>OY282409.1:15000-9977500 GCA_958295455.1 Coleophora deauratella | reverse complement strand
TAAAAAAGATTCCTTAAATTACACATATTATATTCATTAAATTACATAAATTATACATATTTTTAATTAATTTATTGTTTATAAATTTCGACATATTTTAATCATTTTATATTGACATTGCTTTTTTCTTTAATTGGTTTAAATTATTGAAATTAATTTATGTAACATACTATAAGTATACTTATATCTTATCATAAATGTTTACGTGTAAAACTTACTTTTACCAATAAATTGAATTATGAATTACAAAAACAAGGTGTGTTCAAAATTAAAATATCTCCAGGTCCAAGTTGGCGTAACTTCCGCAAGATTGCCAAGCCATCCTACAGCAAGAAGTCAGTCCACCACTACGCGGGTGTCTTAAACGACGAGGGTGTGGAGCTAGCCCGGAGGCTCAGCAGGAAAGACCCTGGGGCCAAGATCGACGTGTATTTTGATGTGGTGGACTGCACCACGCAGTGTGTCTGTCGTAAGTTTATCAATAGTTTGCAGATTAAAATAAGTACTTATATAAAAATCTTCGAGTGGGCAACCTGGGATCCAAAGTAAATTTTTAATTATCTTTATTCAAAGTCATTTGGCAAAGCATTTTAGTTTCCAAAACTTTGCTTCAAAACGAAAGGACCCTGGTTCCCTTAATTGGGTTTAAAATATTTTCCTAAACATTTCAGAGACATTAATGGGTCTTACAAAAGAAGAGTCAAAAAACGTGGAGTGCATGAATGAAGTAATAAAAGTAACACAGAGGTAAGTTGATGGTTATAATTTACTAAACAGGTATTTAGTATTTAGTATCTGGTCTGTTTATGTTTGCTGAACAAACTCCCTTTATTTCCATTTAGTAACTCTATGGACTAGCCACTGCGCCTCAGAAGTGGTTATGAAAGTCCTTATCACTAGAATTATCACCGTATTTCGTATCACCAGAATGTACAACCTGATCTTCACCAAGATGACGCACTGGTGGCTCCAGATTCCTCTCGTCTACTGGCTCTCAGGGATGCGGTCAGAGGAGCGCCGCTACCTTCACCTGGTGGACCGGATGTGTTCGGACATCGTCGCCAAGAGACGGAGGACCCTCCAGGACGACGTGACTGATGACGATGTTGCCAGTATCGTGGACAGATACATTTTCTCGAAAGAACTGACAGAGGAAGAGCTGAAGTTTGAGACTTTCGCATTGTTTACTACTGTGAGTATTCATTTATTAGCTGATGAAGTTCGCAGAATATAATCTTCTTTAAAGCCCTATCTACACGACATCACTTTTTCTGTTTTTTTTATATACTTATTTGTGTGCGTTTGGCTACACTTCACCTGATGTAAAGTGACTATGCTGCCGGGGATGTATATACGTCCAGTACAGTTACCTATATAGGTATAACGCAAACTCAAATAGTGTTGATTCGTGCTTTTTAGTTTTCTAAATTTTTCGAATCGGCAAACACAGATACGGGCAGAGAATTCCACTACTTGATAGTCCATAATTTTAGTCTATATAACTTTTCTGATTTTTCTTCAATCTCTTCCTTCTGTACTCTTAGACATATTTAATTAAGTATTATTTTCGTTAAAATTATGTTAGAAATAATTTCTTCTACTTATTTGCAGAGTCAAGAGGCGTCAGCGAAAATAACATCAGCTGTTCTTGTTTTTCTGGCGCACCTACCGGATTGGCAGGTACTGGATGACGATACTCACACAAAGTTATAGCAATTTTAATGTTCTTGTGATGTTTTTGACCACAATCCCTACATGAAAAATAGTTACGTAATTGAAAAAAGAATTCGGTATTAAATATTGAAAACTACTGGACTGCATCTCTCGTTGATGTCTTTTGTACGGCCGAGACATTTCACTTGATTTACGCCATCATAAAAAAGACCAAAACAAAAATTTAAAATTATGATATGGTCGGATTAGGTTAAACTAATTTGTAACTAACCCAAAATTATACTGTTCCAAAGAAATAAAATGTAAATTTTTAGATTTATTTGCAAAACTTCTTTATAAACTACGACTGTAATCTGATTTTCAACCGACTTCAAAAAAAGGAGGAGGTTCTCAATTCGTCGGAATCTTTTTTTTTTTTCTATGTATGTTCACCGATTACTCGAAGACGCCTGAACCGATTTCAAAAATTCTTTTTTTGTTTTTGTTTTTTTTGTTTGGTCCCATATTAATTTTATCGAAATCGATTCAGCGGTTTTTGAGAAAATCAACAAAAACATAGCAAAATTGGAGTTGCTACGATTGAAGTCGGTTGTTCTTAACGTATTCAGCGTGGTCAATTATTGAATATCAGCTGAATATCTGAGCTGTCAAAAATCTGTCAAAAATTATCAGCTTCATAACAGAGCTTTAATTTCTGGATAAAAGGTAAATCAGAATTTATGCAGAAGATATTCAGCTTGATGTAGATTTATTCAGCTGCTATGTGGCTATTAGTCAATTGTTATTTAAATTAAAGCAAGATATTTTGTGCCCAAATTACTTGAATATCATCTGTATAAGCGATTACACAGATGTTATCCAAACAACCTTGGCAGCTCATAGTCGCCAGAATTGCGTTTATGCAAAACTTATTCAGCTAGTCTGTGTTGGCTGGGTGACTTCCGAATGTTTATAGTATAACATCTTACCGTATCCAGGGTCTGGAGTTTTTTTATCAACTTGTTCTCGTCAAAAGGTAGATTAATAAAGGTAGATCGGTACCTAACAGAATTACAGCCAGTATATGCCACGTTATTTACTTATCGCGATAAATCATCCGACCATCATGGACGTGAAGTTTTTTAAAATCAGAATTTAGGAGCGAGTGACTTCATGTTAAAGGCTTTGCCACACCAAAAGCAGGTCAGTAGCAGCGCAGTTTAAATGCGGGCCCGCGCATGTTGTAATACAATAAACTATATGAAGTACGTCACACCTAATTTGAACGCGGGCCCGCGCTCAAACTGCGCTGCGCCGCGCCGCTCTGCAACTGCCGGACGACAAACCGGGCAGCTCGAGCGCGGGTCAGAAGCAGCGCAGGCGCGGCGCGGCGCAGTTTGAACGCGGGCCCGCGATGCTGTATAACTATGGCAACCATGTTAGCATGCCACACCGGGGGCCGGGCGGTCGCAGTGCAGCGCAGCGCGGCGACGCGGTTACACAGCAGTTGTATTTTTTTACAACCGCTTGATGGATTTAAACGAAAAAAATATCGAATTAATGCGTGGGAACAAAAATATATACGATTTTCGAGACAAATATTATAGAAATGTAACATTCAAGTAAAATTCTCTTTTTTGACTTAGAGCCAAAAGCAGCAAGAATCCATTCGACATCTTGCAGCCAACTAACCTCCACCCGTCAATGTCACACTGAACGCGGTTTTAACGCGGGCCCGCGTTAAAACCGCGTTGGAACTGCCGTCTGCATTCAGTGTGCCGTCTCCCGCGCTGCTACTGACCTGCTCCGCGTCTGACCTGCCTTTGGTGTGGCAAAGCCTTAAATGTTGATAGAATTATAATAATAATATAATATGTAGGACAAATCACACACGGTCGTCTGGCCCCAAACTAGGATTCCCTGTATCTTGGGAACCAGAGACTGATATACATACACATATACTTTTAAATACATACATATATAGATACATATTGATAGTGAAACATATTTGCAGTTCACATTAATGAAAGATGAAGCAAAACACATACGTATAAGTGGAATTTCACAATACTCCGTCCTAATATTTTACTTTAACGGCTTTACACGTTACACGTATTATAAATTCTTGTCTTGACCAGTGTACACGTATAAATTACCTTAAAACGCACGTGACGACCATACAAAGCCCTTTATTGACCTATAACGTCTTACTCAAAACCATTTTTGCAGGAAAAGGTGTATAATGAGATAATATCTGAGGTAGGCATAGAAGGTTTCGTAAGCGACGAACAAATAAAGAGGTTAAAGTATTTGGACATGGTGTACAAGGAGACACTAAGATATATGTCCATAGCAGCCTTCATACAGAGGACAGTCAAAGAGGAGGTCAGTATATGCAACGGTAAGTAAAACTGATAAAACCTGCATCAAGAAAAAAAAAGCGCATTTAAATCGGTCCACTAGCTGGTTTTAGAGCTACTATGTTACAAACAGATACAATAGGCTTCAATCTTAAACCCAAAACACCCCTGTTTTGCTGACTGACTCGGTGGCTCCTGACTATTGATCCGAGGGTCGTGGGTTTGATTCCCACCTTTAATACATATGTATTAAAACGTATTTACGTTATGTATGTATATTTCGTTAAACGATATGGTCAGTTTTAGCTGGCCATTTCATGAAATACAACCATTTCATGAAATGGTCAGCTACACCATGAAGTGATCAATTCTATGATCTGGCCATGACAAATATATCAGTCTCTTGTTCTCATAATACAGGGAATCCTAGTTTAAACCCAGATGACCGTGAGTGATTCGTTAACGTAGCCAAAGTTTTTTTGTAGGTACCATAACGCTCCCAGTGGGAGCTTCAGTGGTTATTCCCATCCATATGGTGCATCGAGACCCCCAATACTGGAAGGACCCTTACAAAGTCAAACCTGAGAGGTTCCTACCTGAAAACTGCAAGGAACGCGACCCGAACGCCTTCGTACCCTTCAGCTTGGGCGCTATGGACTGCTTAGGTAAGAATAATCCCACTAAAACATAATTGAATATGGGAGCCAAGTTCAATATTATGATATAGTGCGGTGTCAACTTCACCGACAAAAGAATTGAGATCTAAATGGGTGCCAAGTTCTGTGGACAATTCTGAGAATTTATTTATATGAACGTATAACATTCTAAAGTAAATTTAAAACACAATTTCTTGTTTCTTACTGCTACAACAATGTTTGTAAAAATAATAATCCAATTTATGGAGTCGTCAAACTTACTTATCTAAAAGCCCGCCCCAAGTCGCACCCGGTGGGAACGTACCCATTACGCTGGCCGCGTTAACAATGTTTGTTATTTAAAAATAAGATGTTTTAAATTAAAATAGTAGAATTATTTACACAAACCAAATAACTTATGATCTATTGAACCTCAACATTGACTGTCATCTTATATTTGGCTAATCAACTTATCATCTTTATGGTATACGCCAGTTATTGTTTTTATTTTATATAGTTATATTCTTCTTCATATTTTATTTGCTGGTATATAATTTAATACACATGGTACTGCTCGATAGTTCTTTTCTCTTGAACTTTGTTTGACACGCTCCCGCGTGTCTAGATATTTCGAACTGAAGTCCCTCATAATCGGATTTATCCATTCGTTTAAGAAAACAGTAGATTAGTTTCGTTGTAAAGCCAGAGGCAACCTAGAATAACTGTAAACAATTCTTTTGCTGAGTTGGTTGTAGTAGCACTTCAGAAATTGTTTGTTCTCATTTGTTTTTCGTTTTAAGTTCTTTTTCATTTTAAGTAAACTCTTTGTATTTTCCTGTTTTATGTTGTGAAATCAAGAGTTTTCATCCATTTATTATTTCAATGCCAAAAATGCAACCGGGCCAGTCAAAATTTCCCAGGACACACGATTTTAGTCTAGTGTAGCTAATATTTGGAGGCAAGAGTTTGATATAAAAGGAATATTGAAATGCTCTGTTACTAAACCTAACCTAGTTTACGCTAATGATGCATCCATTATAGTCTCAAGCCTTATGTTTAACAATCAGGATTCGAACCCGCGAATACACGTTGCGAGTCCGTTGAGCGGTTAACCTACTTACCTTTGTTCTTATTCACCCCAGGTCGAGTTTACGCCACCTCACTGATCAAGACGCTCATAGTCCACATTTTACGTCGCGTCGAGTTGCAGGCGGATGCGTCAGAAAAGCTGGAAGACCTGGAGCTGCAGGTGGCTATCTCAGTAAAGTTCGCCAACGGATACAATGTCCGCTGTCGACCGCGAAGGCATAGCAATGTCACCGTCGGTAGCCATTAATCGAAGAACGTTTATATATAAAAGTATTAAGTATGTAATTATGTATAGTGTAAGTGTGTAGTGTATGTATAAGGTCCAAAAAAATCACCTGGAACTATTTCAACTGGGAATACTCCGAATACTACTCATGAAACTTAACAACTTCTCCAGGGAACCCATATTCAATTCGCAAAAAAATCCCATATTAAGTTGGTCGATCTGATTGCCGATCAGGTGAGTTAACTTGCTGGTATTAAAGTCCAAATTTTTTTTACGAATTGAGTATGGGTTTCCTTGGGAAAGATATTTAGTTCATGAGCTGATTTTGTTAAATCTTACTTAAATAAAAGTTATAATAGGTACCTCGTTCATAAGTTTATTGCCATTCATTTTATATGTACCGGAACATTTTTGACTGACGGTGGCTCAGTGGCTAGCGCTCTTACTAGTGACCCGAGGCTTTTGGGTTCGATTCCTAATCAGGGACAATATTATAGTGATGAGCAGAGAGAGATTAGTTTGCTCTGTGTCTAAGTGTATATAAATGCGTAAAATATATATATTTAATACATAGGTATATGTGTATGTAATCGGTCTCTAGGGTTAAAAAGGAATCCTAGACATTCTACACACTACTTGAGGTTACTATGGAGTAGAAACGCCGCGCCGCCCGCCGCCGCCGCGCTGTCTAAAAGGTCAAAGTTTTTTTTCAACACACTTGCTCATAAAGTGGCTCTATGGTCACCGCAATTAGGCACAGAATGACACCCATAATCAAACTGTGACTTTTTCATTGCTATAACTCACTAGTGAGTTATAGATTTTTTTTTAATTTTATTTGTTGAGTTGCTTTGTTCTTAAAAAAGTTTTTATTCAAAAAAAAGATCATGTTCAATAGAACAAATAAATTAATGTTCCTATTGCTTGCTCATTTCATGCAACTTCTTATTTAAATAGATAATTTTAACTCGTACGTGTGTAATAAATAAAACTTTCACTCAAATATAACTTTTGTTTTCTCTGTAATAAAAGAAAACTTTAAATTCCCCATTTTGTACGTGGCAGAATAGGCGCAAATCCTATGCGCCGAAAATAAAAAAAAAACATCATCCCTTAGTCTGTGGCCGATCGCAATGCGCGCGCATAGGAAAACTGATTAATTTTTCCCGCCATAGCGAAACATTTTTCACAACTCGTTTTCACTGTTGAAATGAGTTTTTATTGTTATTTTATTCACAAGTGTGTTGAAAAACGTCGTATGATACTCGTGTGTATTGATGATTACCGTCCTTGGCTCTCTCAATGGCACCTCGACGGTAATCACCAATGTTACACACTAGTACCATAATATACTATTATTCATTGCAGCCATACTGGGCAAATATTTTGTGTGACAAATTACGGAAAATATACTGCTCAAAATAAAATAAGGGCCAGCATGTTTTTAGGGTTCCGTATTCAAATGGCAAAAAACGGAACCCTTATGGATTCGTCATGTCTCTCTGTCTGTCTGTCTGTCCGTCCGTATGTCACAGTCACTTTTTTCCGAAACTATAAGAACTATACTGTTGAAACTTGATAAGTAGACGTATTCTGTGAACCGCATTAAGATTTTCACACAAAAATAGAAAAAAAAAAACAATAAATTTTGGGGGTTCCCCATACTAAGAACTGACTCAAAAAAAAATTTTTTTCATTAAACCCATACGTGTAGGGTATCTATGGTTAGGTCTTCAAAAATGATATTGAGGTTTCTAATATATATTTTTTCTAAACTTAATAGTTTGCGCGAGACACTTCCAAAGTGGTAAAATGTGTCTCCCCCGCCCCGTAACGTCTAAAATAAGAGAATGATAAAACTAAAAAATATATATGATATACATTACCATGCAAACTTCCACCGAAAATTGGTTTGAACGAGATCTAGTAAGTAGTTTTTTTTAATAGGTCATAAATCGTAAACCGCAATTTACCTACAACGAACTACAAGAACTTTTATATTATGTTACTTGCTGCTACGGAACCCTTCATGGACGAGTCCGACTCGCACTGGGCCGCTTTTTTGTTATATCATTAGACCATCATTGTTAGACCCTTACTGAACATTATTTGAAACATTTATTAGCTAAAATTGTAAACAATAGCATTATTTTATTAAAACGTAAAAAAATATTACTTTTATTATGATATAACAAAAACCTGCTGGCCCTTATTTTCTTTTGAGCAGTGTAGATGGAAAGAAAGAAGGGAAATAAATTAATATTTGGTTTGGATTATATTTGGAGATAATATTATTTGATATATAATATACGTCTATTTGGAGCTTTATTATGTGTGTCGGTTTTTTAAATAGGTATATATTTATTTATCAGAAATTTAAAACACAAACTTTGGTTACTTTTTTAAATATTATTTGTAATGGACCAACTACTTCTGGTTATTCTACTTACGAAACTGGAAAACTATAGTTCTTTATCTTTGCTAAAATTGTGATTTTTTTTGCAACTTCATCAAAGTCGAAGTACAAACTTTTTTAAGTTTTGCAAGTAGAGGGCTGTGTATTGCTGAACTCTTGTTAAACTTTTATTGTTTACGACGCGAAACATAAATTTTGTTGTAGAATCCATTATTTTTAAAGGTTAACTACTACCAACTCATGTTTATTGAAGTAGTAATTTTTATGATATAAGTAAGTAAGTGTAATATTTTTTATAGTAGCCCACACATTTTTGTTGTTATAATTTTTATCGAGGTAGTTTTATTTTAGTGAATAAAACAAAACAATTTTTTTTTTTCATTATATTTCGGAATTTATAATATGTCGTACGATGTGGCCAGATCATAGAAATTGGCGAGACCATGGAATGACTAGCTATGCATGTCGTTGATGAGCTCCTTTTTTTTTACTAAAAAAATATATTAATGACTATTGGTATTTATTCAATTTTTAATTTTAATTATTTTGACGATCAAATTATACTTTGACAATTTTAATAAGCTATTATTGTAATTTGAAATTGATAATGTGAAATAAATGAATCTAATCCGACAAAATGACGACAATTTTACCTCGGGCATTTGACTAAAAAAATAAACAAAACAATAGTGAGATCCAAACTTTAATCATTTATTTCGTTCCCTCGGCCGAACCCTCATGTTGTAACCCTTGCTGAGGCTGACAGATATCGCCACCTGCAGCTCCAGATCTTCCAGCTGTCCGTCGGCTTCTAGCACCACCTGGTGGAGAACTCTGACAACTACCGTCTTGACTAGGGTTTCAGCGTAAACGCGACCTGGAAGTATAGTAAAATAAGGATATAAAGAGGGTATCATTATCATGAGATGGCAGTCACTCTAGCAGTTGTCTTTTATTTTTCCAAAAATAAGTGAACCCTATACACATGTCATGTTATATATGTATGCTATACACATGTCAAAGCGTCAGGGGAAAACCCGGACGACCTTTGTGTCCGGGGTTACAGCCTATCAACTGAATGTTATGTTTGAAATGTTTGAAAATTCACTAAACCACATCCACCCACGCTTACTTCAGCTCAGCAAGTTTTTGCCGTGTAGTCGGGTATAGTTTTAAGATTTTCTTGTATTTAAAAGAAGTTAGGGCTCGATTTGTTTGTAGTTAGAGAATTTTCTGAGTCCACCTGGCTAGCTATCAACCATCTTATGGCGGAAAACACACTGCTCCGCTCATCGCGACGAATTGCGGTGGAGCGGATTTAAACTTTGTACCGTAAAATGTTAATTTGTATACAAAAACCGCGGGGTACCACATAGTGACGCTTCTCGGTGAAGAAGCGGTGTCAGTGTGTGGTACCCCGCGTTTTTTGTATACAAATTAACATTTTACACTACAAAGTTTAAATCCGCTCCACCGCAATTCGTCGCGATGAGCGCAGCAGTGTGTTTTCCGCCATAATCAGTTTGGTTCGAAATATTATTTTTACATACCTAAGCAGTCCATAGCGCCCAGGCTGAAGGGTACGAAGGCGTTCGGGTCGCGCTCCTTGCAGTTCTCTGGCAAGAACCTTTCAGGCTTTATCCTGGAGGGCTCGTCCCAGTACTGTGGGTCTCGGTGCATAGTATGAATGGGAATTACCACTGAAGCTCCCACTGGAAGAGTTATTTTACCTGAAAACATTTAAAAAATACTTGGAATACTGATGTCCGATAAAAATTTATAAACATTTCAGATGTAAAAACGAATTAGAATATTATTTTCTAGGAGTAGATTATACAGGTATGTTAAAAAAGTGCGTTTACAATTTTAAGGGGTTACTCAGACTCCAGTACTTATAGAATATAGGAAAAATATTGAAAAAATCCGATCAATTTTTTTTTTCAGTTTCTCATACAAATTCTTGATTCAGATTTATTATGGGTACCTTTAAAAAATTTAGATCGGATTTATAAAATATTTTTCTGTATTAAAGTATACGTGTTAATCCTCTCTTTTTAAACTATAGAAAGTGTAACAAAATAGGTGTAGGGATCCGTTTAATGGGACTTGTACACATACCAGAGAGCTGTAATTTGGCAAGGATATACGCATTATTAATCACGCCGACAAAGTGGTAAAATAAAATCTTGAAAAACATTTTTTTTTCAGGGTACCTCTACACGTGAAGTGGGGATGAATAATTTTTTTCTCTACTATGCTTTGGTGTGGGATGTCGTTGGATAGTTCTTTCAAAAATATTGTGGGATTGTGAAAACCGTTTTTCGATTCAGGAAGTCGTTTTTGAAATATTAAGCTTGAAAGTGCCAATTTTTGTTAAAGTCATGTGTCCCCTCCCCCCTCTGTCAGCTAAACGATTGTTTCTAGAAATGTGAAAAAAATTCACGGCAATAGTACATTACCGAAGTTGAAAGGAAAACTATCACAGCTAAGTAGGCTTTACAAGTTAACGAGTAGTAGTCAATTTTGTAAGACAGGTGGTTTTTCCCCTTGAAGCAGTCTGTCGAAGTACTACGGAACCCTACACTGCGCGTGGTACAACGTAGATACGAAAGTTGTTCAGTATGACGAGTAGAAATATAGGGTGTAACATTCAAGGTGTGCAATATTTACGGAGGTGATTTAGCTTCTCAAACTGATTACGAATCACTAAAAAGTCTACTACATCTTAAAAAAATATATTTTCGAATGATTTTCAGAATAGGTAACTTTTTTCTATCGACTTTCGATAATAATCCCCTCGCGCGACTGCGCAGTGGCCCGTGGCGCCACAGAGCAGACACGTTCCGTATTCTAATGCCACAGAATAGTAAAACTGGTACAGAAAAAATTGGTTAAATAATTCAATTTAATTTTAATCATGAATTTGATAAATTATTCGTATTAAATAAATGCTCATACATCTTCTCAACAAATATTGCACACCTTGAATGTTACACCCTGTATATAATTATAAGTTACTGTATTATACAGGGTGTAAGGGACAGGTTTCCGAAAACTTTAAGGGCTTGCTCAGTAGACGAAACTGAACAACTTTCCACAAGAATTTTTTTCAGGAAACGAAAAAAAAAGTTTCGTCTACTGAGCAAGCCCTTAAAGTTTTCGGAAACCTGTCCCTTACAACCTGTATAGAGGTATACTTGTATGAATGTATATTTATTTTTCTGAGCCTATAGCCTTAACTCACCTTTATTGATAGTGATTTCCTCCTTCACGGTCCTCTGTATGAAGGCAGCGATGGGGAAGTATCTGTTGGCCTCTTTGTACACCATGTCCAGATAATGGAGATTCTTAAGCTGCTCCTCCGAAACCGCCGCGTCGGTGGAACCAAGAACTTCTACAATTTCCTTGTAGACTTTATCCTAGAATTAAAAATACTTGATAAGGAGCTAGAAATGATGCAGAAGTTGCAGAACGATTTTTTTTATTGTATATTATTTTTTTAATAAAAATTTTAGTGAGTTAAGCAATAAGGTAATTAAGTGTACGCTATTATGAGTTGATTTTTCTTACTTTTCCTGATTGTTTACCTGCCAGTCTGGGTAATGCGCCAGAATTTTCAGAATAGCTGATGCAATCTTGGCGGAGGCATCTTGACCCTGTAATAATACAGTATTTTGTATTAGCTACATAGAGGTAACGTATCGTCTATAGTTAATACATGGTTTATACAGTAGAACTAAAATCATAAACCGTTTCATTATGAACCGTATTCATGAAACTAGACAACTTTTAGTGTAAGAATTAGTGAAAAAAAAAAGCTAATTGAATATTAATTCGTTGCAAAACATAGTTTAATTTCATGACCAGATGTTTGTCTCATGATTTTAATTTCAATAGTAAATTATCGATTGATAAAATTTTACTCTTTCTTTTTCGCTCTATCTTAAAGTTTCAACCTTCTTATCACAAGAGTCTTTTCACCGCTGAAGACTCAATCAACGTTATACGTATCAGAGACAAGATATCTATTTTTTCTATATGTATCACTACATATAATTAAGTTAAGGTAGGTTCTAGGGTCTTGTTCCAGAACCAATGTAAGATTTACCAGTTTCCGATTATTCATTTCGTAAAGAAAATAAGTATTTGTGTTCAAAAGACAAGACAACCTACTTGACAAGAGTTATGTGCCTTTCATACTTTAAAAAGGATATCAGGGAAGTGTCAGGGTAGGTAATAATTACTCTCACGGAGATGTTCTGAAACGAACTTAAATCATATTTCTGTACATACAGCAAATAGAACTGACGAAATCTCCCACTGGGTCTCTCTGTCGCTCAAATTTAGCGACAGCAGCCTCTGTATCACGCACGATTGCTCATCCAGCCCTTTCTCCAGCTTCTGCCGTCTCTTCTCCAGGATGTCTCGAGTGACATCATCAATCAGCCTCATGATGGAGCACTCCCAAGCCTTGCGGCCGCTGAGCCAGTACACACCTGGCACTTGCAGCCACCAGTGCGTCATGTTAGTAAACAGGAATACGTAAATTCTGTAAATAACGAGCGTAAATAAGTAATCTAGAAACACAAAAGCTACATTAGAACAAAGACTAACTGAATGAATTAGGGCATTTTCTGAGCTACCACTATCTTATCTAAGTCTTAACTCCAAACATAATTGTTAATATCATTGATGTGTTCCGGCATGAAGACAAGAAAGACTGTTCGCCATTGCGCCATTGCGCTGGGGAATCTTGGTTAGTCCGCTTCGATCTTCGACATCGTCATCACTTACCACCAGCTTTCAATCGCCTCTGTAGCCTAGTGGCTACTCCACTCGCTTCACATCAGGAAGTCGCGGGTTCTATTCTCGGCGGGGACCAACTTTGTAATAATTATTTTCGTTACATTCATAAGAGCATACTCACTCATGAGCCGAAGTAATGAATTCTTCAAAACGCTTTATAGAGTCCAGTTCTTTTCTAGACAATCCCATTAATGTTTCTAAAATGATAAATGTTAAGATCTTAGCAGTTCATTTAGAAAGGGACTCTCCAAGAGCAACTTAAAATAATATGTACAACATATTCTTCTTTATCTTAAGAGCTAGGCTCTTGTCATCGGAGTAACCGTCATTGTTTTCTACTCCTCGTACAACATCTACTTTATTTAAATACATTTTATTTTTTTTATTTTGAGCATAGGTAACTACGTCATCAGTTGATAATAAAATAACTCACGGCAGACTGATCTTGAGGTCGTCTTAAGAACCTCATCGTAGACATTAAAGGTCACTCGGTCTTTCTTCAGCAAAGTTTCAGCTAAACTCTCCGATTCTTTGTTGAAAATTTCAGAGTAATACTTTATGGATCTCCGACTGAAGGACGGCATCACTGCCTTGCGACTGGCGCGCCAGGGAGTGCCTTAATAAAAAAAAAAACAGCTAAATGTAAGTCGCATACCGAACTTCCTTTCGTATCACCACACAATACAGTTGAAATTGAAATCGCCGATCAAATAACTGTGGCTTCTAGTGATGACACTGAACAACTGTCTCTAAGGAACCAATTTAATCGGAACAAAAACGATTTGGAGTTCGGGAACTTTAGTATAAATCAGACTGCGTCCATCACGCAACTAACCAACTACAGACACGTTCATAAGGGGTCGTCCATTAATCACGTGACGTTTTTAGCAACTTATCTCAGTACACCGCCCCACCGTTTTTCTGAACCCCCCTATAAAACAGTCGGCCCTTAGGCCACGTTAGCTGGTTTTAAAGTTTCTGAGACTGGGGTTAGCCTGGGGTGGGTAGTTATTAATATTGAACGAGTAATAGACTTCCAAATGGTTCTATTAGGGTCAAAAACTTTAATAACGTACCCTATAGTATATATGTAAGATGCAAGTATTTTCAAGTTTATCGATTTAATTTAATGCTTATGATTGTTTACACCGAAAAAAGTTTTTGACTACAATACAACAAGAACGTATAGTTGTTTAAAAAAAAATATATTCTAACAAAAAACTAGTTATACCTACTTAATAGAATTTTTCGCAGCATGTACTAAGCGATTAGTAATATGTATTTACTTTTTAAATCTAGTTAAAACACAGATTGTAGTGTTTACCACTGCATAGTAAGCATTAATGTTGCGATAGTAATGAATACTGGAAAACGGTACTCTTTACAATAAGGTTTGTTATTATAATTGGATTGTAAGGTGAACATGAAATGCTGTACACATACCGATATGTTCTGTTATATTCACAAATTGATTTAACTAGATTATTATAGATTTAACTAGCCATATCATACGGATAACGAGATTCTAGTTACATGTACCAGAATTTTTTTTCAGTGTAAGATGAAGCACGCTGTGTCTTACAGATAATACGAGTACATACCTCCGGTCATAATTCCAGGTCCAATAAAAACCTCCATGTACTTGTAAAGAGGACCCTTTTGGTTGATTTTGCCACTCATAAGCAATACCTGAAAATTAAATAATATCTTTTCGGAGCCTTAAGTGCAGAAGATACTTATTGTATTGAAGCAAATTTAAGCACCCGAAATGTTTCGTATAAAATTAAGAAAAAGCGTAGTTGTTCAGATAATTAACCAATCCAGACTTGGCCTCCGTGTGTGGAGTATGGCCTAACCTTCCTGATGTATGGAAAGAGTCCCGTGCCCCTTCAGTGGAGACGTAATGGTTTTTAACTACGAAATATTAATATTCCAGGACAAATCACACAAGGTCACTCCTTATTTAAAAAAACATCGTCGCTGAAAGAGTTTCAATGTACGGCTGTAGGCATCCAGTACCTAAGCGAAATTGAATGATTACCCACTTTAACATCAGCTGGATTCTTGACGCACACGTTTAGATCGGGACCTAGCCATAATCTAACATACTGGCCATACTTCTCAAAAAGCTTGTTTATTACGTTCAGCTGATCTGAAAAAGAGAGAAAACCTCTGAAATCGTAAAGTCAATTTGAGTGATCAACACTCCATCCACAGAACCGTAGTATGATGAAAGACGAACAATTGATCGAAGATCCGAGAGTGTGTCTCTAGCGTTACCCCGGCTCTACATTTTTTACAGCCACAGGTTAGAGCGCTTTTATAGTCACGCGGGTTTCTGCCCGCATGCGTGCGGCGTTTCCAAAGCGACCCGCATGCGTGTGACATGCATGACAATAAAAGGAACCTAAAAAATGTACTGAAACGATAGGTAGCGGGCACCGCCCGCATGTGTGCAGAAACCCGCGTGACTATAAAAGCGCTCTATACAGCTAGAGTCTCTTTCTGACTATTAAGATTACTACTATACTTTGTCCGATCCTCAACATCCTCTTCGGTAAGGTCTTTCTGGTCTTTTGATTACGTGTAAAAAAATACAGAATATCATATCGTGAATAGAGCTTAAATTATAATTAATAAGAAGTCGCGACGGAACCCTAAAAACTATATAAGATGTCCGGAAAAAATATCTGTTTAAATATCTGTTTTCACCCAAATGTCCGGGGTTTTCAGAGTTCTTCCGGCATCGGCAATTTAGGTGACGGCAGCCTTAGATATCTCTTACTGATATAAACTGTTAGTTTTCAATTTTGACCGCGTGCCTACTAGAGGGCGCCAGGGTATCGATTGCACACGGGGGCGCTACATAGGCTAGAGCCGCCTCTGTGTTCCAGTTATCTAGGTTTCACTGTATATTGATTACTTAGAGCCTACTTACATGTATTTTTTTATTCACAATTAATCTGTTCTTGTCATCATCTCACCTGATGGTAAGTGGTGAGTCTGATGGTAAGCCTGAAGATGGAAGCAGGTTAGCATGAATTGCCAAACATCATGGGGAACTCGTTATTTATGTACGTACCTTTTTTAATAAAAAAATATACCATGATCTTATCCTTATGTCAGAAAATATTTTATGTTCGACGGCAAAGCTTTGATAAAATGGTGATACTTAGTTAGCCAGGCGGGCTCAGAAAGTATCTAACCACAGCCCAAAAAAAGCGGCCAAGTGCGAGTCGGACTCGCCCATGAAGGGTTCCGTAGCAGCAAGTAACATAACATAAAAGTTCTTGTAGTTCGTCGTAGGTAAATTGCGGTTTACGATTTATGACGTTTTAAAAATCTACTTACTAGATCTCGTTCAAACCAATTTTCGGTGGAAATTTGCATGGTAATGTACATCATATATTTTTTTTAGTTTTATCATTCTCTTATTTTAGAAGTTACGGGGGGGCCACACATTTTACCACTTTGGAAGTGTCTCTCGCGCAAACTATTCAGTTTAGAAAAAAAATATATTAGAAACCTCAATATCATTTTTAAAGACCTATCCATAGATACGCCACACGTATGGGTTTGATGAAAAAAAATATTGAGTTTCAGTTCAAAGTATGGGGAACCCCCAAAATTTATTGTTTTAATTTTTTTATTTTTGTGTGAAAATCTTAGTGCGGTTCACAGAATACATCTACTTACCAAGTTTCAACAGTATATTTCTTATAGTTTCGAAAAAAAGTGGCTGTGACATACGGACGGACAGACAGACAGACAGACAGACATGAATAATCCATAAGGGTTCCGTTTTTGCCATTTGGTTACGGAACCCTAAAAACGAGTCGTTCAAAGTCGGACACTACCGGAAATTTAATCCGAGATAACGCGAGATCTACTGAAGTGAAACGAGTGCCCTATCCATTGCGCCGCGTTCGTGTTTCATCTACATCTACGTTTTAACCAACCTTCAGGCTTCTCCATGAAGATGATTGCGTTGCCCACCACTGGAAGTGCAGGTGGACCTGGCATGGATGCAGCCAGCTGCAGCATGCGACGGTGGGTCCATCTCCACACCAACCAGTAGACTAGGGCTGCTAACGGCACCGCAATGGACCAGGTCAGAAACACCATCTTGGAATAGTTCCTCCGTAATTGCCTTAACTACCAACGTAAAGAAGATTGGTACAGGGGGAAATTGTGGGCGGTGATCGGATTTTTATTAACACAGCCTATTGTAAATCTTGTTATTGTGAAAGGGAAGGTTCATGTCTGTACATACGGATATGGACACTCCCAGCCCATCTCTAAAGGCCCCTTTCACAAAATAATTTTCGGGGACAAACAAAACTAAAAGTTATGTTTGTCCCCATTCGGGGACAGGCTCGTGGGGACAAACAGGAATAACCCGTTTTGAAACGTTAGTTAAATTTTATTAATACAATAAACAATTTTATACTCACATTCAATTCCTGTCTCTAACGTGATATGATATATCCCGAGCTTTTGATTGACTTCGCAGCGGAAACTAGACTCTAAATAAAACTAGTCAGCCTAGAACATGGTAGAACCTTTATAAAGACCACCAACCTTTAATTTATTTATTTTCTTAACTTTATAAGCAATTGCATTATTTTAATTAGAATCACTCATGTTGTTTCTTTCAAGTTTGTTAAGTGTGAGTGAAACAGAACTGTAGATCATGGTTAAATTGCCCATATAAGACCACTTAATTTGTTAGTATTAAACAATAATTAACGTTATAATAATAGAGTAAGGTATTTTTCCTCGCTTCCTGTAGCTACCTATAGTTGTAAATCAAAATCGTAGCGCACAGTTAAGGCGGATATCACACTGTACCGGAAACCGCTCCGGTGTGTGGTGCTGCGGTTTTTTAAAAGTGTCAAGTAAAAATCGTACTCCGCACATCGGAGCGGTTTCCGGCGCAGTGTGATATCCGCCTTAATCGCATATGGAAATGGTCTTGCCATAGTTTAATTAAGTAATAGTTACTAACCTCGCTTTGTCTAATGCAAGAAACACTTACTTTTGAACGAAATCTTTATGTAGGTATAGAAAGACAAGATACTCGTAGTTCGCAAGCTACCTTAAAGCGGTTGCCGTTTGCTATTTATTAGATAACAGTCGTTAAAGAATATCAGTTTCAGGTTCAAAACAGTCTAATTTTTGCATCAAATCTCGCTAACTTATATACTGTTCATGACTCCGCATGTGATATAAGAAAAAGCTAGCCAAGTGCGAGATGAATCCGCGTGCATAGGATTCTGTACAGTGGAATATGTTATTCACCATCTTTTTTCAATCTGACCCAAAAACAGCCCTCACTTTATTGTTGAAAAACGTTTTCCCATACACTCTAACTGTAAAGGTAAGTTTTAACGCACTATATTAAGAGATTTACTATATTACGACCTAAACATCGTACACGATTTTGATGGAAGACCTATAGGTCTTCTTGACATGTATAAGGTAAATAACTGTTTTTAATGGGATTTTTCAAAACTTTAGGCTGAGCAGTTTCGAAGACAAGGGGCGAACGATATTTTTTTGTCTATTTAATATTTTTTTTTAAATTTTTAATATATTTGAGACCTTCATAATAAACCCTTTCATTTTTTGTGTCACACGGTAAGTTTGCGAAACATTTTTCTCTCTGATTTGTCCGTCATATTCTAAATTCATTTATTTATGTTAAAAAGAAAGTGTTCGATACGACCATAGATAAAATATTGTCTATTACATTAAAAAATAAAAATGTCACTTTCTCTTGCAACATCACGTTGTGCGTTTGATTTTATTTCCTCTACGATATTTTAATTTATCTTCGTGTCTTATACAGAAGAAATTGGTCCTTCGATTGAAATTAGACGTTCCGGCGGTGTGGAGAAAATTTCGTGAGTTTTTTTACGAGATATTTATTATTTTGGGGCGTGAACCCTGCGGACTTCGTCGCACGACCTTTGCGGCTAACCTTTATACGAAGAGTCGGCGCGAGGACTGCAAGAAAAACCAAAACATATCGTCGTGGAAAACAAATCGTCGGCGTGAAGTGAAAATCACGTTTATAGCACACAAACAGGCGGAGGAAGTCATTTTTTATTATTATGTTGTGTGATCAGATTCTCATCAAATCAACACATAAATGTTGGTCAATTTACGCCACGTCGTTGCAGTCATCTTAGTGTCTACGGTGTGTCGGCATGAGTGTCGGCCTAAATTATCGGTGAAAAACTGACTTTCGGCGAAAGGTGGGTGAAAGCAAGTGGATGTCGGCGAATATCGTCGGTGTTGCCACAGAAAATATAATAGTGACATACGATCTTCCGGTAAAAATACTTTGTCTCTTTCATTTTGGTTTGGACAAAAAAGGACAAAATACTTTTTTTATTTTCATAAAACCGGAAGGAACGTGTAACGTGTCGGCCTATTTGCAGCCATTTTGTTCTCGTGAATGTGCTGTCTTGATCAACGTGGTGCGAAATATTACCTAAGACATTATATTGCGTTTATTGTTTTATCACCTAAAAAATATTGCGTCTATATTATTATATTTCCTAGTTTTAGAGTACCTAAGTATAAGTTTATTCGTTGTGCACTGCAGAACAAGTCATTTGCCTTTTGTACTTAACCTAACCTTTTTTGTCTTGCTTTTTTAAAATAGGCTCAAAAATGTCTGAGGCATCCAAGGACAGCGCCAAGGAAAGCGCAAAGGTTACTAAAATGACCTCGGAAAGGGGTTATATCAAGGGGATAATATCCAAGTTGTTCACCTTTCACCTTCAGCCAAGACTGTGAAGCAGTAGCGCAGACATCTTATGAAACCATGGTCGAAAAAAGGAGGCGACTTATGGAGGCTTTCAAAGATTACGAAACATATAATAAAACTTTGCTTGCGTTAGGATGTTCAGACAGCGAGAATTACAGTGAGTATGAAGACAAATATTACACAGCGATAGGTGTCTTCGATCAATTTATTAGAGAACAAAAAATAGTTCCCGTAGGGGATGAAAAACCTCATGGTGACTTCAAAAATCTACCTAAGATCAACATGCCGGTCTTCAGTGGTGGTAATATTGTGGATTATTATCCCTTTATTAATATGTTTAAATCAGTTATACATGCGGACACTAAATTAAGTTCATGTGAAAAGCTTTATTATCTGCGTTCATATTTAAGCGGTGAGGCATTAGACCTAATAAAAAATTTAACCTTAAATGATGATAATTACGTAACAGCTTTGCATTTGTTGGAAAGTAGGTATGACAACATACCAAAAATTATAAATTACCATGTTAATAGCTTACTGGACATGCCTTCATATTCAAAATGCACTGCACATAATTTGCGTTCACTCATTGGTGCTGTCAACCTGCATTTAGCGGCGCTTAAAAACTTAAAACAACCTGTTAATCACTGGGATATGCTTTTAATCAATGTGTTAGCAAAAAAGGTTGATGCTTATACATACCGAGGTTTCCATCTTGAGCGCAACTCGAAAGAGATCCCTACCCTATCCCAATTTCTTGAATTTTTAGAAAAGCGGTCAATTGCAATTGAAAATACTTCGGAGGAAAAAATGGCAACTGCTCCGACAGTCAGCAAGCCTGTAAAACCTACCAGGGCAGTCAGCAGTGTAGCAACGGCTAAGCCACTACAGCTGTGTAAGTATTGTAAGCAAACCCACAAACTTTATGAATGTCCCAAATTTAAATTAGCTTCAGAAAATGAAAGGTGCTTGTTCGTTAAGGAAAAAGGGTTATGTTCATTGTGCTTAAATGAACATCGAGGTAGGTGCATGTTGCGCATAAAATGCATGTTATGTCAGAAAAAACATAACACTTTACTTCATAATATGCAATTAGGAGACTCTGAGGAAACCTGTCACGCCACTGTAGCCAGTAATGCCAATAGTGCTAACCCTGTTTCAATGGCAGGAACCAGCTGTAATAATGTTTTGCTTCCTACTGTAATTGTGCGCTTAATCAATAAAGATGGTACTTACTCACATGCTAGGGCCTTGTTAGACAGCGGTTCTCAAGTTTCGTTTGTGTCAGAGAATTTGGTAAATAAAATAAAGTGCCATATGTTGCCGACCAATCAGCTGATTGCAGGTGTTGTAGAAGGAACTAATAAAATCGCACAAAAGGCTAATTTCACCATCCATTCGTGTATAAATGAATACAAATTAGATATTTCTTGTTGTGTCGTAAAAAATATAACATGTCACTTACCACAGCAGTCATTTGACATTTCCCAGTACAACATACCTTCCCATATAAAGCTTGCTGATAGTAAATTTAACCAGACAGGTGAAATATCACTTTTATTAGGATGTGATATATTATTTCAGGTGCTGCAGCGTGAATCGCTGCCCCTAACGCCGTCGGGGCCATATTTAATTAATACTAGCTTTGGGTACATTGCTGCTGGGAGCCTGCCAGTGTCTTCTGGCAAGGTATATGCTTCTAATTCATGTGTAAAAATACAAGGTAATGAGTCTTTAATTTCTAAACCCTCTGCTAAACAAGATATCCAATTAAACGAATTAAACAAAAATATTTCCTACTTTTGGGAATGTGAAAAGGTACCTAACATATTTAAAGAAGGGTCCACAGAGTATCAGTTAGCGGAAGAATGTTTTCAGAAATCTGTAAAGTTATTTAATAAAAGATTTTCTGTTGCCTTGCCACTGAAACTTGATTTACCAGATGTACAGTTAGGGGATTCTTTTTCCTGTGCTTTGCAGAGACTGTACAACTTAGAAAAACGTTTTGAGAAAAATCCATTGCTCTCTCAACAATATAAAACATTTATTAAGGATTATATAGATCAGGGACATGTAAAATATTATAACATTGATAATTATGATCTCAGCAAAGGGAATATCTATTTTCTACCTCACCATCCTGTTTTCAATCCAAATAGTAAGACTACCCCTGTCCGCGCTGTATTTGATGCCAGCATGAAAACCAAAAAAGGTTTATGTTTAAATGATATCATGCTCAATGGGGATGTGGTTCAAAGTGAGTTGTTTGAAATACTAATTTTACTCAGAACATATAGGTATGTCTTACTGTGTGATGTTAAGGCGATGTACAGACAAATTTTAGTTGATGAAAGCTATTGTTGCTTGCAAAACATTCTATGGCGTGATTCTAGGCATGATCCTGTAAAATGCATTCAGTTGAAAACGGTAACATATGGTTTGAAAAGTTCGGCATTCCTGGCAACTCGCTGTCTAGTAGAACTTGCTAATCTATATGAAGAAAAGTTTCCATTGGCATCATTTGTTTTGAAACATTCAAGTTACGTTGATGATATACAATGTGGCAGTAATGACGTTGTTGAGTTGTCAAATATAAAATATGAGTTGATGGCACTAATGAGTGAAGCAAGTTTTTTCCTACACAAATGGTATTCAAACCATCCAGATATTTTAAAAGATATTCCCCCTGAATTTCAATATTTTGGTAATAGGGAACTAGATAAAAATAACACATACATGAAAACATTAGGACTCTCCTATGATGTTTCCTCTGATTCCTTGATAATGCGCTGTCCTGAAGAAAAAATCTTTCAAAAATACACCAAAAGGCAAATCCTTAGCTTTATCAGTAAATTTTTTGACCCACTGGGTCTAATGGGTCCTGTATTAGTTCAGGCCAAAATTCTCATGCAGCAGGTGTGGTTCTTAGATCTAAAATGGGACGATTATTTACCAGAGTCTTGATAAGTACTAAACTCCTGAACGTCCACAGGGATCTTAATTAGAATAAAGAATAATTAAAGAAGCTGTTACTCCGACAACGTATATTGCAAAAGTG
The DNA here is from genome assembly GCA_958295455.1 of Coleophora deauratella. NCBI lineage: Eukaryota > Metazoa > Arthropoda > Insecta > Lepidoptera > Coleophoridae > Coleophora > Coleophora deauratella. The sequence continues at coordinate 9,954,479 of OY282409.1, read as the reverse complement.
AAGTACCCACTGCATTACATTATATGCTTACCTACACAAGGTTACATACAATAGGTACATACATTACACACCCCCACATTTAATTTACATAACAGACTTATAGGGAAAATAATAATTATTTTAAGTAACACAAAATTTAACATCGTGGCACACAATATATGTATTAAACTTATTTTAGTTATAATAATAAGGTTAACAAGGTCTAACTTCTAAGTTGTTTCTAATAGTTAACACAGTGTACATGGGTACTAACAATAATAAACACTAACTTGTATTCATAAAATGTTTACATAAGTTAACAAAACTTATATTATAGGTAGAACAAAATCAATTTCTTCAATTAATCTTCTGATTTGCTTCCTATCTCTGATAGGATATCTACGTTCCTGTGACAACTGAACAACCGGCGACGATGGCGACCCCTGCCTCATTCGAGACTGATCAACCTTAGCGTCAAGCGATGGTGTCGGTGCTAAATAAATTTCATCATTGACCCCACCACTCGACATGCTATTATCCGTAGCGCCCGCCGCACTCTCCTCTCTCACAGGTTTGACTGTTGGACTGGGCATCGCCTCCTCTGGTCTGCTTAAAGCAATTTCGGAACGCGTTACAGAAAAAGAAGGACAAACTATTGAACCTCTGTTTCTATATTTAAGCTGGTCCACATGTCTGTGCAAAATATTACCTTCTTTGTCAATTACATTATAATCTGATTTGCCTAGTCTTTCATTTTTTTTTTTTTTTTTTTTTTTTAATAATTCATACAGTGGATACAAATAATTACTAATATTTTTAATAAATTTTGCATAAAAATTCACCATTCCTAGAAAGGAACGGAGTTCCCCCACATTGGTTGGTGTGGGCATTTTTGCTATAGCTTTAATTTTATTTGAATCCGGTTTAATTCCATTTTTATCAATCACATATCCTAAATATGAAACCTCCTCCGCCAAGAATACACATTTGCTTAGTTTCAATTTTAAACCACATTGCTGCAATTTGTTTAGTACCATCTCTAAAGTCTTCATATGACTATCATAATCAGAAGAACTTATCAAAATGTCATCGAGAAATGTTTGAGTGTCAGGTAAGTCACGAACAATATTAGACATAATTCTTTGAAATATTCCTGCACTTGAGGACAGACCATAAACTAATCGATTATATTTAAATAATCCCCTATGTGTGTTTATCACAGTATACATTTTTGAGCTTTCCGACAGGCAAATCTGATTATATGCACTAGATAAATCAATTTTTATGAATATTTTTTTACCAGCTAGACCAGCAAATAAATCTTCCACTCTAGGCAATGGATAACGATCAACCATTAAAACAGGATTGAGAGTTGTTTTGAAATCAGCGCATACCCTTAATCCTCCATCCTTCTTTGTAACCGGAACTAACGGTGTTGCCCAGTCCGAACAGTCCACTGGTTCGATAACACCGTCCCGCAGCATTCCATCGAGTTCGGAGTCCACGCGCTCACGCAGAGCGAAAGGAAGTGGGCGAGCGCGGTGGAATACTGGCTGTGCATCAGGGCGCACGCGCAGCGAAGCCTCGCCGCCGGTGAAACAGCCTAACCCCCCATTGAAGACATTCTTATATCTGTCGATTAACAAATTAATCTTATCAGTATGACATTGACCCCCTAAGGAACTTAAACTATATATTGGTATACAACTGAATGCTGGTATTTTAATTTGCAACTCGGCTAACCATTGCCTACCCAATAAACTAGTTACAATCCTCGTCGCCAATGATAAGTACTAAACTCCTGAACGTCCACAGGGATCTTAATTAGAATAAAGAATAATTAAAGAAGCTGTTACTCCGACAACGTATATTGCAAAAGTGAAGTACCCACTGCATTACATTATATGCTTACCTACACAAGGTTACATACAATAGGTACATACATTACAAGTCTCTTAATAAACAATGGCTTGAATTTGCTCAAAGCTTAGTGCAGATGGCTTGTATTGCAGTGCCCAGAAATATAAATGAAGCCAATGCAAAGACAATAGAGCTAGTTGGCTATGCCGACGCTTCTAACCTGGCATATGGTTGCTGTTTATATTTAAGGGTTATTGATCAATATAACAATGTTAAAGTGAACTTATTATGTTCAAAATCCCGGATTAATCCAAAAAATAAACAATTAACTACACCTCGACTTGAACTTAACAGTGTTTTGTTACTGTCAATGTTAGCTAAAAAAGTGAGTGATGTTTTAACCTTGAAATATGATGTAAAAACTATTTTATATTCAGATTCCCAAATAGTCCTTGCTTGGCTTGGAACAGAACCTGAAAAATTAAGTGTTTATGTCGCTAACAGAGTAAAACAAATACAAAAATTAACCTCTGGCTTTGAATGGTACTATGTACATACTAAAAACAATCCAGCAGATTGCCTCTCGCGCGGTATTTCGCCGGAGTTGCTAAAAAATGAAATTAATCAATTGTGGTTCCACGGACCAGAATATTTACATGACTCTGATTACATTCATTGCAACGCCACAGGTAAAGATGTAACTGAAATTCCTGAATTAAAAATTAAACAAAAGACATGTAATTCATGTAACACTAAAAATTCATTCTCTGATATCCTAAATAAATACTCAGATATTGAAAAACTTATTAGAATATTTTCATATGTCAAAAGATTCATACATAAAAAAGAAAATGTAAATGATAAAAAGCAAGGAAAATTATGTCCTGAAGAATTAGAGTCCGCCTTGCAAAATATAATAAAAATAGATCAAGAATATCATTTTGAAAATGACATAAAATCATTAAATTCAAATGACATTTTAAAGACGCGTTTGAGTAATCTAAATCCATTCCTTGACTCACAAGGACTGCTAAGAGTGGGGGGTCGACTGCAAAACTCAGACCTACCCTTTGCTCAACGTCATCCTATAATATTGCCAAAAGGATCACACGTAACAAAATTATTAATTTTTAGAGAACACATAAGACTAAAACATGCAGGGCAGAAGCTAATTCTTAGCTCTTTAAACGAGAGATACTGGCTGATCAATGCTAACAGGGAAATTAAAGCAGTTTTACATAAATGTTTGATATGCTTCAAATTAAAGGCAAAGGCAACAACACAATTGATGGGATCCCTGCCAGTTGATCGAGTCAATATGTCTCGACCATTTCAAATAGTGGGCACCGATTATGCTGGACCTTTTTATGTAAAACAAACTAGAGTGAGAAATCCAGTAATAACAAAGGCTTATGTACGAGCCAACGTACATTTTTATTTCATTTTATTAGTAGATAATTTAGGTTTACCCATGCAGCATTAATTAGTAGGTCGCGCTCTCGCGTCATTGCACTTTGTACAGTAGGTGAAAATAAGTAATAAAATTAGTCTATTTTTAGCACTCAATCTGGTCGGTTTTATTTATCACTCTTCGGAGTCGCCGTACCTTTAGCAATATCACAGCATCTTCTAAGTGTAGGCTCCAACCCCTACATCTTTTTTGGTCCTTCGATCATTTGACTTCGCGCGGTTTGGTCAAATTCAGGACTCTGCGTGTAGTTAAATTTATCATTTTTTTTGAACAGACATTTTGGACGTTTGTTAGTGTTATTTTGGACATTTTCGAACATTTTTTTTCGAACATTTTTGTGAATCAAATTGTGTGGAGAGCACCTTTATCATCACAACTGCAAGTATCACTACCTGGTAGAACTGGGAGTAGCAGAGTAGCAGCCGCAAGCAGCCTGCAAGTATCACTACCTGGTGGACCTGGGAGTAGCAGCCGCAACTATCATCAACAGCAGTATCAGAAGCATTTCTTCGACAAAGTAAGATCTGTCCTTTTTATAAAGCTTTATCATTTTAACTGATTTATCATTATGGAGGCCTTACTAAGTCGTCAGTCAGAAATCCTAGAGCAATTGAAGCAAATTAGTAGCAATTTTGACAAAGATTCGGCTAACCGAAAGACACCGGAATACATAGCAAAACGATTAACATCATTAGACAATCTTTGGGGAGAGTTCGAAATGAATAATTCCAGTTTACAAAATGAGGGAGCAACTGATCATGAATATTTTGTGAAAAATATATTTTCTCAAACAAAAGAGTTTTATCACTCCGTGCGTACTAAATTAGCTACGTATGAGTTACCGCAACAGTCAAAACAAGATGTCATGGTACTTCTATCCCAGCAGAGAACCAATTTTAGAGCATTGAATAGGCTTATACAGAGCATATCAGTAGATCAAATTAGTGAAAAATGGGAGTTAGAAGATGAATTGCGTAACGTACAGTCTCGGTGGAATATCGTCGATAGTTTACATTTGCAAATAGATAATGTCTTGCAAGGCGGAGATTTATTTTATGAGGATGAATTTTGTAAACATGAAATGGCGTATAAGAAAATCAAACGCGAATTAAATCAAAAATTGAGTTCTACCGTACATACCCAACAAACTACACCAAAGTTAGATATACCCGTATTCACAGGAAAGTACACGTTCTGGCCCACGTTCTTTGACCTATTTACGGAGGCTATCCATAACAACAGCTCACTTTCAAAAGCACAAAAAATGCAGCATTTGAAGGGTAAAGTCAAGGGGGATGCAGAACGTCTTATTCAACACCTTAACATTTCAGCCGAAAACTATGACGCGGCTTGGGAAATCCTAACTCACCGTTATAACAACCCACAGGTTCTATTTACGAAACAGGTAGAAATTCTTTTAAATCAACCTAATATGCACAAGCAGTCTGCGTTCGAGTTGAGAAAATTCCATGACACTACAATGGAATGTATTCATGCTATTCACAACTTAGGCGTGGATACTATCACTTGGGATCCATTGTTGGTTCATTTATTATCAAAAAAGCTCGACACGGATACCTACACTGACTACAAGGAGGCTAGGAAAGCTCCTAGAGACCTACCATCCTTTGACGAGTTCATGTCCTTTATAGAAACTAAGTTTATGGCACTTGAACCAATTCATAAAAAAGAAAGGGAGATAACATCAACCCCTAGACCTCAGCAAATTTCAAAACCATTTACGCATCATAGAGAAAATTATCATGGAAAATTTCAAGCTAGAAATCATCAAGTAGTACATACCTATACCCATAAGTGCCCCTTGTGCTACTTTCCTCATGACTTGTTCAGATGCAAAAAGTTTATTAACCTATCAGCCGATGCAAAATTGAGCACAATTTCGAAACTAAATGTTTGCCCAAATTGTCTCTATAGGCACTATGACAATAAATGCAATTCAACAAAACGGTGCAAAGAATGTAACAGTGACCACAATACGCTTATGCATGACGCATATGCTAAGTCGTTTGCCCCAGCAACAAGCTCGATGAACTACTTACCATCTCCGACAGCAACAGCATCGTCAGCAAGTAACCGCGGCAAACAGCATTGCGTAAACTATGTCGCCACTGATGATGAAGAAGTACTTTTAACTACTTTGTTGTTAAAAGTTAGATCAGCGGACGGAATCTACGTCACGCTACGCGCACTCCTTGACCAAGGATCACAAATAGCATTAATATCAGAGAACGCAGCTCAAATGTTAGGGTTCCACCGACAAGGTTATCATGCCTCAGTTTCAGGCATTGGCGCCACCCCTAAGCAGGGCAGGGGTATAGTATCACTGCAGTGTCAGTCAATTTACAACGACTACGAGTTTACGTCACAAGCGCTAGTTATATCACGTGTAATAAGCAATTTACCTAACACGTCTTTCAGTAAGCAGTCGTGGCCTCATTTACAACATATTAACTTAGCGGACCCAGAGTACAATATTTCAAAGTCAATTGATATTTTATTGGATGCGAGTATATATTCTGACATAATAATGAGCGGTTTAATCAAAGGTCCTAATCATGCACCCATTGCACAACAGACGAAGCTGGGTTGGATATTATCTGGAAATGTTAAGACTTTTAACTGTCATGTAGTGATAAATAATTTACAGGATATATCAAAATACTGGGAGGTTGAGGATATCAGAATCACGTCTTCAAATATGACTCAAGAAGAACAATACTGTGAAGAGCTTTATCAGTCGACTACACGTCGCCTTGAGGATGGGAGATACGAGGTCGCCCTACCAATGAAGCCCAACTTCGAAAAAGAATTAGGATCCTCTAAGGGCAAGGCTCTAGCTCAGTTTAGACAGTTAGAAAATAAAATGTCGAAAAACGAAACGTTTGCACATGCCTACAAACAATTTATGAGCGAATATGAGAATCTAGGTCACATGCACTCCGTCAGCGTTGCTACCGAGCCAGTATGTTACTTACCGCATCACGGTGTTTTGAAACTCGACTCTACTACAACGAAATTACGAACAGTTTTCAATGCGTCATGTAAAACGTTATCAGGTAAAAGTCTAAACGATTTGATGGAAGCTGGTCCAAATCTTCAAAATGACTTACAGGAGCTCATCTTATCCTGGAGACAGCATCGTTATGTCTTAACAGCAGACATCGAGAAAATGTTCCGTCAAATCTTAGTAAGAAAGGAGGATTTAGGACTTCAATCCATAATATGGAGATATTCACCACAGGACCTATTACAAGATTATCATTTAACAACCGTAACATACGGAACTAAGGCAGCTCCATATCTTGCGATGCGAACTCTAAGACAGTTAGCTATTGATGACGGTGATAAATATCCTTTAGCAGCCATCGCATTACAAAAATCCTTCTATATGGACGATTTGTTAAGTGGCCAAGATACTATAGAGCAAGCTAAGGATTTACGGGACCAACTCATACAGATTTTCAAAGGAGCAGGTATGAACTTGAGGAAATGGTCAGCAAACGACCCAAAGTTAATCAATGATTTATCATCTAATCAAATTGACACACCGTTAGACTTCAAATGTACAGAATCCAGAAAAACATTGGGATTAAGATGGAACCCGGTATCAGATGATTTCACTTTTCAAAGTAAATGTGAATTTAATAACAAATGTTTTACCAAAAGACAGCTATTATCTGATATATCAAAAATTTTTGATCCTTTAGGATGGCTCGATCCAATTACCATTAAGGCAAAGTTGATGTTCCAAAAGGCGTGGGAATCAAATGTTTCATGGGATGAGGATTTATCACCGGAGATCCAGAACGAATGGCAAGAATTAAAGGAAGATCTGAAAAATATCAACAAATTTTCAATCCCTAGATATTTAGGTAACATAAAGCATAGTTATACACTACATGGTTTTTGTGACGCATCCGAAAAAGCGTACGCATGCTCGATTTATTTAGTAACGAATAACAGTAAAGGTGAATGCACATCTACACTCGTTGCCGCGAAGACAAAGCTAGCACCCTTAAGCAAGAAAATATCACTTCCTAGACTGGAGTTGCTTGGAGCATTATTATTATCACAGCTGTTAAAAAAGGTCAGGGAGTCCATATCATCAGACAATGTATCAGTTTATGCTTGGACTGATTCAATGATCGTTTTAGGGTGGCTAAAGGGAGACCTATCACGATGGAAGCAATTTGTAGCCAACAGGGTACAGAAAATTAATGAGATTATTCCATCGTCTAACTGGAGACATGTTATATCAAAAGAAAATGCAGCAGACTGTGCAAGTCGCGGCTTGTCCAGTAATGAGTTAATTCAACATCATTTGTGGTGGAATGGACCTGAATGGTTAATCAATTTCAACCCTAAAAGCATCCCTGTATGCAATATTCCAAAGACCGAGATTGAAATGAAAAAGGCAAGTGTGAATGTAGCCTTACAAGAACAAAAAATATCATGGATAGGTGAATTATTAAATCAAAACAGTTCATTGAGTAAGGTTGTGAACACCGTAGCGTGGGTGTCACGTTTCATCAACCGATTACGACACAAGGAAAACAAACACGGTTTGTTATTATCATCGGCTGAAATAAATAATGCTTATCAAATGATTATCAAAGACACTCAATTATATGATTTTAAGAATGACCTGGAAAATTTAAGGACAAAGGGACAAGTGCATTACAAGAGCAATTTGGCAGCTTTGAATCCATATATTGACGAAGATGGTATTCTGAGAGTAGGAGGTCGATTACGTAATGCACACTTAAGCAATTCAGCTAAGCACCCCATCATAATATCAAATCGTAGCCGCTTCACATCTTTGCTTATCAATTTAGCACACAAATCAACGCTACATGGGGGCCCGAGGCTGACTTTATCACACATAAGAGAAAGGTATTGGATAATTAGCGGCATGCCTACTGTGAAACGAGAATTAAGGACTTGTATTAAATGTCGGAGATTTAATTCAGAAAAGAGAAATCAAATCATGGCTGACCTTCCGACACCAAGGGTAACTCCATCGCGCCCTTTCGCGAATACAGGAGTCGATTTCACAGGTCACATAGATATCAAAAGTAGCAAGGGTCGTGGTTTTCGGACACACAAGGGATATGTCGCTGTATTCGTGTGCTTGGCAACTAAGGCCATCCATTTAGAACTGGTCTCCGATCTAAGTACACCTGCTTTCTTAGCTGCATTCCAGCGGTTTTGTGCGCGCCGAGGATCACCTAGTCACATGCACAGTGATAATGGTACAAACTTTGTAGGCGCTAACAGAATGTTAAAGAAAGAATATCAAGCCATACTGAACACCATCAATGAAGAGTTTTTCAGTAAAATCAATCACATGGACATCAAATGGAGTTTCAACTCACCGTCATGGCCAAGCGCAGGTGGACTGTGGGAAGCCGCCGTAAAGAGCTTCAAGAGACATTTGAAAAGAGTTCTAGGAGAACAAGTGCTTACGTATGAGGAATTCACCACCCTAATTTGTCAGATAGAGGCGTGTCTCAACTCCAGACCTTTAGTACCACTGACGGAGAATGTGGATGATGAGGTTTTAACTCCAGGACATTTTTTAATAGGAGATTCACTATTATCAAGACCACAGACCGAACCTGAAAACATCAACTTACCCACTAGATGGCAGCTAGTTCAGTCTATGAATAAGCTGTTCTGGAAGCGGTGGTCCATGGACTATCTCCAACACCTGCAAACAAGATCAAAATGGCGCACACCTAGCAAGAACTTAGAGGTCAATGACGTTGTCCGAGGCTAATTCTATATGAATAGCCTTTGTAGCAAAGCATATAAATATGACAACATAAGCTGTAGGGGTTGGACCCTACACTTAGAAGATGCTGTGATATTGCTAAAGGTACGGCGACTCCGAAGAGTGATAAATAAAACCGACCAGATTGAGTGCTAAAAATAGACTAATTTTATTACTTATTTTCACCTACTGTACAAAGTGCAATGACGCGAGAGCGCGACCTACTAATTAATGCTGCATGGGTAAACCTAAATTATCTACTAATAAAATGAAATAAAAATGTACGTTGGCTCGTACATCTTGGCCCTTTTAAAGAAAAAGTGCTTACTAAAAATATTTCTTAACTAAAATATGAAGGGTGCAATGTTACTTGTACAGTGATAAATGAGCTTAATTCTAAATGATATTAAAATATTATGTTTTATGTTACAAGGTGAAAACAATGTTGAACTAATGCTATAAAGTTATGCTATTAAAAATGTCAATTTCCGTGTCCGTGTACATTTCACTTCACTTCACATATTCACTTCACTTCACCTCACTATTGGAACCTCAAACATAGGCGAGATGCCTTTCTCAACACTCACACTGCTCTCTGCTTTATTTAAATTGCCCTTATCACTTACACTGACACTCACACGCGGCACACTGGACGACGACACGGCGGGCGCGGGCGGCGGCGGCGGCGGCGGCGGCGGGAGCGGCGGGTGCTGGCCCGCGCCCACGCCCGCCCCGGCCGCGCGCTGCCGCCGGCCCGCGCGCTGCTGGCTCACCTCCTGGAGCGGCACCGGCGCCTCCGACGAAGAACCCCGCTGCCTGCACCTGCCCTTCAGTCTGTAGCAGCAGAATGCTACGCTTGCTATGAGAATGATCGCGAAACTAACGTAGCCAAGCGTGTAGTGATGTACATCGTGAATGCTGAGATTCTGTAGCAGTTTGTTCTTTGATGACCTTGATCTGGTCCTTTATGTCCTCATATGCTTTATCATTATTCACTCCTTCGATAATCGTGTTGGCTACAGTTGTATTGATTATTTTGTTTAATATAGACATCTCTGGGGCTTGGATGTTTGCTTGCATATTTATTTTGTTTAAGTAGTGATTGTGAGCATGAATTGTAAATGTGTTAGTTTTTATGGAGCAACCCTGTCCCAACGTGATTATTCCATTGCCATTTAGGGTCATTATCGACATTCCATCTGGACAAAACATTCTTTCCTGGCGCTCCTGACAACATGAATAAAACCATACGTTGTAACTGTGTAATTTGATCCACTTATCGGTACAGTCTGATTTTTCGTATTTACACAGTGATTCATTGCTGTTTACGTTTATCAATTTTAAGTCGCATATAGAGTGTTTTATTTTCAACTCATATACAGGCTTGTCTATAGAGCAAAATATTTTGTTCTCTAATGCAATGCAGTGTTGAAGATCGGTCTCAGTTAAAAATAATGCAATATCCTTTGGCAAATTAAAGGCTAAAAAAGGATACGAAAGTTTAATGATCGTCTACTCGTCCGTGCGTGATGTCAGTGACGGTATCAATTAAAGTTTGTTGCATACGACGCAGATTTGCCATGATAATGGTGGCGGAAAGAGCTGATGACGTAACGTACATATTGTGTTGCATTTCAGAGCGCACTTTGTTAGTCTCGGATGATAAGGTACGAAGATGCTGGTCGATTAGTGAAAACTGCTTGTTCATGAGTTTTTCATTACGCTTGATTATATTAAATTGGGCTTCAAGTACTATTGTTTGGTTTTTGATCAGTGTTTGAAGATGGTTTTCATTTTTCGCTATCTTTTTTATATCTTGTTCATACTGAGTAGCGAATCTCTCGTCCAAGACACCAAACAATGAATTTGCAATATACCCAATACCATTTATTAGGCCTCGTTTTTTCCTTTGTTTGTTTTGTAATGTGAGGAGCCTGTTATAGTGATTAAAATCATATAATTCATGTTCAAGTTGTAATGCAATATTTTGATATTGTACGTCATTACCCGCGCAAAATCCTTTCAAATGCTGTACATAATTCTCAATATATGATAATCCTTTCCAGTAGCTTGATAAATCGTAGAATACCACTAATTTCCACTCATCTCTGATATATTGAAGGTCAGCTATTTTGTCAAAGTAGAGACTCTGATTACTGTTCAGTGACGTAATGTTATATGTGTTTAAATAGCGGTTTGTTTGTTGTACAGTCGGCGTAAAAATTGTCATAAATAGTAAGAGTGCCGAAGTGATAAAGGACATAAAATTAAATTTTCTAGGACGACGATGTCTTTGCTTGCTTTCTTGATTCGGGTTTGATTGATTTTCTTGGGACCTTTCACATTTATCTGGCGTTTTTGTTTCTTTATGCACCGGTAGTTCTATTAATTTGCAAACAGGGCGTTTGATAACATTGTTCTTTGTTTTTAATGTAACTACACGTACATAACCATCTTTTCCTGGATGTACCTCTTGAACTCTTCCTAATGCCCATTTTCCCGGGGGGAGGTTATCCTCTTTGATAAGGACCAACTTATTTATATGCTTTGCTACAAAGGCTATTCATATAGAATTAGCCTCGGATATGACAACAAATACCTTTTTAGGTTGTTTAAAAAGATTTATTTCCCGTAGAAATAAACCCACCAAAATATATTGTGATAACGGCACATACTATGCAGGTGCTAATAATGTTTTGAAAGAACTGTATGATTTGCAGCTTTCTACAGATCATCAAACTGCAGTTCATAACTATAGCAGTGCGGAAAGGATTTCATTCCATTTTATTCCCTCATACTCACCAGTTTTTGGTGGTCTGTGGGAGGCTGGTATCAAAAGCATAAAATATCATATGAAACGTGTCATTTCAGATACTGTAATGACCTATGAGGAGTTGTACACAATCCTAGTGCAGATTGAAGGCATCCTAAACTCTCGACCACTTACACCTATGTCCAGAGATCAAAACGATATGTCTTATCTGTCACCTGCACATTTCCTCACAGGTTCAGCTCTAACTTCTTACCCTGAATTGGATTTAACTGAAACAAATGTTGGAAAATTAAGCTTTTGGAAAAAATGTACTCAAATCCAGCAACATTTCTGGAAACAATGGCATAAGCAATATTTAGTTATGCTACAAAGTAGGCCTAAATGGAAAAATGTCCAACCTAACCTATGTGAAGGAACCATGGTCATTTTGAGAAAACAAAATGTGGCCCGTTGGGCGGATTGTAAATGTAATACCAGGGAAAGATGGAAAAGTTAGAGCGTTGGATGTTAAAACTGCAAAAGGTGGTATTGTAAAAACTAGTATTATGAATGTTTGTCCACTGCCTATCAGTGATTGATTAAATATTAAAAATTAGAATGTAACCATACTTAACTTTTAAGTGCTATGCTCCCAGCAGTAGTTATCTTTTTCTTCAACCTTCATACTAGAAGTTAATGTAATAATTTGTATTTTTTTTTGTTCATTGTAGTAAACATGACCATATGAGGCGGTCATAGCTTTCCTTAAATAATAAAAATAAAACTGCTTAAGTTGCTTTTGTAAAATGTTATATTTTATTAAGTCGAAACAATTAGGTACTTAGCAATAAGTTAAAAACTTCTTTTAGTTTCTAGATTAGTCTATAAATACTTTAAAAACAATAAGTTTGGAAAAACATGTAATTTTTTTTTTAAGTTTAAATAATTTTGGTGGCTTTAGGTTTTTGTTTGGGCCCCCAATCTGTTCGATACGACCATAGATAAAATATTGTCTATTACATTAAAAAATAAAAATGTCACTTTCTCTTGCAACATCACGTTGTGCGTTTGATTTTATTTCCTCTACGATATTTTAATTTATCTTCGTGTCTTATACAGAAAGAAAGAAAGAAAGATAACCATTTATTCCAAAAACACAACACACAGGTTCAGATTCGGAGCACTTTGGGTGTAAAAGACGCGCAGACAGACACACGAGTGATCCTATAAGGATTCATTTTTTTATTCGAACGACAGAACCCTAAAAATACCTATGATTTAACTTTTAGGTTAGATCACATAATGCATTATAATTGAAAAGTACTTTGATTTGATTGCGCTTGCTAATATTGTGCAATTTATAAAAGTACCGTATACCTAATGTAATGCCGTCTGGACTTGCCCTTTGAGGTTATCACAGCATTCCACTTCTACACCAGGTGTTGAGGTAATGCTGGTTGGATACGGAAATCGGAATGTGGTTGCGGAGGCTCAACTGTTGTAGCAGAGTCAAGATAAGGTAGATATGTCATGTTACGTTCAAGAACCAAGGTAAGATTTTCCTGACAAGTTTCTGTCTCTTTCACGCTTAAAATACTTATAACAGGCTATCCTTCTGTCAGGGTAAAAAAAATACTCTCAAGGAATGTGTTCTATACCTCCTACCTACAACCTCCACCGATCCCGACTTGGCCCCCGTGTGTGGAGTAGGGCCTAACCTTCCCGAGCTATGGGAAGAGACCCGTGCCCCAGCAGTGAAGACGATATGTGTTGTTAACTCTTATCAGTTATGAGGTAAAAGAAAATTAAGTATAGGCAGTAAATTAAGAGAGCCGCAGAATGCGGGCTGCTCAAGAACGATCGGCGTGGAAAAGGTATTCTGACCCAACTGCACCAGGTTGAGGTTAACGTTTTTTTAATCCCCAACGGAAAAGCGAGGTGTAATAAGTTTCAGTGCTACGTGTGTGTGCCTGTGTATCAGTGTGTTTAACTGTTGCATCGTAGCTCTCAAACGGATGGACCGATTTGTATGCGGTTTTCTCTCTTGGAAACAGGTTTTATCGCGGTAATTCTTAGCTGTGTATAGTGAAAATACGTTTAATTGTTTTCAAATTATTCAACTTTGACGCAGATAACACACTGCTCTGGAATCCGCTCCGGAGTGCGGTTTTACGTCACAATTTCCATTGTAAAAAACCCACCGCACCGCACACCGGAGCAGTGTGTTATCCGCCTTACTATCGGAGGTAGTATTTTTTTTATTTCGTTATTTCGGGATATACAAACTGCTTCACTGATTTTTAGTTACGTAGATTTATCTTGATCTTTACGCAGTCGGGGTTTATTTTCTATTGGTGATGTTAGTTTTTTATATTTTCCAAATAGGTAACACGCTTAAATGAAAGTTGACATCCTATGATTGTCTTTGACGGAATGCCGCACAGATTTAATGTTCTTTTATGGTTTCCTCGCAGTGGCAAAAGAACCCTTAAAATCATAGACTAAGTTTTTATATATTGCAGGAAGAGTAACAATAAACAGGCCTTGAACTAACTCGCTATAAATACGAAATAGACATTAAGAAATACGTCACGTCTCTGAGCGCAGTTTTAAGATGACCTACGAATGTGAAGCAACAAGAACTACAACTAAGTATATGTTACTTATGTACAGTGTTTTGAAATGCTTGGTGTATATATTTTTTAGTTTACTTAACTAGGAAGGTATGTTATACAGGGTGTAAGAGACAGGTTTCCGAAAACTTTAACGGCTTGCTCAGTAGAAGAAACTGAACAACTTTCCATAAGAATTGTTTTCAGGAAACGAAAAAAAATCGGCTTCTCCATACAAACTGTCCAATCAAGTTTATAATTTTGTATGGAGAAGCAGACTTTTTTTTCGTTTCCTGAAAAAAATTCTTGTGGAAAGTTTAGTTCAGTTTCGTCTACTGAGCAAGCCCTTAAAGATTTCGGAAACCTGTCCGTTACACCCTGTTAATTGCTATAAAATGAAAGTCAGTACATGAAATCGGCCATATCATAAGAATGCATTTATTTTTTGTTTCCTTTATACAATATGTTCCGGCCTATGTCAATGCCGTTAACTACATAAAATAAAAATAAAAATCTTCAAGGTTCGTATAGTTTATCGAACTTGTCATAAATACTATTCACCTCTTTATCTTAAGAGATCGGCTCTTGTCGGTAGAGCACCACCATTCTTTCCTACTCCTCGCCAACTCCTTGACTTCCTGGTACGACACTACGTTGACTTCAGCCTTCACTTGATCGATGTAATTGATTCTCGGCCTCCCTCTGCCTCCCTTTCCTTCTATCTTTCTCTCCATTATGTTCATTATCAAGTCATCGTGTCGTAGAAAATGTCCAATCATATTTTTCACCCTATCCAACACTTCTTCGTTAATGACTCCTGCAATCTTTCTTTGTCTCTTTTTGTTATTGTCCAGCTTTCACTCACATAGGTATAATGCTATGCTCCAAATATACCATTATATTAAACTTCTTCTATTAAATTACACTTCTTACTATTGCGATTCTTGTGATTATGTCCTGATAACATCCAGAGTCTTGGTTGATGATGTTTCCTAGAAACTTAAAATACTTTATTTGTTATATTATAATACAATAAATACTTTGATGCTCGTATACGAAAAATCCCCTTCTACTCTCTACGTAGCTAGTTACAAATTTGTAAGTATATCGCACCTTGAGAACCATAACGTCATTATACGAAATTTGGTAAAATCACAAAATTGAGCTTTTATCGCCTTTTATAAATTTCAAATTTGTGATTATGCAAATTTCGTATAATGACGTTACGGTTCTTAAGGTGCGAATTTAGTAAAAAGAAATTTAAAGTTTGAAGTCAAGAAACAATATTTTTTCAACGAATTGATACTTAGTTTTAAAATAGAGTCATTTTTAAATAGTTACGAAATAGTTCTCAAAGTTTTCAGTCGCAACAAGTTTTCATTCAAAACCGCAACTGTTTAAGAAACTACGGTTTCGTTGGCGACCGAAGGGTGAAAATCTCATTTTAAACCCTGGCTGTATTGGTTGGATAGCAAACCATCAAAGTAGGTATCAGGTACGATCAGAATGTCCCGCGTCCCACCCCACCGGTGGTGGTTAAGACATATGGATTATAGTAGGTACACGGAAGACCAACCCAAAGCACGACCAGTCAATAAATTATCTTATATTCAAAATAAATCATTCCGCCACTGCTCACTTAACAAGTGACACTCGTGTACCTACTCGCTTACGGGTAAGAAAGACCGCTTCAATGCACAGATCAAGATCATGTGAAGGATAATTATCATATTATATTTTTTTAATAGAATGTAAACAATATCTGTACTGTAAGTACCTACGTGATAACTGTGACGTGAGGCAGTTCCCGAGTTGCGTTTGTCCTGCGACCACGTAAACACCTCACTATTTTACCTAAACCTATTTAGTAGAGCAAACGACGAGTTATCTAATTTAACAGGTTTGTTGACTCAATTATTTTATTTATTAATTTTATGAAGTTTTGTAAAAATTGTCCATTGTGTATAATTTTGGTTGAGAAAACAATTTAAAGGGTTTAAATAGCAATGGCAACAATTTTTTTTTCTTCATAAAAATTGACTTTCTTTTCGACTTTTCATAAAATTCGCCAGTCTTTAACTTTGTGCGAAAAGTGCAACACTTATTTTTTTAAAACGGTTTTTTTGAATCTGCAGTCAATGGTAATGGTAAAAAAAAATGTGTTGGAGGGAGTTTCTTTAGGGCCCGACGTTTCTTCTCTCTCCGCAAACACTTCCCGAAACGTTGGGTATACGAGTTCCGAGTGGTAGGAACTTCGTATTAGGTAGAAAAATATGACGTTCGAAAAGTGTACAGAGATACCTACTTCGAGTAAATATTATTTCATTTCATTTCATTCCCCTAAAAAGTGAGTGTCCACTTGTCCACCAAAACAACACCGTGTTTATCGATATTTTTTTGCACTTACAGTAACTCAAACATTTCTCCTGTCGGAGTTTTTTAAGCTGGTATATTTAAGACACTAATAGACAGATTTAAAAATAATTTAATACCTTTTATCGAATTTGGAATATCTATATTGGTATCGGGTTACTTAAAAAAACTAAACTGAAATCGATTAAAAAGTAGAAAGATTTTTTTATTTTATTTTACGCGATAATGAATCATGTTTAGCAAGTTTGTTCCATATGATACAAAAAAAATATCTTTACTGGGTACCACATTCGGTTATCTAGTCCATTTTCAATAAAATAAAATAAAATTTTTAATTGCTTGTTTACTGTATTGTATACTGTATAATTATGTATTTCACTTGAATACGTAATACCTACGAATTAGATTTTGATGGTTAGCGCAACTTTAAGCTAACATTGAAAACTTCGTTGTCTTTGTATTGATAGAAATATCTCACAGTTTAATTAACCCTCGGGTTATGAAATCAGTTAAAGTGTCGTACGAAAATATGCAGTGCATTACGGTTTTTTTTAACCCTTGAGCCCGGAATACGCGCGGTACTTTTTCTATAGTAGACTCGCGGCGCGGCGGCGGAATCATGGTGGTTGACGAAAATATTGCCCCGTGTTTACAAAAATGATGATTATTCAAAAACTACAACATGTATCAATGCGAAATAAAAAGTAATTTACTCTGTATTAATTGACTATTTTATTTATCCCTAATTCAAGTGTTATTTCTGAAACAATATAATTATAATTTCATGCTAAAACCGTACTTTGGAAAAATTTCCGACGGCAAAGTAAATCACAATTTTTAGGAGATTTTGGTATATTTGTAAGAGTAAATTATGGTTTCGGTAAAGTTAAATGTATGATTGATCAACCTACATAATTAGTTTTATCATATTTGATAGAAAAAATATGATAAACTACGATAAACACCACTGAATCACGCACGCGCGCACTCCTTGACAGCACACCTATGAAGTTTGCATTGATTTCGAACTGACATTCAAAATTCATAGACAAGTATTATACATCAAATTAAAGAGTATTTTACCCTCTCTTTTCTTCTTATACACATCTAATACGGTTAAAATAAGATGGCAATACAAGGAAGCACTTTTTAAATGAGTCATCTACGCGGGTACCCATATACGCATTCCGAGTCTCGGGTTGCAAATAATTTGGCGGGTACCCATATACGCATTCCGAATAGGGTGGTCCGACTTCAAAGAGGAGGACGTTCTCCATTCGACTGCATGTTTGTTACGCCATTATTCCGCCAATTATGAATTGATTTTGATGATCCTTTTTTTGTTTGATAGATCATACCTCAGGTGGTGATCATAACTCATTTATAGGTGGTCACCTATAAATTTTATCAGAATTGATTCAGCGAGTTTTGAAAATAAACAAAAAGAAAAACATAGAAAAATAGTAGTTGTTTAGATTAGAGTCGGTTGTTTTTAACGTGTTCGGCGTTGAAAGGAAGCATGAGAAAGAAAATATTAGATTCTTAGCAAGAGTGATGTTTAGCATAAGGTATATTCGGGTTATAACAGACGGTATATCGATTACTTGGAATTATGGTGTAATAAGATTGTTTTTTATGAAATCCTACCTTTAGAAATAAATAAAAGAACAATAGTAGCTTTAGTATGGTGTTGTACCTACCAACAATAATGGCCAGTCTCTCGGTTTCTTGTTTGTACAATACGCTAAGATCTAAGATAACTACGATTTTCCAATTATAGTTGATAACCTGAGTTGCGCATGGGCATGGGCAAGTGCCGCCGTTTAAAAATACGATAAAATGCACAAGAGCAGGCGTAATTGATATGTAATCATTTTATTATTATTGAAGTTTCCGTGTTCTTACTGGAATTCCATACTAGAAATTGTAATTACGTGTATCTAGGAGGCAATATGAGGTCCATTGTCAAAAGTCAAAGGTCTAATAAATTAAAAATATATACATAAGTATATATCAGACCATGTAAACCTGTTTTTTTTTATAAATAAATACAGTAGTTAAGTGTTTGGCATACAGAATTGTAGAAGAAAAGCTTAGTCTTTGCTTTTTATTGTAGTTAATAAAGTAAAATATAAACCATAAAATTACACAACGTAGGCGACAAATAAATAGATAACTACATAGAGTTTTCAAGGAATGTTTTTGTGTTTTCTTCTTTACTATATAGTAACTCTGTGTAGTTATCTATTTATTTGTCGCTTGTGTAATTTTATGGTTTATATTTTACTTTATGAACTTTTAGACTCTTAGTCTAAGGATTGCTTTTTAATCTTAAATGAATTGAATACTTCTTCGGCACTCACTTGCATCTCGCTCCTCCCAAAGTGACGAAATAAAACTTCTTTGTTCGAAATAATATTTGCAGAATGTTTGGGACACTTCTCTGCACGTCTCTTTTGGGCATTGCCATCAGTCTGTGGCTGCGGTGGCGCCACCAGAACCGGCGTCTTCTGGAAGTGGCACAGAATATACCCGGTCCCCCAGCTTTGCCGGGTATCGGCAACGCTTGGCTTTTCATGTGCCAGCCAGAAGGTAACTCACATTTATTATCTGCGCTTCCAATCCAATATTGACAATGCAAGGACGTCACATTTTCTCCCTCGAGAAGCAGTTAATTAAAATAAAACATAAGCCAAGTACTCTTCGCGCACCTAATCCTAGGCAGTTATATATGTTATACGCTTTGTCAATCCGGAAAAACAAACTAAAATAAAATATGAGCAGTTAAGTATTTTATCGTCTATAAAATGTCTTGTTAGTCTCGGCCATTATTTTTCCTCAAATATATCTTTCATTCGTGAGTTGCATACAGATGTACCAAAGATGAAGCGGTATTGGCTGGCGTGGTCGCGTCAATCACGCGAGTTAACTGACCACAGACAGATAAGGTCATAACCTAGATGGGTTTGACTGTTAATGGCATTTATCTCGGGTTTGTCACTAGCTCCACAACCTCCACCGAACCAATCTTGGCTCTCATGTGTGGAATATGGTCTATCCTCCCCAAAATATGAGCAGAGATCCATGCCCCAGGAGTGGCGACATTGTTAACATTAAAATTAAGAATTCGCGTTGTCCAACCTTTTGTATTTATATATGTATGTATGTCTGTTTCAATGTTACTGCTATTAACCAAAACAACTTGCTAGTTTTTGCAGTAGGAGTTGTCGTTAGATTCTTCTCTATCCCCAGACTAGCATAGGATATAGGTATTTTATTCTTAGATGTTAAGACATAATTAAAAAAATATATATTTATACCAAGCGGGTAAAATTATTGACGAATAACTTTACGCAAATGTTATCGAAGATTTACAAATAGCAATTTTAAAGGACTTTTAATCAATCATGTATTTTTTATCAAAACAGTTTGTACTTATTTCCAGTACTTTTCTATTAGTGGCCATAAATTAACGCCTGATATGAATCTTATAATCTCAGCTATGCCATGGTACCTATTTATATGCAATTTGAGGTCACGGGGCCAATGCATTAGTTTAGGGCTGTTAATAAACGGTAATTGCGCGTCCGCGCAGATCATGGATCGCGATCCATAGATCGCGGAGTCAAGCCATTGTTCGTGTTGAAATTAGATTATATCATTATAGTCTGTGGATACTACGATAGCTTTTGCCCGCGGCCCGTTTTTGTACTATCCTATGATGTTCGCCGTCCTCTAGCTATGTTTTTAACATTTCAATGAAATCACTTGAGTTCTTTTTAGGGTTCCGTGCTCCGTAGTCATTATAGGATTTTCGGCATGCAATTTCAGCATAAAAATATCCAATGATGTTCGCCGTCCTCTAGCTAAGCTGTTTTTAAAATTTCAATGAAATCGGTTGAGTTCGTTAGGGTTCCGTAGTTAATAAGGAACCCTTATACTTTCGCCATGTCCGTCTGTCTGTCTGTCTGTTCGCTGCTTAGCTCAGAGACTATTAGTACTAAAGAGGTGTAATTTGGCACGAATATGCATATTCCGTAGTTAATAAGGAACCCTTATACTTTCGCCATGTCCGTCTGTCTGTCTGTCTGTTCGCGGCTTAGACTATTAGTACTAAAGAGGTGTAATTTGGCACGAATATGCATATTAATCACGCCGACAAAGTGGTAAAATAAAATCTTGAAAACAATTTTTTTTGGGTACCTCCCCTACACGTGAAATGTGGATAAAAAAATTCTTGACTATCCCATAGAGTGGTGTGTCGTTTAGGTCTTTCAAAAATATTGTGGGTTTGCGAAAACCATTTTTCGATTCAGGGATCCGTTTTCGAAATATTAAGCTTAAAATTACAAATTTTTGTTAAAGTCATGTGTGTGTGTCCCCGCTAAGCTGCCAGTTAAGCGGTTGTTTCTACAAAAATTCACGGCAGTAGTATACATATATAACGAAGTTAAAAGGAAAACTATCACAGCTAAGTAGGCTTTACAAGTTAACGAGTACGATGAAGTCAATTTTGTAAGACGGGAGGTTTTCCTCTTAAAGCAGTGTCTGTCGAAGTACTACGGAACCCTACACTGCGCAAATGCATATTCGTGCCTCATTCATTTCACAATGTCCTTACTCGCACCACTCGCACCCACCAACTGAGCAGCGCACACTTCACGCAACTTCTGCATGATTGAATCGGTCAGAGTGTGTTGACACACGGGGTTTTTGTTTTTAATAAAAATACCTATTTTTTCGTAAGATGAGTTAATAGTACATGTCCGTCAGTGTACGGTTTAATAAAAAATAATCTTTTAATTTATTTTTAATAGTTTTGTTTGTCAGCTCAGATTTTATTTTTAAAGGTAGACCATTCATTAATTTGGGTACTTGATAGGTACTCAAGTAATTGTTTGCCGTACAAATTATATTATTTTGGTAAGTTTAACGTAATACCTTCGTAAGCATAAAATGTTTGGCTTTTTGTAGGTCTTGGTTGAAAAAGTGTTCAGTAAGTAAAATATGAATTTGACTTGGGTATAGAAGAAGTGATAGAAGAGTTCTGAGTAACTATCCTTGTTATACAATAGCAATAAATAGCGTGGCTTTGTAAAGTTACATTATTTTTGGGTTCCCGGAGTAATTCCCGAGGTAATCCGAATTTTTCAGAAGATAAAAATAATGTAGCATAATAGGTATGTCACTCTTCCTACCCAAA
The DNA here is from genome assembly GCA_958295455.1 of Coleophora deauratella. Taxonomy (NCBI): domain Eukaryota; kingdom Metazoa; phylum Arthropoda; class Insecta; order Lepidoptera; family Coleophoridae; genus Coleophora; species Coleophora deauratella. Next base: position 9,932,435 of record OY282409.1, on the reverse strand, counting down.
AAAATCACGCTGATCCGCTGCTCCGTTGCGACGACGCGACGTGATAAATAGGCCAAACATACAAACAAATAAACAATCACTAACTGCACTTGCGCATTTATTTATAATATTATTGTAGTAAGGATTAACACCATTATTTATATGCTAACATTATAAATACTACTTATTCCTATTTGTACCCCGCCTAAAACACAAGGTGAACATTTAAGGAGGAATATTAGTGGTTATAACATCCGTATTTCCCCATTAATCTCCACAATGCTTGAATTGATTTGAAAAAACTTTGTGCTATTATACCTACATTATAATCCGGAGTAACGTCTTAGATACTTTACATCCAGACTTAGAGACTTCCCAGACTCGATAACGCGAATGAAGTCGAGGGCACAAGCTAGCTACAGTCACAGACAAATCTTTGTAGCTCTACTGTAGATAGGTTTTGTTTGTAAACTCTTTATTGTGAAAAAAACAAAGTACAATACATAAAACAAGGACAATATATACAAGGGCGGACTTATCCCTTACGGGATCTCTTAAAAGGTTCTTATTCTCTGGTTTAAAGGTCCTGACCTGACATCAAAAAATTATTTGTAATCCTACTGCTATTTTGAATATAACCGATGATAAACGATTTTTCAAAGTGAGTTTTATCGTACGAAACGACCCCAATAAACATGACTCGTTTTAGCACGACCGACATTCCGGAAAATCCTTATATTACCTATAAGATAATCGACTTCAGTTTTTTAAAGTACCCACATAATCAGGTTAGAGGTAATTTTAAATTAAGCGTATAATTTTGAACAAAACAAAGGCATAATCACCATCTCTTAAAGCATTATCACCTATGACATGGACTAGCTAGTATCAAATTCATCGTTTACCTGCAGCAGGCAGCTTAACCAATTTTTGATACATTAAAATTTCAATAATTTGCGAATTGAGGTACAAAAACTCACGTGGTACAAGTAGCAAGACTTCTTGTCCGTTGCCCCAAAACACAGAACGCCTCAGAACTTTCGGCAAAGGAGATACGCACGTCGTTCGCCGAAAGTTCTGAGAAATACTGTGTTTATCACAGCTCTAGTATACTAACGCTAATTATTAATTTTCAATTCTTTAGCCGGGCGACGGCTCTCGCGCAGCCTTAGGGACTGATATTCAAATCAAAATCATACATAAGTACTGTGCTGAGTAGATTAAGCCGCTATGCTGATAAGCAATTTGTTGCAACGTAGTCATTAAAGAGCTTATTATTATGGGCATAGCATACCTAATAAAAATTAAACAGGCTGACTAGAATTTTGATATTTTTACTTTTCATCTATACAGGGTGTAACAACATTGGTGTAGGACCCGTTAACTCATCGTACTGAACAACTTTTGTTCTACAACTTTGCTCAAATCACAAAAAAATTTTTGGATATTTCATACAAAGGAGACGTTTCACGGGACTATGGAGCTTGGACCTGGTCTGTGTACTAAACATCATAAATAAGTCATTAGAAACATAGTATTTTCTAACTGTACATTTCCTTCGATTGACCTTCGTTGCGAGGTTCATCTAGTTTCTCAGATTTAACAATCGCAACACATAAATCACCCAACATGGCGAAGCGAGCGCAATTTTGAGCATTTTACGTTCAGAAACTAGATTTTGTACATACCATTGAAACTAATAATTTAGTTGTCCGACAAGTAACTCGAAAACCAGCTGTTATGCCTGTAAAAGAGGCAAGGCATATCTGCAGATTTTAAAAATCGTACACCAATGTCAGAAGTCAGAACAGAAGGGTGTTCAGTCAATCAGAGTCAGAGAAAGCATTTGAGGAATATGTGGATGAAGCCGTAATTTCTGAACGTGACCTACTATTGCAAGCTTCAGTGTTACCATTTATATTGTAAAAAGTGCTGACAAAACATTATGCTTGAACCACGCAACCCTGCTTCTAATATTGTTTTCATTATTTTTCCTAGAAAGCCTATATTTTTCGTACTACGTACATGTCCAGGCACAAAATGAAACGTGTCCTTTATCATCTGTTTTGCCATTTTTGTATGGAGAGTCCAATATATTTTACCAAATATTTCTTTTCAGAATTCATAAGAGTGGTGAAGAATATGATGCAAGAGTACGGAGACGTATTAAGGTTCTGGCTTGGCCCCGACCTCAACGTCGTGGTCAGCAACCCTGAGGATCTGCAGGTTGGTGGAACTTGACTTTATGTTTTAAAATAAATACTGTGGCGTGTAAATCTAAATCTAAAATCAATAAACCATCAACATGAGAACAGAAAAATTTAGGAAAGATTAAGAAACATTAATATGATACTACTTACAAGTTCATTGGCGAAGAGCCAAGTGGAATGCCCGCGACTTCGTCCACGTAGACTTCGGAACTCATCAAGGCCGTTGGAAATTAAACTGGATTGAAACTCTTTCCGATCCTCCCTGTCCAAGCAACGTCCTAAGCCGAGGTCCGTGCCCACCTGGGCACCCTTAGGCAGTTGCATCCTTTGCTTAGGCTGAGTACCCTACGTACTCGCCTTCCCTGTCCGGTGAAGTAGTAAAGGCCCAACTGCCAACTACAAACAGTCCTGTCGAAGAAAAAAAACTGGATTGAAGATTTTAATATGAAAGGTTGAACCTTTTATAAATCGCCAAAGGACCCTCAGATAATCACAAAATAGATAATATAATAGGCTATTTTTTGTTGAAACCACACCATCCCTTCCCATACAAACTTTACCAACTAAGGTCACCGTCAAGGTTTGAAAAAACTATCTTACGTATAGTGCTCCTTTTTACGCTCTCAAGAACATAATATGTGACAATTTTCAAACTATCTTCAGGCTGTGCATTGTCAGTCAGTCGTCACTGTACTGTTTTAGATAGTAGATAGATAAGGTACATACTAAAAATAGATACTTACGTACTTCGCTGTCTCAGCGACCCATACAGAATCTTGGCCTCCCACATCAAATGCTGCCTCTGTTTCTGTCCTGTAACACATCACGCCAATCGGCTCTTTGGAGGGCGTTCAGATTCTTATGTACTTCGTCACTTTAGCGGTACAGTAGGCGTCCAACAGGGTGTTTCCTTGTTGATTGTTCCGTGTCCGCTTTTTTGCAGCACGGTCATCTTCCATCCTCTGTTATGGCCAAGTCAGTGAAGATGGACGGATTTTGCTTCGCCCATTATATTGGGTTTGGGACACGTCTTACGCGTTCTTTCAAAACCTATCTTGCCGTCTGGTCTGTTCTAGGATTATTACGATTTTTTTTCTTTTCATCACTAAGAGTTTCTTCTCGTCTTTTGATGTATGTTTCTATATCGGGTGCCTACTTATTGTTTTTTTTTTAATTGTATGGGATAATGTACCGCGACGTCAAAAGGTAGTTAACGACTGACTTTACAAATTTAAATCCGAACGTGTTTAACCAGTGTTTTTAACTCATTTCTTTAGTAACATCCTAAATTTCTTGCTGCAGCTCCTTCTGCCAAACATGAAGACGTGTGTGAAGGGCCCTCAGTATAAATACATGGCTGACGTCCTCGGAGGAGGAATTTTGAGTGGGTCAGGTAAATGTTATATTTTTTAAGTATATTCGATTTTCTTCTTTATATTCAGTGAGTCCGACATATATGAGAATATGACCATAAGTTGATACATATAATCTCTTCTTATCGATCTATTATCGAATGAAATGCTCCCTGCATTTAGTCCTTCCTAGGAAACAGTAGAGATTTTTTTAAATGGCGGATGTGACTGAATGTTGTATACAGGGTCAAATATGACACTTTTGTTCTACCAATTTTAAAGTAAATATCAAAAATTTGGGACTCTTCAAACAAAAATGGTTAGTCCGAAGATCAATCTGTATGAAGAGTCCAACCAAAAATGTTGACGTTTATTTACACAAAACGATTATAGTGGGATAGTGTTTTTTATGGCGGATTTGAATTAATCACGGAGAATTAATTGATCCTCTGAATAACCATTTTTGTATGAAGAGTCCAAAAATTCTTGACATTTATTTAAAAAGGGGTAGAAAAAAAAATTACATATCTATTTCACCTAATTTATATCACTGACATGTTCCTTGTACTGTATACTGTGCCCCAGAGGTTCCTCATTTGGACCCCATTTATAACATTGACACGTACCTTATATACTGTGCCGTAGGGCCCTCATGGCGCCGTCACCGTAAGATCGCCACCCCCAACTACGGGAAGCGCGCCATCAGCAGCTACTCCGAGATCTTCAACGACGAGGTGGAACTCCTGCTGCAGCAGTACCGCCCCAGAGCCGGCCAGCGATTTGACATATACAGGAACATAGTGCAAACCACTAGTTACAGTGTTTGCCGTGAGTACATCACTACATTCATGGGCGTAGCTAGGGGGGGGCAGGGGGGGCCAGGCCCCCCCTAGAAAAATCAGCAGTAGGCCTGACTAAGACCGAGGTCATTCTTTAAATTTTCGCGTTCGGTCCTCTCACTACTTTTTACAATATATAAGCAGAACCACTAGATTTTTTCCGACACATAACAAGGTCGAAAACTGACCAAAAATTTGTTAAATTTCTGCTACAAATCAGAAGTCATTTCAAATATTCGGGCTCGCTTCGCTCGCGTTTAACATAAAGAACTATTCTACTGTCTGGCAAATAGCATTACAGTGGGATTATCCTCGCTTTGCTCGCGGAGAAAAGATCTCTTATCATGTATAGAACTTCTTAAGATAAATCTCAAATTTTTGCGCTCGCTTCGCTCGCGCTTTTGTACCAGACTTGCTAAGTACACGTAAAACTATTAAAAAATGCAATTTATTTCAAGAGCTTGGTCAAATAAATAGAAAAAAAATTATACATGTATCTATATGACCTAACTACACGATAAGCCAAAAACTGTAACGCTTCTCATCTCACTAATATTATAAATGCGAAAGTATGGATGTTTATTTGTTCCATACAAACGCAATAAAGCTACTACATAATTTTTCGAAAATGCGCGTGGATCGCGTGTTATCGCTTTGCCGGGTCCAAATGACTGTGATAGTACTTCTTCTGTGCGGCCCCCCCTAGAAAAAATCCCTAGCTACGCCAATGACTACATTTCTGGCACAACAACTTAACTGAAATTGAAACGGCATTAAAACTGAAATTTGACCGATTTGTTTAGTTTCATCAGTTAAAGGTCTGCATTTATGTACCCGTGACAGGGTAAAATATTGCTTTACCAACGTGACATCAGCATGTAGTTTCCTACTTATTACAACCGTGATCCTCTGTAGTCCTACATACCTAGTGATACCCCTTGCGGGACGAATGGAACTTATATAAAAACTTTTGCTATCCTAACAAAACTTCAAAGAAACTAGGTAAGCTAAGCTCACACTTGAAAAAGGTGTCCCTATTCGTAAATTACACGAATATCTACGTGTTCTTACATACCATTTTCTGCGATCTCACTTTCAGGAACTCTAATGGGTTTAACAAAAGATCAAACAAGAACTCTACCTCATATACAGGATATTATTGACGGTACACCTAGGTAAGTTTTCATTGAAAAGTAAGAGCTTTCGCGCGCGCATGACATATGTCACCATGACAATTTAGTAACTCTCATCAGAGTATGGAGTGTCACCCGGTTGTCACGTACAACGTACGAGCACTTTCATACATAGAATTGGGCGTGATAAGAATGACAAAACTGTCACTATCACATAAATTTTGAAGCTCGCATGCAAACGCAAGTTGGCTTAATAGGAGCTTAAGTAAAGTAACCTGGTTAAAAATATGAGTTTGGTACGTTGTTGTTAATTATCGTTTATTTTCAGGCTTTACGATATAGTGTTTGACAGAATGACAAAATGGTACCTCCAAATCAACCCTGTATTTTGGTTCACAAAGTACTGCCAAGAACAAAACACCTTCGTAGAAATGATCGAGCGATTCAGCTCCGCCGTACTCGACCACAGGATAGACTACCTGAAAACCTTAAAGGAGGAAAACAAGATTAGTCTGATGAAATCTGAAGACGACAGTTCAGTTAATACGCAGCTGAGTGTTGTAGACAGATTCATTCTGTCTAATGATTTGAGCAAAGAAGAGTTGATTAAAGAGACCTTCACGGTGTTTACTTCGAGTCAAGAAGCTTCTGCCAAAATAACGTCGTTTCTTCTCTTGATGATGGCGTACCATCCACACTGCCAGGTGTGTAGTATATCTATTATATATAAGGTGCTACTTTATTGGTTCCTATGGGTTCCTTGGGGAAAGTTGATCAGAATCAGGAGTAGGAGCACTGACTAAAATAACGGGCACTAATAAAGTAGCACCTTATATACTGTAACAAAAAGTAATATTATAACAGCACTTATACAGGGTGTTAAAAAAGAGCGTTTGCAATAAGGGGTTACTCAGAATCAAGTAGGTAAGTATAGAATTTAGGAAAAATATAATATATATAAAAATAAATAAATATAAAAATCCGATTTAAAACCATTTTATTTTTTCTGTTTCCCATAGTAAATCCGAATAGTGAATCAAGGATTTGTATGAGAAACTAAAAGAAACTTGTATATCGGATTTTTTCAATATTATTTTTCCTGTATTTTGTGCTTGATTCTGAGTAAGCCTTTAAAATTTTAAACGCACTTTTTCATAAGATAAAAAAATAGCCAAGTTTTAGTGAAACTGTCATTTTAATTATCAAAAAATTAGCTCAAGAATAACCTACTAATAGGTACGGTGAACACAAAAACTGTCCCCTTTTTTCCTATGCCCTCGGATTAAGTGGACTTTGAATTCAGTTCGGTAAGGTGCGAACAACATTGCATTTACCTACATCACTTCATTCAGTCAGTAAAAAGTAATTTATTTAATTAATATTGTAAAACAATAACAATATTGTAAATAACTAGCCAGTATTTTTTAGGACATTATATTAGAGGTTTGAAGAGAAATCTGAAAATTTTAAAGCAAATTTCGGGGGGTCGGGGGGTCGTACGAAATCGGGGTCGTGCGATACTGGATCCTGCAGTACTGGACCGTTAGGGAATAACCCATCTAGCTACCGTTAAATGCTTACAAAGTTAGGTTGGACAACTAAAGTTATTGGTGGAGGTTGGTTCAGGCTTGGCCCCCGTGTACGGCCTAACCTTCCAGAGTTATGGGGGGAACAGCCCCGTGCCCCAGCAGTAGGGGCAATATATTATCTATACGTAACTCAAGTTATAAATCATTTCAGGAACGCCTCTATGCGGAAATCAAGTCGGTCATAGGAGACGAAGACAGGCCGGTCACAGACGAGAATCTTAAGCGGATGCCATATCTGGACATGGTGTTCAAAGAGGTCATCCGACTGTTTCCCATAGGAGCTCTTATACAAAGGACAGTTGCTGAAGACATAGCTATGCGTGAGTTTTACAGGGTGTAACAAAATAAACAACAAAATACGTAGGCCCCGTGACTGAGGCTTCTTCACATCAACATCATACTTACTGAACAATTTTTGCTCAACGACAAAAAAATACACTTCATACACAATTAGCCTGTCAGCTGAAAACTCTTGATTTGGCCGTAAATCAATTTAGCTTTTACAACTAGTTTATCGAAGTTCAATTTCTATAGAGTGAGTATTTTTTTTTTGCAGACTTTAAAATAAGTTATTCAACATAACGTTTAGAAGCAGAAGGCCCAGTCAACGGGTCCTACGGCCACTTTGTTCGTTGTTAACCACTGCTGTATAGGAAGCCCATTTTTCGATTTACCTTTGGCTCTCTATAAAATCTTTTTCAATATGAGGGTTCCTCTTACAACTAGCTTTCCTGCAGGTTCTGTGACCCTCCCAGCCGGCTGTTCCCTGGTAGTGCCGATATACCACCTGCACCGCGACGCGAAGCACTGGCAGCGACCAGATGATTTCGACCCTGAGCGATTCAGCCTGGACAACGTCAAGAAACGACATCCGTACTGCTACATACCGTTCAGTTTGGGCCCTATGGATTGTTTAGGTAAGATTTTTTTTTTATGTGATAGGTGGCAAACGAGCAGACGGATCACCTGATGGTAAGCGATTGCCGCCGCCCATAGACACCCGCAACACCAGAGGAGTCACAAGTGCGTTGCCGACCTTTGAAATGGGATGGGGGGATGGAGGTAATTGGGGGGAGGTTGGGCCTCCGGTACCCTCACTCACTCGGCGAAACACAACGCAAGCGTTGCTTCACGGCGGATGGTATAATTTAACATTTTTGCGACAAATGTCAAATTGTATCATCCTAGCTTACCTACTACCCGCTTAAAGTTGCTCAGAGGCAACTTTTCCACAACCAAACAAAAACCTAAATTCTAACCCTAAAATTAGACATTTGGAGCGCTAAATGACTTATACGAAGCAAACCAGGATCCGATTAGCAGAATGTGAAATGTTTCGCTGAGCGTCATGGTGTAGCTTTGGTTAAACTTTGGTTCAGCTTTGACTTACTATATACATCTTTTTGCATAGCAGAATACACAATGATGGTTTTAACGCAAAAGTTTAGCTCAAAATGCAATAGCTGAATTGGACCCGGTCATTTATAGTGTTCGATGCGATGACGGGACGTGCCAACTTCATCCGAACTCTTAATGTTGTTCCACTTCAAAATTTAATATTTCAGGTCGCTATTTCGGGATCAAATTAATAAAGACGATTTGCGCGAGAGTTCTACGGGAGTTCCAAGTTACTACAGAGGGTTCATATAAGGACCTGAAGGTAGCTATTGCAATATCGGTGGTGCCTGTCGAAGGATTCCACGCGACGCTAATTCCAAGGTTAAAGTGAACAGAACAATTTCCAAAATGGACTTTTGAACAAAAATAGGATAAGTATAAAAAGCTTACCCGGATACAATTTTTATGAGCGAAGAACTGTGAAACAAGCTGAATCTGCAAATCATTAAAATATGTTCAATAATTTTCAACTTTTGGCTATCATTTGTTGTATCACTGTTTAAAAAAATATATATTTTTAAACTCTCCATACAAAAATGGTCAATCGGACGATCGATTTGTATGGAGATTTAATTTTCTTTGACATTTATTTCAAAAGTGATAAAAGTTGTCACAATTAGCCCGAATATTAGCCTGCATTATTTCATATCCGCTATTAAAAAAAGACCTTGTATAAAGTTATAATTTTTATGTGATACTCTTTATAAACAGAACTTATACACATGTTTCTAAATAACTTTCCCCGTTTTCCGTGCTTTCACAAAGGAAAGTATGATCGACTTCGAAAAAAATATGTTTTAATACGAAGTTGATGATTGCAAGTGAGAGCTTTGCTTGATATGATAACTTACAAAGAAGTTTATAAGAATTGAATAGGGGGGAAGTTCGAATGGTTTTTTAGTGAGATGAGCAGTGTTGTGTTCAAAGCTTTGTAAAACAGAATTTAATTGACTTCTGTTGAAACAAAATGTAAGAGGTAAGAAAGCAAACATTTAATTTTGTATTGTCTATAACATTACGTTAATGCTGTCCCAAATTGTAATAAAAGATCATATAAAATACTTTTATCATAAAAATGAATCAGGGGAAGATGAAAGATCTAAGATAATCCAAGTTAATGAGACGGGATAAGATTAAAAATCGACCACTTGATATGAGAAAAACCACCTGACACAAATTAATTCGTTACACACATCCACGCACTCCTAGTGGTAACTGCCAACTGAGTTGCCAGACGTAACAAAATTACCATCATGAATTAGGCAATAGTGGAGACTTTTGTCTTACCCCGTTTTTCACCTTCCCCCCCACTGACCCTATAGTCGTTGGGGAAGTTAAGAACAATGAGTAGAGAAACTGTTTTTAAAAGGATTACCACTAATGAATTTCGAAGTGTGAATGTGAACATATCCAGCTTATTAATTAGGTGAACGTAAAAATGTTTAAACACTCCATACAAATTGTTGGTCGGATTGACCATTTTAACAGTGTCCGACAAATTTTGGTCGTTTATTTTAAAAGGTAGATCTGGATATGTTCACATCCGTTATAAGAAAAACCTCCATGTACTTATATTTGTATTAAAAACTAACTGTTTCAGTATCAGTTACATATAGGATGTAACAAAATTGGTGTAGGACCCGGTTACTGGGGATTCCACTTATCGCACTGAACAACTTTTATTCTACGACTTTGGTCAAATCTTCAAATCACAAAAAAATGTTTTTTTGGGATTTGAGCAAAGTCGTAGAACAAAAGTTGTTCAGTACGATGAGTAGAATCCCCAGTTAACGGGTCCTACATCAATTTTGTTACACCTGTAAGTTTATTATGCTCAAAGTAGATATAAAACCTCAAACTTGTAGAATGTTATGCATGTATGTGTACTTAATTACATATTAATTAAAAATAAGTACTTAGTTGTTTTTCGAAAACATTATCAATAAATTACAGTACGCACTCAAATTTTTAATAAAAAATAAAATAAAAAAATGGTAAGTATATGACATCGTTTTTAATCAAAATATCAACATTATTTACACCTTTTATGTATAGGTAAACTTTACATGATGTTTACATACAAACCATAATTTACCGGATTATAACAGTTTTGAAATTAATTATCTATGAACACATATAAATACATAATATTTGAAATATCTCAAGACAATCAGGTATTTTTTATAAGATACAACCATTTATGACATCGTGTACCTAAGATACAGTTGTACAAATTCTCCTGATTTCGCTTTAGCTTTGATGTATTAGGTTTTTTGTGTATTGAGGTATTATCGGTATAGTGATTCTATCTTACTATTCTGGTATTTGTCGGTACAATTTCGTTATTATTAAATAACATATGTTTGATGGTTGATGATTAAATAATTCTACATACATTTTACCAATCACCAAAGTATCAATTTACCAAGAATATTGTAATTTAGTAAGTCCCTAAAAACGGGGTCTCCGCAGCCGCGTAATAAAAAGATCTTAATTATCCGATCTTTAATTTTATAGGAATTTCGTTGGGCAATGGTCCCTTTTTAACAAAAATCGACGCCCATTTGCCCATATAATGAACACATGCAAACGGATAAAAGGAATAAAACTATAGTCTACAAAGAAACAAAACAAGCATCCTTGAAGTAGTGCTAACATTTTTTTTACCTTCGGAGGTTAAAATCTTCTTGCAATTTTTCAACCCCAACAAATCTATTTACCTAGTTTAACTTCCTCTTCGTATAAATCAACGTCGCTTGCATCAGAAAACTGTAAGTCCGGGTCTTTGGGGGGCAAGATCCTGTTGACAATTCCAGTCATTATGAAGGCCGTAAGGACGATCAAATCGCTATATTCAATTCAAATTATTGAAAGCTGAGATTGAAAGACTGCATGAATTAAAAAAAAAACAATATACATACTTGAAACAATACAAAACAAATTTACTTGAGGAGAATAGTTACAAACTTTGATGTAAAAAAAATATATTCTGTAAACCCTTTTCGGTATTAATTGCAAAACTCTGAAACAAAACATTCGTTATATTGAAATCAACACAAAAAAAACTGCAACTTGAACAGTTTTTTATTAACTTATTACAAAACCACCGCGATGCTACCCTCATTGATTTGCACTTAAAATAAGTAGTATTACGTTCGATATTATTTTATAACGCAGCGAACTGCTTAGATTGAAAAAAAAAAGCCTAAAGCCTTAAGGTTAGACCGCACTACGCGGCAGCGGCACTATGCGACGCGACGCTTAATTTTAATTTTATAGGTAGCCAAGTATTATTTATATGAAATCGTACGAGCTATACCGCACTGCGCGGTAGCGGAACTGCGCGACGCGACACTTCAGTTTCATACAAAATAATTGGCCGCGTCGCGTCGCGTAGTGCCGCTGCAGCGCAGTGCGTTCATACCTTTAAGTAAATGAATCAGTCTGAGCAGGTCTGACCGAGTTATTAAGAGAGATTATTGAGAGATTATTGTAGTCAAAAATAGACCAAGAATCGCCACATACATGGTTATTCTAAAGTAAGGCTACTGCAGTAAAATAATTAGGCATCTACATTAAACGTACCAGTGGCAGTGCTATTAATGATTTCTAAGTGTTCCACACATAGGTAGCAGCTCTTGGGCCACGCTCGCTACATATTTACCTATCACTTCATTGTGTGCTTAAACAATTGACTTAAAAAAATTAAAAATACAAATATGATGTATAGATATCACGATATCGTAGACAAGCTTCGTATACAAAACAATCATAACGCATTTCGACTTCTAGGGCCCGTTTCTTTAAACTACAATTCACGATTAGTACTTTAAAAATTATAACTATTAACGCGATCACATCCCAGATATTCCATACAAATCATCCGAGTTACTTAGCTACTTCAACTACCCTTTGTAAGACATAGGACTCCCGAAAAGTTTAACAGGGAGTTTCGAAACTGGACAAAATGTAGACTTTTTATACAGTTTAATCGGCCAGTCAGTATCGGGCTATTTTTGTTTTGGAATTAAATATGGCCTCTTTAGGCAAAGTTATTCAGTGTCTGACACCTGCATTGTGTATGGGATATTTGATCGATCGCCTTGAATAAATGGCTAATCGATTACGCAAAATACACCATTTTGTTTTTACCGTTTGTACTTTGTAGTTTCGTGAAACGAGCACCTGATATAATATCCATATTATGGTCCCAGGCTTTCCAGGGTATTGGGTTGTCTGCATTAGTAATCATTAAAACTTATTTTTAATATACAAACAAACAAAAAAAACACGATTAAAATAAAATGAAATAATGCCATTTCAATCAATTCCGATGTTTTTTGGGATATTTCATTTGAATCCTACTTATTATCATGCACCCATTTTACACGTCCGCTTCAGACGATTTAAATACAGTTAGAAAATCACAAAAAAAACAACAGTTGTATATCCTTTAGGCTTAGATTTGTTACTAACATTTGATCAAACAGCCCAATTTGATCGACATTAAACTTATAATTACAATATTTAAAACTTAGGACTGATAAAAAAATTATTACTTATCATACGACAAGGATTAAGCAAAATAATTATGTGAAATTAAATAAAACTAAACATAAATAAAAATAAACATATCTAAATAAATAGACCAGCACCGGTAGCATGACGACACTTTTTTAACACCCTGAATACTGAGAAAGAAGGCCAAAGCATACGGAAACTATACTTTGCGATCTTTCTTATGAGGGCAGTATAGCGCGCGATGCGACGCGATAAAGCGACCGTCTCGCTCTAACGCCAAGCCAGTGACAAAGACAAGTAAACGTTTTGTCTGCGCGACAAACAGTTTTGTCTAAGCCCTCATGCTACCCGTGCTGGATATCCAAAGAGGTTACATTACTGTCTGTACACTTAGAGAAAAAAAAACCTGTGCTCGCCTACACTTATTCAAATATCTTCATATTTCACAAAATATTAGGATGTAGCTTTTAGAGGCGGTACCAAAATTGACTACTATTTCACTTCAGTCTATGTCTGTCTGTCGGTCAGCGCACGCTGGGGTTGGTCTAGAGCAATAAAATTGAAATGTGATGTAATTATACGAAGCACATCATTTTGATTTAACATTATTTGGTTTCAAAAACAAAACCCGTGCTTGTCTATTTACTGTATACAGGGTGTCATTTTTATTCGCTAGTAAACGGCAAAAGGCTGATAAAGTTACTCTTGAAACTGAACAACTTTCGCCAAGGCACCCTAAAATATGTGACAAGCAATACTGTTTGACTAGGATTGTAGTTTAATTTCATGAATAGTATCTAGCATTGATCACTTTTCAGCAAATAAAGTGACACTGTATTAATGTGTGAAAAAAATAGATGAAGATTAAAAAGCACAACCAAAATTATCATATGCTTCAATGCAGATGTGTAAAGAACAGACACATCTATAAAAAGAGTATTAGCTACCCACGAGCCACACTATGTATAAGATATACAATTTGAGCTTTTAGTCTACTGTAAATTACATCAAATATCCACTTTTATCAACAGCTCCTACAGGGTTTCTGTTACAAAAAAAGAATCTACAAAAATCATACACATACAGCTGATTCATCATAAGAAGATATTAAAGTACATGCTTTTTGCATCGGGGCCCTCCAAGTGTAACCTCTTAAGGTTTTTAATGTCAAATAAAACTTCTGATAGTGAATGCACCGTACGTGAAAATACGAAGACAACCTCCTTTACCGGCTGGTAATGCACTTTGGTTCCATGAATCCGGTGTCGCTCAGGGCTCTAAGCGTCACTCGGCCGCTGGGCAAGATGGAAATCCACGTGATGGAGCAATGGCTCAAGGATATGCGTAGCCAGGCTTCTGGTGGAAACTGAAGGGCTCTGGAATAACAAAAGGAATTGGGAGAATGGAAACGCTAAATTACAGATTTTTATTTTTACGTGCAATACAAATACTAAAGCCTAGCTGAGAACAGATATAAGATACAGTTTAAGGGGGCCAGTGTATGTAGGCATTTGAAGAAAGAGTGATAAGAACTTGAGCCTGCATCCACTATCAGGTTAACATAACAACCCATATTGTCACCACTGCAGAGGCGCAGGCCTCTTCCCGTACCTCGTTACTTTTTCCCTCGTTATGCCAAACACACCAAAAAAAAAACAACAATGAAACTGAAAACCTGCTCCGGTTTTGAAATTAAAATTTGATTACTAGAATTCATTGTACATTTTTTTGTAAGAAAAACATAAAGGCTTCTGAGGCCATACAGCCTATTCTGACGTAAAACTAGAATACCACTCACCTGCAAACAAAGTATCTGATGACATTAGCGTGGCAGACCAGAAGCGTGTAGGTTTCCTCCGTCTGGCTGGGAGGCGCGCGGTGAAAGTAGCGCCGGAAGGCCGCCTCGATGCGGGCGCCATCCTGGAAGAACTGCTACACGTGCAACAGCAAAAGTCGCGTTATCTCCTGGGTCACTCGGTCACTGCATGACGGCGCGGCGATTGGCGAGATGTACGCAGTAGTGACGGAATGATAGAGATGATAGGAACAGATTATAGGAAGAAACGTAAGCGGTTTCTGTACAGGGTGTAAGGGACAGGTTTCCGAAAACTTTAAGGGCTTACTCAGTAGGCGAAACTGAACAACTTTCCACAAGAAAATTTTTCAGGAAACGAAAGAAAAACGGCTCCTCCATACTAAATTATAAATTTGATCGGACAGTTTGTATGGAGAAACCGATTCTTTTTTTCGATTCCTGAAAAAAATTCTTGTGGAAAGTTGTTCAGTTTCGTCTACTGAGCAAGCCCTTAAAGTTTTCGGAAACCTTTCCCTTACACCCTGTATAATTTAACAAAATGATAGTTTTAGGCAGGGGGCTCAAAATTGTTACCTACCATGCCAGAAATAATAGTTGACTATCTTTTTAGGGTTCCGTACCTCAAAAGGAAAAAGGAACCTTGTAGGATCACTTTGTTGTCCGTCCGTTTGACTGTCCATCTGTCTGTCCCTCTGTCGGTGTCTGTCTGTCTGTCTGTCAAGACCCCTTTTCTCAAGAAAGCGTAGACGTATCAAGTTGAAATTTAAATCAAATACTCAGGCCTGCATCCCCTTGAAGCTGTAAAAAAATCAAACTTCTTTGCCAATGCAATCAAGAGATACGGTCATTTATGCCGCATATTTGGACAATCGCATGGGAATCAAAACCTATAGGGTACAATTTTTTTGTGATGCAACTAAATTTTTTTGGTTTTCGGACTTTTTCCTTTACTTGTTGCCAAATTTCATGATTTTACGTATACGGGAAGTTTGCGTTGGCAAAGAATTTTGATTGTTTCACAGCTTCAAGAGATTGCAGGCCTGAGAATTTGATATAGAGTTCAAGACATGTGTGATTATGAATTTATACGGAACCCTCGGTGCGCGAGTCCGACTCGCACTTAGCCGGTTTTTTTGAATGGCAAACATCAGAAATATCATAATTTACTTGGTCCATTCCATTCCGTTCCAGTAGCACACTGACCAGAAGATTTTCTGGAAGGGCACTGATATCAGCGGATAAAGAATATGATCAAGGATGATGCATACTGAATATGTATGTATGGATTGAGGAGCCACATTAGATTTTGAAGGGAAAATCATACTAAGATTCAGTAAATAGCATGCTTTTGAAGAAAACATATAATAAAAATCAAATCTGACTCAGTACCAATCTTTGATAGAGAGAAAGACTTCTAATATGCAGTGTGCTAAGTTGTAGCAGATTGGGCAATTTAGCCAGCTTAACTTATAATAATAAAGCCTTTTATTACTGACACTTATGTTAACTTACACATATTTAAAATATACTATATACCTAATTTATTAAATGTTACTATTTTAATTTAACACATCGGCAACCTTGTCAGTTTGCCTTACGGCATAGGCCTCCCCCAGATTTTGCCAAAGACGTCTATCCATTGCCTTCCTGGTCCATGTTCCTCCAGCTGCCTTTCTAATATCATCTTCCCATCTTATTCTTTGTCTCCCTTTTTTCCTTTTCCCCTTCCGAGGATACCAAACTGTTACCTTTTGTGACCATTTATCTTTTTTATCTCTTATCATGTGCCCAACCCAGTTCCATTTCTCTCACACCTTTTTTCAATCTTCTTCACCTATCCTTTCAGTTTGTATTTTTGCCTTCGAATTTCTATATATTTCTTGTATAATTCTTATGTATTTGAGATGTACACCTTGACATTTCAAAGCTTCCCATATTTTTGAGTGTTTCAATGAGTCAAAAGCTTTATTGTAGTCAACAAAGGCCATATAGTATGGTTTGTTAAGTTCATTGTTCTTTTCTATGATTTGCATGAAAGTGTGACACACACACACACACACACACACACACACTATCAGCTTAACTAAGTAGTTAGTAATAGAATATCCGTCCGAAGATAGTCCGAAGACTTGGCCCCCCTATGTGGTTGTTAACAACAGAATATAAGAAATTAAAAAATGTGTTGGAGGGAGCTTCTTTGGATCCGTCATTTCTATTCACACTGCTATGTACTTCGAATAAAATATAATAATTTCATTTCATTTTTCATTAGATAAGAATGTGTGAAGAACTGATAAACCTTATATGGCTACAGGCAGTAGCTACTATCATACATCTGTATGATAGTAGCTACTGCCATCTGACCATACTTCTGACCATCTGACTTTAGTTGACCATCTGGTCAGCCCTAGATATGACAAAAATGCAAAAAAATCCTATATCCTTATCTTTATTGAATGATGCCAAGATAACAATGTCAATAATAGATGATACCAAGGGCTTAGCAGTAAAGAATAAAAAAAATGAATATGTTGACAGATGTTGCATTAGTAAACATGCTGTGGTTTAACTTGACGTTTTCAGTAATTAAAGAGATCAACTTACTTGTTGCTGCGGTCTCCAATGGGACACAGGTGGTTCAGTCGGGATGGGAGCACCCTCCTCTAGCATGGGGCAGTCCTTCACCTCCAGGTCGCACGGCAGATGCTTGGCAATGATTTCGGCGGTCTCCTGTGCACGCGTCATTGTAGATCTGATTAACGTGTCCCATTGAATGTTGAGGAGTGCTAGCCGCCGGCCTACCAAGTCTGCTTGCTTTCTGCCTGGAATAAATAGATATTTTCTCATTTTCTTAAGTGGTTCAATAAGGTGGATGTTTTTGGATGTTTTACTTAATTTTTTCTTGTCTTCTTTTTTTTAATATTATAGAGTTTACCATTACCAGTGACATTTTCTATTTTCTATTTGGCATTCCACTTCTCATAACGAGCATTATTTTGCCAATGTCAAGTGAAAAATGGGAGAATCTTCAATAAAAAAAATGGCGAAACGCCAATGTCAAGTGAAAGACGCGGCCCTAAGGGTGATGGGCACTTAAGGCGCTAAGTATAGCTAAATCGCAATATTCAATTCAAATTCTTAAAATAATGGTTAAAGCTATCACAATGGAAAAAATATATAACATACTTGAAACAATAAAAAAAAACTGCCTTGAACAGAATCATAAAAATCACAGAAACTTTGATGAAAGAAAATATCCCTGTATCTTGCATTAATCGCAAATTCTCTCGGAAACACAATATTTGTTTATAGTAGAGAGGCCAATTGGAAAAACGGCAATTTTCGTAGGACCGAGCAGTATTATAGCGACAACTGGTACCGTTGGAATCAGCGTGGTCTACTGATTATCAAACCACTTGTTGTCGCTTTCTAAAGTGGTGGAGTGAGTATCTATGACGTAATCAAGATGGCGGCTGAACGGTTTGGTTTTTCAATATTTTCTCGAGAACCACTAAGTTTTATCCTATGTGTGTTATATCATTTGAAAGCTATTGAAAAGACCTACAAATAACATGTATGCACTTACTGTCGTAAATATTCTATTTACGGAGCTACATTGAAAAAACTGACTTTTTTCGATAAGACTGTGTGTTAATTCTTAATATAAGTCGAAAAGTAAGGGGTTAATCAAAAATTTGGTTATTATCTTTTTTGTAGAGCGGTTACTAAGGAATTCAAAAATGTACATTTCAAAGTTATACAATAAGTATTTTTGAACCAAGAGCCAATAACAAGACGCAAGTCGTAAAAACAAAATACGAAATCGGCAAGCTCTGTTTAGCTATAACTATACTATGTCTGTGGTATCATTTAAAAGCTACTAAAACCTTCTGGTTTAATACGGATTGCATGGTCACATCGATCAAGTAGGTTAACTAACCATATTCAAGGTCATAGCCAGGATGGGTTTGTAGCATAGTAGTGGCATTTAGCTCGGGCGTTTCCGTGAATCGCAAAGCACATTTGAACGTTTATCACAAAATTATACTATTCTATTTTATTTTACCACTGTCGGATTTTATTGATTATCTATTGAAAAAAAAAAAAACAGTTACTACAAACAAGCCGTCAATTACTGTATTATACGGGTATACTTTGTTACAAAAGGCAGATTTGTATTTATACATTAAGAAGAACTATCATTTTTTTTTTTCTAACACTTAACATACTTAAGTTATTATATGGATAACGTTTTGACAGATAAAATCAAATATTAAGTAGGTTATAATTAACTAATAAAACTATACATCCTACTTTACAGCAAATCTAGATTTTCTTCAGTGTAATTGAACTGGATACTGAGAGAGGAATGCGCGGGGTAAGCTGCTGGCCGGCTTTATGGAGAAGGAGGGCCTCTTCATGATGAACTCTTTCTTCAAAAAGCCAAAACAGCGCATGTGGACATGGCTGCATCCCAATGGCGTAGTAAAAAATGAAATTGACTTCATCTTGTCGACAAAAAGGCAAATATTCAATGATGTCTCTGTGATCAACTCGCTGAAGACAGGAAGCCATCACCGAATGGTAAGAGGCACATTGAATCTAAAAACAAAGCTAGAAAGATGTCGACTTGTGAAGTCCACGCTCTGACCAGCGCCTATCCAACTCCAAAACCCCGAAAGCTTTCAACTCTAGTTGCACAACTGCTTCGAATGCCTAGGAGAAAGCAAAAATGTGGACAATTATAACGACAGGTTCATGGAAATTGTCCAAACGGCTGGGAATAAGGCCTTCAAAGCCAGCCGTTTAAAAAGAACATCTCGTATCTCGGACCTCACCAGCAAGCTCATGGAGAAAAGACGAAGCCTGATTCTGAAATCCTCTGAAGATGCTTGTCAGTATCGTCGACTTAACAAACAGATCTCCAAGTCCTTGACCCGCGATATACGCCAATTTGATACCAATCGTATTAAAGAGGCTATCGAGCGCAATAAAGGGTCAAAAGTATTCGCAAGGGGTCTGTCTGCTGGTCAAAGCCAACTGACAAAGCTGAAGACCGAGGATGGCAGAGTCGTATCGTCCAAGCCCGAGCTGTTGGAAGAGGTTGAGAAGTTCTACGGACAATTATACACGACTACACGCTTACCTGTCAGCAATCTGGCTGAAGACCCGAGAGCCGGATTGACCCGACACTATACCGAAGATATCCCAGACGTCAGCCTGTGCGAGATTAGACTAGCTCTCAAACAGCTTAAGAACAACAAGGCACCGGTGATGATGGAATTACGGTTGAGCTTCTGAAAGCAGGTGGAGAACCGGTACTTATAGCTCTTCAGAAGCTATTCAATTCCGTCATGCTCGAGGGACGAACGCCTACAGGAGTGTGGTGGTGCTCTTCTTCAAGCAGAGTGATAAGACTCTGCTGAAGAACTACAGACCCATCTCACTCCTGAGCCATTTCTACAAGCTGTTTTCGAGAGTCATTACGAATCGTCTCGCACGCAGGTTTGACGACTTCCAGCCTCCCGAACAAGCCGGTTTCCGAAAAGGCTTCAGTACCATAGACCACATACATACGCTGCGGCAGATTATACAGAAGACCGAAGAGAATAATCGGCCACTATGCTTGGCGTTTGTGGACTATGAGAAAGCCTTTGATTCGATCGAGATCTGGGCTGTGTTGCAGTCTCTCCAACGGTGCTAAATTGATTATCGATACATCGAAGTGTTGAAGTATTTGTATGAAAACGCCACCATGTCGGTCCACCTCCAGGATCAGAATTCGAAACCTATCCGGCTGCAGCGTGGGGTGAGACAGGGAGACGTTATATCTCCAAAACTGTTCGCCGCTGCACTGGAAGACGTTTTCAAGCTTCTGGACTGGAGAGGACTCGGCTTTAACATCAATATCGAGTACATCACTCACCTTCGATTTGCTGACGATATCGTGATCATAGCTGAGACCTTGGAGGACCTAGGCGTAATGCTCGAAGGACTCAATAGAGTCTCCCAACAAGTGGGTCTTAAAATGAACATGGATAAGACAAAAATCATGTCAAACGTCCGTGTTGCACCCACTCCTCTGAAGGTTGGAGACTCTACACTCGAAGTTGTTGACGAGTATGTATATCTGGGACAAACAGTCCAGTTAGGTAGGTCCAACTTCGAGAAAGAGATCAATCGTCGAATCCAACTCGGCTGGGCAGCACTCGGGAAGCTTCGCAATATCTTCACGTCCAAAATACCGCAGTGTCTCAAGACTAAAGTCTTTGACCAGTGTGTGTTGCCAGTGATGACATATGGATCCGAGACATGGTTGCTTACTATGGGCCTCATAAGAAGGCTCAAAGTCACCCAAAGGGCGATGGAGCGTGCTATGCTTGGTGTTTCCCTACGTGATCGAATCAGAAATTAGGAAATACGTAGGAGAACTAAAGTTACCGACATAGCTCTCAGAATCGCTAGATTTAAGTGGCAATGGGCAGGGCAAATAGCTCGTAGAACAGATGGCTGTTGGGGCAGTAAAGTTCTCGAATGGCGACCGCGCACCGGAAGACGCAGTGTGGGCAGGCCTCCGACTCGGTGGACCGACGACCTGGTAAAGGTTGCAGGAAGCCGCTGGATGCGAGTCGCACAGGACCGGTCGGTGTGGAAATCCTTGGGGGAGGCCTTTATCCAGCAGTGGACGTATTTCGGCTGATAGATAGGTAGATATAATTGAACTGATTGAAACATTGGTCACCGTTATGACAAATATCCTCCATGCATTTTTGTTTCCGTTCAGCACATCCACAACGGGATGTTCTGCATCCTGTCTTGCATTTACAAGAAATTAATTCCAATTTTTTAAGTGTGATAGGCTCTTGCAACGATGTAATCGGACGTAGTTGCCTATCTTCTAACTTCCAGCCATTATCAGTGGGTTTAGGTAAATTCTGGATTGGCAAATCAGCAGTATGCCAACAAAATGCTTGGTAATTTGCCCTTTTAAGGTGTACCTCCAGAACATGTTTCGATGGTGGCAGTTTCTCAAGCGCTTTAACTTGCTGGAACATAGATGGCCTCAAATTATCTATGTTGTCTAACGTATTGAATGTATACGTTTATAAGCACGTATATGCTTAGGATTTTAGTGGTTTGTATTGAGCGGACACTCTCTTATGTATACTTTGTGGTGTGGCGGGCGATGTAGCCAGTAAAGTGCGTTGACCTCGGTGCGGCGGCGTGAAGTGCGGTTTCGTATACCTACTTCTAAAGTTTTTTTGCAGTAATTTGAATAAATAAACTAGGTATATGTTATTTTTGCATTCAGTGAAACAAATAAACTCAATGATATTTTTGCAGTCATTTGAAAGGATAAAGAAGCAACTAATCCTTAAATTGTAGGTTTTTCACTTAAACAATGTACCTATATCATGTACACTACAGAAGCACGGGTTCCGTCTCGTAGCACGGGAAGGCATGGTTAGGCTATACTTCACAGAATGGTCCAGGTCGAAACTGGTGGAGGTCATGGGCTAGTGGCCAGCCCCAGTGTCAGAAGTTTCCAAACCACCCATAAGGCCTCTGACACGGCTAAACCTACCATCTAGTGATAAAAGCCGGCATCAACGCTCAAACGTACTTTACAAATCAAGGAAACGCTCGGGATAAGTGCTAATAATAGTAAAACCCATCCATGTTATGACCGCGAATGTGGTCAGTTAACCTGCGTGATCGACGCGACCACGCAATTCGCATTAAACCAGAAGGTTTTCAGTAGCTTTTAAATGATACCACAGACATAGTATAGTTATAGCTAAACAAAGCTTGTCGATTTCGTTTTTTGTTTTTACGACTTGCGTCTTGTATTTGGCTCTTGGTTCAAAAATACTTATTGTATAACTTTGACATGTAAATTTTTGGATTCCTTAGGAACCGCTCTACAAAAAAGATAATAACCAAATTTTTGATAAACCCCTTACTTTTCGACTTATTTTAAGAATTAACACACAGTCTTATCGAAAAAAGTCAGTTTTTTCAATGTAGCTCCGTAAATTGAATATTTACGACAGTAAGTGCATACATGTTATTTGTAGGTCTTTTTAATAGCTTTCAAATGATACCACACACATAGGATAAAACTTAGTGGTTTTCGAGAAAATATTGAAAAACCAAACCGTTCAGCCGCCATTTTGATTACGTCATAGATACTCACTCCACCACTTTAGAAAGCGACAACAAGTGGTTTGAGCATCAGTAGGCCACGCTGATTCCAACGGTACCAGTTGTCGCTATAATACTGTTCGGTCCTACGAACTTCGTAAATAAAGCACTTTCGACGAATCGGCCTCTCTACTATTATGTTGAAACCCACACACAAAAATTTGCCATTTTAATACCTTCAATTTACCTTGAACGGTTTTTTTTTTAACTTATTTGAAAGCCAAGAAAAGTAATAAAAGCATCAAAATCTCGAGAATTTTGCGTTCGGCCTTGACGTAACCGCCGCGACGGTACCCACACTGATCTGAACTTAAAATGAGTGGCGTTACGGTCGATATTATACTATCATGCATCAACCTGCTCAGATTGAGTGTACGTCGCGCCTTAAAGACACTCCACGTGGTGGTTTGCTGCTGGAACTCGGAAAACGGACCTGTCTCCCAAGTTAATCCTCTTCTTATGACTGCTTATCACTGAATTGGTTTCACAGCTATTTTCCCATCACAAAAATAACGTTGAGACTAGTCCAAAACGGAAATAATTAAAAAATTAACTCAGCAGACGTGTGCTCGGTACAAGTCTCGGCAACCAACCCAGTGACATTTTATAGTGTTGGGAAACCTTGTCATGAAGTTTGTTACATAAATTTAATAATAAAAAGCTTTTCCAACTCTATGAAATGAGTAGGTACACTAAAAACAGTAAATAATAAATAATATTAAATTTAAAATATTGATAATAAATAACAAAATACTTAAATAGATAAAAACTAAATCATAACAAATATCTATTTCATAAATTAAAAAATAAAAAAATAAAATGAAAGGCTAAAACAAAAACCACCAATTAAAGATAGTATTGTACATGCAAACTGCGACTAAAGTTCATATTACACTGGGCTCACCTAATTCTGTGAGAACCTTCTCTTCGTCACCAACCCCATCTGTGTTATACTGCCCATGTCTGATCAAAATAATGTGTCGCATACATTTGCTTTTTGATTTTTCCAGCATCTCGTTGTAGCGGTTCTGCTCGTCTGCTGTGGCATCCGATTTCAGAGGCTTTATGAAGCTCGCTGGATCACGACTGGAAGTAGATTTATTTTTTAAATCATTGTAATTGTGGCTATTACTTGGAATTTACTGCTTAATTGTCAGTCATGGAACACCACTTTTACGGACTGTAGGTAATACATAAACCACCTAGATTTTAGCCAAAAAAAGTATCTAGATCGCTAGTATAAACATAACCTACAAAATATAGTTCTTTTTTGTAATTTACGCTACGTACTGGTCCCAGTTGTAATCCCACTTGGCTGACGGAGTATGATTAGTGGTCCATGATGCTTGGGCGCTGTATTTCTTCACATTTTCGCCACTATTCAAGTGATAGTAAGCCAAGCTACCTCCGACGGCTCCTAAACTTAACAGAGCTATTTTGTGTAACCTTGAAAAATTTGCCATGTTAAATGACTAAAACTGGTAAAGATACACTATCTAAATCATCTATCAAGATTCTGGTAATACAATACAACAATAACTATTTTTCACTGTTTAGAAAATTAGGTCAAAAAATAACCTCTCACGTCTGTGCACACCGCATAATTTGACACTAAGGTACAGTGTTGCCAGGTGTTGCCGACAGCCAAACAAGAAATATTCGAAACCGAATCATTTACAGTGGTTATATTCTCTTTGCATTTACCCTTCCATTTATATTTTTTACCCGACTATAGGTCGCGCCAAACTTTAAGATCGCTGAAGGGTACTGAGTGGGGGAAGTGTGCGTTCACTTGGAATCCTCATGCTCGAATTTTGATATTCTGATTATGCCAATATTTATATAAATATAAATTATTATTATTATTATTTAGAAATGTTCAGAAGATTGTTCTAAAAATTTCTTTCTTAGAAAAATAATCATTAAAAATAAACTTCTTAGTATTATTAAGAAGTATTATTTTTGTATGCGGAATTTTGTAAGAAAATATATCTTTTTAATCGTCTTTTTTCCTTAATTTGACGCTTAACACAAATAACCTGTGAACCCTCGAATTAAAAAAAAAACCAGAAAAAATGACAGTTTCCCATAGGTACTAAATCTGAATAATGAATACTTTGAAAAAAGTGTACTTAGATCGATTTTTTTAAATATTTTTCCTATATACTGTACGTGATTCTGAGTAACTTCTTACAAACGCACTTTTTAAACACCTGTTTAATGATTAATGAATTAAATTACTTTTATGCGCCGATCGGCAAATGATATCGATACTTCTGGATTAAAAGGGCGTATAGGCCTAAGTTTTATTTTGCGTATACGCCCTTTGAGCCCAGAAGTATCGATTTGTATGTAGATGCAGAAGCACTCCTTCCTATACACTCGGAACGTCGGATCGGAACAATATTTTTTACTTGCCAAAATGGTTTGCAAGGAATTTATATGTAGTAGACTTGTAGTAGATATACAAGTTCTTTGGTTAATAGCATTAGAAAATGGCGACGATATAAAACTTATTTGGAAATACAATATAGGTTTTAATAGTAATGCACGGTTTTGATGTCATGAAACTTTATTTGGTAAGACTTTATTTTTAAATTATTTGGTCACAATCACAAACTCTACTATTTAAGACGATGAAGATTAATTAGATATTATAATAATACATTTTATCGGGTTTCTTAACAAAGGAGGTTTAATTAGGTAATTATATTAGGTATAGCATAAATTCTTATCTGGATATGTATTGAAATGTTCATAAAAATTACATTATCTCTTTTATTATATTTTGAAACAGTAGGTAGTTTATTTCCTGTAGGTATAAGAAATAATGACACTTCTTCGTAGCGAGAAAAACAAGACAAGATACTGCAGTGAATCCTCAGTAAAGACCAAAGGCCATTTTAGCAGTGATCGATTGATGCTTCGAAATGACGATTTTAATAACTGCCAATGCTTGAAGTAAGTAATCTTAATCTAGTTAGATTAAAACGCTCTTACATAACAACAAGCAAACAACTTACTTCAGTAGATATATTAATCTAGATAAATACATATTTACAATATTTAAACAAATTTTTGCCCATTAAAGCATAAGCATTAAAAGTTAAATTGCTTTTTTCGTAATGTCCTTCGCTAATCTTTTAATAAGGTATATAAGGAATTTAATATTGTGAATTAATCTTTAATTTAATTAGCCTCTACAGGTCTTGGCATCAAAATTTCGTTACCGTCAATAGCATCATCGTCGTCTTCATCATCACAAGCGTCTTCTGGTTCACCCAGAGCTCTCACGAATTCTGGAAATTAACATGTGAATACGTAAGTCAAATATGACTATTAAACTTTTCGACGATATTAAGAAATAACTAGGATAATTATCATCGTTTATATTATAGTTACGTAGGAGAACTAAATAACAGACATAAGCTCATAGAATCGCTAAACTGAAGTGGCAGTGGGCGAGACACAGCTCGTAGAACAGGTGACCGTTATGGGCCAATAAAAGACAAAGTTCTCGGGTGGCGAACGTTCACCGGAAGGCGTCGTCGTGTCGTAGCCTAGGTAGGCCTACTCAGTGGACCGATGACCCAGTGAGCGTAGCAGGAAGCCGCTGAATGCGGGCACCACAAGATCGGCCGACGTGGAAATCCTTGGAGGAGGTCTTTGTTTAGCAGTGGCCGTCTTTTGACTGATGATGATGATGATGATGATGATAATGATGCTCGGCTACAGTGGCACAGGACAGTCAAGAATTTTGGGAGAAGACTGACAAGAATAGTTGGTTTGTGATAGGATAACAAAATCGATGTAACTCTCTGACCCTCAACTGAAGCTTGTATATCTGTCTGGATTGTTTTTCGCTAGCCTTGGTAAAAGTATTTGAAGATATTCTTATTTAAAAGCTATATTTAGCTTACCCAGGAAATCAATACGTCCATCACCGTCAGAGTCCACTTCTTTGATCATGTCTTCGACTGCAATGTAAACAGAACGGCCTTTAAAACGAAATCTTTTTTTATTATTCATCTACAAAGTATATCATAAACGACATAGAGAAATACTACTACTTCCATAACTCGTTACCCGAAGTGAATCTTGGTCTCCACTTCCAGCTCTTCAAGATCTTTGACGACTTTGTATTTTCAGCGGTATCTTTGTCGACCCACCGAGCGGCGCAAAAATATTTAAAAATACAAAAAGCCATTTCTGAAACTCACTTTCCTCCTCGGACAAGTCTTCGCCCAAGCACTGCAGGACGGCGCGCAGGTCGGATGCACAGATGTACCCGCGGTTGTGTTTGTCGAACACCCTGAATGCGTCCCTGAGCTCGCGTTCCTCCTGCTCCGCGGAGCTGGTGCATCCAGCCGGCCCCGACATGGACTTGGAGAGGATGCTCACGAACTCCTCAAAGCTGACGTTCCCGTCACCTGAGCGCGCGATAAGCTTCATGAGTCAATACGCAATCTTAGGATCATGGAGTCATCATCATCAATAAACATATTCTAGTAGACACAATTGAAGAATACGTACACAGACAGGGTAATGTTATTGGACTTCCGTCTAGCTAAAATTCAATCTGGGGCATCCACATAATTATAAAACTAAACAGATTAGAACTTTACGTATTATTCTAGAAAGTAATAAGCATGCGACAATAAACAGCTCAATTTAGTCATAATATCGTATAAATAAATTTATTAGTCCAATTACAATCTAACTTTGCATATCTATATGAATGGTTATCTATATGATGATAAACGAATATAAATCCCATAAGTGTAAAAGGCAAGGTATAGAGCGTAGTCATGGAACGCAGACCCTAGCTACTGTTTAGTGAGCGAGATTTAAAATTTCCCCTACTGAGGGTTTCGTAACAAATCTCACCGTCACTGTCGACCTCCTGCAGCATATCCTGAAGCTCCTCGACCCTTGCGAACTGGCCCAGGCTCCTCATGACCCGCCCCAGCTCCTCCTTGGTGATGGTGCCGTCTCCGTCCTTGTCGAAAAGGCGAAATGCTTCACGGAATTCTGAAGCAAACGAAAAATAAGTTTGCCTAAAGCTGCCTAAAGTATGCTAAAAAAAAATTTCTTGCTGACACGACGTTTTCTCTCTCCAAACACTTCCCGAAAGGTTTGGGTATACGAGTTCCATGTGGTAAGAACTTCGTATAAGGTATCATACTAAAAATGACCTTAGAAAAATGTTCAGCGCTAACTATACAGAATGTTAAAAAAAGTGCGTTTGAAATTTTAAGGGGTTACTCAGAATCAAGTATAGAATCCAGGAAAAACATTGAAAAAATCCGCTCTTCAATTATTTTTTTCAGTTTTTCATACAAATTCTTGATTCACTATTCAGATTTAGTATGAGAATCTGAAAAAAAAATTGAGAACGGATTTTTTCAATATTTTTCCAGTAAGGGGTTACTGAGAATCAAGTATAGAATTAAGGGGTTAAAATTTCACACGCACTTTTTTTAACACCCTGTATATTTATTTACAATAATATACCGTGACAAATAAATTATATGCCACTTTTCATCAGGTGGGCCCCCACCTTTTGTCATCTTACCAAAAAAAGAGGACTAAACTGTGGTTCTGAAATAAATCTACAATACAGAAAAGGTACAATACCTTTCATCTGAGTCCTTGTGATTCCAGTAGTTTCGTCCACTATAGAGGCCTTCCTGTCCAGGGTCGTGTCAGCAGCTGGTTTCAGGAAGGTGACTTGCCGCGAGCCAGACGCCGGGGTCACGGAACGATCTGACTGCATGCTGCGTTTTGTAAACAACAGTTTATAGACTTACTAACTTACTATAGTTCTTGCGTTTAATGGTTTTGTGATCTAATGCAGAATTTAAATAACTATAAGCACGCTGCCAAACTGTAAAGCTCTTTCAAGTCTATGGTATAAATCTCCCAATAAATCCGTGCAGCTTTTAAAGCTACTAGAAGCTAAATTACTCGTAAGCTTCGCTACCTAACCTAACTAAGCCACCAATCGCCCGACACGATTTAAACCAGTAAGTTAACATAGCGGGTACCTAGGCCATTTTTAAAACAGCAAATCCAATTTACAATAGCTGCGACATGTGGATCAATCATCAAAGTTACCAGCCCTTATTTACAATAATTTATATGACGCATATTCACTGCAAACTAATTATCTCAGAAATAATCTAATCTTCATTATTGTATGTATTAAGAATCAATATTACTCCGCTATCTTATCTCAGACAAGCCTTTTTCAGTATGTTTTTTCGAAGCCACCAGTGTAACTTCACGCCCAAGTACCGAACCCACGCTTACGTTTCACTACAAATTAATAACCAACCAATTCCCTACATTTCGCACGTCATCTGTCTCAAGCCTTATTTGCACAGACCCTCACGCTTCATGGGACTTTGTTCGGGACTCACTTCATTCCTCACTTCTCGAACCTTCTCGTAACTATTGACAAATAGAATTTATAAATGGAATTTAATATTGAGCTTTTCTCAAGAGTAGTTTATGTGGTTAGGTGGAAAATCATTCAATAGAAAAATCTTTTGTTTGTAATAAATAATTGACCACGCTGAATACGTTAAAAACAACCGACTTCAATCGTAACAACTCCAATTTCTCAAAAACCGCTGAATCGATTTCGATAAAATTTATATGGGACTACCCTTTTAAACAAAAAAAGAATTTTCCAAATCAGTTCAGGCGTCTTCGAGTAATCGGTGAACATACATAAAAAAAAAGATTCCGACAAATTGAGAACCTCCTCCTTTTTTGAAGTCGGTTAAAAACGTTTCAAATCAAAGCAAACAGATTTTTTTTAAATAAATTAAAACCAAACAATGCACCAGTTTACAAAGCTCGACTGGGATAAGTTAATTTGGACTCAATTACACAACTGCGAAAAGCACAAGAGCGAAAAATGTTACAGCGAAAACGTTACTGCGATGTACGTTACTGCGAAAAATGTTACTGCGAAGTACGTTACTGCGAAAATGATACTACGAAGTACACTAGTGCGAAACATATTAATGCGAGTTTCTAAAACTTGTATTATGAAATACGTTGAAGAATTTAGGGATTTTATTCACTAAAGTTAACAAATACATAATAAACTTGAGGATCAAAATTTTAAATGACTGTCATAAATAATAATATTAGTCTAAAGCAGCTGCAATTAGGTATCCTCTCTTAGAGCGTTTTTATAGTCACGCGGGATTCTGCCCGCATGCGTGCGGCGTTTCCGAAGCGACCCGCATGCGTGTGACACGCATGACAATAAAAGGGACCTAAAAAATGTACTAAACCGATAGGTTGCGGGCGGCACGCATGCGGGCGTTCAGAAACCCACGTGACTATTAAAGCGCTCTAAGGTGAGACGGCACTTCACACCTGAACAGCTGCTTACACTATATCAAGCACAGGTCCAATCATGTGTGGAGTACTGTTCCCACCTATGGGATGGCTTGGCCCGGTATCAGCTGGAAGCCTTGGATGCTATCGATCGACGCGCCAGGAGACTAATAGGTAATGATGAGTTTATTTTAAATAAGCTTCAAAGGCTTGTACGCCAGTCACCGTAGACATAAAAATCGCGTTAGGTCGCATTGGTTGCAACAGTTCTGATTTTTTGGTATGTTGTTAGGGTTGATAACAGTAGTCTAAAACAAATTTTTCAGCTTCGAAAGACTTGTGCTAACTGCGTGGTGCTCCAAAAACTACGAAATTTTCGGTCTTTTTTCAGATTTTGGCTTATAACTTCTAAACGGTGCATCTTACGGAAAAAGGTATTATACACACTTATAAGAAGATAAAACTTCCTATAATTTAAGATCAATTTCAGCTCTGTAGGTCTAACAGAACCCAAGATGCAGCACTTCAAACATTGGCAATTTTCCCTAAAAAGTTCGAAATTGTAGTTTTGCCGCCTTCCGAGCAGAGTATCGACTATAATACTCATTCTACGAGTACAGTCATTAAAAAGAAAGTTATAAAGCAGTTATTAAGCTTTAATTTAAGCACAAACTGAAGTTTGTAAGACCAATAGTTCCCTCGTAATCTGGACAAGACACCTGCGACAGAAATATATATTAAATAATATATTTCATGTATATATGTAGAACAAAATGTTAATTAATATTTATTATAATGAATTACAACGAAGGGGCAGGTATGTAACATTAGGTTTACCTTTACGCACTTAGCGACGAAACAATCGTGTTCTTTTGGAAGATCTAGGTTCATCTGACAGCTCTTCCTGGGGCTCTGGAGACTGCTCTGTTGCTTGTTGTAAAGAGGAGGTCGTCGAAGTCGTCCTCTTCATTCAACTCAGTCAAGGCTATAGATGGAGTGTTGAGGCAGGTCTTCCCCTGACTATCTTTGCAGAGAGTTTCAGCCCTGTTATCTTGCAGGAGCATCTTCCTTTTGTCACACCCATTCTTGCACTTGCATGACAGGAATTTCATAAAAAAATATTACAAATAGTTTAAATACACAGCCCAGGATAGGCCTACGAATGGATTACCTTACTTGCATGACAGTAATTTCAGCAGGGTTTCCGATGCTGATTTCTTCGTTGATGTCACTAGTGTCAGACCCTACTGGCTCCTTAAGGTGTTGTCGCAATTACTGAATGCGTGAAATGACAGCTGTATTCCAGGGGGGATGAAAGCTCTTCTTGAATGAATGATGTTGACGAGAACTTCTCGCAATTGGCACTTTCCTGGAAAAAAACTTTGTTTACGTTAGAGCCTAATCTGTTAAGTAGAGGATGTCGACTTCTGATGCTCTTTACCAGCATAGACTGATAGATTGGGCTCTAACATATAAAATGTTTTTTTTCCAGCAAAGTGCCAGTTGCGAGAAGTTCTCAACAACATCATTCATTCAAGAAGAGCTTTCTTCCCCCTCTGGAATACAGTTGTTCTTTTACGCATTTAGTGGTTGTGACAGCACATCGAGGAGCCAGTAGGGACTGCCACTAGTGACTCAACGAAGAAACCAACGTCGGA
The DNA here is from genome assembly GCA_958295455.1 of Coleophora deauratella. Classification (NCBI taxonomy): domain Eukaryota; kingdom Metazoa; phylum Arthropoda; class Insecta; order Lepidoptera; family Coleophoridae; genus Coleophora; species Coleophora deauratella. Next base: position 9,900,379 of record OY282409.1, on the reverse strand, counting down.
ATTCCTGTCATGAAGGTAAGGGAATCCATTCGTAGGTCTGTCCTGGGTCGTGTATTTATAAAACTATTTGTAACATTACTTTATGAAATTCCTGTCATGCAGGTGAAAGAATGGGTGCGGAAAAGGAAGATGCTCCTGCAAGATAACAGGGCTGAAACTCTCTGTAAAGTTTGTCAGGGGAAGACCTGCCTCAATACTCCGTCCATAGTCTTGACTGAGTTGAATGAAGAGGATGACTTCGACGACCTCCCCTTTACGACAAGCAACAGAGCAGTCTCCGGAGCCCCATGAAGAGCTGTTAGATGAACCTAGACCTTCCAAAAGAACACGACTGTTTCATCGCTAAGTGCGTAAAGGTAAACCTTATATTACATACCTACCCCTTCGTTGTAATTCATTATAATAAATATTAATTGACATTTTGTTCTATATTTAATGTTTATTTCTGTCGCAGTTGTCAGCTGAGGTCCTGCCACCACTAAGTGATATAATTTAAGTTTTATGATATTAATATAAATTATTGTACACCGATTTATGTATTTCTTATCCTTTATATAAGTCCTACAATTTGTCAGGCTCCCTTTTTTGAAAAATCTGATTTCCTTAATTTCTCGCTTTGTCCAGATTACAAGGGAACTATGGGTCTTACAGACTTCAGTTTGTGCTTAAATTAAAGCTTAATAACTGCTTTATAACTTTCTTTTTAATGACTTTCCTCGTAGAATGAGTATTATAGTCGATATTCTGCTCGGAAGGCGACAAAACTACAATTTCGAACTTTTTAGGGAAAATTGCCAATGTTTGAAGTGCTGTATCTTGGGTTCTATTAGACTTACAGAGCTTCAATTACACTTAAATTATAGGAATTTTTGTCTTCTTATAAGTGTGTAAATAAATTTTTCCGTAAGATGCACCGTTTAGAAGTTATGAGCCAAAATCTGAAAAAAGACCGAAAATTTCGTAGTTTTTGGAGCACCATGCAGTTAGCATAAGTCTTTCGAAGCTGAAAAATTAGTTTTACACTACTGTTATGAACCCTAACAACATACCAAAAATTCAGAACTGTTGCAACCAATGCGACCTCCGATGTCTTGTACGACTGGCCTATTGAGAATCGCCGCAAAGTCGCCTCTTTATCGGTTTTTTATCGGATTCATTTTGGAGAGTGTGCTCAAGAAGTACATGACTAGGGTTTCGGTCCCGGGAATTTGGCCGTTCCCGATCCCGGGAATGGGAGGCCGGGATCCCGGGAATTATTTTTTGTACAAAAAATAACACAAAGAGGCTCGATTGACGCTCTACCACACGAATACTGTGTGTATGAATATACCTTGATGGTTAGTTTAATATTCAGACCACAGATTACCAATTACTACGTTCATTTCATACAGCCGGATAGTGGTCTTTATGTAAGGAAATTCCTACTTTACACCTAGACATTGTCTTACGGAGATATAAAATTGTTAGCACAAAATAAGAAAAAAAAACATAATAATTTTAATAAACGCAAACATATTTCATTATACGGGTGTAAAAAAGTGAGTTTGAAATTTAAAGCGGTTACTCAGAAAGTTAGAATAAAGTATACAACTGGGTCCTAATGAAAAAAAGATAACTACAGCTTCAGCTCATGAAAGTGAACAACATTTCGCTAGGTACCTGTAATGAATTCGTAAAAAAGTTTTTGGAGTCCTCATACTAATTGATCAACTGAATCGCTGATTTTGTATGGGAAGTCGAAAAATTTTTTTGCGAATTGAGTATAGGTTTCTTGAGGAAGTTGTTCAGTTTCATAGGTAGAAGCCACTAATTTTCAGGTATTTTAGAAGGACACTGTAGAATATATATTTTTTTCAATTTTCCATAAAACTTTTGATTCACTATTCGATTTAGTATGGGAAACTTTAAAAAAATTATCGGTTTTATTTTTATTTTTCCTTTATTATAATAAATAACATTAGAAAAATAAATAATTTTCTTTTATACTTAATTTTGAGTTTGAGTAACCTTTTAAGTTGTCAAACACACTTTTGTAACACCTGTATACGATTTGATTTAAGGAAATCGGCGCTTCGCTACATAAACCAACAAATTTTAATTAATAAAATGAAAATTCTGCATTCCCGAAGTCCCGGGAATTCCCGGGAACGCAAAAAAATAATTCCCGGGAATTAAAATAACCCGGGAATCCCGAAACATGACCTCATTCCCCCAGCTCCATTCCACCTTCGGTCAACTAGGTGCAGGGAGACTTTTCAACCCTTCGTGGTTGACATACGTGGTGTACATTATCACTTGTCATCAGGTGAGATGTAGTCAAACGCACTCAAATTTTCAATTAAAAATATATATATCCAGGACAAATCACACACGGTCATGTGGCCCCAAACTAGGATTCCCAGTATTATGGGAACCAGAGACTGAAATCACAGAAATGTTTCTCCTAGGTGGTCGTGGAACCCACGACTCTTGGATCATAAGTGAGGAGCACTAACCACTAAGCCACCGAGTCAGTCTAATAGAAATTGAATTCGTAAAAAAATTGTGAAAAATAAGTTAAAGTAGATTAATAATTATAATTTTTTAGATTTGAGGCTAATTTATAAAGCATCAACCTAATTAAACTGTTTCACATATAAATTACAATACATATATATTATTCTACACGTTTGGAGTTATCAGTATCAAAAGTTTTTATTTTCGCAGTGACGTACATTCGCAGTAAGGTAATTCGCGCTTGTGTCCTTCGCAGTCATGTAATCAAGTCGTTAATTTGAATGAACTTAAACCAAGATACGAATGAATTTGCTTCTTTGAATTATGAAATATAGGTAATTAAATTATATTGTACCTTACTTAGTCCGCCTAATAGACTCTTTAGTATGAGACCTTATTATACTTATTTATTGCGTATGTTGCATCAGCTTTTCTAAATATAACCTATTGTAGCTTATTTCTGAATAGATAGGTTTTCTATACAAACTCAGTATGGTGATGGTCTATGGAAAATTAATTTACCTTGCCGATTCGATATAATTTTATACAGGGTGTAACAAAATTGGTGTAGGACTCGTTAACTGGGGATTCTATTCATCGTACTGAACAACTTTTGTTCTACGACTTTGCTCAAATCGCAAAACATTTTTCGGACCTTCTTACAAGTTGATCATGTGTTTTGCCATTTTTGTATAGAGTCCAAAATTGTTACACCCTGTATAGGGTCCTTCTAAAATACTTGAAAAGAATTTAACATTGGTTTCTACTCATGAAACTGAACAACTTTCCTCAAGGAACCTATACTCAATTCGCAAAAAAAATGTTGGACTTCCTGATGTTGATGATGAATATCTGCCTTCGTCTCTATAATATAATAGTCTCAAAATACACATAATAGTAACTGTTGTGGTCAAGTCGTTGTAAGATACGATGGGAGTGGGAGTGGTTGTAAGATACGATGGGGAACAAAATGGTTTTCGTAAAAAAAGATCGACAAATCTAGCAATTTACCAATTATTAAAAAGTGTACATCAATGTGTAGATAATAGAATTGACATAACATCAATATTTACTGACATGTCTAAAGCATTCGACTGCGTTAACCATGAAATACTTTTAAATAAGCTAGAACGGTACGGAATCAGAGGAAACGCTATAAGTTGGATCAGGAGCTATTTAAGTAATCGGCAACAATGTACGGAAATTGAATATCTCTGCAGGGAGACAAAATATGTGACTGTCAGTCGGTCACAATTCAGGATTAATAACAGAGGCGTTCCACAAGGAAGTATTTTGGGGCCCTTCGTTTTCCTCTTTTATATAAATGACCTGCCCAAAAACACTACCTATCCAATGATATTATATGCAGACGATAGTACAGCCTTAATAAAATACAATAATAGTACTGAACAATATGAACTGGACATAAATACTGCTTTAAAAGATAATATAGGTTGGATGAATAAAAATGATCTCCAAATAAATCTATCCAAAACACATATTATGCAATTTTGTTCATATAAAAAGCAATTGCCTGACTTGAACATCGCCTACAATGCTGAATGCGTAGAAAAGGTGAGAGAAACTAGATTTCTGGGGCTAATTCTAGATACAAACTGTAATTGGAAGGCACACGTACAAAGTGTCTGTGATAGATTGTCACGTTTCGTCTATCCTCTTAGAAGAATATCACAGAGTGCGTCTGTAGAGTCAGCAGTTTTGGCCTACTTTGGTTATGTTCAATCCGTGCTTAGTTACGGCTTAATATTTTGGGGATATTCAATAGACTTCATTAAGGCATTTAGGATGCAAAAACGCTGTATTAGAGCAATATGCGGTAAGTCACAGAGGGATTCTTGTAAGCCCCTTTTTAAGAAATTAAACATTTGCCCTTTGCCTTGTCTGTATATAAAAGAAGTAGTTACATTTGTGAAAAGTCACTTATATTTATTTAAAACGGTAAGAAGCATTAACAACAGGAACCTTAGAAATGACACTAAGCTTGCACAATGGGATTATATGCAGAATACAGAATTTTATCACAGGAGCCTATATTTTATGGCTGTATATATATACAACAAGCTTCCAAATAACTTTAAACAACTGAATGACATACAATTTAAAAAAACTGTTAATGATTGGCTATTGACAAAATTATACTATAGTGTGCATGAATTTATAAATGATAATAATGACAAAACTTGATATAATATTTCTGTTTATGTAAAATTGACATTTTAATTTTAATTTTAAATTTTTTTTTTATATTTTATTGGATTATATACTCAAATGCGTGGATTCATAAGTTTCGAATGACTTATTATGTAATGTAATGATTTTATCACATTTTTATATTGTACACCTCTTTGGTACGCTGCGGAGTTTCTTTGTATTATCTAAGACATCTTATCAATACCTGTAGCAATGCAATAAATATATTTGGACTTTGGGAAAAGACAACAAAAACGTGTATTTATATTCGGTTGTTTTATTGGAATAAAAAAGTAATTCACAACTCACCTCTCAGAATGGCTCAAGGAGAGGGCTGGGGGGCCCCCGCTGTCGGGCCGCAGGGCCTCGTCGGGGGGCCCCGGCTCCCCTCCACCACTGCTCGTTTGTCGCGTCTATAAAGTAGGTAGGGCAGTTTTAATTTTATACAACTTTTTTATTAAATTTGTCCTCTCAGATTTTTAAAGCTTTTTGTGAACAACAATTAAGTACCTACAAACTTAATAAATATTACCTCCGTCCGACTTGATTTTCTAATTCAGTGATTTTTTATTACCTTGTTTACCTTTTAAGGGCGAAGGGATCCTTAAAATAAAAATTGCGCGGTTCTTTGACCGTTCTACTTTTTAACCCGTTTTGGAAGCTTACTGTAACCCTTACGTTTCGAAAAACAGGTAGGTAGGTAAACTATAAATAAGTAATCAAGACTCAGTCTGATTTGATTTTATGTATCGTGGCCAGAATATATAGGAATTGATCAGATCACGAAATAATATCGGTTAAAAAAATCCTCGAAAAAAATTCTAAAAATTGTTTTCATATTTTCCTGTTATTAAGTTATACGTACCTACTCTTTTAATTTATGAAAAATAGCAAATAAACTCGATAAAGCTTATAATATCGAAGTGATGGGTATAATTAATAATCCTGTCAATGTAATTTCGCTAACCCTATTGAACGAATAAAATTGGTGGAATATTGGTAGATATAAAGTATCTTCTTATATACAGGTGTAAGGGACAGGTTTCCGAAAACTTTAAGCTTACCATCAGGTGATCCGTTTGCTCGTTTGCCACCTCTGCCATAAAAAAATTTAAGGGCTTGCTCAGTAGATGAAACTGAACAACTTTCCACAAAAAATTTTTTCAGGAAACGAAAAAAAAATCGACTACTCCATACAATCTCTCCAATCAAGTTTATAATTTTGTATGGAGAAGCCGATTCTTTTTTCGTTTCCTGAAAAAATTTCTTGTGGAAAGTTATTCAGTTTCGTCTTCTGAGCAAGCCCTTAAAGTTTTCGAAAACCTATCCCTTACATCCTGTATAGTATTAAATCTTAAACTATTTCGAAGAACTTAAAAATCGTGGTTAAATAATATGATACGTATGGTAAATATCATAGATAACATCTAAACCACGAAATTGTTGACATTTATCAGGTCTCCTAAAAGGTGTTAAAAATACTAACAAACAAATTTGATTACTAGAAATGGATCAGCTGATACCTAAATACTTAGCTAAACATTATGTTATTTATTGAAAGTCCAAAACTTATTTTATTTTGGCGTTCTTACTTATCTTTGGTTTCGTAAGTAGAAGCTCGTAGAAGCCCAGAAAAAATTTTCAAGGCATATTTTTATCCCATAATAGGTATTATAGGTACAATAATTTACATAACAGTGATTCATAAAGGTATTGTAGTACGATACGAATGAATCTCCTGACTATGGGGTCGTCCATTAATCACGTGATGTTTTTTAGCAACTCTTTAGACCCCCTCTCCCCCTGGTGATACGTGGTGAGGTTTTAGACTACCCTCTACCCCCTACCCAAAATCACGTGTATTTTTTTGGTACAAAATATTATCTTTGAATACAGGTATAATGTAATTTAATTCTGGAGCATTAAGCACCGTGATAAAAATGTTCAGACACATTAAGGTTGCAGATTGTTTCTGACTGCCTGAAGCGGTTTCGAACCTTGGGATGAGTTACAAACAAAACCAACAATCCGATGTTTGGAACTTACTCTAGAAATCGCGCGCTCAATGAAAAAATAAATACACGTGATATCTCCCTACACCCCCTCCCCCTTGTGATATTTCGTGATTTTTTCCGAACCCCCTCTCCCTTTTGAGCCTCACGTGATTAATGGACGACCCCTATAGTAAATGTGGTCCAAGAATTCAGATTTTCTGTCACCCCACTTCAGATACAAAATGCAGAAGCATCTTTCTGTAGTAGGGTGTAGTGTAGGTAGGTATTCCATTATCCAATTTCGATGTCCAATATTTGATCAAACTGCTATTCTATGCAAAAGTATGGCAAAAATATTTTATGGCGAAAGCTGTTAGTACAATTGATGACGTCATCCAGTTTCATTGATCCAAGAAACCTTGATCAGATGTACTACATAACATTTTTCTATGATAACACAAAGATATTTGACGAATTGAATACCTAGAAACCTAAAAAATACCTCACCTAAAAATACGTTGCATGCTAAATAAAAGGTGTACCTTCTAGAAGCATGTTACATGCTGATGTTAAAAGTGACAATATCGTATTGCAAACTTTTAAAAATACAGCTTATTTGGAATAAATCCGTTGTGAGAGGCTTTTGTCACTGTCTAAGTTGTCATCCCCGATCTTCCTTATCTGGATCTTCCTTATCCTTATAACAAGTCTTATCGCAGAGTAGCAACAAGGGTGGCCAACAGTCAGGTCAGCCAAGGTTGGTAGGTCACCAACGTCACTTCAGAGACCTGAAGGAGAGGCTTGCCCGTCACAGTCTAAGAAAAAAATTATGTATGACGATGTTTCAGGGCTCACTTTAGCTAAAAACCCAGTCTAAGCAAATTATTATGTATCTGTTTCAGGGTTCACTAAAGCAAAAAAAGGCAAGATAACTCACCATTATTACTTTGAGCTGATTCACCAGCGGTGAATCAGCGAAGAAGTTGTTCACCGCGGAGAATATGTTTGTGTGTTTGCTCGTCTCGACTACGCAGGCGATGCGACGCCCGCGCACCACCTACCACACAAATAATATTGACAAAACCGTGGGTTATGTTATAAATATCATATTTCTTTGACAAATCTAGAGACAAGGATATTTTTTAAAGATTTTCCCTTTTCCTTTAAGACTGATTGTATACTGATTTGTGTGATTTGTCTGACTCGGTGGTTCTGTGGTCAGCGTTCTGACTCGATCCGTGAGTCGCGAGTTCGATTCCACTCAGGCCAAACATTTCTGTGATAAGCAGATTTCTTTGTTCTGTGTCTCTTTGTGGGTGTAGAATATCTATATATGTACTTAAATCAGTCTCTGGTTCCCATAATATACAGGGAATCCTAGTTTGGAGCCAGATGGCCATGTGTGATTTGTCCCGGGATATTAGTATGCTAATATTCTAGTCAAGCTTGTAGGGGGCAGCTGGATACCTATGACTGATTATTATACCTAGTGGAATTCTTTTGGGAATACATAATTATTAATTATACTTACAAAAAATTACGAATTTCGTTGACTCCAAACAACGGATAAACCGCGAACACCTATAAACCATAACATACCCTTTGTTCCTTATTACCACCCATAATGTACTCATGAAAACTGAACAACATTTTCTGTACGATTTTTCCAAAAAATAAAAAAATGAACTTTTATACTATACTTACGTACAAATCGATCAAACTAACTTAGTATGGGAATTCCAATATTTTTTGCAAAAAAAAATGCTTAGTTTAATTGTAGTCGACCTTCATGTTACACTTATATTTTTTATTACATTCTATAAGGACCTACCTATTTAGATTTGGGTTTTCACTGTACTGAGGAGTTCCCAATATTAGAAGACTAGGAGTGATCGAAGCTCTAGAATTTGTACGGTTCCACTTGCCTCAAGTACCAATTACGATATAAATTTTTTATGTAAACTTATTATGTTATGTAAATTCTTATTTTTTACATACAGGACCTATATAAGAGGCAGTTCAGTTAGAGACCCACACATGTGTAAGACCGAGTTATACTAACAACTAACTTATTAAAAACTACTACTAATAATTTATACTAACTCATTAAAAAATACTATGTTTAGTTTACGCTTTTTCGATATGGCTAGTTAACTAACTAAAGTTAAAATGAGGTAACAAAGGTAAACTTTTCTCTTAGTTATATTTATATAACCTACAGGTCTCTCATGAAATTTAACAACTTTGTCAAAGAAACCTATAAAATTCGGAATGATTTCTTTTTAACTTTTTATTAATCGATCAGTCAAAATCTTGTCTCTGATGGTTAATTTTACTTTAATTTATTATTTTTAAAAACAAAGAAAAAATCGTTCGTAATAGGTACTAATTTTGTTTTGTTATTTATTAACTAACAGTATTATAACGCTGAATATAGTGAATTATTGATTTGGTGAATAATTAATATTATTAATGACCATAATTGTGCTAAATAGAGGTAAATATTACACTTAACACAGAGCTTTGGTCCCCTAGAGAATTTTGTTGAGTTTCATGACTAGAGCCAAAAGAAACCAACCTGTATAAAGGAAAAGATAACAAAGATCTCAAAAGACATTAAATTAAATTATTCAGAAGCACAAAAAATATGTACAAAAACTGCAGTAAAACTCCTATAACCATACCCCATTTATTCTACGATAAATAAAATCTCATTTGTTGAAAAGTAATTTCATACCTTTATATATAAATCTCTTTAAATGAATACTGCTTCTGAAACACTGGCCACTTCAGCGACTGGGCTGGGCTGGATACTGGCAGCGTGGGGAGTACTCCTCGTCTTGGCCGACTGACTGACGGATGTTGAAGTCGCCGCAGCAGTCGAATGTCTACGCATGCGTCGTGGAAGATACGCGATAAGGCTGCTGTTTCATGGACTTGACTTTATTCCAGGAGGAGGTTCTCAATTCGTCGGAATCTTTTTTTTTTATGTATGTTCACCGATTACTCGAAGACGCCTGAACCAAATTCGAAAATTCTTTTTTTGTTTCAAATTTGCTTCACAGGTGGTCCCATATAAATTTTATCGAAATCGATTCAGCGGTTTTTGAGAAAATCAACAAAAATATAGCAAAATTGGAGTTGTTGCGATTGAAGTCGGTTGTTTTTAACGTATTCAGCGTGGTCAATTATGTAGTAGATATATATGGGGTGTAACAAAATAACTATAGGTGTAAGGCCCTGGGGTTTCAACGTATCATGCTGATCAACTTTCTCAATCGCTGTTTTGATATCTTCATCTAAAAAAAACATTTAATTTTTGTGATTTAGCAAAGTCGTGCAATAAAAGTTGTTAAGGAAGGTGGAAATTATTTGTAGTTATCTTCTTCAAAACGACTTCCAGAGGCTACTTGGGGATACAAGCTATTTTATAATAATTTTCTAATCACCCCTACCCTACTATGTAATCCCACCCTTAGAAGTTAAATACACAAATGTTCGCTTCACACTTCAGCTTAGCGAAGTACCTACTTGAGTATTGAGTATACAGGATGTTCCGTTTTACCCTCTAACCTCTTTCTTCCAAATATACGCAATGTTATACAGGGTCGTAAAATCTTAACATATTTGCGCTGAAGTGCGGATTTCATGGTGATAGCGGCGCAATGAGGCAGAAAAGTAATAACTAATAACTGAATTATTTCATAGTTTGAGTACCTATTTTGGGTGTCAGTTATCAATATCACGAAGCGGCCGTGGCCAGTGGCCTCGTGCGGTTTGCATGGTCCCTTCGAGCAGGTTAACTGACTACAGACACAGTCGTAACCTGGATGGGTTTGACTGTTTATTGCATTTATCAAGACCGTTTCCGTGCTTCGCATGGCACGTTAAACGTTAAACCATTGCTGTTTGTTATCTCTAGATGGCAGTCGTCGTGTCAGAGGCCCTACAGACGGCTTGAAAAAATCTGACGCTAGGACTGGCCACCAGCCCCACAACCTCCACCAATCCGGACTTGGCCCCCGTGTATAAAGAGTAGCCTATATCCATCCCTTCCGAGCTATAGGAAGACTCGCACCCCAGCAGCAGAGGTGACGCTATAGATCGTTAACATAATTAAGGTGAACTAAGTGAAAAATAGTTTTTACCTGACTGCACTAGAAGGAGGGTTATGTTTTTCGTGTGTACGTATGTATGTATATTTCTTTGGCACGCTCTGTAGCCTTAACGACTTGATGGATTTTGGTTTGAGAGGTGTCGTTAGATTCGTCTTGATCCCCATAGATTGTCTGTAACATAGGGTACATTGGTAATGGTAAGGTTATTTAAACGACTACTCGACTGCCCCAAAAAGAGGAATGTCATAATTTACTGTATTTATACGTAGTTGTCAGGCGCGGATCCAGGATTTCATTCAGGGGGGAGCAAATTTTTTGTGTACCCTTATTTATGAAGCGGACGGTGGTATGAACCATTAATATAAAAAGTCGCGAGCGTAGCGAGCGCGAAATTTTTTGAATAGTTAAGAAATGCATCTATTTATTTACATTTTATAGAAGTTTTAGTACTTCGGTCAGGGCTTACCAATTGAGGGTAAAATATATATTTAAAAAAGGCTTCAGAGAGGGCAATTGCACCCATTGCCCCCCCCCCCCCCCCCCCCGGATCCGCGCCTGGTTGTTTTGGAGGTAGGTATTTAAATTCCTAATAATATGGATGTTTATCATATGGTTAAACTCAACAGTAACTATAGTTAAATTGTTTTTCCTCATAGCCGCATCTTCATTTTGCCTCTTCGCAGGAATTGAATCTGAGACTGGGATAACACTCCAACCAACTGTAGTTCAAGTTCTTGATTAAGCTTAGACTAGAGCTTAAGGCTGTAGGTAGCTTGAATGAGTCCCTCCTTTCGGACCGACGCGACGGATGTCATCTTTTTTGTATCTCTTCCCTAATCTCGAAGGCCAAAGCTGGTCATCCCCCGTGGCAGTGGCACGACATGTAAGCAGTTCGTTAAGATTAGATGTTCATTCATTTCGTATGCACCACGTCGCGTCGTCGCCTGCCGATGCCGTCGCGGCAGTCCTCCTCTCCTCCCCACCCCTGCCGCTGGCTGCCCCGGTTGAGCCACAGTACAGTATACAGAGAGACCGCTCAATACAAACCACTAAAATCCTAAGCATATACATGCTTTTAGACGTCTACGGTCGTTCAAGGCAAGGTCACGATAGCCCAGTCACGATTATCACAAACTTGATTGAATCGATACGTCAGTTGTTAGCGCTCCTGATTGATTACTTATCCGAGGGTCGTGGGTTCGATTCTCATTTATGAGCAGTAAACTTTATACAGAATGTTAAAAAAGTGCGTTTGAGATTTTAAGGGATTACTCAGAATTAAAAAGAGAATACAGGAAAAATATTGTCAATATCCGAATTCCTTTTTTCAGTTTCTCATACAAATTCTTGATTAGTTATTCAGATTTAGTGAGGAAAACTGAAAAAAAAAAAAGTTGTAGATCGGAATTTTTAAATATTTTTCCTGTATTCTATACTTGTTTCCGAGTAACCCGCAAACGCACTTTTTTTAACACCCTCCAGTATACCTAACTAGCTGGAGAGCCCGACTTCGCTCAGGGAGTTGATATGATATCGTCTACTAGTTGGAATAAAAGGATATTTTTTTTTGTTTTTTTTTTTTATTGAAACAATAATTTTCGTTTTAATGTACCTATAAACGCGCCTCACACCCCCGCACCGAGCACCTCACCCCACTCCTCACCCCCGCGCTATGCGGTTCGCCCCCGCACCCTGCATCTCACTCCCCGCACTCCATGCGTCACCCCCCGTACGCCGCTCCTTACCCGGTTGCGGTTAGTCTCGCAATGCCTATGTTATCTCTACGAGTTCAGTCTACGTGATTTTGATTTAAAAAAATGTGAATGTTGTGACAACCCTTGCGGCGAGGTCAGCAGTAGGTAATATTATGCCGGTATATATATGAGCGGACCTTCTGTTATGCCTATTTTGTGGTTGAGCGGTTGATATATCGGTCGACGACGACGCGCGACGACGACGACGCGACGTTTTGTCCTGTTCGTGGTCCCAAAGCTCCAAGCTGCACAACCCGCGGGTCGCCCCATCGCGCACCGAGTCTCGAATGCGATATCCATTCATTCATTCATTTCAGATTTCACTCAGCTAGCCCATCCATCGTTCCGTTATCCGTTCCATTCTATTCTAGTTTTAGCCGGGTGTATCTGAGTATCGCACGTTTTCTCGCGCTCTTGTAAAAAAAAAACACATTTCAAAAATGGAATTCGTCGGCAAGAAGTACAAAATGACTTCCTCGGAGAACTTCGATGAATTTATGAAGGCGATCGGTGAGTTTTCATATATTTTTAATGCGTCTATATTGGCGAGCAGATTCGTCTCAGAATAATCCATTATTTTGCCGGCCGGCATTTGGGGTCCACGGAGGGGAAACCAGTAGGTACTTTGCTTCATTTTCAATCCAGATAAAAAATACAAACTTATATGTATTTTATGCCGACTTTAAATAAAGAATAATAGATTACAATACACTTATTATTTTGGCAGTACGTAGCTGTTTTTTACATTAAATATAATTATTCTGTCACTTCACTGCAAAAGGTAGGTAGGTGTCATAAGAAAAATGGGTGTGTTTTGGTATCTCGTAGATACATTTTGATTTTATTGTCTACCCACATTTTTTTCAGTATTGCATCAGAGAAAAATATAACTTGTCTCTAATTGCATGCTTAAAATAAAAAATGAAAAATGATTGAAAGTGCCAAAAAAGTGTATAGAATGTTGTCATTTTATATAGATTATAGATGTAGCAGAGACAATGTAGGTAGGTACCTAATAATAAGCAACCCAAGAATACCCACCAAATAGCTAGAACCTATAACTATCGAATAATAATAAATGATATCGAGGGTTCACGGGCGACTTGTATTAAGTCGCCCGTGAACCCTCGATATATTGATGAGAAGAAGTGTGACTCAAAAGTGCCTACACCCATCTTCTCAGTTCATACCTAGGTAGGTACAACCAATCAATATCAATCTGAAATAATTATAGAGGAATGTGTAACTCCTTATTATAAAGGGTATTGGAATATAATGGGACAACGAATATAATGGAATATAATGTTAAAAAAACTGGATTGAAATTTTAAGGGGTCACTCAGAATCAAGTACAGAATACAGGAAAAATACTGAAAAATCCGATCTATTTTTTTTTTCAGATTCTCATATAAATTCATATTTATTCAGATTTATTCAGATTTAGTATGGGAATCTGAAAAAAAATTGTAGATCGGATTTTTTCAATATTTTTCCTGTATTAGACTTGATTCTGAATAACCCTTAAAAATTTTAAACGCACTTTTTAAACACCTTCTATACCTACATACAATATTTATGGCATTTTCTGTGTAAAGCTAAAACAAATTAAATATTTTAATATTGGCAATGACGAAATTAAGAAAACGAAAGTAGGTATAATCACAAGAATGCGATATCTAAAACATTATCCAGGAAATTTTGCTGCCGTGTTAAATCAAAAGTGTAGTGAGTTTTCCTATTTTTGTACTTTTGGAAATGGTAGAAATGGCAATTAAGAACATATAAGTTAATATTTGTTGGAACATAGCAATAAACGGGAGTAAAATAAAAACAACGAGAAAAAACGCAGCGTGACCAGGTAACTAAACAATTTTTCTTTCTTTCTTACATTTTACATACTATAAGCATCTATTTAAGTTAAACACGTAGGTATAGAAACTGAGAATCCTATAAAACCGCAGCAAAAGGTAGGTCGATATTTCGTAAGGTAGTGTGGATCGCCGATGCCGAATCCACGAGCCGAATCAGTTTCTCGAGATCGAGACATGTCAAAGATAGAAAATATGATAATATTGACGGGTGAAAGGCTGGCTATATTTTGTATTTTGGAAAATTTCAGGAGATATGAAGTTTTAAAAATTACTTTATTCGAAAACTAATCATTAATAATCAACTTTATATTATTTATATTCTTAACGATGGTATAGAAGACAATCATCATAAGTGCAGATTTGTTACAGCAGAGCAGTTTGAATAAGTTACAGAATTTATTTTTCTATTTATTTTTTCATACCAATATTTCAAACATTTGACTTTTAACAATACACTTATATTGTAAACTCATTTTGGCAAGGATTTTTCAAAAATTCCACACAAATTTTAAATAAAACTACATTATGTGTATAATTTATGTGGAATTAGTGAAAAATCCTTGCCAGAATGAGTGATATAATGTTTCTTGTAATAACTGAATAAATAAATAAATAATTTTCAAACTGCTCTGCTGTACAATTTACAAATACGCACTTATAATGATTGTCTTTTAAACCATCGATTATTTTAATTATAATTAGGAAGTTAAATTTGAATGAGTAGGTATGTTAATAAAAAAGTAATTTTAAAACGATCTGCTCAATATTTCTAAAAATTACCTTTCACCAGTCGATATGTACCAAGGAATTTATAATATGTAGTACCGACTCACAATGTACAATAGTTATAGTAGGTGCTTTATCTTACGAAATAAAGACTTTTTAGTCTGAAATATTTCCTTATCCATTTTGTTATCTGTGCGAGTCTCGTTATAAAAACTTCTTTTAGTTTGAGAACTGAGAAAGTAAACCGCGTCAGAAAAATTAAAAGAAAGAGAAAAGCTCAATAAGTATCTTACTCGGTATCAACGATGTAAAAGATAACCCTTTCAGAGATATAATAGTGTATATATTTAAATACATATCGAGGGTTCACGGGCGACTTGTATTAAGCGACATTTTTGGAAACACAGGTAACCTCTACTTTAAAATTTTTTTTCTTACAAAATACCTCACAAAAAATAACTTCTGAATAATATTTAAAATATTAAGAATATCGAGAATCTATATAATACTAAGAAGTTAAGTTTTAATGATTATTTTTCTAAGAAATATTTTTTTAAATCAGTCTCCTGAACATTTCTAAAAATGTCGCTTAATACAAGTCGCCCGTGAACCCACGATATGTTACTCGTGTGTTTTAAAATTAATAATGCTGGCCCCGAGGAGTTTTAATAACAACACTAAAAAAGTACACAAAAAAATTAATTCTGCTCTAAATTACATTTTTACAACAGTTCTTAACTTGTTATGGCTGGTTATGGATGTATGACGGATTATGGAAAGGTAGAATATTAAATAATGCCATTTTGATGGCTCCCCATGCCAACGTAATGCAGGTTTAATTGTTAACTGACCACACAACCATTGTTTACCCCCATTTTTTAATGTAGTAAGCTACAATATACAATACTTAAACGAATATTTAAATATTGAAAAAATATAAATGTTAGTGTCTTCTCTACTCTAGATAAATTATAAAGAAGTATTATTTAAAAAAAATTACACATATACCATTAAAAAATAATGTCGGGCTGGCATAAGTAAATTACTTATTCATAATGTACATACTAATGTTGAATCTGATTGTATCACAGAAATTCAATGAATTACCTACCTCAAACCAACCGTTTTTTGTGAGGACCTAAAATGGTTTATAATTACCTTTAATAGGTACCTGAGTCATTCGATTCAGTCAAACTATAGAGCATGATTGTAAATAATTGACCACGCTGAATACGTTAAAAACAACCGACTTCAATCGCAACAACTCCAATTTTGCTATGTTTTTGTTGATTTTACCAAAAACTGCTGAATCGATTTCGATAGAATTTATATGGGACCACCTGTGAAGTATACACTTTTAAACAAAAAAAGAATTTTCCAAATCGGTTCAGGCGTCTTCGAGTAATTGGTGAACATACATAAAAAAAAAGATTCCGACGAATTGAGAACCTCCTCCTTTTTTTGAAGTTGAAGTCGGTCGTCGAATCATTGGACAATATAGGTAATATATGTAGACAGAGATACGCAGTTTTCTTCCTCTGAAGGCGGATTGATAACACAATCAAAGGATAGTTGTCTTCCGACGCACTGCTAAATGGTTCAAATTGATACATCCAAGATAGTACGACATTCCATCTCAATGAAAGAACGCTCATAAATTGTTATCTAATTGAGTTTCGTTTACAATTTGTATTTTTAATGAATCATTCTGGTGTTACGTGTATGTGTGGTCGTTATCTTCTTTGTATGAAAAAGACTTTTTGTGTGACGCAGGAGATGCAAAATAAAAACACATTGGATACAAGGGCCGGTTGACAACGAATTATACAACTAAATTGTATGTAGCGCGTACTACCTATATTGTACAATAGTAATTTATGTGCTCAATTTACACATATTATTATATTATGGCGGCAAACCGTAAGCTACGCAGAAACTACAAAATTAATATTACTCACTTTGGATGGAACGCCTAAAAGCGGCAGTAATCCATCCTTAATCCTACTGTGTTCTGTAGCAAAAACATGCATATTTTGAATAGGCAACAGGATTTTTATTGTGTAAATTGAGTAAGCATTTTTTTATTAATATTTGTCGCAATTTTTCCGTAAGTGTTTTACATAAATAATAAATAAATATTTAATTTGCCTATTTATTTAGTTCGACCTAAAGCTATAAGTTTCTATACCCTATACACTTTATTTGAGATAATTATTTGTAATTATCTCGCGAAATATGTGATAAATTATTCAAAAAAAGAACAAAGAAAACGGAAGAATTAATATTTTATCATTAATTTCTCTAGACAGAACGCATAATATTTAGCGGTAAATAAATTAAATTAAATATAAATTAATTAATTATTATTTTTGTGTGTGTACAATAAAGAGTATATCAATCAATCAATCAATCAAAAAATGTCCTGAAAGGGCTATATTATCAGTGTCCCATAAAATCTGTGGATTACCTATGTTTTGAAGGTTCTAGATTAGAACCGAAACAAAAAAAAAATAGTAGGTGAATGTGAACATGAAAAACCAACTATTAGCTACAGTTGTGCACACAAAAAACATCGCCTTGGACTAAGCGGACTTTGGTCAGGAACTCGGCTAGATGCCAACAATATTGCATTAAATACATCACTATACACTTCATTCAGAGTGAACTTTATTCATTAAGATGCAACGAAGAAACGAAAATAAATTGATAAATCCAAATTACTTATTCCAAAAAAGCGGCTAAGTGCGAGTCGGACTCGCCCATGAAGCGTTCCGTAGCAGCAAGTAACACAATATAAAAGTTCTTGTAGTTCGTTGTAGGTAAATTGCGGTTTACGATTTATGACGTATTAAAAAAAAAGACTTACTAGATTATTACATCATATATATTTTTTAGTTTTATCATTCTCTTATTTTAGAAGTTACAGGGGGGACACACATTTTACCACTTTGGAAGTGTCTCTCGCGCAAACTATTCAGTTTAGAAAAAAATGGTTTAAGAAACCTCAGTATCATTTTTGAAGACCTATCCATAGATACCACACATGTATGGGTTTGATGAAAACAAAAATTTTGAGTTTCAGTTCTAAGTATGGGGAACCCCTAAAATTTGTTGTTTTTTTTCTATTTTTGTGTGAAAATCTTAATGCGGTTGTCCCATAATGAAATTCGGTATTACACCAAAATGTTATATTACAAAATAAATTTAAAGTGTTTAAAACAGGTTGTTCCTTTTTCAATTTCATTTAACAACAGGAAATTTCATAATCTAAGGGTCTTAGATGTCTGCTAGTCAAAGAACTTTTATATAGTACCTATCTTTGCTTTTTCTAGTAGTTTTAATCTAGTAGTTTTAGTTTTAAAAAAGCGTCGGTGGCGCAATGGATAGTGACACCGTCCTCCTAAACCAGAGGTCGTGCGTTCAAATCCTGGCCAGTGCACCAATGAGTTTTTCGAAACTTACTTGCATTTTCATATCGAATGCTGTAACGGTAAAGGATAACATCGTGAGGAAACCTGCACATCTGATTTCTAGATATGTATGATGGTCACGTTGCACACGTCCGTAGGAGTAAATCTAAGCATCCTACACGTGACCGCGGGTGATGCTAAGTGCAACACTAGGCAACCGCCGTTTATACCTTGTGGGTAGGACGAGTTAAATGTGCCACACGATAAGAAGAAGTAGTTTTAATATAATTTTAATTCAGAAGGTACTACAAGTTTATTGTTAGTAGTCATCTGCGTTACTCTTTGTAATATCAAAAGTCAAAAACGACATTTTGTTCTACAAGTGTTTGGGAATTGTGAGCTATCACATAATAGCTTAATGTAGTCGTTTCTGTGTAACTCATTATTACAATATTTTCTTAAACTAAAAATTGTACAGCCCCGTGCACCGAAAAGTATACAAGGTAGCCGTGCCATCTATAGTTCATTCCAATCAAAAAAAGCAAACGGTAAACAAAGATAGTATGCATCTGATGTTGACATGTGTCAGTTCCATAGTAAGTTTGTTTACCTTTGCTTTTTTTGTTTGGAATGAACTATAGTACTACTTGCAGTAGGTAGTTGGCTGTATACTTTCAGTTGCACGAGACTGTACGTGTGATGAAAATCCAAGCTTATATCTTTTCTGCGATTTCAATAACAGCTATGTATTTCGTGCACAATATTGAAAATACACTGAAGGTTACTGAGCACATTTTTTAAAATTATTTTTATTGCACTGGCAAGTGTTGCGATGCGAACGAATCTATCTTATCTACGACGTAATAAAGGCATAGGCGGGGTAGTTCCAACGATAAGTTCTTGCAAAATTGGACTGGATTACTGAAGTCATAAAAATATTGATCAACATACATACCATATAGTCATAAACCCGACTGTAGGATTTAGATATTTAGTTTTATCTAGGTTTCATAATCTTGTCTATATGGTTTTAAAAATAAAATTAATGTTTCGTATTTATAACGCATTGAGTTGTGATAATATATCTGCATTAACTGAGCTCCAAAATCATATCTTAAACCTTTAAAACTCGTATACTTATTATTAAAAAAAAACTATGTATTACACTAAACAAACAACTAGAAGGTACCTATCAAAAATCAAAATATAACTGTTTTTACCGTGACCTGAAACCACAGAGTACTGAAACTGTGCAAGAACAGATGATTTGATTTATATTTCCATTTTACCATCTTTTCTTAATCTGTTTAAGAGCTAGGTTCTTATCGGTGGAGCAACGACCATTCTCTCCTTGACTTTCTACGTTGAAATTCGGCCTTTACTTGATGGATGTAACTAATTTACTCTACCTCTCTTCTAACTTTCCTTCGATGATGTGAATTGTGTCATATTTCCTCTCTGTTCTCAATAGTTTCTATGATGTTTAATCTTACCTTACCATACATATGAGAAAATCTAACTTTTTTTTCGACGCAATAAATCATAACGCTGCATAACCCACCAACTGCAAACTTTACATCAGAACCGAAAATCTTTTGAAATTTCAGAAATTACTCGTAGAGTAAAAAAATATTTGCCATATGTGTGGTTTACAGCGTTTATGATGCTTTTTTTCGTCGATATAATCCGCATACATGATGCATGCATCACAAATTGACCACTCATAAGGCCAGGTCAGAGATAGATCAGTCTTAATTCCCAATAATTCAAAGACCTGCCGCAACGTAGTGGATGATGCGATGCACTGTATTCAATTAACCGTGAAGTTCTACTTTAGATAGATACTAGTAGTACTTATATGAGAAATTGACAATATCCTGGCACTACAGCGTCAGACCGAAAATATGTAGGTTTGGCCGAATCCTAATTCCAAAACCGAATTTCCGTTTTCTGTTGCGAAGCAGTTTTGGTTGAAACTATACCAATTTTACGAAATTACCTTTTTCTCCAAATAGGTAAGCCTTTTATGTCCCACTGCAAGGCAAAGGCTAGGCCTTTGCCTTGCAGTTCCCTTAATTTGAATTTAAACATGAAAATTGATGTTAGAAAAAAAGAAGAGACAGTTCCCCTTTGCTTTTTTGCACATAAGGCTAAATAAGCTAAGTATATTATATTATACTTTAGTATGGTAACATCATTATCAAAATAAAAAAATATATAAAGAGAATAAATAAACTAAACGAAAAATTTCAATGGAAATCGATATATCTCTTTGCCCTTTTCTTATATATAAAATGAAATCGAATCTAAAACGGAATACCTATACGTTGGTAGTTTTTGACCGAATTTGACCGACGAAGATACTTTCGGTCAATACACTTGAACGACCGATCAGCCACCACTGGGTACCGACGGGCAATTGTCATGAAATGAACCCCAATCAGCTCCAATTGTAGCAATAAAGCAAGCACTAGACGATTTGTTGAGACTCGCCCGTTTTCTATGGCGGAGTTTATCACATGTTCCGGTTACATTTGAATTGATTTTAAAGTACTGAATGAATGCTCCGTCGCTCCGTCTGAGAAAGAGATTGGTTCGTAAATTCCAAGCGGAGAAAGACCTCCTGCTGACTCGGAGCGGTCATTTCATTACACAAAATTATTAACAGAAAAATGCCTATAATGCTAACCTACTAAATGTATATGGTTGATCAGTCACGATTTACAAACCTTTTCATATATATTTTTTTTTGCTCTCCTATCGATTGTGTAGGTTCATGAGCATTTGACATTTTCTATCAAATAATAAAAAAGTCTTCTATATTTTTACAGAGAAAATAAAGTTAAAAACTTTTAACAGTTAATATTTTAAGTGAATTTCAGAGGCTTTTCTCCATTCATCATTGTTACAACTTTTATAAGCAAACCCACAAAATTCATAAATAAAATCTAGGTAGGTACTTAACCTTAAAATACGTACCTGTTGCGAAACGATATCGGGATCTCTAAGGAACCTATTGGAACATTTTCTTTTACTTATATATATTTCATTTCATTTACTTTCCTAACTTTTGCAAACTGACTCTTCAGTTATTGACAATGCTTACCTATAGAAATTAAAGTTTTTTCGGACTGACGTATAGTTCATTCCAATCAAAAAAAAAAGCTAAAGGTAAACAAAACTACTATGGATTTAACAAATGCCAATGTCAGTTGCATAGTAAGTTTGTTTCTATCTATCTATCTATCAGCCGAAAGACGTCCACTGCTGGGCAAAGGCCTCCCCCAAGGATTTCCACACCGACCGACCGGTCCTGTGCGGCTCGCATCCAGCGGCTTCCTTTGTTTACTTTTTGCTTTTTAGGGTTCCGTAGCCAAATGGCAAAAAACGGAACCCTTATGGATTCGTCATGTCTGTCTGTCTGTCTGTCTGTCCGTCCGTATGTCACAGCCACTTTTTTCCGAAACTATAAGAACTATACTGTTGAAACTTGGTAAGTAGATGTATTCTGTGAACCGCATTAAGATTTTCAAACATAAATAGAAAAAAAAAACAATAAATTTTGGGGGTTCTTAGAACTGAAACTCAAAATTTTTTTTTTCATCAAACCTATACGTGTGGTGTATCTATGGATAGGTCTTCAAAAATGATATTGAGGTTTCTAATATCATTTTTTTCTAAACCGAATAGTTTGTGCGAGACTCGCACTTGTCCGGTTTTTTTTTTGATTGGAAAGAACTATAATTTGGACGGTCCTCCACCAGGTCGAGTGATGTGATCTATTTAGGCTTGCAAGAAGTCGCTGGATGTAGTTTGAAACCGTGATAAGTAGAAGTCGAGACCTCACCCCTGGTTACGATCTGGTGACAGTCCATCCAGTCAGTCTTGCTCGCCCTACGTGTTAGAAAGGGAAGTCGTAATAGGTAAATAGGTAACTTGGATGATTTGCCTGTGCAGCCAGGACGATTTGCCTACGTTCAATAGTGAAAGTGTTTTGGGAGAATGTGATGAGTACATGGGCAATACGAGCATTAGGAGGAGGCTTCCTCTGTTTCCATCTTTTGTAATCGTTCGGCCCTTGAGGCCGAAAATGAAGTCGGCAACCCTAGTCAAGTATGATGATTAGGATTACATTGGCAGTACGAGCAAAGGAGTCAGTTTCCTCTGCTTACCAGCATCATCCTCATCACTTGCTTCTATGATGAAAAAAACTGAAAACTACTGTTAGATATCGCATGAAAATTTTAAATAATGCAGCTATTGGTGTGGATTCGGTTTTCAAGATTAAATTTATTTGACAGGATAAGGCTTTATTTAAGTGTTCTGTCTTTTTCTTTCTATATCGAAAATACAAGGACAGGACAATTAAATTTAGTTTAGTCCTGTCAAATAAGTTTAATCGTAAACTCCGAATCGACACCATTGTATGCTAAATAATGTTAAAGCAAAGTTCAATAAATTAAGGTAAAATAACTACCTACCTTTGCATGACAACACAATAAGTTAATGTGTTTGGCTTGTTTCATACTTACGTAAGATAAACACAGTGTTGAAACGTGTGTGCTTTGTGGCGATTACACAGGTATCGACGTAAAGTTACATTACATTATACATACAGACAATAAGAACATATTGACAATGACACTGACAAGTGGACGTTGAACCTCGACACATACATATTTATTTATCTTTCCAACAAACCTTGTTATTCAGTTTTGCCCTTTTTTTGCCCTTTTTCTGCTCATTAACTGTCGTTTTATCTATTTTATTATATTATTATTATTAAACACCTATATACAGTGTGAATTTTAATTGGAAATTGTACGTAGATGCTATACCTATCTATGGAACTGAAAAACTTTCCTCCAGAAACCTAGATAATGATCCAAGCAAAGCAAATAACATTTTATTTTTCAATACTACTCGTATAATTAAATACCTACGTACCTACAAAGCAAATCATAGGGTATGAGAATGATCAAGTTATAATGAAGAAACGAATGTTCTTTACTTATTAGTTAATTTAATAATGAATTACTAATTACATACCTACTTCGGTTAGCACCATCAGCACCAATCAACGAAGGATTGTTTTTGATAAAATGAAAAATATCAAATAAAAAAAATGATTCTTCCAAACGTCTTTCTAGGTTTTTGTATTCCATTCATTTATAGTAAGCAAAATTGACCTTTTTTGCAAAGCCCCTCCGTTTCTGTTCGCTCTCGATTCTCGATCAAAATCCAAATTGAAAAATTACGCTCGGCGGAGGTCTTTGCCCTTGACGTCATCGTACGATGCGACGCGAGTGTGGGCGACCAATGGCGTAACTTCGCGCCTTTTTTCAGCCAATGACGTACTGTTTCAGATCTGTATTGATTAATTTTGCATGCGATCCGCCTGCCACGGTGGGCAGTTAGCACGAGATTATGAGCAACAGGCGAATAATTCAATGCGCACAGTTGGTACATCGTTTTTTGCATTCCTTCTTTTTCCGAGTAATCTCGAGGTGCCTTATCGCTATTTTTAAAACATCAACTTGAATAAGTTACAACACAATGCTATTATGTACCAGTCTGGCTAGTAACCTCTAGTTTTTAACATGTTTGAATAAGCATCCCTCCTGGTAGTAAATTGATGATGATTTTGTGACAAAGATGGAAGCATTCTTAACTCCTAGTTACCGAGATTATCCAAACGCAATTAGGCAATTAATGGCTACGGCTACATCTTGGTTGATAGTCGTTAACGGACCATCAAAAGATTCCTAAAATGATTTAATTATAATATTTTTGAATCCGCCAGGACTCCGGAATTCCAGTTCGATTCTATTTACACCGTAATTGGTGATCTTGGATCTTGAGTCATATCTTGTTTCGTAAAATTGCTACCGATCGATTAAACAAGGCTACTGTTGACGGAGAAAAAAGATACTGTGAATAATTTTGATGTTTTTAAGTAGATCTCATTAGACAACCCATTCCTAAATAGCGAACTAGGTATTTTTAAAAAAAGACCTGAAAAATGGGTTGAAAAACAGTATCGTGATTCGTGATGTGTAGTATTTTCTGGGATCACTTGTATATTTTATAGGTTTTTTCTCTGGCGACTTCTCATCTTATCTGGCGAAAAATCATCAAACTAAAATGGAACTAAGATTTTTTTAGAGAAAAACAGTTTGTTTGTAGGTCATATTTCGGCACTTTATCAGGTGGTACCTATGGGACATAGATACGAAACTTCATGAAACGTCATTCGGTTGTCTGAATTAGAGATAAAGAAAAGTTTTTATCACTTTTGGGACGTCTAACTTACGGAGGGAGATCGCAAATTTAGGGATTAAAGATTGGTCACAGATCAGTCATTAGTTTAGAGCCTGTAAAGCAAGCGCATTCGTCTAAATCCGGCAGTCGCAAGCGCAGCGCGGAATGCAGTTAGGCAACGCGACGGTTCTGCCTGTAGTTGTTAGACTGTGGTTGAGAGTAGGTAGATACTGAATGTGGTATGGTTATTATATGTATGAGGTAATGCTAATCGGTGTTTCTTAATGTAGGTAGGCGAACCGCAACAGTGAAACAGGACATCGTGTACGTGAGAGGTTCACCTAAATCTTAAAAAAAACACATTCTCAACACGTTATAAAAACGTAACTAAAATCTTCCTATAGATTGTCTGATTTTAATTATTTAAAAAAAAATTAAAATCGAAAAATAATTAGAAGAAACATTGCATTAAATGTTTTTTTCAGAATGATGTATTTAGTTGCTAACCCCCTTTCCTGGAGTGTTAGTATACAGGATACCTATTTGACGCCAAAAAATGTTGCTGACCGATCAGGCAGACCAACTGAATGAGAAGTGAAGTACCATCAGAGACAAAAAGATGCAAAAAGATTCCATGTAAATTATCACCCATTAAAAGTAGATTGTCTAACAACACATTATACTCGTACAATATTCTACACTACACTAATCTACTCTACACAAACAAACAAGCTTAACAATACTCAATATCTTTATTTTTTCTACTAATATCTTTTTTTTAACTATTATAATTTGCACTGCACTGAGACGGTAAAGTGTAATCCGTGTAGCGTTTATTTAACGCTGTCATGATAAGGACAAACATAGTATTATATCGTTGTCTATCATCGACACGTAGAAACAAATGGACGAGGGGTCTTGTACACAATTCACGAAAAAAGCGTCCGAAGTTAACCTATACACACGTAGTTATATGTATAGTAACAAAACATTTTAATTTAGATAGTGTGTCATTGCATTACGGTTGATTTTTGTTTCTACGTCGATGTTGTCTATTGAAAAATTCCTAAGAATTTATCATTGTCTTAGTCTAGGTTAGGCATTTTATTTTAAATGTAGGAACAAAGGTTATCATCATCAACAGCCCAGCCAGCAGACGTCTACTATTGAAAACACAAATACGAAACCCTTTATTGCTGATATTGTGAATTATACACACAATACTCCTCTACTCCCGGAAATTTTAACTGTGCGTCCCACTCATGAAATGAACAACATGTCCCAAGAAGCCCATACAGAATATTTAAAAATATATAATACTTATATAAAAAAACATATCAAAAAAATTGTAGTCTCTATACAAAACTGGTTGTCCGACCGATCAATTTGTGTGAAAGCCCAAATGGAACCTATTTTTGATAAGTTGTCCAGTTTCATAAGTTTTATAAGTAGAATATCCTGTAGTTTCCGGAAGTCATCTTATTACACCCTGTATACGTATACATATAATAATAAATGCACATCAGTGTAATGAGTGCGTCCCGATCCTAATCAATGTCAGGAAACTTGCTGAATGAAGCGCTCTGACATAGATTTCTATCAGTACGGTTCCACATGGGGCCAGCGTGGAACACTAACTGATAGAGAAATCTATGGCAGAGGACTTCATTTAATCAGTCATACTGCAAGTCTCACTATCACCAAGTTTTCAGCTTATTTCGCAAGCGCCTTCGCCCAACGCTGATAGTCTTCCGATCCGCGTTTACCACTCGACAACCTTCTTATATAAAAAAATAATATAGTTCCCTCAATCCTAGAACTAGAAATAAGACTCCTTACAAATCGAGTCACGTCAAGTCACGGAAGCATCACGGAAGCATTTCTTGCAGCGCGCGGCATAACATTACGTAACGTAGGTCTTATCTCTTTAGGGATTTAGCACTATTCCCTATCTACCAGCACCGCTATCTGCTTTTTAGCTGTCGACTGTACTTAGGTACTTGTGGACTTTACTTTTATGGTCTTGTAACTGTACTTACCTATTCGTGTGGTCTGTCTGGTCTGAGTCCATGACACGATACCGCTGTGTATGTAATAATATAATTAAAAAAATATAATATTTACTCGCTTAGGTAGGTTTCAGGTTTTTTTTTATCTAAAAATGTGTTATATATTGCTAAATATAAAGTAAAAAACTTTTTTTTTGTTATCATACCAATTTTATCAATCGTTTTTGAATTATGTGAAGGTTCCTGAAGGAAACTTGTTGTGTACCTAAAACTAAAAAGCATAATAGAAGGAAGGAAAGATTAAGGGAAGAAGAGGAAAAGAAAGGCCAAGACGAAATTACACGAAGCAGATAAAGGAGAAGGTCGCTATCGTGTCGTACCGAGAGTTCAAGATACTGGCTGAAGATAGGAAAAGTAGGAGATTGCTCCGTCGACAAGGGTAACCTAGTATTGTAGGCAGTAGGGAGAGTATGTGATTATAGATTGTCTGTTCGTTTAGTCAGTAAACGTCTTCAAACATGTATAATATACGACCATTATAGATTAATCATGGACCATCATCTCCACTTCCACAGGTGTGGGCCTCATCACACGCAAAGCGGCCAACGCCGTCACCCCGTCAGTGGAGCTACGCAAGGACGGAGATGAGTTCGTCTTGGTCACATCCTCCACCTTAAAAAACACGGAGATGAAGTTCAAACCTGGCGAGGAGTTCGACGAGGACCGCGCTGATGGCGTCAAGGTTGGTCTCTTTCTTTCTCCCGTTCTCTCTTATCAGTCGTAAAGGAAAATCATACATTGTCTTCTTCTTATCCGGTGGCATAATTTAAGCGTATCTATCTCAAAGCATAGACAGCAGTTGCCTGGTGTTGCATTTAACTTGGCATCACATGAGGTCACGTGAAGGGCATTTAGATAGTCGCGATGCACACGTCCGTACTCCGTAGGGTACACCTACGTCCAAAATACACATCTTGTAATCAGATGTGCAGGTTCCCTCACGATGCTTTCTTTCGCCGTTATAGGTAGCAATCGACATGAAAATGCACGTAAGTTTCGAAAACTCATTGATACATTGGCCACAGTCCCAGAAACTCTTGGGTGCCAAAGCGGGAGGTTCTGATAGATATTTTGCGAAGGTACCTACCATAGCGGAACCATACCATAGCGGAACTCACCGGAATACAAAACTTCTTGTTTGAAGGTCGTAGTCACTAATAATAGATACCTATTCACTCTCGCCTTAAATACCCCCAGATTGTAGGAATCGAGAAACACAGACGCAGGTAGCAGTTTCACTCCTTCGCAGTAAATGAGGTAAATGAGGAAGCTTAAAGCTTCATGCGAATAGGTGGAATGTCAACACTACAAAGGGATGAAACGCCTCCCTGCGCCGACCGAAGGTAGGTAGTTGACCGAAGGTGGAATGGAGCTGGGGGAATGAGATCATGGAGTTCTTGAGAACACTCTCCGAAATGAATTCGATAAAAAATATCTAGTTAAAGAGGCGACTTTGCGGCGATATGCTCAAGGCTTTGGAGCTTATTTAAAAAAAAGAAATGAAAAAAAAAAGAAGCAGGCACATCTAAATAATTCGATTGTAAGTGTTGTATAGTTCATTCCAATCAAAAAAAAGCAAAAGGTAAACAAACATAGTATGCAGATGGGCTGTATGGCCAGAGAAGCCTTTGCCTTTTCCTTGCAAAAGCAGGAAAGAACCAAACAAAAAAAAGTATGCAGATGACATTGACATGTGTCAGTTCCATAGTAAGTTTGTTTGCGTTTTGCTTTTTTTTGATTGGAATGAACTATACTATAAGTGTAAAATACTCTGTAGTACGTACCTGACCGCGGGTGATGTTAGCATCAAATGTGCAAACCCAGCCAACCGCCTCATCCTTTTTTGGAGTGAGAGGTGTCGTCGTTGATTTGTCTTAATCACCAGATTGTAATAAGAGTAGAATACATTTTATTTTATATAGTCGAGTTTTTTGTTGTTGGAATATATTGGATTGCTTTCCCATTTCACTTTCGACTCGCTCATTACTGTCGTAAAAACCTGTAAAATCAGAAGGTAGACGCAGATTTTTGTGATTGCGTGAGTATACCTCAAGAAATTGAGGATAATATGACCTTAGGAAAGTAATTTATTATTACCGGGATCATATCATAATTTTTATATTTGTTGCATTAAATGATTAAGTCATATAACTCTTTCATAATATCGATGCTATCGATAGTGATGGCGATAGGTAGATATGTGATTGGAGCTTATCTGATCTCTATAAGACCAGATAAAGTAACTATCTATTTGAAGTGTCCCGAAGACATGTGAATACTTTCATCCAGCTTAGCACCATGTATGATTAATAAAAACATAGATTTGTTATTTAAGTCAGGGTTCGGAAACCGGTTTTTTGAAAATACCGGTTTCGGTCATTGACCCCTATATCGAAATAATTTCGGTTAAGGTTTCGTTCAGGTTTCGGTTACCGGTATATTTAACCGGTTTAACCAAAACCGATATTTTTTCGTTCGAACGGAATTAACCGGTTAATTTGAAGAATATGCGACTTTGTAGGCATGTTTGCCGCGTGCAATCAATTGAAAGCGTGCGAGAAAGTGAGCAGAAGACTCGGGCAGTGGCACCCGCGCGACGCGCCTGTACTTGACTAAGTTTGGTTTTAACCGGTTAATTTAGTTCTTATTTCGGTTAGAAAACCGCTTCCTGATTAACCGATATTTTATTCAAATTTACCGGTTAAGCTGGAAACCGGTTTTAACCTGAACGGAATCGTTAACCGAAATTCGAACGAAATTAACCGGTATTTGTTAACCGGTTCCGAACATTGATTTAAGTACTTATCTACTGTTCAAGCATTTTCCGTACCGTACCATCTAAGAGTAATATTATTAATCGGCATAGTGGTTTAGCCGTGTAAACGTTGTTAAGATTTATACTTGCCTATTGTGTTGTGTACTTGAAATGGAACGCACCCGCTTATATTTTTTAATTTTGCTTGCTTGTCATTCTGACAGATGACTTTTGTGTATTGCCTCCAAAATGTAACAATGTTTTTCTGCTGCGTAAATTGCGTAATAAATAGATCTAACAATCTATAAGTGTTTAACTGGACCTCTGACTATCTAAAAATAACAAACGTAACAGACGTACAGAGTTACTATCGCAGATTACCTACAATTCGTCCCTCGCACGACTAACTCTCCTATCTCATAACCTTGATTATTTGAGTTTGGACTTTATCTAATTGAGATAGGGTTGTTTTTAAAAACTTACGAAAAATGAGATAGGAGAGTTAGTCGTGCGAGGGACGAATTCTACTCCATTTGTGTTAGTGCTGATGATGCCCATGCTCAGGTCTCATCGTCACTTAACATTAGATGACTTTTCAGTCTAATAGCCGTCCGTGTCATAAAAAAACAACATCCGTATTGGAGATAACAGATAAGATAACTATTTTCGTATGCACTGCGTTGGAAATTCACTTACTATCAGATTAGATTGCGACAAGAGTTTGCCAATCATAGATTAGAAAAATACATTCAAAATGCTATCGGATTTGCACACGAAGTGCTCCTTGCACGAACAGCTCGCAATATTTTATTAACCAAAAAAACAATAGGTATGATATATCAGTCAGACTGGGCGGTCGCAATTAATTGACCAAACCGCTGATTGATTTATTAAAAAAATATATATTTATTCTTCTTTTTTAAGAATTTTTTTAACGCTTGCCATCGGGTGATCCGTCTGCACCTTTGCCGCTTATCACAAAAAAGAAGAGTAATTTTTTTTTTTTGCGATTTCACTAAAGCCGGACAGCCGGAGAAGTGTGACATTTATGCAATCAATTATTTATTATCACTATTATTCTGTTACTAATATATGACATGCATTTAATTAAGAAATATTATTTACAAATTGTTATTATTTTTTATAATTTATCTGACTGTAATATCATATAACTATGAATGAGTTATACGATAAAATACTTATTCTAATATTGTGCACGCCTAATAAGGTAGAATTTAATGAATCTATATTATATTTTTGTTACCATCATTGTCACTTAAATTCTATGCATAATAAATAAATAAAAATAAAAAATAAATAAAATAAATAAATAAACAAAAGTTATTCGGTATGATGAGTACTTAGAGCATTCTGTAAAAGGTCGAAATGTGCTGAAGCTATTGCTTGCAATGCCGTTGATGTTACGGCGTATTGACTAAGGATTAATTGTAGAAAGTTTCAACTAACAGCTGTTTGAATTCACCTGATTTTTATATACAAGGTAAGGTAAGGTATTCGTAAGTTACAAAAACATACTTTTAAGTTGCCTTCTACTTATATTCATAAAACTGAACCACTTTTGTTCTGAGAGTTAATTCTGAAATTTCGTAAACAGTTTAGGTTCTTCGGACTTTTGATACAAATCGATTAGCTAGTTGTCAAACTTTTAATGGACGGATAACGATGGAATTCCTCTTAGGCCAGTGACTACTCTGACTTATTTGCTCTCATCGTTGGAACACAGCACCCTACTTAGCGTCAGCTATAGAGCGAGCAGTGGTACCTTTCATAATAAAGTCCTACCACTACTATCACTTCAACTGTTTATTACTTTCCTTTAATACCAGGTTCATTAACTGTAGACCTTGTATTTCAATACCAGGTTCATTAACTATAGACCTTGTATTTCAATACCAGGTTCATTAACTATAGACCTTTTTGTTTCCAGGTGAAGACCGTCTGCACGTTCGAAGGTAACAAGCTGAAGCAGGTCCAGAAAGCCCCCGACGGTGTGGAGGTGGTCTACATCAGGGAGTTCGGCCCTGACCAGATGACTGCTGTGAGTAACCTGCCGCTTTCTACTCGTCCCACTTTATCATCATCAGACTGCATTAGTCCACTGTTGGACATACGAGTAGGCCTCCCCCGAGACACGCCACTTATACCTATCTTTGGCCACGCGCATCCAGCTGTTACTAGCAACCTTGTGCAGATCATCACTTAGCCGGGGGGCGTCCCACTTTATAAGTACCTCAAATAAATAAATATTGAGTCAACTAGGATCTTCTGGGAACTGGAGACTGATATACATACACATATATGTTTTAAATAATAGACTTAAAAACCCTGCTTATCAAAGCAATTAGCGATGTTTGCTATGGGAGTAGTGGAACCCACGGGCCCTTGGATCAGCGCCCAGGTGCGATAACCGCGTGGTAGATGAAGTAAAATGTCACGGACGTATAAAATACATCAACGAGCACTGCAATGCTAAAAAAGAGATTTCTCATATTTCTCATTCTCTATTTCCCCAGGTGATGACTGCAAAAGACGTGACCTGCACCAGGGTATACAAGGCGCAGTAAACTGCCGAGCTTCTCAAGACTGCGGCTGAGGGGCGGCGCCCTAACGCCCTTAACTACGTTACAATATATCACATCTATTTAAATACCTCTCAATGTAAATCGTAAAGTAAACCGTATTTTTTTGTTCCTGTAAGTTAATTTAAAACTAACCTGGCACTAAGTTTTTAAACGTATTTATTATTATAATTTGAAATTTTCAAGATTTTTTTATCGCTGCAAGAAAATTACGAAATTGTTTGTTTAGTGTGGGTATCTATCTGATTTTGTTGTTATTTACGAACAATAATACTACTAGTACATATTTATTATTTACTCATTATGAGTCGAATACTCGTTACTTGCTATGGCCACTCACGACCATCTATGACTGGAATTTTGTACTCTGTACTTTTTGAAACATGTTAAGCGATTTACCTACAATTATTTTTTACTATCAGTGTATTTTGCCAAAGTAAGGATTATGTATGGTTGTTGAAAGAGGCAACATTTATACAGCTGCTGTTGTATAAGATTATCACTGCGTATTTAAAATAAAAACGTTTTCTTATTATCTTGTGTTTTAATTTCGCCTTGAAAAACTGGTTGTCAAGACAATTAAATTAATCTTTTTCAAGCTTAACTCAGTTAAATCAAGATCCTATTCAGAAAGCAAAAATAATTAAAAAAACATTTTACTTCTTTTCTTCAGATTGCCCAAGCGCAGGATAAGTATCGTCTCCAGAGAGTGAAACCCTCGGAAACGCAAAATTACTAATTTATCTCTTATAACTATATTTGTAGCTTTTAACGAACTTAAGACAATTGTAGTATATAGTAACAACATTTTTTCGAGGTTATTCCTTCTGACTAAAAAATTACCCTTTCCTCATGTATACGAAATTTTCACTGTCAGGTGACGGTACGTTATTTTTGTAAGCAATGATTTTATGAATCTGTGTCTGAGAAAACGCAGTGTGCGATTTGCAAGCGGCTCGCGAGCGTGGAACTGGGGTTTTCGGAATATAACTGACCTAAGTTCTTGTATCCCTGTCCTAAGTTGTTGTGTAAGTGTACAAACAAATGAACAAACATCCATACTTCCGCATTTATAATATTAGTGACATGGATATACATGACTGTAAGTTACCACATCTCTTTACTGGGAATTTGTTTATTAATAAATTAAACAACTTTTGTTGTATGACCCTGTAAAATTGCAAAAAAGAAATGGATTTTTCTTTCTTATACAAACTTGATTCTATCAAACTCATTTCTGTATGCATGTATACTTCATTCCAATAAAAAAAAAGCAAAACTTATACAAACTTACTATGGAACTGACACATGTCAATGTCATCTGCATACTATGTTTGTTTACCTTTTGCTTTTTTTTGATTGGAATGAACCATACATGTGTATGGTCGTTAGAAAGCCTTTTTAGCCTCTTAAATTTTTATGCACAGCGCCATCTATATTTTATGTCCATTACGATAACAATTTGTTTATAGTATGTAGCATATTCAATGTAGTAGTTCCGCTACTTGTCGCAGGATGGCTTTTCTTTATCTTATATTAATCTACTCAACGCTAGATGGCGCCATAATTTCAATTACGACTTTACGTTCCGTTATCATTATGTTGACACGCTCTAGTATTATACGACTAAAATTGAATGATGTAAACGACGTAGACCAAGTGAAGAGTTTATACTTCAAACGTGTGTCATTTTTAATTCATAGGATTACAAATACTGACGACAGCTAGTGGTATTGTTTAGTTTACACGGAACGTGGTTGTAGTTTGTACGTTTTCGACCGCGACTTATCACCTGTCAAACAAATTCAGTGTATTCGGGACGATGAATTTCGCGTTTATGTGTTTTTAGTAACAATTTCGATGTTATTCAGTGTGTTTTCGAGTTCAACGTTGAATTATGTGGTTATAATGCGTGGAATTTGTATTGATAGTTTGTTTTGTGAGTGCTAGCCAGGTGTTTTGTGTGGATTACACAGTTGCTTTTTTGGAGTAAAAATTGCTCAATGTAAGTAAATATTTACATTACTCTTGTGGCACCGTGACAATATGTTTGTGCTTATGTCTGTACACCTTGAAATCAATTATTTTATTCAATGCCCGAGTTAGGTAATCGCTTCCAAAAACCCTGTCGTTGAGGGTAACTTTACAATGGCTACAATCATGTTTTTTCCATCATGCTTGATGATTGACCAGGCTGCACCAGTCAAGGTCATGTTACTGCATTACACTAAAGTAATGAACAGCAAAATTTAACATAGTTCTGCCGGTTCTTATACTATTAATGGTATGTATTTAGGCTTGAGTACCTACCTACTTTACTTGGTAATAATCCTCTGATATGTTCGTTTAGGTTTTCGAGAGAATTTTTCTGTCTACTTGACTGTTTCCTCTTCAGCTGGTTATACTGTTTAATAATAAATAATGTAATTGCCTGAGGTTGACGAATTATACCATAATAATAAAGCTTGTTTAATTAATAATAACTAGGTCAAAATATGTGATCATAATTATTATAGTTTCCCCCATCATGTCTGTCCTGACAAACAGCCCTTAGTTTGCCCCGTTGATGTTGATGTGCATCATGCATATTATGATTCTCATTTGAGTGGAAAGTGGCAATCTGCCCTAATGGACGTTTATTTTAAAAGGAAAGACTTAAAATGTTATGATTTGAATTAAATTGATTAGATAGTAATAAAATGTAGCAATACATAGCATGTATAAGAAAAAATCTTATTGATAATAAAG
The DNA here is from genome assembly GCA_958295455.1 of Coleophora deauratella. NCBI lineage: Eukaryota > Metazoa > Arthropoda > Insecta > Lepidoptera > Coleophoridae > Coleophora > Coleophora deauratella. The sequence goes on along the minus strand of OY282409.1, from coordinate 9,865,366 downwards.
ATTCAAAGTGCTTGTATTTGATTAATATTTCCGTTTAAAAAACTTATGTATTGTGGCAACACAATTATTCAAAAAGTCATTAATACACTTCCTTCAGTTCAGTATTTTGCTTTAGATTGTGCTGAAGTGCTAGCAGATTTTAAAAGCATTCATAAAATAAATAATGAAAATGGAGTGAAAATAGTTTCAAATCAGAAATTTTTATTTTTATTTAAAAATATCTCATAAATGTTTTGCCCATGTCATCTTTTGAAATTGGAATGGTAGTGTTGTACCTATAATACCTTATAGTATACCATTTAGACTCGATTGATTTCCTTTGTTGATAATCTTCTGGTATTGATCATTTAACTCTTATTATATTGTCCCTCACACGACTAACTGAGACTATCTGACAAGGGATCTCCGATTTTTGATGATTTGAATTTGGACGTTTCTTAATTGAAAAACGGTTGTTATGAAGAACTTACAAACATGAGATATTATATATTAGTCATGCGAGGGACGATATATGCCTTTTTATATGTATAATTTCATTAGACATTTTATTATTGATTTCTACAAAAATGTTAAATGCTAACAAACTTTGAGTCGATATTTTTGTCCATGAGTATAGATATAAATATATTCTTTTAAACCTTGTAGGAGGGATCAGGGAGAGAAAATACATTGACCATATACAATCGAAGACAAACCACATCTTCTAGTCCTTCTGGAGCAATCGGGTAAACAATATAGTTAAATCCCAATAAACTCTATCAAACTAGACACACACAAATTAATTTAAAAGAGCTGTTATGTTGATATTAATAACTAGGTTGGTTAAATAATCAACAACAAATGATTTACTTATCTGTAACACAAATACAACATGTTTATATGTTTATTTTATTTATTGTTTATACTTAATGCAATATTTTAAAATAATAATAAAAAGCAAATAATAAACAGTAACAAATCATTACACCAGGTATGAAAATTCTATGATAAGTAAGTAATTATAATACATATTCCAATTTACTTCAATAAATATATAATTATGCAGAAAAATAATACAATTTGATAAACATAGAGCAAAAAATTGTAATAATTAGAAAGAAAATAATTATTGAAAAAAGTTTCAGGTTAATTAAGTATTATAAATATTATAATACATAACTGTTATAATTTTAACTCTTGATTCTTGTACTTACTATTTTAAAATATTTATATGACTTGTTTGATAAATCTATAAAAAATAACCAGCGCACTAACAAACGACAGTTAAGTATTTTTTTCTTAAGCAATATTGCTTTATATTTTTTTTATAGGGAGAGGGTTTTCTGATAACTTTTGATAGTATTTTATTACTTAATTCAAAATTTTAGTAAACACTAGTTGATAGAACATTGATACATGTTTAATATCTACTTACATGTGACATGTTTCTTTAATGTATTTATTACACTTATTGCTAAAAAGACTTATACATATGTTATACTTATACTTATAACTTCTCCGTTATATTTTATTAACCTATGATGAATTGTAGTAGCAATTGAATGGTTTTAACTACAGATAATTAAGGAAAAGTTAATTGTAACTTGTGTCCTTGTTAAATTATGTATGTCGCCGCGGAGGGTGCTCGCCGCTGTAGTCGGCTGAATCGATAGCGAAAACGTTGCGGGCATCCTCTGGCTTGTCAGCTGAGCTACTTACGACCCTAGGGTGTGTTCAAGCACTGCATTTCTGCATTTGAAACAGTAATATCATTAATATTATTAAAAAAGATATTTGGTTACTTCATTTGATGTACTATACATATAACTGACAGCAGGCGAACTGTTAGCTCAGTCTGGAAGTTGCAATGACATTTTCCCTGAACGGGTATGATAAAAAATCCCTCTAACTATTAACTTTTGTGAAATCTCTTAAAAGGTAAAATTATTCTACTAATCAATATGAATTCGCTTAGTAGCAAAAACATCTGAGAGGCCTCCCTGAAGTGGAGCATACTCCTCCTCTCCCAGGTTACGTGCATATGTGTCCAAACCATGCATAAACAGAAGAGGTCCATTGACGGCTAAGCGGTTTGACGTAGATAGATACTTACCACTCAGAAACCGTATAAGAAAAACGTCCTTGAATGACACTAGAGTTTAGATACAATGTAGAATGTACAACTCGAACAAAAATTTACCGTTTTTCATGTAAAGTATTGTTTGTTGTTAATAGTGGGGAATTTAGTGCAACGCCTAGTATGGGAACCGTTTTATTTTGGATCCGGCGCTCAAACTTGGCATAGTTGTTCTCTAGGCCGTACTGAGTAGATTAAGCCCGGGAGCCACCGAGAGCCATCCCCCGTTTGGTAGGGGGAGGGGGGGAAAGTTTGTTTCTGCCGCGCTCCGTTTGAGGGCTTATATCTCCAAAACTATTGGTACTAGGGCAAGTGAGATATCATTTTCGTATGATTCAAGGATGAGGTATTCATTTCTGTAACAAAATAATAACTTTCTATATATAAAAAAAGAAATATTTGATAAAACGTATAAAACATGACTACCTTTTTTCCGCATATGTGTCGATTAATTTTTATTCGTCTTTGATATTAGCATGGAAAAAATACATTCTGAAAGCCACACTTCTTAGGACTATAAAAATATAAATTTTATTAGAATAGCATAATAAATACTTAGTGAAAAAAAATATAATTTGATGCTCGGCAGAGTAGCATAAAACGCGCGGTTTTAGTATATGTTGTTCGTAAGTAAATAAAATGAATCATCTAACGCCCAAATGACTGTTAAGTAACATAGTATAAACAGGACCATTATATTATTATTTTAATATTTCTCGCACGCACAAAATATTTGACACGTAAAACAAAAATATATTTTTTCCTTATAAAAACGAATTTGAGAAAATCCGCAAAACGTGACTAACTATTTCTCATACGAATTATGGTGGTTTACTATCTTACTTCCATTGTATTATGGTGGCTTACTATGTAACTTGCGTGGTCACGTTGATCACCCAGGTTAACTGACTTCAGAAATGGTCATACAACCATAATGAGTTTGACTCTTATTGGCGCATTAATCTCGTAACCGTTTCCGTGCTTCGCAAGCCACGTCAAATTATTTTCATGACAACTGATGAAGCTTCGACCAGCGCCTATACAACTCCAAAACCCCGAAAGCATTCAGATCGAATTGCACAATCGCTTCGAATGCCTAAGAGAATGTGAAAATGTGGACGAATACAACGACAGGTTTGTGGAAATTGTCCAAACGGCTGGGAATAAGGCCTTCAAAACAAGACGTTAAAAAAACATATCGGATCTCGGACCTCACCAGCAAGCTCATGGAGGAAAACGGAGCCTGATTCTGAAATCCTCTGAAGATGCTTGTCAATATCGGTGACTAAACAGACAGATCCCCCAAGTCCTTGACGCCAATTTAATACCAATCGTATTAAAGAGGCTATCGAGCGCAATAAAAGGTCAAAAGTATTGGCAAGGGATCTGTCTACTGGTCAAAGTTAACTGACAAAGCTGAAGACCGAGGATGGTAGAGTCGTGTCGTCCAAGCCCAAGCTGTTGGAAGAGGTTGAGAGGTCTACGGACAATTATACATACACGACTACATGTTTAACTGTCAGTAATCTGGCTAAAGATCCGAGAGCCGGATTGACCTGACACTATTCCGAAGATATCCCAGACGTCAGTCTATGCGAGATTAGAATGGCTCTCAAGCAGCTTAAGAACAACAAGGCACCCGGTGATGACGGAATTGCGGCTGAGCTTCTGAAAACAGGTACACAGGGCACAGAAGTGTGGTGGTGCTCTTCTTCAAGAAGGGTGATAAGACTTTTCTGAAGAATTACAGACCCCCCTCACTCCTGAGCCATGTCTACAAGCCATGTCGAGAATCATTACGAATCGTCTCGCACGCAGATTTGACGACTTCCAACCACCCGAACAGGCTGGTTTCCGAAAAGGCTTCTGTACCATAGACCACATACATACGCTGCGGCAGATTATACAGAAGACCGAAGAGTATAATGGCGTTTGTGGACTATGAGAAAGCTTTTGTTTCGATCGAGACCTGGGCTATGTTACAGTCTCTCCAACAGTGCCAAATTACATACTTACTTCGATACACATCGAAGTGTTGAAGTGTTTGTATGAAAACGCCACCATGTCGGTCCACCTCCAGGATCAGAATTTGAAACCTATCCGGCTGTAGCGTGGGGTGAGAAAGGGAGACGTTATATCTCCGAAACTGTTCACCGCTGCACTGGAAGACGTTTTCAAGCTTCGGGACTGGAGAGGACTCAGCATCAACATCAATGGCGAATACATCACTCACCTTCGATTTGCTGACGAAATCGTGATCATGGCTGAGACCTTGGTAGACCTAGGCGCAATGCTCGATGGACTCAGTAGAGTCTCCCAACAAGTGAGTCTTAAAATGAACATGGATAAGACGAAAATCATGTCAAACGTCCGTGTTACACCCACTCCTCTGAAGGTTGGAGACTCTACTTTTGAAGTTGTTGAAGAATATGTATACCTGGGACAAGCAGTCCGGTTAGGTAAGTCCAACTTCGAGAAAGAGATCAATCGTCGAATCCAACTTGGCTGGGCAGCGTTCGGAAAGCTCCGCAATATCTTCACGTCCAAAATACCGCAGTGTCTCAAGACTAAAGTCTTTGACCAGTGTGTGTTGCCAGTGATGAGACGACATATGGATCCGATACATGGTCGCTTACTATAGACCTCATAAGAAGGCTCAAGGTTACCCAAAGGGCGATGGAGCGTGCTATGCTTGGTATTTCCCTACGTGATCGAATCAGAAATGAGGAGATACGTAGGAGAACTAAAGTTACCGACATAGCTCTCAGAATCGCTAGACTTAAGTGGCAGTGGGCAGGGCAAATAGCTCGTAGAACAGATGGCCGTTGGGGCAGTAAAGTTTTCGAGTGGCGACCGCACACCGAAAGACGCAGTGTGGGCAGACCTCCGACTCCGTGGACCGACGACCTGGTGCGGTTGCGGGAAGCTGCTGGATGCGAACCGCACAGGACCGGTCGGTGTGGAAATCCTTGGGGGAGGCCTTTTTCCAGCAGTGGACGTCTTTCGGCTGATAGATAGTAAACCACCATAATTCGTATGAAAAATACAATAGTCACATTTTTCGAATTTTCTCATATATGATTTTTTAAGGAAAATATTTTTTGTTCTACGTGATAAATATTTTGTGCAAGCGAGAAATATTTAAATAATAATAGTATGTACCTATTTTTATTATGTTACTTAACAGTCATTTTTGGGCGCTAGATGATTCATTTTATTTACTTACTTACAAACGAACAACAGATACTAAAACCGCGCGTTTTATGCTACTCTGCCGAGCATCAAATTATTTTTTTTCACTAAGTATTCATTATGCTATTCTAATGAAATTTATATTTTAATAATTCTAGAAAATGTGGCTTTCAGAATATATTTTTTTCATGCTAATATCCTAGACCATTAAAAATTAATCGACACGTATGTGGAAATAAACCACCCACACTTCATTATCTACTTGTTGGATCGCGCTTCTTTTGGGGCTTATATCTCCATAATTTTATGTTCTAGGGCAAGTCCGATATCATTTTCGGATATTTCAAGGATAACAAATTCATTTCTGCAACAAATAAAAATACTTTTCATAGAAAAAAAAAAGAAATATAACTCCTGTAATTTAGAACCGCGCGGACCGCGCGTTTTATGCCACGCTACCACGCATTGAATTTTATTTTTTTCGCGAAGTATTTATCATGCTATTCGAATAAAATTTATATTTTTATAATCCTTGGTAATGTGGCTTTCAGAATATATTTTTTTCATGCTAATATCTTAGACCATTAAAAATTAATCGACACATGTGCAGAAAAAAGGTAGTCATGTTTTATACGTTTTATCAAATATTTCTTTTTTTATATATAGAAAGTTATTTTTTTTTGTTACAGAAATGAATACCTCATCCTTGAATCATACGAAAATGATATCTCACTTGCCCTAGTACCAATAGTTTTGGAGATATAAGCCCTCAAATGGAGCGCGGCAGAAACAAACTTTCCCCCCCTCCCCCTACCAAACGGGGGATGGCTCCCGGTGGCTCCCGGGCTTAATCCACTCAAAATGACCTAGGAAATAACTATGCCAAGTTTGAGCACCGGATCCAAAATAAAACGGTTCATCGCACTAAATCCCCGACTATAAACCGCTCGCGTATTGCCTAATAGCTTGATCGTGGTTGCAAATGAAACCACAGGAAGGACAATTAGCCGCTCCAGAGAGTATATTTTTAAACTAATCGCATATTCAATGTGACATGTGACATGCTGACATGTCGTGATACTAGTTATGAAAGCGGCTGCAGCGGCCAGCCCGCTCTCGGTAGTCAGATTAGCTTCGACCATTCCCATTTGCCTACACAGACTTTGCCAGTTGTGTTTTTTCAATTTCGCCTATTTTGTATACATAGTCGGTTCGTAACACGTTTTGTGGGCGCAGCAGCATTAAATTACAGGATTTGATATATCGAAAACACGGGCACGTCATTGTTGTTCGACAGTAAACATATTGATACTTGATATGAAATATTAACTAAAACAAATGATGGATGGATTGCATGAACTGGCCAGTAAGTACAAATCACATTTCTCTTTCCATATACACTTTAGCTAGACGAGTGCTTTGCTTTCCGTCGATTTGTCATGATTGGGATTGATTCCCATTTGTCAACAGTTTCTTTATCTACCTTCTACCTAAAGGCTTTGCCACACCAAAAGCAGGTCAGTAGCAGCGCGGTTTAAATGCGGGCCCGCGCATGTTGTAATACAAGAAATTATATGAAGTACGTCACACCCAATTTGAACGCGGGCCCGCGCTCAAACTGCGCTGCGCCGCGCCGCTCTGCAACTGCCGGACGACAAACCGGGCAGCGCGAGCGCGGGTCAGAAGCAGCGCAGGCGCGGCGCGGCGCAGTTTGAACGCGGGCCCGCGCTGCTGTATAACTATGGCAACCATGTTAGCATGCCACACTGGAGGCGGGGCGGTCGCAGTGCAGCGCAGCGCGGCGACGCGGTTACACAACAGTTGTATTTTTTTACAACCGCTTGATGGATTTAAACGAAAAAAATATCGAATTAATGCGTGGGAACATAAATATATACGATTTTCGAGACAAATATTACAGAAATATAATATTCAAGTAAAATTTTCTTTTTCGACCTAGAGTCAAAAGCAGCAAGAATCCGTTTGACATCTTGCAGCCAACTAACCTCCACCCGTCAACGTCACACTGAACGCGGTTTTAACGCGGGCCCGCGTTAAAACCGCGTTGGAACTGCCGTCTGCATTCAGTGTGCCGTCTCCTGCGCTGCTACTGACCTGCTCCGCGTCTGACCTGCTTTTGGTGTGGCGAAGCCTTTAATCTATACTTTTGAGCTTCGTGTACAGTATCTGTATAACTGGGAATAATCAGACTAGCTTTTACTAACCTTGAGCTAGCTCTTAACACCGACCTTAAGTCAACTCACAAGTGTTTGTCGGTCACGTAGACAAGTGCAGCACGAATATAGCATTACGAGCTCAGTATACAGTTTTTTAGAAGTTCCATGCAATTTTGTGTAATTGATTACGTTTTAATTTTTTACCCCCAGTTTTTATTAGATTTAACATAATACGAGTAAGTAGGAAATGCAAAAATAAACTAGGTATCCATATAATTTATTTATTTTAATACTGATATTTCTTGATATAAGTAAGTAATTGTAATCATGTTTTGTATACAACACAGCCTCACTAAACACTAAAGTAATTAATTACCCTATAGCAGTGTTTTTCAACCTATGGGGCGTGACCCCCAGGGGAGTCACGAAGCCTTTCTCAAAAGGCAAGTGTTTGTAGGTCCACAGTGCCATGAAAAAATAAGATTTCAATGAGAAGGACTTGTTATTTTTTAACAATTTATCAAAACGTGGTTCTATTTTGGACACGTTAAGTAATGACTAAATCATTTTCTAATTGAAGAAAATTATAAATGTAATCTTTCAAATCACTAACATGTTTATGGCCCTAGGGGTCGCAAGAATTTTTTAAGTTGTAACGGGGTCGGACACCTTATATGCATATGTACATTCAATAATAATAATAATAATAATAATATCTGGGACAAATCACACACGGTCATCTGGCCCCAAACTAGGATTCCCTGTATCTTGGGAGCCAGAGACTGATATACATACACATATACTTTTAAATACATACATATATAGATATAATACACCCAGACTCAGAGCAAAGAATTCTGCTCATGACAGAAAAGTTTGCCCTGTGTGGGGATCGAACCCACGACTCTCGGATCAGAGGTCAGGATCGCTAACCACTTAGCCACCGAGTCAGTCAATAAAACCATGACGTATAAATTAAAATGTTCTCGAAAAAAATAAAATGGATTGTTTTATTATTGCATTTACTACATAAGTACCTAAAACACCTCTTTACTTAGTAAAACAGTCATAAAAACTGGGCGTTAAAAATTTTCTATGTAAGTACTCAATTACCGGACAGAACTATTTACGCTGATCATTCCATCCTTTTCAAACTCAAAAGGGATAGAAAAGAAGTGAAGCGGGGTCTGGCTGCAGAAGTAATTTGTAAGATTGCGCTACAGAGTTTATACTCCACTTCCCAAGCGGAGAGATACGGTTTTTACGTGTATGTATGTATGTGCGTTACATAGGTTACTGTCTGTTACTAGATAAAACGGGTTGATGGATTTACAAGTGCAAGGCGATGCGACGACGTTAGAATCACCTTGGTTTTAGACTTATGGCACATTTTATTCAATCGGATTTTAATTTTTGTAACATAATAAAGTATTCTAAAAAATACTTTTAGTAGGAAGATAAAATCTCTGTACAAAAGTTTATTCATCTAAATGGGGAAAAACGTATCAATCAACGTTAACTTGATGACTATGATCAAATGTTGATCTATGGTCCAAATAATACACTCCAGTTGGAATCGTGGCCTATCTTGACCCGCTCTGTTGTCTCTGGTTCAACACACCTCTAGCACTGATCCACTGTGAAGATCCCCCTCAGTCATACAACATTCAAACATAATGACTTATTTTTCGTACCGTTAAGAGTCTAATCTCCTATGTCAGTATGTTATTGATTAAAATTAAATCAGATTGAGCGAAGATTTCCTGTGATTTATATGTCGTCATGATAAAACTTTTCAAGTTAGGCATAGTCCTTAGTTAGAAGCTTAGAACAGAAGTAATACCCTTAACCATCATTGACAAATTCACTCCGTTAAAGTACTATGCTACCTAAAACCTTACAAAATATAGTCATTAAGGTCAGTCCCACTTAACCTGCAGCGTGACCTAACATAGAAATGCACTTTACACACAAATAGGACAAGTCTCCAAACAGGCCAATAATATACATTGATTACTCAATTTGTAATCAGACATCGCTATCAAAATACAATAAAACATTGATTGTTCACTTTCAACTGCGTTATTGTCCACGGTACGATGACGCAAATGCATGTGCAATATGTCGGACATGTGTTTGGTGGGGTGTGCGTTGTATGGTGTGGCCTGCTTGCATGTTGCTAGTGCTACTTACTCACTGGCTGTTATATCAAAGAATAATAAAATTCATATATAAAGAAGGGACATTCCCTGCCCCCCGCAATGCAAGGGTAGGGAGACGGAAACAGTTCGCTGAGTGCATCTGCGCATTATACCTAAGTAGCCTACCTACTTCAGATGGTTAATTTTTGCCGCAATTGTCAGTCATCGTGGTACCGCCAGCCGGCGCCGTTTAGTATACATATATAGATTATATAAATTGCTTATACTGTTAGAAATAGAAGCACATATTGGTTATGTAAATTGTTGACCTTGTTCTTTGCGTGATAATGGCAATTGAATGATATCACTTTTCACTATACTATTTAATTGCACACACTACACACACACCTGTGGGGACAGGAGACAGGCCACCTTTATTTCTGTAGTATGTAGTATACTCTTAGGCAGGTCGTTATTTCGATTGAATTGTATGTTCGAGGTTTGTTCATATCATGTACTTCAGTGTATTAATAGATTTACTCACAGCAGTACCGATTATCGTGCCAGAAACTGATGGATAAGCCTCTTTATTTAATATGCACAGCTGGCACATACATAACACGATCAAAGTTCAGTAGATCAGGGGAAACGCGAGCGCAGTAATGCTAATGCTCTCCTGCAAGGTTTTCTCTGCATCAATATTGTTGGTGTTTTCAATAGATACTTATACAATATGAGAATACAGATGAGGGCTTTATTTTTCGGTAAAGAATTTTCTGCGCTTGGTTTGATACCGCCCTCTTATCTTGCTGCCAAATATCAATCAAATTAACAGCTTTGATGTGTTTCGACACTTAAGATAGACAAATCCCCATTGCGTTGGGGAATTTAGGGAAGCCTGTTTTCATAATAACAGCATCATCATTCATTAGTTCATTACTTACAGTCAGGTAAGATGATGCCAAGGGCTTACGAATTAGGGACAATAACGTCATTTTCTGATCTACGGCAACTCTCTCACCCTCATACCGTCATTGTAGCATCGTAGCGTTTTTCCTGAAAGCTTGAAAGCCACATTGCGTCTCTCCTGGAATGTAATGGTGGATATTATAATACTTACATGTGTATGAATCACACATCGAATACAAACCCCGCCGAGTGTGCTGTACGTGTCAAGTTTTACGATTACAATTGGTGCGCACGAGCATGTGCGATCATAAAATGCAGACATTGACCTTACCGCTTGATGCCCGAAATAGCGCCATTGTACCTACCTCATCTACTAGTTATAATATCTCTCTCTAATTAGCAGTACTTGGTAGTTTCCAGACAGCCATTTAGGTCGCTTCTTTTCTAATACCTATCTCGAGATATGTTCAGAATTAGAGGAAAATTATTCGACGTCAAGTAAAATATGTATATCGGGAACCACTAGATTTAAACCGAAGGTTATCGTATCGAACATTGGAATTGTAAATGATTCTGTCTCTTAATTTGTGACAAAAGTGATAAGATTACCGTACCTGTGTGTTGACCATTTGAAATTAGCTGACACGACAGTTCGTTAAACAGATTTAATATTATTTTTTCTGATTTGAGTTCAGAAAAGTTTAAAATACTTAAATGAAATAGATATAAAACAATTTAAAAAAAACTTTTGAATTTTCGATAAAATTAATTGAAATCTAAATTACGGTTTTTTTTTTTTTTATGTGATAAGGAAGGCAAACGAGCAAGTGGGTCACCTGATGGTAAGTGATCACCACTGCCCATAGACACCTGCAACCCCGGAGGGGATTGCAGATGCGTTGCCAACCTAGAGGGCTAAGATGAAATGCCTCTTGTGCCTGTAATTTCCTCGGCTGTCTTACTCTCCACACCGGAACACAACAGTGCAAGCACTGCTGCTTAGCGGCAGGATTAGCGAGTAAGATGGTGGTAGCGATCCGGACGGACCTCGCACAAGGTCCTACCACCCGCAAAAGTGCGGGTGGTAGGACCTTGTGCGAGGTGCGAGATTTTAGTGAAATGTTAGTAATATTTTAGTGAAATCGTATATTTTTTACTCCGGTGTGTTTCTAGCGGACAAAGCCAATACCTATGTCACAGATTCTTGACAATAAATTATAAAAAATTGACAAAATATCCTAAGGATACGGAGCATATAAATCCGGTTAAATAAAGCTGTTTCGTAGAAATGGCGTAATTGTTGCAAGGCGTATTCATTACGGAAATGAATAAAGAACATCTCAATTTTGCGTTTCTGTGAGGATTAAAATATCAGCCCTCACCCCCACTTTCGATTTTGACAGATGGATGATGAGAAGAATAGCCTCGTGTATAAAAAATAAAAGTCACCACAAACAAATTGATGACCACGATCGTACTCCCCACAGTATAACAAACAACTCGAAAATCGAAGAAAGTTCCCTACATACATACATATATTATATACAGCTATTACAGAATGTATAACCCTTCCTGCTCCCATTACGTTCCGGCCTTGTGGCTCGTACAACGCAAGTCACCGAAAGTAACTTCTTGACCGGAAGTGTAGACTGCACAGAGTACGTAGGGGAACGTTCAAGTATTACGTAACGCAATTTGGGGGGCGGGGGGGTCTTATAAAACGTTACGGTGCGTTATAGGGGCGGGAGGGGGTGTTGGCACAACGCGTTACGTAACTTTATTTTTATTTTTATAAAAAGATAGGAAATTAAAATGTCCCAAGTTGGCAACCCTTTTCTTTTATGTTTTACGGAGAATCCCTCGATTGTATTGTACGTGATTTTCATATTGTTTTATTCGTTGTCAGTATTCCTTAGTACACGGAAGCACTTTGTTGTTGTTAGTCTTGTTAAAGTGAGTTCATAGTTTCATACGATAATGTCCTCAAAAGAGGGAGATTTGCATCATAACCTGTTCTTGGCCTATAAAAGCTCTCATGCTAACTTATCATCACAACAGTGCCAAAAAAATTCCAACGAAATATTGAAAACTGCTAAAGAAAAACTAAAAAATAAAGAAAAGTTTAATAATAATAATATAATAATATCTGGGGCAAATCACACACGGTCATCTGGCCCCAAACTAGGATTTTAGGAGGATTAGGTTTGTAGAACATATGAGTGATGTTATACAAGAGTTTAAGGTGAAGGCCACGAAGAAGAAAGCAACAATGCTTAGTTATTTTATACAGGTAAGTTTACTGCTAAAATGTATATAAATTACATTTTTAGTTAATAACTTTTTTTTTATTCAAGATTTGGGAGCGTTTGACTCCAATCTCACTTGATGGTAAGTGGCGATGGAATTGATGGTGGAACACGCAATCTCAAATAAAACCTATTCACTTTCGCCTTGAAGACCCCCAGGTTATAAGACTCGAGAAACACCGACGCCGGCAAGAAATTCCACTCCTTTGCAGTACGCATAATGAAAGATGGGGCACAGCGCTTCGTGCGTAAGAGTGGAATGTCTCCTACGTAGGGGTGGAAGCCTCGCCGACGCCTGGTCGAGCGAAGGTGGAATGGGGCTGGTGGAATCAGTTCGTGTAATTCCTGTGCACACTCTCCGAAATGCAACCTATAAAATACTTGGAGCTTAGATGAAGTAAGCTCCTCGTCGCCAATCAGTCTCCTGGCACGACGATCGATTGAGTCCAATGCCTCCAGCTGGTAGCGGGCGGATCCATCCCACAAGTGTGAGCAGTACTCCACACATGAACGAACTTGAGCTTGGTACAGTGTTAAAAGCTGCCCCGGTGTGAAGTAGTGCCTGGCCTTGGGGAGGATCCCCAGCTTCTTAGCAGCGGTTTTTGCTTTGGATTCAATGTAATGCCTTACGATTTCTTTTGCCCATCAGTACAATCCGATCTCAAAAACAGAACATGTGCAACCTGTGGGATCTATTTCACATCCCACAAGAGTGTGCAAACGCACAGTCGTTACATGCATGGCAAGACTGCCCATGACCATCGTGAAAATAGAGTACGCCACAGCGACTTGCTGCCAGAAGGGCAAATTAGCTTCTCTGCATTGTGCGACACAGTGAAACGTTGTCTGAGGATGCCGATTGGCTCGACGACGACGAAGTTGATGCTAGTAGGTAATTTAACAATTCCGGAACCCTCTTCATCTGCTCTCCGGTTGCCAGTTATGAGTGGCTGGCCAACCCATAGACAGAGGAGCAGTAATCGCAATTAAATTGTTTTTTTAAGTACCTTATTATTTCATTTATATGGCTAAATAAATAACATATAACTTAAAATTTTCTTTTTTTAATTTATTATTATTGCAAACGCGATCAAAACAATAACAAAGGCATTTTAGCGTCTTTACGGTACTTTGCGCAACATAATAATTGTGACTTTTAGGTAAAATGGTCACTTAGATGTTACGTAACATTTAGGGAGGGGGAGGGGGGGTACAGAAAAACGTTATGATGCGTTACATGGGGGGGAGGGAGGGTCTAAAATCTACAAAAAATGCATTACGTAATACTTGAACGCTCCCTAGACTGTGACTGACACGCAGACAGGCAGGTCAATCAGCGGCGATCGGATTTGTGGGCCAATTGCAACTTTATCTGAGTATGTAAATAAATACTTCCGCGTCTCGGGATTCCGGTGGAAGCTGGGAGCAGTACTCGTATTTGTTTGTGAAATATTTTAAACTTAAATGGCTGGCTTGCTTAACGTGGATTTCGACCTTTGGCTTTTGGCTCTCCGTATTTTTATTGTACTTACTTAGTACTGCGGCAAACTTTTTTTAAAATCTACAATTGACCTTGTCTGCATCCAGGGTTCCAGGATCCCAGTAGAAGTTTGGCTTGGACATCAGTGGTGGATATTCCTGGTGCAGCTCTAAGTCTAGCATATTACGGCACTAACTGAAACTTTGAATCGTAATAAAAAAAATTAAATAGATTTTTTATAAGTGCAATTTGAAATAAACGTCATCGATTCTCCCTGAGAAATCACTTGTCCTATACCAGGACGTATGCAAGCGCCACTACGTACGCGTCACGTCGTCGTTAACGAATAGCGAATACGCGCTCTGCGAATAGGTGTCCGAGTATGGAAGCTCAGCTAATTCGGTTATGCAGTAAATCTGTACCGTCGCACGCTTCCTGCCTTCAGGGCGTTGACCCTCAACCAGCTGAGCCCTGGACGGAAGCAGATATCTAACGGGGCTGCGGTTTCCGAATGGACATTAGTTCAAGTCTGATAAAGTCTTAGTTGATAGATGGTGGTATGGGACCATACAAATTCCCAATTATTTCTTCGATCCGATGATGAGGATTGTTCGATTTCAGGCCCAATGTTGAGGTGACAACGTGAAGATAGAAAATACTATCAAAAAAGGGTTAGCCATAGATTATAAGAAGACACAAAGCTTAGAGTTAAAATAAATGAGTTTGGCAAATTGTCAGCTTGTAAAGTTTTAGAACGGTTAGTCCAAGGCAGAGTTGGAGTAAAATAATAATTCTATTCTATAACACTGTAACTTAATAACGCTTTACTAATACCAACTGAAACTTATTACATAAAATCTATGCCGCTGTGTTCCCAGGGCTTTGCGATGAAGGGTCCCATCTCCGCCCATTTGTGATGCAAGCCTGCCTACCAATTAATCTCAGCTAATTTAGCGCAGATTGCTCATTTCACTGGAAAATTGTGAAGTATCACCGACATGATATCCGTAGACTGAATTCTCGAAATAAAGTAAGAAGTGCAATTTCCTGGACAAAAAAATGGTACAGTTTGTTACGTTAAAACTACCATGTTCATAAATTGTCTGGCCGTAGACCGCTAATGGCAAGAGGGTGCTACAGTGCATCTGGTTCAGTTGTACAATGCGTAATACGAACAATAATGATGGGTTTAACTGTTTTTAATTAGTTTTACATGCTTGCTTGTTATGAATAAAATATAAGATGATAAAGTGTATTTATAGGTGAAAATGTTTACATACAGAAAGCAATCATCTTGCACTGAATATGTTTCAAGTGATTAATATATATTTTTTCTTCGTAAGATTTAATAAATGCTCTACAGTTTGCAACTCCAAAACCTGTAAATTGACGAGATAATAATCAATTAAATCTTGTCATCGACCACCAACGCAAGCGCCTTAAGCCACGACAACTGTCAGATTAACCAGCTAATCTTAATAGGCTATTAAAATTGCATAATGCTAACAAACCAGGCTATCCTTTCACTTTTCCCATGGTTATCATTTTCACACATCGACTCCGTCCCTCATTTCAACGTAGAACATATCAGTATCATCGTGTTCTTGGATGCTGTATAAATTTGCAACCGGTTTCCTATCACACAAAGGTGGAATATTGCAATGATATCGTGAGAGATTCGCATAGACAGGTAAGACAAGATATGTGCTCTGGATATTGTTACAGTTTGCACATGCGCCTTACAGGCTAGTGAAATACGGGCAGGACATGATGATCCTGAAAGTTTTCTTCAAAGAGATCCATTGTACTTTTAAATACTCGTCAAGTTTAGTTGCAATTGCAATTCTACTAGTGTAAGGGTTCACTTGACAAGAGCTGGTGTTAGTAATCGGGAAACAACATGTGATTTGCATAACCAACGATTACTTGAACATAACACAGAACTTACTTAGTAGGTCACTTAAAGTCATGGCTTAAAGACCAAAGCATTATAATCTCACCAATAGCAGCACCAAATTTGATACAACCCAAAATCTGAATAAATGGCTAGAATCAAGTGAATTGCTTGGTAAACAACGTTTTGGAATCGTTTATTGGCGTTAGTTTTCTTCCATATATAGGGTGTGACTTCCATTATTGCTCGCCAGAAGCGGAGGAGGCAGAGCCAGAGTAGCACTCAGGAAAAAGCACAAGACTAGTGGTATTTAAGAGCAAATCTAGAATGACGTCTTCACCAATGATCGTATTTAAGTTTTATTGTTTTCTAACGAATAACAGATTTGTTTCTCATCAGGAAAATTCAGCTTATGCTGGCTGCTGGTTGAACTTCTAACGGTGTGGATATTGAATGTTAATCCTTCAGACTTCAAATTGTTTTTAGGGTTTGAATCGGCAACCAAATATTGAACGATACACCATATACAATGCTGCTTAAAAGGACTGCTAGAAATTAGTTAGAAATATCGATAATGCAGTATAATCTATAGTTTATAACTAGCTGATCTAACTAGTTAATAGTGCGTAAATTTCCCAAGTACGCCCCTGCAAGAAACAGATGAAAAAGCTCGGAGGCACGAATAGGTTGCGTAATCGCGGGTGATTGAACTCAGCTGCGTACGCGCAGCCGGCAATACGTGCGAAACGAATTGTTTGTTGTTGCTCCTGACTCCGGAGTGGTTGTACCTACCTGTGATATTGATGTGTTAGGTTGTGGGATTCAGAAAATGTTATGTAGGCTCATAACATTTTCCTCCATTTGGTGCATCCAGCTGTTTTAGCAATCTTTTAAATTGTTTTTTGACACATTAAACATATATACGGATATTCACCAACTCTGTATGAGAAATCAAAATTGTTGAAAATTTGAAAGTTTTTAGGCATTGTACTTAGACTTTCTGCCTCTGTAACCTATGCTGGTTCCACTTCACAGTTCCACATACAGCCTTGTTCGTCAGTGTTTAGTCAGACAGAGCTATTTATGGGAGACAGACAGAGCTATTGTAGTATGCCGCCGTGAAAAATTGAAGATGAGACCCTAGAGTACGTCATCAAAGTAAACATTTTTATTTTGTATCCAATTCTTTTCAAATCAAAGCTAAAATCGATCGTTCCATGATTGACAGTGACTCGGGTCGTCCTAAACCCATGTTTTTGAACCCGAAACTCACGTAAATGGACGTGAAAGACCGACCTGTGTTCAATAGTGGACTACCAGGAATTATGACAAAGAACGACGATGCGCTGGAGTTTGAACCGACCCTCTTCGCAACATTTTTATAGACTTTACAAAGCAAAGTACACCTGCGCTTTCCACACTCTAGTATACAACAAATACCTAGTCTACAATAATAATTTATTTATTTATTTAAACGTTTATTTTCAGGCAACTAAGTAAAGTATTACATGCCCATAGATATACATATACAAACTTATACAACCAATTAACTTAAATATTGTACTATAAATACATATAATTTTATTACTCAAACAAATTAAAATTAGTTTGCACGAGCTGTCATTGGTGCTGCGTCGGTAGTAGTGGTCGGCATGCTTCCTCGGAATTTGCTGCCACACCGTTCGGCCAAAACTCCTTGGTGAAGAAGTCCAGCTGTTCTGATGGGACTCGCACCACAAACAAAACAGCAAATATACCTTGGAACTTTAAGTGTTTAACTGTCGCAGTTGTATCGCGGTAATTAAGATCGCTCATTAGTTGCATTCCGGTCCATTGTGGCTCATGCGCGGGCGCTTGTCCTCGAGCCGTGTTCGAATTTCAAACCTTTGTAGGCAGATGTTTGAACATTATGATTCTTTTACCATAGATTTGAATAGAGCTTATTGTGCTTTAAGTATTTTTACAGAAGTTATTGTGTAATGTTATAATAACCAGTCTTTGTTGAACAAATTGTCTGTGTCATACGGGCAGAAAATGGGGATTTATGATAATTTATCACGGAAATAGAACAAGGAAAACATTAGTTAATGTTGGAAATATATAAATACATAATTCTTCACTCATTAAACTGAATCAATTCCCGAAGTACCCTATCTATACCACGAACAGAAGTCCCAGATATAAAAAAAACTTTTCAATGGCGCGTTTATAACTACCGCGTTATTATTTCTTTAATTAAAAGCTTTGCCTAGTTTTTCCCACCATTATTGAAACCGTTGTGTTATATATAAATAAATTACGCACAATTAAAATGTGTGAAACTACGTGTATTAAGTATAAATTAAGTGAATGTCACCAGAAGAGCGACATTGAAACAAGAAGGGACCTTGAGTACCTATCATAGTAACACTAGTAGCTCAAGTATGGATCGTGATCGTGACTTGGACATTAATAAAAAAATATTTTGTATTGCACTAGGAAACTTACACATGACTGTTAATCATCTGAGTTACTTTTTGTGAAATGTCAAAAACTAGTCAGCTTATGACGTCATAATTTTATAAAGTGGTGTCCATATTCTTATTACTAAATTTCTTTGTATAAAAATGGCCCATGTAACCAAATCCAAGCGTTATTTAGCCCTTCCTCCCTCCCTCCCTCCTTGCGTCGTATTCCTCAGTGATGATGGTCGTGACCTCCCTTTAGCAACACTTTCTCGGTGATGATCTTTCGCCATTTCGTTCTGTCTTCAGCAATGTGCAGAGCATCGTGGAGGTTGGTAACGAGAGTGGTACGTATTTGATCAGTCCAACGTATCGGGCTGCGGCCCCGCGGTCTCTTTCCTTCCATTTTGCCAGCAACCATTAGTTTTTCGAGGTTTTCTCCGCTCTTCCTAGCAATAAGTCCGAAGTACTCAAGAATTCTCTTAAGGCAGATTTAGCCCTTAATTAGTTTAAAATATTTCGTAATTATTTTTTGATGCAGTCGTGTACACTATTCATACGATATATTTTCCTGTTGTAGTATCAATCAGGAGTTGTTCAACATTCGTAAATTCGCAACGTCAAGTTAGGTCTTTCTTCATCACCTTCGGCCTATATTAGTCCACGGTTGGACATAGGCCTCCCCCGGCACTATCTTGGCCATGCTATGCTTGCCCAAACGCGGTCTCCGTAGAATTTAGAGAGAGAGTTATGCAGAGTCGTGGTGTAGAGTGGAATGTCAAAATGTAAATGAAAATGAAAAATTTTTTTTTCGAAGTAGGTTGCAGTATACACTTTTCGAACGTCATTCTTTTATCTACCTAATACGAGGTTCCTACCACTCGGAACTCGTATACCCGCCGTTTCGGGAAGTGTTTGCGGAGTGAGAAGAAACGACGGGCCCTAAAGAAACTCCCTCCAACACATTTTTTGAAAAAGTCTTAAATTCTATTACATCTTAATGCTAAGTCACGAGATGATTTATGTAATGTCATATCTGTAAATAAAAATAATAAGCATAAAAAAAGAAAGGATTCAAAAGAGATAAAAGTTATTTGTAGCTAATGACTAACAATTCCAAAAACCAATGACAAGAGCAGGCCAGTTCACACGGACAGCACCCGTTCACGAGTATAAAGCGAGAGTCAGCCATCGCTCCCCTCAACCATATTTAAGGGAAGCTCCCGATACGCCACCATCGGCACGAACATTTAAGCGAGCATGCACCACTCCGGTCAATGGACAAAGAAAAAGGAGGTCTTACCGAATCCCTTCAGTTCTTTCACAATACAGTTTGCATCTTTATTGTCTCACAATATGTCATGAAAATGTTGCTGTGTTGGTTGGAGAAACACTTACCGTCCAAGCATTTCTATCATCTAAGTACTCACATGTCTTATAGTAAGCTTTATTACATAGTGTCTTTTTTACATAACTTGCGCAGAATTCTGTATATATTTTTATCAATATCTTTTGAATCGCACGATCGAAAAGATCACGTAGTCGTTAACGAATCTACCCAAATAATAATAATTATAAATCTGAGTACTTACTACTACTTACGTTTACAAATACCTATTTTGTGTAGCTCTACACAAAGCGAGCTCATTATCACCGAAGCTAATGCCGCAAAAACATTAAATTTGTTGAATGGAACGCCCCAATCAGTCTGTGAGACTATGTGAAGATTTGTTGAGGTAACTAAGAAAGATCAGATGACAATTACGTTGATTTATATATACCATTTGTATATACCATACGTGGAATAAATCTGACTAAGTATTCATTATTTATGGATGGCATAGAGAAAACAGGAGTATCATTTCGCTTTGTTTTCAATAATTAGGTACACTTTTTTCATTGCCTTTTTAAATAAATAAAAATAAAATAATTTTATTTCGAGCTCAGGTCTCATAGAACATATTACATTACAGTACAGTACATAACATAACATAAAATTATATAGTACGCAATAGTAATATTATTAATATTTTGTCATAAATTATATTTTATAAGTAGTCATAGAGTTTCCTTAAAAAAGTTTGTACATAATAGTATTGTATAATTGTCATCAAAAATGTAAAGAACATAATAAATCGCTTTAACTATGTTATTCGGCGACGCTCTGGCTCTCTGCTCAAAGGACCACCTCATATTCCGCATTACTGCATAGAAAGAAATCGTTCACCCTGGAGCGAACATGCCCGACGCACTACACCTCCACGGCAGCCTCAACTTTTAACTTTTAAGGCTTTGCCACACCAAAAGCAGGTCAGTAGCAGCGCAGTTTAAATGCGGGGCCGCGCATGTTGTAATACAAGAAATTATATGAAGTACGTCACACCTAATTTGAACGCGGGCCCGCGCTCAAACTGCGCTGCGCCGCGCCGCTCTGCAACTGCCGGACGACAAACCGGGCAGCTCGAGCGCGGGTCAGAAGCAGCGCAGGCGCGGCGCGGCGCAGTTTGAACGCGGGCCCGCGCTGCTGTATAACTATGGCAACCATGTTAGCATGCCACACCGGGGGCGGGGCGGTCGCAGTGCAGCGCAACGCGGCGACGCGGTTACACAGCAGTTGTATTTTTTTACAACCATTTGATGGATTTAAACGAAAAAATATCGAATTAATGCGTGGGAACAAAAATATATACGATTTTCGAGACAAATATTATAGAAATGTAACATTCAAGTAAAATTCTCTTTTTTGACTTAGAGCCAAAAGCAGCAAGAATCCGTTCGACATCTTGCGGCCAACTAACCTCCACCCGTCAACGTCACACTGAACGCGGTTTTATCGCGGGCCCGCGTTAAAACCGCGTTGGAACTGCCGTCTGAATTCAGTGTGCCGTCTCCCGCGCTGCTACTGACCTGCTCCGCGTCTGACCTGCCTTTGGTGTGGCAAAGCCTTAACTTACTAATTTGACTACCATTGGCGCTATGTACGAGTATTTGAACAACGCGGCTACCGTCGTCGTGAGTTTTTTAGCAAATATCAAAAACGCATTCTTTTTCTAAAATTTGTATCAAATAGTTACCTACCTATGATGTCGTTATTTAGTGTACTCCATACACATAAATAACTTTTTTTTTTAAATGCACATAGAGCTATTTAGTGAAAAATATAATATTTCATATAAAATTGTTGATGCAGTCAACTCAATTATTTTGTTATTTTTATAAAATTTAGTTTTTTACATACTCACCAAATGATTATTATTAATTATTATAGCAATTAACTATCGGTCTGTCAGACTACTAAGAAGATAAAATGTTGTCATCTCTATTTCGTCACCTGAGTGCTTATTTGTCCAATCGACCATATCAACAAAAAATACTTTTAAATGCAGTTATCAAAATTTTAAATTTCCCGTCGATTGGTGTATGATTCTTATAATTTAGATCTTAAGAACATTAAAAATGTAATTACCTGGTCAAAACGCAATCTGTAAGAAATCATTTAATTTACGTGAAATAATCAGTAAAAACTTTGTTGTATAAAATGTTGGTTATGGACATTGAACAAATAAGCACTCAGGTGACGATTTGTTCTTGACCATGA
This sequence comes from Coleophora deauratella, assembly GCA_958295455.1. Classification (NCBI taxonomy): domain Eukaryota; kingdom Metazoa; phylum Arthropoda; class Insecta; order Lepidoptera; family Coleophoridae; genus Coleophora; species Coleophora deauratella. Next base: position 9,843,109 of record OY282409.1, on the reverse strand, counting down.
CCGTTATTCTTCACCTTGCCTTGTAATTCCATCAACTACAATATTATTGGATAATTGACCACAATATAGTTGATTCGATTTTCATCATGATTATTATATTATGGCTATTTTATGGACTTCTTATAGGATAGGCATCGTCGAACATTTTTTCTAGTTATAATCCAATTACGTTGATTTACGACGTGGCCTTTTTATATACCTAGTTACATTTATGGCTGTTATTAGATCTCAGTTTGTAATGTATTTATGATAATTTAAAGTTTTATGGATCTTAAGTATGAATCATCATGGACTACATCTTACTTATGCTTTATCTAACATACACTTCAAAATTTTTAAATGAGAAGTAAGAATTCTATCAGAAATAAAAGGCTTCAAGCTCAGTAAAGTTGATCTTCGGTCTTCCTTGCTGATTTGGCTATGCTGACTATTAAATGAGTAATGAGATGTGTTAGCGTCATCTCATCATCTGCACGTATTAAACTATGTTAACTATTGAAATGAAACCGTATGCGCCTGAGTTTATGCGTGAGGCGTCGCTAGGTCTACGGTATCCAGGGCAATGCCCACAGACCGGCCTATATTCCTCGATTATCATACAAGGCACGTCTGTTTAGAGTTCGGAACGTAATATCACACATGGAATCCTAGCGGAACATTTGTATGATGGGTGGGGGGCGGCCGGGAAAAAATGCAAGTCAAATGACTTAACTAATGAACTGTAATGATCAGTAATTCTCTGTTTATCTGCCTATCTACAAAAGGTTTCTACATGTTTATTCTAACGACTCATTTTAAATAATTTGTGTGTGTTTTTACCGAAAAAAGGAGGAGGTTCTCAATTCGTCGGAATCTTTTTTTTTTTTATTATTATTTTTTTTTTTTATGTGTTTTCACCGATTACTCGAACGCGCCTGAACCGATTTGGAAAATTCTTTTTTTGTTTAAAAGGGTCTACTTCACAGGTAGACCCATATAAATTTTATCGAAATCGATTCAGCGGTTTTTGAGAAAATTAACAAAAACATACCAAAATTGGAGTTGTTGCGATTGAAGTCGGTTGTTTTTAACGTATTCAGCGTGGTCAATTATAAAAATTCATGTATACGTAGGTATGTAATAAAGCATTGAGATTTGTGTATTTCTTACATTTTTATCTAAAAGTCTAAATCACGTCCTTACGCGCCTCATCGTATGAAAGATGACCTACAACCAGACATAATGTATTGTCATTATCATCTTCTTATGTCAGTGAAAAACATTCACTGTTGACATAGATATTATACTTGTTGATGACGAATCGAATCCCGAGTTCCCGACACCGAACGAATGCGTCAGAAGGCCCGCAAATGAGATGCGCTAGCGCACGCAGGGTGGTTCCACTACCGTCTAATGGAGTTGAAGACGTTCGCTGATATTGCATAGACATTTCCTCGTGGCAAATTAAAAATGATATAACAAAGGTATTTTAGGGGTACGTATACCCAGGAAAAAGAATAAGATTGCAAGGTTCCTAGAGACTGGTTTCTCTACTAAGGGTAAGATTCATATGTTTTTTGGGTGTGATGTTCATCCTAGATATATCTCTTGGATAGTTCGTTGACTTGCAGTTAGAATTGGAATCATATCACCAAGTTCTGTAAGAGAGATCAGTCACACCCCGGATAATCCATACAAATTGTCCGACTTACTTGACGACTAAGACCTCCCTTTCTAACCCGTAGAACCGAGCGAAATAACTATGTGACGACTGTATGGACTGTCACCAGATGGTACCCACAGGGGGGTGAGGTCACCTTCAAAGAGCGGCAGGGAGTGTCCCTACTGTATGTAATACTATTTAATATACTGTGTACCGGTATAAGTGTTAGATTAGATTAGATTAGATTTATTTATTTCACATGACAAAATCATAAAATATAATACAAATTATAAGCTATGTCAATAGTGAGGTGATCGTCAAAATACATTATTACTAAAATAAAATCAGTAAATTTAAACAAAATGTCAAAGTAGTTTAACTACAATAATATATCATCAAATAAAAATAAATAAAAATAGTGAAATTCAAAAAGTCAATAAATAATAAAGAAAATAATATATTATTGTAAATTATCGTCATTTAAATTCAGAATTTAAAAATTCGTCAGTTGAATAGAATTCTTTATCCAACAAGAAGGTTTTCAACCGGCGGCGTTTGCATCTGTGGAATTGCCCCATAGAATGATGCCATAAGTGAATGCCGTTTTTAGAGCATAGTGGAATAATGCAATGGTTATGGTGCCCCAAACGATTAGTATGCGTGTGCGCCTCACAGCTATCACTGGGTACTACGTATGTAGCTCATTGGTTTTAGTGTTCATGCTTGAACAGCTTGGTGGTATTTTCTATAGATAATATACGTTTACTCCACATTGATTTTAATTGATACCGAACAATAAATTGGGAAGCTAGAAAATTTAAAAGTTCTAAACGTAAAGTAGGAAACATTAGATAACCAAAAAATCTGGGGATGAATCTAATGTACTGGTACTCCAAAACTCATCAAGCAATTTCTGGGTATTTACACCCGAAAACATTACCCTCGGCTTAGCCAGTCGGGTAAATTGCGAGAATATCGGATCGAAAAGATTTATAGTAATAATTGATATAATATCAACAATATGATTACGTGTCGATGATTTTTAGGTGACTAAAATTATTCTCAACTAGATGAGCACCCCTCATAGTCATTGCCACCGCATATATCGTAAACAATAGGTACACTAATCAATTCTTACCGTGTTACCTGTCTGGACTTCGAAAACTCCAATTCACCACGCACAATACACAGAATGCGTTGACAGTTACCGCTGGATCGGTTTCGTGTTGCGAGCTCTAACGGTCCTTTGTGACAGTCTGAAGATGTTATGGTACGTGCTACAACTACTATGGATATCTTGATGTCTACATTGTGATTGATCCCTTTAGTGAATGTTTTGAGGAAAAACCGGAACCTATTCGGAAGATAGGGCTTAGAAAATTGAGATAGAATCAAGCTAAAACCTTGTTCATGCATAGCGGTCGCCTGGAATCTTGAGTTGCATTTAGCAACAGCTGCTTTTTCATTATTTCTTTGATTTTTACAACAAAATTGGTAAAAGTACGGCGTATTAATTGTGGTTCATATAAGTATGTTTCTATAAAATAAAGATCATAGAAGTCGTTAAATGAAATCAGGGCGCTGCTGTTCGTTTTATCATGGCAGCATTCGAGCATATTCCACAAATAAGGATTCAGAAATTATTTTGAGTTCCACGAAAATCCGCTTTCAAGATTTTTTGACAGACCTTGTACATTCTAGTTACTATTGATCGCTAGTATCTTTGGTCAGATCCTGAAGATGTTATTCAATCTTATTAATACTCTTAATTGTTGTCCCCAGGACCTAACCATGTTCAACTTCATAAAGAAGACGTCGGGGCTGGCGGGCGGTGACTCGTCCAGCGTCGACGAGCGCGACACAGACAAGGAGAGAAGGAAACGGGAGAAGAAAGAAAGGAAGGAAAGGGAGAAGAGAGAGAGGATTGCCGCTGGGCTGGAGGAGCCGCTACGGCTGGAGGAGGTAAGGGCAGTAACATATCTAGTTGATCATAGAGGTATTACCATGAAGGTAAATGGTATCTATGTCATTATTGACGAAGATGACCAAGAAGTTATTTGAGAAGGCTCTCTTTTGCTACTTACTACATAGTCTCACATACCTATCAATGATGCCTCAACCTCAATACTTGAGGGGTCATGACAGAGGAAACTTTTTTTATTAGGGACTCTCGTCTTCGTCCTGAAAACGTAAGGTAGCATGTAGCCCAGATGATAGATGTCGCATCTAACCATGATGTCAAAGAGCTGAGTAAAATGGAAGCGTTGAGTACCTGGCGGCTTTAGAAAAAACCAAACGAGCATCGAGAAAGTCGGTACATATCTTATTTGCTTAACATCGGAGTATTCCAGGGGGTTTGATGTTAATATCTGTTCAGTGTGTCCTGGTCTACTAATGACCAGCTAACCTACAACAAAACTAAGAACCTGTTCCGATATCTACAATTCATTCACGTAGACGAGTCAAAAGTGATTGAAGGCCAATTTGGTCAGACATATCAATTATGCAAAATAAACAACGATTTTATAAGCTGAGAAATAGATAAAAATGTTAATCAAATATTCTCAATGAAATAAAACTAGTTTTGCAATGTTAATGGGTATATTTTCGAGTTTTTGACTGTTATGTCGTGATTGGCAAAATGTTGGTGATTTCTCTATAACTGTTACTGTAGTATTGATGCGTCATTTGTAGAGCCATAAATTTATTAACGCTTAGCGTAAAACGCCAGGTTATTTTTAATTTCTTTCCTCCCATTATTAATTTTATAGAGATGTGTAAGTTGTAGAACTATGAATATGTGTTTTCAACCGACTTCAAAAAAAGGAGGAGGTTCTCAATTCGTCGGAATCTTTTTTTTTTTATGTATGTTCACCGATTACTCGAAGACGCCTGAACCGATTTCGAAAATTCTTTTTTTGTTTGAAAGGGTATACTTCACAGGTGGTCCCATATAAATTTTATCGAAATCGATTCAGCGGTTTTTGAGAAAATCAACAAAACATAGCAAAATTGGAGTTGTTGCGATTGAAGTCGGTTGTTTTTAACGTATTCAGCGTGGTCAATTATTCTGTAACCTTTATATCCTCCAATCTCCACTTATAATGCTCAGAGTCAAATACTCAAAACCAATATTGTATTTATTAGCAACAATGTAAAATTGCCTATCATTGCTACTCCAAACAAGGACTATATCTGATCTCAAATCTTCAGCAGATCAGTGTGGCAATAGGTCAGCTGATTGCAAAACGGCTGACATTCAGACACTCGTGAATCTCCAATGGGTATACGTTTAGTATTGTACACACAACAAGAGTCACAGATGTTGAATAGACTGGGTAAGAGCACGCTATGCTTGCTGGCATTTTGATTAGTAAGGTCAAATTCCTGAGGTGCACGTTTTTGCATTAATACGATTCATGCACCATGATTTAAAATGTATTTTGTAATTGACTGGTGAAAGCAACGAAATATTCCCTTAAGTTTCTGCTAGTTATTTTTCACCTCATTGAAAATATTGTAGTTTTCTTTACCTCTCTCGGTATGATGTTGGTGTAGGACAAGGTTAGCTTATTTGTGACTTTTGTTTATTTTTAAATTGTACCCACGCTTACCGTTATCGATAAACACGTGTCCAATAGCTACAATACATCGTTATCTCGAGTAATCGATAACCATCCAATCGATTCTTGAGTGCCTTGATTGATGCGGTTTATCGATCGCTAATGAGTATGATATTCTATTCCTTTGCTGAGCGAAATGATTCGATTTTCAATTTAAATTCAATATACTTAATCTTGTCCTCATTTTAATCATCGCATTTGTTTATGGGAATATATTTAGGTTCATCAGATATCCAATAGAATTGAAATTGTTTGCTTATTATTGTTTTACTGCTTATCGTAGGGATTTTTTCGAGTTCCTTTTTCAGATTTGGTGTGGCATGTAGTTAGAAAATGATAGGACTGTATAGTATGGCCTAATTAGTGAATTAACTGCCCGTCTGGAGATGTTGTTAACAACCCATTACGTCCCCACTGCAGGGGCACGGGTCTCTTCCCGTAACTCGAGATGTTGATCGATAACATAGAAGTGCTGTGTTTGATAAGACTTTTATCAATGCATCTGTCGCGTGATTGATTTTATTACTAGTTCCGTTCCAGCTTTCTTATAACAAAGTATTTTTTGTGTAATATATTTCACAATTAGATTTACATGGTTGTTTAGTATATTTAGAGACATAGCGTGACACTGATGATGGAATCGTTAGTCAAACGGGATGATGAGCCTTCCGCCTAAATGTCCTAATTAATGGGTTTCTTTTTGCTGTCTGACCGCTCACTATATCCGGTTACAATGTACCCTTTATATTATATTGTACATTCAAGCAATCATCAATTATCACTGACAGTCAGAATTCTCTTAACATAATCTGAACAACCGTTAACATTCTAAAGTTTCGGATGCTGCTCGCAGCGCTTATCCTCACCTCAATGAATTCCTCAGCATCATCCGTCGTCGTTTTGTGTTGACACGGCGCAGATCGGAAGTGCACTGATGCTCAACAAACGAAACCCACTCTGTAAACAGCTGATAAACAAACAAAAATGCCTGATACGTAACTACAGAACTTTTTGAGCTATTAAAAGATCGTGATGTGAGGGGGTAAAGTGAAAATACTTTCTGTTTATGTGTAGTGAACTTCAATTAAAAACCTTAATGTAGGATAGATAAATGAACCGGATAACTGTTCTATCTACAGTAGGTAATATAAAGGAATAACATAAAGAAAGACACAATTGAAGATACATAAAATATTTAAAAATAAGTCGATAAGCGAACATACACTTTTGGGACTGTGATTACGGATAACCGGATGAACCGGATTACGTATATCTATGTTATTCATTACCGTATTACTTTTTAAATTTCTAACTGAAATTGATTAATATATATGGTGCTACTTTATTAGTGCCCGATATTTTAGTCAGTGCTTCTACTCCTAATTCTGATCAACTTTCCCCAAGGAACCCATAGTCAAATCGAAAAAAAATGTTTGGACTCTTCATACAAATCGATCAGCCGAGCGGCCAAATTAGTATGAAGAGTCCAAAAAATTTTTTGCGATTTGACTATGGGTTCCTTGGGGAAAGTTGATCAGAATCAGGAGTAGGAGCACTGACTAAAATATCGGGCACTAATAAAGTAGCACCTTATATAGTAGGAATAATCTTTTAGCTAATAATCGACAACCCTGAAAGCCTCAAAAACCCGACTTCAATCGCGTAATATACGGGTCAAACTGAGAACCTCCTTTTTTGAAGTCGGTTAAAATACCTAAATGTAAAAAATACTTTTCTGAAAACCGCATTAAAATCGGTTCAGCCAAACGCGAGATAATCGCGGACACACATACATACACACATACATACATACATACATATATACATACATATATACATACATACATACATACAGATCAAACTGAGAATCTCTTTTTTTTTTAAGTCGGTTAAAAACAAGTCATATTTACCACCTAGTCCAAGTAGGTTTCATAAAGCGTGTTTCGAAAAAGCCTCACCTTCTCACCTTCGTCATTGATTTATAATTAAGGTGAAGAAATTGTTTTTTATTTTATTTTATGAATTTTACGAGTAAGTTATACTATGACTATGAAATACGTTTTTTCATTCCGGGGGATTTTAGTCAACAGGAGAACTTCAGTTTTGAAAAGAGTGTCGATAAATACTGAAATAATACTCAGGCTGTTTATCATCTTGGTTTTGGTAAATTCACGGTAAATTGAGATAGTTGTTTCAGCGTCCTCACTTATGGGATACGTGTCTCTTTCTATTGCTCGGGAAGATTAAGCCAATCTCCATATAGGGGAGCCAAGTACGAATTGGTGGAGGTTATGGGGCTAGTGGTTAGCCTCAGTGTCAGCAAGCTTTTAAGCCGCCTATAATTCCTCTGACATGGCTTAACTAGTGATAGCAAGGCGCACCAATGGCTTAACATTCCTTGCCAAGCTCGGAAACGATCGAAATAAATGCCATTAACAGTCAAACCCATTTAGGTTATGTATGACCGTGTATGTAGTCAGTTAACCTGTGTAATCGATGCGACCACGTAAAGCACAAAACTCCGACCACTTCGTGTTTGTTCATTAATTCATTTTCAAGCTGATTTCACTTATACATGTTTTATTTTTGTTTTCTATTTGATTATTTTCTTGTAAACATAGTCATTAGGCCTCATTCACATTATCTCGTTAGATGTGTTGCGATTGACACGACGTTATGATAGTATCGAAGTATTTAACAGTATACTGTGAAATCCCAGTAATTATATTTATAATATTGGATTTATTACGTGGCAACTGTGATCTGAAATTTTAAGTATTTATAACAACATTTTAGCAGTTCATTCTAATGGTGCAGGATATCCGAGTTTATCGTGTAGACGATAAACTTATGCATGCATATTATGCAGTTTCTTGCAGCTATCGTCTGAAACTAAAGTTGCTTTTAAATGTCATCTATTTTTTTTTAATATTTTTCTCTGCATCAAATGGTCTGTTTCTCTATATGATCAAACAAAAACAGATTTGAAATCGAAGTTTCTGATTACCGAAAACCTAGCCAACGCCAATCACAAACATCTTATATCGCAAATTGTACTCTCACAAATTTCAAGTTTCAAAAGTATTTAAAGAAAAATCACCATACAGTTTTTCCAGTGTGTCGACAACTTTATTATCAATAGCATTGTCTAGTTTCGTTACCGACCACCTCATAGTCAAGTGTTCATTCATAGATTCAGTCATCATTGTATTAATAAGACTATTTTAGCTGGTTGCTGGAAATCATTCCTTCTTTTGTGCTGCGAGACGATGGACAAAATCTACAAATTTGAAGAGAACCGAATCAGGCTGGGATTAGCTCTGACTGCCCTGGTAATTGTACTAACCCTAAGCTTACCTAACAAACAAAAATGATTTTTTTTCATGACAATTGGCCGTATTACTAACTGTATCTTACGTCACTTTAAACCGTAAACTACTCTGCAGTTTCTACAAAATTAATCGTCAATCTTGCTGAAACGTTTAATCTACAATTTTTTGCGAAATAGTTTTTTGTTACCTGATATTTTAAGCATACAATCGTGTGCATGATGTGTTCCGTGTTAGAATTTTAATTATTTGAAACTAATTGTCGACTCGACTGTCCCCCTTTCACTGTTTGAGCACTTTTGTTCGTAATTACTAGACCGAAAATGGCTCTCTTTAGGTGTTTGTGTTGTATATTTTTTTAAATAGTAGATGTCAGTAAGTTTTGGCCGTGGCGGGTCATCGTCTCACCTTGATAGGTCTTTTACGATTTCATCCAATTATGAAGCAAGCGAAAGGTTATGTATTCCAATTCAATTAGATGTGTATTGTTTAGAATGGCGCAAAATTTCTTCTTATTTTATTGGGGAAACTGGTGCCTGTAGTCCACTATGTCTGTTTTCTGTGCTGCGCTCTTAATTATTGTATCAGGTTATCACAGTAGTACATAGTTATTAAAACCATAAGCCCCCACATATCTTGAATGCACTGTTCTTGTCCTTAAGCCATTGTTACCGCGATCTCTGTTCCGCACTGTAATTTGTTCAAAAAGCGTTGCATGCGAATATTGTGTTTGCGCAACGGATTTGTGCTCCAAATTCAATTTGTCATGTTTGTTTCACAAGTTCCAGTAACCTGAAAAACTATATTTGTCGGTAATTCAGCACAATTAGTATAGGGCCTGTAAAGTGTAACCGGTTTGGAATTATTGGTTGCACTTTCATTAGCGGCCTCACGGCGGAGGTTTTATTAGCTTTGGTGTTCGGAATGCGGCTTTTTGCTATTGCAGATACTTGACGGGTTTCATCACTGCACCGCGTATACTGTTACTCTCGCCTAGTCTTAGAGTAAGTCACACTATTCGTAATGGAAATCGAGAGTTTGAATCAACTTACGTGTCTATTTATTATTGTTTAATAATGTTTAAGATTTTTTAAACATTTCTCAGTAAGCTACGCTTGACTGGTCATGTATCATATATTCAAAGATTTCCTTGAAGATAAATCATTGTGTTGGTCCATGCCATTCAGAACCAAGTTCTTTATGGATGACTTGCTAATTATTTTAAATGTAAGAGTTGTCAAGTTAATGTAAAACATCATTAATTATAGATACACTCTGTATTTTTTCTATATCTACCACCGGTATTTTTCACTCCACCTCTATAGTCATTGAGGCGTGACTGTTCTAAGCCACAATTTAGATATTCAACATTATATTTATCTTTGCAGGTCCGACGGTCTCTAAAATTGCGGGGCAGACGCAAGGAAAAGGAGAAACTACCCTCCGGCATCACCGCTGACTACACCGCTTCCTTGTTCGCTCATCTGGAACAAGATTCCAATTATTCCAACTATCCGTTACCTACCTCAGGGTCTAATTCTAACTTAAGTGATGAGAACAACCACCTGTCACCTAGCTTTCCTTCTACTCACAGTTGGACTAAAAGGGAAGGCGTATTGCAGTCAGACAGTTCGGAAACCTCCCTTAACTCGTTGAATAACCCTAACAATGCTAATGGCAGTCCTCGACAGCCGCCCAACCTACCTCCCGTACCACCGCGACCACCAAAGCGAGGGATCCTTAAAGGTCCTCGACTCAGCAACGCTAGCTCTAATTCCACTGAGAATAATGTTCAAAATACTGATACCGTAGACTTTATAAACGGACAAGATACGAATGTACTAGCACGAAATACTCAGCAAAATGAACTTATATCGTACGGCATTCCAGGATCAAAAAGCACGTCGTCCAGCGACGATTTGGCTCAATTACAAAATTTCACGAAAAAAGTAATTCACAGTCCCGTTGAAAACCAGTATAAAAACTACAAGAACGGTCAAAATCCTACAATCACAACAGAGGAGTGTGAATCACCTAAAACGAATGGAAACAGTTACCTTGGTGTGACTTCGACATCACCTAGTGCAGACTCTTTGACAGACACGACTACGAATTCTTCATTCGCGACACCACCATTCTCCACCTCACCTGTAGGTGAATCTCAGGGCTTCCATAGATGGTCTAGATTCAGCAACTTTGAAGACGTTTATTTACCATTGCCTGTTCTAAAACCGCTCATACTCCCTAAACCAAGAATTTTAACAATTCAGAGGCAGAAAGCTCCAAGAAACGATTTTGGGTTTAGCCTTCGACGGGCAGTAATTCAAGAGAGGATTTTCGTTAGTGATGTGAAGGAAGTCAACGGGCTTGAAGAGAATGGCTTGATGAACGGTGATGCCAAGTGCAACGGCAACGTAGGATTGACCAGCAAGCTGACTTACAAAGCTGTGATCCTTGCGGAGCCAGGCTCGTACCCTGGAGCAAGCGAGACTGGTCTGCTGCCCGGCGATAGGCTTCTGGAAGTGAACGGAGTCAGTGTAGAAGGGAAGAACAGGGAGGAGGTTATTGACCTGATCAAGGGCAGCCAAGAATCTGTTACTATCAAGGTGAGTGAAGAAAACATTAATCCTTTCCTTCAGTCCGAAACATGTGGTTTTGAACCTGTTCATTTTAAAATTATTTTCTACCTGTTGGATTAGGTAAACGTACCATCGAGCGTTACCGTATTACTTTTAAAATTGCCTTTATATTAGACTCTTAATTAGATTTCTTGAAAATTGTAAATTGTGCAAATGGTCATCCATGGTTCCTTCGTTGCGCATTTAAAAACGCAGTTAACATAGCCGGCCGTTCAGCAGACCGTTACCTACAGTGTGAAAATCACAAAATTACCTAAATAGCCATACTTCCAAATTATAATGATGTAGCATCTTACTCTTACGTACCTATGCTACGATATCTTAAGGAATGTAATCAGAAATTTAATTTATTTTATTCACAATTCATTTTGCCGCAATAACATTTTTTTCGTAACCTACATTTCTTTTTTCACGGGCAGCTAAAATTATATAAATTGAACTGCTCATTGTTATGTCTAGAATGTCCTTTGGTTTATTTTGTACGTGTGTTTTGTTTGCCTTAGCCTAACTGTACACAAAACTGTGGTTTTAAAAGTATGCTATTGAATAGCTATAATAGAGAATTGGGTGTGCCGACCTCGTCCACAATATCGATTATTAATAATATTATCATTATCACGTCTATTTTCAAAAATAAAACTTTATAATATTACAGCTTTAAAAAAGTATTTATGTATACAGGAAGGGTGTAAAATAAAGTTAAAAATTTTAAGGGGTTGCTCAGAATATAGGGAAAAAAACCGATCTACATTTTTTTCAGTTTCTAAATCTTTATAGTGAAACAAGAACTTGTATGAGAAACTGACAAAAACGTACTACTCGGACTTTTTCAGTATTTTTCCTGTACTTATTCTGTACTTGATCCTGAGTAACCCCTTAAAATTTCAAACGCACTTTTTTAAGACGACGTACTGAAGATTTTGGTGGCAGGGATCTTGATTTTACTCAGCAATAACGAAACGTACGAAAGTTATATTTTGTAACCTGATTCTTCAGTTTTCTGACTTCATTTTGCCTGTTGCGTTACACGATTGATTAACTTTCATAACAGAGAAAAAAATATTAAAGATACCCCTTTTAAAAAAGAGATTTGCATTTTACGCGCAAATGGAACTGATTTAAGGCTCAAAGTTTTGTACGTACATTAATCTTCAAGCTTATTTGAAAATGCCTGTTCAGTTTTTCTAAATTAATTGTAGTTTTTAAGTTAAACGAAATAAACTGTTTTGTCGCATACGACCTTATGAAATGAGCTAGGGCGCGCGCGGTCTCGGTATGCAATCAGTGCCCTCTCCAGCCCGCTCAGTCCGCCACTGACCATTGTCAGCGACAGGTCTGTCCCAATTGAACTATCCCACATCATCGAACGCAAATATAATTGAGGGATATTTTATTATTAAAAATGAAAAAAAAACGTGCCATATTTTCGAAAAGGAAAAGGAAAGCCTGTTTAACAGAGCATTGTAGGAATATAACTAAGAAAAGGTGAGTAATTGCCACAATTTAAAAAGTTTTAATAAATTAAATGTTTCTACTAATAAGCAGTCCAGTGTTTTTATAAACATATTGCATTCCAATAAGCAGTAAGTAACCCGATAAAATTATATTTCTGGAAAAAAACTTTAGAACAGAGTTCGGAGAATAAAGGCATGGAGTCGCCTCAAAACTATACTTCACCGACATATGCACAGTTACAAAATGTGTTCCCCGTGTAAGATGACAATTGATTAGTTATCGTATAATAATTAATCATGGTTTCAAATTAATTAATAAATACACTTATTTTAGGACTGCAGATAAGAATAATAAAGACCTTCCATGTAACGTTGAATTACAATCCGTTATACTGTTTCACGAATACTGATGGCAAAATCCTGGCTGAAATACTTGTGTAACTTTATTTATTAACTACAATTAGTTGTAAATACGTAAAAAAATGTATGCTGTAAACATATCTACACTAATATTATAAAGAGGAAAGATTTGTATTTTTGTTTGTTTGTAACGAATAAACTCAAAAACTACTGGACCGATTTGAAAAATTCTTTCACCATTAGAATGCTACATTATCCCTGAGTAACATAGGCTATGTTTATTACTAGAAAAAATTAGGGATCCCTACTAAAACTTCAATAATGTAACCCAAGGTGTAAAAAAAAATGCCATAAAATGTCTTTCATCGCATGCGCTGCGAAAACTATTGATGATAGAACAAAAAATGTTCTACAATATTAAAGAACATATCAAAATCTACAAAAAACTTCGCGATACCATACGTCCAACTATTGTAGTTATGTTACTATAACAGCTTTTTTGCATTTTAAAAGTTGATAGAAATGCCGACCAAAATCAGACCATATTATACCTTTGTATTAATTCTTATCCAAATAAATTATTTCATCTTCAAGACTGTCTCAATACCAGTAGATTGCTTTTTGAATTATTCAAATCGGACATTCCATTCAAAAGGTATTACGAGTTTAAAAATTTCAGTCCAAAAAAAATTAACAGCGGGCAGCGCGGCGAGGGAGGGGAGTGCACATCTAGGAAATAGGCTCCCTACATGCTCCCTGAAGCGGTTGTGGCTCAGTGCGGGTTGCGTGGTCGCGTCGATCACGCAGGTTAACTGACTACAGACAGACAGACACGGTCGTAACCAGGATGGCTTTGACTGTTAGTGGCATTTATCTCGACCATTTCCGTGCTTCGCAACGCAAGGCACGTTAGGCCGTTGGTGCCGGCTGCTATCATTAGATGGCAGTCGTTAAGCCATGCCGGAGGCCTTTCAGGCGGCTTCCGACACTGGGGTTGGCCACTAGCCCCACAACCTCCACCAATCCGGACTTGGCCCCCGTGTGTGGAGTATGGGCTAACCTTTCCGAGTTATGGGAAGAGACCCGTGCCCCTACAGTGGGGACGTTATGGGTTGTTGACGACATGCTCCCTACATGCTTTTGACTTGATTTGATTAAATAAAATGTAAAAATAAAATAAAAACTTTTGAGAATAACAATGCTTTATGGTTAAAACTAAGCATAAAGATACGTTTACTCCGCGTTTATCCCAAAATGATCAAAAAACGTATGTCCACCCGAGCGAAGCCGGGGCGGGCCGCTAGTAAAGTATAAATAAGTAAAATGTAAATAATATGTTTGTAAAATAAAATGTAAAATGATCTCACCTGAAAAAAGCAGTACTTAAGTATGTTTGCATTATTTTTCTGGTAAAAATTACATACATACATACAAACATGCGTAGCCTCTTAAAATCATAACCCTCCTTTTGACTTTCCCGTAGTCGGGTGAAGTATACATTAGTACAATACATTTATGAAAAGAAATGAAAATTAAAAGTAAAACAAATAATATTAAAGGCAACTCTACGACGTCTGTGTTCTAGCGCTCGGTCGATCGCGATTCCGAGTCGCGTAAAACTGTCGAGGTGCGCGCGGGTTGCGGGGCGCAAACGCCCCATTTTAAAATAATTGTTTATGAGTGCGTCACCTTAATAACCTGTATAGACCGCTCTCAGAATATCTGCCAGGGTTAGGGTTGCCAACTTTTTTTGGGCAAAAAAACGTATATTTTAAACTGACATGTGTAAACAAAAGTATTTAAAAAAGAAAAAAGTATTATTGAAATTTAATTATTCATGTATTTCAAAACATTTTTTGTACTTTTGGCACTATTTAACAATTTCTTATCTTTTATGAAACGTTCATGTGACTCATCACAATTAAAATTCAAGTTAAAATATATGAGTAATTCATTTTTTATTAAATTTAAAGTTGCTCTGTTTCTCTGTTTCCGCCACTTTGTAATCATTACAAAGAAATGTCCGTGTTACTGCAAAGATATCGGGATCGTACTCCATTTCGAAACACAATGAAAAATGTCCTGCATATTCCTTGCCTATTCCAATCAAAAATCAAAAGAAAACAAAAGACAGAAAACCGCCAAGACAAACTTAGAAAGATGATAATTTGAATCTGTTCAGAATTACGTTTCATCTTGCTAGTCACGTATATGTGGTACCGATTTATTCGTTTGGAAATCAAGTCAACACTGTCAGACATTCCGTTCCATTTTACGCATACAGTATACCCAAAAATAAAGTATTTTCAGTACTTTTTTTTTATTCAAAAGAATAAAGTAACAGGGAGAAAAATAACGTAGGATACGTTATTTTAAAGTATGGTTGGCAACCCTAGCCAGGGTTCTAACCTAGTTCAAACTGAGGTTTCTAATTATGAAACTAAAAAACTTTTCCCAGTGATCACATAGTCAAACAAAGATTTCTGTTATAAAAATATTTGGAGTCTTCAAATAGGTAATTGACTAGTTGAACGGTCTTCAGTCCATTTTTTGCGAATTGGCTTATTACCTTAGTTCCGCTCACTTTCGTACGATTCCACACACAAAAGCTGCATTGGTATATTCATACTGTAGTAGTTACTTTGGGGCTTTTTACTTTAATCCAACTATAGGCTCATGCAGACGTTTTTGCAGGTGCAACCAATAGCGGAACTTTGCGAGCTGTCGCGCAGGCGCGCGGCTGACGGCGGCGGCGACGTGGAGTTGGCAGACAGCAATGTGCGCGGAGGCACCCTCAGCCGCTCCGGCAGTCGCCGCTTCAACTCCACCAAGGTAAGGAACATTGCTGAAGAGTTTCAGGTGGTAGTTGACGTTAGGTACACCATAGAACCTCTCGCAGGCTTAGAAAAATGCAACATCTTTGGTATTGCAGAATTTCTGTTCTGTAGGCTGTAATAGCCACTTCTAGAAGATTACAATCACACTAACAAGAATATATGAGACCGAACAAAATAGGTGAGATCCAAAAGAAGCGGACTGGCACTGATTTTGCTAAAGTGTGGTGAAGAATTACGTATGAAAGCAATAAAAGAGTAAGAAATTAAGAATTACTTCAAGAAGTATCTCTTCTTCCTAACTACGTACGCCTGATCTGTTCTGTAATGTTGTTTTATTGCCCTGCTTCAGATTCAATTGCATAAGTAATAAGTAAGTGACATACCCATTAAACTTTCATTCAACTCGGCGACGGGATCGCATATCAATTTATTCAATTAGATAGCTCGGGTTTAAACTTGCCGCATAGCGCAAGCGCAA
Organism: Coleophora deauratella; assembly: GCA_958295455.1. Lineage (NCBI taxonomy): Eukaryota > Metazoa > Arthropoda > Insecta > Lepidoptera > Coleophoridae > Coleophora > Coleophora deauratella. The sequence continues at coordinate 9,826,747 of OY282409.1, read as the reverse complement.
GCGCAACTGAGACAAGTTGATTGAATTGAAAGTTTGATGAAATGGTTCGGTTCGTCACTTAGATAGTATCTAGGCTTATTTATCAACGTATTCTTATACTTCTTATATAAGGAAGACATCTTATTTTAAAACTACATGGAATTCTCATTATGAAACCTTCATTAAACTGTTAGAGATAGGTAGGACATTTTTCTTAGCCTATCTAGTTTTTAAGCACGTTTTTTCGAAGAGTTTCTAACTAATAACTGATGTGGAATAAAGCATCGCGTTATTGCCTTCCCGGCTTTTTTGACAGTTCCACCTTTCTATTAAGATATCTCAGATTCGCATTCGTATCCTGGGATGGCCAACGTACCAATGAACTTTTCGTAACTTATACTTACATTTATTGACGATTGCTTTGATTAATGATGAAGGAAAACATCACGAGAAAACTGCCCAACTGACTACTAGGTGTGAATGAAGATCTTGTTGCACACCTCTGCAAAAAGGTAATTCGTTACATATACAATTAGATGATACTAGTGCACACCCTGGACACTCCAATAAACTGTGTGACAAACTGAGTGGCAGTACTGTATGACAATACTGAAGTGAAATAATCAATGTTAAGGACTGTCAAACGGTTTGAGTTTGCCTGGCCCAAACTTTGGTGAGAAATTCTTGCCATATTTACATATCAAGAAGATCGGTAGTCTAAGGTTTATTTTATGTATGTAATAAAATATGACGTTCGAATAGTGTACATAGATACCTACTTCGAATAAATATTATTTCATTTAATTGAATATGACTTTAGATTATAGTTGTATTAATACTGTCACATCGAATGATGTAATCGTATAGTCTAAAGAAGCTTAACGCTGGGTCCAATTGACGAAACGCAGTCTATTGTTTTGACGTGAGCATTGACCAATTAGTTGACGTCTCCATGACGCATCGAAATCTGGGGTAACCGAATAGGCTCGTGCAAACGACTGCATCGATCACAATCTATAGCTGTCACTTGTCGCTTCATATTATGGTGGCTTTTAGTACTTGAGTCTCTGGTTCGCTCGTAGCTTCAATAGATGAAAACCGCAAGCCTAGATTGCCTTCCTGGTTCATAGCTTTTGACAGAGTTAAACGTTTGTGGTCTGTGTAGGCCTTTACTCAGAATTGCCGCAGATATTTTGAACTGCCCTTTTACGAAATGTTATTAGAAATTCTTTATGACTGAAGGTATTACCGCCCCTGTCTCCGTTGCGTTTCGATTTAGGAAGCGTAGACTCTGTAGGCTTTAACCTATATGTATTAAACCCTTTCATGTCTGCGTCACATTCCTGTCATAGTTTTACTGTAAATCCAAGAAGATTTTACATCAAATATACCATAAGCTTGGTTTTTTCCTTTTGCGTGTATGTCAATCAGTCAGTATTAATTAATACGAGTACTCGCACTGAGAAAAAAATACGTATTCGGGCTACGTAATTTACATAGCAAAACAGTACAGCATGACAGTTGTAGCCGGAACCGTGTCGCATACGTAGCTAGTATTAAGTAGGCGGTGCCATGAAGTTTGTCATCAACCGGCATACGTAAATTACTGCTGTGTTGTTTTGCTACATATGTAAGTAGCTGGTAGAATGGTGTTTACTACGTACATAGAAGGATCTATACAGGCGTAGGCTCCGTAAAGCATGGAATTTCCTACTCATGTACTGGTGATGGATGCGTACATTACTGGTAAGGGATCTGTAAAGCATTGTGGTGCCTACGCATGAAAGGTTGTTGCACAGGTTCTATACTGGGCTAAGCTCTGTAGAACATTATGTAGCCTACGTATGAAATGTTGGTTCACAGGTTCTATACTGGACTAGGCTCCTTAAAGCTTGGAGTCTCCTACTTATGTACTGATGATGGATGCGTAGAATACTGGCACGAGATCCGTAAAGCATTGTGCAGTCTACGTATGAAATGTTGTTGCACAGGTTCCATACTGTACTAAGCTCCGTAAGGCATGGAGTGTCCTGCTTTATGTACTGGTGATGTATGCGTACAGTAATGCCACGGGATCCGTAAAGCATTGTGTAGCCTACGTATGAAATGATGCTGCACTGATTCTATACTGGGCTAGGCTACGTAAGGCATGGAGTCTCTTACTTATGTACTGATGATGAATGCGTACAACACTGGCACGGCATCCGTAAAGCATTGTGTAGCCTACATATGAATTGATACTGCAGGCTCTGTAAACACATTTTACCCTGTATGATTCCGCAATGATTTTATCTATTAATTACGGATTTAAGCTTATCTCGCAATGAATTAATAAGATCGTTGCAGAATCATACAGGGTAAAATGTGTTTACAGACCCTGCAGCATCAATTCATACGTAGCTATAAAATGCTTTACGGACCCCGTGCTAGTATTCTACGCATCCATCATCAGTACATAAATAGGCGACTCAAAGCCCTACGGCGCGACGCTTAGCCCAGTATAGAACCTGTGAAGCAACAATACATACGTAGTAAACTCAATGCTTTAACGGTCCCGTGCCAGTATTGTAGGAATTACATCACCTGTAAATAAACAGCAAATAATAAACATGTGTTTTTTGTATTAACAGATAAGGATGAAAAATTAATAATCATACATTATAGAAAATTGAATCACGTTTATTAAAAAAATGCATGTAACAGACTGAAATATGTAACATTATATTTAATCAAATTAATGTTATTTATTATATTACAATATCATTAATAATAGATATCTATTATTTCCGCAAACAACAACTATGTCGATTCCGAAATATCTTCTTATAAAATTGTCAATAATTATTTTATACCATGATGCTGAGTTACAGTAATCATCACAAATATCTTCAGATTGGAAATTTAACCTAACGCTGAATACCTCAGACGTTGCTTTTGCGTCCCAGATGATAACGGAGTTAACTGTATATTTTTTGTAAAACACATCATTTAATATAAACTGATTACGTTTAGTATTCTGTATACCTGAAACAGAAAATAACAAGTCAATTAAAAGTGGCCAAGTGCGTGCGTGTTCAAAGTTGGGTTCCATAGTTTTATCAAAAAATGAAATGTATATTTTAAAAAACAAAATTATTTTTGCAGTTATAAACATTTTGTATGAAAACCTTGAACTTTTAAAAATCCAACTACACATGCTTGACAAAGTGTTCCTTGTTGACTTTGGAACTTTAAAAACATATATATTATTATGTACTTACACTATCTTTTTTGTCGGTTCCAGCTACGGGTAAAGATGACATAGATTCTGTCTCCTTTCCTGTATAATGTCAGATCCCGCTATGAGTAATGATGGCAAAGCTTCTATATTGTTCTTCTCTGTTTTTGAAGCAAGGAAATCAGGATCCAGGAGCTGCAATTTATTCAAAATACATTATATAAGGGAAACCTAAGAAATAAAGATCGGCCGCCTTAACCTCTTCGTTTAGTAAGTGCTTCAGTATGAATGAATGGGCTCATATGATAGATCTTAATACACTTAAACCATGTAAGGAAGAAGCTATTATAAATAAATTAAATAAAGAAGCTAACTTACCGAATTTTTAAACTATCTTGGAGTTGTTTTTAATGTATTATTGGATTTTCACCCAGTCCCCAATTTTGGGTACTAATTCCTGTAAATCCTCAGTCTCCAGTAAAAGCAAGAGCTTAATGTTGTTTTCTGAAAAAGGCAATTTCCTTTGTATTTAATTAAAAACAAAGTAAGAACAGGAAGTGAATTCGCGCGTTTTGAAATGCGACGTCGCATCATGAATTTAGCTACTAATATTTATTTTACGTACCACAAACAAATAACTTCTTTCAATCCGGGTCTTACATTTTCACAGTTAGTTAAAAACTCTTCCATTCTTCCATTTTCCAGGCTTTCTTTTTGTAGTAAGGTTCTCTGTGAACGCACGCGGCGGCGGCGCGGGCGCGCGGAACAACAATGCCGGGAACTAAAACAGTGTTGCCCGGTCTGATTTTCATTTCACCCCGTGGCCTCGTCTCAATTTACCCTAGATATTACATATTTCGTAGTTCTTTGAAAATAGTGGTCAATCTTTGAATATTTGTATAAAATAAATTTAAACAAAAATTGTAAAATTTTACTTTTTTGTGATTGCATAGCGGTAAGTCATGGTAAAAAATAAATATCGCCATGTCTTGTGTTTTATGAAAACTTATAACTGGTGTTGTATTGAGTCAATAGGCGTTTTTTCAGAGTTTTCATAAAACACAACAAAAAAAAAACGCCTATTGACTCAATAGGCGTTTTTTTAAGAGTTTTCATAAATTAATTTTTTTACCATGACTTACCGCTATGGGCAGTGGGTTTTTTGGGTTTTAACCCAGTTATAACCCATTATCGTTTAGTTTAGTGGGTGAAAACGTGGGAAAGGAATGAGATGACTTAAAATGATTCGGGAAGCTCCACAATATCTTCACGTCCAAAATATCGCAAGGTCTCAAGACTAAAGTCTTTGACCAGTGTGTGTTGCCAGTGATGACATATGGAACCAATACATGATCGTTTACCTACTATGGGCCTAAAAAGAAGGCTCAAGGTTACCTAAAGGACGATGGAGCGTAATATGTTTGGTGTTTTTCTACGTGTCAAATCAGAAATGAGGAGATACGTAGGAGAACTAAAGTAACCGACATAGCTCACAGAATCGCTAAACTTAAGTGGCAGTAGGCGGAGCGCATTTGCGGGAAGCCGTTGGATGCAAGCAGCACAGGACCAGTCGGTGTGGAAATCCTTGTGCTTACCTTTGTCCAGCAGTGGACGTCTTTCGGCTGATGATGATGATGACATTGAAAAGCCTTAAACACAACACCCATACTGAAATGTTTCGAGAAATGCATATCCGACATCTCGGATTTCGGAAAAAAGTATCGTTTTTGTGAGCACCCTGAAAAATATCGAATATGCCACTCATTCAATACATATTTTAAAAATATCCACCATCTTGAGTTTAAAAACAAAGATCATTTTCGTAATCAGCACCCTGCTAAAACTCGAAAATGACGCCCAAGGCGATATACACCTATATCAATGCTTTTCGAGAAACGCATACCTATTCATAGGTTTCGCCTTTTAAGACAATGCAAAAATCCACTGTTGCCCTCACCAAGCATCACTAATATGCAGAATATATTTATATACCCATCTTTTTACAAATTCGGACTAAATCCAATCAATATATCAATATAATAAAAGCCATACGTCATGTCATGTATGGCTTTTAAATAATAAATTATAATAATATAATATATTAATCGTTAATCGTTTTACTATTTTTCTTTCTTCTTTCTTTCCTTCTTTAATCAGATTAAGATTGTAGAGAACTTAAATAAATCGATTAATTTTTAAATCTCGATTCCATTTTCAATCGATTGATTAAATGATTAAAGAAATTAATGTATTAATGCTATATTGCCAACACTGGTTGATAATTAGTTTACTTAAATCTTACATACAAAGAAAGAAAAAATATGAATTCAAAATCATTTAGGTACTTTTTATTTATTTGTTTCAACAAAAAGATATGTCAGTAATCAGTTTGTTTTTATATCTAACTGCCCTCATTATCACTTGACGTTGTCGATGCAAGCGGAAAAAATAAAATTTGTGACTGACTGACGTCATTGCTTTTGGGCTACAGACGGTTTGAGGACATACATACACGCATACATAATAAACGTATGTATATTTTATACATAATATACATACCATATACATATACTTGAAAAATTTTACCCTCCACTAAGCAGTTTGTTTTCACCCACCCTAACGGGTTAAAACTGGGTGATAACTGGGTTGTTACTGGGTTATGACCCATCAGTGGGTTAAAACCCGGGTCATTACCCATTTCTACTAATGACTTCAATAGAACCACACCATCACATTTTTTAAGAGTAGTTTTTTTTTGTAGAGAGCATATTATTTACAGGGAAGGTAAGATTGGCATAGGTTATTATTAATTGTGAACGGTTTGAAAGTCGTTGACCTGTGAAGAAAGAAAAAATTATAAGTCCCAATACGATTAACTGTACTTAATAAAAAAAACTGTTTCTTTTCTATGGTATACTTATTTCTTCGACCTTAAATTTTCGCTAGCGCATTAACTCTAGCATTAAAGAAATGGAGAAAATCGTTTTCACATGAACGCTTTTGCCCCCATTAAAAAGTGTGCAGTATTTTGTGTACAGTGGTAGTATACTCTTTAAATTTTTGCTTGAATTTTTATAATATCTCAAAAGGTATGGAAGTAGACGCGATTTTAGGTACAAAAGGAAACGAAACTTTGACTTCATTTTAAATATTATACGACACTGTGTATTTTTAACTTATAATAGAAAACCAATAAATAACATGTTTTAACACTCCATCACTTTTGGTTTACGAATACCGCTGTTTGAAAAATGACGTTTTCAGTGAGGGACACTTCTCAAAGATATGCGGAACACGAGGTGCAAGCGGCCAAAGATGGCCAAAACTACCTTTAAACATTATTCTAAGTTAAATAAACCTTAAATAATGTGATCAAAGATATAAACTTGGATGGCCTTCCACAAAAAATCCCTCAAGTAAGTCATTACGCTAAAGGTATTCTTATAAATGTATAAAATACTAAACGTAAAATTAACCGCTTATTTAATTTTTTCCCGTAAATTCAGGGTAAATCACCCTAAGTTGATAACACTCTGAGAGCGTTTGTGTGTACGTATGCGGTAAAATTAAACACCGGAGCCGAATACGTACTGTAATGCCCGGACTACTTCCCAAAGATATACCACTTCTTGTTCAAATGTATGCTGCCTACAGACGTAATGGTGTGGGCTACGTATAATACGTAGCTTTAAACTTGTTGAAAGTATGATGCTTACAAACGTAATGCCATCGGTAACGTAAAATATGTAGCTTTAAACTAGTTGAAAGTATGATGTTTACAAACGTAATGCCATCGGCTCGTAAGAAGTGAGGCAACTCAATCGATTACGAGATTAGCCTTCAATTTAATTAAACCTGGGTTCGATTCTCGGCGTCAGCGTGAAATCCTTATGATGTTGTTATTTTATTTTTGAGTTTGAGTTAATTTTGTTAAATAAAAATAATGAAAGTGTTATTTTCACACAAAAATATTATAGGCTGCCTACTTAAAGTAATATAGCTGTCCACCTTAAATAAGCAGCCGGCTTACTTAATAACAGCAAGATATCGGCTACTTATTGTACGTAGGTAGCCACAAGTTGTAATTATGCCGGCATGCTGACCAAGTAGGCTCACTAGGTATAACTTACTGATGTTGCCTAATTTCGTACGGATTGTCTGCTGATTCATTATTGTCATGATGAAACATAATTACTACGTATGATACATACGTTTCTGTAATACCATTATTGAAAATTGGGTTTCATACTTTCACGTCAGTATGATGTTCCATTGGTAAGGAAGCGCCACAATTATTACGTGTGTTACTAACGTAGTAAGTAGTAAATTGCAAGCACATTACAAAATCGCGTTCTGTAAGGAGCTTTTTTTTCTCAGTGCGTATGTTAAAAAAAATCTGCGAATTAGCTAGCAATATTTGAACATATTCAAAGAATTAGTATTAAGAATTTTGGATTTGCTGAAATAAATAAATATCTGATTTTTTATCGAAATTGCGTTTGAAGCCCTATATTACTTCATAAGACTTTTAGGACACCAGCGTTCTAGATTTGCATGAAGATTGCTTTATAGCGCATAGTGTTATCAATGGTACAAAGTTGTCCGCCTAGTTTCGTACGTACGTAAATACTTGCAAGGGCGAATCGATCGCTGGCCGGAACACCGGATCTACCCCAATATTTTACGAAGATGCATCACCAGTGACCCCCAAGTATAATAATTAGCGACCCCACTGAAGCAACCGTCGATAATGGTGACCATGACTCACCGCCCACAGTCTTGCAGCATGGGGGAGTTATCACTTGATTGAAAAGGATTGCGGTCACATTTTCGTCCATTAGACAGTATTGTCTCTATCTGACTACTCAATTTTATGTCTGTTTCGTAATAGCAGCTGATGGGTTAGGCAATATTTCGAGTAGGCAATCAATGGTTTTATACATTGGTATGATGTACGTAAGTGGATAGTAAGAAGTTCGTGTTTTTTCCTATAGTAAAGCTAAACAGAATTGTTAACATAAAACTTCATATAACGTATAGAACGATAGGTAATTCTAAATTTTGTTGTTGACATCGCAACTTTTTTCCCGATGTCCGCCAGTGGTGGAAAATAGGTGGAGGACAACGAAAATAGACGATATAAAATTACGATCGTGATGGTTTGGATATTTAACTACGTACAAAGTAACTAAGTTATTCATACAAGAATTCCGTTTTAAAATTATTCTTAGTGTCTTAAAAGTATGCGTATTCGCTAATTACTTTATTTTATTCGTATGGAACAAAAAAATGCATTGAAAACGGAAGTGCCTCGTTAGCACATATGCAGGAATCCTGCATATGTAGTTTCTTTGCGTTGTGTGTGTGACTGTTGAATGCAGGCACCAGCAACTTAGCAAGAGGTAGGCAAGGCACTGCTCCAGACTATCGTATCGTAGGTGGTAGTTATTGTAAAATGTTGAGCACGCGTGCGATGACGAAGGGAGAGCCTTTGATGCGGCTGTGTCACAGATATCTGTGCACACACATAATAGAAAAAAGTTTTATTTTGTCGCTCCAAGTAGGGTGTTGGGGTGCAAGTCTAAATATTAGTAACACGCCACGTAGTCTGTAAAAAAATAATATTTCACGGAGACGTGTCTGTCGTTAATATTTTGAAGCGAATCTTTTCACATTATCAGTTCATTTGTATTAAAGTTCAACTCATAAAAGACTTATAGACCTGATTTGTGTAGGAAAAATAGAAATGCATAGTGAACGTTCAAATTCAGTATTTTTGAGAAACTTAACGTCGACCCCTTGAAACCCAGCCAGCTAATTAAAACTCCCTGCATTGATGCAAATTGCAAAGTATTGTTGGAGCCCTCTGCTCCACTCGGCTCGAGTCGACCCAGGTGCGTGCTGCGGCCGGGTAGTGAACCGAGATCGGCTGGCGGCCGTCTAGACACCCCTCCTACCGAGCTACCTACCCAGTGCCGGACTAAGGGCACTATCGCTCGCTATGGTGAGCCGCCAGCACCACGACGTCGGCGTCGTACGTTTACGGCATTTCGCATACGAAAGTAGACTTTTCATTCTGCGTCTGGATATATATATATTACGGAGCGTGGAAAATCTAGCAAAATACAGGCTTTAGCATGCGGAATCTTGTACATTTTGCAAACAAAATGTATTTTAAAGTCCTGTTAGTGCACCATTTGAATATTTGATGACCTAAACCAAATCATGGATGTCCCAAGTAGCTCCGGCATGCGGCACTGTACTTACCCCTACTGCGAGGTCGTTAGCTTTCAAATTGACTGCGGATTCCAGCCCCTCACGATTTTCTATAGCTCTCGTAACACAAAAACGTACTCGCTATTTCTACGACTTAGTATCGTCACACTCTGGACACTCCAACAAGACGCGTCCTAATAACCTACAATTATTCATAAAATATAACGTTTTTACAAATTCACATGCGTCAATGCGTATGTTGCGTGAATTGCACTGAACAAACATCACCGGATCTTACCCGCAGAGGGGGCGAGGTCGCCCTTAAAGAAAGGAAAGAGCGTCCATACTGTAATTACGAGTAATACTCACATGAGTATTACTCGTAATTACAGGGTGTAAGGGACAGGTTTCCGAAAACTTTAAGGGATTGCTCAGTAGACGAAACTGAACAACTTTTCACAAGATCGTTTCCTGAAAAAAATCTTATGAAAAGTTGTTCAGTTTCGTCTACTGAGCAAGCCCTTAAAGTTTTCAGAAACCTGTCCGGACTGTATTGTATTCAGGGTGTAATCACCTGTATACTGTGGTATATGATCCCGCACTCATAACCAGGCCATATTAAAACTTAGATATTAAGAAAGCCTAAAACAAATCTGCAGTCTCATCATTATTATGATATAAGTAGTTAAGCAATAAATTCTCCAACAATGACATCGGTAACGCACAATTTCCCCCGTATCCGACGTAGTGGTGTACCATTATTTTCTCTCATTGAGCACATTTTGTACCGGCATACAAATACAATAGACATTCAGTCTCTGTGGTCGGTCGGTCAGTGCTCAGTGTGAATGGGGGAAGTAAACATCAATTTTAATTAGCCCAGAATGGTATGAAGGAGCACCTCGAACACAATAGCCACTGTCAAGTTAATAGGCATATTCTGCAATTTAAGAGCATCGGTTTCAATTCTATTTATTTATGTGGTCTTTGTTTGGTCAAGTTTAATTGTCGTTTAAGCCACGTCAGTTTGGTCCCGCGATGAAACAGTTATTTTCTAAAGCTTGGACTGAAACTTCTTAAAAACAAGAGACAGGAAAGTTTCATAATTTATTAACATAACAGTGAATCTTTTTACATAAAATCAATGTTGGCATTGGATTTTTTGTTACTATAGCATACCTACTGGGACACGTATCTCTTCCAATTCCACGGTAAGAGTACGCCATACTCCACATACGGGGACCAAATCCGGATTGGGGGACTGCTGGGATAATGACCAAATCCAAAATCCGTTTTTAAGCCGCCCCATATAAGGCTACTGATACAGCTTAACTATTGCCATCTAGTGATAGCAACCGGCACCAACACTGAAACCTATCCAGGTTGTAACCGTGTCTGTAGTCAGTTAACCTAGGTGATAGACCACGCAAGCTGCATTGAGCTGCTACCGCTTCTCGCCTAATTTTCCTTAATTTTTGTCTCAGTCTTTATTTCATAAATTTTTATAGACAACTCATGAACTCACCTCAGACTAAAAAACTCTTTATATCGATGTGAATATCAAATTGTTTTCATAAAAAAAAAAAGATGTACTCTAACCTACGAAGGTTTCCCTCAGATTTCCCCATAAAGATGTCTTATCTCAGTAACACAAAAATTCAAATTGTTGGTGAATAAATTGGAATATTTCGAAATCAATATAATAAATAATTATTAAACAAAATATAAAAAAGGTTGGTGCTGCTGGTAAAATGCAGTCCGAAGGTTTTTTTTTTTCTACCTAATATGAGGAACTTGTATGACTGGCATTTCAGAAAGCGTTTGCAAAGAGAGAACAACAGGCCCCAAAGAAATTCTCACCAACACATTTCTTAATTGTACCTACAGCTATTTTGAAAAAATGACGGTTTTCTTAACAGTTTCAGGGTCATACATTTGTGTCATGCCCATTTTGACTGCTTAGCGCAGGATTTTAAAAACGAAACATTATTGTCATACAAGAGTTTAGTCAGAAACAAATTTCAAATTGAATATTTTTTGATAATGTAATGTAAAAACCAAAATTTTAATTTTTTTTTAATAACTGAGTTCCTATAGCACTTCAATAATCAAGAGTCACATATTGTATAGTTAAGATTACTCTTGTAAATACATGATACATGTATTAGTATAATAATAAAATAACCTAGTTTATCACAATTCAAGAAAATCGTAATTTATAATTATTTACAAATCGTCAACATTTAGAATTATCTAGTCGTACCAAACTAACACTTATTGTTGTCGTAGTCCTGCATCTCATATTTGGCAATCACATTACACACTTCCATCTTCACTTTAGGGATCAGGTGCGGATGCAGTTTTTTGACACTGGCGGCCATGCTTCGGAAGAACACATCAATTTCATTTGTGTTCTCTTTGAGTATCTTTTCTATAAGTTTGTCTATGGCTTGAGACCTCTGCTCTGGGGTCTTGCTTTCCTCTGTGTACTGGACCAGTTTGGGACCGTTCATTAGTACAGGTTTTGGCAGAATTTTCACCGGTGTTAAGCTAGGTAAGATTGGCACAGCTTTCTTTCGCCCACCGTGTTTCTTGACAATCTTTCTGGGAGGCTCCATAGGTTTGATGGGTTTTGGCAGTATTTTGATGACTGGCTTGGTTTGTTGGTCCTGTGGACCATCCACTACTGTAATCTGTAACAGGAGAATTAATTATAATAAACAAATGTTTTTCCGTAACAGTAGTAGTTAAACTTGGATCAAATCCAGAAATACGAAAGTTTTTGGTAACTTAGTAGGTATTAATCTTTTCTTACGACCTTTTTTCTACTTAAGAGGTAGGCTCTTGTTGGCTTTAAAATGGGTTAAATCTAAATATTCCACTGATATTATTGAAAGACTATGTGAAATTATCGCTATAGAATAAATAAGTATTATATCGAGGGTTCACGGGCTATTTGCATTAAGCAACATTTTTGGAAATGTTCAGGAGATTGTTTTGAAAATTTCTTTCTTAGAAAAATAATCACTTAAACTAAACTTTCAGAAGTTATTTTTCATGAGGAATTTTGTAAGGAAGGATGTTTAAGATAAGATAAAGATAAGATAAATACTCTTTAAAGAAATGTTTGTGAAAGAAATTTTTAAAGTAACCTCCTAAATGTTTTAAAAAATGTCGCCTAATACAAACAACCCGTGAAGCCTTGATATTAACTTAATTCTTGGAATAATTAATAATAATATGAAAGTGATAATCTGGTATGCACTCACTCAAACATAACCCTATACTCGAGCCCTCTTTGAACTTGAATTGAATTAACATTACATTCAATATTATTTTATCACATCAATTATTTCAGAGTAAGTCATCTAAGTACCCTAAATAAATACAAAAGCATCATGCTAATTCTACTATGGCATAATTTGGGATTCACACCTCGTAATAATCTTGGTTGTCCAAAATAACTTGTTCTGTCCCGATTATAACCTCCTCTTCTGGCCTTTCTGCCACCACCTCCTCCGTTGTGTCCTCCTCCATATTCAATTTGTTGAGGAACTGGAGTTTCTCCCAAATGCCTACCCTGGGGATTGAGCCAACACGCCTCCTCCTCACATAGCTGTCGCGGAGGCTTCGAAAGCGCTTCTTACAATCTTGAACTGGAATTAATAGGAAATACCTATGTTAATTTATGAAGTACAATAGCTCTAAAAATATCACATATCTACAATTTTAGGAATAGTCTTTATTAGTAGGTACACTGTTTACACTGAGCAACTACGGGTTAATGTGTGCTATTTCAGTTTCACTCATGCATGTTGTTTTTATATCCATTGGCATAGCAGATGCCTCTGATTTGTATTCATGCTAACATTTGTAAATAGGTACGTCTAGTACAGTAGGCTATTGTTGCACAGCTAAAGAAAAAGAAATCAACATACCTGATCTAGCTAATTGTGTCGCTATTTTCTGCCATGTAATCGCGCGTGCAAGAAAATTATTTCTGTTGGGATCCTGAATATCGTAAAGGAACTGGTTAGGCTGCACCAGTTCAACCAATTTTACGTCGTCTTGCGTGTTCCAACCAACAGCGTTCAAAGGCATCTCCTAATGAAAGTGGAAACAAAATGTCCGCTGCCTATCAAAAGCGTAAATAACAACGTTGTGCTGTGCAGCAAAACGTTACATTTTAGTGATTACAGCGCGACAGTGCCGAATAGCTGAACTAAATGGAGCCAATGTATACAGACGTTTTAACTAAGCGCCCGAGTAGTTTCGCTACTCAACAACAGGTGGCGCACTGTTGACCGACTGACATTAGCGCCATCTATACAATGTGTAAGGCATTTTTATTAAGTTGCTAGATGGCGCTGTTGTTACATTTTCGTGACCATTTTTCCTAACAAGAAAATTAAATAGGTACCTACAGGTGAAATTGAAATCGTGGAACAAATAACCGTGGTTTCTGCTTACTAACGCCTTGTATGTCACGTTTGGATTCATGAACCTTTTTTTATTTGGCAGTCTTTATACTTTCTAACAATTTTGACTAAATTAATCTTTGCTCTGGTCTGGACTGATATTTTGCAGATCGTTCGTCGTAAGGGTTGCTACTGCATTGAACCGACGACACCGACATTTTAAAACAAGGGCGTGGTGGGCATTGATCTAGTATTACCTATATGGTGGGCGATATGATAACACAGATAATATAATACCTACCTACTAGGAAACTCGTACTTTCAAAGCAGCCCGTATCCCGTATCACAGTGTTTTTCAACCTGTGGGTCGCGACTTCCTGCGGGGTCGCGAAGCCTTTCTAAAGGGGTCGCGGGAAAAGAAAAAGTAAGTGGTTAAAGGTCCTACACTGCAATGAATAAATATGATTTCAAGTGAGAAGGCTGGTCCTGTTTATTTTTAACAATTTGTCAAAACGTGGTTCTATTTTTGAGACATTTATAAGTAAATAATTTTCTAATTGAAGAAAATTAGGTATAAACGTAGTCTTTCAAATCACTAACATTTTGTATGTTTATGGTCCTAGGGGGGTCGCAAGAATACCCGACCCGACTTATAAATACCCGACCCGGGTATTAAAAATGGTTGAAAAAAACACTGCCGTATCATATCAGAAGTTGTACATTTGTAAACAAGTAGTACGCTGCCTGGGTCGGTCAAAAAACATACTTCACTAATTTGAATGACACTAGGTATAATAGTTGCTGACAAAGTGACAATAAGCAACTCACTTTGTATCAACAGATGCGATCCTGGCAGCGGGTTTTGCATGCGAAAGCTGTTTGCGTCCCGTATTTTATTAGGCCAGTGCAATAGCTTCAGACGATACTTTTCCAAGTTGTCGTGTCGTTCACTGTCGACTCAGTGCCAGTGCAGTGCAGTCGCGTCCTAAAAAGTCGCTGAAACTATTCTAAAAGCAAGCAAGTGGCCGGCCAGGTCTGGCTTTTGACTCATATCGTCTTACCCAGTGATATCCTCTGGTCCGCATCTCTTCCTCTGGTCTATATCTCTTCATCTGGTCCATATCTCTACGAGGCTTCACTCGATCGATAACCTAGGTTAACGGATTACAGACATAACCTGAATAGGTACTGTATAGGTTTGACTGTTAGTGGCATTTATATCAAACGTTTTGGCAACACACTGTATTACTAATGATATCATCTACTTCTTATCAAATTCCTTAGCTGCGTAGGTGAGATAGGACTTTATCTCGCTGCAACTCGCTGTACTTGTGCAATAAAGCTCTGCAATAGCTTTGTTTGTTTACACAGCGCGCGTCTTCCGACATTGTAAATCATAGCTGTAATAAACTAAATTCTTGGTCCGCCTGTACGCTGGAGTCTTAGCTTGGAGTAGAAACTACAAGTACGCTAGGTAGGTACCAAAGTCTAACTACAGCAGGATCTCTTTAATCCGAACACCAAAAATATACCCCCATTCGGATCCGTGGAGCGTTCGGATTATATGTAGTTAGTAGACACTTTGAAAGGCATTTCTGACAATAAAACAAAGGTGTTTATTATTGAAACTATGTTTTTATCATGCAAAACTAATACAGCTAAATGATAATGCTGTAATTAATATTTTTTTAAAGAATTCCCGGATAGTACTTTGACGACTAGTATTAAGCGACATTGAAAACGATTAATTTGTGCAAACGCGTAACGCGAGGCGGTCATCAGATGTATAATTCAGTACAGAAATGTCCACGTGGTACAGTGATTTACTTAGAAACGGCGGATGCGCGGGTATAGGGGGGTCGTTCGGATTATAGAGGGGTTCGGATTAAAGAGGCCTTGCTGTATTATAGTTCATGGAATGAAGCCTCCCACTTTACACAACACTGCTTGTTGGCTTGTACTCATGAAACTGAACAACTTTCCGCAGTAAGCCCCATTCAGTACGCAAAATAAATTTAGAATTCCCTTGAGGAATTCCCATGCTAAGTTGGCCGATCAGATCAAAATGTTATAAGGTCGATTTTTTTTCTAAACCCATCCTTAAAATAGTGCACTACAAGACTACCTACTATTCTAACATATTGGCAAGAATAATCCAACGTTAAACAACTGCATTTAACGACCGTAATTACTTAATTAAAACCAACTTCGTTATCAATTTTAAAAATATCTCAACAGGAATCGAAAATAAACTCTGATTAGACATTAAGACAAACCTATTTACTAATAAAATGCGACAAAAACACATATTCCTCACTAATTAATACGAACATGCTGGGCAGACATCGAAATCGGATCTCCCTTTGAAGATGTTAAATTATCCCTGGCGGAGTCTGTCGGTCGGATGGAACAAAGATATTTTAAAACTTAATTTAACTGTTACATGCCGATGCAGTTTCATATATCGTAGTAATAGTAAGGTAGAATCGTAGTGATTATATGCTCAGTGGGTAGAATGGGATTTAAAAACATATTTGACAACTTTTTATCTGCTGTAGCCTGTAGCTGGCTGTAGGTTGTGCATAGATCGACCTCCACAATGCGTATTATTTACAGGATTTAAAATAGTGCGTTTGAGATTTTAAGGGGTTACTCAGAATCAAGTATAGAAAAATATTATAATTTCTTTTTTTCTTGTTATTCTGTTTAGTGTCTTTTATTTTGATATTTTGATGCAATAAAGTAATCAATTGATGATCGATATATATGATTAACCGGTACCTCGGTAAAATAACTTTCTTTGTGCGTTCTCGATCACACGCAACAGTTGGTTCCTCTAGCGTTGCGTTGCGCTGGTTTATGGAGGGTGTCCGATGAACTGTGTCTCCGCCTCACGTGTCATTATGGGTCGAATGACATACTATGGGTGAAGATATCATTAGCATATCTCTGTCTACGTTACACGAGTGATTTTTGTTAATAATTGACCACGCTGAATACGTTAAAAACAACCGACTTCAATCGCAACAACTCCAATTTTGCTATGTTTTTGTTGATTTTCTCAAAAACCGCTGAATCGATTTCGATAAAATTTATATGGGACCACCTGTGAAGTATAACCCTTTTAAACAAAAAAAGAATTTTCCAAATCGGTTCAGGCGTCTTCGAGTAATCGGTGAACATACATTAAAAAAAAAAAGATTCCGACGAATTGAGAACCTCCTCCTTTTTTTGAAGTCGCTTAAAAAGAATACAGAATGAAATGAAAAGAAACAGTAGCATGTTTGATGACGGGCTCACCCCATTACAGGATCTCTTCCTGTCAATTTAAGGAAAATTACATTTAAGTTTAAAACGAACATTTGAAATTAAAACAGTTTTGAAACTTATTTTAGACTCCACTGGGTTCTCTCCAGCCTTATATCTGATTTTTCATATTTAATTTTGTTAATTCTAAATTATGAAACTATATTTTTATATTATTCTTTATATTATTGTATTTGTATTTTAATCGGATTTGTATTTAAAATTATTTTTATTTGTATATTATGGGTTTTATGAATCTGAAATAAATTATTTATTATTATATGATTTTCGTAATAACGGTATTATAACGTTCAAAGAGTACCTTCCATAACCGACTGACAAGCTGACCCGTTTTACATCAAAGTCTACGAGGACGAAGCTGTGGGTACTCTAGTATAGTTGCAAAATAAAAAATGTTATTACTTATACAGGGTGTCCCAAAAAGTATGGTCAAGCGGAAGTCCAGAGATAGAACAACTCTAGGGCTACCGAAATCACCCCCATGTATGTTCAGCGATTTTTGGTAGTTTTCGAGTTATGATTTTTTTTAGGATTTTTTAATTTTTTTGGCCGGATCGGATTTCATATTATTTTTTAAAGAATTTATTACAAATTTCCGGTATTTTTTTAATGTAACATAATCATTATGAATTGTACTTTCAGGCATAAAATAATAAGCTTCGTAACATTAGTGTAAGTAACAAAAGTTATGATAGAAAGTCAAGAATTTTAGATTGAGCGACTCAGATTTAAACTTTCAGCATAAAATAAAAAATACAAAAAGGTGTTTCCAATGCTCTTCGGTAATTTTAAAAACTGCACGAGATTCTAAGCTTTTAGAATCATATTCAAAAAACAGTACTTAATGGGCTTTTTTTTCCTGAAATAAGCCGTCAAAGTTGTTAAGGTAGAAATTTCCTAAGGAAGTTATTTAATTTTTGTCGTCTCTAGTTATCAAAAATAATTACTAATTTAATGAGTTTTATAGAAAAAAATATTTCAATTCAATAAAGAACGTTTTGAGCAGAATGGTAGTGGAAATCATCACCTTTTTTTAAAAAAAACTGCGAATTTTTCTTTTAACTTTACTCATCAGTTATTATTAGATTGCCTCTGATTTTGGGATTCCCATACGGTTTTCTATGGTTCTCGTGCTAGTCGATGGGTCTCTCGCCACTTCTTCAAGCACTGATTCGACTACATCTGGATCTTGAATTTCTAATGGACGCGCAGACCTTGTATTAGGTTAGCGACCTTCAATGTAAGCTTCATGGACTCGTAAAGAGATACAGTAGAGGACTCGTGCAGACTTCTTGCGTCCTGCGGAATTATTAGCTGATGAGTCATAAAAATAAATGTGTGATAATTTCCGCTATCATTCTGCTCAAAACGTTCTTTATTAAATTGAAATATTTTTTTCTATAAAACTCATTAAATTAGTAATTATTTTTGATAACTAGAGACGACAAAAATTAAATAACTTCCTTAGGAAATTTCTACCTTAACAACTTTGACGGCTTATTTCAGGAAATAAAAGCCCATTAAGTACTGTTTTTTGAATATGATTCTGAAAGTTTAGAATCTCGTGCAGTTTTTAAAATTACCGAAGAGCATTGGAAACACCTTTTTGTATTTTTTATTTTATGCTGAAAGTTTAAATCTGAGTCGCTCAATCTAAAATTCTTGACTTTCTATCATAACTTTTGTTATTTACACTAATGTTACGAAGCTTATTATTTTATGCCTGAAAGTACAATTCATAATGATTATGTGACATAAAAAAAATACCGGAAATTTATAATTAATTCTTTAAAAAATAATATGAAATCCGATCCGGCCAAAAAAATTAAAAAATCCTAAAAAAAATCATAACTCGAAAACTACCAAAAATCGCTGAACATACATGGGGGTGATTTCGGTAGCCCTAGAGTTGTTCTATCTCTGGACTTCCGCTTGACCATACTTTTTGGGACACCCTGTATAAAACAGCCGAAAATAAAACCGAAATATTGAATCACGCATTTAATTTTACAGGATGTCATTAAAAAATCGTACTTTCCTTAAAAACATATCCTACGCATGAACCAACCAACACATTCGCAAGATATCTGTTTTTTCGCAAAAATGTGCCTTTCCGTACTAAGTTGGCCGAAAATGAAATTAAATACGCTACATATTACATAATATACCTATATTTATTGCAAAAAAACTTATTTACAGATGATAAAATTTAACCATGTGTAAAAGCTCAACTCTTTAGAAAAGTCTTTATTTTTCCGCGAATAGATATTTTTACTTGTCCTAAGGGGGAGTATTGTGCTGTTTCTTGGCCACTGTTAAGAGAGACTACTATTTTCCAGTTACACTATGTGTTCTCATGTTTTCCAGTTACACTATGTATTTTCATGTTTTCCAGTAACACTATGTATTCTCATGCTTTCCAGTTACACTATGAATTCGCGTTAAATCTAAACTGCCCAGTCACCTAGTCCTTGGTTACACCATTCACCCAAAAGGATCATATTTACAATAACTATACCTAATCTACATTAAGCAACCGTAGATATCTGTGTTGTCCGCAATCTCCGTAGCACGCCGTAGCACTGATCAAATCAAACAAAGTCAGTTAAAATCCGCGCCGCGAACACTGCGCACGCGCCTCTGTCAACCGCTCAACGACATCAAATGCGATAACGAATTCGACATTTGAATTTTTAAATATCAGTTCTAAAGTTCATAAACAATAATTGGTAATCTTAGAGTGAAGTTTTGGTGATGTGATCGTGACTAAATAAGTTTTATGAAATTCGGTGCAGATCGGCGTTTCGAAATACGAAAAAGTTTTGACAGTGTGAGGTTAAGGCTAAGGAGTTTTTGTTACACACCTTTTATGTCTCAGCATGAGACGAGGGTCTGGTAAAAGTTTGTCACTATGACAACGAGATGTCACTCTGACAGCTGCAAGCACCGATTGTTATGTCAAACGGTTGCACAAATGCGTTTTGACATTGTAATTATTGCTCGCGCTTGGCTAATTGATTAGGAAACAAACGGGTTATGTTTCTGCTTATGTTGAGAGTTCTAACTCAAGATCTATCTTGATGCCGCCTTACATGCGTTGACACCTTCGATTTCTTAACTGGTACCTACTTAATATAACTTAATCATGTCTAAGTACCTGTTCTTAAAGCTCGAGGCTTCGGATATTTTAATCTCGTTGCATCAATATTTTCCAATCAACGAAATCACATCTGTCGTTATTATTGCGAAAGTTTTATTTGGGATAAGCAGTGGTTTATTGAGAGATTTAATTGAGTTTAATAAGCATTAAGTTTATGTATTTAAATCAAAATGGCTGATCAACTGACTTGAGTATTTGGTGGAATGATGATGTACAATAATAAAGTTAACAGTAAACCTTACTGCTGGGGTAGAATCTTATAATGCATGATCCGTATAGGTGCTACAGTATCGCTGCTTGCTCTGTTCCTGCCGCCGAGCAGAGCAGCGTGCTGTGTTCCGGTGGGTGTCACGCCCGCGTATAACTACTGGCATAAGAGTCATTCCTTTTCAGCCCTCTAGTAATGGCAAGGCACTGATAATCCTTCTGGGTGTTTGAATCCCCATTCTGCCCTCATAAGTTAGAAAGCCGCAAAGTATATGGAGTTTCCGTATACCTATTTTGCGGTCTTATTTCTTATGAGGGCAGCATTGCTATCTATAGGCGGTGGTAGCCACTTTTCATCAGGACGCTCTCGTCACTCTTTTGTTACTGCTGGCTGGATACATGCGGATCAGGAGTAAGGATTGCTCAGTCATTTTGGCCTCTCTGCTACTTGATTTTCGTAACCGTGATTCAATCAAGGAGACTTGTGTTCTGATTGGAAATATATCATGATATTTGAAGAAAATTGTTCAGTTTCTGACTGGAAGCTGAATGAACTTGGTAGTTTCGTAACAATTTATGGAGTTCCAGTAGTTCTTATTTTATCATACCAATTTCAAAATTTTTACACCTCTGTTCTACAGTTTCTTGATCTAATGGACTTTATCGCCTTTTTTGATTTGTTATTTTAAAATTAAGTTATAAGAACATCTTTCAAAACACCGCACTTATTTCGAGATCGCATCGGAGCAGTCCATCCTTCTCAATTAAGTAGACACTATTTATTTATGTCATCGCCTCTTCGCAAAAAGCAATTAGTGTAGCCATGGTAGGGCTGACAGCGTGTAATGAATAAATTATAAAAATGACTATACTATTTATGACCGTTTTGTCAGTGCCTAATCAAAAGGCTGAGTTTCCTATAAATAATGTTTATTTGATCTGAGATTAGTTGCTATTATTTATTAAAAGCGATATAAATTGAGCAAGTTTCCCCGAGGGAACAATGTTTTTTTCTACACATATCCCTCCTAGATTACAAACTGAATTAAATGGGCAGATAAATTTTGTCTTTTAGACTGTGTGTTACGATACGAACAAAGCCTTGCCTCGTTCTTTGTACCAAGAACCAAAACCTTTCAGGCTACCAGCTTTTCTTACATACTTGGCAATCGTTTTTCAAACGTTCGACATTAGAAAAAGTCCTAAAAGTTGACGAATTCTCCCATAGATTACTTATTTGTTTCATCCATGCATTAAAAATAATCCATTTATCCTATCTATCAAAATACAACATTCTAAATCCAAACATAATCCAGATCTGCCATCCCTGCTCCCTCTTTCCCCAGCGGTGGAGCTTTCAGAATGTAACTGTGCGTCTATAAAAGGGATTGGGATTAACTGATGCGCGCGCCGCGATGGTGCAGACTATTTTAGTAGACGAACGAATTCCACTCTCGCGCAGCATACGGAATGTCCTGTACTTGTGTCTTGACGATACGACACATATCGCACGAGTCGCCAAACGATAAAGCCAGTAAGTTTGTAATCTCTTTTCAATGCTAAGCTAATGAAAGAGACAGCAAGCGTTTTGTCACATTCGAGGCGACATAGTATGTCGTATTACGACGTCGTCTAACGTCTACCTGGTTGCGTTACCAAGCAGGGCGTTGATGGCCGTGTTCGATTGGTTGGAGGTACCGGAATTGGAGCTCTTGGAAGTGACGGTTTTGTCCCGGCTGACCTAAATGAAGTTTGTTTGTTTCTTTGTAAACTCTGTATTTTTATAACGAATTTTACCCAGTATAAAATAATAGGACAAATAATTTAAAAAGGCGGACTTATCTTAGTCTTACCAGAAAGACTTATCCCTACATAACTTTTTAACGATGATGCCGAAGATGGAAGCGGGCTTACCAAGATTCCCCAACGCGATGGAGAACTGGCTATCTTATCACCATGCCGGATTATCCTGCTGTATTCTAGTTAGCTTTGTTACATTACATACACTATGAGTTCGCGAAAACTCTTTGTCACTTTCAAATTATAGCAGAGACAATAATTTTTCTGTGCTTTCAGTAAGTCTTTCTTTCAGTACCAAGATTTTTTCTTAAAACTTTAAACTAGTTTACTTCTGCTTCCTACTTCCATGTTCCAAGTTTACCTACGTTTCCAAGATCAACAGCAAATTTCATCATTTCGTTGCAGTAGGTGCACTCTAATACCAAAGCAAGTAAGTCACCACAGTAATGTGGATGTTTGCACAAAAGTTTCACTCCACTCGACTGCGGCCCACGTTTGGCAGTATCTGGTAATGACCACTTGTACCGTTTGGTCTATTATACCATCCCATTTTCTTTGTCGTATTTGTATGAAAGAAGTTCGGCTACAAAGGTATTTCAAAATTCTTGCTACTGTGCAAAATTGTAGCGAGCGTTTAAGCGGAATTTTAATTTTCAGAGCACTGTTTAACAAAAAGAAATTTTGCCAGTAAGTTACTACTTTCCTTTGTCTTACACGTGATTTTTGGCAGTTGTGTATGACGAAACTTGGATATTAATGTCGTCAGTAGTTCAGTACTCTACGTATCCAAGGAAGCAGCAAAATTTTGAATTTTGAATTTTTGAATTTTGATATGTCAGAATCAGAAGCAACACCGCGAGTTTTTGATGAAGCCCGACTAACAGAATTAAAAGTGGGTTTTCCCAAAACAAAACAGAGTTATGTTCACCATTCAGCAAGTAATGTGAAATGTGTTTTTTTATAACACAATATTAACATGTGATTGTGATGTAAGTACACGTAGCTGTCACGGGTCATGGTGATCATCTAGTTATTTCTACTTAATCGAAGTTAAAGTAATATTTACCAAGATAAAATAATCTTTATATAAGAGCTAAAGCTAAAGTCAAGGAATAAAAGTAATGTGTTTGATGTCATTTTTAAGTGATGGTCAGTTCACAAAACTAAACAAAGTTTTCGTAAGTAATTTTTTTTGGACATTTGCAAAGGCAACTGTGCAAAAAGTTGAAAAAAATTAGTATTCATCTAAAATTCTAAAGGTTCGATGTTCACTTTAAAAGGTGAGTAGGTGGGTATTCCAGCATTGTTACGTAAATAAAATAAATACTTAAGTATACAAAGTGTGTACAAATAATTTGCCGTGAAATGAGTTGTAAAAACAATGGAAATCCGTCAGTAGCAAGCACTTGACGGATATTTCAGTAGAATGATTTCTGTATAGAGTGGAACTGGAAAAATATTAATACAAGTGGTTTAGACTGGAAATAATATTGATTTTTTATTATTCGTAGATATTTGTAGGTTGGTTCATAGAACAGTTCCTGAAATTTCTATATCCTGCTTGAAAGGTTTACCAGTAGATGACAAATAATCATTAGGAAATATCAAAAACGTTATCTTTTCAAATCTTTAATAGGTAGGCCGTTTTCGGCATGCATCGTCTTATATCATGCATCATGATCGTGATGACCATGTCAAAAGATAGAAGCGAGCTCACCGAGAATCCCCAGCTAACGCAATGGGGACCTAGCTGTCTTATCTCCATACCGTCATAGTCGTAGAAACTTTGTACTAGGTGATAAAAATGCCTTAAAAAATGTGTAAAGCATTCACTTAATTAAAAAACTGCTTTCAATTTCTTTTGAACAAAACATTTGATTAAATCAAATCAAAAATCGCTTAGTTGACATTTGGGAAATCGACCACCTGAGAGTAGCGTTACCTGGAGTTACTTTATTTGCCCAATAACCTTGTATAAGCGATGAATAATCATTTACATGAGTATTGCACACTCGAGAGCGAAAGTGTAGGCGCGAGCGCAGCGCAGGCGCGGGGGCGTTTTGTTTTCACTACTAAACTAAATATAATAATAACTTAAATATGTTTTAGGACGTTTATTTAAAATTCATGATATTCGCTTCAAACTTTGAAAAGTCAGTGGGTTTAAAATGGGGTTTTTGAGTTAGAAAAAGTTTTGGCTTGACTTAATGTGATTGAACTTTGTGAAATTATGTAAAAAAAAATGCTTGAAATGTTTGTCTCATAAATAATTAGTTGATTTTCAGTTGATTTCATGGCAAAATAAAGTTTTAAGTTGCAGTTGTGTTTAAAAGTCTAATCATTTATTTGCAAGAGCATAGTGGGTATAAGGGCGTTCTTTTTAAAGTATTTAATGCGCAACCATCAATGGCATGCAAATATACAATAATAATTTTTATTTCGAACAAAAATAGTTTTGAGTATTCGTTCGTTGGTCTTGTCATTCGTGCCTTCCTGAAAATAATGACTTTTCGTGCCTGCATTCTTCGTATCGTCTGCTATATTGTTAACAGAACGTCTTTCGCATTGGGTCACGTAAATGGTTCTACTATGATGCTAATTCAATTCTCAACTCAACGTTGACGTCTGTTCCCATTTGTCAATATTGAACACCTAGTTAATCCAAAATAGTATTTTTAAAAAGATCGAATATTCCATCAAGAGTCCATAAAATAAACTTATCCACACCTTTTTCGAAAAGATAAAAAATGTTTTTTTTGTATGATTGTTAATGCTCCGACATGTCCCATTTGTATGATTGTTCATTATTTTATGTGTTTTGAATGGTGTCGACGGCTTCGCTTATTCCCACTTACGATATTTACACCGTGGTTGTTTACGCTTTTACGCGTTTATTATAAAAGGTCAACAATATTGACAAACTGAAAAATCGTAGATGCTTACGTTTTCCTATTTGTCAATAATATAGACAAACTGAAAAACCGTTGACGCTTAAGTTTTCCTATTAGTCAAACAATTTTGACGAACTGGAAAAATAATTGTTGGCATCTGGGAATAGGCGAACGTTGCTGCTGGGTCGTCTGAGTTTGATGTCAACGGAGGCGGAGGACCATCACCACGGAATACTAATTAGATGTTTTCTGCCGCCATAAGAAAGAAAGCCGCAAAGTATATGGAATTTTCGTATGCTTTCCGGCGTTCTTTATTATGAGTGTAGTATTATTTATGTGATATCTCTGTCGCGGACGTGTTCGTCGAATTCAATGTTTAGCTGATTGTTCTCGGGAAGTTCGGGGATCTTTACGGTTATCGTTTAGATATGATGATTGTCTGTTTGGTTTCGTTGGATGTTGTGTTGGTAGTAAATAACTTTTACTTAATTAAAATTATAACTCTAGAAGTTCTTTCCTTCATGACGTTTTGGGCTTGTAAAACATATTTGTGCTTTCTAAAGATGGTAAAGCATAAAAAGCAATATGCCGTATCAGGGATGTGCTGTCATCATTTTGAGTTCCATTATCTGCCTTGGTTTGTCGACATTTCAATATAATTGTTAAATTGTTTGTAATGTAAAAATACTACAGATCTGTCTATTCGACTCTTTTTAATCGTTTATCCATCAACGGAAGGGCTAGCCATCCAAAAGTATCTAATCGCGTCATGTTCGTTTTTCAAAATGTACTTTTGTCTAAATGTCCTTTTTATTTTACTCTGCGCTGTTAGCCTCGTTTCTTGTTTTGTCTCTTAGCACTATTAGTTCTTTATAAAGTTTGACGCCATCACTGACCTGTCCACAATCCTCCCCCTCATCCTCACTGCTATCTAATCGCTCTTTATTACTTACTCTGATCGGTAGGTTAAGGCTCTTTTTGCAGCAAACAGTATCCGATCTCTTCACAGGAATCCTTGTTGAAGTCTAGCTTATTATTACATCTGCAGTTGTGTCACACTGTCGGTTAGATTGTCAGTGTGTTGGTAAATCCATCACGTTTGACATTTGCTGCGCCCGCGGCGATACGCGAAGGATAACGACCAGGTACAGTCAGATGAATTTAACAGTACGTGTAGCTGTGTGTCCTAGTTTTTTTTCTGAATCGATGAAGTTTTCAAAGCCTGCAGCCTGTGCTGTGTTGCTGCAGAGTTATTGATCATCATAATTTTAACTTAACGGGAATGTATCTGCCAGAACCTTCCTTGCAGTTTGTCATCACATATTTAATAAAATAAATTTCTGGTCCAATAAAGTCTGCAAGGAAGCTTCTTACACCACGTCAACAGATGGCGTTGAACCGAACCCACATACTTACATCCTTTTTACATCCATACATTGATTGAGTGCGCTATCTAAATTTCTGCGAAAGGAGCTACACATATTTCCAATCATTATTTGTTGAACAACGGCTAGTCTCCACATCCTCGTGCTACCTCGCCTGGCGGAGGCATCTTCTTCATTCTCCATAGAGTAGAAACACTGTTCCAAATATTCATCAATCTTTGCTGCTGATTGTACGTCACTCGTTATTGTACATTGATTCATCGTCTATGGCCTCTGGTGCTATTATTGCAAGCTCTTTACAATTTTCCGCCATATGCAAATCCTGCAGGTGTCATGCTGCGAGATAGATTTGCATACCATTATCTGTGTTTATTATTAATATTTATGATAAATAATCATATTGTTGTCTGAACTCTAGAACATGCGCTGTGGCAAATTAGCTTTATATATTGATGTTGTATCATTTTAACTTGCAATAAATCAATTCATTTTCCTTATCAGAACCTTATTTTTGTCCTATCAAAGTTAAGTTCTGAATATTTTTTTGAATCCCCATACAAAGTTGGCGGATCAAACGATTAATAATAATTTTACTTTCAATAAATTAAAAGAAAATAGAATCTAATATACTTAAGTCAAGTAGTATACTTTTTTTGGCACTGCAGATCAACCTGATTCAAGAGTAGAATATATTTATCGAAGAAGAAGCTATATGTATAGGGTGTAACAAAATAGGTGTAGGAGTTGTACCTAGTTGTAGAACAAAACTTGCTCAGTATAACGAGTAGAAGCCCCAGCCAGTGACTCTTACATATATTGTAGCAAAATTGGTGTAGGACCAGTTAACTGGGGATTCTACTCATCATACTGAACAACTTTTGTTATACTTTTGGACTCTCCATACAAAAATGGCCAAACATCAATTTGTATGAAAAGTTAAAATTTTTTTTTGGGATTTGAGCAAAGTCGTAGAACAAAAGTTCTTCAGTACACGATGAGGAGAATCCCCAGTTAACGGGTCCTACACCAGTTTTGTTACATCTGTATAATATTATGCATTTTTCAAAACAATATGTAATAAGTAAAAAAAGAAGCTTCGATATCACAAAAAAGAACTTAACAAGAAAGAAGTACTACTTTCTTCAAAATATTCTAAGAAAAACGTTCGAACCCAAAGAACAAGCACGCACGTGAACAATACTACGATGAAAATTGATAACTTTCTTTTGTTGATTCCTACCAAACTCTTACTGCATCGCCGGTGAAAGGAACCGGCAGCAATAAACAGTCCGTACATATAAAAATAGCTGGGATATCCGTCCATCCTTCCGTATCGAGAGGCAAGAGGCGCGCGTTCGCTTCAAGTATGCTTGTCACGGTGCGCGAGAGCAATCTGTGTGTCAACGCGCAATTATTTTGATTGAGATGAGATGATGAACAAGCTAAAAGTAAAGTATATAAAAATACCTATGTATTGATTTTAAGATAGACTCCGTAAACAAAAATAGTCTAAAATAGAGAAATATGGGGTTCTTCATTTCTTTCTATACTTACAAGATTATTGTGTGTATGTACATATATATATATATATAATATCATATATATTAAAAAATGAATATAAAATACTCGTAAGAGCGTACTCCCATATCAAATGCCGGCAACGCACTTGTGACTCCTCTGGTGTTGCGGGTGTCTATGGGCGGCGGTAATCGCTTATGCTCGTTTGCCACCTATATGCTATAAAAAATTACTTTTAAATTCGGAATATATTTGACGTTATATTATTCTAAAATTGTTAGTCCTGTGTCTGAAAGTAAGTCATTTTTTAATTATTACAAAATTATTTTGCTGTGTATTCTCCTTACAGTTACAGAAACTTACAGTTCATTAACAATAATAATAAGTTCTTGTCTGAGTTCAGTAAACAGAGGTCATTTAACAGATTTGCATAATAACGTACTAAATTAAGTAACATTTTAAATGGATCAAAAGTCGTAAAATAAAACCAGAATCTTGATTTTAGTTTAAAATCAAATCACATTTTAGTTTAAAATGTAGTATAAAATTGTGTTAAATTTTTCCTTTTTTTAAGTGACTATAAACTTTGTAAAATAAATCAGAATAAATAAATGATAATTAAATTATTCCCCGATATAACTTTTAGATTACATACTAATAGGTATAATACACTTTCGTTCGTGATTTTTCCGTTAATTGTGGCGGCGGTATTAGATATACATTGTACCTTATAAA
The DNA here is from genome assembly GCA_958295455.1 of Coleophora deauratella. Taxonomy (NCBI): domain Eukaryota; kingdom Metazoa; phylum Arthropoda; class Insecta; order Lepidoptera; family Coleophoridae; genus Coleophora; species Coleophora deauratella. The sequence goes on along the minus strand of OY282409.1, from coordinate 9,797,894 downwards.
CTCCACTTGGCACTTAGGATTTTAGAAACTCATTTAAGGATTCGCTCTTTGTTTTCTTTGAGTATACGTATGTACTTTAAATTTTTACGGCCCATAAGGCCTGATAAAAAGCCCCTAGTTAACTGGTCTTACACTTCTTCCGTGTCTTACACGCTAAAAATATTTTGTTAATACCTGAAAAAAAAATTGAACAACGTTTGAAATATAGCTAGATGAATTATTATAACTAAAAACCATCTTCATAAATTTTATTATTATACTAGTGTCATCAACAAACGCCTCCGGGTAATAAACATAGCCAGAACGAATCAATCAACCTCACATGTTCATTCATAATAACTCAGATTCAGCAAAAACTGATAAGTATGTTGATCACCTTGATCTTGTCTCTTTAAAATGTCCTATGACTTCCACGGTCTTTAAACGGTTACAGTAGGTCATCAAAAGGACTAGGCATCAATCTTAGTGTTGACTTGAGGAACAAAATGCACTATGTATTGATTCTGGGCAGCACTTGGTCCAACTTCCAAACATAGATGGTCAATGTCCTTTGACTAGTATTAAAATGAAATGTTCCTAGACGTAATGACTTTTTCGACGTGTATTGTACATATTGAGTTACATATCTTTTTGTCTGCAGCAGTTACGTGGGCGTGATAAGTCTGTGAAATATGGTATACTATACAGGTTAAAACAAAATATATTTAGAGCCAATTACAACTTTTTGTAAGGAACCCATAGTCAATACTCAGAAAATTGAGTCCATACAAAATCTGTCAACTTTAGTTTCTTAAAACTTTATAATGACAGATTATAACATAAAACATATTATTTTATTGGCATTCATTAGTTGTTAATCTAATACTATTATTTGTCCCATTAAAACCAATGGGTAATCGTGTTTTCTTGGGTTGGATTCGGTGCGTTATCTAGATTCTCGTAATTTTTAACGCGTCCGTTAATCATATGAACCGGCTATTGAAAGATGATTATCTATTAACGATTGTATTTAATTAAATTGATACAAAATCGTGATCACGGGAAATACAATATTATGATAAGTAACAAGTATTAGATGGGTACAACGATATTGTTTACTTTTATAACTTGTTTTAAATGATTTTACTGGCCTTGAAGATCTTGTTAAAAGCTAGCCTTCCTCGTTTCAATGCACAGAACTCTATTTAAACATTTTAACATTTTGGTCTTGTAGGTTGAAACGTAAATAGCAAAACTACGTCAAACATAGTGCCAATTATAACTTTTTTTATTATTAATTTAAATTAAAGTTGAAGCACCCTTTAATAGCTCTTTAAAACTGCTATACAATCCGATCATTTACTAAGGTTGCCTAAAAGAAATCGCTCACAGCGATTTTTGCATTGTTTATTTTTAAAGATATCACATAATTCTTCTGTTTGGCTGGTGTTTTCGTGGAGTTTCATATAGTAGATCTAATTTTTATGTAGATAGATAGATAATCAGTTTATTGTATTGCACACGTTACAAAAATAAAAGACGTTACAAAAATAAATGAAGACATAAAATGTAAATACAGGAGACAAAAACAAAGTAACTTAAAATTACACTAATCTAGTTCATCCATATAGTTTTTTAAAGCACTTTGGCCGCTATCACCGTCACCTGCACCTCCCCTCTCTCAGCTATCGCAAAGTCAATATTTGGTCGAGTTATCTGCGCTCGCGCACCGAACGTGGGAAAGGCTCTATCTTTTCTCTCTGTCTCCAGTAAATACAAGTAATGAGTTGTTTAAAGTATACCACATGGTATTTAGCGTGTAAAATCTTTTCTTCAGCGATATAGTTCGTGACAGACTTGATTAAAATCATATAAAAATGTTGACTAGGCTGTATACTGTCTTATTAAGTCTATGTCTTTAGTACAGGAGCTTAGCTACTTTTCGGCTTTGTGACTTGAACAGGATGAAAAAAAAAATTCTTAAGAAAGAAATTACTATTCAGATGAGAAGTTTGCTTATGCACGCTTCATTGTTTCTTCAGTGCGTCTCGTCTCGATTATCTAAATTACCTAAGGCCTCGTTTAGGGAGACGCGGGGCGTTGGGCGGCGCGTCTGGAGTCTCGTCGCGCGGTCAAATCAAACATATGGTTATTTATGAGTGCTTTCATGTGTTATAGAAGCGTCATCACGCGCGCGCGCGAGTTGTTTGTTTGTACTGAAAAATGCGCCGCGCAACGCGTCTACCTAACGAGGCCTAACCTCACAAATTTCACGCAGTTAATTATGGTGACTTTAACACACTGAAAAAGTCATCAATCCTTTTTGGCTACAGACGCAAAGTAAACCTTATTTTTTCGCAATTAGTTTGCCCTTAGCTTTATCGCACCTGATTGTAAGTGATAGATGACATTACCGTATCAACATATGTTTTCAAAATTATTTAATTTTAAAATTTCTGTTTTCTATCACCGAACAAAACTTTTGTTTGAGTCTATGATTCTCCGAATAAACATTTTAGTGTGTAGTTGAAAATAAACTTTTTTTTTTTCATTCAAAATTGACGTGGAGTCCACTTTGCCCTTATCAAGACACCTGTTGTAGTATCTCGAACTCGTGGAGTCGTGGATAAACATTCGAGTTAGCTATGCGATACAAATCGATCTATTGTTGGTTTATAAAGCGGTGCAACAACTAAACGCACTTCATTGAATAAATAGACGACGTCGCGGACGCGGTAAAATTCACAGAGAAGTGATTTCTAATATCTAGGTTATATCCAGCGTGTAACAAAACTGGTGTAGAGGCCGGTAACTCTTCATACTGGACAATATTTTTCTACGATTTTGGTCAAATCGCAAAGCCGTAAAACAAAACTTGTTTAGAATGATACACTACACTATCTTAGTTACATTCTGTATATGAGAAAGTTATGCGCTTCACTTCAGTTCTTATAAGTTACTGATTCTGGAATAATACAGGTATTTGGCATAGCTTCCAAATAATCTGTAAAGGTTTGTATCGTCAAGTTTGGAAATTGGTGGGAGAGTCTACTGACAGAAAATCGATGGGTGCAAGGTTCGGTAGGGCGTAATTTGAGGCAGGTTATTATGCATTTTATTTAACTGTATACTTTATTACATTAGTTTTAGTATTCATCACGTGAAATCGATGAGATATGATAAGCCGATGGGCGATGGTTGATTGCCGGTAGCGTAAACAAGACATATTGGTCAACTGCGCGCGAGCACGACATGCCATGCAAATACTGCGCGTGCGGCTCTGGGGCGACACAGATCCCACCTATTCGATAATATTTAAAGAGTTGCATAACTGTACCGAGTCCATTGCCTTTCGAGGTTAAAGAGTTTTTAATTATTTTCTTTATTTTATTCAAAGTGTATTTTTATATGAATATATCCAGGACTTGCATTTATGATGCATTCGCATTGTATTGGAAAAAAAAAATAGATTTGTTCTACCACTTTTAAAATAAATGACAAATATTTTCGGACTCTCCATACAAAAATGGTAAATCCGATCGATTGATTTGTATGAAGAGTTCTTTTAAAAAGTGTTAGAAAAAAGTTGTCTTATTTGGCCCGAATAATAGGCTGGATATGATCATATCCGCCATTTAAATTTTACCTTATGAACTGGCGAGTTTTAATGTGCGCATGACACATAGGATCAAACTAATCTCAAGGATTTTTTTGAGGTTATATGCTAGTTTTTAGAGTGAAAGATTTAGTCTGATAATCAAAAAATATCGAAGGAGATTTGTTTAATCTTCTACAGATTTCGTTTCGTTTGGTTGTTGGGCGCAAGTCTACAAGCGCAGTTTGTGGAGTGATCAGTCGTGACTGCGGATTCCGGCCACAACGCTGATACACAGATAATTGTCACTTGCTGAGTTGAAATGTGTCTTAACACTTAATAACGTAGTTACATCAGTATATTTTAAATGCCATATTGAAGGACACTGCAGTTTTTAGAACTAATAAGTCTGAATATTTTAAAGAAAAAGTGTGAGTGTTTCAACATCTGGAACTAATTATGAACCCATATTTTTATATAAATTAGGACGGCAGCGAATGAATTAATTGATTGTACTATTTGCCTCCTTTATTTAAGCAACTAAATCCAGAAGCACCATTGCAGCTACTGACTTGCCAGAAGTCACTGTCAGTCATTGAATTATTAAACTGCCATTCAGACTGATGGAAATTAGGCTTTACAAAAAGCCTAGGTGGGCCGGCGCGGTGTCGGCGCAGTGCCGGATTTATAAGGTTGTGGGGAAAATATTTTATTGTGAGCGTCACCAGCCTATGTCGAGCAGTGGAAGTCTTATAGCTGATGCAGATGATAATCAAAGTATTGTAGATTCCTTACCATGCTATAAGATGTAACCGTTTAACCGCTTCCGTGGCGCAGTGACTAGGCCACTTGCTGCACATCAAGAGATCGCGGGTTCAATTCCCGGCGGGTTTCAACTCTTTACGACTAGGTTTGGTTGGTGCCAGGGCATTTTGTGAGCTCGCCTGGCTAGCTTCACCATCTTATCTAAATCTTGCCGCCAAACATAAATGTTAACAGCATTTGTGTGTTTCGGTATGAAGATAAGATAGCCATTTCCTAATTGCGTTTAAAAATCTTTTTAAGCTCGTTCACATCTTCGGCATCATCGGCATGATGCCATCGGTTAACTAATTGTCGACAAAAAAAAACTAAAAAACAATAGACTCAAGAGACTAAATTAGGTACTGGTTGCCATTAATATGGCTTATGACAGCCGCAATCAGCCCAGACTAGATGAGTGGGTAGAGTTAGGCTGTAATACCTAGTTGACAGTCGGCTTTCTTACCATACACCCCTATACATATTTATCAGAGTAGAAGTAAAAGATGCCATCATAATTGGGTTTACTTTCTTTAGGTTTACATTAAACTTGTGGTGACCCACTTGCTCGTTTGCCTTCCTTATCACATAAAAAAAAAACATATAGTAGTAGACCACCACTTATGATTATGACCCTTACTGCCTTCGCAATCATTACTGCAGCCTTAAATCTGGGATCGGTAGTTATGACTGCCAGATAATTTACTCATTCAATTTCTGACGGCTTATTCGTAAATCTTCTTTTTTTTTGCTATATACTTTTAAACCTGTCTGCCACATTTAAATTTAAAAAGATGGTTTTCTGGAATGTCTGTAACATCAATGGAATATGTATATTTAAAAATGTTACTAAGCAGACGAAACTGCGAGTGAACACTAGTCGATAAGTAAAGGAACTAGGTAGTTACATTTTGAATATTCCATCAACGCCGACATCGTGTGGGCTTATAGTTTCTTCATAAAACAAATAGATCTAGTTTAAATGACACAAATTCTGTGTTCATATTCTAAGCAATTACGATACTTGCATTGCAAGCTTTATAAATAGTACTAAATAAAATCTTTAGAGTAGATCTATATCTTTCTTACCATAAATAACATTTTAAAAATAACCATTGTAATAAAACATTGTTTACTTAAAAGTTCGTAGAATGCAAAACCAAATAATCTGATTTAAGATTATAGTAAAGTTTTTTTTAAATAATGCGTAAAGGCTCAGTGATTTGCCATTTTCTCGTCATGACTGACAGACGATGTTATCAGACTGTAAATGTGATCTTTTAACCTTTATGTTGGTATAGCCACATTATTCCATTAAATATCAGTTTCATTTCACCGTTCATTGCGTTATAATTCTCAGCTAACTCGACCAATTTGCTAGAACATGTTCTTGGAACGAGTGCGTGCAGAAACTGCACGCGTGGCTTGTTGTGCGCACGTCACGCTCGCTCGATGATCGGTGAAGGGCCCTTAGCAGCAGCAAGACACCTAGCATCCTGCACCTTAATTACCTAGTCGCCTATCTGTACAAGACATCCGACAACGCTCCTTAGCCCCTCGCCGTCAATCGCCATTCATTCCGTGTCAACCGCACTAAATATGCCGCCGCGATCACGACTTATTATGCGCACGATCCCTTGATATGCTATTACGATCTCTTTATCGCGCCGATCTGCACTGAACCTTCATAAACTTCAATAAATGCTCTCATTGTGCAGCGACATTCGCCATGATCTGACAGATAGCATACCTTACCTCTGACCCGTGAAAATGCCAAACGTGGCAATCAATTGTCCGCGTCAGTTTGAAGGAGAATAACTGAAATGTTCCAAGTGCAAGGATCCTTCGAGCAATCGCTGCGGGGAGGCGACGAGATCTCCCCCAGCGGCAACAAGACTCTGGCGGCGTTAGCCAAGATACACAAACACTGCATCGGCAAAGCACATGCATTAGGGTGCGCAGACCACAAGCATAATCCTCTAACTAAGTCTGATTCCAACACCAGTCTTCAATCCAAAAAATCTTTTAGAAGCGAATGCATCATTGAAATAAAAGAATCAGATAAGAACCATCCAAACTTCATCAAGAATAATGATGGATCTTATACAAAGAGCTTCAGTAATAGCACCAGCTCTTACGAAGGTCACAGTGACACCGACTCTGAAAACACTTTTAAGAGTCGCACCGAACAAAGTAAAATAAGTGATCCTTGTGAGCGTTTATTCTCACAAAACACGAAAGCTTCACTAATGAAGACAGCTCGCATGAGATATGCCGACGACAGCGTCATTTCTTCCATGCATGATGAGATCGACGGCGAAAAGAAAGCTTTTGCAAGAACACCGATGAGAGCTAGTTATAGAGAGAGAAAATCAGCTGTAGTTACTATCGAAGAAGTTAAATCGGATGGTTCTAACAATGACGAAGAATTGGCTAATGCGGTCCTCTTTGACGAGAAAAAAAAGACTCCTGTTCAAAATAAGAATGGTCTGCAGCGCAAGATGTCTAATGGGAGTGTTGTGTCTAATGGCAAGACAAATGGTGTGAAACCTCCGTGGCGAGGCGCAAGCAGACATGGCGCAACCGCGGAGCCTTTTGTACGATCGCCATCACTACGAGGCAGCATCAGGAAGAAGAATACAAAGCCTGATGGAATTCCTTGGCGGAGGCTCTACGAACTTTCGCTTTGGAGAAAGTGCGGGGTGAGCTTCGCCGCAGTCGGGGCAGAGTCGGAGCGTGCTCTGCTGCGCCCTTGGGGCGAGCTGTCATCGCATCAGCAGCCTCCGGTAAGTCCCGTCAATCATTTGTAGGTGTGCTTAAGCCGAGGGCTGTTTCTGCACTTTGATATCTCACTCGTATTTGGTCAAATTGCTACAACGCCCCCTTATCGATGGTAAGTGCACGAATCGACGCTCGGTTACATCGGGAGGCGGTCACGCGATAATGTTTTTCAATAATATAGCCTTGTTTGCAAAGTAAATTGTTTTTGGTAACTAAGTTGCATGGAAAAGCAAAAGGCCTTTAGAGTGCAGGCAGCCATATCTGTAAAGCCACCTGGCGAGCACGAAACGCCAATGTTTGCAGAGATAAAGATAAACGCTAATGTTTTCTTTAATATTCGTTGAAAAAGGAGATAAAGGTAGGGCCAGCCACTTGACTGAGAAAAAAAATTCGTAACTTGCTTTTTTAACAGTATTATAATAATAAAAAAACTGGAAACTTTTTCCTGTTTTCTGTCTCTGTAATGTGTCTATAATTTTCTTTAGCCAAAGGAATACAACCAATGGAAATTACCTTAACTTTAGCGTCATAACCATAAGAAATTCCCGTGTTAGGAAACAAAGAACTTAACAATAACAAGTTCACTTTCATTTTCGTCCCATATATCACCGTTCGCGCTACCCGCGATCCAACCTATTCTTGCACGCGTAACCTAATCTCCATTCCCCATATGCGGTAACAGTAACTGCTAACAACGCAACCGTTACTGCTCCGTAACTATTACGAGACAGGTAGCCAGAGGCGTCGCTGGGCGTCGACGTCGTGATCCCGGCAACAGTTATGGCTTTTGACCGTGGGATACTGGGAACGATTTAAGGCCAATTTTTCGGTGCCTGCTTGAGTATTTATTACATGTGTCTTTATTTTCACCATTGAATGCTCTTGTTATGTTTATTAGATTTTATATGAAGGAATTATCCATGTACAATTTTTATTGCCTGGTAAAACAAATTGCCATATTATGTCTAAAACAATGTGTAATGAAACTGTTCTAAACGTTTGTATCCTTACTTTATTTCCTAATTTAGCAAAAATGGACATACATTGGATTTAGTAATAAGTTAATAGGTACTCACCGGTTACATTCTTGTGATTAGTCAGCACTGTGCGAAAGCGAGCGATCATTGGAACAGCCATCAGTTCGCGTAGCGCGACAATGGCATGGGTGGCGCAATGCGAACAATTTCAATACACATAAATTTGTCTCTGGCTCCTACACCCCGGATTGTTCTTGTGAAATTTTTACATGTTAATCAGATGCTAGAGACAAAGATTTCAAGCTTAACATGTTTCAATTTGTTGCCGACATCAGATTAACAGTAAATGATTGATTATTGTGTTACCATAATAGATTGTTAAAGGGCTATCTTGAAGATTCTTGACGTTTGCATCAATATTTTTCAATTGATGTGATTGTAAGTTTACATGTACACGTTGGAACCAATATAAGTCGTGTCTTATAATTCGAAGTACCTATACCATATATTTGGAGGTTGTTAACTTTTGCCCTAACAACTCGTTTCCACGGTGAGGAAAATGCTGTGACCCTTCTTCTGTGTCATAAGCCGAGGTCACACGTATCCATAAACTGCAACGCATAATGAAGCACTTACCGCTGATGTTCAAGCGATCTTGAGTAACCAATTAGTTGGATTGGTAGAACAGGTGCAGCTATATCTGATAATAGGTAATTAGCTGATAAAATTACTGCATCTATATTTTGTGTGAAAATGTCCATTAATGTAGATTTGCTTATATTTTATAAAGGCTTAACAGGCGCGCCGTTTCATCATCTCATCACCGCGTTACAATTCAATCATAGACGATAATCTACTCTACAAGGAAATACTGTGGCCACAGGATATTGTCGTGATACTCATTTTAGGTCTAACAGATGATTTGTAACCATAGTACTAAAATTAAAAGATAGATAATCTCATAACATGGTGCATGAACTGTACATAGTATATACCACATGCCAGTGAACCAGCCAAGGCCCAACCTTAAATTAAACATAATTTGTCTCCTACACAGCAAATGCCTCTTGCGAAACGCGGAGATGCAAATGTATGCGGCCAAAGTCACATACATGCCTAATTATTTGGTTGCCAACTTGATTGTCTTGACTATTTGATAGGCTATTGTTATTGAGCATTTTATACTGGAGATGTAGCCTTCGAATTGATTAGAAACTCAGTTTAGTATGTGCCTGATGTCTGAGGTATTATTTTATTATGTGAATATCGTAGTTTGTTTTGCATAAACCATAAAAATTAATACAGATTTCTTTACATAGTCGGACCAACCAGCATTAAGGCTGGCCCCACAATCTAGTGGAGCCTAAGTATACTTAAAGCTTTAGCCCCTAGTTGTCAGTTGGCATTAAACATCTCTCCAGTAGGTCATGGCATGACTTTCAAAGAGAACCAAAGTCTACAGTTTTAGTAATTAAAACTTTTTGGACCAAATGTTCGGAAAGGCAGGTAAACGTCAATGCATGAGCCGTTTACAAATATTCTATCCAAAAAGGTTTACTTGCAATAACTTCACAAATGCGAAACGGGCAAAATTTCGGAAACTTATCTGACGTCGCCTTCTTCCTGTCTAACACTGTACTTCGTTGAAAATCTACTTTTTCTTTCATTTGCCCAACTGCTTTACACAATTCGACATGTTTTGTTAACATATCTTCTGTTTATGTGACTCAATTTGTTCATTTACATGCGTTTTGTCAGCAATCTGTCAAAGTCGTTAAGCGAAAGTTGCGCTTCTGCGTCCGCGTCGATTCTTATCTTTGTCGGCGGCCTTTAGTACCAAAGACAATTTGTAACAGTTGCACCAACAGGGATTCTAGATATGCATCCTTTGGTACAGATAGAGCTGGTTTAAAGTTTGGTCGCGGATTGGGTCGTCCACTTCCTAACTCGTCCACTTCCCAACATTGGCAGTAACTGAATGGATTGGATAGTTAAAATTGTCTTGTATTTATTGTCACGTATTTATTTTATACTTACGTGGAGTCCACTTCGATAATACTTTGTAGAGTTAAATTACATTAAAAAATGTATCATTACATTGATAGCCTTATTTCCATTGTATTTTGGACACGGATTCGGATTTGTTGTTAAAGTAATTTTTTCGCTATAAGAAATGAATATTATACCTAATTATGAGTATTATAACAAGTTGGTCGGCGAACATTCTAACTGCATAAAGTAATAAGATTGGCAAAATAACAGTGCGTAGCTGTTGATATATTTCAATGTTTACTGTGCCTACGGCTGCATTCGACAGACGCTATTTTTCTCTTTTATGGTCAAACGTAGATTTTACAAACATTCCACACAAAATAGGTTAGTTAGTTAGTTTATATACTGGTCAATTCCTGCATCACTTCACATTCCGCCATATTGCTCGTTATCCCAATCAATCATCAACGCTCCTTAGGTTTCCTTGCACCTAATCTCCTCTATCAGAAATTAATTTCATAGCTATTTTATTGTATTCCTGGTTTAATCAATATCTTTTTATCTTTGTTACAGGTAAGTTTCCTGAAAAACAGAATGCACATTATAGATCGACAATCATAATACAAGATAAGTTCAGCTTCATAAAACTACGCAACTTTTTATATGATCCTGGTGGATTCCTCGATTTGTAAGTCAATCTTCAAGTCCAATATGCAGTGCCTATTCAGGTGTTGATTGCTCCCACCCAGCGGTTCCAGTAGCAGCGGATAATCCTGTCATGCATCTTGAGTTGTATGCCCATATCCATCCGCCATCAACTAGATCCCTATCATCATCAGTACAGTCGACCTCGTATAATGATGAAATCAAGTGCATGATAGTTTTCAAAAACATTATTACGATTTAGTATATTTAGTAAGTAATAATTGAAATGGTTTGTCGTTTTATTTTTAGAAACATTAACATATGTAGTTTCGGCTTTAGGATACTCGGGCTGCTACCAAAACTGAAAAAGTCACACATGATTTAACGATATAAAAAACTATCTTATAAGAAGCTTACCAGTTAAAAGCAAATCGTCAATAAAATACTATTGTCGCAATAAATAGAGGGACACGAAACAAAGTATTAATACTGAAGGTTTTGCTTTCAATGCTTCATAATTATCGTATTAAAGTTATTCCTCTTTACTACATCTCTAAATTGATCTCTAAAAAAGACCGCATCAATATTGTTTGATACTACTCCAACATGAGTGTCTATATCTCTTCCTCTATCTTCTTATTATCTTCCAAGTACTATCGCAAAACTGACTCTGCAAACTGCAATGCGACATGCTCGTCGGAATCCGGGCGTCAACGGGCGTGCTCTTACGCTGTTTATGGCATTGCGTCAGTTATAATTGCATTTTATACGAGCGATGCGTCTGATTCAATTACATCGGGTTTTATTTGCCGCGGATGGGCTAAAAGGCTGTTTATGTGCCGAGATGTTAAGATGTTAGGTGCTGTAAAGGGCCGTAGCGCACTTGGTTATATGTGCTTAGCTTACCTAAACATTTGAATAGGAGTGCTCCGTGTAAAGAATTATATGCGAGGGACATACTCGTAGAAGGGAGGATGTATATCTAAAATGTAAGCGGTGTCATTTTCCTTGACACAAATCAGATTTTTTTGTGCTCTTTATGCTTTATGGGAATCAAGTTCTAAGGAGCTATGACGCGACCGCACTATTTTATCGAAAATAACATAATACCTGTTTTTAAATTTTACCGCTGCATTTCTCCAATTTTTTCCGTACATTTCCATGGTAGTTAAGGGAGAACTTATGTGACATCCTATAAAAAAATTACAATGACTTGGGTTTTTTTTACACAGGGGTAACCATTCGTCGTTCCGAAAAACCTTTTTCCTTTAGCGACATAAAGCAATCCATTCCTTATTACCCATACACCCAACATATCAATTTGAAGTTGACACGACAATGACAGTGCTATACTCGTAGTAGCTGCCGCGATGGATAGGCCATCGACCGTGATCGTGACTGTTTTATTGGCAATCGCTCATATCGCCTATAGAAGACAGCCTACCGGAACCCACGCGTTCCCGGGTTTCGATTCCATCGTTTGACAAAAAGCCATATTGAGTGTGTTGTATTTTGTAATATGGCCATAAATATAAATCAATGTTTGATGAATAAGTCTGATTTATAATGTTATTTGATAGTTACATGTTTATATTACTGAAGGTTTATATCATGTATGTATTTGTATTTTTAGTAACGAGTGTGATGTGATGGATAACGATATAGTGGGAATACGGATTTCTGACAAGGATGCTGTCATTCATTTTATTTCTTTTAAAGATCTTCTATTGAAGTTACGTTTATTAAGTTATTTTTTTATAGTTGGATTCCATAATTGTATTGTTATCTACTTTACCCTTTCCCAATTTATTTTGGGTGATTTCGTTTCGCATCTCTATCTTGGTTATGTTATCTATCTGCCATATTTAACATATTTTATGTATGTACGAGTATATTACTCTTTTACCGATGAAACTTCTTTATACTTATCTCTAATTTTATAACCGTAAATCCAAGTTACTCAACCATTAGGTGGTAACTAATGTTTCTCATGTCATATTTATACGTTTAGATTAAATTTAGCAACTGCAATACGTCTCGTCGTCGGCAGGCTGGTTGGCTCTTAGACACCCACGCACCGTTTCGAAAGCGAATACGTCGAATTCATCGATTGGGCATGTCGCGTAGATCTCTATACTTGTTCTAAGTAACTATGTTTTACTCTACGTCATGGAACTGTTGAAAGGAAGCTATTGAAGGATCAAAGAGGAAGTTTCGATGAGCATTTAATAAATAAAATGAAAACAAAACAGATTGGCAGCAAAGAGCTCAGAAGCATATACACTCGGCTTCAAAAAAATCGCACCTTTTAAGAAATCTATTTTAAACATCTTTCAATCGTATTTGTATTATGAAATATTGGTAATGTTCGGTATCATTTGAAAGGTAAGGAAACAGAGAATGCAAAAACAATAATTCATTCAATGTTTTTTATTGGAACTGAGAAAAATTTACAAAACAATAAAAATCCTTAAAAAACCCAAATGAAATCTGATTAATTTTTCAAAACAAAGTTGCTTAAAACTAACCTAAAACCTAGTGTTACCCCCCCTAGCCCTAATGACGTGTTCCATGCGCTCCCTCATGGATCGCACCAACTTTAGGACCTCTTCTTGAGGGATTCTGTCCCATTCCTCAATAACGGCGTCTTGGAGCTCCTGAAGAGTCGCGGGAGCGGGATCACGGGATCTAACCTTGCGTTTCAGCTGGTCCCAGAGGTGCTCTATCGGGTTCAGATCTGGACTTCTCGCTGGCCACTGCATGACAGGGATCCCAACCTCTTGAAGGTAGCCCTGCACAATTCCAGCAGTGTGCGCGCGAGCGTTATCGTGCATTAATGTGAACCCGTCGCCAATAAATCCAGCATAGGGGACCACATGTTCTTCCAGGATCTCTGTGATGTACCGGTGAGCAGTCATCGACCCTTGCCCGCGAGCACCGCCGGTCCGAGAGACGCAAGAAAGTTCAGTTTTGCCGTCAGCAGATATGCCGCCCCAGAACATGCAGGAACCGCCCCCGTATTCTACCGTCTCTTGGATGCAGGCTTGGGCAAAACGTTCCCATTGTCTTCTGTATACTCTTTTGCGTCTATCGTTGCAGAAAAGGCACACTCTCGTTTCGTCTGAGAAGAGAACAGCTCTCCATTGGTCCAGGGTCCAATTGACGTGGGCGCGAGCAAATTGCAGGCGTGCTCGCCGATGCGCTGCGGTTAATTTTGGACCCGTGGCAGGTCTTCTAGCCACAATATTTCTCTCCTTTAGTCTTCTTCTAACTGTAGAGACACTCACGGCCCTTCTACGAACTGCTTGAAGCTGCTGTTGCAACTCAACAGCATTAGAGAACCGATTTCTCAAAGACTTCGATACGACGAATCGGTCATCTCTCGCAGAAGTGCAGCGATTTCTACCAGACCCACGCCTTCGGACAAAGCCACCGGTCTGCAGGAACCGCTGGTACACTCTTCGAACAGAAAAGCGACTCAAGTGCAATTGCCGAGCAACATCACACTGACGTAGTCCTGATTGCAGTAGTGCGATAACTTGGGCGGCTTCAGCAGCAGTAGTGTCCATCTTCAAGGACGTTTTTCTGATGAAAGATATTCTTCTGTGTCTTCTTCGACTGTTGGTAGCAAATTTATCCCCCGATAAGCTGTATCGACCCTTTTATACCCAAAAAACAAAACAATACAAACAAAATTTGAAGAGGAGAATCAGTTCCATTGTCATTCACAGTGACTTAAAGTGTCAAGCTTTTTCTTTAATCAAATGAAATGGATATTTTTTTTAAAGAGTTTTTATAGGGCTCTCAAATGATACCAATATTGCTACAATTAACTGCTTGCCTTAAGGATTAACAGTGCTTGAAGCCTATTTTTACGGACGTGCGATTTTTTTGAAGTCGAGTGTAGAACAGCGTTCTCAAGCATAGAAGAGTCTTATAAGAATAGAGTTGGATAACAGCATTGGGCTACTTAGGATATTTTTTGAGATACACACACTATGGCGTTTGTTCTTCGGAAGATATCGTCTATCAATATTCGGTGTATTAAATTATGTTTGTTTTAAGAGAGAAAAAAAATAGAAAGCCGCAGACGGCTCTTGTATTAGCGTTAACTGCCTCATCGATTACTTGAAAATGAATAATGAGAAGATACAAGAATTTATTTGTATTGTGTATATGCTTGAATTGAGGGGGTAAGGGGTATATTCAGGGTGTAACAAAATAGGTGTATAGGACTTGGTAACTGAAGTTTTTGCTGATCACACTGAACATCTCTTATTTATTGGTAAAATAGGTATTCGGTACAAAATTGGCCAACAGTTGATCAGTTTGTATGAAGAGTCCAATTTATTTTGCTATTTTAACAAAATCATCGAAAAAATTTGTTCAGTTCAACCTGTATTATTATTCATACCTCGAATGAGAGTCTCTTTCACTCACTTAGGAAACGAAATATTAAAAATATTGTTCATTACTGGTTAGCTGTCACTATCCTTATTCTTTAATTCCTACAATCTGGCGGTCTTCAAGGCGAGAGTATTTAGGCATTATTCGAGTTTCCGTGTATGTACCTTCCTCACTTTCTATCAGGTGGGATGTAGTCAAACGCACTCGAATTTTTAATAAATAAAAAATAGAGGCAATTATTGTTACCCAAAAATGTAGTAAATCTTATTCAATTTTAATTTAAGAATGGTACTAAAGAGACAGCCATCCTTCGTTTTTAAATTAGCGAACAACATAAACTCAGTTTGTCAGGGTTCACTTTATATAAAGAACCTTTGTATAGAAAACCTATTAGGCACTTTATAATCCCTCCAAATATAAATTCACTTATTGACTCATACTTTAGTTCATCGAACTGCACTTACATTCAACTCGTACGCATCTATAATCAGATCGTTTCAGTTATGAAAGTTATTTGAATGTAAGAGATGGTAAGAGTAATAGTTGTTTATTTTAGGAGAGACGAGATATCGTATGAGCGATGTTCCCTATTATTCAGTTCAGTGTTTAGGTATAAACAAGCAGGGTTGCTACTGGTTTCTTTAGTAATCTGTAACGCTAAATTTAATGCAAGGTGGAACCAAACTGTGGAATGAATTGTCGCCTGCGGTATTTCCGGACCGATACGACATTCAGACATTCAAGAAAAGAGCGTACCTCCATATCAAAGGCCGGCAACGCACTTGTGACTCCTCTAGTGTTGCGGGTGTCTATTGGCGGCGGTATTCGCTTACCATCAGGTGATCCGTCTGCTCGTTTGCCACCTCTACCATAAAAAAGAAGGTTTTTCAGTTTCGATAATATCGCCGGTAATAGTCCAAACTGTAATATTATAATTGCGAAAGTAACTCATGTCTGTCTGTTACGTTTTCACGCCTAAACCGCTAAACCAGTTATGATGAATTGCGGTAGAGTGGTAGGACCTTGAAGAAGGACATAAGGCTACTTTTTGTTGCGAAAAAATCTTGAGGGGGTGAAATAGGGGATGAAAGTTTGTATAGGAAACCAATCATTACTCAAATTATAGATACAAAAAATTATCATACTTTATTCTTATTACGCAGACAACGTCGCGGGCATCAGCTAGTGTCACATACATTACAAGAAAAATCCAGAATTTTACTTTACTTTTAATCCGCCTGTTTCGTCACCATTGCAGGCGCACGGATCTTTTCTCATACCTCGGGAAGGTTTATAAGAAGTCCGGAATTAATGTGTTCACGGAAATAATAACTTCTTTTTCTTATCGTGTGAGCACAAACAATAACTGAGTCTTCTGTTAATCGACTAGACATTGTGCCTTAAGGAATGAATTTGAGGGATGGTTAATTGTCTTATTAACTTGATGTCAATAACATCTATGTATCACTCTGAAATTTGACTTAGTATTAAGTGAAATTAGTACATTTAAATCTGCGTCCGGTTCCCATAAACGTTTGCATCTAAAATCTTGTACCCCATAAGGTTCTCTAGATATATCTTCGTCCCCACAAATCACACGACAAAGGATTATAGAAAGCTATTGTGGTCGTTATGCGTGCGCCGATGAGAGCCCACGATACGGGGACAACTCATTCATAATCCCTTTCGAGACTCCTTGCTTGGTCTTTACATACAATGCGTGATCGGGTATTGCGAAGCACAGTTTGCTGAGATTTAAGTGCAAATTGTGCGGTGGAATAGTTAGGTGTAAGAGTTGTTGGTAATGTCAGATAGCATTCATATAAGGTTTTATTCAAATATCTGGATAAAGCTAAAACTATACTGTAATTAACTCCTAACGGGTCTTTTTCCATATCACGAGAAGGTAAGGCCACATGGGGCTAAGTCCGGATTTGTAGAGGCTGCGCGGCTAGAGGGCAGTTCATGTGTCAAACGTTTTTAGGCCGCCTACAAAGCCTTTGGTTTAATGACTGTCATTTAAACAAATAAAAAATTGGTTTCACGGTTTTTGCTGTGTTTATCATTTCTTTGTCCATTCAAATTTAAAAAATTGAATAACAATCTCTATCTATCACTTTCCATCTTTCCACTAGACAGTGCTAAGCTCCGTGAAATGCACAAACAATTACCGATTCAACACGCGTCATAGACTTCCTGTCGTCTACCATTACCAGTACTAGGACCACGTAGTCTTGTCGCAGCAGACGCAACAAACACTTGTCATCTCTTTCATTAGCTTCCCTTGCCTTCGCAAAATGGAAAGCGCAATATCAAAACTAGACTCCGAACGTAAAAAGTTCAAGGACGTTTCACATTCGGAATTCAAAGGAAGTTTTCGACTGGTTCCGAATCTTTTTACTAATTATGATCAAACCATACAAAGACTGAGATTCACAACCCTTTATTTTCACTTTAACGTATCATTGTAAGGTAATAAGACAATTAATTCGCCCTGGTCGTCGCAAGTAGCGAGCAAGATTTTCTCTGAAGCTGTTACTTACAGACTGTATGTCATGCATGAAACAAAAGGTATTTCCGTCGTAACCCCGTCTCATTTGACAATACGAGCAGTTCGTCCCAGTTCCGAGACTGGTGAGTTCTAAAAATGGCTGTATTACCTACCTTGGTATATGGCATATGGAATGCAACGCTTCCTGTTTCAACTAATAAGTATTCCTAGCGTTGTCTAGTGGGCTTAGGTTAGAAGGTAATGCTTGGAGGTTTAATACGTTTGTCTGTGGTATCTTCCTGTTCGAGAATTAGCTGTCTTGTGTTTACGATTATGGTTGACTATAAAATTTTGTTATACTTTGAAATTATCAGCTTCGTTTACAGTTTATACGCATAATTTAATTACGTATGCATACTGCACTTGAAACGATAAAGTTTATGGCAACAAAGTAAATAGTGTTGCTAAAAAATATAACTTATATTATATATTATAGAAATTCATTTATTTATGCCTGCTATGAGTCAACGAATTTTCTTCTCCTCTAGAGGGTATGATTATAAATTTCTTTGTTATCAGTATTTTAAAAAATCTAGTCAATATTTTTGGAGTTTTTTTTGCAACCACATTTCAGAGATATGAAGATTCTTTAGTTGTAACAAATTAGTCAAAGTTTATTTAAAACTAAACTTTCTGAAAATTTACAAACCATCAGTTTTTTTTTACCTATTCACTATCAGACTATCTGCAGTTTGTCTCCAGACTTCAAAAACAAAAGCTGCAGAAAGCGCAACATCAATTTCGATTTCCACTTCTTAGTCAACTTTTACTATCAACGTTTAAAGATTTTCTATCGATCAGCAATTTCACACTAGGTGTCCCGTCCGTACTCTGATGACTTGTTTTTACTTCAAAGAGAGCAGCGCGTGCGCCGGCCGCCGACACGACACGACATTTGTGCAGTGATGTTGATGAATGAATCTGTTCCGAGTCCATTTTCGTCGATCAGCATTCAAGTTTCCATTTTTATTCGTGTACAGTGGACGTTGCAGTTTTGATACAGTTCCTTACATTAATGGATTTTGTGTTCTGTGGTGAATTCAGACTAGCGATGACCATTACGTATATTTGACGCAATAATTATGAAGATCGCTTAGTTAAGGTGTGTAGAAAATCAGACAGTCAAACATGCACCTCATCAAAAAAAAAATGAGAATGATATGATAACCAGAGATCGGAGTAGGCAGATTGATTTTTGGTACTTGCATCGTGATTTTATAACATGGACGATCCTTTTTTCCGAAAAGTTCCGTAATTTCCGGATTGAGTTGAGTATTATTAAAGTAAATCTGGTTCAATCAATTGGTTCTGAAGGAAGCAATTTATTTATGTTTAGAATAACAGAAAGAATATTCGGTTTTGTTCGCTTAAAAATGTTATTAATTATACGTTTGCGCTACGTTATTGATTATACGTTAAAGCTAGAAAGATGTCGACTGATGAAGTCCACGCTCCGACCAGCGCCTATCCAACTCCAAAACCCCGAAAGCTTTCAACTCGAGTTGCACAACCGCTTCGAATGCCTAGGAGAATGCGAAAATGTGGACAATTATAACGACAGGTTCATGGAAATTGTCCAAACGGCTGGGAATAAGGCCTTCAAAACCGGCCGTTTAAAAAGAACATCTCGTATCTCGGACCTCACCAGCAAGCTCATGGAGGAAAGACGAAGCCTGATTCTGAAATCCTCTGAAGATGCTTGTCAGTATCGGCGACTAAACAGACAGATCTCCAAGTCCTTGACCCGTGATATACGCCAATTTAATACCAACCGTATTAAAGAGGCTATCGAGCGCAATAAAGGGTCAAAAGTATTCGCAAGGGATCTGTCTGCTGGTCAAAGCCAACTGACAAAGCTGAAGACCGAGGATGGCAGAGTCGTGTCGTCCAAGCTGTTGGAAGAGGTTGAGAAATTCTACGGACAATTATACATGACTACACGCTTACCTGTCAGCAATCTGGCTGAAGACCCGAGAGCCAGATTGTCCCGACACTATACCGAAGATATCCCAGACGTCAGCCTGTGCGAGATTAGAATGGCTCTCAAACAGCTTAAGAACAACAAGGCACCGGGTGATGATGGAATTACGGCTGAGCTTCTGAAAGCAGGTGGAGAACCGGTACTTATAGCTCTTCAGAAGCTATTTAATTCCGTCATGCTCGAGGGACGAACGCCTACAGCATGGCACAGGAGTGTGGTGGTGCTCTTCTTCAAGAAGGGTGATAAGTCTCTGCTGAAGAATTACAGACCCATCTCACTCCTGAGCCATGTCTACAAGCTGTTTTCGAGAGTCATTACGAATCGTCTCGCACGCAGGTTTGACGACTTCCAGCCTCCCGAACAAGCCGGTTTCCGAAAAGGCTTCAGTACCATAGACCACATACATACGCTGCGGCAGATTATACAGAAGACCGAAGAGTATAATCGGCCACTATGCTTGGCGTTTGTGGACTATGAGAAAGCCTTTGATTCGATCGAGACCTGGGCTGTGTTGCAGTCTCTCCAACGGTGCCAAATTGATTATCGATACATCGAAGTGTTGAAGTGCTTGTATGAAAACGCCACCATGTCGGTCCACCTCCAGGATCAGAATTCGAAACCTATCCGGCTGCAGCGTGGGGTGAGACAGGGAGACGTTATATCTCCGAAACTGTTCACCGCTGCACTGGAAGACGTTTTCAAGCTCCTGGACTGGAGAGGACTCGGCATTAACATCAATGGCGAGTACATCACTCACCTTCGATTTGCTGACGATATCGTGATCATGGCTACCTTGGAAGACCTAGGCGCAATGCTCGAAGGACTTAGTAGAGTCTCCCAACAAGTGGGTCTTAAAATGAACATGGATAAGACGAAAATCATGTCAAACGTCCGTGTTACACCCACTCCTCTGAAGGTTGGAGACTCTACACTCGAAGTTGTTGACGAATATGTATACCTGGGACAAACAGTCCAGTTAGGTAGGTCCAACTTCGAGAAAGAGATCAATCGTCGAATCCAACTCGGCTGGGCAGCGTTCGGGAAGCTTCGCAATATCTTTACGTCCAAAATACCGCAGTCCCTCAAGACTAAAGTCTTTGACCAGTGTGTGTTGCCAGTGATGACATATGGATCCGAGACATGGTCGCTTACTATGGGCCTTATAAGAAGGCTCAAAGTCACCCAAAGGGCGATGGAGCGTGCTATGCTTGGTGTTTCCCTACGTGATCGAATCAGAAATGAGGAGATACGTAGGAGAACTAAAGTTACCGACATAGCTCTCAGAATCGCTAGACTTAAGTGGCAGTGGGCAGGGCACATAGCTCGTAGAACAGATGGCCGTTGGGGCAGTAAAGTTCTCGAATGGCGACCGCGCACCGGAAGGCGCAGTGTGGGCAGGCCCCCGACTCGGTGGACCGACGACCTGGTAAAGGTCGCAGGAAGCCGCTGGATGCGAGCCGCACAGGACCGGAAATCCTTGTGGGAGGCCTTTGTCCAGCAGTGGACGTCTTTCGGCTGATAGATAGATAGATAGATACGTTTGCGGTCATTGACCCTAAATCAATCTACCTACTCCGATCACTGATGATAACATAACAATAGTAAAGATTAGCATAATCATAACAATCGCCATCTCGTATGAGTCTACTGCTGGACGTAACCATCCCTAAGACTTTACTTAAGCCTCACCACATAGTACCGATCTGCTGCCCAGTACATCAACATTTTTGCGCAAGCGGTCCTCCTTTTCAAATTAAATTCTTCAATAGGCATGAGCTATTAATTTTATTTACTGTACTAATCTGCTGCCCTGCGCGTCAACATATTTGCGCAGGTGGTCCTCATATTCGAATTAAATTCTTCAATATGCATGTGATATCTTCATGCTATCTTGTATTTTATCTCCGTGTATCCTGATGAGTTGTCTGGAAGGAGTCGCTTTCAGCGATAAAACCGCCCAGGTCGCACCACCACATACCTTTGTTTTATTAATGAAATCGTACTTTTTGTGTGCAATAAAGAGTATTTTTATCTTATCTTGTTTACTGTGCTAGTGTACAACCTCCACAGTTTCTATACACTGTAAACGTCCTTGCTCGTTGCGGCGGCGGCGGCGGCGGCGGTGCGGCGCGGCAGCGGGCGCGTTCAGTGAAATTCTATAATTACGCTGTGTAAGGCATCGGAGGCGGTTCACAATTATAGACATACAACATCGGCCTACTGTTTTGGATCCGACACGCCGCACCTGGAGATTAGGGCCAAGACACAATGAGAAACTAGCAAATGATACAAGAAAAAGATACGACGTAGTTTTTGTTAACGAAATGTCAAGACGTAATATTTGTGATATACGATGTTATCGGTCGTAGCGAATTTGTAAAACTAGCTCTTTTACAAGTAAGCTACCCGTTTTGTGAACTACTGTCACAGATTACATTATACATAGTTACGCTGCTTGCTACCTACTGTGTTCACCAACTAGCGCATTTGTAAACGTCTATTTTTGCAATTTGACTACAGGAGCGGTCGCAGCCAAAAAAATTGGGGCGGGGGGCGGGGTCATAAATAGTAAGGTCCAGAAAGTTAGGGTAAGTTGCACAAAATATTTAAGGAAATTAAAATAAAAAAATATAAAACAAACAGGAATTATGTGTTAGTGGTCTTATCTTAGTAGCAAACATTGGCGTAACTTTGTTTTTTTTAGGTAATTAACCACCCTACTTATATAAAAAGCAAAATTAATTTATTAAATTAGAAAAGATTTTTTTTTATTTGTTAAATTAAATACTTTAGTTTCCCTGCATTTTTAGAAAGTTTTAGTTTAATTTTACACGCTCTTTTGCTCTCCTGTAATTTAAGACGGAGCAGAGGTTACTATGCTACTTATAAAAAAAGACGCGAGTCAAGCGAGCGTGAAATTTGTAATTTATTCAAACAAAAACCTCAGTTTACCTGAATTTTTTAAAAGTTTTATCAATTTTACGCTCTCTTTTACATGTCGCTCCAGTAAAATAATTTATGAGGCAGTAGACAATTAATCTTCCTTGTATACATATAAGAAAACGCAAGCGACTCCTTTCACAAAATAGAAGAATCTCTTCTTTGTCGGTTCACTCTTGGCAGAGCGGTCGTGGTCATCATGTCGTAGAATAACCTATGGCCCTGTTAATCTAAAAAGCTTAAAATCCAAAATTTTAAGCAGGAGGTTAATTATTTATTAAATATTCATGAACCGTATTTCAATTAGAAAACGTCCAAATAAAATCATCAAAAATCTGAGATAGGAGAGTGAGTCGTGCGAGGGACGATATGATCTCAGTTCATGTAAAATATTTTATTTATTGTGTTCTAAAGAATTTTCTCGTCAATATCATGTCGCTGTCGGTTAGGGTGACTTAAACCTTACCTTTACAATTCGAAATAACATACAGCGATGCCTGATTTGTTATCCTAATTAGATAGTAAAATTTTCTCGGTACTTAATTTAATAAAAGTTTCTCTTTTATGGAATGAATTATTTACCTTCTGTTTTATGCTCTTCAGGCACAATTTGCATTGCATTTATGTATTTAAGATTCTTTCACGCGAGATTTGTTCCATCGCCTTTCTTTAGAGTACAGAAAAGATTAAAGCTTCCCCCAAACAGGCGCGATTTTTGTAGCGCGAATAACGCGCGAATAATTACTTTCAGTACATTTTGTACTGGGACGCTGTCGCTTTTACACACTGCCGCGATAAATCCGCGATTTCGCAGCTACAGCCCCCCCCTGGCCCCGATGTGGCGGCTTCACCCCCCCTGTGTAGCGGCGATTTTCCTGCGACGCCGCGCTTGCCCCCCGGGCCCCGCTGTTGCCGCTTCACCCCCTCTTTGTGGCTGCGAATATTCTGCGACGCCGCCCTTGCCCCCCGGGCCCCAGGCCCCGCTGTCGCCGCTTCACGTCGCGTCGCTGTCGCGGAATTCTGCGAATTTCCTGCGACGCGACAACGGGGGTGAGGCCCGGGGGGGCCAAGGTAGAGTAGCGCCGCGATTCGCGTTCCGCGTTCCGTTTTTGTAACTAGTACGTAATAGCTTTTGTTCAAATAACGATTATTGCGTGCAAGTATTTATTTCATTACCCGACTGCGCCAGAAGGAGAGTTATGTTTTTTACCCGACTGGGCCAGGAGGGTTATGGTTTTTACCCGACTGGGCCAAAAGAAGGATTAAGTATTTTATCCAACTGCGCCAGAAGGAAGGTTATGTTTTTACCCAACTGCGCCAGAAGGAGGGTTATGTATTTAACCCGACTGGGCCAGAGGGAGGGTTATGTTTTTTCCGACTGAACCAGAACTAGGTTTATGTTTTTAATTTACCCGACTGCGCCAGAAAGAGGGTTATGCTTTTACCCGACTGCGCCAGAAAGTGGCTTATGTTTTTAACCCGACTGGGCCAGAAGGAGGCTTAAGTATTTTATCCGACTGCGCTAGACGGAGGGTTATGTTTTTACCCGACTGAGCCAGAAGGAGGGTTATATTTTTTATCCAATTGCACCAGGAGGGTTATATTTTTACCCGACTGGGCCAGAAGGAGGGTTATGTTTTCTACCCGACTGGGCCAAAAGGAGGGTTAAGTATTTTATCCGACTGCGCCAGAAGGGGGGTTATGTTTTTTACCTGACTGCGCCAGAAGGAGGTTTATGTTTTACCCGACTGCGCCAGAAAGAGGGTTATGTTTTTACCCGACTCCACCAGAAGGTGGGTTATGTTTTTACCCGACTGGGCCAGAAGGAGGTTTATGTTTTTTATCCGACTGGGCCAAAAGGAGTGTTAAGTATTTTATCCGACTGCGCCAGAAAGAGGGTAATGATTTTACCCAACTTCGCCAGAAGGAAGGTTATGTTTTTTTACCCGACTGGGCCAGAAGGAGGCTTAAGTATTTTATCTGACTGCGCCAGAAGGAGGGTAATGTTTTTACCCAACTGCAAGGAAGGTTATGTTTTTTACCCGACTGAGCCAGAAGGAGGGTTATGTTTTTACCCAACTGCGCCAGGAGGGTTATGTTTTTATCCGACTGCGCCAGAAGGAGGGTAATGTTTTTTACCTGACTGGGCCAGAAGGAGGGTTAAGTATTTTATCCGACTGCGCCAGAAAATGGGTTATGCTTTTTACTCAACTGGACCAGAAGGAGGGTTATGTTTTTTAACCGACTGCGTCAGAAGGAGGGTTATGTTTCTACCCGATTGGGCCAGAAGGAAGGTTATGTTTTTACCCGACTGCGCCAGAAGGTGGGTTATGCTTTTACCCGACTGGTCCAGAGGCAGGGTTTTGTTTGGGCCCGAGGGAGGGTTATGTTTTTACCCGACTGCACCAGAAAGTGGGTTATGTTTTTCACCCGACTGGACCAGAAGGAGGGTTAGGTTTTTATCCGACTGCGCCAGAACGAGGGTTATGTTTTTACCCGACCACGACAGAAGGAGAGTTATGTTTTTACCCGACTGCGCCAGAAGGTGGGTTATGTTTTTACCCGACTGCGCCAGAAGGTGGGTTATGTTTTTACCCGACTGGTCCAGAAGGAGGGTTAAGTATTTTATCCAACTGCGCCAGAAAGTGGGTTATGTTTTTTACTCAACTGTATCAGAAGGAGGGTTATGTTTTTTAACCGACTGCGCCAGAAGGAGGGTTATGTTTTTACCCGACTACGACAGAAGGAGGGTTATATTTTACCCGGCTGTGCCAAAAGGTGGGTTATGTTTTTACCCGACTGCACCAGTGTACACACTTAATAGACAATTTACATTTTCATGTGCCAGTTTCCTAGCTAGTAAGATTGTTTATCTGATAGTAGCTTTTGCCCGCGTCTCCACCCGTTCTAGGCAGAACAGAATCGGTAGGTCTGGGGCCACCCAAAGACCCTTTTTTGAATGCAAGAAAGAAGTTTTTTTTTTCATTACTTAAAAGCATTATTATTCTTGTTTATCCTTGTATATTTATTTTATCTTTGTTATAATATAACCTACTTATTCCAAGTTCAGGGTGACAATTAAAACTTACAGAACCTTTTGAATCGTATATGCATTTATTATTCTACACTCTGTAATGTA
This sequence comes from Coleophora deauratella, assembly GCA_958295455.1. Classification (NCBI taxonomy): domain Eukaryota; kingdom Metazoa; phylum Arthropoda; class Insecta; order Lepidoptera; family Coleophoridae; genus Coleophora; species Coleophora deauratella. Next base: position 9,772,106 of record OY282409.1, on the reverse strand, counting down.
ATATTTAGAGATATTGAGGAAACAAAAACACATAAACGTCTGTTATTACCTTTGTGAGTAGTAAAAATAAATAGTTTCCAAGCCCGTTATTGGTACTGACGTACTGACTGATAATCAGTTACGTTACGTTACTGGAATATCTGTTACCGACCCACCTCTACGCGTCGCAGAAATATCGCTCAATTTTCGCGCGACACCTGTCGCGTCGCCGAATTTTGCAACACGTGTCGCGCGATATTCGCGCGACACATGTAGCGTCACCGCTTGTCGCGCGAAATTCGCGCAAATTTCGTGCGACGCAGTGTCGCAGAAGTATCGCCACTTGTAGCGCGAGATTCGCGCGATATTTCCGCGACGTGTAGCGGCTTTTTGCGACGCGACGTCGCAGCTTCACCTGCGAGTTTCGCGCGAATTTCGCGCCACAAAAAACGCGCCTGTTTGGGGGAGGCTTAAATCGAAAACTATTCCTATGGGTTCACGAACTCGAAGAAATCACCGACCTCTTCCAAATTGTTTTATTACTGCAAATTGCAAATGCAAGCTGTAAATTCTTATACGAAATTCACTTTTATCAACGATTAATTGAACTTAGACGTGCTAAATGCCAAGACATAAAAATACCATTTTTATTACGGTATGCCAGAAACCAAAAACATTTTTCGGCAGGTTTATTTTATGCATCAGGTTAAATCTGGTTTCTTGCTAAAAAAAAAAGAGTAAGTAATTTATATTCATCTAAACACAAAAACCATGTAGGTAGATATTTTGCTGCCCATCAGGGGGTATGACATTGCCACCTTTGGTAAAGACTTTAAGCTAGTTTCTCAGGCTAAGTAGATAATAAAGATTTTAATGACGAACAGATTTGGATGAAGTGGTGTGCATTTGGATTTTTAAGGAGTATCAATTTGCCCAAATACGCGAAGAAATCTGGAAAGGAACTACGGTCATAAGATATAACGTAAAGCTGTATAATTTAATGAGGTCAATAGCATGTATTTTAATCATATACAGCAATATTACTTAGAGGTTAAATATAGAAGTTCTTTATACCGAAACTTGTAGGATATTTGCGATTTCATCTGCGTAGACGTCGATGTAAACAGCTCGCCAAACCAGTAATATGTATATTAATTTTTTTACTCAAACAACCCGTTTCCACAACTAAAAGATCCAGAAATAAGATCTGAATATCCTATGAATCCATCAACCAATTCTCACTAATAGCTTATGGCCACCTTGATAAAACTTGCTTTCAAGTGAAAACAAAAACTACATTTGAATCTGTTCACCCTTTTGGGAGCTATAGTCACACAAAGACACATATTGTTCAAACTCATAATACCCCTCGTTTTTGTCAGGCTTAAAATGTCTTTAGATGGGCTATCTTTGAGCTGCTTTATCTTCAATGTTTTAGCATGCATTCTCTGTCTGTCAGTTAGGGAGTCAGTTCATCATGATACTGCTTTATAGGTATATGTCAGATTACTGGTAATCGACTAAGTAGAGTGTAGGTGTCAATTGGTCCGACACAATCAATAGCTAATAGCTGTGAATTAACCTAATAGTTTTCCTTTAAACAAGAGCTGCAAGGTTCTATACGCGAAATGTTTTGAATACTTAAATATCTGCAAGCATGAAATCTTGGATCTAATCGAATCCAATGTCAGATTACAAAACTATCATTAACTAGTAATCAAAAGGTTGAAAACAAAATAATGGTGATTATTTTCAAAGCAAATTTAGAAAGTTATTGCCTGTTTAGCTTTGATTACATTCACTTGCCTTTCCGCTTTCGTCGTGCCTGAAAATCTTACAAGCAGATCTTGACCCATTTGCATACACCAAATTCAAATTTATCTAAAATATTGCATACAGAAAATCCGATGATAATGCATGGACCAAAAAAATCTGAATAAATAAATAAATGATTATTATTATTAAGATACAATAAGTTACGATACAAATAAACAGTGTTATTTTATCTTGTTGGAGGCAAAATATGACTTAGAGGTTCGTAGTAGTGTTTCTATTGCTACAAGTAATAATTTTAAAACGTGTTCATTTTCTTAACAATAAGCTTAAGGTATAAACTGTCAGTAATCCTACCGCGGCTAACGCAAACAAATGACCAATACTGAGGACATTACAGCGCGCAACTACCCGCAGTAAATCTACGTAATCGATGACGGCTTGTGCCCATTCCACAGAATAGCAATGTAAACAAAGTGTTGGGCAATTGTATAAGTATCCGCTAAATGCCTAAGTGCTTTAGATACAACTTACAAGTTGAAAATCGGGACGCGTTCGGAGCGGTTATCGACTATCGCTGTAATGCATTGGTATTCCAGAATTGGCGCGAGAATATAGTGACATCGTTTGACTACTGTTGAACGTAAGCTCAGTTGATCTCTCATTAGCGTGACTCAGTCCCATGCATCTAGATCGGTTTATTAGATCAGGCATCTAGCTTCGTACTGACGAAACACAAGAAGTGATCGTAAAAAGCACAGGAACAAAAAAGAATTCGTAAGATTGTACGTATGTATTTTTATACAGGTTTATACTTCAGCTTTTATACTTATCGTAATAAACATCGTCGTAGAAGAAACGTGTAAGACCCGTCATCATCATCAGCCAAAAGAAGACCACTGCTGGACAATGGTCTCCCCCAAGGATTTCCACGACGACCGGTCGGTCTTGCGCTGCCCTCATTTAGCGAATTCCCGCGACCTTCACCAGGTCATCGGTCCACCGAGTGGGAGGCCTGCCTACACTCCGTCTTCCGGAGCATGGTCGTCACTATAGAACTTTAATGCCGCAACAGTCAACTTTCCTTTTACGAGGGAAGACCCAGTTCACTGTTAAACTCTGTATAAGAAAGAACCAAGCAACATAAAGACTTTATTGAACACAGAGTAGCAATTAAACATTTCTTATTTCCTTATTTCCTCATTTTCAACGAAGAGAAATTCATTTTATAAGCTTCTGCTCGTAAAATTTTTAGTGTGTACATAAAATTTCGCAGAGCCTTTCCTTAATATTGAGTTTTAGTAATATTTAAATACTAGTAGTGTTTTAGTATTAGTTTTTAAATATTTATTTAGGTATACAAATCTCTCGTAAAAATATTGAGTTCTTTAATTTGTAAGAATTTTGGAATAAACACTTGGAAATGCATTTATTATATTTCGAGGAACGGAACGGAACGGACGGAACGGAGGTATACAAAACTCGCGAAAAAATATTGAGTTCTTTAATGTGTAAGAATTATTATATTTCGAGTTGCCCATAATACTGTGTTTAACACAGCTTTCAACACGATAATTTCATTCTGCTCCATCAAAAGGTTTTGTCTGATAAAATGCATAGTACAGAGATTAAAATATGCAAACTTCGATTAACCGAGTCATAGTCTTAATTATTATTATTAAATATTAATTAGTATTTTTTTTTTTAAATATTGTTAGTTTCAGAATAAGAAACCAGCTGAGATTTCTTTTATTGATTTCTTTAGGAATGATATTGAAAATTTGATGCTTGACTTATCTTTGCACCCCTTAACAATGAAGGTTTAATATCTTATTTGACATGCCACCGCTAACAGCTCGAGCAATTGTTATTTAAAACTTAGCGCCTTTCCGTAACAGATGGCTATAAATGATTGCACTAAACTTGTGAAATGACAATTTGAATAGTCATAAATCTAATAAATATGTTGACACACTAAAGGGAATACATAGCTATAGCTATGATATACGGTCCGAGCGTGCCACGTGACCATAGTTGGAAGGTGGAGTAGTATATATTAGCTGCCAATAACTGATTATGAGCTAAAAATGTCATACATAACTGACGCACAAAAAATTGTTGATTCAAGATTTTTATGTAACAGCTATATTTTACAGGTTTGCATGTCACCTGTTAAATCTTTAGCACATTGATAAAACGCCAAGAACAAATACAGTTAGTTCGCTTTTTGAAATATCTGAAAATTAAGTGTAAAAAGTCTATGTGGTATTACTCTGTGGATTTACTGTTAAGTATCAAATTAATAATTTTATGCTACAATCGATCAGAAATCAATAGTATTGTTATATTTATGTCGATCGCGCTCATTTACTTCAAAATAAATTCTTATTAACCAAGCAACTGCCGTCTATCCCTTGTCGTCTTTTTAACCGACTTAAAAAAAAAGGAGGAGGTTCTCAATTCGTCGTAATCTTCTTTTTTTTTTTGAGAAAATCAACAAAAACATATCAAAATTGGAGTTGTTGCGATTGAAGTCGGTTGTTTTAACGTATTCAGCGTGGTCAATTATAGCACGATTAAATGTGCTACACGAGAAGAAGACTATGACTGGGGCACCGGTCGGTTGCCATCCCTCGGGAAAGTTAGGCCATACTTCCCACTCGAAGGTCAAGTCCGATTTGTTCCAAGTCAAGATGCTTACTTCAATTATTTAGGGAGATTGCGATAATGATACAAAATATTGAAAGCTTCACATATTGGAATTATCACACTATTATTATTTATTACTAACTTTCTTTAGATTTATGATTGAAACCACATTCAAAACATTCCTCCCAGTTACTTTAATGACACCTTGTCAAATCAACTAACACTCTTCAAAACCACATCATTGCGTTGATGGTGGTGTTCCATTCCAAGTAATGGTGTTACAGAACTAGAAGTACAGGATACTACCGTTTGCTGCCACTTGCAGCGTTTCGCTAAATAGCTACCGTTCAAACATGTCACCAGCGATGTCAGCTCTAAGTTCTAATGTCACTAATAAGGAACCATGAAGAAATGGAAGATTATGCGTGAGTGGGTAATGAGGGGAAGCGATACATGTCAAAGAGATTTAACTTAAGTGAAGGTTGTTTATGGTAATACTGGCCGACAGTGGCACATGGTGTGAGGTCGGTTATGACGTTTTAGCCGGTTCGCCTAGGAGTAGGAGTTTTCGTGCATAAACTGTAGCATGTTTCCAATCTAGTGAGACATGTGTGTCATGGATGCTGTCAACAGAAACGATATGAAACGCTTTGCTTTGTACATTGATAAATTGTAATTATAAATGTATTAAATTTTATTATTGGGACGTTTAGATAGGTACGTCTCGCAAGGAGACTTAAGAAAACTCAAAACTCAAAATGTTTTTTTAGGATTCCGTAGCCAAATGGCAAAAAACGGAACCCTTATGGATTCGTCATGTTTGTCTGCCTGTCTGACTGTCTGTCCGTCCGTCTGTCTGTCCGTCCGTATGTCACAGCCACTTTTTTCCGAAACTATAAGAACTATATTGTTGAAACTTGGTAAGTAGATGTATTCTGTGAACTGCATGAAGATTTTCACACAAAAATAGAAAAAAAACAAAAAAATTTGGGGGTTCCCCATACTTAGAACTAAAACTCAAAAAAAAAATTACCATCAAACCCATACGTGTGGGGTATCTAAAGATAGGTCTTCAAAAATGATATTGAGGTTTCTAATATAATTTTTTTCTAAACTGAATAGTTTGCGCGAGAGACACTTCCAAAGTGGTAAAATGTGTCCCCCCCCCCCCCCCCGTAACTTCTAAAATAAGAGAATGATAAAACTAAAAAAATATATATGATGTACATTACCATGCAAACTTCCACCGAAAATTGGTTTGAACGAGATCTAATAAGTAGTTTTTTTTTAATACGTCATAAATCGTAAACCACAATTTATCTACAACGAACTACAAGAACTATAATATTATGTTACTTGCTGCTACGGAACCCTTCATGGGCGAGTCCGACTCGCACTTGGCCGCTTTTTTATTTATTTAAGTAGATGCTTTACACATGCTTTTAAATCGCAATTTTTTTTCTACGTAGTACAAAGTCACTACCGCAATAAGATATTATATCTCCGAACAGAGTTATTCAACAATTTTTATAACCGTCCGCATATTATATTATGTAGCCCTGTCTTATGTATGACTGATTTCATTAATTTCCGTTGCGTGTTTCCAAAGAGAGCGCATACCAGAAATAGTTTTCTTTCGGCACGATTTAACAAAAATATTTCCCTTTAATTAAGCGTAAATAAATGTCACAAATAAAGGAATGAAAGCATTTAAATGGGAGCCGCCATCAGGGGAATGTCTGAATTCGGTTCTAAATTGAATAGTATTATTTTAATTCGCGGTCCGAGGTAGGAAGGGGACTTGTTTACGATGGCAGCGCGATAATTATGGTACTCGATGTCGGGCAAAATGTTGCCAATGTTTAAGGTTGTTACTCGGGATTTGTTAACTTCATAATTTGCTCTAACACCTGGGTTGTCTATTTTATTAAATATGTCACTTAAAAGGTGCTATGAGATAAATACCTTAATTTTGTGTGAATTCCGTGTTTACGAAAGCATTAAGTAGATTTCCGTTTAGTTACAGCAAGTATATGATTTTTCAATAATAATAATGTTTAGGATTAGTGATCACGACAGAACGAAAAACCGCAAACATGACATGTAAATATATAACTATAGCTAGTTAGACTAAGTCGTAGCAATAAGTTGAAATTTTATAAGTGTTTTTGTTAATAACTTTTTTGTTTTAATAGTTAGCTTAAATGTTATTTGTGATTAAGATAGCCTATGTCTACCTGTGTTAAATAAAGATTAGTAGTTTAAGTAGACATAGGTATTTTAGGCTAGGTATCAGGTAACATTTTTTTGTAAGACTTTAGTCTATAAATAGTTAATTAAGATAGTTATAAGTTTCCTTTTGTATTTATTAGTTAAGTTTTGATAGTATTCATTCAATAAAGTCGTTAGAATTAAGTAGAAATAAGTAATCTAGGTAAAAATTAGGTATTTAGGTTTTTTACATATAAAGTTGATTTTTACCTTAGTTATTAAGCTGCCCCTAATTAAAATATGTCATTTGTGTGCGTTTCATTAATAGAAAGTACAACCCGATTGCACAAACCCGGAAAAGCCACGGGAAATAGGAATTTGTGCGAATTTTCCCGCTCCCCATACAAGCCGTGTAGCTTTTATATGAGGGGGGCGGGAGGCGGAGCCATATAAATACGCACCAAACAAAAATCGCTCGCCAGAACGAGACGACGGCCTGGCGGGCGGTTGTGTTACGATAACGGCATGTAAAATAATGTAACTCATCTATTGGTATGTTTTTTATTTAAGAAAAAATGTAATTTCTTAAAATTATTAATAAATGCATTTCCGGGGGTGAGGGGCTGACCAAGCGAGTTTGCCTATATAAGGAAAATACACGGATCGCTGGCCAGCAAATTTTGATATAAATATGAGCTCGTTGGTCAGCGATCCGTTCAGTCATTCGACAAGCGGCAAGCTAGTAGCTTCGGAGAAAGAAAAATAGGAAAAGGCGGAAAAGGCTCGCTTGGTCGGTTCTCTCGCTCCCCCGGCTGCGGAAAATCAACACCCCTGGTTTCATTCCACTCCACTACGATTAAGTAAATCGAGGTGCCGCCCACATTTGGTCCTTCACGAGCCGCATTGAAGATTTAGAAGATATCAGCATGGTGATAACACGCAGCCGAGCGGGGGACGCGCCGCCAAGCGAGCTGCCGGCGCCTGGATCTGAAGCGGACCAGAACCCGAATGCTACGCCTACTACGGGTGCTACGCCTACTACGGGTGCTACGCCTGCTACGCCTACTACGAGTACTACGCCTGCTACGAATACTGAAGCCACTACTGCCGCACGTACTACGCCTGCTACGTCATCGACTACGACGGACGGTGCTACGCCTGTTGCTACGACAAGCAGCGAAGCAACAACAGATGAAACGGGAACAACCGGAACAGTTTCGGGAACAATCAGACCCACCAGCATCTCGTCGAAGAGGTCGTCGAAAAAGAGAAGAATGAAAATAGCAGAGTCAGAAGCAGAAGAAAAGCTTGCAGCTCTGAAAATAAAGCAACTGCAAGCAGAAGCGGAACTAGAACAAGCACGCCTACGAAGAATAAGAACAGAAAATGAAGATACCTCATCAGAAGATGAAATAGAAGATGACTACGCTTCAGTAAGAATCAACGATTGGCTGAATAAAGAAACAACTGCAGTGCCACCACCTCCTGCAGTGGCTGCCTTCCTCCAAGAAAAAAGAAATGAAGATGTTCCAGTAGAAAACAGCAACCAAGATACAATAAAGAAGACAACTGGGCCAATAGCAGACCATCAAGTCGCTACATCCAGAGAAGCTACTCAACAGGAAGAGAAGACAAGGGAAGAACATCAATTCATCCGGCCTGTTCAGCAAGCTACAGTCGACGTTGCTACGCTGGCAGCTGCCCTTCATGCGGTAGCAAGAGGAAGTCCAAAGGAGCCACCCAGATATGTGCAAGATCTACCAAGTTTCGGCGGACACTGCAGCGAATGGCTGACATTCAAATCAGCCTTTAAAGAAACTCAGCACTACTTCGCAAAAGCAGAAAACATTGCAAGATTAAGAAGAGGACTACGAGGTCCAGCATTAGAAGCAGTTGCCTGTCTTCTCATCGGGGAACCAGAACCAGACAAAATCATAGAAGCCCTCGAGAGAAGATTTGGCCGTCCAGAAGCACTGATCCTGATGGAGATGGAAAAGTTGAAGACACTACACAAGCTCAGTGACAATCCACGGGACCTGTGCATCTTCGCCGGAAGAATCGCGAACGTCGTCGGCACTGTGGAAGCACTAAAGAAACCACAGTATCTACATAGCCCTGAGATGATGAGGGCAATCATTGAGAAGCTCACTCCAATAATGAAGAACAAGTGGTACGACTATGCAGCACTCAAACAAGAAGACACCCCAGAATTGAAGAGGATCTCACTCTTCCTCAATGAAGAAGCAGACAAGTGTGGGGCATACGCACTACCAGAGAGCGTTGCAGAAGATAAGGAGAGAGCAAGAAAGAAAATAGAGAGAGCCTTTACCACTATAGAAGCAAGGCCAAGGGAAGACCAGAGATGTCCACTCTGCAAACAAGAACACAAGCTACCAGATTGCAAGCAGTTTCAGAACGCTGATGTCAACGCACGCTGGGACATTGCAAAGAAGAACCACATCTGCTACCGCTGTCTCAAGGGAAGGCACCGCAGGTTCACATGTAGAGCTCGACCATGTGGACAAGACGGTTGCCCAATGAGACACCATCGCCTGCTTCACCACATCAGGAAGCCAGAAGCCACACCACCACCAGCAATAGAAAAGGCTTCCATCGCCTCAACAATTGAAGTGGCTGCATCAGCAAAAGAACACGTGGGTCGCCGAGCCTACCTGAAGATAGCTCCGGTCATCTTGAGGGGGCCTCACACCAGCATCGAGACCTACGCCTTGCTCGACGAAGGCAGCACCATAACAATCATCGACGCTTCAATCGCAGAAGTGCTGGGGGTAGATGGACCACAAAACACCATGTGGATCCAGGGGGTGGGAACTGAAGTGAAGCACGAAGACAGCAAGGTGGTCTGCTTGAAAATCAGAGGAAGACACTCACAACAGGAGTTCAACCTGGAACAAGTCAGAACAGTGGAGAGGCTGAACTTCGCATCCCAAGACATAGATGAAGATGACCTCGAGACCTGCACTCACCTCGAGGGGATCAAGCATGAGCTCATCTACGAACGAGCTACTCCGAAGATCCTCATTGGCCAAGACAATTGGCATCTCATTGTCACCAGAGAAGTCCGCTCCGGAAGACGCGACCAGCCAGTCGCATCCCTGACTGAACTTGGTTGGGTGCTCCATGGCTGCAGTTCATCTCTCACGAACATCGTGGCCTTCTGCGGACACCTCACAATGAAGAAAGAAGACCAAATTGAGGAACAAATGAAGAACTTCTTCAAGCTCGAGTCGCTCTGCATTGAACCCCGAAAACCAAAAGAAGATCCCGAGGAGAGAGCCCTGAAAATTCTCGAGACCGAGAGTCACCGACTTCCCGATGGAAGATACGAAACTGGACTCCTCTGGAAAGAAGAAAACAAGAAGATCCCTAACAACTTCAGGGATGCTGAGAAGCGACTCATCAGCCTTGAGAAGAGGCTGGACAAAGACGAAGCGCTGAAGACCCAATACAAAGAGCGCATGAACAATCTCTTCGCATCGGGCTACGCAGAGAAGGCTACAACACCACCAGCAGAAGACCGAACATGGTACCTGCCGCACTTCCCGGTGGTGAACCCTGCCAAACCGCACAAGCCGCCAAGATTGGTTCATGATGCAGCTGCGAAGTATGAAGGTCTCAGTCTGAACGACATGCTGCTTCCCGGTCCAGATCTTCTCCAGTCGCTCCCTGGCGTCATCATGAGGTTCCGGCAATACCCAGTCGCCGTGTCTGCAGACATCAAAGAAATGTTCATGCAGATCAAAATCAAAGAAGAGGACAGGGACGCACTGAGATTCCTGTGGAGAGGCGACCGGCGGGAGGGTCCTCCAGAAGAGTTCCGGATGACATCGGTCATCTTCGGCGCATCATCATCGCCTTGCACTGCGCTCTACATCAAAAATCGAAATGCCGAAGACTTCGCATCAGAATACCCAGAGGCGGCAACTGCAATAAGAAAAAACCACTACATGGACGACTACCTCCAGAGCTTCAGAACCAAAGAAGAAGCTCAGAAAATATCAAAGGAGGTGGACCACGTGCACAAGAAGGCGGGCTTCGTTTTGAATGGTTGGGCTTCCAACGAAAAGAAAATCACAGAAGACTTCGGTGGAACAAGTCTGGGGACCACATCAGTCAACATTGGGGCGAGTGAAACCGAGAAGACTCTGGGACTCCAATGGTACATCAGAGAAGACTGCTTTGGCTTCCACATCAACAGAAGGAAGACACCACCCGAAATCTTGGAAGACCTGAGGCCACCAAAGAAGAGAGAAGCCCTGAGCGTGGTAATGTCGCTCTTCGATCCGTTGGGTTTGATTTCGCCTGTCACAACCCCGGCGAAACGAATCCTTCAGGACACATGGCGATACAAGACAGACTGGGACGAAGACCTTCCAGAAGAGCTGCAGCCAAAATGGAGTGCCTGGATCGCATCACTCCAAGCTGTGGAGCACATGAAGATCCCTCGGTGCTACGGCTACGGACCTGCCATCACGCGTCAGCTGCATACTTTCGTAGACGCCAGCGAAGAGGCGTATGCAGCAGCCGTCTACTGGCGCACGATCAGGAACGATGGCAGCGTCCACGTGGCCCTAGCGGCAGCAAAGAGCCGGGTGACTCCACTGAAGCCCATCTCCATACCCAGGCTGGAACTCCAAGCAGCTGTACTCGGCGCGAGGCTGGCCAGCACCGTCCTGCTAGAACACGACTTCGAGGTGGCCAGCAAGACCTACTGGTCGGACTCCAGAACCGCCTTGGCCTGGATAAGGGCAGAACCCAGAGCCTTCAAAACCTTCGTGGCTCACAGGCTGGCGGAGATTGAAGACACCACCAAGAAAAACGAGTGGAGATGGCTGCCGTCCAGCGAGAACGTGGCTGACGACGCGACTCGAGGCACACCTCACAGCTTCGACTTCCAGCACCGGTGGTACAACGGGCCAGACTTCCTGTACCTCCCAGAGGAAGAATGGCCAGAGGAAAAGAAGCTGCCAGAAGAAGCTGAAACTGGAGAAGAAAGGGAGAGGTGCCACGTTGTCCAAGAACCACGAAATCACAGTCATCTTCCAGAAGTCTCAAAGTTCTCACGGTGGCTGCGACTCATCAGGACAACAGCCAGAGTCCTCCAGTTCGTCGAACTCTGTCGTCCACAGAAAGCGACGGTCGCTGCAGCCAAAAGGAAGAGGACCCTGAAAAACCGAGAGAAGGACCCAGACTGGCGCCACAATAAGAAGACGGTTCAGAAGACACAGCGACCACAACAGAACGAAAACAAGAAAGTCCCTTTCCGCGTGATACCAGCACACCTCATGAGGAGAGCAGAAGAGCTCTGGATACGAGCATCGCAGGAGGAAAGCTTCGGGCCCGAAATCAAACGGGTACTCAGCGGAGCTCAACCACATGGGAGCGATCGGCTCGCCGCTCTCAGTGTGTTCGTCGACAAGGAAAGAATACTGCGGCTCAAGGGACGAGTCACATCTGCACATCAGATAGGCGAGGACGCCGCCAACCCACCTCTCACGGACGGGAGACACCCATACACCCGTCTCTACATCCAGCACGTCCACGAGAAGTTACACCATGGAGGGGTGGAGCTGGTGGTCAACGAGCTCCGCCAGCAGATGTGGATCTTGAGGATACGACCGACTGTGAAGGAGCTCATCAAAAAGTGCATCTCGTGCCAGCTCCAGAGGAAGAAGCCAGCATCTCCGGCCACGGGAGACCTCCCAGCAGCACGGCTAGCCCATCACGAGCGGCCCTTCACCTTCACGGGGCTGGACTACTTTGGGCCAATCGAGGTAACCGTGGGCCGTCACCGTGAGAAGCGCTACGGAGCTCTCTTCACCTGCATGACCTGCCGGGCCATCCACATGGAGGTGGTCTACTCGCTGAGCGCAGACTCCGCCATAGCAGCTCTCCGGCGGTTCATGGCACGAAGAGGGTGCCCCACGGAGCTCTGGAGCGACAACGCCACCTGCTTCAAGGCCGCCGAAAGAGAGCTCAGCGAAGCAGCAGTAGAAGCCCTGCAGGAAGAAGCCGCGAACCATCAGATCACCTGGCGCTACATACCCCCTGGAGCTCCATTCATGGGCGGAGCCTGGGAGCGCATGGTTCGAGCGGTAAAAGAAGCTCTACGAGTCACGCTGCACGAGAAGTACCCGAGCGACGAGACCCTGATGACCCTCCTGGCCGAAGTCGAGAACACTGTGAACTCTCGACCCCTGACGCACGTCGGCACGGAACCAGCAGATCCAGAAGGGATCACGCCCAACCTCATCCTCATCGGGCCGAACACCAGGGTTCCTACCTTCAAACGGTACGAGGAACGAGACGTCACGCCGAAACAACAATGGAAGCGCGCCCAGGTCCTCGCCGACATCTTCTGGCAGCGCTGGGTACGTGAGTACGTTCCTCTGCTCCAACACCGGCGGGAGCCTCGCACGACTGGCGTGCCACCGAAAGAAGGAGACCTGGTGGTGATCTGCGACCCCAACCTGCCTCGCAACACCTGGCCACGAGGACGAGTCCAGAAGGTGTTCCCGGGCAACGACGGAGTGACCCGAGTCGTCGACGTCGTCACCAGCGGAGGACATGTCCTGCGAAGACCGACAAAGAAGGTGGTCGTGATCCAGGAGTGATCGCTCACGCGACGGCGGGAGAATGATCACGACAGAACGAAAAACCGCAAACATGACATGTAAATATATAACTATAGCTAGTTAGACTAAGTCGTAGCAATAAGTTGAAATTTTATAAGTGTTTTTGTTAATAACTTTTTTGTTTTAATAGTTAGCTTAAATGTTATTTGTGATTAAGATAGCCTATGTCTACCTGTGTTAAATAAAGATTAGTAGTTTAAGTAGACATAGGTATTTTAGGCTAGGTATCAGGTAACATTTTTTTGTAAGACTTTAGTCTATAAATAGTTAATTAAGATAGTTATAAGTTTCCTTTTGTATTTATTAGTTAAGTTTTGATAGTATTCATTCAATAAAGTCGTTAGAATTAAGTAGAAATAAGTAATCTAGGTAAAAATTAGGTATTTAGGTTTTTTACATATAAAGTTGATTTTTACCTTAGTTATTAAGCTGCCCCTAATTAAAATATGTCATTTGTGTGCGTTTCATTAATAGAAAGTACAACCCGATTGCACAAACCCGGAAAAGCCACGGGAAATAGGAATTTGTGCGAATTTTCCCGCTCCCCATACAAGCCGTGTAGCTTTTATATGAGGGGGGCGGGAGGCGGAGCCATATAAATACGCACCAAACAAAAATCGCTCGCCAGAACGAGACGACGGCCTGGCGGGCGGTTGTGTTACGATAACGGCATGTAAAATAATGTAACTCATCTATTGGTATGTTTTTTATTTAAGAAAAAATGTAATTTCTTAAAATTATTAATAAATGCATTTCCGGGGGTGAGGGGCTGACCAAGCGAGTTTGCCTATATAAGGAAAATACACGGATCGCTGGCCAGCAAATTTTGATATAAATATGAGCTCGTTGGTCAGCGATCCGTTCAGTCATTCGACAAGCGGCAAGCTAGTAGCTTCGGAGAAAGAAAAATAGGAAAAGGCGGAAAAGGCTCGCTTGGTCGGTTCTCTCGCTCCCCCGGCTGCGGAAAATCAACACCCCTGGTTTCATTCCACTCCACTACGATTAAGTAAATCGAGGTGCCGCCCACAATTAGCAGATATAGCAGCTTCTTGGTTGATTCACATGGACGTGTGTCATTGTGTCTTGTAGCGGATAAATTTCAGTCGGTATAATCAGATCATTATTTTAGTGTCTGTCTTTTGTAGTTCGATAAAAAAGCATAGTTTTATTTTGAACTTCTTCGACATTAGCTCCACTAAAACTTAACCCTAGATTGTTTATTACTTGTCCTCTCTTCTTATTTAGACCTAGTTTAATTTACAAACTGCCAGTGCTACTGTCACACTCAATTTTACAGAATACTCCGTTAAGTAGGGTGTCTACTAGATCCGGTTGTCGGTGGACTTGAATTATACTGCCATTAGTTGATATAAACATTTTGTTCCATGTCCATTCCACTGCAGTCAAATAAATCCTTCCGACGACTGACGACTGACTTACAGAGTTCTATCTATAAGCGTGGTGAAACCGAAGACTCGACCTTCATCGTGTCATACCTAATTTCATTCGATTAGTATCTATTAATTGATGAATAAACATTTATTCGTGTCATTTTTAAATACAATTGTAATCTAGGCTCAGTTTAGGTAAACTTATAAGGTCATAAAAACACAATAAAATCAATGTAGAACGTTAGTCAAGCAAAAAGTCTATAAAGCTTACGTAGAAGAAACTGCAGGCAAGTTTTTAATTGTTTACATGAGTACTGTGGCACTGGTTTTGGAGCATAGTAGTATAAACCTACTGGTTATTGTAGAGGCAGGCCCAAATCGGGATTTGCCGCCACCGGACCGAGTTATTTGAGTTCCTTGTTAGATTCCTCAAGAGAAATAACAAGGAATAAGTAAATATAGGTAGATAGTTGTAAGGATTTGAAATGTGTCTCTTATATTGCTGAAGGTAACGGAGAGGAGAACGCAGATGTTTTTTTTATTTTCTACACATATAATTGACAATGATATCCCAATAAGGAATTCACGATTATGGTGAGGAATCATCTCAAAGGGTCAGATGAAGGTCAGTTGACAATAAGCATTGATTTGGATGATACAGTAGATTTTATGCTAACTTGTCGTAACTATGTATTTGACTGCAGTCCCATTCCATGTGATTGTTTAAAACAAATAGGAAATATTGAGGAATAAATAATCTATGGATAATAGGATAGTAAAAGATGTTACGCTTAAATGGACTATCATGTAACACCAACACAGATATAGGCATATCAGCTATTAACTGCTCGCCTATTACTAAATAATAATAATAATAAGACGCTTTCTCTCCTCGTCGCACTGACCTCCAGCCGACTGTGCTTCTGCTGGAGTAGCTCCTGCCACTTCGCCTAGCGCAAAGTGGTCAGAGTAGCCCAAATGTATATCTCAAAATAATAATAATAATAAAATTAAATAAATAAGTAAATATCCGGGACAAATCCGCACACGGTCATCTGGCCCCAAACTAGGATTCCCTGTAGTATAACCCTTAAAGTAATTGATCCACATAGGTATTATACACTTCGCAAACACAACCAAGCTTATCTAAATATTATGTACAGACAGCCACAAAGATATTTGAACCTCTCCGTAATACACCACGTTTCACGAATAGCTTTAGTAGGGGTTCAGATATCTCTGTGGGCCAGTGTACTCCAAGCTCCGGGAAATGAGCTCAGCACCAAGCAATAAAACATTTACACTGGATCAGAACATCAACACCGAAACGGGAACATAAACCTGAATCCTGTACCCAGGTGGCAGTAGATTCCAATATTCTAAGCCTTACGGAAAGTGGTCATAAACATAACTTACGCTTGAATCATACTTCACAATCAAGCACTCTCTCCGAGTCTTAATTATCAAACTAACAGCACACTAGCCCAGAAATCTTGTTATGGCTTTAAAGTCATAAGTACCTATTTTCGACTCAGGACCTATCGACTTTCCGGAAATCGAAAAATATATCTTAACTGCGAGCAGCAGTACGTCATTTCGACTCAGGACTTTCCGGAAATCGAAGAATATCTTAACTGCGAACAGTATCTTAACTGCGAGCAGTAAACTTCCCAATTTAGCTCACATCCACATGGTGCAATCTGACGCTCTAAAGCTCAGTGGGTCAAGCCATCAAGTCAACACCCATGAACTAAGGCACCTGCCATCAAACTGGCAGTAAACCCATGGTTGGAAACCTCAGTGGCGTGGGTGCACGCAGTCTCGCACGCACCGGTTTTGTAACCCAGAATAGTATAGTTTTTTAAAATTTTTGACTACTCGAAAATGTGTGTTTAAATTGGGAGCTTGTTATCAGGTATACGTATGCACTATGTGACAAACTTAGGCAAAATTTTTAAAGAGAAGCTGGAGGATTTTTTTTAAAGAGAAGTTGGAAAATTGTCTATTGAGTTTGATTTGATATATCGTACTATCGTAATTTTATTCAAGATATGTTATAGCCGGCAAGGAGACTTTCTTATTTTAATTCTATTAATCGATTTTTTATTAGTACTAAATATACTAATGAGGACCTAAAACAAATATGATACCAATTAGGTTAGTAGTAAAGTTGAGTGTACAAGTTCCGCGTGGTAGGATCTTTGTACTAGATAAAAAAAGTCAATTTAAAAGAATGGCAAAGCATCTACTTAAAAACAATTTGATTTTGATTTTTGATTAAATATTCAAAGTCATTATTGATAAATCGTGTTCTCTTACTCGCTTCAGATTTACGAACGCGTTTAAAACTTTCGGGTAATATCATCCAGTTGCAACCATTTCCGGACGCTAACGTAAAATTAACTGGCGCATAATATTTTGGCGGTTTGTGTTTATTGCCCTTGGGAAATTGGGCAATATTGATTTCTGTACAAGACGAGGAAGTGTGTGAGGAGAGTTTATTAAAGCACATAACATTTTCAATGTGTTGTGAAACTTCAGCCTAATGTGCATAATTATGGGGAGACTTGATTGCCCAGTCTTGTTATAGTGCGGTCTCATATGGAGCTATAGTAGCTGTAATAGACTTTATTTCTTTTTTTGATAACCTAGCGTTTACCTAATATTACACGAAACTTAAGCATCTTCAGCTGTTATGTGTGTGGCTCGAGTATTTCTATTACAACACCCATTGCTATAGAAATACGATTAGTATTTATTCACTTTTACCTGTCACTTATAAAGGTCTTAAAGTTACGGAAGTGTTGTTTACATTATTTTCATACGGATAAGCATCACCATCATCACCTTTAACAACTTTCAAACACTTAAACGCGTCAATATGCCAATCACTCGGTAATTTGATGCCATAAACAGCAAACTCCAATTTGAGCGAACATCGGTCACAAAGTCAACAGGACATCGATACCTCAACGTCATCGAAAATCAAGATAGAGCCTCCCACGAAGCCAATTGATCAATAATTGCTGTGACAAACAGCTGATACATACTTTGTTTATCTAGTCGACGATTCCCTATAAGGCGCCGCAAAGCCTTAAGGAGTTACCACATTAATAAATATCCGCGCGGAACGGAATTGCGCTGGTAGGAAAAAAGTATCCGCTAGCTTTATAACAACGGAACAACATACTTTACATCTGCCGAACACCCGACTCATTTCGCTTTGGTTTCTGTTCGGACGACGTCCTTAACGCTTTTTTTTTCATGTAAACGATTTTTCATACAGGCTTTAGTCTGTTACGCAAGGATAAATATGGCGACTCCTTTTAGCGATTGTCTCAGACATAAAAGGCTTATAACATCCATCAAGTCATCCAGCGGTGCAGTGCTGAGCTGACTGATAAATCTGTGTTTATTTCTGCCTCTGACACTCGCTGTCGGTTTGTTGATATTGAGTGGTTTATGCTGGTGTTCTAATAAGATATAGGTAGATAAAGGCGAAACTCGTTATATGTGACGGATGGGGTTTACTTGTGAGGAACTTCAGTCGAACACTTAAATATCAATAAGATATACTGTTTATTCCGACTTTGATAAAGTTTCATACTCATAAATAATTTTCTCTGTACCTTGTCGGTAATATTTTATTGATTTCTAATATTTGTGAGCTGATCTGTTCTCGAACCACAGCGCAGTAAATTTGACTAGTACTGCAGTTGTTGCAACATTTATTTACGACTTTAGTGTGATATTCCCATTGTCTATGCCGATGATAATGGAATTACATTACGAGGTATAAGCTTTTATTTACAATGACTCATACTGTTTTGGTTATACTATTCAATATGGTTTTTCATTGTTCCTTACCCTTTTACTCAGAAACCTTACTTTTCCACCTTGTTCCTTTGGATACACTTCTTCTTTTTCTTTAATTTAGGAGTTGGACTTTGCTCATATTACCTTTCATTCCTTTTCAGGGCCTTTTGTATACTTCTCTGTACACCACGTTATCCTTATTCTTAATTTGGTCCATATAACTTATCCTCGGTCTTTCCCTTACACGTTTACCTACAACCTTTCCTTCCATGATGAACTCGTCATGTCGTATGAGATGGCCAGTGATATTTCCTTTTCTCATTAACTCTTCTCAAAACATCTTCATTTGGAACTCACTAAAATAATATTTGATTTATATAAAGAAATACAAATCTGTGCTCAAACTCAGCTTTTTCTAATAAAAAGCTTGATAAGCTCTCCAGTCGTCTACGTTAACTTTCTACAAATGCTACTAGTGTCTCACCTTGATAGCTGACACGATTAAGCAATTAACCAACAAATGACTGAGGTAATAAATAACAGAAGTAATTACGGAAATAGGAACTTAAATTGATGGTTTAATTCAAACTCTGTATGCTGTACGGACTCATATATGTATTGACGTGCAAGGTATTTCTGCTAAATCGAGTTTCGATTTCTACGTCGATTTTGGACACAATATGAAACGAATTTCATGTTTGAAGTACACTTATTGCTTTTGCAGTTGATGAATTCGTCGAGCCTGTTTACAGGCAACACATTAAAAAAAAAGAGAGATAGAGAAGCCGAACTCGAAAACAATTTTACATTTTAGCCGTTTTTAAAACGCGTGATAAGTTTTGCTGGTTTTAGCTAAAAGCAAACGTTACATGTTTTGCAGTTTCCGTCAGTTCCTGACCGAACCCGGTGAGATGAGGTCTAATTTCGGAGGTTTAAGCTCTAATTTCTTGTCGAATTCAAAGCCGAAAACGAAACTTCGGTCGGTCACTAACTCGTAACGAGCGTAGGAAGGTCATATATGCTTTGCAAGCTTCCGTTGTGTGTGGGTGAAAACTCGCAATTGAACGTATAGTCCATTAAAAACATTAATTGCTCACTAAAACGTTTCTGCATACTAAATTTAGAAATTGCGGAGGTGAGCTTTTGAAGGGAACAAGCTATGTATTTGTATGTTCGTTTTTTGTTTTCGAATATATAGGGTGATTTTAAATTAGTTCTTGATACCAAAGGATATGCATGTGCTCATGATAACAAACAACTTTCCCTAAGAAACCCTAGTCAAATCGCAAAAACATTTTTGCTCTCCATACAAATAGATCAATTGACCAGCCAAATTAGTATGAAAAGTCCAAATTTTTTTTGCGATTTGATATTGGTATATATATGTACGTTATAGGGTTCAACTGCTTACGAATACAAAAATGATAAGACTTTTATTATTTGATGCAAAGGTTGAAGAATATGCCAAGTAGGAACATTTATTTAAATTTAATGCAATGCAACAAAGACGTTTATTCCAGGAAATGACGAAACCTTTCTTGAAAGTTTTATGTAGCAAAATACCTATGTGTATTACACGGGTAATACACTGAGCGTTTTTAACCGACTTCAAAAAAGGAGGAGGTTCTCAATTCGACTGTGTTTTTTTTCTTGTATGTTTGTTACGCAATTACTCCGCCAGTTATGGATTGATTTTGATGATTCTTTTTTTGTTTGGTAGGGAATACTTCAGAGGTGGTCCCATATAAATTTTATCAAAATTGATTCAGTGCTTTTTAAAAAACCAAAAAATCTAAAAAATTATTGCAAAATGGTAGTTGTTACGATTGAAGTTGGTTTTTTAACGTGTTCAGCGTTGTCAATTATTCTAGCACTTCTTTTAGGTATAATTTAGTTGGCGAATAGTTTACTAGACCATACAGCCTAGTTTAAATTTTACAGTTTTCGATCATTCTGAAAACTTTGTTTTTGTAGCTGTATCTGTAATAAACATTGCGACATGGTAACATTATCATTAAAGTCAACATCGTCTTCTGTAATAGAAACAATTATTACCTCTAGAATCAGCTCACCAAAGAGTTCATCCGTGTTTGTCTATGATTAACCCCTCGCTACGAGCGCGTCTCTTTCCTCAGCAGATCGGCACGAAGTCAGGCGCGACTAATGGTGTAATGCCGTCAAATTGCGGCCCCCAGACGGTTCCTCCTTCCGTGAAGATGGTGTAGGAGATTCCGAGACTTCTTGCAAGTCAAAGTGTCAGTAAAACTCGGCCGGGTTGCCGGGTTTATTTCATTAATGTTGTGGGAAAGATAATTATTCTGTTTTTGTAATAGTTGAGTAAGAACAAACTAAAAGAACTTGTCAATCTGACTTTCCGAGCTTAGGGTATAATTTTTGGGTTTGTCTCTTTCTTTATCTGAGTCTATAGTTTTTCCTATTTTCTTCTTTCTATTGTTTTTGTTGTAAAATCATTTGAAACATTAAATTACAAACAAGGACACTATTTTCAAAGGCAGCCAGATGTATTTCATGTAAGCTGTAGTGTAGGTATTATTTATGACTTACGATCCATCACATATTTTGTAGACCTATACCCTGACCCCTAAGTGACTGACGTAAAAGTCGCCTGCGGCGTGGATTTTACAGGTTATTCCCAACTAAAAGACTAATGAGAACAAAAGTATTTTGCCATTATGACTGCAACTGCGAATCTTACGTGACATAAGTTATGCAGGCATCGCTCGCATGGTTACTAATATTTAAGGTGCCTTGAAAAATATTCTCTTTGTCTTTGGTACGTTATTTCTCGAGTACCTTACCTTATTCGATGTGAGAAAAAGTAATTTTAAATAAAGATTTTTTTGAATGTGCAACCTTATCGGTAGTTCAAACAGGACTAGCCCAGCGTACTCCACGTAAGTAATTGATACTGCATGACTCGTTGCGACGGCACGTCTTCGCGCTAAACTCTTCGCCGACAAATTGATTTCATCTCTCGTTTTGTTGGGAAATTCTGATATTCCTCTATTATTATAGGTGTTTTATTGTTATATCCATATACGGTGATGAGGGTTCTATGAGATTTCCTGTGTAAGACATTTGAAGTATCAACGGTGGTGTTTACCTTTGTATTTTGTAGGAATCTTTATTTTCTACTATAGTCGTAATTTCGCGTAATTTTTATTTTTTATTTTATTCCTGTAACAGCCATAATTAATCAGCAATCAATACAATTAGATAAATTACTGTTAAAAACAAAATAACGTGTTTGTTTCTTTACTTTATATTTCTTGCTGCAGTTATTAGTAATCGTTGTCATTTGATTGTGTGTCTTAGAATTATTGTTGATTAATAATAGTTTTTAAATTCGTATCTCAACTACATCCTCTTAAATGACGCACTGATTGTCATGTTCAGCCAGTCCTTACACCAGTATATGAAGTGAACTGTTTGTAGTCATAGAATAGTTATATGCTTTACCGAGTACATAGTATTAGATAAATGAACAAATTCAGACAACTCTTTGACTACATTTGAAATCAGAGCTGACATAGTTTCTTCACTTCTTAGTGACATTCAGTTGTCATATTTGTTCGCGAGTGGCATGCGAAAAGTAAATTTAGAGATCTCAGAGTAAAAAATGTCTTTATTTCATAAGTTTATGTCTTAAATCTCTTAATTATTAAAATTTGTAAATACTTCATCGACTAATTTTCCTTCTCTTTTCTCCACAGGCCAAATCCGAGGAGCAGCTAGCATGCGAGAAAGAATGGCTTCAAACTGGCCATATGTGGCTGGCCCACAGAGGAGGCTTCACAGCTGTAGTAAGAGAGGGAGAGGCAGACGGAGGCAGAGTCAGGGTGCGGGTCCTGGCCACTGGAGAGGAGCTGACCGTGGATGAAGATGACTTGGAGAAGGTAAGTTGATGAAGGCATTCGTTTGTGGCAAATGAGAGTGATGTGGCTTCATCTTCAACCTGACTACATGATCACTGTGGTAACTTTTGAGCCTTACTTTTTGTCTGTCTAGCCGAGAAGATAACGTGGAGAAAGTATGTTTAGGTTAGGAACTTCTACACTGCTTTACAGCTCAGATTTAGCCCAGCTCGTCGAGCGGCTCAGCAGCACACATGTTGGATGCTACATAGACGAAATATGTATCAACAATATCAGTTACGCAGATGACATGGTGCTGCTGAGTCCCTCGATTAACGCGTTGAGGAGGTTATTGACCATTTGCAGCGAGTACGCAGAGTCGCATGGATTGAGGTACAATTCGAAGAAAAGTGATATCCTAGTATTCAAGTCAGGAAAGCGAAGACCGAATCATATACCTCCAGTCCTCCTCGACGGCGTTCCATACAGATTTAAATACCTGGGCCATATCGTGACTGGTGACCTCAAGGACGACGAGGATATTGAGCGGGAACGTAGGGCGTTGGCGGTGAGGGGCAATATGCTTGCTCGCAGATTTGCTCGATGCACAAAAGAAGTAAAAACGACACTCTTCAGAGCCTTTTGTCAGTCATTTTACTCGAGCGGTCTGTGGGTGAGATATTCGCGCCGAGCCTACAACGTCCTGCGCGTTCAATATAATAATACCTTCAGGATGCTGTTGGGACTGCCGTGGCGCTGTAGCGCATCAGGCATGTTTGCGGAAGCGCGAACCGACTACTTCTATGCTATTATGCGCAAGAAAGCAGCGTCTCTGCTATGTCGTTTACGTGGCAGTCATAACAGCATCCTGGAGATGATCGCTGCCAGATTTGACTGCCCCATTAAAAAACACTGGGTGGGGTTATTCACTGGAAATTTAAAATAATTAAAACCTGTAATCTTTACTAACATACTCACATAGACATTAAGTACAAATTGTTACTAATACACTAATATTCTATGGATTCCTTTGGTCCGAAATAAAGAGTTATTTATTTATTTATTTACACAACAAGTGTTATTTGTCTAGTGTTCCTTCTGCGAGAGTTGTAATTGTAAACAGCAACCTTGAGTGATGTGGGTATTCATAATTTATATCACAAAACTGAGTCCACTGATACGAATACTTATCCAGTATGCGAGTGCAAGAATACCAATCCGAAAATAGCCCCAGTGTGTGGAGTATGGCTAACCTTCCTGAGGCATGGGTTATCGTTGAAGAAGCTACCGGGATGTTGAAGATGGAAGTGAGAAAAGGTGAGCGCGGACCTGTCAGAACAGAACGTAGCGTACAAAACTTTAAGAAGTTTCTTATGTTTATGGTTTATGGTTTCGATTCGGCGCGTTCACACGAATTGCTGGACGATGTCATACGATTAATTCTAAAATCCGACTTGTTTGCCTACTTTGACTTCGTCAGCGCGAATAAATGTGCGCCCAGCTTTGATATAAGTATTAATAGCTGTCCAAAAATTTCTTTTATGGTACCTTTTTCCAGGCCAATCCACCCCAGTTCGACCGGTGCGAGGATATAGCATCTCTTCGCTGCCTGAACGAGTGCGGAGCTCTTCATGTTTTGCGATCGCGCTTTGCCGCAGGGCTGCCGCACGCGCGCGCTGGACACGCGCTCATCGTGCTCGGTCCTCCTAAACGGACTGCACCTATTTATACTGAGAAGGTAGGGCATCATAACAGCTAGGACGATAGATAATCTTTTTAGTGTAGAAGGCTAGCAGGTGACTTACACAGGCTCTGTTCTTGTTTGTAAATGTGAGCTTACCTCCTAAAGGCACGGCAACAATAATTAAGTAAGATAACTCTTTTGTAACAATTTATTCATTAATGAAACAACAATTTTCCCCAAGGAACCTATATTATGTTCACAGCCAAAGCAACTTTAAATTTTGCATGACAAGTCAAAATGTTATTTTCTCGTATTATTTACAATCCTTAAGAAAAGTAGTTTAACGAGTAGCATCTAGTATTTACCGATTGTAGATAAATAAACTTACTCACGTTGTGACTAAGTTTATTTTAGCTTTGATATGTTTGGTTTTCTTCAGGTGGCAGCCATGTTCCGCGGTTGCCGCGCCGACGACATGCCTCCGCACATCTTCGCGACTGCGCAGTCGGCTCACAAATGTATGCTGGCTTCGAGGCGGGATCGAGCTATTGTTTTCCTTGGCAGGTGAGATTGGAATGTATTTCTTCGATGCGACTGAAAAGTTTTATGGTTTATGAGACATCGAAAGAGTAGTGGCGTTTATGACGCAGTGAGATTGCTAAACTTCCTAGTACGATGCGTAAACCGTAAAGTTTAAAGCTAGATGACGTTATTGAGCTTTTATTTATTTCTGATAGTATCGAATTTACTGAAGTTTCATAAAATTGCACTTTTTATTACATAACGGATCAATGCGTGATTATTCTTGAACTTGATTTTTTTATATAAACATCTATTCATGTACAGGTTGTAACAGAATAGTATAGCAGTAATTTGAGGTGGATTTGAAATGAAACTAAACAAATTTCGTCCTACAACTTAGCTGAAATCCCAAATTAATGTTAGCACCTCCCATAATTCAAAATTCAACCAATTAGCCGACTGATTTGTATGAAAAAAAGAATTTACTATTTCAGCAAAATTGTTCTTTTCACGAGCATAAATCCACCTTAAATCACTTTACTTATATCATATTACTTCATTTACTTCTAGCCTTTGTGTTACAGTCTGTAAGGTATTCGGTGCCCTTATTTTATCTGGCGCCATCTATCAATTAAGCGGTGTTACTATAGATAGGTTTACTCACCCGATCTAAATCAATAAATCTCGAATTTGTCACTAATTGTTCCGATGGCGTATCTTAACAAGGTTCGATCACTCGGCCCGCCTACACCGGTCTAATAGTATCTTGATCCCATGAAATGTTTAACTGTTTATAGTAGTGTAATTGAAAGTAAATTGCTATTGAATGGTTTTATATCCGTTTCACTTATTAAAGTAGATTTACCTAAAACTACAAGAAATTTCAATTTAAACAAAATAAGTGAGATTGTAACGTATTTACACATATATCTGTAGATGCATCCAGCATGCAACAAAAAGCTTTGGTAATGGGAGTACTTTTGTAGGGTTTCCACTTGTAAAACTGAACAACTTTTGATCTACAGTTCGATTTCTGATAACTGATAAAACTGCTTTCTGTGGGTTATTTTTATACTTTTAAGATATTGAAGAAAGAAAGTTGTTTATTTTCTGGATTTAAAATCTATCACAACTTTTTCTTCCTTTTAAATTATTTTAAAAGACTGTTATAAGGATTATTGGCCTATTTCGTAATACCCTGAGTAAAGCGGTACCCCGATGGGGTGTCATATATCCTGCTTTTGAACTATCCTTTGTAAGATTTTATGTATTGTATAAAAAATTTAGTGTCGTTTACACTGTATTTCTCTGAGAGAATTAAATAAAATCTCGGCGAAGCCATGTCCACGGAGATAACAGCAGGTTCCTGGCACTAAACTAGATGTTATTACCACTAAACATAAGAAAACATTGAGTTTACTGGTTCTCGTCTACGAAAGGAAGAGGACAGTGGTTGTCAATATTGTATCAACATGAAAAGCTACATAGAAATACAAAGATGTACTCGTAAATAGATGTTGTCTCTATTAAAAGCGCTAATCGACCGTAGCTGATTATTATTTGTCATTCTGTGGCCGTAGTTTATTGCAATATAAAAGTTTGCATCAGCTAAAAAACATCGATTTCTGAAGAGTAATAAAATGTGTAAAATTGTCGCTTAGTATTATTATTTATATATTATGTATAATAATATTATACACACTTGCGTAACGTATTATAGCAAACTTTGGTAACCACAGAAAGACTAGGATCACATTGATTTTAAATGACCACTTGATTCGCGTCTGATAGAAATTAATGATTACTATCACCGGCTAATGTTGCTAGAGCATGCGTAATGCCATACTTATAGTAATAGTGTCTCGTGGCTCGCATACTAATGCTTTCAGAGTTCAGGGTTGTTATTTTAATTTATGAATATGGATTACATACTTATATTTTCATTGCAAATATATATTTAGATGTGAGTGGGTTTTGTGTAGATGATACAATTTAAATGTTTTATGGTTTTATGCTGTGGGGACGATATGAGTTGTTAACAACACAGTTTTATTTTAGCAAACTATTCTTCATAAATACCGCTACACTACATCAATAAGATTATGAGAATCGAAGTATCTGTTTTTCATATAATAATATGGAACACAATCGGATCTTTTGTGACGCTATTCGGGTTACATACAATCATTACTACTATCTGCGTATAATTTAAGTTTCCTAGTATTTAACTCATAATGTTGTATCGTTTACTCCAGATCTGGTTCCGGAAAGACATCGGCGATGCGCCACTGTATCTGGTACTTAGCCAGCGCCTACCCCGCGCAAGGGTCTAAACTAACTCCAGAGAAATTAGACGCCGCGTTCGACGTACTGCACATCTTTGGCACGTCCCGGTATGTAACTGTACACCAATTTAATGCCGCATAAATGTAAATTGAGTCCCCATACAATTTTTTCTAATGAGTATGAGAGATTCAAACTTTTTTTGCCTTTTGACCTAACTAAATCATGAGTATAGTCCACAGCCTTCGCTTAAAACATTTCACATTAAAAACTACTTCATATTTTTATCTTCCAGCACGAGTTCAAACCCTCACGCGTCGCGGTTCGTGTCTCTGGCGTCCCTCGACTTTGACGGAGGCGGTGCCCTCGTGTCCGCCTCTGTGCAGACCCTTCTGCCAGATCTGAGGCCGAGCCAGACGCAACTGAGGGCTTTGCATGCGTGAGTTTCTATTGATTCGCCTTTGTGTCTCAATATACGTGAGGTATTGATTGAAAAAAATCTACGTTTGTCAGTTAACACTGGTTATTTAGCAAATTGGTGCATGCGTAATGCCATACTTATAGTAATGTGACTACTAGATAGAAATACTTAAGGCCTGATAAGGCCTTATAAGCGACTTGATTTATGACACTGGGGTTGGCTACGAGCCGCAAAACCTCCACCAATCCGGCCTTGCCTCCCATTTGTGGAGTATAGCTTAACCTTCCCAAAGTATGAGAAGAGACCCGTACTTGTAGAGATAATATCGGTTGTTAAATTAATATATTAAGGCTAATAAAATATGTCAACTATGGTTTGACACAGTTGCATTTAAACTTTCCAGATTATTCCACGGCTGTGACGGCAGACTTCGTCGAGAACTCCTTCTGGACCAGGCGCCAGTGAACGCTCCCAACCCCTTCATCACTTCCAGCGATAAAGCAGAAGCGCCTGCTGAGTTTGCAGCGCTGAAGGAATCTCTGCAAATGATAGGTGTCACTGAGCAAGAACAGATGGCTATTTGGAAGATATTGGCCGCCGTGTGTCATCTTGGATGGGCTGGTGTGGCTAAAGGTGTGAATTAGCTTACTTTTCATATACAGGAACTAGAATATAATAAGGCAGATGTGTGTATGTATACAGCTGGACTTTTACACATTGGGCCGGTCACTTGCAGTGAAGGGAAGACCAACATGTTAGAATAGTAGTAGATATTTTGTTGTCAGGTATCCCACCCTAGACTGTAACGATACTTGAATATAATCTCAGTGTATTAAAATGTGACGTTAATGCACAAAACTACACTTTCTCTGTTTTCCTCCTAATAATATTTATACCAAGGGATTTGGTATCTTCTTTAAAAAATCTGACGAGTTAACATATAACCTGCGTAATATCAAATAAAACTGTTCCTGATTAAAGACCCGCAACAAAAGGGTGTACGTACATACAGTCGTCACTCGCTCCTAGCACGCCAGAAGGAGAACCACGTAGTAGTACATCTTTCGGTCGAATTGTTTCGAGTGCATCAAGTATCAAGGCACTGCTGATATTATTAATTTAGTATGGAGTGCATGTAGTGTCACGGCACTGGCGATGTTCTCAATTTAGTAAATGAAATGTCTGTCGCAGCGAACGCTGGTTCCGGTATGAAGTACCAGTTCGGTAGCACGACGTGCGCGGCGCGGGCCGCCAAGCTGCTGGGTATCGGTGCTGAGGAGTTCACGAGAGCCATCTTCGCGGCCATGCCTACGTCACCGCAGCCGGGGTCCAATCTGAGGTGAGGTTACTGCATAATTATAGTAGTAATACATTAAAATCTACGAGCCATTTTTTTTTGTTTATTTGTAAACTCTCTATAAAAAAAATATATACAAATATTAAAGTAACAGGAAAAATACATACAGATGCGGACGTATCCCTTACGGGATCTCTTCTTCTTCCTTTTTTAATGGCTTAAATAAACAACTTTTTTTGTTATACCACATTTCAAATGGACATCAGCCAAAAAGACGTCCACTGCTAAACGAAGGCTTTCTCCAAGGATTTCCACGCCATTTTAAATGAACGACTAAAAATGTTGTACTCTCCCTACGTATTATATAAATCGATCGTCGGATCGTCCATTTCTGTATGGAAAGCCAAAAAATGTTCGTCATTCATCTAAAAGTGGTAAAACAGAAGTTATCATATTTAACCCAAGTAATAGTCTGGATATGGTTGTATCTGCCAAAAAAAACACTGTATAAATAACAGAAGTCAACAGTTGCAACAGGCGTAGTGAGTTATGTTGTCTCGCTCGTGCACGTAGAGATCTACATTGAAACTAAGCGAGATAAGTGCCAAAGTATAAACCTACCGTTCCGTCTTACAGAACGCCGTCGCCGTCGAATGAGAGAGATTTCTCAGGCTCCGAAGCACTGGATGCATTTGTCACCGGACTCTACAATGAAACCTTCAATATCATAGCAGCACTGGTGAACAGGTAATTTTATTTGGATATCTTAATAGGTAAAATTAATTGTATTGATGTAGTAAGGAGGATTTTTCGTTTTGGTAACGATTCCGTGAATAGGTCTCCTTCTCATGACACTTTGAATTCAGGAATAGCGAAGTGTTGATTTTTCCGAAAACTTCGCTTTTACACAGAACTAGAAGCACAACATTTCCTGAAACGCTGAGTTTAAAAGTTCCGAATTGTAAAAACTTTGTACTAGCTACGCTTACTATTGAAAATAATTTGTAATGCATAATTTGTATATTTCACATGGTGGGCGCATTCGTAGTCTGGATGCGGAAACCAGCCCATCCTTACAATTTCAATCTAACTGTTTAAAAAGCATTTCGATTACATTTATTTTAAATCCTTGGAACCACTAAATTACCTAGATTTCACGTAAAAAAACTTTGTATTTTCCTAGGAGTCTATCCAGCTCGTCTAGAACCAGTGCATCCATCATCCTCCTAGACAGTCCCGGAGCAGACAACCCTCTGTGCGCGGGCCAGCAGAGCGGCGCGCCGCTGTCGAAGCTGCTATCCAACTATCTTCAGGTCAGCCTAGAATCTAGACTAGATCGCAGGTGGTCTAGAACCAGAAAATGCTTTTTTTTTACTACAGTTGGTAAATCCTTGGCATTATCTCACCTGGTGGTAAGTGATGATGACGCCGAAGATGGAAGCGGGCTTATCTAGAGTCCATAACGCAACGAGAAACTGGCTATCTTAACTCCATGCTGGAACACATCATTACTATTAACGTTGATGTTTGGCGGCAAGACTTAGATAAGATGTTGGTAGCTAGCCAGGTAGGCTCCGAAAATGGCCTACTGCCAACCAAACCGAGTCCTACAAAGGTGGCCCCGGGAATCAAACCCGCGACTTCCAGATATGCAGTAAGCAGACTAGTCACTAGACCACGGAGGCGGTTAAAAAGTAGAATCACACCTAAAAATATCTCTACAATGCGCTTTAAATGACCTCTAGTTTGAGCCTTATGCCATTTTGCACGAAGTCTAATATTGGTATTTCTTGCAGGAGCGTTTGCAAGCAGTATTCCATGATGCCATGTTGGTGGCTCCGCGAGAACGGTACGCTCAGGAAGGAATCACTTTGGACGATGGGGCAGAGGAAGGTGTGTATCTTCTTTTTATATGTATAAGGTCTAAAGATGATCTTCGAAAAGTGCTACCTACCTCGAATAAACATATTTTCACTTTTCATTTCTTTTTTAAATCAGCTGAAACTATTTAATGTGTGCCTTCTACTCATAAAACTAAACAACTTTTCCCAAGGATCCCATTGTCAATAATTCATAGTCATGTATAGCTGTTTTATTAAATTAAATTAATTTTATTTTATTTTTTTAATTGTTTTCATTAATTCAGCAGCCCAGTCTTTCCACTTAGTATTGTTGGTACTTGTTTGCGTTTTATTTGAAATATTTCAGGCTGATTTAAGTTAACACTTTCTTTCAGACTGGCTGTCTGAGACTGTCAACCCTGGCCCGATGGTGGAACTGCTAGACAAGGCTCCACAGAATACTATCGTGCGGAGTTCACAAGCTGATCTGCGGGACTGCGACAAACGAGGACTTTTGTGGTGTGTATTTACTACATGAATGGACGATTTATATGTCAAATAATGGCGCTATGTTCAGTTGTGATGGTCAATTGAGTGAAAAAATAAAATATCAGTTTAAACGCATGAACATTCGGTACTACTTGGTCAAGTAACAAAATCCACATTTCTGACTTATGAAAAAGTTGGTATCATCCGTCATCGTTGTAAACATTTAAGGATTTTTTTAATAACCTATATGTCCTGTATGTGTAACCTTACAAGGCGTGGTGCTTTAGAAAAGTTATTCATTTCTTGACAGTTCCATGTTCCAACTACATATTTGGAAATATGAAACTAAGTTATGGTCCCTGGGAGGACATAAAAAAACCATAAAATATGTTCATGTTTCTATCCTAGGATGCTTGACGAAGAATCTACATACCGGGGCAGCGACGAGTCGTTCCTAGAGCGAGCGTTGTCTATGTACGCGTCTCCGAACCACACGCAGCACCTGCTAAAGAAAGCTCCGCATCAGAGGCAGATCATTCTTCAGCACTTACAGGTATGTAACAGTATGTCCCAACCTATAATATAAGTCATATACAGACATGCACCCCGCTCCCCCCCCCCCCCCCCTCCGCGACTATATAAGGTGCTACTTTATTAGTGCCCGATATTTTATTCAGTGCTTCTACTCCTGATTCTGATCAACTTTCCCCACGGAACCCATAGTCAAATCGCAAAAATAATTTTGGGCTCTTCATACTAATTTGGCCGCTCGGCCGATCAATTTGTATGAAGAGTCCAAAAATTTTTTTTCGATTTGACTATGGGTTTCTTGGGGAAAGTTGATCAGAATCAGGAGTAGAAGCACTGACTAAAATATCGGGCACTAATAAAGTAGCACCTTATATAAAACTTCTTTGGTCCTATACATCGTCCTCACTGCTAGCGCACAAGTTTCTTTACACTCCTCAGAAAGGTTAAAACCACACACAGATGCCAAGTTCTGTATCTAGCATTGTAATTGTCCATGGGTCCTTCCTTTTTCTTAAAGGTTCAAGCAGAATACCAGCGCTGTGGCCTTAAACCCACAGCATATGCTGAGCTTGCACCTTTTTGGTATTACTTTTTCTTGTAATTTTGTAATTTGTTTGTATGCCAAATAAACATTTATTCTATTCTAATTGCAATGTTTCGTTATTCTTCGTTTTTTTCTTGTCTTCAAGTCGGTCATTACTACTCATAGAGTTAAGAAAACACAAGTGAGATGCCTTCGGATGTTCTTACCAACTTTGCATAAAATGTTTGATATGTTGTGGAACAAAAATCTTTAAATCTCAACTGTGTTATATAATATCATCTTATATAGTATTGTAATACAATGATTCGTATATTTTTTTGTCGTTCTTGCTATGTTTCGTACCTTATTGTATTGCTGGTACCTACTGGGACCTGTGAACACGAACGACAGCCATTCTTACCAGACCTTACCAGATAAGATGCATAGGACCCACATCCTTCTGCTACTGAATATATTCAAGTTTTTACTCAGCCTACAACTGGGCTGCGTTCACAGGCTTAGAGCGCGGTTGTTAGGTTGTTTTTTAACTTGCTCTTAGGTTCGGAACGGCATGCGGCAGAGCGGTTGTTTTACGTCAATTGATTTTGACAACTTTCCTAAAACTTTATGTCTGACATTTTTCTTCACATTTGACAAATGCAAATGTCAGATAAACG
The DNA here is from genome assembly GCA_958295455.1 of Coleophora deauratella. NCBI lineage: Eukaryota > Metazoa > Arthropoda > Insecta > Lepidoptera > Coleophoridae > Coleophora > Coleophora deauratella. Next base: position 9,739,488 of record OY282409.1, on the reverse strand, counting down.
TCAGAGCGTTTTCCAATTTGATTGTTGGAAAGTTGCAACCGACGGAGGTTCGGAACGCGTCAGTTGTGTCAACTGGACGTCTTACACGGAGGTTCGTAACGACGTTTGAGTGAAAAGTTGCGCTCGGAGTGCAGGATCTGAACGCGGCCCTGTAATTCAATTACGTGACAAATGCTATTCATCAAATTAATCATAGTCTAGTATACATAACTTAAAATAGCAGAGGAAAATCTAACAGGCAACCACCGCTTATACCTTGGGCAAATTGTGTTACACGATAAGAAGAAGAAGAGGGAAACTTAATAATAATGATTTAGAAAAACATTTTGAGTCTGATTAATTACCGAATGTTTCTTTTATTTCAGGGCACGTATCCAGTACTGTATGATGTCACAGGATGGGTGAAGGCCAGCCGAGAGAACCCTATTACTAAGAAAGCATTGACCGTACTTCAAGAAAGCCAAATGTAAATACGAGTATACTCTTTAATATACGGAATCCCCCATATTTCTATATTTTTACTATCCACAATCGGTATGCCCTTGGCATCAACTCACCTGATGGTAAGTGATGAAGATACCAAAAGATTTATCAAGATTCCCCAACGCAATGGAGAACTCTCTGTGTTATCTTAATTTCTTTTTTAAAGGTTGAATTTTCTTCTTTGATTTAAGAGCAAAACTCTTATCATTGGAGGAATATCATGTATTTAACGAGCATCTTAACCAAATGATACGACAATTCATTTCGTCTCCTCAATTAGGCGGCACTGCGATGCCAGGCAACGGCTAAAAAGATGAGATGATGCCAAGGGCTTACCAACTGAATGTAAAAAAAAAAAAATTAAAAAGAAGCACTTTATTTTTATCCAGATCGTATATGCGTTAGTTAGACCTAAGGTATTATTACAAGTTTCTTAAGGTATTCGAAAAGTGTGCACTGCTTCCTATTTTTGATGTGTTTATGTCACACGATATATTTACGATAGATTTACGGGTTTTAAGCTGTTTTGTTCTCCCAGCGAGGAGATAGCCCGCCTCTCGGCGTGGTCCCGCGGCGCGAGCGGCGGCGGCGCGTGGTCGGCGGCCGCGGGGGACGCCTCCACGCTGCGGCGCGCCTCTTCCATCAGGCGGACTCTCACTTCAGGTGACAATCGTAGCAGATTAGGCCCGATAGTGGAAGCTCTTATTTAGATAGAAAATCAACAACGGCAAAAATAAATAAACAAACAGATTCAACGTAAAATCAAAAGTCAGGGACGCAAAGATTACGTTAGATATTAAAACTTATTGTTAGTGGCCAGTTTCAACACGGATAAGGCCGTATGATGTCTGTTTACAAGGAGATTGACCGCGGGTGATGCTAAGTGCAATACCAGGCAACTGCCGTCTTTACCTTGTGGATAGCACGGTTAAATTGTGCAACACGATAAGAGAGAGGGAGAGACGAGGAAATTACCTGCCTTTATACGTTGGGGAATTAAAGTAATCGACATAGCTCACGGCATCGCTAAAGTGGCAGTGGCCAGCTCGTAGAACAGATGACCGTTGGGACATTAAAGTTCTCGAGTGGCGACCGGGGAAGACGTAGCGTAGGCAAGCCTCCCACTCGGTGGACCGATGACCTGCAGGGGTAGCATGAGGCGTGGATAAAGCTGCTTATCGCGCCAAATGCGAGAAAACAGCTCAGTTGTCTCTTTCATTAGCTTAGCGTTAGAACGGAACAAATGCTTTAAAAACTCGCGTCGCGCGCGAGATATGTCACCATGCTACTGTGGCTGGTGAAGTTTGCCGGAAGCCACTGGATGCGGGCAGCGCAGGACCGGTCGGTGTGGAAATCCTTGGGGGAGGCCTTTGTCCAGCAGTGGACGTCTTTCGTCTGATGATGATGATGACGACGATATTTATAGGAGATAATCTGTGGGTTTAAAGTAGCGCCAAATAAATAAATAAAAACTTATTCTTCCCCAGGCACAGCAGGCATGAAGCGTCGCTCCATAGCGTTGCAAGCTAAATTCGTGGCGGACGGTATTGTGGACACCTTGAGGCGATGCGGTGCAGACGGCGTCCAGTTTGCGTGCTGCCTCGCCGCCGTGACGTCATGCGGCGATGACGTCAGCGTGCCATTGCTGCGATCGCAGGTAACAAAGTAATACTTAGAAGTCCTAAAGTGCAGATTAGCCCCATAGCGCTGCAAGCTAGGTTCGTGGCGGACGGTATTGTGGACACGTTGCGCCAATGCGGCGCGGACAGCGTCCAGTTTGCGTGCTGCCTCGCCGCCGTGACGTCATGCGGCGATGACGTCAGTCAGAACTAGCCTCAGGCTAGCCTCAAGAACTACCGACCGATATCGCTCGGTACTATAATGGGTAAGGTGCTTGAACGGCTGCTGCAGCCGGAACTGCTGAAGTCTATTAAATTGGATGACGCTCAGTTTGGTTTTCGTGCTGGTCTCTCGACAGATACTGCAATACTTAGCCTAAAACATACCATCGAGTATTATAGGAACCGTAATACTACGGTATACGCATGCTTTTTGGACCTGAGCCGGGCATTTGATCTGGTGAATTATGAAATTCTCTGGAACAAATTGCTCGGTTCAGGAGTTTCTCCGTATGTAGTAAATCTGTTGGGATACTGGTACGGAAACCAAACAAACTATGTGAAATGGGGCGACGCGACCTCCAACAGTTATATGTTGGAATGCGGGGTGCGCCAAGGAGGGCTAACTTCTCCGGATCTCTTCAATGTATATATTAATGATCTTATCGTGGAGCTGAGGAGCACTGACGTTGGTTGTCGTCTGGGTGAGATTAGTGTCAACAATCTCAGCTATGCCGATGATATGGTGCTTCTGAGCCCCTCGATAAAGGGACTCAGGGAGTTGGTTAAGGTCTGTGAGAACTATGCTAATTCTCACGGCCTCAAGTACAACTCTCTGAAAACAGAAATGATTATATTTAAGTCTGGAAGAGGTCCGGAGAATGTGCCTGTAGTAAAGTTGAACGGGTCAGTGGTTCGGGTTGTGCAGAAGTTTAAGTACCTAGGCCATATACTAACCCCAGATTTAAGGGACGACCAGGATGTCGAGCGAGAGAGACGGGCGCTCTCGGTTCGGTGCAACATGCTTGCGCGCAGATTTGGCAAGTGTAGCGACGAGGTTAAGTTAACATTATTCAATGCATACTGCCAGTGTTTCTACACTTGCCAACTCTGGGTAAATTTTACACGCAAAGCCTACAGTACCATGAGGGTGCAGTATAATGATGCATTCCGCATCCTCATGCGAAAGCCACGATACTGCAGTGCATCAAGTATGTTTACCGAGGCGGGAGTGCCCGATTTCTTTGCGGTGATGAGGTCGCGGGTCGCTTCCTTTTGGGAGAGACTGCGTGCTTCTAACAATAGCATTTTGAGAGCGGTAGATTCGGGTCTGGACAGTCCAATTTTTAAATTCTGGTTGTCCCTTCATCAGAATGAGAACCGAAAATAGTTTTATAGTATTATAGTAGGTTTTTGTATTTTTTACTTTTTATGTGTACATGTGTGTCTGTGCCTACTACTTGTTAAGACTGTACATGATTTTTTGTATTTTTTAACTATGGCTTTTTGGCTGAAATAAAGAAATTATTATTATTATTATTATTATTATAGAACAGTCGGAAGTCCTAGAGTACAGTATACTAGGGCTTGCAATACCGGTATTAGAATGTTCGCAATACCGGTTTTAAAATGTTCGCAATACCGGTTTTAATGCCCTACACGTGATCGCGGGTGATGCTAAGTGCAACACCAGGTCAAAATGCCGTCTATACCTTGCGGATAGAACGGTCAAATGTGCCACACGATAAGAAGAAGAAGAAGACTGGTATTGCACGCCCTACAGTATATATACTGTGCTAGTACAAAGTGGATTGTAATGGCGGATATAAATATATCTAGACTTTATTCGGGTCAAATTTGAGCTTTTTAAACAAATGACAAAAATGTTTGTATTTTCCATACAAAACTTGTCAATCTGACGATCGATTTGTATCCCAAGGGTCCCAAAAATTTTGTTCATTTTGAAAGTGGTGAAACTAAAGTTGTCACATTTACCCGAGTAATACTATAGGATACTCTTCATGAACAACCCATGGCGTCCATGTATCATGTGAATGTTACATACTTAACAGAATAAAGTCAAGTTAGGATTTCATCAGAACGTACGAAACAAGTGAGATGGGTTCAGATGCCTCGCCGCCGTGACGTCATGCGGCGATGACGTCAGTCAGAACAGTCAGAAGTCCTAGAGTACAGTATACTAGGGCTTGCAATACCGGTATTAGAATGTTCGCAATACCGGTTTTAATGCCCTACACGTGATCGCGGGTGATGCTAAGTGCAACACCAGGCCAAAACGCCGTCTATACCTTGCGGATAGAACGGTCAAATGTGCCACACGATAAGAAGAAGAAAACTGGTATTGCACGCCCTACAGTATACATATACTGTGCTAGTACAAGGTAGATTGTAATGGCGGATATAAATATATCTAGACTTTATTCGGATCAAATTTGAGCTTTTTAAACAAATGACAAAAATGTTTGTATTTTCCATACAAAACTTGTCAATCTGACGATCGATTTGTATCCCAAGGGTCCCAAAAATTTTGTTCATTTTAAAAGTGGTGAAACTAAAGTTGTCACATTTACCCGAGTAATACTATAGGATACTCTTCATGAACAACCCATGGCGTCCATGTATCATGTGAATGTTACATACTTAACAGAATAAAGTCAAGTTAGGATTTCATCAGAACGTACGAAACAAGTGAGATGGGTTCAGATGCCCTTAAGAACTTAGCACAGATTATTGCTTGCTATCGTTGTGAACCAAAAATCTTTAATTATCAACTGTGTTATATGATATCATGGTAGATTTTGGACGATAATGATGGGTTTACTATTGGAATAGACTAATAGTAAAATTTGTCCACAGTTTCGTGGATTCCAGCTTCTGGACGCAGCGAGGCTGTACAAACAGGGCTTCCCAGAACACATGCCGCTCTCTGAGTTCGCTAGAAGGTACCCACCCACACAAATCTTCGATCTCTACTTATTCTTATACTGATAGAGCTTAGTGATCCATATCTTCATAAGTATTGTTTACCACTACTTGCAATATTTTGTCGATAACTTTTTCTGTTTTTGTCATTTGAAACAAATTTTTTACTGTACAGAATAAAACTTTTACAAAACTTTATATTGCTGTACCAGAGTTTATATCATGACATACCACGTTATTCTGGTCTTGCATTTAAATAATCAAAATCCTTCTTTCAAAGTTCAAATCTACTAAGTACATCCATCTCTCTCAGATACCGGCTCTTAGCCACATCGGAGAGCGAGACAGCCGAATCTCCAACGCCTGCCGCGCCGCTGTCCGACCGTCAGATTGTCGACGACATGCTTCTAGCTTTAGACCTGGACGTGACAAGTTATAGACTTGGACTGACTCAGGTAAGTGTAACCTTAAGTGTAGACTGCTTTTGGATTTGTTATTTCTTTCAGATAGTTCCATGCAGTATTAAAAAAGAATATCCGGTGTTGACAATGCTTAGTATTTAAATGTGTAATGTCAGCCTCCTTAAACTATAATAAGGATCAGTCAGACTCGAACAAATTGACCGCAGGATTTTAAGTTTTTAAGGTTTTATGTTCTGTGCGGATGAGTGATACCTCCATCGAGTACTTCGACTTATATAAATGTGCCATTACCTCTAATCGATGAGCTTAATGCAAAAGAATTCCTTACAATTGGATTTATTGTGAAGAAAAAAGATGTAAAACATTCAATAATTGATTGTTTTCTTTTGTAGCTACACGTTTTCTAGGCACGGTATTTCGCGTGACAGACTCGTCTTTAATATAAAACAGGTATTTTAGAACACGGTGACAAAAAATGTGGTATGCTCGAGTTTCAGCATCAGTTTATGTAGTTATTATACTTCTGGGATTCTTTTTTAAAGTTGGAATTCATAAAATATATTAGTTTTTGGGTAATGTATGGGGTCCTTCTAAAATATATGGCAAAATCAGCAGTACTCGCCATAAACAGCATTAGAACACGCTATGTTTCTTGAGACATTATACAATTGTATGACTTCCGACCATTATCGGTAGGACCACGGCCGGTCCCCAGGCATACCACATTGCCTGGCAGACCTTTTCCTCTTAAGAGTGGGAACACACCGTTCCTACAAATAACTGAACAAAAAAGAGAAATGGTTTCTGCTCATGAATTATCAACTTTCCCCAAAGAGTATGTACTTAAGTCGCACATTTTTTTCATTGAGTACAGTATTTGTACATTAAATAAAAAAAACTGGTTATCTACACCTTAACTGCGTTCCAAGTCTACGCTCTGACAGTAACTGTTCACTCTGACAACAGGATAGCCTAATGTAAATACCGTAAGTGCGAAAGGAAAAGTACAAAACGGTTGCTGTCAGAGTGCACCCATGAAACGCGGCCCTGCATTTTTATGTGGGTGTGTGTGTGTGTGTATTCTATTCTATTTTTCTATTTGGCATTCCACATCTCATTCCGAGCGTGATTTTGCCAATGTCTAGTGAAAAATGGGAGAATCTTCAATAAAAAAAAAATGGCGAAACGCCAATGTCAAGTGAAAGTGACGGCTCTAAGGGTAATGGGCACTTAAAGACGCTCCACGTGGTGGTTTGCTGCTGGAACTCGGAAAACGGAGCTGTCTCCTGAGTTAATCCTCTTCTTATTATCGCTTATCTCAAATCGGGATCACAGCTATTTCTCCATCACAAAAATAACGTTGAAACTATTCTAAAACGGTAATAATTGTAAAATTAACTTAACAGACGTGTGCTCGGTACAAGTCCCGGCAACCAACCCCGTGTGTGTGTATGTATGTATATTCTCATATCGATGTGACAGTGTCACGCTCTTGTCATTTCTCATGTGTACTTAGCCCAGTTAGATTCAAAAGTACATTTATTAGGGCTATTTACTTTTCAACGAACGCCGTACAATAAATGACTATAGCATTAGAACGTACATACACGGGTATCTCATGACAAAAGGCCCTGCTAAAGTAACGTTACGTTTCTTTTTACGTTAGAGTAGACAATTGATCGAGAGAAAACAAATAATTTATTAGAGACAGTTGCACTAAAAAAGGACTGAATGTCGAACTAGTTGTGTATTGTTCTTTTTTTCTCGTCGTCTCAAAAAAGCTTTTGTCGTTTTCTCATCATATGTAAATGATGAGTATTCGGAATACATGATTCTATACTTTTAACTTACGTACATCCTTGGCATTTACTAGGATAATACTATAAATGCGAAAGTGACATTATTTTTTTCTGTCCTTTCACGTCGCAACGGAGCATCGGATATGGTCAGCGAGATAGTTGACGATACGGTAATTGAGATAGGCTACATTTTATATAAAGTTATATATAATATTCTATGTTCTTTTTCTTCTTATCGTGTGGCACATTTAACCGTTCTATCCACAAGGTGTAGACGGCGGTTGCCTAGTGTTGCACTTAGCATCACCCGCGGTCACTTGTAGGGCATTTTTAGATTTACACCTACGGACGTGTGCAACGCGAATATCATACACATCTCGTAATCAGAAGTGCAGTTTTACTCACGATGTTTTCCTTCACCGTTAAAGCAGTCGATATAAAAAAATGCACGTAAGTTTCTAAAAACTCATTGGTGCACTGACCAGGATTTGAACCCAAGACCTCTGGTTAGAAGGTCGAAGTCAATACCGTTTAGCCACCGACGCTTTTTTTATAATAATAATATTCTATAAAAATATTTATATTAAATGCCCTCGGAAATTTTATCGTGAACCCCAAACATAACGCAACATGACAAAGCGGTGCTATTTATTGCTATAACTACTCAACCAATTTCACTGAAATTTAACAAAGAGCTGAGATAGAGGCGAGGATATCATAGGATAGTTTTATACCAAAAAACTCATTTCCTTGCTTGTGAGCCGCTCTGTCTTTGCAAGCCATGCGGGCAGAGCCGCGAGCAAAAGCTACTAAAATATAAATATGGTAGTTATCTACTAGTCATCTGAGTAAAAGTATATCAAATGTCAAAAACGACAGATTGTTAAAAAAAAATGTTGTAAATAGCAGCCTATGATGTCATAATTTAACACAGTCGTTTCGATACTCATATCATAACGTATTTTAATAAATAGGAAAATGCAGTAATGAAATTGTGAGCTGGTAAGCTTTTTATTTTCATTATTAAATTAAATATTCGATAATTAGTTGTTACTGTTTTAAATCAGATCTTGAATATTGGACAAAGTAAAAACTATAGTTTATGGTCGCTTTAGGTTAGGTGTGCACTGTGCCTAGTCTCACTTGTAAACATGGAGCGGCGAGTGAAAGCGCATTATGCAATAGTTATCTATGGGGTCTGAAGCTTTGCCTGAGTACAACCTGGTACAAACGCCGGTATGCTTTAAGCTTTGCTATATGCGAAAAGCGTTCACTCGGCTTGCTAGTTTGACTTTACGATGCATCCAAGTTTTTTATGATAGAGGAAGTATTGAATAATTGGTATCATAAGTTACGGTAATATATCGTTGAATATTAATTTTTATAATCTTCCGTCCGCGCGTACTGGTTACTTCCAACTTTTAGTTTTTTACTTTCATACTCATCTGTTTGGTTGCTTATTATGCTTATTTCTATTATTAATGGTCTGTTCTATTAATTTTCATAAGTCATATTTCAAATAATACATAGGTATTATGTATATTAATACTAATAAATGCGAAAGTAACTCTGGTTGTTACGTTTTCGCTGCTAAACCACTGAATCGTTTTGATGTTCGGTACGGAGAAAGTTTTAAACCACTTTTGAACATTAAGAAAGGACGTAGATAGACTACTTTTTTAATTCAGCCTCATGTACCGCAAGTATAATATTATGTGCATGACAATTCTCAACAAATTTTATTTATTAACAGATAGGTGTAAGAAAAGTATAAAAACTGTAATGCTTAATTAACTTAGCAGAAAGTAACAATACAGTTAGTAAGCTAAACAAAGAAGTATAGTTAATATACTTGATATAAAGGATTGACCGACTACCTTAGTATAATGCACTTGTAGTATTAGGTTCTGAATGTTTAAAAAATAATTATCTACAATACAGAAAAGCCTAATGAACTGCTTTTGATTATTTATTTTTCAAAATTTATCATCGTAGGTAAAATACAATAGTTTTTTTTTAAATCCTGGTATTAGGTATTACGAAACTGAGAGCAACTTCGCTTAAGAAAACCTAATTACGTTTTGAAAGCTTTATAGGTTGTTTTTAATATCATCTATGTACCTAGCATTTTAGATAACTATCATCCTTATGAGCATAAAAATAAATCTTTTAATTAATTTTCAATTCCGAATCACCAAAACATTGTCAAATCTGAAACAAATACAAATATCATCAAAAAGCCACCGTATAACTATTGTAAGTAAATTAAGCGACCAATGACATTCCCAATCTGACCATATAAAAATTGCCTCGTCATGGCGCCAACTGTGTCATCTGAGTGAGCAGCAGTAAGTCACTGGATCAAGCATTAGACAGCGCGAAGTGACGCAATCACAACACGGTGACGTAACTGTTCCACTTCCGAGCTGTCGGCTTTTCCGATTGTATGGGGAACTTGTTGTTATATAAGTGGGTTGCTTGTGTTAGCTAATACATTTATAATTTATAACAAATTTATAATGATATGATAGTCGGCTCATAAATATGAACGAAATATTCTGAAAACTTAGAGAAATATATTATTTTAATAAATTGATATTTGTGGGATTTTATTGTATTTGCAATCAATGTATTCGTTTTCAGTTTATCAGTCAGTCAATGTTCATTACAAAATAGCATCATCTCAATTTCCTCGAAAGAGAAAAAAGCATCTACTTTTACGTTTGTTTCAAATAAATACAAAAGTACTGGTTACGTCTGTACTAACCGTGATTTCTTCGAAAGAGTAAAATGATCTATAAACAGATTCTTACTATCTAATGAGCAAAACAAGCCGTGGGCATTTCTCTTACATAACACCTACAGTTACGATTCACTATACGTTACGTAAAAATCTTCGGAACTAGGCGGGCAAGTCAAGAGACGTCCTCCTTCCATTGTTCAAGAGAAGAAGTATTGACTACTCGACACAGTTTCATTCATCTTTTGAACTTCGCAATAGGTTACTGTGTATCTTGGTTGTAGGTCATGTTTTGGCAAAAAATATACATTGCGCTGTTTATGTGGGTTATACTCGAGTAGTGGGAAAATTAATGATAATTTCACTTTTCTTGTCCTTTCCGCGTTAAAGCGTTGATTTATAAAGTGCTGAAGTGATTTAGCGTTAGGTGGACGCCGCACTATGAACTAAGGTTTACAAAAGAATATAATAATTTATTTGGAATAACAAACAAGTGCACTCATGTACAAAACAAAAAAGATCAGATCAGACACAGAAAAAAACCAAGAGCTATTAGGTTTTCGATATAAGGAAAGTCGAAAATATCTTCGCCTAAGAAATAAGATATTTTATATTATAGTTCTTAGCCCAAGTACTAAATGTCTTGTAACAATATTGTAAAGGTGTCGTTCTTATTGCAAGAAGTCAGTATCTCTTGCGAGAAGTCAGTCTATCTTGGTCCAAGATATGCGTTTTAAACCGAGTCATTAAATTCTTGTCACAAAATATTAAATCTTGATTTTTTTCGAATTTAACATTTTTGCCACGATATATCGCGATAGTGCGATTGTCTTCCAGCAATACATTTATATTTAAGATTAAGAAATATCAGTTGAAACATATTTGTTTATTTTCGACTTTACTTATATCGGAAATCTAGAAGTCTTGGTTTAAGAGATTATTTTTTTCTGTGTGGGGCGAATCCAATCCAAGATATGCGTTTTAAACCGAGTCATTAAATTCTTGTCACAAAATATTAAATCTTGATTTTTTTAGAATTTAACATTTTCGCAACGATATATCGCGATAGTGCGATTGCCTTCTAGCAATACCTTTATTTATATTTGAGATCAAGAAATATCAGTTGAAACATATTTGGTTATTTCTTAGGCGAAGATATTTTCGACTTTCCTTATATCGGAAACCTAGAAGTCTTGGTTTAAGAAATTATTTTTTTCTGTGTGGGGCGTACTGGAAGCCTATATCTGCCATCATAAGAAAGAAGACCGTAAAGTATATGCAGTTTCCGTATACTTTGCGGCCTTTTTTCTCATGAGGGCAGATAAAATCAGGAGAGGCCAGAGGCCGGTGTTCAACAGGGGCTGTGTGTGTCTAACGGGTGATACGAATAATGACGATGTTACTGTACGCAGGTTTTTTAACTGCTACAAGTACGATACTCATGTGTAAATGCATTCGTTGTCGACACATCAACTTACGGTTCAAGGTTACAAGTCGAGTATCTGCTATATTCACTATTCATGAAGAAATATTTATCCGTTTGCAAAGTGCTGTGAACAGTTTAGAGACAGCAGGTCATATGAGCAGTGTTCGGTTAGACTTGAGACCATTGAGAACGCAAAAAGAGACGTTGGAAGGCCACTACTTCGCTTTAAAGACTGCGCTAAGCGGGACATGGCTGCCTTAAAATAGTTCATCGGGACTGGGAGAGCATCGCAGAAAAGCGGTACGAGTGGCGTAAGCGTGTTGCAGAGGGTCGAAAGTTGTGCGATGAGACCTGGTTTAGAGCACTAGCTGACAGGAGAGAAAAGCGCCACCAGGGTGGCACTAGCACATCAGCTGCAAACTTCCCCTGCCAGGCCTGAGGGAGAGTGTGCCGCTTTATTACGCCACTTAAAAAGTTGCCTCCGAGGCACTGCTATAAATCGTCTGCAATAGATGCATAGGCCATTGATTATACAACTTTTACTCAAGAATTTAATATAAATATCGTATTTATTATTAGCATTGTTGGAGTCATCAACCCACTGATACAGACACTCCAATGGGACATATTTTTTCAGTTGGTACTAAATGATATTACCTTATTAAAAAAATTGCATAAAATTGTTATTTTGGATCCAGCATCCGTGATGTGTATCTAATTCAGCTGTCAGTTATAACCAATCTTGAAGCTAAAATCTCTGCGAAGATACCGCTTTTAATATTGGACCATTTAAAAGACCGAAACATCTTTATTATTGATGACTTATCATATCTAGGAGTAATTAAGCACGTCAGTTAGGTTCTAAAAGCTTTCCATTACTAAAGTCTACAGGGAGAGCTAGTCGATTAACTATCATGCTCCGCCATCTCACGATGTTTGTCCAGCATCTCAGTCACTCAGCGTGATGTCTCTATTCATGAGAAATGATACAATCTACAATAAGTACAAGCTGATGTGGTATGTTTCAGCTCCATTATATTGAGTTTCTTTTATGTATTGAATATATCATCTTTCCTTAAAACAATGGCGAGTCATAAAACCTATGCTGTATAAATGTATCTTTATTATTTGATTTATGTTAACTAGACTACACTATGTCCATGTCCAAAAACCGCAGTATCTCAAGACTAAAAAAGTATTTCCAGTGTGTGTTGCCAGTGATGATAAATGGAACTGAAACATGGTCGCTTACTTAATGACGACGAAGTGTGCTATGCCTGAAGTTTCCCTACGTGATCTAATCAGAAATGAGAAGATACGTATGAGAACGAAATTAACTGACATAGCTCATAGAAGCATCGGGGCATATAGCTCGAAGAACAGATAGATGGTCGTTGAGGCATCAAATATCTCGAGTGGCGACCGCGCACCGGAAGTATTAGCGTGGGCAGGCCTACCACGGTGGAACGATGACCTGGTGAAGGCGGCGGGAAACCGCTGGATGCGGGTAGCGCAAAGCCGGTCGGCGTGAAAGTCCTTGGGAGAGGCCTTTGTTCAGTACTGTACGTATCTTGGCTTGATTCATTACAAACATGTTAAGTACCACTTTATATCGTGGGAACTCAAAATAAATATAATTCAACATTTCGCAGATTCAACTCTGTGATCCTAAAGGGTTTCTACTGTACTAACGATACGGGCTTGAGCCGCAGACTGTACTTTTAGAATGAAACACAGTACAGTAACTACATTTTAATCTTTGTACATAATAACTTTGTTTTTTGTTACATAATATTATAGAATTCTTTCATTTCGTGCAATTGAGTAGGTATATACAGTGGTATGAAAGAAACATAATAAAGATACAGAAGGGAATTGAAGACTGATATTTTCAAATGTAGTTTCATGCGTCCGAACGTTTTGAACTGTGTAATTACTTTTTTCGTCTTGCAAATCTCTAAACAAAATGAATAAGCTATACAGATAGATTGTTAGTTTCGGCTAGTTAGTGTCGGTCTTTCATATTTAATGATTTGCATTCTTGCTCCCCTTTTTGGCTATCACTTTCAAAAAGTTAATACTTAATCGATATTCTTTTCTGTTTGCTTCGATTTGATTAATCGATATTCGGTTCTTTGACCTGTAAGTGCCTAAGTGGACCGTAATCGTTATGTTTTGCGGGTGTATGTTTGTCCGTTTCATATAACTTCCTGTAGCCAAAACGGCTTCTTGGTTTTTGAGATGCGAGCTGTCGAGATTTACTTAATTTACTCAATTACCACAGATTTGATTACACAATGAAGGCAATAAAAGGGGAATGTTAGGGAAACAAAATAATAAGCAGTATTTTTGTTTTGTGTTGTGCAATAGAGATCTTGCGTAAATTTTAAGGATACAAGATTTTAATATAAGACTTAATTCTACCTACGTAACTTACCTTAGCACTCCCCGGAAACGGTTTTTGACGGGACTACCACCAGATTTTCGCCTTAGGCTTACCAATTCTTCTTCTACTTAGCGTTATCCCGGCTGGAGCCAGGGTCCGCTTTCCTACTCAATCTACTCCACTTTGCCCGATCTTCAACATCCTCTTCAGTGAGGTCATTTTCTCTCATGTCCGCTCTCACAACGTCAAGCCAGCGCTTCCTGGGCCTTCCACGGGATTACTTAGGCTTACCAATTGTGAATTAAAAAATATGAGGCAGTTTTTGAACCACATTTGCCTTTTTTAAATTAAATTATGTAAATTCTTGTCATCTATCGTTTCCTATCTGCATAATATGAAATCAAAATAAGTAAATTAATAGCTGAATAATAAATGGGTATATTGGAGTCAAGTTACAAAATAAATCACTTTTGATACCCATACAGTTTGTGTCATAGCTATTAAGTAACTATTAAGTAATACTCATCTTAGAAAGTAAGTGAACATCCATGATAAAGACGGATAATTTAGTAAAGACAGGCCCCTCGGTTTTAAGGATGAAAATAATATAAGATAGCCAGTTCCCCATTGCGTTGGGAAATCTTGGTAAGCCCGCTTCAACTAACTATGCTAAGATGTATAAAGTGTGTTGTGTAAAACCCCACCTACATTCTTACCTGCCTGTGGTGCGTTCGTGAGTGTGAACAAGATCCAAAAAAAAATTCGACCAAATGAAATTCGATCAAAAAAAGACAAAACCAAAATAAACTGCCAAAAACTGAAGTGTATAATTTCGAATGTAGAGAAAGGGGTGAGTTTGAAATTAAACGTTGGGTGCCAAAACTGTTATGTCACTAAAGAAAAGAGGGGGCTATCTGGGATTACAATATTTAATAAATAAAAGAAAACTATACAAAAACCTATTCTAAAAAGGGCCCCCAGTGTGTCCACGATCACTACGCCCTATTTCACTATTTACAATAAAACAAACAAAATCACATGGGGCGGCGGGCGGCTAATGCGTCGGGCGGCTGGAGCTGCTGCCGCCCACCGGGCTTTCCGGTGGGACGGCAGCACAAGGGCCCGGGACTATAGGGAGAGCCACTTCAAGGAGAGAGGTCCCGGGCTTCCGTTCCAGAGAAGTTCTTGCGGAGTCTGGCGTTGAAAAACAATCTCTGCCCGCCCTTGTTCAAGAAAATCGGAAGAGTGGTGTTCACTTGAATTTTCCATTTTTGACATTCTTTGTCATCAGTCCTGGCTATTCTCACTCGCCAGGAAATATATGAGTTAAACCAAAAAGACCGTAGTTCTTAATTAATCTCTTAATAATATACAACTGATGTAAACTCCTTAAGAATAAAATGAGAAACTATAAGATGTCAAACATAAAAACATTGAATTGAAGTTACACCGAAAATAAACAATATTTGAGAAAATACAAGAATTTCGAGATAAAGATAATAAGAAACGCTCCCTAAGAACCTACGCACATAAAGTAATAAAAGTAATACATGAATAAAACTAACAAAGGTAAATATTTACAAGACAGATAAAAAAAACCCTATAATATAAACACATAATAGCATACATAAAATTTTCAATAATATCAACATTCACTACAATCAGATCATTACAATTAAGAATTCCAACGCTTTTTACGATCCCGGTATCCCTGGATTTTTTTATATGAAAATCTATAAATTTATTGGGAAAGGCATATCCATACTATTCTTTCTAAAAACGAAATTGTATTCGAATTTCCGATCACATCACTTACCATCAGGTGAGATGATGTCAAGGGCTTACCAATGGAGAGTAAAAAAAACATGTTTGTATTTTATTAATTTATACCGACTTTTAATGTAAAATCTAGTTTGTAATTGTGTAAGTGTTAAGTCTGTCTAGGTCTTGTTTGGTAACACTTGAAAGCCATATTCGGAAGGCCTGTCTATAGGTCAATGTCTATGAAAGCACTAACTTTCGTATCGTAAACAATTACTTGTTTCCTTGTGAAATAAATTCTACTTCCTGTTACATAAATGCCTTTAAATAATTCTATTGTTATTATTGTCTGGCCGCGCTGTAAATCGGCGTATTGTGTCAAAAGGCGTAACGTTTACATGAGCACGATCTTAGCGCCTTGGCCTCAAGATGTACCGACAACATTGACGTCTATCTGTAGACCTCAGTGCGCACTACAATCCCCAAAGATTGTTCGCAATCGGATGAATGATGAATGGTTTAGGATCCAAACTGAACAAACAAAAACATATTTTTATTAATAGAATAGATATCCTTGAATATGTAAAAGCTCGAGATCAACGAACTGAATAAACTGGTTTTGTGATTATCTAAAACCCTGACTCGCCTGGTCTTCGCTTAGAAAATAATGTTGCGTGGCAGGTTCATCAAACACTATCGACAGTTTCTCGACCGTTATTTTACCTATGCGAGGGGAATTGATGGAGAATACAACTTACTCTTTATCCCGTTAAAAAATCCTGCGTTTTTTATAAGTTTTGTAGATATATCTTTAGCAACCCTGTATATCTTTAGCACGCTCTGTAGCCGAAACGGCTTGATGGATTTTAGCTTGAGAGGTGTCGTTAGATTCGTCTTGATGCCCAGATTGACATAGGATACATTTAAATACAGTCGTTTTTTTTTTAAACGTGGTTAGGTTCTTTATGTTTTCTTTTGTTCTGAAATATCTAAAGATCCCAAAAAGTTTCTATTTTCTATTCCCATCAGCTGCAGGATTTGTATGATTATAGGTGTGATAGAATTTAAGATTTCGGCGCTAACGCTAAACAGCATGTTTTGTAATGCTGCTGTTTTTGCCTTAGGAATAGACGATAATTGTGCCACACTTAAATGAGAAGAAGAACGTTGTTGAATATTTTAAGATTTCATTAATTTCAGCTAAGGATCACCAAACCTTTCTGTTAGTCCCCAAAAATAGGACATAGCATACTATAGTCTTTATTGAACTTGTATAAACCATAAGAAAAAGCGCTAACACTTTAAATTACTTCTATAATATTTTTTTCCTTGTCTTCCAAATAAAGACATTACAGTCGCGATGGCGTTGATGTCTTAACGGGACGAATACCTACGTGACATGCGCGTGCGCAGCGTAGCAAACGGATAATTGCGGCAACGAGCAAAATTATCAAATAAAACTTTCTTTTTTTGTGTTTGTTACCACTTCCCAAAGTAAGTGGGTGAATTGTTATAGTCTTGGCGAGAATTATGTCAAAAAGATATGAGGTTTGCTCGTAACAAGCGAGTAAATGTCTCTAACGAGTACCTTTACTAACAAGTTAATAATAGCCGTATACGTACATGTATACCTACCTATTACTGTGTTTTTTCCATAATAGGGTTTATTTACTTAATCTACTTACTTATTTCTCGAGAGGAGAAAAATCATGTCTATAAGTCATCAAACAAAGGAGGTTTAATGTTGAAAGCTTATGTATGTGTATGTCTGTCTGTGGCATCCTTGCTTCTAAACTAGAAATAGCTTCTAATGCGAAACTGGTATGGTTTTCTGTTTTTCTAGGACGATGATTTTTATTGCCTATTTTTTTTAATTAGCCGCTGCCGACGTAGTTTGCTGTCTGTCTGTGCTGGTTATTGCCTTTCTGCATAATGTTTATTGTAATCGAAAGTTTTATGTTGCCAAAATATCGTCTAGAACGTTGTTATTATCGGCGAGAAAGTCGGTCTGTCTAGGATTTATTGTTGATAGCCACTTTTAGCGGGAATTAGACCATCAAATATAGCTAGTAAATGCAATCTTTATATGAGTGGGGCATTTCACTAAATAGGTCTTCTAAAATCAAGAATTACTTTTTGTAGACTATTTTGCAGCTCTTTTTATGAATGCATGAATGAAACAACATGTATTTATTATGAATGAAAGCTCTTTATTCAAAAACTTGAATGAGACTACTATACTACTCAACATATTGAACAACTTTTGGTCCGCGGCTTTGGTGATATCGCGAAAAATTAGACTCTCTATTCAAAATAAGCCAAACGAAGGTTTTAATGAAAGAAATTTCTTTCATTAAAACCGGTACAAAATAGAATTCGATTTTTGCAAATAGATGTTTGATAATAAAATAATAATACGTGGAGCCGAAAATCAAGAAAAACCTGTGTTAATACTCGTAAAACATCTTTAAGATAGTGTTTTTAATAATTTATGTTTTTTTTTATAAGTCTAAGTTTTTGATAAGTTTTTTGTTTGTCGTTCGTTCCTTTTCACATATAGTCCTTGTAGCTTACATACAACCTCTAAATAAAAAGGAAAAACTTAAGTGCCTAATTTTTACTAATACAAAGTTCCTAGCACGCAGAACCTTGGTGCATCTCATTACTTTTTTTGTTTTACGGTGAACATTAAAAAAGTAATAATCATTTTTACCTTTGAAGTTGAATGTCAGCTTTATAAGTAATTCGTACTTACGTAGTCGGTCCCATAATGAATTGGCCTGATATAGTTCTACGCGACATTTCGATACATGTTATGTTACATTGAATAGTACGGTTCTCAGACACTTTATAAACGAACACGCATGGACTTGACGAGCGTAGTTCAGTTTAACAGTTTGTTTGAACAACAAGTGTCGCGTATTTTTTCAAAATGTCGAAAACCGAGTATCGAAGCGTCATAAAGTTTCTATTTAAAGAAGGCTTATCCCCCGCCCAAATTAAAGAACGATTAGATGGTGTGTATAAGGAGTGTTCTCCCTCTTATAGCACAGTAAAAAATTGGGTGAAAGAGTTTCGCCTCGGGCGAGAAACCGTCGAAGATATCGGCCATGACGGTCGACCGGTAGAAGTGCTCACTCCCGATACTATTGCTCAAATCGAAGAAGAGGTTTTGAGTGACCGCCGTTTGAAGATTAGAGAAATTGCAGCTAGACTTAGGCTCTCTAAAAGTACCGTCCATCGTGCAATCGATGAACATCTTCATATGAAAAAAGTCAGTGCAAGATGGGTCCGCTGTGCAGAGACGGGAGCGAGTTCGCTGTGCTGCCGAGTTTTTAGATCTTTGTGGAGAAAACCCAAAGAACGTGATCGAGAGACTAGTGACTGGTGATGAAACTATGGTGTTATATTATGATCCAGAAAGCAAGCGCGAGTCAATGGAATGGCGTTATAAGGGTGAAAAGCCGCCTAGAAAGGCAAAGGTGCAACAATCTACCAAAAAAATCATGTGCACAATCTTTTGGGATTTTCAAGGTATTTTGATGGTTGATTTTAAAGAGCGCAATACAGTCGTAAACGGCGAATATTATGCTTCATTAATATATAAACTGCGAGATATTATAAAGGAGAAGCGCAGAGGCAAACTGAGTAAAGGCGTCCTGTTGCTTCACGACAACGCCCCCGTGCACACCGCCGGTGTTTCGAAGGATGCAGTGCGTCAATGCGGGTTCACGGAGCTGGACCATCCACCTTATAGTCCAGACATGGCTCCGTCCGACTATTACTTATTCCCAAATTTAAAGCGGGACTTAAGGGGAAGAAAATTTTCAAGCGATGAAGAGTTGCAGGCGGCCGTCTTCAGTCATTTTGAAGACAAAGATTGCGATTATTTTTATAAAGGATTAGAAATGTTATTTCACCGATGTCAGAAGTGTGTCAGTATTGATGGAGACTATATTGAAAAATAAAAATGATTGCATTTAATTTTCTTTTTTATTTCATAGTTAGGCCAATTCATTATGGGACCGACTACGTATATTGTATTCACTGTGTTGCCATTTTGGGAGTTACGGGTTAACGAAGTGCTGCTCGAGTCACGGTCATATTGTACTTGAATATAAAAATGTCACGGTCGCTCTTCGTAATTGTGTGTGTACAGGTCCCGTCAATCTTTAAGATCGCTGAAGGGTACGGTACTGAGTGGGGGAAGTGTGCGTTCACTTAGAATCTTCATGCTCGAATTTCGAAGTAGTTCCTTGGTTCCAGAGATGAGGCTGCCAGCGAAACATTCCGCTAGCAGCCTCAGTGAAAAACTCGATTTTCTCTGAAACTACGATAGCACATTTTTTCCTTTGGGCACTATTAGACAATAAATATTGGCATAATCAGAATATCAAAACTCGAGCATGAGGATTCCAAGTGAACGCACACTTCCCCCAGTCAGTACCCTTCAGCGATCTTAAAGATCGGCGATCGGCGCGACCTGTATGTGAAGATAGGTCACAGATATTTACTAGTACCAAATACTTGTCGTCCAGTACATTAATGATGAAAGATTCAATTTTATTTCTTTAAGGTTTAATCACCGATAATTATCAAATATTCGTAAGTTTCTTGTGAATTTTTATGTTTCAATTATTAAACTGATAGATTCAAATTTTTCATACCCAAATTTAATTTAACCTGCTTCATACAAAAATTCGTAGATTGAAAGGACTTTTACTTAATTACTAATAGAATACTCAAGATCTTGACTGACATACGAATGCCAGTATAATCTGAATTAATATAGATGCATATAATAGAGTAACTATAATTTGCTTGACATTTGATCGATAACTGAAGACTTACTGATATGATCTTGACAGCAGTAAAATGTATACATATTACAGGTGACCTTTTAATCGCTGACATGCGGTAATTAATTGATGCTTCTCATGAAACTTTCCCAAAGGAACTTATACTCTGTCAGAGCAATACAATTAGTAATACTTCCCATACTGTTCCCAGTTGTCAACGTTTTTGAAAAATAAGATTATTTATTATTATTATTATATTTGTTGTTTTTTATTTAACATTGTATTTTGCAATATAATCAATCACATCAAGTTTAAAGCTTGTGTGTATTATCTTCGCTACGATAGATTAAAAATAAATTAAATACAAAACTTGAAAACATACATCCTTCAATTTTTTTTATTATTATAACCAATATGCTACCTATTACGGTTAGTCAGATATACATACAACCGAGCCGTTTAAAAGTAAGTCAGATAGACAGACATTGGCGAAGTTTGTAGTAGGGCTCCGTTGGCACCGTTTGGGCCGTACCCAAAGGGTGCCAACGGGCCCCGTGGCCCTAAAAAGGTTATTAACAAATTGTACTGCGAAATGTAGATAAGTAAAAATATATAAAAACTCAGAAAAGTAGTCGAATTAAAGTTGTTCAGTTTCGCAGGTTACTGTACTAACACACTAACACACATTTTTGTAGTTGGTGAGAATATACCAATACCGATTTATACGTATATGTGCAGTGTGAATCTGAAACGGACTGGTAGTCTTGTTATGATTTTGTAAAAAAAAACAAATTTAATTTTCCTTTTTTCTTGAAATAAGGCCACATAACTTTACTGATGTCGTTGCTGTGATAATTTCTTTCGAAACGAGCTTTTTAGAAGTGGGTATTATGTTTATTTTTTTACAAAGAAAGTGTAAACTTTTTATGCTCGGGGGTTGTTTAACAATTTCAGTGAAGTTTTATTAAAAAAATATAGGAATCTTCGGTTCTTCATAGATAATTATTTCTATCTAAATCGATTAAAGTTATATAAATTAAATTATCCAATGGAATGTCAATAACAACTAAATTAGTTGTAACACCATAATGAATATAATATAAAAAATACATTTTAACGAACTACAAGGATGCTCATAACAGCCGCAGTCTTATACGATACTTTAATTTCGACACTTACGCATGACCTTCTAAACTCTTCAGAATGTAACTAACTAACTTAAGTTATAATTATCAGTCTCTATTCTAAACACCTGCTCTAGCTCTAGTTTAACCTCCAGCCTTACGTCAGACGGGGGGTCCTTTTGTTGTGATAAAGTCTGATTACGTGATCGCTCGCTGCGCGACCGGCGCCCGCGCAGTCTCGTATCGTAGCGTAACGCGTGCGGTCTGTCCGCACTTTCGCTCGTTCTCTTCCGCAACACTTCCTGATTCCCGCGGAGTTTTGATATACGGGATTTTCAATTAAAAAAAATTTAGTTTTCGCCAGTTTCAGAAACTTGTAAGCGTAAATAAAGGTCGGATCGCATCAAAGTGATAGAAAATACAAGTGCAGTGCAGGACTATGATTGTGATATTAGCCTTTATTGGAGTAAGATTTGCCTTGCACGTCTCGAGGCAAAGTGGGCGAGCGCTAGCAGATGAGTGTTACACTAGAAAGTAATTATACAATAAAGTATTTATTATACAAAATACTACACACATATAACACTTTACACAGTTGACACAAAAAAAATGTAACTAATTTAGTTGAAAGAAGAAAACTGCTTAAAATAATTTATAATTACTATGACACACGAAAGCCTTTAGACGAATGTAGCCATAACACCTGAAATGAGTCTGTAGAATCGGAAAATGCAAATATACAGGTTGTAACGACAAGGCTTAGGGTACGCTTCTGCTCATGTGACTGAATTATGATAAGATTATTCTACTGCTGCTAAAAAAAGAACACTTTATACTCGTACATTTGTAAGATCAGCTGTTGTTTACATTATATGGAAAGTTGAATTTTTTTGCAAATTCTGTAGTCTTATAAAAAAGAGTTGCTCAGTTTCAGGAGAAGAAGTCCATCTTAAGGTATTGTTACATTTTTTCGTAACACCCTGTATACACACAGACGAAAAAACATTACCTTCCTTTGGACAGTCGGGTAAATAAAATTAGTGTCTTCACTATATTAATACCATTATTTAGACCTTGATTTGCTTGAGTTGTATTTTCAGGAAGTTATGCAAATTCGATGCAATAAAATCAAGACTATAAAATTTATTGTCAGCTGAATTGAGAAGAATTTATATTTATATAATGTCGATACCGACGCAGACCTGTTCTTTCGGATCTTTAGTTATAGGTATTTCAAATCTACTAGTTTTATAAGTCTAGTTTTTTTAGTATCCGTAAGTGGGGTTTAGAAACTAAGACCTGATATTGATAGATGTAAAGATTTTAAAAATACTAATATACACGTCAATATATGAAAAACCGGACTTGGTCCTCGTTTAAGGAGTACGGCTTAACCTTCCCCAGATATTGGAGGAGACCTGTGCCTCAGTATTGGCTACGATATTGGTTTTCTATTGTATATTGAAAACAAAGTTAGGTATTTTAGCTTAAGAAAGCTAGAAGAAAAATATTTAACTTGTACCTGTTGCTAAAAAGCAATATTGCATTAAATTTGAAAATACATATTTATTTTTTATCTAATTTATAAACGTATCGAAACATTTATTTCTTTTAGTAACTATACCTACCGTTAAAAGAACAAACATACATATGATTCTCAGAACTATACTCAAATTAACCTTATGATGGCAAACATAATAACAGTAAAAAAATGAATAAAGGAACCATCATCACATCAGGTCATACAAGAAACTTTTTTTTATTTTTACATCATCGTAAACACGGTAGTAAATACAATCTTTTAAATTTAGACTATGATGCAGTTTTTTTGCAAAACATCATATTTATAAAAAAAAAAAACCTGTCAAGTGTGAATCGAAATCGTGCAAATATATGCTATGAAGCTGAAAGAAAGAGAACACATTTTTTTTTCTTGATACCAAAGGATATGCATGTGCGCATGATAGCAAACAACTTTCCCTAAGGAACCAATAGTCAAATCGCATAAAAAATTTGGACTCTTCATACTAATTTGGCCGGTTCGTTGACCGATTTATATGGAGGATACAAAACTTTTTTTTGAGATTTGACTATGGGTTCCTTAGGGAAACTTGTTTGTTATCACGAGCACATGCATCAT
Organism: Coleophora deauratella; assembly: GCA_958295455.1. NCBI lineage: Eukaryota > Metazoa > Arthropoda > Insecta > Lepidoptera > Coleophoridae > Coleophora > Coleophora deauratella. The sequence continues at coordinate 9,715,846 of OY282409.1, read as the reverse complement.
AGGCTTTCGTATAAAGAACTAATTTAAAGTCAGCCTATATATTACTGTGAAGGCCCAAATTAAGGTTAATTCTAGATCTCTGTCCGTAAATCTGGAATCATTCTGTCAGTCTAACTCAGCTTGGGATTTCAATTTTAAACTATAAAATTTAACTCCCACGTGTAATTAATATTATTTGTTGGCCATAGAATATTTGAGTGAGACAATAACTTTACATTGAGCTATGTCAAAAGCCGGTTCGTCACGATGTTATGGAATAATGAATATAATTAACATTTGAAAATAAAAATAAAAATTATGACAAAAAATTGCAAATGATGTACAAACACGATACATATCGCACATACATATCAACATATGTTATATATTATATAACAAATCCTACCGATACCGGTCGACAGGTATTTTCTATAAATATCTTCCTTTACGAGGGCTTGTGGTCTGTATAAAAGGAAAATAACTACTATTCAACATATAACCAAACTGTTTGGTACACGATGCGTGTATAGGTGCTTTAGATACAAATAATCACTTTGAAACAGTTCCTAAAATATATTTTTAGAGGCTTCCTATTGACGTCATATTTTATTAAGTTATGTTAATATTTTTTTTCTTTTTTTTTTCATTGGTCTTAAGGATAACGAATGGATTGTTCTATAGAAAAAAACTGTTTTCTATCTACAGGGGCTCTAAGTTTAGTGTTTTGTACATGTTTATTTTTGTTTAGATGTTGAAGTAACTGAAATGTTACTTACAGATCTAAAACAATTGTGATGCCACCATATCTTGCCTACTAAGGGACATATTTTAAGATATCGTACTTGCTTCGAATAAAAATACATTTTTGACCTCAAAGTAAGTGTTCATAAAGGCCTCTACATCGATTTGCTGAGATTTTTTGGGCGTAAACGGTTCACAATTAATATTACTGTCCGTCTCATCAGAAAGAACAAGAGTTATAAATCAATATGGAGTGGTTATGCTTACTAGTTCAAAATTGCATTGAATTTCTATAAATTAAATAACAGCCCGGTGGAGTGGAAGCCGCATTAAAACGAGTTCTGCAATGTTTTGCATGTATTAACATAATAATTTTATTTTTAAAGCTACTACTCACTCTTTAGTAAAGCTATCACCGGTTGCAAATCTCTTTTCTTTTTTTTGCTTGTCTATGTTATGTATGATATCACTTACACAAGTCAAAAAAACAACAGCAATAGTACGAACACCAATCGTTTCTCTTTATAACTTACTTATTATTATTATTATTTTTTTATGGCAGAGGTGGCAAACGAGCAGACGGATAACCTGATGGTAAGCGATTACCGCCGCCCATAGACACCCGCAACACCAGAGGAGTCACAAGTGCGTTGCCGGCCTTTATTGTGTCTATTCCGTTGCACAAATAATATAAATTGTTTATCGTAAATGTTAAATGGTACTCATGAAACTGAACAGCTTCACCCAATGAACAGTCGTAAAAAAATTACTCCATACAAAATTAGCAAGTTGAAAATTATTGAGAAGCCAAAATTATTTGCTCCGATTGTATTGATTCTTTGATTAAAGTCTCGATAAAAAGCTTATAGCCGAGGGAAGAATCTTAGCTAAGATTTCAGATGTTTATGTGTTTTCCACATTACCTTAAAGGATTCACTAAAGACCCTAATAGACTAGTTGATGTATTTTGTATTGCCGAGACATTCCACGTGAAATATGTTTTTTTTTCTATAAAATTGTACAGAACCGATTTTAATACAAATTATCGAATATAAAAAAATAGGTTAACAATACAAGATAACTTACACAAAAACACAGTCTAATTGAGATCTTCTCTTTTTTAGAAGTCGGTTAAAAAGAGTATCCTTATTTAGTAATATTCAGATGCAAAAAGTAAAAGCAAACAACTCTAAAATATCAGACTCCTTTCACGAAAAGACCCTGTCGTAACTGGAGCACTTTCTTTCCCAAAATACCGTTGTGCGAATGCATGCATAAGTTCCGCTTTTCGCACTTCCACTTGCAATCACAATTGGCATGTGACACTCGTTAATGCAGTGTGAATATCCGTAATTTAAAAATAAAACTTTGTTCGAATTATAAACGTTTATCTTTATCATACACCACCAGTCGTACCGCTTAACACAATATTACCCTTAGACACACCGGTGAATGAACATAAACCCTTTAGTTACTTTAGTTAGAATTTTTGTTAGGAAACGAAAAAAAAAATCGGCTTCTCCATACAAAATTATAAACTTGATTGGACAGTTTGTATGGAGAAGGCGATTTTTTTTCGTTTCCTGAAAAAAATCTTGTAGAAAGTTGTTCAGTTTCGTCTACTGAGCAAGCCCTTAAAGTTTTCGGAAACCTGTCCCTTACATCCTGTATAATACCAATCCAGACTTGGCCCCCGAGTGTGGAGTACATATGGCCTAACCTTCCCGATGTATGGGAAGAGACCCGTGCCCTAGCAGTGGGGACGATATGGGTTGTTACCACAAATAATACATATATTAATAAGTACTAGAAAAGTTACTATAAACTTAAGTGAAAATAGTAACCACCAAAGTTGATTAACTTGTTTCATAATAAGATTGCTTAACTGGAGTGTTCGAGTTATGTCATTGCTTTTTTTTTGTATTATAAAATATTATAAAATCCTTTATACTTTAAGAATACGAGTACAATTAGTCCGATCGATGTTCTTTTGACGATTTTGTTTCTAAATCAAGAAAATATTATAATTTTAAAAGTGATTGTGGTTTTAGTGGACGGTCTGCGCCCTCCTAAATATTATAATAGGTACAATACAATCAGATCATTCAGGGCACATAATTTTAATTAGAGAATATCTTATTGAACACATTGCTGATATTAAAAAATAAATAAAGTCCTGAGTGGGAAAATGGCTCAAGCAAAATGCGTAGCCATTTGCACTGCTAAGAGCTGGTTTTCTGTCATCAGCCATTGAGGTACTTACAAGCAGACAGTATTAAAAAACATAATTAAAATATGTAGCACCATACAGTCGAGTACCAAATTAAACAATCAAAGAAATATGATACTCTCACCTCTGCAGGCCTAGAAACATATCTGTACAGAACACTACATAGCTGCAACATTATCAAATCCTAATGCAATAAGGCGCAGGTGAAAGGTGATGCTTAAAATTTTGTCAAAATGTCATCTCAGGGCGGAGAAGCTGTTGTCCTCAAATAGTTGACTTTTAATTATTATCCATTATAGATACATAAGGTGCGCGTGGATGTATTTGTGTACAGTGAAACAAGAAATAAGTCAAAACAATTTATTTGCATCCATATTGCTCGTGGACGGTTTATCTAACATTCCCTCATCTGTTTTTCTCAATTCACTTTGTTCAAACATAAAATTAACTAGTATTTGTTATGAAATGTCATAAATAATAGGCATCTTCCTTCGCAATACTGTCATGCGTGTAACAGGTATCTTCTTTCGGAAAATTGAAATGTGCCGTAACAAGTATTATTAATGTTGTTGCAGTATTCAGATACCTCATAAAATTACATGCTGTTTTGTTTAGGACTTAGGCTACCGAACAAATGATCTGTTGAAAGCCAAGCTATACTGTTACACCTACCATACCTTTGAATCTTATAAGTAAGCTTATGTAATAAAGAACTGCGTAAGCGTTGGTTAATTAGCTGTTAGAATATAGTGAAAGACGACTTGTCTTATGTCTACTCAAGGAAGTATAATTATTAGATAAACTAATAACGTATTCCAGTTTAAGCTCCAGCTTAGCTGTGATCGAGGATGCTCTTAGAAGCGTCACCAAATAACTGGTAATTACATAGCAATTAACATCAACCTGAATACTGTTGTTGATGTGTGATAGTTGATACTAACATTGTGAACATGTGCATATGCGATAGAAATCATAAGTTGCTAATTTTCTCTTGTCAAAAAATCTCCATAGCTAATATTCTTCAATCATTTGTCACTTTGTTTACGAGTTGTAATTGAGTACCATACTGTTTGTTCCGCTGCCGTTTAGATCATTCGAAAATGTCATTGAGAAGGCTTGTTGTAGGTTTTTTTTTGTTTAAATTCAGTTTACTTCTTCCAAATTGAAATTCTAGTAAAGAAATACTAGAACTCGTTGTTTTTTAACAAATGGTCGTATTATAATTATTTAGGCAGCGAGCCTGTCAAACCAGTTATTGTATGCGTAGAGTGATTGTGCCTTGACAAACCACGCTCAGCCTAAACCAGTGGACCTAGAGATTTGAAACTAGGAGGATATAATCCTCAAAGAAAATGACACTAAGGAGTTTTTAAAATACATTCCTGATGTGGTGGCAAACTTCGGTGCAGATATCAATTAATTTTATTATTTACGGTGATAATAGTTTCTTCATTTATTGTTCAAAAGAAATAATTTTTCATCGTTTTAGAAAAATTCTCTCGTAAAACGTTGAAATCGGATGTTAGTTTGTATGGAAGTTCGAAAGGTCCTCTATCCTCATTACTGAATCTCGGATCTTTCATGAATCGTCTCAAGTCGGTTGCTATCTTCTGTGGTGGGGTGGTATCGTGTCGTCGTCCTCATGTAACGTCGTACGGTGTAAAGGCCATTTGGTAATTGATAGATGGACAGATCTCGTGAACCGCGATAGACATAACGTTGAAGGTTTGATTTGAGCGATAAAAAGTAATAATTATTCACGAATTTAATAACAGTTTACTTTTATGATTAGATATTTAAGATATCATGGAGGAGTTTAAGTGAAAGTAATTGTAGGTTGCGTTGTTGAGAGATTTATGTTATTGACTACGCCTAATAATTTTGAAAATAATTATTTTAATTTAACCCGCCAGAGGAAGCATAAGTTAGTGATATTTCTTATTTCATCTGCACTCATTGTCATCGTCGTATCTGATCGGCTGACAGACGTCCGCTGTCGAACGAAGACCTTCCCCAAGGATTTCCACAATGACCGGTATTTTGCTGCACGCATCCAGCTGCGTCCTGCAACCTTCGCCGGCCAATATTAATTCAAAATAATAATTAAATTGGCCCCCGTGTGTGGAGTATGGCCTAACCTTCCCGATGTATGGGAAGAGACCCGTGCCCCTGCAGTGGGGACGTAATGGGTTGTAACATTAACAATGATTAAATTCAAATGAAAAGTGAAAAATAATATTAAGCCTGCATTGATAACCTTTTGAAAATTTTGGACATTGTATGATTAAATTGAATTATATTAAACATAGTTTGTTATATTTACTTATAAAAACTAATAACTCAAAATCCTTTAGCTATTGTCTTTAACATGCTATTAAAACATGTGTAAAATATGTACAAAAATATGAGTTTATCGTATTTAGCTTATGTAAAGTTAGCATGTAAATGTCAAACTATACTATCGCATCGTGTCGCCACTTAATAAACTTTAAAAGTAAGATAAAATTAAATTTCGCGCAACTTGTTTCTTTCGTAATAAACTTAATTTTTTTGTTCGTTTGATTATCATTTTATTTAATTACAAGTTTTTTTATATGTGTGTATCTCCTCAGAGGAATCGTTTTAATAATTTGATACTACAATAAAATTTAATCTGATTAATCTATTTTGCTTCGAGCGCCATTTGGAGATGTTCTTATCTTTTCCGAAAAACCCATTACGAGTATGAACGTTGCAGGAGTCCTACAATTAAACTAAACCTTTTTTTAAGCTAAAAACACAAAAATAAACTGTACATGATTACTTTTTGAAATTTTAATGATTAGTAGACCATTATACAGGTCTCCCAGAATGGGTGAATCAAATTGCTATGGTAGATACCTCGTCTAATGTCCCACCAGATAGGCTAAAGCTTATTTAAAAAACTAATTGGTTTAATAAACAACATTTATTAAAACCAAGTTTTTTTTTAAATTAGCTTTAGCCTATCTGTTGGGACATAAAACAAGGTACCAATTATATAGCAATTTGATTCACCCATTCTGGGACACCCTGTATAGAGAAAGTCCAATATTTTTATTCAATATCTCATAGATCTTTTCTTGCTTACAGATAGATAAACCTATTTATACAATAACTTAGTTTATTGTCAAGTTATTCAGTGGGGTTATCAAAATATCCGTATTTAATGTAGTCCCGCGGTCATCCAGTCCTGTATTACGAGTAGTTGACCATCAAAAGTGCCATGTTTACTTCTATATTGTCTATATTTGCTAACATGCTTGATGTCCGTAAAGGTCATATAAAGTTCTAATGAGTATTATGATGTTGGAATTCCTTTCAAATTATGCAAGTAGTTTATTTTAAAAAATCATAAACGGGTTTTTAAAATGATATCACAGAATTAGTATACAGATAGTTCTAGTTTCCGTATTTAGACTTATTGTCAGTCTTTTATATACTTTGGGCTGTGTGACCAACCGAGCACCATTTCCAGAACGAAAACATTCTTCTGTGCGAGAGTTCACAGACTTTCTCTTGTGTATGAACCTAAATATCTATTATTAATTTTTTATTAGCATAATTCTCCCATTCATAGCGGTAGAAAATAACTTAGGCTATATTTTAGGTCTTTCGTCTGGCTAAAATATAAACTAGACGCCATAAATATACTGGAAAACCAGTTGGATCTTTTCCTCTTTTATTTTGCTAATAACATTCTTAGCTTTACCTTTTAACCTTTAATAATAATAATATCTGGGACAAATCACACACGGTCATCTGGCCCCAAACTAGGGTTCCCTGTATTCCCTTTCTACGCTGATTGGACTTGTAGTATAAATATTTTGCATTTTAATAAAGAATTAATTACATAAACAATTTGATTCCAATCTTCTTTGACACACACATGACACAACAGCTATATGCATAACAGCAATATGAAGTTAATGTTGCCGCATTAATCATCCGCCAATCTTGATATTAGGGTAGATGACTGCATATTTTTTTCACTCAATAGCTCTTTTAATAAAATAGTAGAAATACGTAAATTTTTTTCGAATTTCATTACTTATACGAGTACATTTTTTTATTTATACCTTCGTAATGAGTATAGAAACGTCTACTAAATAATGACGGCATAGGTTGCTGTTTCAAATATTTTTAGAACAAATTGACGTTTTTGATATTTGATAAAAAGAAACTCTTATCAGTCAATTATTTCAATTATTTATTAGAAAGATTGAGTGCGTTTGACTACATTTCACCTGATGAACCATTTAGTTAGGTTTGAACGACTGTACGGGACACTGCAAAACATAATTTCAGAAAAGTTTTATGAACCAAGTATACACATGACCTTTCATTTGTATTCTTGCCATTTACGCTGAACTATCTCCGGTCATGTCTGATTTAGCGTCTACCTGTTCCCACTAATCCATTGTTAGCAGTTACAATAATTTTCGTACACAACCTGACACTAATATGATACGATACGCTTAACTTATTACGTTTGTGATATACATTTGTCCTATGTACAGTGAGTGTACTTGGAAAAAGTGTGAAAGAGTGTAAAAAGAAATTTTAATATCTTAATAGAAATTTTCGTAGCAAAAGGTTTTAATATTTGAGAAGCATACATCAAACATCCAAGACCTTGTATGATCTACCATGTTGGCTACTTGAGAATTTCTCCACCGCACCGTACGTTTGCCTACCTTTTGACCCGCTAGTACACTGGCCCACAGAGATATCTGAACCCCTACTAAAGCTATTCGTGATACATGGTGTATTACGGAGAGGCTCAGATATCTTTGTGGCTGTCTGTACACGGTATGTACATTACAACCCGCAATCCATTTTAAAAAGTTCAAATAGACATCTGTCACGCAAACGTTAAATTTCGATATTTGAAGAGAGCTGATAATTTCTTTGCCCTCTTTTTTTTGTTAACCAGTTCTTTTTAGTTTGATAACGGGGAAAAATTAACTCGACATTTTTATGAATACAAACAAAATTATTTGATTTACATAAAAAAATGTGTTCCGGCAATATAAGCAAAGCGTAGAACAAATAAAAATACTTCATAGGTTACCGTCTCACATTACTGCTCAGAAATGTGCTTAGGACCATAGCAATTAAAAAACGGTTTTACCGTAGAAGAGTGGACCATATGAACTTGTGTTTCTTGATGATTATTTTTATATGCCCTCGAGATCATATTAAATGGAAAGAAGTGCCTAGTGCCTTATATGTACTACGTCATTAGAGCCAGAGCTATAACTGAAGGTACTCGTATTCTTGAGTGCATCGATAATGGTTTTGCGGCTTGCAATTAAAAGCAAATTAATCCAACTTTATAAATCTATTACCAGTTTGCTTTGGCATTGAAAATGCAATCAGCATTATCATTGTAAGTGAAGTTAAAGGTTACCTTGTACGTTGCAGGCTTCGTGATCTTAATTTAAATAGGAACAAATCAGTGAACTTGAAATTACACAATGAGTTTGCGTTCTTACTTGTTATATTTTAAAAATACATAATTGGATCTGATTCCATTGGAATTGGTGGTAAGTAAATAATGATTTATTGCATTATACAGGGTGTAAATCTACAGGTGCTTCAAAATCAGGGCTTCTACTCCTGAGTCTGATCAACTTTCCCCAAGGAACCCATAGTCAAATCGCAAAAAAAATGTTGGACTCTTCATACTAATTTGGCTGCTCGGCTGATCGATTTGTATGAAGAGTCCAAAATTTTTTTTGCGATTTGACCATGGGTTCCTTGGGGAAAGTTGATCAGAATCAGGAGTAGAAGCCCTGATTAAAATTTGACGCACTTGTAGATTTATACCCTGTAGAAGAAGACTGTAATAAAAGTGTTGCATACAACACATTAAATAGATTTCAGTTATAACAAATACAATCACAATGAAAATAGTCGTACAGCTGTTATATTTACTGAATAACTGCTAATATTAGCTCTCGGTTACATACTGACTCGTATATTTATCAGTTTACACGAGGGCAACCTTTTGGAAGTTGTGGGCCACATTTGATGACGTTTAGAAAGTCGCGGGCCGTATGTAATAATATTACATATCTTAGGCAGGTATCTTTTAAGGGAAACGTGTCAATTTATGAAAAGAAAATGGTGGGAAAGCGAACACTTATAATCGCGAGCGAAGCGAGCCAATATTTGATAATATTGTACAAATATAAGTACCTCATTTATTGAGCTGTGGAGCAAGAATAGCAATTAAGAAATCGAAGAGAAATTTTATTTTATTTTATTTCTTTTATACCACAGGTAAAATTCATGGCGTTGGCGTTCAAATTTTGACTTTTGACGCCAAGAAGCCATTAAACGGCGTAAAATTAGCATTAGTCCTCCGGCGACACTGTTATCTAGTGTACAATAGAAAAGCAACTAGCGTTAGGACGGCGCAGCGTAACGATACAAACCACGATATTCTTCAATTTCCTTCCGTTACACAATTGAGATGTCGATCATCATCGCTATTGTGACCTCAGAAATGAGCCCCGCAGCTAGATTTGTCACTTTCGCACAGTCTAATTCACTGTCCGTTTCATTCTAAATAGCTGCAGTGAGTGACATAACTTCACCGCAACTGAACCGTTTAGTTATGCAGCTTCGGTTGTCAAACTAACCGGACTTTATGTCGATGGACTTAGTTTTTTTTTCTTTATTATGTTACTGCCTTTCTAAGAATGACATACCTACACTTAATATTCATATTATAGCACAGACAATATATGTAATATGATATTTATAATAGCCTTATTAACAAATGTAACAGTTCTGTTATGTATTACTCTTCTCTCTTCGTCGTAACAATGGAAAAAGGTTTTAGCTTGTTAAAAAAGTGTTACCTAAAGAGTTAATTACACTACCGACTGACTTCATTTGATTACTCATTATGCTATTCAAACTAGCTTAATATTATTTAGTTTTTTTTATTAATTAGTTCTTTGAAGATGACTTGTTTCGCAAAATGGTTAACATTAACCTTGAAACGGCAAAAACGCCCTAATAGAGAGAACCTAGGAATTTGCTCCTTTTGAGCATGGAACCCCTAAGTCCCTTAAGTCTATAACAGTTGCAATGAAAATTTACCTTTCGATACCTCATTTCAAAATCAGCCTAATAGTAGCCGACGCTACAGGTATTAGTTTATTTAGGATATTATAACCAACTATTGTTGTCTAAATTCACGCAAGTACAAAAATATACAGGGTGTAACAGAAGTGTGTGACAGTACTTCAAGGTTGGCTTTTACCCATCAAACTGAACAACTTTTGTTCTACAACTTTGTTGAAATCGCAAAAAAATGTATATTGAGATATGTTACGTAAATACCTGTTGTATTTATAACCACTCCTTTGCTTTGCTGTAATAGGCAGCAAAAACCAGCAGCTAACCTGATTGATACGCGCAATGCTTATCAAAGGCTATTTACACAAAGATTAAAGTAATACTTTAACTAACATTGCGTGTAATATAATTGTTAACAATGAACCGCGGATTTAATCAGCTGGGAGATTCGATGCAGCTCTTAAAAATTACTTGAACATAGAAGTTTAAATAAAAAGATAATTAATACTTTGTTCAAGATATTTACTGAGAAAATCGAATGCGATTTTATAAGCAGTTGAGTTTCGAGTGATCGCTAGTTACTGATTAATAACCTGTCATTACCGTTTTTTGTTGTCTGACTTATGAATAAGAACATGCGTTTAAAAAGTTGCTGAATTGTTTTCTCATCGTAAGCTTGAACAATCAGTCATGATTTACACGTCCTTTAAATCAAGATAAGTGAATCATGTTAATCGGGAATATAAATCTTTACGAGTTGGATGACATGCTTTTTCGAACTGGGTTCCGTTGTTGATGAGTTCGTATAAAAGTTTGTACGGGCAGGCGACATAAAATTAATATGATAATTTTATTACCTGACTCTCCAATTTAAGGGAATGTTTTTCGAGAGTACATTTAATATATGTTTCTTTGTTACCGTCTTTTTTTAGCTAAGATTGATTTAAAGTGCGAGTCTAGATATGTCGTAATCCCCAGTCACGATACATTTATATGCAGCAGGGGTAGATTAGGGTGTAATTAAAAAAAAGCTTTATTTGCTGCAAGTTAAAATCGGACTGATGACTATAAATCTTACGTGATCTGAAAGTGCAAAGCAAACGTTCCTTATAAGTTTTTGCAAGTTCTTATTGAGGCTTAAATAAAATAAAAACATCTCTAATACAAATAAATCAACATTACTATCTCCCATTTCATTAACCTCGACAAAACATAATTATTAAAGTTATACCTTCATACAACGATAAGCCCTATGGCTTCCCCACCCTACACTTTAATATTTATATTTGGGTTAAATCTAGGTAAACTGCGGCTCATTTTCATACCGTTTAGACAAAAACGTCCACCGATAAGACCGTCCATTTACATGCGTCCGCGCCGAATGCGGTAACTGTCAGTCAGACTGACATAACAGCTGATTCAGTACGTTCAGCATTGAACGCGATACGCTGTCCCCTCCCTCCATGTGCCACTTCCATCGTGCGCACGCGCTTGGCAGATACAGGGTGATGTTTTTGGCTGAGATTGTGGTGTTATACTACCAAATTTAAAAGGTTGCTACAAGACCAAACTAAAAGTAATTTTGAGAGCCAACATTGTAATGAAAATATTGTATTATCCTTCGTATTAGAAATACTTTGAATTATTGTAGATTATGTAGCTATAGTAATATGGGGTGTCCTCTGAAATTTATTACTCGGTTGTCTTATATATTTCTGAAATCAGCTGATTAACTAAATACAGATGAACCCACATTTCCAAATATAAATATTAAAGTGTAAGTGCCTACTGCCTACATAATGTATGTATATATGCAGCTCCTATAATAACCTGTAGTAAGATACTCAGAGAATTGAACGTACTTGTATCGAGCACACAGAAACACTTTAAAAAAAACGTCCACAAACGTATACTGAAGCTAATCAGAGCCAAACGACAAAAAATCTTAATAGCCTAATCTGGCAGTCACAATCTCAAACAATAACCACACAAACTCTTTCTACACTGAACAAGAAGCATTCACTCCGCAAGCGCTCGCCGACACAAATCTGACGCTTGCGCAGATGCACCACTGCCGCGGTGGAGCTGGCAGTGCCGGAGTGGGCGCACTACCTCGCCGCCGCGCTCTTCCTGCTATGGGTCGCGTTCGGCCGTCAGCGGCGGAGCTCCGTGTCGTCATGAGCGGGTGCGTATTGTTGCACCTGTCATTAGCAACAAGCAACTATAACTTATGCGTGGATGCACCACTGCCGCGGTGGAGCTGGCAGCGCCGGAGTGATCGGACTGCCTCGCTGCCTAACTCTTACTGCTGTAGATCAAATTTAGCCGGCAACGACGGAGCTCCATGTCGTCTTGAGCAGTTGCGTTTGTCTCACCTGTCATTAGTTACTATACTAGCAACTGTGACGCATGCGCAGATGCATCACTGCTGCGGTGGAGCTGGCGGTTCCGTAGTGGGCGTACTACCTGAGTGCGTATCGTTTATTTTCACCCGTCACTTGCATCATCATCACTTTAACATTTAGGAGAAATGTAAACGATAACCGTCATCTATTCCTGGTAAGTAATAGAATCTATAAATACAAAAGATATATCATTTAGAAGATATACAAACCAAACATATAATTTTCTTAAATATAACGATTGCCAGATATAATAAACTCTAGATATAATTTTAAAAAGAATAATTTCATAAGGTATAATAAACGCTGTATATAATAAACATACAATATAACAATTATATGATATAAGACTCATTTAACCTACTATTTATAACGTATAACATATCTTAGATATAAATTTAAAAGATATAACAGTGGAGATGACAAAAATGAACTGACAAAATATTGAATCGTAAGTCGGAAAATACAGAATGCGAGTTTTTAAGAGCTTTGGCCGCTAACTTGAGTTTGAAAAAGAATTAATTTAAATTTAATTAAATGTTAAAACTTAAACTCATTTTTTTTTTTATTTATGTAGATGCGTAACACATACTTTTAAATCGTCTTTTTGTCTACCTAGTACAAAGTCCCTACCACGCGGGACTTGTACACTCAGCGTTTCAGGAAGTGTAAAATATTGTTTTCTTATTAATATTACATAAGTAATGTGAACTCTTTATAAAATATATTTGTATACTAAATTAATTGAATTTTATTTGTCAAGTATAACAGATGCAAGCAAGCACGTAAGCAAGCACGTAAGCAAGCATGCAAGCAAGCATGCAAGCAAGCATGCAAGCAAGCATGCAAGCAAGCATGCAAGCAAGCATGCAAGCAAGCATGCAAGCAAGCATGCAAGCAAGCATGCAAGCAAGCATGCAAGCAAGCATGCAAGCAAGCATGCAAGCAAGCATGCAAGCAAGCATGCAAGCAAGCATGCAAGCAAGCATGCAAGCAAGCATGCATGCAAGCATGCAAGCAAGCAAGCATGAAGGCAGGCAAGCAAACATGCAAGCAAGCAGTCGATCTGTGGTCATTTTATCAATCAAACCTAACACGGCGACTGTGAGGGGAGGCGAGCAAGCTCGCCTCCACATCACAGTCTCCGAACCTAAACTATCCGAGTCGGGGTGCTCCGAATTCCCGAGCTCGCTTCGCTCGCTCCCACATCCTATTTAGAATCCGTGAGAATTTTGTATGTATTCTGAATAGTAGAATTTTCATAAAAAAGCCAGTAGAAAATAAAACCCAGGTAATTTCTCTGCTCACTCGGAGCATTATATCTAAAGTTATTATATCTTATGAAAATTATATCTCCAGAATGTTATATGATAATAATGATATGTATTATAAATGTTATATCAAACGGTTTTATATAATGTAATCGTTAGAGCTTATAATTGTTATATTCAACAAAATTATATCATCCGTTGGTATATCTCGTGATAATTATAGCATTAGAGCGTTATTGAAATGAAAATATATCTCCCGTTTTTATATAAAATGAGACGCACCCCGTCGTAGGTAGGTGATCATATTAATTAGACAGATGACAAATTTGCATATATATAAGTGAACGAAAGGTGCTAAAAGTTTTAACTCCCGCATGACCTACACAATTTGGTTGCGTTATACTATCTGAAAGCGAAATTATATCATGCTGTATGTATATGCTGCTAACAATGTGATGTGAATGTCCGCTCTCCGGGCCCGCGCATCTTCTACTTCTATCTTACTTGGTCAGTCGTTCGTCGACTGCCGGCAACTTCGGTTGTGTTTAATGCGCGTTATAATGCTTTTTTTTCTAGTTCTAGTAATGAATATAAAATTATATTCATAGATAGTAGTGTGACGCATCGAGATATTTTTAAAGAGTAGAATAAAAATGAACAGTTAAAATTCCTAAAGTTCAGACACTCAGTATTTTTTCATGATTTCAGAAACTCATGTACTTACAAACAAACGATTTTAGCTCATGAAACATATATTTTGACTTACCCAGAATATCAGAAAGTCTTCAATATATTAATTCTTGAAACTTGTTCTCCATAAACAAGTCATCGGATCGAACCCACGGACCACAACACGTCAGAATAACTGTATCTTGTCTGAATGATTTACTACCAGCCCTTATAAGCTAGTAACTACATATCTGGAGCCTAGAAATGGTTCAGACTAGAACTGTAAGACGTACATGGGACGTATGCGGAAGTATGGGAGTTTGTTGTAGCGGAAGAAAAGCTAGTTACGAGCAGAGGAAGAGACAAGTTGCAGTGTCTATAATAATGGTATACAGAGTGTTAAAAAAAGTGCGTTTGATATTTCAAGGGGTTGCTCAGAATCAAGTACTTATGGAATACAGGAAACATTTTGAAAAAATCCAATCTACAACTTTTTTTCAGTTTCCTATACTAAATCTGAATAGTGAATCAAAATTACATAGTATGGGAAACTGAAAGAAAAAAGTTGTAGATCGGATTTTTTCATTATTTTTCCTGTATTCTATACTTGATTCTGAGTATCCCGTTGAAATCTCAAGCGCAATTTTTTAACACCCTGTATATAAGGCAGTCTCACATATTTTCCAAGGCTCAATCTTATACTCATAAATTTTAACTACTTTCCTCGAAGAACACATAGTAAATTTGCAACTTTTCGTACGATCGATCAACTGAGTGACCAAAGTATCAAGGGTAAATTTCTTGTAGGAATTGACTTGTGTCCTTTGGGAAAAGTTGTTCAGATTTTTGAGTAGAAACTCCAGTTTGTGCCCTGGCTGGTAGATAATATTTTGAGCAATGCAGCAAGCTCTAGCTAATATACAGCCCAACTAGCAAAGTAGTGATAAAAGGGGCCTAATTAACACCAGATAGTGTTATAAGAGTGATATAAAAGCAACGCGGTGGCTGGCGTCACTAACTCTGAAATATCACCGATATATCACCAAATAGTGATATTCGTTGCTAAAATACAACCCTTATATCACCAAATAGTGTTAAAACTGAGGCCATTTCGCGGTGATATACACGTTTCTATCACGGATACATCACCACGCTTTGCTAGTTGGGAGGTGGCTTCTGTTCACTGAAAACCCGCAAATAGTTGATGCCTCTGATAATGAAACTGAAAAACTTGCATATTAATTATCAATATTTGAACAGTTGATTTGAAAACTTTGTATGGCAAATAATTATGTATTTTTTGCGTTGATTGTATAGGTATACCTTGAGAAAAGTGGTTTGTATTATATTAGCCGCTTTCAGCAAATAAAAAGTTACCCTTTGGATGTCAGTGACGTTATTAACCAGCTTAACTGGTTTTTAGAATTTGGTGATTGAGTTCTGTCTATAATCTCCAATCTGTTTGCAAAGAATCTAAACTAACTGCTGAAACCTAGCAGTCGGATAATCATAATAAAATTTTAAAAAAAATGCAAAAATGGTATGCGCGAAAAAATAGTATTTCGATATAATTTTTTGAGGGTAGAGGTTTATTTGAAAGAATAGGTGCGAATATAAAAATGGAGAAAGTACCATGATAAGGATAATTTGTACGTTTACGCGCCTCAACGAATGCATCGAACGCTGCATGTACTCTCTCACCTGTGTATCTCATAAATAAATGTAAAACCAAACCCGTTCAAGCCTAGTCTTACGAGTTGGTTCTCAGGGAAACAACAATAAAATAAAAAATAAAGTGTCTTCGAGCCTCGTGGCCACTGGTAACTCAGTAATGTGAGGCATGTCCGGGAAAGTTTAGCGCTTCCTATGGGTCAGTCTCAATAAACTACGGGAAGATCTAACCATATCGTTTTACAAAAACGTGAAAATTGAGGCTCTTGCTTGCTTCTTCGGTGTCTAAGAGTAAACCTACTATTTGAACTGGACTCTTGATTGAATCTTCACAGTAACTATCCAAATAACAGTTCCTTCAAGCCTTTTCAAATTGCTTGGTAATAAATCAAAAACGAAGTCTTAATTACAATATTAACTATCGATGCAGTGCGATTGCAATGATGAAAAGGTAGCACCACGGCAGTAAGCCTCTCATTTTCACAAACGTTTTTTAATGCACACCACTGTAAAAACAGCATTAAATTATTTTGTTTATGGTTTCATTCACTTTCAATACAAAATATCTGTAGAACCCGTTAACTAAGTGATCTTTTCATGAAACCGAAAAACTCTTGTTATATATCTGCTTGGCTGATATCGCTAAAATGGATTTTTCATTCAAATCGACCAGCCCTTTGGCCCTACCTATGGTTATTTGCGAGTTATTAGTTGAGTAGTTGACTGCTCCTACATTAGTTATGTTGAAAAAATATACTGTGTTGAAAAAATATACATTACATATACATTTTCATAGACTCAGCTTACCATTTGTGCTAATGCCACCTAGACGGAATCGCATTATGAAACTTAGAGAACTAGGCACGCACGGGAGTGGCATCTCTCATACATAAATCATAGTCTACCTGTCAGCTCCAGGAGAAATCAGCATCACGCCTTTAGTTTTACTTCATAGTGCTTGTACACTTTACAGTGTATTAAGAAAATTCGTGTCATTAATAATTCGGCTGATTGAAAATACTGTGTAAAACTCTACAAATGAAACCCAGTCAGACGGAGCTCCTTTTTACGGTAGCACCAGACAACCTAACCTGACCGTCTTCATCCGTCCGACTTGGTTTTATACGTAGCTTTTTGCATTGCGTATAGTGTATGCGTTGCATATATCGCAACGCATACACTAAGAGTTTAGTAACTCTTTAAATCTGTATGTCTATGTGACTAGGCAGCAGCTTACAATAACATGCACCATAAAGTTAGGAGTATTGTTTTATATTCTTTACATCCAAAATAATATTCCTTTAAAAAACACGGTCAAAAATCAATTACCGTTAGACACAAAACAACTGAAAAATATCGTGCTTGATCCCCATGATCCCGCATAATCATAATTCGTCAAGATGCGCCTGAGTGCAGCGAACGACGGTCATGTTGGTTATTGACATTGACATTTTGACGTGCTGTGTACCTGGGAACTCATAAAGGAAATTATACATTCGCTCCTCATTATAATAAAGTACGTACTGTTTTAAATAGCATCACAATTTTTGGAACCTGACTAACTACCTATTCAAGTTTGACTGTACGTTGTCACATATAATATACGTAGTGATTTGGTTATACATATAATTGTATGGTTATGTATAGGTAACAAAATAAGTGTTAACCCAAACGGAAGCATCTACTTTTTATACTGAACAGGTTTTGTCATACTACGACTTTAAATAAATCACCAAAAATACTCTTCATGTAAAATTGGCCAATCAGTTGATGATTTTATAGCGTTTTGTTGATGATTTTATACACAAGTGGTAAAACAAAAAAAAAACTGTATGAGATGTGTCGAATCCTCATTTACTTTATGCCTGTCTACGCCTATTTTGTTACAGCCTGTATAACCTTTGTACAAGTATTTATGATTACCTAATGTACAGAAGGTCAAGTCTTTTCAGATTTAAATCTCCAAGAATCTGACAAAATATTTTTTGGTTTTAAATCAAGTCAGTGTAACTTTTACCGACTTCCTGTATTTTCCTATCACCGTTCGTTAAAACGATGTTGTCAACAGGATAATAAAGTTTTCTAAACTGCCACGACACCTATAACTACTGCAAAGTAACAGCCTTCCAGGCTTTAACGGTTAACTCCTGGCACATCACATTAAATAACGCCTTCGTAGGGTCATAAATCGCCTACACTGACAGGTCCTGTTGGAATAGTCAAGAGTTTAGTCAAGCCTGGTTGAGGAAGCTTCAAATGGCTCTCTGTAAATCGTTCTATCTATTGACAGTACCTACACATTCTTTCTTTGAGGTAAACATTTTAAAAGGATAGTTTTGACCGTAAATATAGCTTTAAGGATCAAATTAACGTAAACACTTATCTATTATCCAGGCTTGTGCAAATCAGTTTGCACAAGTGTCATAGGTTGATTCGCAAAAGGTGTATGTCAGAGGCTTTTCCATATCTCTGGTATTGTGCAAGTTTGGTGCAAGTTTTCTGATTTGTGCCAGTATTAGCATTTGCACAAACCTAATTGTGCACGTGTCGTTACGTCAAGCCTGCAATGACTCTTTTTGATATACTTTCGCTTTCAGTACAGTTTTCAAAAGATCTGTGAAATTATCTGTGAATTTTAGATTTTATTGCTAGTGAACACTGGGTTATGGAAATATCTCTTGTTGAGGAACACAACAGAATAAGTCAGCAAAACGCCTGTAGCACTAGAGGACTGTTATTCAGCACTCAGCAGTAAGTAAAATATGGGCTTGGGATGACGTCTTCGATTCTGTTATGCCTTAGAAAACCTTAATTATTATATTATTTTATACGTAACATAATCTCAAATTTGCGGTTAAAGATTCCATGCTATGTTTTCAAATCCTCGTAATATTCATCTTTGTTATCATTTTACTCGACTACAGTAAAAAGGGCTATATTATAAATTGTATTCATATGTTTCACGTTCCATCGTAGTGTAAAATAAAATACTGAAAATACTAAAAGCGTTAAATACTGAAGCGATAAAAACTAATTGGTTGTTTATAGTGTCCTAGGCTAAGGTAGCCATGATACATTAATAGTACTAAAATATTATAGTTAATAATCACTATTTGTTACCGAAAAACCGTAAATGAAAAAAATTGTGATGTATCTTTTTGCTAAAATTACAATGAATATCATTTAACATTACATACCAAATTTTGCTATATGCGTTCATGAAAGTGTATGTCTGAATATGTATTTGATGTTGCCTTATTCAAAGCAAACCTTGCTATCCATCCTAGCAATTTATCTCATCAGAACGCTTTGGAATCTCTTATTAATTATTAGAGAATGTTCAATGTACTTGTCATGAAACGGAGGTATGACGACAATAAATAAAATGCAAGAGAAAACACAATTACCGTTCCGGTATTTTATTCCGGTTGTAACTTAAATTCCTATGATGGAATTTCAAGTAACCAAACCCTCATAACTTTGCTATCGCCAAATCAATCTATAAACAAATCAGATACGGTGAAAGAAAGTTATGTGCCGTGCGGAATATCTACCGCACATATGTAATATGTGTATTTCTGACATAATAAAAAGCTTCCCAATATTAATATTCTGCGCAAACTAAACGATCCTTAATGAATTTGAATAGCAATTCTGACAAGCAATGAAGCTGCCGTCACGTACAGAGCAGGCGTTTAGCGAGGTGAATGTAGAGAGTACAGTAGCGAACGTATTTGTAAAGGTTTTACAATGATTGGTAAAGGAAGGTGTAATAAACTTGTGTAGCAGGGTGTATAATAAATACGTGAGAAAAATAAGTTTTCTATTTCTGATAATGTTACATTGTTACTAGGTATTTAATAGCTCATAGAATAGATTGTAGGAGTTGATAAAGAAGGTGTTTAAACTTTTAAAAATTAAGTTCTTGTAAATTAAACAGCGTGTCTGTTTAAATCACCTGATATTCCAGCAGCTAAAGGTTTGGAAAGTTTGCCGTAAACATAGTTTTGAGCGATTCCGATGAGAACTCGCAGACACGTGGCTCAAGTATTGTAATTCGCACAAAGACGGTAAAATGCCGCTGGATACTCTGGTTTCTTAATATATTTAAATGATAGTATTAACGTAGGATAGGCGGTTTTTTTCTGACGTTTGCACATTATTTTTTGATGATTGGTAAAATCATTGAGAGAACAAGCAACGCATTATATCATAATGAAACAAAAACTAGCCTTTTATTTACCTTTATTGACATCCACGTATGATATAGAATCGATCTTGGTCCTTTTCGTCGTGTTTTCTTTCCTAAGGACTTACGCAAACGTCATCTTATCAGCAACACTATTATCCTTGCGATTACGATTACCATGGCACTTTCCAAAATTAAATCCGTCTTATACAAGATAAAATATTGAGTACATCTTAGCGCCCCAAAATTCAATGCCACAGTTTTTCATCGCCTCGAAATCGAGACAACATCGCTTTCGTTAAGTTTTCACTTAACCGTGCGAACTTCTTTGTTCCCCGCAGGGTCGTTAAGTCCCAATAAAAACTGTTAATTACTATTAAACCTCGCAGCTGGTATATTAGCCATTGCTTTAATTGAGAGAAGATATAGCTATTGGAAGTAATTACGCTTGGGCGTTTAGAAAGTCAATAGTTGGCGCCTGCGGCTGGTTTTTTGCGTTTTTCATCTTGTGTTTGTGTTCTTCTACTCGTATTGGCAGTTGCGCATATATTTCATTATTCACTCTTATACGTTTGTGAGACCCATTGTTTTCACTTTCAGTTTGTTTTCCTCGATAAAATAATGAGTTATCAATGTTTATAAAACCTTTTCTTTATTCATATGAAAGAATTTCAAATCATTTTAGTAAATTAAAGGCGTAAGCAACGTCAATTCACTTTCGGCGCGAATTTTAGTTTATTAATTTGATTCCTCTTTCCTTAATACATTCATTGTAATTTTCTGTTGTTAATATTCATTCTTTATTTATTAAGCTTTTGACTATATTCTGCTTGCAGAGAACTGAACTTTAAGGAGTTTACTTTAGAACAGTTTCGAGAAAATTTCTCCGTACTATTTAGTCTGTTGTGTTGTAGTTGCTGCACCCATACCTAGTCAAATATTTGTTTTGTGTTTGACACAGCTTCTTCGTGGGACATGCTCAGTTCATTTTGACCGGTTCAAGTTAGAAGAAATATCGCGGTCCTAATCATAAACTTGCAATTAAAAAAGGTGTTAAAAGCGCTTAATGCTAAAAAAATGTTTCATGGAACTGTTACTACTTTTTAGAGTTCCGTAGCTAACTGGCAAAAAACGGAACCCTTATGGATTCGTCATGTCTGTCTGTCTGTCTGTCCGTCCGTATGTCACAGCCACTTTTTTTCCGAAACTATAAGAACTATACTGTTGAAACTTGGTATGTAGATGTATTCTGTGAACCGCATTAAGATTTTCACACAAAAATAAAAAAAAAACAATAAATTTTGGGGGTTCCCCATACTTAGAACTGAAACTCAATTTTTTTTTTCATTAAACCTATACGTGTGGGGTGGTATCTATGGATAAGTCTTCAAAAATGATATTGTGGTGTCTAATTTCATTTTTTTCTAAACCGAATAGTTTGCGCGAGAGACACTTCCAAAGTAGTAAAATGTGTGTCCCCCCTGTAACTTCTAAAATAAGAGAATGATAAAACTAGAAAAAATATATTATGATGTACATTACCATGCAAAATTACACCGAAAATTAATTTGAACGAGATCTAGTAAGTAGTTTTTTTTAATACGTCATAAATAGTGTCGGAGGCCTGCCTCGGTGGACCGACGACCTGGTGAAGGTTGCGGGAAGCCGCTGGATGTGAGCCGCACAGGACCGGTCAGTGTGGAAATCCTTGGGGGAGGCCTTTGTCCAGCAGTGGACGTCTTTCGGCTGATAGATGGATAGATATACGTCATAAATCGTAAACCGCAAATTACCTTTCATTCAATCAACTCAAATATAAAAAATATAGATTTCAAGACATGTGTGATTATGAATTTATACAGAACCCTCGGTGCGCGAGTCCGACTCGCACTTGGCCGGTTTTTAATTTAAATGCTAAATAAAATTACTGTTAACTTTCCAAATCACTATAGTTTTAAAATCATAAGCTATCAAAAATAAAATAAAGTTTATATTATTTATCTTTTATGTGTAATTTCTTTGTTTGTTCTTTGTGAACCTGAGCTGAACATTCCACGAAGGTATTTCGAAAAACTTTGTAAATAAACTTAAATATAGGTCGTCGTGGAAATCCTTGTGCTCTCAGCAGAGGACAGTATGATAGTACATAATATTTCGATGGCAGTGGACGGATTTTGCCTGATGATGATGTAACATATAAAAAAAACTATACTGCTCATTTTTTTTTTTTTATGTGATAGGTGGCAAACGAGCAGACGGATCACCTGATGGTAAGCGATTACCGCCGCCCATAGACACCTGCCGAAGCATGGCTCTCCCACGGTAAAAAATAAACTGAAAAGACCTAATGACAACTCGCATTTCAAAATCCATGAGGTCATTTTCGCTACACACAGTCACAAACTGACATACACAACCGAAACTCATTTACCTACACGGTTGCAGTCGGGCAAACATATTTACACTACATACATCTTAACATTTGTTCTGGCACTGCATAGAGTTGGGAATTTTGTTTGTGTACGTCTATTTGTTCAGGGGGCAAGCACGACGACGCCGGCGCAGACGCTTTGTTAACTGCCCTTTAAGGGCCATCCAACACGAATTTCTAATTCAGTGACAGTACTTGTGCATAGTCCTATTTCCTTAGCCTTTTTACCCGACTACCCATGAAGGAGGGAAATGTTTTACGGCTGTGTGTAGTAAGTACGTACGTATATCCATTTCATTCATCACATGTAGTCGAAACCAGGTGATGGATTTTAGAGTACGAGGACTGCGAGGTTGTTAGGTCCGTCTTTGGTATACGAGTTGTATTTTTATTAATACGAGTAGATTAGGTTATTCTTTTATGGCATGTTGTTAAGTTTCAAACTATTTCTTCTTTTATGTCTTAAGTTTCTTACAGACAAACGTTCATGGACTAATCTGTATTTGACTAGTTTGACGATGTATATGTTCCCGTAAAATATCAAAACTGGAATCCTGCTTTAGGGGTCAGATCGTGTGTGACTACATATCTATTTATTTTATTACAAACGAGCACAATATTTTTACGCCACTAATTTTTAACGATGTTAATGGAGTCTTAATTTCATTAATGACCCGCACTGTTCTACAAAGTTCCGAATTCCTATGGTGTTCATTAAGGCTCGTAATGTTGACTTGACTCACATTGCTTTGTCGTGTCGAAAGAATGTACTTTTTCTTTGTAATGGTCGAATTGGTGCGTAACTTCTTCTAAGATAGAAGTTAACTTATTATTTGGAAGACAAAAAATATCTAATTAGTGTAAGTATCCACGAAAAATTGTAATTTTGCGGAGATTATTACTTTTCGAAGAAATTAATAATGTAGTATGTACTACATAATGGCAGTAATGTTACTGCCCTCATAAAAAATAAGGCCGCAAAATATATGGAGTTTCCGTATATTTTGCGGCCTTCTCTCTTATAATGGCAGAATTTTCCCAATATTACTTATATTTGATTGACGTATCGATTATTACTTTATCATAGATTGTTTTCTATATAACACCTATTTATCCCGTACGCGAAATGCTCCAATGGGACTGACAAAGAACTGCCATATCGTCCCTCGCACCACTAAGTCACGTATCTCAGTTTTTTGATGATTTGAGTTAGGACTGCCACTGACTTCCTTGGGTCGTTCTCTATGTTTTCCTTTAACTCACGCTTCTGTATGAATAGTGGTTCTCATGATATTGGTATTTACATAGTTAACGTATCTCATAAAAATCCAGGAAAAAATTCAACTAAGTGACGTAACTCACTTAGGGTTTTTAGTCAAAACCTGTTTTAAGACTTTGATATAATATTATATCGTATCTGGTATAGGATTTTTAGTGAAATGTTATTTACTTAGGCAATGAGATACGATGCGATATTATTATACTGTTCTTTATTTTGGCGAGAGATAGACGGTTGATATGTTGTTAGGCTGCGGGTGCACTCATCTGATCCGGTCAGATCCGTCAGCCTGTCGGTCCTCTTAAAAACTGTTAGATGTACGCGGGTGCACTGGTCCGGTAAACTGTCGGACGGAAACAGTCATTCCACCGTTTTACAGTGCTGCTGCACTCATCCGATCCGGTCAGATTCGACAGCCAAGCCACGCCTACCTATCGGTTCTGTAAAAACCTGTCGGATGTACGCTGCTGCACTGGTCCGATAACTGTCTGATGAAAACAGATATTCCACAGCTCCGCCCGCTCCGCATAGTCCGCTCGTCGTCGCTTTGAATAGTGTTGTCTATTGTACGATAGAAAATGTGCTCGACTTTTACACCAACTATTATAATATTATGTAATAATTTTTACTCGTATGTTTAGTTATATTTATAGCCCAAAGGCATATTGTATGAATCTATACGTAAGTATTTATTTTTCACTATCTTTCGCCCGCGTGGACTTCAGAATTGTGTCCAAAAAGAAAGAAAATATTAAGATAGTGCCATCTAGTGACGAAGTGAAAATTTTGAGTTTTTAAGCATTCCTACGGGAACTCTTAAGTTACCTACCAAATTTCATCCAAATCCGTTTCAGTAGTTTCGGCGTGAAAGCGGAACAAACAAACAAACAAACTGACAAACATACAAACAAATTGACAAACAAACTGACAAACAAACAAACATCAATACTTTCGCATTTATAATATTAGTGAGATTAAAAATGCATTACGCTTAAATACTTGGGTGGTAACAGAACCTAAACAAGTAAATATTAAAAACTGAAAATCTAAATATTTTACATAAGTAGATGCTTTACACATTTTCTTAAATAGTATTTCTCACTTAGTACAAAATACTATAATATATTCATACATACATATGCATTTGCATATTCAATAACTATACATTAAACCTTAACATAGTAAGTAAAAACATGTCGATAAATTATGCACAACACTTCTTTTCGTCCGGTAAGAATGTCAGCATCGGACTGCGTCGGATGAGTGCATCATCGTTCATAGAAAATGTACAGCGACTAGTAAGAGCCGATAAAATAAGAGCCGCTTTGAAAGTCATCGGTCCTGTAAACTGTCGATGTCGGATAAGTGCAGTAGTACTCATACCAAATGTACAGCGACTGAATCAGACTGTGACGTCATCTTCTGTCAGATCTGACCAGATCGGATGAGTGCAGCAGCGCTGTTAGCCACAATGTAAGTGTCGTCGCGTCGTTGTTATTGAATAGTGTTGTGCCCAGTACATGTGTGCTTTGGGCTTTTAGCCAACACCAATTATTGAAGTTGTTGTTTTTAATACAGCGTAAAAGTATAAGTATACCTATGCTTGATTTATGATGTATTAAAACACTTGGTTACCTAGGTAGGTAACCAAGTGTTTTAATACAACTAAAATTGTGGTTTTCTCATAGAACTTTTCATATTAAAAATACCATATCATTACATGAAACTGCATATCGTCGGTGAGCAAACAACACCGCACAAGTTGATTTTTGCGTTTCCGATATGAGAGCCTTTGGATGCAGGTTTTAAACGCACTCCTATGTACCTATAAGATTTAGGTAAACATATCGGCCGATAAGAAGCCGTTATTAAAAAAAATAACACTACCTAAGTATTTTTTCTGTGCCACCACTAATCAAATAGATTTTTGAGTGACTTGTAAAGTAGGTAAAAATTACATACGCGGTGTTGTTTGCTCACCGACGATATTCTAAAAGTGTATGTTAATAGGTCCAAAGATAAAAACGAACCTTTTATTTTTTATTCAAAACGCATTACATTAAAATAAGAAGAGGCTTGGGTGGCTACAGTACAGAACCTAAATATGTAAATATTATTGAAAATCAAAGTATTTTTATCTAAGTAGATGCTTTACACATTTTCCTAAATCGTATTTTTTTTCTATTAATACAAAATACCATAATAAACTTACAAACATATGCATTTGAATATTCTATAAATTTATATTGATTTCTGTAGGTACCTATAAAACATTATCATATTAATATACAGGGTGACTTTAAATTAGTTCTTGATACGAAAGGGTATGCATGTGCTCATGATAACAAACAACTTTCCCTAAGGAACCCATAGTCAAATCACAATAAAAATTTTGGAGTCTCCATACAAATCGAGCAACTGACCGGCCAAATTAGTATGAAGAGTCCAAAATTTTTTTTGCGATTTGACTATGGGTTTCTTAGGGAAAGTTGTTTGTTATCATGAGCACATGCATACCCTTTCGTATCAAGAACTAATTTAAAGTCACCCTATATATGTAAATCGATAACTAAAATCTAAATGTCGATGAAATATGCATAATACTTCATCTCGTCCTGTAAGGATATCAGTGTCAGACTGTGTCGGATGAGTGCAGCACATTCATAGAAAATGTACAGCGAATAGTGAGACCGATAAAATAAGATCCGTTTTATAAGTCCGGTAAACTGTCGGAGTCGGATGAGTACACCCGCCCTCATACAAAATGTACAGCGACTGGAACGGACTGTAACATCATCTGTCGGATCTGATCGGATTGGATGAGTGCGCCCGCGCCTTTAGGATGTTTGCGGGGGGTGAACGACGGTGGCGCAGGGAAGTTCTGGCTAATTAAACTATAGAACTTGGTGATAAGTAGTTCTTTAATGATTTGTTATATTTTATTACATATAGGTTGAAAACATATATATTATGTAACAAACCTTTTATGTCGGAAATTTTCCTATTTTCATAATAAAACTATGATCACTTTGGAGTGTTTATTTTCATAAACTAGTGTAACTGTAGGATCGTAAGTGGAAAATTATTCGGATATTGAAAAACAAAGTTTTCACAAAGTCTCGTATCTGTTTTAAAAAATCAAAAAAAATATTACAAATACAATTAAGTGAGTAGGTAATATATCAAATGAAAGCAGAAACTTTACTCTATATATAGGTATATTAGATTTATTTCAGCATGTCCTTGGAATTAAAATATAATAGAAGTTTGAAATTCCCTAACTGAAAAACGGTTGTTTTGAAGAACTTGCAAAAATGAGATACGTGAGTTAGTGGTGCGAGGGACGATATTAGAAGGTATCATGTGAAACACCATTTTGGTGAACCATGATCTCATTGTTACATCTAAGTAAGTAGGTTTTATACAGATCGTTCAGAAAATTAGAAATATTTGCACACATTTTAGATTTTATTTAATATTGTTTTTGCGTAAGATAAGATGAAATTGTTTTACTATTGTACAACTGCGTTCGTCTCCAAAATTGTCATCTCCAAAATCTCATCTAATCTCACTAATATTATTAATGCGAAAGTATGGATGTTTGTTTGGTTATTTGGTTGTTTGTTCCACTTTCACGTCGTAACTACTGAACGGATTTGGTTGAAATTTATTAGGTAGATAGATCAAATAAATCCTTCCTTCAATCCTTTTGTATGTTCTTTCCTTCTTAATGTATGTCTTTGTCTTTTCTGTGTACAATAAATTGTAAATTGTAATTGTATTTTTTTTATGTGTTTTCGTTGTTATTTGTACTCTTTTGGTGTGCAATAAAGTATATTTATCTTATCTTATCTTAAATAAATAAATACTGGATTAACACTTAGGCAACTTTTTGTTCCGGGAAAATGCATTCTGACTGCTCTTCTACCCTCACTAATGCACCTATAGTCCAATTTTTGAGTTTGCATGTTTCGTTTCAGGCTGCGCGTTGTCTTCTAGTCTTGTTTGTCATGCTATTGTTTTATATCTGTTATCATGTGTAGCCTATTCAATAACTATAATATGCGTAATCATCATAATTAGTCTATATTACTGTCACCATCATATTGCACGCAGATTCTCCTCACTTGTTAACTGTATGATTCAATTGCACTCAATTAGCTAATAAGCCAATTCATCGTATTAAACGAATATTTCAATTTGTCCTTCCGCCTGCAACCTACTGACGACTAATATGGTAACAAGAAGGACTTTTTTCGACATTATTTTTAACCATTATGGAAACTGAACACTTAAATTTAATCGGCATCTGTTTGTTTCATATTTTTCTCTTTAGAGTTATTGAAAAAATATAATGCGTACTTTAAATCTATGCACAAGAAATATAATCAGATACTTTGGCGTGACGTCTGACTTTGCACGCGGGCATTCTTTGATCTTGACTGATATGACTGACTTTTGAATGTAAAGTTTTACTGTATACCTACGAATTCAATAGAAGTAAAGAATAAAACAGCATGCTTCATTAAAATTTATGATTTCTCTCAATCAGGCTTTCTTACGTGTGATAGATCTTTAGCAAACAGACAGTCGAAACTGTCATATACAGAGGTCAGCGAGGAGTCAATTGTTGTTGACAGGCTCTAATCTACAGACTGATGTGATGATCAGTTAATTGGCCATTTAGACACTTCTTCATGTCACTTGGTTTTTGCTATGCTTCGCAAATGTTTAGTTCTGATTCCGTCGGTGTTCATAGGTTTAAAGTTTACGTCTAAGTGCATTGCTGTAATAGTCTTTTCTGTTGTGGTTTTGATTTATTATTATTTGTATGGTAAGACGGTTAACACATGCATTGGTAAGGTGAGAATGTTTGTGTTACTACGTATTTATCTCACTCGCATCATAACTTCTAACATTCATCATCATATCTTGTTACATACATCGAGGCAGGCGTTATACAGTTACCAAGAATTATAAAGTGTTTTTCTCTGTGTAATGCTCCATCAATATCGCCCGCATGTGGTGCGATGTCTGCTTTACATTAGATAGTTTGACATCGTGTCAGGGAATAACCGGGTTGCAAACTTAATTAGGTTGCGAAGTTAATTAACTTTCTCAGTAGCGTTTTGTGTTTGCAACCTCAATACGTCTGCGTTTACGATACATACATCCTATGTGGGTTACCCACATATCCGAATCTCGTTTCGATTACCATCGAATTTCTGAGAAAGAACAGGTTCGCTCATACGCAACTTTATAGCGCGTTACATAAAAAACGGTTTACATTTACAGCGCTTTTCACCTTCTGTGCGTTGTGTAATGGAAGAAGATCGTATCGGTGGCTGAACTAATGAATTATGACCGAATTAACCTGCCGATTAAGGATGCACCATCACGTCTGCAGGCTGTAGCCGCTTGCAGTGACATTGACTTTCTTGTCGAGGGCCTCGAGGGGCTGATAGCGCGGCGGCGGCGGCGGCACGCGGTGGCTGCGCGGACACATGCACGCCGCCTGCCGTGACGCGCGCGCGCCTCCACGCTCCGCCGCGATCGCCCGCTGCCGGGCCCGCGACATGCCCGCAGTGAAAGTATTCAGTATATTCGGCGGGCAGAAGTCGTCTGAGAAACACCCGCCGGTCTCGCACCCCGCGCAAGGTGCCATCCAAAAATTCTACAGGACCTTCTCAGTTGGCCCCGAAAACTCGCCCGAACACAAAGGCAATAAAGTGACCGCTATAGCCGCTGTTCTTGAAAAGAAAATCAGTGAACCTGTGAAACATAACAGTGATAATGTGCAAAAGTTTCTGACTAAAATAAATGTTTGTAGTGACAATTCAGTGAGTGATAAACAGAACAATTCAAAACGCCATCCAGTGTACGAGAATATAAACATAAGTTGCGTCACGAAGAATGATACACAAGACAAGTTACTCGATGAGTCTAAAGGATACTCATCTATTTACGAAAATATTACTATACTCGGTGTCGGCAAGCAGAAGGGCACTGTAATTGAAAAAAACTTGACGACTGAATCTAAACTTGATAAGGCTTTAGAATCTTTTGATAAAATCCTTTGTGAATTTTCATCGAGCACATCCTTGAGTGCCGAAGTGAATTCAAAATCTAGTTTTATCCCGCCGAAATTACAAAAGTCTAAGACTTGCAGTATAATAGAATCCCGTTGCATTTTGAAAAAAGCTAATTCACATCCTCAAGGTGATAGTAAAACACGAAATAAGGTGGCACGCAATAATTCAATAGATAAAACAACAAGTTTGTGGAATCTTGACGACATGAAAGGAAAGGAACTAATGGCTCCACTTATGCCCCTAACATCGACGCCCAATGACAAAATGAATCCAGACAAGTATGCCACCTATAAAATATCGTCCAAAAGCTCGTCTCGGATGAATTGCATTAAAAACGAAGACTTAAAAAAACTCGATGTTAAAACAAGAATACTTAAGAAAACTTTATCTAATCCACCGTCAACACCCGTTCCGGTTATAAGCAAGACGAAACTGGTGTCCAAAAAAGTAGAAAAAAAGATTAGTGACCCAAAGAAAACAAAACTTAAGTCAAGTGCCGATAATGTGACAAAGACAGGTTTGGAAATCAAAGATACTCCCAAAACTCAGATGCAAAAAGCCAAAAGTGTTTGGGAGATTGGGAACGAGGTTATAATTTCGTCTAATTTAGAGAGAACTAAATCATCAACTTCTATCGCGGGCTCTCCTAGTAAGATCCCGGTGATCAGAAGTCAAATGTCTCACAATAAGTTTAGTAGTACCAGAGCTCTTTTTTCTCCCACTCCGGTTGATCTAAACAATGTAGACCAGGCCAGAGAGTGTGCTCAGAAAAAGAAACAAAATGCGCCCCGTAAAAGTACTGAAAAACTTGACTCCAGTAAACAAACTCGACAAAAATCTCAGATAAACCTAAAAAGCGATCCAAAGCGACTTGTTGACAAAATCAAAAAAGACGCCCTTGATAAAAGGGCCGCGTCTACATCAAAATCATCAGTAAAGGACTATTCGGATGAAATAAACGCAGTGAGAGCGAAACTTCAGCAGAAAAAAACAAATGGGAAAAGAGATCTCGTCATCGCCGCGACAACGGAGTTAAAGCGCGATGAAAACAGAGTAAATGAAATTGATTTGGTAGTCTCGCCCGTAAAGACGATTGTCAAAAAACTGGAGTTAAAATCCGCTCTGGAATCAAAGGCGGAGCCGGCACAGTTCTTGAGCTGCAAGGTGATCCCTGCTGTACACAAGGAGCTATGCATAGCGAACACTACCTTCCACAATCACTTGAGCACACTCGTCAGCCGGCAGGTGAAGTATGTTGAGTCGAGGGACGATACCAAAACCTACTCGAATATTCAACAAACGGACAAGCTCGTCGTAAACAAACAAACCGACGAGAAGATTTCAGATACGCACTCGGATTGCAGCGACGACTCGGGTCACGTTTCAAATGACGCGGCTAACGATAACGATTCCACATTCTACAACGTGCACGAACTAAGCCCTATAGCTCACTCAGTCGATGAAGTGAAGTGTAAAGATTTCGAGGAACCCAAAACTTTTGGGATAGATGTGTCCGACAGTGCTCAGAGCGTGTTCCCGGTCCGGCCCGCGCGGCGCGCGCGGCGCATCGAGGTCGCTAGCGGTACCCTCGCTGCCGACGCGCCGAAAGTGGAGGAACAGGTACGCGACACTGTTAACATATCGATAACAACAAATTACAGGTGCTGTTTATCTCTACAGCTAGCTTACTCTCGCCAACGTAAACGCGGAACGATTTAGATCTAACGATACCTTATTTAGATCGCGTTGATCAACCGCGAGTCGCACCTTTGAAAGCTACGTGTATGACGGCTTTTTTAATTTGAAACAGTAAAATCAGGTTGAAGACCTTTCCTTATTCTGAGGAAGTCGAAATTTGTATAAGAATAAGCATACCATAATTTGCTGCCGTAACTGTGAAGACAAACAAAAACATTCATGAAGTTATGAATTGCTTATGAGGCGTCATGAGTGTCCATACAAAACGCTACACTGTTTGACAGACATGAATTTTAAACGACTAAAAGGTCCTTTCGCGTTTACATATTTATTTCAATATCGAAATGTATGCATAATTTTGTAAAATAAAATATGTAAAAGCTATTCATTGCCCATTAAACACTGTGAAATTATTATCATAAACTGATTATCGCTGCAAATCAATTTTAAATACTTTTAGCATCTCTAATAGATTAAATATTTCGCCTCAGTGTTGTTTTCGATAATTCGCATAATATGATCATTAAAAGTCCACTGATTACGTAAACTTTAGTTAATTGGAGACACTATTTTGTTTGCAAATAAAGAAGAATCACATGGATTAACATGAATTCACTATTACATAATAGGCGCATTCCTTTAATTGGTTACATCATGACACGCATTAAAGAATTTAACGCTTATCGATTAATCATCAGTTGTATAATCGATGACATCTTAGTTTTTTAAACTACATCTCTTATTTATTTGTATGTTAAAACATTTGGCAATCATACTGTACACAATGCAGTATCATGCTCCACAAATCTGCACAGAAATTACATGTGGTCGCACAGCATGCGATTATTTATCTCATTTCGCGCGACAGGTGCGCCCCAGGGGTCACTACTGGGGCCAACTTTATTTACGCTCTTACTTTCACCGAATACTTTTGGCGTTTTGCTTCGTTATTCGCCGATGACGTACCCATTCGTACACGTTACGCTCATGTAACTTTTTAGAATCTGTTTTACTTGATAAATTTGTTTTAGTCTAATGGTCTTGTGTAATATGTCCACCTTGTTATGGTAAACGCAAGATTCTTCACTGTTGCGTATTAATTTAATATGCCTTTCCATGTCTAAAATAAAATGTGTACAGGAAAAGTTGTGTAAAGTGATTTGTTTGCTTAGCTCATTGTTGCATTTAAATGGGCGACAATTTCGTAATTTTCATTGATCTTGTGTTGCATTGTTAGTTTGGCGTTTAATTGCCCTGTTTGCAATTAATTAATGCGAAGAAACGAAAAGACACTAATAATGTATCTCATCTAATGGATGTACCCGGTACATTGACTCAATTTACATTTGGAGTTACAGACTGCTGTAGCATAATGTGCACTTCGACGGAGAAACTTAACTTTCTTGCAGATTCTCATGTCTTGTTAACATTCAGATCAACCCTCCCTCACTGAGGTTTTGCATGTTTGTCTACTTTCTTTGTCTTAATGCTCTAACAGTGCTACATATTACGAACATATTATGCATCGTATTCCTCTCGTGTATGCGCCAGGTTGTCATCTTACGCTAATCTTGACACTTACACGATAATTATGGAAATGGGCAATACACTACACTACAGTCTTCATAGTGTTGCATGCATGACTCGTCATAAGTTATTTTCACGTGTAATTATTTTCGTATAACTATAGTAATAACTTCTAATTATCGTATGGTAATACAATATTACACTGTAAGTAAGTAGTTCGTGATGACTTTTATCAGAAAAAACGTTTTGGTTATTTTTTCTTTGTTTCTTTACATAAAGTGAATACATGAAATAAAAAAGCTTTCACCCCATAATAAAATGTAAAACGGTTAATCTTGTGTAATTGACGGTGTTTTATTGAGATGTAAATCATACTCAGCACTGTCATCCGACCCATCTTTTTTAATAAGAGCAGCATATCATATCATAAAACTGTTCATTGAACATATTTATTGCATTGATATTTAATACATAGTTATAAGTATAATATACTCGAATAACTATGGATTTGTGACGTAAAATAAATGAATCTGAATAGGTAATTTAATCACCAATTTCTCTAAGAATTCATATCTGTATGTATTTCTCCTTCATGTTATTTGAAGCTTTGAAGATTGCATCCGTTATTAAAACGGTTTTAAATTCTGATTAGTTCTGTGTACTTCATATTGTATTTATCGACAAGTTATTAATTGAATATTGCGGTACAGCCGTACTTATTGGTTTCAATTTCAATCTCTGGCGGGCACGTCCGGAGTCGCGAGATAGCTTTCGAACATAAATTAGACAATGACTACGAGTACGTAGTCAATACATGCTGGTCACGTGCCCCGGCTTTCCCCGCCCAACGGTTGAGATGTAGAATATTCAATAAGTTCTAAATATAAATAGCTGACAACAGCGGAATGAGAATTAAGTAACGGAAGGTTTTTGGATGGAGTAGTAATAAATATTGCTTTTAGATATCTTTTAAAAGTTATTTTTGTTTGTTCTGATTTTAATGTTTCTTGTGTCTTCCTTTAATAAGTTGCTCTAGCACTTTGTTATTTATATCTCTAAAATATATGATGTTAGTAGCAATAATTGTTACTTCCATTTGATTGGGGTTGGCCTTTCATGTTTTTGTTTGCATTCAGACTTTTTTGATAAATTATTGTGTCACTCTTTCGTGTCCTATATTACATCGTAAATAACCGGAAATACAACTGGTTAATTTTTTTACAGATCTGGTCAGTTCTCTTTTTCTTTATTTTTTTAATGAGATTCCTTGGAAAGAGGCTCTTAATCTGTTACGGAATCAAAACTATTATCAATGTTTGTTTGAACGGTACTCGTGGCATTTGTTATTTCATAAGTTATTCTTTCTTAATGTAAAGCTATGCCATAAAAAAAATCAAATTTTCGTTGGATAATATTAATCACACTTGCAATTCAATCTTGTTTTTATTTCTTCGTATCTTTTTTGTGTCGAAATGGAAAGTGATAATATTTGAAACACACAATTGTTGCAATCAATCTCAAAGTAACTCAACTAAATAAATAAATATAAATTTTTCTTTTGTACTTCCGTCCGTTGAAATGTTCGTACGGTGAAAGTCTATCATGGATAGTGCGCGTGGATACCTATCCAATCATTATCATTAACTTTTGTTACTGTAGAATATAGAGAGAGAATTTATTTTGATGATGACTGAAATGTAGAAAATACTAGACTTCTACTGAAATTCCACATCTTTTAATAAAAATGTTATTGCCTAAATACCAAAGCTGACAAATGGGTTAGTCAACAATGCGTTAAAAACCACGCACGTAAATAAAGTGAAATATTTATAAACATAACAGTTATCGCACATGATCGCCCAAATCGGAGTTGAGCCGTCGCTGTAACCGAAATCGGTCAGGAACACATCATGAGCATCAACTATTGTGATCTGCTGAGGTAATCGCAAGTACTACCGCGAGTGGTATAAGTAGTTATATAAAACTGTTATCAGTCTCCTTGCTCAGATACTCAACAAACCCGTTGGCTGGTTAGAGGGCTTCATGTATTACTTCATTTTTGAATTACCTAGCAGAGCTTTTATTCTGGCTGACATCGTCTAACTAAGCAAAAAACTTCTTTTCTTCGACTTGAATTGAGAGTTTACCGTACTGTTCTTTTAATGTTTTCTTCTCAATAAAGTGTACAAATATGATATGACTTCTCTATGAAACTCGATTATACCATAGGTTATGTATTCATGACTTTTATAATCTTTGCAAGGATAAACACAACAACTATAACCTCTCGATGTGGTTACTTTTTCTGAAGTCTATTTGCAACGATTTTACACATAATGTAATTCTTGGTATTAATTAGTGAACCTGTTGTCTTGAACTTTCCAGTAAGCTTAAAAGCTTACTTTAACGGTATCCGTTATTGCAAATAATTATCTGATGTCTTACTTAACTTTTAACGACATAATTTTCGTCCACTCCACTTGTATGTCAATCATAAATAATTACCCTTTGCACATGTCTCGTTTTTCAGTGTTGCCATAATTACGCTTGTTTTTGAAATTTCAACGTCATGAGAGAAGGTTGTTTTGGATCGTATGCGTATTTTTTAAGGCATTCTCTTTCGAATGGTGCATTGTTCAGGGAATTGAATACTGACAATAAATATTTTTTATAACATCATCCATAAGGTATGGAATGGAACCTTATGTTCGGATCTCAACTTTAAGCAGTGGTGTCATCTGTAAATATACAGGGCGTAACAAAAAGGCGTGGTGATACTTCAAGGTGGGCTTCTACTCATCAAACTGAACAACTTTGTTCAAAAAAAAAATTTGAAATCGTAAAAATTTGGACTTTTCATACAAAACTCCACATTTATTTTTGCGATTTTAACAAAGTTGTAGAACAAAAATTGTTCAGTTTGATGGGTAAAAGCCAACCTTGAAGTATTGTCACACACTTCTGTTACACCCTGTATATATGTATACATTACTATTTATAGATACACTAGATTATAGTTAACCATCATGTATTATTGTCAGTTAGTTAGGTACTCTATCTGCATTTTCTTGAAGGCTAATGAAATTAATAAATATATTTAATATAAACATATTCATTATGGAACCCCATTGAAAAATTCCTTTAATCATAGTAAAATGTGATTCAATATAAAACACGATAGAACATCAATCATCGTTTAAGTACTTATTTGAAAATTTATTACAAATTACATTATCTTTCATGAAACGCATCTTCAATCGTCTTTAGACGAGGCGGCTTCTCTGATTTCTGCATTAGCTTCTTTATGGGCTCTGTCTAATGTATCTTCCGTTGTATCCGTTAGCTTGACTGCAATCTTACCCTTTAGCTTGTTTATGTTGGTCTAGTACGCTGCAGTTGTTATCACTTATCCCCGTCAGTTGTTTTGTTTGAGGCTCTATTGTGTTCTATGTTTGGAACATTTTAAGCGTAACTGACAGCTCGCATAATATGCGTTCTACATCTCTTATCTGTTACATCAACATCATTGCATCTTGCAGATGTTTTATCGGATCTTTGGATTTAAATGCGTTATGCAAGCGCTGTCTTAATATTCTCGTTAGCATATCAATACATGATTGGTTACAGTTTAATGTGTATTTTCCTGTTAAGCTACTCTTTGATGTTAGAGGTATTTGCATTGTAAAGACCTTTCTGTTAGCCGACAGTAATGCATAAACATGATTTGATCATCTATTTTAATTTATTCAGCTTTCAGTTTAGTTATTCTTTACCCAGCGAAACCGGCTTATGTTTCCTTACTTCCTATATGTTTCCTTTACAGCTTTACAACATTCAACTTCTCATACATTTCACTGCGTCCAATTTGTATAAAGTCTATGGTAGATTTATACTCGCGTTGGCGATGACTTTCTAAGATACCTGAGCTATTTGCTTAACTAGCGTTTCCTTAGAAAGCCCAGCTATGCTGCCTTAAGCAAGCTCTCGAGTTGATATGTCATCCCTGACCCTATGAATGTTAAAACAACTGGAAAACTGATTTATGTATTAGGAAAATAAATTTGTTTAATTACTACTAGAGATGGTAATCACTAGCTTATATGTAACTATTACTATTGCATTACGTATTATCTACGTACACACAGCAAAAAACCATTACTTTTGCAAATAGACAAGCTGTCACCTATGTGACATTTGATCTTAGCGCTCAAAGTTTCCAATTCACTGGATAAATTGTAAGTAGTAAAAAAATGATATATTTATTGTAATATGAATGTATACTTGAGAGTCACGCATTTAAGAGTGCTGGACACATGGATTTTATATTTAGAAACGTGTGTAACTGCCTACCTAAAGGTACTTGATTCACTATTGAG
Organism: Coleophora deauratella; assembly: GCA_958295455.1. Taxonomy (NCBI): domain Eukaryota; kingdom Metazoa; phylum Arthropoda; class Insecta; order Lepidoptera; family Coleophoridae; genus Coleophora; species Coleophora deauratella. Next base: position 9,678,178 of record OY282409.1, on the reverse strand, counting down.
ATTTAGTATGGGAAACAAAAAATAATAATTGTAGAGAGGGTTTTTTTCAATATTTTTCTTGTATTCTATATGTAAGTACTTACTTGATTCTAAGTAACCCCTTAAAATTTCAGACGGACTTTTTTACGTGCATTGGTGTGTACGAGTACACTTGTATATTATTTTGGCGGAGAATTGGAGAAAATATTAAGTATTTTTAATGTTCTACTAAGAGTAGTTAGGTGTTATGTTACCATTTGCATGGTAAGAGTTTTGTCAATTCACTCACAATTATAAGTATTTTTATTATAATATTTGTATCATATATCACTCAATGGGACATCACGTCATTTCACACTCATTAACGCAATGTGTTCTTGGAACATCTGCGTTGAGGTAGCTGCATCTCTGTCTGCTTTTTGTTTCTTTTTAATCCCCAGTCAACTTTCTATCGATCTAAGTATTGCTTTAAAATCGCTGGTAATAGAGTTCTCTCTATCAGTCTTCTTGTATGATACCTATTATAATTTTTAAGATGTGACTTATATGTAGTTCTGAAAGGTTATGGAATAGGTTTCACATTTCTGTAAATGGCAAATCTATAAATTTTCACACTTAGAAGAAACGTAACCGGTAGTATGTTTAGATATAATAAACGTTATGAGAAACGTTACGTCCAATAACTGTGTACCGCTGCGGCTTCGCTCCAATTGCAGTATAACTGCAGCGTTGCGCAGGCGCATATAGTAATGAGTAAAGTAAACATGATAAGCGCCCGTGACTCGGATGAGACAATATTTACAGATACTAATTAAATATATTATTTTATTTTTTAAAAGCATTTTTTTATATCTTTGCCACTTCTTGTGGCAAACACACCTATCAAAAAATATTGTACTTAAAATACACAAATAACTGAGATATTTCACTTATGCGCCGGGCCTTGGGTAATTTTCTATGGAGTTTGGGTGTTCTCTTTTATATCTCTATCTATCTAATAAAGATAGAAAAAAGCGGCCAAGTGCGAGTCGGACTCGCCCATTAAGGGTTCCGTAGCAGAAAGTAACATAATATAAAAGTTCTTGTAGTTCGTTGTAGGTAAATAGCGGTTTACGATTTATGACGTATTAAAAAACAACTACTTACTAGATCTCGTTCAAACCAATTTTCGGTGGAAGTTTGCATAGTAATGTACATCATATATTTTTTTTAGTTTTATCGTTCTCTTATTTTAGAAGTTACAAGGGGGGGGGACACATTTTTCCACTTTGGAAGTGTCTCTCGCGCAAACTATTCAGTTTAGAAAAAAATGATATTAAAAACCTCAATATAATTTTTGAAGACCTATCCATAGATACCCCACACGTATGGGTTTGATGAAAAAAAAAATTGTTTGAGTTTCAGTTCTTAGTATGGGGAACCCCCAAAATCTATTGTTTTTTTTGTATTTTTGTGTGAAAATCTTAATACGGTTCACAGAATACATCTACTTACCAAGTTTCAAAAGTATAGTTCTTATAGTTTCGGAAAAAAGTGGCTGTGACATCCGGACGGACAGACAGACAGACAGACATGACGAATCCATAAGGGTTCCGTTTTTTGCCATTTGGCTACGGAACCCTAAAAATCACATGTCACATTTATAAGAAAAAAAATTAAAATATACAAATACTATAAATCATAACATCTGAAATTGTTATGTATTTATTTTTAGTACATATTTGTATATTTTAAATTTATTATACATATATTTCTATGGACCTTTTGTGCCTGAAATAGACGGATAAAATAAAAAATAAACAATACAACTAGTCCTCACGATACAAGATTTAAAATAAATTAAGAGATCTATATGACAATTAAAACAGAAATTCTATTTTGTAGACACATAATATTAAAAGATAAAAAATATGTATACTTACTTTAAAACTTGTCTAAAAAACCAGCAAGCGTATCCCACTTGAATTTGTTTTTCACTATAAACTAGACCAAACTATAAATTGATTGACATCTAACCACCTACAAATGATAATTTATTCGCACTACCATTGCCGACCACATAAATATCTATTCCGCGTGTGATCTGACCCAATTCAGCTATACCTAACTGCCATCTTGAAGCCTTGTCAGGTGGCTCTTGACCATTACAACCTGATCAGGAAAAGTAGGTCGCGACCATAAATGGTACAATACTTCAAGTAGATAGATTTAAATTGAACGAGTAATAATGATTTGTGTAGCCTAATAAAAGTGAAGGATTGGATGAAGCGTAGGAAAATTGTGTTTCAAAACTGTTACGGGACGTAGTATTTATAGATAGATGTAACAGAAACTTACAGGAAATTGGAAGATCAAATATTTCATTGGGTATTACTGATGTGGCAGGTCCTTTTTGATATTTTAATTATTTCAGTATAAGCTTACTAATCTAAAATTCAATACATAATAAAATTCAATTGGATAATAAATATTCAATCTAAATTGGTTAGGTTTGGTTATAGAGAAATTAAATACCGGGAGCTAATAAGAATATAAGGGTTATAAACTACTCCTTGTACTTTGTATGCTTATTGCTCCAGTACTTTTCGTCAAGCGCACTACCCCTTAAGTTTTTTAAAGTGTTCCTACACCTAAAGATTGCCTGAAAAATATAGGTTTTTAGCCATACAACCGCCTACATATATATTATATAACTCTTTCTTTTACATGGTGCTGTTTTATATTTACCTGTTTTATGTCGTGCAATAGTATTTTCATTCATTCAAGCTAAGGAATGTGCGTGTAAATGAATATAAGTTTTTCAAAGTATCGGCAAACCATTGATATCACCTCTGTAAATGCCTGTAGCCAGCGTTAACAATTTTCTGTGGACCACTCTACTATTTTACGATATTATATTGTTAAATATCCACAATAGGGTTTTTCACCATTTTTTGAAAAGTATCTCAAATTGATCATTAGGTGAGAAAAAGTAAAAAAAAAAATTTTTTTAATTTTTTTTGAAACCTATAAGTACCCCAAAAATACATTTTAAATTACCATTTCCAATTAGCGCGCGAAAACGATAGCCGCCATGATGCTTAGGTCGTGACGTCATTTCAGGAGTAAACAAAACAGCTCTGTACTAAAATTTTGACACATCGCGAACAAAATGTCATTGTTTACCACTATTGTGACGTCACCTGACAACCAGCATGGCGGCTGTCGTTTCAGACATTTGAATAACAGATTAAAAAACTTGATTTTAGTAAATCAAAAATGAAATGTTTTTTCTCATTTTATTGTATAGAAATCATATTAAATCGATTACATATTACAAATACCACAGTAAATAAGCAGTTTTAGATTTTTTCTTGTATAGAGTAAAATACTCTATTGGTAAGCCCTTGTTGGCAATTTCTCATCTCACCTAATGGTAAGCGATGATGATGCCGATTATAAAATAATGCATTGCAATCTAATTCGTTCACGTTTACCATTAAGAACGTTCTTAGAAAACACTACCTCTCGATCTTCTTTAAAAATCTTAAGTCACGTTACAGTCAACGCAACCGTGTTATCTCGATATGTCAGCCGACACACCTGGCATAAATTACGGTCAGCGTAACAATAACTATTTACTTAATTTGCTTAAATGTTTCTGAATGCAGTGTCTGTTTAGTGTTTACCTTAATGAGTTGGTTAAGACGTTCGTCTCTATACTAAATTGGCTTAATTATAATCTTCGTCGATTGTAAAAAATATGTAACTTTTTACCCGACTGTCCTAGCAACAATTTCAGTTTCTCTTTCTGCTGTATGCATGGATACCTCTCTTTTTAACCTACTTCAAAAAAAAGGAGGAGGTTCTCATTCGTCGGAATCTTTTCACCGATTACTCAAAGACGGCTGAACCCATTTGGAAAATTCTTTTTTGTTTAAAAGGGTATAATTCACAGGTGGTCCCATATAAATTTTATCGAAATCGATTCAGCGGTTTTTGAGAAAATCAACAAAAACATAACAAAATTGGAGTTGTTGCGATTGAAGTCGGTTTTTTTTAACGTATTCAGCGTGGTCAATTATAGCAGACTCCGTAGCCTCAATAGCCTTATGAGTTTAATGAGAGCTGTCGTTATATTCGTATCAGTCCTCTGAGTGTGTCAAAATATTATAACTCTATAAAAATCTATCGTCTATTTAACCATATTTGTATGCAGAGAACAATATTTTTTGTCATTTATTAAGAAATTGTAGAGCGAAAGTTGACATATTTGACTTGAAGTATTGCCTTCAGACAAGTACGTTCATAGGGGTGTTAATAGGCAGGTTGTTTGAAAGATAATTGTTTTTGCAAGACAAAGAGGTTTTAATCAATTAATGGACTCCTCATACTAAACAAGTACTGTCCAATTCATTGTCCCTGGTCCAAATGTACTGTTTAAAATTTGTTTAGTATGTTGTGTAAGCACTAGTTTACGGGTGCTACATCTATCTTGTTATACTATTTATAATTTAACAGTTTAAGGTACCACAGATTTATTGCATTATCTCTGTTTGATTTAGCTTTGCATTATCATTTTTAGGCTTTTCTATTCGTTCATTCATCAAATATAAAAATCACCTCAAAAGGCCTTTTAAATCAATCATATCATTAAATGAATGAAGGTATTATCATATTTTACTCGTTACTTAGCGTTTAAATCATGTTTAATATTTTTAGGTACGTCTGCTACATATAGCTTTAACATCAAATTGTATCCTCTCTTATGAGAACAATTACTACTTCCGATGACTTGCAGTTCGCCTCATCTACACCACACCACTATCAGTTTCGGCTGCTCTATCATCAAGCTGCCTCACAAACGTAATTACTTATCGAAACTGAAAGTATCCAATACAAATGGTGCGTAGGTTTTGTTTGTTACATAAAATAGAAAATAGCTTTCTTCTACTGCGCTGCAGGAGTTTCGAGGGATTGTGAATTTCGTTAGTACGATACTACATTGCGTTGCGTACGTGTGGGTTTCTATATTGACGTCTCTTTGTTGAGCACTTTCGATTTCATCTTTGAAATTCAGTCAAGTGACTTGAATGGGTTTGACGGTGGCGGAATGATTGATGAGTTAAATATCGTATTGGAAAGAGAGAAAGAGTTCGTTTTGAATGATAATTTTGAGGTATTATAGTATGTAAGAGCGCACGTGTAAGTTAAAAGTTGAAAGACTTTTTTCTCATTACGGTTACTTGAAAAACGAATTTTCCGATGAAATTTTTGTCTCCGAGCGACTTATTAAAAATCTAAAATGCCCGATACACGTGACCGCGGGTGGTGCTACTAAGTAACTGTACTTAATTGTAAGTATCTTTGCATCGGGCAACCAGCGTATATGTAATTGTGATAAAACGGTAACATTATGCCACACGATTAAAAGAAGAAGATTAATCTTGATGGAAATTGACGATGCTATTAATAATAATAGATATACGTAAAATCAAATAATGCCTATTCACTCCTGTCTTAAACAAACCAAAATTGCAATAATTGGTTAAAAATGACGCCGGCAGAGTTCCATTAGTTTGCTGTACGAATGATTAATGAGAAACGAAACGCTTCGTATGGATAGGTGCAATATTTACAATAAAGGAATGATTTTGCATTTCCCTCCCATGCCAAGAATGGATCATCCCAGGTGGAATGGAGCTGAGGCTGGGAATTAAGATCATCAAATTTCTTGCGAACGCTGTCCTAAACAGGTGACCTTGCGGCGATGCTTTAGCCTAGGCGTTAGAGCTATTAAAATCTGTCTTACAAAAAGCTAATCTTCCCTTTTCATTTGTTCCAGATCATGTTCCGCGGCGGCGTCGTGGGGGGTCTGGACGCGCGGCGCGACGCGGCCCTCGCGCGGGTGCTCGTGCGGCTGCAAGCGCGCGCGCGCGGGCTGCTCGCGCGCCGCCGGGCCCAGCGTCTGCGCACGCAGCACACGGCCGCCCGGTGCATCCAGCGCAACGTGCGCGCCTTCCTCACCGTGCGCGACTGGCCGTGGTGGCGGCTGCTGGTGCGGGTCACGCCGCTGCTCGCTGTGCATAGGACTGAGCATCGGCTCAAAGAAGCGCAGGTAAGAAACAACTTTAATATACTGAATGACTAAGGCTTTGCCTAGAAGTCGCCTTATATACTGATGCGCCGTAAGAAACAACTTGGATAGTATAGCGATTGTCTTAAGCTCTGCGGAGAGCTCCCCTTGGGAAAGGATTAGAGGATACGGTAAAACAATTTGCTATGCAACAGTGATATTGTATCGCCACGCCGGTATTACCTCTCCCACACTATGAAATTGCCTTCTGCGTAGACTTATACGTGTATATACGTGGCGAAAGTATGTATGTAGTGATGATAAAGTTATATGGAAAATGAATAGGCTTTATGCTGTGATTACAACCCTCCAACTCAAATAATCGTTATTTAAAATTGTACAGCAGGAGCCAGGCTCATACAGGCTGTTACAAAATAGATGTAGAACCGCCAGTTGGAGCTTCTACTGAATAATGATTAAGAAGTACTACTACAGTCTTAAAAGTTGTTCAGTATGACGAGAAGGGGCCCTGGTGAACGGGTCCTACCTGTACTCTTTTTGTTTACAGCCTGTATATGTCGGAGATCCGCATAATTAACACACATGATCAATATCATTGATCACTGAACGTAGATGTATAAGTTATATCTAGTCTGTGGTGCGCATAAACGAATGGTGGTATAAAATTAGTAAAAACCCAAACTTTCTTAGCTACCGCGATTAAAAGCACTTTGATCGAACGTCTAAAAACCTTTCGACCATAAATTTAAATACTTACCTAGGCACGACCCATAGATGACTCTAGCAATTTGTGAAAACGAAAGTCTATTGCGGAATTGAATAAATAACACATCTGATGCAGTAACAGATCCTCTTCTCATAGAGGTTAGATATTAGCATATTGATAGACTGTCTATTGCCAGTTAAGGATTCTGCATCGAAACAGCGGCGTGTCTCATAGATGCGCACAGGCATTATATTATATTATCCTCGTTATACGATAAAATGCCGATCGTAAACGTCAAATTGAGATGGATGCCGTAATGAGTCCAATGATCTTAGATCTTGCGTGGGGGGCTAGTTTAGGTAATTTAATTTTGTTTTGGAAAACATGATATTTGCTTTGAAAAGATAGTTATGGTAAAAAAGGTTTTACATGAAACGACAGAGAGCTCACCGCACAACATTTATAAGGGTACTCAGTATGTACTCAAATCTGTTTGCGAAAACGCTTAATGCAATGTGTAACAAAATAGGTGTAGGACCCATTAACCGTGGCCTCTACTCATGAAACTGAACATCTTTCCACTGCGTAAACTGAACACTTTATTCACCAACTTAGAATGGAGATTACAACTTTCTTGTTTTTGCTCCGATGGGAACGAAAAGCATAAAATTTCAGTTCATGTATAATTATGCCACTTATTTTATCGGAAAACGTACCATAAATATATGGTTATGAGATAGGAGAGAGATACTTAAAGGTCACCTAGTTAAAGGAAAGCTAATCAAATCCAAAGATAGATAAAGCTACACATTTGGATCCCAAAACAAAACAACCCATAAAATCGACGTTCCTATTTTAATGTTACTTCCGTTTATGTGTGATTTGTCTATGAATACTCTTTTCTTCGTCTTCTGTTCGGATCGATGGTAATTACAGTTTTTTTCTGTAAATATTTATGATAGTTGTATTACATAGGTCCAGAGTGTCTTCGTCCCCACGGTCACGGGTTATCTCAAGTGCTACTGCGCATACGCTGCGCGAGTCACAACGAGCGTTTGACCGCTTCCTGTTTCTATCTGTAGGTGTTGGGAAATGGGTCAGTGACCCCACATACAATACAACTAACATTTGGACTATGTTGGAAAATAAAGCAAATTGTAGAAGTGTTTTTTTTGTGTAGCCTTTGGCATCATCTCACTGGTGATGATGCTGAAAGATGCAAGCAAGCTTGTCAAGATTCCCAACGCAATGGGGAAGCTATGCTGTATTATTAACCGTGGAATTATGCGGGAAGACTTAGATAAGATTGTGCTAGCTATCCAGGCAGGTATAAAAAATATACTGTACCACCAACCAACTCGAGTTTTACAGTTGGTCGTAGCAAGAAATCGAACCTGCGACTTACTGATGTGAAGCGAATGGACTAGGTACTAATCCAAGTAGGTCTACCTTCTATAACAAGCAATGTAGATGGGGATATTTACGATGGATGGATTCAGTTTAACTATCGGCTTCTTTCTTCTTTCGCTGTCTCCATCTAATAAATAATGTAGAAGTAGATTACTTCATACGAATTACTAATAAAACCAAATTACATTTTATTAAGAATATAATACAATCATGAGCAAGTTTTCTTGGGTAGTTTATATAAAACGAAAAACTTGGCAACAACTCTAAATTCAAAGACGATACTTTTTGAGATTCTCCTTCTTCTTTGTGATTTTCGATACTGTTGATTATTATGAGTTCTAGACTTCTAGAGCCGGAGATGGGTTAAGTGGACTGAGCTATGCGAAATCTGTCAAAGAAAATTTTAATTTAGATACAAACTTTTTTTTTTTTCTTTAACAATAAATCCACCTAAGCATACAGAACATGGTAACAAAGGCGACAGATCAAGTTACACCCCCAAAACAACATGACAGTGACAAAACAATTTGGACTCTATATACAAAAATGGTCAATAATGAGATTGATTTGTATGAAGAGTTAAATTTTTTGGCTATTTATTTAAAAAGTCGTAGAACAATTGAAGTGTCACATTAGCCAAAATAACAACAATAAAAATAGCGCTTCATTGAACGACGAAATAATAATAAAAAAATTGTTGAAAATTCCAACACTTCACACAGGGTAGGGTGGTCGCCCTGCTGTATATAAATGGCACAAGAAGAAAGATAAGGCGACGACCACATGATGACCCATGAGTTAATGGCAAAACGTTAGACTGAGAATGCAATGATATTGGTAGGCGTTTTAATGCCATACCATGCTGCAAGAATTCTTAATGATACACCAAGCATTATATTACTTGTTAGAGAATAGTATTCAATTTAATACGCACTTGTGACTCCTCCGGTGTTGCGGGTGTCCATGGGCGGCGGTAATCGCTTACCATCAGGTGATCCGTCTGCTCGTTTGCCACCTATCACATAAAAAATAATAATAATAATAATAATAAGTCTTCCTTTTTATTGTCGTTTAATTGGGGAGACAGGAAATGACTAGAACTTATCAGTAAGAGAAAATATCTCTTTTTACCCGACTATCTCAGTGCAGTGTAATGTATTTAATGACAGTTTCATTAAGCAACTCAGATTGATAGATTTTGCTGTTTATATATTCTTGTTCACTTACTTGACTTACAAAAAAATTGGCACTGCCGTTGAAATGCACTCATCGTTGTTATTTATTCATTTGAGAACATAAACTTCACAGCAAAGTTACCATTTTCACTGCGTATCATTTGAAAAATTGTTTCCTTACTTACTGTATATTAAATGTTTCTTCCAATATAGCCCTTGATTTATTGCACAAGATAGATTTACTGTGGTTCAAAAATAAAGTCAATTTCCTCCTGCATCCTGCCATATATGTATAAATAAGTACTTATAGAATCGAGAGTTAACCAACGACTAAAACTGATTCGTCGCTAAATATAGTTCGATTCTTTCAAGGGGTGATAAGATGCTGCTTGTGTGTTGTCTAATGTAATAATTGAAAAGCCGTATTTCTAGCCAACTACTCGTATAGGGTTTGTGACGAACGAAATGATTTTAGCAGTTACTACGGAAAAAGTGACGGCTGGTGACACTCACCTCTCTCCGCTTATATAAGGTCAACAAAAATCAGCTGAAACTGTTTAAACTGGGGCTTTTACTCATGAAACTGAATAACTTTAACAATTCGAAAAAAAGTTGGGCTTCCCATATTAAGTTTCTCGATGAGGTGACTGACTTGTTAGAAAAGTCATCTTTTTTAATCCCCTTAATACGCCTGCGACACATTAGCGCATTCAGTGAAATTTTCAGTCAGTCCTCACTCGGCTTTCTCACTTTCGCTCTTATACTCGTATGTTGGAAAGAGAGGCATTTAGTAGTTATATCTTTCAGCCGCGTTGAATGAAATATCAGAAGGGCTTGAATTATTGAGTTCTTTCTTCTTGCACTTACTTAAATCCCGTGTCATTTCAAACGACAGGAATTAAGAGCTATAAAATGTCGTAATTTAACAACTCAAAAAAGAAACATCTCAAGTTTTAAGAATGTGTCTCTAATGCGGTGCACAATGCAGCATTTTGTTGCTCCTCGTCGCTTGGACAAAATGTCTTTTCATTTCCGGATAACATTTCTCTTTGAGTATCATGAGTATCGTTTCAATTAAGTTGCTATGATTCATACTCGATGTTGTCATATATTCGTACACATACGAGGAAATTGTACTGTGTCTACATACTTAATTTAGTTGAGTATGTCACTTTTCTTTGCATAACCAGAGAATTGCTTAAAACAACATGTCAAACTTAGGTACGTATCACTGTTACGTATACGATTTTTCGCGAGCGTATCCAGTCTTCTCCAATTTCCCGAGCTACTGGAGCTACATCCAAAATGGATTTTCTCATTGAGTCCTCCAATTTAAACAACGCCACAGTTTCCTGTTCAACTCTGTCTGTTGAAAATCGGTTACTTATGGGGAGTTCACGCAGATCCTTATTCATTTCTTCAGCGATGCTACATTGAAGACTCTACCTGGACGATCTTCGATCACGCATCCCATTCGATCGTCCCAGATATGCTCTCTTCACGGCTTCTTCTTTCCAACAAGCCATATATTCTCATTCATGTATTACCTATAAAACAGTATCGTGACTGACTGACCTAATGAGATTTAAAAAAACCGAGCAGACTGATCACCTGATGGTAAGTGATTACTGCCGCCCATAGACACCCGCAACACCAGAGGAGTCACAAGTGCGTTGCCGTCCTTTGAAATGGGTTGGGAGATGGAAGGAATTGGGGGGTGGGGGAGGTTGGGCCTCCGGTACCCTCACTCACTCGGCGAAACACAATGCAAGCGTTAATATAACGAATAGCCCAAAACATTGATACCAGAAACTTGAAAACAGAAACGTTTGTTCCTTAAATGTTATACATACTTTTAATAGCACTAAAATGTTATACATACATTTAATAGTAGTAAAATGTTATATAGATGCTTCTTTAGTGTGTAAAGTGGAGTGTTAAGTTTGTAGGGAAATTTTAGGGTCGAATTTCCAAAGGGCTCCAATCGTTTCTGCTTGCACTTATTAAGGTTTTTACTACCTTAATACTAATCAATTTAAAATACGTTTTCAACATCCATGTTGCCATTACGAACGAATAATCATCTCAAGGTACCTCAGGTTTTCACAAGTTCAATGAAATAAGCATTTCTTCACTTAGTTGATAGTCGTAAAGATAGGGCGGCGCGCGCGCACGCTTTGATCATGAGAAATGAGATTTCTAACCTGTTACCGCTCCGGATCTCGTCGCACTCAAAGGGTTAACGTTGATATCGGAGGGATTGTCCGGAATTGCTGTGAAATTAATTAGCGCAGTTTTATATGTGGCCGTATCCGGGTTTATCCGGCGCGCCTTGTTTAAGGTAGGTTTAGTTAGAATATTATGTGATTGAATTTCTAACTAAATTGTGTATATTATAGTGTCAGCTTTTATTTGTGTTTATGTTTTGCTTTATATGTATTTTTAGGGTTCCGTAGCCAAATGGCAAAAAACGGAACCCTTATAGATTCGTCATGTCTGTCTGTCTGTCTGTCTGTCTGTCTGTCTGTCTGTCTGTCTGTCTGTCTGTCCGTCCGTCCGTCTGTCCGTCCGTATGTCACAGCCACTTTTTTCCGAAACTATAAGAACTATACTGTTGAAACTTGGTAAGTAGATGTATTCTGTGAACCGCATTAAGATTTTCACACAAAAATATAAAATAAAAAAACAATAAATTTTGGGGGTTCCCCATACTTAGAACTGAAACTCAAAAGTTTTTTTTTTCATCAAACCCATACATGTGGGGTTTGATGGAATGGATGATTTGACATCTATGGATAGGTCTTCAAAAATGATATTGAGGTTTCTAATATAATTTTTTTCTAAACAGAATAGTTTGCGCGAGAGACACTTCCAAAGTGGTAAAATGTGTGTCCCTCCCTGTAACTTCTAAAATAAGAGAATGATAAAACTAAAAAAATTATATGATGTACATTACCATGCAAACTTCCACCGAAAATTGGTTTGAACGAGATCTAGTAAGAAGTTCTTTTTTAATACGTCATAAAACCGTAAACCGCAATTTACCTACAACGAACTACAAGAACTTTTATATTATGTTACTTGCTGCTACGGAACCCTTCATGGGCGAGTCCGACTCGCACTTGGCCGCTTTTTTATTGCTGTCAGGGATTATACCAGGACTCTTTTTTTGAAAGAATTGTCACAGTATTAATTGAAATTACAATACAGGGTAGCCGCGCCATCTAGTAGTACTTGCACTACTTGGCTTGGCTACTTTTCGTTGCACGAGACTGCACGTTAGCAAGTATGAAATGCATTTTCTTTCTGTTTACGTTATTCTTTGTCTTCTTCACTAGCAATTTAGTTACCAATTTAACTAGTTAACAATTTTATACATATTATAGCTAACGTTAATTATAACTAGTTATTTTTATAGGAATGCCGCAACCTAGTTTATTTATTCACCCTACCATATTTAGACATTTTGTTTTTCCTCACCGCAGTAACTTTTAGTGTGCTCTTGTAACTTGTACTGCTGTTCGCGCATCTCTAGTGAAACGGTTCATCCTCGCTTCTCATGTCAACTTTACGGCCAGTCATAAACACTGTACTATAATGATGCTAAGTGACGGTAAATCTGGTAACGTCCCTTTTATGTTTTCTCATATTATTACAGATTTGATAGCTGTGAAACTTAAGTGTCCTATTGCAGTTCATTTTCTGGTTACGATTATTACTTTTGAATCTAGAACAAGTGTAGTAACTGATTGATATCTGAGTGTATTATGATATTAACTGTTAGTTACTTTTACATAATATATAATACCCACACAGTGACTTTTAAAATTTTACAAATTTTAAAAGTCACTGTGTGGGTATTATAAAACAGATTTATTATTTATTACGGTAATTTGCTTTTCAAGCTTGCCTTAAGAGATAAACAGGACCACAATTAATTTGTTATCTGTTGATCGGTCGCTAAAATTATTCAGTCACACCGATTTGAATAATTACAACTTTCATAATGCCTCCATACCTGGATAAAATATTATCATAAATAGAGTCGTCAAGATCGTAAACTATAGTTTTCACTAAAACCAGTAGTGGCGTGTACGCGTTCAGTTTGCGTATCACCGTAAAAAAATGTACATAAATAGTTGTGATTTTTTCATTTCTACACCTAGCTGCTTCTCAGATTGTATATTCATCACGCTCAACATTGTTACTTCTATCGTGTCCACAAACGTTTATTGTAAATAACTGACACTAATCGAAACAATAATTTGTGTATTTAAATTTATTTGCATTTTTCACACAGAAGCGATTGTTTACTACAATAGATGATTCTTTAAAACACGATATGACACCAAGCTTTTACAAATAGTAATCGAATGTTCAAGAATACAGATACAGTTTGTAGACAGAATTACCTAATCTTTGAAAGTTTCATAACTTCGAATTGTATGTTACCCAACGGAAAGTTCACTTAATTAAAAGTCAATGTGCCTTCTCATCAGGATACATAAACATTTATCTACGAGATTCAAGTACCCAGTCCCATCACAGATATACATATCCAACTTCTCAAGCCGTCTTATACTTTCTTTACATTCGATATTCACTTTCATTTATAAACTTTTTATCGTTCATACTTTGTGCTTCGTTTTCTCTCGATACGAACTAATTGGTTTCATTCTATGAGAGACTATTAGTTGATATTTATGGTATTACGTACAACTTAGTGCCTTCTATTTATAAATGTTCTATAACCATTTTAAGACCCACGCGGGACGGTTCTCACGTATCTATCGAACCATTTATGACTTTTTTAGTCTTCCTTCAAATTTTATAGCACGTGAAAGTGATTTAAATAAGATGAGGTGATAGTTTATTGATAAGATTTTTAGATGGTTGAAAAACAAATAAAATATTTTAATTATAAAAAGGATATTATTATTATGCAGAAATATAAATTTGGGCTACTCTGACCACTTCGCGCTAGGCGAAGCGGCAGGAGCTACTCCAGCAGAAGCACAGTCGGCGTCGGTCGTCGTTATTATTATTATTATTATTTTTTATTAGGAGTTAAAAAGAAATTATTAAGTATTGTCCACTCAATATGTAGCTATTAAATTGAAATTACAGTAAAACTTACCCGGTTCGATTTTCATTTCATCAAAATGTCCTAATCTATCTACTCTATTAAACAAAAACGTCATCGTTCAGTTTCAAACATTTGAGAACAAAATAAAGTTTTTGGCATTTAATAAAAAATAACCCGGATGTAATACCGTATTATATGTATAAGTAATTATTAGATTTCTTTTTAACTGTTTTTTTTTTATCTTAGGTATTTTTATCACGCTCACGGCGCTCACCTCTTTGTTTTGTCTTGTATATGACATCAAAACATACCTACTGTGTTTATTTTTAAATATGACAAATAAAAAAAATATTGATGGATATTTTACTTAGCCAAACAATACTTAATCCAGCTCTTACTCACTCTCAAAGTGTTTATTATGATGCTGGCTTTCTTAAACTTGATATTGAACTTGTGTTTTAATTACTTTTAACAGCTGCTTCCTCCCAACCATGACGTAATTCGAAAAGACGAAGACAAGTTGACTGACGGGCACTTTTTTCTGAAAAACTCCTTCCCCTTTAGCTTGAGTATATCTTTCTTAATTGGTAGTTTGTGTACTTTTATGGTGTTATTTTGATATCTGCCCTATTAAATTTAGATCATGTGACTTAGGACGTCTTAAGAGTATACATAAAAAATAAGTTTTGTGGGCCTAGAACAAATCCTTGTGGTACGCCAACCGTTTGTTAACCATACCTATCATTAAAAAGTTTATAATTTGTGCATAAGTCTTTAGTGAAGTGATACCAGTAATGTGTAGTAAATAATGTTAAATTATTTGTTTTTTATCAGTCGAGATTATCTTGCAGTATCTTGGTAATGCGGTCGGACGCAACCTGCTGTTCATGTCGTGGCTATAACCACTAATCGTGGGTGATTTCCGGACTATCTCCACATTGCGCGTGCCTTGCCGCGCTGCGCCGATCAGACGTACCCCACGCTGCCTGCCAACCACATCACCGTTGCTGCAGACTGCAAAACTGACCCTTCGACATTCTCCTTAGGGCTCAATTTTGCTACTGCATTGTACAATATTAACCTTTCGTGGGCAAGAACTTGCATCGCCGCTGGGTACTCAGTACTCGTCGTGTTTATAATCTGGATATAAGTCCAATTATAGCGGACAGGCCTTAACGAGCGAATAGATTAGTTTGCAAATTACAACATCCATAGGTCCGCGGGTGGTGCTTGACTTGTTTAAGTTTTTCCGTAATCAGGAATTAGAGGTGGTGCAATTTAAGTTGCACTCGTAGGGTCTAAATGAGTTGTCCTTTTTTAGTTTTATTACTTGAGCTATTTCTTAATAAGTGGTTCCGTGATTAACATGACTTACCATGATTTAAATAAATCCATTACGTAGAAAATTACTTCACAACGTAAGCCTGATATAAATTACGTTAAATATATAGAACTATTTTGTTTAACAGTTCCGATAATGAAGACAACATAAATTAAAGCTAATTATTACCTGTAGCCTCTCATTTGATTGGATTAGGGTTAGTTCAAGTAACTGTGCAAGAAGGAGGATTCGCCGTGGATGGCGTTTCAATGCGTCGTTGTAGCGGGTCGCACACTTCCCATGCACTCCTTCCCTGATATAGATCTCTTGGATTCGTATTGGGAGAATAAATTGTTAGTTCAACGACACTTTTTAAATCCAAAGTACCTATTAAATGTCTAGTATCTAAGCGTGTCTTTAACCATGTGTAAATCTATCATCACATCAGTCATCGTGATGTTTTTGTATGGATATTTTGTGGGGAAAATTACCTCAATTTTGGTTGCAAATATAAACCTCAAAGCTTTTTTGTGACGATGAGGTCTATGCCATGAGCGCACCGTATTTCATACTTGGAGTTGCAAGAATAGTTTTGAAATAGGCTCAACATTGTTTCTGATTTAAAAAAAGTTTATCAGATACGTATATTTGAATGACTTAATAATTGCGTTCGCATTTGATTTGACTAATAAGTCTGTTTTCAGAAGATATTCCTCTTCTTTCCTGCCGCATACGCATCCGTCAGCCATTGTTGCTGCAGCGTCGACCACAATCACATGTCTCGCTCTATTTGCTCTCAATGTTGCTCTTTTTCGCTCATTTGCATTGCACGAACAATTGATTTCAGATCTATTCTGTTAGATATGTTGGAGGACGCGGAGGGAATATGTTTGGCAAGGTCTGCGACCTGTAATGAAAGGCTGCCATGCTAAACAGCATACATTAACGTGCAAAACTCATCTTCACAACAACTGCATGGGTAAATGTAAATATTTTGCAAAATATACCATTACTAAGAGTATTAACATGTACAGTGGCATGTGAATAGAAAGTTAAGTACATGCCACTTTTCTTCTGCTTTGCCATGAGTTTTGCAAATTCATTCCTGAGATAAAGAATGGTCACCTTGACGCACAGTCAGTTATTTTTGCGTCATCTTTAGTCGATCTTTTTTATGCTTACTTCACTTTTGTATGAATATGTACTGTTTAATACGAAAGAAAAAGTATTTTTAAATAGTCTAGAGGTAGAAATAAATATTAGCGTTTACATTATAAAAAAACCGGCCAAGTGCGAGTCGGATGCGCGCACCGAGGGTTCCGTATAAATTCATAATCACACACGTTTTGAACTCTATATCAAATTGTCAGGCCTACAATCCCTTGAAGCTGTGAAAAAATCAAACTTCTATGCCAACGCAATCAAGAGATACGGCCGTTTATGCCGCATATTTGGACACTCGCATGGGAATATAAATTTCAACTTGATACGTCTACGCGTTCCTGAAAAGAAGGGTCTTGACAGACAGACAGACAGACAGACGGACTGACAACAAAGTATAAGTAAGTAATAAGGGTTCCTTTTTTTCCTTTTGAGGTACGGAACCCTAAAAATGACAATTCAAAAATGCAGTGTTGTTATATTTTAGTCAAAAATTATTGTTTTAATTTACAATTTGAATGTTTCAATTGAAACATTTATTGAGATAACTAAAGTAGATATTAAAATTAAAAGTTTTGTCATGAAAATGTGTCGAACACTTCAAATCAAAATTTCTTCTACTTGAACATCTTGAAACCTCCTGGTTTGCACTGTTTTCTTAGAATTCTGACAACACTCGGTTCAATCACCTCTTATTTGAAATTACAATCAGTTGCATCCACACTTCACATTCTATCGTAATTCGAGTTTCCTAACATAACACATCTATCTCGAGACACTCGACTGCGCATTTGTATGATCTGCAGAAAAATAATGTGTAATGCTCGTATGTGATGAGATTCTTACGGAAATTTGCGAATGCATTCTTTCTACATACAGTCCACAAGTAAAAGGCACTCCACATTTTTTTGTAAACAAAAATAGTGACAAGGCTCTGAGATATAGTTCTGATTTTCTTTTTCATCATCTGTTCATTTATGAAGGGAATGTCTACTATTACTTATATACTATTAATTTATAAAGATATAAATTTCCTGCTATATAACAGCAGTACAAAGTACTTTTTTGATCATAATTTTAATTTTGCTATCTCTACTAATGTAGTTGGCAGGAGAAAGTTGCTGAAAATTGCATATTGATAGGTAAAGCGACGCAACGCGTGGATTAAATGAGCAATTTAATTAAGTATTTATTTGAAATTAATACTGTATAATAAAACATTTAGCAACATAATTATGAAAGCTAATTACGACTTATGCGACTATACGCAAGGAGAATTGTAAACATTTTATTGATTTAAGATCTAGGTAATTTTATAAAAACGTAGACAGAAAATATTTTGTTCTGGCATAATACTTTACTGCCGCCAGTTAATTCCAATGTAGGTAAGTATGTCAATTTTGTTTATTATCTGCCGTGACGTAACGACAACATCGAAACAAAATCAGCACGTCAAATTTCAGTTTTTAATGTTTGACAGCCCTATCAATACAGTTTATATCCACATATAGTTTTTACACGTTGCATACGTGCGCAGTAGGAATGGACACGCGCCACTTCCTCCGCTAACAACCAGCATAGGACACGTCCGATGCAACCAAACTCATCATCTTACCATCTGCGTGCAATGAAACGCACAATTTGTATGGAATTTCGCGCCAATATGATCTGTCTATTGATTAGATTATCGTCTTTATCAGATAGGCTGATTCGATGCGTGATCTGCTCCTTATAATTGCCATCTTATCATCTTATCGGGTGGATGTGTTTATGTATGATATGTAATTTTTCTGCTAGGTATGTATAGGACTCTTCTTGTTTATCGGTATTTTATATTGTCTAAGAGGTTATTATGTAAGCTCTTTCTAGGCGGGTTTCTAGGGGAAAATAGATAGCGTAATTTCCGGCTTTAGATCTACTTTAGCCCTCCAGGATTGGCAAGGCATTGACATGATGAGGATGTTCTAGGGTTACAGGTGCCCAAAGGCAGCAGCAGGCACTTTTCATCAGGCCCGGCTGTTAGACTTTTTCTAACTTGTACATTTTTTTAAAAAAGGTAACCAGGGCTATACCTACTGCCATCATGCAGCTAGTCTTCCCTGCCTTACTGATATTGTTTGCCATTCTCATACGCTTGCCTTCTTGTCCAATATAAAATTTGTGAAGAATTTATTGTTTGCTTCAATGACTGAACCCTTTCATGTTCAGAACTTTCTCACACCACATAGAGATTACTTCTATAGAAAAGTGTTATAGATACTTCCTAGATTTTGTTAGTTTGCAAAGTGTCACAAAAAAAACCACTTCATTTCCGATATTTAACTAGGTACTTCCGGAAGAAGAAAAGCAAACAAAATAAACTTTTTTCTTTAAAAAAAGTGACATGCGATTCCCGCTCGAATGCACAAGTCGACCACATTCATATTGTACGAGTATGTGTGTATGCTACATAAAGCTGATTATGACTTTATACAGACTGTTCACACTTCACATACCTAGGGTCTTTAATATGCTCAGGAGAATTGCTCTAAATAAGGTATACTCTACCCATGAATCCGTCCGCATAGACTTCGTAGATTTTTTATTCTTAGAAATTAAATTTACCAAGCAATGTTTAACGCCCCTTTTCAATGACTTAGGGATCAATATTTAAATAATCCTTTCTTATTGCTTCTTTACTCCTTTCAAGTAATATAAAATGATCTCAAAATCTCTGCCAAGGCTCAAACTGGGGTTTCTACTCATGAAGCACCATATATATGTTACGAATTTCAAGTTTCTGTGACAAAAAAGATTACGCTGGGCCTTGTCTGTCAGTCAGTCAGTCAATCACGATACTTTTTAATCCGTGCGTATTGTCTTTATCTGAAGAAATCAACATTCTGTATCGTACTGTAAGTTGTGTAGTAGCAATTTACCAATGTTTAGTTAGAGTAGATGTTACTTTCTTTGGAAATTGCACGCCTGCTGTGTGCTGTCACTTGTCACAAATTGGTTTAATCATCATCATTGTGTCATTACTGTTATTAGGCTTGTGTAGAAAATAAGGGCCCAAGTAAACGTTAGTCTTGTGTAGGTCGCATGTTGTTGGAGAAACTTGTACGTACTCTTACTCTTCAAAAGTATGACGTATTGGTTTTAGTCGGAGTGCAAACAACTTAACTGACTTTGGATCTTTGGTTGATGCTGGTACAAATAATTACACGCGATCATTTATAATGAAACCTAATTAAAACTTTCAGTATCGTTTTTTTTTCGGAGTTTATTCTATGGTCAATGGTTATGTATCTTTGTTCTGTTGCTATACGTAACTAGTTTATTCCTCACAAAAAAACTGAACGCCTCTAGTTCTTATTTTCGCGTTGAATCCTCGGGAGATGGGACAACGTCACGCAACCTTTTGCGTTATTCTGTTGCTTTGCAAACTGTATTCATCTCTTCTTTAGTACTACAATAAAAGGCCCTACAACTTGTTATTACCACTCCACGAATCAAATAAACATTTGCCCATCAATGTAAACTATTATCGACGGCGAATATAAATATTGTATCGTACAGATGTTTCTCAACTCTTGATAGTAGTAATAACATCTTGATGTCGGTTCAGAGGTCGTAGATTATTGACTGTTTGATTGGAGAACGCAAGGCGAAACAATTGTGTGATGCAGTTACAAGTTCTTTGCTTGATGCAGATGCAGAACCGATAGACATTGATGTATGCGCTTCCACAGAACTTTAACGAGACTTGTTCTACGAATACATCAAACGCGATTATGTAGTAGTTAATCTTAAGGTTGTATTGATAATAAAACAAGATAAAAGTCAGTATGGATAAAATGAAAACCTAAGTTCCTTTACAAACGTGTATCAAGTACTTATTTTGAAACTTAATCGCAGTAAACTATCATGTCTTAAAATTTTGCGACATGCAACATATTCATGCCGTATTCAAGATGCAGCGGTTTCATTATCTTCAAAATAGATAAACACTTCTGTAAACCAAACAAGAACCACAATGAACAAAGTTAAAACTGTGGTTAAAACTACCGTACTTGCTACAAGTACTCGTTAATTTACTTCGTGCTCATAATATTTTTGTAACTCTGTTAAGATTTAAAATTTTATACCGTCATTTCTAAAAAAAATACGACGACCAACATACCCGTTTTCATAGCTTTACTGCTGTGTTTAAAGTAGACCCACATAATGTTTATGATACCTTTGGAGCTTAATTGTTAAAGTTTTTTTTATTTATCCTTGCAGGAGGAGCTGGAAAACTTGCGTGCGAAGCTGGAAAAGGTGGAGAACGAGCGAGGACACTATAAAAACGAGACTGAAAGGCTCGAATCAAAGGTTAGTGTCTTTTTATTTACTCCGTAGAGCAGGGATTCAGAGAAAGTGGGGTACGACAAGTGATCGTAGAGGGTTCACGAAGTTGTGACTAACTAAAAATAGAAGTACGACAATCGACTAAATCCTGAATTTGAAAATAAGATTGAAACAACAAAATTGCAACCTAAAATACACAATTTTGTAACAAAGAGTATTTTTATTAGTTATTCTAAGATACTTAGCTAAACATATGCTGTTTCATAGAAGAAACTTTACAATATCTTAGTCTTATTATATTTTCAAGACTCATAATTAAGAAAAATCCCAAAGATTTCATTACAATACATGGTTTAGTCTCTTGATAGCCTACTTTACTTATAAAAATAAGTTATAGAGTATATTATTTTGTATCCATCAATTTTCCCATTAACTTCCTGCAACGATCTCATTAAAACATAAAACAATTGAGACCTGTTGTCGCTAATATAAATAAAATGGCACAAAACACCGCCTGGGCAGAGCTTCGGCACGTTAATACGTATTTACATCAAGGGGACCGGTTGCTGGATAATGTTCTTTGTACAGTCAGTGCAACAAGGTAGCTGATTGCCCTTTCTTAGGGTCCCCTGAATTAAAACTGATTCGCCGTCTTACGAAATATTTTATTAAATTTCTTTGTTTTATTGAAAATAGACACCATTATAACCGGTTTTTTTTCGAATCGAGATTTATCATACGGAACGAATTCGGTGAACATAACTTATTTCGTCGTAAAATACTGAAAATTTATTTATACTATAAATTAATCGATTCAGTTTAGTTTTTCAAATTTAGTTAAGTGAGATTAAAAAAAAACAGTATTCAGATTACAGGGATGAAATAATTTATTTTAAAATACGTATACACCGGTTATTTAATAAAAAACACTGACTAGGTTAGGTTTTCACGATTTTCAACTCAAATTAGTAGTGTTATAACTCTAAAGCCTAAATATGTCTGTCTGTCTGTGACATCGCAAATTATCTTGAAAGAATTCATGCTATACATATTTATTTTGAAATAATTTTTATTGTGGGGCGCTGACTATGCTTCGATAAAACTTGGTCCTCTAATTGCCTGGATGGATCTAAGTACCTACAGTCCTACGAGATGATGTTCTTGAGGGAACTTAGGGTACCTTGAGCTGTTTTGTGACATAAAGGGTTGCTGTGTTTTCGAAATATGACTAAAGAATAAAAACTTATAAATAAAAATCCCAACATAAACGGTTAACATTTATGGTTTTGTTAAAGATTATTTTCTCAACACTCAGACAAAATTAAAGATAATGTACTGGTTCTCTTTTCTCTCTTACCCACTAAAAAAACTTGTGTAACTGAAAAATTTACAATTAACAGTGCCTTTTACTCATAAAACTGAACAATTTTCTCGAAGGAATGTATACTCAATTCGCAAAAAACTTTTGGACTTCCCATACAAAATTGGCATATCAATTAATATAGATTAGTATCACAAGTCAATATTTTTTGTTTTTGTAATTATTGTATAGCTTTCTTGAGGAAAGTTGTTCCGTTTCTTGTCTAGAGGCCGTAATTAACTTATTTCAGCCATTTCATAAGCATAAATACCACAAAGATATACTCAACACATTATACATGCCCCTTTATATCTTCACTGGTTTTTAAATTAAAAAAAAGAAAGAGGACTCTTAATCTTTACGACTTGGTAACAAAGAATCAATTGAAGCGTAATTCAGAGGCTTACAGTAGCCGCATCGTTAACCAGTCCTCTTAATGCTGGGCTCAAGTCATTAGATACATTAATTTATCTGTGGGAAAATGGGAACCTTAGAAATCGTTTTCAATAGCTTGAGACATACAGCGTGTAACAAAATTGGTGTAGGACCCGTTAACTGGGGATTCTACTCATCGCACTAAACAACTTTTGTTCTACGACTTTCAAATCGCAAAAAAAATGTTGGACATTTCATACAAATTGATCACCTGTTTTGCCATTTTTGTATGGAGAGTCATTTTTGTATGCGGTTTGAGCAAAGTCGTAGAAAAAAAGTTGTTCACTACAATGAGTAGAATCCCCAGTTAACGGGTCCTACACCGATTTTGTTACACCCTGTATCATTTTAATTGTTAAAAGATAAACCTGCCAATAAAGAGATCCGTTTTCGTTAGATCAAATCGTTAAATCTCTGGACATGGGCTAATAATCTGAATTAAATCGTAATTAATTTAATATACACTTGGCATTATGACACCTGATGGTAAGATGTCTGATCACTTCGATGTTATTAACAATGCTGTTTTACTGTAAAACTAAAGATAACATGGTAGTAGCTAGCCAAGACTGAAAAATGCCATACCACCAATCAAACCAAGTCCTAGAAGTTCAACCCCATAGAATCGAACCCGCGACCTTCTGATGTGAAGCGAGTGGACAAGCCAAACAACCAAACTCTAGCAGTATTTTTGCTTGCTCTTTGTAAAAAATGTTGCTTTCAATCACGAGCTAGGTACGAATTGAGCAGTTACCCTACAAGGAAGGTATTTAGGTTCGTTATCTTTTTTTATTTTTATGGCAGAGGTGGCAAGCGAGCAGACGGATCACCTGATGGTACGCGATTACCGCCGCCTATAGACTCCCGCAACACCAGAGGAGTCCCAAGTGCGTTGCCGGCCTTTGATATGGGAGTACGCTCTTTTCTTGAACGTTTGAATGTCGTATGGGTCCGGAAATACCGCAGGCAACAATTCATTCCACAGTTTGGTTGTGCGATTCTGTCTCGATTGTGCGATTCCACTGTTTGGTTGTCGATCTGTTTGTTTGGGTTAGCCTTTAGCCTAAACTGCGTGATGATTTCTAGATTCGTCTTTATACCCATGTCTGTGATATAATTTAGCAGGTTTTTATTTGATGGTCTGTATTGGGTGGGGCTTCTACGCTACGTCGCTTGGTAACAATATCCCACTGTCATTAATAAATTATCCATATATTTACTAATGACAGTGATAACGCTCTATCTATAGAGACAAATCATAGACAAACAGAACTAATAAAAACTATTTATAGAACATCGTCGTGTTCTTTTGTTATCAAACCGGTTATCTTAAACAAACCCCGTAAAAACGTTTACGTGACAATTGGAAACCGCAAAAACAATGGGTCGTAATCACATTGCACTGTCTGAATTCATTGGTGAGGAACGGACCGCCCACTGTAGAACTAGAGCTGGATCTCCTTGAAATACTGGATCTGCTTACTTAGTGCCAGTACTTACTGTCGCAGCTTGCAGTGTCATACTGCCAGAGTGCCTTATAAAAAAAAGCAATCCACGCAAACGTGAAAGATTAAAGAAAGCAAATTAGACCCAAAGAGGCGCCGCCAACGAGTTTCACGAGACTGAAAAAAGAATAAAACTTCTTAAAGACTTGATGTTGAGTGAGCTAAAAAATAAAACGAGATGATTACTTGCTGCCAGTGCGAAATTACAGTGCTAATTGTGGTTGAATGAAACAATGAAAGTGTCCGTACGTTTATCTCTTTTTTGGTGAAAATGCATGTACGTATTCCACTTTGTTACTACATACTTGTTAATATTTTATACATACATATATTATATTGCCGCCTTATTCCCATTGGGTAGATAGAAACCACGGATCGCCATTATCTCCTGTCTAACATACTTCTTGTTTTTCCTTTCCTTTATAGGTATATGTAGATTTTGATTTAACTGACACATAAATTGTAAAATTTCCATTAATTAATCTGTGTAGTTCACTGTTGGAGGCCGGAAAGGGAGAATAATGTGCCATATATTCGGCACACCAAAAATAAGTGCTTATGAATTCTAAAACAAATGTAGCAATAATGAGACGATTTAGACGAGTTTCAGAACAGCAGTGTTACGTAATAACGCGTCGCATGGCAGCTTACTAAAAGAGTTATGTCTTCGTGTTTAGTCACGTGCCGTGCTTACTAGAACTTTCTTTGTTAGTTTTATTTTTGGGTGTTTAGTTATTGTTATCTGAGTTGATGTGATAGACCAGGCATTGAAAGAACAAATGTCATCACAGAAATAAATATGTCTGTCAATATGGAAAGAGACCCTTATGGGAGACATTGGTGTCGATTCGGTTTTCACGATTAAACTTATTTAACAGATTTAAACTTAATTTAAGTGTTCTATCTTTTTCTTTCTATATCGAAAAAACAAGGAGAGGACGCTTAAATTTAGTTTAGTCCTGTCAAATTAGTTTAATCGTAAACACCGAATCGACACCATTATGGGTTAATTAACGACACAATTGATTTTTTGTTTTCTCAGATTGATCTTACATAGGTTATGTAATTAACAACGCTAAACACTTTAAAAATAATCGAATTCAGCCTTAAATACTAGTTTTGCTATATTTACTTTTTGTTTTGTTAATTTCCTAAAAAATATTAAACTGTTTTTCATACAGTTTATATTGGGTCACCTTGTAAACGTAATATATCGAATGAAAAAGGAATCAAAATCTGTACACAAACAACGGCGTAGATATCGCGTAACATACACACACAAGAAATACAGTCGAAGAGAGAAAGAGATTCTCCTCTTTTTTGGGAAACTGTTAAAAATGGCACATCTAGTATCATATTTACTAGACGTGCAATCACATTAAAATCCAGTTGATTCTGTGAAAAATCTAGGTTTCACTTCGAGGTCACATTTCAGCGTGTCATCAATTGACATCGCAATTTGAAATTTCACTTTTCGTTCCAGTAATATTTATGTCTAGTGACCCGATTTCCGAGGTTCATTTGTCCGGAAATAATTCACTTTTATTTATGAACTAAACAGCTTCTATTTTCTACGAAATGCGAAATGTTTGTTTTAATAGTTAACTTCTTTGTTGCAAAGTTGTGACGGGCACGGTGGTGTAATGGTTAGTGCTCCTGCCTGTTACGCCGAGGGCCGGGGGTTCGATCCTCACTCAGGAGTCAGCACAAAGTGAAATTTATAGTCTTGGTTGCTGTTGAATTTCCTGGAACTACCTCGGCGCAACTATGTGTAAAACCAGGCAATCGCCTTCTTTACATGGTGTACACAAAATAGGTATATGACCCGTTATGTGAGACTTCTGTACATAAGTTAATATTTTCAACAACAAAAAACCATATACAGAAACGTCCCCGTTATATATAGACTGTAGAGACATAAATATCGTGTACATAATTATACTTATATACATAAATGTATTTAATTAATGCATTTTACAATCGAAGTCAATATAACTAAAGCAATTGAACGTTTCGACATGCGTGTACCGAGCTAAAAGCATACATGTTAGCTCAGATCGACTGCGCCAGCGCATTGGCAGACGCAGAGCGTTTCGTTTATTTATTTCCTATTTTCGTCACTCATCTTGTGTTGATACCAACAACTAATGCACAAAGACAAAATTCAACAACCGAAATGACGTTTAATTTCCGACATCTTAACTTTCTTGTGACGTAATTTAGTCTACACGATCGGAGTCAACCAAATCCAGCGAAAAATTTGTTGAGATTTATGCTTTACGGCCATTTATTATACGAGAAAACTAACGAACATACTTGCATATTTTTTTATTTATACAGGGTTACTCCACCGACAAGAGCCTAGCTCTTAAGATAAAGAAGAAGAAGATACAGGGTTATTTTGTTATTAAAGCGAAACCTCTTAGGTAGTGATTGTAAATGAATTGGACTTTTCATACGAATCAATCAGCTGATGGGCCAATTTTGTATGCAACGATTTTTTTTCAGCGAGTGTGCAGATCGAAAACTACTAGTTTCATGAGTGGAAACCCACTTTGCAATATTATTACACCTTTTTGTTGCACTTTGTAAATAGATATAATGAAAGAAATTGCAAAATATTATAAATTACGAGTATTTACATGACTACAACATTCAGTTGCAATCTTTTAAAGTTGTCTGTTTAGTCTAAATTCATGTTCTGACTAAAACAGTTTATTTAGGTCGGGGCATAAAGTTTTATACGACTAGCACTTGCTTACTTGTAAGCATGTAGCTTGTTTTATTTTACTCTGGAATATGGATATGTCTTTTTTAAGAATACACAACTGATTATGTGCTGAGGAATTTTCAAAAGTACAATGCAGTAAAAACATCTTTGAAGCTGGCGTAAATCAATTGAAATTTATGCATCTAAAGTATGCGCTACATGTCTTCCATAAATCTTTACAGATTAATTATAGTATCGTTTTCCCTCAAAGCTTCTGTTATTTTTGCTTGCTATATTATCAGAGAAAATAAGACTGTTAACCTCCTCAGTCCTGAACAATGATTGCGTTTGTAACATTGACAAAATTGCTTCGCAGCAGTATTAAGGGGATTTTATATATAAGTAAAAATAATACAATAAATATATTATATTTGTTGGTTTCTATGTAACAGTTTTTTGTACCTAGTTCCAATGCATTGCAATAATTTTTATTTAAAAGATCGCCAGTGAAAGCCACACGAAAAATGACCCCTATAGGGGACCTGAGGACCGAGGAGGATAATAACATGCATTAACTTACATAAATATAACAATTCATGCTAAGAACTACGATAAACTTTTCAAGATTTGAATAATTTTTCGCTTGGCGTAAAGCATTTAAATTTATGGTGTTGACTGTTGTGTGACCTTGTTGTTTTAAAATATATCTCTTTATTAATAGATGCACCAAATTAAATTACTGAGATTGTAAACATGATATTATTTAGCATTACTTTACTTTTGTTGGCAGTGCCACAGTATATTAAATTGTATTAGGGGCCTACAGTATGGATTCTGCCGCTTTCTGAAGAAATCCCCTGTGGGTAGGCTTCGGTGACAGTCCATACAGTCGTCACTTAGATAGGTCGTTCGCTCCTTTGTGTTAGAAAGGGAACTTTTGAATAACTCGTACAATCTATAATATTTAAAAACCAACACGTTTATAATAAAAACAATCAAAATTATTGTGTTTGAACCCTAATATCGATGTCAGACAATGTAATCAAGAAACAAAAGTATCACTATAATCTGGCATGATTCATGACACCATCTTCCTTTCAGCCGCAACGCGTCCACTGTTGAATATAGGCTATCCCTCATAGATTTCCACTGAGCAAAGTTCTGAGCCTCACGCAGCACGGGTTTCCTGTAACTCTGACTAGATCATCGGTCCACCTGGCGGTGGGCGTCGTATGACGCTACGTCTTCCGGCCCTTGCTTAATTCCATTTAAAAGGAATTTTGATCCATAATCGTACATTTCTTTATAAGTCTGGTCTGGTAAAAGGATGGAATTGCAAGTTTCGTACAAATAACAACTTTCGCTCCTTCCATTGGAACACTTTGCCTCGATCCATTGATTGATTTAGGATAATTTTATTTACTTCTTTTGCGACTTGTTCAAATATTTATCATTTACTTGCACATCATAGAGTCTCCAGTTTCCCA
Organism: Coleophora deauratella; assembly: GCA_958295455.1. NCBI lineage: Eukaryota > Metazoa > Arthropoda > Insecta > Lepidoptera > Coleophoridae > Coleophora > Coleophora deauratella. Next base: position 9,649,438 of record OY282409.1, on the reverse strand, counting down.
CTGCAAAATACGAGAACGGGTTTCTACACAATATTTTAATCTAAATCTGGTTTAGTAAATCTAATTTGTAATATTTTGAAGTAGTTTGTTGGTAATTTTTGAATTCTCATCCAGCAATTTATATGATCAAGAAAACTTACAGCGGCGTTACAAAATGCAAATGCTTGCAAACAAACGGGCAATTTCAAAGGTAATCAGTATTGTTTCCACAAAAGCATGCACATTTCACAACAGAACAGCAACAGAGTCAACATCCGCTAATCATTAAGCGGATCTAAGATCACAGAAGCTGTGACCTTCACGGTTTCCGATCTTCTGCGTGTGCGCATGGAACTTTGCGACTGACCAACGTCACGATGTGGGTTAGTGTTGTCTGGTCATGGCTTAATTTGGTCGTAATGGTGCTTTTATTGTCACGCTGATATGTGCCCGCACGCGTGCATGCCCGCATGGGTGCCGCCCGCAGCCTATCGTTTCACTACATGTTTTAGGGCCCTTTTATTGTCATGCGTGGCACACGCACGCGGGATGCTTTGGCAATGCAGCACGCATGCGGGCACAAATCCGCATGACAATAAAAGCACCCTAATAAATTTTAAAAAAGATTTTGGTAACAGTTCAGTTTTTTAAATGCTAGGGCGGATCCTCAATTCAATTCAAATATAATTTATCACACCAAACATACATAATACATACCAGTATCCTTCTTTAACGTTTTAAAATTGATTTGTAAGATTTTGTCATTAACTGAACAATATAATTATTTTTTACCAATGGTCGAGTGGATACACATTGTCGTTTTAAAGGACAGGGTCACTGTACATTTTATTACATACATAGATATTACAACCCTACTTAAAAGTCTATTAATATTTAAAATTTAAAAATAATAATTTTAATATCTAAAATTTTAAAAAAATGTCCTTGTACTGAAAGAGTAATGTCATTTAGCACATTAACACTTACCTACAGGTAGCTACAGGTCGCGCCGATCTTTAAGATCGCTGAAGGGTACTGACTGGGGGAAGTGTGCGTTCACTTGGAATCCTCATGCTCGAATTTTGATATTCTGATTATGCCAATATTTATTGTCTAATAGTGCCCAAAGGAAAAAAATGTGCTATCGTAGTTTCAGAGAAAATCGAGTTTTTCACTGAGGCTGCTAGCGAAATGTTTCGCTGGCAGCCTCATCTCTGGAACCAAGGAACTAAATCGAAATTCGAGCATGAGGATTCTAAGTGAACGCACACTTCCCCCACTCAGTACCTTTCAGCGATCTTAAAGTTTGACGGGACCTGTACTTTACGTTCCCCGTGTACTTTTTCTTTCTCTAAGAAACGAATCAAAGTATAATAATTAGATTTGAATCAATCACAATAGACCAAAATCTGCAAAAAAGTTAGTATACCAGAAAATATTTCAACTATCACCAATGGGAAACAACTGCGAATGAATCGCTATGTATTGATTGGATACGAGACATCTTATCGGATGTTGAATGTATGTATATGTTTTGTACGACAGCAAAGCTGCGCAGCATCTGGTGATTTGTCTGACATGAGTGACATTTGATCCTGGCCTGATTGATTTTGGTCATGGATGGATCATGATCTTGAAGAAACTGATATTTATAAGTAGCAGGATGTCGTGGTTTAGTATCTGTGTCTGCCGTTCTTAGATAAATACTGTTTCCTTTGTTTCTTTGCATGAACATCTGGATAGGTCATGATAATTTTTAAGTGATAAGCGTTAAAATTTTGTAAATATGGGTTAATGATTCAGTTTAGCTGTAATATTTATTAGTATCAAACGCTTTTGAAGGTCCAAACGTATCAGTCGTGCACTTCGACATCTACGTAAACTAAAATAGTCTAGCGGACGGCCCGGCGACCGGCGCCGGCGACCGAGTTAGCGCTCGCAGTTCGTCCGCGGAACCCTCTCGCGCCGGTTCTATTTGCAACCACGGTGCGCCGGCGTGTCCCGTCCACTTCACGCTGCGACCAATATACTGTGCCACGGTGAAATGGCTCTGGACTTTCACCGCGGCTTCCGCCGGTACAGGAAACGTGACGTTTAGTTAGATACACGAAAACATGCCACACGCTAACGAGACTGTCAACGGGGGCGATCTGCTCAAGATCGAAATCCCACTAAACGGCAATGGAATCAATGGACGCGAACTCAAAGTGCAGATACCAGACTCTAATTCACTTAATGGGACACTTTCACCATCTAGTGGAACAATGTCGCCAAATTCAAATGGGCCCATGTCGCCGCCTATACTGGATGCGACCCCAAAGAAACCACCAAAAGCACCAATGGCCAGGACCATACTACCCACGAAGAAATCCAAAACACTACCATTGAACTTAGAGGAGAAAGTGCCACCAAAAGCACCAGTAACTGTACAAAACGGTCGCAGGATTTTTGTCCCAAAGCAATTGAATGAAGTTCATACTATCCAACAACCTCCTGAGAATGTAAAATCACTAATTGCTCGCTCTCCTAGTCCTTCCTACAGACGAAGCGTTTCATCAACATTAGTGGAAACTGGGTCCATAGCAGAGCTGGCCAGACGACACGAGTATACTCCTAGCGTCGTGGTTTCTCGATCTCCAAGTCCGTCGTCATACAGTAGCATCCGAAGTTCAGGCAGCCATTATTCTACATGTAGCAGCAATGGCACTTATGTTCCCCTGTCTCGATCGTCAAGCATGAATTCCACTCTCTACAATAGGACTCCTACACCAAGGAGAATGTATCCGCAGTCCTGTGACAGCTTCGATTCCGTTGACCTTAATTTATTACGGTCTAAAGAACAAGCTCCTGTAGTATTCGACGCTAATTTGCAATTCGTTCTCGGATGCAATAAACAGCCAGTTAGGCAACGGATGAGACCGGTTGCCGCACATTTGGAAGAAGGCACATCTTCAAATTATTTGAGCAGTAAGATCGACAGCTTCCTCAAAAGGACCGACCATGTTATGGACGAGTGGCGCAGACTGGGACATAAGGATGATCCCGACTTGGATATCTACTGCGACGGGAAGAGGCGAAAGATTGGGCGCTCCAAATCAGCTACAAACATATTGATTAAAGGATTTACTATGTTCAGCCGTAGTGGTAGCAGAGCCAGCAGCGTATGTAGGTCAACCACGAGGGGTATTTCGGAAGACAGAACAACGGTCTCCGAGATGGAAGAGGTTCGTTTTTTGCGAATGTCTTTATAACTGTTAACATGTGTTTTTGGTAGCTGAACCGTATCTAAATCATTTTGCAGTGCTCGGTAAAGCAACGCCTCTGCAGTAACATGGGTAATAAATTCGAACATTAGTTGTTTGTATTTGTAGATCACATCGTCAGGCGGTGGCGCTTGTTCAGATCTCGAATCTCGAGTATTTATCGTGCTCTTGAAACGTTTGCCAAATGCTTTTTCACTCGTTATTGTGGGTTTCCCTACATTTTACAAACTCGTGTGGTTTTAGCTATGTATCTATCTATCAACACTGCGACGTCGACACAAGTTGTATTTTTAACGATGGGCGGAAGTTCGCTTTTATGACACTTGTTTTTGGACGATGCATGCATGAAAATATTTTCAATGTTATCATTTATTATCTGATTATCCCTGTTAAATGTAAATATATTTACTGGAGAGTCACCTTGGAGACTTTGAAAGTTTTATTACAATTTATCAGCGTTCAAAATGCAAAATTATATATATTATGAGCATACTGAAGTTCTTGAAAATTATGAGCATACTGCAGTTCTTGGAAACGTATTCTTTTAATATTTAAGAACTTAACCGGTTTGTTTTAAAATATATTAATAGCTGTTTAGAATAAAGTATCTGCTGGCAAGTACCTAACAGTTTTTTAGTTTTGTTTTAAAATCGGTGAATAACTACTAAAAGGAAGAAATTTTCCGTACCAATCTATAAAAGTCATGTTCACTGAATTTGTTTTACTCAAGTTGTATTTAGCCAAAACAGCTTCCTATTTATAGTTAAATTGAACTGGTTATTATTTTGAACATTCAATAGCTAACCTTAAGAAAAAAATATCACGTATTTTACCTAAGTTATTTTAGTAATGTCGTAAGATCACTAGCTCTCCTACGTTACTTATGCCATTTATGTCCAGTTGCATACAAAATAAGTCTCATTCATAACATAAATCATAGACAAGTTATCTAGAGTATATCGTATCGATCGATTCATTCATAGTTACGTACGCCGTGGTTACGCCATATTTTCCCTAACAATGTTCGCAGATATTTTGGCGTGCGCGCACGATTGCCAGTTATTTTGAAAGGAAGTTCTAAACGGTTTTGGCAAACATATTGTTGTTAGTTAATCGTATGTAACATAATAAAACTTTGGTGTGATACACAAGTTTACGATTTCATTCCTACCCGTAATGTCATAATGATAGTACATTTTAGAAGAAGGCGTATTCGATTCCCGGAGGGGTCTGACTTTATAGGACTTATTTTGGTAGGTGCTAATGGACTAAGCTGGGTTGGTTACCACCATTTTACTAAGTTTTAGTGCCAAATTTTACTGATGAAAGCGTCGATGTGTTCCGCTTACAGTATCCGGCTTACCAGTTGTGGATTTAAAAATCATCAATTTTATACACCAGAAAAAATATGCATACATTACTTACACAAGACAGCTTTAAATAAAAAAAAAGATTGCCCCCCCCCCTCCCTCTTAAAAAATTGGCACATGCGCTTTTGCAGTATGCACCACAAACATTCCCCACAATTACCTATAACACTATTATAAACAATAACATCGTCAAATCATTCGAACTGAAGACGACATTTTGTCCCCAGCTATCCGAAGTCGGTGGCGAGTTGGCCGAGGAGCGGGCGGCGGCTGCGCTCGCGACGGAGCGAGCCGATGCCGAGGCTTCAGAGAGGCTGCGCGTCGAGCGGGAGAACCGCGATCTAGTCACCAACAACCAGCGTCTTCAACAGGTGGGTTCACATGTAACAGCTCCAGCGAGTTGATCTATAATGTTTAAAAAAATCATATGAAACAAATATAATGGAGGTTGGTTGGGCCGAGAGGAAGGTAGTTACGCTGATGTTAGAGTGAGCTGAAGCCTAGACTCTAGAGATGCACGACTCGAAGACGTGACACGACGAATCGCATCATCGTTTCTGATCGCTTCGCAAACACTTCCCGAAACGTAGAGTGTACAAGTTCTGCGTGGTAAGTAAGAACTTTTTACACAGTAGAAAAAAAATACGATTTAAAACAAATGTGTAAAGAATCAAAATTTTTTTTTTCATTTGATTACAGAGAGATTCAAGATAATTTATTATGCAGAGAACATAAATAAAAATACAAGGACAAAGGAGTACATAAAGCTGTTTTAAAGAAATACGCATGAATACGATTCTTAAAGATGCCTGTCTCTAGAATCTCATTTCATTCTTACAAACATTTAGACAACAAATATGAAATTATAACAACCATGACATGATCTCCATCATAAAATATCTAAGCCCACTTCCTTAAAACGTTTATTTCTCCACAGCGTTCTTACAAAAATTAATATATTTTTCTTCACTTTGACCCTAGGCATCAGAACGTCTCGAACTAGAACTCCTGCACTGGCGCTCGGCTGAAACCAACGGCGCTGAGCCCTCAGACTCCGAGGGTTCCGAAGCCGACGGCAACGCCAGCAGCGACAAATACAAGCGGCGGTATGAGCAAGCGCATCGGGAGTTGCAGCTCTTGCGTGCTCAGCTTCGAAGACAGCACGAGGACGACTTGGAACAGCTTGTTACTGTCAAGAAGCAGCTTGAAAAGAAGGTTGGTAATACAGTGTAATCGTTTGGCGTTGGGTAAAGTTACCATACTAAAAGTTAAATATAGAGTGACTTTAAATTAGTTCTTGATACGAAAGGTTATGCATGTGCTCATGATTTCAAACAACTTTCCCTAAGGAACCCATAGTCAAATCACAAAAAAAATTGAACTCTCCATACAAATCGATCAACTTACTGGCCAAATTAGTATGAAGAGCCCAAAAATTTTTTTGCGATTTGACTATGGGTTTCTTGGGGAAAGTTTTTTGTTTTCATGAGCACATGCACACCCTTTGGTATCAAGAACTAATTTAAAGTCACCCTATGTATAAGTATGATATGTAAAGTACGTACTGTCGATCGTACTAAAACAAGACACTCGTTAAAGAACTGATAACCTATGGGAAGAAAGATTGCCCAGTGGTCATTACGGGCCGGATATGGAATATGGATGGACGGCTACTTGAACCTATCTGGTGTAATGATGATATCGTCGGTCAAATCACGAAGAGGCGTATCCAATAGATTCTTGATCTTGAGTTATACATATTAAAGGTAAACTTAAAATAAACCTAACAATTTAAAGGTTAACTACGATTGTATGAAAATTATGAGTAAAAAAAACCTACCCCTTAAAGTAATGCTAGTATTGCTGAACCTTTTTGCTACAACCAATCACTTATAAATCATACGCAGTGAATAAAAAATAAAAAAAACAGGCGACCGCCATTAACTGGGTCACTACACAAAATACCCACTTTTATCTCGAACCCTATCTGAAGATCATACTTGATGCGAGATATAGATACGTGATATAGTTAGTTACGAACAGATACGTACACGCACCATCTTATAGTTATCGCATAGACAGAACCGATAGCGAAGTTAAAAAAATATGCCATAAAAATTGCGTTGTCTAGAAACAAAACCAGAGAAAATGGGACATAATACCTAAATTACAAAAAATAATGAATTTTATTATTATTTCTATATTATCTTAAATATATAACGTTTTAAAGTGTCTTTAACGAAGTTGAAATGGATCAAGAGTGTGATGATTTTGATAAATTCAGCAGTCTAAGTAGTGCGGTGAGATATTTGTGTGTTTTTTCGAAACAAATTTCTTGTTTATGATTAAAATTCCTTCCAAATGTAAAATAACTAAGTTAAAGACATATAACGAGCAGAACTGTATAAAATTTATAAACTTTAGATATATTTTTTAATTTTAATTTTACAGCAAGACGTTGTCCTCAAATGTTATGTTCTTTAAAGTGGTATTTTATTTAAAATCTAAAATATGCTTTACAATTCCTAACAACAAAATTATTTTAGATTTATCTTAATTCTGAATCGAATGAAACTGATCTCCAAATTTGATCTCCAAAATCCATCAATCCGTTTTGGCTATAGACGGTAACAAAAATTACGTATATAGGATCATATTATCTTTGACCATAAAATAAATATAAAGTTTCCATCTTATACAACCAAATAAAACAACTGCACGCAGGAAGATCTAATGAGTAATCTACGGACAGTGCGATTCGCGTAGCTGAGTTTTGGGCCGAGACTATCTAAGTAGGTTTGCTATCGACTCGAAAAGAAGAAGAACCAAATAAAAAATGAGAAAGAAATGAATTGCATCCACCCGGTACTATCTTTTTCCTACTTTTTCTATTACTTCCTAAAGGTAGTCTGGAAAAAATCGCTGATAGCGATAAGGCGGCCTTTTCACATTTTGTTGTTTGATTAACCCTTAACTTAAGTTTATATTTATGTTGGTGTGCAATAAAGTATATTTATTATTATTATAAAGAGAACTGTGGGAAACCGCCAAACGCAGCGCGCGCTTAGTAGCGCACGACGAAATAAAAAGACATCGCACCTTTTTTTTTTTTATGGCAGAGGTGGCAAACGAGCAGACGGATCACCTGATGGTAAGCGATTACCGCCGCCCATAGACACCCGCAACACCAGAGGAGTCACAAGTTGCCGGCCTTTGATTTGGGAGTACGCTCTTCTTTACCTTCTCGCACTATTCACAGTGTGAACACTGTGAACATTTAATCGTAAAAAGCTCTAAACGTGTCGGTTAATGTGTCGCCGTTGTGGTTATAATAGAACCTAATACGACATTAATAATAGAAACTAATTAATAGGTCACTGCACCTCCGAGATAAGATAAAAGTGTAGTATACCTATACTCTTGAGTACGCCTTTACGTATAACAATTTGTATGGCAGATTTCCAAGTTATGTATTAACGTTTCAAAGCTCTGTTGATAAGAGAGAATTGAGACATATATTTGTTAATGCCAGTTTTGCATTTTTGAATGAATGTCAAACAACAACTATAGGTATCTCAGTATAGTGATATTTTTTGGCGTAGCTTTTTTTAATGATTACGTTAACTGCTTGCTAATAATGTTACAATCGTTTTTTGTTATTTTTCGTGTCCAACTTTTTTAAATCTTTGTAAAAGAAATTGAAACTATTAATTACATAGAAAGTTTTATTTTCAAAATCTGCACAAATAGGCCCCGCGCGTAGTTTGTCATTTGACAAAAAAAACACATTTGACCGGGACATAGTTTATATCCGCTATTAAAAAACCACCTTGTTTAAAGTCTAAGTTACTAATTCAAATTTCACGAACTATTTCATTTGAACGCTACACATTGCTCACCAGGTGCAAGATGCGTACGAAGAGGTGGAGGAACAGAGGGCAGTGGCCGCGCAGTGGAAGCGCAAGCTGCAGAAACTCACCAACGATATGGCTGATCTGCGGTCGCTGCTTGATGAACAGGTATGTTCCCAGCGGACCCTAATACTGGAGACGCGGTTTTAGTGTCAGTTAAGAACTGCTTTCCAGGTACTGTGACTGTGTAAGCCCGCTTCCATCTAACGGTATGATCAGCACTTAACACCAGCCATGGGCTTACCAATTGTAGGTAAAAACAAATGAAGTGTTTTACCGCCTATTTCGATTCAACCGGGCTAGACATCTGTCATCATCATCAACATCGGCCAAAAGACGTCTACTACTGGACAAAGCCTGCCCCAAGGGTTTCCGCGCCGACAGTGCATTGTGTGCATCCAGCGGCTTCCCGCAACCTTCAATAGATTATCGTTCCACCGACTGGGAGGCCTGCCAAAGCGCTGTCCTTCCGAAATGTCCAAACAAATATCCGTAATGCCTCCTGTGTGAATTTTGGATTTAAAAAATAAATATAATCACCACCTTTCCTTTCTAGACGTGCCGCAACAACCTGCTAGAGAAACGTCAACGCAAGTTTGACGCTGAACTTCACGGCGCCCAAGAGGAACTGAAGAGGGAGCGCAGCGCTAAAGAGAGGTTGTCTCGAGAGCGCGACCAAGCCCTCGCCGAGAAGTACGCGCTCGACCAGAGCCTCTCTGTAAGTACCGAATACTAAATGTACACTCATGAATAATAAATAAATATCTGAAACGAATGACACACGGTCATCAAGCCTCAAACTAGGATTCTCTGTATTACATATATCCGGGAGGTTGTGGGGCTGGTAGCCTACCCCAGTGTCAGTTGCTTTCAAGCTGCCCGCCTAAAAAGCCTCTCAAATAGCTGAACGACCGCCATCTAGTGATAGCGATCTTTGACAATAGCTTGATGTGCTTTGCCATACATCACCTTAGTCTTTTTTCATCGTAACAGGAAGCTCGTATGGAGCTTGAGCTGAAGGAAGAGCGGTTAGCGGCGGCTACCAGGGAGTTGGAAGAGCGAGGTGGTGGCGGCGACGAAGTGACGTCACTGCGGCGCGCCAAGACTGAGCTGGAGCGCCGGCTCCGGGATCAAGAGGAGGAGCTGGATGACCTGGCTGGCCAGATACAGGTGAGCCCTTGGAGGGAGGTAGACATCATAGTAATAGGGATCAGTTTATAGTGGACGAGGTAAATGTGTAAGGACCGAGCTGGAACGCTGGCTCAGGGACCTCTTGTGAGCCCTTGGATGGAAGTAGTTATTATAGTAATCTTTTCTTTATTTGTCATCGATCAATAGTGTCACCATCGTGTTTTTTTTAAATTATTTCTTTGATTTAAATAGCGAAAAGAAATATCACGAAAAAACATGCAGTTCTCTTACAAAATTGGCTTAGATCCATATAAGAAATCCAATTATTTTTAAATACCTATAGATTTCTTCGGGAAGTTCTTCAGTTTCTTCTTAGTCCTTAAATGCGTCCGTCGTCTTAGCATTCACCATGCAAACAAGCAACATAAAACCACTAATCGATATTCGTTTGGCAGCTTCTCGAAAGCTCGAAGCTGCGTCTGGAGATGCTCCTGGAACAACAGCGCAAGGAGGCGCGCCTGGAAGCCGCAGCGAGGGATGACGAGATAGAAGAGACACGGGCTAACGCCTCCAAGAAACTCAAGAGTAAGTATCAGGGATCACGTGGTTCTTCCCAGCCTGACCACCACAGCTTTGGAAGTTGTAAGTATGCTTAAAAAAATGTACTATTTAGTACTGCAAGGAAATTAATTGTACCTAAGTATTATAAAGGTTATAGCCCTTTTAAGGTGGTCCGGCTACATTCATTTTTTATTCATTATTCATTTTTTGTTGTACGCAACGCCTGCTTATTATTCCATAGCAATACAAAATTTCGTGATAATTGCTGTAGATAGTGTTTGCGACTGGTGTTTCTGCTGATAAAACTGAAAACATTGCCGTGTAACGTATAGTCGAATTGCACAAAAAAATAGGGAACTATAAAAACACTTAGACTTAAAGCAAGTTTAACCGCCTCCGTGGCCTAGTGGCTAGACCACACGCTTTACATCAGGAGGTCGAGGGTTTGAATTGCTACTGAATATTAAGCAGGCGTTGCGTATTACAAAAAATGAATACCCGTTATAATGGTGAAAATTTGGATTACAAAAAAAATTAAATTTGTTAAGGTAAGCACATTGAAGGTAACATTTTTTGACATACTTCGCATTCAAATAAACTTTTGCATTTACGACATATGGTGGTGGTCCGCCTTAAAAGGGCTATAACTTTTAACTTATAAATAGTACAAAAAGAGTACTTTTTTTAAGCATACTTACAACTTCCAAAGCGGTGGTGATCGGGCTGGGAAGAACCACGCCCAGGGATCTACAATCCGGGAGTTGATAGTATCAAACATAAATTATTAATTATACGGTGTCAGTAAAGGTAGCAAAATGTTGGTTCAAACGTTTTCATTTTGGGAGATTTGACGTTAAAGATACACACAAATAAAATTTATAGAGTAATAGGAAATATTTAATTTTCTTAACAAAATAAATAAAAACTTTTCTGACCTAATATTTTTACTATGCACGTCGTGGGCAAGCAGAGCACTGGAAGCGCAGCTTACTGCTACGCATAAACTACTAGTTTAAACCAGTTATAACGCGTGACATCACGTTGTTCTGCCCACAGTGTTGGAGAGTCAGCTGGAGAGCGAGCATTCTGAGCGCAGTCTGCTGTTGCGCGAGCGACACGAGCTCGAGCGTCGCCTGGCCGCGCTGGAGGAGGCCGCGCGCGCAGAGGCGCAGCAGCAGCAGCAGCTGGTGCAGCGGCTCAAGCGGTGAGACGCACTAAACATATACACGAACACGTTTTGTTTTTGCATACATGTCACAGATCACTCCCTACAGATAAACAGGGCATTCGAGGATCACCGAGACATACATATCACAAATCACCCCCTACTAATTCCGTATACAGTACAGCCGAGACTTACCGATCATTTGATATCTAGATAGACAGTTTCGACATATTTAATTCCCAGCAACACACAAAACAAGGTTTTTTTTTTAATGTAATGAAATAAATACAAACATTTCATTATTACCATCGATATAATAGGTAATCTTATATCGATTGTAATAAGATAGGTATATAACAAGATAAGATTACGCTAAAGCGATAGTTTATACCGGGTATTAGGTAAAATAGTGAAGCTATTTAAGATGACCCTAGATGCAGTACATTTATACTATTTATATTCGCTTTAATAACTGAGAAAAACGACGGTTTTGTCTCGGTGTTAGGCGGCCCTAAAGTCACGTCATAGCTCGCACGATTGTACGTGCGAGAAAGAGACAGAGAACAAATAAGGGCGGCGTTACACTAAAGCAGTTTTTTTTTTAAATTTTAATTAAAGATTTTGAGGGGAAATTTTAATTTAAAAAATCTGGGGTTAATTGTGATTGTTCAGTTCAGTCTTACTCAACCTGAAAAAGTGGGTGCGAAGCGGAAATTTCAGAAAAAATTGTGCAACTTTACACCCTAATTTCTCGTAAACGAATGGGAATTTCGACTTCGCTCTTTTTTTTGTATTAGGTTCTATAGCCCCTACGTGCCAGTTAAATATTTGCACTATTTAACCTAACATCATGTATATGGGCAGGCGGGCACTTACAAAGTATGCATGACTTCAGTATCGACCAAGAGTTATACTGGAGCAGACATAACGCCAAAAATTAATCACCAGGCGTAACTCAACAGATTCATCATTTATTATCATTACATAAAGTACAAAGACAAAATTAATAGTTTCAGTCTACGGATAGTGACATTTAGCTGGAACGCCGCATCGACTTTTTTTGGACAAGACTAGTTTAAACTGATTCTGGTTTACTGTCAGTGCACATTGTTTTTTCTCTCCGTAATGCGTCTATCAATTTCTGTAGATGATTTTCTGCTTCTATGTAGTTGCCATGCGAAGCCAAAATATGACAGTTACAGACAGCGTTGCCGGCGCGGACTTTTTGTTCCGATTTCGGAACTTTTGAGGCTCCAGCGGAACTTTTGCCGAACCTAATGATCATCGGAACTTTTCGGAACTTTTAGTGATAAATAAAGCTCGCGCTGAAGGAAGCGAATCTTCCAAATTCACTTGACTGGTGTTTGGCGTGGCTAAAAACGAGACGACGGACGCTACTTTGAAATTTTTCTTCGGGCTCGCTTCGCTCGCCCTTTTTTAGATCTCAGTGTCCCAGCCCCTGTGTTACGGGTCTTTTTTGTCGCTACGCTCCAGACTCCCTCGCCGTCACTCTCGGTCCCTAGCCAACGGCTCTCTCCGGCAGGAAAGTTCTGCCTGTCAAGGGAGCATCTCCTCAGCCGTTATGTGACTTTCTAATGACGGCCCGACTAAGAAATATTGATTTCTTGTCGGAGAAAATGCTCCGTTGGATGGCGGCGTACTTGCGTATCCATGAGGAGCGTCTCGGCGAGAGAGCCGACCTGTGCGGCTGGAGGACGTCGCAGCTATCGAGCTGGGGCTTCCCAGTCACATTGCTCCCTGCCACTCCTCGCACACTATGAAAGCGCGACGAGGATGGGGACGAGACGTGATGGCGGCCAAGAGCTTTTGCTTGGAGCTGCTTCATGAGGCCCGCCTCCCACCCCGCTCTAAGTCCTCAGCTGCCGAGGAAACTATGCGAGGGGGTTCCGCCGCTCGTTGAGCGCCGGTGACCGCCCTGCTACTCCCCGGAGAAGAGGCCTTACCTGCTTCTCGCCCCTGGCCACGGGACCGCTATAGCAGTGCGACCCGCGCCTGCACCAACGGAAACCGCTGTAGCTAGCCGCGCCGGCTCCTCCTGTCGCCCCACTGTCGTCAACTAGCCGGTCGCTTCCGCCTGTGCCCCGACGCTCCGCCAAAGTCTCGAGCACCTCGTGAAGCCGGCATGCCAGCCCAGCATGGCACCCCTGACTCCTGGCTTCGCCACCACCACCGCCACGCCGCCTCTCCAGGCCACTTATGCAGCCCGGTTAAAGACGCCGGTCCCTGCCGGCGCTGCCACCGTGCCGGGCCTCTCGGCCGCCACTCCGCTGCTGCCGCGACACTCGTCGCCGCGCCTGCAGCCATCGCCACCACCCCAAGCCCCAAAAGTACCGCATTGTGCAGCGGTACCTCGGCAGCCTCGAGGAGACCAGCGGTATTAACTGGTTCTTCTACACGCTGCCGGTTGAGAGGCCTCTCAAGGTGGCCTCACGTGGCCTCCCCTACAGGACGGACCACGTCCGACAGATATCAGTTTGAAATATTTCTGAGCCGGTGATACTGGGGTCTAGTATCTACCTAGTTGCGAATAACGTTGTGGCGACGGCGACGCACGCACGCTGTGGCGAAAATTGTTTGCTGTGGCCTGTGAACGGAACTTTCCAAGTCAAAACGGAACTTTTCACGAGTGGTTTTGGACTTTTTTCATTTTCTGTGCCGGTAACACTGGTTACAGACTAAATAATATATTGTGTTCTTTGCAGAGACCTGAAGAGATATAGAGCATTACTTCGCGACGCGCAAACCATGCTTGAACAGAAGGAAAAGGAAGGCGGCGGCCGCGCGCAGATCAGGCAGCTTAAAAACCAGGTACTTTTAGTCGTCCCCTGTTGGACATAGGCTTTGACTTGAACAAACCTCTTCAGCTATCTCCTTATGTAGATTAGATGATCTGACAAGATTGCCACGTTTATTAAATATCCAAACTACAATTTCTTGACTCAGCCATCATTTAATGTTGACACTGATTCTAGACGGAAATTATTGCCATCAAGAACATCTTTATTATCCAAAATCATCAACGAAATGTTTATAAAGTAATCCTAGCACATTAATGCATTTATCTATTTATTGTATAAGTATCATTCTTTTTAAATCACTAAAGCAAAAACAAATTACTAAAACAACCATTTATAAATGTTCTCAATCTTACAGGTGGAAGACCTAGAGCTAGCGGTGCGCGCAGCAACAAAAGCGAAACAAACCGCCGAAGCAGAAGCGGCGGAAGCGAACGCCGCGCTGGAAGAAGCGACGCGAGCGCGCAACGACGCCGCCGAGCGCGCCGTGGCCGCCACTCGAGATGCCACCGCCGCCCGCGCTCAGCTAGACGACGCGGAGGAAGAAGCTGCTGAGGTGAGATGACAGGAAGTAACAACTCAGGAGGTCTGATACTGTTCCTGCCTAAGTACCTACTGTAGGATCGTCCTCAATAAAAAGGGAAGTCTGGTACTGATACTGTTCTCGCCTACTGTAGGGTCCCAATAAATACTCGTAAAAAACATGAAATTAATGTCATACCATGGCAATACAAAATAAATTTGGCATCTGATTGGGGCGTTCTAAACTTAGCTTAGCACCATCTACATAGTTTCAAGGTACTTAAATATGAAACATACATAAAATATAGTTAAATTCAGACTTTCTTTTCTTTTAAAGTTTACAGTATGTATGTTTGTGTTAACTTAAAATGAAATCATGTTATATTTCATTTCATTTCATTTATTTATATCAGACTTCCAAAGGTCCATAAAAGTTAGTAACAATGTGACTTACAGACTATGTTAGTTATAATTACAACAGATAAAAAATTAAAAACAAACATACAAACTATATTAGTATACAAAAACCTTAAAACTATGTTAGTACCTTATATCTAAAAGGGATTTGGTCCGACAGATCAGGGTCCACAGGAATGGACTATCAAATCTGTCGGCCAGCGCCCGCAGGATTCCGTTGGGGCTCTCGCGCAGCCTGCGTAACAATGACGCCGATTTTTTACGCCAAATGGCGTCGAACCCATCTGTCCGCGCCTCCGCGAACATGAAAGAAGCGCGGAAGCCTCAACAAAGCCCTGAAGGCGTTATTAAACTGGATCCGCAGAGCGTTGTATGACCTTTGGGTATACCTGAACCACAGAGCCAATTGATTTTATATGATTGCACTATGATGGCATTTTTTCTGTTTTAAGGATCTAAACTTGAAGCATAGTAATACTTACATTTCACCCTGTTCATTCGTCAATTGCCTACGTTGGCTTTATCTGATTCCTAGAATAGAAAGTAGACGAGAATATCTAGCATTTATGTAATTTGTAAAAGCAAACAAAAAAGCATTAACGTAACACTTTATCCCTAGCTCCTCAAGAAATACCGCGCATCGACGACGGCTTTGCTAGCTGCGCAAGCCGAAGCTCGCGACGCCGCCGCCAAAGCGGACGCTGCGTTGGAAGAGGCGAGAGGTCTTCGCGAGAAACTGGCGGAGACTGCGGCGCGGCTGGCGCATGCTGAGGCCGGTCACGCCAGCTCGCACGCGGACACCGAGCGCCGGCTGCATACTAGGAACAAGGTGGGTACCTTGCTGAGGAGTATGGCATAGTGACTCCTGAGGTGGCCCCAGACCTACCGATTCTGTTCTACCCAGACCGAGAACACAAAAGAATGGGTAGGTTTGGGGGCACCCTTCAATAAAGTGACACAAGCACACCCCGGACGGATACTACCCAATTTACCTAACCAACTTACACAGAACATCAGTTTGAATTCATTTTATGGGGCATGCCGAGAACGGTCATGCCAGCTCGCACGCGGATACCGAGCGCCAAGGTACCTTGCTGTGATGTTATACAGGGGTGTGGCGTAGTGACTCCTTAAATAAAGTGACACAAGCACACCTCTGTGGCAGTGGCGTAGCGTGGGGGGGGCCGGGGGGGGGCATGGCCCCGGGCGGCACATGGATAGGGGCGGCAAACGGCACATGGATAGGGGCGGCGAGCGCCACATTTTTTTTACCTAGTGTTATTAGGTGTTATTAGGCGTCGATGAACTGGACTTAGATCACGCTCCTCAAGATATTACTAATAGTGAAGAGTTCAAACTTGAGCGTGTACTTCTTCGTACTTCTGTAGCTGCAACAGACCCAGACTTTAAAAAATGCATACATAATTATGTCTGGCTCACTGGGCTTACTAAAATATATTATAAACTTGAAGAGTGTTTACCAAATATTATCATAATGTTAAGAATATTTTTAACAGCTGCCATTAGCAGTGCCAAGTGTGAGAGAAGCATCGATAAAATGAAGGTAATTAAAAATTACCTAAGGTCGAGGCACGTCCAGGGAGGCGGCAAATTGAGCGATCAAAATATATGATAAAAAATATTCAAAGTTACATGACCCAGATATAACGTCATGAAAACAAATGTTATCGTATGAAGAATGAAACCCGTACAGCAGCGGCGCACAGTTTCATTTTAAATAGGGCCGGTCTTTGGGTCGTATCACCCGTGCACAGACACAGGGCGTCGAGCTCATGGGGGCGCCAAGCAGTCCAAGCACCCTGTTAGTTGGGGTACCTACCCTAACTGGAACGGCGCTGAGCGCTCCAAGTAAAAGGGTTTCTGTTGGTTTAACATAAACATTCTTAGATATCTTAAAAAATTTCGCCCTCGCTTCGCTCGCGCTTTTTATAAATATTATTTATGTTCGTAGACGCTCACCCACGGAAGAATATAATGCGCTCGCTTCACATCAGGAGGTTGCAAGTTTGATGTCCAGCGGGGTTCAATTAGTATTACGGATTTCGAATTTAGCTATATTAGCAATTACAATCGAACGTGATATAACATCGATTGTATAAAAGATTTTGCTTTAAAAAAAACACGAAAAGTACATAATTTTTAATTGATTACAGAATTTGGCTGTTTTATTTCGCTCCCGACTCGTAGTCCCACCGCATTGTCCCACTGGTGGGTCGACGAGTAATTGACTGTTTACTCGTAGTCCCACCGATTCACTCTTGGCCAGTAATCGTAGCATGCATTATAGTATATTGACTTTTTTTTACTAATGATCAAAATAGAAGGGGGCGGCACATTTTCGATCGGCCCCGGGTGGCGAAAACCCACGCTACGCCACTGGTCTGTGGCACCATTGACAAACTGACAAGCGCACCCCGCATACATATTTTTATATGCGTAATATATAACACTGTGCTGCTACTCAGAAAAATAAATTAACATACTGATTATATTACGTGTCTTCCTTTTAAACGATTGCCCCAAAAAAAAGAAATTTAATGTTTTATAGTTCATTTATGTATGTACGTGGATAAGTTTCTTTACTCCGCAATAACTTTTAAATAGCTAAATCAATTTAGATGTTTGTAATGTCATAAGAATACTCGTGATAGCCCAAGTAACATAGGTCAGGTTCGTTTTTAGTTCACATTCTGTCACGGCTCAGCACAGCGATCGTGTTTTTTTTTTTGATAGCCGGAGTAACATAGGCTAGATTCGTTTTTATCTTTTTTAATTCACTTTCTGTCACGAGACAGCCATCGCGTTTTTTATTTTTTAAATTTCGCCCGTTATTCCAGGAGCTGTAACTTTTAAATGTTAAACCGATTTAGACGTTTATAGTATCATTAGAGTCCTCATAATAGCCCAACTAACATAGGTTAGGCTCGTTTTAAACTTTTCATTTTTAACCTTTTTAGTTCACTTTCTGTCACAGCACAGCAGTCGTGTATTTTAATTTTTAAACTTCGCCTGTTACCCCAGGAGCTGGAGTCCAGCCTGGAGCTGGAGGCCACGGCGCGCTCCCGGCTCGAAGGGCAGTTGGCGCGGCTGCGGGAAGCGCACGAGCAGCTGGCCGCCGAGCTGGCCGCGGCGCGCCAGAGGGACCACGCCGCCGCCGACGAGCTGCGGAAGCTGACACGACAGCTCAGGTAACCACCCCTAGAGTGGAGGAAGCTGGTCTATACGTGGAATGGACGGTTCGAGAAGGTGAATGATGGTAGGGCGTATAACTGCGGGAGGTGTACGAGCAGCTGGCCGCCTAGCTGACCACGCCGCCGCCGAGCAGCTGCGGAGAATAACACGACAGCTCAGGTAATGTAGTAAAGCTGGTCTGTACGTGGAATGGAAGTTTCGAGAAGGCGAATTGTGTTCTCGAAAGCGAACTGTCTTCTCGAAAGCGTACTGTGTTGTCGAAAGCGTACTGTGTTCTCGATAGGGAACTATCTTCTTGAAAGCGTACTGTGTTGTCGAAAGCGTACTGTGTTGTCGAAAGCGTACTGTGTTCTCGAAAGGGAACTATCTTCTTGAAAGCGAACTGTGCATCGCGCACGAACTTAGGTTGGTGGTAGGGCGCATACACGAACCATGCGTGAAGTAAAGCTAGTCTGCGCCTAGAATGGAAGTGTTTTAAAAGCGAAATGTGCAAAGTGGTTAATGATAGGGCGTATAAGTGGCACCACGCACGAACTCGTTTAGGTTGCTGGTAGAACGAACACATGAACCACCTGGTTCGCATACATGGCCACGAAATAAGCAGATCAGTTGAACGGTTACTTTGAACTGTTAATTTTTTCATGAAGTCTGAAATCTGTATATGAAGTTTCATCACTTATTCATTTAAAAATCACATCTCTTCCCACAGAGAACTCAAAGAAGAGAACCTCAACTTAGACGCGAAACTGACCGAGGCTTCTCGCGCCAAGTCGGCTGCGGAGGCGGCGGCGGCGGCGGCCGCGGCCGAGGCCGGCGCGGCGCGCGACGAGGCCCGCCTGGCCGCGCGCCGCGCCGCCGCCCTGCAGGAGGCCATCGCCGGCGACCTGAGCAGCCCCAACGACTCCAGAGACACGGACAGGTTAGTCACGTAAACTGTTAATAATAATTAGGCTAGACTAGCTGCTAGATTTGTCATGGTCAGAGATGAGGCAGAGGGTGGGCCGAGGCCTTGCGGGAGGCTAATGCTGGCGACCTGAGCAGCCCCAATGACTCTAGAGACACGGACAGGTTAGTACAGGGAAGCGTGGTCAGAGACGATGCCGAGCTGGGTACTGGGTGGGTCAATGCCTAGCAGCCCCAGTGACTCTCGAGACACGGGCAAATAAGTCACAAAAGTACAGGGAAGTGTGATCAGAGACGAGGCCGAGCTGGGTACTGGGTGGGCCTGGAAGGATGTCATTTCGGGGACCCGAGCAGCCCCAATCGCTCCAGAGACACGGACAGGTTAGTCACAAAAATACTGGGAACTGTGGTCAGAAATGAGGCCAAGTTGAGTATTGGGTGGGCCAATTCCTGGAAGGATGTCATTGCGGGGACCCGAGTAGCCCCAATGACTCTAGACACACGGACAGGTTAATCAGATAAGGTATTAATGAAATAAAGTTGTGATCAGAGATGAGGCCAAGTTGGCTATTTGAGCAGCCCCAATGACTCTAGAGTTAGTCACATAAGCTATTGATGAAGTACAGAGCAGTGTGTCTGCGGATGAGGCTAGTCGCTAGGCAAGATTCACCACGGCCTTGCAGGAGGCCATCGCCGGGGACCTAAGCGGCCCCAATGACTAGGGACACTGACAGTTAGTCGCATAAGCTGTTAATGAAGTAAAGGGAAGTGTGGTAAGAGATGAGACCAAGCTGGCTACTAGATGGGCCACGGCCTTGCAAGAGGCCATTGCCGGAGACTTGAGCAGTCCTAATGACATGCTGGTAAGTCACATTAGCTATTGAGGTTGTTAACGCGACATATCTTTTTGTGCAGCGACAACGACAGCTACAGCTCGGACGAGTCTATCGGCACCTTCCTGACCAACCACAAGCTGAGCCCCTCCGCGCCCTCCCGCAATAGTGTGCACCTGGACTCGCAGAAGTAAGTAACGTATAACTGTATTTATTTATAGTATCTGTGTCATTTTAATTTTATAAGTTTTTATGTATCTATGGACCTGTACATTAGTTGCTAAGTTGCTTGATAATAAATTCATAATAATAAGTCCGCTCGCAACAAGGAATTACATTTTGACAATCTTAACACGTGACCCCCTCCAGGTAGTTGAAGTCATTCTTTGTAAGGCGCGCTTTGTTCAAGCCATTCATCTTGGTTTCGGATTGGACGTTGGACTTTGTCGATGAATTACTTTATTATTGAAAGTTGATTCTCAGATCTAGTAAAAAGTTTAGCTACCTGGTGCGCCACAATCTTACGTCTTATAGAATGATTTCGAAATATACATATATTTAAACGACACTTTAGAGAACATAAGGGCAATATAGCTATATCTTTTATTTTTTGCAATACCCTTTCAAATAACTCAGCATTTTGCTTCCAGATCGCACTCGCCCGAAGGCCGCGTCAGTCGTTCGAGCGGTGCTTCCACCAAACCCGGCAGCCCCAAAGAGGCGCTGGCATAACCCGCGGGCCCCGGCGGCATCCTCGCCGCCGCTTTGCCCGTCATCTGCGCCGCCTTCTGCTCGCGCCAGCGGCACGACTCCGCGCACGCCGTGCTCGAGTGACATCACTGAGCGTAATGCGTGACGTCTGAGCGTAATGCGTGACGTCGGAGCTTAATGCGTGACGTCAGTGTAATATGTGACGTCATCCTCACCAGAACTCGCCGAGATCTTTGATAGCACTAAAATAGCGTCTCTGCTGCAGCGCTTTGGAAGTACTCGGCTTTCATAGTGCTAAAATGACGTCAGAGAAAATGAACGAGTCATGACGTCAGACGCCTCGAGAATTTGTAATATTGTTTGGTTGCGCGCCCTAACTTATGATATGGACATTTACCTTATCATTTTTGCGTTTATTAACACACGAGATGTACTGAAATCAACGATTCATTGTGTCCATGACGTAATGTCATCTATATGGTAATATCATCGTATAAGGTGTGTTTCAGTTCCCATATCAATTCGTAATAGACAAGAGTAAAAAAAAACTCTTTCGTACTTATTTTAAAAGTTACAAATTATTGACCGTTTCTGATTTATGTGCAGAGCTGTTTGGATTATTGTTTCGGTAAGCGCCATAGGTTCTTGTAATTTTAAGTTCGGTTATTCTAATATTTATAGAGACTAGGACTTTAATCTATCGATATAAAAATGCCTAAATATTTAACTCTTCCGATCTGATTCGTAAATCGTAATAATATGAACCACGATAACGAACAAAGCTTGGAATTATAGAACAATAAACAAATTGCTCCTTATACGCTCAATATTGTATTTGTATGAATTTTATATGAGGCTACACACATTTACACTTTTTAAAATTTATATTGTGCTAAGCAGTTTAATGATATATCGGATATATACACTTATGAATTAGATTTTGACATGATATCAATGTTTTAATAGAAGTTATCATTATGTAAGACCAGATGGCGCTAGTGTCGCATTGCAGCTAAGCGGTGAAGTGAATGCATTCCAATTTATGACTTTTCATTCATAAAACCCAGCTTGGCTTTTTACTGGCTTGACAAGTTAACTAAGAGTGTGCTCAAAATGTAGAGGGACTAAAGTTCAATAGATATTTATGTACTTTGGTTGGACTCACTTTATGTAGTGCTTTCCTCTGTATTAAAATGGCACACAGTTCGTTGTCGGCTTCATCACTAGCACCGCGCAATAACTCATTGACTATGAAGTTATTTATTTAGCTTAAAACGTTAGAAAATTTTCGTAGGGGAATATTAGGTGTGCTGCTACCGATAGCAAAATAAGTAATTCTATCTTTTTTAATGGAAACTCCGTGGAGGTAGTTACTTATTTTGCTGAAGGTACATCAAACAGCCAGTCAGTATTTAGATGGCCTAGAGGCGTAACATACAAAATAATGTTAGGTTTCTTTGTTATTTAGTTAGCTAACTTTTGTAAATACATAACTAGATTGCATATACATTTTATTATTTAATTTGTAATATTTGTGTGATCAGACTGTTATTAATGATTTATTTGTTACAGTGAGTTGTTGCTTTTATGGTAGACATTCAGACATATCTCTTAGGGAAAATAGATTTTTATTAGATTCACTCTGACTGTTTTTTTAAATGTAATTGTACTATGACATCTTTAGACAATGCTTGACTCATTAGATGGCATTATATCTTTGTACCTTATTAATTTTTAAATCCTACCTATTTAATGTGATGTACTCAATCGTTCTACTATCTTTCATGTATACCCATGTAGCTATGTGTCTGTAACATTAAAAGTCTATAATATATACGTGTAATGTACTATAATGTGATGAAATGTTACTGCATTCAATACTGGTTGTAAAATGAAATATTTAATAAAGTAACTGAGATCAAATAGAGAACATGTCTTCTTTTTTACCTTAACACATCAGGGGCAGTGATCTGCAGAATCTGGGACCTGCAGACACGTGTGAGCCCAGACAGAACATGTATTTTTTTTTATTGTCTGGAAGTAAGACACCGACGCTGTATCGAAAAATTCCGGGAAATCGGCCTGTATGAGATTAATCTCTCAAACAGCATATGAACAATGACGCACCAAATTACTTTAAAACTTCTGTAAGCAGCCGGAATACCGGTACTAACTATGTACAAGCTCTTTAAAAGGTTATTTCTGTTTGTCCCTGCGTGATTGTCCCAACAAAACTTTTGTATACACGGTGTAAGGACAGGTTTCCGAAAACTTTAAGGGCTTGCTCAGTAGACGAAACTGAACAACTTCCCACATTTTTTTTTTCAGGAAACGAAAAAAACACTTGTTGAAAGTTGTTCAGTTTCCTCTACTGAGCAAGCCCTTAAAGTTTTTGGAAACCTGTCCCTTACACCCTGTATATACGGGAATTTTAAAGTTTCGTTGG
The DNA here is from genome assembly GCA_958295455.1 of Coleophora deauratella. NCBI lineage: Eukaryota > Metazoa > Arthropoda > Insecta > Lepidoptera > Coleophoridae > Coleophora > Coleophora deauratella. The sequence goes on along the minus strand of OY282409.1, from coordinate 9,626,197 downwards.
TCCCCGAAAAATATTTTTAACAACAGTTCATCTCTTTGAACATTTCTTTTTCTAAATAATATATTATTAAAACAGTAAATATGAATACTGACTTTTTTTTCCATTCCCTAATATTTTTCTTGTCAAAATACTTACAGGTGTTTTCTGAATTTGAATAATAATAAAAATATTTTTGGGGGACGAACGAAACTTTAAAATTCCCGTATGTCTGCGCATAAAAATGCGGGGACAAACAGGAACAACCTTCTTTAACTCCGTTATGTCCGAGGGCCGAACTCCTACGGTATAGCACAGAAGATGGTGGTGCTCTTCTTCAAAAAAGGTAATACCTAAGTAAGACCCCGCTGATGAAAAGAACCAGCACACTTTTAAGCCATGTATTATACATGAAGTGTGTGACAATACTTCAAGGTTGGCTTTTACCCATCAAACTGAACAACTTTTGTTCTACAACTTTGTTGAAATCGCAAAAAAAATTTTGGACTTTTCATACAAACTTGGTTCGCCAGCTGATCGATTTGTATGAAAAGTCCAAAAAAAATTTTGCGGTTTCAACAAAGTTGTAGAACACAAGTTGTTCAGTTTGATGGGTAAAAGCCAACCTTGAAGTATTGTCACACACTTCTGTTACACCCTGTATATTTACATGCCGTTTTCGAGTCGTTACTAATCGTATCGCACGCAGATGTAATGATTTCTTCTATCCTCCCGAACCGAGTGGAAATACTTTTCTGTTTAGAGAGCGTTTCAACAAATAGTTCCTATGCCGTTATGTTGGCTCCCCTGTCTATTAACGACATCACACGCGAAGACTCTTCTACCCATTTTGTTAGTGTGTGTCTGCATTCTATGTAGTGTGTGTCTCAGTTCCTCAGACCAAAGAAACTAGAGGACATGAAATATTTGTCTATATGAACAATCAGTTATACAAATATGTGCCATTTCGATAGCGAATTCTTAATTATACTTTTATTTCTTTCTAACTTATGTAATTCTTCTCAGTAAAAAAAGGACAACAATATTTTTGTCCTTTACAAAATGGCAACTTTGTTTTCGTGACGTCAGCAAAATACCTCTTTGCGGCCGATTCGCCATTTTCATTTCTCGGTGTCACTGGTACATAAGCTGTCAAAATGCCTTCGCTCGCGAGTGTTTTAATTGAAAATTGTTAAATATGGTTAAACAAAGCATCCGAAAATAATAAATTTAGTGAAACAACACAGTAATTAAGATGCCTAATTGTAGTGTTACAGGCTGTGGCATCAAAATGAGCCGAAATCGGCCGAACATTACACCGCACCGGTACGTATTGTTATCTTGTTGAAATATACCTTATTTTCACAAATGAAATTACGTATTTGTCTTAATGAAGAAGATAAGCGATATAAATAACCGAAAGTAGCTTTTCAATATAATTCCAGTCTGTCTTTTAACTTTATTTTATTAAAATATTTTTCGGCTCTAACGTGGCTAGTGTTGTTCTACGGGGCTCTTTTAGACATCGATGTTTATGTAGGATGATGACGAATTTTAGAAAAAGTTACTTACATATATTTTTTTTAGGCTTCCCCGAAGTGAATATAAAAAGAAAAAGTGGCTGGCAGCAATTGGCATAGAAAACATCAACAAAAGCCATCAACATCTGTTCGCTTCATTTCCATGAATCATGTTTACCACATTGGACAAAACAACATTGCATGATGAAGCTGTACCATCAAGATTTTTAATGGTAAGTATACCTATACTTCATTCCAATCAAAAAAAAGCAAAAGGTAAACAAACTAAGTATGCAGATGACATTGACATGTGTCAGTTCCATAGTAAGTTTGTTTACGTTTTGCTTTTTTTTGATTGGAATGAACCATACCCAGGCCACGTTAGTACTTAACGATTAAGAGTGTTGTCAGTGGTGAATTTTATTCACAAATTTACAGTCAGTCATATAATCCCATATAGTAATTTCTGTTTACATTTTTTTTATGGCAGAGGTGGCAAACGAGCAGACGGATCACCTGATGGTAAATGATTACCGTCGCCCATAGACACCCCTACATGAGGCTACATCTCTACGCAGCGCCAAGGAGTCAAGCCGATCTGAAATATCCTGGCAGCCGACGATTCGAGTTGCTCTTCGTTGTTCTGTTTACATAATATGGAAAAAAAGTGGATAAGCGCGATACATATACATACCGCGACTTCATAATTTTGATCAATTTCGTCAGGCACGGCATTCTTCCTAAATATAATGTTAAATTCTGATTACAGAAAAATCTGAAAGGCATTAAGCATGATGTTTTAGGAGGAAAACATTGTATTATTGTACGTCCTGGAATAGCTAAAGGATTCGTACCCAGTGGCACCAAGGAAAGCAGTGACAGCAGCTCAGATTCTGAAGATGACAATGTTGATGCCATGTCAGGTGTAAATCATCAAGTTATTTATTTCGACCAGAATGTTTATGTGAATAAAACTAAATAAATTTTCTTTTAATGTCCTAGGCTTGTTTATTTTCCCATTTGTTATAGGGATGCAGAAAACAAACTATTGAATACAATGATGAAAAGTAATTTCATTTTATATTAAAAACCTGCAAGTATTAAATTCATTTAGATTGTAGTATTAAATGTTGCAATGTAAGCGATAGTGGCGCCATTATCATCATCAGCCGAAAGAAGTCAACTGCTGGACAAAGGCCTCCCCCAAGGATTTCCACACCGACCGGTCCTGTGCTGCTCGCATCCAACAGCGCTATCATTATTTTTTTTTCAACTCTTTACGGCCAAGCTGTAAATTAAAATACAGTTCCGAATATTTGTCTTTATTTTGAATACCTACACCTATAGCGCTGCAAGACACGAGCCATCTACACTCGTTTGACATCTTCTGTCTCCTACTTTTTGCCTTTTATTGTTTAAGTGTAAAAGACACAGTTGATAGTAATCATATTGGAGATTACAGACCATTTACGTACTAATTAACTGATAAAACCAATATAATTAATTTCTTGTTTCATTTCGTTAATCTGTTATTGCCCATCTCTAGTTTAGGAGGATATGTCAATTTTGACCATAACCGTCAAATAATAATAAAATAATCGAAAGTTCGCCATCAGTTGCGATTTATGTACGAGTAGAGTACAAAAAAAAATAGACGCTCATTCTCTGCATGCCGGTGATATCGATAAAATCATATCTCATATAATGGGTATGCACTAGGCCGAACAGCCATTTTCGTTTCTCAGCAAGTTTAGGTATGCACGCTTTTTCTGTAGGTATGGCACGTCCATTATCTCCTACGTCATTGCTCAGTTCTATGTAGTGTGCGTGGAAAACATTGATGCCAACATAACGGCATAGGAACTATTTGTTGAAACCAGTGTGACCATTTGTGGCAGATTTCTGCCATTTGGGCAGATTTGGCTACTATTTTTTAGCTCTGGCAGAATAAGCTGACGATTTAAAAAGTGGCAGAATTTGGTAGATTTCAAGGAAATCCTTATTATTTTTGAAATACAAATAGAAAACTTACAATTTTCTGTCTTATTATTTACTTTCTTCTTTTCGTGACTTATTTGGTGGACACACTGAGAGAATATTCTCCCAAGTAAACTTGAATAAAACATAATTGACCACGCTGAATACGTTAAAAACAACCGACTTCAATCGCAACAACTCCAATTTTGCTATGTTTTTGTTGATTTTCTCAAAAACCGCTGAATCGATTTCGATAAAATTTATATGAGACCACCTGTGAAGTATACCCTTTTAAATAAAAAAAAGAATTTTCCAAATCGGTTCAGGCGTCTTCGAGTAATCGGTGAACATACATTGAAAAAAAAGAGTCAGTCAGTCAGTGAGTTCGAACAAAATATGATAATTTTTTTATTGAACATAAGTAATGGTTTTTAAGTTTTCTTTTTACTTTAAGATGCATATACGTATTTAATTTATGCATTTTCATCCCCATAGAGGCAACAATATGATGGCATATTTTTGGCATTTTTTGGAGTCGAGTTTGGCAGATTTTGGCATATTTTTTGCCAGTGTCGGGCAGATTCTCCAGTTTTGAGATGGTCACCCTGGTTGAAACGCTCTCTCTATACCTCAGACCAAAGAAACTAGAGGACATGAAATATTTGTCTATATGAACAATCAGTTATACAAATATGTGCCATTTTGATAGCGAATTCTAAAATATACTTTTATTTCTTTCTAACTTATGTAATTCTTCTCAGTAAAAAAAGGACAACAATATTTTTGTCCTTTACAAAATGGCAACTTTGTTTTCGTGACGTCAGCAAAATACCTCTTTGCGGCCGATTCGCCATTCTCGTTTCTCGGTGTCACTGGTACATAAGCTGTCAAAGTGCCTTCGCTCGCGAGTGTTTTAATTGAAAATTGTTAAATATGGTTAAATAAAGCATCCGAAAGTAATAAATTAAGTGAAACAACACAGTAATTAAGATGCCTAATTGTAGTGTTACAAGATGTGACATCAAAATGAGCCGAAATTGGCCGAACATTACACTGCACCGGTACGTATTGTTATCTTGTTGAAATATACCTTATTTTCACAAACTAAATTACGTATTTGTCTTAATGCAGAAGATAAGCGATATAAATAACCGAAAGTAGCTTTTCAATATAATTTCAGTCTGTCTTTTAACTTTATTTTATTAAAATATTTTTCGGCTCTAACGTGGCTAGTGTTGTTCTTCGGGGCTCTTTTAGACATCGATATTTATGTAGGATGATGATGAATTTTAGAAAAAGTTACTTACATATAATTTTTTTAGGCTTCCCCGAAGTGAATATAAAAAGAAAAAGTGGTTGGCAGCAATTGGCTTAGAAAACATCAACAAAAGCCATCAACATCTGTTCGCTTCATTTCCATGAATCATGTTTACCGCACATTGGACAAAACAACATTGCATGATGAAGCTGTACAATTAAAATTTTTAATGGTAAGTATACCTACCCACGTTAGTACTTAATGATTAAGAGTGTTGTCAGTGGTGAATTTTATTCACAAATTTACAGTCAGTCATATAATCCCTCAGTTATTTCTGTTTACATTTTTTTATGGCAGAGGTGGCAAACGAGCAGATGGATCACCTGATGGTAAACGATTACCGTCGCCCATAGACACCCCTACATGAGGCTACATCTCTACGCAGCGCCAAGGAGTCAAGCCGATCTGAAATATCCTGGTAGCCGACGATTCGAAATGCTCTTCGTTGTTCTGTTTACATAATATGGAAAAAAGTGGATAAGCGCGATACATATACATAGCGCGACTTAATAATTTTGATCAATTTCGTCAGGCACGGCATTCTTCCTAAATATAATGTTAAATTCTGATTACAGAAAAATCTGAAAGGCATTAAGCATGATGTTTTAAGAGGAAAACATTGTATTATTGTACGTCCTGGAACAGCTAAAGGATTCGTACCCAGTGGCACCAAGGAAAGCAGTGACAGCAGCTCAAATTCTGAAGATGACAATGTTGATGCCATATCAGGTGTAAATCATCAAGTTATTTATTTCGACCAGAATGTTTATGTGAATAAAACTAAATACATTTTCTTTAAATGTCCTAGGCTTGTTTATTTTCCCATTCATATAGTTATAGGGATGCAGAAAACAAACTATTGAATACAATGATGAAAAGTAATTTCATTTTATATTAAAAACCTGCAAGTATTAAATTCATTTAGATTGTAGTATTAAATGTTGGAATGTAAGCGATAGTGGCGCCATTATCATCATCAGCCGAAAGAAGTCAACTGCTGGACAAAGGCCTCCCCAAAGGATTTCCACACCGACCGGTCCTGTGCTGCTCGCATCCAACAGCGCTATCATTAATTTTTTTTCAACTCTTTACGGCCAAGCTGTAAATTAAAATACAGTTCCGAATATTTGTCTTTATTTTGAATACCTACACCTATAGCGCTGCAAGACACGAGCCATCTACACTCATTTCACATCTTCTGTCTCCTACTTTTTGCCTTTTATTGTTTAAGTGTAAAAGACACAGTAGATAGTAATTATATTGGTGATTACAGACCATTTACATACTAATTAACTGATAAAACCAATATAATATAATTAATTTCTTGTTTCATTTCGTTAATCTGTTATTGCCCATCTCTAGTTTAGGAGGATATGTCAATTTTAACCATTATCGTCAAATAATAATAAAATAATCGAAAGATCGCCATCAGTTGCGATTTATGTACGAGTAGAGTACAAAAAAAATAGACGCTCATTCTCTGCATGCCGGTGATATCGATAAAACCATATCTCATATAATGGGTATGCACTATGCCGAACGACCATTTTCGTTTCTCAGCAAGTTTAGGTATGCACGCTTTTTCTGTAGGTATGCCATGTCCATTATCTCCTACGTCATTGCTCTATACATACGAAGTTACCGGCAGCGTTGCCGGCGCGGACTTTTTGTTCCGATTTCGGAACTTTTGAGGCTTGGAATGATCATCGGATCCTTTCGGAACTTTTAGTGATAAATAAAGCTCGCGCTGAAGGAAGCGAAACTTCCAAATTCACGTGACTGGTGTTTGGCGTGGCTAAAAACGAGACGACGGACACAACTTTGAATTTTTTCTTCGGGCTCGCTTCGCTCGCCCTTTTTTAGATCTCAGTGTCCCAGCCCCTGTATATCGGGCCTTTTTTTCGCCACGCTCGAGACTCCCTCGCCGTCCTCGGCCCCCAGCCAACGGCTCTCTCCAGCAGGAAAGTTCTGCCTGCCAAGGGAGCATCTCCTCAGCCGTTATGTGACTTTCTTATGACGGCCCGACTAAGAAATATTGATTTCTTGTCGGAGGGAATGCTCCGTTGGATGGCGGCGTACTTGCGTATCCATGAGGAGCGACTCGGCGAGAGAGCCGACATGTGCGGCTGGAGGTCGTCGCAGCTATCGAGCTGGGGCTTCCCAGTCACATTGCTCCCTGCCATTCCTCGCACACTATGAAATCGCGACGAGGAGGGGGACGAGACGTGATCGCGGCCAAGAGCTTTTGCTTGGAGTTGCTTCATGAGGCCCGCCCCCCACCCCGCTCTGAGCCCTCAGCTGCCGAGGAAACTATGCCAGGGGGTTCCGCCGCTCGTTGAGCGCCGGTGACCGTTCTGCTACTCCCCGGAGAAGAGGCCTTACCTGCTTCTCGCCCCTGGCTGCGGAACCGCTATAGCAGTGCGACCCGCGCCTGCACCAGCGGAAACCGCCGTAGCTAGCCGCGCCGTTTCCTCCGGTCTCCCCACCGTCACCAACCAGCCGGTCGCTTCCGCTTGTGCCCCGACGCTCCGCCAAGGTCTTGAGCACCTGGTGAAGCCGGGGCCCAGCACGGCACCCCTGACTCCTGGCTTTGCCACCACCACCGCCACACCGCCTCTCCAGGCCACTTATGCGGCCCGGTTAAAGGCGCCGGTCCCTGCCGGCGCTGCCACCGTGCCGTTGCTGCGCCTGCAGCCACCGCCGCCACCCCAAGCCCCGCAAAGTACCGCATTGTGCAGCGGTGCCTCGGCAGCCTCGAGGAGACCAGTGGTATTAACTGGTTCTTTTACATGTTGCCAGTTGAGAGGCCTCTCAAGGTGGCCTTACGTGGCCTTCCCTCCAGGACGGACCACGTCCGACAGATATCAATTTGAAATATTTCTGAGCCGGTGATAGTGGGGTCTAGTATCTACCTAGTTGGAATAACGTTGTGGCGACGGCGACGCACGCACGCTGTGGCGAATTTTTTTTCTATGGCCTGAGAACGGAACTTTCCAGGTCAAAACGGAACTTTTCACGAGTGGTTTTGGACTTTTTTCATTTTCTGTGCCGGCAACACTGGTTACCGGATTAACCGGATTGTTATGTGGTCTGTGTGCTCCCGAAAATTAATAAAATTATAAAAAATAATACTATTATAAACCTGCAATAAGTCATTGGACTTTCCCGTAAGTAATTTTACTGTAGTAATTTGTGTGGGAAATACAATATGTCGTAGGATTTTTCATTTTCAAAGTGACATTTATATTTGTACTGACTTCTCTGTATGTTGTCGATTGTCATTTGAGCAAAAAAAAAGATTTGTTTTGCACATCTATTGTAATTAATTGTCCTGACCTCTGATCCGAGAGTCGTGGGTTCGATCCCCACACAGGGCAAACTTTTCTGGTGATGAGCAGAATTGTTTGCTCTGAGTCTGGGTGTATAATATCTATATATGTATGTATTTAAAAGTATATGTGTATATATATTAGTCTCTGGTTCCCAAGATACAGGGAATCCTAGTTTGGGGCCAGATGACCGTGTGTGATTTGTCCCGGATATTATTATTATTATTATTTTGCAAAATAATAATCATCACTCTTTCTATTTTTGTATCTATTTTAGAATGTGTAAATCGATGTATATAAATTACGTATTCAGTGTACAAAGGTATGTAAAGCCGGTCCACCCACCATTTTGTCAAACCTTTAGTGGTGTATTTAGTGGTCTGTCGACAATCGACATACTGGATATTGATAAAATTATCGATTTCTTGCTTGAGTTTAGGAAAGTTATGGTTGACTATTTTTATTATTGTTTCATCAAAATTCGATTGAAACATGCATAAATTTTAGCTACCAAAATAAATTTAAAACAATCACTGGATCGATTTTTGACAGTATTCGGTGTTTACGATTAAACTTATTTGACAGGTCTAAACTGAAAAGCTTCCTGTCTTTGTCTTTTCGATATAGAAAAAAAAGAGAACACATCGTGAAAACCGAATCGACACCAATATCTATTTTTTAAATAATTCAATCGGCTAGATCAGTATTTTTCAACCTTTTTTAATACACGACCCATAAACATACAAAATGTTAGTGATTTGAAAGACTGCATTTATATTTTTTTTAAATTAGAAAGTGATTAAGGTATTAACGTCTCCAAAATATAACCACGTTTTGACAAATTGTTAAGAAATAAACAGGCCTAACCTTCTCACTGAAATCGTATTTTTTCATTGAAGTGTAGGACCTAGTAGGACCTATAATCACTTACTTTGTCTTCTACCCGCGACCCCTTGAGAAAGGCTTCGCGATCCCCCAGGGGGTCGCGACCCACAGGTTGAAAAACACTGGGCTAGATTACAAATAAAAAAAAATACAAAATAGGTAATTTATTTTACACAGTAATTTACAGAATAGTTGTACATCACCAGCAAAAATATTAACCCTTTGAGCGCCACAGTTGGCTTGGGCCGACAACCGGTTTCCGGGCCACAGGCGCCAGGATTTAACATTTTCATACATTTTTGAAATTGGCGATGGGGCACAATTTGTCAAAAGTAAGTAAGTAAGTAAGTTTGTAAGTTGGTTTATAATCAGTATAAACCTACTTCCTATTTTCTCAGAGGTTCCAGTTGCATAACATCTGTAATTATCGTCAGCCCAGTCGAAGACGACGAAGAGTTTTATCTTGGTCACCAGGAGATGCTGAGAGTGGTAAGCCCTCTGTAAGTTTCAACTTTTTATTATGGTTTTGCTTTAAATTTATAATTTAAACAAATATACACTATTTTTCTTGAGAACTTTAAAGCGGACCAGACACTATCAGTAATAATGACAGTATTTTTACATCAGTATATTGACATTCCATCGTTTAGTATGCGTCAGACCATCATTCCAACCACTACACTGTTAGTATAATGTCAGTATAATGTCATTACTTGAAAATACTGTCATTATTACTGATAGTGTCTGGTCCGCTTAATGCCCCACCGGCAATCTGTTCTACGAGCAATGTGCCCTACCCACTGCCACTTCAGCTAAGCGATTCTGTGAACTATGTCCTATGTCGGTTACTCGGTGCATCGATTCCCTGATGAAGATTGCGGGAAGCCGCTGGAAATAGACAGCGCAGGACCGGTCGGTGTGAAAATCCTTGAGAGAGGCCTTCATCCGGCAGTGGGCGTATTTCGGCTGATGATGTGATACAATTTTACTTATTGTTTACAGTAGTAATATCGACGCTGACCTTCGCTCTGCTGATACAACTGGTGAGCCCAGCGTAGAGCCAAGTTGAGCGGTACGCGGACGCCGCGTTTACGGACGTGGCGGGCGAAAAGGCGGACGCGTTAATCGTCGCGGTCGAGGGCGGGGGTGGCTTAGTGGTGGACGAGGACTATTTGGCTGGACGCGGGATGAGCCTTTAGTGGAGCGTTTTGCTGAGCTGAAGAGCTTCCCCCGCGTGTGCGAAAGAATGTAGAGCGATTGTTAGGTGAGCGTGATAGAAGACAGAGAGTAGTGCGTGAAAGAAGAGCAGTGAATAATCAATCAGTGAACGAGGAAAAAGAGATGCCGAGAATGACGAGATGGATGATCTGTTTTTTGATTGTGAGTAGTTTGTGTGGAATTCGATGAATGACTGGCATGGAGAAAAAGAAACGTTCCTCCCCTAATCCCCTGGGCCTACCAATGTTTTCGAGACTGCATATGATGCGTTCCACGCTTTCTGAGAAGATTCCATCATTTCCCATATAGTCAACGAAACAAATTTGTATGCCCTAGGGGGTGAGAGTGCTCGCTTTCGTTGAGACTGGTTTATATCGATGAAATATTGGTACTGTTCGCATTTTTGATTATGTTTAGACATTATTATTTTTATATTTGATTTTTTATATTTTTATATTTGATTATTATTTAATGTATTTAATTTTGAATTTGATATTTTAATTGTATATTATTGTGTTGTGTTTTATGAGGCTAGTACCTGAAAATAAATTATTTCAATTCAATTCAATTTATTTATTCAAATGCACTTAGAGAAACATTTAAAGAAATCAATATTTTAACGTTTCCCTGTCAATATATTTATGAAAATATAATGTATGTGCGAAAAAACTTAAATCACTTTACACTGAATTCTGACAGACATACTCGTAATCTTAGGAATAACAGTAAGCTTCAGCTTGTATCTACTAGGCTCAGTATGGTTAGTAAGTCGTTTGTGGTACAGTGCATACAAATGTATAATAAAATACCAGAAGATATAGTAAACCTAACAGAGAATAAATTCAAAAGTTATGTAAAAAAGACACTATGTAATAAAGCTTACTATAAGACATGATAGAAATGCTTGGACGGTAAGTGTTTCTCCAGCCAACACAGCAACATTTTCATGACATATTGTGAGACAATAAAGATGCAAACTCTATTGTGAAAGAACTGAAGGGATTCGGTAAGACTTTTCCTTCGTGTCCATTACTCCAGCGGAATGTTGTAGCTAATAAGAATGTGAGTATAATAGGGAATTAGAGCATCATTAGGACTAATTGTGCGCCAGCAGCGGAATTTGTGCGTCTTATAATTTCGGAGATATTCATTAAAAACCGATTCCGCCAGGGTCACGTTCCCCCAGCGGCATGATATGGAAAAAGACGGTCTAGCTCATAACAAAGTACATGACTGAGTAGCTTTCGTCGTGTTATAAATGTGCGCAAATAGCGGAATTTGTGCATCTTACGGTTTTCGAATTATTCAAGATTCCGCTGCAGTAACGTTTTTGGGTTTTCTGTATCTCGAAAACGGCTGATAGAAGAAATTTCGAAAAAAAAACCACTAGTACACCTTAATTTGTGCGTAATTTGAGCAATGTTAGTTTTTTGAAAATTATGATATTTTTTTAGTAATTAATTTGTTTAGAAAAATCAGGAAATTCTAATTTACAAGGAAACGAGTGAAGTTGCAATCGAATAAAGAGCACTCAAATATTCCTCTAGTAGACCCTAATAATATCTGCAATTGTGGATTGTATTATCCAGTCAATTAGTGAGATATACCATTTAATTACGAAATTAATTTAGCGAAATTTTAAAGATTGAACTCAGTGCTTCTATAAGACTATGAAACATGAAATTTTACACAAAATTAGAGCGTCCTGCTAGCAAGCTTTTCTGTAAGTTTCAGCTTTGAATAACGTTGATTTAAAAAGATTTACTCAAAAGAAGAAAGAACGAACATTTTCCCTATAACCCGACCAAATTAGAATGTATACGCGAAAGCGGCCGCGCCATAAAAAAGGATAACCTTCTTAAATGAAAGGTATATTGAAGGAAGCTTTGTAAGTACAGTTGCGTTCAAATGTTTTATTGACGATTGTTTTCTTAGTACCTACGTGCTCGTATAGCGGCCGGGACGAAGTTATTATAAAAGATACTTGTAATAAGATTTCTAGATAGTGAGTATCTTATCTAAGTCTTGCTGCCAAACATAAATGTTAACAGCACGGATGTGTTCCGGCATGAAGATAGCCAGTTCCCCATTGCGTTGGGGATTCTTTGGTAAGCCCGCTTCCATCATCGGCGTCATCATTACTCAGGTGAGATGATGCCAAGGGCTAAAAACAGAGGATTAAAAAAATCAACATTAAGTAGTGTTTAATTTGTAGCATACTGATTAATAGTTCGAGAAGGTTAAAATAAAAATTAAAAAGAAGAATGAAACAATGAAGAGTTCTGAGAGAAGAAAGAAGAGATCTGCTAAAATCTGCCACACTACGTGGAACCCTGATATTATGGATAATTATGTATATGGTTCACCTACATAAAATTAATAAACGGGAAATTCCCGTACTACCTTGCATGAAACAAAAGTTGCTAGCTCAGAACCTAATTAAAATTATTTTCTAGTTAGCAAGTCATAAAAAAAATATATAACTTTTCTATTGCTATTTAAAAAAAGTATTTCCTTGAAAACTGCCAAAAACTTTTTTAAATCGTCAGCTTATTCTGCCTGAGTTAAAATTTAGTAGCCAAATCTGCCCAAATGGCAGAAATCTGCCACATGGACGGGTGCACATCTGGACGGGTATCAAAAACACGGGAACTCGCGCGACGGGGGGAGCTCATCACCTGTACCCGTGCCCCGGGGGCTACCTGTGTGAGAAGCGCAGCTCAGTTCAAAGCGATAAGATAAACACTTTGATCAGAAATTAACAAAGCATTGATTTGATTATATCTGCTTTGCGAGAAATATACCTCAACACATAGAGGTAATAAAGTACTAATTACTTCTATGCTATTCTATGGTATGGTATTTGTTCTATGGTACTAGGTAGAAAAAAAATATTGACGATTTAAAAGCATGTGCAAAACATCTACTTTAACATTTTGAGTTTTATGCCGATACATCAAAAAGTTTGTTGTTCAAATTGTCGATGTTACCCGATTTTAGCTAATTTAAATAAGACGCCAAATAATAAAACATATATTAATATCATATCAAAAAATTTTCTGCTTAATTGTCCAATTAGTTCTGGTTGTATGTTACCAATTTAGGAAGGTTATCCTTTTGTATGGCGCGGCCGCTTTCTCGTATACATTGTAATTTGGTCGGGTTATAGGGAAAATGTTCGTTCTTTCTTCTTTTGGGTAAATCTTTTTAAATCAACGTTATTCAAAGCTGAAACTTACAGGAAAACTTGCTAGCAGGACGCTCTAATTTTATGTAAAATTTCATGTTTTATAGTCTTATGGGAGCACTAAATTCAATCTTTAAAATTTCGCTAACTTTATTTCGTAATTAAATGGTATATCTCACTAATTGACTGGATAATACAATCCACAATTGCAGATATTGTTAGGGTCTACTAGAGGAATATTTGAGTGCTCTTTATTCGATTGCAACTTCACTCGTTTCCTTGTAAATCAGAATTTCCTGATTTTCTAAACAAATTAATTACAAAAAAAATATCATAATTTTCAAAAAACTAACATTGCTCAAATTACGCACAAATTAAGGTGTACTAGTGGTTTTTTTTTTGAAATTTCTTCTATCAGCCGTTTTTGAGATACAAAAAACCCAAAAACGTTACTGCAGCGGAATCTTGAATAATTCGAAAACCGTAAGATGCACAAATTCCGCTATTTGCGCACATTTATAACACGACGAAAGCTACTTAGTCATGTACTTTGTTATGAGCTAGACCGTCTTTTTCCAAATCATGCCGCTGGGGGAACGTGACCCTGGCGGAATCGGTTTTTAATGAATATCTCCGAAATTATAAGACGCACAAATTCCGCTGCTGGCGCACAATTAGTCCTAATGATGCTCTAATTCCCTATTATACTCACATTCTTCTTAGCTACAACAGTCCGCTGGCGTAATGGACACGTTCAGGGTGTCCATTACGCCAGCGGATTTCGGAGATATTCATTAAAAACCGATTCCGCCAGGGTCACGTTCCCCCAGCGGCATGATTTGAAAAAAGACGGTCTAGCTCATAACAAAGTACATGACTGAGTAGCTTTCGTCGTGTTATAAATGTGCGCAAATAGCGGAATTTGTGCATCTTACGGTTTTCGAATTATTCAAGATTCCGCTGCAGTAACGTTTTTGGGTTTTCTGTACTCGAAAACGGCTGATATAAGAAATTTCAAAAAAAAAAACCACTAGTACACCTTAATTTGTGCGTAATTTGAGCAATGTTAGTTTTTTGAAAATTATGATTTTTTTTTGTAATTAATTTGTTTAGAAAATCAGGAAATTCTCATTTACAAGGAAACGAGTGAAGTTGCAATCGAATAAAGAGCACTCAAATATTCCTGTAGTAGACCCTAACAATATCTGCAATTATGGATTGTATTATCCAGTCAATTAGTGAGATATACCATTTAATTACGAAATAAAGTTAGCGAAATTTTAAAGATTGAATTTAGTGCTCCCATAAGACTATAAAACATGAAACTTTACATAAAATTAGAGCGTCCTGCTAGCAAGCTTTCCTGTAAGTTTCAGCTTTGAATAACGTTGATTTAAAAAGATTTACCCAAAAGAAGAAAGAACGAACATTTTCCCTATAACCCGACCAAATTACAATGTATACGAGAAAACGGCCGCGCCATACAAAAGGATAACCTTCCTAAATTGGTAACATACAACCAGAACTAATTGGACAATTAAGCAGAAAATTTTTTGATATGATATTAATATATGTTTTATTATTTGGCGTCTTATTTAAATTAGCTAAAATCGGGTAACATCGACAATTTGAACAACAAACTTTTTGATGTATCGGCATAAAACTCAAAATGTTAAAGTAGATGTTTTGCACATGCTTTTAAATCGTCAATATTTTTTTTCTACCTAGTACCATAGAACAAATACCATACCATAGAATAGCATAGAAGTAATTAGTACTTTATTACCTCTATGTGTTGAGGTATATTTCTCGCAAAGCAGATATAGGTAATCAAATCAATGCTTTGTTAATTTCTGATCAAAGTGTTTATCTTATCGCTTTGAACTGAGCTGCGCTCCTCACACAGGTAGCCCCCGGGGCACGGGTACAGTTGATGAGCTCCCCCCGTCGCGCGAGTTCCCGTGTTTTTGAAACCCGTCCAGATGTGCACTCATCCATGTGGCAGATTTCTGCCATTTGGGCAGATTTGGCAACTAAATTTTAACTCAGGCAGAATAAGCTGACGATTTAAAAAAGTTCTTGGCAGTTTTCAAGGAAATACTTTTTTTAAATAGCAATAGAAAAGTTATATTTTTTTTTATGACTTGCTAACTAGAAAATAATTTTAATTAGGTTCTGAGCTAGCAACTTTTGTTTCATGCAAGGTAGTACGGGAATTTCCCGTTTATTAATTTTTATGTAGGTGAACCATATACATAATTATCCATAATATCAGGGTTCCACGTAGTGTGGCAGATTTTAGCAGATCTCTTCTTTCTTCTCTCAGAACTCTTCATTGTTTCATTCTTCTTTTTAATTTTGATTTTAACCTTCTCGAACTATTAATCAGTATGCTGCAAATTAAACACTACTTAATGTTGATTTTTTTTTAATCCTCTGTTGTTAAGCCCTTGGCATCATCTCACCTGAGTAATGATGACGCCGATGATGGAAGCGGGCTTACCAAAGAATCCCCAACGCAATGGGGAACTGGCTATCTTCATGCCGGAACACATCCGTGCTGTTAACATTTATGTTTGGCATTTATGTAAAATTTCATGTTACATAGTCTTATGGGAGCACTGAATTCAATCTTTAAAATTTCGCTAACTTAATTTCGTAATTAAATGGTATATCTCACTAATTGACCGGATAAAACAATCCACAATTGCAGACATTATTAGGGTCTACTAGAGGAATATTTGAATGCTCTTTATTCGATTGCAACTTCACTCGTTTCCTTGTAAATTAGAATTTCCTGATTTTCTAAACAAATTAATTACTAAAAAAATATCATAATTTTCAAAAGACTAACATTGCTCAAATTACGCACAAATTAAGGTGTACTAGCGGTGTTTTTTTTAAAATTTCTTCTATCAGCCGTTTCCGAAATACAGAAAACACAAAAGCAGCGGAATCTTGAATAATTCGAAAACCGTAAGATGCACAAATTCCGCTATTTGCGCACATTTATAACACGACAAAAGCTACTCAGTCATGTACTTTGTTATGAGCTAGACCGTCTTTTTCAAAATTATCCCGCTGAAGGAACGTTAACCTGGCGGAATCGGTTTTTTATGAATATCTCCGAAATTGTAAGACGCACAAATTCCGCTGCTAGCGCACAATTAGTCCTTATGATGCTCTAATTCCCTATTATAATCACATCCTCACGTAAAAAGAGCGCTTGCTGGCGTTCCGAGGATGCACTCTGACAGCAAATGTTTAGTTCCCTCTCTTTCACACTTACGCGATTTATATTATGCTATCCTGTTGTCAGAGTAAACTGTTGTGACCTCAGAACGCCCGCCAGCGCTCTTTTTACGTGACGCGAGCTATAGCTACAACATTCCGCTGGCGTAATGGACACGCTTCGTTTGCCAGACTTCTATCAACAACCTTCTCTTTCACACTTAGGATATTTACAATATGCTATCCTGCTGTCAGAGTGGAACCAACGCAGATTTGTGTCAAGAAATCCTTAGGTTGCGTTCCAATACCAAAGATTTCACTCGGGGTGATGCGAATTTTACCCTAAATCGTTCCAAAACCGAGCCGAGTGAAACCGAGGGTAACCGAATGATCGCCTGACAGTTCTCCGTCGGGATTTTGGAACGCCTTCGTGAATGCGATTTTCACTCTGACAAGTGCGATTTTTAACGCTGTTTGATTACCGTTCAAATTCGCCTGACAGTTTATTCGGCGGGAAGTTCGTAGTCAATGTCAAACAGACTAAGACAAACAAACATTTTATCTTCGGAATTGTTTTGAAATACGATTGTTTGTATCTGCTAAGGTGTTAAAGCCATAAATAAGACAGAACACTACCCAAAAAAGCTAGAAACCTTTCTGAATTATTTTCGATGACGTTTGTTACCCTGTCACTCTGGAATCACTCGCAAGCGTTCCAAAATCGTATTTTTTTCTCTTTCTCAAAATAGCTACGTCTCTTTCATTTCTCCGAGTTAAATTCTACCTCACCCTACCTTGGTTTAGGAACGACTTCTTATTATCCTTATTTCTCAGTTCTTTGAATATTTTTGTGTCGTGTTTCAGGGTGTCCATTACGCCAGCGGAATGTTGTAGCTAATAAGAATGTGAGTATAATAGGGAATTAGAGCATCATTAGGACTAATTGTGCGCCAGCAGCGGAATTTGTGCGTCTTATAATTTCGGAGATATTCATTAAAAACCGATTCCGCCAGGGTCACGTTCCCCCAGCGGCATGATTTGGAAAAAGACGGTCTAGCTCATAACAAAGTACATGACTGAGTAGCTTTCGTCGTGTTATAAATGTGCGCAAATAGCGGAATTTGTGCATCTTACGGTTTTCGAATTATTCAAGATTCCGCTGCAGTAACGTTTTTGGGTTTTCTGTATCTCGAAAACGGCTGATAGAAGAAATTTTGAAAAAAAACCACTAGTACACCTTAATTTGTGCGTAATTTGAGCAATGTTAGTTTTTTGAAAATTATGATATTTTTTTTGTAATTAATTTGTTTAGAAAATCAGGAAATTCTGATTTACAAGGAAACGAGTGAAGTTGCAATCGAATAAAGAGCACTCAAATATTCCTCTAGTAGACCCTAACAATATCTGCAATTGTGGATTGTATTATCCAGTCAATTAGTGAGATATACCATTTAATTACGAAATAAAGTTAGCGAAATTTTAAAGATTGAATTTAGTGCTCCCATAAGACTATAAAACATGAAATTTTACATAAAATTAGAGCGTCCTGCTAGCAAGTTTTCCTGTAAGTTTCAGCTTTGAATAACGTTGATTTAAAAAGATTTACCCAAAAGAAGAAAGAACGAACATTTTCCCTATAACCCGACCAAATTAGAATGTATACGAGAAAGCGGCCGCGCCATACAAAAGGATAACCTTCCTAAATTGGTAACATACAACCAGAACTAATTGGACAATTAAGCAGAACATTTTTTGATATGATGTTAATATATGTTTTATTATTTGGCGTCGTATTTAAATTAACTAAAATCGGGTAACATCGACAATTTGAACAACAAACTTTTTGATGTATCGGCATAAAACTCAAAATGTTTAAGTAGATGCTTTGCACATGCTTTTAAATCGTCAATATTTTTTTTCTACCTAGTACCATAGAACAAATACCATACCATAGAATGGCATAGAAGTAATTAGTACTTTATTACCTCTATGTGTTGAGTTATATTTCTCGCAAAGCAGATATAATCAAATCAATGCTTTGTTAATTTCTGATCAAAGTGTTTATCTTATCGCTTTGAACTGAGCTGCGCTTCTCACACAGGTAGCCCCCGGGGCACGGGTACAGGTGATGAGCTCCCCCCGTCGCGCGAGTTCCCGTGTTTTTGAAACCCGTCCAGATGTGCACCCGTCCATGTGGCAGATTTCTGCCATTTGGGCAGATTTGGCTACTAAATTTTAACTCAGGCAGAATAAGCTGACGATTTAAAAAAGTTTTTGGCAGTTTTCAAGGAAATACTTTTTTTAAATAGCAATAGAAAAGTTATATATTTTTTTTATGACTTGCTAACTAGAAAATAATTTTAATTAGGTTCTGAGCTAGCAACTTTTGTTTCATGCAAGGTAGTACGGGAATTTCCCGTTTATTAATTTTATGTAGGTGAACCATATACATAATTATCCATAATATCAGGGTTCCACGTAGTGTGGCAGATTTTAGCAGATCTCTTCTTTCTTCTCTCAGAACTCTTCATTGTTTCATTCTTCTTTTTAATTTTTATTTTAACCTTCTCGAACTATTAATCAGTATGCTACAAATTAAACACTACTTAATGTTGATTTTTTTAATCCTCTGTTTTTAGCCCTTGGCATCATCTCACCTGAGTAATGATGACGCCGATGATGGAAGCGGGCTTACCAAAGAATCCCCAACGCAATGGGGAACTGGCTATCTTCATGCCGGAACACATCCGTGCTGTTAACATTTATGTTTGGCAGCAAGACTTAGATAAGATACTCACTATCTAGAAATCTTATTACAAGTATCTTTTATAATAACTTCGTCCCGGCCGCTATACGAGCACGTAGGTACTAAGAAAACAATCGTCAAAAAACATTTGCACGCAACTGTACTTACAAAGCTTCCTTCAATATACCTTTCATTTAAGAAGGTTATCCTTTTTTATGGCGCGGCCGCTTTCGCGTATACATTCTAATTTGGTCGGGTTATAGACATTTTCATGTTCGTTCTTTCTTCTTTTGAGTAAATCTTTTTAAATCAACGTTATTCAAAGCTGAAACTTACAGAAAAGCTTGCTAGCAGGACGCTCTAATTTTGTGTAAAATTTCATGTTTCATAGTCTTATAGAAGCACTGAGTTCAATCTTTAAAATTTCGCTAAATTAATTTCGTAATTAAATGGTATATCTCACTAATTGACTGGATAATACAATCCACAATTGCAGATATTATTAGGGTCTACTAGAGGAATATTTGAGTGCTCTTTATTCGATTGCAACTTGACTCGTTTCCTTGTAAATTAGAATTTCCTGATTTTTCTAAACAAATTAATTACTAAAAAAATATCATAATTTTCAAAAAACTAACATTGCTCAAATTACGCACAAATTAAGGTGTACTAGTGGTTTTTTTTCAAAATTTCTTCTATCAGCCGTTTTCGAGATACAGAAAACCCAAAAACGTTACTGCAGCGGAATCTTGAATAATTCGAAAACCGTAAGATGCACAAATTCCGCTATTTGCGCACATTTATAACACGACGAAAGCTACTCAGTCATGTACTTTGTTATGAGCTAGACCGTCTTTTTCCAAATCATGCCGCTGGGGGAACGTGACCCTGGCGGAATCGGTTTTTAATGAATATCTCCGAAATTATAAGACGCACAAATTCCGCTGCTGGCGCACAATTAGTCCTAATGATGCTCTAATTCCCTATTATACTCACATTCTTATTAGCTACAACATTCCGCTGGAGTAATGGACACGTCCATTACGCCAGCGGAATGTTGTAGCTATAGCTCGCGTCACGTAAAAAGAGCGCTGGCGGGCGTTCCGAGGTCACATCAGTTTACTCTGACAACAGGATAGCATAATATAAATCGCGTAAGTGTGAAAGAGAGGGAACTAAACATTTGCTGTCAGAGTGCATCCTCGGAACGCCAGCCAGCGCTCTTTTTACGTGAGGATGTGATTATAATAGGGAATTAGAGCATCATAAGGACTAATTGTGCGCTAGCAGCGGAATTTGTGCGTCTTACAATTTCGGAGATATTCATAAAAAACCGATTCCGCCAGGTTAACGTTCCTTCAGCGGGATAATTTTGAAAAAGACGGTCTAGCTCATAACAAAGTACATGACTGAGTAGCTTTTGTCGTGTTATAAATGTGCGCAAATAGCGGAATTTGTGCATCTTACGGTTTTCGAATTATTCAAGATTCCGCTGCAGTAACGTTTTTGTGTTTTCTGTATTGCGGAAACGGCTGATAGAAGAAATTTTAAAAAAACACCGCTAGTACACCTTAATTTGTGCGTAATTTGAGCAATGTTAGTTTTTTGAAAATTATGATATTTTTTTAGTAATTAATTTGTTTAGAAAATCAGGAAATTCTAATTTACAAGGAAACGAGTGAAGTTGCAATCGAATAAAGAGCATTCAAATATTCCTCTAGTAGACCCTAATAATGTCTGCAATTGTGGATTGTTTTATCCGGTCAATTAGTGAGATATACCATTTAATTACGAAATTAAGTTAGCGAAATTTTAAAGATTGAATTCAGTGCTCCCATAAGACTATGTAACATGAAATTTTACATAAATGTTAACAGCACGGATGTGTTCCGGCATGAAGATAGCCAGTTGCCCATTGCGTTGGGGATTCTTTGGTAAGCCCGCTTCCATCATCGGCGTCATCATTACTCAGGTGAGATGATGCCAAGGGCTTAACAACAGAGGATTTAAAAAAAATCAACATTAAGTAGTGTTTAATTTGCAGCATACTGATTAATAGTTCGAGAAGGTTAAAATCAAAATTAAAAAGAAGAATGAAACAATGAAGAGTTCTGAGAGAAGAAAGAAGAGATCTGCTAAAATCTGCCACACTACGTGGAACCCTGATATTATGGATAATTATGTATATGGTTCACCTACATAAAAATTAATAAACGGGAAATTCCCGTACTACCTTGCATGAAACAAAAGTTGCTAGCTCAGAACCTAATTAAAATTATTTTCTAGTTAGCAAGTCATAAAAAAAATATAACTTTTCTATTGCTATTTAAAAAAAGTATTTCCTTGAAAACTGCCAAGAACTTTTTTAAATCGTCAGCTTATTCTGCCTGAGTTAAAATTTAGTTGCCAAATCTGCCCAAATGGCAGAAATCTGCCACATGGATGGGTGCACATCTGGACGGGTTTCAAAAACACGGGAACTCGCGCGACGGGGGGAGCTCATCAACTGTACCCGTGCCCCGGGGGCTACCTGTGTGAGGAGCGCAGCTCAGTTCAAAGCGATAAGATAAACACTTTGATCAGAAATTAACAAAGCATTGATTTGATTACCTATATCTGCTTTGCGAGAAATATACCTCAACACATAGAGGTAATAAAGTACTAATTACTTCTATGCTATTCTATGGTATGGTATTTGTTCTATGGTACTAGGTAGAAAAAAAATATTGACGATTTAAAAGCATGTGCAAAACATCTACTTTAACATTTTGAGTTTTATGCCGATACATCAAAAAGTTTGATGTTCAAATTGTCGATGTTACCCGATTTTAGCTTATTTAAATAAGACGCCAAATAATAAAACATATATTAATATCATATCAAAAAATTTTCTGCTTAACTGTCCAATTAGTTCTGGTTGTATGTTACCAATTTAGGAAGGTTATCCTTTTGTATGGCGCGGCCGCTTTCTCGTATACATTGTAATTTGGTCGGGTTATAGGGAAAATGTTCGTTCTTTCTTCTTTTGGGTAAATCTTTTTAAATCAACGTTATTCAAAGCTGAAACTTACAGGAAAACTTGCTAGCAGGACGCTCTAATTTTATGTAAAGTTTCATGTTTTATAGTCTTATGGGAGCACTAAATTCAATCTTTAAAATTTCGCTAACTTTATTTCGTAATTAAATGGTATATCTCACTAATTGACTGGATAATACAATCCATAATTGCAGATATTGTTAGGGTCTACTACAGGAATATTTGAGTGCTCTTTATTCGATTGCAACTTCACTCGTTTCCTTGTATACATTGTAATTTGGTCGGGTTATAGGGAAAATGTTCGTTCTTTCTTCTTTTGGGTAAATCTTTTTAAATCAACGTTATTCAAAGCTGAAACTTACAGGAAAGCTTGCTAGCAGGACGCTCTAATTTTATGTAAAGTTTCATGTTTTATAGTCTTATGGGAGCACTAAATTCAATCTTTAAAATTTCGCTAACTTTATTTCGTAATTAAATGGTATATCTCACTAATTGACTGGATAATACAATCCATAATTGCAGATATTGTTAGGGTCTACTACAGGAATATTTGAGTGCTCTTTATTCGATTGCAACTTCACTCATTTCCTTGTAACGAGTAAACATGAGAATTTCCTGATTTTCTAAACAAATTAATTACAAAAAAAATATCATAATTTTCAAAAAACTAACATTGCTCAAATTACGCACAAATTAAGGTGTACTAGTGGTTTTTTTTTTGAAATTTCTTATATCAGCCGTTTTCGAGTACAGAAAACCCAAAAACGTTACTGCAGCGGAATCTTGAATAATTCGAAAACCGTAAGATGCACAAATTCCGCTATTTGCGCACATTTATAACACGACGAAAGCTACTCAGTCATGTACTTTGTTATGAGCTAGACCGTCTTTTTCCAAATCATGCCGCTGGGGGAACGTGACCCTGGCGGAATCGGTTTTTAATGAATATCTCCGAAATTATAAGACGCACAAATTCCGCTGCTGGCGCACAATTAGTCCTAATGATGCTCTAATTCCCTATTATACTCACATTCTTCTTAGCTACAACATTCCGCTGGCGTAATGGACACTTTTCCTTCTCCTTTTTCTTTGTCCATTGATCAGAGTGGTGCATGCTCGCTTAAATGTTCGTGCGGATGGTGGCGTATCGGAAGCCGGGTCGTTCCCTTCCCTCAAATATGTTTGAGGGGAGCGATGGCTGACTCTCGCGTTATACTCGTGATCGGGTGCTGTCCGTGTGAACTGGCCTGCTCTTGTCATTGGTTTTTGAATTGTTAGTCATTAGCTACAAATATTTTTTACTTTTATCTCTTTTGAATCCTTTCTTTCTTTATTCTTCTTACTTTATTCTTATTTTTGCATATTTTATTTACAGACATGACATTGTATAATTCATTTATTGATCTAGCATTAAGATGTAATAGAATATAAGACTTAAAAAAAAATGTGTTGGCGGGAGTTTCTTTAGGGCCCGCCGTTTCTTCTCACTCCGCAAACACTTCCCGAAACGGTGGGTATACGAGTTCCGAGTTGTAGGAACCTCGTGTTAGGTAGATAAAAGAATAACGTTCGAAAAGTTTACACTGCTACCTACTTCGAATAAAATATTTTCATTTCATTTCATTACCCACCATCAAGTATTGCTTTTCCAAAAGCACCATTTTGCGGACAGAAGTATTCCGTGCAGAAGAAGTAATCTTATCACGTTCACAGTAAAACCAATAAGTCTACGCATACCTATGGCTTCAACCAATAAGTCCACGTATACCCATGGAGTCGCAAGACATATGCATCTTGCGACTTCGCCTGGAGTCGTGGATTTGTGGTTGAAGCCAAGTCCACGACTCCAGATGAACGTGTTAACCGAGCCTTTCACCTTGCCAACGGTTCACGAGATGCAAATGATCCTGATAATTTTCTTTATCCAATAGGTCCCATTGTCAATTATTTGAATCAAAGAGTCAAAGAAAACTACCAGCTGCACCAGGCCTCTGTTGTCAGTAGTTCAATTAACAGTTCAATTGATTGAACTAGTAAAACTTCAATCAATATATAATATATAGAAAGACTCACCAATCATAGAAATAATGAGCATTATGCAACAGAAGTACCCTGAATGCAACTGGTCCTTATCAGTTCTGGCTTATAACAATAGTATTCATAGCTCGACAGAACGCTGACCCTTTGAAGTTCACTTTGGTAGAAAACAATCAGCAATTGTACATGGTAACGAATCTGTTATTACGTCACAATACGTATCCCAACATAAAGAATACGTGCGAAAACTTTACGATAACATATACAAAAACAATGGACTAATTAAAACGAAAATTTTCGGAAAGGATAAATAGGGACAGATTTAGTCCAAAACTCCCAAGGGTAAAGGTACTCAAAACTACATTGAAAGATTTTCGAAAATACGAAAGTCTAAAATCTGAAAACATAACATCCTGTACTTTTATGGCACGATATTATTTTATAAATGTATATTCCCAGAATGGGTATATCTACCCTATAAATACCCTCCCGGGTAGATAGGGTATGGGAGGATTGCCCATCTCTAGTCCCATCAGAAAGACTTTTCCCAGGCAGGGCTAGTTCTGGCTGAGCAAAAGAAACCAGGGAAAGATTGTAAACAACCCAAAGGCCTCGGACATGGCTTAACGTCTTCTATAATGTGATAGCAACCGGCACCTACGGCTTCACTTGCCTTGCGAAGCACGGAAACGGTTAAACGTAGTGATTATATCCTCTTTGGAAACGGTCAAGATAAATGCCACTAACAGTCAAACCCATCCAGGTTATGAACGTATCTGTAGTCAGTTAACCTGCGTGATCGGCACTATCCCACAAGCCGCACTGAGCCACGACCGCTTCTTAAAGGGAAAGATGAAGAAAATTAATTAATCAATTAATGATAAAAAAGACTTCTTATTGGGATTTGTAAACAAAATGAAGCTATGTGAAAGTGAATTTTCAATAAATATTTTTCCTCGTACCTTGTTGTTTTCTTTTAGTTTCTGCTTTGGAATATCTAAACATGTCATCTTCTCGTGTGGGCTGTCAGGCCAGTGACCTAACAAATCCTAGTGTTAAGAGTTTTTAAACCACCTAAGGCCTAAACATGTCTATTGCGAAAAAAAAATCGATGTTTTGGAAACATCGATGTATTTCTCAATACATCGTATTATCATCGATGCATTTCTCAATACATCGTATTAACATCGATGCAACCGAGTGATGTATGTATTACACCGGAAAAAACATTGATGTTTATTTGAAATGTCCATCCCCCTAAGAATCTTATGTCAAGCCTTGGTCAAACCAAACCAATACCAACCCAACCAACCAACCAAATAAAAGGTTTCTGAACGTAATATTGTACCATGTACCTACATCATTTTTAACTTCAACTCATCATGGACGACGTATATGGGGAAGAAAACTGACAAAGCTCGCCGATAGAGGCGCTAATATCGCTTGACTCATACTAACTGTCAAAACGTATAGAAAAATTTTTTTACGTGAACTAAACATAAGATTATTAAAAAAATGCCGCGTTGTGTGGCGATTGGTTGCAATAATAATGGAAATCATTAATTTCCTAAATATTCTCGGATGAAGAAGACGTGGGAAAAGTTACTTTTTCAATTATGTACTTTTCAACTTCACCTTTAATTGAGGAACAGTCCAAGTCGCATATATTTTCCATCTAACAATTTTACAAAAAAAAATACTAATTTATAACACCTCGATAATAAAAAACGCGGAACTAATTTTGAAAGTTGTTATGAGTCAAGCGTCCGTAGCGCCATCTGCAAATAGCTTTGCGTTTTCTTCCCCATTCAACTCATTCAACTATTTTTGAACGAAGGCGTAGTGTTGTGAAATATTCTTGTGGAAAGTATAGTATGTATACACATCGAAGATACTGATATCGATTTTACATCATAAAAGACTATGGTTCATTCCAATAAAAAAAAGCAAAACGTAAACACACTTACAATGGAACTGACACATGTCAATGTCATCTGCATACTACGTTTGTTTACCTGTTGCTTTTTTTTGATTGGAATGAAGTATACAATTGTTTTTTTGTAGGAAGTACATAGTAGTAATAGGTAGATTGTTTAGTTATAATTAAATATAATTGTTGTATAACATGAAAAAGAACTCAATCCTGCGAAATAAAGTACAATGTGCTTACAGTTACATTACAACGTAACTTACAACTTACAACGTTATGTCCGCCCGTAGTATCGGCTAAGCTATGTAAATTCATACTTATTTTTGCTTATTAATTTTCGACAAACCAACGAGTCGAGTAGAGTCAGTCAGAGGTACATTCGAGTCGAAGGAAGTAAAAGCAGGTACAAGTAGTGATGTAAATAGATCACAATTTTGAAAAAAAAACATAGCACCCTCGTTTTTTTCCAAATTTGTTTTTTTTTCAGAGAACGAAAAATACAATTGAAATAAATAATAATAAACAAATAAATAAATCTTCTTTATTTCAGGCAAAATACCTACTATATTTAAAACTAAACAGCACGTACAAATATATTACATAAAAATATAGTACAATATACATATTTTCGTCACGGTGTATGGAAAGCCAGCTTCTCATTATATGGAAAAAAACATCAAAAGTGATGGTTTTCTTGTAATTTAAATTGAATAATTCAATTTAATTCTTCATTAAAAATAAAACAAACAAGGATTCGAGAAATCTGTCTCTCAATAAACATTAAATATTAGTGAGTGCCATTTTGAGCTATTTGATTACTAAAAACAACAAAAACTTTCAAAATGAATAAACAAAATATTGATATATCAATTTAGTTGATTCAACTAATACCTAAATATAGTTCATTCCAATAAAAAATAAAGCAAAAGGTAAACAAACGTAGTATGCAAATGACATTGACATGTGTCAGTTCCATAGTAAGTTTGTTTACGTTTTGCTTTTTTTTTTGATTGGAGTGAACTATAGGTAAATAACGATAATATAATCAATCAACTAGAGTGCGTTTTAACAAATAGTTCCTATGCGGTTATGTTGGCAGCAATGTTTTCCTGACACACTACATAGATCTCAGACACACACTACATAGAACGCGGACACACACTAACAAAATCGGTAGAAGCGTCTTCGCGTGTTGATGTCGTTGATAGACAGGGGAGCCAACATAACGGCATAGGAACTAATTGTTGAAACGAACTATAAGGATATTTTTATTTTCATGCACTTGAAAAAAAAACCGGTGCCAGGAAAAAAAACTGTTTTTTTTTCATGTTTTTTTCAATGTTCTTTTTTTCATCTCAGAAAAAACCCGTTTTTTACATCTCATACAAGTATATTTTAACGGCTCTATAGCGAAACAATCGATAAATCACGATCGAATCCGATGACCGAATCAGAATCAGAGAATGACAACATTGACAACATAGTACATCTCTACGCTACGCCCCTTCGTGTCGTGTCAAAGTGGGTTTTCTTCGATTTTAATATTTTTTGCTCATTTACACCTAATTTTCCTTATTTTTTGCACAAAATAATAAATACTGGTTGTGTTTCGCACATAAGTTCTGGTGATTTACTTGTAATTCCTGAATAATATGTGTTTGTATTGGTCATGTCATTCTTACCTGATTCTATTGATTTTTCAGGAAGGTTTCCATAAATAAAACACTTTTGTCAGTATTTTTATGAGAATTATAGTGTAAAAATAGCACTGGCCCATCAAAATGACCGATTCAAAGTATTTTACAACCACCAAGAAAGGGGAGATCTTCGAACTCAAGTCCGAACTGAACAGTGACAAGAAGGAGAAAAAGAAGGAGGCAGTCAAAAAGGTAATCATTTTTCGAGATTAAGGTAAAGATTTTTGTCATAACATCGAAGGTAGGACGTACATTTTAAGACCACCTTGTAATAATATATATGTTTTGTTTAATTAAATATTGCTTCAAAAAACCTGGCATTGTCAAGAATAAACTGCAATGGTATCTTTACGTTCGAAAAATACTCGTAAAACAAACTGTTCTGTAATTAATGTTTTTTCTGTTACAGGTTATAGCGTCAATGACAGTTGGCAAAGATGTCTCAGCTCTGTTCCCCGACGTTGTGAACTGTATGCAAACCGACAACTTGGAACTGAAGAAGTTGGTGTACTTGTACCTTATGAATTATGCCAAGTCACAGCCGGATATGGCTATCATGGCCGTCAACACTTTTGTCAAGGTAAGTTTATATGTATGGGTGCTATTAGAAATAAAAATAACACTTTCTCTAAAACTACTTCAAATTATGTAATTTGATAAAAAAACAAAATAATAAATTAATACACCTCAATGTTATAGCATTGTACAATAATTGGAATAACTTTCTTTGTATATTTATTAATATGTGAGAAATCTCACTGCATGGTCCTAAAAGTATCTGTTTGACTTGACTTGATATTTTGTAAATAACTTTAAAGCTAGGGCATGATTCAAGTTTTATCTCACAAATTTTGCAATTGTCAATTGTATTATCATACAGTATTTTAGTAGTAGTGTGTGTGGGTGTTTGTGTGTGTGACTTGACTTTGTTTAATGTCTACCGTAATGATGGGTGGAAGGACCTACCAACATACCAGCTTGTTAAGGTAAACTTCCAAGGCATTTAGTCCTTTTCGCTAAAGAATTCACCAACATTTCACTCCTTTACAACCAATTTTTATTTACCAAATCAAGTCATTTGCACAAAACATCTGCCATTTTAAAATCATTCTTACTTTCGCTTGTAGAAAAATTGCTTTACAGTATTTTTTATGTATAATATATTTTTTTAATATGTAAGTAGTAATGTTAGCTGTAATATAGATACTGACTCCTACATCATATTTTAAACATTGAAACTTCCAGGATTGTGAAGACTCGAACCCCTTGATTCGTGCACTGGCCGTCCGCACGATGGGCTGCATTCGTGTGGATAAGATCACAGAGTATCTGTGCGAGCCACTGCGGAAGTGCCTCAAGGATGAGGACCCATATGTGAGAAAGACTGCAGCTGTCTGTGTTGCTAAGTTGTATGACATATCGTCCAGCATGGTTGAGGATCAGGTTAAGATTTTTATTATTAAGGAACTTTTTTCATTACATCTTATTACAAAAAAAACATTTATTATGACACAAAAAACATGAAAAACCATAACACACAAAAAATATATAACACAATTGAAAACTGATTAGTCAAAAATACCGCCCCGAATCGTACCCGGAACAAAGGTGCCCATCACAGAAGCAGCGTTACCATGCTGAATTGCGATGGAAATTCGCTGAGTCAGGTACGACCCGGAACGGGGATCATGGCCCCTTTGTCTTAATCGAGAGGCCAAGTCAAACACAAAAACATTACAAAAAATATATGAATATTAGAACTATTCCTCTTTGGTTGTGTGCTCAGTGAACAGACATTGTATTCATGTCTAAATCTACCAGTATTTCCATTGAAAGAAAAAACTTGTAATTCATTTAAATCATTTACCAGAATAATACTAAGAGCCACACTCTTGCAAAACAAACAAATAACCAATTATAGATTTTGACATTTAACAAAAACCCAATTACAACACATTGTGTTATTTCAGGGTTTCCTAGACCAGCTGAAGGATTTGTTGAGCGACTCCAACCCTATGGTGGTAGCCAATGCAGTGGCCGCTCTCTCCGAGATCAATGAAGCCAGTGTCTCTGGACATCCTCTAGTTGGTAAGATGATAAATTAAAGTGACAGACTCACAGCCTTCTTTCTTTCCTTCATAAAAAGTCGCATCGCTTAGATCTGTAATGGGTTTTTTGCAACATATGAGGTAGTCACTGCACTGCACTATCTCTGGGATATTATTATTACTATTATAGTAATAAATCACAACAAACATCAATCCAGACTTGAGAACATTGTAAAAAAAGAAATGAAGAAGGAGAGACTCAGCCCGAGTAGCAGGGACGTTGGTTTGTTTGTTTGACAAGACAATATTTGACCAGAGTATAGAGAGTCTTGTTCCAAAACATATACTTCTGGGTTCAAAGGGCGTAAACGCTAAATAGACCTTAGGTGTTTACGCCCTTTGAACCCAGAAGTATCTATATTGTCTTAGAATAAGAAAATGTCACTTGGTCAAGATAAATACTGTCATCCACATGATGGAGAAAACCATTATTCTTGAAACAAAACACTTTTTTTTCCGTGTATGTATCATACTTCAAATAAACTTTTTTATTTTTGGGTGCTGAAACGTTATTTCTATGAATAGAGATGAACGCCCCGACCATAAACAAGCTGCTGACAGCCCTCAACGAGTGCACGGAGTGGGGGCAGGTGTTTATCCTGGACGCATTGTCGAATTACTCCCCGCGGGACGCCAGAGAAGCGCACTCCATCTGCGAGCGCATCACGCCGCGCCTGGCGCACGCCAATGCCGCCGTCGTGCTGTCGGCTGTCAAGGTGAGCATCTGCTGACTCTGTGAACCTACACAGTATACAGTACTCGGGTATAACAAAATTGGTGTTGATCCCCTTAAATGAGGATTCTGCTCATCATTCTGAATAACTTTTGTTCTACGGCTTTGCCAAATCGCAAAAAAGCTTATTGTAAATATATTTTTTTAAATATTGAAAAACGGAGCTATTATACAGTCCACTTGATTTAAAAGTTCTCCATTTTGGTCCTTCGAGCCGGATTTGAACCGGCGACTTATGGATGGTATTTCATGTTGTCTGTGCGTTCGGTAGGTGCTGATGAAGCTGATGGAGATGGTGGCAGCGGACACCGAGCTGGTCTCCACGCTGGCGCGCAAGCTGGCGCCGCCGCTGGTGACGCTGCTCAGCGCCGAGCCCGAGGTGCAGTACGTGGCGCTGCGCAACATTAACCTGGTGGTGCAGAAGCGGCCTGACATTCTCAAGCACGAAATGAAGGTAAGCTTTAATACAAGTTACTTGTTTACGATTAATAATAATGATATACTCAAGCCATGTCGGAGTCCTTATAGGCGTCTTGAAAACTTCTATGGGGCTGGCCACTAGTCCCACAACCTCCATCAATCCGCACTTGGACCCAGGGTTTGGAGTATGGCCTACCCTACCCGAAGTGTGGTAAGAGACCTGTGCCGCTGCAGTAGGAACGATGTGGGTTGTTAACACGTTGTAAGACATTTATCCCGATTCCTTAAGTGGTTTCTTAACTGACTCGGTGGCTCAGTGGTTAGTGCTCCTGAATACTGATCTGAGAGTCGTGGGTTTGATTCCCACCCAGGGCAAACATTTCTGTGATGAGCACATTTGTTTGCTCTGTGTCTGGGTGTATTATATCTATCTACATCACTCTCTGGTTCCCATAATACTCATTTCATCCCAGTTTGGGGCCAGATGACCGTGTGAGATTTGTCCCGGATATTTATTCATTTATCTGTTCATCAGGTGTTCTTCGTGAAGTACAACGACCCTATATACGTGAAGCTGGAGAAGCTGGACATTATGATCCGGCTGGCGTCGCAGGCCAACATCGCGCAGGTGTTGGGAGAGCTGAAGGAGTACGCCACCGAGGTGGACGTCGACTTCGTGAGGAAGGCCGTCAGGGCCATAGGAAGATGTGCCATCAAGGTGAGTTTCTGTGGCTTTTCTACTGGCAACTTCTACTAAGCTTGCAGGAACTGAATTCCCGCTTTTCAGAGGAAAAGTAGATATCTCCGCCAGGGGAGATGGTGAGCCTGGGCACCGGCAGTGGTCCAACGGTTGATGGTTGGAAGTCTTATATATGCGAGTCTCCCGAGAAACTCGATAGCGCGTTCTAGACAGTTCGCGGCGAGTGCGGTAGATGGCGTCGCAGGCTCTTAATCTTGGATCTTAATCTGCAAGGTCCGACGGGGGGGTACCACTGCTCTCACTATACCTGCCGACAAGCAGCGTCCTGTGTTCCGGCGGGTGGAACGAAATAGCATAATTACCGGCATAAGAGGCACTCCATCTTAGCCCTCAAGAGTCTCAGTCAAGTCGTGGCTCAGTGCGGCTTGTGTGGTCGCGTCAATCACGCAGGTTAACTGACTACAGACACAGTCATAACCTGGATGGGTTTGACTGTTAGTGGCACTTCTCTCGACCGTTTCCGTGCTTCGCAAGGCCCGTTGCTGCCGGCTGCTATCGCTAGATGGCTGTCGTTAAGCCATGTCAGAGGCCTTATACGCGGCTTGAAAACTTCTGACACTGGGGTTGGCCACTAGCTCCATAACCTTCACCAATCCGGACTTGGCCCCGTGTGTGGAGCATGGCCTAACCTTCCCGAGTTATGGGAAGAGACCCGTGCCCCTGCAGTGGGGACGTAATGGGTTGTTAACAATCGGCAAGGCACTGATAACCCTTCTGGGATTATGCATGCTCATAGGCGGCGGATGTCGCTTTCCATCAGTGGGCCGTCAGCCTTTTGTCATGTTACACAATAAGAAAATTTATATTAACTTATTATTATTGTCAACAACAACTAATAATGCCTTTATTCCTCAGGTGGAGCCATCTGCCGAGCGCTGCGTATCCACCCTCCTCGAGCTGATCCAGACGAAGGTGAACTACGTGGTGCAGGAGGCCATCGTGGTGATCAAGGACATCTTCCGCAAATACCCCAACAAGTACGAGAGCATCATCAGCACGCTCTGCGAGAACCTCGATACTCTGGATGAGCCAGAGGCTAGGGCTTCTATGGTGAGTTCTGTATACGGTGTGATTTTTATTTTTCAGCTCAATTAAAATGAAATTGAAATAACTAAAAGAAGAAGGTTATAGTGTTGTATTTTTACTCATTTGCAGTGTGTTGCGGGAGGCTAAAGTTAAAGTGTGTTGGAGTGAGTTTCTTTGGGGCCGAATTTCTTCTCTTTTCGCCATCACTTCCTAAGATAAAGTTCCTTCTAAATGGTAGGAGCTTCGTATTTGGTGCACAAAAAATGTCCTTCGTAGAGTGTACAGTGTTACTTA
Organism: Coleophora deauratella; assembly: GCA_958295455.1. NCBI lineage: Eukaryota > Metazoa > Arthropoda > Insecta > Lepidoptera > Coleophoridae > Coleophora > Coleophora deauratella. The sequence goes on along the minus strand of OY282409.1, from coordinate 9,592,768 downwards.
CATCAAATAAATAGTTGTATTTTTCTCTCTCTTATCGTATGGCCCAGTTTAACCGTGCTATCCACAAGGCATAGACGGCGGTAATATTTGTGATTTGACTTGTTGCAGGTGTGGATCGTGGGCGAGTACGCGGAGCGCATAGACAATGCCGACGAGCTGCTTGACTCCTTCCTCGAAGGCTTCCACGACGAGAACGCGCAGGTATTGGTCATTTTCAATTCAATTTCAATCATTTTTACTTATGCTTTTTTTTCGGGCACTCCAGCGTCGCCAAGTCGAGTAGGAGTCAAATTGGTCGCCATACAGAAATCGGCCGAATGCTTCATTCATTCAATACAAATAACAGTAGTAAGATAGCAGTATTAGAGAGTGAGAAATTGTTATTTATACTGACTCGTTCGACATTTCAATCCATTTTAATTTTTTTATGTTTAAATAAGTTTTTCAATGACTATGAAAATGCAGTTTTTGGCAGTTGAAAAAAAGTGACTCACATGGCTAGTAGCTAGTAGTCAAAACTAATTCATATTACTAGTAGTCAAATACCGTACTGTCTTTTGTTTTGGAAAAAAATAATGTAATGGTAACGACGTTGTGCACGCTACGGCCCACCAGGTGTAGCTACAGGTACTGACGGTGGTAAAGCATGTAGTTTCTAAACAGAAGAGAATGTAGTTTTTGACTGTTAGCAAAAGGTAACTCACATGACTAGTAGTCAAAAAGGTTTGCTTATGTAACAAAATAAAGAAGTATAAACGATAACGCGACGTTTCCGCCCGCAGGTGCAGTTACAGCTGCTGACGGCGGTGGTGAAGCTGTTCCTGAAGCGGCCCGCCGACACGCAGGAGCTGGTGCAGCACGTGCTCAGCCTGGCCACGCAGGACTCCGACAACCCCGACCTGAGGTCAGTGATGCCGGTGCAGGTGCAGGTGCAACTGCGCAGCTGCTGACGGCGGTGGTGGAGCTGTTCCTGTGCTGCCACTTCTTGTTCTTCTTCTTAGATCCTCTAACTCCTCGAGGAGTATAGAGCCTTAACTACAGCTTTCTACTGCTTCCAATCGGCAGCGACAGCGACAATCGTAAGCAATCAACATATGTTTATTCGAAGTAAGTAGGATTGTACACTTTTCGAAATACTTCCTACTACTTGGAAATCGTGTACCCAACGTTTCTGGAAATTTTTGCGGAGAGAGAAAAATCTTTGGGTCCAGAACAAACTCCCTCTAACTATTTTTTTTTAGTTGTACATGATTATAGCGTTAAAAATTCTTAAAGTCACTGCTTCAACTCCTCTCTGTTGCTGTTGTTGTCTTTGTTCAGCAGTGGACGTCTTTTGGCTGGTGATAATAAGAAATCATGTATTTTATTTGTATCTTCGTTGGATTGGAACAGGGACCGCGGCTTCATCTACTGGCGCCTTCTCTCTACGGACCCAGCCGCCGCAAAGGAAGTAGTTCTGGCCGACAAGCCGCTCATCTCTGAAGAGACAGACCTGTTGGAACCGACGCTGCTGGACGAACTCATCTGCCACATCAGTTCTCTGGCTTCGGTCTACCACAAGCCACCCACTGCGTTCGTTGAAGGTATTATTGTTTGCTTAACTGATATTTTGATTTAGTTTTTTTTTAATCCAGAATTTGTAAGACCTTGGTATTATCTGACCTGATGGTAAGTAATGATGGTGCCGGGGTTATCATGATTCCCCAACGCAATGGAGAACTAGCTGAATTATATACGACGGAACACATGATTGGTATTAACATTGATGTTTGGCGGTAAGACCTCCCAACCACACCGAGTCCTAAGAAATTGAACCCTGCCAGGAATCAAACCCGCGACCTCCTGATGTGAAGCGAGCGGACTAGTCAGTAAACCAGGCGGTTGAATTAAATGAAGACATTGGTAGGTAGCAAAATTCTGCACCAAACAACCGCTGTCATCTGTCTTTGAGTATCAAGGTAAATTGTGTCATAATATATTATGATAGGACACATATCATTAACAGTAATCGGAGTAGGTAGATTGATTTTTGGTACTTGCGTCGTGATTTTATAACATGGACAATCCTTTTTTCCGGAAAGTTCCGGTATTTCCGGATTGAGTTGAGTATTACTAAAGTAAATCTGGTTCAATCAATTAATTCTGAAGGAAGCAATATATTTATATGTAGAATAACAGAATAAATATTAGTTTTTGTTTAAAAAAAGATTAACTCTCGGAATTCGCGCGGCATGTCCATATTAACATATACGTTTGCGGTCATTGACCCTAATTCAATCTACCTACTCCGGTCACTGATCATTAAGCACAGATATTTATGCAGGCAACATCTTTTGCTGAAAATCGCAAGTTATCATATGAGTAAGATTTTCTGTTTTCTTTGCCACTTGAATGCTATTTAAATAATTTAAAAAAAAAAACGTTTAAGTAGTTTATCAAGTATTAATGAATATGTATCGCAGGTCGCGGGGCGGGCGTTCGCAAGTCTCTCCCGGCGCGCGGGGCCGAGCCTGCCGCGCCGTCCGTCATTCCCAACCAGGTACGTACTTCTCATCTTATGATGGGGGGTAAAACAGCGACACTTCGACCCAGGGGGATCTTTTGTGTCAACTCCTTAAAACCTTTATACTTATCCCTTGTCAAAAGTATGTGGCATAAGTGCAGTAATGCCGCTTAAAGAAGTAGGTGCCTGTAATCCTCCGGCGTTGGGTAACCATTACCGAGGAGGTTGTTGTAGAAGAATTACTTTGTATGGGAAATCTATAATTTTTACTGCTATTTCGCCAAATCTTAGGAAAAAAGTTATTCAATTTCATGCGTAAAAGCTCGCCGTTATTTCTAACAAGTATTGCAATACTGTTTCATTACACCCTGTACCGTATAGCTTCTTGCATCGTCATTAAATCGGTGTTTAAAATTTCCTCAAAGTATCCCTTACCTCTATTCTTGTTCTCTGGCTCGAATTTTTGTATGTTTTTTAAATTAACTCTTACTCTAGTATGTATGTAAGCTACCCACATACATCACAGTTTCGTTACGTATATTTTTACTTTTTTTAAATTTTATGTCCTAGGACCACTTACAGCCAGTTGATATGACACTAGACATAAAAACTGTAGCCATTATAAAGGTGTACGGTCCACAGGAGTCGCTGATCGGAGACCTGTTGTCTATGGACATCGGGGCACCGCCGGCGCCCGCCGCGCCCGCCGCGCCCGCCGCCCTCGACCTGCTGGCCGGCGGCTCCGGCCTCGACGTGCTCGTGAGTACCACCCCACTCCCCTCCGCAAATACTCGGACACCCCTCCACTCTCCTCCGACTCCCCTCCGCAAATACTCGGACACCCCTCCACTCTCCTCCGACTCCCCTCCGCAAATAATCGGACACCCCTCCACTCTCCTCCGACTCCCCTCCGCAAATACTCGGACACAGCCCCCACTCTCCTCTGATTCCCACCCCGCACATACTCGGACAGACCAACCCTCGCGTTATACAAGAAATATACCGCTGTACTTGCGCAGTAGACAAAAAGTTTTACTCACAAGTTTACAACTAAAGGGTACATGAATGCACGCATCAAAGATAAATAATGCATCACAAAAACAAAAAGATATCAGCGCCTCTAACGGTGGATAATATAACTATTTTACGATATGGTCACTAATGCTTGATCATATCATGAAGTATGGCGTTTAGCTGTTCATATCATCAGATGCTGATTATTCATTGATCTGGCCAAACCATATTATCATGATATGGGCAGCGGATATTTTCCATTTCATGAAATACAACCAGTTCATGAAATGGTCTGCCACAAGCAGATGTGATTAATTCTATGATCTGGCCACGACATTTATATAAATTATGATTTTTAAATAACTTAGTATTTCGAACATTTTAAGAGTAAAACGTCGTTTGTGACATTTGATAAAAAATATCTCTGATAACTAGCAGTCATATACCCACCCTAATGTTCGAAAAACCTATATCCGAAGCCATCACGATTTTTTGTATGAACCAGAAAAATGTTATTAAAGCCTCATCAATTTCACCAGCTCGGAGGCCCAGCGGCTGAACCTGCCCCCAGCAGTACGGGGCTGCTGGGAGACATCTTCGGCGTGCCCGCGGCGCCCGCCAGCTTCGTGCCCCCCAAGCAATGCTGGCTGCCGGCAGACAAGGGGAAAGGTATCTGCAGCGTTTTGAACCTTTGTCTCACATCAATTCAATTCAAATCAATTTGTTCACTTGAAATATGGTACATATGTTGCGAAAAAGGGCGATGGAGCGTGCTTTGCTTGAAGTTTCCCTACATGATCGAATCAGAAATTAGGAGATACGTAGGAGAACCAAATTAACCGACATAGCTCTCAGAATCTCTTAACTGAAGTGGCAGTGGGTGCGGCACATAGCTCGTAGAACAGAAAGCCGTTGGCGCATTAAAGTTCTCGATTCGCGACCCCGCACCGGAAGACGCAGCGTAGGCCAATGGTGGACCTCGTGTGGGTTGCGGAAAGCGATTGAATGCGGGCAGCGCAAGACCGCTCGGCGTGGAAATACTCACCTTAGAAATTAGAAATAAGTTGCCTTTGTTCAGCAGTAAGCGTCTTTCGGCTTCTGGCTGTGATATGATGATAATCTTCCTGGCGGTGTCCTCAGGGCTGGAGATCTGGGGCACGTTCAGCCGGCAGAACGGGCAGCCGCGCATGGACATGACCTTCACCAACAAGGCCATGCAGCCCATGAGCGGGTTCGCCATACAGCTCAACAAGAACAGGTTGGTCAACAGTGTCATTGAGTTTTTGTTCTGGCCTCTTATTGTGTCATAATAATTATTAATTCCATTATTTATTTTTGATGCTAAGCTATCGTCAGCCGCGATTGCCGCGTTCGACGTGTCTTTAAATAAATAAATATATTCGAGACAAATCTCCTACGGTCATCTGGCCCTTAAGGATTTCGTGTATTATGGGAACCAGAGACAAACATATACAAACAAATATATACAAACATATTATTAGAGATGGGCCGACTATTCGGCAATTTGAAAACTGATTAGTCGGCTAGTCGGCAAATACCATAGTCGGCCCATCTCTACATATTATATATTTAATACACTCAGACACAAACAAATCTTTCCATCACAGTATTTTTTTATCTGGGTGGGAATCGAACCCACGACTCACGGATCAGCAGTCAGAAACGCTGGCCACTCACACACCGAGTCAGTCATTCTTATTTTTAGCAGTCGCGTTTTTTCCGTGTAATTGAATCGGTCTGTTAAGCAGTTGTGTCAAAGTGTTTGTATCTGCCGTGAAATAGGCATGATAACAGATTCTAAAACCCCTTTTATAATATATAGGGTGACTTTAAATTAATTCTTGATACGAAAGGCGATGCATGTGCTCATGATAACAAACAACTTTCCCTAAGGAACCCATAGTCAAATCGCAAAAAAAAAATTGGACTCCATACAAATCGATTAACTGAGTGGCCAAATTAGTATGAACAGCCCAAAAAATTTTTTGCGATTTCACTATGGGTTTCTTGGGAAAAGTTGTTTGTTATCATGAGCACATGCACACCCTTTGGTATCAAGAACTAATTTAAAGTCACCCTTTATACAGGGTGTAACAGAAGTGTGTGACAATACTTCAAGGTTGGCTTTTACCCATCAAACTGAACAATTTTGTTCTACAACTTTGTTGAAATCGCAAAATTTTTTTTGGACTTTTCATACAAATTCGATCAGCTGCCGAATCAAGTTTGTATGAAAAGTCCGAAAATTTCTTTGCGATTTCAACAAAGTTGTAGAACAAAAGTTGTTCAGTTTGATGGGTAAAAAAAGCCCACCTTGAAGTATTATCACAACTTTCTGTTACACCCTGTATACTCGTATATAAGTTTATTCTAAAATTATTCTTTTTTTTATTATTATTATTTTTTATTTTATTATTATATTTTGATTCATTAATACTGTCATCGTGCCTATTGTGTGATTTGTTATCATGTCGGTGTGTGGCGCAGCTTCGGCGTGTTCCCGGTGGGCGGGCTGTCGGTGGGCGTGCTGGCGGCGGGCGCGAGCGCGGAGGCCGCGCTGGTGCTGGCCACCTCCGGCCCCGTGCAGCGCATGGAGCCGCTCAACAACCTGCAGGTGACCCCTCACACCCGCCACGCAGCCTCAGACATGCCACACGGCCTCAGACATGCCACATAGCCTCAGATAGACATGCCACACAACCTCCAATCTCCCTTATGTTAACAACCCATATCGTCCCCACTGCAGGGGCACGGGTTTCTTTCCATAACTCGGAAAGGTTAGGTCATACTCCACAGGGGAGGGCCAAGTCAATATTGTTGGAGGTTGTGAGGCTAGTGGTCAACCCCAGTGTCAGAAATTTTCCAGACGCCTATACTCCGAAATGGTTTAATGACTGCAATCTAGGCACCAACGGCTTAACGTGCTTTGCGAGCACGGAAACGGTCGAAATAAATGCCACTAATAGTCAAACCCATCCAAGTTATGACCATGTCTGTTGTCAATTAACTTGCGTGATCGACGCGACCATGAAAGCCGCATTGAGCCACGACGCGACGGCTTCTCTTTCTTTTTTTTTAATTACCTAAAAATGAATGATTTTTTTTCCAGGTTGCCATCAAAAACAACGTCGATGTATTCTATTTCGCCTGCCTGATCCCCGCGCACATCTTGTTCACTGAAGACGGGCAACTCGACAAGCGAGTTTTCCTCACTACCTGGAAGGAGATTCCAGCAGCTAACGAGGTCCAGCACACACTGTCCAACGTCCTTGGCAACGCAGATTCCATCGCGCAGAAGATGACACTGAACAACATTTTCACGATCGCGAAACGGAACGTAGAAGGGCAGGATATGCTTTACCAGTCACTCAAGCTGACTAACAACATTTGGGTCCTGCTGGAATTGAAGCTGCAGCCAGGGAACCCAGAAGCGACGCTCAGCTTGAAGTCTCGAACTGTTGAAGTAGCGACATGCATATTCCAAGCTTACGAAGCTATTATAAAGTCGTAATCTCTCACGTTATTGTATGGTATGTATATGTTGCAATTAAGTTTATGAAAGTATTAACAGTAAGTGATTATGAATGAGAAATGAGAATTATTCCAATGAATTAAGTATGAATGTTAATGAACGCAATTATGAGAATCACAGTGTGAAAGGTATTGTTGTCCAGATTTCTGGCTAAACTTCATGCTAATGTATAAAAGGTTATATGTAATGTTTAATGTTATTATAGAGAAACAAATATAATGTTAATACAATAACAAATGGATTTGATTTTACTTCCTAAACTAAGGTGCAACGCTCTGCGTGCTTACGATAAGAGCAGTAAGTCTGTGAAACACACTTTTCCGAATTGTTTCCTTAGATTATTTTAAATACGATTTTTGAAATGTGTAGATCAGATTCAGTATTTTTATATTGCGTTATCACTTAATTGTCTCATTTATTAGTTCTTACATTATTAAATGACGAAATGGATGAAGTTACTGCTTTTATATATATACTTACTGCTCTTATCGTAAGCAAAGCAGCGCTGCTCTCATAAGGAAGGCCGCCAAGTATATGGAGTTTATTTGCACTTGGCGGCCTTTTTTTTGTGCGGGCAGAACGGTGACGGACGTCATCATGAGCATTCATAAACGTAGCTTTTGCCCGCGTGAATATTCTTTTTATAGTACAGGACCTTAAGCTACTTTTCCACCGGCGAGGCGAGGAGGGAAGAGAATTTAAATTGTATGGAAAAAAATCTCTTCTCGCACATCTTCGGTGGAAGTAGTCTTTTTCTTAGGGATTTCAATTTTCTCATTCCACTCCTCGCCGGTGGAAAATCAGTTTTTCGGGCGGCTTGAAAACTTCCACTGGGGTTGGCCACTAGCTCCACAACCTCCACCAATCCGGACTTGCCTCTCGTGTGTGGAGTATGGCATAACCACCCCGAGGTTTGGGAGAGTGCTCCCAGGGGCGCCGCCGTCATAAAAATATTGGGGGGGGGGGGGTTTGCTAGGGCAAAAAAAAATACAAATACTTTCTAATGCTTTCTAACTAGCTTTTGCCCAGAGCTTCCCCTGCGTGGATATATTTTATGTTATAATCGTTGAGGGACCGCAATTCGCGAGCCGCAAGCCACCTGTACCCGTATTTTAATAGAAAATATTGGGGGGCTCAGCCCCGTTTGTAATGTCATTGGGGGGGGGGGAACCCAAGGCTCTATGCAGTCGGCGCCAGTGAGTGCTCCTGCAGTGAGGAAAAGATAGATTTCAAAATGTTCTGAGTAAATCTGAGAATACGTCAGCTTTTTGGGCAAGAAAAATTAAAACAAATGTGGTGAATTCAAATAAATCAAAATAAATATATTTCATACTTCCAAAACATTCTTTCGATAATATTTCCATCAAATATAATCATTTCATTAAACTTATTTTACTTATATCTACTTTTCCTGAGTTTCATCAAGACAACGTCTTTTTCCATATTCATTCCAATTTCATTTAAAAATAATTGCATACAACAAGAACGTCAATGGATAAAAAAATCTACATCGAGATTTGGTACTCCCTATAAAAACTACAAAAAAAAAACAATTGCTCCCAAAAAGATTCAATCAATCTTCACTAGAAACTCTTCTACATCCAATTTCTGGCGCATTATAGCGGACAGCACGACTTCTGTACTGCACACAACGTTCAAAGTCTTCTCCGACTGCAACAAATAGTAGACTAAATGCAGATCGTTCGGAACAGTCAACACTAGGTAGCTATAAGGTTTCTGCGTGTGCATTTCTTGTATCGAAACATACGATCGCCTGTTCTTTTCAACTTTCCCCCCGCAAAGCTCTATCATCTCCGTTAGCGCTGCTTTCGACGGCTTCACACACGGCGTTAGGAAGAATGTTATGCCTTCGAAAAGCTTTTTCCTCTGTTCGCCACACAGTAGAACCTCTGAAATGTCGCACTTGAACATTTTGTTGAAGGCTTCGTCTCGGAGGCCGTATTGCGCTTCGTCGGCGAACTTATTCTGGCGCTGGCTTTCCAAGATCCACTCGGTGGATAGCAGGTGTTTGACGGTGACGAGGCAGCTGACCAACTTGCACGTGCGGACTAGTTTCTCCATGACGAGATGGGTCGCTTCAGCCGCGGACGTTACGACTAGACCGCCGAGTTGCCTGAAGATGAAACAAAAATAACATTTTTATTTGAATTATTTAATACTTTATTTTTGATTTTTGTACTATAAGTTTGTGTAGATGTCGCCACCTGAGAACTATAACAATTTCCAGCAGCTGACGTAGACATGGCTTTACAAATTTTTGTGCTTTAAAGGACAAATATGAATATATTCGTCCTTTAAAGCACAAAAGTTTTCTTGAACTCACTGTAAGCCACGCAACACTTATATTTATGCGTGTACAAAAGTTATATCTTTTGTGTAGTAGTACTAGGCAATATTAATGTGACAGTTTGTTGGAGTGTCCAGGGTTTAGTTTAGGTTCTAATCCAAAGGAGGCGGGTTCCAGTGACATGTGACACTAAAGATATTCTAGTCAGAATAATTATTTATGCTGTTTGGTGGGTGGCGAGGCGATAATTTCAAAGACAGAATAGACTAACCGTTACACTTGTGTCTAAAATAGTCTTAAAATTAGATGACGCCAGGTATTTATTGGCCGATTGAAAGTAGATGGCGCTTTCAAGTACTTATTATTTCGCTTATAATGTGTTCGTGTGTTACCCAACATGTCACGTGTGTTTCTCACCTGACAACAACATCCGGCAACCCCGATAACAACACGCGCGGGACCAGCGCCAGCGGCGGCGGGCGTGGGCTCCGGCTCCGGCTCCAGCCGTGTATTATAAGTATTGTATTTAGCTCATGATGCGTGTGTGACTGACCTGACGATGGCGGCGAGCCTCGCGCGCCTGGCGGCCGGTAGCGCAGACAGCAACACGCGCGGGGCGAGCGCCAGCGACGGCGGGCGCGGCGCTTGCGCGGGCGCCGGCTCCGGCTCCAGCCGCGCGCGTTTCCGCCGCAGTGCGCAGGCGGACGCGGTGGCGGCGCTGCGCTTGGCGCGCTCGTGGGACTCCTGCGTTATGTTGATCGGCATTTTCCATGCGTCTGCAATGTTATATGTTAGGTTAGTTTAAAATTTGCAGGGTTAAAATTGAGATAAGAGACTTTTAAAGGAAATGTCGATTTTGTGTGTGCGTGTACGTGGTGCACGCGTACATGTGTTTGCGTGTGCAAGTGTGCATGTATGTGTATTTGTGCTTGAGCGTGTATATGTTGTGTACTTTTAGATTTGATTGATTGTCAAAATATTTTATCTTTTAAAAATATACCATCATCTTTCCACTTTGAGCTACTTACTCATTAAATGCGAGACCAAACTGTAGTCCATACGGAACGGACTCGGCATATTGAACTGCTGGTACTTGGCGTTTTCGATCTGTCAAAGAAACAAACGTTTCGTTAACATTTAGTTATTTTGACATTTAAAAAAACACAAACACGATCAGCTTTTTTTTATTGTGTGAGATGGAAAAAGGCTGACGGCCCACCTGATGGAAAGCGACATCCGCCGCCTGCAAGCAACCCCAAAAGGGTTATCAGTGTCTTGCCGATTTTGAAGGCAAAGATGGAACGCCTCTTATGCCCGTAATTACGCTGGCTATCTCGCGCCACCCGCCGGAACACAGCGCGCTGCTGGCGGCTGGTATAGAGCGAGCAGTTGTTCCCACCCACTCGGACCTTCCATAATACAATAATATAAGGTCCTATCACTATTCAGTTCGCCCCTTACCTGTGAGAGGGCGCTCATATTGCCCAGCAGCAGGTCGGTGACCCAGGCGGGGGTCACGACGGGGATGCCCCACTCGCGGGCCCGCCGGTATTTATTGCCCTCCGCGCGCTTGCAGACCAGCACCGTGTTGTCGCGCGTCATGTACGGCGTTATCTGTCGAACGAAATTATCATTGACCAGGGAATCCACTGCAGATATCTATCTATCATTCGGAAAAACAGTAGATATGGTTTAGTCACTCAATTTACTGATATTAGCTGAGACGAAGAGTAGCACAAGAAAAGGCGTTTGTAGCTATCTCGTAGGGGGGATATGCCACGCGCCACCGCGGAGGAGCTCCCTTGGACCCTTGCTTAAGGGTCCACTTAAAGGTCGCTCAGGGGAGGGGCCGTGAGATATTTTCTCTCTGCGCGTCAGGAGTCGGTGGCGAAGTACATGGTCACAGCGGGGTGTGGCAGTGCGGTACCTTGGCGCCGGCGTGGTGCAGCGCGGCCAGCAGGCGGGCGCGCTCGTCGCCGCGCTGTGACGTCACAGCGGGGTGTGGCAGTGCGGTACCTTGGCGCCGGCGTGGTGCAGCGCGGCCAGCAGGCGGGCGCGCTCGTCGCCGCGCTGTGACGTCACAGCGGGGTGTGGCAGTGCGGTACCTTGGCGCCGGCGTGGTGCAGCGCGGCCAGCAGGCGGGCGCGCTCGTCGCCGCGCTGTGACGTCACAGCGGGGTGTGGCAGTGCGGTACCTTGGCGCCGGCGTGGTGCAGCGCGGCCAGCAGGCGGGCGCGCTCGTCGCCGCGCCAGGCGGAGAGCGCGGCGCGGTGGGCGCGCGCGGGCCGGCAGCGCGCGGGGTACATGGCGGGCAGATGCAGCGCCTGCCACGGCGGCGCCACGCCGCGCCGCGCCATGGCGTCCGACACCCAGTATGCTGTTACGCAGCGCTTGGCGTCTCGTAGCGCCTGCGAGCGGGAGACAGGGAAATTAGACGGCTTTGTATAGGGAGTTTGTATGGGGACTTACTTATACAGGTAGGCGGTCTTATCGCTAAAGAACGGAGGAAAGTTACTTTGTATGAGAAGTCCATTTATTATTAACTAGCTTCCGCCCGCGACTTCGTCTGCGTGGACTTCAGAATGTACTGAGATATCACGTGTATTTATTTTTTCGTTAAACGCACGATTTCTAGAGTAATTTCCAAACTCCGGACTGTTGTTGTTATGTTGTTTTAACTCTTCCCAAGGTTGGAAACGGGTTCAGGCAGTCAGAAACAAACTGCAACCTTAATGTCTGTCTGGAAATTTTTATCACGGTTCTTAATTTTCCAGAATTAAATAACATTTTGTACCAAAAAATACACGTGAATTTGGGTAGGGGGTGGGGGGAGTCGGGTAGTCTAAAACCTCACCACGTATCACTGGTGATACCCCTGGGGGGAGGGGGGTGGGGGTCTAAAAAGTTGCTAAAAAACATCACGTGATTAATGGACGGCCCCTTAATACTTTCCTCGATGAAACCTCCGTAATTTTTCCGTCAATTAAATCACATGGCAACATAACAAAGAGTGTTCAATAAAAGCGATCTTAACGCTGGAACGCAGCTCTTAAATCGGCGGCGTGATAATCCTTGAGGGAGGCTTAAAAGGCCTAAGTTCAACAGTGGACATCTTCTAGCTGATGATGATGGGTACAGACCTGCATGACGACGCCATGTTTTTGTGTCTCGCAGAGCACGTGGGTCACCCTGGCGCAGTAGTTAGGCTCGACCTCGCCGCCGCGACGCTGTATGGCCTCGATCCAGCGGCCCACCCGCTCTTGGCCCCACGACTGTTGGTATTCCACCTGGAATAACACATAATTCAAATGGTTCAAATTCACTGTTGGAAAAAATTTGTTTCAAAATTCTACGAACATCCTCTCGTTCACAACATACTTTCTCAGTCTCTTTTTGTCACACTAACTATGCCAAAAATACATTTTTCAGGCGCACATGTCAACAAGTCGTTGAATAATGTTGACATTTTTTCTAGTTCTTTATTAACTTACATACAAGAAAATGGTAAGCGAAGTGTTGGAAAATAACTTAATTATAAATAATTTGTGTTTCCCTCCTAATTTATATGTTATAATGTTTTATTTTTTTGTTTATTTAACCATATTTTTTACAAAATTATTTGCTACACATTGTTTAATGTTACTAGTTATCTCACTCTAAGCTGTTGCTTGTAACTCTAAAATAATTTGTCTTTGTTAATTTCATAGGGGCCTTTAGGCAGGGGCGGATCGTGAATTTGTGGGGCCCTGGGCTAATACTACTTAGGGGCCTACCTAATAAGTAATTACACACTCAACTAATTGCCATTTTGTAAAAACAGTTTTCTATAGTGATATAGAGAAAAAAAGACAATTAAATATTAAATTTTTATACAGACTGATAAAAATTATTATAGATCGTATTATTTCAATATTTTCCCTTCACTTCTCTGTTACTGTTGTAGTAAAAAAAAGCCGCGAGCGAAGCGAGCGCGGCAATTTTTAATATGTATAAAATCTCAGTTTACCAGAATTTGCGCATGTGCACCCAGTATATCGTTCAATCAATAAAAGAACCTCTTCCCTGTTCATACAAAAAGCCGCGAGCGGAGCGAGCGCAAAAAAATAAGCTGGTAGGCTATTATTTATTATTCGTAAAAGAATTCGCGAATTATCTATAGGTATTTATTCGTAAAAGAATTCGCGAATTATCTATAGGTATTTATATAGAAGGTTTGGTGATATGACGTGCATGACAACGACGTGACTTTCGGACCGCGCCTGAGGCTGGGGGCCTTTGTATCCCCGGGGCCCTGGGCTGCAGCCCAAAAAGCCTATATAGGAAGATCCGCCCCTGCCTTTAGGTCTATTTGAAAATTTAAATAATAAATAATAATAAATATACTTTATTGCACACCAATATCAAAAAATACATTTTAAACTTAAGGGCTAATTAAATAACAAAATGTGCAAAGGCGGCCTTATCGCTTTCAGCGATTTCTTCCAGGCAACCTTTAGGAAGTGATAGAAAAAAAAGTATAAAAAGCTAGTACCGGGTGGCTGCAATACTAAAACAAAAACATGAAATCGATGATTATTTTATGTAATATACATACACAACATAAACAAAATAATACATACATAAATACAATAGGTACATAGATACATACATAAATACATATACACATATATATATAAATAAATACTAAACGCAAAGAATAGTGAACAGTGTTGGTTTCTAGTATTTGCAAATTTTATAAAAGACTATGTCTAAATAAATAAATTTAAAAAATGTTATGAAAACAGTTCAATTCAAAACACAGTTTGAAGTGTTTCTCGAATTCTCTGTCTATGCCAACTGGGTGGCAACAAATTTAAAAAAAAAGTGAAGTCGACCGGCTTCTTACCATATCGAGGGTTCACGGGCGACTTGTATTAAGCGACATTTTTAGAAATGTTCAGAAGACTGATTTAAAAAAATATTTCTTAGAAAAATAATCATTAAAACTTAACTTCTTATTATTATATAGATTCTCGATATTCTTAATATTTTAAATATTATTCAGAAGTTATTTTTTTGAGGTATTTTGTAAGAAATAAATTTTTAAAGTAGAGGTTACCTGTGTTTCCAAAAATGTCGCTTAATACAAGTCGCCCGTGAACCCTCGATATATAGCCTAACAAACTCAAACTCAAAACTCAAAATGTTTTTTATTTAAGTAGATGCTTTACACATGCTTTTAAATCGTCAATATTTTTTTTCTACCTAGTACAAAGTCCCTACCACGCGGGACTTGTACACTCAACGTTTCGGGAAGTGTTTGCGAAGCGAGAAGAAACGTCGAGCCCAAAAGAAACTCGCTTCAACACATTTTTTAAATAAAATCTTAAATTCTATTACAATTCATGTCAACAATAAAATTGTGAGCTGGAGGATCTATACATGTCCATATATCATTATCATTTACATAATCTAGTATTTTGTAATACCCTCTAGAGCATAAACAATTTTTCACATGCAATTTGAATTTGTTTTCTGGCAAACTAGTCACATTTTCGGGTATTTTGTTATAAAATTTTACACACTGCCCCATAAATGACTTCTTAACTTTACTCAGTCTCGAATAGGCAACATCTATGTTATTAATATTTCTTAGATTAAAATTGTGTCTGTCACTGTTTTTATGAAACAAGTGCAAATTTTTACGTACATACATGATATTTTCGTATATGAATTGACTAGCAACGGTAAGAATATTAATTTCTTTAAACAAATTCCTCAACGACTCGCGGGATCGCATCTGGTAGATTGCGCGAATTGCCCTTTTTTGCAAAATGAAAATCGTTTCAATATCAGCCGCATGTCCCCAGAGTAAGATTCCGTAAGACATTATACTGTGAAAATAACTAAAATACACTAGTCTCGCAGTATCTACATCTGTCAACTGTCTTATTTTCTTAACAGCATATGCAGCTGAACTAAGCCGTCCCGCTAAGGTTTCTATGTGTGGGCCCCATTGCAGTGTAGCATCTAAAGTTATACCTAAAAAAACAGTCTTATTTACAAAGTCCAATACATTATTATCTACAATTACACTGTTTTCAATTTTCTTTACATTTGGTAATGAGAATTTTATGCATTTTGTTTTTTTTGCATTTAAGAGTAGATTGTTAACAGTGAACCACTTTAGAATCTCTGAAAGAGTGTTGTTTACTTCGTCAATTTTGCTATCTTTCCTGTCAATCTTAAAAATAAGAGAAGTATCATCAGCAAACAACACAATGTTTGACAAATTTTGCACCATATATGGCAAGTCATTTATATATGTAAGAAAAAGAAAAGGGCCTAATATAGATCCCTGGGGCACACCCATTTTAACCTTAGAGCCGGATGAATTTGTGCCATTTACTTGAACTTTTTGCGTTCTGTTGCTTAAGTACGAATTAAGAAGACTGAGGGCCCCGTCCTCGACACCGTAATGCTTTAACTTTATAAGCAATGTATGATGTTCAACGCAATCAAATGCTTTAGATAAATCACAGAACACTCCTATTGCATTCTGTGATTCCTCAAAAGCATCATAGATGTTACGAATAAGAGATACTCCTGCATCGGTTGTAGATCGACCTTTTGTGAAACCAAACTGTTGTTTATGCAGAAGATTATTTTCATTAAAATGTTGTAGTAATTGGTTGAGCATAATTTTTTCAAAAATTTTACTGAGAACTGGTAGTACAGAAACTGGTCTGTAATTTCCCGGATCACTTTTGTTACCAGACTTATATAAGGGTATCACTTTACTACATTTCATTAGGTCCGGAAATACGCCACTATCAATACTGATATTAAAAAGACAAGCTAAATATGGCGCTAAAGTCATAATTGCATTACTAATTAAACTTACTGATAGTCCCCAAAGGTCTTCAGTTCTTTTCATTTTAAGAGATTTAAAAGTTTTGACAATAGTGTCTGGTTCAATTTCTCTGAAGGAGAATTTTTCATTACAAATACTGACATTATCTTCTAACAATTGTTTAGCATGCACTGGTGACGAATTCAAGGCCTTCAAGGCCAAATTCAAGGCCAAAAAGTGATTCTCTCAAAAATATATAACTATTACAATAAAACAATTAAAAATACGGTTATTTTATTCTACACAAAACACTCATAAAAAAACTGGGAGACTTTTAAAAAAAACAACTCACGATGTGAAACACGCAGCCCAGTAGGAACAGGTCCGGCGGCAGCTTCAGGTTGGGGTTGTGTCCGTAGAACTGCGCGCGCGGCGGCGGCGCCCGCACCGCGCCCGCGTACACCTTGCCCGCGGCCCCCGCGCCCCCCACGCCCCCCACTGCGCCCACCCCCGCCCCCGCCACCCCCACGCCGGCCACGCCCGCCGTCGCCACCGCCTGCTTATGGTACAATAACATATTACACAACACTACAAAGAAATCCGCATCGAAATCCGTTCAGTGGTTCTCCTTAAAATCGTGGACAACACAAATACATATAAGACAAACCTGATAACTACTTTTTGAAGCCGATTAAAAAACAGAACAGCTTATTATAATACAATATGCTGCAAATATAAATTAAAAAATATATACAAAACTCAATAGTCTTTCACTATAAAAAACCTTCCACTATAAAAAACGGGACAGTTTATAGATAGATACAGATAGATAAATTATTATTTCACTTAAGCTAGCACAGTGTAATAAAAAGGTTTCTTATACTATAAATTATTCTTATTATACAGCGAGAAAATAACAAACTGCCCTACACTATAGAAAACGGGGCAGCTTATAATACAGCAAGGAAAATCAATCACAGATTACCTTACACTACAAAAAAGGGGACAACCTATAATACAATGCACCAAGATAAGTCAATAAGAGGTTACCCCTACACTACAAAAAGCAGGACACTAACAGATTAATAATCGGTACTAAAATATACTTGAAATGTCAATGAAAGGACAAATCTCAAGGTTATTATTTTAAAAAAACTTGTAAAAATTTATATCGTTAATCATCGTGGCGACCGATCGCGCACCGGAAGACGTCGTGTAGGAAGGCCTCACATTCGGTGGACCGATGACTTGGTGAAGGTCCCGGAAAGCCGCTGGATGCGGGCAGCACAGGACCGGTCGGTGTGGAAATCCTTGGGGAAGGCCTTTGTCCAGCAGTGGAGGTGTTTAAGTTGATCACCATAGAAAACAATTGCCTCGCAAGCTGGAGAGAACGTGCCATAATAAGGCACTTTTTTCTTGCTATCTCACACGCACGTTTGTTCCTTATTATTATAAATAAATATTATTTCAATTTTTCGAATTTCAATTAAATGCCGTCACTTCTTGTTTTAGATGATCCGTAGCTAGATGGTGCCCTAATCGAGACAAAACAAAAAAAAATCATAATTCGATTGAATTTAGCAACTTTTTTGATTGGAAAACACTCCTCAGTAATTTTACATCATCCCAGTGAAATCGCGGACAACACAAATACAAACAAGTCAAACTAATAACCATACTTTTTGAAGCTGGTTAAAATACAAGCTCACCTGGTGCGGGTGGTGCGGGTGGTGCGCGGGCCCCAGCAGCAAGCGGGCCGGGGCGCGCGCCGCGCCGCTCGCCGCGTGCGCCGCCGTCATCAGCCTGCCACCGACAAACAAACGCCTCAACGTACTGCTGCTTAGACGTGACGGCCGAATTTTGTGTAGCAGCTTATTGCCTTAACAACATATTTTGGCTAGTTTCCTAAATTAACAACACATATCGTTCTGTTATAAGTATCTTATTATGGACATCATATATAAACAATAGTGCAAACGCTGCACTCTTTGACTCCAGTAATCATGGATTCATTTTAACGAAAGGTTATTCAGTACAAAAACTGACAGTTCGGGATTAGACTTCGCGGCGTAAACTTGTCTTTATTCAAATATATTTTCTTTTAGTTAATTAAATAGTTTTTTTAAAGCTTCTCGAAAACCACCCCGTAACAGTTCCCCGCCGTCATCAGCCTGCACGCAACAAACGAACGACTCAACGTACAGCTGCTCACACGCGACGCGCGAATTTTATGTAGAACTTTGTTGCCTCAACAACGTAAATTGTTCTTATTATTATTCATTTTGTTTCAGGCAACTAGGACCACAGAATATAAGTATATAATTACGTACCTTTTAAACCTTAATACTATACATATAGGAGGTTGAAATCACTACCGTTTAACCACCGACATTTTTTGAAAAAAAAAAAACCTAAAGATAAAGAAGAACTTGGAGGCGGCGACTCACCGCAGCGTGCCGGCGGCCGAGGGCTCGTGCTCGGCGGGCGGCGCGGCGCCCTGCAGCCGGATGGACAGCATATTCGCCAGCGCAGTCTTCGTCTTTGGATTCACGAGTAACGCGTTGCTCGCACCTAGCATTATAAATGACATTTACACATTCTTTTAATAATATAGTCATTTTGTTATCTAGTGCAATGTCCAATTAGCGAATTGGGAATGCAATGGCCGCGGCCGTACCGAATCCACTTCAACTTTTTGGTAGTAATGAGTTTTAGTGTTATTTCTTTAGTTCCCTTATAAGATCATTCTGTCCATCTGTCCGTCTGTCATAGTGCTCATGGTGTCAAAATTTTTGTATTTTTTAAAAGAAATGAATAACATTAGGCTTGAGTTCAAATATAGATCTCAATTTTAATTAGTTAAAAAATATTTTAGTTTGTAAAGGTGTACAATACGTACATAAGATTTTTATTTTTGTGTAATTGTGGCAGCATTGTCTGTTAGAG
Source organism: Coleophora deauratella (assembly GCA_958295455.1). NCBI lineage: Eukaryota > Metazoa > Arthropoda > Insecta > Lepidoptera > Coleophoridae > Coleophora > Coleophora deauratella. The sequence continues at coordinate 9,573,613 of OY282409.1, read as the reverse complement.
TTAAGATGGCGTCCATCGCTCTCAGAACCGAAAATGTAAAGCTCTTTATTTAAATTAATACAGTCCACTTTGAAGTACATAAAAATGAGTTTTACTAGCGGCCAAAACATGGTCCTTAACGATCGGAGTGTATATCGGTGAGCGGTGCTCCCGAGGAGGCAGACAGTGTCTGTAAAAATGTGAAAAAATTCGTTCAGTGAACGCGTTTTATAATGTCGTTGGCGAGCCGTGCTCCCGCGAATAAATTTTTCTAACCTTTGCCGTGCAAGGACCTGGTGAACAGTGTTCCCAAATATTTTTAAACAAAGACCTAGCAGTGCTATGGATTTTGCTTCAGTGAAGTGAACATTTATGTAATTTCATGACGAGCCGTGCTCCCGCAAATATATTTTTGTAACCTTTGCCGTGCAAAGACCTGGTGAACCGTGTTCCCAACAAATATTTTTTCAAGAAAATAGCAGTGCTAAATAAAACATTTTGTGGACAATATTTCTTTGATAAAAAACAAACATGTTTTCATTTCATTGGTAAGCTGTGCTACCAATCCGCCATCTTTAGAACATTTTTTCTCGCGATAAATACGCCAAAACAAATATTCCAACTTCCGTTTCCACTTTTCACTCATTGCAAGTTTGCAACATCAATTTGCTGACATACTCAGTGACTGCAGAGTTTTGGTGTGAGAAAAGGAACGTAGCCGCAGAGTGACAACCCAACGACGTGACGAGCTTCCAGCGAACGGGCCAATACGGATCCGGTATTCAAATCTTCGCGCGCTTCATCTTCGTGTTGTGGTACTACGCCTGTGGCAGAGTCGTATCAATCACGGTGTTTTTGATGTCGTGTCATCTCACTCGCTCCAATAGACTTTATATCGCTCTATCCTTTTATTCATAATTTTTAAGAAAATTAAGTTAATTTCAGAGTTTTTAATGTAAAAAGTTGACGCCATATTGACGCCATTGTTTCACTGTTGTAAACAAAAACTTCTTGTTGGCGGAATAATTGTGGGTTTATTCTATACTTAATATTGTATAAAACTTGTAAAAGTCATGGCGGAAGACGACGAAATTCGTAGGTTACGAGCGGCAAGGGGCCAATGTAAAGGTTTTGTTACCAGACTAGACAAATATTTGGTTGGTCTGGAAAGAGCGGAAGGTAAGTTTGATATAGGGATTTTAAAGGAAAAACGAGAAAGTTTGCGTTCGTATTACTCTGAATACATGAGTTACAATTTGCAAATTTCATTGTTAGACGAGAAAGAACAGGAAGATGAGGAGGAATTTGAAAACAAGTACTTCGTGCTGCTAGCGCAACTGAATGCGCTGCTTGAGACCCCTTCGCCGCCGCCGTCTGACGCCTTGGATGATAAGGATCACGGTGTGAGTCCTACACCTCCTCCGCCGCCTGCACAGGTGCCGTCTTTCGCGCGTCTTCCTCGAATCGAGGTCGGGAAGTTTAAAGGCGAGGTAGGTGCCTACTATAATTTTATATCTCTTTTTAAGAGTGTTATAGGCAAAGAGTCTATGTTGTCGCAGTGCGATAAGTTATATTATTTAAAATCTTTCCTTGAAGGTGAAGCTTTAAGCTTAATCAATCATCTGCCTCTAATTGGGGAAAATTATGACACTGCTTTGCAGTTATTGGCTGATAGGTATGATAATAAAAAACAAGTGGTAAATCATCATATCGTTTCTATTTTGGATATGCCACCCATGCAAAAAACTAATGCTTCCGAGCTTAGGAATATAATTTCATTAACAAGACAAAACTTGGGGGCTCTTAAAAATATGGATATTCCAGTTGAATCATGGGATTCAATAATTATAGCAATACTGCAAAAGAAAGTTGATCAGTACACGTTGCGTGCCTTTCATCTTGAGCATCAAAGCACCACAGACTTGCCTGTGCTTGACACATTTTTAAAATTCCTAGAATATCGTGCCGCTGCACTCGAGACTCTGGGAGATGGGCCGCAGGTGTTTAGTAAGCGTCGCACCAGTCTAGTAACAGCGTCTAAGTCAGCAGCTGATTGTAAGTACTGCAGTTCTCATTCACACAAGCTACATCTGTGTCCAAAGTTTAAACTTGCTGATATTTCAAGGCGTAAACAGTTTGTGGATGTTAATAAATTATGCTACATATGTTTAAACAGCCACGGTGATAAAAAATGCCTTTTTAAGTTTAAGTGCACGGTGTGTAAGGGCGATCATAATAATTTATTGCACGAGGATGTTCCTCAAAAATCAGGGCATGGGCAGATAAGCTTATTGGCTAGTGTCAGTGACAATGTGTTATTGCCAACAATTAAATTAAAGCTGTTTGATAAAAATGGGCAGCCTATGTTTGTTCGGGCTTTGCTTGACTCTGGCAGCCAGGTTTCATTTATTTGCGCTGATTTAACAGAAAAGCTAGGGTGTAAGTTACAACCCACTAACACTATTGTGACTAGGGCCTGCAATCGAATATTCGAATATTCGAATAATTCGAATATTCGCCTTATTTTAATATTCGAATAATGTTTACGAATATTCGAATATTCGATTATTTTTAAAGACATTTGAACTGACTAGTAAACGAATTTTATACAATATTTGATCCATAGTGGTAACGAGTTTTTTTATTTCATCACATTAAATATTATTACAATTATTTAAAAAAAAATCTAAAAAAATGTTTTTAACATATTTCATCAAACGCATCTTGCGTGAACGCACCCAAAAGAAGGATCGTGCGATTCCTGCGTGAGCGCTCGCCGTTATTCGGGAAGAAGAATGGCAAACTGCCATATATTAATTTACCTGGATTAAATTTGTTAAAGTATTTTCATTTGTTATATTTTCCAATAAGGACTATTTTTATGCACGTGATCTCAGAGAGTGATTGTTTCTATTTAGGTTACTGCCAAGTTAACAGAAATTGTTTAATTTTGTTTTCATTACTTTATTTTAGATAATCAATGATAATTGATGATCTTACTTATGATAGGTTTATTATCTATCTATCAGCCGAAAGACGTCCACTGCTGGACAAAGGCCTTCCCCAAGGATTTCCACACTGACCGGTCCTGTGCGGCTCGCATCCAGCGGCTTCCCGCAACCTTCACTTGGTCCAGGTCCACCGAGTCGGAGGCCTGTCCACACTGCGTCTTCCGGTGCGCGGTCGCCACTCGAGAACTTTACTGCCCTAACGGCCATCTGTTCTACGAGCTATGTGCTCTGCCACTTAAGTCTAGCGATTCTGAGAGCTATGTCGGTAACTTTAGTTCTCCTACGTATCTCCTCATTTCTGATTCGATCACGTAGAGAAACACCAAGCATAGCGCGCTCCATCACCCTTTGGGTGACTTTGAGCCTTCTTATGAGGCCCATAGTAAGCGACCATGTCTCGGATTCATATGTCATCACTGGCAACACACACTGGTCAAAGACTTTAGTCTTGAGACACTGCGGTATTTTGGACGTGACGATATTGCGAAGCTTCCCGAACGCTGCCCAGCCGAGTTGGATTAGGCGATTGATCTCTTTCTCGAAGTTGGATCTACCTAACTGGACTGTTTGTCCCAGGTATACATACTCGTCAACAACTTAAAGTGTAGAGTCTCCAACCTTCAGAGGAGTGGGTGTAACACGGACGTTTAACATGATTTTCGTCTTATCCATGTTCATTTTAAGACCCACTTGTTGGGAGACTTTACTGAGTCCTTCGAGCATCGCGCCTAGGTCCTCCAAGGTCTCAGCCATGATCACGCACGATATCGTCAGCAAATCGAAGGTGAGTGATGTACTCGCCATTGATGTTAATGCCGAGTCCTCTCCAGTCCAGAAGCTTGAAAACATTTTCCAGTGCAGCGGTGAACAGTTTCGGAGATATAACATCTCCCTGTCTCCCCCCACGCTGCAGCCGGATAGGTTTTGAATTCTGATCCTGGAGGTGGACCGACATGGTGGCGTTTTCATACAAACACTTCAATACTTCGATGTATCGATAATCGACTTGGCACCGTTGGAAAGACTGCAACACAGCCCAGGTCTCGATCGAATCAAAGGCTTTCTCATAGTCCACAAACGCCAAGCATAGTGGCCGATTATACTCTTCGGTCTTCTGTATAATTTGCCGCAGCGTATGTATGTGGTCTATGGTACTGAAGCCTTTTCGGAAACCGGCTTGTTCGGGAGGCTGGAAAGTCATCAAACTTGCGTGCGAGACGATTCGTAATGACTCTCGAAAACAGCTTGTAGACATGGCTCAGGAGTGAGATGGGTCTGTAATTTTTCAGCAGAGTCTTATCACCCTTCTTGAAGAAGAGCACCACCACACTCCTGTGCCATGCTGTAGGCGTTCGTCCCTCGAGCATGACGAAATTGAATAGCTTCTGAAGAGCTATAAGTACCGGTTCTCCATCTGCTTTCAGAAGCTCAGCTGTAATTCCATCATCACCCGGTGCCTTGTTGTTCTTAAGTTGTTTGAGAGCCATTCTTATCTCGCACAGGCTGACATCTGGGATATCTTCGGTATAGTGTCGGGTCAATCTGGCTCTCGGGTCTTCAGCTTGATTACTGACAGGTAAGCGTGAAGTCGTGTATAATTGTCCGTAGGACTTCTCAACCTCTTCAAACAGCTCGGGCTTGGACGACACGACTCTTCCATCCTCGGTCTTCAGCTTTGTCAGTTGGCTTTGACCAGCAGACAGATCCCTTGCGAATACTTTTGACCCTTTATTACGCTCGATAGCCTCTTTAATACGATTTGTATTAAATTGACGTATATCGTGGGTCAAGGACTTGGGGATCTGTCTGTTTAGTCGCCGATACTGACAAGCATCTTCAGAGGATTTTAGAATCAGGCTTCGTCTTTCCTCCATGAGCTTGCTGGTGGGGTTTGAGATAATAGATGTTCTTTTTGAACGTCTGGTTTTGAAAGCTTTATTCCCAGCCGTTTGGACAATTTCCACGAACTTGTCGTTGTAATTGTCCACATTTTCGCATTCTCCTAGGCATTCGAAGCGGTTGTGCAACTCGAGCTGAAAGCTTTCGGGGTTTTGGAGTTGGATAGGCGCTGGTCGGAGCGTGGACTTCATCAGTCGACATGTTTCCAGCTTTGTTTTTAGGTTCAATGTGCCTCTCTCTTACCATTTGGTGATCGCTTCCTGTCTTCAGCGAGTTGATCACAGAGACATCATTGAATATTTGCCTTTTTGTCTACAAGATGAAGTCAATCTCATTTTTTACTACACCATTGGGATGCAGCCATGTCCACTTGGCCTGTTTTGGCTTTTCAAAAAAAGAGTTCATCATAAAGAGGCCCTCCTTCTCCATAAAGCTGGCCAGCAGCTGACCCCGCGCATTCCTTTCTCCGTATCCAAATTTCCCCACTCTCAGCTCGTTGTCACTTCGTTTGCCTAGTTTCGCGTTGAAGTCCCCCATCACAACGGTGTAATGGGTCCTGGAGCTATGTATGGCTCTGGAGATATCCTCATACATAGCCTCCACCTCGTCGTCGGGGTGTTCCGCGGTCGGTGCATATACCTGTATGACCTTCAGCGAATACCGTTTGGTGATTCTGAGTATGGTACGCTACCCTCGTCGAAACACTCTCGACCTGGACCACGTTGTTAACGAGGGACTTGTGGACAATAAACCCGATACCACCCTAAGACAGATGGTCGCCCTCCCGGAAATAGAGCAGGTTTCCGGACTTAAGGATCATGGTGTCCTCTCCCTCTCTTCGGACTTCACATAATCCTACAATGTCCCACCGTAGCCTGCTCAATTCCTCCTCCAGTTCAGCGAGTTTCTCGTCTGTTCGCAGTGTGCGCGTGTTGTATGTTGCCAGGGCCAAAGGTCTTCGTTTTTGGTAGCCTGGCCTCTGCCGGAGATTCTTCGCACCCCATGCCCTGCCGTTACCGTGACCGCTACCGGAGTCAGGAATAGCGGGGCTGCCGGGGACTAGGGGCCGTTTTTTAGGGTTTATATCCATGTGAGCCGAGATGGTATGCGGAAAAGACGCTGCTGCCCATCTTCCGGTTTATGGATCCCTTAGTCGCCTTTTACGACATTCACGGGAAGAGACGGGGTTTATTAAGTTGAAAACTAATTACCTTGTTTCTTTTATTTGAAGTAGGTAGTTGTTTAATTTTATATTTTTTTAACATGTTGTCGCAAATAAATATGATTGATTTTAGAAATTTTAATGAGTTTATTTTATCTAATTGCAAAATAGTGTCCTACCTCGTAAAACCCTATTTTATTTGACTTTACAGTAATACCCCGCTTAACGCGAGTGATGCGTTCCAGACAAAATTGCGTTAAGCGAAATTCGCGCATAACGGGGCACAAACAAATAACGAGTTAAAATATAAATCAATGTACTTTTGTTAGAGAAAATTGTCACAAAATATTAATCACTTTTTTTCGCACTTTAGAAAAATAGCTGTCTAAGGTTTTTTGTGTCGCATTTTGTTTGCGCTCTTGCAAAATTCTAAAAACTATTTTCCTATCTTTGGAGTTACCGGTGAGTCAACTGTCAATCGTTTTTCAATTAATGAGCAGTTACGGTTTGCTATTGGTCAATGCAATCACACCACTTAGCATGCAAATGAACCAATCAACGTATTCGCGTAAAGCGGGGTAAATTAGCGCGAATTTTAAAAATCGCACTATAACGAATCCGCGTAAAAAGGGGTCGCGTTAAGCGGGGTATTACTGTATAACTTTTCGAATAATATTCGAATATTCGAATATCTCAGGCAAAAATATTCGAATATTCGAATACCAAAATTTTCGAATATTTGCATGCCCTAATTGTGACAGGTATATGTGATGGCTCCAGTAAAACAACACAACAGACCACATTGGACATCTATTCAACTGTAAATGATTTTAACATGTCTGTGACATGTCATTCTATAAAAAACATAACGTGTAATATGCCTCAATTTGTAGTGCAAAATAAAAAACTAAACTTACCTTCGTATGTCAAGTTCGCAGATGAAGACTTTTATGTCTGTGACAAAATTAGTATTCTCCTAGGCTGTGACATCTTCTTCCAGATCCTCCAACGTGAACAGCTACCTGTAATACCTGGGGAGCTATACCTACAAAACACCAGCTTTGGCTATGTTGCAGCGGGGAAAGTGTCTTCGGGCATCTCCACCCCTGCTTCATACCTAGCTGCGGCTAACCTGTGTACTAGTAAGGAAAACTTAAAACTGAATTCTCAGGTAAATGACCTTGATTTTGAAAGTAAATTAGAAAACACTTTGTCACAGTTCTGGGAGACTGAAAAAGTTCCTGAAATTTATACTGAGGCCAACTCTGAACAGGAATTAGCTGAAAAAATATTTCAAGAGTCAGTCATTTTAAAAGATGGTAGGTTTGAAGTTCAACTTCCTCTCAAACAAGATATTGATAGCTTGCATTTAGGAGATTCCCTGTCATGTGCATTAAAACGATTCCGAAACTTGGAAATCAGATTCACTAAAGATGACTCTCTGTATCAAAAATATAATGCCTTCATAAAAGAGTATATAGAGTTAGGCCACGCTACATATATTGATATTTCTGAATATGATTTGGATAAACAAGCTCTGTTCTTTTTAGCTCATCACCCTGTTTTCAATGAAAATAGTGTGACCACAAAATTAAGAGTAGTCTTTGACGGCTCAATGCAATCTTTGGCAAAAATATCGTTGAATGATGTCTTATTAAATGGGCCTGTTGTGCAAAATGATCTGTTTAATATTCTGTTGCTGTATAGGTTATACAGATATGTAATTAATTGTGATATAAAAAAGATGTACCGTCAAGTTAAGGTGGCGCCATCACACTGTCCATTACAAAACATTTTATGGAGACCATCTCCAGATGCTGACATTCAGTGTCTTCAACTTCAAACTGTGACGTATGGTCTAAAGAGCTCGTCTTTTCTCGCAACTCGCTGTTTAGAGGAATTAGTGAGAAGGTATAGGGAACGTTTCCCATTAGCTGCTGAGGTCCTGCGTGATAATACCTACATCGATGATGCTAATATTTTAAATAATGACATGTGTCAATTAATAAAAGCTCGTGACCAGTTGATTGAATTGCTAAATCTAGGGGGGTTTGAATTGCATAAATGGTGTGCTAATGATAAAAGTTTGTTAAAAAATATACCCACCGATTGTCAACAAAAAGGTAGTGATGTTCACTTATCTGATAATGAAGATTCTTATGTAAGAACATTAGGTATAAAATGTAATTTGGATAGGGACACTCTTGTAATAAGTGCTCCTCCACAAGAAATTAAAGATTCATATACAAAACGTAGTGTATTGGCTTTTATAAGCAGGATATTTGACCCTCTGGGTCTTGTAGGTCCCTTAGTGGTCATTGCAAAACTCATAATGCAGCAAACATGGTTAGCTGATGTAAATTGGGATACTATTTTGCCAATTCAAATTAATAAAGAATTCCAGAAATATTTAAACAGTCTGTGTAAAATGTCTGAAATTATTGTAAACCGATGTATAGATACACATCAGGCAAAGTCTTTGACTATTGTAGGATTTGCTGACGCTTCGAATAAGGCGTATGGATGTTGCTTGTACTTAAGAATTGTTAATTCCAATGATGAAGTTTCAGTAAATCTGCTGTGCTCTAAATCGCGGGTCAATCCTGTAAAAAAATTGTCTACGCCTCGTTTAGAATTAAATAGCGCCTTGCTATTGGCTAAGTTAGTCAACAAAGTCTATGACACTATGAGAACGCGTTTTGACACAAATGTACATCTGTATGTTGACTCGCAAGTCGTACTTGCTTGGCTAAAAACTAATCCTATGAAGCTCACTGTGTATGTAGCAAATAGAGTAAAATGTATAAATGAGCTGACCAAGGATTTTTCTTGGCATTATGTTAATACATCTGAGAACCCTGCCGACTGCCTCTCCCGTGGAGTAGAGCCGCACCTATTGCAGGAGCACAAGCTGTGGTGGCATGGGCCAACCTTTTTACAGCAGGTAGACTATCAACCTAAAGATAAAGATTTTGAAATGCCAGGAGATATCCCTGAGTTAAAATTATCACATGTTACAACAGTAAATGAGCAATTGTCAATATTTAATGACATTTCAGACATTGATAAAATGAAAAGAATAATAGCCTACATGTATAGATTTGTAAACAATTGTAAAATTAAATGTAAAAAAGATAGGCAATCAGGGAACTTGACGCCTCAAGAACTGGATCATTCTTTAAAAATCATATTAAGATGTGAACAAAATAAATTCTTCAGTGAAGACATTCAGGCATTACAGTGTAATAGTCCTATAAAATCCAATCTCAAGGCGTTAAGTCCATTCCTAGATGGTATGAATATTCTCCGAGTAGGAGGCCGGCTGCAACATGCAAATGTTTCTTATTCTATAAAACATCCTATAATTTTGCCTAAAGGCTCTAAAATTGTGCACTATCTCATTGAAAAGGAGCATAGAAAACTTTTGCATGCTGGACCCAAATTAGTACTGACTAATCTTTGTCAAATGTATCATATTGTTAATGGTATCAGAGAAGTTAAGCATGTATTACACAAATGTATAATTTGTTTTAAATTGAAAGCTAAAAATGCAGAACAATTAATGGGTTCGCTACCGTCTGACAGGGTAAATCCGTCCAGAGTTTTTGAAAAAGTTGGAATTGATTATGGCGGGCCATTTAATGTAAAAATGCTTAGAGTAAGGAAGCCCATTATTTATAAGGCATATATTGCATTGTTTGTGTGTTTTATAACAAAGGCGATACATATCGAGTTAGTATCAGACCTTACGACAGATGCGTTTCTAAATGCTCTTAAAAGATTTATTTCTCGTAGAAATAAACCATTGATAATTTATTGTGATAATGCAAGCACATTTAAAGGTGCCGATAATAAGTTAAGGTCATTGTATGATCTGCAGTCTGCCACAGACCACAGAAATGCAGTAGAAAGCTTCGCTGCCGATTTGGGCATAACATTTAAATTTATACCCAGCTACTCTCCAGTATTCGGTGGTCTTTGGGAGGCGGGGATTAAAAGCTGTAAACACCATTTGAAGAGGGTTGTCGGCAATACTGTACTGACTTTTGAACAGTTAAATACGGTTGTCATTCAAATAGAGGGCATATTAAACTCTCGCCCCATAACAGCCTTGCCAGCAACTGACTCGCATGAAATGCCATATTTGACACCAGGTCACTTCTTGACTGGTGCCCCATTGACTTGTTATCCTGAGGGTGATTATACTTTATTACCTGTAAATCGTTTAAAGTTCTGGCAACAGTGTACCCAGATGGTTCAAAACTTCTGGAAACAATGGCACAAACAGTACCTTGTTCAATTACAAAACCGACCTAAATGGTACACTGATATTCAAAATGTAAAAGTAGGAACTTTAGTGTTACTAAAGGAAGACAATGTAAGCCCAATGCAATGGCCCATGGCCAGAGTTGTTGAATTGTTTCCCGGGGCTGATGGCAAAGTGAGAGCACTTTCCATACGTACGAGCAAAGGCTCTATTGTAAGAACTAGTATTCACAAAGTGTGTGTTCTTCCCATTGATTAATATTGTTATCATTGTTTGTTTTATGTATAATGTCTTCATGTAACAATATAAAGTATTTTGCAAAAAAATATACTAAATATAACTTAACATTAATGTTAAAATGTTTCTTACCTACCACAAGTTTCTTAACACAAGTTTGTTTTGTGTTACATTTTTAAATTGAAGATTTCAATTTAGTTTAACTGAACTGTTATATGTATAAGTTACTTTTTACAATATTAAGTATGAGTTTTACTTTAGAAGAGGATTTCTTTTTTATTTTGTGGTTTGGGACTATGTACAATACGTACATAAGATTTTTATTTTTGTGTAATTGTGGCAGCATTGTCTGTTAGAGTTAAGATGGCGTCCATCGCTCTCAGAACCGAAAATGTAAAGCTCTTTATTTAAATTAATACAGTCCACTTTGAAGTACATAAAAATGAGTTTTACTAGCGGCCAAAACAAAAGGTACTTCACATACAAGCAAAAGGGCGATACAAATGGTCCGACACACACTTGGAAGGTTTTTCTACATACGAACTTTTACTTACAAAATACATTTAAAAATGAAAAACATCGTAAGAATATTTTGATTATCGAACTTAATTTACGAGGGATTTTTTTTGTAATATGTTATAAAATTGCAGCTTTGTTTGTTATTTATTACTTATATTTAAAAAAACTGGCCAAGTGCGAGTCGGACTCGCACACCGAGGGTTCCGTATAAATTCATAATCACACATGTCTTGAACTCTATATATTTATATTTGAGTTGATTGAATGAAAGGTAATTTGCGGTTTACGATTTATGACGTATTAAAAAAAACTAGGACACACATTTTACCACTTTGGAAGTGTGTCTCGCGCAAACTATTCGGTTTAGAAAAAATATATATTAGAAACCTCAATATCATTTTTGAAGACCTATCCATAGATACCCCACACGTATAGGTTTGATGAAAAAAAAAAAATTTGAGTTTCAGTTCTAATTATGGGGAACCCCCAAAATTTTAGTCTTTTTTCCATTTTTGTGTGAAAATCTTAATGCGGTTCACAGAATACATCTACTTACCAAGTTTCAACAGTATAGTTCTTATAGTTTCGGAAAAAAGTGGCTGTGACATACGGACGGACAGACAGACAGACAGACATGACGAATCCATAAGGGTTCCGTTTTTTGCCATTTGGCTACGGAACCCTAAAAATGTTTCTATTTGAACCGAACTGCCGACCTAACATTTACTCGGTTTCTGCAAAAAATAAAACTGACGTGACGGTACTGACGAAAAGCTTTTGCGATTTCAACAAAGGTGTTTTTTCTATTATTATTATCGGTAAGTAATGGTAATGGCAGTACGCAAGTTGTTCAGTTTCATTGTTTATCATTCATTTATTTATTGCCAAGGCCTACTATAAACAATTACGTATTTAATCTCTTTAAAAATGCGCTATTTGTTTATTAATCATATTTTTTACTTAGTTTCGTCCCATTTAATATCACGTAAATAAAATTGATCATTTTTGTATAAATTGGCTAATTTTATAAAATTAAAATAATATTTGTTACTATTTCAATTTTTTTTAAATACACTCGGCTTCAAAAAAATCGCACGTCCGTAAAAATAGGCTTCAAGCACTGTTAATCCTTAAGACAAGCAGTTATTCGTAGCAATATTGGTATCATTTGAGAGCCCTATAAAAACTCTTTAAAAAAATATCCATTTCATTTGATTAAAGAAAAAGCTTGACACTTTAAGTCACTGTGAATGACAATGGAACTGATTCTCCTCTTCAAATTTTGTTTGTATTGTTTTGTTTTTTGGGTATAAAAGGGTCGATACAGCTTATCGGGGGATAAATTTGCTACCAACAGTCGAAGAAGACACAGAAGAATATCTTTCATCAGAAAAACGTCCTTGAAGATGGACACTACTGCTGCTGAAGCCGCCCAAGTTATCGCACTACTGCAATCAGGACTACGTCAGTGTGATGTTGCTCGGCAATTGCACTTGAGTCGCTTTTCTGTTCGAAGAGTGTACCAGCGGTTCCTGCAGACCGGTGGCTTTGTCCGAAGGCGTGGGTCTGGTAGAAATCGCTGCACTTCTGCGAGAGATGACCGATTCGTCGTATCGAAGTCTTTGAGAAATCGGTTCTCTAATGCTGTTGAGTTGCAACAGCAGCTTCAAGCAGTTCGTAGAAGGGCCGTGAGTGTCTCTACAGTTAGAAGAAGACTAAAGGAGAAATATTGTGGCTAGAAGACCTGCCACGGGTCCAAAATTAACCGCAGCGCATCGGCGAGCACGCCTGCAATTTGCTCGCGCCCACGTCAATTGGACCCTGGACCAATGGAGAGCTGTTCTCTTCTCAGACGAAACGAGAGTGTGCCTTTTCTGCAACGATAGACGCAAAAGAGTATACAGAAGACAATGGGAACGTTTTGCCCAAGCCTGCATCCAAGAGACGGTAGAATACGGGGGCGGTTCCTGCATGTTCTGGGGCGGCATATCTGCCGACGGCAAAACTGAACTTTCTTGCGTCTCTCGGACCGGCGGTGCTCGCGGGCAAGGGTCGATGACTGCTCACCGGTACATCACAGAGATCCTGGAAGAACATGTGGTCCCCTATGCTGGATTTATTGGCGACGGGTTCACATTAATGCACGATAACGCTCGCGCGCACACTGCTGGAATTGTGCAGGGCTACCTTCAAGAGGTTGGGATCCCTGTCATGCAGTGGCCAGCGAGAAGTCCAGATCTGAACCCGATAGAGCACCTCTGGGACCAGCTGAAACGCAAGGTTAGATCCCGTGATCCCGCTCCCGCGACTCTTCAGGAGCTCCAAGACGCCGTTATTGAGGAATGGGACAGAATCCCTCAAGAAGAGGTCCTAAAGTTGGTGCGATCCATGAGGGAGCGCATGGAAGACGTCATTAGGGCTAGGGGGGGTAACACTAGGTTTTAGGTTAGTTTTAAGCAACTTTGTTTTGAAAAATTAATCAGATTTCATTTGGGTTTTTTAAGAATTTTTATTGTTTTGTAAATTTTTCTCAGTTCCAATAAAAAACATTGAATGAATTATTGTTTTTGCATTCTCTGTTTCCTTACCTTTCAAATGATACCGAACATTACCAATATTTCATAATACAAATACGATTGAAAGATGTTTAAAATAGATTTCTTAAAAGGTGCGATTTTTTTGAAGCCGAGTGTATATTGTCACTCTACAGTCTGATTGCCCTACAAGTATGTCAGTCCGTATGTCAGGAGTCTCCATATCCGAAACATAATGAAGCTATAGACCTGGAAACTGCTTACTGTTTTCCTTATAAGTATGTCACTCTGTACGTCACGAGTCTCTATACCCGAAACATAATGAGGCTATAGACCTGGAGTTCAAAATTCTAACACCCTGTTAAAATCATTCACCTAGCCTTGCTACGGGTATGTTTACCTTGCTGTTGGTCCGGCGTGGTCGGCGTCAGCATGGCTGCGTCCACCTGTTGGTCGGGCAGTGGCGAAGTGCCGACCACGTGTTGCGTTACACCCGCACCAACCTGAGTAACAATTAATTATCTTGCGTTAACAACCCATATCTGACTGGCTGACTCGGTGGCTAAGTGGTTAGCGATCCTGACCTCTGATCCGAGAGTCGTGGGTTTGATCCCCACACAGGGCAAACTTTTCTGTAATGAGCAGAATTGTTTGTTCTGAGTCTGGGTGTAATAATATCTATAATATGTATGTATTTAAATGTATATGTGTATGTATGTCTCTGATTCCCAAGATACAGGGAATCCTAGTTTGGGGTCAGATGACCGTGTGTAATTTGTCCCAGATATTATTATTATTATATCGTTCCCACTACTGGGGTGGGGTCTCTTCCCATGAAGGTTAGGCATTACTTCACACACGGGGGCCAAGTCCGGAATGGTGGAAGTTCTGGGGCTAGTGATTATAAAAGATAAAACCAGTATTTGTAATGAAAGATTATCTGATTCTCTGACTGACCGGCTTGCCCTGCGAGGGCAGGTGGTGCTGCGCCGCGTGGTCCCGCTGCGCCTGCAGCTGCTGCAAGCGCTGGAACTGCTGCTGGCGCTGCAGCTGCAGCTGCTGCAGTTGGGCGTCCACTGCGCCGGCGCCGGCGCCCGCGCCCGCCCCCGCCGGGCTCGCCACCGACGCGCCACCCACTGCGAATAAGTTTCCCATACAGGTCCCGCTCACGAAATATACGCAATTTGCTTCCTCCCTTACGGAATTTCTCGTCATCTGAACGTCTTATAAAGTAACCAAGCATGAACTAGGTGCACCTCAAGACATGGCATAATTAATCTTAGGTAGTAAGTAAATATGCTTTCTTTGCGTACAGCATATAGTTTACTAGTGATAGTACCTTTTTTGTGCAAAGTTCGATTGGTCAAATACCGCTGTTCTTTTTAACTGCCGCCAAACAGCGTGCTGTGTTTCGGTGGGTGAGGCGAAATAGGCAGTATAATTACTGACATAAGAGGTATTCCATCATAGCCCTCAAAGATCGGGAAGGCTCTGAAAACGCTAGGGTTACAAATGCTCATAGGCGGTGGTAGCCACTGAATATGGAAACCGGACCTAAGATGAAACCTCAACCAAATAAGGAAATGATCTATATTGCTGTTTCTCTCCATCAGTTATCTTTTTAGGGTTCCGTACCTCAAAAGGAAAATAGGATCACTTCGTTGTCCGTCCGTCTGTCTGTCTGTGTCTGTCTGTCAAGACCCTTTTTCTCAAGAACACGTAGAAGTATCAAGTTTTTTTTTTTTCAAGAAATTTATATCAAATACTCAGGCCTGCAATCCCTTGAAGCTGTGAATCAATTCCCATGCGAGTGTCCAAATATGCGGCATAAACGGCAGTATCTCTTGATTGTGTTGGCATAGAAGTTAATTTTTTTCACAGCTTTAAAGGATTGCAGGCCTGAGAATTTGATATAGAGTTCAAGACGTGTGACTATGAATTCATACGGAACCCTCGGTGCGCGAGTCCGACTCGCACTTGGCCGGTTTTTTTTCGTACTTTAAGGGATTGCAGGCCTGAGAATTTGATATAGAGTTCAAGACGTGTGATTATGAATTCATACGGAACCCTCGGTGCGCGAGTCCGACTCGCACTTGGCCGTTTTTTTCGTACTTCTGATGCTACTTTTAGAAAAAATATCATTATAAATCAAAATCAAGGTAAAATTGTTTATATGCAAAACCATGAAATTATACACTTTAATCACAGCTCACAAACATATTGAATCACTGAACACTATGACACAAAGTTAGAACTTCACTATTGGCTTACTTTCGACCGCCATAAAATCCAAGCCGCTATCGAATTCCATTTCTAATCACATTTAATCAGTTATAAGGCTATTTATTCTATTATACAACCATGTAGCTCCGATTCTGGAATGCTCTGGCGTAAGTGAGACACTTGTCGCCGAGGCCGGGGTAAATGTCTGAATACATTTTCAAAGCCGCCTCACTCTACCTACAGGATGGTTTAAAAATCGAAATCTAAAACCACGTTTTTATAACAATAACATTTTGAGCAAAGAAAATCAAGTATTTAGAGAGTTTGACACTTTTAGGTTTATAAGCCCTATGAGAAATATAATAACTATCACCATATTGAGGAATAGCAATATTGTATACACAGTAATGTTTACACGCACTTTGAAAAGTACGATGTTAGAACGAAGTTTATATTAGCTGAACAGGTGAGACTTTACTTATTTTATGTTATCTTACATGTACCTGTTTGTTTTCATGCAAATAAATAATCTGGAATCTACGTTAAGTATGTACATTAACACCTCATTGGAAAGTTCGACGTTTACCTTTTTCGACTTTCTGTTTTTAAATGCAATAAAGCATTTATATATTGATTAAAGACAACAAGTCGAGTGGATGTGTCTTACAAACGCACACTTTATTTCAGATTCAAGACCAATGGACGTTACTTTCAGTGAGAAACCCTTCAGTGACGTCAACATAAAAATCTACATGCACAAATAAAAAATAGCTACTTGCTAGTCGGGGAAAATTTCGTATTTGAAGAAAAAAACTTCGTATTTTCTTCACAAATTCTAAACTGAGGTAGGTATACTACAGAACTACGCGTCGATTTTGAAATTATAATACCGGAGAGCGTCAAGAAAAAAATTAACATGCATGAGACGCAACCTGAATTCTAAAACCGAGGGCAATCGAAATCTAAGTCACCGTTTGCGGTAGGTGTTTTGTGATTCTAATTTCGGATTTGGTGGTCATATAAAGTGAAAACTGAGATTTAGAAAGTGCTTAACACGATATGACATACATTTACAGGATATAATAGGACACGGGTCACCAATTAGTTTCATTTGGGGTCCCTTTTAGGGAATAATATGACCGTCGCGGTCCGGTAGGTACTACTTTTTTACAGCAGCTGAGGCAGCAAAGACAAAACGCGGGAAATTATAAATTACGTACTTGAGTAGCATAATATAGCACAATTTTTTATACGAAAACCGGCGTGAAGTAACGTTTGTTGTGTTTCGCCGAGTGAGGGTACCGGAGGCCCAACCCCCCTCCCCCTCCCCATTCCCCCATCCCCCATCCCATTTCAAAGGTCGGCAATGCACTTGTGACTCCTCCTGTTGTTGCGGGTGTCCATGGGCGGCGGTAATCGCTTACCATCAGGTGATCCGTCTGCTCGTTTGCCATCTAACACACATAAAAAAAAAAAAAAAAAACGTACAGGTCGAGCTGTCAAACAATGTATGGGATTTGACACTAATTTAACGCTGTTCTATGTAAATGGCAGCTCGATTTGCACAGTTACAAAAACTGCGTAAGTTGATTTGTTTACTGAAGGTCCGCGGTCCGCCATTTGGTGACCCCTGTAATAGGATATCGTGACTATGGAAAGTTGGAAAAAAATCCACTTCCTTCCGACATGAGTAATATCAAAAAAGAAGCTGCGTAATTATTGTTATTATTGTATCGTTGCGTTTTGTATTGTGTTATTGACTGACTCGGTGGCTAAGTGGTTAGCGATCCTGACTTCTGATCCGAGAATCGTGGGTTCGATCCCCACACAGGGCAAACTTTTCTGTGATGAGCAGAATTGTTTGCTCTGAGTCTGGGTGTATAATATGTATGTATTTAAATGTATGTATATCAGTCTCTGGTTCCCAAGACACAGGAAATCCTAGTTTGGGGCCAGATGACCGTGTGTGATTTGTCCCGGATATTATTATTATCGTATTTTTGTAGTTAATTTTGTAATAAATAGACGAGATTATACTACAGTCATTTGTCTATCAGGCAACTGTGGCGCCCATAGGTTCATGGTCGCCCCCTCAAGGACTACATAAACTTTTTGCTGAGGTACCTTCTTTGACCTGAATACACTATCGATCGTGTTGAGGTTAACTTTCTTGATATTTTCCGTTTCAGTCGATGTTCTGTTTCTCCGTGTATTTTGGAGGGATTTCTGTTGGTCCCGACGTTTCTTCACTCCCTGTGAACGCTTCCCGGCAGGTGGATACCTATACACGTTCCTACTTCAGAGTGGGACGTCAAAAACTTTCGTACTTTGCACACTTTACAGTGCTTAGTGCTACCTATTTGCAATGTTTTTGATTTGATTAATCATATTTTTTAATATCTATTTGCTCCATATCTACCTATTTTCCTACGAGTTCCAACATTATCTCCTAAGCCCACGAGGACCCCATATTATCTGTAAGTTAAATACACCACCTTGTGATTTGAAATCCACCTCTGATAAGTTAAAATCTTGATGTCCGGTCCATTCCTGCCTACGCTGCGTGTTCCGGTGCGCAGTTGCCACTCGAGAACTTTAATACCCCAACGGCCAACTGCCTCATAGTCACAAGCTATGTGCCCCGCTCACTGCCACTTTAGCTATGTCGGTTACATTACTTCACCTACATATCTCCTCATTTCTGATTCGATTAAGAAAGGAAACTCCCAGCGTAAATAACTTTGTAAAATAAACCGCTCACCAGGCGACTGCGGCGGCTGCACAGGCGACGCGGGCGGCATGGTGGTGGCCCGAGCACCTTGCTGCTGCAGCCATTGTACCTGTGCAAAAAACAAGCAAAATAATACCAGATAATGGGGTCGATTCGGTTTTGACGATAAAACTTATTTGATAGAACTAAACTTAATTTAAGTGTTTTGTCTTTTTCTCTCTATGTATATTAAAAAGACAAGGATAGTATGCTTAAATGTAGTCCTGTCAAATAAGTTTAATCGTAAACACCGAATCGACACCAATATAAGACTAAAAGTGCCAAAAAGAGAAAAATCTTTCTTTCTGCTAGTATCCGCTATTATCGGTCAAATTGTAAATTTTTAAAAAAGCACATGTAATGAAATTCCAAGCCAGTAAGTTTTTCTGCCGCAATAATAAAAGAGCTTTTATTGAACAATATTTCATAATTCATTGTTGCTGCAGTCAACTATATCCTATTTATCAGGCCTCCTTTTGGTTCTTCATATCCATAGACCTTCATAGTCAATAGTTTACCTGCTGGTGGTGCGTGAGGGTGGGAGGCAGCTGGCTGCGTATGAAGGTGACGCTCTGCGCGCCCGCAGGCACCTGCGCGGCGCCGGCGCCGGCCCCGCCGCCCGCGCCCCCCTGCTGCAAATAACGGCCGACTTTAGTAGCGTACAAACTTTGCTAAAGACTTTGCTTTTTTATTCTTAATTGGTAAGCACTTGACATCATCTCACCTGATGGTAGAACAAAATTATAGCAACTTTAACCTAACTAGTTCAAAATATACATACAAATAATAATAATAAGTACAGTATTAGCGGTGCTAAGATAGTGCAAATGGTTCTTCAGTACAATACTAATAAGTAAAATATTTTTGTTTATTATCCAACGGTCCATCTAACTGACCTGCTGAGTGAGCGCCGCGCGCTGTATCGACAGCTGGCGCCGCTTCTGCAGCTGGGCCACGAACATGGCGCGCTGCTGCGGGTCCATCTGCTGCAGCTGCGCGTGCGTCTGCGCGTCCAGGTGGATGAGCTGGCGCCCGCCCGCGCCCGCCGACCACGACACCTGGCGATCCGTTTAATTTCACATTCATTTCATTCAAGTAACAGTATACAATCTCTTTGAATACTTTTTGGCAGTGATATTGTCGCGGTCTAACCAAAATAGATTGAGAATCACTGGAAAAGTTTGACAATCTCTGTCACTGTATATTTGTAGTAAAAGAACAGTCTCAAACATTTTCGAAATATATAAGTACAGAGAGATGTACGAATGTGTGAGTAACCTCTAGTACTTTCTAGACCGTAACCGCGGCGTATATAAATAGCAGCTTGCGAATCGGGCGATCAGTTCTGTTTGGACTAGCGGTGAAGACACTTCGAAGCGAACTCCAGGCGATAACAGCGGATATCTTTGACGACCTTGGCAACTCTTTTAGACCTTCGAGAGACCTGCGACTGGATAACCTTTTGACCTTGTGCTGGAAGTTGGTGAATAAATCCTCGGAACCTGTCATTGGTGTTTGACTCCAAATCTTCGAACCCTCGCACGTAACAACATTATAGTTATCCACCACATTTATTAAATAAAAACAAAAACCACACATAAATTTGTATCTCACCCTTTGGCCAACAGCGCTGGGCTGAGCTATCTGTTGTCTCTGCTGTAGATACTGTTGCTGCTGCCAGGAAACTCCTTGGCCACCTTGCACGATCTGCTGTCCTCCCGGCGAGACGATTTGTTGCCCCCCTCCATGCGTTATTATCTGCTGAATGCTCCCACCGGACAACTGCGAAGATTGTGGAGACTGCGGAACCTGGGATAGCACTTGCTGGCTTTGCCCTACTGTCTGCCCAATGATCTGCTGTCCAGACTGAGCAACAAGCTGCTGTGAAGATTGCGCTATAACCACTTGATGCTGTTGCCCTTGCTGGGTAATCACATGCTGGCCGCCTTGTGATAACACCTGTTGAGTTCCTTGAGTAATAATCTGTTGCCCCTGATTCACTATTTGACCTCCTTGGTGGACTATCTGACTTTGAGATACTATTTGTTGGCCTCCTTGTAGGGTGACTTGTTGGTTTCCGTGCACCAATATTTGCTGCTGTCCTGTATGCTGGTTTATAAGTACTTGCTGCGGCGCTTGGACTATTTGTTGCTGCCCAGAGTTGTTTAGAAGCTGTTGCTTTTGAACAAGAATCTGATGATGTGTTTGACTTATTGATTGTCCTTGAGCATTGATGGATTGTTGCAAGATCTGTTGAGGTTGCTGAATCGTGTGTTGAGGACTCAACTGTTGCTGCTGGTTGCTTATTAACGCTTGTTGCTGGGTTTGCATTATCTGTTGCTGCAGTATAACCTGATTCTGTGGTGCCCTGGATTGCAATGGCGTTCTGATAATTTGATGCTGACCCTGGACATTTTGAACCATCTGAATGTTCTGTTGTCTCCAAGTCTGTTGAACTGGCACATTGCCACTTTGCTGACCTTGCATACTTTGTTGGACTGACTGAATTTGCTGTCCTATTATGTTTTGCTGGCCGGAGCTACCAACTAATTGATTTAGTTGAACTTGCTGTGCGGATTGTGATTGAGAAGTCACTAAACCTTGTTGGTTGACCACATTCATGTTTATGTTCTGCTGCTGATTGGTTAAAGATTGAACAGTTTGCTGCTGCATCAAGCCTTGGCTTTTTTGCTGAGACATCTGTTGTCCTGAACTTATCAACTGCTGACTGATAACTTGAGTTTGCCCCAGATTTTGATTCAAATTAGCTTTGAAATTCTGCAAGTTTTGCGTAGATTGGGCCAGTTGCTGAGCAATATTCTGGACAGCTTGAGAAGCACTTTGCTGACTGAGGCTCTGCTTCATGGCCAAATTTTGCTGATTTAGCTGCTGCTGTTGTAAATTATTAGCACTTTGACTCAGCATCTGACTGATATTTTCAATTTGTTGCTGCGCTGAACTCATAGTCGTCGGGGTTTGATTAATATTCTGATTTTGTTGCATATGATGCTGATTACTTTGAATGTGCTGCTGTATCTGACCTTGGATATTCTGGTTGATCTGTGAGACAGATGTATTTGGCTGACTGAACTGTTGGTTCTGCTGATTGCCTAGCTTGTTTTGTTGCTGCAGCATCTGCATTCTTAGCTGGTGTTGTTGCAGCAGCTTCTGTTGTTGGATCTGAATTGCAGATAGACCATGTGGTTGCTGCTGCTGAGTTTGTTGCTGTTGCTGCTGCGCCTGGCTGTAAGACTGCTGCTGTAAGCTCACTTGCTGACTCTGCATACTCATACCAGACTGTGACACTATAGTGTTCTGTCCAAATTTCTGCATAAGCGGCGAGCTCGCTTGACTACTCTGTATTTGAATATTCTGTGTCACCATCCCTTGAGGTAAATTCTTACTCATAACACTAGATGTAGCCATTGGAGTAGAAGTAAAACTCATTGAGCTGATAGCTGATGTTGTAGCAGTATTGGCCGATGATGGAGGATGATTCCAAGGCATTCTTTGCTTTAACTTATCTAACAAAGCCTGTGTGCTGTCATCTTTGTTGTCAGCCAAGTTTTGTGTTGGAACTTCATTCTTTGCTATACTTTCTTCAAAGTCAAATCCTGTAATGGAGCTGATGCGGTCCATTTTCAGCGGTGGTTGTGGTTTAATCAGCAGTTTCGGATGAAAAACTTCAGCAACAACTTGTATTCTTGCTCGCAGGCTTTCCAGCACCCAATCAGGGGTGACTATCTTTATTTTACCTGCAGGCAGGGTTAGTGCAGAGTTGTATTTTTTGCCTGATGCAGATCCACAAATCAGATGAGAGCACTGAGAGTCTAGGTTTAGCTTTACTTTTCCTCCGTGATATGTGATCAGAGCGAACAAAGCCTTAGCATCCGCGGCACTAACTTTACACACGGAAGCCACAACATTTGAGAATATTTTATTCTTGTTAGGAGCGTATGCTTTGGTGCTGGCGAGTTTCTTGAGACGCGCGCAGGCGGCGACCCAACCCTCAGTCACAGCGGGGATTTGGTAGATGTCCTGAGCTTCCTCCAAGTCTGTGTCAGCAGCATTTTGACCACAAATTAAATGCGTGACATAGTCTGAGAAATATTTCGTATTTTCCGCTCCACCTGACTGCAGAAGCACCATAATCTGCAACCGCAATACAATATTAAATGCGGTTTTCGAATAGCGTGTTTGATAAACAAAAATGGAACTAAAAAAAAGACAAAAACAAACCTTTTCGGAGACATCTCCGGACAGGTAGTACTTGACATCCTTGAAAATTGGCTCCTGAAGTGATAATGATTCCAAATCGTCAACAATCGTTACCATTTTCTGTTTCACAACACAGTTTTGGCGTCTTAAAATATGGTTTATGTAAACATTTTTGATAAAAACTCATCTAAACGCCGAACTTGCTGAAAAACGACGACCATGACATGTCCATGATTGGTGTGACCATTGCAATAAAATGAAATGTAATATTTCGTTAAAGTAATTTTTAAGGTACAAACACATTGTTAACACGCCACCCCACGTGGCGTGCCGTGTGCGTGACGAGTTGACGACACGACATCCCACGATTCCCACGCGACAACACACATCCATACAGTCAACACCCGACGCCACCCCACGCCACGGGTGTTGACATGACAGTATGTTTCTAGGCATAGAATTTGTATGGATTAGATATGCGTGTCATATGCGTGTTGTCGCGTGGGGTGTCATCACGTGGGGCTTTTTTTATTTTTTTCTCATTATCTGGTAACCCAGCAAACGTCATTTCACTTCGTCTGATTAAAAATAAGACTTTAGTACCTATCCTAGTAATCAATGAATGTGGCTTTTCTTTTTTATTTAAAAAATCTTAATATAAAAATAAATACAAATATCTTTAAAAAAGTCATGATAAACGTTATTTTTAAAACATAATATTAATTTCATTTTGGTTTTTTTAATTAAATAGCAACACTGTAACAATTAAAATTTAGAAAAATCTAAAAATAATAAATTTTTACCCGACTAGCCAAGAAGAGGGTAATTTATCTTTTACGAGGCACGAACAAGGAGTCCCATGGCTCCTGAAGTCTAGGCGTCGAAATCATTGAGGTGAGACGCCGCAAGGGATTAAGCCGTTGGTGCCGGCTGCTATCACTAGATAGCAGTCGTTAAGCCATGTCAGATGCCTTGAGGCGGCTTGAAAACTTCTGCCCAGTGGCCCCAGAAGCTCCGACTACCTAATCTGGAATTTGCCTCCGTTCGTGGACTAAAGCTTACCTTCTCTAGGTTTGAGAAGTGACCCGTGCCCCAGCAGTGGGGACAATAGGGGTTGTATAACGTATCTTTTGGATTGTTAATATATTGTAGGTATGTAATAATTTTATTCATACGAGTTAATTTTTCCTACTTTGTTTGGGCAAAGAACCCTTCGGTGTCCCGAAAGTACTTATTAGTTCGTTGGTTTAGGGCTTGTTTGTCATGATTACAAACTTCCGCCATTGAACAAAAGCTCCATGAACTATCTATACCAATGAAGAAGAAAGCCTTACGAAGTTAATTAATTAATCAGATAACTGTTATTTAAGAAACACAAAAACTTTACAAAAGAAAAAGTATAATTTTTGTTATACGATTTTACTTGAACAGAACAAAAATCAGCCTTTCCATAAAAAACGACCAATCATCTGATGGCTCAAAAGTAAATAAAATGCAATTTCAGTGAAGTTCAAGTTTTGAGCAAGATTTGAATTTCACGATCTTTAAACTCTTTACTACGTGAATAGATCCTCCAGCTCACGATTTTATTGTTTTTTTTTAATGTGTTGAAGCGAGTTTCTTTTGGGCTCGATGTTTCTTCTCGCTTCGCAAACACTTCCCGAAACGTTGAGTGTAACTACAAGTCCCGCGTGGTAGGGACTTTTGTGCTAGGTAGAAAAAAAAATTGACGATTTAAAAGCATGTGCAAAGCATCTACTTACTTAAATAAATATAAAAAAAAGAGTTTTGAGTTTAAATAGAACATTGAACATATACAGGTGAAATTGAAATCGTGGAACAAATTTTAAATGCGGTTTCTGCTCATGAAACTGAATAACTTTCTCTAAGATACCAATTCAATCGGAGCAAAAAAAATTGGATTTTCCATAGAAAGTTGGCTACCAAGGTCATCGATTTGTATGAAGAGTCCAAATTTGTTTTGCTCCGATTGAATTGGTTTTTTAGAGAAAGTTGTTCAGTTCCATGAGCAGAAACCATAGTTAAATTTTTTTCCATGATATCAGTTTCACCCTGTATAGAGGGCAGAGTGTATTTTTTTGTGATTGCAGTAGTAGTCTTCCTTGGGAAAATTGTTCAGTATGATGTGTAGAAGCGCCTGTTAAAGTAACGGTAGAGGTACCTATTTTTACATTCTGTACATAAAATATTCATTATTTACTTCCTAACAAGGAGGGACAGCACAATGTGGCACAATGCACAAATAAAACTTGAGGACATGCCTATGGTAAATATACTTACATACTTACCTTATTCACAAAAACGTGTTGGTGGGCTTAGGTGGTATTATAGCAAAGTGTGGTCAGGCGCTGACGCAGCCTATGGAGGGGGGTCAACTTTGGCTCGAGGAGTTAGGACTTCAAGAATATTAAAATACAAGTTGATAAAAATTGTGTGGCAATATTTTAACAGTGGCTTCTACTCATCAAACTGAACAACTTTCCCCATGAAACTCATACTCGAAAGCAAAAAAAAAAATTTGGACTCTTCATACAAATCCGTCAGCTGGTTGATGAACTTTGTAAGTATGGGAAGTCCATTTTTTTTTCTTTTTACCATAAATTTCTTTTTACGGTAATTTTTACTTTATACAGGATTTCAATTTGTTAATTTAAAAGTAAAGAAACGTTTGAAGACGAGCACAGCGAACCCGATTTTTTGAATTTTCACGATGCAGAACGTAGAAGAACCTTCGAGGGGAATTGGAAAGTTAACATTAACAATTTTTAAACCTAATAAATCTCTTCAATCTTCTCTCTTCGCTAATTCCTATCACTAATACCTACCTACCTACCTATTTGACATTAAGCTAGACCAGTGTTTTTCAACTTTTTTTAATACCCGACCACTTTACAAGTTAAAAAATTCTTGCGACCCCCCTAGGGTCATAAAAATACAAAATGTCAGTGATTTGAAAGACTACGTTTATAATTTTCTTCAATTAGAAAATGATTTACTTATAAACGTCTCCAAAACAGGACCAGCCTTCTCACTGAAATCGTATGTTTTCATTGCAGTGTAGGACCTATAACCACTTACTTTTTCTTTTCCCGCGACCCCTTTAGGAAGGTTGAAAAACACTGAGCTAGACAAACGAAGTTATCTCCAGCTTTTCTCCAAGATCTAACAGGTGGAATTAGAAAATGGGCGAGCTAAACGATCTTTTACTTCATTACTTTGATGTGGTTTTGTATTTGGTTGAAAAAGGGACCCCCCATGCCCTCCCTACTCCTTTGCAACGTTACTGAAAGTGGTAGACATTTATCACACCGGCTTGATTTTCCTGGTACCTACCTATGAAAAATAAGTATGAAGTATACGACAACAGGGGTCCACTGTGTTGTATTGATCGTAATAAAACTAATAAAGAGCCTTATGTCATCACTGTTTTTTGTTTTTGGCGCTATACAGAAAAAAGTTGTTGGTCCTTCTAGCCGGATATGAATAAAATATTAGATGTTTATTCCTAGATAACGTATTTGCTATTACGATACTTTATTAATACTTGTCTTTTTTTAAAGTAAGGAAAATTGTATAACAGATTGGATTGTAATATACCTATAACTATTACGTGGTCACTTTGATTTACCTTACGTCGCATTTTATCAGAACTTGCCGCACCTTGCGAGAAGGCTCTCTGAGTAAAAATGGTGGTTGGTATTACTTGACCACTACGTTAACTATATATTTACCTGTACATCGTCGAAAGAGTCAAAGAATCGTATAAACCAGCTTTTTAGAAATCGCTTTGTCGTCGTGGTAAGGTAAATCAGTCAGAGTACATGATTCACGTTGGTTAGTCTTAGATCGCCAGCAGACATGAAATCACGCTGTTGCGATACTCCAGTGAAAATCTTAAGAAAAATGAATCGTAGATTAAAGTTGATGCGTAGTGCAATAAAAACCTAGACATCAAAAATGTATTTTCTGTTTTACAGTGTTTTAATTTTCGGACATTTATGTTTAGTGAGTTCTCAGTCACCGTGCCCAGACGTTTTTGAATACAAAAGTGATGGTTTTGAAACCTATGGGGTTATACATTTACGGCCATTTGGAAGGGTTTCGTCGATAAACATTAGGGCTAACTTCACGATAGGTACTCGATTGGGCTCTGTAAGTACACTTGCCTTTATTATTTAGCCGTATACGTATTTATATTTATAATATGAACTTGATTGCAGATACAAAACTTTAGTAACGGCTCAATTTAGGTTCGACGTAGAACAAATTTAAAAATGTATCGTAAAAGTCTCTTAAGGAGGCGTTTGCTTACAATACAATATTCTTGTTTCCAGTGTAATTTAATTGGAGTTCTGATACAATACAGTAGCTGTCTAGCTGCTAATTATGGCTAGTTTAATTGCAGTAACTGCTATGACGAGTCATTTTATATTTGTGATGAAGACATAATCTCTATAGATAAATCAAATAACGTGCATTAATTTATAGGTATTAGGTATAATTGTTATATTTTATAATTACGATTCAGATAATGTTTGAGGTATATGACTTTTTTAAGTAAATTACGCAAATGAAGTTACGAAATACATAATATATAAATATTTATTACCACGGGTTACTGGGGATCGGAGGCAAGAGATTTTGTCCGGGAAATAGGGTGTCGTATTAGGCAAAGAGGGGGTGACTTCCGCTCTGGGGCCTTCCTGATGCAAAGGTTGTCCATCGCTATTCAGTGTGGAAACGCTGCAAGCGTGATGGGCACCTTTGCATCTGGAACGTCTTGTAAGGGTGGACTCTTTGATTTACGAAGCCGTATGGTGGATTTTTATTTGTATTGTAATTAAGTTATTAATTATATAATAATAATAATAATATAAATAGTATCAAAGATTTTTACTGTTAATTACGAACGATTTTTGAAACTGTGGTTATTTTGTGCAAATTTTGGCTGAGTTGTGACTTATGAAATCAAAGAACTTGCCTCAAGGAATATTATAATTTTCCGGGCTCGATAAACAGTGAAAAATGGTGTGCGTATGCCTATAAATTCATAAAACCTAACACTTATGAATTTAATTTTAATTTCAATATTATTAAATCAAACTTGACGTTTTAAATACGTTCTAGAAACTAATATTGTACGTATTTTTATGGCGCAATACCTACACCTAAAATATGTTTTTGCGTGATTTCCTCCACCCAAACTTGTCTGGGAGACATCGCTCTCTCTCAAGGGACTCTCCCTTTCAAGTAATACCTATCAGTTTATATTTTCCTGTTTTATGTTGTCAATAAAATGTTTTCATTTATTAATATCTACATTAAAATTTGTGGTTTGTTAGAATTTCGTAAAAATATGTACTTACCTATTTAGTTTCAAATTGATGAGACAGGCTCACTTTTATTTATCTTCTGTGGGTAAGCCCTTGGCATTATCTCACTTTGTAAGTGATGATAATGCCGAATATGGAAGCGGGCTTACCAAGACTCCCCAACGCAATGGGGAACTAGGTATCTTATACATATAAGTTGTGAAAAAAATTTCTGGTACTATTTTAACTAGGGCTTCTACTCTTGAAACTGAACAACTTTCCCAAAGGAACCCATAGTATTATATTATCTGTGCCATAGTCAATTCGCAAAAAAAAATTGACTTCCCATACTAAATGGGCCAATCAGGTGACCGACTTGTTAGAAAAGTACAAAATTTTTTTTGCGAATTAACTATGGGTTCC
Organism: Coleophora deauratella; assembly: GCA_958295455.1. Taxonomy (NCBI): domain Eukaryota; kingdom Metazoa; phylum Arthropoda; class Insecta; order Lepidoptera; family Coleophoridae; genus Coleophora; species Coleophora deauratella. The sequence continues at coordinate 9,545,038 of OY282409.1, read as the reverse complement.
TTGGGAAAAGTTGTTCAGTTTCACTAGTAGAAGCCCCAGTTTAAGTAACACCTTGTATATCCATGCCGGAACCGGAACACATCAATGCTATTACCATTGATGTTTGGCGGCAAGAATAAGATAAGATAGTGGTAGCTAGCCAGGCCGGCTCCGAAAATGTCCTACCTACCACCCAACGAACCAAGTCCTAAAAACGTTGACCCCGTCGGGAAACGAACCCGCGACCTCCTGATGTGAAGCAAGCAGTCTAGCCACTACACCACGCAAATTTTTGTAACTTATGCAGATCTTGAATAAGTTTTACGACTCCATACGCCCGGCCATTTCAGAATTAATGCAAAAATCTCAAAATTGAGCGTACAGAAATGGTTGGTCAATCTTAAGCCGTATGTTAAGTTAACGGTAGAATTAAACTCATTGTAAGAGTTGAAGCTTGAAGCTGTCGTGGCTCAATGCGGCTTGAGTGGTCGCGGCGATTACGCAGTTTAACTGACTACAGACACGGTCATAACCTGGATGGGTTTGACTGTTAGTGGCATTTATCTCGACCGCTTCCGTGCTTCGCAAGGCACGCTAAGCCTTTTTCGTATTTTGGTGCCGGCTGCCATCGCTAGATAGCAGTCGTTAAGCCATGTCGGAGGCCTTATAGGGGGCTTAAACATTTTTGACACTGGGGTTGGCCACTAGCCCCACAACCTCCACCAATCCAGACTTGGCCCCCTTGCGTGGTTGGAGTATGACCCAAACTTCCCAAAGTGTGGGAAGAGACCTGTGCCCCTACAGTGGGGACGATATGGGTTGTTAATAACTCCTTGATAATTACATCCTTGTCATTATCCTTGTTCAGACCTATGCCTACTTCAGTTATACGTACGTATAGTACTTATTCTCTCTTTTCTAACTATCTTTTACTGTCCCACCGGTGGGAAGTGGCAATAGAGGGGCTATTGCGCCACCCATCCATATTCTCTCGCGCGCCTCTTGCCGCTCGCTCCTCTTTGAGGAGTCCTCAAAGGCTCAAAGAAGTAATCGAGCTCGTCTCGCCATCTTCTCTTCGGGCTGGCGTCACATCTTCTATCGGCTAGTTCCTGGGGTCCACCCAACTAACAAGATTTGGTCTGTAAGTATCCCAAGAAGACCATTACTTGTTTACTCTTACAGTACACTTATAAATAATAAACTTGTCTATAAGTGTGGAATTGGGGGCACTTATTTTTCGTATTTTGTCGTATTTTTTTGTTATTATTTTTGATTCCAATAATATTAACTGCTTTATAGTTCTAATAAATAGTGGTGACCCAAACTGTCTCGTGATAAGGTTAAATCTGTCTGTTCAAGGTCAGCAAACCTGTCTACTGCCGCTTTTTATGGTTCCGTAGTCAACAAGGAACCCTATAGTTTCGCCATGTCCGTCTGTCTGTCTTTTTTTTTAATGGCCTTTATTGTGTTTAGCCACAATGATTCCGCCAACGTCAACGTGATAAGAAATATAGATTAAAATAATAGAAAATGCTCGGTTATTATTTTCTTTTCTTTTTTTGTTGAGATTTTTCACCCAGTAAAAAGAAGCCACCTAAAAGTCTGTCTATCCGCGGCTTACCTCAGAGACTATTAGGACTAGAGATCTGGCACGAATGTACATATTAATCACGCCGCGAAATGGTAAAATAAAATCATAAAAATATATTTTTTTTACAGTACTTCCCCTACACGTGAAGTGTAGTGTAGTGAGGTGTTGTTACATAGGTCTTTCAAATACAATATATAGTGGTTTTGTGAAAACCATTTTTCGATTAGGGATCCGTTTTCGAAATATTAAGCTTTAAAGTACAATTTTTTGTTATAGCTCGCGTCACGTAAAAAGAACGCTGGCTGGCGTTCCGAGGACATAACAGTTCACTCTGACAACAGGATAGCATAATATAAATCGCGTAAGTGTGAAAGAGAGGGTACTAAACAGTTGCTGTCAGAGTGCATCCTCGGAACGCCAGCCAGCGCTCTTTTTACGTGACGCGAACTATAAAGTCATGTGTCCCCCTCACCTGCCAGTTAAACGGCTGTTTCTAGAAATGTGAAAAAATTCACAGCAGTAGTATATACCTATAACGAAGTTAAAAGGAGAAGTACTACGGAACCGTACACTGCGCGTGGCCTGACACGCACTTGACCGCTTTAAATGTGCGGAACCACACCAAACATTTTACCGGTTCCAACTATATTTAACTATATTTTTTATGATCCGAAAAAATATAGTTAAATATAGTTGGAGACCGTATGATCTAAGTTCTTCTTCTGAATCTTTTAAATTTTTGTAAATATTTTTTCTAACTACATTATAATATCGACGCTTAACTGATTGAAATGAAGAGTTAAAGAAGTTATACTTTCCTTCAGTAAATTATTCATAAGACTTAGGTATGTAAGATAAAATTGTTTAACATGCCTTTACTCTTTCATTAGTAGAGAGGCCAATTGAAAAAACGGCAATTTTCGTAGGACCGAACAGTAGCATAGCGACAACTGGTACCGTTGGAATCAGCGTAGTTTGTCATCAATCAAGCCACTTGTTGTCGCTTTCTAAAATGGTGGAGTGAGTATCTATGACGTAATCAAGATGGCGGCCGAACGGTTTGGTTTTTCAATATTTTCTCGAGAACCACTAAGTTTTATCCTATCTGTGTGATATCATTTGAAAGCTATTGAAAAGACCTACTAAAAAAGTTTACGTGCGTTTAGTCGTAAATATTCAATTTACGGAGCTACATTGAAAAAACTGTATTTTTTCGATAAAACTGTTCAAGTCTTTGTGTTAATTCTTAATATAACTCGGAAAGTAATGGGTTTATCTTAAATTAGGTCATTATATTTTTTGTAGAGCGGTTTTTACGAAATTCAAAAATGTACATATCAGAGTTATACAATAAGTATTTTTGGACCAAGAGGCAATAACAAGACGCAAGTCGTAAAATCAAAATACGAAATCGGCAAGCTTTGTTTACCTAGAACTAAACTATGTCTAGGGTATCATTTAAAAACTACTGAAAACCTTCTGGTTTAGTATGGATTGCATGGTCGCGTCGATCAAGCAGGTTAACTGACCTTATTCACGGTCATAACCTGGATGGGTTTGTAGCATAGTAGTAGCATTTATCTCGAGCGTTTCCGTGAATCGCAAAGCACGTTTGAGCGTCGTTATTCGATGCCGGATTTGTTACAAAATTATATCTATTTCTTCTATTTATTCTATCACTGTCGGATTTTATCGATTATTGCGAAAAAGAAACAGTTTCTACCAACAAGCCGTCAAATACTGTATTATACGGGTATGTATACTTTTACGCCACTTACCGTAGACATAAAAATCGCGTTAGGTGGCAATAATTGCAACAGTTCTGCTTTTTGGCATGTTGTTAGGATAGATACCAGTAGTGCCAGTACTGTAAAACTAATTTTGCAGCTTCGAAAGACCTGTGCTATCTGCGTGGTGCTTCAAAATCATCGAAATCGGACGTTTTTTTCAGATTATGGCTTATAATTTCTAAAAGTTGCATCCCTCGGAAAAAGTTATTGTTATTTCTATAATTTGAGTGTAATTGCAGCTTTGTAGAACCAATAGAACCCAAGATACAGCATTTAAACATTGGTCCCTAAAAAATTCAAAGTTGTAGTTATAGCCGTCTTCCGAGCAGAATATCGGCTATAATACTCTCTCTACTAGAAAAGTAATGGGAAAGGAAGTTTAGAGCAGTTATTTAGCTATTCTGCACCATTTATTGCACCTGTTACAAATATTTTCATAAATACACGGTCCCAGGACAGACCTACGAATGGATTACCTTACCTGCATGACAGGAATTTTAGCAGCGTTTCCGCCGCTGGTTTCTTCATTGAGGTCACTGGTATCAATCCCTGGTAGCTCCTTCAGGTGTTGTCACAACCACTAAATGCGTGAAAGAACAACTGTATTCCAGGGGGGATGAGAGCTCTTCTTGAATGAATAATGTTGATGAGAACTGCTCGCAACTGGAACTTTCCTAGATAATTCATTTTTTTTTTATGTTGGCTCATGTATACCCGCAAATGCGCATGCGCGGGTACGCATATACTACGCATTCCGATTCGGGGGATTAAAGAGTACCTACCAGAGGTCAACATCCTCTACTTAATAAATTGGGCTCCAACATAAAAAAATATTTTCCAGAAAAGTGCCAGTTGCGAGCAGTTCTCATCAAGATCATTCATTCAAGAAGAGCTTTCATCCCCCCCTGTTCTTTTACAGTTGTTCTTTTACGAATTTAGTGGTTGCGATAACACCTCAAGGAGCCACCAGGGACCGATACCAGTGACTTCAATGAAGAAACCAGCGGTGGAAACCCTGCTGAAATTCCTGTCATGCAGGTAAGGTAATCCATTCGTAGGTCTGCCCTGGGGCCTTGTATTTATGAAAATATTTGTAACATGTATTTATGAAATTCCTGTTATGCATATGCAAGAAATGCTGCGGAATACCCATTACTTTCCGAGTTATATTAAGAATTAACACAAAGACTTGGAACAGTTTTATCGAAAAAATACAGTTTTTTCAATGTAGCTCCGTAAATTGAATATTTACGACAAAATGTACATATAACTTTTTTGTAGGTCTTTTTAATAGCTGTCAAATGATACCACACACATAGGATAAGACTTAGTGGTTCTCGAGAAAATGTAAAAAAAACCAAACCGTTCGGTTGCCATCTTGATTACGTCATAGATACTCACTCCACCATTTTAGAAAGCGACAACAAGTGGTTTCGCAATCAGTAGACCACGCTGATACCAACGGTACCTGTTGTCTCTATACTACTGTTCGGTCCTACGAACTTTGTAAATAAAGCACTTTCGACGAATCGGCCTCTCTACTAAATATGAAATAGTTTCGTTAGAGTAATTTTTACCCTGACAGCAGGATAGCCTATTATATTTTTTTGAAGTGTGAAAGAGACAAACTCTTGTCAGGTAATTCTTAACTTGGCTATGGAACGACTTCCCGGTTAATGAATTTGTTATGAAGAGGATTTAATTTACATTTTTAAATTACATTTTATTGATTTATGGGTTTACATTTTATTGATGTGTTGGTTTACGTTTCTTGATATTGACATGTATTTTTAGGTATTAAATATCTTATTTTTGTATGACATTAATTGTTGTCTCTTATTTTTAATATTCTTATTATTTTATTAATTATTGCTTTGACAATTATATGATCCTCTGATATTTCTGTAATATTTATTGTAATCTTGACATTGATATATATAATATGAAATAAATAAGTCTTATCACTAATCTATACAAGACAAATTACACGTATAATATGTATGTAGGTAGCAGTTGTACACAAAGATTAAGTAAGTAGGTGACCCAAATAAGGCCTACCTTATTTTTATCTTGACGTAATTAGTAGGTTTTTAAGAAAAACTCACTCATCTTTCGAAATATTAATCTTTATTTATTAAACTTTAAAATAAATATAGTTGAAACGTTAAAAAAACAAAAATCAGACTTCTGTGAATCAAAATATTAAAAAGTCATTTAGGCCTTATTCGGAGACCCATGCCGCAATAAGGCCTTTCATACTAAAATAAAGAGTTTCTAAAACATATAAGAACTTCAGTTACTAAAACATATCAACGTAATATTATCTAAATTTAGTAAGATCCTTAAGTAATCATATTTGGGCGTTGTAATCAGTCTTGATAATCGTCTCGACATATTATCCTTCCTTTCTTCATTTTCTTCAAGCAATCTCCTGAAACAGTATTTTTTTTTATCAGCAGGGGTTAAGCCAACAGACAGCTCATGATACCTTCCAGATATTACAAGCAAGACATTGCCGCATGTCATCCATTGGATATTATTTGCACTTATATTATTTTGATAGGCCTTATTTGGACATGTCATATGTGTAAGAAAAAAAAAATTACAGAAAATACACTGAAAAAATGGCGTATAAATGCTTATGTAGGGGTTACTAAACTTTTAAACTAAATAACACACAAAAAAAATCTCGGCATGCGTGCAAAAATATCAAAATACTTACATCATTACCTGTAGAAATTTTATAAAACAAGCGTATTCTCAGCGTCCCGACTGTTTTCGACTACTTGTTCCGACATACTCGTGGTAAGCGGCGCTCGCTATTTTTGTATGTGTCAGATACATCCTCAGGCACACCACTGTAAACTTTCGCGGTTATTTGAAATGTCTAAGTGGGAAATTTGAAACCTAGGCCTTATTGGGGCATAGGACTTATTTGGGTCTCTTACCTTAAGATCAGAAGTTGAATAAAACACTAACTGTAGATTTAAATAAGAACGAATGGACTCCTAAGATGCTTTACTAAGGCATTTTCTGTCTCACAATCAGACTTGCTTACCACCAAACATCAATGCTTGAAGCATTGATGTGTTCCGGTATGGATAAGATAGCCAGTTCCCCATTGCGTTGGGGAAGCTTGGTAAACCCGCGTCATTCTTTCGGCATCATCAACATTTACCATCAGACGAGATAGTGCCAAGAGCTTACAAAAAGAAAGTATACGACCTATGAAAGTGAAACGAGCGTATAACATCGATTTAACCTTTGACATTTAACGTCAAATCCCTCAATATCACTCCCTTCTTTCAGAGCTACGTCGGCAAGATAGAGCCATTCAACGACAGCCCTTTGCTTCTTCAAGACTATAACCGGGGAGTGCCCATAGACTATAAAGTGAACTTTCCCGTGACGTCACCATTGCCCCGCCTCACTGCTCTGGTGGTCAATGATAATGTTATCTGCTATGGAACAGGAGGTGAGTAGCGGTAGAATTAATAAATTAAAAAACTGAAGATATAGTTAATAATCTAACCCACAATCAAAACAAATAAAAAGTTTGTTTGTTTGTAAACTCTTTATTGCATACAATAACACATGAAATAGAAAATACAAAATAACTTATAGCAAAAAAGGTTGTGAAAAAAAAACGATTGTATAATATAAAATAAAATATAATATCCTTATCAATCCTATCTGGGGATAAAGACGTATCTAATGACATCTCGCACTTATCAAGGTTAACATTATTATTGCAGACTTTATTTAAGGTGTGTCCACATTGACTGAACATTAACATTTCGTCGAAAACCACAAACCTACCTAATTTCTTTGGGGGAAAACCTGACTTGGAAGCTCATTCCGAAGCTTGAGTAAGATACAGTTACAGACAATAATACGTACTGGGAAATACCTATACTAAAGTATACTAAGCATCAGGCTTGAAAGGGAAAGTACCTTTTTACCAACGTTTTATTACTGGTTACCCACAACACAGGGAATCCTAGTGTGGGGACCAGGGCTACCCTTATCTTTTCAATGTTTTGTTTTTGGAACAATAAAAAAATATTATTAATTTTATTATGTAGTCTACTTACTTCCTTTATCTCGGGCAATTAAGTCCCGGACTTTTGGAAGGCGTCCGTGGGGCCCGGCCGAAGCCAACACGTAGAGGCTCGTTAGACATTTAATTTAAAAGTAATGTAACACCATCCGGCGATTATCTGATCAGTGAATTTGCGAACTTTATTATGTGTAAATTATATTTTTTACTCCGATTGGAAGTTGTTACGATTCGTTAAGTAGACTCTACCTACCATTAGTTGTTTAGTTAGATATAATTCGTAGGTACCTAAGTACTTTACAGAGTTTTTCTTTAAATTCTACATTTGTTCAAAATAGTATGTGGCCACTTTACGTAGGTACATTGATGAAGTTCGAGCTGACTGTATTACTTTCATGTTTGGTATTTTACTTTATACAGAATGGGAATGAGTAACCCGCCAGATTTTAACCATCGATTCTTATTATTACCTATTAAGACAAAAAAAACCGGCCAAGTGCGAGTCGGACTCGCGCACCGAGGGCTCCGTATAAATTCATAATCACACATGTCTTGAACTCTATATTTTTTATATTCGAGTTGATAGAGTGAAAGGTAATTTGCGGTTTACGATTTATGACGTATTAAAAAAAACTACTTACTAGATCTCGTTCAAACCAATTTTCGGTGGAAGTTTGCATAGTAATGTACATCATATATTTTTTCTAGTTTTATCATTCTCTTATTTTAGAAGTTACAGGGGGGGGGCACATTTTACCACTTTGGAAGTGTATTAGAACTATTCGGTTTAGAAAAAAATGATAACAGAAACCTCAATATCATTTTTGAAGACCTATCCATAGATACCCCTACACGTATAGGTTTGATGAAAAAAAATTTTTGAGTTTCAGTTCTTAATATGGGGAACATTTATTGTTTTTTTTTCTATTTTTGTGTGAAAATCTTAATGCGGTTCACAGAATACATGTACTTACCAAGTTTCAACAGTATAGTTCTTATAGTTTCGGAAAAAAGTGGCTGTGACATACGGATGGGCAGACAGACAGACAGACAGTCAGACATGACGAATCCATAAGGGTTCCGTTTTTTGCCATTTGGCTACGGACCCTAATAACAACATTGTTGGATAAATTGTAGTATGTATGACGAAGCTTGTTGGTTGTCTCTTTTTTAGGGTTCCGTAGTCAACAAGGAACCCGTATAGTTTCGTCATGTCTGTCTGTCTGTCTGTCCGCGGTTTAGTTCAGAGACTATTAGTACTAGAGCGCTGTAATTAGACACGGATATGCATATTATTCACGCAAACAAAGTGGTAAAATAAAATATTGAAAAAAAGATTTTCAGGGTACCTCCCCTACACGTGAAGTGGTTTTTTTTTTTCTAGACTATCCCATGGTGCGGGGTGTTGTTGGATAGGTCTTTCAAAAATATGGTGGGTTTTCGAAAACCATTTTTCGATTCAGCGATCCGTTTCCGAAATATTAAAAGCTTTAAAGTGCAAATTTTTGTTAAAGTCATGTCCCCCCCCCCTGCCAGCTAAACGGTTGTTTTTAGAAATGTGAAATAATTCACGGCAATAGTATAAATAACGAAGTTTAAAGGAAAACTACCACAGCTAAGTAGGCTTTACAAGTTAACGAGTAGTAGCCAATTTTGTAAGACAGGAGGTTTTCCCCTTGAAGCAGTGTTTGTCGAAGTACACGGAACCCTACATTCCGCGTGGCCCGACACGTACTTGACCACTTTTTTTAAAGACTGGTAAGACGCAAGTTAAAAATAATACACAAAAAAACACATTTATCTTTCAGATGTCCCATCAGGACCTAATCAATACGTGACCACGACCAGTCTCCTCCACACCCTGTTCCTCAAAGGCCAGGGTCCAGGGTACTTGGAGTACCAACCACCACCACCAGCAATAAAACCACAAACAGAGGTTTATCAGAAACCGGACCTGATACTGGATTATGTTGGACCATTGCACAACAACGAAGCTCAAGTGTTCACTTTTGAAGATAACGGGGACCGACTTGGTGCTTGGAATTCGAGTAAGTCGGATTACTTTAACAGCTATCTTTATTTTACAGGGTGTTATAAAAAATCAGCTGAAAGTATTTAAACATGAAACTGGACAACTTTCCTCAAGGAACCCATTAGTTGAGTTGATTCGCGAACTTAGTATGGGCAGTCCAAAAATATTTTTGCGAATCAAGTATGGGCTCTTTGTGGAAAGGTTTACAGATTTTTCAGATTCATGGATAGAAGATCCAGTTTAAATAGTTTCAGCTATTTTTTTTTGACTTTATATACAGCTACAGCCTATGGTAATGGCGAGACCGTATAAACACTTTAAGGTGGCCTTATATTTGTTTCTGGAATTTCCATACAAAGGCCAATCAGCAACCAATCAGCTGATTGATTTGTATGAAAAGATTTTTGGCTATTTAACAAAGTTCTACAATAAAAGTTGTTCAGTTTCATAAACTGTTACATCACATAATACATTAGTATTGTTTGTTACACACTATACCTACCTCTGGCATATTCCGCACGTTTTCCTTGCGAGAGGATCTCCATGGCTAACTTCTTTACCTTCAGTTAAGGGTACTCGAAGTTAAGTAAAAACTAAAATTGCCTTTGTTAATTCCTAGTGTTACTAAAAAAATACATTCTTCCAGTTACTTACTCCCCACCGCAAAAGAAGCAAACTACGCTCGCTCCCCAATACTACCCTGAACCTTCGGTGACCAGACCGACCCAGCAGCCCCGAACTGAGATCCAGTACTACCCTGAGATGATCACGCAGCCACATACACCGGTAGTGCAGCAATTGCCACAAATGCCACCAATGGAACCTTTGTAAGTTATATAATATATTTATTATTTATAGATACATGTGACTTTTACCTGTCGATATGCGATGCGGCAAATCGTAGATACCTATATAGATGCTAATCATACAATTTTAACTTGAAATTCCTACCTAAAAACGCTAATTTTCAACATTTTTGAAATAATTTGTTGAAGCGGGTTTCTTTTGGGCTCGGCTCGACATTTGCTCTCGCTTCGTCAACACTGTCCGAAACGTTGAGTATATACCTAGTATATACAAGTTTTTCGTGCTAGCATTGCCTCTGGTGCTTGGGACTTTGTACTAGGTAAAATTAAAAAGTTACAAGTTAAAAAGCTTCATGAAAAAGCCCATCTTAAACTATTACCACATTCTATACCTATATAAGATATTATGGTAATTTCAAATGAGTCACACAAATCCTACAGAATGATCTTAAGTTTTGTAATGTGTTGATTTGATTTGGGTCCTTGTTGTTTACTTTACTCATAAGTACCTAACTTATTTTTCTCTGGTGTTTGAATAAGAAAATCCTACAGTTTACCTACGCACTGCATGAGCCGCCAATATTAGTTGCTAATTAACTGTGCAAATATTATTGTGAGCTGCATAACGCTGCATTTCCATCATATACATATTTCAAAATCTAAGTATTGAATATTGGCGACCTTAATACGTAATGTTTAGAGGCGTTTAAGGGTTTCTGACAAATCGTTTACCTACCGAATTTAACTATATTAAGAAAATGCCATATAGAAATAATGTTCTGCCGGAGACTGCATTCCACCTGCATTCGTTGCAGATTTAGGTCATACGTTCTAAGTCAAGGTAAAACTAACTTACCCGAGAAGTACTTTGGATTGTCTGGGAAAGTAGTTTGGGAAGTAGTTTGGATTGTTGTCGGTTGTATGATTTTTAAATGCACTGAATAAAAATTTAACCAAGCTTCTAGTATGGGAAGTCTTTTTTTTGCGATTTGACCATGATTTTCTTTGAGAAAGTTTAGTTTCATGAATAAGTATAAATAATGTCAGTACCTACCTATAAAACATCCTGTACCTACAGGATACTTCTAAAATACCTAAAAAAATATACTGTGGCTTCATGAAATCGCTATTTTATCGTTCCATCTCTTTCAGCCAACCCCAGCCCGTGCCCCTACCAGTACAGTCTTCAGCATCAGCTTCAGCACTACCAGCTCCGATGCAGTGCGGTGTAGTAGCCGGGGGCAACGAGCGCCAACCACTCATCTACAACGGGATGAGCTATAACAGAGGCGACTGGCCGTGGCTAGTGGCAGTCTACAAGAGGAAGGATGGCAGCCTCAACTTTATTTGCTCGGGGACATTGGTGTCGGATCGCCATGTCGTCACTGGTATGTTAAGGGCTTGGTGATCCAAGATGTATTTCCCCGTCTGATAATTGAGTTACATTTTATTTGAATAAACCCTGTATAAAACATCAATTTGGCTAATAAAACTCATCATCACCACTACTGCGGCACAGGCCTCTTCCCATAGATCGGAAAGGTATAAATAACAATTTATAATTTTCCAGCTGCCCACTGTATGCGACAAAAGAACACGTTCTCCTCCAAAAGTGACATCGTGGTGAAAGTTGGAGTATACAATCTGGAGGACTGGGGCGATGACGTCACAGTCACGAGGACCCTTGCCTCGGCTACTATACATGAGCAGTACAACGCCACTTCTTTAGCAAGTGAGTGAGAAATACAATTCAGGAAATTCCCCTCCTACGTTTTCGACGACAAAAGATGACTAATCCAAAGTTTCCATGTCACATCTCATACCCAAAGGGAGACGTTGGATGACAACACAGATGATTTTGAGAAAAAAGTGTACCGCTGCAACTGTAAAGAACAAATCACACTGTGCAACAATGGTGTGGTTTCGAAAATAAGCCGTTAGCCATCCATCAATCAATCATCTCTTTTAAACCAGTTTTAACTACAGCAACTTCTTTTAAAGTTCTTTATTAGATTGAGGATTCTCCTGACCTCCTCCCGTTTGTGCCTTCAAACGGCCAAAGAGAAAGGCTTAGACTAGGCAAATACTAAATATACCTAGGTACTTATTGATATAGGTGGCTTTTATTACAGATGACATCCTCGTGTTAAAATTCAGCCGAAGTGTGGAGTTCAACACGAACATTCGGCCAGCTTGCCTTTGGAGCGGGAACACTGAACTCAGCAGCATCGTTGGTGCTTCGGGTGTGGTTGGTACCTTCACCTTTTTCTCGATATTAATTTGAAGTAATTCCAAAACCTATTCAGTTCTTTTCAGTGAACTGAAACAGCTGAACATTAACTTCTCTAATTTCTGTCACTCTGACAGGCCATTTGCTAAAACGACAATAAGTAACTTGCAGTTAATTTGCAGGTAGCCGGTTGGGGCCAGTCGGAGACCTCAGGAGCTGGTAAAGGCGAGCCGCGCGTAGTACGGATGCCAGTCGTCAGCACAGCCGTGTGCCGCGCCAGCCGGCCCGATTTTCACAAACTTACCTCTGATAAGACTCTGTGTGCAGGTAAGTACCAGTAGATCATTTTAAGTCAGGGAAAGTAAAAAAGAACTTTCCGTCCTTCATAACAGTATATAGATAAGAAATATTTTGATATTTCGTCTCCATGTTAGTGAGAATTATACATAGTTAACAGGGTGCTCCCCTTTTGATTTGATTGAAGTTGAGCGTAAGAAAAGACACTTGGGTGAAAGCACAATGATTTTACGTCTCTTATGTAAGTTAGAGAAGTTTATCAATTAGTTCAACGACTCAGACATCTCGAAGTAGCATAAAACGTTAAAGGACAATGCACGAGTTTGATCATTAACTTTTGAATGATTTTTTAACCCAATGATGAATCCCACATAAGTACTTTCCACTGGATAAAAACTTACTTACTTAGTACTTACATTATGCACTACGTATCGTACACTTTTGACAGCCTCCGTGGTCTAGTTGCTTCATATCAGGAGGTCACGGGTTCGATTCCAGGCGGGGTCCAACTTTGTAGGACTCGATTTGTTTGGTGGGACTCGTACTCGGACTCGGCTAGCTACTACCATATTATCTAAGTCTTGCCGCCAAACATCAGTTAATACCATTTTTGTTAAAATTTACACTAACTGCCTCTTGTTCCAGGAGACCGCAACGGCGCCGGTCCCTGTTTAGGGGACTCCGGGGGAGGCCTGTATCTCCTCGAGGGTGGTCGGTGGCAGCTCCGAGGCGTGGTGTCGCTTTCGCTGCGGCCCGATAGTGGGGACAGCACGTGCAACCTCAGCGAATACATCGTGTTTACCGACTCCGCACAGTATGTGGATTGGATAAGAAATGCCATGGCGCGATAGCTACTAAGTACTACTCACGCAGAAAAAATATGTAAAGTGGTCAGTCAACAGACTTGGCGGAAAAAAAAGGTTACGTACCTAAAATAGTATACGAATATTGTGTGAGGACTGAGGAGGATTTCTGAGAAAAAACTGTCAGATAATGTATTTTACTTCCAATAAAACAAATAATAAAGATAATTTTTTTTTAAAAGTAACTCCCTATTTTTGTTTTATTTTTGAGCTTGTTGCGAAATATTGTTTCTAGAAAATAATATAAAACAACCTCCACAATCCGGATTTGGCCCCCGTGTGTGGAGTATGGCCTAATCTTCCCGATTTATGGGAAGAGACCTGTGCCCCTGCAGTGGGGACGTAATAGGTTGTAAACAATATACAATAATAATAATATTCACAGAAATTTAAAAAGAGCAATCAAGTAAAATTACTACCAGGATTTGGTACCTATCCGTAGTAAGGACCACTCAGGCCGTATCCAGGACATATTGCACTGTATTTAGCCATACCCGGAACGTGGACGAGGCACGAATCTTGTTTCTTGAGGGACTCAAAATATCTAGTGAAGCATACAGTATTCCTTTTTTCTGTTTTCATTTCCGTTTTCCTTTCTGTGTTTCCGTTTTCCAACTTTTGTCCTTACAAAGTTAGAAAAAACATTAATTTGGCGGAAAGCATAAAGTGGAAAATCGTCACATTGTAAAAAAAACACAAAAATGGCAACACAGAAATGTCAAAAGGACTTTTTGGCGGGAACTCATAGCAAGGGTCTGTCAGTTTTGTTTTATTAACCGAAAAAATAGACATCGTGGTTTTTAATGCATAATATTGATAGTGTATTTTCAATAAAGTGCCATTTAAGTGTCTAATATGTAGGATAATGAAAAAAAATTGTGTAGACTGTATTTCGAGTGCTTTCAAGAAGTCCATGAAATCTTCATCAAAAGTGCTATCATTTTGCTGAAGACTAATTTTGAAAAATAACTCAAGAGGAGGAAAAATACTGAAGACGTTTTGAAACTAAACTCTCCAAGGAAAAAAACAAATAAAGACGAGGCGGTATGGCTACAGAGCCTTAGCCTGCCCAAGGAAGGGCGAAAAAAAAAACAACAAAAATGACAATGACAGTGACATTGGTGGTGGCGCGGCGCGAGAATTGTTCGCGGTTTATTACCTATATTTACAATGAATTTTAGTTATTTTCTCTTATAAATCGGAATATATTTGTAAATACAATGACTTGGAATAAAATACTTTGTAACCACCGTGAATTGCAACTTACTGGAACGTTAAATGGTGGGCAAAGCTTCAGGTAAATTGGTATTCATTACAAACTTGTAAATAGACGCCTTACATTTTCAACTTTGTTCATAAATTCTATTACACTGATTATTTAGGTGGACACACAGTAAAGAAAGGGATGAATGGATCGGTGTATTCTGCAAGACAGTTTGGAAACTGAAGCAGCAAGATGATCATTTACAATATCAAGTCATTGGCTCTCTTCTGAACAAAACACCACGAGTCGAAAGTAAAACAAAGAATAGTGACAAAAATTGTGATATTTTTAAGAAAACTTTAGAAGAATATTTTCGCTTAGATGTGAATTTGAGTGATTACTACAAGAAATGGTCAGAAACAGACGAGTTATTCAGGTCTGCGTGTCAACAGTTTTATGGAATAAGAATGCTGAAGCAGGAGTCTGTCGAGAACATATTCTCTTTTATTTGTAGCCAAAATAATCATATATCAAGGTATGTTCACTTAGGTACCACAATAACCTACAAATTACATAATGCGAAATTCTCACATTTTGACTGTATGTAGCACATTGTTGAACATACCCTTCCTCCCCAACTAGTGTTTCTTTTTTGTGGCTAGCCTTTAAGAATATCTCCTTGATGCATATAAAAACATCAAAAAGTAAGTTTTTAAATTTTCATTTCAGAATATCCAGTATGGTGGAAAAGCTTTGCACACATTATGGAGAGAAAATATGTGAATATAACGGAACTAGATTCTATGCATTTCCTGAAGTTGAAAAACTAATGCATACAAAGGTAACTTCAATAAATGGCCACTTAAGTTCCGTATTTCCCTTAAGTGTCCTGTACATTAGTAATTACGTAATTCATAGACATTAATTTTTAATTATATTACTTTATTTTTTATTTCTACCTTTGACAGACAGAATCAGAATTACGAGACCTGGGCTTCGGCTACAGAGCCAAGTTCATCCAAAAGTCGGCCCAACAGATCCAGGAATGGGGCGGTCTGAACTGGCTTGATGGTCTACAGGATATGAAGTACAAAGATGCTAAGGAGGAGCTGATGAAGTTGCATGGAATTGGTCCAAAGGTATATCGATCAAGTAAATAATAAAGAAGATAAAAATATGGGATAACTCAGAATTAAATATAGAATAAAGAAAAAATGAAAAAAAAAATACCATCTGCATTTTTTTTTCAAGAATTCTTGATTCTGAGTAACCACTTAATCAAACATACTTTTTTTACACTCTGTATATTCAATGCTGATGGAGGATTCATCAACTGCGTAACTTTCTTTATTTGTTGTTTACTTCAACACTTGTTTCTTGCAGGTTGCAGACTGCATCTGCCTGATGTCCTTGAACCATCTAGAAGCGCTGCCAGTGGACACCCACGTCTATCAGATAGCTGCTCTGAACTACTTGCCGCACTTGCGGGGCAAAAAGAATGTCAACGACAAAATGTATGCAGAGATAGGGGACCACTTCAGAAAGCTGTATGGGGATTTGGCAGGATGGGCACATACGGTAACCAATTTGTTTGATGTAATATTATTGGGGCACTGCAATTTTAAACTTACCTTTCGCAGCATGGCTTCATATTCTCTTGGTCTTTGAAAAATAGGCTTCTGGAGTATAGACATTTGTTATTGAAAAAATTGTGTTTATTACATTAAAATAAAATTTAAAAAAGACAAAACACACAGATTTGCACTTCTCCACAATTCGTTTATTGCGGTAATCCGGACAGAACCATCATCATGATACCAGCCGAAAGACGAGCATTGCTGAACAAACAAATGCCTCGACCAAGCAATTCTACAACAGCTTATCTTGTGCAGTGATAGAAACAGTTTGTGATATCTTAATTTTGTTTATTCTTTTCAGGTATTATTTTGCGCTGACTTGAAGAAATTTCAAAAAGTGGAAAGTAGTGAAGAAACAAATTCAGATATTTCTAAACCTAAGAAAAAGAAAAGGAAGTAATCATGTTATTATTTTAGTTAGGACTTTTTAATAAAAGATTCTTTTTTATAATGCAGTGTTTGTTATTTATTGCCATCAATTATTTTAATACTTATAATAATACAAAAGTATAAAAAGATACAATAATTGCTTAAAAGTAAATCTAGATTATATCACAGAGTTTTATAAGATCTCTGTGATTATATAATGGCCTAATAATAATAATTGGTTAAATATATTTTCTAAAGTAAGTAACACAACCTGGAATGGTTTATAAATATCTTTTGGAAACATATCACAATTTAAATAAAGAAATAGCATACTAATAATGTATGTTACACATTGCACATAGAATAAAAGCCAGTGCATACTAAAGTCAATTTTGTAACAGTCTTAATTCTTATGACCTGGGCAGTGGGCACTGGGAGAATGCGAGGGCAAAAAAAAAGTTTTCCTTCTTTCTTTCTTTTCTTTCAAAAAAAAGACCACTCGGAGATTAAACAGTGTGTTCCACTCATGTAAGTAAACAACTTTTCTCAAGGAACCCATACTATTTCCAAAAAAACTTTTGAACTTACACAGGCGCTGATCCAGGGGGGGGGGGCAATGGGTGCAATTGCCCCCCCCCCCCCCTGAAGCATGACCGAAGTACTAAATCTTCTATAAAATGCAAATAAATAGAGGCATTTTTTAACTTTCGGAATAAAATAATGAAAATATAAGTACGAATATGTATCTGGGGCACAAACGGGCATTGTCTTTTCGCGCTCGCTGCGCTCGCGACTTTGCAAACAGGGACAGGTTTTCGAAAACTTTAAGGGCTTGCTCAGTAGACGAAACTGAACAACTTTCCACAAGATATTTTTGCAGGAAACGAAAAAATAATCGGATGCTCCATACAAAGTTATAAACTTGATTGGACCTGTTCCTTACACCCTATATTAACGCTCTAATACCATCGACAGCTTCATAAATAAGGGTACACTGAAAATTGGGGGGGGGGGGGGGCTAAACGAAATCCTGGATGAACTTAGATACAAAAGTCCAATATTTTATTGCACATTTAGTATAGGTTCCATAGGAAAAGTTGCTCAGCTTCATGAGTTAACCCTGTTCACCCTGTTAAAGTGTGTTTTTACTTTGGGATTTTTGGGAACGTTTTTCAGTTTCATCTTAAGTACTATCTACGGATACTTCTTTATGCGTGAAATGCGTTTATAGTGCAAACTGACACAATTTAAGAGAAAGTCATCAATTTCAGGCTAAAAATGTATTTTTTTCAGCCACAGAATCAAAAGAGAGATATTACACAAAAAATGAACGTATCGGTCAATTTTTTTAAAACTACCTAGGTTCTTATTTTTGAGAAATGATTTTTTAATTTTGAGATTATTTTTTGCAATCAATATCACGCATACTATTATCCCTGAGGCGTTGTCGATCAAAGCTTGTTTGAATATATGTAAAATATGATGAATAATGTTTTAAATAGCCTTGCAGATTACGAGTATTTTTATTTTGTACCAAAGGAACCAAATATGATAACATCAAACAAAACTAACTTACAAACGAATAAGTCTTCAAAAATATTAAAATATAATAGTTGTATTGTAATACTTATATTAGTAGCTACTTCGCTCACTTTTTCACTAGACCCAATATATACTCATGGACAAAAAAATCGACTCAAAGGTTCATGCACGACTTTTGGAAAATTTACTCAATCTAGCAATATAAAACAAAACCAAAAGTTCAAAAACTGTGTGTTTACTGTTTATGATTTTGAGTTTGATGGTTTTCTAGTTTTTTGCTTTTAGTGTTTAGCAGTTTTGTAGACTGAGTTATTTTTTCAAAAGTCGAGTAACAAATCTTGAGTCGATTTTTTAGTCCTCAGTGTAGTTGCTCTCTGGATACAGGAAATAACTCAGACCAAATTTACACATCTAGTAAGTAGGTTTCAAAATAAATTATAGAGGGCGCCCCTACTTTAAAAAGTGTAACAGATTTAGCCATGAAATTCTTATGTATTTGTACCCATATGCACAAAACTGATTTAATAACCTTTAAATATAAAATATAAAGAGTACAATTTTAATGTACAGACAAAACGTCAAGTTTCCTCATATTAACATTTCATTTACCTTTTAGAATAGTGGCGCCTCCAGCGGGAGAAATTGGCAGTAACATTCCTTATTCACTTGTTGCCATAGTATATCTGCGGACAGTTCTCTATGAGGGCTTGCAGCGCGCGGATTTCAAAGGCGAGGTCCGTAATGGCGGGCGGAGTCGCCACTAAGGTTGGCGCAAACACCGTGCTGAGGTTGTGGGCACTCATTTTGTTCACGTCAGCATGTTGGGCCACTCTAGAGACAGACGTGGGTGCAAGTGTTAAATTATATTATTGATTTCCTTTCAATTTCAAAATGTAATGACAAAAAAAATAAAAAATAAACATGACTGCCGTGCCAAACATTAACTAAAAAGTTAAAAACAAACCTAGCCTATGTTACTAGTGTTATCACTAGGATTCTAATGATACTACAAACATCTATATCTGTTCAGCCATTTAAGGGTCATGGTGGAATAAAGAAACTGACCTACATACATAAGTACATGACCCAAAAACATTAGTCCTTTTTTTGGGGCAGTCATGTAAAAAATAAGAGTGAGTGGAACAAACACATTTTATACAATCATACTAAGTATTTATAACATAGGGATCGGATGTATTTAAATGCTCTTAAAATTTACTGGCACAAACTACAACAGTAAAAAAATACTATCCCTTACCTATGTAAATGTTGGACCATGTATTGAAGGCAGTTGAAGTGGGCCGGCGGCAGCGTATCTAGGCATTCTCGAAGCATCGCCACTTGTACTACAGTTGTTTTCATTTCTGTAACCATATCATCAGACAAGTTTTTTTTTTTTGAGAATGTTCGGGAACCACACTGTTGTTTCCAAGTGACTGTTGTATGACTTACTTCCCCTAGATACTGGAAGAGGCCTGTGCCCCAGCAGTGGCCAGTTCAACGGCAGTTTTATACAGGATGGGTGTAACTAAACAGGCGTAGGACCCGTTAGCTGAGGCCTCAGCTCATCATAAGAGAAGAGAGAGAGCTCATCATATTGAGTAATTTTGGTTTTAAGACTTTGCTTCAATAGGCCAAACTGCTGATCAATTTGTATGTCTTCATACAAATTGATCAGCAGTTTGGCCAATTTTGTATGGAGGAGACCAATTTGCTCAAAATGACGAGGAAAACCTCAGTTAACGGGACCTACGTCTATTTTGACCGATGACCTGGTGAAGGTTGCGGGAAGCCGCTAGATGCGGGCAGCGCAGGACTGGTGTGGAAATGCTTGGGCGAGGCCTTCGTCCAGCAGTTGACGTCTTTTGGCTGATGATGATGTGTTGTTTTCTGAATTAAATGGTTTATGTCTATCTTTTAAAATTTAAATATCCTACTTACTTATAGCATCTACAAGTTTGGGATGTACTTCGTAAGTGATGAGTGGTACAGGCAGCAGCCTCAAGTACAGTTTTAGTGTTCCCGCCACTACGTTTATATTGCTGTAGACGCTTAAGTCGGCCGCCTCTCCATCTGGGGAAGGTCGAACCACTGTTTATGAAGTAACAAGAAAAAAATAATAATAACCATGGCTTCTCACCCATGAATCATGAATCTCAACGACTTTCTCCAGAAAATCAATAATCAATTCCCAAAAAAACAAAATGGGCTTGCCTCCCCTAAGAACTGTGCCTGGCAACTAGTTCAACGTCTATTGCCAATTGAGTTTGCTCTACAGAGAAAATTTCAGATATAAAGCCATGGTTCTTTTATTCAGGTAATTTAGTCAAATAAAACCGTACCTTTGTCAAAAGACAACTTCAGCGCTTCAATTTCATCTGCAAACCCTGAAACCCTGTAAATTCCCTCTGAATCCAACCCTCTCGCCTCTATCTCATTGACACACTTCCTGACGACGAACGGCAGGGTGCTGGAGTGGGCGTTGAGAAGAGTGGTGAGATCAATGCCGAAGACGCCGCGAATCTTCTTCAGGTCTGGAACGCAGTGGTTGGGCACACGCTCTGAGCATTTCGAGTGCGCTATGAAGCCGCAATCTGGAAGTTTTGAATATGCTATATAATCCTTAAGGTTTTGTTCACCTGTAGACTACGATGGAGAATTCTGCGATTTCAATGGTTATTAGGTAGGAGCAATTGTGATTATGTTTCATATAAAGAACGAAGTTTAAACAGTAGGTATTATTTTTTCGGATAAATTAAAACTGTCTCAGTAGTCAACTGATATATCATAGGCATGAGTATGGGTCGGGTCAACGGGGACACAGTAACGCTCGCGTACCACCGGGAATAGGGTGTAATGAGACCACTTAGTGACTTGAACACCCGCCTGTGCCCCGAAGGGGTCCCATCCAGTAATAATAATAATAAGGGGCGGGTTGTTTTCCTTTGCGTATAAAAAGTAAAAGGATACGTCAAAATAACAGACAAATAGGTATAAAAATATATATGTATTGTATATCAAAATAAAATACATATTACAAAAACATACCTTCACACTTAACACCTTGGGCCGTGAAGCCCCATAGGAAATTGGCACACAGCTCACACCAGTTCAGGCCTTTGAATGTGTGCACTTTGAAGCTATGCGCCTTGGAGTACTTGTTCAGCAGGGGGTTGTCTTCCAGCATAGGCGTCAAATCAAACACCTTGGTGACATTGTCCAAGTCACCTGTTTTGTTGTCTTTCTTCATTATCATGGGACTTGAAGTGTTTGATGACCTATAAGAGTTATAGGTTAGACTGGTACGACATCTAAATGCCCTAGTAGCAGGACATAACTGTACCTAATGTTTATTTTTTTTACATAGGTTCTAACCTTTAAGATCCACAATAAAATATTACAGTTAATCTATTAAAGTTCAATAGGATGTTATAGTTTTTTAAACAACAAATTTTTTTTAATTGTCGAGTAGTCTCTGTTAAATAGTCAAGATTAGAAACAAATCTAAAATAAAATAAATTGTACAGCCACACTGTGCATATTTTCTCGCGAGTTTCTTTTTACTAATAATGAATGAATGAATTACGTTTATTTGCTTAATTTTGGGTGATTACAATGGGATCTTAAATATTTTGGCAGTACCTTACAAAATCTGCTTAGGTCTAAGCGTGCAAATATTAAATTATAGTCGATATTTAAATTACATTAACATTATTAAAGGCATCTTTTAAAAATAACATTAAAAATAAAAACATTTTACTCATTTAGGAAAATAATCATAGTAAATTTCAATAGTATATTAATAATAATAGGAGAGTCAACATCAGAAATATAATAATTATTTAAGAATAAAACATTTGGCATACACAGGATTGTCATTGCTCAACACAAATCAGCAATATTTATTCATACACAGTAGCAAAGGATAGGGTTGGTAGACTTGCCAAATTAACATAAAACATGGGTTCGTGTGGGAGCTACCTTATTCGATATTACATGGAATAATTAATGAATGAATGTATAGTAGGCTGTATACAATACATATACATTTAACAGAGACAAAATAGTAACATACAAAGTTTAATAAAAAAAAAGTTACAGCAATTTAAAAAAAAAAAATGTGTTTTTTTCTATGGTGGCAACTCAAAAAAATGTGTTAATGAAAAACTAGGGTGTAGATATATCAAAATATTGCCCTAACTCCAAGTTCATCCAAATCCGTCCAGTGGGCTTGTTGCTAGAGCATTGGACGGACACTTACCCTCACACAGACATTATTTATTTTTTAAATAGTTTTATTCGCACAAGACTCTATTAGCGCTCACACAGACATTATTTATTTTTTAAATAGTTTTATTCGCGCAAGACTCTATTAGCGCAAGACAACCAATCCCCATCAAAATTGTTTTATTACATCAGTCAGCCTCAAGAGCAGCATAGAGAGAAGACGTGAGTTATAAAGAATTTGTTCCTTTCCAATGCCAAAATAGTGAAAGTATTTTCTCACATTGGGTACAAGAAGTTTTTTTTCTTTGCTATTTATTATCAACATATATAATATATTTATGAAAACATGCTAAGATCACTTACTGTTGCATCTTAGACAGACTCTTTAATTTCTTTCTATTCAGGGTGACATAGGGGCTCTCGGGGTAATTGGATCTGGAATTGATCATCTCTAGAATGTGGTGTGCCTTCTGCTCCATGTGGCAAGTGATCAGCCCATCGGCCACCAGGTCGTAGATGGTTTCATACCGTTTGTCTTTTATGTAATGCGTACCATCATAGTATAGTTTGTAGTGGTGTATTTTGTCATTGAATCTGAAAGGTATATCTAGATACATAGCATAATCAAATAAGTTTGCTACAATCTACTTCAGTCATTTTATAATACCTATACCTAGTGTGATATGTAGCAATAGGTATGCCCCCATCAATATAATAAAAAAAATTTGATGCCATTAGTTTTATTATATGTAGGTTATCAGACTGGACTGGCCATTAATCAATGTATTTATTTCTGATTCTGTTTTCTTTTAAAATTTTTAATTTTATGAATTTTCCTTGATAGGTACTTTCACTTTCATTTTATCATCAACTATAAATTTTTGTTAATTTGAAAACTAAGAAACCTTACCTCCAAGTCAATGTGTAAAAGTCATTGAACTCGTTCCCTTTTCTAATTAGAAAAGCTCCATTGGGCTCGCCTTCCAACAAAATGCTGGCTTCCTTATGTCCCATTACACCGTGGTATTCCTTGCCATAGAAATCTGGTCTGTCGGGGCAGTTCTCACAGACTATTCGCTTCGGCACCGGGGCTTCCAGTTGAATACGATAAACTGAAGGAAACACGAAAAATTATATTCGAAAACAACGAAAATAAAATTACTTACGAAACAAGAAACCATATCAAAACGGATTGCTTACGCTCGGGTTTCCAAATATTCCTAAGGTTTTCCATAGCAAATATTTGTAGCCCTGGAATGGGAGATTAGTTTTATTTGTTTGCTTTGATGTTATTGTGTCAAGGAATACCGGATATTTGTCGAGGAAACTAACGAAAATCCAACGTAAACTTGTAAACAAATTGATATAAGGATGACAATGACGTTAGGAATAAGGCTCCTTTAAGACGAACGACAGCCGGTCGAGCAACCGGAACGTCCGCGGACTCGAAATTGTAGTTGCAAAACTACCGTCTTATACCGGCTTAGTTAGAATATTATAGCATGGACAAAGGTATGAATGGGGATGTAGAGCTAAATGATTAAATAACGACTGGTTGGTTCAGGTGGCGACGTCGGCGGCGTAGCGGTTAATGTTGTTCGTCTGAAATAATCTTATGATAGTTTCAGTGTTGCCGGTAGTCACCTCTAAGTTTCCTCGAATTGATGACCTATTTCAAGTCCACGTCTTAGATCTTGACCTCCTGTCGTGACTACGACATCGATCAAACTGATATCAAAGAAAAACGCGCCAAACAGAGAAATCAATCAAACAGGGTTGTGTAAACAGTGTGCAGAAGAACCTGATTTAGGAATCTACTGGAACATTAATCACGTGATGTTTTTTAGCAACTTTTTAGACCCCCCCCCCCTCCCTCCCTCCTGGTGAAACCCCCGCCCCCTACCCAAAATCACGTGTATTTTTTTGGTAAAAAATATAATCTTTAAAAACAGGGATAATGTAATCTAATTCTGGAAAATTAAGAACCGTGATAAATTTTCCAATTAGACATTAAGGGTGCAGGTTGTTTCTGACTGCCTGAAGCCGTTTTGAACCTTGGAGTTAAAAACTTGAAGAGTTAAAACCACAAAACCGACGTCTGGAAATTACTCCAAAAATCGCACGTTCAACGAAAAAATAAATACACGTGATATTTCAGTACACCCCTTGTGATATTTCGTGATTTTTTCTGAACCCCCTCCCCCCTTTTGAGCCTCACGTGATTAATGGACGATCCCTTTCTACTACAAGCTTTTGCTGTTTCTTCAAACAATTTCAGTTCCAGCTACACTTTCAGACAACTACATAGAACTTGGAGTTTTTTCCGACTATTTAATCAGTCAGAATTTGGGATTTGGGGTGAATGGCAACCATTTTGACTCGTAGTTGGCTTGTTGCTACTGATTCGCTCGAAAATGGCTTAATGGATGGCTATGATTTAGGTATCCGATTTTTATTGATTTCTATTTATTTATTTATTTGTCGGTATACTCTTGGCAGAGTGGTCGTGGTCATCATTTCGTAGTTTTAATGGCCCGTCGAACAACACGTCGCCACTCCTCTCGCACAGCAGCTCTCCTGGTGCATTCATTTAGAGAAACTCCCAGCGCGGACTTGATCTGGTCTGTCTAGCGCATGGGGGACATGCCGCGTGCTCTGGTGCCCTCGACTTTGGCCTGAACAACTAAGCGCTCAATAGATGTATCTCCACGCCGAGATATGTGTCCGAAGAAAGTCAGAATACCTGACTGTACAACGCATGACAGACGTTCCTTAATTAATGCCGAGTTCTTGGAGTATAGACTGATTCGTACGAAATTCCGTCCACGATACTCCAAGCATTCTTTTCCAGCACCATATCTCAAGAGCGTCTATGCGTTTTCTTTCCCTTAATGTTCTATTTAATAATAATAATAATTTATTATCATATTTTAAAGAGAATCTTGAAACATGACCTTTCCAAGAGCAACATCAGTCCAAAATAAAATAGAGAATTTTCCATCTTTAGTTTGAGCATCTACCTATCGGTTTATTATTTATCACAGACTTGCACCCCACTCCCCCGATGAGCGACGATGTACATAAAACTTCTTTGATTACCTATTATCGTCGGTAATCTTGTCAAGACAGATAAGAACGTTCTCAAGGCATTCCCTATGCATTCCCTGCTGGCATACATATAAGCGAGAGCCTTGGATTGTTAACAATGTTAAGAAATGAATTTTCATGAGCAGATAGTTGGTAGACCCCCCATAGACGAACTATGGCGCCTCCTTGCGAAATGTAGTAAGTAAAGAAGAATACTTACAATTAAATGAAATTATGTATGTAGCTAATAATAAAACATTATAACAAAATAGAGGCAGCGCTCTAAAATTAAAATGCCTATAACGTAAAGGGTTGCAATCAGGGAACAGAACAGTTATTTGTTTGTTAGATATACCTTACATAAGATAAATACTCTTGAAGGGTAGGTGACGGTATAAAAAAAAAACCAGTAATCCATACGAACAAACTGTATGTTAATAGATTCCTTAGAATGAATTCAATAATCCTACCGAAGTCGCAACTCTCAAATCAATGGGGAATCGGAGCTATAGGACTGAGAAAGTATAGAGAAACGCCCGCTATCTTCTTGAGATTTTCATAACTTAGCGGCTTGATAACAATGAAATTGGCGACGACACCATGCCGGAACATGAATGTTGGCGATAAGACTTTCTAAGATTCATTGATACCAACCAAACAAAGTCCTACAAAGTTGGACGTCGCTGGGAATCGAACCCGCGACTGTACTATAAAGCTACTACGCCATATGGAGGTTAATGATGTTAAACACCAAATTTTTTTGTTATCACTTAAGTACCAAAGTTGCCTGGAAGAGATTACCCTTAGTGTATTTACTGTCAATATAGTGACGTTACGATAACTTAAGGGATTTTGGTATTTTTATGCATACTTTGTCAGCACGATAGCTCCGATTTCCCGTTGAATTGGGGGTTGCGACTTACGTAGGATTATTTTTAGTTAATGCTAAAGATCCTATTGGCATTTTGTCCACATCGATTTTGGGTTTTTGTGGTCCACACATTGTGGACCTTCTCCAGGCTCTCACTTGTTCCTATCAAAATACATATGTAATAAGTATGCCGATTATAAAGGCGGACTTACCCCTGCTCTTCAAATCAAAGTTAGAGCAATTAACAAAAATTAAAGGCCGGCAACGCACTTGTGACTCCTCTGGTGTTGCGGGTGTCTATGGGCGGCGGTAATCGCTTACTATCAGGTGATCTGTCTGCTCGTTTGCCACATTTGCCATAAAAATAAAGGTTGATATAAATACATAATTATATGTATATGTTTGAACATACCTACATGTCCGTTCGTTAACCGATATCGTCTCCACTGCCGAGGCACGGGTCTTTTCTCATACCTAGGGAAGGTTTAGGCCTTACCCCACAAATCGGGGCCAAGCCCGGATTGATGTAAGTTTAGTTTGTGTGGCCAGTGGCAATATATACACATATAAATATAACACACCCAGACACAAGCAAAAAAATGCTCATAACAGAAATGTTTGCACTAGGTGGGAATAGAGTCCACGACCCTCGGATCAGTAATCAGGAGCACTAACCATTGATTCACCGAGTCAGTCTGTACAGGTGCATGCAGGGCAATAAGCTATCTAAACAGGAATTAGTAAGTACCTACCTACTTACCTGTAAGCAGTATAATGTTCTTAATTCTTCGAGTGAAACTCGAAGTCATCGAACTTACGAATTTGCTAATGTCCTTACTAACACGATACCTATTACAATATAAATGCGAAAGTGAGTTGTGAGTTTATTTGTTTATTTGTGTAGCATTATTTCATACATAGAAAAAATGATATTCTTGTCTTTGTCACAACGGAGCAACGGATCAATGTGATTTTTAACCGACTTCAAAAAAGGAGGAGGTTCTCAGTTCGACTGTATGTTGTTGTTTTTTTTTTGTATGTTTGTTACGCGATTACTCCGCCAATTATGAATCGATTTTAATGATTCTTTTTTGTTTGGTAGGTAATACTTCAGAGGTGGTTTTTTAAGAAAATTGACTCAGCACTTTTTGAAAAAATCAACAAAATCAAAAAAAACAAAGTCTATTTTTTAACGTGTTTAACATTGTTGATTATTTTGCACAGTGATAATTTTCGGAGTGGAAAGTAACATAGGCTACATTTTATCCTGTAAATTCCTCAATGTCAGTCATGAAAACTATATCCACGCTGGTGAAGCCGCAGGAAAAAAGCTGTTAAGTATTTTTCTTATTATTTAGTCTCAATTTAATTTTTCAGCTTCAAGAGCATGAATCCGTCATCAACATTTTAATTAATTATTCATGTTATTTAATAACCTGACAATTTATTTTATAAAAATAAGGAAAATAAAACAATTGAAACAAAATATCAGTGTTGATTAAATCAGTACGAGGCATAATCAATTAACTTCAATCTTCTCACGCCAGATAAAAGCAGACCTCGATCAGATCGACCAATGTCACCGGCGATGCTCACTGAACATTGCAGAAATGCGCGTAGGCAGTGCCTTGACTCATTTAGGTATTAAATGGGTATTAATCATGTCAATAAATATTTTTTGATATGAAGCGGTCGTGTCTTAGTGAGGCGTCGTGCTCGCGTCGATCATGCAAGTTAACTGACTATAGACACGGTCATAACCTGGATGGGTTAGACTGTTTGTGGAATTTATCTTAACCGTTTCGGTGCTTCACAAGGAAACCTCAGGCTATTGGTGCCAGTTGCTATCACTATATACGGAAATCGTTAAGCCATGTCAGGTAATTTAGATGGTTCAAAAATTACTGACACTGGGGTTGGTCACTATCCCTACAACCTCCACTGATTCGGACTCGGCCCTCGTGTGTAAGGTCTAACCTTCCCTAGGTATGGGAAGAGACCGTGCCCCAGCAGTGAGACGATATGGGTTGTTAGCGATTTTTTAAACATTTATTTTGAAATGAAAAAGTAAACAAACTATATAATGCTATCAATGGGTACTAACCTACTTCCATATCTTTGGTTTCTGCTTTAAATCCCGGAATATTTCTCATCTCATGGTTTCTTTGTTTGTCTGCGGAAGTGACTTATGTATTTTCGGCGGACGGCCTCAGCTCCGCGGTCTAAGGCCGACTGTAAATTCAGTCGGACTGTTATCTCTTATCGTGAATTCGGGTGCACCTGTTTTGGCATAAGCGATAGCGATTTATGTACAGTTAATTTTGTGCCTTAGGTTCGTGCTTTTAAAATATTGAAAAAATATGGAAAAGTTTCGGGTACCTTTCGGATACCATTCAGTAACGTTTTAAAGTCTATCTGTTTTCGCATCTTTAAATATGGCCACTTCGAAGACTAAAAAAGTCATTTGACATCTTTGAATTTCCTTATTCTATAGATTCTTATGTCATGTCTGTTAGTTTTGTTTGTTCTCATAGATGTTTGATTTTATCTTTATTTTATATCGCCTTTGACGTGCCTAGTTTTTTTTTGTTTGGTAAGAAAAGAACCCATATTTGGCATCCATAGAATACTTCGAAACACTTTCCTTTTACAAGCTATTGGGATTTTTTGATTCTTCATCTGTTCGTTTAGACATTTCCATAACTACACTAAATCGTTAGAATTAATCCTAAAAAACAGTTTTGTTTTCTCTGCTCATAATCGCTGCCACTCGTTAAGATGAACACAGTCTAGGTCATCGGAACTGTAATGAAGATGCTATATAATGAAAGTTCAATGAAAATGTAATTAGTAGTCTACTTGAACTATCTGAGAAAATGTTAGGAGTTATATTTGTTTTAGTTGTAGTGGGGTCTGTAACGAGGTGTGCCGAAGGATGGGTATTCACAGATGTCAATTTTACGAAATTGCGCGCATCTATAGAAACTGACAATTTGGATGACCAGGCAGAAATTGAAGTTAGGTTTATTTATCCAGGTTAGTTAATTTTTGAATTTTAATGATTTGAAGTTAATAGTTTTTTATTATTCTATAGATCACTAGCAAAAAATTTTGACGTTGGCTGGGAAGCGTGACGGGGTAGATATTCATAGGTTTCCGTGTCGCTGTCGTCGGATGTAGGATAAACGTTTTTGTAAGCACTGTGCGTTAACAACCCAGGCGCAACGCCGTGTCTCTTCCCATACCTGGGGAGGGATAGGCCATTTAAGGTTCCCTGCATCTTAAGGATCGTCATGTGATCAAATGAGAAAATGCTAAGCCTAATGTCTATTCCAGATTTTTTTAGAAAAATGTGAAATCATAGATGCTACTGGTAAAACTGAACAATCTTCTCTAAGCAGCTTATGCCATTCAGACATATTTTCAGTTCTCTTACTAATTGTAATAATTGAACGGTCGTTTTAAAATTTTGTATGAATAGTCTTTTTTTTGGTCCAATTGTTTATGTTCATATCGTGCAGTGATATTTTACTATAATATCATTGCTATCGTGTCGTTGAGAATACGCATACGCAGCAGTGCGTTCGTGAGCAGAAAGCGGCTCCTCGGCACAGACAGAAATTACTTTTTCGGGATAAAACTATCCTATGTTTTTGCCCTCTATATAACTTATTTCCAAATGTAAAGGACAATGACTAAGCCAGCCATACTGTCATGCCCCAGCGACAAAATAGGCGAAACACTCTTATTAACACGAATTTATATATCAAACGCCTTTTTTAAATCTTGTTTCTCCCAACTTTTACATCTTGGAAAATTGTTAAATGTTGAATTATTTGTGTTACGTTTTTTCACTTTAAATCGTATTTTTGTAACACGAGTACTTCAGGAAAAATAATGAAAATGTAAGTAGGTATTATACGAATATGACTCTCTGGGGCACAAACGGGCATTGTCTTTAGATGTAAACTCAACTAATATATCTGTGCAAAAATCATGTCGATCCTTTACACCGTTGTGACGTGCAAGAAGCACAAACAAATAAACAAATAAAATCACTATCGCATTTATAATATGTATTAAGGATAAGGATTAGAAACGATTTGATGCACAACACTTTATCTACTTATACTTAAAATAACATTATAATAATTAGGTAACTTACCAAAACTTTCAGGGACGAAATGGTGTGGGGCTGGTAACACAGCAGATGACTATGATGACCTGGGCTCTTCGGTGGAAGCCGACAAGTGTTGCCGGGAACATGATCACTGTCCCGACGTTATCTCTGGAGGGGAAACAAAGTATAACCTGACGAATGATGCATTTTATTCAAGGTAATTTCCTGACTCACCTATCTTCTAGGTTATCTCTTAACTGTTTTGTGGCACAGTTAACCGTGTTATCCCTGTGAATAGACGGCGGTGGTGTGGTTTACTATTATTATCACCCGTGGAATATGTGGTTTTGTGTGTATTTAGATTAACATAATGTGATGTATTTAGATTTACACTACTTATGTGAACAAAGCAAATTTCAATGTCATAGTCATCTAATAAACAGATAAGCAACTTTTCATTAAAGGCAGTAGGCATTAAAATTCCGTAATACCAAAAATTCCATGCTGTATATGATAAGGAAGGCATTCCATACCATCACAAAAGAACTATTCATAAAAATGTACAGAACATACATCCGTCCATTGCTGGAATATGCGTTTCAAATCTGGTCGCCTTATTTTAAAAAAGATATTGAAATGCTGGAGAAGGTCCAAAGAAGAGCAACAAAAATGGTAGTATCCTTTAAAAACAAGTCCTACGAAGAACGGCTCATGGAACTCAACAACACTGGAGCAGAGACGTAACAGAGGAGACCTCATTGAGACCTACAAGATACTCAGTGACCACTACAACGTCAGAAACCTGAAAGAGTTATACATGATAAATCAGAACAAGCATCTAAGAGGCCATTCCCTGAAGTTAACCAAACCTCCATGTGCTAGCAACCCCAGAACACACTTCTTGCCACATCGCGTGATGAACTTATGGAACTCTCTTCCGGAAACTGTTATAAGTGCTCCAACAGTTAGGTAACTGTTTTAAAAATAGACTTGACAAACATTTAAATAATAATTAAAGAACACAAGTGCAGTGATATACACGCATCAGCTCATAGAGCTGCTAGTGTATAAAATAATAATAATAATAAAATCACTCCCATGACCGAAATAATATTGGCAGAATTCTTATAAGAGACGCCAAACTAAATGAGACAGATAATAATAATAATATGATCGGCTATCTCAGGTTATGAACTCAAGATCTCTGTTTCGGGGGATCGAGTTACAATCGTGGAGCCACTTCTTACTATAATCTTACTTATTTTCTTACTATGATCGGATGATGGCTGTTTCTTTACGTCAGTTTATTGTCACTAAATTGACTTTACCCAATGCAAACACATACATGTTCTGCCCTCAAGAAAGAAGGCCGCAAAGTATACGGAAACCCCTTATAGCTAAGCGTCCGTTTTATCATTTGCTGTGTTGTTATTAGATAACTCATGAGCACTATTGGTTCGATTTATGAGTTTGGATTGCAATAGAATTTCGTATCTCTTAGTACAAATTTGGCGCCCAAAAAGGGTCTTCGAAGTCCCAAGTTGGGCGTCAAATTATATGTATTATACTTAGAAAAATTTCGTATTCGTTTTTGTATCTTTGAGTTGAAAATTCACAAATTGAGTGCCAGACAAGCATTTAAAATGGTTTTCTTAATTCCAGACTACGTTGTGATTGTGATGAACAATTTCGGAAATGTCTTCACATGGCTCATACTAAAACAGCGTCTACGATAGGTGTTTTATACTTTAATGCCATTGGCACAAAGTGCTTTCGAAACGACTACCCTGTGATACGATGCAAGAGGAAAGGCGGGTAAGGATGAATGCACAGTGTACACATTAGTTATCTCTGCTACGAGTCAAACCAACCTATTCGCAAATAAAGTTTAGTTGAAGAAACTGCCCTTGCGCTGCTCAAATTAAAATATTCGTAGCTTAGCCACCAAGACATGAAGATGCGCGACCCGCAGGCAGTTTGAGAAATGTCTTTTTTCAGTTGTTTTTAATTTTCTTGTCTTGTTTAAAATCTTATATTATAAGTAATTCTGTTATATTATTAAGTGTAAATATTCCATAATGTAAATAATATTATTTCTACAATTAATTTCTTCTAAGAGATTTTGGTTAGTGATTAACATTTTCGTTTCAGATTTTTGAACAGAAAATGTTTAGAATACGAATATGATTACACTGGTGAGAAAGTGTACCAATGGTTTGACGTGCCTAAATACTAAATAATCAGCTTAAAGATGAAAGAAAAATTGGATGCGATGTCGTGGCCAGTAGTTTCATATTCCGCCTTACCACTTTCCGCCTTTACTGTACAGATTCTTCTCCTTTGTCGGTTCACTCTTGGCAGAGTGGTCGTGGTCATCATTTCGTAGTTTAAGTGGCCCGTCGAACAACACGTCGCCACTCCTCTCGCACAGCAGCTCTCTTGGTGCATTTATTTAGAGAAACTCCCAGCGCGGACTTGATCTGGTCTGTGATCTGTCTGGTCTGCCGCGTGCTCTGGTTCTGGTGCCCTCAACTATGCCCTGAACAACTAAGTGCTCAATGGATGTATCTCCACGCCGAGATATGTGTCCGAAGAAAGTCAGAATATGTGACTGTACTACAATGCATGACAGACGTTCCTTAATGCCGAGTTCTTGGAGTATAGACTGATTCGTACGAAATTCCGACCACGATACTCCAAGCATTCTTCTCCAGTATCTGTATCTGTATCTGTACTGATAGACACCAAAAAAGGGCTTTGTGGTACTTGCTGAAATTATACAAGGTGTTAACAAATTAGTTATCATTACTTAAACTGGGGCTTCTACTCATGAAATTGATCAACTTCCCCAAAGGAACCCATGTTCGCAAAAAAAAAAATGGACTTCCCATACTATGTGGGCCGATCATGGAAAAGTACAAAAATTATTTCGCGAATTGACTTTGGGTTCCTAGGGAAAAGTTGTTCAGTTTCACTAGTAGAAGTGGGGCTTCTACTAAGTGTAAGTAATGACAACTAATTTCTTAACACCTTAATAATAGGTACTTCATTTATCGTGATGCGGGTTATTATCATATAATAAGCTTTAAACAAAACAGAGTGATAATTTGTTGTAATTTAAATCATTAATCATTATGCATTAAAAAAACTTTGTTTGTTTTTTTGCTTTTAATTATTTTATTCATATTGGCTGTGACACATTCAAAATGGGGTCATGGAATGAAAGACATGAGAATTAAGGACAGAGTACCAAATCTGTTGTATTTTAACCAAAGAACTTATAAGTAGCGGGACAAATATGAGATTTAGACTGATAATGCGACGACGCGTAACAATAATCTAGTGTTAGTTCAACGTAACAATAATCTAGAAAAGTTGTTAAATTTTATTATAATTAAATTCCCTACCGCAATTTAATCGCTGAAAGATCATTAGTGTCGGATTTATTCTGTCTCACATCGGCCTCCATCTGGGGGATATCAAAGTGGATTTTAATCAAGTAGTTCACTTTCTTTGGAATTAATTTATTTTGCAAAATCTGCTATACTTAACAGCGAAAAGATTAATGATCTTCAAAACTATGTGACAGAAACATATCGTCAACTGATCCTGTTTTACATACCATAGTTTCATAACATTATGCTTTGACATTTTTAATAAGCTTGTAATTTGAAATTGATAATGTGAAATAAATGAATCTAAATCTAAATCTAGGCGCCAGGTACAGACAAAACAAAACTCGTGCCATTAACTCGTGAGGAGAGGGTTCTGTGATGAATATGTTAACTACCATGTTTAATAAACTTAATATTTAGTTAAAAACATGTTATCTCATACATTCTAAGTGCAAATGTACGCACATATTGAGGACAAAAAAATCATTTATTTATATAACTTTTGGGTCACAAAAATCCATGTATGTACCTTTCAATTTAATCGGTCCAGTAGAGTCGGAGCAAATGGGCTGTGACAGACGGACACACGAGTGATCCTAAAAGGGATCTGTAGGGACCTAGTGGATAGGACGGTTAAATTGTGCCACACGATAAGAGAGAGAGAGGGATCTGTATTTTTTAAACTGTATTGTTTACAGAACCCTAAAAACAGTTTTTCGTTCTAAACTAGAGAAATCAATCAGTTCGAACTTAACTGCTTTTCTTGTTAATCGGTTCGTCATAGCTTTTGTTCTTTACAATGCTAATTTTACATTTCCCTTGATGGGTGCTAAATTAAGAGTCGTGTAATTTTATTATATTTAGTGTTTCCAAGGAGAAATGATAGCGAAAACATATGTTGCAATATAGGTAAATAAAAATACAAAAAATAAAGAAGCGGCATTTGTATTATTTATTTTGTTTCAGCATTCATTGGTACATTGTAGAGATTTATCCATTATAGTGTTTGTCATAATTCATTGAGTATAATAATTATAATATACAACT
This sequence comes from Coleophora deauratella, assembly GCA_958295455.1. Lineage (NCBI taxonomy): Eukaryota > Metazoa > Arthropoda > Insecta > Lepidoptera > Coleophoridae > Coleophora > Coleophora deauratella. Next base: position 9,509,891 of record OY282409.1, on the reverse strand, counting down.
CTTTATATTTTTAAATTATTATGCACACGAGAATGCACGATTAATATACAATACATAATTTATATTATTTTCGTATAAATAACCATACAAGTAGTTACATGTCGTGATAAAAGATATGAATACAGATTTTTAACAATGTATACACAAGTGAACATTTCCGAACGCAGTCAGAATAACGCTACAATAATTTATTATTTATTATTAATCATAGAAAAACTTTCGAATGCAGGTTATATAGGTAGATATGTAGCACAGTGCTTAGCCAAGACATAACGCTCGATGCGCACGACTTTTTTTAATATACAACCAATTGAATTTTACGTAAATTGGACTAAATCGTGGGGTTATATGTTGTCATAATAATACAAACTGTTATTACTGGGAATCACAAGCTAACTCTGGATCATTTATACGTGAAAAGGTTTAAATACACAAGAACGAGAATGTCATTGGATAGATATACGAAGCGATATAAAGGTCTTATAGAGAATCCCTTGTACGAAGTGAGCAATCTCGAAATAGGCTATACCATCCAAGCGACTTACCGATCAATATGTACAACAACAACATTTAATATTATAATAAATTATTATTTAATTTAATTTATTATTCAATCAATACCAACGTCATTTTAGGTACGTTTACAAGGACTTGTTTTTTCTCCGGTACTAGCTTCCTTTACATGAATATTCTCGATAGGTATTAGTTTTATTTTCATTTTATAATTTTATTCAAACATTGCATTTTCTATATTTTGCTTTGCATTTATGTGTCAATTTTACTTAACTACTGTAATCAGTAAACAACCAATTTAATACAATAATTCTATAAGTAATTGTTCACGAAGTAATAAAAACAGGGCATTTAACTGTATATATCGTGGTATATATTTACATTAGATAAGATATGTTTTAGTATTTCAGCACACTATCATGGAAAAACAATAAAATTCTAGGATGAACGCCAGAAAATATGCTAACATTTTGTTATTAAGTACTCATAGTTATTTTAATTAAGATTCCTTCAATGCATCTAACCATATTAAGGAGTAAAGAAGATGGTGAAAAATATTTACTGGAAAAACTAAAATCAATTTTAATTACAGAAATAAAGAAAGAAGTATTTTTTTACATTAATACATACCGCAGATGGCCAGTTTTCTTTAATAGGTTACAATATTTTTTCTTATCCATTCTCGAAATATTGACAACCAGTCTTAACGAGCAATGGAATAAGTCCAACAGTTACAATTACATTATTATCAATAATAATTAATAGGTTAATTTATTCAAAACAAATACTTATATCATATTTTTGTGACCCTTTTTCAGCAGGTAAAGTCCTTGTTTCCTTCTTTAAATAACAACTTAATTAAATAATTTATACCTCTATACAAGGTTTTGTTTTGATCGACAACTCCCTGTTCAGGGATAGATAATGATGCCAAAGAATTGGTGAGCCCGATAGTTACTTAGTATGAACAATTCTAATATTTTAAGGAACGATATTTTAAATTAATTATTTTGACATCAGTATCATTGTTGACCAAAACATTTTAATCAGAGAATTGGGCACATTTTATTTGCGAAACTCAGCCAAAACCTTATTTTTAATGATTTGATTAACCATGGCTTTTCCTTGATTTAGCGTTCTTCCTCATTGGTACTTAATTTTATACCTGAGAAACACTTTTATGCGCATAAACTAATACCTGGCATCGTCCGTAAGGATGTCTGACGTTGAGGGTGCGCAGAAATAAGTTTTTTGGGAAAAACGGCCATTATGTTAGGTATTCTTCTCCCTCTGTCTAAATAATGAAATTATTTGAGTAGTTATGGAAATAAGAAAGAGAACTGCTTTTATTATCAGAGGATCGGTTCAAATGTGGCTAGGATGAAGTACCAACAGATCATGATCTGATTAGGCATTTCATGATATGCCTAATTCTACGATCGGAGGGCGACATATTTATAACATATTATACAATTTACCAAGTACAAGAACAGTTACAAGAGAAATAGATATAGTTATGCAGGGTGTAACAAAATTGGTGTAACTAAGGCTTTTTAGTTATCATCATGAACAATTTATGTTCTAAGATACTGCTCAAATCGCAAAAATATTGTTGGACTATTCATATAAACTGATCATGTGTTTGGCCATTTTTGTATGGAGCAGTGTTAGCGATTTGAGGAAAGTCGTAGAACAAAAGCTATTCAGAGTGATGAGTAGAATCCCCATTTAACAGATCCTACAGCAATATTGTTACACCTGTATTTATGATTTTTTAATAGGGTTCTTAGATAACAAAAGTCATCATTTTATTGTTGGAAATCATCAGTGTCTAGTGTAACTGAACATATTGTTGTTCAAGTTTTGTATTATTACGAGTTTCCTTAGTACTCTAAAGATTTTCGCTTTCATCTCAAAATCCTACTGAAACGGTAGGCACATTATTGTTACGAAACGCTGTTAAATGACGTTTGACAAATGTAATCTATACTGCACTTTACACTGAACGAATCTTTTTCTCATAACCACTTCAACCTCGTTTAAAATAGCACAGGTATCGTTAGTAAGATGTAATATGATTTTCTTCTTAAATAGATTGTAGACGACACGTCTACTATCACAGACTATTTAAAAAATATATGTATTAACACAGATAAAGAATTGAAAGTTAAATGTTTTCATAACATAATATTTTTTAAGATCTTTGCTTTTATTGAAATTAGACTTTTTTTAGTTTATTACTTTGATTGACTAGATGTATTTTTAAAGTAAATAATGTACAATAAACATAAATATACAATGTCACATGAAATTTCACATTAATTTATGATTATGTATTGTTTATATAATAAATTTAACGCTTTAATGAAAATTTTATTTATTTAAATAATTTAAATACAAATGCGACAGTAACAATAAGTTATAATTCAGAAAGTTTAAGCGGATTTAATTATTAGGTGATTAAAGACTGAATTTTGAAATACAAAAGTTGGTCAAACAGGACGGCTATGAACAACAACTTACATGTCTGAATACGAGTAATTCACAAATTTAAAATAGTGGATTAAAGGATATTTTTTCCAGTTTGCAATGTTTTTAGAGGTCTACAAAGTTTTGATTAGACTCAAGGCATTTTTATAGCTAGCGATCGACAAAGTAACGTAGAAAATTACAACAAGTCCATACCATAAGGATAATGAAATAACAACTAGACAATAACCTCGTATTAATATAATTTATATATCTATGTATACGAAATGATGCAGTTTCATTCCAATGCAATAAAGTGTAAACGTTTCACTCTATCTAACCTAATAGACGGGCTGAAGTCAGAGTTAGAAAATATCAGACACACAACTACCGTCAGGTGTATCTCCAACTGAGACAGCGCTAACATTTGAATATTCACTAGACTGTGCGTTTATTGAATACTTATTTACAACTTTTCTTAAAGTCCTCCCGTAACCATACAAGTTAAAACCATCTAAGTAAGTATCGTAAAAAACTTCGCACAGCTCGTTAGAGTCCTGAAGTGCCTTACCCCATAAGTGGCGTCCCGATTTTAGAGTGGAGAAGGTTCACGCAGCAGCAGCGCGTAAGGTCAGCGCGGGAGGAGCAGGAGGGGGGGATGGGCCGCGGAGCCCGCTGCGCCAGCATTATTTGCCGCCCAGACCAAACTTCATGAAGATGAGCTCTTTCCCTTTGCTGAGGATATCGCCGCCGGGCGCGGTCATCTCGGAGAACTTTTGCATGAGGTTAGGCTGGGAGGTGGCAGGGGTTGGCTGTGCAGTAGCGGCGAGTGGCTGCGACGCGGGTGCGGGCACGACGGCGGGGCCAGGGCGTCGCGCAGCCGCGGGCGACGTGGACTGGGCGGTGTTGTTCCCGAATGCCCCGCCTCCCAGTCCACCCATGGCGCCACCGCCCATGGCCCCACCGCCCAAGGCCCCACCGCCCATGGCACCACCACCACTCATGTTGCCGCCAGCCATGCCACCGCTCATGTTGTTCATATTGCTCGCATTACTCATGTTAGTCATATTGTTCATATTGCTCATATTCCCCATGTTCCCCATGTTGGTGCCGAGCGACAGCGCCGCGCTGGGCTGCGCCGGCGACTGCACGGGCGGCGTGCCCGCATTACCAGCGCTCGTGCGCACGATCGTGCTCGGCGCCTGCGCGCTCGCGCCTCTCCCCCTCGCCTGCGTCAGAAACATCAGTTAAACCTTGTCCGCTGATTTAAGAACGGTGCAAATAGACAAAGCATTATTAATAACCTTTTTTCATATCTGTTTCTTTTGTACTGTTCTTAATTCAGTGAACAAAGTGTACACGCAGTATCGACTGATAACGAAGGAGCTAGTGCAATAGTTTCAAACAGTATTTTCTCATTACCAACGTTCGGCTTTTGGGTTTAAATTGTTTACAAACAGAAAGCTTTAGCAAAGTACGTACAAGATAGACTGGAGAAGGCTGCCGATTTCCATTCAGGTTAAAAGTCGAGGGTTAAAAAATATAACCATATGCAATAATTACAGGATTATAAGAAATTAAGGCACAATATACGCAATAGTTATAGTATTTAATGAAGTATTTCATATTTTTTATTTTCTATATTTTAATTTTAGTAGATACATTTTGGAAAATGCAGTAAGTATACTTATTGAAAACATGCAGTGCCATACACAAAGCCGGTGGAAAAGGAAAAAATCATAAATAAAACAATACAATAAAAGTAATGGAATCTATTTATTTGAGCAAATGATATAATTCTCTTAAAATTTCAGGACATTAATCATGCTTTGATCAACTACCACAAAAAGCAATTGATTAAATAATTAAAAGTACTATTCGATTACGTAGAGTCAATCAAATATAATTGAATTGGAAAACTTTTCACATATTTTTAAGCAATATTTGATTTAATTGACCCTGTGATTATATTTTATCTGTAATGGAATAGTAAGGGGACCACATTCATAGGCTCAGAGAGATTGTTTACAAAATGGTGAATGGGTTATGGTATATGTAAGTGAAGTATACGCCAGTGTTTGTACTGTACTCGTCATGTATTCTGGTCCAGCATATGGCATGATAGCTAATGATGTGTATTCGCAGACGCAGTTTCAATGGATCAACACAATAAAAAGGGCGACTCCCTTTCTATTTGTAATGCCAATGCCCTTCATGTATACACTGAGCGTAATGATAAAGTAGAAATAAATAGAAAAAGTTATACGTAAAGAAAAAATGAAGGAAAGAAAATAGTGGAAATAATAAAATCTAAAGATATGAAGTGACAGATCAAACAAAAGAACGACTAGTATCGTTGCATAGTATATCTGAAAGTATTCTTGTGGGTCGAATTATAAACGGTATTTTTACCTGAGAATTCGCCTGTTCTGGATTACTGGCGCATGTGTTGTGGTCTAACTGAGAAGGGGGAAGAGGGCAGGCATCTAGCAAACAGACAATACACACAACATATAGTGACCACAGACAACCACTGCAATCTTGGATCACACTTCACGTTCATCGTGGATCTGTGAGAGAACTATTGTATGTTGCGTGTAATTGTACATTCGCCTACCCAGTCGTAACTGACCTTGTGTCATTGCTTTGTATTTCAAAGAACTTTAGGAGTTGAATAAAACAGAAAAATATAGGACAGAAAGTTGGATAGACGCAGGTGAAAATAAAACAAGTTTTACGTAAGTCGTAAGAACTGTAACTTCCAATAAATATTGATGACGGTAAGGTATAAGTACTTATAAGTATGTCATATTATTTTAAATTGCACCATTATTGAAACAATAAAGCTAACACTGATTTGTCTTAACGATGTTTGTGACAGTGTAATCCAAGATAGTGTTTATTTAGCAAGTGTACACCAAGAGTCTTTGTGCTCCGTAGATTGCAACCGGACTCGCAAGTTTAAATATTCCATTTCACTGCTATAGGTACTCTAATTTACTTGATGGAATTATTTCAAAGCCAAATCATAAGTAAATTAATGTGAAAATATTAGATGGTCAAATACTTAAAAACAACAATTTAGATGGAATTTTCTATTATAAATAAGTAAAATATATCTTTGGTAAGAATAATTGAACTTGTTTAAAAAATGAAAATAAGGAAAACTGATCATATTTAGATATATTAAAATATGTCAATAAATTCTTAATTGAACAGAGTCCTGTCGCAATCGAAAGTGTACAGGAAAGACGAGAGAGGGTCCCAGAGCGAGATAGCTAGCGTCTTTAGTCACATAGCAAGTCCAAGGTGCAAACATGAAACACTCAAAGCTCTTAGTGATAATTCTGATCATCTTTATCGAACTTACCTAACTTATTATAATTATCTTTCTGTTAACACAGCTCACAGGGAGAGTAACTATGAGAGACTCGGAGTGCTGGGCGCAAGAACGAAACAGACCCTTTCTTATACCAAAAGGTAAATTAAACGTGTCAATTTTTCATCACTTGAATCACTCAAAATGACCAAATGAATAAATAATGAGAACTTTTTTTAAAAAGCACATGTACAATTTATCATTATAGTTTTTGTTCAAACAGACATTGTTATGAAGTTGTAAAAAACGTAAATGTACAGATTTCAAAGATTTAACTAACTCTCAAAGAACTGAGTTAATACCTTGCTCCCAACATTCGAGTTACCACAGCGAATATCGAAAATCCTCGGTGGCTCTACACATTACAAGTAGTAGTGAGAAGGCACGCACCTGCCTTCCTGTGGTGGTTGCGGGGTGCGGGCTGCACGTTGTCGCGGGGAGGCGGCGGCGGCCCGCGCGCGCCCGGCCCCGCGCCCGGCCCCGCGCCGCGCCCGCGCCCGCCGCCGGCGGGGGGCCCGGGGCGGCCCGCCACTCCTGCAGAGGAAGAGACGACAATGAACAATCGACCGACACTTGAAAAACTACAGGTCAACTGTGCAGTCACAAAACGATTATCATAGAGGGTACTTGTAAGATTACCTTTGAGACCGGACAAATCACGTTTGATTTGTCCGGTCTCAAAGGTAATCTCAAATTCTGATGAAAAGCTAATAAAGTTCCAGATTAGAGTTCTTCAGATAAGTGTTCTTTCTCCGAAGAAGAATAAATTGATACCTCAACTCATTCTTACTCCTTCGGTAAAAATCTTTTTAAATACCATGCGATTCTATGAATGCAGCTTGAATTATGGTGGATGGTTGATGGCCAAAATGAAGTTAAAATAGTGCCAGTGACAATGACAATGCTAGTGATTTTTGTCCTACGTTTAGTTTTATCAATGCCTTTGAGGCGGATAGGAAACTATAGGGACCAAGTGTTACCTGGACCTCCTTGACCCTGCAGCGCATACTGGTCCGTGGCGTCCGCGAGAAAGTTGCTTGGCACCAGCCCCTTGACTCCGTCGATCTCCGCCATGTAGAACCCATCATCATCCATCTCCCCGTATACGTGAATGATCTGACCCGTCTGAAAGCTCAGCTCAGCCTGGTAATGCAGAAAAAGGTATTTTTTAAATCATAAATCGAGACAATTGTTTTTATGAATGATGTCATATTTTTATTTAAGGGCTTACTAATTATGTATGAAGATTAGAGATGCGCCCAGTACAAGTTTTACCTACCGAGTAACCGAGTACCGAGTATTACTCGGTTTAATGTTTGCCAAACCGCGTACTCGGCCGAGTTACTCGGTTCAGTTAATACATATTTCTAATATATAAAAGAGCAAACTGACTGACTGACTGACTGATAGGACGGAGGCGAGCACTAAGGAAGGGTTTTTCAAAATTCACCCTCTAAGGGGGTGGAACGGGGTCCAAAGTAGATAAATCAACGCACTGGCCAAACCCCTGGATTTAGAGATTCTAAATTTGGCAAGTAAGTTCCTTGTAAGGTCTAGAGCTGCACCAACAAAGGATTTTTCAAAACTCACCCTCTAAGGGGGGTGAAACGAGGATCCAAAGTAAATAAATCAACGCACAGGCCAGACCCCTGGGTCTAGAGATTCCAAATTTGCCAAGTAGGTTCCTTATGAGGTTTAGGGCTGCACTAAGAAAGGATTTTTCAAAACTCACCCTCTAAGGGGGTTAAACGGGGGTCCAAAGTAGATACATCAACGCACAGGACAAACCCCTGGGTCTAGCTAGAGATTCCAAATTTGGCAAGTAGGTTCCTTATGATGTCCAGTAGTGCACTAAGAAAGCATTTTTCAAAACTCACCCTCTAAGGAGTGAAACGCGGGTCCAAATTAGATACATCAACGCACAGGCCAAACCGCGGGGTCTAGAGATTCCAAATTTGATACGTAGGTTCCTTATAAGGTCTAGGGGTGCAATAATAAAGGATTTTTCAAAACTCACCCTCTAAGGGGTTGAAACGGGGGTCCAAAGTAGATAGATCAACGCACAGGACAAACCCCTGGGTCTAGAGATTCCAAATTTGGCAGGTAGGTTCCTTATGAGGTCTAGGGGTGCACTAAGAAGGGATTTTTATGAATTCACCCTCTAAGGGGGTGAAACTGGGGTTCAAAGTAGATAGATCAACGCACAGACTAAACCCCTGGGTCTAGAAACTTGAAATTTTGGACAAGGTTTTCTTATGAGGTGTAGGAGTGCACTAAAAAGGATTTTTCAAAATTCACCCTCTAAAGGGGTGAAACGGGGGTCCTAAGTAGATAGATCAACGCACATGCCAAACCCCTGGGTCTAGAGATTTCAAATTTGGCGAGTAGGTTCCTTATGAGATCTAGGGGTGCATTAAGAAAGAATTTTTCAATATTCACCCTCTAAGGGGGTGAAACGTGGCTCTAAAGTAGATAAATCAACACACAGGCCAAACCCCTGGGTTTAGAGATTCCAAATTTGGCAATTAGGTTCCTTGTAAGGTTTAGGGTTGCAATAAGAAAGGATTTTTCAAAATTCATCCTCCAAGGGATAGAAACGGGGGACCCAAATTAGATAGATCAACGTACAGGCCCAACCCCTGGATCTAGAAACTTGAAATTTTGCACAGAGTTTCCTTATAGAACGGAAGCAGCTACTAAGGAAGGATTTTTCAAAATTCACCCTCTGGGGATGGCAGTTTGTATGGGAAAGTACGGGCCAAACTCCTGGGTCTAGAAACTTGAATTTTTACAGAAAGTTTCCTTATAGAAGAAAGGCATCCACTAAGGAAGGGTTTTTCAAAATTCACCCCCTGAGAGGGTTAAAATGGGACTGGAAGTTTGTATGGTAAAGTACAGGCCAAACTTTTTATGGTAAATTTTTTTTTGGACTTTTTATACAAATCGATCAGCTGGCGAACCAAGTTTGTATGAAAAGTCCAAAAAATTTTTTGCGATTTCAACAAAGTTGTAGAACAAAAGTTGTTCAGTTTGATGGGTAAAAGCCAACCTTGAAGTATTGTCACACAATTCTTTTACACCCTGTATACTTTCCCAACGACTACTGTGTTTGAGCTCTGTGAAGTACTGTCTGTACGTAAACTTTTTATCTACGAAATTATTCGTCGATATCACCGTTATCACATTCCGATACTACCTAGTACGAAAAAACGTTTAGAACGATGTCCGGTTCCTCTAGTTAAAAGTAATTTAGCTCAGAGACACTTTGAATTTTTAGCTCCACGTCTTTATAATAAATTATGTTCATATTTTAGTAAAACGACTACACATGCAGAAATAAGAAACTTAAATAACTACAACGTTAAAGGGCTAATCCTACTTTGGTTGATGAGCTTAAACTATAGTGAGACGGAAAATCTTTTCGACATTGTGCAATAGTACACACACACACAATCACACACACACACACACACACACACACCTATATTGTATAAGATAATTATTGCTGTTCTGTTAGTAATGCTTTAGAATTTTACAGTATGTTCATTTTAGTTCCTACTAAATATTAATAACACAAAACTATGCACTGATTTGTAGTTACAATAGAAAGTGAAATTGTTAATAAATACAGGTGAATCATTAACTAGGAGTTAAGGTCGAGGTTTTGTATATTTCTTTGTTACAATAAAAGATTTTTATTTATTTTATTTTATTTTATAGGTTTTTTGTCTACAGCAGTGAGTTCTGTCGTACGAAGTTTTCTCGTTTGGAGTAGTTACTACAGCAGTTTGGTGTCCTATCCCAATATTACTACGCAGTAAAAACATAATTTAATTTTACAAAAAAAATAATGAAATGTAGGTCTCCTTGATGTGTTCATCTAGTGACCTTTGCGATTTTTTCGCTGCTCATAAAAAGGGTTCAACGTGTGGCACACGATATATAATATTTTTACTAAATGCGAGCGATTGTTTTCTGAAGCGGGCCTATGAAAAAATTAAAAACGGTTGGAGATATTAACAAAATATTGCCCTAAAAATCCAACTTTGTGAAGCGGTTTTGGTGCTAGAGACAAACATGCACAAACAGACACACACACACATACACGGTATTTTTTGTTTTCTAGTTTTTTGGGCTCTATTAGTGCAAGACAGTTGATCGCAATAAAAACTCTAGTTAGATTTTTTTACCATGACAGTATTTTCTTACTCCTTCATAGCTCGCTAATGCTCGCTCCTCAGTCGCTTTTTTTTACTTTCAAAAAGAACAAGTTGTTAGAGAGTCCTTGTATTCCTGCATTTTAACTTGTCTTTGCTAATTTCAAATATCAATGTCTTTCCTTTATAACGTTGTTGTATTCTGAAATTTCTGAACAAAGCTTCCATTGCATATATGAATATGATGGTCGTAGATTGTTTGTTATTCATTGTAAATAATAATAGTTCAATTTTAAAATACTGTTCTCTACATAAATTATAGTTCCCTTTGTTTTATTTAATAAAAGCTCATTACTTTATTTAATAAACAGGCTTCTTTTCGTTATATTATCTCTCAAATTATCATTTGAACCGAGTCATTTGAACCGAGTAATTCAGCTGAGTACGAGTATTAATAAAAGTGCCGAGTACCGAGAAGTAAACGAGTACTCGGCGCATCTCTAATAAAAATATATTATGGACGTATTTGGCCAAAAGTAAACAAACAAATAAAGCGGAAAAGAGATCTGATTATCTTGAAGTATTTCTTAAATTAAAAATAATAATGAAAATGGAACATCTAAACGTATCAATACCTATTCTTTTTGATGTCAATATGTTTGTGTTTCTTTTTATAGCTCCATTGAAGAAAATATACGAACACGTTAAGTATCTTCAATTACTCTATTTGTTTCAACATTATGAAAGCAGATCGGATACTTACATCAGCATCCACATTAGGGCTCAGCTCTTGAGGGTCATAATCATATAGCGCAACCATTCTGCGTACCGGCTGGCTAGCATACGCGTCTGTCCATCTATCCCGTGGCTTCGCAGCCGCTTGACCCGTCGCCTCCTGCTCTGAAACTTCCACCACCATGTTGTGGGGCACGTAGCCCCGACGGCCTCGGCATTCACCCCAGTAGAACCCGTCAGCATCTTTATCACCCCATACCTGGAAAGGTGTTGAAGATCTTGAAACTATATCTAAAAGGGCGAAATGAGATACTGCCTTTTAAATGCATTGTTATTGTTGTTGTTGTGTGGAGTATGGCCTAAACCTTCCCGAGTTATGGGAAGAGACCCGTTGTTAACAAATGCATTGTTAGCTTGAAAAATAATTAAAGATTCAAAACCCCAGAAACGATTCTTACAAATAATTGCACATATTAATATTACCTGTCCAAGGACAAAAGAAATAGCATGCAATATTTATTTGTTTATTTGATTTAACCAAAATTAGGTGAGATGGTCCAATTCAAAAGTTAAAGAAGAATGAACTTACCTTTATTGTGTCTCCTTCACTAAATGGCAGTTCCTCATCGCAACTCTCTGGATTAGGGCTCATAGTAGCTGGGTCGTAATCGAAGAGAGCGATGAAGTAGCGGCTCCTCTTGGACTGTGGGTGACCCTGCGTGTTGCGGGCCCCAGGAGCGGGGCCTCGAGGGCCCGCCGCAGGGCCTCCCCGGGGCCCGTACTGAGGGACCGCGCCCTGCTGTTGCTGTTGTTGCTGCTGTTGTTGTAGTTGCTGCTGCTGCGTTAAGATTTTTGTATGAAATATGTGAGAACAATATTGGAAGATTTTATAGTAGAAAAGAAACAGCAAGCTTGTAAAGGTGAATCAACTGACTTCGATTGTAGGTAAATCTTATGTAAATAACGGGGTTAAAATTTAATACAAAGATAGTAAAGGTAAAGGTGAAGAACCTGATGAGGATTAGGAGGACGGCCGCGCTCTTGGTGATTCCGTGGCGTAGGGTTCTGCTGGTACTGCTGCTGGCCGGGGTACGGGGGTTGCTGGTTACTTGGAAACTGGCCGGCTTGTTGATATGGGGGTTGCTGCGTGCCATGGTAGGGTTGTGTATTCGGGTACTGCTGACCCGATTGCTGCTGCGACGCTTGCGTTGGTTGGGACGGTTGCTGCTGACGTCCGTACGTACCAACACATTAATAAGGTTAGATTTTCCATAAGATAAGCCAACAGCAATCGTAAAGCATTTAGCCATTTCATCAATCATTTTCGGCGTTATGCGCTTGTAAGCAGTCAAAATATTACCTTTTCCATGGGCGATAAACAAACAACACATTCTGTTGTAGCTCTAGTCAATCCCCATGCACAACGAAAGCTAGCGTGCAGAGCTTACATTTGAATCGAATCCACATCATTCACAGCAGACATTATGAGTCATTATTTCAATTGTGCTTATATAAGAAATATTCAAACAAATCGACTTAATAAATTTTCTTTACAGAAACAAAGTAGGTAGGTGTATTTCATTGATTGATTTCTATGTTAAACCCCGGTTTAAACTGATAGTTTGGGTTTTGAATCAATGGGTCAATATCAGTTCTCATGTGTGAAAGTGTATCATAGGACCTGTAGATACTGAGTGAATGCGTCTAAGCCAAGACAACATGCAGAAACATCGTACAAACACGCGTAACAAACATGCTTGAGTGATGGTCTGTGTCGAGTGCTTTGTAGGACGGAAAAGCTGGAAAAAATACTGAAAACTTCATGATATAAATCTCGAGGGGCTTAACAAAGTGAGATGTTATATTGATCGTGTCTTTCAAAAGGATTGTGTCAGAGGGGAGGTCCATGTTGAGTGTGTAGAGTCAAACATCGAGGACATCATAGTAACAAGTGAAGATGACAACACAGAAATACTGAGAAGTGGAAACTCGTGTTCGGGGAAGTCCGGACAAAGTTGAGAGAGAAAAGACAGAGCAAAGTGAATAGTGCTAGCAGATGGACAGCACATCGATGACAGCTAGGAGAGATCGCAGACCTGCGGGCGGCGGCGCGTTGTGTCCTCGTCCTCGCTACCCAGCTCTGCCGCACCCTCTTTAGTGATTTCGATGGCGGGTATCCCAGATTGCTGATACCATAGGGTCATTCAGTATTTAGCACACAACAAATTTTTGAGTTCAAATATAACAAATTGAAATCAGATGGTGAATGGGCTTGATGAACAATGTTGATGAAGAATGCTTTGTGTTGTTTACTTAAGGGATATACATAACTAAGATTTTTGATTTGTGTCACAATCAACAGTAAAGTCGACATTAGTTTTGCCCTATACACATTTGGCTAAATACTAATACACAAACTTCGAAAAGAATATTTAATATTCATACGAAGCAAACGAATTAATGCATTACACAGAAGAAAAACATAATGTCTATTTAAAAGACAGAACAACCATTACATTTTAGAAACTGTGAAGGCATATTTACAGATTAAGCTGAAGTGGAAATGGAAACTTTCTGCAGTGAAAGCCTTTGCAACTATAGTTGCTTCTTTTACAGGATGACTATAGTTTACTTAAAATTACTGTGTATTACTTGCGAATTCCCAGGGATTATTTTCATGTTAACTGTATTTGTATTATGTAGATGATATTTTGATAGTGACAGATGTGAATGATGAGTGTTGTACGAATAGTCATTTGTATACTCTGCCTGGTAAATAAGTATTTAGTGCTAAAATGTCTACTGACACTGACTATTCTATAAATAATTTCCAAATTAGCTCAACTAAATTTGAAAATCCTATTTGAATTTCGTCTATTTTCTAACATAAAAGAGTTTAATAAATAATTATTTTTTATCTATGACAGTCCTTGTTTACTTATTAGAAGAAGTAGCTATAGATAGTTTTAAATAATGATCAATTTATATACCTAATTTTTTATGCTGTTATAATTGTCTACAAGTATGTAATACGACACTATTAGAATACGAGCACACTGTGTATTAAAAAATTTAAATCAACTCAAATGCGTAATAATTTTAAATCAATCACTCAAAAACAAAACAATTTATTTTATGCCAAAGAAAAGAAAAAGTGAGGAAGAAATCCAGAAATAAACAAACAATATAATTATTTCAAAAGACGTGTTAAAATTCCTTACCGAAGGGGTTATTTTGTCGAATATACTCTTTAGGAGACCTGTGCCGAATCCACTCGTAGGCTATGAAAAGGTGTATAACAGTTATGTGAGAGAGAGAGGCAAGGTTAGACTAAGTGGTATGATCATCATGAGCTCTGGACTGTCTGTGTCACAAAGTACAAGCTCTTTATAATGTTCTAAGTATAGGTATAATCTGTAGTGTCGTGCGTTGTTAGGTATCGGCCAATAGCACTAGTGACTACTCAACTAGTCGCAAGCAGTATGCATTTTAATTTTGAACGTTCGAGCCGAGTGCATAGCTAGGAGTAGATCGATGGCGCGAGTGGTCGTGTCACGTTGTCATCTGGTAGAGAACTACTTGACATTTAGAATTTCAGCGACAGAACCACAGGAGAAAGTATAAAGAGTGCAGTTTGCAACACCGATATTACGCTACAAAATGTATGCAGAAAGTTCAACATTTATAATATTAATATTTTAGCTAGACTATTGAAAACGTATTAATAACACTAAACTCTTGAAAAATAACGTTGCATACAATTTGTCACGTAAGAAGAGAGCATAATATGACACAGATTATTGTAATGATAACTAAGAAGACATAGACGAAGAAGACCATCATATAAAATATAAATCAAAATATGAAGCCCATAAAATACTTGACAATGAATTTTATAAAGAATATAAATGCACTGGCAAAACCATATTATGAAGTTAGACACACACAAATTATACGACACTGATTCGCAAACAAATGAAGACAATACGCTGTGACAATAATATTTAAAGGTGAACACCCAAAAAAGCCCCAGGCCCGGCGCAAAAGAAAGTCATATCAGAGTTTTGTGTATTTTATTAGTTAAAGAAATTTATATGTCTCTTTGCCGCAAGAAGTGGCTAACGTAAAAAAATCACGTAAAAAAAAGAAAAATAAAAAAAATACGTTATTATTTATAAAAAGAAAAAAAAGAAAAGAAAAAAATCGTTATTATTAATTGTTCTGTGCGATTTATCCTTAGATTTACTTTGCACACCGGATTTTGGACTATTGCTTTCTTATTGGATATTGACACGAAGATTCACGACAACTTGGTAACGATACAATGTACTTTTGATTGAGTGTTTTGTGTTTGGTTGGACACTATCGTCATGCACTGTGTTGCCTGTAACCAGCGTTTTTGATGACGCCGCAGGCATGTTCTTAGAGAACGTTTCCTGCAAAATCTTCCTAATTTTGTAGAACATATCGTTCGCCACTTAGAGCCGTCACAGGAGGTGGGATATAATATTCTTTAACCTACGTCTATCTTACTAATATTATAAATGCGAAAGTTTGGATGGATGGATGTATGTTTGTTACTCAATCTCGCTAAAACGACTGGGCCGATTTTTATGAACCTTGGTATGAAGATAGTTTTGGATCTACAATAACACATAGGCTACATTTTATGTGTCTACGCGGACGAAGTCGCGGGCAAAAGCTAGTTATTAAATAAAACCTTTTTGTAGTATGACAAACATTACACACGTAGAAAAAGCAATCAAGCGTTTTCACTTTAAGCATTGTTTTTATCTTTGCCACTCCTTGCGGCAAACACACCTATCAAAAAATATTGTACTTAAAATACACAAATAACTGAGATACTTCTCTTCTGCGCCGGGACTGGGGTAATTTTCTATGGAGTTTGGGTGTTCTCTTTTACTGGTTTAAATTGAAACACTTAAATTCCTAACTTCAAGTTTCGGGTTATCATTATTTGAAGTCTCGATAAATGATATAAATGGATTCTTCTTCTTCCTTTAGATCAACACAATGAAACTATATCTGCATTATCCAAATGAATATGATTTCAGGTAAAAAAATATATCTTTAAATATTATAAGTATTTGGTCACCTGAGGAGCGTGAGGATCGTGTCGATTCACTGACGGATAAATTTCCTTATCGGACAAGTTCTCATCATGCTCAATGACTTGCTGATGCTGCTGGTATGGCTGGGGTCTTTGCATCTGGCCTCGGTAGCCTGACATGGGTTGGTTAGGGCCGGGCCCGTGGGGCCCTCGAGGTAACCTTGCGGCTACCCCGCGCAATACTGCAGGGGGTATCGGAGTCGGAGCACTATCACCTGACTGACTGTCACGAGATTTTGTACGAACCTGGAAAAATAAAAAATAATTATAAGGGCTACCATCAAAAGAAACATTTTGCGAGATTGAGAATAGTTAAAAGTTTTGAAAAGGATCATCAACAAAGACACAAGCAGATATCGAAGCCATAGAACATTGCATAGAGAGCAGAAGCTACACTCATACTTACTGTGACACATTTGGGGTTGAGACCAATTAGTTTTCCAATATCGATGAGAGCGTGGTCTCCAGTTGGGGAGTCCACGTCGGTGACCTTCTTGCCGTCAGCGTATACTGCATAACCGGTGACAGGGCCCGAGGCAGGAGGGCGCAGCACCGGCTGCCACGTTACCAGCAGCGTGCCGTCCTGCGGGCCCGCCTCGACCTGCGACACCGCACCAATCACCACCAACAATCCAGCCAATCCACGCTAGCCAATTGGGTTTTGGATACATTTGGGACCTGTCCTTCACATCGATAAGCGGGACTGCACTGAGGAAATTAATAACACAGGCGGGGTTTGCTAAGCTAGCAGTAAGCTAACGGAGTAAATTTTGTTCTTAGGTTCTGACGCTGGATTTATGGCTGCGATTGACGCGACTTCCTCGGACGTGCCGTGTGCTTTGTAGTGATATCACTTGAAAGGGTAGGTGTATTGGTTAAGTGGTAGATATTTTTGGCAGTTTCACACACTTGTGGATCGTAAGCTATTTTTGGTGCTTGTGCTTGTATCATTGTCGCTATTATTAGCTCCACAAAGCAGTTTACAATTTATAGATTATTGTTCATAGTTAGAGCGTGAATTCTTTAGGGTTATTTCTATAGTAAACAAATTGGCTTATCTGTTTTCGGGTGTAGTTGTAGCAGTTTGTTTTGAAAACATGCTTGATTATGTCTTGTCATGCCACTCTGAAAACGATTACCTTTTTACTTACCATAATCTCATTTGGAGGATCTGGGAGACCCTTAGGTAATGTCCTGAAGTCTGTGTAAGCTCCAGGTGCTTCTTCTATTGGTACTCCTGATGGAGGACCAGCCCTTAAGTGCTTGGCTCTGACCGTCACTCGGTATTGAGTGCTTGGTGACAGACCTGTGATAGTGTGTCGATAGACTCCTGGTTTGACTGTTCTCACCTATAAGAGAAACAAAATAACTTTGAAAACAAAATTATTGGTTTCTTAAGTCTTTCAAAAGAATGGTACTGTAGAAGTAGCTTCTGCAGAAAAAAAAAAACTAAACCACACATCAAAGCTCTTTCACCAACGATTCATTTAAAAATTAATTTAATTCAAAATTCAAAAGGGTTATACAGGTGAAATTGAAATCGCGGACCAAATTTTAACTGTGCTTCTACTCATGACATTGAACAACTTTCTTTAAGGAACCAAATTAATCAGAGAAAAATTAATTTGTACTTTCGATACAACGTTGGCTACTTAGCTCATCGATTTGTATGAAGAGTCCAAATTTTTTTTGCTCCGATTAATTTGGTTCCTCAGAGAAAGTTGTTCAATGTTATGACTAGAAGTTCCTTAGATAAAGATGTTCAGTTTCATGAGCAGAAACCATAGTAAAAACATGGTCCTCAATTTCAATTTCGCCCTGCATAGAATCCTCGCAATTTTGTGCCGGGGCTTACGTACGAGTCAGACTAAAGCAAAACTAGTAATTTTTAGCAAAACGAGTTGAAAAGAAAATATTATATCAGTCAATAGATCAATCCAGAGTGATTGCAGTTGCAGAGGCTGAATAGAAATCGTTTAACGGAATAATCTTTTATTTCATCGTTTTATTACAGTGCCGATCAGTGCCATCAATTAAGTTACGTTTATAGATTCGTAAGATCTAAAGCCCTAACTCTAAATGTACTCACTTCAACATTGTTAACACACACAACATGCTGGTGGTTCGAATTGGCTGGCAGCCAGGAGATAACAGCTTGCGAACAAGTGACACCACTTGCTCGCACGCAGGTCGGGCCCATGTTGGCCGTGTCTCGACCGATTACCATGGTACAAGCTGCATCGCGTGACGTTCGTCGGGAAACGGTAACGGAACGCACGCTGATGCGATGAGGCTGGAAATAAGTTATAATATTAAAATTGATATTTTTAAGAATAAAAAAGGCAAACAATATAAGATTGTACGACGATAATGTAGCTAAAAACAACACAAATTACGTACATGTATTAGATGTATATGAAATCAGTGTGCTAACAGCAGTTTTAAAGATCGTAACAGTGTAGTTAAACGCTAATAAAAAATAAAGAAATAATTTGGATGAGACAAGATGAACACAAAACCAAATTTACCTAAGAAACAAAGTAAGTAATCAATAAAAAAATAGTAGAAAACTCACTCGATTAGAGTCGACTCCTTCAACCAAAGCCCGAGTTCGCTCCGACGCTTTGACGGTCGTCTTCAACACCCCATCCACGTAAACATGGTAGCTGTCGATATTGGCCTGCTGTACGCCCTCTGGGGCTGTCCAGCCGATCAGCACAGACTTGTTGAGTTGCCTCTCCAGAGTCAGCTGCCGCGGCGCAGGCACTAGCGACGAGAAAAACAGCTCTGCTGTTCAGGTCGTTGTCATCAGTGCAGCGGAGTGCGAGTGATATGCGGTGAAGCGTGCAGCCGAAACCGGGATGGGAAGGGATAAAGGTACCACTATAGATAGTCTAGTCTAAATATCCCAGCATTGTGATTGAGGAATTCTTTTGCGAGAGGGCTCAAAAAGTCTAACCGTGAAGTGCTTTGCGTAGTTAAAGTGATCAACTGATAATCCTAAATATAGCATTTTCAGTGTTCACATTGAAATCCTCAACCAACATTGAATTACTTCTGCAACTAATTAATAAAACTAGTTATCTTCATTCACTATTCATATCATTGAAATCCCTATATGTCTATAGTCTATTTTAGTTTGCTGTCGTCGGTGAAGATTATGAATTTTAGCAAAGCTCAAATTTTCAGTCTGATTCTATTCACATGCGTAAATAAAACTACGAAAATTCTAGATCTATAATTTTAGATTTCGTGCATTATATTATTGATGTAATTTTCTAAGTTATCATCGTAATACACATCTACATATTGTAAAAACACGTTTTTGTGTAAAACTAAATTACATGAATAAAAAAACAATAATCACCGTTATCATCATCTTCTGGTCCTTCGCTGAGATCAGCTACTTCGCTAAGCCTGGCCACGTCACGACTTAGAGAGAGGTCACTGACTGCAGTGGTACCAGTCTCATCTGCGTCACGTAAAGTAGAAACTACAGCCTGAAAATGAGGTCATTTTTAAGCCTCGTAACGTGACTAAAATATTTTGTGTGTAATATGTTTGTGTATATTGATTGGCCCGATCACGATGGAAACTTATAATACTTATAAGTATATCCATAATGAGAATGTATTTAAACGTATATGTATGTGTTTATTTATGTAAACCAATAGATGGTTTCTAAAACTATAGGGATTCCAAGTTTGGGGCCATTTATCTGGCGTGTGATTTTTCCCTCGATATTTTTACTATTTATTATTCACATATATTTTTGTCAATATTTTCAAGACTCCAACAAAGCTCACCTGGTGAAAATCCAGAAGGTCATCGCCAACCAATCTTGACACAAAGTTAGCTGGCACGAGACCTCGTCTTCCGTCCAAAAGTTCCGCATCAAGCATAGTGGCGTTAGGGTCTGGTGGTCCCCAAACAAGTAAATAATCTCCAGAGCAGATTGAGAGTTCACCTTCTGCACTTTCAACGCTATAAATAAGTGTAGAAGAAATATAGAAGACGTAATTACAAAGGAATTATCTATGTCCATTTTGATTTACTTCTATTATTTTTATAAACTAAGTGACTGATTTTAAAATAATGATATATGATACATGTAGTAAGCTGGAAGAGATTTTCAGCTAAATCGCTTTAAAGCAAGTCAATATCACTCGGTTTCGAAATAAAGTCCTTACGCCTACCAGTGCAATCAGTTTTTGGAGTTCAGGGTTCAGGGGTTTCAAATTTCAAGAGTAAAGTGGCTGTTAATACTTACTCAGGTGGATCATAGGAAAATCGAGCCATATAAACGCAGCATCGCCCTTTGCCAGGAATATCCAGCATATCTACTTGTCCTTCAGTTGGTGCTCCTCCATTCATGTAGTGTGTATTTCGGACTGCAATGCAATATGAACAAATTTTTATTATTAGTAATTTATTGAGGAAAAGTTAAACTCAATTATGTAATGTACTTTACTTACCATCCATCTCCAGCCCTGAATTAGGCATCATCCTTGATAAAGCCCTTGAGTTTCGATCGTGGCTGAAGCCCGAATCCATGCCTCCTAGTCTATCAGTTCCAAATTGGCTATCTAGTCCTATATTCCAGCCCGGCTGGTGAGGAGTCACCGGCGTGGCGACTCGGCCCACTCCTGAAGACGTCGTCGCATATCTACCGAGGCCTAAATCAATTTCATCTAGAGGTTTTAGTTTGATATTCATAGGATTTGTCCCTAGTCCACTTGAGAGCAGAGGATTCGTGTAAGTTCCAGTTCCATAAGGGTTTGATCCTGGCAAACTGGTATTAAGCGCACTCAGCTGAGTTCCTCCAGTTATGTTGGATAATGGGTTTCCTAATGCTCCGGTGAGTGTGGACTGCATTCCTCCCAGCGTACTGGTCAAACCTCCTGACAAGTTGGTTTGAGCATTATTCAAACAGCTGGTCAAACCTGACCCTCCCATTCCAGTCAGCGTCTGTCCTGTCATCGTTCCTCCCAAACTCATACCCGACATGTTCCCTGTAATGTTTTGCAGATTGCTCTGGAGTCCCGCTAAGGTGCTGGAGATTTGGCTGATATTGTTGACGAGAGGGGTTGTCACTGGATTGGTGAAGGTGACTTGGTGTGTGTTCGTCAGTCCGTAGGCGTTGGTTGAATAGCCAGTGACGGGGTTGGAATACGATGTGGGATTGGAATAAGAAGAAGGGTTGTGCGCACTAATAGAGTAGTTGACTGAGTTGGGGTTGGGTACTGAGAACTGGCCGGTGGCATGGAGCGAGGAGAGCGTGGGCATAGTGTTGCTCTGGCAGATGACTGCGTGTCCCGTTGTGTTTGTATATGAATGCGGGAGAGGAGACGGTGTTGGTGAATGAAATTCTCCCAACGCTTGGTTCGAGCCGCTCGATTGCATTCCTGTGGAAAATAAATAAAGATGTAAAACTGCTTTTGAAGTCCCAAACTGATGACGCATTAGAAGCATGAATTCTAGCTTAATGAAAATTAAAGCGTCGAGTCGATGGCTTAAATATAATAACTTAGCCCTTAAACCAGTATCAGATTGGTATGGCCAATGTTAACCAATCAGTTTTCAAAACTAAATATGTGTCCATATCGACTATTTTATAATGGTAAATAGAGACATGACACTACTTTATTATGTTTATGAAGGTGAAATCTGAACACCCTACAAGTGATCTCAGGAGATGCTAAGTCAGGTAATCTTCGAACGTCCTAATAATAATAGACAATAGGTTCGATGAAATTGTTGTTAAATTTTTTGAATATATGACATAGCTGAAGCATAAAGCGATACAAAAAGGACTTCTTATTACTTTACGTTTTATGTTCTTTATCTCCCCATTTTACACTAATGAAACAAAAATATGAACACTCCTTACGGCTGTACTGTGAGGTGTAGTAATCACCATGCGTGGTCGACCGCGTGTGCTCGAGCTCGGCCAGGATCCTGTTGTCCTGCTCTATCTTGGCCATGATGCGCTCTATCTCGCTGGCGGGCTGCGCGGGCGCCGCCCACGAGTTGCCGGCGGCCGCGCCGCGCGCGCGCAGCGCCGACGACAGCTCCAGCTGCAGCTCCTCGCAACGTACGGTCTCTAGGGCCGCCTGGGGAAGATCGGCTATTTGTTATCGGTGGTTCTATTAGACTTGGACTCATATGACTGTGCTTAAAATTTCAGAGCGACTGGGCCTCTCTTTCTAGATCTCTCGTTTTCACTGGAAAGCGTCGGTAGCCGACTCCACAGTAGTGACTTCGATCTTCTAACCAGAGGTCTCGGGTTCGAATCCTGGCCAGTGTATCAATGAGTTTTCGAAATTTAAATCCATTTTTATAAGGATAGTTTTAACGGTGGTGAAGGAAAACATCGTGAGGAGACCTGCACATCTGATTACTAGATGTGTATGATGGTTGCACACGTCTGTAGGTGAGGTGTACCATCTGGGTATAATAAATGCCCTACACGTGACCGCGGGTGATGCTAAGTACAACAGTAGGCAACCACCGTCTTTCTTTTGTGACAGTACAGTAAAATAAAAAGAACAACATAAGAAGACTGGCAAATTATTTAAAATCATAAGTATCCAGGTGGATACCGCGATACAGCGAAGGATTCTATTTTGCTAACTGGTTTTAAGCACGTCTTTGAGCTAGTGTACCTTTTTCTCGAGCTCCCTGGCGCGGCTTTGCAGCTGCTCGACGTTCTGCGAGTCGAGCGGCGAGCGCTGCGCGGCGCGGAGTTGCGCGAGCGCGTCCGCGTGCGCGCGCTCGGCGTCGGCGCGCGCGCGCTCCGCCTCCCGCAGCCGCCGCGACAGCGCGTCCGTCTCGCCCGCCATGCCGCCGTACCCGCTCATGCTCTGCGAACGAACGAAGGGTTATGTACAAGAGACCTTCTCCTTTTATCGGGTTGTTGCAAAATTATTTTCCCACTTACAACAAAAAAAAAAATATATTTAAATTATTTATTAAAACTAAAAATGAATCAATAATATATTGCCCATCATTGTTTAGAACACTAAGCCATTTACTGGGCAAAGTCTCGATCCCACTTCTCCAGAAAGATAGCGGCTAATGATCAAAAAAGTCAGCAAGGTCACATTTGACTTCGTCGTATTTAAAAAAGAAAACTTGTGTAGGTGCTACTTTAACGCCTGCAAAATATGGTAGTCGGATGGCAACAGGTCTGGTCTGTAAGGTGGGTGGGGTATCGTGGTCCAACCCAGTTGTTCCAGGAGCGCACGGGTCAGCTTAGCCGTGTGCAGTTTCGCGTTGTCGTGCAGGAGTGCGACTTGATGACGTTTCAGTCATTTTTCTCACACAGCATCAGCCAGCTGTTGGAGTTGCTTCGTGTATACTTTAGTAATCAAAGTCTTGTTGTTATATAGTAACTTCCAGAACAACATGCCCTGTGAACCCCAGAAAAGTGACAGCAAAAGCTTGCGCACGTGCGAGGTACGTTTCGGCTGCGTTCTTGGCAGTTCAGCGGCAGGAACCCCAACGGCCCGGCGTGTGTCGTACTCGTATTGAATCCACGATTCATCCCCTGTATTGATGACTCAAAAAAATTCTTTCTGTTCGGGTGCCGCAGCAAACTTTTGCAGACGCTGACACGTGCTGCTCGTTCGTCGTCGGTGAACACATGAGGCGTCCATCTCAAAAGAACTTTGCGGTAACCTAATGATTGTAGGTGACGTTTGACAGTGCTATACCGACACTAAAGTGCCTTCTTCAAATCCTGGGTAGTGGAGTCCAGGTGCAGCTCGAACTCGCGCCGCAACGCAGCTTCATCGAAAGCAACCGCGCGACCGATGTGTGGAATATCTTAAAAGCTGGTGTCACCAGCCTCCAACCGCTGGAGCCAATTTCACACTGTGAGATCAATAGTCGTGTTAGGCCTGAATGCAGCGTTGATATTTTTCGCAGTCTCCCTCAAACTCGATCCTAGTTAATGCTCGTACAAGTAAATCGCCCTAAGATGTCGTTTGACCATTTCGGTAAGAACTAAACACTAAATGGCAACCGCGCTTTTATATACACCCACGGCAAAAGTATCGAGAACATTATTTAATACTCTAGTGCTAAAATAGACTTATCTTGAAACATTCCAGAGAAATCGGAAAATTCAAAAGTGGGAAAAAAATTATGCAACAACCCAATATATCCCCCCGCTTAGTGATACGTCGTAAAGTTTAAGACTACCTTTTTTTAGAACCCATTATTGTCGCACAAAAAATACACATGATTGTCACATTATACCCTCCTGCCTCCTCCATTGTGATTAATCGTGATGTTTTTTGACCCATTCCCCTCTGTTCGAAGCTCACGTGATTAAAGGACGACCCCTTTCAGGCAAGACTTATAGGGTGTAACAGAAAGGTGTGATAATACTTCAAGGTTGGCTTTTACCCATCAAACTGAACAACTTTTGTTCTACAACTTTGTTCAAATCGCATTTTTTTTTTTGGACTTTTCATACAAATCGATCAGCTCGCGAACCAAGTTTGTATGAAAAGTCCGAAAATTTCTTTGCGATTTCAACAAAGTTGTAGAACAAAAGTTGTTCGGTTTGCTGGGTAAAACCCAACCTTGAAGTATTATCACACCTTTCTGTTACATCCTGTATATGTCGCAGGTGGATTGTATAATCCGCTGTTTTACAAAACCGCTAGCGATTTTACAAAACAGCGCCGTTTTGTAAAACAGCTAAACGACGTTCAGATATATTGCCATTGCGCTACGTTTTACAAAACTGCTAACCACGTTTAGATGTATTGTAGAATGGCTTGTCTGTACCAACAATAAGTTTATAAGTTTGGTGTATAAAGGTATAAATCATCGTTACAAAATTACTTACTGTTTCCACTTGAGTTAGGATCATTTTCACTATGTTACATTATTTATTAATTTCGGCAGACTTTCTGTTTCGGACGTTATTATTGTTGTTTTGACACACGGAGCCACATTTAGAACTAAAATCTACAATCTGACGTTATATTTCACGCTGTTTTACAAAATCTCTAATCGTTGACCCGCTGGTTTGACGAACGCAATACGTTTATGCAATTATGCGTATTGTAGTCCAGTTATTATGAAAAACCGCTAAAGGTCATTCATTTTACAAAACGGCGCTGTTTTGTAAAATCACTAGCGGTTTTGTAAAACAGCGGATTCTGCAATCCATTTGCGACATATATAGGGTGACCCTAAATTAGTTCTTGATACGAAAGGCTATGCATATGCTCATGATAACGAACAACTTTCCCTAAAGAACCCATAGTCAAATCGCAAAAAAAATTTGGACTCTTCATACTAATTTGGCCGGTCAGTTCATCGATTTGTATGGAGACTCAAATTTTTTTTTGCGATTTGACTATGGGTTTCTTAGGGAACTAATTTAGGGTCACCCTATATTATTATATTACTTACTCAAATCTATGAAAACTATACAGAGTCTTAAAAAACCGGCCAAGTGCGAGTCGGACTCGCGCACCGAGGATTCCGTATAAATTCATAATCACACATGTCTTGAACTCTATATTTTTTATATTTGAGTTGATTGAATGAAAGGTAATTTGCGGTTTACGATTTATGACGTATTAAAAAAACTGCTTACTAGATCTCGTTCAAACCAATTTTCGGGGTGGAACTTTGCATGGTAATGTACATCATATATTTTTTCTAGTTTTATTCATTCATTCATTTATTCAATTGCTTAAATGTGGTACATACAATAAAGGTCTTGCATATATAATTAAAATAGAGCTCACACATTTAGTCTTATAAAACAAGACATGCAATTAGGAAAAAACAAGTTAAATTTTATTTTCTAGAAATTCTTTAACTGAATAAAAGCAGTTTTGGATTAACATTTGTTTTAAACATTTTAAAAATTTTACATTTGGTAGATCCTTGATCTGGTCAGGTAACTTATTATAAATATAAATGCACATGGAATTACAATTTTTTTGACATCTTGTTGCTCTTGGAACAAATTCATGGGCTAGCCTATTTCCTTTCCTTGTGTTTCGAGGAAACATGTCTTTCGCTGTTTTGAAGAGAGACGAGTGTTCTCTTACAAATTTACATATTTCAAAAATGTAAAGGCATGGGAGCGGTAGGACATTTAATTCTTTAAATAGAGGTTTACATGAATCGTCTGGCGCTGCTCTGAAAATTGCACGAATGCATTTTTTCTGTGCGACGAACGCTCTGTTTACATCGGTGCTATTACCCCACATTATGAGCCCGTATCTGAGCACTGATTCTACGTAGGAGTGATACGCTACTGTAGCTATCGATCTAGATATTGTTTTAGATAGTCTGTGCAGAGCAAAAGAAAAACTATTAACTTTGTTGCACACCTTATTAATTTGTTTTTTCCAGTCAAGCTGTTGATCTATAACTAAACCTAAAAATACCACATCATTAGCCTTCCTAAGAATTTGTCCCTCATATACAATATTCAATATGTCATTATGATAATTAAAATTAATGAAATTAGATTTTTTAATATTCAATTGCAAATTATTTTTATTTAGCCATGTCATAATTGATTGCAGTTCATTGTTAATGTCATTTTCATGGAATTGTAATGTCAATGCTTTTTTGGAACTAATTATTATAGATAAGTCGTCGGCAAATAAAATACTCCTATGCTTAGATAGTTCAAGTAAATCATTGATGTATACTAAAAATAGGAGCGGACCAAGAACGCTACCTTGTGGGACTCCATAATTATTTGGTTTGAATTCTGATCTATAAGTTTTTGTATACTTGCGATTTATGATGTTAGTAATTTCTACACAAGTAAGACTTTAACCAGTCTAGTGCAGGCCCCCTGACTCCGTTATGCTCAAGCTTTGACAGCAGAAGGTTGTGGGAAACAAGATCAAAAGCTTTTGACATGTCACAGAATATAACTGTAGTGTATTGTTTCGCATCTAGTTTGTGAAGGATGTCTGTTACAAGGTTAAAGGCTGCAAGGGATGTTGTTTTTTTTTTTTGAAAAGCATATTGATCTATGTTTATTACATTATATTTTTCAAAAAATTTCACCAGTCTTATAGACATAACCTTCTCGAATATTTTTGAAATTATAGGGATTAATGTGATTGGGCGATAGTTTTCCATTAACAACCTATCATCTTTTTTATACAGTGGTTTGACTAGTGATATTTTTAGTCTATTCGGAAATATTCCACTTTCTAGGGATAAATTGATGAGGAATGTAAGTATCGGACTAAGCTCATCTACACACTCTTTAATTATCTTGGTGCAGATTTCATCATATCCCTCTGAATTAGTACTGTTCAGGGATAATACCACTTTTCGTATCTCATTTTTATCAACTGGATCAAGAAAAATAGAAATTTGTAGTTTGTTTTTCGAGTTTGTTAATTTAGTCTTATCATTTATTTTATTACTAATACCTATATAATAATCGTTAAAACTGTTTGCTATTTTGGATGGATCACTTACATATTTACTACCAAGTTTGATTTTATCTATATAGCTATAGGTAGATGGATTACAGGTCTCGTTTTGTATGACCTTCCAAGTTGCTTTATTTTTGTTTTTACTCTCTAGTATGTAGCGACTATTTTTATTTCGCTGGGCATGAGATATACATTTTTTTAGTAGTTTGGTATAGTTGTTATATTTGGTTTGAGTCTGGCTAGTCTTATTTCTATAGTAATTCGATCTTAAAATTCTTTTTGTTTTACAACTCGTTTTTAATCCTTTTGTCATCCAATGCGTCTTACTTGATGCAAATAATTTATTTTTTATGACCGGAAAACAAAGTTTATATAGAAGGCAAAAGAAGTCATAGAACTCGTCAAAAGCTGTATTCAAGGAGACCTTGTTGTATATTTCACTAAACGACAAATTATTAAGATGGTTTTTAAATTTTAAAATATTTTCACAGGAATAACATCTCCTAAATGTGGATATATTATTGGGTAGCGTATTTTTTGACTTGATTGTGAATTTTAATACCTGGGCCGTGTTGTGATCTGATAAATAAAGTGGCAGAGTCGAACCTTTAGCTTTTTTTACGTTACGTTATCATTCTCTTATTTTAGAAGTTACGGGGGGGACACACATTTTACTACTTTGGAAGTGTCTCTCGCGCAAACTATTCGGTTTAGAAAAAAATTATATTAGAAACCTCAATATAATTTTTTAAGACCTATCCATAGATATCCCACACGTATAGATCTGATGAAAAAAAAAATTTGAGTTCCAGTTCTAAGTATGGGGAACCCCCAAAATTTATTGTTTTTTTTCTATTTTTGTGTGAAAATCTTAATGCGGTTCACAGAATACATCTGCTTACCAAGTTTCAACAGTATAGTTCTTATAGTTTCGGAAAAAAGTGGCTGTGACATACGGACGGCCAGACAGACAGACAGACATGACGAATCCATAAGGGTTCCGTTTTTTGCCATTTAGCTACGGAACCCTAAAAGTGCGCTTGAAATTTTAAGGGGTTACTCAGAATCAAATACTTATAGAATACAGGAAAAATATTGAAAAAATCCGATCTATTAATGCTAAAGTGAGTCATATTCACAGAGTGCATTGCCGTATCGACATTGATAATTCATTAAGATATGGACAATTCAAAACTCTATGGCGGATTATTGGCAAAAATATTGATTATGATTCTTGAATAAACCGAAACCACTTTATTTAAATGCATCACACATTACGCGACAACAAACTTACTATTCGATTTGACTGACTCGGTGATTCAGTGGTTAGCACTCCTGATTACAGTTCCGAGAGTTGTGGGTTCGAAACCCACCCAGGGCAAACATTTCCGTGATGAGCGGATTTGTTTGCTCTGTGTCTGGGTGTATTATATATATATATATATATATATATATGTATTAAAATGTATATGTGTATGTATATCAGTCTCTGGTTTCCATAGTACAGGGAATCCTAGTTTGGGGCCAGATGACCGTGTGTGATATGTCCCGGATATTATTATTACTTTAGAACATTACGCCGAAGCCAAATAGAGGATACATATAAGATTTCAGCATGCTATTCAGTCCCAGTAAGTATACCGCAATTTTTCCGCTAAATAGGCATAAATAATGGGCGATACCTATAAACATCATGTAAGTATATTGTCTTTTCTGTATTTATATCGATTTTATGTTAAAACCTAGTGGATGCGATGCTTGCCCTCCGTATGTATAATAGGTTGACGTCATACGCGATAAAGGTTGATAATCCCCAGTCATTCGGCCCTGTGTGGCATAACGGTGGGCGGAAGGGACCAGATATCCATTGTGTAAGTACATTTTGATATCCCATCAACTGTTGATGTGTTATGTCATTATCATAGCGAGTAGTTTGATTCAACTAGGCAAAGATTGCCAAAAAGTTTACCCAAGATACACAGAAACCTAGATAGCTCCCTGGAATATTGGAAGAGATCCTTCTAAGGGATAAGCCTGCCTTTTTACATAAAATTTCTTTATATTATTATTATGCCTTAACCAACATGCTCTTTATAAAAACAAAATATGTATTAAAATCTAGATGCCTACGACAAATGAACAAATTCGTAACGGAAATCTTGACGACGATCGGGTGGTTAAACACAGGTTAAACAATAGTTATTTGTTCGACTAGTGAGCAAAGTTATTTTTTGCTAAGAGTGCTGACTTTAAATTACGAACTAGCGAAGTAGTCTATAATTGAATCACGAGCTTAGCGAGTGATTCTAATATAGACTACTGAGCACAGTGAGTGATGTAAAGACACGAGATATACAAATAACTTGCTCTCGTGTTAAACATACAACTTTTCACCTCGACCACCGAGAAAAGTTAAAAGGTAGTTGATTAAATTTTCTTTGGAGACAATATAGTTTTTTATTATAATGTTTTTAATTTAGAGGTTGCTTTCGGAAACTGCGCTGCTTGTCATTTCTATGACAACCTAAGATGAAAACCAAACATGATATTTTTAAGTAAGCGATATTCATGTTTACTAGTACATATTTATTTTAAATATTACGTCTTTAAAAATGAAATAGCAAAATTTATAAACTTAAATTTCATTAAATAACAGACAACATTTTGTACCTATGAGTTAAATCGCTAGGTCAAAATGAGTTTCTGAAGGAACTATCGCCCATATTTTTTTCAGCGCCGCGCAAAAGATGGTGTTTGAAATTCGAATCAATTTTTCTCACGCTCGCAGCGAAAACCGTTTTTGCTTTGAGTTTTTAGGGAAAAGGCACATTTTTGTGCTGGAGAGTTGAGAAATATTTTTTTTAATACTGCTTTTGTTTTGTGGCACGAATTTGTTGATATCGCAAGAAATATTTGGAGTCTATATAAAATTAGCTAAGCAGTGACCAAACTGTATAAAGAGTTCAATGAATTTTTTTGTAATTTCAGTAAATATGTTAATTAATTATGATGAGTAGAAGCTGCCGAAGTTATGGGATGTAATCCTTTTTTGTTACATAATGCGTAACCAAATGGTGCGCGGTGCCCAAACGAAACCGCGCGATGCGTTGTGTTTAGTATAGGTATTACGGAATTTTTAGACCATGAATCCGACTTGAATTTTCACCGTTTATCAAATCCCACTGCGTCAAATAATAGGCCAAATAATGATACAATATTTGCATCACTGGGCTAATCGAAATATTGACCTAAACAACATCTTAATTAAAACGTTTTTAGAATCCATTTTTTACAGAATCAAATCAGTTATTAGCCCCTTCGCTGCTAGTCTAATCGTATTCACACACCATTACATAATTCTCTATATAACTCTCATAATGACGTATAAGTGACGTAGGTGTTGCTAATATACAGCGTAAACGGGAGCACGGCCGCCGCCGCCACCCCGTCTCGCCTCGGAAAAGAGCGGTGACCTGATTTCCTTGGATACTCCCATTACTCCCCCCTCTGTCCTCGACCCCCCTGGTCCTGTCAGACACGGTGGCGACCGGGAATTGTGGGACAGACTACTGGCAACACTATTCATGGCTGTATAGGCAGTTACGCTGAGTTTATGGCGTTTCTTTTCTTTTTTATTTATTGGACCACTAGGGATGTGCTTGCCGATGTTTGGCAGTGTGACAGCACTGAGACAAATTCGCCCCTCGCACGACTAAATGTCTTATCTCATTTTTCTTAAGTTTTTAGAAACAACCCTATTTCAATTACATAAAGTCCAAACTCAATTTATCAAAAATTTGAGATAGGAGAGTTAGTCGTGCGAGGGACGAATTGTTAGATAGTTAACAAGGACATTGGAGTTAAGTAGTACAAATATAAAAATAGTACTAGGTAGACTCGAAATTACGTTCGTAAAAATGTACACTTACCAATACATATAATATTTTTAATTTTATTATCTCGGAACAACTTCAAGAAAAATAGGTAAGTACTTATGTCTATGTATATTGTATTAAAAATGTAGCTGTTGAATTAAAACTGTGGCAGCTTAATGTTTCAAAGAACGTCCTCTTAAACATGGAACAAGTTTTTTAGCCAGGGGCTGGATTAGGGAATTAGTCCATTTGTACGACACGACACTGATGTGGACATTGGTTTTCTGTTTCATATAGTGTTTTTATTAATTTTATTGATGGATACCTATTTAACCAAAACACACTAATTAACTCGTAAATACTTCACATGGCCTCACTCTCAATACTGTACGGAATTGCGAGAACTGTTATTATCCGCTAATACGATATTTCGGATATTTTCCAACGATAATGTCAAATAAGTACTTTGTGCAAATCTTGTGGTGTTTATGAACCAAAACCAGAATATTGAAAAAACAAATAAGAAAAAATTATTCGCATCAAAAACTTTTTTTATCCACAATTGGGAAGCTCTTGGTATTATTTCGCCTTTAATGAGAGAAAAAGAAAAGGCTTTACCTGAGATTAGAGAGAATTAAAAAAATCTTCTCTATGCATATCATGTAGTCAATCATTTTTAGGGTTCCGTAGCCAAATGGCAAAAAACGGAACCCTTATGGATTCGTCATGTCTGTCTGTCTGTCTGTCTGAATGTCTGTCTGTCCGTATGTCACAGCCACTTTTTTTTCCGAAACTATAAGAACTATACTGTTAAAACTTGGTAAGTAGATGTATTTTGTGAACCGCATTAAGATTTTCACACAAAAATAGAAAAAAAAACAATAAATTTTGGGGGCTCCCCATACTTAGAACTGAAACTCAAAAAAAATTTTTTCATCAAACCCATAGGTGTGGATAGGTCTTCAAAAATGATATTGAGGTTTCTAATATCATTTTCTTCTAAACTGAATAGTTTGCGCGAGAGACACTTCCAAAGTTGTAAAATGTGTGTCCCCCCCCCGTAACTTCTAAAATAAGAGAATGATAAAACTAAAAAAAATATATGATATACATTACCATGCAAACTTCCACCGAAAATTGGTTCGAACGATATCTAGTAAGTAGTTTTTTTTTATACGTCATAAATCGTAAACCGCAATTTACCTTTCATTCAAGTTACAACGAACTACAAAAACTTTTATATTATGTTACTTGCTGCTACGGAACCCTTCATGGGCGAGTCCGACTCGCACTTGGCCGCTTTTTATTCCTTAAAATTGACAGTTTTTAATTTTTTACCCGTATATTGTACGTATTCAAATAAGCTAGCTTAATGCGTACACGCACCTACTACGCAGCGCTACGGATAGAACACGTAGCGTATACAACGCACGAAATCTACGCGCCCCAAATTCAGCGCTTTGAGAACTTTTGTATTTTGGATGACATTTATTTAAAACAATAATTATAGCATTATTTTAAATTAGTTTTGTATTGAGTTTTTGAAAATTACGACTGATGTTTAATGTTTCTAAGACTTAGAAACTATTTTCAATAAAGTCACATGTCATGTACTTTTTTATTTTTTACAAACTTTTATTTAACCTCACTTGTGTGTATGTATAGTACAAATCTTCCAAACTAATTTTGACAAGTTCAGTAATGACTCTATTTTAAATCAGAGTCATTAATGAACTTGTCAAAATTATCTCGCGACACGCTTTTAAGTCTGCTCGTCAAGATCTGTAAGATGTTGTTCTTTCTATTGGTAATTTTCATAATATAATACTTTTGGTTAAATTTTCCCGTCCATACGTCCAACAACCTATGATCAGTCTGACTTTTAGTAAAAATAATAATTTCTTTATCCATTTTAGTACGTTCAAATAAAAGCTTGTTTTTAAAAAGTTTTTTTCACTTTAATTTTTCATATTTAAAGAGAGAGCGTTCGGTTGAATTTGTGTTGGTATGTTTGTCTGAGCTGGCAGCCTAATCATCGTCGTGATGGATTTTAGAGAGCAAGATGTATTTGGGCGCGTTTTTTATCGCCTGAGTGGTATAGGATCAAAGTAGTGTTTCAAAATAAATATTGTATAGGGTCCTTCTAAAATACCTGATTTTTTTAAATCACGGTTTCGATACATGAAACTGATCAACTTTCCCCATGGAACCTATCCTCAATTTGTAAAAACCTTTTTGGACTCCTCATACTAATTGATTAACTAATACGCCAATTTTGTATGGGAACTAAAACAATTTTTTGCGATTTGAGCACGGGTTCCTTTGGGAAAATTGTTCAGTTTCATGACAAGAATGAAATATTTTTTTCGGGTATTTTATCAGAAGAATTTAGAAGAATTAAGAACACATATTATGAACATATCTACTATTTGGCTCAATTGTGAAAACTTCTGATTAAATACTTCTTAAATTCTTGAGGTCGTTAACAACCTTTATCGTCCCTATTGTAGGGTCTCTTTCCCATATCTCAGGAAGGTTAGGCCGGATTGGTGGACGTTGTGGGGATAGTGACCGATCCGACCCAGTGACAGAAGTTTTTGTTATTTGGGTGTCAGAAGTTAAGTTTGTTACAGTTGTTAACAATCCATTACGTCCCCATTGCAGAGGCATAGGTCTCTTCATCGGGAAGGTTAGGCCATACTCCACATCGGGGGCCAACTCCGGATTGGTGCAGGCTGTGGTGTGGGGCTAGTGGCCAACCCCAGTGTCAGAAGTTTTCAAGCCGCCTATCAGAGCGCTTTTATAGTCACGCGGGTTTCTGCACGCATGCGTGCCACCCGCAACCTATCGTTTCAGTACAATTTTTAGGTTCCTTTTAGTGACATGCGTGTCACACGCATGCGTGCCGTGCCCGCATGCGTGCAGCAGAAGCCCGCGTGACTATAAAGGCGCTCTTATTCTAATAAATGTATTTTATTATTTTTTATATTTATACTTTTTATCTTTATTTTTATTTTATTCATATCTATTCTAAATGTGGCCCTGCACATAAGCAGAATGAAGCGGCGACACAAGCGCACCCAAGTTTGCCAATAAGGGATGCTTGCAGCACATGCCTCATACGAGGGAATCCACAGCTGTCGCATGTACTGTATTATTATATTTGAAATTGCTATACGTACAGGACGTAAAAATAGGTGTAGGATTCGGTAGGAGTGTACAAGCTCCGCGAGTGTTAAGAACTTTGTACTATAGGTAGCAAAAATTATGATTTAAAAGAATGTGTAGGTACAGAATCAACTTAAAACTTTTTGATTGATTTGATTTGTAGCTCTGGGGTTTTTATACCCTCATATAATTATGATGGCCAAAGTATCCAAAATTTTTTTTTGGATTTCAACAAAAGTTGTTTATTGTGATCACTAGAAGCTTCAGTTAGCGGGTCCTATACCAATTTTGTCACACCCTACGTATTTGTTTTTAGATGATTCAGTTTCATTTATGTCACATCAAAAATCTATTATATATGTCAAGTTATTAATACACATAATATCTCAATAGTGACGTAATAATTTCATCGCGGTGGTATTCTTTGAAAGTTTTCTTAGCTATGTCTTATTTAATAAAATATTGCCGAAGTTAATAAATAGTCATGACAAGACCTTCCCCTGGATCCGCGCCTGCTTATCGTTGTCTCGATGCAGGATTTATCGTGAATGCATGAGATTTCTTAACGCGTCTAGACGGGTTTTAGGGATTCTATACAGTAACAAAAATACATAATAATATAATAATATTATGTTTACTGATGGGATACTAGTACCTATTTCGCTCGTGAGCTTTCAAAAGCTTTTGAATTCAAAATGTACCACTTAAAGCTAGCAACACCACTAAATGTTAACATTTCAAGAGATATTCGTATCTCTATGGCTTCATATCTTTTTATCGACAATGGTCTACACTCGGAATCGTGTATTCATATATCGACTCCCGGTGTAAGTGGTTATGTATGATACATACAGTCTATGACTACGATCTTTTGGCGTTGTGGATGACATTGACAGGGGGGCGCTTTTGTCGCAAATCTGACATTTATTTCATACAAAGAGTGTCATTATTCAAGATGGCGGCGTTAGTTCCGGCTTTTCACCACACCACACCACATTTCAAGCTTATCAAAATTCCCCGACGCGTTGGAGAGTAAAAATATTCACCTCAGTACCGAAACACTTCAGTATTGTTAATTTGATGTTAACATGACATAATTCGTGACAGCTATAGTTATGCTATGATCATTTTTTGTTTCAAACAGCAAATCAAAGTACTTAGAAAAGTTGGAACAGATTTTAGTGTAATATTTATGTAATATTTTTACCAATCGCCAGTTAAAGTATATTTCTATTTAAGTATTACAGCAGACTAAACTTTAGCTCAAAAAAAGTCTACTTCCAAAAGACATTTAGCCTAATGAACCCTAAAAAAATTTTACAAACAAGTTTAACCCTCCGAAAAAAGGCGATATCTTCAGATATATCTCGTGGCTACGATCCATCACGCGATGACGTGTATCAGACCGTTAGAAGCTCAGAATCTGGTGTCTGAAAACTTGTTCTAAGTAACAAGAAACTTTTTTCCACAGTAAATCTAAACAACGATGACCAGTGAGTGAATATTACCAAATTGTACAGTTCGGATAGCCGAGAAGTTCGTGGAAAAGGAGTCTTAAAACCTCGTTTTTTATGGAACAGACGCTTTTATCAAAATGTTAGTATCCTAAATAAAAACTGTTGAAACAATTTTAACTGGGGCTTCTACTCATATGAAACTGAAAAATGTTAAAATGAAAAATGGTAACCGTAGTCAATAGGCGAAAAACATTTTTGAATTTTCTTAACAAGTCTATCAGACGATTGGCCAATTTAAAAGATATAGAAAGCTAAATTCTTTTTTAGTGGATGGAATATAATATTCCTCGGACAAACCTGTTCAGTATCGTTAGTTTAAATGTTATCAGCAACTTTTTTTTGGGCCTTATATATCTTGAAACAGGTGTCTTCAAAATTATTATAAGTGCCTTCTTATAGTTTAAGCTAAGCTTAGCTACATCTCGAAAATAGACCTAACTAAGTAGGTCATTTCACTGCTTATGTTAACAATCTCAATAAACTACTTTTATAAAAACTTAAATAAGACACAGATATAATTTATAATATAATATTAGAAAATCAGAGTCAGGTACTTTTGATCAGTTTGTGTGGCTAAGACCCTTAAAATAAAGGTAGCTTAAAAATTTTGCTGATATTTCTGATTCTCTTAAGTAAATGAATATCGATGGTCATCCGGTCCCAAACATATGATTTCTTGAATTACGGGATCCGCAGGTTGATGTGCATACACAACACAAATACATAAAATATAGTATTAGGTACTCTAGCTAGAGTTCCTGCCAGTGCTCAACCTGGAGTTTTAAGAGCAGCTAATCGACAAACTTGACATAGCGTATTTTTACCTACTACTACATAAAAAAATATGCAGGTGGGGAGGAAATATAGAGGTCACTTGAGGAATGTCCAGACTGCATTATTTACCCTATGTTTTAGAACGGTTGTGTATATAAGTATATCTGTTTCATTGCTATCGCTTATAGCCAAAATGGATTTTCAATTTTAGAGTGCCAGGTGACATTTAGTGTTACTTATGCAGCTGGGATTATGATACCATTTTTTTTGTAAAAGTTGGTTTATTTTTGGAAGCAACGGTCTAGCAGCGCAGCGGAATAAGCCTGTTTGGCTACACGCCACGACTACTTAACGTGCCACATGTAGGCGTTTTGCACATTTTGCCCATTTTTCATATTAATGCCTACTGCACGTCGAGTTTGCAACGGGGATTGCTGTGCTGGGCCGCAGGGCAAGTGAAACGCTATTGGAATGCATTTTTGTTTGACTATGGTAAAGCATAAGATTTGGTCTTTAAGGAATTGACGACAAACTCCTTCTTTGTCTGGTCTGAAAGTGATGGGCTAAAAGATTAACGGTCCTACAAACATTTTGCTTTGCTTCTACCTGTAGACATAACTGTCCCCATAAGAAAGAAAGCCGCAAAGTAAATAAAATAATGGAGTTTCCGTATACTTTGCGGCCTTTTTCTTATGAGGGCAGATAACTAAGTAAACACAACACAAACAAATTAATCAGAGACTAAGTATATTATGTATGTAGGTAGCTGAAAAACATTTTCAGAATAATATAACATTCCTAAAAAATATTTTGTTCAGTACACAAAGCTCGAAAGCTCGAATTTTGAAACTTTGCTGACCTGTGCTACTTCCACGCGTTTAGCTAACAATCCATGTCCCCGCTGCCAGAGCCTCTGCTGAGGAAAGGGTTTTCCCATACCTAGGGAAGGTTTGACCTCCCACACATTTGCTGAGTGTACCCAAAGACAGTAGCAATTCCTACTTTGAGGGTACCTAGTTTCTGCTTATTAAACAGAACAAATTTTGTTCTAATATAATTTCGATTTAGTTGATTTGTGCGAGAAGTTCAAATACCTACCTACGATAGTTTGGAGGGGACAAAAACCGCACACTAGGAACCTGTTTTATCAACAATTTTGTTTTCGCTTTTTCGACAAAATGGTCATACATTTATGCGTTTTTGGTGCAATTGTGGTGCAAATGCTAAAGTATATATTATTATACTGGTTATTCTCTTTCCGATCATGTCGCAGGTCAAACAAAGTAGATTTTAGTTGCATTATTAGTACCTACTTATCACCCACGTTCACATGTAGGAGATTTTTAGATTAATGATCTGATTAATGATACAACAACATAACAGAGATGTGCAACGCGACTTACATATAAATCTAATAATGAGATATGCAGATTTTCTCATGATGTTACCAATTAGTTGGCAGTAGAACATACTGGAAAAAAATCATTATTAAGTTCAGGTTTTGAACTTTGTCCTCAGCTCTGCTAATAAAACTCCCACGTGGACATTCGTACACTGCGGGCCACGCTAAATGGAACACATTATAATTCCCTGAGTCCGCCCACGCCGCCACTCAACCACACGGGGCAAATTGCAAACAAGTACCTACGTACTCAGATACGTATAATTTTGGTAGGGTTTCCAATATTTAGTGTCGTGATTTTATTTTTTCATATTTTTGTTAGTTTGCCTTTAATGAATGGCAAAGAAAATAATAACTACTCAAAGTACGTAGTAATATTTAGTCTATTTTACATCAGTGACAAGGAAAGTAAAAGGTTCTGTTCTTATTATTTAATTTAATTGTTTTGAAGTTATTTGTAGTTTAAAGTTCGTTAGTGCTATTTTATATCGTGGAGCGTAATTTCCCTTTGCCTCTAATCACCCCGTGGAATAACATCTCTGTTACTCCTTGTGACACATGAGAGAAGGACAAACTAACTCACTGTCGCATTTAATACACATAATTATTACCTTTTAAGGATTTTTGTTATTTGAACGGTCGCCGTCGTCGCGTGCGTGACTGAATATTTAACCAAAACAAGGGAACAATGACCAGTTTGTTCGTGTACCGTCGTCGGTTTAATGGATTTCTTTTTTTCATCAAACCAAGGCTTTGTATTCGAAGTTACCAGGCACCGGGTAAGCCTACCTACTTAACGTTTTTGCTAGTTCGGGTGACGTGACTTTATAAGTGGTTGTCGCCCGCGCCCGCTTCCCGCGTCATACTACACAGCTATTATAATTAGGCAATTAAAATGAACTCCTACAGTAACGTAAAAGTCGTTCCAGAACCAATGTACTATTTAACTCGACATAAGAAAGTGAGACAAAGCTATTTCAAATAAAATAAAAAGATTTTGGAACGCTTGCGAGTGATTTTGGAACGACTCTAGGTAACTAACGTCATCGGAAATAATTCAGATTGAGCTTTCCTTTGTAGTCTGCTGCCTTAATACTTTCTAGTCGACTTTAAAGGCAATTTAAAGGTGTTAACGCTAGTTTTACCAATAGGTCGTATTTGGATGACATTTGGTAATAATTTATTTATTTAACCATAAGAAAAAAACAAGACAATTACAATGATATAATTGATTAATCTAGCATGGCTTTTACAATGAGGTATATAACTAATTGTTCTGCGACTGCAACCCATACTAAGTATAAAGAAATACTTGTGTTTGGTAGGTAGATAGTACAAGCACTGGACTAACACAAAGGTTAATTTTTATCCCGGCAAACTGCATTTTCCTTTAGAATAGCTATTATTGCACAGAAATTATTTAATGGTGAGGTCTCTCTCTTTCTTATCGTGTGGCACAATTTAACCGTTCTATCCACAAGGTGTAGACGGCTGTTGCCTGGTGTTGCAAGCGAAAATGTGTTTGATTGTTTTTCTTTTAGATTCCAAAGAAGCTATTGAACATCGTGATTTTTTGCGTAGATATAGTTACAGGGCAAGAAGCAACATTAAATACTTTTTATCCCGTAAAAATAATGGTTCCCGAGGGCGCGGAATTTTTTACACTTTTTTGCTGAAATCACTAAACTCATGTTAGATCTTAGTGTTAGATACTGTAATTCGGTATATACCTAAAGTAAAGAGAGCTAAACAACATAATAGAACACAGTTTAACAGAGACCTGAAACATAGCTTCCGTGCATAGTCACAGATTTCCAAATAAACTATTTGGATGGAATTGGATGTCTGTATGCATCGTCCTTTGGATTTCTGTTTGCATAGTCTATAATGGCGTCGATTCGGTATTTACAATTAAACTTATTTGACAGGACTAAACCAAATTTAAGCGTCTTGCCCTTGTTTTTTCGATATAGAAAGAAAAAGACAGAACACTTAAATTTAGTTTAATCCTGTCAAATAAGTTTAATTGTGAAAGCCGAATCGACACCAATGTCCTTTAGACATCGATATGAGATATGAGATGAGACATCGATATGCCTTTAGAATACATAATTTTTAATAACATAAGTACGTCTTGAATTTGTTCTCTGACATATTTACACCTCCTGGTATTTTATTATAGAATCCCATATACTGTCCCTTAAATCACGTCCTACCGAAAAGGAGATATCAATATCATTTAGTTATTTTCTTAGATCGCCCGCGCCGATAAAAAGGCAACGTATAAATCCTATTCACAATATTTCTATTCTACAAGCTTAAGATTATTTCCTTCTATTTTCTGGCACCGTTCCAGCCAACCGCCTACTAGGCCAGGAGTCTAGACCACAGTAATCGAGACCTATGCTGGGTTAGTCCGGGAACCGGGAGCCAAGAAAGGCGTGGTCAGTGATAGATGGTTCCACTGCTTTCTGAATAATAATGGATTCCGCCATTGTTATCTCTACAAGGGTACAGTTTGGTCGTTGGAAACGTGTATTAATTAAAAATAGATTAATTAATATTTAATCCGGTAATTTTGGGGTAATTTATGCTCAGTTTAGTAACAGCGAATCAATGTTTTAGTTAGTTCATTACACTGCTGGGGCACAGGTCTCTTTCCATACTTCAGGAAGGTAAGGCCATACCTCACACACGAGGGCCAAGTCCGGATTGGTGGAGGTTGTGGGGCTAGTGGCCAGAGGCTAGTGGCCAACCATGGTCATAACTTTTCATATCGCTGTGCTGAATATCAATAAAAAAATTGAATAATTTTACTTGTTGCTTTTTAGGTTTCCGTAGCCAAATGGCAAAAAACGGAACCCTTATGGATTCGTCATGTCTGTCTGTCTGTCCGTCCGTATGTCACAGCCACTTTTTTCCGTAACTATAAGAACTATACTGTTTAAATTTGGTAAGTAGATGTATTCTGTGACCCGCATTAAGATTTTTACACAAAAATAGAAAAAAAAAAACAATAAATTTTGGGGGTTCCCCATACTTAGAACTGAAACTCAAAATTTTTTTTTCATGAAACCCATACGTGTGGGGTATCTATGGATAGGTCTTCAAAAATGATATTGAGGTTTCTAATATCATTTTTTTCTAAACTGAATAGTTTGCGCGAGAGACACTTCCAAAGTGATAAAATGTGTGTGTGTCCCCCCTGTAACTTCTAAAATAAGAGAATGATAAAACTAAAAAAAAAATATATGATGTACATTACCATGCAAACTTCCACCGAAAATTGGTTTGAACGAGATCTAGTAAGGAGATTTATTTTTAATACGTCATAAATCGTAAACCGCAATTTACCTACAACGAACTACAAGAACTTTTATATTATGTTACTTGCTGCTACGGAACCCTTCATGGGCGAGTCCTACTCGCACTTGGACGCTTTTTATTTATTATTTTTGATACTTAGATATTTTGTTTTGGGATTTATTTGTAACGCACTTTAAAATAAATGGAAATAACAAAAACAAAAATTTCATCTCATCTCATCTCATCTCACCAATATTATAAATGCGAAAGTATGGATGTTTGTTTCTTTATTTGTTTGTTTGTTCCTCTTTCACGCAGTTCTTGTACTGAACGGATTTGGATGAAATTTGGTAGGTAGATTGGCACTCGGCTAACACATACATATACTTTTTATCCCGGAAAACTTTAGGGTTCCTAGAGGAATGCTTAAAACTCAAAATTCCCACTTCGTCACTAGATGGCGCCGCCTGCACATTTTCTTTTTCTCTGGACCAAAAATTCTGAAGTCCAAGCAGTCAAAGTCGCGGGCGGAAGCTAGTTACCTATAAATTATTTCATCTCTTGCTTCGTTCGTTCCCGTATTACATCATTGTGACTTATGGATTCTTATTTCGGAAGATTGTCAGTAGCAATTCACTCAGATGCTGTTACAAAAAAATAAGATTAAATTCAGAATATACAGGATGTCACAGAAAGGTGTGATAATACTTCAAGGTGGGCTTTTACCCATCAAACTGAACAACTTTTGTTCTACAACTTTGTTCAAATCGCAAAATTTTTTTTGGACTTTTCATACAAACTTGGTTCGCCAGCTGATCGATTTGTATGTTTGTGTTTTCGATTATAACATTGCTACAGAACATACCAAGTGTTCTAATATTAGTCCTCAAAACCACATTTAAGGCCAACGCTTTAATTACTCACGCCTCATATTTTATTCAAAGTAGGTATCAGGGTACACTTTTCATAGGTCACTCTTTTCTCTACCAAATCGATGTTTCTGCCACTCTGAACTCGTGTGCCGCTTGTTTCGGGAAGTGTTTACGGAGTGAGAAGAAACGACGGGCCCAAAGAAACTCTCTCCATTACGTTTAAAAAAGTTAATAATGCCATACATCTTAATTTTAGGTCAAGAGTTAATAATAATAATAACTGGGACAAATCACACACGGTCATCTGGCCTCAAACTAGGATTCCCTGTATCTTGGGAACCAGAGACTGATATACATACACATATAATTTTAAATACATACATATATAGATATAATACACCCAGACTCAGAGCAAACAATTCTGCTCATCACAGAAAAGTTTGCCCTGTGTGGGGATCGAACCCACGACTCTCGGATCAGAGGTCAGGATCGCTAACCACTTAGCCACCGAGTCTTGTTGATTTATTTAAATATAAATACAATAAACTGGCTCGGTGGCTCAGTGGTTAGTGATCCTTACTACTGATCCGAGAGACGTGGGTTCGATCCCCACCCAGGGAAAACATTTCTGTGATGAGCAGATTTGTTTGCTCTGTGTCTGGGTATGTATGTATGTATTTAAAATGTATATGTGTATGTATATCAGTCTCTGGTTCCCATAATACAGGGAATCCTAGTTTGGGGCCAGATGACCGTGTATGATTTGTACCGGATATTTATTTATATTTATTTATTTAATATTATGTGTTATGTGTTAAAAGAGACACAGTGCCCATGCAGTGGGGACGATACGAAATGAAAATATTATATTCAAAGTAGTACACTTTTCGAACGTCATTCTTTTATCTACCTAATACAATACGAGGTTCCTACCACTCGGAACTCGTATGCCCGCCATTTATTAAAATAAAGAATTGAATATGTAAAAAATATAAATACTGACTGTACTGACTGACGCTGTGTCTCAGTGTTTAGCGCTTCTAACTTCTGATCCGAGACTCGTGGCTTCGCTTCCCACCCAGTGCAAATATTTATATGACGTTTGTTGTATTACATCTTATATCACGCTTAAGTAAATACAAAATGAAAAAATATAAAGGAAATGCGAAAAATCAAGTTTTTGTTATTTTCATCGCAGTAACCCAGATAGGTTATTTGTAGTTGATATAAATGCATGGCAGTGCATCAAGAATACAATTGCAGGAAAATTGGTTACAGTACAACGTCGGGCGATTGCAAACACATCGTGAATATTTTAGTGAATGTATGGGGGCTGTCGGAAAAAGCAATCATTC
The DNA here is from genome assembly GCA_958295455.1 of Coleophora deauratella. Lineage (NCBI taxonomy): Eukaryota > Metazoa > Arthropoda > Insecta > Lepidoptera > Coleophoridae > Coleophora > Coleophora deauratella. The sequence continues at coordinate 9,465,797 of OY282409.1, read as the reverse complement.
GTACTTATTTCGCATAAATTCATATCGCAGAAATTGTCACTTACCTATACATAGTCAGTTCGCAAAAAAAAACAATCTAATTCAATATAATACTTTATTGCAAAAAAACTACAGGTTGTTAAATAAAGTGCGTTTGTAATTTTAAAGAGTTACTCAGAATCGAGTATAGAATACAGGAAAAATATAAAAAAAATCCAATCTAAAATATATTTTTTCAGTTTCCCATAAATAAATAGTAAATCAAGAATTTGTATGGGGAAAATAAAAAAAAAATGTACATCGGATTTTTAAAACATTTTTCCTGTATTCTATACTTAATCCTAAGTAACCCCTTAAAATTTCAACGCACTGTTTAACATCTTGTATAATTAAAAAAAAGGTTATTCATATTAAATGATCAGCTGATCGGTTAACTTTTACAATATGAAGAATGTTGTTCAGATTTATCTGTTCAAACTTAAGTTTGAGGCCTTTAGGATATTTTTAGAGCACTATACATAGGTATACTATGAATAAGTTATTTTTATCTACTTGCTAACCATTCTATTTATTTTTTAAAACTGCCAGTTTCAGCTCTCAGTAACACATTGACTCGCATATTTATCACTTTACATCGCGTATTTATCACTTCACAAAATTATTTAAAAAAAGTTGGAATGAATCGAAAAGTTCTTGAAAATTAAAAAAAAAAACTGAATTTATTTTTCATTGAGAATTTTTTCATTGTGTTATTGATCAATGTCATCCCTTGAAAATATAATACAGTTACCACGTGGGTACCTAATATTATTTAGTTTTACAGTCGATCTATACATATAATTATATTTATCATCATCATCTCTTAAATGGCAAGAGGATAAATGATAGAAATTTTAATCTTTATCAATCAACTGTAAAAAAACTACATTTTGTTGTGTAGTTGTCGTGGCCAGATCTTAAAATTGGCCAAATCATGAAATAACTGGCCATATCGTTGATAAACTTAGTTAAGGGCGTCACACACTAGCGCTATACTGTACTATAAAATCCGCCACACTCATGGACGGAGCGGGGTGACCGTGAAGTTAGAAGCAGCATGCTAGTATTGCCGTCCATGAGTGTGGCGGATTTTATAGCACAGTACAGCGCTAGTGTGTAACGTCCTTTAGGTTTGGTTATTGGTGTTACCATATAAAGGAGCCCTTGACTTTGAGATATTAATTCTGTTTGGAGCTCCACGACGATATAATCTGGCGGCTTGCTACGGCTATACGACTTCGACATAAAGGATTAAGGTGCCCAATACGACATATCGTATTGGGCACCTGGTATCGTGAACTATCTAAGAGGAATTGACTGTAATCTCGATTCATAAAAATATCTTCCTGGCATCAGTTGTATGGATTTGACAGTTATCATTCTAATCACCCGTCGCTCTTCTTTGTCTCCTTCTCTTCATCAACAGATAACTTTTCCATTGATCTATTAAATTGACTCATTATTAACAGACTTTTCCCCAAAAATATGCTCTGAAGGTAACTCAAAACGTTTTGTTATTGATTTTTCTTCAACTATGACATTGGTAGAATCGTTTTTATGTATAACAAAAGGCACGAAAAAGAAAGTTCATAATTTTTATGTGTTAATAGTCATTCGTAAATAGTACGGCCACTGTATATAGTACCACCGCTGTGGAAAGTTAAGATGTTAATTTATATTATTATGCTTGAACGAAGTTCAACAATTAACAAATATGGTCTGCTTTTAAAAGTTCAGGTTTATAAAAAATATTTTTTTTTCACGTATCTATAATTGTATTTTATTAATATTATGTGATGGTTATAATTTGTTAGTTAAGTTAATTTATTTTTTCCAAATAAAAGACGATCGTTTCTCAAATGTATTTTAATTTTGCACAAAGTGACTCTTTTGCAATATAGGTGAAGTAAACTATGTTATATTTAACTGAGTTTTTCCATAAAACGTGTGGTAAGATGCGACTTGCTCAAAGTGGATCTTTGTTGTGCTGAATTGTTTGAAAGAAGGACTAATTTACGTGTCGCGTGAATTTGTATCTAATATCAAATATCCCTTAGGCATTAGATTACGAGCGTCATAGAACAATATGCCATGATAAAGGTCAACCATTATGAATGCCAACATTATAATAAAAACAATAAGGTTTAATCAATAGATTAGCTGCAACTAAATTCAAGGGATCTTTCCCCATATCCGTGGTGAATTAAGGCGACCTCAATTCTTCTCTCATTGAGACCTCCTTTTTAGCGCATGAATTCACCGAAGAAAAATATCAACAATATTAACGGCCCATAAAGAGCGATCGATAAAGGCGATGCCAATACGAGTTCTTTTCGCGTGTTTAACGATATCCAATGAAATCGTTACTAAAATGTTGACCATTACATGTGTAATAAGGCACAGGTAGGTATAGGTATGGTGTGGTGCGAAGTGTGGTAGAAGGGGCACCGAGACTCACCGCAGCAGCTCCAACGGGTTACATGGGCACGGCATGGGGTGGCTGATGCTCGAGGCGGCCGGCTCTTCTGATGCACCTCTTCGTAGGCACTCTGTCCTCAACTTGCGTAACATTTATATAACGAGACACATACCGCGAACAGTCAGACTAAAGGCGCGTACAGACCTCGGTGAGTCCAGCCATATTGGTTTCGATCAGAGTCCGCGGGCGGGCAGCGGCGCGCGTCACTGCTGCCGCCTTGCACGATCAACTCGCGAGATATTGCGGACCACAGACGCAATCCTGTGTGGATTTCAGTTCTGACTTTGCGACGAGAGATGGGAAAATAAAAAATGGTGGTGCGATCGGGCGGAGCGGGCGGCCGGCTGCGAGAGGCACATGCCGCTCGATAGCCGGGCGCATGCGTGAGGCGCGGCGTGTGTGACGTCACGCGCGCCGCCGCGCGCCGCTCTGCTCAATGGGGCTCAGCCGCGCCGCCGCCGCCTCGCGCCTCGCGCGATCCGCACTCGGACGTCTCAATTATTCGACTATCAGTGTCACCGGACTTACCGGGTCTGATTAATAGCCCCTTAATGGCCCATTGACCGGCTAATAAGGTTGCCATGTCCTGTCCAATCTATGCTGGAGTGGACAAATGACGGCTTCCTGTAACTTCGTCTCAGTAGAGATGGACTTAGCTACGCTAATAGCGAGGTGAAAATTCAGGTTCACATAATAAGTAGCATGAAATTCTCATCACTACAATTTTACTACTTATGCGTAACAAATAATCTTATTTTCTACCAACATCTTAAGTTATTTACAAAAAACATACCTCTGCTTTATCACATTCTGTTGTCAGACATTTATCATTAATAGTTTCAATTTCATTTCGTTTATGTTTGTCATAATCCACAACATTTTCGCCATTTTCATACTTGTCAAATGTCGCGTTCCTTTGATCAGTATCATCGCGAACATTTTGTTCTTTTTTATCTAAATGCAATCTCAACTTAAGTTCCTTTTGATTTGAATCTTTATATTCTTTATTAATATTCTTAATGCTGCTACCTGTTCCCTCCGCACTGCATATTTCTTTGTTCCTATCATTAACAGCATTCCATTTTGCTTTTTCATTTGTCTTCACTATCGAGTTATCTATAATTTCTTCACAGTCATTTTTATACGGTAAAATAACATCCGTCTGTGTGCACATATCTTTAGTAAACTCCTTACTAGTCATTTTACACACTCCTATAGTTTCTACATCATTAACATCCACGTTAATAGGTCTTCTACAGAACACGGCTTTGGCGATCAAATGCAAGCAATTGACTTCGTTAAGCGTGTTTATTGTTTTCATATTGACTGCCTCCGCGCTGGGATACGCTTATGATAACTGACTGTTTATACGAGGAGCCAATATCAATTGGATTGATTGGCCGCTTTATAACCAACGGCAGCATTATTACTATTGTTATCCTTACTTATAATACATATTATAAATGTGAAAGTGAGTTTGCTTGTCAGTTTTTTCTTTTCACGTCGCCGCGAGTTTTTTTGCTCGATGAGGTGGGAAGTGAAATTATCCTGTCCTATAAAAATTGCATTCCCTCAGGAATTAAACGGAGAACCTAAAAGAACCCAAATGAAGCGGTTGTGGCTCAGTTCAGCTTGCATGGTCGCGTCGATCACGCAGTTAAACTGACTACAGACACGTCCTGGATGGGTTTTGATTTGACTATTAGTGGCATTTATCTCAACCATTTCCATGCTTTGCAAGGCACGTTACGCCGTTGGTGCCGATGCCGGCTATTTTCACTAGATGGCAGTCGTTAACCCATGTCGTAGGCCTTATAGGCGGTTTGAAGACTTCTGTCTGACACTGGAGTTGGTCACTAGCCACACAACCTCCAAAAATCCGGATTTGACCCCGTGTTTTGAGTATCGTTAATTACCCATATTGTCCCCACTGCTAGGGCACGAGTCTCTTTACTACCCTAGGGAAAGCTTAAGCCGTACTCCACACACAGGGGCCAAGTCCGGATTGGTGGATTTTGGGCTATTGGCCAACCCCAGTATCAGAAGTTTTCAAGCCGCCTAAGGCCTCACGAATGGCTTAAAGACTGCCAGCTAGTAAAAGGTAGCAATGGCTTAACGTGCCTTGCGAAGCACGGTAACGGTCGAAATATAGTCGTGCTGATATAGCCTAACCTTTCCGATGTATGGAAAAAAAGAGTCCTGCCCCCCCTCCCCCCCCATCTTGGTTGTTAACACTTAACCGAACCGATTTTATTTAAATTTAGAGACTGGGGGACAACATAGGACAATTTTATCGCAAAAAAAGTTATTTCCGTGTTTGTGAGCCGCTTGTGGCTCGCATACTGCGCACTCTCAGTGGTAGCCATAGACTATATACACGCAGGTAGAGCCGCGGGGAAAAGCTAGTATTACATAAATAATATTACTGAAAATTTAACTACGTTGAAGTCTCATCCGTATCCCAATCAAATTAATTTATTAAATAAGCACTAGCATTTTTATGGTTTTATATGCAAAAGGTATACCACCATGATGACTGCAGTGCAGGGAGTTACTTAAATAACTCTACCGTCCGCTAATCAAATTCATTAAATAAGCACTTAAAGATAATAACGTTGATATGACGGTATTGCCTTTGGTTCTTAGCGCTTCCGCCTACTTAGCAGATAGTAAAAGGTCCTACAATATTCCCAGTCCTGTAAGCTATTGTAGGTTATGTACTTATGTAAATAATAGTTTAGGGTAGTTTAGAATTAATATTTAGATATAAGGTAGAGTTAAGTAAATACGAAGATATAGATTTAGTATATATATAGGTTAGCTTTAAGTATAAATATAGGTGACATTTTCAATAAAGGCAGACTCGCAACCGAGAGCTGTAACTGCAAACAACTCTTTTACTTGACTCCTCCATTGGTACCTTTTAGCTGGGACGCACGTATCCGACACTATCGTGACAGAGGCATGCTTGCTCTGACTCTGGGGTGTTTAAACTCATGTGCACCGAAAAACAGAAGTATGTCTGCTATGTCAAGTTTCATTAAATTGTCAATACTAATGAAATATGAAATGGAACAAAGATTTTCTAAGGAACAAGAAAGATGTGTGTCCTCTCATGTTAACTATACATTCTTGAACAGTCGATTTGCAAACTTAGTCTGTTTTTCTCCGATTAGGATAAGTTGTACAATTTAAGAGCATCTTTCATTTAGTGCTTTTATCACGAATAATATACGTATAGAAAATAATCCAGTAAGTATAATATATTATATAATAATAATAATAATATCAAATCACACACGGTCATCTGGCCCCAAACTAGGATTCCCTGTATCTTGGGAACCAGAGACTGATATACATATACATATACTTTTAAATACATACATATATAGATATAATACACCCAGACTCAGAGCAAACAATTCTGCTCATCACAGAAAAGTTTGCCCTGTGTGGGGATCGAACCCACGACTCTCGGATCAGAGGTCAGGATCGCTAACCACTTAGCCACCGAGTCAGTCAACAGGTACTGATAAACAGGTACTGAGCCTATTTAGTATTTTTAATTAACCCTAGAAGGCTAGCAGAATTTTTCCTGTAAATCATGTCGTCAAATTACAATCTAAAATGATGTTAAGAATAAGAGATAATAAGTAAAAAAGTTTATTAAAGTAAACTCCACATAATAACATGCATTTATAAAATAATTGACTAATGTACACAACATATTGCTATAAAATATTTCCTTTATTTTAGTATCTATGTGATAAACTTTCCAAGGTTGGGTTTTAAAATATTGTATGCATAAGCGTACATGTTATACATTAAAACTATTCAGTTCTTATCACTTAGATTATGTACAACAATATGTATTATATTTATTTATTTACATGGTAACTTTACATAAAATCACATTTGACTTGTCACCTATACAATAGAACAATATTGATTTTTAAAGACGGATATTAACACGATGAATGAACATTTGACCTAAATATTATTTTCATTTCCGTCTAAAAATCACCTTGTATAAAATATCACCTTATATAAATTTTAAGAACGAGTACTTAATAAAGTTTAATAAACCCTGAATACCGTAACAAAATAAAATCTTTCATAAACAAAATATTATAAAATCTTTTGTGGAGGACAGGAAGAGGGTTACCTAAGCTTTAGAGCATTTTTTATTTTATTTTTTCGTCAGCAAATTTACGGAGAATATTTGCGGAGAAATTAACAAGAATGAACTGATGAGTTAACCTTTCGGATAGCATTGCCAACGTGCGTGCTACATGATGAGAGAAAATAGATAATAAAAGTGAGTGCATACTAAAGATTAAAAAGTAGTTAGAAAAATTCTCCACTTCCTTTGATTATAAATAAGTTTTTAAGTAAATAGTATTATTTATATAAAAATATTTCCGAACTACAAAATTTGATACTTTTGGTAGCATTTGGCAGATATGTCAAAGGAAGACTCGGTGTGCTCTGAAAACGAGATGATAAAAATACTTAAAGTATTTTCTTGTGCACAATAAATATTCAAAGTTATCAACGTACAGTCAGTACCTAAAATAAGAACTCATACCCTTGCTAACTTCAGGAACTGATTGTACATTACCTAAGTCCACATCATGAGTCAGGTCCCGATAGCAAAAATCTTATCATCCATATAAAGTAGCACTCAGTCAATATCCAAACTCTTAAAACTACTGGTCAGACTAGCGAACATGCCTCTGCTTGGCTTCTTAACTCTCTTCTTATCGTCCGCCTTAAACTGTTCGGACTCAATCAACCAATCTCTGTAATTTTGCTCCATGTTCTTTCTCTGTTCCTCGTGTAGCTGCTTTATGGGTGGAGCTGGACCTCCGAAATCCTCAGACAGAAGTGCCTTGTCGACGACCGAATCCGGTCCCTCTGAGGAGAAGTTGAGGAGATTGAGAAGGTTGGAGTGTATCAGCGGCTTCACGAGACACATAACCTGGTTGATAAAGGAGACGGTGTGCACCACGTGGATCTTCTTCAGGCGGCAGGGGTGACCATTCTGAAAGTGAAACGTAAGGATTAACAGAATTTTATCGCTATTGTAATGAAGATGTAGACGGAGAGTAAGATAAGAATTGAAATAGTCTGTACTTTTTTGACTGATCACATAAGCTTTTGCTGTAAATATTGTAACACAAAAATAAAACAGTATACGTTAACAACCCGCATCGTCCCCACTGGAGGTGCATGGGTCTCTTCCCAAACCTCGGAATGGTTAGGCCATACTGTACACACGTAAGAAAAATAAAACAACAGAAAAGTAAAAGAAAATAATAATAAAACGGAGACGAGTGATATCGATAAAAGGATCGAAAATGGTTAAACAAGTGATTGCGGCTGTTGTGGACGACCAGCGCCCTCCGACTGATCAATAAACGACTTTCAAGTAGAGGGGCTCATAATCAAAGATTAGATAATACAACATTCACTGAATTAATATGTGATACTACCAGTCTAGTAAGGCCTTTTTTATCAAAATTACAATTTAACAGATTAGTTGCTGTGAATTTAGTATAAAAACTTATGCGGGAGACCAACACTAGCAGTAGATACAGGACCTAAACTGGGGGCTCTGCATGAGTAACTACGTGAATTTCATGCAAAACTGGCCAACTTGTATTCTGCCACTGATAAAATCGCGAAAAAGATTTTTAAGTCTCCATAGTATACAAATTGATCAATTATTTGGTTAACTTTGTATATTCTTCTTCTTCTTCTTTATCTTAAGAGCTAGGCTCTTGTCGGTGGAGTAACCGCCATTCTTTTCTACTCCTTGCCAACTCCTTGACTTCCTGGTACGACACGACATTGACTTTGGCCTTCACTTGATCGATGTAACTTATTCTTGGCCTCCCTCTACCTCTCTTTCCTTCTATCTTTCCTTCCATGATGTTCGTTATGAAGTCGTCGTGTCGTAACAAATGTCCAATCATATTTCCTCTTCTGTTCTCAATAGTGTCTATGATGTTTCTTTTATCTTTCACTCTATCCAACACTTCTTCGTTTGTGACTTTTTCTTTCCAGCTTATACCTTCGATTCGTCTCCAGCACCACATTTCAAATGCTTGAAATCTTTCCTTATCTCTTTTTGTTATTGTCCAGCTTTCACTGCCATATAATGCTACGCTCCAAATATAATTCTATAACTTTGTTCAAATCGCAAAATTTTTTTTTGGACTTGCGAACCAAGTTTGTATGAAAAGTCCGAAAATTTCTTTGCGATTTCAACAAAGTTGTAGAACAAAAGTTGTTCAGTTTGATGGGTAAAAGCCAACCATGAAGTATTATCACACCTTTCTGTTACACCCTGTATATTAGTGGCTCGACCTGGCGAAATAACATTGTAGGCACAGGTTTGAATTAAAATTGTAGGTGCGTGGTTAGACTACCGTCTTCGTGGTCTAGAGACTAGTCCTCTCGCTTTAGATCAAGAGGTCGCGGGTTCGATTTCCGGCGGGGTCCAAATGACTAGGCGGGCTCTAACCAAAGTTGGTGATAGGGCATTTTCTGAGCCTGTCTGGCTAGCTACCACCATTTTACCTAAATCTATATTATGTTGGGAATCATCACTTACCATCAGGTGAGATAGTGCTAAAGGATTACAAAAAAAGGTGAATCACAAACCTGGATATAAGCCATGAACGCCCTCAACGCCGGCAGTGTCACCCTGGTCAGATGACCAAGACTGCAGCCCTTCATGTCGAAGATGACGATGTACCCCTCGGCCAGCTGGTCCTCCGAGAGCCGGATGTCGTTGAACATGCAGAACACGCGGATGGCATCAGCGAAGTTGAGCTTGCTGTAGTCGAACTCAGCGAGACGGTAGATCAGTATGTGGTAGCCCTCGGGGGTCTTCTCGGGGAGGGCGACCATGTGCCTGGAAAGGTTAAATTACCATCAGTTAATATAATAATATTATGAGAGGGTCTATATGGCCAATCAATTTTATCGTCTCCAGTGTCAAGCTCTACTGCATATTCGAGTAAAAATCTTTAAATCACAATGAAGTGAGGTTCTTTTAAACATTCATCATTCAATGAATATAGTATATTCGAATATATTCATAAAGTGTGGGTTGCTCTACGGTAGTAACTCGGATGTTCTAACTTCCTCTAAGTTTCAGGTTTACTTCCTAGCCAATGTACGAACAAGATTCTCTAAAACGTACTCTAACCTATAGTAATTTCGTATCGTATTTCTAACCTTTAGTAATTTATTTTTAAAATATATTATTTTGTATTTTTTATATTATATATGTATATTATTAATTACTCTGCGCTTGCACAGGTAAAAACTGATCGTGACCACGTCATGTTTAAGTAGGTTACATTATATTTACAAGATAAGTATAAACTGCTGACGCTAGAATAAAAACTAGTAATACGTACTTAAATACGAGTAGTTAGAATTTTATCATGAACCTTATAGTGGTGAGCAATGAACTTGAACAGTTCTGCCGTCATAACAAAGAAGGCCGCAAAGTAAACGGAAACTCCATATATAGGTACATACTTTGCGGCATTCTTTCTTATGAGACCAGAGTTATAATATAATTAAATCCGTTTATTGAGGGCATTCGGTGATAGATAACATTATACAGGCTGTAACGAAATTGATATACGACCCTTTTTACCCAAACTGTGATTAATTTTTATGAATAGTCCACATTTTTTTGCGATTTAAGCAAATTCCATAATCAAAGGTTGCTCAGAAGGATGAGTAGAGTTCCCAGTTAAGGTTTCCTACGCCAGTTTAATTACACCCTGTAAAGGAAACAGACACCTGCCCCTGCCTAGATGAAAAGATAAAAACAAAGAAAAACGTAATATTTTATTCGAAGTATAGGAAATTAAACGGTAATTAAAAGTAAAACGGTAATTAAAAAACGGTAAATTAAAGGAAATTAAAAGCTTGACTGACTCAGTGGCTCAGTGGTTAGCGATCCTGACTACTGATTCGAGAGTCGTGGGTTCTATCCCCACCCAGGGCAAACATTTCTGTGATGAGCAGATTTGTTTGCTCAGTGTCTGGGTGTATTATATCTACATATGTATGTATTTAAATGTATATGTGTATATATATTAGTCTCTGGTTCCCATAGTATAGGGAATCTTAGTTTGGGACCAAATAACCGCGTGTGATTTGTCCCGAATAAACTTTGACACTCCTAAGGCGAAATCCTTTTAAACGTCTTACACCTGATGTTGCTAATATTTCGAAAGTTTACCTAAGTAAGATAACCCATCGACAACCCCTGAACTCACTTCAAGTAGTTTTTATAATAAGTAATCTTAACCAATTCTTCTACCACTTTTTCCATAATCGACACAAGTGGTCAATGCGACTATCGATTTGGATGGAGAGTCAAATGTGGTTTATTTAAAAAGCTGACACATTTTACTATCATTTTACTCAAAAAGTTACCATGTGTATAGCCACCATTTCAAAATAAACATACGTCAAATCTCGAAGGCGCCAAAAGTAGGGTTAGAACATCTATCTACGCATATAATATGGAGTTTTCCCACATCGAGGGGTTGCAAAAATTGCCACGGGAAACTGTAACTGTGATATCATAATGTAAAGCGATATCATAATACTAAGCTAACCCTGAACTAAGAACAAGAAAGAAGGTCAAAATTTGTTAATTACCTAGATAATTAAATTGAATAGTCTCTTAACTTGATAACATTTTAATGGATACCTCACAGAAGGTCGAAGTAAAGATTTTCCCCTGCATGGCAAGAAATTGATAGGTAGTTTGGCGCGACTTAACAACTTTACACTTGACAGGTTAGCGGATGGTTATTAAGACGTGATACATTATTAGACGTCATGCAATGGTGTACTACTACTGATCATGAAACCTACATATTTCTTTCCGTTGACCTACAATCTGACAACCTAGAATTTTTTTATAGGTATTTGCAACACCAGGGATATTAACAATGATTTGTCAATCCTTAACAAAGCTTCAGCTTTTCAGCTTTTCAATTTCAATTTTTTCAAGCTTTCGGCTTTTCAATATTTTCGCGAAGAGTACTATATTGTAGCCTTTGGGGACAACCTCGGAAGGAAAGTCATACCACTGCCTGGGGGTAGATTTAAGTTAGTTTTCAAGCGAACACCCATATACTTTGTTCTGCAGTCAGATTTATAGCGAAGGCCTGCGCACATAAAGCATAATGCGACTCGACGAGACGCATCGCGAAGCGGCTATAAATTATATTGGCAGCATCGGGGTCAAGTAAGATAATAATGCCACTGAACTTACTACATATATATATATATCTTCTGCATAAAAACGTTTAGCGATTTTCTCTACGTGTACACACCCCGATCGCAACCAAAATAAGTGCTTTTTGTAAAACATGGCTAAAAAGGCTGGGTAGGTAGTTACAGCCGCTGATGGTATTGAAGTTTCTTCAGTATCATGGTTTTGCAATTTTAGTATTTTAAGGTACCTTAGTATATTCTACTCCAGCTCATGTTATTTATACTACAATTCAAAATTACTTATGCCATCTTATAGGAACAAATATTTACTTACGTAAATTACTTTGACAAAATAGAGTCGCGCACAGCACATCACAACCTATGCCCTTGTTTTGTATAAAATTTGAAATTTAATGACTATAATTATTGAGTACGGCCAACCGCACACGGTAACGCTTCCATTATAAGCTGAACTTAGCTATTATTAAAAACTTATTCCAAACAAGGCTGACTTATATTGGTAGGCTACCTATGTGCAGTTGACTCATGGTTGATTGTACGAAGACAATGCAGTACCGATTCTCACGGGTTAGAGTTCAAGTTCGAATTGAATTGTCATTGTCTTCGATTTATAGACAATTGGACACATTACAAATTAAACTTGTATTTTCCATTGATGGCTTACTTTACAACTTCGAAATTACCGTCAACTGAAATGACTGAAATTTGAACGATTCGATCGGTTTAAAAGAAATAGAAGGAGAATTACATTCAATAGATTTTATTAGTTTTCAGTTTGTATGAGTGTAGAATATTAAATGAAAAAACAACTTCATTTTCCATTATTTATAAATACATAATTTCATGTCTCCCGAGATTAATATTAAATCACAGAATACCCAATAGTACAGCTAAATTAAAAACAATTGTTAATTGAACCTAAGACTAGCTTTATACCCTGACTGTGATCGGAACTGCAATGAAAGGATCATACCAAACATAGCAAAGGAACCATAGTGTACAAATACAATACAATTATTTAATTTATACTCACGTAATATCCAAAATGACTTTATTTTTTGGCGACAAAGGGTCGCGGTTGGTGAAGAGATCCACCGAGTTCCCTCGTATGGTGAAGTAGCTTTCTATAGTTTCTTTTGTCTCTTTCACTTTGAAGTAGTTAGAGTGGAGGAACAGTATTATATACTCGTCCGATATGTAAGGCAGGTGGGCTTGGCTCTTCATCCTGGAATTTAGAAGAAATGGAATGTTAGTAAACAAAAACAGCGTATAAATCATATTCAAACTTGACAACGTGAAAATCACATGAAAGCGTTCCTAAATCCCGACGGAGAATAATTGACAGGGAAGCAATCGGTCACCGTTGTTTTCACTCGATTTTAGAACAATTTAGAGTACAAAATCGCATCACTCCAAGTGTTCCGTGTGAATTTTGGTTCTGGAACGTAATCCTGGTTAGAAAATGAATGAAAGAAACTCCACATTACATAGCATAATACAGGGTTTAAATAAATGTTGTGGATAGAAGTTAAATGTGCCACACGAATAAAGAGAAAGAGGAAGAATAAATGTAGAACCGGTTGGTCGCCGGGACTTTGTACCGAGCACACGTCTGTTGAGTTAATTTTTCAATTATTTTCGTTTTAGAGTAGTTTCAACATTATTTTTGTGATGGGGAAATAGCTGTGATTCAGATTCGGAGATAAGCGGTCATAAGAGGAGGATTAATTCGGGAGACAGCTCCGTTTTCCGAATTCCAGCAGCAAACCACCACGGTGAGCGTCTTTAAGTGCCCATCACCCTTAGAGCCGTGCCTTTCACTTGACATTGGCGTTTCGCCATTTTTAGGGTTCCGTAGCCAAATGGCAAAAAACGGAACCCTTATGGATTCGTCATGTCTGTCTGTCTGTCTGTCTGTCCGTCCGTATGTCACAGCCACTTTTTTCCGAAACTATAAGAACTATACTGTTGAAACTTGGTAAGTAGATGTATTCTGTGAACCGCATTAAGATTTTACACAAAAATAGAAAAAAGACAATAAATTTTGGGGGTTCCCTATACTTAAAACTGAAAATCAAATTTTTTTTTTCATCAAACCCATACGTGAGGAGTATCTATGGATAGGTCTTCAAAAATGATATTACGGTTTCTAATATCATTTTTTTCTAAACTGAATAGTTTGCGCGAGAGACACTTCCAAAGTGAAAAAAAGTGTGTCCCCCTTCTGTAACTTCTAAAATAAGAGAATGATAAAACTAGAAAAAATATATGATGTACATTACCATGTAAACTTCCACCGAAAATTGGTTTGAACGAGATCTAGTAAGTAGTTTTTTTTTTTTAATTCGTCATAAATCGTAAACCGCAATTTACCTACAACGAACTACAAGAACTTTTATATTATGTTACTTGCTGCTACGGAACCCTTCATGGGCGAGTCCGACTCGCACTTGGCCGCTTTTTTTTATTGAAGATTCTCCCATTTTTCACTCAACATTGGCAAAATCACGCTCAATATGAGATGTGGAATGCCAAATAGAAAAATAGAATAGAAATGTAGAACCTGTTTACTAGGCTTCTACTCATAAAACTAACCAATTTTGCTAAAATCTTTGAAGATATTTTAATTTTTAACCATAGATCAAAATTCAATTCAATCCGCGTACACCCGAATCCATTTTGGTTAGAAATATAAAATAAAAGAATATAATATGTGTTAAAGATTGGATAAAAATTCAGTTCAATTCTTTATTGCCATTAAGTTACAAATGTGTTTTTAACTCCTAAAATAAACTGAATGTCAACCCAAAGCGTTTTTTGTGCGCCTCGATTGCATAGTCTAGGTAGATTTCTGCAAAAATATTACTACTTATTATAATAATAATAGGTACTCATCTAAGTGCTAGTTATTAACTTTGAAACAATAATATCTGTTTCCTCATAATAACTAAATAAAAATATTTACTAAGTATAATTTATGTTTTAGACAATATTTTGTTCGTACCAGAGTATCTTAATAATCATTAATAATTTGCCGTAACTACATAATTATAATACAATAAACAAATAGTTCTCGAATGGCGACCGCGCACCGGAAGGCGCAGTGTGGGCAGGCCCCCGACTCGGTGGACCGACGACCTGGTAAAGGTTGCAGGAAGCCGCTGGATGCGAGCCGCACAGGACCGGTCGGTGTGGAAATCCTTGGGGGAGGCCTTTGTCCAGCAGTGGACGTCTTTCGGCTGATAGATAAACAAATAGTCAATAGAAACACGTTGAGTCCTTGTAACAAAGTAAATTATTACTTTAGTACAATCAGAAGAATAAAATTGAACTGTCCATACCTACAAAGAATAATGAAAATCAATCTGTTATGAGAAGCCCAAACATTTTTTTCTTCATTTGTGTGAATTTCAACTCCTGAAGAAATTTTTTTAACAAACTGGAATATTACCCATTTTGATTGTAACACAGTGTTTCGCTCTAATAGATACAAACTCGTTATGACAAAAGGCAGTGAAATGTAGTATTGCGTGGTGGTATTTTACACAAATATTCATGCGCCTATTGCCTATTAAACTTTAGTAATCGATACATTTTGGCACACTTAAGTATGTAGGTACTCTCCGGCTTCGAAATCAAAATCCCCTTTTAATTTGATCGAAGCTCCTCGGAGATCATTCAACAAGAAGATTGTAATATCCCTATAGTGACTTTCGTGATTCGTGATTCGATTTCGTCAAATTATACTCAACGTCAAAATGTCTCTCCTTTCCAAAAATTACTTTATGCGAATCCAGCCTATTTAACCCAAGTTACATTTTGTAAACAAAAACACAATAGGTACATTTAACTAGTTAGTTTTTTGTTTAAATTACCTTTCAAATGATAGTCATTGATCGAGTAGAATTTTAAAGTGGTTTGAAGTAGAATGTTCAGATTTCCTCCAAGGTAAAATGTGGGTTTTTGACGCTGAGTATATTTGAATTTTGAATAGCATTTTAACTTTTGGTCTTCTTTTTCAAGGATAAGAACCAAAGTATTGCGAAAAATATTCGTAATGTTTATAATTACTGGTGACGATTGGTGAAATTTGTGTTAATAATTATGATCCGACTTCAGTTACTTAATGGTAGGTAATCTTTTATTTATCCACAATTGGTTAGCCCTTGACATTATCTCACTGTTTTTCGATTTTTCGGTGTAACCATGTTCATTGCATCTGTACTAAACGAAATAACGGCTAATACTAGTGTATAATCACCACTAAAAATATTTTTCCCCTAGGGATCTTCCCCTAATTCGCGAAATTTTGACTTTTTCAGCAAGTCGACGAACTGAACAGCTCTACCCAAGGAACCCGTAGTCGGGATTCTATTTTTTTAATCTACTTCCTCGAGTTGAAGATAAGGAAGGCTAAGCTGAAAACTCACCATTCCCTAATCTGCTGGATCTCTTCTTCGTGGGCTTCGGGCTGCGGCTTCAGCCCGTAGAGGAAGGGGTGCGAGTACTTCGTCGCGGCCATGGTGTCCTCTCCGTCTCCCGCCAGCCTGGGACAAACACCCTCTTAATAAGATTTAAAAAATATACCTATAAGAATAAGAACGTTTTTTTTTAAATATCTGTAGTGTTTATGGTTGGTTACCTATATCTTTGAAATAAGTATAATATAAATAGCACGCTGTCAAAGTGACATGTCAGGCGATCAGCTGTTCAGGCAGTCGAATTTACAAGCTGGACTGAACGGACGTGTCGCTGCACTTTGGTACCTGGTGTGGACGTAAGCCAGTATCCCCAGCTGTATAATGTAGTCCACAAGGCCACTACAATTACTTTCCGCAATAGCGCAGAAATCAGAATAGGGTAACTCTATTTCTTGTACTTATTTAAGTCAATGTAATCCAGATGTAAACAATCTTGACATGTCTTTTTATTGATATCTAATAACAAGCAAACTCTCAAACAAGCAGAATTTATATTGCGTGTTTAATAGAAATACAAAAGAAACGAAGTACCTACGTTTGCAAGAAATATCAGAATTTTAACGACGAGTAAAAAGACAAGTTTGTTGACGTTTTGATTAGTTTAATTACTAAAAAAACGGAGTTATAGATGACTACTATCCATTTGAGTTACTTTTTGTCATTGACACAGTTGTTTGCCTTGTTGCGGTCACTGGAGGGTAAAACTTTTTGATACGGGATTGTTCAGGGTACTCCAGTGAGTAGAGGAAAAATCCGAAAATACGGGTGGTACCATTAAATAATAGTTATTTGTTCAATAAGTGAGCAAAGTTATTTTTTGCTACAAGTGCTAACTTTAAATCACGAAGTAGCGAAGTAGTCTAGAATTGAATCACGAGCGTAGCGAGTGATTCTAATATAGACTAAGTACTGAGCACAGTGAGTGATTTAAAGGCACGAGACATCAAAATTTCTTTCTCTCGTATGAAACATACAACTTTTCACCTCGACCAGCGAGAAAAGTAAAAACGTAGTTGATTAAATTATCTTTGGAGACAATTTAGTTTTCTATTAGAATGTTTTTAATTTAGAGGTTGCGTTCGGAAACTGCCCTGCTAGATATTTTTTATGAAAACCCAAGATGAAAACCAAACATGATATTTTTAAGTAAGCGATGTTAATGTTTACTAGTACATATTTATTGTAAATATTACGTCTTTAAAAATGCAATTAAATGCTTTATAAACTTATATTTCATTAAATAACATACAACATTTTGTGCCTATGAGTTAAATCGCTAGGCCAAAATGAGTTTCTGAACGAACCATCGCCCATATTTTTCGAACGCCGCGCAAAAGGTGGTATTCGAAATTTGAATAACTTTTTCTCAAGCTCGCAGCCAAACGCGCTTTTCCTGCGAGTTTTTAGGGACCAACGGCACCCTTTTTTCTGCTGGAGAGGTGGAAATTACTATTGTTCAAACCGCCTCCGTAGCCTAGTGGCTAGTCCCCTCGCTTCACATCAGGAGGTCGCGGGTTCGATTCCCGGCGGGGTCCAACTTTGTAGGACTCGGTTTGGTTGGTGGTAGGGCATTTTCTGAGCTCGCCTGGCTAGCTACCACAATATTATCTAAGTCTTGCCGCCAAACATCAATATTAACAGCATTGATGTGTTCCGGCATGAAGATAACTTCCATGAAGATAACGGCATGAAGATAGCCAGTTCCCCCACTGCGTTGGGGAATATTGGTAAGCCCGCTTCCATCTTGGGCATCATCGTCACTTACCATCAGGTAAGATGATGCCAAGGGCTTACCAATTGAGAGTAAAAAAACAACAAGTGAGCAAAGTTATTTTTTCTACGAGTGCTGATTTTAAGAACTAGCGAAGTAGTCTATAGACTAATTGAGCACAGTGAGTGATTTAAAGGTACGAGACATAAAAATAACTTGCTCTCGTGTGAAACATAGAACTTTTCACCTCTACCAGCGAGAAAAGGTTTATAGGTAAAAAATATAGGTGATTAAATTCTCTTTGGAGACCCGGGAGTGGACTGCATGAAAAATAAATTACGAATTATTATTGACTAAATAGCTCTTTAATTGAAATCGATGAAAACCTTAATTTTCTTTAGATTTTCAATTTTTTATTTATAAGAATTTCCTAATTAGTATGCAAACTACTATTGTGAACAATGAAGTCATGGTACAAAATTTCAAATAGTTTTAGAACAAAATGCCGTTTTTGACATTTGATAAAAAGTAACTCAAATAACTTGTAGTCAATTACCGAATAAGTACTCCTTACAAATTTGCATGCAATAGAGTATAGAATATCATTTCCGCCTATCGGAGCCACCACGCGTTCGATTTTTTTATTACTCCAACCGGCTTGAAATAAAGACTGTTTTGTCTATGCACCGGGCATTTTCATCGTTTCAATAAAGACTTTTTAGCATGAGCCTCGTTTAAAGACTTTTTAGTTTGAGCTTCGTATAAAATTCTTTCGTTTCAGATATCATAGCCAGAGAATCACTTCGTTGTCATGTGATTGTCATCACAAAAATAAAGCTACTATAGCGGAACAAATCAGAGAACTTGCATATAATATAATACTATGCAAATTCCTTGGAACAAAAACATTTTTGATAACGTTGGTTTTGCAAAGATTATGTTATCCACTTTAACTGTTATTACAGACTTCAACGGGTGCTATTCTATCTATTTATTTTGTTATACCCTGGGTATAGGATGTAAAAGACTAATGTGGACACTTAAATGGTGGGTTCCACACATAAAAATTTGGGACACTTATAAACCGATCGATTTTAGTAAATGCCAAAATCTTTTTTTGTTCAAGAGTCGTCAGTTTACTGCGTACAAAACAAACCCAAAGTAAAATTGTGAAAACAGCAAATGGTATTCATAGTTTTTTTTTACTTATATACACAGCAGTTGCGTTATTATGCATGTACCAGGTACCTAAGTGATGAAACTTGATAATTTCCAACGAAACTCTACCCCGAAACACGCAAGTAAATTCACCGGTCGCGTTTTGCCAACAGCAATTCGTTAATTATATCGCATTAGGTCACAATTAGGTCACAAATGTGTTATGCTTTATTCGGCTGCATCGTACCAATCGTACGATGTTGTATACCTTGTTCCAATCCAGAAAAAGCAAAAGATAAACAAACTTACTATGAAATTGAAACATGTCAACGTCAGTTGCCTAATAAATTTGTTTTTATTTTTCTTGATTGGAATGAACTATGTAGTTTCACTGTGGTAGAGATACGACCATAATATATAGGGTGCTACTTTATTAGTGCCCGATATTTTAGTCAGTGCTTCTACTCCTAATTCTGATCAACTTTCCCCAAGGAGCCCACAGTCAAATCGTAAAAAAATTTTTGGACTCTTCATACTAATTTGGCCGCTCAGCTGATCGATTTGTATGTAGAGTCCAAAAAATTTTTTGCGATTTGACTATGGGTTCCTTGGGGAAAGTTGATCAGAATCAGGAGTGGAAGCACTGACTAAAATATCGGGCACTAATAAATTAGCACCTTATAGTATAATATTTAAACAATTTGTATGAAATAAAATTAAAACAGTTGTTTTTAACGAGTAAGGATACTGGGACTTCAAGAAGGGATTGAAGAGGTTTTTGAATGTTCGGCAAAGCACTGATAGCACCCCCTGGCGATACGATACGATTAAAATGCGGTGACGCATGATATCAGTGCAGTGCTTGAAATTGTAACTAAGTTTATCGTTAAGATGCGAGTTAAAAAACACGAAGGTTTTTTTAGTTTCGTCTTATCCAAAATTAGCATAAATCATTGTGATGCCTGAACAAAACAGCCCAAGTTCCTGATAGAACTCCCAGCTCTCATTCATTAGCATTTATTAGCGTCTCTACCTCCTGTAATATATTCCAGATGTTACATTTTAGTTTGCTCTTTAAGATTTGCGACGATGTGAAGAAGATATGTAGATAAAAAGGAAAACATTTCAGGGTTGGAATCAAAACGATATTAAGAGATTTGCTTTATTCGGAAAAATAAAGCTATTCGATGTTATTTTTCAGAAATGAACGTCAGATTTGATTTACCTACTTAATTCTCACAGCGCAGTAACCGAAACACTATGGTCAGTTGCTAATACACTATGTTTAGAATTTACCGCGCAACACATACATGCTAATGCGCATACTAAAAACCAACTTTCTCGGGCTATGACTTCATTAATCATAGCGCGAAATTCGGTAGCGATCGAAAATACTCTTATTTATTTTCTTCATTTAATCATTTATTTCAAGTGACATGACTCACAGTTGTTAGTAAACTTAAAACTAATGTGTAATGCACAACGTTGTCGTGTTATTACTATTTTATTAAGATTTTCAAATTCTCAATTATTTGTAGAAATCTCACCCCGGACACTTCATACAAACGCGCAATTGTTTACTACACCAAAAATGACGTTTGCACTTGTGTAAAAATGTGTTTTTAAGTATTTAGGGCTGCATACTCAGACTTATAAAAAAAGTCTTAAGTGGCTGTGAAGGCCGGCGTAGGTAGTGATTAATCTGACATAACCTAACTATTTGAACATATGAATATTTTATCCAAGTTAAAGAAGTTATTTAGAATAAATCGCAATCGTGGCGCGTGGTTTGTTAACGTGATTATATTCTATTTGGTTTGCACATCCTTGAAGACCGTCTACATATCGTACTTACAGGGAGCAGGTAGCCATTAAAAAGGGTCATTCTCACAAAAAAAAGAATATCTTTAATTTTTACAACCTTTTCTGTAATTTTAATGGCAGTATTAGGTATATTCATTTAAACATGTTTTTAACTACTTCAATTATTTATTTTAGTATATTATATCTTTACATAGTTTTTTAATTGATTTTAGCCGTCTTAACTAGAGCTGCCATCCGTCCGGGTTTCCCTGGATTTGCCCTAGTTTGGAGGGCGTCCAGGGACCGTCCGGGCGGCATTTACTTAAAGTGTCCGGGTAAAACTGAGATTCTTAAGGCTCAAACAGAATTAAGGCTGAGTGTTCAGACCGCGCGCCCGCGTGGCGGCCGCGGCGGCATGTTCAAGTAACTCGCTTTCTACGCAGTCAGAGCTACATAGAAAGTACCGTAAAGTGGCTCCGAGTTGAGACTCGGTGAGCTCGTGCATTCCGCATCGACAGCACAGACGCGACAAGTGGGACAGGTGTGAATGTAATCAGCTGTGATGAGTTGATGACAGAGAATTATAATAGTTTGTATTTATATTTATAACGATATTAAACGAAGCAAACAAAAGAAAAGACCCAATTGATAAAAACACAGGATTAAAATGAATTCTATGCAAATGTCAGTTTGTCTATTAAGACAAATGGACACACATACAATAGAAAAATATTAGCTTCTGCGTCGACATTTAAATTTTAAACATACATAAGAAACTTAAACGATAGAAAAACGAGTTATCACGGTCAATATTTAAATTTAAGATATAAGTAAGTAAGTAGGTATTCTATTAATAGTAACTGCACATTTTTAATCATATCTTGATGACAACATAGAAGAACTATTTTAAGAAATAAGTAGTGATAAGTGCAAAAAGCATTACGCTTTTCTATGTCACTGTGTCACGAATTATTTACATAGATCTGGTAAAGGCAGCGTATTTTGCGCCGCGCGCGTGCGTGTCACGAAGACACGATTGCGTGAAGTTACGAGATGATGGCAGATTACCATAACCTGTGGCTAAGTCCGCAGAAACTGGCAAATACTATGGCATAGTATAGTACTAAAATTGTGTCATACTCATATCACATCATATAAAGGTGGGTCCACATTTGTGACATTTTATTGTGACATGCCTTGATGACCATGTCAACAACGGTGTGTCAGTCAGTATTGTTGATGTGGACGATATTTGTTAGGTGAACAAAGTCACTCACTACAAACAAAAAAATCTCGGTGCTATCCCGAGAAGTGTAGGTGAGAATGTGGACGACATTATCGTAGCAAGCCACGGGCAAATGTCACGCAGTCCAAGATTAGATCCGGCGAAATTTCACAAATGTGGACCCATCTTAACAAGATTTGGTGGGGCCAGGCCGGTTTTTTACGAGGTCGTTGTTAAAAGTTTGACAATAACATTTAATGTTTATCTTTTAATGATTTTTGGCTCATATGGCATGTGTGTGACGGTATCATTGTGTAATCAGCTTATTCATAAATATACGCGTAATTTATTTCAATTTAATATTATGTCACGAAAATACTGTTTCAATATTTGACGAAAATCGTACTCGTTTCGCACTATTTGTATACAGGGTGTAACAGAAAGGTGTGATAATACTTCAAGGTGGGCTTTTACCCATCAAACTGAACAACTTTTGTTCTACAACTTTGTTCAAATCGCAAAAATTTTTTTGGAGTTTTCATACAAATCGATCAGCTGGCGAACCAAGTTTGTATGAAAAGTCCAAAAAGTAAAAGCCCACCTTGAAGTATTATCACACCTTTCTGTTACACCCTGTATATCTCATCATCTTCATCATCAGCCGAAATACATAAGTACAATATCTTATCATTTTCAGAAAATTAAAGACTAAAAAACGGTAAATGTAGGGCCTCACGAGCTGATGCGTGCGATATAATACACAATAAGCTAGTGTTTACAAATGTTCTTGATATATTCTCCAACCTACATCATTTTGAAATGGCCTCAATGGCATTCAATGCAACCTAATTCTATGTGGTTGTCATTCGAGACTTCGAGAGACATCGCATCTATGAGTTCTAACCTTATCATGGTTTAAGAATGGTGGTTATGGTGGTTTCAGGTAAGCTTTGAAAATGAACTTCTATTATGTATCCAACATAAAATATTCATCGGTCATACAACCGCTAGCCTCAAAGATTTTGTTAACAGCAATTATGTGTTTTGCCAACACTGACAATTTAATCATAGCGCTGAGGAGTTCGCATGAATTTTCGGCTCCATCGTCACTTGCCATAAGATGTGATGATTGAAGAATTTAGATTAAAGAAGATATAATTCCCTGTACTAATCTGAGCAAGAGTGACTTGGTGGCTCGGTGCTAGCTCCTCTGACTATTGATCCATGAAGTCGTGAGTTTAATTCCCACCCAGGGCAACATGGGCAGTTACTTGGTGCTGCACTTATATAGCATCATCCTTTAGATTTACGCTTACGGACGTGTTCAACGTGACCATCTTTCACATCTAGTAAATATTTCCGATGTTTTCCTTGTCGTTAAAGCAGTCTGTGTGAAAATACACGTAAGTGTCGAAAAAACTCATTGGTACATTGGCCAGGATTTGAACTCGAGACCTCTGGTTAAGCAACATTGTTTTAAATCTAAACTAAAACAATATATTCGACAGCAAGCCTTTTATAGTGTAGACGAGTTCCTTAAACTAAACATAACCACTTAAATCATATTTTTGTAAATTATTTGACATTTAATTAATAATTTATTAATTTTATTATGATTCGCTTGTTATAAACTATTTTGCATTTATGGTTATATACTTAGATATAATATATAAAGATAATGTTACATATATAAGTTACATGTAATGAAGCATTACCAATAAAGGTGGTCGAATTTACTGCCGTAAATACCGTACATGTACTTATGTACTTATATTAAACTTATAATAATATGTGTATGTATATTTAATCTATGGTTTCCATAAAACAGGGACTCCTAGTTTGGGGCCGGCTACCCTGTGTCATTTGTGCATCAGATATATGCTATACAGGGTGAAATTGAAAGCGCGTACCAAATTATAACTGTGGATCATGAAACTGTCATAACTAGAAACCTTAGATTCAATTTCATCCTGTATATCCTGGATTATTATTATTAAGCGATGGACAGGATGGACTATTATAGTAAGTACAGCTAGCAAGAAAACTGGGCATCACGCAACCCCGCGTAACAGTTGCGTTACGTGCTAGTTAAGTAGTTACGCACTGCGGCTTGCAGTTTGGACGTACCTGCGTCTGGTTAGATACGTATACAAGTTTGAATTAGGCAACGAATGCAGCTGAATTCTTTTAACCCGACTGCCTGCCCCTTTAATGTTTTCCATCCATACAATTTTAATTAGGACATAATGAGTTATAATTTTTAAATTGCTATAAAGTATGGGTATACTGAACTGAATTTTTTGAAGGATTTTTCCGTCTGCTCTTATAATATAGGGACCTTATGAAATACCTAAAAAAAATGTAACCACGGCTTCCACTCATGAAACTGAACAAGTTCCCCAAGGAACCTATACTCAATTCGCAAAATTTTTGGACTTCCCATACACAATTCCCATTCCCATACACAGTTCAGTTGAAATATTAGTATGAGGGGTCCAACAAGTTTTTTGCGAACTGAGTATAGGTTCCTTGGGGAACTTGTTCAGTTTCATGAGTGGAAGCCGTGGTAATTTTTTTTTTCATAGGTTCCTTGAGGAAAATTGTTTAGTTTTCTGAGTAAAAGCCGCTGTAAATTTTTTTTCAGGTATTTTAGAAGGACCCTATATTTTTGGATGTTTGTAAGTCTATAGGGTGACTTTAAATTAGTTCTTGATACGAAAGGCTATGTATGTGCTCACGATAACAAACAACTTTCCATAAGGAGCCCATACTTTAAAGTCACCCTACATGTTTGTTTATTTCCGTAATAGATTTTGGAGTCGTCACATTTGCCTTAATCAACTGAATCTACGAGGTGATTTTTTAGTTGCTGCTGTAAACATAATATGCAGGCTGTTATTCGGGCTGATAGCTTTTGTTCCACCACTTTGAAAGAAAACTTTAGAAAAGACATTATTATAATTTCGATTGATCTTCAGGGGGACAAGAAAATGAAGTCAAACAACCTAACCATATAAAAAAAAAACGATTGCATTAAAATGCATCGTATGCCAATCTGGAGATCAAGACGGATCTAACAACACCTCTCAAACTAAAATCTATCAAGCCGTTTCGTGTACAGATGATGCCAAAGAAATATACATATCTACATACATACAATCACTCGAACAACATAACCCTCCTTCTTACGCAGTCGGGTAAAAAACATGTTTTCTTGTCTAGAGTTCATTGAGTAGAGTATACATTTATAGTTTTCACTATTTTTTATCTTTAAACATAAAGTAATGGGGCACATGGGGGCAAAGTGGTTAATTTTAGACCTTTTTTTCGGGGATCCAAACTATTTAGGATTTCCGAATTTTTGTATATTTAAATAACGAGGTACCATATTTTTAAGCAACAAACATGGATGATGATGATTCTTAATGTTAACATTTTTAAAATATCTAATTAAAAAGTTTATTGGTCATATGACGTATAAACCTTAATTAATAGAGTGGCGCCCGACACGCTCTTAGTCGGCTTTTTAATTAGTTAACATTTTAATTAAATGTTACGAAATTTTATATTAATTTTATTCCGTTTTTCGCGTACCTTCCTATATACAAGTACCATTCTATAGGTATATATTTCACATAGATAAATAAGAAAACAGAAGTCGGCAAAATATGCTGCGTTAACTACCTATATACAGGGTGGTCGGGAAGTGACGTATGACGACGACGTTTATAATATACATGTCGATGTAATTTGTAAAATTAATTCTATCTTCTCCAATTTGAATAAGTACTTTATAATAGAGATATTTTAATGCATTACATAAAGTGTACATACAATACGTATAGGCACGTAAGTATCTAAAATGTGTAATAGGTACTTTAACTTGCTCCGGAGATGAGACAAGAAAAAGGCGATTAGGTTTATGATATATCAATTAGCCTACAACTACAACTAAGCCAAGGTCTACCTGCAAACGAATTGTACATATTTCTAACAATCGTTTATAAAACCAACATTTAATCATTTAGGTTTTAACTAAGTTTAGCATTCCACGCAGAAACTTACAAAACACGATTCAGCGAAAAGTAACACCGCTTGAAGAAATTCCTTACAACCAAAATGTAAGCAAGCCTCTTTAAATCAAATCTTTACGGTGAAATCGATTAAGAAGAATAAGAAAAGAGATTTCATTTTACAAACAAAATACCTACGTAGAGAAAACTTACTCAGAAATTAATCCTTCAGATGAACCAGTTCACAAAACAACGTCAACGCGCGAAAGTTGCGCTGCTGATGATCAGAACACACCGGGGACGTGCGCTTTCCAAACCACACGGCTCGCGACTGACCGACAACTGCCGACTTGGGTCTTGGTTTATTGCCACAGCAACTTTGCACTACCGGAATAAAACCTACCTTACTTTCTAAATTCGAATTTGCGGACTCATCGGACCGGACAGGTGTAAGCTGTATCATGTCATAGCGTAACTCTTTTACCTACAATACTTGTTTTACAAAGAGCCGGTCAAGATCAATGGACATTGGTGACTGAGGTGTGTTCTTAATGCTCAAGATTGATTAGGTTGCATAAACTATTTGCGTAGAACATTAAATGGCCCTTACACTGATGAAGCACTTGCTACGTGGTCGTACTTATTTTCATTTATAGTGCACAAGGACAATTTTTCTTCCGATTTCCAAATCCAGGGATGGCCCAGCCCAAGGTAGAAGGCAAATGAAGGCTTGAAATTGGCTCACTTAACATTTTTCTGGTTGCTTAACTGATAACAACCCGAAATCTTTACGTGATCAAATTATTCAGCTTTTCGTGCTCAAATTACTCAGCTTTACTTGTCCAAATTTTTCAGCGTTCTTTCATTCAGCTAATTCAGCAGTTAAAGTAGGTTACCGCTCCTGCATTGTGTATTCATTAATATTGCCGATAAATTGTACGTATCTTTTTATTTCAAAGAATAACATTGCAGATAACAGATTTTTCCATAGTCAGGTTTTAGTTTTTAATTTTTTTGGTAACACTCTGCAAGACCCAAGACCGACGCAAAAAAACACCTCTGGGTCCTCAGGGTCCCCTCGTGATAAGCCGCTTATCACGAGGAGACCCTTTTTTTATTGGTAAATAGCGCGAAGACTGACGGCCAACCTGATGGATAGCGGTTACCTACCACCATCTAATGCTATGAGGCAAATTTTGCTCAACACAAGAAGAGCCGCCGTTGTAAATACTTTGCCGATCCTTGACGAAACATTTTTAATCATATGGCATTTTTAAATTTTTCTATTAACTTTTTCTGTACATAATTAAACCATTCATACGGAAAAATGTTTTTGATTGAACCTAATGCACGTATAAGGACATGCCTCAAGTGTTAACAGTTACAAAAATAAAGAAACAATAAAAATATATATTATATTTATTTCATTCTTTAGAACTTGTTAGAGAATCAAAAATTCTTGCAAATAAATCGTGCAACACTGAAAAAGCGATAGGCTCTACATAAAAAAATACATTCAATAAAACTCGCATTTCAATAATATTTGATTTGCGATTCCATTAGTTGAAGCAATATTTTTATATATTTATTATTCGATACAAATTCGGCCAATTCCGTTAGTCGGTAGAAGAATGTTGCAAAAATGTTAGGAGTTTTTAAAATATTACCTTTGTTAATTTTATATAATGTAATATTAGTAGAATGTTCAGTACCAAGTCTAAGTGTACAAAAACGTAAGTAAATTAATATAATAATAATGAAAAAAAAACCGGCCAAGTGCGGTTGGCGTCAAGTGAGAAGTAAAAATAATCTTGACATAGCTTTCTCGAGGCTTAGTAAGGTAAAAAAAATCATTTGTGGGGCAGTGTGTA
Source organism: Coleophora deauratella (assembly GCA_958295455.1). NCBI lineage: Eukaryota > Metazoa > Arthropoda > Insecta > Lepidoptera > Coleophoridae > Coleophora > Coleophora deauratella. Next base: position 9,437,756 of record OY282409.1, on the reverse strand, counting down.
CGCTTTTATAACAAAATTCCGAATGACGTGTATGAACTACCAGAATGTAAATTTAAGAAACATATAAAACGCTGTATTTGTTCAAGAGGATACTATAAGACTGTAGATTATTTTAATGATAATGACATTTGGAATATTCCTCCAGCAAAATGATATGACGTTTATAAGAGTGCTTAATGTACCTACGTAAAGAAATAAATGATTTTGAATTTTTTGAGTGTTCCTTACCACACAATATATTTTTGTGATCCATTCCTCCATCCATTTAACAGAAAAATGTGTTTAAAACGAAGTCAAAATTGTAAATGTGAGTCCAGCTCAAACTTGGTTGATTTTTATATTTATTTTTTTATATTAGTGTTTATGTTATATTGAAATAGTGTTATAGTCACTAGTATATAAATATTTGCGTTTTACTTTTCATGATAGACCCAGAAAGAAAAAGAAACATACATATTATTATGGTACAGAAGTTACAAAAAGAGTGTAAACAAAGATTTGCGCGTTTAGACTGATCTTCATATTTTTTTACAATAAAAAAATCTCTCATATGTTTTTTTATGAAGAAAAAGTTAATTACATAATGATTACATATTATGCCCATAACGTTATCAACGGTCTACATTTTGGTTAAATAATGTTTTGCTTTAGACTGTAGAAATTAGACTACTAAACTGTAGAAATACACGAAATTAGAAAGAAACGCCATCAAGAAACTGGCCAGTAACTCGGATAGGCAAAGAATTAATGAAAGTTGTAATATCAATATTTATTAATCATACCTTTCAAAAAGTTATAATTCCGATGTAAATTACAGTTGACAGAAAAATCATAGAGCGTAAGCGACAAGATACGCGCGAAATGTGCCGCCTGTTCAACGCAGAGACGAGAAGCAACCCGGACACTTCTCGTTACAGTATTATAAGCAAAACATTCACGGAGACGAAACGGAGGTCGAAGCGGGAGGCAAGCATTCCCGAAGAGAAAGTCAAGTATGGCAACCCTATGCTGAGTGAAAAAGAAGCGCAGAGGATCGAGAACATAGTCGACAAGCTTTATGATGACGTAGACGAGGATGGCAAGAGGATACCGTACAGGAAGAAGAAGATTGAGAATTCTACTGTGCAGGTAATTTGCAGGGTTTCGATGCACTACTAACTCTTGGTTAAAGTAGAATCACCGTAAAATAGTTTTTGTCCAAATACACAAGGTGAGGGCTAATTATTAATTTATCGCATGAGGGGCTTATTACACGTAGAACAGTGATAAATATTTTAGATTCGATTCGTCGCATTGTCAAAATCAAAAGGACAAGGATTTATTTCTTTTATAAGGTTAACCCTTAAATCGGTTCATTAGTTTCAAAATTGTGCCACACGATAAGAGAGAAAATTTCAAAATTGTTGCTTTGTCATATTGCAGTTGTATATTTTAAAACTATATATTTTAGAAATTCGCGCCGATTTCAAAACGTTCTACCTTGAAGATAACTTGCAACCCTAGAAATTAACGTTATGTTTTTTTCCGCCAAGGTCAGACAACAACCAAAGAACTTCTTAACTGTACCTTCTACATATATCTTCCAAGACAGCCAAAAAATATAATCTGCGAGCGTAGAACCTTGGCCAATAGCTAGTCAATCACATACATATTCATCTGTCGTCTTTCAACCGATATTTGTCAGACAAAGCTGGTCGGTTCAAACAAAACAGCGGGAGGCCGACGATTCGACTTCGCACCCGCTGAGCTGTTAGGGCCGAAGAAGCACCTGAAGGATGAAGGAGACAACAACATCACCAGCTTCCGCATACCCTGGCCGAAGAGGTGGTTCCACGGTATAGTGCCGTACTTCATCGACCCTAAAACGTATGGTAAGTAAATCGGTGCTTTACGGTATACCTGTTATTATTATTATTTTATTTATCTTCTTATAGCTATCTTTACAGGTTATATCCTAATGCGATAGATATGGAATAAGTATTACATAAATTACACAAAAGAAAAGCAAAATATAAAAAAAAATAAGATCACATGGCATAACAAATAATATAAAAGGCCCATCTTGCGAATTCACATCTCGAACACACGAATATATCAGTCAACTCTGCCACCGCGTTGAGAGTCTGAATAGCTCTCGTGAGCGGCCCTTTGGCCACCAGATTGGTGCGCGCGGCGGGCACGGCCAGCAGGCGCGGCCGCCGGCGCCGGCGTACGTACCCATCGGGCACGCACAGCCGTATCTGACTCAGTACCCCTGGGTTATACGTCATCCCCCTCAATACTCTCACCAAATATTCGACGAGAGTGAAATCCCTCCGTACTTCCAATTTGTTGTATCCGACCATTCCCAGTACGAATAGAGTGGGATACATCAATGGATAGAATGGATAAATGTTATCCTAACTAGTGCTTAATTCTTATATAGGCTATAATTGTCCGGAGTGAGTGACCCTAGTTTTTTTTCTATACTTTTTGTACCAATTGACAAAAAAAACAAATGCTGTAATAATGGTTGCTGAGCACTTATGAAACTACATAGTCTTAGTACGAAGGACCAGCTGTTGTGAGGCATTGAAGGAGCCGAGTTTTCAGATAAATTCCACTCAGCTCATCATCATCATCAGCCAAACTTCCATTGCTGGACAAAGGCCTCTCCCAAGGATTTCCACACCGACCTTCGGTCCTGCGCTGTCCGCATTCAGTGGCTTCCCTCAACCTTCACCAGGTCATCGGTCCACCGAGTCGAAGGCCTGCCTATGCTTAATTTTCCGCAGTCACCACTCGAGAACTTTAATGCCCCAACGGCCATCTGTTCTAGATCGGTGTTCTAGATCATCGGCAATGTGCGCCACACACTGGCACTTCAGATTAGCTAAGCTCCGCTCAGCTATTCAGGAATTTTTATCCCATCGAATTTAGACAATTATCTCAACCGCGAACGAGTTTTATGCAATCAAGTTGCCCCTGAAGTCAGTTCTGATCATGGAGACGAGAATTTGCGAGACGAGAGTTTTGACTCTGCAGGTAAGCACTCTACTGCGTTCAGCGACTCATTCCTCGGCTTACAGACAACCATTTGGTGGAGGTCATCATGAACGCTTTCGACTACTTTGAGCATGCAACCTGCATCCGACTCCAGAGGCTGAGAGAGCGGCCCGTAGACAAGAAGTCGCTAAGCAGGGTTGAATGGATCTACATCACCAATCCATCTGGCATCCGTCAATGCGTGCACAGCAACGAGAAGAAAGTTAACAAGGGTGTACAGGCAAGTAGCTCAAGGCAAAAGCCGCCTCTCAAAAAAATCAAATGACCTACCTACTTATTCAGATCAGACTGACTCGGTGGCTAAGTGGTTAGCGATCCTGTCCTCTGACCCGAGAGTCGTGGGTTCGATCCCCACACAGGGCAATTTTTTCTGTGATTAGCAGAATTGTTTGCTCTGAGCCTGGGTGTACTATATCTATATATGTATGTATTTAAAAATTATATGTGTATGTATATGTGTCTCTGGTTCCCAAGATACAGGGCATCCTAGTTTGGGCCAGATGACCGTGTGTGACTTTTCCTGAATATTATTATATTAGAATATCTCACTAACGCTTGGTCAATGTCTAGCTGCAGAGACTCTGGAAGTGACGAAAAAGTCGTAAAGCAGCGCTGAGTTTATTCACAGAAACTAACAAAAAGCGTAGTAATACTTTAAGGTGTAGATACTCCCACTTGTAAAACTGAAAAACTTTAATTTGATGTATTTTGCTTAAAATCACAATACTTTTAACCTTTGCGAGCTATATGGCTTGCTCATTGTTACTTTCTTCTGACACTCCAACAAAATATCGCATTATAAGATAAATACGTACTACCTCTACTGCTACTTAAAATTATGATACCTATCTGTGCATTCATAAACCTGTGTGTTACTTGCGCTAAGCAACCCTCACCCTCGTCTTTAGAGGGGCAGGGAGTGACCATACTGTATGAAAGTATGCTACTAGGGTTACATAAATCCATTCTCCGCAGATCGTGGTGTTCGGTTACGACTGCATGTCCCTCGGCGAGATAGTTCACGAGGTGATGCACGTGCTGGGCTTCTCGCATGAGCACACCCGCCCCGACAGAGACCAGTACATCACCGTGATGTGGGATAACATCAAACCAGGTTTCAACAACTCAATAGCTTTTACGTTTATAAGGGAACTTGAGCACTAGCCGGATACGATCACGACCAAGACACGACACGACAGAATATTCATTGCAGTGTCTAGGTGCAACGCTTTTGAAGACTTCTCAGACGATCACCAGATTCTGGTGGAACGTTTGAAATTATCGCAAATTACGTTTTCGGGGATTTTCGTGATTTACGTCTCTATGTTTCACAATTTTTAAAAATACTTTTGAAAAGATGATTCTTAATCAGATATTACCTCATTTCAAAATTAATAAATTACTTTATAACTTGATTCTTATTTCAATTTTGCGAAAGTCTTATAAAATTGTGTACTATTTTTAACCGACTTCGAAAAAAGGAGGAGGTTCTCAATTCGTCGGAATCTTTTTTTTTTTATGTATGTATACCGATTACTCGAAGACGCCTGAACCGATTTGGAAAATTCTTTTTTTTTGTTTAAAAGGGTATACTTCACAGGTGGTCCCATATAAATTTTATCGAAATCGATTCAGCGGTTTTTGAGAAAATCAACAAAAACATAGCAAAATTGGAGTTGTTGCGATTGAAGTCGGTTGTTTTTAACGTATTCAGCGTGGTCATAATGTACCTAGTTTATCCAGTATAGTTTGTCACTTTTACGATACAATGACGAAAATCATTACAATATGACTTTTTGTCAGTTTATCGTCAAAGTGTGTTTTTGTAACTAATATTTTTCTATTTTAATCAGTTACATTTAATTACGAAGAAAAAAAATAATGAGACATCAAGGCGTAAATCACGAAAACCTTGAAACCATTTAAAATAATCTTTATATTTTCTAATATGTATAATGCTTAACATTAGGTGACAGGGTATTTGACTAAATGCAACTCTTCCTCCTAATCTGCTGCAAAGGTCTCTACTGATTTTGTGTTTTTATTCAAATAGCAAAAAGCTGTTCAATGAAAGTAGCTCAGTTTTTTAAGTAGATACCTACAACAGTAGGTATACCATAAAGGTAAATCATTAATCTCAGATGGACATCAATTTTCAAAATCACATATGCTAATTACATATGTGATTAATATAAAGACACAAAGTTATGTAGGAAGTTAAGGGTTACAATGCAACCATACCATATTACAGTAAATGTGAAAATGTTTTTTGTTTATGCCCTTCTGGCGCCTCAAGGCTTCAACCAATCTCGATGTGGAATATAATAATAGCTAAAGAACATATCGAGCGAAGGAGCGAGCAAAAAGCTAGTCAGAATATGTGAAGCTTTCTGTTACAGGTTACAAGAAGTATTTCGAAGCTCGAAATGAGGATTCCCTCATGACACTCCCATATGACTATTCGAGCGTTCTGCACTACCCACCACGGGCATTTTCCAGAAATGGCCACTTCACTTTAGTCGGTGAGGTGAGGATAAGGTGGTTTACAATTATTTTTGTGTTGATTATATATTATTATTCCACTGAATCGAGGAAAGGGAGAATGAGTATGTGCACCTGCATTTGCGCCAACGTTTGCGCACCTTTAAATATCCTGCCCATCTGATCTCTTCCGTTTATTAATGGACTCCAATATCGCTAAAGTCCTGTGGCAATGGGATGAACTAAAGAGGTCTGGCCTGATGTAAGCTAGATTTTGTCTGCCGCAAATATTTAGCCGTCTTCGGGTGCATCAGCGCCACCAAGTCGACTAGAAGTTAAAGTAGTTACCATGACTGAACATCCATAAATTGTACAACTATATATTTTCTTTACAAGATCGATTTGTTTAATGTATATTATACAAATATGTAGTTAGATTAAAACTAAATATTACTGTAAACCAACAGCCAGGAATAAAATTGGGTCAACGCCAAGGCCTCAGCGAGACGGATGTCGAGAAAGTGGGCATGATCTTTGGGCAAGACTGCATAGACAGGAACAGAGCATACCTCCTAAAGACATGTCCCGCAGTCACGGCTGCGATCAAAGAAAAAAAGAAAGACGTTGACCCAAAAAAAGTTGAAGACTATTTCAAGGGAAGAATTTGGCCGTACGGAATAGTAAACTACAAGCTGAGGGACAGAATAGAATTTAGTAAGTGCTTAGATATCATCTTACCAGCTAAAAGACGTCCATTGCTGTTATATATGTATATCATGTAGCTGTGTGCGTAGGCCTATAATTGCCAAACAAAGGCCTCCTCCAAGGACTATCGATAGTCGATAAAATATATTTCCGTCTTGCATACGGCTTACGCACAGGAGGTACAGTTTTATAAGTACTGAGTAGGTAATACAGGTTCTAAAATTATAACTTGACGTACATAGTATTGAATAACTTTTTTAGTATATTTGATCGCCTTTAGCATCATCTCACCTTTTTCAATGATCTTTTTCAATTGTGAAAAATATTCTTAAAGGTACTGAAGAGAAAGAAAATATAAAGGCTGTAATACGACATATCGAAAAGGAAACATGCATAGAATTTAGAGACGTTGGTCAGGAAGATGACGATGATGAAGATAATGACGGCGGTGGAGGCACCGGCGGCGGCAGTGGCAACGGTCTTAGTTCCAAAGATTTCAACAAAAATAGTTCAAATATCCTTCAAGCAGAGGGTCATTGGGCCAGAATAGTAATGGCAGACAATGAAACATTACCCGATGATGATGATGATGATAATGAAAATGGCATACAAAAACTCAAAAATGCAATGGATAACCCAGATAAGTATACTTTACCACGAGTGGAGCCGGTAACCGACAAGATGCTAAGATCCGGGAACGGAACGACGATGACTGTGGCAACCTCAAAGTCCGCAAATGCAAATAAAATCTCTAAAGATGAAAAACAGAGTAAGTCTCAATCAAATATATGTTTCAGTATTATTGTAATATTTTGTATCTTTTCTAACCATTTTTCTTTTAAAATAAATACCAATACTAAAATTAGGTTACATATATTACATAGGAGGAATAGGTTACAAAACTGCAACCAGAAGTACAAAATCAGGTATGGACATACTATAATTCTCTGGTGTTGCGGGTGTCTATGGGCGGCGGTAATTGCTTACCATCAGGTGATCCGTCTGCTCATTTGCCACCTCTGCCATAAAAAAATATAAAAAAAACATTTTCTGTTATTTATACGATAATAAGTATTCTTCTTCTATATTGAGTTTTTGTGATTCGAGCAATACTGTAACTTGCGACCATTACACAGAGGGAGGGAATGTTCGAAACAAGCGCTCGATACCACCATCACCAGCGCGCCGTCACGCAAACTCTATCCTGATATTCACACGATCCGCTAAACCTGGCTGTGAATGTCCCAAGCCAGGTCTTGCTGATGGGAATCAGGTATGGACATACTAGATATCAGCTAATAATGCGTCTGATTTTGAAACAGAATCTTCTAATCAATCACACAATTAAAATCAATAAATCAATTAAATGCATAAAACAATACAAACTATCATAAAAATTTTAATTTTTAAAGGCAATATAATGTTATAATATTATTAATACTGGTAGATACTTTAAGGATGTCTTTAAAAAACACCAGTCCTTTGGTGAGTGATATACTTTAACAATTGTTCGTTGCAGATGATCGCATTGAGTACTGACTGCTTTAATTCCGTCAACGATCTCCTGCATGTGTTTGGACACATCCTGGGTCTGGATCACCAGCACAACATGTGGGATAGAGACCAGTACCTTCATATCCAGTGGGAGGAACTTACTGACGGTAGTATTCGTTTTTATTTTTGCTTTTATCGTTTTTTCTTTAAATTTATCCAGCTTCAGTTTGTGTCTCTGTCTCTATACATGGTAAACCGTATTTATTTCTATGTAACAAATCTACGCTACAAAAATACCGGCCTGTCCTCACATGTGTGTTTGTATACGTTATAATGTTATCAATATCATTCAATTTTCGCTTAAAGGACAATGTTTACTCTATACGTAAGCAACATGTGCTTCTCTATTTAATCTACGCAAGTCTCCTGTTTACATAATATATTATATAGTAGTATCTCAGGTAGTATTCTTTGATATTATTCCTATCCTTGCATGCTTTTACAGTCTCTCACTAGCTTAAAGTTACAAAACCGACCGACAGAAGTTTCTAGACACTAAATAATATGATAGCACCAAATCTCTGTCCAGCACATTTTCCTAGACTAACACCATACCAGTCGTAGTGTTACTAATATCATCTGTAATAAATGTCCAATTTATTATTCAATCAACACCTGCAAAAAAAGAAATGTTACTAGCTTCGGCCCGCGACTTCATCTGCGTGGACTTCAGAGTTGAGTCCAGAGAGAAATATCATATCCGACAAGTAAAAAAGTAAACATTTTAGTTTTTAGCCATTCTTGTGGGAAACCTCGAGTTTTTCGGAATAAAAATTAACCTATGTGTTAGCCGAGTGCTTTATCTATCTACCTACCTTTCAACCAAATCCGTTCAGTAGTTTCGGCGTGAAAGTGGAACAAACAAACAACAAATATCCATTCTTTCGCATTTATAATATTAGTGAGAGAAATAAGCTGTAGAACAATATTTGTTTAATACGTGCGAGGAGAAGAAACACCAATAACGGGTCATCCTATAGTTACAAGTTAAGTAATGATGCCAGTTCTTTTTTTTTTAAAGTTATTGCTCGGGTTTTCAGAAGTTAAAAAAGAAATGAAAGATAAGCTACCGATAGAAGCCTCAGCAGGCTTTCAATACGACTACCAGAGCGTCATGCATTATCCTTGGCTGCAAATCAAGAATGGAGTAACAAACATCATGTATCCTGTCTGGGTAGGTAAACTACTGCATCATGTAAGACATACTATATTGCCCTTTTAATAAAAAAAAACGCCGTAAATATACGGAAACTCCATATACGTATACTTTGCGGCATTATTTCTTTTGAGGGTAGTATATTTCATATGGTCCCTAAAACAAGTCGTTTCCCATTTTATATACCACTATAGTTATGAGAAGACGTTTCTCGACAATCTGGATATTTTTTATACTGCCCATCACACGGCGCCGTGGAGGGGGCGGGGTGCCCCCTACACGGCGCCGTGGTTCACGGCTGTATATTTTCTAAGTGTCATTACAGAGCGAGCACGGCACATAGCAAAAATTCACTGCCCATTACACGGCGCCGTAGAGGGGGCGGGGTGCCACGCACACGGCGCCGTGGCACATAGCAAAAAACAATTAAAATATTTGGGCACCTGTAATCAATCTCTCCATATCTTAAAGCTGTAAATGTGTTAACTAACAACAAAAGAAATGTAGTTATTGAATGGTCACGGCAATTTTATTGTTTGAAAAATAAAAAAAATAACCTAAAAAGATAATAGACATTTAAGTTACAAGTTACCCGGTTAAAAATCACAATATACAATGTCACATTCGAACACCTACAAGAGGTGTAACTCTAGAGTATAGATCGTCAAGCGAATAATTTTTAAAAGAGTGACCTCTGAACTGTTCTCGTTCTTGTTGTCAATTCATCTATAATTGATTTAAGAAAAGGTCTTACTTCTATGAAAAAATAAATTCAAGCCACATGCAAACTAAAGCCGACCAGGTACATGTGTTTAACAGTAACGATAATAACCTAAAAAATCATTTTGGTGTTTTAGAACGACGGGTGGGCGATGGGCCACTGGCAGGGCTTGAGTTCCACTGATGTACAGAAACTCAACATGTTGTACTTCAAGCAGTGCGTGGAGCGCAAGAAACACGCTGAGGAAAATAAATTGTAATAAAATTAATGCTCAATTTGCGTTGAAAATTATTATTTGGTACTTATGTAAGTTACTCATAAAACATAAGAAATAACGATGTCGCAAAACAATAAAAAAGTATTTCGGTGAAGGCATTTTTTGAGATTACGTGTACCTACAGATCCTCAACTACCTACATCATCACTTTCCATCAGGTGAGAGAAAAAAAAATGGCCAAAGCAAACAAATTTCATTGACAATTCAGGATTTGTAGTCGTACTAATTATATAAACTTTTAGGTACTTATTTTTATGCTAATTTGGATAAAACTTATGGATATCGATTAGATAAAACAGAAGGTGAGACCCAGGGATAACTGAATCTCAATTTTGTATTAAAATAGCTTTTATTTCCGAATGAATGAAAAAATCGATCGTATCACTTTAACTCCGAATCTATCCCACCATGCTTTCGAAAGGATTATTTTAGCGAATCTGTATCGTTGAATCGCCAAATCTAAAAACCTGCGTACACTATCGGATGATGATTGCTAGCTAAAAGAAATGTGTACCTAATCCAGAAATATTTCTTGTCAAATAAAATCAAATCACTCATTGTACATACACTCATGTCTCCTTTAGACCATAACACCCTACGATGATTTTCTAGATCCATCAGCTCACTAAACTAAGTGGAACCAGATGGGGGATAAAGCGACTTCCTGCATGACTGTCTACCTATATCATCGTACAGCGTTTTATTTTAAGTTATGCATAACGGACTGGCAAATGAAATTGGTAGCTCTTTGTGGTCCATAAAACAATTATTATAGGATCGGGTCATAATATTCGTCTGGTTCCAGTAAATACATGCCATCAGTGACCACTTCAGTGTGCGTTTTTTTTTTCATCGACCTTGAACTTACCATTATAATATTCATTCTTTCCTTCTTCAACTTTATTTTTATCATACCTCTGAATATTTTTACTGTTGAGGCTTCCTCTATTTAGTTTACCTGCTGCGTCTTCTTTATGTCGTTTAGTTTCTACGTTTACTTTATGCACCACTTGGAGTGCAATAGCGGCGCGTTTTTTACATTCACGATTAAACGCTCGATGTAATTTAAACTTGTCTGTTGTAGACAGCTCATTGGAAAGTCCAAACTGACGAACGGGAAGCTGAAAAAGATTATCAAATGGATGGATTGAATATTATTATAATAAGTACCGTGAAACCAGCCAACATTGCCCTTGGCGGATATGTTTGCCCAAAAGCAAAAAATAACTTAAGTCATAAATTGCAAACAAATTTAGTGAAATAGCAACATTTTGATCTTTTTGGGTAAATTTAGACATATTATATGGCAACACTGAGATGTTGTTCCGCTGCTAAGTTCATTCAGTTGACGGCGAGACGCGTCATAAGTGACTCGAGTGTCAGGTGGTGCCAAAATTTTCATTCAAATTTTGACAAGGTGTGATCGTAAAACAGCTCGCAGGTAAGTAATTGTAATATCATGGTTTTAATACGTTGCCAGGCGTATATTTCTTTGTTTATTCAGTCGTTTAATGGACAAATCTCCGAGAAAATGCAGAGGGCAATGTTTCCCGAACTTACGTGACTATAAAGGTGACAACATTGCCCACCGAATAAATGATGTTAGGGTTGAAACTCACTCCGTAGGTATTTTTTTTATTACTTTACCTATCTGATTTTTATAAATTCCTGCAATATTAATATTATCGTTAGGAAACATGCACATTTAGTGGCTAGCTGATTGTGTATTTATATTTTACCCATCAAACTGAATAACTTTTGTTCTACAACTTTGTTGAAATCGCAAAGAAATTTTCGGACTTTTCATACAAACTTGGTTCGCCAGCTGATCGATTTGTATGAAAAATCCAAAAAAAATTTTGCGATTTGAACAAATTTGTAGAACAAAAGTTGTTCAGTTTGATGGGTAAAAGCCAACCTTGAAGTATTATCACACCTTTCTGTTACACCCTGTAAACAAACCTAGTATGTAGAACACATTGACATGTGTCAGTTCCATAGTAAGTTTGTTTACCTTTTGCTTTTTTTTGATTGGAATGAAGTATAAAGTACAAATTTTAGAAATGTTTTAATATCTAAGCAAAAGTGTTATATAGAATTACTAATTAGCTTTGCTTCTTTAAACTCGCTGTTTTTTGAAATACAATAAAAAATCGTACAAAACCAAACGATTTATTTTTTATATATTTTTAACCGATTTCAACTACAAGTGAGTGCCATCCCTGACCCACTGATTCAGTTTGTATGAAAGTTTAGTTGGTATGGAGTGTAACATTGCCCACCTAAATAATATTATACGAACAAATTATTCGGTCATAATGACATTACGTGTGGCAAATTTTCACCACTCGCCTTAATGTGTCTTATTTATATTACCGTAGGAGTGATAGTCGCAGAGAAATCAAGGATGAGCAATGTTGGACGCTTCTAGAGGTAATTTTGCCCGGCTCTTTACCTGCGTTTTCTTCGGATACCTTATGATTGCTGGGGCCTCATAATTTGTTATTTAAAGCACTTGATAGTAATATAGATAATAATCCAGTTCGCTATGCATTTCGGCTTATCGTATTCCTAAAATTTTAAAAATCAACGAAAATGCGGGCAATGTTGGCCGGTTTCACGGTACCTGGGATTCCGAGTTTTGCTCGGACAATTGGAACATGTATTCTATAAATAAAGAAAGTCTATCGAATATTATAAATACAGAAATATAATTCAAGATACATTATAAGTTGTTTATTTTTATAAGACTTTTGAAACAATTTAGACTTTTGTACACTTCATAATAAAATAATATTTAAGCCATCACTTCGTATCCCACGAGCAAATTTTTTTGTATTTCTATTTTTAACTAGCGTCCGCCCGCGACTTCGTCTGCGTAAACTTCAGAATTGGGCTCGGAGAGATAAAATGTCAAAGCAGTGCCATAAAATAAAATAAAATAGTTTATTCGGGACAACAAACAGCTGAGCAATATATATATATATAAGGTGCTACTTTATTAGTGCCCGATATTTTGGTCAGTGCTCCTGCTCCTGATTCTGATCAACTTTCCCCAAGGAACCCATAGTCAAATCGTAAAAAAATTGTTGGGCTCTTCATACTAATTTGGCCGCTCAGCTGATCGATTTGTATGAAGAGGCCAAAAATTTTTTTTCGATTTGACTATGGGTTTCTTGGGGAAAGTTTATCAGAATCAGGAGTAGAAGCACTGACTAAAATATCGGGCACTAATAAAGTAGCACCTTATATACAGGGTTACAGGAAAAGTCGTACTGAATATTAAAGGACGTTATTATTCAGATCATTTCTGATGGATTTGATTCTATGATATGGTGTCCGAAACTTAACCGTTATGGGATATTGAACTTTAAAGATTTTTTTAAAAATCCTCAAATTTTTGGCTTTTTTGGCGATTTTTTGGGGATTAGTGTTTCTGGGGTCCGTTTTTTTGATGTAACTAGTTAGAAAACATGTCAATTAATAAAAATGATTAACCAAAACTGAACCTACTACTAACAGCTTAAAAATACTGCTTGACAACGGTTAGAATTAAATAATTTTCAATAAGAGTTTCTAAATTTGGAGCTCTCTGTTTTAAAAAAAAATTATGGTACTTATTCTGAAAATAGTTTTAAAAACTTCTACGTCTCTTTAGCTATTCAAAAAGGTATAAAACTTACTATTAAATAGGTAAAATATTGACCAAATAACAGTTAAGTTAGAAGAGGGTACATTTTTTTGACAACTCTTTAGTCCTTTTCAGCTCCAAACGAAGAGCAGTTTTCTTCTCAAAACTTTGTTTAAGGCCTTAATTCTTATTAATTGATTCTTTAATTTACAGATTCTTATCGAATAATAAGACTAAAGGGCTTAGGGTGCATTTTCACTGATGCGGAGTGGGGCTGAGCAGGGCGGAGAAGATCAGAGAATAGTAGCAAGTGTTTCCATTGAAGCGGGGTGGAGCAGAGTAGAGCAGAGTGGAGCGAAGTAGGGCAGAGTGGAGCGAATTAGGGCAGAGCGGAGCGGGCGGAGCTGAGCGGGACGGAGAGAAGCTGAGTGGTCTGGAGCTGCATATGACCATTTTTTAGGTCTGCTCTGCTCCGCTCCACTCCATTCCGCCCTAATTCCTTTCACTCTGCTCTACTCTGATCCGCCCTACTTCGCTCCACTCTGCTCTACTCTGCTCCACCCCGCTTCAATGGAAACACTTGCTACTATTCTCTGATCTTCTCCGCCTGCTCAGCCCCACTCCGCATCAGTGGAAATGCACCCTAAGCCCTTTAGTCTTATTAACCGATAAGAATCTGTAAATTAAAGAATCAATTAACAAGAATTAAGGCCTTAAACAAAGTTTTGAGAAGAAAACTGCTCTTCGTTTGGAGCTGAAAAGGACTAAAGAGTTGTCAAAAAAATTTACCCTCTGCTAACTTAACTGTTATTTGGTCAATATTTTACCTATTTAATAGTAAGTTTTATACCTTTTTGAATAGCTAACGAGACGTAGAAGTTTTTAAAATGATTTGCAGAATAAATTCGATACATTTTTTTTTAAACAGAGAGCTTCAAATTTAAAAACTCTTATTGAAAACTATTTAATTCTAACCGTTGTCAAGCAGTATTTTTAAGCTGTTAGTAGTAAGTTCAGTTTTGTTTAATCATTTTTATTAATTGACATGCTTTCTAACTAGTTACATCAAATAAACGTACCCCAGAAGCACTTATCCCAAAAAAATCGACAAAAAAGCCAAAAAATTGAGGATTTTTAAAAAAATCTTTAAAGTTCAATATCTCCATAACGATAAAGTTTCGGACACCATATCATAGACTCAAATCCATCAGAAATGACCTGAATAATAAGGTCCTTTAATATTCAGTACGACTTTTCCTGTAACCCTGTATATATACAATTAATATAGAATAAATTAAGGTTTGTACATGCACAGCCCACAGCGTTATCCACAATTTACAAAAAAAAAATAATGGAAAGACGTTGCCGTTAAAAACTATTAGTTGAACTAAGGTTTATGTAATACATACAAAACAATACAATACATACGACTAAGCATCAAGGAATACAGATATTGGTTACAGATAAGAGAAAAAAGAAATACAATGAACTTCAAACTGACTAGTTGAATGTGTTAAGATTTTCCTGATCACGTCTTTTCTGAATTTGTACTCGTAAGGGTTAAATATCTCGATATCCTGAAAGTGTGAGTCATAGGTAGTGAGAAGACGGCGCAATGGCACTCGTAGGCCAGCATTAGTGCGATACGCTCGTGTGACATCTTGTGGCGAAGTTAAAAATGTATTTTTCCTCCGGCAACCTTCAAGTTTTCCGGGATAAAAATTATCCTATGTGTTAGCCGAGTGCTTTATCTATCTACCTACCTTTCATCCAAAACCGATCAGTAATTTCAGCCTGAAAGCGGGACAAACAAACAAATAAACGAATAAACAAACAAACATCCATACATTTGCATTTATTAGATTATTTAGATGAGATGATATATTCTTTTACTTACTCTTTTTACTTATGATCACACTAAATAAATAAGAACGACGGAAATCAATAAAGTCTCGTAGGATTACGAACCCGGACCTAAAATAACAAACGTATCTCTTAACCGCCAGTTATCAATAAGTTGATACAAAAAATAATTTCCGTCATCGATATGTATACCTAATTAATAAAAATCAAGCATGTATCTCAATAATTTGCTTCTCAGTAATCCTAAAGTTGTTTTTTTATACTTCATGAAAATTTCATAAATTCTTATCCATGATAGTGATGTCACAGAAAAATATTTTAAAAAATCCCGACTTCGAGAATCCAGATTTTCATTATGTTCTACATAGAGTGCATCAAGCGCTAATCTATATCTTATCTATAACGTTATTCTCATAACGTTTTTCAGTAAACTTTTTAAAAATTCTATGTACCTACTACGAGTAGTACGGTGGTCGTCAGGAGGTTTAGGGTGATCGATTCGAATATCTCTCGAAGTGCTATAACTGTGAACTTTTACTTGACAGTATTTGGGACACCCTATATTGTATAATAGTTAATAAACTAAAATACTTGAAAAAATTAACCATGGGTTTTAAGTACTTATGAAACTGAACAACTTTGTTCAGGGAACCTCGCAATAAAATGAAATTCTTGAACTTCCCAGACAAAGCTGAAGAATCAGACGGCTATACTTCATTTGTTTAGGTACTTAAAAAAAAGTAAACAAAGTTGACATGACTGTCTTTTTATTCCGTCGTTGTGCATGTTTAAATTCTGATATTTCTCGAAAACGTAGGTACTAAGTTTTGTTTTGCATTTCTATTAAACACGTAATACATTGTACTCGTACTTGTTTGAGAATTTTAACAAGCGGTTAAGACATATGAAGATTGTTTACGTTTTTTAAGTACCTAAACAAATGAAGCATAGTCAAAAAAGTCAAACTTGTACACTCATATACACTCAACGTTTCGGGAAGTGTTAGAGAAGAGATGCCAGCTTTTTTGTTACATAGATTCCGGGGGGGGGGGGGGAGATTTGTTTCATGAGAAGAAACCATGGGGACTTTTTTCAGGAATTTTAGAAGGACACTACATGTATTTCTTTATTTAGCAGAAAATCAGCGATTTGCTTAGGTTGTTCTTGAGCAAATTACCTGCTGATCTATGGCCTATCTGCACCGCTGCTGCACGCACGCTTCTTTGTTAGTTGTTTATTTTACTTTATTTATTTCATGCATGATCCATCTTATTTTTTTTCCTTCGTTGTTTTTTTTCTGTGTCTGTAGTTGTACAAATAGAGCTTTTTATCTGTCTATCTAAGTAACAAGAATTTTGTTATTTTTTCTCTATTTCTCGACAACCATGAACTTTAGTTTCATTTGCTTTGTTATTCCTGTTATGTATACGCAATCCTATTGAATTTTACTGTGATTTATAAGATTTTTCGCTTTAAAATCTTTGAAGAAAATGGGTTTCTACGGTTTTACATTAAAATAAAAACTTTCAGCGCCCATTTTCGACCACGAAAGGTGAAATCCGTTACCGTCCGAATCGGATAGATTATCTATCAGCCGAAAGACGTCCACTGCTGGACAAAGGCCTCCCCCAAGGATTTCCACACCGACCGGTCCTGTGCGGCTCGCATCCAGCGGCTTCCTGCAACCTTTACCAGGTTGTCGCTCCACCGAGTCGGAGGCCTGCCCACACTGCGCCTTCCGGTGCGCGGTCGCCATTCGAGAACGATATATTGTATATAGATATTGTGGATAGATTGTATAGTGTTTGTCTACAAAAATAAGTGCTCACAAGTGCAATTTTTTTGAAGGTTTACTCATAATCAGAATGTTTTTTTATTGAAGTAGATGCTGTTCACATTGAATAACCTGTAATAAATACTTTACTTTTGATATGGTACATAATGTGAACTCTACGCGCTCTAGTTCACGAATAGGGTATTTTACTCAATACAAGAAAAAATCTAAAACTGCTTATTTACTGTTGTATTTGTAATACATAATCGATTTAATATGATTTCTATACAATAAAATGAGAAAAAACATTTTATTTTTGATTTACAAAAATCAAGTTTTTAATCTGTTATTCAAATGTCTGAAACGACAGCCGCCATGCTGGTTGTCAGGTGACGTCACAATAGTGGTAATCAATTATATTTTGTTCGCGATATGTGTCTAAATTTTAGTACAGAGCTGTTTTATTTACTCCTGAAATGACGTCACGACCTAAGCATCATGGCGGCTATCGTTTTCGCGCGCTAATTGGCAATGGTAATTTAAAATGTATTTTTGGGGTACTTATAGGTTTAAAAAAAAAATTAAAAAAATATTTTTTACTTTTTCCCACCTAATGATCAATTTGAGATACTTTTCAAAAAATGGTGAAATACCCTATTGTAGCGAGTTTAAAGAATAACCTCTAATCTAAATGAAAATGAACTGGACGGGGAATGAGACACAAAAAAGCAAACTAGTGCCGTTGCCACCTTTAAAAAATCAATTTGATCGTGATGACCTCTCCTCCCGAATACTTATATGCTTACTAAAATGAGAAACACTATCACGTCAAAATATATTATATTATAAATAATAAGACTATCTAATTTATTTTATTGTTTGAATAAAACTTAGTCGCTAGAAACTGGAAAATCAAATTCTTCCAGCAAGTGCTTTAATCGTTTACGATGATCCTGGTTAGAGTTTTTGGTTGTATTAGTTCGATGATGCTTGCGTTTCTTTTTATCTTTAAATTTTTCTAAATCATCTTTTGAGATATTATTAGCGTTTACAGGTAGTTTATCACCCCATTTTATTTGATGGCGCTTTATGAGTTTGCCGTAGATGTCCGCGTTGCATGACTTCTGGAGATCGACAACCTGGCGCTTGCTGCACTCGCGGCCGAACAACAGTCGCATCTTCAGCTTGTCTAGGGCAGATAACGTGTTGGTTGGGCCGAGCTGAAGACCTGGAACCTGAAATAGGTATAGGTATATTGCCCTTCGGCGCATGCTCTCTATGTTTGACTCACGAGGCAATATTTTGATCTATTATTACTTATTATTTTAAACACATGTTTATTTGAATGAATGAATGAAAACACTTTATTGCACAACAAAACAGGAAAATAAAAACATAAACATTAAAAAAAATGTTATACAGGTAGGCTGTCTTATCGCTAAAGAGCGATCTCTTCCAGACAACCTTTAGATGAAGGAAATCGCGTAAGAACATTATGTAATAATTAAATAAATAAATACTAAACTTAAGAAACTACTAATATACATAGACCATACTATAAATATATACTTATTAATACATACAATACATTTATATAAATACATACATATTATACATAGATATTACATATTATACTAAATAACAAAATAATAATAATACAACCAAAGACAACCAATTTTAAAGGACCGGTAAATAACTAAGGCGGAAAACACATTGAGGCGGAATCCGGATAGGAGCGCGGAGTAACGGAATTCGCGCGCGGCAGCGGTCCGCTCCACCGGACGGTTTCCGTCCGAATTTCGCCCGAAGCCGCGGTGCACGACGAAGGCGCGGATTCCGCGCCACCGGGCGGTTTCCGTCCGAATTTCGTCCGAAGCCGCGGTGCACGACGATTTTCGTCATGCGTTTATTTAATATTCGAACGTGTATGTATGTAACAAAGATTGTTTTTGTTTGTAACAAGGATCATTTCGTGAACCCCTCACGCGACGCACCCCCCAACCCCGCGCCCTACCCCCGTGTCGCACTCCCCCTCCCCCCGCGCTGCAGCCCCCCCCCGCGCCCTGCAAGTCCCCTCACACCGCACCCCCTCCCCCCGCGACGCAACCCCTCCCCCGCGCCTCACAACACCCTCCCACCACGCCCAAAAGGCCCCCCGCGCCGCACTCCCCCTTCCCTCCGCGCAGCACTCCTCCTCCCCCCGCGCCGCAGCCCCTCCACCCGAGCCCAGCAACACCCTCCCCCCGCGCCCCGCAAGGCCGCCCGCGCCGCACCCCCCTCCCCCCGCGCCTCACAACACCCTCCCTCCGCGCCGCACTCCCCCCTCGCTCCACGCAGCATTCCCCCTCCCCCCGCGCCGCACTCCCCCTCCCCCGCGTCACAGCCCCTCCCCCCGCACCCCGCAACACCCTCCCCCCGCGCCCCGCAAGGCCCCTCGCGCCACCACCCCCGGCGCTCTGCACCCCCCGCGCTCTGCAACACCGCCACCCCCGCGCGCCGCACCCTTCTCCCCGTTATGTTGCGAGATTCACGCTTTACCCTGCGAATAGCACCACGCGGAAGCGCGGATCCGTCAAGCGAACCGCGCCTCCGGGCGGAGAAGCGGCGTCAGTGTGGCATACCCTGCGAATCGCACCGCGTCTCCGCGCGGGAGCGCGGATTCGTCGGCGAATCGCGCCTCCGGACGGAGAAGCGGTGTCAGTGTGTGGTACCCGGCGGTTTTTCCATACAAATCAACATTTTACAGTACAAAGTTTAAATCCGCGCCACCGCCATTCGCCGCGGTGAGCGGAGCAGTGTGTTTTCCGCCTAAGAGCTTAAGAAGTACGCTTTCACCTGCGACTTGAAAATATTAAGAGAAGGAGAACCACGAATAGATTCAGGAAGAGAATTCCACAGTCGGATAGAACGGATAGTGAAGGAATTGGAATAGAAATTGGTAGTATGAGGTGGGATGTAAAGGCGAAGAGAGTCAGCTGATCGAAGAGGACGAGTATGAGTAGAAGAGAGATATTGAAAACGGTCTTTGAGATAGAAAGGAGTACGAGGATATATAGATTTATAGATATGTATTTTTATTTTATTGTCATGTTATTTTTGCTACCCCCTATCTTATTCTATCGATGTTTTCCTACCCAAAGGTTGCCTGGAAGAAATTGCTATCTAGCAATAAGGCCGCCTATTGTATCTCTTTTCCATTTGTAACCACACTTTTGTATAAGTATGTATTTATTACAATAAAGTATATTGAATTGAACTGAGGATCGAACAAGACTGAATATAATAGATTAAGAGAGCCAATTTAGTTCCTTACGATACTCGGAGACATGGTCATACTTCCGCAGCCCAAAAATAAACCGGATGGCAAGGTTTTGCAAACGCTCTAGTTTGTTCACCAGAGCAATATTAAGGTCGGGGTAACACGTGTCTGCATAATCTAATATTGGAAGGAGAAGAGACTGGGCTAACACAATTTTGGTGGCAGTGGGGAGAAAATTGCGCAATCGGTTTAAAGAACGACTAGAGGCAAACACCTTCCTACTGATCTCTGCCACCTGAGGGACCCAGGAAAAAGTTTGGTCAAAAATGATGCCAAGGTTTTTCACCTTTGCACTGTAAGGAACAGGAACACCATTAAAAACAATGCGTGGCAGTTTATTGTAGTCAATCCTAGAAACATAGTAAGGACTACCAATTAAAATGCACTGTGTTTTAGTAGGGTTGACGTTTAAGCCGTATGATCTACTCCATTTCGAGATAACGTTCAAATCCTCATTTGTGGTATTAATAGCCTGAGATAGATAATCTAAAGGTGCCTGGGAATAAATTTGAAGGTCATCCGCGTAGAGATGGTAAGAAGAAGAAATATGAAGAGAAATATAATTAATGAAGAGAGCAAATAGAAGCGGAGATAATTCGCCACCCTGTGGTACACCCGCACTGGTTATACACCAAGATGAGTAAGATTCCTCAATACGTACGCGTTGTCGGCATCCGCACAGGTAGCTACGAAACCAGTCAATTTCAGTTGGAGAGATGTTAATAGAACTTAGCAACTCAAGCAGTATGTTATGATCAACAGTGTTAAAAGCGTTGCTAAAGTCTAGAAGTGTTAAAACTGTAAGTTGCTGATTTTCCATCCCAGATCTAATGTCGTCGGTGATTTTGATAAGCGCAGTAGTCGTACTGTGGCCTGGACGAAAACCGGATTGGAAAGGGTTAAGGAGATTGTTTGCGACTAAGAATTTACTCAGCTGGCTGTGAATTAGGCGCTCGAGGACTTTAGAAAGGAAAGGTAGAATAGAGATAGGACGATAATCAGATAGACCTGAGGGGTTTGACTTTTTGGGAAGGGGAATAATGTGTGCTTCTTTCCAAATATTAGGAAAGGAGCCTGAGGAGAGGGATTTATTAAGGATATTGGTAATAATGGGACAAAGGATATCAATCAGGGGGAGGACCATATTGCGACTGATTTCATCACCACCGAATGCATTAGATGTGATTTCGCGAATGTTCTTCTCAACATACCCAACCGAAAGTTGACTGAAAGTAAAAGGAGAAAAGTTCGGAGTTGCTTGCTTAGAAAGGAAATCAAGTGTTTGAACTTTAGTGATGCTATCAATATCAGAAGTGGAGGAAAAATGATTATTTAGGGAGTCAAGGTTGATGCCAGTCGGAGAAGAGTCTTTTTGGGATTTACCTATTCCTAAAGATCGTAAAAATTTCCATACTTTGGCAGGGTCACCTTGCTCAACAGACTGATGGATATGACGTCTTTGAGCGTCCCTGTAAATCAAGTTACAACGGTTCCTCAGGCGGTGGTATTTATTTTTGTTCCGTTCCGATGGATCCGTTTTGTACTTGCACTTGGCATAGTTCTTTTTGACCATTAACGATTTGATCTCCTCGGTAAGCCAAGGAGCAGGAAGGTGCTTAACCTTGACGGGACGTATAGGTGCGTGAACGTTGTAGAGTTCTAAAAGTAAGGAATTGAAGATGATGACTTGTTCATCCACCGTACTAGCCCGATCAAGTACAGACCAATCAATGTTTCTAGCGTCTGTACGGAGACGGTCAACATCCATACCAGCAAAGTTGCTTAGCATAAGCACACGAGGTTTAGGTTTAGGAGGGCGAATTTTATAGGAAACAAAAATCAAATCGTGATACGAGAACGCATCAGCAGTGTGCTGCTCATACTTAAAAACGTTATTAGGGGAAGATACAATGGAAAGATCTAACAAAGAGGGAACACAGCCCGGAAAGAAATGAGTAGCTTTAGAAGGAAGTATATGTAAATTGGAAGCACTAACGATATTATTGAGAGACGATTGACGATTGAGAAACGATATTATTTCTATACCTTTTCTCTGTATTTGTCGTAAATGTCGTAAAATAAGGAAAACAATTGCTTTATTGTTACTGTCCTGCTCATTTTTGTAGTCTACTTGGATGAGCATTCTCACTCGACTTCGCCTAATGTTTTTCATATCTGCCATAATATTTTGTCAGACGTTTCGATTCACTCCGTTTTGTTGGATATGTATTTAACCTTTTTGTATAAGTAAGCTGCCATCTACAGATACCTACCGTTAAGTGCAGCGTGTGACATCGTGTGACGTAGATTTAACTGAGGCCCAAGTGAATTAAGTGAATACACCAGAAGAACTGAAGATAGACCACACAATGACCAGTACCACTCTGCCAAGGCCAAACCGACCAAAAAAGAAGATACAGAGATATTGTGGTATTTCCGGGGACTCAAAATAAATATTGCTTTTTATATTAGTTAGCACTATTAGTGCTGCGAAGAATAAACATGTGCAGAGTGTTACAAAAAAAGGACTACAACCATAGAGTACGAGTATAGTAGATCAAATTAAGCTATGTTACGACAAAATACGGTAACCCGGATTGCCGCGTTTTATCATCCGAGGGCAGATCTGCTACTTCTAATTTTGGTAATTTTGACCGAATGATCCGCTATCCGCAACATAAATGTGTATTGATGTTCGATCGCGCCACTGTACCCGTTCCTATGAAGACTCGAACCCATATAGATCCGGCGGAACCGATACGAGTGAGCAAATCTGCTGAGCGCGTCACTCCATCCACTCCGCTAAGGACTCGAACTCGATATAGATCCGGCGGAACTGGAACTGGTACTGGTACCTGGAAGCAGATCCACGGAGTTGGACCCACATCCGGGCGCAAATCCTTTGAAAACTCGGACCTACACATCCCTATTTTATTGCCTATATCAGGAGTCAAAAAATGGCGGACCGCGGTCCGGATCAGGACCGCCGACCTATTTTGTGCGGATCTTCAGTAAACAAATCAACTTACGCAATTTTTTTAACTGTGCAAATCAAGCTGTCAAACTTTACATAGAACAACGTTAAAATATTGTCAAATCCCATACAGATTGACAGTTCGACCTGCACAGTTAAAAAACTGCGTTATACGAAACTCGAATACGTAATTAATAATTTACCGTGTTTTGTCTTTTCTGCCTCAGCTGCTGTAAATAAATTGTACAGCAACGCTGTGCACACTTTCTCGCGAATTCCTTATACAGGTGTAACAAAATTGGTGCAGGACACATTAACTGGGGATTATACTCATCGTACTGAACAACTTTTGTTCTACAACTTTGCTCAAATCGCAAAAAAAATTGAAGAAACAGGAATATTTAGGAGTAACTAGCAATAAGTAGGTAATTCGTTGATCTTCTCTAAAAGGATTTTCCATTAGAGTTTTGTTTTTTGACACTGTAATTTCCACAGACCTCTCTGGCCTCGGGTTGTCATCTAGCTCAAAATCACCACGACTGAACTGTAAAAACAACTGTTCCATATTCCTTACAGTACGAGCTTATTAACGAATACAGTAAACAGCTCGTTAAGATATTGTTTGTATTGTCGAACCTGGCTTGAATTTTTTGTAGAAAATGACAACATAGTCTCGTTTGCTCAATGTCGTCATCTTAGAAACTTTGAAAATTAATAACTACTCAGTCGTAATTTATAGAAAGGTAAAATAAACGTATATAATTCTGTAAGGGATGTTACTTAATATCAAAAATAAAATCGTTCACTTAACTCTCATCGTTTACATATATCAAGACTTCTTGAACACCCTACGTACTCGTATTATTACAAATCAAAACGATTTACTTACGGCACCGACTTCAAAAAAAATATAATTCAAGGTATCTATTCTAATAATAGGTGTTTTATTTGGGAGATAGATAAGTAAGTAAATATTATTATAAATTTAAATAGGTATTGAATTTTTCAGTTCCGATATGATACTTTTTGAAGGCGGTTTTTTTTATTATTTCTGTATTTTTTTCAAAGTTTTTGGCTCAGTCGTTTCGAAAATATGGGGTGGAACGGTGGTAATTTTCTTCTATTTTCTTAAACATTTCTTAATTTATTTGAAAATTATAAAAAAAAAATTAAATCCTTACAACAAGCGTGACATATCAAACGGTATCTGTTTGTTGTGGTAAACTATCTGATAATATAAATATACTTGTACAAAGTATGTGTCAAATGTAAAAAAAAAACATGTAAGCACATTTACAGACAATCTTTATTATTTGAATTTCTTACTAGTCATCGGCATCTTCGATATCTGGTTGTTTTAAAGGATTTGAAGGATCTATTTTCATCTTTTCGTCACTTCTTGTTTTGTTCTTGTTACCTTTTGGTGTTTTGCGTTGCTTCAGTTTATTGACATTTTCCTTTTTTTCTCCACTTATTATTACAGGTTCGAGCATTACCTTATTATTTGCATTTATAGGCAGTTTATCACCCCATTTTAATTGATGGTGCTTTATGAGTTTGCCGTAAATGTTCGCGTTGCAGGATTTCTGGAGATCGACCACCTGGCGCTTGCTGCACTCGCGGCCAAACAACAGTCGCAACTTCAGCTTGTCCAGGGCAGACAATGTGTCGGTGGGCCCGAGCTGAAGACCTGGAAGCTGAAATACAATAAGTAAGTATGTTTATTTCTCTTTGTGCATTCTACACTTTTAAGTAACTGGTGCTCGTGTTTACAAAAGAACGTAGTCCACGTGAGGGTGATGTTGTGGTATCCTGACAAGTAAATTTATTTGGTTTTGTGCATTCCTACACGAAATCATTTTGATTTTCCGGGATCAACAATATTCTGTCGAATTATGGAAACGTATCGTATTTGACACGCCCTAATAGTAAAGACAAGATCTTCATTCCGGCTGGCTGGCTGAGTCATACTGGCCTCTCATATTCCCGTATGAATCTTTCAAAAAGATTCAAAAATTCAAAGTTCAAAATAATTTATTTCTTTACGTAGGTACATTAAGCACTCTTATAAACGTCATATCATTTTGCTAGAGGAATATTCCAAATGTCATTATCATTAAAATAATCTACAGTCTTATGGTATCCTCTTGAACAAATACAGCGTTTTATATGTTTCTTAAATTTAAATTCTGGTAGTTCACACACGTCATTCGGAATTTTGTTATAAAAGCGTACACACTGCCCCACAAATGATTTTTTCACCTTACTAAGCCTCGAGAAAGCTATGTCAAGATTATTTTTACTTCTCAAATTACGGTTATGTCTGTCACTATTTTTGAAGAACAAGTTTAGATTTTTACGAACGTACATGATATTTTCGTAAATAAACTGACCGGTATCTGTTAGAATATTTATTTCCTTAAATCTATCGCGAAGTGATTCTCGAGATCGTAGTTGGTATATAGCTCGGACTGCTCTTTTTTGTAGAATGAAAATTGTTTCAATGCCTGCTGCGTGTCCCCACATAAGACATTATACTGTGAAAGTAACTGAAATATACTAATCTGGCAGTTGTTACATCCGTCGATTGCCTTATTTTCTTGACGGCGTAGGCAGCTGAGCTAAGCCTCCCCGCTAGAGTTGCAATATGTGGGGCCCACTGTAACGTTCTATCTATAGTTATGCCGAGAAAAACTGTACTAGGAACAAAATCTAATTCGTTACCATTTAATATAACTTTATTATGAGTCTGTTTAACATTTGGCAAAGAAAACTTGATGCATTTTGTTTTTTTCGCATTAGGTAACAGATTATTAGCGGTAAACCAGTCTAGTAACTTAGAAAGAGTGTTGTTCACTTCGTCAATTTCAACTGTCTTTCTACTCACCTTAAAAAGAAGGGAAGTATCATCAGCAAACAACACAATATTTGAAAGGTTTTGCACCATGAATGGCAAGTCATTGATGTACGTCAGAAAAAGGAAAGGGCCTAAAATAGATCCTTGTGGCACGCCCATTTTCACAGTGGACCCAGAAGAATTAACGTCCTTGACTTGTACCATTTGCATTCTATTATGAAGATAAGATTTAAGGAGACCAAGTGCCCTATCCCTCACGCCGTAATGCTCCAATTTTATGAGTAAGGTTTGATGTTCTACGCAGTCAAAAGCCTTAGATAGATCACAAAATACCCCTATTGCATTTTGATTCCTCAAATGCCTCATAAATATTGCGTACTAAAGCAACTCCTGCATCTGTTGTTGAACGCCCTTTGACAAAACCAAATTGTTGATTATGCAGGAGATTGTTCATGTTGAAATGATGAACCATTTGATTTAACATATATTTTCAAAAACTTTACTAAGTACAGGAAGCACTGAGACAGGCCTGTAGTTTCCCGGTTCAGTTTTTTTGCCAGATTTATATAAAGGTAGTACTTTACTGTATTTCATAAGATCGGGGAATACACCACTGTTAACGCTGGTATTATACAAGCAAGCCAAATATGGTGCTAAAATATGTATTACATTACTGATTAAACTAACTGATAATCCCCAGAGGTCTTCTGTATATTTTCATTTTAAAGATTTAAAAGTCTTTACAACAACATTTGGCTCAATTTCTTTAAAAGTAAATACTGAAGAACATGACGTAACGTTTTCCTCTCATAAAAATTGAGCTTGTACGGGTGAAGAATTAAGGGCTTCAGTCGTTTTTACGGGTATTATGTTAGTGAAAAAGTAGTTAAATATCATTTCATAATCCTTAAGCCAGTGTTAATCCTTAAGCAAGTCTTAATCGGAAAAATGGAAATTTTAAGCATAAGAACCATCGACGTAGAAACAAATGGACTTCGGGTCAGCGCTCAAAAGTGTCCGAACCAAAGGAGTAGTAAAACGCAAAAAGAGTTGTAATTTCGCGCCAGTGTTTCTATGTTTGTTATAAAAAAAACCAAGATTCTACAAAAATAAAAAATTAAAAAATACTTATAAAACATAGCCAACAAAAATCATTATAAATGAAAGCTACTCCATTACATCTCTACTTTCACTCGAAGCTGCGTAAGGTGAAGTATGTTCCAGTCGAAGCTTCATATGGTGATAAATTGTTGCAAACAAAATCAACCGTAATGCAATTACACACGATCTAATACAAATGTGTTGTTTCTATACATATAAGGTGCTACTTTATTAGTGCCCGATATTTTAGTCAGTGCTTCTACTCCTGATTCTGATCAACTTTCCCCAAGAAACCTATAGTCAAATCGCAAAAAAAAATTTTGACTCTTCATACAAATCGATCAGCCGAGCGGCCAAATTTGTATGAAGAGTCCAAAAATTTTTTTGCGATTTGACTATAGGTTTCTTGGGGAAAGTTGATCAGAATCAGGAGTAGAAGCACTGACTAAAATATCGGTCACTAATAAAGTAGCACCTTATATAACTACGTGTATATAGGTTAACTGCGGACGCTTTTTTCGTGAATTATGTATTAGACCCGTCGTCCATTTGTTTCTACGTCGATGATAAGAACCTTCAAAGCAGGTACCATTCGAATCACACCCCGGTCACTTTATACAGACGCGCCATTGTTTGCTACATAGACATTCATGTTTGTAAACATGTAAATGTGTGCGTGATGTACTAGGGTTGATTTGAATTGATTAATGGTAATGGTCACACATCGGTCACACAGGGGGGGATGAGGTAGCATTCAGAGAGCGGCAGGGAGTGTCCATACTGTATAATGTCCTTATACTGTGCATTCAAATATTACTAAGAAAAGTAATATTCGAATGGTACCTATTTTATTTAAAGCTTAATTCTCATATCAAATTAGACGGATGTCACACTGCACCGGAATTCGCTCCGGTGTGCGGTCTGCGGGTGTTTTTGCCTTTGACAGTGTCAAGTAAGGGCGAAAACACAACAGAGCGGTGAGGCGCTGCGACGCCAAATTCCGCGTTATGCTCCGCCGCAGATATCAGTGGTGCGGCGCCGCGACAACAAAATTCACAACGCAAGTAAATGCGTTGTGCGGCGTGACGCTGATATCTGCGACGAGCGGTGTTGCGAGACGCGTGTGTAACTATATTTTTATTCGAAATCAGGAAACAATTTTATCAATAAAGAGTTTACAAACAAACAAACAAACAAAACCCTTAATATATTTAAAAGAAAACTAAAGACGTATGTCCTTAGTTTAACTCAATGTTGTTAATTTAGTTTTAAATCTACCTACTTTTTTAATCTCGATCATTAGATTAAGTTTACCTTTGTTTAAATGTAATTTAGCCCACTGCACTGTAATTTCTCTATAAATGAACTGTTATGTTCTTGAAAGATAATAAAGATCTTTAAATCGTAACTCCACAAATCTCCCTCCATTTCTCGGTTTTTAGAGTCCTATTTTTTAAAT
Organism: Coleophora deauratella; assembly: GCA_958295455.1. Classification (NCBI taxonomy): domain Eukaryota; kingdom Metazoa; phylum Arthropoda; class Insecta; order Lepidoptera; family Coleophoridae; genus Coleophora; species Coleophora deauratella. The sequence continues at coordinate 9,408,839 of OY282409.1, read as the reverse complement.
CTTCTCTAGTTTATCCCATAGATTGGGACGTTGCTCTATTAATGATATAAAATAATCAACATCTACTGAATTGACCATCTCAGTAGCACGACTAGGTTTGTTCAAAAAACGAGCGTCCGACTCTGTTGTGTTTTCGCCCTAAAAATTCGAAGCTCTGCACACCGGTTTGGATTCCGGCGCAGTGTGATATCCGCTTTAGACTTTTACATTTGATAAATAACTGGCTACCATTTTAGGAAACATTCAATATTTTGAAACTTTATCAATGCCTTAGATCAATGCAGAGGGCAATGCAGACAAAAACGTGTCAAGTGAGTTAGTTAACCTGCTGACCTCCCAACCAACATCACTTATAGGACTTACCAAGATTCCCCTATAGGTACGCCTTGTTGCTATGGAGAATTAGTTAGGTATATAAGATAACTATGCCATGCCGGAAAACATCGTGTTATAAACATTGATTTTTACCAGCAAGAGAAGATGGTGCTATTTTTTTTACCTTCAACTGGTAAGCCTTTGGCATCATCTCACCTGATGGTAAGTGATGATGATGCCGAAGATGGAAGAGGGCTTACCAAGATTCCCCAACGCAATGGGGAACTGGCTATCTTATCTTCATGCCGGAACACATAAATACTGTTAACATTGATGTTTGGCGGCAAGACTTAGATAAGATGGTGGTAGCCAGTAGAGTATTTTGAAAGGCGCCCCAGGCCGGTAAAGTTTGCCGCCCTATATCGGAGGTTCTTAGTTCTATGTTTGGTCAAAATTGGCTCCAGGATTCTCGTCCAGAATACTCAACTCTTTAAATCCATGGTTGAAAAAAAAAGCCTTTTTTTATTTTTATTAACAAACGTCCCCTTTTTAGGGATCCGTAGCCAAATGGCAAAAAACGGAACCCGTATGGATTCGTCATGTCTGTCTGTCTGTCTGTCTGTCTGTCCATATGTCACAGCCACTTTTTTTCCGAAACTATAAGAACTATACTGTTGAAACTTGGTAAGTAGATGTATTTTGTGAACCGCATTAAGATTTTCACACAAAAATAGAAAAAAAACAATAAATTATGGGGGCTCCCCATACTTAGAACTGAAACTCAACATTTTTTTTTTCATCAAACCCATACGTGTGGGGTATCTATGTATAGGTCTTCAAAAATGATATTGAGGTTTCTAATATCATTTTCTTCTAAACTGAATAGTTTGCGCGAGAGACACTTCCAAAGTTGTAAAATGTGTGTCCCCCCCCCCCGTAACTTCTAAAATAAGAGAATGATAAAACTAAAAAAAATATATGATGTACATTACCATGTAAACTTCCACCGAAAATTGGTTTGAACGATATTTAGTAAGTAGTTTTTTTTTCAATACGTCATAAATCGTAAACCGCAATTTACCTTTCATTCAAGTTACAACGAACTACAAAAACTTTTATATTATGTTACTTGCTGCTACGGAACCCTGCATGGGCGAGTCCGACTCGCACTTGGCCGCTTTTTTTTTATTAAATCTCTACTACGAACCAGACCCCGCCGGAAATTAAACCCGCGAACTCTTGAAGTTAAGTGAAAGCAAGAGCCAGTGGCCACGAAGGCTGTTAAAAATACTCTTCTCTAGGCGAGTACTATTTTTTTTCTGGCAACACTAACCAAATGTCATCAATGTCAAATACAAGCAGATATTTCACACGAAATTCGAGCAGTGTTTATGTAATCTGTTTCCTTCAGAATCTGTTTCCTTTAATCTGTTTCCAGCATAATTGACAACCCCATAAAAAAATTGGGATAGTTTTGTTTTTATTTATGTATTTTTTTGTCATAACCAAATTTATATAAGGTATTTTATTAAAAAAAGAAACCAAAATTCTTTATTAACTTGGACGTGGGAATTAAAGAGTTAAGTTGACAGACCTACCACATATCCGTACTGATATTGGGAGACCTAACATTCCTTGCCATGCCAAGTTGTCCTTTGTGACTCGATCATCCAACTTCATCAGTTTGATACATGTATAAGTAGCATTGGGAATATTTCCTTTCCTGAATGTCCAGGTACTTCGAAGCACACAATCAAATGCAGAACTACTCCCATGTCTAGAAGGGAAGGCAATTAAGGGGTCCTGTCTTGGTCTATGTTAATCAGCAATCATGGTGATTGTGAACATTGGCCTACCACAAAGTCGGATGTCTGGAGATGTTTGCAATTACGCCCTTATTCGTAGGATACGACGAAATAAGATAAGATAGCCAGTTCCCCATTGCATTGGGGAATCTAGGTAACCCCGCTTCCATCTTCGGCATCATCATCACTTACCATCAGGTGAGATGATGACAAAATCTGACAGCCACCCCCCAATTTTGTTACCTCTACTATAGTATTACTGATGCAAAATTTCAACTTGCAAACTTTCAACTTTCTAAGTATAGTATGTATATAAGGGGGTGCTCAATCATTGTAAATGTTTGATTTATTTAAGAAAACGCTAACATTGGCATTTCTTTTAATGGATAAACTTTACATGTTAAAGTACTTCTAATATTATAAAATTAATAATATATTTTTGTAATATTTGAACGTTTTATGCTCTAGAAATTGTGCATTACAGATTAAATAGGCTTCTGCTTAGCATCAAAATTTGCCCGATGTTCGCAAAATATAAGTATAATATCCGATGTGTTGGTAAAAAAAAGAAAGTGGATTGTTTCAATTTTTTATTATGTTAGCTGGTAAAGGGCTGACGACCCACCTGATAGAAAGTGGCCACCACCACTTGTGGGCTTCTTTAAGCTCAGAAGTATCATCAATACCTTGCCGATATTAGAGAAGTTAGATGAAATGCCTCTTAAGCCGGTACATGCAATATCTCGCCATTCTGACCCCAAAACCTACCGAAATGCAGTACGCCACGTGGCGGTGATATAGAGCGAACATTATACCCACTAGGGGGTGCAGAACCGGACCTCTTTAGTAAGAACCGGTTCTTCGGTTCCGATAGCTACTTGGAACCGGGTACCCGGTTCTTTCGGTTCTTCTAAGATTTTTTTTGACACGATTTTACGTAAGAAACAGATGGTTAAAAAACGTAAAATATGTATAATTTCCTCTTTTTATTGGAACAACTTAAGTATTAATTATTATTATCATCATCAGCCAAATGACGTCCACTGGTGAACAAAGGCTTCCCCCAAGGATTTCCACGCTGACCGGTCTTGCAATGCCCACATTCAACGCTTTCCCGCGACCTTTACTAGGATATCGGTCCACGGAATAAGAGGCCTGCCCACCCTATACCTCTTCCGGTGCGCGGTCGCCACTCGAGAACTGTAATGCCCCAACTACTCTACGAGCCATGTGCCCCACCCAGTGCCAATTCAGTCTAGCGATTCTGTGAGCTATGTCTTGTATGTACTTTATTTCTCCTACGTATCTCCTCATTTCTGATTCGATCACGTAGGGAGGGAACCTACAAGCACAGCACGCTCCATTACTGTTCTGTACTGTGTTGGATGCGGTGGTTGATCTCTTTCTTGAGGTTGGACCTACCTAGCTGGACTGTTTCTCCCAGGTATATATTTGTCAACAACTTCAAGTGTAGAGTCTACAACCTTCAGAGGAGTGGGTGTGATACGGAAATTTGTCATAATTTTAGTCTTATCTATGTTCATTTTAGGACCCACTTGTTGGAAGAGTCCATCGAGCATTATGTCTAGGTCTTCCAAGATCTCTGCCACAACCACGATATCGTCAGTGAATCGAAGGCGAGGTGATGTAATCGCCGTTGATGTTAATATCGAGTTCTCTCCAGTCCATAAGCTTCCAAACATCTTCCAGGCCAGCGGTGAACGGTTTCGGAGATATAACGTCTCACCTCTCGCTGCAACCGGATTGGTTTCGAATTCTTTTCCTGGAGGTGGACCGACATGGTGGCTTTTCATACAAATATTTTAGCACTTCGATATATCGATAGTCGATTTGGCACCGTCGGAGAGACTGTAACTATACTCTTAGGTCTTCTGTATAATCTGTCTCAACGTATGAGTGTGGTCTATGGTACTGAAGCCTTTTTGGAATCCGGCTTGTTCAGGAGGCCAGAACTCGTCAAACCTGCGTGCGAGATTTGTAAAGAATTTGTAATGACTCTCAAAAACAGCTTGTAGACATGGCTCAGAAGTGAGATGGGTCTATATTTCTTCTTGTCACGCTTTTTGAAGAAGAGCACCACCACTTTCTTGTATCATGCCATAGACATTCGACCCTCGAGCATATCGTTACTTAAAAGCTTCTGAAGAACTTGAAGTACCGGTTTTCCACCTGCTTTTAAAAGCTCAGTCGTAATTCCATCTTCACCCGGTGCCTTGTTGTTCTTAAGCTGTTTGAGAGCCATTCTAATTTCATACAAGCTGATGTCCGGGATATCTTCGGTTTTGTGTCTAGTCAATTTGGCTCTTGAGTCTTTAGCCAGATTACTGAAGGGTAAGCGTGTGGTCTTGTATAATTGTCCGTAGAACTTCTCAACCTCCTCCAACAGCTCAGGCTTGGAAAACACGATTCTGCCATCCTCAGTCTTCAGCTTTGTCAGTTGGCAATCAGATCCATTGCCAATTCTTTTGAGCCTTTACTGAACATGAATCTCCTCTTTTATACGATTAGTATTAAATAGGCGTATATCGCGAGACATAGATTTGGAGAGATCTATTTGTTTAGTCGTCGATACTGAAAAGCATCTTCAGAGGATTTCAGAATCAGGCTTCCTCTTTCGTCCATGAGCTTGCTGGTGAAGTCCAAGATCCGAGATGTTCTTTTTTGAACGGCTGGTTTTGAAAGCATTATTTTCCAGTTTCACACTAAATGGCGAAAGAAATGATCATAAAATGATCATATGCTGCTTCAAATCTTGAAGAACCGAAAGAACCGGTTCTTATGACTTGTAGAACCGGTTTTTATTTTATTAGACAGAACCGGGTTTTCCCGGTTTTTTCGGAACCGGGAAAAACCGGTTCCATGCCCTAATACCCACCCAATCAGACCTTGTTAACAACTTAGGTACTACTAATAGAGGTCCCTAAGCTTTTGTCAGAAAATAATTGCGAAAAATTGCTTGGTGTACCTATACTGACAGCTGGCAGAGATGAAAACATTGCTAAAATATTAAATGACAAGTTCAGGCTATGCATTATGATAAGACTTCCGTTAATACTGGAGCCTGGAAAGGAGTATGTGTTCTGGCCGGGGTGAAGATTGACGTGATATGTTTTGGCTTGCTTGTCAACATCACACACTAGAATTCTAGCAAAATTGTATTCAAACTATGCTCTATATATCATTAAGCTCTACTAAAAATGAATTAATGAATAAGATACAAAAAAAAGGAGGAGGTTCTCAATTCGTCGGAATCTTTTTTTTTTATGTATGTTCACCGATTACTCGAAGACGCCTGAACCGATTTGGAAAATTATTTTTTTGTTTAAAAGGGTATACTTCACAGGTGGTCCCATATAAATTTTATCGAAATCGATTCAGCCGTTTTTGAGAAAATCAACAAAAACATAGCAAAATTGGAGTTGTTGCGATCGAAGTCGGTTGTTTTTAACGTTTTCAGCGTGGTCAATTATGTTATTTAGGTTTAAAGAGTCAGTTTTATTCTAAGATGAAAATAGATAACGATGGCTGCATGGAAGACTGCCGCAATCAGTATTGCGGTAATTGACATTTAGACGTCATTTTTGATGCACCCTTGTTATTTTTTTTCGTAACGAACTTACAATACTAAGAAACTTACGAAAAAGATTCATTTTATTTCATTTCATTAGCCAAAATCCATCCTAAGACAGAATTGAATTTTCCAATTATTCTTTCTACATTGTTTAATTTCGACATTTTGCTCCGTCAGTTCCCGCTTTCGCGTCTTCAAAACTATATTTTTTTAGAAATATATTCACCATCTCTATATACGCTATTACCACCCAGGACACCTTTCTTATTCCTTTGAACTATGCCAGTGATTATGATTAAGCTATTTCACGCATCTCTTTGTGCTATATTCGGTTACGTAAAGAAGCCCCTAAGAAGAGCTATCTGCCTAAACCAGTACCAATAATCATCATCGCACAATTTATATTATGTATTTATTAGACATTTATGATTTTTATGTTTAGGCACTGAGACCCGTCTGAACTGGATTTCCTTTTCAACAATCTTATTTCTTTCATTTTAGTAATATTTTTTAAAGATTCAACTGTTTTTATAAATATTGTAATTCTAATTAACAAACAAGAAATATTTCATTCAGTTTCAAACCAACTTCGGTTGTGCATGAAGACTACAGGTTGTAACAGAAAGGTGTGACAATACTTCAAGGTTGGCTTTTACCCATCAAACTGAACAACTTTTGTTCTACAACTTTGTTGAAATCGCAAAAATTTTTTTGGACTTTTCATACAAACTTGGTTCGCCAGCTGATCGATTTGTATGAAAAGTCCAAAAAAAATTTTGCGATTTCAACAAAGTTGTAGAACAAAAGTTGTTCAGTTTGATGGGTAAAAACCAACCTTGAAGTATTGTCACACCTTTCTGTTACACCCTATATACGTCCATACTTTATACATATCATAGTATAGACTTTCTTTAAACTTTGTTGTTTATTGAAAACTTTTTGTTCGTAATAAAATCTTTTTATTTACTGACTTGACATTAGTCGTCAGAGAAAAAGAAGTAATTACCTACAAACAACGCATGACATGAATTTTTTTCTAAAGACCGAGCGAGTATTTTAAATTCAGGTGATGCGTTTAACTTTCATTATATTATTTACAGTTTATTATATAAAAATAATAAATACAAGCATGTTATAAACTTTTTTCTGTAAATAAGACAAATATTCCGTCGGACTTATGAATGCGGTGCACGCTACCCTTTTTCATTTAAAATTTGAATGGACTCGTCCATAGGTTTAAAATTCCGTGACAAGAAATTTTGTATTCTGTGAATTTTACAACAAATCATTAAAAATCACTGTAACAATGTTCTTATTTACGTAATTTTCCTACGTTTATGTACCAAATTACACGAGTTCACATTATTCAATTGTGGCGACATCTATCGCACCGCCACAAACTAATCCTAGAACGCGATATCGAAAGTTTCTTCACACTACGCATATTTACGACTTCCAACCATCAACGGTTGGACCACGGCCGGTCCCCCAGGCATACCACCTCGCCTGGCGGAGGTACCTTCCTTTTCCTCCGAAGAGTGGGAACACACGGTTCCTACACAACCATTTAGTAACAGCATGGAGATAGTTGTATTTTTTCAAACATTTTCTGGTCTTGTTTTTTTTCAAGTATATATCTCGATATTACCTCTGTTGCGTTTATTTATTGTAGCTTGTACTTGCGTCAGGATTGGTTAATCCTGGCTGGGTCGCCACTTGTACAGTTAACAGTTCACAGATGCACAAACTACAATAAATGAAACACAGGTTTGCTTGGACAACCGCACCCGGTGACAGCTCGATGGCAAGTGTCAACCGTAGTAACGTTCATATAATGGGGAAGAAAACTGACAAAGCTCGCCGATAGAGGCGCTGATATAGCTTGACTCATACTAACTGTCAAAACGTATAGAAAATATTGTTTACGTGAACTAAACATAAGATTATTAAAAAAAATTCGCGTTGTGTGGCGATTGGTTGCAATAATAATGGAAATCATTAATTTGCTAAAGATTCTCGGATGAAGAAGACGTGGGAAAAGTTACGTTTTCAATTATATACTTTTCAACTTCGCCTTTAATTGAGGAACAGTCCAAGTCGCATACATTTTCTATTTAACAATTTTACAGAAAAAAAACTAATTTATAACACCTCTATAATAAAAAACGTGGGGTTGGTTGGTTGGAAGTTGTTATGAGTTAAGCATCTGTAGCGCCATCTGCAAATAGCTTAGCGTTTTCTTCCCCATTTCCAGTATGCTACAAACACCTAACGGTGAAGACCAAATGGGTGTTTATCAAGCTTGTGTACTCAGTATACTCTTGTACGGCGCCAAAACCAGGACGTCGTACATAAAACATGAACGCAGACTCAACAGTTTCCACATGTGCTGCCTACGGAGCATTCTAGGCATATCATGGGCCGACAGAGTAACAAATGAGAGGGTACTGAAATGGCACAGCTTCCCAGTTTCATGGCCCTGCTGAAACAGCGACGCTTACAATAGCTGGGGCATGTGTACCGAATGGATCCCACTCCACTGCCGCGACGTGTTATGCTAGGTGCAGTTGCACACTCGTAGGGAGATGTTGGGAGACCGCTGTTGCATTTCAAAGACTACGTTAAGCGCGACATGGCGGCTTTTACCATCGATTTCCGAGGCTGCGGCTGGGAAAAGCTCGCCGTAGACAGGGACGAATGGCGCAAGTGTGTGGGAGATAGTCGCAGGGCGAGTGATGAGGCCTGGTTTAAGCTGCTTTCAGAGCGGAGGAACCGTCGACATCTAGACGCTTCTAAGGCATCTGTTGACAACTTTCCCTGTTGGTCCTGCGGTCGACTGTGCCGGTCTCGTATTGGGCTGTACAGTCACCAAAAATATTGTACACGCGACACTGACTGAATCGTCTGTCATAGACGCGTCAGGCCAATGATGATGACTGTGACATTAGCTGAACGACTATTAAATAAATATAAATACTGTGGCAGCGTTTTTAATACTAGGTTTTTAAATCACTAACATTTTCTAGTTTGGAAACGTTCCGGATTTCAACACTTGTCTTCCTACTGGCCCGGTCAAAACGGTGCAGTACGTAAGATGCGGTGTCCTGTGGGGTGCGGCAGGGCGGCCTGACCTCCCCACCCTTTTCAACCTGTACAGAATTACCTGATCGAGGAGCCGAGCAGCACCCGTGTCGGCTGTCATGTACCAGGAGAAAGGCTCAATAATCGCAGTTATGCCAACGACATGGTGGCCCCTTGGTTTGTGGCCTAAGAACTCTTACATAACAAAATGTGAAAACTATGCCAAAAGGCACTCTTTGACGTACAATGTAAAGAAAACTGAAATTGTTGTTTTTAAATATGGTAATGGACCTGACAACATACCTTAAATGACAGCTCTATAAATATAGTTTCACAGTTCAAGTATTTAGGACACATTATAAGAAATGATTTAACTCAATGATAATAACGACTTGAAAAGGCAGCGACGACGGGCCATCGCAATGAAAAACAATACTTATGCTTGGTAGCCACTTTGCGAACAAAATTTTTAGGTGGTGCGAGATCTTATAATGGCGCCCCCTTCGTATACAAAAGTTATGTTTCTTTGATGCATTTATTTATTTGCTATTACTCATAATTCTGCTCTTGTACATTGTATTATTTATTTCAAGAAACGAAGTTTTGTCATGGCAAAACATGCGTCGCTCGGCTCGCGCAAGGTTTTTTCAATTTATCTTACGAAGCTCCTCGCGGTTATACCATTTTTTAACAGTTTTATGACTATTTTGAATCTACTTTAAAAAGTTTTTATTTGCTCCTTAAATTTCATACGAGAGACATTAATTTGTTATCGGTGCCGTTTATGGAAAGCCAAGACATGATGCCTCAAGCAATAACTTAATATGCTTATAGGCTAATCAGCAGGGTTCGCATGATATATATCGGATATATATCATGATATATATCAATTGATATTTATGCTTGATATATATCAATATTGATATTTATATTTTCCTAGCTTCTAAGAGCTGCTTCTTACGAATGAATGTGCCAAATGCAAAGAATAAAGATATGATTATCACAATAATAAATAAATGAGTTTAGTTTAATTAACTATCTTCAAATTTGCAAAAATAAAATATACATTTTAGATTCAGTTATTTCGAAAAAACATATCAGAGTATAAAATTTGAATGTTATTTTAATAAAAATCTTCAAATTATCAAACATATACTTACATTTTAAATTCAGCTATTTCGAAAATCATGTATTAAAGTAAGAAATTGAAATTAGTATGTAATTTTGATAAATATCAAAAATATCAAAGATATCGAAAATATCGGATATATATCAAAAATATCTGATATTTTGATATTTATTATAAATATCGGATATTTACGAACCCTGCTAATCAGGCACTGTGATCATGATAGAGAAAATATATGAGATATATGTGAAATAATCTGGGTTTAAAAAATAATATCTGTGTTTTAACCATTAAAAATGGCGTTGAGAAAAAAAAACTTAATAACGCTCCTTTATTTAATCACGAGGCTACAGAATTTGCAGCTGTATTCACAGGAATATGCGCGAGCGAAGCGACCGCGCGAAATTTTAATTATGTAAAAAAAATACATCAGACCATGTATTTTATTTATAGAAATACCTCTACATTGCACCGCAAAATATCAGTTTAATCCCAAAGATTTAGTAGGGTGCAGCCACAGCGATTAAGGAATACCTGAGAACATAAGTTAAGAATACTGGTTTCGACACCTTAAAGTATACGTATAGTAAGCAAACACCATCCGTCCCGTCACCTACTCCGATCATGTCGTGATTTGCGGGGGTGTTTCTCGCTGATTCTGGCGCCCCCCTACAAACGGCGCATACACCACCCACCGCCGTCACCTATGCTGCTCATCTCATGATTTGCGGTGGTATTTCGGCTGATTTTGACGCCCCCTGCCAGAGGCGACTCTAGCCTATGTAGCGCCCGTGTGTAATCGATACCCTGGCGCCTCTAGTAGGCGCGCGGTCAATATGGAAAAATAAAAGTTATATTCAGTTAGAGATAAAGCTGCCGTCACCTAAATTGCCGATGCCAGATAACAACTCTGAAAACCCCGGACATTTGGGTGAAATCAGATTTTTTCCGGACATCTTAGTTTTTAGGGTTCCGTAGTCAACAAGGAACCCTTATAGTTTCGCCATGTCCGTCTGTCTGTCTGTCACGGCTTAGCGAGACTATTAGTACTAGAGAGCTGTTATTTGACAAGGATATACATATTAACTACGCCGACAAAGTGGTATAATAAAATCTTGAAAAACAAACCCCTACACCTGGCGATGAATTTTTTTTTTCGACTATCCCATAATGTGGGATGTCGTTGGATAGGTCTTTCAAAAATATTGTGAGTTTGTAAAAACCATTTTTTGATTTAGGGATCCGTTTTCGAAATATTAAGGACCTACACCCACTTGACCGCTTTTTGTAATAAATGTATGGGCGCCGGCAGGATTGTTTTCAATCTGCACATCTGCATACCTATAATCTATCCATTTCATAATTATGATAAGTACCTAATTGCTAATTAAGCAAGAATCGCATTAATGTGTACTGTATAAAATAAGCAAACAAGCGCGAGCAAAGCGAGTGCGAAATTTTTAATGGGTTTTCCGTATATGTACACCCCTTCCCTGCGCCTATGTACAAATAATACAATACAATAATTTATTCATAAAATCATTTACACGTCATTTGGTATCAAATATTCGAACAAAATTAATAGTATTTAAACTAGATCCAAAGACAACTAGGAAGTCTAACACTTTAAAGTTAGTCCACCAAAATATATAAGGCTTCCTCGGCAAAGAATTTGAAATGGAACTATTTTTGGAAGATTACGGTATTGATATTTTCTGTATTACGGAACATTGGCTAAAGGATCATGAAATGCTTTTTAGTTTTCAAAATTATAGTATGGCCAGTACTTTTAATCGAAAGACTGTGCAACGTGGTGGTTCCATTATATTTTACAAAAATAATATAAAGATTAAAGAACGGAAGGATGTTGTCAGTCTTTCGATTGAAAAAACTATCGAAATGTCCTGTGTGGAGTTGGAAACCCACATTATTATTTGCGTTTACAGACCCCCATATGATGACAACTTTGCTGGTTTCGAGTCGGTGATGGAGGATGCATTAGATTTAATTAGTAAAAGTAATAAATTGGTTGTAGTATGTGGCGATTTTAATGTTGATTTGCTTGAAAAGAAGTCTCTGACGACTATTCAAATCATTTGATTTAGATTTCATTTTTTTAGAACCAACGAGAAAAACGGAGACTTCTGCCACTTGTATAGATAATATATTTTGTAATTGTAACTTTGTAGAGAAAAAAGTAATTTATTGCTTGAGATTCAATCATAGTGGATTAATGGCTAGTTTTCCAACGAAATTAAATAAAGAACAAATAATAGTTCAAACAAGACCTGTCACTGTTTACCGAATAGAACATTTTCAAAAGGTCTTAACTGAAAAGCTGCCCATACCTAATTTTGACAATCACGTTGAAGCTAATAGTTTTTACACAGATTTTTTTACAGTGCTAGACAGGGAATTTCAATCTATATTTAAAACTAAATCCATAGCAATAAACAACAAACTAAAATTTTGTGAATGGGCTACTACAGGTATTCATAAAAGTCGAAAAACTTTATTTGACCTATACGACATGAAAACTTATATATTTCATGAGAATTTTAAAGAATACGTGAAAAAATATTCAAAAATTTTCAAACAGGTATGCCGCGCAGCTAAATCTAATTATTTATCCAGTAAAATCAAATTATCCGATAATAAAATAAAAACTGTTTGGAATATCATTAACAAAGAAACTGGGAAGGTTAAGCCTCGCGATAAAGAATTTGTTTTGCAAACAGAACACGGTAAAATAAAAACAAATGTTGAAGTAGCCAAAGAATTCGAAACTTATTTTACAAATATCCCACTAAAGACTACTGAAACCCTGAATTCATCACCTAGAAATGCCAAAATATTGCTAGAAGAAAACGTCAGTACTTGTGATCAAAAATTCTCTTTTAAAGAAATTGAACCAGATACTATTGTCAAAATCTTGAAATCTCTTAAAGTGAAAAAAACCGAGGACCTTTGGGGACTTTCAGTAAATTTAATCGGAAATGTTATTGATACTTTAGCTCCATATTTAGCTTGTCTTTTTAATATTAGCATTGATAATGGCGTTTTTCCAGACCTCATGAAATTTAGTAAGGTCATACCCCTTTATAAGTCTGGCAACAAAACTGACCCGGGAAACTACAGACCAGTTTCTGTGTTACCCGTTCTTAGTAATTTTTTTTAAAAAGTAATGCTAAATCAAATGATACAACATTTTAATGATAATAACCTCCTGCATAACCAACAATTTGGTTTCACAAAAGGTCGGTGTACAACTGATGCAGGAGTAGCACTTATTCGCAATATCTATGATGCTTTTGAGGATTCACAGAATGCAATAGGAGTATTTTGTGATTTATCTAAAGCATTTGATTGTGTTGAACATCAAACACTACTTATGAAATTAAGGCATTACGGTGTAGAAGACGGGGCTCTCAGTCTTCTTAACTCATACCTTAGCAACCGAACACAAAAAGTTCAAATAAATGGCATCAATTCTTCCGGCTCTAAAGTGATAATGGGGGTACCCCAGGGGTCAATATTAGGTCCTTTCCTTTTTCTTGCGTATATTAATGATTTGCCGTTTATGGTTCAAAATTTCACAAATATAGTGTTGTTCGCAGATGATACTTCTCTTATTTTTAAAGTTGATAGAAAATTTAACAAAACTGATGAAGTAAACAACACTCTTTCAAAGATACTCAACTGGTTCACTGTAAACAATCTACTCTTAAATGCTAAAAAAACCAAATGTATAAAATTCGCATTACCAAACGTTAGAAATATTGACGCTAGTGTAATCATAGATAGTAATGAATTGGAATTTGTCAATAGTACTGTTTTCCTCGGTATAACTTTAGATGCTACATTGCAATGGGGTCCACATATAGAAACTTTAGCGGGAAAGCTTAGTTCAGCTGCTTATGCCGTCAAAAAAATTAGGCAGTTAACAGATGTAGACACTGCACGGCTAGTGTATTTTAGTTATTTCCATAGTATTATGTCTTACGGAATTTTACTCTGGGGACATGCAGCTGATATTGAAACTATTTTCGTTTTACAAAAAAGGGCATTTCGCGCAATCTATCAGATGCGATCCCGCGAGTCGTTGAGGGATAAGTTTAAGGAAATTAATATTTTAACGGTTGCTAGTCAATTCATATATTAGAACATTATGTACGTCCGCAAGAATCTGCATTTGTTTCGTAAAAACAGTGACAGGCATGATTTAAACCTAAGGAATATAAATAACATTGATATTGCCTATTTGAGACTGAGCAAAGTTAAAAAGTCGTTTGTGGGGCAATGTGTACGATTCTATAATAAAATACCAGAACATGTAACAAATCTGCCTGAAAACAAATTCAAAACGCATGTAAAACAATGTCTGTGCTCAAAAGGTTATTATAAGATAATAGATTATGTGAATGACAAAGACATTTGGAAATGTATTGCTCTTCCTGATAACTTTATTGTTGATAACAAACATTGTATTAGTAATTAAGTGTTATTTTAAAAAATGTGTTGAAGCGAGTTTCTTTTGGGCTCGACGTTTCTTCTCGCTTCGGAAACACTTCCCGAAACGTTGAGTGTACAAGTTCCGCGTGGTAGGAACTTTGTACAAGGAGGAAAAAAAAAGACTATTTAAAAGTATGTGCAAAACATCTACTTAAATAAAAAACATTTTGAATTTTGAATTTTGAGTAATTATCCTTCCTTGTCTTCTAGATTTAATTGGTTAACATGTAGTAGTCCTCGTCTACGTTTGACCCACTCGCACGTAGTTTAGCGCCATAAGAGAAAAAGAGACAGCTAGGTACTCTCCCACCTCGGCGGCGCCATTGCACGGTCCAAGCCTCATTCGTTTTCGTGCGCGCACGGCTACCGCACGTAGTAAAAAATATTTCTTAAAAAGTTCGTTAATTATTTGAATTTAACAAGTGTGCAAAAATGTGCTTAGAAGAAAATAAACCCTTACGTTACTTTTACATAAGGAGATTATGTGGAAAGGAAATACAAAAATCATTTTAAAAAAAAAACAAGTGCAGTGAAAGTTATTTTTATTTAAACATGATGGGAGAATATCAAATAATTTTTTTTTGCTTCGAGTCAACGCGAGACGTTGACCAATAACCAGTTTTGCTTCGAGTCAATGCGGGACATTGACCAATAGCCATTTTTGCTTCGAGTCAATGCGGGACATTGACCAATAGCCATTTTTGCTTCGAGTCAATGCGAGACATTGACCAATAGCTACTTTTATTAGAGTTAATGCGAGACATTAACCACACTATAATATTCCTGTTTCGTATGAACTGGAATCATCAGCTTTCTAATGCTTATGCGGCTGCTCCATCAACCCTCGCTCGCCGCCACAGGTGAAGCGTTTGCAGCATCGTGGCTCATATCACTGTACTGCCACCACAGTCACCGCCGCTTATGCAGCTGACAACGATGCTGAAAAATCGACAACGACGATGGACGGATTGCCTCCCGAAACCTCCCCAACGGCGCTGCTGTAACCGCCGTCCGCCAAAACCGCTGCCGGCGCCGCCACCAAAACTGCCGCCGCCTACAGGTGATATGTACCATAAGCACCATCACGTCTATTTAATCTTCCGGGACATATCCACCGCCATCGTGCGTTTATACTGATGCCTACTATCCGCAGTTGAGATTCCTTCTAGTGATTCCAAACGCGTGTGTTATTATTTCAAAACCAACCTCGAGAAGGACGGTCTATTTAAAAAAAAAAAACATTTTCTCGAGTTTGTCATCTGACAATAACTCCAGAAATTGAGGCGATGCTGAACTATTAATCTAAGACGGAGACAAAAACAGGTATATTACAGCTATTTTTCTTAACCATAACGGTTATGTCCAATACCTACCGCTAACCTGATTTATTGAAACAACAGAAATCCTGTCATTTCAGATTATATAACTGATTGAATGAATGAATGAATGAAATACCCGACCGATTTCGGTCATGAGTCATAACGACCACTTCGACTCCTAGTAGACTTGTTGACTGTGGAGCGCCCGAAAATAGCTATAGTCCAGTCAATCTACGAATTTTTGTATGGAGTAGGTTACATTTAATGCACTTTGGGTGAAAATTTAGAATATGTTACTTAAATAATTGCAAAATGAAAATTCATGAAAATCTCTTATGAGTATTTGATAATTTTTCGGTAATTAGCCCCTAAAGAAACAAAATTAAATTTAAATGTGAACAAAAAATAGAAAACTGGTGATTTTTTACATGAGGGCTTCTTATAAGACGTTTTATTTATATTTATAATCGTCCCCGATCGAGATCAAAACATTGAGTAGATATTGAATATAATATATTTAAAAATTTATAACTTGAAAAGAAATACTGCAAGGTGAGTGATATTTTGTCTTAGGGGTTACATAACCACTGTCAATAACCATGAGAATTATCTCCAAGGTGAGTTCGTTATTTATTTTTTTATTAAGTTTTATTCGATTTTAACCCTTGCACATTAAAGACACTACGAATATTTTCATGAAATCTAATAGTAATATTTTTTTTAAACTAAGACTAAGAAAAATCCCCGGTCAATCTGTTGCACAGTTTCTGTAATAATCTAATAACAATTATAATACGCGAGCGGGCTGAGCGGGGGGCGCGGGCGGGGGAATGCGGCATGCGTGGCGCCCGCGCTACCCCGCGAGTTCTTTATTCAGCTAAGCTATAGCTGGGGATTTCGTGCAACATCTTGTATGAGAACTGTTTTTAATTTTGGATCAATGTTTCTCTCTCTCTTTCTTTTCTTTTCGTGTGGCACGTTTTTTTACTATTCACAAGATATAGATGGCAGTTGCCTGATGTTCCACTTAGTATCATCCGCGGTCACGTGTCTACCTATTGTGTTTTGTGTGTGTTATCAAGGATTTAAACTTGGTATATAGTTGTTCTTTAGGTGGTCTTGAGTGTTAGCCCAGGAGGCATCGGGAGGCATCACAAAGGTGCCGAGGGAAAACGGGGAAAGTTTGATTCGGCCGCGCTCTTCTTTCGAGCTTATATCTCCATAACTATATGTACTGGGGCAAGTGTGATAATTATCGGACAATTAAGGGAATACCAATTCATTTGGAACAAATAATTGCTTCCATCGCTAGAAAAAAAATTGGCTATGGAGGGTACATGTAAGGAGATCTGTCTCTGTGTACAAAAGTGTCCGTCAAAACGCGTTAAGTAAGGTAGGTGTTATTGTAATTGTAAAAAGCGGTCAAGTGCGTGTCGGACCACGCGCAGTGTAGGGTTTCTTAGTACTTCGACAAACACTGCTTCAAGGGGAAACCTCCCGTCTTACAAAACTGACTACTACTCGTTAACTTGTAAAGCCTACTTAGCTGTGATAGTTTTCCTTTTAACTTCGTTAAATATACTACTGCCGTGAATTTTTTCACATTTCTAGAAATAACCATTTAGCTGTCGGGGGGGGGGGAGGATCACATGACTTTAACAAAAAATTGCACTTTAAAGCTTAATATTTCGAAAACGAATCCATGACTCGAAAAATAGGTTTCGCAAACCCACAATATTTTTGAAAGACCTATTCAACGATACCCCACACTCTGGGATAGTCGAGAGAAAAAAAAATCAAAAAGAGCTAGTAACTTTAGTTCTCCTACGTATCTCCTCATATCTGATTCAATCACGTAGGGAAACACCAAGCGTAGCACATTCCATCGCCCTTTGAGTGACTTTAAGCTTTCTTATAAGGTCCATAGTAAGCGACCATGTCTCGGATCCATATGTCATCACTGGCAACACACACTGGTCATGGACTTTAGTCTTGAGACACTGCAGTATTTTGGACGTGAAGATATTGCGAAGTTTCCCGAACGCTGCCCAGCCAAGTTGGATTCGATGGCTGATCTTTTTCTTAAAGCTGGACCTACCTAACTGGACTGTTTGTCCCAGGTATATACAGGGTGTAACAGAAGTGTGTGACAATACTTCAAGGTTGTCTTTTACCCATCAAACTGAACAACTTTTGTTCTACAACTTTGTTGAAATCGCAAAATTTTTTTTGGACTTTTCATACAAATCGATCAGCTGGCGAACCAAGTTTGTATGAAAAGTCCAAAAAAATTTTTGCGATTTCAACAAAGTTGTAGAACAAAAGTTGTTCAGTTTGATGGGTAAAAGTCAACCTTGAAGTATTGTCACACACTTCTGTTACACCCTGTATATTCGTCAACAACTTCGAGCGTAGAGTCTCCAACCTTCAGAGGAGTGGGTGTAACACGGATGTTTGACATGATTTTCGTCTTATCCATGTATCATTTTAACACCCACTTGTTGGGAGACTCTACTTAGTCCTTTGAGCATTGCGTCTAGATCCTCCAAGGTCTCAGCCATAATCACGATATCGTCAGCAAATCGAAGGTGAGTGATGTACTCGCCATTGATGTTAATGCCGAGTCCTTTCCAGTCCAGAAGCTTGAAAACATCTTCCAGTGCAGCGGTGGACAGTTTCGGAGATATAACGTCTCCCTATCTCACCCCACGCTGCAGCCGGATAGGTTTCGAATTCTGATCCTGAAGGTGAACCAACATTCTGGCATTTTCATACAAACACTTCAAAACTTCGATGTATCGATAATCGATCTGGCACCGTTAGGAGAGATTGCAATACAGCCGGTCTCGATCGAATCAAAGGCTTTCTCATAGTCCACAAACGCCAAGCTTAGTGGTCGATTATACTCTTCGGTCTTCTGTATAATCTGCCGAAGCGTATGTATGTGGTCTATGGTACTGAAGCCTTTTCGAAAACCGGCTTGTTCGGGAGGCTGGAAGTATATAAGGATTAATATGCATATCCGTACATTAACACTTACAGCTCTGGAGTACTAGTAGTCTCTGAGCTAAGCCGCGGACAGACAGACGGACATGGCGAAACTATAAGGGTTCCTCGTTGACTACGCAACCCTAAAAATGGTAAATTTTAAAGAAAGCGAGAAAAGTTATTAGAAACAGAGAAGAAAACAAGGAAAGAATCCGCTTTGTTATAACGCACTTTAAAACAACAAAACATAAAATAAGAAAAAAAAAATTTTTTCATATATTATTTTCATAATCCTTGTCTACATTAGCGCCACTCTGATGGATTCTTGAACTATTATTTACTACTTACAGTTGGACACTTTTTTAACTAATCCCCCCATATAAAACAGTCTTCCTTATACTATTGGCATCGAGAGGCATCACAAAAGTGGCGAGGAGAGGCAAGGAAAGTTTTATTCGGTCGCGCTCCTCTTTCGAGCTAATACGTCCATAACTTTATGTACTAGGTCAAGTGTGATATCATTTTCGGATAATTCAAGGAAGACTAATTCATTTCTGATTAAATAAAGGCTTCTTTCAAGTTCTTTCACTAAAAAAATATAACAAATTCGTAAAATCCGAATAACGTGGACAACATATTTAAAAAAAATGGTTATTTATCTAGTAAAAAATAATTTTTCTATCTAGCACAAAGTCCTTACCACGCGGAATTTGTACACTCAACGTTTCAGGAAATGTTTGCGAAGTGAGAAGAAACGTTGAGTCCAGAAGAAACTCACTTCAGCACATATTTTTTTAACACTTAATTACTATTAAAAAATATGTCAACAATAAAATTATGAGCTGTAAGATCCATACACGGTTTGAAATATTTATTTCTCAAAAAGAATTACAAATTCACTTAACTTGAGAAATGCAATATAAGTGCTTAAATTATTTATAATCGTGAAGGAAAATATTATTTACATCGAAAACAAATAATCTGTCGGTACTTTGGAATACAAATCTGATCCATAAATGACTTGTTTAATAAAAGCAATGGATAGGATCTACTAAATTGCCATGATTGGGTATGACCAAAAGCTATGTTCAATAATATATTTAAGCAAATTTATGTTAATTTTAGTAAATATACTTTATATGAGAAGCGGTCGTGGCTCAGTGCGGCTTGCGTGGTCGCGTCGATCACGAAGGTTAACTGACTACAGACACGGTCATAACCTGGATGGGTATGACTGTTAGTGGCATTTATCTCGACCGTTTCCATGCTTCGCAAGGCACTGTTACGGGGTGGTGTTCGAGAAGCTTTTTAAAAAACTATTTAATTAACTGAAAGAAAAATATATTTTGTAAAGACAAGTTTACGCCCCGAAGTCTAATTCCGAACTGCCAGTTTTTGTACTCAATAACCTTTCGTTAAAATGAAACAATGATTACTGGAATCGAAGAGTGCACCGTTTGCACTATTGTTTATAAATGATGTCCATAATAAGATATTTATAAGTTAAGTTGGTGCTGGCTGCTATCGCTAGATGGCAGTCGTTAAGCCACGTTGGAGTCCTTATAGGCGGCTTGAAATTTTTTGAGACTGGGGTTGGCCACTAGCCCCACAACCTCCACCAATCCGGACTTGGCCGCCGTGTGTGGAGTATGGCCTAACCTTCCCGGAAGAGATCCGTGCCTCTGCAGTGGGGACGTAATGGGTTGTTAACATACTTTATGAGCCACACACATAACATGCCAAAAGGCATCTTTATGCACTTCCGTAGTCCGTACTAACAACTGACGGTAAATTTTTCAACCTAGACCGAATGAAGGCACGTAACAAAGTTTTATGCCATATAGTTACAGCAATAAGGTACGTGGACGACTTATGTTTTACAGCGGAATCCCCTAATATCTCTGCAAAAACTGATGACCAGTTTTGACGAGTCATTAAAAAAAATTGAGTACTGACAGTGTAAGTAAGATCGATGTTATGTATGTTGGGAGACAACTGAACAATCTAACTCCAAATGTATCTCGGTTAGAATGTCATGAAGCATGTGGAGAAGTTTAAGTATTTGGGAAGTGTAATAACATTCAAATGTGACCTCGACCCTGAGATCATTGGGATTGGTTCAGCTTTAGCAGTTTCTGGCAAACGTAGACCTACATTCTTCCGGTCGCATGATATTAGCTACTAAGATCTTGGTGTATATGTCCAAAGTAATTCCAAACCTCCTCAATTCGTGAGAGACATAGTGTTTATATAGAGCTATGACAGGTATAGATCGATGGATTCATTTTGGTACAGATATTACGAAATAGCCTGTCGTAAGGTCGTTTGTTTCGTCATAGCTATATCGGCCCCCCTCCCCCTTTCTTATGACTGGCTATTTGATCATCTACGAATCAAGACGAAAATATTGATAATTGTTGTAGCTATATAGGAGCCAGAGAAACAAACTCGGTAAATAGAGCACTTTTATTATTTTTGCCACCAGTCTAATAGGAAAGAAATACGCTGCCTCGATAGATTTCACATGCAGTGCCTCCGTGATATCATGAACATCGACTGGTCCAACCATATAAGATATAAAAAGGTTCTACACCGTGCAAACGTATACGGAATTGAGGCGTACCTTAACCTCTCACGCGTCTCGCCCTGCGGCAGGTTTCAGTGTCGTTATTTTTTTTTTCTTGTACTACCTACATTAATGTAACTTTGAAACTTTTGCCACGGTCACATACAAAAATTGAAGTTAAAAATTGTAATTTAACTTCAATAAAATGCACTAAAAGGTTTGTATTTAGTTTGTTTTATGTACTTATTAAAAGTTAAACATGCGGGAAAAGTGATGTTAGTGTTTGCAACATGAATAGAGGGTTTTTACGTAACTCGCGTGAGTTTCTGCAAAGAGAATTTTCACGTTTAGTTATTTCCTCTGGTTAACGTTTGCGTAGGGTCAAAGCTTCCTGTCTTGTAACCAAATAATATAAATGTTTAAGCCACCCAATGGTCTCTGAGATACATAAGAGATATACGAATGAATTTAAAAATTTAATGTCACTTGAAAAACTACAAATCTTCCACTGTAGATTTTCATTGGAGAAAGAAATAGTTTTTATTTAAAACTTACAAAAGCTTTAAAACTCAAAATGTTTGTACAAATAATTTATTTATTCAATACTCGTAACTGACTAAAGATTTGTAGAGCTAAGCAGCCAAAGATTTGTGGAGCTAAGCGGCCAAAGATTTGTGGAGAGATTTGTGGAGCCAAGCGGCCAAAGATTTGTGGAGCCAAGCGGCCAAAGATTTGTGGAGCTAAGCGGCCAAAGATTTGTGGAGAGATTTGTGGAGCCAAGCGGCCAAAGATTTGTGGAGCCAAGCGGCCAAAGATTTGTGGAGCTAAGCGGCCAAAGATTTGTAGAGCCAAGCGGCCAAAGATTTGTGGAGCCAAGCGGCCAAATATTTGTGGAGCTAAGCGGCCAAAGATTTGTGGACCTAAGCGGCCAAAGATTTGTGGAGCCAAGCGGCCAAAGATTTGTGGAGCCAAGCGGCCAAAGATTTGTGGAGCTAAGCGACCAAAGATTTGTGGAGCTAAGCAGCCAAGAATTTCATCAAGAAAATACAGTCATGACCCTTAGAAACCTACGCCATTGGCTGTTGTTACCTGGTCTAACATATATATTTCGGGCTATACGGTGCGGTAACAAATCCAGAGAAAAAAAATCAAATCGCATCTTAAAAATTATCCGCGCTTGCTATAAAGCGGACCAGACACTATCAGTAATAATGACAGTATTTTTGCATCAGTATAATGACATTTCATCGTTTAGTATGCGTCAGACCATCATTCCAACCACTTCACTGTCAGTATATTGTCATTACTTGAAAATAGACGTGGGAGAGCCATGCTTCGGCACGAATGGGCCGGCTCGACCGGAGTGATACCACGGCCTCACAGAAAACCGGCGTGAAGCAACGTTTGTTGTGTTTTGCCGAGTGAGTGAGGGTACCGGAGGCAAAACCCCCCCTCCCCCTCCCCGTTCCCCCATCCCGCATCCCATTTCAAAGGTCGGCAACGCACTTGTGACTCCTCCGGTGTTGCGGGTGTCCATGGGCGGCGGTAATCGCTTACCATCAGGTGATCCGTCTGCTCGTTTGCCACCTATCAGATAAAAAAAAAACAAAAAAAAAACTGTCATTATTACTGATAGTGTCCGGTCCGCTTTAAAGTTACAAAACACTAGAAAATCGACGTTAAAAAGTGTAATTTGAAACTTCCACAAACGGCCTTAATTCACACTTTCCTGCCACACGCGAGCTGTTAAGCGAAGAAAATTATGTTGGTGTGGTCTTGTGACTCGTATGCTGGGTTACGAAACGTGTCAGTTACTGAGAGCTTCAAGAGGGCAAGCGAAAGCAAAGTGGACAGCTATTGCGGTATAATAACGCCGCCACCGTGATGCCTCCCGATGCCTCCCGGGCTTATTCCACTTAAGACCACCTAAGGAACAACTATGCCAAGTTTGAGGTCTTGATTCTTGATCCAAAATTACGGTAAATTGCAACGACGATATGTCGCATCTAGTTCGTGAAATTTAGCGTAAATACCTAACTACTTTTACTTCATAAGAACAGGCCCACTGGCATTGGAAGTGGGGTTGCTTTGGCAGGCTCATGGAAAGTCATGGAAAAATGGCGATGACACTCATGTCATGACAATATAATAATTATGTATAATTTTTGGAGTTAAATGTTCGGCGAATCAATAGGACAAAGTTTCGACTGACTCGGTGGCTAAGTGGTTAGCGATCCTGACCTCTGATCCGAGAGTCGTGGGTTCGATCCTCACACAGGGCAAACTTTTCTGTGATAAGCAGAATTGTTTGCTCTAAGTCTGGGTGTATTATTATCTATATATGTATGTGTTTAAATGTATTTGTGTATGTATATCAGTCTCTGGTTCCCATAGCACAGGGAATCCTAGTTTGGGGCCAGATGACCGTGTGTGATTTGTCCCAGATATTATTATTATTATTATTTCTTCTTTTGAATTGAATTTACAGTAGGTATATCTATGTTGTAAATCAGTAGGACGGTAGTACTATGATCACGTTTGGATGCCCACAATCCAATGAGTATGACACAATTATTATTAAATAACTACTACCTAGGGTAACGGGTACAATGATTGGCCCTTTAAGCAAACTTTTTACTTTGAACCCATATAACTCTGAATATTGGCTAACAGTTGACTGCTGAATTGTATGTTACCATTCTGTAAGGGCCTAAGAAGTAAATTAATATGATTTGAACCCTAAATAATTGCGTTTAAATAGATATTTATGGAATTTTAGTAAAAACCACCCAAAAGTAGTATTATTGGCCCCCTTGAGCACAGTGATTGTCCTAACGATTTGATAGTGAATGACCGGGCCAATCACTGTATACGTGGTGTGCCAATGAATGTAGCAAAACGAGCAATAGTGATGGGAAACAAAGAATCAAATAAAATAAAATATGTTTAAATCTTTTATTTTATTCTTTTATTATCTCAGTAGAAAATTACAAAATAATAAAACAACAAAAGATATAAAATGGTTTTCATTTTCACTGTATCTCATTACTAATGTAAGGTAAGTAAATTAAGAGAATAGGCATTTATTTTTTAGGATTTTGTATATCTAGCTAGGTAAATAAAATAAATTTGTTAAAATATAATAAAATGCGCACATCACTGTCGTGTTCTTTGAGAAACGGTATATTGATTGGCCCTAACAAAATACAATGATTGGCATTGCCAATCCCATCAAAAACACAGTGATTGGCCCGGCCAGTTTTTGTTTAGACAAGGGCTATGATGGTTTATGCATGAATTTAATAAATAATTCCGTTAACACAGCGCAAATAAAGTTCAAAATCTTATTGTATTTTATAAAACCGTCTTTTAGTGATTGGCCGCCATGCCATTCAATTGGACTTCCATATAAGGCCTAAGTACAGTGATTGGCCCCCTAATATTTCTGAATTATACGTTAGAAACTAGTTACTTTTGCGTTATTTAACATCAAATCGACCTAATAAATGAAATAAATAACTCTTACAATGTAACAAATCACGATACAATAAGAAACAAAGCAATAAACCTACCTAGTCTTAACAAATTTTGATAAAAATCTGCAGTACATTGAAACGACTGCGACACACGAACAAAAAGACTTTAGTTTTCAGTGTTGCTAGAATCGAAATCAAAAAAGCTATTATAAACTATACAAAGCATAAAATGCTTCTTTTTACAAAAATATAAGACGATATTTTTAGTAGCGGTAACCCTTAATATTGTGCTATAAAGTTCAAAAGGCCATTCACTGGAGGGGGGCCAACGATACTACTCGTTACCTACCTATCATATTGTGCATTTTATCACATTTGCGTTTCGCACTTTCCATCTAGCTATCCGCGCACTTGTCTTTTTCGCACCCAATAGCTCCGTCTCTGTCGCAAACTGGCTATGCGTACGTGGCAGCTGACGCACCTTCTCGGCGTTTGAAATATAATTATAATGTCTAATACATTTTAGTTAAAATGCGTTTTAAGAAGAAACTTCTTTGTTTGTACAAGGGACGATGATGATTTCCAATAGATAATATTAGTGTTACGGCACAGCCAAGAAAATATTTGTAGTGTCTTTAATGTGTACTACAGAAATCTTTAAAAAATCGTTTTTAACTGGGTTCTGAAATAGTCACCTAGGTGAAAACTTAACACATGTTCAAGCCTTACAATTAGACTTAAAAAACATAAAAAATTCCGAAGGCTCCATTTTGTAAGTATTATTTTTCACGCAATAATATAAAAAATATCGTAATATTAAGAATTTATTGCTTTAAACTAGAGACAACTTAAGTACCATATTTATAAGGTAACTATAGTTATAAATCTCAGTTTTCCCCAAAAGTGCATTTATTGTTTGGCGTATACAAGTTAAAAGGCGTCTTTAGGTATTTCTAAGGGTTGAACGCCCTTACAATCACAAAATTACCACGAATGCTTAGTAAAACACCAATTCTTTTATTTCCAAACCATTTTAGTCAGGTGTCTTTAATGCGACCTCAAATCTTTTATTTACTGGACTACTAATATAGCCAATCTTCGCGGCAAACCCCCGGTTCACAGTGCAGTTTAATTAAGTAATATACCAGCCTTTTATTTATTTCTTCATCATACCATAAAATACTTATCTGTGAGTAATAGTGTTCTGTGATACTTATACACTGGAATCGAAAGGGAGACATTTATTCGGTGTTGTGTTCGGTGGTTTTGTGAAGATGTCAAAGGGCATATGCAAAAAGTTAAAAGAGTTGAGTTGCGTCGGATAGCGAGCATGGAGATACGTATGTATGTATGTGCCACTGCCGCTCAGCCAGCCCAAACGCAACCCGTCGCGTCGCCGCCGCGCCGACGACGCTTTGCCGCCGCCGCGCTGGCGCGCTGACCGATCGCTGCGAAGCGCGCCCTCCGCACCTCAGCCGCATTTTAAGGTAGCGGGTGGATGGAAATATTTTATGGATGCATTAAAAAGGTATTGTTTGGTATAACTAGACCATTTTACACAAAATATTGAGATAAAGACTCTCATTACCCCAGATGACTTCTTTGCCCCTGGACAAGTCCTGGCCAAAATATGGTATATTTTTGATCAAAATTGTAAAAATTTACGCAGCAACCCTATGAAAAACTCTTTGCTTCGAGTATTATTTTTATAATCCGTAAAAGTGAAGACAAGTTTAATTTATACTGGATTTAAAATGTTAATCAAATTTTGAATATTGATAATTTGAAATCTATTTTATCAGCAGTTACATGGTAAAAGCAATAAATAAAATAGGCCGATATCCTCGTGCTCATGCACGATTTTATCTTACTTAAAACACTTTTTTCTATATAAGTACTTGTGTTTTACCTTTCAGCCTCTGCTCAACTTTTATATGACTATAGTCCTATGAACACTATAGTGTTCATTAACTTTATGAACAGATTCAGGAGCTTTTTCAATCTGTTTTTACTATATTATTCTATGTTATTCTTCTTTTCGGTCGATAACAAACCTAAATAGTCTCGGCCCAAAATTCAGCCACGCGAATTGCACTGTCCGCGGCACTCATTAGATCTGCCTACCTGCAGTTATTTGGGCATGCAGGGCACGACGTCAAATACTCCATTGTTTTGGGAATTACGCCACACTAAAACTCCAATTTGGAACCATCTGAGAATGTTATCACCATTATATTATTATCTTATTGAGAGGTGTTAAACTTAACACCAAATATATTTTAAATCAACGAATTAAATATATGTACAATTGTACACATTATTTCTTCAAATAATTAATTGATAGAAACGAGTTCGTTATACGATTCAAAACCCTTTCGATTTACAGTTAGGTACCATAACTGACAAGTAATCGTTAATAATTATAATAAGAAAAATAAAAGTATTTTATAAAATAAGGTTTTCTGTACCTTATACTTGAAATTGTCTTTTTTGTACCTAGCTTCTGCTACTTACACGAAACTTGCAATGACCAGCGTTTCGGGAAGTATTAATTATAATAGATACATATACCTACGTTATTTTTTCTTATGAAGCCATGTCTTCAGTCTAGATGACAATGATTCATAGGTGTGCTTGTTTTTAAGTTTAATGCAAGTTAAGTCTTAATAAAGCTGCCGCAATCACCAGATAAGAATAAACAATAATGTTTGATGGGTGAAATCTGTAAATTCTTAGATGGTGGATAATCAAAATTTTGACTTTTGCATAATGAAAATTTTTGTTGATGCCTCCACAGTACACTGGAGATGTCCTTGTGAGGATGGTGAAAATTATTTATTGGCATTGTTTAAGATCACCTATAATCAAAATATACATTAAAAAGATTTATATTTGTTGGATGAATTAAAAATGAAAAATGTGAACGTCAGCGAATTTTGCAATAACAAAATTATTATAAGTCATAGCTTACGTGAAACTTCTGGTATATTTTGAACTAAATTATTTACAATTGAAAGTTTATTAACCGCGATATACTTTCGTGGCTATATAAAATTACAGCAATTTTTTTCTCTATAAACCAAACAGGTAGTTTTTTTAAGTAAACACACAACACAAGAACGAGAAATTAAAAAGTTGTGACAAAGGAATACTATTGCTGGTATTGACAATAGAATACATATAAAACTTGCTGAAATTAAGGTTATCGATACAGTTTAGATAAATATACTAAACATGTTTTCTACTGCATTCCAAAACTTATTAAATAAGCTTATCCAGCCTAAAATTATAATTTTAACTTAAAGAATAAATACAAAATGTAATAAGTACATTTTTACATCTTTGTAATGTTTTCCGGTTATTTGTGTAACTATCTTCAACGGTTCCCACTTTTCCAATTATTATGAACTTCATATTATTATTTCGAAATTATGACTTATTATGTAAAAAAAAAATGCTGCTCAAGCTACTACCGTTTTCATACCTGACGTAGGGTCTGTTATGAAATCAGAATTTATCTATATTTTATTTCTTATAAGTGAACCTGAAAAGTAATATTTTCAAATATTGTTTCAAATATTTAAGTACTTATTCATTCGTATAAGGAACGAACAAATGCATATCGTCAGTGTTGGATATAAAATTCCTATCACTGGTCGATAATACCAAGTTTCAGTCCACGTCTAGCTTTAAACAGTGCAGTGGGGGAATATTATCGATCAGGAGTATAGATTCGTTGGTTTGTTCAAGGCTCATCCCCATTGCGGGTATACCTATAGTTATTCGGGTTTATGTAACACAAATAACATTTTTTTGTCAAATTACCTAAAAATGAATTTCAGATGTTCAACGTGAATTATTCAAGCAGTACATGAAAGATGTACAGGCTAAAACCATATTTGTTAAAATACGATAGGTACATAGTGTAATTAAGGTACCAGAATATCGTATTAGATTACCATCTTAGCAGTTCTTTGGACTTAGAACAGATTTTCCAAATAGCTAAAAGGATGGAAATATCAAACAGGTTCCCGTATGAAATTTTCAAGTATATATCAATAGATTATTCATTAATTACTAAAGTAATTCATATCCGGTTATGTAAGACATCTAGAAAAAGCATACTTAAACGACGCTGCATATATCTTTCATAAAACACTATCGTCTATCGCTACACTTATGCTAAGTGTAACCTCATCACTCAGAACCTAACGTCAACTTCAACTAACAATCAGACTAACAATCACATTTATAAAATTGAACAAGATTTAATTTTATTTTCATATTGTTTATTTGATAACCTTCTAGGAAGTGTTATTTTTTAATAATTTATTGTGTACACAAAATGGGCATAATATAAAAGCTTACCACCAAATATACACAAGGGGTGCAACTTATTTCTAAAAGAAATTTCTTCCAGAAAGAAATTTCTGTTAATTGAATTGCAGTTATAAATTCTCTCAGATTATATTTTTTTTCAATAATTCTCATACCTATTACCTACAACATTGTTAGTCTCTCCAAACATCTATATGGTAACTCAATTAAATCTAGAAGACAAGGAAGGATAATTAGATGATCAAACGAACTTACCTCAAGTGAAGTTCGATCTTAATTATCCTTCCTTGTCGGAGAGATTTAAGGTCCCTCCCTGCCCTAGAGTAGACAATACTAGGATGCTAGTATTAAAACCCCTAATACCAATGTTGTAGGATGTAGGTTGCCTTTTTTATTCTCTAAAATGAATGAGGCTTGGACCGTGCAATGGCGCCGAGGTGGGAGAGTACCTAGCTGTCTCTTTTTCTCTTATGGCGCTAAACTACGTGTGAGTGGGTCAAACGTAGACGAGGACTACTACATGTTAACCAATTAAATCTCTCCGACAAGGAAGGATAATTAAGATCGAACTTCACTTGAGGTAAGTTCGTTTGATCATCTAATAATATTGTAATTAATATAATAAACATAATAGGATAGTATTCGCTTCGGAATTTACTTTAGCAACTTGTCATGCATCATGAATTCTTTAAAAGCATAAAACTTCTTCTCAAGCAGCTGTAACGGTCAGGCAGGCCGTCACACTTAACAAAAATATGATGATTATTAGTATCACTGTAAGTAACACATATCGTATAATATTACTCGTAGCGACATCTAGTCTCATTTCCATAAACTATGTTTCTAAATAACTCGTTAATGTAGCGAGACCATTGTAGATGGCGCGCCTGGTTATTGAGCAAGGGTGCGACGCGACGGGCGGATTGAAAGGAGGGGGAAAATTCCGAAGTTTTGGAAAAGTGGTCTAATGAGTCCAAATGGGGACGCATAGGCAAACTTGGACGATTTCAATGAGTATAAAAGGAATAGAGGGGAAGCAAAAGGACTTTTTTGGATCTGGACGTTGAGGCGGTAACACGTTGTATAATTTGAAATATTTTTCCATAATTTTGTTTGTTTGTGTTTTGTTATTGTTTTGTTTAATATATTATTTGCAGTTATTAAGTAAATTGGGGTGTGATCACTATTACCGGCTGATGATGATTACGATAATAATTTAAAATAATTTATTATCATTTGCAGATATTTGTACATAAGAGAGTGATCACTAATATGGGGTGATGATGACGATGATGATGATTTAGTAAATTTATTTGTTTGTGTTTTGTTTATTATGATTTACTAATTTTGCTCTTCTGATTTCAGATGAAGGTTCGTTGTCGATCAGGCCAATCGTTCGCGGTTGACCTGGTTTACAATATCCTTCAAAAGTGAATCTTCAGACGGGTTCACCAGATCCTCAGGTTTCTGATCAGTCTGACTGGCTCATGTAAGAATTCATCAGTGAAATGGACCACAGGATGGACATAGCGGGTTCTTTCCGCGCTTTTCACGGGTGTCTTATTGGTTATTATATTCCTTATGTATCTATCTAATAGGTACTTAGGGAGTATTTTAATTATTAACTACATGGAGCAGTACCCCCTTCTACAATCGGCACATACCCCCCCTTTCCTCTATCTTGTGCTGGTTACACACATCACTCAAAGGGTGTCGTGTCACCTCAAACTGAGTTTGAAGGTGGGATTATTCCTTTTGTTTGAGATAGGTACTCTTAGGGACTAGGGATACAGGTCTGGTTAGGCACTCACGCATACGAAACACACCACATCTAGGTTTCTATTACTCTATCTGTGGGCATTAATCTTGATCTTTCGATTGAGGTTGTATTGCAAATGTTTTCTCACTCACGGTCTTCTGTCTCTTGCTTCCACCCGGTATCGAAGAGAAAGGTGGAAGGTGGTCTATTGCCTGCGGCCCAGTATCTGTCGAGAACAGCCGTGGGATGTCTCTTTAGGGCTGTGAGTGGGGAATGTTGTAGTACAATTTAGCCTGTGAAGATAAAGTGGGGATAGGGAATAGCCCAGTCATCGAGGAGTTTCTTTGTATGGAGACCCCAACATTAATTTCTCTATCAATGAAACTTTGCACGATTGTGAAGGATAGTGTATAGATGGAAGATGACAAAGAAGCCAAAAGATTTTGTGGCTGGAAGTATGTGTTTTATACCTAAACATGAAAATTGCATTTAAAATTCGGTGGATAATTGTTCGATCGAATATTTCTGTACTATCCGTTAGTAGTAACTTAATGGCACGCGTATATAGCAGTATCCAATACTTTTTCGAATTTTGTGACACTTAAGTTAAGCAAAACATGATTTTTTCGATTTTACTTCCGATGAATAATTTCTCGATTAAGTTTTATTTTTCAGTATAGTTTTATATCTTGCTGGACATCTTTTTGTATAAGTATCCAAAAGATTTTCCTTTAAGATCATAGCATAATAGTTTTTATGCTATAACTAATTATGTAAAATTTCTCAGTCCATTTTTATTTATTTATATGGTACATAATAATAAATATAAACAGTATTTCATGTTATCCAATAAAATTTCGATACATTAAACTTATATGTATGAAGCGTCACACACGTACGTAAGGTCACGCGATCCGTTTGCCGGCCACTTCCCATTTCCGGCCTTTTCGCACTTTATTTTGTATAATAGTAATAGTTCTAAAAATATATGTTCGGATTCGTTTGATCTACACAAAATTACGCGTAAGTAGGTATTCCACAGATAGTAAAAAAAAACTCACTAAAAGACTGTTAAATATAGATTACAAAAACATCAACATCAAATAACTTGTTAGGTACCTATAAATAATGTAAAAAAATATTATACGTATGGCGGCGTTCAACGCCATAGTACGAAAGCTAAAAAATACAATAAAATAATATAAAAAACAAAAATAAATTATTTTAATCAGAGATGTTCATGAGATACAGCCCGCTGAGAGAAAGACGGACAGACGGACAGACAGCGGAGGCTTATTAATAGGGTCCCGTTGATCTTTGGGTATGGAACCCTAAATAATAATACTAATCCTTGTTCTTTTATTAAATTATTAAAGTATTGAAAGTTAAAAACCTGGACCATTTTATTTGATTAAAAGTAACTTTGCTGCCTTTTGGTGTAATAATGTACTTTGCTACTTACTTGAAAATATTACTGGTTTATAAAATTGTCTGAATAAAAAAAACTTTTTTATAGATGGGTTCCTTAGAGAAAGTTGTTTGTTATCATTAGCACATGCACAGTCTTTTATATCAAGAACTAATTAAAGTCACCCTATATATGTACCTTGCACAAAAAGTCCAGCTAGGTACGTCTAACTTCAAGAAAGATACCTCTCAAGTGTTTTAAGACTAAAGTCTTTAATCAGTTTGTGTTGCTAGTAATAACCATATGGAACTAACAATAAGACATGTTCGCTTCGTATGAGCCTCATAAGAAGACTCAAGGTCACCCAAAGCGCTATGAAGTATGCTTGGAGTTTCCTTACGTGATCAAATCAGAACTGAGGAGGTGCGTAGTGAGAATATAAAGTAACGCACATAGCTCACAGAATCGCTTAACGAAAGTGGCAATGGGCGGAGCACATAGCTCATAGAATTGGTGACGGTCGTGGGAAGCCATTAGAGACGGGCAGCGCAAGACCAGTTTTGAAAACCCTAAAGGGAAGCCTATCAATAACCTTGAAAAATTATTATTATTAAGAAGCTTCATAATGCCTAATATCTAATAGTTTTAATTTCAAAGTTAAAAAATAGAATAAGGGAACTACTCGCACATGCCTCAGTCAGTAAGCAAATCAGTAACGGTTTTTGATAATAATCAATGTCGTCCCCAGTGTTAGCGCAGATACTTTTTCTGTATGGGGATGGTTAGGCCATCCTCATGGACCTCCGATGTGGTATAACAAGTTAACAACTGCCTTTCAAAGCACGGAAACATTCGAGATAAATGCCACTTACAGTCAAACCCATCTAGGTAATGACCGTACGTGTAATCAGTTAACCTACATGATCTGATGACCATGACCACTGCACAGTTAACAGCGTGTTTTGGCTGTAACGATGAGCATAATCATGATTTCACCTCGATAAGTGGGTATATTTTATGCTATATTTTCATAAGTTACAATAATACTTACAATTAATTGATGTAATTTTATTGCTCTTTTCTCTTTTTTTTTACTATGTTATGTTATTTTAATCAACTGTATTTGTTGCTTCCATATATGTTTGTATTTGCTGAATAAACATATTTCTTTTCTATTCTATATCAAGTACAAACTTTTTCGTTAGGTTATGCCTAATAACTTTTCTTCTGCACGAGATCCAGGTGAGCTATCATACAAAAAAAGTTTGTACTTTGTGTGACCTATCTTACGATATAGGTCACAATGCGTTACAAGTATTACAACATATGGGCCAAAATCGCCCATTCTCCTTTCAAACATTTTCAGAACAAAATGCCGTTTTTGACATTTGATAAAAAAGTTACTGAAAATGACAGTCTTCGGTCACGAGCATACCTACATAGCCTAATATCCGTACACTCAGACGGGGTAACAATAGTAAAATTTGATTTTTTACTTTACGGTACAAAATACGCAAAAAATTCAATAGTATTAGTCAAGGAAAAATCTAAACTCTGTATCCTTTACAGTAAAAAGAATATCGGCACCCTTCCTTAGACTCCCCAAGCAGAGTATATCGTTTTTTTTTTCAAATGAATGTAGATGTATGTATCGCTTCATTGTTTGACCTTGAGCGGATGCGGTACGCGCCACGCGCATCGCGTCTACGTCCGCCGCCGCCCCGTAAGCCGTGAATGTGTAATAAACGTATTATCTAAAGAAATTATAAACTACTATTTGCCGAAATTTCATTGGATAGTTTTAAAAAGCTGTTTACTTCTGTTAATTGTGACTTCTAAAGGAATAAAATTGGACTGAGAAATTATGAGCCGTGAGCATTTATACGGAAACTATAACATTATGTTCCTATAGGAAAATGTTTTGGATACTTACACATAGAAAAGTCTAATAAGGTATAAAACCATAGTAAAAAATAAAATTTAATCGAGAAATTATACCTTGGTAATTATAGCAAAATAACATATTTTGTTAAATATCGAAGTTAAAAAGTTCGAAAAAGTTTTGGACAGTTTTACATACATATAATAACAACCTAACACTAACATATCGCGTTGGAATAATGGATTGAGAAATTGTTCGGTACGAGTTATTAGCAATATTCATGTTTAGGTATAAAATACCTACTTCCAAAACTTAAATCTCCGGGATACCTTGTCACACCTCATCTTTGGAACCTACTTAATCATACTGCAAAGTTTTACGGACAGAGGAGTTAATGCATACCTCAACCTCCTCGATGACTGGACTAGAACTCTCGGTAACATGGACATAAAAATAAAAAATAGCTTTGTTATGATTTAGCTAGCTTAGTCGATGACCAAAGTAACGTTATAGGGATGTTATTTGTAGGGATTGGTTAGATAATTTCTTATAAATAAGTGAGTTATTTTTGCTAGGAAAAAGTAAATGAGATAGACTTGTAGGTAAATCGCTAGAAAACTATAGGATGATAATTTTGAGAATTATCTAGGTTTTAAAGGTACAATATACGGAAGTTGTTAGGGTATCATGCTAAATTTAAGAATTTACGGTTTGTTAGCAATAAATGTTCAATTTATTTTATGTACGTCAGTCCAATAAACTCTTAGTTCAGAGAAATTAAAGCTAGATAAGACAGATACGGATATATTTGTTTATTTGGTGTAGAACATAGGTAAAAATACCTAAAATAATATCAGATAGGTGGAAATTAGTTTAAATATTCATTTGAAACATTTTATCAGTTATAGTTGTAGACATGAACAGATATGAAATGACGTTGTGTTAGATGGCGGAATATAACACGGTAAACATGTAGGATTGTAGGAAATAATAAAGGTACTGTTACTTAGTAGTGTACTAGATTGAGTAGGGTGTTAGGTTTTACTAGAATACTAATGAAAGTATGTGAATTTTGAGAATTTAATTATAGGGTAATTATAGGGTATTATAGGGTTTTATTTAATATTCTATATTTTAATTGAATAAATTGATTTCCTAATTAAACATTGTTAAAAGTTAGGAAAAGAAATGTCAAATCTAGAATTGTGAAAGTCTAGCATTTTCTTATTACTAAATTAAGTTCCGTTTAACAAAGTCTTCGGTTTCATTACACCTGTTGGTATAGGCATATAAAACAAACGGAAAGAAAGAATGGTTTAATTTTGTCATATAATTCCTTAGTAAGTAAATGAATATTTGCAAGTCTAGGGAATCCAATTCACATGTCAGGAAGGCTAAGTTCTTAGGAAATTCACTAACTTATATGTACTAAAATCTATAGCTTAAATAGCTAGGTAATGCCACCAAAGTTAATCCGCTAAAGGCAAAGGTTTCTTTATAGTATTTTATGTTACCTGGAAGTATGAACTCAATTAATTAGGTAACTTTGAATCAAAAGATTCTATTCACTTGATGAAAAGGAAGTTGTAGTAAAAACTCAATGTTATGTGATATTTTGAATCAAAAGTTTTTACTCACCTGATGGGAAGTAGATTAATTATAATAATTTATTATTGAAGATCTCAAGCTAGTCCTGAGTAGTCGATGGATGACTGATTTTAAGAACTAACTACTTAGTACTAGTAAGCAATTTAAATTTACTAAGTAATAAGAATCAAAGGATTCTAACTGCCTGATGATAGGGCAACGCGTATTTATAAGTAACTGAGTTGTTCTTATGTGAAGGATCAAATTAAAAAGTATTAATTCAAATAATCTAAATATCCTGAAATGGATTATTTTTATCACCAGATGGTAAACAGAAAATGAGATAAGTTAATCTCATGGTTCAATTAATTAATTGTCCTAACTTAATCAAAGGATGTAACTCACCTGATGGAAAAGGTAAATGATGTTACAACTAGGGATGGTTGTTCAGTTATTTCATATAAAAGGGATGACAAAGTCATTAATGGTAACATCTATATTCTGCTTGATATCTAATAGAGTATTTTGAATAATTTAAATAGTTGTTTGTTACTCCAAGAAGTGACCCAAACTTGATTTGTCTACTTACTTATTTCTACTGCGATGGCTAGGGTCTTCACTAACTCAGAGGGTTGGTTGTTGCTCCATTAGTGTTACCACGCCGAAGGAAGTAAGCTATGACGGCACTATGGGCAGCAGCTGGTGATTGACCCGATCCATTTATGTAACTACTAGAGGTAGTAAATTTTACACACACGTCTAACCGAGTTGGGGTTACTTCTGTCTTTGTTTAGACTCAATAATTGCCAAAGTGCAAAATGATATTGGATACCAGGCAGAGTATCATTGTGGTTAATACCCACCTGATGGTAAAGTCAAATGTTTATACAACTAGAGGTTGTTGAAATAAAAGATGCAAGAAGTTCAAATACATTTCTTATGAAAATATTCAGTTTGCCTGATAGATGGCTGATGATGATACAACTAGAGGTTGTTGTTAAGATGGAAGAAGAAGATGACTGTATTCTGCTCGATTTCTAATAATTTATTCTTTTTCGTTTAAGTAACAAATTCTACTCAGAGAAGTGGTCCAAACTGTGCTATCAATTGTTTTCCTTATTTCATCCGCATTGCAATGGGTTTGGTCTTCGCTAACTCAGAGGGTTGGTTGTTGTTTCATTAGTGTTACCACGCTGAAGGAAGTAGGCTATGACGGCACTATGAGCAGCAGCTGGCGATTGACCAGATCTATTTCTCCAACTACTAGAGGTAGTAAAGTATACATACACGTCAAGCCGAGTTGGGGCTACTTCTGTCTTAGTTACAGAAGTAATTATAATAATTCTGTCGTAGTGCAGAAAATTATTGGATACCGAGCAGAGTATCGTTGTGGTTCACATAATTCATATTGAATAACTACTAGAGGTGGTTATTTGTTATTGAGGCGTTAGTCCTTACCTTATCAACTCAGAGGGTTGTATGTTCACACAATTCATATTGAATAACTACTAGAGGTGGTTATTTGTTATTTAGGCGTTAGTCCTTACCTTATCAACTCAGAGGGTTGTATGTTTCTATCGTTGTGGTTCACACAATTCATATTGAATAACTACTAGAGGTGGTTAATTGTTATTGAGGCGTTAGTCCTTACCTTATCAACTCAGAGGGTTGTATGTTTCTATCGTTGTGGTTCACACAATTTATATTGATTAACTACTAGAGGTGGTTATTTGTTATTGAGGCGTTAGTCCTCCCCTTATCAACTCAGAGGGTTGTATGTTTCAATACACTAGTGTTACGGCTGAAAGTAGTAGGCCTTGCTAATATATTTTGCATAACTACTAGAGGTAGTTATTGTATCTAAAGGAAAATTAAATATCTGATTGGCTGAGTTCATGCTACTAAGGTATTAAACACAGATTTATTAATTATTCGTTTTGTCATAGTGCAAAACCCATAACATTGTATTTTATTAAGATAAAATAATTATGCAATTACATATTTGTAAATCTAAGTTCTTCATGTCATGTGAATGGAAACCTTAATGTGCAGATTAGAAACATAGGGACTTGGTTTATGTATGAAGTTAGGAATCGAGTTCTAATTATTATAGGTGGTCTCAATAGATATTCATAGTAGGATTAGGCTCTCTTTATTGTTGTTAGTTGTTTTATTTTTATATTTAGAATCTTTTAACTATTTTGTCTTGATAAAGTGTTGAAGTGAGTTTCTTTGGGCTGCCGTTTCTTCTCACTTCGCTAACACTTCCCGAAACGGCCAGCATACGGGTTTCAAGTGGTAGGAACCTTGTATTAGGTAGTTAAAGTTAAATTTATTAAATTTCTAATTGTACAGTAAATTAATTATTAACTTGAGAAAATAATGTCGTAATTAAAAATTATACTATTCTTACTAAAAGAAAAGCTATTTATGAAGTCTCAAAGAATAGTAACTTTTTCCTTATTTTGTTATTTTTAGATAGTTAGGTTAATAAACTTTTGTACCCGGTGGCGTTGGACTGGGGGCTTAGGGGAAGGCGGAGAAGCTCTCCCGCAACTTGAAAGAGTTGCGGTATATAGCAGTTTATAGATCAGTCATATGGTTTATACATTGCTTCGCGTTAGACTATTTTATAAGTATTACTCTGAGACTTCATAAGTTATTAACACTTTCACAGCTTCAAACCAATATAATTCGTGCTAACTAAATTGAATGTGGGACACGACAAAGTTTCGTGCGTTCTCGAGAAAAGAGTAGTAGCACTGAACGTGTTAAATGTTTTTAAATTCTCAATTCCGAAATAATGGATTCAGTTATTTTATCCTGAATAAAATTAGTTTATTTATTATTAATGAATGATTAAAACTAATAAATTACTTGGTTGAAATTAATAAAGATTCCATTCTTATTTTCACTTAAACGTCCTGGGGTTACGTATTACATTCACGAAGTAGGTTCCTCAATCACTAGACGATTCATTGGCCAAGATAATTATCAGATGATTAAGATTAAGAATATGTTGCGTTCAGTAAGTAAGTTTACGTTCAACTATGTAGGAGTTAAAAAAAAATATTGACGGGGTTCAGATGTTACACAACCACGACTTTAACTTAGCTTTAAACCGCCCGATGCGACTGTGCGTTCTTTACTAGGTAGGTTATTAAACCTATTATATTAATAAAAACGTAGGTACCTAGTTTTCATTTTCATAGCCAGGTGGATTCATAAAACACGCCTCGTAAATAATACTACTAGCTGGGAGGCGAGCGTCCCTCGTTCAATCGGAGTTTTTATAAACTAAGATTTATTTTTATTTTAATTTATTTTAATTTTAAGAATTAAAGATAAATGTATTTCTTAATGTAATAAGCATTGTGTATTTGAGTGTTTGATATTGACAATTAGATGTACTTTTTTTTAGTTTACTAACAAATATGGATCATTGGTCTGAAATAAAACTATTTTATTTTATTTTATTTTATTTACTGTGCCAAAGATCCAGTGGCGTAGCTTGGGGGGGGGGGGGGCATGGCCCCGGGCGGCACATGGATAGGGGCGGCGAGCGCCACATTTTTTTTACCTAGTGTTATTAGGCGTCGATGAACCGGACTTCACGATCACACTCCTCAAGGTATTACTAACAGTGAAGAGTTCAAACTTGAGCGTGTATTTCTTCGTACTTTTGTAGCTGCAACAGACCCAGACTTTAAAAAAGAGATACATAATTATGTCTGGCTCACTGGACTTACTAAAATATATTATAAACTTGAAGACTGTTTACCAAATATTATCATAATTTTAAGAATATATTTAACAGCTGCCATTAGCAGTGCCAGTTGTGAGAGAAGCATCTCTAAACTGAAGGTAATTAAAAATTACCTAAGGTCGAGGCACGTCCAAGGGGGCGGCAAATTGAGCGATCTAAATATATGATAAAAACTATTCAAAGTTACATGACCCATATACATTAAAACGTCATGAAAACAAATGTTATCGTATGAAGAATGAAACCCATACAGCAACGGCGCACAGTTACATTTTAAATAGGACCGGCCTTTGGGTCGTGTCACCCGTGCACAGACACAGGGCGTCGAGCTCATGGGGGCGCCAAGCACCCTGGTAGTTGGGGTATCTACCCTAACTGAAACGGCGCTGAGCGCTAAAATGGTTTTTGTTGGTTTAACATAAACATTATTAGATATCTAAAAAAAATGCGCGTTTTATAAATTTTATAAATATTATTTATATTCGTGAGCGCTCGCCCACGGAAGAATATTATGCGCTAGCTTCACATCAGGAGGTTGCAAGTTCGATGTTCAGCGGGGTTCAATTAGTATTACGGATTTTGAATTTAGCTATGGTAGCAATTAGCAATCGAATGTGATATAAAATCGATTGTATAAAAGATTTTGCTTTAAAAAATCACGAAAGTACATAATTTTTAATTGATTACAGAATTTGGCTATTTTATTTCACTCCCGACTCGTGGTCTCACCGCATTGTCCCACTGGCGGGTCGACGAGTAATTGACTATTTACTCGTAGTCCTTCCGATACACTCTTGGCCAGTAATCGTAGCAAGCATTATAGTATGTTGACTTTTTTTTACTAATGATCAAAATAGAAAGGGGCGGCAAATTTTCGATCGGCCCCGGGCGGCGAAAACCCACGCTACGCCACTGCGAAGACCTGTCTTAAAACATATTTTCATGCCAATCTTTTTTCGTTATCCGAGTAGTAGTAGTAGTGACATAATCATTAAAATTACAATTACAATCCACAGCATTACACTGGCAATCGGATTCTTTCTTCTCTTTTTTTTTTATTCCCATTACAATTACAATCCACACCATTACAATGGCAATTTAATTTTACCTTCATTTTTTTAATTTCAGAATCAGATTTCTCATTCTTTTTAAGTCTTTTTTTACTTTCTTCTTCACTAGTTCGAGGATCATCATCCTCTATTAAAATACCTTTGCCATATATAGGCAAACTGTCACCCCATTTCAAACCATGGCGCTTTATAAGTTTGGCGTAAATGGCTACATTGCAGGATTCTTGTAGGTCAACAACTTTGCGCTTGCTGCACTCGCGGCTGAACAACAGTCGCAACTTCATCTTGTCCAGGGCAGAAAAGGTATTGGTGGGCCCGAGCTGAAGACCTGGAAGCTGAAATAGACATATGTATGTATTACTAGTTTGTGCCCGCGTTTTCGCCCAAGTAGATTAAAAAAGCGATTACACTATCCTCTTATAATCTATAAAATATTGAAATAGTAAAGTCTGTGTGTTCCTCCGGGATTAATACCGAAAATAACTGAGTTTAAAGCAGGCGCAGTCGCAGCCAAAAAATTATTGGGGGTGGGGGTCATATTACAATAATAGTAGGATCACATTAATAGTAAAATAAGTCCAGGAAATTAGGGTTTATTGCACAAAATGTTTAAGGAATTTAAAATAAAAAATATAAAACAAATGGGAGTTGTCTATTCTTGTGGCAAACATTGGCTAGGGTAGTAGCTATGGATTTTTTGTAATGGGGCAAACAGCAGTAGATGAATCACAATGATTTAAGGCCCCGGCAAATGCGACACAAACGTGCATTTCAGAGCGCATTTCAGTTGTACAAAAAGTCGCAAGCGGAACGAGCGCGAAAGTTTTTACTTTAATAAATAAAGACATCAGTTTCCGTATAGTTTTAGGAAGTTTTCGTTTAATTTTACATCCTCCTTTGTATTCCTGTAATTGCTGAGGGAGCAGAGGTTACTGCCCCATTTATAAAATAGACGCGAGCGTAGCGAGCGCGGATTTTTTTTTATTTATGAAAGTAAAAACGCTAGTATTCCTGCATTTTTAAAAAGTTTTATGTAAATTTTACGCCCTCCTCTGCATGTTCCTCGTACCATATAGTTCCTAAATCGTACTTTAAAGCTATCCATAG
Source organism: Coleophora deauratella (assembly GCA_958295455.1). Classification (NCBI taxonomy): domain Eukaryota; kingdom Metazoa; phylum Arthropoda; class Insecta; order Lepidoptera; family Coleophoridae; genus Coleophora; species Coleophora deauratella. The sequence continues at coordinate 9,367,139 of OY282409.1, read as the reverse complement.
ATATATTGATGAAAATTTAATGCTCTTTTTTGAACTATAATATATCTTCTAAACGTTACATTTGATGGGAAAGTATTATATATAGCTATTGACAGTACCTGCTTTTCACCTGGATTAAACACAACCATATATTTATGTGTTATTTCTAGTAGTACGATTTAAAAATCGGCGACCAGTACGATTTGGCGCCTAAACTCAATTTTGCGAAAAAAAAGTATCATTTTATAACCTCAAAGAAAAAATGCTGGATCTTTTCTAAAATACAGAGAATAATCTTGTAGCTCCACAGTAATGAAACTATAAATATTTCAAAGCTTTCCTTGAAACAGATTGTCACTAGTGTAGTTATCAAAAAAATTGCTAAGTCTGACCACATAATATGGCAATAAAAATGGTCTTATTAATCTGTGGCTCGTATCTAGATTGTCTTTAGCTAATATGGCGGATTTTAATTAGTTACTTCAATGTATCAAGTGTGTTTTCATATTTAATAAACGTTTTAGCTTAGCCTCTACAATGCTTTCTCTTTGCCGCCTTTGCCTTTTTAAGGTATATTTTGATGAGTATCAACTTTTTTCCTTTTCCAAGCAGTAGTCTTTTTAGGGTTCCGTAGCCAAATGGCAAAAAACGGAACCCTTATGGATTCGTCATGTCTGTCTGTCTGTCTGTCTGTCTGTCCGTATGTCACAGCCACTTTTTTTTCGAAACTATAAGAACTATACTGTTGAAACTCGGTAAGTAGATGTATTTTGTGAACCGCATTAAGATTTTCACACAAAAATAGAAAAAAAGCAATAAATTTTGGGGGCTCCCCATACTTAGAACTGAACCTCAAAAATTTTTTTTTCATCAAACCCATACGTGTGGGGTATCTATGGATAGGTCTTCAAAAATGATATTGAGGTTTCTAATATCATTTTCTTCTAAACTGAATAGTTTGCGCGAGAGACACTTCCAAAGTTGTAAAATGTGTCCCCCCCCCCGTAACTTCTAAAATAAGAGAATAATAAAACTAAAAAAAATATATGATGTACATTACCATGCAAACTTCCACCGAAAATTGGTTTGAACGATATCAAGTAAGTAGTTTTTTTTAATACGTCATAAATCGTAAACCGCAATTTACCTTTCATTCAAGTTACAACGAACTACAAAAACTTTTATATTATGTTACTTGCTGCTACGGAACCCTTCATGGGCGAGTCCGACTCGCACTTGGCCGCTTTTTTTTCTTTATATTTTGAAGTATAGCCGGGAGACCGAGCGTCGCTCGTTCAATCGGAGTTTTTATAAACTAAGATAACTTGTTAAGTAATACATATAAGATATATTTTCGATGAAACATTTTGCAGGGTGTTCTTTAAGTCGGTAGTGGCCTTCTAAGAGACGAAAGGACAAGCAATATTTGTTGTAAAAATATCTACTTATCATATTTTTTTATAATTTGATTCTATTGAAAAAATACATGCAAATTATCCTTTTTTTTTATTAAAAAAAAACAGAAAAATATTCAATGATACGTAATATAGTCCAGTCATCGAGGAGGTTGAGGTATGCATTAACTCCTCTGTCCGTAAAACTTTGCAGTATGATTAAGTAGGTTCCAAAGATGAGGTGTGACAAGGTATCCCGGAGATTTAAGTTTTGGAAGTAGGTATTTTATACCTAAACATGAATATTGCTAATAACTCGTACCGAACAATTTCTCAATCCATTATTCCAACGCGATATGTTAGTGTTAGGTTGTTATTATATGTATGTAAAACTGTCCAAAACTTTTTCGAACTTTTTAACTTCGATATTTAACAAAATATGTTATTTTGCTATAATTACCAAGGTATAATTTCTCGATTAAATTTTATTTTTTACTATGGTTTTATACCTTATTAGACTTTTCTATGTGTAAGTATCCAAAACATTTTCCTATAGGAACATAATGTTATAGTTTCCGTATAAATGCTCACGGCTCATAATTTCTCAGTCCAATTTTATTCCTTTAGAAGTCACAATTAACAGAAGTAAACAGCTTTTTAAAACTATCCAATGAAATTTCGGCAAATAGTAGTTTATAATTTCTTTAGATAATACGTTTATTACACATTCACGGCTTACGGGGCGGCGGCGGACGTAGACGCGATGCGCGTGGCGCGTACCGCATCCGCTCAAGGTCAAACAATGAAGCGATACATACATCTACATTCATTTGAAAAAAAAAACGATATACTCTGCTTGGGGAGTCTAAGGAAGGGTGCCGATATTCTTTTTACTGTAAAGGATACAGAGTTTAGATTTTTCCTTGACTAATACTATTGAATTTTTTGCGTATTTTGTACCGTAAAGTAAAAAATCAAATTTTACTATTGTTACCCCGTCTGAGTGTACGGATATTAGGCTATGTAGGTATGCTCGTGACCGAAGACTGTCATTTTCAGTAACTTTTTTATCAAATGTCAAAAACGGCATTTTGTTCTGAAAATGTTTGAAAGGAGAATGGGCGATTTTGGCCCATATGTTGTAATACTTGTAACGCATTGTGACCTATATCGTAAGATAGGTCACACAAAGTACAAACTTTTTTTGTATGATAGCTCACCTGGATCTCGTGCAGAAGAAAAGTTATTAGGCATAACCTAACGAAAAAGTTTGTACTTGATATAGAATAGAAAAGAAATATGTTTATTCAGCAAATACAAACATATATGGAAGCAACAAATACAGTTGATTAAAATAACATAACATAGTAAAAAAAAAGAGAAAAGAGCAATAAAATTACATCAATTAATTGTAAGTATTATTGTAACTTATGAAAATATAGCATAAAATATACCCACTTATCGAGGTGAAATCATGATTATGCTCATCGTTACAGCCAAAACACGCTGTTAACTGTGCAGTGGTCATGGTCATCAGATCATGTAGGTTAACTGATTACACGTACGGTCATTACCTAGATGGGTTTGACTGTAAGTGGCATTTATCTCGAATGTTTCCGTGCTTTGAAAGGCAGTTGTTAACTTGTTATACCACATCGGAGGTCCATGAGGATGGCCTAACCATCCCCATACAGAAAAAGTATCTGCGCTAACACTGGGGACGACATTGATTATTATCAAAAACCGTTACTGATTTGCTTACTGACTGAGGCATGTGCGAGTAGTTCCCTTATTCTATTTTTTAACTTTGAAATTAAAACTATTAGATATTAGGCATTATGAAGCTTCTTAATAATAATAATTTTTCAAGGTTATTGATAGGCTTCCCTTTAGGGTTTTCAAAACTGGTCTTGCGCTGCCCGTCTCTAATGGCTTCCCACGACCGTCACCAATTCTATGAGCTATGTGCTCCGCCCATTGCCACTTTCGTTAAGCGATTCTGTGAGCTATGTGCGTTACTTTATATTCTCACTACGCACCTCCTCAGTTCTGATTTGATCACGTAAGGAAACTCCAAGCATACTTCATAGCGCTTTGGGTGACCTTGAGTCTTCTTATGAGGCTCATACGAAGCGAACATGTCTTATTGTTAGTTCCATATGGTTATTACTAGCAACACAAACTGATTAAAGACTTTAGTCTTAAAACACTTGAGAGGTATCTTTCTTGAAGTTAGACGTACCTAGCTGGACTTTTTGTGCAAGGTACATATATAGGGTGACTTTAATTAGTTCTTGATATAAAAGACTGTGCATGTGCTAATGATAACAAACAACTTTCTCTAAGGAACCCATAGTCAAATCGTAAAAAAAATGTGGACTCTCCATACAAATTGACCAACTTACCGGCCAAATTAGTATGAAGAGCCAATTTTTTTGCGATTTGACTATGGGTTCCTAAGGGAAATTTGTTTGTTATCATGAGCACATGCACACCCTTTGGTATCAAGAACTAATTTAAAGTCACCCTATATTAGTCAATAACTTCGAGTATAGTCTCCAAACTTCAGAGCCAAGGGTTTTCAGGACATGGACTTTAGACATCATTTTTGTCTTATGTTCATTTTAAGACCGAGTTGTTGAGATAGTCTATTGAGTCCATTGATATCTGTACCTAGGACTTCCAAAGTCTCAGGCAAAATCATAGTAATTATCGTCAACGATCAAATGTGAGTGATGTACTCACTGTTAATGTTGGTGCCGAGCTCTTTCAATCACAGGCAGGACTTCTTCCATAACAACAGTGAACAGGCTGTTAGATATAACGTCTCCCTGTTTCACCCTTTTCTGCAGCGGGACAGATTTCAAATTTTGTTTTGATAACGGACTAACATTGCAGCGTTCCCGTTCAAGCGCTTTAGCCAGGACTCGATCCAATCAAAAGTTTTCTCATAGTCCACAAACGCTGAATATAATGGCTGATTATATTCTACGATTTCCTGTTTTGTCTTCCGCACCGCAGCATATGTATGTGTTCTATGGTACGGATAACTTTTCGAAATCAGGCGTATTCAGAAAGCTAGAAGTCGTCAAACCTGCGTGCGTGACGATTCGTAATGACTCTCGAAAACAGCTTGTATATAAAGATCTGAAGTGAAATATGTCTATAGTTCGTCTTTGCTCGATCTTTGACGTAAAACAGCATCTTAGGTCAGTCAGTTATCTGCGATTGATTGATTGGCTTTCTTTGGGTGCATGAGTATGCGCCAGTTACACATTGAAGCACAGAAGTAACATTTCACAAGAAGTGTATACGATGGCTCAATGTATGAGTCTGTGAGCATGTGCTTGGTTCTGGTTTGCTTGTGTGTACGTGTGTACAACTCATATCATCCCCACAGCAGGGGCACGGATCTCTTTTCATATCTCGGGAAGATTAAGACATACTCCAAATGGAGGTAGGCAAGTCCAGATTGGTGGAGTTGTAGGACTAGTAGCCGACCCCAGTATCAGAAGTTACTGCAGCTGCTTTTAAGCCATATGCTTAACGACTGAAGCCGGTACCAACACTTTTCTGCTTTTCTTTCTGCTATTTCTTTAACAGTTTTATTCTTCAATTTGGCTTCAACTTGTCTTCATTGACTGAAGTTCTTGGCCGACGTGCGAGCGTATCATTTTCAACACTTCGCGACCTTCTATAAACAATTTGCACCATTCATACAACATGGACTGACTAATATCCTAATGTCCATATTGTTTATGAAGCCCTGCAAAAAATTCATATATTCTTTCTTTCCTTAAATCAAAGCTCCTGTTATGTGTAACGTTCTTCAGTTCAAGTTCAATCACACTACTTCTTAAAAAACTAGAAGCAATAGGCATTCGAGGTAAAGTACTATCTTTATTTACTGACTATCTGTCGAATCGTACGCAAGTTACTAAGATCTCACATAAGTAAGGAAGAGCACATAGTATATGGAGTCCCACAGGGCAGTATACTTGGGCCCACACTGTTTCAAATTTACGTTAACGAGCTGTGTAATATATCTCTTCCCTACTGTCGACTCCTTGCCTATGCCGACGACACAGCACTTATAATATCCGGGCCTAGTTGGTCAGAAACGATCCGGCATGCAGAAACCGCACTCAAAAAGACAATGAAATGGCTTAACTCCAACCTTCTTACACTTAATACAGGCAAAACTAAATTTATAACTTTTACCACCAGACGGTCCGCACAGCCACCACAAGACTGTCTCGAACTTAAAGCTCATTCATGTACTGATGAGACCCAAATATGTGACTGTCCAATTATAACAAGGACCCAAAATATTAAATACTTAGGTGTTTTACTAGATGACTGCCTCAACTGGTATGATCAACTTCAACTTGTAGCAAGTCGGATAAGGAAATTAATATTTGTTTTTAAAAAACTTAGAGCTTCGGCGGACCTCGAAATTCTCCATACCGTATACACTTCCCTCTGCGAGTCACTGTTAACGTACTGCATCCCAATTTGGGGGAGTGCATGCAAGACAACCTTCATTACTATCGAGCGAGCGCAGAGGGCAGTACTCAAGGTAATGTATAGGAAACCTTATCGATATCCAACAAACCTATTGTACGAGGAGGCTAGGGTGCTCACAGTGAGGCAGCTGTTTATCTTAAGATCGGTGTTGCGTCAGCACGCCACTCTTCCGTCGAAATCCGACTCTCCACCGAGGAGAAGACGTAAACCGGCTTTTGAAAATATTCACTGTAATACTACTTTTGCTAGGAGACAAATTGCATCCACTGGGTGTCGAATTTACAATAAGCTAAATAATGTCTTGGTAATTGACAAGCTTAATAAATTTGAAAGTAAAGCCAAAATTAAGTCCTGGTTGCATTCTCTTGATTACATTAGTACCGAGGAAATCCTATTGTAACATCTCACACTCACACTCACACAAATACACACACACACACATACAAACACACACTCACACACAAACACACACACACGCATACAACAAGTGTAATTTTATTTTGTAAGATAAATACTTGTAATTTCTAACTTTGTAGTAGAATAATAGGGCACTTGCTAAAACAGTAAATGTCTAGCACGGAACCACTGACCTCCATAACACAGGGTTATCCTAGTATGAAGGTCAGGGAACAAGTTATTGGCCCGTTTAGCAAGCCACCATTATAAGGTTGTTAATCTTAAATAAGAACTGTCATGTTTTGTAAGAGGCTTAAAAATAAATAAAATTATTATTATTATAATTATAGGAAGAAAAACTCACAAAGTCGCACTTTTGAGTAGCAAAGAACATAACAAATTTTCCTTTGTAGTAACTGAAGAACATTATACAAGACAGGACCCATAAGTAATATCTGGTGCGTAGCCGTTGTTGGTTTAGCTCAGACTGAGTGCAGCGGGCCGAGACGCTTTCGTCGCAGCTTTGCGTTTACATAATGGTTATAGCTACTTATGTTCTACTTATAGGTAAGTATATTACTGTTAAAGCTATGTGGAGTCCGTCGCCAATAGGCGCTTTTATTGTCATGTGGCTTTCTGGCCGCATGTGGGTCGTGCCCGCATGCGTGCCGCCCGCAACCTATCGTTTCATTACATGTTTTTAGGGTCTTTTTATTGTCATCCGTGGAACACGCACGCGGGTCGCTTTGGAAACACCGTACGCATGCGGGCAGAAATCCGCATGACAATAAAAGCGCCCTTAGCTGTGATAGTTTACCTTTTAACTTCGTTATGCCGTGAATTTTTTAACATTTCTAGAAACAACTGCCGTGATTTTTTTTTAATTTCTAGTAACAACCATTTAGCTGGAAGAAAGATGGGGGACATGACTTTAACAAAAAAATTGCATATTAAAGCTTAATATTTCGAAAACGGATCCCTAAATTGAAAAATGCTTTTCGCAAACCTACTATATTTTAAAAAACCTACCCAACGACTCCCTAACTAATGTTTTGTACAATAAAGAGATTACAAACAAACAAACTCCCCACACCATGAGATAGTCGAGAAAAAAAATTTCATCCCCACTTCACGTGTAGGGGAGGTACCCTGAAAGATTTTATTTTACGACTTTGTCGGCGTGATTAATATACATATCCGTGCCAAATTACTGCTCTCTAGTACTAATAGTCTCTGAGCTAAGCCGTGGACAAACAGATAGACAGACAGAAAGACGAACATGGCGAAACTATATACTTGTCAACTAGGGAACCCTAGAAATTGAGTGTCTTAAAAGTGTTTTTTGTTTTGTTTTGTTTTTGACACCAATAGTTTTATAAATAAGTTTAAATTGACCAATGATACAATGTATCTACCATTTGTACAGAAAAAAAAGACTAGCTAATTCGTTAGCTTACAGTATTTTACATCGTGAATACAGTCGGTAATAACGAATACAGGTAATTAACGACGGAGGAGCCCGTCGCCGGTGTCGGCACCGCAGGTATGGCGCAGCCTATAATTGCACTAGACAGTGCACCCTGCGGTGCTGGCACTTGTAGCGGGTCTCGAACTCCAGATTTAAACTAGGTTCAGAGACAACGAGGAAGCCCAACTCTTTGAAATTAGTACACCAAAATATACAAGGCTTTCTCGGCAAAGAATTCGAAATAGAATTATTTTTGGAAAAATTTAATATAGATATTTTATGTATTACAGGGCACTGGCTCAAGGAACATGAAATGCTTTTTAATTTTGAAAATTATAATATGGCCAGTGCATTCAATCGAAAGACTGCGATTCGCGGTGGCTCCGCTATATTACTTAAAAATACCCTAAAGACTAAGGTACGGAAAGACGTCGTAAGTCTTTCGATTGAAAGAACTGTGGAGCTATCTTGTGTGGAGCTGGAGAACCACATCATTATCTGTGTATATAGGCCCCCATGTAACGATAACTTTGCTCATTTCGAATCAGTAATGGGGGATGCTTTAAATTTAGTAAGTAAAAGTAAAAAATCTGTCATCATATGCGGCGACTATAACGTTGATTTATTAGAAAAGAAGTCCCTAACAACAAGAATTATTTGTCTTTTTAAGTCGTTTGATTTGGATTATTTATTCTTAGAACCAACTAGAAAAACAGAGACTTCTGCCACATGTATCGATAATATTTTCTGTAACAGTAGCCATGTAGAGAAAAAAGTTATTAACTGCTTGAGGTCTGATCATAGCGGACTAATGGCTAGCTTTCCTTTCAGGTCAATTATAAAACAAATTAAAATACAGTCGAGGCCTGTCACTGTTAAAAGAATAGAAAAGTATAAAAAAGCGTTAAATGACAAGCTGCCCATACCAAATTTTGATAATGAACCAGAAGCCAACAATATGTACAATGATTTGTTTACAGTAATTGAGCGAGAATTTCAGGAAATTTTTAAAACTAAATCTATAAATATTGATAATAAATTTAAGTTTTGTGAATGGGCTACTGTAGGAATTTATAAAAGCCGTCAAACCTTATTTGATCTTTATGAGAAAAAAAGTTATATATTTGATGACAATTTCAGAAATTATGTAAAACGTTATTCAAAAATATTCAGAAAGGTATGCTGCGCAGACAAATCTAATTTCTTAGCCAGAAAGATAAAACTATCTGATAATAAAATTAAGACGGTTTGGAATATAATAAATAAAGAAACCGGTAAAGTCAAGAAACACGATAAAGATTTTGTTTTACAAACAGATAAAGGCAAAATAACATCTAACGCAGAAATAGCTACGGAATTCGAAACGTTTTTCACAAACATTCCACTTAAGCTAACTGAGGCCCTGGACTCATCACCCACATATGCTAAAAAAATATTAGAAGAAAATGTAATTTTTTGTGATGAAATATTCTATTTTAGAGAAGCGCAGACAAATCTAATTTCTTAGCCAGAAAGATAAAACTATCTGATAATAAAATTAAGACGGTTTGGAATATAATAAATAAAGAAACCGGTAAAGTCAAGAAACACGATAAAGATTTTGTTTTACAAACAGATAAAGGCAAAATAACATCTAACGCAGAAATAGCTACGGAATTCGAAACGTTTTTCACAAACATTCCACTTAAGCTAACTGAGGCCCTGGACTCATCACCCACATATGCTAAAAAAATATTAGAAGAAAATGTAATTTTTTGTGATGAAATATTCTATTTTAGAGAAATTGGATCTGAAACTGTTGTTAAAACTTTTAAGTCGCTTAAAGTGAAACAAACTGAGGACTTGTGGGGTTTATCAGTTAAATTAATTAGTAATGTAATTGACATATTAGCACCACATTTAGCATACCTTTTCAATATTAGTATAGAAAGTGGTGACTTTCCAGATCTCATGAAGTGTAGTTTTTACTATAGTATTTTTAAGTAATATAGTGGAGCCACCGCGAATCGCAGTCTTTCGATTGAATGCACTGGCCATATTATAATTTTTTATACCTCTTTATAAATCAGGTTCCAAAACTGATGCGGGAAATTACAGACCTGTTTTTGTATTACCCGTTCTTAGTAAAGTCTTTGAAAAAATTATGCTCAACCAAATGCTACAACACTTCATTTTAAACAAACTTCTGCATAACCAACAATTTGGCTTCACGAAAGGTCGATCAACTACCGATGCAGGAGAAGCACTTATACGAAACATCTATGATGCTTTTGAGAGATCACAAGATGCAATAGGAGTGATTTGTCTAAATCATTTGATTGTGTGGAACATCAAACTTTACTTCTTAAACTAAAGCATTACGGTGTGGAAGATAGGGCTCTCAGTCTTCTCAATTCTTACCTTAACAATAGGTTACAAACAGTCCAAGTAAATGGCACAAATTCTCTCGGCTCTACAGTAAAAATAGGCGTTCCCCAGGGATCTATTTTAGGCCCCTTTCTCTTCCTTGTTTATATAAATGACTTACCATTTATGGTGCAACGTCTCTCAAATATTGTGTTGTTTGCAGATGACACATCTCTTATTTTTAAGGTAGACAGGAAAGACAGCAAAAATGACGAAGTAAACAACACACTTTCAGAGATACATAAATGGTTTACTGTTAATAACTTGCTATTAAATGCCACAAAGACAAAAGTAATAAAATTCAGATTACCAAATGTCAAGCAAACTCACGATAATGTAATATTAGATAGTAATATTTTAGAGTTCGTAAATAGCACTGTTTTTCTTGGTATTACTTTAGATGCTTCCTTACAATGGGGACCACATATAGAAACCTTAGCAGAAAAGCTTAGTTCAGCTGCCTACACCGTCAAGAAAATAAGGCAACTAACAGATGTAGATACTGCAAGACTAGTGTATTTTAGCTATTTTCATAGTATAATGTCTTACGGCATCTTAATTTGGGGACATGCGGCTGACATAGAAACTATTTTCATACTGCAAAAAAGAGCCATTCGCGCTATCTATCAGATGCTATCTCGAGAGTCATTGAGGAACAAGATTAAAGAAATAAATATTTTAACTGTTGCCAGTCAATTCATATATGAAAACATCATGTATGTTCGTAAGAATTTAGATTTATTTCCAAAAAACAGTGACAGGCATAATTTTAATCTTAGAAATAGAAATAATATCGAAGTTGCTTATTCGAGACTGAGTAAGGTAAAGAAGTCGTTCATGGGGCAGTGTATAAAATTCTACAATAAAATACCTGAAAATGTAATTAGTTTATCCGAAAATAAGTTTAAGACTTATGTAAAGAAACGCCTGTGTTCAAGAGGATATTATAAAACCCAAGACTATGTTAATGACAATGATGTATGGACATGTATAGATCTTCCAGCTCATAGCTTTAGTGTTGACATCAATTGTAATAGATATTAAGTATTTATTTCAAAAAATGTGTTGGGGCGAGTTTCTTTTGGGCTCGACGTTTCTTCTCGCTCCGCTAACACTTCCCGAAACGTTGAGTGTACAAGTTCCGCGTGGTAGGAACTTTGTACTAGGTAGAAAAAAAGACGATTTAAAAGTATGCGTACAGCATCTACTTAAATAAAAAATATTTTGACTTTGACTTTGACGTTTTTAGTACAGAGGTGCATAAAAATTAAAAAATCGAATTAATTAATAATTAATTTAATAGGAACTGTGGCGACAGCTCTTCAGCGGGAAGTGAGGTACCTTCGCCAGGCGAGGTGGTATGCCTGGGGACCGGCCGTGGTCCAACCGTTGATGGTTGGAACTCGTATATATCCGTAGTGCGAAGAAACTTTCAATATCGCGTTCTAGGATTAGTTGATGGCGGTGCGATAGATGTCGCCACATCACTTCCCCTCCGAGACCGGAGGTCAATCCGTTTTGAGTTGACGGTCCAGTGTTGCCGGTGCATACGGCGGGGCGACGACGCGCGTCGCGATGCGGCGGCTGCGGTAAGTAGAGAACGCCAGGCCGAAGTGCTCAACTCAAGTCCAAAGCTGAGTCAGGACGAGGAGGTTCAGGCGTGCGGTGCAGGGAAAGCAGGCGTTGTGGAGCGCGTACTCTATACAGCGTGGGCTGCCGACACCTTGCTGCCTGAAAAGTGAAGCTCGCTGGTTCCATGGTGTACGATGCGGTGTCAACGGGTTTGCGAACCTGATGGGCTTCAGAGTGAAGTATCAGGGCCAGGAAGCTCAATTGACGGCTTTCGTTGGTCCTGGACTCCTGGTAAACTTCGGTGTACTGGACTGCTGTGCTGCTGCGGCTTGCATTACCAACTGGAGGGTTGTTGAGGAGTGTGATGTCTAAGGTTGCGCCAGGATGTTTAGCGTCTGGGGTCACCACTATAGGAACTGTGTGTTACCACTCTTCGGAGGAAAAGGGAGGTACCTCCGCCAGGCGAGGTGGTATGCCTGGGGACCGGCCGTGTTCCAACCAATGATGGTTGGAAGTTGTATAGTTAATCTGAAGAAACTTTCAATAGCGCGATCTAGGTTTAGTTCGTGGCGGTGCGATAGATGTCGCCACAAATCTAACGCGGAAAACACACTGCTCCGCTCACCGCGACGAATTGAGGTGGAGCAGATTTGAACTTTGTACTGTAAATTTTTTTTTTTTTTTTGAATTGAAACATTTATTTGCCCCATAAAACACAAAACAATAATATACAAAAAAGTCAAATCAATAAAGTTAAATTAAATAATTAAAATCAAAATTAAATACATCAAATAATAATAATCAAATATAAAAATAAATTAAATTAAATTAAAATATCAAATTTAAAATAATACAATATAATTAAATGTAAAAATAAATTAAATTACAATCAAATTAATTAAAATCAAAATAAAATAAAATCATTCAAATTGCAAATATTACATTAATAAACAAATACAAAAATAAATAAATTAAATTACAATCAAGTTAAATAAAAATTAAATAAATTAATAAAAATATAAATAAATTTAAATTGACAATGTCATATAACATGCAGATGCACCCAACGAGCCACAAACGGAGAGTCCCATTTGTCAGCGATAGTGTTCAGGATGGTGTTGCGGCTGGCGCAAATGTAAAATGTAAAAATGTAAAATGTTGATTTGTATACAAAAACCGCGGGGTATCACACACTTCCACCGCTTCTCCATCCGGAGGCGCGATTCGCACGACACGGATCCGGTGCGATTCACAGGTATACCACTGCACCGCAGTACCGTCCGGATTTTTGTCTACGACGGAATTCGGATGAAAACCGTCCGGTGGGGCGGAAACCGCGCCTTCGTCGTGCACCGCAGCTTCGGACGGAAACCGTCCGGTAGAGCGGAACGCTGCCGCATGCGAATTTCGTCGCTTCGCGCTCTCGTCCGATTTCCGCCTCAGTGTGATATCCGCGTAATAGTCGTCCCAGGGAGGGAGAGGATGATGGAAGGACCCCATAAAGGGGGTTGTTTTAGGGTAGAAATGGGCCATTCGGGATATACTGTATATGTACGAATATTAATCGACACATTAAAATCAGGGAGGTTGGGGATGCAGATTCTTTGAAATCCGCGGATGCGGATATTTAAAGGCTCACCCGGGGATGCGAATCTTAATACTACACAAAAAGAGAAAAGGACTACACAAAAAAATCGCCCCCACCCACAACAGATTACAAACGTATCTCAGTCAATACATCTGTGCAGCCTGATGTTTTTTTGCTATGACGCCATCCGCCGTAGATATGGGGTTTTCATGCAAATCGAATTTGATTTCCAATATTAATTTGGAGGCTCATTTGATCAAATAGTATGAGGAGTTCAAAAACTTTTTTGCGGGTTTGTTCAGATTCATGAGTAGTCGTAGAAAGTTGTTGTTACAACATACAACTTTTCACCTCTACCAGCTAGAAAACTTTACACGATAGTGATAGAAGCTGGTGTTCGAAATTCGAACACTTTAACTAACATTCGCAGCAACAAGCTGCTTTGAATCAACAGATTAATAAACATTTTTTCACCTGTCCAGCGCGAAAAGAGTGCCTTTGGTCCCTGAAAACTCGCAGCAAAAGTTGTTTTTGCTTTAAGCGTGAGAAAAAGTGATTCGAATTTCGAACACCACCTTTGGCGCGACGCTGAAAAAAAGATGAGCGATGGTTGGTTCAGAAACTCATTTTGGCGTAGGGAGCATTTTAATTGATAAGCACACAATGTTATAAGTTATTTAAAGAAATTCAAGTTTATAAATTGTGCTACTGTATTTTTAAAGACGTAATATTTAAAATAAATATGTAGTTACTAGTAAACATGAATATCGTTTACCTAAAAATATCATATTTATATCTAAGGTTTTTATAAAAATGTTAAGTAGCGCAGTTTCCGAACGCAACCTCTAAATTAAAAACATTATGGTTCATTCCAATCAAAAAAAAGCAAAACGTAAACAAACTTACTATGGAACTGACACATGTCAATGTCATCTGCATACTACGTTTGTTTACCTTTTGCTTTTTTTTGATTGGAATGAAGTATATAATAAAAAAACTATATTGCCTCCAGAGCGAATTTAATCAACTACGATTTTACTTTACTCGCTGGTCGAAAGTTGTATGTTTAACATGAGAGCAGGTCATTTTTATGTCTCGTGCCTTTAAATCACTCACAATGCTCAGTAGTCTATATAAGAATCACTTACTACGCTCGTGATTCAATTCTAGACTACCTCGCTAGCTCGTGATTTAAAGCTAGCACTCGAAGCAAAAAATAACTTTGCTCATTAGTTGAACAAATAACTATTCTCGTATATTTTAATAAATCCCTATCGTTTTTGGATTGAAAATGGTTATTATTATTTTAATGGGACGTCACAACAATTTTGAAACTAATGCCACTTCTGTTGGTGGGTGCGGATAGGGTCCATATAATTTTTGCATAGTCCTTTGTATGGGTTTGTATGGGCATAAATAAATGAAAACCGGCTAAGTGCGAGTCGGACTCACGCATGATGGGTTCCGTAGCGTCGTACAATATTTGGAATTCCACCAAAAATACGTTTCTGTTGTCACCCTACCAGCCCCTTAAATTTTTAAGTTTTTAATTTTTTTATGGCATAGTTGACAAACGAGCAGATGGATCACCTGATGGTAAGCGATTACCGCCGCCCATAGACACCCGCAACCTCAGAGGAGTTACAAGTGCGTTGCCAGCCTTTGTTGTCATAGTGGCAACAGAAATACACACTGTGAAAATTACAGCTATCTACCTTTTACGGTTCATGAGATACAGCCCGCTGAGAGAAAGACGGACAGACGGACAGACAGCGGAGGCTTATTAATAGGGTCCCGTTGATCTTTGGGTATGGAACCCTAAATAATAATACTAATCCTTGTTTTTTATTAAATTATTAAAGTATTGAAAGTTAAAAACCTGGACCATTTTATTTGATTAAAAGTAACTTTGCTGCCTTTTGGTGTAATAATGTACTTTGCTAATTACTTGAAAATATTACTGGTTTATAAAATTGTATGAATAAAAAAAACTTTTTTATAGAGCTTTTGTTATTAATTATACAATTATTATTAATTATTTATATTAATAATTACAATTAATAATTTACAAAATTATATTCCTGAAATAAAATATTACAATAATTAGTAATCCTGTCCTAGATCCGCATCCGCATGAAAATCCGCATTGAATATTGCTGATGATATAGATACGGATGTCAAAATTTATGCGAAAGCTCCATACAGCGGATGCAGAGGATGCGGATGCTAATATCCGCATCATCCGCATCCGTAAATTATTAACAAAAGCTCTATAAAAAAGTTTTTTTTATTCAGACAATTTTATAAACCAGTAATATTTTCAAGTAAGTAGCAAAGTACATTATTACACCAAAAGGCAGCAAAGTTACTTTTAATCAAATAAAATGGTCCAGGTTTTTAACTTTCAATACTTTAATAATTTAATAAAAGAACAAGGATTAGTATTATTATTTAGGGTTCCATACCCAAAGATCAACGGGACCCTATTAATAAGCCTCCGCTGTCTGTCCGTCTGTCCGTCTTTCTCTCAGCGGGCTGTATCTCATGAACATCTCTGATTAAAATAATTTATTTTTGTTTTTTATATTATTTTATTGTATTTTTTAGCTTTCGTACTATGGCGTTGAACGCCGCCATACGTATAATATTTTTTTACATTATTTATAGGTACCTAACAAGTTATTTGATGTTGATGTTTTTGTAATCTATATTTAACAGTCTTTTAGTGAGTTTTTTTTTACTATCTGTGGAATACCTACTTACGCGTAATTTTGTGTAGATCAAACGAATCCGAACATATATTTTTAGAACTATTACTATTATACAAAATAAAGTGCGAAAAGGCCGGAAATGGGAAGTGGCCGGCAAACGGATCGCGTGACCTTACGTACGTGTGTGACGCTTCATACATATAAGTTTAATGTATCGAAATTTTATTGGATAACATGAAATACTGTTTATATTTATTATTATGTACCATATAAATAAATAAAAATGGACTGAGAAATTTTACATAATTAATTATAGCATAAAAACTATTATGCTATGATCTTAAAGGAAAATCTTTTGGATACTTATACAAAAAGATGTCCAGCAAGATATAAAACTATACTGAAAAATAAAACTTAATCGAGAAATTATTCATCGGAAGTAAAATCGAAAAAATCATGTTTTGCTTAACTTAAGCGTCACAAAATTCGAAAAAGTATTGGATACTGCTATATACGCGTGCCATTAAGTTACTACTAACGGATAGTACAGAAATATTCGATCGAACAATTATCCACCGAATTTTAAATGCAATTTTCATGTTTAGGTATAAAACACATACTTCCAGCCACAAAATCTTTTGGCTTCTTTGTCATCTTCCATCTATACACTATCCTTCACAATCGTGCAAAGTTTCATTGATAGAGAAATTAATGTTGGGGTCTCCATACAAAGAAACTCCTCGATGACTGGGCTAATAATATTAGAAAGGTGTTCATCATTTATTATGATATGTATTAGTTAGTAACATCAATCAGTTTTGGCGACTTTTTACGAGATTTTCCTATTGCAAATGTTATCAGCGCCATCTAGTTTAGTGAAAGCCGTCGAAATTTCCCTATTGTCAAACACGGGGCAGGGCGGCACAATCATCAGGTAGGTATGTAATTCAATTATATGGCGAATGATGGCGCTATTTGTTTCTAAAATATAGAGGTTAAAATATATTTTTTTTATCACTCTTAAGTCTTTTTATTTATTTACATAATATTTACATAAGTTCAACAAAATAAAAAATAAAAAGACAAAAAACTATAAAGTCTCATGGGTGGGATTCGAATTCGGACCTAAATGCAGCAAAATGTAAGTGGCTCGCACCAAAATCGCTAGCTAGTCTACCAAAGTACTTACAATTGATGGTTAGTAGTAGTAGTAGTAGTAGTAGTAGTAGTAGTAGTAGTAGTAGTAGTAGTAGTAGTAGTAGTAGTAGTAGTAGTAGTAGTAGTAGTAGTAGTAGTAGTAGTAGTAGTAGTAGTAGTAGTAGTAGTAGTAGTAGTAGTAGTAGTAGTAGTAGTAGTAGTAGTAGTAGTAGTAGTAGTAGTAGTAGTAGTAGTAGTAGTAGTAGTAGTAGTAGTAGTAGTAGTAGTAGTAGTAGTAGTAGTAGTAGTAGTAGTAGTAGTAGTAGTAGTAGTAGTAGTAGTAGTAGTAGTAGTAGTAGTAGTAGTAGTAGTAGTAGTAGTAGTAGTAGTAGTAGTAGTAGTAGTAGTAGTAGTAGTAGTAGTAGTAGTAGTAGTAGTAGTAGTAGTAGTAGTAGTAGTAGTAGTAGTAGTAGTAGTAGTAGTAGTAGTAGTAGTAGTAGTAGTAGTAGTAGTAGTAGTAGTAGTAGTAGTAGTAGTAGTAGTAGTAGTAGTAGTAGTAGTAGTAGTAGTAGTAGTAGTAGTAGTAGTAGTAGTAGTAGTAGTAGTAGTAGTAGTAGTAGTAGTAGTAGTAGTAGTAGTAGTAGTAGTAGTAGTAGTAGTAGTAGTAGTAGTAGTAGTAGTAGTAGTAGTAGTAGTAGTAGTAGTAGTAGTAGTAGTAGTAGTAGTAGTAGTAGTAGTAGTAGTAGTAGTAGTAGTAGTAGTAGTAGTAGTAGTAGTAGTAGTAGTAGTAGTAGTAGTAGTAGTAGTAGTAGTAGTAGTAGTAGTAGTAGTAGTAGTAGTAGTAGTAGTAGTAGTAGTAGTAGTAGTAGTAGTAGTAGTAGTAGTAGTAGTAGTAGTAGTAGTAGTAGTAGTAGTAGTAGTAGTAGTAGTAGTAGTAGTAGTAGTAGTAGTAGTAGTAGTAGTAGTAGTAGTAGTAGTAGTAGTAGTAGTAGTAGTAGTAGTAGTAGTAGTAGTAGTAGTAGTAGTAGTAGTAGTAGTAGTAGTAGTAGTAGTAGTAGTAGTAGTAGTAGTAGTAGTAGTAGTAGTAGTAGTAGTAGTAGTAGTAGTAGTAGTAGTAGTAGTAGTAGTAGTAGTAGTAGTAGTAGTAGTAGTAGTAGTAGTAGTAGTAGTAGTAGTAGTAGTAGTAGTAGTAGTAGTAGTAGTAGTAGTAGTAGTAGTAGTAGTAGTAGTAGTAGTAGTAGTAGTAGTAGTAGTAGTAGTAGTAGTAGTAGTAGTAGTAGTAGTAGTAGTAGTAGTAGTAGTAGTAGTAGTAGTAGTAGTAGTAGTAGTAGTAGTAGTAGTAGTAGTAGTAGTAGTAGTAGTAGTAGTAGTAGTAGTAGTAGTAGTAGTAGTAGTAGTAGTAGTAGTAGTAGTAGTAGTAGTAGTAGTAGTAGTAGTAGTAGTAGTAGTAGTAGTAGTAGTAGTAGTAGTAGTAGTAGTAGTAGTAGTAGTAGTAGTAGTAGTAGTAGTAGTAGTAGTAGTAGTAGTAGTAGTAGTAGTAGTAGTAGTAGTAGTAGTAGTAGTAGTAGTAGTAGTAGTAGTAGTAGTAGTAGTAGTAGTAGTAGTAGTAGTAGTAGTAGTAGTAGTAGTAGTAGTAGTAGTAGTAGTAGTAGTAGTAGTAGTAGTAGTAGTAGTAGTAGTAGTAGTAGTAGTAGTAGTAGTAGTAGTAGTAGTAGTAGTAGTAGTAGTAGTAGTAGTAGTAGTAGTAGTAGTAGTAGTAGTAGTAGTAGTAGTAGTAGTAGTAGTAGTAGTAGTAGTAGTAGTAGTAGTAGTAGTAGTAGTAGTAGTAGTAGTAGTAGTAGTAGTAGTAGTAGTAGTAGTAGTAGTAGTAGTAGTAGTAGTAGTAGTAGTAGTAGTAGTAGTAGTAGTAGTAGTAGTAGTAGTAGTAGTAGTAGTAGTAGTAGTAGTAGTAGTAGTAGTAGTAGTAGTAGTAGTAGTAGTAGTAGTAGTAGTAGTAGTAGTAGTAGTAGTAGTAGTAGTAGTAGTAGTAGTAGTAGTAGTAGTAGTAGTAGTAGTAGTAGTAGTAGTAGTAGTAGTAGTAGTAGTAGTAGTAGTAGTAGTAGTAGTAGTAGTAGTAGTAGTAGTAGTAGTAGTAGTAGTAGTAGTAGTAGTAGTAGTATTATTATTATTATTATTATTATTATTATTATTACTGATAGTCTAGTCCGTTTTAGACACCTACTTGTAGGAAAACCACAGGATTCAAGTTCAATCTCCTTTAATTTACTTAAGATATTTCACAGATTTCACTTCAAGCTTATTCTTCCGAATCACGAACGATACTGCCCGCTCCGCGAACCTGTCAGACCTTTTATCAGCTCGTGGTGGGGGTGACAGGTGAGCGGAAGGGCAACATCACGCCACATGGTCGGTTGTTACAATTAAACTAGAAATATCAATATCAACAGATTGTCCGGTACATGACTTATATAATGTTTTTAATAAATAAAGTAACTAAATTATAAATAATAAATTACGTAGATTATAATAATAAATTTAAAATACGTTAGCATACATATTTCCAACATACTAATACCAAATAAAACAAAGAAATATTTCTTGGTACCGTTTAACAAACAAAAGGAATGAGGATTTAGTTCCTGTCATCATCGGACTGTGACGTCATCATCTGTCGGTTCTTACTGTGTCGGCTCAGTGCACTCGTAGCGTCTCGCTAAATCATTCACATACAGTAAAAAATATACAGGGTTTAAGGGACAGGTTTCCGAAAACTTTAAGGGCTTGCTCAGTAGACGAAACTGAACAACTTTCCACAATATTTTTTTTCAGGAAACTAAAAAAAACGGCTTCTCCATACAAACTGTCCAATCAAGTTTAAAATTTTGTATGGAGAAGCCGATTTTTTTTTCGTTTCCTGAAAAAAAATCTTGTGGAAAGTTGTTCAGTTTCGTCTACTGAGCAAGCCCTTAAAGTTTTCGGAAATCTGTCCCTTACACCCTGTATATATATTCGGAATCGCCAGATTTTTCTGCCTCGTTTGCGCCCGGTATCGTGGCGATCTGAGCACTTTTTCGGCGCTTGAAACAACAGGAAATTTTGGTCCAGTCCGAATCTGCTTTGATTGTTGCGACACATATTTTGTACAATTTTGGAAAATATGGACTTCATACACACAAATTATTTGTAATTTTGACTTATGCTATTTTTCCTGACATCAATTTCGTAACATAGGGCGTTTGAATCGTTTTGCCTGCTCCTGAAATCCATACGTAATGTCGCTTAAAACATTTAGCCTGCACCCGAAATTTATAATTCAGGTCGCTTAAAACATTTTGCCTGCACCTAAAATTTGTACCTAATGTCGCTTAAACCGTCTATCCTGCTTCTGATTTTAATACACACAGGTGTTTAAACATTGTAATCTTCAATCCAAAATCTTTTTATTCGGTGGTTAAACTCTTTTTCTTAAACCATTTAATAAACATCTGTCGCATCAGACATATCCAAACTGTAAGTGGTGGGAGTTAAAACAATTTTCCTGTGCCGGTACACAATGTGAGATTTGACCTTAGTTGCGGACATCCTCGTTTTATGTTCGATTTGAGTAGGTTTAGTTATCCTAAACCATAAAAATCAACAAATATTTAAACATTTAAATTGATTTTGGATCTATATTTTTTTTTACTTAAGTCATTGAATTTCTTTATTCATTTTTCCCGAGAAAAAGTGAATTTTACCTTTGTAATTTTTTTTTACTATTTACCAGTTTAAATTGCTTTAAGTTTGAAAATTACAAGAGCCTAAGTGCAGAAGAACTAGAGAAAAAAAATAATTTTAATATAAAGAAAAAAAAATATTTATAAAATTAACCATATCGAGGGTTCACGGGCGACTTGTATTAAGCGACATTTTTAGATAAAACAGGAGACTGATTTAAAAATAAATTTCTTAGAAAAATAATCATTAAAACTTAACTTCTTAGTATTATATAGATTCTCGATATTCTTAATATTTTAAATATTATTCAGAAGTTATTTTTTGTGAGGTATTTTGTAAGAAATAAATTTTTAAAGTAGAGGTTACCTGTGTTTCCAAAAATTTCGGTTAATACAAGTCGCCCGTGAACCCTCGATATTATAGTCGCATTTTTTTTAACAAAAATACATGAAAGTAATGTTCCTATTACTTCGTAACAAAAATCTATATACCTAGCTAGCGCGATGTTGGAGATATAGAGTTTCTATGTTTTTTTTAGATTTCTATGGAAATAGGGTTGACACAAAAATAAAACTATTTTGTTGGATCTTATCTTATGTTGTTGATAGGGGCTGCCTAAACAGCGACACTTCAACCCAAAGGGATCTTTTGTATCAACCTCTTATAACTCTTGTACCTATCCACAGTGTGTAAAATGACCGTCAAACCGGACATTTTACTTCTCACTGCCAGTCAATAGGACTTGGTATTCTAAGCATGAAATAAAACTCTCACTGTCTATTACATCTAGTTCCATAGTTGTTTCTCTTCAAAGTTGCCCTGTTTATGATATTCCAGAAACAAAAATATAAATATTTCTTGGAAATTAGGAATACCAATTTTATTTTGAACTGACTGTAAGATGAGTCTGTAAAATATAATTGGAGCGAGCTGCGTAAATTGAAAGATTTTTTATATGCACATAACGTAGCCAAATTGCAGAATTAGTCTTTTTATAGACGGGTTAGCCGCTTTGTAAACATCATCATGTACCATAACGCTATTTTTAGGGTTCCGTAGCCAAATGGCAAAAAACGGAACCGTAATGGATTCGTCATGTCTGTCTGTCTGTCTGGCTGTCCGTATGTCACAGCCACTTTTTTTCCGAAACTATAAGACTATACTATTGAAACTTGGTAAGGAGATGTATTTTGTTAACCGCATTAAGATTTTCACACAAAAATAGAAAAAAAACAATAAATTTTGGGGGCTCCCCATACTTAGAACTGAAACTCAAAAAATTTTTTTTCATCAAACCCATACGTGTGGGCTATCTGTCTTCAAAAATGATATTGAGGTTTTTAATATCATTTTCTTCTAAACTGAATAGTTTGCGCGAGAGACACTTCCAAAGTTGTAAAATGTGTCCCCCCCCCCCCGTAAGTTCTAAAATAAGAGAATGATAAAATTAAAAAATATATATGATGTACATTACCATGCAAACTTCCACCGAAAATTGGTTTGAACGATATCTAGTAAGTAGTTTTTTTTTTAATACGTCATAAATCGTAAAACGCACTTTACCTTTCATTCAAGTTACAACGAACTACAAAAACTTTTATATTATGTTACTTGCTGCTACGGAACCCTTCATGGGCGAGTCCGACTCGCGCTTGGCCGCTTTGATTTTAATTAAAATTGTAGTTTCCCGTACTAAATCCGTAAAGTAAATCAAGAATTTGTATGGGAAACTGAAAAAAAATTAAGATTCGCCATTTTTTTCATAGTCAATATGCGCCTCATGTATAACATGCTTTTATATAAGCTTTTCAAAATTTCTGTCAGATTTTCGATATCTTTTACCGTTTCCGAGATATTTGCAATTTTTGCTAAAAAAATAATCGGAGGTCAAGATTTAACTAAAACTAACCCTTGTCAAAAGCCACTGCAAAGTTTTGGTGGGGGTTCCAAAAATAACCCTGTATAACGTACCCAAATTGCAGAATTAGTCTTTTTACAACCGGGTTAGCCGTTTTGTATACATGTATCACAATGCTATATTTTTAAAATTTAAATTTTAGTTTCCCGTATTAAATCCGTAAAGTGAATCAAGAAATTGTATGGGAAATCGAAAAAAAATTGAGATTCGCCATTTTTTTCATAGTCAATATGCACCTCGTGTATAACATGTTTTTGATTAAGCTTTTCAAAATTTCTGTCAGATTTTCGATATCTTTTACCGTTTCCGAGATATTTGCATTTTCTGCAAAAAAAAGCGGAGGTCGAGACTTAACATAAATCTCAATAGTAATAATGAATTTGTATGGGAAACTGAAAAAATAATGAGTTTCCGCATTTTTTTCATAGTCAATATGCGTCTCATGTATTATATGCTCTTACTTAAACTTTTCAAAATTTCTGTCAGATTTTCGATATCTTTTACCGTTTCCGAGATATTTGCAATGTTTGCTAATAAATATTCTGAGGTCGAGATTTATCAAAAAATAATGAGCAAAAACGTGTAAGACTTGCAATTTCAGATGTTACTTCGCCATTTTTTAGTATTAGTTAATTTTGTAAGACGGGAAGTTTTACCCCTTGAACTCAAAATAGACGTACTTTGTGCCTTGAAGCAGTGTTTGTCGAAGTACTACGGAACCCTACACTGCACGTGGCCCGAGACGCACTTGACCGCTTTTTATTTTATTATAATTGATCATTTTTATTTCTGTTACTCAAAAATATTTGCAGTGTCCAATTATTTTCAGCCTATATTCGCCTAACTGCTAATAGCCACTACTATCATTTACCACTTACTTAGTCCTCACCTCACCCGCGAGGGAAAGGTATGCCTTTAGGACCCATACAATATGTGCATATAGCTGAGGAATTTAAAATATGAATACCTAAAATAGTTCCTAATAAAAAAAAACACTTTAATTAAATAAATAAATTTAATTCTTTGCGGGATTCTGAGGATCACGCATTATTACTGCCTTCTTCTACAATAGCTTTATAGTAGGTAGTAAAAGTAATCCTTTAGAAATAGTACTAGTGGATTATGCGGCCAACTGAAACTTGTTTTCCACAAGATTCAAATGCCTACAGGTCATATGATAAGCAAAGTTTGTTTAAAAATATTGCATGTCGTAAACTGGTAGGCGCTTGTGAGTGCAACCCTAAGTTAAAATTTTGAAATTCAGTATTTCCGTTATCGTGTGTCTGTCGCATCTGTTTTTTTTATGATAGTAGTTATTAATGTAATTAACATATACGTTCTGAAAAAAAATGCGACCATGTAAAAAATTACGAGAAAAAAAATAATAACGAAATCATAGAAAAAGTAACTTTTAAAAGTAAAAGTAAATTTTAAGTTTTTATGGATTTGAAGGTTTATATGGTATACTATACTCACTATCACACCATGAAACATTTAATGAAAAAACAATAAAAACAAAGAAGATAATGGGATTCTATGGTTTCTATGGAATTTTCTCGATTTTCTGAAATTCTCTAAAACTATGACAGAAACAGCAATGGGAGTTTTAACAGGAGTTTTGTCTAAATATTAGTTTTCAAAATAACACATAAAACTAGGGTGTCCGCAACTAAGGTCAAATCTCACACTGTGCGGTATTAGGAAAGCTATGTTCGTTAAGACAGTCATAATTTTGTATGAATCGTTTGTCCGTTGTCGGCTTAAGACAGACTTCCGATGCTAGCGGCCGATGCGACAGACGCGCGCGACTGTCGCACGCGACAATACTGAACATTAGAAAATGTATGGCGCCGCTTCCCTACCCCGCGATAGACGCGCGCGACTCTTCCATACATTTCTGGTGTTTAGTACTGTCGCGTGCGACAGTCGCACGCGTCTATTGCATCTCGGCCGCTAGCATCGGAAGTCTACCTTTAAGTCAAAGAGTTTTCGGCGCCAGCACGACTGAGCCGGGTCGGTAGAAATACTGCGCGCGTCTCCCGCGTTGCTTCAGCCACCTTGAACCGTGAGTGAGTGATGACGAGTAACAGTATTCGCAGGAAATCATCTTTTTTTTTCCAAAATAAAGTTGATAATTTTCTTAAAGTAATAATGATTTTAGAAATTGATGTATCTTAGATAGTTAAGTAAGAGTATTGTTTATTAATAAACATTAATTTACTGTAAAAATAATCGAAATGTCGAATTCTACACATCTCGTTATAATAATAATAATAATATCTTTATTTCAGACCAGGTCATCCAGAGAAATGTTAGTAATAAGACAATAGGTATAACTTAAAGACTATGTTAGTAAAACACAAATAATAGTAATATTACATAGAAGAAATACAGTTTCATTTACTTATAGGTACTTATGGATCGCTCCACCCAATGTTTTTGGATTGGGCAATCCACCCGTTCAGCTATCATTTTCAGGATTTTCAGGATGCTGTTATTGCTGCCCCTCAGTCTGAACAGCAAAGAGGTGGCTTTTTTATCAAAGTCATGTTTACAAATTTAATAGAGACTAAACCACATAAACTTTATTATGATTATTATTGTGGATAAGAATGCATGCATTTTACTTTTAATTATTTTTTAACATATTTAGTGCTATTTTATTTATTATAAAGCTAAGAAAAAAATGTGTTAATTGTTAACATTTCGATTTTGGCATCTCAGTTTGATGTTTTCACCCGAATGTGTCAAAAGAAGGGTTACGTTTTTCGACTGTACTTATGTATGTACGTATGTTTTTATGTAGCCTAAGCGGCATGATGGATTTTATTAGGTTGTCCGAGGAAAACTGTCCGCTACCGTCAAACCGTCTAACTTTGCCCTAAACGGATATTTTGCCCATTTGGCCTAATCTAAGATCAACCTAAAAAAAGAAAAAATATATCCAATTTCAGTTGAGTTTGTTTGATTTAGCAGAAAATAGATTATATTTAAAATAACAGCGTGAATTGCATTGGACTCTAATTTCACTCATTTACTTGTCAGTACCTGTCAAAGTGCACTAATGGTTTATTGCGGGTTTACTTTCAGTGTTTTGTGTTTAAATAATCGATGGCGAATTCAAATGTGAGTTTTTCTTATTACACCATGTACACAAAGGTTTGTAGATCATTTATCTATAGTATTTTGTACCGTAAGTAGCTTAAATTGAGAATTATGACGATGGGCAAATTAAGCCGCGAAAACTTTGCCTCCGAGCGGTCAATTTTGCCAAAAAAATGTACAAGGGTTGTCACTTTCTTTTTTCCATAATTATAAGTCTAGTCAAACGATGTTTTAATGTTTAGTAGTATGGGAAAATTTAAATAGGTACATAGTATTTATAATTTTAAATGTATGTATGTATGTTATGTTATGACAAAGTTATAAAACTATAATATGTACCACGGATTCACCTTGGATTATTTGGTTAGATCTTATTTTGACAACCTGTAATAAAACAAGATGATAGAAGCTGGCAGTATTTATAGTTAATTTATGCGCCAACGTGAGTTATTTTATGCTACTGAAATACGGATGTTATAAGATATCTTTTTAGGGTTCCGTAGCCAAATGGCAAAAAACGGAACCCTTATGGATTCGTCATGTCTGTCTGTCTGTCTGTCTGTCTGTCTGTCTGTCTGTCTGTCCGTATGTCACAGCCACTTTTTTTCCGAAACTATAAGAACTATACTATTGAAACTTGGTAAGTAGATGTATTTTGTGAATCGCATTAAGATTTTCACACAAAAATAAAAAAAAAACAATAAATTTTGGGGGCTCCCCATACTTAGAACTGAAACTCAAAAATTTTTTTTTCATCAAACCCATACGTGTGGGGTATCTATGGATAGGTCTTCAAAAATGATATTGAGGTTTCTAATATCATTTTCTTCTAAACTGAATAGTTTGCGCGAGAGACACTTCCAAAGTTGTAAAATGTGTCCTCCCCCCCCCCCCGTAACTTCTAAAATAAGAGAATGATAAAACTAAAAAAAATATATGATGTACGTTACCATGCAAACTTCCACCGAAAATTGGTTTGAACGATATCTAGTAAGTAGTTTTTTTTTAATATATCATAAATCGTAAACCGCAATTTACCTTTAATTCAAGTTACAACGAACTACAAAAACTTTTATATTATGTTACTTGCTGCTACGGAACCCTTCATGGGCGAGTCCGACTCGCTCTTGGCCGCTTTTTTAATGTTATTGATTTCGCTAAGAAAAATATGTGTTCCTACTTCGTATTAATATAAATGAGTGCCATACACATTATTTAAGACTGATATGTTATCTACGGATGATATCTTATAAATAAAAAAGAATTTTTTAAACCAATAAAAATTACCTATTTTTTTTTTATAACCAACCAGATTTTGACAACCTACAAGTTGCTTGTATGAAAACAAACGGAGTTTGGCAGGTAATTTTGCCCATTTGTTTCTAGACGAGTCTATTCAATTAGCAATTGACAACATGTTAGAACGTCAATTTTGCCCTTAAACTTCAAATGGTTCTTACACAAGGACTGCATAAGAGATATAGTTTAACAGATAATGGGAGTGGGCAAATATGGACGAAAGTGAAGGTAAATTTGCCCGCTATCAAAATATTAAATTGCTTGGAATCGCATTTAAATATGACTGAATATACAACTTTAACTTAATTCCATGATCCCATAGATCATCCTTAGAAATTAAAAAGTAATGCTTATGATACAAAATTTTTGAATAAATCAACAAAATTGTGAAAAAGCGGCCAAAGTTAGACGGTTTTACGGTATACAATAATTTATAAAAGTTTAGTTATAAGGCGGAAAACATACTGCTCCGCTCACCGCGGCGAATTGCGGTGGAGCGGATTTACGCGGATATCACAATTCGGACGGTAGCGCGGAGCGACGAAACTAGCATGCGGCAGCGATCCGGTCCACCGGACGGTTTCCGTCCGAATTTCGCCTGAAGTTGCGGTGCACGACGATTTTCGTCATACGTTTATCTAATATTCGAACGTGTATGTATGTAACAAGGGTTGTTTTTGTTTGTAACAAGCTCAGAACAAGAATTGGTATAGAAACTGAATTCCATACAATACTCCTTCCAAAAAGCAGGGTAGTACTTTATCCTATATATACGTATACATCTTTGTCAACAGAGGTCAACCTTGAATGGTAAGTCGCGATGGTTTCATATAACTATGTTTACCATCCAGTCTAACTTGACCTATGCGTATGCAAAACCACAGCGTAAAGATTCAATCACGAAAAAACAGCAAGTAAACTCAGTAAATCGAAGCAACAAAATGTATGTTATAGAATAACGAAACGGGTTTGATTAATAAATATATTAATTTCTATATATTTCTTTGCAAATTATCAGTACCTATTATAAACGCAAATTACCCGTTTTTTCATGTTAAACAACTTTCGCGTAGCAGGAGTACTTTACTTACTGTTATCTCTGTGTTCTGTGGCTAGGGCCTGCAATCGAATATTCGAATATTCGCCTCATTTTAATATTCGAATAATGTTTACGAATATTCGATTATTTTTAAAGACATTTGAACTGACTAGTAAACGAATTTTATACAATATTTGATCCATAGTGGTAACGAGTTTATTTATTTCATCACATTAAATATTAAAAGACAGTATTACAATTATTTTAAAAAAATCTAAAAAAATGTTTTTAACATATTTCATCAAACGCATATTGCGTGAACACACCCAAAAGAAGGATCGTGCGATTCCTGCGTGAGCGCTCGCCGTTATTCGGGAAGAAGAATGGCAAACTGCCATACATTAATTTACCTGGATTACATTTGTTAAAGTATTTTCATTTGTTATATTTTCCAATAAGGACTATTTTTATGCACGTGATCTCAGAGAGTGATTGTTTCTATTTAGGTTACTGCCAAGTTAACAGAAATTGTTTAATTTTGTTTTCATTACTTTATTTTAGATAATCAATGATAATTGATGATCTCATTTATGATAGGTTTATTATCTATCTATCAGCCGAAAGACGTCCACTGCTGGACAAAGGCCTTCCCCAAGGATTTCCACACTGACCGGTCCTGTGCGGCTTGCATCCAGCGGCTTCCCGCAACCTTCACCAGGTCGTCGGTCCACCGAGTCGGAGGCCTGCCCACACTGCGTCTTCCGGTGCGCGGTCGCCACTCGAGAACTTTACTGCCCCAACGGCCATCTGTTCTACGAGCTATGTGCCCTGCCCACTGCCACATAAGTCTAGCGATTCTGAGAGCTATGTCGGTAACTTTAGTTCTCCTACGTATCTCCTCATTTCTGATTCGATCACGTAGAGAAACACCAAGCATAGCGCGCTCCTTCGCCCTTTGGGTGACTTTGAGCCTTCTTATGAGGCCCATAGTAAGCGACTATGTCTCGGATTCATATGTCATCACTGGCAACACAGACTGGTCAAAGACTTTAGTCTTGAGACACTGCGGTATTTTGGACGTGACGATATTGCGAAGCTTCCCGAACGCTGCCCAGCCGAGTTGGATTCGGCGATTGATCTCTTTCTCGAAGTTGGACCTACCTAACTGGACTGTTTGTCCCAGGTATACATACTCGTCAACAACTTCAAGTGTAGAGTCTCCAACCTTCAGAGGAGTGGGTGTAACACGGACGTTTAACATGATTTTCGTCTTATCCATGTTCATTTTAAGACCCACTTGATGGGAGGCTTTACTGAGTCCTTCGAGCATCGCGTCTAGGTCGTACTCGCCATTGATGTTAATGCCGAGTCCTTTCCAGTCCAGAAGCTTGAAAACATCTTCCAGTGCAGCGGTGAACAGTTTCGGAGATATAACATCTCCCTGTCTCACTACGACTATGCGTTTTATTATTTCGAATCGTAAAAAATAACCGTATTTGGGGTAATCATTAAGGTTTCTAAAAATCCACTGTCAACAGGAAAATGAACACTTGGATATTAATATATTATTAATTAGATTTTTGATGTTCCTTAAAGTTATCTGGTTTTCTAAAGACTGTGCGTTATATTTCGAATCGTAAAAAATAACCGTATTTGGGGTAATCATTAAGGTTTCTAAAAATCCACTGTCAACAGAAAAAGGAACACTTGGATATTAATAAAACTTTATTAAAGACTTGATAGAAAAACAATTGATTGAAGTTAATTTTATAGATATAGACACTAATAATTAATTAGCAGATGGTTTAACTAAAGCCCCAGGAAACAAAATTTTGATAATTATATAAACAATGTTCGTTTAAGAAGAAGAAGATGTTCGTTTGTGGTAAATGCTACTGTTTTTTCTGGTATTTTTGAAAATAATAATTAAGGAAGGAATGTTGGGTTCATTGATTTGTAAACTCTTGGAGTATCAACTTGTTATTCAGGGACGGTGTAATATATGATTTTTTATTTATTTCGTAATAGGCGAGCAGCATAAAGCTGATATGCCTATAAATGTGTTGTTGTTTATAATAGTCCGTCCAAACACGGTCACTCTGAGAAGATACTAAATTGGGTTGTCTTTACACCATTTGTCAAGTCTGACCACATAATATGACAATAACAATTGTTTTATTAATCTGTGGCTCGTATCTAGATTGTCTTTGGCTAATATGACGGATTGTAATTAGTTACTTCAATGTATCAAGTGTGTTTTCATATTTAATAAACGTTTTAGCTTAGCCTCTACATTGCTTTCTCTTTGCCGCCTTTGCCTTAAAATACCTATATCATTTCGATGACTATCGACTCTTTTCCTTCTCCGAGTAGTAGTAGTAGTAGTAGTAGTGACATATTCATTAACATCACAATTACACAGCATTACACTGGCAATTGGATTCTTGCTTCTCTTTTTTCTCATTCTCATTACAATTACAGTCCACACCATTACAATGGCAATTTGATTTTCCCTTCATTTTTATAGATTCAGAATCAACTTTCTCCTTCTTTTTAGGCGTTTTTTTACTTTCTTCTTCACTAGTTCGAGGATCATCATCCTCTATTAAAATATCTTTGCCATATAAAGGCAAATTGTCACCCCATTTCAAACCATGGCGCTTTAAAAGTTTGGCGTAAATGGCTACATTGCAGGATTTCTGTAGGTCAACAACCTTGCGCTTGCTGCACTCGCGGCTGAACAACAGTCGCAACTTCATCTTGTCCAGGGCAGATAACGTGTCGGTGGGCCCCAGCTGAAGACCTGGCAGCTGAAATAGACATATTTATGATATAAAAATGAAAAATTTAAGGAAAAATCTAATTTTAATTATTATGTAAATGAAAAGGAGAAGGAATCAGATTTCCATTATAGGTAACTAACGGTGTGGAATGTAATTGTATTGTGAATGAATATGTCACTACTACTATTACTCGGAGAAGATATGATAGATATCTTAGATTATAATACATTCTACCTCTATTATAGGACTAGCTAATCCTCTCGACTTCGTCCACATCAAAATTTTCATTCCGAAAAATTTAAGAAATTCTTAAAAACAACAGAACAATCGGTCAATCAATTTCCGTACTTATTTGCCTGACACCGGTTTTTTTTACTTCTTTTTCAGTTGGAAAATCTATTCTAAAACATTTTCATATTTCTTAAACGGTATTCACTATGGATGGCAGCACAGATGCTGCCAATGTCTCTTATTATCAGTGGCAGTTATAGGGCTGTTTACTACCATGCCAGTAA
Organism: Coleophora deauratella; assembly: GCA_958295455.1. Taxonomy (NCBI): domain Eukaryota; kingdom Metazoa; phylum Arthropoda; class Insecta; order Lepidoptera; family Coleophoridae; genus Coleophora; species Coleophora deauratella. The sequence goes on along the minus strand of OY282409.1, from coordinate 9,335,585 downwards.
GTGGGGCAGTGAAGAGTTGGAAAAAAACTGACTAAGTGTGAGTCGGACTGGTGCACCGACGGTTCCGTATAAATTCATCACACAGGTCTTGAACTTTATATCAAATTCTCAGGCCTGCAATCCCTTGAAACTGTGAAGAAACCAAACTTCTATGTCAACGCAATCAAGAGATACGGTTATGCCGCATTTTTGGACACTCACATTGGAACCAAATCCTATATAAGGGTTGACCTAGAATCATGAAATCTAGCACAGAGCAATGCTTATAGGACAAGTAAAGGAAAAAAGCCGTAAACCATAATTTTTTTGTTACATCACACAGGCCTGAGTATTTGATATAAATTTTAACTTGATCAGTGGCGTATTTTGTCGGCGCCCCGGGCCGGTAAGGTTTGCCGCCCTATATCGGGGGTTCTTAGTTCTACATATGTTTGGTCAAAATTGGCTCCAGGATTCCCACCCAGAATACTTAACTCTTTAAATTCCTGGTTGATATAAAATAATTCCCAAATGTCTCTGATTCCCAAGATACAGGGAATCCTAGTTTAGGGCCAGATGACCGTGTGTGGTTTGTCCCAGATTTTATTATTATTAATTTGGGAACTATCAAAATACAGAAGTGTTCCGATATGTGATGTGATTATAATCTTTTTAAATTACCAGGATCGGAATTAAGTAATCTAAGAAGAAAAAGATTAATTAACAAATATTTTTAGACATTGGAACACATAAATTTAATAAAAACTGAGCTGCGGTAAAAGGGATTTTTTAATATTTTATATTTACAAACGTCTCCTTTTTTATAAAATCTCTACTACGAAAACGGTGTTGGTTTCGCAGTTCGCAATTGCCTGCTAAACTGCATTGAAACACCCACATGTGTGTCGGCCTCAAGTATCGCTAAATCGCAATATTCAATTCAAATTCTTGAAATAGTGCTTAAAGCTATCACCATGAAAAAAATATATAACATACTTGAAACAATAAACAACAAATTGTCTTGAACAGAATCATAAAAATCACAAAAACTATGATGAGAAAAAATATACCCCTTAAACGTTTTTTGTATTAATTGCAAATTCGCTCGGAAACAAAATACAGTCAAACCTGGATAAGTGAGAACTGGATAAGTGAGAAAACTCTATAAGTGAGAGTAATAGCCAGGACCCGTCATTTTAAGCTCCCAAAACCTCTATTAGCGAGAAACAGAAACCTCTGTAAGAGAGAGTCGTTTTTCCCTCTTAGACCTCCGTAAGTGAGACTGCTACTTATCTATACCTCTATAAGCGACAGTCGAGCTTTATTTACAAATTTAACATGTGCTATTTTATGACTCATTCTAAACTTTCGTGGAACTTCCTACCATTGTTTTTGTATTCTCGTCAATATTGTACCTTTTCTATATCGTGGAACTAAATAATGTTGTTATTTTATCGCATTCTTTTCAAATGGACACGTGTGCCTGTGTACCGTCCTGTTTGTCGGACTTACTCAGTTTATAGTTATCAATTGCGAACCCCTATAAGAGAGAAACGCTACCCATGTACCTGCATTAGCGAGAAACTCGGGTTAGTGAGAAACCTCTATAAGCTAGAATGAGATTGTGCTCCCTTGAACTCTCGCTTATCCAGGTTTGACTGTATTTGTTTATGTTTAAACCAACACCCAAAAATCGGCCATTTTAATACCTTCAGTTTAATTTGAACGGATTTTTTTTAACTTATTTGAAATCCAAGAAAAGTAATAAAAACATCGAAATCTCGAGAATTTTGAGCTAAGGGAATATCTTGGGATAAGTATACCATCAGGTCAACTATATGCTCGTTTGTCAGCTATGCCATAAAAAATTCAAAAAAACTTAAAAATTAAAAAGGCTGGTAGGGTGACACCAGAAACGTATATTTGGTGGAATTCCAAATATTGTACGATGGTACGGAACCCATCATGCGCGAGTCTGACTCGCACTTAACCAGTTTTCATTTATTTATGCCCATACAAACCCATACAAATGACTATGCAAAAAAATATACGATGGGGATTTATTAAAATATACGAGAATAGTTATTTGTTCAACGTTAAAGTTCAAAGTTATTTTTGCTTCGAGTGCTAGCATTAAATTACGAACTAGCGAAGTAGTCTGGAATTGAATCAAGAGCGTAGCAAGTGAGTGATTTAAAGGCACGAGACATATAAATAACCTGCTTTCGTGTTAAACATACAACTTTCGAACAGCGAGAAAAACAAAATCGTAGTTGATTAAATTCTCTTTGGAGACAATATAGTTTTTTATTATAATGTTTTTAATGTAGACTCAAAATTTTAGAGGTTGCGTTCAGAAAATGCGCTACTTAACATTTTTATAAAAACCTAATATGCAACACAAACATGATATTTTTAAGTAAGCGATATTCATGTTTACTAGTTGGTAAGTACATATTTATTTTAAATATTACGTCTTTAAAAATGCAATAACAGAATTTATAAACTTAAATTTCATTAAATAACATATAACATTGTGAGCCTATGAGTTAAAACGCTTGCTACGTCGCTCGAACCATCGCTCATATTTTTTTCAGCGCCGCGTGAAAGGTGTTGTTCGAAATTCAAATCACTTTTTCTCACGCTCAAAGCAAAAACAACTTTTGCTGCGAGTTTTCAGGGAACAAAGGCACTCTTTTCGTGCTGGACAGATGAAAAACTATTTATTAATCTGTTAACTCAAAGCAGCTTTTTGCTGCGAATGTTAGTTAAAGTGTTCGAATTTCGAACACCAGCTTTTATCACAATCGTGTAAAGTTTTCTAGCTGGTAGAGGTGAAAAGTTGTATGTTAAAACAACAACTTTCTACAACTACTCATGAATCTGAACAAATTTCCCGCAAAAAAATTTTTGGTTTCCTCATACTAATTGATTAAATGAGCTTTCAAATTTGTATGGGAAATCAAATTCGATTTGCATGAAAACCCCATATCTACGGCGGATGTCGTCATAGCAAAAAAAACATCGGGCTGCACAGATGTATTGACTGAGATACGTTTGGAATCTGTTGGTAGGTGGGGACGATTTATTTGTGTAGTCTTTTTCTCTAAAAAAATATTAAGATTCGCATCCGCGGATTTCAAAGGATCTGCATCCGCAACCTCCCTGATTTTAATGTGTCGATTAATATTACAGTACCGCAACGTTGGGTCTCACCCAGGGATCCAACAATATAGTTGATTATATATATGATGTTCCAACACTTTAGCTAACAGAGACAGCTTTGAAATAGGTCTATAATTGTCAACCTTGTAGGTAACTCACCTACTTTATATTTCACAATATTTATTTATTTATATTTATATATTATTTACAAAATAGTTATTTATTCAATATTTACATAAATATATTTATAATATTATTTTATTTTATATTGTGTACCAGATCGTTGTTATGATCCATCTTTCTAACGATCGATTACGGTCAGTGTAAAACCGCCGCGCTGACTGGTTCCTATTGTTCTTGTGTGACGTCGACGCGCTACCTGCGCACCGGCATCGAGCCGGTCGCCAGCCTCGCGCCCCACCAGTCGAGAACCTACTCCTACTTGTTTTCGCTACGCTGTTTAATATCTGTTCTTTCATATTTTCTTCGCTTATATTTCTACTGTGCCTCTTGACTTTATTTCTATCAAAACTGTTCTTAGTGTCTGTGTAATTCTACTCCTTCTGTGCTTTGTGATTTTATGTGTTGGATCTGTTCGGACATTAAACGATCAAATTAAACTGATCTGAAATACCGAAATATTTACTCAACTACATCTATACCATCTATAACCAGATTTGAGCGTTCATACAAGTGCTCGTACAATTACTCGGACAAGTAGTCGTGCAAGTGCTTGTACAAGTGCTCGTACAAATACACGTACAAGTAGTCGTTCAAGTGCTCGTACAAGTGCTCGTACAAGTGCTCGTACAAGTGCTCGGACAAGTACTCGGACAAGTGCTCGTACAAGTGCTCGGACAAGTGCTCGGATAGGACAAGTGCTCGGATAAGTCGGAGCACTTGACCGAGCACTCGACCGAGCACTCGCCCAAGCACTTGACCGAGCACTCGCCGCCCAAGCACTTGACCAAGCACTCGCCCGAGCACTTGACCGAGCACTCGCCCAAGCACTTGACCGAGCAATCAACCAAGTACTTCACCGAGGACTCGTCCGAGCACTTGACCAAGCACTCGTCCGAGCACTTGACCAAGCACTCGCCCGAGCACTTGGGTGAGTGTTCGGTCAAGTGCTCGGGCGTCTGCTCAGTCAAGTGCTCAGGCGAGTGCTCGGTCAAGAGCACAAGCACACAAGTGCTCGGTAAAGTGCTTGGGCAAGTGCTTGGTCAAGTGCTCCGACAAGTGCTCGGTAAAGTGCTTAGGCAAGTGCTCGGGCGAGTGCTCGGTCAAGTGCTCGGTCGAGTCCTCGGTCAAGTGCTCGGTCGAGTGCTCGGTCAAGTGCTTGGGCGAGTGTTCGGTCAAGTGCTCGGGCGAGTGCTTGGTCAAGTGTTTGGGCGGCGAGTGCTCGGTCAAGTGCTTGGGCGAGTGCTCGGTCGAGTGCTTGGTCAAGTGCTCCGACTTATCCGAGCACTTATCCGAGCACTTGTCCGATCCGACCACTTGACCACTTGACCGAGCAATTGTACGAGCACTTGTCCTATCCGAGCACTTGTCCGAGCACTTGTACGAGCACTTGAAAGATTACTTGTACGTGTATTTGTACGAGCACTTGCACGACTACTTGTCCAAGTAATTGTACGAGCACTTGTATGAACACTCAAATCAGGTTGACAATTATAGACCTATTTCAAAGCTGTGTCTGTTAGCTAAAGTGTTGGAACGTCATATATATAATCAACTATATTGTTGGATCCCTGGGTGAGACCCAACAATGCGGTACTGTAATATTAATCGACACATTAAAATCAGGGAGGTTGCGGATGCAGATCCTTTGAAATCCGCGGATGCGAATCTTAATATTTTTTTAGAGAAAAGGACTACACAAAAAAATCGTCCCCACCTACCAACAGATTCCAAACGTATCTCAGTCAATACATTTGTGCAGCCCGATGTTTTTTTTGCTATGACGACATCCGCCGTAGATATGGGGTTTTCATGCAAATCGAATTTGATTTCCCATACAAATTTGGAAGCTCATTTAATCAATTAGTATGAGGAAACCAACAATTTTTTTGCGGGAAATTTGTTCAGATTCATGAGTAGTTGTAGAAAGTTGTTGTTTTAACATACAACTTTTCACCTCTACCAGCTAGAAAACTTTACACGATTGTGATAAAAGCTGGTGTTCGAAATTCGAACACTTTAACTAACATTCGCAGCAAAAAGCTGCTTTGAGTTAACAGATTAATAAATAGTTTTTCATCTGTCCAGCACGAAAAGAGTGCCTTTGGTCCCTGAAATCTCGCGTGAGAAAAAGTGATTCGAATTTCGAACAACACCTTTCACGTGGCGCTGAAAAAAATATGAGCGATGGTTCGTTCAGAAACTCATTTTGACGTAGCTATCGTTTTAACTCATAGGCTCACAATGTTATATGTTATTTAATGAAATTTAAGTTTATAAATTCTGTTATTGCATTTTCAAAAGACGTAATATTTAAAATAAATATGTACTTACCTACTAGTAAACATGAACATCGCTTACTTAAAAATATCATGTTTGTGTTGCATCTTAGGTTTTTATAAAAATGTTAAGTAGCGCAGTTTCCGAACGCAACCTCTAAAATTTTGAGTCTAAATTAAATACATTATAATAAAAAACTATATTGTCTCCAAAGAGAATTTAATCAACTACGATTTTGTTTTTCTCGCTGTTCGAAAGTTGTATGTTTAACACGAAAGCAGGTCATTTATATGTCTCGTGCCTTTAAATCACTCACTTGCTACGCTCTTGATTCAATTCCAGACTACTTCGCTAGTTCGTGATTTAAAGCTAGCACTCGAAGCAAAAATAACTTTGAACTTTAACGTTGAACAAATAACTATTCTCGTATATTTTAATAAATCCACATCGTATAATTTTTTGCATAGTCCTTTGTATGGGTTTGTATGGGCATAAATAAATGAAAACTGTTTAAGTGCGAGTCAGACTCGCGCATGATGGGTTCCGTACCATCGTAAAATATTATTGTATCGTAAAAAGCACGTGCAGGTACTTTGTGACAGGCTGAGTGGCGCAGCGTATGCCTTGAGGAAACTGCGACCTCTCGTGTCTCCCGGTATCCTTAAGCAGGCTTACTTTGCGCACTTCCATTCAATAATGTCCTATGGCATTATCCTATGGGGTGACTCGACGGACTCTGATCGAGTGTTTGTCCTGCAAAAAAGAGCAATAAGAATTTTGCTAAACAAAAGCTCAAGAGACACTTGCAGGGAGCAGTTTAAATCATTGCGTATCATGCCACTCTACTCATTATACCTGTACGAGCTGCTGATGTTCGTTCGTCGCAACATTTCCACATTTGACCGACGCACTACCGGAGGTAGAAAACTCCGTAACACTGGTCGACTACAGGCGGTAACGCGACGAACTACTCTCGCCACCAAGAATCCGCGTGTAATCGGTCCGTCACTGTACGAGCGACTACCCGCAGTCATCAAAGATGAGGAATGTGACGAAACGTTTGGTCGCCAACTACGAAATCTTTTGTTGGAAAATGAATTCTACTCGGTAGATGAATATATTAACAAAAAGTTTTAAATTATGATTATTTTACAATTTGTAAATCAAATGTGATTTGACATGTAATTATTAATTTAGTCTTTTATGTTTGTATAATGACATATTATTCGATATTTTTATTGACATTGTTTTATTTTATTTTAAATTTGACATTTATTGACATTGTATTTCTTTTCATGTTTGACACTATTACTTTATTTTATTTTGACGATCATATTATCCTCTGACATCTTTTTAAATAAGTATATTTTGTAAGTTGACATTGATAATATGAAATAAATGAATCTAATCTAATCTAATCTATTTGAAATTCCACCAAATATACGTTGCTGGTGTCACCCTACCAGCCTCTTTAATTTTTAAGTTTTTTTGAATTTTTTATGGCATAGCTGACAAACGAGCAGATGGATCACCTGATGGTAAGCGATTACCGCCGCCCATAGACACCCGCAATACCAGAGGAGTTACAAGTGCGTTGCCAGCCTTTGTTGTTATAGTGGCAACAGAAATACACACTGTGAAAATTACAGCTATCTACCTATTACGGTTAAAGACGGACAGACAACGGAGGCTTATTAATAGGGTCCCGTTGTCTTTGTGTACGGAACCCTAAATAATGATACTAATCCTTGTTTTTTTTATTAAATTATTAAAGTATTGAAAGTTAAAAACGTGGACCTTTTTATTTCAGTAACTTTGCTGCCTTTTGGTGTAATAATGTACGGTCAACCGCAAAACTAGGATCAGTTAAAAGAAAACGAGTTGCTTGCGCATCGCCCGCTGTAGATATGTATACTCACACATTGACATAAAATGACGCAGCTTGGTGATATGATAGATAACTATATACAGCGAGTAATATCTTCAATTTCAATATGTCAGGCATAAGCTTCATAGCTCCAACGGTTAGAACAGCAGATATAAGCGAGTCGACGATATGGTTCGAATCCTCGATGTTTAGTAATAAGTAGGAGAGTTAGTTTTTATAAGTTTTTCATAGCTCCCACGGTTAAAACAGCAGAGATAAGCGAGCCGACGATGGTTCGAATCTTAGTTTAGTATTAAATACGAGTAAGTTTTTTTAAGTTTTTCATTTTATAGAAACCATTTTTATTTTATACCAGCAACAATTTGAAAGTGATCTTGACTGCAGTGAAGTTAGTTTCGGAATGATTTTGCAATTTGTCATTGTAAGTTCGCTATTATTGAGGGTGCTGGCTGCCGGAGTGTTTTTAATAATAAGCTGTTCCTGTCTTTTACATTTTGGTTTAATATTACTGTTTTATTTTTAAAATGAGTAATAATATAAGTTTGGAGGAGAAGCATCGTATTGTTGCATTGCACACTATAGTATTATGTATAATATATCTCAAATTATTAATGCGACTAATCTAAGCGTGAGTGTAAGTATTTTAATTACTATTTTGTATAGCTACCTACTTATTTTATATGTTTTGTGTACTCGTTTAACATTTTTTAAATATACCAATACCAATTTTAATCAGGTATTTATTGTTTTAGTGGAGGACTGTGAAACGTTGTTGGATAACACGTTACGAACAGGAGGGTAACGTTAATAACTCGACCGCGAAGTGGCCGCTCGCCTCTAATGTCTAATTAATGACATCCAAGAGAAAGATATGATTGAAGCTTATGAGGAAAATGGTTTCTTACGAACTAACGACTTTGCCGTAAGATTTGATACCTCAGTGAATACCGTTCGGCGAGCCCTACATAAGCAAGGAATACAAAGAAACCCAGCTTCATCGATGAGCACAAACGGAATAGGCTAACATTTCCAGAGAATATTCATCGCACTGTCAGCAAGTGTGGGAAGAATTAAGATATTTGTTCCAGTATCGTCAGTTCTATATAATAAACGCCGCGGCGTTTATTATCTATTATAGAAAATAATGGTGGTTATACAAAATATTAGTTTTCTATAAATTTGTTTAATTTTAAACTATTTTCTGTCATCTTTCAATAGAATTATTTTTCAGCTTATACATTTTATAGTAGTTTTTGGTTTTAAAATTTAAAAGTGTTGTTAATACTAAGCATGTTACGTTTTGGTGTTCTTAAGGTCTAGGTTCAATAATCTTTTCATCACGAAAAAGAATAATTAAGCTTAACCTTAAGACGTTAATCGTAGTAATTAGTAAGTAATTATATAATTATAAAATACCTAATGTTATCCCAAAAAAATTTAAATCAGGATAATAAATTAATATTTATTCAAAGTTTTGTTTTTATTTCGTTTATATATAACTTAATTTATATATAATATAAATTATTATATCAGTATTAAAATGATACATGATATTTGGTAGCTGTTATGTTTTACAAAAAAAAACAAAATTTTTTACTCATAGAAAGATCCGAACCTAGCATCGCTGACGCGAACGTAGAAACGGTAACCACAAGGCTACAATCGCAGCTGACTTCTAGGATGAAATACCGCTACGTTTGGCTACGCTAGTGCCACATAAAGTTAGTTATAATATGCTTCGAAGACAGTGGCGCTAGTGGTCAAGTCAATATTTTATGTTGTCTGAGGGAACTTAGTATCGCCAATTTTTAAATAATCCTCCAGCTAGACAGTATTTGTTCACTTCAAAGCAGTTCTCTTTATATTACATAGAGGTCACTAAGTAAGTGTTATATTCGACTTTGAGTTTAAACTCATTGACTAAAGGTAAAATTTTCCTAAACAGAAAAGCATTCTTGTATGTGTGAGTAAATAAGAATAAATATGTGTAAGCGATTATAAGCCTTCTTGGCTGACCCTATTAATACAGGCGAGTGTACTTTGATACTAACTTGAAAATAATACTGGTTTATAAATTTTATGAATAAAAAATCTTTTTAATAGAGCTTTTGTTATTAATTATACAATTATTATTAATTATTTATATTAATAATTATAATTAATAATTTATAAAATTATATTCCTGAAATAAAATATTACAATAATTAGCTATGTTGTCCTAGATCCGTATCCGCATGAAAATCCGTATTGAATATTGCGGATGATGTAGATGCGGATGTCAAAATTTATGCGGAAGCTCCATATTTACGGATGCGGATGCGAATATTAGCAACATCTCTGATTAAAAAGATTTATTTTTGTTTTTTATATTATTTTATTGTATTTTTTAGATTTCGTACTATGGCGCTGAACGCCGCTGTACGTATAATATTTTTTTCATTATTAATAGGTACCTAACAAGTTATTTGATGTTGATGTTTTTGTAATCTATATTTAACAGCCTTTTTGTGAGTTGTTTTGTCTGTGGAATACCTACTTACGCGTGAATTTTGTGCAGATCAAACGAATCCGAGCATATTTTTTGTAACTATTATTATAATACAAAATAAAGTGCGAAAAGGTCGGAAATGGGTAGCGGCCGGCAAACGGGTCACGTGACCTTACGTACGTGTATGACGCTTTATACATATGAGTTTAATGTATCGAAATTTTATTGGATAACCTGAAATACTGTTTACATTTATTATTATGTACCATGTAAATAAATAAAAATCGACTGAGAAATTTTACATAATTAGTTATTGCATAAAAACTATTATGCTATGATCTTAAAGGAAAATCTTTTGGATACTTATACAAAAAGATGTCCAATAAGATATAAAAGTATACTGAAAAATAAAAATTAACCGAGAAATTATTCATCGGAAGTAAAATCGAAAAATCATGTTTTGCTTAACTTAAGCGTCACAAAAGTCGAAAAATGACCGTAAGGGTTAGAGAGAGGAGAGGAATCTGCATTAACATCAATGGCGAGTACATCACCCACTTTCGATTTGCTGAAAATATCGTGATCATGGCTGAGACCTTAGAGGACCTAGGCGCAATGCTCGATGGACTCAGTAGATTCCCCAACAAGTGGGTCTTAAAATGAACATGGACTAGACGAAAACTATGTCAAACGTCCGTGTTACACCCACTCCTCTGAAGGTTGGAGATTCTATACTCGAAGTTGTTGACGTATACCTGGGACAAATAGTCCAGCTAGGTAGGTCCAACTTCGAGAAAGAGATCAACGGTCGAATCCAACTCGGCTGGGCAGCGTTCGGGAAGCTCCGTAAACGTCCAACCTACCGCAGTGTCGCAAGACTATAGTCTTTGACCAGTTTGTGTTGCCAGTGATGACATATGAATCCGAGACATGGTCGCTTACTATGGGGCCTCATAAGAAGGCTCAACGTCACCCAAAGTGATCGAATCAGAAGTTACCGACATAGCTCACAGAATCGCTAAACTTAAGTGGCAGTGGGTGGGGTACATAGCTCGTAGAACAATCGGGGCACTAAAATTATCGAGTGGCGAGCATGTACCGGAAGACGCAGTTTGGGCAGGCCTCCAACTCGGTGGACCGACGACCTGGTGAAGGTTGCGGGAAGCCGTTGGATACGAGCAGCATAAGATCGGTCGGTGTGGAAATCCTTGGGGGAGGCCTCTGTCCAGCAGTGGACGTCTTTCGGCTGATAATGATGATGAAGGGTTATCAAAGTTCTCGAATGGGGACCACACACCGGAAGACACAGTATAGGCAGACCTGTCACTAAAGGTTGCGGGCCACAGGATATGGGCAGAGCAGGATGGTTGGCGTGAATATATCTAGGGTAGTTCTGTTTCAAACTGTAGAATTCTTTTGCTGAAGATGAATTACTTTGATTATTTTATTTTTATATACCTTTTCAATTCGCAATTGAAAGTTTTTATTTATTTATATACGAAGAAAAAAGTGTCTGTCTTATAACCAATCTCAAAAATAAAAAATTAGGCCGCGCCGCGGCGCGGCACTGCCACGCCGACCAATTTGAACCGGCGAATATAAGGTCGGCGCCCATGTCTAATTCCCACACAGGGCAAACATTTCTGTGATGCGCAGATTTTTTGTTCTGAGTCTGGGTGTATTATATCTATATATGTCACCGACCAAATGGAGCCGAGTATACCCGATTCAGCCTCAACGATACGAGCTTTAAGAAGTTTTCACTTTAAAAATTGTTGACTTTCCATACTAATTGGCCGTAGTTATGCCATAACGATCCTCTGTCACTCTGGGGGACCTCTGACATAAAGTACATTATCCTGATTTATCCCTTACTTACTTTCAAGTCAGTTGGGTCGTTACGGCATAATACGGCCAATTGTAAGTAATTAGTCAGTCAAAAATAGCATATGCCATTTGTTACTTTTCATTGACTAAAACATCATCCTGAATAACACTATTCAGAGCTTAATCGAACAACTGAAAATAACAAATAATGATTTTTGATCTTACTTCTGAAATAACTAGGTCTACTCTACTATCTAGGTACCGTTTTTAATAAATTAATAGAATTGAATTAATTTCAAGTTTTATAATTTTATTAAAGACAAACTCTATTCACTAGACTGTTCGCTATCTGTTTTCTTTAGCATTTCTTTCAATTGAGCCCGCTTATTATCAATCTCACGATTATCAGATGTCATCGAGGATTTCGATGCTTTCTTTTTCTTGTGTTTAAGTGTTTCTAATTCATTTTCTTCACTTGTACGAAGATAATCGTCTTCTTTTAAAATACCACTAGGATATGAAGGCAGTCTGTCACCCCATTTTATTCCATAGCGCTTTATGATTTTGCCGTAGATGTCCGCGTTGCAGGACTTCTGGAAACCGACAACCTGGCGCTTGCTGCACTCGCGACCGAACAACAGTCGCAACTTCAGCTTGTCCAGGGCAGACAACGTGTCAGTGGGCCCGATCGGAAGACCTGGAAGCTGAAATAGGCATAGGTATATTGCTCTTCGGTGATTCTTACATTTATACTAACAGTTTACTTGCGTCAGGAACTTCATCTGTATTGAATTCTTTAGTACAGTCACTTTGCAAATTCTCTTTTCTTTACCACAGTCTAGGCGAATAAAAAGTAACAATTACCTCGATACTTTGTATCACTTCAGTAAATATCTCGTAATTTATATTCTGTTAAACACATACGGGCAAGGAACCCGTCGCTCCAGAACTTCCTTCTATTAAAATTTTCCTTAAGACTGCGCCCAGAGCTCAATTGAACATTTTAGACCTAACTACATAATTTTACTAAATCAGCCTGCAAAGTAATGTACTGTCTATTTTAGACAATATAATCAGCTGCGTTTTAACATATCTAATGGATTGTGGTGTTATTTCACGTTTAATCCTAATTGTTCGTCACGAAGAGTTCCACTTCCACATTGCTACCTGCGATCTGCTGCGATTCAATTTCTATATACAATATTTTAATGCATACTACAGTGTGTTGCAAAAACTTGTCAAAAGATGCCTTTGGTACATATTATAATTGACAAATTTTCGATTTTCTAATAATGCTTTACTGCTATAAATAAACAATAAAGACGAACTCTTGCAATTATTTCCTATTCTTTTCTAAATTTTTTTATTAGTTTCATGATATAGTGATTTTATAGAGTGATCCGATATCAGGAAATTACATGCCATCAATCAAATCCGAAAGAGGTTATTCGCTATATAGATAATGAAAGTAACCGATATTGCTCGGTTGTACAGGGCAAAGTCGAGGGCACCAGAGCACGCGGCAGGTCCCCCATGCGCTGGACAGACCAGATCAAGTCCGCGCTGGGAGTTTCTCTAAATGAATGCACCAGGAGAGCTGCTGTGCGAGAGGAGGGCGACGTGTTGTTCGACGGGCCACTAAAACTACGACTTAATGACCACGACCACTCTGCCAAGAGTGAACCGACAAAGAAGAAGAAGGAACGATAAGCCGTATGGAAGGCTGCCGTTAAGTAATAATGGGGTATTAAGTATAAGGCGCTTAAAACTGACACTGGGCTTGGCCATTATCCCCACATCTTATAATAATCTGGACTTGGACCCCGTGTGTAGAGTATGGCGTAACCTTTCCAATCTATATGGGTAGGGTTGCCAGGTGTGGTGCAAAAAAAAGCCGGACAAGTTTTTTATTTTTATTAATTTAACAAAATTACCAATTACAATAAAACTTAAAATCTTTTGTCCGGTTTACCAAGGTTTTCTTGACCGGACAGACATAAGGAAAACCAGACTGTCCGGTCGGAAACCGGACATCTGGCAACCCTATTTATGGGAGGAGACCCACTTATACCTATATTCGGCCACGCGCATCCAGCTGTTACCAGCAACCTTGAGCAGATCATCGCTCCACCTAGCCGGGGGGCGTCCCACCCACGCTACGTTTGCCCAAACGCGGTCTCCACTGTAGCACTCTGTTTGTCCACCGGTTGTCAGTTCTTCGACATACATGTCCGGCCCATTGCCACTTCAGTGTGCTAATTCTCTGAGCAATGTCGGTTACTTTGGTTCTCTGGCGAATAACCTCATTTCGGATTCGGTCGCGCAGAGAAACTCCGAGCATGGCTCTCTCCATGGCACGCTGTGTGACTTTGAGCTTGTGGACTAACTGCACTGTTAGTGTCCACGTTTCGGTGCCATATGTCATCACGGGTAGGACGCACTGGTTGAACACTTTTGTCTTCAGGCATTGCGGTATTGGGGACGTGAATATGTTACGAAGCTTTCCGAATGCTGCCCAGCCTAGCTGTATTCTTCTACTGGCCTCCCTCTCGAAGTTGTTTCTACCTAACTGCACGATTTGCCCGAGGTAGACATATTCTTGAACAGCTTCGAGAGGTTTACCCTCGACTAAAACCGGACTCGGGACGATGTGTTTATTGAACATGACTTTAGTCTTGTCCAAGTTCATCCCAAGACCAACCAGTCGGGAAGCAGCATTAAGGCTATCCAGCATATCCTGTAGGTCTTGCAGCGATTCTGCCATTATGACGATATCATCGGCAAAGCGAAGGTGTGAGATGTGTTCGCCATTGACATTTATGCCACGTCCTTTCCAGTCTATAGTCTTGAAAACGTCTTCCAACGCATTTGTGAACAGTTTTGGGGATATGACATCCCCCTGTCTCACTTCTCGATGCAGTTGGATGGGTTTTGATTGACTATTCTGTATTTGAACGGCCATAGTGGCGGCGTCGTAAAGGCATCTCAGCACTTCGATGTATCGCCAGTCAACTTGGCATCGCTGGAAGGACTCCATTACAGCCCAGGTCTCGATGGAGTCAAAGGCCTTCTCATAGTCCACAAATGCAAGACACAAGGGCTGATTGTACTCTGTATAATCTGCCTCACTGTATGTATGTGGTCTAGAGTGCCAAAACCTCCTCGAAACCCAGCTTGCTCTGGTGGTTGGAATTCATCAAGCCTACGTGCGAGTCGGTTTGTGATGACCCTCGAGAACAGCTTATAGACATGGCTTAAAAGCGATATCGGTCTATAGTTCTTTAGAAGAGTTTTATCACCTTTCTTAAAGAACAGGACCACGATGCTTCTATTCCACGCCTTTGGAGTTCTCCCGTTTTGTAAAGCGACATTGAATAGATTCCGAAGCCTACTGATTACAGGCTTACCACCTGCTTTCAGTAGCTCAGAAGTTATTCCATCCTCTCCAGGGGCTTTTCCATTTTTAAGCTGTCTGAGGGCCAACTCGATCTCGTCGTGGCTGATATCGGGAAGCTCGTCAGTGAAGTGGCGAGTCAACGTGGCTCGGGCTTCTGTGTTATGGGGATCTGGTCTGGAAGCTTTTAAAGCATATAACCGACTATAGAAATCTTCGATCTCGGACAAGATCTCGGGCTTAGAGGTAGCGACTCTGCCGTCGGATGTTGTAAGTTTTGTCAGATGACTTCTCCCAAGCTGCTGAACGAAAACTTTAGTTCCTCGATTCTTCTCTATTGCTTCTTCGATATGAAGAGCATTGAAGCGCCGAAGATCTCTTCGTATCAGCTTACGTATCCGCTTTGAGAGAGTTTTGTCATCTGATGAAGTGGCTGTCGTGTTTTCTCGCCTTTTCCTCATAAGCTCCAACGTCTCGTCCGAGAGTTTCGATTTCCTGTCCTTATGCTTGCCTCTACAGAACTTTTCTCCCACAGCCCTTATGGTATTTACCACGTTGTTGAGGTCCTCGTCTAAGCCAACATCAGGGGTAAGAGCATCGAAGCTATTTTTCAGCTCCAGTTGGAATCGCTCGGAACCGAGTAGGACCTGAAACTGAGCAGGACGACTTCTTTCTAGCTTGCAATCGATATTCAGAGTGCCTCGGAGAAGTCGGTGATCGCTGCCGGTATTAAACCTGTTGATCACGGAGACATCTCTGAATATGTGCTTCTTGTCAGTCATGATGAAATCTATTTCGTTTTTGGTCACAGTATCAGGGCTTTTCCAGGTCCATCTTTTTTTGGGGCTTTTTCTTATAGAAGGAGTTCATTAAGAAAAGCCCCTGCATCTCTAGAAAATTGACCAGCATTTGCCCCTTGTGATTTCTCGTTCCAAGTCCATAAGGTCCGATTTGCGATTCTGTGCTATCACCCCGTCCCACCTTGGCATTAAAGTCCCCCATGACAACATTGAAGTGAGCCTTCGTGGTGTTATATAGGGCATTGGTTATGTCCTCGTACATAGCCTCTACTTCATCGTCATTGTGTGCCGAGGTCGGTGCATAGACTTGTACGACCTTAATAGTATATCTTTTGGTCAGTCTTACGACAAGGTATGCCACCCTAGTCGACACACTCGCGATCTCCTCAATGTTGTCACTAAGGGACTTATTGACAAGGAAACCTATTCCGCCTTGGGAGAGATTGTCTCCTTCTCGATAGTAGAACAGATGTCCCGATGGAAGGGTCAACGTGTCCTCCCCCTGTCTTCGGACTTCGCTTAACCCTACAATATGCCATCGTATCTTCTCTAGTTCTACTTCGAGTTCGGCAAGATGTTCGTCGAGCCTAATCGTTCGTCCATTATACGTCGCCAGGGTCAGTTGGTTATGGTAGCCTTTCGTAACCCGGGGATTCTTAGCACCCCCTACCCCACCGAAGCCGTGACCGCTACCGTGGTCTGGTCTAGCGGGGCGGCCGAGAACTAGGGGCCCTGGTTTATTCGTGCTATCCATATTTGTTGGGGGGGTTTGCTCTAATCGCCACGCTGAGCAGGCGGGTTGGCGATCGCAGATAAACCAAATCCTCGCACCAGTAACGCTGCTGCCCGTTTCTGGCCTGTGATTATTTGAGTTTGGTTTTTGTTTCGCGATGATTCCCTTCACTCCACTCTATAATATTTCAAAGTCTACTGTATGTCAAAGCTAAAGCAAAGTTTTATAACGATATTTACAGCCGTTTTATTAAATTTTCTTAACTTTCGTTTTAGGGTTTTTAGGATTTTAAATTAATCATGCTAAGGCGGGCGCAATGACTAAGAAAAACACATTCGTGCAACTAAAGTATAATAATATTTAAACAATTTTACCTCACAAAAAACGCAGGAAACACACACAGGTAAAGGTAAATACATACAGGTAAGTTGCAGTTGTATCAACAAAGACTTTGAACAAGTTCAAATTAAGGATAATATGGTTAATGTTTAATTATATTTTAGTTTTTTTTTTTGTAGGTATCTATTTTCGATATTTACTTACCGTACCTATTCCTTTTTCCTTCCGTGTTTCTGTATCCCTTCTGTCTTTACAAGTTTACAAGGTAAAAAAATACACGACTTTGGTGGAATCACGATTTCACTCACTGTCGAAAAAATAGCTCCTTACAAAAAATGCCAACAATAGTGTGTATTTCTTTCTTCCGTGTTTGTAAAAGAGACTGAAGTTTTTCTAAACGAAATACGTGGCGACTTTAATGTAGTATAAAAGCAAATACTTATTACCAAGATTAAAACTTTATTATTACTATTTATTTAACCGCCTCCGTAGCCCAGTGGCTTGTCCGCTTGCTTTAGATCAGGAGGTCGCGGGTTCGATTCCCGGCAGGGTCCAACTTTGTAAGACTCGGTTTGGTTGGTGGTAGGGCATTTTGGAGCCCGCCTAGCTAGCTACCAGCTAGGGAATCTTGGTAAGCCCGCTTCCATCTTCGGCATCATCATCACTTACCATCAGGTGAGATGATGCCAAGGGCTTACCAATTGAGTGTAAAAAAAAACCATACTTATATGAAAATGTCTTCAAATGTAGGTACGAGTACGTGACGTGGTAATGTAGAAGAAAAAGTATGAAAGCACTCATCTCTTTCTTTAGGGGTCGTCCAATAATCACGTGAGCTCATAAGGGGAGCGGGGGGGTGTACTGAGATATCACGTGTATTTATATTTTCGTTCAATGCGCGATTTCTAGAGTAATTTCCAAACGTCAGACTTTTGTTGTTATATTATTTTTCCAAGGTTCGAAACGGCTTCAGGCAGTCACAAACAACTTGCAACCTTAATGTCTGTCTGGATTTTTTTATCACGGTGCTTAATTTTCCAGAATTAAATTACATTATAGTAGTTTTTAAAGATAATATTTTGTAACAAAAAGTACACGTGATTTTGGGTAGGGGGCGGGGAGGTAGTCTAAAACCTCACCACGTATCACCAGGGGGTTTAAAAAGTTGCTAAAAAAACATCACGTGATTAATGGACGGCCCCTTACCTTACGGAAAAGTAGATCCAAAGCTCGTTAGATGAACAGCTGCGGTACAAATAACGAAGAACGTTTTCGAAGTGCTTCATTAAGCCGAATGCTAGTCGAATTATTTATACTTTGTAGCATATACAAAAAAGGTGGAAACGCATTTCTATAAAAATATCATCCAAGTTTCTAAGAAAATGACATTCATTTTCGAATCCAAGACGGCGGCAACGCAAATTTCCTGGTTAAGTATCTATATCTACGTTCAATGCCTGTTATATTATAAAGCGTTGTTCCTACTTATAAATTTCATTGGTCTAACCTTTGATTATTTACTGTCTAGATAGCGCGCTGGTGGCGCAGATGCGTCCAAAAAATTATCAGCCAACTGTTGGCCTATAAGCCGCTCCCCGCTACTTAGTGTCCAGTTTGACGTCAAAGGATGCACACGCCCGCTCGAGTTACGAATTAAAAAAAAGGTGGTTAAAATGACGAAGTATGCAATAAAAGTGTGCAGAAATTACAAAGGACGTTTGTAAACAACAAATAAAGTCACCTACCATCGCTAAGCAATTCAGATTCATCGTATTTTGACAGAAAATAATTCGTTTTTAAGCCAATTTTTAAAGACTCGCACTTGGCATTTTGTTAGTGTTGCCAGTTTTTCAATACAAAATTTCCTCCAAATTTGAGTTAAAATAATAATTCTGGTACCAAATTAAAATATGGTGGAGCTTAAATAGTTACCCGACTACGGCGAAGTAAAAATCAGGGACACTTGTGGTTATTATGTGCGGGGTACCAGTTTATCTCGAAAACTAAAAACTAGTGATGAAACAATTACAATTACAATTGATTGGTATCTTAACAATTAATTGGCCGTAGTTATGTCATAACGATCCCATATTTAAAGTAAGTTCTGGATAATGTTCTTTATGACATAAAATACATTAACTCTTACTTGCTTTATGCCAGTTGGATCGTTATGGCATAACTACGTTACCAACAACAATAATTTATTAAAATACAAATTACAATTAATTGTAATTAAGATAAGATAAGATAAATACTCTTTATTGCACACAAAATACAATTTCATTATAAAAACAAATTAATAATATAAATAATTATTATTATTATTATTATTAAATTATTAATAATATATTAATGTAATTGTTTCATAACTAGATTTAAAATTAAGAGATTGTGCAAATCATCGAATATTCTTATATTGGAGGCTTGTACCAATTACAATTAATGAAGAATACCACCAATTTTTGTTTTTTATCTTAAAATATACTCTATTAAAAATAAAAAAATATGGTAAAAAAATTTTTTTGATACGTTTGATAGTTTCCGAGATACTGAATTATTTAGGTAGGCAAGTGACGCGGGGTCGCCGCACGCTGCTGTGACGTCACTCTGCAACGGTCGCTCAGTGCGCGCACCGCTCCCTACCTCTATGTATGAAGTTTGCGTTGAAAATTTTAAAAATGACGAATCCAAAAACTAGAAAATCGTGCTCGTGTCAAAGTGCTTAAATACAACTACCAATATACCCAAAAAAATATTTTTTACTGTTTTATTTTTGAACCTTAAAGTCAAAAGAAATACATGAAAAGTATGATCCACCCAGACCCAAAGCCAAAAGTTGTGTCTATCACCTTTTCCTTATCTGATAACTTTTGCATAAACAGTAACGTCGTCGCCGTAGCTATTTCTAGCCAATCTAAAATAAAATAAATATGAGTTAACCGATACACATAAAAAATAAAAACCGGACAAGTGCGAATCTGACTCTCGCGCAGAGGGCTTTGTCCACACCTACAAACAAACAATATTTTAAATTTTATCAACTTATTTTAAGATTTATAGATAACTTCTTAGAGATTTTCAAGTAATTTATAAGCGAAGATCTATTTTCTGTATATATATTTGTTTAAGTTTTATGCCCAGTTTTCGGAAATAAGGAGTGAGGAGCATGGTAAAGGTGATGGTGTCAAAATCACTTATGTCATCAACTGTAATATAATGACACAATAACGGCACTTAAGCGGTCATGGCACAGCGCTGCTTATGTGGTCGCATCGATCACGCAAGTTAACTGACTACAGACACGGTCACAACTTGGATGGGCTTACATATCAGTAACTGTCACTAGATGGCAGTCGCCAAGCTATGTCGGAGGCGTTATAGGCAGCTTGGATGGACTGCTAGTCAAGTCCATCCAAGCTGTGACCGTGTTTGTAGTCAGTTAACCTGCGTGATCGACGCGACCACGTAAGCAGCGCTGAGCCATGACCGCTTCAGTGTCGTTATTGTGTCATTCATTATATTACAGTTGATGACATAAGTGATTTTGACACCATCACTTTTACCTTGCCCCTCACTCCTTATTTCCGAAATATCAAGTTCATAAATATCATTATTACCAAATTTTTTCAATACTAGTAATGAAAAATAGGTATGTAGGTATATATGTATAGGTATCTTATAAGGATCAACAGATTTGTGATAAGAAAGAAAAAAAATAAGTTGTAAGTACTTTTGCATTTTTAATCATTGTCTCGGCAGCCGCGGTAAAGAAATCGGAGTTATTTGAGAAATAGTAGCTTAACTCGTCTATTTAAGGAATCATTCGATTTTTCAATCAATTTTTAAAACTGTCATCGATTATACTTGTAACACTACTGTAACACCGATTCACATAAAAAAAACTACAGTTAGAAGTTAGAAATGTTATTGTGGGCGAACGTAGGGACCATCCGATAGCAATGTATGAAGAACACAGTACGGTGAGAGCGGCGAGTTGCGGTATGACGTCACGCGCGCTTGGCGCGCCCGAGCGAAGTATTTGAAAAAGGCAAAAACTAAAATTATCGTAACTTCAAAACTACTCGCTTGATTTAAATGAAACAAAAACAAGTGTATTTCTAGACATTTAGGCTACAAGGTCATAAAGTTTCAAGTGATTTAACGGACCCATTAACATTCTTCATTGTAATTGTTTCATAACTAGACTTAAAATAAAGAGATTATTCAAATCATCGAATATAGTGGAGGCTCGAAAATGTATGTCAGTGACATAAAGTACATTATATATAACTTACTTTATGTCAGTTGGATCGTTATGGCATAACTACGGCCAATTAATTGTTTAGATACCAATTAATTGTAATTGTTTCATCACTACTAAAAACACTATCATGCGCTCGAAATTTTAAAGGGTTACCCAGAATCAAGTCAAGAATACAAAAAAAAAATGATAAATTCGTTCAATTTTTCTTTACAGTTTGCCATACTAAATCTAAATAGTGAATCATGAATTTGTATGGGAAACTGAAAAAAAATGATATCTGTTTTTTTTTTAATATTTTTCCTGTATTCTAGACCTGATCTAAAGAAACCCTTTAAAATTTCAAACACACTTTTTTTCACACCCCTTCTATGTAATGTAATGTGTTATATTTCAATTAAAAAAAATTCTACTAAAAACACTTATTATTTTGTACTTTGTATTATAACTAGTTATTTTGGGGGAAATATGGCATTACCTATTATCCCTATACACGCACACATAGGCAAATTGAACGACATGACGCGAGCGTAAGACAAAGCTGTCACGTAACTATCACATGGTTGTTACACACACAAGCTTGAAAAAGTTGGCCGCTTTTGTCGCAGTGATTACAGGGTGACGCTCTATCTAGACAGTAAATAATCAAAGGGTCTAACGTTGCGGACCAAAGTTCATATGATTTACTATGATAGGCGGAACTACAGTTTCATTTTAAATAAATTATTTTATATTATAATTATGATACATTTACACTGTTGATAAGTACACCTTGCTTTTTTCGTCTCATCTTACAAATCAAACCGTTTAGACATGTAAATCTATAGACAATGGTCGTTTTAATGGAAAAAATACTGAATAGTAAAACCAGTGTCGTACTTTTTATGCTTAATTTTCACTTTAATAACTACTTGTTTTCACTTGATTCATCACTAGTGTAGATATCACTTTCATCAAGTAACTTCATAATATCTTGTCGTTTATGGATTCCCATAAGTTTCGATGGCATCGACGCCCCAAATACCCCTTTAAGTTTCAAATTAATATTACTCTTAGCCTTGACTGTTTTCGTGTTATTTTCAATACGTTTCTTTGGTATTTTTCTTTTGCCCACGAGGGTTTCTTTAAATTCCAAAGGTTCATCACTACTTACAACGGGAGGTTCATCATCCTCAATCAGTCTCATATCTTTACCGTAATGAGGAGGACGATAGTGGTCCGGCTCAGGCTGTGGACGCAGTTTATGTCTTTCAGTTTTAAAGAATGTTCTCTTGCAGGACTCTTGGAGACTAATAATACCACGTTTGTTGCACTCACGGCTGAACATCAGGCGAAATCTCAACTTGTCCAGCGGTGACAGTGTGTTCGAGGGAAGAACATGAAGACCGGCCAGCTAAAACGAACAGACAACTTCTAAGGAAGGGTATAAAACATATCTGAAATACTAAGTTTTTTTTATATGATTGAGTAATCCAATGGAGAAGTAGACGAGAAATAAATTATATTTAATGCATTAATTTAATGATCGAATCAGAAATGAGGAGATAAGTAGGAAAACCAAAGTAACCGCTAAATAACTCACAGAATCGCTAAAATGAAGTGGGCGGGACTGGGGCGACGGGAATTAAAGTTCTCAAGTGGCGACTGCGCACCGGAAGACGCAGTGTTGGCAGGCCTCCCATTCGGTGGACCCATGACCTGATGAAGGTTGCGGGAAATCGCTGGATGCGGGCAGCTCAGGACTGGTCGGTGTGGAAATCCATGGGGGAGGTCTTTGTCCAGCATTGGACGACGTTGGAAGGGCAGATTTCGTCCATACTTTACGGACCTTTAGACCTGCCAAAATAGTATGAAGAAAGACAATGAGAAAATCACACACTGGGGGTACAGCCCCAGTATTTTAGTGAGTAGTTTTTTGATGAAGTAACATTAACTACATACGTCAAAATTTATTATTTCAAGATCCATTCAGAAATATAGGGCGTCGATATGAGAAAAGATGATTGTAAAAAAATCCTAATGTTATTAATTAAATTGTAAATGTTTTCTTAAAAAACGTAAGTACGTACCAAATAAAACATCAAAAACATAAACAACAAGTAACAGCAACTACAATAACCCAAACTTACAACAAAACAAAACAGTATCAAAGGCACACATCACAGACTTGCACCTCGCTCCAGTGGAGCGACGATATAAAACTTCTTTGGCACACATAAAGCAGAGCGTATTGTTACTTAGAACGGAAAAGCAAAGCTAAATTCGACTTTTGGATAATACATAATAATCGTAGCACCAATATTTTAGTACAACGTCAGGGATACCTATACTGACTTGCCTTGCCGGTGATTCTGTTACGGTATACGGGTATGCGACCCCGGCTTCCCGAGCTATTGCTGTCTCACTCCTAGTCGTCCGAGATAGTAGTATCCTTTGAGCTCCCCCCTCCTTCCCTTATTCCCGTCCATTCCCTTATCCCATGGGATGATCCCCCCATAAAATTAACCCAGTCTGCACCGGCGTGGAAGGCGGGCACCGCTAGAATGGCACCGAACCCGGCAACCGCGGCGCCGCAGCAGGGCAAATGCGACTTGCCTCAAAGGGCGCATGCCGGGATCCAAGAGGCTTGCGGCCAGTCACTGCATCTTGTAGGACTAACTAGTCGTAGCGGTCTTCCGCTCCACTGGTAACTAGGATTACAAAACGAGAGAGTGGGTTTGCGTATGCGCAAACGCTCACCCACTTCAATATATTCCCGCGCTGATGACCCCTGGCAAAAACCTGGACTATGAGTGCAAGTCCTGCGGCGATGGAGACTGGTGATGGGAACTGAGCTGGTGGGCTTTGTTTCTAGCTGGATCTCTGCACGTATGGCGGTTGGGTGGTGATGGTCGTTCCAGTACTCACTCGAGGCAAGGGGACTGGCTCGGCAGCTCACCCGACGACAGAGCAGCCCTTTTTAGGGATCACACTGCTTTCCCCAATCCGGGGAGGGGCCTAGAAAAGGTGGCCTAAACAAAGCTTGCCTCAATACAACTCAGACGGCTAACCGCGGTCGTCTGACCACCAATCAAAAGCGGTCGAAAGAGACGAAATATTAATGCTTTCCTTAATAAAGCTGCATGGAACGTAAGAACTTTATTGGACAATGACAACAACCTCTGTCCTGAAAGAAAGACTGCACTCATAGCACATGAATTGTCCCGCTATAACATCGACATAGCCGCAATCAGTGAAACTCATTTAGCGGATAACGGTGAGCTCTGTGAGGAGTTGGGTGGATACACTTATTACTGGATAGGTAAGCCTGCAAGTGAGCGAGCCGCAAGTGGCGTTGGATTTGCGATTCGAAACAGTATTGCTAGAAGCCTAGTTGAACCCCCTAAAGGCATTAACCATAGGCTCATGTCCTTGCGACTCCATATGGCGACGGAGAAATACTTACATCTTGTGAGCGTGTATGCATCTACTATGACAGCATCTGATGAGGATAAGCTTACATTTTATGACAATCTGCGTGAAGTTTTGCTACGGATTCCAGCTTGTGATAAATTGATTCTGCTCGGTGACTTTAATGCGCGTGTTGGTACAGAGCACATAGCCTGGAAGGATGTTCTGGGGAGGCATGGAGTCGGCAAGTGCAACTCCAATGGTATAGCACTGCTTACTCTATGCTCTGAATTCAATCTCAGCATTACGAATACATTCTTCAGGATGCCTGATAAATACAAGACTTCCTGGATGCACCCCCGCTCTGGGCATTGGCATCTTCTTGACTACATCATTGTACGCATGCATGACCTGAGAGATGTACTCATTACAAGAGCGATGCGTGGCGCCCAGGGTTGGACTGACCATCGCCTTATCAGATCCAGGTTGAGGCTTAACTACAAGCCCTCGCGCAGAGCAGAACACAAAGTCACCCCCCGACTGGCTTTTGCAAAACTAGCTCACGATGAAGACATACGACTCAAGCTTGATGCGGAACTTGATGCTGTGATGCCTAGTATTGATGACAATATTTCAGTAGATGCCAACTGGCGTACTTACGCGAAGGCTCTGTACAATGTTTCTCACCAGGTAATAGGTAAACCACATAAGAAAAACCAGGACTGGTTCGATGATTCTGATGTGGAAATACGTCAGCTTGTTGAAAAATCACGTCTTGCCTTGAGAGGTGTCATCGGTGCGAGGCAGCACGGCTCCATACAGCATGATCTCAAAGCGAAGATTCGAGAACTGAAGGACAATTGGTGGCACCGCAAGGCTGAAGAACTGCAGTTGCTAGCTGATAGTGGTCAAACTGCAAAGTTCTTCGAAGGGCTGAAATCCGTTTACGGACCTCGCTGTAAGAAGACTGCCCCAATTTACTCGCGGGATAAATCCGAAAGACTGACAGATCCTGAACAGGTTCTTCTACGATGGACTGAACACTTCAATGAAGTGCTGAATCCAGGTAGTCAAGGAGTAGATCTGTCCTACATCAACTCGCTTGAGAACTTGCCTCTTGCATCAGGGCTAGATGATCCACCGTCGTACGAGGAGTTCATTGGTGCGGTACACCGTTTGAAAAACGGTAAGTCACCAGGCTCGGACAGTCTCCCGTCGGAAATTTTCAAATACGGTGGACCGAATATCAGGTCCAAGCTGTTCGACCTTATCAAAATTATTTGGGACGTCGAGATTATTCCACAAGACTGGAAGGATGCTTCTATAATCAAATTATACAAGGGAAAAGGTGACCTCTCCGACTGTGGCTCTTTTAGAGGCATTGCCTTGCTATCTACGGCTGGCAAAATACTGGCGCACATTATCAATAGACGCCTTAGTAGCTTAGCCGAAAGTTTCCTTCCCGAGACCCAATGTGGTTTCCGACCTAACAGAGGCACGGTTGACGCTATCTTTGTTGTCAAACAACTTCAAGAAAAAAGTTTTGAACAACACCGTGACCTCTACCTATGTTTTGTGGACCTAGAAAAGGCCTTCGACCGCGTTCCTAGAACTGCTCTCTGGACTGTTCTAGAGAAATATGGTTGTCCTGTGAAGTTTGTAAATTTAGTGCGTCAGTTTCACGAGGGTATGACAGCCCGAGTACGTCACGAGAATAACTTCACAGAACAGTTTCCTGTTACCAGCGGTGTCAAGCAAGGCTGCGTTATGGCTCCGACCCTTTTCGCCATTTATTTTGCCGCAGTAATGAACGATGCTCTTCAAAAATGTAACAACCAGATCTCCATAAATGTCCGTATGGATAAAAGCATCTTTGATCTCTCGCGCTTCAGAGCAAAACGCAAAACAAACTCGGTTCTGGTTACTGAAGTACTATATGCCGACGATGTCTGCCTTATGGCTGACAGCCTGGGCGATCTGCAGAGGTATCTAGACAATTTAGACGAATCTTGTCGCAAATTTGGCTTAGTAATCAGCGCTTCCAAGACTCAGATTCTTAAACAACCTGCAAAAGGCAAATCTGTGAATGATGCTGCTGTTTATCTACAGGGTAAACCTCTGGACGAAGTAGGAACCTTCCGGTACCTTGGGAGTCTAGTGCGCAGTGACAATCGTCTCGAGTCAGAAATCTCTGCACGGATCGCTAAAGCAGCTGCAGCCTTTGGTGGACTAAACCAACGAGTCTGGAAGTCACACGACCTGAAACTCCACACGAAACTCGCTGTCTATAGAGCGATAATTTTACCTTTGTTGCTCTATGCTTCGGAGACCTGGTGTCTATACAAGAGAGACATCAGACGTCTTGACGTCTTCCACCTCAAATGTCTTCGAGCAATTCTTCGGCTGAGTTGGAAGGACCGTGTACCAAACTCGGAGGTTTTACGTCGAACTAAAATGACCGGCATGGAGTGTTTGTTGATGAAAGGCCAACTTCGCTGGTGTGGGCACCTTGTTCGCATGGAGTCTACCAGGTTGCCTAAACAAGTGTTTTACTCTGAGCTTAGCTCAGGTAAACGCAAACCAGGTGGACAGTATCTGCGTTATAGGGATGTCCTGAAGCGTCACCTGATTGCTATAGGCATGTCTAGTAAATCGTGGGAGAAGCTTGCTACTCAGAGAATAGAATGGCGGGCTGCAGTCAAATCCAGCTTAAAAAGCTTTGAGCGCGCGCGCCTTGAAGATCTTGATGCCAAACGCCAGTTTCGGAAAACTCAACCTAAGCCCTCCTACAATTACACATACGATTCAAGTGGGTCTCTTTTCTGTGCTTCCTGCAATAGGACTTTCAAAAGCAAATTTGGTTTTGCAAGTCACGCTCGCGCCCATGCAAGGGCCCAGGTTAACAACACTAACTAAGGGTGTCGCCGTCGACGGATACGTCTGGGAGGACATCATCATCATCATTTTAGTACAAATACATGATGTATGGGAAGGGAAGTCTAAAACGACCAGTCCCCGAAACTGAGCAATTTTTCGTATGGATCCAATACTGAATTCATAAAAAAAGATTGAATTTTTCATACAAATTGTCAAATCACCTAATTTTAAACGAAGAGGCCAATTTTGTGAATTCTGTAGTATTATAATAGTACCAATACCAATACGCTTATGAATTATTGTCCTATGTCAATGCCCGTGTAATTTAAAAATCGCACGTGATTTGGGGAAGTAGGCAGTAGGTAGTAATAGGCAACACTGATCCAAGACAGTGAGTTGCGATTGGAATCATGACACTTGTACTATTGGGTATTCTGAGTCATGCATGGCTCAACTTGGTAAATCGGAATGTATGTAGCAGAAAGCAGCAGTTATTTACATGACGAAATGGAGGTCCAGCTAACCCTAAAGATACATTTCCTTGTCTCTGCTACCACATAGTAGTGTAAAATTTCAGTTCTATCAAAGCGCATCTTCGGTGGATTAATGGCCTAGGTAAATAGGTGAGGATGTGCGAGCAGGAACTCAAATATTTGTTTAATATTAACTCGTATTTCTATGAAAAAAGCTTGTTTTTTCATTAACAACCCATAATTTCCCTACTGCTGGGGCACAAGGTCTCTTCCCAAACCTAAAATACTTCACATACTGCGACTAAGTTCAGATTAGTGGAGGTCGTTAAGCTAGTGGCACATTCTTTATACCACATAATATGTTAAAAAAACTTTATTCCTTAAAAAGGTCAACAATTATCTAAGTTTAATTTGTACACAGAAGAAAGATAAATGATCATTTTCGTTTGCGTTCTTTGAAAGTCTGTGAAGTTTTCAAGATTTAAAAATGCCGAATCGGTATTCTTCACAACACATTGCTGACATTCATTTTGTGTATGGTTTGATGGCCGTGGAAGAATATCTGAGTTGATATCTCAACATACCTACGCGTTATCCAATCTGTGCCTACGCCGCCGATTCGTCAAACGTTTATTGACGTCCACTCAAGGCTTACTTCTTCTTCTTATCGTGTGGCACATTTAACCATTCTATCCACAAGGTATTGCACTTACCATCACCCGCGGTCACGTGTAGGGCATTTAGGCTTACTGAAAATAGCATTCGGAGGCCACCCAAAAAGCAAATTGGACGTGATCGCCTGTATTATAATAATACAGGGTGAAATTGAAATCGTGGAAAAAAATGGGAACTATATTTTGTGTCACCAAAGTTTATATTTGTCATCAACTTGTATCACCTAATTAATAGATCTATCACCACGAAATATTTTTGTTGCCAGATAAATTAAAAGTGTCGCTACGTATGAATTACCAAATTAATATCAATATGTATCTAAAATAAGATATAGATTATCAATAAAATGTAGTTCATTCGACGGATATAAACTTCGTTCCCAAAATAATAGGTTTGATCCTTAAATAATAGCTTCGTTCCCAGAATAGTAGATCTGTCACCAAATAAATCGATTATCGTCCCCACATTCCGAAATATTTTTATTTCTTATTTTGTCACAGTATTTTCATTTTATTTCATTAAGTTATTAAAATAATACTATTCGTGACCAATTTAATAGATCAGTTTACAAATTTAATGAAAAAATGTCCAAAGGGGTGGAGCCAAATGGTTCAGCAAATGGAAAGTGGATCTACCCCTCAATATGGACTGGATGCATGCAAAATGCAACTGCCCTGTATTTTACAAAGAATATTTGTGCAAACATATTTTGGGGTTAGTAATTCGATTGAAGATGCCCCCCCCCCCCCCACCAGAAACAAAAAAACGTTCCAATCGGCCAAAAAAGGAAAAGGGGGCGCCCCTCGAAATCAAAACCTGCGTTGATTATTCAATGATTCAAAAAAATATTTGTGTATAATTTCTTTGTTTTTAATTCAGATACTTAATATACTTATAGGTAGAATTTTAATTTAAGGATTGTGATTCCATTGTTTTTATTTCAGTTACTATTACCATACAGGTAGAATTTTAATTTAATGTAAGGAATGTGTTTTATTGGTATTAAATTGATTACTGTGACTTAAAATAAATTCTGTGTTTCATTTACCATTTCTACTAGAAACTTTTATTTCAATACATTTATACATATGGATATTCAGATTCAGATCCTTGGGGGAGGCTAGTGTCCAGCAGTGGACGTCTTTTGGCTGGAACGATGATGACGACGACGATACTTTGATATTTTTTTTAGTTTTTCAAGTGACATATTTCATTTGTTTTGTGATCGTATTCAATTAATTTTATTATACAGTTATGATGACAAACCTATTATAATAAATACAAAACCATTTATTTGACACTTGATAATATATCCTGATGATTTTATGCGACTTATTATGGGATCGTTTTTATATTGTTTGGTGACATCATTTTGGTGACAGATCTACTATTTTGGGGACAAACCCTATTATTTAAGAAATGCAAAACCGATTAAATTGGTGACAGCTTAAATCATACCCAAAAAAAAATAACTGTGGTCTGTTCATAAAACTAAACAACTTTCTGTAAAGAACCAATTCTATCGGAGCGAAAAAAAAATTGGACTTTATACAAATCGATGAGCTGAGGAGGCGTGGGTCTTCCCAGCCGGACTACCATATCGAGGGTTCACGGGCGCGACATTTTTGGAAACACAGGTAACCTCTACTTTAAAAATTTATTTCTTACAAAATACCTCACAAAAAATAACTTCTGAATAATATTTAAAATACTAAGAATATCGAGAATCTATATAATACTAAGAAGTTAAGTTTTAATTATTATTTTTCTAAGAATTTTTTTTTTAAATCAGTCTCCTGAACATTTCTAAAAATGTCGCTTAATACAAGTCGCCCGTGAACCGTCGATATTATAAGTTGTAAACTATGCTTAAAAAAATGTACTCTTTTTGTACTATGTAGTACTGCAAGGAAATTAATTGTACCTAAGTATTTATTATTTATTATTATATATTTATTATTTATTATACACACACACGCACACGCACACGCACACACATGCGCTCGCGCTCAATGCACATCACTTATATTTTTAAATAATTTTCTATGTTTTGTGTTCAGATTGTTCTTACTTTCTCTTCTTTTCAATGTTTAGTTTACTTCATATTATTTGTATCACTCCGTAGGGTGAGGGCCTGGTGACCTGTAATACAGACTTCCAGTCTAGCTCAGGCACCAGTCCATCACATCATACTGTAATCTAGTATACTGTGTACAAATAATACTTATTATATTCAATGTATTTATGATGTGTTGAGAAAATAAACTACATTTATTATTATTATTATTATTATTTATTTATTAAAGCCTATATTATAATTTTACATAGTTTTGCTCTTAAGTTTATTCTTATTTTTTTATTATTATTATTATATTTCATCCCACTGCTGGACAAAGGCCTCCCCCTTCTTTTTCCACGTTTCTTTACATCTTGCATCTCTGGGCCATGTTATACCAGCATATGCAACTATTTCGTCCCTCCATCTTGTTGTAGGTCTTCCTCTTCCTCTTTTTTTTATATCTTGGACACCACGTTGTAGTAAGATTACTCCATCGGTTGTCTTCGTTCCTTGAGATACGTCCCGCCCAGTTCCATTTTCCAACTTTTGCTATTTTTATTACATCCTTTATTTTTGTTTTCTCTCGTAAGGCCTTCTTTGAAACTTTGTCAATTAGTCTGACTTTTAAAACACTTCTTTCTATGTTTCTCTGTATGACTTTTAATCTTTTTGTATTTTCTTGTTTAGTGCCCAAGTTTTGGCATCCATATGTTAAGACTGGGAATATGCAACTGTTGAATGTTTTAGATTTTAGGTTTATTGGTATATCTTTGTTCTTCATTATGTGTTTTGTATTCGTTTTTCAATTTCTTTATCTTGCCAATTATTAAATGCTACTGTTTGACCTAGATATGTGTATTCTTCTACTACTTCTAATTTTTGTTCGCCTATGGAGATTGAAATGTCTCCATTTTTGTTGTTCATTAGTTTTGTTTTGGACATATTCACCTAAGTATTATAAAAGTTATAGCCCTTTTAAGGTGATTCAGCTGGGAAGTATACTTTCCAGCCGGACCACCACCATATCCCGCAAATGCAAAATTTTCTTTGAATACGAAGTATGTCAAAAAATTTTACCTTTAATGTACTTACCTTAGCATATATTTTTTTATTATCCAGTTTTTAAGATGATGATAAGTTTTTTAGGATGATGCTAAGTGCAACACTAGGCAACCGCCGTCTAGTCCTTGTTGATAGAACGGTTAAATGTGCCACGCGATAAGAAGAAGATCCAGTTTTTCACCATTATAACGGGTATTCATTTTTCGTTGTACGCAATGCCTGCTTATTATTCCATAGCAATAAAAAACTTCGTGCTAATTGCTGTGGTAGTGTCTGCGACTGGGGTTTCTGCTGATAAAACTGAAAACATTTCCGTGTAACGTATAGTCGAATCGCACAAAAAAATAGGGAACTATAAAAACACTTCGACTTAACAAGTTTAATCGTCTCCGTGGCCTAGTGGTTAGACCACACGCTTTACATCAGGAGGTCGAGGGTTTGAATTGCTATTGAATAGAGATGCGCCGAGTACAAGTTTTACCGAGTAACCGAGTACCGAGTATTACTCGGTCTCAAGTTTGCCAAACCGAGTACTCGGCCGAATTACTCGGTTTATGATGTGTCCCAGGCCTTCCGGAACACGAGAAATAAAAGAATATTTAAAAAGCACGTTGCTTTATTTCGCCATATTCAAAATGACAGACCAAAGATCAAACACAGATACACGATTATATAGAAACAATGACAACTATCAAATTTGGATACATATCAAATATCCCCCTCACAAATTCAAACGTTGGGGTGCCCTCCTTACTCTACTAGAACGTCTCAAACCCTCATTACATACAGACTGCTCAACATCTTGAACATCATCGTTACATACATTAGGTTCAGAAACAATTTGTACAGTCTCTGAAGGAGGCGGTACCTCTTCAGTCATCTGAGGCTGAAGATCTACATTTTGATCATACAAATTTTGAGATATAGCTAAAGATTTAGAAACATTATTTTTAGATTGATAATTATCTATTACAGCATTTTCTAAGTTAACATCATACTTAGGTACTACAACATTTGGTTCCTGAGCACAAGAAATAATCTGATCCATGTGTCTTTTCCATATTAAATTTTCTTCATTCGCTACTCTACATAGGTAAGTTCTTTTACCCAGAACCTCATCAATAAAAATAAAACATTTAATAAATTGTTTTTTATTTGGATTCCTATAGTCCCTACATTATACTATCTCTCCCTCTTTAAATCTTTCATCTCTTTTCTTTTCCTT
Organism: Coleophora deauratella; assembly: GCA_958295455.1. Classification (NCBI taxonomy): domain Eukaryota; kingdom Metazoa; phylum Arthropoda; class Insecta; order Lepidoptera; family Coleophoridae; genus Coleophora; species Coleophora deauratella. The sequence goes on along the minus strand of OY282409.1, from coordinate 9,302,490 downwards.
ACTTAAAATTTTATTCTCACACTGTTTATTATTTTTCAACAAATGTAATCAGTTTCCTTTGAAACATTAATTCAGATGGAGCTACTCCTGTACTCATATGAATTGAATTTCTGTAATGAAAAAGATATCTATTCATTAATGTTTCAAAAGAAATACCAATATTTCCCTGATCTTTCAATGCCTTTAGCATGCCCGACTTAAAATTTCTTACAGAGTTTTCCGCGAGACCGTTTGTCGCCGGGTGAAATGGAGGAGATGTTTCATGTTTTATTCCATTTTTACTAAGAAAATCTGCAAACTCTTTAGAACAGAATGTACTTGCATTATCTGTAACTACTATCTCTGGCAATCCATATCTACTGAAACTTTCCCTGAATTTCTCAATAGTACTTTTAGAGTCCAAGTTCTTAACAATAAAAGCTTCCGGCCATTTAGAATATGAATCTATAATTAAAAGTACATATTTATTGTCAATCGGTCCTAGAAAATCTGCATGTACACGCTCATAAGGATATTTAGTCTTAGGCCATGAAATGACTTGGCTTTTTGGTGGGTCTGGCCTAGCTGTCATACATACATTACAGCTTTTTACGACATTCTCTATTTGCTGGTCTAGCCCAGGCCACCAAAAGTAAGCCCTAGCATTAGTTTTCATTTTTACAATCCCTTCATGTGTAGAGTGTAACTCTTTTAACAAGTTTGGTCTTAGTTTAGTAGGTATCAGTACTCTGTAACCCCACATAATAACATTTTTATCAATATACAGCTCACTCTTTCTTTGAAAATAAGGTTTTAGGTCATCATTTTGTGTAGTGTTAGAAAATCCATACCTAATCATATTATACACCGTACTCAATATAGGATCTTTTCTGGTCTCAGATTTTAACACATTCAAATCAATTACATTTTGTCCTTCAATAAAATTAATATAGTCATAATCTTTTCAAACATTTTCTTTCTCAACAATACTCAATGGTAATCTAGACATACAATCTGGACCACAGTTTTCAATACCTTTTATATGTTTAAATTTATAGTCAAATCCAGACAAATACAATGACCATCTTTGTAATCTACCTGCTGCCATCTGTGGGAGACTTTTGTTTTCACCAAATAATGCCAATAAAGGTTTGTGATCACACAATAACTCAAACTTGGTACCTACCAAATATTGATAAAACTTTTGTACTGACCAGTAGATTGCTAACGCTTCTTTATGGATCATAGAATATCCCTTTTCAGCTTTAGAATATACTCTAGATATAAAACCTATTAGCCTATCTGAACCGTCTGGCATAATATGGCTTAGTACAGCACCAATGCCATTCTGTGAAGCATCACAAGCTAATCTGAGAGGTAAATCTCTATTATAGTGAACAAGCACATTATCAGAAATTAAGTCCTTCTTAACCCTGTCAAAGCTATCCTGACATTCTTTGGTCCATTTAAACTTTTTGTCCTTTTGCAATAAATCATTAAGTGGTTTTAGCTTTACTGACATTTGGGGAATAAATTTAGAATCAAAAAAAATAAAAAAAAATCAAAAAGTATTTATTTCTTTACCAAAAATAGCAATGGTTTACAAACATTGTTGGGTATACCTAGTAGGTACTAAAATACCTGTATCAGGTTTACCCGCTCTTCCATACCTAAGATAATTATAGTAAAGGAAATAAATTAACATATTATGTAAGTAATAAAGTATACAAAAAAGGAAAAAAACACCAAAATAAAAGGTAACTGAAAATAAAATGTTACAATTCATAGGAACTAGGTAGTTATGATCGAAAAGACTTAAGAAAGATGGATCATCAAAATTGTGTGTATGTATGTGAGTGTGTGTGTGTGTATGTATGTGAGTGTGTGTGTGTATGTATGTGTGTGTGTGTGTGTGTGTGTGTGTGTGTGTGTGTGTGTGTGTGTGTGTGTGTGTGTGTGCATGTGTGTGCGTGTGTGTGTGTGTGTGTGTGTGTGTGCGTGTGTGTGTGTGTGTGTGTATATGTGTGTGTGTGTGTATATGTGTGTGTGTGTGTGTGAGTGTGCATGTGATAGAAGGCGGATTTAAGTAGAATATTTAAATAGTGATTCAACATCATTGTAGCTTAAAAGCTTTATCCATTCTATTACAGCTTTCTTACATTGAAAAGATGTCATCGGGTAGATATCTAGGTATGTATTTATGTAATTATATAAATGAGCAGACTGTCTCTTAAACTGTCGACTAGCAAACGTTGTCTTGACGCCATCTACTTGAACAGCAGTATATGTTCTTCTTTTTACAATACATGGGTCAAACACGAGGGTTTTATGTAGTTTCAATATAGAATTTACTATGTATAATTTTCTAACAGAGAGCAGATTGCTGTTTAAATAAAGTTCATTAGTACAGAATCTAAACGGCTTAAAGAATATGACTTTCAAAAGAGATCTCTGTGCTCTTTCCACCTCTATAAACATAGTTTTTGCAGCACCTCCCCAGATTGGCAGGCAGTAAACAATGATTGACTGAGCTAGAGCAATACATATTTGGTTCAAGAGGCTCTTTTGAGCGACATGTCTCAAAGTTTTAAATATCCAAACTAGCTTCCTAATTCTATTTGAAATATTCTGAATTTGAGGATACCAACTTAAACGTTGGTCAATGACAACACCCAGATATTTGGTCGATGTCAGCCTTTCAATTTCAGGGCAATTACAAGTTGTGTCAAAATTATTGATGTTATTACATTTGTGAATTCTAAGTTTAAAATCTTTCACTGGTTGGGTTCTGTTATAAATAGAAAAACAAATGTAATTTGTCTTAGCAGTGTTGAGTGTTAGAAGGTTACATTTCAACCAGTAAGCTGTTTTGATTAGACCATGTTCTGTGTCTTTATGTACATTGTTCCATGTAGTGCCACTAAAAACAATAGCTGTGTCATCAGCATAGGAGAAAATATTAGCGTTATTTAGTTTTAAGTTACACAGATCATTAATGTATATTAAGAATAAAGTCGGGCCCAGCACACTTCCTTGTGGGACTCCGTAAGTTATAGAGCTGTCTTGACTTACGAAATTACCAATTTTCACTTTCTGTGTCCTTTCCTGAAAGTAATCTGTCAGTAACTCCAGTGGTAATCCTCTTATGCCTACTTTCTCCAGTTTTTTTACAAGAATGGGGACAGACACGATGTCAAAAGCCTTTTTGAGGTCTATAAAGACAGTTAGACATTTTTTCCCGTGATCTAGTTTATCCGTTATAAGAGATGTTAGTGCAGATACAGCGTCTTCAGTTGATATTCCGGTTCTGAATCCATATTGAGATGTAGATAATATATTAAATTTTTGCAGGTAATTGAGTAATCTAACGTTAATCAATTTTTCCAATATTTTAGAGATAGCAGGTAAGACAGAAATAGGACGATAATTATTTACGTCGCCCCTGTCACCACTCTTGTACACCGGAGTTATAATAGATTTTTTAAGTAGAGGAGGAAATATCCCTTTAGTAAAACAGAGATTTGAAAGATGGGTGATAATAGGGATGACTATAGGGTTAGCTAATTTAAGAAATTTAGTTTGAATATTGTCCCATCCCGGTGCACTTTCAGATTTTAAATTCATAAGAATTTTATAAACTTCCTCATTATTAGTTTCTAATAGGACAAAAGACGACTGCATTAAGTGATTAGTATTTAGGTTTGTAGGATCATGTGAAATGTTTGAAGTATTCAGGTCACTTAGTTCCAAGCGAATATCTTCTGCGAGTTTCTTACCTACTCCTGCAAAGAAATTTTTTACTTCGTTTACTGATTCGGAAGGGTTTGATTTCAAGTTAAGCAATTCTAAATTCTGGGATTTGGTTTCCTTTAAATAAGTTATTGTTTTTATAGAGTGCCAGAGTGATTTTGAATTTTTCAAGTTATTTTCTAGTTGCTTTCTTTCATAATCCCGTCTCATCTTTTTTATTAGCTTATTACAAAAATTCCTATATCTTTTATAAGTAATCTTCAAAACTTCATTATATGGATCTGATCTAAGTTTCATCTGCATTTTGTTTCTGTTTCTTATGCATCTTAAGATACCCCCAGTTATCCAAGGCTTTATAGTACGTTTGTTTCTAGGTAATAGTTTTATATTTGTGTTTTCATTTATTGATTCGGTTATCTTATAAATCAGCTGTTCGACTACAATATTTGGATCTTCGCAAAACAGTAAGTCAGGTAAGTTTTTCTGCGCTAAACTACATAATGCTTTGTCAAAATCAGTAAAAGTATGAAATTTGGGTTCATTGTTTATTTTATTTAACATAGATATATAAAGGAAAATCATACTGTGGTCAGTGACTGTCGTGTTTAGGACAGCTATTTGAGCAGATACCTTATTTTTCTCTAATTTTAGAATAAAGTGATCTAAGCAGTTAGATTCGCGGGTAGGTAAATGGTGACCTGGCAGCAAGCCATGGCTACTGAGCATATTTAGATAGTTAGATCTATTGTGACGTTCAAATGATTGTTCAGTTCCTTTAGGAATTATATTAATGTTTATATCTCCAGTGATTGTTACATTTTTACGAGTCTTAATTGTCTCTAAGTGCGTGTTTAGAGAATTAATGAATTATTCAGCATTAGTGTTGGAGGGTGATCGGTAAATTCCTAATATGGTATTATTCAAGGCATCTATCTGTATGCACGATGCATTTACTAATTCGACTTCTTTTATTTTTGCATTAAGACTATTTTTTATATATACCACAACCCCGTCGTTCTGATTTAAATGTTTAGTGGTTACAAAATATATATAATTAGGAACATATGGAATTGGCTTGTTAGAGCTTAGTCGACATTCGGTGAGAATTATGATGTCAACATTAAAATTTAACTGCGCATACGAATAATAGTTAATCATACCAATCCAAGATCTAACTTCTGTTACATTGCTAGGTATGGGCACATTGATAATACTATTTAATTTCGAATTATCCTTTTTTAAACCTTCCTTAGATATTATATGGCCCAGATATTTAATCTTATCTTGAAAAAATAGACATTTCTCTTTATTTAATCTTATGCCAACCCTTTTAAATCTCCTCAGGACCTCTCTAAGGTTCTGCAGGTGCTCAAAATCATTTGATCCTGTAACTAGTACATCGTCAATAAAGTTAACTACCCCCTTGGCTCCTAACAAAACTTTCTTAAGTTTAGCCTGAAATATAGCACTGGCTGGTTTAGTACCATATGGCAATCTGTTTAACCTATAAATACCCTTAGGTGTTGACCAAGCAAATAGCTCCCCTGTGTCTTCATGTAACATTAATTGGTTAAACGCATTCCGCAAATCTAACTTTGTAAATTTTTGTCCACCCTGTAAAGCTGTAAAAATATCTTCTATCCTAGGCAATGGGTGATTAACATCTTTCAAATATTTATTCATTGTTATCTTATATTTTGCACACAATCTTATTTTCCCATTTTACCGCACTACTGGAACTAAAGGAGTTCCCCATTTAGAATTTTCAACTTTAGTAATAACCCCTTCTTTTTCTAATTTAGTTAATTCTGAATCTACTTGTTCTTTAAATGACTGACTCGGTGGCTAAGTGGTTAGCGATCCTGACCTCTGATCCGAGAGTCGTGGGTTCGATCCCCACACAGGGCAAACTTTTCTGTGATGAGCAGAATTGTTTGCTCTGAGTCTGGGTGTATTATATCTATATATTTATGTATTTAAAAGTATATGTGTATGTATATCAGTCTCTGGTTCCCAAGATACAGGTAATCCTAGTTTGGGGCCAGATGACCGTGTGTGATTTGTCCCAGATATTATTATTATTATTATTTAAATGCATGTGGGACTGGCTTTGGTTTGTGAAAAATAGGCTTTACCCCTTCATCAATTAACTCTAACTTTACCTTTTCACCCTTAATAAACCCCAACTCATTTTTAAACAACTTAGAATATTCGTGTAATAAATTTTCCAACACTGAGTTATTACAGTCAGAAATAGAGTGCAGAGAAAAATATTCACTCAATTGAATGCTGAATTTTTCAATTAAATCCCTGCCAAACAAACATTTACAACCATCTTTTACTATTAATAGGTTATATTTAATTAAATCATCCTTATATTTTAATGGCACAACAACCTTACCCATTGGCTTCACTAACTGTCCGTTGTAAGTTTTCAGATCAAATTCAGTCGGCTGCAATTCAAATTTTGAAAGTTTGCTTTCATACACACTTAACGGCACACAAGAAACTGCTTCTCCTGTATCAAGCTCCATTTCCAGCTGCTCCTGGTCCACAGTGCAGGTCACGATGAAAGGAGAAACATAGTTCACTACATGATCCGGCTCCGTCACCGTAGAAAAGATTTCCATAGAATCTGACTCCTGATCTTGATTCTCATCTGTGGCTTCTAAATTGTGTGTTGATTTGCTCTTGCAAACTGAGGCCAAATGTCCAATCTTCTTACAAATCTTACACTTGTAGGTCTTGTACCTACACTTTGAAAATAGGTGATTAGACTTTCCGCAGTGAATACACAGTAAAACATTTTCTTGTTTTGTCTTATTCTGTGAAGTGCCCTGTTTGTACACTTTTTTGATCTTATTAATGGGAACTCTTTCTTGAAGAACAGATTCCTTATTAAGTGCAATATCCAACAGCTGTGTTATTGGTCTCTGAGTATTTTCCTCACAGAGCCTTTCATAAACCGGTCACTGTCTCATGCCCGTAACAAACTTATCTTTCACTCTGTCCTCAATATCATGCAAGTAGTTGCATTCGGAAGCGGCTTCTCTTACCCTAGCGTAGCAATCGGCCACTCTTTCACCTTCATTTTGTTGAAGTTTATCGAATTCCGTTCTTTTACGGTAGTAAGAGACCCGTTTTTTAAATCGTAGTTTCAACACGTTTTGCAACTCTATGAATGTTTTGGACTTGGGCAATGTTGGATGTAACATGTTTTTTATGATTTTGTACACTTTTTCGTCGAGTAACATAATTAAAATAGACACATGACGTTCTGCCTCGATCTGGTTTGCCGTGAGGTACTGTTCCAACCTCTCCAAAAAACAGTCAATATCTTCGTTTTCCTTAAACGGTTTTAATGTCAGCGCCATCCTCGTCGCCAAATGATGTGTCCCAGGCCTTCCGGAACACGAGAAATAAAATAATATTTAAAAAGCACGTTGCTTTATTTCGCCATATTCAAAATGACAGACCATAGATCAAACACAGATACACGATTATATAGAAACAATGACAACTATCAAATTTGGATACATATCAAGTTTAGTATCCTCATTGATAATTTGTTTATGTTTCTGATAAAACGTTTAACACAAGTGACTCATAACATCAGAGATAAAATATCAGACTATAAGTATAGGTTTTTCACCTATAGCAGTGAGTACTTGTCGAACAAAGTTTTCTCGTTTGGAGTAGCTACTACCGCAGTTTGGTGGCCTATCCCAAGATCCAAGATTATTATTATTACGCAGAAAAAACCATAATTTTATTTAACAAAAAAAATATTTATGTAGGTCTCGTTGATGTCTTTCTCTAGTGACCATTTCATTTTCGCTGCTCATAAAAAAGATTTCAACGTGTGACACATGATATATAATATTTTTACTAAATGCGAGCCTGTAATGTCTATGAAGAAATAAAAAAATGGTTGGCAAAAAATATCAGCAAAATATTGCCCTAACCCAAATTTCATCCAAATTCGTCCAGTGGTATTGGCGCTAGAGTACCGGACGAACACACACACCTACACAGACATTTTGTTTTTTAAGTAGTTTTTTGGGCTCTATTAGTGCAAGACAATCGACCCCCGTTAAAATCTCAAGTTAGATTTTTTGCCATCACAATACTCCCTTACTCATTTGTCGCTCGCTAACGCTCGTTCCTCAGTCGCTCGAAAGTAATAAAGAATAGGCTATTAGAGAGTCTTATATTCCTGCAGCTAACTTACCTTTAATTTCAAATATTAATAGCTTAATTGTCGAATTAATACATATGTATATCCTTTACAGTATTATGAAATTTCTGAATAAAGGTGCAAGTCCGAGACCGGCTGCAAGTCGCCGACCGCAGGCGACAGGCGACAGACTTCATTTATCGACCGCAAGTTACACTACTGGTTTCTATGAATCTCTATGAAAGTGATTCCGAGCGCGGCGACGTGTCGCCTGCGGTTGCGGCCGGCGACAAGTCGCCGGCCGCACGCAGCGACCGCAAGTCTCAGGACCAGTAGTGCGGCCGACCGCAGAGCGGTTACACGCGTTTCTTTTCCTTTTTTGCATATAATAACAACAATTCGTCGTCATCTTTCTCCTCAAACAAATAACACAGTAAATTATTGCTAAACAAGTCCGATATTCTGACTCGCGCGAAGGTACGGAAACGACAGGGTACAAAAGCTGACTGAAGTGCAGTCGCGCTTGGAATGGCGGCGGCAGCGACATGCGGTCGGACCGCAGCGGCCGGCCGCAGTGTCGCCTGCGGTTGTCGCCTGCAGCCAGTCTCGGAATTGTACCTTAAAGCTTCCACAGCATATATGATGGTCGCAGATTGTTTGTTATTCATTTTAAATAATAATAATTCAATTTTAAATTACTGTTTTTTATATAAATTATAGTTCCCTCTGTTTTCTTTAGTAAATGATCATTATTTTATTTAACAAACAGGCCTGTTTTCATTATATTACCTCTTAAACTATATTACTTTATTGAACCGAGTACTTGTCACTTGAACCGAGTTATTCGGCCGAGTACGAGTATTAATAAAAGCGCCGAGTACGCCGAGTACCGAGTAATAAACGAGTACTCGGCGCATCTCTACTATTGAATATTAAGCAGGCGTTGCGTATAGCATAAAATGAATACCCGTTATAATGGTGAAAAATTGGATTACAAAAAAATATATATGCTAAGGTAAGTTCATTACAGGTACAATTTTTTTACATAATTCGTATTCAAAGAAACTTTTGCATTTGCGAGATATGGTGGTGGTCCGGCTGGAAAGTATACTTCCCAGCCGGACCACCTTAAAAGGGCTATAACTTTTATAATACTTAGGTACAATTAATTTCCTTGCAGTACTAAATAGTACAAAAAGAGTAAATTTTTAATCATACTTACAACTTCCAAAGCGGTGGTGGTCCGGCTGGGAAGAACCACAAGCTGAGTAGCCCCTTTGTATAAAAAGTCAACATTCTTTTTTTTGCTCCGATGGAATTGGTTCCTTAGATAAAGTTGTTCAGTTTCATGAATAGAAGTCACAGTTGAAATTTAGTCCGCGATTTCAATTTCATCCTAAACTTACCCTTTCATCGAATAAGATCAAAACTTTGCCTAAAGAACCATAAATTAAGATATGTTACGTTTTTTGTGCAGAGGTTAATAAAAAATCAAATGGGGGAGGATTGACACCATAGTGGGGGTAGTTTTAATGTGGAAATTGGTTATACAGTGTGAGTCTTTATAAAGTGCACATATGAAAGGGGGTGAAATAAGAGCCAATTTTATCACCCAGAAAAATATTAATAAATAATAATAATATGGACGATGATTTTTTAAATATCATCTGCTGTCTCCAAGTAAACAAAAAGTTCTAACTTTTAAATTAAGTAGGTTAGAAGGTTAAAACAAAAAAGTGAGGCTTAGTAGAAGATGGCCGTGCCACTGAAAAAAAATAGACAAAAAATAAACACCACCAACTAAATATAAGCATTTTTTTACAGAAAAAAATATTTTTTTGTGTTTAATTGCAAAAAAAAAATAACACCTATTAATCGTATTTTTTATCACTTTAAGATATTTGACATTAGTTTCTTACTAACTTTAACTTTGTACTAGGTAGAAAAAAAGACGATTTAAAAGTATGCGTACAGTATCTACTTAAATAAAAAATGATTTTAATGATTTGATTGTTTTATTTATATTTTGTTTAGCTTTCAAATAATAAAAACCCCAAGTTTCTAACCTACACACAACGTTTGCTATGAGCGATTAAACAGTAGAAACACTATTTTTTACACTGTTGCTCTAAATCCTAGTTTTGGGTTTTCTTAGTCTTAGTTTTGTGTATTTTTTTATTTCTGTGGCACGGCCATCTACTGCCATGCCAGTCCTCACTTTTTTATTTCAACATTTAAACTTGCTTAATTTAAAAGTTACGACGTCTTGTTTACTTGAGGACAGCAGATGTTATTTAAAAAAAAATTACCACAATTTTTTCTTCACTTTTTTTTTGATAAAATTGGCTCTTATTTCACCGCCTTTCATATGTGCACTTTATAAAGACTCACACTGTATTGCATGATCCTAAAAATTGCTTGTTCAACCTGAGACATACTGTATTTTCTTTCAAGTCTATTGTGTATTTATATTCAGTTTATGAAAAAGAAATTAAAACTACTTTCATATACATAATACTCGTATAAGCATTTTTTATTGAGCACATAATAATTTTTAAATGTTACTACTAACATAATATTTTCCTGTACAATTCATCGCATCTATCCACAGGGTTTTAGTAAATATAGAACAATCTACACAATTAACTTAGCAAATGTTTGCTTTACACTTTTATCGAAATAAATGATAAACCTATGTATTTGGTAGCTACTGGAGATCCTAAACTTTTTTTGCGGTATAATTTTAACTGCAAAACAATATTTGCTTCGTTTTATTATTAGATCAAAGTTTAAATATCTATATATTCATCATCATAATCATTTATTCTATTCTATCCTTTTCAATTCATTATTTTCTTCACTAGTTCTAAGAACATCATCCTTTTTCATCTCTTCCTTTTTCTTTAGTCTCTCTTCCACAGACTGCGTCAACTTTGGGACTTTCTTTTTATTATCTTTCTTCTTATCTTTAGCATTTTGCTCAAATTTTAATGTTTCCAGATTATCTCCTCCAGGCGACTTCAATTTTCTGCTAATGACATTCTTGCATGACTCTTGCAGCCCCACGAGTTTGCGTTTATTGCACTCTCGGCCGAAAAGCGTTCGCAACTTTAACTTGTCCAATGCAGAGAGGGTGTCCGTCGGGCCTAGTTGAAGGCCTGCGAGCTGAAATATATCAATATAATGTCACCACTCTAACTTCACAGAGATCCACAATACACTACTAAGACATTTAAACAAATAAATAGATTTGAATTATGTACCCAAAATTACGCAAATTTTATTAGAATTTGATTTCAATTCGAATTTGAAAATGATTGCATCTTAAACAACCTGTCAAAAAATGTTCTGAATATGTAGTTCTGATAAAATTTTGGGTTACTGTTACATTCGTGATTGCCAACTCCCATAATTTTATAAAAAGTAATTTTATATAAGAAGTTACAAAAGTGTGAGTTAAAACATAAAATGGCTTGGGTTATTTGATAATTTGTGATTCAAAGCGTATAAGAAACAATCAACATGACAAAATATGAAACTTGGCATTTGCTTTCAATTTTATTTTATTTTGAAGGTACTCGTTCTTAACAATCAAATATAATAAAAAAGGGGGAAGCTCCCAATTCGATTTAATATGTTCGCGATATCTTCGCCAAACATGAACAAATTTTGATGATTCTTTTTTCTTACTACGCTCACATCCATTCGATAATGTCTTATGGCATTTCCTTATGGGGTGATTCGACAGACTCGGACACAGTGTTTGTTCTACAAAAGCGAGCAGTAAGAACATTACTAGGCAATCGCTCAAGAAACACATGCCGGGAGTAGTTTAATAAGCTACGCATAATGCCACTGTACTCTCTGTACCTGTACGAACTGTTAATGTACGTCCGGCGAAACATGGAAACTTTTGATCGACGCACTACCGCACCGGCGCGGCGCGGCGCGGGCGGCGGCGGAAGGAACTTGCGGAACACAGGCCAGCTCCAGGCAGTTCAGCGGCGAACTACTCTTGCAACAAAAAACCCAGGGACCACGGAAGTACTCCATCACGGGGGGAGCAAATTTTTTTTTTAAATAAAAGTTTGATTGCGTTTGACAGTCAAACGCTCTGTGAAGGATAACACAGAGAAACCTTTATCAGGTAGTACAAAAAAATTTGAGGGGACGCCCCCCCCCCCCCCCCCGCCCCTCCCGTTTCATTTTAGGGGAGCATTTGGCCCCCTCTGCCCCCCACTTCCGCGGCCGCTGAAAAACCCGCGCGTGATCGGCCCATCGCTGTACGAGCGACTACCCGCAGTTAACAAAGATGAAGGATATGACAAAACGTTTAGTCGCCAACTGAAGAACTTCTTATTGGATAAAGAATTTTCACCTCCAGCACGAAAAGGGCGCTTTTTGCTACGACCGTGAGAAAAAGTGATTCGAATTTTGAACACCACCTTTTGCGCGGCGCTGAAAAAATATGGGCGATGATTCGTTTAGAAAATCATTTTTTCACAGACACAAAATGTTGTATGTTAGGTATTTAATATTTAAGTTTATAAATTGTGCTATTGCATTTAAAGACGTAATATTCAAAATAAATATTATGTACTAGTAAACATAAATATCGCTTACTTATAAATATCATGTTTGATTTTCATCTTAGGTTTTCATAAAAATGTCAAGCAGCGCAGTTTCCGAACGCAACCTCTAAATAGGGTTTTTGACACTATCAAAATTAAATTGAAAAATATCACTCACCAAATAGCATTTGGCCTAGAATAGCAAAAAATATTACTGGACTGATATTTTTGTTTATTTTGAATTTTATATTCAATACAATCCGAAAATAAGTTCGTCAAAGACTGTGACGTCACACGCCAGTAACACGAACAATTTTAGAACAAAATATCGTTTTTGGCAGTTGATAAAAGTCACTCAAATGACTAGTAGTCAAATACCGTATTAAAAATATTTTAATAAAAAATAGGCCAGTCATACAAGACATCAGAGGTCGCATTGATTGCAACTAGGGTTTGCAATCCGGATATCCGTTTTATCCGGATATCCGTCAATTTTACTATCCGGATTATTTGTAGTAAATTATCCGAATATCCGGATAATATAAAACTTGTTTAGAAGGCGATTACAGAAGCATATTTTTAATCGAATTAAGTCTACTAACGCTCGTTCGGAGGTTTTGATAGAAAATATTTTAGACTTTTAGTAAAAAAGATATTTAAATTATGTAGAGAAACATATATTATTTACATATGAAAAAATACTTATCAGTTTTGTGTATAGCAAGTACAAACTACACTAACGAAAAAAACGTATAAAGAAAAAATGTATCAGTGATTTTCTTCAGGACACATAGAAAAACAACATAGACAATCTCTCAATTTCGTCATTCTTTTTATTCATTTCTTCTGAGCTATTGAAATAATTTAAGAAGTTCTTAGAATAGTCATAAGCGACCATGAGCCTCTCTGACAGCAATGTGGCTACTTGTGAAAGTTGTAAACTCGTAAAGACCCAAGAGTCAGATTGACCCGACACTCCACTTTACCGAAGCCGTGTTTCCCGGGCGTCAAATTGTACAAGGGTTAAAATGGATCTTAAACAGCTGAAGAAGAACAATGTACCGGCTGATGATGGATCACGGCTGAGCTTTTGAAAGGAGGTGGAAAACCGGTACTACAAGCTCTTCAGAAGTTGTTATGCTTGAGGGACGAACGCTTACGGTATGGCACAAAATGTGGTGGTGAGCTTCTTTAATAAAATGCATTCAAAACCTGCTAGCGAACTATAAAACCATCATATTTCTAGAGTCATGTCTACAGTCTGTTTTGTTTTGTTGTTATCCCAGTAAACATGAGTAAATGTAACTCTATCAGTTTTTACTACACATGCAAGAGATGCATCCATTTGGTATGGTTAGGGCAACCAGAACACACACCTGGTCTCCCATGTAATGGACAGATCAATTGAAGACTGCGCTGGGAATTCACCTAAATAAATGTCCCAGGACAGGAAGAGTGTCAGTCACTATGCTTGGTATTTTGGACTATGAAAAAATATTTGATTTGATCGAGACCTGTGCCGTTTTGCAGTATTTTCGACGGCACCAAAACGCTACCATTTCAGTCAGCCTCCGGGATCAGAATTAAAAACCTAAGCTGCAGCGAGGGGTGAGACTAACAGATTTTTTTCCGAAAAACTGCTGCCTGTCTTCAATCTTCTGGACTGGAGAAGTATCAGCATTAACATCAATTTCCTTGTTTTAAATTAATCGGCCTTTTATTATACTGACGATATCGTAGTCATACCTTGGTAGATCTAGGCCCTAGGCATAATGCGTTGGGTTATATTGGTAAGACCACTTCTATCTTTCAGCATCGTCATCAATTATCATCAGGTGATATAATTCCAAGGGATTACCAACTTTGGATTTAAAAAAGTGCTCGATAGACTCAGTAGAGCGTTGTCTGATAAGCTTCGCCATATCTTTACGTTCAAAATACCGCAATTTCTCAAAATAAGATCTTGGACCAGTGTGTGTTATCAGTAATACGGAACTAAGATGCTATGGGCATCATTAGAGAGCTCAAAGCTCAGGCTCAAAATTTATCGATTTAAAATACTAGTCACATGAGAAAATCTGTTGAATTATGACGTGCTAGGAAACTCAGGTGTCTCTTGATGATGACTTCTAGAACATAACCTCTTGTATGTGTACGCTCTAAGTCACGAATTGCGATATAAATAAATTGAAATAAATCGTTATTTTATTCCGTTTTGGCGGTGTTAAAAATAGTATAAGCTGGGTAGCTGTGTTTTTGTTCATTTTAATCACATTTTTACATAAACACCTTATATAGAAATACATTTGACGAAGAAAACTAAAGTATTTTGAAAATTATCCGTTTTATCCGGATAGTAAATTTGAACGGATAATTCAAACCCTAATTGCAACAGTTCTGATTTATTGGTATGCCTAACAAATTATAGGACTCCTGTAAAGGTTAAGGAAGACATAAATCAGTGTAAAAATTAGTTATACTGATATTATATCACTTAGTGGTGGCGGGACCTCAGCTGACACCTGCGCCAGAAATATACAACAAAATGTCAATTAATATTTATTGTAATTAATTACAACGAGGGGGTTGGTTGCCGGGACTTGTACCGAGCACACGTCTGTTAAGTTAATTTTACAATTATTACCGTTTTAGAATAGTTTCAACGTTATTTTTGTGATGGAGAAATAGCTGTGATCCCGATTTGAGATAAGCGATAATAAGAAGAGGATTAACTCAGGAGACAGCTCCGTTTTCCGAGTTCCAGCAGCAAACCACCACGTGGAGCGTCTTTAAGTGCCCATCACCCTTAGAGCCGTCACTTTCACTTGACATTGGCGTGTCGCCATTTTTTTTTTATTGAAGATTCTCCCATTTTTCACTAGACATTGGCAAAATCACGCTCGGAATGAGATGTGGAATGCCAAATAGAAAAATAGAATAGAATTACAACGAAGGGGTAGGTATATTATATTAGGATTACCTTTACGCACTTAGCGACGAAACAGTTGTGTTCTTTTGGAAGGCTTAGGTTCGTCTGACAGCTCTTCCTGGGACTCAGGACAGGAGTCAAGTAAAAATATGGGTGACTCTAAATTAGTTCTTGATACGGAAGGCTAAGGCAGACCGCTGAAGGGCTCTATGCGCAGGCTCTGTTGATGGAAATCATGGGGTGAGATTTTTCTTTTAATTATTTATCCTTGTCACTTGTAGTTTAACTATGGTTTCCTTAGGGAAAGTTGTTTATTATCATGAGCACGTGCATAGCCTTTCGTATCAAGAACTAATTTAAAGTCACCCATATTTTTACTTGATAAAACCTAATCTCTTTGAATAGGGCCCCAATTTTTTTGCACCAGGGCCTTTGGGTACCTAGCTACGCCACTGCGCGAAACTTGTAAAGTTATTATGGCGCTTACGCCATTAGCACTGTTTTGGGTATGAGGTCTAAAAAATCTGTGTTAAAAATATCTAAAGCAAAGGTTTGTTTTGCATTTTCATCCTCAAATCCTTCATTCGGTACGCCGTCGTCGACTGGGGCATATAACCAAAGATTATCTATTTTCTCCCTTTTTTCTGGTGGTGACCCAAAGATTGTATTTTCTCTATTTTTTCTCTAGTGGGAACCAAATTTTAACTGTGGCTTCCGATTAAAGTACTTGTTGAAAGTTGTTCAGTTTCATGAGCAGAGACCACAGTTACAGTTATCCGCGATTTTTATTTCACCTGTATAAGTCCTAAATTATTATTTGATGTATGTACAGTCGCGTTCAAAAGTGCTGTCCTACGGTTAAGACTACATTCGCTTGCGCCGACGATTTATTAATGTGTGTGTAATTGGTGTGTAACCTTTCGAAAACGAAAAAGCGTATGCGACGGTTATAGCCCTTATAGCTGCAATGCAGTCGTTATGGCCTTAGCATTCTGGTGCCATCTAGCCACCAGCGCAGGTAACACTTATTATTACGACGACGCGAATTAGCCCCGCCGCTGCCGTCCGCCACCGCCGCCGCGTCGATAGCAAGTGGAATGCTTACCTCAATTTCATCTTTTATTCTAGAGCTCAGGTGGTCGAGTGTTATATATGTATGTTACCGGCAATCTGTATAATCCGGTATTCTATACAATACCTAGGCAATATATAGAATACCTGGAGCATCCAGGCAATGTATGAAATATTATTTATTTTATACTTTGCCTAGGTATTCTATACAATAACTAATGCGCAGCCGGCAATGTGTGCAAAAGACAAGAGCGGGAAAGAGGGAGACGGGCGAGCAGGCAGTAAGGGGTCGGGGTGGGAGGAGGTTCGGAAAAAAATCACGAAATATCACAACGGGTGAGGGGGGGTATACTGAGATATCACGTGTATTTATTTTTTTCGTTGGACGTGCAATTTCTAGAGTAAGTTTTAAACGTCGGACTGTTGTTGTTACGTTGTTTTTAACTCATTCCAAGGTTCGAAATGGCTTCAGAAACAACCTGCAACCTTAATGTCTATCTGGAATTTTTTATCATGGTGCTTAATTTTACAGAATAAAATTACATTATACCTGTATTTAAAAATAATATTTTGTACCAAAGAATACACGTGATTTTGGGTAGGAGGTGGGGGGTAGTCTAAAACCTCACCACGTATCACAAGAGGGGAGCGGGGGGTCTAAAAAGTTGCTAAAAACATCACGTTATTAATGGACGACCCCTAAGCTGCGTGCGATAAATACATATTATTAATTGTAGCAATTCTTAATTCTACTGCAAAAGAATGTTTTATATTACCCACCTTTTTTATAAAGATTATTTTTAAAAAGTAGGTACCCTAATTGTTAATTTTAATAAAGTTGATTTTGAGCCAACATAAAGTGTTTTCTATGCCGTCATTTAATAGCTAGGTAGGTATTTACAAAAAATCGATAAATACAGACCAAAATCTATTTATTTTACACATTATCGACAGACCAGCAGGTACTCTATACAATACCTGGGCATTGTATACAGTCATTACCTAGGTAAAGTATGTAATGATCAAAAATATTCATAATATTTCATACATTGCCTGAATGCTCCAGGTATTCTATACATTGCCTGGGTATTGTATAGAATACCTGAATTATACAGATTGCCGGTAACATATATAACAGATCGGAACAAAATTGGATGGTGTGGGGTTTCGAATCTTAGCACGAATTTCGCTATTCTTGATATAATTTCTAGACGCTTTTGTTTTATATTGTTTTTATAAAGATCATTTGCAACTTTTTTGTAAAGTGGTAATTTATTATTTGCATACTATTATTGAAAAAAAAAAATATATGAAATAAATAATGTTATTGTTTTACTTATATTTTCTCATTATTTACTTTTCGTTTATTAAAAAAATAAAAACAGCAGTTTTTAAATGAAATAAAATTTTATTACACTGTTACAAAAGATTTAATGCAAAACTTTTACACAATAAACTACTAGCAGTAACACTTTATAGGCGTTTTATGTTTATATTTCAGCTTAAGTATTCGTTTCCATAATGGAAAGAGGATTGAAGCTACATATAAACTAACTATCAAAACAACGTTATAACATGTAGTTAAAAAAAACACTTTATATACTACCTAAGCATCTATCTATCTATTATGGGGTGTTTGTTGAGCCTTTCCATCAGATCGATTATATGTATAATAGAACGCAGCTATACATATAGGGACGTTATACAGGGGACCTTATACAGGGTGATTGGTAATTCGACGTGATCCTTCAAAGGGGTTATACAAGAGGTAATTTGCAACAAATTAAGTCCAATTAACCAGCGGTCAAAAATGTATGGTTACTGAGATATTACTATTATAGATGGGTTTTTGACCGGGCAGTTTTGAGTAAATGCCCAATAAATGTCCATTTACGCCCAATAAATGCCCAATTTGTATGGCGTAAATGGACGTTTATTGGGCATTTATTCAAAATGCCCAAAAATGCCCGGACAAAAACCCATCTCTAGATATTACTGTTTTTAGATTTTTTGAAGTTTTCTACCTTGTTACCAAAAACAATTAATTATAAAACATACTATTATACTGTTAATTTATACTTTTTTTAAAGCTGACAAATGAGCGCTCGCTTTGAAAAAAAAATCCTTGCCTAAAACTCACATAGTCTCAAAAATAAACGGTCTTAAGTTGCATAAAAATATTATTTTGTATAAATTTTCCATAAGTAATTGAGTATTACTAGAAAAAAATGTAGTGAACTTGGTGTACAAATTAATGAAAAAAGTTACATGTTTCATTAGCTTTCTAAAAAGGTACAAATGTTACCAACTTTTCCACGGGATCGAAAAAAAAACTAATAAACCAAACAAGTAACACATTTTTTCCATACATATCCTGCACGATGCCACCTTCTCTTTTACTCGTATCGTGCGTGACTCGTGAGCTTAACATGATTCGATAATTTATAGCAATCTTCACGACAGTTCGTGGACACGAACTCGCACAGTTTCCAACCAGATGGTTAGTTCGTGCGGACAGAAAAGACACAGTATTCGTTAAATAATAGTTATTACCAATCACCCTGTATAGTGCCCGAAAAGAAAATAAATTGTCTAAAATTAGATATAATACGAATAAAAATGCGGTTGAATATTATTGCATTTTCTTGATAAACACACATTGTAAGTCAATTATATTTGTCAAATATTGTATATATTTTGTCTAGTGCCGCGTCTGCGCATGGAATAATCACGGTCAGACTCCAAAAACTATAAGCAATCATTTTACTTAGTTAAAAAAACTAAAAAATACGCTTAGAGTATCATGGGAGTGCATAAAAAATAACTAGTACGCCATCTTTGGGAGTCCGCCATATTGCATTTAGAATGACGTCACTTAGCTAATCATGCATTTTATCCAAACTAAACGTCCGTCAGCTCAATCGGAAACCGGGAAGTGGGTCAAATTGAACTTCCAAGATTTTTACATAGTTACAGTGGTGACAGGTGAAGCTACTAAAAACATGTTATTGTAATTTTATAATAAGTATGTTATTGTAATTTTATAACACTGTGTTTGGAATCCCTAACTGAATCAATATGCGAGAACATCTTATTATACCTTTGATAAATATTCTAGAAAAACAGCAATTTTGCCGTAATTATCAATGAGGTTCTAAAAGTAGGAGATTTAAGAATAACGTGTTCTGCTAATTCCAGACTATTCAGACGACCATTTAGAATGGCATGGTGTCTAAAATAATGCGGCGCTATTCCAGAGTATGCTGTTGGTCTGAACGACAAGTTGTCAACATATGTCTTCGATCCGGTGACCAAATTGCATTTGTAATTCAAGTGTTGTACCAGAGAAAAGGATAACTTGTCTCTGGTTGTACAAACTTTTTTATAACACCTATACTATTATTAAACGTATTAAACGAGTTAGATGTCCCGACAATTTCGAAAACGGCTTGAAACCTTTCGACGAAAATCTAGGATTAGGGGTTAAAAATCACCAGAAATCGATCTGTGATAGAATTATCTTCGAAAACTTTCATTCTAGGGAGATATAAGCGAAAATACATAAAAAATGAACGCATATGATGCTTATTTTTAACTGTTGCTTATAAGTACTTTGACGGACTAGCGGTTTTGATGCGAGCTACTTACGTTTTGCTGTTTTTTAGGTCCGGATTAGAATCCCACCCACGAGACATTATAGCTTTTGTCTTTTTATTTTTTAATTTGTGTGACCTTATGTAAATATGTAAATAAAATTCCCGTTTGGCACCGCGCAATTCTGCGTTTCCGTACGCTCGCACACTGTCATGGCGATGCAATTTGCGAAATTACCTAATTTGCGAAAAAAATTGAAACGCAAAAAGTTTTCAGCCCACAGTCATAAAATAAAAATTTAAAAAAGTTGAAAGTCTGTTCTCTATGAACCGTCACAGATATAATGTCAAACAGTTGTTGTTCTATTTCATATTTGTAAATGAAAACAAACAACAACGAAAAACTACCTCTGATCACGCTGACGCGATTTTTTGAGAATCCAAGTTCACTTATGACTTGAAATTACAAGAACAAATTATGATGTATACAGGGTGTCCCAAAACTAATGCGACAAATTTTGGCTGGTGATAGCTTTGATCAAGACCTATCAAAATAACGAAACATATGTTCAGCAAAAGTTTATGGTTTTCTGGTTATACCAGTTATAAAAAAAATTTAAAATCACCTTACGGTAGTCTTTTGAGCTTTTGTTATTAAAAAAAAACCACTTAATTTGTAATTTTTTTGCACTCAAATATTTTCGATTAGTGTCTCTACCCGAATCTACTATTTATTCTACAAAAAATTAAAGATGCCATCAGAAATACATCATTAATTCAAGAAAAATCTTTAAAAATATGAAACTTTAAAATGAAACTTTAAGCATTGGCGACGTAAAAAAATATACTGAATAATTTTGTCTAATATGTTATAAAAATCCTTGTTTCATGCCCATTTTAGAAATATATAATACTTGAAAATTTTCCTTGAACTATTGAGTTAATTGCTATTTTTGACCTCAAGGTGCTGATTTAAAAAAATCTTATATTCGAGGTTTTCAAATAAAAATAATTAGATTGATTAAAATAGAAAGGAGATCATGTGTGCGTTCTACAAAGTCACCGTAACTTTCTACCTGAGATAAAAAAAAACCAGCCAAGTGCGAGTCGGACTCGCGCATGAAGGGTTCCATAGCATCGTACAAGAAACTCCAAAAAACACGTCTCTTGTATGGGAACCCCATTATAATAATAATAATAATAATATCTGGGACAAATCACACACGGTCATCTGGCCCCAAACTAGGATTCCCTGTATCTTGGGAACCAGAGACTGATATACATACACAAATACTTTTAAATACATACATATATAGATATAGTACACCCAGACTCAGAGCAAACAATTCTGCTCATCACAGAAAAGTTTGCCCTGTGTGGGGATCGAACCCACGACTCTCGGATCAGAGGTCAGGATCGCTAACCACTTAGCCACCGAGTCAGTCATTAATTTTAAAATATAAATTAATATTTATTTCTTTTACTGTATTTTTAGCGACTATAGCAATACAAACTCTGTGAGCATTTCATTTAAATCGCAAGAGTGACAAAGCAGCGGCGACACTGTACCACAAAAGTACCCTAATCGGAGACAACTGTACTATTAGATTTTGAATACACCCAAGCTACTGTTTGGCAGTCTGCCTGGCCGAAGTAGATAAGACGAAGACGTTGTTTTGGAAGAAAGACGGAAAAGTGGCGGCAAAATGTTTCTTTTTTAGGGTTCAAAGTTTAAAGGCCAACAGGACCCTATTATTGTACTAAGCCTCCGCTGTCCATCCGTCCGTCCGCCCACCTGTCTGTCTATCATCGGGCTGTATCTAATGAACCGTAACAGGTAGACGATTGAAATTTTACAGAGTGTGTATTTCTGTTGCCGCTATAACAAAAAATGATAGAAATAAATTAAAGAAAGCTCCCCTACTAGAAACGTGTTTCTTGGGTGGTTTTGGCTCGATTTTAATAATAGCAAGAGGTAGACGCTTGATTGAAACGCTCACAAAGTTTGTATTACTATAGTCGCTAAAAAAATTAATAAAATAAAATAGTATTTAAAAATTAAAGTTAGTCACCATACAAGAGACGTATTTTTGGAGTTTCTTGTACGATGGTACGGAACCCTTCATGCGTGAATCGAACTCGCACTTGGCCGGTTTTTTCTTTTTTTTATCTCAGGTAGTAAGTCACGGTGAGGTGACCTTGTAGAACACACACATGATCTCCTTTCTATTTTAAATTAATGTAATAAACACTTGAAAAACCTCTAACAAATTTTTTTTCAAAAATCAGCACCTTGAGGTCAAAAATAGCATTTAACTCAATGTTTGCAAGGAAAATATCCAAGTATTATACATTTCTAAAATAGGCATGAAACAAGGATTTTTTACAGCATATGAGACAAAATCATTCAATATATTTTTTTTACGTCGCCGATGATTAGTTTCATTATCGGATATGTTTAAAGATTTTTCATGAATTGATGATACATTTCTGATGGCATCTTTAATTTTTTTGCAGAAAAAATAGTAGATTCGGGTAGAGACACTAATCAACAATATTTAAATGCAAAAGAAAATACAAGTTAAGTGGTTTTTTATAACAAAAACTCAAAAGACCCACCGCAAGGTACTAATTTTCATTTTTTTTTTAATCTGCTATAACTCGGAAACCATAAACTTTTGCTGAACATATGTTTCGTTATTTTGATAGGTCTTGATCAAAGCTATCACCGGCCAAAATTTGTCGCATTAGTTTTGGGACACCCTGTATACGAAACTCAAATCAATCAACAGTTTTATACAATTTCAAGCAACGATTTTTATATTCGCGAATCAAAAAACGCGAGCGCTCTTCTTCTTCCTCGCGAACACAATGGCAATTTTCAAAACCGTATTTTACAAATATTGTCTATGAAAACAGAGTAGTATTGGTTGGGCCGGGCAGCGGCTTCACCCGCTGGCCGTTGAGTGCCAAACCAGGCGGGAGATTTAAAGATTAATAAATTTGTAAGAGAAAATGAAACTTACGGATATGGAGCCGAAGTATGAGGTGTATGTTTATGACTGATGATAATATGGAATGTGGAGTGATGATTGTGTGGACAGTTTCTCTGTATGAGTAAATCTGTGTGTGGCGAAATGGATGATGCGGTTCACTTTTCACTTTAAAAGGTTTTTAGAAATAATTAATTATTCGCGATGCGGTGCGGTAACGATATGATAGAGAGGACATTGAAAAACATTGAATTGAAAGCAAAGATAATAATTTAGAATAGACGCGTAAGAAAAGAGGCGCATTGGCGCAACCATAGCACCCCGCCTTGAAAGGTTAAGCTTTCAAAAGCTCTGAAAAACACAAATTAAATAAAGTTAATCCTATGAAAAAGAAAGGGCGAAAGGGCTCGAACTTGGCGGTGTACACTACCGTGGCTTCAAATAAAATAATATTCTAAGACCCAAAACGCAGGCCAAACTTAAATATGAAAGATCTTCTGTATATTACTGCAAAGGCAGCGGTGCAAGACGTACCCTGTTGTACGTCTTTGTTTTTACGGTAACTACCCTAATATTTCCATCTTGACCGGGATGAACGTCTGTGATTATACCTATCTCCCATTACCATGAAAGGGGATCCACCCCTGTGTTGTGCGATATCTTCTCCAACACTCACACACAAATCATCATTTACCCTGTTAGTGGTTATTGACGTTACACAATAAGATACAGAATCCTTGGGTTCCGTAACGACGTCAACTTCTCCCATCACCACATAACCTAGCGTTGTCGAAAAGGCGGATGGTTGGCTTGGAGGACCCGTAAGTTTGCCAGGCAAAAGTAAATCAACAAACAGTTTCGCGCCTATTAATATGTCTATGGATCCCGGTCTATCAAATGCTTCATCGGCGAGAGGTATACCCCTTAAATAATCCAATGATTTGATATCAACGAGAGCTGTCGATATCTTTCCGGTTATGTTGTTTAGGACAAGAGATTCTATGTCATATGAATTATTTGGATTAATACGTGACGAGAACGTGAATCGAGCTTTCCCTTTAGTGGAGCAAGCGTAATCCCCCAGACCTTTGACAACAGTTTTACTGTTTAACTGGTCTATATTCAGACCTAATTTGCGACAACAATCCATCGTAATAAAATGATTTTGAGACCCCGGGTCTATAATGCAACGACAAGATAGCATTTTACCTTCGCGGTTTAAAACATTTATAGTTGCAGTTCCTAACAAGACATCGCGGCATGACGAAGAAGATGTACTTTGAGAGTTTAAAAACTTTTCTTTTACACTTTTATCAGCAGAAACTAAAGAGATTCCACCAGATGTCGCTAGAACGCGTTTGAGTTCTCCTTGAGGCGTAGACTCGGAAGAGACATTATGCGGTGTCGTTGTCGAAGATGGCGAGTCAGTACTGACATGAGCCATAGTGACAGATGCGCGGTTTGAGTGCGTAGAAGTATGTTGCAAACAATGACCTGTATCTATAAACGAGTCCTGTGAAATTTTATTTTTATGCATGTGAATAAGACTGTGATGTCTATAACCACAAAATTTACACATTTTTGTACTTTTACATGCACTCCATTTGTGTCGCGAACTAAGACAATTTGTACATAGATCATTCTTTTTTACGAACTTGAAGCGTTCATCGGGTGAAAAAGACAGGAACTCCTTACAGTCGTATATTTGTTCATGCAAATTTTTACATAGCGGACATGTAAATGTAGGTTTTTTATATTGCATGTCAGAAGTTAGAAAAGCGTGTGTTATCTTAGGTAGTTCAGGTTTCCTTATATCATTGTCAATTTTATTTTGACTCTGAGAAGCCGGACTATGAATTTGGGCAGAGTTTACACGTTGAAGTATTTTAACCTGACCTTTTACGAATTTCACGAAATCGTCGTACACTGGAATCTCAACGTGTCGAGAGGACATTTCAAACGCGGTGGAAGTGTCCTTGTCTAAACGTTTCAGAGCCAAATGCACAAAAATGTAATCGGACAAGTTAGGAATTTGCAAATCTTTAAGAGCTGCAACAGACGCTGCGTACTTATCAATAAAGTTTTCTAACTGATTCGCAGTTGCAGGGATCGGAATCGGTTTAGTTTCGAGAATTTGGTCTAGGAAGACCGATGCGAGGTATCTTTTGTCCTCATATTTCTGAACAAGTGCGTCCCAAATCGAGTCGTAGTTCTCACTAGACGGCGATATACCTGCGTACACGAGTTGAGCCTTGCCTTTCAGTTTCCCGAGTAAATAATAAAGCCTTTCTGAATCAGAAAGTTGCGGATTATTGTGAACGGCTGTTCGAAAGGTCTCGTAGAACACACTCCATTGATTGGGTTGACCATGGAAATCTGGTATTTCAATCGGAGGCAACTTAGGAAGATGAGATTTAGTAAGACATTCTTGCTTAACTGAATGTTCGAGAGGCTTAGGAGACAGCAATTCGTTCTTAACGCGGCGGACTTTACAGTAGAGATCTTCCATGGTCTCCCATTCCTTGAAAGATGGTTTAAAACTCGAATCTAACTGCATTTCTATAGAATTTATTTTCTCTATGTTTTCCATAAACTGGGCGCGGATTTCATCAATCGACTCGGCAGACGAGATAAACATATCCTTGGACATAGGATCCTTAATATTAAGTGATCTTTCATAAATCGTTTGCATGCGGTTTATATACAAATCCCGAAATCCCGTAAAGATTGCGAGATCCCGTTTTAATTTCTTTACTCCGGCGGCCATGGTTACGTAATGGCCAAATCAAAATTTGAAAAAAAGGAAAATTCACGATTCGCAAATAGTTCCTCACAGGAGGCACCAAAACTATGGTTGGGCCGGGCAGCGGCTTCACCCGCTGGCCGTTGAGTGCCAAACCAGGCGGGAGATTTAAAGATTAATAAATTTGTAAGAGAAAATGAAACTTACGGATATGGAGCCGAAGTATGAGGTGTATGTTTATGACTGATGATAATATGGAATGTGGAGTGATGATTGTGTGGACAGTTTCTCTGTATGAGTAAATCTGTGTGTGGCGAAATGGATGATGCGGTTCACTTTTCACTTTAAAAGGTTTTTAGAAATAATTAATTATTCGCGATGCGGTGCGGTAACGATATGATAGAGAGGACATTGAAAAACATTGAATTGAAAGCAAAGATAATAATTTAGAATAGACGCGTAAGAAAAGAGGCGCATTGGCGCAACCAAGTATTATACGTCAAAATTTAGGATATTTATCGAATTTTCATCCAATACTAAAAATGTCATAAGGAATGAATGAAATACTCTTTTAGAACACACTTAGTATAATACATGTCATTTTCTGTCAAGTGTGCCTATCCAAGATGACGGAGATATTATTTTCTGCCACATGTATTCACATCCAAGCGAAGAGGTTAAGTGTTTAACTTAAGAGTCATAAAAAAATACAGGATGTTGTTTTGGTCGACAACGGCCTTCTAAGGGATGAAAGTACAAAAAATACTTGTTCTGAATATAACTATAATATTTTTTTAATAAAATGATTCTACTGAAAAGATGACATACATTTCCCAAAATTATCAAAACGCATGTTCGCGCAGTCAGTCACTGACGGCCGGCTCATTAACGTATTTTCCTACAACAAGGTCAATGACACTTACATAAACGTGGCTGTCGGGAGAAGTATTCCAAGATAGCTTCTTTCTTGAACTCTTGTCTTTTTTAGGCTCTACCTTCAGCATGGGATACTTTTTGGTAAAACACAATTTGCGGAGTTTGTAAATAATAATGTTTTTATTGCGTAACACGTTACGGCGGCGCGACGTCAATACAAATCTCACACACTCCACTTGATTTACACCACACGAAATGTAAATCTACATCGCTCAGTTCACGACTATTGACTATTGAATAAAGACTTGTTCCTGATCATAGCCGTAGGCCGTAGCGTAAGTTCACGCGTATAGGCGCTTGCTCTCGCTGAAAAAATGAGACGCAGCTTCGGCGCGGAGACACGCGGCAGACTGCTCGCGCCGCCGCGGCCGCTGCTGCAGCCGGGGCCCCTCGCGCACCCCCGCACGCCTCACCTCGTTGCTACGCAACCATTCATTGTTAAAATACGTTACGTAAGGAAACAAGGATACCATAAATAATTATTTTCTAAGATTTTCTTAAGAAAATTTAAGGTACCATTTTATATTTTTTTGGCATCAGTATCATGTATACTATCACCCCTGAAAAGCTCGTTGTCGACCAAAACAACACCTGTATATTTTGGAGACATTTGAACGAATTTTCATTTATAGCGCCATCTTTAGCCGTATAAGTGAATTACATACCTGATGATTGTGCCGCCCTGCCCTATGTTTGGCAATAGGGAATTTTCCACGGCTTTCTCTAACTAAACTCAACTAGATGGCGCTGATTACATTAGCAATAAGAAAATCTCTAAAAAACTGATTGATATTAACGTCGTCCATTAATCACGTGAGACTCGAAAGGGGGGGAGGGGGGTTCAGAAAAAATCACGAAATATCACAAGGGGGAGGGGGGTGTACTGAGATATCACGTGTATTTATTTTTTCGTTTAACGCGCAATTTCTTAACGGCAGAGTGTTGTTGTTACGTTGTTTTTAACTCATCCCAAGGTTCTAAACTGCTTCAAGCAGTCAGAAACAACCTGCAACCTTAATGACTGTCTGGATATTTTTATCGCGATGCTTAATTTTTTAGAATTAAATTACATTATACCTGTATTTATTATTATTATTATTATTATCTTGTTGGTGGGTGCTGTCTGAACAGCGACACTTCGACCCAGAGGGATCTTTTGTGTCATCCCTTAAGACCTTCGTACCTATCCCTAGTCAAAAATATGTTGCATTAATGCAGTGATTCCGCTGAGGGGTAGGTGGTTGGGGAGCCCGATCCCAGGTTCTGGTCCAAGCATGTATTTAAAGATAATATTTTGTACCAAAAAAATACACGTGATCTTGGGTGAGGGGTGGGGGGGTAGTCTAACACCTCACCACGTATCACGAGGGGTCTAAAAAGTTGCTAAAAAACATCACGTGATTAATGGACGACCCCTTACTGATTAATATCATAATGAATGATAAATAACTTTCTAATATTACGTATCATTGAATATTTTTCTGTTTTTTTTATATATAAAAAAGGATAATTTGCATGTATTTTTTTCAATAGAATCAAATTATAAAAAAATATTATATGTATATATTTTCAGATATATATGTTACGGGCAACGTGATTAACTGGGCATTATATTAATAAGGACCGGCCATTATTAATAATGCCCAAGAGCGTCGGGCAAAGTGATTAATTTATCATTTTAACCGGCCATTATTAATAATGCCCGACGGCCCGTGGTCCATGTAATAAGTCAGTGTTTGAGATAGCTTAAATTTATCACTTGGACCGGGCAGTATGAATAATTCCCTACTTGTAGCCGGGCAATGTGATAAATTGGGCAGCGGCCGTTATATTAAATTCATAAATTAAAATTAACGAAGGGGAAAAACACTCAGTTATTTTCTCGCGATGAGTATTATTCATTTTTATTTAACTAAAGTGTTTTAATCACATTGCCCAACTGAGTCGGGCATTATGAATACAGACCGGCCATTATTAATAGTGCCCGGACTTATCAAATTGCCCGTATATCTTATAGGTATGTACTTACTAATAAACAAGTTACCTTAGTTTATAAAAACTCCGATTGAACGAGCGACGCTCTGTTTCCCAGCTAGTACTTTCTAAACTGTTTTTGTGCACGACGACGTATGAAGGAGACCATATCAGGCAGGCATATTCAAGAACGTTTCCAACATAGGCAAAATAAAGGTACGACGTACGTGTATCATTTTGGAATGATGCTGTTTTTGCTCTCCCGCTCTCACTGTGAATGGGACTCTGCCTGGTGTAATAGTTAAACTACTTACCAGTGGTTGGATCGTTGCCTGGCCGTTCTTGCTGTAGGCACGGTCGTGGAAGTGCATAATGCTGGCTGGGTCGTACTCGTACATGGTGCGGGCTGCTACCTCGTTGGGTTGCGCCCGGAACAGGTGCAGGTATTCTGCGACAACCACAACCACTCATCAATCGTCAGTTTAGTCGCAACTAAGTTGCAAATACTCAACTTAGTTGCGACTAATACCCAATCAATCAATCCCCTCCGGGGTTGCAGGTGTCTATGGGCAGTGGTGATCACTTACCATCAGGTGACCCACTTGCTCGTTTGCCTTCCTTATCACATAAAAAAATAAAAAAAATAAAAAAAACTCGATGCAACATCCCGGTTTTCAGCAGTGACACTTGGCTCTGTCAATTTAGATGAACTTTAAAGCATTCAAGACAAGATAATATGCAATCTATCATACATACAGACGAAATACCTACTAATTCTATATACCATACAACTATTCCGGTCTATGTGGTTGTATTCATTTTATGGGTTTTGTGTTTGCATTGTGTATTGCATTTGCATTGATTGTACCGAAAATACTTCAACTGTTGCCAGAAGAGGACAGATGCGGCGCATTAAGTGACGCCATTAGATGGCGCAGTCATAAATTAATTAATTTAGTGTTAAAAATTAAAGCAACTATTTAAATCCATCAGCCTCTCATAGGACGGCCTATGAGACTGCAGGTGCAGCCACTGACCAGCAACAAGGAAAGACCAGAGCAGCGAAATATTTTACAAAATGTTTCAACATATGTATATATTGTAGTTGCTGATCTTCAGAGGGTTATGTTACGAGTGCAAATAACAGCAAAGACATGCCATTGATTGACCAGATTTCCCAACCTAATGGCGGGAACTGCTGACGAAGAGCCTCGTGCAACGTGCAACCTACGTAACAACTGCAGTCCACTCGTGGTTCAGTCATGGTTCGATCGCTGAACTTTTGTAATAAGCTAAAGTTAACTTGTAATTTTTATTTTTATTAAATAACTAACTGGTGTGCCCCGTCTTCGCTCGGGAGCTGATATGAGATCGTGTGGTAGTTGGAATAAAATCAAAAAGCTTAAAATCAAAGAGGTTTTTTTTTTATTGAAAACATATTCTATTAACAATTTATGTTAACAACCCATATCGTCGCCACTGCAGGAGCAAGGGTCTCTTCCCATAACTCAGCATGTTAGACCATACTCCACACACGAATCACGCAAATGGTTGAGATAAATGTACTAATAGTCAATCCCATCTAGGTTATAACCGTGTCTGTAGTCAGTTAACCAGCGTGATCGACGCGACCACACTAGCCGCACTAAGCCACGACCATTTCTGCTGTAGTACTTGTTTATAAACAACACATTTTTCATTTTGTTAGGGTACATATTTTTCGAATTCCCTACTCGAGAACAAGCTATGTATAGCTGATCGTGAGAAAAGCAGGAGTCTTCATTCCATAACATTGGCCACAACATTGGTGTTCCCTTGTGTGCACCTCCCACCTTACCCCTACCCCTCCACCCCTCAGCCCCCTCCTACCCCGCACATCACCTCCCCCCCCCCCCCGCAGCCATCTGACAGAACTTTTTGCTACCCATACCCTCCTACTTTCACCTACCGAGACCAAACTCTCTTACTTTCGAATGCACACCAAGAGCTATCTACCACTACAATCACGAGTGGTTGGCAGTGGACGGTTTTAGAGAAAAGGCTTTACATACCCACACACACTAGATTTTTATAATATATATGTATTGATTTAAAAGTACTACTTCGTTTTTTCAGACATGACAACGCATCAAATGACGCCAAAAATCTCCTTACTTGGTTGTATATTGTCCCAGATTATGTGTATGTACTGGTCTCGCAAGGGGTGAGTGACTTCGTCTTTGAATCCAATGGCGTGCAGGAGGGTGTGGAGAATCTGCTTCTGTTTCATGCAGTCAAAGCCGAGCACCATAACCTGCATTAAACATTGTATAAATAAATAAATTTTATAAAGTAGAAAGAGTGACTGACTCAATGGGTCAGTTAGCGCCCCTGACATTGGCCCCTGACCTTACTACAGTATCGAACACTCCCTCTGCTCCTTCTCAAAGGATACCTCAAAACACCTCCCCCCCCGCGCTCTGGGTACGATCTGGGGATGTCTTTAAGGAGTTGCAAACCAAAAAGAATATAAATATTTTAATTGCTCTTTTATTGAAATTTTTGAAAAACTTACTTGCTTGGATTTAAACTACATTTTGGTACATTACTAAAAAAAGTAACTAGTAAGTAAACTACTATACTGAACAATGACGTCATCTTTCACAAACTCAAACGTTTGCAGAACAAATATTCGGTTTTGACATTTGATAAAAACAAAAAGTTACTAGCCATTCAATTGCCGGATTGCAACAAAGGAAACAAATAATGAAAACTCTTTACTAACAATCTCCCCCTGCTTCTCTTCTCTCTCATGCACGCACTCGCGCACTTTGTTCGGGTTGGTGATGTTGATCCACGTGGTGTTCTGCGTCGGCATCAGCATCAAAGTCTTGAACTGGATGCAAGAGACGCTCTCAATCAAGTCCATTGCCTTACGCAAGTTGTACGCCACAATGAAATCTGGAAGTCAGTTGAAACGTTAAGACTTTTGCGGATGATATGGGTTCGTCCGAAAAAGTGTTCGATTGTGACATCGGATTTTTGGATATGTAAGGACTGTTCTGCTATCGTCCGTGGCAAGGACTGTTTTGCTGTTGTTCATAGATAATTGTTAAGGCCTTAAGATATGTGAAATGTCCAAATTCTTGGATATTTCAGGCAAATTGTTTCAATAACTGTTAATCTAATCTATAAATAAAAAATACACAATAATAGACAAGGGTTTAATTAATCTTTTGTATTGATCAAAATTATATTTTTGACAACCACCTCTTAGAAAAAAAATCCCTGAAGAACACCTTGTTTGCCATAAATGTTATTTTCTCTCGGAAACGGCACAAGATATCGTGTTAATTTTGACACATGATAAAGATCTTAACAATATTAACAGTTTGTATTGATATTTTTACTGCGTAATTTATTCGTGGAAAGTATTTATTTCTCCAAAATCGAAGTAAGTCCGCGTGACCCTGCCTGCTCCACCGTCCTGTAATCCCCCGCGGGCTCTGCCGCCAGTCCGCGTCGCGATCTCATCGAGGGTGGACTGCGCGTCTGTGTCGGAGCGACGTCCTTGACAAAAACACTTCGCTTTTGAAGACTAAACTCACTTGTGCATACTTTTTATAACATCAGTAACTTAGTTAAGATATTTTCTACGCATTAGTGGGCGAAAAGTTAAAGTAAATATTTTTTCACGAAAAAATATTTTTTTTATCTTGTCAAAGTAAAAGGAACCAACGATTGATTGTTTCGTGAAATAGAAATGCCTAAATACAAGAAAAAATATTATGTTAAAGCAGGACGGCGATTACAAGAGTACTGGTAATTATTTTGACTTTTGACTCAGTGATCAGGAGCGCTATCCTGACTACTGATCCAAGGGTTGCGGGTTCGATTCCCGCCCAGAGCAAACATTTCTTTGGCGATAGATTTGTTTGCTCTGTGTCTGGGTGTATAATATCTATATATGTTTTTATTCCAAAAACGTATCTATTTACATATGTATATTATTCGTCTCTGGTTCCCATATTACAGAGAATCCTAGTTTGTAGCCAGATGAACGCAGGATGATTGTATGTTAATTGTCCTGGATATTTATTTATTATCTTATAATTTTTGGATATTTGCACAGAACCCCTGAGGATACCCTCTGACCGAAATCTAAATAAATAAAATAATATACAGGTTGTCCCAAAACTAATGCCACAAATTTTGGCTGGTGATAGCTTTGAGCAAGACCTAACAAAATAACGAAACATATCGTCGTATCTTACGAATAAGGGCATAATTGCAAAATGACAACTTTTCAGGAAGTGGTTTTAACTAGAGATGGGACGGATATCCGGTTACTATTCGGTATCCGGCCTATCCGGCCAGTACTTTAGTATCAGGCTGGATACCTGATAATAACTCAATTATCCGGCCCCCGCCGGAT
This sequence comes from Coleophora deauratella, assembly GCA_958295455.1. NCBI lineage: Eukaryota > Metazoa > Arthropoda > Insecta > Lepidoptera > Coleophoridae > Coleophora > Coleophora deauratella. The sequence goes on along the minus strand of OY282409.1, from coordinate 9,269,360 downwards.
AGTTAGAATTTCGTAAATGAACATCGAAAAACACAAAACCAATTTTTAGTCTAGCCCAATAGCCTCTTTAATGAGGTAGGAGAAAAAGAGTAGTAGAGTAGGAAAAAAAGCGTCGGTGGCGCAGCGGGTAGTGACTCCGTCCTCCTAACCAGAGGTCGTGGGTTCAAATCTTGGCCACTGCGTCAATGAGTTTTTCGAAACTCACGTGCATTTTCATACAGACTGCTTTAACGGTGAAGGAAAACATCGTGAGGGAACCTGCACATCTGATCTGTAGATGTGTATGATGGTCGCGTTGCACACGTCTGTAGGTGTAAATCTAAATGCCCTACACGTGACCGCGGGTGATGCTAAATGCAACACTAGGCAACCGCCGTCTATATCTTGTGGGAAGAACGGTTAAATGTGCCACACGATAAGAAAAATAATGAGGTAGTAATTATGCTTTTTGAGCGCCGAGGTTTCTGCCTTCTTCCCAGTGATACCTTGAGAAATCACCTCACATAAATTATACTTAGCAAATTGTTGTCCTTCGACGAAATCTCATCTCATCTCACCAATATTTATAAATGCGAAATTATGGATGTTTGTTTGTGTTTTTGTTTGTTTATTTTAGTTTATTTTATTTTTTAGTTTATTTATTTGTTTGTTCCACTTTCATGCCACAACTACTAAACGGATTTAGATGAAATTTGATAGGCAGATAGATAAAGTACTCAGCTAACACATATGATACTTTTTGTGCCGGAAACTTAAGGGTTCCTGGAGGAATGCTTAAAAACTCAAAAATTACCCTTCGTCACTAGATGGCGCCACCTAAACATTTTTTCTCTCTGGATCCGATTCTAAAGTCCACGCAGACAAGTCGTGGACGGGAAGCTGATACGTCCATAAAGGCGTTTTTTCTGTACACTTGCCATTTTTACAAACACAAGTCAAATTAAGACCACTACCACGATTTAATTTTTATCAGTAACTTTAAAAAGGAATCGCTATAAGCGATAAGATCGCCTACATTTTACCACTGTAACTTTAATATTGTGCCTTTTGTTGTTATATATTTTTTGTGTGTGTACAATAAAGAGTATATCAATCAAAAACGTTGTGATTGTTTGATTGAATACATAAACAAGCGAGTATAGTAACTGTCCACGTTCGCTAGGTGTCAGCCCGAAGAAAGCCCGAATCAATGCAAAGCGTGGGCGCCACGCAGCCTCCCGCCGCTGCTGCGCATATTATTTATTATTATTCATTTATTTTCAGGCAACATAGTAACTAAGTACAGGCAAATAGATACATAAAAACTTATACAATTAAAATGACATAAATACTATAAATAAATACAATTATAAGTTATTCTACTTTAAATCTAATAATAATAATAATAATATCTGCGGCACTTTTCTTTGTGCTGTTGCGCTGCCGATGCTCGCAGTGTTAGAGTCCCGAAGACGACCTCGAAACCGCCGAAACGCCACGCCTTTCGGCCAGAAGTCTTCTTTCATGAAGGTGTCCAAGCTCTGAGTCGGGACACGCACCACGAACGCCTTGAAGTGAGTGTCGAAACGCGAATCCAAAAGCTGAACCCTTACGATCATCTTGGTCTTGGTCGTGACATACTCCTGCACGTCCTGCACCTGGGTGGTGAAGTGAAGCCGGCTCGTCACCGGCGTCGCAGATCGCAGCAAGAAGTTGGGACAAGTCGGTGCGGTGCCGCTTTGATTGCGACATGGTCTTGGCTTTCGCATAGTCATGTCATAGCAATTAAAGCTGCCATCCGTTTGCAGACATTTTTAGACGGCAGGATAATTTGGCCGAATATTCGGCTATCCAGCCTGTGACTTGGCCGAATATTCGGTATCCGGTTATCCGGCCAAAACACTATACGTCCCATCCCTAGTTTTAACATTCTATTTTCAACAGAAAGTGATATTTTTGAAGTGTTAACATTCAAAACATAGCTTAACTATTCTTGGGTTGTTATTAGCGATTTTATCTCAATATATAACGTTATGTACGCAATTTAACTCTTTCAGGATCTTGATTAACAATTAGGATATTACTGAGAACTTCGCGAATACAGCCGATACGAGTATAAAAACTATAGTGATATCAAGGTGATGTATCAAACAATGAAGTAGGATAATCGAGTCATAGATACTTGTAGTCGACTGAGCAAGGAATGTTCGCTCTCTAATTTGTGGTAGATCTATTAACTGCAGGCCAATGTTCAGAACCACCATGATTGCTGATTAACATAGAGCAATGGACCCCTTAATCCCTTCTAGACCTGGGAGTAGTTTTGCGTTTGATTATGTGTTTAGAACACAGAGCATTGAAACGCCATGCGCCGCCTGCTACTAGAGACGGCAGTAATAATAATAGTCGTGCCATGCATAAGCGCCAAGCGCTATTGAGCGCGCAAGCGGCCACCAGTTACGTCTCGCACGTCTTGGAGTGAACTTTATCAAAAAAACGATAACAATGCCACATTGTGCTGCGATTTCATGTAGTAATTAAAGTAAATCCACGAATAAACAAAATTCTGGCGTATCATGCCGCACATAAATAATTAAAAGCAATTTTTAGCTTCTTAAAAATTCGAGCTGAGATGGTCTTGGAACACGAAACCTCAACCGAATGTAAGCCAAGAGTCCATCTGTGATTGCAATAGTGAGGTAATGCGTTGGTTGGCGTTATGTCGATAATATGTATAATTGTTATTTGCATTTCCCTTGACATAGGGGTTATCTAGTAGAGTAGAGTTTAGTTGAATTTATTTTTAATACTGATAAATTAGTGATGCAAATAATGGGAAAAATATCCTCATTTTATCAGCTACATCAGCTTTCCATCAAGGTATATGACTTCAAAAAATCAAATTCATATGTAATTGTGTTTGAGATGCGGGGGTGAGATGCGGGATGCGAGGGGTGCCGGGGAGGTTCAATAAAAAAACTTTTCTGTTTATTCCAACTACCACACGATCTCATATTAGCTCCCTGAGCGAAGCCGGGTACACCAGCTAGTATTATGTTATTATAAAAGTAATATTATACATAGGCTCTTGTATTATAGTATAGCGACAAAATTAATTAATTGCCAAAGTAGGTATTATCCTAAATTAAATCAGAATCAGACATTATTCCAATGTCTGCTTACAAAAATGTCGGTATCGAATAAATATCGTAACAGCCACAGCACTTTTTATTACAGCTAAGACAATACCGATACACCATCTGTGTAGTGGTTCGTGTACTGGTGTGAGTAATTGGTGACGCCCAGTGACACGCTTGATTTGTATGGAAAGTGGTGACCATGCCGTCTCTAGTAGGGGGCGGCGCAGGGCGATTCAATGCTCTGTGGTTTAGAAGTACCTGGATATTCAGGAAAGGAAATATACCAAATGATACTAATACATGTACCTATCAAACTGATGAAGTTGGATGATCGAGTCACAGAGGTCAACTTGGCAAGAAATATTATGTCTCCCAGTATCAGTAGGGATTTGTGGTAGGTCTGTCAACGGTAAGCCAATGTTCACAATCACCATGATTGCTGAAGAACATAGAGCAAAATATTTAGTTTTGGCGATCCACTGCGAAGCAAAAATTTTAAACGCTTGATGTAGGTGATAGCGCTTGAATTACTGATTCGATCATATAGAATAATCTCTAAACATTTTTGGGAAATCTTAAGATTACTAGATGTCATTTTGAATGGGACAGCCTAATATTTATTGTCATAGCGGCAAAAGAAATACACACTCTGTAAAATTTCAACTCTCTACTTATTACGGTTCATGAGATACTGCCCGCTGACAGACAGACAGACGAACGGACGGACGGAAAGTGGAGGCTTAATAATAGGGTCCCGTTGGCTTTTGAACTTTGAACCCTAAAAAAGTTAAATTTTGCCGCCACTTTTCCATCTTTCTTCCAAAACAACGTCTTCGTCTCGTCTACTTCGGCCAGGCAGTCTTTCAATCAGCAGCTTGGGTGTATTAAAAATCTAATAGTACAGTTGTCTCCGATTAAGGTAGGTACTTTTGTTTTGTTTTGTTTATTTTTAATCAATCTAATTAATTTTATTTGTAAACCTCGAATATAATAAGTCAGCACCTTGAGGTCAAAAAGAGCAATTAACTCATTGTTTGCAAGGAAAATATCCAAGTATTATACATTTCTAAAATGGGCATGAAACAAGGATTTTTTATAGCATAATATGCTCTATCTCATAATGTGAGACAAAAATTATTGAGTAATTTTTTTTACGTCGCAGATGTATAAAGTTTCATTATTGAATATTTTTAAAGATTTTTTTTAATTGATGATGTATTTCTGATGGCATCTTTAATTTTTTTTGTAGAATAAAGCAGTGAATTCGGGTGGAGACACTAATCAACAATATTTGAGTCCAAAAAAAAACAAGTTAATTAAAAAACATAGTAGTGATTTTCATTTTTTAAAATCTGGTATACCTCGAAAACCATAAACTTTTGCAGAACACATGTTTCGTTATTTTGATAGGTCTTGATCAAAGCTATCACCAGCCAAAAGGAGATCATTAATTTTGAGCCTTTTATGAAAGTGCCGGCCAACAAAAAAGAAGTATGAATTGTTAGAACTAGCTATTTGGAGCAATAGTTAATGTTAATATGACACAAAAGTTGAAAAATTTAATGAAAATTGTTCCAGATGATAAACTCTAGTTATATCTGAGCTTTCAGGAATCAATAAATGTATGAAAATGACGATTCATCGATCTTATATAACATTGTTCAGAAAAACCCTACAACTTTTGTGTCATTTTAACTATTGCTCCAAATAGCAAGTTCTAATAATACGTATTTTTTTTGTTGACTGGCACTTTAAAAAAGGCCAAAAAATGTGTGGAGCCTGAATGATCTCCTTCGTCGCATTAGTTTTGGAACACCGTTAGGTTGACACAGTTAGAAGAATATTTTTTATATCACACCTAGTCCTAAAATCTAAAAACATAAACTTGACGGACTCGTTGGCTCAGTGGTTTGTGCCCCTGACTACATCCGAGAGTTGTGGGTTCGATCCCCACCCGGCGCAGGGCAAACATTTCTATGATGAGTAGATTTTTTACTTTTCTCTCTGTTATCGCAGGCAACAGCTAGTAATAAAATAGTGTACCCCATGTCACTCCCACAACTGAGACAAATCTAATAACATCAAATATTGAAATCCGACAAAAGAAGTTGAATCCGTTTAGGCTGTAGAGCGTGCCAAAGAATTAAACATACTTACATACCTCTTATTGGTTCCTGACGCCTACTGGTCATAAAAAATAAAACTCAACACTTTGCACGTAACGATGACGTCAGTTGCAGTGATGGGCAAACAAAAATAGGCAGTTATAGTAGGATAACTAATAAATAACACTTGTCCCTTCTGCAGTTTTTATAGTATTTCAACTGTACCAACCGTAGCCGCTAGATGGCACTGACGTCGGCAAAACTCTCAGCGATCTCCGTTTCAACAAGGTTATTCAGACTATTTCGCGCCTTAATATTAGCTTCTATGTCGTGCTATTAAAAATTTGAACTTCTCATCTAATTATCTCTAATTATTAATCGACTAATCCGCCAATTTGGTTGTGGTAATAAAAAAAATTGCAAACTGAGTATAATTTTAGAAGGTAAGGTAAGTAGGTATAGAAAAACGTTTTTTGAGTCACTCAAAACGACACAATAGATCGGTTTCATTAAAATGTTCATCTTTGTTTTTTTACATGCTTGCTTTAGACCTTTGATCCAGTACTCACCAAAAACGGACGAATCCAGGTGGTATGGCACGATGCCCAGCGGCCAGTTAAGGCTGGCCGTCATGTCTTCCATCATAAACGACAATCCCTTATTCTTCCTGTCTTTCAGTTTTTTTGCTGCACAGTTTACAGTTAAATTAGTAAAAAAACATTAGCTTTGCTTTGCGTCGATATAGTTAATCCTGTAGAATAGTAAAAAAAAAAAACATTTCATGTAAGTAATAAAATTTACGCAGAACCCATTATTAACCCAAAGAAAATTTTATCTGGCTAATTGATCAGTATGACAAGGAAAAACCCTAGCTAAAATAAAAAGCAATATACACTCGGCTTCAAAAAAATCGCACCTTTTAAGAAATCTATTTTAAACATCTTTCAATCGTATTTGTATTATGAAATATTGGTAATGTTCGGTATCATTTGAAAGGTAAGGAAACAGAGAATGCAAAAACAATAATTCATTCAATGTTTTTTATTGGAACTGAGAAAAATTTACAAAACAATAAAAATCCTTAAAAAACCCAAATGAAATCTGATTAATTTTTCAAAACAACGTTGCTTAAAACTAACCTAAAACCTAGTGTTACCCCCCCTAGCCCTAATGACGTCTTCCATGCGCTCCCTCATGGATCGCACCAACTTTAGGACCTCTTCTTGAGGGATTCTGTCCCATTCCTCAATAACGGCGTCTTGGAGCTCCTGAAGAGTCGCGGGAGCGGGATCACGGGATCTAACCTTGCGTTTCAGCTGGTCCCAGAGGTGCTCTATCGGGTTCAGATCTGGACTTCTCGCTGGCCACTGCATGACAGGGATCCCAACCTCTTGAAGGTAGCCCTGCACAATTCCAGCAGTGTGCGCGCGAGCGTTATCGTGCATTAATGTGAACCCGTCACCAATAAATCCAGCATAGGGGACCACATGTTCTTCCAGGATCTCTGTGATGTACCGGTGAGCAGTCATCGACCCTTGCCCGCGAGCACCGCCGGTCCGAGAGACGCAAGAAAGTTCAGTTTTGCCGTCGGCAGATATGCCGCCCCAGAACATGCAGGAACCGCCCCCGTATTCTACCGTCTCTTGGATGCAGGCTTGGGCGAAACGTTCCCATTGTCTTCTGTATACTCTTTTGCGTCTATCGTTGCAGAAAAGGCACACTTTCGTTTCGTCTGAGAAGAGAACAGCTCTCCATTGGTCCAGGGTCCAATTGACGTGGGCGCGAGCAAATTGCAGGCGTGATCGCCGATGCGCTGCGGTTAATTTTGGACCCGTGGCAGGTCTTCTAGCCACTATATTTCTCTCCTTTAGTCTTCTTCTAACTGTAGAGACACTCACGGCCCTTCTACGAACTGCTTGAAGCTGCTGTTGCAACTCAACAGCATTAGAGAACCGATTTCTCAAAGACTTCGATACGACGAATCGGTCATCTCTCGCAGAAGTGCAGCGATTTCTACCAGACCCACGCCTTCGGACAAAGCCACCGGTCTGCAGGAACCGCTGGTACACTCTTCGAACAGAAAAGCGACTCAAGTGCAATTGCCGAGCAACATCACACTGACGTAGTCCTGATTGCAGTAGTGCGATAACTTGGGCGGCTTCAGCAGCAGTAGTGTCCATCTTCAAGGACGTTTTTCTGATGAAAGATATTCTTCTGTGTCTTCTTCGACTGTTGGTAGCAAATTTATCCCCCGATAAGCTGTATCGACCCTTTTATACCCAAAAAACAAAACAATACAAACAAAATTTGAAGAGGAGAATCAGTTCCATTGTCATTCACAGTGACTTAAAGTGTCAAGCTTTTTCTTTAATCAAATGAAATGGATATTTTTTTAAAGAGTTTTTATAGGGCTCTCAAATGATACCAATATTGCTACGAATAACTGCTTGTCTTAAGGATTAACAGTGCTTGAAGCCTATTTTTACGGACGTGCGATTTTTTTGAAGCCGAGTGTATTATTATTATTTTATTATTTCATTTATTTCAGGCGACGAGGCCCATATAAAAGACTATGGGTTTCTTAGGGAAAGTTGTTTGTTATCATGAGCACATTCATAGACTTTCGTATCAAGAACTAATTTAAAGTCACCCTATATATATATATATATACAGGTGTAACAGAAAGGTGTGATAATACATACTTCAAGGTTGGCTTTTACCCATTAAACTGAACAACTTTTGTTCTACAGCTTTGTTCAAATCGCAATTTTTTTTTGAACTTTTCATACAAATCGATCAGCTGGCGAACCAAGTTTGTATGAAAAGTCCGAAAATTTCTTTGCGATTTCAACAAAGTTATACAGGATGTAACAAAAAGGTGTGATAATACTTTAAGGTGGGCTTTTACCCATCAAACTGAACAACGTTTGTTCTACAACTTTGTTGAAATCGCAAAGAAATTTTCGGACTTTTCATACAAACTTGGTTCGCCAGCTGATCGATTTGTATGAAAAGTCCAAAAAAAATTTTGCGATTTGAACAAAGTTGTAGAATAAAAGTTGTTCAGTTTGATGGGTAAAAGCCAACCTTGAAGCATTATCACACCTTTCTGTTATATACTGTATATATATAATTAGGGATGCAACGATTATGAAGCGGTGCATCGTTATGCATCTGTAATCGTAATTTTTACGATTAATAACGATGCAGTGCACCGTAGTAAAAATGTTTACGATTACGATTATTAAAAAAAACGACATATATACAATTTGGCCCTACATATATACTTTAAAGGCCCTTTTACAAAACGGGTTAGATTTTACTGGTCAGAAGTCTGCAGTACTGTCTCATGTTATACATTACAGGGATCACGAAGTCGTTTTGCAACGCAGCCTAAGTGTATAATAAAACGTATCCTACTATAATCACAACTATAATATAATAAATCTGAAAGTTTGTATGTTTATTATACACAAAAACGATTGCATGGCTTTAGATGAAGTTTAGCACATAGATAATTAACTAGCTGGATTAACACAAAGGATACTTTTTATCCCAGTCGGAAGTCCACGCAGACAAAGTCGTATGCAGAAGTTAGAATTATAATTTTTGTAATTTAGGTTATCGTCATCATTAGCCGAAAGACGTCCACTGCTGGACAAAGGCTTCCCCCAAGGATTTCCACACCGACCGGTCCAGAGCTGCGCACATCCAGACGCGTCTCCCAACCTTCACCAGGTTAACGGACCACCGAGTGGGAGGCCTGCCTACTTTGCGTCTTCCAGTGCGCGGGCGCCACTCGAGAACTTTAATGCCCCAACGGCCATCTGCTCTACGAGTTATGAGCTCCGCCCTCTGCCATTTTTTTCAACTTAACGATTCTCTGAGCCGTGTCAGTTACTTTGTTTCTTTTAAGTATCTCCTCATTTCTGATTTGATAACGTAGGGAAACTCCAAGCACAGCACGCTCCTTCGCCCTTTAAGTGACCTTGAGCCTTCTTACGAGGCCCATAGTAAGCAACTATGTCTCGGTTCCATATGTCATCACTGGCAACACACACTGGTCAAAGACCTTAGTCTTGAGACACAGCGGTATTTTAGACGCGAAGATATTGCGGAGCTTCCCGAACTCTGCCCAGCCGAGTCGGATTGATCTCTTTTTCGAAGTTGGACCTACCTAGCAGGACTGTTTGTACCAGGTACATATTCGTCAACAACTTTGAGTGTAGAGTCTCCAACCTTCAGAGGAGTAGTTACAGGGCAGCGGTGAACAGTTTCAGAAATATAACGTCTCCCTGTCTCACCCCATGCTACTGCCGGATAGGTTTCGAATTCTGATTCTGGAGGCAGGCCGCCTGGCGGACAGATTTGGCACCGTTCAAGAGACTGTAATACATGCCATGTCTCGATTGAATCAGAGGCTTTCTCATAGTCCACAAACGCCAAGCATAGTGGCCGATTATAATCTTCGGTCTTCAGTTTAATCTGCGGTAGCGAATGTATGTGGTCTAATGGTACTAAGGCCTTTTCGGAAACCAGCTTGTCCGGGAGGCTGGAAGTCATGAAACCTACGTGCGAGACGATTCGAAATGACTTTCGAAAACAGCTTGTAGACATGGCTCAGAAGTGAGATGGGTCTATAGTTTTTAGCAGGGTCTTATCGCGCTTTTTGAAGAAGAACACCACCACTGTAGGCGATTGTCCCTCGAGCATGACGGAATTAAACAGCTTCTAAAGAGCTTGAAGTACCGGTTTTCCACCTGCTTTCAGAAGCTCAGCCGTAATTCCATCATGACCCGGTGCCTTGTTGTTCTTAAGCTGTTTTAGAACCATTTTAATCTCGCACAGGCTGACGTCTGGGATATCTTCAGTATAGTGTCCGGGCAATTTGGCTCTCGGGTCTTTAGCCAAATTACTGACAGGTAAGCGTGCGGTCGTGTATAATTGCCGGTAGAACTTCTAGACCTCTTCCTATTGGAGCTATTGCTCAGGCTTGGATGATACGGTTCTACCATCCTTAGTCTTTAGCTTGGTCAGAGTTGGCTTTGATCAATAGACAGATCCATTGTGAATACTTTTGAGCCCTTATTTCCCTGTATATCGTCTCTTTAATACGATTTGTATAAAAGAGGCGTGAAGTCTCGAGTGAGGGACTTATAGATCTGTCTATTTAGTCGCCGATACTGAATAGCATCTTCCGAGGACTGCAAAATTGTAATTGTACATAATAATAAAAAATAGTTCCTAATTATATTTATGCCTTGTTGCTATTATAATAATGCCAAAACGACAAGATTTGTGATTTAATACATTTTTAATATTTTTTAAGTTTTCTTGGATAATCGTAATGCATCGGCTATCGTAATAAATAACGATTCGAATCGTTATCGTAATCGTAATCGTAATGGCCGAATCGTTGCATCCCTATATATAATATATATAAATTCTTTGCGATTTCAACAAAGTTATACAGGGTGTAACAGAAGTGTGTGACAATACTTCAAGGTTGGCTTTTACCCATCAAACTAACCAACTTTTGTTCTACAACTTTATTGAAATCGCAAAAAAATTTTTGGACTTTTCATACAAACTTGGTTCGCCAGCTGATCGATTTGTATGAAAAGTCCAAAAAAAATTTTGCGATTTGAACAAAGTTGTAGAATAAAAGTTGTTCAGTTTGATGGGTAAAAGCCAACCTTGAAGTATCTGTTACACCCTGTATATTCTTAAACTTAAGTTGATGCTTTACGCATTCTTTTAAATTAGTACAAGTTGCTGCCACACGTAGACGACGTTTCGGGAGGTATTTGCGAAAATTCTAACGGGTCCATCACTATTTTGTTACGTAACATAACCGAAACAACAAATTATTGAGAAACCGATGTCCTTGCGGGGTTTTGTTACTAACCGAAACAACAAGTTATTGAGTAACCGATATCTTTGCGGGGTTTTATTACTAGCCGAAACAATGAGTTATTGAGTAACCGATATCCTTGCGGGGTTTTTAAAGGATCTTAGTTATTTTGGGTGAATAGCTATGACTTGCTTTAAGCTTAAATAGCTGGAAAATTATCTGTAATATCTATTAATAGAAATAAAAATATATTCATTTTATTAATCGATTCACAGTAAGTAACTACCGACATAGATACCTACATAATTAACTACAGGTACCTAAGAAGAATACGGTAAATCAAAATATATTAAATTATTTTTTGTGCCTAAATAAATAAAAACTAAGTTTTTTATAACTCCAAACCATTTTTACCTTCGTCTTTTTCGTTTTCGCCGTCTTCACCTTTTCCATCCTCGTTTTCGTCTCCCTTTTTCTCATCACCGCCATTTGTTTCATCTGCCTTATTGTCGTCGTCATCATCGCCAGGTTCTTCTTTTTTATCGTCATCTGCTTTAGTTGCTTCTTTGTTATCAACAGGTTCGTCTGTTCACAAAACAAAATTGACTATACAGGGAAAGGTTTGATGTGATCCACTGTAGCTACTAGAGGAAGCATCTCTTCAATTTATAAATCTTGGGAAGATAAGACCTTACTCCATACCATATATTATGTAGTATTATGTGTATGTATATCAGTCTCCGGTACCCATTATACAGGGAATCCTAGTTTGGGGCCTGATGTCGGTGTTTGTTTGCCTCTGGGTTATTATTGTTATACAAAGCGGCTAAATGTCCGATTTGTTGGACGTTGAAGTACTTGTTGCAGACTTCCCAAAGTTATCAGCTAGGGCATCTAACGTGTCGTTGCGAACATACGAAGGTCGAAAATGTCTAAGTTATGTGCCAGTATAATGCTCTATATTTACACGGATGTCAGCCGGTTGTACCACTGTCGTAGAGCATGCTATGAATATACAGGGTGTAACAGAAAGGTGTGATAATACTTCAAGGTGGGCTTTTGCCCATCAAACTGAACAACTTTTGTTCTATAACTTTGTTGAAATCGCAAAGAAATTTTCGGACTTTTCATACAAACTTGGTTCGCCAGCTGATCGATTTGTATGAAAAGTCGAAAAAAAATTTTGCGATTTGAACAAAGTTGTAGAACAAAAGTTGTGCAGTTTGCTGGGTAAAAGCCCACCTTAAAGTGTTATCACACCTTTCTGTTACACCCTGTATATATAGCGGGTGTTTACAATGGTACATACTCGTATATTACCTATGTTATGTATGATATTATTCCTCTGCGATTTTCGAGAATATCTGGTAGAGGTATCTACCTAACTAGTCGAGCACAATGTAGCTCAAAGAATCGGTAAATAAGAAGAACCACGAATATTAATAAAATGACTGCTGTTTAACTATTTCCTTTTTATCAATTAATAATATTAGAAACGACACATTGTTCAATAATATTTTTTTATAATGTGTTACGTCGTCATAGGTAAATCAATATTACACATATTAGTCATTTTCAGACCCATAACGAAATTTTTATAAATAAAAAATTTCACATTTTTTTTGCACACAAGTTTTTCTGCAATTTTAGTAAAAGAGTTATTTAGTAAACATTTATTTTATAATTTACTAGCTTTGCCCGCGGCTCCGCGCGCGTGGATATTGTTTTTATGACTATCCTTGAGTGACTATGGAATTGTTTTTTCCAATTCCCCAACCTTTAGCTATAGGTATGCCAAACCCCAGTAACACCGGTTAATTAGATTCAGCATAAAATTGTCTCAAAACGTTTTTCCGATCTCTCGGGAACCGAAGCTTTTCAGGGAAACAAAGTATTATATGTCACTGCCCACCCTCTCAAGTAAAATATCACATCGACCCGTTGATCCGTTGCATCATGAAAGAAGTACAAACACATTTGCACATCGCACGTCATTAAATAGGTAGTTTACGGGAACCATGCATTTTTTCCAGATCAAAAGTAATACTTTGTGTTAATCCAGTGCTTGATCTAGCAGCCTACCAAATTTCATCCAAATCCGTTCAGCACTTTCAACGTGAAAGCGGAACAAACAAACAAACAAACATACTTTCGTTAGTCAGATGAGAAGTGAAATCGTGAGATTGTGTGTATATTATATTATATTTCATTATAAAGGTTTATAGATGTTACTGCATTAAAATACATGATCTATTGATTTTGATTTGTATGGCGAGCGATATTTTATGATACAACATGAATACAAATAAAAACTTTTTAGATTACGATAAAATAGTAAGTATAGTATTACGCCCGTATGTGACGCCCTTAATTTACCATCTTTCTTTGGCGGCGGTTCATCTTCGTTCTCTTGCTGCCCATTGTTTAGTTTCAACCTGTCGGTGTCCACATTATGTTTCATCGTCAACTTCCATTTGTCATCAACTGGTGGACCAGGTGGGCCGTAACCGTCGGATTCTGGTATTAGAGAAGTTAACCACTCAATGGTGAGTTAAAAGATTCTTGAATGTCATACTACCTAAACTTAGTATGTTATTAAGCTCTCACTCACTGCTCCTCTACAAAGAATAGGTAAAAAAATGGGCCTAAAAGGAAAGTCGGTTTTCCCTTATATTCGGGAAAAAATGTAAGTATTAAAGGCTACGAACTTAGTATAGCTTTAGCTTATGTGGTAGGAGATTAGCCAAGCTAGCTATCTGCCCTAGAAAGATTCATCCATTCTGGGACACCCTGTATATATTTTTTCGGTCAACGAATTCACTGTTTGTACCTCATAGTTACATGCAAATAGAAATATGTAACTGACAAAAAAACTTACGTTCCTCTACCGGGATTCCTTCAACTACATTTTGCTGAAATACGAAATACAATAATAATACGAACAGCGGTTTGCATGAGCCAAACATTTTACTGGACTGCAAGATTGATAAACTGTAAACTTATAAATTTTATTGATATTGAAAACAGCAAGTACTTACCTAGGTACGAAATTTATTTTGATTTTACTGACTATATACATATAATAGGGAAATTGGTAGGTAACGTTATTTATTACTGTTGTATCAAAAAAGGAAATTGGGGACGAACGGATCCTCTTTTAAAGTTGTACAGCATAGGTACAACTAGGTGACACAAAACATCCAGTAATACAGTATGTTTAAATAGAACTACATATTTACGCAGTGGCATATTTTAAGATTTGTCGCCCTGGAGCTAACGAATCCGAGATATTTCGGACCGAAGTAGCCGTAGTAGTACTATTTGTATGATAAGCTACGCGATTCGGTTCGGATTCGGATCGGACGCAGTGCGGAAACAACCTAAGGTCGTCCAAATACATTCAAAATTCCGACGATTCGGGATTCCGAAGTCAACAAATCCATATAAAATAAAGGACCTGTCACACACATACAGTAGTACTCCATTCGAAATTTTCTCGGATTCGAAAATTCGTGCGGTAGCCTGTGCATTCGAAATCCCTCACGGAAAAAAAGCCGTTTCGAATGCAAGTCTTCCACAAATTTTATATGAGTCGCACCACACATTCGTAAATTCCGTATAAATGTTCAATGTACGTCGGCACACGTTCTGTCAGAACGTCGTCGTCGCACAGTCAAGGCGAATTTGTTTTTTTTTATTTTAAAGCTCAAATGAACCTTAACATTCGAACGAAAATCAATGCATGTCGCTGGCTGAATGCAATAGTGGCACAACTCAAAATAGTGTTATTATGTTGAGAAAACTTGGTTAAGATAAGAGGCGTGTGCACAGAAAACTGACTATAACAGTTTTATTAAGAATTTTCAACGCTGTAGATTTATGTGTATAACAGACACAATAATAAAACTCTTTGTAATAATCCTCTTTTGTTTTTATTTTATTTTATAAAAAACAGAAATATTTATTTTAGCAGACTGTATTAATGGTGATTTATATTTGGCGACTCAGAGATATACCAGTATTGCATAACGACATTTGAATTTTGAGTTACATCTCAATTTTGTTTACAAACACCAAAAACGCTTTTTTTTGTTTTCGGACTTTTCACTTTACTTGTGCTATAAGCATTGCTTGTTGTCAAATTTCATGATTCTAGGTATACGGGAAGTACCTTATAGGCACAGACGTGCACCCCGCTCCCCCCCCCCCCCTATATACTAGCAATACAGGGCATCGGCCGCTCGCCGCAAGGTGGGCAGATGGCCAAGTTAAATTGAAATGTCATTTTTGTTCAATTTTCGTCTTTCAGTCTATTTCTGTCAATGGTCGAGGTAACATCGGACAAAATGTGTGTAAATTTATCGTAAAAATGCCAAGTTGCATCGTTGTCTGATGCGGAAACCACACTGGGCATCTCAATAAATCAAATGTGCGGGGTTTCATACCAGAAGTAAGCCATATAGTGACTAATTTTTATTTAAATAACTTCGTTGCAAAACATATGGTAGTGATGTAACACTTTATCGACTTTTCGATAGATATAGCAAAAAGTTTAGCAACAAAAAATATCCGACTGCATATTTACATAGTTTTATCCAAAGTAGACATGAAATGTATTTGACTTATTTTTTGTTCTAATTATTTTCAGTTTCCAAAGGAACCGAAATAAAAATTAAACGAGAATTAAGACTATATGAGCAGACACGACAGCTGAAAAATTTTCTGCTAACATTTCCGCCCAGCTTGGCTATAGATATGTTTTCGAAACTATGATTCGGTTTGATTTTTAAGGTTCCGTAGCCAAATGGCAAAAAACGGAACCCTTATGGATTCGTCATGTCTGTCTGTCTGTCTGTCTGTCTGTCCGTATGTCACAGCCACTTTTTTCCGAAACTATAAGAACTATACTGTTGAAACTTGGTAAGTAGATGTATTTTGTGAACCGCATTCAGATTTTCACACAAAAATAGAAAAAAAACAATAAATTTTGGGGGCTCCCCATACTTAGAACTGAAACTCAAAAAATTTTTTTTCATCAAACCATACGTGTGGGGTATCTATGGATAGGTCTTCAAAAATGATATTGAGGTTTCTAATATCATTTTCTTCTAAACTGAATAGTTTGCTCGAGAGACACTTCCAAAGTTGTAAAATGTGTGTCCCCCCCCCGTAACTTCTAAAATAAGAGAATGATAAAACTAAAAAAAATATATGATGTACATTACCATGCAAACTTCCACCGAAAATTGGTTTGAACGATATCTAGTAAGTAGTTTTTTTTTAATAGGTCATAAATCGTAAACCGCAATTTACCTTTCATTCAAGTTACAACGAACTACAAAAACTTTTATATTATGTTACTTGCTGCTACGGAACTCTTCATGGGCGAGTCCGACTCGCACTTGGCCGCTGTTATTTTTAAAATATATATTTTTTGTTTCAATATGTATTTTTACTGTATTATATTTGTGAATTTGTATTAGTATTGTTTATGTATTAAGATTTAACAAGGAACAATATGCTTAATTTATTTTGTTATCCTCATTTAAAAAATTATCGTAAGAGTTTTCGATATTTGTGATCCTTTCTATTACCTCCATCACTAGATCTTTCAGTCGTATTTTGAGTTTTGTCATTTTCAAATACTCTATTGCTATTCGACGATTTAAATCCTTAGACAGTTGACATCTTGCGGTGATTGGTCGTAATTCAAACATATGACATTCTTAGATTCAAAAATTCGAACAGTTATGAAGCTTCCCCCTCCCGCACTTCAGATTTTCCCCTCAACTTCGTCCACGCGGTTTCATATTGAAACTGACGTATTAGCGTTCTATAGAGGAGCGGAGCGACGATATAAACTTCTTTGCTTATAGGTTTTGATGCCCATGCGAGTGTCCAAATGTGCGGCATAAACGGCCGTATCTCTTGATAGCGTTGGCATAGAAGTTTGATTTTTTCACAGCTTCAAGGGATTGCAGGCCTTAAAAGATATAGAGTTCAAGACATGTGTGATTATGAATTTATATGGAACCCTCGGTGCGCGAGTCCGACTCGCACTTGGCCGGTTTTTTAAAAGACTGGGTCTTTTGCAGCTACAAAAGCCCGAAGACGAAACTCAAATTTGAACTCCTTTAATATCTTGAGGAGCGTGATCTAACAATAAGTTCAGTTCATCGACGCCCCTTAATCAATCAATCAGTAACACCCAATAACACAGTAGGTAAAAAAAGCGGGGCTCGCCGCCCCTTTCCATGTGTCGCCCGGGGCCATCCCCCCCCCCCCTCCCCACACCACGCTACGCCACTGGCACTTTTTTCAGTTTTCCATACTACAAAATTCTTGATTCACTATTTCGATTTAGTAGAACTGACAAAAAGTTGTAGGCTTTTTTTATTTTTCCTGCATTCTACATTTGGTTCTGAGTAACCCCTTAAATCAAATTAAATCATTTTATTGCAAGAACATTAGGTAATTACATTACAGTGTATTATTAGTCCCATAATATTCTGCCTTTATTTGTTAGGGCATGCAATTTCTTAAAAAAGAAATTTAATGTCAACCTTTGATGAATAGTCATAAAAAATATTATTGTAAATATAATTGTAGTAAAATAAATAAAACAATATGGGCAAAATAACAGAAAAAAATTAAAGCTACAATACATTTGTCATTTTTTATAAAGTCATTCTATTTTATCTGTTAAAAATTCATGTATGCTATAATAGCTTTTTGATACCAATAGAGCGCATATCTTATTCTTAAATCCATTTATGTCAAGATCTTTGATTCTATTAGGAATTTTATTGTAGATTTTTGGGGCCATATGGGGGCCATACACAGAAAACTTTTTTGTACCATCATTGTTTTTGATGGAACTGAACAAAGGTTTTGCATATTTCGTAGATTTCTTACTAGAATTTGAGATTTTTCCGTAAATAGAGCATTGTTTATTTTTACAAATAAGCAAACCTCGTAGATATATAGACATGGTAATGTCAGTATTCTGTATTTTCGGAAAAAAGGAAGACAGCTGTCAGTTGGCTTCAAATGAAAAATTGCTCATAAGCATCTCTTTTGTGCTTTAAAAAACACATTCTTTTAAGGTACTTACTATTTCCCCAGAAAATTAGTCCATAACGAAGGGTTGCTGCAGCGAATGCATGATATGCTGTCATACACTCGGCTTCAAAAAAATCGCACCTTTTAAGAAATCTATTTTAAACATCTTTCAATCGTATTTGTATTATGAAATATTGGTAATGTTCGGTATCATTTGAAAGGTAAGGAAACAGAGAATGCAAAAACAATAATTCATTCAATGTTTTTTATTGGAACTGAGAAAAATTTACAAAACAATAAAAATCCTTAAAAAACCCAAATGAAATCTGATTAATTTTTCAAAACAAAGTTGCTTAAAACTAACCTAAAACCTAGTGTTACCCCCCTTAGCCCTAATGACGTCTTCCATGCGCTCCCTCATGGATCGCACCAACTTTAGGACCTCTTCTTGAGGGATTCTGTCCCATTCCTCAATAACGGCGTCTTGGAGCTCCTGAAGAGTCGCAGGAGCGGGATCACGGGATCTAACCTTGCGTTTCAGCTGGTCCCAGAGGTGCTCTATCGGGTTCAGATCTGGACTTCTCGCTGGCCACTGCATGACAGGGATCCCAACCTCTTGAAGGTAGCCCTGCACAATTCCAGCAGTGTGCGCGCGAGCGTTATCGTGCATTAATGTGAACCCGTCGCCAATAAATCCAGCATAGGGGACCACATGTTCTTCCAGGATCTCTGTGATGTACCGGTGAGCAGTCATCGACCCTTGCCCGCGAGCACCGCCGGTCCGAGAGACGCAAGAAAGTTCAGTTTTGCCGTCGGCAGATATGCCGCCCCAGAACATGCAGGAACCGCCCCCGTATTCTACCGTCTCTTGGATGCAAGCTTGGGCAAAACGTTCCCATTGTCTTCTGTATACTCTTTTGTGTCTATCGTTGCAGAAAAGGCACACTCTCGTTTCGTCTGAGAAGAGAACAGCTCTCCATTGGTCCAGGGTCCAATTGACGTGGGCGCGAGCAAATTGCAGGCGTGCTCGCCGATGCGCTGCGGTTAATTTTGGACCCGTGGCAGGTCTTCTAGACACAATATTTCTCTCCTTTAGTCTTCTTCTAACTGTAGAGACACTCACGGCCCTTCTACGAACTGCTTGAAGCTGCTGTTGCAACTCAACAGCATTAGAGAACCGATTTCTCAAAGACTTCGATACGACGAATCGGTCATCTCTCGCAGAAGTGCAGCGATTTCTACCAGACCCACGCCTTCGTCCAAAGCCACCGGTCCGCAGGAACCGCTGGTACACTCTTCGAACAGAAAAGCGACTCAAGTGCAATTGCCGAGCAACATCACACTGACGTAGTCCTGATTGCAGTAGTGCGATAACTTGGGCGGCTTCAGCAGCAGTGGTGTCCATCTTCAAGGACGTTTTTCTGATGAAAGATATTCTTCTGTGTCTTCTTCGACTGTTGGTAGCAAATTTATCCCCCGATAAGCTGTATCGACCCTTTTATACCCAAAAAACAAAACAATACAAACAAAATTTGAAGAGGAGAATCAGTTCCATTGTCATTCACAGTGACTTAAAGTGTCAAGCTTTTTCTTTAATCAAATGAAATGGATATTTTTTTAAAGAGTTTTTATAGGGCTCTCAAATGATACCAATATTGCTACGAATAACTGCTTGTCTTAAGGATTAACAGTGCTTGAAGCCTATTTTTACGGACGTGCGATTTTTTTGAAGCCGAGTGTAGTAGCATTTCGGCTAGCTTTTTGTGATATCTTGTGCAATGCAAAGGAATAACTGTGAAGTGAAGGAATGTGAAGGAATAACTAAAAATCTCAAATGCACTTTTTTTAAATACCTGTATACGGAATCGCGAATTGATATTCCGAAATAGAATTCCAAATCGAAGTTTTGAATGTTGACGATCTTCGGCGGCAAGTTTAATGTGCAACCAAACAGACAAACGAAAGCATTTTTTATTTTTATGGCAGAGGTGGCAAACGAGCAGACGGATCACCTGATCGTATTACCGCCGCCGATAGACACCCGCAACATCAGAGGAGTCACAAGTGCGTTGCCGGCCTTTGATATGGGAGTACGCTCTTTTCTTGTAGATTTGAATGTCGTATCGGTCCGGAAATACCGCAGGCGACAAGTCATTCCACAGTTTGGTTGTGCGAGGCAGAAAGTTTCTAGTGAAACGCACAGTTGTGGATTGCCAACCATCTATGTGATGGGGATGAATATATTGTCGCACAGAACGATGGCGAAAAGAGGCGGCAGATTCGAACAATTCCTCGGAGCATTGTACATGCGATAGAAAATGCAGAGCGGGGCTACATCTCTACGCAGCGCCAAGGAGTCAAGCCGATCTGAAATATCCTGGCAGCCGACGATTCGAGTTGCTCTCCGTTGAATGCGGTCCAGAGAGAGAAGCTGGTACTGGGGTGCCCCTGCCCAGAGATGAGAACAGTATTCCATATGAGGCCGAACCTGCGCCTTATAAAGTTGCAGGCGATGGGCCGCAGTGAAATACCGCCTCGATCTATTGAGCACACCAAGCTTCTTCGAGGCTAATTTAGCCTTACCCTCTAGATGACCACGGAACTGGACTTCACTCGATATGTCGACACCAGGATTCCGAATTCCGATACTAGCTGAGGCATTTAGGGGAGTGTCCTCAAAACGAGGTGATACGACAAATGGCATTTTCTTGGCAGTGAACGCGCAAACCTGTGTCTTAGTGAGGTTAAATTAGACCAAATTAAGCCGACCCCATTCTGAGACTTTCTTTAAAGAGTCCTCAATTTCCGACACAAGTTTATTTCGGTGCTCGACGACGTTTTCCCGAGAAATGTTGGCACGGCCGGTATAGAAGGCATCACCTGTGCTGTCATCCGCATAACAATGAGTGCTGCTGATTTGCAGCATATCATTGATATGCAGAAGGAACAGTGTAGGCGAAAACACACAGCCTTCAGGGACACCAGCTCTGTCAGATTATAATGCGTTTCAACAAATAGTTCCTATGCCGTTATGTTGGCAGCAATGTTTTCCACGCACACTACATAGAACTCAGGCACACACTACTCACTACATAGAATGCAGACACACACTACATAGTGTAAGCTTATTTACTAACATAATAAATAAATAGATAGATAAATAAATAAATAAATAAATAGATATTAAATAATAAATAAATATCACCCATATTTACTAATATAATAAATAAATAGTTGTATATTTTATTAAGATATAGTAATGAAAAATAATTGTAAATCATTTGCCTTTTCCGGTCATGCGAATTTCCGGTCGCCAGCGGATCTCAACCGCGTTCCGAATTTTAAAATCATTGTTCATTAATTTTAATAAAATTGCATTTTATTTGTAATCATAATTGATTTAATTAATAAAATTATAGTCATCGTAATTTATTACATATACTTTGTTTATAATAATATTTGGTAATGATATTGAACACTTTATATAAGAGCCACGATCGCCATTTTGAGTCAGTCGATCTTGAGCTGTCGTTCGTGTCAGACGTGTCCAAGTGTACAAAAATATATCCAAGTGTTTATAAATTTATCGGATTTTATTTCTGAGCAACCCTTCCCTGAAGTTAAGTCTTTAACTTCAGAAGTGGGATGCGCGAAAATAACTATATTGTTGGAAGCCGAAGATGAGGGTCGGGGGGAGGAGCATGCCATCGTTATATAAGCAGTCGAGCGGAGGCGCCGCCTCTCTTTCGCTGCGAGTCGTCGTGCAAGTCGGACGTGTTGCTCGTTTGGCTTAGAGTTGCTATTTTTCTTAATTTCTAATTATTTTGTTATTTCCTTAAACTATTAAATCTTTACAGCTGTAATTAATTCTTTTTTTAAAAACTCAATCCACTTCTGGTTCCTAAAATCAGAAGTGGGATTCTAAAACTCATTCCCACTATTCGCTTTGATCATCATTTGAATTTTATTTTCGTTATACCTGCCTAAATTGGATTTTTCTCTCGTGTGGTTTTCTGTGTGTGTTGTGTTGTGTAACAGTTAAAAGGAGGATGAATAGATCGAGTCGTTCTCGGTCTCGTGAGATGCGTACGCGCAACTCGCGTAGGCGAGTACGATCACGAGAGCGGTGCTCACGCGGGCGACGGTCGCGCAGTCACTCGCGACGCTCACGCACGCGATTCTCGGGGCAACGTGGACGCGCCACCCGAAGCCGCAGCCCAGCGCGGGACCGTCATGGGTCTCGGCGCGGCCGCCGTGGCGATGAGCGCCCTCGCGATGTGCACACGCCGTCACCACCGCCACCGCCGCCGACGCCGCTGCTGCCCGAGCGCTGTCGCACCTCATGGGACACCATAGTGTCTCGTCTCGACGCGCTGGAGAGGCGCTCTCACGCTCCCACATCGGTTGAGCAAACAGCGGGCCATGGAGGAACAGAACAAATCGTCGAAGCTATTCAGTCGCTAAAGTCAGTAAGCACCCACAGTTATTATGTTTCTAACTTTGACCCAAGTGTCCACGATGTAGACGTGTGGTTTAGTGAAGTAGATAGGGCAAAGTCTACAAACCGCTGGACCGATTATGAGTGCTTGTCTCGTATAGGAAATTGTTTAAAGGGCGATGCTGCTACATGGCTTAACGAATGGGTGTCTAATGATCGGTCTTGGACTAATTTTAAAAAGGATTTTAAACCTTTGTGTGTAAAGAAAATAGATGTAGCAAGTATTTTATATGAGGTTATGTCCACCAACTCAGATAGTTACCAAACCTATGCCGAATATGCGCGTAAATCCCTTTTACGACTGCGTATTGTAAAGGGTCTCAGCGATGACCTTATAACTGCTATAGTTATACGGGGCATCGCGGACCCGCAAGTAAAAGCTTCGGCAACAAATGCCAATTTACAACCTAATGAGTTAGTTAATTACCTGTCAACTTTTGTAAAACCAACTAAAAACTCGAGCGCGGGTGGCCAGAACAGTAGTCGCGGTACGTCATATAGTGCACACCATAATAAAACTAAAGGACAAAGCTTTAGAAAGCCACTATCCCCGCGACCGTCACTTAAATGTTTTACGTGTGATGAAACGGGACATAAACATGTTTCATGTCCCAAGAAACCGAAATCTAACGATGAGTCTAATCAGGTCAAACTGGGAAATAAAAATGAGTCAAAATCTAATTCTACCCTCTGTGCCTATTGCAAGAAGCAGGGCCATCATATAACCGCTTGTTTTGCCAAACAAAGAGCTGATAAACGCAATAACACTAATGTGAACTTTTGCTCTGCTTCTTCGCAAAGGCGTAATGATGTTGTAGTAGGTATCGTTCAGGGAATACCGGTAGACATTTTGATAGATAGTGGTGCCATCGATGTTTCGTTGATTTCCGCTTCGGTTGTTAATCACTTTTCGTGTGCCAAGAAGCCAATAAATAGCCAAATAAAGGGGGTAGGTGACACGATAACTCAAATAAATTCATTCGTGACTTTAACGATCGAATTAGACGGTATCTCGTTGGAGGTTGATTTATTGGTGGTACCTAGTGAATGCATGAACGCGCCTATTATTATTGGTACCGACGTGCTTAATAGGGACGGAGTGACCTATATCCGCACGAAAAATTCGCAGAAAATAATTCGTGAGCCGTGTCCAATGGAAGTGTCTACTGTAAAGTCGGATGAATACTCGGAAATTAATACCTCATTGACGGGTGACGATCTGATTAAATTAAAAACTGTTCTAAATGAATATTCGGAGCACATGATTTCGGGTACAGCGACGTCTACCGTAAATACCGGAAGTATGCACATCCGACTTAACAGTGACGTTCCTGTTTATTATCGCCCGTACAAAATGTCGCATGACGAGAAATTAAGAGTACGTGAGATTGTTTGTGACCTTAAGTCCAAGGGTATCATACGCGAATCGGAGTCACCCTACTCTAGCCCTGTTCTTCTAGTCAAGAAGAAGGATGGCTCCGATCGTATGTGCGTGGACTATCGTGCCCTAAATAGAATAACGGTTAAAGATAGGTTCCCACTGCCGTTGATTGACGACCACATAGACAGGCTGGGGAAGAGTAAGCTCTTCACCACGCTTGACATGGCGACTGGATTTCACCAGATCAAGCTTGATGAAGAATCGATACCCCTCACTGGTTTCGTAACGCCCGAAGGGCATTTCGAATATGTTAAAATGCCCTATGGCTTAGCTAACGCGCCCATAGTTTACCAACGTATTATTAGCACAACTTTACGCGGTTTCATTACATCTGGAAAGGTTTTAGTGTACATCGACGATGTTTTAATACTTCATGACACCGTTGACGAAGGTCTACAGATATTAAAAAATGTTTTGGCCACTTTGACCAAAGCTGGCTTTTCTATCAATCTACGAAAATGTTCGTTTATGTGCACTGAAATTGAGTACCTGGGTCGAGTCGTGTCTAACGGTGAAGTCCGGCCAGCTATGAGCAAAGTGTACGCGCTCGCTAACTCTCCCGCTCCTCAGAACGCTAAACAGGTCCGACAATTCCTGGGTCTAGCGGGTTATTTCAGAAAATACATCCCTAACTACTCCACAAAGACAGCACCCATCGCGCGGTTAACCCGTAAAGACACTCCATTTAAATGGGAATCTGAACACGAGCGTATTCGCCAGGACATTATAGCCACCTTAACTAGCGAGCCCGTGCTGGCTATATTTGATCCTGAGCTACCAACAGAGCTGCATACGGACGCCAGTAGCCTGGGCTATGGTGCAGTGCTTATGCAACTTCTCGAGGGTAGGCAAAAACGTGTGGTAGGGTATTACAGTCAAGTCACCAAAGGAGCCGAATCAAAATACCACTCGTATGAGCTTGAGACTCTGGCGGTAGTCAAAGCTTTACGTCATTTTAGGCATTACTTAATCGGTATTAAATTTATTGTGGTGACTGACTGTAATGCTCTGAAAGCTACGCAGAACAAACGTGACCTTGTTCCGCGTGTGGCAAGATGGTGGATATACCTACAAGATTTTAATTTCACCATCTCATATAGAAAAGGTGCCATGTTGCCGCATGCGGATTACTTAAGTCGTAATCCGTGTCACTCTGTAAATAATATTGAGAAGCCGCGTAATTGGGCACAAATTGCCCAAGCAGCAGATGAGGACACCAAAAATATGATTCAGTCTTTAGAGCGAGGTGAATTAGATCCATCTAGATATGTACTTCGTAATGACATCCTTTACTACCGCTTTACCCGAGTAGGTGAAGAACCGAGACTCCTATGTTATGTACCAAAAGGGCACCGTCTAAGTTTACTTAGAATCTTTCACGACGAGCACAGTCACATCAACGCTGATAAAACTCAGGATTTAATACTGAGACACTTCTGGTTTCCGGGCCTTAGGGCCTTTATCCGAAAATACATTGAGCACTGCCTGACTTGCATTGCGCATAAAAGAGTTCCGCGCGCTCCTCTGCAACCCATAACTTCCTGGCCAAAGCCCAACGTTCCGTTTCATACACTTCATGCCGATGTGCTGGGTCCTCTCCCGGAATCGAAAGGCTATAAACACATCATGGTTGTCGTGGACTCCTTCACAAAGTTCTGCCTATTAACGCCGATATATCGCCAAGATCTCGAAGAGTTGAAGCGCGTTTTCAAAAATGTTTTTTCTTTATTCGGCACGCCCCAACTCATTGTATCCGACAGAGGTCGTATGTTCGAGTCCAGTGGGTTTGTTTCGTGGATGCAAGTCCTAGGGGTAGATATCCACCACATAACGCCAGAAATGCATCACGCTAATGGACAGGTGGAGCGTTACGTTCGTACGGTCCTGAATATGCTCAGGATCGAAGCAAATCACAAGCAAAACGAGTGGGCGGACGAGCTGTGGCAGTTACAGTTAATCCTCAACATCACGAAGCAGAAGATCACCCAAACGTCAGCCCTAAATCTGCTCGTGGGCCACGAGAACGCTACCCCTGCAATAAGAACTCTCGTGAGAGATATCGCTGTGGAAACCACATCCGTCAACCGCGAGTCTAGGCGGGAGATGACAAGACAAAGGACGGCCGAACTTTTGCAAAGGAACCAGGAGGCGCAAGATACTTATGTTAACAAGGATAGGCGCCCTCCTCGTGTGTTTCAGAAGGATGATCAGGTGTTCGTCATCAAGTACGCGCAGTCCAGAGGGAAGCTGGATCACGGCATGCGTGGCCCTTACCGTGTGGTGAGAACCCTGAACAATGGCCGTTACGAGCTGAGACTTCTGGCTGGCTCGTACGGGAAGACCACGTATGCTTCTGCGCAGCATATGGTACCTTGGAAGGGTGAATGGACACCTGAGACTTGCTCTGCTTTCTTTGAGGGTGAGTCGTGATGTACTGGAAGGTCTTGTGTGATATGCTTTAGGCATAACCTTCAGTACCTTGGGAATCTGCGCGGTATGCAACTTTTGTGCCACTGCCGAACAGTCGCTGTGTGGTGACGCTCTAGGCGTCCTTTCTTGCCAACAGTGTAACTTTTATTATTTTTCTTATAAGCATGCACTTTTGGGTTATGGTCGTTATATCGTGTTCTTTTTATGTGTTCTAGAGCGTCATTATTTTGTGAAAATCATATTTACAGAAACTTACTCACGTAAAGCTAAAGTGGCGCTCTAAAACACATTTACTTAAGTGATAACAATGTTAACTAATTTTAACTAACCTTTTTAACCCACTTACCATACACATGTAGTTTTACCTATGCATTAATTAAACTACATGTCGATCATTGTTTCCTACTATAGGTAGCAGTGACGAAGACTGTGATGAGAAGGGCCCATCTGCATCAGATCAGCCTGAAACTTCGAGGGGCAGAGACATGCCTCTACTTGATGAGCCTGGACCTTCATCGAGATCTGACTTCCCAGAGGGCAACCCTGGCTCGCCTGGTAATCCTGACGAGGACGTCAGGGTGTCAGGAGAGGCCGTGTTGGAAGCCGAAGATGAGGGTCGGGGGGAGGAGCATGCCATCGTTATATAAGCAGTCGAGCGGAGGCGCCGCCTCTCTTTCGCTGCGAGTCGTCGTGCAAGTCGGACGTGTTGCTCGTTTGGCTTAGAGTTGCTATTTTTCTTAATTTCTAATTATTTTGTTATTTCCTTAAACTATTAAATCTTTACAGCTGTAATTAATTCTTTTTTTAAAAACTCAATCCACTTCTGGTTCCTAAAAATATATTTTCGTTCTGCGCCTACAACTAAAAACCGTAAGTAACTTATTTCTATTGCTGTTTTTTTTTTGTGTTGGTTTCATTTTAAAAATTAACCTGATAAGGCCCAAAGGCTTACTGGTTGGGCCCCAAATGTCAGTAGTCATATTATTCCCCGAGGTCGTTTTTTTTTTATATTTCATTTTTTCATGGCAAATGCGGGCCAGGGTCATATTTGTAGGTCATAATTCGATATTATCTAAAAGCCCTAAGCCCCTCCGGCTTACGACAGGTGAATGGTATTATATAATACTTATTGTATCTTTATATTTTGGTCATTTGATAAATTAAATAAGTAGTCCTATTGGTAGGAGGAGGTAATGACAAGAAAACAAAAAAAAATCCTTTAAATTATCAACCTCTTCGTACACGATATGAGTAATTATTATGACTTAACATGTATTGAAAAAAAGGTGGTCACAGTATTGTTACAGTTTTTTTTAAACGATGTATAGTTTAAAATATGAACTAATTACTTTTTTTTTATTTATTATCCTTTAATTGCTATGATTTTAACAGCAGACAGATATGTGATAATTGTGTGATCTTTTTAAATTGTTGATTTTCATAATGTGGTAACATTTGACTAAAGATTGTAAACAAGCATTTATAAGGATACGTATCAATATAACGAGACGTTTATGTTTTTTTTTAAACAATATTTACATATTTTGTGAGATAAATTCGGCGGTGCTAATATGATTTTTGATATGATATTTTATGAGTTAATTATTTGAGATTAACGAAGATATTACATACGTATTTACGTATATACAATATTATATTTTATGGTTTACTAAGCTGTTTTGTGTCAGTTTCAGCTTGCTTGCGATGGACCGATATGAGAGGTTCAGTGTAGACTCAGAGGAGCCCAGGTTTGAGGGACAGAGTCAGGATACACGAAACCCAAGGCGACATTCAACTAGTCATGCCAGTTGGCCAGGAGAACCCAGGTGTGAGGGTCAGGCCAAAGTGATGAGGAGGTATTATTCCGAACAGCCAGGGGTAGCGCGAGAGCGTGTTAATGAGGCTAATAAAGAACGTCGAGCGCAAAATGTGACGTGTTTACGGGAATCGAAAGAGAGAGTTCTTCGTACGCCAGCCCGGTCATTTCAGCAACGTTCGCCTGATGCCAGAGCCGGAAGAAATGACCATACTGAACAAAGAAATAGGACACGTAAAAATGATACTGCTTCGAAAGCTGAAACTAGACGTAAAAGGAAGAGGAGTCGGAGTTCATCACGAGATTCATGTGAGTCACAACCATCTTATACTAAGAGACGTAAAAGTGTTAATTCTACTGATTCTATGTTAGATAAATTCTTGTCTATTTTGCAATCAGTTAAGAGTTCGGATAGGCCAAAAATAACTTTTAATACCAACATTGTCCCTGAATTCGACCCAATGTCTAAAGAACAAACGATTTTAACATGGTTGACAAAAGTCGAAGAATGTGCACAAATTTACGGGTGGGAAGATAGAGAAATTATTCATTATGCTCTTCCGAAGTTGACAGGCGTGGCAAAAACTTGGTACCAAAGTTTACCTACTATGATGTTCACGTGGGTCGAATGGAAGAAGAAGCTGATTGAATCGTTTCCTGTCCGTGAAGACTACGCCGAACTCTTAACAGAGATGCTAGCTAAAAGAGTGAAATATGGAGAATCACTAGAACATTATTATTATTCAAAAATTAATCTATTGAATAGGTGTAAAATTTATGGACGCCAAGCTGTAGATTGTCTGTTATACGGAGTGGAAGATAGGGCTGTTAAGGTGGGAGCTCAAGCAGCTCAGTTTTCAGAGCCAGAACAAGTACTCAAATATTTTAGAACTGTCAAAGTAGGGCAAACCCGTGAAGGTTCATCATCAAGGTTACGAAATGACCGTAGAAATAATTTCACCCCTAAGCCTGGCACCTCAAAATCAGACACGACAAAAATAATTTGTTACAATTGTGATCAGCTTGGTCATCCAAGCTTCAAGTGTGACAAGCCCCAAGCAAAATGTACTACTTGTGACAAAACTGGCCATCTCTCTGTTCATTGCTTCCGTAATAAAGCAAATAAAGAACGAGAAAGAGAAGCAGTTCAGGCTAAGGACAAAAACGAAAAACAAGTAGCACAGTTAAGTATGGATGATGATCAGACTGCCAAATATATGATTTATGTCAAAGTCAATGGTAGTGTGGTAGATTGTCATTTGGATTTGGGAAGCCAGTGTTCACTCATAAAGTTGTCAAAGGCCAGAGAACTTAACTTAGACATAGCAATGCCGGAAGACCTACCTGTTCTAAGGGGTATCGGCGGTAACTTGATCCCTCCTGTAGGTATGACCACCGTTTCTGTTGAAGTACAAGGTATACTGGAAACTATTAATCTATACGTTGTAGATGACTATGTAATTAACCAATCGGTATTACTAGGGCATTCTTTCACGGAAAAACCAGATATAATAATCACAAAAACTCCTACTGCCATTATTTTCAAAAGGGTTCAAAGCATTAAGGTGCACCTTACAGTAAGTAAGGATGTCGATCTACCACCGAATACAATGCGTGCCGTCCAAGTTCTTACGTGTTCATATAAATGGATCTTTGAGAGGCCCTGAAGGAAGGGAGTACTATCTTTTCCCCGGCGAGTACGAGATTAAGAGTGGTCGTAGTGCACTGTTAATTCAAAACGCTTCGCCAAACATTATTACCTTGAAACAGGGTACCCTCTTAACGCGAGTGCACTGCAAAAATACCGACAACCTGGAAAATATATTTGACACGTGTAGTGTCAGATTCTGTGAAACACCGAAAAAAGAAACTTTGAATTGCAACCCTAATTTACAAGAAGAAGAAACACTGAAACTACATAATTTACTAGAAAAGTATAGTGGATGCTTTTCAAATGGACTAGATGATTTGGGTTTCACAGATTTAACAGAAATGGTAATAGAACTTGAAGATACGGAGCCGGTTGTGTATCGCCCTTATCGCATGTCTTACGCAGATCGCACACTGGTAAGAAATATGGTGCAAGAAATGCTTGATCATGGCATAATCAGTGAATCTACATCGCAATACGCCAGCCCTATCGTACTCGTACAAAAGAAGACTGGTGAGAAGCGACTTTGCGTCGATTACCGGGCCTTGAATCGTAAAACAAAAAAAGAACACTATCCCCTACCTCGAATAGAAGACCAACTCGATCAATTGTCAGGCAATACGGTTTTCACATCACTGGATTTGGCCTCTGGTTACTACCAGATACCAATTGCTGAAAGCTCACGAGATAAGACAGCATTCGTGACACCAGATGGCCAATATCAGTACAACCGAATGCCTTTTGGATTAGTAAATGCGCCTTCGGTCTTCCAACGTACCATTAATAAAATATTGCTTGAGGCCAAAGTAAAGTACGCAATAGTTTACATGGATGACATCCTCATTCCATCCAAGGATGTCACCGAAGGTCTGCAGCGATTAGAAGAAGTTCTACAACTTCTGCAAAAGGGTGGCCTTACATTAAAATTAAGTAAGTGCCACTTTTTCTTAGACTCGATTGAATTTCTTGGCTACGATGTAAGTTCAAATGGGATACGGCCTGGACACCGGAAAACCGATGCGGTAGCTAAATTTCAAACACCTGGAAACCAACACGAATTAAGACAATTCCTTGGGTTATCAGGCTACTTTCGGCGATTTATCAGAAATTACGCAATACTAGCAGCTCCTTTGACAGATTTATTGAAGAAGGATGCAAAATGGTCGTGGAGTGACAGCCAAAACTACGCGTTCGATAAAATAAAGACCATGTTGGTTGTACGGCCCGTACTTGCTCTCTACGACCATAATGCTGAGACCCAACTACACACAGATGCTAGCAAGGAAGGTTTAGCGGGTATCTTGCTTCAAGCTAACTCAAATGGAGTGTTTCAACCGGTTTCATATTTCAGTCGTAAGACTAACACCGAAGAACGAAAACTCCATTCTTATGACCTGGAAACGCTAGCAGTAGTAGCCTCTTTAAATCGATTCAGAGTGTATCTCATAGGAATCCCATTCAAAATATACACTGATTGCAATGCGTTACGAGCGACTTTCGTCAAACGTGATTTAATCCCCCGAGTTGCTCGATGGTGGATACAAATGCAAGAGTTTGACTGCACCATTGAGTACAGGCCAGGCTTACGTATGTCGCATGTAGACGCCCTCAGTCGCAATCCGGTTGAAGAGGCAAAAGAGATCTCAACATCTCTTGATGTTCTTGCCGTCGAAACTTCTGAACAGGACTGGATTGTAACTGTTCAATCAGCTGATGAGGAAGTAAAAAGGATAAAAGATATCCTGTCAGACTCTGGATCAGAACAAATCATGGACATACACAAAAACTACAAATTGAAAAACAATCGCGTCTATCGAGTAGTCGGGGATGAACTAAAATGGCTTGTACCAAAGGGCGTCCGCTGGCAAATACTAAAAATGAACCACGACGATGTAGGTCATTGTGGTTACGATAAGACCTTGCAGCGGATCCGTAAAAATTATTGGTTCGCCAAGATGCGCAAGTTCGTAAAAAAATATGTTTCATCTTGCCTGGAATGCTCGCACCATAAAACACCCGGTGGTAAACGTGAGGGCGAACTCCACCCCATTGACAAACCT
This sequence comes from Coleophora deauratella, assembly GCA_958295455.1. Taxonomy (NCBI): domain Eukaryota; kingdom Metazoa; phylum Arthropoda; class Insecta; order Lepidoptera; family Coleophoridae; genus Coleophora; species Coleophora deauratella. The sequence continues at coordinate 9,237,324 of OY282409.1, read as the reverse complement.
AGCGTACCGTTTCACACGATCCATGCGGATCATCTCGGCCCATTTGTGAAAAGCAAGAAGGGTAATTGTTATTTACTTGTTATAGTCGATGGGTTCACGAAGTTTGTCAATATAAAACCGGTCAGAGACACAAAATCAACAACTTCCATTAGAATCTTCAAAGATCATATAAGTTATTTTGGAAGCCCGGCACGCCTTATCACCGACAGAGGCACCAGTTTCACTAGTGGAACTTTTAAGGAGTTTATAGATGCGTATGGTATAAAGCATATTATGAATGCTGTATCGACACCCAGAGCCAATGGTCAAGTAGAGAGGTTTAACAGAACTATTTTGAATGCGCTCTCTACTTCTAACCATGGCAAGGATGAAAAATCTTGGGATGAACGCATCTCAGATATACAATTAGGGCTCAATACCACGACTCACAAAACTACTCAAAAGACTCCATCGGAGTTGTTATTTGGTTTCAATGTTAAGTGCAGGAGTGAAGGAATTTTAAGTGCTGTCTTAGATGATACCATGAATGTGACATCTAATGAAAATCTTACTAGCATTAGAGAGGCAGCAAGAGAGAAAATAATGGAAAAACAAGCCAAAGATGTTGAAACGTTTAACAGCCGTAGAAAACCTGCAAAGCACTATTCAGAAGGTGATTTAGTGCGTGTAGAGCGACAGGTTCCCCACGATGGGCAATCGCAGAAATTAGTCGTTAAATATCAGGGTCCATACCGCATACTAAAAAAACTTCCTAACGATAGGTACGTGATAGAAGACACACCCTTATCCCGTAAAAATAATCGTCGCTACGAAGCTGTAGTGGCAATAGACAAAATGCAGCCTTGGCTTAATTTCAACAGAAATTTAGATTCCAGTAGTGATGATGATAATAATGACTCCGAATGAACTCTGAAATAGTTTTTTCTATATACTAGGCATGTTTTAAGATTAATGAATTGTACATTTTTATTTAATCAATAAACTTCGTAATTTTAACATTTAAAGCTGTCTACAATTTAATTTAGAGATCTGACTGAAAATGTTATTTATGATATTTGTATTTTAAGATTATATAAATTATTAATAGGTAATAACGATATATGTACTTCTTAACGGAAATGTTATTTATCTTGTAAATTCATTAAACACTGATTGCATTTTCAGCATGCTATCTAGAAAGAAATATTAATTAATACTATCTTCGACAGTCCTGCTTTAGGTGACTGGTGACTTCCCGTGGTTAAATAAATAACCAAGCGAAGGGGCTCGCTTTAAACAGGAAGGCCGAACTGTAAGCTTATTTACTAACATAATAAATAAATAGATAGATAAATAAATAAATAAATAAATAGATATTAAATAATAAATAAATATCACCCATATTTACTAATATAATAAATAAATAGTTGTATATTTTATTAAGATATAGTAATGAAAAATAATTGTAAATCATTTGCCTTTTCCGGTCATGCGAATTTCCGGTCGCCAGCGGATCTCAACCGCGTTCCGAATTTTAAAATCATTGTTCATTAATTTTAATAAAATTGCATTTTATTTGTAATCATAATTGATTTAATTAATAAAATTATAGTCATCGTAATTTATTACATATACTTTGTTTATAATAATATTTGGTAATGATATTGAACACTTTATATAAGAGCCACGATCGCCATTTTGAGTCAGTCGATCTTGAGCTGTCAGACGGCTGACAGTTCGTGTCAGACGTGTCCAAGTGTACAAAAATATATCCAAGTGTTTATAAATTTATCGGATTTTATTTCTGAGCAACCCTTCCCTGAAATTAAGTCTTTAATAGAATGCAGACACACACTAACAAAATCGGTAGAAGAGTCTTCGCGTGTGATGTCGTTGATAGACAGTGGTGCCAACATAACGGCAAAGGAACTATTTGTTGAAACGCTCTATAAGAAGAGCATGAGAAGAGCTCAAAAACTTTATTTCCGATGCCGATCACCAAAAATATCGTCGCTCCGAGAATGACGTGCAAAAATCAATTTAAAATTCGAAAATTTGTTTTTTTTTAGTTAGAAAGTCTCATTTCAAATTATGCAATAAAAACGAGCTAATTCATTTCAACCTCCAATCGGAATGCACCACAATCCAAACTTCAATCAGTATTCCCATCATTCCCACCAATGAAAGTTTTGGAATAAAAAATACCATCGGTTATACGCAGATTGTACGCAGTTCACCTATGTTTTTTCTGTTTTACTTATTACAAAATACATTATTTTCATCTACAAGAAGTAAACAAGAAAATAAAAATATTTTGAACTTCTTCAACATTGGTATGGTGTATCTTTTGTAGAAAACAATAATTTATGTAAAATTAAAATATTAAAAACATCATCCGTGCGTAACGATACGTTCGTTTTGATTGCGAAAGTGTAATCGGAAACAAGCCAATACCGGCGGATTGTCAATAAAAGCAGTGTGCAGTTGATTGACCGATAAAATCAAATGAAAATTTGAAAAGCTAGCACACAGGACAATTTCAGTGCCTTTTTATGGCAGTAATGTTGGCGTGGAAACAGAAGATGCGACGTGTGCTGTTACTCTTGTCCATAATTGCTTGCGCGCCCTCTTACAACTGGGCGAGCTCGGCGACAGGGACCGTGCAACTAGACGAAGTGTCTTTCGATAAAGTTATCGGCAGATTCGAGGCTTCCCTGGTGAAGTTCGATGTCGCGTTTCCATACGGCGACAAGCACGAAGCCTTCGTGGCGCTGGCGAAGGACGCGCAAGACGTGGACGAGTTGCTAGTGGCCGAGGTCGGTGTGAAAGATTACGGGGAGAAAGAAAATGAGGCGCTGGCCGCGAAGTACGGTGCGAACAAGGAGAACTTCCCCCTGGTGGTGTTGTTCTTGAAGGGCAAGCCTGAGCCTGTGACGTTCGACGCGGCACACGGGTTCACTACGGACACACTGCGGCGGTTTGTCCGCGACCACTCGGGGCTGTACCTCAGCTTGCCTGGCTGCGTACGCAAGCTAGACCAGCTCGCCATCAGGTTCATGGAGTCCCGAAAAGAAACTGAACGGACCGATCTTGCCAAAGAGGCTGCGGATGTTATAAAGGATTTGTCTGAGAAGGTATAGTACATTTTTTATAGATCTTTTTAATATATGTGTATTATTTGCATGCTACATCCAACTTACTTTTTTGATTTTTCAGGAAAAAGTATCTGGCAAAATCTACAAAACAATAATGGAAAAAGTGCTTGAGAAAGGAGATGACTTTATTGAAAATGAACACCAGAGAGTGAAGAAAATCCTTGGAAGCAAAATATCAAAGGAAAAAAAGAATGAACTCAATATAAGAATAAATATACTGAGCACTTTCCAACTAAAATATGACCCTGAAATACTAAAAAATGATAAACCTAAGGGTAAAGAAGTGAAGCGAGAGCTGTGATCTACTTAAAAATAAGTAATTTAACAAAGTATTTAAGTTTAGAGTGTAATAAGATACATTCCAAAAGATAATAAAAAAATCCTTTTGACACAAGCACATAGAATGTGTGACAAATAGGCACTGAGAGAGCATAATACAGTTTTTTAGACTACAGTTGCTCTTATTATTTTTCATAATTATTTACTCACTTCTTATAAGTTTTTTTTAAGCTAGACATTTAATTTTTATACAAGATACCTACAAACCTATGAATTCTTGGATTATTACAGTATCTACTAAACTAAACCCTATGCAGTAGCCATCATTCCTGTAAAGTATTTTTGGCACAAATATAATTACTACATTGGGATACCTCCAGAAGTCCAGAAGATTATCATCAAAATAATTGTATGCATTAGTTATGGTTGGTTGCACAAAAATACGGGTCTGTGATTGGTTGCTTTTATATTAAAAAAAATACCTAACTAAAATTAAGCAATAAAGCCTATCCATAAACTAGTTTTGTAATATACAATTTCAAATAACTGAAAAATTCTAATAAATCAACTTTTTATGACCAGTAAAATAAAATATATTATTTATTCCAAATCACAGTGTTACTTATGCATTTCTTTAGTAAAACTAGAAAAAATTACAGTACAGACGTTTCGGCCCATAAGATTAGTTTTAGGCCAATTACGTTCAAAATTTTAGGTGGGTTCTAATAAAGAATTAATCTGAATATTGGAAATGAATCAATTTTTTTTAATTTTTATAAAATGCAATGTAACAGTAAAAATACATTTCACTTTTACCACATGTTCAGACAGCAGCAGGAATTATATTATGAATTATTGGTCCACATAAACTTATCTGTTAAACATAAAAATGACCATTAAAATAAATTTTAAGATCAATACATTAATAACAACAGGAAATTCTCAAATTATAAATTGAAAATTTGACTTGTATTTTACTTAGATCAAAGACTTTGAAAATATTCCGACAAACAACAGATTAATTAAGATGGTCAAAGAGATTCCGACCTCATGTAAGTTGGTTAACTCACGTGTTTTTGGTGATCATTGCTTTCTTTCCATTTTCACTTCGTTTTCTTTTGAGATTTTGTGTTGGTGGTGGTATTGTTTCCTGTTTTGGTGAGTGTTGAGTGTTTATTGTCCCGTAAATGGCCACAGATATGATGGAGGAAGATATTCCTCCTGATCCACCGGATATTATGAATGAGTCCCCTCCGCTGTTCAGTCCTGGGTCATCTCAAATCGTCAATCCTGTCTTACAACAGGATAAAAACCTAAATTCTCAGAACGGAGATGACAGTGATGGTCGTGGTAAAGTGCTTCGTGTCCCAAAGAGACGAATGGATCAAAGTGAGCCTACTACTGCACCCAAAAAAACGATAGTAAATCCAGAAGATTCACGTGCTAGTATCCAAACTGTTTACATCCATCCAAGTCTTGCTGAGGGTTCTCGTCTGTATGATGGAGAGGATAATGGGCCTTTTGTAGTCCACGTCAGCAAGGCTGAGTCAGATCCTGCAACTGGCTCCACTCTCCGCCCTATAAAGTTAGGCCTGCTTCTGTCCAAAAACAAAGTAGGTAACATTTCAAAAGATGGGATAAAAAATATAGGCAGAAACAAAATAAGTATTGAATTCACATCTCCAGATTCGGCCAATGCTTTTCTAAATCTCCCCTTCTTGGCATCGAACCACTTAACTGCGACTATCCCAACGTTCAATGTTACCCGCATGGGTATCATTCGTGGTGTCCCTACAGATTGGTCAATGACAGACCTGGTAGAAGCACTTGAATTGCCTGAGGGTTGTGGCAAAGTACTAAAGGCGAGAAGATTAAATAGGAAGAAGATTACTGATGGCAAAACAGAATGGGTACCCACTCAAACGGTTGTCCTTACTTTTGATGGTCAAATTCTACCCAAGCATGTATATGCATTCCACACTTCACTTCCAGTGGATCTGTACCAACTGCCGATAATCCAATGTCACAGTTGTTGCCGCTTTGGGCATATAAAATCCCAATGCCGTTCTAAACCCCGCTGCTACCGTTGTGCTCAGAGTCATACGGGTGATTCTTGTGAAGTTGAAGAGGCGCTATCAACATGCCTTTTCTGCTCTGGTCGCCATTTCGCCACCAACAAAGATTGCCCAGAACACTCACGCCAAAAGACTATCAAAATTACAATGGCAGAGAAAAATATCCCCTACTCCGAGGCATCTTCACAATTCCCACCTACCCGTAGGTCATATGCAGATGTGGCAAATACACTCTTCTCATCAGTAGACCAGTATGCCCCATTACCAAGCTCCTCCCAACCTAGCATACCTACCCAATCTAGGGGTTACAGAAAGACCATCCTTACTACACCCCGTCCTAGAGTGCCTTTATCCCCAGGTTATGATAGACAAGCACACTCTAACATTGTACGCTCTCCCCGGTCCTCAATACCTAATGGTTGTGTTTTGGAGAATTCTCGGTCGAGATTGATCTCGACTGATGCAAGCCCTTCAGGTGAAACCAACCATAATTCGATGTCTCCCAATGATAATTTAATTGACCTTCTACTCTCCCTTTTAACCAACATTTTACTCAAATATAATGATAGCCTACCGAACAATGTCCTAGAAAAACTATCTCAGATATCTCAACTGATCCCAAATAATAATGGTTCGGTCACAGTTCCTTCAGTGGAATTGTAGAAGTATCCGAACCAATAAGCATGAACTTCTTTACCTTTTACATAAATTTTCAATCCTTGTCGCTGCTATCTCGGAGACATGGCTGACCCCGAATTCCCGTTTCAGGGTTTCGGGTTATGCGTGTCTCCGGGATGACAGGGACGATGGATATGCTGGCTGTGCCCTTCTTATTAAAAAAACGTTGCCTTACTGTCATATTCCTCTTCCTCAACACAATAGTGAAATTAATGCAATTGCTGCTAAAGTTATGGGCATAAACTTTATTTCTCTCTATATTCCTCATCCTAATGCCAACCTTATCCCAGATCTCCAACGAATATTTTCCTCCGTTCCTTACCCCCTAATTATTTTAGGAGATTTTAATTCTCACCATTCCTCTTGGGGATCTTATTTCTGTGACTCTTTCTCCCCATTACTTTTAGATTTATTTGATGATATTAATGTATGTATCCTGAATAATGGATCACGTACTCATAGAACTTATCCTTCTCAAAATCCTCAATCTGCTATTGACCTATCTTTGTGTTCCCCAAATCTTTCGTCGCTTTTGGAATGGGAAACCTTATCTCTTACTCATGGTAGTGACCATTTTCCTATCATTATAAAAATGTCTAATTCTGTGCGTCCAACTTCCCCTCCAGAGCCTCTGCTCAAATATAAAACACAAAATGCTAAATGGTCGGAATTTTCTTCTAGTGTAGATTCTAGTCTCTCGCAGTTAGACTCAGACCCCTCTGCTGATATAATATTAAACTATCAAAATTTTGTAAACATTTTATTTCAGTCTGCTGACATACACATACCAAAGAAAAAACCTGCAGTTCAGAGGCTGACTTCCCCGCCTTGGTGGGATTCAGAATGTACGTCTATGGTTAATTTACGTAAGGAAACTGAGAAGATATATAACAACTCAATGACTCAGGAGAACTTCACTGAGTATCAAAGGGTCTCCGCCCGGGCTAGAAGGCTTTTCTCAAAAAAGAAGAAGCAAGGATGGAGGGACTTCTGTGAGAGCTTATCTCCCAGATGTCCTTCTTCCATTGTTTGGAGAAATGTCCGTAGGTTCCGCGGTGCCTATAACTCTGAAGATTCAATGGCCAATGATCCTGATTCTTGGCTGTATGACTTCTTTAATAAATTAGCCCCTCCATATGTCCCAAATATCTCCCAGTTCCCTTCTCATGATTGTCCCATTTCAACCGACAGATTTGACGAGCCGTTTTCTATGACTGAATTACATTGTACCTTAGATGGTCTCAGAGACTCTTCTCCGGGAGAGGACGGAATCCCCTTTTCATTTTTGACTCATTTAAATATCCCTGCAAAAAGACACTTTTTGAAAATCCTGAATTGTATTTTTGATTCTGGATGTATCCCAGATAATTGGAAATCCCAAATAGTGATCCCGATACTTAAACCTGGCAAAGATCCAAAAGATTCATCCTCCTATCGCCCAATTGCCTTGTCTTCTACTCTTGCGAAAATCATGGAACATCTAATAAAAAACAGACTTGAATGGTTTGTAGAGAATAGTAATATATTAGCTAAGTCACAGTTTGGTTTCCGCAAGGGTAAAAGTACAATGGATAGTCTTAGTATTTTTACTACGGATATCCGTTTAGCATTTTCTAAAAATGAGTATCTAGTTGGAGTATTTTTAGATATAGCTGGTGCATATGACAATGTCTCTCTTCCATTGCTCAGGCAAAAAATGCAACATCTGAACATTCCAGGAAAGATTGTACACTTTATATGCAATTTATTTATGGGAAGATCTATCAAAATTCGCCATAATGGCGCTCTTACTACAGCTAGATACATCTGGAAGGGTTTACCACAAGGATCCGTACTTTCTCCACTTCTTTATAGTATTTACACCTATGACTTGGAACATTCTGTTAACTCTTTTTCCAATATCTTACAATACGCTGATGATCTCGCCTTGTATTTTTCATCTAGCTCTATAGATGAAATTTCATCTCGACTCAACTCGGCCCTGTTTTATCTCAATCAATGGCTTGAGAATCATGAGCTGGATCTATCCATAGCAAAAAGTAATGTTATAATCTTTACAAGAAAGAGAAGTTCACCCTTAATTAACTTAATATGTAAAAATGAAATCATCCCTGTCCTTGATAAGGCAAAGTTCTTAGGAGTAATTTTGGATTCTAAGATGACTGGTGTTCCATATTTAAATTATATAACTCAAAAATGCGAAAAGAGCATTAATGTTTTGCGTGCCTTGTCTGGAGTATGGTGGGGCTCCCACCCATACTCCCAGAAATTACTATATAATGCTCTAATACGAAGCCACTTTGATTATGGAACATTTTTATTGGAACCCTGTAATAAGTCTGCTTTGGAAAAACTAAATTTAATTCAAACAAAATGCCTCCGCATAATATTAGGAGCTATGAAATCTTCCCCGAAAAATGCTTTACAAATTGAATGCGTAGACCCTCCTTTAGATCTACGAAGACAGTATTTGGCTGATCGATTTTTATTTAAGATTTGTCAATACTCTTCTCATCCTCTTTTGTCAAAACTAGAATCTTTATCTACCAAGGTATCTACAGTGGGATACTGGACCCATAAATCTCCACCAAAAATTTTGAATAGCTATAATAGGTTAAAGAATTTGCCATACCCCATCTTTCAGGTCTCTAAATGCCCTCTGTTTGAATATGACTATAATATTCTTGTCTTTAAACCGGATATTGTCCTGGATATTGGAATCTTTAAAGATGATCCCGGAGCAAATTCCTCTTTTAACAATATACTTGCTAATCGATGGGAAGATTATTTAGCCATGTACACTGATGCTTCAAAAACTACAAATCAGGGTGGTATTGGGGTGGCGATTTATGTTCCTCAAGTCAATGTTGTTCTACAATTCAAATGTCCCCCACAAGCTTCTGTCTTTACAGGAGAATCAGTAGCCATTTTGGAAGCAGTTTTATTTGCTGAATCCCACAATTTAAAAAAAACTGTAATTTTTTCTGACTCTAAAAGCTGTCTACAAGCTTTATTATGTAATCAATTTAAAAACAAAATCAGATCCCCTTTAATACTTCAAATTAAGAAAATATTATTAGCTTGTAAAAATAGAGACCAAAAAATTACACTAGTCTGGATTCCTGGGCACAGCGGTATCTTGGGTAACGAATGGGCCGACTCATGGGCAAAGAATGCCATTGAAACTGGTTGCTCTAACCACCTTCAGAATTTCTCTTCCGATCTTCTCTCTATTGCTTCATGTCATTTGAAACAAACATGGTCTAATCTATGGGATTCCTCCAGATTGTCGAAGGGCAAATATTATGGTTCCATCCAGCCGAGTATCCCCAGCAAGCCGTGGTTTTTCCGTCAACGTTCTTTCTCGAAACAAATCACTTCGACCATCTGTAGATTACGCCTCGGACACGCTGTCACTCCCTATCATCTCGCTAAAATAAGAGTTAAAGACAGCTCTCTCTGCGAATGTGGAATAGACGAGGGCTCTGCAGAGCACATTTTCTTTAACTGCCCCAGATATTCATTTTCCCTATATGATGTTCTCCCTTCTGAAATCCATCGCCCTATTAACTTTTCCGCTCTTTTGGCTATTAATAAACCTTTTGTTTTCAATTGTCTTGCAAAATATATGAAAATTTTTAACATTAAATTATAATAATCCTTTGTTTTTTTCCTAATGTTGTGTTATTTAATGTACATATCTATGTATTATATTATATTTGTGTTTGTTTTAGGTACTGGTGAATGTAGTATTTCTACTCTGCACTACATTTTCTCAAAAGTTACTCCAAAAAGTAGTATTTTATTTTATTTTACCGATCATGATCATTTTCACTGTGATTTTTCTTTTACATTGACATTGGCGGAATTATTGTGGCTTAAAACAATAAAAAGCCAAAAAAAAAAAAAAAAAAAAAAAAAAAAAAAAAAAAAAAAAAAAAAAAAGATGGTCAAATATTTTATTGCGCTTCAAAGATTCGTAACCCTATTCAACATACAGGGTGAAATGGAAATCGCAGACCTTAACTGTGGCTTCTAGTTGCTTCTAGTCATGACACTCGACAACTTTCTCTAAGGAAACAATTCAATCAAAGGAAAAAATTTTGACGTTCCATATATTTAAAGTCTGCTAGTTTCTTCTCGCTTCGCAAACACTTCCCGAAGCGTTGTGTACAAGTCCCGCGTGGTAGGGACTTTGTACTAGGTAGAATTTTTTTAATTTAAAAGCATGTGTAAAGCATCTACTTAAATAAAAAACATTTTGAGTTTGAGTCAGCTCATCAATTTGTATGAAGACTCCATTTTTTTGCTCCGATTTAATTTGTCCTTAGAGAAAGTTAACTAGTCTTATGTGTACAAACTACAGTTAAAAAGTCCTTTCATCCTGTATTATATGTTTACAACAGAAGCAGGTTCTCCTTTTATCACAAATATGCAGCTTAATTATTTTGTTGCCAAACGACTTTTGTGTAAATATTTATGGAGACCCCAACAACACAATATTTTCGGCACTAGACCAAGGACATGGGAATGTTCAGATTACTGGAGTGTATATAGTTTGTGATTGTATATAAGATGATTAAAATATTACGTACGCATGTAGTGACAATATAAAATAGAATATACATATGTATTTACTACATATTATGTGAGATACATCAACATGAGCACAGGGAGCGACGCGACGGCGGCGGCGGCGAGCGGTAGTGGTAGGGCACCAGACTAGAATTCTGACCAAGTGATACTTTAATTGATCTTCTGAAATACCTGAAGAAAAAATAATCGTGTTTTCTACTCAAGAATCTCAACAACCCCAGGAACCCCAATAGTCATATGCAAAAATCAATCAACTGAAACTTAATATAGACAGTGGAAGTCCAATTTTTTTTTTGCTTATTAATTTTGTTCTTTGGGAAAGTTTGTGAGATAATTTGTTTGTGGACTTTTACATTCTTTTTGGAATAAATATATGTACATACATTTTCTAGTTAAAAAAGTAAAACATTTTGACCCATAGGTACTAACTTACTATTTCCTATCTTGCAAGCTTTTTAATAGTTACCTTTTTTATTGACTTCAATGATCTAAACTTTACCTAGCTAGATAATTCACAGTCCAAATAAACATAGTATCACCTACTAATTATGCATACAACCATTCAAGTATCATACGAAAAGAAGTATAAATGCAATTTAAACAAACTAAATTAAGTAAAATTATTAAGGGCGTAACACACTAGCGCGATACTGTGCTATAAAATCCGCCACTCATGGACGGACATTCTAGTATGAGACTTATAACTTCACGGTCACCCCACTCCATCCATGAGTGTGGCGGATTTTATAGCACAGTATCGCCCTAGTGTGTGACGCAATTATGCACACTGAAGCAACTTAGAAATGAAAATATGTGTACTACTGACCAAAGCTGCATTGACAAAAGTCTATTCTGATTCCACTAGACTGCTTCTATTGAATTTCAGTTATAACCAGATTTGCCAGAATGTTGCTTATATTTGCTACATTTTTTGACTGGCATGATCCAAGTACAGTATGAAAATTGGGCACATACAATTTGAAATAAATAAAAACAACACAGTTTACATTTGAATTACAAGTTGCTACTGCAAAATTACTTCTGGGTAAAAAAGACTTATAGGTAAACAAAGTAGAGGGGAAATGAGACAGTAGCCGAGCATCAAGCTAAATGGTATGATTTACATTTATTTAATGACCTGCAAAACACTATCCATTTTGCATCTCACAGACAACAGTGGAAGCACACATGGAAGTATTTAATCCAACGCCTATCAAAACCCACCAAAATATCTTTTATTCCCAATCTCTAATCCCTGGTGTTTGTAATGACTTAGAAGTTTCAAATAGCAATCAAACAGCCATCCAAATTCACTCCTATCTTGTCAATACAGCTTCATGCTGAATTCATATAAAAAAATGACACATATGATTAAAAATATTGTTATTCAGATTTTTCACTTTCTACTTTTAATTCTTTTAACTTTAAGACTACACCATCGGAATCTTTGTCTTCAGAACTGGTCTTCTTGGGGCAATGATCAGGAGATTTGTCTGTGCTTTTGAGCTCAGGGGTGTCGGTGTCTTCACTTTGTGTAAAGCTGCTCTCATCATCAGAGGACTGATCTTGACAGTACAAACTGCACTTCGTCCGGACTATTTCCTGGGCTTCAGCAAATTTTGTCTTCCACAGGTCTGCATCTGCATGGAATAAATTATAATAAGTAATCATGTTCAATTCATTCAGATTTTGTTGTCATGTCAAGCATATACTTAGATACAAAAGTAATGAATGTGTAAGCAAAAGAGACCATGAAATACATACTTTCCTGATTCCTAAATTTGATAGCAAGCAATTCTTGCTTGCAAGTTTCATCAGCGTAATCTGCGAAGACAGACCAGTTGAATGCCTTATCAGAGCCGCAGTGCACGTTCATCCGAATGTCTGGCGTTATGAAGTGGTTAGCGCACACCTTCAGGGTTTTGTCACGTCGCATTACTACACGCACTGTGTTGTTCAGCTTGTGGCGAAGGAGCTTGATGTCACCTGTACCACGTTCCTGAAATATATTAGAAAAAAATTCATATCTGTTTACTTCAATGAGTTACAGTATTTGCTTTAGCTATTGAAATAAATGTAACAATTGTATTATGTCTTTTTATGAAATCTCCATGTTAAAATTCGTAAGTAGACTTTATTGCATAATTCAATAAATACATCAGAAACTTAGTACCTGCATTCGCAAGAAATAACAGAATTTTAACAAACACATTTCAATAAAAAGACATGTCAAGTTTGTTTACATTTTGATTAGTACCTAAAGAAACTGAGTATAGTTGTATTGTATTTTGATATGACCAGAGAAGCAAGATTTTTTAACCTTAAATGCTTGTTTTTTTTCTGTCTTGCCGAAATAAGTATTACGACAAAACACTAAGAAACTGTTGTTATGTTAGTAATTATGCAGTATTTGTGCAGCTTAAAAATGTTTGTTCAGTAACCACTAATCATTAATAGGTTATACAAATAATTTAATAAAACTGGAATTAAACTAATTCAAACTAAATGTATTATTTATCCTACAGTATGCATTTAAGGATTAAATATTAGGTCAGGCAGGATAAGAAGACAATTTACCTTCCATTCATGATCGGCAGTGTCGTATCGGTACAGACGAGCCCTTATTTTGACCAGTTCTTCCTCATCTTCCTCGTTGGTGGTCACGTCCACCAGAGGAAGGGATACGATCGGCTCGAAATGTGGGTCGTGCTCTGGTGTCTCCGCGCCTCCGCTCTCTGCTTCACTATTGCGGCGCACGCTCTCAGCCACCTAATTCAAACAATTATTATTGTTAACAGTCTGCCGACACACAAAATACAATTATAGAGTCAGCACGGTGTTTTGTATAGAACTAATACCGATTCATATCAACTATACTCACTGGTGAAGACATCCTATATTTGTTACGCACAAAAAGACGTAAAATCTTCAGAAATCACTGAAAATTGATGAAAATTACAAACAATGAAAAACGAAATTCAGAAGTTCGGTAATTTGAACGAATGGGTAAGCTGTGAGTGAGGGGTGAATTTGAATGATTGAATGAATGAATGCGATGTGCAACAATTTAAGGTCAAGGTTCATTAAAATCTGCGTGATCGTAGCGATTTCCCGACGAAAAAATCCTGCGAAACATTTCAAGGGCGCGGCCATTAAAAACTGTGTTATCGCTGAAGTACCTAACCGCATTTTTTCACATTTTTCTTGTGATTGACAATAAGTAGATACAATCTATTATTACTGATTTGAAAAGACAAACAAAGAGAAGAAAGGATGTTATGTTATGACGCAACAAATCTCTTTAGAGTTTATTTAGTTCGTAGTTTCGCCTCAGGCGCGCTTTGGTGTCACCCACCACCATCAATACCATAAGTTCTCTAGTCATGTTATAAGTAAAATATATCGCCATATTTTTCTATTTATATTACTTGTTTTACTATAAATCCACCCAAAGCTAACTAAGGATCCTCTTTAAGGATAAATTAAAGAAAAGTGCAATAGTTTTGCCATAGAAATCACACTTTTAGATTGGGTGCTATCTGTATTTCTGTCGCAAACTCGCAATGTGATGCGACGTTCCGCGCTCAACGGAAGTCGGGGGTGCGTGTTGTCGCGTCGGGTGTAATCACGTTCATGTCGGGTGGCCTTTCAGTAGTATATTTCCGCCTTAACCGATACTAATATTGTTGTGTTCTGGAACGCTTCTCAGTATGACAGTGACAATGCGAGTGACAGATCAGTGTTTCCCAAACATTTTTTCGATCGATTGTATGGATCATCATCAAAAACAAACTTCGGTTAGATTTTTGATGGATTTTTGTGTGAGTTTGACCGAAATATTTGAAGAATTCAAAAGCTGTTAACTTGCAATATTTGCCGTGAATAAGGTTGGTGGAGTTTTATAAAACAAAATAGTATCCGGAGAATACGCTTTCAAACAATTTATCTCACAGGAAGTGTCCAACACACGTCGCGTCGACCTATTTCAGAGCGATTTATTTTGAGATTTCTTTCTGTTTATGCCCCAGCTTTTTTCTGCAATGCCCTAAATTTGTCTTTACGACTTCTCATATTCCAAGTACCTGTATGAACGAGTATATTTTTAATGTTGTCTCAGGCCTAGTAAACTACACAAATGCAAAACCTGGCGAAGATGATAACAGAGCAGCTGAGGAACCCAAATGAATTGGACATCACACTCAGAATGGAGTTTGGACCATTTGAAACTGTTCATAAGTGGAAACGCATGTCGGAGTGCTACGAATTTGTTGGAGCCAGGTAATAAATTTTGTTCAGTTTATATTATAGTATGTATCGTAAACCTATAGATCTGTTAATTTGGGCTTGTCATCATAGAATGAAGAATGAAGTTCATAGAACAAAAGTTGTACAATATGAAGAAAAATTTGTACTTCCCATGCAAAGTTGTAATTTCACAATTTTTATGAGTTACAAAATTTGTATGATGATTGATAAGTAGAAGCCCCTGTTAACATGTCATCATGTAACAAAATAATGTAATGTAGAAAATTTCCTATAAAATTTGTTTGAGTTTCGGTTCCAGCCATTAGACACACCTAAATTCATCTATCTGCTTGATTATTGAACTATTTTCACATTTAGGAAGTTCTTAGTTTAACTGTATTTCTTTATATGTTTGTCATATCTCCACCAATTGTAAATCAATTTAATTATCACTTCTATATTCGATATAATATGATTTAGCAAATTATCAGAAATTAGCAAAAAACAGCAAAACTATACTTATTACGATTGAAGTTGGTTATTATTTAATTATACTCAGTCATTCCAATGTGGTGGGTGGTGCAGTGTAACTCCTGCTTGCTCAAACTTTGGTTTATATTTCCATAAATATTGAAGGCATGATAAATATCACACCATCAAATCATACAGATCCTTATAAACTGCATAATTTTAAATAATATATATTTTAATAATTTCAGACGAAGCAAGCACACTGCAGTAGCATACAAAGATGCAATATATGTGTTTGGTGGTGACAATGGAAAGTCCATGCTGAACGACCTGATCCGATTCGATATCAGAGAGAAGTCCTGGACCAGGACTGGCATTCAGGGAACGCCACCTGCACCAAGATATCATCACTCGGCTGTGGTGAGTTTAGGCAGACCCTGAACATTATATAAATTATTTACCTACTATATTATTTATTAAAGAAAGAGACAGTGGAGGTCCATGTTAGTGACATAAGAATAATTCATTTATTTATTTATTTAGCCTTTTTATTTCCTTAACTTTATTACATTTGAAAATATTTGTTAGTTTTGTTAGTTAAAGTATAATATATTTAATTTTAAATTATTAATCTGGTTTGTTTTTTTCTTTATCTAAGTTAAGAATCCCTTCTTGGGTATAGGCCTCCTCCAACCCTTTCCACTCGTCTCTGTTTTGTGCGATGTGTTGCCAATCACTTCCTGCTGTTTTTATTAAGTCATCACACCATCTTTTTCTTGGTCTTCCTATTTTTCTTTGTCCTACAGGCCCCTTCCATCCGGTCACCTGTACTGTCCATCTTTCGTCTCTGCATCTAGATATATGTCCTGCCCATTTCCACTTCAGTTCGAGGGCATGTTTAAGGGCATCCTTCACTTTTGTTCTTTTTCTAATGTCTTCGCTTCTAATTTTTTCAATTTTCCTAATTTTGAGAATACTCCTTTCCATTGCTCTCTGGCATGTTCAGATCTTATTTTTAACTTTTTGGGTATATACCCATGTTTGGCTGCCATATGTAAGGCAAGGTAGGATGTTTGTGTCTAGTATTATTTGTTTTAGGTTTGTTGGGTAAGTTCCTTTTAGTATTTCCTTTTGAGCCCAAAATTTATTCCAACTTATAGATATTCTTCTTTCAATCTCGTCATCAATATTTGTTTCATTAAAAGATACCTGTTTTCCCAAATAGACATAGCAATTTACATATTCTAATTCCACACCTTCAAGGCAGATTGTATTTTTCCTGTTGTTTGCCATAATTTTTGTTTTTCCTAGGTTCATAAATAGCCCAACCTTGCGGCTTTCTTCGTTAAGGGTGTTAATCATTTTTTCTAGTGTGTTGCTCGTGTTAGAGAAGAGAACCACATCATCTGCAAATCTTAAGTGGCTTAGCTTTTTGTTCTTGATTCTTATTCCTTCTTGTCCCCATTTCAATCTGTTGAATACTACTTGTAGGACTGCAATAAATAGTTTTGGTGACATGGGATCTCCCTGTCGTACTCCTCTTTCTATGGGGAAGTCTTGGCCGCTTCTTTCGAGCCTGATTTTGCTCTTACTGTTATTGTATATGTTTTTTATAACATTCAAGTACATTTCGTGGACTTTACATTCTTCTAGTGCTGTCCAGATAGAACTGTGATATATGCTGTCGAATGCTTTCGTGTAGTCTATAAAAGCTAAGTACAGCGGAGCATTATATTCTTTGAATTTTTCTAGAACTTGTTCTACTGTGTGAATGTGATCTGTCGTAGAGAATCCTGAACGGAAGCCTGCTTGCTCTGACGTTTGAAAGTTATCAATTTGTGGCTTTATTCTTGTGAGCAGTATAGAAGTGAACAGCTTGTATATACATGATAACAGACTTATTGGGCGGTAATTTGAAATATCAAGAGGGTCTCCTTTCTTGTACAGCAAAATTATATCCGATTTTTCCCATTGTTCAGGTATTTTTCCTGTGTACAGAACCATGTTGAAAAGACAAGTTAGAGTTCTTGTTAATATTGTTGATGCAATTTTTAGCATTTCGTTTTGTATACCGTCTGGGCCTGGACTCTTCTGTGCTTTTAATTTTTTAATGTGGTTCAGGGTTTCAGTTTCACTTATTGGTTCTGGTTTGTTGTGAATTTCTTCTGCTTGTTTAGTTTCTTGACTATTGTAGTTTCCACCCTTTTGGTTAACATTTATTCCAGCATATAAAGCTTTGTAATATGATGTTGCGCATTCTATGATATCTTCTCTACTTTTATTTTGTTTATTATTGTTTTTCAAATTTGGTATCCATACTTTGTACATGTTTAGTTCTTTTTGTGCTCTTTTTGTACTTTTATAGCATCTCAGATTTTTCTCTATAATCTTCCTTCTGTAGTTTTGATAGTCTTTCCTTATAGCTTTACTTGTGTCCTTGAACAGTTTGCTGAGTTCGTTCTTATTTTGTTTTGTTTTGTTTTTTCTTTTCATTAAGTCTGTTCGTTTTTTCATGAGTTCTCTTGTGGTATTACTTAATATTTTGTTGTGATTTCTATTTCTATGTTCTTTCTTTTTTGTTGCCGGTACACTGCTTTTTATTATATTTTCTATTTTATTGTAGTATGTTTGAACATCTCGGTGATCTGATATTGGTTCTAGTTTGTTGATTTTCTCTTGTATGTTGATTATATATTCGGTATGTTCCTCATCAGTATTCATTTTGTATGATGTGGAACTAAATGACTTCCTAGATTTTCTGACGTTTTTAAGATGGAATGTTGCTCTTAACATGCGATGGTCTGATGGAAAGTCTACTTTGTTAAGCACCTCTATATTAGATATGTTTTTCGGTTTATTTGTTAAGATGAAATCTATTTCATTTCTTGTTTTTTGGTCGGGGGAAATCCAAGTTCATTTTCTGCTTTTTTTCTTTTTGAAAAATGTATTCATAATACTTAGTTGATGTTCATAAGCATATTGTATAAGTCTTTCTCCCTTTTTGTTCCTTTTTCCATAGCCATATTTTCCCATTATTGTTTTTTCGTTTTCTTTTGGTGAACCAATTTTTGCATTAAAATCTCCTATGACTAATACATTTTTCCCCGCAATTTTATGAGCCTCTTCCAGTTTTTGGTAGAACAGATTATTTTCCTCATCTTTTGCGCTCTCTGCTGGTGCATAAGTTTGTATTATCGATAGTTCTTTGTCCTGAAATTTCATTTGCAGCACGACTACTCTGTCTGAGAGTCCAATAAAATTTATTATATTGGCTTTGAGTCTTTTCTTGATTATAAAACCTACTCCGAACAATCCTCGAGTTTCTCCTTTGTAGCAAAAGATGAATTCATCATATTCTTCAATGTTGCAGCCTTGTCTTCTCACTTCTGCGAGTCCTAAGATATCGAATTCAATTTTTTCAAGGGCATATGACAGTTCTAGAAACTTTTCTGTTGACAATAGTGAGCGGACATTAAATGTACAAATTTTTAGTTTTACAATATTTTCTTTGGTTGGAGGGTACTGGTCTGTAGTCCCACGGTGACCAGCCGGCTTGGGACCTAGTTTGTTTGTTTCTTTTTTGTCTCTGTTCTTATTATTATTTCCTTGTTGTTTTATTCCGTCGTCTACTGAACGTTGTGGTGGTTGCTATTTGTTGTTTTTAGTTGATGTTGAGTACGATCTAGCTCTCATGTACTCAAAGGCATCTGCTTTTTGCAGTTTTTGAGGCCCTTGCAGATCTTCGACTTCATTTCCATTTTTGGATGTTGATGGGGAGGTCGACAAGGCTCTTTTTTTGTTTCCATCTTTGCTTTTCACTATGAGTTGGTCGTACCTTAGATAAGCTATATTCCCGTTTTCTCTCTCTCTTTGTAATTCCTTCTGGAGGAGCCTTCTCTTTTCTAATATTTCTTTCGGAAAGTCTTCTTGTACATGGATTCCATTTTTGAATTGCTTTTTGTTTCTCAGGATCTCTTTTGTTTTCCATGTTGTTACAAGTCGTACTAGCACTGGTCTTGTTTTGTTTTCCTGGAATTTTCCAATTCTGAAGCCCTCAGCCACATCAGATTTTTCCAATTGTATGTTAGCTATTTTCATTAAGTCACATATGTTCTCAATCACTTTTGTAGCGTTTTCCTTGTTTTCTTTAACTCCATAGATGATTATGTTGTTTTGCCTGTTTTGTTTTTCCAGTGAAGTTATTTTTGTTTCTAATTTTTCCACTTTCGTTTTCAGCGCTGTATTTTCTTCCTTTAATGGTTTTATTTCTTTTTCTAGGTTAATATAATAAACTAATTAATACAATAATAAAGCATGTGGGCAAATGAGGGCAGTACCCTGTCGGGTTTGTCTGCCAGGACCCTTAGGATGGTGTTGTTGCTGTCAACTATTATGACCTCCCTTTTCTTATGCTAGAGGACCTCAATATGCAAAGTCCGATTGTCCCTAGATATTTATTTAATCCACTTTTCCCAGGTGCACCGCTCGTCCATGTTCGTATTTGGCGGTTACACAGGCGACATCTTGGCCAACTCGAACCTCACCAATAAGAATGACCTGTTTGAATACAAGTTCCATAATGCACAATGGGTGCAGTGGAAGTTCACAGGACAGTGAGTGTTTGTCTCTTTCTCCCTGCCTATTCAATCTGGAAGCACCAAATGCTTGCTCTGTAGCTGCTGCTACTGAGCACTACCAGAGCTACTAGAGCTGTGTTCCGCCGGTGGGGCGAGATAGCCAGCGCAATGACCGGCATATAGGCATTCCATCTTAGCCCCCAAGAATCGGCATGACACTTATACTTCCTTTGTCTGGAGTTACAGATACTCATAGGTGGTGGTAGCTACTTCCCATCTGGTCGACGGGCCGTCAGCCTTTTGCCACCTAGCACTATAATAACAAAAAAAATACTATACTCTAGGCAACCGGAGCCACGATCAGCACACGGTGCAGCGGTGTACGATGACAAGCTGTGGATATTTGCCGGCTATGATGGGAATGCCCGACTTAATGACATGTGGACCGTCAACCTAAGTGTAAGTGCACTTTAAAATAGCTTTTATACTATCGGTCCTACAGTTATTACAGAATTTATACAGCAAAACATAGGGTATCAAAATAAATAACTACACGATAGTTCCCTTTAAATTAAATGTTGTGTTCCCACTTCGATCGAAAAGGGAAGTACCTCCGGTAGGCAAGGTGGTTTTTCTGGGGACTGGCCGTGGACCAACTGTTGATGGTCGGAAGTCGTGTTCGATAGCGCGTTCTAGATAGTTTGTGGCGAGTACTGCAGATGTCGCCACAACTTTGTTTACCTTTTGGTTTTTAATTAAAGCTGTTCAGTCATATTTACAAGCCTCAGTTTAAATAATTTCAACTAATCTTATTACACACCTTCTTCTTCTTCTTCTTCTTCACACCTTATTTACACTTTCATTCTCAGGGCGAGAACCCCCAGTGGGAGCGCGTGGAACAGAAAGGCCAATGCCCTCCCACCTGCTGCAACTTCCCCGTGGCGGTGGCGCGCGGCCAGATGTTTGTGTTCAGCGGACAGAGCGGCGCCAAGATCACCAACGCGCTGTTTCAGTTCGACTTTGAGTCGCGCACGTGAGTGTGACAGGGACAGATATAATAATTTTAATTATATTAGCAACTCCCCGTTCCTGTGTGAATTTGAGTCCCGCACGTGAGTGTGATAGGGACAGATATATCGCCGTGTCACTAGATTGTTGACGTACTGCTGAATCATTCGTAATTTTCCGTGTCGACTTCGAGTCGCGCATGTAAGTGTGACAGGGACAGATATATCGCCGTGTCACGTGATTGCTGACGTACATAATGTTCTATTTGTAGCCTACCAACGCGCTGTTCCAGTTCGACTTGGAGTAGCGCACGTTAGTGTGACAGGGACATATAAACGCTGTGTCACTAGATTGCTAACGCACTGGTGAATTATTTGTATCTTCCGACTCAACTTCGAGTCGCGCACTTGAGTATGACGGGGACAGATATATCGACGTGTCTCTAGATTGCTAACGTATGTACTGCTGGATCATTTGCATGTAACTTCGCGACTTCGACCGCGCACGTGAGTGTGACAGGAACAGATATATCGGCGTGTCACTAGATTGCTAACGTATGTACTGCAGCATCATTTTTAATTTCCCGGCTTCTCGCGCACGTGAGTGTAAAATAATTAATAGAGTAGCAAATATATACCGACACAAGACCTTGTGTGAATAATCATCGATATTTATTATCTATTTGACTGACTCGGTGGCTAAGTGGTTAGCGATCCTGACCTCTGATCCGAGAGTCGTGGGTTCGATCCCCACACAGGGCAAACTTTTCTGTGATAAGCAGAATTGTTTGCTCTGAGTCTGGGTGTATTATATCTATATATGTATGTATTTAAATGTATTTGTGTATGTATATCAGTCTCTGGTTCCCATAGCACAGGGAATCCTAGTTTGGGGCCAGATGACCGTGTGTGATTTGTCCCAGATATTATTATTATTATTATTATTATTATAGAGTAAAAAACGTCTTTGTGTGACTAACTAGCAGAGAATGTTAATATTATAATATACAAAGAATTTGCTGGAAGCGCTGCATAGACCCCACACGCCACGACTTATAAATTAAATAAATTAAATTTATAAAAATGAGGTTTATATAGTTTCACATTTATCTGCTAGATGGAGCCGTGTGTGCACAGAGCACCTGCTCCGGTGCGCGGGCCCGGCGCCGGCGCGGCGCTACGGCCACGTGATGGTGGCTCACGGGAGGCACCTGTATGTCTTCGGCGGCGCCGCCGATAACACCCTGCCCTCTGACCTGCACTGCTACGACCTAGATACTCAGATGTGGTAAGTACTGTTATTACTGGGGACGTAGCTCGGGATCAGTTTAAACAACACTTCAGCTTTAAAATATTTTATTCTTCTACTTTAGGTTAGGTCCAAGTAGTAGGAACTTAGTATTAGGACGACAAAAATGACATTGAAAAGTGTACAATGTTTCCTACTTTGAATAAACATAGGTACATATTTTGATTTGATTTATTATATCTATATAAGGTGTTACTTTATTAGTGCCTGATATTTTAATCAGTGCTTCTGCTTCTAATTCTGATCAACTTTCCCCAAGGAACCCATAGTCAAATCGCAAAAATTTTTTTGGACTCTTCATACTAATTTGGCCGCTCGCTCGGCTGATCGATTTGTATCAAGAGTCCAAAAAAATTTTTGCGATTTGACTATGGGTTCCTTGGGGAAAATTGATCAGAATCAGGAGCAGAAGCACTGACTAAAATATCGGGCACTAATAAAGTAGCACCTTATATATGTATGCATTAAAGTGTTTTCATTCATTCATTATAAACATATCTATGTAGATGATGAGAGAGAGATGAATGAAAGAAAAGGTCATGTTGTGCCGACCCCGAATGGTTGGGAAGGCATGGCAGGAAGACGATGATAATGACGGGAACCAAAGACTGATATACATACATATCAGTATTTGATTCCTACGAGACAGGGAATCCTAGTTTGGGGCCAGATAACGGTGTGTGATTTGTCCCGGATTTGACCTATAATTATATATACTCCGAAACAAATCCATGGCGCCCGCCAGGTCGGTGATAAACCCGGCGCCCGAGTCGCAGATCCCGTCGGGGCGGCTGTTCCACGCGGGCGCGGTCGTGGGCGACGCGATGTACGTGTTCGGCGGGACAGTCGACAACAACGTGCGCAGCGGGGAACTATTCCGCTTTCAGGTGAGAGTCGCTGCGCCGACTATACGTTACGTCACAGTACACAGGTGTTAAAAAAGCTTTCAATATTTTCCTGTATTCTAGAACGCCTTAATCTTAAATTATAATTATCCGAGTAACCCCTTAAAATTTCAGACGTACTTTTTTAACACCCTGCATATGTATGTCACAGCGAGATTGTAGAATTAGCAGTTTTACAAAATTGGGCTGGTTACCGCAACCAGGTGACGACTGCGCCTATTTTCCGTGATTTAGTTGACATCATCGCTAGCCCAGCTCCTCCAGAAAGTCCAGTGGCCCCGCAAGTCGCCGACGACTACCGGGAGTGTCCAGTATAATGAGTATCATCTACCATTGCCGCTTGTTAGCGAATAAAACTCCAACCTGTAGATTTGTTCGTAATTAAGGTTGCGTTCCACAACCAAAGATTTCACTCGGAGTGATTGGAATTTTGCCCTAAATCATTCCAAAACCGACCCGAGTGAAATCGAGGGTAACCAATCGCACGTCTGACTTTCGTGAATGTGATTTTAGCACCGACAAGTGCAATTTTTTACGGTGTTTGATTACCGTTAAAATTCTGCTAAGGTATTAAATCCACAATTAAGGCAGCACACTACTGAAAAAGGCCAGAAACCTTTCTGAAATCTTTTCGATGACGTTTGTTACCCAGAGTCGTCAAAACACATTCTAGAATCACTCGCAAGCGTTCCAAAATCATATTTTTTGTCTTTCTTGAAATAGCTTTGTCTCTTTCAGTTTTCTAAGTTAACTTGAGTTACCTTGGTTTTGGAACGACTTCCAATTTGTCACTCGCAAAAAATATATATTTTTGTACAGCTTTCGAACTTCCCGCGTTGCACCCTGACTGACGACTTCGGGGGCATCCTCAAGTCCCAGCAGTTCTGTGACGTCACGCTCATGGTGGGCACCGACCAGACGCCGGTGATGGCCCACCAGGCCATGTTGGCTGCCCGCTCGCAGTATCTACGGGCTAAGATCATGTAAGAGCTATAGACAATAGGGTGTTGACTGCAGTCATCTGAGTTCAATTTTAAGTATCAAAAAGGTAATAATATCCAGGTAGTAATAATATCTGCGCAACCATTATCTTATCTACCTGCAATAATATCAACATGTTTTTTGAACTAGTTAGAGATTTTAGATAGTTTGGTGAAATGAAACCCCCAGGAACGCAAATATTTTAAGTAGTAAGCAATAAATGAAATAATGGTTCTCACAAAAATAAATGCTGTAAGAATAAAGAACTTTTTAAACAACACTGTAAATAACGGGACGTATAACATGGAAGATATTGCACAATACTAACAACACTAACCACAAGTGTCCAACATAGAACACAATGTAGCATCGAAACTGAAAAAGAAAACAATATAAGAGCCACCCAACCCATCATATTTGCAGATAACAGGATTAAAACTGAATCTAAAGAGAAACGACGTCTGAAGAGACACAGCTAGAAGCAATTCGAACTACTCATAAATAAGCAGTCATACTTCCCTCTCTGTATATACTACACACCAAGTATAGTATCTTCCCCATACTGGCTACGATGCCGAGTATTCGGGCTGGTTCCAACTCCCATCTTTCCCCCTCCTGACTGCGCCGCCCTACACTCCTGTCCTATCTACGCCCCCTCTGGTGTCTTGGGCCTCCGCGTCCTTGCAGCAGTGATGCTGGCTGGAGGGGGGCTTGAACTGAACTGAACACTTGTCTCTGACGTTGTCAAAGAAAAAAATGGTAGAACGCTCACACCTTGCTCACTCGCGTAGCTCGTTTTTTAGTACTGCCTTGTAAAGTAGATGTCGCGACCAATCTAAAACCTCAAAAGTTTCACTAATTTATCAAGCTTTGTATCATATTTGAGATGTACTCTGATGATGGAACTTGTGTCTTCTACCAGGGAGGCGCGGCAAGAGTTAAACAAACTCATAGAACAGGGCGAAATAAAGGAGGAAGTGGTTTCCTACATATCGCGACCGCAGCTCACGCTCCATTTGCCAGAGGCCACGCCCGAAGCCTTTCAGATGGTGCTGAACTACATATATACGGACAGGATCGATCCCACGGAGAAAGGTTTGTGTTATATGACTCAGTGATTGTTGGCCAACCAATTTATTTTTGCCCGCCTGCCAAGCGAAGCCATATTGTAAGTTTTTATTAGAGATGGGTTCTTGTAGAGATCCTTTATAACATGAGGTCTGTTCAACAACGTCCCCAGACGAAGACCCAGCCTCCCCCGCCACCATCCTCCTCGTCATGGAGGTGCTCCGTCTGGCTCTGCGTCTGAGCATACCCCGGTTACGCGGCCTCTGCGCCCGCTTCCTGAAAGCCAACCTATGCGCGAGCAACGTGCTACAAGCGTTGCACGCGGCGCATCACGCTAGCTTGCAGTGCATCAAGGAGTATTGTTTGCGGTGAGTGACACTTTGCAGATAATAAAGAAAAAATAGAAATAAAAGACAAAGAGAAAGAAAGAAAATCTTTCTTTTTGTTTTTGTTGTTTTTTTGAAAAACCGCTGAATCAATTTAGATAAAATTTATATGTGACCACCTCTTATTACCTTATTACCTACCAAACAAAAAAAGAATCGTCAAAATGGATTCACAATTGTCGGAGAAATCGCGTAACAAACATACAAAAAAAACATACAGTCGAATTGAGAACCTCCTCCTTTTTTGAAGTCGGTTAAAAATAGGCTGTGTACGAGCCTATAGTACGGTGTCAGTAACAGTAAGACAAAGTTGCTCCAAGCGTGTCCAGCCTGAGAGTTACGTCAAGTGTTCAAGCAACAGTTTTAAACCTTACATGCGGCGCATCTAGTTCCGAGTGGTAGGAACTTTGTACTAGGTAGAAAAAATACGATTTAAAAGTATGCGTACAGCATCTACTTAAATAAAAAATATTTTGAATTTTGAATTTCACACTCATTTGAAACAACAGAGAGTGAGGCAAGTGTTACATGTTTCTACAGTTTGCATTGTATATTGTTTATAGAAATGTGTGAATAAATAATGAATCATCAAAATTTACCGTACAGTTACGTGGTGAAAGACTACAACTTCACGCCGATAGTGATGTCCCCGGAATTCGAGGGCATGGAGCAGTCGCTCATGGTGGAGGTGATCCGGCGCCGCCAGCAGCCGCCGCCGGCCAAGCCGCCCGCCAGCCACGAGGCCGACCACGAGATCGTCGGTGAGTGTGTGTGTCACTGCTGTAGCACAGACAGTAGGGCCACCTGCCAGCCACGAGGCCGACCACGAGATCGTCGGTGAGTGTGTGTGTCACTGCTGTAGCACAGACAGTAGGGCCACCTGCCAGCCACGAGGCCGACCACGAGATCGTCGGTGAGTGTGTGTGTCACTACTGTAGCACAGACAGTAGGGCCACCTGCCAGCCACGAGGCCGACCACGAGATCGTCGGTGAGTGTGTGTGTCACTGCTGTAGCACAGACAGTAGGGCCACCTGCCAGCCACGAGGCCGACCACGAGATCGTCGGTGAGTGTGTGTGTCACTGCTGTAGCACAGACAGTAGGGCCACCTGCTAGCCACGAGGCCGACCACGAGATCGTCGGTGAGTGTGTGTGTCACTGCTGTAGCACAGACAGTAGGGCCACCTGCCAGCCACGAGGCCGACCACGAGATCGTCGGTGAGTGTGTGTGTCACTGCTGTAGCACAGACAGTAGGGCCACCTGCCAGCCACGAGGCCGACCACGAGATCGTCGATGAGTGTGTGTGTCACTGCTGTAGCACAGACAGTAGGGCCACCTGCCAGCCACGAGGCCGACCACGAGATCGTCGGTGAGTGTGTGTGTCACTGCTGTAGCACAGACAGTAGGGCCACCTGCCAGCCACGAGGCCGACCACGAGATCGTCGGTGAGTGTGTGTGTCACTGTTGTAGCACAGACAGTAGGGCCACCTGCCAGCCACGAGGCCAACCACGAGATCGTCGGTGAGTGTGTGTGTCACTGCTGTAGCACAGACAGTAGGGCCACCTGCCAGCCACGAGGCCGACCACGAGATCGTCGGTGAGTGTGTGTGTCACTGCTGTAGCACAGACAGTAGGGCCACCTGCCAGCCACGAGGCCGACCACGAGATCGTCGGTGAGTGTGTGTGTCACTGCTGTAGCACAGACAGTAGGGCCACCTGTCAGCCACGAGGCCGACCACGAGATCGTCGGTGAGTGTGTGTGTCACTGCTGTAGCACAGACAGTAGGGCCACCTGCCAGCCACGAGGCCGACCACGAGATCGTCGGTGAGTGTGTGTGTCACTGGTGTAGCACAGACAGTAGGGCCACCTGCCAGCCACGAGGCCGACCACGATATCGTCGGTGAGTGTGTGTGTCACTGCTGTAGCACAGACAGTAGGGCCACCTGCCAGCCACGAGGCCGACCACGAGATCGTCGGTGAGTGTGTGTGTCACTGCTGTAGCACAGACAATAGGGCCACCTGCCAGCCACGAGGCCAGCCACGAGATCGTCGGTGAGTGTGTGTGTCACTGCTGTAGCACAGACAGTAGGGCCACCTGCCAGCCACGAGGCCGACCACGAGATTGTCGGTGAGTGTGGGTGTCACTGCTGTAGCACAGACTGTAGGGCCACCTGCCAGCCACGAGGCCAACCACGAGGTCGTCGGTGAGTGTGTGTGTCACTGCTGTAGCACAGACAGTAGGGCCACCTGCCAGCCACTAGGCCGACCACGAGATCGTCGGTGGGTGTGTGTCACTGCTGTAGCACAGACAGTAGGGCCACCTGCCAGCCACGAGGCCGACCACGAAATCGTCGGTGAGTGTGTGTGTCACTGCTGTAGCACATACAGTAGGGCCACCTGCCAGCTGTGAGGCCGACCACGAGATCGTAGGTGAGTGTGTGTGTCACTGCTGTAGCAGAGACAGTAGGGCCACCTGCCAGCCACGAGGCCTACCACGAGATCGTCGGTGAGTGTGTGTGTCACTGCTGTAGCACAGACAGTGGGGCCGCTTGCCAGCCAGGAGGCCGACCACGAGATCGTCGGTGAGTGTGTGTGTGTCACTACTGTAGCACAGACAGTAGGGCCACCATCCAGCCACGAGGCCGACCACGAGATCGTCGGTGACTGCGTGTGTGTCACTACTGTAGCAAAGACAGTAGGGCCACCTGCCAGCCACGAGGCTGACCACGAGATCGTCGGTGAGTGTGTGTGTCACTGCTGTAGCACAGACTGTAGGGCCACCTGCCAGCCACGAGGCCGACCACGAGATCGTCGGTGAGTGTGTGTGTCACTACTGTAGCACAGACAGTAGGGCCACCTGCCAGCCACGAGGCTGACCACGAGATCGTCGGTGAGTGTGTGTGTCACTACTGTAGCACAGACAGTAGGGCCACCTGCACAGCCACGAGGCCGACCATGAGATCGTCGGTGAGTGTGTGTGTCACTACTGTTGCACAGATAATGGTTCCAAATAAGTAACTATTGTTATAATACGTAAAGTACTGAAAGTAACTTCAGTAACACAGGTGTGTTAACAACCCTTATGGTCTCAACTGCAGGGGCACGGATCTCTTTCCATACCTCGGGAAGGTAAGGCCATACTCCACAAAAGTGGGCCAAGTCCGGATTGGTGGAGGTTGTTGTGCGCGCCCGTGTCAGAAGTTTTCAAGCCGCCTTTAAGGCCTCCGACATGGCTTAACGACTGCCATCTAGTGATAGCGCGAAGCACGGTAACAGTCGAGATAAATGCCACTAACAATCAAACCCATCCAGGTTATGACCGTGTGTCGTGACCAACGTGACCACGCAAGTCGCACTGAGTAACGACCGCTTCTATGAGTATTTTATTAAAGAAGTATTTATAAGTATATCTTTACTTTTCAAAAGGTACAACCCTGGAACAAGACATGAGCGTTTTCGTGAGCGGCGGCGGCGCGGAACTGAGCGACGTTAAGTTTCGCGTCGGGAACGCTTACCGGCCCGGTCACAGGTCCATATTGGCGGCCAGGGCGGCATACTTCGAGGCTATGTTTAGGTCTTTCTCGCCTGAGGACAACATCGTTAATGTGAGTATAGTTTATTCAATAATCCCCATTTGTATCAACTCCTCCTTCTTCTTCTTCTACTTAGCGTAATCCCGGCTGGAGCCAGGGTCCGACTTTGCCCGATCTTCAACATCCTTCTCAGTAAGGTCATTATCTCTCATGTCCACACTCGCAACGTCAACCCAGCGCTTCCTGGGCCTTCCAAGGGATCTAGGGCCTTCAAGGATTAGTTCAAGGCATCTTTTACCGACGTACTCTGGCGGTCTGCGGCTCACGTGACCAAACTATCGGAGACGACTTTCCTGCACTTTGTTCGCTACGTCTCGGATACTGAGGCTACCACGGGTATGCTCGTTACGAATGCAATCGAATCGCGTAACACCACAAATCCACCGCAACATAAAAGAAAGTTTTGTTTCTATCGTCTGACCTTAGCTTGGCGTGACCTGCACGGGTCTCTTCCCATACCTCAGAAAGATTAGGCCATAACCTAACACACGGGGCCCAAGTCCGGATTGGTGGAAGTTGTAGGGCTAGTGGTTAACCCCACAGTGTAGGAAGTTTTTAAACCGCCTAATAAGCCATGTCAGGGACTCGAGTAACTGGCACCAACACCTTAACTGATTACGTTTTAGTTCCACCTAGTTAGAATCTACCATATAAAATGCCAACCAGTTTATTTGACATAATATTCTCAATATTAAGATTTAGCAGTCTGATTAGAATTATTATCTTTGTTACAGATTCAAATCTGCGATACAGTCCCTTCAGAAGAGGCGTTCGACTCTCTCCTCCGCTATATCTACTACGGCGACACGAATATGCCCACCGATGATGCTCTTTACTTATTCCAAGCACCCATTTATTATGGTAAGTTGGAAACTAAAATGAATGAAAAATTTTAATGTTTCATTTGAAATAGGTAGCACAGTGGAGTTTTTGAGCGTATTTTTTTGTCTGTCACTTGAAACTCAAGAAGTGATTGCAGAGTGAAAAGAAAGGTCGTTGGACCTAAAAGAAGCTCCTCCCAATGCGTAGTTCAGTTTTCAATTCATCATTTCAGCTTAAAAGACCTGCAATCTGTCTGCAAGACGTGCCAAAAATCTTAAAAATAAATGAGGACACTATTCGTTTCTCAATGGCAGTATATTCAACGAATGAGAATTCAGAATTTTAGGGTTGCTATAGGAATATTTTAGTTCCGTTTAGTTTCAAGACTTTGTTGACAGACAATTTCAGATCTCTGTTACAGAGTTGACGCGCTCAAAAAGTTTTCTAAAAAGTTTACTTAGTTTATTTTACAGAGTAGCGGCCTGGGTGTGGAAATTCACTGAGCACAATTTGATCCATAACCATATTCTATTGCCGATATCAAACAGCGTAAAATCTGTCTCTGTTTTGTCCTTCGCATTACAAAACTTGTTCCCAAACACGCTCTGTTGCTTTATTGAAGGCGTTTGAAATGAAAATGTGCCAATTTTTGTTTTCAATTGCATTGTGGAATGCGATAACTTGGAGGAATTAAGGGATTGTAAAAACAACATTTGATTGTCAATGACTTATATTATCTTTAAATCATTTGGATCAAAATATTGATCAAAAACAATAGCAAAATCTATCAATTTCACAACATTCCCTGTTAACTTGTTATAACATTTCTTACATTAATACCCTCAGTTGAACACACAAATGCTTTACAGGCTTCACAAACAACCGCCTCCAAGTGTTCTGCAAACACAACCTCCAGACTAATGTGTCGCCCGACAATGTACTGGCGATCCTGCAAGCCGCCGACCGCATGAGGACTGTCGATATCAAAGAGTACGCTCTCAAGATGATCGTGCACCACTTTGGAGTCGTGAGTACTGTTACTGTTATATTACAAAGAGATAGAGATAGCAATAACTTAGATGACTACATAAAAAATAAATTATGTAGTAATAAAAAAAAACACTAAATAGCCTTTTTATAGAAATTACAGAAAAACTTACCCGATTGGATTTTTATTAACTACATGTGCATTTTTTATTTATAAGAAACTTCGTAATGAGTATGGAGACGACTATACGTATGATGACGTCAGAGTTCGCATTTTATTCAATTTAAAACATTTTTAGAACAAATTGTCGTTTTTGACATTTATTTAATAAAAAAGTAACTCGGATCATCCCAAAAAGACCATTGTCAATCCGCAAAGGAGTTTTGTTAACTTTTGTTAGGTTAGGTTTTGTACATATTTTATTTTATCAATAAAGAGTTTACAAACAAACAAACTTTTATTATCTTCATCATCGCAGGTAGCGAAACAAGAAGCGATCCGCTACCTCCCCCAGCCTCTCCTGGTGGACATAATCTGGGCGCTGGCCGAGGAGCGGCAGTTCGACGCGCCGCTGCCGCTGGCGCCGCGCCCGCTGTCCGCCTCCGCCTCCGCCGACACGCTGCACGATGACGACAGGCACCGCCAGAACAAATAGGTGAGTAGGTGACCGTCCTGTCGAAATAGGTGACTGTCCTGTCTAAATAGATGATCGTCCTGTCTTAATAGGTCACCGTCCTGCCTAGATAGGTGACACGCTCCACGAAGACGATTGGCACCGCCAGAACAAATAGGTGAGTAGGTGATCGTCCTGTCGAAATAGGTGACTGTCCTGTCTAAATAGATGATCGTCCTGTCTTAATAGGTCACCGTCCTGCCTAGATAGGTGACACGCTCCACGAAGACGATTGGCACCGCCAGAACAAATAGGTGAGTAGGTGACCGTCCTGTCTAAATAGGTGACTGTCCTGTCTAAATAGGTGATCGTCCTGTCTAAATAGGTGACCGTCCTGCCTAGATAGGTGACACGCTCCACGAAAACGATAGGCACCGCCAGAAAAAATAGGTGAGTAGGTGACCTTCCTGTCGAAATAGGTGACCGTCCTGTCTAAATAGGTGATCGTCCTGTCTAAATAGGTGATCGTCCTGTCTAAATAGGTCACCGTCCTGCCTAGATAGGTGACACGCTCCACGAAGACGATTGGCACCGCTAGAACAAATAGGTGAGTAGGTGACCGCCCTGAGCAAATAGGTGATTGTCCTGACCAAAAGTTGGCTATCCTGTTCAGGTCACCATTTTGTCCAATAGGTGACCATCCTGTCGAAATTGGTGACCATCCTGTCGTAGTATGTGACCATCCTGTCGAAATAGGTGACCATCCTGTCGTAATAGGTGACCATCCTGCCCCTTTAAAGACTCGATCTTGACTCATTATCTAAAGTCTATACAAAATATTTAAATTAGGGCTTCTTAATACTTGGTACATTTCTTTTATTATGAGAAAATAAAAGTGTGTTGAAAATCTGGGAAAGTGTATTTTAGTGTGACAAGTGTATAGTAGGTATATTTGAAAGGGATTTAAGTGCATATATTTGATGAACGTGTCGATCTCAGGACGCGGACGAGCTGGAGGCGGAGCGGCGCGAGCTGCTGCGCCGGCGCAGGAAGCTCGCCAAGGGCAAGTGCAAGTCCCGCTGATGCCAGCCCCCAGCCAGCAGTGAACCGACAAACACTCACGTTCTGTGTTATCATAGTGTATGTTCTATATTAATACGTGTACGAGGTGTTAACAAATTAGTTGTAATTATTTAAACTGGGGCTTCTACTCAAACTAAAACTGAACAACTTTCCCAAAGGAACCCATAGTGAATTCGCAAAAAGAAAATTTGGACTTCCAATTCTAAGTGGGCCGATCAGGTGACCGACTTGTTAGAAAAGTACAAAAAAATTGTCGTGAATTGACTAGGTAATGGGTTCCTTGGGAAAAGTTGATCAGTTTCACTAGTAGAAGCCCCAGTTTAAGTAGTGATCACTGATTTCTTGATCTGTTCTGATAAGAAATAAGGCGGCTAAGTTCATTTAGTTTCCTTATACTTAGCTTTTATTTTATAATTAATTATCGCCTAGTCAGGTTATTCATTAAAAAAATCCCTGGTAAACTGTATCCTTGATACAGCTGTAAGTTTTACGTGGATAGTCTATGTATTATATAAGAGGATGTTCGGACAATTGGAAGAACAGTACGAATTAATGTTTCAAACTGAGTTTATTACTCACAGGTTGATGATACGGAAAGCCCCACGCTAGCAAATTGTCGATATAGTAGATCTCTAGATATAAAACTTCTTTGAGAATACCTATGCCAGTAGAGCTCAAAAATTAGCTACAAATAGTTAATAATATTTAAACCGTTGTGTAAATTTACTTATTCATAATATGAAATGAACTCAACAATTTTAGATAATCAGTAGTAATAAGTATAGACCGAAAGCCTAGAGAAAAGACATTGTAATATGAGTGAAAAATGGTTAAAGCCGTTTTCGAGATCATCGTCGCTTATAACTCGTTTAATAGTATGTATTAGATTGTTCTCTCTGAAGTCTTAAGTCTATTATTTAATATGTTTATTGGTGATTGGTGTTGAGCAATGGCAATTCTGATTCCTGTGTATGGTAGAAAATATTAGACAATTTTATTAAGCAGGAGCATTCCACGTAAGAGACAACAGTTTTGAATAAGTGAACAGAATCTTTGACAATGCAACTACAGATAAATATAGGGTGTTAAAAAAAGAGCGTTTGAGATTTTAAGGGGTTACTCAGAATCAAGGATAAAATACCTACAGGAAAAATATTGAAAACATCCGATCTACAACTTTTTTTTTCAGTTTTCCATGCTAATTCTTGATTCACTTTGCGTCAATTTAGATATTTTTCCTTTATTCTATACTTGATTCTGAGTACCTAACTCCTTAAAATCTCAAACTCACTTTTTTAACATCCTGTATATGTCCTATGTCGCTGATTTAAAAGTTTTGTTTCGTGTGTTGAGACAAAATTAGTTTCTCATGAAACACTCCAGCAGCATACAGCGTTAGGTGGATCCTACAGTGAAACAGGTCGAAATAAGACAGAAACAGCTAAAATCCCCAGATAAAAGTAATAATAATTTCTGTATAGTTATGTATGCACTGTAAAAATATTAAGAGTAAAATAAAT
Organism: Coleophora deauratella; assembly: GCA_958295455.1. Lineage (NCBI taxonomy): Eukaryota > Metazoa > Arthropoda > Insecta > Lepidoptera > Coleophoridae > Coleophora > Coleophora deauratella. The sequence continues at coordinate 9,202,993 of OY282409.1, read as the reverse complement.
AAACATGAAGGATATGTTATGTTATGTATACCTTGTTTATTAATGATCTTACTAGTATGAAATACTTCATAACATAGCTAGTCATATGGACTTTAAATTTTGTATAAAGATATTTTAGTAGCATATTCAAAAGTATTTATTAAACTTAAGAAAAAATAACTAAATTTTGCAACTTAATGCATTTGTTAATGTTATTATTTACAATAATGTAAATTATATGATAATGGTGTCGATTCCACAATTAAACTTATTTGACAGAATTAAACTAAATTTAAGTGTTCTGTCTTTGTCTTTCTATATCGTAAGGATGCTTAAATTAAGTTTAGTCCTGTCAAATAAGTTTAATCGTAAACACCGAATCGACACCATTTGGTTTCTATTATTAAAGTGTATTAAATATTATATGCAATATTTTTTATTCTTGTGTCTTATGCAAGTTATCCTATACCATGGACTAAGAAAACCAAGGAACGGAGTGCTTATAAGGGACCAAAGTTCTGTAAAACATAAACTCAAACTCAAAATGTTTTTTATTTAAGTAGATGCTTTACATATGCTTTTAAATCGTCAATCGACAGGTTCTCACTACTCCCACCTTTAGGTAGGCAGTTATATCCTTGTCCTTTACTCAGTTTCCATACATGCATGTTCTAACAAGGTGACTGAAATGAAAAATTTAATTTACAAATAATTTAATGTGTTATCATTAATCTAACATAATCATTAGGTATTCCATAAAACAACTTTATGCTCAAGTCTATTCTTCGTCAGCACCACCTCCACTTGCCACACGGTCCTTCACATCTTTCCATAGTTTCTGAAAGAATGAAAGGATTATAAAAATAAGAGCTGCAAAAGGAACTATCCTTTTTTATGTTGGCAGATTGTGATGCAGCAAAGTACAATAAGGTTCAAAATTAAAATAAAACCGTATCTGAAAGAACAAGGTTGCCACTTTTCCAGTCCTTCGTAAAATCACAGCATGACTAGGGCACACCAGAATAAACAACTGGAGTTCCAGAGCAACAGAAGGATGTTAAACTAGGTAGGTCTTTTATCTGAACAAAGTTTTAGGTTATACTATACTATTTCAATTCGAGGAGTTCCTATATCTGCTGCTTACTAATGACCTTAGTTTCTTGTAATAATCGATAGTTATTGCAATTTTACTAAGAAAAACTAGTGTCTAACGATAAGTAATATTACATAACAAAATACTCACTCCTCTGTTTATGCTCTCGAAGACCGACACAGAGACCATGTCGAAGGTGCGCTCAAAGAAAAACGCTCCTACGGTGATGGCGAGGAAAAAGGTGGACGTCCTCTTGAATACAGAACGGTTTAGTCCGGACCAGAGCGACATTTTCGTGGATTCTCAGAAGAATCTTCGGAAAATCACTGACCGATTTGGATATTCAATGGAGGTTTTCTCTTTGACAATGACGTTTGATTGACAGAGCCACACAAAGAGAATATAGGAATATGTGAAAGAGAGGGTCCAAAATGGTTGCTGTCAGACTGCAGGTTCTGAACGCGGCCCAGCTGTCTGTAAATACCATGGACTATTTTTGTTTTTCTTAGCACATAATAGGCAAAGGCTTCTATAGTCGTACAGTTTTGTCTGTGTATTAAATCTTACTCGAAGAGAAACTCGACATTTCGACGGGTGAACAAGCTATTTGAATTTTTTAGAAACGTTCAGATCGTTTTAAAATTAGGGTAACGGGTACAATGATTGGCCCTTTAAGCAAACTTTTTACTTTGAACCCATGTAACTCTGAATATTGGCTAACAGTTGACTGCTGAATTGTATGTTACCATTCTGTAAGGGCCTAAGAAGTAAATTAATATGATTTGAAACCTAAATAATTGCGTTAAAATAGATATTTATGGAATTTTAGTAAAAACCACCCAAAAGTAGTATTATTGGCCCCCTTGAGCACAGTGATTGTCCTAACGATTTAAATGTAGCAAAACGAGCAATAGTGATGTGAAACAAAGAATCAAATAAAATAAAATATGTTAAAATCTTTTATTTTATTCTCTTATTATCTCAGTAGAAAATTACAAAATAATAAAATAACAAAAGATATAAAATGGTTTTCGTTTTCACTGTATCTCATTACTAATGTAAAGTAAGTAAATTAAGAGAATAGGCATTTATTTTTTAGGTTTTTGTATATATAGCTAGGTAGATAAAATAAATTTGTTAAAATATAATAAAATGCGCACATCACTATCGTGTTCTTTGAGAAACGGTATATTGATTGGCCCTAACAAAATACAATGATTGGCATTGCCAATCCCATCAAAAACACAGTGATTGGCCCGGCCAGTTTTTGTTTAGACAAGGGCTATGATGGTTTATGCATGAATTTAATAAATAACTCCGTTAACACAGCGCAAATAAAGTTCAAAATCTTATTGTATTTTATAAAACCGTCTTTTAGTGATTGGCCGCCATGCCATTCAATTGGACTTCCATATAAGGCCTAAGTACGGCCATATTGGCCCCCTAATATTTCTGAATTATACGTTAGAAATTAGTTACTTTTGCGTTATTTAACATCAAATCGACCTAATAAATGAAATAAATAACTCTTACAATGTAATAAATCCCGATACAATAAGAAACAAAGCAATAAACCTACCTAGTCTTAACAAATTTTGATAAAAATCTGCAGTACATTGAAACGACTGCGACACACGAACAAAAAGACTTTAGTTTTTAGTGTTGATAGATTCGAAATCAAAAAAGCTATTATAAACTATACAAAGCATAAAATGCTTATTTTTAAAAAATATAAGACGATATTTTTAGTAGCGGTAACCCTTAATGTTGTGCTATAAAGTTCAAAAGGCCATTCACTGGAGGGGGGCCAACGATACTACTGGTTACTCTACTTTCTTGGAAAAATAATAATAAAATTTTTTTTTATCAGTGTTATTTAGATTCTTGATATCTAATTGATCCCTTCATACGTATACTGTAATGGTGTAAGTAATACAACGGGACTATCTGACTGCACCGCTGCTAAGTGGTGGGGTAGCACGTAGCACTAAAGGAAAGTTACTTTACTCTTTGCACTAACTGCAGAGCTAGAAAAATCTTACGTCTTCTAGTAAATGAAATTCATGTTTACTATGGGCAAAATATAATGTTCTATTTACATTTTTAAATAAAATAAAATGCTGGTATTACAATGTGAACAATATTTTCTTAAAGTAACATTGAGTACAGAAATTAGACAGTAAAATGTAACAAACACGCACACAGCACGGAATGATAATAAATTATATACACTTATAACATTGCGTTGAGACAGCAATATTTATAAATATGCAATTTGAAGTTCCGGCTATGTTGCGTGCACATTACCGAATTTTTCGATGGTAAATATTTATTATACAGGATGTTAAAAAATAGGCTTTTGACATTTTAAGGCGTTACCCAGAATCAAGTACAGAATACATTGAAAAAATACAAATTCTTGATTCATTATTCAGATTTAGTATGGGGTTCTGAAAAAAAAAAAATTGAACAGCGGAATTTTTCCCTGTATTCTATGCTTGATTCTGATCATTTAAAATTTCGGACGCACTTTGTTAACACCTGTATTTTACATGCAGTTTTTACGCTTCTCACTGTTAGGTCAATGTTTCTGCCTAGACAGCGGCCCCCACTCACCAGGCGGAGAAAATGTTTCCAATGCTTTCCAAATGGCCATAATATCTGGGGACTATTACATATAATATTCATATTATGTATAAGTTTAAAAATATGATATTAATAGTAAGTAATTAAAACTTGCTAAAACAAAGTTCCCTAATTTACTATATTCCACTAGTATGTTTTTAATTTTGGTTCTACTCCCTGAAAGTTAATGCATAAAAATAACATTACATATGGTTCATTCCAATCAAAAAAAAGCAAAAGGTAAACAAACATAGTATGCAGATGACATTGACAGATGTCAGTTCCATGGTAAGTTTGTTTACGTTTTGCTTTTTTTTATTGGAATGAAGTATACATGTTATACTTATCAATACAAAAAGAAATAACTGTTTTGTCAAATAATTAAATACAACATCCCTTTTGGGTTAGAATAAATAAAATGGAATTTTGAAGACGTTGAAATTATACTTTGCCAAAATTTAAAATAAAAAAATATAAATAATGATCTCACTTAAAATATATTGGATCCCAAAACTTGGTAGTGTTATGGCTATCTAATATAAGTTTGTGGGATTCCAAATATATATTCATAGTACATATTTTTTAAACTATAAAACATCCAATTTAAAACTAATATTTAATACTTTTATGTATTATCGTATTATGTAGGGTGTAATAGTTCCTTTTAAATATCCATTATTTTTATCTTTTAACAAACTTAACTCTTCACAAATTCTAGACCATGTCAAAAAAATAAAATTTTGAACTATTTTTTTATTCAAACTTGTTTAAGAATATTAAAAAATGTTAACTTTAATGTAACACTGACCTTTAAAAATGAGCATTTTTGGGAGTTAATCAGTTTGATATTAAGACCTATTATTAAGGCTTCTGAGGTCAGGCCCATCACCAAATTGAAGCCACTTTAGGAGTCGAACATCAATCTAGTGGCCTGTGACAGTCTATGAGAAAGGTAGCTTATTTTTTTATAATAGTTTAGTATGTGAATTTGTTGGACCAAAATCTTCAAGGGCAAGTCAACTCTCAACAACCAACCAGCATTGTTTATTATATTTTGGAGCTGAAAACGTATTTGCTAGAGTGAGAATTCACAGTCCGAAAAAATATATACGTCAAATATCTCAATATTATAGTGTGTACTAAAACAAAGGTTTATTTATACCCTTTGTTTAATGTCATTTTTCCATTTAAGTTATACTGCTGAGTTAAAGTTGATGAAGCATTGTTTGCAATTACTATAAAGAAAACATCAGATCATTCATTTACACCTACCAACATATTTGCTTTGGATTTCATAAGATATTTAATTAAAATCGTAAAAAGTATCTCTAGCTTTAGGTACCTCTATTATATTAATCAAACATTAAATTTTGAAAGAGAACCAATAACTACAATCGGTGGAGATCAACTATGATACTGATTTATACTTTTTTAAATCATGAATATATGATTTTATGGTTGTAGCTCAGTATTAATTTTTGTCCTAATATTATAAAATAGGTTTCCTTTAACTCCTGTCTTCAACAAAATTGTTTCTAGGTCCAAGACTAATTATAAGTTTAGTACTTTATACTCGTATTACACAGTAATTTCCATTTAAACAAAATTAACATCGTGATGATTTAAGGTGTATCAAACATCCAGTAGGATGTGATAGAATATTATGGTTGGTATAAATTTTGGTGACCACAATGTAAATATGTAAACCAAAAGATCTTAAAAGTATTATCTTTGTAAACTTTCAAAGAAAGACTTCACATTATTTTACCTGTTAACTTTAAGATAATCGGTACACAGTTACATTTCAAACACTCATCAAAATCAGTCCTCTATTTTATAATAAAAATATTTGCAATTTTAACCATGCAGTGATACGCCTTAGTATACATACATATACAATACATCTAGGAAATATTTCTGTCCTGCTAGGGTTGTGCATGTGTCCGCCACATTTGAGCTTGCAAGCATTGTCCCTGGCACTGTCTAGCAGCCACTAGCAACATTTCTTTTTGGTTTTGTGATTCTTTTTAAGGTGCACTGTGTCGTTTGACGTAACATTTTGTCGCTCTTTCATCTCCAATTTTGATCTTAGAACCTGTAATGTTAAAGTTGAGAACTGAGTGATGATGAGTGATAATAATGAGTTTTGGGTGGTTAGTTTGCTGATAAGCCTATGGACAGCCCATTTAGAATGTTTGTTTATCTAAAGTGATTACAGTAAATGACATTCATTTTTAAATAAATAAGTAATAAGTAGTTGTTAACAACCCATTACGTCCCCACTGCAGGGGCACGGGTCTCTTCCCATAACTCGGGAAGGTTTAGGCCATACTCCACACACGGGGGCCAAGTCCGGAGTAATAAGTAGTACTGTAAGATAATATCTCATATTTAGAATCTTTGTAGTATTTCAATTCAATATTTTATTTAAATTATGATCATCTACTAATGCTGCTGACTTAAGGGGGGCAACCTTTTTCCTGACACAACAATTACCAATTTTATGTGGGTGGCTGCAATCACTACTTACTCATATATTTTAAACTGTTAAGTGATATATGTATAATACAGATGAATATAAATCTTACCATTTTTGTGATGGTAAGGAACATCTCTTCAACATTTATGTTCTCTTTTGCGCTGGTTTCAAACAGCGGTATGTTCATTTGGTTGGCGAACCTCTGGGCGTCCTCTGTAATCACTACCTTCCTTGATGGACAGTCGTTCTTGTTACCGACTGTGAAGCAAAGATGTTACAATTAAAATACTTAGCCAGCTAACCGTTACAGCATTGACACAGAATTCACAAAAACAAGCAATGTAAATGGATTTCATGTTGCACAACAAATTGTTACATAAAATCTTTAACAATTCTTTTGGACACCTTTAATTAGATTATACTGTAGTAAGAATATCTAATGTCCGTTGCGAGTCTGCCCTAAATTACAAAAGGATTAAAAAGGATTTAACTGTAAGTATTACAAGGAATAACAATAACTATTTATACCAATTTTTAAAACACTTTCTCATAAAATATTCTTGCTTTGCAAATCGATGGATTTTAAGCACAATAGGTGTCATTTCTCTTGATCCCCAGATTGTCAAGAGATACACTAAAATGATTTGTTAAATTGGTTTAGTTATTTGGTGGTACTGTTTTTCCATTATCATACCAACATGCACATCACAAAATACCTACATTTGATCCTGTTTATAGCCTTTGGTAATTTGCATGACTCATTAAATTATTGGTAGGAAGCTGTTTGTAGTTAAAAATTAAAATGAATTCCCGTATCATTATCTACCCACTTTTTTATACAAATGAGTTTCTGAGAATTTTATGGGTGAGCTGACACGAAGGCAATTTGTCTGATGAAAGATTCAGTTGTCCACTGATTTAGAAAGCATTTTGTAACACTGTGAGATAATTTTTTATCCTTGCAGTAGGATAGCCATAGATAGGACAGATTCTTAACAGGTAAATGTTATCTTAGTTCTGAAACAGGACCATATTTAGATGCAACAGGTCAAGGGTGATATGATGACAGTAATTAAGAATATGTAAGCTTATTCTTTAATATTATTATCAGTTTTATGTCATCTCTTGCATTTATTGTACTACAGTGCTACATAGGACAATGATATCAATGTATATTTTCAACATTATACCATGTCCATACACTATTTATAAAATAGTTAATTTAAATCTGGATAAACTCACCTAAAACTTTGTTCACGACATCACAATTCTGTTCAATCTCATGCAGCCACCGCTTGACATTGGCGAAGGATTGGCCATTGGTGACATCGTACACGACGATGACCCCATGGGTCCCCCGATAGTACGTGCTGGTGATAGTTCTGAAACGCTCCTGCCCCGCCGTATCCCATATCTGGAGCTTCACTCGCTCGCCGTTTATTTCTAAAGTCCTTATTTTGAAGTCTACGCCTATCGTCGTAATGTAACTACCAGAGAAAGTGTTATCCGCGAAACGAAGGAGTAGACAACTCTTCCCGACACCTGCAACAGAAGGGGCACACTGATAATGGCAGGAGCCTTTAAGAGTACCTACGGACTGATAGTCCAGGCCAGGCCTCGCCCACTAACTCACCACTATCGCCTATAATCAGCAATTTGAAAAGATGGTCAAACTCGCGCGCCATCTCTCAAAAATTATTGCGGCTACTACACTATTTGGTCATGTATTCACTGGTAATGTTAGAAATCGATTTAACACAACATGAACTACAGAAATATTAATAAAAAGCATGCCGTAAGACGTTACGCTTGCGTCACTTTACGATACGTCCGCCATTATTGTCTTTTTTCTTTTTTTCAGGTTCAATAAAAAATGTTGCCATTGCATCTCAATATTGCAAAAGTAAGTGTATCCGAGCGAGCCGAGGCGAACGTTCAGAAACTAAACTACACACGCGCTATGTCGCCTGGGCCGCGTTCCGAGGGTGCCAAAGAGGTTTATATACAAGAGCCGCAATCACCTATAACGCTTCCATGACAACGTGGAGTAAAGTAACAAAAACTAGGACGTAGCTTTGAAACATGAACTTATGTGAAATGCCGAGATTCGCTTAGTAAGAGTGAGACAAATATAGTGTAACACTATATTTGTCTCACTCTTACTAAGCGAATCTATACAACTAAACGTCAAGTAAGAAAAAGAGGGCGATATGTTTTCAATGACACTTGAACAATGTTGCCAGTAGTAGTATCATATTCCCCCAATGAATGAATGAACGAATGAATGATAGATCGATATTTTTGTAACTGTAATGTAACACCGAGTGGATAATATCAGTGAAATGTCATATCTCCAGAACACTATTCTATATCGCAAACATGCCCCAACGGCATATATGGCTAAAAGTCTTATGAGTTACTCAGTCTGTATCAAGCTACGGTCACGACAACGTGTCCTCCGTACTCACTCCTTGTTACACAAAATCCTGCCGAATTGCGTAGTAAAATCGTGTAAATCTCATTCCGCCAGAGATAACAAGAACACCGGTATCACATTTCACAGGTCAATAAGTATTTTGTTAAGATTTTGAATAAAAACAACTTCGTAAAAATTCATCACAAATTGTCGCAATTTTCCATCGTTCAGTGTTGCTTAAAAATAAAAATACTAAATACCCTAATTTGGGGGAATTTAAATGAATGAATGATGAGGACGTATTACGTGTGTCTATCGATAACTGTTTAAATTGTAACATTACTGTAACTGTATATTTTTTGTAAAAGGGTGTTAAAAAAGCGCGCATGAAATTTTAAAGGGTTATTCAGAATCAAGTATAGAATACAGGAAAAAATATTTAAAAAATCCAATATACAACTTTTTTGTAGTTTTCCACACAAATTCTTAATTAATTATTCAGATTCAGTATTACAAACTGAAAAAAATATATTGTGTACTTATTCAATATTTTTTCCTGTATTCTGTACTTGATTCTGAGTAACCCCAAAACGCACTTTTTTAACACCTACTATAAATAAACGATAAGAGAGAGAGAGAGAAACAATAAATAAAAATGACCTTGCCATTTACCTTACTAATAAACCAATCATTCGATGAAGGTGTGTTTCCTGAAAACTTAAAAAAGACATTAATAAAACCTGTACACAAGAAAAATTCTAGAACGGACCCGAATAACTATAGACCTATTGCCTTACTACCGACAGCTTCAAAAATTTTTGAAAAACCTATAAGTAACAGAATATATAAGTTCTGTGAAAAATTCAAAATATTTGATGAATCCCAAAATGGGTTTAGAAAAAATCGATCCACAACCTTAGCAGTTTATAAATACATACAGGAAGTTTACAATATACTGGACAAAAAAGAATATGCAATTGGAATTTTGTTAGATATGTCCAAAGCGTATGATAAAGTACAATATAACATCTTACTGGATAAATTATACGGAATAGGTATTCGCGGAAAAACACATAAATGGTTGGCATCATATTTAAAAAGTAGAGAGCAGTACGTAGAAATTGAATATTATAACCATCAAACTAGCAAAATCAACAAAATCCGATCTGATAGTAAAATACTAAATGCCTCAATTCCACAAGGCAGTGTCATGGGTTGTCTCTTATTTTTGGCCTACATAAACGATCTCCCAAAAGTAATGGAAGAAAAGTGTGTCTTGTTTGCAGACGATATTTCCTTGCTTACGTCAGCACCGACGTAAGCAAGGAAATATCGTCTGCAAACAACATTCGTCGTCTGAAACAGTACCGACGCTCCCACTCTCTTTACTCTCCAGAAAAAACTTGTAAGAATACTAGCAAATATAGTACAAATTGAAAGCTGTAAACCTTATTTCCAAAAGTACTCAATCCTCACACTTCCAAGTATTTATATCTTAGAATCATGTAAATTTGTCCGAAAATACCCCGAGTTTTATTCTAAGCGCAAAGATATACCAACCAAATACACCTTTCGACACTCCAACAGACTAATGGTGCCAACTTCTAAACTTACAATATATTCGGCAAGCCCTCACGTAATGACGATAAAAATTTTCAATAAATTACCAAACACATTAAGAAACATACCAGAAGACAGACTATTTACAATCAAATTAAAACAATTTCTTATTGACAAAGCTTATTATAATGTTGACGAATTTTTAAATGACAAAATTTAGACAGAAATAGGAAAAATTAAATAATTTATATTTACTTATCTATAAAATTATTATTTTTTGTAATTATTATTATTTTATTTAAAATAAAAATGCGTTTTCCTCTCTTCTAACCATATTGCGGTGCCCGACAGGGTCCATAATGATCTATTCTGACATGTACACCTATTTATTATACATTATGGATTGCAATAAACTATTGAAATTGAAATTGAAATTGAAAATGTTACCCTATATTTGTATTTTATATTAATTTAAAACGTAAACTAGGATTTGCAAAGATCCCGTGAGGAGAAAAAAATAGTAATAAATAATAAAAGTCGCGGGCGAAAGCTCGTGACAATAAATACAATAGTTGATAAAACTAAATTCTCGTATTTTATATTAATTACAGTTATTGCTTGAAGTAAATGCTGATTACAATTACAATTCGGCTATTCCAAAATAAAATACTGAATACGCCATTTCGATAATTTTATATTAGCAAAATTTTAAAGAAAATTCTTAGCCTTAAAACTTTCAAAATACTTTATTGCCTTTTTTCGGTAGCTCAGAAGCCTAATTCTTTCACAAGCTAGCGAAAAATAAATCTCCGCTAAGGTGACATCGTATGCAGTAAATTCAAATGTAAGAGAGTCCTTTTTTGTGAAATAGCCATATTCAGTGTTTTATTTTGGAACAACCTAATAATTGAATTTAAAATTGGTTCTGATAATATTTACGAGTGAGTTCTAATAATTTTAATAAAAGTTCCTGGATTTTTCAAAGACTATCAATTAAAAATTAAAGTACGAGTTCTCAAACACGACACAAAATGACCCGTCAAACCTAAAAGTTATATGATTTATGTCGTTTAACATTAAAAATTAAAAAAACAGCTCTTTAGGTTTTCTTTCGTTTTTCAGTTTTTATTAATCCTGCTATTGAGAAAAGTCTTTCGGAAGTCACATCTGAATGTTTTACTAACATGTATTTGACTAAAAAATTGAAATAGTAATTGTTAAATCATTTCAGTAAACGTAACAATAAGGGGTTTTCATTTTCAAGCAATTTAGTGATTTTCAACAGTGACAATAGATGGCGCTGCACCGAAGTCGAGCGTTAATGTCATAAATAATTATGAGATTTCATTTTTGTACGTAATTCTTTTTATAGGTAATTACAATTCTTTATTGGACATTTAAAGAAGATTATTAAATACAACACGCACATATTCATACCATTAAAATGGTCGGTAGCCTTATACAGAGTATTAAGAAAATTCGAACTAGGTACTTTTTGAGGGGCGATTTAGAGATTCTATAATATTTATCAAACTGAAAAACTTTTGTCCCACATCTTTGTAAAAAAATTGTGTACTCCATACAAAGTTCCCATGGAAATATAGACCGAGTACGGGTTGCCAGCTGTTTAATTTAATACCTAACTTTCCATCAACGCCACCTATTGAATAGATTCGGCAATTTTTTTTTATTAAAAACCTCTCATTACAATTAATTGTTAAAATGCCAATAATTGCCAATTACAATTAATTTTTATTGTTTCATTACAAAAATTTTATTACACTCTGACTGAATAAACAGAAAACTGAATAAAAAGTTTCTATTAATTTAAAAACCTTTGTAAGCTTCATTACGCCTATTCACTTTTGCTTTTAAATTATTACTAGTAATTAGATAATACGATATCATCCACTCGGTGTTACATTACAGTTACAAAAATATCGATCTATCATTCATTCATTCATTGGGGGAATATGATACTACTACTGGCAACATTGTTCAAGTGTCATTGAAAACATATCGCCCTCTTTTTCTTACTTGACGTTTAGTTGTATAGATTCGCTTAGTAAGAGTGAGACAAATATAGTGTCACTTTCACATAAGTTCATGTTTCAAAGCTACGTCCTAGTTTTTGTTACTTTACTCCACGTTGTCATGGAAGCGTTATAGGTGATTGCGGCTCTTGTAGGTATATAAACCTCTTTGGATAATATCGTATTATCTAATTACTAGTAATAATTTAAAAGCAAAAGTGAATAGGCGTAATGAAGCTTACAAAGGTTTTTAAATTAATAGAAACTTATGTTAGTGATGAAACAATAACCATTAATTGTAATTGGCAATTATTGGCATTTTAACAATTAATTGTAATGAGAGGTTTTTAAGAAAAAAAAGTTGTCGAATCTCTTCAATAGGTGGCGTTGATGGAAAGTTAGGTATTAAATTAAACAGCTGGCAACCCGTACTCGGCCTATATTTCCATGGGAACTTTGTATGGAGTACACAATTTTTTTACAAAGATTTGGGACAAAAGTTTTTCAGTTTGATAAATATTATAGAATCTCTAAATCGCCCCTCAAAAAGTATATAAAATAAATATAATAAAATGTTTTATTTCTCTTTCACAAAGGTACAAAATTTTTAGCAAAAACAGTAGGAATATGTGAATGTGCAATTCCTTTGTGAGAGACTGGTATCTATACTAGGGGTTACCTGTGTTACAGATTGCCAGGCTCTCACCCCGCGCCCTAGGTTACTGTATTATGATACAAATTGAGAGAGATATAAAATTAAACATTAAACAAGTAGGTTTTAATGCATGTGCATGAGAGTTTGTGTTATGTGTGTGTGTGTGTGTGTGTATGTGTATGTGTGTGTTTGTGTGTGTGTGTTTGTGTGTGTGTGTTTGTGTGTGTATGTGTGTGTGTGAGTGTGTGTGTGTGTGTTTGTGTGTGTATGTGTGTGTGTGAGTGTGTGTGTGTGTGTGTGTGTGTGTGTGTGTGTGAGGGAGATATGCATGTGTGATAGTGAAATAGTATTATACGAATAATATCCGGAGGATCCTAATGGTCCTTATGATAAGGGAGCGAGTATTGATTCGGTTTCATTATAGCTTAAAGAGAGTAGCCATGAAGTTACAGCTTTTTTGCAATGATATCCGGGAAGAGAGTAGATGAAGAGATTTTGGTTTACTGAGTTGTATAGAAAAGGACCAAGAAAACAATAGAATCTGTGTGAGGAAGTAGTTAGAAAGAATGCAGTTGGATAAACCCTACCTTGGCGACGTATGTAATTAATTAGTGATGGGTCAAAAGGGACAAGAGAGTGTGCTTTAAGTACAGTATGTAAAATAAACAATTGTCTTACTGTAAGAAGTTTGCATTTTTTGTATAGTTCGGTTGTCGGAAAATAAAAAGGGAGAAAGTAGCTAACCTTGAGGACTGCTCGTTGGGCGCGTTCAAGATGAAGTAGATTAGTCTTGGGAGCACCTCCCCATGATGTAATGCAGTATGTCAAGATTGACTGACACAGTGCAAAGTAGGTAAGCTTAACCTAGTTCTAATTTTATTAATACTCTGTATAAGGCTGCTGAGCATTTTAATGGTATGAATATGTGCGTGTTGTATTTAATAATCTTCTTTAAATGTCCAATAAAGAATTGTAATTACCTATAAAAAGAATTACGTACAAAAATGAAATCTCATAATTATTTATGACATTAACGCTCGACTTCGGTGCAGCGCCATCTATTGTCACTGTTGAAAATCACTAAATTGCTTGAAAATGAAAACCCCTTATTGTAACGTTTACTGAAATGATTTAACAATTACTATTTCAACTTTTTAGTCAAATACTTGTTAGTAAAACATTCAGATGTGACTTCCGAAAGACTTTTCTCAATAGCAGGATTAATAAAAACTGAAAAATGAAAGAAAACCTAAAGAGCTGTTTTTTTAATTTTTAATGTTAAACGACATAAATCATATAACTTTTAGGTTTGACGGGTCATTTTGTGTCGTTTTTGAGAACTCGTACTTTAATTTTTAATTGATAGTCTTTTAAAAATCCAGGAACTTTTATTAAAATTATCAGAACTCACTCGTAAATATTATCGGAACCAATGTTAAATTCAATTATTAGGTTGTTCCAAAATAAAACACTGAATATGGCTATTTCACAAAAAAGGACTCTCTTACATTTGAATTTACTGCATACGATGTCACCTTAGCGGAGATTCATTTTTCGATAGCTTGTGAAAGAATCAGGCTTCTGAGCTACCGAAAAAAGGCAATAAAGAATTTTGAAAGTTTTAAGGCTAAGGATTTTCTTTCAAATTTTGCTAATATAAAATTATCGAAATGGCGTATTCAGTATTTTATTTTGGAACAGCCGAATTGTAATTGTAATCGGCATTTACTTCAAGCAATAACTGTAATTAATATAAAATACGAGAATTTAGTTTTATCAACTAATTGTATTTATTGTCACGAGCTTTCGCCCGCGACTTTTATTATTTATTACTATTTTTTTCTCCTCTCGGGATCTTTGCGAATCCTGGTTTACGTTTTAAATTAATATAAAATACAAATATAGGGTAACATTTTTATTTATTGTTTCTTCTCTCTCTCTCGCTCTTATCGTTTATTTATAGTAGGTGTTAAAAAAGTGCGTTTTGGGGTTACTCAGAATCAAGTACAGAATACAGGAAAAAATATTGAATAAGTCCACAATAATTTTTTTTCAGTTTCTAATACTGAATCTGAATAATTAATTAAGAATTTGTGTGGAAAACTACAAAAAAGTTGTATATTGGATTTTTTAAATATTTTTTCCTGTATTCTATACTTGATTCTGAATAACCCTTTAAAATTTCATGCGCGCTTTTTGAACACCCTGTATATATTTTATACAAAAAATATACAGTTACAGTAATTTTACAATTTAAACAGTTATCGATAGACACACGTAATACGTCCTCATCATTCATTCATTTAAATTCCCCCAAATTAGGGTATTTAGTATTTTTATTTTTAAGCAACACTGAACGATGGAAAATAGGCATGAGTCCGATATATCAAAACGTAACTAAAAACGGATATGAGATTCATATCATAACATATCGATATGGCAGTTTTTAATATCGGATATTAGTAAAACTATACATAGGCTAAGTAACGCGCGAACTACAAACTCGCACATTCCAAGCATATGATATCGAACGGTTTGATATATTCGCTTTCTCTCTTTCTAACAAAAAGACATTTCATTAGTGCGAAAGAAATGCAGCGAATATTGAACTGGGACGGATATCAGCGGATGATAGGCGAATTGAACATTACGGTTATTGCAATAAGGTTTAGATTGGACTTGATAACGCGTGAGTTTGTGTTTCCGTTCGTTTTCTAAACAAATATATAAGTTACGATTGAAAAGCGATTAATATCGTGCTACCCATATCGATATCTGAAAACGGTTTTCGATATCGATATGAAAACTTCATATCGGTTACAAAACCGTTTTCCAAAAAAACTGATAACGCCCATGTCTAATGGAAAATGGCGACAATTTGTGATGAATTTTTACGAAGTTATTTTTATTCAAAATCTTAACAAAATACTTATTGACCTGTGAAAAGTGATACCGGTGTACTTGTTATCTCTGGCGGAATGAGATTTACACGATTTTACTACGCAATTCGGCATGTTTTTGTGTAACAAGGAGTGAGTACGGAGGACACGTTGTCGTGACCGTAGCTTGATACAGACTGAGTAACTCATAAGACTTTTAGCCATATATGCCGTTGGGGCATGTTTGCGATATAGAATAGTGTTCTGGAGATATGACATTTCACTGGAGGGTGCACCATGGGTGCACCTGACAGCAACCGTTTTGTACCCTCTCTTTCACACTTACGCGATTTATAATGGCCAGAGAAGCCTTTGCCTTTTCCTTGCAAAAGCAGGAAAGAACCAAACAAAAAAAAAATATGCTATCCTGTTGTCAGAGAAAACGGTTGCTGTCAGAGAGGGCAGGTTCTGAACGCGGCCAGGTTTTCGGTTTCCATTTGACGTTATATGTCATTATTGCCATTTAAAGGGAAAATCCTAAACTTTAGGTAATTAGAAAAACAAATACCAAGGCTGGTTTCAGGATCCGCTGATAGCAGCGCTATTGAACAGCGCGCATTTCAACAGCGCACGCTTGACAGCGAACATCTGTGAAACGAGTTTTATCAGCGCGCGTTTCGTTGTGGTGTACAGTCGTCATCATGTCATTAGCTTTTTTTATGGAAAAGACTTTAAAATTACTTTTTTTTACTTTTATAATTTTGCGAACGGTCTACTCCAATTCCAATAATATACGATTCTTAACTAAGAAGTGATATTCAAAAATGAACTGATATTAATAATATTAGAAAAAGATATCAACCTGTTCAAACATGTTTTTATTAACGTTTTTCTACCTAGTTATTATTTGTGTGACATAATTAATATGGTAATTCCACCCCATTTTCTCTCAGGCTTTACTTTTGGGATCCCTATTCTAAGGCTGAAGTCATACAGCGGAGCGTTCCGGACGGAAATTATTTGTAATGTTCTATTGTAGTTTCTACTTACCCTGCTATACAGAGAATTGCTGGTAAACATATTAATGATACGTAAAAACTAGATTATTACAAAAAACAACCCGCGAAACATCTTCTGAGGCGCACGTCTTCAGTCATTCATCTAGAAGTCATATTCATTGTATTTAGACTGTACCCAGCAGCGCGTCCGAACGGCGGCGTCTCTCTGAACGCTCTCTGGCCGTAGAAGCGCTCCAACAGCGCGCGCTTGAGCAGCGCTGCCCGGTAGCGCGCGTTTCAACAGCGTGACAATAAAACGCGAGTACTATCCTCATACATATGAAACCAGCCCAAAGCTTAAGTTTTATTTTATTTTTGGATATTAAGATTATTGATTTTTTCTTATAGAATTTTGATATAAAATAATTTATTTTGGAAATGTAAAGCACAGTGGGCCACTCTGCGTGGGCAGACTGGGAGCTTAGTTATCTTCATGGGAGACATTTGGGGGATAGATAAAATTATATCAATCAACACCAGCGACAACTGTCAACATAATTAGGTGTGGTACGTGAACTGAGTCAATTTCACTAAAAAATCATCAAAGCTTGAAAAATGTCGGCT
The DNA here is from genome assembly GCA_958295455.1 of Coleophora deauratella. NCBI lineage: Eukaryota > Metazoa > Arthropoda > Insecta > Lepidoptera > Coleophoridae > Coleophora > Coleophora deauratella. The sequence continues at coordinate 9,185,652 of OY282409.1, read as the reverse complement.
ACATTGAAGCCTTATTTAACTGCCGTGCGGCACACCCTCACAGCTGCTATGTGCTTAGAACACTTCTCGTCACAAGTCGTGGAGAGATACAACAAACCCGAGGTCGAGGTTAGAACCAGCAAAGAGCTCCTCCTAAATCCGGTCATAATATCCCGGAACGCCAACGAGAAAGTGTTAATTGAGTCATCCATAAACTCGATAAGAGTGAGCATAATGATCAAGCAGGCAGACGAAATCGAAAAAATTCTGTGTAAAAAGTTCATGAGATTCATGATGATGAGAGCGGAAAACTTTATCGTGCTGCGGCGGAAGCCGGTCGACGGGTATCACATCAGCTTCCTAATCACCAACTTCCACACGGAGCAGATGTACAAGCACAAACTGGTCGACTTTGTCATATATTTTATGGAAGAAATTGACAAAGAAATTAGTGAGATGAAGCTTGCAGTGAATGCACGCGCCAGAATTTGCTCAGAGGAATTTCTTAAGAGATTCTAAGGATATATTTGTATAGGACAATCTAAATTAGCGCTATTCTTGTGTTTGCTAGCACTGTAGTAGCTAGCCTTTACTTTCCAATATTTTATTGACTGATGTGATTCTTAGCTGTTAACAGATTTATAACATGTACATTAATCGATTAAAACCATGTCTACTAAGTTATGAACAAAATATTGTATAGACTACTATTAATCATCAAAATTTAGCTAACACTAGTATTTTCTTTAAGGGCTAAAGTGTAAACAAATGATTTTATAGTTTCAAAGCTAGACAATCCTCTTGTAATATTTTTATTTATATAATAAGGCCATACAGCCTTTTGTGGGGCAAATCAGGTATCTAGTTAATTTTAAAAATAAAATTTTTCTTCTATAAAGTATCATTATGTAAAGGTATTTTATAGAACTTGGGGAATCTAAATATATACATACCAGATACTTGTCATAGAAAACCATTGCATGAATTTTATTATAATAAATGAATAAAATATGCAGTCACAGATCTCTTATCTGAAAATCATCATTGATGATAAATATTTGGCATTGACATGACCATACACAGTATTTGTTTTGTATAATTTATTTTCAGTATGTCATTCCATATTCTGATGCGGGTTGTGACTCTTGCACCAGAGTATTCTTTTATTTAATAAACAAAGGGGATGTATTTTATATTAAAACAACAATAAACTTATTTTAAGAATAATTTCTTTATTATTAATCTTTTTTAAATGAGAGTGTCCCATAGCTTTCAATCAGATACAGAAAAATGATTTTCATATACAGGGTGCTCTTAATTTTATACATATTAAATAGGTATATATACTAATTCAAAACTTATATCTTTCAAGCTATTTCAAAAACACCCCTGGTTACTACAGCAGATTTCAAAAATAAATTTGGTAGATAATTGCCTCTTATTACATCAGATGAATGCTGTTATTTTATAAACAAAATAGACTCTGTAGTAATTTGTTAAAAATGACGTCACAGTTTTCATACTTTTCTCAAAAACTTCTAAAATCTGCTGGCTGAATAGATGCTAAGTACAATTATTTACAGAGTTCTTTTATGATTTAATTCTTAGATTTGGCTGTACGCAGGGTGAAGCCCTCACCCTTGAATGCTTGGAAGGGCTCTGTCGTTGGCACCTCTTCTTTTCCGCTGGGCGGCCGTGACGTTCGGATAAACCTCAGTGTTCCCACCGTCCATTCATAGTCGGGAATGCCGCGTACGTATGGCTGTGAAGAAAAAATGCTACATTCATAAATTTTACGCAATAATGCAATCACTTAGATGGTAATCAATTCGTTTGGGTACAACTACAATATTTGGTGGGAGCTCTTCATACTGAAACCCCATTGCTGCCAATCACTCTTGTGAAAGTGTTTGGAGTATTTTGGCATCAATTTGTTTCAATCTGAATTTTAATAGAACAAACCTGTCTTGATTGTGAAGCAGATGGTTCCGATTCACTTTCACTGGTGACTTTCTTCTTCTTGCCATCTAGCCGGTTGCCGGCCCCGCTGAATGCGACAAACCCGGCTAGCTCAGGCATCATCCCAGCGGGGTCCTCATCCATGCCCTCAGAACCAGATGCCTCTCCTCCTCGAGGCACATACTGATCTTCTTTGTAACCAACTGGAGGGGCAAACTCCACCTGAAGAATGTCATGAATTCATTTTGTTTTTGCAAACTGTTATTTTCGCTGCAGACTCAGTTTGAAGAAATTTGGTACTTATAGAATTAAACAAAAAAAGAGCTGTGATCTGGACATTACCACGTAGTAGAGTGCTACAGGAGGAACTCAAGGTTACGCAGTCGACTCCAATGAGGACATAGTAGCAATTGCATACCAAAAGAACGGGAATAGCATGTAACAAGTAACCTAAACACCAGTAGCCATTGCCAGTGAAAAATGCTATTGTTGCAAAAGGATGTTTTGGCAATAGAATATTATCTTATTACATGTGGCACAATCATCCATACATACTATCTTAAATCTAGAGGATAACAACATACATTCATATCACACTCAATGATGATGACTGCATTCCCAGGCTTGGTCTCCAGCACACACAGCTCGTACACCTTCGAGTTGTATTTGATGGCTATCACATCACCAGTTGTGAGGCATGAGAAGTTGCGCAGACAATTTTCTAATACTGTAAATAAAAATTTTATGAACACAGCATTAACTAATGCCTAAATATTGTACATAGGGCGACATTTCATCATTTTCGTTGTTGTTAACTGTAGCTTCTATTTATCGTATCCTTCTCCTGCGTATTCCTCAGTAATAATGAGGCTCATAACTATTTATAAAACTGAATATTCTTTTCTACAAGAAGGATTCTTTATATGAGGTAGATTATCAATGTGATCAGTATGAAAACTTCAAAAAAAATTGAAGGAAAGGACAAAGTTAATGGAATAAAAAAAGATTCCACAATTTTTTACTTTTTATCTAGCTATTACGATTTCTTCCTTTTTACCAATTTCATTCTGACATTAATTCAAACTTCTTGACTCAGAAAATGTCAAATATTTGGACTATTATCAGATATTCTATGCAAATCCAATAAGAATCTTATCCCTCCCACACTACAATATTTCTTGAAGTTTAGTACAAAGTGATAGAATTACCTGCTTTCGGGTTGGTAATGTCTAAGAAGTCTTCAGAGAGCGGCTGGAACTTAGAGAATGTTGCAACAGGAAGTGATACACTTTCGATTTGAAGTAGAGCTCCTTCTTCTAGTACTAGATTTGCCATCATCTGCATATGAAAGCATACAAAATTATTCAAATTTCTAAACATCAGTAGTAAAATTGGTTCTTTGACAGATTTTCTAATAGTAAATAGTAAGTAGTCAATAGTTTCAACCAAGGTTCGGAACCGGTTAACAAATACCGGTTAATTTCGTTCGAATTTCGGTTAATGATTCCGTTCAGGTTAAAACCGGTTTCCAGCTTAACCGGTAAATTTGAATAAAATATCGGTTAATCAGGAAGCGGTTTTCTAACCGAAATAAGAACTAAATTAACCGGTTAAATCCAAACTTAGTCAAGTACAGGCGCGTCGCGCAGGTGCCACTGCCCGAGTCTTCTGCTCACTTTCTCGCACGCTTTCAATTGATTGCACGCGGCAAACATGCCTACAATGTCGCATATTCTTCAAATTAACCGGTTAATTCCGTTAGAACGAAAAAATATCGGTTTTGGTTAAACTGGTTAAATATACCGGTAACCGAAACCTGAACGAAACCTTAACCGAAATTATTTCGATATAGGGGTCAATGACCGAAACCGGTATTTTCAAAAAACCGGTTTCCAAACCCTGGTTTCAACAGCAAAATAATAGATACATTCTAATAGGCTAGAGTGTAGATAAAAAGATTAGTTAATGTAGTAGATAGATGATACTTAATTTGACCGGTTTTGTACTTTCTGTTTATCTTTTCTACTGAGCCTGTCTTTTATAATCATTTTGTACAAAATAAATGATAAAATAAATGTTTGTTGATGTACTATCAATGAATAAATGTATTATCTATCTACTCCAATTATTGTTATAGGAGCCTGATTAGTATTCACAGACCCAATGTGGTAAATAAACTTTTCCCTCGTCTGCCACAAATTCCAAAACACCGCAATGAGTTTGTCTCTTTGTCTTTTTGTTTGTTAGCTTGAATATCATTGGATACTCAATATTCAGTCTTGTTAGTTGTTCCAGAGCCGACGGAGGCATTATTACTGAAAAGTAACATTGTGTTGATCATAAATATAGAATAATAGATAGATAAAAGAAACATGTCAATTCATTCAGAGAATTGGCCTTACTCTTTCCTCCCCTTTCAACATCCTGTCTCTCATTTCCAGGCAGCATGGACACAGAGAAACATCTGTAGGTCATGTTGAAGGGTCTTGCAATATCATGGAACATGTTGAACCCAAACTGAAACTAAAAAAGTTATATTGGACAGATAATGGAGTGTATATCATTTACTGGATTTAACTAACTTGTAAAAGCTTACCATTTTAAAGGATTTATTATTTATTACAGGATTTATATCTAGAAAAAATACACGAACTATCAATCACAAACGTTATTATTTTTTTGTTTTTTTACTGCACCACCACACACACAATCACAAAGATGACATGACGTGCTCAGCGCTCGCATGACATGACAACTTCATCTTCGGTTTGTTTGGTTTGGATACATGTTTTATTGGATGTGAAGAATCAATTTAATGTTATGGCAACACTGTACAGATTCGCCAATCAAAAAACAGCTTAATAGATAAAGACCAATCAGAATTAAGCTATTGTAATTTTTTGACAGTTATACAATGTTTTAAGCAATAAAAATTAAAATCTTTTTTTATGAGAGCAACATCTGCATCTATCTCTTTCTTAATTCATCTACGTTCTCATTCATTTGTATATGTGGCAGTCGAGGGTGGAGGAATATTGGTGATTTTCTCCGAAAGTAGAAAAAATATCATCCCCCTATTTCCTTCATGTAGAATCTAAACTTGTCCAGTGAGTAAAATCAGTTCGCTTTCGTGGTCGTAGATCAATAAAAAGTTGATAGTGATAGCATCGTAAAAAAATTCCGAACATGAATGAAAGAACGCCATGTTGATTGTCAAAAGTGTTTTCCGATGAGACAGCAAGTGAAATTGAATTTGCATTGTTTCAGACACCGCGATATTTGAGAGTCGCTTTTTATTCAGTACGGTTAATTTGGTGCGAGGTTGTCGGCGACCATGGCGCAAGTTTTGCCAATACGTTTCCAGGAGCACCTACAGGTAAGTTGGCGTTCATACGCCCATCGGTTTTATTGGATTTGTCCATAGCGCATCCTCCCGAGCCTGCTGTCTACCTGACTGTGATAAATGAGTGTTGTAACGCTTATCTAAGCAATTGTTGGTGCTAAAGGGTATAAAAGTGCAGGGTAAACTGTCATTGCGCAATTCGTTATGCTAGTGTCCACCCCCTAACGCAGTACTCTTGGGGCCGGTATTGATTTGTTCCATATACCGCGACAGATCATATGGTTGCGGGCCAGGCGTTTTGGCAAAGATGTTTCATTGTCAAAATATGAGATTGATTTAATAATTGACACCTACCCTACACTATTTGGAAAGAATGTGTGATGAATCCTATGGATAGCAATCTTGAAACTTTGGAAGATTGTAATTAACCTAGGTTTCTCCCAAGCCATCGGAAAGTAAATAATACTCCGACACTGTCATGAACACCACATTAGTTTATTGAAAGGATAGAATTTAGCAACTTATTTAAACTGGATTGTTTGCAGGCCCTAAGAAGGTAAAGAAAAATAATATTTTTCAAATGACATTGGTTTAATTTTGCTTCTATGATTAAACCATGAATCCAATAAGAAACTCTTTGAAATCGTATTAGTTTCAAGTGGTACCATCTGATGTTGGAAGTGATTATTGCACATAAAAGCTAATACTTGATTTGGGATATTACTTAGTCTATGTCTACATACTTAGGGATGATACTTTGTCTATCCTTCACAGGAAAAGTTTATTTTTCCAGATATAAGAAACTGTTAAAATACTAAATCAATGATTACTTACTTCTTATAGGCAGTAGAAAAAACATTCTTCTATTACCAATTCATGTAGCTATTCCATACCACATAAAGAGGAAGTAATAGTAATATCTATGTCTAATGTGGTCTGTAGTTGTTCACTATGCATATTTGATTGGCAAGTTAATCTCAAAAAAAAACACTAGAAAGAAAAAAAAAAGTATAGTGTTAGATAGGAAGTTACTAAATGTAAGCACAATAAAATTTATTAAAATGAAATAAGTAGAAACGAATTATGAATAATTACATTTTTATAATATATCTTGTATAGTCTTTATTCTTCTTATTGAGTGGCACCATTTAACTATTCTGTCACAAGAGAGTGTTGCACTTAGCATCACCGGCAATTATGTGTAGGGCATTTAGTTAGTATAGTTATACTTAACATTTAAATTATCAAAAAAACAAATTGGCTCCCAAAAAACGGGAGCAATACTGTATTAATGATGCTAGTGACTATATTCACTACAAGAAGTCAAATAACTTCTTCATCACATATTATTATTATTTATTTATTATCCAGACAATGTAGGCCCATAATATATGTTAGTAAAGACATAACTATGTATGTTAGTGACACAAGAATAAAATAAGTCATAATCATAGTCTTATAATGATTTCAATATATATTTTCTTTTTAGCTCACAAATGTGGGAATCAACCCGGCTTCGATTTCCTTCAACACCCTCACCATGGAGTCTGACAAGTTCATCTGTGTCAGAGAGAAGGTGGGGGAGACTGCAGAGGTGGTCATCATTGACATGGCTGACCCGACTAACCCGATCCGTCGGCCGATCAGTGCCGACTCTGCCATCATGAACCCTGCAAGCAAAGTCATTGCTCTCAAGGGAAAGGCTGGTGTTGAAGGTGAGTGGATCTCTTTGTTGATTGAATTTGTTTTTAAATACTTGCTTTTCATTGATGAGTCTTGAAACTTTCCTAATAACTATGGAAGACAATGTGCGCCAGAAGTGGCGACGGAGATGCTGTGGTTGATTATGAAGCCTAAAAAAATTATATCTTTTAAACTTTCCATTATTTCATCTCTTATTTGTCATCATTATTTTTTAAATACTTGTTATCTCTCTAACAAATTGACTAAAACAGAATTAATTTCCTATTAATACAATGTGTCAAAAACCCACAAATTACAAATCAATTCTGCTATTTGTTTATAATTAATTGCAACATAAAAGAAACAGACTGGTTGTTTATAAGAATTACATGGTGTTGTTGATAAGGGTGATTATTATTAATTGTATGTTTTAAAATTGAAACTGATCCAGACATTTTATTACTTTTATCTAAATGTATATTAGGTATTATTTTTTCTCGAAACATTAGTTACCATGAACTTGGATGGTTTTATGTAATATTAGTAAGTAAGTAAATGGTTACCAGTGAACTCGAAAACTATATGTTAACTCGAAAGTAGAATTTAGGAACAGTAATAAATGAAACTTACAGGAATTAATTAAATTAATACAAAAAAGTGCATTGAGATTTCATCTCTATTTCACAACACCACCTGTGATGCGTGTTTTGTTTCTAGAACTAAACTAGTTTACCTACATCTTTGCTTTCATTAGAATTAGAATTAAATTTTTATCACCAAAATAGTAAATCAAGCACTCCTAATTTAACCTACTTTTCTATGATTAGCTAAAATAAAGACATCGTAATAATTATTTAAGGAAACATGGGGTTTTCATTTCATATATTGATATAATGAATTTAATTAAACTGGTAAATTTCATCATGATTGGTATTTGGTTTTACATATTAAGTAAAACCTGACATTTTGCGTCGGTGACGTCACGCATAACGCCAACCCCGTTCGGAGATACGGCAGTGAGTCATGCGTCACGAATACGCTTCCATACATACATACGTTTACACAATGAAATACCCGTTTCGCGCCGATTTTATATTCTTAGCACACAAAACAAGCGGAAATACACAATACGACTAATTTTTCTTCTGTCATTGCTCCCTTTATTTTTTAAATATGTTTTGTTGTGATACAAAAATGTTTGTCGGACTATCCAGAAAAGCTCTTTGACTTTTGAACTTTGCAATATGAGATATTAAATATTGCGCTAGACGCTAACTTATAGAATGATAACAATACTGAACCTTTGTTTATTTTTGTTAGTTCTTTTTTGTGTTTTCCTCTTTTTTTCCGATACGTATGCTAATTTTCATCTTTCTACCTACAATGTACTGTTAATTTAAAGGCGTATCCAGGCTTAGGATGATTGTATCGTCTCAATAAAATACCTTGATAAATACATAATTGTGTTTAGAATTAAGGCTCGAAAATAAAAATATTTTATTCGAAGTAGGCAGCAGTTTACACTTTTCGAAAGGTTATTTTTTGTCTACATAATACGAGGTTCCTCCTTCACCTACCACTCGGAACTCGAATACTCGCCGTTTCTGGATGTGTTTGCGAAGTGAGAACAGACGATGGGCCCAAAGAAACTCCCTCCCTCGAAAACGTACAAAAAGATATCGAAGTGGTGAGGTGCTTGTGCGGAAACGCTTCCATGTCGTGTCGGTCCGCCTTCAGCTAATTCTTCTTCGGCGTTATATGAAAAAGATTTCACGATCAAGACCTGGGGCGTGTTGGGCAGTGTTATAATTGATTGAATATATGACTATCAATATATCGAAGTTTTGAAGTGCTTGTACGGAAACGCCACCATGTCGGTCTACCTTCAGGATAAAATTCGAAGGCCAACCGGCGCAGCGAGAGGTAAGACAGGGAGATGGTATATATCCGAAATTGTTCACCACTGGCACGTAATGTAAGATGTATATTTGGGTTCATACTTAAGGTTCCCTGACGATATCCTGGTCATTGAGACCTTGGAAGATCTAGGCACGATGCTCGATAAACTCAGTAGAGCCCCTTAACAATGTGGGACTCCGCAAACAGTTCCCGAAATAGCAGGTACACGAGTTCCACAGGTGGTAGAAATTAAGTAGGATAGACGCTTGGTATTTGGAAGAAAATATGACCTTCGAAAAATGTACAGTACAGTGCTACCTAATTAGAAGACACTGTTTTCATTTTTAAAGATATTTCGTATATTGCCACGGTGATCGTAATAACTAAGCGTTAAAAGTAAAAGTAATTCAATTCGGTGTGTGGCAAAATCATCAGAATTATTACATAAACTCAGTTTGACCTCGAGAATTAATCTACATCAAGGAATAAAAAAAAATTACAACTTATTATTTTAAGCTACCCATGACTTGTATTTAAGAACACCGGATAAGCTTCCACACCCGATCGAGTTCGAGCTCAATAATGCGTCCGCACGTTTGACCCCTAAATCAATAAGGGTTAATGACATTATATGATAATGCTATAACGAAATTGAGGTCGTGGTTCTATTTATATAAACACTTTTCTTTTACATCTTTTAAGATTTTTTTGCGTAAAAGTTACCCCTACATATATTTCAATCCATTTTAAAAAAAAGCAAAAGGTAAACAAACGTAGTATGCAGGTGACATTGACATGTGTCAGTTCCATAGTAAGTTTGTTTCGTTTTGCTTTTTTTTGATTGGAATGAACTTATAATATTGATAATCTTGATAAGTCCGCTTACATCTCTTAGCATCATCATCTATAATCATCATCAATAGGTGAGATAATGCCAAGGGCTTACCAGTTGTGGATAAATAATAATATTAAGTATAATATTCCGATTCTTTGACATTCTTGAATTGCCAGTCTTGGTACGAACACAGTAAGTACGCTATTTTTTAATTAATCGCCATATTCCTAGTCAATATACAATACCCGTAAAGAACAACTGAATATGATATGAATGTATTCAAAATACATACCTAGGTTTCTTGGAAAAAGTTTATTAAAACCTCAGTTATTATTTTAGGTGTTTTAGTAGAACCCTAAAAAAATATATGCCACTATATGAATCCGAAATGTTTTTTTTTATTTTTTCATGCTATAACTTGTGAATTGATTTCGGTGTTTATAACTAAAGCGAAGGACGGAGAAAAACATAGAATATCTCAACTTCTTGTTTCTGAAAAATGTATGGAATAACCTGTAAAGGTAGTTTGTCTTAGAGTTTGTCTGAGAGATCTGGAAAACCCATTTCCAATCTTGCGAGCCGCGTTTTCATTCAAACTTTGGTTATGAAGGATAGGAATATATAATATCCATTGAGGCGGAGCCGGGGGCGAAACTTAATAAACCTCTACAATATTCTAGTCTTCGCACTAGCGCCGCCGATGAATTCATATTTTTCTCTCATTAACTAGAATACCCTTGACCCTTTATATTAACTATGCGCATACAATATCTTTCTTGTTCATCTACATTCTGCTCGCAAAGTTACTAGACACATATGTGTGTATATTATATTATGTATAATAATTTATTATGTACTAATATATGTACCATTACTACTACCATACCATTCAACATCTTTATAGAATGCGCCATTAGAAAAATAACTGAAACTGAAGAGGGCGGGGTAAAATTAAATGGGGAAAATATACAGTTTATTCGTTTCGCAGATGACATTGCAGCTTTGGCTGAAAGCACAATAGACCTTGAAAACTTAGTTAACAGAATGGACAGAATATTCAGAGAATTTGGTTTGAAAATAAATACAATTAAAACAAAAACATTAGTTATCTAAAAAAAAACAATAGTCAACAGTCAAATATATTTAAACAATAATGTAATAGAAGAGGTCAAAACTTCAGATATTTGGGCAGTATAATAAACAATAATGCTAGATGTACCCCTGACATAATTTCAAGAATAGCCATGGCCAAAGCAGCATTCAACAGTAAAAAAGACCTTTTAACATCTAAAATGTCACGCAAAAATAAGAAGAGACTTATTAAATTGTATATATGGAGTATTGCTTTGTACGCATCAGAGACGTGGACACTAACTCAGCGGGACAGGGAGAGACTGGAAGCATTTGAGATGTGGTGCTGGAGGAGGATGGAAAGGATCAGTTGGACAGAAAAGAAATCAAATCAAGAAGTACTTGAGATGATTGAAGAAAAAAGAAACATGTTGGAAACAATTCAGAATAGACGAGGAAATATGATAGGACACCTGATAAGACACGATAGCTTCCTTAAAACCATAATAGAAGGAAAGGTAGAGGGGAGAAGAGGAAGAGGAAGACCAAGACGAAATTATATAGAACAGATAAAGGAGAAGGTTGCTGTACGGTCGTATCGAGAGGTCAAGACGATAGCAGAGGACAGGAACAGTTGGAGATTGCTCCACCGACAAGAGCATTGCTCTTAAATAGAAGAAGAAGAAGATATGTACCATAATAGCTGCACGCGGATTCAGATGTTCTAAGGATTCTAGACAATCATGATAACACAAGCATTGGGTATAGGTAAATCACCAGATAAATAATATTAAGTCGTTCGTAAGGTGAAAAAAGCGGTCAAGTGCGTGTCGGGCCACGCGCAGTGTAGGGTTCCGTAGTACTTCGACAGACACTGCTTCAAGGGGAAAACCCTCCCGTCTTAAAAAAAATACTACTCGTTAACTTGTAAAGCCTATTACTTAACCGTGATAGTTTCCCTTTTAACTTCATTATGTATACTACTGCCGTGGATTTTTTCACATTTCTAGAAACAACCGTTTAGCTGGCAGGGGACACATTAACAAAAATGTAAACTTTAAAGCTTAATATTTCGAAAACGGATCCCTGAGTCGAAAAATGGTTTTCGCAAACCTACAATATTTTTTAAAGCCCTATCCAATGACACCATGGGATTGTCGAGAAAAAACATTCATCCCCACTTCACGTGTAGGGGAGGGGTACCCTGTAAAAATACTGTATTTTTTCATGATTTTATTTTTGGCGTGATTAATATTCATATCCGTGCCAAATTACAGTTTTCTAGTACTTATAGTTTCTGAACAAAGCCGCGGACAGACAGACAGACAGACGGGGGCATAGCGAAACTATAAGGGTTCCTTGTTGACTACGGAACCCTAAAAACGGTTTTTTTAAACCACGGTCGGTAAACACTTGACATCATCTCACCTTGTGGTAGCGGCCTTACGAATATACACCATATTAACTTAACGCTTATACCAAAGCCAATTTATTGTAGTTAACTTTGTATTGAAGCTAACTAGTATACATAACTAAATACATAAACTTATACCGTTTTAGTGGGCGTTTCTGTTATCATCTCCTTAGTGTAAATGAATGAATGTTTTTATTTTATTTTAGTAATGATAAGATAAATTTTGAATCATAGAACTGCATTTTTATTTATGTTCTGCCTTCTGCATTTCAAAAATGAGAAGGAAGCGGAAAACAATGGCTAGTTTATCACAGCTAGTAATGCACAGTCTGTTTTATGAGATAATGAGAGAAGTTTCCCTGAGTCAGGAAGACAACAATAGGGAAATGCGTTCGGTTCGCTAAGTTATCGCTAAATCTGCATTCTCGTCTGTGAATTAACTATGTTGTATACATACATTAATACTACATACGTTTATGAGTATGGACACTCCCTGCCCATCTTTAAAGGCTCCTCTGGTGGTGCGGGTGTCTATCTATGGGCGGCGGTAATCGCTCACCATCAGGTGATCCGTCTGCTCGTTTGCCAGCTAAGCCATAAAAAATAAACCTCATTCCCTCGCCCTGTAGGATCCGGTGACAGTCGCTTAGCGCAAACCACGCTAGAAACGTCATATTGTTTCGACTATTTTGAACTATCATAAAAGTTTCTCTTTAACCGATTCTTGAATATAAAGCGGTCATAATATTTATATTTTTATAATACTTTGGACTTTGGCCAAAAAATAATTGAGGTTTTCATTTTTTATTTATTTCTATAAAAGGTCTCAACCTCTATAGATATTATGAGACGTTGTTAAAAGTGTCCTTATAATGTTTTTATTTACTTACTTTATTTCTGTAATAAAATAAGTCAAAGTGATTTGAAGTGAAACGATCTCCACTCTCCTACCTCTGAAAATAGTTTCTTTAAATTCGAGTGCATGTTTCTTAGAACTCGATACAAAGAAATAAGGAAATCCGAAAACGGAGCGGCGGCGCGGCGGCACTGCAGCTAACAAAACATCCGTAATGAAATGACACTGGCGACTCCCCCGCATTAGCAACAAACACAGGAGATAGATAGTAGATATATGTTGACCAATTGGGGTTAATTTTTTGCCCGCTTTTACATTTTTATTCTCTCATTCATTAAATTGAATGAGTCATTTTCATTCAATTTAATGGCACGTGAAAGTATGAGTTTTTGATTATAGCTTTTGAAAAGGAATTGCACTAAAAATGACCTGATATTGCAGTCAGGACAGTCAGGTGCGAAATAAGAACCACTTATTAGTGAAAAAAAAAAACTCAAAGTCTACTTCTTCTAAAACTGTTTCTTTTTTCATAAATGTTTTTTTTACAGTTTCAGTTAACAAAAATTTTTCAGTTTCGTGACAGAGTGCACACTTTACAGCTTACACTATAATCGTATAAAACACCTGTGTATATACAACACCAAAGCGTGAAAGTTTTTATACAACAGTTTCATTTAAACTACTTATATCTCGGAGTGACATGAAAAGAAACGTTTTCTTATGTACGTACTCTACAAGGAGCTGAAATATTTTTCATTGTTAGTACCTGTGGTCAAAACTTTTTTCATCTACCTTTGGCAAGCCATTGGTATTATCTATCTCACTGGTGGTAAGTGATGATGATGATGATTCCGAAGACGGATGCGAGCGTACCAAGATTCCCCAACGCAATGGGGAACTGGCTATGTCCATGCCGGAATACATCAATGCTATTGACATTGATGTTTGGCTGCAAAATTTAGATCAGGTGGTGGTAGGTAGCAAAGCGAGCTCAGAAAGTGCCCTGCCACCAACCAAACCGTGTCCTTAGTTAAACACCGCCGGAAATAGAACCCACGACCTCCTGATGTGAAGCGAGCAGACTAATCACTAGACCACAAAGGCGGCTTTTTTGGAGTGCGAGATGTCGTTAGATTCATTTTGATTTCAGATTGACGTTGGTTACATTTTATGTAGTCAGGTTTTTCGATTAGTTAGGTACAATAATAGGTATTCTGAGATGATTACAAAAAAATTAATGACAGTCATCATAATATCGAGAATAGGCACTGGAGTACCTAATAAAAAATAACAATAGTAGTTAGTAGTGGTACTTATTTATTTATTTATGATAATATTATATATTATTATATTTTGCGCCTACTTTTAATAAAATCGTTTTTTCAGTGATTCATTTTTATTTAATGTGAAATAAGGAAGGACTTAAAGCGGTTTTCAATACTCGGTATTTTAGGCTTTGTCATAATCGAAAAAACATACCAAATCAACGTTGATAATGAACCCAAAAATTTCCCTCCAAGCAGCGCAAAAGACCCTCCAGATTTTCAACATCGAGATGAAGTCGAAGATGAAGGCCCACACTATGACCGAGGACGTGGTCTTCTGGAAGTGGATCTCCTTGAACACGCTCGCCTTGGTTACCAAGATGTCCGTCTACCACTGGTCGATGGAAGGAGACTCTACTCCAGTCAAAATGTTCGATCGACACGCTTCGCTGGCGGACTGTCAGATTATAAACTACAGAACTGACCCGAAGCAGCAATGGCTGCTGTTAGTTGGTAAGTGCTGAGTCAGCAATATATTTAAATAATACATACCTATAAAATAAAATCTTTTCCAAGATATGAATGATACCTTTAATATCTTAACAAGTTTAAATGTAGAACGTGAAACCCTACTGATGATAAAAATGTATCCTATCGGTATGCTGGTGCTTCAAATATGCTTCAACAACAACTATTTACACAGTAAGGATACAATATATTAACGAAATAGCGTCCTTCTGTCATATACTAATGATAAATAAAATGTAATATCGTCAGTTTTTTTCCAATCTGCCACTAGAAAACACTTATCCAATTTTTGTATTTATATCGTAAAATTCACAAGTAAAATGGGGTACAGAGATCGTGACGAAGGTCTAGTTTTTAATTTGTCAGTTTTCCATTCCGAGATTTTTTGCGGTTCTGACGTACAAAGATCTTCACAAACAGTGCGTTGTAGGAGGGAGGTGGTGGTGGGACGAGTTGGTCCAACCCGTATAACTTCATCCCAGGCCAGTATTCAAGGATGGGAACGTATGGAAGATACAAGGCCTTTGCCCAGCACTGAGACACTAAACGATTTAAAAAACAAAAACACTCAGCACCTGGTTATCGAAATCGACAAATATAATATCACTTTCGCAGGCATCTCCGCACAACAAAACCGCGTAGTCGGCGCTATGCAGCTGTACTCTGTGGAGCGCAAGTGCTCTCAGCCCATCGAGGGTCACGCAGCTTCCTTCGCCACCTTCAAGGCTGAGGGAAATGCCGAGCCGTCGACGCTCTTCTGTTTCGCCGTCCGCACAGCGCAAGGTGGCAAACTGCATATCATTGGTTAGTTTCTGATTTTATTACATTTGTTTTTAGTTAATTAATACACAAGGATGGCGGCAAAAGTTACGGCGCTACACCGCAATGATCCGCTCGTTCGAATAGTAAAACTTGTAGTTTCAGTGATCATAGTGTTTGGAGTATCTCTAATTGGCGTCGGAGAAAAGCATATCTGTATTTAAACCCTATATGCGTATATATTTTGTCGATTTTAACTGCTGATGCAACTAATAACAGTGTGTTTTACGGCTTTTATTTATTGCTTGAAACTACAATATGACGATCGATACTGTCAAATTGATTGAAGGGTGGAGGTCGATGATTGAACTTCAATTAATAACAAACAAACACAATTACCGATGACTCTAGCCTCTTGACGAACTACAAACAAAATTAAAGGACCTCGTTTGTTTTCTTGACCATAACGAATTTTCCCGCAGAGGTCGGCCAGCCCCCCGCCGGTAACCAACCCTTCCTCAAGAAAGCCGTCGACGTTTTCTTCCCGGCCGAGGCCCAGAACGACTTTCCCGTCGCCATGCAGGTGTCACCGAAGTATGACGTCATATACCTCATCACCAAGTACGGGTACATACACATGTATGACATCGAGACGGGCACTTGCATCTACATGAACAGGATCTCTTCGGACACCATATTTGTGACGGCGCCACATGAAGCCACTGGCGGCATTATTGGTGAGTTTTTTTATTTTTCTGTTTGAGTATTGGTTTTTGTTGTTAAAAATCCTTAGTCCTGAAAGTCATCACTAATCTTATCAAAATCCGTCAATTTCCACAACAATATTGTTGTCGTAAGTAAAATTTTCGTTACTTCTTAGTTTCTGCATGTTATGTGACCCATTTTTTTTTTAGTATTATAAACCAAAAATTATTTAAAGAAGGTTTATTTTAAGATCGTCTAGCTACACAGAGTCTTAACCTTTACGAATGACTTTGTAAGTTAAATTTTACGCTCCCCTATACCGTGCTAGCAAACTCAACACCGTGCAATCACAAGATGTTTCATGTTTACATAAACTTCTTGTCGGACTTAGATAGTCATCATTATAGTCAACGCTCATTCTCTCGCTCCTTCAGGCGTAAACCGCAAAGGCCAAGTACTCTCCGTGACCGTCGACGAAGACTCCATAGTCCCGTACATCAACACGGTACTGCAAAATCCGGAGCTGGCTCTGCGAATGGCCGTACGCAACAACTTGGCTGGAGCCGAGGAACTGTTTGTCAGAAAGTTTAACATGCTGTTTACTAATGGCCAGTACAGTGAGGCTGCTAAGGTGAGTGAGACAGATATCGCTGTTTTGTAAAGGTACGAGCGGTTAGGAAGACTCGCGTCTATCCTATCCTACGATAAGAAATACTAACGAGATGGAGGTCTCAGTGTCATTGCCGGTGATTGAGAAACGATTCTACAGGATGTTAAAAAAGTGCGTTTGAGATTTTAAGGGGTTATACACTGTATAAGTGTTTGTGTTCTTTCTAATGCCTTGTTGACAATGAATAGAACATCAAAGGTGCCCAGTCTCGAGAGACTACTGCTTATTCTTAGATTTAAGTAACAGACATCATAACCATACCATACCATACTAGGTATACTATGATACCTAAAGATAAGTAATTTATACTTTTGTAATGCCTAGATCTGATATGAACTCGGCTACTGATACTTTTTCGCGCTTCCATATCCGTGCCACTTTTTGTCAATTTGTTATTTCTCTCAGCACATGAGTTTTAAAATTTAATCTTGTTTCTTTTCTCCCAGGTGGCAGCCATGGCTCCTCGGGGCATCCTGCGAACGCCGCAAACTATCCAGCGTTTCCAACAAGTTCCAACACAGCCGGGACAGACCTCCCCTCTGCTGCAGTACTTTGGAATCTTGCTGGACCAAGCTCAGTTGAACAAGTTCGAGTCTCTTGAGCTGTGTCGCCCGGTGTTATTACAGGGTAAGATAATTAACTATTAATTACTGTGTGAGATGAAAGAAGAACGAATGGTGCTATCTAAGTAGATATGTCTACGCAAAATGGAAACTCTTTGTTGCGCTACTGAATTTCAATAGTTTTAGACACGTTGGTCGAACTATTGACTTGGGAATTATATGAAGGGGCATATACTGAGCGCGCCTAGCTATAATAATATATATAATAATAATATCCGGGACAAATCACACATGGTCATCTGGCCCCAAACTAGGATTCCCTGTATCTTGGGAACCAGAGACTGATATACATACACATATACTTTTAAATACATACATATATAGATATAATACACCCAGACTCAAAGCAAACAATTCTGCTCATCACAGAAAAGTTTGCCCTGTGTGGGGATCGAACCCACGACTCTCGGATAAGAGGTCAGGATCGCTAACCACTTAGCCACCGGGTCAGTCAGCTGCTAACTTTTACACCGTGCGTAAAAAAAGATACAAACTCTATGGGGGTTTAACGCTTTGGGCCTCTCGACGTATCGCGAGAGACATTTCGAAAATGGTAATCTGTTCTGTTTCTCCCGATAATCCGTAAGATTCATAATTAACAACGATCAATTGTTCGTTTACCAAGCTTATAAATTGTTTTCACTGTCCCACAGGCCGCAAACAGCTTCTCGAAAAGTGGCTAAAGGAAGAGAAGCTGGAATGCTCCGAGGAGCTTGGAGATCTCGTTAAACAAGTGGACCCGACGCTGGCTTTGTCGGTCTATCTCCGCGCCAACGTGGCCAGCAAGGTCATCCAGTGCTTCGCCGAGACCGGGCAGTTCCAGAAGATAGTGCTGTACGCTAAGAAGGTGAGTTGTTGCAAGTTAATATAGAATGTTGCCAGTTTATGATTTTTGTTTGAATGACCTTTTTGTTAAGCCTGTTACGATAACGATATTATCTGTCTGTTGATCGGTCAATATTCTTATTAGCATCTACATTTCAATTCAGTTTTTTTCTACGTTAAATTAAATCACAGTTTTTTTAACCAATACAGTCAAAATAAAAACAGGTTTCCTTAGTATTGAAGTATTGAATCTTACCAGGTGGGCTATACTCCGGACTACATTTTCCTGCTGCGTTCCGTAATGCGCACCAACCCGGAGCAAGGCGCGGGCTTCGCCGGCATGCTCGTAGCTGAAGACCCGCCCCTCGCGGACATCAACCAGATCGTGGATGTCTTTATGGAGCAGAACATGGTGCAGCAGTGTACTGCCTTCCTATTGGACGCGCTCAAGAACAACCGCCCCGAGGAGGGACCGCTGCAGACTAGGTGAGGTTTCTTTTTAATTATTTTTTTATACACAAATTGCTAAGCCCTTGGCATTATTTCATCTGACAAAATAAAACAAAATCTTAGATCATAAAAATCTGTTGAAACTATTTGAATCTTGAAGAAACCACAAGTTGCACCGCTGTCTAGCCTTCATTTAATTGAACTGTGAATTTATTTTGTGTGCAATATAGAGGAGAGGACAGACAGGGAAAATTGAAGTACCTAACTCGACCTCAATCTCTAGTTGACCTCATGATGGTCACGATCCTCAATATCTAGGATTAACACTTGAATGAAGAAGAAAGAGTATTTATTCTATCTTGAACTCTGGCTTCTACTTATAATACTTAATAACTTTCCTCGAGCAATCTGTAGTTTTTTTAATTTTATTATTAGACTTCCACAGAGTCGGCCGATCAGCTGATCAAACGTTAGAAAAGTATATTCTCAAATAGCCTTCCTACATGATACGATGGAAAATGATCACCTATAGACTTCCAAAAGCTATAAATTGTACCAAGTTTAATCTGAACGATATCTTGACAGACTGCTCGAGATGAACCTGATGTCAGCGCCCCAAGTGGCGGACGCTATCCTCGGCAACGCGATGTTTACGCACTACGACCGCGCCCACGTGGCTCAGCTCTGCGAGAAGGCTGGTTTACTGCAGAGAGCGCTGGAACACTACACCGACTTGTATGATATTAAGCGGGCTGTGGTGAGTGTGGAACCATTATAAACATATCTATAGCTTGCAACAGTGCCTACATCATTGAAAGCATCGAAAGTATTTTACATACATAGATACATCGCTTCTATTCTGACGTACTTCTCTTGCTTCATGAGCGTATTTTCTCTTTAACATTTTTATCAAATCAATGTAATCTATGAAGTACCTCGAAATTCTCAAATCAATATTGTACCTGGTACTGGCTGTCTTACTCATTGAACAATAAAGACGGTGGTCGAATGGGGAAAAATGGTATTCCGTCGCAGTTTTTTTTCTTTTAAGGTTTTATTCAAATTATATTTGCGTGTTTTATTCCCAGGTCCACACTCATCTCTTATCCGCCGAGTGGCTCGTCCAGTACTTCGGCTCGCTCTCCGTCGAAGACTCCCTCGAGTGTCTCAAGGCCATGCTAACAGCCAACATACGGCAGAACCTGCAAATCTGCGTGCAGATAGCCACCAAGTACCACGAACAGCTGACGACGAAGGCGCTGATAGAATTGTTCGAGAGCTTCAAGACCTATGAGGGCCTGTTCTATTTCCTGGGCTCCATTGTCAACTTCAGTCAAGATCCGGAAGTGCACTTCAAGTATATTCAGGTTGGTGATGGTTTTGCTATTGCTGTAATGTTGGACTTGGTTTTCGTTGACGACGTATTCTGTTATATTAACTGGTTACTGGTATACAAATATAAAAAAACCGGCCAAGTGCGATTCGGACTCTCCCATGAAGGGTTCCGTAGCACCAAGTAACATAATATAAAAGTTTTTGTAGTTCGCTGTAACTTGAATGAAAGGTAAATTGCGGTTTACGATTTATGACGTATTAAAAAAAATTACTTACTAGATATCGTTCAAACCAATTTTCGGTGGAAGTTTGCATGGTAATGTACATCATATATTTTTTTAGTTTTATCATTCTCTTATTTTAGAAGTTACGGGGGGGGGACACACATTTTACAACTTTGGAAGTGTCTCTCGCGCAAACTATTCAGTTTAGAAGAAAATGATATTAGAAACCTCAATATCATTTTTGAAGACCTATCCATAGATACCCCACACGTATTTTTTGAGTTTCAGTTCTAAGTATGGGGAGCCCCCAAAATTTATTGTTTTTTTTCTATTTTTGTGTGAAAATCTTAATGCGGTTCACAAAATACATCTACTTACCAAGTTTCAATAGTATAGTTCTTATAGTTTCGGAAAAAAAGTGGCTGTGACATACGGACAGACAGACAGACAGACAGACATGACGAATCCATAAGGGTTCCGTTTTTTGCCATTTGGCTACGGAACCCTAAAAATGGTCCAATAGTGACGACCGAGGACTTGATTTCTATAATTATGTGACTATTGCGCTCCTTAAAGTAAAAATCTATTAACTACCACGCACTGGTATTGTCGCCACAACCGCTATTCTGTGACATATTCGTATATTTGCCTTCTAAGTGCAGAATTTTATCCGATTTTAAAAGGGCGTACTTAAGCTGTAATCAACCAATCCCAGCCTCGCATTTTTTTTCTTAGCTTCTGTCAATACTGCTGTTTATTATAAAGTACATATAATCTATATCGCTATCGTGTGCCCTCAGGCGGCCTGCAAGACCGGTCAGATCAAGGAAGTTGAGCGCATCTGTCGCGAGTCAAACTGCTACAACGCCGAGCGCGTCAAGAACTTCCTCAAAGAAGCCAAGCTGCCCGACCAGCTGCCGCTCATCATCGTGTGCGACCGGTTCGACTTCGTGCACGACCTGGTGTTGTACCTGTACAGGAACAGCCTCCAGAAGTACATCGAGATCTATGTGCAGAAGGTGAGAGTTATCTTCATTTTTTTATAAATTGTAAGCCCTTGGCATTATCTTAACTGATTAGGTGAAGATATCGTAGAACAATGGTTCTCATTCCACTTACGGGGAACCAATTTGGTTTGGTGGAGATGTGGCTAGTGGCCAACCCCTGTGTCAGAAGTTTTCATACCGCCTATAAGGCCTCTGACATCGCTTAATGACTGCGATCTAACAATTAAACCAATCCAGTTTACGACCGTATCTATACTTAGTACCTGCGTGATTGACACAACCACGCATGCCGCACTGAACCACGACTGCTTCATGGTTCTATACTTGTTATTCTAACTGGAACTATCACTGATAGGTCTAAAAGAAAACAAATACTAATGCGTCCCTTACTACCTCAGGTTAACCCGTCCCGTCTGCCCGTTGTCATCGGTGGCCTGTTAGACGTGGACTGTGCTGAGGACATCATCAAGAACTTGATCCTGGTGGTGCGCGGTCAGTTCTCCACCGACGAGCTGGTCGCAGAAGTCGAGAAGCGCAACAGGTGAGCTATAGGTTAGACAAGGATGTAACATGACGACTAGCTTTGTCCCTGTCCGTTGGAGGAACCAATTCTATCCTCTGGAGGGCCTTTAGGTTCTCTTTGGATTCATATTAACTAGCAGATGTAAGGAAAGTGATAGGTTAGACAAGAACATCGCACGACGTCTACCTTTGTACCTCTGCTGGAGGACAAATCCTGCTGTCTGTTAGAGCTTTTAGGTTATGAGCATCTATAACCCCAGAAGGGTTATCAGTGCTTTGCCGATCTTGAGAGCTAAGATGCAACGCCTCATATGCCGCCGGTAATTGCGCCGGCTATCTCACGCCACCCGCCGGAACAAAGAGGGCTGCTGGCGGCAGGTATAGAGCGAGCAGTGGTACCCACCCAGTCGTACCTTGCATAATAAGGTCCTACCACATATTGAATGATTTGTGACTCTTGTGATGCAGGCTCGAACTGCTGTTGATTTGTGATTTAATTTTGATTTTATTGATTAGTGATTGTAATTTGTGACTCTTGTGATGCAGGCTCAAGCTGCTGTTGATTTGTGATTTGATTATGATTTTATTGATTAGTGACTGTGATGCAGGCTGAAGCTGCTGCTGCCGTGGCTGGAGACGCGCGTGCACGAGGGCTGCACGGAGCCGGCCACGCACAACGCGCTCGCCAAGATCTACATCGACTCCAACAACAACCCCGAGCGCTTCCTGCGGGAGAACCAGTGGTGAGTGGGGGGGGGGGGACCGCACCTGATCGAGGATAAGGCTCAAAACTAGAGGGAGAGAGAGAGGGAATAATTATTTAGAGAGAGGAAGAGTGGTGAATGACTCGCAGAGTGAAGCTATTCTCGAGTAGTGGCTTTTCCACTAGTTTCGCCTTAACAGGGAGATCTCCGATTTGTTTATCGACAGGAATTCGTTCTGTATTTGATTGGTGGGAGTATATTTTTTAAGCCAGCCTGACCATCTGACTCTTGGCTTCAGGGTAAAATTCTACATTTGCTATTGGAGATTCGAACTATTTCCCCTTCCTAAGTAAATAAATACATTTTTCCCCTTCCATTTTTCATCATCAAGTGATATGACGCTAATAGCTTACCTATCGACAGTGCATACAAAAACGCAAACGCTTCAGTGAAGATTGGCTATTGAAAAGAGGTTATTGCTAAGAGGTTATTGAAATGATTCACCTTTTTTTAAGAGCAACCTTATTTAAGATTGCCCTTTCATGTTGACTTATACACGTTTTTACCACGCAGGTACGACTCCCGCGTAGTGGGTAAATACTGTGAGAAGCGTGACCCTCACCTCGCCTGCGTGGCATACGAACGCGGCCAGTGCGACCGCGAGCTGATCGCCGTCTGCAACGACAACTCCTTGTTCAAGACCCAGGCGAGATACCTGGTTAGAAGACGCGACCAAGATCTGTGGTTGGAGGTGCTGTCAGAGTCTAACCCCTACAAGAGACAGTTGATTGACCAGGTGAGTGCCTACAGTGTCTTAGGCTGCGGCCTGGACTCAAGCGACGGCGACCGCGACAGCGACAGCGACGGCGACAGCGACAGCGACAACTGTTCACGACGCAAGCGACAAGGTCACTGGGTTTGCGACGATGTAGTGACGTGACTCTGTCGATGTCTGTCTGTCGCGATGTCGATATTTCGATATTTTCATAATTATTCTTACTAATAAATTAACACTTAACACTGACTCAGAGGTTTGCGCTCCTGACTATTGATCTGAGAGTCGTGGATTCGTTCCCCACCCAGGGCAAATATTTCTATTTTTTTTATATTACTAACTTGCTAAAGAAGACGTAGATTTAGACAAAATTTTTGTGCGGGGTTGACGCGCGGGTTGCGAGGTGCGGGGGACGGTGAGGAGAGGGGTGCGGGGTACGGTGAGGAGAGGGGTGCGGGGGGGGAGGCGCGGATTGCGGGGGGAGGATTGTGGTGCGGAGGTGAGGCGCGGGTTACGGGTGGAGAGGAGAGGGGTGAGGGGAGGCTCGGGGTGCGGGAGGGGGAGGAGCAGGGTGCGAGGGAGGGTGAGTCGCGGGGTGCGGAAGGGCGAGGTGCGGGGTGCAGGGGAGGGTGAGTCGGGGGTGAGGTGAGGCGTGAGGGGGGTGAGGCGCAGGGTGCGGGGTGATATCAACTCCCTGAGCGAAGCCGGGCACCCCAGCTAGTATCAAACTTTATCATTTTATTATCTAAAACTATTTTTTCTTCTCAAACTATCGATAGTTTAAACTGGTTTATCGATTAAAGAAGAACGTCCCTAAACGCGCGACGTCCTTGAAGTGTCGCTTGTCGCTCGTGTGTCGCCGCGCGTGTCGCTGTCGTCCAAAACAGCTCCATACAAATTTATGGAAATGATCAAGTCGCTCGTGTCGCTGTCGCCGTCGCTTGCGTCCAGGCCGCAGCCTTAGTAGTATCGTGTGACAGTAAAGAGATCTTATAGACGTGTGCAGTGACAACGTCTTCTTCAAGACTTAGTGAGAATACGTGATCCATATATCAGGCTGGAGGTGTTTTCAAAGGTACCTTATTGACCAGATAAGTTACTTCGTGAAAGTGTTGGGAGAGATGGTGAGCTTTTTTGCACAAGACACAGACGACTCGAAGTTCTGTCGGGATCTAATGCGTACAAAAAACAAGTGGTTTTGCTGTAGCCTTACAAACGGGGCAATAAACTAATCGCCGTTTGCAACACAACAAGGTGTGTGAGACTTGGGCTTGGTGCTTAGTGCGAAGGCGCATAAAAGAGATAGCTGATTGATGGTAGCCTCGCTACAGTGTGACATTAATTAATTTTATACGCTTACGATAGTGGAGATAGACCAGAAACATTGGCAGTGGCGTGCAGTCCATACAGGCAGAAAAGCAATGCCTACCCTGGTAAATCTGCCAGTTCACAAACAGAATCAATTAAAACTTACGTATTATATCATACGATACTTTAACTTTTATTTACCGTTACGCCTTCCGTTTTTATTTAATTATAACAATATCTACTCAACTCGTAAACAGCGCCACCTACCGATTTTGAGACAAAACGCAGTACTGAAGTTAGATAAAGACAGTGCTGCCGACTGGTGTCATAAGCAGACAAGATTCTGCCTGTCTTTCGCCATTTTTTCACAAACACAAGTACAGTATTTTATACGGTTACAGTGTACCCGCTATCTATGTGTGTGAATAATTTTGTACTAAAATTGCGCGTGTGTGCGTGATTTGTAGGCACTGCTTGTTTGATTACACGGCCATTTTAGGAAGTCTAATATAAAAGTAGTGCTAACAAGAAATTAGTTGGTATTACAATTTGCCGTGTATTTTTTAACAGGTTGCAAGATGGTTGCAAGACAAATGATGCTCTTTGAGTTTACAAACAAGAACCATTTCATTTTATTATTGGTTTTTGTGAATCCACTGTTTTGAAATTATTTAAAATAACGCCATATTCTTTGTTTACTGGTTGCAACACCTAGATTCTTGTTTAAAGTTTCACATAGGTATCGAGACCGGTTGAAAGGCCAGTTTGAGTTAACCGATACACCTATATCTATGGTAAGTTTTCCATTTTTATAAAAAAAATTATTTCTGCCTACCCTATGTGTAAACTCTGTGCACGCCACTGAACATTGGCATAGCGAAAATCCTTGAGGTCTCCAGAAGACAAATCAGCGGGGGAAACACACATCTAACGCTCATCTGTCCACTTGGCAGGTGGTGCAAACTGCGCTCTCGGAGACACAAGACCCCGAGGACATCTCCGTAACCGTGAAGGCGTTCATGACGGCCGACCTGCCCAACGAGCTCATCGAGCTGCTCGAGAAGATTGTGCTCGACAACTCCGTGTTCTCTGACCATAGGAACCTGCAGAACCTACTTATTCTCACAGGTTAGTTTGCGTAATGCCCCTGAGTATTAGACTGCTACTCATTTCAGTTACTTTATGAAATGACAAAAATGAAAGTTTGTTCGAAAAATATTTGCAGTGTTGTCTATCCTTCCCAAGGTATGGAAATAAATCCGTGCCCCTGCAGTGGGGACGATATGGGTTGTTAATGAATTACTAACAAAAATATGTATACCCCTAGCGATAAAGGCGGACCGCAGCCGCGTGATGGAGTACATCAACCGGCTCGACAACTACGACGCGCCCGACATCGCCAACATCGCCATCAACAACGAGCTGTATGAGGAGGCCTTCGCCATCTTTAAGAAGTTTGATGTCAACACCTCCGCTATCCAGGTGAGCGGTTAAGACGTATACTTTTTTTTTGTGGTAGGACCAAGGTCCGACTGGGTGGGTACCACTGCTCGCTCTATACCTGCCACCAAGCAGCGCGCTGTGTTCCGGCGGGTGGCGCGAGATAGCCAGCGTAATTACCGACATAAGAGGCGTTCCATCTAAGCCCTCAAGATCGGCAAAGCACTGATACTGGGGTTAAAGATGTTACATAGGCGGCGGATGCCGCTTTCCATCAGGTGGGCCGTCAGCCTTTTGCCATCTTATACAATAAAAGAGATAAAAAATACTAAAACTATTCGCTGCCCTGCTTCCTCGTTACACACTATTCCCTGGGGGTATTACAGTAAATTGTTCCACACGATAAGAGAGAGATAACTTGGCTAGGACATGTTTATGGGTGTTAAAAATCGGACCACTTTGGTTAGCCGTTCATAATATGGCTATTGTTATGGCATGAAAGTCAGGGTTCGTTTTGAAGCAAAATGTTTGAAAAGACAATTCCAGAATAGAGCAGAGCTAGACACTACTCCTATTTATTTAACATATCACATTGTAGATATATTAGTGTTGGACAGCTTTTCATTCTAGTGGTATTTATGAGTTCCTTAGATCCTATAAATGTCGAAAGAACCTTAAAAAAGATAATTTACTTTAACAGTAACTTCTTGATTCCAGGTCTTGATAGAACAAGTGAAAGATCTGGAGCGAGCGTACGAGTTCGCCGAGCGTTGCAACGAGCCCGGCGTGTGGTCGCAACTGGCCAAGGCGCAGTTGCAACAGGGCCTGGTCAAGGAGGCTATTGACTCGTACATCAAGGCCGATGACCCCTCAGCGTACATGGATGTCGTCTCGACAGCCACCGAGAAGGAATCTTGGGATGACCTCGTCAGATATCTACAGGTGAGTTAAATTAAAACTCAAAAACAAAAAATATTTCTCAGTGCGATTTTCTGCTTTATTTCCACCTACTACGACACACTTCCGTCATCTGTACTACCTTGGAAGGAGAAGAGTTTAGTTTTCGGGATATTTATCGTCATGCTAGAAATAATCATTTTAATATTTCGCCATTACTATTTTTTTTACATTCTTCTTATCAGACTTCAACCAAACAAGACTAAAGATATAATAAACTACTTCACCTTTTCCACCAACAGATGGCGCGCAAGAAAGCCCGCGAATCCTACATCGAGTCTGAACTCATATATGCGTACGCTCGCACCGGTCGCCTTGCAGACTTGGAAGAGTTTATCTCGGGACCGAACCACGCTGACATACAGAAGATTGGTGACCGCTGTTTCGACGACAAGATGTATGACGCAGCTAAACTGTTGTACAACAATGTCAGCAACTTTGCGCGTTTGGCCATCACGCTTGTTCACCTCAAGGAGTTCCAGGGTAAGTGGTTTACAGTGCGACTATAGTCCTATCACCTGTTTTCTCTCTATTTATCTGTTTATTTCTTTGTGTATATACACGGAGAACCCAAACTATATTGTTATTAGTCAAACTCAAACTCAAACTCAAAATGTTTTTTATTTAAGTAGATGCTTTACACATGCTTTTAAATCGTCAATTTTTTTTTTCTACCTAGTACAAAGTCCCTACCACGCGGGACTTGTACACTCAACGTTTCGGGAAGTGTTTGCGAAGCGAGAAGAAACGTCGAGCCCAAAAGAAACTCGCTTCAACACATTTTTTAAATAAAATCTTAAATTCTATTACAATTCATGTCAACAATAAAATTGTGAGCTGGAGGATCTATACATGTCCATATATCATTATCATTTACATAATCTAGTATTTTGTAATACCCTCTAGAGCATAAACAATTTTTCACATGCAATTTGAATTTGTTTTCTGGCAAACTAGTCACATTTTCGGGTATTTTGTTATAAAATTTTACACACTGCCCCATAAATGACTTCTTAACTTTACTCAGTCTCGAATAGGCAACATCTATGTTATTAATATTTCTTAGATTAAAATTGTGTCTGTCACTGTTTTTATGAAACAAGTGCAAATTTTTACGTACATACATGATATTTTCGTATATGAATTGACTAGCAACGGTAAGAATATTAATTTCTTTAAACAAATTCCTCAACGACTCGCGGGATCGCATCTGGTAGATTGCGCGAATTGCCCTTTTTTGCAAAATGAAAATCGTTTCAATATCAGCCGCATGTCCCCAGAGTAAGATTCCGTAAGACATTATACTGTGAAAATAACTAAAATACACTAGTCTCGCAGTATCTACATCTGTCAACTGTCTTATTTTCTTAACAGCATATGCAGCTGAACTAAGCCGTCCCGCTAAGGTTTCTATGTGTGGGCCCCATTGCAGTGTAGCATCTAAAGTTATACCTAAAAAAACAGTCTTATTTACAAAGTCCAATACATTATTATCTACAATTACACTGTTTTCAATTTTCTTTACATTTGGTAATGAGAATTTTATGCATTTTGTTTTTTTTGCATTTAAGAGTAGATTGTTAACAGTGAACCACTTTAGAATCTCTGAAAGAGTGTTGTTTACTTCGTCAATTTTGCTATCTTTCCTGTCAATCTTAAAAATAAGAGAAGTATCATCAGCAAACAACACAATGTTTGACAAATTTTGCACCATATATGGCAAGTCATTTATATATGTAAGAAAAAGAAAAGGGCCTAATATAGATCCCTGGGGCACACCCATTTTAACCTTAGAGCCGGATGAATTTGTGCCATTTACTTGAACTTTTTGCGTTCTGTTGCTTAAGTACGAATTAAGAAGACTGAGGGCCCCGTCCTCGACACCGTAATGCTTTAACTTTATAAGCAATGTATGATGTTCAACGCAATCAAATGCTTTAGATAAATCACAGAACACTCCTATTGCATTCTGTGATTCCTCAAAAGCATCATAGATGTTACGAATAAGAGATACTCCTGCATCGGTTGTAGATCGACCTTTTGTGAAACCAAACTGTTGTTTATGCAGAAGATTATTTTCATTAAAATGTTGTAGTAATTGGTTGAGCATAATTTTTTCAAAAATTTTACTGAGAACTGGTAGTACAGAAACTGGTCTGTAATTTCCCGGATCACTTTTGTTACCAGACTTATATAAGGGTATCACTTTACTACATTTCATTAGGTCCGGAAATACGCCACTATCGATACTGATATTAAAAAGACAAGCTAAATATGGCGCTAAAGTCATAATTACATTACTAATTAAACTTACTGATAGTCCCCAAAGGTCTTCAGTTCTTTTCATTTTAAGAGATTTAAAAGTTTTGACAATAGTGTCTGGTTCAATTTCTCTGAAGGAGAATTTTTCATTACAAATACTGACATTATCTTCTAACAATTGTTTAGCATGCACCGGTGACGAATTCAAGGCCTCAGTGGTCTTAAGTGGAATATTTGTGAAAAAAGTTTCGAATTCTTTGGCTACATCGGCATTTGTTGTAATTTTACCTTGATCTGTTTGCAAAACATATTCATTATCGCGGGGTTTGACCTTGCCGGTTTCTTTGTTTATAATATTCCAAACGGTTTTAATTTTATCATCTGATGATTTTATTTTTCTGGCTAAGTAATTCGATTTTGCTGCACGGCATACCTGTCTAAAGATTTTCGAATACTTTTTTACGTACTCTTTAAAGTTATTATCAAAAATATAGGTTTTCCTGTCATAGAGATCAAACAAAGTTTGTCGGCTTTTATAAATACCTACAGTAGCCCACTCACAAAATTTGAATTGATGATTAATATTTCTGGATTTTGTTTTAAATATATCTTGAAATTCTCTGTCAAGCACTGTGAAAAAATCATTGTAAAAACTATTCGCGTCTACGTGTTTATCAAAATTTGGTATGGGCAGCTTTTCAATTAGTGTTGTTTTAAAATTTTCTATTCGATTAACAGTGACAGGTCTTGTTTGAACTTTTATTTGTTCTTTAATAAATCTCACAGGGAAGCTAGCCAGCAATCCGCTGTGATCAGATCTTAAGCAATTTATAACTTTTTTTTCTACAAATTTACAGTTACAAAATATGTTATCTATGCAAGTTGCAGAAGTCTCTGTTTTTCTTGTTGGTTCCAAAAAAATGTAATCTAAATCAAACGACTTAAAAAGACAAGTGATTCTAGTTGTTAGAGACTTCTTTTCTAACAAATCTACATTAAAGTCTCCACAAACGATTACCGATTTACTACTTTTACTAACTAAATCTAATGCATCCTCCATTGCCGATTCGAAACGAACAAAGTTGTCGTCATATGGGGGTCTATACACGCAAATAATTATGTGGTTCTCCAGCTCCACGCAAGATAGTTCAATAGTTTTTTCAATCGAAAGACTGACGACATCCTTCCGTTCTTTAATTTTTATGGAATTTTCAACTAATATTGCGGAACCACCACGCTGTGTAGTCTTTCGATTGAAAGCACTTCCCATTCTATAATTTTCAAAATTAAAAAGCATTTCATGTTCTTTAAGCCAGTGTTCCGTGATACAAAATATGTTAACATTATATTTTTCCAAAAATAATTCTACTTCAAATTCTTTGCCGATGAAGCCTTGTATATTTTGTTGAACTAAATTAAAACAGGTAGGCTTCTTCGTTGTCTTTAAATCTAGTTTAAATCTGGAGTTCGAGCCCCACTGCAGACGACGGCATCACAGGCTGTACTATTTAGTACGTTTATGGGCTGCGCCATACCCGTGGCACCGCCACCGGCGGCGGGTTCCTCCGTCGTTACGCAAGTAATTACCGACTGAATACAGTCGGTACGATGTAAAATACTATAAGCTAACGAATTAGCTAGTCTTTTTTTCTGTACATAAGAAAGATACATTGTATCCTGAGTCAATCTATACTTATTTACAAAACTATTTGTATCAAAAAATAATACATAGTCACTATGACTACAAGTCAGGTTATACAAGTATAGATTTAAATTGTATAATTTTTTGTTGTAGCTATGCGTTTCATTACTGCAGTAAGGGAACGCACAGACAGTTATTTTACATTTTTTCTTTGCGCTTAGCTCAACCAGCCGGTCGACAGTTCTTTTTATCTGAGGTTTTTTTACATTTAAGCTATTACCTAACACTAATCCGACCGAGGTGCTTTGGTCTAGAGAACTAATACCAAACAAAACAAAAATAGTCAATACCAAACAAAATATATCAGCCAGCTCGAGTGAGATTCAGCACGCGATCGTCGCCCTATTACATGATCGCAGTCGCCGAGGGCGAAATCGGTCTGGATTGATTGTTTGGTTGATTTTTTATAATCCAGACTTTGTCTCTGTGTGTGGTCAATCCGGACTCGGGTCCCCTTGTGTGAAATATGGATGGACTAACCTTCCCGATATAAGGGAAGCGAACCGTGCCCCTACAGTGGGAACGATATGGGTTAACTAATTGACTATCGCCAGGCGCGGTGGACAGCGCTCGCAAGGCCAATTCCACACGAACATGGAAGGAGGTGTGCTTCGCGTGCGTGGACGCGGGCGAGTTCCGCCTGGCGCAGATGTGCGGCCTGCACATCGTCGTGCACGCCGACGAACTGGAGGACCTCATCAACTACTACCAGGTACCGTTGACTGTCTCTGTCTCTTTATATATCCTCTCTCCCCCTCCCCCCTCCCCATCCCCCCTCCCCCCTCTCTTCCTCTGTCTTACAGTAAGTTTGTGGCTGGCGTTTCACATCAGTGAAGAGTGATTTTGATCAACACCTCATCGAAGCACGGGATGAACAAAGGCCTCCCCCAAGGATTTCCATAATAATTACCAGTGTTGCGCTGGCCGCATCCCAGCGGCTTCCCGCTACCTTCATTAGGTTATCGGTCCACCGAATCTATACTTATCCTACGCTTCAATTGCATTATCAACATTCTCTTTGTCCTCACCGACATAGTTCGCAACTCTTGCTCACAACTTAAGCACAGATAATAGCAAACTGAAGTTGACCACGAAGCCACAACCAAGCGATAAGTATCTGAAATGAAATAATGTTTATTCGAAGTAGGTATCACTGTACACTTTTCGAACGTCATATTTTTCTACCTAATACGAAGCTCCTACCACTTGGAGATCGTATACCCATCTATACGCACATACATAAGTTCTTTACCAAAGTTTGCATAATCGCTATTATTGTCGCAACATAATCACATGACATATGACAGTAAAGTCTAGGCCTTATTATCTGATCCGAACACCAGTTTAAAGTTCGAGGCCTGTCGCATAACGTCAGTATTTAATTTCCATGTTTTGTCAATACAGGACCGGGGCCACTTCGACGAACTCATCAGCTTACTGGAAGCGGCGCTGGGGCTGGAGCGAGCGCACATGGGCATGTTCACGGAGCTCGCCATCCTCTACTCCAAGTACAAGCCGGCGAAGATGCGAGAGCATCTGGAACTCTTCTGGTCGCGTGTCAACATACCTAAAGTGAGATATAGTCTAGAGTTTACTTTAACAAGCTATTTTATTTATTTTAAGAAAACTCTATACTCTAGGTGTTATGTTAACAAGTTATGACGTCACTGCTAGGGCAAGGGTCTTCCTGTTGCTGGAGAAGGTTAGGCCTTGCTCCACACACGGAGGCCAAGTCCGGATTGGTGGAGGTTTTAAGGCATTGTCAGAAGCTTTCAAGTCTAGATATGGCTTAATGATCTCTACTCCAGTACTAGCCGGCGAAGATGCGAGAGCACCTCGAGCTCTTCTGGTCGCGCGTCAACATACCCAAATTAAGATAAAGTCCAGGTGTTAGGGTAACAAGTCATGACGTCACTGCTGGGACATGGTATCTTCCCATTGCTTGGGAACGTTATGCCATACTCTATTTAGGGGGGCCAAGGCCGGAGTGGTGGAGGGTGTGGGGCTAGTGGCTAACCACAGTGTCAGAAGTTTTCAAGTCGCCTTTAATGCCTTCGATATGGCTTCTACTGCCATCCAGCGATAGCAATCGGCACCAATGGCCACTAACATTTAGGCAAATAGAAAATAGATTCAATAATGCCACAAACAAATCTTCGCCATCAGATTTTACACTAGCTACTGTTACCACACTATCGTAATATACGGTGTTTTTGTGCGAGTCTAACGGATAGGACTGCATAGTGGGGTTGGATCTAACGCAGCTCCACCCCAGCGGCTGCTCTACTGAGTAGAAACGGACTACCCAAGTGGGCAGGGTAGTCAAAATTTATATAAACGATAATAATAACTAATATAGTGTGTTTTGGAATCAGGTGCTACGCGCGGCGGAGCAGGCGCACCTATGGGCGGAGCTGGTGTTCCTGTACGACAAGTACGAGGAGTACGACAACGCCGCGCTCACCATGATGCAGCACCCCACGGCCGCCTGGCGCGAGGGACACTTCAAGGACATCATCACCAAAGTGAGTCCACGCCGCGCCCTCTAATATACTTATTATAGTTTTAGAGCTAATCTCAATAAACAGTGAATCACTGTCTCGAATGTTTTCACTTCAAGGACATCATCACTACGCCGTCTAGTTTTAGAGCGAATCCTAAAAAACGCTTGTCACTGTCTCGAATGTTTATGTTATAATAGGTATATAATTAATTCAAGAATGAGATAGACATTAACTTAAAACAGACTTGTACATTAAAAGAAATGTGCTTAGTCTTGGATGTGAAAAACCGGGGCAGACGGCCCTATATTATGGCGGCTATAGTGGGTGGCTGACGCCCTCTTAAAAAGCGTTCTGTTGATACCAAAACTTGCATAAAGCACGGGTTGCGGTACTGCAACTACTGGGCTGTTATTGACCGATTCAAGGATACATTTACTCCTTTTAGAAAGAAAAAAACATACAAATACAGACCAGATAGCGCCTTCTTGTAAAAGTCGTGTCAGTAAAAAACACATTGCCCAGACCAAAAATAAATATCTAACAAACAGGGAAATTAACAGGTGGGATTGCTTGCTTTGTTGACACTTACCAGTAATCCCTTTGCAGGTGGCAAACATGGAGCTGTACTACAAGGCTATCCAATTCTACCTGGACTACAAGCCTCTTCTACTCAACGACCTACTCCTAGTGCTTGCCCCGCGAATGGACCATACGAGAGCCGTGAACTTCTTCACCAAGGCTGGCCACTTGCAGCTCGTCAAAGCGTACCTGAGATCCGTGCAGAGTCTTAACAACAAGGCTGTCAATGAGGCGTTGAACTCCTTGCTGATCGACGAGGAAGATTACCAGGTTCGTAAATCATTTTTCTTATTGAAAAAATAATAATTTCTAGCCTAAGAAGATGCATTTTAGAAATTATGCACCTTTTGGCCATTAACATATTTTCCATTTTTATCAAGGATAGCATGAGGGTATGACAAAATCGTTTCGCGATCAGTGAGTGAAAACATTCACTTGTCTTTTTTACTGGCTAGGCGTTAGAGCGAGACGGTAGCTTTATCGTGTCGCGACGCGCCCAAGAAACGTCGTCATGCTACAAGTGCAGGTGGACTGATGATCTAGTCGTCTTTCTGCAAGCCAAAACATTGCTAAGAACCGTGCTAAGTGGAAGTCTATGCGGAAGGCCTATGTTCAGCAGTGGACATCTTCCGGCTGATACGATGATAGTGTTCATGCTTTTGTAAGGTTTTGTTTAATGTGTATGTCACGCGTATTTGTGCATATTTGCGAGTTGATTGCCCGTGACTACGTAATAGAGACTACTTAAAATATCATTATAATGTTATAGAATTTTCCTCTTTAGTTTTAATTCTTGTAAGTAACAAGATTAACTTTACATCGCAGGGTCTGCGGACGTCGATAGACGCGTTCGACAACTTCGACACGATTGCGCTGGCGCAGCAGCTGGAGAAGCACGAGCTCACCGAGTTCAGGCGGATCGCCGCCTACCTGTACAAGGGTGAGGGGCCTCATTAACTTCTCTCTCTTTCTTATCGTGTGGCACATTTTAACCGAGCTGTCATAGACGGCGGTTGTCTGGTGTTACACTTAACATCACCCGCGGTCACGTGTAGGGCATTTAGATTTTCACCTACGAACGTGTGCAACGCGACCATCATACACATCTAGAAATCAGATGTGCAGGTTTGCTCACGATGTTTCCCTTCACCATTCATGTCTACCTCTTCACAAGGTGTAGCCAAAAGCTGTCAATCTATTAGCCATGATTATAATATCCATGGGCAGTTCGGCGTTCTAGGTTGACGTTCGTACCTCGTGGTTCCAAACCTTTTTTAAAGCGTTTAAAGAAATTGGCTACAGCTGAGAACAGATTCGAGAGGAAAAAAGTAACCTCGGCCGTATGCACCACTAAAGTTCATTCCAATAAAAAAAAAAGCAAAAGGTAAACAAACATAGTATGCAGATGACATTGACATGTGTCAGTTCCATAGTAAGTTTGTTTACGTTTTGCTTTTTTTTGATTGGAATGAAGTATAGTTGTAACAGGATCTAAAGATAAGAAGAAGATTGGTTTAAAAAAATCCAAACGTCCTCGATTCTCACAGGACAGACTTTGTGGGTCGCAGTTAAACTAATTATATTTGCTTATAGGACGATCTAGGTTGTAAACTTTTAACTCATATTTGGCAAATAATTAATTTTTTACTTATTACCATTTCCCACGCGGCAGGCAACAACCGATGGAAGCAGAGCGTGGAGCTGTGCAAGAAGGATGCCCTGTACGCGGACGCGATGGAGTACGCAGCGGAGTCGCGCCAGCCCGAGGTGGCGGAGGAGCTGCTCGCCTGGTTCCTGGAGCGGGACAACTTCGAGTGCTTCTCCGCCTGCCTGTACCAGGTACTGCACTGACGCTACATGTGCACTCAGAGTCAAAGTTAACCGAGTGCGCAGGTTAATTCAATTTTATCTACGCAATTTTTTGTAATCATATTGTCGAAAGCATTCAAAGCATTCTTTTCGTAAGGTAATCTTGGTTACCCTGGTGCAGCAAAGCAAAAAATGCCGTCGCATGTGTTACTGTTTAATCCTATTATTATAATTATAACCAATTAAAATAATATATATTTTTCCCATTTAACAAGTGCTACGACCTTCTGAAACCCGACGTGGTCATCGAACTCGCGTGGAGGCATAACATAATGGACTTCGCCATGCCTTTCCTAATTCAGGTAAATAAAGCCATGCTATCTTTTAAATTAAGCCTATTATAGATAATCTTCAGGACTTTATTTAGCGTCCACGTCTTTTTCTGATGATGATATAAAATCTTCTAAGCCAACCATAAATTTTTACTGTTTCTTCTTGCTATATCCTGTTTTTTTCTTAGCGTTAATGAAGAGGCTTGTCAATTATAAGAAATCTTCATAAATAATGTATCTACTTTCTTTCTAACGCCAACCATAAATAATGTATCTACTCTTTCTTTCTTGGTTTTTGTTTTCTTTTCATAAGACATGAGAAGAGGCTTGTCACTTTCTACTCTTTCTTCTTGCCTATATCCATTTTTTTTCTTTTGCAGACGGTCCGCGAGCTAACGACAAAGGTAGAAAAACTAGAAGAGGCGGACGCGAAGCGAAGCACGGAGAGCGCAGAGCAGGAGGCCAAGCCCGCCATGATGATGGAACCGCAGCTCATGCTCACCGCTGGTAAGTTTCGCCACAGTGTCTATGTCGCAGGGATATTGTCAAACACGTGATATTATAACCTCCACAGACATGCACCCCGCTCCCCGAGCGACGACATAAAACTTCTTTGATAACCTCATCTTCTTGATATATAAATCTCAATGATAATAAGGGTTTAACCACATCTGGCCACACGGAATCGTATTTTCTCGTAGTGTCATCCCTTTCTCTCGCTCAGAAACTTCGTTCGCGAGAAGAGATTAGAGTGGCGCCCGCACTCTTTCGCATCGCCCGTGCGAAATCTTATCGAAATTTTGGAAGCATCTCGACTGTGACACATTTTATATGTGTATGACATAAGGCTAGTTTTTATACCGAATCCTACGATATTTATCGTTGGAAAGCTATTGTTTTTGAGCGATCAGAAGCTAGTGTTCCTGTAGAGTACGATAAAACTAAAATGTCATGTGTTGTGACAGGCCCGTCGATGGCGTACCCGGTGGTGCCGCCGCAAGCGTCGCCCTACGCGTATGCCGCGCAGGCGCCATCGCCCGCGCCCTATCACGGGTGAGACCTCATTTATATATCGGCCCTTGTAATATCAAATGTAGTAAAAGCCATTTTAGCAAAAATGACGTTTTGACACCGTCGTACTCAGTTTCGCGAGATCTGTCGATCTGTGTATTTAAAATTTCGATATTCGCAAAAAAATGTAATTACGACCTAGAAAATTATGCAGATTCTCTTTGAAAATCGTGTTGTAATTGACAGTAATCGACAATGCAATAGTCAGTTAAATGCTGTAATTACAAATTTTTTGCCCGTTCAACTTATTACGACATTTCAAAAACGCCCATTTGATAGGGTATTTTGTCGTAAAATACAGAATTCACTATCGAGTGCCCTATACAGCAGTGTAAATTGAAGTAAATTTATCATGGAATTTTGTCGTAAAAGACATAATCCACTACCGAATGGTCTTTTCAACACTTTAAATAAATTCATTTAATGTAAACTTATCAGGTCCTTTTGTCGTAAAATACACAGTTTCACAATGTGTGGCTTTTACAGCACTTAGAATTAATGTTTTGGTTGGGAGCTGCTCCAAAATATCGACCCTTGTAATATCAAATGTAGTAAAAGCCAAAACACGACTTTACAGGAGAAGCAAAAAACAAAAATGGTCATCATATTAATGTCCATAACTTTTTTGATTTTAAAGTTATTTTAATAAATTTAATAAAATAAACATGGAACTAAGAGTTCTATAACATGAATAACATGGAAATTGCGTACCATGCGTAGTTTAAGATTTAGCATTGCATTTACTACAAAAAAACATTTTCAAAATGGTTTTTATGACCCTAATTTGAACCTAAAAAACTTATACCTGTAGTTAAACATTGTAGTGCAAACCATTGGCATTAGTTTCGTTGAATATTTTATGTATTAAAAGACTCGTTTTTAATGTATCAAATGGAATTTATATTGATAAATTTAGGTGAATAGTCACAAAAACAAAAAGATAGAAAGCAAAATTGTTTATCAAATGAAACAATACAATTGAAAACAACAAAAAGACAACCAAAGCATAGGTTTACAATTTAACAGAACCATTTCTAAAATTTTCACATTTTTTTAGTATTAAAATTGTTCATTAAATTACGTAATAGAATAAATTCTATTACTTAATTCAACAAAACATCAAAGAAAATATCTTATCTTAAAAATGTCCTGTAAATTATAGATTTAAATTTAACAGAAACATTAACAAAAATTGTGACACAAAATATTTTTTACAAGAAGCAACTTTTTTTTTCAAATTACAAATATACAGTTATATTATTATAACTACAGGAAACTACAACAAGTAACAAAAACAATTATTACTTTAGTTATTGATAAACAATTAAACAACACAACAAACATTAACCGTAAAAAAAATAACAAAATGAAATTCCGTATTTTTCCTGTAAGTCACCCTAGATCATCAGTAAATGTAGTCAAAAGTCATACGTCCTTCATTACGAATTTCAGCAAAAAATAGATACTTTAAATCAGGTAACATAAACGTAACAAAGAAAACATAGCAAATCGAAAAATAATGTAAAGAAATAGTGATCTTAAATTCTATTCTTAAATTAGCCTCTTGATATTCCTACATTCTCCTCATGTAGATCAGATGAAAAAATACGGTGTATCATTTTGTTATGTCGTATTAGACTTCGTAAAAAAATCGGTGCAACCTATTGCAATTAATTATAAAAATCGTTGAGTTCTTGTAACAAATAATATTTGTTACTGTTGTTAAAAAACGGCCTCTCTCTGAACTTAAATATAAAGACTTAAAAAAACTGTGTTTAGATGGAACCATCCCTAAAAGATTTCATAGGAAATACTTAGAAATGCCCTTCCAGGGCAATTACATTGATAACCTAATTGCAACTGATGAAGAAGATCTAGACAGTGAGGAAAATAATAATGTATAATCAAAAATCTTAATCTCAAGAAACACATTCAATTTACAAAAAAGTGGGCTCAGTAAACTACAAAAAGTAGTAGATATCATTATAACTTTAGTTTATTCACAGACAACACAACCAAATATCAAATATTAACCGTAACAAAATAACAAAATGCTACACCGTATTTTTTCATTTGATCTACATGAGGAGGATGTAGGAATATCAAGAGGCTAATTTAAGAATAGAATTTAAGATCACTATTTCTTTACATTATTTTTCAATTTGCTATGTTTTCTTTGTTACGTTTATATTACCTGATTAAAAGTATCTATTTTTTGCTGAAATTCGTAATGAAGGACGTATGACTTTTGACTACATTTACTGATGATCTAGGGTGACTTACAGGAAAAATACGGAATTTCATTTTGTTATTTTTTTTTAC
Organism: Coleophora deauratella; assembly: GCA_958295455.1. Lineage (NCBI taxonomy): Eukaryota > Metazoa > Arthropoda > Insecta > Lepidoptera > Coleophoridae > Coleophora > Coleophora deauratella. Next base: position 9,145,935 of record OY282409.1, on the reverse strand, counting down.
GGTTAATGTTTGATGTTGTGTTGTTTAATTGTTTATCAATAACTAAAGTAATAATTGGTTTTGTTACTTGTTGTAGTTTACTGTAGTTATAATATTACAACTGTATATTTGTAATTTTTAAAAGAAAGTTGCTTCTTGTAAAAATATTTTGTGTCACAAGTTTTGTTAATGTTTCTGTTTTTGTTAAGTATATGTGTATGTATATCAGTCTCTGGTTCCCAAGATACAGGGAATCCTAGTTTGGGGCCAGATGACCGTGTGTGATTTGTCCCGGATATTATTATTATTATTATTATTAAATTTAAATCTATAATTTACAGAACATTTTTAAGATAAGATATTTTCTTTGATGTTTTAAATTCTATTACTTAATTTAATGAACAATTTTAATACTAAAAAAATGTGAAAATTTTAGAAATTGTTCTGTTAAATTGTAAACCTATGCATTGGTTGTCTTTTTGTTGTTTTCAATTGTATTGTTTCATTTGATAAACAATTTTGCTTCCTATCTTTTTGTTTTTGTGACTATTCACGTAAATTTATCAATATAAATTCCATTTGATACATTAAAAACCAGTCTTTTAATACATAAAATATTCAACGAAACTAATGCCAATGGTTTGCACTACAATGTTTAAGTACAGCTATAAGTTTTTTAGGTTAAAATTAGGGTCATAAAAACCATTTTGAAAATGTTTTTTTGTAGTAAATGCAATGCTAAATCTTAAACTACGCATGGTACGCAATTTCCATGTTATTCATGTTATAGAACTCTTAGTTCCATGTTTATTTTATTAAATTTATTAAAATAACTTTAAAATCAAAAAAGTTATGGACATTAATATGATGACCATTTTTGTTTTTTGCTTCTCCTGTAAAGTCGTGTTTTGGCTTTTACTACATTTGATATTACAAGGGTCGATATGGCTTTGATTTGACGCCTGGGGATGTTGACTGCTATCCAAGAAGCTTATAACCAAACTGGAGGAAACAAAACAAACAAGTGAAGACGAAAAATATGACCTTGAACGCCTCTGTTTCTTTCTCGACGGCTCTTGCTGTCTCATTCTAACTAGGGTTCTTAGAATGAGACAGCAAGAACCGTCGAGAAAGACACATCATATTCAAGGCTATTTTTTTGTCTTCAGTCCGGTAATAGAGAGTGTTTTCTCCAGTTTGGTTATAGGCTTCTTGCTGCTATCTAAATTACCTTTTATCAAATGTCAAACACGACAATTTGTTCTAAAAAGTTTGAAACAGCAAATTGGTTAGCTGACTGCACCAAAAATAGATTACGATAATAATTTATGATTATATTTTTCGTTATTATTTTTGACTTTATTGCAAGACTAAGTTTTGTGACGAGATTATAAGCCTGGTTTCTTTATAGGTACGGCATGTAGGGCATCGCTTCGCCGCGCGCCTGGCACCAGTTCTGAGCGCCCGCGCGCCCTCCGCTACGTCTGACCACTGCTCCAAACACATTAACATCACTAACACAGAAACACTTGTTACAAGAGTTACAAGTTGCTGCGCCATCTTGTTAAGATGTGACGTAAAATGTTTACGTCATCGGAACACAATGGCTGCTGTATCCTGATCAAATGTGTTACGTTCTTTGATAAGTCTAATATAATAAGGAAGTCAGCTTTTACGAGATTAACACGAAGTTTTTATGTGAAGGAACAGTTTGCAAAGGTCGTACGAATTCGTATGAAAAAAGAAATGAAAAATGTAAAGCTGACTCATTACCCCTAACATTATTTAGTTATTACTCAAATAAATCGATAAATAAAATAGGAATGGGCAGTGAAGGAAATACAGATAGTAGCGGTTTACGAAATTATAACCGATCTATAGACAGAATCCCTTTGTATTTGCGATCACTCATACAATATGTTTAGATATAATCTTGTACTCAGGTTATTTAAGATGTGCTGTTATTATTTATTTATTCGTGCAATATATGTTTTTCCTCTAGAATTGGCCCCTTTACCAAAAGACATCTGCACTATACGAAAGGCCTAATAACCCATTCTATAGAGTAACACTTTATTTTGTAACAAGTAAGTCGCAAATACATAGAGACATTCTATATCGTACATTAAACTGGACCGACAAATAAAAATTAAAGGAAGTGTTGGTCTGTACAAAAATAATATATTTTGAATGTAAAATGTAGCTCTCATTACTAAAAAGTGCTTTATTTTTGTGATTGAGAGTTATTATTACTAGATAGAGGACATAAATTCGCTTCGTATTAAGAGTTCACGTTATAAGATGTGTAGCATATTAGTTATATCAAACCATCTGGATATAGTGCGCACTGTTAGTAGATCGAAACTCGGCTTGTCGTAGTCAGTTACGATTAGGCGACGCGTTCCAATTTAGCTAAACGAATGCATAAAGCTAAAGCGAAGACCTGGCTTTATTACTGAATAAAAGTATATCTCATAAAGTTGGCAGCAATATATAGCGCCTACACAGCAGGTGCTTCTGGCCAGACTTTCAAATTTATACAGCAATGCGATTCGATACGTAAGAGCTGATGCACACTGATAGATAAACTATCAAAAAAAAAACGAAGATTCTTATTTTTCCGGTCTTATATCGACCTCTTCAGTGTGCATAGCGCTTCGCCGTGATTAAAACAGTAGTATTTAATTCAAATTTTTAAAATGTAAATTAAATTATGTTTCTTGATGAATGCAAATCTTGATCTTGATCGAGTTGTTGACAGCTACGACCAAATTGTAATTGTCATCTTTAGATAATGCCGATAGTGCATAGATAGTGGTCTATCATACCGATACCGCGAATATTTCGTCCGCAAATGAATATAATTAATTACTTTGTTTTACATTATAATTTACTTCTCGATATAAATTAATGTTATTTGAGATTTAATTACTTACGCCTTTTTTACAATTGGTGATTGAAATGTTTTGTATTATTATTATTTAGATAACTATTGGATTTTGGATTGTATGTTATTTAGTCCCGCAGCTTTTCTAGACAGTGCAATATATAAAATCTCTTGTTGGGTTTTAATATAAACCATATAAATGAAAATCGTATATCAATGAGTATCAATATACTTACATCACTTTTTAAATTACAAATGTACAAATACTATCAAATTACCGTGTTTTTTCAAAAGTTGACTGTTTCGTTATATGTATATAATGCTTTCACTTGTAGACAACAGTTGAGAAAAAATATTTGAATACACAACATGTCTTGAGTGTTACTATTATCATGATTACTTATGGATAATTTTCTAGATACGTCTAGGTTTAGTTTAGGCTGAGTTAGTTGTACGATGTTATTTTTGAGTAATGTTTGGATGTGTGCGAGGCCACAGTTGGCTCCCTATATTTGCATAGTGTCGTCACCCTTTATCGATGCCTTCATTAGATGAGTAAGTTATAGCCAAGTTTCATTTATCCGTATGCTTTCGACCAGACCAGTGCGTGCGTGCACACGGTTGGTCTTTTTGTTCGAGTGACCATGCATGTATATGATTCGGAAAAATGAAATTTGATTTAATCCTTGTAAATGGTTGTCTGGGGCGCCAAATTTTATATTCGACTAACCAATATACGGAGATTATTTTTTATTCCTTCGACAGTGTTTGACCCCAGATTACCTTTTATTAGCAAAGATCGACTCCATATTTTGTTACATTGTTGTAACAACTTCATTGTGAGTTGATAAAGTATAGGTATCCATTATTTGAAATCATTCCTATCATTAACAATGCATGAATGATTGTTAATTAATATTTTTTTCTTTTAATAACAAAACTATTAACTTAAAATATGCAGAATGTTCATTGTTCTATTACCTAGTATTGTATTTATTCATGTATGATACTGTTTCACTGAATTTTATTATAGTAAGATTATATTAAATGATTAAATAAATTAAATCGATTTTGTTTTTGTATTCATTTGTACGTTATCAACCCGAAATGTGCACAACGCAAAATATGTCAGACTCCAAAATTTGTATTAGGGGTGATGAGGGTGAGGAAGAGGAAGTTTTAGGATAACACGCTGAGGAGGATATGATTATATGTGGACTAGAAAGATAAAAAATATAAAAGTATGCAAGTGGATACAAGGTATAGAGCGTTTCAACAAATAGTTCCTATGCCGTTATGTTGGCTCCCCTGTCTATCAACGACATCAACACGCGAAGACTCTTCTACCCTATTTGTTAGTGTGTGTCAAAGAGAATATAATCACTACGTTTAGTGTGTGTCTGCATTCTATGTGAATATAATCACTACGTTTAGTGTGTGTCTGCATTCTATGTAGTGTGTGTCTGAGTTCTATGTAGTGTGCGTGGAAAACATTGCTGCCAACATACGGCATAGGAACTATTTGCAGCAATCGGTGCGGTTGGCTCCCGCAAAAATCTTTGTTGTATTAACCACAGTGGAAGTGCGCGCATTGCGGTTGTTCAACCGCATGCGGCTAAAAAAAACTGTGATTTGTCACAGATTTGTGGCGGTGCGGCGCCGCATGTCTTTTTTTGCATCCTATAGAGCGTTTCAACAAATAGTTCCTATGCCGTTATGTTGGCAGCAATGTTTTCCACGCACACTACTTAGAACTCAGACACACACTACATAGAATGCAGACACACACTAACAAAATGGGTAGAAGAGTCTTCGCGTGTTGATGTCGTTGATAGACAGGGGATAGACAGAGCCAACATAACGGCATAGGAACTATTTGTTGAAACGCTCTATATGAACTTGTGTCAAACCCCGCGCACTGCGGCAGAAAAACCGGAGCGGTCAGTAGGTGGTCAGTAGTGCCCGAGCAGCCACGAGAGGATGTCGTCGCCGAGCTCTCCGTCCGACGACGCGGTGTGCCAAGCGGTCGCCGATGTAAATATTGACGCACTGATCGTGGAAATAATTATAAAGTCGACCCGTACTTTGGGATAAAAGTACTAAAGGATGTGCAGATAGAGGTATAAAATCAAAGTTGTCTCATTGCTGTTAATGGATGAACCTGTACAATAGTTCAGGTTCACAGAAGAAGAAGTTTTATTTACACACAATAAAGATGAAACAGAAGGAAATGTTGAGTTGGAAGATTTTGAAGAAACACAAAGTGCAGTAGTAATGAAAGTACACAGAAACACACACACAAAGCACAGTAGTAATGAAAGTAAACAGAAACACAGCAACCAAGTCCACAGATTTGGAAAATTAAATTATTTTTATCCAATTTAAATATAAAAAGACAAGCGTAACCTCACCAAAACTCTTGTCACCACTCTGACAGCTAATCGCTGTAAAGAAGCGGCCAGCCGTAGGCTGGGAGATTTGAACCAAAAAGTATTTAGGTACATTACTAATAAATATCTTTTTGGTAAACAATATTTAAGTAGGTTCTCTACGAAACCAGTACTGCTTGTGTTTCTGTTTTCTTGCCGTTAATATTAAATAAATGCAAATTCGGAGTCTGGTTTTGTAGTCCATGCTGTTCGACCTTCCGCTACGAAAGCTGAGATACGAATGGAAAAACTTGCGGCTGTTTAGCCGCAGTGCGCGCGCCAAATTTTGCCGTACCTGTTTTAAAACCGCAACTGCAACTTACCGTACCGCAATGCGCGCTAGGCTTTAGTCAGGACTCAGGATTCAGGTTCTCAAGTTTAAAATCTACAAGGTTGCGTTGTCGCAAAAGAGCGCTGGGCGACAGTGGTGGGCAGGGGCGCCGGGTTGCAGAAAACCTCGTGGGTGCTGGGTGCCCACAGTGGCGATGGCGGCCCTACAAAATGTTTAGGTGGTACGAGATCTAATGGTGGCGCCCCCTCCATATACAAAAGTTATGCTCCTTCGATGCATTTATTTATTTGCTCGTAATTATGTTCTTGTACAAAGATTACATTAAGACAAAAAGGTAAGGTTTTTTTTACTTTCAAGTCACGAATTAAGTATTGTCAGGGCAAAAACTGGAACTTGAGATTTTGATTGGGATAATGCAGTGCAGGGTTAAGAGTATTTGATGCCCTAAGAAATCCACGTCTGGGAGCCCTGTATCCACTAGTAAAGTCTACTATAGACTGGGCGCAGAAGAAAGAGAAATGGCGGGATAAGTTTGAAAACAGGTGGCTCGAGTGAGAGATATGTTACGGAGTTCAGTTACGTACCCAGATTTTAAAACAAAGGGATTTTGGATTTTTTTTAGGCTGTTAGTTTTCGGACAATCGTGTACAGTCAGGTTATATAAGGTGCTACTTTATTAGTGCCTGATATCTTAGTCAGTGGTTCTACTCCTGATTCTGATCAACTTTCCCCAAGGAACCCACATTTTTTCCTTTTGGTACTATTTAGGCACTATTTATTGGCATAATCAGAATATCAAAATTCGATCATGAGAATTCTAACTGAACGCCCACGTATTTATTGGCATTAATCAGAATATCTAAATTCGATTATGAAGCTGCCAACTGAACGCACAGAAAAATTTTAAACTAGCAATACTTTCAAGAACTGTCAGATAGTTTTTTTTTTTGACAACACAACAGCTGATTTAATATCTATCCTTTTGCTTCCTTCACGCTGATTTTTCTTTGGACATATTATGCCATACAAGCGAAAGAAGTATCACTCTGGTGATACACATTTGGCAAGACGTTGGAGGGTACGAAATAGGACGAAGGACCTTGATCAGATCGATGAAGATATCAAAGAAGGTACGTAAACATAGTTGGAGTCTTAACAAGTCGCGCCACATGGTGTTGAGGTTATGATAGTAATTCGCTTATATGTTTAGTTGTTTGCAGAAAATGCTGAAAAGCTATTGAACCAGGAGGTGGACCTAGACTTGCCTGGCTCGGCACAGCACTACTGCATTCACTGCGCTCGATACTTCATCGACGAACAAGCCCTCAAAGACCACTTTAAAACGAAAGTCCACAAACGGAGACTCAAAGCTTTGGAACTAGAGCCGTACAGCATCGAAGAGTCAGAGAGAGCCGCTGGATTCGGCAACTTCAAGCTTCCCAACAAAAGGAAAATTGTCACTCAAAATTCTAAAAAAGCTGAGGAAGACCATGATGGAGATGCAATTTTAGAAGACATCAGTCCAAACAAGAAGAAAAAAGTTGATAAAAATGCTACGTAAAGTTCCGTTTACAGTTTTAAGCAGGGTGTGTGGTTGTAAAAAAGTATTTGTAAGATATTCCGCTTTATTCATAAATGGTGCTAAAGCCACTGAAACATTTGTGTACGTGACTCCACATGTAGAATTTGATGAAAAGCTAAAACACAAAGAAAGTATTCAACAACAGCTGAAGAGAAGAAAGTGTAAATTTGAATTTGAAAAGGTAGAAAACTTATGGAGTGTTTATAAGGAGTTGAAGCTGCGAAAAGCTGAGTATGACAAGAAAAAAGATGAGTTGTCAAGAGAACTTGGAAAGTTCATAAAAACCAATCCTGATAGCGATGAAACTAAGAAATTTAAAGTACAAATAGGTCTTATCAAAGACAATTTGCGAAAATTAAAAGTTCCTTTGTGGTCTGCAGAAGAAGCGGCTATTGTTGAAGTTCTAAAATTACCCAATGACTTACATTCATTAACACCAGAAAGTGAAAATAAGATACTTTACACACATTTATCACCTCCAACTACCAAGAAAGACCACTTGAGTATTGGCAGAGAACTTGATTTGTTGAACTTCAAATGGAATGAAAACTATTACTTGAAAGGGGATGCAGCACTATTTGAACTTGGAGCCAAATTTTACTTCAGCAAGATGTTAAAAGAAAACAAATTTGTGCAGTTTTCCAATCCAGATTTTGTCAAGAGCGTAATAATCGAAGGCTGTGGTGAAGATCATACACATCCAGAAGCAACTTTCATTTTGCATCATAATGAGGACACTAAAGTCAATGTGGACAATCGATTGCATTTAATAGGAGGGGCTTCTTTGTACTCATTCATGGCCTACTTTGCAAAGAATATTTTGTACTCCAAAGTATTTCCTGTGAAATATTTCACAATGGGTCGACAATATGTTCCGGCTCCTTCCAAAGGCGAAAGTTTGTTCCATGTCAGCCAATCTTCAGTCATACAGCTGTTTGGAGCAACAAAGACTCCAGCAGATCTAGATGATGTGTTGAAAGATTTAATCGATATTTTGAAAGAAACATATAGCCAGCTCGGTTACCATTTCCGTGTATGTTTTGTACCAGCAGATAAGTTGCTTATGTGGGAGTCATTGAGGGTTGTTGTGGAGATGTATTCTACATCTCTTAATAAATATGTGGACGTTGCAAATATTTCCATGAGTGGAGACTTTATCAGCAAGAGGTTGATGTTTACATATGTTGATAAGAAGGAAAGCTTCTTCCCACACATTATATCTGGAACAGTTGTTAATGTTCCCAAACTGTTGGGATGTGTTTTGGAGCAAGATGAAGATTTCTGTTTGCCTGAAATGTTCAGGATGGAAAACTGGAATTAATAAGTTTAAATATAATTTTATTTACATTACATTTGTTACACGGTGTAGAACTAAGACACAAATTGTACCATTGGAATAATAGGTTAAACAATAAAGACACAAAATAAATTCGCGGATTTACATCTTTTATAAATTACAATTGATCATGCACCACTCCGACTGATCCATTTGACTAGATGTTAGTCATCCACAACACATCACAGATGTTGTTAACATGTGAGAGTTAAATTATACTGGAATTCGTTTTTAACCCACTTTGAGTTCACTAAATCAATTGGTTCTTTAAGACTGATTTCAATCACTTCTATTTGCCCTGTTTTTGTCACTAGGACCAATGTGTGTGTCCTGAAATCATTAACAATTTATTGCCACAGCAAACTCAAGTAAGATAAGTATAAAGTACTTAAATAATATTATTTATCATACAATATAATATTTACCTTGTGCCATATCTTGCATTTGGTATTGAAACAAATATTGAACTTAGTTCTTCAGTATGATTCGGTCTGTGTGACTTCAACTGCTCATCTGGAAGATGCCTGAAAAAGAAAAAAATAGAATAGGGTTTTAAGCCGTTAGTGGCGGTTGCTATTACTAGACGCAGTTTTTAAGCCATGTTGGAAGCCTTATGGCCTTGGAGCCTATGTTGCTTGAAAATTTCTGACACTGGGTTTGGCCACTATCCCCACAACCTCCACCAAACCCTCCAAAAAATTCAAATACTCACTTTTTATCTGACTTCAACAATTTTATTAGTTCGGAGACTAGTTGATTTTTTAAGTGTACTTTATTCAGTCTGTTGCAGATGTCTTTTAACTGCTTTACACCAGCTTCAACTTTCCTCAGAGGATCATTGGGGATGTGGTTCCCAAATCCTAAACATGGTCCCTTCCAAGTTTCTAGTTTGTCTGTTGTGTTACTGTATGTTTTTACTGATACTTCTCTCCTGGAATATTGACAGTTTATTAAGTAAAATCACAACAGGAAAATAGTATATAGAATTGAAGTATCTATGAAATTCTTACCCCAATTCTACAGAGACAAAAACGAAATCATTACACTTTTTTACGTAATCCTTTATGGAATTTATATAATCATTTGTGGATACATTGGACTTCATGTAATCGGCTACAATTTTTCCTCTTGCTACAAAAAGGTACAAAATTAAAAATAAAATTGTCAGATTTGCTGAATAACTTATAGCTATAATTTAAGAACTTACTTTCAGCATCATCTCGCTGGTTTCTCGGTATATTTAAAAGAACACCAATCTTTTTCCTGAGAGGTGATATTGCTAACCATGTCCCATTTGTACTACACATCAAATCACGACCTGGGCAAAAAAAAGTAAGTATTCATATAAAGTGAAAAGTTTGAGCATCTCTATCGTGTGGTCAAAGTTATTTGACAATTGAGATTAAGGCTATGTTCAGATGATATTCCATTGTCTTTGTTGAATTTATTATGAAAACATTGCCCTCATGTTATAAGTTGCTTATTTTAGTATGAATTGTACAGTATTTCCTTAACTTTTAAAGTTTTAACTGTGCAAAACATGATGTGTTGTTGGTGATGTGTAATAATATTTTTCAAACCCTTTACTACGGTACAGTATTAAATCCAACACATATTAAAGCTTATCAGATGAACTGGAGCCTAAATGTGAAATTGTAGAGGGAGGACAGAACATCGCTCTCACTTAGTCTAAAATGTTTAGGTGTACCTATTTAGGAGACCTACATTTCCATAGCAAGATTTAATGTTTCTAACAAGATGTATACTACTCAAATCTGTTATTACATACCTCCCAAAATGTTTTGGTCTTCCACCCAAGGAGCCATTACTTGTGAAGGTCTATCAAAGGATTCATCTCTGTTCGAAGCCAGTATCAAGCTGTAGTCACTGTTCGCATCCTCATTGCCCAAATACATAAAAACAATACACATATTCCCTGTAAGCACAAGATTATTGTAAATGAAAAACCTATTCTACCATGGAGAGTGGAGCATATTTATAATTTAGATACTTTCTTGAATTTTTAATTTTCCGAAAGCTGGCCAAAGTCCATGAGGTTAGTAAACTAGCCATATCAATGTCAAAACAAAATCAGTGTTTGTAATTTGCAAAAGCAACAACTTTTTTGAACAGATAATTCTAATCTATCACATAATAACTTCACAAACATCTACTATCGTCATACAAACAGGTAAATATGGTGTTGTGATAAAGCAATGAATATAGATAAAGTAGAATGAATGTTTAACTTTTGCACTTTTCTAAAGAGGATTTAAAATCTTTACTTTTATATTACACTTGCTTGCTTTGAACTTTTTCGATTGATGAATATCGTCGGCGTATAAAGCAATAGAAAATGTCGATTGTCTGGTCCATATTACAATACAAACGTCAGTTACAGTACAGCTGATTCTGTAGTGCGTTCCGAGGATACGCTTGACACCAAAAGCCGTCACGTTATGTGCGTGAAGTTGGCAGCATCACAGAATTCGATCCCATAATGTGCCGCTGTTTCAGCAAAAATCGAGTCTCACTGAGGTTTTATGATATCAAATAGTGCTTGTCACCTAGAATGTAAGTGCTATAGACACAGCGTGTACTGTCATATTTTGTTTCATTGTCAGTTGTACCTAGCTGGAGTTTTCAACAGACTAGGCTGTATAGATTTGTTCCTTTGCCTTCCCCATCTCGGGGTAAAATAAAACAAAAAATGGCTCTGTATTTTGGTGTTTAGTTTGTTATCCTTTTCTTCTATGAGACAGTATGAATGCACCATCTCTTTCTTAAGTGTCCTATGGTCCTATTGGCGTCGATTCGGTATTTACGATTAAACTTATTTGACAGGACTAAACTAAATTTAAGCGTCCTGTCCTTGTCTTTCGATATAGAAAGAAAAAGACAGAACACTTAAATTAAGTTTAATCCTGTCAAATAAGTTTAATCATGAAAACCGAATCGACACCATTGTCCATTCCTATCACCACGGCACGTTCCAGTACACAGTAAAAACGTAAAAACACAAGACAAGTTTTACGAGAGAAGAATCTGTCCCTTGCACACTTTAGAATATTTACAATAGGCTACCCTTCTGTTAGGGAAAAAATACTCTGACGAAAGTGTTCTGGAACGTTTTCTTTTCTCATATGATATGTTTATATCAAGTTTATATTCTCTTTGAAGCAGTGTGACTATTTGTGGCAGATTTCTGCCATTTGGGCAGATTTGGCTACTAATTTTTAGCTTTGGCAGAATAAGCTGATGATTTAAAAAAGTGGTAGAATTTGGCAAATATCAAGGAAATCCTTATTATTTTTGAAATACAAATAGAAAATTTGATTTTCTGGCTTATTATTTACTTTATTTTTTATGACTAATTTGGTAGACTCACTGAGAGAATATTCTCCCAAGTCAACTTGAATAAAACAAAAATAAGGAACAAAAACATGTATACGCATTAATCACAACAAAAGAAGACTTATTTCCTTTAAACCAATTAAAGATATTATTAAAAAGATGTCGTTAAAATCAATGTATAATGAAAATGAACAATATGAAGAATTTGAACCAAATGTTGACACATAGTAATAGTACAGTACCTACATATTTAGTGAAAAATATACCTATTATCAGTGGTGTAGCGTGGGGGGGGGGGCCATGGCCCCGGGCGGCACATGGATAGGGGCGGCGAGCGCCACATTTTTTTTACCTAGTGTTATTAGGTGTTATTAGGCGTCGATGAACTGGACTTAGATCACGCTCCTCAATATATTACTGACAGTGAAGAGTTCAAACTTGAGCGTGTACTTCTTCGTACTTTTGTAGCTGCAACAGACCCAGACTTTAAAAAAGAGATACATAATTATTATATGTATGTCTGGCTCACTGGGCTTACTAAAATATATTATAAACTTGAAGAGTGTTTACCAAATATTATCATAATGTTAAGAATACTTTTAACAGCTGCCATTAGCAGTGCCAGTTGTGAGAGAAGCATCTCTAAACTGAAGGTAATTAAAATTACCTAAGGTCGAGGCACGTCCAGGGGGGCGGCAAATTGAGCGATCAAAATATATGATAAAAAATTACAGTGACAAAAATGACAATTAATTAAGTTACATGACCCAGATAAAACGTCATGAAAACAAATGATATCGTATGAAGAATAAATACCGTACAGCAACGGGCGGCGCACAATTACATTTTAAATAGGACCGACCTTTGGGTCGTGTCACCCGTGCACAGACACATGACAGGGCTTCGAGCTCATGGGGGCGCCAAGCACCCTGGTAGTTGGGGTACCTTCTTCTTCTAAGTCGTAACCCCAGGAAGTGGGGATCGTGACCATCATGAGGTCAAGTCAGTGAGAACTGTAGATTTGGGCCGAGTCAGGTACTTCCACTTTTCCCTGTCCACAGCGGTGTGAAGAGCTTCGTGCAGGTGGAGTTGCAAATCTTTAGTTTGGTCACACCATCTAGCTGGTGCACGGCCTCTTTTTCTTTTCCCCTCCACTTTGCCCATTAGAATATGTTTTTCAAGGGACTCTGGTTCTCTCCGCGCGATGTGTCCAAGGAATTTGAGCATGCGGGTGCGGCAAGTATCTGATAGGCGCGTCGTGATTTCTAGCTCTTCCAGAATAGAGTCGTTACGTCTGAAGGCTGTCCACGGAATTCGCAGCATTTTCCGCCAGCACCACATCTCGAATGCGTCGATTGTCGACTTCATGGTAGATTTAATTGTCCATGTCTCGGAGCCGTAGAGAAAAATTGGGAACACGAGCGCATAGACCAATCTGACTTTGGTGCGCTTGGTGATGTCACTGTCTCTCCAGACTTTTCCCAGTTTAGTCATGGCACTCTTACTGCGTGCTCAACTTCACTGAGAAGGATATCCGGTTCTCTCTCGTGACCTTCCCATCGGCGCACCAAAGGCTGAGTGTCTTCCTTGTAGAGCTGTTCGGTATACACTCTCCAGCGTTCCAGGACTTTATCGATTTCGTTTATCGGTTGGCCGTTCTCATCGTCAACTATCCAGGTCTTTGGCTTGAAGTCTCCGGTGAGTAATTTGGGCGACACCATTACGGCTTTCGGTACCATTGCAGGAGCAGAAAACAGTATTCCCGTTGACAGTGTCAAAGTGCCCCGATTCCCTCCAATGAGTTTCGCTAAGGCCGAGTATGTTTATGTCGAGGCGCTTCATTTCCTTCTCTATTATGTCCAATTTACCAGGTTTTATTAGGCCGCGTATATTCCAGGTCCCTATCTGAATAGGTTTCTTGAGTGGAGAGGATTGCGTCGGTGCGAAATTCGTCAGAGCTTGGGAGCTCGACGACGTCGAGACCACAGTAGCATATTTTCCACACGCTGCCTGTTGGGGCACAGCAGCGTGGCCGGTAGCACATTTCACACCACGCATCCCGGGGGTGACGTGGCGCGGGTGTTGGCCGGGTTGCCAGACAAAATATCTCTCTCTTTACTACTTTTGTTCATGATGGTTTTCTTGGGATGTTAGTCACAGTGGTTTCCCGTTGCCTTCTGTGCCAATCCTTTCGGGAGTGATTTGGACTCCCAGGCCGTTGTAGCCATTTTCCACTCATATGGGTGGAATGGTTATACCGCCATTGCTCGGTCGTCAGAGCCCCGTTGGTTGTCTAGCAGGGAGTACCACGGGCAGGTGGGGTTGACAGTTGGGTCGGTAGAGATGTTGGTTCCGTTCTCCCCTTACTCCCTACCTTGGAGACCTACTTGGGTACCTACCCTAACTGAAATGGCGCTGAGCGCTCCAACTAAAAGGGTTTTTGTTGGTTTACCATTAACATCACCATCTTACTCGCTAATCCTGCCGCTAAGCAGCAGTGCTTGCACCGTTGTGTTCCGGTGTGGAGAGTAAGACAGCCGAGGAAATTACAGGCACAAGAGGCATTTCATCTTAGCCCTCTAGGTTGGCAACGCATCTGCAATCCCCTCCGGGGTTGCAGGTGTCTATGGGCAGTGGTGATCACTTACCATCAGGTGACCCACTTGCTCGTTTGCCTTCCTTATCACATAAAAAAAAAAAAAAACATTCTTAGATATCTTAAAAAATTTCGCGCTCGCTTCGCTCGCGCTTTTTATAAATATAGTTTATGTTCGTGAGCGATCACCCATAGAAGAATATAATGCGTTCGCTTCACATCAGGAGGTTGCAAGTTCGATGTCCGACGGGGTTCAATTAGTATTACGGATTTATGATTAAGCTATATTAGCAATTAGCAATCGAACGTGATATAACATCGATTGTATAAAAGATTTTGGTTAAAAAAAAAACACGAAAAGTACATAATTTTTAATTGAAGACAGAATTTAGCTGTTTTATTTCGCTCCCGACTCGTGGTCCCTCCGCATTGTCCCACTAGTGGGTCGACGAGTAATTTACTGTTTACTCGTAGTCCCACTGATTCTCTCTTGGCCAGTAATTGTAGCATGCATTATAGTATGTTATTTTTTTTTACTAATGATCAAAATAGAAAGGGGCGGCAAATTTTCGATCGGCCCCGGGCGGCGAAAACCCACGCTACGCCACTGCTTATTATAGGTAATAAAAATATTTTTGGTTAAATGACCATAGTTATGCCATTCCGATCCAAATGATTTCAAGTAAGCGAAAGTATCCCATAGGTACTTACTGTAAATCTGTTGAATCGTTATGGCATAACTATGGCCAAATAATTAACGAATGTATTTTGAATACTTTTTTTTTAAAGTTCTATATCGCAGAGTTTCTTATTCTTAAATTACTAAAGACTGCAAAGCCAGATGATAGGCTTGTTCGCAGTGAGTTCAAACAAAATATAAGATTTTTTCTATTGAACATAAGTAATGTTTTTTAAGTATTCTATTTATTTTAAGATTTAGAGGTAATAAGTTTAATTTAGTTTACTTTAAGATGGATATACGCATTTTATTTATTCATTTCCATCCCCATGGAGGCAATAATATGTCGAGTCGAGTTTGGCAGATTTTGGCAGATAGATTCTCCAGTTTTGAGATGGTCACCCTGCTTTGATGATATGTCCACTTTATACAAACTTTTTGGCGGGAACTCGCAGCAAGAGTTTGTCATTTTTGTTTTATTATCCGAAAAAATAGATATCGTGGTTTTTAATGCATAATATTGATAGTGTATTGTTCAATAAAGTGCCATTTAAGTATCTAATATGTAGGATAATGAAATAAAAGTGTGTAGACTGTGTTTCGAGTGCTCTCAAGAAGTCCATGATATCTTCATCAAAAGTGCTATCATTTTGTTGAAGAATAGAGAAAAAGTTAAAGACGACAGAAATTGATAAATGAGAACTCAAATGAAATAGAAAAATATTTAGAGAAGAGCAAACTACGTAAGAATAGGCTGTATGGCCAGAGAAGCCTTTGCCTTTTCCTTGCAAAAGCAGGAAAGAACCAAACAAAAAAAAAAAAAAAAATAGAAGATATGTCAGTCTCAGTCATTTACAAAGAACTCCGTTTTAAGAGACGTAACTTTCATACTACGATATGAACGATAAGATTTGTTTGAAGTCAGAACTCTTTTATGACCAATATGCCAAAGCGTTTTTGACAGCTGTCAAAAGTAGAGGTGGGCTTAGAACAGACGCAATGCATATCGATATCGATATTTTTTGGTAGAGATGTGCGCAGGCTTGTGCATGTATTTATTAAGATTTCGGAAAAAGAAAAAACATAATTTTGGTTGAGCAGTTTTATTGCCTTGTCTCATATTTTAGATAAAGGTATTCTTTTAACTACGTACAGAACAAATTAAGTCAAATTAATAATGTGAATGATTATGCTAGAAAGCTTACGGTATGTAGACATGATAGAAAGTCAGATGTTATAAAATAACCAGCATGAAAAGTTACATTAACAGTAGCTTGTATATGTTATAGTCAGCGAAACAGTAATTTACAGGACAATTTCGTCCTTTATAAGGAAAAACTGTTATTTAACAATTAGACCCTAAGGGCGTTTTAATTATAATAATAAATAATAATACCTAATAATTTTAGGGTTCTTTTATTGTCATGCTTTGCACACGCACGCGGCACGGCCTGCATGCATGCAGAAACACGCAGGACAATAAAAGCGCCCTTGTTCTACGATATTAATAAATAACAAAATATAAAAACTTAAAATAGCATTACAGATAAATTATCACTGGCACTGGGTGAACACAGCTTCATAACTCAATGTAAATGTGTTGCTATCACGCATGCGCAAGATTACAGATTTAGTAAATCAAAAAGTAATAATTACATTTGATTACATTAATTAGTGCGTTTGAAATTTTAAGGGGTTTCTCAGGATCGAGTAAAGAATATAGAAAAAATCCGATCTACAATATTTTTTTCCGTTTCCCATACAAATTCTTGATTCACCATCTATTCAGATATAGTATGGTAAACTAAAAAATATGATTTTGCCTTTGAATTTAACACCCTGTAGAGATTACATATACAATAATTAGTCCGTAACCACCAAATAGCAGTCATACAAAAGATACACGCTGGCGGAGCCGCAAGTGGTTAACATTATAAAAAAGTTCAAGCTGGCTTTTCTGATTTCTAGGTACAATAAATTTTTGGTTAGCACGAGATTTGTATTATTTGCTTGCCCCATATTGTTCACCTTTTTTATTTGCATTTGACAAATCTTCCTCTTTAAGAGCCAGGTTGCAATTAACTTTTTGGCATTGTCGCCTAATGAATAATAATGACAATCTTACAAATATGTCATTCATTATGTAATGTGAGTGCTCAGTGCACATCCACGATGTGTTACAATTGGCTTGAAAAATTGTTATAGTCCACTGACAAATATTTTCTAGATAAAAACTAGGAACCCCTTCCTTTTCAAAAATGTTCACTGCTACCTCTACAATTCTACACAGCTCCACGGATGGATATGTTAGGCTTATCTTATCTTGCCACCATTCTTTTAATTTAATTAAATCATAAATTGGGTTGTCCTGTGGCTGTGACACAGACAAGCAATTCTTACAGAAATTACATTCGCCGTACTTTTTAAGGACGACGGATGCTATATAACCACTAACATAAACTAGTGGTTGTTGTTGAATGCTGGACAGATCACTTTCTATTTCTACATATTCTATAGAATCTTCAGGTAAACTCAAAACAGGGGGTGATGGAGGTGTGGATGTTTCTTCTGGTAATTCTTCTTCATTAACGGCATCTTCGGTCTCTATACAAGCTTTATTTTCTGGGAAAACTAAATCATGGAAGTCTGTTAACAGATTTTTATAATCCCTTTCGCAGTTGGCTCCTCTACTGTGGGGTGCAGTCATTCCTGAAACAATGGCAGTTTTTAGGGCTGCCATTAATGATGAACATGTCGGATGTTTATTTGTGGGGCTGTGCTGCCTGATAAGGCCAAACAAATTTTCCAAAGCATCCTGATTAAGCTGTCGCAGGTTTAAATATTTGAAACCTTTATCTTTCAGGTCCGTCCATATGTCACGGAATGACTTTAAAGTCATTATGTATCCATTAATACATCGAATGTTTTTTGCTTCCTTGCCGTCATAGGCAAAAAATTTTAAAGTTTCTAGTTTCTGGCGAAACTCGGCCCAGACTGACAAATGTTTCGTTTTTGAAGAGACGTTTTCTCTTATACCTTTTTTTACGTCATCGGGGTTTGATGGGCCATTTGTATAGTCAAACAATCTGTTGAGATCTTCTACAATACTCGCTGTCTGTAGTATTTCTTCACTACTGCCTTCATGTTCCCTACCTCTCGAGAGTAGTTTTAAAATTGCAGCAACGGTTTGGCTGAGGATTTGGGCTGCGTATTTCACCTTCATTTTTGCTCTATATTTTGGCATCACATGATTAAGAGTTATTTTACTCATGTATAAAAAATCCCTATTTTGTTTTTCCACTTCCAATATGTGTCTCCATTGCCCTATTTTATTATCCATTCTGATTTTTCCATATTTCATAAAATTATTTCTTATGGATTTTAATAGATGGGGCACATCACAGATGTTATATATTTTTTCTTCGTTGTATATGAAGTAATTTTCCCCTCCATTGTGCCATTCTCGTAGGAGGCTTAAAGCTCCCATATTAGTGGGACCCTGGTCACAAACTGTACCTAGTACTCGGTACCCTGTAGACTGAACCGCTTTTATATTTTCTTTAATAAGAACAGCCAATCTTTCAGATGATACAGTGCCTTTTGTAAAATAAAAGGCTAAGGGTTGTTTGATTTTTTTCCTTATTCCTTGAAGTTGAAACACTAGGCAGTGATCAGCGAGATCGCCGGTTCTGCCATATTCGCCACCATAATCAACAAACCCCTCTACCTTGTCTGTGGCTTCGTTATAAACAAGTCTACGTTTTACAGCCATTTCGTCAAATGTTAAAACGCAATATTTATCTTGTTCAGATACTGTATTTGCTTTCTTCTTCAAAATATTGATAACTGCAGAATTAATTCCGGGTTCCATGGGGATTTTCTTTAAAATATTTTGGAGTGTTTTCGTGCTAGGGAGGGGCATTACATGTTGTAAATATCTGTAGGCTTTTGGCGATCTTTTAAAAATAGCCAATGCCGAAATTTTATTTTTTGTACTCCACCTTTTCCCTCGTGGCTTACGGTTTTGATTTTTTATCGCCGATGTTACCAACTCTTTTAGAACTGGCGATGAAATTGTTTCTATAAGCTTCGCACTCTTTTTCAGTGAAGATAAGGTATATTTCGTTTTTTTTAACTGAGCCATCAATTTTTTCTTTCTTGGGGTTATATCTGTAAATACAAAAAATAAATTTAATAAATAAAATTAAAAAAATATTATAAATGTGAAAGTATGGATGTGTGGTTATTTGTGTCGAAACTACATAGGTAGATAACTCAAGTACTCGATTGACACAACGGCAACTTTTAATCCAGAAAAATGCATGGTTCCCATAGAATACCCATTTAACCAACCGAGCAACATATGATATAGTTGACGAGGTGGCTTATGGCCTAACCTTCTCGACCGATGGGAAGAGACCCGTGTCCCTGCAGTGGGGACAATATGGGTTTTAACTTTAACTTAAATGTTAAAAGCAGTCTGTCAATTATTATTACCTAAATCCTTGTCTAATTTTCGTTTCACTCCTTTGGAACAAACTTTTTGCTCTGAGGTTCTTGAAGCTGTTTCTGAAAAGAAAAAAAAGTAATGAATGAGGCTTAAGAAAAAATCTCAAAGAACTTTCTAAATGGGAGATTTTTCTTGGTATAAGAGCTGTTTAAGAATTATCAATTGGTTGTTTAAAAATATTATATTGCAACTTTTTATTAAAATTGTTTGAAATTATTTCAATGACATTTAAAGTGACTTTGAGTGAAACATTTAGCATACCCATTTCAATGTGAACTGAGCCACTTGCTGTAGACACTGTTGTTGATATCACTGCTGCTTGTCCGAGTTGCCGACAAGTTGGTGTTATTTGTGCTGAAACGTAATCACGTTCACTTGTTTTATTACTTAATCAAAAATACATATATATCAAACATATTATATTTCTTATATTGGAATTGTTGGTGACTGCAGCCATTTTTATACTTATTCATATTTATATATTTTTTTACTTTTTAACAAGTCAACCACCTGATCGACCAACTTAGTATAGGAAGCCCAAATGTTTGTTTTTCAAATTTCCTACTATGGGTTTCTTGGAGAACGCTGTTCAGTTTAATGAGTAGAAGCTCTTCCACCAGTCAATGTTAAGGAAATTGACGAAAATTTTAAATGACAAAAACACAATATCATTCAGCTTACCCATATCAGTCTGCACTAAGCCACTTGCTGTAGACACTGTTGTCGATACCGCTGCTGCTTTACTGATTTGCCGACAAGTTGGTGTGATTTCTGCTGAAATGTAATCACAATAACTTATTTCATAAATAAATTAAGAACTTTCCAGTTGTGAAGGTAAGTGAATATATTAAATAGGTTGGACTGAATAAAATAAACTAACAAACTATTGCCCTGGCCCAAAGGGGTTTGAAGATTTTGGCCCACTGATCGAGCCGCCATCTTGAATTTTTTTAAACCGCGGCACATGTTAAAACCTATACAATATCGATTGGGGACACTCATACAAACAAAAAATACTATGGTCCGCATGTCCTAAAACGTCACGTTACTGAGTTATATGCAGTTAAATATGTATTGTAAACAAAAACTTCATTCTAGTCAGGCAAAAAGTTTTCTGTGCACTATATTGCATGCAAATAGTAATTCTTGATTGATAAAACTTAAAAGACAGTCGTGGCTAAGTGCGCATTGCTTGATCGCGACGATCACGCAGGTAAACTGACCATAGACATAGTCCCAACCTGGATGGGTTTGAATGATAGTGGCATTTATCTGTGGATCAAGAATTTGTATGGAAAACTGAAAAAAAAGTGAAGAGCTGTTTTTTTTTCAATATTTTTCCTGTATTCTTAATTCTGAGTAACCCTTTAAAATCCAAACGCACTTTTTTAACACCCTGTATAATATACCACACCCCAGACACTTCATACGAATTTCGCGCCATTGTTTACTACATAGACATTCATGTTTATACACATAAGAGATTTCACTTTGGTGACTAGGTGTTACAAATGCCATCAGTATGGCCATGCGGCCAAGTCGTGCAGAGAAATGACATCGATGTGTGGACATTGTGGCGAACTAGGTCACTCGATTGCCGAATGCTCAAAGAAAACCGAGTCTCCAAAATGTGCAACATGCTTACGATTTAAAAAACCAAGTGAGCACAAAACAGGCGACGTTGAGTGCCCAGCTAAGAAAAACGCTGAATATAGGTACATCAACTCAATAGACTATGAAGGTGCCTAAAAGTGCCACTTTATTATAGAGCGTTAATTATAAAATATTTTAGTGCAATAAAGCAATAATGTTTTGTGCCTATCTTTAAGATGTTATTTAGTAATTTAATAATCACTATTTAGTTATTTAACAAATAACCCTAATTAATATTAAGCCAATCTAAGCAAAATTTCTCTAGGTCACTGTCATCAAACACAATTTTTGCAATACTGATGTTGACCCAGTTAACACGGAAAATTGTTATTACATATAATATTTAGACTATTCAGAACGAATAATAATTATTAAGATATCTTTGTATTATGCTTATAAGTATAACATTTAAGAATTTTGGTGCCTGAGATACAGGTTTATCCTAGTTCAGGCACCCATTAATTTGTACTTTGTTTAATTTTTAGAAACCTATGTAAATTATTTACCTTTTACAAATGAATAAATTATTATCTTATCTTACATGTAAATGTGTGCGTAATATACTAGGGTTGAATCGAGATTCAATAATTAGCCCTCCTATATTACTAGCTAGACTAGACATTTACAAATAAAGTGAACGCTGTATACACCATACAAGGCTGTATAGCCTTAGACGCCTTTAGCTCTTTCCTTAAAAAAATAAAATTGTCTTTGATTAATATATTGAGCTTAAGTTTGACAACCTTTTGACAAATGAAGAAAATAAAATTCCGTGGGAGAGCCGTGAGAGTATTTTTGATTTATCAGTTTTAATTGTGTTTTTTTAAATTCTATTTTAAATCAAATAAATCCGATTTTATGTTTTTTTTTAAATATCATGATTTTTGTCAACCCTGGTTAAGAATACTCAATGCCAAAGTCAACAACAAAGACGGAAAGATAAATGAAATAAGTTTTTTTTATAAAAATGTTATGATTTTATAGATAAGAAAGCTTTCCAATGAAGAATGTTAATGGGTCCGTTAAATCACTTGAAACTTTATGACCTTGTAGCCTAAATGTCTAGAAATACACTTGTTTTTGTTTCATTTAAATCAAGCGAGTAGTTTTGAAGTTACGATAATTTTAGTTTCCGCCTTTTTCAAATACTTCGCTCGGGCGCGCCAAGCGCGCGTGACGTCATACCGCAACTCGCCGCTCTCACCGTACTGTGTTCTTCATACATTGCTATCGGATGGTCCCTACGTTCGCCCACAATAACATTTCTAACTGTAGTTTTTTTATGTGAATCGGTGTTACAGTAGTGTTACAAGTATAATCGATGACAGTTTTAAAAATTGATTGAAAAATCGAATGATTCCTTAAATAGACGAGTTAAGCTACTATTTCTCAAATAACTCCGATTTCTTTACCGCGGCCGCCGAGACAATGATTAAAAATGCAAAAGTACTTACAACTTTTTTTTTTCTTTCTTATCACAAATCTGTTGATCCTTATAAGATACCTATACATATATACCTACATACCTATTTTTCATTACTAGTATTGAAAAATTTAGGTAATAATGATATTTATGAACTTGATATTTCGGAAATAAGGAGTGAGGGGCAAGGTAAAAGTGATGGTGTCAAAATCACTTATGTCATCAATTGTAATATAATGACACAATAACGACACTGAAGCGATCATGGCTCAGCGCTGCTTACGTGGTCGCGTCGATCACGCAGGTTAACTGACTACAAACACGGTCACAGCTTGGATGGACTTGACTAGCAGTCCAACGCCTCCGACATAGCTTGGCGACTGCCATCTAGTGATAGTTACTGATATTTAAGCCCATCCAAGTTGTGACCGTGTCTGTAGTCAGTTAACTTGCGTGATCGATGCGACCACATAAGCAGCGCTGTGCCACGACCGCTTAAGTGCCGTTATTGTGTCATTATATTACAGTTGATGACATAAGTGATTTTGACACCATCACCTTTACCATGCTCCTCACTCCTTATTTCCGAAAACTGGGCATAAAACTTAAACAAATATATATACAGAAAATAGATCTTCGCTTATAAGTTACTTGAAAATCTCTAAGAAGTTATCTATAAATCTTAAAATAAGTTGATAAAATTTAAAATATTGTTTGTTTGTAGGTGTGGACAAAGCCCTCTGCGCGAGAGTCAGACTCGCACTTGTCCGGTTTTTATTTTTTATGTGTATCGGTTAACTCATATTTATTTTATTTTAGATTGGCTAGAAATAGCTACGGCGACGACGTTACTGTTTATGCAAAAGTTATCAGATAAGGAGAAGGTGATAGACACAACTTTTGGCTTTGGGTCTGGGTGGATCATACTTTTCATGTATTTCTTTTGACTTTAAGGTTCAAAAATATAACAGTAAAAAATAACTTTTCGGGTATATTGGTAGTTGTATTTAAGCACTTTGACACGAGCACGATTTTCTAGTTTTTGGATTCGTCATTTTTAAAATTTTCAACGCAAACTTCATACATAGAGGTAGGGAGCGGTGCGCGCACTGAGCGACCGTTGCAGAGTGACGTCACAGCAGCGTGCGGCGACCCCGCGTCACTTGCCTACCTAAATCATTCAGTATCTCGGAAACTATCAAACGTATCAAAAAAAATTTTTCACCATATTTTTTTATTTTTAATAGAGTATATTTTAAGATAAAAAACAAAAATTGGTGGTATTCTTCATTACTTTTGTGACTGCAGTTTTTATCTTAGCCTTTTTTTGAGGTGTTGACCGACAAGAGGAATCGCAGACATGAGACCGCTGCTAATCCGTGACTACCACTAACTTCCCCTGCCATAGCTGTGGTAGACTGTGCAAATCTCGTATCGGGCTGTATAGTCACCAAAAGCAGTGCATCCGCAACACTGATTGCATCGTCTGCCATAGACGACACAGGTCAATGATGATGATGAGCATAGCAATGCTGTTTTTTTTAAACAGTATCAAAAGTTTGCAAGCCACTTCGGTCTCCGGCTTTGCCATCTTGTGATAATAGCCGGCACTAATGGAGATAAACGCCACTTATATTTAACCCTCCGGCAACCGTGTAGGACGATATCGTCCGCGCCAAGTTTGGAGCTGATGCATATCTTTAGAAGGAGAAGAGGACGGGGCCTCTAACCCCTCTGTAAAAAACTTACACTCGCGCATACCTCACAGGCACAAGGACGTCAATATCCGTTGCAACATCAGTGAGCACGAACGTGTGCAAGTTTGCGGGCGGACGATATCGTCCTATGTGGATGGCGACGTAACTTTTACGAATTTTTAGGTACGTGAAATATAAATATTTTTAATGCATTATAGTGCCACCAACTTATCTGTAGAATGAGGGATGGCACCATTATCAAAAATTCCATACAAACTGACAACAACAAAATGACGTTCTTAATAATAATCAAATGTTTACCAATAAAATACTGATTTTTATTGAAAAAGTTCCATTTAAAAATATACCATTTTTGGGTGTTACAATAAATAGAATTTTTTGAGCGGTGTAAGATACAAGAAATATTTTGAAAGCCCCTTACATAAATGAATAAATCCCAAAACATTTCTTCTTAAAACCAATTTATAACCAAGATATCGATTTTTTGTGAAACCTTCGAAATTTGCAGCGATTACGAAATTTTATTTCACGAGGGGGTAAAGTATTCAAATCAAAAACTATGGGAACAGAAAAAGGAGACCTAGAACATATTCCCTGAATTTTTTTGGAATTTTTCCCTACCTTTAAGTGGGTTAAATTATCGCCTGGGACGATATCGTCCGTTACGGTTGGCGGTGTGCAAAAAAACACACGGTTGGCGGAGGGTTAAATCCATCCAGGTTGGGACCATGTGGTCCCAACCTGGATGGATTTAACAGACTGTGTGGTCTGTGGTCAATTAACCTGCGTGATCGTTGCGAATTGCGATCACACAATGCACACTTGGCCATGACTGCTTCTTTAGTTGTGTCAATCAAGAATTATTATTTGCATAGAAAACTTTTTGCATGACTATAATGAAGTTTTTGTGTACAATATTTTACTGCAAATAGCTCAGTATTTTTTGTTTGTATGAGTGTCCCCAATATATACCTATATTAACGTGCGTCGCGATTTTGAAAAATACATAAAACAAAATGGCGGCCGGTCAGTGGGCCAGGCTTCATACTAAAATCTTCAAAGTCCTTTACTTACTTACTTCCTTACTCCTGTAAAAAAACGGCTGGAGATATTAACAAAATATATAAACCAAAATTTCATCCAAATCCATCCAGTGGTCTTGGCGCTAGAGCCCGGGACGGACACACACACACACAGACATTTTAATTTTTTTTGTTTTTTGGGCTCTGTAAGTGCAAGAGAATCAATCCCTAATCAACATAAATGAATAAATCCCAAAACATTTCTTCTTAAAACCAATTTATAACCAAGATATAGATTTTTTGTGAAACCTTCGAAATTTGCAGCGATTACGAAATTTTATTTCACGAGGGGGTAAAGTATTCAAGTCAAAAACTATGGGAACAGAAAAAGGAGACCTAGAACATATTCCCTGAATTTTTTTGAAATTTTTCCCTACCTTTAAGTGGGTTAAATTATCGCCTGGGACGATATCGTCCGTTACGGTTGGCGGTGTGCAAAAAAACACACGGTTGGCGGAGGGTTAAATCCATCCAGGTTGGGACCATGTGGTCCCAACCTGGATAGATTTAACAGACTGTGTGGTCTGTGGTCAATTAACCTGCGTGATCGTTGCGAATTGCGATCACACAATGCACACTTGGCCATGACTGCTTCTTTAGTTGTGTCAATCAAGAATTATTATTTGCATAGAAAACTTTTTGCATGACTATAATGAAGTTTTTGTGTACAATATTTTACTGCAAATAGCTCAGTATTTTTTGTTTGTATGAGTGTCCCCAATATATACCTATATTAACGTGCGTCGCGATTTTGAAAAATACATAAAACAAAATGGCGGCCGGTCAGTGGGCCAGGCTTCATACTAAAATCTTCAAAGTCCTTTACTTACTTACTTCCTTACTCCTGTAAAAAAACGGCTGGAGATATTAACAAAATATATAAACCCAAATTTCATCAAGTGGTCTTGGCGCTAGAGCCCGGGACGGACACACACACACACACGGAGACATTTTTAATTTTTTTGTTTTTTGGGCTCTGTAAATGCAAGAGAATCAATCCCCATCAAAATCTCAAGTTCAATTTGTGATTGATCGTCTTTCAATTTGTGATCAACTTTTTTAATTTTTATTTTGTACATCATCATCAGCCTAGACAGACGTCCACTGCTTGTCAAACACCTACCCCAAAGATTTCCGTGCCAACTGGACTTGCACTTCCTGATAAATAGATATTGTATATATAAACGTTTATTATATACATCAGCAGGCGCGGTCCCAGGGGGGGGGGGGTCGTAGGGGTCATGACCCCCCCAAAATCATGGACGTCAAATTGCTAAATCTTCTTTAAATAGAAAATTCACGAATATTTAATAAATAATTAACCTCCTGCTTAAAATTTTTAAAATAAATATAGCGAGGATGCACTTCTAATAATCATATGAGGCCTATTTATACGGCGTGAAAAGCTCATTTGTTTCCATACAAACGCAATAAATTTGCTATGTACGCACTAAAATGCGTGTTGAACGCGTTGTATCGCGTTTGCCTGAGCCTTAAATCGATAATACAATTTACTGCTTGTCCCCTAGAAAAATCCATACACTAATATTTGCCAATAAGAATAGACAACTCCCATTTGTTTTATTATTTTGTATTTTCATTTCTTTCAAAATGTGTAATAAACCCTAAGTTAAGTAAGTTAAGTCCCCCAAAATTTTTGGCTGCCACTGTGCCTGTACACCAGGCATTAAAAACAAGACATACAACTTAAAACATTAACCTCTAGGGGTATCTCATAATATATAGGAACTTAACTTTAATTAAACTATAAATATCAATCTTCGATTTCATGCAATTTGTTGTATAATAAATTAAACATTAAGACTAGCCTAGTGAAATATAAAAGGTCCCAGCTCAGCATATGTAGCAGAAGCAAGGCATCTACTACGCTGATGATTCTGCTGTAACCTATTAAGATATAAAAGCTCTTCGATGGCTTGCAATAATTTTGTCAGACAGAAAAAAAAGTTTGTTCCATTATAAAAATAAAAGAAGATAATTTGCAAACTATCTACAATAAGTAAAAAATACAAAATCTTAGTTATACATCTATTTTACTAACTCATGTACCTGCACAGCTACCACTTCAGTGTAGTGGTTCTGTAAGCTGTCGGTTACTTTTGTTGGGTGACCTGGAACTTTTTTATGAGGTGGCCCTTATACTATGGGTAGTAGGCCACCATGTCTATTTCATATTTTATCAACTCATCACATGTATTTAGAAAAGAATAATTACAAATATAAAAATCAGTTTTAATATTTAACTTACGCTCAGTATGAACTAAGCCAAGTGCTGCAGATGCTGTTGTTGATACTGGTGCTTGTTCAAGTTGCTTTTGAACTGAGCTGCTTGCTGCAGGGGCTGCATATGTATGATCGAAGGCCACTGATATTTGACCTAAAATTCATAATATTATGTAAATCAGGCATGGTAAATGGTAAACATATTAACACATTCAATGCATGGCACTTTTTACCTTTACTTATTTTCTTTGATATGTGTAACGAGAATCAACAACAACAAGAAAAGATAAAAGTTTTGCAAAAAGGATTCATATTCTCTACCACTAGTCTGGTTAGGTCGAGAACTAAAAAAAGTGCTTTTCAAGCTATGATCAACTTTTTTCATTTTTATTTTGTACATCATCATCAAACAAGATATTCACTGCTTGACAAATGCCCACCCCAAAGATTTTCCACGCTGACTGGACTTGCGCTGCCCGCATCCGTCATTGGTCAACCCACAGAGTAAGAGGCCTGCCAAAGCTACGTCTTCTATGCACTATGTACCCCACCCACCGCCACTTCAGTTTAGTTAATTTTGGGTGTCCTTGAACTTTTTATGAGGTGAGCCTCATATAATTTCAATAGGCCACTATGTCTATTCTGTATGTTGTTATTACATGTACAGAAAAGAATAATTACAAATATAAAAACTGGTTTTAACATTAACTTACCCTGTACAGTATATGCTGTTGTTGATACTGGTGCTTGATCAAGGTGCTTTTGAACTGAGCTGCTTGCTACAGGGGCTGCATATGTATGATCCAAGGCCATTGACATTTGACCTAAAATTCATAATATTGTGTAAATCAGGCACGGTAAATGGTTAACATATTAATTACTTTTTGAGACAAAAAAATATATACAAACACTTCTTACCTTTACTAATTTTCTTTGATACATGTAGAGGAAAGTCAGCAACCTGACTATTGGAAAGCGGTGCTGCTGACAAATTCAGCTTGGGAACCGCACGTCTCTTTAACCGAGTTCCACTTTTTGTGAAATCGCGCTTTGCAAAATGATTTTCACATACAAATCTTATGTCATGCAATTTCTCAATCGGTACGTATACCAGATCTTCTTTGCCAACTGCCTTCACCCACATTCTGCACCTGGAAATTTTAACAACAATTTACAATTGATGTTTATGGAACGGATTTCGGCTTGTACAAAGCTAATAAATAACCCAACACTTGCCTGTTCTCATCTAGGGGAAACCTGGCAAAAAATAGTTTTTCACGACTGTGTCTTTCGCGCATGCCACAAATTTCACATACTCTGTGTCTTTCACTCATGGTTATAGTTTCATTTAAACAGTTTGATTAATTAATTTAATCGTACAAAACAAAACACTTCAAATAAACAAATGCAGAGTCACCAAAAAGAACTTAATCACTAAGAGTCACTATCTCGTATGAACCTCGAAACACAGCAAACAGGGTAACAATTACATTAATAATGAGTCCTGCCTCGTAGTAATTATAAAATAAATGTCAAGAGTCAAATAAAATCTCAAATAATTTAAAAATTATCACAAGCACAATCTCAGAACGACATTTCCCGCTCACAAACGCAGCCATATTTGTTTATTATGTGGTGTTGCCATTAATCATTATTGAAATCCAACGGTTCAAGCAACTTGACTGCGTAATCATAGCGATAAAATGATAAAGATGAATTTATTATAAATATTTATACATTATCAATGTTGACGTTACTATTATTTTTTTGTAGGATCTTGTTTGAATTTTCTTTTCCTATAAAGTCATGTTTAATTATCTTCTAAAATAAGAGAATTTTCTCTACACGTAGCCACATTTACGGTTATCTCAAAAAAAGATCTCGTTTCATATATATTTTTTACACTATGAAGTTTCCAGATTAGTTTCGGACATGTTTCGGAGTGCTTTGTTATTTCTTTCTTAGAATACATTATCAAAAAACTGGCAAAATGGACTCAAATCTACCCTTTTTTTTCAGTCTGCCTGTAAGTAAGTTAGCTAGTGTTTCTCAAATTAATATCATATTCAATCGATAACATATTATTTCACCAGTTTGTAGACTCGGAGAGCTCCGATCTTTTCACGAAGAAGCCTCAAGACTGTGGCTTTGACGATCTGCATGGAGGTCTGACTGCGCACGGTTCACTCCTTGGAGCTGATGAGGACTTGGCTCAATTTCTCTCGGCTGAGGGACCGCTGGAGGAGCCAGACTTGAACGGGCCAACAACCTTGCATTGTGAAATCTGTAAAAAGCAATTTGACAACGCTAAAAAATACTACGGCCACTTGAGAATACACTCCAAGGATAATCTTTGGATATGTGGTTTGTACAGAGAGCTTAGCACTTTACTAAGTTATGTTTAGTATAAGAGGCAAACTTGTTTCTTATCCTTGTTTTTATGTCTGTCACCTTTGCCAGCTGACTGTTTCATTGCAAGTATAATAATAATAATATATCCGGGACAAATCACACACAGTCATCTGGCCCCAAACTAGGATTCCCTGTATCTTGGGAACCAGAGACTGATATACATACACATATATAATAAACCTAGACAAATTCTGCTCATCATAGAAAAGTTTGCCTTGTGTGGGGATCGAACCACTAACCACTAACAACCTAACCACTTAGCCACCGAGTCAGTCATTATTTTATTTCAATAATACACACAGCATTACAGCATGGCCAAGGCACTATGTGATTAAATACAGTAAAATATACAAAAAACATAACATAAAGTATAATAAAAACATAACAAAACAATTTAACTATACAACAAAAACAAAAACACACTGTACCTCCTTTTAGCCATCATTCTCACAAAAACTCAAACATTCGCTAGATAGTTTCCGCCAGTCATCGGCGAACAGGTCAGCTCGTGGGGCTGACTCGAGCATTGCGGTCAGTCGTACTAGCGCACGCACGAGCAGCGTGTTGCGGTGTGATAAGGATCGCACAAAAGGCATGGCTATGTGGGTGTTCAAACTGTCATGTCATACCCTAGATGACTGAACACATGAACACTAGTCAAACAAGACTGATTATTATGTCATTTAGTTCTGGAGTGTGTAGCTTTCATTAACAGGGTCACCCTGCTATGGATTAAGATGCATAGCCATTCTTTGGAAAACTATGCAGCTGATGAGCTGGCTAAAAGTTGTTCTGAAACTAGAGCAGCTGGCCCTGTCTTGTAACAGAAGAAACAGTCACATGATCCTGGAATTCACTGGTTTGTTCAAACAATAGACAAAAACAATTCAGGATCCAAGGTCGCTCCGAGAAGCCTGTGAATTTCCTAGGGGACTTCTATACTACTGGAAGCAGCTGGGTTGGCTGAACTAGTTAACCACGCCTTCACATATATATAATGAATCAAACAGGAGTCTATATACAGAAACATGAGTACAATACAGTACAAAATTGCCTGATCAATTTTTAAAATGTGAAACTTTTTCTTTCAGACAAATGCCCTGACCAGAAATTCTCAACTAAACAGAACCTGATGAAGCACAGCCTAACGCACAAGCCGCTGGAGCGCATGTGGAGATGTCCGCAGTGCACGATGTCTTTTGAAGCGCTGTGGCGACTGCAGCAGCATTTATTCGCTAAGCATTTAGATTACAGGTGCGGTAGTAAATCATATATACACTGATACACAAAATAATTATAATTTATGATACAATATGTAAAGGTAGTAGGAAATCCCAATGATAAGAAGTTTGTAAGATCTAATAGATTTTAATTTATAGGAAAACCGAAGTAGCTCAAATAGTGTGTAATATCTGTAACATTTCACTATATGTATATCACATGGCTGGTGCGTCACCCTTTACAACTCTACCTATGTAATAGATAGCACTTTTTTAGTACTTCTCTTATGCATAACTTAATGGCACAGCGCTTTTATAATATGTACAGCCTTGATTGTGAGTATCCTTTTCGATATTAGGTCTTCATCCTGAAAAAGCGTGTAACCAGGTGTAACACTCACTATATTTCCTTCAAAAAATTAATAACTGATTACACTTTCCAGGCCACACAAATGTGATGTATGTGAAAAACAGTTCCATAAACTCTCAGATTTGAAGAAACATCAAGATGTTCACAATGGTAAGCTACATAAAATTTTCTATTTGTCTAATTCTATGGAAACTGGTTGCGTGGTTATATTACTAAATTTATACCTGTTTGTTGATTGTAATAATATACAAACTCTAAATAGTCATACTCTACCCTGCTTAGGGAGGCACTGACTGAAAATCAGTGCTCAAAAGAGACAATCTCTGGGTTGTAGAAGGTGAGTTGCCATACCTACCATTTGCCTTTTTTTGTCTTAGTTATATGTGTTATTTATGGTATAGTATAAGGCAATAAAGTTGTTTTACTTTTTTGTTACTTTATTTTTTTTTACATACATAATGAAATAAAACTTGTGGAATTATCTTAAGTTTTTGGTGTTTAAGGCAACAAGAGGCACAGATGCACAGTCTGTGAGATGGCTTTTAAAGATAAGTCCAATCTGAAGAGGCATATGCTGACCCACACTAATGAGAAGCCATACTGTTGTCCTGGGTGTGGTCATAGGTTCAAACAGGTAAAAATCATAAAACAAGTACTTATATGAGTAGGAACTTATTTATCTACCAGAATGAACATCAAACAAATGATAATAAAAAACAGATGTTAATAGCACTGATGGAGTTATCTCCATTACCAAAATAAGCCAATGCAATGGGGATGTTATCATAGTCAGATCCCCATTGCATTGGCTAATTTTGGTAAGCCCGCTTTCAACTTTCGCCATCATCAGCATCATTTGTAGATAAAAAAAGCATTTTTTTTTTACCTACGATCCGGGAGTTGACTGCATGAAAAATAAATTACGAAATATTATTGACCAAATAACTCTTTAATTATAATTGTTAAAAAACGTAATCACTTTAATTTTCATTACATTTTCAATTTTTAATTTGAAAGAATTTCCTAATTAGTATGCAAACTACTATTTTGTACAATGACGTCATCGTACAAAAGTTCAAACATTTGTAGAAGAAAATGCCGTTTTTGACATTTCATAAAAAGTAACTCAAATGACTAGCAGTCAACTACCGGATTATTGGTAAACCCTTGGCATCATCTCACTTGGTGATAAGTGATGATGATGCCGAAGATGGAAGCAGGCTTACCAAGATTCCCCAACCCAATGGGGAACTGGCTATCTTAGCTCCATACCGGAACACATCAATGCTATTAACATTGATGTTCGGCGGCAAGACTTATATAAGATTTCGCCACTAGACTATTAGACCACGGAAGCAGTTAGCAGCTGGCTGCTTCCCTCTAAAGTCGACCTCATCCCCCCCTGCTTGGTGCTAAGTTGGTTACTTTACTGTTTAGTGCAAGCAACACAACACACACATTAACAAGTGTATGAACGTCATATTTTTATGTACTAGTAATAGGAAATGACTATGCGACACTTTGTTGGAGTGTTCGGGGAGTGCCTGTAGATACAACTGTTCCATTTCAGCTAGCATCTATGAGAAGGCACACTAAAAACTGCGAAGCTAAAAATAAAAATTACAATATTGAAGACAAAACAGTCAGAAAGAATTACTGTAAAGTCTGTGGAATGGCTTTTCAATACAAAAGTGCCTTGTTGGAACACTGTGCCAGGTAAATATTGAAGTTAATTAACCAATCTAGTATAGTATTTAAAAAAATATGTCAATATACAAATTAAATTATGGTTTCAGGCATCATTCTATTAATAGTACAATAGCTGAAACTGAGAAAACTGTAAATTCTGAACTAAACAAAACAGATATGATCCCTACAGTAGAACACAACATTGTTGATGATATCCTTTCAGCGGAAGACGACTATATGACTATGTCTACACAGAACGAAATCATAAATGGATATAACAATCAAAATCAAACTGATAATGACAATCTAATGCAAATTGAATTTTTAAAGGAAATGAATCAACTACATACGTTAGATGATGAACTTTTCTACAACGATATTTTCAATCCAAATGAAATAGATTATACTAATGACAGAAATATTCCTTTTGATTTTGTACCAGAGAATAGAAATATAGATCAGGACATAATGAACGCATTGTATCATGTAAAATCAGAGCTTTTACCTGAAGAGTTGCTCAATGTCCCTGAGTCAACACTAGTAGAAAATAAATCCGTGGATTTTGTTGCAAATAGTTCAACTGATAAAAATGATATGGTAGCTCCAAATTCTACTGTAGCAGTCAACGAATGCTCGACAATATTTGAGAGTGATGTCGATTTAGAAGCTAGTACCAATTTAGCAGCAAATCTGAATCAGCTGATAGGCGAGAACAGTGTTCATTACATCTCTACTGAAGACGACGACACGTTTATCATTAGTTTAAACAGTGAGATAGACGCCGAACAACTGACAGATATGTTAAATATTGGAGTTGTTAATGAAAAGAAAAAAGATAAAGATACAGTGGAAAGTGTAGAAGATCAAAGTGAAAATGTAGACACTGAAGAATCACCAATAATGCTAGAAATAATAGAATCAACTGAAACGACAAATAAGGAAAATGCGGAACATTCAGATAATACCAAACATTTGAAAATAAAGGAGAAGAAGCAGGTCTATCTGTACTGTGGGAAATGTGATAAAGTGTTTACTAAGAAAGATAACTACAGATCGCATATCGGTGAGAATTAATATTGTAGCTACCTCCTAGATAACAGTCCACACACACGCACGCACGCACATTTATCTATGTTTTTAGTGCCTAGTTTTTGTACTATTACTTTCTTTGTTCTAATATACTCTTCCGTCACATTTATTCATGGATGGAACATTCATCTCTTTTGCTTCTGGAAGTGGGCGTTAATAACAACGACACAGTTATGCAACATAAAATATACGAGTGTTAAAAAAGTGCGTTTGAAATTTTAAGGGGTTGCTCAGAATCAAGTATAGAATACAGAAAAACTATTGAAATCTGAAAAAAATAATTAAGAGCGGATTTTTAAATTATTTTTCCTGTATTCTATACTTGATTCTGAGTAAACCCTTAAAATTTTTTAACACCCTGTATAAACCTGTACGCGGCGAATCGTGCGAGTTTATACAACATTCTGCTATGTCCAGGCACCCACAACGCGGCGCTCCGCCGGTACAGGTGCCGCGAGTGCGGCGCTCGCTTCAGCTACAAGTCGACATTGAATAAACACCACGCGGCGCGTCACCAGCCGCGGGTACGGCCGGCCGTGCCGTGTCCGCACTGTGGGAGAGTGTACAGCGCTAAGTGGATGGTGAGTGCCTTGTTCCGACTACCCTCTCTCTCTCTCTCTCTTATCGCTTCAGCTACAAGTCGACGCTGAACAAGCACCACGCGGCGAGACATCAGCCGCGGGTGCGGCCGGTGGTGCCGAGCCCGCACTGCGGGAAGGTTTACAGCGCTAAGTGGATGGTGAGCGCCTTGTTACATCAGCCATCATAATGATCCTTTATAAAAATACATCTAAGATGGGAGAGGTCGTCTGAAAGAGATTATTATTATTTATCTAAAAAAGTACATTATAGCTTTACTGTTTATTTACAGTATTACATCGAGACACTATAATGTAGGTATAAATTAATTTAAGTTACACTTGAAAATATCGCTCTTTAGCGATAAGACTTCCTACTTGTATAACTTTTTTCTTCATGTATATTGTTTATATTTTCCTGTTTTGTATTGTGCAATAAAGCGTTTTCATTCATTCGTGGAAATCCTAGACCAAATGGATCAAATGGAAACTTGGCACGATCCTGATACACTTTAGTCCGTCTTTTGGTGATGGTCCTTTCCGCGCCAAGTGCCCGCGGTTGTAACTCGAGAACCTTTGTTAACCATCAGTAGTCAGTTCTAGAGTTTCTCGTTTATACAATGTATGAAAATATATTTTTTTCATTGGTTCAGTTGATTCAGTAACTTCCTGTAGCTTCTGTATTAATTTGACAAATAACAATAACTTGAAATGAGTTTTGCCCAGGTTGTGGAGATTATTCAGCATTATAGCAATCGTTGATAATGTTTCTATATTTGAGTATAAAAATTTTAATCAACTTTCTTTTCAGGTAAAAGACCACATCGAGAGAGACCATGAAAAATTGTTAAGACACGTTTGCGACTGGAAGGATTGCGGCCGAAAGTTCTATAAGAAGTGTGATTTGAAAGTTCATAGAAGGTACTAAAAATGTTTGTGAGTTAGTGCGACATGATTTTGTATGAACTTATTTTGATAGTTTAATTTAGAATATTGCTTGTGAACACAGTTTTCAACCGAATTTAATGTCATTTACCATTATGGGATTCGTTAAGCTACATCCACATATTTGGCAGATGGTTCAAGCGTCCGAAATACAGGGATTTTTTTCAGTATTTTTAGTTAAAAAAATATTTTTTCACTTTTACACCATACAGTACCTTATTCATATTATACATATCTTGTTATTTTGGCGTGTAAAGTTGTAACCCACACCCCGGACACTTCATACAAATTTCGCGCCATTGTTTACTACATAGACATTCATGTTTGTACACATGTAAATGTGTGCGTGATGTACTAGGGTTGAATCGAGATTCAATTTAGCCCTCATTGTCTTTATTGTTAGCTAGCCTCATTGTCTTTATTGTTAACAAATAAAGTGATGGCTGTATACACCAGACAAGGCTGTATAGCCTTAGGAGCCTTAAGCTCTTGCCTTAAAAAAATAAAATTGTCTTTGGTTATTAAACTGTGCTTTGATTTGCCAACCCTTTGACAAATGGTCACAAATCGGTCACACAGGGGGTGAGGTATCATTCAGAGAGCGGCAGGGAGTGTCCATACTGTATAATGTCCTTTATACTGTAGTTGTAACCATGAAAATCAGCGTGTAGAAGGTGAATCCGGAATTCGGGCCTGACAGGTCTCCTAACAGCTGACTTGTCCCCTCTGGATAGAAAGCTGGGTACGCCCATGGTTGCCACTTGTAATGTTTATTAGTCGGGTGTGTATGTCCATGTAATGCGATGCTCTTTTGCAGGTACCACACGGGCGAGAAGCCACACAAGTGCGATATATGCTATAGGGGTTTCAACCATATTTCGCATTTGAAGAGACATATTCGCGCCGTTGACTGTACTAAGCAGTAAGTTAACAAACTATAATACTAGTTTTCAACCATCACCATGGTAGTTGACACTATGACATAGGTACAGTATACATTAGTACCATGAATTGCAATTTTGGCCATCTAATGTGCTTTGTCGCATTTTTTTTAAATCCGGGAGTTGACTGCGCTAAAAAGAAATAATGAAATATTGTTCACTGTATAGATCTTTTATTGAAATTGTATAAAAAAATGCGTGATTTGAAATTTTTAAAAATTTCGATATTATAATATATTGAACAATTACGTCTTTTATAACAAAATTTCATTATTGACATTTGATAAAAAGTACTCAGATAACTAACAGTCAATTTGGCTGCCGGATTGAAGTCTCATTTCTATCATTCGTATTTATGAACCATGATTGCGTTTTTTTTTCAATACTTATAAAAATATCTTTGAACACAATCGAAAATCACATCATCATTCTAAGTGATTTTATTAAACTATGAATTCTTGTTTCAGTGCTCGGAAGAAAATTTTGTGAAATCCCTTGCTGTATGAACTCTCGTTCCTGCTTTTTCGAGGCTTTTAATTTAACTGTGATAAAGCATTATTGTTAAGTATACTTTTTGCATTTTATAAAATTTTGTCCAATATCTTCCATCTTTTATCTTTTTGTCCAGTATCTTGTTAATATTTCGGAGCACGGGTATGATATGAATGAAAAATGATATGACGGGGGGTTTCAGGGGTTTGTTAACGACCCATTACGTCCCCACTGCAGGGGCACGGGCCTCTTCCCATAACTCGGGAAGGTTAGGCCATACTCCACACACGGGGGCCAAGTCCGGATTGGTGGAGGCTGTGGGGCTAGTGGCCAACCTGTGTCAGAAGTCAAGCCGCCTATAAAGCCTCCGACATGGCTTAACGACTGCCATCTAGCGATAGCAGCTGGCACCAACGATTTAACGTGCCTTGCAAAGCACGGAAACGGTCGAGATAATAAATGCCACTAATAGTCAAACCCATCTAGGTTATGAACGTGTCTGTAGACAGTTAACCTGCGTGATCGACGCAACCACGCAAGCCGCACTGAGACACGACCGTTTCAGGGGTTTACAAAGAGGTTGTCCCAAATTCGAAGATTCCGGCCCAACTCGGATTTCGCTGAAAACTCGTATGCAAACTCCTTATGGGGTGAATAGGCTACAGTAGCAATTAGAATTATGCCCGACTTCCCGTTAGACAGAAACCCACTTCCGGTTTGCTGTTCTTTATGTAAACTTACTTACTGACTTGCTTTTTTTCTTTGTTGAAATATCAAAATGAAACCTATGTCAATGAATAGAGCTCGTTGTGGTGAGTAAAGTGATATATGTTTTACTGGCACTTCGCGTAAAAGGGATATTTACAGCATCTGTTTTGATTTGTGCCAAGGTGCACCTCGTCACAAAAATGTCACGTTGTGCAAGTCGCACATACTCAAATTATTGGGTTCTATTGTCAATTCTGCAGCAGCGCAAGAACCAATTTAGCTTGTGCTCATGTGACGGCAGTGTGTTGAAAGAACAGTCTTCTTCTTATCGTGTGGCACATTTAACCGTTCTATCCACAAGGTATAGACGGCGGCTGCCTAGTGTTGCACTTAGCATCACCCGCGGTCACGTGTAGGGCATTTAGATTTACACCTACGGACGTGTGCAAACGCGATCATCATACACACATCTAGAAATGAGATGTGCAGGTTTCCTCACGGTGTTTTCCTTTACCGTTAAAGCAGTCGGTATGAAAATGCACGTAAGTTTCGAAAAACTCATTGGTGCACTGGCCAGGATTTGAATCCACGACCTCTGGTTAGGAGGTCGAAGTATATACCGCTGTAATACCGCTTAGCCACCGACGTTTGTGAAAGAACAGTAAAATCGTGAACGTTTTACTGGACGTTAATGTAGTGGGGAAGAACCCGCAAAGCTATTTGCAGATGGCGCTACGGACGCTTGACTCATAACAACTTTCAATTAGTTCCGCGTTTTTTATTATCGAGGTGTTATAAATTAGTTTTTTTTTCTGTAAAATTGTTAAATGGAAAATGTACGCGACTTGGACTGTTCCTTAATTAAAGGCGAAGTTGAAAAGTACATAATTGAAAACGCAACTTTTCTCACGTCTTCTTTATCCGAGAATCTTTAGGAAATTAATGATTTAAATTATTATTGCAACCAATCGCCACACAACGCGGCATTTTTTTAATAATCTTATGTTTAGTTCACGTAAACAATTTTTTCTATACGTTTTGACAGTT
Organism: Coleophora deauratella; assembly: GCA_958295455.1. Classification (NCBI taxonomy): domain Eukaryota; kingdom Metazoa; phylum Arthropoda; class Insecta; order Lepidoptera; family Coleophoridae; genus Coleophora; species Coleophora deauratella. Next base: position 9,106,680 of record OY282409.1, on the reverse strand, counting down.
AGTATGAGTCAAGCGATATCAGCGCCTCTATCGGCGAGCTTTGTCAGTTTTCTTCCCCGCCGCTGCGTATTGCATTGTATAGATAGATGTATTCGAAATGTAACTTAAGATATATTCGAAAATCATAATAAAATCATGACACACCAATACTCATAGCTTTCAAAATTTTTCTCTAAGCAAACTTAGTTTAACCAATTATAATGAATGGTCAAACCGGAAGTGCCAGCTAGACATATGAATATGATTTTACTTAGCACAACGAGCTCTATCGATTAGCATAGGTTTCATTTTTAAAATTTCAACATAGAAAAACACAGCCAATCTTCACCCATTTCCGGTTTAACCAAAAGTCGGGCATAATTCCAATTGCTACTGTAGACTATACACCCTCTAAGGAGTCTGCATACCAATTTTCAGCGAAAACCTAGTGGGGCCGGATTCTTCGATTTTGGGACAACCTCTTTATAATTAACAGTATATTGGCACATATTTCTGGATCCGCAGCGCCGTTCACTGTGGTAGGTACCTGGTTTGAATCCATCTCTTGTAAATAGCGCTTTATAATATTAAAATGATTGCGATTTTCCATAGCTGGGTCTAATCCAAGGAATCCTATAAGAAATTATACTACAATACAATTAAATAATATATTCTTTATTTAATCAAACTTAAGCATAATTGATTACATATTTCCAAATAAAAATATAACATAAAACTTATTTTATACAAAAAAGCTACATATTGTATTTCCTTTCTCAGCATTAATTCTAATATCAGTCTTTCCCATTTGAAAGAGCTTCAGATTAATATAAGGAACCATTTTGAGCATTTAATGCGTTATTTTGCACTTTTCTTCAGTTTATTCTCTAAAATGATCTATCATATCACAGTTGCCTTATTTTATAATGGTGTCAGATGTCCTCACTTTCCCTTATAGTCATGTTCTGCATGAATGACTCTAAGCTATTGGGGCTGTTGACTAGGCTCTCGAACGTGTGGTGATTGTTACCCAGCTGTGGACAAGATAAACTGTTAGCTCGGAGAGGTCACACTACAATATTTCAGGCAAGACTTATGTCTATTAGAAACACTAACAGATATATATCATTTATTTTGACACTAGGGGCTCCACAAACACACCAAAGGCGGCGACTGCGGCTGGCAAATTTCTTTTTTCCTGTAATCACTTATTCTATATGAGACAATGCACATGAAAACTAGGTGTTATAGTTTTTATAAAATGCGGCGGACCGTCGCCGCAGCGCTCGTTTGGTGTGTGGACCTCATAATTAATAATGAAAGGCATGGTCTGAAATTCCTCTTGGATTTCAAAACTGGAAGTAAGACCCAATATGCTTTAGATCAATGAGACACTGTTTATTGGCGTTAGTTGGTTCTGATATGGTTACAGATTGGTCTGTAGGCTTCCTAGATAATCATCGTGCACGAATAATAGAAAAATAGAAGCAGTTGTCACTACTTAGCACGATAAGAAAAAAAATTGCTAAGACGAAGACTATATCTAGCTAAGAAAGAGATAAATCCTCCCCACCATCCAAAGTAGAATCGGTCTCAAACCGTAAGCGTTCTAATGTGTTTGCTAACCCTCAAGTTGTGGAATGAGCTTCCACCTGAGGTTTTTCCTGAGGTCAGTATGGGACTCTTCAAGAAGGGATTGAAAAGGTTTTTAAAGTTTCGGCAAAGCATTGAGAACCCCTGATGCCCATAGGTGGCTGTAATCCATCAGGTGGGCCGTAAGCCTTTTGCCATCTTTTACAAAAAAAAAGAGAATTCATCAGTAACCTCGGAATACTCACAAAGTTCTTGACCCACTTAGAGAGGTGGTGCGTGTAGTAGGGCTGGGCGAACCGCGCGTCTATGAGCAGCACGGCGCCCCAGTCGCCGGCGTGCCGCACGCAGCGCCCCACCGCTTGGTTCAGGGCCCTGGGGGGAGCATTCGTTAAACTCATATTTAAGAAGTGTGTGTGTTTATGGCCATACACATTATCAGTAGGTGGTAGTGATTAAACACGCCAGAGGCCTTCGGCAGTTTCCGCACTGCGTCCGTATGGCACAGGTGGTCCCATATAAATTATATCGATTCAGCGGTTTTTGAGAAAACAACGAAAACATAGCAAAATTGGAGTTGTTGCGATGGAAGTCGGTTGTTTTTAACATATTGAGCAGTCAATTATATTCTCTTAAGGTTATTACTTATTTATTACATATTAGTTTACTCCGCTGAGTTTCCCGCTACTTTTTGACCATTTTTATAGCTTTGTCTCTGTTTAAGTATTCTTTTTGAATTTCTTTAAGTAATGAAAAAATGAAAAATGAAAAATATTTATTGCAGTATCTCATTGTACAGTCACGTGCACCTAAAAGTATACCCCTAAGTAGTGCCATCTAGCGAACCACAAAATTAATAAATAAAGCATGCATAATGGCATGGCTGCTGGCATAATGCTGCTGGCCACTGTTAGTCTATTTCCTGATAAGTATCCAGGCACACACGAGCAACTATAGTTTAAATTTGTCAGTCACTACCATGGCTGACTTGGTCTAGTGGCTCTGGCGGTTGGGCAGTCGCACGGAAAACGCGGGTTCAAATCCCTCGTAATTAATATAAGCAAGTTTCATTTTATATTTTTATTTGTTAGTTTGACTAGACATTCAATATCACTGACATCGACATCGACAACAGCGATCCCGATCGCCCAAAGAATACTTTGCAGCGATTATGACGAACTGGATCCACTGCATATTGTGTTACTTTGAATTTGTGGGTAGACAAAAATAACTGTGATATTTTCTTAACTCCTAGCAACTTCACTTTCATATTGGCTGTTGTTATGTTAACTATGATTTACGTGTAACTATTATGTCATGTGTGGATTTACCTGCACTTATTTATTATTGTCAATAATGCCGTAGTTACTCGTATCAAGTGTATTGAAAACGATAATAATCTGTTTTATTAGAACAGAATAAAATTATAAGTGACGCCGAGATGTTTATTTAACTGTAAGTATTTTAAGCATAGTTTTGTCAATAATTCACAATAAGTTGAGTTTATGAGTTTATATTATTTATAAAAATTAACATTATTATTTTTTTTTCAGACAGAAACCATTAGATTATGGATCATACGTTATGAAGACACTAGAGATTTACAGCCCATACAACCATGCCCAGCCCCAGTGATGTTTACCGCTCAGTCTGCACGTCAGCGGGAGAACGTAGGCAGTCACACGGCTAATCCTTTCTTAGATACCAAAGAACACTTGTAAGAGACCAAGACGAATGCTAGTGCAGATGGTATACCCGTGAAAACTGTGCGAAGTTCGAGTTGCTGAAGAGTATAATATACATATTGTCCAGCAGCGGACGTCTTTTGGCTGAAGATATAAGTTTCGGTGAAAAATATTTTAAGTCAGACAAGACTGGACGCAGATGGACAAAAGGTGCTATTGCGGAGGCGTGGAGAAAAAAATGTGATCTGTGTATATTAACAAATTAAACTTGTGGCAGAATAACTTTAGGACACTGGGGAGTGCGGATGAATGTCTTCAATGGGCCCCGGTGAAATAATGGAACTAGGTTGTTGTCTTAATAGTGAAAATTATAATTAGAAACACAAAACGTAATGATACTGAGCGTTGCGGTGTTATTGTTATTTCTATCACGTTATCAAAATTATTTTTATATTGTTATGTTATTATTGTTATTTCCGAATTATAACCTAAAGTTATTCTGCCCGTTAATGTAAAGTTTAAAGTAGCTGTTTAAAGTGATGTTATTGTTATTAGTTAGAAAGAATTTTCATTTTCTGACTAGCTAACATGTTTATTCACAACACGCGCACTTTAAGCTAAAGGGAACAGAATATATTGTTAACATTATTTTATTTCAATCATAAATGATATAATTGTATAATAAAAGGTATTTATAAGTATTACTTAAAGTTTTTTCTTACTCTTTTTTAATTAAATATTTATTATAATAAACTAATAAGTAGTAAAACGATAAATGAATAAAAAACTTTAAAAATTACAGTCATAGAAGACTTGAAACCTGTTGCTGCCGGATTTATGATCGCAGTTTTATCCACCTGAGCCGTTTTGGAGCTAAATTATAGTGGTTAAATTATGATAGACCTACAAACTACATGATGATGTAGGCAATCGACTAAATATGATTTAATTATTCACCGTTTGCTAGTGTCAGGTGCATGCATCGCCTGCGCTGCCGCTTCGGCAGCTCCTGTGTCGTATTTATTAGTAACTGGTTTGCCAGATGGCGCTACTTGGGGGTATACTTTTAGGTGCACGAGACTGTACATAACAATATATGTTGTAGGATACTTCTTTTAAGTATAAAAATACTTGTGCCAGAAGTATCCGCTCTTCCATAACTAAAATTATAAGAGATACAAAACAAAAATAATAATAATAATAGAAAAAAGAAATATTAACAGCAATAAGAAAGAAAAATACTAGCCAAAAACAAAACAATATTTAACAAATAACTAAGTGTGAATTTGTGGGTGCTTTTGTGCGCGTGTGTGTGTGTGTGTATGTGTGCGTGCGTGCGTGCGTGTGTGTGCGTGTGTGTGCGCGTGTGCGTGTGTGTGTTCGTGTTCGTGTGGGTGTGTGTGTGTGTATATGTGTGTGAGTGGGTGCGTGTGTGTTTACTTATTAGAATGTGTGTGATTGTTGTATGTTTTTGTTTGTATGTGAGTGATTGTTTGTATAAATTTTATCTTGAAAGAAAGAAAGAAAATACATTTATTGTCACTAAATACACGTACACAGTACACACACACGATACAGTACATAAGTTTGAAAAAACATATTTTAGTGACAAAAGGGGAGAAGTTCAGCAAAATGCTGGCATTGTTAATACAAAGCACAGCGCTGATTTTCAACTTACCCCTTGTTACAAAAAAAGAAAAAAACATAAAACAACAAAACTGTGGGGTACGTGCTAATATAGATAAAACAACATATAACTAAAAATTGACAAAATAAAAAAAGTGCATGCCGATTTTAAATAACATTATCGTGTAAGCCTTCCATAGTTCATTGCTTAGCCATCCACCTTACTAGAGCCTGCTATAACAGATAGTAGCTGCCTATTATTATAAAATGTATGCAATACTTCATTTTTTTGTTGTTTTAACAACTGGTTTTTTATAGTTTTTTTAATAGACGAAAAATTTTGTTTAAGATGTAGTGGCGGTGGTAAATTATTCCATACCTTTGAAGCAGCATATTTAAAAGTACCTTTAAATCCTTGACTCTTGTGTTTGGGGATGCATAGTTTCTCATTTTTGGTGGAACGTGTTGACTTTGTAAAATGATCACTGCACCATGCAAGTTTTTCATAAAGATACTTGGGCAATTTCTTTTTAACAATTTTATGAACTAATGTCTTATTACTACTAACTAATGTCTAATCTTAGGCCATGTACTTCAAGAGACTTTCAACTTCTTCATAATCAAGAGTGTTAAGCCATTTAACTATTGTCTCTTTACAATCGTGCGTATTAAGGGAATAAATATTAGTCTTTCTATTAATCTTATTGTATAGATACGATGATAGGGAATTGTATTGATGTTGTGCAAAAGCTGTTTTCGTCACTTGACAGGATGCTACTATATCATTTCGTCTTTTCTTTAATATCTTAGGATCAAAGCCTAAGCTTTTATGTTTTTTTATAATTAATTGAAAGATGAAAAGTTTTCTAACTGAAAGTGTAAAGTTCTTTCAGTTGGAAATCTCCTTTGCTTAAAATGCATAACTTTAAGTAGTGATCTTTGTGATCTTTCTAATTCCAGGAATTTTATTTTACTGGCACCACCCCAGATAGTAAGACAATAAATTAAAACTGATTGCACCAATACTATATACGAAGTGTCTAGTAAGTTAGTTTTGGGTTTATTTGTGATTGCAGAACTTTTTACAATGTTTGTAACTGGAATAGGTAACATGTCTTAAGGTTTTAAAGATCCATGATAGCTTACTTACTCTATTTGAAATTTGATCTATTTGGTTGTGCCATGATAATCTTTGATCTACCATGACTCCAAGATATTTAGTGTTTGTAGTCTTTTCTATTATAGGACATGTACAAGATTGTAATGTTCCGTTGCATTTATGAATTTTTAGATTAAGGTCATTTCTAGGTTGGGTACGTTTATTGAGACTAAAACAAATGTAGTTTGTTTTATTTGTGTTTAAAGTTAGTAGATTATTACTAAGCCAGCTAGCAATAGTTTTCATGCCCTTTTCGGCTTCTGTACGAAGACTATCCCAAGTAGTTCCTTCGAAAACTACTGCTGTATCATCAGCGTAAGCAAATATATGAGCATTTTTTAGTTTTAATGTACAGAGCTCATTAATATATGCAAGAAACAGCGTAGGCCCTAGTACGCTGCCTTGAGGCACACCAAATTCTATTTGCTTTTCAGAACTAATGTGTTGGCCCACCTTCACTTTTTGTTTTCTGTCGGTGAAATGAGAAGTAGATTATTAATTATATTTGGTAAATAGTATTTAACGTTTCTCTCGCCATATACATTATTTAACTGATACTAGGGTTGACTACTAGTCGGACAACCTCCACCAATCCGAACTTCACACGATAAATAGATATCGTTAATTTAAGTAATTAAGTATTATATATAAGTTTACAGATTCTAACCGCTATTTATACGGTGACCGACGACGGTCGGACTCCGATCGCACCTGGATATTTATCTCGGCCAGCACCGCGTCCGAGAAAAAATAAATCTCGCCGAGACCGACATCGAAACTTGATAAAGCATTAAAAAGTTCATACAAAAGAATGCAGGGTCTCTTTAGCCGAGAACGGACCGCGATTTCGGGCGGACCTTCGAACTTACCTAAATGCCTGGACACGCAACCACTCATTGCTGGAGAGCAGTTTCTTCTGGCTGGCGTACTTGTCGTTGTAACTCATCTTCTGTTTGACGGCTAGGTCGTGCATGTTCGGGTACGGTATGCCGACCTGGAAATACCATATGTGCTACAATATCCTTGTACTGAGAAAAATTGTCTTAACGATAGGCATTATCTTATCACTGAAGCCTGGATCGTCCGTACTCATTGTAAGCAGATGTTTTAAATCCATCTTTACATATAATAAAAAAATCCTTATAATTTCCATTCATTCATTCCGGTCAGAACAGATGCGTGAAGATTTTGAAGCTGCGAGCGGTTTACGTATGCAATCGCGCATGTAAACTGATCACTAAATCAAAAAATGAGTCCATTAATGTCGTTGAAAAACTATGACATCAAGTCCTGGTTTTTCAAAGTTTTTGAACAAAATGTAGTTTCTGACGGAAGCGGTCGTGGCTAAGTGCGGCTTGCGTGGTCGCATCGATCACGCAGGTTAACTGACTACAGACACGGTCATAACCTGCACCGGTAGCATGACGACGTATCTCGCGCGCGACGCGAGTTTTAAAAGAATTTGTTTCGTTCTAACGCTAAGGTAAAAAAAGAGACAGCTGAGCTGTTTCTCGCGTTTGGCGCGACAAACAGCTTTGTCTACGTCCTCATGCTACCCGTGCTGGATTAGTGGCATTTATCTCGACCGTTTCTGTGCTTCGCAAGGCACGTTAAGCCGTTGGTGCCGGCTGCTATCGCTAGCAGTCGTTAAGCCATGTCAGAGGCCTTATAGGCGGCTTGAAAACTTCGGACACTGGGGTTGGCCACTAGCCCCAAAACCCCCACCAATCCGGACTTGGCCCCCGTGTGTGGAGTATGGCCTAAACCTTCCCGAGTTATGGGAAGAGACTCGTGCCCCTGCAGTGGGGACGTAACGAGTTGTTAATGATAAAAAGTAACTCAAATGAGTAGTAGTCTCCAACCTATTGAATAATTAATGTGTATGTGAAACATGCGCAGGACCGGTTTGTGCGGAAATCCTTATGAAGGCCTTAGTCCAGCATTGGACATCTTTCGGCTGATGATGATGATAACTAGTCACTCACGGTGATGACGGCTCTCGCCTGCTGGTCCTTGAAGTCCATGCCCTCGGACACTTTGCCGCGATACACCGCGAACAGCAGCGCACCCTTATCAGTCGACGCGTACTTGTAGTAGTCCTGTACCACATTAGTCCGGTCAAACTACGAATTTTTGTATGGTTTGTTTTTGTACTGAAAAGGTTGCATGCACTTGGGTAAAAGTTTAGAAATTTTAGAATATAGGTACATATCAGATGAATAATTAAAAACTAAAAATGTACAACAATCTTTTAAGAATATTTGATAATTATTGGTCAATAACATTAAACTTAACGGTGAACAAAAACCAGCCAAGTGCGAGTCGGATTCGCGCACCGGGGATTCCGTATAAACATGTAGGTATGTAAATAGTTCGTCCATCAAGGGAATCGAGTCTCGATAAATAAGTACGTATAAGCAGTTAGGTAATTGTATAGCTACATTCACCAAAATAATTGGTTACATTACTATTAATGAAATATCAGAACAGAACAGAAATACATTTATTTACAAACCCAAAACACAACTCAAAAACAAAAAAAAAAATGTATAAAAAAAAAAGTGTAAGAACACACAGAACAGAACCCAGGTAAGATTTACCTGAAAGAGTCTGTCCCTCTCACACTTCAAAAATTTACAATAGGCTATTCTGCTTATAACTACTCTCACGGATGTGTTCTGGAAGGAAACTAGTAATAATGTTGACTTTAAAGTTACCTCCATAATGTCGTTGTGGTCTTTGACGTTTCGGCTCTCCATGAACACGTGTTTTGTGTTAACAAGCTTTTTCCAAAGACCCGTCTCTTGCCATCTACAAAAATACAAACAAATTAAGGATTGAGGTAACACTCATGTCAAACAAACAGTAATACAAAATTTCGTTTCCACACAAAATCGGCTACAATTATTATAGGCAGTTTTTTTTGCTGCGATTGCATAGGTTCCTTTGGGGAAACTAAAATTTTCCACTTCTCAATGAAAGTCACCCTGTATAAGGCAGAGGTGGCATCATTGCATAATCTGTTGTTTCAAGTTTATGAGGCGGATCTCCTAAGATCGAGCAGCCGCCCGAGCTATTTGCAGCGGGAGCAAACTGGCCGCGCGAGGCAGCCTCGCTCGGATAATCCTTCGTACGTGAGGACACCGAGCCATTTTTTGCTCAGTTAAGATTTAAAAATAAAGAAAACAAAAGGTTATTCGGAGACAGTCTTGTATACAGGAAATGACTTGACGGTCTCGTATCGCACTCTGTGGTGCGAGTGCGAGGCAACATGGACACTTGCCTGGCAGCGAGCTTGCTCAGCAGCGCGTAGTTGGGCAGGAAGCACAGCACGCCGTGCGGCGTCACCTGGCACACCCACAGCGCGGCCGCGCCCAGGGCGTCCTGCACGTCGCACTGGCTGGTCGCGCGGCTGTTGCACTCGAGCGGCCGCCCGTTGGGGCAGGTGGTTAGTGTGCCTATCCACACCTGACGTAAACACACCACATTTATTTTACAAGCAATATCTCTCTCTATTGTGTGGCACAATTTGACCGTGCTATCCACATGGTACAGCCGGCGGTCGCCTGGTGGACAAACCCCTGATGATACGCGGTGAGGTTTTAAGCTACTCTACCCCCACCCGTCGTATCTAGGACTTATTTGGTAAAAAAACTACACTACACTACACTAAAACATCATTGCACAAATCAAGTGGCTGTGTACTGGCACTCAAATTCCATAATATGGGCCGTCAATCTCTTAATAAATAAAATGTCAAGACAGTCTGTCCTAACTGGGCAACTATAGAGCATCGAGTCGGGTAAACCTGTAAGTAGTAACTCTTTCATCGGCAGCTTATTTAAGATGAGCGCTCACCCGGTCCGCGCTGATCACGTGGTTGGGGCTGATCTGCAGCGGGAAGACCGTGCCCAGCTCCGAGTGCAGGCTCACGAGCGGGGCGAGCGTGCCCGAGGCCAGCAGCACGCAGCGCGCCTGCGTCACGCTGGAGAACACCACTGCTGGGCTCATGCACAGCAGGCGAAGTGATAGCGTCTCCTTTTCTATCCACTGCGGAAGAAATAGTTAAAGAGATGTAGCGACTAGTTGGGAACTCCGACTAGTCAGTAAGTTTTATAGTCGGCGATTAATCGGTAAAAAATGCCGACTAGTCGCTACAGATTTTTTTATTGACAACGAAAATCTAAACAACTTATCACTTCGCAGTTATTAAATCAGTCTATGTGAACAATACTGTACCTAAAATCTTTACAATTAAAGGCAATCGCCTTTAAATAAAAACTCACTATGGCGTAAAATGCAGAAATTAGCATGGATAAACGAAGCCAAATAATAGGTGAAAGTAATGATAAGCACTTCCAACTAGTCGGCTGACTAATCGGCAACTTTAGAACCGATTAGTTAGCCAAACTACTAGTCCGCAAAATCAATAGCCGGCCAATCGTGATAACTACGTCACAGATTTTATAATACTAACGTACAGATACCTCATGCATACAACGAAATGCGACTGCCGTAACTCGGGCTATTCTTCGGGCAATTTTTTTCACTCATTGAGAACTACCGCTTCTAGCGACATCTAGGACGCAGGCTATAAATGAAGACATTCTGGTTGCTTACCTGTACCTTCATTTGCTTTTGTTGTTTTTTTTTGCACATAACCTACTAGTATTATATTATCTGTGATATTACTAAATAAAAATACATAATTTGAAATATGAAAAACGAAACGTAAACCACCTATTACGTTTGATTGTGTTGATCATCAAACTTTGCTTCTCAAACTAAAACATTACGGTGTAGAGGATAGGGCCCTCAGTCTTCTTAATTCTTACCTAAACAATAGATTACAGACAGTACAAGTAAATGGCACAAACTCTCTCGGCTCTACAGTAAAAATAGGTGTTCCCCAGGGATCTATATTAGGACCCTTTCTCTTCCTTGTTTATATTAATGACTTGCCATTTATGGTGCAACATCGCTCAAATATTGTGTTGTTTGCAGATGACACATCTCTTATTTTTAAGGTAGACAGGAAATACAGCAAAATTGACGAAGTAAACAACACACTTTCAGAGATACATAAATGGTTTACTGTTAACAACTTGCTATTAAATGCTACAAAAACGAAAGTTGTAAAATTCAAATTACCAAATGTCAAACAAACTCACGATAATGTAATATTAGATAGTAATGTTTTAGAATTCGTAAATAGTACTGTTTTTCTTGGTATTACTTTAGATGCTTCCTTACAATGGGGACCACATATAGAAACCCTAGCAGGAAAGCTTAGTTCAGCTGCCTACGCCGTGAAGAAAATAAGGCAACTAACAAATGTAGAAACTGCTAGACTAGTCTATTTTAGCTATTTTCATAGTATAATGTCTTACGGCATCTTAATTTGGGGACATGCGGCTGACATAGAAACTATTTTTATACTGCAAAAAAGAGCCATTCGCGCTATCTATCAGTTGCGATCTCGAGAGTCCTTGAGGAACAAGTTTAAAGAAATAAATATCTTAACTGTTGCCAGTCAGTTCATATACGAAAACATCATGTATGTTCGTAAGAATTTAGAGTTATTTCCAAAAAACAGTGACAGGCATAATTTTAACCTTAGAAATAGAAATAATATTGAAGTTGCTTATTCGAGACTGAGTAAGGTAAATAAGTCGTTCATGGGGCAGTGTATAAAATTTTACAATAAAATACCTGAAAATGTTACAAGTTTATCCGAAAATAAGTTTAAAACTTATGTAAAGAAATGCCTGTGTTCAAGAGGATATTATAAAACCATAGATTATGTAAATGACAAAGATGTGTGGACATGTATAGATCCTTCAGCTCATAGCTTTAGTAATAACATCAATTGTAATAGCTATTAAGTTTTTATTTCAAAAAATGTGTTTGGGGCGAGTTTCTTTGGGGCTCGACGTTTCTTCTCGCTCCGCTAACACTTCCCGAAACGTTGAGTGTACAAGTTCCGAGTGGTAGGAACTTTGTACTAGGTAGAATAATATGACGATTTAAAAGTATGTGTAAAGCATCTACTTAAATAAAAAAGATTTTTGATTTTGATTTTGATTTTGAATCGTATTGTATCAGCGCCATCTATTAATTCACGCTATTAACTGGTACTCAACTAGTACGTGTCATTCCTCAACTCTGACATGTTAAGACTAAAGTAGTTTTGATATGCATCGCCGTCATCAGATAATTTGTAATAATTGATAATAAAGTGCATTATCGGCCTTTGTCATACTTTTTGGTTATTACAATAATCAAAACACTTATTTTTAGCAACTTTATGGGTTTTTTCATCGTTTTGCATTAACTTCGATTACAAATCGATACTTGTCATGCCATCTATTGACATTTTAATGAACTAAGGTTTTCGTTGTATGCAATGAGACCCCGTGACTACGTGAAACAAATAATGAGTGGCAATGCGTCATTTTCTCCATTAATGTACACATCTAAAGAGATGTAATTGGTAGTGACCGACCGAAGGTTCGGTTTCAGTTTCGGCAAAGAGTCGGCCGAAACGCCGGCCGCGCCGAAACTCATTGTTTGTGAATTTTCGCGCTTCGTTCGTGCCTCAGTGTGTATCAATTCCCTAGTAAGATTGTTTACCTTTTATTTATTTTAGATAGGAATAAACTACAGAAGTGGGTCGTGATATTTTAAATACTTTAATTGCAGTTTTTTTATTTAATTTAACACGAATTAAATATCACGCAATACAGATTTTGACTATTATTTACATGTCTGAATGAGTTTCGGTTTCGTTTCGGCCGAAACTGAGACTGAGGCCGAAGGTTCGGTTTCAGCTGAAAGTTTTGTTTCGGTCGGACACTAGTTTTTGGGTTTTAGTTCAATAAAAGCAGAAGAGTTGTGGTGTTCAACGTAGAGCGACAGATTTTACAAACCCGTGGATCGTGTGGGTTGTGTAGTTACATAACACATACAGAAGAAGTTTTTGAGTGAAAACAAGAAAAGAGTGAGGACCAACAACCACTATTGGTTAATGTTACGCCTCTATGAATGTATAAAGTTCGAATTTGGTAGTGGGCATTATTTAAGTGTGGAAGAGTTGACTACTGGTCTCTGATAGACATAATAAATAAGTAACTGATGACAAATGCCAAGAAATAATACCCAACTACAATTATGAAAAAATATTAATGTATATGTTAGGAATAATATTTAATTACAAGTTCTATATTTTCTACATTAACAAACAAACAAGTGCTACAGAAATATAAAATACCTTTAAAAATACGTGTTTGGCTAACAGGGTGATATAAATTTAACTATCCCGAACTACAGCGCCTACCATCGTGGTTACTTGTTATACTGACCTTACCACGTGATTCCTTCGACTAGGCAGCAATGGAATAAAAAATATACAAATCAGAATAAAACCGCCTAAGTACCTAAAAAATGGAGTTTAGTGAATAATATCGTATTGTAACAAAGGACCGGTCGGTGTAGAAATCCTTGGGGAGGCCTTTGTCCAGCAGTGTTCGTCTTTCGGCTGATGATGATGTATTTTCAGAATTTTTTTTGATGCAGTCAACTCTACAATTATTTCCATTGCAGACAATCGCTTCTCGCTGGACGTCGAAACAGTCTAAAAGAGGTTTTTGCCCAAAAACGATTCAAATACAAAATCAAAACGTTTTTGAGTAGATGCTGTACCTGTTCTTTTAAATCGTCATGTTTTTCGACCTAGTACACATTCCATACCCCTCGGAACTTGAACACTCAACGTTTCGGGAAGTGTTAGCGGAGCGAGAAGAAACGTCCAAAAGAAACTCGCCCCAACCACAAAAGACACAGATACAGAAGGTCCGCTCACTAAAATTCTATACATAACGACCGTATATTTCTATAAGCATGTATATGCTTACGATTTTAGTGGTTTGTATTGAGCGGACCTTCCGTGTCTATTTAGTACCCCTACACATTTAATAACAAATGAATACATAATCGAAATACCTTACTGAACTGTGAGCTCCGCCAGCCCCTCGCATCGGGGGTGTCAGAGTTGCCATATACCGTTCGCACAAGCACCGGTCTGAAGTCGTCCTTGTGTTTGCCGTCCTCGCGGAATAGGTAGCCTATTGTGGGCGGAGCAGAACAAGAATTAACGCCTTATTTAAGCGAGATTCGTCAAATGCAATGCAATATTGAGTTCAAAATTATTGAAAGATTGAATGACGCTATCACTGTGAAAAAAAAATCGAATATACTTGAAATACGGTCATAACCTGGATGGGTTTGACTGTTAGTGGCATTTATGTTTCCGTGCTTCGCAAGGCACGTTAAGCAGTTGGTGCCGGCTGCTATCATTAGATGGCAGTCGTTAAGCCATGTCAGAGGCCTTACAGGCGGCTTGAAAATATTCTGACACTGGGGTTGGTTGGCCACTAGCCCCACAACCTCCACCAATCCGGACTTGGCCCCCATGTGTGGAGTATGGCCTAACCTTCCCGAGTTATGGGAAGAGACCCGTGCCCCTGCAGTGGGGACGTTATGGGTTGTTAACTATACTTGAAACAATATTTTAGAACTTTGATGAAAAGAAATATCATTATTTTACGATAGAAATAACGGACGTACCAAAAACAGTATCCATGGATTCTACGAGATTGCTGGTGGCCTGCGTTATCCCATACAGAGTTTGCGGGTCTTCTCGGAACCTTCGAGTGAATATCTGAGCAGCACCGCTAAAACCTGGAAAAGTTTACAAGAATTTAGTTTAACACAATTAAACCTATTCATCTATCTCGTCTTCGGCATCATCATAAATTATAGTCAGGTGAGATGATTGTTGGAATATTACAAAAATAAATCTGTCTCGCTTTAACAAGTGGTTAAGTAATCTTTCTCTGTTGTACACGTATGTATTAGTTTAATACAACAGCCCCTTGTTTCAAACAATTTGACTTTGGATTATATAGCGACCTTTTAGTTCTTTCTGAGCCGGTCTCTTGTGACCGCGCATCAAAGCAGAGAGCACACACACCTCTTTCCTACATTCAGAATAGAAAATAAATATTATTTTATTAGTCTTCTGAACTATTCTGCTAAACACGTCTTTCATTTGTTCACCCTAACCCAATAATGATGCCACGGGGTTCCAAAATGTGGATAAAAAAACCAAACAATTATGCCAAAAAAATATTAAGTCTCGACCTAGGTCCTGCATCATAATTTCATGTTTTTGATCCCTGACCGAGCAGTTTGGGCGCTTGTTTGTTAATATTATGGTCTAGCAGGTATGTACGTAGTCGGTCCCATAATGAATTGGCCTGATATAGTTCTACGCGACATTTCGATACATGTTATGTTGCATTGAATAGTACGGTTCTCAGACACTTTATAAACGAACACGCATGGACTTGACGAGCGTAGTTCAGTTTAGCAGTGTTGAGATTCGTCACCAGCAACGCCACCTATACCATCAAGGGTGAAGCATGAAGACCATGAGACGATCTACGAGAAAGCGCCATCTAGCAGCAATTTAGCGAACTGGCTACCTCGCTAGTAACGTCAGTGAAATCGATCACCTAGCTAGATCTCAAAGCTACCTACCTGCTTCCGTGGACTGTTCAGAGATGGCGCTGTACAAGAGGATTTATACCGCGGTGCGGCGGTTCCGCGCGCTCACTTTTTGCTACTATCTGCTCCTATGTACTTGATATACTTACCATTGTTAAATAAGTACCTACTTACGTAAAATAAACGATTTTTTTTTGAAAATATACGCTTTATTGAAGACCATCCTGCACCTGAAAGAAAACCCTGAACCAGCTATAAAAACGCAGCAAACCCAACATTTTGGACCTCCAGAGCCGAACATAGAGTCAGCGGTCAAGCAGCGGTCAAGTTCGTCAAGAAGGAAGACAGAAAGGTCGGGTCGCTTCATTATTCCCTTCCAACTCCTTTTGATTTGTGCTAAAACCGTTTTGTATTTCTTTCAAGTGTACGTTGATTCGAGCCGACACGACGCCTCTCGTTACGGGCGTGGTGCGCATTATTTCACCGCGTGGTACCTACTTACAGGATAATCGTGAGTACCTTTTCTTTTCATAAGCCGTCATGTCGCCCGTTTCAGATGATGAAATTGATCAGAAACAACCTCCCAGTGAGAAACCAGTAGAGTCTGAATCTAATTTAACTGATTTAAATAGGAAAAGAGGTTCAATTAAGACTAAATTAACTTTCTTTATGAAATTTGTAGACTCTATCCGTGAAAGTGTTCTGTCTGACAAACAATTAATTGAATTAAAAATACGTCATGATGCAGCTAAATCTCTTCTGGGTGATTTTGATGAATTTCAATCGACTATTGAGCAATTAGTACCAGAAAGTGGTCTTGCTAAACAATTAGAGCATAGAGAAAATTTTGAAAATTTGTATTTCAGTGCTTTAGCTACTGCTAAACAATTAATTGAATCTAACGATCTATGTAATGAACCCCTGAAGTCAGAAAGTAACGAATCTAGATGCAATTCGAACTCTCTAATAAAGCTACCCACAATTACGCTACCGAGGTTTGATGGTTCATACGCTAGCTGGCTTGAGTTTAGAGATACCTTCCTATCTATGATTCATAATTCCAGACAATTAGATAATATTCAAAAATTTCATTATTTACGGTCATCAGTAACTGGTAGTGCCTCAGCTGTTATTGAATCGTTAGAACTGTCGTCATTGAATTATTTGATTGCATGGGATTTGCTCAATAATAGGTACAATAATAATAAATTACTTGTGCATAATCATGTGAAGGCTTTGTTCTCATTGCATACGATAAATAAAGAGTCCGCGTCTCAGTTTCGCAAATTAATTGACACAGTGTTAAAAAATTTACGCGCTCTAAAATCCCTCGGAGAGCCGATAGATTCGTGGGATACTCTCATTGTTTATTAAATGTGTCAAAATTAGAGACAAATACTGAAAAAGAATGGGAACAATTTAAAAGCACGGTCATTAGTGATGTTAACGAGAAAGTTAAATTAGATCATTTGTTAACTTTTCTAAGAAACAAAGCTGATATGTTGGAGATGATAAAGTCTAATAACACTCCTAGCACAAGCTTTAACAAAACTTCACATGATCGTGTAAAAAAGCCGCAACAAAATGTACAAACTTTCGTAGCTACGCAGCCGCATACAAGTAAGACTAGTAAGGTCAAAAATTCTAAACCTACCCGCGCATGTCCTCTATGCAACGCAAATCACTCGCTGTATGCATGTAATAAGTTTTTAAACATGACTGATAAGCTTAATTTAGTAAAGTCGTTAAATTTGTGTCCCAATTGTTTACGCGCAGGGCACTCGGCTAACGATTGCTACTATGGCCCATGTAGACAATGTAATAAAAAGCACAATAGCTTGTTACATAATGAATTTGAAAGCGAATCTTTAGCCACAGTCGTTCAGTTACCGCATCAGCTACCCGAAACCTCTGAAAATTCGGATTCAGAGTCTTCTATTAATTTGCAAACTGTCACAACACAAACGCAGTGTAATGAAAGTACGAGTCTGTTGAATAATCACGCTTTAGAACCGGTTCTGTTATCTACCGCATTAGTTGAGATCGCCGGGGAAAATAAAAAATATATTAGGGCTCGTGCACTTCTAGATAGTGGCAGTCAGCATTGCATAATCACTAATTCGCTTTATCAAAAATTAGATGTCAAAAAGTTACAGTCCACTTACCAAATCACAGGTATAGGTCAGTCAGTTACTCATTCCAGTCAGTCCTGTGAAATCAATCTCAGGTCCACGGATGGTAAATTTAATTCGCGCATAAAATGTCTGATCTTACCGAGCATAACAAGTAACGTACCTACAGTAGGTATCGATACGAAGTCTGTAAAAATCCCTAATAATATCACACTCGCAGATCCGTCATTCTGTACACCGTCACAAGTCGATTTATTAATAGGTGCAGATTGTTTTTGGGATTTATTAATCGAGGGCAAAATTCGTTTACCTAACGGTCCGCATCTTCAAAATACGGCGTTAGGTTGGATAATGTCTGGTCCGATACGAGATTATAATGTTCACACGAAAAGTATCCAATGTCATTTCACGCAGACGTTAGGACTAGACGAACAGTTAAGAAAATTCTGGGAAGTCGAGGAAATACAACGCGATAGGTATTTTTCACCAGAAGAGACTGCGTGTGAAAAGATATTTACCGAAACTACCAAACGTGTAGATGATGGTCGTTTTTCAGTATGCATTCCATTGAAGGAATCTCCTGAATTGTTAGGCGACAGTTACGAAATAGCTAAAAATAGGTTCCTTGCATTAGAACGCAGATTAAATCGTAATCCTCAACATAAACAAATGTACGACGATTTCATGCAGGAATACTTAAGCTTGGGTCACATGACGCGCATTGCAAGTTACTCGCCGCCTTACTACTTCCTTCCGCATCACGGTGTTTTCAGAGAGCAAAGTACGACAACTAAATTAAGGGCAGTTTTTAACGCTAGTCAAAAAACTAAATCAGGCTACTCATTAAATGACATACAGATGACAGGGCCCGCGCTACAGAATGATTTATTCTCTATACTTTTGCGCTTTCGTCAGTATAAGTATGTAGCATGTGCCGATGTAGAAAAAATGTTTCGTCAAATTCAAATCCAAGAAGATTTTAGAAACTTGCAATTAATTTTGTATAGAAACAGCCCGTCAGCTCCGATCAGTGTATACCGCCTTAATACCGTGACGTATGGTACCGCGTCCGCGCCTTACCTCAGCATACGGTGCCTGCGACAGCTCGGTTTAGAGTGCGAAGACGAGGAAGTGTCGCGTACAATACTGGATGATTTTTACGTGGACGATCTCATTACTGGAAACGACAGTAAATCAAAACTTACTGAAATATGTACTAAAGTAAGTAAGCAATGTATGTCCGGTTGCTTTCCCTTAAGGAAATGGATATTTAATTCACCAGAAATCGCTTCAAACATCATACAAAGTACTAATGATGATAAGTCCAAGTACTTATCGCTGGGTGAAGACTGTTCTAGTAAAACTTTAGGTCTGGGATGGTTAAATAAAAACGATGAGTTTTATTTTACTACTAAGCTCAGTGATCCCACCGATAACGTAACTAAACGCACAGTTTTATCAATCGTATCGCAAATATACGATCCGTTAGGTCTATTGAGTCCTATTATAATTGTCGCAAAAATACTTTTACAAAAACTATGGCTTTGTAAAATAGATTGGGATGACTTTATTCCTCAGCAAATAAAATTGAGCTGGGATAAGTTCTTAGAGTCTTTATCTAACCTAAATAATATACGTGTACCTCGTCATGTAATAGGAAATAATCCGAAACAAATTGAATTGCATATTTTTACCGACGCAAGTGAAGCCGCGTACGGAGCCTGTGCATACATTCGCACTTGCACTGATGATGACGTCACGGTCAGGCTGCTATGTTCGAAGAGCAGGGTCGCGCCTATCAAACCGGTTAGTATCCCCCGACTCGAACTATGCGGTGCACTTGTCGGCGCAAGATTGCACGAGAAAATAATAAAATCGTTAAGATTGCAGTTTAATAGCATAGTGTTTTGGTCGGACTCGTCTATTGTTCTCGGTTGGTTGCGAACGTCACCTCACTTGCTGAAAACTTTCGTTCAAAATCGCGTAGTGGAGATCAATGATTTAACTAGTAACGCAGTGTGGTTACACGTTAGCGGTCAAGACAACCCGGCTGACTTACTGTCGCGGGGAACTAGTCTCGATCAACTCATTCAGTCACCATTATGGTGGAATGGACCCTTATTTTTACATGAAAACCCTCAATTAACTAAATGGTCACAGGACCACACTGTTAATACAATAAACGTTGGTCTGCCAGAATTAAAGTCGCAAAAAGTTAATATTATGCCAGTACAAGTCTTTAAAAATTGTGTTTTTGACTTTCACAGATTTTCTTCATACAAAAGAGTTCAACGCGCGTGCGCGTACTTGTTTAGATTCTTACATAACCTACGAGTAACAAATAAATCGGAACGACTAAGCGGTCCACTGTCAGTCGGTGAGTTAAATAAATCATTCATTTATTTAACTAAGTCCGCTCAAATGCAATCGTTTACGAACGAATACAATGGTTTGGTAAATAAAACGGAAGTAAAATATTCGCGCAGCTTGTCAGGATTGAACTTATTTTTAGATGACAATGACATAATGAGAGTTGGTGGTCGTTTATCAAATTCTACTGAGTTTTCTTATGATAAGAAACACCCCATAATTTTGTCAAGTAAACACCACTTAACCTTACTTTTATTTCAAAGTGAGCACATCACCCTGATGCATGCAGGCCCGCAGTTGCTTTTGTCACACATTAGAGATAAGTGGTGGCCCATAGGTGGTAGGAACTTAGCTCGGAAGGTGTATAGGCAGTGCGTTAGATGCACTCGTATGATAGGTAGAACTATACAGCCTATTATGGGTAATATCCCTAATGAACGATTACAACCGGGATTCCCGTTTTTACGTTGCGGGGTTGATTATGCTGGACCTATGATGATGCTAAATAGAAAAGGTAGGGGATCTAAACTCATAAAGTGTTACCTATGTTTATTTGTGTGTTTTGCAACGCGAGCGTTGCATTTAGAACTCGTTACTGACTTGACTTCAGAAAATTACATTTTAGCATTGAAACGATTCATATCACGCAGAGGAAAACCATTAATGATATTTTCAGATAACGGTAGAAACTTCGTTGGAGCTGTGAAAGAGTTTACAGATTTCATAAATAAAGGTTCACAGTCTATTATTGATTTTGCCTCTCAAAATGAAATTCAATTTAAATTTATACCTCCGTATGCTCCTCATTTTGGCGGCTTGTGGGAAGCAGGGGTCAAATCCTGTAAATTCCATATCACGCGAACGATAGGCAATAATAACTTAACCTATGAGGAATTAAGCACGGTTTTAGCTCAAATTGAAGCCGTCCTAAATTCCCGTCCCCTCAGTCCTATGTCCACAGACCCGAGCGACCTTACACCACTCACGCCGGCGCATTTTTTGATTGGTCGACCGCTGACTGCTCCTGCTGACGAAGACCTCACAGGCACGCCTATGCATTCGTTGACCAGATACAAAAGGATTGAAAACCTGCGTCAACACTTCTGGAAACGCTGGTCTAGAGAGTACATCACAGAGCTGCAGAGGCGTACGAAATGGAAAGATAACAAAGAGGAAATCAAGCCTCACACGCTGGTCATTGTCAAAGATGATAACCTCCCACCGTTAAGATGGCGTTTGGGAAGAATTTTGACTGTTTTTCCAGGAAGGGATGGCATCACCAGAGTGGCTAGCATTCGCACGGCAGCGGGTGTCATTCAACGTGCATTTTCAAAGATCTGCCCGCTCCCTGTATCCACACCAGAATCGGAGTCAGCTTCCATCCTGAGCTGCTTCCAGCTGGACTCCAGAGATGACAGCCTTCATTCTGTTGAGAGCAGGAGCTCTCAAGGCCCCCCGGAATGTTGAGATTCGTCACCAGCAACGCCACCTATACCATCAAGGGTGAAGCATGAAGACCATGAGACGATCTACGAGAAAGCGCCATCTAGCAGCAATTTAGCGAACTGGCTACCTCGCTAGTAACGTCAGTGAAATCGATCACCTAGCTAGATCTCAAAGCTACCTACCTGCTTCCGTGGACTGTTCAGAGATGGCGCTGTACAAGAGGATTTATACCGCGGTGCGGCGGTTCCGCGCGCTCACTTTTTGCTACTATCTGCTCCTATGTACTTGATATACTTACCATTGTTAAATAAGTACCTACTTACGTAAAATAAACGATTTTTTTTTTGAAAATATACGCTTTATTGAAGACCATCCTGCACCTGAAAGGAAACCCTGAACCAGCTATAAAAACGCAGCAAACCCAACAAGCAGTTTGTTTGAACAACAAGTGTCGCGTATTTTTTCAAAATGTCGAAAACCGAGTATCGAAGCGTCATAAAGTTTCTATTTAAAGAATTATTCCGGCTTATCCCCCGCCCAAATTAAAGAACGATTAGATGGTGTGTATAAGGAGTGTTCTCCCTCTTATAGCACAGTAAAAAATTGGATGAAAGAGTTTCGCCTCGGGCGAGAAACCGTCGAAGATATCGGCCATGACGGTCGACCGGTAGAAGTGCTCACTCCCGATACTATTGCTCAAATCGAAGAAGAGGTTTTGAGTGACCGCCGTTTGAAGATTAGAGAAATTGCAGCTAGACTTGGGCTCTCTAAAAGTACCGTCCATGGTGCAATCGATGAACATCTTCATATGAAAAAAGTCAGTGCAAGATGGGTCCCGAAACTTCTGTCAGCTGTGCAGAGACTGGAGCGAGTTCGCTGTGCTGCCGAGTTTTTAGATCTTTGTGGAGAAAACCTAAAGAACGTGATCGAGAGACTAGTGACTGGTGATGAAACTATGGTGTTATATTATGATCCAGAAAGCAAGCGCGAGTCAATGGAATGGCGTTATAAGGGTGAAAAGCCGCCTAGAAAGGCAAAGGTGCAACAATCTACCAAAAAAATCATGTGCACAATCTTTTGGGATTTTCAAGGTATTTTGATGGTTGATTTTAAAGAGCGCAATACAGTCGTAAACGGCGAATATTATGCTTCATTAATATATAAACTGCGAGATATTATAAAGGAGAAGCGCAGAGGCAAACTGAGTAAAGGCGTCCTGTTGCTTCACGACAACGGCCCCGTGCACACCGCCGGTGTTTCGAAGGATGCAGTGCGTCAATGCGGGTTCACGGAGCTGGACCATCCACCTTATAGTCCAGACATGGCTCCGTCCGACTATTACTTATTCCCAAATTTAAAGCGGGACTTAAGGGGAAGAAAATTTTCAAGCGATGAAGAGTTGCAGGCGGCCGTCTTCAGTCATTTTGAAGACAAAGATTGCGATTATTTTTATAAAGGATTAGAAATGTTATTTCACCGATGTCAGAAGTGTGTCAGTATTGATGGAGACTATATTGAAAAATAAAAATGATTGCATTTAATTTTCTTTTTTATTTCATAGTTAGGCCAATTCATTATGGGACTGACTACGTATGTATGTTTTGGTGTCACAAGTGCAGACGTTTAATTTTGTGCAGTATTTAAAAAAGAAACAACCACTATATACAATAATCACTATAATAAATTTTTGAACCTATACGACGATGTTCTTAGACATTAAGTAGTAATAGCTGGTAGCAAGCCAGGAGGATCAGAAAATGCCCTACCTCCAACAAAACCAAGTCCTACAATGTTGGACCCCGGCGGGAATCGAACCCGCGATCTCTTGATGTGAAGCGAGCGGACTAGCCACTAGGCCATGAAGGCTGTTATAAAGGTCCGGGTTGAGGTGTGTTATATGTTGAGCTTTGCCTAAAAGACATACCGTTAAAATGTGGTTCTCCGATATTGTGGTTGTTGAGGGTCTGCACGAAGGGTTCCATCTCCCACACCAGCACCGCTTCGTTGTTGATGACGGGCTTGTTGTTTATCAGCGGCAGTTGGTGAGAGAACCTGCGGTTGGTTAACAACATACATAAACGTGGTGTACCTAACAAATAAGTAGAATTGACATCTCATAATTAATTACCTACTCTCAATTGTTTTCTAATATTAATAATATTTTTATTTTGATTTTACTGTCTTTATTTTTTCCTTAATACATTTTTATATTGAAATTTTTATCTTATTTTTATTTATTTTAACTAATTGTAATTTAATTTGAATAGTATTATGTATTTTTTAAACTATTACTATTCTATTTATATTATTAACATATTATATTAATGCCTTTAACAAATAACTACGGGTTGTCTGGAAGAATATAGCTTTCAGCGATAAGGGCACCCAGATTGTAGTCCTCTGTATTTTTACCCGGCTGCGCGACATCAATGCGAAGCGGCAGGCCGCAGCGACGCGTTACGCTACGGGTGCACTGAGCCGACACAGTAAGAACCGACAGATGATGACATCACAGTCCGATCCAGTCGCTGTACATTTTGTATGAGCGCGGGTGCACTCATCCGACACTAACATTCTTACCGGACTTATAACTTATAGAACGGATCTTATTTTATCGGCTCTTACTACTCGCTGTACATTTTCTATGAACGCCGCTGCATTCGTCCGACATTAACATTCTTATCGGGCGAAACGAAGTGTTGTGCATCTTTTATCGACATGGTATTGATTTACATATATTAATATGATAATGTTTAATAGGTAACTATAGAAATCAATGTAAATTTATAGAATATTCTTCTTCTTCTTATTATGATATTTTGTATATACAATTTAATAAAATGTGTTATCTACTTAGATAGAAAATACTTTCGATTTTCATTTTTTGATATTTGCAATTTACATGTTGAGTTTCTGTAACCACCCAAGTGCTTTAATGTAATGCGTTTTAAATAAAAAATACAGCGTTCGTTTTTAATTGTTGTACCTATAGAAATTAACATACACTTTTAGAATATGCAATTTAATATCATGATATGGTATTTTTAAAATGGTAGGTTTTATGATATAACCGCTATTTTAGATGTATTAAAGCACTTGGTTACCTACCTACCTATGCTTACTTTTACGCTGTATTTATAACAATAACGCCAATAATTGGCGTTGGCTAAAAGCCGGATACATTTTCTGTAGTACTACGTACAACACTATTCAGAAACAATGACGCGACGACGACGATTACTATAGGGCTCGAGTTGTGGAATGATTGTTTCGGTACGACAGTTATCGGACCAGGGCACCCGCGTACATTCTAGAGTTTTTAAGAGGACCGACAGGTGGGCGTGGCTTGGCTGTCGGCTCTTATTTTGTCGGCCCTTATTTTGTCGGCCAGTACACCCGCGCCTTTATGTTTTCACGCGTATGTATGTATGTTAGGGTGTCCCTTATATGGACGAAAAAAATTTTTTTTGGGCTATAGAAACGCATACCCCCTAATTCTTTGTTAAATATTAAGCCTTACTTTAATATAAAATTTTAACTCTCTAGGTTAATATTAACCCGTGAAGACAAGGTCCCAATTTTTTTATAAAAGTAGCTATTTTTGAGTATTTCTTGATATGTAGCTAGATCGTTGTTAATATGCATATCTTGGGTAAAAATTGACGAAACAAAAAATGTAAGTAATGCTTTTAATTGACAAACAAATAAAATTATACAATTATTCAGGGTACTTCTTTTTTAAAGTCTCTTTTTTGCAGTCTGGATACAGCCTTCTATGCTCTTGCACACAGCGTAACAAGAATTGTTTTTGTTCCTCTTCTGCGTAATTAAACCATGAAAGTCTTGCATAAGCTTTACAGCTCTTTCAGCTGTGTCATTTACAGCTTTTAAGCTTAACACCTTCCTCTTAGCTTCGATGAAAGCTGCATTATGGTCCCACGAAGATACGTTTTCTTCAAGAAAACTGGTATCAATTTTTAATCGCGAAAAACATTTTTTGCTTGTAGCTGACACGAAATCGCTCAACGACTTCCCTGTAACAATATGATTAGTAGGTATTTCAAGGAAATTAACCAAATTTAGAACAAACAACTCAGTTAAAATATTAAAAAGAAACTCTTACCATACAAAGTTGCAGACATCTCTTCTTTCGATGCAACATATCGCTTCCCGAAGTCATATGCAGTTTCTCTTTCTAAGTTCGTTACCATATTCGCCTTGGTTTCTTCATCAAAATCATCATCAAAGAGTAATAATATCACCATTTCTTCTGATAAATACCACAGGTGTTGACTGAACTTACTCAGAGCCGCTTTGTAAATTACTTTGTCAACATTTTCATAGTCTTTCAACGTTTTTAAAAAACGCAAATCTTGATTCGGTGCCTTCACTGCCAAACTGCATCCGAGCCAGGGCTTCACATAAATTGCCACAATAAATAAACAAACATCTTGCAATGCTCGTTTGTCTTTAACGCTCATTTTGAATTGAGACTGCAGCAAACATATTTTCAAAGAGTAAATAGCTCTTGCCATCCATCGTGCTTGATGCATTGCGCCAGGAGGACGAATTTTAATTTTACCCTCATTATCTCCTCCCAAGTAAATAATGGATAGCTAGATTTCTGCAGTTCATGTTTGAAAAAGGTCAGCAATCCCTTAATGGTCGCATCAGAAAGATGCTGTTTAACGAAATCTATGCATGATTCGACAGCCTCAGGATTAATGTTCTTCCAGCTGTCTCTTAACTTTTTGAATAGTGGGATATCGGGACTGCTAGTGACTTGGTGAATCTTTGATTCAAATATACTTTTAAGGACCAATTCATACACATGCTGGCGACAAGCAAACAGTAACAAATCTCTTTCCAATTTTTGTTCCAAAAGCACACAAGCTCCATTTATGCGCCCTGTATTAGATGCTGTTGTATCACAACACATAATTTGAACCTTATCAGTAAGGTTCCAATCATGAAGCGCATTTGAAACAGCTTTAGCTTGATCTTTACCGGAAGAACTATCTAGTTTTGGTACTGCAAGAAGTTGCTCCTTCTCTCCAAAGGAAATAAGGATCGGCAGGCATTCCTCTTTAGAACTTCTCACATCTAGGCCGGGTAACAATTTTCCATTCCAATGAACTGTAACTAAGTACTTCTGGCACGTTATTCTGAAAATCGGATTTTATA
The DNA here is from genome assembly GCA_958295455.1 of Coleophora deauratella. NCBI lineage: Eukaryota > Metazoa > Arthropoda > Insecta > Lepidoptera > Coleophoridae > Coleophora > Coleophora deauratella. The sequence goes on along the minus strand of OY282409.1, from coordinate 9,079,942 downwards.
GATTCTGCTCTATCCTTTCTTATCTGTGTTCGAATACGTCGAATAGAAGATTTGTTAATTGGATAGTCGTCGCAACAAAGACCTAGTGCTTCTATTACTGCTTGAATTATATAAACTGAATCTCTTATGCTTAGTTGACATCTGTCTAAAGCTGCAACTAACTTAGGTGTGATAAAATCTTTCCTTCCTCTTTTTGTAGTAGTTACCGAACTTTCAGATTGAGATGTGGCAGGCAAAGGTTCCTCCAGGCTTTCTTCAGAGCTGGTAAATTGGCCTTCATGTAGTTCTTGTGGTGGTGTTAAGCTGTGTGAAGTAGAAGATGTCAATGAGCTCGCTGAAGTCATTTGCTGGAGCCTCCTTTTCTCCTCTTCTAGTTTTCTCTGCCTTGCCTTTTCTTCCTTCTCAGCTAACTTTTTGTCTACACCTGCCAAGCAACCAAGGCGCCCTGGCTCTCTTTGCTTTTGTAGGAAAATTGTATCTTCTTCAATTTTCATCCTTTTAAGAGCATCAGCGTGAGCGATATCAAATAAATTATCCAAATCCTTTACAAAATCCTCCTCACGGCGTTTAAAAACATCCTGTGATTTTTTGCGTTTTTTTTAAGCTCTCGCCAGACTTGATAAAGATCCACAAGCTTCTTCACACAGTTAGGAAGAGCTTTGGTAGGTATTCTAGCCTTTTCCCAGAATATAATACACTCCCGTATTACAAGATTTGCGCTTTCATTGACAGTCAGTTACACTTCGCGAATATTAGAAAATAGAACTGCGAGAACTTGTCGATTAGACGGCAATTTTGCACCCGTTATTTGGTGATGCACCTCACCAACCAAGAAAATACTCTTTTTAGCGCTTCTCAGTTCCACTGACATCTTCGAAATATAAAATATTACGTGTTAGTTACGCGACAATCCGAGAGTAAGTGACAAACCGGGCGCGCCCGCGCGGCACTTGCGTAGGGGCTTGTATGAACATGTTCCCGCTCAAGTCGGCACGGGTTGCAGTGCTCCAAATAAGGTAAAAATTTATTTCCGAGTATTTTAGGGTCAAATACACAAAATTAGAGCCTATGCGTTAAAAAATAATTACTTAGAAAAATAAGGGACACCCTAATGTATGTATGTGGGATTCTCCTTCCCTCGAAGCATCGCAACGGCTGGGTGGAATCTGACGATTTTCTCCTTTAACTTGCTTAACAATATTGCTGGTTAGAGGTTGTAAAAATACAAAAAATACATACCAGTCGCCCCAGTTCTTCAAGGCACGCACCAAAATCATAACGTAGTCCATCAAGTCCTCACTCTTAAACCGGTACCCAGTTAGTGCCTCGAGTTCCTGAAAAAATGTGCGCATGTTAATCAGCCGAATAGTGGAATCCTTATAAATTAATGCTTGCTACAATAATAATAAAAATATCCGGGACAAATCTCACACGGTCACCTGGCCCCAAACTAGGATTTTCCCTGTATCTTGGGAACCAGAGACTGATATACATACACATATACATTTAAATACATACTACTACTACTACTACTACTACTACTACTACTACTATATATATATATATATATATAACACATCCAGACTCAGAGCAAACAATTCTGCTCATCACAGAAAAGTTTGCCCTGTGTGGGGATCGAACCCACGACTCTCGAATTCAGTGGTCAGGAGCACTAACCACTTAGCCAACGTGACAGTGTCAAAAGAAAAGAAAAGAAAAGAGTATGAAATTGAACATCTGAAGTAACAAATTCGCTCAATTCATAATTCAGACCCCTGTGTTCAGGTGTTCGGGTGGTGTCCTTGTCAACTGGCCTGCTCTTATGTCATTGACAATGAATTGTCTATATACACTTTTTGTTATTGTTGTTGTTATTGGATGCAACTTAATAAAACTATAATCAGTCTTGTTTACCAAATGAAGTTTGGACAACATGTATTTTTTTTATTTTAAGAAGTGTTGAAGGGGGGGACTTTTCTTCTCCGCAAATATTACCCGAAACTTCGGGTATATGAGTTCCAAGTGTTAGGAACTTTGTTAATAGGTAGACTAAACAAATGAACTTCAAAAAATGCACAGTGTAGCTAAGTAAATATTTTTCATTGTAATGTTCATACTGTACATAGATACTCATACCGGGTGATTAGAAAATGTCTGGCAATATTTTAACTATGGCTTCTACTTATCAAACTGAACAACTTCCCCAAGAAACTCATACTCAAAAAGCAAAAAAAATGGACTCTTCATACAAATCCATCAGCTGTTTGATGAACTTTGTATGGGAAGTCCGTTTTTTTTTTTGCTTTTTGACCATGACTTTCTTGGGGAAGTTGTTCAGTTAAGCTTAAAATATTGCATCACCCTGTATAGTTAATGTAGTAAGTCGACGTTTCTTCTCGCTTCGCAAAAACTTCCCGAAACGTTTGAGTGTACAAGGTCCGCGTGGTAGGAAATTTGTACTAGGTAGAAAAAAATACGATTTAAAAGAATTTGCAAAGCATCCACTTTAATAAAAAAACGATTTGATTTTGTAAGTTGCGCGTACCTTGATGCTCGCTTCTATGCCGTCCTTGGTGAAGGTGAAGGTGGCTGCGTCGCGGCAGATGTCCTCGATGTTGTGTGCTTCGTCGATTATCACTATGTTATCGCGCAGATCGATTTGCATCTGTTCAAAATTAGATCTATATCTAGATATCAATGTAAAACTAAAACTTTGTGCCGGAAGATGATGAGCCAGCCGCCTTAAGAAAGAGGAGGCCTCAGAAGAAGAAGAAAGGTAACATGTTGCAACTAGGCGTTGTTTACAAATTAAGTAGCGTTTCCTAGTCCTTGTGATGTAACATTTCACTGTACTGGATATTTCTGTTTAATTTACTGTCGCGGGTTCGATTACCGCTGGAGTCCAAGCTTGTAGCACTCGGTTTGGTGGGTGGCAGGTCATTTTCTGAGCCCGCCTGGCTCACCATCATCATAATGTTAAAAGCATTGGTGTGTTCCAGCATGAAGATAAGATAGCCAGTTTCCCATTGCATTGGGGAATCTTGGCAAGTCCGCTTACATCTTTCGGCATCAACATCACTTACCATCAGGTGAGATGATGCCAAGGGCTTACCAATTGAGAATAAAAAGAGCTCAGCGCCGATATACGCTGATATATGATTTGCCAAAGTTCTCACGATCTGGCAAGACATAAACTGCACGTAGAAAGAAGTGATGTACTCACGCTATTCCTAATGCCGGGCTCAATTAAATAGTTATATGGGCAGAACACTATTTGGGCATCTTGGCCCATAGCCCTGGCAGCGTAGTAGGGGCACGCTATGAGCTCGTGTCCAGCCTCTACCAGGTCTTCCAGGTCGAACACTGGAGGCAATTTCTCACGATTCAGCGCTTGGCGGTTGTCATAGAACTGGCAGTTCGTTTGTGCGTCTAGTTTTTTAGGTGTATCACCGACAGGTTTAATTTTCTGTAAAAAGATCACATATTATTTGTATCATTTCGCTTCACTATAAAAAGATCATGCGATCTCTAATCAGTAATCACTTACAAAAACAAGATAAAAATGTTAATTTAATCGATTATTTGAGAAACCCCACAAGTCACAATTTTGGCGAAATCGTGTTATGCATGGCAATTCATTCATTAGGTGTAAATGTACAAGTCAGAGAGAATTCATACAAGTTTAACCTCAAACTTACAAAATATGGCAATTTGATTTTAACTTTTAGTTGAGAAACCCCATAAAATGTGGACATGTGGGGTTTCTATTGTCTGGCAACTAGTTGTCTGGCACTACTCATTATCGCTGTCTGCTCAGTCTAAGGATGCGTTTTCACTGACGCGGAGCTGAGCGGAGCGGACCGTGAACTGACCAATTACAGTGCTCGAAATCTCCGCTCCGCGTCAGTGGAAACAGTGTTAGAGGAGCGGAGCGGAGTTAAGCAGACTTTCAAATGAAATATAGAGTGATTTTAAATTAGTTCTTGATACAAAAGGCTATGCAGTTCTTTATACAAAAGCCTTTTGTATCAAGAACGAATTAAAAGTCACTCTACGAGGAGGGATCAAAAAGTAGTGAGAATGAGATAGAATATAATGACTATTGATATCTTAATAATTTATTTTTCTACATAGTCTCCGAGTCTCTCTACACACCGAGTCCAGCGCTTTTCCAAGGCTTCAATCCCTTTCAAAAAAAAGTTTTGTCTTGGTCCTGCAAAAAGCTCTCCACGGCATCCATCACCTCGTTATCGTCTTCGTACCTATTTCCCCTTAAGTATTCTTTCAATTTGGGGAACAGATAAAAATTGCTAGGCGCCAGATCTGGTGAATAAGGGGGGTGGTCAACCAATTCGAAGCCAGCTTGTTGAATGGCAGCCATCGCAACTGCCGAGCTGTGCGCGGGTGCGTTGTCATGATGAAACAGCACGCCCTTTCGAAGTTTCCCTCTCCTTTTCTCTTTGATGGTATTCCTCAACTTGGGAATTAATGCTGCATAATATTGGCCTGTAATAGTGGTTCCACGCTCCAGGTAATCAATCAACAATATCCCTTCTGAGTCCCAAAATATTGAGGCATAACCTTGCCAGCCGATGCCACGGCACGAAACTTCTTCGGGGTCGGCGATGATGGCCGTTTCCATTGTGAAGATTGCTGTTTTGTCTCGGGATCAAAATGATGGACCCATGTTTCGTCCATTGTTACAAAACGAAACAAAAAGTTTTAAGAATCTTCTTGAAACTTGTCCAACAATGTCCTCGAAATGTCAAGTCGATTTTGTTTCTGACTGTCTGTTAACATTCTCGGCACCCATCTTGCGGAGACTTTTCTCATATTCAAAGATTGTTTCAATATGGATTGAATACTTCCATATGAAATGCCCGTTTCTTGAACTAAGTAACGGATAGTAACTCTTCGATCCCTCAGTACAATTTTCTCGACTTTAACAACATTTTCTTGGGTGACTGACGTCGATGGGCGGCCGCAACGATGTTCGTCTTCTGTGCTCGTTCTCCCTACTCGAAATTGAGAAGCCCACCTTGCGACAGTGGAATACGGCGGAGCAGACTCTCCCAATGTTGCCTCCAAATCGCAGTGAATCTCTTGCGTCGTTAACTTTTTTAAACAGAGGTATTTAATAACGGCTCGCACTTCGTTTTTCTCCAATTTTCGAGCACACGTTCTGACACGAAGCAAACAAATGACTACGTAAAAAAACAAAAGAGAATCGAAAACTTTTTCTTTATTAATATTACAAATATCTGAGCTATGCCTATGAGGGCGATGGAGCGTGCTATGCTTGGTGTTTCCCTACGTGATCGAATCAGAAATGAGGAGATACGTAGGAGAACTAAAGTTACCGACATAGCTCTCAGAATCGCTAAACTTAAGTGGCAGTGGGCAGGGCACATAGCTCGTAGAACAGATGGCCGTTGGGGCAGTAAAGTTCTCGAATGGCGACCGCGCACCGGAAGGCGCAGTGTGGGCAGGCCTCCGACTCGGTGGACCGACGACCTGGTAAAGGTTGCAGGAAGCCGCTGGATGCGAGCCGCACAGGACCGGTCGGTGTGGAAATCCTTGGGGGAGGCCTTTGTCCAGCAGTGGACGTCTTTCGGCTGATAGATAGAGTTATGTCTGCCAGTATTCATTTTTTTTCTTACAAAGGAGTATATATATCGTTCTCACAACTTTTTGATCACTCCTCGTATATTATGAACTCGCTGACGCAGAGCTGGGCGGAGTGGATAGGAGCGGACCGTGAATTAACTAATCACAGCACTCGAAATCTAGGCTCTGCTTCAGTGAAAACACTTTACTGCTCTTCTCCGCTCCGTTCCACCCAGCTCCGCGTCAGTGGAAACGCACCCTAAAGAACCTTTATGGCTGTCTGTTATAGTTTTTGTCAAAAAAATAATTGGTGAATTGGTGTCGTTGTGGGTTATGTTTTTGTTATCGCTCGATTTCCGTCGCGATGATGATTAATTTTAGAAATTTTTTTTTATTTTAATTTCTTAAAAAAAAATGAAAATATAATATTTTTATTCATGTAATTGAGAAACCTCATAAGCCCATTTACTTTAAACAGTTTTTTATGCGTAGATGTAGTATTTGAGCTTCAATCCTTAGAATAGTCCCAATTATATTTTAGTCTAATCAGCTCATTCAGTTTAAACGAATAAAAAATACTCTACAATGTTTTTTCTGGCTCCTCTAAAACGAGGTCTCATGGACATGTGGCGTTTCTTAAATAATCGATTCAATTGAGATGACCATCATGGTTACCTCACCACTTGAGAAAGTTGTTACCTTAAACAAAAACGAGATAAATATCCATCTCGGTGCACCCCTACACAAAATGTCATTCTTAGTCCCCCACATCTGCTCATCGAACTACCCGATGCAGCTTTATACGCGAATAGAGAGGATCGTCATGGTTACCTTCAGCTGTAGAAAGTTTTACTTTAATCGCTAGCAAAGACGAGAGATAAATATCCAGTCTATCTAAGTGCACCCCCTGCACATGTCATTCTTGATTTTTGGTCGAATTCCCTGTTGCAACTAACAAAAACGAGAGATAATACCTTATTGTGCGATAATTAGTGAACCTCTCTACACATGTCATTTTTAGTTTCCCTACAGCTGCTTGTCGATACACCTGACGCAACTGTATTACCGAAAAGACAGAATGGTCATGGTCGCCTCCCCACAGTGAAAATCTCCCCTCCCCCCTACTTTAATCATTAACAAAAACAAGAGACAAATATCCACCTTAGTGCATCCCTTACACAAGTCATTCTTGGTCCCCCACAACTGCTTGTCGAACTCCCTGATGCAGCTGTATTCTCGGCTGGAAAACGCTGTTATTGGCGCCTTCCAGCAGTAGAAAGCCATCCTTCCCCCACACACTTTAATAATTAACAAAAACAAGACGCAAATACCAACCTTGGTGCACCCCCTACACATGTCATTCTTGGTCCCCCACAGCTGCTTGTCGAACTCCCTGATGCAGCTGTATTCACGGCTTGACAACACTGTCATGTCCGCCTCCCCGCAGTAGAAAGTCCTCGCGAACTCCTTAATAACTTGCTGCAGTTGCTTATGAGTTCGTGCACCGTAATAGATGGTAGGCAAGCTGCAATCAATGAACATGGACGTCCTGAGATGTAGGCTGTCGATCAGGCCGTAGAGGTTTCTGAAACCCACACCATCCACCGTTCAAGAGAAGAAAAAATTTTACAGTATCACACACACACACACACACACATCGCACCTTGAGAACCGTAACGTCATTATACGAAATTTGGCTAAATCACAAATTTGAACTTTATAAAAGGCGATAAAAGCTCAATTTTGTGATTTTACCAAATTTCGTATAATGACGTTATGGTTCTCAAGGTGCGACATATAGAAAATCATAGTGAGCCTTTTCACGAAGAACATCTTATGTGAAAAAAATATAATTTTTTTTTTTTCAAGTAATCAGCTAGATTAGGTAATTTTAGACTTTAACACTGATTTTCAACTTCTAATTTTAGTTGTTTTATGATAATGTTATAAAAATAACAAAAAATGTAATTAAAAATGTTTCAAAACACTTCCCCAGTTAAAAAAGCTAAATAACGCTTACAATGTTCTTCCTAAAAAGGTTTTGTATAGTGGTTAAATACAATACAAATAATATACATTCTAAGTACTCGTATGCATATTAAAGAAAAATAAATAAATAAAAAGCTACCTCAACTATATCTCCGTAGGTGGTTCAAACATAAACAGGAATTTTCATGTTTTACGTTTGCTGTAGGCGGATATTTATGCGTGCGTGCGTGTCTTTATATCTGAACTTTTTATTGGCGTCGTTGTTTGGTTATTCCCGCTTCTGTACAATTTATAATCTTCGTGTCTGAGCAAACATTACACAGTAATTTTGCACAGCGCAAAATTGAGAAATTTCTTTTTAATGAAGGAGTATTCCCATGTGAGATTTTTGCAATACTTAGTTGACAATTTGGAGATTAGTATCTTAGTCAGACCATGGTGTATGAATGGCGTAAATTGTTTATAGAGGGTCGGGAAGTGTTGAAAATGATACGCTCGCTTGTCGGCCTTCAACTTCAGATCAGAACTTTAGGCAATAGTTGAAGCAAAATGGACGAATAAAAGTGTTAAAGAAATAGCAGAAAATATATTTAAAAAAGTATTGGGAGTGCAGACAAGACCATTAATAATTTAAAAAGTCTGCGCTTGGTGGGTTTTTCATCTTTTGAAACCCAAACACGAGATCAGGATTGATTTCTGAAACACAACTTCTGAAACTATTTCAAAGAGACATAGATAAATTTTGAATTATATATTAACTTGTGGTGAAAGGTTAGAGTACACTGTTTGTATAAAATTTCCCTTTCGGAATCAAGCTTCTCGAGTGATGGTATAAGTGCAATGACATAACAGGGGACTGTGTAGAAAAACTGTCTATAATTTAGCTCATATAATAACAGGGGACTGTGTAGAAAAATTGTCTATACTTTAGCTCATATAATAACAGGGGGTTGTGTAGAAAAATTGACTATAATTTAGCTCATATTTCTAATAAACAAAAAATTTATTTGAAAATTCCTGTTTACATTTGAACCACTTACGTACTTATGACGAATACCATCTAAAGCCACCTGATAAAAAATGCCCAAAATAAAAATAAATAAAAACAAACTCAAACTTACTACCTCCTAGCGTGCTTGAAGCTTATTGGCTCTAGATTAAAGGCATGCAATCAAGACTGGTATAGTAAAGCTTTTATTTTTAAAAGTCCACCAAGTGTTTGGGGGTTATTTGTCATTTTCATGTTGGTCATGTATTGTTTTACTCGACTTTATAGGTTATTATATCAGTAATATCTAATAACCGATTTAATGATATAAATAGTACACAGAAGAGACCCGTACACCCGCAGTGGGGATGCTATGGGTGGTTAATAATAAACGACTACTAAATAGCATGCAAAGTAAAGGCAATACTAAAACTAATACATTGGTTTTGTCGAATCGTTGCTGTGATAACGAACGCTACTGACATTATATTAATTTTCGATTAAGACTAATGCACTTCAGCCAAATGTGCATCATTTTGGAATATTATTTAACTAACATAAATGGTGTAGAAATGTTAGTTGATAACTTTTTATAATTTTCAATAATAACAATTATTAACAATCTCAGTTTATGTGTGTGTCGGAACACAATCAGAAAAAAAAAGTATGTTTTAAAAAATCCGGATGATGGTAAAATACTGTTTAAAAAATATTAATCAAATCGAGTAGCTCGGACGGACTTGGTATCACCCTAGAAAATTTACTGCCTCGGTTTTATTAGTGATAACAATGTATGTGTCTTACAAAATATACGCACAGACACACACTCAAGTACACACACACATTCACACATGAACACGCATGCACTATTCATGCACATACAGTCCATTAGATTCCACGCAGTTATTTCAATCGTCCACATTTTTCCAGTGAATCGTGTTTTTCTGATTATACGCGTACTGCGACATACATATCTGGCAGATTTTTGGGTATGACATTCAATTATAATAAAATGAAGCTCATAACGTATTGGCAATGTTTAGTAAGTACTAAATAGAAAATATTATTCGTTCTACTCGTCATTGTCGTGATCGTCTACGTATTTACTTGCATAGCTTTCCGATTAAATGTAACCTACCGGACACTCTGAGGAGTTTCTGGTTGCGGAGCCTCGATCATCTTCTCAGGCGTCGAAGGTAGTTCAGGGCTAGAAGTTTTTGACTCGTATCCGTTCAACCGCCGCTTCTTGTGGATAGTCACAAGGTCCTTTGAAGAGTCTGTTGAGTAAAGATATATGTTCACCGTTAAAGCAATCTGTATGAAAATGTACCTAAAAAGTTCGAAAAACTCATTGTAACTTTGGCCAAGAGTTGACCCGAGGCTTAAAATTCAGCTAAATTATTTCCAAAAATAAAAACTGTATTTAGACAATTTTATTTTTTACTTATGGTTTGATAGAAAATATGTAAACTTCGAACTATGTATAATCTTCTAGTTTCTTTTTCAGGCGCTGCGCTGCTGGCGTTCACCCATATACTTAACTGTATACTGATGATTTATAATTCATGCATTTGGCTTTTAATTCTTTTCTGAGTACAAAAATATTTAGTACTATACTGTACTGTACTGTAGTATTTAGTTCTTGTTTTTTAACTAAATATTGCATTCTTCTGATAGCATTGTAATGTTAAGATGCGTGTCATTTAATTAACAAAATGTGGACTTGACCGAAACCCCAAATAAAAATATTATAGATTATGTAGCTATGGCACGAATTATGTAATTCTTAGTTCCACCAAGCATAGTCATCGTCGCTGAGCTTATTATAACCCTAAACGGTAAAACAACAGGACTCACCTGTCACAACATGGGGAGGGAGGAAGGGGGAAGCTTTACAGCCCCATGCCTCATGCGCCAGCCAAAGGGAGGCGGTCATCAAACATTCACGATAAGGTCACAGAGCGCACACAATATGTATGTATGTATGATAAACTATAAAATATTAATTAATGAGGCTTCTACTAAAATAGAACGGCTTAAGATGAAACTGAACACATGATCCCCAAGGAACCCATAAACAATTAACGCTAATGTTGTTAGACCTTATATGTATGTACAGTAGTCTTCAAAGCTTCACATATAGCTACAGGGGAAATCTTCTTCTTCTTATTGTGTGGCACTTTTAACCGTCTAATCCACAAGGTATAGACGGCGGTTGCCCTGTGTTTCAATTAGCATCACCTGCGGTCACGTGTAGGGCATTTAGATTTACACCTACGGTGCAATGCGACCATCATACACATGCAGGTTTCCTCACGACATTTTCTTTCACCGTTGAAGCAGTCGGTATGAAAATAACAAACAACACAAAGGAATAACAAGAAGCAATACAATCAGCATTTGTAGCAGTACTCAAAATTCAAATCTTATGTTTAACAAAGATAGCTACGTCAACCTAACGAGTAGCATTAGCATGTACAACATCTATTCACAGATTTCGCGCTCCCGTACCGTCCAAGGAGACTTTACTCGTTCATTGTGCGACGTCCTAAGGGCCCTTTCACTGCGATTGTGAAGGGCTAGGCTAGGGCTCAATCCGGTAATGGCGGCTTTGTTGCGACGCCATCTTGCCACGGATATGTATCTCGTTGGACACAATAGGGGAGGCGTAAGTGATTCTTGTTTTATGATATCTTTTGTATACGTGAGCGTAATGAAATGATGCCGAGGAATATTTCTTGACTACTATCAGAAAAAAGCAAGTTATAAAGAAGTATTCCTCATTACTTGCGAATCCTATATTTTCAATGGGCTTGAAACCTTTTATATTATTGGCTTATGTTTCTAAAATAATATAAATGACATGATAAAATACAGACTAGACAGCCGTATTTGGAGAACGATCAAAATTATCATCTAAATGGAAAAAGACCCGTGTCCTGTGTTACACCTGATCTGATCACACTGAGCGGTAGGAACGCAGACTGCGAATTGTTATTTGCTATGTAAGACAATTTTGGTGAGTATAAAATGGAAAATTAAAACCGGCAGCAGCCTTCAACTGAAAAGCCTTTAATGTAGCCACGTAAAATACATTGCAATGTCTGTCGGTACTCTTAAGATTTTCATATGAAATCAAACCAAAAATATTATTTTGAAAGAATATGAGCGCAGAAATGAGATATTTCCTCGAGCTGAATATTGCCTTAACTTCGATTTTCCGGTTTCTACATTCAAGTTCACCATCATTTGAACTATCTAACATTTACAAAACTATTATCTTTTTTAAAGAAAAAAAAAACCAAGAAACAAATACACTTTCGGATTATAAAATACTGACCATTACATGTTTCAGGCTCTTGTCTCTTGTAGGGAGTGTCGTCGCCGCGCCCATCCTGCTTGGGTTTGTCGTAGATGCTCAAATCGCCTGAAACAAAAAGAAAATAAAGAATAATACAACAAAAAGATAATTATTTATTTAAAGTCTACATAGTCGAATAATAAATTACAGAAAACAAAAATAAATGTTACAAAATAAATGTTACAATTTGGTTCTGTATCCAAAATGAAGCATCCTGGGTAAGTTTATTCAGCTCCTCCCAGCCACCTACAAAACAATCATCGTCATTATAGCCAAAAGACATCCAGAACAAAGGCGTCCCCCAAGGATTTTGGCGATGAAAAAACGAAATACTTAAAAATAAAGTGGTCATAGAAAATGATCTACAATAATAAATGAACTAGAAAGCCTAACCCGCAGCGCTGAAAATTTTGGGCGCAAAATATTAAAAAAGCGAGAGCTGTCATGCATTAAAAGAAATAAAACTTTCATTTGATAAATCAGTGACTTTAAGTTGAATAAAAAGTTTTTTTCATAATTTATGGATTTTTTGGTGTGCGATTCAGTATTGTTTGATGGACGATTAAATATTTCCCATAATTTTGTTTCATAATAATTAAAAATCTAAGCTACTGTCGTGTCGTTTCTTTTTGATATATTAACGCGATAATAAACTTCATCTAAACAAAAAGATATGCGAGTTCGCATTGCAGTGAGTAATGCATGTATGATAAAACAGAAAAATATTTGTTAAAAAACGGACACATTGATTTCTTTCTTCTATTATAAAAATATCGCAATACAATATCGTGTAATCGTTTCTACGATCGTTTCGTTTCATCGTTTTGCGACATTCCTCAAACACAATGGGAAAGTCAGACTATCCTTATCCTCTTATCATAATCAACATTGATAACACGTCTATTGGTGAATAAAAAGATGCCCAGTTTATATTTGACTTCCACTAAACAAAGCTGTTTGAATAAGCGAGGAAAGAAACAAAAGCGAGCGAGAATCATAATTGTTTAATTAAAATAAATGAGTAAATAATGGAGGAGTTCTTAGGAAAACGATATGTGTTAAAGAGTTCGGAAAATTTCGAAGACTACTTGATATTTATTGGTAAGATATTTTATGGCGATTATCATTTGTCATTTATTTGAAATGAAAATAACAAAACAAGTGGACTCGAAATACACATTCTTTTGTATAAAGTATTAAGAAATGACTTGACTAGCTTTTGCCAGTGGATTTTTCTATGTTTAAACAGGGGAGTTTTTATTCAGTAACAAGCGGCACAAAGAATTTTTATAATTTAGTCATGAAACTGAACACCTTTCTCCAAGGATCCTTTACATAAGGAGAAAAAAAAACCATACAGAGTTTTCAAATCAACTGTTCAATTATTGCTAATTATAATAGTATGAATGAGAATACAAAAAAAAAGAACATTTTGCTAATACCGATAGGTATATGATTCCATTTCTATGAGTAGCATTAACCATTGGCTTCTTCTCAGCAAATACAAATCCTGTATAGTTTTGACTGCATGGGGAATAATTGGGATGTGTACTATATGTTCCAAAAGGCTGCAATTAATGAACTGAACATAAAATTTTCGAGTGTTTTTTTTATATTCAGTTGCCGATTTTCAAAATCAATTAAATATCCTACAGCAGAGGGTTGAAAACGTCAACAGAAACTAAACTACACACTTTCGGAATATAGAATATTTATGAAGTAAAAATACTATTCAGACAAAATACCTTTGTTTTAATTTGAGATACCTAATATTTAATATAACTTATTAAAAACAATTTATATCGTGCTGATGAACGCAAAATAATTCATTTAAGTTTATTTACCATTTGGACTTATAATATTAAACAATTTTTGTTAATAGAATTATATTTTAATTGAATGGGGTCAATAAAATCGCCTTCCATTCTTAGAATCTCTATTTTATTACATATAATATACTAACCTGTATTGATTTTTAATCGTTTAGGACTAGGTTACTTGGCTCGAAAAGCAGCACTGAACCTCAAGCCGGAGCATACCCTGAGACTCAACGAGGACGGAACCTATACTTTCAGTTTAACTTCCACATTAACAAAATCCAGCGTGACCTTCTCGCCAGGAGAAGAGGTTGAGGAGACCAAGCCGGATGGAGTCAAGGTTAGTTAATATATCAGCAATAATTAGATCCTTTGGCGGATTTTCAATATGTTAACGAGGAAGTTACTATATTTTTTTTATTATTAGGGTTCCGTAGCCAAATGGCAAAAAACGGAACCCTTATGGATTCGTCACGTTTGTCTGTCTGTCTGTCCATCCGTCCGTCCGTATGTCACAGCCACTTTTTTCCGAAACTATAAGAACTATACTGTTGAAACTTGGTAAGTAGATGTATTCTGTGAACCACATTAAGATTTTCACACAAAAATAGAAAAGAAACAATAAATTTTGAGGGTTCCCCATACTTAGAACTGAAAATCAAAAATGTTTTTTTCACCAAACCCATACGTGTGGGGTATCTATGGATAGGTCTTCAAAAATAATATTGAGGTTTCTAATATCATTTTTTTCTAAACTGAATAGTTTGCGCGAGAGACACTTCCAAAGTGGTAAAATGTGTGTGTCCCCCCTTGTAACTTCTAAAATAAGATAATGATAAAACTAAAAAAAATGTATGATGTACATTACAATGCAAACTTCCACCGAAAATTGGTTTGAACGAGATCTAGTAAGTAGTTTTTTTTAACGTCATAAATCGTAAACCGCAATTTACCTACAACGAACTACAAGAACTTTTATATTATGTTACTTACTGCTACGGAACCCTTCATGGGCGGGTCCGACTCGCACTTTAAATACCATTCCCGACAGTAAAAGTAGAATAACTCGAAAACCACTTAATCGATTTTCACCAAATATAGCAAAAACCATCATATATTTTAATTTAAATTCTCCAAATTTTGATCAACATCGGGTCGCTGAATCTGCGAAGTAAGTTAACTTCAGGCACTGGCAGTGTAAAAGATTAATAGCATGGCAACGTACAAGTGTGTTTGTATTATATAGCTTGTTGTAGTGCCGACTAGCTTTTTACAAAAAACATTTCATGCTCATATATAGCCTCACGAGTGGATTCTTTTCAAATTTATAACAAAAGAATAGTCGTACAAAATCATTTTCAGGTCAAGTCCATCATAACGATAGAAGGAAACATGATGAAACACATACAAACGGAGGAAAACGGACGAGTCTCGAAGCACTTACGAGAATTCCACTCCGACAGAATGATCGTGGTAAGTGCCCAATAGTTTACTTACACCACTCATCTAAACAATTTCAACCACAAAACTACAGTTTTAAACTAAAGTCAAGTTATTATCACAATGTTGCGAAATATCGCTACTAGTTGCAGTAAACTCTGAGCATGATTTACGCCTTTGTGGATTGGTAAAACATGGTCCAAAATTGGGTTTAGGATCTAATTTTAAACTAGAAAACGCACGACTAGAATGTCTCAAGTATAAGAAGTATAAAGCTTATTACACCGAGGTTAGTTAAATTATACGCAGCAAATCTCAAAGTAATATTTTTTTATGAAAATATTATTGGATGTAGGTAGCACATTGCTGTACGAGGAGGGATCAAAAAGTAGTAAGAATGAGATAGAATATAATGACTATTGATATCTTAATAATTTATTTTTCTACATAGTCTCCGAGTCTCTCTACACACCGAGTCCAGCGCTTTTCCAAGGCTTCAATCCCTTTAAAAAAAAAAGTTTTGTCTTGGTCTTGCAAAAAGCTCTCCACGGCATCCATCACCTAGTTATCGTCTTCGTACCTGTTTCCCCTTAAGTATTTTTTCAATTTGGGGAACAGATAAAAGGTGAATAAGGGGGGTGGTCAACCAATTCGAAGCCAGCTTGTTGAATGGCAGCCATCGCAACTGCCGAGCTGTGCGCGGGTGCGTTGTCGTGATGAAACAGCACGCCCTTTCGAAGTTTCCCTCTCCTTTTCTCTTTGATGGTATTCCTCAACTTGAGAATTAATGCTGCATAATATTCGCCTGTAATAGTGGTTCCACGCTCCAGGTAATCAATCAACAATATCCCTTCTGAGTCCCAAAATATTGAGGCCAACCTTGCCAGCCGATGCCACGGCACGAAACTTCTTCGGGGTCGGTGATGATGGCCGTTTCCATTGTGAAGATTGCTGTTTTGTCTCGGGATCAAAATGATGGACCCATGTTTCGTCCATTGTTACAAAACGAGACAAAAAGTTTTCAGAATCTTCTTGAAACTTGTCCAACAATCTCTTCGAAATGTCAAGTCGATTTTGTTTCTGACTGTCTGTTAACATTCTCGGCACCCATCTTGCGGAGACTTTTCTCATATTCAAAGATAGTTTCAATATGGATTGAATACTTCCATATGAAATGCCCGTTTCTTGAACTAAGTAACGGATGGTAACTCTTCGATCGCTCAATACAATTTTCTCGACTTTAACAACATTTTCTTGGGTGACTGATGTCGATGGGCGGCCGCAACGATGTTCGTCTTCCGTGCTCGTTCTCCCTACTCGAAATTGAGAAGCCCACCTTGCGACAGTGGAATACGGCGGAGCAGACTCTCCTAATGTTGCCTCCAAATCGCAGTGAATCTCTTGCGTCGTTAACTTTTTTAAACAGAGGTATTTAATAACGGCTCGCACTTCGTTTTTCTCCATTTTCGAGAACACGTTCTGACACGAAGCAAACAAATGACTACATTCAGAAAAAAACAAAAGAGAATCGAAAACTTTTCTTTATTAATATTACAAATATCTGAGCTATGCCTGCCAGTATTCATTTTTTTTCTTACCAAGGAGTATATATATCGTTCTCACTACTTTTTGATCACTTCTCGTAAGTACGCTTTTCGAAGGCTATTCTTTGTGTATCTAATACGAGGTTCCTACCACGGTGCCGAAATTGATATCGAATGGGACGACGCGACGTGAAAACGCTATCTAAGCGTGATAATGACATTCACTTTGATAGCTTTGTCTTCACCTACATTCGTTCCATATTCGTTCAATCAACCAACGTAATTAATTCGGGAACCGTCGCCGTCGGTTTGCGCTGGATTAGTACTAAAAATTTTGTATTAAGTCTGTTCCTACCTAGGTACTTAAACATTGTTTTTTTTACAGACAACGACTGTGGACGGTTTTAATAAAACCTTAACAAGACATTACGTGTTAGTTCAATAAAAGGAAAAAATGGCATGAACAATTAATCCATTGGTTCTGAAATATAAAAGTGTAAATAGGGTGTAAGTTTTTATATTCGTAAATACATGATTCATATTAAAACAAAGTTTTTGTAATCAAGTTTATAATGTAGAACAGGCTACAGGTATATATTAGTATAAAAGGTTATTTTTTTTTACAGACAACGACAGTGGAGGGTTTTAATAAAACCTTGACAAGACATTACGTGTTAGTTAAATAAATGGAAAAAAATGGCATGAAAAATGAATCCATTGGTTCTGAAATCTAAATAGAGTGTACTCGAACATAGGGTGTAAATTTCATACTTATTCGTAAATACGTGATTAATATTATAATAAAGTTTTCGAAATCAAGTTTATAATGTACAACAGGCTTATAGGTATTTAGTATAAAACGTGATTGGCTTATACAATTTGAATGTGAATAGTTATCCCGTGACTGTAAAAATCTAATTTAATTTCGAAATTGAAAACCATGCACCCGTTCCAATTGCTTAACAACCAGCCTTCCTATCAGAAACCCATTACAAACAGACCCAACGAACGTTTGTCATAATCAAATTTCTGCGTAATCCCGCACTCGTATCGACTTTCACTTAGGCCGAAGCCCGACTCTCCCCGGACCACTTTCCAAAACACGATTCCCTATTCCATTAGACCCTCGAAGTTATCTCGCGTTATTTACATCGCCTCAGCCTGACCGTGCCGTCTTATGTAGTCGACCCTTATGTATTTGTGCTAGGTGGTAGCAGTTGCTCAGTTTTGGTGTCGTGTGTCGTTTGTTTTAAGGGTGTTTTTGGTTCGGCGCGGTCGGGGCCCCGCCGCCACCGCCGCCCCGGGCGCGGGTGTCGCGGTGTCGTTGCCATGGCGACGCGGCGCCCGGACGGCGGATCCCGACGCCCGCGGTGTCGGTCGCCGCGCCCGCACCCCGCCGTGCCGTACAAGTGACACGCGCTGCGAAAAAGCACAACTACCCCCCTTTGTAGGGTGGCAATATGGGCTTTGTTTTTGGGACATTTCAATTTGAATAGATAGTTTTAGCGATTTACCAAGAGATTTTTCGGACACTCATCATCAATATATAATATTTGTAGACTACTAAAATTAATAATCCCAGTTGTGCGGAAAACTAACGGTTTTTTAAAAATCTTATTACAAAAAATCTTAGGTAGATTCTACGTCTCTACTTCTATAGATCATCTGTTTCACCGACCAGAAGAAGTCTTTTACCACCGTAATGACAGATCAGTGCAACATTGGTTGTTTCTGTTATTTAATTTAATCATTTAAATGAGAATGTTCGCCGACCAATCTATGTAATATGTATATTTGTGATAATACCTACCTCGTTAAGTGAAATGTAAAATTTCTTAAGAGGAATAAATTTTCTTTACCACATTAGCGGAGTCAGATCGCTTCATAACGAGTAAGTATTCAAAAACAGTATAAAACAAAATATACTTATTAAAAAAGAAACGTCCATCTGTCTGTCACGGTAAAAGTGGCAGGAAATTTATAAAAAAGTATGTTCAAAGGTTCTGCAACAAAATCCACCTATCTATCTAAGCACCTAAGCAGGAAACCATGGGCGCCCCACCGGCCGCGGCTGGGTCGGGTCGATGTGGCCGGGCGCCCCCTCGCACCTTTTGTTTAGACCCCCACCCCCTCATTTGCTCGCGTCCCTCTCAACGTTGTTTGCAAACGGTTTAGGTGCCTAAATGTAGATGGTGATGTCACGATTTCACTTTTTGTGCCGAAGCGGGCAAGCACGAGTTTTACCTACTACGCCGTTCGGCGGACTCGGGATAAACCTCTTTGCTTGGTACTTGAAACGTAGCTGTTTAAGGTTTGAAATACTTTTGGAAACGTTTCCATGTTGAATATAAAAAAATATTTTTAGGCTTTGTAAATGAGCGGCTTTCAGTTAAAATGCTTTTAGATGCATTCACGTTTTAAATAGGTATGTAAGAATTTATGAAGGGTCCTTTAATTGGAGTTTTTACTAATTAAACTTGACATAGACTTTGCTGAAATCATTTGGTCAAACAGACGATCTATTTATATGCAAAGTCCAATTTTGTTTTCCGATTTAAGCAAGTTATAAAATACGATAAGTTCATTATGATCAGTAGAAGCGCTGGTTTGGATTTTTATTTTGTTACACTTAGTAGGTACTTACGTGTGTTTTATGTAAAAATATGATTGATTATTTTCTAACTTTTCCTCCGATTACTTGTGATTAAAACATTTACTTGCACTTCGCCAGTTTCCTTATCTAGTATTAAATAAAGTCTTCAAAAAATTCAGTCTTAGTCAAGTCACGGCTTGTTTCCATGATGTATTTTTTTTTTTGTAAATTGGAATCGAAGTAAAATGGTGGCTGTAACGTTTATGTGTATGAATTTTAATTTGTATGCACTTTTTGTTGTTAGTTTATATTATTAAAAATATAAATTGATGACACTGAACCGTCTTACAAAATAAAAATCAGTTTTGAACTGTGGCTTCTATAACACAGCCACAGGGTGTAACAGAAAGGTGTGATAATACTTCAAGGTTGGCTTTTACCCATCAAACTGAACAACTTTTGTTCTACAACTTTGTTGAAATCGAAAAGAAATTTTCGGAATTTTCATACAAACTTGGTTCGCCAGCTGATCGATTTGTATGAAAAGTCCAAAAAAAATTTTGCGATTTGAACAAAGTTGTAGAACAAAAGTTGTTCAGTTTGATGGGTAAAAGCCAACCTTAAAGTATTATCACATCTTTCTGTTACACCCTGTATATGTCATGAAATTGAACAATTCCCCCAAGAAACCCATCCGATTTTTTTTTCAATTCATTGTGGGTCCATCGGGGAAAGTTGTTCAGTTTCATGAATACAAGCCCCAGTTTAAATAGTTTCATTTGGTTTTGTTGGACCTAATATGAATAATATAGATGCTGAAGCTAAGACTGTTTTTAATACCCTCAATATCCGCACATATTGTTATTTATATTTAGCAATAGAAAGCTTGTATTGCAAGGTTAATTAGAATTTACTTATAAACAGGCAAGTTCTAGTATTCGTCAATATTAAAAGTCCTGACTCACTCACAGAGCGGCTCATAAACGACTGAAAGTTACAATCGTGAAATTCTGACAGCTATTTTAAGACGTAGGCATGTACTTAATAACAAAAAAAGTTTATATGGAAGTAGACTTTTCCTTCGGTCGATATACAAATTTGAAATTCGGCATAAATAAATGATGATTGAAATAATGTGTAAGGAACTTAAAAAAAAATTAGTTTGAATTTGAATGCAGTTTTCTGCATTTCAAAAACTCATCCTCTAAAGGTAATAATGCAGGAGGAAATTTTATATGAAGCTAGCCTTTTCCTTTAGCCGATATATTTATAATAAGTATTTCTTTTCGAAAATTTATCCTCAAAGGGGTAAAAATAGGGGACGGCTGTTTATAAAGAGCCAGATTTTTCTTCAGGTTCTTCTTGTAAAGGGTTTAAATCTTCTTTATATGAAAATTTTTATTCCTTGAACTTACAGACCTGAACTTGGCTCTATTTTTAACTTTGCATAAATATTTTCAATACAGATCTAAAATATATGATTAATTGTAAAAATTAAAGTAAAGCTTTTAAGCTTTGAAGAAGGTTTTAGGAACATATTGTTCCATCTGGGTAGTTAATTTATTTTCACCTCTCCAGCACGAAAAGGGTGGTTTTGGTGCGAATATGAGAAAAAGTGATTCGAATTTCGAACACCTCTTATATCCTCTGAACACCACATTTGAAAAAAATGCGCGATAGTTCGTTCAGAAAATGTTGTATGCAATTTACTGATATTTAAGTTTATAAATTGCGCTATTGCTTTTTTAAAGAGGTAATATCTAAAATAATAATAGTAAATATTAATATCGCTTGCTTGATTAAAAAAAAACATGTTGGGTTTTCATGAAAATGTCAAGCAGCGCAGTTTCGGAACGCAACATCTAAATATTAACCTATAAAACTTTTCTCGCTGGTAGAGCTGAAAAGTTTCACAGGAGAGCAATAGTTATTTTATGTATCGTGCCTTTTAATCACTCACTGTGCTCAGTAGTCTATTAGAATCACTCGCTACGCTCGTGATTCAATTCTAGACTACTTCGCTAGTTCGTGATTTAATGTCAGCACTCGCAGCAAAAAAATAACTTTGCTCACTTGTTGAATAAATAACTATATTTTGCTTAGTCCACGCTAGGGTTTCTGCTCGAGCTTTCTCGAACTCGAGAAAACTCGAGAAATTCGGCTTCATTCGAGACGAGAAAAAAATGTCCGGAACTCGAGAATTTTCGAGTTCCGAATTTGAATTGCGCCAAGCGCGCCGTGCGACTATTTTTCACAGCGAGCCTAACAGCGCCTGCGCTTCGTGCGCACTTCGTAACAAGGTTCCTTTAAGCGAAGCTTTTACCATACATGAAATCGTAGAAGACGCCACACTGTTAATTTTAGTAACAAAAACATGTAAGGTCAATTATATTATACAAAACAAAGCATTATTCAATTAGTTATTCCTTTTGGAACTTCATATAAAATTCTGTGCTAACGTTAACTGTCAATTCAATTTAGGTAGATAGATAGATAGATAGCCTGTTTATTTGTTACTACAAATACAATATTAGGTATTAATTCATTTTCACCCTAGAAATACACTACACCTTTGTTTTACTGATGCTTATCATTTTCACAATAATCAAAGTAGGTATAGTTTTCATACACAGACAAGAGAACACGTTTTTCGTTTAAATCATAACATAGTGGCGCCTCTACCTATGCTATGTATGACTGACTGACTGAAAAGACTGGAAAATCAAACTACTAGTTACTTCAAGCCAGTAGAGTACTTATTTAATTTAATTACATTTTCACATCAGTTTCGTTAAAAATAATTTTTCTTTGTTCCTGGTGTCTGTGGTTGCAGATAAGTGCACGCGTGTTCATAGCTTTTGGGGATTGATTAATGGAGGTAAAATATTTCGAAAAAATATATCATTTTAATATTCACGCTACGCCCACGCTAAAATAAGCCGTAGTCATTCAAGTATATCTATGCCCCCAAAAATTGTTAAGTCGCGTGCACCATAGTTATCTGTTCCTAACTTATTAGTTTAGTGGTAAGTTTTGATTTTAGTTGTTTTGTTTAGAGTATATCTGTCTATTTTATTAAGTAAGAAGATTTACATTTTTGTTCCTTTCCTTCCCTAAATAAGAAGTACCATATACTAACAAAATAATAATTATGGTACAATCAAAATTTATCAGATTAAAAATTTTGGTTTTTTAATTTAATTTCAACGAATTTCAACGGTTTATATAAAAAGACTCGAGACCCAAGAAAACTCGAGAAATTGGCCTCGAGAATTCTCGAAACTCGAGAAATAAAAAAGGTCGAGAAATCAGAAACCCTAGTCCACGCGGACGGAAACGCGGGCAGAGTAAATAAAAAAAAACCGGCCAAGTGCGAGTCGGACTCGCGCACCGAAGGTTCCGTATCAATTCATAATCACACATGTTTGAACTCTATATTTTTTATATTTGAGTTGATTGAATGAAAGGTAATTTGCGGTTTACGATTTATGACGTATTCAAAAAATAACTACTTACTAGATCTCGTTCAAACCAATTTAAGGTGGAAGTTTGCATGGACATGTACATCATATATTTTTTCTAGTTTTATCATTCTCTTATTTTAGAAGTTACAGGGAGGGGGGCACATTTTACCACTTTGGAAGTGTCTCTCGCGCATACTATTCAGTTTAGAAAAAAAAGATATTAGAAACCTCAATATCATTTTTGAAGACCTATCCATAGATACCCCACACGTATGGGTTTGATGAAAAAAAAAATTGAGTTTCAGTTCTAAGTATGGGGAACCCAAAATTCATTGTTTTTATTTTTATTTTTGTGTGAAAATCTTAATGCGGTTTACAGAATACATCTACTTACCAAGTTTCAACAGTATAGTTCTTATAGTTTCGGAAAAAAGTGGCTGTGACATACGGACGGACAGACAGACAGATAGACAGACATGACGAATCCATAAGGATTCCATTTTTTGCCATTTGGCTACGGAACCCTAAAAACCCAAAAAAAGGTCATCAACCAGGGCTTTTCAATTTCACAACTTTGCGACACGCAATTAATTTACTTTCAGATTGAATGCACCATTTTACAAGAAGTATAAGTGATACTAACAGCTTATCAAAAAGACGTAGCCACTCCGTTATTTTGCACATTGTCATAATTTTGTCCAAAATTGATATTTCATTCATTTCATTTATTTATTCAGTAACAATATACATTGTGTGTGAAACTTACAATATACACAAAAACTAAAAATTAAAATATAACTAGGTAATGTCAATTTAAAATATAAGTATCATCCATCATAACATTAGCTCATAAAAATTTGAGAAAAATAATAATAATATAAAAATCCAGAAAACGCCAACTTAAAATGTCATCGCAGAAGAGAACAGAATAAATTATCATATCAATATCAATCAAAAAGAAACAATTAAATCGTGGTCAATATACCTATTTCATTATAAATTATTTAAAATAGTCATCCAAGCTGTAATAACATTTTAACAGCAGAAATGACATAAGTTTAGACCGAAATTGGCCAGTCATGTAAACCAAGCTTTTTACATCTTCAGGTAATTTGTTAAATAACCTAACCGCTTGATAATGTGACCCGTGCTTGACTACGTTTAGTGCGGCTTGTACCTTACTATGCAAGTCTTTCCTTCTGGTACTTTCCCTCAATTGTCGTTCTTGTATAGTTTCAAATTCACGTATGTTCTTTGCCAGATTACATAAAACCACCATGACGTATAGACTAGGAACGGTCAGTATTCCCAACTTTATAAAGTAATCATGGCATGAGTCCATTTGGGAGATTCGTACCATGGTTCTGATGGCCCGTTTTTGTAGTACAAAAGCTTTTTGTACATTGTAATCATAGCTATTACCCCACAACTGTATACTATATCTCAGTTTAGATTCTACGAGGGCATAATAAACTGTCTTTAGATGTTCCAAAATGATAAGCCCTTAACATTATCTCACCTGGTGGTACGTGACGACGATGCCAAATCAAGGGCTTACCAAGATTTCCCAACGCAATGGGGTTAAATTAATAAACATCTTTTTATCTGCACCCGATTATATTTTTGAAATAAGCCAGAAGATAAGGCAACAATGTTGAAAATTTCAAGCATACATTTTATTTATTCTTAAAACACCAAACTTTCCAGCCTGCCAACTTTTCTACATAACAATCTCTTTTGACTGAAAATGTAAATAAAAAAGATTATGAAAAAAAAGAAAGCGTAGGTGCGCTGATCGATAGACGGGCTCAGCTGTCTCTGCAGGGTGTCAGGCCCCGCCCACTATTCACACGAAAGGTGATGATTGGCCGATGGCGCAGGTTTTGCTCCACACACTTACACACACAGGCACGCCTAGTGAAGTGACCAGCTACAAAATTTATGAAACGAATTTATACACTGAGCAATTCCAAGAAAAACAACGTAAGCGCCATTTAACATTTTTAAAAACATATTTTTATACATTTTGAAATATTTGTGGTAATTATAATTAATTACTTTAGTACGAGTACAAATTAGTTACAATATTAACTTAATATAGGAGTCAGTACTATAAGTCGAAAATAGTTTTCATTCTATGAATAGAAGCAAAGATATTGCTTATGAAACTCCTTGAATACTTTATAACTGCTTCCGTGGCCCAGTGGCTCGTCCGGTCGCTTTATATCAGGAGGTCGCGGGTTCGATTCCCAGCGGGGTTATCTTGGATAGGACTCGGGTTTGGTTAGTGGTAGGGTATTGTTTAAGCTCGTCTGGCTAGCAACCACTATCTTATCTAAGACTTTCCGCCAAGCAACAAAATAGCATTGATGTGTTCCGGCATGAAGATAAGATAGCCAGTTTCCCATTGCGTTGGGGAATCTTGGTTACCCCGCTTTCATTTTTAGAAATCGTCATCACTTACCATCAGGTGAGATAATTCCATCCAAGGGCTTACCAACGGAGGATAAAAAACCTAATAAAGTAAAAAAAAAAAACATATTATGTTGTACATCGTGGTTCTCCCAGAAAAGGCTCGAAATTAGTCGAAATACAGTGATATGGTTTTAATGGTTTTAAGAGCTGCACTTTGAAAATCACGTTCTAGAAACTGTTCGTAACTGTTTTTATCGACTCAAAATACTATACAGAGTTCGTGATTTTCTTAGTGTAGACCTTCGAATAAAACTTTGCGACTCCTTGGTTCTGTCTCGCCTGGGATATGCTGACACTGTATATGGGCCTCGTTTACTGGCGCGAACCGATCGAGTAGTGCAGAGAGTGCAAAATGCTTGCGCACGTTACTGTTTTAATATACCTCCCCGCACGCATGTCACACCCTATTTAAATAGTGCCAATATTCTTAAAATGACCCTTCGAAGAGAACTCTATTTAGCAACACTTCTCTTTGGTATCAAGAAAATCAGGCAACCTGAGTATCTCTTCGAAAAACTAAAATGGCGTCAAGAATGTAGCTCTCGACCGGTTCGTGCCACCACAGGCGAACTAGTGCCTTACCAGCACCGGACATCCGCTTTTCGTGGCAGTTTTCGTTATTCTGCCACGAAATGCTGGAATAATATTCCACCGCCATTGCGCGATCTCCAATCTATTTATACTTTCAAACGTAATTTTATAAAGTATCTTCTAGAATATCAGAAGCAGTTACCGGTGGGCTTTAGAGTTCTTCCAACTTACTTATGATAGAGTCCGTTTCTCTCTCTCTCTCTCTCTCTCTCTCTCACACACACACACACACACACACACACACACACACACACACGCATACATACATGCACACATTTAAATTATTGAGGAATGGGTACTGAATAAATAATATAATTATCTGTATTACTTTAATTAAATATACTTTTATATTTAGTTATTTTTCCTTTTTGTTTATTTTCTCTGTTTTGTTTAGATTTATCAGGTTATATAAATTTTGTTAATCTAATCGCAGAACACGTGCAAGTGGCAATAAATGGGCCTCGCTGAAAACCAGCGTTGCACTGTGTCACCGCAGTCGCAGCTCATGCTGAGTCGAGGGCCATTTTTTGGCACAAATTAACGATTAAATTCTTTATTTAAAAAAATCTATTTGTGTTTAGTTTTGTCGTTTTATAATCTAGTATTATTACTGTTTGTATATTGTTTTTTGTGTCAAAAATAAACATATGTCTATGTCTAAGTTCCCAATGGTAATAAGCACTTCCAAGTTATGTACACACGTACTACATTTAAATTAATATTTCATGGCTTAAAATCCTGACACGACAACACAGGATACTCTTCTGGTGAACTATACAGTCAGGAAGTTCGATCCCATGTAAATAGGAAAAGGAGAAGGAAAAGGAAGTAAGATTACCGGCTTAAATCGTGATAAAACACCTCACTGCTTAAAATGTATCCTTATCAATCTGGCATCAAGCCGTTTCGGCTACACCCGGTAAATATATAATTGACCACGCTGAATACGATAAAAACAACCGACTTTAATCGCAACAACTCCAATTTTGCTGTGTTTTTGTTGATTTTCTCAAAAACCGCTGAATCGATTTAGATAAAATTTATATGGGACCACCTGTAAAGTATACCCTTTTAAACAAAAAAATCAGGCGTCTTCGAGTAATCGGTGAACATACATAAACAAAAAAAAAAAGATTCCGACGAATTGAGAACCTCCTCCTTTTTTTGAAGTCGGTTAAAAAGGGACATACATATCCGAAAATAATTAGCCTGCGTTTGGGCAGTCGGCCAATTAAATACATATTTTAGATAAAATAAACATAGTAATGTGCATTGTGAATATTTCTGTATCATCTAGTTATGCTGTTATGAGTAGGTACTGGATTACGACGTTCTTACTCGTACTTAAGTGTAGCGAAAGTTATTCAAACCTGGAGGCTAGATTATCGCCTTCGAATTTGCCCTTTACAGACGAACACTGAGGTTTACTTTCATTTTGACTTAATCTCTTCAAAGGCAATGAATCTTTCACCAAAATGTCAACTCTAGCGGCCAACGGTTCATGTGATCAACTCATAGAAGAAGAAGAAACATAATCAATAATGTAAGTGATGATGATGATGTGGTATAAAACATCACAACAGGCTTACGGAACGCTAGAGTAATCCAAAATTAAATCACACCAAAACAAAACAGCGATCGCTCTATGATTCAGTGGTACAAGCTACACCGTTAGCACCAGAAAAAAAGGCAATCTACAAACGAAATCTAATTCCGATTCCATACAATCGAGCAGCCGGCAGATGCGCGGCTCCGGACAAAAGCCGGCATTTGTAATGTTGGTAATACGTCTAATTTTACACGACGGGCGAGGCCCCACAATGGTGCTACAGCGATGGTGCAACGCGATTTTGTCGAATGATCGACAGATATGATAATTTCAATATGGAGAGGCATCGAAGCAGAATCAACCGCGCGCCTCTTGCATGCTCTTGCGCTGGTAGTGATCAATAGAATTTTTAGTTGGATTTGTGTAATAAACGTGAGGCGCTCATTGATTTCCTTTTGGGGATTGATTTTTTTCTTGGCTACCGTTTGCTGGAATGTAACTTTAGAATTAACACGGGATCAGTTTCGCTCTGATTTCGTGAGGGTTTGTACAGTTATGAGGAAGGTTACTTTATGGAAGTGTTGGCAATTTCGTACGCTTACTTACGTATTACAGCAGTCTGTTGTCGCTATTGTACAGCATCGACGTGATTTATACATAACTAGATGATGTCAAGAGCAAATTAATGAGCTCACAAATTCAAGTCCAAAAATATGCACCAAAATTGAGCTTATAAAGTTTTCAAGTCAAAAACTCTTGGTTCAAGTAACGTTAGAAAAGTATAAATAAAAAAGTATATCAGTACGTATTTCACTGATTGATAGTAGATGTTGAAGCTTAGGACTAGCCATCCACAATTTCGGCAGTTTTCAGTTGACGGAAGGCTTTCGGTGAATGAGTACGGAGAGCTGTATTCAATCAATGAATGAACATTACAAAATATAAATAACAATCGAGGCGAACAGCCAGTTAGTTGTAGTGATGATCTGTTGAGAATTGTAGAAAGCTGCTGGATGCATGAGGCATTGTGCTGGGTGGAAATCTATGGAGAACATTTTCCAGGCCACTGCCGTGGATAGTACGGCTAATTATGCCACACGAAAAGAGAGAGATTTTCCTATGGAGGCTAATCTATACGTAGAATAAGAATCTTTAATAATGGTTGGGTATCGAATCTATGACCTACCTTGGTATGGGAAATCTTAAAAGCGAGTAGTTACTTACCATGAGTGACATTTGCAAAGGATATTTCCTGAAGGTGTTTGCGAGGAGGAGTCGCTAAGTATTCCTTTGCTCCGTCTAGTTTAGTGATCTCGGGGTGGCTCGAGACGTAATGGTTTGCCGCAGTCTGTGACATCCGATCTGAAGCAAATGACGATATCGTAAGCAGTCTTCTTAGTGAGTCGATACAATGACTGATCAGAATATGATAGAACGTAACTATCAGCAGTATACATAAATCAAAGAATTTGGGTTCCTAAAGCATTCAGCAGTATACAGAATTCAAAGATTTTTGGTTCTTAAAGCATAATGTCATTATCTATTTGCTGTATATTTTCTTTCTTCAATTGTAATATAATAATAATAATATCCGGGACAAATCACACACGGTCATCTGGCCCCAAACTAGGATTCCCTATATCTTGGGAACCAGAGACTGATATACATACACATATACATTTAAATACATACATATATAGATTTTATACACCCATGGGTTATTTATAAAAAGTTACCCACTTCAATGATTTGAAGCCACTACTTCACAGGAAATTTAACCTGTACAACGTAGTCAATACTATCGTTCATATATTTCGCTAATGCAAAGTGATCTCTAATGGCGGCTGCCAACTTATCCAGGCTTTAATTATTCGGGTCAAATGTGACAAATGTTCAACCAAAATCGGTCGTTGGATTGAACTTTTTTGTGCGAAGAGTCCAAATGTTGTGGCCGTTTATTTAAAAAGTGGTAGATAAAATGTTGTTACATTTGACCAGAACAATAGCATGAAAATGATTACATCCGTCATAAAAAATCACCTAGTATACATTTAGATACCTTACGTGACGGTACCTACTTATCATCATTACTTCTCTTTATTTTAAACTAAAACATTCTACCGTTCTTTAGAAAAGCACAATAGCTTTTCATTTGATGCACACAGTAATCTCAATAATGATGACTCTACCTCTACGGGGTCGTCCATTAATCACGTGAGGCTCAAAGGGGGGGGGGGGGGTGGTTCGGAAAAAATCACGAAATATCACAAGGGGGGAGGGAGGGTGTACTGAGATATCACGTGTATTAATATTTTCTTTGAACGCGCGATTTCTAGAATAAGTTCCAAACGTCGGTCTGTTGTTGTTAAGGTGTTTTTAACTCATCCCAAGGTTCTAAACGGCTTCAGGTAGTTAAAAACAACCTGCAACCTTAATGTCTGTCTGGAAATTTTTATCACGGTGCTTAATTTTCCAGAATTACATTACATTATACCTGTATTTAAAGATAATATCTTGTACCAAAAAATACACGTGATTTTGGGTAAGGTTGGGGGGGTAGCCTAAAACCTCACCACGTATCACCAGGGGGGAGGGTGGGTCTAAAAAGTTGCAATAAAACATCACGTGATTAATGGACGACCCCTACAATCTTGTGGACTCTTATTAAAACATTCAGGAGCTACTATTTCATCTGTCAGAGGTATTCGATTCATCCGTGTTGTTCGAACCGCGAACAATTCGGACGCCAGTCGGGAGTTCCGGGAATGCAATGGCGCCACTAACGACATTGTTCTGCCCGGCTCCGCTCATAAATCGGATCGATCGGAAAAAACCAGACTCCGGTTCCGAGTACCCTCATCCGACGCTTAATTGTCGACCGAGCTGAAATGGCTGGATTAAAAACCAAAATTTCATATTTCCCAAAACAACTGACGGAAACCACTAAAAGCCCCTCCCCTCGCCTTGTCAACACAAAGAACTGTAAAATCCGTGCAATTTGTACCCTCTTAGGGTGTACGCTATAGTATCTGTACGTATATAAGTACTTATCGATCTATTGCAAACACAACTTCGTGTTTAAAAAAAACTTACGTTGCCATAAGACAGTTATAAATAATTTTGGGTTCTGTAGACTTGGTATTAAAAGGCGAATTTCCGATGAGTTTGTATGGTGTATAGGCCTTACTGGCGCGGTAACTCGGTGTGTAAAAATGCCGTCTTGTCGTAGGCACGCCGCCCCTCCCCTGGTGACATTTTTACAGGGGGGAGGAGGGAGGCCACCCGCGGGCGCTCCCGTCATTTCGTTGTCATCTGGGGCTCCTTTTTGCGTGATCGCGGCGCGAGCGTCGGCGTCGACAATGCTGTTCAGTATTTTTATTCCTTTCGAGAAGAAACTAGAAGAAAAAAATAGGACGAGAAAATGACGAACAATGCTGCCCTTCGGCGAGATTACCGCCATTCGGAAATGAATGCTTTGTTAGGTTCGTCCCGTCGGAATGTTTCAGTTGTTACATTAGTCTTGTCATTTCCCATTTGGAGGCATCTGCGGTTCGCATGGAAAGTTGGAGAATATCTCTGGCTTTTCAATTTGGTAAAGTGCTTCTTGATTACCTACACGTTTTAAGCGTACTTTCAGGAAGACGTTACCTCATAGGCTAACAAAGTAACAAATAAAGCGTCTTTGTCACTTGGGATCAAATATTCAACACTATAGGTAACCAGAGATGCGATATGATTTTTGGAGCTATATGAATTACTCTTTGACTATCATAAAACTTTTTGAATGCATAGAAAAAAAGTGGAATATAAAACAGACGGCGGTATTAACCAAAGGCTGTATAGAGTTTATCCTTTCTATCGGCTTGAAAGGGAGTGCGAATCAAAGGGTGATGTGGTAACGCGATCCTTAAAGAAATCGGCGAAAGCCTCAAAGCTTTGTCTTGTACCGAACTTCGGCCGCAATCATATCAGCATGAATAAAAAACAACACCATCTATCTTTTGGGTTTGCCGCCTTTACGGTAGAAGATAAATACAGCGTCAGATGAGTTTTGTAGGTAGACTTTTTGGTTTCACAATTGGAAGATTGCTTTATCAAGGTTTAGTATAGTGAATAAACATTTTTGGGGCACTATTATAAGAAACACCTAAAGACGTGTGTTAATTAGTAGAATGTAATATTGTAACAAATATAAAGGGTGTAAGGGACAGGTTTCCGAAAACTTTAAGGGCTTGCTCCGTAGACGAAACTGAACAACTTTCCACAAGATTTTTTTTCAGGAAACGAAAAAAACATCGGCTTCTCCATACAAAATTATAGACTTGATTGGACAGTTTGTATGGAGTAGCCAGTTTTTTTTTCGTTTCCTGAAAAAAGAATCTTGTGGAAAGTTGTTAAGTTTCGTCTACTGAGCAAGCCCTTAAAGTTTTCGCAAACCTGTTCCTTACACCCTGTATATAAATTCGAGAGGATATCGATATCATACATGATCGTAGACTATTTTAATGATAATGACATCTGAATAATTTGCTCCAGCAAAATTATACGACGTTATTGAGAGAATAAAGTATGAGTATGTGGAATACGTGCGTCCCAACTAGAAGGTACCAGTGGAGGAGTCAAGTAAAAGAGTAGTTGCTGGTTGAGCTCTCAGTTGCGAGTGTCTTTATTGGTCAAATGCCACTTACATTTATACTACATGCTAAACTATATCTACGTATTTGCTTAAATCTACCTTATATCTTAATATTAATCCTAAACTACCCTAAACTATTATTCACAAAGATACCCGACAAGTACTTGTACCTATTCAGCCCTGAATTTTATTTAGATACGCCGCAAGATCAGATTAATTTACAAAATGCGAAAACTATACATTTTTATTTTACCCAAATGACTTCTATCTGCTGTCAAAGACTGATTGTTTGACAAATAACAATATTATCATTGCTGCTACATAGGACAAAACAGCTTGGTCAATAATGAATCTGTTTCGTAATCTTTGTAATGATCGGGATATACTTCGCATTCTTACACAGTGAATCTGTAAAGGCGACTTGCAAGTTGGCAGAACTCAATTGAGGTCTGCAGTCCCTAGTTCAGAAACAGCCTGTATAATTACCAATATTACTATCCTCGTGGCACAAACCAATATTTTTTCGTAACCCCTTCGTATCTTCGTTACGTGTCCCGAGAGCGTTATCGGCAGATCTGGGTTTTGTTTTCGTGTCGAATGCGATACCCATGCGATACGGTGCGGTTTATCAGATCGGGAAAGCGGTGATGTCGCGGGCGCGCCCCGCGTTTCATTACCGCATAAATAAACTCTACGGCAATTGCGCTGCGGAAAAATTGATGGGTTCCTTACATATCTTTTGGTGCGGCGATCGGATCTTGGAATATACCTCATTTGTTTCTTCCACGTCATTTCAATACACGTAAAGTAGTTTTGACGCAAACCACGTTGTAACTGCAATATGCAGCTTTACTACAATAGAATCACAAAATAAATTTTTCATTGTATTAGGTGCACAGAGGCTAGAAGTCGCATTATTCTCTTCATTTTTCTATACTTTTTCCTCTTCACAACGAGTCAGAAAAAAGTAAAAAATCGCTTGCGGATCTCTAATTATTCAATTATTCATCGTGCCTTGGTATCGGTACCATCTAAGCATCAGATTAAAAATAAAAAAGGAATTCAACTCGTCCCGTATTGTATGTCGTGATTTTTTCCACTATAAACTTATGAATGATTTACGTCGGCGAGCAAACAGCGATTTTACAGATATTTTGATCTGTCTACTTATTGTAATTGTGAATTATCTGGTCCTTATATGTGTTTGTTTTTAAGAACGCAATCATTACTATAATTTCACAAAGATTTTGAAAGAAAGTATTGATACCATCACAATATTATTCGTATGTATAGTTGATATTACACATAATATTTCGTTTCGCTCACCCTTAAAATAATATGTAAAAAAAATCTTATTTTGAGCCCGTTTCTCAGAAAAAAGAAACTTGAGAGTGTATTGCGCATTAATTTACTGATCGCTGTACTCTTGTACCTACATACATCTTCTATTTTGGACACAATGGCGGCGGAGTTACCTAATTACGACGAAAGTTTATAAATAATTTCTCGGTATCGTAGAAAAGACGAGAATTTTCGGCTTCTGTGGAGAAAAACGTGCGTCTTCTGTGCTAAATTTAGAATCCGGTCGGCTTCCGTAGTTTTAGTCGTTTCATTTGCTGCTTTTCCATTTTTCCAGATCTATCTATCTATTCCAGGTCACCCGGGTTCTGTCCAATTAAACATTACTATACACAAAACAACTTCCTCTTTGAGCGCGCCCAAAGAAAACTGATAACCAATAATTAGAACAATCGTCGATTGAGCCTCGAACAAAAGCAAAGGCAACCGGCACAAAGGTAAGGAAACAGCCAGTTTGGGTGAGCACAAAAGCTATAGGCTAGAAGCTTATAATATTGGCCCACAAAAGCTTCGAGTCGAGTAAAAAACGGATGTGTCAATAATTAACTGTATGGCCGTGGAGGGCGCTACCGTCGCCCACGGCCGTCGATCCTCAACCGTGTGCTTCAGCGGCTGGTTTTATTAAAAAAATAACGAACATGCATTGTGCTTGGACAATAGGGGAGAAACACGGGATCTGGATGCAATGCCGGTTATTTTTGTTATTTGCAGCGGTAGGGTGAAAAATATTACACCCCCGGGCGTGGCGAGCTCTAAGCTTGGTAGTCGTAGGGTGGCGTTTGGAGATTTTTCTCTGATGTTAGAATACATAGTTAGAAAGTCAGGTTGGAGAGAAATGTAAAAATATTACACTTCAATCTAATGAAAGAAAAATTATCTTTGAACATTTATTGGCCGTAGTTATGCCATAACGATCCAACTCATTTAAAGTAAGCGCGAGATAATGTACTTTATCTCAGTGACATAAAGCAATTTGATACGTACTCATTAAACTTTGATGTAGCTATTTAAAATATTAAATAAATAACATTCGGGACAAAACGCTCATTATTTACCTTTTTTGTTATTATGCAGGGTTCTTCTGCAATATACCTGTAAAAGAAGCTGTGGGTTCTACTTGTGGAACTGAACAACTTTCCCCAGGGAACTTATTCTCAATTCATAAAAAACGTTTTTGACTTCCCATACAATGTTTGTAAATGACTTGATCAGTTTGTATAAATAATCGACAACGCAGAACCGTTAAAAAACCGACTTCAATCGTAACAACTACAATTTTGCTATGTTTTTGGTTTTTGTTGATTTTTTCAAAAAGCGCTGAATCAATTATTAACAAAACATAACTTTAAAAACTGTGTAAAAAAATATTTTCTAGAACAAGATATCATGAATGTAAAATACCTGTAATAAAATTGTTTAAACTAATACCCATTATAATATTTAAACAGCAATGTTAACAGAACTCCATACCTGCACATAAACCTTTTATGGATTACGCAGGTGTGTTAAGACAATTATTGTATGTAATATTTTTTATGTTTGGCCAATAAAAAATAAAAATAAAAAAATTTGATAAAATTTATATGGGACCACCTCTGAAGTATTACCTACCAAACAAAAAAAGAATAATCAAAATCGATTCATAATTGGCGGAGAAATCGCGTAACAAACATACAAAAAAGAAACAAAAAAAACAACACACAGTCGAATTGAGAACCTCCTCCTTTTTTGAAGTGGGTTAAAAATAAGTCCGTATTTTTTGCGATTTGAGTAAGGTTCCTTTGTGAAGTTGTTTAGTTTTGAGAGTACACTCACATGTTACTAGTTTCATAATATAATAACAAAATTTGACAATACTATTCTCCAAGCCGAAATGTTTAATACGAGGGATTTCGTAGATACATTTATCCGCGCACCAGTCAATCCATGAAGCCTCAAGCGAACCGAGCTGTAGTTTAAAATCTGAATTGCATATTGTGGTATTAGCATTGAATTTCATGATAAACTGTTTTTAGTAACATCAGAGATAGATAGAGAGACCGCCTACTTGTACAATCCCATAATTATGTACACTACTTATAATTATATATAGTTTTTATGTACAAAAAGTGTTAATAAATAATATCGTAAAAAAACTGATTGGCAGAAAAATAATGGATACAATTAGGTATACAGGTTGTAACAAAATTGGTGCAGCAACGCATTTCGACTCTACTAAGTTAAAACAGTCGCAATTGGACAATTCATTAAAATCATAGTTAGGGTTCCGTAGCCAAATGGCAAAAAACGGAACCCTTATGGATTCGTCATGTCTGTCTATCTGTCTGTCCGTCCGTATGTCACAACCAGTTTTTTTCTAACTATAAGAACTATACTGTTGAAACTTGGTAAGTAGATGTATTCTGTGAACCGCATTAAGATTTTCACACAAATATAGAAAAAAAAAAAATTTTGGGGGTTCCCCATACTTAGAACTGAAACTCAATAATTTTTTTTTCATCAAACCTATACGTGTGGGGTATCTATGGATAGGTCTTCAAAAATGATTTTGAGGTTTCTAATATCATTTTTTTGTAAACCGAATAGTTTGCGCGAGAGACACTTACAAAGTGGTAAAATGTGTCCCCCCCCCCGTAACTTCTAAAATAAGGGAATGATAAAACTAGAAAAAATATATGATGTAAGTACATTACCATGCAAACTTCCACCGAAAATTGGTTTGAACGAGATCTAGTAAGTAGTTTTTTAATACGTCATAAATCGTAAACCGCAAATTACCTTTCATTCAATCAACTCAAATATAAAAAATATAGAGTTCAAGACATGTGTGATTATTAATTTATACGGAACCCTCGGTGCGCGAGTCCGACTCGCACTTGGCCGGTTTTTTTATTGTGTTATGTGACAAAAGGCTACCAGATGGATAGTAGCTACCGCCGCATATGAGCATCTGTAATCCTAGAGTTATCGGTGCCATGCCGATCCTTGACGGCTAAGATGGAATGGCCTCTTATGCCGTTAATTACTACTAAATATCTGTCTCGCATATCTAGTCTATCAATAAATTGTATCTGTAACACATATACATGGTTGATATTTTAAATTATATGACAGATGCAAAGAAATTACTCTTCTAACTTGTAAGTTCAACGACAGTCTAATACTCTGTACCCACTTGAAGCGTCGCGTCAGCTTGTATACCCACCGCCGCTACACATAAAAACTTGAGTAAATAACCATTAAACTGCATGTCACAGCCAAATCCATATCAATGGCGAACAACCCTACGCACTCGGCCCCCGGAGGGCCGGGAAATTCATCTTGCTAATCCGGGGCGCTTGAATAGTAAAAGTGATGGGGCCTATTCAACCGGGGGGCGTCAGGGGGCTTTATACGCAGAACATCAAATTGGCGAAATGTCGTCCAAACTATATCCAGAAGCAAAACGTCAGAACGCAATGTAATTTAAATTTTAATTGCATATTCCGAAAACGTTATTCAAATCCATAGACAGTTACACTAGAAAATATTGCAATCTTAAAACGTTTATGACAGACGCTCACTTTACACATTTAAAGAATGAATACTGATGTGATATTTTTAAAATTCTTGTGGTTTTGGACCATAATATGTAACCGAAGAGTGTTAATTAAACACAATAAAGTGTGTCATACGATGTTTATGGCGCTCTATCTGGGACTCTTCTATAGAAAAGCAGGAGCATGGAATAGCAATCTACTGGTCATTTTGCTAATGGGACATTATGGGTCCGAGCCATCAGGGGCGGGGTGAGGGGGAGGGGCGGAGGGGTGTAATGGGGGGATGAAAGCGCTAAAATTTAATAAAGCCCGCCCGGGCTATGGACACGGCGATTAATTACGCACAACGATAGGCGGGATACTCGACGGTGAGGGGATGCGTAGTTTGTCTCTTATTTATTTATTCATGAAATGGACGGTATACGTGTTTTTGAGAATCGAAATTCTGAGATGTATAGGTACTTAGAATTTACGTTCATGAATAATAAATAAATAAATATCCGGGACAAAAACAAGGTCATCTGACCCCAAACTAAGATTCCCTGTATTATGGGAACCCGAGACTGATATACATACGAAGATAGATTTAAATACATGCATATAGTGATATAATACACCCAGACACTGATCAAACCAATCAGATCATCACAGAAATGTTTGTCCTCGGTGGAAATCGAACCCACGACCCTCAGATCAGTATGTAATTAGGAGCACTAACCATCTGAGTCACTGAGTCAGACAAATATAGTCAAATATGTTCGATTTAACTAAAAAGTCATCGCTCTGACTGAGGCGTTTAATATGAGTGTAGGTATTATACTGTTATTTTGCGAAAGACAACTTTTATCACGATTGTTCACAAACTTTGTGCTTATCTGTAGAGGATGTATCAAATAGGTGGAGAACCCATAAAACTTCTTTCTACTGTTCTACGACTTCGATAAATATTATAACCCCACAAGTTTTAAAGAATGAGAAGGACATAACGTTTTTGCAGTAATTATTAAGTATGGCAATTTTTAAGTAATAAAATAAACTCTGGAAATTTAAAAAGAAAAATGAAGGGAAATCGTTATATCACTAGGGTTATTTCAGTGGTCATTGATTATTTATGTAATAAATAAGACATTTAAAAATAATATCTGTAATCGGATTAGGTTTAAAAATGACAACTAGACTTCAATCAATAACAGGTCAGTAGAAACATTTTTTAGATATTTTTCTTAAAACCAGTAAATTTTTGAACCAGTTTGCTGCAGTATTATACACATTAGTTTTAGTAATCAGTATTTCTATGGATATTTCATATCTGTACATACAAAACCATTATTTATAGTATTTATTCAAATATTTTGAAATTCGTTTTGTAAAAACAAAACAGGACTCATTTACACGTAGCTGAAAATTGAACCCGAGATTCTATGGAACCCTTACAAAACACAGCTTCCACTACACACCCGATACTAGAAGAAATCTTTTGTCGGGCCCCACTTTCCACCTACCACTCGTCACCCGGTGGAAAGTCCTTGCCAGCCGTAATCCGCGCTCCGCTCAAGTGTTCCTACATCTAGCTAAAGCTACTTACATCTAAATAATGCTCGCACTGAATACTGACAGATGTATTCGTAAGTGGCAGGTAGTGTGGGGAAACTCAGGAAAGTATTAATTAAGTATCTTTAGGAATATTCAAAATTCGTACTTACTGTACGAATTTTGAATGTTCCTAAAGATTCTAGTGTAAATTTTAGATTTATATTATGATCCAACTTTTTCTCTCAATCTCAACTCTATAGGGTGCCTCTTTATTGTATTATTTCAACGGAGAAAGTTGTTTAGTTTCATAATCCGCATCAATGCTAAGCATCTACCATTTGCCGCATGCATTTGTGTGCAGGGTGACTTTTTTATTCACCGACATTTCTATTATTACACCGAATTATACAGGGTGTAACAAAATTGGTGTAGGACCCGTTAACTGGGGATTCTACTCATCGTACTGAACAACTTTTGTTCTACGACTTTGCTCAAGTCGCAAAAAAACTTTTTGGACTCTTCATACAGTACAGTACGATGAGTAGAATCCTCAGTTAACGGGTCCTACACCAATTTTGTTACTCCCTGTATACAACAATAAAAGTAATAATAAGGTCGTTTATTCATCAACCTAGATATACAGAGTGAGTTGGGCTAGAGCCTCCTTTTAAATGTCGTAAACATTTGTGGCAGAATACTTACTTGATACTTCAATGGCTTTGATTTGGTCTACATACGTCCGATTATTTATCACGTGTTCGACAAATAAATAAATAAAATATTTGACGATTACAATCACGTAATTTTGAAGTCAAAACACGTTTAGATTTTGTCATTCAATAGTAGGTATAAAGAACTGTACTGCACTAGACCCCAGTCTTCTCCACATCTCCACAGTGGTACAGGTACCATTCATAATTGGCGCTCGAGTGGCAATTACGCGGTACTCGGCGCCTGCGCTGACGTCGCCGTAGCTGCGCTGCTCAACAACTACGTACTTTGTCAGGGCTTGCTTGTTTTATTCTTTTCTCTAAAGTCTGTTCATGTTCTTGCATATGTATTTTCCGGAGTGTGATAGCTTAGGATTAGCTGTGTATCTAATGAATATAAATGGAAATACTTAGTAGTAGTAAGTAGGTAGCAAAGTGTATACTCGAACTCGGCGCCGTGTACAGTCCCGTGCACCTAAAAATATACAGGGTAGTCGTGTTATCTACAATAGTAGTACAATAGTACTACTACTTGCACTACTTGGCTGTATACTTTAAGTTGCACGAGACTGAACCACAAAGGTCAATGGACAATCCATGAATACTAAATAGTCATACAAAGTCATATAATTTCAAAGGACAATAAAATATAGGTATATATTTCAAAGTCTGACAAACCAGAACAACTTTAGTGATATTATGAGCTCCCAAAAACTCATTTAAGTTAATATTATATTAAGACATAAGGTTAAAATCTGAACTTGGAAATTCGGTTTTATATTTCTTAATCCTGGTCACGGCACCAATTTTATGTGGAAGAGAATTTCGGTCTCCACAGATGTCCATGGCACAAAGCTCCAGAGACTCGTTTATAATTGAATCTTTTGGGTAGATTGGATCACTTCGTTGGCATGAAGTTTCTACCCTAAGCCCTGTATTAATTGCTGGAATTAATTCATCCCCTCTGCGAAAGGCATTATTAGACAAAACCATTAGTGTCAGATACATTTTCTGTATAGATTTAAAGAGTTAAAGAAGACTGGAAAAATCTGTCCCGATTTAAGATTCAACCGGTCCGATTAACTTCTACGAACAACTGGCAACTGTGATTTTTGATAAGTGTATAGCATTAACGATAAAAATGGAAGGTTGAGATTGTTTTTTTTATATTCTGATTTAAATAATTATTTTTTTATTTATTGTTCCGTTCCCAAAACTTATATTATAGCGCGATCCATTGCAGTTTTTTTGAACGTAGTGGGTATTTGTGTACCTTGTTATGTTCGCCAACCCTCCGAGGCTCCGAAGAGGGTGGCTTAGCACTCAGCAATCAATAGCAAGTCCGGATGATGCTGATTCAACACGCACGTTCATCCCGTGCCCCACAAAGTATTTAATCTGTTCGCAAGAATCCCCGGTATTGGACGCAATCACCAGATTTACGTAGGAATTTATTTACGATATTTTCAGTATATCTGTGATATTCGATATCTAGTGCTACGAAAAATTAAGGATTATGAAAGCTGATGAAATACTGACTGTTATTAGGAGTATTTCATAATGGCAAATTATATTTTTCGTGGCGCGTGGCGTCAGGAAATATTTTTCAGGTTATATGACCCGACACAGGATTTTTGAACAGCGTATAATTTTGGCTCCAGTTTGTAAATAAGGTAATGCCTTAAGATTGGTAAACCACGATAAGATATTTATAAAACGAACCCATGTCACACTAGTCTAGCAATGTTACGAAACTTTTGCCAAGTGTGTAATTAAATATCTATTTTGTTGCGCGGGTTTTCGATTAATTTTTAAATTGTCTATAGTTCTGACATTAATTGAAAACCATTAGGCATATCACTTTCACGTATCGCGTTGCATATCCATTTCACTTACAAGCTATTGCGTCGCACAATCGCGACACCGGGGGTGTGCGACCCCACACCCCTGCGTCAGCCACATACACCCTTTACAACTTTACTTTTACACCTACCCTACCCTTCGCCACCGAAATAACGGCTTTATTTTTGACGAGTAAGGGATGTACCGAGTTCGGCTAGGTGAAGCGGTTCACTGGACAATGTGTACATAGAGGGCGCGCCCCGCGCTGTCGCCGAACAAACATGGCGGCCGCTAACGAGGTTTTTGCGAGCGGCTCTCGTGAGCGATTTCGCGCCTAATTTGGACGTTGCGCTCTGCACCACCCGCTAGTTACTGTTGCGAGAGTGGAGTTTTACAGTTTTATTTTGGCATCGAGTGTACTGGCGCGAGGTAATTACGTTGAGTCATTTAGTGCGCGAAATGGAATGTTGGGATTCAAATAAAGTTCCGCTGGTAAAGTTAGGACTAGGTTAATATGCAATGGATTTCAGCTGAAACTTTTTTTTTACACAGCTGAATATCCGGTATTAAAGCACGGTACCTATACCGATAGATAAGTTAAAAGTTGAGAACTGAAAGCGTCCGCCCACTAGCCACAAATCTCTGTGGGATCTTTAGTTAATATCGTTATATTGAATGTTAGATTACAGAAGAAACTTTACGATTCGGTCCTTAATTTGGCCCAAACTGAAACTTGTACGAAATCCAATATGTAAAACCCGCGTCCGAGCATACGTAGTAAGTATGATCAATAGTTGTGTGGATGGAGCGGCAGTTGGGACGGAGACAATATTGACGCCGAGGGCGATCTTCGACGGATCGACCACAGCCTCCCTCTTCAGAAGTTTAGGAGGTGGGGGCTCTTGGGAGTAAAGTCAGAAGATTCGTTCGAAAGTTCTACTACGTATTATACAATATATAGGGTGACTTTAAGTTAATTATTGATACGAAAGGCT
Organism: Coleophora deauratella; assembly: GCA_958295455.1. NCBI lineage: Eukaryota > Metazoa > Arthropoda > Insecta > Lepidoptera > Coleophoridae > Coleophora > Coleophora deauratella. The sequence goes on along the minus strand of OY282409.1, from coordinate 9,037,910 downwards.
ATGTATGAATATGCTCATGATAACAAACAACTTTCCGTAAGGAACCCATAGTCAAATAGCAAAAAAAATTTTGGACTCTCCATACAAATCGATCGACTGACCGGCCTTAGTATGAAGATTTCAAATTTTTTTTTCGATTTGGCTATGGGTTTATTAGGGAAAGTTGTTCGTTACCATGAGCACATGCATAGACTTTCGTATCAAGAACTAATTTAAAGTTACCCTATATAATCTGTGGTTGTACAAAGCCCTTAGTTAAATCATACCAGTGAAGGAAAATATCTGATTACTAAATGTGTACAACGGTTGTGTTGCATACATCCGTAAGTGAAAATCTAAATTACGCACGAGATGATGCTAAATGAAGTACGAGACAACTTCCGCCTGTCCTTTGTGCTAGCTCGGTTAAATTGTGCCACACGATAAGAGAAGAGAACCAAGTTAAAACAAAAACCCGACTACATGGAATTTCATAAAGGAGGTTGTCGTGTAGAGCAGAGCAACGCTTTGTATATCCTAGGCCTGGGACACAAACTTTTCTGTTTTCCTAATATGCCTACTGAAAAATAATAAGAACAATGTCACTTCATACAAAATTTGCCAAACAGTCAGAATTTCATTAAAGTCACAGAACCACATTTGTTAGGTATGGGGAGCAGTAGAAGCCCAATTAATGGGTACCACTTATTTTGTTTATAGAATTGCACCGATAATCTCAACTTTTATATTAAGGAAGAATGCAACACAAAGCATAAACAACATTTAGATGTAACACTTTTCAAACCATGTTAGAATTTGTAATAACAAAAACCAACTTTGAAACGGAAGACGCCACTCCAATCTCCTCCACCTTAAATTGAGCTGCGAGAAATTTATTTCCGCAACTTTATTTGAGCTTGTTGAATTAGTCCAAGAAAGGAGGTAGATCAACTGAAAATGGTGAGCAGCTTTATATGGACAAAGAGGTTCGTTAAAAGAGCGTTTGGTTCTAACAAAACGTTATTAAATCTCATTTCTGCAACGATGGAGATATTTTAAATCCGTTGTTGGCCCATTGTGCTCGTTGTTGGAAGCTTTGGCGCCTTTATAATGATTGTTTGTTATTTTAACATCAATTTCATGCTACTTAGATATTTCTTTACAAAGGTTATTCATATTTATACATTATCAATAGAGATACTGGAAAATATAAAATTATGAATTTCATATTCTAATGGTAGGACTACAGGCTTTTGAGTCCAACAATGGTATAAATGTGGTGTTAATGGATTCGTTGTTGTTTCTGCCAATTGTTAAAAGCTTGTAAAACAATAATGTAATTTGTATTTTATTTGGCAACTGCTTGAGTAATTTTCCCCGCCTCCTTGGCCTAATGGTAGTCTATAGTCCACTCACTGAACATTAGTGTAGTTGCGGGCAAGATAAACATTGGGGCTATCTTTGTAGGACTCGGTGTGGTTGGAGCAACTACCAGCAGGCTAGCTGCCACCATGTCATCTAATTATTGCTACTTAACATCAGTATTCTTGTGACTGATATGTTCTGGCGTAGAGATAAGATAGAGTTCTTATATAAATGTGTCAACATCGATTTAAATAACAGATAAATGTGTATGTATCAATGATGCGAACAGCTTAGTAATTATTGATTAGACAAAACAAACAATAAAATAAAACAACGGTAAAACTCGAATAACTCAATCAAGTAGAACCACAAATAATAATAAAAAAAACTTTAAAATTGATTCACTCATTTAAGGGCTACGATACCACTGATATGGGAGGCAACCGTTACCCCTCCTTTTTAATCGGGTGTTAAAAAAGGAATAGTAATAAAGCAGTGATCTATAAAACGTATAAACTATACGTATTTTCTTTTTAACAAGTGGTCGGTAAACTCAGATGTCACCGCGCCGCTGGCGGCGGCCGGAGGGCTTGTGTGAATTGGCAGGAAGGGAACCCTGAACAACTGAGGAAATAAAAGGACTAGCAAAGTATCACTTGCGGCCTAAACGGTAACATAATATTGTGCTGTGCAAAAAGGGCTACAATACAATAAGCGATCGTCGCAACATTGTCGTATTTTACGAACAATTGCCCTCAAGTGCTGTCAATTCTCCAAAATGGGATGAAAATGTCAAAATACAATCTCTGGTGATAATCTGAACCGTTGCCAAGATAAAAATGCAGTCGTAACTTTCAAATCTCCTTCAACTCACCTGAAAAAAGCATTTGTATCAACAGACAAAATAAATTTTTCGGACGTAGCATCTAAACATCTCGACAAAAAGTCTTGTCCCAAGTAACACTAGAACTTGTGCGGATATTGTTTGCTTTTTTGTCACAAATCGCATTTAATCGTACAAATACTATAATGACAATGAATATAAGAAACTCACAATGGCTCTTCTGATAGTAGAATTGTAAAAACAGGAAGATGCCTACTTACATATATGGCAGTAAATCAAAGGAAGATTATGAAAACAATTGAGCTTATTTGGTTCATAACGCGCCAGAGAAAACACATAAAGGCGACAAGAATAACGACCTAAAAGTAATGAGAAAGACTTATTACGTAATGTGTTAAGATATTTCCTTCTCGTAGTCAGAATTTCCTAATTAGCCTGATACGTATTAGACAGCAAACGTGTAATTCGAGTACACTAGTATGACATTTTTGATTTTACAAAGAATATTTTTTGTTCGAACACATAATATCACATAGTAATATTTCATTACTGAATCAAATTATGAAAACAAAAATATTACGCGCAGACTAGCCTGTCTTTACCAACCCACTCCATCCCATTTTGAGATTCCAGCCCAGTAGCTTCCAAGAGTCTCTAGCTCACAAATAATTGGTCCACTAGTCCACAACTTGCCCGAGGGGATTTTCGGATTAAACTCTACGAGCTATTGAAAAACTACTCGATTCCTATTGTGACCGTGTCGCCGTATTGTCGGAGATCGGCTTGGCCCTTGTCGGGAATTGAGAAATCCTGTAACTTAGCTTGTGTTTGTGTAAGCACTATTGAGACGACGAGAAGGTCAATTGTAGGAGTAACAATGTACAAACTCCTTTAATAAGGATTGATTGATGTGTCTCAAAGGATTATAGTGGAGTAAGGTGAATAGTTTCTCGAAACATACGAACTTTTTCATAACGATCGCTTTAATGGCGAAGGAAAAAATTGAGAGGAAACCTGCACATTTGATCACTAAATGTGGATGACGGTCGCATTGGACATGCACACGTCTGTAGGTGGAAATATATGTAAATTCTCTACGAGTACAATTAACCGCGGGTGCTTCTACTGTGCCACATCATAACGGAAAAGGTGAAATGAAATGGTATTTTTTAAACTATTATTTATTAAGTCTACGAAATCATATTGTCTGATGATGAAACAGAAGATGGTAACAAGCTCAATTTTTATTCGTGGGAAGAAGTTAAAGTTGATGACATTAATACTTAGCAGTACTCAGCTGAGTGCCTATTTTAAGTAAAAAGTAAACGAGTTTATTGTATCTGTTGAGTTAAGGTACATATTATAAACATTTACCTAATCAGTATAGTGTCCACCTTAAGTTAAAATATCCTTCACGATACTATAAACTTGAAAATGTGTTATTGTTTGCGCCCTTTTGACGCTTCAATCAATTTGGCATGCACGTAAAATATAATCAAATTCAAAATGTTTTTATTTAAGTACTTAAATGCTTTACTCATTCTTTGAAATCGTCATTTTTTTCTATAGTATCTATATAGTTTTCAGAATATGATCTTAAAATCCAGGTATAATGTAATTTAATTCTGGAAAATTAAGCACCGTGATAAAAATGTCTCGACAGACATTAAGGTTGCAGGTTGTTCCTGACTGCCTGAAGCCGTTTGGAACCTTTTCGCGAGGGCTTCCTAATTCGCAGGACAACTGCTTCGCTTTATGCCTACTTAAATCGCGATGTAGGCACAACGATATTTCGACCTATTACGATATAGGTCTGCAGCGGAAAAGGCTAAAATCGAAACTTGTACACTCAACGTTTCGGGAAGTGTCTGCGAAGCGAGAAGAAACGTTCGAGTCCAAAAGCAACTCCAAATATAGAGAAAGACTTAGGCTATTCGTAGTTTATCGCGATTCCGCAAGTAGTTCTTTTGGGATAGATAAAGAACAGTTATAATAACACTGTTTATGAGCTAAGCTGCGGGCAGAAAGTTAGCAAAGAATAAATGAATAAATGAGCTTAGTGTTAGTAAGGAACATAAAAAGTAATGCAAAGAAATGTTTCTAACGAAATCAAAAGGCGAATAAAAAGAGAAAATATATGAAAAATGGCCTTTGTCCTGAAACACTATGCCGACAGGAAATTGATCTGATGTAAGGAAAGTGTAAGGGTCCTCCTCCATGTCAGTATAAAAAAAGGGTAGAAGACTATTAGTAATTTGAGTTACTTTTTATGATCTGTAAAAAAATATTTGAAATACTAACACGTGACGCATAGTTTTTCATAAAAAAAAAATTAAGTCTTTACTAATTAAAAATTGGAGGTAGGATGGGAAACAAAACAAATATGTTCTTTTTGAAACTTCGAGCAATTAAAAGCAGCTCATTTTTGAGGGCGCTGGGACAATGACGGTGATTGGAGAATATGAGTACACTTGAGTATATCAAAGCCGGGCGAGATACGGACAGCCGTGTTGTTCCGTGTAGGGGAAAGTGATGCTGAGCGCGAGGCGTAGAGATGGCGTCGATTTACGAAGGCCTTTGAATCACTGGAGTACCACAGGCCGATAACAACACATGCCAAAGCCAAGGGGAAAATGTTACTACTAAGAGAAGAATATCACAGTCTCACACGCTATGAACATCGGTATGTAATATGTATGAATGCATGCAACTTTGCACTGTCGTACAGCTTAAACTACTGAGTTTGATCGCAGTCACGATTTATATAAATGACGTATGCCTTAAGTCATCTTGATTTATAATGTGTGCTAGACAATATTACTTATCCAGAAATATTATAGGGTATTTATTTCTATAGATAATCCTAGTTTGAGGCCGTTAGAATGTGTTATTTATTAATAAAATCTTTAACAATACGGTCACGATGAAATCATATAGCTCAAAACATTTGTGCATTAAAACTCGCGAACTTCGAAACAGTCTGTACAAGGTACTTAAGCGTATGTTACATAGTTAAGCCCCCTGCAAAGGATATTTGTCGCTGCAAAGTAGACATAATCACAACAAACATTCAACCAAATACACAGCCTTTACATATGCGACTTCAAAGAATATTTGACATGCCCTGGCGGCGACACGTTTGCCTGTTTGTCCCCTTTCCGTATCTTAATTCACACCCCTAGCGATTTTAATATCTCCGTAGAAAACTGCTCTTAAAATCCAAAGCGTTACGGTCCAAAACAAGAAAATACGAAATCTACTTTGATATGTTAATTCGTTTAGCATTGCAATTGAAAGTTCGACTCTTTCGTCAAGTATTTATGGTCGGTAATGGGGTGAAAAGTGGTGTCGTCATAAGGGGTGTCCGTAGTTAAAAGCAGTGTTAAGCCGGCAATGTCGGTGGACCCTTTGTAATTAATACATAGAACGCCATTGATACCCCAAATTACCGACTGTGAGAGCAAAGTGATTGTTTTTTCTTTTGTTAGGTTCGAGGCAATTTAGCGATGGCTCCGGGATAAACGTGAGTATCATTAATATCTTTGTTGGATAATTAAAACAGTGATATACGGCACGAATGCGTGGTGCCAATGTTTGTTAGATAGGCATATCAAAACTGGTAAATTAATTATTTTAAGTAATAGATATTTGTGTAATCATTTAAAATATTATAATAATTCGTGTTAGGAGCAATGGGTTTTACATAGTGTACGATTTGAATAAGATTGTAAATAGTTTAGTGATTAAATACATGGATTTATTTAAGCCAAAATGTTTTACTGATTCTAATCTGTTTAATATGGTAAGATTTGGCGGACAATTTAGACAGATGAAAGCAAATAGATGTTGCTTATTGAGACTTCCAGAAAACTTTTGGCAGATTTAATTTTGACACTCTAGAATATGGCAATAGGTAGCAGGTTTATTTTTACAGCGTTTTTCCTATCTATCAGGAAGACAACAATATGTAGTATAATATAACAAAACATTATCTAGTATTTATTCTGTGACATCCACCTTTGGTCAAGGCAGCTGCCTAGCTTCGCTATTATCTTAAAATAGGTACGGTTGACGGATCAATCATTTGGGATCGGCGGAGCTTCCGTTCATCTCTCCTGTCACCTCAGTGCTCACTCCTTCATACTCATATCGTCCTTCACGTAACTATTTCACAGTAAAGAATCGAAATTCTTGTCATCTGCTTTACAATATTTTTATGGAACTGCGACTCCAAGCACTCTGTACTTAGATAAGTAATTTATTATATTCATGCCTATTCTTTTAAAATGTATATCACGAATGGAAACACCGTTAGTGATGAATGTCTTTTAATAAATAAATAGTCTATTATGTCGGTTTATTAAAAACGAGACGAAAAAAAATAACTCCTTGGGTTAGGTCAGTCGGAAACATACATAGTGGGGTTTATGAAACCACGTACTATGAAACTGAAAAACTTTTTCCAATACTGAATTCTCAAAATAAAATTTTATACTCCATACAATGCTAAGTGGCCGATCTAGTTGAATGAAAAATTCATTGTTTTTTTTAGAATTCTGTATAGGTTTCATTTTATATGAAAAGTTGTCCAGTTTCGAGCAGAACAACCTGCTAAAGTTTCCGGGTTTCCTTTTTTATTCGATATAGGTATAAGAAGTAGGAGCACCTACGAGGTTCCAATGTTTTCTCAACGACCGGATTAAGTTATTGCTTCTGATATAAATACGAAACAGGACTAAAGTGAACTCAACTTAATTTCCCTAAAAGGCCCAACTTAGACCAACAAATCTAGCATAGTGTTCTGCCTCTATATTAATTTAATCTGAGGTCGTGCTTTGGGATTGTAGCATGGCTACAATCTGCGTCATTCGAGGCGTAGTCGGCTCCAGAAGTGCGTGGTACGAGCGCCCCTTGACAGATGGCGCTGTAACTGTCCCTGGCAACAGTGAGGAGCTTTACAAAGTTCTACCATTTTCTTATAGAGGGCGATAGTGAAAATTTTTTTGTATTGGAACGGAAACGGATGTTTTTAAAAGTAGGTACTTTATGGAAACAACAACATTAATAAAAATGTGTAAGGCAATATGAACAATATAAGCTCCATAGCCTTGAGCATCATCGCCGCAATGTCGCCTGTTTATCGGTTTCTATCGTATTCATTTGGAAGACTGTGCTCAAGAACTATACTACCTTATTATCCCAGCTCCATTTCACCTTCGTCGGCGGGAGGCTTTCCATCTCTTTATAGTTGGCATTCGCACCTATTCGCACGAAACGCTATGCTTCCATATTTATTATATTATGCGGACTGCGTCTGTGTTTCTCGATTCTTACAATCTAAGGATCTTCACGGTGTGAGTGAATAGGCATTATTTGAGTTTACGTGTACCATCCTCGACTAGTATATCATTATTTTCCATCAAACCGCATTCAAATGAAAAAAATATTAAAAGAAGATGTAATCAAGTGAAAATGGCCATACAAAAGACATCAACGAGCGATGCAAAACTCGTTGATGTCTTTTCTATGTAATACCGAAAATACCTATTAAAAATCACTTATATTTGAGAATCCTATGTTTTTTTTATGTGATAGGTGGCAAACGAACAGACGGATCACCTGATGGTAAGCGATTACCGCCGCCCATAGACACCCGATTCTATAATAACACTAGCTAAGATTCTTCCCTCGATTGCAAGCTTTCGAAAACGTTTCACTTCTATCCCGTAGTTTTTACATTTAACGGCCGAATACAGAAACACATTGTTGAAGTAGCCTAAAACTGTTGAGAATGGTCAGTTTCGGTGGCGCATACTCTTAGCTAAAAGAAATTCATTACATCAGTTATACCTATAATAAATAACATTAACAAGTCTTGTCTGACACAAAAGTGCTTTATTTATTTATTTACACTTTTTTGTACACAAAAACTAAACATAATAATAATATAAACATAGTTGTAAGTAGTTTACATAATTATAATGGAATTGTACAGGTAGGCGGTCTTATTGCTATAGCAATCTCTTCCATACGACTTTTTTGTTCTCAATAAAGAGCCAAGTTCCGCTATTCGACGCTAGGTGGCGCTAGGAACCTCTACTGATGTTAAATTTCAAATCGGATATTAATTAAACCAAGCCCGCAAAGCAGAATGTTTTTGGAACACCTTAGTAACTTTATTTCACATTTGTTAAAAAATAAAATAGCATTTATTAAATTGTTTATAAATATAATGCACATGGTATTTTTATTTCGCCTCCATCAGACGATCGAAAACGAGATTGAAAGCTTGTTGATCGCAGAGAGCCTAAAAATTTAACTTCATATTTACTATTTATATACACGCGGCTTCAAAAAAATCGCACGTCCGTAAAAATAGGCTTCAAGCACTGTTAATCCTTAAGACAAGCAGTTATTCGTAGCAATATTGGTATCATTTGAGAGCCCTATAAAAACTCTTTAAAAAAATATCCATTTCATTTGATTAAAGAAAAAGCTTGACACTTTAAGTCACTGTGAATGACAATGGAACTGATTCTCCTTTTCAAATTTTGTTTGTATTGTTTTGTTTTTTGGGTATAAAAGGGTCGATACAGCTTATCGGGGGATAAATTTGCTACCAACAGTCGAAGAAGACACAGAAGAATATCTTTCATCAGAAAAACGTCCTTGAAGATGGACACTACTGCTGCTGAAGCCGCCCAAGTTATCGCACTACTGCAATCAGGACTACGTCAGTGTGATGTTGCTCGGCAATTGCACTTGAGTCGCTTTTCTGTTCGAAGAGTGTACCAGCGGTTCCTGCAGACCGGTGGCTTTGTCCGAAGGCGTGGGTCTGGTAGAAATCACTGCACTTCTGCGAGAGATGACCGATTCGTCGTATCGAAGTCTTTGAGAAATCGGTTCTCTAATGCTGTTGAGTTGCAACAGCAGCTTCAAGCAGTTCGTAGAAGGGCCGTGAGTGTCTCTACAGTTAGAAGAAGACTAAAGGAGAGAAATATTGTGGCTAGAAGACCTGCCACGGGTCCAAAATTAGCCGCAGCGCATCGGCGAGCACGCCTGCAATTTGCTCGCGCCCACGTCAATTGGACCCTGGACCAATGAAGAGCTGTTCTCTTCTCAGACGAAACGAGAGTGTGCCTTTTCTGCAACGATAGACGCAAAAGAGTATACAGAAGACAATGGGAACGTTTTGCCCAAGCCTGCATCCAAGAGACGGTAGAATACGGGGGCGGTTCCTGCATGTTCTGGGGCGGCATATCTGCCGACGGCAAAACTGAACTTTCTTGCGTCTCTCGGACCGGCGGTGCTCGCGGGCAAGGGTCGATGACTGCTCACCGGTACATCACAGAGATCCTGGAAGAACATGTGGTCCCCTATGCTGGATTTATTGGCGACGGGTTCACATTAATGCACGATAACGCTCGCGCGCACACTGCTGGAATTGTGCAGGGCTACCTTCAAGAGGTTGGGATCCCTGCCATGCAGTGGCCAGCGAGAATTCCAGATCTGAACCCGATAGAGCACCTCTGGGACCAGCTGAAACGCAAGGTTAGATCCCGTGATCCCGCTCCCGCGACTCTTCAGGAGCTCCAAGGCACCGTTATTGAGGAATGGGACAGAATCACTCAAGAAGAGGTCCTAAAGTTGGTGCGATCCATGAGGGAGCGCATGGAAGACGTCATTAGGGCTAGGGGGGGTAACACTAGGTTTTAGGTTAGTTTTAAGCAACTTTGTTTTGAAAAATTAATCAGATTTCATTTGGGTTTTTTAAGGATTTTTATTGTTTTGTAAATTTTTCTCAGTTCCAATAAAAAACATTGGATGAATTATTGTTTTTGCATTCTCTGTTTCCTTACCTTTCAAATGATACCGAACATTACCAATATTTCATAATACAAATACGATTGAAAGATGTTTAAAATAGATTTCTTAAAAGGTGCGATTTTTTTGAAGTCGAGTGTATTAATGACTAGTTATCGGGAAAGACTATAAGTCGTCAATTTTTATAGTCTGCGACAAATCGGCAAAAATCGTCAACAGCCTCAGATCCAACGGCATTATCTTATTGATAAACGATGAAAACATAAACGAAACCGCCAATTACGTATATTTCTTTATATTCGCTCAAAAACGGCAAATGTTTGCCGGTACTCAGGAAATTGAACAACTTTCTCCAAGACTTAAAGACTTTGGATTCTCCATACAAACTCAGCTGTTTCTTCAACTTTGTCTTGCGAATTCAACTAAGTCGCGGAACAAACGTTGTTCAAAGCCCCAGTTAATGGGTTCTATGTATATACGATGTTAAAAAAAAGCGGCCAAGTGCGAGTCGGACTCGCCCATGAAGGGTTCCGTAGCAGCAAGTAACATAATATAAAAGTTTTTGTAGTTCGTTGTAACTTGAATGAAAGGTAAATTGCGGTTTACGATTTATGACGTATTAAAAAAAAACTACTTACTAGATATCGTTCAAACCAATTTTCGGTGGAAGTTTGCATGGTAATGTACATCATATATTTTTTTTAGTTTTATCATTCTCTTATTTTAGAAGTTACGGGGGGGGGACACACATTTTACAACTTTGGAAGTGTCTCTCGCGCAAACTATTCAGTTTAGAAGAAAAGGATATTAGAAACCTCAATATCATTTTTGAAGACCTATCCATAGATACCCCATACGTATGGGTTTGATAAAAAAAAAAATTTTTGAGTTTCAGTTCTAAGTACGGGGAGCCCCCAAAATTTATTGTTTTTTTCTATTTTTGTGTGAAAATCTTAATGCGGTTCACAAAATACATCTACTTACCAAGTTTCAACAGTATAGTTCTTATAGTTCCGGAAAAAAAGTGGCTGTGACATACGGACAGACAGACAGACAGACAGACATGACGAATCCATAAGGGTTCCGTTTTTTGCCATTTGGCTACGGAACCCTAAAAAGTGCGTTTGTTTTAAAGGGTTTCTCAGAATCCATGATAAATGATATAATATTACAGGAAAAATATTGCAAAAATCCGATCTACAATTTTTTTCAGCTTCCCATACAAATTCTTGATTCGCACTATTCAGATTTAGTATGGAAAAATGAAAAAAAATGTAGATCGTTTTTTTTTGATAAGGACTTAATCCCTTACGAGTTTCAAACGCATTTTTTAACACTCTGTATAAATAAGAAAGCAATAAATATTCTCGAGTGAAGACGGCCCCTCAATCAATCAACCATCACCAGTTGGACTGATGATCAACATGCAGGAAACCGCTGGATCACCGTGGCTAAGAACCGTACTAATAGTGAGACTATGATAATAATGAAGTATATAATGTTCCAAATCATATGATACGTAATAAATAAATTAATTAAATAATACAATAAAAATTTAAATATCCCGACTCATTTATTGATAATAATGAGATGCAAATATACCTAATGCATTTTATGTTTTGAGCAATACAGTATATCTGATTTGAATTGATTAAATATAGAAATATTTTTTTTTTTTAAATGTGGCTTCTATACTAATAACATATGTTGCGTCTTTTAAACTCCTATCAAATCTAATGGTGCTATTGTATTTGCACTTTTGTCATTTTTTTTTGACATCCACCGCAGGAGGGACTTAAAACCATAGACGTTAATACTAATTCGTATTCGGAAACGAGTCACGATACCGGCGAATGGCGAACGCGTATCACATTAATAGATTGACGTGTTCAAAACTGTAAAATTATACCATTTCCAATGTTGCCTGGGAAAAAACCCGCTTTAAAAACAAAAGACAAATAGGTTCGTTGAAACAAACGATTAGGGCACAGTTCGATGTTACATCATTAATGGGTTGTAAAAGGCATCAATAAAATAAAGGGATGGATGATTTTAAAAAACCGTTTCTGTCTGAAGGACAAAGTTTTTGGTAAATTATTGAGAGTCAAAGTAAATATTTTTTTTTTAATATTAGCTTCAATCCATCAAGGAGTGTCAGTAATCGGCGAATACGAGATATAAAATTTCGACCTCTTATGTAATTGTATGTTGTGTGCAAAATGTAGAGGCATCATGTTATACAAAACCCAGCTCCAAATATATTTTTTCAAATCAAATAACTTATTTTTATTTAACTCTCTCAAAGTTTTGCGTAATTCGAGTTACGCGAAGCGAAGTTTTAGAGAAGTGAGTAGAACTTGTAGAGCCTTAAATATGAAACCATGGTGGAATTTGTAATATTGTACAACGAGGTAAAACGAAATAAATAACTCTTCTAAAACCTAAAAACTGTGTATATCGAGTTAAATATGATAAAAAGGAGAAGGGGCAGGTGGTGGTAGCAATGGCTTTCAGTAAACGTGGAAACACGTCAACTATTTTATTGTGTAAGAGAAAATACAGAATATGACAATATAGCACGTCAATATCATTTGACAGCTCATATGACACTTTTTATTCCTCTAAGTAGTCCACAGATGGGATGACTTATGCGTATTCTGATGAAACTATATGATGCTTCAACAACTAAAATATACAGGGTGTAAGGGACAGGTTTCCAAAAAGTTTAAGGGCTTGCTCAGTAGACGAAACTGAACAACTATCAACAAGAATTCTTTTCAGGAAACGATAAAAAATCGGCTTCTCCATACAAAATTATAAACTTGATTGGACAGTTTGTATGGAGAAGACGGCTTCTCCATACAAACTGTCCAATCAATTTCGAATTTTTTCAGGAAACGAAAAAAAAAACAGTTTTTTTTTCGTTTCCTGAAAAAAATTCGTCTACTGAGCAAGCCCTTAAAGCTTTCGGAAATCTGTCCCTTACACCCTGTATAAGTCAGGTAATCACAAAAGTAACTTTTACTCGAACATACTATAAATTTCACGGAGAAAAGACCCGAAGGTTTGTGAGGTAATTTATAACGGAAACCCAATAAAATATTACCGGGTCGATGCGATAGTATCGCAGGCAGTAATCGGAAGATTTTATATTTTTATTCAGCAGTTTACAAAGCAAACGATCGGTTAAATATTCAAAATTTGCCTACCCCTTTATTGAGGCGACACGGAGAGTTCCGTGTTCGACTGTACTGGCGTTAGTCACACGAGAAAATTTAGTGCCGATGCCGCCGACTAGTTCTACTTGGAGTATTCTCGAATTATGAATATTAAACATTTTAGTGTGAGACACGCTTCATTTTTTATAAAGTATAATAAATAACAATAAAAAATATCTAGGGACAAATCACACACAGTCAATTAGATTATGGGAACCAGAGACTGATAATGTCAAATTCAAAATATGTGTATTCGAAGTAGGTAGCATTGTACACTTTACGAAGGTATTTTTTTAATCTACCTAATACGAAGTTCCTACCACTTGGATCTCGTACATGCACCCAACGCTTCGGGAAGTGTTTGCGGAGAGTTTCTTCGCAACGTCGGGTCCAAAAAGAAACTCCCTCCAACACATTTTTTGACACAAATATTACACGTGAAATGCACATTAAACATAACACATCGATTAACCGCCTCCGTAGCCTAGTGGCTTGTCCGCTTGCTTCACATCAGGAGGTCGCGGGTTCGATTCCCGGTGGGGTCCAACTTTGTAGGACTCGGTTTGGTTGGTGGTAGGGCATTTTCTGAGCCCGCCTGGCTAGCTACCACCATCTTATCTAAGTCTTGCCGCCAAACATCAATGTTAACAGCATTGATGTGTTCCGGCATGAAGATAAGATAGCCAGTTCCCTATTGCGTTGGGGATTCTTGGTATCCCCGCTTCCATCTTTGGCATCATCATCACTTACCATCAGGTGAGATGATGCCAAGGGCTTACCAATTGAAGGTAAAAAAAGTAAAATTAAAATTTTAAAAACCCCCCGACACAAAAAATAAACTAAAAACTAACAAATAATATTTTAAACCTATTATAATTATTATCGTCACATATATTATGTAAGTTCAAATATTTTTATTTTCAAAGCGTCGTCGCGTCGGGGGACCGTTAAAGTTTATAAAGTATTTTTTCAACAACAGCTAATTAATTATTAAGAATTACATTTAGGTACGAGCGATCTTTAATTTCATGCATAGTCTACGTACTACGTTTTTCTCACTTACCGGTCCCCCGACGCGACGACGCTTTGAAAATAAAAATATTTGAACTTACGTAATATATGTGACGATAATAATTATAATAGGTTTAAAATATTATTTGTTAGTTTTTAGTTTATTTTTTGTGTCGGGGGGTTTTTAAAATTTTAATTTTACTTTTATTTTGTCCTTTTTAAAGTAGGTATAAATATTAGGAAGGTATTTATAATGATTAGTTAGTTGAGTTAGTAACGATAGGACATATGGAAGGTAGTCAGATCCCCTCACCAACTATTAAAGAGCTGATGATCTTCAAATGGCTGATCAGGTCATGGTTACCTTACCATATACTTTCAATATCATTGAAGTAACATGGTACCAAATTTCGAATCGATAGGACATATGGAAGGTAGTCAGATCCCCTCATCAACTATTAAAGAGCTGATGATCTTCAAACGGCTGATCAGGTCATGGTTACCTTACCATATACTTTCAATATCATTGAAGTAACACGGTACCAAATTTCGAATCGATAGGACATATGGAAGGTAGTCAGATCCCCTCATCAACTATTAAAGAACTGATGATCTTCAAACGGCTGACCAGCTCACGCTTGCCTTACCATGTTCTTTAAATATCGTTGAAGTAACACGGTACCAAATTTCGAATCGATCGGACATAAGGAAGTTAGTTAGATCCCCTCATCAACTAGAAAAGAGCTGATGATCTTCAAACGGCTGAACAGATTTTCATGAAACATGGCTAAGAACACTCGGGATAAAATTATCTATGACACAAAAAAAACAAAACGAAAATCGGTTCATCCGTTTGGGAGCTACGATACCACAGACAGATACACAGATACACAGATACACAGACACGTTAAACTTATAACACCCCTCTTTTTGCGTCGGGGGTTAAAAAAAGACACAGGGCAAACAAATCTGCTCATCACAGAAATATTTGCCTTAGTTGTAAATCGAATTCACGACCCTCGTATCAGTACTCATGAGCTCTAACCACTTACCCCCCACCCCCCACGTCAGTCAATAGCACTATAGGTCACATATCTTGAAAGATTAACGTTATGGTTAAACCTAAATGATACGACAGTAAGCCATATTATACTATACTTTACCCAATGCAGGGGCACGGTTCTCTTATATTATTTGGGGAAGGTTAGGTTATACTCCTCACACGAAGCCACAATCTAGATTGGTACTTATTTTTATCTTGGATTAGAGGTTCAACCGCTACGTATTAGTTTTTAGCTTACTTGGAAAACTGTACTGTATCTATCTAATTTATGTCAACAAAAAAGTATCAATATAGGTATCACATGCACTACTCAGCGATAGAATAGGTAAGTTGAACGCGTATAAGCGTGGACATAGCTCGGAAAAACGAGCGTTTCCCACTACATTAGCATAATATATACATTCTGTACTATACAGACACCTTTAGACCACTCAGTCCACTCCAATATACACCCTATCACCATTCAATAAGTACACTATCAGGTCATTTTTATAGGGATGTGTAATGTGTACAGACAGAACTCGATGTACACCCGTAATGGTATGTTTTACGTACTGCGAGAGGGTTTCACGTTTTTACACGAATCTACAAGTGCTCTGAATAATTTAAGGGCCGACCTATAAAAGTGTAGGTAAGATAGAAAACAAGAGGAAATGAATAGATACAAGAAGCATAAGATACATGTCGGAGCAAGACATCTTAGGACATAATTACTATAATGAGGGGATCAAAGCAAACCTACCTATAAATGTTTTACGTGGCTTGCTATTATGCTCACAACGCTAATAAATACTACTACTGCATGAAAATATTTCGTTGGTACATGCGTCAACGTCATATTGTATTTTGTGTTTTCTGCTAATAAGCATTTGGCACCGATCTTACCCGTAGGTGGAGGGGTCTGATATCGGCTAAAGAGGGGCCGGGGGTAGCCATACTGTACGACTATTTTAAACCGCCCCAGTAAAAGATAATCCTATAATTTTTAATGATGAAAGCGGGATACGTCCAAATGTCTAACTCCAAGGAATCTATTCAATCGGAGCGAAAACAAATTAAGATTTCCCATACGAGAGGTAATTGAAAATAAACTGAAAGAATATTACAGTGGATTTGCCAACTTTATAGTGAATGTTTACTTAATCTGGCCATGTTGTTTTGTTTGATAAGTAAGACATTTTATTATTGGCCGCTCTTCATCTACTTAATGTATACAGAGTGTCATAAAATAGTTGTAGGAATCTTCGACTTTGTCTTCTACTCGTCACCACTGGGTACTATTGGGTATTCTGTGACGTCATACAGAAATTTAATTACAGAATTTAAAACTTGTAAAAAAGTTTTCAGGTACCTATGACGACAGAAACCCAAAAGACACACCTTTGTCGCACTCTCTAGCCTTCTCAGCCAAAGATAGCGGCAACACAGTAGGTACTAAATTCCGCGTGCCAAGTTTCTCGGCAGCAAGCAATAGCACCTGACCCCGCAGGAAGCGCACGACAAACCGCGCCGCCGCCGCCCGCGCCGCGCCGCTGCGATCCGCGCGGTATAAATCTGCATGCAAATGAGCCGACGAAGAGCGACGTCGCGGCAATAATCGCCCGCCGACGTCGTAAATAACGTTTTAGTGCTGACAAGACAACCCTTGGAAATTAACGCTATCGCTTTAGGATAGCAGAATGTAGGGCTGCCAGATAAACGGTTGAATAGGACAATGTTGGCTATAATAACCATGGTACGTGAACTGTCGGTCGACAGGTTCGTGCATAGTTAATAAATAGGATCGATGACAGTTTTAAAATTCTCTAAATTAATTAATATAGGAAGTTAGGGCTGTCACTGTAAAAATGTAACAAGGAAAGGCTGGGAGGCTGACAGACGCATCTGGTAATATGACTTCAGATTGAGAAAAGTGGTTAACCTTGGAAAGAGTAATAGCAAAGTAAAGACACTTAGGATAAAGCTTCCCCCAAACAGGCGCGATTTTTGTAGCGCGAATAACGCGCGAATAATTACTTTCAGTACATTTTGTACTGGGACGCTGTCGCTTTTACACACTGCCGCGATAAATCGGCGATTTCGCAGCTACAGCCCCCCCTGGCCCCGATGTGGCGGCTTCACCCCCCCTGTGTAGCGGCGATTTTCCTGCGACGCCGCGCTTGCCCCCGGGCCCCGCTGTTGCCGCTTCACCCCCTCTATGTGGCTGCGAATATTCTGCGACGCCGCGCTTGCCCCCCGGGCCCCAGGCCCCGCTGTCGCCGCTTCACGTCGCGTCGCTGTCGCGGAATTTTGCGAATTTCCTGCGACGCGACAACGGGGGTGAGGCCCGGGGGGGCCAAGGTAGAGTAGCGCCGCGATTCGCGTTCCGCGTTCCGTTTTTGTAACTAGTACGCAATAGCTTTTGTTCAAATAACGATTATTGCGTGCAAGTATTTATTTCATTACCCGACTGCGCCAGAAGGAGAGTTACGTTTTTTACCCGACTGGGCCAAGAGGGTTATGGTTTTTACCCGACTGGGCCAAAAGAAGGATTAAGTATTTTATCCAACTGCGCCAGAAGGAAGGTTATGTTTTTACCCAACTGCGCCAGAAGGAGGGTTATGTATTTAATCCGACTGGGCCAGAGGGAGGGTTATGTTTTTTCCGACTGAGCCAGAACGAGGTTTATGTTTTTAATTTACCCGACTGCGCCAGAAAGAGGGTTATGCTTTTACCCGACTGCGCCAGAAAGTGGCTTATGTTTTTAACCCGACTGGGCCAGAAGGAGGCTTAAGTATTTTATCCGACTGCTCCAGACGGAGGGTTATGTTTTTACCCGACTGAGCCAGGAGGGTTATATTTTTTATCCAATTGCACCAGGAGGGTTATATTTTTACCCGACTGGGCCAGAAGGAGGGTTATGTTTTCTACCCGACTGGGCCAGAAGGAGGGTTAAGTATTTTATCCGACTGCGCCAGAAGGGGGTTATGTTTTTTACCTGACTGCGCCAGAAGGAGGTTTATGTTTTACCCGACTGCGCCAGAAAGAGGGTTATGTTTTTACCCGACTCCACCAGAAGGTGGGTTATGTTTTTACCCGACTGGGCCAAAAGGAGTGTTAAGTATTTTATCCGACTGCGCCAGAAAGAGGGTAATGATTTTACCCAACTTCGCCAGAAGGAAGGTTATGTTTTTTTACCCGACTGGGCCAGAAGGAGGCTTAAGTATTTTATCTGACTGCGCCAGAAGGAGGGTAATGTTTTTACCCAACTGCACCAGAAGGAAGGTTATGTTTTTTACCCGACTGAGCCAGAAGGAGGGTTATGTTTTTACCCAACTGCGCCAGGAGGGTTATGTTTTTATCCGACTGCGCCAGAAGGAGGGTAATGTTTTTTACCCGACTGGGCCAGAAGGAGGGTTAAGTATTTTATCCGACTGCGCCAGAAAATGGGTTATGCTTTTTACTCAACTGGACCAGAAGGAGGGTTATGTTTTTTAACCGACTGCGTCAGAAGGAGGGTTATATTTCTACCCGATTGGGCCAGAAGGAAGGTTATGTTTTTACCCGACTGCGCCAAAAGGTGGGTTATGCTTTTACCCGACTGGTCCAGAGGCAGGGTTTTGTTTTTAACCCGACTGGGCCCGAGAGAGGGTTATGTTTTTACCCGACTGCACCAGAAAGTAGGTTATGTTTTTCACCCGACTGGACCAGAAGGAGGGTTAGGTTTTTATCCGACTGCGCCAGAACGAGGGTTATGTTTTTACCCGACCACGACAGAAGGAGAGTTATGTTTTTACCCGACTGCGCCAGAAGGTGGGTTATGTTTTTACCCGACTGCGCCAGAAGGTGGGTTATGTTTTTACCCGACTGCGCCAGAAGGAGGGTTAAGTATTTTATCCGACTGCGCCAGAAAGTGGGTTATGTTTTTTACTCAACTGGATCAGAAGGAGGGTTATGTTTTTTAACCGACTGCGCCAGAAGGAGGGTTATGTTTTTACCCGACTACGACAGAAGGAGGGTTATATTTTACCCGGCTGTGCCAAAAGGTGGGTTATGTTTTTACCCGACTGCACCAGTTTACACACTTAATAGACAATTTACATTTTCATGTGCCAGTTTCCTAGCTAGTAAGATTGTTTATCTGATAGTAGCTTTTGCCCGCGTCTCCACCCGTTCTAGGCAGAACAGAATCGGTAGGTCTGGGGCCACCCAAAGACCCTTTTTTGAATGCAAGAAAGAAGTTTTTTTTTCATTACTGCATTTATTATTATTCTTGTTTATCCTTGTATATTTATTTTATCTTTGTTATAATATAACCTGTTCCAAGTTCAGGACGACAATTAAAACCAGGGTTCGTAAATATCCGATATTTATAATAAATATCAAAATATCAGATATTTTTGATATATATCCGATATTTTCGATATCTTTGATATTTTTGATATTTATCAAAATTACATACTAATTTCAATTTCTTACTTTAATACATGATTTTCGAAATAGCTGAATTTAAAATGTAGGTATATGTTTGATAATTTGAAGATTTTTATTAAAATAACATTCAAATTTTATACTCTGATATGTTTTTTCGAAATAACTGAATCTAAAATGTATATTTTATTTTTGAAAATTTGAAGATAGTTAATTAAAACTAAACTCATTTATTTATTATTGTGATAATCATATCTTTATTCTTTGCATTTGGCACATTCATTCGTAAGAAGCAGCTCTTAGAAGCTAGGAAAATATAAATATCAATATTGATATATATCCAGCATAAATATCAATTGATATATATCATGATATATATCCGATATATATCAATTGATATATATCATGCGAACCCTGATTAAAACTTACAGAACCTTTTGAATCGTATATGCATTTATTATTCTACACTCTGTAATGCAATATTTAGAGATATTGATATTTAGGAAACAGAAACACATAAACGTCTCTTATTACCTTTGTGAGGAGTAAAAATAAATAGTTTCCAAGTCCATTATCGATACTGACTGTTAATCAGTTACGTTACGTTATTGGAATATCTGTTACCGACCCACCTCTACGTGTCGCAGAAATATCGCACAATTTTCGCGCGACACCTTGTCGCGTCGCCGAATATTGCAACACGTGTAGCGCGATATTCGCGCGACACATGTAGCGTCGCCGCTTGTCGCGCGAAATTCGCGCTAATTTCGCGCGACGTGTCGCGACGCAGTGTCGCAGAAGTATCGCCACTTGTAGCGCGAGATTCGCGCGATATTCCCGCGACGTGTAGCGGCTTTTTGCGACGCGACGTCGCAGCTTCACCTGCGAGTTTCGCGCGAATTTCGCGCCACAAAAAACGCGCCTGTTTGGGGGAGGCTTAACGCGCGAATAATTACTTTCAGTACATTTTGTACTGGGACGCTGTCGCTTTTACACACTGCCGCGATAAATCGGCGATTTCGCAGCTACAGCCCCCCCTGGCCCCGATGTGGCGGCTTCACCCCCCCTGTGTAGCGGCGATTTTCCTGCGACGCCGCGCTTGCCCCCGGGCCCCGCTGTTGCCGCTTCACCCCCTCTATGTGGCTGCGAATATTCTGCGACGCCGCGCTTGCCCCCCGGGCCCCAGGCCCCGCTGTCGCCGCTTCACGTCGCGTCGCTGTCGCGGAATTCTGCGAATTTCCTGCGACGCGACAACGGGGGTGAGGCCCGGGGGGGCCAAGGTAGAGTAGCGCCGCGATTCGCGTTCCGCGTTCCGTTTTTGTAACTAGTACGTAATAGCTTTTGTTCAAATAACGATTATTGCGTGCAAGTATTTATTTCATTACCCGACTGCGCCAGAAGGAGAGTTATGTTTTTTACCCGACTGGGCCAAGAGGGTTATGGTTTTTACCCGACTGGGCCAAAAGAAGGATTAAGTATTTTATCCAACTGCGCCAGAAGGAAGGTTATGTTTTTACCCAACTGCGCCAGAAGGAGGGTTATGTATTCAACCCGACTGGGCCAGAGGGAGGGTTATGTTTTTTCCGACTGAGCCAGAACGAGGTTTATGTTTTTAATTTACCCGACTGCGCCAGAAAGAGGGTTATGCTTTTACCCGACTGCGCCAGAAAGTGGCTTATGTTTTTAACCCGACTGGGCCAGAAGGAGGCTTAAGTATTTTATCCGACTGCTCCAGACGGAGGGTTATGTTTTTACCCGACTGAGCCAGGAGGGTTATATTTTTTATCCAATTGCACCAGGAGGGTTATATTTTTACCCGACTGGGCCAGAAGGAGGGTTATGTTTTCTACCCGACTGGGCCAGAAGGAGGGTTAAGTATTTTATCCGACTGCGCCAGAAGGGGGGTTATGTTTTTTACCTGACTGCGCCAGAAGGAGGTTTATGTTTTACCCGACTGCGCCAGAAAGAGGGTTATGTTTTTACCCGACTCCACCAGAAGGTGGGTTATGTTTTTACCCGACTGGGCCAAAAGGAGTGTTAAGTATTTTATCCGACTGCGCCAGAAAGAGGGTAATGATTTTACCCAACTTCGCCAGAAGGAAGGTTATGTTTTTTTACCCGACTGGGCCAGAAGGAGGCTTAAGTATTTTATCTGACTGCGCCAGAAGGAGGGTAATGTTTTTATCCAACTGCACCAGAAGGAAGGTTATGTTTTTTACCCGACTGAGCCAGAAGGAGGGTTATGTTTTTACCCAACTGCGCCAGGAGGGTTATGTTTTTATCCGACTGCGCCAGAAGGAGGGTAATGTTTTTTACCCGACTGGGCCAGAAGGAGGGTTAAGTATTTTATCCGACTGCGCCAGAAAATGGGTTATGCTTTTTACTCAACTGGACCAGAAGGAGGGTTATGTTTTTTAACCGACTGCGTCAGAAGGAGGGTTATATTTCTACCCGATTGGGCCAGAAGGAAGGTTATGTTTTTACCCGACTGCGCCAAAAGGTGGGTTATGCTTTTACACGACTGGTCCAGAGGCAGGGTTTTGTTTTTAACCCGACTGGGCCCGAGAGAGGGTTATGTTTTTACCCAACTGCACCAGAAAGTAGGTTATGTTTTTCACCCGACTGGACCAGAAGGAGGGTTAGGTTTTTATCCGACTGCGCCAGAACGAGGGTTATGTTTTTACCCGACCACGACAGAAGGAGAGTTATGTTTTTACCCGACTGCGCCAGAAGGTGGGTTATGTTTTTACCCGACTGCGCCAGAAGGTGGGTTATGTTTTTACCCGACTGGTCCAGAAGGAGGGTTAAGTATTTTATCCGACTGCGCCAGAAAGTGGGTTATGTTTTTTACTCAACTGGATCAGAAGGAGGGTTATGTTTTTTAACCGACTGCGCCGGAAGGAGGGTTATGTTTTTACCCGACTACGACAGAAGGAGGGTTATATTTTACCCGGCTGTGCCAAAAGGTGGGTTATGTTTTTACCCGACTGCACCAGTTTACACACTTAATAGACAATTTACATTTTCATGTGCCAGTTTCCTAGCTAGTAAGATTGTTTATCTGATAGAAGCTTTTGCCCGCGTCTCCACCCGTTCTAGGCAGAACAGAATCGGTAGGTCTGGGGCCACCCAAAGACCCTTTTTTGAATGCAAGAAAGAAGTTTTTTTTTTATTACTTAAAAGCATTTATTATTATTCTTGTTTATCCTTGTATATTTATTTTATCTTTGTTATAATATAACCTGTTCCAAGTTCAGGACGACAATTAAAACTTACAGAACCTTTTGAATCGTATATGCATTTATTATTCTACACTCTGTAATGCAATATTTAGAGATATTGATATTGAGGAAACAGAAACACATAAACGTCTCTTATTACCTTTGTGAGGAGTAAAAATAAATAGTTTCCAAGTCCATTATCGATACTGACTGTTAATCAGTTACGTTACGTTATTGGAATATCTGTTACCGACCCACCTCTACGTGTCGCAGAAATATCGCACAATTTTCGCGCGACACCTTGTCGCGTCGCCGAATATTGCAACACGTGTAGCGCGATATTCGCGCGACACATGTAGCGTCGCCGCTTGTCGCGCGAAATTCGCGCTAATTTCGCGCGACGTGTCGCGACGCAGTGTCGCAGAAGTATCGCCACTTGTAGCGCGAGATTCGCGCGATATTCCCGCGACGTGTAGCGGCTTTTTGCGACGCGACGTCGCAGCTTCACCTGCGAGTTTCGCGCGAATTTCGCGCCACAAAAAACGCGCCTGTTTGGGGGAGGCTTAATGGAGAAGATGATCCGAAGATGGCTCAAAATTTCCCACCAGTGTAAAACTCTAAAATACTTTTGAATTTCGTCTGTTTAATTCGACACCATCCGCGTGCTATGCGTCGCGGGTCCGAGTTTGGATTCCTAATTCAATTTCACAAAAGGGTTGCCAGCTACGCGTAACGAAAAACGGAGGGGAAAGGGGAGAAGGGAGGAGATTCGGGACCTCGTCGGATTCTAAATTCAAAGACATGTAGGGGCGGCGACAGACGTGTCAGCGGCGTGCGGTTGTGCGACTTTAAGGTTATTGATGCGTTCATGATTACACGGTTAGGTGTCGTGGAGAGAATTGAAATTTGCTGGATGAATAAGGTATTAGCTATATAACTGCGTCCACCGTGATACATTTTTGAGGCTAAAATTGTTTAAGCCCAATGAGATAATGTTGTCACCCAAAGAAAAATCGGAAACAGGTTCGGGGCAAATTTAGTTTGTTTATTCTGAAAATACCTAGCGAATTAAGACAGACCTGTTGTTTTTATTGACTGCACGATTTAAATAGGTAGTCAATCTCAAAAATGAAAACATAAAATCAAATACCGTTTAAGTCAGGTCAAATAAATGTAGGCGGATTTTGATTCTTCCATTTCATGAAAACGTTCCAACGTTCAATTAAAAGAAAATTGGACATGGTGCAGTGTCATCCATCGCATCACGAAAACGTTTTATAAATTCGTCTGGTAATGCTACCTTTATTTTCTGTAATTTGTTATTTTCTAGTCAAAAACAAAACTTCGAAATAAACTGCTACGTCCCGCGATCACGATGGAGATGTCAAACCGTTTGACACGAAGAAAATTGGGCGCGAAATTTTCGTGACCGAAAATGTTTGGGGAGCGCCGTCACCCGCCAAAACCATATGCGCTGCGGTTGCTGTTTCTCACTAGACATCACAATTATTTAAAAGTCACCCGACTCCTGTTTTTGGTCTGCGCCTCAAGCTGACATGACAGTTAGTCAGACTCAGTCCTCAATTTAACTCTATCAAACATTTTTAAGGCATCATCACGGGTTTTCACTTTTAAAAGTTTTAGTTAGTCACGAAATCGAAACCAAATGGTCTTATTTCGGGTGCACTAATAAAGCTTCTTTTGTTTCGGAGTTTGATTAATTTTTGGTAAACATTTACTGTGGAAAAACTTATTCGTTACGTTACTCTACACTCTAAAATCGACGAGTTTATAAAAAAGTTAGTATACTTTTACGGAACGTAAAACGCAGTTCGAAATATTGGCGAGTTTTCGTAATAGCACCCCAGTTCAGTACGAAATAAGGTCGGCTTGGCTCAATAGTTTCGAAATTCGACAAGTTTAAAATTTTCCGATTTCTTCAAGTTGTTGGCACGTAGGTAGGTAGGTACCTATGGTAATGACGTAATTTATTCATTGAGTTGTGAACTTGTTCGTGACGAAATATTTTACTGTCCCAAGTATGGCCGTGTTCGAGAATGCACAAGTTTCAATGTTTGCAATTTTGAATTGCTATGTATCATATTATTTGAAGGCCTAACTTTTGGTAGGTACTTCATAAACGATTAATTGCCATTTACTAAATTGAAACGCAAAATTATAATACATTTATTTTAAAAAGTCCGTTGTATTTTATGTATTTTATCAGACACGGGCTTTAATTTCGTTATGCATCTACTACCTACCTTGACTTGATATCCACAAAATTTTATCCTTTGTTTTGTATGAACTACCTTAATTGTTATCAGAGTTTAGTTAACTATCTACGATTTCTATTGTTTATATTGTACTGATAAGTTATCTTAAAAGTTGCCATCGCTTCAAATCAGCTATGTGATATACTCATACGTGGGTTGGGTATACTATACTCCAACAATATCATTTTAAATGTGAGCCATATGAACAAATATAATCACTTTTATTCCAAGCAACACGATGCAATAAAGATGACAAGATGTAACATAATATTTCATGAGTGATGCGCCAGAAAGGGCATGCAAATTTAAAAATTAAGTTAATTAAAAAAAACATAAGTCAAAATATATAGAAAACAGTATTCTTCTTATCGTGTGGCACAT
This sequence comes from Coleophora deauratella, assembly GCA_958295455.1. Classification (NCBI taxonomy): domain Eukaryota; kingdom Metazoa; phylum Arthropoda; class Insecta; order Lepidoptera; family Coleophoridae; genus Coleophora; species Coleophora deauratella. The sequence goes on along the minus strand of OY282409.1, from coordinate 9,012,318 downwards.
TTAACCGTTCTATCCACAAGGTATATGCCTTAGGGGTCGTTCATAATATAACCTTTTTAAACGCATTTTAATACTACGGGATAACGTGAACATCGTTATTGTTTTTGTCTACGAGAAGGGAATTCCACAATAGTCTATAAATCTACTACGTAACGCAAACTTTACTCTGCCCCCCCCCCCCCCCTTTGCCTAGATAACCAGGTCCGTAAACCGTAACGCCTGAGTTGCTGGATCCCCCCCCCCCCATTGAATTACGTAATTTGAGTACGACCCCTTATCTGTGCATAGTGCCTATACTGCATGTCTTCAAGTTCATATTTCGTATGCACAACAGCTCCAAGGTGGTTGCATGCACCGAATGCATTCAGCATTGTCGAGCCGATCCCCGTGTTCGCCTTGTTGCCGGTACCATAGACAAACGTGTATGATTTACAACCGGCCAGGACCGCCGCACGCGACGCAACACTTGACAACTATTGACGCTCTTTGTTTATGCCGCATCGACAAAATCGGCATAGATAAATGTATGAATTGGTGAAGCTGGCTAACAGGCTGATTTAAACTGAAGCTTCATGGTGAATATAGTGGGCCAAATAGACTACTTACTAACTGGTTTAAACTGAACAAGTTTTATTATCATTTTATTTGGAAAACAAACAGTAATATAAGAGCTATTTAGGGGACCAATCGCACAGGGTCTCCCAACCCAAACCACACCACAAACTAGGATCCCTATGCTATGCGTACCAGATTCGCATACATGGACACAGATATAAAATTTCCAGCCTAGCCACAGAGCATCCAAAACAGTCTGCTGTCTTGATGAGATTGTTTTTTTGTATACAAATTTATTAGTTTCCTGTTCTGTATTGTGAATTTTTTTTTGTTTATCAGACCAATGTGCTATCTTCGGAGGGAATAGAACCGGCGACCTGCCTACTAAGCAACGATGCTAACCACTAAGCCACCGGGTCAGCTACTTGTGGCAATATATAAATCAAATATAATATAACTGATATTGGAACCGCAATGATTTTTTAAACGAGATTTATTATACGGAATGAAATCTAAAAAGTATCACGGTACTGACATAGATATGACTAATCCGATTACAGGTATTATTTAAAAATGCGCTTAATTAGTTTCTTAAAAATTCACAAACTAGGTTTTCACAATGTTCAGGACCCCTTTAAACTTTAGAAAATAAGGTTAAGGTTAAACGTCAGTGCACCCTGGTTGAAAAAATCCGTTGGATGGTGTTAACCTGATTTCTCGATTTAAAAATAGTATAAATAATTGATGTGTTCCGGCATGAAGATAAGATAGCCAGTTCCCCATTGCGTTGGGGAATCTTGGTAAGCCCGCTTCCATCTTCGGCATCATCATCACTTACCATCAGGTGAGTCGATGCCAAGGGCTTACCAATTGAGGGTAAAAAAAAAAGAAAAAAAAATAACGAAGGACTCAGTAGAGTCTCTCAACAAGTGGGTCTTAAAATGAACATGGATACGACGAAAATCATGTCAAATGTCCGTGTTACACTCACTCCTCTGAAGGTTGGAGACTGTACACTCGAAGTTGTTGACGAGTATGTATACCTGGGACAAACAGTCCAGTTAGGCAGGTCCAACTTCGAGAAAGAGATCAATCGTCGAATCCCAACCGAGTTGGATTCGACGATTGATCTCGGTTCGGGCGTTCGGGAGCGTTCGGGAAGCTTCGCAATATCTTCACGTCCAAAATACCGCAGTGTCTCAAGACTAAAGTCTTTGACCAGTGTGTGTTGCCAGTGATGACATATGGATCCGAGACATGGTCGCTTACTATGGGCCTCATAAGAAGGCTCAATGTCACTCAAAGGGCGATGGAGCGTGCTATGCTTGGTGTTTCTCTACGTGATCGAATCAGAAATGAGGAGATACGTAGGAGAACTAAAGTTACCGACATAGCCCTCAGAATCGCTAGACTTAAGTGGCAGTGGGCAGGGCACATAGCTTGTAGAACAGATGGCCGTTGGGGCAGTAAAGTTCTCGAATGGCGACCGCGCACCGGAATACGCAGTGTGGGCCTCCGACTCGGTGGACCGACGACCTGGTAAAGGTTGCAGGAAGCCGCTGGATGCGAGCCGCACAGGACCGGTCGGTGTGGAAATCCTTGGGGGAGGCCTTTGTCTAGCAGTGGACGTATTTCGGCTGATAGATATATAAAAAACCCTAAACCATACCAGGCCAGATCCAGGGGGGGGAGGGGGGCAATGGGTGCAATTGCCCTCCCCTGAAGCCTGACCGAAGTACGAGGCATAGAGGCATTTCTTAACTATTCAAAAAATTTTACTTTTTATATTAATGGTTAATAACACTGTCCGCTTCATAAATACGGGTACACCAAAAATTTTTCCCCGCCTGAACGAAATCCTGGATTCGTGCCTGAACCATACTACATAAACCGACGTCCTTAAGGCTATTCACGCCAGCGGAGTCGCTGCTGGTAAAACGCTAGTTTTAAATATATTTTTAGTTTCTGACATAGTCAACTACTGGACTGGATAGAGTCATCAAATACTAGTTTGGGGCCACATGGCAGTGTGATTTGTCCCAGATATTTATTGTATTTATTATAATTTATTAAATGTGTACATATGAGGATATATTATATATATAACTTACTTTTCTCTTGGTGCTGCCAAGCCAGTGCTCCGCAGAGAAGTGCCAATGTTTTTCCAGAACCCGTCGGGCTCTCTAACAAGCAGTTCTGACGCTTTTTGATTGCTGTTATTATCTAGAAAAGAAAACTTGATTTGTTTACAATATTATGAGTGCAATTTTCATAATGCCAAAAAATTGTTTTATGACTAAATAAAAAGTTGGTTGTGGGGCTCTGTGCCGAGCACAAGTCTGTTGAGTTATTCTTACAACTGTTACCATTTTAGATTAGTTTCAATATTATTTATGTGATAGAGAAATAGCTGTGATTCTGCGATAAGCTACAATAAGAAGATGATTAACTCGGGACACAGCTCTGTTTGACGTTTGTTTTCAGAGTTCCAGCAGCAAACCACCACTAGCAGTATCTTTAAGTGCCTATCACCCTTAGAGCTAGCATTTTTTTTTAGATTCTCCCAAATAAATTGGCAAAATCACTTATTTATAAAATCCTCCCAAATAAACTTGACATTGGCAAAATCACTTATGTTGAATGCCAAATAAAAAAGAAAGAGAGAGAGAGAGAGAGAGAAGATTAAATCATCTTTGAGGAGTAAACTAATGAGATACTTCATCAGTGGAATTATTTGTTTGGAATACTTATTTTCAGCAGATTTTTATAGTTTAAATGACCACACATTTATGAGTGATGAAGGAGTCTACAATTCTGACAAGTTTTTGCTATCATGTTTCCTGTCATTTTAAAGTGAGTTTAAATACCTACATTCTGTAAGAAACTTAAATTCTTACAGAGTAGTTGCATTTTTTTATCCACTATTGGTATTCTTCATTATCTTTTGTTTTTAGGCTCTATTCAGCTCTGACAGAACCGCAGTAATTTTTATACAGTTGAATGTCAAATAAAAGTGAAGATAGCTAAATATATACATCAGCGGCATACTGTGGTTCTAAAGAGGTTACGGTTTTGGAGAGCGAAAAGAATTACATGAATAGGATTACAGTAACCTTGGTAAGTATATAACATATATATACACGGGAATAGGATACAATGACAATATTTTAACTATTAAAGTTAAAAGTCCTACATTATTCTAGTACTGGTAATATACTAGATATACATAATTTTGAGGTTTTATATGAACTTTGGACTCACCTGAGCCATTAGAGCTATTTGACTTGGATATGGCTTTACTGGCAAGTTTATTTTGACACCTCCTATCATCTTCACGATCCCAGGATCCTTCGGTTTCTCCGGCGAATATACAGGTACCGGTATTTTCTGTTTCGAAGATGATGGCACATTTTTTGGGGCATAATTCTCTTGTTTCGTTGATGTACTCGGTCTTGAGAACAAGTTTCTGATGACGGCGGACTTTTGTGCGGCTAAATTTACTGCCGGTAAGTCTAAATCTTCATCGGAAGTGTAGTAGGTATCGGTTTCGTCCTCACTGCAAAGATCCACTACATCTTCAGAATTCAACGTCGAATACTGATCTGCATCCAACTGGACGTCGCTCAGACCTTCCTCGTCTTCGGAAATTTCAGGTGATGACATTTTAAATGTGGATTTGAGTAAAAATCAAGGCAAAAACACCACGAAAGGGAACGGTTCCGCGCTTACTGCAGATAACGTTGTAAACGGTTGTAAATCCTGCAGGAATTTGAAACGTTTAATTAACGGCAGCAGGTTTTACATATTAACAATTCTTTTGTAGTAATTACACACAGATCATTTGTTATTTTTTATTAAAATTACAATTCGCCTCCAAAAACTTGTTTTGATTACAGACACATGACAGCACGGAAAGTGACATATGACAGCAAATTTAAGTGTTGCCATAGACATAGACCAACAATATTTTACCAGATTTTACTCAGAATATGGCTTTGAGCTTTGGCTTTGAGCAAGAAAAGCTTTCTAGTTTGTTTCTAGTACGCACGCATCAATACATTGTTCTGCTTGATTATTTAAGATTTGAAAAAATATCTAGTAAGTACATACACATAACTTTATAACTAAAGGAAAAAAACTGCCACTTGTACCAAGTTAAGGATTTTTTATATAGCAACACGAGACCACGTTTTGCGATAACGAGATAACAAAGCTCAAGAAGTTTCCTTTATTTAGTTAGTTGAATAATGGTTGATGAATAGTTGCAACTTGCAACAAAAATGTGATAACCTCATGGCGGGCGAGGCGAGGCGAGCGAGTTCTAGTCAAGTAAGTTAATAAATATTTTCGTGAATCGTAAATGGCGGCTTTTTGTAGAACCTGAAAGCCAGGGATCGAAAAAAACCAATCGGATCTTTTATTAAGACATTTTTATTACAATATTTCCCTCCTACATTATTTGAGTTTTTGGTCACCACAATAAGTCAACAGACGATTTTCTTGATCTCAAAGAAAACAGTTTCAGGGATTTGAAGTCACTGCTTGACTTTCCTGAAAAAAAAAGAATGAATTGGCTTTCAAAAATGGGTATCATTTAAATCAGATTTAAACGGTCAGCAATGTACATATTTGATTTTTGTGTGCAGAAAAATGTATTCGGTCAGCCAAAATAACTAGTGGTTTAGCAACTTATTATCAGCAAATATATTTTTAAATCAATAAGAAAATATCATACTGGATAGTTCATTTTTTTTCGGATAGCTAATTAAATATATTAGCTGCATTGAGTGAGCTATGTACCTGTATTTAATCTGATTTTTTAGGTATTAATTGTTGCCTGGGTCAAGAAAGCTGGAGAATCACTTCTCCTCTTTCTCAGTTAATTCTTTCAGTTTGCAGTAAGACAAGCAATTACTGAAACGTATTTTAAAATCATCGAATCTTTAGCACTGATATCAAGGGGCAAGTTTCTTAAAACTAAAATTAAAAAATTACAAGTGCATTAAATTTTGGTGTACCTACATTAATTACATAATGACAAGGTAATAGGAAGACTTGATATAATCTGTAACGAAACTTGTAATATCTCATCTCACTTAATATTATAAATGCGAAAGTATGGTTGTTTGTTTGTTTGTTCCGTTTCAACGTTAAAACTACTGGATGGAATTGCATAAAATTTGGATTAACATTATCCCGGAAAATGAAATAGTTCCCGGAGGAATGGCTAATAGTACATTGTTCATCAAGGCGAGAAAGTGACCGATTACCAACGAGACATGTAGCAGTTTGTAGTTTAATACACTCGAGTTGGGAATCGCACTTTCTTCCGCGTGATTGTAGTGAGGTGTAGTCCTTTATACTACACCTACGAGGAAAATCAAAAAAATTACGCCAAAATTACGTTCTTTATGTTTGGAAAAAGCTAGTGGCCAGTATCATTTTGCGAACTTGGAGATAAATACTTTTTGGCATTTTACATTTAGTTTACCGACATAGTCTTACCTAAAATAAAAATAAAAGCACTTTAGTAATGGATTTTCATACACTTTTCCTTCGCTCTCAGCGCGTTTTCTTCCCGCATACTTGTATCATAGTACTGACGTACATTCTGCCTCAAATTCGATAACGTATTAAGGTACTTTCTAAGTAGGTGTAGTATAAAAACTCTTTTTCACCGCTAGATGGTGCTGTTTTAACTATCTTCACTCTCTGGACACAGTTCTGAAGTTCGCGCAAACGAAGTTGCGGCACAGATAAAAATACCCAATACCTAGTGTTGCGGGCAGAAAGCTAGTGTGTCAATAAAACTGAAATTCAATGTTGGCTATCTGGTTGGCTTCTCCAGTAAGTACCTGTTCACACGCGGTGCACTGCGTTGCGTCGTATCTCGGTGTGAGCTGACCCTAATTATTAAATATCCAAACTTACGCATTATTTTATTTATCATTTATCAACCGACTTCAAAAAAAGGAGGAGGTTCTCAATTCGTCGGAATCTTTTTTTTTTTTTTATGTATGTTCACCGATTACTCGAAGACGCCTGAACCGATTTCGAAAATTCTTTTTTTGTTTGAAAGGGTATACTTCACAGGTGGTCTCATATAAATTTTATCGAAATCGATTCAGCGGTTTTTGAGAAAATCAACAAAACATAGCAAAATTGGAGTTGTTGCGATTGAAGTCGGTTGTTTTTAACGTATTCAGCGTGGTAAATTATCATAATATATTTATAGTTAGTACATTACTTACATAATTCATCCTGTCGGCGTATACGTATAGTACAATCGTCTATGTTTTAGATTTCTGTGGAGTACCGATAAACATGTAGGAAAGTACTGACATCGCAACAGCCCACCCAAGCCAGCACATTTTAGATTTGTGAAAGTGGTATTTGTAACACGCAAAATTTTGATATTTTTTGGTAATTTTTGTGTTTTTTATACTTTTGTTCTTTAATGTTTCAATTCAGCTTTACATCCATCATAGTTATGTCAGTTGAAAATCGAAAATTCATAGACAACTTTAATAGGTACTATGAGACTGAGTAAAAGGTTCCACCAAAATTAATGTTTATTGAAGTAAGTTTTATAGACCAGTCACAAAAGCTTTTGTAGAAAAATAAATACAAAATTCTCGTAAAAATGCTCAAACGTAGCTCAAATTATCAGCATTACTAAGAATTATCAAAAAATGTCTGACTCTGGCAACTAGCAGTAGGTATAAAGTTTATGATTCTGTCTTAGTTTAAAAACTCCGATGCAAGAGATGCAACGTCTTCTCTCCTTGGTAGAGGATGGCTCCCGCCAAAATGCGGCGCCATTTACACGAGTGAGTTAACACCGGAGGTTATGGGCCGTTATAATTTATAACCTATAAGTGCTACCAACTTATCTGTAGAATCAGCGATGGCGCCACCATCGAAAATTGTATACATTTTGACAACAACAAAATGATGTTTTTATACTGGCGTCAGTAGTTCCACTTTTGGCCGTTCTACAGATAAGTTGGTCGCGCTGTTTGGGCAATGCCATTCACGGACATCAACATTGATAGACACCAAATTTTATTTTATTTAAATTAAACGTTCTAGTACTCGTACACTCGTACTACTACTCGAACAAGTACTCGTACAAGCACTCGAAAAAGTACTCGTTCAAGCACTCGTACAAGTACTCGTACAAGATTCGAATAAGTTCTCGTACAAGCACTCGAACAAGTACTAGTACAAGTACTCGTACATGTTGTAGTGTATGCACCGCCTACGTCACCAAACTAGCTCTTAAGTTATTATTAATATTAGTGTAACACTTTGCGAGACATTCATTGTACGTCGTACGTTGTGCAGACAAGTCGTTTAATTAACCTCCCTACAGCCCACATCACATGGTGACCCTGCTAGGATTCCGATTAGGGTTTGCATTATCCGTTCATATTTACTATCCGGATAATACGGATATTAAAATTTGAAATATCTGGATATCCGGATAAAACGGATAATTCGGATAGTTTTGAAATAATTAAAAATTAATATTTTTATTCGGTAAATATGTGTTTTGAAACAAGTTATTTAATTATAAAAATATAATAAACACATTCTATCCAGCTTTTACTAACAGACGTGAGTCCGAACACCGCTAAAACGTATTAAAATAACTAACAAATTGATTCCCATTTATTTATTCATATTGCAATTCATTGTTTATAGCGAATGCATACATGAGGTTTTTTACCCCAAGAAAACTACTTCAATAGACACCTGAGCTTCTTAATACTATAAAAATATAATAGTGATTCTCATGTGACTAGTATTTTAAATCGATGGATTAAATACACTTGTTTTTTTTTTAAATAAACGTATGACACTTTTGCAGGAATTAGCGTTATCCTATAGTTTCCCTATGGTTAAGTAATCAGGAGCCAAAAATAAAATCACGCAGGCGTGTTGAAGGACATTGCAAAATAATTCATAATATTGAACATTTTATATTTTACACCATGACAGAGTAGGTAATTAATTTCGTAAAAATACCTATTCGTATATAACACCTTGTACATTATAATAGTTTCGACTCAGGAACTGTAAAAATTATAAGACCTTTTGGTATTGAGTCGTATAAGCAGCCGGTTGTCAGCCGCTGTTTATATATTATTATCGGCTGTTTTGGATAACTACCCGATAACAACCACTGTTTTACAACTATAATTCAGAGCCTATACTGCGACCTTTACCAGGTCATCGATACACCAAATGGGAGGCCTACTTATACTTCGTTTCCAGTGGCAACTCGAGAACTTTTTCTGCCCCAACCTTTATCTGTTCTATGAGCTTTGTGCCGCGATCACTGCTACTTCAGTTTAAATATTCTGTGACCTTTATAGTTCTCCTAGATATCTTTTACGTAATTTCTTATTCGATCACGTGGGGAAACTCCGGGCACTGTATCCTCCATTGCTCTCCGGGTGACCTTCACCCTTCTTATGAGGCTCGTAATAGGCGATCATGCCTTAGTTCCGTATGACATCACTGGCATCACTCCCTGGTCCAAGAGTTTAGCTTTGACACTGCGGCATTTTAGACGTGAAGATATTGCGGAGTCCCGAAAACAATGAATATATTTCTCGAAATTACACCTACCTAGCTGGACTATTTGTCCCGGGTATGGTATGCATAAATATTTGTCGATAACTTCGAGAATAGTCTCTACCTTCAGAGAAGTGAATGTTAGATAGAGATAGATAGATAGAGATGGAGAAACATTTATTTATTTTTAATACTCAATACTAAATATATAATATACTATCTCTATTTTACTTAAAATGTCAAGCATTTTCTACTGAGATTTCTGCACGAGCGTTAGAAGTCTTAACTTTATTAAAATTACACTTCTGTAACGCCTTCTAAGTAGTTTTTCTATTATCCGGATATTCGGATAATTTCTGACAAATTATACGGATAATACAATTGGCGGATATCCGGATAAAACGGATATCCGGATATCCGGATTGCAAACCCTAATTCCGATTACTCGCACAAGTACTAGTACAAGCACTCGAACAAGTACTCATACAAGTACTCGCACAAGTACTCGCACAAGTACTCGCACAAGTACTCGTACAAGTACTGTTACAAGTACTGAGAGCCAAGTTCGCAATACATTACAGGCTTAATTTACACGAACCATTTCGAGCCAGTTTCGAGCCCCCCATAACTTAATAGTAGTCTCTGGTTCCCATAATCAGATGATCGTGTGAGATTTGTCCCGGATATTTATTTATTTAAGTAATTTTATTATCTTATAGAAAATTTGATGACGATTATAACCAAGTTCCTACGAATTCGGAAAACATTCCTTCTAAGTTTAAACGCAACATTACGACATTGATGAAATGCGACACCATAGCACCCGAAGTGTCCCATAAGAATAGCTTGACCCATTCCACTTGATATCACTAAGCCAGTCCAGTCGCCTCCGTAACGCGAGACGACTTAATCTTCTATTAATACCCGTTTAGGTGACATTTCCAATGATGTAAAGAGAGTATTAGTATCTACTAAGAATTGTGTTGGTGTTTGGTAAAGGTATTTTGAAATTAGCCGTTTAGTTTGTATATTCTATTCTTGAAGTAGTCGCGTCGATCACGCAAGTTAACTAACTACTAACACGGTCGTAACCTGGATGAGGTTCACTGTAAGTAGCATTTTTCCCCACACCCCACACATGGTGATGAATGATTTGTTTCTCCGTGTCAAATGTTTAATGTATTTGAACTTATAATATACATATGTAGATTTATCATTATCAGTCTGGGTCGCATTTTGCCATAATTTAAAGGGAATCCTTGTTTTGAACCAGACGAACTCACGCTTCAGTTTTCAGTTTATTTCGTCGTACCTAAGCCTTCACGTGCCCCTTGTTTGGACAGTACATACTGAGGTCCATTTTAAAGTTTTTTCATCGGCCTTGGGTTAATGTTATATGTATGAGGTCCAAATATTCGGTGAGAATCATCACTGTCGTCGTTGGAAGTGCAAAATTCCAGAAACCATAAAAGAAGCATGCATAAATGCATGTATGTTCTAAACGAAACATTGTTACTTATTCAAAAGTCACTGGCATGGCACCCCATTTTTCGCTCCATTCACCACTTTACGTCCGCCTTTTAATACTATTCCTACAAATTGGTGTAAGTCATAAATTACAATGCGCAGAGATACAGTCGTTAACATCGCTCCCCTTTTGGCTCCAACTGTGACACTTGACTGGGACAATAATTTTTAAAACATAAAGATATATTATTGATACCGTTCTATGTTATTAAACAAATCGTCTATGATCAGAAAGGTTGTTGGTTGTTATGTATGTATAACATTAAATGTGGACTTTGACGTGGAGGAGCTGGCTGGCTTTTGATGGGGCGAGGGGTGTAAATGATGGCCCAACAAAATAACGCTTCACGGAAATACAACATTTGGTCACCTCGTCACTAACTCTCTACGATTCGTCTTATTTGTATGTAAGTTAGCAAAATGCCGAAAATTTAAGCAGCATTGAAAAGAATCATTAACACAGTAGATACCCTGAAAGCAGCAAGGCTGGAAACATTAATAATTAATATTTAAGTAGAACAACATTCTCTTGGAAATCATGTGTCCCGAACTTGAATATTCGGTATCGATAGCCAAGCCATGGAAAGATACGCGTAATTTGGTAGCTGTACTAGGGAGTACAGTCCCTACCAATTATTGACATGTTTTATTGCTCTTCCTCTATCCGAGGCGCCTTTATCAACGTATGTCGCAGCACCAATGCTACTCTCCATAACATCTCTCGTAAAATCAACCTTATACGTACGAAATAAGTTTATTTTTGTTTAGTTGCAACTTTTATAGGGTGTCTATTGTTTACTTAATTTGATGGAAAAACTTTGGTATCAAACTCATTAATACTAGTAACATTATCAGTAGGGGTTCACGCGAAATTCCAATGGTTAATAAGTCAGTAAGATATCTATCTTGCTCTAAGATAGCAAGTTTTATAATTGAAGCAAGATATCTGATCAGGAGTTGAGATGTTTGATATTTTATTCGTACCTAAAGGCAAGTCCATTTTTATGTTTATGGAACTATTCAAGTCTTACCATTAGAACGTTTTGAAAGCCTTCCAAAACATGTTCATGACAGTAATTATGTATGCCCTGACAGCAAGATAGCTTACTGTTAAATCTTCTAAGTGTAACAGGTACAGACTCTTGTCAGGCACCTAAATCTTACCTTGGTTCTAAAATGGGACCTTAAAAACACGACTAAATTGTCTTAAAAATTGAGAACATTTTAAGAAATTGCATGTTTAAGTTCTTAATATAGTGAGTTGGGTAGTCCCAAGAGGCAGAGATATAGTTATGAACACATAAAACAGAATCGTAAAACATGTCGTAGCACGAAGTTTGTTATACAAGGCATTACAGCCTGTAAATCCCTGTAAAACAAACTTTATTACAGGATGATAAAAAAATTCGACCAAATTTTAACCGTCGCTTCTACTAATCAAACTGAACAATTTTCCTCAAGTAAGCCAAATAGCAAAAAAAAATTTTGGACACTTCATACAAATCCGTCAGCTGATTGATGAACTTTGTATGGGAAGTCCACCATTTTTTTGCTGACCATGAGTTTCTTGAGGAAAGTTGTTTAGTTTGATGAGTAGAACCCACAGTTGTCATTTTGCTGGACATTTTTGTATCACCCTGTACATTTAAACTGTTAGCAAAAGAAGCATTCGGAGAATCATTAAATTGGCAAATTAAGGACAAATATAAACAAAATACAGGGTGTCCAAAAAGTTAAGGATAATCCTTCACCTGCGGATTGGTCGAATCATTTCCTACTGCATACCAAAAAATTTTCTAGTAAAAGTCCCACCATTTTTGTGATATCGGTATTTTTAGTTTTTTTTTTTTTAATTGAGCTTCTTCAGTTTAATGCATGCCATTCCTACAAATTATGACATTTTTAAGTCCTGTTGTTTTTTAAATACTCGTGGATACATAATTCATCAATCACAATGGTAAATTATTTCTTGAAGTGCTGGCAAATCCTGTAAAAAAATAAGTTTTGCAAATTTTATACAAAAACTTTTTCGAATAGTAAACTTCGATAGCCTGTGGTGTAAAAAAAATTACAAAGCGGATTGTTCCAACAACTTTAAAAAATTGCTTAGTTATTGACAATTCTAAAATGGTATAATTGTTTGACATTACATTAAAAAAAATTTTTTTTTATGATAATTCTAATGCACCAAGGTCGAATTTTTGGAGTTTTGCTATACTAAAATTCTATCGACATAAAGTAACTAAGTAAGACTTTGGTTGGTTGGTTAATTTGAATAACGAACTAACACGTTATGCCAGAATACAGTGGATAAAAATACAAGACAGTATGGATAAAAAATATATTTTTTTTTATAATAAATGTTCAAAATTCCCGCCATTAGCCCTTATGCATGCTCTACATCTTTTTACAAAGGACCTATTTAGGCGGCGGGTGTATCATTGTCTTGAAATTTGTTCTGCAGCTCTGTCTATTTCTTTATGCAGCTGCGTGATTTTGAAGTCTCCGTTGCATAGACTAAATCTTATAAGCAGCCCGAAGACTCAAATATATACCCGATATCACAAAAATGGTGGGACTTTTACAAGAAAAAAATTTTGGTATGTAGTAGGAAATGATTCGACCAATCCGCAGGTGAAGCATTATCCTTCACTTTTTGGACACCCTGTATATAAAACTATAATAATACTTTTTTGTATTTTTAATTTTTTCAGCCACTTGTATACCTAAGTGGCATATTTTTAATATTGTATCTCAAAGACTCACGTTTTTTCTATCTACTGACCGATTTCTAAGCTCTAATGCGTACCAACTGTTACCAATCGATAAAGTATAAAACTCTTGTTCGTTGTGTCTGTCGCCATTCGGCAATCAGTCGATTTTGCTGAGCCACCCGTGCGTGATAACGCATCGGGGCGGGGGTGAGATCAGACCCCGATCAGGCTGGAACTAGGCAGTCTGGTATGCGACAGCCCTAATCCAATTGTTTATGGTAAGAAAACAAGTAAAATGAAGCTAATTGATGATCTGTTACTGTTTGGTGTTCCGACGATGGTGATAGTAGTGGGGTAACTTATTTTTTTATTCGGTTTAAAGCGGCAAATGGTAGTAATGAAATTGAAATAAAGTAAAATAAATTTATAGGACAAGACTACAAAAATATTTTTCAAGGTTTACTAATTCATGAGTATAAGGAGGAAGTCAATGTTTTTGCTCCGATTGTATTGTTCTTTGAGAAATTTGTTCAGTTCTTTTTTATATCCACAACTCTTAAGCTTTTGGCATTATCTCAGGGTGATGATGATGCCGAAATATAGAAGCGGGCTCACCAAGTTTCCCCAACGCAATGGGGAACTGGCTATCTTCATGCTGGAACACATCAATGCACGTTTGGCAGCAAGATTTAGATAATATGGTGCGAACTAGTGAGGCCGGCTCAAAAAATACCCTACCACCAATATAACCGAGACTTACAAATTGTACCCCGCCGGGAAACGAATCCGCGACCTCCTTATGCGAAGCGAGCGGACTAGCCCACCGGGCCATGGAGGCAATACAGGATGTTAAAAAAGTGCGTTTGATATTTTTACAATACAGGATGTTAAAAAAGGTGTTACTCAGAATCAAGTGTAGAATACAGGAAAAATATTAAAAAATTCGCTCTGAAATATTTTTTTTCAGTTTCCCATACAAATTCACTATTCAGATTTTGTATGGTAATCTAAAAAAAAAATGCAGAGCGGATTTTTTCAATATTTTTCCTGTATTCTATACTTGATTCTGAGTAACTTCTTAAAATCTCAAACGCACTTTTTAACATCCTGTATACACGGAGGTTTATAAGTAATGTCTTACCTAGCTGAGGTTTTGATTTTATGTGCCTCAGTGGTTAGCGCTCCTGACTTCTAACCTAAGGGTCGTTAGGTTCGATAGCCGTCCATGGCAAGTATTGCTGTGATAAACAATTTCGTTTTATCTGTGACAGTCTGTAGTTACAAGGATCTAATAAAGGGAATCTTAGTTCATTGCCGGACTGTGTGACTTGTTCTTGATATATTAAGTACAAACTACAAACGAAAACTAATATACATTAACAGTCAGTTAGAAAAACTTGAATAAACTTAATTGTTTTATACTTCGCCAGTTGCCGGTTGAGTAAACACCTGCTAGCCACCCTGTAGGTCGCGTGATAGTAATCGGAATACATAAAATTTTTATTGGAGAAATAATTATCTCCATTTGGTCACACCAAGACCGGTTCACGCTTGACCATTTCTATTAAAAACGACGACATGTATAGAAAAGTGTCTCTAGAACAAAAGAATGTTGACTTTTGAAATATTTTTTAATAATGCCATCATTTCAATCAGAGATGCATTTAGTGATAGCGCGATAGGAAGGTGGATGGAGCTGTAAAAAAAAGGAAATCAACTATTAGAGGACCTAAGAACAAATTACATTATTTTAGTTTGTTCTTATCTATATTAAAGTATAAGCACCAAGATTCGAAGTTTCGACTAAAGTAATTTAAATTAAAAACAACTATAATATTAACAACAACTTCCTGAATACATCCCTGTAACATTTATCATTCCGAATAGCCATTACTTAACAATACACACATTTGCACATCAATGTCCGATTATTGTGACAAAGAATACGTTTAAAGATGTAGATTTATTTATGAATTTCTACTCCATTCCTGGAAGCGATGTTCACACTACACAGCGCAATTATTGTTTTGTGTTAAGAAAATTTTGTTTGGTTTTTGCTGCAGACAGTTCTTGGATGGTGGCTGTTTTGACCGTCCAGCTAGAATCCACATTGTCGACTACTGGGTTAATTTTATAAGCATTTGTACTAATTGGTACGAATTACCCTATTAATTTAATATTGGATTCGGAAATATTGCTGCCCTAGCTCTAGACCATCGTTTCTTACTCTTTCCGAACTTCTGAAACGGCGGGTATACGAGTTCCGAGTGGTAGAAATCTGTCTTTATGACCCACGATATTTGACAGAGATTATGTGTATTTTTTCTTCAGTACGATATTTCCAGTAGGTATTTATCACCAACGCCAGGCCACCAACTTGACACACGAGTTCACATGACATGCCCTGACCCCCGGCCAAGCGAGAGCCTTTCGTGACCAGGTCCCATAACTCTAGCACCAGAGCCGTCACTGTAATGTGTTTCCGATTGCCAACCGAATGCTATTGTCATGGGCATTTGTCCTAGGTTGAGGGTAGGATGACCATATTATCAAAGGTTTTCTTGGACATTAAGTTGTATCTGCATAGCTTGTGTTTTTTTACCGTTCCGCTGTGTTTTTCAGTAGATGTACGTGCCTACTAATAAGCTGAGTCCAAATCACTTGATAGTTGACGCGTTTTTTTGAAATGATTTACTGATAATTTATCTGCACCATTAGTTAGTTTAAGAAAGTTACTGTAAACAAATTCCAGTCTATTATATTTCTGATCTTCAGGGTATCATTGTTTTGTATGAAGTGTTTTTTTACTTTTTTTAAATGGTGGATGAGAATATATTTCATGTGGTAAACCAAAGTGCTAAAGACAAAGTTGTCACATTTGATCCGATTAATATCATGGAGTTGTATGTCCTCCAGAAACCATATCTCGTGGTTACCCCATCCAACGATAATGCTTACCAAACAAAATCTATACTCTTACTCATTACGCTGGGGTCCGTATCATTGTTTATCTTTGTTTGGCGCCTTTAAATTTGATTCCATTATTGAATTGTGTCCTCCATTGTTGACCTAATGCTGTTTGCTATTATGCCGGTAAACTGTAGTGGGCCCGATCTTTGTGTCACTTATACGACCATACATTAAACAGTGGGTTGGTCAATTCAATTTTAAATTGTTTTGGGCATTGGGTAATAAATAAGATAGTACTATTGACTTTCTAAGAGCGTATGATGATGTAGCAAAAAGTTTAAAATGTAATTATAAAATATAAGAATTTGTAGTTTGTTTGGAAAAAGTTAATTTAAAACAGTTCAGCTTATTTTTTTAGACCTTATACATATATTAAATAGCAAAATGCTATTTCAAAATTAAATTCCATACCAACTTTATTGGAATCTGTGTTTGTTGACGCATGACGACAATGTGTTAATATCATACGGCTCATTGGCGTAATAAATTAATTTTAACGCTCACAACCATTCGGTATCAGCCGTTTCTAAAACAGGGCTTTTCTAAAACTATTAAAAAAGTCCCAAAAACACAGTTTGCGTGTGTTGAATTGATGGTATACGCTTAGTATAATGAGTTTATGATTGCTATTTTTGTTCTGCCACAGGGGGCGGGCTCATTTGAGATTTTGGCCCATTTTTACCGAAAAAAAAATGACTGCGATCATTCAAAAGTTAGGGAAAGTTCGTGAAAAATGTCGGCGTGCCTGAAAAATTCGTGTCACAGGTTAATGAGGCTTGTCTGTCGCCGTCATCAGGCTTTTTGTTTTTATTTCTTTCCTCAAACGAGGCAAACGCATTGGCTATTAACTTTAATGTGTTTGATGCTTTGATAGGTACCTATTTGACAACTTAAATAATAAGGTGTATCATGGACTTGTCAAAATTGGTTTCCACCCTCAGTCGGTTGGTTGTTTTCGTTGATATATCATACCTATTATATGTATTTATAAAATATTTTTTGTACTCAAAAGTAATCAGATATCGCGAATCCAACCATTTTCCTGATTTTTATTCAACTTTATTTGTTATTTTTTTTTTATGTATATTAAAGTAGGTAGGTACTTATAGTCTTATTATGAAGAGGTCCATTTACCATAAAAAATCTGCAATTATAACTAATGTGTGGGCCGCCTTCGATCAACCCACATAAGCGTCGAACGATGTGGACTGTATTTCCTCTCGATGACGAACGGCAACTATGGTTGTGACTGGTCGATTTCTTTTAGGAGCAGGCTTGGAGGGAGAGAAACACTTTGCTTTCGGAGGTACAAAGTAGCGGGTGGTTGGCTTCCAGATGGACGGTGACAGAGGCACACCAAGAAACTATGATCTGACGAGTTGATCCGTTTAGTAAGACGAACTGATTCGAACTGAGCACACTACATACAAAACCTTGCTCTTTTTATACTATTTTTCAAGGACATTAGAAAGAGACGGCACGATCCCTACGGCGGAGGTGACCCTATCTGAGCAATACCAACACGACAGCCACCCCCGCCGTGTGAGTGAGAGATCGGTGTGCGAGCGAGATAGCGATAGCCCCTGCGGTAAGCTTAACTACCTCGGAGCAATACCGCGGGGACGACCGCTTACACCGATCTCTACTCTAGCCTAACTAATTCCCTATCAACGATGCGACCTATTTTGCCTCTAGACCGCCCAAATGAAAGACAAACACATTAAATCTTTATTTACACACAAATAGAGATACAACGATATACGAAAAACTATAAAAGACACGTACAAACGACTTATAAAACGACTTACAGCTAACTTAAGTAACACGATCGAAACAACTAATTGAGCTACACATAATAACGACACAACATAACGCAATATATCTATAAGTACTATAACACGAAATAACGATTCACTATTGCACAGACACGAAACGAACACTATTTACAGTTTTGTCGCGAACATATCTCCCGCCGCAGCTTCTAGCTGGAGTACGATTCCGCGTTCGCGACATCGGTCTTCTCCTCAGGTCCAGGCAGGAGTACCAGCTTCTTCGTCGGTCTTCGGAGCAGGCCCTTGTTGGTGCGCACGTCCACTGCTCGCACCTCGCCATCGGGCCCCGGGAACACGCGCACGACGACTCCTCGCGGCCACTGGTTGCGAGGAAGGGTGCCGTCTGCGATCAGCACCAGGTCCTCGACTGCCAGGGGGCGACATTTCGCCCGCGGCTCCCGCCGGTGTTGCAGCTCCGGCAGGTACTCATTGACCCAGCGCGACCAGAACATGTCGGCTAGGCGTTGGCTGGTCCTCCACTCCTTCCTCCCGGCGACGTCTCCTTCGGTGAAGGTGCCTGGCAGCGGCACTCTGGAGGGGCCCCCAAGCAGGAAGTGGTTGGGGGTGAGCGGCTCGTCGTCGTCGGGTGATGTCGACACGTGGGTGAGTGGCCGACTGTTGATGGTGTGCTCCGCTTCAGCCATCAGGGTGGTGAGCACCTCCTCCTTGGGTGCTCTCTCTCGCAGGGTGACTTCGAGCGCCGTCTTCACGCTTCTGACGAGGCGCTCCCACGCGCCTCCCATGAACGGCGCGCTGGGTGGGATGTAGCGCCACTGGATCCCCCGGATGGTGGCCTCGTCTTGGACGGCTTCGGCTGCGGCCCGCTGGAGCTCGATGTCGGCACCCTTCAGGTTGGTACCTTGGTCGGACCACATCTCGGTGGGGCACCCCCGGCGCGCTATGAAGCGGCGGAGTGCCATGATAGCCGAGTCGGTACTCAGGCTCCCGGCGATCTCGACGTGGACGGCGCGCGTGGTCAGGCAGGTGAACAGCGCGCCGTACCTCTTCTGTTTGCCCCTCCCCACG
Organism: Coleophora deauratella; assembly: GCA_958295455.1. Lineage (NCBI taxonomy): Eukaryota > Metazoa > Arthropoda > Insecta > Lepidoptera > Coleophoridae > Coleophora > Coleophora deauratella. The sequence goes on along the minus strand of OY282409.1, from coordinate 8,993,111 downwards.
GTGACATAGAGGGGACCGAAGTAGTCGATGCCCGTGTAGGTGAACGGGCGCTGGTGGTGCGCTAGGCGCCCCACGGGATGGTTGCCTGTGCTCGGGTGCGTCGGCGCGGCGCGCCGGACGCGACAGGCGAGGCAGCGTTTGATAACACTGCGCACGGCGTAGCGCAGCCGCAGTACCCAGTACTGCTGCCGCACCTCGGTTGTCGTCGTCTCGAAGCCGGCGTGGTGGAGCTGGGCGTGGACCCAGGCGATGTAGAGGCGGGTCCACGGGTGCTCCCCGTCGACGATGGCCGGCTCGCTCTGGCAGGCCGTGATGTCGGCCGCCTTAGCGATCCTCGATTTCAGGCGGAGGATGCCGTCGCCCCCCAGGGCAACGGCCAGCGATGACAGGCGGCTGGCGGCGGGCAGAGGGGCCTCCCGTCTCAGGGCCGCGATGTCCGATGTGAAGGCGTCTTCTTGTTGCGAGCGAACCCACAACTCCGTAGCTCGATGTAGGTGGCGCACCTCCAGCCGCACATAGGAGTGCGCGGGCGGGGGCGCCGCAGCTACTGCGATGCGTTTCTTCTTTTTTCGTTCGGCTTGAGGCTTCCACGTCGCGTCGGCGGCGGCGCCCGCCGCGGTACGCTTATAGGCGACTGCGCACCGCTGGCGCTCTCGTAGCAGCTCGATGAACTGGACCACCCTTCCGGTGGCCCTGATGACGCGCTGGTAGCTCGAGAAGCGCGTGATGTCGGGTAGCGCCTCGGCCAGGCGCGTCGCTGCGACCGCGACGTGCGTTCGCTCTTCGGCGGTTGCCTCTTCGTCAGGTGGGTTCGGTTCCTCCCGCGGCCACGCCTCTTCCGGTAGGTATAGGAAGGCGGGCCCGCGGAACCACCTGTGCTCCGACGTGAAGTCCCTGGGTGTCTCGCGGGTGGCGTCGTCCGCGACGTTGTCCTTAGTCGGGACCCAGCGCCACTCCCTGGTCTTCGTTTCTTCGGCGATCTCGGCGACTCGGTGCGCGACGAACGGCTTGTACGCTCGCGGGCCAGTGCGTAGCCACGCGAGCACTGTGCGCGAGTCGGACCAGAAGACTCGTCGTGCTGGCTTCACATCGTGCTCGTCGATGGCCGTCCGGGCTAGGCGGCAGCCCAGGACAGCCGCTTGCAGCTCCAGTCTCGGTACTGATGTCACCTTGTTGAGCGGCGCTACTCGTCCTTTGTCGGCGATGAGTGTGACGTGTACGCGGCCGGCCTGGTCTACCACTCTCCAGTAGACGGCGGCGGCGTATGTGGAGGTGCTGGCATCCACGAAGACGTGCAGGTCTGCCGAATCCGCGCTGGTGAGATGCGGATAGCAACGCGGCACGATCAGCTGGGGCAGACGTTGGATGTGATGGACCCAGGCCTTCCACCGGTCGTCATCTTCTTGTTGTAGTGGCTCGTCCCACTCGATCCCGCTGCGCCAGACTTCTTGCAGGATCCTCTTCGCTTGGATGGTGACTGGAGTCGCGAGCCCCAGGGGGTCAAAGATAGACATGACCGTCCGCAGGGCTTCGCGCTTCGTTGGCGTCTTCTCTCCGCTCATCAGCTCGGGGGTGATCTTGTGGCGGTTGACGTTGAACGTCAACGTGTCGGTCCCAGGATGCCACACTAGGCCCAGGATCTTCTCGGAGTCCAGGGCTACGACGTCTTCTTTTTTCCCCGGCGACAAGGCGAATACGACGGTTTTCGAGTTAGACGCCCATCGTTGTAGGAAGTAGTTCGCCCGGCTATGCACGAACATAACTTGGCCGGACACTCGTATCGCTTCCTCTTCGGTATCGAAACTTGCGAGGTAGTCATCGACGTAGTGATTGTTGACTATCGCAGCGGCGGCTTCGGGGTACTCTGTTTGCAGTTGCTCGGCATTCTTGTTTTTCACGTAGATCGCAGTACACGGAGACGATGTGGCCCCGAAGATGACGGAGCGCATGCGATACTCGGTAGGCGCGCCAGTGCGCCTGTCTCCTCTCCACAGGAAGCGCTGTGCATCTCGATCTTCTTCGACGACCGCGACCCGCATGAACATATCCTTGATGTCCGCCGTTACTGCCACGGGCCGCTGACGGAAGCGCATGACTACTCCCGGTAGCGACTGGAGTAGATCGGGCCCAGGCAGCAGCATATCGTTGAGGCTCGTTCCCTTCGTGCGGGCTGCGGCGTCGTGCACGATCCTCAGCTTCTCTGGCTTCTGCGGGTTGATGACAGCGAAATGTGGTAGGTACCACGTCTTCTTATTTTTCGATTCCGGTGCCGGCTCTGCGTACTCGTTCTCTAAGAGTACCTCCATCTGTCGGTTGTAGCGGCTCTTCAACTCGTGGTCCTTGTCCAGCTTCCGTTCGATTAGCTGGAGTCTCCTGAAGGCCGCGTCGTAGTTGCACGGCGGGGACGGGTCGTCGTCTCTCCATAGTAGGCCCGTCTCGAATCCTCCCGCCGGTAACCGCTTCGTCTTCGTTGCGAGGATGTCGAGCGCTCTCTGTTCGTCGTCTGTGTACGAGCGCTTCGGTGCCACCCCCAGAGCCTCCAGTGCGAAGTGCTCCCTCATCAGCCTCTCCATCTCGTTCTCGTCTTCATCGAGGACCCGGATGTGGTGGACTCGGTGTGCGTGCTGCGGCGTATGGCCGGTGCCGTGAAGCACCCAGCCAAGTTCGGTGCGAGCGGCGACCGGCTGGTCGCGCTCTCCTCGGCGTATCTCGTGCGCCAGCAGCAAGTGCCAGTTGTCCTGGCCCACCAAGACGGTAGGCTTCCCGTCGACGGTGATGTGGTCCTCCAGGTCGCGCAGGTGTGAGTAGGCGCGCACAGTCTCGGGTGAGACCGACTGCGACGCCAGGTCCAGGCGCTCGATGGTGCGCGCTGACACGATGAAAGCGCGCGAGTCGCGCCCGCTGATCTCAAACTTGACCCGGCGTGATGTGTGCGCGTCCACCCGCGCACCGGCGACCCCCTCGATGTAGAAGGGCTGTGTGGGTCCCTCCGCTCCGATCTTCTCTGCCACGGCCGCGTCGATCATCGTGCAGGTCGACCCGTCGTCGAGCAGTGCGTAAGTGTCGCACGCACCCGACGGGCCGGCGACCCGCACCGGTAGCACCTTCAGTAGTGCAGTGGGCCTCTTCTCTCTTGCAGAGGTGACGATTCCAGAAGCAGGCTCTTCCTTCGCAGGTGTGGGTGGCGCGGCAGGCGGTGGTGTGCTGTGGAGCAGCGGGTGGTGCGTTCCCTGGCACCCGTTGACGTTGCACCTCTGCAGCTTGCACTTGTGTGTGAACGAGCGATATTGCAAGCAGCGGAAGCACAGCCGATGCTCCTTCGCCAAACTCCAGCGCCCGTCGACTGCAGCTTGCTTGAACGTAGGACAAGCGGTTTCTGTGTGCTTCTTCTGGCACACTCGGCATCCCTCGGTTTTCGTTAGCGTCGGTCGCTGCACCTCGACGTGATAGGTGCGCGCGGCTGCGGGAGCGGGACGTCGGTTCGGTCTTGCTATCTCTTTCTCCCGCCGGTCTTCAGTCGGTGTGAGTTCGGCTGGCGCGAAGCTTCCCACTCGGTCTGCTGTTCGCTGCAGGAACCTGGTAAGCTTCACCAGGTCTGGCTCGTCGTGTGCGTTCTCGGCAGCGAAGTCGTAGTAACGATAGCGAAGTGTCGACGGTAGCTTCTCAATGACGGCGCGTACCACCTCCGGGTTGTACAGGTAGTGTCTTCGGTCTAGCGCCTTTACCGTCGCGGTGATGTTCGCTACCCGAGATGCGAACACGCAGACGTCTCTGGGGTTCTCGGTGATCTTCGGCAGCCCCCGCAGTTTCTCCATTTCTGCCATGGCGAGGGCGTCGGGACGGCCAAATCTTCCTCGTAGTAAGTCGATTACTTCGGCTGGCGTAGTCCTCCCGACGAACAGGCAGTGCGTCGCTTCCTTGGCGGCGCCTCGCAGGCACCGGCGCAGTCGCGACAGATTTTCGCCTTCAGTGAGCTGCCCGGCGGTCTCCTCATAGGCGACGAGGAATGGCAGCCAGTCACTCGACGACCCGCCGAACGACGGCAGCTCCGGTACGATGCGAGGCGCAGCGGAGCGAGCGGCGGTGGTGATGGCTGCGGCGAGCTCGTGAAGGTCGACGCTATGGTTCCCTTCTAGAACCTTCGGCTTCTCATCTTTCGGTTTCGGTGGTGGGGGGTCGAAGTGGCGGACCGGTGACGGCCGCCTCTCGGCTCTCTTCGGCTCCCTCTTAGCGATTGGTATGGGCTGGTGCTCCTCAACCCATTTCTTCGTGCGTTCGTTACGCACAACGGAGCTCACTGACTCGAGCTCTTCATCATCGGTTTCGGCTTCTAGTAAAGCGATGCGCGTCGACTGCAGCAGCACTTCCTTCTCAAGGAGCGCTGCACGCGCCGCTAGTAGCTCTCGTTGTCGACGGCTGCTCTTCGTACGTGCGGTGTGTGTACGGGAGGAGCGGGTACGGTGATGCTCCGACGGCGGTGGGACGTCACGTCTAGCCTCGACGGCGGCGGTGGAGGGGGCGGTGAGAACGGCAATAACCGCGTCCCTCTCTTCAGTAGGCTGACGTGACGGCCGGACGGTATCTTTCGTCGCCGTCGTAGCTCGCGTCTCTCCCGTGGCGGTGGTAGCATCCGTCGTCTCGGTGGTGCCAGTGGTACCCGTAACAGTGGTACCCGACGATCCCGTGGCACCCGTAGTGGTGGTCTCCGTCCCCGTGGCGGTTTCCTTTGTCGTCCCGGACCCAGCTGTGGCTGTCTTCTTAGACCCCGGGCTGGAATCTATGGCTACGACGTCGGGGTTCTGGATAGCCTGGTCGATAGCTTGTTCTTCACCCGCCACTTGAACGGCGGCTTGACCTCCGGCAGCGACGGCCGGTGGTCTCTCCCTCGACGGCTCGGAAGCCATGCTCCTTGTCACAACCATAGCGAAACTAGTATACGATATAAATGATCCGGCTCGAAGGACCAAAATTATGTGGGCCGCCTTCGATCAACCCACATAAGCGTCGAACGATGTGGACTGTATTTCCTCTCGATGACGAACGGCAACTATGGTTGTGACTGGTCGATTTCTTTTAGGAGCAGGCTTGGAGGGAGAGAAACACTTTGCTTTCGGAGGTACAAAGTAGCGGGTGGTTGGCTTCCAGATGGACGGTGACAGAGGCACACCAAGAAACTATGATCTGACGAGTTGATCCGTTTAGTAAGACGAACTGATTCGAACTGAGCACACTACATACAAAACCTTGCTCTTTTTATACTATTTTTCAAGGACATTAGAAAGAGACGGCACGATCCCTACGGCGGAGGTGACCCTATCTGAGCAATACCAACACGACAGCCACCCCCGCCGTGTGAGTGAGAGATCGGTGTGCGAGCGAGATAGCGATAGCCCCTGCGGTAAGCTTAACTACCTCGGAGCAATACCGCGGGGACGACCGCTTACACCGATCTCTACTCTAGCCTAACTAATTCCCTATCAACGATGCGACCTATTTTGCCTCTAGACCGCCCAAATGAAAGACAAACACATTAAATCTTTATTTACACACAAATAGAGATACAACGATATACGAAAAACTATAAAAGACACGTACAAACGACTTATAAAACGACTTACAGCTAACTTAAGTAACACGATCGAAACAACTAATTGAGCTACACATAATAACGACACAACATAACGCGATATATCTATAAGTACTATAACACGAAATAACGATTCACTATTGCACAGACACGAAACGAACACTATTTACAGTTTTGTCGCGAACATAATGATTTTTGCTAAAGTTTCACTAATTGACTTAGCGACATCAGAATCAGAAAAAGAGTATCAGAATTGGCCGTTGTTTTTTGGTATCAGAATTGTCGCCAAAACACTTTTCCTTCACTATTGTTAAGAGTCTTAAGGACATTCGCATCAGGTGTGGATAGAGACGTTCACACTCTGTTAGTGTCTCTGTAATCACCGTAACACCGAGTCAGGGCAGGTTTATATGGCACTCGTTTAAAAGAAAACTCCGCAAGACATAAACTGTCACCTTATTTTTTGCCTTATTGCCTGTTACTGTTACATAAAAATAAGACGTAGACACGCGCAAATGTGTATGTTGCGATCTTGTTGCGATGTTGCGTGACTTGTGTTAATTGGCACTGGACCTTATCCGCAGGATAAAAACTAGGAACTAGTTTTGGTTCGAGATTGAATGGGGAAGAAAACGCAAAGCTATTTGCAGATGGCGCTACGGACGTTTGACTCATAACAACTTTCAATTTGTTTCGTGTTTTTCATTATCGAGGTGTTATAAATTAGTTTATTTTTCTGTAAAATTGTTAAATGGAAAATGTATGCGACTTGGACTGTTCCTCAATTAAAGGCGAAGTTGAAAAGTACATAATTGAAAACGTAACTTTTCCCACGTCTTCTTCATCCGAGATTCTTTAGGAAATGATTGATTTCCATTATTATTGCAACCAATCGCCACACAACGCGGCATTTTATTAATAATCTTATGTTTAGTTCACGTAAACAATTTTTTTTATACGTTTTGACAGTTAGTATGAGTCAAGCGATATCAGCGCCTCTATCGGCGAGCTTTGTCAGTTTTCTTCCCCATTGTTTAGTGTTTATTACGTCAGATAGTTAATCTATGCTATGCAAATCTATGCTGATCTTCATAAAAAATAAATTGAAAATAAACTACATTTACTATCGCAGAAAAACCTAATAAAAACATTATTGATATTTCATAGAGTTGGAAAAGCTCTTTATAAGTTTAGATGCCGAACTTCATAACAAGATTTCCCCAACGCTATAAAATGACAACGGTAATGAGTAGGTAAGTAATTTAAAAAAATAAGATAAGAAAGAAAAATGAAGTATATGTAAATGTAGGCATTTCCTATAATGTTAAGTTTTCCTCGTAAGGAACTTCATACTGTACTTCTCTTCATGTAAACCAAGCAGAGACCAGCGATCGCTACCAGGTGTTTTAACGCCATTAATATCAATTGAACATTGACCGGCTGCCACCAACACAACCTGACCCCCAGCCTTCCTCAACCCTTCACATTGCTCCAAAGAAAGCTGAATGAGTAGGCGAGTCCAGGGGTCTTCAGGAAGTGGCCATGAAATATTTTATGAGCCGATTTCCACTGTTCGACTGGCCATGTCTGAGTAATGCGATTTGGACGAACTACCTTCCGCTTTTGTTGTTGTCGACTTACAGATAAGAGTTTAGTAAGAAACATAATTATAACGTTCTTATGTTTGGGGGAAAATAAATAGGTACTTAGGTATCTACGTGTCGCAATAAAAATACGTAATATTAGTAGTGTGTTTTTGAGAGTTCTGGACCACGTTTTTGCGGTCGGTTGAAGTGGATCCTCCATACAAAATGTATGCAAAGTTGGGATAACCAAGTGCAAAATAGCTTGATAACTTTGTTTCCCATTGTGTTGCGTCATTTTTTGCAAACATGGGACCAGGTACTCTATTGTGTAGGATGTTCGCTTAGTTTCGGATGTATGAATAGGCAAGGTCGGGGGGCGGGCGGTCCGCCTGCAGCTATTGTGCTGGGATGCAATTGATAGGCAAACATTCTTTGAGATTTGTCACTAGCTAGGGCAATAAATTAATATAACAGGTGGTCACTGGAAGTCATGCATTAATCTCTTTTGAATGGCGTGCAATTCTTATAGATTTGTTGTTACGGGAGCACGTACTCAATTTCACAGGATGGTCGCTTAGTTTCTTACGGATGAGTAAAGGTCACGTCATTGTCATTGTTCTGTGTACTATTGATAAGCATTGTTTTAGATTTACAACTGTGGGGACAGTAATTCGATTTCGCGGATGATCGCAGTAGTGTACAAAAAGTATGAAAAGTTGCTTTTAGATTTGTTATTACCAGAGCAGATACTCCATTTTACAGGGTGCTTGCTTAGTTTGATACAGTATGTTACCCAAAAAATACATAGAACGGATGACTATTATAATTACTGCGGTATTTTCAACAATTTGTATTCTTTGTTCGAGTCTAGCCCTCTCGCGTAGGTAAACGAGGTCGGCGGCGCGGCGCGTCACTCGCTTTATTGTGCTTTGCGCGAGTTATGTCTTAGCTACAGCTACAAAAGTCCTCTGTACATCGTCGCTTTCGTATAGGAGTAAACTGAAAAAGTACTGATACTGATAAGATATTCCTCAAGTAGTATGAGTATCTCGATGTTATTCCTTCTTTTTCGACGCGGTTCTGTGTCAGTCCTTATATTGTGCCATGCGCGAGTTAATAAGGGTATGTTTTAGCTACCCTACTTACGTGTCCTCTACATTCTTTTTGGGTAGGAGTAAACAGAAGGGGTACGGCACACTTTTCACGTATGCGAAGCGCTATGATAAGCAGTCGTGGCTCAATTTGGTTTGTTTGCTTATATAGAAGTGGTGTGGATAATTTTCTGCCCTTCACAACTGAGGGCCGACTGTAACATAAATGTTGTATCTCATGTTTGTCCATTCATAAATGACATTCAAAAATTTACAAAGTTAATTAACATAGTTGTATAAATAATAATACTGCTTACAAATAATTATAAGAATATATTAAAATATAATATTTCATGCTTGTCAAAAATTATAAAAATTAATAACCCGTGGCACAAAAAAAGTGCATACGTGCGATATGTGGTGTTGCCCCTGACGTGTCGTGCAAACCACTTTTTAGAGATTTATGTATTCTCCCTCTACCATGCTTATACATCCTCGAAGCAGCCAAATTTGTTAAACTGCACCAGGCCAATTATTACGTTGAAGCGAAAGACTCAGTCACTAGGAGTAGAAGGTACCCGGAAAGATTAGTCCATGAAGAAGTTCCCAAGAGCACAAGGTATCAAAAAAACTGTTTCTGGATGTGCAAGATTATCTATAATCAGATTCCACAATTTATTAAGGAACTGCCATTTAATAGATTTAAAGTAGAACTAAACAGATGGCTTCTGCGAAATACATTCTACTCAGTTAAGGAATTTCTGGACTACAAATGCACAACATAGATATCTTCAATATGAATTTTTTAATGTTTTACTTTAATTTTTAATTGTAATTTGAAATGTTTTGCATGCTATAATATCATAGCTGAGATTGGCGATTCTTCTAAAATGTTTTATGACCAGTATTATGTACCCAGCTCAATGGCAAATAAATATATTATTAAAATTAAATATTAAAATGACTGATACTAAATGTCGCATCAGAATATAAATAAGAAAATATACAAAATACAAGCAAAATTCAATAACTAAACAAATCTAAATTAAAGGAATATAAATAATTTATGTATATATTAACTGACAGTTTTAAATGTAATAAACTCATACATTTAAAAACAATTTGAAGACCGGACATTTTGCAGTGTTTTGTAAACAATGTAAATCTTTCAGAGCATCGAGCAACACAAAAAATAATAGACATTCCATAACTATTCTGATTAAAAGTCGATTTGTGTATCTGGTTGAAAAAATACAGACATCTTAATAATTATAATACTGTAATGCTGTACTGTACTTTTTGTAATAAATAAATTAAACTCGTACAACAACCCATAACTCCATAACATAACATGTATAAATAGAGAATACTGTATCAACACTAACAATATAATAATTAAATCAGATTCTCGAAAATGAAGCTTACAAACTTTATTTGCTAACAGTACTACTATACATTAAAATAAATTAAACATTACACTAATTGGCAAAAAGCAAGTAACTAAAAGATATTGCGATCCCGAGAATCACTTCGAGATAGATTTAAGGAAATAAATATTCTAACAGTTGCTGGTCAGTTTATTTACGAAAATATCATGTAGGTTCGTAAAAATCTAAACTTGTTTTTCAAAAATAATGACAGACATAACCGTAACTTGAGAAGTAAATATAATCTTGACATACCTTTTCGAGGCTTAGTAAGGTGAAAAAATCATTTGTGGGGCAGTGTGTATACTTTTATAATAAAATTCCGAATGACGTGTGTGAACTACCAGAATTTAAATTTAAGAAACACATAAAACGCTGTATTTGTTCAAAAGGATACTATAAGATTGTAGATTATTTTAATGATAATGACATTTGGAATATTCCTCCAGAAAAATGATATGACGTTTATAAGTGTGCCTTATGTACCTACGTAAAGAAATAAATGATTTTGAATTTTATTATATCAGTAAATATTTCTGTGATTTGCAAAATATTATCAAGAAACATCTTTAAGAAATATCCAGAAAAATAGCCGCGTTATGCATGCAATGCATTGAATCAAAAGTTAAAAAATGAATATTCTTTGATGTATACATATAATAATTGTAACGTATTACACCTGTCTTTTTGTTTTCGAAGGTTAAATACTGTTTTGAAATCAACAATCCCTTCTAAGCTGAAGTATCATAACGTTAACTCATGAGAGAAGACTTCTGGCCGAAAGGCGTAGTGTTCTGGTGGTTTCGACGTCGTCTTAGGGACTCCAACACTGCGAGCATCGACAACACAACAACACAAACAAAAGTGCCAACTTAGATTTAATTAAAACATAACTGTATATATTTATAGTATTTTGTGATTCTGAATTTTATAAGTTTTTATTTATCTGTGGGCCTGTACATTAGTTACTAAGTTACCTGATAATATGATAAATGAATAATAATAATAATTTTAATCAGTTAATTACGTAGGTAAAATTGAAAGTTCTTAGAAAATAAAGAATAGACGAAAGTAGGGAAATAGTAGGTAATACTTTTATAGTTTTTAGAAGCAATTTTTATTTCTTTCTGTGTATCGCTGCATCCGATGAAATTACTAAGAGAAACACCGAGACACTCTTCCTTATGGGTCTCTTTCACAGCTTTTTGTAACGCAGTCACCGCTACTTCAGGCAAGTAAAATAATTTCCTCAAAGCTTTTTTTCCTTGACTTCTTCATTTCTTCACTTTCGTTGGCAATTATTCGAAACGAAACACCCCGAGCAGATCATTATTGTTTCGAGCTAATAACTTTATATTCAGATTTTGTTATGTATAAAGATATCAAGTACAGCATTTGAGTTACTCTAATTGCAATTTTGTGACATTTTATGACCCTAAATCATGCAACGACGTCTTTGGTGTTTGATCCAAAAGAAATAGAAGGTAATATTTTTATAGTTTTTAGAAGCAATTTTTATTTCTTTCTGTGTATCGTTGCATCCGATGAAATTACTAAGAGAAACACCGGGACACTCTTCCTTATGGGTCTCTTTCACAGCTTTTTGTAACGCAGTCACCGCTACTTCAGGCAAGTAAAATAATTGCCTCGAAGCTTTTTTTCCTTGACTTCTTCATTTCTTCACTTTCGTTGGCAAGGACATCACTCACGCGGATCATCATTGAGATTTCTACGACTACGTTGAAATGTAATAAACCTGTTGTAAAAAGTAGCAAGAGATGGAGCGTCATCAACAAATGCCATTTGAAGCATATAACTTTGTTGTTCATTAGGACTACAACGAAACTCATAATAAATCAAAGAGCAATAATTGACCACGCTGAATATGTTAAAAACAACCGACTTTAATCGTAACAACTCCAGTTTTGCTATGTTTTTGTTGATTTTCTTAAAAGCCGCTAAATCGATTTCGATAAAATTTACATGGGACCACCTGTGAAGTATACCCTTTTAACAAAAAAGAATTTTCCAAATCGGTTCAGGCGTAATCGGTGAACATACATAAAAAAAAATAGATTCCGACGAATTGATAAACTCCTCAATTTTTGAAGTTGGTTAAAAATGTTTCTGTGTTAAATTCACACTGAAACGCTGCACACCCTTTTCAAATTGCCGTCGATTTCTTAAAACAAATTACAAATATACATTACCAATAAATCCTAGAATACCTATACATAAGTTTAATTTTTTTATTTTCCTGACTTCAACCAACTCGTTCTAGAAACTTTCAGTTTTGCCCTTGTATCTATAATATTAAAGTATTCTCCAAGAAACTACAATGTTTCTGGACTATTTTGGGAGTAAATGGTAGTTAATAATGTGAATAAAATATTCATTGCTAATGCAAAAACTAAAAGTTCAGTTCTGTAGACAAAATTTTAAAAAATAACAACATTTTATACAGGGACTGATCACTAAGAAGACGCTGTGATATGATGACGAGACGATAACTCCGAAGAGCTACACTCTTGGACATGGACATAGAAATTATGTATGCAGGACTTCTTTGATTGTTACATGCGTTTTTTTTTAGAATTTTATAATTAAACTACATTAATAAGACATCGTGGCCCAGAAATAATTAGTCTTTATGTAAAATAAGTCAATTGTACTGCGTTTTCTTTATAGTTATTGAAATAATTTATTTTTCTTCTTTTTAAAGTTTGTTATTTACGTGTTTTCATTTCTAAGTGTAACTTAAGTTAATTAACATATTATAGTGATTTGGATTAATACTGTAATGCTATTGTATAATATAGTGTACTTTTGTAATAATAATAAAAAACTAGTTTGCTAACATCATACACCAACTCCTAACTGACATACACAAATATAAACAACGAATAGTGTATCAAATCAACAGTAACGTTATTTTTGAATTTATTAAATCAGAAAACTATTATAAAAATAAACTTTACAATCTTTATTTGGATAGAACAATATTGATTGACTGACAGGGTTATGCATTGCAAAAATTACAATTTTAGGTAAAAGAAAAATAAAATAAATTTACAGAATTTACAAAAAAAAAAAAAAAAAATTTATAAAAACGTTATAATATTAAAAAAATATGTAATAATTTTTAAACATTCTCTAAGAATTAACATTTAACCAAAACTAATGATAATATATTTAAAAATATAATTATACAAAATCTTGAATTTTTTTTATGAACATTTAGCAAAAATATGTATCATGTGTAATTTGTTTAAAAAATATATAAAATATTGAAAAAAAAGTACATTTTCTAATAATGTTAAAAAATATATTTATTTTAAATAAAGTTAAAATATTACAATAGTTAAAAAAATTAAATAAATTTTACATTTTACAAACAACTAATACATATTTAAATAAATGTACAATATCTTTAATTATTTATAAACATTAAGCAAAAAAATATTAAAAAAATACAAATTCATAATTAAACATTTTTGACAAAAACATAAATACCTATTTTAAAAAATATACAAAAAAATCTTGAATTTATTCAAAATATTTAGCAAAAAATAATGATTTGTTTTAAAAGTATGAAAAATTCTTTAAATAAATTCTTACATTTCCTAAAAAAAGTATTTTAATTATAGAAAAAAAAATTCATAATTTGGCAAATAAATATTCATTAAATTTTTTTTTTCATATCATTTCATTAGAATATTTTTCAAACATTGAGCAAAAATAATCACTTTTTGCAGCTTATTTTCAACTAGAATGTCATTTTGTTATAGAAATCAACGGTTTAAAAAATTAATCTTCACGAGAGATGCAAGTTGCTTAAATTTTTTTAATGCGCAAACCAAATCACAAAATAGATATTTGAAGATGACGATCTTGCAAATTCTGTGAAAATATAACAAACAAATAAACAACAAATATTGGTCAGATAAATATTCTAATTCTGATTGTTTTCTTAAGATGTTGAAATATATAGAATGTGCTGAAAATTGCATCATGAAAAAAAAATATGAAATAATTTTTAAACATTCTCTAAGAATTAATTTTTAGCCAAAAGTCCAATCTTGAAAAATTTTAATGAACATGTAGCAAAAAAAGGTATTATGTATAATTTGTTTAAAAAATATATAAAATCTTGAAGAAAAATGTACGTTTTCTAATAATATTTAAATAAATATTTATTTAAAATAAAGTTTAAATATTATAATAGTTAAAAAAATGAAATATTTTAAAACATTTTCTGATTTTACATTGTAACATATGGAAAAAAATAATGACATTTAATAAAAATCAAAATTCTTCAAAATAAAGTTTTACATTTTAAAAAACAACTAATCAATATTAAAAAAAATGTACAATATCTTTAATTATTTATAAACATTGAGCAAAAAAATATTCTTTATTTAAAATAAATATATTTTTTAACATTATTAGAAAATGTACTTTTTTCAATATTTTGTATGTTTTTTAAACAAATTATACATGATACATATTTTTGCTAAATGTTCATAAAAAAATTTCAAGATTTTGTATAATTATATCTTTAAATATATTATCATTACTTTTGGCTAAATATTAATTCTTAGAAAATTATACAAACAAATTATACATGATACATATTTTTACTAAATGTTCATAAAAAAAATTCAAGATTTTGTATAATTATATTTTTAAATATATTATCATTAGTTTTGGTTAAATGTTAATTCTTAGAGAATGTTTAAAAATTATTACATATTTTTTTAATATTATAACGTTTTTATAATTTTTTTTTTTTTTTTTTTTGTAAATTCTGTAAATTTATTTTATTTTTCTTTTACCTAAAATTGTAATTTTTGCAATGCATAACCCTGTCAGTCAATCAATATTGTTCTATCCAAATAAAGATTGTAAAGTTTATTTTTATAATAGTTTTCTGATTTAATAAATTCAAAAATAACGTTACTGTTGATTTGATACACTATTCGTTGTTTATATTTGTGTATGTCAGTTAGGAGTTGGTGTATGATGTTAGCAAACTAGTTTTTTATTATTATTACAAAAGTACACTATATTATACAATAGCATTACAGTATTAATCCAAATCACTATAATATGTTAATTAACTTAAGTTACACTTAGAAATGAAAACACGTAAATAACAAACTTTAAAAAGAAGAAAAATAAATTATTTCAATAACTATAAAGAAAACGCAGTACAATTGACTTATTTTACATAAAGACTAATTATTTCTGGGCCACGATGTCTTATTAATGTAGTTTAATTATAAAATTCTAAAAAAAAACGCATGTAACAATCAAAGAAGTCCTGCATACATAATTTCTATGTCCATGTCCAAGAGTGTAGCTCTTCGGAGTTATCGTCTCGTCATCATATCACAGCGTCTTCTTAGTGATCAGTCCCTGTATAAAATGTTGTTATTTTTTAAAATTTTGTCTACAGAACTGAACTTTTAGTTTTTGCATTAGCAATGAATATTTTATTCACATTATTAACTACCATTTACTCCCAAAATAGTCCAGAAACATTGTAGTTTCTTGGAGAATACTTTAATATTATAGATACAAGGGCAAAACTGAAAGTTTCTAGAACGAGTTGGTTGAAGTCAGGAAAATAAAAAAATTAAACTTATGTATAGGTATTCTAGGATTTATTGGTAATGTATATTTGTAATTTGTTTTAAGAAATCGACGGCAATTTGAAAAGGGTGTGCAGCGTTTCAGTGTGAATTTAACACAGAAACATTTTTAACCAACTTCAAAAATTGAGGAGTTTATCAATTCGTCGGAATCTATTTTTTTTTATGTATGTTCACCGATTACGCCTGAACCGATTTGGAAAATTCTTTTTTGTTAAAAGGGTATACTTCACAGGTGGTCCCATGTAAATTTTATCGAAATCGATTTAGCGGCTTTTAAGAAAATCAACAAAAACATAGCAAAACTGGAGTTGTTACGATTAAAGTCGGTTGTTTTTAACATATTCAGCGTGGTCAATTATTGCTCTTTGATTTATTATGAGTTTCGTTGTAGTCCTAATGAACAACAAAGTTATATGCTTCAAATGGCATTTGTTGATGAAGCTCCATCTCTTGCTACTTTTTACAACAGGTTTATTACATTTCAATGTAGTCGTAGAAATCTCAATGATGATCCGCGTGAGTGATGTCCTTGCCAACGAAAGTGAAGAAATGAAGAAGTCAAGGAAAAAAAGCTTCGAGGCAATTATTTTACTTGCCTGAAGTAGCGGTGACTGCGTTACAAAAAGCTGTGAAAGAGACCCATAAGGAAGAGTGTCCCGGTGTTTCTCTTAGTAATTTCATCGGATGCAACGATACACAGAAAGAAATAAAAATTGCTTCTAAAAACTATAAAAATATTACCTTCTATTTCTTTTGGATCAAACACCAAAGACGTCGTTGCATGATTTAGGGTCATAAAATGTCACAAAATTGCAATTAGAGTAACTCAAATGCTGTACTTGATATCTTTATACATAACAAAATCTGAATATAAAGTTATTAGCTCGAAACAATAATGATCTGCTCGGGGTGTTTCGTTTCGAATAATTGCCAACGAAAGTGAAGAAATGAAGAAGTCAAGGAAAAAAAGCTTTGAGGAAATTATTTTACTTGCCTGAAGTAGCGGTGACTGCGTTACAAAAAGCTGTGAAAGAGACCCATAAGGAAGAGTGTCTCGGTGTTTCTCTTAGTAATTTCATCGGATGCAGCGATACACAGAAAGAAATAAAAATTGCTTCTAAAAACTATAAAAGTATTACCTACTATTTCCCTACTTTCGTCTATTCTTTATTTTCTAAGAACTTTCAATTTTACCTACGTAATTAACTGATTAAAATTATTATTATTATTCATTTATCATATTATCAGGTAACTTAGTAACTAATGTACAGGCCCACAGATAAATAAAAACTTATAAAATTCAGAATCACAAAATACTATAAATATATACAGTTATGTTTTAATTAAATCTAAGTTGGCACTTTTGTTTGTGTTGTTGTGTTGTCGATGCTCGCAGTGTTGGAGTCCCTAAGACGACGTCGAAACCACCAGAACACTACGCCTTTCGGCCAGAAGTCTTCTCTCATGAGTTAACGTTATGATACTTCAGCTTAGAAGGGATTGTTGATTTCAAAACAGTATTTAACCTTCGAAAACAAAAAGACAGGTGTAATACGTTACAATTATTATATGTATACATCAAAGAATATTCATTTTTTAACTTTTGATTCAATGCATTGCATGCATAACGCGGCTATTTTTCTGGATATTTCTTAAAGATGTTTCTTGATAATATTTTGCAAATCACAGAAATATTTACTGATATAATAAAATTCAAAATCATTTATTTCTTTACGTAGGTACATAAGGCACACTTATAAACGTCATATCATTTTTCTGGAGGAATATTCCAAATGTCATTATCATTAAAATAATCTACAATCTTATAGTATCCTTTTGAACAAATACAGCGTTTTATGTGTTTCTTAAATTTAAATTCTGGTAGTTCACACACGTCATTCGGAATTTTATTATAAAAGTATACACACTGCCCCACAAATGATTTTTTCACCTTACTAAGCCTCGAAAAGGTATGTCAAGATTATATTTACTTCTCAAGTTACGGTTATGTCTGTCATTATTTTTGAAAAACAAGTTTAGATTTTTACGAACCTACATGATATTTTCGTAAATAAACTGACCAGCAACTGTTAGAATATTTATTTCCTTAAATCTATCTCGAAGTGATTCTCGGGATCGCAATATCTTTTAGTTACTTGCTTTTTGCCAATTAGTGTAATGTTTAATTTATTTTAATGTATAGTAGTACTGTTAGCAAATAAAGTTTGTAAGCTTCATTTTCGAGAATCTGATTTAATTATTATATTGTTAGTGTTGATACAGTATTCTCTATTTATACATGTTATGTTATGGAGTTATGGGTTGTTGTACGAGTTTAATTTATTTATTACAAAAAGTACAGTACAGCATTACAGTATTATAATTATTAAGATGTCTGTATTTTTTCAACCAGATACACAAATCGACTTTTAATCAGAATAGTTATGGAATGTCTATTATTTTTTGTGTTGCTCGATGCTCTGAAAGATTTACATTGTTTACAAAACACTGCAAAATGTCCGGTCTTCAAATTGTTTTTAAATGTATGAGTTTATTACATTTAAAACTGTCAGTTAATATATACATAAATTATTTATATTCCTTTAATTTAGATTTGTTTAGTTATTGAATTTTGCTTGTATTTTGTATATTTTCTTATTTATATTCTGATGCGACATTTAGTATCAGTCATTTTAATATTTAATTTTAATAATATATTTATTTGCCATTGAGCTGGGTACATAATACTGGTCATAAAACATTTTAGAAGAATCGCCAATCTCAGCTATGATATTATAGCATGCAAAACATTTCAAATTACAATTAAAAATTAAAGTAAAACATTAAAAAATTCATATTGAAGATATCTATGTTGTGCATTTGTAGTCCAGAAATTCCTTAACTGAGTAGAATGTATTTCGCAGAAGCCATCTGTTTAGTTCTACTTTAAATCTATTAAATGGCAGTTCCTTAATAAATTGTGGAATCTGATTATAGATAATCTTGCACATCCAGAAACAGTTTTTTTGATACCTTGTGCTCTTGGGAACTTCTTCATGGACTAATCTTTCCGGGTACCTTCTACTCCTAGTGACTGAGTCTTTCGCTTCAACGTAATAATTGGCCTGGTGCAGTTTAACAAATTTGGCTGCTTCGAGGATGTATAAGCATGGTAGAGGGAGAATACATAAATCTCTAAAAAGTGGTTTGCACGACACGTCAGGGGCAACACCACATATCGCACGTATGCACTTTTTTTGTGCCACGGGTTATTAATTTTTATAATTTTTGACAAGCATGAAATATTATATTTTAATATATTCTTATAATTATTTGTAAGCAGTATTATTATTTATACAACTATGTTAATTAACTTTGTAAATTTTTGAATGTCATTTATGAATGGACAAACATGAGATACAACATTTATGTTACAGTCGGCCCTCAGTTGTGAAGGGCAGAAAATTATCCACACCACTTCTATATAAGCAAACAAACCAAATTGAGCCACGACTGCTTATCATAGCGCTTCGCATACGTGAAAAGTGTGCCGTACCCCTTCTGTTTACTCCTACCCAAAAAGAATGTAGAGGACACGTAAGTAGGGTAGCTAAAACATACCCTTATTAACTCGCGCATGGCACAATATAAGGACTGACACAGAACCGCGTCGAAAAAGAAGGAATAACATCGAGATACTCATACTACTTGAGGAATATCTTATCAGTATCAGTACTTTTTCAGTTTACTCCTATACGAAAGCGACGATGTACAGAGGACTTTTGTAGCTGTAGCTAAGACATAACTCGCGCAAAGCACAATAAAGCGAGTGACGCGCCGCGCCGCCGACCTCGTTTACCTACGCGAGAGGGCTAGACTCGAACAAAGAATACAAATTGTTGAAAATACCGCAGTAATTATAATAGTCATCCGTTCTATGTATTTTTTGGGTAACATACTGTATCAAACTAAGCAAGCACCCTGTAAAATGGAGTATCTGCTCTGGTAATAACAAATCTAAAAGCAACTTTTCATACTTTTTGTACACTACTGCGATCATCCGCGAAATCGAATTACTGTCCCCACAGTTGTAAATCTAAAACAATGCTTATCAATAGTACACAGAACAATGACAATGACGTGACCTTTACTCATCCGTAAGAAACTAAGCGACCATCCTGTGAAATTGAGTACGTGCTCCCGTAACAACAAATCTATAAGAATTGCACGCCATTCAAAAGAGATTAATGCATGACTTCCAGTGACCACCTGTTATATTAATTTATTGCCCTAGCTAGTGACAAATCTCAAAGAATGTTTGCCTATCAATTGCATCCCAGCACAATAGCTGCAGGCGGACCGCCCGCCCCCCGACCTTGCCTATTCATACATCCGAAACTAAGCGAACATCCTACACAATAGAGTACCTGGTCCCATGTTTGCAAAAAATGACGCAACACAATGGGAAACAAAGTTATCAAGCTATTTTGCACTTGGTTATCCCAACTTTGCATACATTTTGTATGGAGGATCCACTTCAACCGACCGCAAAAACGTGGTCCAGAACTCTCAAAAACACACTACTAATATTGCAAACATCCGGACGAACTCGAAAATACTGTATAAAAGCTAAAACTAAAACCGATTCGTACGGGTGGTTAGATTAAATTAGGTTGTCTAGTGTCACGGTAAAAATGATACCTATACCATGTTCCAATCAAGAAAAAGAAAAAACGAATATCTAATCTGTGGCAAAAGGTAAACAAATTTTACTATGGAATTAAGACATGTCAACGTCAGCTGCCTAGTTTGTTTATGTTTTGCTTTTTTGACTGGAATGAACTTTATATATTTTTCTGATTACACGCTACTAATAAAATGAAAGGAAAGTGTTTTCTATTTCCGAGCCTAGAGTTCTACTGCGATCTTTAAAAGAAACTGTCCAAAGAAAGGTCCAGTTAAAAACACACTACAATTAGAGGGAACAAACGCCTCGTCAGTTCCACCGCATCAGCTCCAGAGCCTGGGCCGATCCATCGCTGCTACCAACACGTGGTCACTCGACCGAGAGGGCATAGGGGCGAGCGGTGACCTGGGAGCCAATATTGGAGGCAGCATTTGTGTTAACAACCCATGTCGTCCCCACTGCAGGGGCACGGGTCTCTTCCCATATCTCGGGAAGGTTAGGCCATACTCAACACACGGGGCCAAGTCCGGATTGGTGGAGGTATTGGGGCAAGTGGCCAACCCCAGTGTCAAAAGTTTTCAAGCCGCATATAAGGCGTCCGACATGGCTTGACTGGGGACATGGCTTATTTAAGACTGGCGGTGAAAGAATGATTTGGAAGAATTCATTTCCCAGGCGCCTATATGTTGTATCTAACAACAGGTATCAATGGTTTAATTCCCTGTTTTAAAATGTGCTGTTTCTTTTTGACATTTAACCCTAATTCAGTACTTGTCCAGGGGCAAAGAGTAACCTTATAATTTTTTACGGAATCATTTAATTTTAATTATCTTATCACTGAACGGGAGTTGAAACCTCGAATGAACTAAGGCGAGATCTTGCGAAATTGAATTTATTGCCATAGCGATAGCGTCCATTCTTTTAGATTATCATTGTTTGCTATTGGTTAAAAGGATGTACATATTATTAGTTAAGATACGTATTTTCTTTCACTTGTTCCACATTGCATTAGCAAGCTAAAGCCATTTTTTGAGTCGGATGCCGATGTCGACGGGCTTTGTGTAACGCTCTGTCCGAATTTTCTTTCGCCCACGCTGGCAGGGATGGGCGAGGGTCAAACTATTTTGTAATTCGCCGCTGTTTACAGACGACACGAATTGTATTAAGATTACATATTTATCTCCAGGAAGGAACCATTTCTTATAGGGGCAGTGAAGATGGGGATCGGGTGGAGCTTTTAATACCACCACAATGTATGAGTCGGAAGCATGTCTTTATATGTCAGATCATGTGTCTGACTAATAGCTAAAATTAATTATATAGTATATTATCAGACAGTTAGATTGCATCCTGTGTTCAGTATTGGCTGATTCGGTGGCTCAGTGGTTAGTGCTCCTGTTCTGACTACTGATCCGAGGGTCGTGGGTTCGATTCCTACACAGGGCAATAATTTCTGTGATGAGCAGATTTTTTTGCTCTGTGTCTAGGTACATAATAATTAATAATGTATATCAATACATGTATAGATATCAGTATCTGGTTCGCATAGTAAAGGGATGCCTAGTGTTCAGCCAAATGACCGAGTTGTCCCGAATATTTTTTTTTATTATAAGAGATTTTGAAACACTAACAATAGACATACAGACTCGTAATATGACAAAAAGGTGTTATAATTTTTTTTTAATGGGCTTCTTCCAGGGGGAAGAAGAAGGTTCACCCCCTAGAATTTTAAAGTCGGAATTCTTATTTGGACATATCACCTAATTTATTAGTAATGCAATATACCTATAATTGCTATAATTTGTTTTGTATTTTCTGTTTTATGTGTTATTGTATGCAATAAAGAGTTTACAAACAAACAAACAAACCTAAGTGGTCAATGGACTTTTACTTGAGTACTACAATTAAAAGCTTTTTCATAGTGGTCTAAGCATCTCCATAAAGTTCCCAGTTACTCTGTTTGATCCCCAATATTGATAATAAGATCTATTCGGACACTACAAACTGATAGTATCTTTGTTCTAAATGTTTCTGCCCGATCTTCCCCCACACAACAGTCCACAGTTTGTTTGTTGAGCTGCCAATTTGATTAGTGATGTGCATCTGTATTAGTAGTGTGTCGGTGTTTTGTTGGGTTGATAACGATTTCGTGATAAGATGAAGATAGATTTCAGTGAAGATGAATCGGACGTTGTAGCATTCAATACTTTGTAATTATAATATAATATCTGGGACAAATCACACACGGTCATCTGGCCCCAAACTAGGATTCCCTGTATCTTGGGAACCGGAGATTGATATACATACACATACACTTTTAAATACATACTTATACAGGGTGAAACAGAAGTGTGTGACAAAACTTCAAGGTTGGCTTTTACCCATCAAACTGAACAACTTTTGTTCTACAACTTTGTTGAAATCGCAAAATTTTTTTTGGACTTTTCATACAAATCGATCAGCTGGCGAACCAAGTTTGTATGAAAAGTCCAAAAAAATTTTTGCGATTTCAACAAAGTTGTAGAACAAAAGTTGTTCAGTTTGATGGGTAAAAGCCAACCTTGAAGTATTGTCACACACTTCTGTTACACCCTGTATAGATATAATACACCCAGACTCAGAGCAAACAATTCTGCTCATCACAGAAAAGTTTGCCCGGTTTGGGGATCGAACCCCCGACTCTCGGATCAAAGGTAAGGATCGCTAACCACTTAGCCACCGAGTCAGTCAATTATTGTTTATATTTATATCTGTGATGTTTATTATGTTTATGATTACTATATTATTTCTTTTAAGGTATAATATTAGGTCCTTACCTATGAAATTGGCGTTTCAGTTTTGAAAGTTCAACAGAATAATATTACCCCAAAAATGAATTTACTACCATTAAATTATATATCATTTTCTAGCTACATTCAAAGTCTTTCATGAACTAGTGATGTCATGTCTCTTATGCAAAAACTGACTGAGTAGGGTTCCATTAAATACTGTATTGGAGTTTTCTTAGAGGTCAATTGGGTCAATTTTTTCTACCAAAAAAAAACCGAAATTATCTGAAAATCGTGAAATATTATGCGCAATATGTTCAAAAATACATATGGTAACGAATAACACGCTGGGATAAGTGTAGCCTTCAAAAATAAAAATAAGGTATTTTTTAACGAAAAAATGGCGATTTTCAGTGACGAAAAAATCAATTTTCACAGTTTCTACACCACTGTGCTCTTAAAATATTCAGACAACGTGCATTTAGCAAGAATTATTTTATTTCTAAATGTCCAATGGTACTATGAAAATAATTAGTTGTTTTAAAACCTCAATTATTTTATATTAATTTTGTCTTTGAACTTTTTTAACTAAACGTCAATTTCATAGGTAAGCACCTAATATAAAGTTTCCTTTTGAGATCGTGCTGGATAATAATTACGATAGTTGTTTTTTTTTTCGATAACTCAAACGTCCACCAAAACACTCTGTACCTTCAATTGCAGAAGTCACAAATTAGTGAAGGAAGGGACTTGTCCCCTTGATTCCCCAGTTGATTTATACTAATGTTCCGCCCAAATGCGCCGACGCAGCTCCCCGGTATCGACACATGCCATGGGAATCGATTACAATGACAGCGTACAGGTCGTTTGGTTATAAATCGTCGATAATTTTTAGGGTTAAGTGTAAAACGGAAATGCTTTTTGTATTCAGCTTGGTGGTAACAGGCTGTGCTGTTTTATGGTGAACAGGTTTTGTTTTTATTGTTTGCGTAAGGTAATTTCGGATTTATGATATGTATATTGCAGTAAAAAATAATAGATGGGAAATATTTTCACTCGAGGAAAGCCGTAGGTAATCGTGTTATGTTACGTTGCCAAAATATTTAAATATAATATTTGCATGCTAAGTTTTAAAATGCTGATGAAAGTGGGGAAATATGAGTTATTTAATTAACTGTATTTTGTGGCAAATATTTTAATTTTTATTAAGGTAACAACCTACATGAACATCATCATCAACAAACAACAGACTTTTACAATAGACATTTTAATGAAGTGACTACTCTACTTCTCTCCTAATGAAAACAAAATTGTATTTGGTTTGCCAATCTCTTGACAACTGGTAACTAAGAAGTCACAAAGGGGGGATGAGGTAGCCTTCAGAGAGCGGCAGGGAGTGTCCATACTGTATATGTCCTTATATTGTGGTGTAGACTAATGATAAAAATGTTTTTGCTAACTGGGAACTAACTTTATTATCTTCATGCCCGAGGATATCAATGCTAACATTGATCTTTAGCGGCAAGCCTTAGATAAGATGGTGATAGCTAGCCAGGCGGGCTCAGAAAAATGCCTTTTCACCAACCAAACCGAGTACTATTAAGATGCTGCCCGATGATGCCCGCTGGGAATCGAAGCTGCGACCTCCTCATGCGAAGCGAGCGGACTAGCTACTGGACCACGGAGGCAGGTAGTATTATAATAATGTAAGTAATGGACTATAATATATATCTATGGAATGTTGGTGCATTGTGATACCTAATTGTTAAGGTGTAATGGGACACACAAAAACATCTCGTCTGCATTTATAACATGAGGCAGTTAGCTCCATTTCCTAAACCTCCAATTACTTTTCAACAATGGAATTGAAATTAATCCTTTATGTAGGTTTGGCCGGCATGCGGCATTACGCCGCGCAAGAGTGGCAGTCAAATTGGCGGGTGTCGCGCCAAATGACAACTTTATGGGGCACCCAGTGTGACGGAGGTGTTTCTGTGTTGCCAGGTCGGCGGTACGGTTGACATGTAAATTACTAGTAATACTAGTGATAATCTAGAAAAAAAGTCGTTTTATTGCAAGTACCTACTGTGTGTCGTATTAGTATTCTGTCGCATAATCGCTTGTCGCACTAGGGTTGTGTCGATTTTCAGTTTGTCGCACTAGCTTGCATTCGCACGATGTTGTTCGCAGCACCGCCGTTTTGACGAACGATCCTTCATCGCACTTCCATTAGTCGCACTCAAGTAGTGCACTCGTCATTATTTTTTGCTAATTGTTATAATGAGAATCATATCTCAATAGTGTCTTAAAACAAGATAGAGCCAGGTAGTCAGGTCGATTAAAATTAGAAGGCACTATAAAATAATTCGCTTTTTGGTTTAAAGTAAAAAAAATGAAATTGTGTGGTAGATAGTAGATACATTTTCAATCGAGATTTGGTTTAAATGTGAGTAAAACAGAAATAAAAAAGGAACTTATTTCAACAACAGTTTAATATGGTTACTATTGTAATAACAATATTTTATTGTTGACCGTACTTATGCAACCTATCATACTGACATGTGACTATGTGATTTAATAATTATTTAGTTAACTCCTTCGACACGGCCTGTCGTCGTGTGAATTAGCTAGAACTCATAGAAATTTGACATTTTGTAGCCCATTGCAGGTAAAATTGTAGGTCATTATTACGAAAATGCGTCGTTTGACAAGTAACATGTATTTTAAGTAACAATGGCTTTTCAATTATCCAAACTTAAGTAAATTTTTAAATAAGACAGCGACGATTTATTTCCGTGACCTGTGATACATATAGTCTCTGAATTAAAAAAAAAACGTATGTCATAATTTAAATTGAAATCGTTAAGGCCTGAACTTAGACCTAAATTGAGGCTTTTTTACTCTTACAAAATAAAACTGACATGAGACAGTTGTAACA
Organism: Coleophora deauratella; assembly: GCA_958295455.1. Lineage (NCBI taxonomy): Eukaryota > Metazoa > Arthropoda > Insecta > Lepidoptera > Coleophoridae > Coleophora > Coleophora deauratella. The sequence goes on along the minus strand of OY282409.1, from coordinate 8,967,370 downwards.
TAATTTTTTTTTTTACTAATGATGCTTTTGTTTGTTTGTTTTTTCAGAGAATACTGACGTATCAGTTACCTAAAAGTTTTTTCAGAAACGTTAGATACTTAATCTATTTTATCTGTCTCTCAAACAGTTTTCCAATAATCCTGCTTTCATTTGCTTCAATGAAAATTCCATATCTCTCACACGTAATTTGATTCAAGAACCACAGTTCTCATCGCAAAGAAAACGTTAATACAAAACACTATAGCTGTCTCATTCATCGGCTTGGTGTTAAAACGTTGTTAAAACGTAACCACTGCTGTGTATTGGACACGCTTGCGTCCAACTTCGTCTATCTGTATTTGTACTACAGCTACTTACAGCTAAATAGAGCGATATTGCGGCGAGGCGATATTTTCCAACAAAAACTGCGTCTAGGGTCTAATTAAGTCTAAATACCTTCTCATGGTTGTTCATTCAATTATCTTCTAATAAATCAATGTCAGTACAATTTTACATTGAATACTAGAAGCTAACATAGGTACAGTCCACAGAAACTACACTACAGCAGAAAATAGACACAGAAGGTCCGCTCAATACAAACCACTAAAATCGTAAGCATATACATGCTTATAGAAATATACGGACGTTCGAGGCAAGGTCACGATCGCACAGTACGTGATCTTACCTACAACGACCGTATACGTCTATAAGCATGTATATGCTTAGGATTTTTGTGAGCGTATTGAGCGGACCTTCTGTATCTATGTGTTTTGTGACTACAGATACAACAGTCTCCTCTTAATTATTGGAAATTGAACTTTATAGTTAAGGAAAAGGGAGGACTGGTTCTACCAAGTGTTACCTGTTTTTTTTTTGCTTGTACCAAGTGTTAATACAAATTTCCTAGTACGATCAATTGTTCGAGACGAACAAGACAAATTGACTCGCAATAACGTGATTTTCACATGGTTTTCTGATTCTATTAATGTGTTTTTAGTGTTTGATGTTACTAAAAATTCCCGATAAGGTAAGTTAAATAGCGTATACTGTGTCTGTGCTTTATTTGGTGGTTAACATAATTTTAAATATTATACAAATGTAAAATTGTCACTGATTAAAACATTACCGACACGAAAGTTTCTTATTTGTCATGTATCGTTGTCATCATTTTTTTTTCTTTTAAGTTCTTTATAATGCAATAAAGTATATGCATAAAATTAAATTGAATTAATCTTAAATGTAACTACAAAAAATATATGTTTTGGACTTATTGATTAGCTTTGTTTTGCGACAATCATTTTTTTTGTGAATTGAGTATACCTCTATATAGCTATAGGTATATGTCATTTGGGGAAACTTGTTCTGAATCATGATAAGAAGCCACGGTTTAATGGCTTTTTTGGTATTTCAGAAGGACGATTTAAAAGCATGTGTAAAGCATCTACTTAAATAAAAAACATTTTCAGTTTGAGTTTGGACCCAATGACACAATATAACGCAGGAAATCTCCTAAATATCTTTAGGTTCTTTTCATAGACTGGTTTTTATATTACTTTAAGTAAGTAGATGATTTACATACAAAAAATATGTGTAGAAAGACCCCCTCGACAGCTTTCTCTGTCCGATGCGCGTCTAGTGCAATAAATACAGTACAATTAGAGGTTATAAAACGTTCTGTTCTGTGTCAGTTAGCGTTAAATGTGGATGGACAAAAACCTGCGGTGGTACTACAGGTTTGCGATGAGATGAAACTGCGTGATTTTGTTCTTATCGTGTTTCACTTTTACTTTAAATACCAGCTGGAAAAAGTGCACTGTTGTATATTAGTAGGCTTAGAATTCCACTTAGTATGGTTCTGAGCCCTTGTAAACCTGACCAGATAGTCAGTCCACCTGGTACTAACACTATTTCTTTCGGCGAGTGGTCGCCACTTGAAATGTTTTCTTTTCCATCTCTTATCAATTCTAAGAGCTACATTGCTTGCCCATTGCAACTTTGACTTGATTATTCTACACGTAACGTATTACGACTTTTTAACTATTATTTAACTTAAAATAACTAAAATTATGGGTGAAATTTGTTCCCTTCAAAATAGTATCCGTACAGAAAATAGAAAACAGTTTGAAACTGATAAAATTTTCTCACCTGTTGATGATTAACCAAGTGCAAGATTCGAGTACAGACCAATAGTACCACAGTAACCGGTCACGTGTGTTTATTCGGATAGACTTACAACTGGATTCAATTCCCCTATTACGGAAATATGAAGCTTGGAGTTATCGTCGTATATTTGGTAAAAAAATATATAAAGTCAATATGAAAATTAAACTTTACTGATCATTTTAGTTATGGTATCGAAGCTTTAATCAACTTTAATCCCGTTTAAGCAGTTTGTTTTTGAATACGTCTCTATCGATTTATCTACTGAGCAGTGGTACTGTAAGTGTGTTAGTTTTACAGCCAACTAATAATATGAAACTTTTGTACCAAAGAGTCCAATTGTACTGTAATGTTTTTTGATGTAACCGTCTGTAGCCAAAACGGTAGATGAATTTTAGATTGCAAATTATAAAGTGCTTAAAATAAGGAGGTCATAAAGGGAGAGAGTTTATTTCTTACTGCAGCAGTAAACTGAAAAGTGGTCATGGTTTAGGGACTCGTATAGAGTTTTGACTGTATACGATATATGTAGGTGTTGTACTCCGTGCAGAAGAGAAAGAAAGAAAGAAAAGAAGTTTATTCGGCAAAATAAATTTTAAAATACAATATTAGAGAGTGGAATTAAATTAAAACAGTCAGGACCGTAAAATGTAATTTGTAAGTGTTCATTCCGTTTCGATTGCGTCCTGTTCACAGATAAATTATAGTGGTGCGTCCACACTGGCTGGTCGGAGCGGCGACAGATCGCGCCAATTTGAATATTAATAGCAGCAGCGGCGCGTGAAAACTGACGCTGTTTTCGGCTGTGGGACCACTGGAAGTGACACTAAATACTATAAACAATAAAATAATATTTAGATCAAGCAGAATAAAATGTTGTGAAACTAAATACCTCACTTCAAGAAACTTGTAGTCAATTTGCGAAAATAAGTTGTCGTTTGCCTGCATGTAGGTCATTGTTATTGCCAGCCCTTTCAAGATACCGATGAGCTGTTGTACATTGATAGTGTGTTGTTTCTTTGGTTTACTTACCTTATCATGTAATTGTTTAGCAACGGATAATAGTGCATAGATAAACCAGTTACGGTTTTTGATATACTACATATAGTATAGTTTTCAAATAAATAAATAAAGAATAAAAAAGTATGAGACTTCTAAACAACTCGATCAGCTGATCCACCAAATAACTAACTTAAAAGTTAATTTTTTTCACGAGTTGTCTGTGTTTCTTGGAGAGCGTTTTACAAGTAGAAGTCCCATTTTAAATGATGTAAAAACATCATTGGTCTTTTCACATACAGCATACTGGATATACAGGATACCTAAAGAGGTATCCTGTATATCCTTTATGTGAAAAGACTACTCTCGGAAAATTTTACAGGCTGTTCTACTCCTGAAACGGAATAATTTTTATATAGAACCTATACCGAATTCGCAAAAAAATTTACTTTTCATACAAATTGATCAGCTAATCAATCGATTTAGTATGGAGAGTCCAAAATTTCTTTGAGAATTCAGTATGGATTCCATAAGAAAAGTTTTTTAGTTTCATGAGCGTCTAACTTCTGGTAGTGGTTTTTTACACACTGTATACTATGCGTTGCAGATAAAATTATGATATTAAGGCGTTCGACTTATCACATCCAGTTCCACTCGTATTGACGACCTGCCACGGCCAGCGAGCGAGCCAGCGGAGCGGGACGCATCGGTGTGACCGCGCCCTTATACATATTGACAGCCGCGCATAAATCAGAAGCTAATAAATATGGCTTATTATCCACTTCCTGTACCAACTTGCATCTTTATAATGATGAGTAATGAACATATTTCGGAATGATGCAACTGAAACTCACATTAAGTATGAAATTTGTCAAGGACTAAAGATTCAAGTAAAGTAATATAAGTACGTAATCCCTAATTCAAGTAACAAGTAAAGAAATAAACACGGTACCGACTGATACACCTAATTCGATTAAAGGTTTATTGTACATATATTTAAAAAAATAGTTTTTTTGTACGGGTCACTAGATAACAGTCGGGGTTTAGATGTCAGGGGCCCGTTTATGGACTAGGATGGACTAGGGTCCCGTTTATGGAGTAAGACCTAACCTTCCTTAAGATTTGGGAAGATACCTATGCCCGAGCAGCGGAGACGTTAATGAATGAATGTTAAATGTTGATGATGTCGAAAATAATGTGCAATCTCCCGTTCTTAAAGTCTTGGATACTGCGCCAGAGGCGCGTAATTATTTATTCATTCGATATACTATATTGCATTAAAACAAATTACAAAAACAAAGACAAAAAAGAGATGATAACAATAGGCCTTATTGCTTGGTAGCAATGTCTTCCACGCAACTTGTTGTTTTGTGCCTAATTTGTTTTATTGCTTAACAAAAACCCATTAGCTTTCTCTCATATCGATACTTATTGCCAATTAGGTTTACAGGTACGTAGTTCACATAAATAATAACATTACAGTAATAGACCATCTTATAAGGCTACACTACAGTCTATCTAAAGTGCTAGTGTTGGTATAGCATTGTGTATCCAGATATGGCTTTGATCAGATTTGGAAACGTTACAAAAGAACACCCTTTATTAAAAAACTTTTTGAATTGATTAGTCTTAAATGGTGACATAGATTAGATATCGTGGCCAGATCGTAGAATTAGCCAGATCATGAAAGACTGGCTCGCTGAGAAGCTCCCGAAAAAACGTAGGTTATTAAATTTGGTTACTGCCTACTGGTGTTACCACATGCAAGGCTCCCTTGACTCTGTTTTCTCGGAGCTCCTCTAGGATATCTTGATCTGACCAATTTTATGATCTAGGCTCGACATAGATATGTAGGAAGGTGAAGGGTGTTACAAGCTTTAGGCTTCTACTCTAAACCAAAACAACAAACTATCTATCTATCTAACAGTGTAACTTATCGGTAATTTTTCCCGTTGAGTAACAGTGTGACACAAAATGGTGTGATACAACGGGAACATAGGGTTGCTATCAGTAGACCTCGCATTACATCTAATCAAATGATGGTTTAATACATCGATATCATTGGAGCAACTGCAGAAAAGAAGTCTATTTTGAACATTTCCCGAAACTCTCAGCTGACACATTGTATGTCTTTGTGCGTTCGTAATCTGTCAACAGCGCAGTGGCAGCTATTTGTCCGCGCGTCGACGTTGGTGGTGCGTGACCATTGGTGCATTGTGTCGCAGCACGGACCGTGACCGGCCGCGCCTTGCGGCTCATCAGCGGGCAGAGAGCATAGAGTCTATAACATTTGGTGACACTTCAAACCAGTGATCTGAAACCTCAGTGCTTTAAACCTATAGAGCGTTTCAACAAATAGTTCCTTTGCCCTTATGTTGGCACCACTGTCTATCAACGACATCAACACGCGAAGACTCTTCTACCGATTTTGTTAGTGTGTGTCTGCATTCTATGTAGTGTGTGTCTGAGTTCAATGTAGTGTGCGTGGAAAACATTGCTGCCAACATAACGGCATAGGAACTATTTGTTGAAACGCATTATACACGGTACCTCAGACTAAAAAGAGTCTTTATTTCATCACGGTGCTAAGGTCTCGTACCATAACCATTTTTTTTTGTTTTACTTTACCCCGAGATGGGGAAGGCAAAGGATCAGAGCCATACAAGTCTGTTGTAAATCTTCTGTCGTATTTAAAGGCCAAAAGCCATTTCTTCCGTATTTATTCGTCTTTATATTCAATTAAGGCCAAAGCCATTTCTTTCGTATTTGAATTTCCTATTCTTCAGCAAAATGATAGCACTTTTGATGAAGATTTCATGGACTTCTTGAGAGCACTCGAAACACAGTCTACACACTTTTATTTCATTATCCTACATATTAGACACTTAATGGCACTTTATTGAACAATACACTATCAATATTATGCATTAAAAACCACGATATCTATTTTTTCGGATAATAAAACAAAAATGACAAACTCTTGCCGCGAGTTCCCGCCAAAAAGTCGTACCATAACCAAGCCAAGGTAAGATTTACCTGACAAGGACTATTCCTTTCAAACTTAAAATAATTAGAATTTTGGATTAAAAAAGTCTTTAATTTTTTTAGTTTTTATCTATATAATATGCTATCCTGCTTTCAGAGTAAAAATTAAATTCATATGAATGCTTTCATAGCATGTTTAGATATTTGAGTCAATTGTGTTAAATGGACTGTTAACAGTATTGTTGAATATTCTTAATGTTAACTCGCTACCTGCTATTTTTGCCCACCATGAAAATTATGTCTTCAATATGCGGAGTTGCGCTATTCTGCTCTAGAGGCTCTCCGCTCGCATAACATCAGTAGGTCGCGGGTTCGATTCCGGCGGAATCCAACTTTGGAAGACTCGGTTTTTTGGAGGGAGGGCATTTTCTGAGCTCGTCTGGCCACCTACCACCATCTTATCTAAGTCTTGCCGCCAAACATTAATGTTAATAGCATTGATGTGCTCTGGTACAGGGATAACAAAGCCTTTTCTCTATTGCGCAGAAGAATCTTGGTAAGCCCCCTTCGATCTTTCGGCATCATCAGGTGAAATAATGCCAAAAAAATAAAAGGCTTACAAATTATAGATAAAAAAGATACAGTGTCTGCGAATTCTGGTTCACCATTGACATTAAGTGGCAATAACAGCATCACAACCACAACCGATTGCATTTTTCCGCATCACCACAGCATTCCCCATCACTCCCCCAGTAAAGATATTTAATTTTGATACGGGCTCGTGACGTCACGGTTATGCCGTAAATCTCATCCAGTATCTAAGAGCCAATATCACTGGAAATATTAGCCGTCGCGAATCGCGAGTTGCAGCGGTTAGGGGTGGCAACAACGAAGAAAAAATCATGCCTGTAAGTTTTAATCCGATCCTTGAATTTCGCTAATCTTCTGATTCTGGGCAGAGATGAAGCGATCTGCAGCTGAAGAACGATAACCACCTACCACATAAACATAAAGTAAGATATAACAGGTAAAAAACGCATAGAATAGAATAATTTTTATTTCGAATCATTATAAATTCATATAAAAGGGTTAGTACGCACAGTTACATTAAGGACAAGGGTTAGTATATACACACAATTAAAACTATGAAAAATATTTACGATTTAGGGCAAGATGGACAGTCATCCAGTGCATAATATGGGACTATCCACCCTGTCCCATACATACGATACATCAGGGAGGCAACTCTTTTTCTTATTCACGCACAAAAGTCCTCAACGTGAGCCTCAGCAAACATCGCGGATGCACTGCAGTATCGCGGCAGTCCCAACAGCATCCTGAATTCATTATTACAGCTTTCTGTGTATAGTTGACCCACAGGTTACAGTTGTAAAATGATTGGCAAAAGCTTTAAATAGGGTTATAGCATAAGCTGGGCAGCAGATTTCCGAATGGATTTTTATGTCTCCAAAACAATACATTTTCCACAGTCCATATAATTTCGGCTATAGTATTATTTTATTCCTTACTAATATTTAAAAATGTGTTTGTTTGTTAGTTCTCTCTTGACACCTCTACGTCTTATCAAATCATGACGAAATTTGACATGATTCTCCAAGTGGTTCCCGTAGGATAACCAAAAGAAAGAAGGCGCGGGCAGCAAGCAAGTATTGAAATACATTAATTCTTAAATTAGTGACTATAAGCTTATCATTGTCATCCAATATTTAAGGAACAACCGCAAAAAATTATATTCACTTTTGAAATTTGAAGAAAACCTTTGTCACAGCCCTAAATTAAACACAGACGTCCACGTCTCAGTCTCCGACTATTCAAGCTCAAACAATTTTACCACCTATATGTCACAACTCAAAGCTCTCTATCCCTCGTATGAGCTACGGGTTGTGGTCACAAGGATCTACTTGCGAAAATCACATGAAAATAAAAATCTCTAGACGGTTTGTCACTACAAATCTGTATGAAGAATTTGGTTATTACTATTGGACTGAAGTCCTTAGTGGTAAAGAAATAAGATCCATATTAAAAGCGGGATCTTTTGGTTAGCTTGACCCATCTCTGGGGATTTAAGAGGGTATTTGGTCACGGTTTTATTTGAATTTGTTCGTAGAGGAAAGATAGGTTGCACTCACTTGTCATACAAGATTGAGACAAAATTGTCACCGTACTCGTTATTTGTGGAAATGTGTGCATTAAAAACATTTTATGGATTTATCGGTTAAAGGTGGAGGGAAAACGGCTGTTTGAGTTTTTTTTCTAATATTCTCAAACTTAATATTAAATTATCTTAATGTCAATATTATTAGGTAACATTGTGTCATGTATCATTTACCTATACTAGGTTAAGGTTTACTGTTTCGTTTCCTAAAAACGGAGACTGATTATGAAACTGGGAAACATTCCTTTAGGATGTCATAGAATCGGAGATAATACAGTTATTAGACTCTCCATACAAAGTTGGTTTATTAAATGAACACCATCAGTTTGTAAAAGTCCAACAATTTTATTGTGTAAATACTATATTTATGCGTTGCCATTAGTCTGTAAGAAATATAATAAAATCACAAACAAAAAAATCCTTAAAGTTTATTTTATAAATAGGTAGAGAAGAAAAAGTAAGTAGGTCTTTTTGATATAGGCACTTCCAATAAAATAAGAAATTAAGTATTTACACTGAGTTGCAGATTATAGCTGTCTATAAAATTTCTTACAAAAATGATTCCTCTCATTTCTCCTTTCTCTCCTCTATAAAGTGGTCTAAATCGCGTAGCGACAAATATTTGTACATTTATTGCACTTTAGCCTGGTGTCGAATATTAAACGTTGTTTTTATTTGATATCTGTGGCTACGATTAGTCATGGCGGCTTGCGGGACTGCGGCGATTGTGTGGGCCGGCCCGGGGGACGATCCTCGTCTAAGACGTAGGAGTGCTGTCATAAAAGAAGATTACGTAAACAATTCAGCATTTAATGGTTGACAAATACTGTATGCGTCAGTGCAGGCACTTAAAGCTGCTGTGCTACGAAAGAGAACAATCTGTTGTGGGCAATTATCGTCAGTGTAATGGTCTCGATGGCCGCGCAAGTTGTCCGCGAGCGACGACGGACAGTTTTATTGCAAAAGTGCGGGGTTTAGGCACGCTGATAACCCTAGGGCCAGGCGTGACAATTTGATAGCAGCGGCGCGGCGCGGCGGCTTCCCAGGGCCTGTCACTGAGCGCCGGCAAAAAATCGAGCAAAACAGTGACGATTGGTGCATATCCCCGACGAATTATCAGCCTTCGGCGCCTTTGTCCAATTGAAGCTTCCTTTATTTCACCATTTTTGCCGTTTTTCCATTCTCATTTGGTTATTTATATCCTCTTTTTAGGTTCGGACAATGAGCGCGGTCGCTCATTATATCGTCGTTGGTTTAGCACGCGACCGGGTGCTAAATCTCAGCCGGAATTCTAGCGAATTACCGGACGAACACTGCCCGTTTTTTCGGGTGATTGATTGGAGTAAAAATTACTTTCTGTTTTTTATTGCCACCGACTGTCAGGACGATTTACTTGGCTCACGTCGAAGGGTGAACGGGAAGACAGATTGACTTTTAAAAACGATAGGATAAGATGAATCTCTGGCCCTACATGTATATGTATGGTGGGTACCTATAGCGTAGCATTAACATACCTATGCTGAAAGACGTGTGTCGGGATAGAGGCCATTAATTTATAGTATCGTGGCAGCTGATCTCAGTCGCTTCTGGGAGCTGTCGGAAATAGACCAGCCCACCCGTCTCGTGTCGCGTCAACTCCTGCGCATACTAAGTGCGCAGTAGTGAGACTGACTCACTGTTCCGTTGCATGATGTTTGGCATCTTTCGGTATTTGGATCTTTATCCTTTACTTGAAAGTAATTGTGTATTGTAAAAAGAGAAGAACTACCAGTTTTATCAGTCGATGAAGAAGGTAATGAATGTTGAACACGATCACGAAGGAATTGATTACATGATCGCGAAAAACACAGGAGCGAACAATGTTACAGCGAAAACGTTACTGCGAAAGACATTAACCATGTTCCTAAAGTACTACACAACTGCGAAATAAATGTTCCTTGGAGAGAGTTGTTCAGTCTCAAGTAAACATAGCTGCTTGCTTTTTGTATAGATGATTGCTTACATGGTAGACCATGGGCCGTATTTCAGGGAATATAAAATTCACGCTACAGACAGAAATGATTTGAATGTGAGAAAGCCGTCAATGGGAACAACTTTTGACGTACAACTTTGCTAGAACGACAAAACAATTTGGCATGTTTTGTTTTTGAAGGGACGTGAACATTTTTTTATCGATTGTGGTTCCACCTTCTTACTTTAACGTAGTATAGAACAATTATTAAATATGAAAAGAAGAAACATAAATAAATTATCGCCATGGAAGTCCTTGAGGGAGGCTTTCGTCCAGCAGTAGATGTCTTTTGGCTGCTGCTGACGATGATGGTGGTACCAAGAATCACCAAGTGTGGTTGCAAAAATTAATTACTTATCTTAGCTTTGGCGAAGACTTGGCCTGACCTAATGAATGCCAATGCACATTAAATCAAGTGAGATAGTATAGATGACGTATGCGGACTGGCCATTTTTAATTAACTTCTAAAACATCAAATAAAATTTAAGATTTTTACCAAGTGTAACTTGCTGGTTACTATGTTCATTACTATTGTAACTATAAGTTTAAATAATATTTTTGATGCTGGTGTGCAATAAAGCAAATTTACTAACTTATTTATTCATTATGCAGGTTCAATGTCAAGTCACTAGTGTCAGAGCCTCAGACGGATTTCCATTAATTACTGCGAAATATTCCCAAAAACGCAAGCGCACTGCATTATGCATGGCGCAGACTATTGTTGTTGAAAACGACAGGATGTCTATCTAAATTACTGAACGATTAGTTTCCCCGAAATTGGGTTTTGTATGCAATTGCTGACAAATTCTGTATGCGAACAATTCTATTGAATCCATTGATTTGGTTTAAAATAAAGCGAAAACAATGTTTAAGAGTATTTAACATATTTTAACCTTGTAACGCGAACCATTATAATTTATATTTATAATGAATATATTTTACCAGAGATGTGTAAAAATCTATGTTCGCTCTAGCACAGTGGTTAGTGTGCCGCTTTATATTGGGAGGTGTCAGGTTTGATGCCGCGCGGGTTATTTATTTATTTATTTATTTTATTTTATTTATTTTAGGAAGACTAACAGCTAAATGTTTACAGTAGTAACATTACACATGAATAGATACAATGCTATTAATAAGTCTCCACCGATAGGTAACCAGATAAGAGCAGGTGCATATTTGTAACAATATAATTGAGTACATATAAAGAAAAAAAAATTAAAAACTGAAGTGCGTATTAAGCTAACTTTAAACAAACAAAAAATATTAAATAAGAAAAAGAAAAAGTCAAGGATTTGCAAAGAAATCTGAACCCAGAACCTTGCGTACTGTTGAGACGCTGGAGCAGAATGATCAAGATCATGAGAAATAGAAAACCTATTGCATGTTTTGGATAATCGAGACATAAAGGAGTTTTCTCTTAAATCAGTACGAGCAAAATGGTATGTGCAAAAGCGAGCGCTGCCTAAAACTGAGTTGATTAGTGCGTAAGCAAATCTTAGATAGTAATTCTGGGCAATCTATGGAGGAATTGGCTATATTGAATAAGAAAGTAGTGTCGTTTATATTTCGCCTTAGTTCTAAAGGTAGGAAGTGATACTTCTTACATCTATGCTGGTAATCGATAGATCTTTGCCGAATTTTAAAATCTAAATACCGAAGAAACTTTTTTGTATTCCTTCAATACGTGACTTGTAGATTTCGTATTGGGGGTTCCAGGCCTGTGATGCATATTCGAGGTGGCTGCGCACGAAGGCACAGTAAAGAATTGCAGTATTAAAGAACCTAGTCTGTTAATAGGACTTCTTTTTAAAGTCATTTTCACATTATGGCGAAATCATGGAGTGTAGTTCTATTAAGACTTTTATAGTCTGATTTCCTACTACTTTACTTACTACTATTTCAGTCTCTGTTAGTTCTCTGTAATACAGAAATTATTTGGGGCCATGTGTGTCATTTGTTGTAGAATTTGTTACTTTTAATATTATCTAAATCTTATAATCCTATATCAATTTTAACAGTGTTGATGTAGGTCAGCGAAAAAATACAGTCAGTTTGCCGTTTCTTTTCTTGGGGACTCTTGATAATCTTGCATACCACTTTGGTATCATCTCAATGTTTACCTACCAAAAGGAGTATATGTATGTACTGGATATCGTTACAAAAATCACTCGTAATAAGATATTATGAAAGGATAAAGGGTGTAACAAAACAGGTGTAGGAGCGGCTAACTGGGACTTTCACTCACCACACAAAGAACTTTGGTTCTACGAATTTGACAATATGTCAATTTTTCCATTCAGATAACTAATTTGTATGAAAAGTACTTTTTTACGCGATTTCAGCAAGGTCTGAGACGGTTATCACACTGCACCAGAAACCTCTCCGGTGTGCGGTGCTGCGGTTTCTAACTTTGACTGTAGATACAGTGTCAGTGTTTTCGCTTTTTGTATACAAATCAAGATTCTAGCAGCACTATCATAGCTCAAAAATTGTTCAGTGTTATCAGTAAAAACCACGTTTAACGGGTTCTACAGCCAATTTGTTTCGTCCTATATACACTAGGCTTGTTAAACATTATGTCCACAATATAACAGCACCCAGAGTGCCACATATATTCAGATCGTGACTGTTGCATCGTCACGAGAGCACTTTGTGAGTATCTGACGGACAGACGGACGTGAGATTCTTGTAATGACAAAAGTTTTTGTAACAACATGCAGGTTTGATGAGATGCGTATTTGTGGTCTTTTGTAACTATAGAATAAACTACTAGCGCCCGTTTATTCGACGATTTGACAGGTGAATTTTCTTCTTAGAAAATCGATCTTAACGCATATAATATTAAATTTTTGAGGACCAGAACTCAGCCACACGGAGAGCATTGTTCGTTGCATTGTACAGATCGTGTACAGTTGTTGGGACACGCAGGGTAAAAAAAAGAGACGCTAGGGGGGGGGGGGGGTCTACAGCTCGGTTGTGGCTCGGACAGACGAGTATGACACGTAGGATTTGTGAACTGTAACTATAGAATAAACTACTAGTGCACGTTTCTTCGACGATTTGACATATGAGTAAAAGAAACGACAGTTTCTGCCTCTGAAAGATTATCTTTGTTGGTGTCAGGGTTAATTGAAAACTAAAAGCTTCATTGTACTTCTAAAAATAAAGTATTACTTAAAAAAATGATACCAATTGACCAATATCAGCTCTGTTATTTTAAATTACCTAAATTGTTTAAAACTGTGTGAAAATTACTAAGAAATGCTTTTTTACTGTTTTTTTAAACCATCGATATATTTCGTATAAAACGACGTTTTATTCGCACATGAACGGCAAATGGTGGATGCTTCTCATTACACTGAACAAAAAAAAACGATTAAAACAAACTTTCCATACGAGTTCATTATTTTCATTGACAGCATATAAAGCTGATTCCATAGAAAAGATATCAACGCGATGCACAAACTTTTGTCCCATAGTAAAGACATCAACGAGAGTTACAAACTATTAAAAAATTATAAAGATTTAGTTTTTTTTTGCTCCTAACGTCACTACTTAAAAGAATCTCCGTTATTAAGTTTATTTGAAATTGAAATAAAGAATTCTATTTTCTTTTTTTTTATAGTGTTCAGTCGAATGGGAGACTACCATACCTATAGAATATATTATTAATGCCAGCTTCATCTCAATCAGCATGTTTATGCAAATCCTGTGTATGACCAGTATTACTGTATTCAAGGGGACAATTCCCAATTTCACGTGCCATTACACCGGCAACCGTCCCTCGCGCCACGACCGTCACCGCGGCCACATTTCGCGATAAATCTAAATAAAATGACAAAAACCCGACAGGACCCGACCGAACTGTCTGCGGGCGACATTCGTTAAAACCTACCAACCACCGTGGACGAAAATGTCCAAATTGTCGAAAAATTCATAAGTTTTTGTACTCGTGTTTCTTGTGTCTGTAAAATCGTCATATAAATAACATTTTTTGTACACAATGATGCTCTGGGCAGCACATTACTTGATATATCGGTGGATTAAAGCTTACAACAGGTGCCGGTTGTGAATTTTACAAGACACATTGACCGATAATAAGGGTACGAGTAGATGAAGGTTATTTTTGATACACAATTTGTTTAAAGTCATCAACACGTAAGCATTCAAATTCCAACCCACTAGTTTTATGGGCGTAATTTTATCAAGTAGTGAGTCAAATATGTTATATGTATTATTATGGTATTATCTTTATTTAATTTAAGACGTAATATTCGTAATATGGGTGTTTCGTAATTTTTGTAATTCACGCTGACGTCTTTACTATGAGATGAAGATTTCTGCATCGCGTTGATGTGTTCCCTGTGGATGTGGAATCAGGTTGTTGATGATTATGAACTCTTATGGAAAGTAAGTATGTTTTGATTAGTTTTCTGTGCAGTTTCATGATTGCCTAATAAGATACATAAGACACATCCAAATAGGGGCAAACACTTAAAATGTTATCAATTGATAATGTGTTACTTATAATAAGATATTCCTCGAGGTTTCCGTTACATACATCAATACGTTGCGATTAATTGCAGGCCGCGGGGCAAGTTCGGCTGATGCTCGGCGTTCCTTTGCTGTTGCCGTTACAAAGATCTACTACAGAGAGTATCTACTGGATATGCCTATAGGAAAATGTTGACTTAACTTTTTTGTATTTATATGCGATGATAACAAAAAAATAATTCTTCTGGTTTTGCTTGCTCTTCGTCTTGGACTATATTTCATTTTAAAACATAAAATTTTGGTATTCTAATGGTCATTGCGGCTCGGCTTGGTCATTACCTGTGTGGGTTTGACTTTCAGTGACATTTATCTCGACCCTGTCCGTGCTTCGCAATGTATTCGTTGGTGCCAACTATTATCACTAGATGACGGTCGTTAGGTTATCAGGTCATAACAATCGTAAGACCTTATAAGGCGGCTTGAAAATTTCTGACACTGGGGTTGGCCACTAGCCCCCACAACCACCACCAATCCGAACTTGTCACATATAAGTTTATAATAATAGTATCGAAAATTTTATAATATATTTGGTATTATTAATATTTGACAGCGCCTCCGCAACGATCATTTTACACGATACTATGGACAATAATAATTATAATTTAGAATTATGGATTAACATCATAATTTGCGCAGATCCAGCCCGTTTACACATCCACGTTATAATTGGCGAAGCCACCGCTGCATCTGTCTTCTCATTGTCCTCGGTGATTTGTGATCTACACCTCACACACGAAAGAGATAAATATACAAACCGTTGTGTACAAGAAAAAGATAGCAACACACATCTGAGTTTCACCGATTAATTATAATGGCCAACTTCTAGCTTGTTAGGTGATTTTTTTCTCGATTTTCATTCGCACGAAATCGAGGATTCCTAAGATACCATTTCACGCCAAATTTAAAATTGACAACTGACTTTCGAGGTATTTAAACGCGACAAGATATATTGGCAATTGTTTGGAATGGTCAGTTCTGGAACAAGTTTATTTTAAATATATTTTTAAATCTAATATAAATAACTATTAACCGGCTCCGTTGCGTAGTGGCCAGGCCACAAGTTTAACATTCGCGGTCGCGAATTTGATTCCCGGTGGGATCCAACCTTATAGGACTCAGTTTCGTTGGTGGTAGGGCATTTTCTAAGCCTACCTGGCTTGCTAAAACCACCATAATTAAGTATATCAATGTTAACAACATTTATGTAGGTATTCCGGCATAAATGATAAGATAGTTCAATATTGTGTTGGGAAATCTTGGTAAGTCCTCTTCCATCCTCGGCATCATCATCATTTATTGCACGAGATGATGGCAAGGGTTAAAAAGCTATTGAGGATAAAAAAGATTAAGAAACAGCGGATATTATCATCGAAAAAGTATGTCAAAGGACTGTTCTAGGTCTTGATTCCAGCAAAGCTATGTTTATCGAAAACTGACTGTACCTACTTGAACAAAATTTTATTTTAGGGTCTTTTTAAGAAAAAGTTACTTGTGTATGTAAATAAATAAAAAAACCTATTTTTCTTTTTTCAAAATAAGTGTGTATCTTTTAGCTGCCTTAGGGATTTAGGCTGTATGAAAGCAAAAAAACAACATTTGTCAACAATATTGTTTACTCTACTAAGGCTAAGTAGCTTCTGCTCAATAAACTGAACAAGGTTTTGCTTTTGCGAATTCGAAAAAGTTGTACAGAAAAAGTCGTTCAAATTCACGAGTTGAATCGCATCTTAAAGTGAACCTTCGCTTTTTTTTCCTGTGTTTAAAGACCCACCGATGTCGAAAACATCAAGTCACTGCGATGGGCATTTCAACTATTCTTCAATCTCCCATCCGTCAATGACGTACGAGTGTGAACACTAGTAATAGAAGCGACCAATTTTACCAGGAAATTTACGAAACTTGTCTCGCCAAAATAATTGATGTGAAATATCGTCTCGTCTCGTATCGTATCGTCTGTTGCCAAAATTTGTTTGATGAATTTTGGAATTCGAGTTGTTATACTCTCTTGTTTTAAGTTCGATTTTTAATTTTAAGTAAAATTGATTAGTTTAAAAAATAGTTGCGTGAAGAACACGGATGACTCTTACATGCTGAAATCTTGGAATATGACGTTTGAAAATCTTCTGTAGATTTTCATCAAACGAAGATTCATAGGAAGATTTTCATCAGTTTCATCAGTAATATTTGGGGGAACAACAATAGTTTAATTATTATAAGATATCATAAGATATAAAACAATGTACCTATACAAAGCATAGTAGAAGACGTATTTTGATACACCTTTTTGTTACATAGGTACTTATTAAGTGGGGTGGATGTTACCGATAAGGATGTGAAAACCGGGAAACTGTTGTTGTTTAGTAAACAGATGAGGTTGTTTTTGCCAATGAACAAAGAAATGACGATCGCCTTTCAAATTTTTCTTTTCGTGATATGCTTTCTCTTTTGATACATAAGAGTCGGAGTCCTCTTGAACGAAAATACACCGTTACGATCACAGTGGCCAGTCGCTCGCGCCTCGACGATGCGACGTGCACGCGATAATCGCTTATCTACGAATTTATCGCGAGAACGACATAACATTGCTTGGTGCTTAACCACACTCAACTCATATAAGGAAAGTCTGGCTCACGATTCGTAAGAATAGAGATGGATCTTGCGAAGGGTTATGGCTAGATCATCCTTCATATTTAGTTCCGCTGGATAAGGAATATGTTTAAATTTAGATTACCATATAATATCATTATAATACCAATTAAAGAGCAAACACTGCTGAACAAAATCTCCTCCCAATGATTTTTCTGCCCGCATTCAAGACTTGTAACGATCTTCACCAGGTCGTCAGTCACCTATGACATCCTCCAGTTTGCAGTCGACACTTAAGAACTTTCCTGTATCAAATTTTAATGTGTGATACGAATTGTTGGTCAATGAAGTCAGAAATCTGGACCACAAGTTTTTTATGTAGACTGAAAGACATATAAAAAGTTTTTATGATATATCACAAATACTTCCTTGCTTGCTCTCTCTCTTTCTCTTATTGTGTGACACATTTAACCGTCCTAATCCACAAGGTATAGACGGCGGTTGCCTAGTGTTGCATCTTAGCTTCTTGTTGACATAAACTGTAAACCAGCGGAGCGACGATATAAAACTTCATTTCTGTAAACATACTATATTTTATCCTGTATTAAAAACATTCGATACATCCTCTTATTTCCAAAAAAAATATTAAGTGGGACGCACGTACCGTACAGTACAACTGCTATATGATAACCCTGAGAGGCTGCTTTTCATTACGCACCCAGAACCCGTCCAACTATGAATGGGCATCACAAACCAGCTACAATCTGCGTCGTTTATCAACCTAACACCACAACTAGTGACACAACATACCTTACACCTTATCAAATATGTGCGTGTTGCGGCTGCACCTTATCTACCACTGGAGAAAGAACTAGTTTAGCATACAAATGTACTGTCCGACGCAAATTAGAAGCCCTCCTTACATTAGCAGCAAGTACAATTGTGGAACCACGCAAAGTACTCTGAAAATTTGCTGTGTAATAAGTAGAATAACGCGATCAGATAAGTGGCGATGCAATTAGGTACGTGACGCGTTAGCTCGCGAGTCGTGTGCGATTATCTACATCTGTGTGTACGCGTCCTTAGTGTTGAGACTTGGGAGCGCCTCCAATTATTCTGCAGTATTATGAAGCTTGTTAAGACATAGCGAAGCAAAAACTTTGATAAACACTGCGTCTTAGATTGTGCACGCCAGATTGCGTATTTCGAAATGTGGAGCTAGAAGGAACTATGGTTGTTTTCGTAGAGATGTTAGTTTTCGGGTGGGTGTATGTTCGTTTCATTGTTACCGCCTTTAGCAAAAAAGTCTTGAACGTTTTCGGAGGGCGAGATGTGGTTATGTTATTTTACACCCCAGATTGACATAATATTATGTAGTCTAGTGTCACGTAAAAAACCCCATATCGTCCCCGCTGTTGAAACACGGGGTCTTTTCCCATATCTCAAAAAGGTGGGTCATACTCCTCTCCACACAAGAGGGCCAAGGACGGATTAGTTAGTTATAGTAATACGAGGTACGGCAGGTACGTACGTACGTAGTTAATTTAATAATAAATATGTTATGAATGCGCTTATGTGTAGAATAAAAAAATCGAATGAAAATGTCAATAGATTTATCTATTTAATTTAATGAATAATTTTCAATACAGCTGTTGCACAGTTACAGTCTCTCGTTTGTTTTACAAAGCAAATAAAAACAATGTTCGTAGAAAGTTGGCAAATAAACCATAATAAGTTATATTTTATTGCAATTCAAATCACTGGTTATCAATATATCCATAAAAAACTTATTATAATGGAGTTCTAAAATAATACGTTTTTTAATCAGTTTTTACGTATATCGTAACCACTATTTTCGAATTAACTTTAATGCGCTTAGCTTTAATGAATTCCATGGAAAATTATATTCATTTATAATTATATATTTTGTATTTTAACTACAATATTTATCAACTATATATTACAAAATTTAACTTAATATTTAATTTTCTTTTCATCAATCGTTTAATTAATGTGTTTTAATTGCTGTTTTCAGTAAATTTTGTATGCTTTTAATTTTGTGTTTTTTGAACTATGTTTACTTTTATCAAAAAGTTGTTTTTATTAGGAACAAACGTTTTCAAATTTTTAAATAATACTTTCAAGAAATCTCGGTAACAAGGCAGTAATCTTTTTGTACTTTTATACTTATTTCTCTACTGTACTTAAGAAGTAATCACAGAACAAATAAGGTTTCCAGGTTTACATTACAATGTTTGGTTAAACTTGTTTGTTTTGATTTAATTAATTTAAATTAAACATCCGCTTTTCAATAAAACTTTGGTGAAATTCAACAAAACGTGACACGAAAACAGCAATCAAAATCACGCCACTCACAGCACAATTGAGAAAACATATTTTCAAAATATGTCTATGTAAACATGTAAATATACCTTACAAATTGTATTTACAAAATAAAGCAATATATCGTAATTATAGTTACTTCATATAACTAACAAATATTTATGGAGAATGTAACACTGTTTGTGTTTGACGCACTGTTTCGACAGAACAGTTTCCTTCTTTTAAGATTGAAGTACGTAATTGAGTACGTATATAAATAATTGATTGAGCACCAAAAACCTAAACTTTTCGACAGGTTTCAAGTTATTATTATTATTTAAGTTTTGATTACTTCACGAAATTATATAATGTATGTATAAAATTAGAACCGTTAGCCAACAAGAAATACTAAAGTATATTTATATAAGGTAGATTGTACCATCGTATATTCCACCAAATGCAATATTTGAAGTAAAGTTCAACACTTTTGTCTGTTTTCTTTTTTAATATATTTGTATATCATAAAAGTGCGTCAGTTGTTAACTATAAATTAAACCTATTGCTCTTGCAGTGGGGAATCTAGTGGTGAGGTTAAACTACTTTGTGTCGAAACTACGTTTTCGACGCCGGTTGTCACTGGAATACGAGAGTTAAGACTGCGTTGTTACGCATAGGATGCTGGGATGAAAGCATGTCGAGATAAAAAAACGAAGATTACGTTGACAATGACACGGTAAATTATCTCTAAAACGACGAACGATAATGCGACAACACCGGCCATCGAATCTCAAGTGTCTACAGCTTAACAAGCGTAACTATTTACAATAATATACGAATATCGACCCGAATAGAACTCGACAGAAAACAAAATAGGAACGATACAAAACGACGCGCCGCCCTGGTGTGACTGCGGCGGCGCTGCTTCGATTAATTATTACACGCTATGTACAGTGCTAGGGCTGGATCAGTCCGCGGTCTCCACGTCTAAGCCGTTTACCATGCGCTCGATACTTTTCAGGTCGGAGGCAGGCGGCGTGGCGGCCGTGGTCGTCGAGGTCGGAGCGTCCGGCGGCGGGTCGGCTGACGCGGCTCGCGTCGGCGGCGACCCTACTCGCGGCCGCGCCGGCGACGAGCTCAAACTCCTCGCTCTGGGAGCTACCTGCTCGAACGCCGACCCTAGCCCTGGAAGCGCGTACGGCGCGAACCTGTGCGTCTTCGACAGGGAAGGCGCGGGGGCAGGCGCGGGCGGCGCGGGGGGAGGCGGCAGCGAGTACTGCTGCAGTAGAGGGTGAAGATTGAAGAGTAGACCTGGCGGCATCTGGTGCGGCGGGAAGAACGGCGGCGGGTACAGCGAGTGGGGGTACAGGTACGGCAGCAGGGGCGGCTGCACCGGCGGGCCGAGGGACACGTCGGGCGCGGGCGAGGGCCGCGACGGCCCGGCGGGAGGGGAGGAGGCTCGCGGCCCCCCTGAGCACGAGGAGTCTGAGTTGGCCTCGATGCCCTCCTCGTTGCCAGAGTCAGCACCGCCGCCACCGCCACTCGAGCTGAACCAGGCTGCGAGAGGAGATTCACAGTTAGTACATAGATTTGAAAATATTTATAATAAACTTGCAGAGCAAAAGAAAATAAATCTGCTCATCACACAAATGCTTGGGTGGGATCCAACCCTAGACTCTAAGCGTAGACATCGGGAGCGATTACCACTAACCACCGAGTCATTAGAAACAATTAGCATTGCATAGGATGTCATGCAAGAAAAGTGATGAAACAATTTTCACAGTGTTTACCTTATCATCGTTTCTAGTTAGTTAAATATTAGCAGAAGACTCAAGACTCTACATATCTGGACTTTATACTCGTTATGTTAACCCTTAACTTCCTGAGATATGATGTTCTGCTGTAATAGTAAATGTAACATTAGCTACATTAGGGTTGAAGTAAATCAGTAAGCTCATTTCCGGTCAGTCTTTCTATTTTTACAAGGTTTATGTCACATTCTATTCAACACACCTTCCACAACCTTGGGAAGCTTATGTCATACTCCGCGCACTGGGGCAAGTCCGGATAAGTTTAGCTGGTGGTATATTGTAGGTACTTACAGCTGGAGCTATGCTGCGCAGGCGGCGGGGGCGGACTAGACGGCCCGCCGACGTCCAGCGGCCGTTCGTCATCTTCGTCCCGTGCGTCTGACCGCGCCGTCAGCATCGCTTGCCTGCGGTACACGGACAGACTACTACTGTTATCATTGTGATGTGACTATTGGTGATTATGTGGACTATATTGCAGAAACAAAGACTATGCATAAGTCATCTGCGTTTGGTACATAGTAGACAGATTACTGTTGTTATCTATCATTGATGTAGAGTCGTCATTAGAACTGTCACTTTTAGTGTAAGTAAGTATCTGTATAATAAGTTTTTTAATAATTGATGGAGTCAATTAACCTTTTTTAAAACGAATATTAATAGTATATCGTATTGATAGAAGAATACGATAACCTAGGGAATAACCACCATCGTGTCAGAAAAATAATTACCAAAATATTTGCCAATTTAGGGATACGTCACAACTGGTTTAACTCAAGAAAAAAAAACGCTCCGACAATTTGACAACCGTTTTCATATACGTATGTATATTCACCAAAAAGTTCGAACCGATCTATTCCCACCCAGTGCGAACTTTCCAAAACTTCCAAATTCAAAACCGTCAATTTAGAGGTTATGCTAATGACAGTGCACTTTATGTCACAAGGGTGTCAAACGTTTGACATTTCGTAAGTGATGGGTGGCCGACCGCTGAAAGGTTAATCAGCTCCTAATGATAGTGCCGAAATTCGACCCGCAAGGGACTTGGCCCTCTTTTTACGCTTGCATTTTTTGTGGTGAGGTGTGTTGAAGAAAATTAGAGGGAAAGCTTTTTCGTGAGCAGAATTTGGTAGAGGTATCGATCGATCCACGTTACGTTGTTTTGATTAAATTAGAAATTCAAATTATAGAAAACATATTTGAATGAAATTATAGAAAAACATAAGTATCCTTTAAATTAGAGATAGACAAGGTATCTTAATGTCATGGCCAGATCATAGGAACTTGCTAGATCACTGGCCATATCGTCAAGGAGATTCGGCAATAAAGTGTCAACGGGTTCCTTTATACGGTAACACCAGTAACCTAATCTTACCTAGAGTTTTTCGGAGCTTCTCAACGATATGACCAGTCATTTCCTAATTTGGCCAATTCTACGATCTGACCACGACATATTATATTTATTGCTGCAGATAGGGTAACTTAGAATAGTAAAAATAAAAATATTTCATCGAAACGCCACTAAATGTGCAATAAGCTACGTAAGTATGGCACATACATTAAGTTAAGGGACAAACATAAACTTTTGTAGAATTGAACTAGGTATGTACTTAATTAGTTATTTATATTTTTCGTTTTATTATAACAACAAAAACTGACTTCATATTTTTCACCACACCACAACAGGAAGAGTTGTTATGCGTTAAAATAATGAAAAAAAAAAAAGAATAGAAAGATAAAACAAACAAAAAGATTTAAACGCATCACCCTCGGACAAAAGAGACCGCAATTATTTGCCGTCTGTCACCCGCTTAACAAACAACTCTTTGGCGCATTGTTTTACAGGACCCTAAACGCGGCGGCCTGATTACCGGGTTCCGTCCGCCGAATTCACTTTATTAACTCATCTCATCCTCTAGGCCGCTGATAGAATTTAATTTGCACCCTAAGGAGGTAGGGCTGGCACTAGGGAGGGCTTTTTATATAATATGGATAATCTTTGACAGTGCATAAAAAATAACGACTTACTTTAAAAATTCAACAACAAAAAGGATGTGAAAAAAGTTAATGTTTTTAAATATTAAATCTGGGTAACATTGTCACTATTGGCGTGTTATGACACTCATTGTATGGCACGTAAATATTAACTGTTTCCTACACTTAGTGTAATAATCGATTATCTACATATTTTTATTAATATTAATTTAATTTGTATTAAACTTTAAAGTCTGTTTATATCAAAATTTATAGGCAAGTAACTGGTTTTTGCACTAAGGGTACGATTTGTCATATTTCAAAGCGTAATTATAGGTTTGAAGTATAAATTCATTTGCAAAATTTTATCATTTTAATTTATAAAAAAAAATATTTTAATACGATCGGTTTGAGAGACCAGAAGGACCTGTGAGACATATTATGCAACAATTGAGGCCAGGATACATATAGGTGTCAAACTTATTAAAAAAACTAGTCTCGCAAGTTGGCAACCCTAAGCTAAACTGTTCACATTAGGGTGTTCACGTTACAATGTAAACTTCGGCTAGGGTGGCTAGCCTTGTAATTTCACCAAATTTTTACCCCCGACCCCACAGCATGGTGGTTGAACTGGAATCCCTCGGTTAAGAATTTTTTTACTGTAGTAAGTTCACGAGGGCAGCGATGTATTGAATGTGTTTAGATTGTCGTCTGGTAACAGATTTATTAAGATAGTTTTCTTAAATTATATCTTTTTTGTTATTACTGAAATACACGGCTAAGATTATTCTTACGGTAACGGCTCTTTCAACGGGCATATAAATGGTTTCTTGAACGGTGGGCAATGACAAGATTCCGATTTAATGTTCTGGTTTGTGTGTAATAATTTTCACCAAAATCAACATTATATCAGTCGGGAGACGCCCACTGCTGATCACAGACTGCTTTCCAAACAGCATATTTCGAGACATATGCATCATCGATTACATTGTTCAGGTTTCCGTAAGATTTCAAGAACTATTCGTCGTCGGTCTTTATAAAATATCTATTTTTTTTATGGCAGAGGTGGCAAACGAACAGACAGATCACCTGATGGTAAGCAATTACCGCCGCCCATAGACACCCGCAGTCCCGCAACACCAGAAGAGTCACAAGTGCGTTGCCGGCCTTTAATATCGGAGTACGCTCTTTTATATATGTATTTTGCTAAAATATCATAATATAATGATTGCACATGAGTCATATTTATAAGTTTGACAGTAATAATAATATAATGCATAAAAATAAATAAACTTGTTTAGTCACAAGTTTATTTATTTTTATGCATTATTAAAGACAATTTAATTTTTTTAAGGAAAGAGTTAAAGGCTTCTAAGGCTATACAGCCTTGTCTGGTGTATAAAGCCTTCACTTTATTTGTAAAAGTCTAGCTAACAATAAAGACAAGAAGGCTAAATATTGAATCTCGATTAAACCCTAGTACATCACGCACACATTTACATGTGTACAAACATGAATGTCTATGTAAACAATGGCGCGAAATTTTTATGAAGTGTCCAGGGTGGAATTTAAAGATAGCCCATCAAACTCATTGAAAATCAATTTTCAGACAAATATAAACCCGCTGTTTCACCCACATAGGCATCGGAACGAGCGGGGTTAGATGGCTGATGTGATGAGTCAGGCACTGGACGCGTGTCTCCAGAGACAAGAACTGTTGCTCAAAACTGTGCGAAGTTTTCAAGTTTCTCTCTTTAGTGGTTTAAGGTTTAACTATTATCTGTCTATCAGACAGTCATGTACTGTTTTATAAATCTTAAGGGACAGGTTTCCGAAAACTTTTGAGGGCTTGCTCAATAGACGAAACTGAACAACTTTCCACAAGAATATTTTTCAGGAAACGAAAAAAAAATCGGCTTCTCCATACAAACTGTCCAATCAAGTTTATAATTTTGAGAGCAAGCTTTTTTTTTCGTCTACTGAGCAAGCTCTTAAAGTTTTCGGAAACCTGTCCCGTACACCCTGTATAAACAGATAGATAACTCTCGACATTGAAAATGGTTAGATAAACCTAAATAAAAAAAACCTAATAAATAATAAACCTATATGATAAACCTTAATATGGCAGTCTTAGAAGGCTCATAAAAAATAACTAGGTTTAATTATTCCGTTCTTATTGGTGTCGATTCGGTGTTTACGACTAAACTTATACTAAACTTAATTTTAGCATCCTATCCTTGTCTTTTCGATACCGAGAGAAAAAGACAAAACTCTTAAATTAAATTTAGTCCTATCAAATAAGTTAAATCGTGAAAACCGAATCGACACCAATGACTATCTAATTTAATTTTGGAATTTAGAAATATTATATTACGTAGTACTTACAATTAGTAATAATATTATATTATAGTACTTATTCTTATTTTGATCGTAAAGTTTGACCAATACGTATGTACCGATATTAAATATTCCAACAAGTAAACTTATGTACAAGAACTTATGCAACAGAAGCAACATAAAAAAGTTTGTTTGTCATTTAGAAAAAAAAATGTGCGGCTAATTTTATAAATTTCTCTCTATGCACATTATTTATGCGAAACTGAATACTGAACAATGTCATATTATGGTGGTTTAAAAAAGCTTCCACAGGCGAATTCGCGGGTAAATCTTGTACAGAATATGTATGTAAGGCAGGTACAAGAGCAAACCACTCTCAACACGACTGCCTTTGCTCTCAATAAGCAGCGACAACCCTTAATTACCATTCGACATAGTAACTGAGGCCATTCGAATGGGAATCAAACGGTTACTTAGGAATCTGAAGTATCTGCATTATACTAACTACCATCAGCGTTTATTTAACATGATTTATGTATAACTTATAAGTTTATAACCTAATCAAACCTTATTACTAGGTTTGGTATTTATATTTATGCAAATTATTTTTATATCTTGTAGCCACCTTTGTTTAGTGTTACTCGCCTACAATTGTATTTTTCTTACAAACTAAACTTGTAATTTCATTTGTAATAACTTTTTGTTTCTACTTACTTGCATACTTTTGCTGGACTACAGTCTGACCAATTTTGATGTTATATCTAAGTACATATTCTAAGTGACTGTACTCTGTTAGTATGTTTAATAAAATAAAATACAAGGACATTCAAATTGTAAGTACTTGACAAAAGCATCGTTGGTGTCGCATCCACAGTTTTAAGTTGGCCTTTCTAACCAGGATTCTCGAATTAACATCGTTGAAAGAAAAACTTCATTGAGAAGATTAAATATAAAGTAGAATTTACAACAGGTAGATGGAATTAACATATTAGTTAATCAGACAATGACTAATCCATTAATGCAAATCGTGAATATTCCAACAATAAATTATTCAAATCTTCCCTGAAAGAGTCAGGTTACACGCTCAGCCTGGCGTCAGTCTGGTCCATCAGACTGGTCAGAATGATCGGAGAATGATCGTGTAACCCACTGTCTGCCGTCAATCAAGAGTGATGGACCAGACTGACGCCAAACTGAGCGTGTGACCTTGCTCAAAGAGTTAGAATGCGCGGCCGTGTAAATATCATCTCTATCCTCTATAGTACTTTACTTACCTCATACCTATTTGACATCACTAATACTGCAGTTCGTGAAATAATATGATTATGATAAGGTCTTTAACACAACATTTCTTATTGATCAAGATCAGTCATGCCATCTCATCATCAAATCTCGTTTAAACTATCGGACTGCGTTTTAGCAGATATACGAGTAAGGCTACAACGGGAAAACTGCCCTCATAAGAAAAAAGCCGTATGGCATACGGAAACTCCATACACTTTGCGGTCTTCTTTCTTATAATAGAATTCTTTCTTATAGTAGAAATGGAACCCGTATGCGGCATGCGTCGTTTTTCCCGCGCGTTTGTCAAAACGCTCACGTTTCCCGCGCTTCCGGCGGCGGCCATTTTGTGAAGATGAGCGCGCGCGTCCGCTCGCGGAAGCTGGGCATGACCACTTCCGGTACAAAATGTTGGGTAAGCGGGTTCAAGATTTCCCCTAAGCTTTTAGCTTTTATAATATGAGTAATTGAAGGGAAATGCTGGAAATTATTTTAAAAAGGGTTAAACGAGGAATTTTATTAGTTGTTTTGAGATTTCGTGTTCTTCTAGAATTTTTCTTCTTACGAGCTCATCTTGTCAATTTTGCTCATATCGTATAGGTAGGGTAAATATTTACTCGTATATTAACACAAAAAAGTGTTAGTCTGTGACAAATGATGCAGGAAGCATCCATGAAAGTTCAACTAATCATCCAACATACCAAACTGAACAATAGAACAAAATGGTTTACTCAGCAGTAAATAATGCCTAGACTGCTGACGTGATAATTTATTTCTATCATTAACGATCATTAGTTCAAGCATTACGATCATAATCAAGCTGAATATTCATTTGTTTCTGGTTCATTAAGATTGTAACGAGCGTGTGATAGAATCTCTGGAGCGTTTCTTTTACACCTCCTACGGAGTTCGAAGAAAATGCAAAAAGTTGAAACAAACGCACCAATAGATCAATACAAGAATGCATACTGCCTACTAATTGAGTTCTCGTTCGAAATTCAAATAAGTTAGCGGAACAACCTATCCCTCGCGGTGGGCGATAGCAAATTATGCGGCGAAAAAAAAAACTAAAGCTGATTTTATCGCGAAAATCCAATTTTCTCCCTTGCACGCTAAAGACGCCGCTGGAAAAAGCGCCAAGTCGAATGACTTTACCGTTTTGAGCCGTTACCCGCCATGTTTAAACTCGGAACATGAATGAGGAGGCACCGGATTGGTTTAATTTGAATTTCGAAGGCGCCTAGCGCTGGCAGCGGTTGCGTTCGGAAACGTTGGGGCTCGTGGCCTAATTAATTTCGAGATTCACAGATAGGACGCTAATTTGGTTAGCTGTTAACTTTAGTTTAAATAGACGGTTGTTTTTATAGTAATTAATCTTGCGGTCGCCTTTTAGTTATGAATGCCACCAAACGCGCTTTCGTAAATTGAATGTCGGAGCGTTTTGTTCGTTGATAAAGCAATAAGAGTTTGAATTTGTTTGGAGGTGAGGGTTAGGTACTTACTTCTTTTCCCGCTTGCCGGCGCCTGTGTCCCGGAAACCCTTCGCGAAGGGGTTGTTGTCTATTTTGAGCTGCGTAATCTGTAAATGAGGAAATATTGTGAGTGAAATCTTTTTAAAGGAAGATTATTTATGGCGAGAAGGAAGTAACGGTGTTCATTTTATAGATAGGTAAAAGATTATATTTTTAATGGGATAACTGGGAGTTATACGGTAACAAAAGCCACCCGTGTGAAATAGTTCTAAATCTATATTCAGTAGTTTAAATATCTTTGTACATGAAGTAAAGAAATCATGAACCTGTTAACTAACCTTTTCATTCTGGTACGCAGTGACAGCGATGAACTCGGTCTCTTTGAAGACGTACGTCCTGAAGGTGGAGTAGGGCAGCTTCAGGATGTCGTTGGCCCGCACCAGGTGGAACCGGGGCTGGTACTTGTGCATCGAGTTCAGGATCGTCTGCGTAACACACTTAACGCAGCTTAGGAACTTGATCTAGAGACTTATTATTCGATGAGATGGGGAATTTGATTGTGGAGACTTCCACAAACACAGGTCTTATGATGATAAGAATATCGTAATAATGCTATAAGACTCGGTAATGAATTTTTAATAGACTTGAAACTCCAAAAACAATTCTTAAAGTAATGTACTGCTAATTTTATTAAATAATAAATTAATGATAATAGCTTTAGGGACAAATCTCACACGATCGTCTGTCCCGAAACAAGGTATTATGAGAACCAAAGACTGACTTACATACATACATAGATAGTTTTAAATACATAATACATAAAGACGAAGAACAAAACAAACTATTTCAATGAGTCGGGTTTTTTTTTTAATTAAATTGGTAAGATTTTTGAAATTTCTTTAGTATCATGTCCGAAAAACAAAATAAAATAACATAAAACAGAATCCCAGTACTGAAACGTATTTAGATTAATGAACCCATTTTACGATTAACATGCAGCAACAAAACTTTAAGCTATTGCTTGGACACCCAACGAGTTAAAGAATAAAGCTATCACTCACTCATTTCTAACTGATGAAAGAAATGTCAGTGATAAAATCATGATTGCATAAGAATGCTCCAAATGCACTGCACAAGTGCTCATATAAACTTGCCTTCAGGCAAGTGTAGGGGGCAATCAATCAAAATAAATTTGCCGTGCGGTAGGCAGCCAAATTACAAAGTAGAAAATTATTAAAATCATTTTGAAACGGTAGCTCTGACAGTTACGATCACTTCTACGCGTTGCATATGCGCAAAAAAGACTTTATATCTGTGGACGAGACTCTGCGAATGTTAATAGTGGCAAAGTTTTCAAAGCATATTGACTGCTAGTACAGAGCTTATAAACCTCTGTGCTCCTCTAGTCATCTGAGTTACTTTTTATCAAACGTCAAAAACTAAATTTTGTTCTTAAATATTTGAAATTGTGAACAATGACGTCATTGTTCAATATAGTAGTTTGCATTCTTATTTCGAACTTTCTATTAACTTAAAATTTTATGTGTAATGAAAATGCAAGCGAGTAAGTTTTTTTTGCAATTCAAATAAAAGAGTTATCTAGGGAACAATATTTCTTATTTTATTTCTGATGGAAGAGCTTCTGGTCCATGAAAGAGCTAATGAAGGGTAACCTCCCTCTTACATTGAAGCGTAAACTCGTTGACATGTGCATACTGCCCATCCTAACTTATGGTGCCCAGACCTGGTCAATGAGCGAAAATCAGAAGACCAGGCTCAAGGTTTGCAGAGGGCCATGGAATGCAGCATACTTATTAGGTGTAAAAAGGATCGACCGAATCCGGGACACCACCCTCTATGACCAAAATAGCCGATGTAGGAGAAAAAGCCGCCAAACTCAAATGGGACTGAGCAGGACACGTCTGCGAAATTTTATGGTTGCGTTAACGATGACTTGAAATACATTTTTAACCGACTTCAAAAAAAGGAGGAGGTTCTCAATTCGTCGGAATCTTTTTTTTTCTTTTTTTATGTATGTTCACCGATTACTCGAAGACGCCTGAACCGATTTGGAATTTTTTTTTGTTTAAAAAGGGTATATACTTCACAAATAAATTTATAAATTTTATCGAAATCGATTCAGCGGTTTTTGAGAAAATCAACAAAAACATAGCAAAATTGGAGTTGTCGCGATTGAAGTCTGTTGTTTTTAACGTATTCAGCGTGGTCAATTATTGACAAAACTGAGCTATTCAATACTAAGAAAATGTATATATATATATTAATATTAATATTAAATTCAGCAGTCCTGGCATGTCTAGTCCCTAAGTATTTAAGATCATTGTACCCATCGCGGAGCTAGAATATGTTGCGGTATGACATACACTAATAGACTTGTTACAAGCTCGACGTTGAAAAGTTGCGAAGTATGCAAAAACAAATACATATTTTAACTGTTGGAGGACATTTAGACGTACAAGCTAATAAGTCGTCACAATTCATATCTTGAGCCAGCTTCTAATTAATTTGTACCGCCTCGGGGACTCGCGCGTAGAAAATAAGGCGAAATTGCGATAAAACAAGTGTGAAATGTCAGTAAATTTAATTAAGAATATTAAAATTATGCGCTTGACATTCGCAAAATTATACGGCTTTAATAAATGATAATTATGAATGAATACCTCTATTTAAATTATAGAGCCATAAATAAATAAAAAGGGTTTCAAATTGAGTAATAAAATGTATTTTATAGTTACTAGACCCTAGTATTTAAAAAATGGTTATGTCTAAAAATTCGTTCAAAGCAAAGGTGTTGGTTTCGTGAACCGAAATACTCAATTATATGCTAATAACTTCCATTTTATTTACCCTGTATATTTTATAATAATGCGATAATATTAAAAGTTCACGGCGGGTGTCATCCAATCACCCCATCACGCCATTATCGGTCGTTATTATGTGACGACACTGAATTCTTTATGATAATATGACGTCATTGAATTATTGATGAAGCGTTGCGAGGGAAAACACTAAATTGCACAAGTAATTGCTGTCAAAGAACAGTGTCATATCATGACAAAGAGTTGTTCCCTCGTTTGAAATTTGTCAAATCTAAATACATATCGATAACTTACACAACAAAATCTATCAAGCCGTTTTGGATACAGAAGGTAACAAACAATAAGCGGAGAGCCACTTCGACTCTCAGTAAAAAGTGTAATCGACATCCCAACAGAATAAAGGAGTAATCGAATTTACACGAGAGCCAACATCGAAGAACGGTTCCAAAATATTTCTTTTGAACTATAATGACTAATGAGATATGTATGTATGTTAAAAATAGGTTTCAGGTCATAAGAATAGCATTTATTATAAATTCAGTAAATCCTTTATTCTGTTAGCGTGTCGTGTTGTCATGCTCAGGAAGAGCATGTCTATAGTTCCATAATAATACCTAAAACAGTCCACAAAAAACTTCAGTCACTTCATTGCACTGAAAAAATAACCTCAATTGCATCTTTAAATCACTTCGATCGCACAACAGGACGAGCGTTATACGTAAATAAATTATGTATGTCGCGTAGTAGCCAGGTTTCGTTTGTGGGGTATATTCGTTATTCTAAGGGTAATAACTGGCCTGATCCTGGGGTTACCAAATTATGGGACATTACACGTTTAATTTGCTCGTCTGTTTTATTCTTCGTGACCTGTAATTTGGGTGTAAGTTTAACTAAAACGGTGAAAAAGAAAGTTTTTTACGTGTATGGAAGGTGAATTTTTAAGTTAGTTCAAAGGGAATGTAATTCGAGCATTGCAATACATACATTTTATGGATATCATGCATGTGGTGTTGGATAAGAACGTTAAAAGTTAAATTTCACTGGCTGGCAAGATAACTTTAAAGATGAAAAAGAAGAAGAATGAAGAAGGAGAACATGACAGAATAAGTCTAAATGATTATTTAATTAGTTTAGCCTCTAGTCCACGAACTGTAGGGTTGGCTCTTAAAATGAGACTTAATCTTCTTGAGGAATTCGAAAACATCTTTGCTGAAGTAGTTGTGGCGGTTTTAGTTTAGTACGTTTAAGAGATGGTAAAACATAAGTTAACATACATTAAAGCAGAGCTATTTAATATTTTCTTGTAATAATTTATATTAATATTGCAAAGGCGGTCATTGTAAGCACAATTCGCGATATATCTAGGGCCATTGTTGCTCCTACAGAAGTAGCATTACATACGTGATTATATGACGCAAATGTGTGTTTGTATGTAAAATATGCCATTAATATGCCACGCCGGGCCTTCGCCGATACAATAAATCAATATTCAATGATACAATATGTATTTTAAACAGCAATGTAACATATATGGATGACTTTATGACAAAAAAGTTATAATAAACCGATTTAACAGATGCAAGTGTGTGATACATAAGTGATTGATATGATTATTGTAGACTAATGAACTAATGAAGGAGAAATTGGTTTGTGAAGGTTCTAGGTAATATAATAAATACGTGGAAAATAGTTATAGGATTGAAATATATGGCCCTTAATATAAATGCCTTACGACTTGAATGTTTCTTCAATAGCTTACTGTAATTGCTACTTCTAGATGTTTATTTCCATGGTTATATGAGAGATAACTCAGTCTATCAACAATAGCAAAGAAAATTGAGTGTTCGAAAAGCGAACAGTAGAGATGC
Source organism: Coleophora deauratella (assembly GCA_958295455.1). Taxonomy (NCBI): domain Eukaryota; kingdom Metazoa; phylum Arthropoda; class Insecta; order Lepidoptera; family Coleophoridae; genus Coleophora; species Coleophora deauratella. The sequence continues at coordinate 8,934,021 of OY282409.1, read as the reverse complement.
CCCAATTTATTGATTTTGTCGACTTAAATCATTTGGACTGCAATTTAACATTAATTCGGACCATTTCAAGTCCGCGGACAAGTTTCTTAAGCGGCCGAGTTAATAACCAAGGCAGTAAAAAAATAAGTGTTCTCATAAGAACGGCTATGTTCAAGTGGACAATAGTTTTGCTGAATAAAATTAGTTGATTCTAAAATGGCGATTGATCGGCTGACTAGATAGCAGTGCTGATCTTTAGTGACTTTTGTCTACAGGTTTAATTTTAACTGTAAGTATGGTAATCTGTGTTTGTCATTTTGAAAAAATATCTTTAAAGCTTAATTAATAAATAGCACAGTGATTGTAATAGATAAAAAAATAAAGTGCATGAACGTAGCCTTTTCGGATACCTTTGGAGAGATTATTGAAGATTGTGTTCTTATATATTTTTTCGTTAGTTTTTTTTATTAAACTTGTCGATTCATCTCTAGTTGACGGATACCAAGCTGTGTATGTAAAAAAAATAACTGAACGTCTTTACGTCATCCTTTGATGTATTGATTAGTGGATCTCCGAAAAACGTTTTTGTCACCTGTGTACAGATTAATTGGGACTCCAAAATAATTTATCCGGTGACTACTCGCCCGAATTACCGATTCGCCATTTTACCAACAAATCTCAAATAAGGCAAGAAAATTCATTAGCAAACACATTTTAAAAGTATTTTAAATATGTACCATATTTTTTCAGCAAATGCTACCATTATACAGCATTTTTAGATATTTCTCGTGTAAAGAGAAAAATACCCTATAGAGAGTGTTCTAATTTTCTGACGCATCTTTTAATTATGACAACCGCAACAATTTTATTGAGTTAACTGCACGCTCCCCATCGCAGCTGATTTGTTCAGATTGCATTTAATTTGATTAACCGCCCGATGGCGGCTTCCGTTGTGATTTCATTTGCTTAATGCAGTGAATTAATATGAAGGACTCGTGTTTGTAAAGTCTGTTTTGTCCTTTACAGCGATGTTAAATTGCCTTGAGAAGACAGGATAATTCATTTTTTTTGTCTATGTATATAGGGTCCTTCTGAAATACCTGAAAAAATTTTAACCACGGCTTCTACTCAAACAGTATTATATAGGGTCCTTCTGAAATACCTGGAAAAAAAATAACCACGGCTTCTATTTAGAAGACCACGGCTTCTATTTAGAAGCCGTGGTTAAATTTTTTCCAGGTATTTCAGAAGGACCCTATATAATGCTGTTTATTTGTGTATCTTTAGTATGTAGAGTGACGTTCTAGTCTTCTTCGAACCCGGTAGTTGATTGCTAGTCATCTGAGATACTTTTTATTTAACGTTAAAACGACTTTTTGGTTCAATTCAATTTGTTCGTTTCCATCCTTTTTTATAATTATAGTTATGAAATTTCAACGAAAGAGCTATTTAGTGATACCTTCTCACAACTAATTTATTCTTGATACAATCAATCTAAATTATGTGTATTTCCCACCTAGATTTTTTAAATAAGGAATTTGTGCGTTTCTATTTGACAAACAATCAAAATAAGAACTTGTGTTAAAAAAAATACAAAACGCGTTGAATGAGTCATAGACAGCAATCAAATATAAATTTTAAAAACAGAATAACTATTTAAACGATCTAACGAGGCGGCTCATCGAAAAGCCTGGCCGGCGATAACTTTAAAACGATATTACGACTAGTGTTGTACCGCGCGTCGGGTTTAATTACATCGACTTTTATTCGAACGTCCAATTTCTTTATTTTACGGTCTACAGCAAATTAATATGTAAATCGCGCCGCCCGGTGGTCCCGGGTATCGATTAAGGAATATCGATTTAGTTAGGAGTAATAGTCGATAGTTCGTGAGCTGATAACGCATGTGAGTAGTTCTACGCCGGTGGTATTCGGCTTATCTCGTGTGCTAAACTACCGGAATTAACTATGGAGAAGGATTTATTGTACCAATAAGGATTAGAGTTAAGGTGAATTGATGGAATTTATTAAAATTAAATTAGTAGAATCATTTAGCGAACTTCCAGAGGACGTATAGATGTATTCCTATATAATATGTATGCCAACATGTGTTAGTGTTTATTTTTATAAATTTTTTACAAAGCTTTATTTAACCAAGTGATCTAAAAGATACTAATACAAAATACAATGAATCAAACTAGTTTTTATTTAATGCCTGCGCCAATTCAGGGTAGCGTTTATAATAAAATAAAAAATCTTATTATAACGATAACATTGTACATAATGCTCTTACTGGAGTTTTTTTTTATTATTCGGCAAAACGCATTGATTCTATAATATTTCTTACGGTTTAACAGCGGGGAATCGTGGTTTCTGTGTACAACTCTGTTCAAGGATGATTCTGTAGATCGACAACCGAAAATATTAAAGTTTAAATAATTGACAAACACACACACAATGTATTTTAATAATTTAGTGTTAAAAATACATATAGATACAGTTATTTTTTTTACATTTTCTGCTTGCTACGAATCCGCGTAGCCCGTAGTAGTTCGTAGCAAATGAGAACAATAACATTACATATTTTAGATACTATTTAATGACGCTCTCATATAATAACATGTATAAACATATGAAGGTTACAAGTAAGTTTTGAAGTCGAATAAACTACAAACAAATACTAAAATAAATGAGTGGCGAAAAGAGATATAACTGAGAAACTCGTCTTCTTTTACACTAGTTTTAAGTTTTATAAAATCATGTACTGGCTTCAAACTGGCTCTTGATTGCTGGTAACGTTTTTGATTTTAGCAAGGACACTGGATTCGGATCGAATAAGGATGAATAAGTTTCCTCTTTAGTATGAAGTTCTGCTATTCCCCGAGAGGTGGCAGCACTATATACTATGTGAAACTAAGCAGTTTCTTTGCAGACTGCAGTGCAATGTTATTTATTTATGAAGACAAGTGTATTAAATAAATCTGCAAAAAAATAAGCATATTCCTGCAAAGAAGTTTGTAAAGAAAAAAAAAAACAAAATGTAAATGACCAACATATTTTCTGATGACGGTGTCATTATTATTCATTCTGTCATGGTAGGTAAGTTTTACGCTTTTTTGGTAATGTAACGAGTTGATATTTTACATGAAATCACTGACTTATAGCGAAATAACAAATTCTGACTTAATTTTCAGAATGTACCAAGTCCTTGAGAGTCACACACGTGAATTCCCGCCAACAACGCTAATTCGCGCGCAAACACGCGCCATCACATAACTCATATCGGGCGACACCGACAAACATACACCCCTCTCGCTTGCCCAGCTAGAGAAACCGACCCGTTTGTTTTTCCTTTTTGAAATCTTATTTTGAATTTTATTCCTAGTGGGGCGTGGATGCGACGATGTTGCATATGCTCTCTCTCACTTTTTCTCGTTGCTTTTCGTACTGCTGTCCCTGTCTAGCTTTTTATAATTTTAATTCGCAGAACAGCTTCGGAACGTGATTCGGTTGTTTTAAAAGTTTTTTATTGCAATGTTCGGAATTCGAATTCAGTGCAGCAAGGACGGATCGGGATTTTGGCGCACAAGGACCCTCAGTTGTCTCCTGCCTGAACAATGCATACAGTTTTGCAAAAAAGAAAAAAGATTTGCGTAGGTACTACTGCATTTAAATCCTATCCTAACATGATAAGAACGACACAGTTCGAATAAAACTTGTCGGTGAATATATTAAAATGGATTGTATTGGGATGGATGATAAAAGAATGAATGAAGACTTGGTGTTTACTCAAAAAACTTCTGAAAAGTAGACGTGAAATTTTCCTTTTTCTACTAGTTCTAAGGATTTGACAGCTGTAATTCTAGTCGTATATAATACGACTCGACTATCTAATATGCGTTTATTTATTTATATCATAGAATAACAGTTTAGATATAAGTACATCAGTTATTGTCACCATCTCTGGGTATGTAGTATAAAGATCGGAGATGAAAAGTTTGAAATGTTATAAATTAGAACATAAGTTTTTAGAGGGAGGGAGGTGCACTAAGAAAATATTTAACTATCGAATACTTAAATGGGTCAAATGGGGTGTGACTTTGACCGGAAAATTTGATTATTAATGGATTCGCGGGCTACTCTAATCGAAAATCCATGCGGATTCCACAATTTGATGTATACAAAAGACCTCCGCAAACCTACCTTCAGTAAAAACCAAATCATAACCTACAATTCCCATTGCACTCCACGCAAGCTTTGCTAAGCAAACCACAGAGCCAAGCACATATTAAATGCGTCGTTAAAGCCTTCCCAGGGAAGTTGATCTCCGCCGTAACCTACTTCACTTAGCCAAGTGTAAGTAAAAGAATAAAACGCCGTCAAAACGTTTGGAGTTTAAGCAGATTATGTGAGCCAGAGGAGCCGCCAGCGGGCCAATATTGACATGTCGGTGTTGACACGCAAACCGCCTTAGCCGATGTCAACAAAAGGGTTCTCTAATGCCCTTTTTACCACAAAAAGTGTCGGCAAATATTGGAGCAGACGCGATCGAAGTGGCAAGCGGCAGCAGGGGCAGATGGGACGTGCGTGCGATTGTTCTTTGTTTGATAATTATCGAAATAGTTATTTCTGCACAGGTGCAATTTTAACACAATGCAAAAGTTAATTGAAAACTAAAAATGTTGAGTTTATTGAGAATCATGAATCAGTTTCAGGAAAACTACTTTGTTGATGAATACCTAAAATAAAACAAAATAGATATTCTCCAATTAAGATTTCGACACACCATTTGAGAAAATTATTTTACCTGAGATCACTAAAAGAAGATTGCTAAGAAATTAACCATATCGCAAATTTTCTAAAAAACTTTTTAAATGGTATAACCGATAGGTAATCCCGCGGTGCGTGCGCAGTGCCAGTACGCGGAGGTGCGCGGAGCTCCGCGGCGGGAGCAAATCCATTAGCGATTAACGAGCGATCGGCGGGCGGCCACTAAATTAAAATAAACAGTCGCCGGCAGCGCCCGCGCAGCCGCTTTCATCTCGCCCGACACAAGTGCCGACAGCCGAGCGTACTGCCGAGCACACAAAGGCTTAAGGTACCTACCTAGTACACAACTCTCCAAGGGCTACCAAAGTAGGTAATCTTCTCTTTGGACAGTGTCGTATTTCAGTTCCAATATGACTCCAACAGTGACTGATTTGGAGCTGCGACCAGATTTTTCTAATTGGAGGACTGTATGCCAGAAATATTTTTTTGAAACAGTGTGGAATATTGGTGAATAAATTCGAAGATATATTCAATGATGAAATAGAATCTGAGTAATTGGGAATTGTACGAATATTGTATATCTGGATTCAGCGAAAGTATAATGATGGTAGTCACAAGCTCCGCTGAACTCAACTTTTATCTCTCTTTCAGTTCTTCTACTGATATTAAATATATATGACATGACATCTATCTTTACATTATGGACAGAAAATGTTATGCAGATATGCCCCAATACCAAAAATCGGTCGCTAACAAGCGAATGAAGGATTTTTTTCTAATGAGAAAACGTGCAGCTTTTCTCTAAAGACTTATTGTAACACTTTTGTATGCACCTATACCAGATACGATTTCAATTGCTGGCGCATCGATTTGTTATAAGTATTTTATTGGTTTGTCGACCAGTTACCGCTTATCATATCCCAGCTATTATACAGGGTGTAGTGAATGGGCTTCTACTCATTATACTGAACAGCTTTTGTTCTACGATTATACTAAAATAATTTTTTTGGGAGTTTTCATAAGGACTAGTCGAGTTGCTGACTTTGTATAGGAATTTTTTAACTATACTATTTTCATTTTTTTGTTAAATATGTTTTTTTTTATTGTAATTTAGTGTTTGGGTTGTTTGTTGTTTAAGGTTGATTGTTTTAACACAACAGCACAATTATCTATAAAGAAAAATAGATATATTATATTCTAATTCGAACTTTCAACAAGAGCCTTTACGTACGCATAAGAAGTCAGGAGCGATAACTGCTGAGCCATCTATTTAGTCTAAATTTAGCCATACCTATACTCAGAATAGCTGTATAATAATTAGATTCTAGGCAATCAGGTTAGCTCAAAGGTTTTTAGAAATATGTTAAATTATGCTTTATATTTTTTGGAAACCCAGAACCAATTTATTTATTAACGACTTTGTAGACTTCTGTTCTTATCAACTTTCTCTATTGAAGTGTCAGTCACCATAGAAAGCAGAAGCGAACAATGAACTATATAAACAGCGCTTGGTCAATCTTTATGGGAAACTATTAACATCTCAAACAGAGGAAAATGGAAACCAGATCTTTGATATTTGATAGACACCAAAGAACACTTGGTGTTATCCACCTCACAACTGATGAACTCTTGGCACCGTTCAGGTAGAGAAGGGCTTACCAAGATTCCCTAAAGCAATGGGAAAATGCTGTCTTATCTCCACGCCAGAACACATTAATGGTTGTTACACTGATGTTTTGGTGGCAAGACTTGAAAAATACCTCCACTAACCAAAACAAATTCAGCAAAGTTGGCTCTCACCGGGAATCGATCCCGCGACCTCCTGACGTGAGGCTACTGGATAAAGCATTTTGTTTACCGAATTCACTATGTTTTCGTACATGCGTTAATCCTGTTTGTTCATTAATATATAACTTGACGTTGCCAAACAAATTTACAATCAAGCAAAATGGAAACCTGTTTTTTGTTCCAATCGACAAAGCAAAAATGCAATTGCTAAAACCTCTAGGTGTCTCTAGGATGGAGTGTCCTAGATTATAGTTCTAAGTGCACATTCGCACCACGCAGAACCCCACAAATGGGGCATAAAATATAAAACTATAAAGCCTTTTGCTCTTTCCCGCTTTCGAAGCCTAAGTATAAAATTACCGGAACATTTATATCTATCTAGAATACGTTGAACTGTAGTTTAATGTCCTTTTATTGTGGGGTGAGGTCTCTATCACTGGTTGAGAGACAGTTAATATTACGAACGTGAATTGTAATTGATGGTTGCGTTTCAGAAATTGTTGGTCTACATTTAATGCTTTACAGGCTAGAAATAGATGCCTCCACTTTTAATGTCTGAGTTTTTCAATTAAAATGTGGCATGCCTCGTTTTGATGAGTTCTTTCTATGGTACTTTGAAGTGTGTCGTAAAGGGTTCCAAATTCAAGGTCCTTTTAGATATCCGAAAAAAATAATATGACCGCAGCTTTGATACTAAATAATTTAGCACAAGAACCGGTACTCAAAACAAAACAAAACTTTGGAGTTTTCATACAAATTTATTAGATGATTAGTGATCTTAATTTGGGATATTTAACCTAGTTACTTAAGAATTAGAATACCTATTTAAGACAAAACGACAACTTGCACTATTAAACCACACAGATTAACCAGAGACCTGTGGCGACATCTATCGCACCGCCACGAACTAAACTTAGAACGCGCTATTGAAAGTTTCTTCGGTATAACTACATATACAACGTCCAACCATCATTGGTTAGACCACGGCCCAGGAAAAGATCACCTTTGTTTTCAGGCATTTTCAGATACGTATTTGAAAGCGTTCGGTGTATCCACGACGGTATTTCTTCTTACCCCGTAATCAGAGAGTTAAAGTCTTGGATAAACCTACAAATGAGTATTGAAACCAACTTAATTTTTTTACATAGATTATTTTATAAGTAAAGCAAAACATCGTGGCGGCACCTGCACTTCTGATTACTAGATGTGAATCAAGGTCGCGTTGGCGGGTGATGCTAAGTGCAACACCTTAGGGTACCTTGGGGTAATTGTGCCACACAAGAAGAAGGGACTGTAGCACATAAATCTCTTATAACTCAGTAGCAGTAGCGTTTTCTTTCTTTGTTAACAAAGACACCAGTTTTTAACAGCAATAATGTACTGTTATTGCTTCTAATTCACTATTGCACACCCGCAAATTTAGTAACAAACGAAACACAGATATTAAAACGCAATTACAAACACTAAATAAAACGCAACTAAAGGCTAACAAACAGACATTTCTGTCATCAAATAAGCAAGATCTGTCTCCCTACAAAAGGAGGTTATAAAAGCTGATTATTTATGTGGACTGTAAATGAGCTGTTGGATCGTAAAATTATATGAGCCCTGGGTCAGCGCCACCTGCCGACGTTGGCGGCGAATGCGCTCGCGCAGCCCTGGCGATGGCGCCTCTTTAACGCCTTGGGGTACACTCGAGTACATCTGGGATTAAGCACCTTGTATTTCCAAATACCAAGATTACAAGATTTTATCTCATAATAAGTACTGTTATTTTTTTATGCGTAAATATGAGTTTTTTTATGATTAGTGTGAGTTTATATCTGAACTCACACGCCGCACGTCAGTAGAAGACGACGCGACTCTTAATGGTTGATCTTACTTTGATTGGAACGAACACGTTTAGAGGTGGTCTTTTTGATAGTTTGATTTTATAACCTTGGTATCTAAATCAAGTAATAAAGAAAATACACATCTTTATAATACACATTGTGTTGATGAAAATCAGTAGAAATAATATGTTTGACCCTTATCGTAACCAATTGCTTCTGTGACGATTCCAAAGCATTTTTACCGACTTCAAAAAAAGGAGGAGGTTCTCAATTCGTCGGAATCTTTTTATGTATGTTCACCGATTACTCGAAGACGCCTGAACCGTTTTGGAAAATTCTTTTTTAGTTTAAAAGGGTATACTTTACAGGTGGTCCCATATAAATTTTATCGAAATGATTCAGCGGTTTTTGAGAAAATCAACAAAAACATAGCAAAATTGGAGTTGTTGTGATTGAAGTCGGTTGTTTGTAACGTATTCAGCGTGGTCAATTATATGATGTTAAAAATTGCTAACTTCAATATTTAAACATTGGAAATAAGTGTCAATAAGTTTCCATATTCCTTCGTAAACGATATTGATAGGAACAGCTTAAAGCTTCCACAAAGACCCCTCACGTCTCACTTCACTAGTAACTCAGTACGCAAATCTCCGAGATCATAGCGTTGTGATTTACAAACCGCGGCGGATTCCTGATCCCGCGGGAATCAGTATCTGTGACACGGAAGGGGAAGGGTGTGCTCGATCCCAGTAGTAATTGATTGGACCGTGATTGATGAGGTACAACCTCGAGGAAGTTAGAAAAACACGGAACACGATCGATGGATGAAAAGGAAGAAAAATGAAGAAAGGAAAGAATATTTGACCTGTTTGGGAAAAGCGTGTTTAAAAAAAATGTTCTAGCGATGGCTTTCTTATTGGAGTTGCCTGCTCTCTCATTTCATATGTGTGAAATATGTAGCCGCATTCATTGAAATGAATAAATTAAGCAGAACTAAGCGAAAAAACTATGAAGATGCTAGGAGTGCTTCAACCCTTATGTGGATAGGTTAAAACCTTCACCTTGAACCATGAGGCGCTTTGCTTCATTAAACATTCATGTTAATTCTTTGCCACCATCAGTTTTTTAAATCGTATTAGTTACCCGAAATCAGATGCCTGCGACTGGAATTATTATTTATCGCATTTGATCCGATAATATTGTACAAATATCACCATTTTATCTATCAACTTTTAATTAGTTAGCTCTTTTTTATATGTATACAGATCTTCAAGAAGAGAGTAAATAGTATATTTAGCATTGCATCCACCTTTAAATCCATAGTCATTGTCAGTAGAGTGGTTTGAATATTCATTTTACGAATGACATTAGTGTATGTAAGAAAACGAAACGTACACAACAGTCATAAGTGCGTTTTTTCGATACGGCCAGCCCATAGAAACCGAAAACTGTGAACATTACCACTATAATAAAATGGTCAATGACTCCGTAAGAAACAAGTATTATTATGACAAAAAAGATATTACATTCTAATTTACAAGATTGATTTAGAAAACATTAAATACGTGAAGGCATCAAAAACAACATATGTCAAAACAGAGCTTAGGAAAACCAACAGACGGAAGTATTATCCTATTAACAAATAACAGCGTTAGCGCCAGCTGCCTAACGACAATATAACTATATATTACCTTTAATTAATTCCAAACGCTTGTTAGTTTTGTCAAGAACCAAACCCCTAATCATATTGTAATTAAGTCCTTTTTTACGCCAATTCTCCCAAATTTTTTTTCTGACATACATCATCTCTATAACGAGGTTGGATTTGGTGAAACGCAAAATTCACCGTATTCGTATTCTGCTGAGGTGTTAATTTGTATAGTAGGTGTTGTTAACAAATATTTGGGTTTGGGAGGTGTTTTTTCATATAATTGGGGTACATACACCTTGGTGTGATGATCGCAGGCGCCTCCGGCAGAATCTGATTAGGGTGACCTTCTCAGAGGCTTAAGAATCGGACAAAAGCGAACACATTTAATATTTTACTAAGACTAACATAGAATATAATAAATAAAATATAAACAGAATAGAAATCTATATTACTGACATAATAAATAACAATATCAATGCAACAACGATTAAAAGAATCCACATTATGTCACGCTATAAAAATTTTCACGCGAGAGTCGTTTTCACTGATGATTTATATCTGCACAAATGCATTAAAATGATAACGCTACACGAAGACAACCATATTAGTATAGTAACGCAACAAATAAATCTTGTTAACTTGAACATTATGGATTTGTATTACGACTGATTGAAACTCAACAAGTATGGAAAGAAACAACTATCAAGAATGCACCGCCTAATAAGAATGAATCTTGAATAAATAGGTATTTTTTATATATCCATATATATAAAGGCAAAGCAAATAAGAATGTGTAAAATTAAACAGCAATTTGCGTTCAATTAATGTAATAAATGGACAATGTTTCTATTGATACGCTTTTTTTTAAAGCAATTATTCCTAATACCATCTGAAGGAGATGATAATTCATATAGATATTTACTAAATTACTATACAGTCCTTAGTTCCTGAAGGTACATATTAGAAGTCTGACTACTTGAAATGAGTAATCTTATATAAAGTGGAAATACCATATCCGCAATTGATATTCCCACCAAATCTAAAGACTATATCTACAATACAACTCTAATTTTCAAAGTCTCTCCGGGGCAAAACGATAAATTCTTCCACGATGGTTGAGGTCGAAGATAATATAGACATACATGTGGACAGATAAATTTACAAAAGACATGCTGTAAACTATGAAAAGCGTATAACTTTATACCGATCTCTTTAGTGCTGCTCATAGAAGCATTGCTTACTTGAAACAAGTTTCAGAGGTGAGTGTTGAATTTCTGGTTCCAAATTCTAAAGAGTATTTACACGCGTAGCTGTTGATAAAAAAGAAAATACGATAACACGCCTGACTAATCTTTAAGTTGAAAACGCGTTCGGTGGTAGACAGTAAAAAACTAAAAAGGTATAATAGACAGTGCTCGGTCATAAATAATAGAATCATTAACATCTGCCGGTATTATTTGGACCATCAATTTTTTTCGATTTAAAAATGTTGTGTAAATTATGTTTAAGTTGAGGCTCTACTTCGCTGGGCGTCTCCGGAAAATGACGTGTTTTGACGGTTATGCCATTACTATTACTGTTACAAATAACGTTCTCAATTTCCTCTGTTAAGCTAATCGCTTTACACAAATAGTATGCCGTTATAATGTTTACATGCGTGTAATTGATTTTTGTTAACAAATAAGCGATAATTAATAACTTGAGTAAAATTAAATAGGTGTCTGGAATAAATCAAAAGTTTTACTAACCAAATGGTCTGAGTGGGGATCTCGGGGCGCACTAGGGGCCGGGTTGGGCCACAGCAACTTTGACAACATCCGTTGGCTTTGGCTATAGATGAGCTCCTACGAAAGGAGAGAAAAATTTACTTTAGTATGACAAGAATATCGGCATGCCACGCCTTATTGATGTAACTTGTCTTTTTCTAAAATAAAAAAAATGTGTAGGTAGTAATAAAGAGCAATCAAGTAGTTTTAAACAAAAAAAAACTTAAATGCTTTTGTGTAGGTACAGTTGCTAGAGTTTTTTGAAATGACCACTTTTATGGACACCCAAAATATTTATAAAAAGACGTTTACAAAACCGATCAAGTTCGCTGCCTTCCAAGTATGTACGAAACGTGAAAGAGGCAATACAAACAAAGACTTATTATAATTTTGCCATAATAATATGTACTTACTAGTGAGGTAAGGTGCAAAAATTCTCATTCACCGAGGTGGGTCCAATCTATATGTTTCTTAGAAGTCACTGCCTCTAGCGATATAACCCACACTGAACTGAGTGAATGAGTAAGATTATTAATAATAATAACACGTTTTTACCAGGTCTGCGCCCGCGCCTCCGGGCTGATCCCAGTTGATGTTGAACTACGTGGGTCGCCAAACGTTGGCGCTTTCATGAACAACTTCAGGTATAACAAATTGAAAACACCTATCGTGAAAATAAAGTAAATTTTGGAGATGTGTTTGATGTGTGTGATCTCAAAGTAAGTACAAAAAATATGCAAATGTTTCCTCGAGACATTGATGCAAAATCCTGAAGTGAGTCTACTAAATCCTGAAACCTAAAAGTGAACGCCATTGTAAAAGTAACTTATTTCTTGCCTCGTGTTCGCATTTCGAAGAACACTAAAGTTTTATTCAGAAAACAGCCAAGGGCTGGCCACTGCTGGCGCTAAAAAGTATAACGAGACCGTAATAATAGGTTGTGCAAAGTTCTCGCCTGCAAAACAAACAGACTCCACAGAGCAGACGAAACTCAGAGAGTGCTAAATTACTTTAATAACGCGGACTCGTTTCAAAAACCATTTTGCGACTTACCCAGTTCTGATTTATTATTCAGTTTTTTTTAAAGAGGTCTTTTGCGCGATCAGAAATGTGTTAATTCTCTTTGTTGAGTTTAAGTGAAGTGATTCGAATTTTTGGCAGTTCTTCGGATTCACAAATTGGTTTCTGGAAAGCATTACTGTGTGAGTAAATGTTTTGTTAAAATTTTGCTCTTAATATGAGTACATTTCCTAAGTACTTGAATAAGTTGCTAGAATTTTTACTAGTACTTGTACCGAAAACTAACTGTTTACACAATGTCAGGTATCTATTTCTTTAGAACAGTTTATTTGTTATTTTGATCTCTCTTAATGTAGCTTTGTCTACGCTGGGAGGGGAAGCGATCATTATAGGATCATCGAGTAAAATTACATCATGATCGATATTTATCTTACATAATACAGCTGTCAGAATTATAGCCATACATCGTGCTTGTTTTAATTTTATTTTAAGGTATTGATGTAACTATTAATCAGGAATTCTCTTTTCGTCTACAAGTACTCGGAACGAATGGATTGGATGCATTTAATTTTATGGGTGAGGATAGTTTAAGTTAATTTCATGGGTGTTGTCTGTAATGATAGTTTAAGGTTTAATTCCGTTTTTACTTCATTGCCGATGACGTTAGGTATGACATCATTTGTAGCGTCTTAATGATTAGACATCAAAATGTTTACGACATTATCAAAATAACTTAATACACTTGTATCTAGCTTCATCTTGCAGTGTCAGCTCAATTTTGTCATGTAAGAACTTTTTCAAAGAAAGAGCTGGAAGATGTGTTTTTTATCGGCAACTATGAAACGACCACGTTTCGTTTTAGACCCAAAGATAGTATAGCTTGGTGTCTTTAAACACTAATTTCTCTCAGGCATTTTACAGACGAATTATCTTTACAAAGTAGAAGGGCAACACTTGCGGCGACGACAGTTAACATTATGCCACTTGAACATAGCTATTACGTGCAACCTCTTGCATTGCGGTCGCCTAATGCAGCAGTATTGTTTCAAACTTTCCAAATTGCGACGCAAGAAAATGATTTAAAACCACAGGGCTGAGTTCCACTCGCCTAATCCCTGCCGAGAGGTTTTACAACTTAATTCTAGGACATCAGAACTTAATTTACAACTGTGCGATGCTGTGAGCGGCGGTTACTGGAAATTGCCCGTCGCAGAGGTAATGCGCGCTCGCCGGCTTCCAGACTTCTAGACCGATGATAAATTCCGTAATTTTCTTTACGGCCACCTACTTCAGCAACTGACCGGAGCGATCGTTGAGACGGAATACTTTTGCAACATTATTCTTCCCGCGATTCTTGACAAAGCTATAAAAGCTCAGCTGGAGATTGCGCTGGCGCAGTTATTCGAGGCTAAATAATATGTCAGGGACTTAATCAGGCGGGCATCGAGGAGTCGACGTCGAAGGCTGTAATTAGCGGGCAGTTGTACAAATATGAATGGAGGCTGGCGCGGCGCCCGCGCAGCCGGGGCGGGCCGCACTGCCATAAATACTGTCGGGACGCTCGGAACATGGCCAGTGAAAATCTTACGATAAAGCTTGTTTTGTCGTGAGCAAAGGTTGCTGATCTCTGAAATGACGTGGAGGTTTTGACGTGACAGTATATTTGACTAAATCCTGCACTTACTTCTATTGCTGATGAAGGAATGTTGTTTTGTATAGCATTATTCAAAACTGTTCTATTATAAAAACTTGAAGCACAACGAAAAATAATAGCTTTTCTACGAGCGTAGCTTTAATGATAAGCATTTTTATCGTGGTGGTCGTCACTAGCACACGAGTCACCGCGTGACATCCAGCTGAAGTATCTACGATCACATCCAGAGATATTGCCTCCCATAAAGGAGAGACGAGACTTATATGGATACGCCGCAGCGGCGACGAGAGGCCGACACAGGGGAAGATCAACACTAATTAAGCACCATAAAACCGAATATCGCTCCCGTAACGACGACGGCGTCTTCGTTACCTTTCACCGGGCTGCGGCTGGGGAGAAATGAGAATCGCCGCGCCGCACTCGCACGAGTGTACGATCCTCGTAATAGATTAATGATATAGCCTGCGAGGTCTGAGTTGGATGAGGGGTCGCGGACGCGAGGTGGCCGCCGCTGCCGCCGCCGCCGGCCGCCGATGACGCGTCGGCCGCCACCCGCGCCGCGACAGGGATGCTGCGCTACAACAGAGCGGGATGCACGAATAATCGATAGAGGCGCCACCGGAGCGCCGCGGGGCGGCGCCCACGACGGCCCCACGCGCACAACACGTCTTATTGAGAAATTCCCGAGATGATGCATAATTCTCATTTTGGTTTCCCGTGTATTCTACTCCCTGTTAACAGTATTACCATTTCGGTGACCGAGTTCGCAGACGCATACATTATCTGTCCCTCGCCGCTCGAGCCTGACTTTGTATGCGCATCGCTGAACGTTCCCTTGAATTATAGCTTCGCATGTGTTTTACAATGACAAGCATTGCTTTTGACTTTATCGTTCACTCGGTATTTTTAATGTTCTTCTAGCTCAAGCTTATCCTCGTGTTTGTCATAAACTTTGGCTCATAAACAACGACGATAGTGGTCATTCAAAATGTATTGCACTTGCACATTGTGAATGTATCGAATAAACACAGGTCTAATAGTTCTTGCACTTTGATTACCCTCTAGCGTTTTGACCTAACTCATAAATCGCATGACCTTTCAAGCAATCGTCCGAAGCTGTTAAAACAGCAATCAACTTTTATCGGACAGTTATGCTAATAAGACATGCTAATTCCCAAAACCAACAAGAGTGGAAGAAAAAAGCGCAGCTCGTCGAGGTTGGTAAAAAAGGAAGCCTTCGACGGCCGACGGGCGCCACAGTCCAATTACGAGGCATAAACCGGGCGCGATCATCTGCGCAGGAGTCCGTAGGAAGGAGACGCGGCGTGGTCGAATGGTTCACAGTGTCGTTGGAACTTGGAACTTACAGTAATAACTCTGTAGAAATAGCAAAAAAAAACATAAATCAATCAGGTGATAACCTTACTTTGTTAAATATTGTTTTCCGTTTAAGATAACTAACTAGTCTAGGAGTTAGAGCAACAAAAGTTCCCTCCTTGGCGCCGTGAATTGGTGAAGCTGCAGACAAGAGTGTATTCATTCACCAACGATAAAATGGAATTTCCGATCTAGCTCTGATTGCCAGTTCTCAAGATGTATTTTTCTTTTTACCCGTCTGCCTAAGTGGAGGGTAATGTTTTTCGAGTTTTTGTATTTACGTATGTAAGTAACGATTTAAATTACTTAAATAAAGAACTTAGTAGAGTTATATGTGTGTACGTATGTATGTACGTTTAATTGTTATGTCTGTAACCAAAAAAATATGAAGTGTGTGTGGTCGATCGATTCGTCTTGTTTCCTATGTTGAAATATTAGATACATTTTATTCAGTCGTGTTTTTATTTTTCATTTTGAAAACGAATATTTTACAACAATTATGTATAATCCGGGACAAATCACACACGGTCATCTGGCCCCAAACTAGGATTCCCTGTACCTTGGGAACTAGAGACTGATATACATACACATATACATTTAAATACATACATATATAGATATTATACACCCAGACTCAGAACAAACATTTCTGCTCATCACAGAAAAGTTTGCCCTGTGTGGAAATCGAACCCACGACTCTCGGATCAGTGGTCAGGATCGCTAACCATTTAGCCACCGAGCCTATATAGGATCATAGGGTCAGTCATATAAGAAAACGATATTTCATGATGTGCTTTTACTTTTGAAATAGTTAAATTACTTTACGATTTTTTTAAATTGCAGAAAAGCCCTGTACAGATATTGGTTGATAAATCAACTATGTGGTGTCTTCAAATAATTGTAATTTCAAAAAAATATTTAATGAAAAGTTATTCATTTTCACGAATAGAAACCTAACTTCATATAGAACATACCGTATTATCGTTTCTTTATAGTGTGCCTATACGATTTTGTTAACTAAAAATACTGTTAACTTAAGACATGTCTATAATCATCACAACAAACAAGTCTTTTATTTTTCCAGTTTATAGTTTAATACCTGTGATTATCGACAAGCCTGCTTGTACGAGATAGATTGCTTTTATTACACCCCTTTTACATTGATAGCAATAATCGGGATAACAAGTCTTCATTTTTAAACGTATTTGGGCGGCGGCGTAGAGTTTAAACAGGGTAAAATATATATTAAAGGCGAAGTTCTAGTCTTGAAACTGAACAACTTTTGATCCTTTAGTTAGTACTCAATTAGTTGGGATCGCTTTTTTTAAATTTTCATACCAAAAATTCAAATTTGAGCATACGCAAATTTTACGATGAATTGACCTATCTGTTGCCCAAAAAACGTTTTGTTTTACTTCTCTTAGTCAAGTCTTTGAGCAATGTTAACTAACTTAGAGTCAATACCAACAAGTCTAAAATGTCATGTGAAACTGTCTACTTAAACTAGGGATTTTTCTACTCATGAATAATATTTTTTTCTGAGTAAGTCTAACGATGTTAGTTCACAAAAACTTTGACCCAGTAGAATAAACACAAACTGTAGGTAATCAGACTTCAAGTTATTTTAATAATCCAAAATGGATTCCATTGGAAAACTGTTGTAGGTAGTAACGAATTTTCAAAATACCCATTCAGCGAATTTGTTTGACATCTCGACATTTCCTGTTTGTTCGTTGGAAATCCAATACCTCCGCTCCGTTCTAATTCCTAACGCTTCCGGAGTTCCGGGTGACGATAGTCAATACCGGTCATTCTAATCCAGTAATTCGAGCGTAGGTAACGGTGACGGGGCGTGACTGCGGCCCGTGACGTCACCGGCGTCGACCAATCAGAGAGCGGCATCCGGGACTCATTGTCACCCCGTGCGGCGACGAATAACTACCGTATCGGTACGGTAAGCGTAAGTGTAGAGAGCTTGGTGGAACGGAGATTGATTTGGTAAGGTGACATTATCATAAAATGATTTTGTAAACGAAAAAAGAGAATACATCTGTCAATATTATAATAATATAATACTAATATCTGGGACAAATCACACACGGTCATCTGGCCCCAAACTAGGATTCCCTGTATCTTGGGAACCAGAGACTGATATACATACACATATACTTTTTAAATACATACATATATAGATATAATACACCCAGACTCAGATCAAACAATTCTGCTCATCACAGAAAAGTTTGCCCTGTGTGGGGATCGAACCCACGACTCTCGGATCAGAGGTCAGGATCGCTAACCACTTAGCCACCGAGTCAGTCGAATATTATGTCAATGGTATGTCAATAGTACTACTAAATTAGACTTTCAAGAGTAAAGGTAGCGTAGACATTCTGAGCTTACAAATACATAATTAGGAATTTATACAGGGCGTTAAAAAAAGTGCGTCTGAGATTTTATAGGGTTACTTAGAACCAAGTATAGAATACAGGAAAAATATTGAAAAAATCCGATCTACAACTTTTTTCAGTTTTTTGTACAAATTCGTGAGTCACTGTTCAGATTTAGTTTGAAAATCTAAAAAAATAATTGTAGAGCGGATTTTTTCAATATTTTTCATGTATCCTATACTTGATTCTGAGTAACCCCTTAAAATTTCCAGAGCACTTTTTTACACTGTATAATATTTAGATTAACTACATCAAACTAAGAATTAAGCAATTTTAAGGTACATCTACAAGACATGTTATTAAAACATTTCGATCATTAAAATGTAACCGAATAAATTATTATTACCTTGTACAACTAGAACTATTACCCCACCCCACCTTACCTATGACGGTTTCTGCCTTTGCAAAAATAAAATACATTGAATTATCACCTTTATTTTTTCGTAACAGGGTAGTGGTTTAAAAATTTAAGTTGCAATATTAGGTTTGTCTTGTGACAAATCAAAGCTAGGGTGACAGGAATAGGGTGCGTGCACAATGCAAGCGGGATTAGGTGAAATGTGCAGTGTGTGTATGGAGCTTAACCTATTACGTCACGCCTTTCTATGATGGCTGCTCGAGTGTTGCACTATTATTAATAATTTCATAATAAAGGTATTAGTTGTACGTGATATTACTCTTATGTGATGATATCTTATTTAGTAAGCTTTTGTCATTCTATCGTAAGAAGTGGTATCTATTTTCAGCCTTTTCTTTTAGCTTTAACTCTATAGTTTAACTTTCTGATTTAGTCAGTTAATTTATTGATAAAAAATTATATTAGTTAATAAGACGTTATGTTGGTAAACATGCCTTACTATATGCCCTAATATATGATTAAACCCTAAAGAACAATTTGCGTTAGTGATAACATATTTTGATAACGAAGCTTATATCTAGACTTTAGTACTTCATAATTACAGGTAAACATCTATATACGCCCATTATCAGTTACGTCACAAATCGTTCGACTTCAAGGCGGCCCGGCTTTACTTAATCCGGCTCTGGGTGGTTCAGGGTATCTGTAACACACTCGTAAATCGTATCGTTCGTTCGCCAGTCGGCCACGCTACGCTAATCTGTACCAGTCCTGCCTCAATTAACGTTCGGAACGTGTTCGGAACCCACCAATTAAATAGATAAAATACGCTTCTGGTGGTCCAGTGGCCGGATATTTGATGGACCAATTGTGAAATTCGATGACCAGTTTTTGTGTTAATGAGTTCTTGTTGAGTTGAGAGGTCGAAAGCTGATAAGCGATTTTAAGGAGTATTTTTTAAGGTTTTATTTATTTCAGTAGGTGGTGCCTACCACATTGAGGTTTGGGTATCCTTCACTAAGTTGTAATATTTTAAGGTAATGGTATTTTGTCAGTCTAATCAAACAATATGGGTACCGGCTCATTACATTGTCATTTTATAAATAAACTTTGCTTCCGTTCAAAAATATGATCGATAGTAAAAATAGCGCCATACTGACTCTCTTTGGGTACAGAAAAAGGAGGGTGATATAAAATCTCAGCAAAACATCTATAAATTGAAGCGAGATGAGTTTGCGAAGGAAGATGCGGGCGCTGTCAGATCAACGCGGTTTTCAGAGAGCCGCCTTTGTTTGAGTTTATACAAAAGTAGTACGGGTTCAATTTCGGCAGGGTAAGTTAGGGGCACAGAATTCTAAATTAATTTATCTGGAATTCTGTTTTCGACGATACCGGTTTGTCTGAAATTTGAAGCAGTGAAGTGAAATAAAAGTGACATATTGTTTTGAGTGCGACTCTTGAATGTTGGGTTCATCTTAATAACTCGAGGATAATTTTTTTTGGTTAATTATTTTAATAACTCTCAACCAGAATTAATTACATCTAACTTAACAATTTAAGTTACGGATTTTTTCACATATACAGGGTGTTAAAAAGTGCGTTTGAAATTTTAAGGGGTTACTCAGAATCAAGTATAGAATCCAAGAAAAATATTGAAAAAATCCGTTCTTCAAATTTTTTTTTCAGATTCTCATACTAAATCTGATAGTGAATCAAGAGTTTGTATGAAAAACTGTAAAAAAAATTTGAAGAGCGGATTTTTTCAATATTTTTCCTGGTATCTATATTTGAGTCTGAGTAACTCCTTAAAATTTCAAACGCACTTTTTTTAACACCCTGTATATTAGTAAGTAACTGTTTAAAAAATATCGAACATTTACAAAGACAAAACTGCTTCTTTCCCTTTACCATTGGCTCTAAAATAAGCACCGAGAAATAAATATAATGCGATTATTCTGCGGCACCTTTGATGTCTCAAAGGAGACCGAATTGTTTGGCATAAAGAGCTCACTCCATGGCCAGTCTGCGTCGCCTCGACGGGCGGGAACATCACAGTTCAATTAAAACCGTAACGTTCAGGTTACTCGTTGGTTGAGGTACTGTTGGATAAAGAGGGTGTTAAGAAAAGTGCGTTTGAGATATTAAGGGGTTACCCAGAATCAATTACAGAATACAGGAAAAATATTGAAAAAATCCGATCTACGGAAAAATATTGAAAAAATACAATCTACAACTTTGTTTTTCAGTTTTCCATACGAATTCTTGATTCACTATTTCGATTAACTATCTATGGGAAACTAAAAAAAAATTAAGGGCGGATTTTTTAAATATTTTTCCTGTCGATACTTGATTCTGAGTAACCCCTTAAAATTTCAAACGCACTTTTTTAACACCCTGTACCACGTTTCTGTTAAATGAGAAAAAAGCTAAATCAGTAAAACAGTTAGTTTTTTTTCTAAGTTTTAAGGAATAACACTAACGGGAGCTTCCAGTATTTCTCATAATTATCACTAGATGACGCAAAGGCTTTATGATTAAACAAATTTTGATATTTTTCGTTCAGATACTCATAACTTGTACAATTTTGAATTTATTAATACCTCGTAGAGTATGGAAACGAATAGTCATTTTAATATACACTAAATTATGACGTTATAATCCACTATATACAGAAACATTTTATAGAATTCAGATGAGTAATAGTAGAAGTAGTAGGTCACGCCAAGATAATAGATTTGAGTGTAGGTTGATATACTGATAACCGATCGCGACCATAGCCATATAGAAAAGAACCTTAAGGACGTTCATTGCTTTTTATAACAACCTGGTTTTAAAGAAAATCACAAACACTCACTAAATTGACTGGAACTTCCAGTCTGTCATATCATAATCATATACATGCGGGTTTACGGAGCTGAATTAATTTTTGAGTTTCTTGTAATGGAATGGCAAAATTTAAAAACTCAATGAATTTCATATTTTTTTTTTACATGAATATATATATATGTTTTATCATATTTTTTTGTTTTGGTTACTTTCTGTCAAAAGGGGAAGCTTAGCTTCCTGCCTGCTATACAAATAAAAGTTGGTTGGTAAAATAATCATGTATGGTGAAGTGACGTTACCCAATGAAAACCCCTTTCCAAAACATTAACCAGGCATCTTCAGATTGTTAAATCTATATCTGAAATCGTATTAATCTAACAGTTATTTCACGCATACAATTAAGAATAAAACCGAACCGAATAATGAAAACGCTGGCCACATTTAAAAAGAAGATTACAATATCACTGTAAATCCAAAAAATATTTTCAAATATCGAATGTTTCGGCAGGATCAAACGGCTACCGGTATTGGCTCGACGTCGACCTCTTCAACGATCGTTATTATACTTATAATGCACCTTAAGTAAGTCTTAACACACAAAAACACTCAGTATCCACTTTATCACTTCATTCTTGAGTCATCTCGCTCGTTTTTATGGGTTTTAGCTGCCATAATGATTGGGATGGTGTTGATAAGCATTTGATAGAACCTATTAGATATTCAAATTGGTTATTGATCCAATGGCTAAACAGCAGAACTGAGGAGTTTTACAAGCAAGTGTTGCTGACACTAAATTTTGGTTTTAATAAATAATATTATAAGAATTAAAAAAAACTATAAAGTATCTTTATATTTGATTAGAAATTTTTTGTTCTGCAAATGGGTGTTTTATGTAACTTTTAAAATAATTTTAATAATATCATGCTGGTATCAACATTTGCAAAACCTTGAGTTAATTTGTTTTTTGTTGAAATGTGTACCGATGTTCCTTGGTTTACTTATTTACCATAAAAATAAAGATACATAGCGAGAGCTGTTATTGTGAATAAGGATGACAACATTTTCACTCTCTATCATCATTACCACACTGTTTCTTGGGAACCCCAAATGATTGGTCGTCTGTGTTCTTCTTCCAATCACCTTTTCGAACTGTCATTTCAGTGCTCACCTTCATTTCCTTCACACAATATAGTCATCTCTTCTTTGGTCTTCTTCTTCCTACTAATTAATACACCTTTACAATAATTTGTCTACTATCAAATGAATTACAATATGCCATACCAAAAAAAAAAGATTCTCAGCTATGCATGTAGTCATCTTTCATCAGCGACCAGAAATAAAATTCCTGTAAGATCTGCCTGAAACGTTTTTAAAGGTTATTGTAGATTTTCCACTTGCGCGCCCGAGGACAGAATCATTTGTAACTTTTAAATGTTGTTTTGTGTCAACCCTATGTTTCGCTAATGTTTTCCCTGTGGCAACCCTACGTAGATGAGGCCTGCCGGTGGCCGCAGCGGTTGACAAAACAAATGAGTGTTTTAGCGCTATCGGCCAGCGTCTCATCTTGCCGCCCGCGCCCGCGCCGGTAGCCAGCGACTCAGATAGGAGGCTTTCAGCATAATTTGTGGGTTAAGTTTATTATTGTCACGGAACATAGGTGGCGTTGAGACTCTGAGATTTTGTCGAATTGCATATCGCGAGATCAATTTGTAATATATGTGCTTACGCCATGAGCCACAAATATTGAGATATTTTTTAATTTACAAAAAAATTGTAACTACAATTATTTTTACATAACTGTGAAACATTTAGCGTTTAGCTATAATAGTAGTTTAATAAGATTATTCTCCTTCTTCTAGTCATGTAGTATATATAAATAACCGTGCTATCACAAAGGACAAACAGCAGTTATTAAAAATAAACTTCAAGTTATATAATGTTTCTATGAAAAAACTAGTATTTATTCCTCATTTCCTCTATCAAACATATCTATTTTAATTTTATTTTATTTACTTGGCACATAAAACAGATTAAAATAATAATAATATACCTATGATACCAATTTTTTCCCATTTTATTATAATATGAAAAAACATTTTAGATTCCATGCACAATTCAATGAAGGAAGGATTCTAAGAAGAAGAATAGCAGCAGTATACTCTTCAATATTTACGTAGCAAGGCCCTCTCCACGCCAGGCCTTGTTCCACAAAATGACCACCAATCGGCCCGATACGATAACGTGTTTAAATTCAACATTTTATTGGCCTTATCATTGGTAAGCTCACTCGATTGAACACTTCTTTTGTTTCTTTTTTGAAATTCCTTAGATTGGTGGCTAGAATTTAGCTCTGACTTGGTTTGATTTTCGTTTAACTTCATATAGTTGTATACTATATTCATATAATGTTTTTATTTATATTACACAAAATAGGTTTTTTGCACTGATGAACTTATCTGCGCTATGTTGGAGAACAAATATTTTAACTACATATATTAGTATGGCTTTATGTTCGCTGATAAGCAGTAAATGAAAAATGCTACTCATAACAATAAAAACTTTTCTTAACGATCTTTCACAATCGGAGGAAAAAAAGGTAAAATTTCCATACACAGTTCGCAAATCGACAATTAGCATGAAAAGTAATGTATTATTTTTGATTCGATTGTATAGGTTCCTTAGGAATGTTGTTTAGTTTCATGTGTAATATCTATCATATACCGTTTGTCATCGAATCGATATCTATCCTTTTTCTCTTAAAGTTCTACTCCATAGGAATTTTAATAATTTAAGATTTATTGTAATCTGTTTAAGACTCTACAAAATAAACTTTTCAAACTAATCACGCATTACTACTGCAAGTACAAACTCATCTACCTAGCGTAAGGATTTAATAAACATTAAAAATGATTTTTTACAGATGACATTTTGGGTAAACCACAATATACAGGTGCTTAAAGCAGCGGAATTCTCAAAGAATTATTTCTTGGTTCTTGGAAACACCGAGTGCTAAAATTCTGAGATGCCTTATCGGTGTCTTTATGTGCGCAATGTGGGTTATAAAAGTTTATTCGATTCGTATATTTAGATGATACGATGTACTGGAGAAATGTTTATTTCCAAAAAGACCAAGGTACCAAATTAAATGACAGAGAGACGTACAAAAAAGAGAAGTGCAATTTTTCAATTTTTAAATACAGAAACAAAACCCTCTTATTCGCTTTATTTAAAATAGATAACAAGAGTACCATACGTGACGTCGTCGGTACCGAAAGTTTTTTGAAACGAGCTTTACCCATGGAAAATTAGGATATTTTGTGTGATTTGATTTATAAAATCAAAAATCCCACGACTTTATGAACCACAAATAAGAAGACGTATCTGAACAACTTTCACTAACGTCAATTATCAAAATAAGTGTACTTCTTAGCTGATTAACCAAAGTTTTATGAAAAGTATTTCTTTTTTCATAGTTTACCTTATTACTGTTCTGTAAATTTAATGGCCGATAATCTTATTCACTTGACGAAAAAAAAACAGCTGTTATTACATTAGATCTTCTTAGCTTATCTCAGAATTAAAGCATAACCGCTACCGGTCTTTGCACGAAGCCGGAGATACGGCGTTTCGATACTACACCATTTTGAGTTTAATGGACTTGACAAAAAAGATGCGATAAAAAATTGTTTAATGGAAAACATCAAACCGCATAGTTTCAAAGCATAAACAGTCAAGTTAGCAAATATATATTCTATATATATTCTGTCCATTTTGGGCATTATTTTGGGAAAAACATTAAAATCAATGCTCAGTTTGAATTTCAACCTTATTAGAGGGTAACGAATTTTAGTTAATTTAGTAATGAACGGTAACTAAGAACTTTTAACTTAAATTCTTAAATAAAAGCCTTGTGCAGAACTCTTAAAAAAGCTTTTTCATTAGGGTTGTAACAAAAAAGACAATGCACATGAACACCTCGCCCATACAATGAATAAATAAATACAGCACAAAACGACTACACCAAGTAGTGTAACCAACTGGTTACACTGGGACTCCACTGGAGGCTAACGCGTGGCATCAATCTCTCCGGCCGCCCAACAATTTGTCACCAGGGCGCCGCCCTACGCCGCCCAAGCAGGGCTAGGGACATGTCCTCATAATATATTAAAAGAAAATGCTGTTTTTTGTGAAATGGAACTTCGCTGCGTAGTGTGTTTATAGCTAGAATCGGAATAGTCAATTCAGCACAGCTGTACTGTTTCTAAATATTGTATATCCATTTCATTTACACGCAGAATTTATATAATCCAACATTTCGGAAAGTTTTATTGTTTCTTTGACATTTTAATCACTACCATCACATATAAGACCTATTTTAATCAAACACATGAACGCATTAATTTTATTGAAATATTGAAAACATCTTGATTTCCATGAATTTCAATACACACTTTTATTTGGTATTATGTGTTTTATTAAATCCTTTTTTTAATTTCCCCCCATTGAAACAGTTATTAAACTTCACTTATAAATGTAAGAGAATACAAATTCACACGATATATATTTGATAGAAATTCGATGTAAGACTAAAATAATGTGTAATATCTGTAAAACGAGTTGGCATAACGGCTTATTTTAGGAACCGTAACTATAACAGTACCTTTGCATCGGCCGCGGCCCTTACAAAATGTCAAACAACACCAAAACTCACAACGTAAGTAAGTAAAATTGTACAAAGGGAATGTGGAAAAATGGAAAATTGCCCGTTTTCACGAGTGAGAGGAGGTGCGAGGGTGACGAAAATATTTACCTGGCAATAATAAAAATGATACCAGGGAACGACGCGAGCCCTGACACCGGCACAAATATGGGATATATTTTTCTGTTCCTTTTTTTGCTAACAAAAACAACGTAATTTTGTGTTCAATATAATTCTGCGCTGGATTAATATAGTCGTATATGTTGAAAGTTCTTGAAGGTAACTAGGGGAAGACCGTGAACCTATCATAATAGTTTTATAATTTCAGTATTTTTCCATAACTGGCAAATCCTTAATATCGTGTCATCTGATATTTAATTATATGCAAAAGTATATAATAAATTGATGCAAAAGATGAAAGTAAGCTTACCAAGTTCCTCGCATCAGCAAACTGGGTCTCTCCTTTCCTTTATACATGTTAGTAACGTTGATGTTTGGCGACAAGATGAATTTAGCGAGTCAAACGGGCTTAGAAAATGCATTACAAGTAACCAAACCGAGTCCTACACAGTTGGACCTCTTCGGAAATCAAACAATTGATTAAGAAATTGAGCTCACTTGTACTTGCTTTGAAAAAGTTACCGTTGCGCGACAGATCTTAAAACAGCTGATCGAAATTGCTATTTAAACCTATGTCTTACATTCTATTTTCTGGCGCCATTTATTACCATATTTGCAAAATTCAATCTTAAAAAAAGTGACAGAAATATTTGGTTATTGCATTGCGAGAAAGAAATAAAAGTATGCAGTAAATTCAAACAATCGCCGAAAAAGTGCCAACGCGTTTGAAATTGGAATTCTTCGCAACACCCTACGAGGAGTGTAATGTAGCAGTTATATAAGTACTAGTTGTTTGCCGTGGTTTCATCTGTGAATCTTGTCGAGGAACCAAGTTTAAGGTAAAGAGATGACATTTGATAGTTTTTTTATACAAAAAAGGAGGGTATTCTATATGACCAATTATTTCAAAACATTGAAATAAAAATTCACTATAACCGTCTAACTAAAAGAAGTTCTTATCAAATCAAACTTTGTTCTGGTTTTCATAACCTCAGTGTTTTTAAAAATCACACATATCTAGCAAGAACAATTCCTTTAAAAACGTCAGACATATCCATTTGCGAACTGTATTTTTTTATAGTTAACCCGGCGATAGCGTGACTCATAAACAACACAGGTTACATCGTACAGTATAAACGAGGTAAAATTGAAATCAAACAAACACTCCAGGTGAACCGTTATTATTTGTCTTTTGAAGAACACTGTCATAACTAGCGTAACATATCATAAAATTTTATTAAACCTTACTCTAGAGCTGTGGAAATTCAGACATTGAAAGTAAACACTGACTTTTTATTATCACCAGCAAATAGGGGTATATTTTTCATAATAGCTTTAGTTACAGGCTTTATTTTGAAGATGACATTACTATGTATATTCTTCATTTGAAAATTGTTGTGTTGATTTTTTAAAATCAGTTATTTGTTATTTGTAAATTATTATTATGCAGTTTGGAGACTAACCTAGTTCCTTCTCGTCGGTTGTTATTAAAGTGATATTTTTAAGTAGCACTGACCTTTTAAAGAAATTTTCTTCACGTATTGTGGAAAATGAAAATAGAAAATCTAAAAGTTTCTACTGTAGATCAACAGTACCATTTTGCCTGCAGTTGACATTGCATTTGTGTCGCAGGCGCCTCGCCAACGTTTGTATGTGCAATTTTATTTTGAATTCAAAAGCAGCACTGATAGTGGCCGATAGATAAATGGAAAATCTAACATGGGTATTTTTAAGACTTGTTTTTCTTTTACGTTATCTGTGTCTGTCTAGAAATATTTGCGTTATTCAAGTTTTCTAAATTCATAACGATGAATTGAAAGGGAGAACAATCGAACGATCTTTGTTCTAGGATATTAAATATTGATTTTTAGTTTAACTGTATACATAAATCACTTCCTTATTTTCTAATACGTTGATATACTAAATTAGTACACTAAATATCCTTTTAAACTGAGCCCAGTAATCATAGTAATTCTCAGTTTTAACCTTTTTCTCAAAAATCGTTCGTCAATTTTTATAAGGTTTTTATAGTATACAGTAAAGTAAATGAAATTAAACAAAACATTCGATATAATTATCTACCATGATCTACTACTCATTGTTTACTGTTAAAAAATGCTCCTACTATATAATTCCTTGAATCTTGACCTTTTGTATGTACATAATATATCAATTTCAAAGATAAGACAGACTTTTTAAATCTGAGATTTATAGTTTATAACCAGTGATCGGAGTAGGTAGATTGATTTTTGGTACATGCATCGTGATTTTATAACATGGACAATCCTTTTTTCCGGAAGGTTCCGGTATTTCTAGTAAATCTGGTTCATTCAACTGTTTCTGAAAGAAGCAATTTATTTATATGTAGAATAACAGAACGAATATCCGTTTTTGTTTGCTTAAAAATGTAAAACTCTCGGAATTCGAGCGGCATGTTCATATTAACATATACATTTGCGATCATAGACCCCAAAATCAATCTACCTACTCCGATCACTATTTATAACTAACCTAACGTTACATAAAACTTGCCACCCCGAGCTGTGTCAAACGTCCTCGCGCGTCAACAATGACTGACGGTTTTACGGTTTTCCCATGCAAATGTGGCAATGGGTGCGCTGAGGCCTCCTGTCATACATCAGACTTCGAGCTGACGTAAGCACCGATTTTGGAGTTGGTGGCCTTTGGTAACAAGTTCAATGTCGTCCTACTGGTATTTTTTTTATGGTCAGTTGCCTTTCGTACCACTACATATTAGGGTTCAACTACAATGCAGTAATACGAGTATATAAGACTATCTTGTCCCTTTTACCAGAAATACTGTGTTTTATGGTCAGATCAGTAAAAGACGAAAAAAGCAGAGACAATATTTTGTAAAGTCATAACTAATTCTCATATTAGTAATTGGTGGTAATTCGACCTTAATATTAATTGCAAACAATTGCAAAGGCGGCTTTATAGCTTTGAGCGGTTTCTACCAGGCAACCTTAACAATGATAAAAATAAACCAGGGTAATTATAACGTTGTGTTTATACATGTTTTAAGAAACATTGACAGTTTCGCCATACCACTATACTGATATATATATTTGGAAATAAAATAACAAAATTAACGGACCGATGATTAAATTTTTATAATTTTGTAGTACAATAAGGCACAGATATCAAATATTACCTATTTTGTATGTGAGTCACGATAAAGAAAAAAAAAATACGTGAAAGCTTTTATTCCTCTACATATTTATCGACTTTTTTAACCTATCTATTGTGGTGAAGAAAAATGACGTTTCAATAACGTTGAATGGGTGATGTCAGGATTTGCGAAACGAGAACATGCGCAGGTATAGGAGGGTACGAAAACTGATCAGTACCTTGGAAGAAAAATATACAGGTGTAACAAAACTGGTGTTGGAACCGTTAACAGAGGATTGTACTCAACATTTTGAACAACTTTTATTCTACGAATTGGCCCGTATCTCAAAAATTTGGACTACCCATACAAAAATACAAATATCAACTTGTATGATACGTCCAAAACATTTTTTGCTATTTGAGCAAACACAAAGAAAATAAGTTGTTCAGAATGACGAGTAGAGTCCGTTTATTTTTGAGTGCGTTTGACTACATAACTACTGACCTGGTTAAAGGACCCTACCCTACCCGGACCCTACACCAATACTGTGACAAACTGTATACAGGATTACAGGGTGTACCAAAAACGATACTATCAAGTGAGGTAAGGTGGGTTTCTATTTATGAAGCTGAACAACTTTTATTAAACTTTCTTGAAATTACAACAAAAAGTTCAATATTCCATACTGAGTTAGTGAGTATTTCCTTGAAATGTATTGGACCTAACTAAACCCTAGAATCAAATAGACAAGAAAAGACTGAATGATTCCAAGGGATATTAATTGTTTGGAGCAGTCGTTTTTGCGAACCCATTAATATTGGAATACTGAACATGTTTCGCTAAATTCTATAGAGAACTACCTTACTGGGTAAACTTAACACGCAAAGGATTTACAAAGTTACTATTACCATAAGAAAGTAGTTGAAAATCTACTTCAAAACTACGTCGATTTTAAGTATTTAGGACATTCTAAAGTTGCTATTAAGGATTGGCATGCGTAACAGCCATTAATTAAACCACATATACCTAAAGTAAGCAGAAACTATAAATAAACACCTCAAACTCGCTAATTAGGTCTTGACTATCGAGGAAAAAATCTCCAAAATACAACCGGCAAGGTAAATAGCCCACATAGCTTCCAACACCTAAATTACACCATCAAGGGTGCCATTCAAACGGAACACATAAAAAGGAACAACACGTGAAACCGTTAGTTTGGCACCCCCCTAATAATAGGTGATTTGCCCCCCATTTCACCCACATATCCGTCCATAGGGGCAGGTAGGGCCAGCGTAATTTGACCTCTTAAGGCAGTTGTGTTGCCGCTGTTTCAACTGAGATGGTCGTGATTTCGGGCGGTGAGGAAGATCTGATGGGGCTGGTGGAGGATAGCTGCGTGTCTACCGCCCATCTTGACGGCTCCAGTCCAACGCCACTTGTATCATTCGTTTTATTGTCACACGCTCGCAGTTCTACGTGAGTTGTGGATACTTCGGAAGGCTGAATTTTGGGAAGTATGCCTACGGCGACGTTTTTATAGGCCCTAAACGTGATATAAAAGTGAAGTTTCGAGTGTTCTAGACGCCACTGTATTTGTAGTTATTTTGCTGGAAAAGTTCCTGTTGTGTTCTGTCGGCAAATAACTGAAAATATCGTCAATGTTTATTACTCTTAATTCTTATCTACACGATGAAATCAACATGAAGAGGTACAAAGTACTTTGTAGATTCTAAGAACTAATTAATTAGAAGAGATTGTCTACCCCGTTTTTGTTTTTTGTAACTGTATGTATATTAACCAATAAAATTATTAGATGTACAAAGCGTATGGGGAAAACCTGGCATCATAGCCTGGCATAGTAAGTACATACATAGTCTGTGAATGTTGATCTTATACAGGAACAGGATGACGGCAATTCTCCTAATCAGTGACTCTAATCATGAAACTTTTGTTCTACAATTTTGCTGAAATCGCAAATATAATAAAATAGTACTTTCCACACAAACTTGGTTCAGTCTGATGGATTTGTATGTAGAGTCATTTCATTAAATTAGTAGAACAAAAGTTGTTCAGTTTCACGAGTATAACCACTAGTTAAGAAGTCTTCAACCTATACGAATAGGCGTGGAATAAAGTTTAGGTCGAGATTTCACTGCCAGCACCTTCGGTCAATCAACTGGCTTTCCATCCCTCTATAGTTGACATTACACTTATTCACACGAAGTGCTGCTTCCTCATTTATTATGCGGACTGCGAAGGAGTGGAACTCTTTGCCTGCGTTTGTGTTACCCGATTAATATCCTATCTAGGGATCTTCAAGGCGAGAATGCATAATTATGCATTAAATGAGTTTGCGAGTCTCGGCTATGTCATCACTTGCCATCAGGTAAGATGTAGTTGAACGCACTCAAATTATTAAAAATAGAAATAGTGCCGACGAGGAAGGTTCAACAATAAACATAGAGAAACTGTTCTCTCAATTTTCCCGCCAATTTCCAACTACAAAATGGCTGCGAGGCGTCGTGTGACACGCATGGCAGGGCACGCGATGCAAAGCAGGACTTCGATTTTTCTAAAACTCCTGTCAAATTATGAGGTTTTAGAAAAAAAAAAACGCTTTGCATAATTAATCGACAGAAAAAATAAGTACAAATTTTAACTTGTTACTCTTTCGAGAAGGTTTGAAGACTTAGTAAAATGAATTTCAGTTCGATGTCGATCAAGTTTACCAATAGTTGATTAACTTACGTAACCCATATTTTATTTTTGGATTAGAAAATAAAAGAGAAGAATTCCTACGAGTATGCTTATTCCAGGCGCTGTCCTTTAATTAAAGTCACATGAGTTATATACATATGTGTGAATTGCATCTTTTCATTTATGCCTATCTTACAGCTGAAGTAATATAAGTAAGTACCTACTATTTTAATTGAATTAAAAATATGTTAGGTAGATAGATCAAATACTGGATTAACATATAGGCTACTTTTTGTTCGGGGAAAATGCATGGTTCCCGTAGGATACCTTAGAAACAGTCATAAAGCGACAACTACGCGGGCAGATCCGCGGGCAAAAGCTATGAGATATAAATATAGTAGATTGATTTGATATGACAGATCTATATGTATTAATAGTTTAGACAAATCCAGATGTAGTTAATACAGTAAATCGATGTCTCATATGTACTGGAAGTCGATGGTAGGCTAATGCCCAATTCTATTTTGCAGCATAACCATACTGTCTAATTCGGCCCTGGCGTCTTAGTGGTAATATAGTGCCGTTTCGACACCCGCTGCCGCGCGGCAGGTGTTGGCTCTAGCACCTTCGTCACGCATATTCCTACTTACAGTATTCTACAGAGTGTTTTTTTAATGAAAAGTAGCAAATTGTAGATGTTACTCTTAAATATACATGCAGTCGACGCGCAGCCGATCTGTCTCCTCTCATTTAAAAGCTGTATTCATACATTTTCAAGGTCTTCTCCTTGACTTCCCTGTACGAAATAACCTCAACCTGTATATTTACTCCTAAATATGATTAGTTTTTACACGACAAAATGTAATCCAAGAATTGATTTGCTTGTATGAAAAGTAAATATATTTTTATTCCTTTGAAAATTGTTTTATTTCACAAATTGCATCTACTCTTTGCCGCTCGATGTAGAATAGGTATAGCTTATTACCAAAAATCTATAAAAACAGATACTCGTCATATTATATACAATTAGTGTTAGTTAAGAAAAAAACAGCAAAGTTACGCTAGCAGGTTGAATTTTATTTCTAAAACTTTTATACAAGAACGAAAAGACTCCTGTTGGGAAAAGTTATTCGGTTTTACAGGAGAAATGTTGATAAGGATGCTAAAGATTAAAGTTCGCTTTGTTTTGAGTTACCACTTTATTTAAATACTTCTGTCTATTAGGAAAAGTAAAGATACTTCATATATAAAAAAGGGAAAAACGACATAAATTAGTTTTGATTTGAGAATCATGACTGATTGAAAAACAATGTACAGGTTAAACGGTTTAAAACTTGAAAATTGTAATACATTACTTACAGGGCGTAGAAGCACTGAGAAAGTTGTATTCTAATATCGATCTCTTAGGTGGTGAAATACGTATACCTAATGTATTAAATATTGTATGAAAAATTGAATTAACTAAACTAATCTACTAATAATGGACGAAATCGCGAGCGCTGTATCAGTTTTAATAAAATTGTTTTTAGTATTCGTAACATACCGTACTGTAATACAATCTGCACGGGGCACTTGTAAATAATTGCCCAGTGCCAAAATGCGTCAAGTGCTATAATCAAATATTTGCGACCCTCTCCGGAATCAACGCCACTTGCCCTCATCCGAGATTCGATACTTTCGGGGAATATACAACGCAAATACAGCTTCTTACTGATTTTTTGCTACTATCGGTACTCGATTGCAACTGGATTTTGTGGAAGTGATAAAATCGAGATTCAGATTAGAGAATTTAATTGATAATTTCGTCCGTTACTGGTAAAATTTTGAAATGATTAACTCTCATCGCAAAAGAAAAGGGTTGTGTTGTTGTCTGTGTTGGGCAACGTAGCTCCTGAACGGGTGGACGTTTTCGAAAGTGTTTTTTTTATATGACAGATGATGATAATTATGATATTATGGTACCTTCTGTACTCCATTACTACCTATACTATAGTGTTACAAAACACTCTACTGCACGACTAGCAATAGAGAATTCAGATGTAACGAAAGATACGTAACATTAATTTTACACAGATTTTGAAGTATTTTTTTGTGTTGTTACGTATGAATAAAAACAGTGATTGGTTTTTTGTAAGTAGGGGTTAATCAATAATTTGGGTTGGTTTGTTTTTTTTCTCAAATTATGTCATGCTGTAAGTGAAATATAGACGCATTTATTTCAGATGCTATTCATAGTTCTATCATTAGTAGTGCGAGACTGGCTAGCTGCAGGCGGTGCATTTGATCCCAGATTCGGGTCTCAGCTGATCCCTGCAAATATTTGTATCCGCTGCCCGTCATCCCGTGGGAACACACAGAGCTGGGATTCGATGTAGGCCATCACTAACCAGAGGGTTAACGGGTTTTATATGTTATATACATAGATGGTCCGACTACAGAATCTAAAACATATAGTAGCTTTTTCAAAAAGTCGGCTTAGTAAATTAAATTTTAGATGGAATTTTTGATAGTCGGCTGAAATACTACTGCTGACTGACAGCACCGTTAATTAGTTTCGCTTGACGTTTTTGTTTATTTATTAAAAAAACATAATTTACAATGATACTGCAATTATAAAAACAAGGTAAGTACCTAAATGATTTTTTAATATAAAACTTGGTTTGGAAGCTTGACAAATGTAAATGTTTAGTGTGGTTACTCTACTCGAGTATACTTGGACAGATGGTCAGTAACACAAATATTGCTCCCTTTGCCCCTTGCCTCCACTGATAAGTACAGGCTGCGGCCTTAAGCAGAAGGCAAGTATACATGGTGTGGCAAAATACGTGTTACAACCGTTAAATGAGGCTTCTGGTATTTATACTGCAGACCGTTTTAATAAAACTTGATCGGCTGATTAATGACTTTGTATGAAGTGTCCATATGTGCAATTTTACAGGCGGGTAGAAATGTTAAAATACATATGGAAATAGACAAAGTTCCGTCAAGTTATGGTAAAAACGATCGCTAGAGTCATTCCTTGTCATTATTATAATAGTAGTATATTAATTTTTGTGTTCTTATATCTTTAATTAAAATTGTGTAAGGTGCTCAGTACTATTTATTTTTAGCAATTCATAACTCATTATAATTTTTGCGTAGAAAGTTTTTCAGTTTTCTATTCCGGTCAAAATATGAGGTTCCGCCTATACGTAAAGAAGGTTGTTGTCACAAACTCTATTTACCCACAGTCGACATGTACTAAGTCATGTTTGATGAGTTACAATGTGTAGACAAGGGGTCATACATAAATAAAACGAAAGCGTAATACTACGTATAATATGTAAGGTCCTAATTTACATGTGATCATACTTTTAAACACAGCTTCTACGCATTATTTTTAAAACTTCATAGCTATAACTTCTTTTTATCTCTATCCTTTTTAATCACTGATGTCTGTTCTGTTATGATCGTATATAATATTATTGCCATGTTTTTGTGTAGGTACTTCGTCGACTTTTTTAATTTTATATTACGTCACATCACATACAAATTAACATTAACATACGAAAGAAAACTCCAGTAAAACCTAATTTACTGAATCCAGTTCAGTAGTTTCGGTTTTACGGGGATACTTAGTAACATACCTACACAGATATACAAATATACTCTGAGAATCATAACTTTTTTACTGGCTATTTTGTATTTAGATAAAATTTGGGTCAGATGAGGTTTATGAAGCTGTAAACACTTAGATACTCGTAGTTACACAATAATTTAGAAAAAAATTACAAAATAGCTCCCCAAAATATTTTTTTTGTGTGAATAGGAAAAAAATACATTCAAATTAAGTTTATTTAATAACAGCAGTACTTACTTACGAATAATTTAAATTATTTTTCTAAGTAAAAAGTTACGCAATAACACACCAACTAAATCAAAAGTTTTGATTTGTTACACAAAACATTTTGAAACAAAAAAATAAAAACTTTAAAGATTTCCAACAGCCGCCATTGTTTTCAGTCTGTGAAAATTGGTATCAGTAAATACGAGTAAGTAATTAAATTACGCAATTGAGTTGTGGACCGAATTGCGACCACGAAAACTTCTAAAGAAGTACGACAGACATTTCAACATTAGTGCGTCTCTTTCACTCGCATATAATGTAAACGAGACAACGCTAGCGGTTCAATCGTTCGTTAAAACGATAGAGAGTTTTCAAAGTTTACTAGGGTTATTCGAAAACTTAACAATAATTAAAACCGTACAAAAATGTATTTTTTGTAAAGAATATATATTTTATGTTTTTTAAAGTAATGTGTTACGTAATAAGATAAGTAGTACTGTTTCTAAATTGACAGATTTTACGAGAGTTTTGCATAGAAAGTGCACAACTAAAATATCCAATACATTATTAAAAATAAAGTACAGCTAAGCTGTATAGAGACTTTTTTGATGGTATCCATAGGCGCCAGACATATTAACAAAAAATCTAGTATAGAAGGTTTACCGTCACAATTACTTTCGAATAGTTAAGAGCGTAAAAGGATTAAAATTTACACCTCACGTAATTTGGAAGCAGCGGCAGAAGCCTTATTGGAATAAACAGGCTTCAAGAAAGAGCAAGGATTATATTTTTTATATGTGGGCTAAAATGTTAAGAATTTGGTACAGTTTTTTATAATATTTATTATTATTTTTGTATACGAGGAAGGAGGTGGAGAGTAGGAGGTATGATTCCGTATAGGATAACATTTACTTAGTGAAGAATAAACTTAAAACCACTGGTACAACTAAACAACTTCTTTCAAGTCACCTATAGTCGGTTCTCAAAAAAATTGAATATCCCATAAACACCCAAGACCAAGTGGTTTTCCATTACAAGTATTGAATTGAAGTGTAATTGCAACTGATGTATCAAGATTTTCAACAGCTCCTGTAGCTAGTTTAAGAAAACCGCTCCAAGCGAATAAGAGCCATTCAACCAGACCAGTCCATGTCGATCTCTACATATTACACAAGTCCCTCCCTACCGCTGCTGGAACCGCAACCATCGATAATTAATCCATTACAACCCTATCGGAACCGAACCGATACGACACGGAGTCTCGTGGCCCTCACCGCTAAGATTTTATCACCCCTACTTAATAGGCTCTCTGCAAGGGCAGCCCGATCAACGCGACGGCTCGATGCCTCCCAAAGGACATCACCTTTTGATCAATAACTGTATCCAAATTACGGAGCATATGCCCTTTCCTGCTCAAGCAAGCGCACCGGCCCGCCAGCCTTTGTGTCTTCCTTCGCCTATTTGTATTTATTTAAAATGGAACCGGGGACCTTAACTTCGAAATCACATAGAATCTTAAGCAAAGTATTCCAAAACAAATCGTAAAATTCATATATATATAATACATATATGTAAAATACCACGCTAAACATCCGACTTCAACTTCTTCTTTTTGTTGATTTGTGAAAAAAGTACTGAACAGATTTTGATACAATTTCAGAGTCATCATCTATTAAAAATAAAGTCTTTATAAAACTGATTCACAATCAGTGAAGATGTACAAACATAACAAACACAAAAAACCAGTCGACTCAAATACCTCCTCCGTTTTTGGAAATCGGTTGAAAGGTAAAATTATTTGACCGGTCAACTTGAAACAGGGCGTCTTATTTGAAACTATAATGATATCAAATGTGAAGGTGTTCAGTTTGATAAACTTTGCGATGTGGATTTTTTAGGGAGCAGATGCAAAGTCCGGAGGCTCCCACAAAGAGCTACTTGAAATGAATTAGACGCTCGAAAGACGTCGGCAGCGGATTAGCCCTTTACAATTAAAACGGGTAGACGATGCTTTTCGCCGTTCTTGTCGAATTGAGCATTGAGGTCTGTCGAAAGCCCCCGGCGGCGTGTTATCTTCCCTTTGTGCTTTTAGGATATTTTGATTCGCAAAAACGTTTGGAGAATAAGTCCACGATTACCGAATGCTGGAGGATAATAGCGATTTTATGCTTGTAAGTTTTAGCAGTCGGTTTATACTTTATTAATACATAGACTCACAGACATACATGTTTTGATCTTCCATACTTACAATGAGTAAAAATGATCTTTTGGGTGCTCATATAAAGATAACATCGAAGTGAGCATCGACGATGATGATATTACTGTCACAGACGAAAGGTAAGGAGTGATTGATGACGTAGGTTTTAGTTAGGCACTAAAGTAAGAAGTGCGATATGAATATCTGTCTGATTCTGATTAATGCTATAATAAATTAATAAACTAACAGTGATCACTAGCTGTAATTAAATTAATAAGTAAATAATAAATAAAATAAAAAATCGCAATAGTACCAGAGCAAATCGAAAGCCATTAAACCAATTTACTACTACTGCGAAGAAACCTGCTTTAAAGTAAAAAGAATCGCATTCAAATCGGTTCACTTGCTTGAGAGCTACGATGATATAGAAAAACGCACAGACTAACAACAACAACAACAACGGTACAAATTACTGCGTTCAACAGACGCCAGCATTCAAAAGTTTGAAAAAGCACAAACATACAAAACTAACGATAATGATGGGTTGCCCCACAAAATTTATGTCCCTTAAAAACGAACAAAATTAATCGTCGCTAACATCCACAGATAAGGGATCTTTATGAAAAATTGACGGCTGTTCCAAAATCGGCATGTCTAAGCGGCTCGGGACAAAACGCAGAAAAAAAGGAAATAAACATAAAACAAATACGAGGCGCCTATCTTGCATCTTCCTACCTGTTACTATGGGGAGCGCGTGTCTACAGGGTGCTTGTGTCTGCGGGCTTGTAAGGAGAGAAATTTTAAACTTCGGCAAGGAACTTAACGTACTTTCCTTAAAAACTTTGATAACAAATTCCAGAGGTTCTTGAATGATAAATTGTGCGAACCATAGACCAAATTAAGTAGATTTTTTTAAACACCTTTTAAAGGCTTTTGCTTTAAATTAAAGCAAATTGCACAAAAAGACTTACAAAATGCACAATAATGAATCTGAGTATAAAATATACTAATTCATTGTGAAAGGCTATGAAGATCTTCTACATTACCACCTTAAACTTTAATTTAATATGCTAATGCTTGTCAAATACAAAATTAAATATCACTCTGTATGCAGTCAGCTGTTGTCAAAATTCTATGCATACCACGCGGCGACCGTCGCGTCGTTATTTCAATTACCCACGTCCCTCGTCAAAGACAAAAGATCTGACACGGAAAAAGAAAAAAGAAACTCATCGAATTAAAAAACAAGAAAAAAAAACAATCGTCTTATCTATGATTGGATCGCGGTCGTGTAAATGCGTTCAAGTGTATTATGTTCCTTAAAGAGCCCGCTTTCGTTTTCGGTAGCTTTTTTGAAATTGAAACTGGACTTAGCATTTTTTGCCAACTTTGTAATGGGATTTCGGGTGGGTCTTGTATCTTGGGTGAAATTGTCCATTTGCAAATTTATTTATATGTATTGGTTTATAATTTATTAGCAAGCATACAATTTCAATACAGTTTAAAGTTAAGGGCCTAGAATACGACCCTGAGACATGCTAATTGTTTTTATTGATTGACGTTTCAGAATTCGAGAACCTGATAAATATGTTTTAAAAACATACCACAAACTATGAAGATCACATGTGTAGACGTTGAAAGGTAACGATAATCTATTGAAAACTACTAAACGGTGAGACGATGGGTGCCCAAAGTAAATAGCCATAATAACCGTATCCTACACAATGCTACCCCGCTGGCCGACGACAGGGGGCCTACCCACGATCCTCTTTTTAATTATAATATCACCAACATTATAAACTTTTTGCTTACAAAAAAGAAAAAAAAACACAGAATACACAGTTTGAGGCAACTGCTACTTTTTGGACGTATTTTTTGCGTTCTATTTTCTAGGTGAAATAACTATTGTTTGGTTGTTAACGCGTGTTATTCATAATTTGTAATTGATAGATAATGATGAATGTAATAATGACAACTTAGATGTCTTTCATGCAGCTTTGAAATTGGTGATGACTCGTTGAGAGAAAGTATTAAAAAAGTATCAGGATATAACTGCAAAATTAAACCATAACTGAGAGAAAGACTCATTAACTTAATTTATACAGCTATATGCATAGGGTGTAATAAAAGAGGTGTGGTAGACTCTTGGTGTACTCATACTCGTGAATCTAAACAACTCTTATAAGACTTCCCTGAATTGAACTTCCCATACAATACAAAGTTGGCAACTACAGCTGATCGATTTGTATTTAAACTCCAAATTATGACGTTTTCATTTAAGTTGTAGAACAAAAGGTTAATCAGTTTCAAAAGTAGAAGTCCACCTTAAATCACCGCTTCAGAGTTTTGTTACATCCGCACATAAATTTAAATTCGATACACTGAAATACCAGTCATACGATTGGGTATTTCAGATACCATATATATCTTACCATATGTTGTAACGACAACTGTATATTTTTTTTTATAGAAGACTTCATCACCACCAATTTCAAAAGCAATTCTAAAAAAAGTCGGTACTCACGAATCCGTGTTTATCGCTGATGTTGTTGGTCAGTTTGAGTTTGTGGAAGGAGACCACCTTTTGCATCCATTGCTCCCCTGTGGAGGGGGAGTCTGGGTGGATGTACATCCTCTTGGGCATCTCAGGGTCCGCCTTGCCAGCGACCATCCATCGGCTCCGGAAACAAAGTTGACGAGATACAGAACGCGTCTAACTTTCTAATCAAAAAATGACTAGTATAAAGTTTATTTTAAATCATCACTAAAATGTATTTCCAAATTAAAGGTCGATTTTTTTTCAAACTGATACTATTAAAATTTATGAAACTACTTAAAGTTTTAATTACATATTAGAAATTCAATTCCGAAGACTTTAAATTCAAGACAGGTGATAGTGTGAATTTATAATGTTAAAGTTTAATAATATCCGATCACAGAGTGTGAGCTAGTAAGAAATTAAACAAAGCATGAGAAAGTTATACTAATGAAAAAAAGCGTTGAGTTTACAAGATTTCATGCGCTGTTAGTACATTTTCTGTTAAAATAGGAGCTATCTACAACCAATCAATTAAATGCTGTTATTAAAAGCAAACGAAGCTTCTATCACAAACCATTACTAACGATGCATAAACATAAGGTGAAAGAAATGAAGATCTGCGTAGTACTTTATTTTTTCCTAGTT
Organism: Coleophora deauratella; assembly: GCA_958295455.1. NCBI lineage: Eukaryota > Metazoa > Arthropoda > Insecta > Lepidoptera > Coleophoridae > Coleophora > Coleophora deauratella. The sequence goes on along the minus strand of OY282409.1, from coordinate 8,892,694 downwards.
TGTGCTAAAACTTATAGTTTATAAAAATTCGGACGGTAATGTCCCACTCGCAAGATATCAAATAAAACAGAGTGAAACAGAATAGGGTATTATTAATACTTACTGGTCAACTTTTGTTTTACTACTTTGCTAAAATTAAAAAACATTTTTTATATAAAAGTATCAAGTAGATTAAGTATTAAAAGATTTGCGAATGCGATGTGAATTGATTGGAGATTTTTTTATGTACAGCATAAAAATATTTTAGCAATATCGTAGAAAAACATTGGTTAGTATAATATATAGAAGCTCCAGTATACGGGTCTTCACCTTTTTTGCTGCACCCTGTACTTACATGTATATCAAACACAGACATGCAGGTGTAAGATAATCTAATAACAGAATATTTGCCAAACAAAGACAGTGAAATTTAACTCTCTCATAGGACAAGGGAATCCCGGAAGCCATGAGCTTCTTACACACTGCCTGAGGCTAACGAACGAAATAATGGGTTCAGGAAACCACGCAGATCCCCTATCGAGTTCACGTCTACTCTACAAACATACGCATGCTTCTTGCCTTTAAATCCACTTTAAGTTGCATTAAAATAAGGTCATTCATTTCAAACTTTCCGATCAATTCCTTTATTATCATCCACATATTTTCTTATTTTAATTTAATGCCTCCAATTCTTTAATTTATACCTGTTATGGAATTTGTATCTGCAATCGTCGGCAGCTACGATGTCCATTAGCAAAATGTACTTTGCTTTTTTATCAAGACCAGAAACGCGGACTTTGTAGGCAGGAAACATACGTCTGCAAGCAACACGAGAAACACATGGGTAGGGCGAGTTCATAGCGACAACGATTTGACATCCCGTCGATTGTCTGACATGTCACCGGACCAGTTCCACTTCACTTCTGCATTCATTTACTCCCTTTTATATATACGTAGTTTAGCTTGTGATTTTAAACCGCGCTAATTTGTTATTTTTTTTCCATGTACCTGTTTCAGATCGTTCTACCAATTAAATAAAAAAGAGTACAAGTACAGGATGTAAAAAAAAGGCTCTGTTAAAAATTTGAAGGGGGCTCTAACTCATCACACTGAATAACTTTTTCAAGGAAATCATATTGAAATCTCAAAAATATATTTGACTTCCCATACAAACTTGACCCATCAGCTAACAGGTTTGTATGAAAAGTCCCAAAAAAATACTGTTTTAAAATTCAGTATAGCTTCTTTAGGTAAAGTTGTGCAGTATGAAGAGTAGAATTTCCCGAAGTCTTTTTACACCCCGTATTGTATTTGAGTAAGGGCCGGCCACTTCTGCACTGGAATACCCAGTCGGGGATCCATAATGAATCACCTAAATAGTCCAACACACACCAAATGACAGTCTGTGCTAAATTGATTTTCGAAATCACTGAGCGATTAATCTGTAAATAATTTGTGTTTAACCAATCATTTGTTATAATTAATTACCATATTAACGGCGCTAGGCAGACGCAGCCTTTGTCGGCGGCAGTATCGTCTTAGGTACAGCTGACTCACAATCTCATTTTCGAGCGGAATTTTCGAGTGGTATTAATTAACGGATATTAAATCGAAATTTATCGGCCACATCTCGATGTTGCCAAACCTGCGAGTCGGTCACTTTGATATTGAACGTTGATCGGGCCGGCATCAAGAGGAATGAACCTTATCGCGGCTTGTCATCGGGAATTAAACAATGTACATGATCAAATATGATGATTATCGACCCCGACTCGGCAGTGCAGCGCCTCTGCCAACCGCGCCGCGACAACCAGCACAGATCACTCGAGCACTCGTAACAATATTTTTTGTTGAGATCTCCCAACGAGATTGCTTCAGGTTTGTTCCCAATTTCTGTTAATTTGGTGTAACTACGAGTCGCATCGGTATTTCTCACCTCTGGTGTCGAGCTCGCTTTTTACATGATCGCTGCGGCGTTTTAAAACAAAGATATTTTAATGATATTACCATCGGATGCGGGTTGAATCGTTAATCGGCAGTTGATGGCGAGACACACTCGTCTTACGAAGAGTCGTTGCCCCTAAATTGAGTGTGCGTCGTACAAATTGTTTAGAGACAATCGAAAACCGAATCGAAAATTGTGTGGGAAGTAGTGCGGTGCGTGGGTTGAATCACAAGCTAAATGAAAATAAGCGTGCAGCGGTACACCAATGACATGAACATCCAAAAGACGGTGACATCTGAGGGACCGACAATTTGGCATCGAATGCTGCCAAGTTCTCGGTGCAGGTACAATGACATTCATGGGCACAGGGTGAAGATAGGGCGTGACGTTGCGTTCCAGCAGGCAATGGTGAGTGTTCTACCTGTTGTGGAATTTATATCTGTAGTCGTCAGCGGCTACGATGTCCAACAGCAGGATGTATTTGGCCTTCGCGTCCAAACCGGAGACGCGGAACTTCATTTGTGGGAACATTTGTCTGCAAAGTGGAATTTTAAACTTACATTTCGCCTTCAGCAAATAAGGTTTTCGGCAAATAGATATGTTTGATATAACTAAAAGCTGAAAAGTTACACAATAACGTTACAAAATGTAAAAAGACTAAATACATTAGTAATGTCATCAAAATTAAAATTTGGCGCAGTCTCATTACATTTCGCAATCAAAAAGTTGAAGAAGATCAAAATTACAGATATCAGAAAGTATATCTAGTTGTGTAATGGATGCCATCGTTGTTCGCTCCAAGTTCTGCCATTTCCCGCAGTTTTGCATGTCATTATTATCAATTTGTCTTGTATCATTTGCTTGTCGCTAATCGGGGGAAGTTTTTCTTAGGTAGTTTGCGAGTAGGTATGTTGGAATTATTTAATACTTATATAAGTTTTGTTTCGGAAATCTTTAGATTTCTTTTTTTGCTACTATACTAAATATTGACTGATGTGATGACTGATGAAAGGCGACTGCATGCAGCTGAGATGAGAATGCTAAGATGGATGTGTGGAGTGACAAGAATGGACAAAATAAGGAATGAGTATATAAGAGGAAGTCTGAAAGTAGCGCCAGTGACAGAAAAGTTGCAAAGTAATCGTTTGTCATGGGCATGTTATGAGGAGGGACGAAAGTCATGTGGCTAGGAGAGTATTGATTGGTGAATGGATTGTGTGAAGAATGATATGAGTATGAAAGGAGTGAGTACTGAGATGACGGCAAGAAGAGAGGAATGGAAGAAGAAGACATGTTGCGCCGACCCCAAATAATTGGGAACAGGGCAGGAAGATGATGATGACTAAATATTGTATTGTTTTTAATGTGCTTAAGTTCATTGTATTTATTTTCGAAGAGGAAACTTAATTTGGACGCAGATGACTTTGTGGAAATTTATCCAGTTTTGTCCCTATTTTTATGATTTTTAACCGACTTCAAAAAAAGGAGGAGGTTCTCAATTCGTCGGAATCTTTTTTTTTTTTTTTTTTTTATGTATGTTCACCGATTACTCGAAGACGCCTGAATTGATTTGGAAAATTCTTTTTTTGTTTAAAAGGGTATACTTCGCAGGTGGTCCCATATAAATTTTATCGAAATCGATTCAGCGGTTTTTGAGAAAATCAACAAAAACATAGCAAAATTGGAGTTGTTGCGATTGCAGTCGGTTGTTTTTAACGTATTTAGCGTGGTCAATTATACACTGCCTACGTCCAAAATTAACATTTGTTTTCATTTGAGTAATTCTTACTTGGAAATCCTGGAATTTTCCATTTGCCCACTCCAAAGCGTGGGTAGTCGCAAAACAAGGCTTGCTTTATGTTTGTATCATTGCGACTCATTACAGTGTGTTATTTATAGTGTTTACGTGATGGACACCAGCCGAGCCCTGAGCAGGCGCACTGATGGATGTCGTGTTTGTCGTGCCGCTTGGTGAATACAAAGTCGTCCTCGTATAAGTATGTTTGACTCGTATTATTGCCCAGGATTGTTTTGCATCTTGTTACCCTAAACATGGAGGTATTTTGCAGAAAATAATTAAATCTGTTTTTACTAATTACTAGAACATTAGTATCCCGACTACCACATAGAGAGGATAATTGTACTTACATTAAAAGTAGAATCTACACTAGTGAAACAGAACCAAATCCAAAGGGCCATATGATAGTTAATTTGGTTTTTTATATTTCGATGTTATTTTTCGACTTTCCAAAGCTTTAATTGAGCTTTACTTCAGTAGAAAAGGTAGTAAACAAATGTATTTCAGCAAACTTGTTAGTAAGTATTTGTAGGTTAAGATTTCAGATTGGAAGCAACATAGGTTTTTTTATAGGTACTTATTACCGCCAAACCATGGACGTTTCTAGTGTTGTTACTTAACAGAAACAAACAGCAACTAATTAACTAAAACGCAAGCCATTGTTTGTTTAGTATCGTTCAAATTTACCGTCACAGTAAATAATAATATCACCCATTTGGGAACCAGATTTATGAGAACTAAACTAAATAGTGCCCAATAAAGTGAGATTTATTTCAACTTCGTTGGCAAGATTCGTTTCGATTTTATTACTTATGCTGATTGGAGAAGCCTGATTTTCCAGTTGGAAGTGTATTTTAAATTTTACCTACCACATAGTCACACCATAGACTAAATGAGCGCGTTGTAAATATCAGTTGTAAACTTGTCTACGATTTAGGATTCTCACGGCGAATAATTTTATGGTAATGGATAATTTATTTTTAAATATTTAATGAGATTTTTTAAATTTATTTAATGAGTTCATTCAACGGATATCTTTGCTTTTGTTGTGTGTGTAATCAATTAATAGGAAGTCTAATGATTTCCCATACAAATCGATCAGCTCAATACATATAAGTTTAGGAGTGTATTGATGTCTAATTTTAAACGGAAACAAATTGAATGATTAATGATTTTGGTTTAATTAGAGAGTGTTCTACAATATTATGTAGGGCGTTTTTTAAAAATCTTATAGAATGCAGAAACGTGTTTCGTGAATTATTGTAATATGGAACGATGACCTATTCATTCTTTTTTTTGTATGATAGCTAAGTTAACAATCATATCGTCCCCAGTGCTGGCGCATGGATCTCCTTCCGTGTTTCGGAATGTGTTTTATAGTTCATTGCATTAATTAATTATGAAATATTTTTCACTAAATAGATCTTTTATTGAAACATTAAAAATATCTTAATATGTTGGAATTTCATTGGGCATTTTTTATATAATAAAGAAAACGAGTCCACTTTAATAACAAAATGACGCCATAGTTTGCTATTTCAATTTTTTTTGAACAAATTGTCCTTCTGACAGAAAAGTGAATTTAAAACGCAACCCTGTCCATAGTGGTGTACTTCCAACGAATCCCTCCTCATTTATTTTTATTGTTTGTGAAGCCTTACAGAAGTTACTACCTTGATAGCCTAGAACATATTATTACTGTCATGTTGGTATGGTATAACTGAAACGCAGTTCTCACGTGGCCGACCGCAATGTATCGCCAAAGTAGAAACTTGATCCGCAATACCCCCGCCAAGCCTACGCCTAATGTTCTTTCCTAATGATTGAGACATCAAATGTTATTAGTCATTCATTTTAATATTATTACGTATGTGAGATATGTATTTTGACTTATCTCACTAATATTATAAATGCGAAAGTATGGATGTTTGTTTGTTTGTTTATTTGTTTGTTTGTTTGTTCCGCTTTCACGCCGAAACTACTGAACGGATCTGGATGAAATTTGGTAGGTAGATAGATAAAGCACTCGACTAACACATAGGATACTTTTTATCCCGGAAAACTTAAGGGTTCCCGAAGGAATGCTTAAAAACTCAAAATTTCTAGATTCTGAAGTCCACGCGGACGAAGTCGCGGGCGGAAGCTAGTTGAACATAAAATCTAAAAACTATTTGGCACTGGCTATGCCCGCGTCGAAATTGTTTGATGTTTGTCCTTAATGGAGCACAGAAATGATTTTCAGTTTCCCCTTAAATTGTGTAGGATGTTGTTTCCAAGCCTTTCCTTTGATTTATATCGGACCATAGAAACATCTTTTAATTAATATCAGCGTTAAATAGTGACGAAACGTTTTCCTACCCTTTTGTAAATATTTTTTTCCCGGGATAAAATTATCCTATATCACTTTCGACACTCTCAACTACCTTTGTGCACAATATCACATCGATTCGTTCTCCGTTGGACCGTGAAAGTACAACATATTTTCGTATCGCCATTTTTTAAATAGGTATCCTACAGGAACCATTCATGTGTATTCAAATTAGCTATTTGATTTTGATGTACTGTGATTTATGATGTCATGGACTTAGGAAATCAAGGGACAGAGTGCTTGCCAGTTCAGGCATACATGTGGTGGTTTCATCCCAGTCTATCCAAGTACCTTTAAACAAGTAGGTTAAAAAGAGACACAGTTTAACTAGCCTTTCTAAATTCAAATAAATTAAAAACTCATTTGATTTTCGTAGCGCTCACTCTTCTTCTTATCTTTAGAGAGGTGAATTATAAACTCCTTGCTGTACATAGAGCACACTTGATAAGGGTATATCTTACATTTGAAATGAAGATCCATTTCCTGTATTATTTACTCGTATATTTTTGGCAATGAATTCACTAATATACATCGTTTATCAATCTCTAGCTGACAGTCGCCTCGTTGAAACTCACAGCGGTTCCTTGTTGTGTTGCCATTAATTCGAAAATGTAAAATTATTATTTTATCTGGTATTAATTAAAATTTAAATGAGCAGATAAGGCAACACTGGAACATTGTGTCGATTAATTGCTGCATGATTGATGTGCCTTATCTGGTCGGATTCACGTGGAATTGAGGTGACCCCGATCCAGACTTCGCCCCCATGACTATTGCCTAACCCTTCCAAGATATACAGAGTGTTCTTAAAAGTTGAACATTTACTCATGAAACTGAAAAAATTTTGTTCCACAAATTTTCTAATAATGCTTACAAAAATTATTTATTTTATGCTAAAAAATACACGTATTCATTCAAAACCTCAATAAAGAAAAAGTAAACTCGTTATGAGAAACCCTTGCATTGCCGATGTCAGTTATTTTCAAATAAATAGACCCATACCTAATAAAAAAAATATCAAAATATCAGTCTTTATTGTAGTGTTCACCAATGAAAACGTATTTTGTGTAGAGTTTACAATAACGTTATCAACAGCAGTATTTTTTTTGCTTGATAAGCCAAGCCAAGGAGGCCTTAAATTATATTTTTTCACGTCTCTTTGACAAATGTAAACATAAAACAGGCTACAATTTTCATGTCACGTTTTTTTTAAAACGTCAACTTTTATTAAAACCCGTCAATTAAACGTACCCTGTCAATTAATGGTGAACACCGCGGTAATTGGGGGGTCATCGTGAAAATTCGCTTAAAGTGCCTCCGCCGTGGGTGAGTTTTAAAGGAGCGGAGCGGATCTAGTAAATATCACAACTAAATAAAGGACTAGTTAGTAACAAATACATGATATACTCCAAATATATTCTTCACGAATCAGCATAATAAACATGTAAAAACTAATTACATTATTTTTACGAAGGCGTAGTCACGTAGTAAAGTCCAAATTCCAAATGCAAATCTCTACTGACCTACAAAATCTTTAAAATCTCGACATAATTAACCTAGTCCATAGTCGACGACCCACCAGCGTTTTCCCTAGATCCGACCCCTTGAGCCGGGGAGGGGGCGCGCATCTGCCAGCACGACGACGACGCATTCTTGCGGCTTCAGGAGCCGGTTCCAGTACCCACACGTTAACATTTAATATTTTCTCAATCACTACGAAAAGTAATTGCATTGAATCTAGGCGATAATTATGTTAATTTTAATCAGTCGGTAACCTTAACAATGTATAAATATGTATCGTTTTTTGGATATTTTTTACAAAGCGACTAGTTTATATCTGAGTATAATTTTATATAATTAGTACATGGAAAAATACGTCTAAGATGCATTCGCGAAAAATGTTACTCTGAAATTCAATTCAATAAAAACACTTATGCAGAACCCCTGTAAATGTTATGTTAAAGATCCTGTATATGTTAAAGATCTATATTAATCAAATCAAATAAACTTATCATTGTTAGTTAATATATTTCTTTCATTAAAACTTTATACGGCGAATAAACTATAATATTTGAATATCCCTTTACTCTTATTACAATCAGCGCTGATTCGCTGATCAATAATTAACCAGAGTTTAGAAGTCAGTTTAGCTGTTAAGTGGAATAGGGCGTCAGACATCGACACCAGCCTTTCTCGCGAATCAGCCGACGTCACACTTCTGTACGCTATAGCCTAGCCTACACAGGTCTATATCATAGTACTTAGGTATCTATTAACCCCTGCGAAGCGAGTACTTGCATCGAACATCTGAGCTGAGTTTTTGCGCCGCGCTCAGATCATTGTTACTGAGCAAGGAGTTTGGATGTGTGTGTTAACTCCCGGAAGTGTTAACAGCATCAGAAATTAGTTATGAAATATTGTTTATTTAATAGTACCTTTATTGAAATTGCAAAAAAAACAAGTATTTTTAATTTACAAAAATATCTTATCTAGTATGTTTCTTAAATTTGATGAAAAGTAATTACCAATCAACTAACGGATATAAGGTCACCGTTTTGTGGAAGTTAGTTTCGATTTCTATTTGATTACTCATCGGTGTGACGGTGATTATTCAAAGAAAATGTAGTTTCATGTGAAAATTTTATTTTTGTGGAATCCAGTACAAGCCAATTTTTTAATACATTGCCTGAATTTGAGAGCCTTAGAAAATACTATTATATTACAATGACGTGTTACAGTGATCCATTTAATTAATCATAAGTTCATAGGTATTATTGATTTGGTTTAATGATCTTTTTCTATCATAATTTCATACTTTTAGTTTTAAATTTTAGTTATCTACACACCAAAATCAGAGTATAAGTAGGTAATTAGTTTTCTTACTCTAACAAAAAGAAGTTTTTAGTTTATTAATCACAATTATTTTTTTACGACATTTTCACCGTAGACAAATTCAAATTTTCACGCAGGTGAAGTCGTAGACAGTCACTAGTTTTAATTATATAAAATAATTAACACACCAGTGGCCCAGTTGACACGAATCCGTTATCCGAACAGATGTAAGTGTAATTAATGGTTAAACCGTAACATTGTTGGGCGGGACATTAAAATACCAGAACAAATACTTGCTAGAGACGCGTTTTAAAAGGAAAAATAATAAGTAAAAAAAAAAGAATATATATGTATATTTCAGTAGAAAAAAGTTTATAACATATACGAGCTTGGAACCTCCTTTTAAGCCTGTATCAGGAATCACCGCTTTTCCATAACTAAATGTCTTTAACAGATTTTTATTTTGTGTCTGATGAAGTACTTACAAAATGTTGTATCTGAATCGTAGGTACACACTATACAGGGTGACTTTAAATTAGTTCTTGATACCAAAGGCTATGAATGTGCTCATGATAACAAACAACTTTCCCTAAATAACCCATAGTCAAATCGCAAAAAAAAATTTTGACTCTTCATACTAATTTGGCCGCTCGGCTGATCGATTTGTATGAGGAGACCAAAATTGTTTTTGCGATTTGGCTATGGGTTCCTTAGGGAAAGTTGTTTGTTTTCATGAGCACATGCATTGCCATTCGTATCAAGAACTAATTTAAACTCACCCAATATATACAGTGAAGTGCAAGTTCAAAATACATAGATGACGTTTTTAAAAAGCAATACAATAATAAACTTGTTAAAAATCAATGTAGAGAATGTAACAAATTAGGTGTGGAACTCATTTACTTATACCTCTACACAACTTTAATGGAATCGCATTAAATATGTTCGGCTCTCCCTACGAGATGTAAGACAAGATTTTCTTGTCATTTCGGTATAATCATTTTTTATTTTAGTCGTAGAACAAAAATTTGTTGTTTCACGAGCAACAGGTTAACCACGTATTTTCTTAGGTTCGGTTAACATACACACGTAACGGCTATCTGTCAGAATGATATTTAATTCTTAATGTAATGTCATTGCATACTTCAGTTACTGGTAATGAGTAGAGGTAGTGAAAACCTTGAAAAACTGACCGTTGTTGGTAACATCGAAGGGCATAGATCCAGAGGTCGCCAACACAATGGACTTATCAGATCAGATAAGGAACCGCCTCCAAAAGTTGATATCAGACGGTGAAGACAGACAGACCACGATCCTTAGTAATAAAGGACCGACCACAGAGGGATACTTAAAAGATTGATACGAATCCCCACACATAGGCATATACATCAAACTTTTACTGTAAGCATGTCTGAGTTTTCAACCCGCGTGTGTATTCTATGACAAGTCCCTCAGTACAACAACTCACAAGCAGGTAGGTAGATCGCGGAGCTAAAAGTTATGGAAACGACCTCCACGTGGGCGATAATGAGTACAATGTTCACTACAAATATGGCTAGTCGACGTGCTTTGTAAAAATTAATAAAATTTGCTTTTTCGTATGTTAACTTTATGAGGTACAATTCAAAAATAAATTGTTTAGAATTGACTGTTGAGTATGGGTTTTGTTTCGAAACTTTTATTGCTCTGCAACTTTTAAGATTCCCTGCAGGATTTTAAGATTCCATTTATCGTCCAAGCCGACATTTTACCACTAAATTGTATTACTTATCATATTATTTTTGTGTAAGGTTCGAGAAATAAGTGAGGTATATGTACTTATACATTTATCATTTATTTCGACAATGTTATATTATAAGTGTCCGTGGTAAGAATACTATCTTTTTTTCAGTTATCACTACAATGTTACCACATCCAGAGTCTTCTAACTCCACGTCCCCACACGTGGGGCGCGTCCTACGCCCCATGAAATAGTGCCTCGATACACTATAAAGATAACCCGGATTCCGCCACCGAATGGCCAGTCAAGTACCTAATTAATAAAAGAAATAATTAATGAATTACGTAATGCTTAAAACAGCTGTAGGAGTCAAGATGGAATTTGTCTTGTCTAGTTTCATTCATTTTTAGGGTTCCGTAGGCAAATGGCAAAAAACGGAACCCTTATGGATTCGACATGCCTGTCTGCCTGTCTGTCTGTCTGTCCGAAACTATAAGAACTATACTGTTGAAACTTGGTAAGTAGATGTATTCTGTAAACCGCATTAAGATTTTCACACAAAAATAAATAAAAAAACAATAAATTTTGGGGGTTCCCCATACTTAGAACTGAAACTCAAAAATTATTTTTTTATCAAACCTATACGTGTGTGGTATCTATGGATAGGTCTTCAAAAATGATATTGAGGTTTCTAATATAATTTTTTTCTAAACCGAATAGTTTGCGCGGAGCCACTTCCAAATAGTAAAATGTGTGTCCCCCCCTGTAACTTCTAAAATAAGATAAAACTAGAAAAAATATATGATGTACATTACCATGCAAACTTTCACCGAAAATTGGTTTGAACGAGATCTAGTAAGTGTTTTTTTTTTAATATGTCATAAATCGTAAACCGCAAATTACCTTTCATTCAATCAACTCAAATATAAAAAAATATAGAGTTCAAGACATGTGTGATTATGAATTTATACGGAACCCTCGGTGCGCGAGTCCGACTCGCACTTGGCCGGTTTTATAATTAAGGCTATTTAATAATATATTTGGGTGAATATTATTTTAGTTGTCGTGTAATATCCTCGAATATCTCTACTTTCCATTCGAAGAGATGCTTGAATGCAGTTTTTTAAAGACCTTTTAAAAAACGAGGAGCTTATCTATACATATATCGATAATTTATCTAGGAGAACCTTTATATCTATATGTTATTTGACAGTCCAAGCTTTAGTCCAGTGTGAACGCACCATTACGCCTCTAGAATACTCGCGGTGTCATGTCGAGACTGCTTAACACTTTCCGCTATTCAGTAGTTTACTGGGACACTACTCGTATGAGACAGTAACTTTCATGGTAAGAAATGAAAAGCTGAATTCCTCAAAAATAAGTTCATTTTTGAGGTTAATTTAAGGAGATTGTGTAAGGGTTACGTAAGGTTTGTGTAAGGAATAGGTTGCGTGTGGGAAGTATACAGGTGTAACAAAAAGGTGTGGTAATACTTCAAGGTGGGTTTCTACTCATCAAACTGAACAACTTTTGTTCTACAACTTTCTTGAAATCGCAAAATTATTTTGGACTTTTCATACAAACTTGGCTCGCCAGCTGATCGCGTTGTATGGAAGTCCACATTTTTTTTTGCTATTTCAATAAAGTTGTAGAACAAAAGTTGTTCAGTTTGATGAGTAGAAACCCACGTTGAAGTATTACCACACCTTTTTGTTACACCCTGTATTTAAAAAAAAAACACGTAGGTATCATTGCAATCATTCAAATTATTGGGAAATACTGCGTTAATAATTGAGTCGAATAAAGCCGAGTCGGATGGAGCTCCACTCCTTTTTATGGTGGCACTAAGACGACTCTACTTAGGTAGAGTCATCCGTCCGTTCGACTCGAATAACATTCGTTGTTTTTATGTAGTATTTTCTAATCACCTATATTTTTGCGATAGCACATAATCATGTTGCAACAAAAATATAGAAACTATATTCATCGCTAATATGAATTTTGTTTAAGCCAATAATCTATAAGGAAGTATCGATAAAAATAAAAATAAAAGCATTTCCGAAATAAGTTGAGTTTTATGTTAACTTATCAACGACGTTAAGCTAAGGTACAACTTTCGATTCAGTTCACTCTACCCTCTTAAACCAGACCCTTAATTGAAAGAACCTATGTAAGTTTACTCCAATGGCATTGCTTCTTAACAGAATGCCTTACAATTTCCATAACCTTTACAATTGGAACCGCGGCAAACTACTCAAAAGAACAAAAGTTGTCAGAAAGAGAATTAAAACGCGGGCCGCGTCTAAGGTAATGTGATTTAAGGGGAAGCCGACTTGCCTCTAAAGAGATGGGAATAAAAAAGGTTATAAATAACGATTAACAAAAAGCGGTGTCGTCTTGTAGCTGCTATCGGTGCTGTCGATAGTAGCTCGCTAATCGACACCGAGAGCTGTGGAGTGGCCACTTTTGAAATGTGAAATTCATTTCGCAACTTTACAGAGAGAAGAAAGGCATAAAGAATCAAAATTGTAGTATATAATACAATCTTTGGAGAAATTATACATATTTGAAGGAGATATTTAAATTAGAAAATAGTATTTATATTTAACGCCCATGAAAAAATACTGAATCGCACAGCAAAAAATCTTTTTCACCATCTCTTGGTGAGGTTAGGTTTACAATTTAGTTAATTTGATGTAAGTACATAAAGTATTTTTCTGATGCGCCATAAAATACTACCCCACTATTATGATTTTTGTAAGTATTAGACCGCCTTTATACACATAGTCTTACATTTTTATTTTGTAATATTCTCGTTGTGTGCAACAATACATGTGTGTTCATACATACATACGTATATAACTTTATATTACATATTTATTTATGTCAATAAGCTGACATTTAGGTTCTGCGTTCCAGCCATGTACGACAGAAGAATAGTTACTCCGCTGACAATTTAAATACCAGGCCAACGAATACAAATATTTTATTATATACGAGACCATAAACAAATTATATCAGTCAATGCCAGTAAATAACTTGCAACTAAGTAAAACCTGTTTTTTATTCGACCTACACAAAAAAGTTAAACTACGAAGCTACTCTGCGGCTTTCCGTAATAGATCTAGATAAAGGCGACGTGATGTAACCGGGCTCTCGGCGCCACCTCGGGGTGGGCTTATGCCCCCGCGCCTAGACCCTCAGCATCATAGTATACCCTTCCACTAGTTATGCTACTAAGTGATACTTTTACCGTGTGATGTTCTTACTTTAGATAAGCCGATTTTGAAAGGTCACCTTGTCTTTTATGGTAGATGTTACATCTAGGTGTGACGTTTTGCTAGAATGAAGACTGTCAAATGATTTTAAAGGAATTTGGAAGTACGCGACATAGTATCAATCAATCTAGCATTCGAATATGTAATAATAATAATGAATAAGGCATGATACCTATTTCGTTTATTAGGGACGTAAATTTTCCTGTCGCACTTTGTAAAAGGTAATCGTGAACAACATATACAGGGTGATACATATTTTTATAACAGTAAAAAGTAATGAATTGTACAAACCTTAGAAAACATTGAGATTCTTTATCATTTTTATATTTTCTACACTGTATTTTCTATAATTTTATAATAGTTTTGTGCATGCAATGACTATGTAAACTTTTATTAATGTACCCGCATTCCTTTTTGCAATACCTTATAAAGAGGTATCACAGCTGAACCTTAACAACTGTTACCATCATAAATGTACCTGTGATTGCAATAAAATATATGAATATGAATATGGATTTCATGAAAATGCAATTACACGAAAAGGTGAATCAGTGCTTGATTCACCTTTTCATGCAATTGCATTTTTTGTATATATTCCGGAACAGATAAAATAAATATAAATAAAGCTAAGTTGCCAGTTATATCCGCTACAAAAACACTAAATTATTCATTAAAATTCAATAAAATTATGGAAAATTAAAATTAATTAATTATCGGTTGCACCTGCTGTGCATCTAAAAATATACACGCATGACCTAATACGCAAGAATGCGTTTATGGTCATAAATTATTAAATAAATACATACTTTTAAAAGTGTTGTAAGTTTTTTAACGACAATGTTTAAAAGTCATCAATAACATCACAATGCCGTTCTCATCAGTCAGTTATTCTGTCGATTTAAAAATTCATTAAAGTGTGACTTTGAATTGTGACAGAGGGTTCTATTTATAAGGTCCAATTTTGGATCACATTTCCTTGAAACTTCTCTAATCAAATATCAGCTGATTAGCTAGTAAACTATTTCAAATAAACATAAAAATCCCGATGATACTTCGCCCTCCTTTTGGGGTTATCATATGAACATTTTATGAGTTTTTAAGAAGGCTATTGAGGTTTGTTGACGGGACTTGTACCGAGCACACGTCTGCTGAGTGAATTTTTTAATTATTTCCGTTTTAGAGAAGTCCCAACGTTATTTTTGTGATGGGGAAATAGCTGTGATTTCGATTCAGTGATAAGCGGTCATAAGAAGAGGATTTACTCGGGAGACAGCTCCGTTTTCCGAGTTCCAGCAGCAAACCACCACGTGGAGCGTCTTTAAGTGCCCATCACCCTTAGAGACGCATCTTTCACTTGACATTGGCGTTTCGTCATTTTTTTTTATTGAAGATTCTCCCATTTTTCACTTGACATTGGCAAAGTCACTCCTTAAATGAGATTTGGAATGCTAAATAGAAAAATAGAATAGAATAGAATAAGGCTATTTCTAGATGACTGATAATATTACATAGTAAGTTAAATTAGAAGAAATATTTTTATGAGCGAATCGTAATTTTATATATATTTAATTAAAACAGAATGAATATAATTAACTAAAACTTGTTTCTTTTATTCGGATTCATTACTTAAGAACGAATACAAAAGTATACAGGATGATTAGGTAGGCCTGACTCCAATATTCTAGTATTATTAGTTTTGATGAACTTCATTCCAGTATTTCACCAAGGAACCTTAAGCGGGGCTTTTGATCGAGCGGCGACGTCTGTCTCTCACTGCACTTGACAAGTGTCGATTAGAGTGCCGCGACAAAAAGTCGGCGGACAGTCGCTGGCTGAGTCCGCTGTCTGACAGTTTTCAGAAGTGTGTTAGCCGTAAATATTAAGATTTGTTTGGTTCCACTACCATGTATATATTTATCATAACACCATAAAGGAAAATGTGGAAACGATTTTAACATGATTATGGATTATAAAGGGTGTAACAAAAATGGTGTGCTAATACTTCGAGGTGGGCTTCTACTCATCACATTGAACAACTTTTGTTCTAAAACTTTGCTGAAACAGCAAAAACATTTTATAACTTTTATACAAACTTGGCTCGCCAGCTGATTGATTTGTATGAAACGTCCTAAAATGTTTTTATGATATGAATAAACAATACATATAAAGGAATAAAAGGTTATGATGAAATTCACGATGTATTCTTGCATAATTAAAAAAAAAGGTGAGTAGTTTGCAATAAGCAGAAAGAAATCTCGGAGAAAATAAAGACAGAGAAACATTTGACAAAAAAAATAACCCTAATAATAATCTATAGAACACTCTGGGTGTTAAACATATCACTTCACACTCTAAACACCATCAAGTCCTGTAGGCTACAGGTTAGGTGAAAAAAATTGACAGAAAGCGTAATAACCTTCTTGAAAGTAGGTTAAAACGGCTAAGTTAAAATGAAATCAAAGCCAAGTAAACTAGAAATATCTTTACATTCACACTAAACAGCAGACGATCATAAACAAAATCTTGTATGCAAGCCATGTCATACAAATTGAAGTAAGCTATTCCGAAGGGGGTCAATTAAGTAACTAAGGAATAAGCCGATTAATTAAATACAATTAAGCAAAACAAGCCAATACGGATTCCATCGTGGAACGATCTATTTACGTGCTAAGACTTAACACGATGACGACGTAGATACGTGGTGAGAATTCGAGCATACGTGACGAAATTTGAAAGTAGACAAATTGATTGAAGTCAGTGTTATGGATGCGTGTCAACTGATTTTGATTGGGTTAAATTAGTGAGTTAGATTCAGATTATTTAGTGAATAAAATGCATACACATGCATTTTAGGATTAAGAAAAGTTTCCCTAAATGTTAGCATTGAAGATTGTTTTACAATAACTCAAGCTGAAATAAAATAACAAAACGACTGTTGTTTGTGGTATTGCGGTGCGGAACATAATTTACCTATAGTTACGTAGCGATCAAGAATTCGATTGATAAATTCCTCAAATATGACAAGAGCAATTCTAGGAGCTTCCACATCAACATCGAGTTAGAAATTCCAAAAACCCAATAAGACTCCTAGTTCCTTAGAAAGATGGGCAAAAACTTCGTCGCGAGCCAAAAATAAGAGAAAGAAAATGGCGGCGCACGCTTGGTACGACAAAATGTCGGGAATGCGACCACGTGGACGCGGGACGATTCGGCGGCTCCGGCCGGCTCCCGTTCCGACTGGAGACTTTTATTTTTACCATGTCTCCCATTTGTTATACATAAATGCATGTTAGGGCTGTTGTTATGCTGTTTTTGGTTCTGATAAAGATACAACCATAAATTTATCAATATTTTAACGATGACTGATGAAATTTTCAAACACTTGATTATATTTAATAGATCAGAACATTTACAATACAAAACAGATAAAAGCGACCATGTTAGTGGATATACTTACATATACGAGTACTGTATGTTCAATGCAACTTTAGTTTTGAAGCAAGAACAGTGCTCGGGCAAAAATAAAAGTCTGAGGAATCACCTACCAAATATTTTTAAGAAAGTACAGACCTTGGAGCAACCCTTTGTCCAAGCTGTGTCCATTAGTTATACATAATACATGTGGACCCTATCGCCAGATCGCAGCCGTCAGAGAATTCTGGCCGGCGCCAGCGCAGCCTGCCGATATACAGCGTGTTATTCGAATTTTGAATCGAGAATCCAAACATAATTAGTGTGTTAAATGGTCTTGTCCGCGATTCCGCTGATATGGACTTTAATTTGGTGGTCAGCATTTTGATTTTGTGAGAAAAAACCTAATGTGAAGACTTGAAGAGAAAGAGATAGTAGAATGCTAAATTGGGTTTGCGATAACGGGTTAAGCAGAATTTAGGACATAAAAACATGTAAGCCAAGAGCAATTTTCTACCAAATAATTATAGTTTAGTATTTAGGAATGTTATTTTTAGAATAAAAAAGCAAGAAAGGTAGATCAACTTTGTGATAGACATGACATTTTTATTAAAAACTACAAATAAAGTTACAGATCAGCCTATATTCATGTTGTTTGATCAAACAAAGTTTGAGAATTCTTTAGAAAAACATAATCGTATGAGTTAAATCAGCAGGCGTTATGTTTTTTTGTATAAAAAATGAGGACGCAGGAGAATGACATGGAATGACACAGAAAATTGAGGCCCTAAAAAGCTATAGATTATGTTAACAGCAATAAGGGTAACTTTTATTTCCTGAAAAGAAGAAAATGGTTAATTGCTTCTTATGAAACTTAGTAAATTAAACAAGGAATCTAGACAACTTTAGATTTTTTTTCTTGACTAGCGTAATATACAATTATTGACAGTATAGAAATGCATTTTTCTTCTGTCAAGACAAAGCGGTTATCCAAAGTATTTATGCAATATGAATGTTGCATAAAACGGTCCTTGAGACTTTCCACTTTTGCTTGACTAATTTGTTTAAAACCCGGTTTGATTTCTCGAAAATTTTTAAAGAACCATTCCACGTATACCTCTGAGATGGTGCGTGGTCCTGAATTTAAACACGCCAAGTTAGTGTGTGAGGGAAATATAAAATTGAGGCGTCATTTAAGTAGTCGGTTATAATGATCTCATATGGTGAGAATTATCATAATCGTCTGAATAAATAGGGAAATGAAATGTATGTAAAGCCGAATTTCATTTTGTGATTTTGTAGAAAGTTTTATTTGCTTTTCCATAATATACAACTAAAGCATCAGCTAATAAAACTTAACTTTCCGTGTCACTATACTTGTGTTGCACTTTTAAAAATGAAATTAATAACTAATTTAATACGTTCTTACAGTTTGAAAATATTAATGGGACCTATCGATGTAACCTCTAGAATGGAGGGAATTTTAATTGCAGACACAAAATATGTAATAATTTACAACACGTATCGAAGATAGAAAATAAGAGTACATTTATTCAAACATCTTTATTGGACAGTCAATAGGTAAGAGTACAAAAGGATTACGCCTTTTGTAGTTACGCCAGACACAGACACATCCGGGTGCGGTCTCATTTGTTCTATATCTACAAGAGTTGACGAAATTCACGTCACGATCAGTAAATGTCCCGCAATTGACGCCTCATACATCTTCGTACTGCCTGACTATTTTAGAAATGTCTAATCGATGACTAACTGTGTACATGTTAGACGAATATCAAATTATATCCGCATCCCTTGTAAGATTTGCAATGCATATTAGTTCTAAGAGACGTTGTGTCCGTCTGTAGATTTTACGAAGAATTTAGGATGTTTTGTCGCCCATTTACATCCATTGCGTTGTCATTATGTAAGTGTAACAGTCAAATGGAATTTTCATTGTCTTGGCGACAACATGTTCTAGTATTGATGATTCGTCTGTTTAGAACAGTATCCCTGTAGCGAGAGAAATTGTATTTTGAAGATTAATGGGTATATATAGCATATATTATGTTTTAAACTTTGTTACCTACCTATTATATTTCGCTTTTTTTATATGTCTTTAAGAATTTGCTTGTTCTTGTCATGTACCTGCTTTAGTTTTATAAGATAAATCCAATTTACATTCACTTTGCCTTGACTACTTTCGGTAACAGTAGGAATCATCCGCAGACAACTGAGGATCTTATCAAAGCCTTTGATATAATCTATCACTTAGACCGACAGCTGTGGGTTTTAAGTCTGGTCACGTAAGGCTACAGTTGGTTGCACTAATATGCTAGCTACCTAGCAAACGTGTAGATTATTTCTTGTTTGTTTAAGGCTAACACTTGCTTTAACGTAGACAGTGATTTCAAAGACAATGTTAAGAAGCTTCCTGATACTCATCATCGCTCGTGACCATGAAGAATTTGCCACTTTCACATACACAAAATTTGATCATCCCTGTGTTTATAATATTACAATTTTATTTAAGTTTAGATCACATAGAAACATTTTTGATAAAAATTCTAAGACAAAATCTTACTAATCATATCTTTAACAAAGAATTGAATAGAGAGTGGGTAACACACGACTATGAGTAGATCACATGCCTACATTTTTACAAACTGTTCTGTCTGTTTGTTTGTTATTCTTCTTATCGTGTGTTGTTATTACAAACACCGACAGATAGAATAAAACTATTAACAATGGACTCATGTCAAAGTGTCATAAAAATCAATAGCCCAATATAAAGAACGATTCACCAATAACTCAAAACAGCTTATCGGTTGCATAAATCATACTGTTTTAGTGCTTTTTAAGAGAGCATTATCTGTACAGACACGATACAGATTAGACGACAAAGATTTCGTTGGCGGGACCGCACCGCTGGCGATGAAAGAGCGCCTTCTTCCTGACCTGAGGTCTTGAGATAAGTTTAATAGAATATTCGATATAATATATTGGTTTTGAGGTTAATTATGAGGGTGAGTCACGAGGACATTTATCTTGTGGGAAGAATTTATAGGACACAATTGGCTGAGAATTTTAAGCTTCAGTTTGATTTAGAAATAGAAGTTTTCTTGTAAGACATTTTTCAAACAATTTCTGTACACAGCTCTTAAAATAAACTCGCTTACCTAGTAGTTATTATAAATAAATTTAAGTATGTAACATTGTTCTTGTTAAATCTTGAAATAATTTAAGGATAAACTAGACACATCTTATGTCATCTCTGTTTGAACTGTACTCTACAACAGTAAAAAACGTGTATTTTTGTTACTTTTCACTTTAATACATTCAATTTCACTCTACGCTTGCTTTTTATTTAATCAATACAAAATTCATAGTGTCAGAAACCCATGAATGACCAAAGGTAGTCGAAACAATTGAAAACATCGATCATACACAGTTGTCGATTGTACAGATGCACAATTCAACTTTTTACTTGTGAAATTTTATTTAATGCTTCATTATTACTGACAGTATGATGTGCTGAGATGAATTTGTCAGTGTTACCCTTCAAACTTGAGCGGATATTGCCCACTGGTAACGATCTGCATAATGACAATACATTCAACCTTCGGAGGTTAAATGTAAATGACATCATCAAATCACCTCTGATTGATTTACTGTTGTTGAGTTTTTTCGGACAGTTTCTTCATAAAACAATGTGTGAGTTGCATCCTCAAATTTTAATTTTTCTTCGAAATGAATTTTAGGATATGCGTGCCATTTTGAATCAATGGTCTAGTATTTGAAATCGAGTGTTTAATTGAAAACAATATCTATCAAGCCTCAGTCGAGTAAAACAATTTTTTACCCAACAGCGTAATAGCCCAAGCGGAGAGTAATGTTAATTAGATGTATGCTTGTGTGTTTGTTTGTTTGTCTGTTTCATTGTAACCGCCTGCAGCTAAAATGGCTTCGTGGATTTTGGAGTGCGAAATCTTTTAGATTTGTCATACTCTCCAAATTGATTTTGATATTTTTTTTGATATTTTTTTATTACGACGCACTAAAAGGTAACCGCCTTTTCCTTTTGCCTGTGACACATTAATCAAGGTCCAAAGCTCTGAGTGATGACTGTCCTCAGAAGGACAGGGTCTTCGGTATTTTATGAGAACCATAATTAGCGCGACACGGCCGGCCTGTCCTCATAAAACCAGTGCGACTCTACGGCTATAAACACTAATGGAAGTCTATGGGTGTGTGAATTTTAATTGTTTTACGGTGCTCATTTCGACAGTCAGTCAGTCAAACGTTTATCCCTTCTATAAAACACAAACAGAGTTTTATGTGTTGGTTAATCGTTTTGCTGAGTGTAACTGTATTATACAATTTACTTATCTTTGGGGCCTTAGACATTTTTCTAACTTCCTGAAACAGCAAAACCCAAAAATGATTTTTTAAATTCATTATTTCAGCAAAGTCCGTTTTGGTAACACACTGACCAAGTTTTTCTTACAAGGGCATTAATATATCATTTCAATTCTTCTTATCTATCGTGTGGCACAATTTAACTGTACTGTCGCAAAGGACAGACGGCAATAACTCGTTGAGGTAAAATTTGACTCCGAATAAAGGTCCTATGACCGGATTGGTGTCAATCAGTCATTATCCTTAAACTTTTTAGGAGCTCCTGCTTTTATCTTCAGTCTTGTAATTATTGGAAGCGGGGTCGTTGTCACCCACCCTAATTCAGGGTTCCGTGGCCCACGGCAAAGTATGGGATCGTTGAAACTTGAACATCGGATCGGATCGGATCTAGCAATTACCGGTACCAACCAACCAAGTATTATGCAAGGAATCCTAAAACTCTAATACTTAATTTTTGGTTAGTATGTTTAAAAAAAATACTTTGACGATGCAAAATAGGTGCATCTTCTCATTGACAATTATGGGAAATAATTAAGTTTACCTCAATCTTTATACTTCATCATCATTTTACTTAATACTCTATCGATTAAACTTTCCATGAAACATCCTGTAAGGAGTACGACCCTCATCACTGAAGAATACGACGCAAGGATTTTTACGAACTCTTGGACTTCGAAGGTGCAAGTCACGTGCCGACAAACTTAAACTTCTCGAACAAAATTGTTTCAAATAAGCATAAATCTTTAAAACTTTTGGAGTCCTTCTAATTCTAAAAGGCGTGAGTAAGTTGTATTACGTATACAGGGTGTAAAAAGACCACCCCGGGAATTATTAATAGGGCGTTATACTCATGAAACTGAAGACATTTCTATGGAAACTGTACTGAATTCGAGAAAATATTGACTTTTTCCGATCAATCAGTCAATTTTGTATAGAGGGTCCAAAATGTTTTCGAGAATTCAGTAATCTATGGCTTTCTAGTGAAAAATGTGCAGTCTCATGAGTCTTTTTACACCCTGACGTAGTAAAGGTCAATAAAAACAGGCGCACTCAAGCGCTCAAAATAAAAATCAAGATACTACACTTTTCGCACTATGCGCAGTGTTGCTAGCGTCAATTATGATTGGTTTAATTATCGCCATCGCTCGTACATGGTGTTGCAAGTAAATAATTACTGTGAACCACCGGTTTTTAATGGTGGTATTTAGATGGAAAAAAATGTTTAGTATGCTCAGCAAACTGGAGATAACGAGTATTTGAAGATGTGATTAAAATAGATTGTGGAGTGTATGTCTTATTTTATGTATGTATTATGTTATGGATACATTTTGGAGTTTGAGTCTTGATCCCCTAAGTAAATATTTTTTTCTGATAAGTTATCAATAACACTTATGATGCTGTGGTGTTAATCTTGATATTATGATACTAATAAAATTATCAAAATTATCTCGTAAAAAGTTGATAAAGGAAAGAAAATTTTCAGTGATCATTAGATACAAAAATATCGGTATAATCCCTAAGTCTATTAAGGCTGACTTTCAACCAAAGCGCAACCCGTTTTGTACATTTTCCTCACTCACGTCTAAGCCTCCTCGCACATATTATTTTCTTAGCCTTACATGGTGAAGTTATGGTGAAATTTCGCTTAGAAGAGTGAAGTTTTTTTATACAATGCGAAGAAAGTTGTGTGCCAGGGATGCAAGCAAGGGAGGTATGCGAAGTATGCTTGCTCGCCCAGCTCCCTCGTTCCATTTTCGGGTGGAAACCCAGCTTGGGTCATAAAAATACTGAAACTGCGAGCAGTGAAGCGCTGTGAGACCCTGTGAAGCGCAGATACGTTTCTTTACACGTAATCGCGTACATTAACTCATAATTTCCTAGCTTCAACACTCACGGCTTTTAACATTATTTTTTCCAGGAATTAAGTCATTATTGAGTGAGTTGCAGTTAAGTTAATGAAATCTAACTGGTTTAGATTTTTGCTTTTTCGTGATAGGACTAATTCTAGTTGCAGTGGTTTATGTTCCTGACATCTACGCTGAGGATCGTGTGTTCATGTCCCACTCAGGGCAAACATTTAATTTTGTTTGATAAGCAGAATTGTTAGCTGTGTGACTGGTTTTATAAGTACTGTGTGCAACACTTCCAACATATATGTAAACTTTATTAGTTTTATGTATGTCGGTCTGTCTTCCGGTAGAACTATAAGAAACGAACACTGTATCAATAATTTTGTGTGAAAAATAAATATTTTCTGGGTTCAAACAAGTCCATGGTTGTTCTTCTTCGCCATCTGTTTACCAAAAAACCAGCCCCAACAAAACTAGAAGTTCACACCGCTTCAAGTACATGTAAATATGTAAGTATGTAACTAACCGTATATATATATATATATATACGGTTACACTATATATATATATTACACTATATAAAGTATATATGTAAGTACGTAATACTAGATTTTGCTCGCGGCTCCGCACGGGTAACTATCGTTTTTATGTCTGTCCTGTCTTCACAAACAAGCATTTGCTCGTGCTTAATTTTTTTTAAAGTACTAAATAACGTTTGCCCAGTATAAAGTTGTCCAATAAATTCCTCTACTTAGGTTTTTCCGCCACGTAACTTAAGGAAAATCTCCAGCTTATTTAATTAAAAGTATCAACCCGTATAAAGCACACCAAAAACCTGGAATTTTCTATTCAGTATAACGTTTTCTTCTGAACTGGTGTTTTAAAGGTTTCAGTGGTCCCAGATGTCTGCTAGGTACCTATTCCCTTTTAAAGGTCACTTGGATTGGCCTAAAGCCTTTAATCTCGATTTCTGCTGTAAGTTCCTTTTGATTATGATTTTGAGTAAAGTTTTTTTTTGCTAAACCTCTATGGAGGAACTTTGACTTTTCTTACTTTGCTTTATTTAAAAGTGCAAAAATGGTAATGTTTCTTGATGATCGGCACAAAAAACGTGTATTACCTATGGGTAGGAAATCATTGACTTCTGAAATTATTAGGTAAATACAAAATTTGTTCAAACAAACAAACGAAACCATAACCTCTTTGAACCAGTCGGGTAAAATATTAATTTAGGCCTACTCTAGACGTGGACAATAAAAATGTGGACATTTATTGTTCCCATTGCATTTGAAACAGCAAATATCGTATATTGTCACATTGAAGTTTATATGATCCGAAATGGTCAGATAAATAATAGGTTCATAATGTCAAAAAAACCAAATTAATCGGAGATAATTTTATTCTCTTTATGACTAAAGGACGAGGTGAATGACTGTGATTAAGTTATTCTGGTATTGAGCAAATAAATTAATGATAGGTCGAAAGTGATGGGTACTTACTGAAAATGGCAATGTATTAATTTTATTTGGTTATTCAATACCTTATAGCATTGCAATTATTTTGTAGTCTTTGCCTATAGTACCAAAATTAAACAGTAGAGTTTTTTCATGTCTTATTTGTCTAATAGCATGTCTTAGGTAAATTAATTAGTATTACTAATAGGTATATAGGTATGCACATAAAATTTCACGCCTGGGCAAGCTTATGAATCCCTTGATTTGCCTCACAATTATTTGTATCGATTACAAGATAATATAGCAATTTACTTAGATATTATTTTCATTTACTTACCAAGAAAAGAATATAAAGAGAAAAAACTAGAATGTTAAGATTTAAAGCAGACGCGCTAGAGAAAATCCCACCTTTATGCCCATTTTAATTTCGTTGGAGTACAGTCGGTTACGAAAGTTTTAAGTATTTTTATTAATATATAATTCCTAGACGACAGGCGATGTATGTATTTTGCCCATTTGTTAGGATATTTCATTTTTTTAAATTAATTATATTAATTTGTAAATATGAGGTTAGTTTTGATCATGAAATTTTAATCCCTATAAATTATTATTTTATGAAGAAGAACATCCTATTAACAATTTCATGTGTCATTTATGAAACTCAAATGAAGCTAACTTATTAGAAAATGTCAATACTACCGGTTTCACACATATTTATTCACTATAAAGATAATTAAATGCTGTTGGTTGGTGCCGGCTGAAATCACTAGATGTCAGTCGTTAAGTCATGTCAGAGGCCTTATAGGCGGCTTGAAAATTTCTGACTCTAGGGTTGGCCACTAACCCCACAACCTCCACCAATCCGGACTTGCCCTCCTTGTGTGGAGTATGGCCTAACCTTCCCGAGGTTATGGGAAGAGATCCGTGCCCCTGCACTGGACGATATGGCTTATTAACGAGGGATAAAGATATATGTTTTTGAGTTAAATGAACAGCTGCCATATATTAAACACTACAACATTGTATGTCCGATCAATAAGTCCCGGCAACTAAAGTGTACGTAGTTAAGTTCCCTGTCACGCAGCTCATGTTATGCGATAATGTGCTATAATTAACACAACAGATAAATGGCCACAATGAAGCAGTGTGTTTAGAAAAATATAGAGCGAGAGATTATTCTTGAATATAATACTATAAGAAGGAGTAGGATGAACATACGGTTACACTTCTGTCTGTAGTTTGTAACGTTTAGTTGCATGCTATATTTAAAATATCAATTACACTATCCGTTGTAAAGATCTTATATTTTAACCATTTAAAACTTTAACACTAGGTAATATGAAATTTCAACATAAAAAGTAAGTAGCTAAAAGGGGTGACATAATATCCAGTGATGTTAAACGCTGCATCCGAAAAATCGTTGAACTTAACTAACAAGTAAAAGCACCGTAGAAAATAATTCAATAATATCACAATCAAAATCGATTTCCTTACAATATTCTTTATTGATGGACGGTCAGTCCACTTCACCGAAGTATGCGTTATATTATAGATATGTATAGTTTTAGATTGATGATAATTTTAATAGCGCAATATTATTTCACTATTGGTTGGTGGCTTAGCCCTATTATTTTAGAAATGTTTATGTAATATCTAGGTTAGGTTAGATAATAATACCTGGGTTGATGTTTTTCAAGCTAGTTTGAGACAAAGGTTACAAGGTTTTCCTGTGAAATGATAACATTCTATCAATATTATTTGTGTATTTTAAATCGTTCATTTCCGAATAGTTTGCGCATTGTCATATAACACATGTTTTTTTCTTTTGTTTGTATGTATTATTTGGTTGTTTTCAACTATTTTAAGTGATTTGGGTATTCGATAACTAAAAGTACAAAAAACGGAATTATCCAGTTTAATCTAATGCATAATTTCAGCAATAGATAATAGTTAATCACGTCAAAATTCAGGTTGATTTTGTTTAATATCTACCTACTTATATAGAGTTAACTAATGCGATTAAGTTATTATCTCTATTAATAAAATATTATGTATAAATTCAAGCTTAGCAATTACGTAAGTAGGTATCTCAATTTATTATAACTAGCACACAAGTAAGGCTAGTTAGTATTATATACATAATGTTATGTTTTAACAGAAAATCTACTTTTTTTAAGTCTGCCGATTCCTTTATATTCTTTAAAATTGATATTTGTAGGCCTATATTCTCAGAATCTTAAAGATTCATTGGAATCAATCCTCTTTTTCTTCCTTATTCCTCGCCTAATCGTTAACTTCATGGTCTTCTTTTTATCATGTGACGCAATTAATCGTCCATATTCAAGGTATAGGTGGCGGTTTGGTTGCCTGGTGTGGCCTTTATTTGATTCGATTAATCCACTTTAAAATAGTTCATACGTTTCAGTTATTATTTCTGCATATATTGTTACCAAAACTTTATGATTTCGTTGTTAAGCCTTAATGTCTTTATTTTGTAATTTTCTGTAGGTATTCATTTATAGTTCTTGCACATAGTTGTAAATATTTAGCTTGTTATTTGAATATCGATGCAGTAGCTACTGTGTAACTCATGTATATGAAAGATGTGCATGGTCGTCAGTTATTTATGGAGATAACAGGTTTTACTATTTTAAATCATAATTTTGGCTGAATTACTAGCGACATACCTCTGCATGTACATCGTATCTTATTATGGCGTTTTATTACAACGATTTTTTTAAAGATGACTCTAAGCTCGTAAATAAATAAACCTATAAATTAAAATGAAACCTTCTCAATTATACGAAGACCTATTCTCAATTAATTAGGTATTAAAAGCGTCGAGTCAGGTAAACTGTCTAATATTTACGCGCGGCACGTCTAGACTGCTATTATCTTGTAGTTCTGTAAGGAAGCCATTATGAACCATGACACATAAAGACGTTACCGTATGTCAGACAACAGGCAAACAAGTATCTTTATCATTACATTACATTACAAGATTTATACAAGCAAACAGAGCTAAGCAATTTGTGTGCTGTTTGTTTTAATTGGATGCAGTTACTTGTTTATTTGATTAGATGCCACTAAAATGGTAGTAATAAACATCAAATAAAAAGGAAAAATAGCATAAGTTCAACCTTCTTTAATTTTATTGGACAAGTTCAAGGGCGAACTTAAATTTTCACCTTGAATGTAAAAAAACGCAATAACGAACATCAAATTGAAAGGAGAAAAAGCCATAGTAATTTATTAGGGAGTTGGTTCTAAATAAAAGTTCCAGGCTAAACTATTGAGGTGCAGGTAGAACAGTAACGTAATTAATAAAAAATGGAACAATCAGCGCAATCAAAAGAGAGTAAAAGCAATGCTCGCAAATAAACGGAGAAGTTTTTCGAGAAAGCGTAACAACGATACAAGTTCAAGGGCAAACTTTAATAGCAAAAAATTTTAGAACCTTTTCTTCCATTTTAACAAAGTTCTCTTTTTTGGTGAAATTTCTTTTTGACTTTGATGTTTGGAGTGTCACCCTCCAAATTTTGGCGTTCGTCGCCCCCTCAAGTGTTTGTGTACACTTGACTACTTTACCAGACCGATATTCAACAGCTATTTATGATACAAAGTATAGTGTAAGATATCTCACGTCAAAGTGTATCAGAGAAAAAGCTAAACTATTATTTTATGAGGTGCCTTACTGACGAAAGCATTTTGCGTGAGTCCTTCTAGTCTCTTTTGAATGTTTCACCGTAACAAATAAATTTGCCAGTACTTGGATATCTTGGTGGGCATGTTACATTGTTTTATTACATGTTAATATGGAGAGGCACTATATCGTTTCGTTCATAAAATGTTTGACGATTCAACGTGGAGTCATGAACATGGCAATTCTGTTCTACGAAGACACTTTTAGAAAATGTTTAGTATGAGTGCATTTATGTGACTAAATACTATAGGTTTCGTTTAAGAATTTCACCAAATAAAAGTAAAAATCAAGCATAGTAATTATAGACATACTTTAGTTTTATTTAGTTACTTATAAGGAGTGTAACGTAAAATAAAGTATACTATTATGGCATTTTTTTTATAAGAATGTTATACTAGAATATTTATCTCAGTTTATCTTGATGTGCTCCTAATTTCTAATCTTCTAAATTTTAATTCTCCGCATAGTAACAAGCTTTTCTGAAACTATATTTTCCTCAAATATTCATAAAATTTTGAGTCACTAAAACAAACATGCTCAAAACAAAACTGCACTCTGCTGTAGGGAAGTAATTAATGCGACCACACGTCCCGTCGGATGCAGTGTTATGGCGAAAAAATACGCCTACACTGCGAGCTGGAGTTTGCAACGGTGGTAGAATTTTTCGTGGCCTAGGCACAAAAGCTCAAAGTTTCTTACTTCAATCCTATAAGATGTATGTACTGGTTCGATGTTTTGTGATTTTTCAGTAAGAATGATTAAAATGGCAATAATAAATGCATCTATAATTCACGCAGATTTAATATTTAAAGTTTGAATAAGTTTCGCTTCTGCAGATCTGTTTTTGTTCAGTGGACGTAATAGCCACGTAGGTATAAGACATGTTTATTTTACTGAAGACAGTTTTTCTTTGCAATTTTGTTATAAACAAATCCACGAAAATAATTCATTTTTCTGAAGTTGCTTAAACGATTTGGAAGGTTGTTTTTTTTTCTTACTCACCCGTTTTGCGTTTGTTTATTTTGTTACTTTATACACACACAGCACAAAAAATCACGTAAAATTCATTTGCAACGATGGCATGAGCACGATCACATTTAAATTGTAACGAACAACGATGGCATACCGTAACGGGGCCGTACTGACCTGCCACTTTTGGTGATCACCATCTCGGTGCCCAGCTTGTGGAACTTCTCCCAGAGGTCCTTGCCCTCAAGGGTAACCTTTGGGTCATCGACGACACCGTCGTCGTCGGGAGGTAGAGGTGCGTACGGCGGAGGAGGCGGCTTGAGCAGCGGACAGGGCGCGGACAGCGCGGCGGCGGCAGCCAGTGCGGCTGGCAGGTACGGTGGCGGCGGCAGCGCGCCCGCCGTCAGCAGCGCCGACACCGAGAAGTCGCTCGGACGCGGCGCCAACAGCGGGTGAAACGCGACGGCGTCGCGCCGCTCTGCACCCTCGAAGCGCATGCCCGCGCCGCCCGGGGTCCACGGCGTGCGCTCCACGACCGGCGTGCCCGTCGGCTCCAGCGGTCGCTCTCGCGCCCGCTCATGCAACGTCCATAACGCGCCGGCTGGCGGCTCGCTCGCGACACTCGATCGTCCCGTGGCGACACCCGCTCGCGCGGCAGGCGTCAAACGACTGGCCGCCGGCGGCGCCGGCTCCGACACCCCTCCCGCCGCGCGCCGCCCAATGGCGCGGCTGGCGGCGCCCCGCGCGCGCACCTCCCGCGCGGCAGGCGGGGCTGCGGCGCCACAACGCGTTGTTTTTTCGTCGCGGGCGAGGTGTCCGCCGCCGCCACACCTCGCGCGCCGGCGACGCTCGCGGGGCCGCGGGGAGCTCCGCTAATCTGGTTAATGCGCCGCGCGGGGGCGACACGAGCGCCCGCCGCCGCCGCCGCCGCCTCCTTCTAATTGGACATGTTTCCGTTCGTTCATCAATTGAGCTCGTTACGTTCTCGCAATATCTTTTGTGTGGCTAGGTAGAGATGGCCCTCTATTGCGGAGAGCTCATCAGGCCATCCGTTGTCTCGACGACCCACCACTGGGTGCTGTATCTCGTTCAGAGCGCTTAATTTAACTGCAAATACTTGCTTACAATAAAGGAACAAGTTTACCATTGGTTTCTGCTGAAAATTATACAGTTTGTTATAATTTCAATATTCTTTACGTCAGGAGCCAACTGAAGCCACTCAGAGTATCAAATGAATTGTATTTTTCAGACTAAGCAAATTTCAACGGGTATTTGTACTTATTGTTAATATTCAAATAAATAATTAATCTAATGTTTAGTTATGATTGTGGTCTAAATGAGTTAAAAATTTTTTGAGGAAAACATTTCACATTTTTTTTAATTCTTAGGTTAGAATTATTTTGTTTATTACTTGTACTTGTTATATATGATTTTCAACATTTTATGCAAAATTATTAGTTACCCTACTTACTTATTAAATGACTTAAAAGAAAATATTTTTATGTGGACACTTTTGTTCACGACTCTACTTTTTTATGTCAAACCATAGGTACTTACTGGTTGTTTTGGTCAAAAGTAGACATTTACCGGGGACCCGGTTTGGATCCGGTACCCGACGGATCCGGCATTTTTTTAAGAATCCGGCAGGGTACCGGGTAATAGCGGCGGGTACCCGGCTCCGCCGGGTAATTATCTAGTTATTAAAAACACGTTATTTTGAAGTTAAAAGTATAGGTTTTAAATTGGATCAGGATCTAGTCGGTTTCTTTTTTTTCATAGACGTTATACCTGCTTTCGAAAAGACGCTCGCTGTATACTGAGCTACTTTGTGGGGAAAGGTAGCGGGCCGCCAGGTTATGCAGTATAGGATTGTGACCTCTATTTTCTGCCCACCACTTAAATATATAGGGTAATGAAATATTAGAACATTTTTTGACCACGGTTCTACTCATGAAACTGAACAACTTACCCCAAGAAACCTATACTAAATTGGCAAAAAATTTTTGGAGTCCTAATACTAATTGATCAACTGAACCAACAACTTTGTATGGGAAGTCCAAAAATCTTTTTATGGATTGATTGGGAAGGTTGTACTGATTCATGAGTAGAAGTCACTGTTAAATTTTTTTCAGGTATTTCAGAAGGACCCTATATCTGCATCCCTTGGAGCTCCGGAAGAATAATGCTGCAGAAATGGGCAAAGGAACAGAGTAGAACACTCTGGGCTAGTGCACCAGGTCAAAAGCATTCGAAAGCGCTCATATCTGGTTTTTCGCGGGAATACATGTCTAGAGCACTACGACTTCATAAGCCTGGACTAAGCATTCTGGTCGAAACTCTAACTGGCCACTGCAAGCTTAATAACCACGTTAATAAAATGAAGCTTGCAGATACGACGAGTGCCGATTCTGCCTCGAGGAAGAGGAAACTCCTCTTCATATACTCTGCGAGTGCGAGGCATTTGTCCAAGCCAGAAGCCGATCTCTAGGTGAACCGATGGTAACTCCAGAGGTCATTAGGGTACTCGATCCTAAATACATCCTACAGTTCATTAGAACTATTGGCCTTGAGGGTATAATATAACGGGCAGTGATCACAATAGATCTACGCAGGTCACAGTGATCCAATAGGGCCCTCCTTTGGTCCTATACCCTTTTACCCCCAAATAATAATAATCCCTTGGAGCTCAGGCAAAGTCTAAGTAATGATCTAAGATATGATCGTGACGTGTTTCATTGCCGGGTACCCGGCTACCCGGCCGATTGGACCACCGGGTACCCGGCAAATCTATTACCCGGTACATGTCTAGTCAAAAGTATCTTCTTACTTATTCTATTAATACCAGTATCTATACATTAAGACCCTAAGTCTGTGATTGAAGATGCGTTAGAAAAGTTACTTTTATGCAAAAAAAGATAGGCGTAGTGGGCACGTAATAAGAATATTTATTTAGCTACGAATTTAAAAGTCTAGTAGTAATAACAAAGAACAGAGGCATTGAGTCGGTGAAAATGTGTTGTTATTTAATTTACTTATCTTTTTAAGTTTTAAATTATATACGGTCACGCCATCTATGGGGGAGTAGCATTATACAAAATATAATCCAAAGTAAGTCTTAAAACTCATATTTTACAAAATTGGACGATTATCACCCAGTAATCCTTTAATATAACTATATCATACTAATATGTATGTGTTAATAGTAATATTATGTTATTAGAATAAACAGCGCTCAAGTAAATTGTGATTTTGATTTAGCATCTACTTAATTAAAGTAGGTAGGTAGGTGAAATGTAATCAACATTTCTGGTAACGTACAATAGTAATTTCGTAGTATTTGTTCATTCTTCTTAAAAATATTACCTATACTCGACAATGCGATATTGAATTATTGAAGCAAAAAAATTAAAAAGTCTTTATCACTTTCAAATCAAAATATTTTATTTAAATTTCGCGCTATTTAAATTAATTTCAAGTTTAAAATGACAAAGTTGTAAGACGATACAGGAGGGGTCGCGGCAGACGGGGCGATAAGTGCTTCTCAGGAGCGTATGATCAAGAAAATTTGGTTATGCGGAGATTGGACTCTTCCGATAAATGTAGGGTTGCCATTTAAAGATGTAAGCAATAAGTCCATGTTTATGAACAACGATAAAATAATGGTCATACTTTTTGATTTGTTCCACGACTTTGTATTCTGTTTTCAGGGTTCTGTAGTGCCATCTAATAAACTAAGGAGTTGGCATTTTGTAAGTGGGTACATATGCTATCTATAATATAGATACAAAGATAGGGTTGAAATTTCTTTATATGTGTAATTTTTTTTATACTTCATAGTTTCTTTTCACAAACATTAACTTGATTACTTTTTCAGTTAATGATGCTGTGGCGCCTATTTCCAACGTCGACTGATCCTACAAGAGGTCTATCTGTAAATATTTTATTCGAATGTATCCTAGGATATTTAGGACTGAGGAAATTATTATTAAATTTTCAAACCATAACTTATACTGTCAACTAAGGTTTATTATAGTATTGTCAACCCTAAACTAAGGGGAGAGGTGTCTAAACACTCAGCGTACGAAATTCAAATTGCGGGCTTCTTAAAATTTGAAAAGTATTTTGAGAGGAGTTTAAGGTTCAAATTACGCATTCTTGAGAGAAAAATATATATTTTCCCATTAGACCTTTCGGTATTTGGGTTCCCTACTAATGTTTTTCTATTCAGTTTGAACATACGGTAGTAAATTGTCTCTTGCTATTACTTATGTGACTATCATGATGGGGATTCTTAGTAAAGCCCGCTTTTATCTTGATACTACCAGATGGTCAAGGCCTTACCAACATTGGGAAAAACAAAATACACTATTGACTACGAAGTTATCAAATTGCGTATGTTTTGTTAAGAAACTTTTTCCACAATGTTTGCAATAATATCTGTAACGAAAACTCTTCTCACTAATATTATTAAATGCGACAGTATGGATATTTCTTTGTTTGTACCACTCACGCCGAAACTACTGAACGGTTTGGGATGAACGGTAATAGGTAAACAGATCAATCATTAAGTTGACATATAGCCTATTTTTTCCAGGGAAAAATGCATGGAACCTTTAGGATAGCTATCATGGCATAGACATTAATCAAGGGCGAGCAAGGCGAAAATATAGATAATTAACTGTCAGTTTTAATACCGACTTGCAACTGAAAAATCCAAATTCTTTCTTTTGCACCGGGTAAGTTCTTCAATTTTATAGGTAGGATCTACCATTTGACTATTTTCAGCGAATAACAGTAATTTAGCAAATTAATGAGAACTTCAACATAAGTACCCTAATCATATTAATTAGGTATGCATAAATGTGTGCATTTAATTGAGTTAGCATTATTCCAAACGTCCTCGTAAAAGAATTATAAAAACCGAATGATTTTTACGATTCTTTTTCGGTGGAACCCGCTTGGGTGGCCCCGGACATACCAACACGAGGTCTACTTCTAAAAACCTTATTCTAGAAGGATTAAAGATCCTTTTTGTTAATTTAAACGTCAATGAGTATTTGATGTGGTCGACGATAGTAGCGTTTTATTGGTCGGATAAAAGGCATTTCAATGGCAGTAAAATCACGTTGTGATAGTGTATTTAAACAAATTCTTACCGTTATTGTTCAAAAGGTGTAGCGTCACTTGAATAGACGATTTACACGCATATAAAACTGAACAACTTTTGCTCTATGATTCCCCAAATTTTCCAAACTGAAATTGTGATCTTAACTGTCGCTTCGCAAACACTTCCCGAAACGTTGAGTGTACAAGTCCCGCGTGGTAGGGACTTTGTACTAGGTAGAAAAAAAAATTGTCGATTTAAAAGCATGTGTAAAGCATCTACTTAAATAAAAAACATTTTGAGTTTGAGTTTGAGTTTATGAAAAGGTTTTTCTTGCGATTTAAGCCAGTCTGCTTTTGGACATTTAATTCAACTTCTATTAGTTAGTTGTTACTTCGATAAACCAATAATCCAATTCGCGAACTTTTTTATGTTTTCTTAACAAGTATATCAGTTGATCGGACAACTTATTACGGGAAGTCCAAATGTTATTCCCAGACTGACTAACGCTTTCTTAACAGTTCAGTAGCATATCTTGTTTAAATAGTGTCATTATCTTTAAAAACATCCTATGTGTGTGTGTAACTTCCAATGTGATATAAACTTATTGTAAATGTAAATGTGTGTTCGTATGAAACCGTGTAGAGATCTACACATAGAACTACACATATGTCGTGTATGCATATGTGTGTGTATTCCTCGTGTTAACGAGTAGAAGCGTAACTTGTATGTGTGTGAAACATTTTACGTCACGCATCGCTTGTCCTGTATAGGCTTGAGAGCTAAGTTAGGGCTAGGGTTCTCCCTAAGGGTTACCTAGGCTCCTAGCTTGAAATATGACTTAAGGCGAAGAACTGAATGATTTCTGCCTTAAGCTTTTGTGTTGATACCTATACTTAAAATTATTTTTCTTCTTACCAACACTTAGTCAGCTACAAAAATGATATAAGATAACCTTAAGATACTTTAGTAAGGTCTGCTTGTCTACTTTCACTACGTCCATTCATATTATATGACTGACTCGATGGCTAAGTGGTTAGCGATCCTAACCTCTGATCCGAGAGTCGTGGGTTCGATCCCCACACAGGGCAAACTTTTCTGTGATCAGCAGAATTGTTTGCTCTGAGTCTGGGTGTATAATCTATATATGTATGTATTTTAATGTATATGTTTATGTATATCAGTCTCTGGTTCCCAAGATACAGGGAATCCTAGTTTGGGGCCAGATGACCGTGTGTGATTTGTCCCGGATATTATTATTATATTATGTAGGTATACTCGTATGTCTATTTATATAAACTTACGTTACGTTAAATCATGTTGTGTTACGTTAACAAACCATAAAGTTACCGTAAGCCCGTAACTTATTAAGAAAGAAATAAAAAAGTAAACAACTTTAGGTAGATAAGTCTATTTATTTAGAGCTGTGTGTTTACTAGGAATTTAATAAATTTTTATTATAAGTAAATCATTTATTTTGTTAACAAAGATTTAGGTTTCGTATATGATGGAAATAGATAATAACCACAATTAAAACCCTGAATAGGAAATATTTCTCTAACATTTAAATTGATAACAGTAAGTAACTATTTGAATTTTCACCAAAATAAGGTATGAAATCAACCTAATATATTTAATAACAGAAAGAAAAATGGAAAAGCCATTAAAATCCTTTATGACTCTACAGCTGGAGCTCGAAAATCCACTAAGCCATGTCAGCTGTAATCTCATCCAAAGAAAAAGTGACATTATTATAATTATAATAGCCTCAATCAATAACACAATAATTTATTCATAAAAGATTTTCCTTCTCGGACAGTTTGGTAAAGTACTCTTTTCTTAGGTGCCCCATAAATACTTACGTAAAACTCCATCTAGCGGTGAGAGGATGTACTATAAAGTATTAAGTGAGAAAAATCGATGACTCTATTTTAATAACTTGGTACGTAGGATAAAAACAAGTTAAGATAATGTAATAGATGTACAGTAGATTATATTGTGAAAGTGCAATTTGGGAAGAATAAAAATAATGTCTTAATAAACATAATTTGGCTAGGCTACTCTATTGATCGATTTATACAGGTGTAACAACATTGGTGTAGGACCCGTTTACTGGGGATTCTACTCATCATACTGAACAACTTTTGTTCTACGACTTTGCTCAAATCCCAAAAAAAATTTTGGACTCTCCGTACAAAAATGGCAAAACAAATTGACCAATTTGCATGAAAAGTCCATTTTTTTTGTGATTTGAGCAAAGTCGTGGAGCAAAAGTTGTTCAGTACGATGAGTAGAATCCCCAGTTAACGGGTCCTACACCAGTTTTGTTACACCCTGTATTTAAGATACAGTGGCTAGAAGGCGACGGGTGAAATATTTGAATGATATCAAATATAGATTTCCTGAACAGGGAGTTACAAAAAGGTGTCGAAATATTTTAAAAGCGGCTTCTACAGTCTCAGTCTGAACAACTTTTAGCATAGGAAGTTGCTACAAACAAAAATCGATCAATTTAGATCGATTAATTTATTTAGATAAACCTGTACCATAAACTTATGGTAAATAAACTATTTGTATTTGTAAATTGATAAGGCAATTTTGTATAAGAAAACAAAATTTGTTTCAGTTTGATGAGTATAATGCTAAATCCACCACAGAGTATAATACTAAATCCACCACAGAGTATAATGCTAAAACATCTTCTACACTCATATATCTGAAAAATTAAAAATGTTTGTTTCTACGAGTACCTAATGACGTTAGACAGCGAGAACCCGAAAAACCTATCCAAATATTTTCTCAAGATAGACAACTAATCCAGAATTCCACAACACTGTCAACTTCACCAGGACGAGACGCCACCAAAAAAAAAAAACATTACCAAATGACATCCTCGCAGACTTTCGGCGCGTTTCAAAACTGTCCTGCTCCTGTGCAGACTACTTTCAAATTAGACGTCTACAACGCGGATAAAAAACGATCTATCCGATATAAATATTGCACACGACGACGGCGGTCAAACGAGTAAAAATAAAACCAACTGACATTCTATTTTTCTCTGAAAAGGAGACTGCGCGCGCATTGTGACTTCGATGCGCAAGAGCACAAAACGGACAAAACAATCTGCGCCTAGCGACCGGCACGCGAGCGGGACAAGAACAGATCGACACAGCTTGAGCGAAAGAGAAAGTTATATTATGGGCGTTCTGTCATCGATTTTCGCATCCAATTAATGCTCAGTGGGCTTCCACGTAGGCGGAGCGTCTTCGATCCAAGCTAATAGGAATCGAGTTAAAATGATCTATAGATCCATGCGCACCAGCGCGGCGTTGCACTGTATTGTTATCGATTTATAGCTGATATTGCAGATGATTTATTTGATAAGAGTATACAAATATTAACATTTTAAGAGCAACATTTGTGTGTATTTTTCTTGAATAGTCAACATGATATTTTGGAGTTTTTTTTTGCATTTGTATCGTAAGTAATCTTAATATTGCACACAATTAAATTACGCAATTTCTGCAAATAATACAAAGTTTAATGCTGATGAGATTTATTTAATTTGTCTTGTCCGTTTTGTTTTACTATATATCTATATTTCAATTCAACATAAGGTTTTGTCACAATCAAGAAACGATTGTCTTTTTAAGTCACTTAAAAAAAAGTTGACCATAATTATAGATAAGTCTGTTTACAATTTTCCTGAAAGTTTTTGAAGTCAATCTTTTTTTATTAGAAAGCTTCTAGCCGGAGGAATAATCTTAGATTCAGCTTAGGGAACTCGCAGCAGCATTTTGTCATTTTTGTTTTTTTGTTATCCGAAAATTTGATATTGTAATTTTTGGTGATAATATTGATAGTGTATTTATTATTCAACAAAGTGATAATTAAATAAAAGTCAATAAGCTGTGTTTCGTGTGCTCTAAAATAGAGAATGAAAGCTTTAGCAAAAGTGTTATAATTTTGCTGGAGACAGACTGATACATAATGATGACAGACTTTCACTGACATTCTGTCTAACTTTTAAAGACACACATCTTCGCAAGCCATCAAAACTGTAAGCCGCAAACTTCCCTGAAGTCGTTTTCTAATTGTTATCTAATAATTTTAAAAGAAATATTTTGTTTTTATAAAGTAATTTAGGTGTTTCTTTCGTTAGAGTCCACAACACAGACTTGCAACTCGCTTTACCCCGGTTGGAGTGACGAAATTAAACTTCTTTGGTCCACAAACTCTTTAAGATATGATTTGAGTCGATTATTTATTATTTTATACAAAACCGGAAACGATAACTGGAATACCTACTCTCAAAAGTCAATTGTACAGTTGACTTATACAAAAAAAGTTAGAGCTTTTTAAGTCGTCAAATTAGCTCATCTTTCAATAACCAAGCTTTATTGTAATATGTCACGCCATGTGCTCAGAAATGTCACGAACCATAATTACTATTGTATCTTAAACATCACTAACCTACATACTTATTATTACGATATTTTCCAACGCAATCATGTGGTTTGCAGCTCCTTATGTAAATAGTAACTCGGGGAAACCGGCTTACCGATATTTAATGTGACAACATAAAAACCATCCCTTCAATTCCACCATATTATTACCGCTTTTTTCACTGGCAACACAGATTTTGAAATTCGAATTTAAACATCTGTCGACACTCAATAGGTGTGTATTGTCACCGCTCTTTTGTTGTTTTTCAAATTCGAAAATAGAATAGAACTTCGGAAGCGGAGGGCGTTTAATGATATCTACTTTCAACGAGTCGAAAAATCTTTCGTACCGACTTAGAGCCTTAATTGAGTGGATTTATTTGTATTTTGTAACTGGTGAATGCATGTTGCACTGAGGTGTAGTTGGATTATTCATATTTATGGCTTCTCTACGCATAGGGCGACCTTTATGACGCAGTATTGGATTTCAAATGTTTTATAAAATAGGTAATTTTTAAACGCGCTATATCGAATGACCTTTATGCTGTGAAAAAATTTTAAAAATCTATATGGTACCGCAAATCAGAGGCTTTATTATCCGAAGAGTTCTCATGTTTTTATGTCAGTCTCCTTCTACTTTAAGTGTCGCTGACACATAGTGAAGTAACGAGTTTCTTTCACTTAAAACTCTTTTCTCGACAGTTAATCGTGTTCACAGAACGACAGCTTTTTGCGCCCGTGCAGTTGTTAATTGGTTCACATTAACAGCCCAAGCCCAATTACCAGTTACCCAATAAGTATGGTTAACCATAGTATGGATAACAGAGAAAATGGGCGTTTTATTGCCCCTAACAAGCTGGAGAATTCACCTTTTTCCGTGAAAGAGGTCGCTAGTTTTATTTATTGCGTTTATAAATTATCATTAAAAGAGTTTCATTGAATTTGAGTAATAAAGATGGATTGCAGGGGAAATAGCGCAACTTCTTCTGATCAGCTTTCGTGCAATCTTTATTTTTTGCACTTGAGATGAAATTACTTTTATTTAGATTTGTTACAATCATAGAGGTTTCTAGGTTGGTACAAATATGTAAACTTACTTATTGTGAAAAACATGAATGATACATAAGTAAATAAAAGCAGTAGAAAAGGTTTTGCAGTAGCACAGAAACACAAAAGCAACCGCAACTGTCAGAAAATACAAATCGATTAGTTCACCTCATAAAATACCTTCCTGCTTATACAAATTGTGGGCCAGTGAAAAGTTTAAAAAGCACTTCAACAATAGGGAAGGAAGCGGTAACCGCAAGACGTCGAAATTACTATAGCACATCCTTAATTATACACCGTTCGTCGGTTATTTGTGGCTGTAGTCGCTTCTGAGGGTTTTTAAAATCAGCACCTCCTATTGTAGTTGAGGGGAATAACAAAAATCAAATACTATTAACTGTAGTTTCGTATTTTCGTCTTTTATGTGGCCAGTAATAAGTAGCGATGATAAAAACGGTTTTTCCTAATTGGAACCGCGTATAAGACTCGTGTGGGTAGGTGGTTATTACTGTGAAAGTTATCCGGTTAAGTTAAGAATGGTATGGCAAAATATGTCGGTGGACATAAGTACTTTAAATTAATTGGGCAATGTAGCAGTAGGCGCATTTATGATTATTTTTTAAACGACAACATTTCATTTTTTTTTTAATTTGTGGTTGTTACCAAGTCATGTTTGATTGCTCCAGCCTATGGGCAGTTCCAGTTATTAAATTGACCCACTGTACAATAAACTCAGTTACAGGTGTATGGTTTTCTATCAACTGAAACTGACCCGGACTATAAGTACACCTTGGACACTGCATACAAATACAATAAATCGTCCGAGTAATTTACCTAGTACGACCAACTTTTCTAACACAGAACCCACAAGCTGGGTGAGGTCACCTTCAATGAGAAGCAGAGTGAATCAAGTATAGAATAAACGAAAAATATTGAAAAAATCCGATCTTCATTTTTTTTCAATTTTCCATACTAAATCTCAATACTGAATCAAGAATTTGTATAAGAAACTGAAAAAGAAAGGTTGGAGATCAGATTTTTCAAATATTTTTCCTGTATTCTCTACTTGATACTGAGTAACCCTTAAAATCCCAACGCCCTTTTTAAACATCCTGTATATTACTGTGCCATGACTTAGTTTCTATTTGAAGTATTTCTGGTGATAGTAGCACATGTCCAATAATAATATTATGCTTATATAAACCCCAAGAGTTATTTGCCAATAAAAATAATTGGCTCGAATTCCTTATTACATCATTTAAAACACTCGAAAAAATATCTCGGTAAATATGTCTGTATTAATTTCGAAAATAAGGGTATTTTATTATTAATTAATTTTATATCAGTCGAGGAATGTGTTCGTTACCATTTGAGACTGGTCCCCGACATCAAACCACGGGGTCTCTCTTAGGCGCAAGGTAAGGCGGCCCAACCCAATCATAGAAAAAAGGGGTATTGGGTTGTCTCTTGTCCAACCTAAAACGCGAATAATATTATGAATTAATTTTGAATCGATCTGAATTGAATTGAATTTAATTTCGGCATCTCCTGCAGCAAACCTGGCTCTACACTTGTCGACCTAAAGACACAAAAGACCAATGATAATTCTAAATAAAACATCGAAATTGTGGACAAAAATCGATTAAATAATAAAAATTTAAAAGTAACTTAACGTTTGTTTGGCTTGGGTTTGCTGACTTACCAGAAATACCATTTTCTTTGAAAAAGTTTTTCAATTTTATAAGTACAACGCAGCTGATGATGATGAGTGTACGGTGCCAGTTATCTACCGTGTCCTGAAGGATATTATGAGTTATTGGAGTACTCATTCGTCTATTTCACTCGATTAATTTGGTGGACTGGTGATTAGCGCCCCTGATTACTGATCCTAAGGCCTACGTCTAGAAAAAAACATTATGTGATGGGTAAACATAGGTACATGTATTTGTATGGATTGAATTTACTTATGTTATCATTATAAGTCTCTAATAAAAGAAGAAACAGACTTTTTTCATAACGATACTCCTATTTATATTTCATATTTTTTCATACCACTAAACAATTAACTTATGTGTTGG
The DNA here is from genome assembly GCA_958295455.1 of Coleophora deauratella. Lineage (NCBI taxonomy): Eukaryota > Metazoa > Arthropoda > Insecta > Lepidoptera > Coleophoridae > Coleophora > Coleophora deauratella. The sequence continues at coordinate 8,850,297 of OY282409.1, read as the reverse complement.
TTCGTATATTTCAAATTTCTGTCGAACTGAGGGCTTGGGGAGGAGGGTTGGGGGGGGGGGGGGGAGAGTACAACCGATCGTCAATTAATATTAAGTTGGAATCTGTGGGATTCCGCGCCGCTGTCCGAATTTTATAGCGGCCGGCGCCACCCAAGTGCCGGGACATGGAAATGTGTGGAGTCGCTTTTGAAAATTTTACAAATCTTATGTTTCACTCAGTACTAGACGAAAGGAAGACATTGAGTCCTTGTAATAAAGATTATTGAGTTACTTAGACATGATCACGGTATTTTTATAAATAGTGTGGTTACAAATCGTACCCAATTTTTTACTGCATGTGGTAGATTATTTACTCACTTTTTATGATGACCATATATGATGACCTATAAATACACTAGCCCACAGAGATGTTAGGCCAGTCATACAAGACATCGGAGGTCGCATTGGATGCAACAGTTCTGATTTTTTGGTATGTTGTTAGGGTTGATGCCATGGACATGTATAGATCTTCCAGCTCATAGCTTTAGTAATGACATCAATTGTAATAGATATTAAGTATTTATTTAAAAACATGTGTTGGGGCGAGTTTTTTTTTGGGCTCGACGTTTCTTCTCGCTCCGCTAACACTTCCCGAAACGTTGAGTGTACAAGTTCCGCGTGGTAGGAACTTTGTACTAGGTAGAAAAAAAGACGATTTAAAAGTATGCGTACAGCATCTACTTAAATAAAAAATATTTTGACTTTGACTTTGAGTGTGAAACAAATTTTTCAGCTTCGAAAGACTTGTGCTAACTGCGAGATGCTCCAAAAACAACGAATTTTTCGGACTTTTTTCAGATTTTGGCTCATAATTTCTAAAAGGTGCATCTTACGGCTAAACTTAGTAAGGACACTTATAAAGAAGGCAACATTTTCTATCATTTTAGTGCAATTGCAGCTCAGTAGCTCCAATAAAACCCGGAATACAGCACTTCAAACATTGGCGATTTTCCCTAAAAAGTTCGAAATTGTAGTTTTAGCAGTGTTCCGAGCAGCAAAACGGCTATAATACTCATTCTACGTGGAAAGTCATGTACAAAAAAGTTGTAGAAAAGTTATTTAGCTTTAATTTAAGCGCAAGCGGAACTTTGTAAATCCAATAGTTCCTTTGTAATCTGGTCAAACGTAAAATTAAGAAAATCCGATTTTTCAAAAATCGACAATTGTATGACTTCTGTACAGTATAAGTATACTAAGACTAAATAATTATTTATATTTATATTATACCACTTAGCTGGTACCTGCGACAGAAAGACACAATAAAATGTCAATTAATATTCATTATAATAAATTACAACAAAGGGGTAGGTATATAATTTATGATTACCTTTACGCACTTAGCGTGTTTTCTTGGAAAGTCCAGGTTCGTCTGTCACCTTTTTCTTGGAGCTCCGGAGACTGGTCTGTTGTTTGTTGTAAAGGCGGGAAGTCAAAGTCGTCCTCTTTATCAGACTCAGTTAAGTCTAAGGATCTAAGTATTCAGGTAGGTCTTCCCCTGACGAACTTTGCAGAGAGCAGAGCATAAATTTAATATAAATATAAATAATATTACACTGCATTAGGTCTTTCTTATCCTTTACAGAAGTCATACAATTTGTCAGGCTCCGTTTTTTGAAAAATCAGATTTCCTTAATTTTACGTTTGACCAGATTACAAAGGAACTATTGCTCCTACAAAGTTCCGCTTGCACTTAAATTAAAGCTAAATAACTGTTCTACAACTTTCTTGTACAAGACTTTCCTCGTAGAATGAGCATTATAACAGATTTTCTGCTCGAAACGCTGCTAAAACTACAATTTCGAACATTTTAGGGAAAATCGCCAATGTTTGAAGTGCTGTATCTTGGGTTATATTGGAGCTACCGAGCTGTAATTGCACTCAAATGATAGCAAATTTTGCCTTCTTTATAAGTGTTTATAATAAGTTTAGCCGTAAGATACACCTTTTAGAAATTATGAACCCATATCTGAAAAAAGTCCGAAAATTTCGATGTATATATGTTAACATTGCAATATTATTGAAAAATCTTATAAATTTTCCTCACGACTTCATCCGATTAATCTACGACTACAAATCACAAGTCATTCAAGCAACAATCTAGTCCTATAAAATTAAAAACTCGACACCAACCATAGAGAACATAACCGCGTCGAATAAAAACTTTTTCCTGCACAGGCATCTCCATAACGTCTCTATTCCACCCGCGGCGCCTAGGCCGCAGCGAGCGGCGCGTTATGCGGACCAGCCTCCATAATTTATAACTGCACCAGCCGGGCGCAACATCTCTGCCCGGCTCGGCTGGGGCACTGCGCGGAGCCACACAGGGCGATGCCTTGTATAGAAATTAACTTCATATGATATAGTGTGCACGGCACAGTCAGCGTATGATGGCTGTGTTCTTTGTAAGTTACGATGTTTACTCTATTAAATACTGTCACTGGACGTGTTGTAACGATGATTAGGGTTTTTTGGTTTTCATTTTTGAGTGCGTTTGATTAACTATATCTAATCTGATGGAAAGTGACGATGTAGTCGAGGACGCTATTTTTTATCCACTTGCTTGGCATCATCATATCACCTGATGTTGATGTTGATGCCGAAAGACGGAAGCGGGTTTACTAAAATTCGCCAACGGATAAGATGCCTAGATACATATCTCCATGCGGGAACGCATCAATTCTAACATTGATGTTTGGCTGAATGATCCTACAAAATTGGACTTCGCCCGGAATCTATAACCCGCGACCTCTATATATGAAGCGAGCGGACTAGCCACGGAGGCGAATAAACTAATAGTTACTCACTCTTTGAAGATCCCCAGATTATGAGAGTCGTTACCATAATAAAGGGAATCCTAGTTAAAGGCCGCATGACCATGTAAAGTTGGTCCCTGGATATTTATAGGTACCTATTATTATTTAGGTATACAAAAGTTACCAAAACCTATCCTGTATTATATTGTACAGAGATACTATGTAGTCAACCGAAATATACATATTATTTGGGTTGCTTTCTTCATTTTCAAATAAGCTCACACAGTGGTACCAATATGTGCTCGAGTACCTTTCGGGGTCTAACAATACACACCGTAGCAATTACTGGTTCACGCTTGTACGCACCGAGCGAGGAAACGCGCTAATTGTGGTCCTCAGGTAGCGAAGAAATCACACTTTGAGCAACCAGTATTGTTGTTACTAATAATCGTGAATATTGTATTGTTACAGGACAAAAAGAGGTTGTTTTAAATCAAAAATATACAAAAAATATCTCCATATAGAATACAACAATTGTCTTGAAAATAAAGAATGTTGTTTTAAAAAAAACTTAATTGAAGAAACTTTTATCCACGTGGTGGTGGTGGTGGTGCTTATCTTTTTAGAAGACAAAAATAAGCATTTTCCTATACAAAATTCAAACCGTTTTTTTCTCTTTTGTGCGCAACTAAAACCATAGGTTACACAGATTGAGACCTTTTTTCATAAAGCGTGCTTACGTACTTGAACATTAATTTATTTCAGAAAAAAAAGGATAAAAGACATTACTTATAATAGTTTTTTTCTTATTGTTTTGTGAACCAACAAAACAACCAAGTTCTCAAATTATATGTACCTACCTTTCCATATCACAAACCAGAACATAATACGGTAACCCAACTAATCAAGATAGACAACTTGTTAATGTAAGCGATAGCCGTAAAAAATGGAGCTGTTGATAATAATATGATCAACGTCGAACAAAAAAGACACCAAAAAAGATTCTTGACTGACTGACACACACTTCGGGGGTGATAGTGGGCATGTCACTTCCATGTATCAAACCACCAAGGCTGACAACACGGTGGTAACATAAGAACTAGCTGGATTAGACATAGATACCTTACGAAAGAGTTCGATTGAGAAATTAAAAATAAATTGTTCAGTGGCGCGTAAATCGAACGGAGAGGTTGTATACGTATCGTCAAAACTGAGGAAAAACTTGAATATGGAAGAAACAAAAAAGTTTGGTTGTTCTCCGAACACAGTTACCAATTTTTTTGGCGATTCCATTATGCATTATTTTAAAACTTTTTTTACAATATTTTGATGTTTACTAATTCAAATATTTAAACCTAATTATAATCAAAATGTTTTCTACTTACTTAACTATTAGGCATATTAAGTATCTATACGAATAAATAGATGACGTATTAAAAAATAAGGCATTATGGTAATACTATACGTATAAGTACAGACAGGTACAACATAAAAAACATAGGTACTGTGATGAAGATGGATTATCTCACATTAATATAGAAACATCAACCAATAGCAGATAGCCGCAAGTATACAAATAAAGGACTGGAGGTGTTAAATGTAACACCTTAATACGCACGCTAAGAATAACTTTGTTCCTGTTATCATAAGTCACAAATCCGATTGTACAAATATCGTCCTCAAAATACACAATGAAACTAAACACTGTAATTCATAATAGACCCTACAAACAAGAATTTAGAGTTCATTTCATACAAATACGGGTGATGATCCTCAGTTTGGTTAGAGGCGTCAATTTTCACACCTAACCGTGCATCGCAACACACACCCTATTTTGTTGGACACAAAGTGCGCTTTTGTTAAAAGCAATGTGATGACTTATTTCATTTTGGTGATTGGGCGCAGAAAGGTGTTGTATTTCTCGCCTTGGGTGTGAAGGGTCGCTTATCTTGCCCTGCCATTGGTGGACTATCCCTTCGACTGTGCATATGTTGATTACTGAGAATAAAACACGTAAAGCAAAAAAATCTCACTTCTCACTTTATAAGTGCTAAAGTATGGACGTTTCTGTTACTTCCACTTTCATCCCTAAATTGCTGAAAGGATTTGAATAAAATTTAGTAAGAGGATAGATAAAGCTTTAGTTACATTACTTAAAACAGTTTTTTTTACTATTACAATTGTTATTATTTATAATAAACTTATAAAATAAGATGTTTATAATAACAGATAGGTACTTGTAGGCGCTTTCTATACATGAAATTATACACCTACAATTTTCCAACAAGAAATCCTTTATGGATCGATTTCTTACTTCGCCAACAACGGCCAGTTTAGAATGGGAAGTTCTAAATTGTTTTCGTAAATTGGCTATGGGCTCATTGGGCAAAGTTGTGCAGTTTTAAATAGTTCGAGCTGATTTTGTTAGACCTAGAGTTCCTAGTTTCGACCACGCGGAACTTTGTACTGTACAAACTCAACTCGATACAATATGACAGTAGGTATACCTATATACGTAACATGACAGTGGGTATAACGTAGAAAATGTTATCCTATCCATCTAAACATCTCGTCGTGTCTGCGCGGCACCTATTTCCAGTGTTCTCAGTAACGCGCGACCCACCACCCGCCGTAACGTCTTAACCGGACGTACTCTACTAAAGGCAACGATTTGAATGGTAACTAAACCATTCCACGGAAGGCAACTACGATCTTTCGAATTATAGCTGCAAAAAGATTTTTGTCAACCGAGATTTCGCAGTGTAATTTTCTGCAGTGTTCAGGTAAACAAAAATATTTCCTATAGGGTTTCACATCCTTTTATAACATCCAATGTAATATATTTATGAATATTTACTGATGTCTAGCATTACAATAATAATCAGTATAAGATTAACTTGGGTAGGTTTTTGAGCGCCGGTATTCTCTATGCTTCCTATCGCTACAAGCTACATATTACTTATTTTATAGTAGGATGCTGAGCCTTTGCCCACGTGGATTTTGAATATAAACAAACATTTAAATATCTACATAAATAAAAAAGAGATGTTTTAATTGAATCCAACCTATATCAATTCTATAGAAAGATTAACACCCCATAACTTGCCCTTATACAGATAGCCTATGTCCTAAATTTCTGTAATTACTCTTTAGTAGAATGTAAGTACGTATGTTGTCGGCCAGTCAATAAACTTTTTTATTTGTACCGTGCCTTACCGTTTTGCTATTCAAAAGTTGCCTTTCGTATAATGCGTTCTTCGTCGTGACAAAAGCGGAACGTGATCGATGCGCAAACCCAGATAGGGTACCAGATTAGGTACTCTAAGATTAATCGGAGCACTTCCCAGAATTGAAGAGTTCAGCTTAAGTATAGTTTTAGATCTACGCACGAAATGTTAAGCGATTTATAGCTTTAAGTGATGCCTAAGTGCGACGGAAGAAGACTATTGGACTCCTTCCTTATCGTGTGGCACATTTAACCGTTCTATCCACAAGGTATAGACGGCGGTTGCCTAGTGTTGCACTAAGCATCACCCTCGGTCACGTGTTAGAGCATTTAGATTTAAACCTACGGACGTGTGCAAAGCGACCATCATACACATCTAGAAATCAGATGTGCAGGTTTCCTCACGATGTTTCTTCCCAGTTAAAGCAGTCGGTATGAAAATGCACGCAAGTTTCGAAAAATTCATAGGTGCACTGGCCAAGATTTGAACCCACGACCTCTGGTTAGGAGGACGGAGTCACTACCCGCTGCGCCACCGACGCTTTTGAGTGGTGGATTGGACTCTAGGAGAGGGGAATGTTTGTTAGGTTTACGGGTCTAGGTTTCTTTATATCTTTGTTTGTTGTTGTTTTTTGTGGTCCCGAAGTAATTTCAAGTCGTTATTTTTGTTTTATTGTTTTTTAAGGTCGGTATATTCTATCAATAAGTACATGTCTTCTAAATTGACAACTGCTCATTTTACATGTACAAAATAATTTAATTTACGAATTTTCAATATAACTTTAATGACATGCAAATGCACACCGACGTATACCGACTTATCTCTTAATCTCTTAATAAAATAAACTAAGCGTTGTTTCCTTATTCTTTTAAATATTCTTTAACGATATAAAAGGGGTTTTACTTTCCCTGTCACTTTCCTTAAAACGCAACTCACGTATGATCGCAATCAAACATTCTCCAAAAAGGCCGTATAAACTGAGATAAAGTACCCATACAAGTATCCCCTACCAAGCGCTGCAGTCATAAAATTTCACCATACAAAGCTGGAGTCTCCGAAATTCCTTACCAAACTGGTATCCTTAAGTCACGCCGATATACCCAGGATAAAGGGCCGACACAAAGGCAGGCGATATCGGGGGGTGTTGGTGGTGTCCGGGGGTGTCAGGGGGTGGCCGCCCCCTGGGGGATCAATGTCAGTGCCTTCTCAGCTCTCAGTAATCGCCTTACCGGACCTCGGTGTCGTTTCGTGGCCAGCTTCATGCCTCCGTGTTTGGGATTAGTGTACCTAATGTGGTCTCTAGGTACATCTAGGTGCCTACTCTAAAGATAGATGGTTTATAAAATTTAAACAAAGCAATAAACTACTATGACTGGTCAATTGAACATTAAAACCGATTAGTTTCTATGAAAATCTTGTAGGTTTCCAAAAGAAGACATATAAATATTATACATAGTTTGAAAATTAGAAGTTTTAAGGTTACCTTGATTTACCAGCTTTAGCCAATCAGCTAAGCTTCTTATTCTCAGTAAAGGAAAAACCCAAGTAAATTTATACGTAATTGATTTTATAATAATTTCTGTAAGCTCTGAACGTTAATAAGTTAGAACTCGTTAAAGATGTACGGTACTTTTTTATTGTGTATTTTTTTTTCTTGTAATTTTGTAATTTGTTTGTATGCCAAATAAGGATTTTTTCTATTATATTCTACTCTATTGTATTCTACTATATTCTATACAATTTATACCGACCCAAAATAAATGGGATCGCTCTGCTAAAATAATTAATGCCTAAATCTTAATAATTATTTTGAAGTGAAGAGGTGGGTGTAATCCTTGGTTGTACATAGTGGAACTAAATTTACTGAAATAAAGAAAATAAATTAATTTTGAGACAAGTTATACACATAATTTACCAAAATGGGAACCAGTAATAGCTACAAACAAATACCTACATCAAACAAGTCTCTACATGAAAATTACTGTCAGTAGCATCTTATTCAGCAAAAAAAACTACTTTTTATCTTGACTTTTTTTTTATGGCTGAGGTGGCAAACGAGCAGACGAATCACCTGATGGTAAGCGATAACCGCCGCCTATAGACACCCGCAACACCAGAGGAGTCACAAGTGCGTTGCCGGCCATGTCCGTTCCAATATTGCGGAATAGCGAGGTATTTTTAAGTTTGAGTAAATTTCCACATTAACATGGGACATTTTATGAAGTCGTTTCTTTATTTAAAGACTTGATTAGATTATTAACTCAAAATAAGGCCTTGTCGCAGTCTTAAACTGTTTACTCAAACATACTATCGATTACAATTTAAGCTTACACTTAAAGACCATAAGGTGCTTACCTATTTAACGTCAGACTTTAGAATATTTAGCCTTTGGAATTACGGAGGCCTTACGAAAGCTTAAGTGGCTTAAAATTTTAAACTGTTTACCTAGCTAGATAATTATTTGTTTCGTAGAACAAAATTTTCATATTGCTTCTTCAATAAAAGCTTAATGATTTTTTTTATTCAGCTGTTTAACTAAGCTTTTAAATAATAAAATAGGTACACTTTCTCTTAAATCAATAAAAACTTCCACAACTACACAATAAACGTAAGTAGTCCCAAGATCTGCATAATATCCGTTTAGTACCCAACATGCATAATTTTGTTAGTACGCGCTGACATTTCTAAAACTTACTGCAATATTTTTATGACATTTTGATTTCCTCAAAGGAAGATTTCCAAAACTTGTTACAATCGTATAAACAATCACACACACCATGGCTAAAAATAACATTATATCAACAGTATCCGTTATCAAATCTCCTTCATAATTTTGTGTGATTCTTCGATAGTTTCTCAAAAGTATATTCCCAAGAGCACCAGTTCGGCTCGGCTAGGTACAGTCGCGCACAGGGGTGGCGGGTGGCGCGCCGGGCGCGACGTCCTGTCACTGACAAATGGCCCGGAGGCGAGGCGACCCCGACACCCTCTCAAGGCGCGCAGTACGGTGCTGCAGAGATGATATGAGGGTATGCTGAAAATATACAAAACTGTCATTGATACCAGTGAAGAACACAATTGTTGAGGTATAAAAAGAAGTTGTGACTTACTGTCAAATAATGGTGCCTAACGGTATTTTTTTTATTTGAATTTCTTTACCAGAAAATGCATTTTTTTTTAACTACTAACAAAAAAAAATACCTAATGGTTTTTTTGTTTACGTAATGATTGATTTGAGGTAGAGATAATGCCTCAGCATAATTATCAATAACAACTACATCATTTCCTATTGCCACTGCTGGAACTCCTGAACCCTGGTGGAAGTTGGGAAGATGGGCCCATTGATTCTCATCGTCCTATAAATATCAAATGAATGATGCTTTTTACACCTACCTATCTCAAGAATATTCTTCAGTTTTCACTAGCATCGCTCCTCCACAGCACCGCGTGCCGGCTTCAGGAGGGTGCTATAATTTCATAGGACGGGCGCCGGGCGTCGGTTATCTCGGGCGCTGGCTGCAGGCGCCGTAAGCAGCGCCTCTGCCCCACCCCACTGAACGCCACTTCTGTGCGCCACTGTACTGTGCCTGGTAGTACAGTCAACTAGAGGTCAAGTTTGGTAAACTATTTCTTTATTGGCTAAGTGATCATTATTTAAAGGCACATTGCTGAGATCCCAGAAAACGTTTCTTGGATCTTGAGGCCGAGATGCAATATGGCTCTTAATTTTTTTTCAAAATAATTTAGTTTCTTATTGTTATTTTTAATGATTAAAATCTTCGTTGAATGGTCTCATAAAAGCAGTTTGACAATAATTAACTTGCCTAAAAGTAACCAGTCTCAGGACTGACAACCGGATGAAGATGGTCGCGGGAAGCCGCTGGATGTGAAAATCCTTGGGTGACATGATGATAACAGTAACAAACTGTAACGCACCATTTCACTTACTTACGGATCGAAAAAACATCCTATTTTAAGTATTCCTCTTCACCCCTTAGGGACATAACGATCTAATTTATACATTTCTGTGTTCAATGGTTTGGGCTGTTCCTTGTCTGTAAATCAGTATGGTACCATTTTATTTTTTAAGGTGCAGAGAGATTAATCCGAGGACACTTATTCCGAAATCGATCAGATTGTTTAGGAAATAGGCTCAGCAAAACAAAAGTACATACATTCAAATTTAAAAAAACATTACTTATCTTCTGGGCCAGTCAGGTTACCATAATGGGCGTATTTGAATATCGTGTACTGAGATTATTGATATATTGACACTCGGAAGTTAGCAATTAACGATAAGTGATGACGAAAAGTGTTCGCTGTCAGAGTATGACTATATTTTGCATATCATTACACGATTACATAAGTAGTCCATAATTAGATTGTAGGCTAGCATGTTTGGCGACATTTCTTCTTTATGTTTTATTTTATATTGTATTTATAATATATTTTATTTTCTAAATTATTTTTGCGCGAGTGTACTTTCTGCGCGCGACATTGAGTAATGTGACAACATATCACCAGGCGCGCATGATAGTGTGTGTATGACTCGTCCTATATACTGTTTGTATGACTTCGTGTGAAAGGCAGAACTGATTTTATTGTTGGTTAGTAATGTTGACAATAACAAAATAGGTGGTTTATAGGTACTTGCATAGAATTTGTGAGAATACGCTTCAATATAAGATTATAATTTAGTTTTTTTCTCTATCGTGTGCACACTACGGAGACGACAGATTGTATTCTAACTAGAAAAAACTTTTTATCTTCTATGTCATACATAAATAACGTCTTTTACGAAATATTTCAAAAAAAGTAAATATTGGATTTAAACAAAATGTTTTTCTGGTACGAGGAACCAATTTAACACTTTGAAGGACAGTGAACGAGGCAAAGTGTGACAGTATTTTATTGTTCTGACATTTTTCGGCCAGTGTTGATGTATACATTAAGACTTTGAAGCACAACTGTACTTATTATACTTATTTCTTTTTTTTTGGATACTGGAAAATTACTGTAATAAACATGCTTCTCTCTATGGGACACAGGACTGTAGCCTGATCACAGTCTGATCAACATCAGGCTATTGCAACCAATTAGGCAAGCCTCTACACTTGCGGAAGTGCAAAAATGTTGGCCTAAATAAAAATGTGTAGACTGGTGTCGTGGAGGTTTCGTCACTATGTTTTAATTCACTGTTAAAGCAATCGATGAGTTTCGTATGTGTTCCACAGATACATTGACTGTCCTTTTGAAAAAAATAGTCTCTATTTTTAAATTTTTCGTATTAAGCACATTAGAAAACTATCCAAAAAATTTCTAACCAGTTGCTTAGAGAGGATTACAAAGATGAGTAAATTCTATGATTTCGTCCAATGTTTAACTGGCAGATAAAAATAACTGAGAAAGTTATTAAATTTTCGCCACAGTCGGTAAAAGGGATAGTAAAAAAAAAACACGCAAATGTCGTAAGTGTCATGATAGACGTTGTATCATTGTACATGTAACATGTTATCGTCACAAAAAAACCTCGGTTACTCCACTGTAATGACTCGGATCTCCAAACCAGAATTCTCATGTTATATTCCTAGCCAATATTGTACAGACAGCCACAAAGATATCTGAATCTCTCCATAATACACAATGTATCACGAATAGCTTTAGTAGGGGTTCAGATATATCTGTGGTCCAGTGTACAAATGAGTTTTTAAATACTTAGGTAACTACGTACATTTTTATACCGATTGTTTTGATGGTGAAGGAAAAAATCGTTGGGAAAACCTGCACATCTGATTATTACATGATGAAGAAGGTTGTTACGTAAGCACACAACGTACATCTATACCATCAAATATTTGAAATGTTCTTCATTGTGTTAGCACGGCAAAATTGTGCCATACGATAAAAGAAACAACACAATACTTATCGCAATAAAATAAATAAAAGAACGTCTCATAAAAATAAAGCTATGTTCTCATTTGTACATTGACTTGTAAATATTACGCATTATGGACGTTTGACGCACAAATATGCTGACACCGTTACCATCCAATGTGCACTTAGGATTCTTATGTTCTGACTTATCCCCGAAACTCTCATCTCAAAACGCTGATGCTAAGCAAATAAGCGAAATACATTCGAAAAGCAGACAAACGGACCTTCATAAAAAGACATGGTCTAGCCAGCGTTATAAAAATACGGCGCTGGATAAATAAAAATATAAAATAAAATATGAAACGAAAGTGGCGCGGGACAGAAGAATCTCGCGATCCTTTTGAATGTGCTTCGTGGGGACAGAGAGGACGGTGGAGGCGGTTGGTTCTACAAAAAAAAATTGTGGAATACAAATACATACTCGTATACAGGATATAACAAAATTGTTTTACTGGGCCTTCTAACCATCACAGTGAACCACTATTGTTTATTTTAAAAATTACTTAACTACTACTTTGCTGAATTCGCGAAGAAAATTGTTGACTCTACATAAAAATGAACCACACGTTGGGCCTTTTTGTCGCCTTTGGTTAAGTATTTAATATCTAGAAAAGTCACCAAATATCTCCTTCAGATTTATAACTAAACGTGATCTCTTTTCATGCCATCTCTATTGTTTTTCGTAGCCTTGCGGAGTGTTTCTTTGGCCGTAACAATCTAGAGGCGGCGCCACGGGTCAGCGGAGATCTTCCCCCCTCCGCCCCCTCCTCACCTCCCCCTCCCACACGACACTCACGTGTGGTGTCCCGAATAACAGAGATGCGGTGGAGGCAGAAACGACATAAATGGCTCCCGGAGATAACAATGGTTATTGGTCGGTATAGCACCCTAAATGAACATTCGCAGAAATGAAAATGTTGAATTGCAGTTTGGTTAAATCGGAAACTAACGACGAATTCTCTGTTTTCCACGATATTGGGAAGAAGTTGGGAAGATTGGAATCACGCGAGATAGAAAAGAAAATATTTTTTTGGAATAAGGAATTAGGCCAACGATGTTAGCTTAAACTATAAAACCCTCACTTAGAAAACTCATTAAGTTACGTGATTTCCCGCTAGGAATTAACTTTAATTCGTAAAATTTGGTCTATACATAGATATAAAGTTGGATAAATCTGGAACGGTTGCGATTTGTCTGCCAGGTAAATAGGGTTTTCTAAGTAAGTCCTAGTTGAAACAGTAAACAAAATATTGGTACAACTTATATAACCATAAACAAACTAATAAAGCTACCTTCAATACTTATAACTTCGAACATTGTGAATAGTGAATATACATAATACGAGTATAATGACTACGGAATCTTACTAACAGCACCCACATTTAGGATTCCCTTGTTTTGGGGGAGTCTGTTCTCTACATAGGAGACACAAGACAAGTTTGAATGACAACTATAGAATATACAAAAGCAATGAAGCAGTTTCTGATCTTTGGCCCACACTGCACGTTCATGGCAACATCAAAACGATCAGAATACAAATCACACTGTTTGTCTGCGATCTCCCTCACAAAAGGCAGGTCTGCGTGACAGATAATCTTTGGCGCGCCAGCGCACGACGCACGGCCTCTCTGTCGCATCGTGGTCGTGGCGCGAGGGTGGCCAGCTATTCACTTCAGGCACCATTTTATACTATAACATTTTTGTGTTCATCAATACTTATCATCGATATATTATGTGAAAGTATGACAAGGGTGTAGTTACCATTCCTAAAATGTATAATTATATTACAAAAAAAAGAGGTTTGTTTTCCATAACACAACATTTACAAAACCAAAATGTAGTACTTTGAGAACGCCTTGGACCGGTATCGGCTAGAATTAGAGAAGTCTGTTTTTCTTTTTAGGTCACCAGGTCTCCGCCCTGCGGTTACGCACAAGAATTATTCTAAAATTGATGGAATTTCTATAAATCCATATTCAGGACCCGAGCCACAGATTAGTTAATTATTGTACCCCGAGCCACGATACTATGTCAGGACTATCAGTGGAGAGGGCAGCGATGTTTTAAGTTATAGGATTACATAAGATGCAGACCGATTGAGCTAATTACATATCGATACTTCTGGGCTCAAAGGGCGTATACGCCTAAGTTCTAGCATATACGCCCTTTGAGCCCAGAAGTACCGATATGTTAATAAAGGGAATGGTATAGAATGTTCGGTCAATATGGACGGGTACGTGCAAAGTTACAGGTATAATGCACATGGTATGAAAGTCTAATATCAGAAGTGCAAGAGTACTACCACACTACTGCGCTAAATAAGCGGCAAAAATACTCAAATTCAAATATTAAACTACAGTAGGTAGGCACTTTAAACTAAAACAGTTTAACATCCTCAAGATTTCATTAACCAACACACAAATGTACAAAACAATCAAGCTCCAGAATTTCTCCAGGAAAGTCGTGTCTGTGCGAAAATATGAACTGCTTAAGAAGGAACCGAGTAATTAAGAGGGTCGGCACTCCCGACTAACAGCTTTAACTGTTTCAGATAACCTCTTAAAGGGGATACTTGGAAACTTCCCTGTGGTCCCGACCAGGGTGGGTTCTAGGGAAGGCCCTTGGCAATTTGCGCGACAAAACCATCTGATAATGACTTAAAAACATCACTTAAGAATATAACAAATTGCTCGTGTGATTCGAATTGATTCTTCTTGGTTTGGGATTGGCAAAAATTAAATTAAAAGCAATGACTATTTTGGGGCATTCCGCGTTTGCTATTTTCGTAATTTAATTAAGAGTATGTAACAAAGACTGCAACAATACTATAAGGTGGGTTATTACTACTTAATAAAAATAAACAAATTTTATTCTAAAAATTTGCTCAATTGGCAAAAAAAAGATTCTATACAACAAATAATCACTTAGGGAGGAGCTTTTTTATCTCAGGAAAGACGTAGGAAAAATTTGTTCAGTTTGATAATAGTAAAAGCCCACGTTAAAGTACGATATTGCAATTTTTTTTGTAACACTTGTATAGTTACTTGTTAATTTCATCCAAAATATCCAATAATGTTTAATGATCAAAAGTTATTTTTGAGAAAATTTTTAGTACCTTCTTGAGCGAAACTTTAAGTATAAACATGATATTTGCCGCTTCACCGCCAAATTAAAAACAAACTCAACGACTTGTCACCCGATTAATTATAGATAACACATCAAGTCCTACCCTGTGGGCTGACTATTGAAATATGACCGAGCTAGGGGAAGCGAATTGTCCAAGAGAAATGTTTGGGGGAAATGGTAATGACATTGAAAAGAGAGTCGTAGTTGGAGGGGTCACGCGGAAGCTTTGTGGAAGTTGGGGCTTTCAAAGTTTTTCTTAGTCTTTTATTTGTGGCAACATTATTTTAGTAGGTGAACAAAAGAAATTCTAGTGAGATAGTGGCAATATTCGTTAGAACTACTAAAGGAAATAAAAGAGAATGGATCTAAAAATAAAAATTGGAGTTCAGTAACTAAATGAAGAAAACTTGAAAGACTTAGAAAAAAAGTGAGGAATCGCTTGATTTACAAATGCAAGTAAATATTACATAGAGATATTACAGTTGGTCATTTTATATAAACCACTGTTATTGTTTCCTTCATCTTTTTCTATCTTATCGATGGTGTCATTTTTTTAAATATTTTGTTGGACTAGTACTTAAGTTACCTAAATGGACGTTGCATCTACTGGAATAAAGATGGAAGGAAGATTCCATTACATGACTGTCCCAGTGAGTGTATGTATGTACACTGTAGCCAAATCGGCTAGATGGAATTTGTAGTACGCTGACTCGTAAGATTCTTCTCGATTCCCAGATTAGGAGGTGATACGTTTCCAATATCAGACACCAGAATTGTTAAATTTCATTTAACAGTACAATTTGTAATAAAGCTCGTCTAAAGCTCAACGATCTTAAAATTTCGTAAAAATTTTCTCTTTGACAATTACTTAACAAAATCCTATCCACCAATCTTCTGACTTCTAACGCATTTTCCCGCGCTCCTTAACTGCCCCCAGTTAAACGGAATTGCTTTATCTCTTCACCTTCGCATTTCGCGTTTACGCCCCCGTTCCAGTTAGCCCCCCTCTCCCCACTCCCCCTCCCAAAAGTACAGTTGCGCAATCATTTGGGCTCGGCTGAAACGGAAATACGAAACTGTGAGCATATCTTTAGTTATCGTACCTATACATACAATTATACATATATATTTCTGTTCCGAACTTAAACTTTTATATTTGTAGTTCATACTATAATATTATATACAGATTGAATGATAAATACTTGCATACCTATTAATTGATGAAACTGATCTATTTTGTCCACAAATTTGCTGAAAGCACAAAAAAGTTTAAAAAGAAATTTTAGGATTTGTACATGAAAGTTATTCAATTTTACGAAGAAATGTGAACTACTTCATACCTGCTTCCATCCGAAAAATTTACCATATACCACCCGTAGACGAGTAAAAAATTGATAAAAATAGTACCACTTAATTCTGGTATACAACTGGTATTTAGCTTAGCTTATGTATGTAGGTACCAGTGCTGAGTCAAACAGCCCGGACCCTACATACCTATGTATGACTAGGCCCACATATATAACAATGCCCTGGTGAGTAGGGAACTCGTAGGAGGCTATTTTCCAAACAATTTCACTCGGATCAAGAGAGCGTGCTAAACACCGCGCTTAGATGTGACGTCAGAGCAGACAATTTTGGCGGGAAAAGATGAGTAGGCTAGTTCCTAAGACTAGAGGAAAACGTTAGAGGTTTTTGCTTTTTCAGATCAACTTTCACAACGTCGTCGGTGTCACAGTATTCAGATCAAACTTTTTATAGAAAAGTGGCCAATCATACAATCAATGTACTCACGAAAATTAACAGATTTCCCAAGCGCACTTTGAGTTAAATTAAGATTTAAAAAACTGATTTACAAAGTTTGCAATCAAATAGACGCGTGATGTTTATGCCCTGTCTTTGCTGAACTTAGTCGGGTAAAAATATATGTGTTTATCAGCTGCTTTTATAATGTGAGAGCTAATCAACAAATCCTGATGGATTTCTAATTTGAAAACTCTTTTTTCCACTACATTATTGTTGTTCAGATACAACAACTCTCAGACCACAACAGAATTTTTCTCAACAACTACCAAAATTACAACAAAATCTGGATGAGTTTGTAAAGTAAAAGCTCGGCTAGACGGATCGCAATTTTTTCTACGACCATTTGGTCTCGATTCACGAGAGTAGTTTCATTTCAAATGACAATTTAATCTCTCGAAAGTTTGGACGTTTTTTGGAATCATTTCGAGGCAACGAGCCGGCGCTAATTGAAGTGACGTTTCGGTAGTTGATTGAAGGTATTTGTACGCTGATGATTTCAATTTGTTACTTTGTATTATCCGTACATTATGTGTAATACTTCTTCAGGGTATCTAAAAGACCTAATTTCTTTTCCGATTAAACGTTCAATATTCAAGACAATCAACATTTTTTTACCCAACTGTCAAAGACGAGGCTATTTTTTTTCTCGCGTCTGTATACACATTTATGTACCTTCGTTTCATAGTTACTTCCTGAAGTCAAAACGGTTGGATGAATTTTGGATTTCGATATGTCATTGGGTTCGTCTTGATCCCTAGTTTATTTTATTATGAATGTAATTAATTGACTTTTTATGTAGTCGGATGTTAATTTTTAGTTCAATTGGTTGGGTTATTTGTCTTCTACAAATGTTTTGTAATTATTTTCAGGATCTGATTGATTTTAGTTGGCTTTATGAATTCATCGTCTCTACTCAAATCTTAAAGGTATCATGCTGGTTAAATTTTCGGCCCCTCATTTATCCTCCTCATAAGTATCTATTTAAAGTCTATCATTTCGTTTAACAATATATAAACTGAAAATCGATAGATATGACCTTCCATGGAAAGCATAGTTGGTCGTTCGATGTATAAGACACACAGAAATATACAAAATCGTTATAGAAAACAAAAAACAAATTTCAAAATTAAATCTTGATTTATCTCATGATTTGGATGCAATTCTTAAATTATCACATAAAGTATTGAAACGTTTGCAAAAGTTGACAAATATACAATAGAAATTGATACTACTACATAAATACTGTAATGCTACAATGTATTTTTTTATAAATAAATAAATAACTTATTTACCGATGATTTAGTTAAGCCCATAACTAACAAAGACATCAAATTGTATGATGCTGATGTCGAAACCAAACTGACATCCACACAGTTGAGTAAACATGCAACCTGGGCATTTAGTGCAAATTGTCCTCGGTCCAAATGTCGTTTGCCATTCTATTGGGTTTTTGCTAGGATTAGTACAATCCAATCCGGTGAGAAAAAGTCTACACAGTTGAGGAAATAGAGATGAGAAACCTTTAGGGATACTTAGTCTAGTAAGCGTCTAGAAAGAACATGTACCATCTGTTAAGGACGTATAACAGACAAAAGGGACCAAAACCCTAAGCTCTAAGACAAAATATTCGCAAATTCTTTTTGTTATAAATGCATTATAAAATAGTTTAAAAAAATAATCAAAAAAGGAGATGTGGTTGCAATGGGTCTATTTAGTCATCATTATATCATACCGTAATTCAATCGCTTAAGTCAGCTGAGAAGAGAAATTTTGGTTAGTAATAGATAATGTTAAAATTAAACCCTCTTGCATTACACACAATTCGTGGTCGCTCCTTTGATTCTTTCGCCCACGTATTTAGGACGGCACCTTTCATCCCATCTACGGTTGCGTTTCGTTTCTGCATCGTTGCGCAATTCGACCAACCGTTCGGCGGCGTTTTGTTGCTTTGCGCTTGCGCATCCAATTCGCTAATTGTACGAGTATTAAGATTTGTTAAGTGGCACTCGGTATTAACATTAGACGGGTGTTTAGGTTCCTTTTATGTCCAGGAATTGGAAAAAGGACATGTTTTTTGGTGTTTAAATAGCGGCGCAAGTTGGAAGGTATTCTACGCCGCGTGCAATACAGACAAAAAAACTGAAAACATTCAAACTGTGTGCCTGTGATTTATTCATAATTTTTTGACATTAATTCATACCCAAAATAATATTAAATCAAATCAAATTCAAAATATCATATATTCGAAGTTCGAAGTAGGTATCACTGTACACTTTTCGTAGGTCATATTTTTTTATACCTAATACGAAGCTCCTACCACTTGGAATTATGATCATATCCCGGACACTTCATACTTTCGCGCCATTGTTTACTACATAGACATTCATGTTTGTACACATGTAAATGTGTGCGTGATGTACTAGGGTTGAATCGAGGTTCAATTAGCTCTCATTGTTCTTTATTGTAAGCTAGACTTTTACAAATAAAGTGAAGGCTGTATACACCAGGCAAAGCTGTATAGCCTTAGAAGCCTTTAGCTCTTTCCTTAAAAAAAATTGTCTTTGGTTAATAAACTGTGCTTTGGTTTTGACCCTTTGACAAATGGTCACAAATCGATCACACGGGGCTTTCAGAGAGCCGCAGGGAGTGTCCATACTGTATAATGTCCTTATACTGTGGTTATGATAAAATTCGAGAATTTTCGTGACACCATTTTAGATATAGAAAATAAAAAAAACTAAAGATTCATTTATAATGAAAACACCATGAAACTTTCAAATAAACGCGATAGAAAAAAGAACTGTCAAACATTTAAAAAAACGCGAATCTTCAACCTGACCTAATGAAATTAACATTCTCACAAATAAAGCAATCTCCTTAGTGATTCCAGCCAGTCACAATATGACCTCTATCATCGGTGGCTGTATAGCAAATTGAATCGTGGCCTCCCCTTAAAAAATAATGCAGGAACGTTGGCGCCAACGAGGCCGCGATGTTCTTTATTTGAATGTCTGCTGCATTCCCAACTTTTTCTTTTTGAGGCGTTTTGTTGTTGTATTATGTCCAGTTTTTCTCTCGCCGGTCAGTTTCTGGATGTTTTTGAAATAATTTGACGTATGATTTATTGTTTTAGACACTTTGTTTTCTTTATTGTTTACAAACACATCTATCTTTTACTCTCTCAGCCTATATATTTTCGTAAAATCAACGCAAAATGCAGAAAATATTGTGAAGTTGGTGTGTAAAATAAAAACAAGTGAAACAGATAGACAAATGGTCAAGTCATAGTTAAAAGGTTTTTTTCTGGTCAACAGGCTCTGGAATAACACATCTTTCCACCTAAAAATCTTAAGAAATACGTTAGTACTTAAATATTAAGAAAATATAATTTAATGCCACACGATAAGAAGAAGATTAATAATGAATCATAATGCTGCCACTTGGAAAGTTCTCAGTTTAGTCGGGATAGAACATCTTCTAAGCCGCTAAATGGCTAGCTTTGCCACTAAACAACAATATTGATGTGTTCGCCATGAAGATTATATTGCTACTAATACAGCTACTAATATCCAAAATATGTTTGACACAAAAACTTCGAACTCAAGTTCATTTATTTAAGTGGATGCCTTTCACCGCTTTTACACTGTATTTTTCTTCTACTTAGAACAAGACCAGAAAAATTCGAGACCCAGAATTCCAAGTCCAGATTCTTACCGAAAAATTCATGAATTTACAGAATCTTTTTTAATTATAAAAATACACTGTAACCTAAATAAACTTACTGCACAATTTGAAAAAGTCTTTTTACCGCACGGAGAGCTTAATTCGCAGTATTATCCTCAGATCAAAAACGCCACACTTATAAGAACCATTTAAGAAACGTACTTCCGTTACAAATTCTTAAAATTCGCCTTGATATAACTCTTTGAGAAGGTATTGTAGCTACTCATCGCAAAATTACTCTTTTGAACACTCATGGAAAACTGGTTGGACTCAAACTATACCAACTCATAGCATCTGAGAGCCTTTATGCCATAGTACAATGACACTCGATGGCTCAGTCGCGTACCCTCCTTACTGATCCAAGAGTCGTGGATTTGATACCCCACTCACGGCAAACATATTGTGATGAGCAAATTTTGATCCCGTTCCCGTTCTAGAACCACGGTAAGATTTACCTGAAAAGATTTTGTCCCTTTCACATTTAGATTAAAAGATTTTCAATAGGCTATTCCGCTGTCAGGGGAAAAAATACTCTCACGAAAATATTCTGGGACGCTTTCTTTTATGTATAATACACTAGATCCTGCTAAAATACCCGAAACAAAATTTAACATTGGGCTCTACTCATAAAACTGAACAACTTTCACTTAGGGACTAATACTAAATTCACGAAAAAAATTTTGGGCTTTCCTTACAAAAATGGCGGAGCCGCGCAGTTGATCAATCCGGGAGTTGACTGCATAAAAAATAAATTACGAAATATTATTGACTAAATAGCTCTTTAATTTCAATCGTTGAAAAGCTTAATCACTTTAATTTTCATTAGTTACACGTTCTATTTTTAATTTATAAGAATTTTCTGATTAGTATGCAAACTACTTTATTGAACAATGACGTCATTGTACAAAATTTCAAACAATTTTAGAACAAAATGCCATTTTTGACATTTGATAAAAAGTAACTCAAATGACTAGCAGCCAACTACCGGATTTAGTAGGTATGTTTTGAGAATTGATTATAAGTTCCTTGGAAAGAGTTCTCCAGTTTGATGAGTTGTAAGTATTTTATAAGGACCCTATATGTATATGTAATAAAATGTGTGTAGGACCCTTTTACTCATCATAACGAGGAACTTTTAATGTTAGGTTTTGCTCAAATCTTAAAATAAACTGTTAGTATATTTTGTAACGTATATGTATATCTATCTCTGTCTGTTTAGTTTACCATAAAACAGTTAATTCTCGTTTGGGGCCAATGACTCTGTATGATTTGTCCCTACACAAATATATTTTATCATTTTTTCACTTCATACACTGATTATTCTAAATTCAACTATAACAACAAGAATTTCCTCTACAGCACTTACGATGCAAGCAGTACAACCAGTACAGTGACGTATGCGCATAAATTAATCCAGTCTCCAATGAACTAGCCCATCAGCAAAACAAACAAACATACAATACTATCCTCTGGCTGTCTAGCTAGATACTGCGTCCCATACCAAAAGTCACGGCGCCTTGAAGTGAGCGGAGGGCGAATTCTTCTCCTTATAGTGTGGCACATTTAACCGTTCTATCCACAAGGTATAGACGGCAGTTGCCTAGTGTTGCACTTAGCATCACCCGCGGTCACGTGTAGGGCATTTAGATAAACACCTAAGGACGTGTGCAACGCGACCATTATACACATCTAGAAATCTGATATGCAGGTTTCCTCACGATGTTTTCCTTCACCGTTAAAGCAGTCGGTATAATAATGCACGTAAGTTTCGAAAAACTCATTGGTGTGCTGGCCAGGATTTGAACCCACGACCTCTGGAGGAGGACGGAGTCACTACCCGCTGCTCCACCGACGCTTTTTGCAACGGAGGGCGAGTTGAAATACTGGGTAAAGTCTAAAGTTACAACAGGCGGAGGGAAGTTATCATTATCACCCTGAAGGTGTAACTTGTAAATAACTTAAGAGACTTTATTTGTTGTCGGGTAAAGCTTTCATCTATAACCATTACACAACACAGCTGTTCGATACTGAGGATGACTTACAGTTTCCTTGCTGAGCCTCATTTGCTATCACCTAAGAAGGTCTGAATTGAGGTTGAAAGTTATCAAAGAGATAATTATTATAGATGTAAACTTTGGTACTTCTCGATTGAAATTTTAAAATTAATTACAATAATTTGGAAACGAACATATGGAATTCAGCGTTATAGGAAATGATGTGTGATGATCAATATGATCACTGTGTCTTGCCGCGTTAAATATTACGTCCTCACACATGCTGGCATGTGGTAATTACTTTATCCACAAGAATTTTTAAGTTGTCAAAGAAGAAAGGTGAACATTTTCACCTTCAAACGCAGTTTTCATGGCCCCCACCACCACAGCCTGGGTGCACGTGGTCTCCCACGGCGGCGGCACTTTGTCGGCGACTCAAAGGACACGAGCCGCCGCCGCGAGGCGCCGGCGCATCATCGGCGCGAGCTGACGATGTCATATGGTCACAATTCGAGCCCTAGAAACCAAATCGGGTAGGACATAAGTTTCTGAAGACAATACGAGTGGCTGTGATCGGTATATTTGAGAGAAGAAATGTTGGTCTACAGCTTTCACTATACGTGATGACGAGTCCTGTTGTTTTCCGTAGTTCCATTGGACGTCCCTTCGATGTGACGACGGAAATATCGTGTTTGAGTACGTTATATCTTCATCTTTTTGACTACTGATAGGGACCAAATTTATTTAGATCCATAAATGTTTGCTATTTTCATGGAATCCCAAACACAGTTTAAGGGTTATGGCTGCCCTTTAACAACCATAACATAAATAATTAACGCATATCGATAGAAGATGAACCAAAACGTAATCCCATAGGTAAATTTGACTGACAACTTTTTTGTGATGAGCAGAACTGTTTGCTCTGAGTCTGGGTGTATTATATCTATATATGTATGTATTTAAAAAGTAGGTATATGTGTATGTATATCAGTCTCTGGTTCCCAAGATACGGGGAATCCTAGTTTGGGGCCAGATGACCGTGTGTGATTTGTCCCAAATATTATTAGATATTATTATTTATTTGGCTAACATCGACATGCTTTCGCAGCCTTCGGATAATGTCACTGGTGTTACACGTGATTTCTATTATTGCTATTCGGCAACAGTTTCTAAGGTTCTGTAATGGAATTGATTTTACCTCTTGTATACTCGTATAACTCGATCTGTCATTGGTGCTGATGATGCTGTACCTGAGTTAATCTTATATACAGCCTAAATAATTTAGAATTTGAAGTGTCATTTTAGTCATTATAAAATTCACATGGTAATTGTTATTATAAGATGGCAAATGCTATAAGCTATTTCAGAAACCTTATGACGGCTTCAAAACATCGGACAATGGGGTTCATCACTAGCTCTATAACCTCTACCAGTAAAGTCTTGACCTAATATGTGGAATATGACCGAGATATGGGACGAGATCCTTGTCCTAGCAATGGGGATGGCAAGGTCCTAATTGCAGTGGTCATGATTTTCGTAGCGATGGTGATGGGGTGCAAATGTCTCCATCTGCTCCGGTTCTTGAGGCTGCTAAAAGATTCTACAGTAGAACCTATCGCTACAATAAGTTCCAATAAAATACAGTTAAATCATCAGCCGAAACCCTTCATGGCCTTATCAAAAGCGCACACTTCAACGCCAACAGATGATTCTCAATATGCGACAACGCGTCCACGCACCGTGCTCGATTAGCTGGGACGCACACATGCGTGGTAGCGGTGCGCAGGCGCAACGCAAGGTGTTCCTGGAACGAAAGGTTTGAAGCCGCCGATGGCGTGTAATGAGCGAACTTGCTGGAAATGGAGTGATTGTTTTGTTAATTGCGTTTGAGATCGGTTCCAGTGTGATTTTGTCCATGGAGTGGCAAGTGGTCTTTAAGAGTCAAGCACACAAATGTACGATAAAATATCTTCTCCGTGGAGTATCTAGACTCAAACGACAAGATTTCTCAACTAATCTAATTTTCAAAGTAGTTTTAAGTTCCTGAAAGTAAATCTAAATTATGGTAACTCGATAATTGACCACGCTTAATTCGTTAAAAACAACCGACTTCAATGGCAACAACTCCAATTTTGATATGTTTTTGTTGATTTTCTCAAAAACCGCTGAATCGATTTCGATAAAATTTATATGGGACCACCTGTGAAGTATACCCTTTTAAACAAAAAAAAATTCCAAATCGGTTCAGGCGTCTTCGAGTAATCGGTGAACATACATAAAAAAAAAAGATTCCGACGAATTGAGAACCTTCTCCTTTTTTTTGAAGACGGTTAAAAAACAAGAACAAAATCTCAAGTAAGTAATTTTAGGATCCTTTTTGTAGGTAGACGAGAAAAATTACTGTGACTACTGACAGCTACTGATTAATTTTCCCCAACACTGTACTCACTATTTTTTTTGCTTCCCATAGCCTATTAGTAAACTTGAATCTTAAATATTGGAATTAAAAGTTTCAAAAAAAGTTTATCAGTTTCAAGAGAAGAAACTGGAACAAGCCTCCGTTTTTTTCATACATTTAATAAGGACTCTTCCTATAAATAATAAAAAAATGATTATCAGCTGCTTCTTTAACAACCCATATCGTCTCCACTGCTGGGCAAAAGCCTCTTCCAATATTTCGGGAATGTAAGGTCCTGCGCATGTTTTTCGGATTGGCTAAAAGCACTCAAATGTAATCAAGAGAAAGTTTCAAGACACACTTTATTATATTTTGTACCTATTCTGAGGATCGAGTAGTTTACTGGTGTTTCTGTTTTATTGTCTGAATGTTTCATAGTTAGACGCATCACATTGAATTTGAACCCAAATAACAAACGCCTACTTACGAGAGACGAAGGAGTATGGAAGTATTCTCATTAAAAAAATTGAATCTGATGGCGATCGATTGTTTTGCACTTATAGAGCCCAAAAAACAAAAAAAATGTTGTGTGTGTTTGTGTGTATGTGTCCGTCCCGTGCTGTAGCGCCAAAACCACTGGACGAATTTGGATAAAATTTGAGATAGGCCAATATTTTGTTAATATCTCCAGCCGTTTTTTTTAATAACGCCATTTTTTAGGGTTGCCACCATATGAAAATACTTTTATTTTTTTGCTCAAAAACTGCTTTAACGATTTTGACTAAACTTTGTACAACACCATATTTTTATACAACCTAGTACATTAAATAGTTGGTTACTCTGGGGAGAATCTGGTTCTGATACCTTTCATACAAAAATTATTTTTTTGTTATTGTTTCTCAAAAATAGCTACAACGATTTTATTGAAACTTTGTACCTTTTAATATCTTTGTACGGTCTACTATACTAGGTTATGTCATGAACTCATTGAGTTATTCCTATAATAGAATAAGGCTAAATAGCCTAATAGTAAATACTAAGATGAGGTACTTACCATACAAAATAACATAGTTAATTTGTGAAATCTATTACTTGCCAATTAAGAGTGTTTATTGCTGATTTATGTTGAACGATGACAATCTTGTGTACCTATGCCATATAATATGTAAGGGGTTCGCGAGAAAGTGTGCACAGTGTGGCTGTACAGTTTCTTTTGACATCATACTATCTAGGATTGACATTAAATGATTAAGTATCCAAAAAATCTAAATTGTTTGACTTATTAATACATCGGAGTTAACAGAGGTGTAGATGCCTACTTAACCGATGTTTGGCGAGTACAAAAATGAATAAATACATAAATAAGTGCAGACAATACATAAATAAATAAATACAAATGGAGGCTACTGGCGCCACGCTCGCCGCCAAGCGCGATCTTCTTATTGCTCTGCACGTGAACACGGGAACACGTGGAGTAGATCTTTGTTCAAGAGGAGAATAAGACTGTAGATTATTTTAATGATAATGACATTTAGAATATTCCTCCAGAAAAATGATATGACGTTTATAAGAGTGCTTAATGTACCTACGTAAAGAAATAAATGATTTTGAATTTGGAATTTTTTGAATTTTTAATATAAAGTGTTTAGACAAAAAATGTGTGAAAAAAAATATTTGGACTCTTCATACTAATTTGTTGTCCAAAAATTATTTTGCGATTTGACTATGGGTTCCTTGGGGAAAGTTGATCAGAATCAGGAGTAGAAGCACAGATTAAAATTTGAATCACGACAAGATTTACAGCCTGTATGAAGTATATTTATTATATCTTTATTGAAACTTTCCTTCTATCTTTTTGTCTGTCTCTTCATTTGCATAAAGAATACTGAAAAGGTTCTCAATAATATTCTAAAAGGTTCAAATGTGATGTTAAGATCGTTGTGAGTTGGTGAATTATCATGAATTGCTGGTGATACAGAGATTAGTTTTTATCGGTGCAAATTAATAATAGGCTCAGGAAAAAAGTCAACTTTAAAAAAAATTATATTTCCTAATATTAGTCGACTCCATTTATGTCTATGTTATTGTAAGCTTCGGGCTTATCCGATTTATAAACGCAATATTGTATTTGTATAAAAACAATGGTCTTATTATAGGTGGATCGGTTCTATAGGCTTATGATTTCTTTTATTTGCGAGCTGCTTCACTAAAAGTTCTCCAAAACGCTGGATTTTGATACCCATGTTCTTTCCCTTGTAAATTCTTGTATGGACGGACTATTGGGTAGGTTTAAATTAAAAACTGAATCGTTATATTAAATTTTACTTTTCGAAGTTCGGGCATTGTTTTCGACTGATTACCTTTTGATTAATTAAATAAACTGATTTTAAAGATATTATAGGGTCCTATGGGTCTTTATTACTGTACTTTCAACTCCTGAAACTGAAAAAAAGTTTCCCAATGAAGCTATATTTATATAAATCGCAAAAATACGGATATTCCATAACAAGTATCGAACCCGTTAATCAATGAGCTCCTTGGTGAAAATTCAGTTACATGAGTAAAATCTAATCATATTTCAAAAGGTTAGGTACGATATTTTCAAAACGAAACGTTTTGAATGTACGAAACATATCAAGTTGTGAATTGATTGATGCATTAAGGCAAGTATTATTTATATTATTTGCTTTAATTAAATTTTCTTGTTATCGTGTGGCACAATTAACTGTTTATCTCTAAGGTATAGACGGGGTTGCCTGATGTTGCAATACAAACCATTGAATGCACACTTACAACAAAGTTTTATTTCGTGGCTCCACTCCTTGAACGGGATGTAAGTCTGTTTATCCATACTACAATCTCGTAACATCAGGCAATTGCCGTCTATAAATTTGTAGTTACATCAAAATTTTTGTTTGCATTTTTAAACGTATTTTCAGTTGGTAAACTGACCTCGACCTATGTCGATGTATGGAGATAACAGTTTTCCAACAGCAAAGTTAAGTTTGTCTCTGCTCGGAACCCTCGGTGCGCGAGTCCGACTCGCACTTGGCCGGTGTTTTACTATGCTTAAACTGTACCATAAGAGAGAGAGAGAAAGAGACAGAGAGAGAGAGAGAGAGACTTTTTAGCATACCTAACTTGTACTACTTAGCAGAAGTTGTTAGTACCGCCCAAGAAGCTCTCTAACAGGTTGGTTGGGTGCCTTTGTAAAAGTTTTTACTTTCTGAGCATGCGCAGAAACTTAAAAAAAAATTGCGTAACGCAAATCAATTTCCAAAGAATTAAGTACTTTCTGTCTTATGTACTATACTAACTGTAAAGAACAAATTATTTTTTAGAGTTCGTAAAAACCGTAGTTTTTGAATTACTAAGAAAACTACCAGCGGATTTTAAAATAATTTTATGCGTGTAATCGAATTATAATAGTTACACGAATGTCGGCACAGTATTTTACGATAACAAAAAGTAACAGAAATCTAATAAAAATAAGACAGAATTTACGCTAGAAAAGAGTGTGTTTTTGGAAAAAGACATATTTACGCTCTATTCATGATAGTCATATGCAATCAACAAAAAGATTTTTGTAACTAATTACAAACCAAATAGATAATAAAAGAGCGTAAAGAAATCAAGGAGAAGGCCTTGAATAGGAGTGAATGGTGTGAGCTGCACCGACAAGAGTCTCGCTCTTAAATTCGAGAAGAAGAATAAATTCAATTTTTTTTTTGTTCCGTTTTTAACTTCGGAAAAGGGGCATTACGACTTGCATTAAGTATGTGGGATAGAATGCGCGAAAGAGCGTGCGTTAAAAGGCACCTATTCAGTTCAATTTATTAGCTTTTCAAAGCTAATAGCTGGACTGGTAGCGTCCATAAGTTGCTTTATAATCGTACCACCCAACGAAGAGTTGTGTAGATGCTCTCTTGTGGTATGCTGGTTCTATCCCCGAGGAGTTATCGTGCCGCCTCTCTTTATCGTCACAATAAATATGGAACGGACAACACCTGAAGCATTTGAACGTAGATATATCGTAATACTATGTATCCGTCTTTTAGAATGCTGACCCTATAAGTGCTGTTCTATATGTAAAAAAAGAGCGAAAAAAGTATTTTTGACTGTGGTATTTCATAGTGTTATAAATAAAATCTGCAGTGGATGTCTTTTGGCTGATGATGATGATGATGTTAAATGAATTTGGAAATTCAATAAGGTACCTTAAAAAAATAAACATTGTTAGTTAATAAAGAAATCAGTGGGTTTGCAAAATGCAGTGTACTCCAGTCTATGCTTTTTTGCGATAGAACCGTCTTTAAGCAGATGCCTTATGTTTAGATTTTTTAAACTCGTTAGTTATTTTTTTATATTTTTTTTATATTTATATCCTTTTTAATATTAAAACCGTGAAAGTGAATTTATCCTGCTTTCACGTCACTACGAACCAAGAGATCGATATGATTTTTTTACACAGAGATAGTTGACGTTGAAATTGGAAGTGACATAGGCTAATACTTGTCAAAACTTATATAAACGTCTGGGAACTATGATACCCATTAATTAACATTATAACAATATCAATAGAAGAACATTTATAACCAGTAGTTATAATAAAAGATTTGTGGAATTTTACTATACTTTTTTTAACGTAAAACCGATATTCGTTTGTCATGTCTAGCCATACCGAGCGAGTTCCAACCAGCCATTTTTGTATCAATAATAAAACACCCCACATTCTAAGTAGTACACCACTTAACCCTGCCGCGACAACCCTTCATTCATACTCCACAATCCCCGCGGGCGTTAATGTCACGCCTCTAAAACCTATTTCTAACAACAAAACTAACAATCCATACCTCAAATCTCGAAATTTTCAACTCTACTTCCAGCTCACAAAACACAATTTTGAAGAGCATGAAATCACAGTAGAACGGGGTAACATAACACGTGTGGTTTAAGTATTCATTTTCAGGTGCCTTGACAATTTTAAAGTTAGAAACTTAAATCTTATGCGTATAGGAACAAGAGTGAGCTAAGTTGTATTCGTTGTGGATTAAAATTCTACAGCTAAGGTGACAATCGGGACGCCATATTGGCTTAGTGGGGTAGTGGGGGCAAATGGAACCATGGGGTGACTAATAAGCGGTTCACATGACTTTAATTGGTTTTAACAACGTAAATTTTATACCACTACAGAAATCGATCGTAGTTTAAATATTTATTAGTAGGATACAAAGAAGTTTGTCGTTTCATATCGAGGTAGTTGAAAAGTTTGACTGAACAAAGGTGTAATTATAGGCGGACTCATAAAACTTGAATGGGGCTTATCCTAACCTACGTATACACAGGCTATATCCCTGTGTTTTCATTAAACTAAAATTTTACTTCTTGTTTGAGCGAATCCACAGTACTGCTCATTCGGGAAGTCTTCTTGTCTAAATACCAATTATTATGTTACTTGGTATACGCGGAGGTGTAAGAAACCAAAATCTTATTAGATACGCTGCACCGACTAATTTAGTAAAAAATAAGTAGAACCGGTACATCATCCTATATGTGAATAAAATCTGGCTACTGTACGTACTGCAGTCTGTCTCAAGATAGATTAGACTTAGACATATTAAAAACTCTGTGACCATTACACAATTTTTGACAAACCACGATCTAAATCATCCAAATTCTATCAATGTGAATATTCTTACAACGCTGACAGGCCTAGAGGTATTTTCTCGAGTACTAATACCGATCTCTTCACCCCAGGGTTAGCACTTAAGGGCAATCAGGCAGCTCTTAGAGAGCTATATTAGGCTATGTTGTTGAGCCCACCTCCGGCTCGCCCGAGTGAGCGGTCTCCATGACACCTTTAGATGTCCGGTTTGAGGTTACTACTTGTTCTCGAAAGTGACTAAGATAAATTTTACTAGGTTAAATGACAATTCGTTTAGCCGGGGCTTATAAGACGATTGTCTGTAAGTGCTGAAGTTTCAGGAAAGAAATTGGAGAAATTGGAGAAATTAACAACAGGATCTAGTGTTAAATGTTAAAATAGATTTAATTCTGTGTAACTACGTAAAAATAGACGAATAGAGTTTTATACGTAATTCTACTAAATGATGTAAAATAAGTATAATAAGAATAGATTGGTTAATAATTTAGCGGTCATAAAGGACCAATATCATTTATGTTGTGGTAATATAATATAACAAGTGAAAAATTCAACTCCAATATCATTGACAGGTAAAATTTCACATTCAATCGGAGACAGTTGAATAGTGCACGTAGAATTTCGTTAGTAGTGCCTTTAGCTAGGGGTCAGTCAAGGGGTCAAGGAAGGGGGTGAGTGGGGTAGGTCGGGGAGGGGTGGAGTGGCCTGGACACTCGAGGGGCTGCGATCCGACATTGGCTTTTGACAGTCCGCATTGCTATAGCCTTTGGTATGCATGCTCGCATTGCTCAGATACTAGTTATCTGACAGATACTGTTGTAATAGGTAGGGGGCTATGAAATCAGACGGAAAGTAGTGGATCTTAGAATTGATTTCTGAATCATAAATTGCTTGATAGTTCGAAAACAAATACCTACAGTTATTTGAAGACGGCACAAGTAGATTTAATAGTTGTATGTATTTTAGAGATATGATGCAAATCTGTCTTTATCACATAGAAGGACTTGAAAAAGCTGGTAAGTAAAACCACATTCAAATAAGTCGGTAGTTACGATATTTATGGTACAAATCTCATGGTAATTGCAGGAAAAAATATAATTAAGAATCAGTATAGTAATTGTTCCATTCGCAGTTTGTGAATATATTTGAACTTTAATTTACCCACGATTATCGTAGATATAGATCTGACCAAATTATATTTTACCATTTCAAAATACGATATAGACAGTTCTTTTTTAAAATTATTTTCTTGAGATTCTACGATAGTTGACCTAAGTAGTACTTTTGAACTTGTTACTGTTGAAAAAAAAAAGTGTAATTGCACTCTGTGGTAGGTACACGTTTCACTAACATCCTAGCGTCCTTATTGATGTGACACGATGCAGTATTGTTACAATACAGTACCTAATTTGTTTAGCGGTCACAACAAGTTCTCAAAGTGTGACTGAATATTAAAATTAATATAATATGTTAGCGAATTTGAATATTCATAAAATAATAATTGCAGTTAATGTCAATTCCAATAGCAACAGAAATAAAGTCATTAAAACAGTCAGTAAAACATAAAGTGTTACAAAGTTGTGAAGCGGATAACCTAACGGATAATTTGCATTTATTGAATTCAATGATATTCAAATTAACTTGTACTAAAAAAATACAAAATTAAACAAAACTCGTAAACGCGTTTTTGCTGCTTTCAAGTATTTTATAATTAAAACGCTTAAATGAGTTATGACAAAGTAATTTAAGTTTATAAATTAAAAACTCATTACAATATTTGAAAAATTGAACAAGACAGATATAAATAGACTTTTTGCGATCCCTTGTTTTGGTTTAATTATGTACTTTTCAAACGCAATATTTTGTGCGTTACGTAGGTTCCCATTTGGGGTAAAGGGCAAGTGGAAGAGCTTCATACGACACATATTTACAAATAACAAGTAGGTAAGATATAGCTGTGTTTAAAAACTACGAAAAAAAGACATGCATCCACAGCGCGCTCCAAAACAAAAGAAGTTTTTCACATATTTAAATATTAAAAAATAAGTGACTTTGAGACATATTCTAGACTAGCTTCCGCCCGCGACTTCGTCCGCGTGGACTTCAGAATCTAGAAATTTTGAGTTTTTAAGCATTCCTTCGGGAACCCTTAAGTTTTCCGGGATAAAAAGTATCCTATGTGTTAGTCGAGTGCTTTATCTATCTACCTACCAAATTTCATCCAGATCCGTTCAGTAGTTTCGGCGTGAAAGCGGAACAAACAAACAAACAAATAAACAAACAAACTGACAAACAAACAAACATCCATACTTTCGCATTTATAATATTATATTATTATTATTATTATTATATTATTATATTATTATTATTATTATTATTATAAGTGAGATACTAAATCCATCTATGGCTTGTCAGATTTCCGTAAAAATATTTAGTTTCAATGTAGCATATGCTACCTTGAAGAAATTGAGGTGTTACATTGTTCATACTCGTGCATATGTGGAAACAAGTATATCTTACTTATGTATTCGTATACTAAACATCACCCTTGTTATAACAAAAACGAATTAACACCCTGTTTTTAATAATAGGTACTTCTTCTGTAGTCCATCGTCAAGTCTTGGGTGGTCCCGCTAAATAGGAAGCGATGCGGTCAATTATTACTTGACAGCGTCAATTAAAGGGTCAAATGGAACGTACTTTGTGCATGTGAATCTAATGTCAATTCTATTGGTGCCAAAGTGACAAAAACAGTCATAGTCTGACTTGTAATCTCTTATCATTAAAATTTTAAAATTGGTGGATTATTTTATGGAAACCTTGTTTCAGTTTAGAAGTAGCTAGCTCCATTTTAAATATTATGCCTTCTTGGTCGGTTCCCTCTTGGCGGACTGTTTGTGGTCATCGTGTCGTAGCTTTAGTGATCCTTCGAACACGTCGCTTTTCCTCTCTCACCGCAGGTATTCTGCTATATTATTTTTAACTTATATCTTGTAAAAATGTTAATATAGTATTTTTGGCACTTTGACTTCGCCAAAACTGACAAGGGATGATACTGAAACGGTTGTAGGATAAGCTAGTGAAGTCACAAAATATATTTTTGGAATTCTTATAGTAACTATAAATTTCTTACGGAAAGTTGTTCAGTTTCATAATATCAAACTTTAAATGTTCAAAAATCAATTTGTCAAACAAAATCTTGAAAATGACCTTGCAACTTCATCACAAACGAACCAAATGAATGTATAAAAAAAAAAGCTAAACAAGTGAAACCTCAAGGTATCATAGTAATTTTTTCATATTTTAAAAATTAATTCTACATGCCGTATCAGTTACACGACCTATCAGTTCTCATTTGCGGCAGAAACAGAAAGAATCATGATCACACACAATACAAAAAAAATATATCAACTTTTGCCTCTTTCAACCGTCCCATTTTTTCCTGCGATTTTTATCAGCGACAGTAGACATGAAAGAAAACACGTTCGAGCTCGTTTTTTTTAAATTAACTAAACTCTTTCGAAACCCAATGAGCGTGAATGTAATAGTAGCTCCAAACAAGGGATTTGAAACCGTAGTTTTACTTTTTATTACCGATGACGCGTTAATCGGATAATCTACAAATACAAGATGGCGGTATGTGATTTATAATCGGTGCGCGGGCGCCGGCCGGCCGTCATGGCTCCTTTATGTTTTGAGATGCTCAAACTGATGAAATCAATTATGCAGACAGCGATGATTACATTCATATAATACCTATATATTTTAATTTATTTAAAAAAAAAACACATTAGCACTACAAAGTTGCGTAACTCGTTTAATCAGAAACCAGATTTTATTAGGCTAAAAATGAGCTGGTAGTACGATATTTAAATCAAAACAAGATTTTTATCGTCTTATGATAGATAAAGAAACATTGGGGGATCAAAAACAAACACAAAGAAACTAAGACTACACCTTTACAGCCAAATTATATCTTAAAAGTAGGCTATTCATAAGCACGATACTATACATAAAATCAAAGCTAAATATGTCAAGCTATTCAAAAGCACGATAGGTAGCAAAGCAAAGCTAAATATGTCATACGTACAATTTGAAAAAATCCATATCCATCAACAGTTACAAAGTACCCCCAAAAAACCAACCATTACCTACTTGCTTCTTTCCAAGTTTGAGCACCGCAGCCCACAAAACAAGATCGGTGTCCAAAGACAGTCGCCACATCAATTCAACCGAACGATTTAGGATTAAAAACAAAATTAAAAGGGACCTTTAAACGATCATTCCACCGCCATCCAAGAATTCTATAAAACTCAACCCACCAAAATGTCGAATTTCAACGTGTTCATTTAAAAATACCCTTTTACAAATTTGTCATAAGCATTCGACTGCATTCCAGCGATCTTAAATTTAGATGTAGAGTTTTTTGGGTCAAGGAAAACCTGTAATTAATGCCGACAGTTAACTTCGTTAGATATTTTGTGATAGAAACTAGATCAGCAATGCTTGATTTAAGATAGTCGAAAGTTACAAACCTAACAACTTAATAATCTTGAATTTTGAAAAGCATAACTGTTCTCTAAATAGTGAACTTTCAAAATAGCTTATTGAATACCACCCAAGGATTCACATGGCTAATCATCCTAGCTATTATCTCTAAAATAATCTGCGAGTAAGTACCTATAATCGGAAAACAGTTATGTTATGCAACCCCACGAGAACCAAATAAGGAAACATCTGTCAACAAATTTGGAAGATCAAGTCGAAGCCAAAGCTGCGTTTACGGCGCACCGTCACGAAGAGGAGCCACTTTCTTCGCCCACCTTAATCAGGCAACACTAGAAAGAGACAGCCAATTTAACAATGCTACAAGAGCAAAAGAGGGAGATAATACTGAAACAGCTCAAGCTGAAGTAGACGAAGACGGTGCTATGGGAAAAATAGCTAGCGAGAAAGAAAGGGATATCAGTCTGGGTGGCCACCCCCCACAGTTGGTCGATGACCATAAAAATGAGTATAAAATTGAAACATCAATATAATAAGCAATCAACTTCGCCCGCGCAAGCGCAGACCTAATTATACAGGGCGAGCATGTTATAAATTACTACATGAACCGAGATACAGATTGATCAGAAAACGAATCTGTTTTCTGATCTCGATTGGTTATGTTGCACCACTTTGTGTGTGTTTTATAGGTGAAAAAGTAAAATTGTAAAAGACGATCAAAATTAAAAAAATACAAATCTATGTGAGTGAATAATGAATATACAGTTATGAAGAATAGTTATGGACAAACTAAGTATCGTACTTATGCAAAACCAAACGGAGAGAAAGTTAATATTTTCACTGCATTATCACTGAAATAATTTATAGTAGCAGAACAAAAAATAAATGTAGTACAAGCCCAAGTAAAACAGAATTAATTAGAATGCAAATAGCTAGTAAAGATAGGGCCCTAGGGTTCCTGTCATAACTAAAGTCGGTTTAAAACTACTGATTTACTCGCCGATGAAAATCTCAATTAATTGATATGGTTTAGCGAAACTACTTACGAGTATCCAACTTTGTAGTTTAATAGACTCAATGTTGTACTTATAACTTACATCGAAAGATATAAAATCAGGTTTAATTACATAACTATTTGCTGTCTTCAGCAAGTAAGTACAAAAGATAAACTCATATCTTCACTGCACCGGTCTCTTCCAAATTTTCTTACCTTGAGAAGTTCAGCCGTAACTTACTTGCATGGAGGCCAAGTAGGTAACGGGTATTTTCAACCGACTTCAAAAAAAGGAGGAGGTTCTCAATTCTTCGTCGGAATCTTTTTTTTATATTTTTTTATGTATGTTCACCGATTACTCGAAGACGCCTAAACTTTTTTTGTTTAAAAGGATATACTTTACAGGTAGTCCCATATAAATTTTATCGAAATCGATTCAGCGGTTTTTGAGAAAATCAACAAAAACATAGCAAAATTGGAGTTGTTGCGGTTGAATGGCGGTGGTCATATCGTAACGGAATCAGGAGACGCTGCAAAATTCTTAAATGTGATACGACAAAACAGAAAACATATTGGTCTTTTAAGTAACATACGAAAAGGTTTAGTACTAATTTGTAGACTAATAAGGACTGTTTTAGCTAAAATAATAATTAATATTGAATTTCTAATGTCAAAACGGCGAAAACCAAAGACAATATAAGTTTTGTAGGATATAAGTTATGAATAAACAGATATATGAAACGACCAGAATGCACGTACTTAGGCCAAAATATACATATAATTCTTGTCGGTGTTGATAGAGTGTGAAGTTGTATTACCTGAGGACTATTTAATTACGACGTATTAAGCTAGAAATCTCCAGAGACAGCAATAACCTTTTTGATAGGTTTTGTTTGAGAATTATATTTTGTGAAAACGTGAATATCTACTTTAAAAAATTCACAATGATAAAACCCTTCATCCAAACCAATAAGAACACCATGTATATACCAGGTCTGGCTGGCTGTCATAACTGGATAATGTGTATGATTAAATTCCCACTCCCCGAGGCGGAGGTGCCGTGATATTCAGTTTGTTGGTTTTTCGGCCCTCGTTTTTCTTTCCTTTTTTTGGTGCCAGCCAATTTTTGATGAGGTGTGTAGATGTGTACGATTTGTGGAGAACTGGTGTGTTTTAATAATAGGTACATTTGCATAACAAGATTTGAACTTGCAACAGAGGCAAGTTGAACTGTCATACATAACATCTACTAGTATCTTTACAAGTTTTTATCTTTTTCTAAGGTAGAACTAAGAGAGCTTAAATGATACCATCAACATTTTTAACCCGCACATTCATCAAATAAATTAATCACTTCAAAATTTTTATGACGCCCGTTCTATTTTTAACCTTTAATATTTCAGATTAGGCACATCCTCAAAATTCTTACGTCATTGAAAGAGGTGGGTCAACAAATTTGGCAGTTACTACGATCTTGTAAGATTCTCATAATTTAGGGATCCGTTGGTGATAATTATGCGTTTATAGCTTCAACAGACAGTTTGGTGATCGTAACTGATGAACTGAACGCCCTGATGATATCGTGGGTGGCGTGATCACTGTCTATGGCTTTGTTTCTCAAGCTGTTTGATTAGGAAGCCTGTCTGATGCATCTAGGGAAGCTTTCTAATGAACAAAAATTTCCAAACCAGATCAAAAATCAACTTTCAATTTCGATTATAGGATCAAAAACGTTTTTTTTTTGGGATATAAAGGTTTCATACTATGTCTCGCTATATTTTGCCATAATTGACTCTCGATATAAAAATCCGGCATAATCTAAATATTGTAAAAATGATTTTGAAATCGATCACTGATTCTTAAACATTTTCATTTATCTTGACAAACGTACGTTCCGTCTCAGAAGTGCCTAAAAATATATATATAAAAAAACATAAAACAATATTTTAGAACCTCTGTCCTGAAGTACATATTATTGATTGCCATAAAATTGCCGTCTCGTGATTTGTTTTTCCAACTGATAATGTCTTTCTTTACGTAATTTCGAAGTCTATTCCGGTGTCCGAGTACCAGCAATTACGTGATTTGGTCGAACATGAAGCGAGGGCAATTATAGGGAATATGAAGCAACTTAAAGCAACTTTTTGTGAGCAGCTATTGTTAAAACTTGTAATTGACTCGTGAGGAACTCATATTGTACCCAAAAATTGGTTATTTTTTACTTTTTTACTCTACATATATTATATACTATGATACCTTTCGCCATATTATTATGATGGCCAATTCTCGATGGAATGAGTATCTTTTGGTAAAATTGGGTAAGTATTCTATTCAATTCAAATATTACGTTTACAATCATTCAAAAAGATCTCTTAATAAAATATACAATACTAAAAAGTTACTTAAGTCTGGAGGGTGGTGTATAGATTTTCCAGAAAATTCTGCTTTACAGAGACTTATGATATCGATCAGGGTGCTCCGGGTGTACCTACGGTTTGGTATGTATGATTACGACTATTTATAATCATTAAATTTAAACCAGAACCTCCCGAAAGGAAGTGTTATTTAAGATGATTGACTAATAATATTGATTGATTGATAATTGCATTTTGTGTGCAATAAAGAGTATTTATCTTATCTTTGTCTTATCTTATGATTGACTTAATTTGACTCTCATTAACATATGGTCCGCCAAAAGCTGAAACAGAAGCGTAAACAAAGTCTGTGTTAACCGGGAGTCACGAGATAAATTATATATCAAAGATCAAAAAATAAAAGTCCTAGTATTCGCAACAGGATTGTTTACGAAGTTTCTTAAGTAAAACTTCTTATATTAAAAATGCAAAAATATATTAGAAAACGAACGCTGGGAGATGTCCGCATCCCGAAATATTTGAAGAACAGCAGCACTGTAACAAAGTTGTGGTGACGAAAGTCCGAGACCCGAGTAGGTATTTCAGAATCCATCAGTAACAATACGAATAGTTTTACAAGTAACGGTGGTAGGTACTTTAATTGCGTAAAAAGTATTCATTTAACGAACAAAATGATACTTAACAGTCCTCTCACAAACCCCAGTGAAATTCAATAAAAATTAAAACCTGACTATAAAACGTGTATAATGTACTGTCTCACTCATTCAAGGGATCAAAACTAATATAACGGCACTTCGCATTCCAAAATCCATCAAGCCGTTTAAGCTATAGCCAAACAAGAAATCATACATACATTCAAAAAACAATATCCTGCTTCTAGAACGATCGGGTAAGAAGTGACGATTGACTTTCCTTCGTTCCTTCGTTCAACACAAACCAGGGATCGAAAAAGAACAAAAGTATAGTCATCTCGATTGTCTCATCATAATGATGTGTCACATTATAACATAAATCACGTGAAGACGTGACCAGGGCTGCGATGGCCCATGGCGGTGGCTGCTGGCGATCGCCGCATTATCACCTGCCCAATTTGGACAGAGGTGCGGTGGAGTCAATGTTTTGTTAAAACTTTTTGCAATCCGGCAGTGTCTGTGCTCACATAGACTAACTGAATGTGACTTGATGCCGCTCTATAACACTGAATAACAGTTTCCTGAAATTACCATTTGGGAATTTCGATAGTTCCGATTTTGTCCCAAACATGTAGCGGTGGTGAAGCAATCTTCTCTTTGTATCGCGATGTTAATGAAGGATATAGCTACATGCAATAGTTGAATTTCCCAATAACTCTTAACCCGTTTATTATGTTCCGATGTTGAAATGATTGTATATCTTGGGTTTTAAGTATCACTTTTTTTAGTTAAGTTAATTGGGATTAATCAAAACAAAAGTGGTACTTAATATGCTCATCGTAACCAGAGTATTTAAAGGTTTAGTAAGTTTTTAAACCAAAAGTGATGGCGGCACCCTATTAAAAGTTAAAATGAAATTAATCCAAAACGAATAAATAAAACTAATTGATTTCCAGTGCATCATCCGAATCATCATGCCGAAAGACGTCCACTGCTGGATAAAGGCTTCCCCAATGCAGTACACAACTAGAAATCAGATGTGCAGGTTTTCTCATGATGTTACCCTTCAAAGTTAAAGCAGTCGGTATGAAAATGCACGTTAGTTTCGAAAAACGCAATGATGCACTGGCCAGGATTTGAACCCGAGAACCTCTGGTTAAAAGGACGGAGTCACTAACCGGAGTTCTACTTATAACATAGTTTGTTTGTTTGTGAGATTTTTGCAGTAAAAGACATATTTTATTGGAGCGTTTTATTTAAAATGAGTGCCAGTTGTACAAATTAAAGAAAAGATACTTATATTACTAGATTAGTTTAGTAAGATAGTTATATTACTAGATCGTGCCCGTATTATAGTTATATCTCTAGTAAGATAGTTATGAACCGCTTTCATATAACTAAATCCCGGTATATAGCTATATCCCTAGTGATATAACTATATTACGGCTTTTACTATCTTTCTGCGACACATACATCAATACAATTTTACCTAGAAATCGACTCCATTCCACTGCTAGCTTTAAACGAACCTCGTTCGTGACTCCAATCCGGAGCTCATTATCGAGTTTGGTGTGCGTTTAAAAAATATATAAATAATGCCTGGGACGAGCAAATTGACGTGTAATCATAGTGTTATGGGATTAGGGGTAAATATAGATATTACGGCGTATCCGTCGCCATGGGTGGCGTTGACGACAGCCTTGTTTGAGATACCATATCGTGATCGTTTGCTCTTGTCAATTTGAAGGTATAAATGACCTATGTATACTTTTGTTCTTATTATCTTGTTATTTATTTTGTCATTATCATCTTTTTTCCTCGATTATGTTGAACAATCAACTTGAAACTCAATCATCACTTTACTAAACGACTGTCCTAGAAGTAATCTACGTATATTCGATTCTATGTATGTATGGTTCCTATACAACAGGAATCACATACAAGCCCGATCAGTTGAAATATTTAAACTGTGTTTTCCTCGTCAAACTGAATTTTTTTTTCTGAAACATACCATACTCAGTTCGACAAAAAATGTCCCACACTAAGTTAATCATCTAGCCCTAAACAATGTTTGCTGATTTTAGTAGACCTCACGCCTTCATTATTTTTTTCTTGCATAGCTACTTTCACAGAGTTTCATAAAAACTAGGCGTAAGTAGAGCTCATTAAATGAAAATTCTACACATCTGCGATTTCAGCAAATTCGCAGAACAAAAGTTGTTCAATTTTGTTCAGTAATTATTAGAAGCTCCTGTTTATATCTCGTATACACATTTTGTATAGAGACAAACATATCTGATGTTAACTGTAGCAGTCGGGCAGTTGCTGTGAGATGGTGTGCGTTGACACGGCGCGGGCGGCGGGGTGGCGCCTGGCAGCATTGTCTGCCGGCCGCAGTGGTCGCGCCATTACACACGGTACTGTGTGCAAAAACTGGAGCTCTTCGAAAAAAAATCACACATTTTTGTATGGAACAAGCTTAAACTCAAAATGTTGTACTCATTCTTTTAAATAGTCTTTTTTTCTACCTAATTCAAATGTGGAACTTGTACACTTTGCGTTTCGGGAAGTGTTCAATGCGGTGGCAAATCAACCTACCCAATTTTAAACTTTTAGCTATCGTATTTAAAGCTCAACGAATTTTGCGCAAGTGTGCAATATGAATACCACAGAATTAAGATGGGACACTTCTGAGAAAAGTTGTTTTATTTCAAGGGAGAATTTTTCCAGCTACCTATCTTATAAGAACCCTACATCCTATACATATAGTGTTTCACAAATATAAGTAGGTTTAGAGAGTTTTTTCTGACCATACATCACAATCACCGCTTATTTTCACTTACATTAGACCAGTGAAGGATGGTATCAATGAAATATGTGCTCTGTTCGCGTGATGTCTCTCTCCCTTAGCTGCCGAGGCAAAGTGAAACCGCCCTTGGAAGCCACCCCTTACTTAGGTGATTGGATTTTTTATAAAGACGCTATAAGCACTTTGATGTATAATAAATAATAAAAATATTATATGTGTTCCTATGTACGTGTCGACATTGATTACTAATAACATATAGGATCTCTTTCTTATTTTATAATATACAGAGTGTAACAAAATTGTTGTAGGACCCGTTAACTAGGCATTGTATTCATAGTACTGAACTTCTACGACTTTGCTCAAATCGCAAAAAAAAAGTTTGGACTCTCCATACAAAAATGGCTAAACAGAATTATCTGTTGGAAAAATTGGACATTTCATACAAACTGATTACAGTTTGTATGAAATGTCCAATTTTTTTTTAATGATTTGAGCAAAGTCGTAGAACAAAAGTTGTTCAATGTCATGAGTAGAATCCCCAGTTAACGGGTCCTACACCAGTTTTGTTACACCCTGTAAATGGGTGTATGAACCGTTGTCTGTCGTTTCTTCTCATGAAACAGAGCAAGTTGTCTTCTAAGACCAAGCTGAATTCGCAAAATAAAATTTACTTATCAGACTTAAAAAGGGATCAGGTTTTTATCCAACTTTGTGAGGAGGTCAGTTTTTGCGATTTACTGATATAGTAGAACAAAATTTAACATGTGAGATAATAGTATGTAGAAATCTCAGTTAAAAGGATTTTCACCTATTCTTTGTAAACCATTTTTGTATGTCTGAATTTTATTTAAAGACTCGTTGGTTCTCCTCTTTATGATACAGATGAATTAATTATTAATTAGTATTTGGAATTAGGCCTAACCTTCCCAATATATGGGAAGAGACCAGCGCCGCAGCAGTGGGGGCGATGTGGGTTGTTAACTATACGTTAATGAGACACTTGTTTAATATCTTACATAATAACATGATTCACTGAAATAATGAAATTGACTTTTTTGAAAATAACGGATGAAAGCCCTAGATAGGTGTACATATTACTTAACACGCTCTCAGACCTTTTTTTTGTTTAAATCATTGCAATGTCTCAATTCATTCCAAATGTACTTAAATAAAGTTCAAACGAATCACACAAAATGGCCGAAATTTCCAAAAGTGACATAAATCAGCGCAAATTACATCCGTTTTGAATCGTCCAAATATTTATTGTAATGTTACCTATTGAGATTTCCAGAAAGGGTGGCTTACACGTGGCGGTCTATCTGAGGGTTGATGCAACCACTATAAAATGAGCCCATCGTAGTAATATCTCAGCTACAGAACAAACCAAGTGATTGAGCTTCGAGGGACAAACTTACACTGGACAAGTTAACGTAACAAAGGATTTTTACTTAATTCCTTTAAAATTTATCGCCATAGTCGCCCGATCAAATTTGATTTCGTATATTATGAAGTGGTCTTTTATGATCTGGGCAGTATCAATAAAGTTTATGGTGTCGTTAGTGGTGATAAATATTCCATTATCTCTGAGGTCTTGGGTGTTGATATTTTATAAAACATTAAGTATATGATTTTGAGAGGGAATGACAGTGTTAAAATGTTAACTTAACGTGGGAAAGTTTGTGACGGAACCAAAGTGTTTCATCTGAAAATTAAACGTCTTTATGCAGAATTGCACTGTCAGCTAGCTAGCTACCTATATCAATAGGTTAGCGTGTTTTAGCTCTCGATACAATACTGAAAACAATTATCTATGTTCAATAGTTAAGTGCGTTACAAGAAAGTAGGATAATATATTACACTACCTACTACCAATGCAAGAGAAGT
Organism: Coleophora deauratella; assembly: GCA_958295455.1. Taxonomy (NCBI): domain Eukaryota; kingdom Metazoa; phylum Arthropoda; class Insecta; order Lepidoptera; family Coleophoridae; genus Coleophora; species Coleophora deauratella. Next base: position 8,806,438 of record OY282409.1, on the reverse strand, counting down.
ATGTTAGATATAATTATCCGATTTCCCAAGCGGAAGGTAATGGTTTTAGAGTGTATCCAGGTTTTACATACATAATGTTTCATTGCTATCGCATGTAGCCATATCGGCTACATAAATTTTTGAGTGTCCCTAGATTGTCAGGGTCTCAAAGGATACATTTTACGCAAACGGGTGTTGTTTTTTCTTTTTGAAAATTTCTTGCTATAAGACTATACTAAATTACAAAACCAAAAGCAAACAATACAAGTACAAGTCAGTGGTAAGTACTTATGAAACATCAAATCTAAGTAGATTTATTCGAGCTCCCCTCGCAAACAATCTCCCAGGGTGCGGAGACAAATTATTATTTTCCATAACATCATCACACGACCATTACGCGTCGTCAGCCACGCGTGACCAAAAATTATTAGACGCTGCGCATTTTATTCCATCGTTTTTTGTCAACCCGCGCGTCCACACCGCTCGATAGTCGGGGAGAGACTGCGCAGACCGGAAGTTGTAAAGTAGTGATTTGTAACGCACGCGCCGCGACGCCTGACGCCACTTCCGGCTCGAGGCCATAATGACGCGTAGATGCGAAAGTTCCCGCCAAAATGTCTTGTCTATTCCGGACGCCCGATGCTGCCAGCTACCGACCTTTTTATTTTTATTTGCTTGCTTTTATTTTGCAGTGTTTTTATTATTCAGTACTTACAGATTTATTTTAGATTTGGCGTGTTTTTTTTTTACTTAAAACTTAAAGATTGGAGCGTAAGTAGAAGATGCACAGGAGCACTGAGAAAGGATTTTGTAAATATCGATCCATTCGTTGGTAAAAGTGGATGTTTATATGGAGATTATATTTCCAACGGCTTCAATGGTTTAGGTAATTTTATTTATTTTATTTTATTTTATTTATTAAGGAACAAACAGTCTTAAAGAAACATAGTTACAAACTAAAACTTAACAAATAGAGCTATAGTTCCATTAGTTTAAATAAAGTATACTTATAATAATTTAAAAGAGTTGTAAACAAATGGTGACAGTAATGTTAAGTCGGTTGGTTTACTCATACATCCAAATTCTACGCGGTCGAAGTTGTGTCCTCCAATAGTCTTCTTTACTTCTAGTCTTCTAAACCACTGCATTTCTAATAAGGTTCATCACAGTGAGTTGAGTAGAATAAGGTGTTATTAAGAATATTTTAGAAAATCCATACAACCTTATGGAATGGACATGTCTACCACTTAACATTGCAATTCATTAGATCACCCAATCCTTTCTAATACCTCCTCATCCATAAACCAGGGCCGTTTATACGCACCATTTAGATGTCATCTGCCAGAGACGTATTCAGGCCCGTAATTAAATGGAGAGAGAAATTTAGCTAAACAGAGCATAAAAGTAAAAGGTTGATGCGAGTCGGCGGCGTTTGGCTATAAAGCGAGGGAGCGTTTGGGGCGAGGGGACGAGCTTTAGTTCTGGTTGCTTGTATGGATGGAATGGATTATGTTGTTACGTCTAGTAGTGCAACTATTTTGGAAACGTTTTGAGAATTAATATCGTCGCCTGTGTAATTTGTAAAAACGGAGTCTCTGATTAAAAAAAAAAATCTTTAACGACAGTTTTTCTGATTCTGAATCAATAATAGCCAAAAGGAAAAAGTGTCAGTAAGTACTTAGGTACTTTATGTTTATAAAAAGTCACGCCAGTTTGGTTCATACAATATTTTTTTCGAAAAAGAAAGCATTTAATTATGTTTTAGTTTAGTTTTTCATTAGTCATAACAGTTAGGACTCATAATATATAACTAGCAATACCCAGTACACCCATATGTTTAATCATTCTTAAGCCAAAGCGTACTGTCAAATGATTTATCTTAACCTTATCAAAACTAACATTATTATAACTCCTTCTCCTATGCAAATAGTGCTTTTATAGAACAAGGGTTAAAACAACCTTCCCTTCAATACCCTGAGGATACCTCATACAAATCTTTATTTACCTTTGCAATCACAATCACCAACCTGCTCTCAAGCTTTCTTGGCACAATCGGAAAATAAACACTCAGCTAGAATCAGTATAAATCTGAAGGGATATATCTATCAGTCTGTCTGTCTGTCTGCAACACAGACCTGTATGTCTGCTGGCAGATTTACTATAGCCAGCCGCTAGATGAAGCGGCGGCGGCGGCCGGCGCAGGCGCTCTTTTGCGGCGACAAGATGACGCGTGCGTTGAATACCTTACTTATAGCAATTATTATAAAATTTAATAGTAAATGGTCAATGACTTCACAAAACCTTTAAGTAATTAGTGAGAGTAATATCTATGTACTCAGCTTTTTAATGCATTTTACTTCTCCTATAAAACAATGTTCTTCCTTAACTTAGGAAGTAAAATTTCGACCTTTGCAACTGTACTTATATTTTAAGATAAAATGTTGATATTTTTTTTTACTCCGATAAATGTCCTAGTTCGTTATTAACACATTTATTCATTTAGTGTATGCATAAAGTAAAAGTTTTTATAGCAGAATATAGAGATGCTAAAAATAAATCCTTTATATCATTGGGCATAAAAATTAATAACAATTGTGCATACAAAATAAAAATGGCCAATCAGCTATTAAATGTGTATGCACAATTTAAAAAAAATGCGCTTTCAGCAAGTTTGTATATTTGTTAGGTGTTAAAAAGTGCGTTTGAATTTTTTTTAAACAAGCTTCAATTTTTTTATGTGTTTTATACTTGATTCTGAGTAACCCCTTAAAATTCCAAACGCAATTTTTTTAAGACCCTGTATAATAAATCTTGTTCATTGCGATGAGTGGAAGCCGCAGTCAACGAGTCCTACAACTATTTCATTACACCCTGTAATATGACCACTATCTAATAAAGCCAGGAAACATGCAATACAACACTAAGAAAGTGAAGGAGATAGGGCTATCTGTATGTAGGTAGGGTACCTAGTAGTATTACCATACCGCAAATGTAAACAAATAAAGTGGGCATCGTAGGAATGTATAATTGGTGGTGACTGACGGGGACTCGGGTACCCTGCACGGTAATTGGTGCCCGGATTGATTCCCTACTTCTGGAATCTTTGAATAGAACGACCAGGGCCGTATTTAGCAATTTATCGCAATTTTTTTTTTTTATTATTATTTTTTTTTTTTTTTAGCTCCTTTATCGTGTCTATACTTTAAAGAGTTAAAATTACTTTTGTCTCTGTTTTTGATTCTGCTTCGCCTGGATGTACCTATCTATATTGTTTTATGACTATTTTCTATGCGGTGCGGTACGCTGCAAATGGTTTGTTCCGGATCCCTGGTGAACTACACTTTCCCTCATAACTGTATATATACTCGTATATATTGTAGTTTATAGGTATGATAATTTGACTTGAGCAACAGCTCAATTCAAAAGATAGAGAGAGACGGACTTTCGATTTTAATTATGTTATATCACGTAGGAAGATGGAGGTGTTACTTATACACGTAATTTCGTATAAAATTTGCGGTAATAATTTTAACGGTGATTTGCTTTTTAAATTTTTATTAATCATAATAACTGTTGCTGCTCTCGTGCCGTAAACTGCCACAAAATCACAATGAAAATTTAAACATATATCGGATTTTACAGTGGAGTGTAATTATTTATATTTAACCAGTTTCCCTTTCTCAATGTAACCCTAAATCCAGCCCCAAGTACTTAATAACGTGATTGATTAAGGACATATACATGATGATTATAAAAGCGGTGAGCTCGCAAAGGTGCGGCGCCCGTTTGTAGTGTCCACAGGTAATAAACTGAACCCCAGTTAGGTATGGTACAGTACAGTAATAATTCTATATAAGTAAAGTCCGTTCGTCCAAATGTACTGTAATTATAGGTACAATATTTTAACCAATTACAAAGAGAATCAAACATTACTTACGTCATTACAATATATCACCCACATTAAAAGAAACAAAAAATGAACGCAACATTTTCAACATAAAACAAAACAATAGATAGTAGTATAGATAGTATTAAACAATCTCATCTCACTAATATTATAAATGCGAAAGTATGGATGTTTGTTTGTTTGTCAGTTTGTTTGTTTATTTGTTTGTTTGTTTGTTCCGCTTTCACGCCGAAACTACTGAACGGATCTGGATGAAATTTGGTAGGTAGATAGATAAAGCACTCGACTAACACATAGGATACTTTTTATCCCGAAAAACTTAAGGGTTCCCGAAGGAATGCTTAAAAACTAAAAATTTCTAGATTCTGAAGTCCACGCGGACGAAGTCGCGGGCGGAAGCTAGTACAAAATAAAAATGGCCAATCAGCTATTAAATGTGTATGCACAATTTAAAAAAATGCGCTTTCAGCAAGTATGTATATTTTTTAGGTGTTAAAAAGGTGTTAAAAAGTGCGTTTGTTTTTTTTTTAAACAAGCTTCAATTTTTTTTGTGTTTTATACTTGATTCTGAGTAACTTACCAACTTACCAATTGTGGATAAAAAAAAAAACCCTTAAAATTTCGAACGCAATTTTTTTAAGACCCTGTATAATAAATCTTGTTCATTGCGATGAGTGGAAGCCGCAGTCAACGAGTCCTACAACTATTTCATTACACCCTGTAATATGACCACTATCTAATAAGGCCAGGAAACATGCAATACAACACTAAGAAAGTGAAGGAGATAGGGCTATCTGTATGTAGGTAGGGTACCTAGTAGTATTACCATACCGCAAATGTAAACAAATAAAGTGGGCATCGTAGGAATGTATAATTGGTGGTGACTGACGGGGACTCGGGTACCCTGCACGGTAATTGGTGCCCGGATTGATTCCCTACTTCTGGAATCTTTGAATAGAACGACCAGGGCCGTATTTAGCAATTTATCGCAATTTTTTTTTTTATTATTATTTTTTTTTTTTTAGCTCCTTTATCGTGTCTATACTTTAAAGAGTTAAAATTACTTTTGTCTCTGTTTTTGATTCTGCTTCGCCTGGATGTACCTATCTATATTGTTTTATGACTATTTTCTATGCGGTGCGGTACGCTGCAAATGGTTTGTTCCGGATCCCTGGTGAACTACACTTTCCCTCATAACTGTATATATACTCGTATATATTGTAGTTTATAGGTATGATAATTTGACTTGAGCAACAGCTCAATTCAAAAGATAGAGAGAGACGGACTTTCGATTTTAATTATGTTATATCACGTAGGAAGATGGAGGTGTTACTTATACACGTAATTTCGTATAAAATTTGGGGTAATAATTTTAACGGTGATTTGCTTTTTAAATTTTTATTAATCATAATAACTGTTGCTGCTCTCGTGCCGTAAACTGCCACAAAATCACAATGAAAATTTAAACATATATCGGATTTTACAGTGGAGTGTAATTATTTATATTTAACCAGTTTCCCTTTCTCAATGTAACCCTAAATCCAGCCCCAAGTACTTAATAACGTGATTGATTAAGGACATATACATGGTGATTATAAAAGCGGTGAGCTCGCAAAGGTGCGGCGCCCGTTTGTAGTGTCCACAGGTAATAAACTGAACCCCAGTTAGGTATGGTACAGTACAGTAATAATTCTAAGTAAAGTCCGTTCGTCCAAATTTACTGTAATTATAGGTACAATATTTTAACCAATTACAAAGAGAATCAAACATTACTTACGTCATTACAATATATCACCCACATTAAAAGAAACAAAAAATGAATGCAACATTTTCAACATAAAACAAAACAATAGATAGTAGTATAGATAGTATTAAACAAATAACAACACAAAAAAAGCGGCCAAATGCGAGTCGGATTCGCCCAAGAAGGGTTCCGTAGCAGCAAGTAACATAATATAAAAGTTCTTGTAGTTCGTTGTAGGTATATTGCGGTTTACGATTTATTACTAGATCTCGCTCAAACCAATTTTCGGTAGAAATTTGCATGGTAATTAACATCATATATTTTTTTTTAGTTTTATCATTCTCTTATATCAAAAGTTACAGGGGGGACACACATTTTACCACTTTGGAAGTGTCTCTCGCGCAAACTATTCAGTTTAGAAAAAAATGATATTAGAAACCTGAATATCATTTTTGAAGACCTATCCATAGATACCCCACACGTATGGGTGTGATGAAAAAAATTTTTTAAGTTTCAGTTCTAAGTATGGGGAACCCCCAAAATTTAATGTTTTTTTCTATTTTTGTGTGAAAATCTTGATGCGGTTCACAGAATACATCTACTTACCAAGTTTCAACAGTATAGTTCTTATAGTTTCGGAAAAAAGTGGCTGTGACATACGGACGGACAGACAGACAGACATGACGGATCCATAAGGGTTCCGTTTTTTGCCATTTGGCTACGGAACCCTAAAAATTGACAATCAAAACACGAATAATATTTATAACAGCATTTTTTTGCGATTTCAGCAAAGGTGTAGCACAAACGCTCTTAACTCTTACGTAGAATTACCAATTAAATGCTTCGTAGATTAGGTACTAGTCACTGTATGTATTATCTGAAATAATATGAATACATCTCACACTTCAAAACATGTTAAGTCATTTAAGCTATATCAGCAATAGAAACAGACATATATATGTACATACATAGATCTAAAAAGTTTAAATGTTCTATTTACAACGTAGAAAACTTAAAGTAGGTATGTAAGCCTGTGTATGTGTCTGTGTCTAGTTTTTTCTGTAACGTTTCTTAGGTGTAAATGTAGACGTCTTGCACGTGACCGCTGGTGATGCTAAATGTAACACCAGGCAGCCGCCATCTATCGTTTGTGGTTAAAAAAATTCCACTGCACTGCCACAAGATAGGAGTAGACCTCCTAGTTAAACTCGGTAAACCGATCACATGGTGCGGTTGCGGGAAGCCACTGGACGAGGGTAGCGCAGGACTGGTTAGTGTGGAAATCCTTGGAGAACGCCTTTGTCGTACAGTTGACGTCTTTTGGCTGATGATGGTGATGGCACAATAAAAGAGAGAGAGAGAGAGAGAGAGAAACCTTTATTTTAAAAATAAATCTTCCGAGATTATAATCACTTACCATCAGGTGAGTTCATTCTAAAGGCATGCCAATAATAGTGGAGAAAAATGTTCATTAAGTAATTTCTATCCTTCGTCTTATCAATTTTTTGTTGTGCTTTAACTAATTCAGAACTATATCTTAAATAACATACTTTCATGCGTACTTAAATGTGAAGTACACCTTAGAATTAATAAAGAGCCGCAAATTAGACCACAAAAGAAATAATAAAGAGAGGACATCCTGATTAGCATAATTAAAAATTCACTAAACTGATTTACCGCTCTCGAGACCCCCATCACTTAAGCCTTCTCTTAAATTTAATTGGAAGGATCTTCAATACATCAATTTCCCTCTTTTTGTGCGCAATGAATTTAAAAACAGGATATACCTCGTTTGAAAAGGCTGTTTTTGGTTCACTTGCATACAGATCGCCATATGATATGACATATTTTATTGCTCCTACCATGCGTATGGGCAAATTAGGCGGATATATCAATCTCGTTTTGGCATTTTTTGTGGTTATGCAAAAGAGTCCTTTCTGAACGCCGCGGCAATGAATAGTAAGTAATACGAAATAATGTGGATTTGCTTGTTTTTGAACTGTTTCTTGGTAATTATATAGGATACGAATGTCAGTTTTTGGTACAGTGAATTCGGGGACTTACCCAAATAAATTAATGTGAATTTATGTTCTCGACTGCGGGCATAATGGTTCATATAGATTGACAAGACAATATTATGCAGATCGATAAAGAACTCCTTGGTTTCATAGCAATAAAGACTTTTTAGTCTTAAGTATTTGTGCATACATGATATGCTGGGTAAAATAGAAAAAAATATTTCAAAGGATTTATAAGACCTGTAAAATCGTAGAAAATACGCAAAAAAATATTGTTTTAGTATCTGCTATCTAAAGCAAAAGTGCCAATTGTATTTTACTATCATTTTCCTAAATTCCCACATAATAAATTCTCTCTGCCTATAATAGATAGAGCTACAGGCAGAAGATACACAACAAAGTTGCCTACTTTGCCCGCAAACATACGCACAACTTAAATTACAGAATACGTAACTTTGAAAGGTCCACACTGACTTTTGACGATATTATAGACCACTTTTATAGGTAAAATATGAAAGCAAACATAAAGGGATAGAATTAAGTAACTCTACAACTAAGTAAGCAGGTTTGAACAACAAAAACACTAGTAAAACTGTGGCCGGACCTTAATAGGAGTCTGTTTTGCCAATTTTAATGAAAGTAATTTGACATTTCAATAACTGCTTGGATTATTAGTTATTACATATACAGGGTGTTCCAGAAAAGACACGCCAGAGTGATACTGGAGATAGATTTGCTTCAGGTCTATATTATAATATCAACATGATCCTAGTAAAAGTTCGCTGGTTTTCGAGATATCACTACTTTTGTGTATTTTTTAAAATCTCCATTTTTTGTCCTTTTCTCGCCTCGAATGGCTAGAAATAACTTCAGAATCTCGTGTTTTTACCTAAGCTATCATAAGTAGTTGGTTTACACAATTAAGTAATAATTTCATTAACAACTGGCGCGAAATTCTTAAAAAAACTCAGAACTGCACTTTTTCGGATAGAACTAATCAATTAGCATGTTGGTTTTCGTACCGGATATGGTCACCCGCTGGATATAGGTACACAAGTTATTTCTAGCAAACCGAGGCGATAAAAAGACAAAAAATTGAGATTAAAAAAAAAACATAAAACGTGATATCTCGAAAACCAGCGAACTTTTACTTGGGTCATGTTGATGTTATCTGATAGAACTAGCCAATCTATCTCCAGTGTCACTCTGGCGTGTCCTTTCTGGGACACCCTGTATAATAACCGAAATTTTTACATTTTAAGTCTGCTGCTGTAAATATGAGTATCGAATTAGATACTACATGATAGAGTCTTTGGTTTTCTATCGCTAAATGCAAATCAAAAGGTTTTTTTTTTATAAAAAACCAATGCGATTCATATAATACTACCGTAAATCGGAATACCGAAACAATTTAATCGTTAAATCCTACGAAATGTGTAACTACCTATATCCGAACGTGCCTGATGTATACATGTTCGGTATACCGAACATTCGTATATGAACGCCTCAGATTTACGCGATCATACGGATTAACACCCTTTTTCGCGAAATACGATGAGAATTCAGTAAGATCGCATTTTGCGAAGATTATGCAAGTTTTTGTCTTACGGTGACAGATATGACACAGCCTATCAGAATTTAACATAACTAAATTACGTTGCAACTGCGAAGTAACGTTTGCTTCAATAAAATTGACCCTTCTGAATTCACCCCTTATACTTTACTCTGGGGCTGACTCGCACCATGTTTACCCACGAAATAGATCTGTTGGCACAGTTGATTGCCGATCGAAACTTTACAGAACTGACCGCTCGAATCGGATTACGGGTTCGTTACCGAACCGGACCGGACCGGACCCGCCATTTTTGCTGTTTGCCTGACCGCTAACAATGCAAACAAGTATACTACTGTTAGTGTCCGTTTCACTGGGGCCACCGATTTGTTATCTACGCGTTTATTTGTTTTTGTTTGCGGCAACTGGCAACCCTAAGTGTTTGTGGACTCATTTTCGGGGCTCGTTGTGATTAAAATTGGAACGCCGCGCTGCCGTAGGTAACTACAAACAGAAGCTTTTTTGCTATCAGTCCTAAAAATATAATCGTTTTCAAATGTATGTGAAGCGGTTGTGGTTTAGTGTGGCTTGCGTGGTCGTCTCGATCACGCAGGGAAACTGACTACAGACACGGGCATAACCTAGATGAGTTTAACTGTTAGTGGCATTTATCTCGACCGTCTTTGTGCTTCGCAAGGCACGTTGAGCCGTTGATGCTGGCTACTGTCAATAGATGGCAGTCGTTAAGCCATGTCGGAGGCCTCAGGCAGCTTGAAAACTGCTAACACCGGGGCCACTAGCCCCACAACCTCCACCAATCTGGACTTGACCCCCGTCTGTGCAGTATGGTCTAACCTTCTCTGTGTATGGGAAGAGACCCGTGCCCCTACAGTGGGGACGATATGGGTTGTGAACAACCTATTGTATTTGGTGGGTGTATGAATAATATGTTTCTTCTTTACGCATGTATGACACTAAACTGCTTGATTAATTTATATGCAAGAAAATGCGTCATATTCATCCACTGAGAAAAAAAAGCTCCTTACAGAACGCAATTTTGTAATGTGCTTGCAATTTGCTACTTACTACGTTAGTAACATACGTAATAATTGTGGCGCTTCCTTACCAATGGAACATCATACTGACGTGAAAGTATGAAACCCAATTTTCAATAATGGTATTACAGAAACGTATGTATCATACGTAGTAATTATGTTTCATCATGACAATAATGAATCAGCAGACAATTCGTACGAAATTAGGCAACATCAGTAAGTTATACCTAGTGAGCCTACTTAGTCAGCATGCCGGCATAATTACAGCTTGTGGCTACCTACGTACAATAAGTAGCCGATATCTTGCTGTAATTAAGTAAGCCGGCTGCTTATTTAAGGTGGACAGCTATATTACTTTAAGTAGGCAGCCTATAATATTTTTGTGTGAAAATAACACTTTCATTATTTTTATTTAACAAAATTAACTCAAAAATAAAATAACAACATCATAAGGATTTCACGCTTCCGCCGAGAATCGAACCCAGGTTTAATTAAATTGAAGGCTAATCTCGTAATCGATTGAGCTGCCTCACTACTTACGTAGCCGATGGCATTACGTTTGTAAACATCATACTTTCAACTAGTTTAAAGCTACATATTTTACGTTACCCATGGCATTACGTTTGTAAGCATCATACTTTTAACAAGTTTAAAGCTACGTATTATACGTAGCCCACACCATTACGTCTGTAGGCAACATACATTTGGGAAGTAGTCCGGCCATTACAGTACGTATTCGGCTCCGGTGTTTAATTATACCGCATACGTACACACAAACGCTCTCAGAGTGTTATCAACTTAGGGTGATTTACCCTGAATTTACGGGAAAAAATTAAACAAGCGGTTAATTTTACGTTTAGTATTTTATACATTTATAAGAATACCTTTAGCGTAATGACTTACTTGAGGGATTTTTTATGGAAGGCTATCTAAGTATCTTTGGTCACATTATTTAAGGTTTATTTAGCTTAGAATAATGTCGAGGGTTCACGGGCGACTTGTATTAAGCGACATTTTTAGAAATGTTCAGGAGACTGATTTAAAAAAATATTTCTTAGAAAAATAATCATTAAAACTTTAATTTTTAGTATTATACTCGTATAGATTCTCGATATTCTTAATATTTTAAATATTATTCAGAAGTTATTTTTGTGAGGTAATTTGTAAGAAATAAAATTTTAAAGTAGAGGTTACCTGTGTTTCCAAAAATGTCGCTTAATACAAGTCGCCCGTGAACCCTCGATGTTTAAAGGTAGTTTTTGCAATGTTGTCTAAGGTTATCTTTGGCCGCTTGCGCCTCGTGTTCCGCATATCTTTGAGAAGTGTCCCTCACTGAAAGCGTAATTTTTCAAACAGGAGTATTCGTAAACCAAAAGTGATGGAGTGTTAAAAACTAAAACATGTTATTTATTGGTCTTCTATTATAAGTTAAAAATATACAGTGTTTAATAATATTTAAAATGAAATCAAAGTTTCGCTTCCTTTTGTACCTAAAATCGGTTATTAAAATTCAAGCAAAAATTTTAAGAGTATACTACCACTGTACTCAAAATACTGCACAATTTTTAATGGGGCAAAAGCCTTCATGTGAAAACGATTTTCTCCATTTTTTTATGCTAGAGTTAATGCGCAAGCGAAAATTTAACGTCGAAAAAATAAGTATTTAAAGTATTTTATTTTTTAAGTATTTAAAGTAGTAAGTAAACAGTGTTTTTTTTATTAAGTACAGTTAACCGTATTGGGACTTATAATTTTTTCTTTCTTCACAGATCAACGACTTTCAAACCGTTCACAATTAATAATAACCTATGCAAATCTTACCTTCTCTGTAAATAATGTGCTCTCTACTAAAAAAAAGAAAACTACTCTTAAAAATGTGATGGTGTGGTCCTATTGAAGTCAATAGTAGAGATGGGTAATGACCCGTGTTTTAACCCACTGATGTCTTATAACCCAGTAACAACCCAGTTATCACCCAGTTTTAACCCGTTAGGGTGGGTGAAAACAAACTGCTTGGTGGAGGGTAATTTTTTTTAAGTATATGTATATGGTATGTATATTATGTATAAAATATACATACGTTTATTATGTATGCGTGTATGTATGTCCTTAAACCGTCTGTAGCCCAAAAGCAATGACGTCAGTCAGTCACAAATTTTATTTTTTCCGCTTGCATCGACAACGTCAAGTGATAATGAGGGCAGTTAGATATAAAAACAAACTGATTACTGACATATATTTTAGTTGAAACAAATAAATAAAAAGTACTTGAATGATTTTGAATTCATCTTTTTTCTTTCTTTGTATGTAAGATTTAAGTAAACTAATTATCAACCAGTATTGGCAATTTAGCATTAATACATTAATTTCTGTAATCATTTAATCAATCGATTGAAAATGTAATCGAGATTTAAAAATGAATCGATTAATTTAAGTTCTCTACAATCTTAATCTGATTAAAGAAGGAAAGAAAGAAGAAAGAAAAATAGTAAAACGATTAACGATTAATATATTATATATTATATTATATTATTTAAAAGCCATACGTCATATTGATTGGATTTAGTCCGTATTTGTAAAAAGATGGGTATATAAATATATTCTGTATATTAGTAATCCTTGGTGAGGGTGACAGTGAATTTTTGCATTGTCTTAAAAGGCGAAACCTATGAATAGGTATGCGTTTCTCGAAAAGCATTGATATAGGAGAAATTTTTGAGTAGACCAGAACAACAATAGCATCTACTTTTGAAGCCAAGATGGCGGACATGCATTTTTATAAATCGATATGGGTATAATTTTAAAAATTTTTCGAGGTGCTGATTACGAAAATGACATCCATTTTTGAATCTAAGAAGGCGACCATGCATTTGTCAAAAAATATCGCCATGGGCGTCATTTTCGAGTTTTAGCAGGGTGCTGATTACGAAAATGATCTTTGTTTTTAAACTTAAGATGATGGAAATTTTTAAAACAAGTATTGAATGAGTGGCATATTCGATATTTTTCAGGGTGCTCACAAAAACGATACTTTTTTCCGAAATCCGAGATGTCGGATATGTATTTCTCAAAACATTTCAATATGGGTGTTGTTTTTAAGGCTTTTCAATGTCATCATCATCATCAGCCGAAAGACGTCCACTGCTGGACAAAGGCCTCGCACAAGGATTTCCACACCGACTGGTCCTGTGCTGCTCGCATCCAACGGCTTCCCGCAAATGTGCCCCGCCTACTGCCACTTAAGTTTAGCGATTCTGTGAGCTATGTCGGTTACATTAGTTCTCCTACGTATCTCCTCATTTCTGATTTGATCACGTAGGAAAACACCAAACATATTACGCTCCATCGTCCTTTGGGTAACCTTGAGCCTTCTTATTAGGCTCATAGTAGGTAAGCGACCATGTATTGGTTCCAAATGTCATCACTGGCAACACACACTGGTCAAAGACTTTAGTCTTGAGACCTTGCGATATTTTAAACGTGAAGATATTGTGGAGCTTCCCGAATCATTTTAAGTCATCTCATTCCTTTCTCACGTTTTCACCCACTAAAATAAGCGATAATGGGTTATAACTGGGTTAAAACCCAAAAAACCCGGTTTTAACCCAAATGGAATGAATGTGTTAAAACCCACGGCCCATAGCGGTAAGTCATGGTAAAAAAATAAATATCGCCATGTCTTGTTTTATGAAAACTCTTAAAAAACGCCTATTGAGTCAATAGGCGTTTTTTGTTGTTGTGTTTTATGAAAACTCTGAAAAAACGCCTATTGACTCAATAGAACACCAGTTATCAGTTTTCATAAAACACAAGACATGGCGATATTTATTTTTTACCATGACTTACCGCTATGCAATCACAAAAAAGTAAAACTTTACAATTTTTGTTTAAAAATATTCAAAGATACCACTATTTTCAAAGAACTATGAAATATGTAAAATCTAGGGTAAATTGAGACGAGGCCACGGGGTGAAATGAAAATCAGACCGGGCAACACTGTTTTAGTGGCCGGCATTGTGGTTCCGCGCGCCCGCGCCGCCGCCGCGTGCGTTCAGAGAACCTTACTACAAAAAGAAAGCCTGGAAAATGGAAGAATGGAAGAGTTTTTAACTAACTGTGAAAATGTAAGGCCCGGATTTAAAGAAGTTATTTGTTTGTGGTACGTAAAATAAATATTAGTAGCTAAATTCATGATGCGACGTCGCATTGCAAAACGCGCGAATTCACTTCCTGTTCTTACTTTGTTTTTAATTAAATACAAAGGAAATTGCCTTTTTCAGAAAACAACATTGAGCTCTTGCTTTTACTGGAGACTGAGGATTTACAAGAATTAGTACCCAAAATTGGGGACTGGGTGAAAATCCAATAATACATTAAAAACAACTCCAAGATAGTATAACAAATTCGGTAAGTTAGCTTCTTTATTTCATTTATTTATAATAGCTTCTTCCTTACATGATTTAAGTGTGTTAAGATCTATAATATGAGCTCATTCATTCATACTGAAACACTTACTAAACGATGATGTAAAGGCGGTCGATCTTTATTTCTTAGGTTTCCCTTATATAATGTATTTTGGATAAATTTCAGCTCCTAGATCCTGATTTCCTTGCTTCAAAAACAGAGAAGAACAATGTAGAAGCTTTGCCATCATTACCTATAGCGGGATCTGACATTATACAGGAAAGGAGACAGAATCTATGTCATCTTTACCCGTAGCTGGAACCGACAACAAAGATAGTGTGAGTACATAATAATATGTATGTTTTTAAGGTTTCAAAGTCAACAAGGAACCCTTTGTCATGCATGTGTAGTTGGATTTTTAAAAGTTCAAGGTTTTCATACAAAATGTTTATAACTGCAAAAATAATTTTGTTTTTTAAAATATACATTTAATTTTTTGAATTTTAATTTGAACTATGGAACCCAACTTTGAACACGCACGCACTTGGCCACTTTTAATTGACTTGTTATTTTCTGTTTCAGGTATACAGAATACTAAACGTAATCAGTTTATATTAAATGATGTGTTTCATAAAAATATACAGTTAACTCCGTTATCATCTGGGACGCAAAAAATGGTAGCAACGTCTGAGGTATTCAGTGTTAGGTTAAATTTCCAATCTGAAGATATTTGTGATGATTATTGTAACTCAGCATCATGGTATAAAATAATTATTGACAATTTTATAAGATATTTCGGAATCGACATATTTGTTATTTGCGGAAATAATAGATATCTATTATTAATGACATTGTAATATAATAAATAACATTAATTTGATTAAATATAATGTTACATATTTCAGTCTGTTACATGCATTTTTTTTAATAAATGTGATTCAATTTTCTATAATGTATGATTATTAATTTTTCATCCTTATCTGTTAATACAAAAAACACATGTTTATTATTTGCTGTTTATTTACAGGTGATGTAATTCCTACAATACTGGCACGGGACCGCTAAAGCATTGAGTTTACTACGTATGTATTGTTGCTTCACAGGTTCTATACTGGGCTAAGCGTCGCGCGCCGTAGGGCTTTGAGTCTCCTATTTATGTACTGATGATGGATGCGTAGAATACTAGCACGGGATCCGTAAAGCATTGTGTAGCTACGTATGAATTGATGCTGCAGGGTCTGTAAACACATTTTACCCTGTATGATTCTGCAACGATCTTATTAATTAATTGCGAGATAAGGTTAAATCCGTAATTAATAGATAAAATCATTGCGGAATCATACAGGGTTAAATGTGTTTACAGAGCCTGCAGCATCAATTCATACGTAGGCTACACAATGCTTTACAGATGCCGTGCCAGTGTTGTACGCATTCATCATCAGTACATAAGTAGGAGACTCCATGCCTTACGTAGCCTAGCCCAGTATAGAATCAGGGCAGCATCATTTCATACGTAGGCTACACAATGCTTTACGGATCCCGTGGCATTACTGTACGCATACATCACCAGTGCATAAGTAGGACACTCCATGCCTTACGGAGCTTAGTACAGTATAGAACCTGTGCAATAACATTTCATACGTAGACTGCACAATGCTTTACGGATCCCGTGCCAGTATTCTACGCATCCATCATCAGTACATAAGTAGGAGACTCCAAGCTTTAAGGAGCCTAGTCCAGTATAGAACCTGTGAACCAACATTTCATACGTAGGCTACACAATGTTCTACAGAGCTTAGCCCAGTGAAGAACTTGTGCAACAACCTTTCATACGTAGGCACCACAATGCTTTACGGATCCCTTACCAGTATTGTACGCATTCATCACCAGTACATGAGTAGGAAATTCCATGCCTTACGGAGCCTACGCCTGTATAGATCTTCCTATGTACGTAGTAAACACCATTCTACCAGCTACTTACATATGTAGCAAAACAACACAGCAGTAATTTACGTATGCCGGTTAATGAAAAACTTCATGGCACCGCCTACTTAATACTAGCTACGTATGCGACACGGTTCCGGCTACAACTGTCATGCTGTACTGTTTTGCTATGTAAATTACGTAGCCCGAATACGTATTTTTTTCTCAGCAAAATCCCTTGGATATAAATTATTACCATCTGGGCTCTAACCGAGTATATTCTTAAGAATTTCTTGTCCTTGAATTAGTTTTGGTACCTACATCTTACCGATCCCTTGCTTTTCTGTTTCTTTAAATTAAATAACTAAAGACGTATGTTATCCCCTCACCAACCGGATTCTCGTCTGAAAAATGATAATAACCAACCAGCCAGCCGTGACAGTTATTATCTAATGCCCGTATCATAACCAGCTACAAATAAAGCTACTACAATTAAGTAGGAATTAGTGCGAACAGAACCTATTATACGCGTTGTTATAACGCAATTATTAACAATTTACAATACTTTTTATTTAGGTAGTTTCAGCGATAAATTGTATGTTGCAGATTACGGTTTACTACTTTGTAATGTGATATGTACTCTGTCGCTTGGAACTAATGGTGTTTAGTTTAAGCAATTCATAAGAAATCCACCTACTTTTCAACTGACTTACTGCTCTAGAAGTTTCTTTAAATGTATGTATGTCAGTTTTTAAGCTAAGCCTTTATTTAGCCTAAAGGGTCTATGAAGTTTGGAGGACAAGATATCGTTAGATCTGTCTGGAATTCCTCAATGACAATAATATGTCTTAGAGTACATCGTAATGTTTTCAAGGTAGTTGATTGACAGTATTTAAACTAGGTATTCCACTCATGAACCTAAACAACTTTCCCAAAGAAATCTATAGTCAATTTCTAAAAAAATAGATCGGGATCAAAAAACTCTCTTCAAATAATTTTTAACATTGCTTCATGAGATACAACGGCTCGATCAACCAAGTGTCAACGCTAGACATTAATAGTATTACTTGCACAAATGCACAATGAGATGCACAGTCACACAGCATCCCTAAGTGTAATTTATACTAGCATCCCCTAGCGCCAACTTCCTACTCGAACCGGAAGCAGAGAGCCGCCATTTTGGCTGCACGCGGCCGGAAGTCGGCGCACGCGCAGCGCCGCTGTCGCTTCCGCGTTGACACCATGACTTAGTCGGTTTAGAGACAAATATTTAGTTTAATTTTATAAATTCTGTAAGTCAACAACCCTATCATGAAGGGTAAAGGATTAGGGTCTCTGTCAATATTTAATTTAGGCAACTGAAGAAAAATTGCGAAAGAAAGAGAAGAATATAAACACTGAATCATTACTTCTAATTATTTAAACAAAACCTATTGGATTACTTTTTTTTTCACCCTCAATTGGTAAGCCCTTGGCATCATCTCACCTGATGATAAGTAGTATCTATGATTGTGTATTGTTTACTTTTTCAGTTTCAATTCTATTGTAGAAGTAGGTTTTGTTTCTTGACATCTATATAACATCTCTATGTATGTTACATCTAACGAATTTTTGAAAAGATCAATTCTCAAAACTCAAAATAGACTAAGTATCTATATCTAGGTAGATAGATAGAATCAGGGAAGTTAAAATAACATTACGGATTCATTCATCATATTTTGCCTACAAATAACTACAATACATTCGTAATATAAATAAAGATTCATAATCAATCCAAGAACACATTTCCTTCCTAATTTCTATTTATATCGATAAAATCGTAGTTCACACGCTAAGCGAAGCTAAAAGAGCGAATTTAGGATGAGCTAAGCTTAAATTACTTGAACCAAGTTTTTTTGAATTTGGCTTTTTTCTCACTTCTCGAGTATTCCAAACCACGCTATTCATAGGTGCTTTCTCGTGTATCTTATACCTTTTGGCAAACACACTATAGTATTTTGCACAAAATACACCAAAAATTTACATTACTGCTAGGCAATAACAAATAATAGGATTAGTAATATAAATGAGAAAAAATAGACACGCACACAATATTTTAATTTTATCGCTTTTTGTCTCTGTTCGAAATCGAACCCAAAAACTTAGATATTTTTACACTTAAGACTGCCATAATTGACCACGCTGAATACGTTAAAAACAACCGACTTCAATCGCAACAACTCCAATTTTGATATGTTTTTGTTGATTTTCTCAAAAATCGCTGAATCGATTTCGATAAAATTTATATGGGACCACCTGTGAAACAAAAAAGAATTTTCCAAATCGGTTCAGGCGTCTTCGAGTAATCGGTGAACATACATAAAAAAAAAAGATTCCGACGAATTGAGAACCTCCTCCTTTTTTTTGAAGTCGGTTAAAAATTACCACAAGCAGAGTGTATTAACCTTTATTAATTAAGATGTTGAATTTTTTATTTTATTTAATCGACGAGAGCTATATAGGTAATGCGGTAAGGGGAAAACACATGATACTATAAAAGCATCGCTCCGCTCCTAGTGCGAACTACGCTTTATACGAACGCTGGGTCATTATGAAGATTGACGGAAAATCAAACGAGGCCTGTAGCGTAGCCAGTAGCCACTTCATCAATCGTGGACGTCCGCTAACAAACAACTGATTATGCTGGTGTATCGAGTTACTACACAAATTGAGTTTTTATGCTTAACAACTGCTTAGTAATGTTGTGCTGCTGCAGGAATGAAGAAGATACTTGGATGTAGCTTTTTATGCTGACGATTCACGATTCAAATCCAAACATTATTTCGACAAAAAAATATGAACTATAACTTAATAAAGCAATACAACATAGGTAAAGGAAGAAGGGACGAAACAGGAAATAGAGAGAAAACAATAACAAATATAACACATTAATCGTTATGTACAAGAAAATAAAAATGAAAAAGAATTAAAAAATACAAGGAAAATATGTAGCGTGACATACAGTGCGATCAGTTATGATCATATTATGACTGAAGCAAATGTTTTTTTAACTTCTGAACACTTAACTTTCCTAGATTTCTGGAAAAGAAACACCGTTGACCAGCGTACGAACAGTATGTGGGTGCTCAAAACTAAATTGAATGAAAAACAGGCAATTATGATTAATGATGACTTTGTATTGTTTTCGCAGAAAATTATAAATCTTTACTCTGAGATTATGAATAATTTAAATTTAATTTATTATAACAGATATAATAAATACATAGTTTTAGATTTTTTACTACCTGCTGAATTTAAGTAATCGTGCTTTTTTCAGACAAAGGTATATTTTGTATTTATTTCATTTATTATTAATTAATTTCAATACCGAAGTATATTTAAACGAAGGAACAAAAGAATCACGTCAAAAATGTTTCAAAATGAAATAAAGCCATGCTTTTTAAATGGGGTCACTTCCCCTTAATTCCTGAAGCGTCGTATAAGTTTAATCAACTTACACTAAAGAAATGGGCTCGTAAAATGAAGATTATGGACACTTGTGTGGCCAGTTGCATGACAAGAGCCACTTCGGGGGGTTTTGTGGTATGGCAACACCGTTCCTGATAGCTAGTCTATACTCAAAGTGCAGACGCAATTCATTATACGGATTGGCAAATAAAGGAAAAACCTGCCAAGTGCGAGTCGGACTCGCGTAATAATGGTTCCTCAGGTACCATTAAACAATAAAGCTGGTCTGACATAATACTGGGTAAGTTAGTTCTCACTATGATCAGTGTCACACAATGTTTGATGCTTACACGTTATACCATTTTTAAACCAGAATGTGAAAATACCACTTTTTTGTATGGAGATCCAAGTATTTTTTTTAGTTCCATTTTATTGAAACTTCTTTTATTATTATTATTATAATTTTATGGAAAATTCATACTGCTTTCTATGACAGTTCAAAAGGTTGAGTCATTCAAATACGGGACGGACAGACAGAAAGTCTTGTGGTCAACCTTCAGGACTGGAACCTTAAAATTATAAGGTGTTGACTTGAAATATGTGTTACATTATCGCATAAATAATGATTCTTAAATAAGTCTACCAAAATCAGCTAAAACTATTAAAACTGAAATATTTTTGCCCAAATAATCTGTTAGGTAGTTCAAATGAGTTTTTGTTATTTACTATAGTAGGAATTTATTCTTATACAGGAAGGAGTGCTTATTCATAAATCTAACATTGTACGTATCATACCTCCACTTCTTATTTGTCTATCCACATCACCCCGACACTTGCATTCCGCATTCATCCCCTGCAAGCGTTTTATCATTGTATCTACGGCCCACAAATTGCCACGCTATAGTGCCTAGTCTCATCCGGTCTCATCCAGCGATATAAATCTTCTATTGAGAGAAACGTTCTCCAGCTCTGAGTCATTCAGACGACCCTTTCAGCGCAGGACAAACAGGACACAGGGACGGCGATAGGTTTTCGATAAAAAGAGATTAGATGCATATAGTGTTTAGTAGATGGAGTTTAAGAGGCGAAATCAGTTTTCTTTATAGGATTTTGCATGTGTGTGTATGTATTTCGAGTCGTTGTAAACCTAGAAAACGTAAGGCTTAGACAATTCAACTCCTAGTGTGTCCATGACAACCTTACAACCGCGAAAGTTGCAAAATGTGGCGACCCGCAAGTTGGCGCCAAATTATCCGTGGTTGTTTATCATATCGCGCTTTGATCTGTCTCCCACAGGAGGCTTTAGTGTTTGTCTAGGCTTAGTGTCTAGCCAGGGCTGTACTATAACCTATCTGGTTTCGTGTTGCATTTCTTTCCAGTGTTCCATTCTTCTTTTTTTAACAGTGTCCCATTCTTCTTTTCTTTCCAGTGTTCCATTCTTCTTCTTTAACATCAATTATATTACAAAAAAATAACCATTTCTCAAAATTTGCAATGCATTGCATTTAATTGATCCAAGTATTGAAGACCTATAACTAGTATAACATTAGGTATGATTGCTTAGAATTTTTAAAGTTATTTGTGACATGTTTTTTTTTAAATGACTAGTTCTCGATATTATATGAAATCTTGCTAACTGAATAATATCAGAGTTTTTCGTACAAGTTGCATCTTAGGTTTTTGTTATGGGCAACACTTTTCAGAACACTGGATTTAAAATCTAGAACTGAGGAATACTTTAATATGAGAATGACTTATCCATTAGTATATAATTGACCACGCTGAATACGTTAAAAACAACCGACTTCAATCGCAAAAACTCCAATTTTGCTATGTTTTTGTAGATTTTCTCAAAAACAGTTGAATCGATTTCGATAAAATTTATATGGGACCACCTGTGAAGTATACCCTTTTAAACAAAAAAAGAATTTTCCAAATCGGTTAAGGCGTCTTCGAGCAATCGGTGAACATACATAAAAAAAAGGTTCCGACGAATTGAGAACCTCCTCCTTTTTTTTGAAGTCGGTTAAAAATTATAGAAGACCAAAAAAACCAAAAGAAAAAGTTGAGGACTAGTTTTGGGGCCAGGTGGCCTTGCGTGATAAAAAAGAAGAATGGAACACTGGAAAGAAATGCAACACGAAACCAGATAGGTTATAGTACAGCCCTGGCTAGACACTAAGCCTAGACAAACACTAAAGCCTCCTGTGGGAGAGAGATCAAAGCGCGATATGATAAACAACCACGGATAATTTGGCGCCAACTTGCGGGTCGCCACATTTTGCAACTTTCGCGGTTGTAAGGTTGTCATGGACACACTAGGAGTTGAATTGTTTAAGCCTTACGTTTTCTAGGAAATCTACAACGACTCGAAATACATACATAGATACTGCCTATAAAGGAATTCATTATGAATAGAAGTGTGGAAAAAGTATGGAATTTAGGTTTTACTTTCAAAACAGCACAGTAATAACTGCTCTAAGTTTCGCCATAGATATTCAATAACTAAGAGTTAGCACATATCTTATTTAAAAATATATGATAAGTTAACAAAATACTCATAGTCCATGTGATGGAAAGTGGTTACCGCTAGTCTATGGACGTACGGAGCCCCAGAACGGTTATCTATGCCCTGCCGATACTAAGAGCCAAGATGGAATGGATTTTGTAACGTTGGTTATCACCTCGCCTATATACAAGACCACAGCATGCTACCTGGCGACAACTACATATAGAACGGGACAAGTAGACAGATATTTCGTCAATTATAACTAAAATGTATTTTTGTTCTATTCGTTTATTAACTAATTAATGTGTTATCTCGCGATTTTCTTCTCACTTCGCTACTTCCCGTAAGTGTACAAACTCCGAGTGGTAAGTAGAGTTGTGGTAAGTAGATAGAAAAAATGACGATCTAGAAGAATGTGTACAGTATCGACCTACCTAAATATAAATAAAAACATTTTCTACATCACCTCTTAAACCAGTAACGTGCAGAGACGCTACCCGCCCAGTAGACCTTGCAGAGGTTCAGTCAAAATGCAATTTGGAATACACGAGCCCTTGTAGTCAAGAGGCAATCTAGGTTCTAAAATACTCAGTGTCCACCACCCTTGCTGCAGTTGAAACTAGAGTGTTTATGAGTTTTGATTATTCATGTATGGAACAGGATGCGAGGAGTGTGTGCCCGCAGCCTTACTGAAGCGTTTAGGTATGGAACGTCAAGATTTTAAAAGATAGTGTCTTAATATTAATGTGCTAAAGTAAAGTAAACTCATTTGTGCTATTAGTTACATACCTTCATTTTATAGGTACACTGTTTACAGGATGTTACAAAAAAAAATAACAATTATTGCAATAGTAAGATTCTGTCAGCTTCTACTCTACTCATAAAACTGAGCAACTTTTGTGTTTCAATTGTGCTGAAATCACTTTTGATTCCCCATACAAAAGTTAGCAAGTCAACTGATCGATTCTTCGAGAAGTCTTATCTTTTTTGGCGATTTTACCGAGCCGAAGCAACTCTTCAGTAGATGACTTGAAGCTCCAGTTAATGGGTCCTACACTGGTCCTACGAAAAACTCTGTCTATCTATCTGTTTTGTGGCACTCTGTATATGTACCTACCTATAATCATAACCAGTAATAGCACACTACGAGCAGAAAAATATAACACCACCACTGCCATCACAAAAACAACGCGGCCTAGTCTAGACGTTACCACTCGAGCCGGGGTGGCGGTGTGGTGCATGAATTATTCAGCACTGTCACCCAGCCACAAGACAACTTGAATTTTCTTCACCCTTTCCGATAGTACATATATATCGTATATAACTTAAAAGCAGGATCTAGGTAACACGTCTTTAAAACGGGTTTTATTGAAATTAAGCACGTATTTTTACGGGAATGTCTACTCACAGTACCAAACAATTTTTTAGACAGTACAAATCCATTAGCTGATAAATAAATACCCCAAAACTATATCCCATTTCTTTAGGTACTCATCAAAACGTGAGCAAACATATGTCTTTTTATTGAAATGTGTATGTTAAAATTATGATTTTCTTGCAAACGTAGGTACTTTTGAATTTCTATTGAAATGAAATTTGAAATTTATTTATTTATAAACAGATACAATTTTACAATTATGTAACTTATTACAGAATGTGTTGGCTGTTTAATAGAAATGTCTTGAGAATTTAAGGATGCAGATATCGATAAAAAGACATGTCAAGATTGTTAACGTTTAATGTAAATACCTAAGAAAATGGAGTTACTTTCTTAATGTTCCCTTCCAGAACCAAGGTAAGATTTACCTGACAAAAGTCTGTAACTTTTATACTTAACTAAAAGATTTACAATAGGTTTTCCTGCTGCCAGGGTAATAATTACTCACGGAGTGGTCTGAAATGCTTTCTAAGTATCTATCCTAATCTTAAAGATTTAAATCTAAGTAAAAAGTGTACAGATTAATGCAATGAATCATAAAACTGTCCTATCCCGAAAATTGTGATTTATCATAGTATAACATGTTCTACTACTTCTCTCATTATTATAAGCAGTAGCATTTTTTAAAAATCAGCAATTATAGAGCCTTTAAAAAGATCAATATGTCTAGACTCTAGATTTGAGTAGCATTGTTTTTATTTTTAATAGTCAACATCTATCTATCATAATAACGATTAAGTTTTATTCCTATTAAAATGTCGTATTGTTTCGACAGTCTCCTTATTATTAATATAGCTTCCATGAATATTGTCTATAAACTTACAAATTTAACTAAATCTTCATACATTTTGTAACAACTCGTAATGTAAGCCACTAACAACAATAATAAAAACTACTTACCTACGTCACTACATACAAATAACTCCCATATAAACTCCTATACAACCACATAAAAGTTATAATATCATACACGTAAGTGGCTTTAATTGCACCTAATGTGATAAATTAATTACAGTACATGGAGTTAACTGGTGTGTTCACAGGCCATAAAGAACAAGTATGGTCAGGCCGTACTGAAGTAGGACAAACTACATAGTTTGTCCCTACCATTGGTTTTAAACTAGATGGTCTCCAAATAAACGATTTAGAATTTTCGTTACACGTAAGAGTAACTACCAAGCTTCAGAAATGTAATGTCAAAAATATTTGATTTGACTAACTAATGTACCTGACGTTCGCTTAAAATAGATCCTATGACTTATTGGCCGTGTGTTATTTGATTTGTCCTGGAATTCCCGGATATTTATTTATTTTTGATACGGTTACTCGGGGGATAAAGATGAATTCAAAATCTATCAAGATTATTTAGCTTAGTCAAAGAAATATTTATTTTTGTATCTATTTTTTATATATTTGGGGATTCTAGTAAACGGGCGCGGATCCAGGATTTCGTTCAGGGGGGGTAGGGCAAATTTTCAGTATACCCTTATTTATGAAGCAGTCGATGGAATCAGACCGTTCATATAAAAAGCCGCGAGCGCAGCGAGCGCAATATTTTTATTTGCATTTTATGGAAGTTTTAGTACCTCGATCAGGCTTCAGGGGGGAGAAATTGCACCCATTGCCCCCCCCACCCCTGGATCCAAATACCAAGGTACTCGTATGTATTAAGTAGGTATTTGTACTTATCGGTAAACTACATAATTGATCTTTAACTGTTTAAAATTAAAATAAATTCTGAGTTTACATACGACATACTTATGCCATTAAATCTTTAATTTACAGTTCACTATTTGTGCTAAGTATTTAGATGAGTGCAATGGTGCAAAAACTTTAATAGAATTACTGTATATTATGAGGTATTGTTAAAACATACGTTTATTGAAAGTTTTGGTTTCTAGGTGAGAATATTGCTGTATTTGATTTCATAATGTAATTAATTCCCCGGCGTAGAAAAGGGGTGTTAAGCCTGTGTGTGGGTGTTTGTCTGTGTGTCTGCCTGTGGCATTGTAGCTCTTAAACGTGGAAACCGATTTGAATGCGTTTTATTTACATGAAAGTTGATTTTATCATCGCGATGGTTCTTAGCTATATTTAGTGAAAATAGGTACTTATAGTAGTTTTCGAGTTATTTAACTCTTTTTTTAAGTATCTATTACGCAGTTTTGCGGCAACATAATTTAGTTTTAAGAAAAAACTTATTGTTTTTAAGATCATCATTTTTGATCTGATCTAGTTTTAAGACTGTATTTGGGATACGATTTTCAATATGAAGGTTAACCATCTGTTATCACTGACTAGATTGTTATTAGTAGTAGAAGTCTCCAGGAATCTAGAGCACAACGCAACACCTATGTGGTCCACATTATTCCCAGTACACTAACAGTTCCATTGGCCAATCATCAAGCTTGAGAGCAGATCGTACACTTTAAAGCTAAAGAAATAACGTTGACATTTCTTTGACTAGGTGTATATTTCAGGCCCGCCCACTAAGCGTAGGAACATAAGTTCCCGGAACATGTTATTTAATAGTTTTTGCGCAGTTTCGTTCCATACGTGTTATTTTAAGTGTTGCTGTACTGTCGGTGGCACAGAAGGTATTCAGTACGAAAAATATGTGGAGGAAAATCGATTTTATTTCATTGAAAGAGGAACCGTCCTCTTTGCACCGCAAAGCGGGGTTGGCAACCCATTTGTAAAGAATATTGCAATTCAGTAAGGTGGGGCTAAATAATTGAGATGTTAGTTGTGTGTGGGATATTGATGTTTGAGCGTAGGCACTTCAAGAGTAATCTAGGGCTAGGTACGTAAATAAGGAAGCCCTTTACTACCATTAAAGATGCCGAGAGACTTGTAATTATCTTCGAAGCTAGGCACTTAATGTTCAATGGGTGCGTCAAATTTATGTCTTCACACATGCGAGCACACTGCATGTTTTCTTCACAATAATGGAAAATGTACTGGCTACTTTAGCAATAGGTACCTTTTTTTTGGGAGAAAAAAACATTTTGACAGTACAGATAAACATTATCACATCATTTCGTTTATATCACGTTAGTTCTTAGACTCTTACTTAATGGTTATATAGCCATAGTCATATTACAACAACTTTTTCTTGAGAAAAATCTAGTTGTTTTTACAAAAACTTCTATGGCAACAATCCTCATTTTACGCTCAAAATAATATTCACCTCATATTTTCCAACCAACGACCGAGTCCAATTTAAGATCTGTCCCTGCACTAAATTTCCATAACTACCGTGTATGTAGATGGCGGCCGTTTATTAACATCCGGTGGACAGTAAAGCCTTCCAGTTATGAGGTTTATCGGGTTTATAGCGTCCCCTTCCTACTCTTTTTGTTTTGCCAATTATTACTGTTATGACTATGTGCTTCAAATTTTAAATATGTTATAAACGTTCCAATTTATTTGAATTTGGAACTGCTCAATGTTTTCGGTATTTAAAAAAAATATTATAAATCTTGTGTAAATCTAAATAACATTAATAAAAACCCTGACACTTTTCATTAAGAAACAACAAAGAAATCTAGATAACCCAACCAATCTAAGAAAACATTAACTACCCCGACAACATAAAATATATGATAAATATTTCAATCAGGGAATCAATAATAACAATAAATACGAATCAAAAGACACCTCGCACTTCGAAATCCGTCACGCCTAAATTCATCATATTATGCAGGTAGTACCAATGACATAGACACACATACAATACTAACATAATTATATACACTCAAAAATCATAACCCTCCTATAACCGTTTCGAGTAGCCGAGAACAAATATGCCATACAAAGTTAGCAAATTTTCTTGATCAATTTGTACAAAATATTAATATTAAAATTTTAGCTTAAAAACGACTGTGAAAAATATTAGCTCCACAGATATATACACAGATATTTATGGTAAACTTTTTTATACGAATTTCTGCAACGCAATCGGAAATTTTAAAATTATCGGTTCCAATCAATTTAGCTACAAATTTTGTAATTCAATAAAAGTTTTAAAGTAGAAAAAGAAAAGTTACAAGTAATTCTGTGGTTTCGGAAAGTTTCCGATAATTTCCCAATTCCAGAACTTGTTTCTCGATCAGGTCAATGTTTAATATCGAAATCGATAGGAAGGAACCTAAGTAAGTGTAGAATTTTCAGCTACATGTCAGCTATTAAACAGTAATAAGCTGCGCTAAGCAGCCAAAAGTTCTGAATATATCTCTAGTGCAGCTCTTAAGCAGCTGATGTGCTACTTGGGAAGCAATAGAAATAATAGTAACACACAAACAAAGTATTAAAAAAACCGGCCAAGTGCGAGTCGGACTCGCGCATCGAGGGTTCCGTATAAATTCATAATCACACATGTCTTGAACTCTATATTTTTTTATATTTGAGTTGATTGAATGAAAGGTAATTTGCGGTTTACGATTTATGCCGATTAAAAAAAAAAACTACTTACTAGATCTCGTTCAAACCAATTTTCGGTGGAAGTTTTTTCTAGTTTTATCATTCTCTTATTTTAGAAGTTACGGGGGGGGGGGACACACATTTTACCACTTTGGAAGTGTCTCTCGCGCAAACTATTCGGTTTAGAAAAAAAATATATTAGAAACCTCAATATCATTTTTGAAGACCTATATATATAGGTTTGATAAAAAAGAAATTTGAGTTGTATTTTTTCTATTTTTGTGTGAAAATCTTAATGCGGTTCACAGAATACATCTAAGTACTTACCAAGTTTCAACAGTATAGTTCTTATAGTTTCGGAAAAAAGTGGCTGTGACATACGGACGGACAGACAGACAGACAGACAGACAGACATGACGAATCCATAAAGGTTCCCTTTTTTGCCATTTGGCTACGGAACCCTAAAAAGTCTTACGTTACTCTTCGTAATGAGTTTCATGTTTCGTACTGGAGCGTATATAGTAGGCGTTGCAATTATTAAAAAAAAAAGACTACAAATGGTTAGTGACTGGAAGGGGCGTGGAGAGGCTTAAGCCTATTCGTAACTGGACCACGGA
Organism: Coleophora deauratella; assembly: GCA_958295455.1. Classification (NCBI taxonomy): domain Eukaryota; kingdom Metazoa; phylum Arthropoda; class Insecta; order Lepidoptera; family Coleophoridae; genus Coleophora; species Coleophora deauratella. The sequence continues at coordinate 8,777,423 of OY282409.1, read as the reverse complement.
ATCTAGACGTGGAAATGTTAATTGCTATAAAAACAAATACATAGGATAAGCATTTCTATGGAGTAAGGTTGGAACTCGAATGAGAAAAGAGAGGAGTTACAGTCTTTCCATTCTAATTACAGCTTTTGAAACATTCATACAACAAATGCATTGATAATTTGATCTGCAAATTTTTCATATTTTACGAATATTAACCTAATTTATATATTTTTTGACAATTTTAATAAAAATATTAATAATTAATATCATAATGTGGATAATGTTGTTCAGGAATTTTTACATTTGTCTTTTATGTAATTTATTTTTTTAATTTATCTTAGATATTTAATAATATGGATTTTTTGAAATTTGATTGATAGGTCTGGTCTATAAATCATAAAAAGTTTCACTACAGTCATAGTCAGTTCCAAGGAAATCGCAGATGCATCGAACAGAAGCACCTTTTTAAATCACCTAAAAAAATATTCATTTTTGTTAAACTTTACTTAAGTGGCAAAAAACAATAAGGTTTCATAGATATTGAAGCGGTCGTGGCTCAGTGCGGCTTGCGTGGTCGCGTCGATCACGCAGGATAACTGACTACAGACACGGTTAAAACCTGGATGGGTTTGACTGTTAGTTGCATTTTATCTCGACCGTTTACGTACTTCGCAAGGCACGTTAAGCCGTTGGTGCCGGCTACTGTCGCTAGATGGCAGTCGTTAAGCCATGTCGGAGGCCTTATAGGCGGCTTGAAAACTTCTGACACCGCACTGAAAAAAATCATGCCTAAATAAGTTACAATTTTGCTTGATTGAAAAAAATATGACTGAATCATTCAAGGAAATATCAAAAACAATAATTGACGGTTTCTTGCCACAATAAAGCTGAAATGATTGAACGTTTATCAAATTGAAAGTGCTGAATTTAATAAGTTTACTTTATTCATGTCGAGGCATAGTCAGTTCTATCATCAACTTTTTTAGATCCATCAAGTTGTTTTATTATTACTACACATAACACTTAGTTCATCCAATAAAATATTATAAAATAATGATTAGAATTGATTAAGCCGATAATTACTTATTGGAATGTACTGTGTATGCTTGTTTCGTTTCTCAATCAAGAAGGCTTGATTCCCGGAATCACAAAGCTTTGTGCGCTCGTATATAAACAAGTGACTTGATAATATTAAACATTTTTTTGATGTATATTAACAATTATTTTTTTCAGTGCGGGGTTGGCCACTAACCCCACAACCTTCACCAATCCGGACTTGGCCCCCGTGTGTGGAGTATGGCCTAACCATCCCGAGTCATGGGAAGAGACCCGTGCCCCTGCATTGGGGACGTTAATGGGTTGTTAACAGACATTGATCAGCTGAACGTCCAGCTGTACGCTATGGCTATCTTTGGTTAGTAATTATACGACTATTGGTAAGCTCTTGGCAAGCTAATGGTAAAGTGATGATGATGCCGGAAGACTGAAGCAGGCTTACTAAAATCCCCCAACGCAATGGAGAACTGGCTATCTTATCACCATTAACCGGAACTCGGAACACATCAGGGGAGCAAACTTTTTGTACATCATCGTACTTTGGATACTTGTTAAAAGCCTACTCTTACTTCTCAGTATGAGTAGTATCAATAGTCTGGAATAGACAGGTGGAACAGGCACATAAAAACGCATCATTAAAAATGCACTACCCACCCTCACCATATCAACATCAAAATTTGCAAACAACAAAAATAATTAGATAAAGTACGTATCGGAACAAATGCCCAATCAATTTGTACTCGTACTTTCGTATCACGTACATACTTAATAACCGGGTATCCGGGCAATCCGGGTATCGTTGTCAGTCCCCACCCTGATTGCAATCAGCGGAATCAAATCTTATTGGGTTTGCTGTTTGTGCACCGAATGTTTGCACGGACTATTATCTGGCTTCTGAATTAGGGTACTAGATGTGACTCGACAGTAAGTTATTTTTTAAACCGACTTCTAATAAAACGAGGATGTTTTTAATTTAATTGTTTTATGTATGTATTTTACATGATATCTTCACCGATTGTGGGCCAATTTTAAAAACATATTCTTGTTTTATTCGATAGACTTTGATGCCGTCATCCCGTAGAAAAAATATATTAATAAAACCAAATCGGATGTTAAAAATGGTCTGGGCTGTAATGGTTATAAAATACAAGATTTTGTAAATAACTTTATTGATGACCTCAATTAAAATAAAAATTAAGTCTTTTCATAAGTTATGGCGCGCGAAATAGAGACGCTTCTATTGTCGGAGGTGTCACTGTGAGTCAGTTAAATTAATGTACAGTACTCATCCAGGTAATTATAATTCTGTGTTTAGGGCTGTGCGAAGATATAATAAAGAGCAAAATAAGATATTCTCATGTCTTATCGATCTCTATTTGTCCTTAAGTGTCAGTTCAGTTTCAGATTTAATCTCGGTACTGCCTCAGTGATCTGTCTAAATTTATTTTACTTACTAATGTGTTTTTTGTAATAATCGCTCGTACGCTTGATTTTTACTGTGCATGTTATGTTCACTTATTGTAGGATACTTTCTACTCGTAGATATTACGTATAAGTTTTTTTAATGTAACATTATTGATAGTATCCAGTTTTGTGAACCTAATAAAAAAAAAAAGTTCACACTAAAGCGCGACGCATCACGACGTGCACATTCATGAAAGCCTTCTGAATATTTTAAGTTCGCTTTCGTGATCTCATCTAAATATGTAACATATTACATATTATTATGTTTTGTAAACAAGTCTCATTAATAAAGAAACCATATTAAAAAAAACCGGCTGCATTAAAATGTATCATACATAGGTATGTCAATCTGGGGATCAAGAAGAATCTAACGACATCTCTCAAGCTAAAAACCATTAAGCCGTTTATTAGGCTACAGAGGGTTCCCGTAAGTAGAAGCGAATGACGCTCTGGCGAAACACGCTGTGGCGAAATAAATGTCAATGTGGTACGCTGGAGCGAAAAGCCATTGGAGCGAATGACGCAGAAGCGAATGTCGCTGTAGCGACTGACGCTGTGGCGAAAATAATTAATACTGTACCCTAATTTGAAAACTCACAGGTAAGGTAAAAATAATGATAGGACGCGGACACAAAATATGTAAAAAAACATTTTATATACTTAATTAAACCTCAGACTAACAATGTCTGAAATCTTTGAATTAAACATATACAGTGTGAGTCTTTTTAAAATGCACATACGAAAGGGGGTGAAATATGGTAAGACCCAATTTTAACGCCCAGAAAAATATTACCTTCCCGATGTATGGGAAGAGACCTGTGTCCCTGCACTGGGGACGATATAGGTTAACTTTTAATAAATATACACTAGAAAAGGGGGTTTCAAGAATTAAAGTTCGTACAGATCGATTCTCCACTCCAATAGTCTGAACATTTAAATGCGTAGGTGAAGTTAATATCACACAACAAACACTCAAATCAAAGTAAAAGAGAACTAAGTCGAAACCACATCCCCATTGATATGACAAACAACAGAACGACAGATTGGGAACGGGAGCCAAGAAAATTAATCCTTTATTATTTTAACAAAATTACACGTTTCATTGTCCTAAAACGTCTACTCTTTATCATCATTAACTCAAAGACCAAGTTCTTTGAAAACAGCTTCGTTTGAAAAGCAAAATTTAAAGTTGTTTCCCAAAATGCGGTTTATAAATCATAGTCCGGGAGACCGCAGGACTTTTTTGACCAAATTGCCATCCGCAGTTACATTTTAAGTGTCATTAGACTAATTGGGAGGAAGTGGCGGCGTTTCGTGATTATTGTTTCGTCACATTTGGTTTCTGTATCCGGAGATGCAGGGTTGAGGTGTGTTAGCAGCACGCGATGGATTTTTATTGTTATAACATAGAATTTTCAACTGAATGGGATCTGGGTACCTACTTATTCCATAACGTTCCTCGAAATTTCAAACAAAATTTCGCATTTTACCCCCTTAAAATTTTGTTTTTTTATTATTGTCAGTTGGTTTCGAAATTATCATTTGCTTTGGAATTATCGTTTAGGTTTGCCCACTGGATACGGGCCGGTCGGTAAGTAAATCCTAGGGGGAGGCCTTTGTCCAGCAGTGGACGTCTGTCAAAATGATGATGACGATGCCCGTTATTATAAGAATGAAGATTACAAAGATAATTATAAAGATGTGAGAATACGTATTTTCACTGTAGTTACGTATATAAGTAACTGCCTGGAACTTACCTGCAGTAACGCACTTGAGACTCCTCTGGTGTTGCGGGTGTCTATGGGCGGCGGTAATCGCTTACCATCAGGTGATCCGACTGCTCGTTTGCCACCTCTGCCATAAAAAAAACTGTATTCGCACATGTTCTTTATTTATTTAAACAATTCTTCGTAAGAAAGAAGACCGCAAAGTATATGGAGATTCCATGTACTTTGAGGCCTTATTTCTTATGAGGGCAGTATTGATGATGTGATGTGACGCCAACATCACTTGGGTTAAAAAATATATGCTCACGAAGCATCTAGGTGACAGTCTGAATTTCTCTGATTATTTGAAATAAAAATTAATAGTCTAAAAGTGCTTAGAATATTTATAATATATTCTACGTGTGTGTGCCCGTGACTTCATTCGCGTAGATTTTTGATAACAGGCCGTTGAACACGATAAAATTTAGATCATAAAAAAATTTACACGCCATTTTACCAATATAAATATTTAGGAAATTGATATTTTTTTCCTTTTTTATGGTGCTGCTGAGCCCATCGGTCAGTGCACTAAGAAAATTATTATGTGTATGCGAGAAATATGCACAGTCCCACGGACTTACATATAATGTAAAAAAGAGCGAGCTACTGGTGTTTCGGGCGGGACATAGGAGTCCTTCCTGTGTGCCGCCGGTGACACTAGGAGGGCTCGCCCTAAACAGAGTGACCCATTTTAAATATTTGGGTCACTACATAACCGAGGATCTATGCGATGACATGGATGTGCTCGCCCGCAGGTTTGCTCGCTGCTCAAGTGAAGTAAAAATAACACTGTTTAAGGCTTTCTGCCAGACGTTTTACACTTGCAACCAGTGGGTAAGTTATACGCAAAGAGCTGTCAACACCTTGCGGGTCCAATATAATAACGAGCTAAGGATGCTGTTGGGGCTGCCGAGTTATTGCAGTGCATCAGAGATGTTTGCAGAGGCACATATTGATGACTTTTTTGCAATTGTCAGAAAAAGAGTTGCCTCCCTGATGTGCCGTGTTCGTGGCAGCGCCAACAGTCTCCTATCTATTGTTGGAGACAGAATGGACAGTCCAATCCTAAAACATTGGGTGACTGTCCATCTTTTCCCAAACAGGAAACCGAAAAATAATTTCATTTACTAACCCCATTTTCTTTCTTTTCTTTTGTGTTCTACTAACCCATGTATATGAATTCTCTGTGATTCGAAATAAAGTTTTCAATTTCAATTTCAAAATTGCTCCTGCACATTTTTTAAGACCTAGAAGATATTTTATTTATTTATTTATTTACAAAATTACCTTTACAGGCTGAACCCAACACGATTATGTCATATAGTCAATTACAGTTGCTTGCAGATGTTCCAATGTCATCCTTAAAGAAACATACATAAATACACTCCAAATGCATCGCCTTCCTTTGGGTCAAATAGTTCCAAATTCACATTCAAATATCAAAGACAACCAAAATTATTGAGATTATCAATAACCCAGGTTCTGGGTTTTTCATAACAAAGCTCCTTCCGCCACATTGTCCAAAAGACGTGGCGCACGCGATCTTCCTCACAAAAAAATAGGTACACCTCATTTGTGGGTAACGTTTTTTGTGTAATGATATTATGATAAGTAATAATTAGTGATTGGCACGTCTGCTGCGGTCGGGCATGCTCGCCTTCGAAACCATACAAATTGCGGTTTCGGTGGTCCATTAAGAGTTGTATGGTACGCCATATGGTGTCTAACGGAACACGCCTTGGGCGTCAAAATGTTTGCCAATTAAGTGCTCGTGGTCCATTTGAAGGTCAAGAAGACTTCAAGACCAAAAGACGTAGAACAGGAGCGTGGTGAAAGAAAGTATACGTAAGGACTGTATAATGTATCAGTTTGATCTAAGAAATAAACTGTGTCGGGATTTATTCGACTTCGGGGCTAAATTATTCCAGTGATCCTTCGTCACACCAAGTTCTCACTCTGGTAAATGATGGTCCACCGTGGAATGACTACGGATAATTTGGTAATTACACTTTCTGATAGCGAATGTGGGAAAAATTAGGGCAAATGGTGTAACAGAACATTGTCATTATCAATAAATAATAGAGTCAAAAAAATAATGCAATCATCTGAAGTGTACCAGAAAAAGTTACAACAAACTGAATTAAAGGTTTCAATAATGAAAGAATTGAGAACCCCATCAACAAAACGCAAATGTTAAAAACTGAAAAGGATTCACCGCCTCAGTAGTCTAGTGGTAAGTCCGCTCGCTTCACATTAGGAGGTCGCGGGTTCGATTCCCGGCGATGTCCAACTTTGTAGGACTCGGTTTGGTTGGTGGTAGGGCATTTCCTCTGGCAAGCTACCACCATCTTATCTAAGTCTTGCCGCCAAACGTCAATGCTAAAGGCATTGATGTGTTCCGGCATAGATATAAGATAGCCAGTTCCCCATTGCGTTGGGGAGTCTTGTTCCATCTTCGGCATTATCGTCTATTGCCACCAGGTGAGATAATGCTAAGTGTTTACCAATTGAGGATTTAAATAAAGATAATTTTATAATCCGATCCATAGTCACACCAAGTTCTCACAACTGTGCGTGTGACTAGGCATCGTCTGTTGCGGAAATTACAATTAATCGATTTTACGGCAACATATATAATTATATGAAAATGTATATTGATATAAACCAGTTCAATACGAACATCTAAATCATTCCAAAAATCTCAAAACTTAAACCTTAACTCTATTTACCCTTACTTTGCAAACATTGACAGGGCACCCACCCCCTCTCGAGGTCACAAAGGAAGCCGCCGCCTTTGAAGTCCCCGTGACACCGCCACCTGGCTACCGATGTAGATTTATAACCGCGGTCTCATTGTCTTACATGTAAGATCTGTCTTTATTGAGGACAAAAACTTTTAATGAACAGATTGGTTCGTATGGGATAGGAAGGTTCCAAAGGGTTTGATTGTCACGAAACGGTTCATTGATTTAGTATGGTGAATATGTATGCGTATGCGATGCTGTCTTTTTCATCGATTTGCAAAAATGATCAAAACCTGTAGGGAAGTAGGTACCCTACAGGTTTTGATTCCCATGCGAGTGTCCAAATATGCGGCATAAACGGCCGTATCTCTTGATTGCGTTGGCATAGAAGTTTGATTTTTTCACAGCTTCAAGGGATTGCGGCCTGAGAATTTGATATAGAGTTCAAGACGTGTGAATATGAATTTATACGGAACCCTCGGTGCGCGAGTCCTTCTAGCACTTGGCCGGTTTTTATTTTCATTTTTATCTCCTACATATAGTGCCTTGCGAAGCTCTATTAAAAATCTTATGAATCAACTTAATCATATATATAAATAAAGACTTTTTGGAGGGAGGCCAAAGAGAATAAATTGTTTCTTTCGTCTCTGACAACTCAACAAAATTTGTAGGTAGCAAATGAATTGTCCTAGAACCTTAGACCATCTATTGTCCCCTCCATCTATTCCAGGGCAATCAATTTCATTATTTCTTTAAATTAATACATTGATGACATCCTTATGTTGCTCTAGAATGACATTTGTTTGTCATCGTAGACCAGACCCTGCAAATTAAGGGGCCTATTATATCTGGAACAATGATAATTGTTTTTGCAACTGTCTCCCCTAAGTTCCTTTGAAAATATAAGTTAATTTTACCTTTAATGCGGCAAAAACGATGTCACATTGTCTATAATAATAATAGAAACCGTTGATTGTTTGTTCGAAGTAGTTTTTTGAACAAATAAATTATACGTAAAATTTTATTGATTTCGTTCCCGTGACTGTGGTTTTCACTAATAAAAGTGTACAGCTTTACCAAAATTACTGCTTATAAGGTACTTCTTTTTTTTAATTATGATTTTTGACTCCACTGTACGCATTCTTTGAGAAAAGTTGTCCAGTTTCAGTAGAAGCCACAGTTATCGAATAAAATGAAGCGATTAATGACATTTTTTTTTGGCAGAGGTGGCAAACGAGCAGACGGATCACCTGATGGTAAGCGATTACCGCCGCCCATAGACACCCGCAACACCAGAGAGTCACAAGTGCGTTGTCGGCATTTCTTTCAGTTTTATCGCAGGACAAATTAATTTTATATTGATTAGACTGTGTTAATTTATTAAGACAACATACATTGTAAAAATATTATAAAAACAAAATAAGGCTCATTTTGTAATATCATCACTTGATAATTAATACCAGTTTTTCTTCTTTCATTTTAGACTTCCATTATTTTATAACGAAATTTTTAGGTAATAAGGGAGCGTAATGATACAGGATAAAGTGATCAAATCAAATACAAGGCGTTAAAAAGTGTGTTTGAAATTTTAAGGGGTTACAGGAAAAATATTGAAAAAATCCGCTCTTCAATTATTTTTTTCTGATTCCCATACTAAAATAATCTGAATAGTGAATCAAGAATTTGTATGTACAACTTTAAAAAAAGTTGTAGATCGGATTTTTCAATATTTTTCCTGTATTCCATACTTGATTCTGAGTAACCCTTTAAAATTTCAAACGCACTGTTTTTAACAGCCTGTATAGTACAGGGTTTTAAAATATTATAAGTACAAGTAGTAATTTTCATGGGATCAAACGTCTCAAAACAACAAAAAATAGCAATAAACTCAATATTTTAAAGGTGGCTTAGAAGAAATCGCTTCGCCCACCACAGCCTTGCCATCCCCATTACGCTGCGGCATCCGCATCCCGGAGCAACGAAATAAGCTTCTTTAAGGCCGCCTTTGCATACCACTAATTTTAATATAATATTGTCATTAAATATTATATAAGGTGACTTTAAATTAATTCTTGATACTTAAGACTATGCATGTACTCATGATAACAAACAACTTTTCCTAAAGAACGCATAGTGAAACCGCAAAATAAATTTTGGACTCCATACAAATCGATGAACTGACCGGCCAAATTAGTATGAAAGGTCCAAATTTTTTTTGCGATTTTACTATATAGGTTCCTTAGGGAAAGTTGTTTATTATTACGAGTACATGCATAAACTTTCGTATCAAGAACTAATTTAAAGTCATCCTATATAAATAAATAAATAAATAAATAAATCTTTATTCACAAAAAACATTGACATTTTACAGAAAACTTTGATCCCACACTAGGCAGAGCCCTATAATTATTTATATAATATTTAATGACATCTGTATATTTAAAAGTAATGAAATTTAATTTAATTTGGTTTAATAAAATAACTGTAAATGTTGTGAACTTAAATATTTGCGTGCTATTATGTTATGGCGAAACATAAGTGCCTCTTAATAATGAACATATTTTGTACAAGCATGTCTTAAAGCAAATAAATGATTATTATTATATATTTTTGTGTTAAACTCCATCATCACCTTTATCATCAGCCAAATGACGCCCACTGCTGGGCAAGGCCAAGGATTTCCAGGACGATCTTGCGCTGCTCGCATTCAGCAAAACTACATTTATCTCATCTTAGTTGTATCTATAAATTACCATAATTTTAGTAGTTACATATTAGAATTAAGGCGCAGTCCAAACCATTCGTACTACGTCCCCTCGCAGACGCAATCATTTGGTCAATTTGACAATAGTCCCCGTCCCCTATTTTGACAACATTTGCTTGTGAACCAAACAATCCCATAAGTGGACACTGGTCCATTCCCTCAAAAATTATGATTGAATAATGCATCCTGTTCTGTTATTGTTTAAAGTTGTTTTGCCGAAGAAATAATAGTTAATTTTTGACTTGTTGCTAGAGTTACTTCCCACAAGTAATAATGTAAAAAAAACATACAAAACTAGAATAACACCTAAACATCTGTGAACCGATTTCATCAAATATAACAACCACCGTAATGAAACCTCCTTGCAAAGGAATAAACCCGCATTCAAATCATTAGAAAATAATTGACCACGCTGAATACGTTAAAAACAAGCGACTTCAATCGCAACAACTCCAATTTTGCTATGTTTTTGTTGATTTTCTCAAAAACCGGTGAATCGATTTCGACAAAATTTATATGGGACCACCCTTTTAAACAAAAAAAGAATTTTCCAAATCGGTTCAGGCGTCTTCGAGCAATCGGTGAACATACATAAAAAAAAGATTCCGACGAATTGAAAACCTTCTCCTTTATTGAAGTCGGTTAAAAACACCAGAAAGTAAAAGCTGAACAAATAACATAACCAATTTAAATAAAAATAAAAACCCGAATCGACAAAGTGCAACGAATGTAAGTACCTGTGTATCAGATATTATCATGAAATTCTATACCATGGAACTAGTAGGAATATTTAGAATCCATCACAGCCGTACTTGAAAATCAATTAATCCGTTGTAGTAACAGCCATTATCAATATAATTGATATACGAGTACATATCGGCGGTCTGGTAAATAAATATTATTATATTTTCGGTATCCAGAATTTCTGCATCGCGCGTTGATGTCTTTTGTATGGCGGAGACGTTTCACTTGCGGACTCTGCTAATTAATACGAGTAAAACTCTAAATTGTAAAATGAAAATAAATATTTTTTAAAGCGATTTAAAACGCAGGCAGACTAGTGTAGGCAGGCCTCCCACTGGACGGATGACCTGAAGCCGCTGAATGCGGGCAGCGCAGGACCAGTCGGTGTGGAAAATCCTTTGTCCAGCCGTGGACGTCTTTCGGCTGATGATGATGATGAAATGGCTTAAAAATAATCGAAGCCACTTCAACAATACATATTATCAAAGCCATCCAGGGTCTTCAAATTCCTTTGAAATAGCATTTAAATTTTGAGTTAGTATTTTTTGTACTTAAACTGGTTAGGTTACCTTAGGGTTTTTAATGCACAATTCGTAAGCCTTTGGTGGTATACCATCCGACAAATATTTTTGTCTAATGAACATTAAATCAAAGAACTTACAGGATTTCATTTTTACTAGCATCTTCTGCCATAGAAGAAGGAATAATTTCACAAAGCAGCAGTTTAATCAAATACTGAACATCTGAATTGGACAAAGATATTTGCATGCTGCGTGGAAAACTGTAGCGTTTCAAAATAAAAATACTACTTTTAACATTATGGTAGCGACATCTTTCGTTGAGTAGCGTAACTTAAAATACTGTTTGCCCGCTCCCACTAACTGTAGCTAACTATAGCTGAAATTGAGACGCAAAAACATAGATGGCGCATACGGATAAAATCTCTCGGTGTCCCGATTCTACGAACGCTGTTGTCGATTTGTACAAATCTCAATTTGTTCATATTGGCATTTTTTTTTATGTGATACACCAGAGGAGTCACAAGTGTGTTGCCGACCTTTGAAATTGGATGGGAGGATGGGAGGAATTGGGGGGGGGGGGGGGGGAAGTTGAGCCTCCGGTACCCTCACTGACTCGGCGAAACCCAACGAAAGCGTTGCTTCACACCGGTTTTCTGTGAGGCCGTAGTATCAGTCAAATTTTATGAGAAGTTGAAATGTTTTGCGATGGAATGGAAGTCATGGAATTAAAGTTGTTCAATAGTTCAATAAAGTTGTAGTAGAAGCCTCACTTAACGTGTGTTAATGTTATTTTCATCATGCTCTATATCGTCCCGTTTATTTTTTTCTAACAGTGTCTTATGAAGTAAACAAATACAGGGTTATTTTTGGACCCCCCACCAAAACTTCACAGTGGCTTCTATTCATGAAACTGAGCAACTTTCCTCAAGTAACCAATGGTCAATTCGCAAAAAATTTTTGGACCTTTCATACTAATTCGATCACGTATTTTATATGGAGATGCCCAAATTTTTTTGCGAATTGACCATTGGTTATTTGAGGAAAGTTGCTCAGTTTCATGAGTAGACGCCACTATGAAGTTTTGGTGGGGGGTCCAAAAATAACCCTGTGTAGCGTCCTCATCTCAAATGATATTTCATAGAATTGGGAAACGTTGAGTGAACTACTGAAGATCTTACTTCTTTAATGACTGAATTTATTAAGTTTAATAAGGACACATGGGCGTAACTGTGCTTGTGCAGTTTTGATCAAAGTAATTTAATTAGTAGTACCTTATCACCCCACAGTGGCCCACTGCTGGGTATTAGATAAGTCTCTTCTTGCGCGTGCTATTTTTAGCTTAGCCAATCTCGCCCAGCAACGTCCAGCGACCTTTATTTGACCTCCAGTGAATCGACTACCTTCCTAATGTACAGGTTGAAATAAATTCCAAATCTACAGGTTGAAATAAAATACTCATTCTACTGAACAACTAAGGAATCTACAGTGAATGTGAATTCATAATAAAAAAGAATTTGGAATATTCTTTCAAACCGATCAGTTGACTGGCCAATTTTGTATGGAACGGCAAATTTTTTGACAATTAATCGTTAAGTATAGGTAGGTTTTATACAGAAAGTTATTGAATTTAGTAGGTAGACTTTCTAGTCTAGGTGGCTTCTGCCACCGTTCGAGTTTCCGGGGGAGGTCTGTTTAGGTAGGTACGTACACTATGTTAGCCAGACGTCCCAATTTGTAGGGTGAAATTATGGCATCGGTAGTCCCGCTTTTTCGGATTTTGATTTGTCCCAAATATATAGGCTGTTAAAAAAAAAATTACCTATTCAGGGTATTCAGAATCAAGAACAGAATACAGGAAAATATTGTAAAAAACTGCAATACATAGTTTTCAGTTTCCTATAATAAATCTGAATAGTGAATCAAGAATTTGTATGGGAAACTGAAACAAAAATTTTGACCGGATATTTTTCTATATTTTTCCTGTATGATGTATACTAGAAGAACTCGATTCTGAATAATCCCTTAAAATTTCGAACGCACCCTTTTAACATCCTGTATTATAAATTATAATAAATATGGGTGTTCTAATAAATAAACGAAAACAGGTCTTTTATTTTAGTTTTTTTTTTATTGCGTCTCTCTTTCATTAAAGTATGGTGACTTAAGATCAAGAAGAATTGTAGAAGCCTAAAGAAGTACTATACAGGATGTAACAAAAAGTTGTTTGATGAGTAGAAGTCCACCTTGAAGTATTATCACACCTTTTTGTTACAAAGGATACAAAGTTTTGGGAGCTATAATAAATATATTCTACTGTAGAGTAATATGAACATCGATTCTTAGAAGTACGAGAAATGTTACTAGACTGGCTCTTGAGATTATACCTTAGAGTACCTACAACATTTCAAAAAATGTTTAGTTTATGTGTGTCAGCATTTTTAATAAATTTCTTAATGAAATAAATATCTCGAGAAATATCTAATTACAAAAAAAAATGGAATGTGGGTATTTTCATCTATCAAATTAAATGCAAATAAAAATTTGGGTTTAAAAAAATAAATACTTACTGTCAATTATCGTAAATGTTGTCCTTATAATATAGCATTTTATTAAAAACCTGATGATCGGCGTCCTCTTAATAAATTATTAATCTCTTCGTTATGCTATTATGTTGAGTCTCCACTGTTGAATGTAGTTTTAATTTCTTATCTTTTACACTATTGGACAAGTGAGTGGCGGACTGAACTTCGAAAGACGCTATTTCGACAGGACGTTACTTCGACACGACATAAGTTCGACACACCACTACTTCGATAGGACTTTACAACCGGTCCATCTCTAGTTACCACACGCTGGTCAGTATACAGAATAAAACTAAAATCGCGAAATAAATTTTAACTGTGGTTTGTGCTCATGGAATTGAACAACTTTCGCTAAGAAACCAATTCAATCAAAGCAAAAAAAAATGGACTCTTCATACAAACGGATGACCTTGATAGCTAACTTTGCATGGAAAGTCCAAAATTTGATTTGCTCCGATTGAATTGGTTCCTTAGAGAAAGTTGTTCAGTATCACGACTGGAAGCCACAGTTAAAATTTGGTCCGCCATTTCAATTTCACCTGTATGTAGGTGTATCAATGTCAAATGATGATAATAAACACAGTCATACTTGTACGCTAACGGTATTAAAATATTTATTTGACCGACGGCCAGTACTAGTTCATTGAACTCAGTATTACTTTGCCATCCCAATTACCCCAGTGTATTGTTTTTCGTTTGTATGTTTGTATGTATAGGCATATATGTCCGTTTCGCTGATAGTCAGAACAGAATGTCATGATAGGTTGTAAATGTGAGGTATCGTAAGCTTGATCCCCAGATTTCGTCATAATTTTAACTAATTTTCAGCATTCGTCAAAAATTTTCATTCCTTTTGATTTCAAGTATTACGTCATATTTGATAAAATTAAATAAGAGCAATTGTAAACGCACGATAGTATTTTACGTTTAGTAAGTATTTCAATTTCAAGTTAAATTAATGTGATGTTATTTTTTACCGCGATTTACATTTGTACCGAATATTTAAATGCTTCAAAAAATTAAAATGTGATATATTAATTTTGTAGTATACTAAAAAGTATTAATTTGCAAATTAGTATTATAGTTTCTTTAAATATATTCATTTGAGCTTGTATGATTTCGAAATAAACAAATAAAATATTTTTACATTTTATTGTTAACAGCTATATTATGACATGTGCTAACAAGCTAATATATTAATTAAAAACATAACAGGCATAACAGCAAACAAAATACTCTCAAACGTCGGTTAAATAAAGGTAAACGAACTGTTATTTTTTGCTTACCTAGTATACTTCGTTGATCTCACATATTTTTACGTAAGCCAATCAACGATAACGACTACAAATAAAACTTGATTGCGGCCTTGAAATGAAACCCATTTTTAAAAAACCATAACAAAAAAACGACCGATGGAAAAAGTCGGACGGTTGCAAAACCGATAAAAACTAAGATGTGTGAATGACCACAGTTCAGTCTTTATCTAATAACCGTTTGAGATTGATCGGACATCGCACTAACCAGCCAGTCTTCTCTAGCCCTCTGGCAAGTAACTCGCGAGACGTCGAGAGACGAATAACATAAAACATGAACGTGTATAAGATTAATAGTGTTTTATTAATAGTATTTTTCGAACTGCTGAGTGCGCGATTCATCGTAGATGACTACAAAAGAAACAGAGCGGACGTGATCGAGGAAGAATTCACTCTGTCGCTGGGTGGTTCTCTAAAACTAAATAAAGATGAAGTGCTCGCAAACGATATACTGATGAAACTAAAGGAAACAGAAATTACAGAATCAGTTCTCAATCCGGCACGTTTTAATTTTTCACGACATTATTTTACCTACAGGAATGAGATAGAAAACTCTAAAGTGTACCAAATAATAAGAAGAATGCCAAAAGGAGCGGCGCTTCACATCCATAGTACATTTATGCTGGGAGCAGACTTCATGTTGAATATGACGTACGAGGAGCACTTATATGCTTGTTACGCTGACAACGAGTTAAAATTACTGTTCGCAGAGACCGCTCCAGACCGACCTTGTTCTGTTAAGTGGAGTCTTATGAGTGACTTGAGAAACGCATCCGATGACGTACAAACGTTTGATGCGACACTTAAAAAACATTTCACGTTGTACTCAGAAGAAGAAAATGATATGGAAGCAGATATAAACACTGTCTGGGGCAAGTTTAATAAAGTCTACTACAATATAAAGGATTTAATCAGCTATAAACCAGTTCGCGAAAAATTTATATACCAATCACTTCAAAAATTCTACGATGACAATGTTTTGTATGTTGAAGTTCGAAGCGGCTTGCATAGTTTGTATGATCTGGATGGCACGACGTACGATGGCATGTATATGGCTGAACTTTACCAAGACATAACAAATAAGTTTATAGAGGAAAACCCCGATTTCATAGGAATGAAACTGATTTTAACAAGACATCGGATGTCGGAATTAAAAGACATACGACATGCTTTACAAGTCGCAAAGCATTTAAAAAAACACATGCCCGATTTTTTAGCAGGCTTCGATTTAGTAGGTCAGGAGGATTTAGGTAAACCGTTGACGGATTATTTACCAGCCTTGATAGAGGCAAAGGGCCAGATAGACTATTACTTTCACGGTGGAGAAACAAACTGGTATGGAACCGCGAGTGACGAAAACTTGGTGGACGCTATTCTTTTGGGCTCTAAGAGGATTGGACACGCATTTGCGCTCACGAAACATCCAGCTCTGATGGCAGTTGTGAATGAGAAGGACATAGCATTGGAAGTGAATGTGATATCAAACTCCGTGTTGTCTCTAGTGCGCGATATGAGGAATCATCCTCTTTCTATATACTTGGCTTTTGGTCTTCCAGTTGTTTTATCCAGTGATGATCCGGGTGTGTGGGGAGCAGATCCATTGTCACATGATTTTTACGTAAGTTTTGTGGCAGTGGCTAGCAAACATGCTGACATGCGATTGCTAAAACAATTAGCTCTGAACTCTATTCGATACAGCAGTTTAGAGAATGTGAGAAAAGATAAACTGTTCAATGTATTTAACAAGAGATGGGATGCGTTTATAGAAGAAATTATAACAACTTACGGATAAGTGTTTAAAACAGATTACAATGGAAATAAGAAAATATAATATAGTTCTTCGATAATAATAAATTTTGAACAATAGGTAAGTTATAATACAAGGCTGCATGGACTGACTTAGTTGCACCTTTGTATTTTTGGAAGAAATAAAATGATTTTAGTATTATGCTAAAAATGTTTAATATGATGTGAAATGTATTTACATTGGTAATGTAGTTTTAATTAGAAGTTATTTTTAAGTTCAAATAGCTCAAAGATAATAGCTTTAATATTTATTTACAATACTTTTATCATTGAATTTGTGTCGCGACGTCAATATATGTGAATTACATTTAACCTTACACTATGATAATTTAATTCAGAATTATTTTGTTGTTCAAAGTTAGTATGAACTTTCTATTTGCACAGTAAAATTGTAACAGATTACCTCAGACCAAAAAGCCACGATCTTTCACTGGTATCCGAAATTTTATTTTATTTTATTTAAATTAAACATACAAATAGATTAAATAAAATCTTCTGAGGTAAATCTAGATATTACTGATCGTGTAGGATGTAGCTAGTTCGAATTTAAATTATTTATTTTCAATTAGCAACCTGTGAAGTCATAATTTATCCTATAAGTACGCAACACGAAATTTGTATAAATAAAAAATTGCATTAGTATTGAAATTCCTAGCTTGTAAGGTTTCTACTGTTCCAATAAAAGAAGTACTTTGTGATATATATTTTTTATAATTAATTGTTGGTGCAGTTAATTACCCTATTTAACGAGTACTTATCACATGAAAATATGAGTAAAATATCTAACTAATCTAACTAGTAGGACCAATGTTCATATATCTAATTTTCCTTATTTATAATAGTAAAACAAAAGGTTATCTGAATAGATCACTGTTAAGTACATATAGCAGAACAATCGCGTTAGTACAGTAACGGAAATACAGACACACTGACAATGCATTATTTTTATACACCATTTAAATACACTAAGATGTCATAACACACTATAAGGACATTATACAGTGTGGTCACTCCCTGCCGCTCTCTGAATGCTACCTCAGCCCCCTGTGTGACCGATGTGTGACCATTTGTCAAGGGGTTGGCAATCCAAAGCACAGTATAATAATTAAAGACAATTTTATTTTTTTAAGGAAAGAAATGCTTCTAAGGCTATACAGCCTTGTCTGGTGTCTAGAGCCATCACTTTATTTGTGAAAGTCTAGCTAACAATAAAGACAATGAGGGCTAATTATTGAATCTCGATTCAACCCTGGTACATCACGCACACATTTATGTGTACAAACATGAATGTATATGTAGTAAACAACGGAGCGAAAGTATGAAGTGTCCGGGGTGTGATGTCATAAAAAAGCTATACTTCATTCCAATCAAAAAAAATCAAAACGTAAACAAACTTACTATGGAACTGACACATGTCAATGTCATCTGCATACTATGTTTGTTTACCTTTTGCTTTTTTTTGATTGGAATGAACCATAGGTTATTAAAGGCCTGTATTTCAGACAAGTTTATAAGACCCAAACTTAGATTCTGTGTAGGTACACGGAAACTAAAGAATTGTGAATATACAAGGGTTTAATAAAACATCACTAACCAAACCATTTCTTTTTTCAATAAGTCAACTAAAGTAGACTCGCGAAAATAGTTTTTGCCTTTCTAATATGTCGATCAGCTGATCGGCTAACTCAGTATAGAGGTTGGTTGCCGGACCTTGTACCGAGCACACGTCTTCTGAGTTAATTTTTTAATTATTTCCGTTTTAGAGTAGTCTCAACATTATTTTTGTGATGGGAAAATAGCTGTGAAACCAATTCAGTGATAAGCGGTCATAAGAAGAGGATTAACTCGGGAGACAGCTCCGTTTTCCGAGTTCCAGCAGCAAACCACCACGTGGAGCGTCTTTAAGTGCCCATCAGCTTCAGGAGTTAAAATATATACGACTGATTTTGGGCTGCAAGTAATCAGTTCATCACACGAATATTTGCTCTTGGTTGGAATTAAACCTACGGCCCTCGCCGTAACATGTAGGATAAGAGCGCTAACAGCTACAAAGACAAACTTATTAATCCGGCGATTTCCATATAAGCTGTTGGGGGGTTGCAATTCCTCGTACCTACTTTCGGGGAAAGACCCTATTCCTCATCAGCGACATGTCTTTACTGGCTGGCCGGAGTGAAAAATGCCAGGGAACAGATCTCCCACCTCTTTATTTCCTTAGCTGGACAACTACTCGTACAGTGGAGTCTCGAGAGCATTATGCTCGAAGGATGGAAGTATCTTCGTAAGTGGCAAGTTGGCACGTGACGCTCGACCCTCCTAACCCTGAAGTTCTCGACTGGCGACCGCGCACCGGTAGACGCAGTGTAGGCAGGCCTCCGACTCGGTGGACCGACGACCTGGTGAAGGTTGCGGGAAGCCGTTGGATGCGAGCAACACAGGACCGGTCGGTGTGGAAATCCTTCGGGGAGGCCTTTATCCAGCAGTGGACGTCTTTCATCTGATGATGATGCTCGACCCTCAGGGAGCGCGTGATTGTCGTTTAAATTCCAGCAGCATCTCTCCATCCCTCAGCCGCTCAACTAATGTTGTGCACCGTGCGTGTACCTTTTTTGAGGGCCCATTGACTCAAGAGGGGTATTTCACCGTCTGCCCATTTTTCCGAATATTTTTGGTCGGGCCAGTTACCTATTCCACTAGCATTCTAACTCAGTAGATCGTTTTTTTTTTCAATCTACTATAATGGTCCTATACTAACCTTGACTGCATTAGTGTTGGATTTCTCATTACAATTTAATGTGAAAAAAAGTAAAACTAACCGCAGCTATGGTTTATACTAATTTAAATCAGCTATGGAATGATTTAAGGTAAAACCTTCGACACTTTAACCACAAACTCCTATTCAGTTGGTATTATTTAAATCATCTATTGAAAAAAATTATGCATTTATCATTGATTTATTTTATTTATGAGCATTTATCTATTTTATTAATAGGCAACGGCGTAAGATTTATGTATTTCTGTGGTTCATTATATCGGTTATTTTGTGATTATTTTCAGTAATAGTTAAACTATGTAAAAATGATCGTAATATTGATCGTAAATTATTTTGGATCCCCAGAGAAATATGTATTATGTATTGTATTGTATGTAGCAGAGCAACACTGGATTCATTTTAAGCAATCGCTTTTTAACAGTTAATTAAATTGGTTAGGTTTACATTTTAAGACCGAGACTGATCTCGTAAATCTGTGGGAGCGCCATTTGACAGCAATTAGTGTGAACACCTAATAATGCGCGCACGCATCGCATCGGATAGTGTATAGCGACAGCTTAATTAGTGACAGACACTCTTGTGGGAGAGTGAGATAACTTAATAAAAACCTTTTTACTGAAAGTCTAAAACTCTTCGATAAAAATGGAAATAATAAAATAACATAATATATTCGGTAAGACATACGACGATGTTTTTTTATATCCATCCATTTTAAGGACCATGCCTTGTTCTAGGGTCATTTTTTTTTTTTTTTATGTGATAAGTGGCAAACGAGCAGACGGATCACCTGATGGTAAGCGATTACCGCCGCCCATGGACACCCGCAATACCGGAGGAGTCACACGACCTTTGAAATGGGATGGGGGATGGGGGAATGGGGAGGGGGAGGGGGGACTGGGCCTCCGGTACCTTCACTCACTCGGCGAAACACAACAAACGTTGCTTCACGCAGGTTTTCTGTGAGGCCGTGGTATCACTCCGGTCGAGCCGGCCCATTCGTGCCGAAGCATGGCTCTCCCACGTCACGAAACGGTCACGAAACGTCACGGTCATCCACGAAAAAAACTCTTTCAACTAGAAAATTATGCATACCCCTAGAATTTCTGGGACATGCTCCAGGCTTCTGTTTCTGATGCCGCATCCAGTACTGCTTATGCACCTGGGGATAGCATTTTTCTTACAGGTAGCTATGTTAATAATGAATAAACAGGATTTTCCTATTGTAACAAAACTTGCCTTAAAATAAGAAAGTGACAACTCCATTATATAGAAAACAAATAAAATTATACCTTGACCACAATGTGATTAAAAAAGAGAGTTACTCTGTTTTCACACAAGCCGGTCAAATTACAGAGGGCACGAAACGTAATCGTGCAAAACTGTGAACATTAACGCTACAAGCAACAGGCCGTGACGTAGAGATGTGTTTCACAGGTCATCTAAATAGTTAATTAGCTGGTTTTAATTGTCAATCTATTAATAATAATGTAGGTTTGTAGCATATACAGGGTGGGATTGAAATCACGGACCAAATAACCGTGGCTACTAGTCATAGAACTGAACAACTTTCTCTAAAGAAACAACTCGATCAGAGCAAAAAAATGTTTTGGACTTTCAATACAAAGTTGACTACTCAGCTTATAGATTTATATCAAGAGTCCAAAATGTTTTTTGATCTGATTGAATTCGTTCCTTAGATAAACTTGTTCAGTTTCATGAGCAGAAACCACAGTTAAAATTTGGTCTGCAATTTAAATTTCAGACGCGCAGACGCAAATAACCCATATTATTCAGTTTTGACATAAAAACATTAAAATGTACACCTACTTTAATCATTCCCTTTGAAGATGATTTTTCAAAATTGAGTTATTATTTTATCTTGAATTCTTAAAGAGTAAATTGAAGCGGGTAAAACGCTCGTGTAATAAAACATAGATAAATATACTTAAAAGAAAAATTAAGTTTACTTTCCATAACACAAATAAGTACATTACAAGTATTTAGAATTATGTAGGTAGTCCATTCAATTAGGGATAGGTAACTTCAATAAATCCCTGTTAGATGTAGATAGATGTTGTCTGTCAATCTTTATTTCATCATCCACGGTAATGTTTTATAGGTATTAACATAATAATCTGCTAACTGACTTTCGACTGATGATGATCGGTCTACAATCAGCGAAGTTTTTTGAAACTCAATTAAAATACCTATAAAGACCGAAATTTACTTAATAAACGATATTTTAGCCAAGCACCCAGTAAAAACGGGATTTACGTAAACCGATGAACGAGTGTTTTTCGTTTAAATGAAAAAAAGAAAAAAATATCCTCAAAAAAAAGTCTTAACAGTTAACAAATTACCAATCTATCCTCTAAAATGCATACATTATACAGGGTGTAGGACCCGTTAACTGGGAATTCTACTTAACGTACTAGAATAGTAGCTAGAATAGTACTAGGATATACTAGAATATAACTAGAGTAGAATTATATTTGACCTTGGTTATTATGTATGGGTTCTTAACTTACCAGTTTTTATCGCAATGATCACATAAGCAGTGTCTTACCAAGAATTTACAATTTATTCCCAACCAATCATAATAACAACATCAGGAAAATATTTGTAGTTTTGATAATACCAGTTAACTCGGAGACGGATAGAACAGCAATAGAGTAACGTTGATTACATCATATAAAAACAGTACAGTAATACTACAGTGAATTCTAAAAAAAATGGTCGCCATGCAAAATTGACTCAATCATGAGAAATCCAAGTTTTTACTAAATCAGTATAGGTTCCATAAGAATAGTTGTTCAGTTTCATAAGTAGAACAACCTATTAAAGTTTTCGGGAGTGGTATTTTACACACTTTATACTTATTATACAGAATGTTAAAAAACTGCGTTTGAAATTTCAAGAGGTAACTTAGAATCAAGTATAATAATACAGGAAAAATACTGAAAAAATCCGTCTACAATTATTTTTCGGTTTACCATACAATGGCTATTCAGATTTAAAATAGTATGGGAAACTGAAAAAAAATTATAGATCGGATTTATTCAATATTTTTCCTGTATTCTATACTTGATTCTGAATAACCCCTTAAAATTTCTCACGAACTTTTTTTACTGTATACAAGGGACGTAATTCAGGGAAGTACTGTTGGACGCCGCCGATACTGAAGATACTGCTGGAGTAACGAAGTGCAGAAGGTTTTGAATGCCCTCCAAATAGCCGATTGGTGAGAAGTGGTGCAGGACAGAAAAATGTGGCGGCATTTGGTGACGGGGACCACAATCGTCTTTAGGTCGTTAAGCTAGCAAAGTAAACTTAAAACTGATGTGTTAGTATACATACAATTTTGTTAGTAAACTTAGACGAACTATAGTGTTCGTCTAAAATACCTGAAAAATAGTGAAAAACTAAACAACTTCCCTAAAAGAACCTATAAGTACTCAATTCGTAAAAAAAGAACTAGACTTCTCCTACTAACGGACCAGTGGACTATTATCTAATCTGATTCACGAGTTCGAGTGTGGATTTTGGATTTTAACAGTCTATTAAACACAGTATATATTTTTTAAATTTTACTATAAACCATCACTTAATAGCGGCTGATTAGAAAAACTATATCAGTCAGACATAGAACTCATTAAAAAAATATATCATGCCTATTTTACACATACTTTATGACATAGGTAAACAAAGAACAATTATAGCATGAGTGAAACGATAAAAACTGTATGAGGGATTATTTTATAATATATTTTTATACATCACATCTCATCTTAGATAATAATAAAAAAACGTTTTACTATCCTGTTATATTAACTCCACTTGTTTTTCACGACGCTGTCTATGTATCTCGTCCAACGAATTTCGAATTCGTGTATAAGCTTGTCTTTGTCCGGATGCGTGCTATAGGACAGCGAGTTCAAAGCCAATTTCTTCAGAACTCTCAGATCAGCGTGACTACTGGCAACTCCTACAAAAGCCACGTAGAAGTCGTGGGAAAGCGGGTCTGCTTCCCATATCCCTGGGTCATCACTTGATATTAGAACTGGCATGCCTTGAGCCAACAGAGAAGCCAGCGGATGATTCCGGACATCCTCAACAAGCTTTAACACTTGATTAGAAATCAAATTGATCTCCAAACCTATATCTCTCCTCTTCACTTCTTCCAGCAATAACGGATGTTTAATCAATGCGTATGCATGTCCAATACGTCGAGCACCAAGCAGTACAGCATCCACTAAGTTTTCATCGGAAGTTTGACCTGACCAGTTAGTTTCACCAGCGTGGAAAAAGAAGTCCATCTCTTTGGATGCCTCAACAAGAACTGAGAGAAATTCCTTAGTGGGCTGACCCAGATCCTCTTGTCCAACCAAGTCAAAGCCAGCTAGGAAATTTGGTAAAACTTTTTTGATTTTCTTGGCAATCTCGAAATAATCCTTCACAGTTTCTATGCTCACTGCCCGCAACGGTGCATATATGAGTTTGGCCCCAAAGAAATCTGGGTTATCGGCAACAAATTGGTTCAAAACTTTTTGATATGACTCCGCTGTAGTTACAGAATCATAAACGTTACCCTTCAAATCGTATAGCTCTGGCAAAATGGATCTTATTTCGATATACATTACATTTTCTTCTCTGAAAGCTTTTAAAACATCATAGAAATATTGTTCCCAAACTGGTTTGAATGTGAGCAAGGGTTCAGTTGTAATAAAGTAGTGCATGAATTTTGTCCACACATTGTTTACATCCGTGTAAACATCGTTGGGATTATTTATTACTAATGTGAAATGTTTTCTTAGTTCTGCATCAAATTTTTCAACATTCCCCGAAGAGAATCTTGCTTCTTTCATAGACTGCCATTGAGTTTCACAGCTGGACTTTGGTAGATTTTCTGAGAACAGAAACTTTGGGAAGTTTTCAGTGAAACAAACGTAAAGATTAGGCTGATACGTAACATTCAAAACGTAGTCAGGACTCAGGATACCTGTATCGTGGACGTGGAGCACTGCTCCTTTCGGCATTTGTTTAATTAGTTTAAACAGCTGAGTTTCCTTCACCTCGTCTTTGTACTCGAAAAAGTGTTTTGACAAATTAAACAACTGCGGATGGTGAAACGCATGATCCAATTCCTGATTCTTCAATCCCATTATAATATCATTAGCTTTCTGTTCACTATCACTCAGAACAATATCACTGCCAAGCATCATTTCCAACTCCTTCGACAAAAGTTGGTCTCTCTCACGGAACAGTTTGGTCACATCGTCACACAACGCTGGAATCAAAGTTACTATCAAAAAATACACTAAAACACTTTCCATACTGACTATTCACTATTGAATATTGTTAAACAGGTACAAGGGTTTATAAAGTACAATATTAGGAGCGAGGTTGTTAGACAAAGTCGCGGCGCCGGGGCAACATATTGTCTCACATTCGTCTAAGCAACAAAAAAATACTATCAACACAGAGTATGAGGTATATTAGAAATAAGATTGAATCACGCGCACAATCGATTACAAAAATAAATAACTGCTTACCTACATCGATAGCTACCTAGTTATCTTTCAAAAACGACATCAAAAAGAGAGATAGGTATCGGTTTTATCAATAGTTGAGTTCTTTCCTGTCATAATCTAATGTAGTTTACTGATAAATGAGTTAAGTAACAAGTTGTAATACGATAAAATAATATTTACGAACACGTGTATAATCAGTAGAATTTTACTAACATACATAATTATAAAAGAGAAATATTTAATGTTTGAATTTAAATATTTAATTAACTGTTTACTATGGCTAAATGGCTAAAGAGATTTAGCTGAAATGTGGTACAAAAAATTGGTACTTGAAAAGTAAAATAAGATGCTTTTAATATCAACCAAAGGCGAAAAATGATGAGTTAATCGATTGTGATCGATTTCGACGCTTGACAATTTATCGGTAAGCAATCTCAAAAGCCTTCTAACCAAGCCAACGGCTCGCAGAACAAATTACCAATAAGAACACAAAGTCAAAGTCAAAGTCAAAATATTTTTTATTTAAGTAGATGCTGTACGCATACTTTTAAATCGTCTTATTTTCTACCTAGTACAAAATTACACAATCTTACCAACTGATCAAAAAAAAGGACTCGACTTCATTTATTTATTTTATTTTATTTTTATTTTTACATATTAAGGAAATCAAACAGCTGTTTCTTAAATACTTATACAGAAGGTAGACAAATTTTACATTGTAAAGCCTTAACAGATTTCCACGTAATTACAGTAAGCTAAGACACCTATTAACTCTTTATTAACTAATGTACACGTTATAATGTAAGTATTTTATGCAGTGTGTATGTGTTAGTGTGTGTGTGTGTGTGTGTGTGTGTGTGTGTGTGTGTGTGTGTGTGTGTGTGTGTGTGTGTGTGTGTGTGTCTCTGTGTGTGTGTTTTTATGTCGGGATAAATGCCTGAAACAGCTTCATTCTATAAGTATATTTAGAGTTTGAAAAGGGATCAATTTCACAGAATTGTGTATTGTATGTGCGGGACAAACGTGTTAATACTGAATTCTTTGCATAATTTGTTCGATGGTAAGGAGTATGGAGTAAGGCAGTATGACGGGTGCGCTTATTAGGGGCACTTAGATAAATCTGCGTAACCAAGGATGGACAGTCAACTCGTGAGTTATAAAATGTATCTTGTCAATCTGGGGATAAAGACGATCGAAATCGAATTGAATCGAATCAAATCGAAAATCTAACGACACCTCACAAAAATATACGTATATCATGACTAAAGGATGTATAAAAATGAATTCTACATACATGCATACATAGACTCGAAAAACGTTAGCCTCCGCTATTCATATTTGTTCAAATATTCATATTCATTGTACCTAATACTATAATTATGTAAGATTTATTTGTCCGCGTAATAAAGGGGTTTTGTTTAGTATAGATAAAGTTGCAGACTTCTATACAAAACAAAAACCCTATCAGGTTTCTTTTGTACATGTTTTCATAATGGGTATAAGGTATTTTACAAAAGTTTTTAAATTTCAAAAATGTTTAGAATGCAAAAAAGTGCAATCACTGTAATAATTTGGGGCCATGGACATGGAACAGAAACAAAATAATTAGGCCACAAAACGTACACTGCGAATAATAAAACAGCAAATAAACGCGAATGTCGCTTCTAAGCTACGCGAAGATTTTTTGTTGACTATATTATGATTACAGAATAATGTTAATGACACTAGGTTCCTTGTATATTTACTGCGTTTATATAGGGTCCTTCTAAAATACCTGAAAAAAATTAACAGTGGCTTCTACTTATGAAAGTTCGCTATATTCAATTCGCAAACAAAATTTTGGAGTTCTCATACTAATTGAATTGATTATTTTGGGAAGGGCGGGCACTAGTCCATATTTTTTCGAAATCGAGTTAAGTATGTGGTAACACTTTACGTTAAGAGACGCTTGTTTTCACCGAGAACGGCTCTAGTCCAACTACTATTCTTTGAAATATGCCACTGTCATGTTCTGCGTTTATTTTGGGAAGGGCACTAGAAGATGTAGTCTTGTTTATAAATGAAAAAAAAAATTTAAGATTTATCCTCGTAAGGCCCAACGACCTATTTTTAAGACACAGGTTTAGTAGTAGTTAGAATAGAATATAATAGAAAATCATTTATTCGAATCATTTATTTACTTCAGACCCAGTCAAGTTTTTCGAATTTTGAATAACGACCCAACTACCTTATTTAGAACCTTATTTTAGAACTCTTATTACGATTTGAATATTAGCGCCATTTCCGAATGAACCATAGATTCACAATGTATAAAAATATCATATCTGAGTTGAAGCGTTTAGTTTTTTTTTGCATAATGAAGTGTGGGCCGCAACCACTTGAACTTATTTTTAGGTCTTTGGGCCGCAATGACTAACTGCCTAAAATTAGGTTGGGCCTTACGAGGATAAAGAAAGTGACTGTTCACATTCCATTAGAATATCAGGAATTTCATAATCAGATTACTAACTTAAAAATTAAAACTAAAACTAAATTAAAACTATTGAAGAATATGCTCCGTAACAAAAAAAACGTATTGAAAAAATGAATATTGACAAGAAATATAAGTTTAACAATGAAGTCCAGTGTTTTATAAAAATAATGTAGTTTCTTATTTAAATAGTCTTGTAAATTTTGGGAA
Organism: Coleophora deauratella; assembly: GCA_958295455.1. Classification (NCBI taxonomy): domain Eukaryota; kingdom Metazoa; phylum Arthropoda; class Insecta; order Lepidoptera; family Coleophoridae; genus Coleophora; species Coleophora deauratella. The sequence goes on along the minus strand of OY282409.1, from coordinate 8,749,700 downwards.
GGGCACAAGTCCAGCACCTTATTTTGTCATTTTTTGTCACTTCCAATAAATAAAAACTCAAACAAGAACATAGGCGCTTTTGTGTTAGATAGATCTATTTTCGATAAACTACCTATTTTGCACCTTCAATTGACTTTTTTTTCAACAGAAGGTTTTTTATGTCTCCTGTCAAATTTAGTCTGATGGACATGTGCCCTTCCCAAAATAGTCGATTCAATTGATCAACTAAAACGCTAATTTTGTATGGGAAGTCTAAACCAATTGCCAATTGATTATAGGTTCCATGGGGAAAGTTGTTCAGTTTCATGAGTAGAAGCCAATGTTAAATTTTTTCAGCTATTTTAGAAGGATCCTATATTGCAATCTTTTCTAATATTGCGAAGCTCAGTGTGGCTTATAACCAGGCACGGTCATAACCTGGATGGGTTTGGCTGTTAGTGGCATTTATCTCGACCGTTTCTGTTCTTCGCAAGGCACGTGAAGCCGTGCCGGCTGCTATCACTCGATGGCAGTCGTTTAGCCATATCGGAGGCCTTGAAAAGGTGGCTTGAAAACTGACACTATAGAGTAGGCCCGGCCACTAGCCCCACAACCTCCAGCGGACTTAAATAAATAAAAAATATCCGGGACAAATCACACACGGTCATCTGGCCCCAAACTAGGATTCCCTGTATTATTGGAACCAGAGCCTGATATACATACACATATAAGTTTTTAAATACCTTCATATTCATATAGATATAATACACCCAGACACAGATCAAACAAATCTGCTCATCACAGAAATGTTTGCCCTGGGTGGGGATCGAACCCACGACTCTCGGATCAGTAGTCAGGAGCACTAATCACTGAGCCACCGAGTCAGTCTTGGCCCCCGCGTGTGGAATATGGCCTATCCTTACCAATGGATGGGAAGAGACCCGTGCCCCTGCAGTGGGGACGATATGTGTTGTTAGTCAAACTCATCCAGGTTATTACTGTGTCTGTCTGTAGTTAACTTTCCGCATTGAGCAACGACCGTTTCACTTCTTAAAGTTTTACTTAACAAAGAAAGAATTGAAATTTATTTATATGCTAATAGTGCTTAGTGAAAATCTATATACTTCACTCCAATCAAAAAAAAGCAAAACGTAAACAAACTTACTATGAAACTGACACATGTAAATGTCATCTGCATACTATGTTTGTTTACCTTTTGCTTTTTTTTGATTGGAATGAACCATAGGTACTACCAGTGTGTTCACCACAGACTTGCACTCCGCTATGTTCATCAATCGACATTTTACGGCTGATAATGAATCTCAAAAGTATCACAAGAAAATAATGAATAATAAACTCGGCCTCAATCTATAGCACTAATCACTGACTTGTTTTCATGGTGGTCACGACCCCCAATCCCTGGGGTTACGGATGAGAAGTCAAAAAAACATTACAAAACTTACATGAAACTTGGTCTATAGATAGAATATGTCTGTTCTGGAGTAACTAGTAGTTTTGTGGACCAATTTATTTAATCTGTGCCTGGACCAAAGTAAATTCAGTACTTTGCTAAAAGTCGAAAACATTGTTAATGAGATGTCATTATACTTCATTTTTGTCGGTATTGTCTATATGGTATTATTTCAAATCATTATGTTAGCCGACAATATTATGACACTGCTTAATAACTGCTGATAACTGCTTTCATATAACAGAAGATGCCAACTAATGCCTATTTATATGTTTCTTACGTCAAAATCTATCTACCTGTCTCTTTTAGTTTGTGGCATCAGTCATGGAAGTACCTTTTTTTTTTGTTTGGTTCTTTCCTGCTTTTGCAAGGAAAAGGCAAAGGCTTCTCTGGCCATAAAGCCTATTCTTACGTAGTTTGCTCTTCTCTAAATATTTTTCTATTTCATTTGAGTTCTCATTTATCAATTTCTGTCGTCTTTAACTTTTTCTCTATTCTTCAACAAAATGATAGCACTTTTGATGAAGATTTCATGGACTTCTTGAGAGCACTCGAAACACAGTCTACACACTTTTATTTCATTATCCTACATATTAGACACTTAAATGGCACGTTATTGAACAATACACTATTAATATTATGCATTAAAAACCACGATATCTATTTTTTCGGATAATAAAACAAAAATGACAAACTCTTGCCGCGAGTTCCCGCCAAAAAGTCTCATGGAAGTACCACTCTAAACCGCCAAAACCGCCACGGTTTCATGATTTCGCTAATGACAACGAAGAGTAAGATTTAAAAAGATCAAATAAAAAAGTTCATATACATTGAACATTTATACTTCGTTCACTTCACAGGTAACACAATGAAAAGATCGGACTAAAAATTCTTTATTTCATGAAAAGAGCTTTTATTTAATAAACCTTTTTTTTTAGCCTGAGTAGCAAATAACGAGTTGTCGTCATCCAGTTGGTAAAGGGAGTTTTCAGATGACGTATGTCATACCGTTCATAAGTGTCTCAATAGATGGCGCTTCTAAACTTTGGAAATATATTTTTAATAACAGCGTAGAATTTACGGTAGAAAAATAGATTTAGTATTGTTTTTAACATATAAAAAACCACCTGAACATAGATTCTTATTAATTGAATTAACAGAAACAATAAATTTCCAACTTGGTCAAGTATGGATAACCTGGGTGCGTTCTGGTTTCTCTGTTATCTGTAATTTCTTCTTCCGAACTAAAAATAAATTGATTTTAATACATTCTTATGATTAAAATGCAATTTATAACTCGGTATCATGTTAGAATTCTTTTAAGAAATACAAAAACAATACTGATAAGCTTTGTGCATCAAAAATTATGAAAAGTATTTTTTGGATCAAACTGCAAAAAATATTCAATGAAAAAGTAATCTTCGAAAGCTAATCATCATTATTAGGATATTAGTCGGTTATATCAGTCAGTTTTGACGATTTTAAGGAGATTTTCTTTTTTCCAATGTTGATCAGCGCCATCTAGTTGAGTTTAGAGAAACCCGTGGAAAATTCCCTGGATTTATGTAATTCATAGAGGCTTCCTTGCATGAAGATTAAAATGTAGTCAGTTTTTTATTTCTCAGTCACAAAAAAGATTTATATGTATGCTTTTTATGTATCTAAACTCTTAAAAACTTGTTTTCTACAAATTACTCTGAACGAGTTTCACAGTGAATGTAGAACAATTAATAATTGGACTCTCTATCTTTACTATCAGTTGATCGATTTGTATGAAAAGGACAATGCAAGTGATTCGGCTCAAAAAAAATGTCACTGCCCAAAAGTGAACATATGCCAGTTAATAGATCTATGCAACCACTATCTTTTTTACAATGGAGTGATCAAAATCTATCCTGAGAGAAAAAAGATATGAACCATTGAAGACGCTATATGTAACGATCACATTGCCCTTTTCCATTATATACCCCTTTTTCATAATATATCTCTGTTGCTGTAGCTGTATCTTTTATACATTTTTTATTGATTGGGACCAAAAAATATAACTGCCCAAAATATAGATCTGTTAGATACTGCAACAGAGGTATATTATCAAAAAGGGGTACATAACGGAAAAGGACAATGTAATCATTAGACATAGCGTCTTCAATGGTTCATATCTTTTTCCTCCCAGGATAGATTTTGATCACTCCATAGTAAAAAATACTGTGGTTGACTAGATCTATAAACTGGCATATGTTTCACTTTTGGGCAGTGTTTTTTTTTTGGCCTTAAACTGTAGTTTGAGCCCTGGCTGATATTTTAAGATTATCCTCGAATTGCCTTTGTATATGTATACTTACATAAAACACTTAATAAAAGGTGAGGGTAAAAAATCTATCAAATACTCATTCATATACCGTTGTTTTGATTTTCATAACTTTATCAAATACTTATGCATTTTTTAAATTCTGTGTATACGTGTTTGGCTTTTTAAGCGTTTATAATTGTGATATTTTTCATTGCCATTTCTGCTGTCGATCTGTAATGATAATGACATGAAAGTGTCGAGAAATGTGATCAAACCATCAACGATAATTTTGTGCTGTAGGGTCAAATCCTGTGACGGTTCTCTTTCCGGACAGATACTACTTACTTAATTATTTCACACTGCTTACAAATAAGACACTTCTACCTACCTGTTACCGTAAGTAATCACCTCTAAATACGATACAAAGGCATCATATATGTATATAGGTAGATATTCGTACGTATATACGTACATGTACCGTGTACCAGCCGTCAGTAGACTCGAGGGGGAGTTGTAATCAGGAGATTAAAGGCAAAGGTGACATGACAACACTCATGCATCTGAATTCCACTCGATCCACACTTTGTATAGACTTGTCTCAAAGGAATAAAACATGAGAAAGAAATTCGTACTATAAGTCCGGTGCAGATTGATAAGTTTCAACCCGAGTGTCTCACAGGAAATTTCCTGATAGTTTTCTTTTGTTAAATTAGTAGATGCATATTCATGCTGGAAGAGCATGACAATTCTCCGATGGCGATTCATAGACGTATCGTTATGCTTCCCACTCGGTGGACCGATGATCTGGTGAAGTTAAGGACGTGGATTTAAGAGCTGCGATGACATGAACAGTCACACATGGGCTTCAAACCTACTTAAATTCGTTTTCCATCAGAGCTTAAAGACAAAGTTTTCTGCCTTACAACATCCCCAGATAAAGAAACGTTTTTGTTACTAATCTGCCAATATGTACTAGACAGACTTTGTAAAATCGTAACCGAGCCGCCCGCCATACTTTTTTTTCCTTTTTGCGACTAATACGCACAGCCACAGTGCAGGGGCGGTACGGTAAAGTGCCACTTACTCTTTCCCCAACCAACCCTTTCGCATAAAATCAACATGGCGGATGCGACGCGAGGCCTTTATTTCTTTTTTTTTCCTTTCTTAGTTTCTCTCCAACCTCTCCTTTGAAATTGAGACCCTTTTATAGCTCGCAGTTGGTAATACACACCAGTGGGAATGGGAAGTGAGTTTATCGTGTAATTAGCCGCTTTATGGAATTAAATGGGCCTCACTGCGGCAACTGCAGGCTGTAAAGTTTTAACCAACAACTTTACAAGTTTCTTACGGCATTTTTTTTGTAATGAAGAGGATAAATGTTGACCAGCAAGCCTAGATCGATTGTCACCGAAGGAAAACGAGTCCAAACTAAATATTTTATTAGATAAGTATGTGGTTTACTACATTATATTTTCCAAGGGATGACGATAGTTAAAAATTAAAGTGATAAAATTTTCTCGATAAAAACACATATTAGTTACTCTAGTTTCCGTTTTTAGATTTCTTTTTATCATTTTATCTTTATCATTATTTGTAATTTCATGCTAGTCAATGTGACCTGATAATATGTACAGTTAGCAAATAATGGTACCTAATTAATATTTTTCGTTCCGCGCGCTATCGCTATGATAAAATGTGCCGCACTCTTAATCACTATAATATACAAAATTGTTTTTAATGACGCATATGAACATATTCAGGCCATTATTCGGGTCTTTGATAACTCCTCCATACAAATTAAAAAAGTGGCGGAACAAAAAGTTTAACTCGAAAAATAGAACCGGGATATGTTCATATTCGCCACAAAAAAATCGCCTGATATAAATACAAATGTACAAAAGCGCAAAATGGAGCAATGTAGGCTGTATTTTCATAGTTTATTTATGTATCTACTGGTACCTACAGAGTGTTACAAAATTGGTCAAATAGTCAATGCAGTAGCTAAACTCTAGTTATATTTACGCGACAAAGCATACCTATGCATTGATTGCGCAATGAAAAACAATGCGAAACATAACACCAATAATAACTGCATGTTATTAGGAAACGAATCGAAATATTGTGTATATTACAACTTTAAACATAAGTAATCGTTTGGGCTTTGCGGTGTCGTCGTTATTCTATGACAAACAGGGGAATAGCGCTTAACTATGAATTCAGTAAAAAAGTTAACATAGCTTATTAATTTATATTTTATTAAATTGTTGGACTTTGCCCATTTTAAACAGCAAGCATATGTTGTAGAATCTGGTACCAACGACGGCAATTGAATTCAATCAATGACGACATATTTTTCTGTGTATTGTCCTTCTTTACAAAAGAAAGACGTGTGGAAGCGGTCATGTAGATCAAAGTCTATTACGAGTACGGCAAACAGACAAACTGACAACCGACACGGTCATAACCTGGGAGGATTTAACTGTAAGAGTGGCATTTACCTTTACCTCCACCATTCGTAGCTTCGAAAAGTACGCTAAGCCGTAGGTGCCGGTTGATATCTACGAGTAGATGGCAGTGTTAGGTCGTGTCAGAAGCCTTATATTATATTTTCAACACTCATGTTAGCCAGCCCTACAACCTCCAGCAATCCGGATTTGGAGTATACCTTATTAGTAGAGGTAAGGGAAGAGAACCGTTCCCAGCAGTGGGGAAGATATGGGTATGTAACGATAGCGTTAGCAACATATTTTAATCACTCACAAAGCTTTATGCTCCATCCTTGCTCCATCATTACAATATTGACCTAACACGATCATTTTTGCTCACATAGGTACCTACTGAATTTATTTTGTTAAAGAGTATGCGATCTTGTTTTGATAAACGCGAATACATGAAGTCATTACAATATCAAGTAGGTGCGATTCTTTCTTTAGCGTGACGTACGAATCATCCGCTAAGTAGATATTTATCTGGCTCAAGGCCTTAGCGTAGTGTTATCTAATAAAGATACAGGAGCTTGGGTGGTCGATCCGATGTCCGAAGACTTTTACATAGCATTTGCCAGCGCGTCTATAGATTTGTGAATTGTAAACAGCACCAGAAAGGTTACTAAAATTAACTCCAAAGCAAAGTGGGACGTGTTTGTACAAATAAATTCAATAGTTCTTATTATTGAATTACAAATAATGATATTGTACATGCCCAGCGTGTGAGAAAAGATTTAATTTATATGCAATTTAAATTATTTTTAAAACAGATAGTGAATTAAAAGTAAGTAAATATTATGAACTTATTATTATGAACCTACATACCTAGTGTGTGAGAGGATAACATTTTTATGCAATTTCACTTATTTTTACAACAGATAGTAAATTAAAAGTAAATATTATTAACTGAGTGTCTATATTTACCACTGAAAGTTTATTGGTCTTTATTATAATATAGGTATAATACATCAATAACTGTTTGTATTCACCAGGGCCTGCGGTTGGTGTGCTTAACAGGGTTGTCAATTCATGAAAAAATCTGATAACTCCTAGAATAAAGTACCATATTATGTATATACGAAACCAAAGAAAACAGCGTACTCCCACTTCAAAGGCCGGCAATGCACTTGTGACTCCTCTGGTGTTGCGGGCTTGCGGGTATGCGGGTGTCTATGAGCGGGGCGCGGCGGTAAATCGCTTACCATCAGGTGATTCGTCTGCTTGTTTGCGACCCACGCCATAAAACAAAATATATTTCAATTACACAATGAAACATGTGTATTTATTGTATTTTGTTCATAATTTTACATATATACTTACGTAATAAACCTAGCGACAGAGAGTGCCTAACTATCTTAAAATAGACGTATGATATATGAACTGATGCTGAATAAGTAAAATACTGCTTACGATAAAATCACGCACGCACAAATTTTTAACTTTACCACGCGTTTCTAAAACATAATAACGCAACGTAATGACAACCCTGCACTTATGGTATCGCTCTAACAACAAACTAAATGAGTCAGTCAGCCTGCGCAAACGCGCATCGCGATACGCGCCAGTCCGAGCATCCGCTGACCTCTCTTCACCAAAATGAACACTGTCACAAACCTCTTTATTTACTTTGTTTACGCTCTTTGCCTCTCTGACGCATTTGACATCGAAGAATTGACAAATAAGCGCGAACAGCTTCTCAGGACCGAAGCCCTCATATCGCTTGGTGGCAAAACAACGCTCACAGATAAGGAAACTATCGTAAACAATTGTCTGATGAGACATAAGTTCCGAGAATTTGACTACGCGTTCGATAATCCGCAATACTTCAACTTTTCGCGCCACTACTTCTTTTACAAGGACAAAATAAAAAAATCGAAAGTATACAGGATTATCAAGGATCTGCCAAAAGGTGCAGCGCTGCATATACACGACATGGGAATATTGGGACCAGATTATCTTATGAACATCACTTATATGGAAATGCTTCATGTGTGCTTTGAAAAACATGGTGTGCAATTAAAATTTTCAAATATCTCTCCCGATTCTACTTGCAGCGGTGGATGGCAACTTATGTCTGCAGCGCGGAAGTCATCTAAAAATAATGAAGAATTTGACGCAAGTCTAAGAAAATACTTTACGCTAGTTGTAGATAATCCGGAAGAAAGGTATCCGTCAATAAAGGAGAGTTGGGAAACATTCATGAAATATTTCATGACTGTTGCACCATTGCTGACTTACAGACCTGTATGGGAGCAATACTTTTACGACGTTTTGAAAGCATTTAGAGAACAAAACATTATGTACGTTGAAATCAGGAGTATATTACCAAACCTTTATGAGTTAGACGGAACCGTTTACGAACCTCTGATCACAGCGAAAGCCTACTCAAAAATAATAAAACGATTTGTTAAAGATTATCCAGATTTTATTGGTGCTAAACTGATTTATGCTCCCTCAAGGAAAGTGGACGTTGCTACACTAGATGAATACATTCAACTAGCCCTAAAACTAAAGAGAAATATGCCACAACATTTTGCTGGATTCGACTTAGTTGGAGAAGAAGATTTGGGGAGTCCGTTGATAGAATTTCTTCCGCACCTGAGAAAAGCCGCGAATAAGTTGACTTACTTCTTCCATGCGGGTGAAACGGACTGGTACGGTTGCTTGACTGACACTAACCTCGTTGATGCAATACTTTTAGGAGCCAAACGTATAGGCCACGCATACGCTTTGCCAAAACATCCGGTTCTTATGAAGGAGGTGGTTCAAAGAGATATCGGTTTAGAAGTCAATTTGATATCAAATACGGTCCTTTCTTTAGTGCGTGACGTTCGTAATCACCCGTTAAGTGTATTTCTGGCTCAAGGCCTTCCTGTCGTGTTATCTAGTGACGACCCAGGAGCTTGGGAGGCTGACCCGATCTCCGAAGACTTCTACGTTGCATTTGTCGGCGTTGCTAGCAAGCTCGCTGATCTGAGACTAATAAAAGAGCTCGCTTTAAACTCGCTTAGGTACAGTGCGATTGAGCCCAGTCAAAAGACAGAGGTAATAAATAAGTTCAAAGTGAAATGGGACAGTTTTATAGATCAATTCGATTGTTCTGCTTATTGATGTTGCACGTAGATTTATGTATAAATGTACCTATGTTGTGAATCCAAGAAATAAAAATGTCTTACGTAAAAACGTGTTTCGTTTGTCTCTTGATGTCTCAACCAATCTATACGAAATTTGATGTCGCCTGCGACATGAAGAAAGACATAGGCTATCTATTATTCCGCTTTCTTAAGTGGTTCGATAATAATATTATAATAACCAACAAAAAATCTAAGCTAAGCCACTGGAAGAAAGCTATTAAGAATATAAAACGACCTGTTTGACTTGACCCTGCAATTATCAGTTACTATTATAAAGGGTGTTAAAAAAAATGCGTTTGAAATTTTAAAGGGTTACTCAGAATCAAGTATAGAATAATAATTTATATGGGAAACTAAAACAAATTGTAGATCGGAATTATTAAATATTTTTCCTGTAACCTATGCTTGATTTTGAGTAAACCCTTAAAATTTCAAACGCACTTTTTTAATACAATAAGGTGTTACTTTATTAGTGCCCGATATTTTAGTCAGTGCTTCTACTCCTGATTCTGATCAACTTTCCCCAAGGATCCCATAATACATAATGACAAAAATATTTTTCATTTCCTATCTGAAAACAGATTTTCTAAAACCCAGGTTAATTTCAAACTACACGATGCTCTAAAAATATAAACCCTCGCGAACATAGAGAGCGGACGGCACAAGCACAAGCGACGCGACGTCCTCAAAAAGCGGACTACACGAGAGATAAGGGTGCTCCAGTGCTAACGAACTCATTGTCTGTTGCGCCATCTGTTAGAGCACTTGTGATCTTGTTATCTATGAGCTGCGAATGCGATACGATACTCCTATAATATTTATGTATGTACTTACGTACGGTATGAAGAACTAGCGACTGCGAGTTCGTGCTTTTGCATATAAAAATGGTTTACCGTGTAAAAATTACTTATGAATTTACGAAATTCATACGTCCATATACAGATATCACAAAATTGGAGTAGGACCCTTTACACAGGGTGTTAAAAAAATGCGTTTGAAATTAGAAGAGGTACTCAGAATCAAAGTTGGTATGAACAAGTAAAAAAGTAGTAGTACAATCAAGTATACAAGGACAATATTGAAAAAATCCGATCTGCAATTTTTTTCCGTTTTTCATACCAATTCTTGATTCTCTATTCAGATTTAGTATGGGAAACTGGGAAAAAAAATCGTAGATCAAATTTTTCAAATTTGTCCTGTATTCTAAACTTTATTCTGAGTAACCCAATACAATTTCAAACTCCCTTTTTTAACTGTATAAGAAAAAGACAGGGGTTCTAGTATTCATTATGCGAGACAACTTTGCTCGAATCGCTAAAAAAAATTACTTTTCATAAACGATCACCTGTTTGTCGATTTTACGGGTCCTACACCAATTTTATTACACCCGGTTTAAATGGCTTACATAATTTATGCAGCTACAATTAATATTGCAACCCAGTATTTTTCAACCTGTGGGTTGCGACCGACCCCCAGTAGGTAAATCGGTTATGCCTAAAAGGAAACTGTTTGTAGGTCCTACATGCCATGAAAAAATACGATTTCAGTGAGAAGATTGAGCCTTTAAGTTTTTTTTTAACAGTTTATCGAACCTAAAACCTATTTGGAGACGTTAATAAATAACTAAATCATTTTCTAATTGAAGAAAATTATAAATGTAGTCTTTCAAATCGCTAACATGGCCCTAGGGGGTCGCAAGAATTTTTTAAGTTGCAAAAGGGGTCGGGTATTAAGTTAATGAAAAAAGGTTGGAAAACATTGCTGTTACCGAACTCAGACACAAAAAGTTTCATGTACATATACGAGTAAGTAGAATGCTTTACACATTTTTTAAATTCTCATAAGGAGTGAGTAAGTGATCGCTTTCAGCGATATGAATGCCTATGTAATGTAATGAATGACAATAATTGTGCATATTTATTTGTTTTATTATTATGTGCAATAACGTGTTCATACATACAGGGTGTAACAGAAAGGTGTGACAATACTTCAAGGTTGGCTTTTACCCATCAAACTGAACAACTTTTGTTCTACATCTTTGTTCAAATCGCAATTTTTTTTTGGACTTTTCATACAAATCGATTAGCTGGCGAACCAAGTTTGTATGAAAAGTCCAAAAATTTTTTTTGCGATTTCAACAAAGTTGTAGAACAAAAGTTGTTCAGTTTGATGGGTAAAAGCCAACCTTGAAGTATTGTCACACCTTTCTGTTACACCCTGTATATTCAACAAAGTTCCTACCAATCAGAACTTGTAGACTCAACGTATCGCTTTTGAATTTACGGAACTTGTAAGCTCAATGTTTGACATTAAAAAAGTAGAATATTATATGAGTATGTAATTTATTTGCTATCTTATAAGTTATATATAACATAAGTATGGATTTTGGTGTGTAACATAACACCTATTTAAAAATGAAATAAATAATTAAGTAAATTGATATTATTATTTTATGTTATGAATATAAGCAACTCTTAATATTTTAATTACTTTTTTCTCATTTTAAGTGACGTATGTAAACATGCAACAAAATAACTTACTTGATTAATAAAAAGTACATAATATGTACTTATACTTACTATACGTTTAAATATTGTATATAAACATTGATATACATCCAGACAGAGCAAACAAATCTGCTCATCACGGAAATGTTTGCCGTGGGTGACAATCGAACCCACGACTCACGGATTAGAGAGATCTAACCACAGAACCAGCGATTTTGGAAGTTTCATTCAAAAACGTGTGGTTCACCTCAGTCTGCAATCTTAATCTTCAATATCGCTACTAGCGTCATTAGCTATCGAGCACTTGCATAAAATTTTTCATTCTTCTTCTTATCGTGTGGCACATTTTAACCGTATCTATCACAAAGGATAGACGGCAGTTGCCTTTTGTCCAATCGCAATGTTAAATTATTGAGATGTTAAGATGGAATCACAGGACGCAATAAATAAAAATTAAAAACTAACAGTAATGTATGATGTTTGGTTGGTCTAATCTTCGCCAGCTGGTACTGCATCCTCTAACCGCTTGATGTATTTAACTCGCAATTCTGTTACAGGATCTCCTTTCAGCTGATCCTGAAAAAAAAAGTTAAGTTATTTTGCATTAAAATTTTATCTGAGGAAACTGAAGCGCCATCTAGTGACGAGTAGCGTAACTGAGAATATAGCTCTCTGCCTATGGTTGCAAACTGCGCTAAGTAAAAAACCTTCCATACTAATATGTGAGTGGTTACGCAAAAAGGGACCTGAAGGGATTGGAAACAATTTTTTTTGTTTTTCATGAATTTTGTTTCTGTGGTCTTTCAGCTTTGTTTTTGTGTAATCAGAATATTTTTAGGTGCCGTAATCTTTTTTTATGGATTTTTTAGTGTATTTGTTAGTCATTTCGACTCAAAACTTTAAATGAGATTTACTCAAAATCAATTATTTTCCTCTGAGGTTCCTTTTTGTAACCACTCACATATGTTCTTTGTATCTTTTTGAAAAACATATACTCTGAGGGTCACAAATATTCACCTGCACAAACCAGCACTGAACATCTAGCTGAACCATTTGCAAGGCCCCTCTTATGGCCCCAGGTATCAATGCACAGTACTTGAGACCATTGTTGGGCATCTCAACCCACTCGCTCAACGGGCAATGGTCCCAGACTAGCGAGAACTCGTCACCGGAACTACTCCAGCTTGTGACTGTTGGTTGCATATTCATGTACAATCTGGAATGATAAGTATTAAATTTAGTGGAAAAGTAAGATAACTTTAAAGTATAAATCTTGAGAAGGACCATTTCATGTATGCTTCTTAATGGTTTCAATAAATTACAACAATCTACTAACTACAACTAACAACTAAATACAATTTGCTGACGACTCTGCCTGCATGGATATATTTTTTATTTGTGACTATTGAGGGTGCACAGTACCATTTTAATAGCCATTTTAACATTTTTATTATATATTTTTTTATAGTACTAAATCAATTCTATTTAATTCAATTAAACATGCTACATAGTTTTCTATGGCATTGATCATATGTAGAATAGAAAGATGTATGTTTAAATAAGATATAATTTGATGGCTGCATGGAAGACTGCCGCAATCGCTATTGCGGTAATTGACGTTGGGACGTTATTTTTGGCATCTAACAGCCCAGATACACCTTGTGAATCTTTTTCGTAAGTTTCTCAGTATTCGTAAGTGGCGGCAGTCTTCCATGCAGCCATAGATTTTTTTTTGGTCATTAATGATATCATTTAGTTAAATCAAACGAACTGATTTCTGATTTCTGAACTGACAGTCAGACAGTTAGAACTTATGCCATTAGTGTGTAAAAAGATGTGATAAGTATAAAAAAATGATCTGCAATATAAAATCATACTGTATGAATGTGCAACTAAATACCAATTAAAAGTTAAAAATCGCAGCATGTCACAGCTAATCATAACACCCAGTTAGATTATTAGTCATAGTTATTTTGCCTTAAGAAGTAGGTTATACCACATAATATAATTATGTTCAGTCAGAAGCAACAAACAATATATTAGTTTGAGACTCAGTGAAATATTCAATAGCACTTTCATGCAGTTGCCACTCAGTTCTGGTGTATGTTAAAAAGAGAAGCAAGTAGTATGTATAGATTATTTGGGTTGACTTCTATAGTGTAAGTGGGCTAGCAGCCAATGTACAAAAAAGATTATTTAATATAAGCAGAGATAACAGAGTAGAACTAAAATAAGTAACAACTACAGATAATAAACTAGTAAAGCATGAAAGATTACCGGAAAGCTTGCTGTATCTTATCAGCCGTCTCTCTCATTTCCATACAACGGTTTGTTGAGGTCCGAGCCAGGAAATCCTCGATGAGTCGGACACCCATATTGTAACCAATTCTCTCCAGCTGTTTATTAACATCGTCTGTGTTTTCGATCTCTTTTAACATCTGGGAGACCAGGGCTCCGTACGTGAGCGTCAGTAGTTCCGAATTCTGGAAAATTAGGCGATATTTTCTTTTGTAAAAACAGATTGTGCGAACTCTTTAATAAGTCGGAATTTTAATTGTCAGTCAAATAAAACTTACCACTTTCTTCGTATCAAGTCTAGATGTTTGTCGCGACATAATTATATCGAGTTCTTTAGAATTTTACAAAGTCAAGCAGAAAAACGCCTACTAGGAAGTCGTTCCAAAACCAGGTAGGGTGAGGTAGAATTTAACTCGGAGAAATGAAAGAGACGTAGCTATTTTGAGAAAGAGAAAAAAACATGATTTTGGAACGCTTGCGAGTGATTCCAGAGTGACAGGGTAACAAACGTCATCGAAAATAATTCAGAAAGGTTTCTAGCTTTTTTGGGTAGTATTCTGTCTTATTTATGGCTTTAACACCTTCGCAGATGCAAGCAATCGTATTTCAAAACAATTCCGAAGATAAAATGTATGTCTTAGTCTGTTTGACATTGACTACGAACTTCCCGCCGAATAAACTGTCAGGCGAATTTTAACGGTAATCAAACAGCGTTAAAAATCGCACTTGTCAGAGTGAAAATCGCATTCACGAAGGCGTTCCAAAATCCCGACGGAGAACTGTCAGGCGATCATTCGGTTACCCTCGGTTTCACTCGGCTCGGTTTTGGAACGATTTAGGGTAAAATTCGCATCACCCCGAGTGAAATCTTTGGTATTGGAACGCAACCTAGAATTCAATCCAACCAAACGAACAGTAAATGTTTTGACAGTGACAGGAGACAGCGAGTGAATAATTGCCAGTTATGGTCCTAGAATCCCTCAATAATACAAGTCGCGTTCGAATATAGGATAAAGCCGTAATCTAAGCACCAAAATACAGGTGTCCCAAAACGAATGCGACAAATTTTGTCTGGTGATAGCTTTGATCAAGACCTATCAAATAATGGAACATATATTGGAAGCACTTTAGTATATGCAACACCGCAGAGGAGGGGGAGGGGGTGTGAGGGGGGTCGGGAGAGGGGTAACCCTCCCCACCTAAAGTGTGGAGACGCGAAAAAAAACTTTTTTTTTGAGGTTATGTCTGTAAAAACGATGAGAAAACGCATGGGCTCCGCTAGAAGACTGGCTACGTCACCCCTTTCGCTCCGCTAGCACTCTCACCCATCACTTTTAAAAAACACTCTATAGTTATAGTTGTGTGACAGACAAGACTACGTGGAATCGGGGTGCTCTGATTCGGATCTGTGACTCAAAAGTGAACCTAAATTAACTCAAGAGGGGTGCTCAGTTTCGTATATGTTTTGGAACAGACCTTCGTGAAAATTACGATCCTTGACACTTAACTTTTCATCCGAAATATCATTATGCCGCACGTTATGTCACATTCAGTTTCACCTGAAAATATGTAATTTTCAAAAAATCATATCTCAAAAACTACTGCGCTCCGCACCGTGAAATTTTGGGAAACGATACATCTAAGTAACCCCAATCTACAAAAATATATAAACTCAATCTGTGGTGTGATATTCTAAAGCTGAGCCCATATTATGTTCAGCGAAAGTTTATGGTTTTCGAATTACACCAGATGTAAAAAAAATAATTAAAATGACTACCTTGCGGTGGTCTTTTGAGCTTTTGTTATAAAAAAAAACACTAAATTTGTAAACATTTTTTACACACCAAATTTGTTATTTAGAGTGTCTACCCGAATCTACTATTTATTCTACAAAAAAATTTAAGATGCTATCAGAAATATATCTTCATTTATGAAAAATCTTTAAAAATATTCACTAACTTCCTGAGTCCTGGGAGGGGCGAATGTCAAAAACAACAGTATTTTTTAAATATCTATATTTATTAGGGGTTTCGCAGTACGAGAAAAATAAAGAAAAAACTTAATGTTTTTCCATCAACTTTTTCATAATGTCCTCGAGTACATGAGGATTATGTCCTCGTATGAGATGAGGACATAGTTTTCCTACAAGTTTCATTATCGTCACCAGATTTACACTATTATCTAACGTAAACTTTTGTTTTATACAGAATGTCCCAAAACTAATGCGACAAATTTTGTCTGGTGATAGCTTTGATAAAGACCCATCAAAATAACGAAACATATGTTCAGCAAAAGTTTATGGTTTTCGTGTTATACCAGATTTAAAAAAAACACTACCTTTCGATGGTCTTTTGAGTTTTTTTTATAAAAAAACACTTAATTTGTAATTTTTTTGCATTCAAATATTGTTGATTAGTGTCTCTCTCTACCCGAATCTACTATTTATTCTACAAAAAAATTAAGTATGCCATCAGAAATACATCATAAATTCAAGAAATACCTTTAAAAATATCCGATTATGAAACTTTAAACATCGAAAACGGAAAAATATAGTACTGAGTAATTTTGTCTGACATGTTAAAAAAACTCCTTGGTTAATGGCAATTTTAGAAATGTATAGCACTTGTACATTTTTTTATTGTGAAATCGTTTTTGAACGTACCGTCTGGGGATTTTTTAAATAGAGTACTGACAACCCCGAAAAAATTGAAATTTCTTCGTTCGTTTTTTGTTTTTGTTTACGACGTTTGTCATGTTTTTTCAAATAGGAGGAACTGTTTTTACATAAAATGGTGCTTCTCAGTATAATTTTCATTTTGTGATAGTTAAAGAATGGATTATAATGACGAAGGTGCTTCGTTTGCATTAAACATTGGCGACAGCGCGGGTTCACACGACGCGCCTTCCGCGGTGAATTCCAGCGTTCTCAATTATTACAAGAAGTTTGGTAGGAAGCGGGATTTGGAGCAATTCTTTTCCCTATCAACAGCTCAGAGTGAGATTAGGGACCCCAGGAGCTCCTTTTGGCGGAGGATGAAGGCGCCAAGTGATTCGTCAGACTCTGGCGACAACCGTGGAAAAAGCGAGTCGTCTCTAGAAGTGTGTAGGATATCCATCAAATGTACTGTCCCGGAGGAAGAACCAGGCAGATCGCAGGTGATTTCATTGCCAAACCAACAAAGTGACAAGCATGCCATCACTTTTTTAATTATTTTTAGAACTAAAATGAAAAATAAAAACCTTATCACCATATCACACTATTCTGAATTTAGGATTCCTAATTACGATTTAGCATTTTAGTAATAATAATTAAGTCTGTAAGGTTCAATATTTGGTAGTTAGCATTGTACCTACAAGTAGGTTGCCAGAAGTCTGTTTTCCGAACGGACAGTCTGGTTTTCCTTATGTCTGTCCAGTCAAGAAAACCTTGGTAAACCGGATAAAAGATTTTAAGTCTTATTGTAATTTGGTATTTTTGTTAAATAAATTAAAATATAGAAAGCGGCCAAGTACAGGTCCGACTCACCCATGAAGGGTTCCGTAGCAGCAAGTAACATGATATAGAAGTTCTTGTAGTTAGTTTTAGGTAAATTGCAGTTTATGATTTATGACATATTAAAAAAAATTACTAACTAGATCTCGTTCAAACCAATTTTCAGTGGAAGTTTGCATGGTAATGTACATCATATATTTTTTTAGTTTTATGATTCTCTTATTTTAGAAGTTACAGGGGGGGGGACACATTTTACCACTTTGGAAGTGTCTCTCACGCAAACTCTTCAGTGTAGAAAAAATTATATTAGAAACCTCAATATCATTTTTGAAGACATATTCATAGATACCCCACACATATGGGTTTGATGAAAAAAAAGTTTGAGTTTCAGTTCTAAGGGGGAACCTCCAAAATTTATTGTATATTTTTTTCTGTTTTTGTGTGAAAATCGTAATGCTGTTCACAGAATACATCTACTTACCAAGTTTCAACAGTATAGTTCTTATAGTTTCGGAAAAAAGTGGCTGTGACATACGGACGGACAGACAGACAGACATGACGAATCATAAGGGTTCCATTTTTCTCCATTTGGCTACGAAACCCTAAAAACTTGTCTGGTTTTTTTTGCACCACATCTGGCAACCCTACCTAGAAGTGAAGAAGACTTGATAAAAAAATTGCACATGTATTAGACTTGCATAGTAAGTTTCCCAACTTGGAATAATCGACAATGCTGAAAGCGTCAAAAAACCTACTTCAATCGCGTAACATACGGGTGAAACTGAGAACCTCCTTTTTTGAAGTCGGTTAAAATACTAAAACCTTCTCCTAAATGTACTAATACTTTTCTGAAAACCGCATTAAAATCGGTTCAGCCAAACGCGAGATAATCGCAGAAAAACATACATACAGGTCAAACTGAGAACCTCCTTTTTTTCAAGTCTGTTAAAAAATAAAAGAAATTTAACTGAATTCAGGATACTCCGTCAGCTCGTGATACGTTAAGAGTTTATTGATTGTATTAATAATTTGTTTAAAGAACAACTTTTTACAACATTATATTACAACATACTGGTATTGATTGAAAGATAAAAAAATAATTGAAAAGCAAGTTAAAAAATATTTTTATCTTTGGTTGTATTTAATAGCATTGATCAAGAGAATCCATAGTAAGTATTTAAAAATATTGAATATTGTTACTGTATAATTATTATCTCACTATAATGTTACAAATGCGAAAGTATGGATGTTTGTTTGTTTGTTTATTTATTCCGCTTTCACGCCGCAACTACTTGAATTTGGATGTAGGTAGGTAGATAATTTCATTACATTTATTTATTTCAGACTTCCAAGGTCCATAAAAGTTAGTAACAATTGTGACTTACAGACTATGTTAGTTATAATTACAACAGATAAAAAAAAACAAAAACACAAACATACAAACTATATTAGTATACAACAACCTTAACCTATCTTAGTAACTTATATCTAAAAGGATTTGGTCCGACAGATCAGGGTCCACAAGAATGGATTATCAAATCTGTCGGCCAGCACCCGCAGGATTTCGTTGGGGCTCTCGCGCAGCCTGCGTAACAATGACGCCGATTTTTTACGCCAAATGGCGTCGAACCCATCTGTTCGCGCCTCCGTGAACTTGAAAGAAGATAAGAACGAAGATAAAATACTCGGCTTACACATAGGATACTTTTTATCCCGGAAAACTCTTAAGTTAAAGTTAAAGTTAAAAAGAGAGGAATGCTTAAAAACTCAAAATTGCCACTTCGTCACGAGATGGCGCCACCTTAATATTTTCTTTCTCTCTGGACCCAATTCTAAAGTCCATGCAGACGAAGTCGCGGGCGGAAGCTAGTGTAATATAAGTAGGCCACTAAAAAAATTTTGAGATTAAGTACCTTAACCTGAGGTTTTAGCAAAATAAATTCCAGCAATGGCAATAAATTTCTCCATAGGCCAAAACTAGGGTTTCGGGATTTCCGGGTTATTTTCATTCCCGGGAATCTGGAATGATTTTTTTGCGTCCCGATGTGCCGGGGCATTGTCTTGGTGCAGGCGCCATGTGTCCAACCGCGAATTTGGACGTAGTCTTTTAACCTCGACAATAAGTTGAGGCAGACAAACTTCTGTGTACCATTGAGCGGTGACTGTCTTCTGCTCATCCAGGGTAATACTTTTGATAACACCTCTTTTACTAAAAAATACCACCACCATTTTCTTGTTCATTGATTGTGACTGTTCTACTGTAGTTGGTAATCATAGATAGTAATGAATTGGAATTTGTCAATAGTACTGTTTTCCTCGGTATAACTTTAGATGCTACATTGCAATGGGGTCCACATATAGAAACTTTAGCGGGAAAGCTTAGTTCAGCTGCTTATGCCGTCAAAAAAATTAGGCAGTTAACAGATGTAGACACTGCACGGCTAGTGTATTTTAGTTATTTCCATAGTATTATTGTCTTACGGAATTTTACTCTGGGGACATGCAGCTGATATTGAAACTATTTTCGTTTTACAAAAAAGGGCAATTCGCGCAATCTATCAGATGCGATCCCGCGAGTCGTTGAGGGATAAGTTTAAGGAAATTAATATTTTAACGGTTGCTAGTCAATTCATATATAAGAACATTATGTACGTCCGCAAGAATCTGCATTTGTTTCGTAAAAACAGTGACAGGCATGATTTAAACCTAAGGAATATAAATAACATTGATATTGCCTATTCGAGACTGAGGAAAGTTAAAAAGTCGTTTGTGGGGCAATGTGTACGATTCTATAATAAAATACCAGAACATGTAACAAATCTGCCTGAAAACAAATTCAAAACGCATGTAAAACAATGTCTGTGCTCAAAAGGTTATTATAAGATAATAGATTATGTGAATGACAAAGACATATGGAAATGTATTGCTCTTCCTGATAACTTTATTGTTAATAACAAACATTGTATTAGTAATTAAGTGTTATTTTAAAAAATGTGTTGAAGCGAGTTTCTTTTGGGCTCGACGTTTCTTCTCGCTTCGGAAACACTTCCCGAAACGTTGAGTGTACAAGTTCCGCGTGGTAGGAACTTTGTACTAGGTAGAAAAAAAAAGACGATTTAAAAGTATGTGCAAAACATCTACTTAAATAAAAAACATTTTGAATTTTGAATTTTTGAATTTTGAATTTTGGTATTTCTTCATTTTCAAACACCCATAGTTTGTTTTTAGATTTACTTTTTATATCGTAGTAGTAAAGCCAAGACTTGTTACCTGTTACTATACTATTTACATATTGTGATTTACCATGGTCAAACATAATAATGATGACATGAATAATGATGATGTTGAAGATGTGGTAGCGATCTTACCAAGACTCCCCAATGCAATTAATATAGGGAACTGCCCTTATCTTTGTGTCTGAACATATCAAAGTTGTTAGTTAACATTGACATTTGGCGGCAAGACTGAGATTTGATGGTGGTAGCTAGCCAGGTGGACTCAAAAAGGGCTCTAACAAAAACCAAACCGACCCCTCTTAAATAATATCATTCCACACGACTAAAACTTACCGCGCCGCCGAAGTATGCGTGGGTGGATTTTTTACTAAAATTTGTTTAATTTATTGAATAAAATTTAACTACTATTGTGTCCCCCGGACACAAAAGACACTTTTCTGAACCCCACCAGGATGGCTCCGGGAGCCCTTCAAACTAGGACAAATGTGGGGAAACTTAGATGGATGGCAGCCGTAGACTTAATTATTTATATTTTTTCGTTCGTGGCGTGCCTTGCTTTGCTATCGCCGCCTTGTGTCAGCCATAACATGGGCGCAGGGTCTTTGAGAGTGCCGGTGGCGCCGCGATCTTTAGAGGTATCGCGAGTGGCGCTCGGCGCCCCCCTGCGACCCTGCGCCCGTGTGCACTGCACACCCTGCACCATAGGTAAAGCCGGCACTGAGTATGCTATGCTAACCAAGCAGTCCTATTTATGTCCCACAATGGCTGTCAGTGTGATTAATGATGAAGATTCCAATTATTGGATACAAAATACATTGTATGCCTACATACATATTCATAGATTCATACATTGCATCCAATAAGTCAGTTCACTTTGTAACGCAATAGGAAGTGACGCCTCGAAATTTTCAAGTTAGTGATAGCAAACAATATAGGAAAATAACTGCATGGAAAGGTACAATCCATTGTACAACCCAGTGACCATAATTTTGATTTTAATTTCTTCTTGCATCTTAAGTTTTTTTCATCATGATCTCGGTTGTCATGGTTTGCTTGCAAAAGTTGAAAACCCTTAAAATAAAATATCGTGGAGTTCATCACATAATGATGGCAATATTTTATTCAATTTCATTAAAATTTGGAAGTTTTTTTTTTTTTTTGAAGATAATTAATTAACTGTTATTATGGAACATAGGTTTTTGAAATTATTAAATTTAACTTACACTTATATTTTTTATCTTTCAGGATCCAGATAATAATGTATTGGACAAGAGTGAGTCAGTATCACCACCAATTGTGACTGAAGATGCAGCTGTTGATACTTCTCAACATACAGAAGATGAGTGCGTAAAGTCTGATGGTGAACATTCACAAAAGTGTAAGTAGGCATATATAGCAGTTTTCTTCTCAAAACTTTGTTTAAGGCCTTAATTCTTGTTAATCGGTTCTTTAATGTACAGATTCTCTTCGATTAATAAGACTTAAGGCCTTAGGGTGCATTTCCATTGACGCGGAGCTGGGCTAAGCGGGGCGGAGAAGATCAGAGAATAGTAGCAAGTGTTTCTACTGAAGCGGGGCGGAGCAGAGTAGAGCAGAGTGGAGCGAAGTAGGGTGAAGCAGAGTAGAACAGAGTGGAGCGAATTAGGGCGGAATGGAGTGGAGCGGAGCAGAACAGACCTAGAAAATGGTCACATGCAGCTCCAGACCACTCAGCTTCTCTTCGCTCCGTCCCGCTCAGCTCCGCTCTATTTCGCTCCAATCTGCCCTACTTCGCTTTACTCTGCCCTACTTCGCTCTACTTCGCTCCAATCTGCCCTACTTCGCTTTACTCTGCCCTACTTCGCTCCACTCTGCTCTACTCTTCTCCGCCCCGCTCAGCCCAGCTCCGCGTCAGTGGAAATGGACCCTAAGGCCTTTAGTCTTATTAATCGATGAGAATCTGTAAATTAAAGAATCGATTAACAAGAATTAAGGCCTTAAACAAAGTTTTGAGAAGAAAACTGCTCTTCGTTTGTAGCTGAAAAGGACTAAAGAGTTGTTAAAAATATGTACCCTCTGCTAACTTAACCGTTATTTGGTCAATATTTTGCCTATTTAATAGTAAATGTTATTCCTTTTTGAATAGCTAAAGAGATGTAGAAGTTTTTAAAACTATTTGCAGAATAAGTTCCATATTTTTTTTTTAACAGAGAGCTTCAAATTTAAAAACACTTTTTGAAAATTATTTCATTCTAACCGTTGTCAAGCAGTTTTTTTAAGCTGTTAGTAGTAGGTTCAGTTTTGGTTAATCATTTTTATTAATTGACATGTCTTCTAACTATTTACATTAAAAAAATGAACCCTAGAAGCACTAATCCCAAATCTCAATCTTTAAAGCTCAATATCTCCATAACGGTTAAGTTTCGGACACCATACCATAGAATCAAATCCATCAGAAATGACCTGAATAATAACGTCCTTTAATATTCAGTACGACTTTTCTTGTAACCCTGTATAAACAATCATCTAGTGGGAAGATGTCCACAGCAATATTCCATTCAGTTCAGTTGATGGTAAGCTATGTATATCCATGTGTTCTTGCCTGTGGTTGCCACTTGATAACTTTTCTTCCACATTAGTATTCTCTCATTAGCAGTGATCGGAATAGGTAGACTGTATTTACCTAAACTTCGTCACAGAACAGAGACGTCTTTCGGAGACTTCCTTACAACATTTTTTCCGGGTCAATTGACTCGGTTTTCGTGAGATCACTTAGTAAATTAAGAATGAATGTTATTCGGAATACGTAGACTATACAATATACATCTATCTCTTAGCGACGAGATTTTTATTTTTATAAATAATATTTTTATTTTATGAAAACGCAATATAATAGAATTCCACGCAGATGAAGTCGCAGGCGGAAAGCTAGTTTCCAATAACATTACTTCATAATGTACCTATGTGATGTTCCAAAACACCGGGAGAATTATCGCGGAAAAAATGTTGTCGTAAGGAAGTCTCCACTCTGTTCCTTGAAGTTTAGGTGAATACAGTCTACCTATTCCGATCACTGCTCATTAGTCTACCCATTGATCCATATCATTTTTTTTCTGTTAAAAATACACAATGTAGAACTGTATACATTAATGAAATTCCAAAACCTCGCTTACTATCATGTACTTTTATAATTAAAATTAGGTGTCTCGTCGTGTACTGTCATTTACTTTTCATATAATTTTTTTTTCCAGCTAACGATGCCACACTGGACACATCTATAAATAAACCTTTCTCACCGACAAGTAGCATTACATCTCAACGCAAACTAGAGTGGGATTCATTAGCAGACGTCGGTTACGCGAATGACGGCGACCGTAAGAATTCAGCATCTAGTTTGAGCACTTTAGAAAGACTTGCTCTGAAACAGCAATACTCAAACAACGATACACAACCCGATAATTCAAAATTAGGAACACCTACAGCGCATTCAACCCCTCAAGAAGAGACTGATATGAAGTTTAAAGGTAAAAAGGCTAAAACCACAAAGTTCCACAGTAGAGATGTGGACTTAGTGGAAGTGAATATGCCTGAAAGTACACAAATAAATCCTCCCCAAGCAATCAGTGTGAATCTGACAAAACATATTTCTTTCAATGTTGAAAAAGATGGTGGAGTTACTCTTCATAATATCAACAGAAATCTTAGTATGAAACCAGAAAAAGTTACTGTTGAGACTGAAATGACACCACAGGTTAAAATAGATAAAGAGATCCAGACATCACTCAAAAAGACTAAAGATAAATCTAGTAGTTCAGGAGAAATGGCTAAAAATGTTCATCTGTATGGACACGGAGTGCCTGTTTTGATCAATCTGAATGCTGTGAGAAAGAAGACTAGGAAAAAGAAATTGAGGACAGCTAGAAGGAAATTGCAGTGTAAAAGAAATATGAATGCTAACAAAGAAAATCTACCTGTACTAGAAAAAAGTGGAGAACAAGTGTCAGAAGCAGAAAGCTTTGAATACATGCCTGGTCACATTTATAATCAAAACCAGCTAAACAATGATCAGCCGACACACAATAGCATTCCTGATAATAAATCAAGCTTAGAATCTAGTGGAGCTCTCACTACTACAGATTCAAGCAAAGCATCAAAACACTCATTTACAAAAGACTTGGAAAAAAGTATAAATTTGCTCAAAACTGCATTGCAATCTCGTTATGATGACACTAGTCTCAAACAAAGACTAATTAAAGAAGTTGTTGAGCGATTAATCAAATCTAATTACAGAGGTGATAAAACTACAACAGATTTTTTGTCTGGCCTTAGCTTTAGCAGCAAAAATTTGGGTCTTGGGGAAAGTAATCAAACTACTACAAGTACATCTGACGCTAATAATACTGCTGATAAACCCAAATTGACCAAACCTAAAAAGTCCATTTTGAGATCTGATAAATTTAATTCAAATCCAATGAGGTCGACTTCACAAAGTGCTCCTAATTTACCATGTGCATCTAAAAGTGATTTACCAATCACTTCTAGCTTCAGAAACCCTATTATTTCTTCCACTAATACTGAATCAGATGTATCTAGCAAAGATAAACTCTCTTCTGATCCAGCAGTTGCTAAAACTTCGTCAGAAGAACTATATAACAAATATTTGAACGCTCTGAAGAAAGAGCAAGCTTATAAGAAACACTTGCGTGAAAAAGAAATGTTTTTAAAACAGAAATTGGGTAGTTCTGAATCAGCGTTAAAGTTTCCTGTGTCTTTGAATTCAAGTACACAAAACAGAGTGAAGGATTTAATAAAGGACTTGACTAGAAACAATTACGATGATGGATCTGGCGATGCTAGTAAACTGGAAGTAGTATCTAGCTCTTATAATATAAATCCTCAGAGATATAGTGCAAAACCACAGAGGAGTCATTCCGTTTTTACTCTTTCTTCTGGTGGATCCAGCTGCCAATACAATAAACTGAATCCCAGAAAAGATGAAACTAAAAAGTCACCAAGAGCCACTCATAGCAAAAATGAACATTACTGTTGCTGTCCTTATCATTCAGGAAACACCAGAATGGGAGTGACAGATAGCTCAGTACAGGTCGACTTAAACCCAAAATATAATGGGTCTGCTGTAAATCCTACATGCGGCTGCCACAAAATTGCACCACCAACTGCTACAGGTGATGTAAAGTATATGTGTTTCTGCACTGATAAATCACTCATTGATAAAAATGGGGACAAGATTATTGTTTACAAGTGCCCATTTCAGCCCAGTAAAGTTCAGTTACAGGACTCCAATGAATGTATGTATGGCAATAAACCATCCAAATCATCCCAAACGAATTTGCCATTAAACTTACTTGGTTCAAAATATTCCGATCAAAGTTCCACAATATCCAGTGAAGATAAACATAGGATGAACATTTGTCTTGCACGCGAGAGTGACAAAAAGTATGTTTTCGTACACGAGGGTATAAGATGTACACAAACGGAAATTAGTATAAATCCAAAGATTTCCGATCCCCACTTATCTGATATTGAAATAGTATGTAACTGCGCTGAATTGATTGGTGAGCAATTTAGAGAAGTATCCAAATCTAGTATCCAAAGTGAATCTGTATGTGTGGGAGAGCAAAATGCTGATATCAGCAGTCCTAAAGACGACGTAACCAATTTACCGAAAGAAGACAAATATGTTCAGTCTGTGTTAGGTGAATATCAAGAGAGAGACATACATCCACAAATATCCGTACCCGCAGGCTTACAAGATAACTACAGAATACCTATACAAGGTACCAACATGACTTTAATGGTTAGCATAGACTCGAAATCAGACAATGATCCATTGCAAAAGGTACTGAATATTGGAGAGTTGAGAATAGCTGCAGACACTGTAGGACCGATGGGATTCGCACCTTGTTCACAAAACTCTGTCCTTTGCAATTTTGCACCCAAAACTCAAGTTCTCAGTGAAACTTTTCCCAACAACACATATCCCAGTAATAAACCTTCCCCCATTTTAACTCCTATTTACAGTACTGGCAGTTTACATCATTATGACCCTAAAAATGACATCGGAGAGGAACGTTTGCTAGCGAATTATGAATATCCAAAAATGGAACGTAAATGTCCCTGCCCAGAAACAGCTACGTGTGGTCGTACTTGCACAGACAGTGCAGAGTGTGTGAATCCAAAAACCGAATGTTTGGAATCTCCAAAATTGGTGGAAAAGTTACTGCCAAAGTATTCTATGGAAAAAGTCAAATGTATTGGCCCTGAAAGTGCAAAATGTGGAGGTGATTGCGGCCCCGGTGCCCCATGTATGAAGCCTAAACCTAAGCCCCTGCTTCGGGCTAATACAGATTCAGGTATTATGCCAAAAGCCAATTTCAATATTGATTCTCCGAAGAAACCAGAGAGTGCCCGTGGTTTTGGTGCTAGTGCACCAAATTTCAATTCTAAATGCAAATGTGGAGCCTCAGCGAAATTCGGTGGTACATGTGGACCAGATGCTCCATGTATGAAAGACAAGCCTAGAGACTTTGATCCTCGTGGTTTTGGTGCTAGTGCTCCAAATTTCAATGCAACTAAATGCAAATGTGGAGCCTCAGCGAAATGCGGCGGTACTTGTGGACCAGATGCTCCCTGTATGAAAGACAAGCCTAGAGACCTTGATCCTCGTGGTTTTGGTGCTAGTGCTCCAAATTTCAATTCATTTAAATGTAAATGTGGAGCCTCAGCGAAATGCGGCGGTACTTGTGGATCAGATGCTCCATGTATGAAAGCCAAGCCTAGAGACCTTGATCATGGTTTTGGTGCTTGTGCTCCAAATTTCAATGCAACTAAATGCAAATGTGGAGCCTCTGCGAAATGCGGCGGTACTTGTGGACCAGATGCTCCATGTATGACAGACAAACCTAGAGACATTGATCCTCCTAAACAACCGAGGCCTTTAGGATTAAATGAACCTGATGCAACCAAACCAAAATGTGCATGTCCTCCATCAGCCAACTGCGGGCAAACTTGTGATGAAAACGCACCTTGTATGAAAACGAAAGCTCTGCCTTTGGGAGCTATGAAACCTTGCACGAAAAATGAGCCTCCTAGATCAATCGCAAGTGACACTGACAAATCAGATTGTACCTCTAAGGCAATCTTAAATAAACGGGAATGTGTTTGCCCACTATCGGCTAAATGTGGGCAGACTTGTGATGAAAATGCGCCTTGTCTGAAAGGTAAGTCTCGTACATCAAACCCAAACGACACTGACAAATCGGAATTTGCATGTAAATCTACATTAAATACACGGAAATGTGCTTGCCCTCCATCAGCTAAATGTGGACAAACTTGCAATGAAAATGCGCCATGTATGAAAAAATCTCAAGTGCTTCCAAGTAATACTGAGAAATCTGAATGTGCACCGAAACAATTAAATACCCCTAAGTGTGTTTGTCCTCCATCAGCGGGATGTGGACAGACTTGTGATGAAAATGCGCCTTGTATGAATACTAATAAACCTGACCCCATTGATAATTGCACAAGCGAGCATTCTAAAGTAAAACTTAGTCCTAAAAAAACAATGCTGAGATACAATATGAATCCAGATGATTGGCGGGATGATTTTGTTCAAACCGAACCTCTTGGTAAATCACAAAGTAGCACACAAACAGACAAATCTGATTCTAGTAACAGTGCAAAACCACGACGTGCAGAGTCTGTAAGGCCTAGTAGAAATGAGAGAGCGCCGCGGTCAGGCGCGACGAAAGATTTGGTGTTAGATATGATTCAGGATATAACAAAACGTTATTCTAAAAAAGATATCGAGAAAAATCAAAGAAAGAAATGTTTTAAAGAGATTATGACAGTACTCAACTATCTTTTGGACATTGATGACAATCCAAACCCTGACTCCGGAGACAGTGATAGATTGCCAGAATGTTGTGATGACAGTACCAAATTGCCAGAATATTGCGAAGATAATAACAAA
The DNA here is from genome assembly GCA_958295455.1 of Coleophora deauratella. Lineage (NCBI taxonomy): Eukaryota > Metazoa > Arthropoda > Insecta > Lepidoptera > Coleophoridae > Coleophora > Coleophora deauratella. The sequence continues at coordinate 8,720,834 of OY282409.1, read as the reverse complement.
TTGCCAGAATGCTGCGAGAAAAAAGAGAGCAAAAAAAATGAGACTTTCGATTGCGTTCAAAAAGCTGACGAATGCTGTGGTACAGAAGATATTCCCGTAAGAAACGTCAGAATGGCGGTTGAGAGTTCTACAGATGAATCCTGTACGTGTGGTAGCAATATACAAATTAAAGATTGCAGGTGCAAGGCAATATACTTAAATAAAAAAATGCAATCGTGTATAAAGCATTGTAGGTCGACCATTGTTTGCCCGCCATCCCCCTGCGTTTTTCCTCTGTCTACAGACAATCCTTGTTCTACATCATCAGATACAACAACATGTAGAGTCCTAAATAGAATTAGAAAGGAGTGTGACAAATACCACCAAAAACGTTGTTGTTCTTCCCACGGAGGGAAAGGCATGTGTGAAACTTCTAGCACTACATCTGTAAGTTGTTTAAATTGCAAACGTACACATCACTGTTACTGTAAAGGGAACAGGTGCCGTGGTTATAGATCTAAAACGTGTGCCGACAAATTGAGGAAGAAATGCATAGCTTACAATCTTATCATTCAGACTTCAGAAAGTATGGTTAGCGAAGATGCTCCATGCGATCAGAAGTGCCGCCCTTTGAAGAATATATTTGTGAAAGTTCCTCCCAAACACAAGGTTTGCGACATGCCTTTCAAGGAAGCATGTACTAAAGTAGAAGAAGAGCAACCCTCTTGCAGTCCTTGCTGCAAAGGACGATGCAGGAAGTCTAGAAGTGCATCTGTCGGGTCTTGCACTGATGAAGCCCATAAGACGACCCAAGTGTATTCTGTAAGAGAGTATTTGGAGAGAAACCGACCAGATTTTGTCGAGCAATGCTCAAAGCGTCAACATTGCTTGAAGTCAATTAACGAAAATAGGTGAGGATTACATTTTTGTACTTTATGTAGTATATATTTCTATGGGCCCTGTGCCTGAAATAAACGGATAAATAAATAAATATAGGGTGACTTTAAATTAGTTCTTGATACGAAAGGCTATGCATGTGCTTATGATAACAAACAACTTTCCCTATGGAACCCATAGTCAGATTGCAAATAAAAATTTGTTTGTTTGTTATCATAAGCACATGCATAGCCTTTCGTATCAAGAACTAATTTAAAGTCATCCTATATAAGTAGTCATTAAAATTACAACGCTGTTTAACGACGTACACGCGGCGACACTTTTACATACCTATTTTGGAGATTTAACTATTAAAATTTAATACGGCGAATTTTGTATAAGGGTGTAATATTTTTATTGCATAAAAATAATAATATATAAAATAATATTGTTATGAAGCGCAAACTGCACTACTTCCTTACAATTCTCAGTATTTACCTAGCGTAGTTATGGATATATTAGGTGCTCTCAGAATATCTTACTTATTACATTACTTATGAATTTGATCAACTTTACAAACACAGTAATTTCGCGAAAAAAAAATTGGCCTCTTCATATAAATTATCAGCTGAACTGTCAAATTTCTATGCATGATCCAATTTTTTTTGCGAATTGACTATGTTATTTGAGGAATATTGTTCAGAGTCAAAAGTAAGAAAAACCCCTGGCAGATATTTTGATAGCACGTATATAGGGGGTGGAACTTAATGTGTTGCCTTGGGTACAAAGTCGAAACAGGGTTGGTTGGTGTGTCATCTTGACAAATACTTGATATGTCACGTATTAAGCACGCTCACGCATCGCGCCATTTTGGCAAAGTCTTAGTTGCGCGGTTGACTTTTAGGTACCTACTTTATTTCTACTCAAAGCCATAAACACATTCATTCCTCACCAATTTTTCTCACTTCAGTTGTCAAGCTTCTTGCGGCCCATCCCGTTTGCAAATGGTTGTTGTGCATCCCCCAAACCCTTGCGTGGACCCTTGTAATACCTACTGCGGCGGAGGTACATTTATTATCTAATCAGTAGATGAATAACTCAGTACACAATAGTTATATTTATGGCCATACTGAATTTGCCTTATATTTGTAGGCGCCACTACTATGACTTGTAATCCCGCTGAATTCTGTAATTTTCCTAGTCAATATAAATATGAAGCAAGAAGAATTGGTGAGTCTATTCTATTTCTGTATGTGAAGGGTTTATACATATATGTATGTTATTTATAAACAAAAAAAGTTTGCGTTATCTATTTACGTCCATCTGTTCTATTCTATTGACTAAAACCTTTTAACGTAAAAGATAGCTTCAGCTTAATTATTCAAATTGTCAATTGACCTACTCGGTGTTATAGTGGGTGTAAGTACTTCTTTGCCAAGGATCGTGCGTTCGATACGCTCCCAGGGCAAGCAATATGAAATTGTATGATGAGCTGTTTTTTTCGATCTGTCTTTCTGGGTATTTAATTTAAACATACATTTTTAGATTAGATTTTGGGGCCATATAACCGTGTGTGATTAATCCCGAAATTTTAAACAACCAACTCGCTTATAAGCAATGATTTCACATCTGGAAAACATTTTTCAACACCGCCACAGAGCCATGCGAAGGTCCGTCAGCCGGGACCTGCTGTCCCTGCAGCTGCAGATGCAAATGGGCGACCCAATAGCCCTGAGTGATTTGAGTGAGAGAGACCTGCAAGAGTTCGCCAAGCAACTCGGCGTAGACATTAAACGGAAAAGACGTGAGTTGTTGAAAACATTATTTCCTATTAAAGCTCACCGCGCCGAAAGAGTCGAAGAAGACGAATGAGCCGAATTTCAGAATTGTTTGTTTCTGAAACATTGCTTACTTACCCGTAAGGTATACGCCGACGATATAAAAACATAAAAAATATAAGAAACTTCGATTCATTCGGCGTTCGCTTTATCTTCGTTTTAAGATCGTTCCATCTGTCGTGGGCACAACGTCATAACTTATACTTTGACATATTTTTTTTGGTATGCATCAAAGTGTGGGATATTGTTGAATAGGCCTTTTAATGCAGATGTATCGTTTCTAAGATATTAGGCGCTAAAGTCGTTAAAAGGTAGTTTAAAATGTTGACTTAGATCAACAATTGAAAATATTTTTATTTTTTCAAGCATTAGTAATTTTCAGTGCTGCCACAAGGATCCATTATTTGAAATTCAGAAACCTCGGGGCAAGTCAACAAATCGATCGTGTTTTCTTTTGTCATGGAATATTGCCATAACTAAAACAAATATGAGAAGCAGCAGTGCGTTCCAACGCTGCGCTCTCACAGAAACCTTGTACCTCTTGTACTTACTTACAATAGGCTATCCTGTTGACAAAGCGAACGGTTACTATCAGAGTGTACCCATGGAATGCATTTCAGCTGTATATCATATAAGTATTGTTATTTATGTTACTTGTGATAGGTATTTTGGGAAAACTACTGTTTACTGTGAATGTGTATGAATTAACTTTTGTCTTGGTCCAATCATGTCCCTAGAACTTCTTTTTTAGCGGCATAAAGTATTCGAAGTAATCAGTTCCACAGCAATGTTTACAATAACAGCTCTGCTCAGAGAAACAGGGAGAGAGCTAATATGACAACGGCCTTGTTTCAGTTACACCAAAATTCATAAATGAACGCGACATGAAGAAACACTCTGAGAAAATATACAAATCGCTGCCCGAAGTCCAGAGGAAGAAGGAGGAAGCCAGGAAGGAGCGTATTAAGAAGACTAACCTCATTATGGCGAATCTTTTCAAAAAAGTAAGCAACACTTATGTTCCGATTGAGCATTAGTTAAATTGAAACAGATTTTAATTACTTAGGTACTTTTTTCACGATTCTAATTTTCGCTAATAACATACATGACAATTATTTTAATTTTGTCGGGAATTTGAGTTGAGATAGTTACATAGATAGTATCGTACATACATACATACATTAATTTTCATTAGTAGGTTAGGTATATTATTCATGCACTATCGTATTCAGTATCTTTACCTCATTTTTTTTGCCAAAGAACGGTTCGCTTCTAGCGATAAGACCGTCTTCACTTTTAGATTTACTTCTCTAACAGTAATCATTTTTATCTATTCCAGAACCTTCAAAAGAAAACCCTCAGTGGCGCAGTGAACATCTCAAATTACAGCACTGTTGTGAAAATATGATACAGAACTGAAATTCAGATGAAGGTCAGACAAAAATGCATGTATTTTAAGTAAAAAAAATTTTACTATTCTTAAATAACATGACTCTCAATGTGGACGTTGTATATTTGTATATGCATTTGTTTATTGTTTTTTATATTAATGCGTATTGTTATACAATATAGCGTTTTACTGACCATTTTGTAATAAAAATTCTGAATTTTAATACTATGCTGAGTTATTTTGCTGCAAAAAGAATTTTAATTGAAATTTTACAGCTTTATTGACAAAAAAATCATGATCGTTAATCTCTTTCCGTATTCATGGCTATTTCCTTGAGTTTTCTTCTATCTATCTTAGTGGAAGCAGTCATCGGCAGCTCTTCCATAAATATTACGCCTCCTCTGAGCTGTTTCGTGTCGGTTAGTGTCTCTGGAAAATGAGAGTTTTACGAGTTTAGCTTAGTTTTGTAACAACATATTACCTGTATTTATTAATGAACAGTTCTAGATGAAATGTTTATTGGCACACACAAAAACTGTGACAAGCATAAAATTTAATTCAGTTGAAAGGCGTGAATAAGATGTAAATCGAGAAGATTCCTAACCTTTTACTAAATCCTTAAGTTGTTTTGCGGTGACGCTATTCCCGGGGCGACGCACCACGCAAGCAACCACCAGATCGCCACATTCGGGATCTTGTACACCTGTGACCGCTACGTCTAGCACTCCTGGATGTTGTCGGATAACTCCTTCGACTTCTACTGGAGATACCTGGAAACGTATTAATTATTAGTATTAAGCGTATACATGAGATCTTATAAATGCCCAAAATCCATCTAGCCGTTTTATTGGCGACATTCAATAAGCGGTTAAGTCATACTTCATTCTGTGGCCGTGAAGTATAAAATATATTTACCTGATGGTTATTATACTTAAGCAGCAGTTTGATTCGTTCTACAAAGTAGAAATAAGATTGCTTGTCTCGATAGAAAAGGTCCCCTGTTTTAAACCATCCGTCCTCTGCGAAAGTTTCTTTTGTAGCTTCAGGATTGTTATAGTATCCCTGAAATTGATACTGTGCAAAATTTTCAAATATTTCTAGACTTCATCAATCATTAGTTTCAGACGCAAATGTATTTATTTATACCTTGAATACTGCTGGTCCTTTTAACCATAACTCTCCTGGTTTATTTGGTTCTACAATATCTTTTCCTGTTTCAACATCAACAAGCTGAAAAAGAAATGCATTGAATAAAAATTGTGGCAGAGGCTACTGCTATCAGATCTTTTAACAACTCGAAAAATGTTATCAATTCAGGGCTAGTGGCCAACCGCAATGTAAGAGCGCTTTTATAGTCACGCAGGTTTCTGCCCACATGCCTGCGGCGATTCCAAAGCGACCCGCATGCGTGTGACACGCATGACAATAAAAGGAACCTAAAAAATGTACTGAAACGATACGTTACGGGCGGCACGCATGCGGGCAGAAACCCGCGTGACTATAAAAGCGCTCTAGCCACGTTAAGTGCCTCGCGAAGCGCGGAAACGGTCGAGATAAGTACCACTAACAGTCAAACCCATCCGGGTTGTAGCCGTGTCTGTAGTCAGTTAATCTGCGTGATCGACGCGACCACGCAAGCCGCACTGAGCTACGATCGCTTTACTTACGACTATAATTATTTAGTGCAATATCACCAATAAAACGGCTAGATGGATTTTGGGCATTTATAAGATCTCATGTATACGCTTAATACCACTTACTCTGTACTGGAAGTATCCTAAATGTCTTCCGTACGAACCCGATGGTGGCGGATCGTCGGAGTGGAAGACAAAAGATGTGGCAACTTCTGTAGCTCCGTAAGCACCATACACTTCTGTTTTTGGTGTTATTAGCTGAAAGTATTTTTTTAATTTCCGAAATTTACACACATACAATATTACACAGAATAAATATGGGGCCAACACCTAACTGTTGAGGCACGGGTCTTTACACTTCGCGAAGGTTAGGCGATTCTCGACACACGGCGGCCAAGTCCAGATTGGAGATAGTAGTCAGTCTCAGTGTCAGAAGATTTCAAACTGCCTATAACGACATCCAGTGATAGAAACTGGTACCAACGTGTTTAAGTGGCATGCGTAGTACGAAAACGGTCGAGATATTATACATAAATTTTTAAAGTATAATCTGTCAAGTTCGTGTCTAGAACAGTCATTTAACGACCATGCAAATCGCTCTGAGCCGCACTGTAGCATTGAAACATATGCATATGGAACAGTCTCTCTTATCTTGTCGGTAAAAATCTGAGTAACTTCACTTTTTTATTTAGTCTGCCCAATTTTGATTGAGCTTTTTTAAACAGATTCGTTACACCTAGTTTTATTATTGTAACAATGCCTGACTCTTATTTAAGTCAATTGTTTCTTATTTTATTTTCGATGTTTTTGTACAATAAATAAGTGCTTACCTTTATTTCATCGATAAGCTGCTGTGGTACCACACTACCAGCAATGAGGATCAGTTCAAAGCTTGTGAAGTCACAGTTATCTCTTTCACCAGGCTTCATCAAATTTGTCATCAGATTTGGGCTCAGCGCCATGAAAGTTGGCTGAAAGACAGGTCACTCCTTCAGTATCTGAGTCTTCTATCTATATAGAACCATTCAACAGTATATAATAATACTGATAATATATAGATTTGGGTACCTATCTGTTAATATCCTATACTATTTTAATTAGTCTTTGCCATCTGCCATTGAAGAGTTGTTTGTTTCCGTCAGAGGTTTGTGTCAATACTAAGAATTTGCCTTTCGTCCTTTGCGTTTTACGGTTGTTATTTACCGAAGTAGGTGATTTTTTAATAGCAGACATGTACATTTATAAGCAATTATTCGGGTCAAATGTGTCATCTTTTTAACACTTTAAAATAAATGACAAAAACTTTTGGATTATCTTTACAATAATGGTCAATCCGATAATCGTATCCGCCATTAAAACCACCTTGTATACTCCTATATCGTGTGTGTAACTTTTTGTCAGCCGTTTTACTTTTTATTATTATCTTGTTGGTGGGTGCTGCCTAACCAGCGACACTTCGACCCAAAGGGATCTTTTGTGTCAACCCCTAAGACCTTCGTACCTATCCCTAGTCAAAAATATGTTGCATTAATGCAGTAATTCCGTTTTACTTAATTATGAACTTATTTTCTGAGTTATCTGATTTATTTGTAATGATTCATTAGAAAACTATCCGAAGAAATATAAAGACAAAAAGCTTACCCTATAAGTATTGATAAGATGGTAGACATGTTCTCTAGTACAAAGCTGTGATGACTGCAGTCTAGTGTACCTCATTATAGCGGACAAGTTGAAGTGGAATACGGCTGATACCCATTGAAGAGGTGACGTCACTAGTGCCATGCGCGTTGGTGACGGAAACTTTGCGGATCTGGACCTGTTTAATATGATATCTATGACACAAAGTAATGAGCATGGTGAGTTTTTCATATCATATTGTGACAATTTTTCTAATTGAGGAAATTTCGAATTGGAAGCTACCGCTGCTTTCATCCGAGTGTAGTTTTTAGATAGTAACCCTTACAGTAGCAAATTGTATGAAAACCAACTCCATCTTTAATAGATTGCTATATGAAATTATCTGACGAAAGCTGATGATGTAATTTATACAGTTGGATTAAAATTACGATCTATTGCGGAAAGATGAAGCGATCAAAATATGCTTCTGAAATGATGATTGAATAATGAAAACACTTTATTGCACATCATAAACAAGAAAATATAAAAAATGTAGGGACATTCAAAAAAAGTCATTCAGGTTGGCGGTCTAATCGCTAAAGAGCGATCTCTTCCAGACAACCTTTTATGATGTTATAATAAATACAAATATTCTTTACAGACTTACCAATTGTAAGGTCCAGTTACAACCAGGTTCTTGTGTGTGATCGCTGCCTGCTTAGGAAGACCGGTCGTTCCGCTGGTAGCAGCAATGAAAGCAATCGTCTCCTCTGGATCAAAGTCTGCTGCCCTGGAAACGAACTTGACATTAGCGAACTATATCAATTGGAAAATTTCTTCCGCGCGTAGAGTATAGTCGACCTTATATAAGAGGAGGCATTTCCTAAACGCATTATCAGTATTTACAATTGTAGCAAAGATATAAAGTTGGGAGATAAGTACTTAAAATTTTGCCACCATCTGTGAATTTTGAGACAATGCCAATTGTAGATTTTTATGACATCAGCTGGCAACGTGGAATGGAAACCATTAAATTATTGAACATCTCACCTAAAACTGTCAACAGACGCATTACCTCCAAGCTTCAGTAATTCAGAAAATGACATCACATCTTCAGAAATGTCTTCTTTCCCAAAAGCTACAATTCGAGTTTTGTAATCCAGTTTTTGCAAGGCAATTTGAACATCATTTGTTTTTTCATTCTGACAGAAAACCAGCTTCGGTTGGGAAACTTTGAACATGTGTTGAAGCTCGGCTGAAATTGAAAAGTTATAATAATTTAGGACAGTCTCCTACCTAACGAAGCGACTGTGACCTTCATATCAGAGGCCCCCAGAACTCAATAGGATATTTCAGGACAGATTGCGGGGAACCCAAGTGCTGTAAACTTTGTCACTCTTGTCAAATAAGAGCCTGATCGTTAGAAGCTTAGAAAGTACCTAGTGTACTCTCGCTCAGCGACCGCGGAAGTGGGGGGCAGAGTGGGCCAAATGCCCCTGTAAGGATGGGAGCTGGGATGAAATGAAAGGCTCGAATGCTGAGTAAATACTGACTGTGTAATAGAAAGATAAATGGTTTTATTACATGATATGATTCATCTTAACCTAGTACACTACAACTCCCTTCCATAAAATAAAAAATAATACAATATTATAGTGTTTTTTTTTTGTTACAACTTATTTTAATTTTTATACAAGGTTATAGTGATTAAACAATTTTAAAAAATTATGCTAGATATTTTTATCAATAACTATAATAACTAATGGATATATAACTTAGTTCTATTTTTATGAAGTACATCAGTTTTTCCATTTTTTAACAAAATTTCTACATTTGGTGACAAGTCTCTTAACACAGTAAATGGTCCTGAATACAAACTTTCTAATTTGCTACAATTTTCCTTCTTAACTAATACTTGGTCATTTGGTTTGTAAGTTATAGGCTTTAATTTCTGATCGTACTTAATCTTTCTTGTCGTTTTACTTTTTAATAAATTATCTCGTGCTTCTTTTTGAGCTACTTGTAACCTATATTTTAACTCAAGGGGGTAGCTATCATGGTTATAGAGGGGTTCTACATGAGATTTTAAATTACTTGGTAAGGAACACTTTTTTCCAAACACTAATTCTATCTCTATCTATCTATCAGCCGAAAGACGTCCACTGCTGGACAAAGGCCTCCCCCAAGGATTTCCACACCGACCGGTCCTGTGCGGCTCGCATCCAGCGGCTTCCTGCAACCTTTACCAGGTCGTCGGTCCACCGAGTCGGGGGCCTGCCCACACTGCGCCTTCCGGTGCGCGGTCGCCATTCGAGAACTTTACTGCCCCAACGGCCATCTGTTCTACGAGCTATGTGCCCTGCCCACTGCCACTTAAGTCTAGCGATTCTGAGAGCTATGTCGGTAACTTTAGTTCTCCTACGTATCTCCTCATTTCTGATTCGATCATGTAGGGAAACACCAAGCATAGCACGCTCCATCGCCCTTTGGGTGACTTTGAGCCTTCTTATAAGGCCCATAGTAAGCGACCATGTCTCGGATCCATATGTCATCACTGGCAACACACACTGGTCAAAGACTTTAGTCTTGAGGGACTGCGGTATTTTGGACGTAAAGATATTGCGAAGCTTCCCGAACGCTGCCCAGCCGAGTTGGATTCGACGATTGATCTCTTTCTCGAAGTTGGACCTACCTAACTGGACTGTTTGTCCCAGGTATACATATTCGTCAACAACTTCGAGTGTAGAGTCTCCAACCTTCAGAGGAGTGGGTGTAACACGGACGTTTGACATGATTTTCGTCTTATCCATGTTCATTTTAAGACCCACTTGTTGGGAGACTCTACTAAGTCCTTCGAGCATTGCGCCTAGGTCTTCCAAGGTCTCAGCCATGATCACGATATCGTCAGCAAATCGAAGGTGAGTGATGTACTCGCCATTGATGTTAATGCCGAGTCCTCTCCAGTCCAGAAGCTTGAAAACGTCTTCCAGTGCAGCGGTGAACAGTTTCGGAGATATAACGTCTCCCTGTCTCACCCCACGCTGCAGCCGGATAGGTTTCGAATTCTGATCCTGGAGGTGGACCGACATGGTGGCGTTTTCATACAAGCACTTCAACACTTCGATGTATCGATAATCAATTTGGCACCGTTGGAGAGACTGCAACACAGCCCAGGTCTCGATCGAATCAAAGGCTTTCTCATAGTCCACAAACGCCAAGCATAGTGGCCGATTATACTCTTCGGTCTTCTGTATAATCTGCCGCAGCGTATGTATGTGGTCTATGGTACTGAAGCCTTTTCGGAAACCGGCTTGTTCGGGAGGCTGGAAGTCGTCAAACCTGCGTGCGAGACGATTCGTAATGACTCTCGAAAACAGCTTGTAGACATGGCTCAGGAGTGAGATGGGTCTGTAATTCTTCAGCAGAGACTTATCACCCTTCTTGAAGAAGAGCACCACCACACTCCTGTGCCATGCTGTAGGCGTTCGTCCCTCGAGCATGACGGAATTAAATAGCTTCTGAAGAGCTATAAGTACCGGTTCTCCACCTGCTTTCAGAAGCTCAGCCGTAATTCCATCATCACCCGGTGCCTTGTTGTTCTTAAGCTGTTTGAGAGCCATTCTAATCTCGCACAGGCTGACGTCTGGGATATCTTCGGTATAGTGTCGGGACAATCTGGCTCTCGGGTCTTCAGCCAGATTGCTGACAGGTAAGCGTGTAGTCATGTATAATTGTCCGTAGAATTTCTCAACCTCTTCCAACAGCTCGGGCTTGGACGACACGACTCTGCCATCCTCGGTCTTCAGCTTTGTCAGTTGGCTTTGACCAGCAGACAGATCTCTTGCGAATACTTTTGACCCTTTATTGCGCTCGATAGCCTCTTTAATACGGTTGGTATTAAATTGGCGTATATCACGGGTCAAGGACTTGGAGATCTGTCTGTTTAGTCGCCGATACTGACAAGCATCTTCAGAGGATTTCAGAATCAGGCTTCGTCTTTCCTCCATGAGCTTGCTGGTGAGGTCCGAGATACGAGATGTTCTTTTTAAACGGCCGGTTTTGAAGGCCTTATTCCCAGCCGTTTGGACAATTTCCATGAACCTGTCGTTATAATTGTCCACATTTTCGCATTCTCCTAGGCATTCGAAGCGGTTGTGCAACTCGAGTTGAAAGCTTTCGGGGTTTTGGAGTTGGATAGGCGCTGGTCGGAGCGTGGACTTCATCAGTCGACATCTTTCTAGCTTTGTTTTTAGATTCAATGTGCCTCTTACCATTCGGTGATCGCTTCCTGTCTTCAGCGAGTTGATCACAGAGACATCATTGAATATTTGCCTTTTTGTCGACAAGATGAAGTCAATCTCATTTTTTACTACGCCACTGGGATGTAGCCAGTGGCGTAGTAAAAAATGAGCCAACACTAATTCATATGGGGTAAATTTAGTTTCTGTGTGTACAGACGTATTATAAGAAAAACACCAGAACGGCAACCAACTACTCCATGAGTCCGGGTGAGATTCTGTCTGTATTCGCAAAAAAGCTCCTAAATGTTTATGGGAATTTTCAAGTGATCCTATACTCTGATGGTGATAAGCTGTTGACGTGAGTTGACTTATTTTTAAAAGTTTACAAACCTTTTTCATTGTGTCAGAAATAAATTCTGAACCCCTGTCTGAAGCTATCTCCTTGGGTATCCCGTAGCGTAGTATGAAGTTGTTGACCAAAGACCTGGAGACCTCGTCTGTAGTTTTGGAAGTAAGTGGGTACGCTTCAACATATTTAGATAATTCACATTGTACTGTAAGAATATAGTTATAATTATGACTATCCCTCTCTAATGGTCCCACTATATCTAGGTATATTTTTTCAAAGGCTGTGTGCCCTGTAGTCGTTATAGACATAGGCTCTTTTGTGTGTAACGAATGTTTATGTTTCTGACATTTTTCGCATCTTTTAACAAATTCGGTAACGTCTTTTTCTAAACCAGGCCAAAAATAATATTTTTTGATATTATTGACCATTCTTCTGATACCCGCGTGGCCACTCGAAGGTAACAGATGAAAGTCGTTCAGTATGACCCTTTGATCATTTTTTAGTTATTCTATTCACGTCGTGCAAAATACATAATCGTGGACCGGTCCATTGTTTAAAACTTTTAATTGTGCTTGACAATTTTTCTATAAAAATATTATTGCTCTCATTTTTCAAAAAGTAAATCGCATTGATATCATAATCTTTACACAATATTTCAAGCTCCCTCACAAATTCTGCTCGAGTAACCTGTGATCGGGATGGCTTTATAATCATGAGCAATTTATTTGGCACGTAACATAAATTATCTGTTTCTTTCACAATTTCTTTATTTTTCTTTAATATCTCTAATTCATAGTCTTTTGGGAAACGTAATTCTACTGACTCTATCGGCTTGCTATATGTATCTACAATTCTTGGTTGATCAGGCCAATCATTAGTAGGTAACATATCATCCGATGAACCAGATGAATTCGCTGACTGTTCCATTAATTTCCTTTTTTGTAATCTAGTCATTACATTAACCACACATTCATTCATGTCTCTCAGATCTTTAGAAGTTATTTTAATGCGCGACAAGGCGTCTGCAGCCGCATTGTCCGCTCCTTTTACGTACTCTATCGTGAAATTGTACTCCTCTAATTCTAAACGAAACTTTAACAGACGCGTCGATGGGTCTTTCATATTAAATAAGTAAACTAGTGGTTTATGGTCGGTGTATATCTTAAAATGACGACCATAAAGGTATGGACGAAAATATTTCGTAACCCATACAATCGCTAATAATTCCTTTTCAATTGTCGCATAGTTACACTCGGCTTTATTTAATGTTCGACTCGCATAGGCCACTGGCCGTCCATCCACATTGGATAGTACGCCTCCGATAGCATAACCTGATGCGTCAGTATGCAATTGAAATTCATTTTCTGCGCTAAAGTCGGGATATTGTAAAATAGGAGGGGTAATTAGTTGTTCCTTTAATAATTCAAAAGATTTTTGACAATTTTTGTCCCAATTAAATGGTATATTTTTTCGACATAATTTATTTAGAAAATGAGCCTTTTCGGCGAAGTTTGGGATAAACTTCCGGTAATAGTTTGCCATTGCGACAAAACGTCGGACCTCAGTAACATTTTCGGGTACTGGAAATTCTTTAATAGACTTAGTCTTTTCGGGGTCAGGTGATATTCCTTCAGCTGAAACGATATGTCCTAAATACAGGATGTCTTTTTTAAGAAATTCACATTTAAGTGGGTTTAACTTTAAATTTACTTTTCGAAGTCGTTCAAACACGTTTATTAGGTTACGATTATGGTTTTCTAAATTTCTGCCAAAAACTATAAGGTCATCAAGGTACACGAAACATTTCTCGTACGTGAGACCTGACATTGCGACGGTTATCATTCTGGAAAATGCGCTAGGGCTAGTTTTTAAACCCATAGGCAAACGGGTCATTTGGTACTGGCCTGAGCAAAATCCAGTATACTTTCGGCTTTCCAATGACAACTCTTGTTGGTAAAATCCAGAAAATAAATCTAGGTGACTGAAATAAATGGATCCAGAAAATGAGTCTAAAATTTCCGTTATGTTTGGAAGTGGGAATTTGTCATCTTGTATGCGATCGTTTAATTTCCTATAATCGATAACGAGACGCCACTTTTTCTCTCCACTTGAGTCTGTTTTCTTTGGTACTAAAAGGATAGGACTCGACCATTCACTTTGGGATGGTTCGATGATTCCATCATTCAACATTTTCTTAATCTGCCTATCAACTTCTTGTTTTTGTGTATGTGGCAACCTATATGGTTTGACAAATACAGGATCTACATTTGGTTTTAACTGTATAGAGTGTTTGAACAAATTCGTTGTTGTTAATTTATCATTAGGTAGCTGGAAAATGTCCGAGTATTTAGCACATATGTTTTCGATTGAAACTTGCTCTTCCTTATTCAAGTAAGTGTTTAATTTTAACATAGAAAATAATTCCTTAACCCTTTCTGATGACAAGTTTGTTTTATCAAATAAACACATCTCATAATCTTGAATGCTATGTATCACTGGATCTAATTTTGCTAACTTTATTTCTTTGTCAGTTGTGTTCAAAATCTGAATTGGAATTTTCCCATCAACTGGTCTACATACAGTACTAGCGATATAAACGCCATCAATTAACTCTTTTGTGCAAACAACGCAATCCTCATTCAAACTAGTGTTAATGTAATGAATAGACTCGGCACGCGCTGGTATCACATAACATGATTCACCATGATTGTTTAATAATGGCAAGACTATTGACCTATTATTAGTTGCCATAAGCGTAAGAGTATTGCTCTTGCAATCTAAGACTGATTGAAATTTGTTTAGAAAATCATATCCTAATATGCCTGTAGTCATACATGGTAGTAATTTAAAAACATTAAACTTGTGACTAAACGTTTGGTTGTTTGACTTCAAGTCCAAGTAAACATATCCCAATGATTCAACGTTGCCCCATGTTTCCCATATCGATGGTTGCCCCCAATACCTTTTATGATTGTCCTTTCTTTATGGACAGGTATGTTCTGCTCAACTACAAAACTATATTTTATGGCTGAGATCGATGCCCCGGTGTCGACTAGCCATGAACATAAACTATCTTTTGAGTATAGCTTAACTTTAACTGAGTTATTACAGCTGAAAATATATTTGTTAGTCACGAAAAAACTCATTATTTTCGGGGAGGTCACGTGATTCTCGGGTTGAATCATCTCTTATCTCGCTTAATACATTAACATGTTGACTGCGTTTCCACTTATTTCCATAATAATGAGGAGTGGACTTACCTCTGAATCCGCCTCTGTTCCCTCTGGTGGTACCGCGTCCGGCGCCACGGGAGGATGCCTCTCGCCCACGGTTGTGACTGGTAGAAGGCTGCAATGAGCTCCTATATGACACTCCTGTCAAACTAGGGTCGAAGATGGGTCGACGAGGGGTTGTCTGAGGTACTTGTTTATAACCTCTGCCTCTGAAATGTTTAAAATGGTTATTTCGATGCATAAATAGGATTTCACCGGTTTCGGTTTGCGTTGAAACATTCTCATCGAGAGCCGCTTGAATCGCGTCCTTCAGAGAGCTGAAATGTCTAGCTGCGATTATTGTACTTAGCCTACGGTTCCTTAGTCCATCGGCGAATCTTTTGATGGCGATTTTCTCATTAATTGGTTTCAAAACGCCGTAACTGTTAGTATTACCATTGGACTGAGAAATCGTTAGGTCTACGAACAACTCGCTGATTTGCCTGCCATAGTCTTCGATAGACATTTCGTTTTGCTTAATGTTTTAAGTTTTGTTTGAATGGCGGTGGCCGACTTCTGGGGTAATAACTGTAACCTCATGTCATTCAGTAAGTCGGTCGTGGTTGAGTACTCTGGATCTAACTTAAGTTTGGCAGATGCGGATAGCCTACTCTTTAGGACAAAATTAATTAATTTTTGTTGACATTCTGTTTTTGTGAGTACTGAACTATAATATTCGATACCATCGATTAACTGTTTTGTATTTGATTCATGATCTGTCGTAATAGGCAGCAAGGTCAGGGCTACTTTTAAATCGAACGTGTCCATTGTCTCGTTTTTCTCTGAACATAAAACTAATATTTCCTCATATAATGAATTAAACTCTACACATTTATCATCTATTGACTTAAAATCACCTTTTCCGACTGACAATTGTTCACTTATACTATTGATTAAATCCTCATAATTATTATAAATTAAATTAACTTCACTGAGTTTTTCTTTTAATATTTTCCCTTTTCTACGCTTTGCTCCAATTTTTATCAAATAAGTCCTTATATCTTTCAATTGTTTACATAAATTATTAAGATCTTCTTCCATTACTACTGAATACAGGTTTGAACATGATTATTAGTATTTCCTATAATTATTTTTTTAACACATTAGTATCTAATACTATTTTATACTACGTATACTATTATAATCTTACTTCCCGTACTTAATTTTAAATAAAATAATAGACAATGGAGACAGTCTTACACATTTTGTTACTTGAAACTTTTCTTGTCACTTGACACACAGACTCATTCACTAATTCAGCATTGTTTACTCACTGTACTGCAATACACAATCCTGGTCATTGACATCTAC
This sequence comes from Coleophora deauratella, assembly GCA_958295455.1. Lineage (NCBI taxonomy): Eukaryota > Metazoa > Arthropoda > Insecta > Lepidoptera > Coleophoridae > Coleophora > Coleophora deauratella. The sequence continues at coordinate 8,704,327 of OY282409.1, read as the reverse complement.
TGCTTACACCTGTTCCGCTGCTCCACTCTGCATTTTTCGCACTCTCAGCATACCAGCTTGCGATCTGCGTTCTATTTTCTTGTTAAGACACAGGTTAACGTATCTTGCGATGAAAATCATTATAATGATGGCAATCAACAGGATTAGAAGGTACAGATAACAACTTATCTGGCCAATGTGGTATTCGACGGAGTTATTCTGCTCGATAGAGTTCGTTTGCCCAATTAGAGTGAGGATGTCGTGGTGGTTGATGACTGCAGGTGCTGGTGTCGTGGTAGAACCTTTGTTGCCCATATTAATCACAGAAGAAATCACCACACTTTTTCAAAAAACGTTTTACTTGAATTTAATTAATTAAAAAGTCCACTAAACTGATGAGTAATTAACGCACGCGCGCGCTCACCACCAAACAAGGCAAGGGTCGCCATGTAAGGATGGGAGCTGGGATGAAATGAAAGGCTCGAATGCTGAGTAAATACTGACTGTGTAATAGAAAGATAAATGGTTTTATTACATGATATGATTCATCTTAACCTAGTACACTACACCCCCCCTAAAATGAACCAGGGGGGGCCGCGCCCCCTCCAAAAAGCGCTTCTTCGAGACTAGATGCTTGCATGTGTGAATGAAGGAGGAAGGAAGGAAAGAAAGATAGACTCTCGCTCCCCGTCAAGTCGCCGTGTCGACTCGGCAAGCTCCGCCACCGCTTTGCGTGTAGCATTGTTTCAAAAAAGGTTGTCCCCCCCCGCGCGATGGAGTACTATTTTTGCGCCACTTTGATTAAAAAAAAATGATATAAATTACCGACACATCACTGTAACAACAATACTACTAGAACTATATTACCTATAGTATACTGACATTGTAAAAAAATAATTTGTCGAGAAATCAGCGATAAATGTTAAACTATGCGTTTTATGTCTCGCATTTAATTGTATTTCTTTTTCGGTCAGTATTTAGCCAGAATTCTTAAATTATTTTTTATTTCAGATCCCAGTAAGTGTAGTTTTCATATAATGTATGCAATATACAGGTTGTAACAGAAGTGTGTGACAATACTTCAAGGTTGGCTTTTACCCATCAAACTGAACAACTTTTGTTCTACAACTTTGTTGAAATCGCAAAATTTTTTTTGGACTTTTCATACAAATCGATCAGCTGGCGAACCAAGTTTGTATTAAAGGCCAAAAAATTTTTTGCGATTTCAACAAAGTTGTAGAACAAAAGTTGTTCAGTTTGATGGGTAAAAGCCAACCTTGAAGTATTGTCACACACTTCTGTTACATCCTGTATAATGTATATCTCTAGTGGTTAAAATGTAACCGATCATTATGTGAATAAATCTTGTTCCTGTTGTACGAATTTTATTAAATTACAAATTTTGATTTAATAAATATATGGAAAGATTTTGTTCCAATAATAATTATACATTCCCCACAGTAAAAAAGAATTACCTAGGTACCAGAAAATCAATTTATTTACGAATAAATAAGTGATAAAAGTTAAAACAACACATTTTATGCTACGCTGCCGCTCATTGATATGCTCATATTTTTTTTTTGTCAACATTTACTATGTTCCTCCCTCAAATAAAATTATATATCAATAACCCTAGTAAGTGTGGCTTTCACATATATTTTTTCGTAATATCTTTGGTTGTAAAAGAAATATTGACGTTTGTATGAAAAAAAAATTCACGTGTTTCGGATTTTATTAAATAGTAAAATTTCTGTCCAGGGAAAGTATTTTTTTTTAATCTATAAATTAATGAATCCGTCATCTTTGAATTATCCGAAAATCATATCACACTTGCCCTAGTTTTTTTTTTTTTTTTTTTATGTGATAGGTGGCAAACGAGCAGACGGATCACCTGATGGTAAGCGATTACCGCCGCCCATGGACACCCGCAACACCGGAGGAGGAGTCACAAGTGCGTTGCCGACCTTTGAAATGGGAGTAATGTTAGTACCTAAAATTCTGAAGATATAAGCCTCAAAGGGAGGCGCGACAGAATCAAACTTTTCCCGCCTCCCCTCACCACCCCCATGGTGCCTCCCGATGTCTCCCGGTCTGAATGCACTCAAGACCACCTGAGGAACCACTGAGCCAAGTTTGAAAGCTTTATTCAAAATAAAACGCATCCTATACAACATTCCTAAGACAAAGAACGGGGTAGTGGGTGAGGGGGCTATATCTCAAAACGCAAGCGGAGGAGAGGCGGGGAGTTTTAGCACGTTATTCTGGTCAGTATTCTGAGTACGTATGCAAAAAATCAGCTAGTCATAAAAGATTTTATGTTTAAAACCTAATAGTCCTGAGCTATTAACTGTCGCGTTCTCAAATTCATCCTCAACTGAAGTAGATTGACGGGTCCTTCCTGAGAAATCAAAGTAGGTATGTTACGAATTTGGTCTTTGAGATGATCAGAATCAGTGAAATAGTATAGTAATAGTAGTAATAGAAAACTTCGCCACTTAAACGCTGCTCGGATTACAGTTGCCTACTTTAACCCATAGCTACTAAGTGTGACGGAAGCAAGTATAGGTAATTTCTTTTAATGTACCTACTAAGAATATTATTGGTATTCCTATTGGCAAATATGAGTACCCCAGCCACCTCAAAACACAAGCAGACGCCTGTATTATTATTTTTATTTTAGGAGGCTGACGGATCCACTGAAGAATATTTTCAACACAGTAGTACGTAGTACTATTATCTAATCTGTGACAGTAGTATATATTTAATAACTTAATAAATCGATCAATCATTAAATTTCTTCAGAAATTCAGACTTAAAGTCCGCGTATGTAGGTATATTTTTTTATTGCCAAAAAGAGTTGACAAACAAACTCTTCAAGAAGCATTTAAAAGGTTTATACAAGATCAGCAGGGCACTGTTAAAAAAGTCCTACACTTACTTATTGTCAGCATCCGGTCTACAGGAGCGATAATGGCCCCAAGATATAAAGCAGCATAGTATGGAATAGCTACATCCAGGTGATTTGGTGCCATCAAGACAATGACGTCACCTCTCTGTAGTCCGACCAATCGCAATGCCTCTGCACACCGAATGCTTCTTTCAAGAACTGAGCCGTTTGTTTCTGTTTCGTTTGTGGCGCCATCTATCTATGGAAACAAGTTTAATATTTATACATACTATGGTCGCGTCAATCAGGCAGGTTCATTGACTACCTACAGATATCGTAGCCTGGGTGAATTTTTGAGTGTTAGTGGCATTTTACCTCGACCTTTACTTAATAATAATAATAATATCTGGGACAAATCACACACGGTCGTCTGGCCCCAAACTAGGATTCCCTGTATCTTCGGAACCAGAGACTTATATACATACACATATACTTTTTTAAATACATACATATATAGATATAATACAACCAGACTCAGAGCAAACAATTCTTAAACTGTTAGTTCTGTTCAGAGCTAAACTTAAACTGTTAGTACTGTTTGCTATCACTAAATAGCAGTCGTTAAGCTATGACTGATACAAAAGCAGTTTAAAAACTTCTGACATGGATTGGTCACTTAAACCACAACCTCCACCAATCCCGACTTTGCCCCCGTGTGTTGTGTGACTTATTGAATTAAAATCAATATCAAATTTGCGAATCGGAAAAAAACCTGTGATATGAAGTCTGGAGCGTCTTTCAAGCTTTGCAGTATAATTTTTCCCAAGTGGAATCGATCAGTAGGTATCCCCGACTCAGCTACAATGCGGGAGCATAGATCGCCCATAAAGAAATGGACGGCGTCGTTCATACGAGTTTGTTGATGCATGGTTGACTGAAATGAAGGACTCATCACATCAGCGTAAGTGTAGAAACACATTGTTAATACGCCACCCCACTTGACGACACCCCACGCGACAACACGCATATCTAATCCATACAAATTCTATGGCTAGAAATATACTGTCAACACCCGAAGCCACCCCACGCCACGTCTCGTGGGGTGTCGTCACGTGGGGTGGCGTGTTAACAATGTGTTTCTGCGCTTACCGCGACCTTCACCAGGTGATTGATCGGTTCACGCTACGCTCCGACTTCCGGTGCGCGGTCGCTACTCGAGAATCATCCTCCCCAAACGGCTGTTTGTTCTACTAGCTATGTAGCCACTGCCACTTTGGAGAATAATAAATAAATAAAAACGGAATAGAATCTAATCATATTAGATGAATCCTAATAAATTAATACTGCAGACTCTTTAGACCACTTAAATCAATAAAGAGACTCATATTTTACATATACCTGAAAATTATCACCCTTCTTCTAGTTTAGTAGTTCCAACCAATTATCTAAAACAAAATGTTTTCACGAATAATCGCAAATATATGAATACTTACATTACATATTTTATAGATAAAATGCTAAGATTAGGTGATTGCTAGTGACGGATTTAGAAACTAATTAAAAAAAAAGGAAACGATTTTATTAAATATTAAAATTCTAATCTTTATTCTAAGAGAGCTTTGTAAAAGAAAAAAGTATAATGGAAAATAAAATTTTGCTGAACTTAACGATTTTGCTTGCTACCTAAATGTTTTTCTAATTCTTTTATTGTCTTGAAACAAAGAACGAATGTTAAACAAATATCGCATGGTTTATTTTATGGCAGTACAGATTCGAGAAGATCGTAGAGTGATGTAGAGTATACTAAAGCCATATCTGTGGGCACTTATTGTTTGTTCAGGACCACGTTGTCAAATTGCTTAGTCTCACTAAACACAAATAGTGCAAATATTGCCATTGGAGTTTTCATACTGGTTTGTATGAAAAGTAAGAAAATATTCTTGATTTTTTTGCGTCAGTAGGTATACTACACATCATCATACTACAATATAAGTAGGTATCATCCCTGGAAAGAGGTTGTCGACCAAAACGTAAAACGGGAACTTACTTAACACTTTGACTGCCGGTCTGGCGCGGGCGCGAGACGTGTGGTGTGGCGCAGGGTGCCGGTCTCGCACCGGTGCGAGATCTCTACCGAGTATTTTATGAAAGATTAATTCCAAGTGCCGGTCCCACGTCGGTGCGTGATATTTTTGATTTCTTTTTTTTAATATATACATATCCCTGAAATCCTTTAATAGAATTAAATCTTTAACATTTGATACGTTTTTAAAACAAAAAAAAATGCCCCTGGCTGTCGCCCTTACTTAAGATATCGGTAGTGAAGTTGTTAAGATAAGTAAGTTAAGATTATCTTAACATATTTGTAGTAAAAACAAAAAAGGGATTACCTATAATAAGTTAAAGAAAGATACAGATGTCGTTTACCCAGGCAAAAGTGGCCCTGCTTTTAATAATTTTATCACTAATTTTACCGTGTTATCAAATTTTTGATACCATGTTATAACAGTTAAGGTATAATGTTACATAAATAAAGATAATATTTTAAACGTCTACGGCTTAGTGACTTATCATTGGTAGGTACGAAAGAACCCTTGTCATATATATGTAGGTATTTTGTATAAAAAGTATATTATTTCATACAATAAAAAAAACAACACAAGCTCGTTTTAACAATTAAAAATACTGACATTAAGGTGTTAGCGATTTTTAAGGCTTATTTATGCACATTGCACAATTTCCAAACGTAACGGACGTTTATAACGGGAAAATGCTTGTTATAAAAATACTTAAAATATTTTTTATATTTTTTATTTCATTCTATTGAAAATTGTCACATACGTCCATCCTAAGGTAAAGGGCATGGCGCTGCCGTGCTTACAATAAGAGCAGTAAGTATATTAAAAGGAGTAACTTCATCCATTTCGTCATTTAATTATTTAAGAATATATGTATAAGACAGATAAATGATAACGCAGTATATAAATACTTAATTTGAGCCACACATTTCCAAAATCGTAATTCAAATAATCTAAGGAAACAATTCGGAAAATGCAAAAATGTGAAGAAAACTCGAAAGTGTGTTTCACAGATTAAAGGGCGGAGCAGACCAAACGCGTGGCGTGGCGCGTGCGTGGCGTCGGCGTGGCGTCGACGTGGCAGCACAACAACGGTTGTAATGTATGAAACTCTATGAGAGGTGTCACACCGACTACTGCGCGCTGCGTGCACGCGCGTGTACGCTGCGTCGGTGTGACACCTCGCATAGAATTTAATAAATTACAACCGTTGCTGCCACGTCGACGCCACGCACGCGCCACGCCACGCGTTTGGTCTGCTCCTAGGGTTGCTACCTTTTTTTTGAACAAATATAGTATTTTTTCCAAGAAAGATGCAAAAATATAGTACTTTTGGGAAAAATATAGTACTTACTACTGTTTGGTTTCACTATGTTTTTTCATCTGCGAACAATCAACAAACAACATGCTCCAATAATTACCATTACCATACCGCTACCGAACAGTAAATAAGGTGCCGGCCAGGACCAGACAAGAAGTACCAAATACCAATAACCCAACTAAACACATCGAACACCTACTTACCTTTTTAACCCTCAATTGGTAAGCCCTTGGCATTATCTCACCTGATGGTAAGTGATGATGATGCCGAAGATGGAAGCGGGCTTACCAAGATTCCCCAACGCAATGAGGAACTGGCTATCTTAAATTCATGCCGGAACACATCAATGCTGTTAACATTGATGTTTGGCGGTAAGACTTAGATAAGATGGTGGTAGCTAGCCAGGCGGGCTCAGAAAATGCCCTACCACCAACCAAACCGAGTCCTTGGAGTTGGACTCCGCCGGGAATCGAACCCGCGACCTCCTGATGTGAAGCGAGTGGACTAGCCACTAGGCTACGGAGGCAATTAACCTAATTGACCAATTAATACCACTTCCTGCACCCTGCACCAATCCCACTATTACTATATTTTGTTCCAGACTTCCAGTCACAGGTTTAAATAAAGCACGACAGTTGAATTACGGATAAAAATATAGTATTTTTCGTACTATATTATTTTTCTATAATATATAGTACAATTGACTGAAATATAGTACGATACTATATATTATACTACGGGTGGCAACCCTATCTGCTCCATCCTTTACTGTTCTTATCGTAAGCACGGTAGGGCGCGCGCGACCGCTGAAGATGTTGACAGGTTGTTTTGAAGTGTCATTTTATAATGATATGAGATTAGGCCACGGATCACCAATTAGTTTCTACAAAAGATATTAAGTGCCTGAACTAGGACAAATTATAGTAGGCATAATATGAGTAACTTCTACACCTACTTACACTTCTTGACTTCACTTATTTTTTGTCAAAATTATAAGTACGAATAAAAGATTTAAAAAAATTAAATACAGGGTGTCCCAAAATGAGTGAACTTAGTCTGAACTGTCTCTTTTTAAGGTAAAAACACAATTAAAGATGTTCTCTAACACAGTTTCAATACAATAAGCCTAATTCATGTTCCAAATGTCCTTCCCTGTTTCTCTCACACAGTCGCATTCTTTACATACTTCAGTTTTAACAACTCGACTTGTCAAGTTGTTTTTCTGGTATCAGAGGCGCTAATAATTCGTTGTCTTACTTAGTACCTCTACAGATGGCACAGGAGCCACATCATAGGTACTAGAATTTTCATGTGGCCCACCACATAAAAGCCTAAAGGTGTGAGGTCTGGGCTTCTCGCTTGCCATGGAATAGATCGTCGTATCCTACGAATAAGGGCGTAACTGCAAAATGGCAACTTTCAGGAGGAGGTTTAAACATTATATTTTCAACAGAAAGTGTCATTTTTGAAGTGTTAACATTCAAAACATTGCATAACTATTCTAGGGATGTTATTAAATGATAAAAAAGCGATTTTATTAAATATTTCTATTAAATATGTCACTTATTTCTTTATTCGCTGAAGTAATATGTTATTATATTAGACACTTTTTCTTCGGCATATATCAGGTCGTAATGGCGTTTAGGGCTTTTTATCGTTTTCATCTGTAAATAATCTTAAGAAATGGAAAAAAAAACAAGAAGTGTTTTAAATGAAAATAATATACATATTACTGTTTTTACCAAGGGTAACATGAATTTTAACTTAAATAATAAATAAAAAACATTGTGAATTGGGCTCCTTACGATTATGTGTGATAAAACAATTCACTCGTAATAAATGCTCTTGTAATTCCTGCACCTGGCGACCGTGCACCGGAAGACGCAGTGTAGGCCTCCCAACTCGGTGAACCGTCGTCCTGGTGAAGGTTGAGGAAAACCGCTGTATGCGAGCCGTACAGGACCGGTCAGTGTGGAAATATTTGTCCAGCAGTGGACGTTTTTCACCTGATGATGATGATTACTGCAAACTTCATGAATACAGCCGATACGAGTAAGTATATAAAACTATAGAGGTATCAAGGTGATCTATCAAACAATGAAGTAGGACGATCGAGTCATAGATATTTGTAGTCGACCTAGCAGGGAATGTTCGCTCTCCAGATACCCGAGTTTGTGGTAAGTCTGTAACTGTAGGCTAATTTCACAATCGCCATGATTTCTGAAGAACATAGATTAAAACAGGACCACTTCATTGCCTTTCCTCTTAGACATGGGAGTAGTTTTGCGTTTGTTAGTGTGCTTTGAAGTACCTGGACTTTAAGGAAAGGAAATATTTTCAAGGAATTTGTACATTATCGCTTACATATACGAGTTTGTCAGGTCTTTTATAATAATAAGCGTAAGACAGACTACGTATAAATCTATCCCACTCACAGAAAGGCTCCATCAATGTTGAGTCAATTACTTTTTAATTTAGTATTGGTATTGGAGTCACTACGGCGAATATATAATGAGGAAAGGGCTTGAGTACTGGGCGGAGGTGTAACAGTGGGAGGCCTTAAACTTACTAACATTAGGTACGCCGATGATATCAACGATTGTTGCATCCAGCGAGATAGAGATGGCTGGCCCTCTTGCTGGAATAAATAGAAGTTGAGAGCGCCAATCTCAGTCTTAAGCTCAACCATTCGAAGATCATGATAATTATTGTGGACCGAGCGAATTAACTTCCGCTAACCGATGCACTCGATGATTATGAAAACGTCAATCAATTTGTATACCTAGGGTCACTAATAAAGAGTGAAGATAACTGCACAGTCGAAATACGTCGAAGAGCCGGGATGGCCAAAAGTGTAATAGGGAGGAATCTAGACAAGATTTGGAGGAACTGTGGTATTCGCCAGATTACTAAGGCACGACTTGTATGTGCCTTAGTATTTTCAATTTTCTTGTACCTATGGGGCGAAAACCTGGTGCAAGAGCAGTGACAGCAAGAAGATCGACGCCTTTGAAATGTGGTGTTGGAGAAAGCTTCTCTGGATTCCACAAACCGCCATAAGAACTAATGAATCCATACTCCAGGAGCTACACAAAGAGGCTCTCAGCAATATGCCACCTCTATTTCTTCGGACATATTATGCGTTCTCCTAGGCATAATTTGGAGAAGCACATAATTCTGGGTCAGATGAATGGCAAACGAGTCAGGGGTAGAGCACCTTCCCGAAGGATCGATGAGGTGTAGAAACCTGTGGGAGGAAACTGTCAAAGGGCAGTCCATATCACCGACAACCGCAGCCAATGGAGAGACCTTGTTCGCGGTCGCGATCCTCAGCATTGAGGGACCGAGGAAGAAAAAGATTGGAGTTACTAATAAAAAAAGCTCAGAAATAAAGCATCATAGACCTTCATATTTATACGTCGATGATATATAGTAATATCTTCTTCAAATCGACAAGACTGAGAAGAGGCTCTTAATGCATGGAAAGTACAACTACAATCAGGAAGACCAAGTCTCTCAATATCAGTACGGCATTGTGGTAGGTCTATTCACTGTAGGCCAACGCTCAAAATTACCATGAATTTTGAAGAACATGGAGCAGGGGAGCAGAGCAGAATTCCTGAGTTCCTTTCCTTTTTTTTATGTCATTTTAATGTCACCTGATGGTAAGCGATTACCGCCGCCCATAGACACCGCAACACCAGAGGAGTCACAAGTACGATGCCGACCAATTGGTAAGCCCTTGGCATCATCTGACCTGATGGTAAGTGATGATGATGCCGAAGATGGAAGCGGGCTCACCAAGATTCCCCAACGCAATGGGGAACTGGCTATCTAATCTTCATGCCGGAACACATCAATGCTGATAACATTGATGTTTGGCGGCAAGACTTAAATAAAATGGTGGTAGCTAGCCAGGCGGACTCAGAAAATGCCCTACTACCAACCAAACTGAGTCCTACAAAGTAGGACCCCGCCGGGAATCGAATCTGTGACCTAGACATGAAAGTAAATTATTAGAAAATATTGTGCCTGATTATTGAGGAACATTAATAAATAATAATTATTTTATAAGAAGTTGGTAGATAGCTGTATATACTTTTCGAAGGTTATTCTTTTTGTTTCCTACCATTCGGAACTCGTATAAAATAATATAAAAAAGCCACAACCGCCACAAGGGCCTTTTACAACACTGTTAAAAAAGTCGTAAAATGTGTATTTTCTGTATTTTATTAAATTGTTTGAATGGTTAATGAAATGGAAATCAATAAAACTGATAATTTTATTGATACAATTTGTAAAACACGCGAAAAACTTACTAAATAAAATTTGATCGTAGAATAAAGACACAAATGCTATTAGGCTACCAATTATCATAACGACACCAAGAAAAAATTTCGTGGAATATAGCCACAAATGCCATAGTGTCTTTTTTCTACGAGGATGTGAACTAAAACTGTTCAAAACTGTCCGCGGAAAAAGGGCTGAGTGGCGCTTGTGCCCCGCCCCGCGGGAAAGAAAGTAGCCACTGTGGCTGTTGTGGCTATTTTCGGTGGGTATTTCAGGAGAAAGCAATAGTGGCATTTTTTTAACGCTTATTTTCTAGTCGATAGGGATCGATTTTCTGTGATTTTCTGATTGAATATGATGTAAAATGGGTAGCAGATTTTAATTATGCAATAAAAATAAAAAGCCACAACAGCCATTGTGGCTTTATTCGTAGGATACGACGAGATAGGCTCTCCTCTACCATCGGTCGGTAAAATGTTGATTTATCCATTCGCGGACAGTTCTACTAAAGTGGGCTGGTGGGCCAGAAAATGTCGAATTTCGTCATTCGAGTGTAATAGATAATTAGTTGTCCAGCTTCTGTAATTGGTGCGCATATTTTTGAATTTGTTCTACTGATAGTTTTGATAGTTCTGATAGTTGGTTAAGCACACATTTATAATTTTTCGTATACCACTTCTTATGAATTAGTTCTAATTTGTTCATCAATAAAAAAACAACAATAATGTACCGTTTAAAAGTTATATAAATAAATAGAATTTTCCTTTAAAAGGTCCTAGCACGACGAATAAGAGCTCTCAAGACTCGCTCAAAACGTTATTTTGTAGCTTAAAGCTACCTTCAAATGTTTGTGAATTTTTATAAGTATACTGTAAGTGATTAATAATTTATTAATTTCATCTTATTCGTCGTGCTAGGACCTTTTAAAGGAAAATTCTATTTATTTATACCTATGACTTTTAAACGGTACATTATTGTTGTTTTTTTATTGATGAACAAATTAGAACTAATTCATAAGAAGTAGGAAGTAGGAAGGTAGGTATACGAAAAATTATAAATGTGCGCTTAACCATTTCAGAGATCTAGCAAACCTGCAAACGTTACCCCAGCCGGAATTTGAATAACTTCGCAACCATAAAACGTGTCAGCACAAATTAAGTCGCAACATTTACTTCGTCTAGACTACTAATTATTTAGCTAATTTTTATTTTAATATACCCAAAAAATCAAAAATAGTCTGGCTGGGGTAACGTTACCGCAACCAGATATGTTTTTGTCAAATAACTAAAAAACTATCAGTAGAACAAATTCAAAAATATGCGCAACAATTACAGAAGCTGGACAACTACTTATCTATTACACTCGTATGACGAAATTCGTCATTTTCTGGCTGGGGTAACGTACACAGTGGGCTGGACATCCATGGTGTACTCAAATCATAGTGCATTTTATGTGTGGGGTCACATGAAAAGTCTAGTTTACGATGTGGCTCCTGTGGCTGTGCCATCTGTAGTAGAGGTACTAAGCTAAGTAAGATACTGAACTGAAGAACTGATAGCATAAAAAACAACTTGAGAAGTCGAGTTGTTAAAACTGAAGTACGTAAAAGAATGCGACTGTGTGTGAGAAACAGGGAAGGACATTTGTAACATGAATTGTAGTCATAAATTAGGCTTATTGTAGTGAAACTGTTAGAGAACATCTTTTATTATGTTTTTACCTTAAAAAGAGACAGTTCAGTTGAGGCGCTGAGAGCAAGAGTGGTGTAAGGTAAGCCAAATTTTTTGAACATCTTTCTCTGATCCAACATTTAGCACTTTAGATGATATCTACCTAATTCATAATGAACCTGCCCTCTTATAATGCAACTTGACATAGTGACTAACATGGATAAACGAATAGTTTTTCTTAAAAATTAATGAAATAAATGATTTCAAAATAAAATATATCCATTTACGCGAAAATGGGGTTACACCACTCTTGCTCTCAGCGCGTCCGTCAGTTCAGTTTTCATGGTTTTAATCAGTTTTAGTTTGTTTTTATTTATTTTAGGTAAGATTGATATACCTTATTAGAAAGCTAATAAGACTTACATATTTTTTAAATAATCTGCACACTTTTTGTCTAGGTGTTTTTTTTAGAAAACCCTCTTTTTTGTTCAATAAATTATATTTTTATTTTATTTTATGCTGTTACTTCAGAATTTTGGTAGATATTTTTTATTTAACTACTGATTATAAAGTAAGTAACACCATGTCTTCCACGTTACCCATTTTTTTAAAATGAAATAAAATTATTCGTTTTTTTTTACGATTTCTTAAGTTCAATCATAAGACAATCCGGAGATTTTTGAAACAAAATTAAAATATAATTATCTCGTAAATGGTTCACTTTTGCATAATACATTGTAGGGCTAAATATATTGCTAATGACCTCCTCTATAATCTATTAAAATATTCGCATCGAATTACCAGCAATCCTGTATATACTTTCGGTCAAGGCAAATATTGTCTTCCAAAAACTGCATTTTTTAAACGAAAATAACCTTTTTTTTCGTGTAACGATGGTGGGTGGTATTCTAGGTACATCCCAATATAATTTTTAAAATAAATCAACATAAATATTAATCATTCGTTTATTTTATAATATATAAAACAATGTAAGTATTTTTTACTACTTTCGCTCACAGTCAATCTTTCTACTCCCTAGGCGTGTTGATAACAATTTCCTTCAGCTTTTTTCGTTGAATTTTCATAGATGCTGTCATTGGAAGTGCGTCCAAGAATATCACCCCTCCTCTGAGTTGTTTCAAATCCGGTAGAGTATCTGGAAAGATAATATTAAAATAAAAAGCGAAGAACAAGGTTGTTGTTAGAAAATCCCTGAATACGGAAGGTTTATTTGAAGAATACAAATAAAGTTTTTTTAAACTAAGTGTTACCACTAAATAAGTAATTCCTAAAATAGGGGACAATTACTTATAAATATTTAAAAAGTTTTTTACTTTTTTGTGTTAATATCGTACTTAACAACCCATTACTTCCCCACTGCAGGGGCACGGGTCTCTTCCCATATATCGGGAAGGTTTGGCCATACTCCACTCACGGGGGTCAAGCCGGGATTGGTGAAGGTTGTAGGGCTAGTGGCCAACCCCATGTCAGAAGTTTCCAAGCCGTCTATAAGGCCTCCGACATGGCTTAACGACTGACACCTAGTGATAGCAGCCGGCACCAACGGCTTAACATGCCTTGCGAAGCACGGAAACCACGGAAGAAAGAAGGGAGGGGAAGTGGTAAGTAGGCGGATCTCGCGTGTCATAAATTAGCGCTTCAGTACTACTTTGCACTCATTCTCAATCACGTACTATGTAGGACCCGACGGCTGACGTTCTCGAACAAATAATATAAATAAAAAAACACGTAGAAGTGCCATATTGTGCTGTTGTAGAGTGCAGAAATAGAAGCAAAGACAAAACTTCATATAATGGAAGGATTACATTTCACCGTTAAGTGTGTTTTTTTTTAAATATTTAGATTTAAAATGAAATTTAATATAATCCAAAACTTTATCCCGACCGAATTAGATAATTTTAATAAATTTGTGCTTTATTAATATGTTGTGAAAGTTTAATTTCGCTAGGACATTTATTTTTTTATGAGACGCTTCTGGAATTTTACGTCATCTAGAGTTTCTGCTACTCAGCACTAGATGTCACTATTAAATGCGCCTCTATTTGCTCGTTTTGTATGAATTTTATGGACGGAGTAATAGATTTCAATGTTGCTGATTTCTTTATGATTTTACGTGCTATATTTATGGTCCAATCAAAGACCTTCTTGCATTAGCAGTGCGTAAATATACTGGGTGTTGATGTGTGATTTCGGCGACATCGGTTCTGGTACAAATGAGCCTTTAAGCCCCTTCCCCTCCCTTCTTTCTTCCGTGACGAAAACGGTCGAGATAAATGGTACTAACAGTCAAACCCATCCAGATTATAACTGTATCAGTTATAACAGTGTCTGTAGTCAGTTAACCTGCGTGATCGACGCGACCACGTAAGCAGCACCGAGCCACGACCGTTTTGTGTTAATAAAAATACGATATCTTATACAAAAAGTGCACTTTTCGAACCTTTTACCAAGTCCTTGATCTCTTGTGCCGTTACTTGACACCCTGGTTTCCGAACGACACAAGCAACAGCCAAGTCCCCATATTCAGGGTCGGGCACGCCGGCGACGGCTACGTCCTTGACTGCTGGGTGTTGACGGATCACATTCTCCAATTCTACTGGGGATATCTGAAGAGAAAATTCCGTACTTGAAACCAAGGAGCTTATAACTCACCTACCTAAGTGTAGCGACACACCTACGGAACTACGCGTTTAAACTTTCAGCTAATTATTCCTGTCCCTGATTGATTTGAAGTTAGAATCAGTAATTTCTATAACACGTACAATGCGCTGCTTATACTAAAATACCTGAAAAAAGTTAGCGTGGCTTCTAGTGACATCTATCCCTAACAAAATCAATTTGTGCGATTTTTCTTCCGTTTAACAATCAATTATGTCGTTACATAACACCATATTGATATTCTTCCTGCAATAGGTACCATTTTTTTGCATAAACCACTTTTTTTCTGGTACTTAACTGACCTCATTATACAGGGTGTAAGGGACAGGTTTCCGAAAACTTTAATGGCTAGCTCAGTAGACGAAACTGAACAACTTTCCACAAGATTTTTTTCAGGAAACGAAAAAAAAATCGGCTTCTCCATACAAACTGTCCAATCAAGTTTATAATTTTGTATGGAGAAGCCGATTTTTTTTTCGACTGAGCAAGCCTTTAAAGTTTTCGGAAACCGTCCCTTACACCCTGTATATAGGGTGACTTTAGATTAGTTCTTGATACAAAAGTTTATACATGTACTCATGATAACAAACAACTTTCCCTAAGGAACCTATAGTCAAATCGCAACAAAAAAATTTAGACACTTCATACTAATTTGGCCGGTCAGTTCATCGATTTGTACGGAGAGTCCAAAATTTTTTTGCGGTTTCACTATGGCTTCTTTAGGAAAAGTTGTTTGTTATCATGAGTACATGCATAGTCTTAAGTATCAAGAACTAATTTAAAGTCACTCTATATATATTTTAACTATTTTTCAGATCTGTTTGTAAAGCTGTTTATGTAACTGACATAGCTCACAGAATCGCTAAACTAAGTGGCAGTGGGCGGGGCATATAGCTCGTAGAACACATGGCCGCTGGCGCATTAATGTTCTCTCGTGGCGACCGCGCACAGGAAAACCCAGTGTAGGCAGGCCTTACCACTCGGTGGACTGATGGCTTCATGAATGTTGCAGGGAAGCTGCTGGATGCGGGCAGCGCAGGACCGGTCGGTGTAGAAATCCTTGGGGGAAGCCTTTGTCCAGCACTTTCGGCTGATAATGATGATGATGAAATAAAAAATAGACAGATAAAAAACAATAGTCTCGTAGGATACTAACTCGGACCTTAAATGATAATAAGTACATATTTCGTGCAAAATCACCCTGCCGCGCTACGCGTCAGGCCGCGGCCTGGACGCTGGATTCAGCGACAGCGATGGCTGTTCTCGACGCAAGCGACGAGATCGCTCGGTTTGCGTCGGTGTAGTGACGTCTCTAGGTGTGCGCGATGTCGATACTTCGAAATTTTTACCGTTATTCTTACTAATAATACTTAACACTGACTCAGCGGTTTGCACTCCTGATTATTGATCCAAAGTCGTGGGTTCGATCCCCACCCAGGGAAAGATTTCTGTAACCATTTTTTTATATTACTGGCTAAAGAAGATGTAGATCAGTACTACAAATAAAAGAAAAAGGCGATTTCGGCAACTACTGAAGAATTATAAAGGTCAAAGTCGAAATCCGGAAGTTTTTATTACAAAAATATGACTGTGAAAACTTTCGATTGCATTCTACTTAATATCAACATATTATATCCAACTGAAATTGGAATCGAACTTTCTTTATTATTTTATTATCTGAAACTATTTCTTCTACTCACATATCAATGGTTAAGACTGGTTTATCGTTTAAAAAAGAACGTCCCTAAACGCTCAGTCATCCTTGAAATGACGCTCGTCGCTTGTGTGTCGTCGCGAGCGTCGCTGCTGTGCCGTTCAAAACGGCTCTATACAAATCTATGTAAATGATCAAGTCGCCCGTGTCGCCGCCGTCGCCGTCGCTGGCGTCCAGGCCTCGCCTCAAATAAGCATTATTTACCTACGTTTTACAGTAGTACACAAAAAATAAGGCGCGTTTGTAATCTTCGTCCGCACAGAGAAGAACAATAAAGTTGTTGTAAACCTTATAAAATAATTATAAGGTACAAAATTGATTGCCGCATTCTCTCTTTTTATTTAGCTCACCTGCTACATTAATTCCAATTTTAACCAAACATCAGCACTCACAACCCCCTGTCTGTGGAGGATCCGGGAAACGGCTCCACAGACAACGGAAATGACACTCCACATAAAGCTATTAAATTATTTGTGTTCAATAAAGTAACGGACGATAATACTAAATATTGTCTTTATTACAACTGTGTTTCTGTTTATTTAAATCAGACAATTTAAACGAGAATAAAAGAAACAAATTACTCCAGAATACGCACATCTTCTATTGCAATGTCAATGTCATTGTTAGTGCTACTTTCACTATTCGTACTATCGAAGATGACGTTGGTGAGTGGTCATTCAGATGAATTATAAATTCGATCGATAGCTTCTTTCACTGTCAGAAATTAGTCTTCGCATTTAATATAATATAGTATGTTTTTAATATTTTTCATAAAAGAACCGATTAGTTTGCCTCTAAGTGTATTCGAAAAAACGGCACGTGCGGGAATGGAGTTGACGACATTACGTGTAGTGATGAAACAATAAATAACCCTGATTTACACTTTTTTTAAATCGCGAATCCAGGTTATATTGCAGTTATTTAAATTAACAACATCTACCGATTTTTTTAAACCAGGCAGCACTGACGTTTTCCCGTAAGTTTCCCGTAAGTTAATCTATTTATTAAATGTTATTAAATGTCTTTGAAAGTGATATTGCGAACCTCTAAAAGATAGCGCCATAAGTAAAGGATTCTAAAGAAAACGCATTATAATTCTCTTAAATATCCCTAAAATCAATGTTTTCGAAAACAATTCCGTCACAGATCGATTTCAGGGCTTTTTAACTCCCTTAACCCTATATTTTCGTCTTAATGGTTTAAAATTCGTTTTCGAGGTAGTTGGCGCTTACAAGATAACTCATTTACAAAGAGCTTATAAAGTCATACAAGATGCTGTTTTGGTCAATATAACTCTTTTCATGGGGGATACATGATAATGATGCCAAAAAACTCATTATGTTATGAAAACTCCTTTTATCACCCACCTCAGCAGCTCCGCCATCTTTGCAATCCTTGTATCTGAGCATAAGTTTTATTCGATCTACAAAGAAAAAGTTCCAATGTTTATCTCTGTAGAATAAGTCCCCCGTCTTAAACCATTTTCCTTCAGCAAAAGCCTCTTCTGTTGCTTCGATATTGTTGTAATACTCCTGTAAGGAAACGATAATATTACCCTCACTTAAATCACAATCAATATGTTGGTAATATCGGTACGCTGTCTTTCAACCGCTAAAGATTTGGTTGTTCCTCAGTTATAATCACCAGTCAAGTATTCAAAGAACTATTTTTGGTAGCACTTACGTATATTTACCTTAAAAACTCCTGGTCCTGAAATCCACAATTCTCCGGGCAGCATCGGTTCTTTTATGTCTTTTTGCGTTTCAACGTCGATAATCTGTTTTAAGCAAAAGTATTTTTTTATTGGTGAAAGAAACCGATATCCGATTACTTATTAGATTTAATAGCGCATTAAGCGACTGAAATTTACCAATTTATTTTGAGTATATTTTCATACAAAAGGAGGGCCCATATAAGCAAATTCAGTTTAATTAAACGAAGGAAAGTTAATAAAACGGAAAAGTGGAATTATAAGATTGGTAAATTTACAGGGTGCTAAAATAGGGAGTTTGAAATTTAAAGCGGTTACTGAGAATCAAGTTTAGAATACAAGAAAAATATTAATAGAATACAAGAAAATTAATATAAAAAAACCGATCTATACCTCATTCCAATCAAAAAAAAGCAAAAGGTAAACAAACGAAACATCCACCGATTTCGTCAAATTCCTCAAGAATCACACATTTTCTGCTAACACTGACACATACTAATCGTAGGTCGTAACAATTATTGCCTTTTCTAATAGATTTCACTAAATTATGATACGAAACTGGCATGAAAATACAATATTTCCAGTCTAACCTCAGATTGTTAGGTTATGTTTCAGTGACAAGATGTTACTGTTATCTGTAGAAAATAGTGATGAGGTTGTGTCAATACTTTGAACGAACTAGTGAATGAATGAGTGAATGAGTGTTACGTGATAAGTGTCTGACGGTTGTGTGTGGCCTGTTTTTTATATTTTGGGCTATCATTGGTAGTGGTATAACTTTTTAGGCGTTCAGTAACGTTTTCTTGTTCTGTATTTTAAATGTATTTAATTTAAATATCCGTAACTTTTTAAATCCAAGATACATACTATATACATACATACATGCTATATTGTACTAGCAACACTGAATTTAAAAATTTCGCATGGTAGGACCTTTACATAACGTAAAAAAAAATAAGAACGTAGAAAAACAATCTGCCTGCAATACATTTGTATTTCGCTCATGCTCCGTGTGAGATGTCGACAACGATATCGATATTTTTAGATATTAATCAACATTTAGTTCCAGTTCCTACCACTATGTTCACATTGTTTGCCGTTAGAAACTGCAAATAATATACGTTAGTACGTTCGTCATTAGTCATTAGACAATGAACTGGTAACACTGAATTTCGTTCGTTCGTACCGGTACGCTCATTTCTTGCTTCGACTCTGTCAGGCACTGGCAACACTGAATTTCGTTCGACATACCGGTCTGCTCATTCGTTGCTTCGATTCCTTGTCATGCGTACGTGTGTTCTTCTGTGTTTGGATATTAACGACTTGGCTTTTGATATAAGTACACTGTTAACTTTGCGATTTGGATTGTGATTTTTCTTGGAACTGACGATTAACCGCTGCGCATTAAGGACTTTGATATTGCTCACGATTGGATTTGTGTTGACTACGTGCGACTCCTCATTGGATAAGTTTTTAAAATCCTTATTTGATTCTAACAGAATCAACTGACTACATGACTGAAGTTATTTTTATTAATTTACAGTGGTTCGAAATGAGTGATTCATCTAGTGATCTCGATCCCGGGTCTTAATAAGCTTTTCCTAGTTAGCATCACGAAAATCGTCAAAAATGACACCCATAACAATATTTTTCTATAAGTGCATATCCGCCATTTTGTAACCGAAAATTGTGAAATTTATTTTATATCTATTTGATCTCATTGGTGGTTCCGAACTCTGAAAACATAGTATCAAATAACTAAATTTTATTTAAACTCCTCGTTCGTTCATCCATTCATTCACTCATTCATATGTAAACTTGCACATCTCTAATGTAGTGTCATGGCCGATCACAAGTGTCAGTGTCAAACGATTGTTTACATTTTGCTTTTTTTTGATTGGAATGAACTTATACATTTTTTTTCAGTTTCCCTTTGATAATCTCTGAAGACTACTTACTCGGTAAAAGTGACAGCCTATGGGATGACCACAAGATCCAGGGGGGGCGTCGTCGTCTACATTGAAACCAAGCCCACTCAACTCAGTCATTCCATATGCGTCGTACACCTCTGTGCTTGGACTAATTCTCTGCAAGAGTATATAGGTACTAAAAGTAGGTATTGGTCTTGCACTGTTTGACTGACTCAAATATTCTTAAGAGATACTTAAATAAATATAAACGAGTATACTGCTCAAAAGAAAATAAGGGCCACTTAGTTTCTTTAAGTCTCGTTTAATTTATTTACCATTGGGAAAGTTAATTACGTAATGACAAAAAAATAATGTTACGAAGTTTTTGATATCTAAAGTCTTTGCTGTTCTGCATAAGCTATATACCAAAAAAACTGCTGGCCCTCGTTTTCTTTTAAGTAGTATATAAGGTGCTACTTTATTAGTGCCCGATATTTTAGTCAGTGCTTCCACTCCTGATTCTGATCAACTTTCCCCAAGGAACCCATAGTCAAATCCCAAAAAAATTTTTGGACTCTTCATACTAATTTGGCCGCTCGGCTGATCGATTTGTATGAAGAGTCCAAAATTTTTTTTACGATTTGACTATGGGTTTCTTGGGGAAAGTTGATCAGAATCAGGAGTAGAAGCACTGACTAAAATATCGGGCACTAATAAAGTAGCACCTTATATAATAAATATCTACTTAGAACAAATCACGCACGGTCATCCGGACTCAAACTAGGGTTCCCTGTTAATACAGATAACCAGATACTGATATGCATACAAAGATAAACATTTAATTATTTGTAGGGCATGAGTTTTACACATGATGCAGATGACAAGCAGGAATAGTTCTTTCATGCCTCGCCTCATGCATGAGTCGTACAAGTTTTATTTTAGTACATTAAAAATATTTTCTTCAAATTATACAAAATACATAAAAAAAAAATAATATCAGAGCGGTTAATAATAGAAAATAGTATCTTAATTTATATAAATTTTCAACAGACTTCAAAAAAAGGAGGAGGTTCTCAATTCGTCGGAATCTTTTTTTTTTTTTTATGTATGTTCACCGATTACTCGAAGACGCCTGAACCGATTTCGAAAATTCTATTTTTGTTTGAAAGGGTGGTCACAGTGGAGTTGGTGGAGTTGTTGCGATTGAAGTCGGTTGTTTTTAACGTATTCAGCGTGGTAAATTATTTGTTATGTAAATATTCGTTAATAGTGTAATAACATTTTTCAATAAGAAAATTTAACCTTATTTTAAAAAGTATTAAATCCATTTCTTTAATTGCAGTCGGTAATTTATTATAAATAATTGGGACCATTCAGTACTCGCTCTTTGCCATCAAAGCTGTATGAGCTTTATTTGCAACCAGTCTGGTTTTGTCACGAAGATTTAAATTTGCGACAATAGTCTAAATTTAGAAAAATAAGGCCTACAACTTTCCATTGGTTTCAGTCCAAAAATTGATCTACCTAATGCATCGCCTTTGACACTTAAAAAATACTTCTTTATCTGTAGAATTCCCCCAAAAAATAATTCCATACCTCGAAATTGAAACAACTAGAGCATGATAAGCTATAAGTACTGTTTCTGTGCTTACAATCTGTGCTAGTCTGTAAAGGGCGTACGAGTATTTCGACACCTTTTCACATGAAATCTGAATGTGAGTGCTTTGTCAATATTCATACCTAAAAATTTTGTTGTTTCTACTGGCTCTATTTCATGGTTGTCGTAGTTAATATTAAGATTTGCTAATGTTGGTTTTTCTTTGGCCAGAATGCATGATTTTAGTCTCGTCTAAATTGACTTGTACATTATTATTCTTTAGGCAAATAATAATTTTACCTAACGTTTCATTTATGTCATCTTGATAGTAATTTTTATGTATGCACTCTATAATTACTGTACTATCGTCCGCGAATAGAGTCATGGGATGTTCCGTTGTTCTGGGTAGATCATTGATGTACACGAGAAATAGTAAAGGCCCTAGTACACTGCCACACCAAATTTAATAGTCTGGCGATCAGAACGAAACACGACTTCTTTTTCTTTTTTACATCAACTCTAGTTATTTCTACTCTCTATTCTGTAGATAAGAATCAATGAGTTTTAAGACGTTTACCGCGTATACCATAAGCATTAAACTTTTTCAACAGAATCTGATGATATACACAATTGAAAGCTTGTGTCATATCCATAAAAATAGCTAATTTTTTTGTATCGACGTTTTTCATTACAATTTTCTAACAGTCAAAAATAGCCATGCTTGTTGTTCTGTCTTTTCATGTCATGATATGATATCATGTCATCTACATTTCCTTTTTTGTACAATGGTTTAACTACAGCGATCTTCAATTTATGTGGAAAGACCCCTGCAGTTCAATATGTGGCTCAGATGTGGGGCTATACAATCTCCTACACTCTTAATAATCTTTATCTTTAAAATTTTTGATGATGGTTAGTATATCAGCCAGTATACATGGTGTCACAAACATCGACGCAGATCTAGTCACATATACGATTCTTTTTTTTTATGATTCAACTGATATACTCTATCGTACCTAGAGTGCATTTATTGCAACCGGCTCCATACAAAAAATCGTAGATTGATTGGAATATTCATGGTGATCTTACATTAAATTCTTACCTTAACTGCCGCAATGAGCTCAGGACCCACGGCACTGCCACCAAGCAAAATTGTTTCAAAGCAAGAGAGATCAAATTTTTGTTGCTCATCGTTTATGTTCAACAGTACTGTCATTAATATTGGACTCATTATCGTGTATGTAGGCTGAAAAATCAAATTATGGTACAAGTTTAAAAAACGCACTCACTTTCTGAGCGTAAAAGGCCTTCAGCTTGCTCTCGGATGTTGTTAGGAGCTTTCTTAAGATTCTGGTTTATATGATCACTTTGCCAAACTAATCTAAACAATTTAACAAAAAATATATACATATATGTTGCCAATCTGGGAATCCAGATGAACTTTGCATACCAGAATCCATAAAGTCGTTATAGCTATAGGCGAGAAAATATATTCAAATACATATAACGGGGTGTAACAAAATTGGTGTAGTACACGGGAACTTTTTGTCCATATTATTGAACAACTTTTTTGTACGACTTGGCTGAAATCGTAAAAATTTTTGGGACTCAACCCTTAAAAAAATTGCCAAATAGTTGTAGGCCAGCTGATCAAGGAAAAAGGATTATTATTATCGTGACCTCTGAAGTAAAATACTTTTCAATCAGGTTTACGTAGGACCATGGTGACAACAATGATTGGTGTTAAGAAAATGTCTGTTAAAATATTCTCACCTTATATTTATTGATAAGATAGCATACATGTGCAGCAGTGATTTTGGACGATGTCTGGAGTCTCGTGTATCTCATAACTGGAGACAAGGTGTAGGCCATGATGCACGTAAGCCATTGTAATGGAGATCCTACTAAGGCCATTCTGGTCGGTGTTGGAAAATTCGAGAACGTGACCCTGAGGAGGAAACGTTTGTAATGTTACGAACAAGAGAGACCAAATACTTAGCTTACCATACACACCTAGAATTGTTTTTAGGGTTCCGTGCCTCAAAAGGAAAAAATGAACCCTTATAGGATCACTTCGTTGTCCGTCTGTCTGTCGGTCAAGACCATTTTTCTCAGGAACACGTAGACGTATTAAGTTGAAATATACTCAGGCCTGCAATCCCTTGAAGGTGTGAAAAAATCAAACTTCTAATGCCAACGCAATCAAGAGATACGGCCGTTTATGTCGCATATTTAGAACTCGCATGGGAATCAAAACCTATAAGAGTCCTTTCTGTATACCTAGAATCATAAAATTTGGCAGGAAGCAAAGTCTTATAGTGCTATAAGACAAGTAAAGGGAAAATTTCGAAAACCAAAAATTTTTTTTGTGATGTAACTAAATTTTTTACATTGCGCACCTACATCAAGCTGAGTTGACTTAGCCTTGTGTTAGAGCTAGACTCACCATTGATAAGGTGCACTTATAATCATGTTTTTGTGGGAAGACGCAGCTGCTTTAAGGGCACTGGTTGTTCCACTTGTTGGTGTCAGAAACGCAATTGTTTCTGCAGGGTCAAAATCTTGTGGCCTGTCAAAGAATAATAACAAAATAATTAAAAGGCATCTTCGCAGAATGGTCTTATTCAATCTGGCAGTAGCAAAAGGTCCTTTGGTCGATAATTCCTTGTCGCTTAACGCTCCTTTTAGAAACATTTTCAAAACCATTTAGAACACTTGTAGAAATGAACCTTTTGCGAAGGATCAGACGTACTCGTTTTATTCAACAGTAGCTTTTTATTTAAGAATTTTTAAATTACTAACCAAATAAAAAATACCGTCACCCAACGTAAAAATTAAAACATTTAATTAATACAGAATGAAACTGAAATGACGGAACAAATTTTAACTGTGGCTTCTAGTCATGAAACGGAACTTTCTCTAATGGAGCAATTCAATCGAAGCAAAAAAATCTTGGACTTTCCATACAAAGTTGGCTACTCAGCTCATCGATTTGTATGAAGAGTTTTTTTTTGCTCCGATTGAATTGGTTCCTTAGAGAAAGTTGTTCAGTTTCATGAGTAGACACCACAGTTAAAATTTGTTCCGAGTGATTTTGTTCGAACTTAGAACCACCTCATTCAAACTTGTGACACGCACAACTATTTCGTGTCAGGGGTCAGTGAATACGTGTTTGACTATACCTGAAAAACCTTTTTAACCAACCTGAACTGATCAGCAGGTGTATCATCAGAATATTTGTCCAGAAAATCATCAAAATTAGAAAGGTTGTCGCTGTGATCAAACGACACAATCTTCGCGTCTATGTCCAAGCTGTTGAGAGACAGCAGGATATCAGGTACTTTCTCACTTTGGCAGAAAACCATCTTAGGTTTGCTAATATTGAAAGCTGCTGATAATTCATCTGGAATATCAATATTATTTTCAAACTAAATCGAATCATAGTCAACTATTAGTTTAAATAACCAACAATCATATAATCTAAAAACCTAATTTAAAAACTCGCTGCAAACTGTAAAAAAATTATCGTTCATATGTCAATTTGGGAATAAACATAAGTCCAAAGACACCTCGAAGTTCTCAAGCCGTTTTGGCTACCGGCGTTAGCGATGAAACGAACATACATATACCGAAAAACCTAATAAAAATAAAAACCAATTAACAATATTTCTCAACGTCTTTCATTTAATATGCTTATCAAAAATTTCCCCCCATCCCATTTCAAAGGTCGGCAACGCACTTGTGACTCCTCTGGTGTTGCGGGTGTCTATGGGCGGCGGTAATCGCTTACTGTGATCCGTCTGCTCGTTTGCCACCTATCACATATTAGGACTGTTAATGTTAGTAATGTTAGGACTCCTTTTGAAAAATGGACTAACATAATTAGAGTTCCGTACCTCAAAAGGAAAGAAGGAACCCTTATAGGATCAATTTGTTGTCCGTCCGTCCGTCTGTCCGTCCGTCTATCTGTCCGTCTGTCTGTTCGTCTGTCTGTCCATCTGTCCATCTGTCCGTCTGTCTATCTGTCTGTCAAGACCCTTTTTCTTAGGAACGTGTAGACGTATCAAGTTGAAATTTATATCAAATTCTCAGGCCTGCAATCCCTTGAAGCTGTGAAAAAATCAAACTTCTATGCCAACGCAATTAAGAGATACGGCCGTTTATGCCGCATATTTGGACACTCGCATGGAAATCAAACTCAACTGGTAATTGCCTTGGCATAGAAGTTTTATTTTTTCACAGCTTCAATTGCAGGCCTGAGAATTTGATATAGAGTTCAAGACATGTGTGATTATGAATTTATACGGAACCTTCAGTGGCTCGGTGCGCAAGTCCGACTCGCACTTGGCCGTTCTTTTTGTTAAAAATATGACCAACTGGCAAGCCCTTTGCATTATCTCACCTGATCGTAACGTAGGTAAGTAACGATGATGCGCTCTTAAGAAAAGAGAGGCAAAAAAAAAGGAAACTTACCTTTTGTGAACGTCCTATCGACTGGTGCTATCGCTATCCCCGTGTAAAGAGCAGCATAGAACGGTATCGCCAGGTCCACGTGATTGGATGCCATCAGCACTATCACGTCACCAACACCCAATCCGTAGTTCTTAAAGGCTGTGGCGCATCGCACAGACCTCTCAAGTACTTTTTGGTTGGTCATAGATGCTCCTGTTGCGCCGTCAATCTACAATCAAGCACTCAGTAACCTCAATACTTTTTTTATTTGAAATTTGAGTGCATTTGAATAGGTACTTCAGATTAGGCTCGTCTTGTCTATTATATTTAAAATTAAAATGCGGTTCTTACCTGTGACTCGAAATTCGGAGCATCTTTTAAACTCTGCAGTATAATTTTCCCAAGATGAAATCTGTCCTGCGGGAGCCCCGACTCGGCGACTATACGAGAAGTTAACTCGTTCAGAAACCAGTGCATGGCATCGTTGGGCCTCTTGAAGTGACTCATTGCGTCACGGTATGGAAATATCCAATAAATAGGTCTAGAAAACTATGTTGAAATATAACTGGGGTTTTATAAGGCTCCACAAAATGAGCTTAAATAATAAAATTTAAGCTGGCGCTTCCACCCGTTAAACTGAATTACTACCCACGAGTATTTTTTTTACTTTTCTAAAAAATTTGAAAATTTTGTAGGGATGGGATATCAAAAATTTTTTGCGAATTAAATATGGTTTTCTTTGGGTAACCTCATTCAGTTTCTCAGTGAAAATCCCAGCTTAATTTAAATAGTTTCATCAGATTTTTTTGATACTGTATTTATACGTGTAAAATTAAACACCGTTTACAATAAATCTATGTATAACGCAAGTAATTATTTTTAGTGACTACTCTGATACAAATTGATCTTCTGAGTTTGTACGTGCATATTTGCACAAACTTGTCGTCCTAAGCAAATACATTTTTTACTTCATTATTCCAAGAATATTAGAAACAAATCTTGCACTTTCCGACACGCGACTGAGTTGAAATTTTTATGCGTACAGAGTATAGAGAACTTATCATACAATACTTAAGGTAATTATGGTCAAACGAGCTGGTCTAATGGTGTAGCCGGAAGTTCGTCACTGGAACTCCTCGACAACGACACCATTATGTAATTATCTAATCTAATCGCGTTTCTATAATGTTAGATTAGAAAATGGCGTGTCAAAAATGCCAATTTATCGGGGTTTTTATATTTTTTAAACACAAATAATTTTATAAACAAATAATTATCTCACTAACACTATCTTCTAAATACTTTAAGGTATTCCCAAATTCGTAACCATGAATACTAATGCTCGTGTAATTTATTATCTTTATACTTTGATAACTTACTTGTAAGGGACGGACTTGGGAGAATCTATTTTACCTAGTCATAAATTATGACATATTTTTTTTTGTGTTAATTTAAAAAGCCATGTAGAGCCTAATAAAAAGGTACGCTTGCATGACCATTACGCCTTGATATGATATTTTTATTGTTAAAGTAGCAAAAGTCTTCTTCTCTCTTCTTTGTTCCCGGAGATCCGGGTTCGGTTGGAACTATTTACATAAACATTTTCGTCTAAAAATCAAAGCTCTACATTTCCACAAAAAAAACTGACAAAAAAGTCAAAACTCTACCTTTCCACAAAAATCATATGTTCGATTAAAATTATAAGCTTCGCACGTTCAATCGGAGCGTTTATAAACTAATTCACTTAATGGACAACTAATTCACTTAAAAAACCGGAGACATGAAAAATGGCAGAAAAATACTCGAAAATATCAGTGCATGTTGTTATTCCTGAGCTCATTCTTTCAAGAACTGCACGCCATCTGTTGTCGAGTAGCGCGGAACGTGCTTTAAAAGTCAATGTTAGCAACAAAGGGCTCCAAGTAATGCATCGATATGAGAGACATTAGATGAGGTTAATACTGCCCGACTGCGTAGTCGCTAATAGTTGTTTGCTCCCCTATGTTGAGTAGCGCCGCCTTTTTGCGCACCATTCGCAATCTGACAAGAGACGAGTAGGTAAACATCCCGTATTTAAATGAAAATATGTCTTACAGTGCAGTGAAATGTGCTAAAACAATAAAAAAAAATAAAGAACAAAACTAACAGCAACATTTCTTAGCACTTTTTTCTTGTTATTTTATGAATATTTTGTCATTTTATAGTGATGCTACGCTACTCGTCGCTAGATGTCGCTTGTAGATAACATTAATTAAATACATGCCTCCCTACTCGTCGCTAGATGCGCTAGTAGATAACATTAAATACATAAACCTTAAGCTTATCACACAACGGCGATATTTGTTTAAATACATGCCTCCCTCTTCACCCCGCTTCAGCCCCCGCAAGACGAACACGCTGGTTCAGAAACATCGATATGGGAAACATTAGATAAGGTTACTCGCTCTGTTTGTTTCTGAACCAGCGTGTTCGTCTTGCGGGGGCTGAAGCGGGGTGAAGAGGGAGGCATGTATTTTTAAACTAAAATAACCTTTTTTCCGTGTAAAGATATTGGTGGTATTTTTTTAAGCTTACATCCCAAAATAATTTTGAAAATAAATCAACATAAATGAACAGCACTAATTGTTGTTTATCATTCGTTTATTTTTCTAACAATGTAAGTATAAAGTACTACTTTCGCTCACAGTCAATATTTCTACTCCCTAGGCGTGTTGATAACAATTTCCTTCAGCTTTTTTCGGTGAATTTTCATCGACGCCGTCATTGGAAGTGCGTCCAAGAATATCACCCCTCCTCTGAGTTGTTTCAAATCCGGTAGAGTATCTGGAAAGATAATATTAAAATAAAAAGCGAAGAACTAGGTCAGAACTTTTTTCAACTATAAGTATTACCATTTACAAAATGGGTTACACATACATATTATAGCAGTTGAACATCGATCAAATGAACTTTTTTAACTTAGTGTTACCACTCAGTCATTCCTAAAGTGGGAGACAATTACATTCATATCGCAGTTGACTTTTAAATTTTATCTAGCTCTTTTTAAATTGTGTAAAAAGAATTTGACTTTTTTGTGTTAATACAAATTCTTATACAGTAAAATGCATTTTTCCAACCTTTTACCAAGTCCTTGATCTCTTGTGCCGTAACCTGATACCCTGGTTTCCGAACGACACAAGCAACAGCCAAGTCCCCATATTCAGGGTCGGGCACCCCGGCGACAGCTACGTCCGTGATTCCTGGGTGTTGACGGATCACATTCTCCACTTCTATTGGGGATATCTGTAAATAAAATTTCGTTTTGAAAACCAAGGGGCTTATAACTCACTCACTAACCTAAGTGAAACGACACACCTACGGAAATTACGCGACCGAACTTTCAGTTCCTTATTCCGGTAATCCTAAGTCCCTGATTGATTTGAGGTTAGAATCAGTAGTTTCTAACGCACGCGCAATGCGCTGATGATATTGAAATACCTGAAAAAAAGGTTAGCTTGGCTTCTAAAAATAGAAGTGAACAACTATTAGAAAAAATCAATTTGCGAGATTCTATTCCGTTTAACAATCAATTATGGCGGTTAACCAACAACTTTTTTTGAAGGACCCTACTTAGAAGGATGGAGCCGAAGGATGTCTACTATGTATGACTGTTAGCTCGGTGTTTGCATAAAAAAATATATATATTTTTGCATTTTCTATATAAAACAGCTATTAAAATTAGGAATAGAAAACTGAGAGGAGAAACTTGAAATGTTCTCAATTACATAGGTACCAGAAAAATAAAATATTGTATTTGTGGTTTATTTAAAAAATAGTCTTGCAGGAATTATACATGTGTAACAAAATTGGTGTAGGACCCGTTAACTGGGGATTCTACTCATCGCACTGAACAACATTTGTTCTACGACTTTGCTCAAATCGCAAAAAAAATTTGGACTTACCATTCAAAAATGTCAAAACAGATGATCAATTTGTATGAAATGTCCAACATTTTTTTTATGATTTGTGCAAAGTCGTAGAACAAAAGTTGTTCAGTGCGATGAGTAGAATCCCCAGTTAACGGGTCCTACACCAATTTTGTTACACCTGTATAATTGC
The DNA here is from genome assembly GCA_958295455.1 of Coleophora deauratella. Classification (NCBI taxonomy): domain Eukaryota; kingdom Metazoa; phylum Arthropoda; class Insecta; order Lepidoptera; family Coleophoridae; genus Coleophora; species Coleophora deauratella. The sequence continues at coordinate 8,673,941 of OY282409.1, read as the reverse complement.
TGCAAGACTATTTTTTAAATAAACCACAAATACAATATTTTATTTTTCTGCTACCTATGTATACTTCATTCCAATCAAAAAAAAAGCAAAAGGTAAACAAACGTAGTATGCAGATGACATTGACATGTGTCAGTTCCATGGTAAGTTTGTTTACGTTTTGCTTTTTTTTGATTGGAATGTACCATAATTGAGAACATTTCAAGTTTCTTCTCCCAGTTTTCTATTCCCAATTTTAATAGCTGTTTTGTATAGAAAATGCAAAAATAAAAGTATTTTTTTATGCAAACACAGCTAACAAAGTCATTCATAGTAGACATACAACATGCTGTTTTGGTCATACAATTTGCTATAAGGACGACACGCGGTTTTAGACCATTAACATGTTAGACGAGTTGCTACTGTAGACTGCTTACGTTCGCGACCATTCGATACTATATAACCCCTCTTTTCGTGGCGAATACATGATAATGATACCAAAAAACTCGTAGAAATCTCCCAAATTGATGCCCTGCCCCTGGGGACCCTGGTACACTGCACCATCACCCACCTTAACAGCTCCGCCGCTGTGATCCTTGTATTTGAGTATAAGTTTTATTCGATCTACAAAGAAAAAGTTCCAATGTTCATCTCTGTAGAACAGGTCCCCTGTCTTAAACCATTTTCCTTCAGCAAAAGCCTCTTCTGTTGCTTCGGGATTGTTGTAATACTCCTGTAAGAAAACGATTATTTTACCTATTACTTAAATCACAACCAATATGTTGGTAATATCGATAAATATATACATTTATAAATAGATACATATGTAGATGGATAGATAATCAGTTTATTGTATTGCACACGTGACAAAAATAAAAGAAGACATAAAAATAAACACAGGAGACCGAAACAAAAATCTTAAACTACACTAATAATTTAAAAGCACGACATAAATCAATACAACAGGACTATAGCTCAGTGTAATTTTCCTTGAAAACTATTCTGCTACACTGGTACGCTCTTGCAGCCGTTAAAGATTTGGTTTTTCCTCTATTTTAATCACCTATCAAGTCGTATTACTTACCTTAAAAACTCCTGGTCCTGAAATCCACAATTCTCCGGGCTGCATCGGTTCTTTTAAGTCTTTTTGAGTTTCAACGTCGATTATCTGTTTTGATCAAAAGTGTTTTTTTCTTTTAAATTATTTCATTAGATTTTATAGTGCACTAAGCCACAGTTTTTTTTTCTTTCTAAGTAGGGTAGACCGAGGCAAGTCGGATCAAAATTAGAAATACATAAATATTTAAAATATCGTGCTAGACTGACCGTTGTTATAGCAACACAGCACTTCGTCCCTTTTTTGTTATATTAAGCATTTGTTGTTATATTAAGTATTTTGATGCTTCTCGTACTTTAGTGACTACAACTCTCGCCCTTGATGCAGAAGTGACGCTACGGCAGTTTTTGCGCCTATTGTAAAATACGGTGAAACGGTTATACTTGTTATTTTGTATCAAGACTTTGTTTAATAGTTAAAATCATTACATAGTTTAATTAAGTATGGACTTTGTTTTGAAAATAAAAAAGCTTTTTAATGCTATTTTGATAAAATATATTTTTTAACGACCTTAGATATGGGGCGAATAGGATCATGTCCTGTGGGGTGAAGTAGATATGTACTTAAAATCGATATAATTATTTTTATTTAATTTTTATGGTTTTAGATAATTCTAATATTTATTAAAAATTAATCAAGGTCAATGTTTTTTATAAGATGTAAGGAAAATAGAAAATGAAGCCTTCAGTAAACAACGAATTGAGAATATGTACCATACTCTTGGCCAAGTCCTACTTCATATGAAGCGTTAGTCTTATTTTTAACCTTCATAGTCTCATAAACCTTTTCCATTTTTATTCAGTAACATCTCGTTTGTTAGCTTATTTTTATTATGAAGATTGTTCTTATTTTATGGTGATGCCAAATACAATATTCGCATTATCACAGTTATAGTTAAACTCTAATGAAGAGAAATTAACTTATGAAGTTATTGTCAAATGAATCATTATCCAACGTTTCGAAAAAGTCCATTGCTAAAATTGCTGCATGTAATACATTTTATGTTGAGATTAAATTTTATACCCACCATCGGAGGACTGAATTCAGCTTTCAATGTTGAGAGTTGAATTCGGTTATTTGAAGAATGGTGTGGCACCATTTATGGCAAAAGGACTATTTATTCCCATGCGAGTGTGCAAATATGTGGCATAAACGGCCGTATCTCTTGATTGCGTTGGCATAGAAGTTTGATTTTTTCACAGCTTCAAGGTATTGCAGGCCTAAGTATTTGATATAAATTTCAACTTGATACGTATACGCTTTCCTGAGAAAAAGGGTTATGACAGACAGACAGACAGACAGACGGACGGACAACCAAGTGATCCTATAAGGGTTCCTTTTTTCCTTTTGAGGTACGGAACCCTAAAAATGATGAGTTATTTATTGTGTCCATGAGTTTTCGATCATAATGTAAGTACCTAACTGTCTGTCGCAGCCGGTTACCAAACTTGTAACGTGATTAAATAGAAAACTATCCACAGTCAAACTGGTACGTATTTCACCTTGGCTAAAGACACGAATCGTCGATATTCTCTGAAGACTCTTTACTTACTCGGTAAAAGTAGCAGCCTAAGGGTTGACCACAAGATCCAGGGGGCGTGTCGTCGTTTGCGTTGAAAGCAAATCCATTCAACTCCGTGATTCCATATCCGTCGTACACCTCGGTGTTCGGACTAATTCTCTGCAAGAATATACAGCAAATGCTGTATAAGTATAGTAAATACTGCAACCGGGTCCATACAAAAAGAATCGTAGATTGACTTGGACTATCTGACTGTGGTGATCTTACACGAGATTTTTACCTTAACTGCTGCAATGAGCTCAGGAGCCACGGCACTGCCGGCAAGAAAAACTGTTTCAAAGCAAGACAGGTCGCATTTGTGTTTTTCGCTGTTCATGTTCATCAGTATAGTCATTAATGTTGGACTAAGTATCGCATTTGTAGGCTGAAAAATCACATTATGGTATAAGTTTAAAAAAGGCACTCAACTAGCGAGTGTAAAAAGACCCTTCAACTTGCTCTCGGATATTGTTGCGGGTTTTCTTAAGTTTCTGATTTTATATGATTACTTTGCCAAAATAACATAACCAATTTACCAAAAAATATATAAGGGTCCTTATAAAATACCTGAAAAAAAAAACACGGCTTCCACTCATGAAACTGAACAAAATTTCCCCAAGGTACCTGTACCCAATTCGCGAAAACAATTTTGGACTCGTCATACTAATCGTTTAACAGAATCGCCAATTTTGTATGGGAAGACCAAAATTTTTTTGCGAATTGAGTATAGGTTCCTTGGGGAACGCTATTCAGTTTTATGGCTAGAAGCCACTGGTACTGATGACCACAAAAAAAGGAAATGCTTCTAGCTAAGTTCATAAAGCCTATGCTTATGCAAGATTATTTCGACGAAATCATGAGATTTCAAATTTGAAACAAGGAGACAGCTTCAGGAGCAGCTCTGCGCTTATGGAATCTTATCGAACGAATACCAAAACTTGAAATGGCGGAAAATGTTATTAACGGATTTGTAGTTGCTGTTCTTTGTCAGATACGTCGAGAGTTAAATTCAAATACTGTCACCACAAGAGCTCAGCTTTGCCATGTACTCAACGGGATTTGTCTCAAGAGACGACACGATAACGGTGACAGTCAGTACAAAGTCGTACAAAGTCTGTACGAATCATGTATTATTTTTTATATTAAAATAGTTTGCATAACAACTGAGTCTCAAGAGACGACACGATAACGGTGACAGTCAGTACAAAGTCGTACAAAGTCTGTACGAATTATATTTTATATTAAAATAGTTTGCATAACAACTGAATGAAGTCGCGTACCGATGTTGTACTTTGGTCGCGACCTACATTTTGGTGTAATGACGCACGTTAACTTAGCATAATTTTATATTTTTATAATTAGTTTTGCATTTTCATTATTTTTGACATCATCCCGGTGGAACACTCAGTGACAACCCCTTGACATTTACATTGACATTACAGTGCATTTTACAAAGTCGATGCCAGGAGAGCTCGTACGTCTACGGATGCGAAATTCAGCGCCACTTGTCAATATTGTGGTAATCGTGGGCACAAGCTAGAAGAGTGTCGTAAACGACGTGACAATTTCGCGAAGACCAAGCCAACGGAGCGAGAAAAGAACATCACCACGACATGGAAAGCTTGGACATCTCAGCTCGACGTGTCCAGACAAGAAGACTGGGGGGTGACCAGCCAGACAAGGAGGAGGTCCACATATGCGAGCGCAGGTCAACGAGAGGTATACTGACTACATCGAGTGGTAAGACCATTCCATTTCTTTTTGACAGTGGTTTAGCTTGCTCATTGTTCAAAAATATCTTAGTTAATACAATTTCTGGTACTAAATCTAATGATTCGATATATCTGGCGGGTATAGGCGGAGAAAACGTTGAGTGTACGACGCAAATATGCAGTACCATACAAATACAGGGCATAACGATGCCAATCCTTTTTCACGTTGTTTCTGACGACGCGCGACGTAATATCGGAATTATAAGTTCGTCGGGAAATATTATATCAGGGAATTCACGTAGTGATTTATTGGAAAAGAAGTCCAACAACTAGAATAACTTGTCTTTTTAAGTCGTTTGATTTAGATTACATTTTTTTGGATCCAACAAGAAAAACAGAGACTTCTGCAACTTGCACAGATAACATGTTTTGTAACTGTAAATTTGTAGAAAAAAAAGTAATAAATTGCTTAAGATCTGATCACAGCGGATTGCTAGCTAGCTTCCCTGTGAGATTTATTAAAGAACTAATAAAAGTTCAAACAAGACCTGTCACTGTTAACCGAATAGAAAATTTCAAAAAGACACTAATTGAAAAGCTGCCCATACCAAATTTTGATGAACACGTAGACGCGAATAGTTTTTACAGTGATTTTTTCACAGTACTTGACAGAGAATTTCAAGATGTATTTAAAACAAAATCCAGAAACATTAACCATCAAATTCAAGTTTTGTGAGTGGGCTACTGTAGGTATTTATAAAAGCCGACAAACTTTGTTTGATCGTTTTGAATGGGCCGGCTCGACCGGAGTGATACCACGGCCTCACAGAAAACCGGCGTGAAGCAACGTTTGTTGTGTTTCGCCGAGTGAGTGAGGGTACCGGAGGCCCAACCCCCCCTCCTCCTCCCCATTTCCCCATCCCCCATCCCATTTCAAAGGTCGGCAACGCACTTGTGACTCCTCCGGTGTTGCGGGTGTCCATGGGCGGCGGTAATCGCTTACCATCAGGTGATCCGTCTGCTCGTTTGCCACCTATCACATAAAAAAAAAATATCTCTATGACAAAAAAACCAATATTTTTGACAACAACTTTAAAGAGTATGTAAAAAGTATTCGAAAATCTTTAAACAGGTATGCCGTGCAGCAAAATCGAATTACTTAGCCAGAAAAATAAAATCATCAGATGATAAAATTAAAACCGTTTGGAATATTATAAACAAAGAAATCGGCAAGGTCAAACCTCGCGATAACGAATATGTTTTGCAAACAGATCAGGGTAAAATTACAACAAATGCCGATGTAGCTAAAGAATTCGAAACTTTTTTCACAAATATTCCACTTAAGACCACTGACCACTTAAGACCACTACCAGCCACTACGCAGGACCATTTATGATAAAATCATCCCATTTGCGTAAAGCTCCGATAATCAAATGTTACATTGCTGCGTTTGTATGTATGAGCACAAAAGCGTGTCATTTGGAGTTGGTTAGCGAGCTGACCACTGAAGCTTTTATCGCTGCTCTGCAGCGCTTTATTTGTCGTCGCGGTCGATGTTCCGATTTGTACTGCGACCAGGGTCGTAACTTTGTTGATTGTAACAATGAGCTACGTCGTATCATAAAAGAACATGAGAATAATTGTACGATTCACGAGTTCTGTAATACACAAAATATACAATTTCATTTCCAGCCCGCTCATAGTCCACATTTCGGTGGCCTATTCGAAAGCCTAGTAAAACAAGTTAAAACGCATCTCTATCGCATTATCGGAAGTCATTCTCTGACTTTCGAAGAATTCTATACTGTTTTGACTCGTATAGAAGCGTGTCTAAACTCACGTCCCCTTACCCCTCTCAGTTCTAACCCCAATGACTACGCAGCCCTCACTCCTGCTCATTTTCTCAACATGGAACCTCTAACTTCCGTGCCCGAACCCGATCTTCATGACGTTCGTGTAACATCTCTAAGACGATGGAACCTTGTTCAAGCTATACAATAGGCCTTTTGGCATAGATGGCATAGCGAGTATCTACACACGTTACAGGTTCGAGCTAAGTGGCACGTACCTATATCTGATATAGATGTTGGTACCTTGGTACAATAGTACTAAAGGAAGATAATCTGCCCCCCTTGAGTTGGCCTCTAGGTAGAGTAGTTGCGGTCTATCCGGGACTAGACAGTTTAATACGTGTCGTCGATGTTCAAACTGCTCGTAGTATTTATAGACGATCCGTCGCTAAGATAGCTCCTCTACCTTATATCGAGAATTAAGTTTAATTTATATTATAAGTTAAATCTTATATGTTTAAAACCCTTTAGTATAGTAGTTGTTCTATTTTTTTATACTGAAATCTAACTTGTTACAAAATTCTTCAATGTCATCCCCAATTTTTCTTCAGCTGAATACGTGGTTTCAGGGGCGGCGGTATGTTCGATAAAACTACTTATTTTCTAATTATTCTAAAAAGTGGTAATACTGACCACTTTTAATTTGTAATATATTATTATTTCTTGTGCTTGCAACACAGACACTTCTCAACCCCGTAAGGTAGAACACGTATCGCTCCCCATACGATTTTTCTTTGATTTCGATTTTAGCATCCCTGCATCCCTTATCTTTGCATCCCTCTTGCGTCTCTGCACATTTTATATGTAGTTTATGTACTTTAAGTATTTATTTTCAATATAAGTGAATCGATTCAATTCCAATGTCCTCCCTTATAACTCCTTAAGGTAAGGGTACTAAGGCTGTGATACTTTTCTGTGTGTGTGTTTGTGGAGCCGAATTTTGGTGAGTTATTTTTATATTTATTTCTCATTGTTTCCCCTTGTATAGCGACAAGAAAGCGTTTCTAATAGATCCAGGAAGAAGTGACTTGCGGCATAGTAGTTAACCTCAATCGTCTTAATTTTACCCCTAAATTAATGCGCACCCTTACACGTGGAAGTTCATAAGAAAATCGTGAAAATCCTTTTGTCAGAGTCGATTCAACCATATTTAACCCAGACGCGCCCGTAGAGCTTCACTGCGACGCCAGCTCAGAGGGTTACGGAGGGTTAATCCAGATGAAAAACAACCCAACTAACACAAATGGGTTGCACAAGGGCTTTATAGCGTATCCGATTGCGCCTTATAGCTGTAACTTGTTAGTTCCATAGCGCGCTATGGAACCTTTATAAACCGCTTATGCCTCCAGGGGGGCGCCAATTTTTGGCAGCCTACAGTTCTAGAGGAACTGCTTAACAGTGATCGTAAAGTACTTGAATAGCGAAAATTGCTGATGAAAGCTGTATTTTGGTTCCTGTAGCGCTTAAGGAACTCACTTTGGCTGCTTAATTGAACGAATATGATTCTAAATCATTCACTCGATCAAAATCATTCTTCTAATGAGGTTAGCAAAATATTCCAGAAGTGGTTGTAAGTTTTATTGTAGAACAAATAATGGCAATGAAATATTTGACATTTGACTTAAATAATGGTGGAGTTTTTGTGAACATATATTTATCCTAAAGTTTCGAATTGTTCGTATGTAAAAACAGTTGGGAATTAAATTTATCGTGAAATATATTCAATGTTTTGGGTAAAAAATTAATGCGTCATCAATTAAGCGTAAAATTCGTAAAATTGATTAATTAATTTTATTTAATTTTTCTTTAATATCTCGATTTTGTTGCTAATTACGCCTATTTAAGTTCGCTGGTGTATATTATAAACACGAGAATCCGACATTAGGCCTCAACCAAATTATGTAGAGTGTTTATAGTAACAAATTTTAGAAAAACACATAAAATTCATTGCCAAAAATGGCGTTTTGCTGTTGCAGTCTTAGGTTCTAATTTTCACTACAATAGAACTCTTATAGAACTATGAGCATTAAAAACTACTGCTGTATAGTTACTGTCTTCTTAACATGTCTATTCGGTCAATTAAGCAGCCAACGTGAGTTCCTTAAGCGCTACAAGAACCGAAATGCAGCTTTCATCCGCAATTTTCGCTATTCAAGCACTTTACAATCACTGCTAAACAGTTTCTCTAGAACTGTAGGCTGCCAAAAATTGACGCCCCCCTGGAGGCATAAGCGGTTTATAAGGGTTCCATAGCGCGCAAATGGAACTAACAAGTTACAGCTATAAGAGGCAATCGGATATGCTATAAAGCCCTTGTGCAACCCATTTGTGTTAGTTGGGAACATTTCACATGCGGTAGCCTACTTCAGTCGTCATACCACAGGTACCACTCGTATGAGTTGGAGACCTTGGCTGTGGTACGCGCTGTCGAGAATTTCCGACATTACCTTTATGGTCGGCATTTCGTTGTCCACGCTGACTGCAAATCTCTGAAATCCTCAAAAGGTAAGATAGATCTGACTTGGCGTGTCCATCGTTGGTGGGCTAACCTTCAAGCGTACGATTTCGACATAGTGTACAAGGAAGGTCGCAGTATGACACATACTGATTTTATCTCACAAAACCCGCTGCATTCGCCTTCACTTACGACGAATACAACTGAAATGAATTCAGTAGGTAGCCACAAAATCGTAAATTTCGTTGAGCTTCATAACAGCTGGCTTCAGGTAGAACAGAAACGTGACAGCGAGATCCAAGATCTGATAAGAAAGCACAGAAACAACGAGTTACCTGAGGCAATTAAACACACATATGATGTTCGGGATGATGTGCTTTACAGAAAGTTGGCTACCAATTGTTCCACGATCACTGATATGAACATTTATTAACCATGTGCACAATGAAATTAAACATCTAGGTGATGAAAAGACCCTTGACAAAATATATGTTGCTCATATATATGAGCAATATTGGTTTCCGCACATGTCAAAAACCGTACGGAAGTTTATCGACTCCGTACGGTGGGTAGTCTGCAAAGCTTCTAAAGGTCCCTCTGGCGCCCAGCAAGTCAGGTTGCATCCTATACCCAAAGTAGCCACTCCGTGGCACACGATCCATATTGATCTCACGGGTAAACTGAGCGGTAAGAGTGATAGGAAGGAATACGTGTCCAATATCATAGACGCCTTCACGAAGTACGTCCTCTTGGAATATACCCAGTATGGCAACCCAACGACGTTCACTTCCGGAACGGGTCTCTCGCGGTCGTGTGCCGTCGCGATATAGAGAGTAAGCCAGTGTGTGTGCGACTGACACTGGTACTGGTAGACATCAACGCGCGCGCTCCTTTGTGACGAGTTGTTATTTTACATATAACTTTTGTTTTTTTAGGCAAACTGATTGCCAGAGTTTCAATATTAAAGGTGTGAAGCTATAACCAATGTTTTTTTTGCTCTACCGCTAGCTACCACCCCCCCTATAAATGGACGCCCAACGTGTGTCATAGGCGGAGGCCTATGAGCGAGCGTTCGCCAGGTTGTCCCTGCCCATCGCGACTCCTACTCCGATGGAGATGCCTGTTCCTGCTGGGAACTTCTCTCGGTGTACATCACGGTTTTCCGGCTCACCCAGCGAAGACATCAACGCGTTCATTGATGCAATTGAAGCATACAAAGATTGTGCAAATATTACGGATGAAATCGCAATAAAAGGTATGTCTATGTTGCTGACAAATGATGCAGCTGTTTGGTGGCAAAGTGTTCGAGCTGAAGTAAACTCTTGGTCGCAAGCGCTCACGTACCTACGTTCTACCTACGGCGATCTGCGGCCCCCGTACCGTATATACCGAGAGCTTTTCAAACAAGAGCAAGAAGATGAGAAAACCGACATTTTCGTTGCGAAGGCCAGAGCCCTGTTGGCAAAACTACCACAGGATGACCTGTCTACTAAAGTTCAAATAGATATGGTTTATGGTCTGCTCAATAGAAGAGTGAGAAAGAGAGTGCGCCGTGAATAAATTGCCACATTCAGTGATTTGCTTATAAAGAGCCGGATAGTAGAAGAATCTATCAGCGAGGGGGAGAAGAAGGCAGTGAGCAGTGCACGTGGAACATTCCGTGGGGACGCGAGCGGCGCCCCACGCGCCTCGCCCGCGTCGCAGCCGCGTCCGCGTGCCGCTGCACAGTGGGGCAGCGAACCAGTTTGATGATATTAATTCTAAGTTCGAATTTTTTGATTATAAACTATTACCATTGTTTACGTTTGCGGTCTGAATTATTTTTATTACATTCTCCTCACATGAAACTGTATAACAAATTATAAAATAATTAATAAATTTTACTACTAGATAATTAAAATACTTATCATTTAAAAAGCTTTTTATTTACAATTCAATATACTTTTTTTACATAATAAAAAGAGAAATAGCACAGTTAAAATACAATATAACAAGAAATGATACAATGGGCGGCCTAACGTAACTTTTATTGCGAAAAATAAGTTTAATGAACTAGACATAATTGAATGAATTATGATATTTAAACTAAAAATGATGTTCTCTAATAAAACAAGGTGATATCATTCATTGCTACTTCGTATAACTTCATACTGTTCACGGGTAAGCTTAGTTTCAATCATCATGCAAAGTGCTTGAAAGGCAGTTAATTTTTGAGGTTCCGATTTGTTTTTAAATTTGTCAATAACCTCAGGACTACTAGTAGCTTCTTTTAAAATATTGGCAACATCACTTTGGCCACTACTTCTTAAACTCATTTGTGTTTCATAAACCAATTCACTGGTAGATACATTTTTACGGAGTTCGGCAGTTCTTTTTCTCTTCGTTTGTTCACTACTGCAATCAAATTCTTGTGCAGGGCGACCAGGACGCGAGGACTGCATCTGATGCGTAGGACACATACTAAATGAGATAACTTGGGACAGCCACCCAGACTCTTGCTTCATAAAAACTGACCGCGTTCGGTGATGCTTTTCCCATTTTTTCTTAAATTGATATTTGAACAGTTTCAGGGCTTGTAATGAATCAACATTCATGAGATTCTTTGGACAAGCGGTTTTTTCAAATAGAAATGATTCAATATCTTCAAATTTTATGTCCATATTTTTGAATTTACTTTTAAACAGAATATCAACTAAGTTTTTCCTTGTACATTGATATTGCTGCAATTCCAATCCTAAAATTCAAATTATTTTCTCTAATAAAGCAATATTTGTATGTTTACAAATGATTTTAATAAATTAAACTATTTAAAACAAAGTAGAAACTTGATTTGAACATAAAATAAAAAAAATCTATTATTGCTGAATGCATATAAAAAATAAAAATAAATATATTCGGCAAAAGTAAAGCAGGTTTCTTTACGATTACTTATGCACTATATACCTAGCTATTATCATATAGCAACAATCGTGCTTAACTTTTGCCGAAACAGGAAATATTTAATATTTTAATAAAATTCGGTTTAATAGCGATAATTTGACCAATATCACTATTAAGACAAAAATATAATATGTAATATACTCCACATACCTTCTTCTATATGATCCATATTCGAAGTAAACCAAGATTTATTTCAATCACCATAAAATAAATAAATTTTGCACAACACCGCACGCGCAGCTTCGAGAGAAACGAACTTTGATAGTAATTTACGGTATTAACGAGGGTAGTTATAGAAAGGCTATGTTTGTGATTTAATCTAGTACATATTTTAGTTTGCAAATACCCACAAAATTTCGAGAATACCTCCATTTCGAAAATTTTACTTCTTATCATTCCGTTGTATGAAGCTGCCCCTATGTGCGCTGCCGTGCCGCAGCGCGCGCCGGTCGCCGCTCACCCGCCGGCGCTGCCGGCGCAGCCGCCGGTCTCCGCCGCCGTACCCGCGGACCCGCCTCCTGTCGAGGCCGGTGCTCCCGCGGTGATGCCTCCAGCTGCTGGGGCATTCACCAAACGTCCGAGACCCCACTGCACCTACTGCAAGCGCTTTGGTCACGTGAAAGACCAGTGCCGTAAGTTGGACAGTCGAGGTGAGTCAAATTCTACTTCTACTAACCGCAACCTGGGTGTGAGTGAAACTTTTTACAGTGTCAAGTCTTGTGTTGAGTGCTCGCAGTCTCACAGTGTAAAAAAATCAAATTATAATTTGAACGGGTGTGATCAGTCTAATTTAAATATCTTACCTAAGTTGCACGTGAATGATGCCTGCAATAGTCAAGGCTTCCCTAACCCATCGCTGAAATCAACTGATTCCCTTGTTCCATGTGTGCGTTACCATATGAACAACATTGCTAGCAACATTCAAAGTGATAATAATAGTTCTAGGTGTTATAGGCATTGGGTAAAACATAATTCTGCTTGTGCATGTAGTTCTAAACAGAACCAACAATCCGGTTTTGGATGTAATGCTGATAATAATTGTTTACAGTATTTTTCTCCGCCCAAAACTGATGATGTACTTTGCAGTAATTCTTCCACTGTATTGTGTGATGATGAGGATGATAAGAACAGCCTATGTCCATCCCATAATTTGGTGTGCCCATGTGATCATGTTATGCAAGATAGTGCTATTCAACATTTGAATTGTAATAACCAGAATTTTGTGAATAACTTACCTTGCCTAAATTTTGTGAAAAATGTTAACAAATGTATTCCTACTTGCGTTCCAACCCATGAATGTAGGCGAAAAGTTTCTTCTAAAAACCCTACAGCTGATATTGCAAAATATAATATATCTGAGTCCGATAATATATTTTATAATGATTGTTGTGAAAGAAAATGTGTTAACTCAAATTTTGAAAAAAGTTTGAAATGTTAAACTGTTAAATGTGTTAATGGCCTATATGAAAAATGTTGTAACTCAAATTTTAAAATATTTGGGAAAAGCTTAGAATGCAAAAATGTTGAATGTGTTAATGGTCTAGAGGTAAAATGTAGTAACCCATGTTTTGTGAAATCTGAGGAAGGTGTTCTAAATAATAATTTATTGTGTGTTAATGATTGTATATGTAGCGGAGATGATATTTCGTGCGGCAACGATCGTGACAGGCCCGTCAAACACCGCGACTTGCGCCCTATTTTCAAAATCGAGATTTTGAACGTAAATGGTACCGCGTTGATAGACACCGCCGCGAAACACTGCATTGCCGGACACACGCTATACGCTCTCCTCCTGAAAAAGGGACATCCTCTCACGCCTTCAACGCGACAAATTAAGCTTGCTGATGGTCATATTCGGGAAATGGAGGTACTTACTACCACATTGCCCGTGAGGCTAGAACATAAGTTCATAACAATTCCATTTCTGATTTTTCCGGACTCTGGTAAGAATGAGACCCTACTCGGCATCGATTTTATTACTGCGGCCGGAGTAGTGATTGACTTCAGTAAGGAAGTTTGGTACTTTAGTGCCCACAGTAGTAATAAATATAAGCTGCTTTTTGAAACTCCTGCGAGTTGCACTGGCTGTGCTTCTGCAGACGTACTGCGGGACGATGAAGGAACTCACCTGAGTTTATCTGAGCGCCAAGAGCTTGCTCAGGTTCTCGTCAAGCACGCGCACATTTTTGAACTAGGAGGAGCTGCCACGCCGTTTGCTGAACATCGCATAGATACAGGTGAGCACCCTCCCATCTCCGTGCCCCCTTACCGTCTGAATCCCGCAAAGAAAGAGTTGATGAAGAAAGAGATTGACAAGATGCTCCAGGACGACGTGATAGAGGAGTGTGAATCTGCTTGGTGCTCTCCCGCGCTGCTGGTGCCGAAGGCAAACGGTAGTGTACGTTTCTGCGTCGACTATAGGCGTTTGAATTCCATCACCAAGTCAGATACGTATCCCATGCCTCACATTGATGAGCTCCTGCAGTCAACGAAGAGGAACTGTTTTATGAGTACTCTTGACTTACGATCTTCTTACTGGCAGGTAAGTGTGCTAGAGTCTGACAGAGACAAAACAGCGTTCACATGTCCACTGGGTACCTACCGTTTTAAACGGATGCCCTTTGGACTGAAAAACGCTCCCGCCACCTTCCAGCGGCTCATCGACCGTCTGAGATCCTGCGCTGCGCTGAAAGATGTTACGCTATTGGCGTACCTCGACGATTTGCTCGTGATATCGGAAGGATACCAGCAACATCTGCAAGACCTAGAGGCAGTTTTTAAGCGCCTAAGTGAGTATAACCTCCATGTGAACCGGGAGAAGTGTGTGTTTGCAAGAGAAAGCGTACGCTACCTTGGACACATTATCAATCAAGAAGGCGTCTCCACCGATCCACAAAAGGTGAGTGCTGTCCTCGAGATGAAGGAACCCTCGAACTTAAAACATTTGAGGACCTTTCTGCAGACCTGCTCGTGGTTTCGGAAATTTATTCCGAACTTCTCCAAAGTTGCTGAGCCTCTAAATCGTCTGACTAGAAAGAACCAAGTTTGGGTCTGGGGATCCGCTCAGGTTCAGGCTTTTAACGAGCTGAAGCGTTTGTTGACGACTGCGCCCATCCTTGTACAACCTGACTTCACTCGCCCATTTATTCTGCGTACAGACGCAAGTAACTACGCCTTAGGCGCAGTTTTGCTTCAGGGCGAGGACAAGGAGGAAAGGCCGATTGAGTACGCCAGTCGTCTCCTGAACTCTGCAGAACGCAACTACTCCACCACCGAGCGGGAAGCTCTGGCTGTGGTGTGGGCAGTTGAACGATTCCGACCCTACTTGGATGGACAACCTGTCGTTATCGGCAGTGATCATCAACCTCTGCGCTGGCTGCTATCACTGAAATCACCAACAGGCAGGTTGGTGCGTTGGGCCCTTAAACTCCAGCCTTATGACATACAATTTCAATATACACCAGGAAAGGCGAACGTGGTAGCAGATACGCTGAGCAGACCCGTGTGTTCCACCGAGACGCGTGAAGACTGCGGCATCTGTTCGGTAATTATAGATCTGCCTACCAAGAAACCCGAAGAATTGAGGGGCGAACAACTCACCGATCCTGAAGTAAAGAAGATCGTCAAAGACTTGGAGGGCAGCGATGAAACGGCAGCACAGCGATGGACAGAGAGAGGGTACCTGATGGACCAAGGTGTGCTTTACAGGTATAATCCTGATTCCGACAGTGAATCGCCTCAACTAGTAGTTCCAGCTACTCAGGTTCAGGAGATTCTTAAAGAGTGTCATGACTCTCCGTTGGCTGCACACCCTGGTATTGACAGGACCTACCAAAAGGTAGCACAGCTCTACTATTTCACAGGGATGCGGAGGATAGTCACAGACTATGTGAAAGCCTGCATCCACTGCCAGCGTTATAAAGCGACAAACGCGAAACCACCCGGACTCCTACAAACACCCGTGATGAATCAACGCAACGAGGTGTTAGCTGTAGATTTATTTGGCCCATTGTTGGAAGGAGAACAGGGGGAGCGCTGGATCCTACTGATTGAAGACACGGCGACAAGGTGGGTAGAACTCTTTGCCCTAAAAGATGCGACAGCAGAAGCATGTGCCATCATTCTCGTGGAGGAATATTTTATGAGATTTGGTTTGCCCCGGCGCATCACATCTGACAACGGTGTTCAGTTTATCTCTTCCGTTATGCGTCAATGCATGGCAGTTCTGGACATTAAGCAGAATCTCATACCTCTCTATCACCCGGAGGCAAACCCCGCAGAAAGAAAAAACCGCGATCTCAAGGCGATGCTGTCTGTACTTGTCGAGGGGGAGCATTCATCATGGCCCAAGAAATTGCCGATTATCCGTTTTGCCCTAAATAGTGCAAAATGCCGCATCACAGGTATGACGCCTGCCTTTCTGACGTTTGCCAGAGAGATGAGGTCTCCGATGGAGGTTACACATGACCAGCGTGCCATCCTTAGCAAGGATAACTTCATTCCGCAGGTAACTCCGTATCTCCGAAACTTCCTAGCGTCCCTATCTGCCGTTAGAGAGCGGGTAGAAGCTCAACAGGATAAAACCAAAGAGTATGGTGACCGGTCGCGCCGCCCAGCTGAGACATTCCAGCCTGGAGATTTAGTCCTGTTGAAGTCGCAAGGTAAAGGATCTAAAGACCTAGCATCCAAATTCATTCCTAGACGGGATGGACCTTACCGTATAATCCAGAAGCTAAGCCCTACATCCTATACAATTGCAGGAAACGAGGATCCTGACAAGGTCTTGAGGAAGTATCACGTAGCCCATCTGACGCGTTACATTGGTGATAACGTTTCACCTCCGAAACCTGTTGTCCCGAAAAGGAATCGAGGGCGTCCGAAGAAACAGCCTACGGTAAATGTCCTGGTTCAGGCGCGAGGACGTACCCCTGAACCAGAGGGGGAGCGTATGGCAACCCAACGACGTTCACTTCCGGAACGGGTCTCTCGCGGTCGTGTGCCGTCGCGATATAGAGAGTAAGCCAGTGTGTGTGCGACTGACACTGGTACTGGTAGACATCAACGCGCGCGCTCCTTTGTGACGAGTTGTTATTTTACATATAACTTTTGTTTTTTTAGGCAAACTGATTGCCAGAGTTTCAATATTAAAGGTGTGAAGCTATAACCAATGTTTTTTTTGCTCTACCGCTAGCTACCACCCCCCCTATACCAGTCTCTTGATGCAGCCTGTGCAGTGAAAGCTTTCAAGAAAGCTGTCTGTCTCTTTGGCGCACCTAAGAGAATTGTTGCTGATCAAGGGCGATGTTAATATATAAGCTCTAAGTTCAAACAATTTTGTAGCGAGCACAACATTGAGCTACACTTAATCGCGACAGGATCTTCGAGAGCTACCGGCCAAGTAGAAAAGGTCATGCGTACTCTCAAGAACTTGCTGACCATAATTGAGAATGACGCAAATAAGGTGTGGCGAGATGAACTTGATGACGTCCAGCTAGCTTTAAACAGCACTAGGTTGAGGGTCACGGGATATACACCAACAGAGCTGATGTTCGGTGTACACACGCAATCATTAGGATTATCTCAAATCGCCCCTCCTAATACAAGTCCAACTGTCCGTGCTAATTTAGAAACCATACGGAGTCATGCATCTGAAAATATAGAAAGAGCAGCAGAGTCAGAAATAGAACGTTCCAATCGCGGCAGAGCGACAGTTAGGCCTTTCTCAGAAGGAGACTATGTATTCATCAAAGCCAGTGAACGTAGTCAAACTAAGCTCTCAAAGAAATTTAAGGGACCATTCGTGATTGTTAGGATTTTAGAAAACGATTGATATGAGTTAAAGGGAGTCAATAGATCTAGTCGCATCTACAAATACTCACACGAGAATTTGAGCGCGATACCCAAAGGGCTCGTTGAGTTAGTACAAATACGATCAATAATGAGGAGGCTGAGACGGCGGTCAATGGAAACGAATATGGTCAAATCATGCCAACTAATGTCGAAAGTGATACACTTTCTTCGATCTCCAGTGAAGGCACCGTGGCCGCCGACTCTGAGACCCTCACGGCTACAGATAATGAATCGAAATCCGGTGTACACGAAGTTCAAGTGCACTTTAATAAGTTCTAATCTTACATCATCAGTTTATGTCCAGTGGTTGGTCAAAAGGGCCTCGTATGCCCGGTCCACGCTACATGTCTTGTCTACGCTGTATAAATGTGAGTCCTGAAAACTGGTCGGAAATGCCCTGTACGCCCGATCCACATTGTTAAAGGGGCTTTGCACGTCCGGTCCGTAAGCGAAGTTAGTTACTGGAAATGATTGAAAGAGCCTTCTACGCCCGGTTCATATCACCCTATGCCCTATTGAAGTCCGTTTTGGCCGAGCTTTGATTTCAACATCATTAACTGTCTCTTCTTCAGGTGGTGACCATGAACCGCACGAGGACATAGTCAGGATTTTATATGTTTTCAACTGACCAAAGATTTTTGAACGGTGGAAAGTTTATACTTGGATGTTTCAAAATAATAACATGTATTATTTTTATAGATGTGTGTAATGCATCTGTTTTAAAAAATATATGTTTTTGCTTCTACTTTACAAATAATTGATTTAGTATTAGGTACCATTATGTTTTTGGCACGCAAATAGTTTTTGTGGCGGAAAAGTCTTAAGATAGCTGGAAAATACTGACTTTGTTGTCCATTTTCTGGAAAATACTGACTTTAGAAAGAAAACAGACCAAAAGACTTTACTGACCATTTTCTAAAATAACTGACTTTTACAGACCAAAGCCAAAAAAACTGACTTTTACTGACAGTCATTACTGACTAGTTTTCACCCCTGATATACGGTCATACTCAAATAAATACCCAGGGTGTAACAAAATTGGTGTAGTGCCCGGTTGCTGGGGCTTCCACTCATACTGAACAACTTTGGAATAGCCTGCCCGTTGATGTTAGGACCATTCCTTCTGTATCCTCTTTCAAATCCAGCCTACTGAAGCACTGGGGATATAACAAAGTTCCTTGATTGAGCTATATACATATATATTTATCTATTTCACTTATGTATGTATTATAATTATATTATGTATCTACCTTACAGTATTAGGACGAAAACACAACAGAGCGGCGCGGCGCCGCAACGCTGAAATCGGCGGCACGCGTTGCGCCGCACCGCCGAACGCAGCGTTGCGCGGCACGCGCGCCGCGCCGCTCGTATCCGCGGCGCGCACCGCTCCTAGCCGCGGCGCGCAACGCTCGTACCCGCGGCGCGCAACGCTCGTAGCCGCGGCATGCGCCGCTCATATCGGCGGCGCGCACCGCTCGTATCTGCGGTGCGGCGGCTCATTTGATGTCCACAGTTTCTGTAGGTCGGAAGCTTGTTTTTAGGGTTCCGTAGCCAAATGGCAAAAACGGAACCCTTAGGGATTTGTCATGTCTGTCTGTCTGTCTGTCTATCTGTACGTATGTCACAGCCACTTTTTTCCGAAACTATAAGAACTATACTGTTGAAACTTGGTAAGTAGATGTATTTTGTGAACCGCATTAAGATTTTCACACAAAAATAGAAAAAAACCAATAAATTTTGGGGGTTCCCCATACTTAGAACATTAAGAACTTAGGACTCGCCCATGAAGGGTTCCGTAGCAGCAAGTAACATAATATAAAAGATCTTGTAGTTCGTTGTAGGTAAATTGCGGTTTACGATTTATGACGTATTAAAAAAAAACTAGATCTCGTTCAAACCAATTTTCGGTAGAAGTTTGCATGGTAATGTATATCATATATATTTTTTTGTTTTATCATTCTCTTATTTTAGAAGTTACAGGGGGGACACACATTTTATCACTTTGGAAGTGTCTCACGCGCAAACTATTCAGTTTAGAAAAAAATGATGTTAGAAAAAAATTTTGAGTTTCAGTTCTAAATATGGGGAACCCCCAAAATTCATTGTTTTTTTTTTCTATTTTTGTGTGAAAATCTTAATGCGGTTCACAGAGTACATCTACATACCAAGTTTCAACAGTATAGTTCTTATAGTTTCGGAAAAAAGTGGCTGTAACATACGGACGGATAGACAGACAGACAGACATGACGAATCCATAAGGGTTCCGTTTTTGCCATTTGGCTACGGAACCCTAAAACCAAGCGTGCGACCTACAGAAACTGTGGACATCATATGAGCCGCCGCGCCGCAGATACGAGCGGTGCGCGCCGCGGATATGAGCGGTGCGTGCCGCAGCTACGAGCGTCGCGCCGCGGAAACGAGCGGTGCGCGCCGCGGCTAGGACCGGTGTGCGCCGCAGCTACGAGCGGCGCGGCACGCGCGCCGCGCAACGCTGCGTTCGGTGGTGCGGCGCAACGCGCGCCGCCGATTTCAGCGTCGCGGTGCCGCGCCGCTCTGTTGTGTTTTCGCCCTTAGATCTATGTATGTATTGTATAATGTTTTTATACCTGTTTATATATTAATTACGTTTACCATAAACTATAATAAGTCGTAGAATTAATTTTACTGGTATCTACTTTTGTGTTCAAATGTTATTTTAAGTTAGTATAGTCTGTTTTATTTTTTAAATCTTTGTGATTGTTTAGTATGAGTATGTGCAGAACATGCCACCCGTAAATATTATTTTAAGTTACTTGCTCAGAGGTTGACTGGAAGAGATCCCTTCCAGGCATAAGTCCGCCTTTGTACAAACTGTTACTTTTAAAAGCAATATTGTTCTGTTTTATGTTTTTGTACAATAAAGAGATTACAAACAAACAAACTTTTGTTCTAAGACTTTGATGAATTCGAAAATGAATGAAGTCTTCAACTGCATACAAAATTGGCCAAACAGCTGAACCATTTTTAAGGACCCTAAAAAATATTTTATCGTGACCTCTCAAGTACAATACAATACTTTTCAATCTGGTTTACTCTCAGACCATGATGACTACCTACTTATGAAAGCAAAATAGCCGTTGGTATTAAGAAAGTGGCTGTCAGACCTCATACTCTCACCTTATATTTATTGATAAGATAGCATGCATGTTCAGGAGTGAACTTGGACGATGTCTGGAGTCTGGTGTATCTCAGAACAGGAGACAAGGTGAAGGCCATGACGCTCGTAATCCATTGTAATGGAGATCCTGCTAAGGCCATTCTGGTCGGTGTTGGAAAATTCGAGAACCTGACCCTGAGGAAGAAACGTTTTGTGATGTTACGAACTAGTAAGACCAAATACTTGGTCTACCATACATACCTATAATTGTGCTACAGTCATATTAGACTTATAGTAACCGCTACCATACTTCACTCGGCACCAACAAGGTTGTCCCATTACAACAGACCTTTGTGTTCGAAGTCAAATAACATTAAAATCATTTAAAAAAGTCTAGAAAATACAAGAGGATGTCTATTTTATTTATCATGGCAACGTACCATATTCAACAAATGAGGATTTTTTAATTACTTTTTTACTTAATTGATCATATTTACGAGTTTAGCTACGAAATACTGTTTATTGCCAAGTTTGCTGTTACTGTAGAGTGTTACTGTATACATATATGCACTTTGTTAATGTTACTAAAGATATTATAAATAATTAAAATAAGTTTGAGTTCTATGGAGTTCCTTGTCTTCCCGACCCACTACATCTAGCTAAGTCGACTTAGGTCGCGGGTGCACTCATCCGATCCGGTCAGATCCGACAGCCAAGCCACGCCCACGTGTCGGCCCTCTTAAAAACTGCCGGATGTACGCGAGTGCACTGTTCCAGTAACTGTCAGACAGAAATAGTCATTTCACCTACTGTTCAGATTTACCATGGGAACCTAAAAAAACTTAAAGAGCGGATTTTTTCAATATTTTTCCTGTATTCTATACCTGATTTTAAACAACTCCTTAAAATTTCAAATTTTTAACACTCTGTATAATAGAACCTACTTTATTAAAAATAACATAACATAAGTTATATGAAATTGCATATTCTATAATAAGTGTATATTAATTTCTGTAGGTGCAACAATTAAAAACAAACGTTGTTTTTTTATTAAAAACGCATTACATTAAAGCAATTGGATGGTTACAGAACCTCAACATGTAAATAAAAAAACTGAAAATCAAAGTATTTTCTATCTAAGTAGATGCTTTACACATTTTCTTAAATTGTATATTTTTCTACTTAATACAAAACTAGCTGAGAGACCGAGCGTCGCTCGTTCAATCGGAGCGTTTATAAACTAAGATAATTTGTTTAGTATGTATGTATTATGTATTAATGCTTTATTGCACACAAGGAATTTACATAACATATAAAATATTGGATTACGTGTACAAAGGCGGTCGTATAGTACCTATAAGATTTATTTATTTTCTATGAAACATTTTGCAGGGTGTTTTTTTAGTCGATGATGGCCTTCTAAGGGACAATATTTGGTCTGAAAAATCTAGGTATAATATTTTTTATAATTTGATTAAATTATGAAAAGTATTTTTTAAATAAAAATATAGAAAAATGTTCAGTAATACTAATATTAAAAAGTTATTCATCATTTATTGTGATATTAGTCAGTCAATCAGTTTTGGCGACTTCTTAGAGATTTTCTTATTTCAAATGTTGATCAGCGCCATCTAGTTGAGTTAGAGAAAGCCATGGAAAATTCCCTATAGCCAATTACATGAGGCAGGGCGGCACAATCATCAGGTACGTAATTCACTTATACGGCAAAAGATGGCGATGCGCCATAAAAAAAATCGTTCAAATAACCCTAAAATGTTTTTTATCACTCTTAAGGTTTTTGTTTACATATTTACATAAGTGCACACAAAATAAAAAGACAAAAAAAAACAATAAAGTCTCGTGGGATACAAATCCGGACCTAAAATCAGCAAAAGGTAAGTGGCTGACACCAAAACCCATATGCCAGTAAGTACCTAGAAGCGGTGGTTAAAAATAAGCATCATATGCGTTCACATTTTATGTATATTTCGCTCTAATCTCCCTAAAATGAATGTTTTCGAGGATAATTCCCTCATAGATAGATTTCTGGTGATTTTTAACCCCTAATCCTAGATTTCCGTCGTAAGGTTTCAAGCCGTTTCGAAATCGTCTACGCTTACAAGATAACTCGTTTAATATATAAGACTAGCCGGGAGACCGAGCGTCGCTCGTTCAATCGGAGTTTTTATAAACTAAGATAACTTGTTAAGTAGTACATATAAGATATATTTTCTATGAAAAATTTTGCAGGGTGTTCTTTTAGTCGGTAGTGGCCTTCTAAGAGACGAAAGGACAAGCAATATTTGTTGTAAAAATATCTACTTAAATTTTTTTTATAATTTGATTCTATTGAAAAAAATACATGCAAATTATCCTTTTTTTTTGATAAAAAAAAACAGAAAAATATTCAATGATACGTAATAATAGAAAGTTGTTCATCATTTATTATGATATGTATTAGTTAGTAACATCAATCAGTTTTGGCGACTTTTTACGAGATTTTCCTATTGCAAATGTTATCAGCGCCATCTAGTTGAGTTTAGTGAAAGCCGTCGAAATTTCCCTATTGTCAAACACGGGGCAGGGCGGCACAATCATCAGGTATGTAATTCACTTATATGGCGAAAGATGGCGCTATTTGTTTCTAAAATATAGAGGTTAAAATATATATTTTTTTATCACTCTTAAGTCTTTTTATTTATTTACATAATATTTACATAAGTTCAACAAAATAAAAAATAAAAAGACAAAAAAATATAAAGTCTCATGGGTGGGATTCGAATCCGGACCTAAAAGCAGCAAAATGTAAGTGGCTCGCACCAAAACCGCTAGCTAGTCTACCAAAGTACTTGCAAGCAATGGTTAAAATAAGCATTATATGCGTTCTCCTTTTATGTAATTTCGCTCATATCTCCCTTAAATGACTTTTTTCGAAGATAATTTCCTCATAGATCGATTTCTGGTGATTTTTAACCCCTAATCCTAGATTTTCGTCAAAAGGTTTCAAGCCGTTATCGAAATCGTCGGGACACTTAACTCGTTTAATAGTATAGGCACGGGGTCTTATTGCATACAACGAAAACCTTAGTTCATTAAAATGTCAATAGATGGCACGACAAGTATCGATTTGTAATCGAAGTTCATGCAAAACGAAGAAAAAACCCATAAAGTTGCTAAAAATAAGTGTTTTGATTATTGTAATAACCAAAAAGTATGACAAAGGCCGATAATGCACTTTATTATCGATTACTACAAATTATCTGATCACGGCGATGCATATCAAAACTACTTTCGTCTTAACTTGTCAGAGTTGAGGAATGACACGTACTAGTTGAGTACCAGTTTATAGCGTGAATTGATAGATGGCGCTGATAGAATACAATTGAAAAACGTAATGGGTGGTTTACGTTTTGTTTTTCGTATTTCAAATTATGTATTTTTATTTAGTTATATCACAGATAATATAATACTAGTAGGTTATGTGCAAAAAAAAAAAACAACAAAAGCAAATGAAGCTACAGGTAAGCAACCAGAATGTCTTCATTTATAGCCCGCGCACTAGATGTCGCTAGTAGCGGTAGTTCTCAATGAGTGAAAAAAATAGCCCGAAGAATAGCCCGAGTTACGGCAGTCGCATTTCGTTGTATGACATGAGGTATCTGTACGTTAGTATTATAAAATCTGTGGTATAGGATATCATAATATATCCATACATACATACCTATGCATTTGAATATTCTATAAATATATAGTGATTTCTGTAGTTACCTATTAAACATTATCATATTAATATATGTAAATCGATAACTAAACTACATGTCGATAAATTATGCACAACACTTCGTTTTGTCCGGTATATATCAGTGTCAAAAGAGTGCACTCGCGCTCATACAAAATGTACAGCGACTAGTAAGAGTCGATAAAATAAGATCCGTTCTATAAGTCATAAGTCCGGTAAACTGTCAGAGTCGGATCAGTGCACCCGCGCTTATACAAAATGTACAGCGACTGGATCGGCCTGTGACGTTATCATCTGTCGGATCTGATCGGATTGGATGAGTGCACCCGCGCCGTAAGACGTGTGTTACAGACTGACCATTGATAAGGTGCGCTTATAATCATGTGTTTGTGTGTAGTTGCAACTGCTTTAAGGGCACCGGTTGTTCCACTTGTTGTTGTCAGAAATGCAATTGTTTCTTCAGGGTCAAAATCTTGTGGCCTGTCAAAGAATAACAAAATAATTAAAAGGCATCTTCGCAAAATGTTCTTAGGACGAAAACACAACAGAGCGGTGCGACGCTGCAACGCTGAAATCGGCGGCACGCGTTGCGTCGCACCGCCGAACGCAGCGTTGCGCGGCACGCGCGCCGCACCGCTCCTAGCCGCGGCGCGCAACGCTCGTACCCGCGGCGCGCAACGCTCGTAGCCGCGGCATGCAACGCTCATATCCGCGGCGCGCACCGCTCGTATCTGCGGCGCGGCGGCTCATTTGATGTCCACAGTTTCTGTAGGTCGGAAGCTTGTTTTTAGGGTTCCGTAGCCAAATGGCAAAAACGGAACCCTTATGGATTTGTCATGTCTGTCTGTGTGTCTGTCCGTCCGTATGTCACAGCCACTTTTTTCCGAAACTATAAGAACTATACTGTTGCGGGACGCGCGCCGCGCAACGCTGCGTTCAGCGGTGCGGCGCAACGCGCGCTGCCGATTTTAGCGTCGCGGCGCCGCGCCGCTCTGTTGTGTTTTCGCCCTTAGTCAATCTGCTCCGAGTAGCAAAATGTTCTTTCTCGATAATTCTTTTTCGTAAAAGCTCCAAAAAAAAAACAAACCTTTATTTAAAACCAAGACTCTTTCGTAACTAGAATTTTTACAATAAGTAGATTTTTTCCTTCGCAAATGCAATAACAGTACTTCAACAGTAGATTTTCATTTTAAAATAAATCACTTAAAAAAAATACCATCCTCCAACGTAAAAATTAAGACATTTAATTAATAATTAAACCACTGAGTGATTTTGATCGAACTTATGACACGCACAGCTATTTTGTGTCAGGGGTCAGTGACGACGTGTTTGGGTAAACCCGAAAACTCTTAACCTTTTTAACCAACCTGAACTGATCAATAGGTGTATCATCAGCATATTTGTCCAGAAAATCATCAAAATTGGAAAGGTTCTCGTTGCGATCAAATGACACAATCTTCGCGTCTATGTCCAAGCTATTGAGAGACAGCAGAATATTAGGTGCTTTCTCGCTTTGGCAGAAAGCCATCTTGGGTTTGTTGACATTGAAAGCTGCTGTCAAATCATCTGGAATATCAAATTATTTTCAATCCAAATCGAATCATTTCTCATCTCATCTCACTAATATATTAAATGCGAAAGTATGAATGTTTGTTTTGTTTATTTGTTTGTTTGTTCCGCTTTCACGCTGAAACTACTGAACGGATTTGGATGAAATTTGGTAGATAAAGCACTCGACTAACACACACGATACTTTTTATTCCGGAAAATTTAAGGGTTCCCGAAGGAATGCTTAAAAACTCAAAATATCCACTTCGTCAGTAGATGGCGATAAGTTACAAACAATCTTAAATTAAATAACCTAAAAACCTAATCTAAAAAACTCGCTGTAAAAAAATTATCGTATGTCAACTTGGGAATAAAGACAAGTCCAACGATGTCTCGAACTTCTCAAGCCGTTTTGGCTACCGGCGGTAGCGATGAAACAAACATACATATACTGAAGAATTGTTATGGGTATCCTATCGGAAAAAAACAGAAATTGATACATCCCTAATTTTACTCAATATTTAAAACAAAACTGATTCCTCCATGTATATCACATTTAGGCGGTAAATATAAAATTTGGAAATAACGTTTTTATCATTATAAGGTCTTATAAAAATAATATGAGTAATTATACAGGTTGTTACAAAACTACCCCTAATGGTTGAAACGGCGTGGACTGTGAATCATTTTAAATTTTGGGTACTTTTTCTTTTTGTTGCATTAGTTCACGTTTCGGAGAAATCGTCTATCGAATTTCTTCAAAAATATCGATATGATATTTAAAATTTTCCAGCTCTAGCGATCATCCTGGTCGCGGTCATGACCCCGCGTGCAAACGCACCAATCATAGCGCAGCGGCATATGAACGCAGCCTATAATAGCGCGGCTATCTGTACTGCTATCATGAACTGACAGGTGAATACAATAGTGCTGTGGTTCTACATAGTCGATAATAATCTTATTTATGATTTTTTTTATATTAAAAATTTGAGTGCGTTTGACTACATCTCACCTGATGGAAAGTGATGATGTAGTCGAGGATGGTACACGCAAGCTCAAATAATGCCTATTCACTCTCGCCTTGAAGATCCCAGATTAAAAATAATTAGTTTTCACAATTTTTTTATTTAAAGTTTTGTTACAAAAACACAATGGACTGCTTACATGACACACTTTAACACCCTTAATTCATTAGGGATAGTTTTGTAACTCCCTGTATAAGGTGCTACTTTATTAGTGTACTGATCAACTTTCCCCAAGGAACTCTTAGTCAAATCGCAAAAAAGTTTTGGACTCTTCATACAAATCGGTCAGCCGAGCGGCCAAATTAGTATGAAGAGTCCAAAAATTTTTTTGCGATTTGACTATGGGTTCCTTGGGGAAAGTTGACACAGAAGCAGAAGCACTGACTAAAATATCGGACACTAATAAAGTAGCGCCTTATATTATCTGTAAGTATACAGGATGTAACAAAATTGGTGTAGGACCCGTTAACTGAAGATTCTAATCATCGTACTGAACAACTTTTGTTCTACAACTTTGCTCAAATTGCAAAAAAATGATTTGAGCAAAGTTGTAGAATGTATAATTTTAGAATTAGGAACTCCCCTTTCCTTATAAATTAGAATAAAGAAAATATATCTTTCATAAACACATTATACTAATATATTTTATTTTTAGTTCTAATCAGTTAAGCACTCAAATAAATTATAATAAATAATGGTATATTTAGGTGTTCGTGCCTTCGCTTGAACCACATTTGAGATAACACCCTTGTAATTCAGCCTCTAATATGTTCTTTCTAAGCCTTTTAGCGCTATCTATCGGCACAGTGTACAACCATTCGCCCTGCGTCAGCGCACGGCAGTTGGCGGCAGCCATTTTCCAATCAGTACGCTTTTGTAATTCAGCCGAGCAACACGTGCCTCTGCATCAAGTACTTTATGCAGTAAGTATCGCATAACCCATCGATATATTTCCGAAAATCGACAAAATATATTCCGCTCGGCGCCCCTGGCCCAGCGACGAGACGCAGCTACCTCTTTAGGTACCGTCATCTTGTACATTAAACGGATTGTCGCCTCGATTCGTGAGCCGACACTACAACCTCGTTTAATGAGACGAAGTCGTCCAATTCAGACGACGCGACGTCGTCCTATTGGATGACACGACTACGTCCTGTTAGACGACACGTCGTCGCCTTATGAGACTACACGTCGTTGCATGATGAGACGACATGACACCATGCTTTAATGTATCGCCTTACATTGAGACGACACGATCTACCGTCGCACACAAAATGTTTTCACAAGTCACTGGTCTTAGTAAATATTTTGTTTACAGAAAATGGCGTCTTCCCGAGTTACCACTGTGGGTGAGCTAGCTCAAATAGTTCCAGATAACAACACGGAGTCTTTTCATGCAATAATTTCTTGCATAAAGAACAATTACCCAGATGATTGGATACATTGGAAGGTAGTGAACTACTTATTCGAGGAACTTTTTGGCCAAGAGATATCTTCCAAAGTAGAAAGTAAACTACGTTTTGGTTTACCTACCACAGACCTAGCGCGCGCCTTTATCGCGGAAGCAAAAGACTTGCCCGAGAGAAGTTATCGTCAAATAAGAAGTACCCTCATAAAGTGGCCTTTGGGTAGGGCTATATTATATTCCCCACATTCTATTATGGAGAAGATTCACGCACCGGCATATTCAGTGTTTATGGATACGATTAAGGAGTTGAAACCAAGATTAACCAACCGAGAGACCACTGCCAGCCTTTTGAGAGGTGATTCCAGCCCACGCCCTCCCAGAGGGTCTAGCACTCCTTCGTCTACAGCTACTAAGCGACGCAGCGTTGATGTCTGTGCTGAGCCAGAAGATTCACCCCCTAGCAAACGGCGAACTATCACTCAAGGCAGTAACGATCATCTCTTGGCTACTGTCTTGCAGACACAAATGAAAATGCTTGAACAAATCATGACGATGGCAAAAGGACAAAGCGAAAGACTAGAACTTTTAGAGAAAGCTAAAGAAAATACTAATAACGAGGAAGGAAACTTGAACCAGTCCTACGAATCAGTGCCTGACAGTACTCAAGAGGAAGAAGATGATGAAGATTTGAATAATGACTCCCAAGTTTTATCACATGGGGAGCACGAATCTGTACACTCATCACCTGAACCTGAAGAAGTCATGAAAGCTGAAATTGCAGACGCTCAACGGCGCTTGATGGCATTACAGGCTGCTAGAAAATCACAAATCCAGTCAATTGCTGGAGATAACTCATTTGATTTTCTTCCGTGCACAACTGAAGCTGAAGCTAAGTATTCTAAGGCAGACCCGTTATTGGCTAAACAAGGTGCGGACTGCCAAAGACTAGGCACTGAATATTGGAAAAATATTAAATATTCTGAAGTACAAAAACAGTTCCAGGCTTCACCAATTTTTTGTGCACTAAAAGCGAACACTCAGTTTGCCAGTGTCACGCCCAGTTGGTCTTCCGTTGTTTTATTAGATAAGTTCGACCTCACATTAGGAGCGATAACCAATGGTCTCCTGCAGCAGAGGCAAATTTTCCAAGATCTTTGCGATAAACTACCGCAAGAATATAAACAGAAGGTAGGGGAAGAGTTCCTGGCTTCTAACTCCAAATTCCGCAAGAATTCTGATGCCCTACTGCAGTACGTGTGTGGTCGAAGAGCCGAAGTAATACAAAATAGAAGAGAAACATACAAAATTAAAAAGAAAGCTCTTCATTAAGTAATTCATAGCATACCCCCATCCGAAACACACCTTTTTAAAGAGCCAGAACTGTCTCAAGCCGTAAAAGATCAAGGTGGCATACACAATTTTTTTCCCTTCAAAAGATCTGCACAGAAACAAAAGATTGACTATAAGAGAGAAAGGAAAACTACGTTTAGAAAGGAACTTCCAAAAAATGACAGATTCTACAACGCCACCTACAATTCAGCTGGTAAAGGAACAGCCAACTACAAACCTAATGAACGTCGAGACAAAAGTTCTGTTAGAGGTCAAAAATGGAAAGGAAGTAAGAAATTGTGACTCGGAAACTTTCAAAGCCGGTCAACTCAAGTTTCATGTACAGTAATGGAAATCAATAGGAGCACCTGCTTCAGTCATAGAAATTCTTACAGGATATCGAATCTCATTCTGCAAAAAACCCTTATTAAAAAGTCTTATAATGAGCAGCCCAATGTTAAGAACAAACGAGTCAGAGCAAATGACGATCGAAATAAAGAAAATGCTAAACTTAGGAGCTCTCAGACCAAGCAAACACCAAACAGGGTTTCTCTCAAACATGTTTTTAAGGCAAAAAGCAGATGGATCCAACCGTCCTATCTCCAACTTAAAAAGATTGAATCAGTTCGTATTCGTCCAACTTTCGACTACTGAACCATCATCGCATTCCAACAGTGCTCAGCCCGGGGGATTTCATGGCGAAGATCGACATTTCGCAAGCCTACTATCACGTACCGATAGTACCAACGCATTGCAGATTTCTCTCCCTTGTATACAAGGGAAGAGCGTACGAAATGACCTGCCTTCCATTTGGTTTGGCAAGCGCCCCGTCAGCCTTCGCAAAAATCACAAATTGGCTCGCTCACTGGTTCAGACAAAACGATATAAAGATGGTAGTATACCTAGACGATTTCGTGGTGGTGCATCCAAATCCAGAGACCCTAAAAAGACAAGTCAGGTTTGTCGTAGACAAATTAAAACAGTTAGGGTGGTACGTCAATCAACAGAAGTCTCTACTAGAATCAAGAAAGAATCTAGAATATCTAGGGGTAGTTTGGGACACTCAGGTAAATCAAAAGATTCTTTCCGAAAACAAGGCCAATCAAATAGTGACGTCAACGCGTTTCGCTATAAGAGTGGGATACTGGAGTTGGCACGATGCAAAAGTCATCTTGGGCAAACTAAATTTTGCAGCTTTTGTTGTTCCACTGGGAAGGCTACACTGTCGGATTCTTCAGATAGACGCAAACAAACTACCCAAGTCAAGAAGGCACAAAAAGTTTCAGATTCCGGAAAGAAGTCTGGCAGAACTGGCCTGGTGGGCAAAGAATGCAAATCAGGGTTCACCAATACATCATCCGGATCCATCTATATTCATCACCACAGACGCCGCCGATACGGGCTGGGGAGCGATCGCGAACCATCAAAAGTTCTGGGGCCTGTGGAAGCCCAATCAAAAAAGATGGCATTGCAACCAAAAAGAACTTTGGGCAGTTCTCGAAACACTAAAACAATTAGGGCCTCGCCTAAAAAGGCAGTCAATAATCCTACAGTCGGACAACCGTACAGCTGTAGCTTACTTGACAAAACAAGGTGGCACGAGATCCTTGAGACTCTTAAACACCGCAAGCCAAATCCTCGAGCTTTGCGATCACTACGACTGTCATCTGACGGCTCGGTACATACCAGGAACGTACAATGGTCTGGCGGACGGACTTTCAAGAGCCAAAAATCTCCCAGAGTGGCACTTAAGAGAACAGATAACACAGGATATCTTCGAAATTCTAGGAGTCCCAGACATAGACCTGTTTGCCTCGAGATGCTCTGCAGTAGTACCGAGATACGTGAGCGAAGATGCTCAAGACACCTCCAGTCAGTACACAGACGCATTCAGCAAAGTGTGGGACCACAACCTAGGATGGGTGTTCCCTCCACCTGCACTAATACCAAGGGTACTACGACACTTAAATGTATCAACGGGTGTGTATCTTCTAATAGTGCCCAGCTGGCCCAAGGCTTTTTGGATGCCGGAAATCAAGAACCGAGCATGTCGACCACCAGTCACTATTTCAGATCTTCGGCAGAACCTCGTCGACCTTCAAACGAACCTCCCACCACCGAAAGTGGATCTTCTAAATTTGCAGGTCTGGAAGGTACGGGCTGGACAGCTGAAACCTCAAATTGGAGTGAATCTGAAATAAAGCTATTAGAAGCTTCATGGAGAGATTCCACTCTGAAAACCTATAAACCAGCTTGGAGAAAATGGCTTTCCTGGAAAAATAATATAATAATATTATATTATTATTATATTATTAATAACCCAGAACCGAAGGAATTAGCCAGGTATTGTTGCCACCTCTTCGAAGTTGAGAAGTTGGCTCCTAGGAGCATAATGTTACACAAATCGGTTGTAACAACATTTGCAAATCCTCGTACGAGTACCACTTTAAGCTCGCATCCAATTGTTACCCATGTTCTTAAGAGGATCCTCTCTCGAAAACAACACGTTAAAAAGGCTTTAAGTTGGAAAGTGTAGAACTTTCTTGATTTCCTTCAAAAGTATAATGTAGATGAAAGTAGTCTCTTCGCAGTCTCCCGTCACATTAGCGCATTACTGCTGTTGGCATCTGGCAGAAGAGTCCATGATTTAACTCTTTTAAGTCTAGAACCAGAACACTTCGAAGAGCGAGAAGAATTAATATTTTGGCCCAAATATGGCTCCAAAACCGACAGTGCTTCTCACAAACAGTCAGGCTGGGGTCTAAAGAATAATCCGATAGAAAGACTGAACCCGATTTACTGGATCAAAACACTGATACCTATCACTGTCAGAGCATATACGACAAGAGGTAAAGAACCTTTTCATTACAACCAGAGGAAAGGTAAAACAAGCATCTCGCACTGTGATAGCTGGATGGGTGCGAACTTTGTTTAAGGAGGCCAACATAAACTCATCCGCTGGGAGTATTCGAGCTGCTGTAGCTACGGATAACTGGGTTAATGACCGTTTCAACATCGATGATATCTTGAAACGTGGCAACTGGAAATCAAGAAACACTGTTTTCCGCCATTATATTAGACAGTTTGATCCTGTGTCAAGTTCAAAGAAATTCGGCTACTATTCCGTCAATGATTAATAGCTTTTCCCCTGTTAACTAATTAGTAAATTAACAAAAGTCTGATTTAACAGTATTGTTGTTTTGTTATTGTTTATTATTACGAGAATATGTTTCTTAAGTTGTTTAATATTGATTATTTTTTTTTCATTTTACTTTTAAAAATAAAAAAAAAATAAAATAAAAATAAGTTTATTATCAAAACACATGAAAACAGCAATTTATTTTACAGAGATCCCACACTAGGCTAGGCCTGTCTCGTGGCGATCAATTATACGATTAACAAATGATTCGCGGCTGCAGATGTGCTTAAAAAACATTAATTACTTATTGCACAGTAAAGTATTAATTAAAAGTTAGATAAACAATGACAATGACTAAACATAACAATAACATTAGAAAGTGCAAGCAAAAAGTATGTGTGTGTGTGCGTGTGGGCGTGTGTGTGTGTGTGTATGTGTGTGTGTGTGTGTGTGTGTGTGTGTGTGTGTGTGTGTGTGTCTAGCACATAGTTCGTAAAATGTCCTCTACATCATCATATGTCTTGTCCATTAAATACCTCTGAATAGTTCTTTTTGATTCATGTAATGTACTCTTTGCTATGTCACATGCCTTCACAATTTTATTGTAAATGAAGGGAAAAAGGAAATTTTTGAAACGTTTTGCAAATGTGGTTTTTACTGGAAAGCTCTTTAATTTAAATACTCTTTGTGTTAACATGGTTTCGTAACTAGGAGATGCGATAACCTTTTTATGAGTGAACATGGATGCTCGCAGTATGTAAAGTTTTCTGACACTTAGAACTTGAGTGTCTTTATAAGTTAATACCGTAGGATATCGGCGAGGTCGGCTCAGCGCAACTTTGAGAACTGCTCGTTGTGCTCTTTCTACTAGAATGAGTACTGCGGAGCAAGCACCACCCCATGCTAGAATACAATAATTAATAACAGACTGACACAAAGAGAGGTATACCATTTTTAGTATCCTACCATCTGCGATATCTCGTAAGATTTTCATTACGTGTATAATTTTCCTTACTCTACTAGCTAAGGCTACCGCATGACTCTTGAACGTAAGTTTTTCGTCCAATACTACCCCGAGGTATTTGATAGTATCTGCTCTTTCAATGGAGTTGCATATGCATTCGCCTAAATTATTGCAGCTATTTTTGTGTACTACCAGCAATCTTATTTCGGGGCATGCGGAAGCCTTTGTCTTATGAAACAATAGAAATTTTGTTTTGACTAAATTCAGCGTTAAAAGATTATCCCTGAACCACTCCGTCACTTTAGTCATACCAGACTCAGCGGCCTGTATCACTGCTTGTTTTGTTTCTCCACTGAATATTATTGCAGTATCGTCAGCGTAACAGATTGTGTCTGCTTTAAATTCCGTCTGTTAACTATAAAGTTATATTGTGCGTTATCACAAAGTTTTATTTTAACTCAATAATTCGATATTCAATGCATATTCCATTCACAGTACGCCCTAGTCACCGCCGGCAGAGCATAAACACGTCTCAAATGTGGTTCAAGCGAAGGCACAAACACCTAAATAGAACCGTTTTTCCCCCAAAGGGTAAAAAAACGGATATTTAGGTTTCTGCCGATACTTGAAGCACACCTGATAGCCTTGCCGGCTTTTTACTATGTACTGATTGGAAAATGGCTGCCGCCAACTGCCGTGCGCTGACGCAGGGCGAATGGTTGTACACTGTGCCGATAGATGGCGCTAAAAGGCTTAGAAATAACATATTAGAGGCTGAATTACAAGGGTGTTATCTCAAATGTGGTTCAAGCTTCGGCAGAAACCTAAATATTCGTTTTTTTACCCTTTGGGGGAAAAACGGTTCTATTTCTTGCTACAATTTGTTAATAAAAATGCACCTAGTTACTTACATAAAATCAATACCTGGTATCTTGTTTTAAAATATTCTGTTCTTCGGTGGTACTGTACATAATTGACCACGCGGAATACGTTAAAAACAACCGACTTCAATCGTAACAACTCCAATTTTGCTATGTTTTTTTTTGTTTTTGTTGATTTTCTCAAAACCGCTGAATCGATTTCGATAAAATTTATATGGGACCACCTGGGAAGTATACCCTTTTAAACAAAAAAAGAATTTTCCTAATCGGTTCAGGCGTCTTCGAGTAATCAGTGAACATACAAAGAAAAAAAGATTCCTCCTCCTTTTTTTGAAGTCGGTTAAAAACCTAATAAAAAGTAAAACCAAATAGGTAACAGTTTCTCAATGTCTTTAATTTTATACGCTTTTTAAAAACATAAATGTTAGGACTCGTTTTGGAAAATGGACTTATACTATTGTTTATTTAAAATATTAACAAAAGCTAAGCCCTTGGCATTATCTCATCCTCATCTGATGGTGTGTGTTGATGATGCGCTATTATGGAAAGGGAGGTAAACCGTACACTGAAAATTTTGTAGAAATAATAGGAAACTTACCTTTTGTGAAGGTCCAATCGACTGGTGCTATCGCAATCCCCATGTAAAGGGCAGCATAAAACGGTATCGCCAGGTCCACGTGATTGGGTGCCATCAGCACTATCACGTCACCAACACCCAATCCATAGTTCTTGAAGGCTGTGGCGCATCGCACAGACCTCTCAAGCACGCTTTGGTTGATCATGGATGCTCCTGTTGCACCGTCAATCTACAAGCAAGCACTCGGTAACCTCAATTCTTTTTACTTTCGAGGGACGAAGGACTTACTATTTCAATGAAACTTTGTATATTTCTACAACTTTATACTGCCTTATAATAACGCTATTTTTTAGGGTTGCCACCATAGTAAAAAAACACTTTTATTTTTTTTTCTCAAAAATGGCTCTAAGTATTTTGATGAAACTTTGTACAGTGCCATATTTTTATACAACCTGGTACATTAGCTAGTCGGCTATTCTGGGAAAAAATCTGGTTCTGATACCTTCCATACAAAAATAAGATTTTTGTCAATTTCACTCAAAAATGGCTCTAACGATTTTGGTGTAACTTTGTATAATACCATATCTCTATACAACCTAGTACATAAGATAGTTGGTTACTCTGGGAAAAATCTGGTTTTGATACCTTCCATACAAAAACAAGTTTTATATTTTTCTCAAATATAGCTATAACGAAGTTAATGAAACTTTGTACCTTTTAATAACTTTATGCGGCCTACTATCATGTTCAGGTCATGAATTATTCCAGGCCATACCAGGATAAGGTACCTCCCATACAAAACAACATTGTTAATTTGTGAAGTTTATCACTTGCTGCTAATTACCTATGAGTGTTTATTGCTGATTTACAAATACAAGAGTCTATTAGTTTCAAAAACCGCAATGTCCACAATGAAAAATATTTACGAAATTATTTTTTTCTTACATAGTTATGTTCAGAGGACAGCCGTGGTAGTATGCCACCTTATCCTTAGGGATAAACAAACCCTTAATTACATATCATACGACCACGGCTATCCTCTGAACATGCAAGTAAGAAAAAAATATTAAAAATAATTTCCTACACGTTTTTCATTGTGGACATTACATTACATTTTGAAACTAATAGACTCATTAATATTCTTTATTTGGCATTGAAAAAGGTACATAATTTAGATGTTAAAGTAAAATAGAATCTCTTCTTCAGCCATAGTTAATTATAGCATGCAAATTACAATAATTATATGAAATAAATTAAGTTTTGAAATCTTATTGCTATTATCAATTATTCAACAGAAAATTATACATTTATATTGTGTGACCCCTCCAAAAACAATTTCTTTGTTCTTTCTTTCTTTCTTTTTTCTTTTTCTTTTATCGCTTACCATCAGGTGATCCGTCTGCTCGTTTGCCACCTATCACATAAAAAAAATGTACTTAGGGGAATATCCTCCATTATCAGTCTATTGGGGTCTCTTCGACTTCTTTGCACACCATCTCTAGCTTTTATTAGATAGGCACCAGTGTAATGGGTCAATAGTTTCCCAGTTACGTTTTGGATTCTTTTTTATAAAGAGGCTTTACGATAGACAATTTCAGGTCATCTGGAAATGTGCCTGTTGGCAATGAGAGATTCACAAGGTGAGCCATGACACCACACAGTTGATTACTGCAGGCTTTTACGACTTTGGTACAAATACTGTCGTAACCCACAGAGTTCGTTCTGTTAAGAGAGGCAACAACATTTTTAATACATTGCTCATCAATAGGAGAAAGGTAAACGAAGTTTGGCTGTCTGCTCTTGGATTCAGTAATAGCTGTGTTACCATTATTATTGTTGGTCATGTTAATGTAAAAGTCATTGAATGATTTGGCTATTAATTTTGGATCATTAATTGTAGGGCCGTTGACAGCTATCGTATCTAAAAACCTATCTGTACTCGTTTTGCCTGACTCATTGTTTTTACACTTGAAGATATATCGTTTTAGGTAAAGTGCAATATTTGTGTTGTTTCATGGTCAGAAATAAATAATGGTAATAAGGAGCCTATACTGCTACTTAAAATATGGTCAAGACAAGAATTTGCCTCTAGTAGGCTCTGTTATATGTCGTTTGAAATTATAGGAATATAGCGGGAGACTGAGCTGTTTTGTTCCAAGGTGTTAATGTTAAAGTCACCAGTGATAACTATTTTCTTTTTATGATATTTCTTAAGACAAATAAATAACAATTGTTAAATTTTTACCAAGAATGTGTCAATACGGGCTTTGAGCTTTGTGGGCACCTGTATATACAAACCACTAGTATGTTACTGTTGGAGATAAGAATAGAGCAACACTCAAAATGAAAATAGCTAACTCATCAAAACATTCCATTTTCTTATAAGAAATCCCCCTTGTGACCAGAATGCATGAACCGCCTCTTTTTTGTCGCGAGAGTAGCTAGAAGCAAGTTCATAATTTCTGAAAGCAATATTTCTCTCATCACCTGATTTGATAAAAGTTTCAGTTAGACAAATTCATCAGGCTCAATTTGAGGGCTAAGACTAGAGAGTGTGATTTCCAACAATTCTTTTTTTTAATAATAACCCCTGGATATTTTGGTGCATAATTGTATAATAGTTTTTATTAGGAACGAAAAAATTGTAAGCTCATGTCATTTTGCCTGAATTATTTTCTTTTGTTCGATTTACCACACTTGCTAGGAACAACTGTATGGTATTGTCCCTTTCTTTTTATTAGATGCAGTAACCTCTGAGCGAACCTTCAGTTTATCACCCTGAGAGAACCTTGTTGGGAAGTAGTAGGGACGTACCTTATTTTTTGGCAATAGTCTAATATATTTGTACTTGACGCATTAGTCAGTATAAACCCGAAAGGGGCATAATTATCATTCCATTTATTTCGCCTAGACTCTATTAACATTGACGAAAGTCCGACTAATTGTTCATCTCCTATAGTTATAGAGTAGTTTTCTATCAACAGTTTTTTTTTTATTTCAGCTTCAGCAATCTCAAGGTTTTGTTGCAGATTATCTAGGTATTTTACTTTCTAATTCCTCTATTTTTCCAGGGAATATGTTAGTCAACGTCGGGCAACTGCGATTACGCCCAAGTAAAAAAGAGTTCTCTACAGGTATATTTATTTTGATTTTCTTCCGTTTGGTGATATAGTCAGTGTTTACTTCGTCGTTTTGTTTGCTTAGAGATTCTTGTAAGCGACGACGGCATTCCAACCATTTCAATTTTTCTTTCCTTTCGATTGGCTTAATTTCGAATAGTTTTATGGGCACTTTGCCACAGGTTTCAGCATGAAAATTCATGTTACATAGGTATTAACCAAGATAAAAAATCTATCATTCTTGCACTCATCGCACTTAAGCACCATCTTGCGTCAGTTTAGAGTAGTTTTGTTAGAATGTCAATTCACTGAGGGTGCGTTGTTTATGTTTACGCTAGACCAGCTGATTGGTTAGGTGGTGATTGTTTACGAATTGGATAATCATTTTGAAACATAACGGTAACATTAGTGTCTATTTTTCAAAATGTACTTATCTGATTGAGTTTTTTTATCACTATTTAGGTTCCACAAGTTCCTTAAAAAAACATATACATAGTTCCGAAATTATTCTACTTATTGCAAAATAGAGTGTATCAGTTAATAGAGGCCACTTTAGTATTTTTGATTTTCACCACGTATATCATCGAAACCAATTCACAGTCTCTAAAGATAACACTTGGGATGGTCACTTACACTATCAGGAATAAGTTAAGCACATCCAATTAACAAGAAACACTTTAGTTAAGTATATTTTTAATCCAAATATGGAGAGACGATGTTAAGTCTTTGACAGCTGTCACTGTCACTGTTTAAGTTCAACGATGTCAATCTAGCAGGTATATGCCAGATGATATTTATGGGATTCGCGAGAAAGCATGCACAGCGTGACTGTACAATTTATTTATATACGGAGTACGTTTGAATTGGCACTTCAGATATGGCTCGATCATGTATCGTATTTAAACATTAAAATGTAGTTCTTACCTGTGACTCGAAATTCGGAGCATCTTTTAAACTCTGAAGTATAATTTTCCCAAGATGGAATCTGTCCTGCGGGAGCCCCGACTCGGCGACTATACGAGAAGTTAACTCATTCAGATACCAGTGCATGGCATCGTTGGGCCTCTTGAAGTGACTCATTACACCACGGTATGGAAAATAAAGGGCCTTTCTGAAATAAGTATAGTTCTGTAAAACTATGTTGTCATTATATCTGGGCTTTTATAAGGTTTAACCAAATTAGCGGAATCTATTTAAGCTGGCGCTTCCACACATTAAACTATATACTTAATTATTACCAAAGAACGAACAAGTTTTTTTTTACTTTTCTAAAAAATCTGCGAATTTTGCCCGATTTTTTTGCGAATTAAATATGGGTTTCTTTGGGTGATCTCGTTCAGATTCCGAGTAAAAATCATAGGTACCATGGAGCCGCCAACGCTTTTTAACCAGAAGTCTCTAAGTCTCGGGTTCGATCGAATCCTGGCCAGTGCATCAATGAATTTCTCGAATCTTACGTGTATTTTCATACCTATTGCTTTAACGGTGAAGGAAAACATCGCGAGGAAACCTGCTCATCTGATCACTAGATGTGTATGATGGTCGCGTTGCATACGTCCGTAGGTGTAAATCTAAATGCCCTACATGTGACCGCGGGTTATGCTAAGTGCAACATCAGGCAACTGCCGTGTATCCCTTTAGATAGCACGGTTAAATGTGCTACACGATAAAAAGAAGTAGAAACCCAAGGCTAATTTAAATAATTTCAGCCGATTTTGTTAGACCTTATTAAAAACTGTGTTAGTACCTACGTGTGAAATTAAATACCTTTTTCCAATAAACCTATCATCACGCAAGGAATTATTTTTACTTACTTCTCTTCTCTGATATCGGTTGGTCTTCTGAGTAGTCAATCTTTTACGTATACAGGTATTTATGCAAAACTTTGTCGCCTAAATTATTTTTTACTTTGAAAGAAAAAAAAATGATTAAGC
Organism: Coleophora deauratella; assembly: GCA_958295455.1. NCBI lineage: Eukaryota > Metazoa > Arthropoda > Insecta > Lepidoptera > Coleophoridae > Coleophora > Coleophora deauratella. Next base: position 8,633,678 of record OY282409.1, on the reverse strand, counting down.
TAATTGTAGTCATTTGAGGTAATCCAATGATGAAACGGAAATTGGTCACTGGAACTCCTCGACAATGGCACTATAATGTAAGTACCAAATCAAATCGAGTTTGGATATGTTATATCAGAAAATGGCAATTAATCTCGAATGTCAAAACGTTTAATTATAAGTGGCTGACTCGGTGGCTCAGTGGTTAGCGCTCCTGACTACTGATCCAGGAGTCGTGGGTTCGATCCCCACCCAGGGCAAACATTTATGTGATGAGCAGATTTGTTTGCTCTGTGTCTGGGTGTATTATATCTACATATATATTAGAGATGCGCCGAGTACTCGTTTACTACTCGGTACTCGGCGTACTCGGCACTTTTATTAATACTCGTACTCGGCCAATTACTCGGTTCAAATAAAGTAATATAATTTGAGAGATAATATAACGAAAACAAACCTGTTTATTAAATAAAGTAATGACCTTTTATTAAAGAAAACAAAGGGAACTATAATTTATGTAGATAACAGTATTTTAAAATTGAACTATTATTATTTACAATGAATAACAAACAATCTACGACTATCATATTCATATAAGGTGCTACTTTATTAGTGCCCGATATTTTAGTCAGTGCTTCTACTCCTGATACTGATCAACTTTTCCTAAGGAACCCATAGTCAAATCGCAAAAAAAATTGGACTCTTCATACTAATTTGGCCGCTCGGCTGATCAATTTGTATGAAGAGTCCAAAAATTTTTTTGCGATTTGGCTATTAGTCTATGTTTTTACACAAAAATAGAAAAAAAACAATAAATTTTGGGGGCTCCCCATACTTAGAACTGAAACTCAAAAATTTTTTTTTCATCAAACCCATACGTGTGGGGTATCTATGGATAGGTCTTCAAAAATGATATTGAGGTTTCTAATATCATTTTCTTCTAAACTGAATAGTTTGCGCGAGAGACACTTCCAAAGTTGTAAAATGTGTGTCCCCCCCCCCCGTAACTTCTAAAATAAGAGAATGATAAAACTAAAAAAAATATATGATGTACATTACCATGCAAACTTCCACCGAAAATTGGTTTGAACGATATCTAGTAAGTAGTTTTTTTTTAATACGTCATAAATCGTAAACCGCAATTTACCTTTCATTCAAGTTACAACGAACTACAAAATCTTTTATATTATGTTACTTGCTGCTACGGAACCCTTCATGGGCGAGTCCGACTCGCACTTGGCCGCTTTTTTTATTTCTTCATAGACCCGCTTCAGAAAACAATCGCTCGCATTTAGTAAAAATATTATATATCGTGTGTTATACGTTGAACTATTTTTATGAGCAGCGAAAAAATCGCAAAGGTCACTAGATAAAGATATCAAGGAGACCTACATTTAATTTTTTTTGTAAAATTAAATTATGTTTTTACTGCGTAGTTATATTGGAATAGGACACCAAACTGCTGTAGTAGCTACTCTAAACGAGAAAACTATGTACGACAGAACTCACTGCTATAGACGAAAAACCTATATAGGCTGATATTTTATCTCTGATATTATGAGTCATTTGTGTTAAAAGTTTTATCTGGGGCCTTCCTGATGCAAATGTTCTCCATCGCTATTGAGCGTGGAAACGCTGCAAGCATGATGATCACTTTTGCGTCTGGAACGTCTAAGGGTGGACTCTTCGACTAAAGAAGCCTTAGGGGTCATCCATTAATCACGTAAGGTTCAGAAGGGGGGGAGGGGGTTCAGAAAAAATCACGTGTATTGCGTGAGATATCACGTGTATTTATTTTTTCGTTGAACGCGCGATTTATAGAGTAATTTCCAAACGTCGGACTGTTGTTGTTATCTTGTTTTTAACTATTCCCAAGGTTCAAAACGGCTTCAGGCAGTCAGAAACAACCTGCAACCTAAATGTCTGTCTGGAAATTTTTATCACTGTGCTTAATTTTTCCAGAAATAAATTACATTATACCTGTATCTTTTGTACCAAAAAATACATGGGATTTTGGGTAGGGGATGGGGGGATAGTCTAAAACCTCACCACGTATCACCAGGGGGAAGGGGGGGTCTAAAAAGTTGCTAAAACATCACGTGATTAATGGACGGCCCCTTATAGTGGATTTTTATATTAATAATTGACTATATGTAATATTGTAATTTAGTTTGCTAATTAAATGAGATTTTATGTAGAAACAAATTATCAATTATATGTATTAACTAAACCGAGTAACTCGACCGAGTACTCGGTTTGGCAAACTTTAAACCGAGTAATAATCGGTACTTACTCGGTACTCGGTAAAACTTGTACTCGGCGCATTTCTAATATATGTATATGTATGTATTTAAATGTGTTTGTGTATGTATATCAGTATCTGGTTCCCATAGTATACAGGTAATCCTAGTTTGGGGCCAGATGCCCGTGTGTGATTTGTCTCGGATATTATTAATATATTATAACAAATTAATAACCCCGGAAAAATCACACATGGTCGTCTGGTCCCAAACAGTCTCTGTATTATGGGAACCAGAGACTGATATGCATACGTTTAAATATTTTACACCCTTCGGCCGTCTACAGACAAAGCAAACAAATCTGATCATCACAGAAATGTGGGCTCTGGGTGGGAATCGAATTCACGACCCACGGATCAGCACCAGCAGTCAGGAATGCTGGTAGTTACATAATTTCAAAATATGTAAGTACCTATATAATTTATTACATACAGCTGTAGATTATTTTTGGAAAAAAAAAATGTTGTACAGGTTTTCAACCGACTTCAAAAAAAGGAGGAGGTTCTCAATTCGTCGGAATCTTTTTTTTTATTTTTCTATGTATGTTCACCGATTACTCGAAGACGCCTGAACCGATTTCAAAAATTCTTTTTTTGTTTGAAAGGGTATACTTCACAGGTGGTCCCATATTAATTTTATCGAAATCGATTTAGCGGTTTTTGAGAAAATCAACAAAAACATAGCAAAATTGGAGTTGCTACGATTGAAGTCGGTTGTTTTTAACGTATTCAGCGTGGTCAATTATGTATATTATTTTAAACACAAATAATAATAATAAAAAAAGAATTATCTCTACTTACAATATTTTCTAAATTATTATTTTATTGTATTCACAAATTCGTAACCATGAATATACTAATTCTCATGTAATGTTTTATCTTTATATTTTGATAACTTACTTGCAAGGGACGAATTTGGGAGAACCTATTTTACGTAGTCATAAATTGTGAAATTATTTCTTTTAAGTGCTAATAATAAAATTAAAAAAAAGATTCCGACGAATTGAGAACCTCCTCCTTTTTTTTGAAGTGGGTTAAATGAAAGGTATACTACGCATTACGCCATAATATATTTTTTTGTTGTTATTTTATTAAGTACGTTTAGTTACAAGACGCCGACGACGACGACGGCCCATTTGTCGAAGCCTATGAAACCTCAAAACGGTAATGGTAATATTAAAAAAATCGTCCATGAAGTACAAGCTCTACCTTCCCCAAAAAAACCGGCCAAGTCAGTTCACGCACCAAGGGTTCCGTATAAATTCATAATCACACATGACTTGAACTCTATATCAAAAACTCAGGCCTGCAAACCCTTGAAGCGGTGAAAAAAATATATGTGATGTAACTACAATGGTTTTCGATCTTTTCCCTTTACTTGTGCTATAAGACATTGCTTCTTGCCAAATTTCATGATTCTGGTCAACGGGAAGTAGGCACCCTATAGGTTTTGATTACCATGCGAGTGTCCAAATATGCGGCATAAACGGCCGTATCTCTTGATAGCGTTGGCATAGAAGTTTGATTTTTTCACAGCTTCAAGGGATTGCAGGTTTGAGTATTTGATATAAATTTCAACTTGATACGTCTACGCGTCCCTGAGAATAAGGGTCTTAACAGACAGACGGACGGACAACGAAGTTATCCTATAAGGGTTCCTTTTTTCCTTTTGAGATACGGAACCCTAAAAATACAATAATATTTTTATTTGATTATTGTGGTTAGTTGAATATACCGATAAAATGTCTATAATTTACGCGAAAAATTATTATACGATCCTAGATCTGGCCGTGTTTGCTGATAATTATCTATTACAAAATAAGTAAATATAATTTATGTAACAATACTACAGCGATAAGGACTCGATTACACGACTGCGAAAAGCACTAGTGCGAAAACGTTACTGCGACGTACGTTACTACGAAAAATGTTACAGCGAAAACGTTACTGCGATGAACATTCCTGCGAAAAACGTTACTGCGAAGTACGTTACTGCGAAAATGATACTACGAAGTTACAATAGTGCTTAAAATATTAATACGAGGTTCTAAAACTATTAGGGTGTTTGGGGGTTATTTCCGAAAATCGGATAATTCCGATAATACGTACGTCCGATAAACATTCATTTGACGGCCATTTTATAGTGCAGAGGTAACATTCAGTGCTTCTATACGTGACACACATGTGAATTCTCTATTTTTTTGTTTCGGATTTACCCGCACATCAACAAAAATAAACAAACTATAATATTAATCGCATATATGTACATGTGTTTATGCATTTGGTGGTCAATATTGCTAAATATTTTTGTGGGAGGTCTAAGCCCATTGAAAATGGAATATGTACATATAGCCAAAACTCAAGAAAATTAACTTTTTCGGAATTAGCTGACTATATATCGGAATCACACTCACGCAAAACAGAAACAGTATTAAATGTTTAAGCCTTTCTGTTTACAAAACTTGTAGGTTTTCATATACCTTTTTGATATAGTACTTTAGTTAGAATATATACGGTGAACTTGAATAAATATACATAAACTAATTTTTCTTACTGGCTGGGAAAAATCAAATCTACTATGTACGTGCTAAAGTAACAACTTTATTCCTCAATTATTTAATTAACAATAAAGTGATAAAACATGATGTACACTAATTGTATGGTCACCCTAAATTTCTCAAGATGCAAATGTCAGTTAAGATAAATTACGTCAATTTAGCTTATGGTGACAATGATTTCGGTTTCAACTTAAATCCTAAATTAAAAAAAAAGGTTTTTCATAATCATGAACTACCAATTTAAATGTAATTGCCATCAATTACTGAGTAAGAAAAATTGATTCCTACTAATTCAAATTCACAGTGTATATTCAAGAATACACAGTAACATAACAGTAACAGTTCATAACAGTAACTTTGTAATATACAGGGTGTAAGGGACATTTCCGAATACTTTAAGGGCTTGCTCAGTGGACGAAACTGAACATCTTTCCATAAAATGTTTTTTCAGGAAACGAAAAAAAATCGGCTTCTCTATACAAAATTATAATCTTGATTGGACAGTTTGTATGGAGAAGCCAATTTTCATTCGTTTCCTGAAAAAAATTCTTATGGAAAGTTGTTGAGTTTCGTCTACTGAGCAAGCCCTTAAAGTTTTCGGAAACCCGTCCCTTACATCTTGTATAATCAACTGACTCTGAATGGTTGATTAAAATATACAACTCCCGTCATCTCGTCTTAAATTAATTACCCCCCAGCACCCTATTTTGAAATTCGTTTAAGCTACGGAAAAAAATTGTTCAGGTATTTCATAAGGATGCTATAGATATAATACACTCAGTCACAGAGCAAACAAATCTGCTCATCACAGAAAAGTTTGCCTTGAGTGGGAATGGAACCCACGACTCTCGGATCAGCAGTCAGAAGCGCTAATCACTGAGTCACCGAGTCGGTCTAATAGAAGCTGAATTAGTAAGAAAAAAATGTAAAAAAAAAGTTTACGGTGGATAGATTAATAATTATTTTCTTTTTAGATTTGAAGCAAATTTACAGAGTATTAACCTAATTAAACTGTTTCACATAAAAATATTCACACATAATTATACATAGATTATGTTTTTATGCTACACGTTTGGAATTATCAAAATAAAAAAATATATATTTTCGCAGTGACGTACGTTCGCATTAACGGAAGTCGCGCTAGTGTCCTTCGCAGTCGTGTAATCGAGTCGGCGATAAGATTCGGCCGGCGACGTCAATCGGTTTAAACTTGTTTAAATAGCTCCGTGTAAATTAAAAATTTCTAAAGGTCATGTTAAAGTGTGACTTTCGACTTGAAAATTATACCATCTTACTCAGAAAACGCTAAGGAATACCTATTTGACCAGAACTAGACGTCCAACTATTGAGGAAAACTGCGAAAATTTAAACAGCAAGGTATATTTAAATGTTCCAAGACCATGAGGATAATGACCGTTCTCAGTGGCATTGATACCAAGGCCGACTAAAGGAGATTAGAGTTATATCTGGTTATATACTAATATGTTATTTCACCAAGATCACTGAGAGGCAGTTTGGCCAGAAGGATACGTAGCGCGCCTTCAAACCGAGAGGTAACGGCACACCCCGGACACTTCATACAAATATCGCGTTATTGTTTACTACATTGAAATTTGACAGTTCTTCGTGTCTGTACACTGTTAATGCGTGTGTAAGTATCTAGGGCTACTTAGGCTAAGGCTCCTTGGCCATACCGCCTTGTCGTAGGTTACACTTCTTTTTGTTATATTGACGTTTTTAGTTATTGATATTTCCGAAAACAGTAGAACTTATAACGCCAGATATGAACATAAACGTCAGACTTTTACATTTTTAATGAAGTGAATACTGTTTACACGAGACAAGGCTGTATAGCCTTTGAGGCCTTACCTCTCTCCTTATGAAAATAAAATTAATAATGATTAAACGAACCCACCTGTAAGTGAAGTTCTATCATAATTATAGTGTGTTTCAACAAATAGTTCCTATGCCGTTATGTTGGCTCCCCTGTCTATCAACGACATCAACACGCGAAGACGCTTCTACCGATTTTGTTAGTGTGTGTCTGCGTTCTATGTTGTGTGTATCTGAGTTCTATGTAGTGTGTGTGGAAAAAATTGCTGCCAACATAACCGCATAGGAGCTATTTGTTGAAACGCACTTTATACGAAAGCCTCGTCCGAAGAGATTAGCATTATATGACACTTGTTGTACCGCCTAGCGGTCGCCAATACAGCACTGAGAGTCGATTCCTGTTTATCTCTCTGAAAAAATAAATGTGGTTAGGACTAGCCGACCACCTGTAAAACCCCCCAATGTCTGTTCATTTAGTTTAGAGATATAGTACATTAACAAAAAATATATATATTTCACGAATGGGGTTCGGAAATAACGGGGAAGGTGGGATGCTAATCTCTTCCGACGAGGCCTTCGTATAATTATGATAGAACTTCACTTACAGGTAATTTCGTTTAATTATTAATTATACTCGGCCTTGTCCTCAAGATTAGGATTATATGACACTTTGTAGACCTTGAGAGCCTACTTTTCGTGAATTATTACCTTAGGAGTAATAAATAGCAACTTTGATGTATATTACACAAATTGCTTATTATTTGTTTGTATGAATATATCAGTTAATAAGACAGTTACAACTGCTCAGTATGTGTTTCTCTATGCTAAAAATCACTTACCTGCTACAGACTCCACTCACCTGGCTATACCCAGAGGCCATTTCATCTTTTGATGCCACTCTGATGGGTACGGTGGAGTCCATTTTAAACGTGGAACTAAGTGACACCCAATGGAGTCAGGTATCGTTGCCAATTCGGTATGGTGGTTTGGGAGTGAGGCGCGCCCGTGACGTCAGCATTCCAGCGTTCTTGGCATCCGTCAATGGGGTCACTTCACTAGTTGCCAGAAGTCTTTCGGTGGATAGCGATAATTTAAACATCCCGTACGCGTCCGATGCTAAGGAAATCTGGTTGTCCCTAAATGCGAATGCTGATGCACCGGAAAATCCTCAAAGCCAGCGGTCATGGGATAAACCCGGGTCTAAAAGGACGCTCGCCTATCTTTTAGATATGGCGTCTGGTGTAGACTTGGCGAGGCTGAAGGCACTCTCTACGGCGGAATCCGGAGCGTGGTTGCAGGCCTTACCGTCGCCTCACCACCCAGGTGACCCTTTTGGATAACGACTCGATGCGGGTGGCTGTAGCACTCCGCCTGGGCTGTAATGTGTGCGAACCCCACATATGCATTTGCGGCACCAAGGTGGAAGCTAACGGTCATCATGCGTTGAGTTATCTAAAATGATCAGGTTATGATATCATCCGGAGATCGTTGATTTCGGCTAACATTCCGTGCCAAAACGAACCACCAGGTCTCAGTCGCACCGATGGCCCGATGCTCTGACCTTAGTATCCTGGCAGAGAAGCAGGTGCCTCTTGTGGGATACCACGTGCATCAGTACCTTCGCCCCGAGCCACCTGAAGCGCACGATAAGAACCGCCTGCTCTGCTGCCGAAGGTGCAGCGAAACATAAACACGAAAAGTATGCGCCCTTGGAGGAGACATATTTTTTCGTGCCATTTGCTGTGGAGACCACGGGATGTTGGGGATCGGAGGCGATAGATTTCGTCCGTGAAATCGGCCGTCGGATCAGGCAAAGAGGGGGTTTCCTGATGCAAAGGTTGTCCATTGCTATTCAGCGTGGAAATGCTGCAAGCATAATGGGCACCTTTCCATCGGGAACGTCTAGGGGTGGTGTGGAAAAAAGGGTTTCCCGTAGATACCTTAGTTATTTCGCAGGTTTTGGTGAAGTTTTAAATAAAACAATAGCCATTTGATAGCGTACAAGAGAGAACTCTGACTCCATATTTATTTATATTTATTCTCCAAAAAAATGATTTTACCGGCTTGGGGTACAAACTCTAACATCCTCCAAACGCCAGAAAAAGTTTATACGTATCCGAACACGACTTACAACGGTTGACAAAATGTCAAAATCAAAATGACAGATGACATTTATCGGACAACAAACAAACAGGATTAAAAGCACTGAAATTGAACATAATTACCTTAAAATTATTCATATTACATGAAAAACAAACGCAGGAAACAAATTATAAACTCAACATTGTGCGTTTTATGTGTATAAGTAAATTCAAAGTGTTTTTTCAAATTACATACTCTTACATGGTGTCATTAATACATATGAAAATTATCAATGATATAACCAAGTGCAATCTTAGTTCTTAAGCGTAGTCAATAATAAGATAATGTTACATTAATTTATGCAATAAAGATTTAAATTATTCTTAAACATTTGTGTTATTATTTATCTTTCCGTGAAAGATGATATTGTATTACACAGTTATTTATTACTTAGGTACATTCTTACCATGAGACATAACTTTTATAAATATTAGTTAAAATTACCAGTTTCCTTGGTCTATTAAATAGAAATACAATACAGAAAAACATACAGAACATACATATTGTAATACAGAAAATAAACAAAATCAAAACTCTTGACAGATAAAAATATGTAATCAATATTTAATATCTATGATAAATGTTAAACTTACTTGGAATCTTAACTTGTCGACCACATCTAGACTGGGGATTAGCAGCAATCTGATCAGCTGATGTGTCATTTGATAGATCCATTTGTTCATTCGACTTGACGATAGACTGGCCTATTTGTTGAGAGGATTTAGTTTTGAACTGACCTGTTTGCTCAACTGCTTTGCTGCCAGACTGATCATTATGAAATTCTGGTTCTGTAGAAATCTCTAAGCTGTATAATCGCTGAATAGGTCTGATTTTAATACCTAAAGATGTTTTTACCTCTGCTGTTCTTTCTACTCCATCCCTTCCAGCAAACAACTTTAGAACTACACCTAGTGGCCACTTAATTCTTTTCTCCGCTGTCTCTATAAGAATGACATCACCTACCTTTATATTGTCTTGTTTTTGCTTACCTCTTTGTATTAACAAAGTCAGATATTCATTCTTGAAGCGTTCTTTGAATTGATCCCTTACTTGTTGTATAAACTTAAATCTGTTGTTTAAGCTATTACTATCAATGTGATCAAGGTCACTTACCTCAGTGACAGGCGTGCTGGCTGGGTAAATAAAGTGTACAGGGGTCAATGGTTCTAAACAGTCACCGTTGTCATTATTGATGTATGTTAATGGACGACCATTCATGACTGCTTCGCACTCACAAAGTATAGTTTCCAGCTCGTCATATGTAAGTGAAGCTTTACCTATGATCCGACGTAGTAAGTCCTTCATTACCCTTATAAGTCTCTCCCAAAATCCACCCCACCAGGCCGCAGTAGGTGCATTCATTTTCCAATGGATGCGACGTATGGTGGAATGCTGTTGGACTTCCTCCCAATCTAAGGCAGACAGAAGAGTTTTAGTTCCATGAAAATTGGTACCTTGGTCAGACATCAGCAATTCTGCACGGCCACGTCGAGCTATGAACCTGCGCAATGTCATAATAAATGCCTCTGTGGACAAAGAGCGCGTTAATTCTAAATGCACGGCGCGGTATACCGCACAGGTATAAAGGACTATCCAGCATTTTTCGCCATTACGTAGAAGGAGGGGACCTGCTAAATCAACTCCAGTATTTTGAAAGGGAGCTGAGCTTACCACTCTCTCGGGGGGTAACGGAGCAGTCGGCGCCTGTATAGGTTTTGAACGATACCTTTTACAGATAATACAATCTGCGATTACTGATCTCACTAAGCGTCGCACGCCAATGACCCAAAATCTCGCTCGTAAGTCTACTATAAGCTGGTCTGTACCTACATGCTGTAATTGTTCATGCCTATATCTTACCAGCAATTTGACCACAGGATTTTTCGACGGGAGCAGGTAAGGTGTTCGAGTATTTTCTGAGAAATCTGATAAGGTAAGTTTGGTTTTTATTCTTAATAGGCCTTCCTCATCCTCAAAAGTAGTTAAATTTCCAGCATGTTTTTGTATATATTCCTTACTCGAATCTTGTATTAGCTTTATTATTTTCTTTTCAGCACATTCATATTCTTTATATGTAATTTCTCCCCTTTTCTTTTTATTTTTATGTATTATATTATTTATGAATCTCAACATCCATGCCACTGACCTTACTAGCTTTGTATATTTAGAAAAATAGTTTTGTAACCTTTCTAGTACATTTTCATTAGAACAGACTTGTGCATTACATACGATTTTCTTTGTTTCAGCTTGTACTTCCTGTTCGTCGACGGCGACCTCGGAGCTTGGCCACTGATCTGTTTCCAGATGCAGCCACGCCGGCCCTTCCCACCAGCGGCAATCGAGGAGTGTTTTGGCGGAGCAGCCTCTAGAAGCTAGATCTGCCCAATTCTCCGTCCCTGGAATATGACGCCAATCGCAAATATTAGTGTGCTCTCTGATTTCTTTTATTCTGTTACCTACAAAATTATTTAAAGGCAATTCTCTTTTTATCCAGCTTAGCACCACACTAGAGTCTGTCCAACAGTAGGTCTTACCATCCTTAAAATTAATGTTCTTTTTTACTTGAGATAGTAACCGGGAGCCTGTCAGTGCGGCCAACAATTCCAGTCGGGGTATACTTATGTTTTTAGGTGGTGTTACTCGAGCTTTAGCTAACACTAACTGAACAGTAACTTTCTTGTCTTTTTCAGCCCGGAGTAGCACACAAGCACCATAGCCATCCTTGCTGGCATCAGAAAATAAATGCAGACTTAACTCACTTTCCTTAATGTTGCTTCCAGTAAGCCTCCTTGGGATCCTGCATTCATTGAGATACCTAAGATCTTTATACCAATCTAAAAAATTACCTAATAAATCAGATGGTATGAGGTCGTCCCAAGCTAAATTTCTTTGCCAGGTTTTCTGTAAAATTAGCTTTGGCACTAACATTACTGGAGCAGTGTGACCAATAGGGTCAAAAATCCTCTGTGTGAGTGATAAAAGTTTCCTCTTAGTGACATTTTTTATATCTTGGAAATCAGGTAAGTTACTGGTGTTGCAGTACAGTTTGTCAGACATAGTATCCCAATTGAGACCTAGGACTGAAATAATATCTTTACCTGTTTCATTTATTTTCAATGGAGAGGCCACCCACATACGTAGATTAAATTTAGCCGCCTGCATGATCTGCTTAGACTCCTCAATAAACTTCTTTGTTTCTTCTTCAGTTTCTAAGCTAGTAAGACAGTTATCTACATACCATGATTTCCTCAGCAGTTCTGCACATGCACCTGTTGTTTTACTGAGGTGGTGATTGAGTGTAGCTGATAGTAGAAATGGACTTGATGTCAAGCCAAATACTACACGGCAATGTCTAAAAGTAACAGTATTTTGAAGGCTTTCGTTTTCCCACCACAAAAATTTTAAATAGTCTCTATCATCAGGGGGCAAACTAATCTGCAAAAATGCCTTCTGTATATCGGCCGTTACACCAATAGTTCCTGACCTAAATCCTATTAATAAATTAGGAATGAGATCTATCAAATTTATTCCTTTCTCTAAGCAAGCGTTAAGACTTAGGCCGTTATTATCTTTTGTGGAGGCATCAAATACTGGTCTCAATGTACAGGTTAAACTTGACTCTTTTATTACAGGTCTATGTGGTAAGTAGTGACCCTTATCATGATCAAGTGTTGTATCTGGCACTCTTTCTATAATACCTAACTTTAGCCAGTCTTCGAAAGTTTCATGATATTCTTGAAATTTACCACTGGATATAATTTTTTGTGTAGTTGAATCAAGTCGTTTTTTAGCAATATTATAATTTGGTAACAAATCTTCATGACCAGCTTTAAAAGGAAGTCTTACCTCATATCTGTTGTCTTCATTAACTCTGATGGAACTCTCGAATGATATCATCACCTCTTCTGCAGCCATAGCTTTAGATTTCAGCTCCACAGGATCCTGAATTCCCAAGGTTTCCAGAGCCCAATAGTCTGCCAAATCATTGTTATTATTAGTACAGAATAAAGTTGTGGTTATACTATTGACACTTGTGCTCACCTGTTTCCCTTGGAGAGTCCAACCCAGCTTGGTCTGTACAGCTACTAACCCATTTTCCTGTAGTTGTACTATATGACCTGTCATGAACATTCCTGAACAATCAGCTCCAATTAAAAGTCCTATTTCCTCTGAATGTTCATTATTATCTGTCAAGATTATTTGCTTTTGTTTTAGTACTTTAGATAAATTAGAATTGGAAACTGGTCTATATCTAGGTACATTATTACAGATAATATCCTGGCCTAGTGCTGTAATCTTGGCTGAAAAGGTGCTGTCTAGACTGTTTATCTTAAAATTATACACCGGGTAAGACTTCGAGTTCGTCTGCATCCCACCAAAGAGTGAATGGGTAAGTGTTTCTTGTTTTTCAGCTGGAACCTGTAGCTTTTTCATAACCTCTTCTTTAACATATGTTCTTTGTGAGCCGCTGTCATACAATGCTCGTATAGCTGTCTTCTTTCCTTTATGTTCAATTTCTACCACTACTGTTTGTAGCAATGTCACACTTTGTTTGGGAACACCTGTCAATGAAGATGCTGAAGAAGCTGTAGTGGTAGTTGTTTTGGGCTCACATTCTTTCTCAGATTTCTTTTCATGTTTCTTCTCTGTTTTTTGATCTTTTCTTTCTTGAGACGGGCACAAAACCGTAGCATGTCTTCTACCACAGATCAGACATTTTATGAATGCCCGGCAATTTTTGAAAAAGTGGCCTTTCTTCAGGCATATTGTACATGCTTTTTTCTTAGCTATTATTTCTCTTCTTTGTTCTAATGTCAAGTTGTACAATTTAAAACACTCTATACTTATATGCGACTCTTTGTCACACCATATACAAATTTTTGCTGAGTCGCTTGCTTTAGTTGTAGTAGAGTTTGTAGAAAGGCAGGTTGCAGTAGGCATATTTTCTTTCTTTGTCTCTTCCTCTGCACCAAAAGTTGTATTAGCCATTTTTATTCTTTGTTCACTCTCCACTTCCTTTTGTAAAAATTGCAATAAATTATTTAATTCTTCATCCATCTTGGTAGAATGAGCAGAGGAGCGTTGCCAGATTTTTAACAAGTCTTGAGGGAGAGCGGACTCTACCAATGGCAGTAAAAACGCTGCATGCTTTTTTGTCACACCCAACGACTCTAGAGCACGAAGATGCGCGCTTAAGTTGTCATATAGAGAGGCCAAATTAGTTAACTCGTTTCTTTGTAGTATTAGTGCTAGCAACTCCCGTACATATACTTGAATTTGTAACTCTTCGCGAGCGTATCGTGATTTCAAGTGTTCGATACATTTAATATAATTTTCGTTACATATTGGGTAACTCTCTACCAAATTTCGGGCTTCCGTACCAGGAGTTATTGCTTGTAATAAGTACACAAATTTGTCTTCTGGGTCTAGAGTTGTGTCATCATGAATCTTTTTATATTGACCCCAGAAGGGCAGCCAATTTTTTATACTGCCATCAAACTTTGGTATTTGTAGTTTTGGCAGTTTTATTTTTGTTTTCTCCTCACTTTTTCTATGTTTACTTTCCAATTTCATGCACGTCATTTCGTATCTTGTTTGCAGAAGCAGCCATTTTTGATGATATTTTTCGCCATCTTCGATTTCTTTTTCTAGGTGATTTTCATCAAAATTTGGGTCTGCCAATATATGTTCTTTGACTGATGCATCTAGTATTTTTAATTGATCAATATGGTCATTTAGACTTTTCATAACTGCTGTAATTTCCCATGTTTGGAGATTCTCCTTGTTGAAAGCGGCTTCTATTTGATTAGCCGTTTTAGTAAATAAACGCCTGACTACTGCTCTTTCTTTTATTCTCACCTCCATTGTAGCGGTCGCTAGTTTCACGGTCGCCAGTTTGTGGAAAAAAGGGTTTCCCGTAGATACCTTAGTTATTTCGCAGGTTTTGGTGAAGTTTTAAATAAAACAATAGCCATTTGATAGCGTACAAGAGAGAACTCTGACTCCATATTTATTTATATTTCTTCTCCAAAAAAATGATTTTACCGGCTTGGGGTACAAACTCTAACAGGTGGGCTATTTGTTAACGAAGCCTTTTGGTGTTTTTTTTTTTGACATGTAACATTTTATTCTATTTAAGTTGGCTTTTGTAGGTAAATTTATGATGAAAAACTGAATTAAGTACTTACGATTATTGCATAATTGTGGAATACTTTTGGTTCTTGTAGAACCTAAAAATGAAATAATTTAATAATGAATTATTAGTATACTCGATAATTAAATGCAATGTCAGCAATACGTAACTGTTCATATAAGCAATGGCTTTTCAGCCAAAGTTGAGCCTAACCCAGAGGAGGGGAGCGTCGTCGTGGCGCGTATCCGCCGCCCTCTGGCAGCGTGTGCGGATTGTCCGGTTTTGATTCTTTAGTTTTTTTTGTTTTTTTTTTTACCCTCAATTGGAAGCCCTTGGCATCATCTCACCTGATGGTAAGTGACGATGATGCCGAAGATGGAAGCGGGCTTACCAAGATTCCCCAACGCAATGGGGAACTGGCTATCTTATCTTCATGCCGGAACACATCAATCAGTTTGCAGCATATCACGGAAAAGATATGTATTTATTTATATGGGAATGTACTTATAAGTCCCCAGTTCATAATTTTTTTGTTGACATTAACTGTAATAGAAATTAAGAGTTTATTTTGAAAAAATAATGATATAGATAGATATAAGTGTTGAAGCGAGTTTCTTTTGGACTTGACGTTTCTTCTCGTGTCGCAACACTTCCCGAAACGTTGAGTACCTACCTATATAAGTCCCGCATGCTATACTACGCAAAAAGGAAAAAAGTAGATTTAAAAGAATGTGTAAAGTATCCACATAAACAAATTTAAAAACTTAAGTTTGAGTATGTTTTTTTCCTCATTTGCCATTACCAGAATCTGGCAAATGAATGTAGACTAAGGCCTTTGTTTTCATAGCCAAATACTTACTTAATGTAAACAATAGAACTGAAAATAGTATAATGTTCATATTCAATGTTTTACATGACTCGATATTAGCTATATTCATAATTACAATGAATACGAAGGCTACGCTAATTTACTTATATATTCGTATCATTGTAATGGCTCCTGTCTACGATATGTATTCATTGAGTAACTTATCTGCAAATCGATTAGCAAAGAGCTTATAGGTCTTGAAGATTTGAAGATGACAAGAAGCGACTATTCTCAACATATTTGTAACTTTTTGTAAAGGCTACAGAAGCCTTTCTGGTTAAGGGCTGTAAAAAAGGAAGAATAAACACTACAAGCAATTTAACGACAAGTTCGAACACTCTAGTACATACAGCATGTAGTTGTAAGATATGCTAAGATCTGAGTAAGGAACCCTGGGCTTGTTAATGGCTGTACAAGAGGTTAAGCCACTACCATAGGCTGTCTAAGAGAATATATTTACTCCCTTAATCATAATCTTTATTGGTAAAAAATATTTACAAGTCAATTTTAATTGTCAATAATGTCAAATACAAATTAAATATTATAAAACAAAGTCTGTTAATATAATTATTACAAAATATTTAAAATATAAAATAAAACATTCAGTCGGCTTATATCGCATAGGCTGTCTAAATATATTTACATCTTTATAATGCTATTCGCTTAGGCTTGATAACGGCCACCGAAAACTCCCTAAAACAGCTGTAAGCTGTAGTTGAGCATTCATTTACAATACTTTGCTGCCAAAAGAATAATATTCCTCTTGTAATCGAGGGTTCCCGGGAGAATGGCTAAAACTGAAATTTTTACTTTGGCGCTGTCTTAATATTTTATTTCTCTCTAAGTTGCGGGCGGAAGCTAGTAAAAAAAATTTTGATTTCCAATTTATAATAGTTACGTAAATGTTTAAGTACTGTATCAGTAACCACCCAAGTGATTAAATGTAATGCGTTTGTAATAAAAAAAAACTTACGTACATATTTATACTTTGTTACAATAATCCTATGGGTTATAAAATATAATTAAACATACAATAAAAAAATATCAAATTTTATTATTATATAATAGTTGGCGTAAAAATCGAGTACATTTTCTATCGTACAACGCACAACACTGTTCAATGCGACGACGACGACGACGCTTGCTATGCGGAGCGGGCGGAGCTGTGGAATATCTGTTTCCATCCGACAGTTTTAGGACCAGTGCACCAGCGTACATCCGACAGGTTTTTAAATAACAGACAGGTGAGCGTGGCTGGGCTATCGGATCGGATCGGATCGGATGAGTGCACTCGCGCTGTAACACAACCAATTTTTTTGAGGATTTCTGCAACACTCCGCAGGCGTGATCTCTAAAACTATGCTCTGACAATTACTGAATATACCTAGTGTTCAATATTACGAAACAACACGACACGACATATTTACTACCTAGGTATATCTCAGCGTATCACAAAAAAAATAGTTTTAGGAAGGGTTTTGCTCGTATCTTATTTACTTGAGGATCTCCAAATGGCTGTTTAAGAGTATATCTAATATACCAGTAAACAGCTTAAGGTTAGTAATATCTACCTTCTGCAGCTCTAAGAATGCTTAAAGCTGGCAAAAAGATGCCATGGATGCTCTTATGCAGCCGAAAGCTTTAGAAGAGTATAAAAAAATGCTTGAAGCTGCTTAAGAATTGAACGCCTTTTAAACATACAAGATTAATTCAGGAATGAATTTTAAGATGAAAATTTATCATCATGTGAGGCCTATTTAACTATAATAATGTACATAAAACTTAGTAATAGAAAAATTATAAGGTTTAAAACGCCACACTATAAGTAACGTACTGACAGTCGATATTTTGCTTTTACGTTCATTCTTTTTTATTTCAAAAAACGCTATTATAGAGAAGGCGCACGAAAACTGAGTTGCAATATAGTATGCACATTCACGATAAAGTAGCTTCCGCACTAATAAACACACAGTAAACATCATAAATACCCGTACTTACTTCAACTGTAGTATTTTTTACCAACAGTCGCAGCCATTCGCATCACTTTATGATGTTTAAAATATAATAACATCTGGATATGTCACAGAATAATAGTTCTGTGAACCGTTGTGCAGACATAATAGAGCCACGGGCTGCATAAGAGCTTTACAAGAGCTGAATCATAGAGCATAGGCTGAACTATCTAGCTGGCTAAGCCCATATGCAGGCTCTTAACCAGCTACTTTAAAACCTTATACAGCCGTTAAGCAGCTGTAATGCAGCCTAAGGCTGGTTAATTTGGGGCCCAATTTGGCTGTACAAGGGCTGCATAGCTTGCTATACAGCTCTTATACAGTTGTGCTAAGCAGACAAAAGTTCTAAATATATCTCTAGTGCAGCTCTTAGGCAGCTGATGTGCTACTTAGGGTATAGGAGATGTGATTTTTGACTCAAATTGAATACTACCACCTGTAAAATCGTACTTTTATTCGCATACATATATATAATATTATTACAAATATTATTATATTATTACAGACAACGTTCCTACTCCCTAGGAGTATTGATAACGATTTCCTTCAGCTTTTTCCGGTGAATTTTCATCGACGCCGTCATTGGAAATGCGTCCAAGAATATCACTCCTCCTTTGAGTTGTTTCAACTCTGGTAGAGTATCTGGAAAGGTAATAAGCGATGTACAACGTTGATCTCAGAAAAAGGCGAAGTATAAGACATTCTGTAAATGTCAGACTAAAAAATGTATTTATTTCAATGCTGCCAATTAAACTTCTTCCAATTAAGTGTTACCACTAAATATATTACTGATAAGACACTATAGTCTACTAAAATGTGTTCTTAATCTTTAAATTGAATCAGTGTAACTTATTTATTATACTATAACATTATTAAGCACTATAAAAATCTACAGGATATGAACGATTATATTTAAACTTATAAATTTATACAGTTTTGTTCTCATGTAAGTGACTTATAAAATTTTCTTTATGAGAATACATTTTCTTTAAACCTAAATATTGTAGCGATTACACTATCCTGAATTCATGAAGCCTAACTAGGTGTGCGTCAGTATGGCGGGTGTAGTGTACCATCACCGCGATTTGAACGTTTTTTTTCTAAAATACCTGTAGGTACCTACAGTGTACGTTACTGTACCTTTTAAGATATTTCGGTACCCTCACTCACTCGGTGAAACACAACGCAAGCGTTGCTTCATGCCAGTTTTCTGTGAGGCCGTGGTATCACTCCGGTCGAGCCGGCCCATTCGTGCCGAAGCATGGCTCTCCCATGGTAGACAGTGTTAATATGTGTTAGTAAAAATTCTTATAGAGTAAAATGCACTTTTCCAACCTTTTACCAAGTCCTTGACCTCTTGTGCCGTAACTTGACACCCTGGTTTCCGAACGACACAAGCAACAGCCAAGTCCCCACATTCAGGATCGGGCACCCCGGAGACGGCTACATCCATGACTCCTGGGTGTTGACGGATCACATTCTCCAATTCTATTGGGGATATCTGTAGATAAATTCCGTACTGGTAATCACGGAGCTTATAACTCATCTACCTTAGTGTAGCGAGCGACACACCTACGGAAATTACACGTTTAAACTTTCAGTTAGTCCCTGATTCATTTGAAGTTAGAATCAGCTATAACACGTACAATGCGCTGCTTAAATTAAAATACCTGAAAAATTTAGCATGGCTTCTAGTAATAGAAGTAAACAACTATTTACAAAATCTGTTTGCGAGATTTTTTCCGTTTAACAATCAATTATGGCGTTAAACCAACTTTATATAATCCGTGCAAGACAATTTTTTTAAATAAACCACAAATACAACATTTATTTTGTTTTTCTGGTACCTAATTGAGAACATTTCAAGTTTTTCCTCCCAGTTTTTGATTCCCAATTTTAATAGCTGTTTTATATATGTAGAACAGAGCTTACAAAGTCATACGTAGCAGACACTATACAAGATGCTGTTTTGGTAATACAACTCTTTTCGTGGCGGATACATGATAATAATGCCGAATAAAATCTCCCAAATTGATGCCCTGGGTCTGGGGACCCTTGTACACTGCACCATCACCCACCTTAGCAGCTCCGCCACTATGATCCTTGTATTTGAGTATAAGTTTTATCCGATCTACAAAGAAAAAGTTCCAATGTTCATCTCTGTAGAACAGGTCCCCTGTCTTAAACCATTTTCCTTCAGCAAAAGCCTCTTCTGTTGCTTCGGGATTGTTGTAATACTCCTGTAAGAAAACGATTATTTTACCTATTACTTAAATCACAACCAATATGTTGGTAATATCGATAAATAGATACATATATAAATATATACATGTGTAGAATGGATAGATAATCAGTTTATTGTATTGCACACGTGAAAAAAATAAAAGAAGATATAAAAATAAAAACAGGAGACCGAAACATCATCGTCACTTACCATCAGGTGAGATGATGCCAAGGACTTACCAACTGGGGGTAAAAAAAATATACTTAAAATTACACTAATCATTTCAAAGCACGACATAAAAGCAGTACAACAGGACTTATAGCTCAGTGTAATTTTGCCTTGAAAAGTATTCTGCTACACTGGTACGCTGTCTTTCAACCGTTAAAGATTTGGTCTTTCCTCTATTTTAATCACCTATCGTCGTATTACTTACCTTAAAAACTCCTGGTCCTGAAATCCACAATTCTCCGGGCAGCATCGGTTCTTTTATATCTTTTTGCGTTTCAACGTCGATTAACTGTTTTAAGCAAAATTGTATTTTTTTATATTTATTTTATTAGAATTGATAGCGCACTACGCCAAATAATTTTTTAAAGTACATTTTATACAAAAGGAGGTCCAAATAAGCAAGTGTTTTGCCAGTGTTTTCATTCATTCATTCAAATTCAGTTTGAGTAAACGAAGGAAAGAAAGTTAATGAAACCGTAAAGTGGAATCATAAGATCGGTGGGTATAATAAATTAAATATATTTTTTCAAAGATCACAATATTCTACGTTCTTGGATTTTCTTTACTTAGGTACTTTAAAGCTACTCACAAGCATTAGCAAAATTCCATATATTTCAGACACAGAGCATTGAATCGCCATAAGTCGCCGGGGCGGCGCGGCGCAGGGCGATTCAATGCTCTTTGATTTCAGAGAAAAAGCCGAGTAATTTACATCAACCTACTACTGAAGTTCTGATGATCTGTAAAATATTGTGCTCTTTGAAAAATGTGTATCCAGGAATCTAACGTAATGTACGTAACGTACATACACATGTATCTATGTAGGAATCAAACGTTACGTAATTTCGCTTTGATGTTTAATTACGTTTCTTCATTGAATAAAACTAAACGTGCTCCTAAACTCCTTTTTATATGAAAATATACTGAAAAAATATGAGTTATACAGGGTGTAACAGAAAGGTGTGGTAAAACTTCAAGGTGGGCTTCTAGTCATCGAACTGAACAAATTTTGTTCTACAACTTTGTTCAAATCCAGAATTTTTTGGACTTTTCATACAAATCGATTAGCTGGCGAACCAAGTTTGTATGAAAATCCGAAAATTTCTTTACGATTTCAACAAAGTTGTAGAACAAAACTTGTTCAGTTTGATGGGTAAAAGCCCACCTTGAAGTATTATCACACCTTTCTGTTACACCCTGTATATTTGTGTTCCTTAGAGTATATTACAATGAGTTTGCGACAATCACCAGCGTCCATGAGTCTTAGTTCATAATATAGCTGTCTGTCGCAGCCGCACAGTCAATTTGGTACGTATTTCACCTTGGCTAAAAACACGAATCGTCGATATTCTCCGAAGACTTTACTTACTCGGTAAAAGTGGCAGCCTAAGGGTTGACCACAAGATCCAGGGGGCGCGTCGTCGTCTGCGAGGAAACCAAATACACTCAACTCCGTCATTCCATATACGTCGTACACCTCAGTGTTTGGACTGACTCTCTGCAAAAATATATATGAAAGTGTTGGTGTGGCACTGTATCACTGACTCAAATATTCCTGAGAGATCGTTGTAAATTTTATTATTTTAATTATATTCTTCTTCTACTGATATATTTTAAATTTTCACATCCAAACTACATTTAATATAACCGGCTCCATACAAAAAAATCGTAGACTGACTGGACTACTGTGGTGATCTTACACGAGATTCTTACCTTAACTGCTGCAATGAGCTCAGGAGCCACGGCACTGCCGCCAAGCAAAACTGTTTCAAAGCAAGACAGGTCGCATTTGTGTTTTTCGCTGTTCATCAGTATAGTCATTGATGTTGGACTCATTATCACATTTGTAGGCTAAAAAATCACATTATGGTATAAGTTTAAAAAGCACGTCCAACTAGCGAGCGTAAAAAGACTCTTCAACTTGCTCCCGGATATTGTTGTGGGTTTCCTTAACCTTCTGGTCTATATGATCGCTTTGCCAAAATAACCTAATGAATTTACCAAAAAATTGTGTAATATTGTCCTTATGAAATACCTTAAAAAAAATAACCACGGCTTCCACTCATGAAACTGAACAACATTTCCCCAAGGCGCAAAAAAATTTTTGGACTCATACTAATCGTTCAACAGAACCGCCAATTTTGTAAGGGAAGACCAAAATTTTTTTTGGGAATTGAGTATAGGTTCCTTGGGGAAAATTAATCAGTTTTATGAATAGAAGCTACTGTACTTTTTTTCAGGTATTTTTGAAGGACCCTATACAGAGTATAACAAAATTCTCTTCTCGAATAATGTATATTTTTCTTATAGAGAATCTCCTGTTAGATTAAATAAATTTTTTTCTTCAATAAAAGTCAGTAAAATGTCAGTAATTTCGAGTTCAGACGTCAGTAAAATCAGTAAGTATTTTTAGCCAAGCATACTGTTTCCACCCATGCCGTATATCCGTTTCATTGTTACAACTTGTAGCTATAATGACTTTATGGATTTTAGTATGCTAAGTTCATTATATTCCTCTGGATCTCCAGCGGGTTGACTGGATATACAGAGTGTAACAAAATTGGTGTAGGACCCTTTAACTGGGGATTCTTCTCATCGTACTGAACACCTTTTGTTCTACGACTTTGCTCAAATCACAAAAAAATTGTTGGACATTTCATACAAATTGATCATCTGTTTTGCCATTGTTGTATGGAGAGTCCTAGATTTTTTTTGCGATTTGAGCAGAATCGTAGAACAAAAGTTGTTCAGTACGATGAGTAGAATCCCCAGTTAATGGGTCCTACACCAATTTTGTTACACTCTGTATAGGGGCCTTTAAAAATACCTGAAAAAAATTACAGTGGCTTCTATTCATAAAACTGAACAATTTTCCCCTAGGTACCTATACTCAATTCGCAAAAAAAATACTGACTTTACTGACCATTTTCAGAAAAAACTGACTTTTACTGAACAAAGCCAAAAAAACTTACTTACTTTTATTGACATAAATTACTGACTAGTTTTCACCCCTGATATACGGTCATACTCAAATAAATACCATGGTGTAACAAAATTGGTGTAATCACTGAACAATTTTTTTTCTAAGACTTTGATGAATTTAAAAATAAATGAGGTTTCCACTCCATACAAAATTGGCCACACTCGCACAGCTGATCAATTTGAAAGAAGCTGAAAAAGGATTATTTTTATCGTGGCCTATCAAGTACAATACTTTTCAATCAAGTTTACTCTCGGGCCATGATGACTACGTCTTATGAAAGCAAAAAAGCCGTTGGGATTAAGAAAGTGACTGTCAGACGGATACGGTCTGCATTAGATAATTTTGCTTTGAGCGGACCGCATCCAGTGTGACAAACAAATCCATCATACTCTCACCTTATATTTATTAATAAGATAGCATGCATGTTCAGGAGTGAACTTGGACGATGTCTGGAGTCTGGTGTATCTCAGAACAGGAGACACGGTGAAGGTCATGACGCTCGAAATCCATTGTAATGGAGATCCTACTAAGGCCATTCTGGTCGGTGTTGGAAAATCCGAGAACCTGACCCTGAGGAAGAAACGTTTTGTGATGTTACAAACTACTAAGACAAACTAGTAACTACCATACATACCTATAATTTTGCTACAGTCATATTAGAGTTACAGTAACTGCTACCTGACTTCACTCGGCATCAACAAAGTTGTCCCATTAACAGACCTTTTTGTTCGAAGTCGAATAACATTAAAATCATTTAAAAAAGTCTAGAAAATACAAAAGGGCGGCCTTTTTTATTTATTATGGCAACATAATATCTACCACATTCAACAAATGAGGATTTTTTAATTATTTTTTTTAGTTCTTCAGTGTATGTATGACGAAGTAAACAACACTCTCTCTAAGTTACTAGACTGGTTTACTGCTAATAATCTGTTACTAAATGCGAAAAAAAACAAAATGCATCAAGTTTTCTTTGCCAAAGTTAAACAGACTCATAATAAAGTAATATTAAATGGTAACGAATTAGTAACGTGCTATCTATAGTTATGCCGGAAAAACTGTATTTCTAGTACAGTTTTTCCCGGCATAACTATAGATAGCACGTTACAGTGGGGCCCACATATTGCAACTCTAGCGGGGAGGCTTAGCTCGGCTGCCTACGCCGCGCCGTAAAGAAAATAAGGCAATTGACGGATGTAACAACTGCCAGATTAGTATATTTCAGTTACTTTCACAGTATAATGTATTATGGCATTTTACTGTGGGGACACGCAGCAGACATTGAAACCATTTTCATTCTACAAAAAAGAGCAGTCCGAGCTATATACCAACTACGATCCCGAGAATCACTTCGAGATAGATTTAAGGAAATAAATATTGTAACAGTTGCCGGTCAGTTTATTTACGAAAATATCATGTACGTTCGTAAAAATCTAAACTTGTTCTTCAAAAATAGTGACAGACATAACCGTAATTTGAGAAGTAAAAATAATCTTGACATAGCTTTCTCGAAAAAGGTGAAAAAATCATTTGTGGGGCAGTGTGTACGCTGTTATAACAAAATTCCGAATGACGTGTGTGAACTACCAGAATGTAAATTTAAAAAACATATAAAACGCTGTATTTGTTCAAGAGGATACTATAAGACTGTAGATTATTTTAATGATAATGACATTTGGAATATTCCTCCAGAAAAATGATATGACATTTATAAGAGTGCTTAATGTACCTAAGTAAAGAAATAAATGATTTTGAATTTTATTTATTTATGTATGTAGGTATGTATTTATTCAGTGGCTCATTGACCATGACCATATTTACGAGTTTAACTACGAAATACTGTTATTTGCTAAGTTTGCTGTTACTGTAGAGTGTTACTGTAGAGTATAACTGCACTTTGTTAATGTTACTAAAGGTATTATATAATAATTAAAATAAGTTTAAGTTCTATGGAGATCCTTGTCTTCCCCACATACTACATCTAGCTAAGTCGACTAAGATGTGTGCTGTGGATGTGTGTTACAGACTTACCATTGATAAGGTGCGCTTATAATCATGTTTTTGTGTGTAGTTGCAACTGCTTTAAGGGCACCGGTTGTTCCACTTGTTGTTGTCAGAAATGCAATTGTTTCTTCAGGGTCAAAATCTTGTGGCCTGTCAAAGAATAACAAGATCTTCGCAAAATGTTCTTATTCAATGTGCTCCGAGTAGCAAAATGTTCTTTCTCGATAATTCCTTTTCACATCATCATCATCTTCCTGTCCTGTTCCCAATTATTTGGGGTCGGCGCAACATGTCTTCTTCTTCCATTCCTCTCTTCTTGCCGTCATCTCAGTGCTCACTCCTTTCATACTCATATCATTCTTCACACAATCCAGCCATCTCTTCCTTGACCTTCCTCTTCCCACTAATCCATCCACTTTCATATTCAATACTCTCCTAGCCACATGACTTTCGTCCCAAATCCAATTCCTTTTCACATAACGCTCCAAAAAAAAACCATACCTTCATTTAAAACCAAGGCTCTTTCGTAACTAGAATTTTTACAAAATAATATTTTCCTTCGCAATAACAGTAGTTTTTGTATTGTATTGTATTAATGCTTTATTGCACACAAGGAATTTACATAACATAAAAATATTGGATTACGTGTACAAAGGCGGTCTTATCGCTAGAAGCAATCTCTTCCAGACAACCCTTGGCAGAGGATAAAAGATCACAAGAAATACTGGTAGCGATAGTGCATGAATTATTTGAGCAATGTAACAAAGTATGTAAATAGATTAAAGATAATATAATTATATACAAATTACACAGAATATTTGATATTTATAAATATCTTACAAATCGCAATAATATATATAAATATAGTATATATATGTAATAAATATATAAATACTAAATTTTCTTCAACGGTAGATTTTCATTCAAGAATTTTTAAATAAATATAAAAAAAAAATACCATATTATAAAAGTCTAGTGTGTGCGGGTATGTCCAGCCTTTTCCCTAAAACCATCCACTGCCAACCAC
Organism: Coleophora deauratella; assembly: GCA_958295455.1. Classification (NCBI taxonomy): domain Eukaryota; kingdom Metazoa; phylum Arthropoda; class Insecta; order Lepidoptera; family Coleophoridae; genus Coleophora; species Coleophora deauratella. Next base: position 8,607,388 of record OY282409.1, on the reverse strand, counting down.
TCGTGATTGTATGGTGGTTAATAGTAATTGGTGTGCATTCGCAAGTAAGGGAGTTTGGTCTCGGTGGGTGGAAGTGGGAGGGTAAAAAGGGAGGGGGGGGGTTGCTGCGGTGCGAGGAGGGAGGGGGCAGAGGGTTGGAGGGGTAAGGGTAAGGTGGGAGGTGCAAACAAGGGAACACTAATGTTGTGGAATATTCTGGAATGAAGACTCCTTCTTATCTCATGGTCAGCTATACAGGGTTATTTTTGGATCCCCCACCGAAACTTCACAGTTGCTTCTACTCATAAAACTGAGCAACTTTCCCCAAATAACCAATGGTCACTTCGCAAAAAAATTTTGGGCATCTCATACAAAATAGGCCGATCACGTGATCAAATTAGTATAAAAGGTCCAATTTTTTTTTGCGAATTTTGGTTACTTGGGGAAAGTTGCTCAGTTTCATGAATAATAGAAGCCACTGTGAAGTTTTGGTGGAGGGTCCAAAAATAACCCTGTACGTAGCTTGCTCTCGAGTAGGGAATTCGAAAAATATGTACCCCGGATGAACAAGTACTGTAGCAGAAACGATCGTAGCTCAGTGCGGCTTGCGTGGATGCGTCGATCACGCAGCTTAACTGACTACAGATACGGTCATAACCTGGATGGGTATGACTATTAGTGGTGTTTATCTCGACCGTTTGCGTGCTTCTTGTGTGGAGTATGGCCTAGCATTTCCGAGGTATGGGAAGAGCCCCGTGCCCCTGCAGTGGGGACCATGTGGGTTGTTAACACATTGCTTACACAACAATATAGATTGAATATATTTTCAGTAAAAAAAATCCTCTTAGATTTTAAGCTCTCCCTTTTATTCCAGCTACCACACGATCTTATACCAACTTCCTGAGCGAAGCTGGGGACACCAGCTAGTTAAATATAAAACCACTGAGTGATTTTGATAGAACTTATGTAAGAACCACCTCATTCAAGCTTATGACACGCACAACTATTTTGTGTCAGGGGTCAGTGACGAAGACGTGTTTGGGTAAACTTGAAAACCCTAAACCTTTTTAACCAACCTGAACTTATCAGTAGGTGTATCATCGGCATATTTGTCCAGAAAATCATCAAACTTGGAAAGGTTGTCGCTGCGATCAAACGACACAATCTTCGCGTCTATGTCCAAGCTATTGAGACACAGCCGGATATCAGCTACTTTCTCGCTTTGGCAGAAAACCATCTTAGGTTTGCTGATATTGAAAGCTGCGGATAATTCATCTGGAATATGAATATTATTTTTAAACCAAATTGAATATATTCATGATTCGAAAACTCCGATAAGTTTTATATAACCTGAAATCAAAAAACCTAAAATCCTGCTGCAGAAGGCGTTTCTGGTTGGTGGTAGGGCATTTTCTGAGCACGCCTGACTAGCTACCACTATACTATCTAAGTCTTGCCGCCAAACGTTAATGTTAACAGAATTCCTGTGTTCCGGCATGAAGATAAGATAGCCAGTTCCCCATTGCGTTGAGGAATCTTGGTAAGCCGCTTCCATCTTAGACATCATCATCAGTTTTACAGCTTAATCTTAAACCTCGGGTTATCCAGTTTTGGTTATTTCTATAAGTATTGTTTAATTTTATTCGAATTCTTGGAAAACATAGTTTGTAGAACAGAGTAAAAAGCTCATGAAACATCGTGAAAGCAGTATTAAAGTCATTTTCCTTGTAAATATCTGACCATGACAGATTTGCTAAACAGTTTATAAACTTACAGATGTTGTTATAGCTGTAGTCTCTTTTTTAATAGATGAAACAAGTTGCAGGTTTCTCTTGTTTTTGTTCAACTGGAAAACTAAGTAATTGTGCCGTATCATGACCTGAGAGATTTATATCTATGTCAATTTGGGAATAAAGGCAAGTCTAACGACACCTCGAACTTCTCAAGCCATTTTAGCTTCCAGCGGTAGCGATGAAACGAACATACATGTATTAAAAAAAATATATATATTAAAAGCCAAATAACAATTTCTCAGTGTCTTTTATTGAATACGCTTTTTAAAAACCGAAATGTTAGGACTCGTTTTGGCAAATGGACTTACATTATTTTTTGTTTAAAATATGACCAATTGGCAAGCTCTCATACAATACATTATCTCACCTGATGGTAAGTGATGATGATGCGCTATTATGGAAAGGGAGGTAAACTGTACACTGCAAATTTTGTTGAAAAAATAGGAAACTTACCTTTTGTGAACGTCCTATCGACTGGTGCTATCGCTATGCCCGTGTAAAGAGCAGCATAGAACGGTATCGCTAGGTCCACGTGATTGGGCGCCATCAGTACTATCACGTCACCAACACCCAATCCGTAATTCTTGAAGGCTGTGGCGCATCGCACAGATCTCTTAAGCACTTTTTGGTTGGTCATAGATGCTCCTGTTGCGCCGTCAATCTACAATCAAGCACTCAGTAACCTCAATACTTTTTTATTTAAATTTGAGTGCATTTGAATAGGTACTTCATATTAGGCTCTACTATCTATTATATTTAAACGTTAAAATACGGTTCTTACCTGTGACTCGAAATTCGGAGCATCTTTTAAACTCTGCAGTATAATTTTCCCAAGATGGAATCTGTCCTGCGGGAGCCCCGACTCGGCGACTATACGAGAAGTTAACTCGTTCAGAAACCAGTGCATGGCATCGTTGGGCCTCTTGAAGTGACTCATTGCACCACGGTATGGAAATAAAGGGCCTTTCTGAAATAAGTATTGTTCTGGATAACTACGTTGTAATATAACTGGACTTTTATAAGGTTTAACCAGAGAAAAGGAGAACTGTCTCTGGTTTAACCTAATTAGCTGAATCAATTTAACCCTTAAATGAATACTGTAGGATAGATAATACATTTAGTTTGAATTAGTTTCATTCATTCATTAATGATTAGTGAGCTGTCAGCTCGTACTTCTAGCGCTGCATCTCAAAAGACGATAATCGATTAACGACTTTATGAAAACACTATAAGGTACGTCCTGTGGATATGTCACCCATAACATCCAGTTTGGAATGGAGTTTAGTAAAATAACAACAGTTTCTTAGTGTTGTGTCGTAATACTTATTTTGGGAAGATATAAAAAAATTTATTTAAGCGTTAAGCTGGCGCTTCCACTCATTAAACTGAATAATCACCAAAGAACCATCAAGATTTTTTTACTTTTCTAAAACTCTGCAAATTTTGTCAAATTTTTTTGCGAATTAAATATGGGTTTCTTTGGGTGATCTCGTTCAGATTCCGAGTAATAATCCTACCATGGAGCCGCCGACGCTTTTTAACCAGAAGTCTCTAACCAGAGGTCTCGGGTTCGAATCCTGGACAGTGCACCTGTGAGTTTTTCGAATCTTACGTGTATTTTCATAACTATTGATTTGGCGGTGAAGGGAAACTTCGTGAGGAAACCTGCACATCTGATCACTAGATGTGTTGATGGTCACGTTGCACAAGTCCGTAGGTGTTTATCTAAATGCCCTACACGTGTCCGAGGGTGCCGTGTATTTTGTGATAGCACGGTTAAATGTGCTAAACGATAAGAAGAAGTAAAAATCCTAACTTAATTCAAATACTTAGTTTGAGCTCATTTTGTAAGACCTTATTAAAAACTCTATTCATAACACCTTTTCCAATAAACCTATCTATCACGCAAGAAATTATTTTTAGCCAAACTTGTACTCGTGCACTAACAGGTATTTTTGCACACGTTTACCAAATTTATTTTTTACTTAATAAATACGAGTATAACATTATTATAAAAAAAGCGGCCAAGTGCGAGTCGGACTCGCCCATGAAGGGTTCCGTAGCAGCAAGTAACATAATATAAAAGTTTTTGTAGTTCGTTGTAACTTTAATGAAAAGTAAATTGCGGTTTACGATTTATGACGTATTAAAAAAAAACTACTTACTAGATATCGTTCAAACCAATTTTCGGTGGAAGTTTGCATGGTAATGTACATCATATATTTTTTTTAGTTTTATCATTCTCTTATTTTAGAAGTTACGGGGGGGGGGGGACACACATTTTACAACTTTAGAAGTGTCTCTCGCGCAAACTATTCAGTTTAGAAGAAAATGATATTAAAAACCTCAATATCATTTTTGAAGACCTATCCATAGATACCCCACACGTATGGGTTTGATGAAAAATTTTTTTTTGAGTTTCAGTTCTAAGTATGGGGAGCCCCCAAAATTTATTGTTTTTTTTCTATTTTTGTGTGAAAATCATAATGCGGTTCACAAAATACATCTACTTACCAAGTTTCAACAGTATAGTTCTTATAGTTTCGGAAAAAAAGTGGCTGTGACATACGGACAGACAGACAGACAGACAGACAGACATGACGAATCCATAAGGGTTCCGTTTTTTGCCATTTGGCTACGGAACCCTAAAAATCACTTGTTGTGGATATGCGGATGCATAGAGAAATGATACTTAAGCTAATTGTTGCCAAATGAAATGATCTAATGATGAAACCGGAAATTGATCAGTGGAACTACTCGACAATGACACTATTATGTAATTACCTAATAAAGTTTGGATATGTTAGATCAGAAAATAGCGCATAAAAAATGCCAATTAATCATGAATGTCAAAACTTTAAATTAAATTAATAACCCCAGGCGAATCACACATATTCATTTGGTCCCAAACATTCTCAGTATTACGAGTATGGGAACCAGAGACTGATGTGCATACGTTCAAATATTTTAACACACACACAGACACAGCAAACAAATCTGATCATCACAGAACTGTGGGCTCTGGGAGGGAATCGAATTCACGACCCACGGATCAGCAGTCAGGAATGCTGGTATGTAATTACATAATTTCAAAATATGTAAGTACCTATGTAATTTATTACATAATGCTATTGATTATTTTGAAGAAAAAAACCACACTAATAATAATAATAAAACGGAATAAGTACTTACAATATTTTATAAATTAATATTTTTATGTTTCACAAATTTGTAACCATGAAAACGAATTCTCATGTAATTTTTAGTTTGATAACTGTCTGTCTATCTTTCTTTGATATCTTTATTCTGTGATACCTTACTTGCAAGGGACGAATTTGGGAAACCTATCTTACGTAGTCATAAATTGTGGCATTATTTTTTTTAGGAGTTAAATAAAAAAAGGTTTAGAGAGCCTTAAAAAAAGAAAGGTACGCTATGCATTACGCCTTGAATTTTTTTTATTGTTATTTTATTATAAGATAGCAAAAGTCTCGACGGTCCACCTGACGAAGCTTATGAAATCTTAAAACGGTAATTAAATGGTAATATAAAAAAAAATCGTCCTTGAAGTCCAAGCTCTTCCTTCCCCAAAAATCCAATATACTATTTTCATTTGATTATATGGTTGTTGAATAGGTATACCGAAAAAATCTCTATAATTTACGTGAATAATTATCATACGGTCCTGGGTCTGGCCGTGTTTGCTGATAATTATCTATCACAAATTAAGCAGGCATATCATTATAAAACAGAGCGTTATTAAGTTTTTTAAAACGTCACTTTATGACTTGTTACAGTTTGTCAGCCCGTTAGAAAATATATAGTTTTAGGACGGGGCTAATTTAAATTTTAATAAGTAGTAAAAGCATTATTTACAAAAGGCTTTGAATATTTTGGCCTATCTAATGGGTGCCATTTTGTTGGTTTTTTTTATAGGATAGCGGCCAGTCATACAACCTTGTGTCTTCTAAGTAGTCTGTCCATACAACTTACATGAATCGATAACTCGCTGAAAAGACGCTTTTTCCTGCAAGCGTGAGAAAAAGTGATTCGAATTTCGAACAGCACCTTTTGCGCGGCGCTGAAAAAATATGGGCGATGATGGTTCGTTCAGAAACTCATTTTGGCCTAGCGATTTTACTCATAGGCACAATATTTGGTATGTTATTTAATGAAATTTTAGTTTATAAATTGTGCTATTGCATATTCAAAGACGAAGTATTTAAAATAAATATGCACTAGTAAACATTTATATCGCTTACTCAAAAATATCATGTTTGGTTTTCATTTCTAAGGTTTTCATAAATTGTCAAGCAGCGCAGTTTCCGAACGCGACCTCTAAATTAAAAGGAGCATTCCATGAAAATATCAACCATGACCTAAAATAGTAAATGTTACGTAAGATACATAATTTTAGGAGCAAATAATAGTTTAGATAAACTTTTGACTAATCAAATAGTATTTTTTGAAAGCTTTGCGTAAAAAAATATTTTTTAGTTGTTTTTGAACACTAATCAGTATTCAGTTTTAAAGAAATTACACTTCGCTATATTGAGGCATCTAAAAAGATTTTCTCTTTTATTGTTAATGCATACTTTTTGTATATTTTTAAAGAAGCCACATTCTATTTTCAAATTTAAGAAAAGAAATAAAAAAGAGTAAAACAGTATTCTATTTTTAAATTAATATATTGGGTCTTAGTAATGCTGTCCCGCACAAGACGTTTGACAGTTTAAGGTTAAACGTTAGTGCTCCCTGGTTGAAAAAATCCGTTAGATGGCGTTAATCTGACTATAACTTGGTTTCTCGATTTAAAAATAGTATAAATAACCCTAAACTATACTACGTAAAACAGCGAGCAGCTACATGACCAATGTACGCTAATAAACCATAATAATGTTAATTTAATAAGGATTTCGATATATTTGTCCCCTTACAATTATAGTTTTGCGTTTATCTCGTATGAATAAGGGCTCAAATTACGCACACATACATAATTTTTTTACGTATATGATGCTTATTTTTGACTAACCTCTATAAGTAGTCCATAACCCAGAGGTGCAGGCGGCAAATTTTGTACGAACTTTTTACGTTATTGCTTTTAGGTCCGGGTTCGTATCCTACGAGACTTTGTTGTTTTTGTCTTTTAATTTTTTTATTTAGTATGAACATAAGTAAATAGGTAAATAACAAGACCCAAGAGCGATAAAAGAAAAGATTTTTTAAAAGAAAAAAATTATTTATTGAATAACAATGTCGCATAGCAATCATTCATAGCATTGGCCTGCAAGGATATATGTATCACGTCTCCCCCGCGAATCAGGACACAGCAGCAGCTGGTCGAGGTGACGGATCCACAGGAGTCCCCCATCGGTTCTGACTTCATAATGTACTCCACCCAGACGTCGGGTTATTGTGCCGAATTCAAACTTCTGGGCAAGAGAGGAGTAACTCCTGGCCACCTTGTCTCTAGGAGAGAAATGCCTCCTTGTCCTCTGACTACGTGGCTCCGGTCTAGGTATGGGACTAGCATGGCATGTAGCTTCGTTCTGAACTCTTTTCCAAACATCAGTAGGTAGGGAGTCCCTCTTGGAGTTTCTGTCTGCCTCAAGCGGACTGAGGTCTCCCCTTGAGTGGTGAAACAATACTTAGTTTTCGTAATGTAGTTTTCAGTGCTATACACAACTCCTCAAACTCGAATATGTAGAAGGTTTCTTCCTCAAGATGTTCATCTTCGGTTTCTAGTTCTATGTTGTTCTGTATTTCGTGAAATTCCTTTATTGTTTTGTCGAGTGACTCCAAGCGGGGCTATATACTTACTTGGGTCTTGAGTGTCGAGCACATTTTCTGTGCGCGTTAATAAACTGTACTGAGCTTCTTGTACGTTTTAATTTCTTTAAATCCATTGAATTGGCCTCGTCGCCAATATTAAAAACATAAAATATCTGTTCAGTCACATAACATTTATTGAATAACAACGTTGCCTAGCAATAGCCTGCAAGGAGATACGTATCATGCAAGGAGATACGAAGTGATGTCGAAAATTTGTGGAGGCACGGCCTTGCAAGCCTTTACAAGCCAAGTCTTACGCTATTTGGAATCACGGTAGTGCCTCCGCAAGCTAAGGAGAGTATCAAACTTAGGAATCACAGATTACCATAACTTTTATTTATATGTCATAGGGAATGGCCCCCTTATTACTTCCGTGTAGTGGCAGCATAAAATTAGTTTTCATTGTCGAGAAAAATAGATTCATTTTTTTATTAATTTTTTCAATTTATTTTATCCATACAGATGAAAGTTTTTCAATTGATAAAATTGATTAAGAAAAGTTGATGTTTTGTTAATTAAAATAACATAATTATCAGTATAATCATTTAAAGAATAATAAATTACTCCAATATACATTTAAATTCAGTCACTCACTCTCACGGTCTCATCAGATTGATTGATAATAACACATTCGCTGGGATGATAACCATCATAGTTACTTATTTAACAACCCAATATCGTCCCAGTCACTGAATTTAAATGGGTATTATAATTTTAAAATAATTCATTCTAATATAAATAATGATACTGATAATTTTCTTATTATATTGAACTAGCTGGGAGATCGAGCGTCGCTCGTTCAATCGGAGTTTTTATAAACTACGATAAATTGTTTAGTAGTACATATAAGATATATTTTCTATGAAACATTTTGCAGGGTGTTGTTTTAGTCGGTAGTGGCCTTCTAAGGGACGAAAGGACAAGCAATATTTGTTCTGAAAATATCTATAATATTTTTTTATAATTTGATTCTATTGAAAAAAATACATGCAAATCATCCTTTTTTTTGATAAAAAAAAATAGAAAAATATTCAATGATACGTAATATTAGAAAGTTGTTCATCATTTATAAGTCAGTAATATCAATCAGTTTTGGCGACTTTTTAGAGATTTTCTTATTGCAAATGTTATCAGCGCCATCTGGTTGAGTTTAGAGAAAACCTTGGAAAATTTCCTATTTTCAAACACGGGACAGAGCGGCACAATCACCAGGTATATTATTAACTTATATGGCCAAAGATGGCGCTATTTTTCTCTAAAATACAAAGAGGTTAAAATATATTTTTTATCACTCTTAAGTCTTTATATTTATTTTCATAATATTTACATAAGTTCACACAAAATAAAAAAATTAAAAAACAAAGAACTATAAAGTCTCATGGGTGGTATTCGAATCCGGACCTAAAAGCAGCAAAACGTAAGCGGCTCGCACCAAAACCGCTAGTCTACCAATGTACCTATAAGCGATGGTTAAATTTAAGCATCATATGCGTTCTCCTTATATGTAATTTCGATCATTAAATGAATTCTCTCATATCCCCATTGCGTTGGGGAATCTTGGTAAGCCCGCTTCCATCTTCGGCATCATCGTCACTTACCACCAGGTGAGATGATGCCAAGGGCTTACCAATTGTGGATAAAAAAAAAAAAAAAACTGGATTTATGGTGATTTTTAACCCCTAATCCTAGATTTTCATCAAAAGGTTTCAAGCCGTTTTCAAAATCGTCGGGACACTTAACTCGTTTAATAGTATAGGATAAAGCATCTAGTTTTTTAGGGTTCCGTAGCCAAATGGCAAAAAGCGGAACCCATATGGATTCGTCATGTCTGTCTGTCTGTCCGTCCGTATGTCACAGCCACTTTTTTCCGAAACTATAAGAACTATACTGTTGAAACTTGGTAAGTAGATGTATTCTGTGAACCGCATTAAGATTTTCACACAAAAATAGAAAAAAAAATAACACTAAATTTTGGGGGTTGCCCATACTTAGAACTGAAACTCAAAAATTTTTTTTCATCAAACATGTACGTGTATGGTATGGATAGGTCTTCAAAAATGATATTAAGGTTTCTCATATCATTTTTTTCCAAACCGAAAAGTTTGCACGAGAGACACTTCCAAAGTGGTAAAATGTGTGTCCCCCCCCCCTTTAACTTCTAAAATAAGAGAATGATAAAAGTAGAAAAATTATATGATGTACATTACCATGCAAACTTCCACCGAAAATTGGTTTGAACGAGCTTTAGTAAGTAGTTTTTTTTTAATACGTCATAAATCGTAAACCGAAAATTACCTTTCATTCAATCAACGCAAATATAAAAAATATAGAGTTCAAGACATGTGTGATTATGAATTTATACGGAACCCTCGGTACGCGAGTCCGACTCGCACTTGGCCGGTTTTTTTTGTTGTACTGATGATAAAAAATGTGTTTTAAATGTGCCATTTGTAACTTCTGTTCTGAAATACATTTAATTTTATTTGAATTCTGGATACACAAGGTAACTTTTTTAATGGCGGATATGAATATTAATAAATAATTCATAATTAATTTATTTTCTTTGTACAGGATAAAATACAAAAATACAAGGTACCTAACATAGCACAAATAATTCTTTTAATTTAAAAATTCTTCCTTCACTGTTGGCACCTGAATAGTGTAAGCTTATATGTATCCGAGGTCAAATTTTATGATTAAAGAAAACCACTTGGCACACGTATATGGTACATAAATAGAAGCTGATTTAGCCCGGTAGCCACCCCACACCCCCTGGCAGGTCTATTTGACCTATTATCTTGAACTTGGTATCGTTTTCGAATAAACCGAGAATGGAGCTTTCATTTTTTGTATTACTTTTGTTCAATCTATTACTCATATTGTGAAAAAACCTAATAAAATAAAAATAAAAAAAAACCAACAAGATGCTATAGTTTAAAAAATGTGCACTAATGGCATAAACAAAAATTTTTTGTAGAAAACCAAACTAATCAAAAATAAAAAAACAGAGACACTAACGGCAATTACTAAATAAAAAGCTTCAGAAATAAATTTTGAACGTTGCACGGCGCAAGGCATGCGTGAGCGTTTTAATCTGCCGCGCTTCAGTTATCTATTATATTGGGCAATAATCTTGAATTTGGTGTAGTTTTCGGATGAACCGAGGATGAAGCCTTCAGTTTTGGATTGATTTTGTACCATGTCAGACAAAAAAATTAAAATTAACAAAAATCGAACCTGCTATTTTTGATAGCGATAAGACCGCCTTTGCATATCAATGTTTAAATATTTTATGTTTTCGTTCTTATTTGTACTCTTTTGGTGTGCAATAAAGTATATTTATCTTATCTTATCTTAACTATTTTTGTTTAAAAAAAATATTACTGTCCATTTTCTATTCCCTCTTAAAATATTTAGCACCGTATCCTAAAGGGCGGGCGATCGCTTTGTCCAGAATCCAGATGTGTAAGTACCTCACTTGCACAACAACTAGTTGGGAATAGGGAAGCTTATGTTTTATTAGGCCAGAAACCCATGACTAATGAATAACGAGTATACCTTTGTTCTAGCTGAGTGCTCATTCTTCCGACATTTGAAAATGTGAACTGCAAAGGCATAATTCGGGGCATTTCATTTGTTTTTTTTTTAACAGTTACATCTAAAGCCACAATGTGATTTGAACTGCATTTGCACCAAATTAGCTCTAAACAAGCGGTAGCAGCCACAGCAGTAGTCCATGTCGGTATCTACTGATTATTTGTGGTTATTTCCCACCTTCACTAAGCCGGACGTGAGAGATTTTGAATGGGCACTAATGTCTGATCCCATACGTGGACACCCTGGTATAGTGCTCTCAGAAGATGTTGTTGAAAACTTTTGTCCATTGATGGAATATTATATATTTGTCGGTCTCTTTTAGAGAATAATTCTCGCCTGCAATCGGTTAAGCTGGTGCACTAGCTGGATCTTAAACATATTTAAAACAAATCAATTTAAAATAATTTTATACCACAAACAGAGAAATCTATGTACAATACAAAAATATAATTTTAATCAAACTGTCTTGTCATAAGTACATGGTTATGATAAATTTTTCGAAAGATTTTTTGGCGCTTGCAATGTCTCCACAAGCCAGCGTTTTGAAACCGAGAGTTGCTGGAGAACAAACAGTCCAGGTTTCGAACGCGGTTTTCTTTCGTCCTCCATTAGAGGCTGGAACGGTGTTACACCCTGTTAGAGCATAGAATAAGGACAACATTGTTCCTTTTTTGGTCTTGTAATAGAATTAAATCAGGAGTTTCGTATTTACAAAATGTATCTAAAAATAAAGTTTTCGTATAGGTAAGTAATTTAAAATAAAACCTTAACATGCTGCGATTTTGACACAATTTCAAGAACATAAAAAGCAACAATGCTGCCTATACTTCATGCTCTGATAGGGAGTGATACTGTTTTTAGCCTTTAATTGAAGAGATAAGAAAACCGCGTTCGAAACCTGGAATGCCTGATAATTTTTTCCAAAGTATTTTGGCGCTTTCAATGTGGAGACATTGAAAGCGCCAAAATACTTTGGAAAAAATTTTCATAACCATGTTTGACAAGTGAGTTTGAATAAAACGAGGTTTTTGTACATAGACGACTATGTTTAGGAATATATTTTGGTGACAAAAAATATTGTGTAAGTGAATAACTGTTTATCCTTTTGTGAGAAATAAATTATTCTATAACCTGAAACTTTGTGCTACATGGCGTGAATTCATTACTTTTTACAGTCGAGTCTATAAATATTGACGTGTAAGACATTTTACTTGATATGTGAAACTTTTTGTCGGGATTTTACTTTCCGTGTATGAAAATCTACATATCTAAGGTTCGGGTTGTATCACGTGGTTGCTGGTAACTACTTACTTTTTGTCAAACGAGACAATAATAATACTCCCGGAAAACCGCCTCCGTTGTCTAGTCGCTCGCTTCACATCAGGAGGTTGCGGGTTCGATTCCCGGCAGAGTCTAACTATAATATATAAGACTCCGTTTGGTCCGTGGTAGAGCATTCTCGGAGCCTGCCTGGTTAGCTATCATCTTTTTTTTTACCCCCAATTGGTAAGCCCTTGGCATCATCTCACCTGATGGTAAGTGACGATGATGCCGAATACGAAAGCGGGCTTACCAAGATTCCCCAACGCAGTGGGGAACTGGTTATCTTACCTTCATGCCGGAACACATCAATGCTGTTAACGTTGATGTTTGGCGGCAAGACTTAAATAAGATGGTGGCATATACCAGGCGGGCTCAGAAAATGCCCTACCACCAACCAAACCGAATCCAGAAAGTTACACCCCACCGGGAATCGAACCCGCGACCTACTGATGTGAAGCGAGCGGACAAGCGGAGGCGGTTAAAATTTGAAATGGGGCATGGTATGAATCTAAAAATTTTTGAATGCACCTTATACAGGCTGTAACTTCTGGAAACTTTAACATACCAACCCATACAAAATTCGCATAAAAATGAAGTTTTCATATAATATGGTAAGCTAACCGACCAATTTTGTATGGTGTGTCCAAAAATTGTCTTAAGTATTCAGCATTCTTAAGGTTCATTCGGAAAAGTTGTTCAGTTTCATGAGTGGATCCCATAATTTAAATTTCCCGGAGTGATCTTTTTACATCCTGTATAAGTAAAAATATCAGCCTGTATATCACAAATATCGAGCTGAAACTCACAACTAGACCTTGTTGGGTGAACAATATTTTCGTCTTTCAGATGTCCCTGACGTGAGACTGACAGCGTCTTTTTTTCTGAATATAAAAAAAGTTTGCCAGCATAAATTACTCAGACTAAAAAGTCTTTATAATAAATTTGCTACTTTGGTAATGCTCAAGCAAAATGCAAGATGGCGCTAAAAACGAAATCCTGGGCTAAACAAAGCTTAACAGACTAGTTGAGATTATAGTTACTGTAATATCAGAAAGGTGGTGCTGAATTATACACCACTACATGCGTAAAATTTATGATATTTTACTGCAGTTTTTAATGATATTACAGAAATAAATAATATAATTATATACATTTGGAGAAAATAAAAGGTTGCAAAGTTTACGTTGGACAGATAAAATCGAAAATATAGTGGTTATTTGTGTAGTTAATAGCCAGGTAAATTTGTATGAAATAGGGTGACTGACGTTTAACCTTAAGTTTATTTCTTCGTCAAATTAGTGGAGGTGCTATACTGTTATTGACACGCCAAACGGAGACTATCAGTGGATATCTTGTGCAATAATAATCACTTCATTTTCTAAATATATTTTTGGAAAAAAAACATTAAACCAATTTGTCCCGCACGCGACTATTCTTTAGTGTATTATAAACTGCGTGCAAAATGTCCAACAGGGCAATTATAAACAAAAAATACCGCGAAAAAAGAAAAGCTGAAGATCCAGACTTTCAAAAAAAAGAAAATATACGGATTAATAATTTGAAGAAGAGGAAACAGGAAAATTGGAATACTAGGGAGGTGGAAGAAATGAGAAAATATGAAAGGGAGAAGAAACGAAGACAAAGAGAACAAAAACGTTGTAAAGTTAATGAATCAAATACAACAGGAGAAGCTTCTATATCATCGGCGGTGGCTGGTACTTCAACTGAAAGTATAAATGTTGCATCTGACCCTCCTTATAAGTGTCCCCAGACATATTCAAAGGCTGTCCTAAAAGCCGTAAGAAGTCTTCCGTCATCTCCAAGAAAACGTGATTACGTTATAAAGGGTCTGTGTAGACGTTTTGAGATTAAACTGGCCGAAGAAATGAGAAGAGATCTTGGGTATGCTGATGAAGAGAATACGAATTATGACCAGATGTTAGTGAAAAAGTTTTACTTTCGTCCAGATATAGTATATACTAGCCCAGGGATGAACGATTGTATGATATCTTGGAAAAGTGGAGAGAAAGAAAAACTACAGAAGCACTACTTGACCATGTTTTTACGTGAAGCATTTTATATTTTTAAACAGGAAAATCCAACATGTAAAATAGGGTTTTCGAAATTTTGTGAATTACGCCCTGATAATGTACTCCTTCTAAAAGACACACCAGCTGAGCAATGCAAGTGTAAAATACACGAAAATTTTACTTTAAAATTAAAAGCTCTTAAAATCTGTTACGACAAATCATTTTGGGAAAAAGTATTATGCAATCCTACTATTAATTCAATTTGTTGGCAAAATACCTGTGAATCATGCCGTGATTTGAAAAAGCTTAATTTATCACAAAATATGTTACGTACAACTGTTTGGAAAGAATGGAAAAAAGATGCATCTGGACGGCTTAAACTTATCATGCAAGATAATGTAGTTGCTGAGCTTGTGGAAAAAGTTATAGAAGACTATCCGAAATTTGTAAACCATGTAAACTTAAAAAGAATCCAAAGTGCAGAATTCGAAAATGATAAAAACTGCCGAAACACAAGAATCTTGCAAATAGACTTTGCCATGTCGTTCTCATGCGAATACCAGAATGAGATCCAGAGTGCACTTTGGGCACGCTCTAGTGTGCTTTTGTTAACCGCGGCAGTTTTTATAAACAAACAATGTAAAACATATGTTATTTGCTCAGATAGCCATAATAAAGATAAAGATACTGTTTTCGTCTTTGTAAACTATCTGTACGATATTCTACTAAACGAAAATAACCAAGGTGCAGTTATTCAAAATATAATATGGAGTGATGGCCCAGCGTCTGAATTCAAAAACAAATATATGGTGAAATTGCTGAATCACTTAAGCATCAAATTTCATCAACCTTTTTCGTGGAAGTACACGGCTACCTCCCACGGCAAAGGAGTAGTGGATGGAGTAGGAGGAAATGTTAAAAGGCTTGTGAAACAAAAAATGCTTAGCCAGGCTGGAATAGTTGTCCAGTCTGCCGAAGATTTTGCGAGGGTAGCCAAAGACGTGATGCAGTCTACCCAAGTTATATTTATTCCACAAGCTCAAATAACTTCTACTCTTCACCAAGAAAAACCCTGGTCAAGTGTTAAGGCTATTCCAGGAATTTCAAATTTTCATGTTGTCTCGTGTGACTCAAACATGATTCGTGCTAAAAGCCACGCACTTAGTGATCAAATCCATAGTTTTAAGTTGTAATTAATATGTAACACATGTTTTTGTTATTTATAAATGTTTATTTCTTGCTAATTCATACTTAATTTCGTGCATGTCCCGCACGTTATAAGGCTGTCCCGCACGAGACATTTGAATTTTTATTTCTTTTCTAGACAAGAATAAATAAATTTAAAAGTTTGTCTATTTTATCTAATTAAGTAGTTTTCATTTTATTTCTAATAAAAAGGTCGCTACGCGAATTGTTATCGTTTCGCTAATATGTTTAAAAGAAGAAGATCTGAAAAACTCCCGGTTGTTTTGGTGTCCCGCACAAGACGCGTTATAAAATAGCTTGTATTTTTTTTCTAGCAGTTATTTCATAAAACATACAACACATAAAACATTGCGACAAAACAAATTTAAGGAAATAATATTTGTTTAATATTATACTGTAGTAGTTTAAAGTAAAAAAATGACATACGAATGTCCCGCACGCGACTGTGGAATGCTCCAAAAACATTATTATTAAAAAACTATATTGTCTCCAAAGAGAATTTAATCAACTGCGTTTTAACTTTTCTCGCTGGTCGAGGTGAAAAGGAAAGCAAGTTATTTTTATTTCTCGTGCCTTTAAATCAGTCACTGTGCTCAGTATATTAGAATCACTCGCTACGCTCGTTCAATTCTAGACTACTTCGCTAGTTCGTAATTTAAATTCAGCACTCATAGCAAAAAATAACTTTGCTCACTTGTTGAACAAATAACTATTTTTCCGAATCTTGACTTCCGATCAAATTACTTCCGATCTTATACCTGTATTTAAAGATAATATTCTGAAAAATATTAAGATATTTTGTACAAAAAAATACACGTGATTTTGGGTAGGGGGTGGGGGGTAGTCTAAAACCTCACCACGTATCACCAGGGGGGAGGGGGGGTTAAAAATTGCTAAAAACTCCACGTGATTAATGGACGATCCCTTAACAGGATGTTCTACTCATGAATCGTGCAACTTTTCCCATGAATGGAACCTGTAAGAATTCGCAAAATATTTTTTGAATTTTTTACACACATTGACTGGTCAATCAGCGAAAGCTAAGTTTTGTATTGTAGAGTCCATTTTTTTCGTAATGGGTTCCTCAGGAAAAGTTGTTCAGGTTTATAAGTGGAATCTAACTTTAGAATTTTTTTGGGTGGTTTTTTTATACAAACGAACTTTTTGAAAATCGTAACCGAAATTTTTACCTTGATATTACATTATATGGTAATAATTAGCAAAAACTTAATTTTTAACGTTAAACGTAGTTTTACTTGAACCCATTTTTTCATGGAGATTTTGTAGGACTAGACTAGGCTAGGCTCTAGAAATAAACCACAATAATTATATTAAATTAAAACAGTGATTTATTTAATACCAAATAGGTAATACTCATATGTAAATAAACAACAATACTATTTATACTCTATCATACTTAATGTACTTACAAAAAAAAAGTAAAATTAAAATTTTAAAAACCCCCCGACACAAAAAATAAACTCTAAAAACTAACAAATAATATTTTAAACCTATTATAATTATTATCGTCACATATATTATGTAAGTTCAAATATTTTTATTTTCCAAGCGTCGTCGCGTCGGGGGACCGCTAAAGTTTATAAAGTATTTTTTCAACAACAGCTAATTAATTATTAAGAATTACATTTAGGTACGAGCGATCTTTAATTTCATGCATAGTCTACGCACTACGTAATGCCGCGCGCGGCGAGCTCGGTGTGCGGTATGCGGCGCGGGGGAGGCGTCACCAAGTGCGGCGACCCCAACGGGCACACACGTGAGGGCAGACGTCGTTGACGGTTGTGTCGATTTTGCGAATTTTTCGGAGTAAATTATTTTGTTGCAATCTGCGACTACACCTGTTTTTCTCACTTAGCGGTCCCCCGACGCGACGACGCTTGGAAAATAAAAATATTTGAACTTACATAATATATGTGACGATAATAATTATAATAGGTTTAAAATATTATTTGTTAGTTTTTAGAGTTTATTTTTTGTGTCGGGGGGTTTTTAAAATTTTAATTTTACTTTTATTTTGTCCTTTTTAAAGTAGGTATAAATATTAGGAAGGTATTTATAATGATTAGTTAGTTGAGTTAGTAACGATAGGACATATGGAAGGTAGTCAGATCCCCTCACCAACTATTAAAGAGCTGATGATCTTCAAACAGCTGATCAGGTCATGGTTACCTTACCATATACTTTCAATATCATTGAAGTAACATGGTACCAAATTTCGAATCGATAGGACATATGGAAGGTAGTCAGATCCCCTCATCAACTATTAAAGAGCTGATGATCTTCAAACGGCTGATCAGGTCATGGTTACCTTACCATATACTTTCAATATCATTGAAGTAACACGGTACCAAATTTCGAATCGATAGGACATATGGAAGGTAGTCAGATCCCCTCATCAACTATTAAAGAACTGATGATTTTCAAACGGCTGACCAGCTCACGCTTGCCTTACCATGTTCTTTAAATATCGTTGAAGTAACACGGTACCAAATTTCGAATCGATCGGACATAAGGAAGTTAGTCAGATCCCCTCATCAACTAGAAAAGAGCTGATGATCTTCAAACGGCTGAACAGATTTTCATGAAACATGGCTAAGAACACTCGGGATAAAATTATCTATGACTCAAAAAAAACAAAACGAAAATCGGTTCATCCGTTTGGGAGCTACGATACCACAGACAGATACACAGATACACAGATACACAGATACACAGATACACAGACACGTTAAACTTATAACACCCCTCTTTTTGCGTCGGGGGTTAATAAAGACAAACTTAAATCTTCTATATGCTTACTTTAATATAATTTATCGAATTCGCTACTCTCTATGTGTTTTGAGAACAATTTCCTTCAACTTTTTTCTGTGTATTTTTGTGGAGGCAGTCATGGGAAGTGAGTCGAGGAATATCACTCCCCCTCTCAGTTGTTTGGATTCCGCTAGTTTTTCTGAAAACCAAGTAAAAAGTTAAAAGCGGCCGTGATTTGGACCACGCATCTTGTATGGTTTCATAGTTAACAAAATACACAGAGTGTAACAAAATAGATTTAGGACCAGTAACAGGGGCTTCTTCCTTTTCATCTTACTGAACATGTTGTTCTACGAATTTCTTTAGTTTAGTTTAGTTCTACGAACGACCTCCCCCCCTAAATCGTCTTATGTAATTAATGGACAGCCCCTTATGAACTATGTTGGTCTTTGTTGCCCTCATTTACCTAGTAGTCTAATTTATCCTAAGACAGTAAGCCTTAATTCACATGGAGAAAAAAAAATGTTTGTTGAAAGATAAACAGATTTTTGTAATAATTAAATATTTGTTCCAGGAATGTAAGTAAGCGAGAAACTAGGGTTTTTCTCCAAGTGAATTTAGACAAGTGTTCTCAGAACTCATACTCATGCCGACATAGTTCATAATGCTGCAATTCACTTTGTTTTTGGGTACGGTCTTACCCACTATCCTTTAGACTCTTCAATCAAATTAATCAGCTGTTTGTAATAATGAAGAGGAGAGTAAAAAATATTTCTGCTGGCTCTACTAAGTCGGAGAACAACCTTATAATTCTTTTCAATGCGGTAATTTCCTACCTTTTACCAAGTCCTTGATCTCTTGAGCTGTAACTTGACACCCTGGTTTCCGAACGACACAAGCAACAGCCAAGTCCCCACACTCAGGGTCGGGTACCCCGGAGACGGCTACATCCATGACTCCTGGGTGTTGACTGATTACACTTTCCAGTTCTACTGGGGATATCTGTAGAGACAAAATATTATGTGTGAGAACTAAAGAACGCGGCTTACCAATGTCAGCTCAGCATAAAATTAATTAATTAATTGACACTAACAAGTGTAAAAATAGAGAGCAACTTGATTATTCCAGACTCCACTGGGGGCGGGCCATGGGTGCCTAACCTCTGATGACTTAATCACGGCAAAACAGAAACACTATTTATTTTGACCGATTTCATAATAATTAGTACTATTATTTGTACTTTCTACCTACCTATTGGTACACAAGGTGACAGATTCTGTTCCCCTATACACCTATAACTACGCTGCACAATCAGATAATTGTATAGGTACGTTTTGTACCTATTGAGTTATGTCAGTAGTTGATATGCAGTCTTAATTACATGAAATCATTTTTTATTGAACAAAGCTTTGAAGTATAATAATTAATTATTCAAAAAACTAAAAAAAAAAACAAAATGTTTTTTATTTAAGTAGATGCTTTTAAATCGTCAATTTTTTTTTCTACCTAGTACAAAGTCCCTACCACGCGGGACTTGTACACTCAACGTTTCGGGAAGAGTTTGTGAAGCGAAAAGAAACGTCGAGCCCAAAAGAAATTCGCTTCAACACATTTTTTTAATAAAATCTTAAATTCTATTACAATGCCAACAATAAAATTGTGAGCTGGAGGATCTATACATGTCCATATATCATTGTCATTTAAATAATCTAGTATTTTGAAATTTTCACATGCAATTTGAATTGTATTTTTTTTGAATTGTATTGTGTTTTACACTCACGTGATAACTCTTGTATTTGAGCATAAGCTTTATCCTTTCCACAAAGAAAAAGTTCCAATGTTCGTCTCTGTAGAACAGGTCACCTGTCTTGAACCATTTCCCTTCAGCAAAACTAGCTTCAGTTGCTTCGGGATTGTGGTAATATTCCTGAAAATGTGTTTTTTTTCTTGAGGGATAGGAGCACACGTATATCCCATACGAGTGACATTATATCCTATGAGTTTTTCGGAGATAAAAAGTATGTATTCCATGCCACTTTTCATCCTGCCAAATATCTCTGTGTAAATCACGTCGATCCGTAGCCTGATGATGGTCAATCAAATACGTTTTCGCTTCGCAGGCCCTTAAATAAATTATATGTAATGATAGCTAGCTATCCTACAGGAATCGCGTAGGTAAGTGATTAGAATAACCCTTTGTATTAATCTAGTCGTACATTTATCTAGTTTATGAATTTAATCCAAATCCATTCAGCAATTTATTTGAGAAAGTGGAACAAAGACATTATTATTATTATTAT
The DNA here is from genome assembly GCA_958295455.1 of Coleophora deauratella. Taxonomy (NCBI): domain Eukaryota; kingdom Metazoa; phylum Arthropoda; class Insecta; order Lepidoptera; family Coleophoridae; genus Coleophora; species Coleophora deauratella. The sequence continues at coordinate 8,586,556 of OY282409.1, read as the reverse complement.
TTGGGGGTAAAGGGGTATAGGACCAAAGGAGGGCCCTATTGGATCACTGCGACCTGGGTAGATCTATTGTGATCATTGCCCCTGTTATATTATATCCTCAAGGCCAATAGTTCTAATGAACTGCAGGATGCACTTGAGATAAGGTTCTCTAATGACCTCTACCTATCTAATGAATTGCCACTGTGCCCAAGCACCCAACATAAGGCAACTTTGTTGTGTCTTCCTAGCTGATTAAGTGCATTGGTGCACTCAAGGGTAAGTTTTGAATCAATCTCATGTGATTTTAATGCCATAAGGGCTGGCTGACTATCCGAGCATATATTCTATTTTGATAGGACCTCAGAAGGTTTTCTTGCACGCATCTTATTATTGCGTACATCTCTGCCTGAAATACCGTCGCTTGCGAGCCTAGACTGTATGACTGCTTCGTCTCCGAATCTCCTCCGCATACTCCAGCACCGGCAAAACCCTCTTTTTTGGAACCATCTGTGAACCAGATGAGGTCACCAGATTTGAGAGTTTCGGGAACCGCACAGTTCTACTCGTCCCTACGCGGTACGTGAATCGTGTACAGTTTGTTGAAACTGTACTCCTTTAAAAGGACATCGGATGGCATGGCCAGTGCCGGGCTTACAATGAGTGCATCAAAGAGATCCCTCATTACCGCTGATTGCCAGACTGTCCTGCCATCGTCCATTGCACGCAGCATGGCCATCCTGGCCTCCTTCTGTACATGGATGTGCAGCGGTTCGAGGTTTAAAATAGCCTCTAGTGCTGCAGTGGGAGTTGATGAGATAGAGTTTGTAGCCATTCGACAAGGAATTCTTTGTAGGCTGTTAAGTGCAGCGATGCATGTCGACTGTCGGGTCTTACTGTGCCACGCTGCACATCCGTAGGCAACCATCGGCCGCACTATGGATGTGTAGGCCCACAGCACCGATTTGGGCTGCAGCCCCCATCGGGATCCCACCAGCCGACAGCATGCACCTAGCGCTATCTTAGCCTTCCTTACGACGTGGTCAATTTGTTTATTCCAGGTAAGTTTGTCATCAAGAATTATGAACAAAGACATAAGAAAACATCCGTATATTCGTATTTACAATACTTTTTAGCGAAATTGTTACTTGTAGCCATTCTGTTTTGTTATACAATCAACAGCACTGTACATATTTTTTATTTATCGTAAATTTCGGAACTAACGATAGTTTTATGAAAATGCTGTTTTCAACCGCGTCTAGCTTAGACTTCTGCTGCCCAGAGATTGTATTTTTCGATCGCTCTTTTCTAGCCACTATCCACTGCCTCCGAAAAGGTTATTATTTATTAGTACGCAGTATCCACTCCCTATGCTCACTTATTTATAATTATGTATTGTGAAAATTACCTTAAAAACTCCTGGCCCTGCAATCCACAATTCCCCGGGTACCATCGGTTTTGTTATGTCTTTCTGCGTTTCAGCGTCGACTATCTGAAATTTTTTACGCAAAATCTTTAAAAAAAACTTATCAATTTTATGTATTTTTATTTATTTTTGGTTAATAGATCAAATCAAATCAAAATATGTTTATTCGAAGTAGGTAGCATTGTACACTTTTCAAAGTTCATTTTTAATCTACCTAATACGATGTTCCTACCACTCGGAACACGTATACCCAACGTTTCGGGAAGTGTTTGCGGAGAGAGAAGGAACGTCGGGTCCAAAAGAAACTCCCTCTAACACGTTGTTTCAAATATAAATCTTACATGCTTTTACATAATTTGTTATTTATCTCAAGTATATCGATAAGAACTTACTCGATAGAAGAACCAACTTAAGGGTTGGCCGCAGGAGCCGGGGGGTCCATCATCTAAATGGAAACCAAGTCCGTTGAGCTCGGACATGCCATACCCGATAAATACATCCGTGTTTGGAGTTATTCTCTGCAAAATAAAAAGTAAGTCGCATGTGAGACGAAATGTTTTCCAATTTATTGGCATAATTCTGGCATACTTTTTAATTTTTTACATGCCGTGGTTTTACTATTAAATTGCACAAGTTTCCTTAAGACATAACTATTAAATGTGCACTTGATCATTTTATTGCAAGGTGAAGTAGATAAAGGGCTAGGACATACAGTAATTAATGTCAAGGTCCGTAATGATCATCGTAAATTAAACAAAGTCACAAGCTGCTGATAAATTGTATAAGTATATACCTATTCATCTTCAAGGATTTCATCTCTGACAAGTTTGTATTCATCAGAGTTTTTAAACCCAGACAGATAGTGAACGTTTTTGGAAAACGATAAGAATAATTCCATTAACTACTACACCCTGGACAACCCATAAAATACCGCGTTATAATTACTTACTACTATTACATATACAAATGACGTTTTCACACGCGATAATGTGTATGTTGATAAGTGGATTGTGATAACGAACCGTCACTCTACGATACTAATAGGGCTCAGCTTAAGAGAGGGACAGGAAGTATCCATACTATATGTAATCATCATCAAAGACGTCCACGGCTGCTGAACGTACCCCAAGGATTTTCACGCCAACCGATGGGTCTTGTGCTGCCCGCATCTAGCACTGCATATCGGAGCAGTGTCCGATGCGGTGTAGTAACCACTTTAGGGTTGAATTAAATGGAGAGTCAGGGGACTCATACTAACCAGTATTAACTTACCTTGATTTCAGCAATGAGTTCAGGAGTTACAGCGCTGCCGCCAAGTGCGATTGTTTCAAAGCACGAGAAGTCACATTTTTGTTTTTCGTCACTTGTATTAATTAGCGTAGTCATGAATGTTGGACTTAATATTGTGTTTGTCGGCTGAAAAATAAAATAATTTTAAAATACAAGGTGTTAACGAATTAGCTGTCATTACTTAAACTGTTGTTTCTACTCATGAAACTGAACAACATTCTCTAGAGCAAATTTTTTTTTGGAATTTCCATACAAAATTGGCCACTCAGCTCACCGATTTGTATGAAGAGTCCAATATTTATTATTTGCTCCGATTGAATTGGTTCCTTAGAGAGAGTTGTTCAGTTTCATGTGCAGAAACCACAGTTAAAATTTGGTCCACGATTTCAATTTCACCCTGTATATTTTACCCTGTATTTATTCAAAAGGTAACACGCGTGTTCCGGAGTCAAATCAGCCGACGTCTGGAGTCTCGTGTACCTCATTATAGGAGATATGGTGAACGTCAAGATTGCAGTCAACCATTGCAATGGCGATACTAATAATGCCATCCTGGTCGGTGTTGGGAAATCCAAGAACTTGCACCTGAAAAAGACAAGTTCTGCAAACCACACGAATAAGAAGATGAGCGTATGTCCCTCTAAGCTAAATATATTCTACTGCTACTTAAGGCTTCTAGAATGCAAGTTTTATGAATAGTGATAATCATAATAGGTTTACAGTCCTGCTAACAGATACTGCTAACTTACAGGCACTGACAACTGACAGAGACTAACAACTGATAGATATTGCAAACTGACAGACACTAACAACTGGCAGACGTTGCTCTGACAGCAACTGTTCGCTCCGACATCAAATTGTAAGTGTGAAAGGGAAGGTATAAAACGGTTGCTGAGTTTGGCCATGGAACAGATTTCTGCTTACTTCTAACTGACATTCACTGATATGTGACATATTATGTTAAGTGGCAGATACGAATATCAAAGTGGTCCCAATTTAAATATCGACAGAACTTTCCTTGCAAAGTTGAATATAATACTAAACTACTACTACATAATACTAAAATGCTAAACTAGACTAAACTAAACTGTGTGTGTTTAGTATTTGGACAACCTCAGATTATTTTTTTCTTGTTCCTTCTGTGACTATGATAGTCGAAACCCAGATTTTTTAAATTGTATCAGATGGCAAAAGGCTGATGGCCCACCTGGTGGAAAGCCGCATCCGCCGCCCATGAGCATCTATAACCCCAGAAGGGTTATCAGTGCCTTGCCAATCTTGAGGGCTAAGATGGAATGCCTCCTATGTCGGTAAATACTCGCGCCACCCACCGGAACACAACGCGCTGCTTGGCGGCAGGTATAGAGCGACCAGTGGGATACACCCAGTCGGACCTTGTATACTAAGGTCCTAAAAGTGGGTAAATGTAATAGATACAACTCAGACTCACCATTGGGTAAATCCTGATATAACAAAGTTTTTGTGGGTAGACGCAGCTGCTTTTGGGATACCGGTTGTTCCACTCGTTGGTATCAGAAATGCAATTGTGTCTTCAGGGTCAAAATCTTGTGGTCTGTCAAAGAGTAATATTTCAGTCTAAACAAATTTTTTTTTTTATATTTTTTTTTTTATGGCAGAGGTGGCAAACGAGCAGACGGATCACCTGATGGTAAGCGATTACCGCCGCCCATAGACACCCGCAACACCAGAGGAGTCACAAGTCACAAATATTTTAAAATAATTGATAATGTGCCTAAGTAAGACTATCTGCCTAAGATTTAATCTTTTAACCAACCTGAATTGGTTGATATTTGTTTCCCTAGCATATTTGTCCAGAAAATCATGAAAACTGCAAAGATAGTCGCCAGCATTGAAGGACACAATTTTCGCGTCTAAGTCCAGGCTATTAAGAGACAGTTGGACATCAGGCGCTTTCTCGCTTTGACAGAATATCATCTTCGCTTTGTTGACATTGAAAGCTGCTGATAATTCATCTGAAATATAAACAAAAATTATTAAATCAAAAATAATAGGAACATAATAATTTGCTTCTGGTCTAACGTTGAGAAAGCCGCAACATTTTTCTTTCTTTTTGCTGGGTAAAAATAATTTTACAAAGTAACCAAATAAATAAAAAACAAAATCCTCAAATAACTCAATTGTAGAGATCGTAAATTAGCTCTTACAATTACATACGTCGAACAACTCAAAAACCACTGAATAGATTTCATACAAACATAGCCTAGAAACATACAAACAAACATAGTTAAATATATTTTTAAGAGAATAAAACCGACTAAGCTAATACAGATAGATTTAGCTCAAATTTAAATAATCTATAAATTGTTGTATAAGAAAATAGATAAAAATAGGTAATCTTCTTCTTTATTAACACTAGTAGAGTGACAGGATTATAGTCTTCATTAGTTAGATCCTGATCTAACTTATATATATGAGATTTGAGGCTTCAGGCCTTCAATTTTGAGATTTGAGGATTTTTTATAGGAAAATTCAGGTAAGTACTTACTTACTGTGAACGTCCTATCGACAGGTGCTATGGCAATCCCCATGTAAAGGGCAGCATAGAACGGTATCACCAGGTCCACGTGATTGGGTGCCATCAGCACTATCACGTCACCAACACCCAATCCGTAGTTCTTGAAGGCTGTGGCGCATCGCACAGACTTCTCAAGCACTTCCTGATTTGTCATTGATGTTCCTGTTGCACCGTCAATCTGCAACCAAATATAGGTTAAATCATGTAGCTGTAAAAGTTTCGAGAAAAAAAGTAAATATTTCAGAAAGTGGCAGTAGTTTTTATCTGTCTATCTAATAAGAGATTCCTCCAATGAAGAATGTTAATGGGTCCGTCAAATCACTTGAAACTTTATGACCGTGTAGCCTAAATGTTTAATAATACATCTGTTTTTGTTTCATTTCAATCAAGCTAGTAATTTTGAAGTTACGTTATTTTTGGTTTCCGCCTTTTTCAAATACTACGCGCGCGCGGGCGCGAAACGCGCGTGACGTCATAAGGCAACGCGCCGCTTTCACCGTATACTGTGTCCCTCATACATTGCTATCGGATGTTTCCTATGTTCGCCCAAAATTACACTTCTAACTGAAGTTTTTTATGTGAATTGGTTTTACAGTACAAGTTACAAGTATACCTAACAGATGACGGTTTAAAAAAAAAAGATTGAAAAATCTGATAACTTGCCTTAAATAGACGAGTTAAACTAAGCCTACTATTTCTCAAATAACTCCGATTTCTTTACCGCGGCTGCCGAGATGCGAGGATTACAAATGCAAAAATAACTCAATATTTTTTTTTATCACAATTCTGCTGATCCCTATAAGAACCTACATACCTATTTTTCATTACTAGTATTTAAAAATGCAGGTAATAATGATACTTATGAACACGATATTTACCTGAAGAATGCGTATTTGTAACAGGGTGATTCCTATTAAAAACAATATTGAGTTATTGTGCCGACATAGTTTTTATTATATCTTACAATTTGTATTGAAGCGGTCGTGGCTCAGAGCGGCTTGCGTGGTCGCGTCGATCACGCAGGTTAACTGACTACAGACACGGTCATAACCTGGATGGGTTTGACTGTTAGTGGCATTTATTTCGACCGTTTCCGTGCTTCGCAAGCCACGCTAAGCCGTTGGTGCCGATTGCTATCGCTAGCAGTGGTTAAGCCATGTCAGAGGCCTTATAGGGGGCTTGAAAACTTCTGGCACTGGTGTATGCCACTAGCCTCACAACCTCCACCAATCCGGACTTGGCCCCCGTGTGTGGATTATAGCCTAAACCTTCCCGCCCGAGTTATGGGAAAACCCGTGCCCCTGCAGTTGGGACGTAGTGGGTTGTTAACACACATTATGTATTTTAATACGTAATGTATCAAGAAACTAGCAAAATAACCTTAACACTGAACGTATAAAAATTGTTTTAAAAAGTAGGTTAATATAGGACGTACACGATTATACTTAAGCTAAGATGAGAGGGAATGTATCAGGTATACTTAACCTTTCATATTAATTTCCTCTTTATTATAATGCATTTAATATATTTAGGGTTTTATAGTTTTAAGGTTATAATATAAGTGTATTTTTTATTTTAAGGGTTGCGTACCAAAAAGGAAAAATGAAACCCTTTTATGATCACCCGTGTGTCAGTCTGTCCATCTGTCACAGCTAATTTGCTTGGAATCTACCGGACAGATTAAGTCAAAACTTGATACACATATAGGTTACTGTGACTCTGTGACCCACACACGGACGTGTAACTATCACAAATCAGAACAAACCAAAACCAAATAGGTAACATAATGAAAGGGCGTATTCTAAGGATTTCAAACATATATTTTCAAAATAATTAAGAAAATGAACGAAAATTTACCATGTCCCTCACTCCTTATTTCCGAAAACTGGGCATAAAACTTAAAAAAAAATACAGAAAACAATAGATCCTCGCTTATATGTATATTGCAGGAAAATCTATAAGAAGTAATCTATAAATCTTAAAATAAGTTGGTAAACAATATTGTTCGTTTGTATGGACAAATCCCTCGGCACGCGAGTCAGACTCGCACTTGTCCGGTTTTTATATTTTATGTGTATAGGTTAACTCATATTCATTTTATTTTAGATCGGCTAGAAATAGCTACGGCGACGACGTTACTGGCAATGTAAAAGTTATAGGATAAAGAGAAGGTGATAGACACAACTTTTGGGTCTGGGTGGATCAGCCTTTTCATACATTTCTTTTGTCTTTAAGGTTCAAATGTAACAGTAAAAAATAACTTTTCGGGTATATTGGTAGTTGTATTTAAGCACTTTGACACAAGCACGATTTTCTAGTTTGTGGATTCGTCATTTTTAACATTTTCAATGCAAACTTCATACATATATCATACATATAGATCGGGAGGGGGCGCGCACTGAGCGACCGTTGTCTAGTGACGTCACAGCAGCGGGCAGCGTCACTTGCTTACCTAAATAATTCAGTATCTCGGAAACTAATATAACAAAAATTTCACCGTATTTTTTATATTTTTAATAGAGTATATTTTAAGATAAGAAACAAAAATTGGTGTTATTCTTCATCGGAACTCGTAATATGCGCCGTAGAAACAGTCGGCCCCAAATTCCAACTCAACATATTTTTCAAACTAATTTGCTCAACAGATCTAGGATGCTGTACAGGTAACAACATCAGTTATGTTGTTGTTTTATTAACCGACTTCAAAAAAAGGAGGAGGTTCTCAATTCGTCGGAATCTTTTTTTTATTTTTTTTATGTATGTTCACCGATTACTCGAAGACGCCTGAACCGATTTGGAAAATTATTTTTTTGTTTAAAAGGGTATACTTCACAGGTGGTCCCATATAAATAATAATAATAATATCTGGGACAAATCACGGTCATCTGGCCCCAAACTCGGGAACCAGAGACTGATATACATACACATATACTTTGAAATACATACATATATAGATATAATACACCCAGACTCAGAGCAAACAATTCTGCTCATCACAGAAAAGTTTGCCCTGTGTGGGGATCGAACCCACGACTCTCGGATCAGAGGTCAGGATCGCTAACCACTTAGCCACCGAGTCAGTCAATTTTATCGAAATCGATTCAGCGGTTTTTGAGAAAATCAACAAAAACATAGCAAAATTGGAGTTGTTGCGATTGAAGTCGGTTGTTTTTAACGTATTCAGCGTGGTCAATTATTATTGGAGTTATTGCTACATTACGCATCAATCTCACCAATAGTTGGACCTCTGATATGGCTTAACGACAACGTGTCTTGCGAAGCATGGAAATAGTCGAGATAAATGCTACTAATAGTCGAATCAATCCAGGTTATGACCGTTAGGGTGGAGCGTCAATGTATGTAGAAAAACGTCATCGAATCAATTTTGAATAGCTGTACAAAGCTGCGTTTGGTTAAATTATACGTAAATATATTTTAGATTATTTTTTTGACATATATTTTAGCCCTCTACCTTAACTCAAAGTTGCAATTTATTAAAATAGGTATAAACACGTATAGAAAGTTACATAAATCAAAATCCTATTCTATTTTAGCGTACTAGTGTACTAAAACACTCATTTAATAAATGAAAATATTGGTTTAGAAGAAAACATGAAAATATCGACATGAAATTTAAGACCAAAAGGGGCAAAATCGTGAGAAATTCCGCAAATTACTCTGTTTTTTGTTTACTTTAAAATTATTTTTAATTACAAATTATGGCATAATTACAAGTACAGGGTGCTCTCAAAATATCTTCCAGGACTTTATAACTTCTTCTTATAAATCTGAACCACTTTCCCCAAAGATCACATAGGCAAATCGCAAAAAAAAATACCTCTTCAACAATGTAGTCTTTGGGAAAGAGAATTCTACATTACATTTTTGAAGATGGAAGCTGGCTTACCAAGATTCCCCAACGCAATGGAGAACTGGATATCTTGTCTCCATGCCGGAACACATCAATGCTATTAACATTGATGTTTGGCGGCAAGACTTAGAGATAGCCAGGCGGATTCAGAAAATGCCCTATCACCCACGAAACCGAGTCGGAAGTTGGACCCTGCTGGGTTAGACCGATACCTACAAAGTTGGACTCCGCAGCGCTGGGAATGGAACCCGCGACCACTTGATATAAAGCTAGTGGACTAGCTAGTAGAGTACGGTGGCGGTTAAAAGAAGGTAGATATTAAAATAATAAATGTAAATAAACAACTCAATTAAAAAAATACCTGCGATTTTTGTTTATTTTTTTCACTTTTAAATCCTATTATTATATAACTTTGTGTTACGTCTTTAAGTAAATTGACCTTTTATTCACAAAATTAGTGATATTGAGGGAATTGTGAGTTACAAAATCAATTAAAAAATATATGTATATCTTATTAAATGAGGTTTTATTAAGAGATCGATTTGATGATGTTTCTTATTTTTTAAGCGGCAATAGAAGGCTAAGAATAGGGTCTAATTTTTTTTTAAAAATATTTTTAGTCAGTTAACTTGCGTGATCGTTGCGACCACGCAATTAGCATTAAGCCGCTTTTGAAAGATAATGAAGATTTGTAATAAAATACTACTTACGTTTTATCTAATGTTGTTATTGTGTTTATTATAAAGTAGAGTGTGGGCAGTGTGGGCAGGCCTCCGACTCGGTGGACCGACGACCTGGCGAAGCTTGCGGGAAGCCGCTGGATGCGAGCCGCACAGGACCGGTCAGTGTGGAAATCCTTGGGGGAGGCCTTTGTCCAGCAGTGGACGTCTTTCGGCTGATAGATAGTAGATAGATATAAAGTAGAGTAATAATAAAATGATGGAACAAACTTGGCCAGGGTGTTCTACTTATGACACTGAACAACTTTCCTACGGAACTGGAACAGAAACTATTCGATTTTTTTTACTTTTCATGCAAATTGATCGGCAAATCAGCATTTATGAAGTCCCAATTTTTTTTTAGATTTCATTATGCGTTCCTTGGGAAAAGTTGTTCAGTTTCATGACTGGACCATCCTTTAAGTGTCTGGGAGTGGTATTTTTACACTGTATATTTATTTTGTTCTATTAACAGAAACATGACGCACGTATTGCTTTTATTACGCGAGTGGCATCATTATCTTGAATAACTGTTTGTTTCCATATGAAAACAATAATAAATAAATGTTCAAGATTATTCTGGTGCATTGGAGGTAAATGCAACGTATTTACTGAATACCTACTACATATATTTCCTGTTCTATGATTAATAATAAAATATTCAGTTTGAGATTGGTCTGTGATTCAAAAATCAAAATCATTTTATTTGCCATTGAATAGGGTAATCATTAAATAAGCACTCTTATCAGCCATATACTATGACATGCAAATATTCTTAAATGGACATTACATTGGCGTTAAGGAACATATCTTACAATTTTTATAGTTATGATCAAAAAACTATTTTATAGAATAGAAAACATGTTGAATGAGCGTTTCAAAGTGTACTTTAGTTTAATCAAGGGAAAGTCCTTTAATTGTTGCGGCAGTTTATTAAATAGAAGAATACACATTGCATATGCATTTTTTAGGAAATGTGTGCTCTTCGGAGTCGTTTCAAAACACTAGTTTTTCAGGATGCCTACTGTTCCTGCTATTCATATTTTTAGCTAGTTTGAAATAGTGCGGATATAATTTGACAAACTTTACGATCTCGACGATGTAATAGGCATGGCAATGGTAGAATGTTCACGCTTTTGAATAAAGGTTTACAAGAGTCTTCAGGTTCAGCTTCAAAAAAGGCTCGTACACATTTTTTTTGGGCGACGAGAGCATTATTAACGTCAGTAGAGTTCCCCCAGATAATGAGCCCATATCGGAGGATGGATTCAACGTATGCTAATAAGCCATAATTGTAGTGTCACGTGAATAGGGTTTGTCAAGTCTCGAGGTTTTGAAACTCCCGGGACTCGATACGTCTCGAGCTAAATTTCCCGGGACTTTCGAGATATTCGAGACGTAAAGTAAACAATTAATTTTGACGTTTTTACTCGTTTAAATTCTACATAACTAGAAATTAAATTTAAAACAAAGTATTCTTCTAAAGGTACTTTGATAAAAAAATTATAATCTTTCGTCACTTAAGTAACAATTAAAATAAATTACATTCGATAAGGAGAAGTAGGTTCTAACTAACCAGCAACACTGACTTCCCTGAACCAGTACCGTTTCCAGTCGTTCAGGGGGTCAGTGGCAAATATTAAACCTGACATCAGATTCCTCCCACCGAATCTGATGTCAGTGCAGTTAAACATAATTCCCGGCTCACCTACCACCTAGTGCAAAAGTGGCTCGAGAATGAGCTGTCTTCTCAAGAGTGGGGGTGGAGACATGTAGGAGACACCCTGGTGCCAATAAAAACAGAAGATTCACCAGTACCAGAGGTCCTACTGAACATGATTTTTTGCCGCTGCACCAAGGATTGTAGTAGTGGCAAATGTGGATGCCGGAAAGCAATGTTGAACTGTTCTACGGCGTGACTCCACTGACAAGGAAAATGCCTCAACGTCGCCGGATGTCTATTGACGAGGACGACGATGAAGAGGACGTTGAGCCCCTTCAGCAAGAACCACCCACCACTGAGGCTGAAGATGCCATGGAGAACTTGCCAGGACCGTCATGGCCTAAGTGGGTGAAAACGTTATTGGCATATATATAATACATGTAGATAATGTTTAGACGATATGAAGAAATGTTTGGTAAAAATCTTTTTTTGAAAATGTTTACTTTTCCGGAGCGTGTAGCTCGAAAACGTTTGCGAATACGAAAAAAGTGTATAGAATAAAAGTTGTAGAAAATTTTATGAACTTTCATTTAGTATTACATAATTTTTCTATACGACGTACCGTTTTTGAGGTATTACCGAAAACCCAAAAGAGGGGCCTTTGTGTGCCAATTAATTGCCGATTATTTGGCCTCTAGGGGTGCGCGGAAGTGAGGGCTCACCCCCTAAAGACGGGGACTGTTAGTATGTTCACTTCCTAAGTACCCTGAATACGTTTCTGAAGAAATCGCTTAAGAAGGTCCCTGCTCACGCACTGTACAACTCTTTTACTGACTAGACTATCTCGCGTATTTCAATTCATGTCTCGATGTCTCGAATGTCTCGAGCTAAAAGTCGCGAGATCGAGACAAGTCAAAGTCCCGGGAAGTCCCGATACGGGATTTCCCGGGACACAAACTCTACACGTGAAGCTACTTTAGGCAGTTTGTACAGGGCAAAGGAAAATCTGTTTATTTTGTCGCAAACTTTCTGCACGTGTTCTTTCCAATTTATCTTTTGGTCTAGGATAATTCCTAGAAAGATCACAGTGTTTGCACTCTGAAGAGATTTTCCGTTATTATTTATATTTAATTCATTCTTGCAGTTATTAAAATTAATAATATTAGTCTTTGTCAAATTAACATTCAGGTTATTATTACTAAGCCAATTAATTATCGAGTTGTTTACATTGTTAATTAATATGTTTATTTATATTCATTGTACTGTTAGATGTTACTATAATTGAATGTCGTCAGCGAAAAGTATAGATCTATATTTAGTTACGTCAGCAATGTCATTAATATAGAGCAAGAACAGCTAGTCCAAGCACACTACCTTGGGTGACCCTAAATCGATTATATTTGAATTGGGATTTATGCGTCTCACATATATTTTTACTATTTCGTTGAGTTATTTCAACACATTGGAGTCTATTTTGCAGATACGTATTGATCCAGCTTAGGGCAGGACCTCTAATACCAAAGTTTTCAATTCTTTTTAGAAACAAGTCATGTGAGACAAAATCGAATGCCTTAGTCATATCGTAGAAAAGTACCGATGTAAAGGATTTGGCATTTAAATTGTTTAAAATATCAGTTACCAGATTAAAAGCAGCCAGTGTAGTAGATTTGCCCTTTTGAAAATCATACTGATCAGATTGTAGTATTATCTCTTTATCCAGGAATGACATTAACTTTTCATACATGACCTTTTCAAACACTTTAGAGAAAATAGGAAGGATAGTAATTGGGCGATAATTGCTAACTACATTTTAATCACCTTTCTTATGTAGAGGTTTAACGATGGCAAGCTTTAGTTTTTCAGGAAAAGTACCGGTTTCCATAGACAAATTCACTAAATATGCTAGCACTTCACTAATTTGTTCTTTACATGCTTTTACGTCATCAATACCTCAAAGTTAGTGTCATTTAGATTTGATATAATTTTTTCAATGCCATTTTTATCCACTGGTGTCAAATAAATAGAATTGTTAACTTTAGTTTTATTAATATTATTATTACAAGAGTATTTGGATTTATTGGTCATATTTATGAAATTGTTATTAAATATTGTTGCAATGTCAAAGGGTGAAGTTATTACTTTGTCATTAGTTTCAATTTTGTTAATGAACTTGTCTGGCTGAGAAGAACTGCCTGTTTCAGGTTTTATTACATTCCAGGTTGCTTTACAAATATTTTTACCTTGTACCACATATTTCGTATTAAAATTTTTCTTTGCACTGTAAATACATTTTTTTAATAATTTATTATAGTTTAGATATTTTGTTTTATTATTATTTGTTTTATTAGTATAGTAGGCATAGCGAAGACCCTTTTTTGTGTGGCAACTTTTACGTAACCCCTTTGTTATCCACCTTTGGTTCAACTGTGTTGTGATTTTCACTTTGATTTTTGGAAAACACAATCGATATAATAAACAAAAGATATCATGAAATTCCTTGAAGAAAGTGGTTCAGTTCTATGAGTAAAACTACGGTAAATTTTTTCTAGGTATTTCGTAAAGATCCTGTACCTATATTTATTAGTAACGTGTTGATTTGTTGACTATAAAGTGTACATAAGGTATAAACAAAATAAAATCAATTACCTCAAAAAAAAGTGAGATACAGAACTTACCTGTGACTCGAAATCCGGAGCATCTTTTAAACTCTGCAGTATAATTTTCCCAAGATGGAATCTGTCCTGCGGGAGCCCCGACTCGGCGACTATACGAGAAGTTAACTCGTTCAGAAACCAGTGTACCGCATCGTTGGGCCTCTTGAAGTGACTCATTGCAACACAGTAACGAAATACGTGGCCCTTCTGAAATAGCTGAAAACAGATATTGTCGAATCTTAGTTATTATCGTTAATCGAAAACCTTGTGCTAACTTACATAAAGGATGTAAAAAGACCACTACTAGAAAGCAACGTGAACTGAACAAATTTGAAACTGAACAACTTCCACTTACAGACTGAACAACTTTTCTCATGGAAGCTATACAGAATTCACAAAAATAGGACGTTTATACAATCAGTCAATTTTGAATTTAAAGTTTTTTTTATTAGTATACATAGGTTCATCGGAAAAAGTTGTTCATTTTCATAAGTGGAAACCACCGTTATGTTTCCGGGAGTGGTCTTTTCACACCCTGTATAGTCAGCTCTATACAAATCGATCGTATTGGACTACAAAAGTTATCTTTATTTAGGAAACCAAAAAATATTCAGGATATACCTAGTTCACTTACCTTTTTACTTAAATGTAAGTTTTTTATAGTAAAATAAAAATAAAAATAACGATGTTATTTTTGGTTTACATCGAGATGCAAGCTTTCGTTGTTAGATGAAAACTATAATCACTTTCTAAAATTTAATTATTTGGTCTCACTCAACCTCCATTAAGAGATGAAGTTAAAAATGACACAACACTTTTTTTATTTATTTTTTAACACAGTTCTAAGATCCACGGGACGCGTATAAAGTATAACCCTTCTGTAGAGTTAACTGTCCGATTCGCTTCTGAGTATTTTCGAAGGCAACGAGTTCTTAAGAGTTATCAAGGAGTTATATAAGTTGCCCACCCTTATAAGGATGTGTACACATCGATCAAGTAATACCAGACAGTGGTAGTCGTAGGAAATTAACTAGATAGTTATTTCGTATGATATCCTAAGAGTGAAATTTTACGCAACTGCTCAAGTGGAAGGTAATGTTTTTAAATGGATTAGGTTATTTAAACTGGGACAGTGGGGGAAATCATGAAACCGTTAGGTTAATTTTTGGACGGTAATGTCATCAGTTCCCAAATAAAATAATACAGGTGTTAGCAACACAACTCCTTTAGTTTTTCCAAATATCTACCACACAAAACGCTTTCGGTTTAATGGTGTTAGTATTTTTTTTTTGGTATTCTTCTTATAGTTTTGGAAAAAAAATTGATGTTCGAATTGGGGTTTTTTATTTTTTTATTCATCGCACTAAACATTTTTTTTCCTATGACTTTGCTGTGATCACAAAAAAAATTGAACAATTTTGTATGGGAAGTTTATTGCGATATCATGGGTGTTCATGTGAAAAGACCCTATTGTTTACATGCATAAGACTCATAACAATGATATCGCAGTTTTTAATTGGGTACATGAGATGTAGTATGACTTGACAAATATGGTCGGTTATGGTTACATACATAGCCATACAACCAACCAATAGCAGCCCCACTAGGTACCTACTAGGGCACGTGTCTCTTTCCAGGATTTGACAAAAACAAATTATTAACTTCTTTCTGAGAAAGAAATAAGAAAGACTGAAAAAGATTGGCTCTTTGTTGTAACAATATGTTTTCATACTAAATAAATATAATGGAATGGCAGATAGGTGGAGGGAGAGTGAGAACTATTTACATCGATTAAGTGAAGGCCAAAGTAAACCGTCGTGTCGTACTAGACTAGGAGGTCAAGGAGTTGGCGAGGAATAGACGAGTATGGCGGTTGTTCCACCGACAAAATCCTAGCTCTCATATGAAGAAGACATTTCTCTGAATTATATAGGGTGACTTTAAATTAGTTCTTGATACGAACGGCTATGCATGTGCTCATGATAATAAACAACTTTCTCCAAGGAACCCATAGTCAAATCGCAAAAAAAAATTTGATCTTTCCATACAAATCTAGCAACTGAGCGGCCAAATTAGTATGAAGAGTGCAAATTTTTTTTTGTGATTTGACTATGGGTTCCTTAGGGAAAGTTGTTTGTTATAATGAGCACATGCATAGCCTTTCGTATCAAGAACTAATTTAAAGTCACCCTATATAAGTAGGTACTAAACAGCTGCGGTAGAATGTTTTTTTTTTTTTACTTTTTGAGTCGTCTATCATGCAGGTTGCTCATGGTAGGTAATATATCTCAGAGATGGTCGTAATCTGGAAAGCTTAGACTATTTTTGGTACTTATGTCTACCTTTTCATGCTACACAGGGAATGGATGGTAAGAAATTGGTGCTGGCAGTCATGAAGAATTTTAGAGGGTTTACCACATGGCTTGAACCATTTGTACACTAGGGCTGGCTAGTGACTACTATCCCTACAACCGCCACTAGTTCGGATTTGACCCCGTGTGTGGAGTAGGCGTAATCTCACAAGACCCCGTGCACTAGCGGTGGGGTGGTTTAGGTAGCAATTAAAGTCGTTTACAAGTTCGTTTTTACAGTACATTTAATGTTTAGCAAGGGAACAGACTTAAATGGAAAATATTTACAAAACCCGAGATTGGGGCTTAAAAAAACGCTTTGATACAAACTAGGTACTTCGTAATATAATTTATTTAATAAATTAAATGGAACTAGGAAAAGCTACAGTTTTTTTTTAAAGTGAAGCCAATAACAGATTAATCTAGATAACAAATAATATACAAACTATATCTTAAACAACTTACAGAAATAATAGAATTTTGAAATAATACTATGTTATACTATTTATTATACTGAGGTAATACTTTAGATACATTCAAAAAATAAACAAAGGCAAGTGTCTTAGAATTATTACAATTATACCTTTAACTGTGTAAAATTAACTGGCAAATAACTAGTAAAGCTAGTGTATTATTTACCTAGGTGATGATATATTTTATATTGAACGTATTTAAGGACTTATACAGGCTGATCTTTTACTGGCAGTTGCGAATATCACTGGGCTAATATTAATGGGTCAAATGTGACAACTTCTATATCACTTCTTATATAAGGCTATTCATCTTGACCTGCCATCCGTTTGCCCACGTATTGGTTGTTTATTTATTTATTATCATTATATTTTATAGGTTATTATTGTTTTGAAATTAGTATAGTTTAATTTAGATCTATTTTGTTTGTACGTCAATTGATTATTACGTAATTTCTGTTGCTCGCTTTTCGCGTTCTACCTCGATTCCTTGCTTTTTTCCGAACCCCGGGTTGTCTGGAAGAAATCGCTTTTAGCGATAAGACCACCCAGATGTACTACTTGTTTCTTTTTCTTTTTTTGTTTTATATGTGTTATTTGTATTTGTATTGTAGTCAATAAAGAGTATTTGATTTTATTTTGATTTAAAAGCAACAACTTTTATTTCGGCAATTTTCAATTAACCACCCATTTTACGAAGTTATTTCTAAATAAAGAGTTGTATAAAATTAAAAGACGAATATGCATCCTACTTTACTATGAATGTGTGCGGTGAGAGTGAATGCGGAACTCCTGGTACTATTGATACTCGACTGATTCATTTCCACTCGAACTTGTTTGTTTCTTCAGATTTGAAAATTATTGGCAGTTTTTTTTTTTAATTTTACCCGGTTAACTAATTATGAAAATGGTTTTCTTTTGTTGTATTAGTGAATAACTATGTAAATAAATCGTATTAATTTGTCGGAAATAAAAACAAATAGTAGGGGGATTTAGGGAGTGTTAGTGTGACATTGAGTTTAAAAATTATGGGAATTTGGATGGAAAATAATACAGCTGTTATTTGAAAATTACCAGAACAAAAGTTGTTGCTTTTGACATCACCAATACGCGGGCAAAATGATGTCAGGTCAAAAAGAATAACCTTGTATAAACAATAAAGAAAGAAAGAAGAAGAACAAAGAAAATTAATTTAATAGACAGTAAAAATGACATAAATATCTACAAAACTCTCCATACAAAAAAAATATCAATCCGCCGATCAATTCATATACATATAGAGTTGAACAATTTTTGTCTGTTACGTCATCGAACCCTGTCACATTTGACCTGATTTATATCAGAGAATGTTTCTATTCTATACTTGATTCTGAGTGACCTCTTAAAATCTCAGTCGCACTTTTTTAACACCCTGTATAACAAACAAAGATAAACGGATTGATTTATTCACGTTCGCTTTCCATAGCTATCTCCTTGATCTTTCTTCTATGGACCTTAGTGGACGCCGTCGTAGGTATTTCGTCAAGAAATATTACTCCACCTCTTAACTTTTTTGAATCCGTGAGGCTATCTGAAAACGAGAGAGATCGTGTGAGACAGAGACATAATGGAAGAACGAAGTAGGGTGGTTGAGTGCTGGTCATCTGAGTTACTTTTTTTTGTGATGGGCTCTCTCTCTCTCTCTTATCGTGTGGCACATTTTTAACCGTCCGTCCTATCCACAAGGTATAGACGGCGACGATGGGCTGACTAATTATTATTTTGCCGTCTAGTCGGTTTTCAAATTGCAATGATGACCATTAGTTTTTACCATTTTGCTCAGTTTGTTGTACGAGTTTCCGCGTTTTATCCCGAAATTCTTTTGTTTTACAAATATTTGCTTTTAACCGAGAAGATAATGGAAAACATACATATTATTTTGTTAATAAGTCGATTTTTTGTTATAATTATAATTTAATCTTGATCTGCAATTCTAAAAACAAAAAGTCACGGCACTATTGTTATCATGAAGTACCGTAATAACGTTGGAAAGATAATTGGTTTGGTGGTTAATTTTTTGTAGGTTTTCAATAAAAAATACGATGAGTCGGCAGTTTCTGCCGATTAGTCTATAAAATAAAAATATAATTATTAATTGGCTACTCATCGTACTTGCTTTTCCCTCTACAAATATCGCTAATCACTGGCGTTTAAAAATAATGACACCAAGCTACTAACCAAGGAGTTTATCATTCACCTTCCTAAGGAATAACACCTACTACAGATAAGTGATAGTTTGTTATTGTATATTCAGTTTGTTTGTTATGTGTATAAACGCGAGCCTACTATCAAGAAAATACATTGGTGAGTAGCTGGTTTCATTCATTCAGAAAAATCTGTTCCAAAGTACGGCACTTCCGAACGCAGTGATTACCTACATACTCTTTTTATTTAGTATATCTGTATACGTAGATATGGCTTTGTAATTTGTATACTAGATTTGTTTATATGATCGGATATAAAAGTTACACATTGACGCTACGTTGTGCTTACTTACATTTCACCAGATCCTTAATTTCATCAGCCGTCACTTCCGAGCCTGGTCTTCGAACGACGCAAGCAACTACCAGGTCCCCATATTCTGGGTCTGGTATGCCTGTAACAGCTGCATCCAGCACTCCTGGATGCTGTCTGATGACCCCTTCCACTTCTACTGGCGATATCTAGTGTATGATAAAATGATAATTATATATTGTTATATCTAACAATGTGTAGGGTTTACTAGGATAGTCCTAACTAAATAACTGGTGAACCAAATATAATATGTTATTAAAGATTGTATTTCCACTAGGAGAAAATCAAGGCGTGTTACAATGGTGCCGACATGTAACATGATAACCCAACCAGTGAAGCAGTTTTTTTGCTCACAAAGCATTTCATGTAGAATAAATAGAATATAAATAATTTATTTGCAAAATAAACAAGCACACACAAATACAAAAACAAAAAAGAAACAAGGAATAAAGTATCATATTATTAGACAGTAAAAAATAATGTTACAATACTGGACAGAGTACACATAAAAGAATCTTCTGTCTTAACTGCTGTAGCTATCTTGATAAAGGTGTTGTGTGTGCTGTAGAAATTCCAAATTTTGAGGTCAGTGTTAGACATTAACATTATTTTTGTTGATAATATTCATTACAAGTCATAATAGGGTTTTTCACCATTTTTTGAAAAGTATCTCAAATTTAGGTGGGAAAAAGTAAAAAAAAATATTTTTTAAATTTTTTTGAAACCTGTAAGTACCCCAAAAGTACATTTTAAATTACCATTGCCAATAAGCGCGCGAAAACGATAAACGCCATGATGCTTAGGTCGTGACGTCATTTCAGGAGTAAACAAAACAGCTCTGTACTAAAATTTTGACACATATCGCGAACAAAATGTCATTGTTTACCACTATTGTGACGTCACCTGACAACCAGCATGGCGGCTGTCGTTTCAGATATTTGAATAACAGATTAAAAAACTTGATTTTTGCAAATCAAAAATAAAATGTTTTTTCTCATTTTATTGTATAGAAATCATATTAAATCGATTACGTATTACAAATACCACAGTAAATAAGCAGTTTTAGATTTTTTCTTGTATAGAGTAAAATACCCTATTAGCAAGACGGAAAAACGCCAAGTCACGCCACATGACGCATTTACAAAGATAATAAAAAGTGGTACAAGCAAACGTAAGATTCGTTCTATCATTAATACGCGCAACCAAAACCGGAAGATGCGGCGATCAACGCCTCAGTATTTTAAAGAACGACATGTCAGCTTCAAAATTTGCTGATGGTGAACGTGAACCTGCGGCCTGTGGTGTGGCCTTAGAATAGCACCACCCCATCTCTTCCCGTGGGTGTCGTAAAAGGCGACTAAGGGATCCATAAACCGGAGGATGGGCAGCAGCGTCTTTCCCGCGTACCATCTTGGCTCACGCCACACTGCGATCGCCAACCCGCATGCCAAGCGTGGCGATTATGGCAACTACCCCCCAAACATGATTAGGAACCCGAAACAACGGCCCCTAGTCCCCGGCAGCCCCGCTATTCCTGATTCCGGTAGCGGCCACGGTAACGGCGGGGCATGGGGTGCGAAGAATCTCCGGCAGAGGCCAGGCTACCAAAAACAAAAACCTTTGGCCCTGGCAACCTATAACACGCGCACACTGCGAACGGACGAAAGACTCGCTGAACTGGAGGAGGAATTGAGCAGGTTACGATGGGATATTGTGGGATTATGTGAAGTCCGAAGAGAGGGTGAGGACACCATGATCCTTAAGTCCGGAAACCTGCTCTATTTCCGGGAGGGCGACCAACTGTCCCAGGGTGGTGTCGGGTTTATTGTCCACAAGTCCCTAGTCAACAACGTGGTCCAGGTCGAGAGTGTTTCGACGAGGGTAGCGTACCTTATACTCAGAATCACCAAACGGTATTCGCTGAAGGTCATACAGGTATATGCGCCGACCGCGGAACACCCCGACGAAGAGGTGGAGGCTATGTATGAGGATATCTCCAGAGCCATACATAGCTCCAGGACCCATTTCACCGTTGTGATGGGGGACTTCAACGCGAAACTAGGCAAACGAAGGGACAACGAGCTGAGAGTGGGGAAATTTGGATACGGAGAGAGGAATGCGCGGGTCAGCTGCTGGCTGGCTTTATGGAGAAGGAGGGCCTCTTCATGATGAACTCCTTCTTCAAAAAGCCAAAACAGCGCAAGTGGACATGGCTGCATCCCAGTGGCGTAGTAAAAAATGAGATTGACTTCATCTTGTCGACAAAAAGTCAAATATTCAATGATGTCTCTGTGATCAACTCGCTGAAGACAGGAAGCGATCACCGAATGGTAAGAGGCACATTGAATCTAAAAACAAAGCTAGAAAGATGTCGACTGATGAAGTCCACGCTCCGACCAGCGCCTAATCAACTCCAAAACCCCGAAAGCTTTCAACTCGAGTTGCACAACCGCTTCGAATGCCTAGGAGAATGCGAAAATGTGGACAATTATAACGACAGGTTCATGGAAATTGTCCAAACGGCTGGGAATAAGGCCTTCAAAACCGGCCGTTTAAAAAGAACATCTCGTATCTCGGACCTCACCAGCAAGCTCATGATGGAAAGACGAAGCCTGATTCTGAAATCCTCTGAAGATGCTTGTCAGTATCGGCGACTAAACAGACAGATCTCCAAGTCCTTGACCCGTGATATACGCCAATTTAATACAAATCGTATTAAAGAGGCTATCGAGCGCAATAAAGGGTCAAAAGTATTCGCAAGGGATCTGTCTGCTGGTCAAAGCCAACTGACAAAGCTAAAGACCGAGGATGGCAGAGTCGTGTCGTCCAAGCCCGAGCTGTTGGAAGAGGTTGAGAAATTCTACGGACAATTATACATGACTACACGCTTACCTGTCAGCAATCTGGCTGAAGACCCGAGAGCCAGATTGTCCCGACACTATACCGAAGATATCCCAGACGTCAGCCTGTGCGAGATTAGAATGGCTCTCAAACAGCTTAAGAACAACAAGGCACCGGGTGATGATGGAATTACGGCTGAGCTTCTGAAAGCAGGTGGAGAACCGGTACTTATAGCTCTTCAGAAGCTATTTAATTCCGTCATGCTCGAGGGACGAACGCCTACAGCATGGCACAGGAGTGTGGTGGTGCTCTTCTTCAAGAAGGGTGATAGGTCTCTGCTGAAGAATTACAGACCCATCTCACTCCTGAGCCATGTCTACAAGCTGTTTTCGAGAGTCATTACGAATCGTCTCGCACGCAGGTTTGACGACTTCCAGCCTCCCGAACAAGCCGGTTTCCGAAAAGGCTTCAGTACCATACACCCACTCCTCTGAAGGTTGGAGACTCTACACTCGAAGTTGTTGACGAATATGTATACCTGGGACAAACAGTCCAGTTAGGTAGGTCCAACTTCGAGAAAGAGATCAATCGTCGAATCCAACTCGGCTGGGCAGCGTTCGGGAAGCTTCGCAATATCTTTACGTCCAAAATACCGCAGTCCCTCAAGACTAAAGTCTTTGACCAGTGTGTGTGGCCAGTGATGACATATGGATCCGAGACATGGTCGCTTACTATGGGCCTTATAAGAAGGCTCAAAGTCACCCAAAGGGCGATGGAGCGTGCTATGCTTGGTGTTTCCCTACGTGATCGAATCAGAAATGAGGAGATACGTAGGAGAACTAAAGTTACCGACATAGCTCTCAGAATCGCTAGACTTAAGTGGCAGTGGGCAGGGCACATAGCTCGTAGAACAGATGGCCGTTGGGGCAGTAAAGTTCTCGAATGGCGACCGCGCACCGGAAGGCGCAGTGTGGGCAGGCCCCCGACTCGGTGGACCGACGACCTGGTAAAGGTTGCAGGAAGCCGCTGGATGCGAGCCGCACAGGACCGGTCGGTGTGGAAATCCTTGGGGGAGGCCTTTGTCCAGCAGTGGACGTCTTTCGGCTGATAGATAGATAGATAGATAGAACGTGAACCTATACAGGGCTTAATGAAATTGGTCTAGGAACCGTTAACTGGGGATTCTACTCATCATTCTGAACAACTTTTGTTCTATGACCTTGCTAACATTGCAAAAAAATTTGACTCTCCATACAAAAATGGCCGAATAAGTGATCAATTTGTAATAAAAGTCTACATTTTTTGTAGGTAATTTGACCAAAGTCGTAGAAATAAAGTTGGTCAGAATAAATAGTAGAATCTCCAGATTAACGGGTCGAGCACCAATTTTGTTAAAGCCTGTAAAATGTAACTAAAGTAACTTAAATTCCTTACATGGTGGCTCATGTACTTCAGCAGTAGTTTGAGTCTCTCAACGAAGAAGAAGTTCCAATTCTCATCCCTGTAGAAGATGTCACCGGTTTTGAACCAGCGATCCTCGGTGAACACCTCCTCGGTAGCAGCGGGATTGTTGTAGTACTCCTTGAAGAAAGTGAGGAAATAGAGGTCTTTCAAATTTTGAATGCTAACACTACCTGGAACGTTGTGTGTACAAGTTCCGTGTGGTAGGCAGTGGTAGTAAGTAGACAAAAGACGAATAATACATGTAAAATAATGTAGATACTCTAATTAAATTAAAAACATTTTTATTTTCTTTTTATTCTTCGATCACCGCCCTCTTGACAAGATCATCATAATCGCTCCATCACCAAAACGTACAATATAATGGTTAAAAAGTACATTCATGAGCAATTGTTATGAAGAACAAATGGCAAATTATCATGATCATCATTATCTAGAGTTTGTGCCTCCAATTAATGCATAACAGTTCTTTAGGTTGAACAGTACTTTATAAAAACTACTACAAAAGTGACGAGCTGATGTTTACTCGTACAGATGTGCACGGGTAGGGGCAAGGAAGTTACCTACTACAAGTCTAAGAAATTCTCAACAGTCATTTAAACTAATCAGCTTGCTTACTTTAAATATTCCAGGTCCTTTCAGCCAAAGCTCGCCTTGTACGTTCGGTTCTGTGATGTCTTCTTGTGTCTCCACGTCTATGAGCTAAAAAAGAGCGAAAATGTCATCGTAAAAACGTGTTAATCGTAAATTTACGAAGATACGCTTAATTTTAATAAGAACCTAGAAAATCATGCAATCGAAGCATCACATCTCAACTGATAGAAAGTGAAGATGTAACGTACTTGCAACCTAAAATAATGCGCTTTGAAGATTTGTAAGAATTCTTTACTGCTGGACATCCAACCCCTAATTTTTGGACTGGACTGGACACTAATGACAAAGGCAATCAAAATGGTTATACATACATATAAATAATATAGGTCTATTTATGTCTCGACTCGGTAAGCGATCGTGGTTCAGTATGGCTCGTATGGACACGTCAATAGCGCAGGTTAAGTGACAATAAACACGATCATAACCTAGATGGGTTTGACTCTTAGTGGCACTTCTCTTGACCAAACGTAGTCGTTAAACGGTTAAAGAGGCCTTATAGATGGATTGAAAACTTCTGTCATTGGGGTTCAACACTAACCCCACAACCACCACCAATCCGGGCTTGAGCCCCGTGAGCCCCGTTGTAGTATGGCTCAAAACTTCCCGCGGTATGGAAAGAGACCAGTACTCCAGAGGTGGGGACAATGTGGGTTGTTAGCAATAGATCTATTTACGCGATATTGTAGGCAGCCCATCGGTTTACCGCTGGAACCAGCCGCTGGGTAATCTGCGTGGAAGGCTAAGCCTGTCAGTTCACTCATCCCATACACGTCGAATACTTCCGTCGAAGGGATAAGACCCTGAAAATATGTACATATTAGGTAAAGAGGTGACGTTTGAGAGCCAGTTTAGACTGAGGGCCCATCCTTACTTAGAACTCAGATTTTGTTTAAGTTTTCGCCACGAATAAGGTTTCAGTCGCAGTTCTATTGATGTAAGGTAATACTACAATTTAATAATTAATATTTAGTAAGACTTCAATGATTTATTCCTTTGAAAATCCTTGTGACTTATTTGATATCGAGTAAAACCTAACTTAATTAAAATAACAGCTGTCAAATATACAGGTGTTCAAAAAAGTGCGTTTGAAATTCTCGATTCACTATTCAGATTTAGTATGGGAAACTGAAAAAAAAAATGAAGATCGGTTTTTTCAATATTTTTCCCGTATTCGATAGTTGATTCTGAGTAACCCGTTAATATTTCAAACGCACTTTTTTAGCAGCCTGTATAAATAGTGAAAGAGTATTTCGATTAGCTGATATTTCAGAGAAAAAAAATCAATCTCACCTTGACTTCATCAATCAATTCCACAGGCACAGCGCTGCCTCCCAAGAAAATTACTTCTAAACAGGAGAAGTCGCACTGATTGGAGTCGTTCAACTTGATTAACTTGTTCAGCATAGTTGGACTCATGATCGTTAATGTTGGCTGAAAAAAATAATTAATTCATTAAGGAAAAAAAGCATGTCACTCCATGTCCACCATATGTCCACGCTATGTCCACCCACTGTTAACTTACAAAAAAATTATAATCACATTATCGTTTACGACTTCATACGGCTTGTTAGAAGCACAAACAACAAACATATTTTTACCCGACTGGCGCAGTCGGGTAAAAATTATGTTGTATAAGGAGGAATATGTTTTTCGAGTGTATGTATATTTCTTTGCCACGCTCTGTTTCGGTTTCGTTAAATTCGTATTGATCCCCAGATTGACACAGCATTTTAATGCAGTCGGTTTTGTTTTTTTAATATGGTCAGGTTTACTGCATTCACGAGTATAATTTAAGTTTAAAAATATACTCGCAAATAAGGATTGGAATATACTTATCGGAATATCCTTACCAAAAATCCTTTGTATTACATCGCTCCAGGGAGTATTTGAACTTACCTTATATGTGTTGATAAGCTGATATGCATGATCAGGTGAGAGGTTTCTGGAAGACTGCAGCCGAGTGTACCTCATGATGGGGGAGAATATGAAGGTGACGATCGCCGTCAGCCACTGGAGTGGGGACCCAAGCAGCATCATGCGAGTTGGAGTCGGGAAGTCCGTCCACTTTGCCCTAAAAAAGGGGATGAGATTGTTTTTTCTTTGTAGAAAATATGATTTTCTTTTCGGTGTTCTCAGTCAGTTCTTCTATCAAAAGCTTTGACAATGTTTTTTTTTAATACGAGTATTAGCCTTCGCTTATTTAACATGTTCATTGTTCATGTGCCACCATTAATGAGTCAAGTAACAGCTTATCAGGTAGGAGTCCATACTTTTACTACTGAGATATGGTTACACGACTGGAGTTGAAAATGCCAGATTGACAAAGCTGACCTAAGACAACACGATGTCAGGGAAAAATAATGGACCTAGTGGCGATCCCTGGGTCCACTAAGATCCAAGAGGCCATGACTATTACAATATAAGGTGAATAATGAAGTAAAGTTTAATTTGACACAATTATGAAATTTTACCACCAATAAGGCCCAGTGATAGCGAAGTTCTTATGAGTGGCGGCAGCGGCTTTAGGAAGGCCAGTTGTGCCACTGGTCGCTATTAGAAACGCCACAGCTTCTGCCGGATCAAATTCTGCTGGTCTGAAAGGAAGAATTTAGGAAAGCAATTCTCTTTATGATTGATGCTAGGTAAGTTTTGTATGTAAATGTCTTAATTCAAATCTAATTTGGGGAGGTAAGTATTCTTATTAGGTATGTAGTTCAAAACTAAGGTGAAGCTAAAAGCTGATCATATCACCCACTAGGGGACACATTTTGACACACGTTTGTATTTCTTAACTATGGCACAACCAAAGAACATAAAGACATTTCATTAGTTGCTAGCTTTAGTTAACTCTCTGTCATAGAAAGCACTGAGGCAATCATCATGCAATGCTTCTAATAAACTGTTATAAAAAAATCATCACAGCGAAATCCATGCTACGCCGTACGTAACTGCTATAGAAAAGACATCAACGCGTGCATCAAAGCTACGCCTTATGAAACTATTTAATTCAATACATTGTTACAGCAGCGCAGCGGCTTGAAAAAATGGGTAAGTATAAGTTAAAAACAAAAACAACAAAAGGAAAAAAAATTGAGCACTTAACTCTGTGTTATTTCTCGGTTTCAATAAGGTCCTGTTTTTTTCATCAAATTTATTTGAGTAGGTACCTCTTACCTACCTAAACTCTTCCACACTCGAACCATCTCCATATTTTTTCAGGAACTCATCTAAACTGCATAATATATAGTCTCCCTTGTCGAATGTTACGATTTCTGCATCTGAGTGTAGATCATTCAGAGCCAGCTGTATATCAGTCGCTTTTTCGCTTTGGCAGAAAATGATTTTAGGTTTCTGTACGTCGAAAGTATCTTTTAATTCCCCTGTAAGATAACTTTGTCTCAGATTCACATTAAAATATAAAAGAACAGAGAAAGACTGTCAAAAAATTGCTTTTTCATAATTATAATATGGTCACAGTCAGTCTTAAATAGTAAGTATTAAGTACCTACATACAGTAGGTATAGACACTCTTTGCCACTCTATGAAAGCGAAGACTTTACACAACGGTTTGTTAGAATTTTCAGCAGTAGATTTTGCACAACATAATTATATCTATATCTGTAGCTTATTCTTTTACTTACTGACTGTCAAAGTCCTATCCACCGGCGCTATGATGATTCCCAGGTATAACGCTGCATACAGGGGTATAGCCAGGTCGATGTGGCTCGGTGCCATGAGAACCATGACGTCTCCATATTGCAGGCCTAGATTCCTCAGAGCAGTCGCGCATATCACCGACCTTTCCAAGGCTGAGCCGCTAGTTTCTGCCTGGTCTGTGGCGCCATCGATCTGGGTTGTAAATTCAATAAAGACTAAGCTAGGCATAATCATACTCTCTGAAAACTTAAACGGGTTCATAATTAGGTACTGATCGACTTTCTTTAAAGACACACCAACTTACTGAATTATCAATTATTTTTGGGTAATTTCACACAAATCATTCTGCTGATAGGCCAACTTTGTATAGGATGTCGATTTTCAACCGACTTCAAAAAAAGGAGGAGGTTCTCAATTCGTCGGAATCTTTTTTTTTTTTATGTATGTTCACCAATCGGTGAACATACATAAAAAAAAAAAAATCGGTTCAGGCGTCTTCGAGTAATCACTCGAAGACGCCTGAACCGATTTCGAAAATTCTTTTTTTGTTTGAAAGGGTATACTTCACAGGTGGTCCCATATAAATTTTATCGAAATCGATTCAGCGGTTTTTGAGAAAACCAACAAAACATAGCAAAATTGGAGTTGTTGCGATTGAAGTCGGTTGTTTTTAACGTATTCAGCGTGGTCAATTATTTGTTGAGAATTCCATATGAATGCCTCCTTGGGAGAAGTTGATCAGTATGATGAGTAAAAGCCCCCGTGTATCTGAGTGAGAACTCCTTTAATCTTGATAAGGATATTTCTATAATTTCTTAAAGTTCTTGTTCAGACAAACGCTGTGACAACTTAAAGTAGGTATTAAAATAAATTTTGTTTTTATTGCGGTTCTGGATCTTTTTTTTGGTGCCCTGGTGCCCTCGCAGGCGGCAGGACCGTCTTACTGGTATTACATAATTTATATTGTTTGGTACAATATTACCTTTCGAAGACTATTACTATTTCATTTTTTTTTTGACCAGGCGAACGTTCAATGTAATACAATTTACCTGCATCACAAATTCTGGTGAATCCTTGAAACTCTGCAGGATAAGTTTTCCGAGGTGGTGTCCATCGCTCGGGATTCCCGACCCCGCCACTATTCTTGAAGAGAGATCGTTCATATACCAGTGCACCAAATCGTTCGACCGTCTTACACGATGCATTTTGCCAACTACTCAACTGATTATGTGTTTCTAGTAATAATTCTCAATATTTATTTAATTCCATACGTGTCTCCCACTCTATTGACATAAGGGAATTGACGATAACCCGTAGGTATGTCAACTAAACGGATGTATAATTAAACTGCTTTTTGTTAGCTTTTTGACTTACTTTAGACCTGTAATTTTATGTCTGAAACATGTAATTTGACGAATTATAGCTGCGGTTAGTAAGTGCCTACTCATTCACTATGTATAAGGGTTAGGGCAGAATGTTCTATTAACGGTAGACACCTATACAGGTAGTTTCTCTTTTGTTGTTTGGCACAATTTTATTGTACTTACTATGTATTACAAGGGATAGATGGTCTAGTGGGTAGCTTCAGCTAGTCAGATTTGCAGGCAGCCGCTGGCTCTGAACTCAAAACCTGCTATGTGGAAGATTATGGGGGAGGCCTATGTTCAGTAGTGGACATCTCCAAGCTGGTATGATGAATTTTTTAAAGAAGCCTGCTGTATACTTTACTCCTTACATAGTTTTCAAACTTTACCGTAACTCGTCGAAATGAATTTCGTATTTATATTAGTATGGATAGTATTTGTATAGCTATTACGAGTACAAAGGATGCTCAGAATAAAAAATGGCTTTATTGATGGATGGTATGTAAGGATGACAAACAGTTTACAAGAAGTGCTTGTCTATCGTATAACGAGGTTCCTTTTGAGTGTGCCCTTATGCATTTGTTATCAGTACAATACGACAAGATTTGCCTTGAAGTTCAGACTGAGTGATTTATAATTCAAAACATAATGACGTAAATCAGCCACCAAATTACAGGTTCTGCATGCGATCATTTCGCATAATATGGTAATTCCTATGTTCCTAGCTAAGTGGAAGTTTTTGTCAAGGTTTCAATTATTCTTTACTTATCTAAATAGAAAAAAACGTCTTGTAGCTAAAGTGAATTAGCTTGTTCGGTGTAAGACAGATTCCATTTTTAAATTACCTTGACATATAGGTTGCTATTTTATTTGTGCCCGATATTTCAGTGCTTCTACTCAATTTTCCCCAAGGAAAAGTAACGCATAGTCTTATCGCAAAAATGTGGACTCTTCATAATAATTTGGCCGCTCGGCTGATCGATTTGTATGAAGAGTCCAAAAAATTGTTTGCGATTTGACCATGGGCTCCTTGGCACTGATTAAAATATTACGCACGACTATATTTAGCTATTGCTTATAAACGATTAAATGCATTTGAACCCAGACGCCAGATCATAGGAACTGGCCAGACCACGAAATGACTGGCTATATCGTCGAAAAAGCTCCAACAAAACAGAGTCAATGGAGCATCGTGAATTACACTTTTCCTGGATAAAATAAATAAATATCCGGGACAAATCACACACGGTCATTTGGTCCCTAACGAGGATTCCCTGTATTATGGGAACCAGAGACTGATATACATACACATATGTGACTTTAAACTAGTTCTTGATACAAAAGGCTATGTATGTACTCATGATAACAAACAACTTTCCCTAAGGCACACATAGTCAAATCGCAAACTAAATTTGGACTCTTCATTTATACTAATTTGGCCGGTCAGTTGATCGATTTGTATGGAGTCTATTTTTTTTGCAATTTGTCTATGGGTTCCTCAGGGAAAGTTGTTTGTTATCATATCACCTTTCGTATCAAGAACTAATTTAAAATCACCCTATACACATTTTAAATACATACAAATATAGATATAATACACCCAGACATAGAGCAAAAAACTGTTCATCACAGAAATGTTTGCCCTAGGTGGGGATCGAACTCACGACTCTCGGATCAGTAGCCAGGAGCACTAACCACTGAGCCACCAAGTCAATCAAAAAGTATCCTATGTCACTTTCCAACTTCTTAACTATCTCTATCCAAAATATCACATCGAGCCTTTGCTCCGTTGCAATGGGAAAGAAATAAGTAAAAACTCATTTTCGCTTCGACCGTCTTTAAATAGGTGTCCTACGGGAACCATGCATTTTTCCGGGATAAAAAAAGACTACGTGTTAATCTAGTACTTCATCTAGCCACCTAAGTACCAAACATCCAAATCCGTTCAACAATTTCGACGTGGACAGCAGTTTCGACGTGAAAGTAGACTTGATTACACGACTGCGAAAAGCACAAGAGCGAAAAATTTTACTGCGAAAGATATCAAAACTCCTACTAAATTTTTGTGAAATATAGGTTTCTTGAATAAGTAACGAAGTTTACAGTTTCATAAATCGCAGCCACCCAGTGCCATTTTCAGAATGAAAAATCACGGTATTTAAACTGAGTCCTATAATTTTTGTGTATCTTAAATGCTCTAGTCGTGAAACCGAACAACTTTTTTTCTATTAGTTTGCTGAAAAGTCATTTTTTGGTAATTTTTGAATGTCCATAAACGTTTGTAAGCTCTATGACGAAAAAAGCGAAGGATGCTGTCTGACCAAAACACGTTTCGCAGTAACATACATTAGCGGTAACTTAATTCGCTTTTATGTACATCGCAGTCGCGTAATCAAGTCAAGAGATTTGAAAACTACAAAGATATCTTAGACCTCTTACATATCTTGAACCTCAAGCTATAAACTACACCCAGCGTCCCTTTCTTACTTTACATAGCCAGGTGGTAGGTGGACTTTATCTGTAGCCACTTCATAATGATAAGCAAATGATTACCAAAACTGATCACATTTTTTATTTGTCATTTTATTTTAACTACACAAATAACAACCACTTTTTGAATATAAAATGTTATCGAATGATTCCTTTATTTCGAATTGAAGCTTGTATTTGGTTATCAATACTTGTATAATATTTCATAATACTTAACAATTTGACCACACGTTTCATATCACCATCGAAGAATGCTGTGGATAATTGTTTTTGATATTCTTTGATTTTCGCTTTGATTTCTTTATTGAGGCTCATGATCTGGGCTTCAGTCTCGGCTTTTTCTACTTCCTCGTTCTTCTCCATGATCTTCATCAGGAATTCTTTGTCCACTTCTGTCTTCTCGGGAAGTTCTTTTCCCCTCAATTTTAGCATGTATATTCCTGTAAATAAATTTAAAGTTAGAGTTGTTCTAGCTAAAGAACCACAGCGTTACTATTTATTTAATCTGAGGTTCTAGTCAAGACAGTACATTTACCTACACTAATAATAATACAGGATGTTAAAAAAAGTGCGTTTGAAATTTTAAGGGGTTACTCAGAATTAAGTACTTACAGAAACAGGAAAAATATTGAAAAAATCCGATCTCCAATTTTTTTACAATTTCCCATACTAAATTTGAATAGTGACTCAAGAATTTGTATGGGCAACTAAAAAAAAAATTATCGGATTATTTCGATATTTTTCCTGTATTCTGTACTTGATTCTGAGTAACCCCTTAAAATTTCAAATGCACTTTTTTAACACCTGTATAGTACAAGAGATTATTTTTAGGTTTTATTTTTTAATCTGCCTAGTTTTGTTCAAGCCTGAATCTGGGTGTGCTTTTTATAACTTAAAAGAGCACTCTGAATTTAAAAATATGCAGTACAATCTGTACAATACACATTATAACAAATATTGCTTGTTTTGCAATTGCAATTGCAAACTCAGTGAATATAATTTTAGTGAAAAATAGTTCCCTTCTACTTTGTATAAATCTATTAAAGTTAAATTTTCCAAAAGTTATGTTGTGCTCACATAGCCATATCTAATTCGAGTACAGATTTAAAATCTTAAAAATTCAAGAACATTTATCCTCCACTTTGTGAGATTGTTTTTTAAAAATGGTGCAATGTAATACTTAATCTTACTTAAATTAAATTAATTAATTAAGTATATCACTGACTACAATTTCATACATGTTTTATTTATTTACCTCGAGAAAGTGGCTCCAGTAGTGTTTTGTAGGCTTCATTCACTAATGAAGAATATGTTGCCGATATTTCTTGCTCTTCTTTACCCCTGGAACAAATCAATACCTAAGAATCTCATTTAAAACATTTACATATTTACATAATTTACATAATTTTACAGATTCTTATACTGTTGCTAAACTTAGTAGCATTGGTTTATCTACCATTTACTTTTAGGAGTCATTTCGGATACAATTCCTGACTGTATCAAATTAATAGTAACCGGAAGTTCTTTATGGAATAATCTAGGTTCCAACAACAAGAATGGTTGAAGTTTAGTGATACATACTAGGTCCACTACTAGCAGTCACCATTGCAGCTGGTGTCATTGTTAAGTATAATAAAGTATGATGCCCTTTGTTCCAAGCTTGCACTCTAGAGTCTAAGAGTAACTATTAGCTGTGACAATGGGATCATCTTGAGGAGCATTTCTGTAGAGCCATGGAACGCGCAAATATGATATAGTGGGGACAAGACGGGGTGCATTATGAAGGGCTTGTCAAGGTTTCTTTTAAAATCACATTTAAGGGAGTCATTTTTTGAGAGAGTAAGGGTATAATTTGTGTATTTTTTTATATTTCTTAAGTGTGATAGGGACAACCAAGTAAATAATTACTAGTTTAGTAATGGGATCCATTGTGCTGCTGTTTTGACAGGAACGTAAAGGTCTCAAAACAAACTCACTTGTTAGCAAACTTGTCTGGGTGCAAATGCATTTGCAGATCCTTAAATCTTTTCGATAGTTCGTTTTCGTCGACATCGTAGGTCTCACTTACGCCGAGGATTCTGAAGTAGTTCGTTTTACGTGTGTTTGGTTTCTGTAAAGCCTTGCAGTTTGAACAAAATAGATTCGATATAAGTTTTTCCAGGTCTCTGCCACAGGACCAACAGGATGAGAACCTTACGAGCCGGAGAACTGACCCCTTTAACACATGATTACGAAACAACATTGCGAGACTCATAATTTTGTTAAAAAAACACAAATAAAATTACAAAAACGTTCCATATAGTTTCAGTATGGATTCCACTGAAAATCACTAAGGCCACGTAATTTTTTTGCGCTCAGAAAAATATTTTTTTCACAATGTTTTCGTAAAATTTCACGGTCATAAATTCATGGAAAAATCAATCAGCTGATCAAAGTGTCAAAAAGAATAGTGTTGTATTGTTTGAGGTATTCTGAAAAACAGGTAACGTATAGACCTGTTACTTTGTTGGCCAAAAATAACAGCTATCGTAATACATTATATTATAAGGTGTTAAGAAATTAGTTGTTATTACACTGAATAACTTTCCCATGGAACCCATAGTCAATTCGCGAAAAAATTTTACTTTTCTAACAAGTCTGTCACCTAAGCGCCCGCCCACTTCGTATAAGAAGTCCAAAAGACAATGTCAAGCTGGCCATACTGTCGTGCCCCAGCCCGAAAATAGGCAATGCACACATATTACACGAATGATTTATATATCAAACGATAGCTGTTTGATTGTAAAATAAAACCGTATTGCCATTTTACCTTCAAAAGTTGGGAGAACAGAAATATTAACTTGTAAGCTAAAGTGATGCTTACCTAAGGTACGATGGGGTAATAGCGGATGACTTTTTAGTGCCTTGTAATAATAGAGAGAAAACCTATATATATTTCACAAATCTTACGGCTTACGGCTGTAAAAATTCGTAAAATTAATAATAAAGAGATAAATAGTTAATACAAAATTAGAAATAAATATTTAAATGGTAACTTTTTTTCTCTAAATTGTCCATCTTCTATTGACGCACATTCCATGTTACCCTTGCTAACCTTATAAAACGTAACTTAATGTTTACATTCTTGAATGAATGACTGAATGATATATGATAATAAGGTTTAACACAGATGATGCTCGTAATTCATATGAGGAGATTATGTTCCAACATACTTATTCCTCTATGATTGCCTTATAGGTAGGCATCGAGTAGTGGACTGGCAACGTTCATTAAAACTTACCGTTAAAATTGTCAAGTTACTTTTTTACTTCTTGTTTTAATCCGAATATAAAAATTGTGATATTTAAACATCTAACTAAAGGTTTCACATTGAGGTTTACGTTTACATGTTGTTATATGACTTAATAAACTTAGGACCCTTGGTAGGTGAACTGATCGAAAGAACTAATTTATCCGGACCAACAGAATAATAAAGCATGTTCTTTTTAACAAAACAGACCTAAATTCTACTAAATGTAATGCTTACGGTGTGTTTATTTTAGTAACTATCTACATATTATAACAAAGGTTGTCTTATAATATACTGAGGCAACTGAAAATAAATTCAGAGGTTTGTTTATAGTAGTCTAGTATATAGTTATATGCATCTTGTTGGTGTGTGTGAATCTAGCATGGTGTATTTACAGCCGAAAATAATTTAATGCTATTTTGACATTTAATCTCCGGAGATCAAACGTCAATGTAGTGATGTATGATGTGGATATTTCGTGAGTTTATGGAAAAATCGGTTTATTCATAAAGAAACTTTCATAAACAGCATTGTTAAAATGTCAAAGGAATAATTATACTCATGTTATTGTGAAACATAAAAAACCGCTTAAATTCTGGACTTCACAGTTTAACTTACTTTATGCTTACTACTTCATACTTCTAGTTACTTCAGTTCAAAGAAGGATACATGTTCGCGGATCTAATTATATAATAAGTCGACCATATAATATTTAATATGGAGAATCACTGGTACCTTCTACCCGTGTGAAATATTTGGTTAAAGAATTTAAATTAAGCTCGGTGTGTTCTCAGCCTGAGTAGTTGACAAAATAATGACAGTAAGATTTATAAACTAAAATGAGAATTGCATACCGTTCGTAGAGTTTACATAGATCTATTTAAAAACTCTCTCATTCTGAATTGCAATAATAAGTAATAATATTAATGTTTAATATTATATTCTTTGTCGTTTCTATAATTTTCATTTTTTTACATATCGAGGGTTCACGGGCGACTTGTATTAAGCGACATTTTTAGAAATGTTCAGGAGACTGATTTAAAAAAATATTTCTTAGAAAAATAATCATTAAAACTTAACTTCTTAGTATTATAGAGATTCTAGATATTCTTAATATTTTAAATATTATTCAGAAGTTATTTTTTGTGAGGTATTTTGTAAGAAATAAATTTTTAAAGTAGAGGTTACCTGTGTTTCCAAAAATGTCGCTTAATACAAGTCGCCCGTGAACCCTCGATATATAAATCATTGGTATTTTTTAAATACTCGTTAAATAAAAGTTATCGGTATTTGAATATTACATATTAAATTGATTCATTTTTCCGATAATTTCACAACACTATTGAATGAGTGAATGAAAATCAAATGCCTATCAATCTTTCATGTATCACGTATATAGCAGTATTTTTTATTTATTTATTATCTATTTTCCAAACTTTTAAAGAGGGTAGAGAATACCCATAATTATTAATTCATTATTTTAAGGTATGTCACGTAATTTTATTTTTGTAATACATAGGGGGTAAAAAAAAAATTATACAAGTACAAAAATGTTTCTATCTTCCTCAGGTAACTCGCGTGAATTAGTCAAATATCTACAAAAATATGTTTTTATCTTTTTTCTCCCAACTTTTACAGAAATTTTGAAAAATGTAAAATTCTGAATTATTTGTGTTACGGTTTTTTACTTTATCTTATTTTTGTAATATTTCGGAATAAAATAATGAAAATATAAGTACGAATATGACTCTGGGGCACAAACGGGCATTGTCTTTTTCTTTGCGAATTCACTATGAGTTCCTTTGGGAAACTTGTTCAGGTTCATGAGTAGAAGTAGCCCCAGTTTAAGTAATGACAGTCAATTTTCTAACTAACACCTTGTATTATTTTTGGGTAAGAGGGTAAGATTATTTTTGGTGGGCTTCTGCTCGCGAAACATAATGCCTTAAATATAATTCCACGCCACAAACATCCATACTTATTATGATAGTGATGAAGTGAGATGAGATTTGAAATACATGTTGTAATGAAAGACAATCATCTAAGAAAACAAAATTATCATTATTTATATTTATAACTAGTTTACACCTGCGACTTCGTCTGCGTAGACTTTAGAATTGGATCTCGAGAGAAGGAAAATGTTAAGGTGGCACCATCTAGTGACAAAGTGGAATTTTGAGTTTTTAGGCAGTCCTCCGGGAACCCTTAATTTTTCCGGGATAAAAGTATCCTGTATGTTAGCCGAGTGCTTTATCTATCTACTTACTAAATTTCATTCAAATCCGTCCAGTAGTTTCGGCGTGAAAGCGGAACAAACAAACAAACAAACATCCATACTTTCGTATTTATATTAGTGAGATAACTGTTAGAAAACCTCTCCGTTACAATACAACTTCGCATCCCTATTTCATTTAAAAAAAGTAAAGTGTCATTGTGAGTGTCATAATGTCATTGTCAGGGACTTTTTGGCGGGAACTCGCGGCAAGAGTTTGTCATTTTTGTTTTATTATCCGAAAAAATAGATATCGTGGTTTTTAATGCATAATATTGATAGTGTATTGTTCAATAAAGTGCCATTTAAGTGTCTAATATGTAGGATAATGAAATAAAAGTGTGTAAACTGTGTTTCGAGTGCTCTCAAGAAGTCCATGAAATCTTCATCAAAAGTGCTATCATTTTGTTGAAGAATAGAGAAAAAGTTAAAGACGACAGAAATTGATAAATGAGAACTCAAATGAAATAGAAAAATATTTAGAGAAGAGCAAACTACGTAAGAATAGGCTGTATGGCCAGAGAAGCCTTTGCCTTTTCCTTGCAAAAGCAGGAAAGAACCAAACAAAAAAAAAAAAAAAAAATGTCATTGTCAGTGAGCGTTGAGGTTGTAATGTAATCACTTTGCTTTTGCTTTGATATTTTGTTGTTAGTTGGTTTTTACTGTACAATTTTGTTAAATAAAAATGGTATCGTATTTCACCATTGATGGCACAGGCGAGACGACAAACTTCCAGAAGGAAATTTCGAACATGATGCATGGTTTTGGTGACAACCCAAATCCAAACGCAGCGACCGTGGTTTTAGTCGAAAACATTGTTCTGCAGCAGCTTCGAAACATGCTACAGGAGGCTGTTTACTATTCCAATATGAGGGGCTCTAAAGCTATATCCAATTACGACATAATATATCTCATGAGGAAAAATAAAATGAAGCTAAAAAGACTACATGACTATCAACTCAAGTTGGACCAGATAGACAAAAGCAGACAGGCAGCTTTAGGCACCCCAACGGAACCGCTGATGTCTGGCATTATATTAGAAGACGAAAAAGATCCCGCCATCAAAAAGAGAAGAACCCACATCGATGTTATCAAGGAGTTTGATGAAGCAGATGAAGTAAGTCAAATAAAGTTTGATTCGATTGATTATCTGAGAAAGCTGAGAGCTGCAAAGATAACTGAATCAATGACTTATGATAAGTATGAAGCGTATCATAAAGCGAGGTGTAGTTCATTCCGGTCTAGTTACGGTATTGGCAAGGGTTATTTGAAATTAGAACGATGGATCAATCCGAACAAGGAACTAAAGATAACACTCTCAGCGTTAGAAGTATTATGCTTCGTTGCCTATGAAACTGTTGCAGAAATTGTGGATGCTGTATTTCTGATTAGGCAGGATGCCAAGAAGAAACCTGGGGATCCATTTGCAAAGTTTGAAGGAGGTTATTTTTGTAATCCAGTGAGTCTGAGCAATGCTGTCTACATCAAATCAGGGTATGAAGGGGTGCCAGCGATCACTGTTGCAGAAGTAAGAGAAGTACTAAGAAGGTACTTCAATCCACGAACAGGCATGAATGGAGTATTTTATAGAAATATGTGTCAGGATCTGCCTAATAGGTATATCATAGTTTAACTGAATTCAATTTGTGTATTAACATTCTTGTAAAAAACTATTATTTTGTGTAATTAATAAGGTTTATCAATAGTTAGATATTATTTAAAAGTATTTCTAAATAACTAAATAGTTAGCTCTTAAGTTTATGCAATTTGCAGAGATAGTCTTTATGTCAAGACGAGAAAGACATGCAAAGACAAGGACAACACTGAGCTGCAATTTAAGAGCTAGGTATTTAGTTATTTGGTCTTTCTGTAGATTACAATAAACAATAGATATTTTATGTACTTAAGTAGGTGTATGAATAATATGGGTATTGATGATAGTGTTGACAATATTATGAATATACATTAATTCATAGAAACTAGCAGTTTAATTAATTTCATGTTTCTCAACTCTTATTGTATTTCCCTTTATAGGGTCATTCTAAAATACCTGAAAAAAAAATTACAGCGGCTTCTCATGAAACTGACTGAAGGACTTTTCTCAAGTAACCTATTCTCAATTTGTAAAAACATTTTTAGAGTTCTTATACTAATTGAACAACTGAATCGCCAATTTTGATGGGAAGTCCAAAATTTTTTTTTGCAAATTGAGTATAGGTTCCATAGGGAAAGTTCAGCTTCATGAGCAAAAGCCAATTGTAAATATTTTTCAGGTATTTTAGAAGGACCCTAGGTTTATTGTGTATCAATCCTATTTTTACTGCCATAGCATTACCAAAAAGTAATAGGGTTATTGGTAGTTACAAGTTTTATATTATATCTGTGCTTTAGTGGTATGATCACGCTATCTACCGACAGTGATCGTTACTAAGAGCTTGGTTGGCTGGTTGAGCTTGTCGTTTCTTGAAACAGAACCTTCACATAGATATTCCGTAACGAAAGTACGAAAAACATTTACTAGAGGGCGCTTACCTGGACATTTGTGAGTTGTATAAAAGTTCAAATTTTAATATCTATAATGCTAGGGCCAGATATGCGCGCGAATATTCGTGTCGCGTTATCGCGATAAAACTTCGTCTTCGCGCTACGACGAAGTACAATGTCCACATCATCGGCCGACAGTACTGTCGTACAAATTAAGAACACAGTAAGTGACAGATTTCGCGCGAATGATTTTGAACCTTATTCGTAATATGATACAAGGTTCAATCAGTACTGTGAATCCATGTGCGCGAACCCCATTCGTCTTCGCGCGAATTATTATTCGCGGTACAACGAAGTGCGTGGCCAGACCTATTGCGACAACGCGAATATTCGCCGAAGCGCGCAGATATAGCCGTAGAATTAAGGTAAGATAAGGTAATTAAGGTAGGTAACAGTGAATTGGGTAGGTAATCTGTGTGTGGTTCTAATTCAAATTAAAACCTTAATTAATAAATACAGATTTTTCTTTATTGCTAGAAGAGTTAATTTCCAACTCACTTGTGGTGCTCATACTGTGAGAGGAAGATAGGTACATTACCATCCTATTTTAAAAAGGATACAATGATACAATGGACAGTTTTTATCAAATAAGTAATCTAACGTAACTAATGAAAAATAAAAACCCGTTAAAATAGCTATCCTATGACAACCGCTACTAGCCACTAGTTGCCGATAAACCGGGATACTCTCATGTCCCTTGTGCTACCATAATTAGAAATGTTTTTATATCCGAATCAGGTTATCGATCGATTGATATTAATATATTATTAATATATCATTATTGCTTGTCAACTTTCTTGTATTTAATCGCCGAATAAATGTTTTTTCTTTCTTTCTTTCTTATTTGTATAAAAAATCCTAAATAAATAAATAAATTGACTTTTATAGAAATCAACGATCGATCACCTTTATAGTCAACATTAGGACTACCTCCTTTTTGGTGATTCCAATAACACTACGCCTATTAATAATCAATCCTTTTTAGATAGGAAATCCAAATAAGTAATATCCTTTTCTTTGACTACCAGCTGCTCGTGAATACGTTTCGAGCGGGTCGGTTCAAGTGCACTTCAGGCTTCTACCCCTCCCCACTC
Organism: Coleophora deauratella; assembly: GCA_958295455.1. NCBI lineage: Eukaryota > Metazoa > Arthropoda > Insecta > Lepidoptera > Coleophoridae > Coleophora > Coleophora deauratella. The sequence goes on along the minus strand of OY282409.1, from coordinate 8,545,360 downwards.
AAGGGCCAGGATACTGCAGGCAGCCGCTGTATCGCTACTACAACTAAAATCGAGTGGTTATCCGTGCGTGTTATCTTTTGTTTTTATTATTATTCTTTTTCCGGTTACGCTTGATAAAGGGATAGAAAATTTTTAAGTTTAGATTTCCAGGATTGGTTACCTGGTTTAGTATTATATTTCGGATAAAACATACGGTAACTTGGCCGCAAAGCAGGATCCTTGTGCTATGAAAACCATAGATGACCAAAGTCGGTAGCAAGGAAGGAATGGCAGATATTTTGCCGATTACGTTGAGCACATATCTATCTACTATGCTACGGAATTTGAATAAAACAGGTACCAATGTAGGTATGTTACATATATTTGTAGCAGTATATGTAAGCGCACAAAATCCAGTCTGAATCTGGATTGTTGTACTAGCGGAGTTTTGATTGGAAAATTAATCTAAAAAATCGCTATCCTCTGCGGCATTTCGGGCAATGAGTTTTTGTTTCGGATTACAAATCGATATGAACGAATGAAGGAGTTTTTATTTTGATAATTCTATTCAAAATTGTACTCTCAATTTTAATGTTTTTTTTTTATGGAACAGACATTCCTTTAATTAGAAACAGAAAGGCTAAGCGATCACGATACACGGTCTCTCAACCCCTTTAGTACTCAATAGTGGGGAATAATAATAATAATAATAATAATAATAATAATAATATAGCGTAGGAATTGTCCAAACGGCTGGGAATAAGGCCTTCAAAACCGGCCGTTTAAAAAGAACATCTCGTATCTCGGACCTCACCAGCAAGCTCATGGAGGAAAGACGAAGCCTGATTCTGAAATCCTCTGAAGATGCTTGTCAGTATCGGCGACTAAACAGACAGATCTCCAAGTCCTTGACCCGTGATATACGCCAATTTAATACCAACCGTATTAAAGAGGCTATCGAGCGCAATAAAGGGTCAAAAGTATTCGCAAGGGATCTGTCTGCTGGTCAAAGCCAACTGACAAAGCTGAAGACCGAGGATGGCAGAGTCGTGTCGTCCAAGCCCGAGCTGTTGGAAGAGGTTGAGAAATTCTACGGACAATTATACATGACTACACGCTTACCTGTCAGCAATCTGGCTGAAGACCCGAGAGCCAGATTGTCCCGACACTATACCGAAGATATCCCAGACGTCAGCCTGTGCGAGATTAGAATGGCTCTCAAACAGCTTAAGAACAACAAGGCACCGGGTGATGATGGAATTACGGCTGAGCTTCTGAAAGCAGGTGGAGAACCGGTACTTATAGCTCTTCAGAAGCTATTTAATTCCGTCATGCTCGAGGGACGAACGCCTACAGCATGGCACAGGAGTGTGGTGGTGCTCTTCTTCAAGAAGGGTGATAAGTCTCTGCTGAAGAATTACAGACCCATCTCACTCCTGAGCCATGTCTACAAGCTGTTTTCGAGAGTCATTACGAATCGTCTCGCACGCAGGTTTGACGACTTCCAGCCTCCCGAACAAGCCGGTTTCCGAAAAGGCTTCAGTACCATAGACCACATACATACGCTGCGGAAGATTATACAGAAGACCGAAGAGTATAATCGGCCACTATGCTTGGCGTTTGTGGACTATGAGAAAGCCTTTGATTCGATCGAGACCTGGGCTGTGTTGCAGTCTCTCCAACGGTGCCAAATTGATTATCGATACATCGAAGTGTTGAAGTGCTTGTATGAAAACGCCACCATGTCGGTCCACCTCCAGGATCAGAATTCGAAACCTATCCGGCTGCAGCGTGGGGTGAGACAGGGAGACGTTATATCTCCGAAACTGTTCACCGCTGCACTGGAAGACGTTTTCAAGCTTCTGGACTGGAGAGGACTCGGCATTAACATCAATGGCGAGTACATCACTCACCTTCGATTTGCTGACGATATCGTGATCATGGCTGAGACCTTGGAAGACCTAGGCGCAATGCTCGAAGGACTTAGTAGAGTCTCCCAACTAGTGGGTCTTAAAATGAACATGGATAAGACGAAAATCATGTCAAACGTCCGTGTTACACCCACTCCTCTGAAGGTTGGAGACTCTACACTCGAAGTTGTTGACGAATATGTATACCTGGGACAAACAGTCCAGTTAGGTAGGTCCAACTTCGAGAAAGAGATCAATCGTCGAATCCAACTCGGCTGGGCAGCGTTCGGGAAGCTTCGCAATATCTTTACGTCCAAAATACCGCAGTCCCTCAAGACTAAAGTCTTTGACCAGTGTGTGTTGCCAGTGATGACATATGGATCCGAGACATGGTCGCTTACTATGGGCCTTATAAGAAGGCTCAAAGTCACCCAAAGGGCGATGGAGCGTGCTATGCTTGGTGTTTCCCTACGTGATCGAATCAGAAATGAGGAGATACGTAGGAGAACTAAAGTTACCGACATAGCTCTCAGAATCGCTAGACTTAAGTGGCAGTGGGCAGGGCACATAGCTCGTAGAACAGATGGCCGTTGGGGCAGTAAAGTTCTCGAATGGCGACCGCGCACCGGAAGGCGCAGTGTGGGCAGGCCCCCGACTCGGTGGACCGACGACCTGGTAAAGGTTGCAGGAAGCCGCTGGATGCGAGCCGCACAGGACCGGTCGGTGTGGAAATCCTTGGGGGAGGCCTTTGTCCAGCAGTGGACGTCTTTCGGCTGATAGATAGATAGATAGATAGCGTAGGGATGTGACGACCCCATCGCCACTGGTGTAGAGGCTGCAGTGACAGCGCAGCCTCCTCATAAGTGTAATTAGTCAGTACCCCCTGGACTCGGTGTTGACCGTGCCGAATTCCAATTTGACCCCGGGTACAAAAATATAGGGGTCCATAACGGTCACGCGTAAAATGATGATGGAAAGTGAAATTAATGAAGGACGCATAGGGTCGCTGCCCGGGGGCCGCCGGGGCGCGTCTGGTCGCGCTAATGCCAGGCGCGGCAGCATGCGAGTTGGCGCATCACGACCGGCCCGAACACCTGGCCGGTCAATTTCAATTTCAATTTCAATTTCAATTTATTTATTGCATACCATGTGTTTACAAAAATACCATGTCACTTCCATCATCGCCACCAGTGCGCTTGGCGTCGGCAGGGTCTTCACAGGCCCAGCAGGTGCGCCCGCCGCTGGTGGAGTACGCCGCATGAGATGGTCTAGGTCTCAAAATGAGAACCTCATGCGAGCGTACTACGGTGCGACGGGGGGAGAAACTCGTCGGACGGGGTATCGAGCGAGGATGCACCAAGAGTTTTTGCGCTTGGAGCCCGCATTGTCTGTTTCGGAGCAAAACCTCTCGGACCGAGTTCGGTACATATTGCGCTCGAACATCTTTAGCGCGGCCGAACTCGAAGGACTACGACGCGAAGTCGTTCCGGTCTCAAGATCCTCATTGAACGGGTCGCGGCGTTTATCAGCGCATGTGCCACAAGTGGTTGAACCGCCTAATAATCCCTCACAATTACTAGATGAGGATGTTGAGACTGAAACGATTTCCCAGGAATTAGAGCACATCAGGAGCACACTTGAGGAGGCGATTCGAGAATTCCGCGCTCTGCCTCCTGAGGAGAGGCCGCGGCTTCCACGATTGCCTCTTAGCGTCCGGAATCGGGATGTCATTGAGGCCGTAAATCGTATGCTGCCAGAATATTTGGCATGTAGCAGCGACCTTGGTGATACAAACTCAATCCTTTTTGGCGCTGCAATGGCGGTCTGTCGATATGTAGGTGCCAAAATGCCAGTACCGGCTCGCACCGCCGCCTCGCGGAGAAAGCCGGCTTGGCAAAAGAGGATTGAGCGTCGTATCACTAAGACAAGGGTCCTCATTGGCAAACTGATCGCTTTCAGGTCGGGCAACACCAGGCCCCGAGTGATGCGCTTTGTTAGACTCGCATTTGCAGGATCAGACTTTGATCCTGCAGGGCACCATGCAATGCGATTAGTTGCAGAGCGCATCGATGACCTGAAGCAACGGATAGCTGCGTGGGCAAATCGAATTCGGCGATACTCTGAGCGAGTAGACCGGTTTCGACAGAATCGCCTCTTCATGAGTGATCAAAAGAAGTTCTACAGATCGTTGGACCGACCTGCTGTGTTGAACACAGGCGAAAGCCCGGATCACGAGGTAATGGTAGCCTTTTGGCGTAACCTGTGGTCTAGGCCTGTTCAACACAACGAGGAGCGGTGGATGGCTGAGTTGGAGGAGCCATGTGATGGCATTGAACCTATGAACCCCGTGACCATTAGTGCCGAAGATGTTTCGCAAGCGGTCCGTAAAGCTCCTAATTGGAAAACCCCAGGAAGCGACGGACTGCACCACTACTGGCTCAAGGGGTTCTATGCTAGTCACGAGACCTTCGCCAACCAGTTCCAGCAAGCACTCGAGCAGTGTCAGGTTCCGAACTTCTTGACTACTGGGATCACTCATTTAGCTCCTAAGTCGAACAATACCGCTGACCCTAGCCAGTACCGCCCCATTACGTGTCTTTCAACAACATACAATACACTAACATCTATTCTGAAGGCCAAGATGGACGCCTTCATAAAGGCGAATAACATCATGGCAGTATATCAGAATGGATGTAGGGGCGGGAGTCGCGGTACGAAGGAGCTGCTCCTGATTGACGCGGTCGTGGGCAAATTGGTGAATCGCAATCGACGCAATTTCTCCGCTGCCTGGATTGATTACAAGAAGGCTTTTGACTCGGTTCCCCATTCATGGTTAAAGAGAGTTCTCGAGCTGTACAAGATAGATAGTACAGTTAGAGACTTCCTCGGCACATGTATGGGGCAATGGAGTACGATCCTTAGTCTCCATGGTCAGCGGCTGTCGAATGCGGAAGACCGGATTTGGATAAAGAGGGGTATATTCCAGGGCGATTGTCTGAGTCCTCTTTGGTTTTGCCTGTCTTTGAATCCACTCAGCTTTCTGCTCGAGAAATCAGGGACGGGATTTCAGTTTCAGAGAGGGGGCTTACGCATGACTCACCTTCTGTACATGGACGATCTCAAACTGTTCGCCCCAAATGCAACACGGTTAGAGGAGCTGTTGAGAGTCACTTGTAATTTCAGCAGCACCATCAACATGGAGCTAGGGGTGGATAAGTGTGCGATCCTTCATGTGGAGAGAGGTAGGGTGGTGCATTCGAATGGAGTTGATAGTGAACATTCGTACCCTCTCTGAGACTGAGACATACCGGTATCTGGGTATGTTGCAGAGTATTGGTGTGAACGAGACGGAGGTGAAGCAGGCGGTATGTGACGTGTTTTGGGAGCGCCTGACAAAAGTTTTGGAAAGCTATTTGTCCGGCGTTAACAAGATACGAGCATTCAATGCTTGGGTCATCCCCGTTCTTATGTACACCTTCGGCATACTCAGATGGACACAGACTGAATTAGACGCCCTGGATCGGAAAGTCCGCACTACTATGACACTCCACAGAATGCATCATCCGAGGTCGTCAGTGATGAGGCTGTATATTCCGCGGAAGAGTGGCGGTCGTGGCCTTTTTAGTGCGAAACAAATGCACAACCGTGAAATATGCAGCCTCCGATGCTATTTCCTAGCGAAAGTCGATAGTGATTTGCATAGAGTTGTCATAGCATGTGATAAAGGACTAACCCCTTTGTCCATGGCCCAAGAGAACTGGCAAGCGCCGGCTGTACTTAGCACTGTTGAGCGGGAAGCCATTTGGAAAGAAAAAGAGCTGCACGGAAGGTTCTTTAAGGCTTTCTACAGATCCTTCGTAGATCAGAAGGCTTCCGTGCACTGGTTGCGCTTTGGAGACCTCTTTGCGGAGACAGAGGGTTTTGTCTGTGCAATACAGGATCAGGTTGTAAGGACGAACAACTACAGGAGGTTCATAATGAAAGACGGTACCTTGGACGTATGTCGGTTATGCTGTCAACCAGGTGAGACCCTACGCCATATAACCTCCGGTTGTTCGGTTCTTTGTAACACAGAGTATCTGCACAGACATAACCAAGCAGCCAGGATCCTGCATCAAGAGATCGCTCTAAAGTATGGCTTCATAGCTCGGCGGTTGCCATATTACAAGTACACGCCGGAGTCGGTTCTCGAAAATGACCGAGCCAAGCTCTACTGGGACCGAGACATCATCACGGACAGGTCTATTGATCATAATAGACCTGATATCGTGTTGATGGATCGGACGCAGTCATGGGTGTTTTTGGTGGATATCACTATTCCACACGATGAAAACCTCGTGCAAGCCGATGCCGACAAAAGGTTGCGGTACCTTAATCTGGCGCACGAGGTTACGGATATGTGGCAAGTGCAATCCACTGAAATCATTCCTGTAGTCCTGTCCGTTAATGGTTTGATCCCAGTTGACTTGGATCGTAACCTTAGACAGCTGGGACTTCGAGGCAAACCGATAATAGCGGCTATGCAAAAGGCAGTCCTCCTCGACAATGCCCGGATTGTCCGACGCTTTCTCTCCTCGTCGCACTGACCTCCAGCCGACTGTGCTTCTGCTGGAGTACCTCCTGCCACTTCGCCAAGCGCGAAGTGAGCAGTGTAGCGAAAGCTTATATTGGACATAATAATAATATCCGGGACAAATCACACACGGTCATCTGGCCCCAAACTAGGATTCCCTGTATCTTGGGAACCAGAGACTGATATACATACACATATACTTTTAAATACATACATATATAGATATAATACACCCAGACCCCACCCTGTGTGGGGATCGAACCCACGACTCTCGGATCAGAGGTCAGGATCGCTAACCACTTAGCCACCGAGTCAGTCAACTAGTGCAACGCCTAGTATGGGAACCGTTTTATTTTGGATCCGGCGCTCAAAGTTGGCATAGTTGTTCCCTAAGCCGTTCTGAGTAGATTAAGCCCGGGAGCCACCGAGAGCCATCCTCCGTTCGGTAGGGGGAGGGGGGAAAGTTTGTTTCTGCCGCGCTCCATTTGAGGGCTTATATCTACAAAACTATTGGTACTAGGGCAAGTGAGATATCATTTTCGTATGATTTAAGGATAAGGAATTCATTTCTGTAACAAAAAAAATAACTTTCAATATACAAAAAAAGAAATATTTGATAAAACGTATAAAACATGACTACCTTTTTTCCGCATATGTGTCGATTAATTTTTAATGGTCTAAGATATTAGCATGAAAAAAATATATTCTGAAAGCCACACTTCTTAGGATTATAAAAATATAAATTTCATTAGAATAGCATAATAAATATTTAGTGAAAAAAAATATAATTTGATGCTCGGCAGAGTAGCATAAAACGCGCGGTTTTAGTATCTGTTGTTCGTAAGTAAATAAAATGAATCATCAAACGCCCAAATGAATGTTAAGTAACATAGTATAAACAGGTACATTATATTATTATTTTAATATTTCTCGCACGCACAAAATATTTGTCACGTAAAATAAAATTTTTTTTTCCTTATAAAAACGTATTTGAGAAAATCCGCAAAACGTGACTAACTATTTCTCATTCGAATTATGGTGGTTTACTATCTAACTTCCGTTGTATTATGGTGGTTTTCTATGTAACTTGCGTGGTCACGTTGATCACCCAGGTTAACTGACTTCAGAAATGGTCATACATAACCATAATGAGTTTGACTCTTATTGGCGCATTAATCTCGTAACCGTTTCCGTACTTCGCAAGCCACGTCAAATTATTTTCATGACAACTGATGAAGCTTCGACCAGCGCCTATACAACTCCAAAACCCCGAAAGCATTCAGATCGAGTTGCACAATCGCTTCGAAAGCCTAGGAGAATGTGAAAATGTGGACGAATACAACGACAGGTTTGTGGAAATTGTCCACACTGCTGGGAATAAGGCCTTCAAAACAAGACGTTAAAAAAGACATATCGGACCTCACCAGCAAGCTCATGGAGGAAAAACGGAGCCTGATTCTGAAATCCTCTGAAGATGCTTGTCAATATCGGCGACTAAACAGACAGATCTCCAAGTCCTTGACGCCAATTTAATACCAATCGTATTAAAGAGGCTATCGAGCGCAATAAAAGGTCAAAAGTATTGGCAAGGGATCTGTCTGCTGGTCAAAGTCAACTGACAAAGCTGAAGACCGAGGATGGCAGAGTCGTGTCGTCCAAGCCCAAGCTGTTGGAAGAGGTTGAGAGGTCTACGGACAATTATACACGACTACATGCTTACTATTCCGAAGATATCCCAGACGTCAGCCTATGCGAGATTAGAATGGCTCTCAAGCAGCTTAAGAACAACAAGGCACCCGGTGTTGACGGAATAGCGGCTGAGCTTCTGAAAACAGGTACACAGGGCACAGAAGTGTGGTGGTGCTCTTCTTCAAGAAGGGTAATAAGACTCTTCTGAAGAATTACAGACCCACCTCACTCCTGAGCCATGTCTACAAGCCATGTCGAGAATCATTACGAATCGTCTCGCACGCAGGTTTGACGACTACCAACCTCCCGAACAAGCTGGTTTCCGAAAAGGCTTCTGTACCATAGACCACATACATACGCTGCGGCAGATTATGTAGAAGACCAAAGAGTATGTTGGCGTTTGTGGACTATGAGAAAGCTTTTGTTTCGATCGAGACCTGGGCTGTGTTACAGTCTCTCCAACAGTGTCAAATTAACTATCGATACACATCGAAGTGTTGAAGTGTTTGTATGAAAACGCCACCATGTCGGTCCACCTCCAGGATCAGAATTCGAAACCTATTCGGTTGTAGCGTGGGGTGAGACAGGGAGACGTTATATCTCCGAAACTGTTCACCGCTGCACTGGAAGACGTTTTCAAGCTTCGGGACTGGAGTGGACTCAGCATCAACATCAATGGCGAATACATCACTCACCTTCGATTTGCTGAAGAAATCGTGATCATGTCTGAGACCTTGGAGGACCTAGGCGCAATGCTCGATGGACTCAGTAGAGTCTCTCAACAAGTGGGTCTTAAAATGAACATGGATAAGACGAAAATCATGTCAAACGTCCGTGTTACACCCACTCCTCTGAAGGTTGGAGACTCTACTCTCGAAGTTGTTGAAGAATATGTATACCTGGGACAAGCAGTCCGGTTAGGTAGGTCCAACTTCGAGAAAGAGATCAATCGTCGAATCCAACTTGGCTGGGCAGCGTTCGGAAAGCTCCGCAATATCTTCACGTCCAAAATACCGCAGTGTCTCAAGACTAAAGTCTTTGACCAGTGTGTGTTGCCAGTGATGAGACAACATATGGATCCGATACATGGTCGCTTACTATAGACCTCATAAGAAGGCTCAAGGTCACCCAAAGGGCGATGGAGCGTGCTATGCTTGGTATTTCCCTACGTGATCGAATCAGAAATGAGGAGATACGTAGGAGAACTAAAGTTACCGACATAGCTCTTAGAATCGCTAGACTTAAGTGGCAGTGGGCAGGGCAAATAGCTCGTAGAACAGATGGCCGTTGGGGCAGTAAAGTTTTCGAGTGGCGATGGCGACCGCGCACCGGAAGACGCAGTGTGGGCAGGCCTCCGACTCCGTGGACCGACGACCTGGTGGGTTGCGGGAAGCTGCTGGATGCGAACCGCACAGGACCGGTCGGTGTGGAAATCCTTGGGGGAGGCCTTTTTCCAGCAGTGGAGGTCTTTCGGCTGATAGATAGTAAACCACCATAATTCGTATGAAAAATACAATAGTCACATTTTTCGAATTTTCTCATATATGATTTTTTAAGGAAAATATTTTTTGTTCTACGTGATAAATGTTTTGATAAATATTTAAATAATAATAGTATGTACCTATTTTTATTATGTTACTTAACAGTCATTTTTGGGCGCTAGATAATTCATTTTATTTACTTACTTACAAACGAACAACAGATACTAAAACCGTGCGTTTTATGCTACTCTGCCGACCATCAAATTTTTTTTTTCACTAAGTATTCATTATGCTATTCTAATGAAATTTTTATAATTCTAGGAAATGTGGCTTTCAGAATATATTTTTTTCATGCTAATATCCTAGACCATTAAAAATTAATCGACACGTATGTGGAAAAAAACCACCCACACTTCATTATCTACTTGTTGGATCGCGCTTCTTTTGGGGCTTATATCTCCATAATTTTATGTTCTAGGGCAAGGCCGATATCATTTTCGGATATTTTAAGGATGATAAATTCATTTCTTCAACCAAAAAAAAAAAAATACTTTTCATAGAAAAAAAAAAGAAATATAACTCCTGTAATTTAGAACCGCGCGGACCGCGCGTTTTATGCTACGCTGCCACGCATTGAATTTTATTTTTTCTCGAAGTATTTATCATGCTATTCTAATAAAACTTATATTTTTATAATTCTTGGTAATGTGGCTTTCAGAATATATTTTTTTCATGCTAATATCTTAGACCATTAAAAATTAATCGACACATATGCGGAAAAAAGGTAGTCATGTTTTATACGTTTTATCAAATATTTCTTTTTTTATATATTGAAATTTATTTTTTTTGTTACAGAAATGAATTCCTTATCCTTGAATCATACGAAAATGATATCTCACTTGCCCTAGTACCAATAGTTTTGGAGATATAAGCCCTCAAATGGAGCGCGGCAGAAACAAACTTTCCCCCCCTCCCCCTACCAAACGGGGGATGGCTCCCGATGGCTCCCGGGCTTAATCCACTCAGAATGACCTAGGAAACAACTATGCCAAGTTTGAGCGCCGGATCCATAATAAAACGGTTCATCGCACTAAATCCCCGACTACAAAGCAAGGCTACGCCAGCATTATTTGTTCAGCAACAATATGCACTTTTTACAGAACTAAAATAAGATTAGTAATAAGTTCTGGAATTAAGCTTTGCCTCGGAGTTTTCTAAGCGGTCTAATGACAGTCATGCAACCTCACTGAAAAATTGGGCGTTAATTTAATAAATTTTGGTGGTGAAGCCGGAATAAATTACGGCGTGCCGCAGGGTGGCGTGCTCTCTGCTCTCCTCTTTTCCGTTTTCATTAATTCTATCTCTCTCAAACTATCTTCATCTCACCACCTATATGCTGACGATTTACAAATATACTCGCAGGCTCCTCTAAATAACTTGCATGAGGCTATTGACACAATTAATATGGATTTAGAGCGCATATCACAATGGAGTAAATCTTATGGACTACAGGTGAACCCATCCAAAACCCAGTGCATTATTATAGGCAGTCCATATTTCATTGCGAGAGTCAAATATGACCAACTGCCACCTATTATGTTTGATGGAGTCCGCATAAAATTCAGCGACAAAGTGAAAAATCTGGGCGTTATTTTTGATAGTACCTTGTCCTGGTCAGCTCATATATCGGAGGTTAGCAGAAAAGTGTTCGCCTCAGTGAGATCGTTAAATCGTCTCAGAAATTTCCTCCCAAATGCCACTAAAATTACATTAGCCCAGACGCTTATACTCCCTATCCTTGACTATGCCGACTCATGTTACCCTGACCTCAATGTTGAGCTTTTAAATAAATTAGAACGCATGCAAAATCTTGCGATTCGATTTATATATGGCTTACGAAAGTATGACCACGTCTCGCCGTATCGGGAAGAATTAAAGTGGCTATCTGTTCATCGTCGCAGGGATGCTCACGTTCTGTCTATTCTATACTCTGTCCTATTTAGCAATAAATCTCCTACCTATCTCCAGACCCCTTTTAAATTTCTATCTTCTACTCATAGTCGCCAGCTTCGCTCTGCAAACACACTTCGATTATATGTTCCTCCACATTGCACTAATTTCTACTCTAATTCTTTTGCTCTTCATGCTATCTCCTTATGGAACTCGCTTCCAGAAACTATTCAGCGCTCTCCGTCCCTTTCTGTCTTCAAATCTCAGGTCAAATCTTTTTTTCTATCTCTTTAGTATTTTTCTGCCATCCGTTTGTTTTTACCATTTTCCCATTTTTGGTTGCTGTACGAAGTTGTATTTATTTTTTATGTATTTTGTATTTATATATTATAGTTTAGTATTTGTATGTATGTGTAGTTAATATATACCTTCATATATGTATTTATTTATATTTATTATAAACCAGATTATATATATAATTTAATTTTTATTATGATGTTTTGAGTGTATAAATACTCTACCCGTATTAGATATTAAGTATTTCATGTTCTCCTCTACCTCAAGGTTGTCTGGAAGAGATTGCTTATAGCAATAAGACCGCCTACCTGTACAGTTCCATAATTATGTACTAGTTATAATTATTTGTAGTTTTTATGTACTAAAAAGTGTAAATAAATAAATAAATAAATAAATAAATTACGTCCCTTTCATCTAGATAGACCTATTATACCTTTCCACATTTGTTTGAGAAGTGGGCATAAATGTGTGGTAGTCCCAGCACAGGTATGTACTTGGGTAGTAGGGGCTGTCACGTTTACTGTTTTTTTTTTAAATAGTTCTTCAACTTTATGTAGGTATAAAATTAAATAGTTTTAACCTGAAAACGAGTCTTTTGAAGTTTAAGGTTAGTTGTTGCTAAGGGCCTTGTATATTACGAAAGCCCCCCGCAATAGGTATATGGCACGAAACATGGGGTAGCTGATGCCTATTTATAATTCCTTACACAAATAGACTGTACATACTAGGCATTTTCTATTCTAAGCGCCCCGGCCGTGCGCCGCTAATTATATCAAGGCCCTTTGGGCTTCTTATCCACCAGAGATGTGCGAGGAAGCGGAGCGGTGTGCGAGGAAAAAACCACCAATAGAATCGCTTCATTTTCCTAGCCTCGCTTAGCACAGCTCAGGCGAAAAAGGGCTTAGTGAAGCGAGGAGGAAATGTGTGCAAGGGATGTGTTCCGAAGGATGTGTTGCGAGGAATGTATTGCGAGGGATGTGATATTGTTGCGCAAAAACATTTCATAGCTTCGCATCGCATCCTCGAACGAGACATTTTCCTCGCACATGTTTGGTGGAAACCCCCACACATTTCCACAGCACAGCTACACATCCTCGTACGACACATTTTCCTCGCACATCTCTGGTGGAAAATCAGCCTTATGTTGAGTTCGTCAACAACCAACTACTGAGGTGGCTCAGAAAGGTTAGGTCATACTCCACACTTGGGCTAGTCTGTGTATCCTATAGTCATATTAAATTATCTATTTATAGGTAGGTGTGCATCATTTCGGTCGGAAGATAACTAGTTTTGACCTACGGACCTAATCCCTACTGTGTGAGACACTATGCCACATACTTCCAGCTGTTAAGAGATCCATCAAAGTGTCTAATTATGAATAGATTTCTTTCTAATTACATTTATAAAATCTTACGTCCCACTTCTGGAGCACGGTGTCTCTTCCCATACCTTGGCAAGCTTAGGCCTTAATCCGCACATAGAGGCCATAATCTACCTTAAGCTTACCTTACTACATCCCTGCCATAGGGAAATACCCTTCCATTCCTCACGAACCCATGCAAGGGACGTGCTTCTCATACAGTTGGCGAGTTTACCGGTTGCTACCCGATTCGCCGAAATGTTTCCACGAGGGAAGAAGGAATGTTAATGTGACAAAAATACTTTGGCGAATAAGAAGTAAGCAGGCTTTGGGACCCGGTGATAACAAGGTATCTGTATTTATAATAGTTGAATCTTAGGATGATTGACTCACTCGGTGGCTCAGTGGTTAGTGCCCCTGACTACTGATCCGAGAATCGTGGGTTCGATCCCCACCCAGGGCAAACATTTCTGTGATGAGCAGATTTATTTGCTCTGTTTCGGGGTATATTATATACGTACGTATTTAAATATATATGTGTATGTATATCAGTCTCTGGTTCCCATGAAATAGTTAACAGTTGACCGTGTGTGTTTTGTCCTGGATAATTATTTACTTGATTTAACGGACACCGTTTTGTTACATTGAGATTGGGGCTAGGAATGGGGGTAATTAAAGGGAGGGGGGGGGGTAATCTTGGTAGAGATACGTACCAAGATTGTTCTAAAACTTTATTAAAATCACAAAAAACAAATCAGTCAGCTGATTGACCAACATTTTTATGGCAAGTTATTTTTTTCAAAGTAAGTACAAGTTTTGTTAAGGCGAGGTTGTAACGAGCTCCTGCGCATTAATTTGCGCAGTACTAAACGTGAGAACTACCCACGCCACGCGAATCATTTACGTTTTAGGTGTTTTTTCTGAATGAAAGTGCTCAAACGAATGGCGTAGTTTCATTCATATCGTCGAAACCAATATTGTTTTACAGTTTTATTATTTTTTCTTTTGATATACTGGGAACTGTTTTAAGTTTTAAGTCATGGTAGACCCATCTTTGAATTTTTTTAATAAGTACATTTTTTTTTCAGATTTGACATTTCTATGGTTTTACGTCATTACTTTAAAAAAACCGTCATTTTGGTACAAGAGCGCCTTAAGTTTCACGAGTAAAAGCATGCAAAAGTCCTTTAGGATTACAAAGTTGGATTTGTAATATTATGTATATAGATATGTTGAATTTTTATACTCTGCAGATAATAATCCTATCAAAACATAAATGTGACAAAAAAAGAGCCTCGTTCGTAAATAAATAACCTTGTAAGGTAAGCTCGGATTATGGCTTCGCTATAAAAAGAAATGATATTTAGGTAACTGGAAACTCCTTAAATCAAAGCTGTTGTTATGTATAACGTTTTTTAGTTACTTTAAAGATTTATTATGTTCTTTTATTTATTTATTTATTTTATTTTATTTATTCAGGGAACATACAGTCATATAAGTAGTGTTACATACACATAATTATAATATTACAACAGACCTGGAGTCCCATAGGATATTTTTATTACATCAGATAAATGAGCTCTGAGAAAGAACTAGTGCACTATACATGCTAATTTAAATTAGACAAAAGTTTGCTAATAGCACTTTTGTAAGCACCCAAGGATAAATTAAATATATCAACAGTTGATAAATCATTGTTGTAGTAGCGCGTCGAACGTCTGAAAAAACTATATTTTGTAGAATTGGTCGAAAAGGGAGAAATAGAGAATGTTGTTTTTGTGCGAGAGGATATACGTGGGGGAATCCTAAAGTTGATTTCTGCCAAAAGTGCAGGCGAATCAATAATATTATGAATTATTTTAAATAAGCAGATAGAATCGTGATAAATTCGCCTGTGCTTTAAAGGTAAGATGTTATATCGTTTTGCGGCTGTATCATAGTCTGAGAACCATGTACCAGTTCGGTAATCGAGGTTCTTCAAAAATTTATTTTGTACCTTTTCCAATCTATTAATATGGACATTATAGCTTGGATTCCACACGACACTCCCAAATTCTAGTGAGCTACGAACGAAAGAAAAGTATAGGATTTTTAAAGTGGAGGCCTTACGGAATGGTTGAGAAATCCTTAAAATAAAGCCAAGATTTTTAAAGCATTTTGTTACAATATGGTCTATGTGTTTATTATAATGTAATTTAGACTTAGATTTCTTTTCTACTCAATAGTGCTATATCAGCAATTAATGTGTTGATTTTAGATTTTTTTCGGGTAGTTCATTAGGTACCTAAATGATTTTGATTTGTTAATAATAAAAATGTGTTGAAGCGAGTTTCTTTTGGGCTCGACGTTTCTTCTCGCTTCGCAAACACTTTTCGAAAAACGTTTCGATATATAAGATTTATTTTTATTTAAATGTTTTTTTATTTATAATATTTAAGTAGATGCTTTGCATAATCTCCGTTGAGTGTACCTACAGGTTCCGCGTGGTAGGAACTTTGTACTATAAGTAGAAAAAAACGATGATATAAAAGATTATGCAAAGCATCTACTTAAATATTATAAATAAAAAAAACATTTAAATAAAAATAAATCTTTACGTAATATAATATCATTCTCGCAATTTTTTTCTCTTATAAACGACATATCGACGGGTGAAAGGCTATTTTTGTATTAAGCGATATTTTTGGAAAAATTTTGGATGCCGTTTTAAAATTTTGTTCGTATAAAAATACTCATTAAAAATAAATATTAAGAATATCAAGAGTTTGAATAATAAGTACTAAGAAGTTTATTTTTAATGATTATTTTTCTATGAAAGTAATTTTTACTACGATCTCCTGAACATTCCAAAAATACCTGTCGATATTATTTTGTTGCTGGTGAAATTATCCAAAAATTCAAATTCGAACATTTTAACTACGTGCAGATATTTAAAGACGTTATTTTTAAACAAGAAGGGGCCTTCAATAAAACACCTATATTCTTCACAACCACCCATAGTCTCACGATACATTTAAATCCATTAACTTCAGTTTCGTTGGTTTTGAGCAAACTCCGTCTAAATTCCTCTGAGAGAGATAAGACACCACCCCTAAACAATATCCCAACCATGGAATACAGATTCCAACAAAAGAAACATAAATAGGTTGGTTATAAGTGGGTTATAAATTCTTAAAAGCCTCAAATATAATTTGTTACAATGCAAAATGTAAGGGGTCATAGGGGCTAAAAAGCAGTGTGTTAGAAAGAGACGAACGATGTCACTCCGTTCAACCCTCAAGGGTACGTTCCTGAAATTCAGCCAGTACGAAACTCTCCCACGGAAAGGGTGTACGTGCGGTTGTAAATAAAATAATTCTCGGTCCTTCGTAATTCGAATTTTGAAATTAAAAAAGTAAAGAAAAAAACTAGTGTCAGTGTGTTTACTGTGTAAAATACTTACTTCGTATCTTGTGGTTGTGACAGTAGTAGATTCAAAAAAAAAAATTAAAGAGTGTATTTCTGTGTATAGCGTAAAGTAAATGTCTTGTCTCCTTTAATTATCCTAGTTAATGTCCCGAGCATAAAGTTTGTCAATTAAAAGTTGGGGTGATTTGGACTGTGACTTCGATTGCCGGTATGTAAGTGGATAATTCCGTTTTATTGCTTACCTTGATTACATTAATTAAATTGTAAGTTTAATGTAAGTAATCAGTTTCGATCTTGGTTGTGAATTTCAAATTTCTCCAGGTTTTTCGGGACCAAGACTTCTATGTTTTATTACAGTATTTATTACGATCGGTAGATCTGTTTTGCGAAAATATACATTACATCATAGTGTATATATAAACAGAGTGTACAAAGTTCTCTCATCCTCATTTGGAAACTTAATAAAAGTAGTCTTCTACTCAGCACACTGAACAACTCTCCCCAAGAAAAGTAATGAATCTGAAAAAAAGGGAATTTGAACAGTACGTAAAGATAGGTCAGCTGATCGTCCAACATCGTGCGGGATATTGGAAAGACATTTTTTTTTTGAGAACTCAGTTTTGGTCCGTTGAGAAAAATTAATTTCTTCAGTTAAACCCAGTTTAAGTTTACGCTAAAGGTTTTTGTACAGCCTGTAAATATAAATAAACAATGAAATATTTCTGTCTGAACTTCTAACGATAAAGCATCAAAAAATTTGTTGACTATATTTTCATGTCTTAAAGTGACGACTTATATTTACTTAGGTAATATAAACATGGCAAGGAAATATATGCTAGATACAAAAATACAAAGTCTGTAAAAAAAAAACACAAAACTGATATTCTGTAGATTTTTTTCATAATGGCTTATAGTGGCAAACTATATTGGGTATTAAAAAAAAAAGAATGTTTTAATATTTTTTCTGTATTCTATTTTTGATTCTGAGTAATCCCTTTAAATTTCAAACGCACTTTTTTAACACCTGTATTTTGTTCAGTGTAATTTTTTTATCATACATTCTAGGTATTACACATACAATTTAATAAAATAAATAAAAAAATTACTGCTTTTTCTCTTAAAAAGTGGCAGTTTGCTACTCACAAATATTGTAAATGAGTGAATATGTATATTTTTTATTTTTGTTAGTTTTGTTCTCCTCGTTACGCCTCAATATCCAACAAATCTTGACGTTGGCACGTATACAGCCTGTGATATGGAGAAGTTGCCTCCGTCACTGACACTGAATGAATCGTCTGCAATAGACGTAAAGGCCATTGATTATGGAGAAGAACGTAGGCTATCTTTTTATTCCGATTCCTGAAGTGTTTTCTGTGGGATAAACAGAAATTGTACGCGAGCGAAGCCACGAGAAGAAAGCTAGTCAGAACATTAAGTTAATAGCCCTTATTGTCCCCACTTCTTGTCTTTTCATACGTCTGGAAGGATAGGCCATACTCCACACATTAAAAATGAGTCAGAACATTAAAAATTATTAAATACATTAAAATAACGTTGTCACCTTATCGAAATTATAATATAAAGCTTAGGTAACCTAGACTTTTGCTATGAAATACAAACGAACTGTTTTTAGCACTCAAAAGTTTTCCGTTTTATTGCTTAACGAGTTCGCAAACAAAAGTTCCAAATTCATTATAAATAAAGAGCTTTTTCTTTCTCTGAACGTTTCTACTAAT
The DNA here is from genome assembly GCA_958295455.1 of Coleophora deauratella. NCBI lineage: Eukaryota > Metazoa > Arthropoda > Insecta > Lepidoptera > Coleophoridae > Coleophora > Coleophora deauratella. The sequence continues at coordinate 8,526,977 of OY282409.1, read as the reverse complement.
GAACCCCTCTTACCATATTTTTCGTATATATTTTACTGTAGGAGTTATTTTCGAAGACACGGTGCTCATTACTTTTATTGTGAAAACCTGAGGAGACTTCAATGTTATGTGGGTAACCTACGTGGGTGTGCACTGCTATCATACAGGGTGTTAAAAAAGTGCGTTTGAGATTTTAAAGGGCTACTCAGAATCAAGTATAGAATACAGGAAAAATATTTGAAAAATCCTATCTTCAACTTTGTTTTCAGTTTCCCACACTAAATCTCAATAGCAAATCATGAATTTCTATGGGAAACTGAAAAAAAATATTGTAGATCAGATTTTTTCAATATTTTTCCTGTATTAAATACTTGATTCTGAGTAACCCCTTAAATATTCGAACGCACTTTTTTAACACTACGGATTTATATTTTTATATTTTTCATACTTTATTCTGAGTAACCCCTTCAAATCTCAAACGCACTTTTTTAACAGCCTGTATTATACATTATGTATTTGTTGTGTAGTGTGTTTACATGTTACGAGTTACGACCTTCCCAGCTGTCACTACCACCTAGAGGTCTAAATATACATAACTATAAGAATACAGTTTTTCTGCAGCATGTAACGAAACGGTTTGTGCAAATATAATATTAATTTGAAATATTTATTTTTATAGTATTGTCTGATTAAATAAATTTCTCCGAATGAATTTATTTAGTATACTAGCTTATGCCCTCGACTTTATCTGCGTGGCTAAAAAGGTATTTATGTTTTATTTTTAAATTATATATTTTTATAGTTATCCAGGCATAAACCATTCGTGAGACAAATTTCATTTAAAGCCATTCAGCAGTTTTTTGCGTGATTAACAAACTTACCAACAACCAAACTTCCACATTTATAATATTAGTGTCTACTTCAGAAACTACATAACTTTTGTTTTATAACTTTGATGAAAACAGCAGAACGTTAACCAATCAGCTGATAGAATTTAATCGTAATGTTTTATTTTATTAGATTTTGTCATAGCAAGTGTTAGGTTAGATCAGTGTTTTCAACCTGTGGGTCGCGACCCCCAGGGCGGTCGCGAAGCCATACTCAGGGGGTCGCGGGGTTCTGTGTTGGAGACGTAAATAACTTAATATTTTTTTAATTGAAGAAAATTATAAATGAAGTCTTTCAAATCATTTGTGTTTATGGTTTTGATTTTTTTAACTTGTAAAGGGGTCGGGTATTCAAGAAGGTTGAAAAACACTGGGTTAGATGTTCAGAGAGCAAAACAACTCATTCCGTTCCGAATCAATATTATGAAATATGTATGTATAAACAAATGATATGAATGAAATAAATACAATAAATATAAAGTCAATGATATTCAATAATAAAATAAAATAATTATTGAAAACTGAGAACACAGTATGACATTCGATTAACTATAAGTAATTAAAATTATCCGTATATTCATTACATTTTCACTCAGCACAATTCTGAGCTATAATTTATTCTATCAGTTTATGCTTATTTTCAGACTCATTTGTGTTTCTGAAATGAGCCAAGCATTGCACTGGGTTTTTTACCTGACGCGGTAAAGCCCAAATTCTGTAGTCGGGTTCAACTTTCCCTTTTGGCTTTTTAGACAACGCGATAAAGTAAAAATTCTGTATTCGGGTTTACGTACGAAAAGTTCTCATAATTTTCTCTCGTAATTAAAATTAGTTACATTGTTTATGTTGGCAACTGTATGATAATCAAACTTCATAATTAATTTAGTTTAAATCAGTTAATTAACAGTGTTTGTACACAGATGTCGCAGTAAAATCGCGTGATTGGTTTTTCAAGAATATTCGCGTACGAATTATCGATGAAACGCGTAATTTATACTTTATTTTTCTAACTTCAATCCGTAAGAATCCGTAAATTGTATAAGAATATACATACACGTTCTTAAAAAAAGTGCATTTGAATTTTAAAGGGTTACTCAGAATCAAGTATAGTTTACTGGAAAAATATTGAAAAATCCGATCTACAATTATTTTTTTCAGTTTCCCATATTTAATCTGAATAATCAAGAATTTGTGTTGGAGACTGAAAAAATAATAGGGTTTTTCACCATTTTTTGAAAAGTATCTCAAATTGATCATTAGGTGGGAAAAAGTCCAAAAAAATTTTTTTTTTTTTTGTGAAACCTATAAGTACCCCAAAAATACATTTTAAATTACCATTCCCAATTAGCGCGCGAAAACGCTAGCCGCCATGATGTTTAGGTCGTTACGTCATTTCAGGAGTAAACAAAACAGCTCTGTACTAAAATTTTGACACATATTGCGAACAAAATGTCATTGTTTACCACTATTGTGACGTCACATGACAACCAGCATGGCGGCTGTCGTTTCAGATATTTGAAAAACAGATTAAAAAACTCGATTTTTGTAAATCAAAAATAAAATGTTTTTTCTCATTTTATTATATAGAAATCATATTAATTCGTTTACTTATTACAAATACTACAGTAAATAAGCAGTTTTAGATTTTTTCTTGTATAGAGTAAAATACCCTATTGTAGATCGTTTTTTTTCAATATTTTTCCTGTATTCAATACTTGATTCTGACTAACCCCTTACAATTTCAAGCGCACTTTATTAACACCCGTATATACGAACTGGCTGATAATTTCTGCAGAGGTTTATCCAATCTTACAGACTGAAACTATGTTTTCGTGAATATACTATTTGCATTTCATAAAATATTATAGAATATCTTTAATTTCCCAATAGATCTTAGTAAAGCATCGATTACGCGTTGTTCCAATTTTATGTGAAATTACGGAACTCTTCATGAAAAAACGGATAACGATACCTTACGGCGACATAAATTATTATTCGTATTGTACCTACGCCTGATTAAATTATTGAAAATGATATGTACAGTCGCGTGCAACTAAAAGTATACAGCTTTATAGTGCAAGTACTACTAGATGGCACGGCTACCCTGTATACTTTTAGGTGCACGGGACTGTACATTGGATGTGTAAAGATTTCATGCGTAAGGATTGTTGAGATTTCAATTGACCCTCAATTACTCGCGTGGATAACCCACGCGAGTAACCCATTTTTACCCTACAGCATGTTTGAAAGTTTGCAATACCTTAATTTTTAAAGATACCTGCACCGCGTTTCTAGTAGCTACCTAACTACCTGCCCCCTCCATGATTCAGTTACCTGCGCCCAACGACATTATCATTGCCTGCGCCTCTCTGTGTACTTTGGTTGTGTCAGGAGACCGTATCTGGGGTATATGTTGCCCCACGCGAGCATTAATGGAACTTTTTCTGACAAGCGATTTATAAGAAATACATACATATTGTACCTCTCATTTCAACCAAAATGACGGCGTTGTAGTCTACGTACACGAAGCAATCTCAGGTTTTTCAATTGAGGAACCTGAAGTCTCTGACTTCAATTGCATTATAAGATTTTAATCATTTTTGTTAATGTTCTATTAAAAAAATTTTTGTTTACTTAATTTGTGTGGCCAAGGTCAAGGGATAAGAAAATAAGGTTTTCGTGTGCTAAGTGCCACCACTACGTCTATCATGATGTGTGATGAATGTATTGATTACAAAAATCGGTTGAATTCATAATTATCTTACCAAAATTGTTGATTAAATAATTAATTGTTGATTTAATACGAGGTTAATTTTTTTCAGATTAAATAAGAAAAACAAAATAAAGCACTATATAATGTATTTTATTTTACTTTCAAAATTGGGGTTAAATATTCCCCACGCGAGTATTAGTGTAACTTTATTGATGCGAGTAATTAAGGGTTAATGGAAGTATCAAGTATAAAGTACTCCTGGAAACATTAATAGGGTGTTACGGAACTGAACAAATTTTCCTATAGAAATTATTCTGTATTTGCAAAAAATACATACACACACATATATATACACATACATACATATAAATGTACAAATCGATCGGTCAGTCTAACTTTGAGAACAAACAATACATCTCCATACAAAGAACCATTTTTTTTAACTTTCCAAACAATTAAATTTTTTTTCGACAATTCACTATGGGGTCCATGGAAAAAGTTGTTCAGTTTTATAAATGGAACACACCGTTTAAGTTTCCGACTGCGATCTTTTTATACCCCATTTAGTTTCTCAATACCTGTATATGTTAATAACAACATAAGCAGATTTCTAAAAAGCTCTTAAAGCGCCTTTGCACTAAATGCGCTCTAGTAAAAGTATAATAGTTTCTAATTCATTTTCATTAAAAAAAATAACTTTGATGTTTACGAGTATGTCTTATTGTTAGATGTAAAATACAATAATGATAAAGATAGTATAGTCTAGGACTTACGGTTCACTTCTGGATGAACTTTTACACCCCTTTTTAAACCGCGACCTTACCAGATAGAAACAAATAAAAGAACAACAGGAGAATATCAATAAAATGGCAAAGAGTTAAAAATAACCATAAGGTCACTGCTGCATGTGCTGAAAATGACTGCATGTAACTAACAATAGAGATAAAGGTTAGGAGGACTCTGTTATAAAAAGATAGTTTTATTGGTTATTAAGAGAATCTTCTCGTTTTATATGAACCTAATCATTTCAGGATAGATCACAGTTATCTGATGATAGGGTGAGTTTTTATTTCTTAATACAAAAGGCTATAAATGTGCTCTTAATAACAAGCATTTTCCCAAAGGAACCCATAGCACAGATTAGATAACAAGCCCATAGTCAAATCGCAAAAAAGGGCTCTCCATACAAATTGATCAACTGACCGGCCAAATTACAATAGTATGAAGTCCTATTTTTTTTGCGATTTGACTATGGGTTCCTTAGGAAAAAATGTTTGTTATCATGAGTAAATGCATAGCCTTCCTTATCAAGAAATAATTTCAAGTCAATACTTGTAGAAAGTCTAACAAAAAAAAAAACAAATGTGGCTTCTCCTCTTTGAGCTTTGTACTAGGTAGAAAAAAATACGATTTAAAAGAATGTGTACAGAGCGTCTACTTAAATAAAAAAAGATTTTGAGTTTTCATTTTTGTCTAAAGAAACTGAACAAGTTTCCCGAAGGAACCCGTAGTCAATCCCAAAATATAGTTTGAATTTTCTAACAAGCCGAACAGCTGATTGGTGAACTCAGCATGTCCACGAAGTCCAAAAGTTTTTTGCGCAATGACCTTGGAGCCCCCTTGAAGAAAATTATTTAGCAATTTAATATTCGGGACAAATTACATCTGGCCCCAAACTAGGATTCCCTGTATCTTGGGAACCAGAGACTAATATACATACACATATACATTTAAATACATACATATATATATATTATACACCCAGACTCAGAGCAAACAATTCTGCTCATCACAGAAAAGTTTGCCCTGTGTGGGGATCGAACCCACGACTCTCGGATCAGAGGTCAGGATCGCTAACCACTTAGCCACCGAGTCAGTCAATTTAGGTAGAAGAAGCTCCAATTGAAATAGTTTGAACTAAATTTGTTAGACCTTATAAGTTTAAACACAATATATAAATATTAAAAACAAAGGAATGATGCAAATAAAAAGTATAGAACAGTGGCTGGCGTGAACACGTTGATATCTCGAGACATGTTTTTCTTTTTATTGGCTAAAACGCTTCCTATGGTTTTTTTTCGAAAAAAATACATCTCTGAAACTTTAAAATTGCTGCCCTGAAAAATAGCAATTTTGGATATATAAATATATTCACGCCAGGCACGGAGGAGATGTTATTTTCTGTCACATTGTGCACATCCAAGCGGAGAGGATAAAGATCATACTAATCAGAATTACATTCTATGATGACATGTTTGCCATCTGAGGTAGCCACCTAAATCAATGAGGTGATTCAGACAAATCTAACGATACCTCACACTTCAGTATCCATCAGTTCAAGGCTTCAGGCTCTAGCGATAAAATAGACATACATACATATACATCTGAAAAGTTTACTTTTTCCCTGGCGTAGTTGGATTAAAATTACCAAGGTACCTAAGGTGGAGAATTTAACGACGACGGCTCGTAAAAACTTTTTAAATTTTCCATCGCGTCTCCATTACCTAGGACAAGGTATTGAACCCTGTTAATATAAATAGGTGCCTATACTTTATCGTAGTATTTATTGATACTCTGTCTCTAATCGTGTGGCACAATTTAACCGTCCTATCCACAAGGTATAGGCGGCGGTTGCCTGGTGTTGCACTTATCATCACCCTTGGTCACGTGTAGGGCATTTAAGATTTACACCTACGAACGTGTGCAACGCGACCATCATACACAACTAAAAATTAGATGCGCAGGTTTCCTCACGATGTTTTCCTTCACCGTTAAAGCAGTCGGTATGAAAATGCACGTAAGTTTCGAAAAACTCATTGGTACACTGGATAGGATTTGAACCCGAGACCTCTAGGAGGACGGAGTCACTAACCGCGACACCGACCGTTGTTCAGTACGTTTATTGATACTTTGAATATATTAGGCTTTAGGAAGTTACATCATCAGCGGCAGCAAACCCTCAGAATAGAATTACCATCGATCAATACGTAACCACGTATTTGACATAGAGATTATTTAGAATAGAATATGCACAATGGTCGTAGTAAGGTGTCTTGTAAGTTTAGGATAGTCAAATTTGTGATTACAGATGTTATAGAGTGTCATCATGTTAATCAATTTACGTCTGGCATGGAGAGACAGAACAGAATATTAATGAAGCAGTTTGGTATACGACATTTTTTTCTATAGCATCTATAATGTGTACTTCGAAGAAACTTTCTCTGTACTAATTCTAGTTGGTCACTATATTTATTGTACAATGGGTTCTAGATTTGAGCAGCGTATTCAAGGTGAGGTCGAACTAATGTGTTGCATAAATGTAAATAGGTAGAGGGGCGTTTGAAATCGAGGGAAGATCGCATCACAAAGAGCACTATTAATAATTTTGACAATATGACAGTCAAGGTGAAGCTGTCGATCTAAAAGTACACCCAGGTCTTGGACTAGCTCAGTAGTAGATAAAGTTATACCACCTAAGTGGTAGGGATAATCAATATTATTATTTTTGTAATGTTACTACTTTTTCTTTAAAAAGAAACTCGTTATAATTGTGCTTAAAGTGATATGTTTTCAGATCATCTTTGTATCGCTCGATAATATCAATATGATTTGCTCGTGTTACTAAAGAATAGAAATAAACCTTTTTTTTTACTCAAAATTGGTAGTCCCTTGGCTGTCGACAGCGAAGGAGGTTGGCTACCAGTCCTGCGAGACTGGCAGCTCGTTATAAATAATTTTTGTACATATTTAAAGTAGAAGTAAGCAAATTCGAAATGGCAATGACGATAACGTGCTTTCGCAGTTCTTTTTCTTAGTATCGTAAGTGGTGGTATTTTAAGTAAGCAAATTCAAAATGGCAATGACGATAACGTGCTTTCGCAGTTATTTTTTTAGTATCGTAAGTGGTGGTATTTTAAGTAAGCAAATTCAAAATGGCAATGACGATAACGTGCTTTCGCAGTTATTTTTCTTAGTATCGTAAGTGGTGGTATTTTAAGTAAGCAAATTCAAAATGGCAATGACGATAACGTGTTTTCGCAGTTCTTTTTCTTAGTATCGTAAGTGGTGGTATTTTATGGTGTTTGTTTTTATGTTTTTACCTTTATAATATAGCCTAAACCTTCGAACGAGCATCATTTAAATCAGCCTCTATACTTCACACTAGGTATCATCTCACCGAATAGTTTATCTAGGTACCTTTCGTTATAAAGTATATTGGACTATTATCGATAGTTCTTTATGTCGACGGGGATATTCTTTTATGGATGCTTGTAACTAATAACTTTATTAATAAGTTTATTATAGTCACTTATATTGCCATTATTTTTTTAACAATATAGTTTTTATTTTTATTATCAAAGAATAAAATCATGAGTTGATTTATGTTATTACTTAACAAAGGTAAGCTAAGTTAGTAGACAATCAATCAGTAGATAAACAATTTGTTAAGGAATATTTTTTTGGGTAAAAGAAATATAGAGACGACAAGCCATCAGTAAATAATCGGAGAAATTAATATTTGCTAAACTGATCTATCGGTTGAACATAATGTGTCCGAATAACGTAGGGAATCCAAATTATCAAGTTACTGTATTACAAATCAAGGCAGTCTTCCTATTTTCTTTAAAAACTAAAACACAACATAGATACTCGTGCCTAACACTAAAATGTAAAAATAATGTACGTTCGAGAAAATATCGTCTACAATTTTATTATACACAAAACGAACTTTCCTTCGCTCTACAAAAACATTTTCCCCCTAACGAAGGCTCCATAATTGCGTTGGGTATCGTATCGAAGTGCCTAATTCAATTATACTAGCTCCTGACCCCGGCTTCACCCACCTGGGGTGCGAAAACCTCTTGAATTATTTACTTAGGTTTTCGTTTTCGTAGATTTGCCCCTTACCGTTGTGAGGGAGGTACAACTATAGTGTGAGGAGAATACTTGTAGCGATAGCCATTGCCCTAAATCTTGGCAAGAAAAATAACTATAAGACTCAGGATCGCGTTAGATGGAGGAATCAGGAGAGTAGTTATTTTATTAATTAAATACATGATGTATATTGACTGACTCTGATCCGACGGTCGTGGGTTCGATCCCCACACAGGGCAAACTTTTCTGTGATGAGCAGAATTGTTTGCTCTGAGTCTGGATGTATAATATCTATTGTATATATGTATGTATTTAAATGTATATGTGTATGTATATCAGTCTCTGGTTCCCAAGATATAGGGAATCCTAGTTTGGGGCCAGACGACCGTGTGTGATTTGTCCCGGATATTTATTTGTTATTATTGTTATATTGTTTCTTTGGCTGAGCTTGAAACAAAATCAATGCCTTCGATTGCGGCAGCAGTTTCCTTTGGAAAATTCGGGAGCAGGAATGAAAAATAATAAAGAACTAAAGTTGCGTTGCGTTTTTCTTACCCCATTTAGTAGATTATTAAGTAAGGAAAAGTTCGCTGCTCAATTCCAAATTTCTTTGTCAACTTTAACTAATTGACCCTAACGTTTTAAAAGTTTAAGCACAGAGGTGTTTAATTTACTTAAATGCTGCCAATATTATATTACTAGCCTACATCCTCCATCTGTCTGTCTGGCAGGTATTATAGAGCTTGTATCTTTTTAACAATAAAAGGTAGCCTGTTCAAAGTTTCAGATGATACGTGTATAGCATCTATTATAACAAAATAAAAAGGTGTGTTATTCGCAAGCTGCACTGTGGCAAACTTTTATAGGAAGGAACAGAATCGCACTTGATTGCTTAAATCCTTTGACTGCCACAGTCTCAAACATGAGAACGCGAAGTTTTCGCGCTCTTTAAAATCTAGACAATCTTGTATAAACATAAATTTGAGTTTCATATTTTAATCTATATTATTCTTAAAGGTCTGTATTTTTAATGTGAATAAAGTTTTTTAGATTCAACTTATTAATGGTGTGGCGAAAGTGTTATTTTATCGAACATAATGAGTAATTTGGTTAAAAAAACAGGTCAAGTGCGAGTCGGACTCGCGCACCGAGGGTCCCGTATAAATTCATATTCATACATTTCTTGAACTCTATATCAAATACTCAGGCCTGTAATCACTTGAAGCTGTCGAAAAATCAAACTTCTATGCCAACGCAATCAAAAGATACGGCCGTTTATGCCGCATATTTGGACACTCGCATGGAATCAAAAGCTACTTCTACTACGGGTTCTTCTCGTATACCTAGAATCATGAAATTTGGCAGAAAGCAATGTCTTACTAATAGCACAAGTAAAGGAAAAAGTCCGAAAACCAAAAATATTTTAGTTACATCACAAAAAAAATCATAGCTTCAAGGAATTGCAGGCCTGAGTATATCAACTTGATAGGTCTACGCGTTCCTGAGAAAAAGAGTTGTGATAGACAGACAGACGGTACTTTTGAGGTACGGAACCCTAAAAATATTACCTCTTAAAACCAAAATACAGAATACGAGTGTTACCGATATACGTAGGTAACTAATATATAATATTCTGTATATAATGTTTTACTTATTTATTTTTTCCTTCCGCTTTGTTCTCATAAAATATTTATTGTATGGCTAATATTTATTGTAATTAATATATAAATATTCCCCAATTGAACCTTTGGTTACATCATGTCTAGTTTTTTCTACGAGTAGGCGGAAAGTCCACAGTATTATAATATAACGATATAATATTACATAAACAGGAATATCCTATTACTTACTTGGATTATGATATGAATATAAAAACAGCATTAATGTTGATGAACCAATGAGCAGTAAACAGGAAGTTGAAGAAATTTGCACGTGTAGCTTTTATCGAACTGAACAATTTTTGTTCTACGACTTTTTTTGGGATTTTTGGACTTCCATAAGAAGTTTTCTTATAATCAGCTGGCCGAAGTTTACGGAAATAACGAAAAAATAATAATTTTAAGATGTTATCTTTGATAGCAGAGGTAGTATATTAACCACAAAGATAGTATTAACAACACTTTGACGTGATCGTCCACTCGTGAAACTAAACCACTTTCTGCAAAGTATCTATGGTCATTTCGCAAAAAAGAAATTTCCTATTCCAGGTGAATCATGTAAACTTCGGGAACAAGAATTACCTAAGGAACATATGCAGGGCTTTTTTTGGACTTGGTAAAAGTTTTTCAGTTTCATGAAAACATTCAGGCGCTCTGATTAAAAGTTTTTACCTATCTTTTTTATTCGGTAGTTAGTTAGTAGTTTTAAAGTTTTGTGTTTTTTAATTAATCCTAGTTTAATAAACTTTCAACGTCAGTTTAATAAAGCTCTTACGGAAATTCGACATCTATTCTTATCTGCTTTAAATAGAAATTTCTATGGAATGAATAGCTCTCGTGGGAAAGATTTTAATGAAATTAAGATGTCTACTTATCTTTAGGTTTCTTTAGGGATCCATTGTTTGCCTCGGGCCCGGCATCGGCTATATTAAGTATTTTCGAACATTTTCTCTTTCAAGACTCACAAAAAGTTTTTAATTTAGGAAATCGATTATTAGAAGAATTCTTCTAAATATAAAATGTTTGCCACCATTATATTTATCAAGTACTTAGGCATTTAAATTCATAGACCTAGTATTTCGCATATCCATGCTTAAATTCAATATTTTGTTTATTAATATCGTATCCACTAGATTGCTTTTATGGGTGTGTGTTTAAATGCAATTTGAAAAATTAATTAAAATAACTTTTTAAAGGCACTGTAAAAAATACGTTTCTTTTCAATAGTCCTTGTGAATTTTATAAACATGTAATAAAGGCTTCACATTCCTGTAAAAGGAATATTAGCCAAATATATGATCTTATTACAAAGTTGTTTAAAAATAAAGCTAAGCTAAACCTGCGATACTTATTTTATTATTCCTTTATTTTCACAGTTAAGAAAAACACACATCCATTCATTTAAAATCTTTTTTTTTTAATGGAAACGTACGGGCCGTTACCAAACGCTCGAGTAAGTTTTATTTTTTGCTGACTGTACCCTGAGCAAGGGCTCCCTAGGGCGAACCTTGAAACCTCCCCACCGCAGGACCGACTTTACTTTCTGAAATCAAACCTGGATTGCAGTGTGGTTTGGTTTGAGATTTTTCTATTGGAAAATATATATATTTTTTTTATTAAAAATTTGAGTGCGTTTGACTACATCTCACCTGATGGAAAGTGATGATGTAGTCGAGGATGGATGGATGAATATGTTATTTTTATTTTAACGGTATCAATACAGAAGGCCCATATTGAGTGCAGGAAAATAGTAAGTTGTTTGAAGACAACATCGTATTTTAAGGAAGTATGTAATGCAGCATTTCCGCGGTAGCGGCGTGGTCTTACCGTTAACTGACTATTATGATATTATTATTATTATTCGTTTATTTCAGGCAACAAAACACACGGCGTAGATAACTGGTGTATTCACCATAGATATTGATGGATAGTCCTTTTCAGTCCAAAAACTTGAAGATCTGTTCCAGTGCCACAGTGAACAGTTAGGGGATAAGACATCCCTGTTTTCAACCTTTTTGAAATTGAATCAGTTTGTGTAATCGTAAAAAAAAAACAAGAAACTGTAATCAAATTTCGAAAATTACTATAAATTATTGGAATCATTTCAATTAATACGAAAGGACGAAATCAGTTTACTAGAAATCTTGCTAGTAGAATTATAGAATTACATAGACATATAAGAAAACATTATGTGACTGACAATTTGCACCGTACAACGGGTGAGTAAGGTACCCAATAACCCCATCCGGGATCCGGGATCCGGACTCCAGCCGCCGGGATTGTAATTGCGAGCACGCCCTAGTAATTTAATTCTCTTATCAGCAAGGAGATGGTATCACTCGCTAGGGACTTATCCTTACTGCCAATTCCGGAGCTGATGTTAGATTTTTTGTCCCACACACAGTTACGTGATGCGACTGCTATTCTTTTGGTGACTGTAACCATTGTGTCGAATTATATTTTGCAGGTCCATTGCACAGCGATTCGAATTTTTTCGATTTAATAAAAATAATAATCTAATACAACTTTAAGAAAAAACTGAACAGCTTTTCCCAACGAATCTATACAAAAGGAGCAAACAAATAAATAAAGACTCACCTGTGTGTTGGTATTGGTTTTTGACCTAGATATTTTTAATGGTTATGGCTTTTCTTCTTAGGCTAATAGCGATAGAAATATTAGGTATATTATTATATACTCGATAAAATGCTGGTAAGAAACTGAATCATACAGATAGAGTTACTTTTGTCTGGAGCTGCGTTAGCTATGGCTTATTTATAAATGTAGTAAATTAGAGTTAATGAATAAAAAAGAAATCACAATGGTATCGTTAGTAACCCTCAATAAATTGTGCAAACTCTACACACACACACACACACACACATTTTGCGCTAAGTATATTACTGAAATGGTATAACTAACCTTAGTTTACATAAATTTTTCAAAATTATAATGTTTAATATAGTTTATTTAGTATACTTACGATATGGAAGAGCTGGGTATCCTGGCACAAGTAGTATCGATACCTACTTAAAAGGATGCCTAAATCACAGGTTTTTAAAAAAAACTACTTTGTAACGAAATAAACATTTTATTAATTTTTATGTAATATATTTAATATAGAATAATACAAATAAGGACTTTATTCACGTGATCAAACTAAGATCGTCTAAAATATTTTTGGAGCATTTCTTGCGAGCAAAGTGGAATAAAGCCAACGCGACGATAGTTTCAGAGAAATATGGATGGGATTAAATAGATTTGAGCGGCGTAATAATGGTCAGACACTTGAGTAGGCAGGTTTTTATCTGAACGTAAGTGCGAAAGTGGAAATGTAGTAGAAATAAGTTTATCCACTTCCATCGCTATAATGGCGAAGGAAAACAGTGTGAGGGAACCTTTTTGCTCTAATGTTAAATATTACGGTGATTGAAAGCGTTTGGGAAAACCTGCTGAATATGACTACGTGTAAATAGCAGAGCCAGGAATTTAGCTACATAGCGGAAGCTTTGATGGAGCCGTATTAGTGCAATCTATCAATGCACAATACGTTAGCAACCTATATCGTCCCCAATTCTTAGGAATATTAGGTCATACTCCATATGGCGATAACTCCGCATTGGGCGATGATGTGGGGCTAATGGCCAACCATAGTGTCGCAAGATTTTAACTCGTCTATAAAGCCTCATTTCAGGTCAGCTTAGGTATCCTCCAGACTCAGCACACCCACAGCAGTATTATGTAGTCTCATGAGTGGCATCTTTCGCAAATTCGCTACGTTTTTCGCGAGGAAAGTTATTCAGTTTCATGGGTAGAAGCCCCAGTTTAAATAGTTTCAAATCACTTTGTAAGATATTGTATATATAGGGTGTTCAAATCAAATATAGAATACAGATAAATTATTCAAGAAAATCCGATCTATAATTATTTATTTGAGTTTCTCATAATAAATCTGAATAGTGAATCAAGAATTAGAATGGGAATCTGTAAAAAAAAATATTTTTTAAATATTTTTCCTGCATTCCTGCAGTACTTATAGTACTTGATTCTAAGTAACACCTTAAAATTTCAAACGCACTTTTTTAACACACTGTATTATAAAGGAATCGAAAAAAAATGCTTGAGAGAATGAATGAGAAGGTAAGTCTACACGCTGTGCACAAAAATAAAAATAAATAAAAGGATTGCTTAAGAAAGTAGTTGTAACCAACAGGCCCAGCAAAAAAAATGCGTAAGAAGTTTCAGTTAAGTCGAAAACTAAAACACCTAGCTAGGTTATTCATTCTTTTAAAATCCTAGAATAAAAAATACTATTACTACATAAAAAGCATTCCCTCTTTTTCTTACTCCGTTATTTACCAGGAATGTAATATTTATTACGAATGGAATGAACGTTGATTCTGATTCAGCGCTTGTTAAACTGACCTATAATACGACTAAAAGGTCGATTTCATAAAGCTTTTTGACCTTTTAGGACTATACAAAAAAATATATACTCCACCTTTTGTAGGACAAAAATAGCCAAAGACTGTGGGTTAGTGATTTAGTAGTAGATCTTATTCAGACATTTTAAGATATTCTCGATCGCGTAATTTCTATTTAGTCAAATCAGTGGCTTTTTATCCTGTCAAAGACGCTGTTGAAATTCTGAAATTGTTTGTTACATAAATTTGATGTCAATGTCATACATGATCATACATGTGTAACGTTTTAGACGAATACTTTGCGTTTTTTAATAAATATATAATTTTGAGAATGGACGACTTATAGTTAGATCTTCTTTTTATAAGCTTAATGCTACTGTAGACAAGATCTAACAAAATGAGCTGAAACTACAATATTTAAACTAGGTCATCTGTTCATGAAAGTAATCAACTTTTCCCACGGAATACATATTATACAGGATGAAATTGAAATCGCAAACTTGAATCGCAAAAATTTTGAGTCTTCATACAAATCGATGAGCTTATTAGCCAACTTTGTATGGGGTAGTCAAAATTCTTTTTTGCTCCGATTCAATTGGTTCCTTAGAGAAAGTTGTTCAGTTTCATGAGCAGAAGCCACATTTAAAATTTGGTCCACGATTTCAATTTCACCTGTATAGGCATTTCGCCATTTTTTTTGTCTTCTCTAACTAGATAATCGGGCAACATACCTATAAGGGAAAAATAATGAAGTGACTGTGGGATCCTTTGGAAAATTCATTCAATTTTATGTACACAAGTCTAAATATTTTAGCTGATTTTCTTAGTCCTTATAATTTAGAGAATAATAATTTGTCATCATAATTTTAAACGTGTCATATAACGGAACAAACAAATAATAATATAATAATAAATATCTGGGACAAATCACACACGGTCATCTGGCCCCTTACTAGAATCCGGGAGTTATCTGCATTAAAAATAAATTACGAAATATTATTCACTGAATAGCTCTTTTATTGAATTTTTTGAAAAACTTAATCACTTTCGTTATTCTTACATTTTCAACTTTTAATTTACAAGAATTTCGTAATTAGTATGCAAACTACTATATTGAACAATGACGTCATCGTACGAAATTTCAAAAATTTTTAGAACAAAATGTCGTTTTTGACATTTGATAAAAAGTAACTCAAATGACTAGCAGTCAACTACCGGATTGTCTGTACTATGGGAACCAGAGACTGATATACATACACAAATACATTTAAATACATACATATATAGATATAATACAGCCAGACACAAAGCAAATAAATCTGCTCATCACACAAATGTTTGCCCTAGGTGGGATCGAACCCATGACTCTCGGATCAGTAGTCAGGAGCGCTAACCACTGAGCCACCGAGTCAGTCAATCCTATCCTATTATTTTACTGTAAATATTTAGAATCTAAGTATTAATATTAGTAATTTATCATCTTTACATCTCATTATTTCGCTCCAACTGCCACTCTGTGTTTTGTTCCTAATAAAGCTATTTCTCACAGTATTGTGTGTATGTGTTACTGTAAAAGCCCGAACTACGGTAAATTCTAAGATTTACAAATCTTAATGGAAAACGTCCAGTCTAACCCAAGAGTTACCAACTTTTTACAGTAATATATGTACTTGATTATTATTATAATTATATTATTTATGTATGTATATTACTGTATGTATTATATTTGATATTTATTTATATATTAAAATATGTATATTTAAGATGTGTTATTTATAAGATTTATAAGTCGTGTTTGTAGCCTTTGCTCCACCTAAATATTTTAATGTAATTCCTCTTTAAAAGTCTAAGGTTGACTGGAAGAGATCCCGTAAGGGATAAGTCCGCCCTTGTATGTCTTGTCCTTGTTTTATGTATTGTATTTAGTTCTTTCACAATAAAGAGTTTACAAACAAACAAACAAACATACTTAGTATACAGGGTTATTTCCCCCCCCCCCACCAAAACTTCACAGTGGCTTCTACTCATGAAACTGAGCAACTTTCCCCAAGTAACCAATGCAATGGTCAATTCGCAAAAAAAATTTTGGACCTTTCATACTAATTTGATCACGTATGTAGCCTACTTTGTATGGAGATGCCCAAAATTTTTTTGCGAATTGACCGTTGGTTATTTGAGGAACGTTGTGCTCAGTTTCATGAGTAGAAGCCACTGTAAAGTTTTGATGGAGGATCTAAAAATAACACTGTATGCAGTTTAGTTTGAGAACAGAGAAACAGGGGGTTAAACGATCTTTCCCGGATAGGGAAAATCTTAACGAGTGTTTCTACCCATCATATTAAACAACTTTATCCAAGGAGCTCACAATGAATATGTTCTCTGTTTTTTTAACATTTCATCAAATGAAAACCTCAAAATATAATCTAATCTTTAAACTTTTTAGGAAGTCGAAACGTTTATTTAAATTTCATATTTACATATTTATTAATCCCTATCTGTAAGCCAAACATCAAAACTGTATTTTTTATTAACAGATTTTGAACATCCATATTTGTAATAATTTTATTTTACAGTTTATTTCAATATATTAAAATTCAAAATACTTAACGTTTCCAGTAATATTCTTCCTTGATTTTATAAAGCTTTACTTATACAGAATTTAATTTTCGAGAATTAAATGGTACCTCACTGTAAACTCAAACCATATAACGTTATATCCTAGAATTAATAATGGTTCTTAATATACACAATTGGTAAGCCCTTGGCATTATCTCATCAAAATCAAAAAAAATCAAAAACAAAAATCTTTTTTATTTAAGTACATACTTTACACATACTTTTAAATCGTCATATTTTTTTCTACCTAGTCCAAAGTTCCTACCACTCGGAACTTGTACACTCAACGTTTCGGGAAGTGTTAGCGGAGCGAGAAGAAAAGTTGAGACCAAAAGAAACATCTGATGGTAAATGTCGATAATGCTGAAGACTGAAGTGGGCTTACCAAGATTCCCCAACGCAATGGGAAACTGGCTATCTTATCTCCATGCCGGAATACATCAATGTTATTAAACATTGATGTTTGGCGGCAAGACTAAGTTGGTGGTTGCTAGCGAGGTGGGTTCAGAAAATACTCTACCTCCAACTAAACCGATGTTACAAAGTTGGACCCCGCCTGAAATTGAACCCGCGACCTCCTCATTAGGGAAGCGAGCGTTCTAGCCACTATACCAGAGAAGGTTCGTAAGAAATTATGTCAGAATATGGATAGTTTTGTTTGTGTTTTTGAGTTTGTGTATAATACATAATTTTTAGAGTTATGTATAGGCCCTGCCTATAACTATTTTTTTAAAGAAACAAGAATACTTCTTACATCTGTTTTGGACCTATACATGAGCGAATAAAGTTCTCGAAAGCCCCTGGACGCGGGAAACTTAGACCGGGCGTTGTGGAAAACCTTGGTGGAGTCCTTTGTTCAGCAAAGGATGTATTTCACCAGGTGGTGAAGATATTGACATATGTTTTAGATAAACTAACATGCTACCTTATTGGCCGAACTCCACCAATCAATAAATTGACTCCCTGTTTGTAAGTTGTGGCCTTTACCGAGCCACAGCTATGGGGACACTATGGGTTGTCAAAGAACTATATCGACACATTTTACTTCTAACTAAGATGATAGACGTACAGAAATTTTAATAATACATAAAAACATGACTTGTAATTTGCGAGGAGCAGGGAGTGGCCATAT
The DNA here is from genome assembly GCA_958295455.1 of Coleophora deauratella. Classification (NCBI taxonomy): domain Eukaryota; kingdom Metazoa; phylum Arthropoda; class Insecta; order Lepidoptera; family Coleophoridae; genus Coleophora; species Coleophora deauratella. Next base: position 8,508,693 of record OY282409.1, on the reverse strand, counting down.
TGTATAACAGTAGTAGACAGTAGGTATTAATATAATACAGGGTGTTAAAAAAGTGCGTTGAAAATAATTGTAGATCAGATTTTTCAATTTTTTTCCTGTATTCTATACTTGGTTCTGAATTTCAAAAGCACTTTTTTAAAACCCTGTATTTATTCTGTAACTGCGTCTAAACATGGTGTCATGCTTTCTTATAATTTAATATAGGGCACCAGCTATATGTACGATAGATACGTATACATACACACATATGGGTAGGTTACTGGTATAAGCTGACGATAAAGTGCCTCAGAAGGACCAACAAACTTTGTAATTGTGGCAGAGTGGGCGACATAACGAGGTTTGTGCGCACCTTATGCTGGGGTGATAAGGATTAAGTTGTGAGGGTTTAGTCTACGTCATGACATAAGATGTTGTGTAGATATCTTCAGTATAGATGTTAGGCTCGTTGACTAAGAAAACTCATATCGCCTGCTAGCAGACTTGAAACAGTTACAACACGACAGGGTTAAACATATGAAATATTGAACTTTGTTTAAAACGAGCTAGGGAACTTTTCAATTGAACTCAGCAAAATATTGGAAGATTCTTCTTGCTTCCTATATTCAATCACTTCCAATAACAATAAGGCACAGGGCGGCATAGATACCACTCCGAGTACAAACATAAAACTATAATAAAATCAGTCGCTTAGTTTCTTATAAAAAATAAGATATTATCTCCAAAAAAATCAACGAACTAAAGCTACAGATAAAAGCTTAGCATAATATTATAGTATCTTTATATATTATTGCTATGAAACGTTTCAATTATTCAAGTTATATTGGGCGCCCATCCGCCGTCGAAAATCGAGATGTGGGTCAGGCTCTATTGCAGTCTACATCCAATAATGTTCAATGTCATTTATTTACTCATATAGGTGTCACGGCCAGATAATAGAAATTGGCTAGAATCTAGATTGAAATAACTGGCCATATCGTTGAGGAGTTTCGACAAAATAGAGTTACCTTTACCGTATACCAGCTTGCAGCAACCTAACCCAGAGTTTTTTCGGAACCTCAACGATATGGCTTTTTTTACGGGACAAATCACACTCGAACATCTGGTCTCAAAATAGGATTCCCTGTATTATGGGAACCAGAGACTGATATACATACACAGATAATATAATATACTAAATATACCCAGACTTAGAGCAAACAAATGTGCTCACAAAAATGTTTTCCCTGAGTGGGAATCGAACCCACAACTCTCGGATCAGTAGTTAGGAGCGCTAACCACTGAGACACCGAATCATTCAATTCTTTTGATCTGGAAACGACATAGCTTCATTTATTTACTCGGTGGCTTAGTGGTTAGACTTCATTACTTTTACGGGTGCATGTGAGAGGTTCTGTCTCCACCCAGGACAAACACTTGTGCTATGAGTAGATTTGGTTATTGAATGAATGAATTAATGAAAACACTTTATTTCACAACAAAACAGGAAAATATAAACAAACATAAAAAATAAAGTTATGCAGGTAGGCGGTCTTATCGCTAAAGAGCATATTATATCGGTTATTTTATGGCTAAAATAAAATTAATATATATTTACAAGTATATTTTAAGCTTAAAACGTGTAGGTATGATTTGTTCTGAAATATTACACTTTTCTCTTCTCGCGTCAGTTTGTTGAAGTGTACAGGGTGTGATTGAGCCTTCTCTTTCATCAACCGACTTCAAAAAAAGGAGGAGGTTCTCAATTCATCGGAATCTTTTATTTTTTTTTTTTTTTTTGTATGTATGTTTACCGATTACTCGAAGACGCCTGAACCGATTTCGAAAATTATTTTTTTTTGTTTAAAAGGGTATACTTCACAGGTGGTCCCATATAAATTTTATCGAAATCGATTCAGCGGTTTTTGAGAAAATCAACAAAAACATAGCAAAATTGGAGTTGTTGCGATTGAAGTCGGTTGTTTTTAACGTATTCACCGTGGTCAATTATTTCTATACACGATGTCACGTCAGACTTCTTTATTATTTCCATTGGTATATCCCCAGTCTTTATTTCCTAATTTGCCACAGTTACTTAACGCTTCCTTTCTTTTCTTGTATGAAGTAATCGTTTCTCTATTAATAAGGCCTTATTCTATGTAAATTTTCTTAAAACTTGCAAACAAAAGTATTATTACTATTGTACATTATTATTTTCACTTCACCTTTGCGTATTTTGTAAAGATACGGTACCAAGTCGATTTAATAACATTCCGACCAGTTCCAAATCATTGTATTCCTTCATGTTTCGGTATATTTGAAATACAATCCATTTCAACTTCTGTTATTGAGTGGTTTGTTAACTGTACTCTTTTTGTGATCCATTAACAGTTTATTTAAAAGCTGCCAGTAATGGTATAACTATGAATGACCTCTTTAACTTATTGTAGTCAAGATTTAATAAAAAAAAGTATAAAATATATCATACACTTCAAATCATGTCTATATGGACTTTTTTATTGTTAGTCAACAGTCGTTTTGTTCTTGTTGTAATTTTTTTATTGTAAAAGTTTCAAACGATTGCATAAAGCAAACTTATCCAATCGGTTTTCTGGAGCCGCATTTACGTACACCTAAATCGACTGTTGTCTAAATTTCATACAAAGTTGCAAGTAACACACAAAAGTTAAATTTTGTATTTATGAAAAATTTCATCTCCGGAGTATCAAATCTTTGTTATAGTGTCTTAAGTATCATATTTCTCCTTGTCGTCGTCCGAGCAATCTTTTTAGTGGAATGCAGTTGCCTGCATCACCCCATTTCGGGTGGATCGTGCATTACCTAAATTAAAACTATTCCTGTTCCTTTAGCAGACATGTAACATTTAAGCTTTTATGCTTCATAATACATGCTATCTTTGTTTGTAACTGTATAAGTATTATGTTAAAAGGTTCCTTGTACACTTCGTGTGAGTAACTGTAGGCAGTGTTTTTAAAAAAGTAAGTGGGTATTTAATACTCTTACATTTTCAGTACTACCTTTAATGGCATTCAACACAAAATAAAATTTATGTTGAAACTTCGCTGTCCTAAGAGTTTGAAAGGAATATGTTGAAAAGACTTTGTGACTTTATGTTTTAGGGGATTTGAATAGAAAGAGATTGTCGGTAGCCTTTGTAAAATAGAAGAGAAGATTCTAAATATGAGGTACGGTACATTATGGGCTAATTAGTGTTTTACTTAAGTCCATTGACATTTCTGCAATTCAGTGTTATTAACTTATTAATATACAAATAATTTAAAGAATGCAATTTGAAATTTGGTTATTATTTTCCTATTGCTAGGTAGGTTCATGCTAGGTATTTAGAAGTAGCAATAAATTAGTTTTGTTAAATATCTTAGAAAATTGTATGAATGATGCGAAAAAAATAAAAAGTTTATTTATACATGTATCAACAAGGTAAGTACTGAAGTTTGATATAATCTTAAAATTCCAAGTTTTTTTTATGCATCTCTTTTACGCCTTTGACAGAGATACTCTTTTGCCATATATCCAAATAGCAGACAGTTTATATATATATGTTAAAAGCGATGTTATAACTTTATAGCGTTTGATATCTGTTGCGAAGATTTTAATTTTTATAAGTAGACTCTTCCGTTTAAAATAGTTGTTTTCGTTGTTCTTTTTTTGATTTTATTGTAACCTAAAAAATGGAAATATACAAGGTATATTCTATCCCTGTCAAATAAAAATATGAAACATGCATTTGGTCCATTCTAACATAACGAATGGTCGTATGTATCTACGACGTATGGACTATGTACTCATCTAGGTAGAGTTATGTAGGCATCATCAGAACTGCTAGCCGAGAGAGGGTTTTATACAACGACAAAGGAACCCCGATGGATGTCGCTCTTTGTTTCACGTAGCTTAGTAATCAAACACTACAAGACTGTGATATATCTATGGAGCGCGGACTTTGCTTGTGTTTTACAGTATACATGTGAGAGAGGTAAAATGTTTTTGGGGCCCTCAAAAAGTTTGCATAAAGAAAATCATTGGTTTCAAAAGTTAGAACTCTTTTTAGGGACCACAAAAAGTTATATGTAGGTACCTTTATTTAGTAAAACAATTCAACCGTAAATTGTTTTCTTTTTTGTTCCAAAATAGATATACCTACCTAATCCAATGATAATTGTGTGTAAAATTATTTGACACTCGGTGATTAGTTAAAAAAAATATGCTTCCATTTTACGAAAGACTCTTTTAATACTAAGAGCTTACCGACTGTGGATGAACGGAGCGTTATTTAAAACCAAAGCATCCTGACAGATAATAAAAGCATGTCTTAACCCAACTCACATTAAAACCAACATAAAAAGTCTTTTAACTCAGAGATAAAGACATGTTGAAAAAGTTTTACTCGACTTTTCGCGAGATAACTCCTACAAAGGCAGCGTGCTACAGAGGTTTGAGTCCTGTAGTAGGTAAGTATCTATCTCTGTTGCTGGTAGCTTCCGTACCCTGAAAATTTATCAATAAAAAGTCTTCGCATTGGATTTAGTCTGTGAGTTTATTCTATTGCGCTCTATGTCATTGTACACACATTGACCTTTACGTCTGTTGCCGATGCGACGATTCATATCAGTATAGAGCCTTGGCGGCAACTTTTACGGTGAATAAATAAATCGATGAGAGAACGTCATTGTATGTAGAAAAATGATACGTTGTCATCGTAATTGCAGTCTGAGTTATACAGGCTGTGACTAAACGGTGTAGGCAGTAATAAAATGAGGTGGGGTTAATCCTTATGAAACTTATTTTGTATTGCTACACCTTTTTTACAACTTATTCAATAATCAGTATATATTCACCAAATACACCTTATTAGCCTTTACAGCGTAACTGTCTAGGGTATGGCCTAACCAATCTAACCATCCCTATCTATGGGCTAGACCCGTGCCCCAGCAGTGAGGATGATAACGTAAAGGGTTGGTAACGTAGCTGTTTCTGAAATCTCATTAAATGCAATAGTACGATTTGATGGAGCGTAGCGGGTTAAACCACCCGAAGTTAAAAGGGAAAGGGCCCGTTAACATGATAAGCGAGGGCGGTACGATAATGGGCTTTTTGTCGGCAGCCACGCTCTAGATTAAATTGCCAAAAATGTCCTGGACACAAATTCGGTTACGAAACCCTTAAGAATTTTCTGTTTCGACTACAAAGTTATGCTCTAATATATGAATTCTCCCTATTTTATCGTGTGCCAAAATGCCGTGCTATCACACAGTATAACAACGGCATGACTCCAGAAAAACATCTTACTTATTTGTGGCGCATGCTCCGTTTAAAAAGTCATATGAATATCAGTTTACAACAGTAGGTAAAGACCTACTGTTGTAAACTGATATTCACTCATGGTATTGATTCACGGATAAAATGACATTAAAATAATAAATAAAAAAACAAATGTCATTTATCGTGTATACTCGTAATGTCGTCCATTCTGGTAATGGGACAATGTAATCTAGTTTGCTAAAATATTGTTATAAAACGAAAATGTAGTTTTTCAGTTAATTAAGCATATATATTGTGTATTTTACTTTTAAATGGATGAAGTCTATAATTTTACTTATGTACATATAATTGTAAAAAAAGAGGAAAATACACTTCAAATACAATTCGAAAATACAATTCACATGTCGATCCATTTACATTATTTATATTTAAATTGTTTAAAACTTAATTATTACTAAATAAATATATAATTAAACAATCAGCTCCGTGCTTCGCAAGGCACGCTAAGCCGTTGGTGCCGGCTGCTATCGCAGTCGCATCTAAGCAGTCGTTAAGCCATATCGGACGGGGGCCTTATAAGCGGCTTGAAAACTCTGACACTGGGGTTGGCCACTAACCCCACAACCTCCACCAATCCGGACTTGGCCCCCGTGTGTGGAGTATGGCCTAACCTTCCCGATTTATGGGAAGAGACCCGTGCCCCTGCAGTGAGGACGTTATGGGTTTTTAACAAACAATCAGCTAATAACTTGGTCATAAGGTAACTCAATTCAGCTCATACCTGGCCCAAACCTACCTTTAATTTTGTTACACCCTGTATACAGCATTCGCGATTCACATTCTGCTTTTCGCGAGGTGTACCTAATTCGCAGGAAAACTACTTCGCTTTATGCCTAATGCACACTCCTTGCCCCTCTCTAAAGGAGATCTCACCGTCCCAGCGGGTAAGATCCCGCACCGGAGAGACGCACATTTGGCAAGATGACGGTTGCCAAATGTGCGCCTGGTAGGAACCTGTGAAAGAAGAAATTTGTCTCTAAGAAACGTATTTCCGTAAGCCATTCTGAAACGGATATTCAATCAATTTGGGAGAAATTCTATACAAGCCGAAATGATCGATTAGCCGTCTTAAAATGTTGTGTCACTTAGTAATAGATACTTGAAGTGGGTCTACCAGGATTGTTTTAACAACCCGAAAACTGAGAATTCTACTCATTATGTAGAACAGAGCAACAAATACAAAAACAAGTTATTTTATCCTTTGTTGTAAGAAGAGTAAATGTCCTCCGTAACCTTTCAGTTGGTGATTCAAAACAAAGTTTTGTTCTACAACTTGATTACACGACTTCGAAAAGCAGGAGAACGAAAAGTGTTACAGTGAAAACGTTACTTCGAAAGATGTTAAAGCAAGTTTCTACTACATTACTGCGAAGTATAGTTTGGATATTAGAAGCGGTCGTGGCTCAGTGCGGCTTGCGTGGTTGCTTCGATCACGCTGGTTAACTGACTACAGATACGGTCATAGGCTAGATGGGTTTGACTGTTAGTGGCATTTATCTCGACCATTTCCGTGCTTCGCAAGGCACGTTAAGCCGTTGATGCCAGCTGCTATCGCTAGATGGCAGTCGTTAAGCCATGTTGGAGGCCTTATAAGGCGGCTTGAAACCATCTGACAGTGGGGTTGGCCACTAACCCCACAGCCTCCACCAATCCAAACTTGGCCCCCGTGTGTGGAATATGACCTTGTTGTTTGTATAGTTAATATAGTTTGGATAAAGTTCTTCAGTTTCTTAAGAAGCACCTTCACTACTATCTGCCATTTGTCAGTGAATTAAAAGTCACTTGTTTAAATTATACGTAAATTTATTACAATGTATCTAAACCGTTAAAGTTAGGCAGTATAGTGAAAACAACACCGGCAAACAATTTTCGGATTAATCGGACTGTAAGACTTGTAGTACGGCTCGTTAGCTCAAAATCCGGGTCCATCGGGCAGAAATAATGAAATCTGGCCTGCATGTAACTTTTGGAAGTATGATAAAAAATAGAAGGGGCGAAAAGTTGTTTAGTGATTTTTTACCCCTGTCTGATTGTTTAACCTCTTTTGTGCCCCAAATGGCAGTTTTTCGATATTTTTGTGAAAACGGTTAAATTTACAACAAAACTAGCAATAAAAAAAATATTCATCATTAAATTCTCTACAATAATCGTCTTAGAAGTATGTGAATAAGCCTTATAGTTTTCAAATTATGCTTACGTTTCTTACAAAAATTACGAAAATACTGTCCTAGTTGGGGATTTAGTGCGATTTTGGATCAAGGGCTCAAACTTGGCATAGTTATTCCTTAGGTAGCCTTGAGTGGATTAAACGTAAGAGGCATCGGGAAGCATCAACGGGGTGGCGAGCGAGGAAGAGAAAGTTTGATTTTGTTGCGCTCCTTTTGGGGCTTATATCTCCATAACTATACGTACTAGGGAGAGTGCGATATCATTTTCAGATAACTCAAGGATAAGAAATTCATTTCTGCAACAAAAAAGTACACTTTTCATAGAAAAAAAAGAAATATAACTGCTGAAAATTGAACCGCGCGAACCGCGCGTTTTATGCTACGTTGCCATGCACTGAATTATAATTTTTTCACTCAGTATTCAAAATTAAGAAAAAATAAAAATATTTTTTATTTAAATAGATGCTGTACGCATACTTTTAAATCGTCTTTTTTTCTTATTTACTATGATACCCAAATGAGAATTATATTTCTTTAATACTAGAGAGCGTGGCATTTAAAATATTTTTTTTTATGCTAATAACACGGATCGTTAAAAAAAAAAAAATTGAAAACTATAAGACCTATTAACATAGTTCGAAGACGATTATTGTAGAGAATTTAATGGAGAATATTTCATTCATTGATAGTTTTATTGTATGTTTAATCGTTTTTACAAAAACATTGAAAACCTGTGATTTGGGACACAAAAGAGGAGGGGGGGGGGGAGAAATCACTATAAGACTTATTCCCCCTTCTATTTTTTATTCTACCTGCAAAAGCTACATGCGTACTAAATTTCATGATTTCTGCCAGGGATGGGACCGGATTTGACCTTTTTTTGCACTAACGAGCCGTACTATGGTATAGAAAGTAAACAAAAAGTATTATTATAGTATCATGTAAAATTTCTTAACTGAAAACGCAGTCGTCGACAAAAACTACAACATGTATGTATGTATGTATGAAATAAAGGGATTTATTATTAGCTTCTATTTTATTTCTAACTGAAACTCTGCAAACTGAATTTATTTCTTGGTTCTTACGATCCATCATTTAGATGGTATGGATCGTGTCATCTTGAGGTTTTTCTTATTTTGTTAGAAGATGAAAGATCGTTGAGAAATAATACAGAAGAAAGCTAAAAGTAAATGTTTTTGTAAAACAATACTGAATTACCTGTATGGTTATTTTGTGGTTTCGAAATTGAATAAAAAAATGGACGCCGATACAGAGAAGGCTAATCAGCTAATCAGTTTGTATGTATAACAATCGCATTTTTTACTATTTCAAAGAAATTCAAGAAAAAAGTTGACAAGTTTCATAACGAATAGATGCCTCCAGATCTTTCTAATGCTGAATTGTGACCGCCATGGCCTGCCAATTTGTACACAGAAAAATACAAAAAAGAATTTCCATACTTACTAATAGTCGATTTGCTTTGTAAGGGAATTCCATTGGATAGGACGGTTAAATGTGCCACATGATAAGAGACAGTCATAAGCAATCTCTTAAGTACATTCAAGATACAGTATCATAAATATTTCTTTTGTCAACAGTAACTGGAAATTTGAGTGCAGGAAATAAAGTTTCTTTTTTTATTTTATTTTACCTACGACGTAACTGTATAAAAAATAATGAAATTGCCACAACGCGCCCGCTCTGAGGAACATCTCTAAACACTTTGTAAGGCCGTTAGAGTTTCCTAATGGCTTCTAAGTCCCTCTTAATGTTGTTTACTACCTTACAAATATGTTGTACCGCTTTTTTGTTGTGAGAATCGTTGGATTTCACTGTATCGCATGTTTTTAGTACGTTGCGTGTCTTCAGTCAGTTTAGCGATAGGGAAAATTGAGGAAAAACTAAATTAAGCTGAATAAAGCTTGTAATAGAATCAGTTATACGGATAAAATAAAAAAAAGGTACCCACATGAAATAGGTTTTCTATGCGAGACAGCAAAACATATAATTTTTCAATTTATTTCTCTTATTTGTTCCGATCGATGTTTCATAAAGTAGGTGTTTTTGAGTCTCTTTATATATATTTTGGGACGATAACCGACAAAAGCTTTAGGAAATTTAAGGTTACATTACAGATTACGGTGAAAAGAACCTCAGACTTCGAAACATATTTAGTTATGATCGACAATCAACTTTAATGACTATCTACGTCAATTATTTTACCCATGAAATAAGAAGTTCCAAAAAATAGTTAACATTATTTCCGAAAATAATAATGAGGCCTTTGATATCAGTTCAGTTATAAAATCATACAGCTGTATAGGGTTATAATTTAACAAGTAAACTATTTAACTAAGCCAACTAAATTGTTCGTTAGGCACTGTAAAACAAGGTAATTTCACACACCAGCGGCCCTCTCTGATACTATCGGTATAAGCTCATTATGAACCGTTCGTTGGTTCAGGCTACCGTAGAGTTAGACTGACTCGGTGGTATATTAGCTAATGCACCTCACTTTTAGGCCGAAGATTGTGGGTTCGAATCTAAGAAAGAGTTGTCCAGATTTAAATAATTAACGACTTCGGACGCGGGTCGGTCTGACGATTGCCTTTGAATGAACAAATGTACTCATTCCTTCACTGGTCAGAGCTCTGTTTGCATGTCTTTGCTACAGAATGACCACAGTTATACAAGTAACTAACCGAGTAAAAACTAAGGAGAAAAAACAATAGTTATTTAGTTAAGTTGAATATGACCTTGTGTGATTATTATTTCTTAATATTCTCAATATTATTTCTTTTATTGTAAAAATATGTTGGAGGGAGTTTCTATGGGCCCGACTTTCTTCTCTCTCCGAAAACACTTCCCGAAATATTGGGTATACGAATTACAAGTGGTAGAAGCTTCGTATTAGGTAGGAAAATATGACCTTTGAAAAGTATACAGTGATACCTACTTCGAATAAATATTACTTTTACTTGATTTTGAGATTGACTTTAATATTGTTACCGTTAAGTTATACGCATGTATGTATGTCTGTTTGTTGTTATTTTCTTTCCTTTTACTTTTGTTTTCTGCACCTACCATAAACCTTTTTTTTTTGTTTGGTTCTTTCCTGCTTTTGCAAGGAAAAGGCAAAGGCTTTTCTGGCCATACAGCCTATTCTTACGTAGTTTGCTCTTCTCTTAATATTTTTCTATTTCATTTGAGTTCTCATTTATCAATTTCTGTCGTCTTTAACTTTTTCTCTATTCTTCAACAAAATGATAGCACTTTTGATGAAGATTTCATGGACTTCTTGAGAGCACTCGAAACACAGTCTACACACTTTTATTTCATTATCCTACATATTAGACACTTAAATGGCACTTTATTGAACAATACACTATCAATATTATGCATTAAAAACCACGATATCTATTTTTTCGGATAATAAAACAAAAATGACAAACTCTTGCCGCGAGTTCCCGCCAAAAAGTCCCCCTACCATAAACCATCGAATATTTTCTTTTTTTATCCGGAATAAATCACACACGGTCATCTGGCCTCAAACTAGGACTCCCTTATTATGGGATACATATACATACACATTATACATAAAAAAATAAACCTTATTATACCCTAACTTTTATCATAATTATAATCAGTCAGGTAGGTTTAAAACACCATTAGAAAGCGGTTTCAAAATAAAGTGCAATTCAAAATTTCATATTTTTCAGTGGTTGACAAAACCTGATGTTATATCAAACTTTAATATTATAATATCTTGTTAAACAAAGCAATATCGCAGGAAAGCTTTGATTTAGGTCAAATTAAGATCATTTTATTAGAGTTAGGAATGATTAAATTATTACGTCCTTGTGGTACGGACAATAGATTGGTGAATAGATAATGGCTTCATGGACGATGTTTAATGTTGACAACACTAAAAGCCTATCAATAAAAGAGGAGACAGCTATAACTATAAACAAGACTTCTACTTTTAGAAAGGACTAATTCCACTTTTTTTTTCTAATATTTCCACTTTGTTTTCAAAATCTGAAATTCATTTATTTTGTAAATAAAAGCCCATAAGACAAGAAAAATCACGATAAGAAATGAGATGGGTACTAAGAGCTATTCATAAGTGTCATTCAGTATCAAACAATACGAACACATTTACATGTGTGGTATTGGTATACCTAGGGACCGATTCATCAAAATTACAAAACTTTTTTTATGGAGCCAAACGAGGAAAAAAGTACAATTATTTTACCTCCATTCTATCTTTTTCCTTATCTGTGACTGAGGAAGAATGATTTCTTCTATATATACATAAAATAATAACAAATGTTTATCTGTTTCACATTTCGCTGAAAAAATTGAACGGATTTCAAAAACTCAAAAATGTGTGAAAACATATTAATATTTTTTAACATAATAATATTTTGGCCCGTGTTTGCAGTATGGCCTTACCTTTCCAAGCAATGGAAAGAGCCCCATGCCCCAGTAGTGGGTACATTATGGGTTTTTACCTTATTAACTTCTTTATATGTAAGATTTTATAAACTTGTCTGTGCCCAACTTAAACTGTATACAAGACAAGTATTAAAAAGTGCGTTTGTTTTAAGGGGTTACTCAGAATCAAGTACCTATAGAATACAGGAAAAATTGAAAAAATCCGATTTACAATTTTGTCTTTGAGTTTCCCATACTGAATAGTGAATCAAAAATTGTATGGAAAACTGAAAAAATAAATTATAGATGAAAAAAAATGAAAAAAATATTTATTTGGAACCAAAAACTTAAAATTTAGAAATGTTTGTTCGATAACAGCAGCATTAGCTTTCGCTGTGTCGCTGCTGATCGGATTTTCTCAATATTTTTCCTGTATTCTAAGCTTGATTCTGAGTAACCCCTTAAAATTTCAAACGCACTTTTAACACCCTGTATATAATCAGAGCAAACTATCCCAGAAAAAGTCCTTAAGTAAGAACTCATTTTCTAGAGGAACTTTTTTTATGTCGGGGCTGTCAAATTTTAATGCGACTCGTGCACCGCAAACCCTCGCATGTCCAAACCAATTGTTTGAACCATAACCACGCGGGCGGAACCACGGGCAAAAGCTAATCATAAAATAAATCCAATTTGCATTAAAGCACTTATAGGATTATTCTTTTATTGTGTTCTTTCATCTCCGCTTCTCACTTAAATACTTATGTATTCAGTACTGAGAAAAGATTTTAGCCGATTTCATGGATCTTTTGTTTGAAGTGAAGATGAATAAAGGGCATGATTTCGTTGAATAGGCTAGGACGAATCGGTCATGCGAAGTTCCGTATCACAACTGCGTTGTACATAGCGTATTAAGTACATAGTTTTTCAAACAACCGAAAAACAGTAGCTCCTTCGGTAGTCGTGTAAATTGCCACACAGGCGGAATGCGTAAGTTTAGTTTCCGTTGTCAATAATAACAAATCATTAGAGTAAGGATTATGAACATTTATTAATATAGGTACCTAAGTAACATGTTTGTGTACAGTCTCGTGCAACTAAAAGTATACAGTCAAATAGTGCAAGTAGTAATAGATGGCTATATATTCTGTATACTTTTAGGTGCACAGGACTGTACGTAGTCAAGACAATGAGAAACGATAACGTGAGTATAATAAATAATTTGAACAAAGCGCTTCACTCTTCCATGGTATAATACTGAAAATAGGTACTAACCTATCTACTTAAGACAAGGCGTGACTTCACATACAGATTTCAGATTTTACGGTTTTTCCGTAAACATTTTGGTCTGCGAAGATTTTTGTAGCTCAAATACATATTTTTATATGTCGACTTATATTTTGACATATCATATCCATAAATGTACCAATATATTAATTCAGAAGTTGAGACGTGAAAAAAGAATTATGAAAAAATAGTTCATTTTAAATTACAGACAGCTTACACGCTTGATTTTTCATTTCATTTTTATATTTTATATAAAATTCGTGTTTATGGAAACGATGATGACGTCACAGTTCGGTATTACAACGTTTTGAGAACAAAGAAAAATTAACTCAAATGACTGGCACAATTACTTAGTTATTTAAATTCGAAACATAAAAAAACGGAATAAAAAAAAGACTGGTTTTACTCTGATATTTTCATCCAACAAATATCCTCTCTATATTAATATTTTGGTGAGCAACATAGAATAATACACATTTCCTCCAAATTGAAGGAGATGTAAATCTCGAGAAAGGTTAAGCTTTTTGTCCACCTCAATTTGAACGACCTTGAAGAGACCACAAGAAAATTTCATTAGGAAGTCTTTGATCCAGTGTCCCAACTTTTGTGTTGCTGACAGGGTAAAAATATTCACCTTTTTTAACCACAGCTTTAGGTTTATAAGTTTGACTGAAATTAAATCTTTTATAAAAAAATATAATTTAACTAATTTAAAACTTAATTTTACTTTAAGTTGTATACTCAGCGTGGTTACTTATGCTTTGTAGAAAGAAGAAAAGCTGGACATGTTATTTGGGGGAATGGTACAAATGTAAAACTTTAAGTTGTATACTCAGCGTGGTTACTTATGCTTTGTAGAAAGAAGAAAAGCTGGACATGTTATTTGGGGGAATGGTACAAATGTAGTGAAGTAAAATCGCAATATTCAATTCAAATTATTGAAATACTGCATGAAGCTATCTCTATAAAAAATGATACGATAAAAAATAAACTTACTGAAAAGATATATACAAATGTTACTAACTTGATGTAAAACATATGTTCTAAAACCAGGTTTTGGTGTTAATTGCATTTCTCGGAAACAAAACATTCATTTATGATGAAACCAACACACAAAAATCGGCAACCTTAATGCGTTTAATTTGCGATTTTTTAAATTTATTTGAAAGCCAAGAAAAGTAATAAAAACATATAAAAGCAAGAATCTGGCGATCGGCTTCGACGTAACCGCCGCGCCGCGATGCTTGTTAACCTCATTAATTTGGACATAAATAAAGTAGCCCTACGGTCGATATTATATTACTACGCAGCGACCTCCACAATACTCCACATACTGGGTCTTTTTAAAGCCTCAATAGCATACAAAATGCTGAAAGTCACCTTTAGATCCTTGTAAACCTTTGTTCGGGATTCTTGGTTTGTTACCCCTGTATTATAGCTTGCATTTTCAGAAAGAGCTCTCACTTTTATTCATTAAAGCAATTGGTACTTTAATTCGAGATTTTGACGAAACCCTCGCTGACTAGATTTCTTTGAAACGCCGTTAACAGAAAAATATAGCTGAAATTGTTTGTGTATCAAACTGTATAATATAATAAACACCTAATGAGTTAAAAGATTTGCCTGTTAAAATATTCAAAACAAAATTCTACAATGATAAATGAATAAAAAAAACCACTTTATTGCATTAAGTATAGCTTTAAGTATTGCTATAATTATTTGATAAAATATGGCTCGATGAAAAAATAACTTACAGAGCAAAATATGTAAATAATGTAAGTCGTCATTTTATTTAGGATTAATATTATGATAATAATATTTATATGTAATTTAATTTATAATATCTAAAGTTATTATTTTGTATATTAAGATTTTGTACAATTTTCATAAACGAGTTATAATGTACCTCATTTTATTTTGTCATCAGGACAACCGTGTTACATGCAAATAAATGATTTGTCTTCTTATCGTGTGGCACATTTAACCGTTCTATCCACAAGGTATAGACACGCCGGTTGCCTGGTGCTGCACTTGCAATAAATGATAGATTAATTGATACGATTTTACAGAAAATTTAAGCATCTGTTTAAATACATAAATTTAAAAATACTTTGCGTGAAGTAGATTCTGCGTTTGTTTTTGTATTTGTTATTTAATTATTTTTTATGTTTTCAGGCAACCTTCAGTTGGAGTTGAGGATTCGTGAACTGGAAAAGCAGTAACAATCTTAAAGGTGAGTTAAACTCAATTTGTATGAAGACTAGACTCGATTTGAGCATAATTGTAGAATAAAGGTTGTTTATTATAATGTATGGAAACCCTATAGTTAACGGGTCCTACGCCTATTTAGTTAAACCCAGTATAACCCATAAGCATTAAGTTCTCATGCTTCATGTAAGAGTCGTTTGACACGCACATTCAAACATAGTACAGCGAAAAAAAAGTTTAGTGTACAGTTTACAGCATTATTTAAAACAATTAATAATAAAACCGGTGTAGTTTGAGTAGGACTCGTAATAGCGATTTTGAACTGAATGAATCAGAACTAATTTTCTTGGTGAATGTCACATAGGATTAAAAAAAGGTTATTCTCAATGAAAATGGAAAACTTACCCCAAAGGACTTAAAAGTTTTTTTTTTTTTTTAAACATCAGCCAATCTCTAACTTTGTATGAAAAGTCTCAAATTCGTTACATACTGGCACGGAACACTTTGGTGCGCGAATTCTACTCGTACTTGGCGTGAAAAAGTCTCAAGGAAATTGAGATTCTTTCGTTAATCCTGTTTTAGAAAATACTTATGCTACTATTTATTTCTTGTCGTCTATCTGTCCGATCTCTTAAACGTCAATGAATTAGTATATAAAGCTTTCTTAGTAACACTATGTTCAAATAAATATGTATTAATTTAATATAAGTTCACTATTTATTTATTACTGTATTGTATTTTGTGGAGCAAACCATAAAAAAATTGATTGATTGATTGATTGATTTCGATGTTTTCACTAAGATACCCATTTACTGCTGTCAATTGTATCGGGTCTTATTCCGTTTCTTCGACACGCCCGTTGCGTAGTCACGCCAAAGGTAGCGTACAAAATATAAAAGGGAAACATATTATAGATGGGAAAAAATATTTTTATAAAAAGAAAACAGCCTATAAATAGTATAATCCATTGCCGAGGTAGGGGTCTTTTCCTATACCTTTGAAACTTTAAGACCATACTGCACAAATAGGAGTCTGGTTTGATAGCACACCCCGGATACTTCATACAAATATCGCGTTATTGTTTACTACATAGAAATTTGACACTTCTTGATATCTGTACTCGTGTGTTAGTATCTAGGGCTGCTTAGGCTAAGACTTCTTGGTCATACCGCCTTGTCGTAGGCGTAGACACTTATTTTTGTTATGCTGACGTTTTTAGTAATTGATATTTCCGAAAACAGTACAACTTTTAACGACAGACTTTTACAATAGAAATGTTTAATGTCCTTATAGTGTGGTTTGATAGAGATTGTGGAACTAGTCGCCAACTTAACTGTTAGATATTTTAGGTCACGTGTAAGGCTTAGTGATAGCATCTGACAGTGCCTTACGAAGCTATCCAGATTATGAGCATATAATTGCAATTTAGTATTTTTTTCCGATCCCGCATTCCGCAGGTAAACTACAGATTTTTTTGTAAACTACAGAAATTTTAGTTTACCTGCGGGATCGTCGCGATCAACGACCAAAGCAATATCGCAGGCCTGACTGAGCCACGACCATTTCTGTAAAAAAAAAACTCATATGTATCGAAAAAAAATATGTGAATAAAACATTTAAATTCAGAATGAATTCCTACCGTGTTTTTTCATCTCATTTACAACTGAGCAGTAACAAGAAAGGGTACTTATTTATTTAGGATTCAGTTAGATTTGACAGGAGTATTATGTATTTTTCTTGTTGATATTTTTTTCCAGTCCCAATTAAGCAACGGCTAAATTAAAAAACATTCTAATCAAATTTCGTAAGTAAACTTCTTGTAAAGGTTCCATGTCCTGATAAATTAATTTTACTCATAAAAGTTAAATTACTTACCTTGTTGATTAATTTCATAATGAAATTCCAAATATTAATAATTAGTATCCTGGCCTCTTAAGAGTCTCTACAGGTAGTCGGCTCTCAAACAAACTTAAAAATTAAATATTCTTGAAAATTCACAGGCTGATCCTAGTAAAACGCGAAATTGGACCAAATGTCGTACTATTTTATTATTATAAATGACTGATTTAAAATTAATAGGAAGATCATAATTCACCATAAACCCTTGACATCATCTCACCTGATGCTTAAGTGATGATGATGCCGAAGATGGAAGCGGGCTTTCCAAGATTCCCCAACGTAATGGGGAACTGGCTATCTTGTCTTCATGCCGTAACACATCAATGCTGTAAACATTGACGTTTGGCGGCAAAACTTAGATAAGATGGTGGTAGCTAGCCAGGCGGGCTAAGGAAATGCCCGACCACCAACCAAACCGAGTACTAAAAATTTGGACCTCGCCAGGAATCGAGCTCGCGACCTCCTGATGCGAAGCGAGCGGATCCAACGAAGTGCTTATAAGGCAATCACGTCGACCAGTTTATGTTCAAGTAGGTAATTTAAATTTCTAGTAGGAAAAAAACTTCTTTCATAAATTCTTTAGAAACATAATATGACTGTATCTGACCATCAGGATCGAAATGAACAACAACACACACTACTAAATCCATCAAGTTACCATGTCTTTAGACTATGCCAAACAAAGAGATACAAACAACAGAACAAATTTTTTTAAAAGACAAGTTAAAGCTCACTACTTATAAAGTCGTATATTATTATCTGCATTTTTGATACAACTTTTTTACTCTGTCCTTACTCACCCATAGATGCTATGATATTTATATTTATATATATATGAGTATATAGTTAATATATATAGGTTTATATTTAATGTATATTTTATGTAAATACATAGGATGTATTTGTGTTTATTATTACCTATTTCGTTGTTTTAGTATTTTTTTATTTTATTGCACTACCCCAGTACATCTCATCTCATCTCATCTCATCCTGCCTTAAGGTTGCCTGGAAGAAATTGCTACCTAGCAATAAGGTCGCCTATTATTGTCACCAATTTTTTTTTGTGTTTGTTTTTGTAATATTATATTTTCTTATGATGCAAGTATACTGAATTGAATTGAATTGAAAACCCAACAAAATGGGTAAGTATCGAATGGTCGCAAACGTAAGCTGTGTACAATAGCAACTAGTCTTAACATGTTGATAGTCTAAAACCGCATGTCGTCCTCATAGCAAGTGGTCTAAAGTTTAATCTCGTCTAAATATGAGATGGTCTAAGTAGTATTTCGTTGTTAAAGACTTTACGTTAACAACCCATACCGTCTTTACTGATGGGTCGCGGGTCTCTTCACAAGCCTAGGGAAGGTGACACCTTACGGAGGTTGGTCACCAGCCTTACAACCTCCACCACAGAGCCGCTACAATTTCCTCTTTTCTCTATTGACATTGTCACATTTGCTTTCTTGCCTGGTTTATGTTTTTGCTTTATTATGTGTGAGCCTTAGTAATGAGATCCAGCGCTTCCGACCGTAATAACCCTCTTCCCGGGAATCGGGTAAAAAAGTTTAAAACTGAACAGCTGAATAAATAAAAATAATATAACTTATTACATATAAAAGTTTAATTGATTTTTATACTATTACTAGCTTCTGCCCGCGACTTCGTCCGCGTGGACTTCAGAATTGCGTCCAGAAAGAAAGAAAATGTTAAGATAGCGCCATCTAGTGACGAAGTGGAAATTTTAGGTTTTAAGCATTCCTACGGGAACCCTTGAGTTTTCCGGGATAAAAAGTATCATATGCCGAGTGCTTTATTTTTCTACCTACCAAATTTCATCCAAATCCGGTCAGTCGTTTTGGCGTGAAAGCGGAACAAACAAACAAACTGACAAACAAACTAACATCCATACTTTCGCATTTATAATATTAGTGAGAAAACTGAGTCGAATTATGGCAAAGATGCAGCACTTTTTATTTTCACAGTCGTTCTGTAGTTGGCAATAAAACAACTACTCATAACTACCTACTCCCTGTAAATAATATACTTTTCCTTTGAAAATCGTAACTATTTGGTCCTTTGCATTTAATGAAAATTATACAGACTAGTGTGTTTTAATTAATGTTTACTGAAATAAGTATAATGTAATTTACTTAAACAGACAATGCCGAGCGACTGGTATCTACAATACCTGAAAACCTCTAAACTGGTGATTCTTCCATGAAACTGGACAACTTTTGTTTAATTAAATGAGCGTTATTACTACGAAAACTTCAAAATTTTCCCACCAAAAATAATGACAGCACTATACCTATTCAGAAAAAGTTAATAATAAACTCCTTCAAATTATTTGTATTCTATGTGTATAAAGTACAAACAAACAAAATAGCTGATCAACAGTGTTGTCGCTTATTCAGTCATCAGAATTCTACTGAGACAAGCCTTTCCTTCATCAGCTAAGCACAGAGGGGAACTAACCCTAAAGTGTAATTGAATAATTCCGTTAACGAAATGAAACTGTAAAGGGGGAGCACCGACGCGACGATCCCACTGTTAAGGGGAAGAACTCTTAAGATCCAGCCCCTGTAGGTGCATAAAGAATTTTATCGCAGCAGCGAAAATACGAGAGAATATACTGGATGGGCCATGAAAATAATGAAACCTTTAAAATTCCACAGTTTTCCTGTATCAAGATGAAATGAGACGGAAGATTTTATCTTGCACGATTGCCAATGAAAAATAAAATAAAATGGCGGTGGTATTTTTATTGGCTGGTTCGATTGGCTACGAAGTTTATTGTTGGCTAGCATAATTTTTCATTTTAAATAAATTTTGATTTTACCTTTAAAAATACTTTCTTATCCTTGTTATTAACTCCACCTGCATAAAGCTTTTTACACCGCTGCGGACAATCTACAGTCCTGACTGACTTGACCTCATGACGGTCACGATTCCCAATCCCTGGAGTTTCGACTTGAAAGGAACCTCGTTATTTTAGGATATTGTACTTCACTACGAAATTTAATTGAAAATTTTCAACAATTACTGACCAAAATTTCGAACCGATCAACTTGGAAGTTTCTAACAAAGTCGTTGTTCTAATTCGTAACAAGGCAGTCTATTCCATCGCAGCATAACCCCGCAAAGTTGCGGAGGTAACTTTGTCAGTCAAATTACTCCGGACTGACGCAAATTGAAACGCGAAGTGTAATCATTGCTCATACGACGATGAGTCTACGTTGCTACTTCATAAAATCTTGGTTATATGGGGTCTCTCTTGATTACATTATTTGCATGAAATTTGAGGCATTTCATGGGAACCTCCAAGAACTGGGACTTCAAATTTCATTTCATATGTAACAGCCTCATTTATTTGATGCCAGGCTTGGTAAGAAAATGATATTTTTTAAGAATTCATGAACACGTTGAGTGGGTTTGTGATTGCCACTTGAAAACTGCGAAAAAAACACTTTATTTTAATTTGAATTCTACTCAATAAGAATTCGGAGGACTTAATGTTAATCAGTTTCACGGTCGCATTGATATATTTTATTAGAAATTTGCAAATAAAGGTGATTTACAAAAGCTCCAATACTTAAATATATTATAACAAACAGTGTAAATAATTAATGCCCTAATAACGTTAGATGTCTAG
Organism: Coleophora deauratella; assembly: GCA_958295455.1. NCBI lineage: Eukaryota > Metazoa > Arthropoda > Insecta > Lepidoptera > Coleophoridae > Coleophora > Coleophora deauratella. The sequence goes on along the minus strand of OY282409.1, from coordinate 8,487,711 downwards.
CCAAGTTTTTACTTACTTTTAATCCTTGATGGATGGCCAAGGTACTAGAGAGGGAGGAGACACTTTGATCCTCCTTGTAATTTCCAAGGACTGGAAAATCAGATACTGTATTTATTTTACTTTAACTTTATACAGAGTGTAGCAAAAAGAAAAGGATGTGTAAAGTGGAGCTTGTCCTTGTCATACTGAACAATGTTTTTTTAATACTTAAAAAGGCGATGGACCAAATTTTTATGTAATCAAAGAAAGGGCAGCGTACTTTTCACAGTGGACTGCTGAACTTCTGATCTTTAGTTTACTTTAGTTTTTGCGTATTATACCAGCAAAAAAATAATGAAAAAGACTAAAATTCTACCAAAATGGTAAAAAATAATTAAAAAACATATATAGAAATAAGGGTTTTTGCCCAAGGCGACTTTCTGCAGCCATACTGTCGCCAATACATGTTATCACTTCAAAGACGAATAAATAAACGGCCTAGGAAACCGAAGTACACAGTCGCTGTATTTTCCTCTTATTAAAGACTGGTATCGCGTGAAAAGAGGCTATTGAGTATATGGTAAACATGGTGAACGCTTCTAGATTAATGCTTCGCGTATTTGAGCAGTATTAAGGTACACTTGAGCACATACGAGCAGGCACATCAAAGGCAGCTTTGAATATGATATTATGGCAACTGAAATGTTAACGAAATCTCTATGTTCGTATTAGTAGACAGGTACAGTCTCGTGAAAAACTAAAAGTATACAGCCAAGTAGTGGTACGGCTAATCTGTATACTTTTAGGTGCACGGCACTGTACTTGTCAAATTGGTGAGATGTGCATTGTGTCCCTAGAAAGATGCAGGGTGTGAGAAGGTCACTCGCTCTATCGCTCTTTAGCGATAACACCGCCTACCTTTATAACTTTCTTTTTTATGTTTATGCATTTATTTTCTTGTTTTGTTGTGCAGTAAAGTGTTTTCATTCATTCATTCATTTATCACTCTCAGAAACTAACAGGGTACTCTACTCATGAAACTAAACATTTTTTTTGTGGAACCTTTCATCATCAGCCGAAAGACGTCTACTGCTGGATAAAGGCCTCCCCAAGGATTTCCACACCGACCGGACCTGCGCTGCCCGCATCCAGCGACTTCACGTAACCTTCACCAGGTCGTCAGAGGCCTGCCTATACACTGCGTCTTTCAGTGCGCGGATGCCATTCGAGAACTTTAGTGCCCTAACGGCCATCTGTTCTACAAGCAATGTGCCCCACCTCTCTCTCTCCCCATGCCTCTAAGTTTAGCGATTCTGTGAGCTATATCGGTTAGTTTGGTTCTCCTACGTATCTCCTCATTTTTGATTCGATCACGTAGGGAAACACCCAGCATAGCACGCTCTATCGCCCTTTACTCAATTCGTAAAAATAATGAAATTGATCGGCCAGCTTGCAAGTCAGCAAATTTTGTATTGAGAGTCCAAAAATGTTTGGGAATTCAGTATGGGTTCCTTTTGAAAAGTTGTTCAGTTTCATGAGTTGAACAACCGAAATTGAAGTGTCTTCCTATTCAATTGTGTCAGCGGTCAAAATTCCAATTTCAAATTCTGTTTTCAGTAAAAAAAAGACCTTAGCATAAATTAGGTCCATCGCAGTCAATTTGTGTAATTTGTTCGTTTATAAACAGTAGAAATAATTTAAAGATTTATTTATGAACCAACAAAAACGTGTATATTATCGATATTACGTAAACAGCTACATTGATAAATAAAAATATTATTTTATTCACATTATAAACATTCTTACGATTTTTTACGAAGAAAACATGTTTCGTGATCACATTATTGTCTTCCTTAAGAATATTAAATAAAATCTGCATACTAGAGAGACAGCACAGCCTGTCACAAAAACCCTAGCGGTGCATATTTAAAGCGCAACCTTCTTTTCTCACCAGGTTACACTCAAATACAAAAGTGAAAATTTCAAATTTACTTTTTTTAAAGAAAATAAATGTTTATGATTTATAGTTATCCCATACCTATCATAGTTATGTTATCTTTAGTGCGATAATTGCTTGATCTTACTTAATGTACATGTAGGTTCATTTTAATCAAATAAAGAGTTCCTTTAGACCGGCATAGGGAGGGACTCTCTATTTTTTAATTTATTTCAAAAGAAAATTGAAAACTTTTTACATCTCCGAGGGTAGTTTTTTGTTCACAAACGAATTACCTGTATACAGGCAAGTTGCGTAGCGTGGGGATTTTTCCATTTTCTTGTCACCATTATTCATGAAAATATTGCAGTTTACAAAGTACGTCGCGGAGAATAAGGAAGATCAGACAAAAAATGGCCCATGTATGTAGAAACAAAAGGTACCAATACAATGCAGTGAAGTTAAAATACTGATTTTTGGCTTTTAATCACACTGATGTACTTATACTGTGGGAGAAGAAATTGTCGAAAATATCATAGAAGTTGTAAAAAGTTTTTATTTATTTCAACTGTGGAATTAAAGTTTTTATGGCTTTTGAACAATCATACACTACGAAACCTTTTTTTGTGAAATATGAAATTCATTCATATTGCCTATTACAGTTTATAACAAAAACACTGATGTTAAGTGTCAAAAAGGTAAGTTTAATTTTGATATACACTTTTGAATGCTACTATACTTTGTGGTACTTAAAATAAATAAAAAAGTATGGTCTGTACAAGTACGGTCGAGCACTATTATCATTAACGTTAGATTGGAGATAAAAGTCATAGGTTATAAAAGTCATAAGTTACCAATTAATTCATAAACTGAAATGTTTTTTTCGATACAAACAAAAATTTCATTTTCATTTCATTTCATTTTTGTATATATATGACTGTATTTATACAGGGCATACCTGTAAAGTTCTCAACGTGATTGTACTCATGAAATAGAATACCTTTTGTTATACAACTTAGCTGAAAATATGGAAGAAAAAATACTAACGTATAATAAATTTAAACTTAGCTCACAAGCTCAACGATTTGTCAACTTTTTTCTTGCGATTTCAACGAAGTTATGAATATGATAATTGACAATGCTGAACACGTTAAAACCGACTTCAATCGTAATAACTACCATTTTGCAATGATTTTTTAGTTTTTGTTGATGTTTTCAAAAAGCACAGAATCAATTTTGATAAAATTTATATGGGACCACCTCTGAAGTATTCCCTACCAAACAAAAAATGAATCATCAAAATCAATCCATAACTGACAGAGTAATCGCGTAACAAACATACAAAAAAAACATACAGTTGAATTGAGAACCTCCTCCTTTTTTGAAGTCGGTTAAAAATCACCGGTTAAGAGGTTTGCAATGTACCTTTCACTCTGTTTATGGCAGAAATATTTATAAGCTATTTATTTTAGATTTTAGGTACTGCGTTGTGTTCGACGATCTGTAGAAAGCTTTCATTATGATTAGAAATCTCAAAATACAGAATGTTATTATTTAAGTCCATGCTGATATTATTCTAAATGTATTTTTTTTTAGCATACAAAGTTCCTACAACCCACTTAGAGCCTGTTCAGTCAACGTTTCAGAAAAACATATGAAAAAACGTTGGAATTCGTCCAAACCTGAATAAAAGAAAGATTTTATTAAGCACGGTCATTTACTTCTCTTATAATTTTACAATGTAGCCAACATTTTCGTATTAAGTAGCCATGTCCTTTGTAAGGCGGTCAAAGAACGCCTATCGATTTTTAAGCCTGTACTTACGTATTGTTACATTTCGTGAGTGGGGTGGACAAGGTACCTTGAGTTACTTCGAGGTATATAGTGCTAAACAAAGGATTTTTTGTTAAATGTAGGTAATAAAAAGCAATTTATTTTGAAAATAGCTTAAACTAACAAGTAGATATGTAACTAAGCACTGCCTCTTCAGTGCTGGGATAAGGGTATCTTTCCATACTTTTGGAGACCAAGTCTGGATTGCAGGGCTAGTGGCCAACCTGTTTCAGATATTTTCAAGTCACCTGTGGCGCTGCAGTGGGGACGACATCGGTTGGTAACGATAGCTTTAACACAGTATAACTTTACTTTTAACTGACTGTGTAACATTTTCTTCATGTATATGTTTTGTTTATGTTTCTTCGTTTATGTTGTGCAACTTTTTTAATTCGTTCGTTCATTCAAAGTTTTAGTTTAATTTTAATTAAATTGTTTCAAAGTTGCGGTATAACTTTCAATGGTTGTTTGATGGGTAATAAAAGAGTTCCAGAAACATTTTCTCATCAAGCAACGGGTATAACAGGGTAAAGGGTGTAACTAAAGCCGAGAGTAAAGTTAAAATAAGTTTACTGTACATCAATAATGAAAATGAGTAAACGGGTCATCATCAACATGAGTCGAAAGACGATCACTGCTGGACAAAGGCCTCCCCCAAGGATATCCACACCGACCGTTTCTGCACTGCTCGCATCCAGCAGCTTTCCGCAACCTTTACAAGGTCATCGGTCCACCGAGTAGGAGGCCTGCCTACACTGCGCCTTTCGGTGCACAGTCGCCCCTCGAGAACTTTGATGCCCCAACGGCCATCTCTTCTACTAGTTATGTGCACCGCCCACTGCCACTTCAGTTCAGCGATTCTGTAAGTTATGTCAGTTACTTTGGTTCTTATACGTATCTCCTCATAATACGTAAATAAACTGGTACCTTTGTCTTAAACTGGGGAGGTACGTAGTTCTGTCTCTAACATACACCAGTCCAGACTTGGCCGCCGTCTGTAAGGTGTGGCGTAGCCTTTTCGATTTATGGGAAGAGACCCATGCTCCAGCAATGGGGACGATATACGTTGTAAATAAATGTTCCTATTAAGTAAACTGTATTTTATAAAACTTAAATTTAACCCATGCATGCGTGGTATTTTTTATTTTTCTTATTTGGTTTGTTTATGGTCCGTTTAATCCCATAATGTGAGTATATCCGAATGCGGATGATGGTTTTCCAGAGGGTAGACACGTAATTCAATTTAAAACGGATTACGTCATCTTAAAGTGGCATAAGTGCACTGATGAAAATCGAAAGGGCTTTGAATATTTTGGACTACCTACATTCCGCAATTTTTTTTTTGCAATATTGCGACAGCCCATGAAACTAGCAAGAATCGAAAGCTGGCAGTAATACAAACAAAAATTGTATAGATAGAAATTTCCTAGTGTCTCGTTTACGAGATATAAGCTAATCTGCCCACTGATGACTCCACCAGTAACTTTGATAGCTTATATCTCGGATATATCTTCACTAGTTGTCTTAAAATTCTTTTTTGTATTTCTTTGTTGGATTAATAGCAATTTTGGTATCTCATCACTCTGTACACACTCAAAATATTTGGTTAAAATTCCGGGATATTTACCTGTGGATTCCATGGGCTTTGCGGACAGTCGGGCAATCAAAACTTTAAATTACTTTTAAACAATTTTATGAAAAAAATATAGCTAGATAGGTATAGGCATTACGGGAAGGCATAGGTCATCTGTCTACCAAGGCTTTTCATATTATTATTAGAAAACGTAAATATGAGTAAATTATTTACGGCTTATCGAGTTTATGAAAAATCTACAAAACGAAACACTACTTATGGCAAGTTTCTGTATGTCTATGTTCAGTTTTCACCAACCTACCCCATTTACGAGTTCAGTGGAAATAGTGGAATAGAGCGCAATCCTACAGTAGCTAGTCCTATATAAACACAAAACTTTATGTAAATGGAGAATGTAAGGAAACTCTTACTATTTTCTTATTCGGACGTGCGCGAATATTTTGCTAGTGATGTACCCACTCGACTCGTACGTACTGGCAGACTACTATAGTTTATTCAGGGAAACGAGCTAGTGGAGCGCTTTCTCTATCACACAATCACTTACAAAAGACAAGGATGGAAGACTGCGTCACACGAGAAAGGAGGCGTCAACTTTTGCTAAGAAACTAAAGATGGGTTCACATACCAAGCGCTTCTTTTAAATTCTGACTGAACCTTAATTTTGAAATTTTAATAGAAATGTTTTTGTTTTTTATTATTAAAAATGCCAATACCTCTTTGATATTCGTACTTATAATTATACATTCAAAGGAAAAAATAAAGTAGATATTTTGAATAAATAATAATTTTTATTTAGTTAAAATTATTAAACTTTGCCCAGAAAATAAAATAAAATAAGTAACAACTTATAATATTAAAAAAATATATATATTTTCGCTATCCCACAATGTATCGCTGCTACTGCTTTCGCTTCCTACATTTAATATCATTTTTTTGTCATGACATCTATATTCCTATCCATTTCATTCATTTTAGGATGAATAATTTTTAACATTTCCTTCTTTCAGTACAGTTTTATTTTTGGCCTTTGCCATTTCGTTAATTGGAGCGTTGGAGACGCCTGAACAGCACGAGTCGCACGAACAGACTAAAAAGTTGCGTACTGTGAATACAGCCCTAGCGTCGTTACTCCGGCCAATGACAGAAAAGTATAATTTGTCGGTACTAGCTCGTTTCCCTGAATAGACTATAGGTATAATAGTCCGCTTCAAGCTACTGTTGTTCGTTATTGAACGAGTTTAGCCAGGATTTTTGTTTCGCTATTACTTTCCTGCGTACTGCAAGGTTCCAATATGGGTACCGGCCTGTTCTAGTCAGGCTACGTGACTTAATTTTCTTGCCATCTACGTTTTGTTATTATGTTGTATGAAGCTGTTGGTTTTTCAAATAAAATAAAAATAAAATAACATAAATCAGTATGCTGCAACAATTTATAGTAACCAACCAGTGGAACGCGTGTGACTTCGCATGCGTAGACTTTTATTTGTCAATGTAAAGTCCGTTAATCCGTAATTTTATGAATAACTGTGTTTTTGGGGTTGGTTGCCGGGACTTGTACCGAGCACACGTCTGCTGAGTTATTTTTTTAATTATTTTCGTTTTAGAGTAGTCTCAACGTTATTTTTGTGATGGGAAAATAGCTGTGAAACCAATTCAGTGATAAGCGGTCATAAGAAGAGGATGAACTCGGGAGATAGCTCCGTTTTCCGAGTTCTTTTGTTGAAATTTTGGAAATTTTGTTGTCCGTCTCATCTTTAATTTTTAATTAATTAAAATCAAATAGTAGTCATCTACCCCATTGATTGTTGAAACATACATACATTTTCGGGATAAAATGGTTGTTCCCTAAAATCGCGTTAAAACCCTAGACTATGCGATTTTCGGGATTTTCATGAAACTACGTGTATATTTGCGAAATTCCCGAGATTTTACGGTGACATATTTGAAAGAAATCTTTGTTAGTATTTGCTTACACCTTCTAAAAAATCATTTTCTTCTTCTTTTATCTTCATTCGTTTTGGAGCGTTGTCTTGTCAGTGAGGAAGTTAATATTTCACAAACAGAAAGCAGTCTGATGATTTAATAATTTGACTTATTAAGGAGTTAATAATTAACTAAATTAAAAGAGGTAGTAAACCCTCAACCGTAAAAGCAAAATAAATCGAAAACCACTAAAAGAGTTTTCACCAAACATCTATAAAACTACCTACCGCGATGAAACCTGCTTTCGGTTCAAAAACACAAACGTCACCCGCCATGAACTTATTCACATCACTCCATAACATCATAAAGCACAGCATAACATTCATATCACAAATATCCATGTAACATGTTATATTAGAGTGCCTATCCATCTAATCCGCTTAGTTCGCCACGAAAAATGAATGGTCAGATGTGAACGCGACAAGTTTTCCCGTTTCAACCGCCATACCACTCGTAAAACGGGCTATAAAGCCTACTATAGACGAAGTATTCATAGGGAATTTTTATTTTCATTTTAAATAAATAATTCTTTTAAATAAACCATAAAATGCAGTTTTAAACTTACAGTTCAAATATTCGCGCTAAGATGGGTCCATATTTTCGATGACGTCACTCCTGTCTGTCATTTGTCACTTCATACTACGAAAGGTTGTTATAGCCTAAATGACGTCACTAGATGCTGATTGGTGTTTGAAAATACATTAGATTTTTGAAATTATTTTTATTTCGTAGTTATTTGTAAAACAACTTTGCTTTTTAATTACTTATTACATTCCTTCGAATACTTAGGAATGAGAGGAAAAGCTAAACCTAGTGTATTAAATATTAAGGTACTTAGGGAGAAACATGTGTTATAGTATGTATAATTTTCTTCTATGATACTTGCAGAAATGTACTGAAATGTATTTGCATCGCATTCCTGTAAGATTCAAAATCACTTTGCTGTCATAATTTTGTCTGAGTAGATAAATAGGACATTTTATATCAACTTCCATTCCTTTTTTATATTCTGGTAAGCATTGTGTACAGACAGCCTTAGAGAATAATTTAATACCTCTAAAAGGGTTTCCCTACCCCGAAGGAATCCATTCCCTTAACGAAATTATTCAATTAGTTACTAAGCCTGCCTACTTAAAATAACTAGCTTTCCGAAATTGAAAATCGTTAGATATTATTTTAGGCCGAGGGATCCATTATAATTTTGTGAAAGAAAGTTCAAAGCTCAAACTTAAGAAAATCAATTTTTGTTCCCATTTTAAATTTGTGTTAAGAATGGTTTGTGAGGTTTTCGTTATTTTGGCGTGGTGCTTGGTTTATTTTTATTTTTTGTTGCTCTGATTTTATTCTTCGTGGTTTTAGTTAGCTCATTGTTGCTATACAATGGTTACAGGTGAGGATAATAGGTACCATGTAACCGCCTTCTATTCCTTAGGCACAGATAATTACGGCATATGCCATAAAAGAGAGAAAATTATCTAATTTATATTTTATATCAAATTAATCAAATCAAATTTGTTGTCATACAATACAAGAAGCAAATACAAAAATAACAAAAGAAAAAGAAAAAGGTAGACAATCTGGGCGGTCTTATCGCTAAAAGCGATTTCTTCCAGACGGCCCGGAAGTTTTACATTTAGACATTTATAATGTTGACATCTGATATTTTCATGTTGTTTTTGTCTATTATACTAGCTTTTGCTCGCGGCTCTTGGATCTATAATATAAGGAGATGTCAATTAAATTACATTTAAACCCCTTTAAAATTTCGAATTATTATATTATGATGATACAATAACCAGGAAAGCGAATTAAATTTTCAACCCTGACAGCCTGTGTAAGCCACTTGGTCGGTGTAATTCCCGTAAGCTGATTGTTTCAAAACAAATTTTATTTGGATGCTTACTTGAGATTAACTTGTTAATTATGAAAATGGGATCATGGACTCGCTGAATCTTTAGAATTTTGAGAATCACCGAGTTACTCTGTTTGGTGTCCTAAGCGAGGGATTTTGCGTGTCTTAAGTGTTTTAATTTTAAAACATTTTACTTATTTTATCTTTCTTCAATACTTTCTTAAGATAAAAAGGCATACAAGGTTATTTTTTTGCCGAATATGAAAATACCTAGGCTATTATTTCGGTGAAATGTTCTAATGTTTTATTCTACCTCTTTTTAAACAATCGTAAAAAATATTTCTAACCCTCCATGCAAATTGAACGTCGTCGGATTAATAATGTTTGTATGGAGAGTCCAAAATTTTTGCCATTAATTTAAAAGTGGTTGAAAAACTGTTGTCACATTCGACCCGAATAATAGTAAGGACATGTCCATATCCGCCATTAAAAATTAGTGTTGTATAAGAATATTTTTAGGTATACTATATTACACAGCCTCCCATTCATACTCACTCTATTCATTCTCGCTTTAAAAGAACTTCATTTTGAATACAATTTCTGTCAATAAAATCTAATTTTTCTTTTTCTAATGCCTGGTGTACATAAACTATTTTTAACCGACTTCAAAAAAAAGGAGGAGGTTCTCAATTCGTTGGAATCCTTTTTTTTATATATATTTTTAATTTTTTTTTATGTATGTTCACCGATTACTCGAAGACGCCTGAACCGATTTGGAAAATTCTTCTTTTGTTTAAAAGGGTATACTTCACAGGTAGTCCCTTATAAATTTTATCGAAATCGATTCAGCGGTTTTTGAGAAAATCAACAAAAACATAGCAAAATTGGAGTTGTTGCGATTGAAGTCGGTTGTTTTTAACGTATTCAGCGTGGTCAATTATATCTATCTTTTAATACAAGTAACCTATTAAAGCAAACCCGATTACGACGATTCCAAAGACAAAACCACCGCAGCGTAATGCAGTGCAACTACAAAATAGCATATAATCAACTCTGACAATGCTGCAAGCTGGCTACAAGTGCAATCCTCGCAAATCCAACGTTAAGATCTGTACAGTTATTCTAAGTCACTGGTATGCTTTTTATCCAACTACCGCAGCATATGCGGAGGGTCTGCGCGGGGGCGTGTCAAGCCAAGTTCAAGAAAAAAGAACTAACGAGCAGCACCGTGTGTAATATTACACGATTATGTTTTTCTAGAGACCCTTGCCGCAGTAATGTAGACACTATTGTTACGCCTGTAGTTAAAATAGCCAAACCAGTTTAATGGAATTTGAAATGTTTTGTTAAATTGTTGTTGATCGCAACATTGAAATAGGACTCTTTTTTTGTTAAATAGGTTAGATTATTGCACCATCCTCAGAAGAAAATTATTTTTTCGAGTGTTGATATAAGTATTTATATCTGTTTCTTCGACTAGATAAAACGGTATGGTGGAGTTTAGAGTGTAAGGTGTATTTATAGTATCACATCATAATTATAATGCCCTGAGTATCAAATATTTGAAGCAATGGGATTTGAGTTTGGAAAATTTATTGGTTATGTTTATCAATCACATAACAATTGCATCAGATTTGCACGATTTTCACTAACGTGTAGTTATATCTACATATATTATAATAATTCAATAAGATGATTTTTACAATAACTACATGTATGTATATAAGGTGCTACTTTATTAGTGCCCGATATTTTAGTTAGTGCTTCTACTCCTGATTCTGATCAACTTTCCCCAAGGAACCCATAGTCAAATCGCAAAAAAATTTTTGGACTCTTCATACTAATTTGGCCGCTCGGCTGATCGATGTGTATGAAGAGTCCAAAAAATTTTTTGCGATTTGACTATGGGTTCCTTGGGGAAAGTTGATCAGAATCAGGAGTAGAAGCACTGACTAAAATATCGGGCACTAATAAAGTAGCACCTTATAACAATAGTATGTAATTTCATATGAACACATATGATTTCTTGGCAGAAAGCTCTTACAGAGTTAAGCATACCAATTGTAATTATGTATAATAATCCATGAATTTCTTATCTATTCGTGTAGAGTAAACAATAAATAAAAAAAGTTTTTTTTTTCTAGTAAATTTTGTTACTTAGAATAAAATGAGAATGAAGTACTCATTTTTTGCCTCCTAAGACTCAGAGGCACTGTTCGTTGCCCTCAATAAATAGATTGAATCAAAGACACTTTGAAAAATAAAGGCACAAAGTTCTTTGTAATGACCTCGATAAAGACAGACAATGAGCTCGCCTCGCCTCTTTAAAGTCGAGTAAATATATCTTTAAAAGGATATTTCTCATACTTTATGAGAGTTCACCATCAAAAGTATTGGGATTAAATGCCACTTTAATCTCAACCGTGAATAGTCCTTCAAATATTGAAAATTTCATGAGTAAGATTCTATTGTTAAATTTACTTTGTTCAAATTATGGATTTTATTGGGTATTTTACCTGGGTAAAATAGTAAAGTATACTGGGTCGATACTGGGTTCTTTCTATATTACTGTGGAGTAATATAGAAAGAAACACAGTTTCTTATCGACCCAGTATACTTCATATTGTATAGTTTATTTGCTACAGGATGTAAATCTAGTCGTGCTTCATATTTTAATTAGTGCTTCACTCCTGCTTCTGATCAACTTTCTCCAAGTCCACATCCACAGTCAAATCGCAAAAAAATTTTTGGACTCTTTATACTATTTTGGCAGCTTGGCTGATCTATTTGTATGAAGAGTCCAGCAATGTTTTTGCGATTTGACTACGGGTTCCTTGGGCAAAGTTGATCAGAATCAGCAGTAGAAGCACTGATTAAAATTTTACGCACGACTAGTCGACTAAATCTAGATTTACAGCCTGTATATCTTCTTCTTATTCAATTTATCAGCTTATCTCTGGAGAATGAAATGCTACAAAACAGTGAACAGTCGCGAGCCATTCGCATACTACGCGCAGCGCAGCTAATTTTGATCCGTTTATACTCGAACTAGCTGGTTACGGCGACAATTTTTACTCTCGCAAGGAACTTACTCTTTACAAAATATGAAAAAAATAATTAACGAACCAATAAAAAAACTGAAGATAAGTGATTAAAAAGTATATTTTTCACTCGTATGATATGGACTTTGACCAAAACCAAAACACTCGAAAAATATGTAAGATGAAACATATCTGATAGATAACACTGCAAAATCACGACAAACGAAATTCTTCCTGTCACGTGTTCTGTGAATTTAACAGGACTCATACTGCTCATCTTTAGATTCAGTTGGGTATAAATAAACGGTCGCTGGTTTATGAACGGATGCAAAAGAGACAGCTATTTTGGAAATCTTTATTTCGTAATTTTTGGTGAATTCAAGTAAAAAGATTAGGGACAGTCGAATGGTGGCCAGTTGAGTGAAGGTCACTGCTCTTTAGATCTTGTACTAAGTAGAAAATGAAGATTGAAATATGTTTAAAATATCTACTTAAATATATAAAAAAACATATTGAGTTTGAGTTTAATACATGTGGTGGTTTTCTACTGAAACTCAAAAAATATATATCCTCTTTTTATTACGGCTTCATCTCGTAGAATCTGGATAACAGCTATTTTCCCATCACAATAAAAAAAAGAAATTCTTCTGTAACAGAAATTGCGCAAAATTAACCAAAAAGCACCCAATAGTACAAGCCAAATGATATTTACTTGGTAAAAAGTCTCCGCAAAAACACTCGAAAATTGTAGTAATTGATAATCTTCTTTCAGCATAGAAAACATAAAAGAGCTTTCATTGTATTTACGGATTTGACAGCTGTCAGTAATAATATTATTACGCCTCACTTGAACGTAGGCAATGTATTATAGGTATATTAAATAAAAGTACTTAGCTACAGAATTTCTCTCGCGCAATTTATTCCAGCAATGATGAATATTTAATATTTAAAATACTTATTAATGCAGTATTCCATCGCGCTATGACCCCGATCCTGGCGTGACGTGTACCATTAATTCTGCAAATGACATCATTTTGTATATTGAAAGTATATTTTAGTAAGTACATTTCTCTGTGAACTTAAATTTGACACTTGCTAGTAACATACAGACATGGAGTTTTAGGTCGTTTTTTTTTTAGGTCTATTAATGTCTGTCTGTGGTAATTTAGTTTTTAAATGAATGGACCGATTTAAAAGAAAGTAGTTTTTTTATTATTCGAAAGCACAGTTTGAAAGTAAGTTTAGTTGCGGTGGTTCATAGCTATGTTTGATAAAAACTTGTCCAGTGGTTTTCAAGAATGAAATGTTTCAATGTTGTTAAGTACCTAGTTAGTTATTTAAACATTGGAATATCATCCTGGGATAGCGCTGTTAGTTGCGCGTCGTATTAAGAAATATAGGTAATTTTTTAACCGACTTCAAAAAAAGGAGGAGGTTCTCAATTCGTCGGAATCTTTTTTTTTTTATATATGGTCATCGATTACTTGAAGACGCCTGAACCGATTTGGAAAATTCTTTTTTTGTTTAAAAGGGTATACTTCACAGGTGGTCCCATATAAATTTTATCGAAATCGATTCAGCGGTTTTTGAGAAAATCAACAAAAACATAGAAAAATTGGAGTTGTTGCGATTGAAGTCGGTTGTTTTTAACGTATTCAGCGTGTCCAATTATTTCGTTTTACATAGTTACATAGTAGACCAATTCAGTTTGAAGAGTCTAATCATAAATTACAGATGTCCCTACCCTATTTTCTATGTCCCAACTGGATATTTGAGTCGCTATTATTGTGATCTTTTCAATTTATCGGCCATAGCGTCTGTTACAGATAGGTACGTTAATGTAAAGGGTTTTCAACAAGAACTTTGTTTTGTAAATCAAAATAAAACAATGAATTTAGATGACAATGATTCAAATTTTTATTGTTTAAAAAAAGTAAGGTTTGGTAATTAGGAATGAAAAATGATATCTGATAAATGTCCACCACGACCAAGGTTACAGATGTCGATTCTTTTTCTTCCTTTCTAGTTAGGCTCTCGACTGACGTCTGACTTAGGTCTGACGCCGCGTACCGGCGCACTATGGGGCCTTTGTTTGGTATCAGCGATCGAAATACCATTTTTGAAAATATTGTTATAACTACAATTTCTTTATTTATTTACAATTTCGAGACATCTTCCTATGCCATGATAATATTTTTACCCAATTTTATGAACCGAGAGAATATTAACGGCACTTCAAACTTAGCATTTCATCGCAAAAATTGTTTGGAAATTTTCGTTACGTTCAGTAATGTTTTTTTTCTCGTCACTTTGGCAGACAGTGCACTCAGATATTTAATGTTTTCAAAGTAGGTTACTTACAGGATCTTACACATATTTTTAATATATTGCCTTCCGTAATGACACAGGCCGCCATGAACAGGACCACTTCACTTTTCTATATAGGCGCCTGTAACTTTTGTAAAGGCAGAGCGCCAGACTTTTTTTGTACCTTAATTTATAGGTAATATATAGTTACTTAATAAACTACATTCAAAAGTTATGGCGCTTTGCCTTCGTAGAACTTTTCATCATTTTTTTACTAAAAGTGCTTATTTGAAAAATATTTCAGTAATTTTTTTCAATATATTTTTTTAACATTTTATTTCATTTTAGACCTTATTTATTTAATTCTATAATTTATTTAATTTTTAAAGTCTTTTTCCATAACTTCTGTATTAAAAAAATATGAATAATTGGAAATTAATATTTTCTGCATATAGTTTTATTCAAAACGAGGTTTAAAAAGATAATATTATAATACTTATGTATATTTGTATATGAACATATAAATAAATAAATAAATATTATCAAGCTCAAATCACACACGTAGGTTTGGCCTCAAACTAGGTTTATTTGTATTACGGGAAACAGAGACTGAAATACTAAATAGATTTTGTATCCAAAATTGGTAGATACATTGAAATACGTACTTATATAGATATAATACAACCAGAAACAGCAAACAAATCTTCTCGTCGCAGAAATGTTTGCCCTGCGTGGGGATCGAAACCATATGGTACTACATACATACGCCCCTATGTGCATAAAATACTGATTCATGGTTTTCTAATAATACAGACAGCCTTATTACCCATTGGGTAGCTATATGAGGAGGCACAAGAGACCCGTAATTAAGATTTTAAATTTTATCGGGAATACTTCAGCAGAAAAGCACCAAGGACGAGTACAATAACTGATATCTTTCAAAAAATGCTCTTGTCTTCCGATCCGTATGTAAGTTTGTCCAGGAAGATGGAAAATAAGAATAAAAAACACCTTGTTAAAGAAGTAATTGATTTGCTGCAGCAAAAAATGTTGTTAAGTCAGTACCCAAAAGTGTTTTTTTTGTATATATGTTACGCGATTACTCCGCCAATTATGACTTGATTTTGGCGATTCTTTTCTTGTTAGGTAGGTAATACTTTAGAGGTATTCCCATATAAATTTTATCGAAATTGATTTAGCGCTTTTTGAAAAAATCAACAAAAACTAAAAAAAACATAGCAAAATGGTAGCTGTTACGATTGAAGTTGGTTGTTTTTAAGGTGTTCAGCGTTGTCATTAGTAGTTTAATCACTCTAAAGACAAAATGAACGAAAACATAATTTTGATCACGTTTTTGGAAAATGGCCCCACTGTGCGGCGGCGAGCCCGGCGCACCCCCCGCGCACCCACAGCTTGCCTCGGCTCTGTGAGTTGGTGAGTGTTGTCGTCTATAGTTCATTCCAATAAAAAAAATCAAAAGGTAAACAAACATAGTATGCATCTGACGTTGACATGTGTCAGTTCCATAGTAATTTTGTTTACGTTTTGCTTTTTTTTATTGGAATGAACTATACGATGGTTATAGATTTTCATAGTGATTTTTTTTTATTTTAATGCGATTTTCGAGTGAAATAGAATTCATTGTAACAATTGCCCAAGCTTCTACTACAAATATGTCAAACAACTTAACGTCAAAACTGTCATGTAGTTCCGGTGTGACCTATTGAAAAACAAAGTTCTTGTTGAAAAGCCCTATACTTACGTTATATTACGCTACCATGTCAACCGTGTGCTGTTTTATATGATACTTACTTGTGTTCCAAATAAAATATTTTATTTTATATTTTAGTTATTTTTATGTTATTTATTATAACGAAAATGTAAAAAATAAAGTAGTTTTAATTTTAACCGCCTCCGTGATGGTTTAGTTGTTAGTCCGATTGTTTCACATCAGGATGTCACGGTTTCGATTACCGGAGGGGTCCAACTTTGTAGGACTCGGTTTGGTTGGCGGTAGAGCATTTTCGGAGCCCGCCTGGCTAGCTTCCACCATCTTATCTAAGTCTTGCCGCCAAACATCTATGTTAATAGCGTTGATGTGTTCCGGTAAGGTTAAATTTTCGATATATTGGATTGTTTCAAAAGTCTTCTCAGTGAAAAAAAATGTATCTTTTGTTCCATCAAAGACAAATTAGTGTAAATAATAGCACATACATTTAACGTCTAAATGGTGATAACTTAAAATAGATCTATATTAAACATGACAGGAAAAATCAATAAAGCAAGTAAGTGACAGTGAACAGAGAATTTTTGTAAGTTTGGTTGGCTTCTAAACTGAGATGAAGGCTAGGGTGGGCCGAAAGTCAACTTTTTTTATATCTTTATCCTTATATCGACAAAAAGGTGCTAGGTATAGGGTAGAAATGACATGTGTAAAATATTATTGGTCGCTGTTATCGTTAAGAGCCTCCGAATTCACTTTGAAAAATCTGAAAAAATATTTTTTAGAACCGATTTCAAGAGACCATATCGAGGGTTCACGGGCGACTTGTATTAAGCGACATTTTTAGAAATGTTCAGGAGATTGATTTAAAAAAATATTTCTTAGAAAAATAATCATTAAAACTTAACTTCTTAGTATTATATAGATTCTCGATATTCTTAATATTTTAAATATTATTCAGAAGTTATTTTTTGTAAGGTATTTTGTAAGAAATAATTTTTTAAAGTAGAGGTTACCTGTGTTTCCAAAAATGTCGCTTAATACAAGTCGCCCGTGAACCCTCGATATTTATTACCTGAATTCAAATATTTTTTGCACTATTTGGGAGCAAATACAGCATATTTTCAAAACAATACAAAAAAACTTTTCTTTTCAATAACTTTAGACGTCAGATGAGGGGTCAAGGGGGTGCAGATTGCACTTTGCGCGACCATTTTACACTTCAGTAATTACGCCATGGCTAAATACATTACAAGAAAGATCATTGAAGTGCACCTGAAACGTTACAATATATGTCCTGTTTTGCGCAGAATGGGATATTAAAGCAAAAAAATTATTCCATTTCTATGAAAAGTTATGAGTAGGTAATGTGACAGTTAAAATTAAACAAAAAATAACTTGCAATATTATACAGTTGTTAAACTTCACAAATAATTCAGATATATCACGTAAAATGAATAAATCTACATAAATCTCATTCCAAAATACCACAAACAATCATAAAGAGTTTCAGCGTAGGAAGCTAAGCTTTGTTACCTAGATATTTCTGCTTGCAATTGTATGAATTTGGCAAACTGTAGTTACCCCAAAGCTCAAAAAGTGATTAAAAATCAGTGCAGCTTCTTGCTGCCCTAATGAGCCCTTGCTTTGTCTGATTTACCATACCTATCACGAGTTTTGGCGGGCATGGAATATTTCACGCTGGCAGCAGTCATTTGAGTAGCTGTTTTCCTTTAGGGTAGCACTTCATTGTCACCATCGGGCTCATTGAAATGTATGTATGAGAAATCACCAAACTTAACCGTTGTAGAATAATTGTTGCTTGTTTTTTGACATTTTAGCATAAATTCTTGCTTTTAGAGCTTCCAGTATGAACATTTTATGGCTTGCTTTGTACCACAGACATCGACATTTTCAATCATAGGTTTTCTTGAAGGGTCATTCTAGGAAATTGCAATTTTTGTGTTCATTTATAATAACTCTTGAAATATTATTATTTATGACAAATTGGTAATTTCTCATGCAACAAGGTGCAACAGTGTATCGGGGACATTTGACAGTATACTCTTAAATGTATATTTTGTATAAAAAAACTGGGCGACAATACGTGACAAGTCACGTCCTGTCGACTGTTCGGTGACTGACTTCTAAAGTTTAATAGTTTCTAAAAGTTGTTAGCAAATTTTCCACCTACAAAATCGTATGGTTATCGGACCAAACATACCCCTAAATTACATTTTAAAATATTACAGAAAAATAATATATTCAAATAAAAAACATGCAAGTATTTCTACGACCGTGATAATTTTTTTATCACTTCTGTCGACAAGCAAAGTTTTTATTTAATACTTCGAATTTTTTCAACTAGCAACATCTCGCTTCCTTTTATGGCAACATTTGAATAAAATTTTCAAAGCAGAATGGCGAATTGTTTTGCAAGGTTAATGTGTTCTTAGATAATTTTAATTGAAAAGCTATTCTACAGGTGTGTCAAAGTTGTAGTGTCACTTCTAAAAGGCGAAAAAGAAAGTTATGTAACATATTTACAAAAAAAAATTCATATGTCCTTGTAAAAACAAAGTATCTCCTCATTTTAATGTATTTTTTTAAAAAATAACATCAAAAGTAAAGTCAGAAATTCAACATGGATTCAAATTGTCACTTCTATCGATGTCACACCTGTCGACGGTTTTGTCAACAGAAGTGACACTAGTCGACAGAAGTGACACATATTTATATTATATGAAATGATTTTAATACCCGTTTTGGCTAAAATTAAATTTAGTGCTTTAAAATTATTATTGACTGTTTTTACAGATAAGATTATTCTTTATTTTCACTTTTAGATGCCGAATAAGAAGTTAAGTGATATAGAGAAGAAAGAAAGACGTGGACGGCAACAAAGGGAGTGGGTTAGGAAAAAACTGACTGACTCGGTGGCTAAGTGGTTAGCGATCCTGACCTCTGATCCGAGAGTCGTGGGTTCGATCCCCACACAGGGCAAACTTTTCTGTGATGAGCAGAATTGTTTGCTCTGAGTCTGGGTGTATTATATCTATATATGTATGTATTTAAATGTATATGTGTATGTATATCAGTCTCTGGTTCCCAAGATACAGGGAATCCTAGTTTGGGGCCAGATGACCGTGTGTGATTTGTCCTGAGATATTATTATATTATTTTTAAAACGATCTCGATTAACTGAAGCTCAGTTAGAGGAAAGAAGACAAAAATATAGAGAGAAATATAAAAAGAAGAAGGAGTCAGGACAAGTAAAAAGTATAAATGATCTTACACCAAGAACGCGGAAACAAATGAGAAAACAATGGAGAGCACGTACTCGAAAATATCGCGAAAAGAAACGCCTTATGAAAGAAAATGAAAGAATGCTTATAAATAAGACACTATCACTGTCTTTGCCAGTTCCAAGTAAAGTGAGGAGAAGGAGTTTAACTTTGCCTCCAGGTCCTTCAAGAGACATTGTCAGGACGAAGTCGGCGCACATAGGCAGAATTGGCGAGAGACTAGAGCGTCTTCCCTCGGGAACTCGTGCGTTCTGGTCTCTGGCCAAAGCTGTCCAGGGGAATTTCTGCATGCCATCATTTCCACCACTGCACATGAGAAATGATTCATTGGCCCACGACGCAAAGGAGAAAGCATATCTTCTAGGCAAACTCTTTGCGTCCAACTCGACACTGGATGACGGGGAAACGAGCCGCCGACCATACCGCGGTGCAAGAGCTGTATGCCGGATATCCGGTTCCACCAAGGCTCAGTGCGTAAAGCACTATTTTTCCTCGACATTCATAAGTCGAGTGGACCCGATGGAATCCCTCCTATCGTGTTGAAGGTGTGTGCTCCAGAGTTAGCTCCAGTTTTAACGCTCCTTTTTCGGCTTTCCTACTCTTCTGGCGCAGTCCCGAAGTCATGGAAAACAGCTTTGGTGCATCCGATCCCTAAAAAAGGTGACCGCTCGAATCCGTCCAACTACAGGCCGATAGCCATAACCCCCTTATTCTCAAAGATAATGGAGTCCATTATCAATAGCCAGCTCCTTCGGTATCTAGAGGACCGCCAGCTGCTTAGTGACCGACAGTACAGTTTCCGTAAGGGCCGGTCCGCTGGTGATCTTCTTGTCTACCTGACACATCGTTGGGCACAGGCGATTGAGACTAAGGGGGAAGCATTGGCGGTTAGTTTGGACATAGCGAAGGCCTTCGATCGGGTCTAGCAGAAAGCACTTCTTGTGAAGCTTCCTTCTTATTGGCTTCCCGAGGAATTATGCAAATGGGTCACTAGTTTTCTTGCAGACAGAAGCATAAAGGTTGTAGTCGACGGTGCATGCTCAGATTCTATGTCTGTGAATGCTGGTGTCCCTCAAGGCTGTGTGCTTTCGCCTACACTGTTCCTTCTGCATATCAATGATATGCTACAAATCAGCAGCACTCATTGTTATGCGGATGACAGCACAGGTGATGCCTTATACACCGGCCGTGCTAACATTTCTCGGGAAAACGTCATAGAGAGCCGAAACAAACTTGTGTCGAAAGTTGAAGACTCTTTAAAGAAAGTCTCAGAATAGGGTCGGCTTAACTTAGTCCAATTTAACCCCACTAAGGCACAGGTTTGCGCGTTCACTGCCAAGAAAATGCCATTTGTCGTATCATCTCGTTTTGAGGACACTCCCCTTAATGCCTCAGCTAGTATCGGAATCCTTGGTGTCGACATATCGAGTGAAGTCCAGTTCCGTGGTCATCTAGAGGGTAAGGCTAAATTAGCCTCGAAGAAGCTTGGTGTGCTCAATAGATCGAGACGGTATTTCACTGGGGCCCATCGCCTGCAACTTTATAAGGCGCAGGTTCGGCCTGACATGGAATACTGTTCTCATCTCTGGACAGGGGCACCCCAGTACCAGCTTCTCCCTCTGGACCGCATTCAACGGAGAGCAACTCGAATCGTCGGCTGCCAGGAAATTTCAGATCGGCTAGACTCCTTAGCGCTGCGTAGAGATGTAGCCTCGCTCTGCATTCTCTATCGCATGTACAATGGGGAGTGCTCCGAGAAATTGTTCGGATTGATCCCTGCCGCCTCTTTTCGCCATCGTTCTACGCGACCATATATCATAGATAGATAGATATATGGTTGGCAGTCCACAACCTGTGCGTTTCACTAGAAACTTTCTGCCTCGCACAACCAAACTGTGGAATGAATTGTCGCCTGCGGTATTTCCGGACCGATACGACATTCAAACCTTCAAGAAAAGAGCGTACTCCCATATCAAAGGCCGGCAACGCACTTGTGACTCCTCTGGTTTTGCGGGTGTCTATGGGCGGCGGTAATCGCTTACCATCAGGTGATCCGTCTGCTCGTTTGCCACCTCGGCCATAAAAAAAAAGAGAACAGTGATAATGAGAATAAAAATGAGAGTCCTAATGATATTGTTTTACCTCCGAAACCTCCGAAACGAAATCGCATTCGAATCAACTCATGTTCAAGCGACGAAAATATTTTTTTAAATTGTCGACAGAAGATACGTCACTTTAGTCGACATTTTTGTAAATTTTTATTTCTACAAGGTTTTTTTTTACTTTTTTAACTCCTCTAACATAATTTTAAAACTGTAGTAAGGAGACTTTAAATATCATTTTTATTTTGTTTATTATAATGTACGTTTTTAAGCTTTTAAACTAAAAGTGTCACACCTGTTAACATGTGGTCATTTCTGTCTAACAGTTAAATATAAAACAGGTGTTTGTTTCAATTAATTATTAATATTAAGCTATGACACCATTTTTTTGGAGTTCCTATGTGGCTAATAAAGATTGCTATGGTACGTTATTAAAGGAAAAGTTGATTTCTATTTTTTTTTTTCATTTGCCCTATCGTAGAATAACCCTGAAGCAAGTTAATCTATTAAAATGCTGCACTGTATTTTAAGCTTTTTCTGAGCTTTGGGGCAGGCACAGTTTGCCAAATCTATACAATTACAAGCAGAAATGTCTAACATGTCTAACTTTGCCACTACGCTGAAACTCTTCGTGATTTTTCGTGGTATTTTGGAAAGAGACATATGTAGATTTATGTATTTTACATGATATGTCTGTAACATTTGTAGAGTATAATAACGGAATTTGATGCTTTTGTCAAAATAATTTCATTTTTATCTTTCACAATTTTTTAAATTTTTTTATTTCAAATTTTTATTTTATTTTAACCTTGCCTACTGGTAATACTTCATAGATATGCAATATTTTTTATTTAATATCCCATTTTGTACAAAACAGGACATATATCGTAACGTTTTAGGTGCACTTCAACGATCTCTCTTGTAATGTAATTAGCCATGGCGTAATTACTGAAGCGTAAAATGGTCGCGCAAAGTGCAATCTGCACCCCCTTGACCCCTCACCTGACTTATTATTATTAATTTCAAATATAAATTTGGGCTACTCTGACCACTTCGCGCTAGGCGAAGTGGCAGGAGCTACTCCAGCAGAAGCACAGTCGGCTGGAGGTCAGTGCGACGAGGAGAGCGTCGGACAATCCGGGCATTGTCGAGGAAGATCGCCTTATTATTATTATTATTTGAATTCAATTAATAAATATGGTCTCTCGAAATCGGTTCTAAAATTATTTTCTCTGATTTTTCAAAGTGAATCCGGAGGCTCTTAATGATAACAGCGACCAATAATATTTTACACACGTCATTTCTACCCTACTTAGTACCTTTTTTCGCTATTAAAATAAAGAAATCAAAAAAAGTTGATTTTCGGCCCACCCTAATGAAGGCACGATTTATCGGTACCTACGACAAGCTGTGCCTGGTTTAATAGTTACTTAAGTAATCGTTCCCAAATGGTAAAATTAGTGAATGAAGATGGCAGTTTATCTATGTTAGACCCAAAAACTGTAAATCGTGGAGTTCCTCAAGGTTCAATACTTGGAGCATAATTACATAATTTACAGTGCTGATATTACTAGAGCTATTAAGCATTGCCGTTTTCATCTCTACGCTGACGATGTTCAATTGTACGTATCTGCTCGTCCTTCTGAATTTCATACTGTACTTTCGAAACTGAACGAGGACCTTGACAGTGTGGCTTTCTGGTCAAATAGGAATAGATTGTTGCTTAACTCATCTAAAACGAAATACATGATTCTTGGCTCAAAACATCAAATTTCTAGAATTCTCAATACTACACCAGTTATTAAAATCTATGATCAGTTAATAGAACGGGTCGATGAGGCTAGAAACCTAGGTATTATTATCGATAGCTGTTTGCGCTTCGAGTCTCACATAGTGAGTCTAGTTAAATCTTGCTTTTATCGGCTAAAAGTTCTTTAATGCATTCGCAATCTGCTCTCTGAAAAGATAAGGGTCACACTGTGTGAGTCTTTGATTCTGTCTAGGCTAAACTATGGAGATCTTGTGTATGACCCGCAACTCCTAGCTAAAACTCGTCGTCTGGTTCAGCGCATCCAAAATGCTTGCTGCCGTTTTTGTTTTTATATACCCCCCTGTACTCATATTACTCCATATCTCAACAAAGCATCAATGCTAAATATGTCTTCTAGAAGACATCTACATCTTGCTACTATTTTGTTTGATGTTGTTAAATATAAAAAAACCAGAATATCTGTACTCACAGTTAAAGTTTTGTTCACTGCTTGACAGATATGGTACTAGGTCTTCTCGCCGGCCCCTTGAGGGTCACCTACACAAAACTGTGGCATTCACTGGCAGTTTCCGCTACCTAGCCACCAAATGTTGGAATAATATACCACCACCTTGTCAACTGTTGACGTCTAAATTTAGTTTTAAAAAACATTTAAAGAGTTTTCTCTGAGAGAAACAAAAAGTAGGTATTCCCAGTGGCTATTCGGTGGCGGATTTTGCAGTGTAATACAACTTATGTCTGGAATGTACAATACAATACACTTCTTTAAAATACGATTTCTTTGTTTAACACTTACACACACTTAAGCCTCTTTTCATCTTGTCATACACACTTACATTAACTCACACACTGCTCATCACGTACAGTTGCACACTTTTTTTCTTTCTTTTTAAATTATTGTAAGTTGTTAGTTAACTCGTTTTCTATATTTTTTCATTATTTTCACAGTCCTCGGGTTGTGGCAGAATACCAGTGTATTGCTCGAAAGAGCAAATCACACACTGAGTCACGGCCCTTTTGCAACACACACATATTTTTAAGTATTGTTTTATACAGGGACTGGACTGGTAAGCCCTTCACGGGTTTTTGAATGGGTTTCTGCAAGGGGTTTGCTTACCAAACCCAGTAGGCGTCAAAACCCTTTCGTTTGGGTTTTTTAAGCGGTATTTTTAAAGATTAACTAAACACTTTGGAACCACTTACCATAATGAAAGGGTAACCCTTTCAGCTTTTAGACAAATATGATCCTTACGTTACAACCATACGGAGCATTATAGAATAGAATATGCGATGCAGTCGGTCCGGGCGACTGTAGGTATTGATTTGAATGAAGTTGATGCGTGATTGTTTGTTTACCTACTCACTGTCATTCGTTTAAGCGCAGCACACACAGAGGCGGCCGCGGGGCGGTACCGGGAGCGGGATTTTTTGTAATGTTCGGATTACTATAAAACCCTTTACACCAAAACCGGGCGGGATTCGCCCGATGCGGTACCAGCGCGGGGGCGAAAGCGGGAAGGTCGGGCCTACAGACTGGCGAATCCCGCGCGGTGGCGGCGCGGTAGCGGGAAAGCGGCCGCGGCGCGGGACCAGTTGTATTCCATTGAAATATATGAAACCCCCCCCCACACAGCGGCGCGTTTGCGGCGCGGTGCGGGGGCGTGCTTGCGAGTTGTATTAAATTACAGATTTATGAGTATTTTTCTTGTGTTTTATAAGTTTTACAGATAGAAAATATTGTGTTAGTGTGAGCTTGCCCAGTTTTTAAATCTTTTCGTACAGAGAGTATCGTAACAGTTATAATAAAATACCTATTTCACGAAATTCCCCGAAAAAAGTGGTCCCGAACGCTTTTGCCTTCAGACATACCGCCCCCGCGACGCTACCGCGACGCCGCAATTTCTGTCTGAAGGGGTCCGCTCTAAGTTCGCTTTCCGCAGGTCCGCCTTCGGAACGCTACTGCCCCGCGGCCGCCTCTGTGTGTCCTGCGATCGGAAGCGTGCAAACCAAAGTGGTACCTACATAGAAAGTGGAAAAAAAATCTCTTCTTGTGTTGCGAATTTTAAGACCATTAGGTATCACCATTAAGGAATATGAATAATCGGATACTTCTTGGTTGATACTCACAGTTTTCGTCCACCATATTTAAAATGTATTTAAAACTAGCAAACTCAAAAATATGACGTGGTCGAAATTAGGAAAGAGAATAACAATGCTCCTGTTTTTGACCGTTTTGTTCTAACAAGCAAAACTAAGGTAGTAGTTACTAGAAAAAAAAGCATGTGTTGTCTTTTATGATATGAAAAATAGACAATTTATATTTAATGTTCGATAGTAGCAGAAAATTTTTGGAATCTTTAAAAAATCGATCTGCCGAGCGTCGGATACTTCTTGGTTGATACTGTTAGTTTTAGTCCACCATATTTAAAATTACTTAAAACTAGCAATCTCAAAAATATGACGTGGTCGAAATTATGCTCCTGTTTTCGACCGTTTTATTCTAACAAGTACAACTAAGGTAGTAGTTACTGGAAAAAATGCATGTGTTGTCTTTTGTGATATGAAAAATAGACAATTTATATTTAATGTTCGATACTAGCAGTAAATTTTTGGATTCTTTATAAAAATCGATCTGCCGAGCGTCGGATACTTTTTGGTTCATACTGCCAGTTTTCGTCCACCATATTTAAAATGTACTTAAAACTAGCAATGTCAAAAATGTGACGTGTTCGAAATCAGGAAAGAGAGTAACAACGCTCCTGTTTTCGACCGTTTTATTCTAACAAGCAAAACTAAGGTAGTAGTTACTGGAAAAAAATGCATGTGTTGTCTTTTGTGATATGACAAATAGACAATTTATACAGGGTGTTGTTTTGGTCGACAACGAGTTTTTCAGGGGTGATAGTATACATGATACTGATGCCGAAAAAATATAAAAATGGTACCTTAAATTTTCTTAAGAAAATCTTAAAAAATAATTATTTATGGTATCCTTGTTTCCTTGCGTAACGTATTTTAACAATGAACGGTTGCGTAGCAACGAGGTGAGGTGTGCGGGGGTGCGCGAGGGGCCCCGGCTGCGGCAGCGGCCGCGGCGGCGTGAGCAGTCTGCTGCGTGCCTCCGCGCCGAAACTGCGTCTCATTTTCTCAGCGAGAGCAAGCGCCTCTGCTCGTGAACTTACGCTATTATACGGCCTACGGCTATGATCAGGAACAAGTCTTTATTCAGTAGTCAATAGTCGTGAACTGAGCGATGTAGATTTACATTTCGTGTGGTGTAAATCAAGTGGAGTGTGTGAGATTTGGATTGACGTCGCGCCGCCGTAACGTGTTACGCAATAAAACATTATTATTTTCAAACTCCGCAAATCGTGTTCTTCCAAAAAACATCCCATGCTGAAGGTAGAGCCTAAAGTAGACAAGAGTTCAAGGAAGAAGCTATCTTGGAATACTTCTTCCGACAGCCACGTTTATGTAAGTGTCATTGACCTTTTTGTAGGAAAATACGTGAATGAGCCGGCCGTCATTGACTGACTGCTCGAACATGCGTTTTGATAATTTTGGGAAAATTTGTATGTCATTTTTTCAGTAGAATCATTTTATTAAAAAAATATTATAGGTATATTCAGAACAAGTATTTTTTGTACTTTCATCCCTTAGAAGGCCGTTGTCGACCAAAACAACACCCTGTATTTAATGTTCGATAGTAGCAGTAAATTTTTGGATTCTTTATAAAAATCGATCTGCCGAGCTTTGGATACTTTTTGGTTGATACAGCCAGTTTTCGTCCACCATATTTAAAATTACTTAAAACTAGCAATGTCAAAAATATGACGTAGTGGAAATCAGGAAAGAGAATAACAATGCTCCTGTTTTCGACCGTTTTATTCTAACAAGCAAAACTAAGGTAGTAGTTACTGGGAAAAAATGCATGTTGTCTTTTGTGATATGAAAAATAGATAAATGTATATAATGTTCGATAGTAGCAGTGAACTTTGGATTCTTTATAAAAATCCATCAGCCGAGTGGCCAAATTAGTATTGAGGAGTTAATTTTTTACGATTTGATTTGATTTATGTGCTCCTTGGGGAAAATTGATCAGAAACAGGAATAGAAGCACTGATTAAAATTTGACGCACGACCATATTTACATCCCGTATACATATAATTATTTCCAAAGTATGATTGGAGAAGTGATGAGCTCTTTAGACGTCAAGAAGATATGCTTGTTTTTTATCCTTTTTTAAAGAGTGCAATGATTGGGCTTGTTTGATGGGTACAAGAAGGGGACTCTAGAGGCGGATAGCTTGATGAGTAAAGGTGTGAGCTTAGAAATTGGTAGAGTGAGGAAGAATATGGAGACGGAGGTTATCGGAGGAACGAAGAGGACGACTGTGAGTAGAAGATAAAGTTGAAACGTTCTTTAAGATAAATTGGGGATTTTGAAAATAAAGATGTAACAGGTTGTGAAGGTCACGACGGTAACTAATTGGAAGCCATTCCAATCTCTTCGATACGGGGACACGTGATGATATTTACGGAGATAAAAGATAAATCTGATAGCAAGATCAGTGAGATTTTGAAGACGCTCGAGTTTATTTAAAAAGTTGAAATTTATATATGGCTAGCAAACGTCGGCGGATCATTTAATTTATGCACCATTTGAAAAACGTCCACATCCCAGCATGATTATTTCATAATCGCCAACTTTTCTTAATTACTTCATAACAGAATGATAACTTTCTAAACTGCTAATAAAAATTTGGCTACTTCTTTAGCCTAGGAACTTGTATGGTTGCCTGTTGCCCCTTAAAACAGCAGAAGATGTTAAGAGCTCATCGAGTAAAATATTATAATACCTTTACGATGTTTAAGGGGCAATCTCGCATCTGTAGGCCTCTGGAATCTTTGCGAATGCACGTGCGTATGCTTTTGTCATTCTTATTCGTATACAATGTGCATTCTTACTGCTCAGAGTGCGGTCCTCTAACAATATCATAGCATATGAGTATGACGCTCTGTCAGGCTAAGCTGAATATAGAGGATGACAGAATTGTATCGTCCTAGTCTGAGCTGTTGGAAGAGATTAAGAAAATCTACGCACAATAATACCCAACCACAGGTTTATCTATCAGTAATTTGGCTACAGATCTGAGAGCCAGATTGAAGCGATACAATGCTGAAGATATCTCTGACGTCAGCCTGTACGAAGTTAACTCTAAAACATCTTAACACTTTGGCGCGCGGTAGCGGGAACACCCGTTTATCAGCTTCCATAAAGTTTGACAGTGCGGGGAACCCCGTTTGTGCGTGACATTCGTCGAACATTAGATTAGGGGCCTTAAGGTTGACACTATAACTAAATCTGAGCTACTCATAATGACAGTATTCTTGTTCTTTATATGGCGCTCATTCATTTTGCACGGGGCTTACCGTAGTAATGATAAGAATCATTTAAATACAAACGGGGTTCCCCGCACTGTCAAACTTTATGGAAGCTGATAAACGGGTGTTCCCGCTACCGTGCGCCAAAGTGTTAAGAACAACAAGGCACTGGGAGATAAGTGACGATAGAATTACAAAAGAACTTCTGAAAACAGATGGAAAACCGGTACTGCAAGCTACCAGAAGCTGTTTAATTACATTGTAATCAATATATGAACAGGTAAGGGATTGCATGTGGTGGTACTCTTCTTAAAAAATGGTGATAGGACCATGCTGAAGAATATATAGCATTTAATTTTGTCTAGACCAAGGCTGTGCTATAGTCACTCCAGCAGTGACTATCAATATATCAAAGTGTTGATGTGCCTGTACGAAAACGCTACCATGTTATTCCGCCTCCAGGATTGAAATTGGAAAATTATCCCGCTGCAGCATAGGGTAAGACAGGGATACATTATATCTCCGAAGGTACTCAACACTGCCCTGGAAGTTGTTTTCAAGCTTCTGGACTGGAGAGGATTCAACTTAATTATCGACGGCGAGTACATAGCTTTCTTAGATTCGCTGACGATATCATGGTCTTAGCTAAGACCTTGGAAAACTAAGGTACAATGCTCGATAGACTCAGTAGAGCCTCTCATCAACATGTGGGTCTTAAAATGAACATAAGATAGACAAAAATATATCATAATATCCTCTGAAGATTGGAGACTTATGACACTTGGAGTTGTTGACGGATATGTAGCCTGGGACAAATAGTCCAGCTGGATAGTTCTAACTTCTAGAAATATATCGATTGTTGAATCCAATTCTGCTGGGCAGTATCCGGAAAGCTCCGCAATATAGGGTTACTTAAAATTTGTTCTTGATACCTAAGGGTGTGCATGTTCGCATGATAACAAACAACTTTCCCTTAGGAACCCATGGTCAAATCGCAAAAAAGCATACTAATTTGGCCAGTTAGTTGACCTATTTCTATGGTATCCAAAACTTTTTTCGATTTGACTATGGGTTTCTTAAGGAAAGTTGTTTGTTATCATGAGCACATGTATAGCCTTTCGTATCAAGAACTAATTTAAAGTCACCCTTTATATTTACGTCCAAAATATAGCAGTGTCTCAATACTAAGGTACTTGAGTAGAACGTGTTACTAGTGGTAACATAAGCCACTGAGACATATTAACTTACTATGAGCCTCATAAAAAGTATTAAAGCTGTTGAAAGATAGAAAAAACGTTTAATTTAAAGAGCTATGGAGCGTGCTATGCTTGTAGTTTCTCTTAGTGATCGAACTCAAAAAGAGATACTGACTTGGTCGCTAAGTGGCTATCGATCCTGACCTCTGATCCGAGAGTCGTGGGTTCGATCCCCACACAGGGCAAACTTTTCTGTGTTGAGCAGAATTGTTTGCTCTGAGTCTGGGTGTATTATATCTATATATGTATGTAGTTAAAAGTATATGTGTATATATATATCTGTATCTGGTTCCCAAGATACAGGGAATCCTAGTTTGGGGCCAGATGACCGTGTGTGATTTGTCCCAGATATTAATATTATTATTATACGCAGGAGAACTAAAGCAACCAACAAAGCTCACAGAATCGCTAAACTGAAGTGGCAATGGGCGGGGCACATAGTTCGTAAAACAGATAGCTGCCCCAAGGCATTAAAGTTCTGGAGTATCGCGGAAGACGTAACTTAGGCAAGCCCCTCACTTGGTGGACCGATGGTCTGGTGAAAGTTACGGGAAGTCACTGGACGCAGGCAACCCAGGAGTGGTTGGTGTGGAAATCCTTAGGGGAATCCAAAGTTTAGGGATATGATAAAATGGTTTTATTATTTTAACATATCCTGGGATTTGATCAAATCACTGATTTTAACATATCCCTGCAACATTAAAAGTTTCAAAACAGAGTTTTAACAGTTTATATTATAAACTGTTAAAACTCTGTTTTGAAACTTTTTTCTACGTAACACCAATACTTTTACATAAATACTTTGCTTCAGTCTCTGGTCGAAAACTGGACAAAGGTGGTCGAAAACTGGAACATCTGGTCAAAAACTGGTAAAATCGGCATTTTGCGTATTTTTGCCGATTTATTCAACAACAGTAAGAGTAAATAACAGTTTTTGTTTGTTTTATTGAAATTAAGTTTATGTACCATATATGGAGAGCTAATTTAACAACATAATTACTACAACAACATATGTTTTTTGCTTTCCAAACTTGACAACTCCACTAATTGGTCGAAAACTGGCGGGATTACCGTACTTCCCCATCACAACAATCTTTTATTTTAATTGTAATCCTATTTTTTTTTACTTCACTTCCTGCTTCACAGACCGCGGTGGCGCTAGACTGGAGTGAATTCCGCATGACTCTTCACCTACAATCTTTCTTCCACCTCTCGTTTGCATAAATAAAGCATTGTGTTAACAACCCATTACGTCCCCACTGCAGGGGCACGGGTCTCTTCCCATGACTCGGGAAGGTTTTAGGCCATACTTCACACACGGGGGCCAAGTCCGGATTGGTGGAGGTTGTGGGGCTAGTGGCCAACCCCAGTGTCAGAAGTTTTCAAGCCGTCTATAAGGCCTCTGACATGGCTTAACGACTGCTAGCGATAGCAGCCGGCACCAACGGCCTAACGTGCCTTGCGAAGCACGGAAACAGTCAAGATAAATGCAGGGACTGGACTGGTAAGCCCTTCACGGGTTTTTGAATGGGTTTCTGCAAGGGGTTTGCTTACCAAACCCAGTAGGCGTCAAAACCCTTTCGTTTGGGTTTTTTAAGCGGTATTTTTAAAGATTAACTAAACACTTTGGAACCACTTACCATAATGAAAGGGTAACCCTTTCAGCTTTTAGACAAATATGATCCTTACGTTACAACCATACGGACCATTATAGAATGGAATATGCGATGCAGTCGGTCCGGGCGACTGTAGGCATTGATTTGAATGAAGTTGATGCGTGATTGTTTGTTTACCTACTCACTGTCATTCGTTTAAGCGCAGCACACACAGAGGCGGCCGCGGGGCGGTACCGGGAGCGGGATTTTTTGTAATGTTCGGATTACTATGAAACCCTTCACACCAAAACCGGGCGGGATTCGCCCGATGCGGTACCAGCGCGGGGGCGAAAGCGGGAAGGTCGGGCCTACAGACTGGCGAATCCCGCGCGGTGGCGGCGCGGTAGCGGGAAAGCGGCCGCGGCGCGGGACCAGTTGTATTCCATTGAAATATATGAAACCCCCCACACAGCGGCGCGTTTGCGGCGCGGTGCGGGGGCGTGCTTGCGAGTTGTATTAAATTACAGATTTTTGAGTGTTTTTCTTGTGTTTTATAAGTTTTACAGATAGAAAGTATTGTGTTAGTGTGGGCTTGACCAGTTTTTAAATCTTTTCGTACAGAGTGTATCGTAACAGTTATAATAAAATACCTATTTCACGAAATTCCCCGAAAAAAGTGGTGCCGAACGCTTTTGCCTTCAGACATACCGCCCCCGCGACGCTACCGCGACGCCGCAATTTCTGTCTGAAGGGGTCCGCTCTAAGTTCGCTTTCCGCAGGTCCGCCTTCGGAACGCTACTGCCCCGCGGCCGCCTCTGTGTGTCCTGCGATTTATTGCGATCGGAAGCGTACAAACCAAAGTGGTACCTACATAGAAAGTGAAAAAAAAATATCTCTTCTTGTGTTGCGAATTTTAAGACCATTAGGTATCACCATTAAGGAATATGAATAATCGGATACTTCTTGGTTGATTCTCACAGTTTTCGTCCACCATATTTAAAATGTACTTAAAACTAGAAAACTCAAAAATATGACGTGGTCGAAATTAGGAAAGAGAATAACAATGCTCCTGTTTTCGACCGTTTTGTTCTAACAAGCAAAACTAAGGTAGTAGTTACTAGAAAAAAAGCATGTGTTGTCTTTTATGATATGAAAAATAGACAATTTATATTTCATGTTCGATAGTAGCAGAAAATTTTTGGAATCTTAACGATCTGCCGAGGGTCGGATACTTCTTGGTTAATACTGTCAGTTTTAGTCCACCATATTTAAAATAACTTAAAACTAGCAATCTCAAAAATATGACGTGGTCGAAATTATGCTCCTGTTTTCGACCGTTTTATTCTAACAAGTAAAACTAAGGTAGTAGTTACTGGAAAAAATGCATGTGTTGTCTTTTGTGATATGAAAAATAGACAATTTATATAAGGTGCCTCCAAAATATATGCCACCGCTGCAATGGGAGTAAGAGTCATGCATATAGATTACAATAGTAAAAAAAATTCGTGCCCCGGAGTCGTTAAATTGTTTTGGGAGACTAAACATTTTTTTTTTACTTTGATTCAATTTCGCACAACACGGTCCGTCAAGTACGTACGCTCCGTCATGAAGTCATGAATGAACTCGATGTCATTTCACTGAATGAAAGCAACGCACGCTCGTAGGTATCTCTTTTTACAGTTTAATTTAGTGAACAGCTGATTGTCTTTAAATTAAATGTAGAGAAGAATAAACAAACTTACCAGTTATTAAAACGGCTTATTCACGTAACAAGGTGATAAACTTACCATCGCACTTTGACAGGCTTTGGACTGTTAAATTACGTACTTGTAATGTATCTGTAAAAAGTTTAGGTAGGTAAGGCATCTACTCAAGAGTAGATGCGTAAAATTAAAAAGAACGTGTATTACAGTAAGTAACTTGGCGTGTTTCTAAGTTCATCACCTTATTTACAAGGATTTGCACAACACAACACTGGTGGCTGGCTGACTCACACCAAACCTCTGTTCATACGGGTCTACGGCAAACGCAGGGATGTTATTTGCACTCGCGGTAGTAGAGTGTCAATCACCTTATTTACAAGCTATTTCACAACACAACAAAGTTTTACATCAGTTTTACAACACAGTAAAGTTTTCGAGTGGTGACTGCGCACTGGAATACGCAGTGTGGGCAGGCCCCCGACTCGGTGGACCGACGAAGACCTGGTGAAGGTTGCGGGAAGCCGCTGGATGCGAGCCGCACAGAACCGGTCGGTGTGGAAATCCTTGGGGGAGGCCTTAGTCCAGCAGTGGACGTTTTTCGGTTGATGATGATGACACAACACAACACTGGTGGCTGACTCTTACACCAAAACTTTGCTCATACAGGTTTACGGCATGCGCAGGGATGTTATTGCACTCGCGATCAGAGGGTATCGCGGTAGCAGAGTATCATTTCAAGATACTCTTGATTCGTATGTACGTCTGGGTGACATCGTTATCTCACTCGCGGATGGGGGCGCAGGCGGTGCAAAACGTTCGCGTCACGCCTGCGCGTCACCGCTGCGCATAGCGAACTGACTGACCTCTGACCTGTACGAAGGGCGCGCGGGCGCCAACCGCCCCCGCCCGCCGGGTTGCGCCCCGCTCCCGAGTGAGTATGCGAAAGGATGCGGACAGATCAATGCCTTTTGTAGCACGACACAAGTGCCGAATTTGTTTGATGTCTAGCAGCAACGTCGGAGCGTTTAAGCATGTTTTCGCGCGCCTGGTTTCATTCAACACAATACGGGATGGCTTAATAAAGTAAAGCAATTTATTTTTATGATTGTTATTTTTTTGTATGGAAAAAAAAAGAACAGTTTCCGGACATGAATGTCTCATTTTCGTGATCACTATACGTGATACTTTCTCCCATTTCAGCCGTGGCATATATTTTAGAAGCACCCTATATTTAATGTTCGATACTAGCCGTAAATTTTTGAATTCTTTATAAAAATCGATCTGCCGAGCGTCGGATACTTTTTGGTTGATACTGCCAGTTTTCGTCCACCATATTTAAAATGTACTTAAAACTAGCAATGTCAAAAATGTGACGTGTTCGAAATCAGGAAAGAGAGTAACAATGCTCCTGTTTTCGACCGTTTTATTCTAACAAGCAAAACTAAGGTAGTAGTTACTGGAAAAAATGCATGTGTTGTCTTTTGTGATATGACAAATAGACAATTTATATTTAATGTTCGATAGTAGCAGTAAATTTTTTGATTCTTTATAAAAATTGATCTGCCGAGCGTCGGATACTTTTTGGTTGATACTGCCAGTTTTCGTCCACCACATTTAAAATTACTTAAAACTAGCAATGTCAAAAAATGATGTGGTGGAAATCAGGAAAGAGAATAACAATGCTCCTGTTTTCGACCGTTTTATTCTAACAAGCAAAACTAAGGTAGTAGTCCAAAAATGCATGTTGTCTTTTGTGATATGAAAAATAGATAAATGTATATAATGTTCGATAGTAGCAGTGAACTTGTGGATTCTTTATAAAAATCGATCAGCCGAGTGGCCAAATTAGTATTGAGGAGTTATTTTTTTACGATTTGATTTGATTTATGTGCTCCTTGGGGAAAATTGATCAGAAACAGGAATAGAAGCACTGATTAAAATTTGACGCACGACCATATTTACATCCCGTATACATATAATTATTTCCAAAGTATGATTGGAGAAGTGATGAGCTCTTTAGACGTCAAGAAGATATGCTTGTTTTTTATCCTTTTTTAAAGAGTGCAATGATTGGGCTTGTTTGATGGGTACAAGAAGGGGACTCTAGAGGCGGATAGCTTGATGAGTAAAGGAGTGAGCTTGAAATTAGTAGAGTGAGGAAGAATATGGAGACGGAGGTTATCGGAGGAACGAAGAGAACGACTGTGAGTAGAAGATAAAGTTGAAACGTTCTTTAAGATAAATTGGGGATTTTGAAAATAAAGATGTAACAGGGTGTGAAGGTCACGACGGTAACTAATTGGAAGCCATTCCAATCTCTTCGATACGGGGACACGTGATGATATTTACGGAGATAAAAGATAAATCTGATAGCAAGATCAGTGAGATTTTGAAGACGCTCGAGTTTATTTAAAAAGTTGAAATTTATATATGGCTAGCAAACGTCGGCGGATCATTTAATTTATGCACCATTTGAAAAACGTCCACATCCCAGCATGATTATTTCATAATCGCCAACTTTTCTTAATTACTTCATAACAGAATGATAACTTTCTAAACTGCTAATAAAAATTTGGCTACTTCTTTAGCCTAGGAACTTGTATGGTTGCCTGTTGCCCCTTAAAACAGCAGAAGATGTTAAGAGCTCATCGAGTAAAATATCAAAATACCTTTACGATGTTTAAGGGGCAATCTCGCATCTGTAGGCCTCTGGAATCTTTGCGAATGCACGTGCGTATGCTTTTGTCATTCTTATTCGTATACAATGTGCATTCTTACTGCTCAGAGTGCGGTCCTCTAACAATATCATAGCATATGAGTATGACGCTCTGTCAGGCTAAGCTGAATATAGAGGATGACAGAATTGTATCGTCCTAGTCTGAGCTGTTGGAAGAAATTAAGATAATCTACGGGCAATAATACGCAACCACAGGTTTATCTATCAGTAATTTGGCTACAGATCTGAGAGCCAGATTGAAGCGATACAATGCTGAAGATATCTCTGACGTCAGCCTGTACGAAGTTAACTCTAAAACATTTTGACACTTTGGGGCGCGGTAGCGGGAACACCCGTTTATCAGCTTCCATAAAGTTTGACAGTGCGGAGAACCCCGTTTGTGCGTGACATTCGTCGAACATTAGATTAGGGGCCTTAAGGTTGACACTATAACTAAATCTGAGCTACTCATAATGACAGTATTCTTGCTCTTTATATGGCGCTCATTCATTTTGCACGGGGCTTACCGTAGTAATGATAAGAATCATTTAAATACAAACGGGGTTCCCCGCACTGTCAAACTTTATGGAAGCTGATAAACGGGTGTTCCCGCTGCCGTGCGCCAAAGTGTTAAGAACAACAAGGCACTGGGAGATAAGTGATGATAGAATTACGAAAGAACTTCTGAAAACAGATGGAAAACCGGTACTGCAAGCTATCAGAAGCTGTTTAATTACATTGTAATCAATATATGAACAGGTAAGGGATTGCATGTGATGGTACTCTTCTTCAAAAATGGTGATAGGACCCTGCTGAAGAACTATAGACCCAAATATAGAACGTAATTTAACTATAGCATTTAATTCTGTCTAGACCAAGGCTATGCTATAGTCACTCCAGCAGTGACTATCAATATATCAAAGTGTTGATGTGCTTGTACGAAAACGCTACCATGTTATTCCGCCTCCAGGATTAAAATTGGAAAATTATCCCGCTGCAGCATAGGGTAAGACAGGGATACATTATATCTCCGAAGGTACTCAACACTGCCCTGGAAGTTGTTTTCAAGCTTCTGGACTGGAGAGGATTCAACTTAATTATCGACGGCGAGTACATAGCTTTCTTAGATTCGCTGACGATATCATGGTCTTAGCTAAGACCTTGGAAAACTAAGGTACAATGCTCGATAGACTCAGTAGAGCCTCTCATCAACATGTGGGTCTTAAAATGAACATAAGCTAGACAAAAATATATCATAATATCCTCTGAAGATTGGAGACTTATGACACTTGGAGTTGTTGACGAATATGTAGCCTGGGACAAATAGTCCAGCTGGATAGTTCCAACTTCTAGAAATATATCGATTGTTGAATCCAATTCTACTGGGCAGTATCCGGAAAGCTCCGCAATATAGGGTTACTTAAAATTTGTTCTTGATACCTAATGGTGTGCATGTTCGCATGATAACAAACAACTTTCCCTTAGGAACCCATGGTCAAATCGCAAAAAATGCATACTAATTTGGCCAGTTAGTTGACCTATTTCTATGGTATCCAAAACTTTTTTCGATTTGACTATGGGTTTCTTAAGGAAAGTTGTTTGTTATCATGAGCACATGCATAGCCTTTCGCATCAAGAACTAATTTAAAGTCACCCTTTATATGTATTTACGTCCAAAATATAGCAGTGTCTCAACACTAAGGTACTTGAGCAGAACATGTTACTAGTGGTAACATAACCCACTGAGACATATTAACTTACTATGAGCCTCATAAAAATATTAAAGCTGTTCAAAGATAGAAAGATAGATAAAACGTTTAATTTAAAGAGCTATGGAGCGTGCTATGCTTGTAGTTTCTCTTAGTGATCGAACTCAAAAAGAGATACTGACTTGGTGGCTAAGTGATTAGCGATCCTGACCTCTGATCCGAGAGTCGTGGGTTCGATTCCCACACAGGGCAAACTTTTCTGTGATGAGCAGAATTGTTTGCTCTGAGTCTGGGTGTATTATATCTATATATGTATGTAGTTAAAAGTATATGTGTATATATATATCTGACTCTGGTTCCCAAGATACAGAGAATCCTAGTTTGGGGCCAGATGACCGTGTGTGATTTGTCCCAGATATTAATATTATTATTATACGCAGGAGAACTAAAGCAACCAACAAAGCTTACAGAATCGCTAAACTGAAGTGGCAATGGGCGGGGCACATAGTTCGTAAAACAGATAGCTGCCCTAAGGCATTAAAGTTCTGGAGTATCGCGGAAGACGTAACTTAGGCAGGCCCCTCACTTGGTGGACCGATGGTCTGGTGAAAGTTACGGGAAGTCACTGGACGCAGGCAACCCAGGAGTGGTTGGTGTGGAAATCCTTAGGGGAATCCAACGTTTAGGGATATGATAAAATAGTTTTATTATTTTAACATATCCTGGGATTTGATCAAATCACTGATTTTAACACATCCCTGCAACATATAAACTGTTAAAACTCTGTTTTGAAACTTTTTTCTACGTAACACCAATACTTTTACATAAATACTTTGCTTCAGTCTCTGGTCGAAAACTGGACAAAGGTGGTCGAAAACTGGAACATCTGGTCAAAAACTGGTAAAATCAGCATTTTGCGTATTTTTACCGATTTATTCAACAACAGTAAGAGTAAATAACAGTTTTTGTTTGTTTTATTGAAATTAAGTGTATGTACCATATATGTAGAGCTAATTTAACACATAATTGCTACACCAACATATGTTTTTTGCTTTCCAAACTTGACAACTCCACTAATTGGTCGAAAACTGGCGGGATTACCGTACTTCCCCATCACAACAATCTTTTATTTTAATTGTAATCCAAATTTTTTTTTCACTTCACTTCCTGCTTCACAGACCGCGGTGGCGCTAAACTGGAGTGAATTCCGCATGACTCTTCACCTACAATCTTTCTTCCACCTCTCGTTTGCATAATTAAAGCATTGTGTTAACAACCCATTACGTCCCCACTGCAGGGGCACGGGTCTCTTCCCATGACTCGGGAAGGTTTTAGGCTATACTCCACACACGGGGGCCAAGTCCGGATTGGTGGAGGTTGTGGGGCTAGTGGCCAACCCCAGTGTCAGAAGTTTTCAAGCCGTCTATAAGGCCTCTGACATGGCTTAACGACTGCTAGCGATAGCAGCCGGCACCAATGGCCTAACGTGCCTTGCGAAGCACGGAAACAGTCAAGATAAATGCCACTAACAAGTCAAACCTATCCAGGTTATGACCGTGTCTGTAGTCACTTAACCTGCGTGATCAATGTGACCACGCAAGCCGCACTGAGGCACGACCGCTTCTAAATACATGAGAATGAGACATAGATAAAGCATTATGTATGTCTCATTGTACGACCTTGACACGCGCCCCGCCCGAACCTCGTTTGAAAAAATACCCTTATAAACCCAGTTTTCATAAGCCTAATGAACGGGTTACCCTTTCAAAAGGGTTACCCAAATGAAACGGTTCCCCATTCGATTGGGTAACCTATACATTTGGGATATGCTATCGAAGGGGTTTTTATTTTAAGCGCTTAATCGCGGAAGGGGTTGTCACGTCCCTGGTAAATGCCACTAACAAGTCAAACCTATCCAGGTTATGACCGTGTCTATAGTCACTTAACATGCGTGATCAATGTGACCACGCAAGCCGCACTGAGTCACGACCCCTTTAAATACATGAGAATGAGACATAGATAAAGCATTATGTATGTCTCATTGTACGACCTTGACACGCGCCCCGCCCGAACCTCGTTTGAAAAAATACCCTTATAAACCCAGTTTTCATAAGCCTAATGAACGGGTTACCCTTTCAAAAGGGTTACCCAAATGAAACGGTTCCCCATTCGATTGGGTAACCTATACATTTGGGATATGCTATCGAAGGGGTTTTTATTTTAAGCGCTTAATCGCGGAAGGGGTTGTCACGTCCCTGGTTTTATATTATTTTTATTTTATTGTGTGTACTGATGTAATACTTAATATGTGTGTTTGTAGTAACAAATAATCGAGTTATCTATCTATCAATCTATCTGCGCCATCTAGAGTTCCAACAGAGCGTAACGTGTATAACTGGTTAAGACGCCTCAATGAAGGGAAATTAGACCCAGAACTAGATTCACGACCTTGACCACCGCGAACTTCTTGCTCAGAATATATTATATCTCTATAGGTTAGAGAAGTTGTACAAGAAGGTGAAGTGAGGTCTGTTCGAAAATAATGCGCCACAACTGGCCTTGATCCTTCAACTATATACCGAATTTTGACTCAAGGTTTAGGTTAGGTCAAAAAGTTGGGTGACTTGCCATATGTTCTTACACAAGAACAAAAAGAAACGAGCGAAAAAATATCGTATGCCAATCTATGTCTTTATAGGACACAAAAAAACATGTCATCAAAGATCCTCGCTATAGGTGACACTTGGGTTGGGTTTTACGGAATGGTCTCCAGAGGTGAATGCGGAGCTTGGGTTCTAGGTAAGGCTGCAGCTCCAAAATTACCCAAGGAAGAGCTTCATGAAAACAAGTTAATACTTTAGTAAGTAATAGTACTGGATCATTGAGGGATAGCTTTTTAGAAGCTTTTACCTGAAGAATTTATTGTCTGCGCTGATTTCTTGGAAGAGTTTCAATCAGATTGGGCTTGGCGAAACAACGTATCAGCTATTTACATACTCCATGACAACGCAGGACCCCACAGAAGTGCTAAAGTTTAGAAATTATTCGGTCTTAACGGTTAGCGACAGATAGCACACCCTCCTTATTCCTTCTTATTAACCTTCTAGAATACAACTGCTTTCGCAATATGAAAGAAAACTAATCAGTGTACGTTACCATGACTTTGATTCCCACGAATCTGCAGTTAAAAAGGTCTTTGATGATCTTACAGAAAAAGATTCACTAACTGGTGCCCAGAAGCTTCTAGAAGTTTGAAACTCTGTTGTGTTAAAGAGAGGAGACAATTAATTAATTAAATGTATTAGTTAACATTTTCAATACATGGCTTAACTTTAATAAAGATATTTTCCACTTAAAAAATATTTTTGAAACAATCCAATAATAATGTTTGCAGTAACAAGTTTCGCACAAACAGGTTTCGATTTCATGTAGTGAACCCAAGATAGCCAGTTCCCTAATTCTTTGGGGAATCTTACCAACCCCGCTTCCATCTTCGGCATCATCGCCACTTACCACCAGGTGATATGATGTCAAGGGCTTAACAATGGTGGATAAAAAAAGTTTCTATAATTGTTATTAATTGACGTGCACATTATTGCACTGTCAGCGTGCTAGTAAAAAGGAGGCATCGAGCATCCATATTTGGTGCTCCTGAAACCTAGACTACAATGTAAAATCCCATAAAGCTATAATTAATTCTTATAATTATGCTGGTCACGAAAGTTTTACGCACACGCAGTTTAAAAATTTCAACAAAAAAATTAAAATTCTATTAACTGGAAACCTACTGAACTTATTATCACCGAACCACTGTGTAACGCGATGAAACCTGCTTTTAAGCGAAAAATCGAATTCAAATCGGTCCACCCATTTTCGAACTACGATGCTACAGAAAAACACAGAGAAACGATTTTTTTGAGTCGGGGTTTAACATAATCGAAATAGGTATCAGGTTTTGTTTCTAGTTTCTTTCTTCTTTGATACTTGCTATAAAATGAAGCTTTTTTATACAAATATGTACGTACCTATTTAGATAAGGGAAATTTGGGACGTAGCCCGGGGCTGGTAGAGGATTTCCAATCTTTACACACACAAACACTCGAATATGTCGACGTAAGGAATTTTATTCAGCCTTATAAGTCAGTCTGGGAATTTATTGCTGGTAAAGGTACCTATTATATATATAGTATTCCATGTGAATACGGGTAAGACATATGTAAAAAAACTGTATATTTTGTTCTTTCAGAATAATGTTAAAAAGAAGGTTTCATTTGTAACATAGGATTCCCTACGTGAAATCGAATCTATAAGGTTGTAACCTCGATGTAACGGTTATCGATCTAATAGCTTTTGCAGTTACGTTACATCGCTCTAATAAAACTTCGAAGTAATAAAACGTCGCACTAATAAACCTTCGATATATATTGTTCGCAGTTACAAGCACACCCTGGACACTTCGTACAAATTTCGCGCCATTGTGTACCACATAGAAATTTGATACTTCTTCGTGTCTGTACACATGTTTATACATGTGTGAGTGTCTAGGGCTGCCTCACGGGCTGCCTATTGCCTACATTAAGGCTGCTTGGACATACAGCCTTGTCTGGAGGGATTTGTCTTTGGCAGGATTTTACTTTTTTGGATCCGGCCGGGTACCCGATAATACTTAGTACCGGATAATTTAGTGGACAGAAATAATAACAATGAAAGAAAATGTTTAAGCAAATTAAAGAAAGATTAACTGAATAATTAAAATTTTAAAAACGGTAAATTCTGATGGAAGAAAACCAGTTTTTCTGTCCGATTGGCATCAAGGCGACTCTTTTAGAGTTCTGTACCACAAAAGAGAAAAAGGAGTGGGTCTATCTGTCCGTCCGGCTCTGTCACAG
The DNA here is from genome assembly GCA_958295455.1 of Coleophora deauratella. Lineage (NCBI taxonomy): Eukaryota > Metazoa > Arthropoda > Insecta > Lepidoptera > Coleophoridae > Coleophora > Coleophora deauratella. Next base: position 8,445,032 of record OY282409.1, on the reverse strand, counting down.
CCAATTTTTTTTATTTTTTTTCTTATCCACAATTGGTAAGCCCTTGGCATCATCTCACCTGGTGGTAAGTGACGATAATGCCGAAGATGGAAGCGGGCTTACCAAGATTCCCCAACGCAATGGGGAACTGGCTATCTTATCTTCATGCCGGAACACATCAACTAGGCTGTCAACATTGATGTTTGGCGGCAAAACTTAGATAAGATGGTGGTAGCTAGCCAGGCGAGCTCAGAAAATGCCCTACCACCAACCAAACCGAGTCCTAAAAAGTTGGACCCCGCCTGGAATCGAACCCGCGACCTCCTGATGTGAATAACTGCTTGTCTTAAGGATTAACAGTGCTTGAAGCCTATTTTTACGGACGTGCGATTTTTTTGAAGCCGAGTGTATAAATTTGGGCTACTCTGACCACTTTGCGCTAGGCGAAGTGGCAGGAGCTACTCCAGCAGAAGCACAGTCGGCTGGAGGTCAGTGCGACGAGGAGAGCGTCGGACAATCCGTGCATTGTCGAGGAAGACCGCCTTATTATTATTATTATTTGAATTCAATTAATAAATATGGTCTCTCGAAATCGGTTCTAAAAGTTATTTTTTCAGATTTTTCAAAGTGAATCCGGAGGCTCTTAATGATAACAGCGACCAATAATATTTTACACACGTCATTTCTACCCTACTTAGTACCTTTTTGTCGCTATTAAAATAAAGAAATCAAAAAAAGTTGATTTTCGGCCCACCCTAATGAAGATTAGGAATGATTATATAAGAGGAAGTTTGAAAGTTGCGCCAGTGATAGAAAAATTGTGAGGAAATCGTTTGTCGTGGTATGGGCATGTAATGCGGAGGAATGAAAGACATGTTACAAGGAGAGTGTTACAGATGAGTGTCGATGGATATAAGGGGAGAGGGAGACCAAAAAAGAGATGGATGGATTGTGTGAAGGATGATATGTGTCGAAAGGGTGTGAGTACGGAGATGACAGCTGAAAGGGATGTATGGAAGAAGAAAACATTTTGCGCCGACCCCAAATGATTGGGATAAGGGCAGGAGAATGATGATGTGTGTACTGATGTAATACTTAATATGTGTGTTTGTAGTAACAAATAAACGAGTTATCTATCTATCTATCTATCTGAGCCATCTAGAGTTCCAACAGAGCGTACCGTGTATAACTGGCTAAGACGCCTCAATGAAGGGAAATTAAACCCAGAACCAGATTCACGACCTTGACCTTCGCGAAGTTCTTGCTCAGAATACATTATAGAGAAGGTTAGGGAAGTTGTACAAGAAGGTGAAGTGAGGTCTGTTCGAAAATAATGCGCCACAACTGGCCTTGATCCTTCAACTATATACCGAATTTTGACTCAAGGTTTAGGTTAGGTCAAAAAGTTGGGTGACTTGCCATATGTTCTTACACAAGAACAAAAAGAAACGAGCGAAAACATATCGTATACCAATCTATGTCTTTAAAATATACATTTTAAATGAAGACAAGGCTGTATGGACATAGAAGCCTTTACGTCGTTCCAAGGGTGCACTCTGACAGCAACCGTTTTGTACCTTCTCTTTTACACTTAAGAGATTTATATTATGCTATCCTGTTGTCAAAGAGAACGGTTGCTGTCAGATCGTACCCTCGGAACGCACACCACAAATAAATGTCTTTAGTTTGCCAACCCTTGACTAATTAGGTCACACATCGGTCACACAGGGGGGGGGGGGTGATGTTGCCTTCAGAGAGCGGCAGGGAGTGACCATACGGTATAATATCCTTATACTGTGGTAACAAGTTTCGCACTAATAAGTTTCTATTTCAGGTAGGGAACCCGTTAAAAGACCTCTCCCGTTATTTAAACCAAAGCTTTATGCCACTATACTGATTTTTTTTTACGAAAAACTCCAAACAGCATACTCAAAAAAAAACGACTTCCCTGACGTAATTGACGAAACAGCTGACGGATTTGTAAAGAGCCCAATTTTTTTTTAGAGAATTCAATATGTGTTTCTAGTTCAATATGATAAATGGACCAATTCTGGAAAGTTTCCAGAATTGATATTTTTTCATTTTAGCTATCAATTCTGCCGTCATAAGAAAGAAAGCCGCAAAGTATACGGCCTTTTTCTTTTTTCTTTTCAAATATTCTATTTCCTAAAGACAGAAATGAAATCTTTCAAACGAATTACTTTCAAGGGGCATAGAAACGCAAAACATACCCTAAAAATCGCCTTTAAAAAACATTTATGATTTTTTACAAATTACCAAAACTTTGAATTCAAGCAGAAGTCACACAATAAAGACGAAAAAAATTCAGCTGACATTAATAAAGCATTCGAATAAGTCGAGCGACCTATTATTTTGGTCGAGCCTCAGTCGCAGCCCCAAATGAGGGCACGATGATTAACCCTCTCTTTTACGTCCACAATTTTTTAATACCGTTTACCCTCCGCAAGAAAATGCGTCGTATAAATTTTTAAGCAGAGATTTATTCGACTTGGGATGAAATTTTCGTGAAAATTTATCTTGAGATTAAAATAAATCTATCAGTAGGTTTACCAGATTTTTCGGGAATGCTGATATTGACAAGTATGACAAGTTTGTAATTATATAATATTTTGAAAAACATGGTAAAATTATTAATTATCGGGTTTCTCATCAAAATAATTTGTCGAGTTTGTTTTCTCGTTGTGCTATCGGACTCTACTCTTCGTTAACAGAATGAGTTTCATAATTTAAAAGTTTTATATTTTACTAGCTTTTGCCCGCGGCTCCGCCCGCGTGGATATCGCTTTATGACTGTCTCTCTATCCTACGGGAACAATGCATTTTCCCGGAACAAAAAGTAGCCTATGTGTGTATCCAGTATTTTATCTATCTACCTACCAAATTTCATCCAAATCCGTTCAGTAGTTTCGACGTCATAACGGAACAAACAAATAAATAAACAAACAAACATCCACACTTTCGCATTTAGTCGTATTAGTGAGATGAAATGAGATGAGATGATATAGGTGTATTGGGGAAACATACAAGTTTTATATTTTATGCAATATTTTGATCCAAAACAGAATATTAAGTTAAAAAACAATTGAATATTTTTGTAGAGGGTTTACTAAACACCGTGACAACACCGGTTTAGAAATTGTGACCAAAAGTTTTTTTTTTAATTTTAGCTTAATTTGGTAATATTATTATGTACGCAAACCTAATAGAGCGATACCCGACTCACGCGTGTGCAGTTTTTATTCATCTCCGCCCCGTACCTGTCGGTGGCAGAAACTCCCGTTATCAAATGATTCGTGAATTCAAAGGTTCGCAGCTGCCGTCGGTCGAGTAAAACTTAATTGAAAAGGCTAGGCTTTTGTGGAAACAGTCTGAAGTGACGTTGATAACTATGGACTAGACCAGAGATTGGGACCTAGCACAGAATTGGCGATTAAAAGCTTTTGCGTGCGAGCGTGCCAGAATATTTTTTCACGAGTTTTCAGTGAAAATGATTCGAACGACGCGACGGTGAGTTTCATCGACTTTTATTCGAAACCGAAAATTGTAAAAAAACACTCGTTATTTTAGTCTCCCTTTTTATAACTTATTAAAAAGATCCCAAGATACCAATGTTCTCTTTTAGATTCTTAAAGGTTTACGTATTTTCCGTACTTTTAAGGATTTTTTGCGACAGCATCGGCACGTGTATCTTCTAAGTGATTTTGTATTTCTATTCTATTTTATTTTTCTATTTGGCATTCCACATCTCATAACGAGCGTGATTTTGCCAATGTCAAGTGAAAAATGGGAGAATCTTCAATAAAAAAAATGGCGAAACGCCAATGTCAATTGAAAGAAAGCGGCCCTAAGGATGATGGGCACTTAAAGACGCTCCACATGGTGGTTTGCTGCTGGAGCTCGAAAAACGGAGCCGTCTCCCGAGTTAATCCTCTTCTTATGACCGTTTATCACTGAATTGCAATCACAGCTATTTTCCCATCACAAAAATAACGTTGAGATTACTTTAAACGGAAATAATTATAAAAATTACTCAGCAGACGTGTGCTCGGTACAAGTTCCGGAAACCAACCCGATTTTATATTTAGATATCTAATGAGTAATTGGTTACCTACTTATGTAAAGTAAAAAGTAGGTAGTTGAAATAATATCCGTTTATCATTTGACCAGCAATCGTAATGCCAACTTCATATAACCAAGATTAAAAAATAAAAATAATACCTATATTATTCAAGATACCTACCAGCAGATGAAAAATATACACTCTGTTTGTACAAAAGTTCCTTGAAAATTTCAAAAATGCCTGCAACCTTAACAACTTGATACAGATTTAGGATTCAATCTGGGTATTCTGAAAACATGATAAAAATGTCAAAATTAAATTACAACAACAAACTATTATGCAAAATAATTACTTGTGATGCTTAATAATAATTATGACTTAAATATAAAAAAAAAAATTAAAATAAAAGAAAAATTTACTTATCACTGAAATCAATCAGCAGATCGACCGACTATAGCAGGAAGCTAATTTTCTTTCCCAATTTGTCATTGGATTTCTTGGGGGAAGTTTTCAATTATTATTGTTATTAGTATTACTACGAAAAACCCGTAGTCATAACAAAAACAATTGAAGTGTAATAGTTTCGGTTCCTTTGTTAACATACTGTATGAGCCACCTACCTACTAAAAATAGTAATAATAGCAACCCTGTTTCTAACATCTAGGAATCTCAATCCATCTATCGGCACTAATTTGTACATCCGGCTTTGCCCGTTCCGTCTAACACAAACTCATTCCGCGGGTAGGTCACGTACCGTCCTATTTATTAGAAGTTACTGATACCAGTCGGTATATCCTTACTGTTGTGAGGAGATATCCACTTATTATCGACCAAACTGACTAAGGAAAATACGTATATAGCCTAACGGATATCATTTGTAGTGGTTAGCCAGCAGTATTTTGAATGAACGGAAGAAACAGGTAAAAAAAAACCTTCTAAAGCTTCAGTAAAAGTTTAGCAGATAGTCACAATAAAAAAAAAAAACAAATCATATGGGGGTGTTGCCGTAGTCGCTACGCTTGGCAGGCGGGTTGGCGATTGCAGTGTGACGTGAGCCTTCACGATGGACGCGGAAAAAACGCTGCAGCCCACGCTCCGCTTCATGGATCCCTTAGTCGCCTTTTACGACACCCTCGGAAAGAGATGGGGTGGTCAGTGGTGCTATTCTAAGGCCACACCATAGACCTAAACTATTATGCTTAATCGATTAAAATTTCTCAAAAAATGAATTCCTGTCCACATTCCCCCTGTTTTGAAATGAAAAGTAGACTCGCGCCGGACACGTCGTGTCTGTTGTCTAAACTAAGTAATTTGGTTTACGTACTTTGACTGAGTTTTAATTAATATTTTCCACAAAGGAGATGGCTTGGGTTTCCTCTTCACTCCAGGGCCATTGACCACCTAATTAGGCTACTGATCATGTTAATAAGCGATTAATTACTAGCACAATTACGTACTCAACATAATTACTAAGCCTACGCTATATGTTTGTCGCCTTTGCACATTTTGTGTATTTTGAAATTGGTGAGCAATAAAGCATATTTTTCTTACTTATTTAACATTTACCATACAGGATGTAAATCTGGTAATGAGTGCTTCTGGCCCTGATTCTGTTCAACTTTCCCCAAGGAACCCATAGTCAAATCGCAAAAAAATTTTTGGACTCTTCATACTAATTTAGCCGCTGATCAATTTGTATGAAAAGTCGAATTTTTTTTTTTGCGATTTGACTATGAGTTCCTTAGGGAAAGTTGATCAGAATCAGGAATAGAAGCACTGATTAAAAGATGCGCGGCTAGATTTACAGCCTGTATAGAAATCCGTATAGACAAAATCGTAAACATCGCCTGTTCTGTCCTAAACTTGATCTTAGTTAATATAAGGTAATTTTTTTGGAACAACGGTGTGGCTTCTCGATGTTTTAGAATTGCGGCCCCATTCCCGTCTTCCGCTACGTTACTAAAATAGGATTCGCTCCAACTTCTTTCTAGAATATTCTACGTTTGTAGACGAGAATTTTCTTCTGTATTTACTAACTTATAAATAAAGAATAATTATACAGGCTTCAAGTATTAGTAAATACAAAAGAAAATTCTCGTCTACAAACGTAGAATAAATATTCAGTTCGATGAGTACTGAACTGAATATTATTTAACGGGGAATCCATACAGTGGTAGCAAAAAAAGAGCCTATTTAGATATTTATTACCCGACTACGGCGAAGCAAAAAGGAGGGTTATGATTTTGACCGGTATGTATGCTTTGATTATTTACTGTCTAGATAGAGCGTCGCCCTGTAATCACTACGAAAAAACCGGCCAACTTTTTCAAGCTTGTGTGTGTAACAACCATGTGATAGTCACGTGACAGCTTTGTCTTACGCTCGCGTCATGTCGTTCAATTTGCCTATGTGTGCGTGCATGGGGATAATAGGTAATGCCATATTTTCCCCCAAAATAAGTAACTAAGGAACTTTAAATAGATTATGAGGGTTAGATTCAATTTGTATTTTTAAATAATTTGGTCATCAGTATGTCTGAATGTACTTACTATATAGAATGTTGAAAAAGTGTTGTTGGCAGATTTTTTTAAAATTGAAATATAACATATTACCTTACATAGAGAGGGTGTTAAAAAAACTGCGTTTAAAATTTTAAAGGGTTTCTTTAGATCAGGTCTAGAATACATAAAAAATATTAAAAAAAAACAGATCTAATTATTTTTTAGTTTCCCATACAAATTCATGATTCACTATTTATATTTGGTATGACAAACTGTAAAGAAAAATTGAACGAATTTATCATTTATTTTTGTATTCTTGACTTGATTCTGAGTAACCCCTTAATATTTCGAACGCATGATAGTGTTTTTAGTAGTGATGAAACAATTACAATGAATTGGTATCTAAACAATTAATTGGCCGTAGTTATGCCATAACGATCCAACTGACATAAAGTAAGTTAAAGATAATGTACTTTATGTCATTGACATACATTTTCGAGCATCCAATATGTTTTAATTTGGTACCAGAAATATTATTTTAACTCAAATTTGGAGGAAATTTTGCATTGAAAAACTGGCAACACTAACAAAATGCCAAGTGCGAGTCCTTAAAAATTGGCAGAAAAACGAATTATTTTCTATCAAAATACGATGAATCTGAATAGCTTAGCGATGGTAGGTGACTTTATTTGTTGTTTTCAAACGTTCTTTGTAATTCCTGCACACTTTTATTGCACATTTCGTCATTTTAACCACCTTTTTTTTTAATTCGTGACTTGAGCGGGCGTGTGCATCCTTTGACGTCAAACTGGACACTAAGGAGCGGGAAGCGGCTTATAGGCCAACAGTTGGCTGATAATTTTTTGGACGCATCTGCGCCACCAGCGCACTATCTAGACAGTAAATAATCAAAGTATGTATGTATGTATGTATGTTCATCTGTTCCCGCATAACTTCTAAACTACTTATTAGAAGCCAACAAATGAGGTGTCATTAGAAGCGTCTTAATTACCCGCTGGTTATAGGCTACGTAACGTCACAATAAATTCAATGTGGCGCCCTCTAGAGGACAAAGTCATGACCAAAAATTTTTTTTTTCTTCAAAGGTACTTTGTTGGGTATCAAATGAAAGGACTTAACGAGCACATTTTAAAAATATATATATTACTAGCTGTTGCTTGCTGGTTTGCTTGCATTCGCTCGATATTTGTGTCAAATATGTATGTTCACGTGTTCCCGCATATCTTCTAAGCTGCTTATTAGAATTCAACGAATGAGATATCATTAGAAGCGTCTTAATTGTCTGCTAGTTATAGGCTAGGTGACGTCACAATTAATTCAATATGGCGCCCTCTAGAGGACATAAAGTCATACCTAATAGAGAATACTTAAAAGGTGCCGTGTTGGGTATCGAATGAAAGGGCTTAAAAAGCAGTTTTAAATTATATATAATATTACTAGCTGTTGCTGCTTTGCTTAATTATCTAAAAAAAAACTGTGCGTAAAATAGACATGTACCGGGTAATGGAGGTCCGATCAGCCGGGTAGCCGGGTACCCGGCGCCGGGTACTCGGCAATAAAACACGTCGCGATCACGTCTTAGATCATTACTTAAACTTTGCCAGACCTCCAAGGGCTTATTATTATTTGGGGACAAGGGTCCATCCATCCTCAGCCAATTTTGGCCATGGCGACTGCTTACTACTCCTAGGCCGGGTTATGGCGTTCATGCGCCCTAATATGGCTAACATAGCCGATCTTAGCGGCAAACTCGCGTGCACAGAGAGGGCACAAAAGAGGGCCCTATTGGATCATTGTGACCTGGGTAGATCTATTGTGATCACTGTCCCTGTTATATTATATCCTCAAGGCCAATAATTCTAATGAATTGTAGGATGCACTTGGGATAGAGTTCCCTAATGTCCTCTGGAGTTATCATGAGTTCCCCTAGAGATCGGCTTCTGGCTTGGACCAGTGCCTCGCGTGAAGAGGAGTTTCCTCTTCCTCGAGGCAGAATCGGCACTCGTCCTTATCTGTAAGCCTCATTTTATTATGGTGTTTATTAAGCTTGCAGTGGCTAGTTAGAGTTCTGGCTATAATCCTAAGTCCAGGCTTATGAAGTCGTACTGCTTTAGACGTGTATTCCCGTGAAAAACCAGATATGAGCGCTTTCGAATGCTTTTGGCCTGGTGTACCAGCCCAGAGTGTTCTACTTTTGTTATGGCAGAGGTGACAAGCGATCAGACGGATCAACTAATGGTAAGCGATTACCGCCGCCCATATGTCTATGCCGTAACACCAGAGGAGTCACAAGTGCGTTGCCGGTCTTTAATATGGGAGTACGCTCTTTTCTTGAAGGTTTGAATGTCGTATTGGTCCGAAAATACCGCAGGCGATAATTCATTCCACAGTTTCGTTGTGCGAGGCAGAAAGTTTCTAGTGAAACGCACAGTTGTGGACTGCCAACCATCTAAGTGATGGGGATGAAATTGTTGTCGCGTAAAACGATGGCGGCAACAGGCGGCAGGGATCAATCCGAACAATTCCTCGGAGCACTCCCCATTGTACAAGCAACAGAGAATTCAAGCTCCAAGGGATGCAGATATAGGGTCCTTCTGAAATACCTCAAAAATTTTTAACATTGGCTTCTACTCATGAATCTAAACAACTTTTCCCAAGTTACCTATACAATACTCAATTCGTAAAAAGATTTTTGGACTTCCCATACAAAATTGTCGGTTCAGTTGATCAATTAGTATGAGGAATCTAAAAAATTTATTGGTAATTTACTATAGGGTAAGTTGTTCAGTTTCATGAGTACAAACGTGGTCAAAAATTGTTCCGATATTTCATAACCTTATATATTTATGTGGTGGGCAAATAATTGACCACGCTGAATATGTTAAAAACAACCGACTTCAATCGCAACAACTCCAATTTTGCTATGTTTTTGTTGATTTTCTCAAAAACCGCTGAATCGATTTCGATAAAATTTATATTTTTACCCTTTTAAACAAAAAAAATCGAGTAATCGGTGAACATACATAAAAAAAAAGATTCCGACAAATTGAGAACCTCCTCCTTTTTTTGAAGTCGATTAAAAATAGAGGTCACAATCCTATACTGCGTAACCTGGCGGACGGCCCGCTACCTTTCCCCATCCAGTATCTCTGTATACTACAACGAGCGTCTTTTCAAAAGCAGGTAACGTCTACGAATAAAAAGAAGCCGAAAAAATCCTGATCAAGCTAAAAATCTCTTACACAATAACTTACACTATAAACCTACAATAATAAATAATATTGAAATATGAACGACAGTTACATAAATGTACCTATACTTTTAACTTCAAAATAACGTGTTTTTAATAACTACATAATTACCCGGCGGAGCCGGGTACCCGGCGCTATTACCCGGTACCTGGCCGGATCCTTAAAAAAGTGCCGGATCCGCCGGGTACCGGATCCAAACCGGGTACCCGGTACATGATTAGCGTAAAATTAAATAATGTTATAAGCTGGGAGTACCTCCACGCGGTGAAGGCAGTAGCAGTTAATAACTGGCTAAAACTCCCATATAATATAAGGGACAGGCCTATGTGGCCCTCAGCAGAGTCAGATGGTTAAATGGATTATTCGTTTGCTCCTTGGATCATAATAAATTGCTGAAAAATCCTCATGACTCCCGATCTCTTGAGGAATTAGAAAGATTAAGAAATCTATCAACCTCCAAAATAATATAGTAAGTACAGTACAATAAATAAATTAAATAAGTTGTTAAGCGGTACTGCACATATTTTATTACATAATAAAAACTCAAAATTACTAAATAAAAATAAAAAGTTTAAAAAACTAAAACCCGACTACGGAAAACTTGCGCTCTGAAAAGTATGAAACAAGAAAATTTTCTTGTCTGAAATTTTTGTTACCTACAAATTATATTCAATATTTATCATCTAATAATTGACAACTTACATATACATTATAGTTAATTAATAAATATACATTGTGATGTTCTGATAAAAGCCGTGGTCGTATGCCACCTGATAGCGTACCCGATAGACACTGTTCTGTCCGAACTACCGGCTCCAGTTGTGAATCTTAATAATTTAGTGACCCACCCGAAACATATTCGATATACTCTATATAATGGTGGGTAGTCACCGATTCTTACGGCAAGGTGGCACACGACCGCGGCTTTTATCAGAACATCACAATGTATATTTATTAATTAACTAAAATGTATATGTAAGTTGTCAATTATTAGATGATAAATATTGAATATAATTTGTAGATAACAAAAATTTCAGACAAGAAAATTTTCTTGTTTCATACTTTTCAGAGCGCAAGTTTTCCGTAGTCGGGTTTTAGTTTTTTAAACTTTTTATGTGATCAGTTTCGTATGAGAAGTCCAAAAGCTTTTGTTTCATATGGATTCTTTGGGACAAATTGTTCAATGACATTGCCTCAATAAACCCTGTATATCATTTAAGTTTGATTCTTTTTCAACTTTTTAGCTAAAGTAAACAAAAAAATATACATTGGTTTTCCTAAATTTTCTACCATTTTAATTAGATGATCAAACGAACTTACCTCAAGTGAAGTTCGATCTTAATTATCCTTCCTTGTCGGAGAGATTTAATTGGTTAACATGTAGTAGTCCTCGTCTACGTTTGACCCACTCGCACGTAGTTTAGCGCCATAAGAGAAAAAGAGACAGCTAGGTACTCTCCCACCTCGGCGCCATTGCATGGTCCAAGCCTCATTCATTTTAGAGAATAAAAAAGGCAACCTACATACTACAACATTGGTATTAGGGGTTTTAATACTAGCATCCTAGTATTGTCTACTCTAGGGCAGGGAGGGACCTTAAATCTCTCCGACAAGGAAGGATAATTAAGATCGAACTTCACTTGAGGTAAGTTCGTTTGATCATCTAATTATCCTTCCTTGTCTTCTAGATTTAATTGGTTAACATGTAGATGTTTAGAGAGACTAACAATGTTGTAGGTAATAGGTATGAGAATTATTGCAATAAAATATAATCTGAGAGATTTTATAACTGTAATTCAATTAACAGAAATTTATTTCTGGAAGAAATTTCTTTTAGAAACAAGTTGCACCCCTTGCGTATATTTGATGGTAAGCTTTTATATTATGCCCATTTTGTGTACACAATAAATTATTAAAAAATAACACTTCCTAGAAGGTTATCAAATAAACAATATGAAAATAAAATTAAATCTTGTTCAATTTTATAAATGTAATGTAATAAATGTGATTGTTAGTTGAACTTGACGTTAGGTTCTGAGTGATGAGGTTACACTTAGCATAAGTGCAGCGATAGACGATAGTGTTTTATGAAAGGTATATGCAGCGTCGTTGGGAACCGACGTCGATGCATAGGGAACCTGTTTGACATTTCCATCCTTTTAGCTATTTGGAACATCTGTTCTAAGTCCAAAGAACTGCTAAGATGGTAATCTAATACGATATTCTGGAACCTTAATTACACTATGTACCTATCGTATTTTATCAAATATGGTTTTAACCTGTACATCTTTCATGTACTGCTTGAATAATTCACGATGAACATCTGAAATTCATTTTTAGGTAATTTGACAAAAAATGTATCACAAAATAAACCCGAATAACTATAGGTATACCCGCAATGGGGATGAGCCGTGAATAAACCAACGAATCTATACTCCTGATCGATAATATTCCCCCACTGTTTAAAGCTAGACGTGAACCGAAACTTGGTATTATCGACCAGTGATAGGAATTTTATATCCAGCACTGACGATATGCATTTGTTCGTTCCTTATACGAATGAATAAGTAAATATTTGAGACAATATTTGAAAATATAAGTTTCAGGTTCACTTATAAGAAATAAAATATAGATAAATTCTGATTTCATAACTGACCCTACGTCAGGTATGAAAACGGTAGTAGCTTGAGCAGCATTTTTTTTAAGACTTATTACATAATAAGTCATAATTTCGAAATAATAATATGAAGTTCATAATAATTGGAAAAAGTGGGAACCTTTGAAGATAGTTACATAAATAAATGTAAAACATTACAAAGATGTAAAAATGTACTTATTACATTTTGTATTTATTCTTTAAGTTAAAATTATTATTTTAGGCTGGATAAGCTTATTTAATAAGTTTTGGAATGAAGTAGAAAACATGTTTAGTATATTTATCTAAACTGTATCGATAACGGTAATTTCAGCAAGTTTTATATGTATTCTATTGTCAATACCAGCAATAGTATTCTATTGTCACAACTTTTTAACATTTTAATTTCTCGTTCTTTTGTTGTGTGTTTACCAAAAAAAAAACTACCTGTTTAGTTTATAGAGAAAAAAATTGCTGTAATTTTATATAGCCACAAAAGTATATCGCGGTTAATAAACTTTCAATTGTAAATCATTTAGTTCAAAATATACCAGAAGTTTCACGTAAGCTATGACTTATAATAATTTTGTTTTTGCAAAATTCGCTGATGTTCACATTTTTCATTTTTAATTCATTCAACATATATAAATCTTTTTAATGTATATTTTGATTATAGGCGATCTTAAACAATGCCAATAAATAATTTTCACCATCCTCACAAGGACATCTCCAGTGTGCTGTGGAGGCATCAACAAAAATTTTGATTATGCAAAGTCAAAATTTTGATTATCCACCATCTAAGAATTCACAGATTTCACCCATCAAACATTGTTGTTTATTCTTATCTGGTGATTGCGGCAGCTTTATTAAGACTTAACCTGCATTAAACTTAAAAACAGGCATACCTATGAATCATTGTCATCTAGACTGAAGACATGGCTTCATAAGAAAAAATAACGTAGGTATATGTATTTATTATAATTAATACTTCCCGAAACGCTGTCATTGCAAGTTTCGTGTAAGTAGCAGAAGCTAGGTACAAAAAAGACAATTTTAAGTATAAGGTACAGAAAACCTTATTTTATAAAATACTTTTATTTTTCTTATTATAATTATTAACGATTACTTGTCAGTTATGGTAACTGTAAATCGAAAGGGTTTTGAATCGTATACCGAACTGGTTTCTATCAATTAATTATTTAAAGAATTAATGTGTACAATATTGTACATACAATTTAATTCGTTGATTTAAAATATATTTGGTGTTAAGTTTAACACCTCTTAATAAGATAATAATATAATGGTGATAACATCCTCAGATGGTTCCAAGTTTTGTGTTGGCGTGGAGTTTAAGTGTGGCGTAGTTCCCCAAACAATGGAGTATTTGACGTCGTGCCCTGCATGCTCAGATAACTGCAGGCAGGCAGATCTAATGAGTGCCACGGACAGTGCAATTCGCGTGGCTGAATTTTGGGCCGAGACTATTTAGGTTTGTTATCGACCGAAAAGAAGAATAACATAGAATAATATAGTAAAAACAGATTGAAAAAACTCCTGAATCTGTTCATAAAGTTAATGAACACTATAGTGTTCATAGGACTATAGTCCTATAAAAGTTGAGCACAGGCTAAAAGGTAAAACACAAGTACTTATATAGAAAAAAGTGTTTTAAGTAAGATAAAATCGTGCATGAGCACGAGGATATCGGCCTATTTTATTTATTGCTTTTACCATGTAACTGCCGGGCAACTATGTAGGTACGATAAAATAGATTTCAAATTATCAATATTCAAAATTTGATTAACATTTTAAATCCAGTATAAATTAAACTTGTCTTCATTTTTATGGATTATAAAAATAATACTCGAAGCAAAGAGTTTTTCATAGGGTTGCTGCGTTAACTTTACAATTTTGATCAAAAATATACCATATTTTGGCCACGACTTGTCCAGGGCCAAAAAATTCATCTGGGGTAATGAGAGTCTTTATCTCAATATTTTGTGTAAATGGTCTAGTTATACCAAACAATACCTTTTTAATGCATCCATAAAATATTTCCATCTACCCGCTACCTTAAAATGCGGCTGAGCTGCGGAGGGCGCGCTTCGCAGCGATCGGTCAGCGCGCCAGAGCCGGGGCGGCAGCTCGTCGTCGGCGCGGCGGCGACGCGACGGGTTGCGTTTGGGCTGGCTGAGCGGCAGTGGCACATACATACATACGTATCTCCCTGCTCGCTATCCGATGCAACTCAATTCTTTTAACTTTTTGTATATGCCCTTTGACATCTTCACAAAACACAACACCGAATAAATGTCTCCCTTTCGATTCCAGTGTATAAGTATCACAGAACACTATTACTCGCAAATAAGTATTTTATAATATGATGAAGAAATAAATAAAAGGCTGGTATATTACTTAATTAAACTGCACTGTGCACGGGGGTTTGCCGCGAAGATTGGCTATATTAGCTATTTTGGGGCGCCCCACAGTCAACAAGTCTACTAGGAGTCGAAGTGGTCGCCATGACTCATGACCGAAATCGGTCGGGTGTTTCATCATTCATTCAATCAGTTATATAAACTGAAATGACAGGATGTCTGTTGTTTCAATAAATCAGGTTAGCGGTAGGTATTGGACATAACCGTAAGCTTATGGTTAAGAAAAATAGCTATAATATCCCTATTTTTGGCTCCATCTTAGATTAATAGTTCAGCATCGCCTCAATTTCTGGAGTTATTGTCGGATGACAAACTCGAGAATTTTTATTTTTTATTTTTTAAATAGACCGTCCTTCTCGAGGTTGGTTTTGAAATAATAACACACGCGTTTGGAAACACTAGAAGGAATCTCAACTGCGGATAGTAGGCATCAGTATAAACGCACGATGGCGGTGGATATGTGCCGGAAGATTAAATAGACGTGATGGTGCTTATGGTACATATCACCTGTAGGCGGCGGCAGTTTTGGTGGCGGCGCCGGCAGCGGTTTTGGCGGACGGCGGTTACAGCAGCGCCGTTGGGGAGGTTTCGGGAGGCAATCCGTCCATCGTCGTTGTCGATTTTTCAGCATCGTTGTCAGCTGCATAAGCGGTGGTGGCTGTGGTGGCAGTGCAGTGATATGAGCCACGATGCTGCCAACGCTTCACCTGTGGCGGCGAGCGAGGGTTAATGGAGCAGCCGCATAAGCATTAGAAAGCTGGTGATTCCAGTTCATACGAAACAGGAATATTATAGTGTGGTTAATGTCTCGCATTAACTCTAATAAAAGTAGCTATTGGTCAATGTCTCGCATTGACTCGAAGCAAAACTGGCTATTGGTCAATGTCTCGCATTGACTCGAAGCAAAACTGGCTATTGGTCAATGTCCCGCATTGACTCGAAGCAAAAATAGCTATTGGTCAACGTCTCGCGTTGACTCGAAGCAAAATAAAATTATTTGATATTCTCCCATCATGTTTAAATAAAAATAACTTTCACTGCACTTGTTTTTTTTTTTTTTTTTAAATGATTTTCGTTTTTCCTTTCCACATAATCTCCTTATCTAAAAGTAACGTAAGGATTTATTTTCTTCTAAGCACATTTTTGCACACTTGTTAAATTCAAATAATTAACGAACTTTTTAAGAAATATTTTTTACTACGTGCAGTAGCCGTGCGCGCACGAAAACGAATGAGGCTTGGACCATGCAATGGCGCCGAGGTGGGAGAGTACCTAGCTGTCTCTTTTTCTCTTATGGCGCTAAACTACGTGCGAGTGGGTCAAACGTAGACGAGGACTACTACATGTTAACCAATTAAATCTAGAAGACAAGGAAGGATAATTACCGTTAAATTTTCATTAAGCATTTTCGCACACCTGTATTAGTTTTTTGTTTATGTTGACTTTTATACTTCTATATCCAGTTTTCAAAAGAATCCTAAAATAAATTCAGTTACTCTCACGCATAGTTACGCAGAAAAGCTGTGTTGGGAAGTAAAACCATTCCTGTGTTTTCATTTCCATTTTAACTCAAGCCTGAAATTAGATTTGTATAAAGCTTTCTGACATTCACCTTGCAATCACAAGGTTTGATTCAAACGAATTATGCAAAGTATGGTAAGGTAATCTGGTGACTCGGTCGAACGAATGTAGCTCTCTGACGAATTTTATTTTTACTTAGGTATAAAGAATAGAATATAAGATTTTGTCATATTCTGTACACATGTACGTAAAAAAACAGGGCAAGTGCGAGTCGGACTCGCGCACCGAGGGTTCCGTATAAATTCATAATCTCTATATCAAATACTCAGGCCTGCAATCCCTTGAAGCTGTGAAAAAATCAAACTTCTTGCCAACGCGATCAAGAGATACAGCCGTTTATGCCGCATATTTGTACACTCGCATGGGAGTCAAAACCTATAGGGTACTTCCCGTGAATCATAAAATTTGACAGCAAGCAATGTCTTATAGCACAAGTAAAGGGAAAAGTTCAAATTTTGTGATGTAACTAACTAACTTTTCGGACTTTTCCCTTTATTTGTGCTATAAGACATTGCTTGTTTCTTTTTGAACTGACTGACTACCGCGAAACCGTAACAATTATCGTTGTTACGGTTAAGAAATATGGAATATTTTATATGTTTTACGACGAGCCAACAAATTAAATAAATCACAGGTGGGTGAATAAACATGCAGAGCAACAAACAACACTAGAGAAGTAAACAAAAATATGTTTTGAGGCCGACCTAAACTGTTGAATTATATTCAGGTTTCATTTAACATTTATTTTATTTTTAAACAGTTGTGATTGTTGCATTTTATTTAATTGATTTAATGAAATAGTCTTAATTGCAGACACAATTCTTCAAGACTACGAGAACTCCATGCTTTCAAAAAGAGATTAGTTTGACAGTTTTAGTTCTAAGATAATTTTTGGAGGCTTACGTTCGGAAGAGAAGGTCCATTGCTGCAGTCAGTCTACGATCTTTTGGCAGGTGGTGAAAGGCCGGAACAAACGCCGTCATCTTGAAAAAAAAAGCGGCCAAGTGCGAGTCGGACTCGCCCATGAAGGATTCCGTAGCAGCAAGTAACATAATATAAAAGTTCTTGTAGTTCGTTGTAGGTAAATTGTGGTTTACGATTTATGACGTATTAAAAAAAAACTACTTACTAGATCTCGTTCAAACCAATTTTCGGTGGAAGTTTGCATGGTAATGTACATCATATATTTTTTTTAGTTTTATCATTTTCTTATTTTAGAAGTTACAGGGGACACACATTTTGCCACTTTGGAGGTGTCTCTCGCGCAAACTATTTAGTGTAGAAAAAAATGATATTAGAAACCTCAATATCATTTTTGAAGACCTATCCATAGATACCCCACATGTATGGGTTTGATGAAAAAAAAATGTTAAGTTTCAGTTCTAAGTATGGGGAACTATCTATCTTTGTGTGAAAATCTTAATGCGGTTCACGGAATACATCTACTTACCAAGTTTTAACAGTATAGTTCTTATAGTTTCGGAAAAAAGTGGCTGGGACATACGGACGTACAGACAGACAGACAGACGGACATGACGAATCCATAAGGGTTCAGTTTTTTGCCATTTGGCTACGGAACCCTAAAAATGACACAATTTATATGAAAGAAATGTCAGATTTGCGACTAAAGCGCCGCCATGTCAATGTCATGCATCTGCTAAAAGATCGTAGACAGACTGTACTTGGTGCCACCCGAAGTAAATGGTCAGTTATACATTATGCAGACTTATCCTTTCAAAGTCCGTTCGGTCCGGCTGATCCGGCTACATGATTGGTGGATACCGTTTCGTTCACGGCCAGGGGAATTATTCTTAGATAACTATCGCTCAGTCGAGTGTAATGAAATGGGAAACATATTATCTTTTAAGTTCAAGACAAAGGAAATATTTAAAGATAATGTTCAGTTTTAATGGAAGTGTCGTTTTCATCCAATACCTTGTGGATAGCACGGTTAAATTTCCACACGAAGAGAGGGAGAGAGATAGATCTAGTACCTGTGCCAGTGCTAATTAGAAACTGGTACTAAGCAAAATAATCACCTTTTAATATTTTCCGTAATTATTTTGTTGTTCAAAGCACGTTGTCATATGTTCGCAATGTCCACTTTACCAATTGTCCTCAAATTTTTGCTTAGGGTCAGGGTGGCAACAATGGATCACTTTTTGTTTGAAACGCCGTAATGAAGAAATTATAAGATACAACTCGCTGATTTTTCTCCTCAGTTTAATACACTTCAATGACTTTAATTATGCATTATTTTTCTGTAAAAATCTACTTTAGTTTTTATGTACCAGCCGTTTTTTTAAAACGTGGTGAACGATCCATTGTGTACCAGAGGTAGGATTCAATGGATCACTGAAAAGTCTACATTGGATCAGGGTGTACACAATGAATCTACCTTTTGGAATGCTTGTAATAAAAACACATTAGGTATACATTTTAATTACTTTTTTATTACAATTTAGAAACAAAACAATTATAAATCAGTGTCTTGAAACAATAATTAAAATCTTACTTATCCTACAAGACAAGTCTTTTGTTTTGAAACTAGGAAAAACAGTACCTAAACAAAAAGCATCTTATTCCTTTTTTTGATAAAAAAACTAAAAATATTTTAGTTATAAATTAATTAATAACTAGTTGCTAAATAGGAATCATCATTAAAAATCAAAATTAAGTCATAGAAGTAAGTAGGTAATCTAAACTGTCTCACTTTTCAAAACAGAAAAAAAACTTTTACAAAACTTTTTAAGCAAAAACGAAAATATTTTTTGTGCCTACTTTTGGTACTACTATTATTAAAAAATAAACAACAAAAACTTACTTAACAGTTTTTCCTACAAAAATAGTAAACAAAAAGCATCTTCTTCCTTTTTTTGATAAAAAAACTAAAAATGTTTTAGTTATAAATTAAATAATAACTATGTAGTTGCTAGATAGGAACCATCATTAAAAATCAAAATTAAGTGACAGGAGTAAGTAATCTTAACTGTCTCTCTTTTAAAAACAGAAAAACAACTCTTACAAAACCTTTTAAACAAAAATAAAAATATTTTTTGTACTTTTGGTACTATTATTAAAAAACTAAACAACAAAAATTTAACAGTTCTTCCTACTAATTAACAAAACGTAGGTATTATTATTCCTCTCTTAGTAAATTATCTTCGAAACTTAAAAAGTTACGCTGTCTTATAAATCACAAAGTCTTAAATCAGCCCTTTTGCATAGATTTTCTTAATTAATAGCTATTGAAGATAAATTTAAAGGAAACTCATAAAAAGATTGCTGCCTTGAAGTACTGCCACTTACAGTTGGCTTTGGTAAAATAAATTTGACATCTTGTTCTTTGATGAAAGAAATATCAGGCACATCAGGCAGGCGAAATTTGTGTTGTCGGTTTTGTCTTAAGAAACTAATTTGATATTCCAAGTCTTTGTTTCGAGTTTGTAACACCTTTCCTACATAATATAATATTTTTTTCTTCGTCGCGAATTCGACGAGCACATATTCACCTTCTTGTGGCAGACGAAGTAGGGGTTTTTCCAGATCCTTATATGTTAATACTGAAATATCCGTTTCATTTTCGTCGATCCAATCACAATCAGCGTCAGAGTCCTGCAATGGGATTTCGATATCTTCATCATCAGAATCACTCTGCATAACTTTTTTAGATACTCTTTTCTTTTTTGTTTCTTTTTTCCTTTTGACTGCAGATTTTTCCATCTCTATCTCATTTTTTTCAGGTGTGTCGGTAGCTATCATGCTACGTCCAAGCTTCCTTCCTTTTCTATTTCCTTTCCTTGGTCCAGCTTTAATTGGGTTTCTAAAATCGAAGGGTGAAACAAAATCTTGAGCTTTGGAAGTTGACGGCGCAGGCAGACAAGGTGAGTTTGTTTTATCTTTAAGTTCGGATGGTTTGGGTAACTTTTGTGCTTGTGCATTTAACATGTCGTTGTTTTCCAACAGAGCAAAGTTTTCTACGTCTGCACAAAAGGTTGTATTAGAATCATTTGAATTTTCTTCGTGAACAACAGGACAGTTGATTGTCGGATCTATGTTTTGCAGAATATTACCTGGCGATGGTACATTGTCCAAAGCTGTTAACAAAGTCGGCGAAGAGAGTAGCGTTTTACTTGGTGGAGCAGGAGCATTTGCCGAGGGCGTTACGTCTGGCGGCGCAACGGTTATATTTGATGTTGAAGGTCTGGCATTATCTAGCAATATTATGGGGCTTGATTGCTGCTGCGGTTCCTCACGAGGTAAACAGTCGGGGCACGGACGATCAGTAACACTGCTAGGTAAGAAATCATCGTCACCATAAACAAATCTGTCAAATGGGAATATACCACATTTTTTAAACGAATTCGTTATGTTTGCCGGAGTCATCGCTTTGAGAAAAGCTGACCCAACAAGTTCACCAACGTCATATATCGTTACAGGTCTTCCTGGGTTTCGTAACATCCATGATTCTATTGCAGCATTATAATAAGTTTTGAATGGTCCAAATACACCCACATCCAAAGGCTGTAACTTATCAGAGGTATGAGGATGCAGGGTAAGTACATGAACTCCTGAAGCCTTGGCCTTGTCTAGAGCCTCAATCGAAAGATGAGACTCATGATTGTCCAAAATCAATATGCTTGGATTTTCCGGCGATGAGTTTGTATGCTTAATGAAATGTTTAATCACTTCTGGAAACAGTTCGGAATTCATCCACCCAGATGGATTAGCTAGGCCCAGTGTGCCTGGTGGAGTATTTTTGCACATAAAGTTCTTAAAGTTTACCCTGGGAAACACCATAATGGGTGGCAACGCTGAACCACTTGCACTAATTATGCAACAGGTAGTTACAAGAGTCCCTTTTTCACCACTAGTTACCTTGCCTAAACTTTTGCGTCCTTTTGGACCAATAACTTTCTGAGGTTTTTGGACAGTAGTGGTAGATGTTTCGTCAAGGTTAAATATTCTTGTTCCATCTGAAAATACAGGATTCCGCTGCATTAAATTTTCAAGATTATCGTAAAATGTATTAACGTTGACTCGATTGAATGCTGTTGCTCTCGCAAGGCTGCAGGGTTCAGGTTTACGCAAACTCAGTTCAGGGTGCCTTTTGCGAAAGGCCTTCAACCAATCTTTTCCTGCCATTTTGTTTCTTAACCAGGATGTGGGAGCTTTTATATTGTTTAGCTTTGCCATTTGGTAGGCTACAATTCTGCATTCCTTTGTAGATAGTCCGTAAAACAAAAGAGCACAGTGTTTATAATAGTCGCAAAGGACTTTTTCTTGTTCAGTCGTAAACACTTTATTAACATCATAATTCGGTTCCAACCGGATATTCAAAGATTCTTCTTTTTTAGATTTTATATAATATCTTCTCAACGTTGTGAATGGTATTCCAAATAATTTTGATACCTTTCGAAGGCTTTCACCCAAATACAACTTTATTAATGCGTCTTTCATAGTGCTTGCAGAAGTATTACCTTTGGTTCTGGCCTTTTCAGGACGCGGCATTCTAAAAATAATAAAAAAGATCATCACTAAAACATTAAAAATTTGAAACAGCAGGTCCACAATGGATCATGATAGGTCCACAATGGATCATGATTCATTGTGTACTTATCTTAACTGAGCCATTGCGTACTTGGACGCCACTTTGATTTCAAAACGAAAGCTAACCTCCAATTTAAGATACTATTCAAAAACGAATGCTCGAAAATATACTTGGTAGAACACTTTTTGCGATGCGAGGATAGGAATTACGATAAAGCAAATAGAAAATGTTACAGAAATCCTTAAATCTCACCTGAAATAATATATTTTTTTGGTCAAAATTATAAAACACTGCACAGCACTTTATGACATGGCCGCAGACGCACGCCGACTAGTTCGGGTGAGATCGGTTGCCGAAAGGAACGCGATGAAAGAATGAGATAGCAGGTATACCTATTACTTTCTCGTAAATAACGACTGATCCACTGTATCCGCCCTAACCACTGTTGCCACCCTTACCCTACCTTTCTTTGTAAACCCTGTGACTTGAAAAAATTCTATAACAATTTTAAAATTTTGGCAGTTATTAGAAGTTAGAGTTACTTTTTAAGAAAAAATATTATAAAGGCATGTATCACATTGAAACTTTTAATTAAAAAAAGCAGCTTCACTTTCGTTTAACGTCAATTTCTTATCAAGTCACCTTTATTAGTCTCGTCACTTTTCTTCGGTTTTGCTCATTTTTGGCGAAAATGATTCCTTAATTATCTGTGGGTGTGTCTCCACTACGTACTTCATCATCAGCCAAAAGACGTCCACTGCTGGACAAACGCCTCTCCCAAACGTTTCTACGCCAACCGTTCTTGTGCTGTCCGCATCCAGCGGCTTCCCGCGACCTTTACGAGGTCGTAGGTCCCCGAGTACTTTTTATAAGTTTATAACTGTATATGATAATCGGTGCCCTATCAAACTTTCTGATTTATGAATCTCATACAAAACAACCTAATCAGAAGTTTTTTTGTATGACATGGTAAATTTTTTTTACACATCACCCCTCGAAAAACATTTCGTATTTTTTACATCCTGTGGATTTTCTGCATTTTTTATTTTTCGCTATTGAGAAAAAGTATAATATATTAAAAACGTGTGTGAACGGAATAGAAAGTGACAGGGAATAAACAATTACAAATAGTCTTGTGTGAAAGAAAGGGTAGAACCTTTTCCGTTGATAGAGAAAAGAGACAAAAGACTGATTAATGATGGTTCCGTCCGTTACTTATCTTTGAAAGGGTGTGAGAAAAAGAACCTGGAATAACCGATAGGTATCTAATCTACTTACTAATTATTTAATCATGTAAAAGGAAGACGAAAGAATGACTTTTTTAATAAGTTGTACGAAAAATGGCTCTTGAAATACAATATAATATGGTTTGAAAGTTAGTACTAGTTTTGTATGCCCTCTTTTTATTTTTTGTTCACCACTATAGTAAAAAAATAATTCATAAAAAATAAATTATTATATAAGCTATTGTTCACCAAATTGCTGACCTACTGAAATTTCAATAATAATATAATTTTTAATTTATATTAAATTGCAAAATTGGTGCATTAAAGACGCTGAAAAATGATGACGTCACGCCTTGGCATTTAATTTTTTTTTGCAATAAAATGTCGTTCTTGACAGTAAAGTAGCTCAAGTAACTAGCCGTTATCTACCCTATTCACTAATGAAAAAAGATTAATGCTACCCTAATGCAATGAACTGAATATTATAAATTTTGTACTCGTAACACCAAAACTTCTACTGCATAAAATTAGGCAAAAATACATTCAATACTAATTTTGATATTTATTAAGTCACTTTGATTACAATGAAATAACGTTGCTAACAACAATAGTGACAATCAAATTCATATTAATAAAACGGACAAAAATGTATCTAACGGACCGTTTTTTTAGAGTACAATAAAACTCTAAAAAAATTACCGTTTGGGCTGGGTAAAGAGTCAAAGGTTTTTGTGACTGACATAAAAATAAAATATAAGTACCCAAAACATTCCTGCTTACCGATTATGTGTTATGTGTGTGTGTCACCTAATTTACGTGACACTTTTAAGACAAATGTTAACCGTACATGCAATCAAGGATCGATGAATATATACAGAGTGATAACAAAATGTATTTTAAAAGCAAGAAAGTACGTATTATTTAAAAAAGGCTGTTTGTACTTTTGCAAAAAAAATACCTTCCTCCATACAAAGTTATTTATTCAGCTGATTGATTTATATGAGAATTGGAATTGGCATTTTTTGTAATTTTAAGTCTTGAAGGCTTAGTGTAGAGCGAAATAGTATTACGAATACTAATTAGAACGAAATATTTTGAACATGAAGAAAAATAAATATTTGCCTAGATTTAAAAAGTTTTATTACCGAAGCTAAGTTTAATTAATTCACTTATGTTTTTGACTGCACATATGCGTTACGTCATTAGGACGTATAAAGTGTGTAAATTTAGAAGCCACAAAACTAATATAATATACAATATTTATATCACCCCGCACAAGAATGTATCAAAAGCACCACTAAATAATAAATAGCTCATAGGAGACCAATTTGATATTATGATCATTTAAAAAGAGTGGTGTTTCAATCAGTTTTCAGGGGTGATAGACTGCATGACGTAAGGGGCCATCCATAAATTACGTCACACGAATTTCATGATTTTTTGACCCCCCCCCCCTCTGTCCTTATCACAGATTGTCACATTTGTGGAACCACCCCCTCCCTGGTGTGACGTCACATATTTTGCAATTTTCGCCCAGAATTGAATAAATGAAAACAGAAATTCTAAAATTGTATATTTTTTTATTATTTACTAAGTGACGTTAAGTCCCCCCTACCCCTTGTCACATAATGTTACACTTCGTTGACCCCTCCCTCTCCCTTAACATGTGACGTAATTTATGGATGGTCCCTAAGTAAATGACACTGATGCCAAAAAATGATTAGAAATTTCTTCGCCAGTTAAAAAAAAACTTTTATAGAAATCCCTATCTGTTTGATCGGTTAAAGTTTCGTGCAAAATCCTGGTTATAAATATTTTTAAACTGGATTTTTTTTATAAATGCAATAATATTTTTTCATACATTTGAATACTATCAACTATCAGAAGATTTAAGCCAAAATCAAACCAAAGCAACAGCCTGTATGAAGGTCAAATATGTATTATTACATTATTTATTAAGGAACAAACGTTGCTTGATATATTACAGTTGTAACTTTAGGCACTTTATAGGGCTACTAACGGAACGGTGCGTAGTTCGGCAACTACTCGCTCACACCACAAAATAGACACAGAAGGTCCGCTCAATACAAACCACTAAAATCGTAAGCATATAAATATACGGTCGTTCGAGGCAAGGTCACGATCGCACAGTACGTGATCGTGCCTATACAACGACCGTTTACGTCTATAAGCATGTATATGCTTAGGATTTTTGTGAGCGTATTGAGCGGACCTTCTGTATCTATGTGTTTTGTGTTCACACCCTGCATGCTCAGTTAGTTAGCGCGGTAGTGCGTAGTTATAATGGTCCTAACTTGTTTAAGTGTCGATCGTAAAGACTACATGTAGTACCTGTGTATAGGTTACCTGAGGCAATTACTTAGATTGAAGTGGATATACAAGATCCAGTTATTTTGAAACTGGTTTCCTTTGAAATTGTATACGGGTAAAAGTTTAACATATTTTCTTTATAGTCATAGATTAACAAATTTATAAAATGGTGTTTAGTAAAGCTTTTGCCCTTTGACCTTTTGTTCTCACTTAGGGAAACATTTTTAATTTATCTAAAGCAGATTTGTTTTGGTCTGTATCTGGGTATTTTATATCAACGTCTACATATATGTTATTAAATGTATAATACGTTTATGTATATTTGTCTCTGGTTTCTATTAAACAGGAAATCTTGGAAATCCGGTTCGGATGACTTGCCTCATTTGCTTCGTTCCTGGATATTCATTTATTACTATGTTTATATTTGGTTGCCTAATTACCTAAGTACTCTTCTGAAATAAGAAAAAATAAAATAGACTAAATTAAGAGGAATTCATTTTTAAAAGATGAAAAATGAATAAAATAACAAACTGTAATCATAAATTACTAAACTGCGTCGCCGTTTGCACGGGTTAACCCATAGCCGGATTTAACTCATTTACTATTTATGGCCAAATAATCGTGACTTGATACGTTTTTACACATTTTTTGTTGGGATTAATGTTTTTTTTTTAACTAAAGTTGAAAACATGTTATCATTTGTTCAGTTTAACAAACATAATACCTAATTTACAAAGGAAAGTACAATATAATACTTATGAGCTAAGCGAAAAGTAAACAGCGCAGTGACACCAAAAAGGTCCCCAGTCAGTATTAGTAAAATAGTTGTATCAGACAGATGCTGCTAGAATGCTGGTTTTCAGTGGATGTTCGTCGGGATCTAAAAAAAATATTAAGTGATATTCATAGAATGAAGCGGTCGTGGTTCAGTGCGGCTTGCGTGGTCGCGTCGATCACGCAGGTTAACTGACTACAGGCACGGTCAGTACCTGGATGGGTTTGACTGTTATTGGCAATCATCTCGACCGTTTCCATGCTTTGCAAGGCATGTTAAGCCGTTTGGTGCCGGCTGCTATCACTTGATGGCAGTTGTTAAGCCATGTCGTAGGCCTTATAAGCGGCTTGAAAACTTCTGACACTAGCCAAATTCCATTTTTTTTTTTACTCCGATTGAATTGGTTCCTTAGAGAAAGTTGTTCAGTGTCATGACGGAATGCACAGTTACAATATGGTCCGCCATTTCAATTTCATCCTGTATAATATAAAAACATTATTTTAAGTACTTTTTGATTTAAAATACTAAAGTTATGAATTTATGATGGTGTGACTGTCTGTGGTGTTCCTATGGAGGATATGACGGACGTATAAAGGGGCAGTACGATCTTATCAAGATTCCTCATACGGACTGAACCCTAAAAAACATTACTTTTATCATATATTCATACGGGATTTTCGCATTCTGAGTTCATGTTGTGTCATCTAGTCTGCTCTCTAGCTGGTGATATATGGGATTTTGGTTGTCAGTATGAGTTATAGTAGTGCTGTGGTAAGTTGTTGGTCCCTTCATAGCTTATTTCAGGTGTAAATAAAGATCTTTAAATACGTGGACATATTCTAGGAATGGTTCCAAATTTTTTGTTTAAGTTGTGGTTGTCTGCTTGTCTTGTCTTCTGGTTTTATTGATTTAATAAACATTCGTAAATGAAGTGTAGCCAGTGTAGTATGTACTTGTTCAAAATTTGTTTAGTGTTGTCTTCTTATTGACATACAGGAAATGCTCTTTCCACCTGTCCCCCTGTGGACGTTTCCATTAGGGTGGTATAAACGTAGTCTTCTTTTTTTTTTTAAATTAATCAATCGATGATATCTGTGGTATTAATATTTTTCTGGGAGATTTAACTGAAATCTATTAATTAGTAGGAAGAATTTAGAAGAAACACAGTGTTTTATACTTTTTGTTTCTTTACTTCTCATACGATAAAGCTTTGTCGACACCGGTTGTATTAATATATTCGATATATTTTCGATAACACAAAAAACGTTTATTTTATAGTTAAAAAAACTATTACTACTATACCTAATTCAGTTTCTGATATACAGCGTGTTGTTAAATGTAATGGATTTACGTATCTATAAAGGGCTGATCGAGCAAAGCACTTAATTCCTTTTACAGTCACGTCCAGGTCGGATCACCCACCTCACCAAATGACCTAGAAAATCTTACTTTACTTAGGTTAAGTGAAGCAAAGTCAATGTTTCTTCTTTGACCTTGTTCCAGAGCGATTTTACGACGCCAGTGTATCACGGGTGTCTAATAATTCCCATTACGTCTGAAAATCATATTATCATAAATCATATTCGGCCCTCTCGTATTCGGAAATGCCCTATTAGAACTGAATTTGTGGATTAGGCCCCTTTATTGATTGTCGAAATAAAAACAACTGGATTGTATATAGGGTGAAATTTAAATCGGGATAGGAGGAAAATGGCCCCACTCTAGATGTTGTCCAGTGGACCAGTTGTATATTTACCTTTTCATAATTGTGAGTAGGCTATTGGGCCCACTAGAAAACAAAACAGACAGATACACAAGACAAATTAGATAATAATAACAAAATATATGTCGTGGCCAGATCATAGAATTGATCATTTCATGATGTGGCCGACCATTTCATGAAATGGTCGTATTTCATGAAATGGCCAGCTAAAACTGACCATATCGTTTAAATGTCAACGTTTAATCATATGTCCATCCACGTTTGGCCATATCATTAATGTAGGGGTTCCATTATATAAAAGGTTTAATTAAAATTTAAAATACGTTGAAAAGCTACTGGCATCTTCATGCCATGACATCTGGCAACAAGTCTTTGTTAACAGAGAAATCATACATTCTTAATACTTACCTTTTAAGATTGATATCTACTAACCTATGAAACACTTTCCGAACTTCAAGGTTTTTACGGTGCGCTCGTTTTTTGATTGACTTTGTAGTTTAAAATTATTGTAGTTTAGTATCGTAATGACATTAAACTTCTATTTTATTTTCAATTAGTGCATTATTAATAGCCTTTTTATTATTAACTGTACTCCGCCATGATACATCACAAAAACAAAAAGATATCAGCGCCTCTAACGGTGGATACTGTAACTATTTTACGATATGATCACTAATGCTTGACCATTTCATGAAATAGCCGTGCGTTTAGCTGTATATCGTGAAACGTTGATGTATTCATTGATCTGGCCAGACCATATCATGATGTGATCAGCAGATATTTTCCATTTCATGAAATGCGACCATTTCATGAAATGGTCGGCCACATCATGAAGTAATCAATTCTATGATCTGGCCACGACATATACATAGATTAAGACATAACACATTAGGTTGAATAACTTTGCCAAAAAAATCAATATTTTAAACTAGGAACCAGTAAAGTTTAATAGCCTACATCGCATTTTTTTTATATCAATACATCCGGAATGTTGACCTCATTCCGAGAAAGCATCAGCTTGTTGAAGATAATATTTTTTACAAGGGGTTCTTTTAAACAAAGGAGCTTTTAAGGCTACCAATCTAAAAATTGTACGAAGAGCCGAAGGTCTTATTATTTATTTTCTAACTAACAGCTTAACCCTTCTGAAACTAACTTATCGACAAACTCAGAACCATCTGACGTTACCCCGACAGGAATTCCGCTGATTGTCCTGCCTCCGGTTTTACCCTACCTTATCTCGACATCAAACGCCGGAATGCGCGGACTGACCCCAAGTGACCTTATTTGTAAGTGTATAGGATATGTAGTTGATGTTAGTGTGGACTGTGGACTATTTGGGAAAGTTTTTGGTTAGTTTGGGCAGCAAATATTATAGGGTAAAGGAATAGTGAGTTCTGGTAACAAACTTCGTAAGTGGGTTCTAATAATATCGTAAGTAACTATTTTCGTGTTTAATCCCCGATGTAAAATAAAAAAACCGGCCAAGTGCGAGTCGGACTCGCGCACCGAGGGTTCCGTATAAATTCATAATCACACATGTCTTGAACTTTATATATTTATTATTTGAGTTGATTGAATGAAAGGTAATTTGCGGTTTACGATTTATGACGTATTAAAAAAACTACTTACTAGATCTCGTTCAAACCAATTTTTGGTGGAAGTTTGCATCATATATTTATTCTAGTTTTATCATTCTCTTATTTTAGAAGGTACAGGGGGGGGGACACATTTTACCACTTTGGAAGTGTCTCTCGCGCAAACTATTCGGTTTAGAAAAAAATAATATTAGAAACCTCAATATCATTTTTGAAGACCTATCCATAGTTTACGTATACGACACGTATAGGTTTAATAAAAAAAAAAAATTTGAGTTTCAGTTCTAAGTATGGGGAACCCCCAAAATTTATTGTTTTTTTTTCTATTTTTGTGTGAAAATCTTAATGCAGTTCACAGAATACAGCTACTTACCAAGTTTAAACAGTATTTATACAGTTCTTATAGTTTCGGAAAAAAGTGGCTGTGACATACGGACGGACAGACAGACAGACAGACATAAGGGTTCCGTTTTTTGCCTTTGGCTACGGAACCCTAAAAAGCTGATATGCATAAGTTTGTATATGTGAGTCTATATGTCAGATGTCAGTTTGTAGATGCTATAGGTCAGTATGTAGAATCGTGGCTCTGAATAGATTTAAATTCTGTTTTTTTACTTAAATGTGTCATCTCGGTCGATGGTTCTTTGATATTTTAAGAGAAAATCTGTAGTGGTTTTAGAGTTAATTGATTTTTACTGTTTCTAGAAATAGTATCTAAAGATGCTGACATTATAATAAATTTGGTATTCTTCTACTGATTAGTGAAAATCTTTTCATGTTTCGTTGTGATAGTATCAAAATAAAAATCCAATCTTCCGAAGTTTTCCTCCTAAATAGGCTTTTGTAAGAAACTTTTAACCAAAGTTAATTTAGAAAGTGAAATCTCTTGGTATACAACTACTTGCAAAGTGCAGCGAGATAGAAATTGTTGAGTCCCCTTGCAGTTTTGGCCACGTTTACTTAAAAGCTTGCACCTGCACCTGTGGGCTTTCAACACTTTAATTGCACTTGAGTTTAGTCGACAAAATATAGCGGCGCGCTTAAAGTCAATTAAGGGGACTTTGTTAGTTAAAAAGTGACATTTTGTGATAGGTATATTAATCTGTGGAGTTGAATTTTGAGGAAACTAAATGCAAAGACACAGTTAAATATTTAAACTCGACTAACCTTAGGACAGATTTTAATGTTTTGGGGGAATTATTTATTTGGCTGATTCTGTGGTTGAGATGAATTAATGTTGGTAGATTCGTCTCAATCCCTTAAAAGTTATGTATTTAACCGTTAACGCAGTTATTTATATTAATTCGGATTCTTAGTATCTAGTTTAAGTTAGATATGTATATCCAAACCATCAATTTTTTCCAAAATGCAAAAATTTAAACTTTCCAATTGTGGGTAAAAAAAATTAAGGCTTACTGTCTAGGCTGGGTAGACAGACTGACAGAGTAATATTATAAAGGTTCATTATGTTATTACGCTACCCTAAAATCGTCACTCTAATATACAATGCGATGGTAGGTAGATGACCCTCTGTGTCGTGAAATTGATGATGAAATGAACAGAGCGTTAGTAAAAAAAGTGTTTTATTTGGAACTTTCTTAAATACTGTTCAAAGAAAGTAAATACTAAATATTATTTCTGACAAGTATTGTGGCTTACTTACAGAAGTTACACCGACTATCCCACGGTCACAAATCTTCATTAGCTTAGTTGCGTCTTCCATAAACACGATTACATGAACACGCGACGCCATTTTGATTAGCAGTGCTTTTACACAGCGCTATTTTCGAGGACGGTGCCTTTGAGAACATTTCATGTCACTTTTATGTCAAGTGAGAATTTTAGACAACGTGTAAATATATTATAGTTATCTACTAGCTACTTGGATTTACAGCAGAGATATTTTAGACTTTCGTTCTATGCTAGCCTAGACTCTAAAAAACAGGTTTTAGATTGAGTAAATATACAAAACTATTCCTGATATATTGCCTGCGTACATAGGATGTAACAAAAGTATGGTAATATCTACATGAGGTGAGTTTCTACTTTTTACTCACGAAACTGAACAAGTTTTTGTTCTAAGACAGCTCAACAGCTGAGCAAGTAAAAAAATTGGACTTCCCATACAAAGTTGGGCCAATCAGTCTCTCTCTCTAATCGGGTGGCACAATTTAACCATCCTACCCACAAGGTATAGGCGGCGTTTGCCTAGTGTTGCACTTAGCATCACCCGCGGTCACGTGTAGGGCATTTTTAGACTTACACCTACGGACGTGTGCAACGCGACCATCATACACATCTAGAAATCAGATGTGCAGGTTTCCTCACGATGTTTTCCTTCACCGTTAAAGCAGTCGGACCCGGCCAATCAGTTAATCGATTTGTTATTGTGTCTAGACTTATATAAGACTTATGTCTGTTTAGAACATTTAAAACAATGAAAGTTA
Organism: Coleophora deauratella; assembly: GCA_958295455.1. Taxonomy (NCBI): domain Eukaryota; kingdom Metazoa; phylum Arthropoda; class Insecta; order Lepidoptera; family Coleophoridae; genus Coleophora; species Coleophora deauratella. The sequence continues at coordinate 8,412,894 of OY282409.1, read as the reverse complement.
GAGTTGTCAAGATTATTGGTCACAAAAAAATATCCAAGATACGAGTAAGAAGACTCGTACTCTGCGGTTCAGGCAAACCTTCAAAGAAAACATCTGGCGACCAACGAACTTCTCTTAGTGGCAAAGGAGAGAAAGTTATTAGGGTATGTATAGGTACACGAAATACGTCAGTTGAGAACAAGATCTATTCAAGGGAAAACAGTGTGAAGGAGTTCTTATATCACCTCTACTGAAGACGTTGACCGATTACATTTGAGTCTAGGTTCACTGAGGCTCATGTCTTTATATGCTTTGATCAAATTAGTTGTTCTAATAAAGTAAATGGGATTTGTACTCATTAAATTGTAAATACCTCAACCACAACTTATGGGTTCAAAGGGTTGTTTACATCCAACTTTTAGTCGTACAAATTCGCGGGCAATCCACTAGTTATAAATACAGGTGAATTGAAATCCGGACCAAATTTAAACTTTGGTGTGTGCTCATGAAACTGAAAAACTTTCTGTAAGGATCCGAGATTTAAATTTCACCATGTATAGGTTCCACAGTTCCTTCGAGGATCCTTCGGGGATCTTGCTGGGGGATTTGGGTAGCTTTCATATCTGTCAGAGTTCTCCCAAAGGCCGTACCTGTATTTACATATTTTTTTAAGGTTAAAGTGTTGTCATAAAAAAAATAGAAAGCATACATATTCGTGTCACAGACTTGCATCCCGCTTCGCCGAAACGACGAAATAAAACTTCTTGGGCACGTGCATTTTCATTTTAAACGGTTTCATTTTAAGCGGACTACAGTCAACCAAAAATGTATCTTCTTTTTGTATTCTTGTATGTATCAGATTCAGATATATTAAAACCTCAAGCGATGATATACAGGGTGTAAGGGACAGGTTTCCGAAAGCTTTAAGGGCTTGCTCAGTAGACGAAACTGAACAACTTTCCACAAGAATTTTTTTCAGGAAACGAAAAAAAATCAGCTTCTCCATACAAAATTATAAACTTGATTAGACAGTTTGTATGAAGAAGCCGATTTTTTTTTTCGTTTCCTAAAATTTTTTTTGTGAAAGTTGTTCAGTTTCGTCTACTGAGCAAGCCCTTAAAGTGTTCGGAAACCTGTCCCTTACAGCCTGTATATTCCAATGAAATTATAAGTAGTAACAGGTACAAAAGCTCTTTATATATATTTTTTTCCATAAATGTGTAGGATTGGGCAAGTTGCAAAAATAAATATAAATAATGGACCCCTTTATACCCTCTGTCCCCTGAGTAATCCCACCCAAGGCACTGAGTGTCCTTAATCCCTTGTAACAGGCATCCTTCTATAATTAAGATGGTCCTTCTACTGGAGTGGTAGTGGTATCTAGTTGCCTACTTGTAATTTATCGATTTACTTAATGGAGAATCTCACTAATAAAACCTTGAATTTCTTTGACAATCTGACTAAAGGAAAATACTATTGTAGTAAAGACTTGTGAGTGTTGGAAAGTAAACCACTTATTGGTAGGTTCTGTATTGAGATATTTTGTACAGTATAATGAGCCAAACGTGATCCCGAGCTTTAAGATGAAAACTGGATCATCTGTCCAATGCATCGGATCGACCTTCATCTCAATGCACAACCCTAACAATTTGCAAGACGTGGTTTACTTTTAAAATCGAACAATTCTTTAACTTTTACAAAAACAAAGGAAAAAAGCAAGCAGAATATTGATAAATAGATTGAAATAAAAGAATAACCTAATGAATTTTACATTATTTAACACCTATCTACATAATATGTCAATATGCAGGCAATTTTGAAGGTTTGGCTCCAGGCGGTTATAGTGAAACGGACAGACATACATTCGAAAAACATTACCTTCCGCTTGGGGAGAGTAAAAATGAAAGAAAAATTGATGATCGTGATAAAAAATCCAGTCTTTTTTAATTTGTACTTGAAATAAAGTTCTCCTATATTTTGTTTAATTGCAATTTAAAAAATTCTAACTAATTAATTCACCTTTTTTTGGCAGCCGTTTAAAAAGTTTTTAATTGGCAAGACAAGTTTTGGATGTCTTTAAAATCTGTTGAAACAACTTAATATTCTAAAGCTAACAAAATGTAATAATTCAGACAGCTTACTTAAAACTTCAGTATTTTCACTTTAAAAATGACTTCTTATTGGTGGTAAATGGAATTTTTGTAGTGAATCAATGTAAATCTTTTATTATGTTTATAAGCTGTTTATTTTCATTTTTCATTATACCTAGCTCTCCTATTAATTCTGAGTATTTAAAAATATAACTATTTCTTTTTACCCGACTGCGCCAGAAGGAAGTCGTGTTATCCCCAGATTGACTAAGGATACGTTTTAATGCGAATACAGCTGTGTGATTCTTTAGTTAGTATTGTCTAGGTTAAATTATGCTGATACCGTTTATGGATCTCGCCTTCTAAACAAGATCCAACGTCTTATTCAACGAGTTCATAACGCGACAGCCCGTTTCTGCTATCAAGTTCCACCGAGACACTACGTTACACCCTTCTTTAATGATGGAAATATATTAAAGATGGCTTCTAGGCGGTATATGCATCTGGCTTGACTTTTTATTCGGACTTATTAAAACTCGTAGCCCGCTATACCTATTACTCCAAGCTAAAGTGGTCCAGTGACTTTAAAAAATACTGTACGAGAGCGTCCAAGTACACTCTAATTATTCCCACACATATGACAACTGCTTTTAGGGGTAGCTTTAAATACGCAGCAAGCAAAATATGGAATGACCTTCCACCGCCCATTCGAGAAAGCGATAGTATCCAAGGTTTCAAAAGTAACTCGCAACGTTCTGTCTAGAAGAGCAGAAAGAAGATCAAACTGCTCATTTATCTGTAATCTGCGTACTTTAAGCTACCCGCTATGTCCAGCCGCTGTTACATTGCATTTGTATTATAAATCACTACCGAAAAATAAAATATATATACATGAGGCAGCTATATAGTGATAATACAATTAGAACCTATAAATATGTATAGAATACTATAAGCATACATTGATTTGTATAACTTGGTGCTTGTATAATAATAATTTTAAGGTTTAAGCTCATTATTTGTAAGAATATGTATAACTTTATATTGTTTCGTCGTGGGTCAATCCACTCCTTCCAGCACTGGCTTCAAATCAGCGCTTTGGTTTTTAATAAAACCAGAGCATTATGCTGAGCTGGCGCCTCTTTGACAGAACCATTGTTAAATTTCATATTTGTACATTTATTTATGTATTTTTTCTGTCAAATAAATGTATTTTCTTTCTTTCTTCTTTCTAATGCTGTCGGTTTTTTTTAAATATGGTTAGGATATTTTTAAAATACTCTGTAAACCTGTTTTAATAGAAGTTACCAAATAAGTAAGTAAGTAAACAATGTAGAAGAACTATAAGTGGAAGTCCCAGTTAACGGCTCCTACTTTTCTGTTACAACCTGTACCATATAGGTACTGTGACTTTACACTGCAATTTTCGATCTTCATTTAAAAATATTTTAACTTATTTCATATCTCTGCATGACATTGTTTTGATGACATAAATTCGTTTCATAATTTCGTGTGATCATTTTGCAAACAGCGAAAACCCTCATTACAACGTTATTTATTTTTCCGTCTCTTCGTATGTTATTTTTGATTTTTCGTTTGTAAACAAACACAATTACACGCCAATTTTGCGATCGCCCTCTCAATTTTGCCCTTTTGATTAATATTGACGGAAAAAAGAAATTTGCATGTAAAACCTCCGGGTCCCTAATTTCAAAACCATGTCCTCGACAGATTATCTTGGATTTGCGACTTTTCACACTGAACCCTAAGTGTTCGTAAGAGGCTTACGTCGGCGACTGTCGCTTAAAGGTCCAGTTTTAAGCTTTTTACATTAATGCTTTGATCTTTGAGCACTAGAAAGCGTGGTTTTCTAGTTTTTATAAAAGTCTTTTTAGTTTCGAGGGACGAAATAGCAAGTGGTAGCGAGCGAGTGAGCGAGAAAAAACAAATTCATTGGTTTGTCCTAAAAACTTTTCAAAGGAGAATGGATAATTTTGTATTTGCACCGTACCCAATACACTGTAGCATTATGAACTAAATTGTTCTTTGTTGCCCTTATGGAGTAGTTTAATTTACCGTAAGACAGTATACAAAATATGATTGTTGAAAGAGGAACTTATTTTCGTAATAATTAAATATTTGTTCAAAGAATGTACGAGACACTAGGTTTTTTCTCCAAGTGAATTTAGACAAGCGCTCTTAGGATAAATTAAACTACTCTATTAGGGCAACTTATACCTACATAGTTCATAATGCTACAATTCCCTTTGTGTTTGGGTACGCTCTTATCCATTTTCCTTTGACGTTCTAGCAAATCTATTCAATTATGATTACAAAATAATAAACTTTCCATTAACAACTCATATCGTCCCAATTGCTGCGGCACGGGTCTCTTCCTACTCTGGGAAGGTTAAGTCATATTTCGTACAGACTGGCTCCATTTTCGGATCGGTGGAGATTGTAAAGTCAAAGATTTTCAAGACGCCTATAAACCTCTAAAATAGCTTAACGACTGCCACCTTCAGTTGTACGTTAGTATTATAAAATCTATGGTTGTAGTTATAGCAGCCGGCACCTATGGCGATGGTGCCTTGCAAAGCACGGAAACGGCTGAGATTATTGTCACTTACAGTCAAACACATTCATGTTGTGACCGTGTCTGTAGTCAATTAATCTGCATTTTCGACGCGGCTATACTAGCCGTGATTTTTTAATGGCGGATATAAATCAGCCTATTATTTGGGTAAAAATTTTTCAACTTTTGTTGAATTCAAAAAATCGTCATGTAAAATTTATCTAAAAAATTCGCTGACTTATACTAAATTTTCAGAATGTTCAGCTAAAATTTTTGACGAATCTCTTTATATTTTTATTGCAATTTTATTCGTTATTTTCAGGTACTAAGTTCATACATTTGTACGCACGGCTACTCCGCGCCGCCTCGCCAGCCGCGTAGCACGTACCCACACGTAGCACACTACGTGCGTGGCTAACTGACGAGCCATCGCAAAGGAAAAAGGTATAGGAATTTTGCTTTTTCTAGTTTGTTTAATATTGTAATGCGTTGATTATAATATCAGCATTTTTAATACTCATGACGCAAAAGAAATATGTTTAAACTTTGTAACCTATGTGTGTGTGTATTACGTGAGTATGACAATGCTTTTTTGCATATAAAAGTACGGAAACCTTCCCATCGTAATTTGTTCGCGTGGTGTTAGTATGATTGTTGTTTAAGTAGGATTTCATTATGCAAGGTCTGAACGGGTTAGTACCTCTGTTCTGTTCTATTCTTTTCAAATAATTTAAGAGATAAGTCTTAAGAGATCCGATCGGCATGAGATGCATTCCAACTTCGCATTGATTAATTGGCGTTACCGATACCTATATTTATGAATATATATGGCAGTAAAGAAAGAAAGAAAGAAAGAAAAAAGTTTATTCAGCAACAAAACAAAGAAAATAGAACAAAACATAAATCAAAAGATCTTATAAACTTGTGAGGAAACAATTTAATACATGCATGTTGCCGAAAAGGCCCGAACTCAGCATAGTGCTGTGGCTATTAAGCTTATAACCACAGCGCTAATATTCTGTTCGAACCTTTGGGAGAAGTTCTAGTACAATAAGATTTAAATTGAATTACTACATACCGATTAAATAGTTAATTTTTATATCGTAAAACAAAAATAAATGTATATAATATAATAATATAATAATATATATATTATATACAAATAATTTAAATATGTACAATGTTAATTTAAGAGAAACGTTAAACGTTAGTAGTAGGTTAAATCAAGTGCGCTGTAAGCCATTTGCGGGTTTCCTTAATAAATTGGATTCTGTAGAAAAGAATCACTGACGAAAAATAAATACTTCTCTTTCATATTAAAGATCAATCGAATAGCTAATGTATTTCTGTCGCGGTTTTAAAGTAAGTAAATGTTTTATTTTTCATTTCCTTCTTTCTTTGTATTTTTTACCTTTCATTGAATCATGTTTTTTAAGAAGGATTTTTGTAAGACTTGATATAAAAAAATAAATGAGTTGTTAAGTCCATAGATGCCACCAAACAATTCAGATAAATACACATTCTTAAAAACACGATTATTTTTCCGAGACACGAGCATTTTTGCAATCCAAATATTGTATTTCATCCACCGAAATTGAATCTGCGGTTAACAAGAAATACTAAAAGTACGAAAAATTTCACTTTAAAATAAACGTCAAACTAGATTGGATCTTTGCTGGCTCCATGCTGATTCGGTTAATGAAATTCTTTTAAATGCCACTCCGGGCGGTCGCTAGATCGTAATTAAATATAGGTACTTCTCTTTAAAGACACAAGTTAAATGCGTTTCTCTTTGAACCTTGCCTTACTAAATAATAAATACAGAATAGAACTGATACGTAAGATTTTTTGAAACAAGAAAAGTAATTTATGAACAACTGTGTTAATGTCGAGTAATTAACTATTATTAATAAACAATTGGTTGTTTTTAGACCCCGACTTAAAATTGTGGTGTTATAAGTTTAAAGCCTTCGTGTGTCTGTATATCTGTTTGTTTGTCTGTAGAATTGTTGACAACAACCCAAATCGTCCCCACTGTAGAGGCATGTGTCTCTTCCCATACATCGAGAAGGTTAGGCCATACTTCACACACGGGGGGGCAAGTCTGGATTAGTGGAGGTTGTGGTGTGGGGCTAGTGGCCGACCTCAGTGTTAGAACTTTTCGAGCCGCCTATAAGGACTCCAACATGGCTTAACGACTGCCATTTACCGATAACAAACGGCACCAACGGCTTAACGTGCCTTGCGAAGCACGCAAGCGGTCGAGATAAATGCCACTAACAGTCAAACCCATTCAGATTGTGACCGCGTCTATAGTCAGTTAACCTGCGTGCTCGACGCGACCATGCAAGCGACACTGAGCCACGACCGCTTCAGTATATCTCTCAAAATGGTGGATCAGGTGGATCGATTTAAAAACAGCTTTCATTGCAGTGGCTCTTAGTTATAATATATGCAGTGAAAATCAGTACCCCGTCCAGGAGTTTTTGAGTTATTACAACTATTAACTGTCGGGGTGGTACCTTGTACAGCTCGTCTGCTCAAAAAAGGCCAAATCCGGTCCCATCCGGCAGAAATCATGTTTGGTATGCATGTAGCTTTTGCAAGTACAATAAAAATAGAAGGGGGACAAGCCTTATACTGAGAGTTAACGAGCCGTACTATACCTATATTGTTGGTACCTATAGTCTTTATTGTTAATAATATATTCTACATTCTATTGTTATTAATTTTAACAAAATAGAATAGACTTTAACTACTTATACATATCATAGGGAAAAAACGCTTTATTACGTAAGCATTTGTAAATGATTAGGTAATAATGTTGTGTGTGTGTTTTCCAAAAATAAATCTATATATTTTTAAAAATTTTGTGCTTATTCGAAACGCTCGCTCAATCTGGTTACCTTGGAGATTGGACTGAAAACATTTACGTCGGCGACTGTACCGAAAGGAAAGCAGATCCTGTTACCGCACCACACAAAGAGACTTTTACAAAGCAGAGTTTATTTATTTTTTACTTTGGTCTATTTAATCTTCATTATCGACATACCCGCTTTAATCGCTTCTTAAGAGAAAAAGCGTTGGTGGCTCCATGATCGTAACTTACCTTCCTAACCTAAGAGTACTAATCAGAACCATATACCAATGAGTATTTCGAAAGTTGTCGTACATTTTCATACCGATTACTTTAACGGCAAATAAAAAAAAATCGTAATAGGAAACTTGCACATCTGATTACAAGATGTATATGTGCGATTTATACCTACATTTACATTATGACACGATAAAAAAAAATGTAAGTGTTGGTCAAAGCTAGTCAGACTTTTTTGCAGTTGTCAAAGATCGAAGCAGTGGAGAGCTGTACAGGTCATATGCCCCTCGACGAGTGAGAGAACCTAAGAAGAATAAGAAGAAGATTATCGGCATAAGATTCAATATATCTACATGAAGTCTTGCTCAGTTTTAAATGAAGGGATGATCACTTTCATAATCTTTTGAATCTCTCTATTACTCTCTTCGTCTTTACATTTCTACTCATTCTACTGAGTGCTATTCCAATTCTTAAACTACCTTTTAAATAAATCTTATTGCTTTTTAGCTGAATTAGTTTAAAAAATGTGCAAATTATAAAAAAAAAATTTTGGATACAATATGCCGTATTGGAAACACCAAAGAACTTGTATATCTACTACATATAAATTCCTTGGGAAACACCTACCTAAAGAAATCACTATGGCGGACATTTGATGTAGTCTTACATAATTATGTTATAAAGCTAAGGAATTGCCATGAGTAACGGTAAATATCGCAGAAAGCTACCGATATTTTGATTGTGAACCAGCAAATAACAATAAATCTTAATAGTTACTCTTTCTTGAGAATATATCGGAGCAAAACACGAGTAAGTAGATCTATGTGAAAGCAATGGTTGTTTTCATTCGTCTCTCGTTTCTGTATTGCACGCGACGGTGTGGGCGTGTCCCTAAATAAATAAATAAACAAACGAACCGACTCTGTGGACAATGCCTCCCTCGGTACACTGTTTAAAGATTCAGGCAGCTCCGCATGCGAGAGAACAAATCTTTTTTCCAAATAAGTTAAGCTCTCCTTTGCGTAACGAACAAAATTATTCGCCGATTGGAGAAAAGTCATGGCTGAAGACGGCACAAAAGAAAAAACAAATTAAAATAAAATTGAGTGAACAAAGCAGCCAAGTGCGGGTCGGAGTCTTTTTGGTTGTTGCTTAGTCCAAAAACGGATGATCGATTTTGGAGTGGAAAGTGTCGTTAGATTTTTCGTAATCCCCTGAGTTAAGGTTCTTTACTTTTATTCGAAAAATACTATTATATTATGTAAGAAATATTATTTTAAAATAATAGAGTCAAAGCAGTCACTTAAATAAAAATAATACAGAATTTAATGACGTTTAATATACAATACAGTTTTAATATTTCGATAACATTATTTTTTCATAAAACTGGGTTTTGAAATACATTACATGATAATGATAAAATGACGTTTCAAAGTAGGATATAAATATTTCAAGAAAGATGCAAGTTTTAAAAAATACAGCCCTTCTACAAACAGATTGACATACAAACGTTTATTTAATAAAAATAAAGTCACTGTTCGGTGCCCTTTGTTTAAAGGGTCCTCAAAATTGAGTGAAATAAAAACCGTCTGATGGATGAAGTTTACTTTCTCTAAAAAGAACTAAGACAATGATATCAGTTTAAAAGCTCCGTGTCTTTTTTCACTTTGATTTACGAATTTAAATAAGAAAACACTCGGCGCTAAAGTTCAAATGATTTGAATAAGTCAAAAGAAATAAGACGACAGTGTTTCTTTGCACAAATCCAAAATAAACGTCTAAAATATAGTGTTGATACTCAAGACATTTGTTTCCGTGAGACAAGCCCATTTTCGCACTGTCGTATTTTATTGCATTTTATTTGTCATTACATGATATTACAAAAGGCTTACTAAGTGGTAATATTTCAAGGGAGGCTCTATTCATGAAAGTGAACGAACAAATCTTCTTAAGAATCCTTCAAGAATATTTGAAAAAAATATTGGTTACTTCATAAAAAGTAAGTGTATCAATTAGCTGTTTTTAGAATGGATAAAAAGGGTGTCCCTTTTTTATTTTTAAGAATTGCCGTTGGTTCTTTGAAGAATATTTATTAGAAGTGACCTATAAATCTATAACTAAACTTTTTTGTCACACTGTGTACATACTTTTTTTCACATCAAGGTACTTCCATATAGGCCTTATGACTTTATGAATAATAATTCATAATATCGCAGTGTTTTCGAAATACGCCTGTGTAAACCGATACGCAAGTAACCGTGTGACCTTCACCCATATTTTATTCCCCTCAGATCGAAGCCGCGTGTCAACGATTTGTAACATCGACCACACAAATTGATGGCGTACGTCCTTACGTTAAAGTGGTATTTCTTGTGTAACGAAATGATGGCTGAAATTGCGAAAGAGAATGTATTCGGTATGTACATAATTATTTTATTTTTCACTAGCTTGTGCCCGCGGCTTCGCTCGCGTAGACTAAAAAGCGGTTACACTATCCTATTAATATTTTATAAAATATTGAAATAGTAAAGTCTGTTTATTCATCCGGGATTAATCTCAAAAATAACTGAACCGAGAGGCGAGTATGCATCGAAGGGGGCCATCTAGGGAGTTGGAGAAGACTTCAAAAAGGGAGGGAAAGGGACTGTCCGCGATGCGGATATTAGAAGAATTTCAGAGCAGAAAGGTTGAAGAGTAGCGATTTGAGAAACTAAGGGGGCATCAGAAAGAGAGCCGAGATGTTTTCTGGAGATTTTAGACGTTATGTAGAAGATTTGACATGTTGACTTTCTGACATATTGACCTTTTCCCATTTTGTTGCGACGGTTCGACATTTTGATATTTTGACATTTTGATTTTTCGACTTTTCGATGTTTTACCATTTTGTTCCGTAGGTGTAAATCTTAAATGCCCTATACGTGACCAAGGGTGATGATAAGTGTAACACCAGGCAACCGCCGCCTATACCTTGTGGATAGGACGGTTGAATTGTGCCACACGATAAGAGAGAGACCATTTTGTTATTTATTAAAACCACTGGTTCAAGTTTCAAGTTTCTAGACCCATAGGTTTGGCCTGTGCATTGATATTACCTTTTTCAACCCTCAATTTCACCCCCTCATGGGGCGAACTACAAAATATATTCAACTTAAGTTTTATCATTTGTTTTAATAGTTATGCCAAGTTATAAGTTGATACACGCAAAAAACAATACTTTCCCATACAAATTTACACCCCTATTTCAACCCCTTTAGGGGGTGACTTTTGCAAAACCCTTAACTTAATGGATATAAGGAACCCGTTATATAAGGAACGCCTATGCAAAATTTCAAGTGTCTATACCTAGAGGATTGACCTGTGCGTTGATATTACATATTTGAACCCCCTGTGTCACTCCCTTAGGGGGTGAATTTCGAAGAAAACTTTCTTAATGGATGTCTGCGTTATATGAAGAACCTTTTTTTAGATACATAGGTTGGGCCTGTGCATTGACATTACCATTTTTTCATGTTTCAACCCTCACTTTCACCCCCTCTCGGGGACAACATAAAAATTCATTTTACACACGTTTCATCAATTGTTTTTAAGAGTAGTAGTAGAGAGTTTCAAGTTGAAACGCGCGTAAAATTAGACTTTTCCCATACAAACTTCCACCCCCATTTTAACCCCTTCAAGGGGTGAATTTTGAAAAACCCTTCCTTAGCGGATGCCTCTGTTCTATAAGGAAACTCTGTGCAAAATTTCAAGTTTCTAGACCCAGGGGTTTGGCCTGTACTTTAGCATACAAACTTCCAGCCCCATTTTAACCCTCTCAGGGGGTGAATTTTGAAAAGCCCTTCCTTAGTGGATGCCTTCCTTTTTTAAGGAAACTCTCTGTGAAAATTCAAGTTTCTAGACCCAGGAGTTTGGCCCGTACTTTCCCATACAATCTGCCTCCCCCAGAGGGTGAATTTTGAAAAATCCTTCCTTAGTGGCTGCTTCCGTTCTATATTCTATAAGGAAACTCTGTGCAAAATTTCAAGTTTCTAGACCCAGGGGTTGGGCCTGTGCGTTGATCTATCTAATTTGGGCCCCCCGTTTCTAGCCCTTAGAGGGTGAATTTGGAAAAATCCTTATTTAGTGCACCCCTAAACCTTTTAAGGAACCATATTGCCAAATTTGGAATCTGAACTGAGGAACTCGAAAGTAGATAGATCAACGCACAGGCCAAACCCCTGAGGGTGAACTCAGGGGTTTGGTCTGTGCGTTGATCTATCTACTTTCGAGACCCATTTCACCCCCTTAGAGGGTGAATATTGAAAAATCCTTTCTTAGTGCACCCCTAGACCTCATAAGGAACCTACTCGCCAAATTTGGAATCTCTAGACCCAGAAGCTTGGCATGTGCGTTGATCTATCTACTTAGGACCCCCGTTTCACCACTTTAGAGGGTGAATTTTGAAAAATCCTTTTTTTAGTGCACCCCTACACCTCATAAGGAAACTCTGTGCAATATTTCAATTTTCTAGAATCTAGACCCAGGGGTTTAGCCTGTGCGTTGATCTATCTACTTTGAACCTCAGTTTCACCTTCTTAGAGGGTGAATTTATAAAAATCCTTTCTTAGTGCACCCCTAGACCTCATAAGGAACCTACTTGCCAAATCGGAATCTCTAGACCCAGGGGTTTGTCCTATGCGTTGATCTATCTACTTTGGACGCCCGTTTAAACCCCTTAGAGGGTAAGTTTTGAAAAATTATTTCTTAATGCAGCCCTAGACCTCATAAGGAAACTCTGTGCAATATTTCAAGTTTCTAGAATCTAGACCCAGGGGTTTAGCCTGTGCGTTGATCTATCTACTTTGAACCCCAGTTTCACCTTCTTAGAGGGTAAGTTTTGAAAAATCCTTTCTTGGTGCAGCTCTAGACCCTACAAGGAACTTACTTGCCGAATTCGGAATCTCTAGATCCAGGGGTTTGGCCTGTGCGTTGAGTTATCTACTTTGGACCCCCGTTTCATCCCCTTAGAGGGTGAATTTTGAAAAACCCTTCCTTAGTGCTCGCCTCCGTCCTATAAGGTAACTCTGTGCAAAATTTCAAGTTCCTAGACCCAATGGTTTGGGCTGTGTGATATATCAGTCAGTCAGTCAGTTTCCTCTTTTATATATTATATACTTATAGATGAGATGATCTCTAAGCTGGTTGAGAAAAGATTAATGATTCTATAGTGGTTCTGTTGAAAGGAACATATTTGTTTACTGAAATATTTAGGCTCCGTTTGTGTTTGAAGTCGAGTTTATATGTCTCGGTAAATTTATTTTACAATAGACATTTTTAATGAAGTGAATACTGTGTCCTGAGAAGAAAATTGTCTTTGGGTTGCTAATCTCCTGACAACTGGTCACTTGTCACACGGGGGGTGAGGTAGCCTTCAGAGAGTGGAAGGGAGTTTTTTTAACCTCAATTAGTAAGCCCTTGGCATCGTCTCACCTGATGGTAAGCGATGAGAATGCCGAAGACGGAAGCGGGCTTACTAAGATTCCCCAACGCAATGGGGAACGGCTATCTTATCTTCATGCCGGAACAAATCAATGCTATTAAACATTGGTGTTTGGCGGCAAGACTTAGATAAGATGGAGGTAGCTAGCCAGGCGGGCTCAGAAAATGCCCTACCACCAACCAAACCGAGTCCTAAAAAGTTGGACTCCGCCGGGAAACGAACCTGTGACCTCCTGATTTGAAGCGAGCGGACACGCCACTAGACTACGAAGGCGGTTAAATAAGTTCGTTCGTTCTGTGCTGGTTCCATTGCAGTGAGTTCCATTGCACCACGCGATCAGATTAACGCTCCTAAGATGGGTCAAACAGTGACCCGAAGTGACTATATTTTTTCTGGACGTCAATTATACAGTCATATTTTAGCTGTCAGCCGCAAATTTCCGGAAAATGGAACTCCTAGGTCTTAGTCACAACTCCAACCGGAAATTAACCTTCATCATAGTCATTTTTATGCCTTTATTTATCTTCAGTTATATACTCGTAGATGAAAATATAAATATACATTTTTTCACAGCCACGGTAATCATAGATTTTTGGTCCGCTGTATTTTAAAATATAGTTTTTAGGATGATGCTTTGAAATCTTAATATAATATATTTAATATTTGTAAGAAGAATTCAGATAGGAGCCCTGAAGGATCTCCGCTAAAACACGCCTACTTGCATGCTTGATTCTTTGCATGCACTGAAATAACAGGTGCTTAAAATATAATGCAAAAGACAGATATTAATTTAAAACTATTTATAAAATATCAAATGATATTTTGATACGTGAAAAATAACGATATCCTGTTTAGTTGGATGATGTGTTTAAGAAATTAAATGTTTGTCATTATACATATAATTATTTTCCGAATAATTTCCGATTATTTTTGAAATATGTAGGTATATATTTAAGATGCATCTGCTAAATTTTAACGCTTATTTAAAAGTGTGTATTGTCGTGTTTTAAATAATCTATTTATGAAATAAAACATTGTACAATATTGATATAAGTAGGTAGTGTAGCAATTAACAAAAAAAACATGCACATAACAAAAACAATACGTTTTATAACAATACCCAATAAAATTCAATTTAATTAATTGGAGTTTTTCCTTTGCCAATGTTGCGATGAAATTCAAATCTTGCGAGTCCAATTTCCTCTTGTTGTTGAGACATTATCCAAATCTTGTGAACGAATTCTTTAAATGTATAATTATCGTGAATTTGGGTGAGGATCGTTCCCTCGGGCTTTCAGGGGAGGCCGTCGGGGTGACGGAAGGCAAAAAGAATAATGATTTTGAAAAATTTTAAAAATTTCATTTATAAATTTTATTTTTCAATATTCTGTATTTATTACCTTGTTATCGAAAACGTTTACTTTATTAGTAAGTTAATAGGTTAAGGCTTAAACGTAAGACGTACCTTTTTAATATACTATGGTTAGATTGTGTAAACCGTTTTTAAATATACGCGAAATTTCATGAAAAACGAAATAATCGCGTCAGTACTTTATCGTGCTATCTCACGGTATGGTACAAACTATATTTTCACAAAAAAATATTCGAGGTTTACGTAAATAATTGGGTGAGTTTACACGACATTACGGATTGAATCCGCTTTTTTGTGAAATACGCGTAGCTATAACCATGAATAAAAGGTTGCTGCAATCTTACGATTTCAGATATGATATTATAAAATGTTTAGAAATACTGGGTATTATCTAACTTATACTTTAACGTTCTTGTTTCTCATTGTTATCTTTGCAAACATTAACGAGATTTCAATTTTAGTAAAAGCAACTCTTGATATTCTCAAGCAAGATTCAGCGGACTTAAATTGTGTTTACGCGTTCAAAGAAGAAAAGCTGCCTGGGAAAACATGTCAGGATTTTTTGGCTCAACGTTTTCCAGATACTTGCAAGAAAGGAATTCTCCGTACTGTGGCTAAACTTTTAAACTCGTACTTCAAATTCATTATATTAGCATTTATTATTCTGGCATAAAAACATATGTATTAGAAAAATATTCGAAAATATCATATTTATGGAGTACTAGCTTCCGCCCGCGACTTCGTTTGCGTGGACTTTAGAATTGGGTCCAGTGAGAAAGAAAATGTTAAGGTGGCGCGTAATGTAAATGTTAACAAACAAACATCCATACTTTCTCATTTATAATATTAGTGAGATGAGATGAGATGAGATTTGTAATAAAAGATCTTCTTCTTCTACTTAGCGTTATCCCGGCTGGAGCCAGGGTCCGCTTTCCTACTCAATCAAGATTTGTACTAAAAGATATGTATGCTTATTTAGAAAGAATATAATTGACCACGCTGAATACGTTAAAAACAACCTACTTCAATCGCAACAACTCCAATTTTACTATATTTTTGTTGATGTTCTCAAAAACCGCTAAATCGATTTCGATAAAATTTATATGAGACCACCTGTAAAGTATACCCTTTTTAACAAAAAAAGAATTTTCCAAATCGATTCAGGCGTCTTCGAGTAATCGGTGAACATAAATAAAAAAATAAAAAATAAATAAAAAGATTCCGACGAATTGAAAACCTCCTCCTTTTTTTGAAGTCCGTTAAAAATATTTAATTAATTGAAAAAGTGAAATAATACACACTGTTACAAAATGGTGAGCTGTTTTATGGGCTTTTTATTATGTAAATAAACGACGACTTTGACATCGTCATTTTGATTTTTTTATGATACAAAGTGTAAGGAAATATTGTAGTATAAGGTGTTCTATGAAATGAAATGAAACTGAAACAACTAGATAATTTATATTTCTCTTTTGAAAAATTTCATTTTTTCCTTCACGAAATGTTCACCGATATAAAGTTATGTACGCTTTATATAATAGTAAATAATAAATATAATATCGTTATATTTGTGCCACTCTTTATGTAGATAAGGTAGCTGCTAAGATTCCGCTCTCACTTTGAGGTTATCCTGGTGGTATGACTGGATTATCCATTTCGGATCGCTTTCAAACGCCCTTTCAGCTTTCCCTTTTACTTGGTCGAGCCCGAAAATAATCGCTTTTAGCGTTCCAAAGGGCTCCAAATGCCGCACAAACTGAGATTTAAGGGTGTCCTGAAACCGGTATGGATTTAAAGACCCTATCCGTTTCAAATTCGAAACAGGATAAGTCTGTTTATCAGAGCTTTTAGGGTTCTGTAACTTGTACTCAAAGAGTGCCAACGAAACAATATTATAAATGCCGTACGGCTACGGCTTGTGTGTCTGCCTATTTTTGTGCATGTCCTATATTTAAATACGTATATTTTTCTTCAAACCGTAATAGACAGTAGGTTGGCTTTTTTGTCATTATTGTAGATATACTAATAATATATTACATGAAACAAGTAAAAAAGTACCTATAAAAAACAGTCTTTAAAAAAAGTTTTATAATTTTGATAAAACAACTTAAAATAGCAAATAATAAAGTTATATCAGAATGCCCCTTTACATTGTGTACTGGTACGGAACCCTCGGTGCACGAGCCTGACTCATACTCGTTTTTTTAGTAAATTAGATTTCTTTGTTGAAGAGAGTGTTTGTTATTTACTTACCTTTTTATATCAGTGGAGTTATATCTATAAAATCCATTAGCCAAAATAGATTTCTTGCTAATCAAATAAACATCGTTTTATGAAAAATTTTTAAATAGGTAAGTATTTTTCTACAGAAAATTTTGCTAACGGAAAATAATACAAATATACGTTTATTCGCAACTGGCAAGCCCTTGTCATTGTGTCACTTGATGGTAGGTAAGTGATGATGATTCCAAAGATGGAAGCGGGGTACCAAGATTCCCCAACGGAAAATGGTTCTGTTTTAGCAAAAAAATTCAGTTCCATAGTTAACAGGTCCTTCTTAACGGGTACGCCTATTTTGTAACACTTTGTATTTGTATTTATTAAATATGTGTATGTTTAGCCTAGAAGTCATTCCAAAATCAGGTAGGATTTAACTCGGGAAAATAAAAGAGACCAAACTATTTCAAGAAAGAGAAAATAAATCTGATTTTGGAACGCTTGCGAGTGATTCCAGTGACAAGTGTTTTAGAACGACTCTGGGTAACAAACGTCATCGAAAAGAATTCAGAAAGGTTTTTAGCTTTTTTCCGTAATGTGCTACCTTAATTATGGCTTTAATACCTTAGTAAATACAAGCAATAGTATTTCAGAATAATTCGAAGATAAAATGTTTGTTTGTCTTTGTCCGTTTGACATCCTTCCGTTTGACATTACTTCCCGCCGAATAAACTTGCACGTGAACTTTAACAGTAATCAAACAGCGTTTAAAATTACACTTCTCAAAATAGCATTCACGAAAGCGTTCCAAAATCCTGACGGAGAACTGTCGGGCGATCTTTCGGTGACCCTCAGTTTCACTCCGCTTGGTTTTAGAACGATTTAGAGTAAAATTCGCATACCCCGAGTGAAATCTTTGGTTATGAAACGCAACCCTAATTGGTACCCATAATACAGGAAGGAAATTCTGTATTTATATTTATTTGTTTTATTTATTTAAATCCTCTTTGGATTTACATATAAAATAGAGGTTCCAATCAAATAACATTATTTGAATTTTGTTTTATTCGTCCCACGTCGTGTCGCGACACAAAAGAGGGTTTGACAGTTCAATGATCGTTATCATAGCGACTATACAGAGTGTCCATATTGCGACTGTATGCAGGTTGTTCATTTTAATATAGAGGTTGACAGCGGCTGACATTTTTGTCAATGGACAGTTATTGCGAACGTGCGATATTTTTAAATAAAGGCATTGAGCAGGAAATAAGCTTATTGCCGGGGAAAGACAAGAAATCATAGATTTTTTAAATTTAGATATTGTAAATTCTAATCAATGAATATTTTGTTTCCTGCGATTGTTACTTAAATTTGTTTGTACAGGGATACTTGTTTAGCTCCTCAGCAATAAATGTTCGTGCGGATGGTGGCGTATCGGCAGTGGGGTCGCTCCCTTCCCTCAAATGTGGTTGAGGAGAGCGATGGCTGACTCTCGCGTTATACTCGTGATCGGGTGCTGTCCATGTGAACTGGCCTACTTTTGTCATTGGTGTTTGTTTGTCTAGTCATTATCATAAATAATAGTATGTACCTGAGTATTTTGTCGATCCTTTACACTCTCTTATGGCATGCAACTACATATAAATATGATCAGACTTTTTCACAAACTGTGTAATAGAATGTAAGCCTTTTATTGAAAAAATGTGTTGGAGGGATTTCCCGAAATGTTGGATATACGAGTTCCAAGTGGTAGGAGCTTCGTATTAGGTAGAAAAAAATATGACCAACGAAAAGTGTACAGTGATACCTACTTAGAATAAATAATAACGTATTTTGATTTTTGATTTGATTTGATTTTGATTGTTCCTGTATTCAAGTTTTTTCCAGGGAACTTTATGGATGGAGCAAAAATAAAAAAATCTCATACTACTGTAATAGTCGACGATAGTTATTGCATCAACAATTATTTATTTACACCTGATGGAAAGTGATAATAATTAAAGCCAAGGATTAATTTTATTATGAAATATTTATCAGTAAATCAACTAACATATCTCTGGTTTCTATGGTAGGTAACTACATAGAATCCTAGTTTGGTATGACTGTATGCCATTTGTCTTAGAATTTCTATCTATCTATCAGCCGAAATACATCCACTGCTGGACAAAGGCCTCCCCCAAGGATTTCCTCACCGACTGGTCCTGTGCTGCTCGCATCCAGCGGCTTACTGCAACCTTTACCAGGTCGTCGGTCCACCGAGTCGGAGGCCTGCCCACACTGCGTCTTCCGATGCGCGGTCGCCATTCGAGAACTTTACTGCCCCAACGCCATCTGTTCTACGAGCTATGTGCCCTGCCCACTGCCACTTAAGTCTAGCGATTCTGAGAGCTATGTCGGTAACTTTAGTTCTCCTACGTATCTCCTCATTTCTGATTCGATCACGTAGGAAACACCAAGCATAGCACGCTCCATCGCCCTTTGGGTGACTTTGAGCCTTCTTATGAGGCCCATAGTAAGTGACCATGTCTCGGATCCATATGTCATCACTGGCAACACACACTGATCAAAGACTTTAGTTTTGAGACACTGCGGTATTTTGGACGTGAAGATATTGCGAAGCTTCCCGAACGCTGCCCAGCCGAGTTGGATTCGACGATTGATCTCTTTCTCGAAGTTGGACCTACCTAACTGGACTGTTTGTCCCAGGTATACATATTCGTCAACAACTTCGAGTGTAGAGTCTCCAACCTTCAGAGGAGTAGGTGTAACACGGACGTTTGACTTGATTTTCATCTTATCCATGTTCATTTTAAGACCTACTTGTTGGGAGACTCTACTGAGTCCTTCGAGCATAGCGGCTAGGTCCTCCAAGGTCTCAGTCATGATCACGATATTGTCAGCAAATCGAAGGTGAGTGATGTACTCGCCATTGATGTTAATGCCGAGTCCTCTCTAGTCCAGAAGCTTGAAAACGTCTTCCAGTGCAGCGGTGAACAGTTTCGGAGATATAACGTCTCCCTGTCTCACCCCACACTGCAGCCGGATAGGTTTCGAATTCTGATCCTGGAGGTGGACCGACATGGTGGCGTTTTCATACATACACTTCAACACTTCGATGTATCGATAATCAATTTGACACCGTTGGAGAGACTGCAACACAGCCCAGGTCTCGATCGAATCAAAGGCTTTCTCATAGTCCACAAACGCCAAGCATAGTGGCCGATTATACTCCTCGGTCTTCTGTATAATCTTCCGCAGCGTATGTATGTGGTCTATGGTACTGAAGCCTTTTCGAAAACCGGCTTGTTCGGGAGGCTGGAAGTCATAAAACCTGCGTGCGAGACGATTCATAATGACTCTCGAAAACAGCTTGTAGACATGGCTCAGGAGTGAGATGGGTCTGTAATTCTTCAGCAGAGTCTTATCACCCTTCTTGAAGAAGAGCACCACCACACTCCTGTGCCATGCTGTAGGCGTTCGTCCCTCGAGCATAACGGAATTGAATAGCTTCTGAAGAGCTATAAGTAACGGTTCTCCACCTGCTTGCAGAAGCTCAGCCGTAATTCTATCATCACCCGGTGCCTTGTTATTCTTAAGCTGTTTGAGAGCCAGTCTAATCTCGCATAGGCTAACGTCTGGGATATCTTCGGTATAGTGTCGAGTCAATCCGGCTATCGGGTCTTCAGCCAGATTGCTGACAGGTAAGCGTGTAGTCGTGTATAATTGTCCGTAGAACTTCTCAACCTCTGCCAACAGCTCGGGCTTGGATGACACGACTCTGCCATCCTCGGTCTTCAGCGTTGTCAGTTAGCTTTGACCAGCAGACAGATCCCTTGCGAATACTTTTGACCCTTTATTGCACTCGATAGCCTCTTTAATACGATTGGTATTCAATTGGCGTATATTGCGGGTCAAGGACTTGGAGATCTGTCTGTTAAGTCGACGATACTGACAAGCATCTTCAGACGATTTCAGAATCAGGCTTCGTCTTTCCTCCATGAGCTTGCTGGTTAGGTCCGAGATACGAGATGTTCTTTTTAAACGGCTGACTTTGAAGGCCTTATTCCCAGCCGTTTGGACAATTTCCATGAACCTGTCGTTATAATTGTCCACATTTTCGCATTCTCCTAGGCATTCGAAGCGGTTGTGCAACTCGAGTTGAAAGCTTTCGGGGTTTTGGAGTTGGATAGGCGCTGGTCGGAGCGTGGACTTCACCAGTCGACACCTTTCCAGCTTTGTTTTAGATTCAATGTGCCTCTTACCATTCGGTGATCGCTTCCTGTCTTCAGCGAGTTGATCACAGAGGCATCATTGAATATTTGCCTTTTTGTTGAAAAGATTAAGTCAATCTCATTTTTGACTACGCCATTGGGATGCAGCCATGTCCACTTGCGCTGTTTTGGCTTTTTGAAGAAGATCTTAGAATTTATTATCATTTTATCGTAAATTGACCATTTAAATCTATACACACAAAGTATTTGATTTTAAATAATGCTTTCATACGTGCTTAGGTTTTTGTTACTTAATTTTTTTCAATAAAATACTGGCAACACCACATATGATATTTCAAGACCTCCAAGGGACATATTTTGGAATGCGACGTGTATTTTAATATCATGCCAGACCACGTGATACAAAGGCCCCGCCATACATTAATATTTGGTGTCATAACCGTTACAAGGGAAAAGCCTCCGGGGTGTCATCAATGTAACAGCTAACCTTTGTGAGCCATACTCGAGTGGTCAGATACAAAGCGTGTTTCTTTGTGAATGGACATAAATGTTGTAATATTGTGTGGTCACATATTTTTTTTACATTTTGACATTGAGAATGATCTTAGTTGCATAGACACATCAATGTTAAAAGCATTGATGTGTTCCAGCATGGAGATAAGATAGCCGGTTCCCGTTTTAACCGACTTCAAAAAAGGAGGAGGTTCTCAATTCGTCGGAATCTTTTTTTTTATGTATATTCAATTTTTTTTTGTTTAAAAGGGTATACTTCACAGGTGGTCCCATATAAATTTTATCGAAATCGATTCAGCGGTTTTTGAGAAAATCAACAAAAACATAGCAAAATTGGAGTTGTTGCGATTGAAGTCGGTTGTTTTTAACGTATTCAGCGTGGTCAATTATTAATTATGTGTTGAGAAATCCTGGTAAGCATCTTTCGGCAACATACCATCTAGTGAGATGATGCCAAGTGCTTACCAATTATGGATAAAAATAAACATGGCGACTAATAAGATATTACTATTATATAAAAAAAAATAAGAATAAGAATCAGGGTTTGATGTTCTGCGACACACAGAAGGTCCGCTCAATACAAACCACTAAAATTGTAAGCATATACATGCTTATAGAAATATACGGTCGTTCGAGGCAAGGTCACGATCGCACAGTACGTAATCTTGCCTACAACGACCGTATACGTCTATAAGCATGTATATGCTTAGGATTTTTGTGAGCGTATTGAGCGGACCTTCTGTATCTATGTGTTGTGTCAAGTAAAAGACACGGCCCTAAGGGTGACGGGCACTTAAAGACGCTCCACGTGGTGGATTGCTGCTGGAACTCAACTCTTTTGTTACCCTTCTCTATTCCAAACTTGATGATATGGGTGACAGCTGTTTGCTGCGTACTTCTAGCGCTGTATCTCAAAAGACGATAATCGATTAACGAATTTATGAAAACGCTATAAGGTATATCCTATGGATTGGATATGTCACCCATATCATCAAGCTTAGAATAGAGATATAGGTAGCACATTTAAGCTTTCAATATTCCAAAATCAGATTGGCTGCAAGCTTTGAGGTTTGAATTTCAATTAAACAGCAAGTATTTTGATATATCCATTGCTGGATTGATTTAACGCATAAATTGGATTAATTAACTACTTCAAATAGACATGAGAGTGATATGGTTTAATGAATGATCAATTTATGCTTTAATAAGGTTTTACGCTTAATGGAAAATATACGGGGTGTAACAAAAAGATGGAACAATATTTGAAGCTTTAATTCATGCCATTGAGAAAATAATAATTTTACAACTTTGTTGAAATCCCAAAAATATGTTTCGGAGTTTAATACAAATGAATAAATACATATAAATTAATCAACTTGTAACAGTACTACTACTGTCTATGAAAAATCCATATCTTTTTGTGATTTCAGTGAATTTGTAGTGCAAAAGTTTGTAAGATAAAAAAAAAAAGAAATTGAACTAAAAATCGGTCACGTGCGATTCGGACTCGCGCACCTGCAAATAAGTTTATAATAGATAAAAGATAGATAGATAAAAAGAATTATTTGTACAACTGCAGATACACACACAAAAAAATACAATAAAAAATTAACTAAACAACAAAGAAAAAATAAAAAATAAGATAATGCATGCATGACATAACTAAAGTAAACAACATACAAAGAAGCGTGTGCTGCAGCGGTACAGATAGGCCATAGCTCAGCAGGGAATTTGGTCAGGACCAACCTTAGCAAATCGCTGATTTTCTGCTACAACCTTTAAGGAGGAAACGTGGAAAGAGTTGCCAACAAACCACTGTATCAAAAAGTGAGTATCGCAAAAAAAATATTCTGATATTACAGCAGATATAAGGTTTTCAGATTTTTCTCTTTACTTATATAGGGTGACTTTAAATTAGTTCTTGATACGAAAGGCTATGCATGTGCTCATGATAACGAACAACTTTTACTAAGGAAGCCATAGTCAAATCACAAAAAAAATTTTGGATTCTTCATACTAATTTGGCCGGTCAGTTCATTGATTTGTATGGAGTCAAAATTTTTTTTTGCGATTTGACTATGGGTTTCTTAGGGAAAATTAAGATAAGATAAGATAAATACTCTTTATTGCACACAAAATACAATTTCATTATAAAAACAAATAAAAAGATATGTGGTGGTGCAACCTGGGCGGTCTTATCGCTGAAAGCGATTTCTTCCAGACAACCCGGGTCACGGAGACAGAACATAAAATACAGGTAGGTAGCGCACGAGTATCTTAAAAATAAACCAGTTAAATAAAACAAAAACTTAAAATATAGTTTCAGATTAAAATACTTAATACAAACTAGCATTATAAATACATATATTATAAAATATATAAGTACATTTCATATAACTAAAAGTAAATGATAAATATATTATAATATATAAACATATAATTACCAAAGTTAACTATGGAGAAGTGAAGAGCTCATCAGAGGTCAAGAAGATATGCTTTTAAAGTTGTTTGTTATCATAAGCACATTCATAGCCTTTCGTATCAAGAACTAATTTAAAGTCACCCTATATATGCTATTAAACATTGCTTCTTGCTTTTCATGATTATAGTTCAACGGGAAGTACCCTATAGGTTTTGATTCCCTTGCGAGTGTCAAAATATACCGCATAAATAGTCGTACCTTTTAATTGCGTTGACTTAGAAGATTGATTTTCTCACATCTCCAAGGGATTGCAGCAGCCTGAGTATTTGATATTAATTTCAACTTAATACCTCCACGTGTTTCTGAGAACGTTCCTGAGAAACGTTGACAGAAAGACAGATGGAAGGACAACGAAGTGATCCTCTTTGCCTTTTGAGGCGCAGAACCCTAAAAACACTATTACTTACGTACATTATTAAAGTCATTATTCTTTGTGGCATATCCCATTGTTCCGTTGTTATTATAAAAATGCGTTACTTCAGGCAATAATTGACCACGCTGAATACGTTAAAAACAACCGACTTCAATCGCAACAACTCCAATTTTGCTATGTTTTTGTTGATTTTCTCAAAAACCGCTGAATCGATTTCGATAAAATTTATATGGGACCACCTGTGAAGGGTATACCCTTTCAAACAAAAAAAGAATTTTCGAAATCGGTTCAGGCGTCTTCGAGTAATCGGTGAACATACATAAAAAAAAAGATTCCGACGAATTGAGAACCTCCTCCCTTTTTTGAAGTCGGTTGAAAACAGGTTACTTAAAGACTGATTTTTAATAAAATCATCATATGCAAAATGTGGATTGTAGATTTTATTTTTAGACCGAAACTTCACGAGATGAGTAGCGACCAAAATAAGTATGATTTCCTCCGCGATTTCACTCGAATGCGAGAACCAACTTATTATCCTGCATAATTGTGTATTCCTTCACATAAAAAAATTATAACCCATCTTAACGCGGGTAAATTAAAATATTCAGAGGACTTATGGCTGTGCTGAGCGGAGGTTGGACTAACTGGAAAAGGGACTGTGGATTGTGTTAAGTATTAAATAAAAAAGCCGTAAAATACGAGTTTATGAAGACTGGTCGTTTATGTAAAAGATTTTTTTTTGATCAGTATATTGTTTCACTAATTAAGTAGTCTTATTATAGGCAGTTAGAAAATAATCTGTCAAACCCACAGAATTCTAAATAGGTACATGTTTATTTGGTGATATGTGGTAGAATCCAAAAAATCTGCAGTATATTTATTTAGGTACATTTTATTAAAATTTATTTATTTTTTGACGAAAACATGTAATCAGTAAAGTAAAATATGTCACATGTAAAGAAAACTTCCTTTACACTTTAAGAACTTTGTACATTCAGTTATGGTCAAATAAAATAAAAATAAAAATAAACAAACGAGGTCACATGTAGGTCCATATCTGTACTTTGCACCCATATTTTTTTCGGTGTTCCTTATTTTATTTTGATTAGAATAAATTTTTTGTTTTATTTTGTTTACACATGGAAGCTGCTACTCCATGTATCTACTAATATACTATGGACCTTTTCTTTAACGTAAGGGTAATCTTCATAGATACTTGAATAATCAGGTTATGTTAGATTTTTACTGACTAAAACCCCACGGTGGTCATCCTCATTGCATAAAGAGGACGTCTGGGATCTCCTAAGGAACGCACCACTACTCCTCAAGGACTTTGCTGCAGTATCTGTATATGCAGCCCGTCCTCTTCAGGAACTTCCCGCAATATTTACTGCAGCGGATCGGGACCACACCAATCCGCTGTCTTCCAAGAGTCGTAGGATGGTAGGTAACTACAACTCTGAGACCCTCTATCATGGGCTAAAGTGGTCTTACCGGGGGCGCGTATGTACCACCCTGTCGTCGCCTTCTTCGTATGAACTTAGCCACGGTGATTGTTGGTCACCTCCGCCCCGATTAACCTTTTTTGCAAATATGTTGAGATATGTTGCACAAACAAAGTATTTATCAGTCAGTCTCAGAAAACCATTTGCCAACATAATTCGTACGACCTTCCTTCACCTCTCGACTCTCAATTAAAATACAAAATTCGCACACTGAAATCGTTTTACACACAGATTATGTTCAGTACGTATTCATTGTTACGTGTACGCAGGTAAGAGTACATTAATCTCAAGGTATTCTAATCTGCTAAAAGTAATTTATTTTCGTCCGCCTTTTCGAGATGAGATTAAATCCTCACTTTACAGACTGCCAAGCATATGCGTCATTTATATTCAGCGTAAATACGGTATGAATGTTTGTTTGTTTATTATTAATATGCTTCGATGTTCCCGGGAATAGTAATGCGAAATGTGTTTGCTTCAGCTTGACTTGGATTGACTTGAGATTTTGATATTGATACTAGTATTTACCAGCACTAGGTAGTTATCTATACATTTATTTGTTTATTAGAAATAGAGATACCATAATTCAGTAAAACATGAAACGTGGAAAAAATTTAATATATATAAAACATATTGTTGGAAACCGTAAGTGCAACATAAAAAAATATCTATTTTAGCTATTGGTCTAATCTCTACCAACATAACTGCGCTAGCCAGCCTGCTAGAATATTACTTACTAATATTATTAAAATTGTTAAAATTACATAAAATATTACCAAATACAGTCCACTATATTAAACTACTTGTGCAGTATAATATTTATATAAAAACCCAGCACGTGCTGCACACATATTATTACAAACTATCCAATACAATATTATATGAATTTATCTAAGGACCTTCTAAAATATCTAAAAAAATAGAACTGTGGCTCCCACTAAACAAACTAAACCACTATTTCCAACAAACATATTCAATTCGCAAAAAAATACTTCTGTAATTTTCATACACCTAATTTATCATTATCAGTAAACGCCTGTCCAAAAGTATAGGTTCTTTGGGGAAAGTTGTTCAGTTTCATGAGTAGAAGCCGCGGTTAAAATGTTTTTTCCTAGTAGCGCGACAGCAAAATAAGGGTAAGGTTTCCTTTAAGGTGTCACAAATTTATTGTATCGTATAAGGGATAATATTGCGAGATAATCAGGTAGGCGGTAATAAGTGGAGAGCATGATTGGTGCTTGTGGTTATGATGGAATGAAATGAACCTGTCTGCCCTTTCTTCACCCTTCTGGCCGCCATTTTTAATGTTGCCAGCTATTAGCGAGTGAGAGAAAAGTGAGGGATTGAAAGACACAAGAAACAAATCACTTAGCTGTGGTAATCTACATATAACTTTTCACTTCACTAGCGAGAAAATGCGTTCTGAATTCAAAACCTTTTTTTTACTGAATGAGCAGAATTGAGGTCTGATCACTTGGCTTAAGAAACAAAGGCGTGCTTTTTGAACAAAAGGGTTCTGTCTTAATTAAACTTATTTCACATTTATTTCCCCACCTAATTACATTTTATTTCTATCTTAAACCAGTTAACTGATCCCAATATATGAGAGCAGACATCATATGTTATCCCGGCATTACGTTGAAACAAGCATTTATTTTAACGAGCTTTAAAAGGGTCTGCCCTCAACTTAATTAGTTTTGGGCTTATCTAACGGTGTGGTCCATGTTAATAAGGCTAAAGTTCTGTTATGAAATATATTTGACAAATACATTGTCAGCAATATTAAAGTCATAAAGATCTGGATTAAAGCTTGTGGTCCATAATACAGGATATAATAAAATTGGCAATTATTTTGCTATTATTATTATTTTGTTATTGCTTGGAAAGTGCTATTATTTTAATACTCAATACTCAATAATTTATTGCAATTCCATGAGTTTCTTACACAGATGTTAAGATATATTAAAATGTACATCATGGCACCAGTTTGGGCACAACAATATATAGACTAGAGGAGAGGAGGACCTTAATATTCTTATCTAAATCATGCATTATACAATTATAAAAAAGTTAAAATGTATACAGGGTGTAAGGGACAGGTTTCCGAAAACTTTAAGGGCTTGCTCAGTAGACGAAACTGAACAACTTTCCACAAGAAATTTTTTCAGGAAACGAAAAAAAAAATCGGCTTCTACATACAAAATTATAAATTTGATTGGACAGTTTGTATGGAGAAGCCGATTTTTTTTTTCGTTTCCTGAAAAAAATTCTTGTGGAAAGTTGTTCAGTTTCGTCTACTGAGCAAGCCCTTACACCCTGTATATTAATAAAATTAAAAAAACGTAATAACATCACTTACTTCAATAATTTAAATTAGTAAATTAATGCAAAATTAACATAATCCAGATAAAAATAATTCAGTAAAACAAAATTCAAAATTCATTCATTTAAAATAGATAAATTAATTTCGAAATAAATTTTAAATAAATAAATTGTATTTAAAAAAAAAAAACATATAGAAAAATTCATCATAAAAAATAAAGATTAATATTCAAATAAATAATATTTAAAATTTAAAATGCCTAGTTCCTATCATTCCATTTAAAATTGAAAATTTAAGCCCATTAAAAATTATTGAAGTTATCTTGTAAAAAATCATTTAGTGTATAGTATGATTTCTTGATAAGCAATTCTTTTAATTTTTTTGTAAAAAAACCTTCCTTATTTTCTGTTTGTATTTGTTTTGGCAGTTTGTTAAATATTTTTATTGACATTGCTTATGGACGCGGCGTGCAATTGTAAATTTTTTCAACACTTGGTGAGATCGTAAAAATAGAAAATATAAATCATACAAATCGATCAACAGATTTCCCAACTTTGTAATAAGTTACAGTAGGTTACACGCGATTATATTCATATAGATTTTTGTGAACCCATCCAGGTTATGGCCTTGTTTGTAGTCAGCTCACCTGAATGATAAACGCGACCACGCAAGCCGAATAAGCCACAACCGCAGGTATATTCCACGTATCTTTAGTTCTTCAAAATTAATTAGGGTGGCAGTAATTACATGTAACTGTTGGACTGTTAAACGTTGGCTTGTCGGGGGTGTACGAAAATTAAATGTCTGCGGTTTGGTTAAAGTTGCACCAAGTTCACAGTTTAGGTACTTAAACTACACAAAGAGTGAACGTTAATAAGTTACACAGAGAGTTTCTAAGAATATTAATTAGATTACGATAAGTATAACAAGTAACGTTTTCTTACTAGAATTTATAATAATTAAGTAAATATTTATTTAAATTGATTAAAAAAATATTAATATTGGTAACTAATTTTAAATAAATAAATTTTAAGAAAAAAATAATAATTAGCTATATATAACGCGTACTATAATGCGTTTTTAATTATAACACTAGTTTACAATGAATCTGTTGTCAGATTCGGAAAATTGTTGCTGTTGCTGACCACATACGGTATGCTAAGTTCAAATATATATTATAATTATTTTTTTATCATAATCATAATCATTTATTCATAATATTCATTACACGTCAATAGTACAAAAAATAATAAATGTCATTTAAGTACATGTACAGTACATTAATTCCTAATGTTAACATAATATTCAGAAATAAGAAAGATTCAGATAATATTAATAATTCTAAAGCATGTCACAATAATAATAAAGAAAATAATAATAAAAATGTAATAATTATAATTAATTATAATAACAAACTTAAAGTTTGAGCTCAAAGAATTCCTCGATATTGTAGAACGTCTTTTTTTCAGCATCATCAATCAGCTCTAGTTTTTGAGTTTTAGGTTTAGGAATTTGTGACAAATGTAGAAAAACCACTTTCTGTTTACATCGATAGCTTTAACGAACTATTTCTTAATCCCCCGTTCTATATGTAATGGCAGCAGGATAATTTTTCACGAGCTACAAGTGGCTCTTTGAGAAAATGTTGCGTACCGTACCCGTACGCGTAAAAAAGAATCTCAAGGGGCAGTGTTTAATTACTCAGTGTTCGTATTTTGCTCTATTGTCCACATGTTGTCTAAATATGTGGCAAACATAATTTAGATTGTTTAAACAACATCTTGAAATACTCTGTCGCGAAAACTAACATTATGAATCTTAAAAAACGGAAACACGAAAGTTATCATTGGACAAATACGCTTAAATGATCAAAATCAAGAAAAAAGAATCTCAAGGGGCAGTGTTTAATTACTCAGTGTTCGTATTTTGCTCTATTGTCCACATGTTGTCTAAATATGTGGCAAACATAATTTGGATTGTTTAAACAACATCTTGAAATACTCTGTCGCGAAAACTAACATTATGAATCTTAAAAAACGGAAACACGAAAGTTATCATTGGACAAATACGCTTAAATGATCAAAATCAAGAAATCAAAAATAAAGTTATTTGACCTGAACAAAAAATGATGAGGGTAGATTTAAAAATAATAAGCAAACAGTGGTGTCGATTCGGTTATTACGATTAAATTTATTTTACAGGACTAAACTAAATTTAAGCATCCTATCCTTGTCTTTTAGATACAGAGAGAAAAAGACAAAACACTTAAATTAAGTTTAATTCTGTCAAATAAGTTTAATCGTGAAAACCGAATCGACACCAATGTCCATCAGAAAGTTTGCGGCAACAGACAAACAATTTCGTAAATTAGTGTAATCGACATAAGGCATTTTGTTTAGAGCAAAGCAAGAAACTGAAAAACTTCCTAGAGCTTAACTTCCTCAACTTTAAAGAGCAAAAAATTTTTTAGATTTTTTTAATGCTCCAAAGTAAGCTTCAAGAAGGAAGTTTATCTATCTTCTTATAAGAAGCGGCATATCGAATAAATAATTTACTCTGAATTTACTGAAGTAATAATAAGTAATTAAATTTCAAAATACGCCATGTAATAAACAGAAACAGTAAAGCTGCGATCTTTTGTTCGTTATCTTTCATTTTATAGACATGACTAAACAAAATGACCTCTAAGAGAACTTCCATAAAATTTTGTTAATGGTCTATAAAACAAATTATCGCGAATAAGGACACCAGTAATGTAGGAGTGAATAAATCGAAAGTACTTCAAGGCTTAGATGTTTTTTGCCTAAAATGTTCTTCTAACGAAATATTGTTTCTAGTTCAATTGTTTCGAGTTTCAAACAAAAAAATATTTATTCTGTTGAAAATAGACTATACAGAGTAAAACCAAACGTGTTTAGGGCCCGTAAAGTCTATTTCGTAATACCGTTTACTAACCGGTATTTATACCATAAGGATTTCGAAATTATATTTAGGTAGGTATATATTTTTTATAAATATAAGGCTTCCTTCACAGCCTTAATTATGCATCAAAAACTGATTCAAAGATTTTCAAAAACTAATATTAAGAACATTATTGATGAAAATGGGCCACAAACCTTAAATGGATGAAACTTGAAAGGAATGAAGATTATGGTATGAAAAAAGCTAATGATAAGTGAAAAATACAATGTTTAAGTGACAAAATGGGAAAAAATAGTATTTTTAGTAAGTAAGATATCATTAAAATAATTCAATAAGTTAGTTGTAAAGGAATGTTTATCATTATTTTATTTACTAACAAGATACTCTTGAATTCAGTTAATTAACTTTTACTCTTTGTTTTATGTAAAATACGCCAAATTATATCTGTTACATTCAGGTTTCGTGGTTGAAAGAAGATACAAACTATCATGCACTATTTATATTGTATAATACGAAACTACGAAATAACAATCTCAGTATAATTTGTTTACCAACCTTGCCCTTAGAGCTTTGATGTGTAGAAAATCCTTTCAATTTAACCCCCCCGCTTGCCGGACGAGCGGTCAATACTTCAGTCCGCTCGCGCACTGTCATGGCAGCGCCATTTGCGAAATTACCTAATTTGCAAAAAAAAAAAAAACTCCAGAAGTTTTGTACCTACAGTCATAAAATAAAAATTGAAAAAAGTTGAAAGTCTGTTCTCTATGAACTGTCACAGATGTAATATCAAACATCTGTTGTTCTATTTCATTTTTGTAGATAAAAACAAACAACAAGGAAAAACTACCTCTGCTCACTCCAACATGTTTTTTTGAAAAACTAAGTTCACTTATGGCTTGTAATTATGAAAACAAACTAAGATGTGTATACGAAACTCAAATCAATCAACAGTTTTATACAATTTCAAGCAAAGTATTTTATATTCGCGAATCAAAAATCGCAAACACACTTCTTCTTCATCATTGCAAACACAATGGCAATTTCCAAAACCGTAATTTACAAATGTTGTCTATGAAAACAGACTAGTATTATACGTCAAAATTTAGGATATTTATCGAACTTTCATAGAATACTAAAAATGTCATAAGGAATGAATGAAATAATCTATTAGAACACACTT
This sequence comes from Coleophora deauratella, assembly GCA_958295455.1. Lineage (NCBI taxonomy): Eukaryota > Metazoa > Arthropoda > Insecta > Lepidoptera > Coleophoridae > Coleophora > Coleophora deauratella. The sequence continues at coordinate 8,380,564 of OY282409.1, read as the reverse complement.
TTAAACTTAGTAGTATAATACATAACATTTTCTGTCACAAGTGTGCCTATCCGATCCGATTGATGTTGCCATTTCTGTCACATGTGTTCATATCCGGGCGGAGAGGTTAAATGACTCTTCACCTTTAAGTTATTCAAGATCGTTAAGAAAATGAACCTTATACTGACTACAAAACGTTTATAACTAGATGATGCCCGCATGTGAGAAATTCGAGTAGTTTCTCGAAAGTTTCAAAACTTTTTAGAATATTCTCTCATGTTCGTACATATTTGTCACTCATCTTTACTCTTCGCTCTTATGTGAATTAACAAGTCTATTCGAGAACCATTGATGTAACCCTGTGTCTGATATTAATACCTTTGAGTTTAACCCCTGCAGTTCCAAATGAAAGTATTTTTATAAAAGGAGGATGAAGGGCTAGTTGGGCTATAATTCCATATTACTTTATTGGGGTTGTGCAGTTGTGTTGCGGAGTTAAAACGTCAAAACCACATTATAAACAATTACATTTACCGATAAAACCTGTATATATTTTTTTCATAAATGATTTACTTACTTACGTATATGTATTCTTTATATTTTACTATTTATGTTCTGCAATAAAGTGTTTTCATTCATTCATACATTTTCTACAAAAACCGGCCAAGTGCGAGTCCGACTCGCGCACCGAGGGTTTCGTATAAATTCATAATCACACATATCTTGAACTCTATATTTTTTACATTTGAGTTGATTGAATGAAAGGTAATTTGCGGTTTACGATTTATGACGTATTAAAAAAAAACTACTTACTAGATCTCGTTCAAACCAATTTTCGGTGGAAGTTTGCATGGTAATGTATTTTTCTAGTTTTATGATTCTCTTATTTTAGAAGTTACGGGGGGGGGACACACATTTTACCACTTTGGAAGTGTCTCTCGCGCAAACTATTCGGTTTAGAAAAAAATGATATTAGAAACCTCAATATTATTTTTGAAGACCTATCCATAGATATCCCACACGTATAGGTTTGATGAAAAAAATATATTTGAGTTTCAGTTCTAAGTATGGGGAACCCCCAAAATTTATTGTTTATTTTTTATTTTAAATCTTAATGCAGTTCACAGAATACATCTACTTACCAAGTGTCAAAAGTATAGTTCTTATATTATCGGAAAAAAGTGGCTGTGATATACGGACGGACAGACAGACAGACAGACAGACATGACGAATCCATAAGGGTTCCGTTTTTTGCCATTTGGCTACGGAACCCTGAAAATGAGGTGTAACATTAGTACCGCGATATTTTTTTGCGATTTGAGTATACTTGAGGAAAGTTGTTCAGTTTCATGAGTAAAAGCCGTGGATTTTTTTTTGTTCAGGTATTTCATAGGGGAAATATTGCAAAAATCCGATTTACAACTTTTTTCCAGTTTCCCATACAAATTCTTGATTCACTATTCAGATTTAGTACGGGAAATGAAAAAAAAGTTGATCGAATTTTGTTATATTTTTCCTGTATTCCATACTTGATTCTGAGTAACCCCTTAAAATCTATTACTATACACTCTGTTTTATACATTATACATATACATGCCCTTCAATTCATAACAATATGTAAATGAAATCCAGGAAAATCTATTTTAAGACCACTCCGGCCTCGTGCTCCCTTTTCGTCACTTTAGCCGAAAGCCGTTTCTTCCAAACGTTTCTTTTTCAGATACTAGAACTTCTGCCCTCATATTATAAGAAACAAGGCCGCAAAGTATATGGAAACTCCATACACTTTGCGGCGTTCTTTCTTATAAGGGCAGTGTTCTCCCTTTTACTGAGTGAGAGATATCAAATCATATCAAAGGCTGGCAACGCACTTGTGACTCCTCTGGTGTTGCGGGTGTCTATGGGCGGCGGTAATCGCTTACCATCAGGTGATCCGTCTGCTCGTTTGCCACCTCTGCCATAACAAAAACGGCCAAGTGCGAGTCGGACTCGCCCATGAAGGGTTCCGTAGCAGCAAGTAACATAATATAAAATTTCTTGTAGTTCGTTGTAGGTAAATTGCGGTGAACGATTTATGACGTATTAAAAAAAACTACTTACTAGATCTCGTTCAAACCAATTTTCGGTGGAAGTTTGCATGGTAATGTACATCATATATTTTTTTAGTTTTATCATTCTCTTATTTTAGAAGTTACAGGGGGAGGGGACACACATTTTACCACTTTGGAAGTGTCTCTCGCGCAAACTATTCAGTTTAGAAAAAAAACCGGCCAAGTGCGAGTCGGACTCGCGCACCGAGGGTTCCGTATAAATTCATAATCACACATGTCTTGAACTCAATATTTTTTATATTTGAGTTGATTGAATGACAGGTAATTTGCGGTTTACGATTTATGACGTATTAAAAAAAAATCTACTTACTAGATCTCGTTCAAAGCAATTTTCGGTGGAAGTTTGCATGGTAATGTACATCATATATTTTTTTCTAGTTTTATCATTCTCTTAATTTAGAAGTTACAGGGGGAACACATTTTACCACTTTGGAAGTGTCTCTCGCGCAAATTATTCGGTTTATAAAAAAATATATAAGAAACCTTAATATTATTTTTGAAGATCTATTCATAGATACCCCACACAGGTTTGATGAAAAAATTTTTTTTGAGTTTCAGTTCTAAGTATGAGAAACCCCCAAAATTTATTGTTTTTTTTCTATTTTTGTGTGAAAATCTTAATGCGGTTCACAGAATACATCTACTTACCACGTTTCAACAGTATAGTTCTTATAGTTTCGGAAAAAAGTGGCTGTGACATACGGACGGACAGACAGGCAGACAGACAGACAGGCAGACAGACATGACGAATCCATAAGGGTTCCGTTTTTTACTATTTGGCTACGGAACCCTAAAAAGATATACTAACATTTGATTAAGCTTTAGTTTATTTGAACGCAACTAGGGTTTCTGATTTCTCGACCTTTTTAGGGTTCCGTAGCCAAATGACAAAAAACGGAACCCTTATGGATTCGTCATGTCTGTCTGTCTGTCTGTCTGTCTGTCCGTCCGTATGTCACAGCCACTTTTTTCCGAAACTATAAGAACTATACCGTTGAATCTTGGTAAGTAGATGTATTCTGTGAACCGCATTAAGATTTTTACACAAAAATAAAAATAAAACAATAAATTTTGGGGGTTCCCCATACTTAGAACTGAAACTCAAAAAAAATTTTTTTTATCTAACGTATTCGTGTGGGGTATCTATGGATAGGTCTTCAAAAATGATATTGAGGCTTCTAATATCATTTTTTTCTAAACAATAGTTTGCGTGAGAGACACTTCCAAAGTGGTAAAATGTGTGTGTCCCCCTCAACTCAAAAACATTTTTTTATCAAACGTATACGTGTGGGGTATCTATGGATAGGTCTTCAAAAATGATATTGATGTTTCTAATATCATTTTTTTCTAAACTGAATAGTATGCGCGAGAGACACTTCCAAAGTGATAAAATGTGTGTTCCCCTCCCCTGTAACTTCTAAAATAAGAGAATGATAAAACTAAAAAAAATATATGATGTACATTATCATGCAAATTTCCACCGAAAATTGGTTTGAACGAGATTTAGTAAGTAGTTTTTTTTAATACGTCATAAATCGTAAACCACAATTTACCTACAATGAACTTCAAGAACTTTTATATTATGTTACTTGCTGCTACGGAACCCTTCATGGGCGAGTCCACTCGCACTTGGCCGCTTTTTTTTTATTTCTCGAGTTTCGAGAATTCTCGAGGCCAATTTCTCGCTTTTTCTCGGGTCTGGAGTCTTTTTATATAAACCGTTGAATTTTGTTGAAATTAATTTGAAAAAGAAAAATTTTTAAGCTTACAAATTTTTATTGCACCATAATTCTTATTTTGTAGTATTTGGTACTCTTAGATCTTATTTACTGCCCCAACGGCCATCTGTTCTACGAGCTATGTGCCCTGCCCACTGCCACTTAAGTCTAGCGATTCTGAGAGCTATGTCGGTAACTTTAGTTCTCCTACGTATCTCCTCATTTCTGAGTCGATCACGTAGAGAAACACCGAGCATAGCACGCTCCATCGCCCTTTGGGTGATTTTGAGCCTTCTTATGAGTGGCGACCGCGCATCGGAAGACGCAGTTCGGGCAGACCTCCGACTCGGTAGACCGACGACCTGATGAAGGTTGCGGGTAGCCGCTGGATGCGAGCCGCACAGGACCGGTCAGTGTGGAAATCCTTGGGGGAGGCTTTGTCCAGTAGTGGACGTCTTTCGGCTGATAGATAGATCTTATTTAGGGATGGAAAGGAACAAAAATTCAAATCTTACGTAATAAATTAGATAAAACAACTAAAGTCCAAACTTAGCATTAAACTAATAAGTTAGGCACAGACGCGCGGCAGGCAGAGCGTTAGGCACAGGTATGTGCACGAGACCTAAAAACTTTTGGGGGCATAGATGTAAATGACTCCGGTTGATTTTAGCGTGGGCGTAGCGTGAATATCAAAATAATATATTTTTAATTTTTTTTTGCCTCAATTAATCAATCCCCAAAAGCCATGAACATTGAACACGTCCACATGTCTGCAACTACAAACAACGTGAACAAAGAAAAAATATGTTTTAACGGAAATGATATCAGAAACAAATAAATAATTAATATTATTACTATAAATAATTAAATTAAATTAGTACTCTACTGACTTGTAGTAACTAGTAGTCTGGTTTTACAGTCTTTTAATCAGTCAGTCATACATAGGTAGAGGCGCAACTATGTTGAGTTAAACGAAAAACGTGTTTTCTTGTCTGCGTATGAAAACTATACCTACTTTGATTATTGTCAAAATGATAAATATGCATCAGTAAAACAAAGGTGTAGTATATTTCTAGGGTGACAATGAATTACCTAAATTGGCAGTTAACGTAAGCACAGATAATTTTATTTGAAGTTACAAAAAGGAATAACTAATTGAAGCATGCTTTATTTTGTTATAATATAATTTACCTTACATGTTTTTGTTCATAATATGGAAAAATAACCTATTATAAATCAATAAATTTACATACGCTTATTATTTTTCTTCAAACACAGAATCGCGCTAGTTCCGTTTAGCTAATAGCAAGTGTGGCGTCTTCTATGATTTCATCTATGGGATAAGTTTTGCAGCCCTATAACGAAGTGTGCACAAAGCGCGGGCGCTGCCGCTGTTATGTAGCGAAAAATAGTCGCACGGCGCGCTTATTGCAATTGAAATTCGGAACTCGAGAATTTTAATTCTAAACCCTAAACGCAACATAGGTGTGTGCGTATTTTTACCGATTAAAAGTAGACTAACTTGGTTGGGGAGATTAATGCTCCTGACTACTGATCCGAGTGTCGGGATTCGATTCCCACCGAGGGCAAACATTTCTGTGATTAGAAGATTTGTTGGCTTTATGGCTGAGTGTTATTAGAATAATTTTATTGATTTGTCCTTGGATATTTATTCATATTTAAAATTTTGCTTAATAAATTACGAAACGTATATATACAATACCAGTATAGCTATTGGGCGACTGAAAGTCTTTAGATATTTGTCTCTTTGCGCTCAGGGTCTTACAATTTCTATGACAAAAGCTAGTGCCTCTGGTTATTCTAAGAATCATCAACAATTTACTTATTAACGTTTACACAGAAAAGGAGTTCCTATAAGTGAGTTTTTTTCTTTCCTTTCAGTCGTATAAAAGCTTATTCTATCAGGACTAATACAGCCGAAGGCTCTCACAACTGTTTACCAACTGTGATGGATATGGCCATCAGTAACTATCGTCTTATGTAATCAATTGGACCACTACTATTTATCTAGCGACCAGCTTTATTTGACCTCTGATAAGTATCGAAAAATTTATGAACAGTTAGCCAGAGGGATCAAGGGAAAGTGGACGGTGAGTAAAATAAGTATGTACTTAAAGATGGTCTCGATAACTTAAAAGGGTTATTTATTTTCTTGAGCAGGTAAGTTTTTCTGGAATTTCCAAATATTTTTTTGTACCTCAGGGTGAACCCATTGGATGTAGGTATGTTTACAGGCATCTTAAGTCATGTTCAGAAGAAGCTTTAAAAGTTTATAATTTTATCTTGGAGTCCAATCAGTCTCGCCCTGCACCGCCTTAGTTTAAATTTGAAGTTCACTTTAAGGTCAGGTACCAACAGGACTGACATATGGCATAACTACGGCCATTTAATGTAAATAAATATAAAAGTCCTAATAAAGTTGATTAAAAATAAATAAATTGTAGATTATCTTAGTTTTTTGGGCGAGAAAGAACAGCCGTCTTGATGGATTAAATTAGACGTAGAAGATTTAAAATATTCTGAAATTTCTAATCATTATAGATGCGAATAAATAATTTCCAAAACTTACTCAATAAATAAATAACCTTTGATAAAATTTTCACCGATGAAATTCTGTTGGAAGTAAAGAATCATAATTCAAATTGGCGGTTAAAATTCACATTAAGTATTGATGATGTTAAATTTCAGTACATTAAATCATATCTAGGCAGATATTTAGGTATCATTATTTTAGTATAAAATTTTCACCACTGATAATGATTTCTGGTTTTGTATAAATGACAGCTTTGTGGCTACCTAATTTTTGAACAACTCTACTTGGGTTTTTGGTATTTTAAACTTATTGTATGTCAATTTTTAAGCCATGTCAATATCATGTAGTATAGTATGAAACTTTTCACAATTTTGGAAAACTCACTCTATTGAACCTTCACAAATGATATTATGATAAACAGCGTGCTTTTTTATAATTTAGTTTGATCTTCATTTACTTTTATATAAATTTAAAATTCATGCATTCTTATTAACTATGCTAGCCTCAAAGGGGAAAGACGTTGCGACGACGACGTCGACGGTTGCACCTTACATAACCACTATCGATTGTGGTCTAGGCTACAGGGTGAAGCAAAATAGGTGTTAGTCCCGTCGAAAACTTGGTAGGTTACTGGTTTCTGATCATTATACTGAAAAACTTTTGCCGATAACTTTATAAAATAAAATAAAACATATCGAGGGTTCACGGGCGACTTGTATTAAGCGACATTTTTGGAAACACAGGTAACCTTTACTTTAAAAATTTATTTCTTACAAAATACCTCACAAAAAATAACTTCTGAATAATATTTAAAATATTAAGAATATCGAGAATCTATATAATACTAAGAAGTTAAGTTTTAATGATTATTTTTCTAAGAAATATTTTTTTAAATCAGTCTCCTGAACATTTCTAAAAATGTCGCTTAATACAAGTCGCCCGTGAACCCTCGATATGTATACTCGTATTTGGATTGTTCAATAAGTTCATAGAATAAAAGTTGTTGATTTTACGTTGTGACTCCATTTATCCTTTTTACTCCACTGTCCAAGTGAAGGGTGTTTTTTGTGAATGTACAATATATGTATTTATTTAAATTTTATTGTTACTGCGTATAGCTAAAACGTAGATGTAAATGTTTTTTTTGTAATATCCAGTATATATTAAAGGATCAATCTATGAATTGGTATCAACATTGTCTCATATTTTTTCAAAACTTTATCTTAAAATAGATAATATTATGTCAACATTATTTTTACCTTTATCTTCTTTCTACTCTATTTTCACATCCATCACCATTTATTCAAAAGATTCTTGACTTCGTATTTTCTTCTACATATCTAGGTCACGACTTGCGTTTGTAAACAGGAGAAATGCCGAGTGGTTCGTTAGACATGGCCCTGGTTTTAGCGTTAATTGTCCGGGTCGCACAATGTTTATGTCGGGTCCTTCTGGTACAGTCAGCGACAGAATACGAGTAATAACGCTAATCTTCTTTTGATTTTTGAAGTGGTTTGCAGCTGAAATCGTCTGCAATTGAAGTTTAAGACGACAATTATGGTTCTGTGGACGTGCTATGTGATAATGTAATGATGCTTAAGATAGAAGTCATCTAAATATCAGATAATTTTTCGGGTATCACTAAAAATTGTACCACAGTAAAAGTAAGATAACCACTGAACTGATTTTCATCAAATATTGCTAAGAACGACCATGACGAAACGTGCTTTCAAGTAAAATAACTGAATTTAAATCGGTCCATCAGTTTGAAAAGTACGATACTCCAGACAGACACATAGACACTCATAGGATTTAAACTTTAGCCTCTTTTACCACTCGTTACGTACGCGGAAGGTTTAAGGAAGTCACCAGTTCGTTCCTAAATGTTTAACTTATGCTGACAAAGGTATTTGTGCTGCCCTTTTATGAGACCTATACGATAACTTAAAAACTTTTACAATGTGCATTGAATTAACTAACATGGGCAACTTCTTATGCCGCACAAAAAAACAACAACTCTATATTGCTAACATTATACCTGCAACTGATTTTAGTTTCCTCTGTCCTCTAAATTTGTTTCCATATGAATTTTGTCGGTGACTGTACATAGGGGTTAATGGCAACAGCTATTTTAAAGTGAGTTTCGAATCTCTGGTGGCATGTAGAGCCAGATTACAGTGTAGTGTAGTGCTTAATTGTCAAATCGGGATTTGTATGGCCTCAATCAAAAGTTTTGATGGTTCAATTATATGGGCAATAGGAGGGCAATTAAAATCTTGGTACGTGATCAAAGTTCTCATTCATGGTTTTTGTTTATTTATATATGTCTGCATTACTAATCTGCTAGGGTGTGGGTAAACTGATTTAATCACCATATTTTTTCGGTTCCAAATTAGGATAATGTCTAGCGATCGATGTTATTCATACTGTGAAATAGATTTATTTGTGGATGTTGGCGTGATAAATTAAGTACTGTGGATTGGCTCTATGAAGCTACGAATAAAAAGGTCATGGATCAAATATTGGTCTTTTCATATTTATAATATAGACAATTGAGTCAGTTTGGTGATCTTATCGACGCGGTAAAGCCTTCTTGGGTGAATTATTCTCTGCGCAGACACTTACCATTTTAACTTTGCAAATTCAAATAAAAAATAAGTCCCTACTGCATAAAATGTATTCTATATCAATCTGGAGATCAAGAGAAATATAAAAATAACTCGCACATTAAAAATATTGGAAGTTGTTATTGCTGTGGCGGTAAATATGAAACTTATTTATATACAAACATACATACACGGAAAAACATTACCTTCCATTTAGGCAGTCGGTTAAAGGGTTTTGTACCTCTGGAGCGTATAGAGTTAGATTTCATTGATTGGGTGATTTTGATAGGGACTTTTGTGGCTGCTGCCCTCAATCAAAAGTTTGATAGTCCTTTAACATGGGCACTGAAAGGGCAAACAAATAATCTGTATTGCGCACTCAAAGTCCTTTTGGATGGTTTTTGTTTATCTTATCTGCCTAAACTAGCTCCACGCTGGGTACCTTTTTTATCCCGAGAAAATTTAACCCAACCATAGTGGTTTTTACGATATCATCCTGATCGTTACGCGATTGGGTTAGTTACGATTTTTACCCTGGTGTGGGTCGATTGCAACTTCATTTAATGATTTTACTAATAATTTTACGAGATTTGAAAAATACTTATATTGTTAGGTATTACTTAAATTTGCTGGGATGAAAATGAGAGCATCCTGAATATACTCCTGATATATGCCAATAATTATATTCCAAGTAAAAGTGAAATCGGTTAGTCAAATACTTTTATTTATCCTTTTTTATTGATCGAACATTCCATGATAAAAGTACCCTTTGATGTTTTTATTTCCTTATTTAAGCTCTGTGCTAAATAATTGAATGAAAACACTTTATTGCACAACATAAAACAGGAAAATTTAAACGGTAAACATGGAAAAACGTTATACACGTAAGTATGAAGTCGTATCGCTAAAACAATCTTTACCAAAAAAAATGAAATGTTTATTCTCAGTTCAGTCTGTGGAGCAGTCTTAATAAGAAAGAGCATTGTTTTTAACGTTGCGTTGTTTTCAGTTCTAAATAGGATTTCCGATTTTAACCTACGCAGTTAACTGCCCATTTCACTTCCCACTCTTTCAACGATCAGTGTGAAAAAAGAAGAATTTCAATATGTTCCGTACTGCTAAATATAGATATTTTCGGACCAGTTTATTTATAATTTGGTAGATTTTCCAAATTATTGATTTTATTTTTTATACATATAGAAAGTTTTTTATACATATCGTAGAAATACTGCCGTTCGATCGTAGCGCCCTCTCGTGGATTCTCGTGAAAAACTTCGTTTTCAAATAGGTATAGCGCTAACTGGTCGCATCGCGATTCCACCTCCTCAATTTGAAACCAAATTCGCGTGAAAATCAGCAAAAAACTTCAAATACTAAAAGCAAACTTAGTGTCCAGCACTAATTTAATCAAGGATCACAGAACCAGCTGTATGGATGCAGTTACCGGGGGCCCCCAGGAGATCCAGGGTATCGCGGCTTTTGGTGAGTGTTTTATTTTACATTTCTCTGCTATCGTAAGACTTATTTTAAATACCCAACACAGTACCTTACCCTTTATTTGGGGTCGGCCCTCCTCGTTTCAAGGCGCCAAGATCAACCCAAGACAGTCGATCTTGGGTTGTCTGTTCGTCATCTTGTGGCCGTTCCAAATCTTTGGCAACGGTTGTTCACCACGAGGCCTGCGGACATACTCTACCTCTTTTCTTGTCCGGGATAGCTAGGGCTTTCTTGACAAAGTATTCTTCGTTCCGCGTCAACTGTAAAAAAAAAATCAAATTCATAAATAGACTAACTTTAGCAGTAAGAATGATATACGTAAGGTTACTTAGGAAAACATAGTTTAATTTCCAGTGACGATACCTTAAAACAAGTTACCTGTAGGTGCTTCAGCAAATAGGAACAGGATATTCTCATTTGACCCCAGGAATTCTCGGCTAAATTACTGACATCGTGTAACGAGGAATAGACGCTGCCGGGAAATTAGATTTAGTAGAGCGGAATTAAATTCTACCTCTGTAACACCACCGTAAAACTACCTCTGGTATACAATACAATGTACCTGAATGTAAGATAGTTTGATGACATTAAGTTTTATGTCATGTATGTAGCTGTGGCCAAGCTTTAGGGGTCCCATTTTATATGTATTACTCAGAATCGAGTATCTAGAATACAGGAAAAATATTCGAAACATCCGCTCTTCAAATATATTTTTTCACCATACTTAATTTGAATAGTGAATTTTTTATGAAAAACTAAAAAAGTTGTAGATCGGATTTTTTTAATATTTTTCCTGTATTCTATACTTGATTCTTCATCCCTTAAAATTTCAACAAGCTTTTTTAACAACCTGTTATTATACGTTCATACGTAATATGTACAAACGTATAATATCAGTTTCCGCTTCCTAGAATACAGGAAATTCTAGTTTAGGACCGGATGACCGTGTGTGATTTAAAACTTCGGCGTTCGTAAATAGTAGTTGTGACAACGGTTATAGGAGGAAACCCAATAAAGTTTGGTGCATCAAATATTGCGGGAATGATTGATAATTGTGTATTTTATAAAGCAACAAAGTAATTGAGGAATAGAAAAAGTAATGGTGCGTTCCTCTTTAAATCTCAGACAAGAACCGAGAACGTCCACTGTGGGGATTTTAGTCAGAAAAAAAAGGAAAAATCATTTTTTTTCAAGTAATTGAGAAGTAATTCCAAGGAAAAGGCGGTACCGGATTCGAAAGTGTTTTGACCATCGCAGTTATACCGCGATAATTGTATTGCTAAATTTGTAAGACTTGAGCTACGCGCTACACGACATGCGGTTTTAGACCATTAGCATGTTAGACGAGTTGCTACTATAGACTGCTTACGTTTGCAACCATTCGATACTAACTCGTTCCTATTATGATTTCATACACGAGCGAAATCTACCACAGCCTTAACCATTAGGTATTTCATAAATAATCTAGTGATTTCATGAAATTTCCGAAATTCATGTAATAGATACTCTGTTCCTGGATTTTACGGAATTAAAATCGTATTTTCACGAAGAATGCTTTATTTCTGTAAAATCGCGTGAATGTTGTGAAATGAATGAGTCATTTTTTCTTACTTGTCTTATTTTTGAAAATATTATAGCGTCTTCTTTTATGGATACGGAGATTATACGATGTTGTGTTGTGAGATTGATGACAAAACATTATCTAAAATTCCCATAATCATAAATTTTCCTTATATCGTTCGGTACTCTTTCCCATATGATAAAAGCATTTCAAGCTGTACACATGTATGTAACAACCTATTATCCAGTAAACCAGGTATCAATCAACTTTTTTTAAAGGAAACGTGTTCGCATCCATCACGGTATCATACAGGTATATGTGTCATATACGATACAAAATATATAAAACTGTCATACATATACGATCGTTATTTCAGCTGAAAGTGATGAGAGCGAAGCGGGGTTAAAGTTTAGATTGCCATTTTTATGGTACCGCTTTTACGTGCGCGAAATAACATCGCTGATTATAGATATAACGGTGGAGTTATCTGCCATAAACATTTAATTGGATTACCTTGAAATTGAAGGTTAAAAGTATATTATAAAACTTAATCCACTTGTTAACGTTACGGCTATAAATGTTTGAAAGCATCGCTATTGTTTTCTTTTTGTAATAGATTTAGTTTATAGACATAGCTCGTAGAACAGATGGACGTTGGGGTGTAAAAGTTCTCGAGTGAAAATCTTGTACTGGAAAACGTAGCGTAGGCAAGCCTCTCCCACGCGGTGGACCGATGAGTTGGTGAAAGTCGTGGAAAGTAGCTGGATGCGGGCAGCGCATAACAGGTCGATGTAAAATCCTTGGGGAAAGGAGGCCTTCGTTCAATAGTGGACGTCTTTCGGCTGATATCACGTATTCATCATACTTTTTAACCGACTTCAAAAAAAGGAGGAGGTTCTCAATTCGTCGGGATCTTATTTTTTTTTTTATGTATGTTCACCGATTACTCGAAGACGCCTGAACCGATTTGGAAAATTCGTATTTTGTTCAAGAGAGTATACTTCACAGGTGGTCCCATATAAATTTTATCGAAGTCGATTTAGCGGTTTTTGAGAAAATCAACAAAAACATAGCAAAATTGGAGTTGTTGCGATTGAAGTCGGTTGTTTTTAACGTATTCAGCGTGGTCAATTATAAGACATAAGAGACGATGATCTGCTAAAGATGTAGAGGATTGGAAAAAGGGGACAGTCCGAAAGTGAAGTCCAGCATAATGCTGGGCTGGACGGTTTAACGCGATTATTGCTAAGTAGAAGATTTTTATAGTAACCTTTTCTAAATTGATTAGATATATGTATATTGTTTTGTCGTTTGTGTTACATTAGACGGTATCTTCACCAATTGTGCATCGATTTAAATTATTATTTTTTCCTATAGAACCTGGATGTTCCCATACAAAACGGTTCGGAGCTTTAATAGCAAAACAAAAATAAATAAAAATAAGCATAATTATTGTAGTCATAACCATTCAACTCGCACTTTTTTGAACGTGTTAAAGTTATCAATTATTTATTTAAACCATACTTTAGACTTTACGAGAAAGATAAACTTTGCAATACTCGTATATGGAATCTCCTAGCTTAAACCAAGTATCGTTCTGTATTTTAATTTGCCTATTGTTTTTTTTTGGGTAATAAATTTTATTGGTAATGGGGATCATAACACCGCACGCTGTAATGCCCAGGCCTGAGGGTAAATGAATCGCTTTTGTCGTCTTTGTTTGTTTTTATAAGCAGGAACTTTGTGTGTATGTGTTTCGACTCACTTGTAATAGAGTGTGTGTTTCAAGTGTTATAGAATATACAGGGTGTAACAGAAGTGTGTGACAATACTTCAAGATGGGTTTCTACTCATCAAACTGAACAACTTTGTTGAAATCGCAAATTTTTTTTTGGACTTTTCATACAAACTTGGCTCGCCAGCTGATCGATTTGTATGAAAAGTCCAATTTTTTTTTGCGATTTGAACAAAGTTGTAGAACAAAAGTTGTTCAGTTTGATGAGTAGAAGCCCACCTTGAAGTATTATCACACCTTTCTGTTACACCCTGTATATAATGCGCCGCGTCCGTGTCTGTGTGCTTCATCCGCGGTAATGGGGCTTGCAAAATGTATATTTTCTCTCATAGTAAGCTCTTCAAAGATTATTTTCTTGTAAGTATCTTATTGTTGTAAAAGTGACGTTACATTTGTTTTTTTATACCAAATAACTTTTACGAGTAATATAGTACTAATTTTGGAGTGCATTGATCTAGAACCTAAAATAAAATAAAAAAACTGTTTCCGAATCAACCAAAAACTGGTGTTTATTTGTCTCTTAAAACAAGGGCTAATCAATTTTTAATAATATTTCTGTATTTTTGTTTAACAAATTTCGTAACAGCAATATTAGTCGGGCTCCCTAGGGTTTGATAATACAATATTTATTCATCCACAGTATTGTAAATTATACAACATTAAAATAAGAGTACAATTTTTTCAGCCTTTCATTAGCTGAAACAGTAAGTATCTATGTAAAATTTCCTGAAAAAAAAAGGTTTGCTGTAGAGATGCTCTACAGAAACCCCAAATTCAAATAATAGTACTCTTTAAATAAGTTTTTATAAGTATGTACTAATTGAGTACACATTATATACATTCGTGTTATGTAGGTATTTAGAAACAGTAAACAGACGATGGGGTTGCCAGAAATGATGACGTTTATCTAGAGTTAAAACTAAAAGTTTTTCGAGAGTATATTAGAAAAGGTCATTAAAGAAACTTGGAAATTAGAACAAACGATCCTTTCATTAGAGACGTGGAAGGAACATTAGAAAGGATTCTTGAAGTATCGATCCTTCAGTGAGTGAAATGGGATGGTAAAGTTTGCATGTAAAATTGAATTTTCGACTTGAGCGACGGGCACTCCGAGTCCACAAGTTGTTTATAGGGCTCGTTATAAAATATGAATACATCCATCGTTAAAAATTTAATTTAACGTCTTCAAGCACCACTCAAGGATCTAAGTGATATTAAATGAGAACTGGTAAGTATTTGATTAAATAATATAAGATACAAGCTAATAAAAATTCCCGTGGACTTCATACTATTAAAAAAGCTAACTTTTCATATAAAATTCCCGCCCGTATGTAAATTCATCAGAGACATGGATAATTAGATATTCACTTTTCACATACATGTCTGTCTAGGTATTGGTAAGTATGTGGAAATACCAACAAATCCACCTTAGTAGGGTCCCAGAATGGACCGTGAACCGCCGCGATCTTTGCGTTGCGGTCTTCGTAATATATCAGATTCGCACATAAAATTTACATAAATATATACATAGCTACTTAGTTATGATAATTGACAACGCTGAACATGTTAAAAAACCGACTTCAATCGTAACAACTACCATTTTGCATTGATTTTTTAGTTTTTATTGATTTTTTCAAAAAGCACTAAATCAATTGCGATAAAATTTATATGGGATCACCTCTGAAGTATTCCCTACCAAACAAAAAGAGAATCATCAAAATCAATCCATAACTGCCGGAGTAATCGCGTAACAAACATACAAAAAAACAACATACAGCCGAATTGAGAACCTTTTCCTTTTGGGAAGTCGGTTAATTATAGCGCTTATTTTGGCGTTGCCGTAGTCACGCAACCGCGCGTAGCCTGCTAGAATCGCCTTAGAGATATGCTATCATCAGCCAAAAGACGTTCACATAACATGAACAAAGGCCTCCCCCAAGGATTTCCATGGACGGTCTTGCGCTGCCCGCATTCAGTGACTTCCTGCGACCTTTACTAGGACATCAGTTCACAGAGAAAGCGAGGCTTGCCTACGTTACAGGCATGCGGACTTTTTTGTTATACCTGCCACAAAATTCATAATAGTTACACGTTATACCCAGTAGAATAGACATTTTACAATACCTATATTCAAAGCAGTTTTTCGAGAATATTGAAGCCTATTAATTAAATGTAATACATACGTATAATAAACGCAAACAGACATGTTGTCTTTGCGTTTGTGCACCCTAATCTCCAAAATCAATGGTTAAATCGATTTGAACAAAACTTTAAACGATTATACTATACAAACCTAAAGACTACCAATGTAGGTACTATTTACCCCTTAAAATGTACCTACATTTCTACATATAAGATGTCTAGGTTGCCTATCAGCTATTTATAGTATAAAACAAATTACAGTACCTACGTCATTTTCAAAGGACGAAACGATTATGGCGTCATTTACGCCGTATTTCAATCTAGAGCCTAATATAACACATCAATAACATACACTTTGGAACACAGGGTCACATCCAGGTGGAAAATTATTTAGACTGATCGTTGATAATTACACATTAGTAGATAAGTAAAAGCGGTCGGTATTGAAGCGGTCGTGGCTTAGTGCGGCTTGCGTGGTCGCGTCGATCACGCAGGTTAACTGACTACAGACACGGTCAGTACCTGGATAGGTTTGACTGTAAGTGGCATTTATCTAGACCGTTTCCGTGCTTCGCAAGGCACGTTAAGCCGTTGGTGCCAGCTGCTATCGCTGGCAGTCGATAAACCATGTCGGAGGTCTTATAGGCGGCTTGAAAACTTCTGACACTGGGGTTTACCACTAGCCCCACAACCTCCACCAATCCGGACTTGGCCCCCGTGTGTGGAGTATGGCCTAATCTTGCCTATGGGAAGAGACCCGTGCCTCTGCAGTGGGGACGTAATGGGTTGTTAACAACAGATAAGTAAAAGACTGTCTGATCAACTCCGATTTAGAGTTCTAAATCTGAAACCTGACCTAAGCTTTGTAAATCTCCTTTCATGAGTATGAAGTATCCCAGAATTCCTGTCCTGATTCCGTTTCTGTTTGTGTTCACAGTAGGCAACTAACCCTTTGCGCGCTGAGCATCAATCAAAATCTGACAAAGTAGGCCACGCATCCATCTGGAGCTTGACATGACACTGACTTAATGACCTTCCGATTGTCTATCTAGATTTCTCAGGCAAGCTTTATCTGGATTGAACGGTAGATATTATTTTCTTGTCATTATCTAAGTTGTAAGTTTACTTATTATGGTTTTATTGGTTGGCCTTTATGCTCAATAGACTTTTCGGTTTTCGTAATTTAAGCTCAATTTTCGAGCCCTGTATTTTTAAAGTAGTTTACGGTTTTTTGCGGTTTTAAAAGGTGTCATTGACAAATTTATTTCATTTTATTCTTAATGGTCATGTACCTACACTTTTTTAAATCAACCATACAGGATGTTAAAAAAAGTGTGTTTGAGATTTTAAGGGGTTACTCTGAATAAAGTATAGAATACAATAAAAATATAAAAAAACGATCTTCAACTTTTTTTCAGTTTCCTATACTAGTGAATCAAGAATTTGTATGGGAAACTGAAAAAAAATTGTAAGTAGATCGGAAACTTTTTTAACATAATGTATACCTACCACATACCTATAAAGCTTACAATGAGTATCTGTGTACAATTTTAGATGCCATTAGAACGTAAATAAGAAAAAATAAACGTGTATAATATATACACCTATATATACCTAAAGTATATACAGTACCTATTTACTTTACGTCAAACGAAAAATACTTTATTGACTGAGATTTCCCGTCTCTTTTCACTCAACTAACCACATTATAATATTTGTTACAGGTACGACTGAATTTTGTTGGCAGACATCCAGTTTTTCTTCTTTTAAAAAGTGAGTACAAAAAAGTTTTGAACTCGATCTAATCAATACTCTATACAGCCTTTGAAACACTAATGGAAAAAGTAATTATCTCAAGAAGAATCTTAAAAAAATGAATTTGGGTGTTCTGTTTTTCATATCTTTATACAGGGTGTTAAAAAAGTGCGTTTTAAACAGGAAAAATATTGAAGAAACCGATATACAATTTTTTTTTGAAACTGAAAAAATATATTGTAGATCGGATTTTACCTGTATTATATAAGGTGCTACTTTATTAGTGCCCGATATTTTAGTCAGTGCTCCTACTCCTGATTCTGATCAACTTTCCCCAAGGAACCCATAGTCAAATCGCAAAAAAATTTTTGGACTCTACATACAAATCGATCAGCCGAGCGGCCAAATTAGTAGGAAGAGCCCAAAAATTTTTTTGCGATTTGACTAAGGGTTCGCGCGCGACCCCCCTAGAGGTTGCGACCCACAAGTTGAAAAACACTGCAATAGACAATCGAAAAACATTACTCTCCGCGTATATAGATGGGTAAAAATATATTCTTTTCTACGGGGAAAAAGCGGACGAAGGGAGTTTCTTGTGTATCTGATTACTCTTATAATTATCGTACGAGAAAGAAGCGTAAAAACTCCAACTTCTATTTAGATGTATTTTGATATACGATATTAATTTTCCTTCCTCATAATTCCCCGTAATTATATTCATTTCAAACCTGTGGTTGGTACTCTTATTTCTGAAAGATTAAAATGGATATTAAATATTAAAAATGTATACAGTGAAAGAGCAATAATGAGTAGGTCGGTACAACAAACAGCTTTTAATGATAACGAGAGAGCAATTTCGCTGAGTGGTTGCTTATCCGGTATCCATAATATTACGATTTCACATTACACTACTCGTTTCCTTAGGGATCTTTGTGCTGACTAACAAACATTTCTATTTTAGCATCTTACGATGTTTCAAAATAAAGAAAATCGTTTTTAAAGAACATACTAAGATAGTTAAATGCAGCGGCTTAAAATAAAGGAGAACAGTTGATACTGAAAACTGTTTAGAGAGTTTTGAAACTAGCAGAAACTAAAAATTGCGATCATATGCATGTTTGTGAATAATGCCCTTGTTTTATTTATTGTTAATCTGAAAAAATATAAACATAATATTTCAATATTATTGCAGTTTTACAATTAATACTTTAATACAGTAGCATTTACCATAACATGATGTATTAAATATATGTCGGATCAGGAGGCCGATAAAAACGAAGTTACTATCCGAGGATCCAACATAATTATTCGGACATACACTTATGTGGGCAAGAAAACTAAATTTGGTAATTAAATTAATCTCATCGAAAACGTAGGGCTTCCTAGGTACGTGCGCGGGCGCACTCTACTCATGAATAATACCGAGATGACCGAGATTCTGCTGAAGCGACCAGTCAGCCTGAATCACTTGCATTTTCAGGTATTCATATAGGTACTTAAACTAATTGCTAAACATGCCAATATACATTTATTTATTTCAGACAGAAATGAACATTATTCAATAATGTTTTTTAGTATGACTCATTATGTAGTTCCCAGTGTAGTTACCTATACTCGAAACGATACCGTCACGTCTTATCGAAGCAAAATCAAAGGATCTCCATACCGTTCCCTGTGGATCCCCTCGATTATTCGGAACCAAAAATATGATGTCGTTTGGCATGGATTTGCTTTTGACTCCTCTTATCTAACAGTTAAATATCTAAATTAAGCCATCCTAACGTTGTGAATCTCTCGCCCCCTGTACTTTTCTGTGGGAACCAAAACAAGAGGTATTCCATGTTATATCATCATCTTCCTGCCCTGTTCCCAATTATTTGGGGTCGGCGCAACATGTCTTCTTCTTCCATTCCTCTCTTCTTGCCGTCATCTCAGTGCTCACTCCTTTCATACTCATATCATTCTTCACACAATCCAGCCATCTCTTCCTTGGCCTTCCTCTTCCCACTAATCCATCCACTTTCATATTCAATACTCTCCTAGCCACATGACTTTCGTCCCTCCTCATAACATGCCCATACCATGACAAACGATTACTTTGCAACTTTTCTGTCACTGGCGCTACTTTCAGACTTCCTCTTATATACTCATTCCTTATTTTGTCCATTCTTGTCACTCCACACATCCATCTTAGCATTCTCATCTCAGCTGCATGCAGTCGCCTTTCATCAGTCTTCTTACTTGCCCAACATTCAGATCCATACGTTATGACCGGTCTTATGACGGATTTATAGATTTTCCCCTTCACCTTAAGGGGTATTTGGGGATCACATGTTATTCCGGTGACCTGTCGCCATTTCAGCCAACCTGCGTTAATTCTATGCCGTACGTCACGGTCGATATCGCCATCACTCTGTAAGAGAGATCCGAGGTACCGGAAGTCTGAGCAGACTGGTAGAGGTACTCCATCTAGGGCTATGGCCGCAAAACTGGAAAGACCACCGAAATCGCAAAACATATACTCAGTTTTAGATCTGCTGATTTTTAAGCCAACACTCTCCAGTTTTTGCTGCCATTCCATCAGTCTGCTCTGGACCTCAAAACCATCCTCACCAACAAGAACAATGTCATCGGCAAACAGCATGCACCAGGGTGCGTCTTCCTGTAGGTTCGACGTCAAAGTGTCCATTATCAACAGGAAGAGGTAGGGGCTTAAAGCCGACCCTTGGTGCAAGCCCACAGCCACATCGAACTTGTCGGTAGAGCCAGCAGCTGACCGGACATGTGTACTGCATCTGCTGTACATGGCTTTAATCAGCTGCACGTACTTTCCAGGCACACCTTTCTTCTTTAGAGCCCACCACAAAACCTGTCGGGGTACACGATCGTATGCCTTTTCCAGGTCAACGAACACCATGTGCAGGTTCTTATGAGCACGCTTGTATTTTTCGCATAATTGGCGGATTGTAAATATGGCATCCGTTGTTCCGCGACCAGGCATAAACCCGAATTGGTTTTGGGTGATCTCACTTTCCTCTCTCAATCGTCTTTCTATCACTTTCTCCCACACTTTCATACTATGTGACGTGAGCTTTATTCCTCGATAATTGTTGCATTCCTGTACATCGCCTTTGTTTTTATATATGGGCACCAGTGAACTGTTACACCATTCGTCAGGGATCGTCTCCTCATGCAACAACTTGTTGAAGAACAAAGCCAGCCACTTGTATCCATCCTCACTCAACAATTTCCATACTTCAACTGGTATTTCATCGGGTCCTACTGATTTTCCATTCTTCATACTACTTACTGCTCTTCTCACTTCTTCCACACTTACTTGCCTTACCAGTCCCGTATTGACAGACAGATTCTCTAACACTCCATCCCACACATTTTCTTCGTTCATCAGCTTCTCAAAGTATACTTTCCATCTTTCTTTAATATCCTCATCCTTTGACAGTACCTGACCTGTCTCGTCCTTTACACATTTCACTTTCACAACATCCCTCGCATTCCTTTCTCTCGCCCTTGCCAATCTGTACAAATCCTTTTGACCGGCTGGAGTATCCAGTTTTTTGTACAGATCATTCTGGAAAGCTGCTTTCGCAATTGCATGTTATATCTATATATATATATCTATATCTAAGGATTGAAAAGGCACTGATGAACGGTCTGGAGAGACCAATAGGCGACGATACCCACTTTGCTACGTAAGATACCCTAAAAAGCGGTTAGCTAAATTTGCGTAACCGGGTGAAAGACATACACAACGTATATAAATTAAATTGATGTATTGATGTCTTAAAGCATTATTCATCATCATCATCATCATCGTAAGAAATTCCAGTATGGGGCCACATGGATGTTCACAATTTAAATATAGGCTTTAAACAATGTTTATAGGAGTAACATTATTAGTACTTTTTTGTTATGCGCTAGCACCAGCTGCATACACTGACGACATGAATTCCAAATTTACTGCGCGGGACAGTTTTCTGCATAAAAAATGCCACCCTACTTGGTTTGAGTTTAGTTGCAAAAAGCTCTCGCGCCCTAAAAGGGCAACGTATAAGGGTATATGAAAGTTTGATGTCCTGAACGTAGGCAAAAGGACTGTCCCTGAATTTTGTTAGGAAAAAACAGTCAAGACCAACATTTGGGGTCATGTTTAGAATTTGATAAAAAGCAGACGTTTTGCGATAGACAACTTTTACTTTTTATTCGAATGACTCACAAGAGTCACGTTTTTAGGTGAGTAGATTTTTCGAATTGATTGTTTTTGCATCGAAACACAGTTCATAAAATAAATAAAAATAAAATAAAATAAAATTATTGAAATTATCATTTGGACTTTCGTACCTAAAGAGAACCGCCGGTTTGCAATCCCTAGTTTTTCACATGAACAGAGAACACGTTTTTAATATATGGTTTGCTCATAAAATATTACTTTTTTTTCGGAACCATAATATTGTGAAACCTGAGTGACATCATCATCATCTTCTGAAAGATGTTTATTGCTGGACAAAGGCCTCCCCCAAGGATTTCCACATCGACCGGTCCTGTGCTATGTGTGACCTGAGTGACACTTGACCTGATTTTGCTCATATCATATTAAGACAAATGGCTACATAACATCACAGTCCTGACATTAAATTAATGGTCAGTACTTTATAAATTAAAATACTAAATAAGTATCAATAGTCAAAATAAGTATCCAATAAGCATTTGAACGATTTTAATTAATTACTGGTAGTCTTTCATTGCGCCAGATCGGAATGTATAAGTTCTATCGGAAAATTAGAAAAGTTTCCTTCCTCCCATTTCTTGGTCCTTCTTCCGCGTCCGTCTCATTTCAGGTGTGTACAGTCAATATCAAAATTGCTGTGAACAGAAAAGGTAAGTTTAGTTAACGTATAACAGTTAACAACAGATTTCGCGGCGACCGGTCTTGGGCTGCCTGTATCCAACGGCTTCCCGCGAACTACAACGGTCATCGATCTAATAAATGGGAGGCCAAGCTATTGAAAAGCAGCGAAGTTCCGATCTGGACAAGAAGCGATATGGCATAAAGGCTAGTCCTTCTACTAATCTCGATTACAACTACCTACGTCTTGGTGTCTTAACGTGCAGTGACTTTGCTCGCACGTTCGTCAACAAGATTGGCTAATGCAGCCACTTGAAGCCAGCTTGATACGGGATGGCAAATCAGCGAAGCCACCATAACCAAATAGAGCAGTCGCTATAGCCGAAATCAGCATGGAACGATCATGATGACCAGGTATGCGCCTTGCCTACTGCCACTTCACTCCAAAAACTCCTAGTTTAAACCTATATAGTAAAATAGTAGTTAGAACAGGTGTTCCAATTATGGAGCAGATAGATTATTTTATTTTTGTATACTATGTAATTTATTTTAATATTATAATGTACCTATTAATTTATAATTATTAATAATATAATCAAATGTATCTATTTATTCAACTGTGACATTGTAATATGTGTGTAATAAGCTTGAAATTAATATTGAAATTAAATCTTTGAGACTGACTGTACAGCGACCTAACACAGAAAGTATGACCGACTCAGATGAAAGGAAGGAACGAATGATTCTCCAGACGCGTAAAAGTTTGATTGAGAAAAATATTGGTACTAAGACACCTTATTTTTTACTTTCAAACAATCAAACGATTCTGAGTGGGATTTTGTTTTGTTTCCTTGTTTTGTTTTGTTTCCTAGCAAGGAAGTGAGCGTTTGCTGCATAAAACATGAAATGAGAGAAATACAACTTCAATAAAAGAGCAACGATCAATGATAGTTGTTCATTATACTTTCAATTCATGTCTTCATAACAGGAGTTATTTTTTATAGAATCCCTATACCTAAAAGCAAGAAAAGACTATCAAATGTTATAGTATTCTATGAGACTACTTTCGCTCTTCAAAATCGATCCGTCTTGAGTTTCAAATCTAAAACATGTTTATTTATAGGTAAGGTTTGTTCTTATATAAGAAATGAAAAAAAAAAACAATAATAAAGCACAGGTTTGAAGGTAGAAATTGATTTTTAAATAACATTTTTTTTAATTAATATTTTTTTTTAGATGTCTGTTTTTAATGTTGTTAAAAAGGCCATTAAGGTTGATGGCCCACCTGATGGAAAGTGGTTACCCCTTGCTAATATACGCTTGTAAAACACTGTAGCATTGTCAATGTCAGTGTTGTTTAGTAAGTACATCCTTTATAAACCAAATGTTTATAAAAAAATAATCACTTTTTTTTTTTTGAAAAGTCCAATAAGTTTAGGTAAAGAACATTACAAAAACTAAATTGTTACTCTACTACCTACATAAGAACATATGTAGGTATAAGTAAAACTACTTATATAGGTTACAAATCGTGTTCGGATTACTTTGGACCTACTAATACTTATCATCCAATCCGCTCTCACGCACATGTAGACGGTGATATATCTCGGAACTTCGCACTGAACTCACACCATGTAACAAACTTTTGATCACTGTTTCGCATTACCACCAAAAAGTTACGCTTCACCTGGCGTGCCGTCAAATTTGGCGGGAAACAACCATAATCCGGATGCGACAATGAATGTTTGAGCTCTGACACGTCCCTGTGGGCAGAGCTTTGCCTGAAAAATGTATTATGCATGCCAGAATGCAGTGGCCAGTTTCACAGCTCGTGTAGCAGTCTTTTTAGTGAGTGGTGATATAGTGGATCTTTTTGGTTTACTAATGAGGTTTGTTAACGCTGCTATGAGCGCGGAACGAAACGTTTTGTATGAGTAAAGTTATTTTACAGTCAATTGCATTAATTTAACCCATTGGATGCTACATTTGCTGGTCACTGTTTTGCTCTCTGTGTCAGGCTATTACAATTTGGACATATTATGTAGTATCTGACAAGTTATATTGAAACTAAAATATTATTAAACTCAGAATATGTGATGCAAGTATATTAAATTGAAAAATTTTCAATCAGTCGAATTTATGGGGGTGTACTTTTTCAATTTCAAGTCCTTGGCACAACAGAAAAATAACGCTATACTGCCATGTACTTTTTGGGAAAGCGCAACGCTAGGAGATACAAGCTGACTACGCCAGCGTATTCAGCATCTGAATTTTTTAAATGCGTTTTCACATAACATGTTTTGGTGCTTTCGTGAATAAGAAATATTCAGTTACAAATGCGAAAGTGTTTTTTGTTTGATTATCCTTATTTTACGTCACAACAGAGTAACGGATTGACATTATTTTTGGCACACAAATGTTGTAGGGAAGGGCCATATTTTATCCTGTAAAATATCTGATTCCCTCTGGAATTAAACCAAGAAACCCAAAAATAATGTAATTTGACAAAGTTATGTTATTTTTTGCTGTAAATACTTAACCAGTGCCATTGAAATTTGATACAGAGCTTAGATATGGCGGGAAATTACATATTAAAGAGTTTTTTCTTAATGCACACCCTCAACGACAGTCATATTAAACCATATTAATTCGGGATGAGCCGCAGGCAAAAGTTAGCATGTAAAATAAAATAAAATGTATGCATTTATATCAGCTGATTAGATCATCATCACCACCATCATTATCAGCCGAAAGACTTCCACTGCTGGACAAAGGCCTCCCCCAAGGATTTCCACACCGACCGGTCCTGCGCTGTTCGCATCCAGCGGCTTCCCGCAACCTTATTCCCGCAAGCTGTTTAGATAGGTCCATGTAAATATGTATGTGTATCAAAGTTGTGAAACAAAAGTTGGTTCTTGCACCTTATAGTAAGTTAGTATTACCTTCATCTCTTGTTTTAATTTGTCATTTTGGGGTCAATTGCTGTTTATTTATTAAGTCGTATGGGGGGGGGGGGGGGGCGGGTGTATTTTCGCAGCCGTTCATAGATTGAGCTTGAGCCTTTTTAGGGTTCCGTAGCCAAATGGCAAAAAAACGGAACCCTTATGGATTCGTCATGTCTGTCTGTCTGTCTGTCTGTCCGTCCGTATGTCACAGCCACTTTTTCCGAAACTATGAATGAATGAATGAAAACACTTTATTGCACAACAAAACAGGAAAATAAAAAAATAAACATTTAAAAAACTATAAGAACTATACTGTTGAAACTTGGTAAGTAGATGTATTCTGTGAACCGCATTAAGATTTTTACATAAAAATAGAAAAAAAAAAAAAATTTTGGGGGTTCCCCTTCCCACTTAAAACTGAAACTCAAAAATTTTTTTTTCATCAAACCCATACGTGTGGGGTATCTATGGATAGGTCTTCAAAAATGATATTGAGGTTTCTAATATCATTTTTTTCTAAACTGAATAGTTTGCGCGAGAGACACTTTCAAAGTTGTAAAATGTGTGTCCCCCGCCCCTGTAACTTCTAAAATAAGAGAATGATAAAACTAAAAAAAATATATGATGTACATTACCATGCAAACTTCCACCGAAAATTGGTTTGAACGAGATCTAGTAAGTAGTTTTCTTAATACGTCATAAATAAAAACCGCAATTTACCTACAACGAACTACAAGAACTTTTATATTCATGTTACTTGCTGTTACGGAACCCTTCATGGGCGAGTCCGACTCGCACTTGGCCGCTTTTTTAAATATAAATAGAAGCCTCACACCTATATCTATAATCTATGTACACATATTTTTTTCTATTTTTTTTTCTATTATAATCGTCATTTGAAGAAGTCAACAATATTTAAAAGCATTGCAGATTTGAAGTTAATTTTGCACCTGCGACGCAGTGTTTGTTAAATGTGTATCTTCTTTTTTCACAGTCGTCACAAAAGTACATTAACAAAAGATATGTATGAATAACACAACGAAGAATTACAACTGCAAAATATTATACAAAGAAACAAAACATCCATAACAAACCGCAAAGCTATGCTGCAAACGACACATTAATTTAATAATTTAAATTGTGGCGGGAACACGGAGTCACACTTGTTTGTGACAGACGAGTGTTCCACAAAAAGAAATATGCGAAACTCTGGGGAATATACCGTGAAAAAAAAAGAAAAAAACTTTTTTTTTCTAGCCCTGCTTTGTGACCATGCCGCCACAAAAGGAGATTCCATACCGTTGTTGAACTGTGTTCTAAATGCCACGTTTTAATTTTATAAAATATATTTTTTCAAGCGTTATTATTACTAGCAGTACTGCACATACTTTCTGTTAAAATATACTTACAGTCAGAAGAACTTCAACTACTAAAGCTGGCAGTAGAGTCGTTTTATAGCGTAGGCAAGCATTAAATAGCTAATTGGTTCATTAAATAAATCACAAATAAAATTATTTTTGCATGGGGACCCAGTAACAAGTATTTCAAAATGTTTTGACAAAATACCATAAAGGTCCTAATTTAAAAATGGTGATTTTCTGAAAGACATCACATGTAGGACGGAAAATTACTATGTACTAATGTTCCCAATACAACAAAGATGAGTAAGAAATGTTCTTTTTATTTATTTATTTAAAAACATAGAAATAAACTTGAAATGTTTATAATTTTTAAAGTAACTTTGTTTATAATCGAAGATTAAAACGTTCCTTCGTTCCTTCAAAAAATATGCTTTCAAAATTTAACAATTCGAAGACTAAAATCTTCACCAAAATTGGAGGTCAATTCATGAAAATTGATTCGTTCACTTGAATAAACGAGTTTCTGACGAGACCTCCACAGACACGTCAGCTTCTTACGGTTTGATCTCCAGTTCGAGTACATTACAAGAATATACTTTTAAAGGAAAAATTGTTACAATTTCGAATACAGAAGTTTGTCAGCAAACGTCACCCACAGCAGAAAATATACCGATGCTTCTGGGCTCAAAGAGCGTATACGCCTAAGTTCTAATAGCGTATACGCCCTTTGAGTCCAGAAGTTTCGATACATACATTATATCTAGGTCTCTTAACGAAGAAGTGTTCAAATGACGTATGAAAATTCATAAATTGCCTAGTGTAATAGGGTATTTGAAAGCGCTGAAGACGTCATACATGCAGGTCACGTATGTCATGACGTCACCTGCTTGAAACAAACTTTTAGCTGTCAAATCGGAATACGTAAAACTACGACTAACATTTACTTGTTTACAAGCAGGTGACGTCACTCCAGATTCAGCCACTCCCGTACGTTTTCAATCACGTGGTCAAAATTATTTTATTAGTGATATTTATAAAAATCTTACACTATTTAAAATAAATTTGTTTACTGTTAAGCTAACAACAATTTGATCTATATTTTAAATGTAGTCAAATACCCTATTGTTGAGGTTTAAGACTGGTAGCGACATCTAGTACTAAAAAAAAGCGGCCAAGTGCGAGTCGGACTCGCCCATGAAGGGTTCCGTAGCAGCAAGTAACATAATATAAAAGTTTTTGTAGTTCGTTGTAACTTGAATGAAAGGTAAATTGCGGTTTACGATTTATAACGTATTAAAAAAAACTACTTACTAGATATCGTTCAAACCAATTTTCGGTGGAAGTTTGCATGGTAATGTACATCATATATTTTTTTTAGTTTTATCATTTCCTTATTTTAGAAGTTACGGGGGGGGGGGGGGGACACACATTTTACAACTTTGGAAGTGTCTCTCGCGCAAACTATTCAGTTTAGAAGAAAATGATATTAGAAACCTCAATATCATTTTTGAAGACCTATCCATAGATACCCCACACGTATGAGTTCGATAAAAAAAAAATTTTTGAGATTCAGTTCTAAGTATGGGGAGCCCCCAAAATTTATTGTTTTTTTCCTATTTTTGTGTGAAAATCTTAATGCGGTTCACAAAATACATCTACTTATCAAGTTTCAACAGTATAGTTCTTATAGTTTCGGAAAAAAAGTGGTTGTGACATTCGGACAGACAGACAGACAGACAGACAGACTACATTTTTTCAATGCTCACACTACATTTTTACCATGACATAATACAGCATAGAAAGTTTACATCACAAAATTATATTCGATACTGTTTAATCAATGAGTTCTTTAATTTCGATGTGTAAAATATGTGGCACTGAGCACATTCAGGTAGGGTGTTAGGCAAAATAGACTATAATATTTTACTAGTTTTAGCCCGCGGCTTCGTTCGCGTGGATGTCGCTTTATAAGATATCCCACAGGAACCATGCATTTTCCCGGAGTAAAAATGTGTTCGTTCATCCAGTATTTGATCTATGTACCTACCAAATTTCACCCGAGTCCGTTCAGTAGTTTCGACGTGAAAGCGCACCAAACAAACAAACATCCATACTTTCGCATTTATAAGTAAGAAGTGGTGATTCTTCTCATTGTTTTTCTTTTGTATCGGTGATAAGTCGCGCTCGCGCTGTGCCAAGATACTGCAGTAATGTCTGTAACAGACGCAGAGGCCATTGAGTTGAGGGTGATAACACTTTACAATATACAGTATGACTTTTCATTTGCCAAGAACTGAAAACTGATGGATGCTAGTCATGACGCTAATCAATTTTCCCCAAGAAAAATATTAAATAAGTTTGCAAAAAACAGAAAAAAAAACTCAAACTTCAGCGGAGGTCTTTTAGCTGACAATTATGATGATGATCAAAGTTGTATGGCCAACATTGTATGGAAAGCCAATTTTTTTTCGACTTGGTCGTATAATTTTCTTAAGGAAGGTTTTCCAGTTTCATGAGTATCATGCCGTTTATCTTGTTGCCAAATGAAAACCCACCTTTTATAAAGATTCTATGGTTGAAATTGCAAAAAATGGGGACATTCTATAATAAGTAGAGATGCATTGTCTAGTCGGGAATGCCGACAAGTCGCCGACTATTAAAGGTGCCGATATTAATATCAATAGTCGGCCCATCAGTAATGATAAGGCTAATCACCTGATCGATTTGAATGGGTTGACTAACTGTAGTTTCGATTTCAACAAATTTAATGAACAAAAACTTTGAATTAAAATGACCACGCTGAATACGTTAAAAACAACCGACTGGAATCGCAACAACTCCAATCTTGCTATGTTTTTCTTGATTTTCTCAAAAACTGCTGAATCGATTTCGATAAAATTTATATGGGACAATTTGTAAAGTATACCCTTTTAAATAAAAAAAGAATTTTCCAAATCGGTTCAGGCGTCTTCGAGTAATCGGTGAACATACATAAAAAATATATATATATATATATTCCGACGAATTGAGAACCTCCTCCTTTTTTTGAAGTCGGTTAAAAATATAAGATGCGTTGTTAATAATCCGTCCAATTTAAAACATATACAAATCAAACATAAACAAAAAAAATACAAATTGCTTATTATGCTAAATATTAAATAAAATAACATTTCATAAAACCTCGAGAACAGTTCGAGATAAGAGCAGAGTTTCTGTTCACAGATTGCTAGCAAAATTTAAATAGAGAACAGATTTTAAACATTGAAATAGTGCTCAGAGGTCGTTTAGAGCAAGTTCAGTTTTATACTCAGCCGTTTTACAAACATCTGGCTTAAAAGTGTAAACTTTAACAGTCATAAAAGGAGTATTTAGTTAGAGACTAAAGTAGTAAAGGTAATAGCTAAAGTTTAACAAATAATCTGGTACATGCCGATAGTGCTTTGTTAAAATATCATCTATGGTGTAAATAAATACCTCTATCTGATATGATATTACCTCTCCTTCTTCTTATCGTATGGCACAGATAATTCCTAATGAAATTCTCTAAGAATCCTTGTACACAATTCTAAGAAAACTACTTCCCATTCAAATTTTGTTGATCATCTGATTTATTTCTACGAAACGTCAAAAATAAAGTGAGATTTCAGGATGAGTTCCCTCGAGAAAATAATAAGTAGTATCATGGTTATTTACTATTAGATGAGATGATGCCAGGGACATCAATTTTGGTAAAAAATATTGAATCTAGTATGCCTTCTTGCCTACTCGTTGAAATGAAAAATAGTAGCTTTCAATACGACTAATCTCTGTGGGTTTAATGATAAAATATAGTCAATAAAAATAATTTTCGTCATCAAAAAAGGACAGAAATGAAAACGATGATTTCATATGAACATATTTATTATTTCGTGATTCGGCAGGATTTGTTTCGCTTTAGATTTAAATCAAATCCCTTAGCCAAATATCCTTAATATTTGGGCAAAAACGACAAGAGTATTATCCGTGGATCAGCAAAAAATCGAATTGAAATCGGTCTATCGAAAGAACCGCCAATGGACGAAATTATAAAGGCAAACGATGAGATCAAAGGGGTTTAATATACCCGGTGTAGTCGAGCGTGATGACTCGTTTAATGAGAAATGCAAATATCACTGTCGTCAACAACCCATATCGTCCCCACTGCAGGGGCACGGGTCTCTTCCCATACCTCGGGAAGGTTAGGCCAAGTCCGGATTGGTGGATGTTGTGGGGCTAGTGGCTAGGGCGTGAAATACCAGTATTAGAATATTCGCAACACTGGTTTTATTACCGGTATTTCCTAAATTCCAATACCGGCATTGCACGCCCTAGTGGCCAAGCTCATTGTTAGAAGTTTTCAGCACGCAAACGGTCGAGATAAATGCCAGCTAAAAGTCAAACCCATCAGGGTTATGACCGTGTGTGTAGTGAGTTAACCAACGTGAATTAGTAAATATAAGGTTAGGTTAGGTTGGACTTTTATCATTAAGAGTTGGTAATTCTTAGGATTTACCGTAGTTCTGGCTTTTACAGTAACACAAATTAAAGGTTATATGAACCTTTTATTGTATTGACCTGTAACTATTGTTACTAAATAAAGTTATATGAATAATTTGAATATAATTTTGTGATATGAATTTAAGTAGGTAGGTGCCCTTAGTATGCTCTTCTCTGGGGGTTTCGCTACTGAAAGCTCTGAAATAAAATATCATTTTTCTCTATTCTTATTTCTTTTTTCACTTACTTTCGTAATAAATAACTTATAACGAAGCGACTTCGTTTTATACTATGTAGTGACATATTTCTCGAGAAAAAACATTTTTTTACTCCGTTTAACGGCTGTAAAGTTCATGTATAGGATATACATAGAATATGGAGCCTATGACAACTCTGCCGCCATAAGAAAGAAAGTCGCAAAGTATACGGAAATTCTTTGCGGCCTTGTTTCTTATGACGGCAGTCTGCCGGGGGGGGTACCAATTTATTAACCGACTTCAAAAAAACGAGGAGGTTCTCAATTCGTCGGAATCTTTTTTTTTTATGTATGTTCACCGATTACTCGAAGACGCCTGAACCGATTTGGAAAATTCTTTTTTTGTTTAAAAGGTTTTTTTTTTTCACAGGTGTTCACAGGTGGTCCCATATAAATTTTATCGAAATCGATTCAGCGGTTTTTGAGAAAATCAACAAAAAGATAACAAAATTGGAGTTGTTGCGATTGAAGTCGGTTGTTTTTAATATATGTATTATGTATTACAAGTGTACAAGTTTCGAGTGGTAGGAACTTTGTACTTGGTAAAAAAATGACGATTTAAAAGAATGTAACAGCATCTACTTTAATAAAAAACGTATGGATTGATTTAATTTGATTTATATATCGATCTCTCTCGCACGATTCACAGAAATAGGGTAGGTTTACCTTATGATCAAAAAACATGAATCGCGTAGTGTTAATAAAATCTGATGCATTTGCATATCTAGTTCAATAAACATCCGTGCTTGTCAGAGATCGCTGTGAATTGCTAAACGCTTTCTTCACCTCAGTTCGCGGTTCATAGCCAGTTTATCAGGTACCTGTTAAGTTCATAAACAGTATGAAATATAGTACAAAATAATTGCTTTATTATAGAAAATATAATAGCTAATTTGCGCACATAATTACAAGGTACATTAGGCGATTCTACGTAATTGTGTGATACATAATGTATTGTCTCATCCAGTATATTGTAACAACCACCTCCGAAAACATTAGTCGCTCCGTGTGATGAATTGTTTTCGTTAAAGCAGTAGTGTTGGACTACTATAGAACTTAGGTCGAAGTCGATTTTTCACTGATTTTATCATGAATGGGAGGCTGATTCCAGTCATTTATTAGAGTTGTTAAGACCTGTCAACTCTATTATATAGCAAAATCTAAATCGAGATTTGTGCTGGAAAAGTGCCAATATTTCTTTGTTCTGTAAAATTAGTCAAATAATTATTTGTTTAATGAACGAAAAGATAAAAGGTTTAAATCCCAATTTAAATTCAGGAAACGAAATTCATGCACTCATTTTACCAAGCCATATGAAATGATACATTGAAATCCGATATTTTGACTACATCTTTCTATTATATTGTATATTGTTCATATATAGATGTTTTATATGAAACTTGTATGAAATGTCATAGTTTTTGGCAAATAATTAAAATACGAATTTTGATTTATATTTTATTATGGTTATTGAAAATGTATTAAAATATCAAACGAGTGTTTTTCTGTTCTGTTAGAAAGAATACTATTTGATGATTTTCGATGCAGTCATCGACCTTGTTGGAAATTTGAGACAGCTTGCCTTTTGAAACTGACGGATAACATTGGATCGAACCATTGTCTTCGAAGCTAAATATTATCTTTCCTTTTACGTCATTTATCGAAGCAACTGCACCTTGGAGCAACCCTAAAGACCCCTTTATTTGGGGCTGACTCCGGCAGAAATTAATTAAACGTCAGCTACGTAGGGCGGCATGAAAGCCTCCATATGCTTCTGCTTTGGAAAGACATCGATAAATAGGAAATGACCAAAGATTACGTTATTTATTGTTATTTGCTCATTTAATTAACTAGGTTACATTTATCTCAACATATTCTGTCATATTTAATAATCTTACTTAGTAATAATGTACCTAATTAGATAAGAAGCTGATTTATTTAAATTAGAAGACAAAAAAATTTACTATAATTTACTACAATATGAATAAATATATTAACAATACACAGTATTATTTATGAGGAAACTCAGATTTTGTATACCACTCCAGACATTGCGTTTCAGTTCCAAGCGAAAATAATCCCTACTCCGACAGTTTGGAATCAGTTTTCGATCGTGTCCTGCCTGACTCTGAATCTTTAATTTTGAAAAGAACATTTTCTTGATGATATATTAGCTTTATTGACATTATATCTACTCATCAAAATCTTTGACGTGACTTTGATATAAAAGAACCAAGGCAGTTCTGAACTTTCGAAGACGTTCTGAACACGGCAATATTTATGAGTTCAACAACAATACAAACACTGTGAAACTGTCATAATTGTGAATAGTTCAAAGAAAAACAATAAACAATAAAAATACCAGAACGGATCGAGCAATAAAATTGTTCCTTCTACTAGTATATTTCCAATAAGAGAAGCTGTCAAACTTTTCTATTTACCGTCTCGCATCACATAAAATTATTTCCTATCAACAAGGAGACCAAGGTAAGGTAAAACAGGGTGAAATGTCACGTACAAACCTTCCACTTCCGGCGTAAACCGTACATTTTAGGCCCATAAAATCGGTACAACTAAATTAACTTTAGCTGTAGTGTAGTCGACTGGTCACGTTCGTAATGCTGTAGTGTAAAAAATAAGCAGTAGCACTAGATAGATGACGCCTGAGTTTAATTAGTGTAAATACGTGTATAATGTAAACGTTGTAGTTAATAACGTTCATGTTAAATTTATAAACCTACTAAGGAAAATATGGACTGTAAAGAAGAAGATAAGCGACTGATTTTATGATTATTTTTAAGTTTTTAACAGTAATCTGTCATTATAGATCATCATAAAATTCACTCGGGTATAACTGAAACTAAGTATGTACTTCTCGATAAATTTTCAGGCAGAATATTTTGACAGGACTTAAATGTAGTGGTCTTACTGCCCGCCGGCACTGACCGGTCACGTAACGCGGTCCGGCCCGGCCCAGCCACGGTTCACGTCAAGGGACCATCACGTATCACCCAGTTCAAAGGTTGCTCGCATGCCGGAGATGCCCAAGTGGCAGGCTGCATGTAGGTAACTAAATGGAATTAAATCGTTTACTGGCCAATCGTTTGCTTTCTGCGTCATAGGAAGGTTCGTAGGTTCGTCACATTTGGGAAATGGTTATGATCAGGTTAGTGCTTTGATTTACCGAAGTAAACTGTCCCTTAATTGTAAATTAGCGAAATAATCGAAATCACAGTCTATAAAATAAAATAAAATAAGTAAAAAAAATAGCTCTAAGTTAAGCGCAAGTATACCGCAAGTATCGACTCGTCGTTACTTGCGGTAGCAAGCATACCGCAAGTATCGACTCGTCGTTCTGCGGGAGTGAGGCAGAGAGGGTGACAAATCCTAAAGACCCCTTCGTTTCGTTAATTAATTGTATTCCAGACGACGCAATATCCATGACTGAATCTTCTGTTATAGAGTTGCCAATGACGGTGATACGTAATGATGATGAAGTATATCTTATTTTATTCGGACCTAAATAATGCATTATAATACGATAGTTTAAAAATCCCGTACTGCACAATTGTACATACAGATTATATATAAAGTAAGTAGATGAAGTGTCATAGTGTGCCACAGTGTCTTTGATGAAATCCAGGTATTTGAACAAAGTCTTAGAGTTACTCAGGGTTATGATGAAATCGAGACACAATTTTGTCGTAATCTAGGTATTACTATATTCGTCGCAATCTGGTTTTATCGATTCCTGAACATACATAAAATGTACAGTAACAAAATGTACATTAAGTAGGTACATTAACGAAATAAGAAAATAAAGCTAAGGGCTCATTTTCTCATGCAGTAAAAAAGGTACAGGTCGCTTTTTCAGCACTTAGTTATTAATCCAGCGGGTATTCGGTCCAGAGTTTAGAATTTAGACAATCACCAGTAGACTTTCAGCATGAGTGCGTAGTAACTAATAACCCCCTTGAGGGTGAAACTTTCAGGGAAATTAACAAACTTTTCGCCCACCGTGCGAACCTGCCGCAGAGAAAACAGTAATCGTGACGGAAATTCTCGTAAAATTATTTTTTGTTTTTGTAAAGTTAAGGATTAAAGTTTTAATAAGGGTATGATTGATTGATAGAACGTAGAGATTTGTGAGATTATGAAAGATACTTTCCATATTTATTTATTTAAACTGTTTTCCTTATCCTGATACTGAACAACTTACCCCAAGTATTGTACTTATACTTACGTACGGTTACTTTGAATTTTTTGGCTTCTCATTAAAATGATTTAGCTGTTTGGGTAACTTAAAATTTGAAAGGTTTATTTTTTCAAGAATTGTCCGTGACTTTATTTTAGGAAGTCGTTTAGGTTCAGGAGTAAATATTGATGTACGTAATACTTAAATATAGGAGTAAATATTGATGTAGTAAAACTCGTTATTTAAGCAGGTAAGTATTGCATTTTAAAAGTGCCTCGTTAAAAACTAATTCATAGTTTTGTATTTGTATTAGAAATTAGAAATATAGACATAGTTTAGGTAAGCGATTCCCATATTTTGTTTTCGTTTTATTGTAAAAAAAAAAAATTATAACCGATGTCGGTACTCAAAGGGTTTTCAAAACGTTCTGTTTCAAATTGAATTTTTTTCCTATGTTTATTATTATTTTGATAGTATTTACGTTTCATGTAAGTAACAGTCAGGCTGATAACTTCATTTTCTAAAATTTACGAGATAACCTAACCTTGAAAGCAAAATTTTGCCAAACAATAGCTGAAGATTGAACGTTCCCTTTAAAGTTAATTAAATCAGCGAAGTCAATGACCTTTATTACGGCAGACATCATCTGCAGATGGTATTCTTGGAAATTAAAGAAGAACGAGACGATTTGCATTATGTCGCCGTCAAATTAGTACTTAACCACATAATTTACACGAAGAGGGCTTTTACACTATCCGGCTCGATTTTTGTCGACGACGCCGACTGTTAACAGTGAATCTAAAAGTTCTATGCCCGATCAAAATGTGACCGTTTCATTTAATTGTTCTCATAATATCAGATTCTTAAAATAACAGATTTATTTTCTGATTAAATTCGAAATGTAATGTTATTATCATGAATAAGGGAATATTTTTTTAATAAATAATATTTTGTTTTATCCACAGGTAAGAGTTTTGTCAACCTGATGGTAAGTTGAAAATAATATTTTAATGAATGAAGAATATTTTAATAAATATTGAAAGATAGAGAGGAGCTCGCCAGGGTTCCCCGATCCCCAACGCAGTGAGGAACTAGGTATCTTATGCTTGCACACAACTATTAGCGCTGAAGTGTATTGGCAAGCCTTGCATAAGATAGTACAAGCAGGCTCAAAAAAATTTCTAACACCATCCAAATAGAAAGTAAATAAAAACTGATTCATGCACACACCTCCCAGTTTGTTGATGTCCGCGAATTAATATAGGGCTCGCTAGGTTTAACGCACATATTTCATACATTTTACGAGTACTTGCCCCATAAAAGATGCACAATTCACCTCCTTTCGCGAAACTATTATCAGCATAGCCTATTGTAAATATATTTAGTGTGAAAAGAAACTTGTCAAGTATTTAACAATTTGGAACACACTCCCGGAAAGATTTCACTACTCTATCGCATGATGCCACGACCTTGCTGCGACCAGTCACTTAGATACGTATAGATATCATAGCATAGATCTATGTTCTAAACTGTCTCCATTTGGATCTAGAACTTCATAAAGTAGTCCAATTAAAGAGATCTATCGAATAGCAGAGCTATCGGGCAAACTTTAGCCAATTAATTTTGTGTAAAGTGGGTGGGTACACGATAAAGTTGGTGGATTGTGCATTTATTGGGTAGTGACGGTATTGTGTGGTATTTAATAGTCATTATTACGCATACTGAAGTTAGTTATAATTCTTGGAACTTGTCGAAGGTATAATAATTTACGAGCTTTACGAGTGTCTATCTAAACTATAGGTATACAACAGAGGTTGTAAAAAGATTACTCGTACTCCGGGAAGCTTTGACAGGGTATTCTACTAATGAACCTGAACATTTTTTCCTATGGAACTTATATTGCTTATGTAAAAGTATATTTAGGCTTAATATAGTCTGTAACAAAAGGTACACATTTGTACTCTCTTGAAAATGGTTTTAATATGAGTTTCTACTTATAAAATAGATATGCATGTACAAGTTCCAAGTAGTAAATAAAAAAAAGACGATTTAAAAAAATGTGTATAGCATTTTCTTAAATAAACAGGTTTTGACTTTGAAGCTGAACATCGTTTGTTATACAAATTTGCAATAAAAATATAGAATCTTCATAGAAAGTTCGCCAAACGTCTAACTGATTTCCAAGAAAAAAATTTTGTGTTAACAAAAAAAGTATAAAATAGAACAGAATTGATTTGGAACAGAAACCACAGCTGAGTTTTCTTTTAATATTACAGAAACCTCTTTTATTTAGCTGAAATATCCTCTCTTTAATAAAAAAAAGTGTTCTTATTTTAACCCTGTGTCTTTATAATCAGCCTCGTTAAACAAAGATGGAGCAGAATTTTTTTTCTGCAATACTCATAAAATCTTGAAGACAAGCTTCAAAAAGTCCTTAACCAAGTTGTGACATTTTGAGGATAAAAAGGTCACATAAGAAGCAGACAGACAGGTACAAACAGCTCACATTGGATTCTGTCTTATCATATAAAGTGGGTACAGTATCTAAAGGTCTAGTCCTATCCTAACAACAATTACGTTTAGACGTTTCTTTTCCTAAGCACAGTCAGCTTTGATATTATATGTATAGGATGTTTAACCGAAAAAATTATCATTTACTTACTCACGAAACTGAACAATTTTTCCATTGGAACTTACAGTGAATTCGCAAAAAAACTTTGGACTTTTCCATACAAAATTGATCGGCCAATCAGCCAATTTTGTATAGAGATCCCAAAGATTTTTTGAGAACCCATATTAGGCTCCTTGGGAAAAGTTGACCAGTTTCATCATTGGAAGTCCTCTAAGTTCCATGGACTGGTCTTTCTACACTTTCTTTTTTTTATCACTCTATACTATCATTTGTTACTTTAACATTGGTTAACTACCGTTAAGCCTCGAATACCTAATGAATGGTAAATGCTATGTAGTGTAAATATTGTATAAGCTTGTCACTTCTAGGAAGAGTTATACAGGGCTAAACAATAACAGACAAAAAAATTGGTCAGCTTGATCTGTTAAGCCCGTATATTCCCGTTGTGTCACACCATTATGTGTCACACTGTTACTCAACGGTAAAAAAATTACCGATAAGTTACACTGTGACTCAATGCAACTGATTTTTTACCACTGGGTTACAGTGTGACTCAACGGGAATTATTATTCCCTTTCAGTAACAGTGTAATCCTTTAGTTATTTATTATCGTCTATTCGTATGTTTATCACCCGTGCCACATTGAATCCGCGAATATATTTAATAGAATTCTAGACTTTCTTCGGGCTTCTAGACTTTAGTAGCAGTAGTATAATTATTAATTGAAAATTGTATATTTACAAAGCAATCTTAATAGCAATTGGAACAAGGTTTTGCCTGTGATACTTGGTGTTCAAAGTACCAGGATAGCATGACCGAACAGAAGGTAGTTAGTGCTGGACTACTATTTGATGCCCTATCGGTTACACCATTATATTGTTAATACTATAAAATATATTGTTGTAGTAGGACTATAATATACTAAACATACATAATAATATTAATTTAAATACATACATATAAAGATATAATACATCCAGACACTGAGCCAACCAATCTCCTCATCACAGAAATGTTTGCATTGGGTGGGGATCGAACCCATGACTCTCCAAGCATTAGTCAGGAGCGCTAACCACTGAGCCACCGAGTCAGTTTAAGGCTTCTGACATGGCTTTACTGAAATCTGCCTGGTAGCACCGGTTCCATCACTTAAACATGGTTTGCGAAGTACGAAAACGGTTGAGATTAAGCATTCACCCCATCAAAATCAAAAGCAAAATAAAAAATCTTTTTTTATTTAAGTAGATGCTTTACACATAATTTTAAATCGTCATATTTTTTCTATCTAGTACAAAGTTCCTACCACTCGGAACTTGTACACACTTGTATCCAGATTATGATTGTGTCTGTAGTCACTTAACATGAGTGTGATCGACGCGAGCACAAAACCCATGCATACCCTACTAGGGTACACCGGGGCGAATCGGATCAACTTTACTTTGAGGTTAAATAAAAATAACTTCCGTTGGAAGATTTTTTTATTTATTATTTTAGCTTTAATCAGTATTTATTCTAGTTTAAAATTCATAATCATAAATTTGAATAGTACTGAAATCGAATTTCTGTGAACGAACAACTGAAACTTGGGAAATATCCGATTCGCCCCCAATAGTTGGGGCGAATCGGATCATAATATATAGGGTGACTTTAAATTATTTCTTGATACGAAAGGCTATGCATGTGCTCATGATAACAAACAACTTTCCCTAAGGAGAAATAGTCAAATCACAAAAAAAATTTTGGACTCTTCATACTAATTTGGCCGCTCAGTTGCTAGATTTTTATGGAAAGACCAATTTTTTTTTTTGCGATTTGACTATGGGTTCCTCGGGGAAAGTTGTTTATTATCATGAGCACACGCATAGCCTTTCGTATCAAGAACTAATTTAAAGTCACCCTATATACAGTAATTAAATAGGGAACTCTTATAATAAATGGTTTTTAATGAAACAAAAAAAAAACATATTAATTAATGAATTAGGCATATAGTAATTGGCACGAAAATCCAGATAAATAGTCATTTATGTGGCACCATCCTATAAATGACAGAATTCAACACTCAAAGCTGAATTCAGTCCTCCGATGGTGGGTATTAAATTTAATCTCAACAGAAAATGTACATAGTGCCATACTCTTGACCAAGTTCTACTTCATATGAAGCATTAGTCTTATTTTTAACCTTCATAGTCTCATAAACCTTTTCAATATTTATTCAGTAACATCTCGTTTGTTAGCCTATTTTTATGAAGATTGTTCTTACTTTATGAGGTGATTCGCATTATCACAAGTTATTGTTAAACCCTAATGAAGAGAAAATAACTTATTTTATGAAGTTATTGTCAAGTGAATCATTATCCAACGTTTTCGAACAAGTCCGTTGCTACAATTGCTGCATGTCCTCAATCTATTGTTTACAGATGGCTTGATTTTCTATTTTCCTCACATCTTATTAAAAATATTGAACTTGGTTATTTTTTAACAAATAACCCACGGAAGCACATTAAGTCACGAGCAACGGCTTAACTACCTTGCGAAGTACGAAAACGTTCAAGATAAGTACCACTAACAGTCAAACTCATCCAGGTCTCGACCGTGTCTTTAGTCAGTTAACCTGTATAATCAACGCAAGCCCACTGAGTCATGACAAACGGTTAAACTGCATTGCAAAGCACGGAAACGGGCAAGATAAGCGGACAGCCACTAGGCCACTGAGGCTATTCCATCAATGTCACAGAAGAAGCCCCAATCCCCTACTATTAGTTTAAACCTTAAAGGTATAAAGTACCAACAAAATTTTCTATTATAGAAGGCTCATACTAGGGCATCAAATCGTAATACGGCTCTTTCTACCTTCTGTTTGGTTATGCTCTCCTGGTACTTTGGAACACGAAGTATTACAGGCTCTTTTATAATGATTTGATTAGTTTTACTGATAAGACCATTGGCAAGAAAATTCCTACTGGTTTTGTAGTAATTCTGTCTAATTCAACTGGTACCAGGACTATTCGGTAAGACTACTATATTAACACGTGTGACTCAACGGGAATTCTCGGCCCGTTGAGTAACACTGATACTCAACGGGAAAAAAAATTACCGTTGAGTCACACGTGTGACTCACCGGGAATTTTTTTACCGTTGTGTAACAGTGTGACTGAAACTGGTGTGACTCAACGGGAATATAGGGTTAAGCTGTATAAAAGTAATTTTTTTTGAAGGTTCGATTTTTGCATGGTCGGTTCGTATCAATAGTCAGTTAAACACGCAGTTTAACTGACTATTGATACGGTCATAAATTGGATGGGTTTGAATGTTAGTAGAATTTATCTCGACTGTTTCCGTGCTTCGCAAGGCACTTTAAGCAGTTTCGGCCGACTGCTATCACTAGATGACAGTCGGTCGTTAAGCCATGTCGCAGGCCTTTTAGGTGGCTTGAAAAACTTCTGACACTGGGGTTGGCCACTAGCTTCATAACCTCCACTAATCCGTACTTGGCCCCTAGTGTGTGGAGTATAGCCTTACCTTCTCGGAATGCCCGACCCACTACACTGACCCGTGCCACTGCAGTAGGGACCGATATGGGTTGTTAACGGTAGATTTTTTGGCATCAGTATTATGCATAC
Source organism: Coleophora deauratella (assembly GCA_958295455.1). Classification (NCBI taxonomy): domain Eukaryota; kingdom Metazoa; phylum Arthropoda; class Insecta; order Lepidoptera; family Coleophoridae; genus Coleophora; species Coleophora deauratella. Next base: position 8,338,458 of record OY282409.1, on the reverse strand, counting down.
TGTCGCCTTTAACAAGGGGATTTTTGGCCAAAAAGAACCTAGTATACGGTGTAAATAGCATCTAATTATTTCAATCTCCACCATTTTCAGCAAGTTCACTGACCTTTTGAACGTTGAATCGATTAAAAGGAACAGAAGGTGACGTTACAACAACAGAGGGACATATCCATCTTATTCTGTAAATAAGTTAAGTGACATATCACTTAGTCTGTTGTCTTTAGTTACATTCGTATGAAAACGGGTCTGTTTAATCAACTTGACGTGTGATGTCTCTGAAGTGGAATAGACTTGGTAATGGGGTCGATGTTACCGTTCAGTTCCTGTTATTTGATTACGCTTGGTATAGCAAAATGACAAGTGGTTTTTTTTGATACCACGCAAAATATTAAGTTAAAAAAGATAAATTATTTAAATACAGTTAACATCGCATTAGATCCTTATATGCATCCTTGTATTTTAAAAAAAGATAGGTAATACGCATATCCTTTGTTACAATACTTTATTTATTTTTGATTACATCTCCTCGATCCTTTTCGAACAGCTTTGTTCTTTTTTATTACAGAAAATCGGTTAGAAAATCGGATTTTATTGAACAACGTTTAATTGAGAATTGATAATAATTGAATTGAATGAAATGAGATTTCGATTTTCGTAGAAACGAACAAGAAGTTTAATCGAGATTTCGCAGAAACATCGATCAAATAAATGTTATCAGAGTTTGAAATGTCATTGAAACTAAAATTGAGTTTTCTGCGAACCGCAAATACGTACCTTGAAAACATCGCCAACTGTTATACTGTTTATGAATTCATTTATATTACTGGCTGGAAGGCATAAAATTACCCTGTCATCCTCCATCCGAAAACGAGATGAGTTCGCAAAAACATTTCGCAGCGGCGCTTAGTAGCAAAAAAAAAACAGACTTTTCTCCCAAAAAACTTTATAATGATAAGAAAACGCGCAAAGTAATTATCTTAGCAACAAGAAAGATTGACTCGTTAGAAGTTGCACAAAGCTTTGATTGTGTGAAATTTTAAGGGTCAATAAAAGGAGGGAATCATAAAAAGGGAATGTTAGACGCTCGGCCGACTTTCGGCTGTTTTACGATTTCGTTACTAAGTTCAATAGCCAATTTACTCACTCCTCTTAACTGCTTAGAGGAATGGCTCACTGAGAACAGATGAGGGTATAATTTTTTTCATCAAGCCACATCTTTTTCATTATGTCAGTAGATAAGGTAACAGTCGGCTAGTGCATGATGTCGGTAGATAAAATGACCGGTCGTTCACGTCAAAGGCGCTTGGTCATCTTTTTTTTTTTTGGTTGAAATTCAGAAAATGCTTAGTTTCAAATTGTAGATTTGTAATGCAATATGAGATGGGTAGGTACGTCAAAGTTGTTATTTTATTCAGTTACTTTACAAAAATAAAAGTATTTACTTAAGTGTGGGGTCCTACTGTTGAAACGGAACAACTTTTTCTATTACTCAGCAGAAATCACGAAAAAATAGTACTTCTCAATACAAATCGATGAGTTGTTTTACCATTATGCGATTTTGTGTTTACAAAAAGTCGTTTTAAGAGTAGAAATCCCCTAGAAGTACGTATTACTACACCTAAACCTGCAAGAAGAGACTTTGTACATTAAGACAAAGATTTTTAATGCAAAATTGTCAATATGGGCTTATTGAGGACAGGCCTTAGGATCACGTAGCAGCATCAGTGACGCACTGTTGAGCATTTATGAAGGCTCAATACTCAATCCTTTTTTTAAGCGTTCCGATCACTAACCACTACCAAGCGTGGCGATCGCAATAACATCCCATGTCCAGCAGTAAGTCTTGTGACTATTCATGCTTGATGATGATGAATGTAAAATTAGCTGGCTCTCAATAACAATTAATATGGTATGTATAATGTATATCTTTCGGTGATAGTATAGATAATTTAATACTACATAGTTCACTAGTGCGATACATATGACTTTTCGCAGCGTTAACCATGTGTAGATGTCAGCTGTCGTTACAAGCGTTTTGAATTTTTTTTTTAAGAAAATCAGTTCTTGTATCTTCGAAAGTCATTTGATTTTGTAATTAATTTAAAAAGTTGCAATTCTTAGCATTACAAATGAGTTTACTTACTTTACGTAAGGTACAGGTTTCAATAAGGTACAGGTATAGTAAGGTAGGGTTACATCTGTTAACTAGGTCACACTGCATTGTTCCCAGCAGTTCAGCGTTGCGAGCACCTGCATTTCTGTGTGTAATTATTGATATAGTTGTTGAAGTTCAAACTCTATAGTTAAACGCCGATGAATAAGCTCCTTAACTCACACACTTTTAATGTGAAGCGTACGACCAAAAAGTATATTCTCTTTTTTACTTTTTTGCATTTTATGGCCAGCTTTGATCCATTACTGGCGCCGTGTTACAAAAATGGTTGGCCGTGAAAAGAGATGTGAATACGGAATCATGTTATCTTTTTTATGCTGCATCCGGCCAGTTTTTGTGCATAATTCTGCCTGCCTTTTAATATTTAAACTTTTTGCTAACAGACACTCATATCGTCATTTAACATCAGGTAAGGTGTTGTCAAATGCATCTTTCTTCTCTTTTTTGGTAAAACAAATTGAACAGTGGTTATATTTACTAACTTTTTTGTACACAGAAAAGAGACAAAGAAAGACAATAATAAAGAAAGAACATACAAATACATAACTATTACTATATTATGTAAATCGGTATCCTGTTACAAACTAACTTTCTTAGAAACAGTCACATTTATGCCTTTTCCATTTTTCCGGAATGACATTCAGTAATAGGAAATCTATTTTATTCAGGCAGGCACACTCGAAAGTTTATATTTCTAGCCTGATATATGTATAATACAGACGCCCTATAATCTTTTTACGGTTACCAAACGCCATACTTAATCTTCAGAGGTATGGTAGCAGAGTTATTTATTTCGTTACGAGATCTACTCTTAGCAAGGTTGTGGCAATAAAATGTGCCAACACAATATAATTAGTATGGTTTGGTCTTGTATTAAAAAGTACGATGTTTCCATAGTTACTCAAGTACAACTTTTAGATCCACAAACACTTCCCATAACGGAGAGTTTATGAGTTCCAAGTGGTAGGAAGGAAGGAAAATTACCTCCGAAAACTGTACAGTGCTGCTTACTCCGAATAAAAGGTATTTTCATTTTTGTTGCTTTTCACGTCATAGAGTGAGATGGAAATGCCCAAGTTAACCGTTTTTTTAAAGAGATGCTCAACTTGTTATACCATGGAGTTTAGCAATCCAGACCAAGTTACTTCTAAATGAAGATTGTTTCCGGGTACTTCACATTCACACGAAATCTATACAAATTAGGTATATTATGTCCGATGACCTTTATGCTATTAGCATATTTTCACCAATCAATACATCGAACAAACATATTTATCAAGCTATTTGTAGCTATATTTTGTCCTGTTGTAACGTTGTCAAGCGCAACGTGTGTGTGTGGGCAGCACGAAGTTTATTTATCTATTTTGACGTCTTCATCAGGAGTTACGTTCATGAATTATGGAATAAGAAATTTTGAACTCACCTGAATGTGAGGCCAAGAAAACATTTTCTTGTGAACTTCGTTTTAGGGCTGTCGCTGCCAAAACATAAAAGGCGGATTAAGGGAGACGAGGTGAATAGGAGATGTTTTTTTCCAGAAATTCATTGGACCGTTCATGAATGTAAGCTCGCATATGAATGTTTTGGGTAACGAATAATGTTTTATTGGACTGTGTTGGTTTGTAGAAAGGTAAATGTAATATGGCGTATTCTTTATTAATATATTATTCTCTCTGTTTAATCATAGTCTACAAATATTTTACTTAGATGAATTGAAATCTACTTAGTTATGACACGTTGACTCTGTATGACAGTCCCTAATAGAATGCCGTCATAATATTATTTAATGGGAAAAATCCATACATTACATGAATGCGTAGACGCTTTAAAAATTCAAGTGCCTTTCACATATCCAGCAAAGGCTCTTTGTATGAATTCTTAAGTATTGAATTATACCAAATAGGTAGTTGTAGGACCGCGAAATAATCTAATCATCATACTGATTATTCTTTGACTAACTATATGAAATCGCAAAAAAATTTTACTGGAATTGTAGTAAATTTATTTTATTCCGCAATCATAAAACAACTTACAAGTAGAACTCCCAGTTAACGGATCTTATGAACTGCACATATTTCGTTACACCCCTTGCAAAAATGACAAACTGCAAAAACTAGTCCCTTGAAAATTGTCTTCTCTAACAATATACTGAACATCTAGGGTCCATTCATTGTACCCAAAATTCACTGTCAACCCTCCCCGTATTCGCGACAGTTTTTCATTAAATCCAAGTTAACGGTTCGTCGTGTATCTCGCTGAAGTAAAATTATAGAAGCTAACTGGATATGATTACAGAAAATGAAATATTTTCGTTCGTAACCTTCGAAAAAATAAGGTCACATACAAAATTTACATAATGTTATTTTGTACGTCAGCAAAATCTAGTTCAAATTGAAAAATAGATTTCTAGCACATAGATAATAAAATAGATAACATTAACAAGAGATCTGCAAAAACTGTTTTGTTGAAGACTAGTAAATAAAAGAAAAAGCCGTGTAGTTCGTGACCTATCCAATCCATAGTTGCTTATCAACGTAATGTAACTTTAGTAATCGCTAGCAATGTCTCGTAAACAAAAACTTTGGGGACACAAAAGGGGCAGCCAACAAACTGGAGTCATCTATCAATCAGCCGGTGACGTTGGAATTTGTACTTCTGTCCTTCTCTAGCTACAGAAGTTAGTAAGAGACAGAAAGTGTCACACTGAACACTGATCAGTTTGGTCATTGTGTTTTAAGATGAATAGGTCTTCCGCCCGTAAATGAGACAGTAGACAAAATTTAAAGACCTGTATTGTTTTGCAGGGAGTCAAACTTAGGTCTGCGTTATTAGTAAACCATCAAGGGTATAACTCGAATGCGTTTATATTATGAGGAACGTAGTATACAGTTTGTGAAATAAATTCGTTTTCGGCTGACGATGTAAAGAAGAAATTAAAATGTCCGCTGCCAAAGTGTTAAATAAGATACACCAGAGGAAGTTCATAAGTGTATAGTTTGGAATTTCGTGGAATTTCGATAAAATAGACGCTTGAGTTAATGGTTCGGCGAAATTGTGGTACGCCGATGCTACGGAATTTCGGCAACACCATCATTCGAGCCAATGACTTCGGGGTATTGGACAGAGAGTTCATTATACTCAAACTTAATCAGCAACATCGGTGCGGACTTAGAGGTATACAGACAAAGAGGTGTAGCGATACTGATAGTATGGGTCAATCTATCTACTCAGAAAACTTAACAACTTTATACAAATCATCTGAACGGTATGTATGAAAAGGCGAAAAAACACGAAAATACGCCCTTTACCTTTGACAATACATTAGATAAATAAGATAAGATAATAATTTATTCATTGTAAAAGGATAAATATACAAAAGTTTGTAAACAGCAATAAGTTTTTTTTACAATAAGTGTGATAGGTAGCAGACTAGAATCGATCGAACTCTCGAATTAGCTTCGCTACTGCGCGTAAATTTTATGTGTTTTCCTGCTTCTGCCTTAAAGGTATTAGAGACGTATATGACGACTATGTAGGTAACAGACATACTAAACTTAGGATTTATTAGCCATAATATCACTGTAATATATTTATGCGCAAGTGTCGTTCCTGTCATAATAATAAGCTTGCAGCATGCCTACCTACACAAGCTTTTTACAACTACTCTCACTTACCGAAATACGACTCGGATGGAATATAAAAAATATCCAGCAGAATTATTGCCGTTTACTTGGGAGAAAAATATTTATGTGATGCAAAGCATACATTTCCGCCGTCTCGGCGTCTCACACATTAGCTGTGATTTAGTGATAGCATTTATCAAAAAGCCATGCTGCTATAATATATATGGTCCATCCAAGGAAAGGTCCAGTAGCAGATTGTCTGATTTGCGATATGTTATGCTGATGTAAAATGCCCGCCCGTTACCAAGTTTAACTCGTTATTTTATGTGATGTAAAATGTATTTAATTCACTTTTAATATAATCTCGGATTTTCTCCAAATTATTAATCTTCAATATTGTACTAATGTACACAGTAACTGTTTAGATAAAAGGTAGTATGATGGAAAAGCAAGGATAAGAGCATAAGTACAATAATTATGAGCAGAGTAATTATGATCTAATGATATTTTGTGCCCACATATTCATGTGCTCTACATGCGTGCCAGGATACGTGCTCTACATGCCACACAAATTCTTATTGTATTTTGCCACTTCGTTTAAATTAGACTAAAAAGCAAATAATAAAATAAAAATATTTTACAATATTAGGTACTTTTAATAATTTAGACAAATCTTTTTAGGGTTCCGTTCCGTAGCCAAATGGCAAAAAAACGGAACCCTTATGGATTCGTCATGTCTGTCTGTCTGTCTGTCTGTCTCTCCGTCCGTATGTCACAGCCACTTTTTTCCGAAACCATAAGAACTATACTGTTGAAACTTGGTAAGTAGATATATTCTGTGAACCGCATTAAGATTTTCACACAAAAATAGAAAAAAAGAAAACAATAAATTTTGGGGGTTCCCCATACTTAAAACTGAAACTCAAAAATTTTTTTTTATCAAACCCATACGTGTGGGGTATCTATGGATAGGTCTTCAAAAATGATATTGAGGTTTCTAATATATTTTTTTCTAAACTGAATAGTTTGTGCGAGAGACACTTTCAAATTTGTAAAATGTGTGTCCCCCCCCCTGTAACTTCTAAAATAAGAGAATGATAAAACTAAAAAAAATATATGATGTACATTACCATGCAAACTTCCACCGAAAATTGGTTTGAATGAGATCTAGTAAGTAGTTTTTTTTTTAATATGTCATAAATCGTAAACCGCAATTTACCTACAACGAACTACAAGAAGTTTTATATTATGTTACTTGCTGTTACGGAACCCTTCATGGGCGAGTCCGACTCGCACTTGGCTGTTTTTTTTCATTTAGCGCTAGCGTATTGAGCCCCTCAATTCAAATCGCATGAAATATCTATAGTTTCTTTAAAAGGTTATTATTCCATTTTGGGTATTGGACATCTTGCGACTGAATCTCAGAAACGATGTTTTACCTCAAGCAGATAGATAGGTTGATGTGATTTCATGTTATCTTGACGGTGAGGATAGACCACTGTTTATTACAATAGTGTTCTGGGAATACAGCCTATATACGTATGTATATAGTTTTTATTTTATTTTTTATTTTAATATGAAGAAGTATTGCAAAGGGTTTGCAAGGTTTTATTATATCAACAAGGCTGACCAAAGGTTAAACTACCTGCTCATGATCCAAACAGATGAACACAAAAAGTAAACCATGAGATAAAAGGGATACATTATTTTTTCGAACAATAATAAATACTTGATATATAATATATGGTAATAAAGTGGTTTTATTATACATATGAAGGAATTATGAAACGACTTTATTGCACAGCAATAAAAAAGAAAATAAGTATAGGCGGCTAATGCTGATAAGCAGTTTCTTCCAGATTGTGTGAATAAACTTACTAATTTGGTTATTTATATTATTTAAAGTACTTTCAGGTATTAATAAATTACACTTTAGATAAGACAAAATCAAATCAAACATATGTAATAATAAGTAGTAATACTTATTCGAGTGAAATATGTTTGATTTGAAAACCGTGTTCTCAAAGTTTTTCCATTCTAGCTCCAAAGTTAAAGTCACGTCTAAACGAGCGAATCAAAAAAGCAATCAAACGCAGACGCAAAAAGTTTGACTGCGTTAAACCATATTTTTATTCAATAAAACATATTTTGAATCAAATTATCCTCGTTTGAATGTAAAAAAATATATTACAATACTTATCAAGTTCAATTTTGGTTTACATGTCAAAGTCATGTGCTGCGTTAAATTGCTATGCAATAAAATAAATTAGAATTACGCTTTTGGTTGGACGATGTTTGGACGTTTGTAGGGACTCGTACCTGTTAGAACTTTCAAATCAATCAAATCAAATCAAATACTCTTTATTGTCATACAAGAAACATACAAACATATAAAATTAACACAATAAAAAGAAACAAATCGACAATCTGGGCGGTCTTATCGCTAAAAGCGATTTTTTTCAGACAACCCGTAGTCCGGAAAAAAAGGCCAGAAGCAGAGAACTTTTCCACGTAAGACAATCTAATATCATTGTCGGACGAAGCCACAGATTAGATAATAGTACTACGTAACGAAGCTCAGACACTGTCAGCTGGGCAATTGAAATATTACGACTATGTGCATGGTTTTTATATTGGTGCTGACATTCACATATCGCCGGAAATGTCTTTAAGAGGGAAGGCGGTAATGTTCATTCTTTAATATCTGCAGGAAGAATTATTTTACTCTTCTTTATTTTGTGATTGGCCAAATCCTGAACACCACCACACCACCGTGTGAATAACGTAAAAAGTTTTCAAACCGTTTGCTCTCTTTTTTATCGCACTCAATACCTATATCTGTCTCTTTTCTCTGTAACAAGTTGCAAAACTCCCTGATTTGTTTTCATTTCTGTTCAGCCTATTTGTAGCGTTCTAAGCCAACGTCACATACCGAACTCTCAATATTATTTTATCAATAAAACAAAATAAAAAGGCACTTTTATCTTGTTATTAATTGGTGTAATGACGTTGTAATATTTTCTCGCTTCGTCATATTTTTCCACTTACCCAAACACCGACCGAGCGCCACCCTCGGACAGTGATGCGTCATTATAGATATTATGAATGAGTCTTGGTTTTTTTGGATTTAAGGATAAAATTTAAATAAGCGGCTTTTCAACTGTAACAGAGTTGTTTTTAAAAGTACGAAGTTGTTGTACCACACTGGCAAAACGCTAAGATATGTCACCTGATATGTCACCAATATCGTCCAGTTTGGAATGAACCTTAATCACTATGGTTTCTTTTTTCTTTTCTTTTTTAATATCTAATTTCTAATACAATCTCCTTTAGTTTATCAGATGTTTTACACGCTTCTTGCTATTCTAACCACGTTCAATCAGCGTTTCTCCTAGGCCTAAGGCGAACTCTGTGTCACCTTTATCTAAGCGGCCTGAGACTTAGGGTGCGTTTCCCTTGCTCGAAATGAAGTGAAGTGGAGACTTTACGTAATCTGATTGGTCAATTCGGCACGTCTCCGCTCAGCTCCGCCTCAGTGGAAACGCACCCTTATGAGATCAAACCATCTAATGTGTATTTTATGTGACTAAAATCTGCTACACTGGTTATTATTGTTATTGGATGTGACGCCTGAGAGAAAGTGAAGCGGTCGTGGCTCGGTGCGGCTTGTGGGGTCGCATCGATCACGCTAGTTAACTGACTACAGACACGGTCAAGCCGTCAAGCCACGTCAAACTGAACGTTAAGCCGTAATTACGGCTTAACGTTCCTTGATAAACGGTCGAGATACATGTCACTAACAGTCAAACCCATCCGTGTGACCGTGTCTGTAGTCAGTAAACTTGCGTGATCGATGCGACCGACCGTGTCAGAGGCCTTAAAAAAGGTGACTTGAAAACTTCTGACACTGGGGTTGTCCACTAGTCCCACAACCTCCACCAATCCGAACTTGGCCCGAGTGTGTGGATGTGGAGTATGGCCTAACCTTCCCGAGTTATGTGAAGAGACCCGTGCCCCTGCAGTGGGGATGATATGGGTTGTTAACGGAACGCCTGCGGGGTACAGGCGGGTATTCAAGTACTAGGTGGACTCATTACACCCTATTTCCGTTTTAGGTACGCGAGCGTTACTATTTCCACAGATGCACTGATACTACATACTACTACTACTACAGATGTTTTCGTTACGAAGTTACTTGAATGTAAGATACACATCATTATTCCTGGCCTTTGTTCTCGTTGTGTAAGATACTAGTCCCTTAAAAAAAATTAAATAGATCTACACTAAATACTGAGAGACTATAGCGACTCGTGCTAAACGGTTTCATCAATAAAGATTAAGGAACAATACATATCCATTACGATGATCTGAGATACAGCAGGGTGGTGGAATTATGCAAAACGCTTACCTCCTTAGTAACAACTGGGATCCAATCTTGATGCAATGTAAGGTATGTGGTGATCCAATGTGGTATGAATCCTGGTCCCGTGCAATGTAAAAACATTGTCGTACGTATACCTATGCTCCGCTGAAAAAAAGTAGGTGTGACGGAACGTATATTTTATAACGATGGCAACACTGGCCTAATTTAAAAAACTGACAGCGGTGACGTCAGAGCACTTGTCAAAAAAAACCTGTGAAAATGAGATAACCTATGTGTGCAGTTTTTGTTCAAAAATGTTTAGAAATTAATATAAGAAATCCAAAATATAGAAGAATTTACACGGTCTAATAGTTTTTCCTAATGTTTCCCACCTTCCGCCACATAATGGCGACCGTGACAGGACCCTAGCCGCCGGTGGGCAAGTTGTGCCTTGTGACCGGGGCATGTGGTTATGAACATCATGGCGGACTTGAAGGAATTCCACGAAAGGGAGCATCTAAGAAGAACATTCTGCAGAACCGCAGCTTCTATTGAAAGCCATCTTGAACGAAATGAAATTTCGATGGCAATCATTGACATGGATTTTCTGAAGCAAAAACACGCAAGGTTAGAAATTTTGAACAAGGCCATACAAGACCGCATGTTGGACGATTACGATGAAGAAGCCTACTCGACCGAAATAGACGTGGTGGAAGACTACACACACAGGTGGTATACCATTAAAAACAAAATGGAAGCAGCCGTTTCAGCCAAACTCGTGGTGAAATCGGATTCAGTCTGCAGTGCCGAGCCAAAGTCAATCAGTTCCAGAAATTTTAAGCTTCCTCGATTAGAAATCAAGAAATTTGATGATGACCCAAAGAGCTGGCTGGCGTTCTGGGGCCAATTTCGCAAAGTTCATGAAGACAGCACCATCCATCAAGAGGATAAGTTCCAGTACCTCCTGCAGGCATTGAAAGATGGCTCAAATGCGAAGACCCTTGTGGAGAGCTTCCCACCATCTGCAGAAAACTACGAGAAGGCAATCGGTCAACTCATCGCAAGGTTCGCCCGTGAAGACATGCTGATTCAGGTTTATATAAGAGAAATACTACAGTTAGTTTTATCTCAGAGTAGAAATCAATTAGATATCAAAACATTGTATGATAAATTATCTACATACTTATTGGCTTTAGAATCACTTGGTATTACAAAATCAAAATATGAAACTATTTTGTATCCTTTAGTAGAATCTTCAATTCCAGAAAATATTTTGATTGCCTGGAATAGGAATCAAGTTCATGACAAAAAGCAGTTGGCACACTTGTTAGATTTTTTGAAAAATGAAGTAGAAGCTGAAGAGCGCATTAGAATGGCTAGGTCAGACTTTAATAACCCTTCTACCCATAGGAGTCTAGCAGGTGATGAACGCATTCCTACGGCATCATGCATCGTGTCAAACGTCAAACCAGACACCAAGCCCGGTAAGGATACTTGTTTGTTTTGTAATAAAAGTGGCCATAGTGTTTATGAATGTAGCAAGGCAAGCAAGATGTCTCTGGAGGAAAAGAGGGAGGCAATAAAAAAGGGGGGCTGTTGCTACATATGTCTAAGGAAGGGTCACATGGCTAATAAGTGCAAAGTTTTTGTTAAATGTCTGATTTGCTCAAAGAAACATCCAGTAGTTCTCTGTCCTAATGTCCATAGGGAGGAAAATAAATCTGAAAATATACTTGTATGTCACAAAATTAATACGACGACTCTTTTACAGACGCTAATAGTCAACATCACCTGTAATGGACAAACGAAGAAGGTGAGAGCTTTGTTGGATAGCGGGTCACAGAGGTCGTATGTCAGAAGCTCTGTTGCTGAGGAAATGGAGTTAAAACAAGTCGGAACAGAGAGCATCGCTCACATAGTATTTGGAGGTGATGATCGGCCTGCAAAGGTATACAAATGCTTTGAATTACAGGTGAGTGATTTAGATAACTCATTCTTTCTTAAGATCAATGCATTGGGGCAGCCGAATTTATGTGGACACCTTCCAAAAGCGAATAGTAAGAAATTACTATCTCAACTGAAGAAGAGAAATATTAAGATCAGTGATTTTCAGTCAACAGACACTGAAATTAATCTCTTAATCGGCTCCGATTATCTAGGGTCCATTATAACTAATCATTTGGTCTCAGTAGATAAAAATATTGTTGCCATGAAGACCAAATTAGGATGGACAGTTCAAGGGCCAACTCAGGTACAATCAGGCTATAGTTCAGTCGCGAACACAATCACAAACGTGTCATGCTTCTCACAGATTAACATTCCAGACATGTGGAGTGTGGAACTACTTGGAATACAGGACCCATATGAGAAGCAGTGTATACAAGCGGATAATAAAGAGATATTAAATAATTTTTACGATAATATTTCAGTTAATGGCGAAGGCCGTTATGAAGTATCGCTGCTATGGAGAGAAGGGTGCCCGAAGCTCAAGCCGAACTATGAGGTAGCAAGAAAAAGACTGGAGTCTACAACCAAGAAGCTGATTAGTACAGGTAACCTCAAAAGTTATGATTATGTTTTATGTGACTGGAAAGAGAAAAACATAATAGAGGAGGTCACAAATGATGATAAAAATATGGGTCACTATCTCCCTCATCACTCGGTGATTAAATTATCCAGCACCACAACTAAAGTGCGCCCTGTTTTCGATGCCTCTGCCAGAGACAATAATGGGCAGTCACTGAATAGTTGCGTTAATAAAGGAATAAATATTATAGAAATGATACCTAGGCTATTACTTTTTTTCAGAAAGGGTACTTATGGAGTAATAGCAGATATAAAACAGGCATTTTTACAGATTTCTGTCATTGAAGAAGATCGCAACTACTTAAAATTTTTGTGGTGGGAGAACCCTGACACCTGTGACAGAATAGTGACATACAGACATAACAGAGTTGTGTTTGGAATAAGTTGTAGTCCATTTTTGTTGAGTGCTACGATCAACTATCATTTAGATAATTGTTCAGGGGACTACAAAGAAACAGCGCGTAAATTGAAAGAGTGTCTATATTCAGATAATGCAGTAACTAGCTTTAATACGACTGCTGAACTTGATGCTTTCATGTTACAGGCTACCCAGTTAATGTCTGAGGGACATTTCGAACTACGAGGGTGGGTAACCGCGCCAAAGAAAAGAGAGGAGACTGCAAGAGACGTGTCAGTGCTGGGTATGATATGGAATACACAAGAAGACAGCCTGCACTGCAATGTTAACATAAAAGAAATCTCACAAGAAAAGGTAACAAAAAGATATTTACTTTCTGTGACTCAGCATATATTCGATCCAATGGGATTTGTATGCCCTAGTACCCTGATACCTAAACTTATTATCCAGAAGGTATGGGAAAGCAAAATTGATTGGGACCAGGATATACCACTAAATTTAAAAAAGCAATTTATTGAATGGCAAAAGAGTGCTCATTTAATAAACAAATGCACATTTCCCAGACGTGTATCTTCTGCGCCGATTGAAGAAAGCGACACCAGTCTTCACATCTTCTGCGACGCCAGTGAGAACGCGTACGCTGCCTGCGCATTTCTGAAAACAGAAAACAAAACAGAGTCGCTCCGGCACACAAGAAAATGTCTCTGCCGAGGCTGGAGTTGATGAGCGCAGTCATCGCGTCACGTCTGTATCGAGAAATCATGAATTCCAGATTATTAGAAGATTGTAAATCATTTAAGAAGTATTTCTGGTCGGATTCAGAAGTGGTACTGGCATGGTTAAAGAGGGAAGCTGAATGGAAGCCGTTTGTTAGTAATAGAGTGAAAGAAATACTCACCGTCACGGAAAAATGCGATTGGCACCACATACCTGGCACCAGTAACCCTGCAGATATGCCGTCACGCGGCTGCAGTGCGTCGAAATTGCTGGAGAGCCAATGGTGGTTGGGCCCTGACTGGCTTTGGCACAACAGTGATCACTGGCCGCGATCCAGTAAAGGAAGCCTACCTACTGATGAAGATATGGTGAATTTAGAACAAAAAAAATGTGTAAGTGTACACATACACTCTAATATTGAACCATTCAGCTCCAAGCTGTTGTATTTTTCCAAATACAACCAGATTGTACGACTAACAGCTTGGTTATTACGACTGAACCCTAAATTAAGAAGAAAATTTAAAAGAAGTAAAGATATTTCTAATGAAGAATATATTTATGCTGAGCAGAAATTAATTAGAATATTACAGAAAGAAAGTTACCCAGAAAAGAGCAGTCTCCCAAGAAAAATAAACACAGTGACGGATGAAAATGAAATAATAAGAATCCGAACTAGATTAGAGTTGTGTAATGAACATAAAGAGTTTGTTAATCCTATTCTGTTACCAGGTAATAATGAAATCGTGAAGCGCTTTGTGAGGCAAAAACATGAGAAAGTGAATCATGCTGGCACGCAAACATTGATGTCTTTACTCAGAGAAAAGTACTGGATATTGGGTTGTAGACGTCTAGTGAAGGGAATTATTTCATCATGTGTTATATGCAAAAGGTATAAATGTAAACACTTTGAAATACCGGAGGCACCTCTTCCCACAGATAGAATAGAAAGTACAACAGCTTTTCAGGTATCTGGAGTAGACTTCGCGGGCCCGCTGTTTCTCAAAAATCAACAGAAATGTTGGATTGCTTTGTTCACATGCGCTACGTATAGAGCGGTTCATTTGGAGTTGGTGGAGTCTTTGTCTGCAAATAGCTTTTTGATGGCGTTGAGACGTTTTGTAGCTCGCAGGGGACGGATAGAGATTATGTATTCTGATAATGCTACTAATTTTCAGAAAGCTGCATCCCTGCTGAAAGAAGTCAACTGGGAGGAGATAGAAGCGGCGACAGCTACTACTTTCCCAGCTATCAAATGGAAATTTATTCCACCTAAGTCCCCGTGGTGGGGAGGGTGGTGGGAAAGACTAGTGAAAGTAATGAAGGAGATCCTGCGTCGCATGCTGGGCACATCCGTCGTTGATTATGTCGAGTTATCTACATTATTGTGTGACTGTGAAGGGACTATTAATAGCCGACCTTTGACATATGTAGCAACAGAGGATGACTCATTAAGGCCTCTTTCTCCAATGTTGTTTCTTCATGGGCTATCTACAACAGAGTTGCCGGAACTTGATCAAATTGATAGCAGAAACATCAATGTCCGGTTAAAGTTTCTGCAGAAGTTGAGATCAGATTTCCGTCAGAGATTCAGAAATGAATATTTAGCTTTGCTTGTTAGTAAAAATAAATGTAATCCCATTATTCCGGAAGTAGGCAATGTTGTTTTGGTAGAAACGGAAACATCGCGGTTGTATTGGCCATTAGGTATTATAATGGAATTGTTCACAGGTGCTGATGGTCAAACCAGAGTCGCAAAGGTGCGAACTGCAGCTGGTGTGCGGGTGAGAGCCTGTCAGAAACTCTACCCACTAGAGTTATCAGCTGTTACAAGTGAGTGGCTTCAGTTGCCTACTAATGAAGGTAAGAAGCCGGATGACACGGAAATGCAGTCCGGTTCTAAATGGTTAGAACAGGATGCATCTTCTAAGTCAGACGAAACCCCACTAGATTTTCTTAGTAGTAATACTCAGCCATTCTCAGCTACCACTAGAAAAGGTAGGGTTATAAAAATTCCACACAGGTTCTTAGACTAGCACTGTGCCAGTTGCTTAATATATTTTGTGATTTAATACATGATATGTAATGTACCTAATATTTTGACTGTGATATATTTACTGACTAGGTATTGTTGTGTATTAATATTGGCTATTGTATACTATAAATATTTTGACAAGTCCCAATTTTATATTATACAATTATTTAATTTTGACATGTATACAAATTTATAACTATTTTTAGAATATTGTGTTTTTTTTTGACGTTACCTATCTGTATTAGATACTGTAACTATTTAGAATGGAACGAGAAAGTTTAAGCTGCAAAGTCGTATTTAAGTTTACGAAGTCAGTACTTAAATTTTCATTTATATTTTTTATTTTGATATGAAACCGTGTTTTGACTCATTCCACCCTTTACATGGAATGGATGACTATGTATTTAATTTTTGGATTGATAATTCACATTTTATTGTGACTGAATGTAAAGTGATTGCATACAATATTTTATCATGGTGTTTCTTTGACTTATAACGAAAAATGTTATTCCAAATTTATTTGACATGATGCAGTGATATTTTTTTTGACATATTTAATGTAACTTTATGCATTTTCAATGTAATGAAACATTTTCACTTTGTTTGTTTGCTTGCTTGTGTTTACTTTTTAACGTGACATTGACATAAGATTTTTTCTTTTTTTGTAAAGGACAATGTTGCCAGATTCACCTCCATAGATTTTTTTTTTCTCGCCTTTTTTCCTGGCCCGGAGGATGTGACGGAACGTATATTTTATAACGATGGCAACACTGGCCTAATTTAAAAAACTGACAGCGGTGACGTCAGAGCACTTGTCAAAAAAAACCTGTGAAAATGAGATAACCTATGTGTGCAGTTTTTGTTCAAAAATGTTTAGAAATTAATATAAGAAATCCAAAATATAGAAGAATTTACACGGTCTAATAGTTTTTCCTAATGTTTCCCACCTTCCGCCACAGTAGGTATTATGAATTGTCTCAAAACATTTTGTGTTTTAAAATTGCAGCATTTTAGAAGTTACACGCCTTTGAATCCTATGTTAAAAAATAATTATTTTTACCTCTCCAGCACGGGTGCCTTTGGTCCCTAAAAACTCAAAGCAAAACGCTTTTTGCTGCGAGTGTAAGAAAAAGTGATTCGAATTTCGAACACCACCTTTTGCGCGGCGCTGAAAAAAATATGGGCGATAGTTCGTTCAGAAACCCTTTTTAGCCTAGCGATTTAATGGATATGCACAAAATGTTGTCTGTTATTTAATGAAATTTAAATTTATAAATTTTGCTATTGCATTTTTAAAGACTTAATATTTAAAATAAATATGTATTAAGAAAGTGAATGTCGCTTACTTAAAAATATTATGTTTGGTTTTCATCTTAGGTTTTCATAAAAATGACAAGCAGTGCAGTTTCCGAACGCAACCTCTAAATTAAAAAAAAACCTCTAAATTTTTACAACATTTTGTGCCTACGAGTTAAATCGCTAGATCAAAATGAGTTTCTAAACAAACCATCGCCCATATTTTTTTAGCGCCGAGCAAAAGGTGGTGTTCGAAATTCGAATCACTCTTTTTCACGCTCGAAGTAAAAAGCGTTCTTACTGCGAGTTTTTCGCACCAAAAGCACCCTTTTCGTGCTGGAGAGGTAAAAAGATTTTCATTGTTTTAAAATTTATCACAGTGTTTTTGTCATCTACTATCATGTCCATTAACGTTTATTGAAATCTAAAATTCATGTATGTTTCCAATTTTCCGCGAGCGCGTGCCTATCCAACCCAGTTAAATGAAAATTCAATTAAAGATTTAACGATCCCAGTAACTTGTTGATTAAACGCTGGCGCCGCCGCTGGTCATGTAGTCAACTTTTTTTAAATCATGATGTATTAAAAGTTGATATGTTAGGTAAACTTAAAACTAGGTTTTGACCTAACTGGTTCTCGTTTTAAGTGGAGTAAGCGGAAATAAGACTATCTGGATATAGTGAGGTTGTTTTAAGGAGTCATTTTTAACCCCCATAGTGAAAGGTGGGTCTGTCTGTAGCATTTTAGCTCTCAAACGGGTTTCATTTTTATCGCGAAAGTTCTTAGCTACCAAGTTTAAAGAAATATTTTCGGATTTTTTTTTACTTTTTACACAACTCTATCAGCTTGTGAGCCAAGTTAGTATAAACATACATAGGTACGTACATACTTCTCTTATTTTCTAGTTTTTGGATTCTATTAAATTTATACAATTAATGAACGGACTGTACCTAATTAAAGTAAAATAAGAAATAATTCATTTATTTCATTCAAAAATTGTACGAATGATATATGGTATGGTAGTCTACTACTTAATACTTTTAAGTTTGTGGACAGGTGACAGTGAATAAATCTGATCTTTACAAAAAGTATTATGTTTTGTTCTTATTTTACGTTTTTGTAGCCTAAATCCCTTTAGTAATAACAAGCTGGTGCCCATTACTACGTACGCGTAAAAGCTGAAGAAAAAGTAGCCCATGTGTTAATCCAGATTATAAACTATCTCCGTGCCTTTCAACCAAATCCGTTCAGCTGGTTTTGCGTGACTGAGAAATAAACTTCCACATATCTAAACTCACATTCATTATACAGGGTTACAGGAAAAGTCGTACTGAATATTAAAACACGTTATTATTCAGGTGATTTCTGATGGATTTGATTCAATGATATGGTGTCCGAAACTTAACCGTTATGGATATATTGAACTTTAAAGATTTTTTAAAAAATCCTCAATTTTTTGACTTTTTTGTCGATTTTTTTGGGATTAGTGCTTCTGGGGTACGTTTTTTTGATGTAACTAGTTAGAAGGCATGTCAATTAATAAAAATGATTAACCAAAACTGAACCTACTACTAACAGCTTAAAAAGACTGCTTGACAACGGTTAGAATTAAATAATTTTCATTAAGTGTTTTTAAATTTGAAGCTCTCTGTTTTAAAAAAAATGTATGGAACTTATTCTGCAAATCATTTTAAAAACTTTTAGATCTCTTTAGCTATTCAAAAAGGTATCACACTTACTATTAAATAAGCAAAATATTGACCAAATAACAGTTAAGTTAGCAGAGGGTACATTTTTTTAACAACTCTTTAGTCCTTTTCAGCTCCAAACGAAGAGCAGTTTTCTTCTCAAAACTTTGTTTAAGGCCTTAATTTTTGTTAATCGACTCTTTAATTTACAGATTCTCAACGATTAATAAGACTAAAGGCCTTAGGGTGCATTTCCACTGATGCGGAGCGGGGCTGAGCAGGGCGGAGAAGATCAGAGAATAGTAGCAAGTGTTTCCACTGAAGCGGGGCGGAGCAGAGTAGAGCAGAGTGGAGTGAAGTAGGGCGGATCAGAGTAGAGCAGAGTGGAGTGAATTAGGGTGGAATGGAGTGGAGCGGAGCAGAGCAGACCTAGAAAATGGTCACATGCAGCTCAAGACCACTCAGCTTAGCTTCGCTTCGCTCCATCCCGCTCAGCTCTGCCCCGCTCCGCTCCGCCCTACTTCGCTCCACTCTGCCCTACTTCGCTCCACTCTACTCTACTCAGCTTCGTCCCGCTTCAGTGGAAACACTTGCTACTATTCTCTGATCTTCTCCGCCCTGCTCAGCCCCGCTCCGCATCAGTGGAAATGCACCCTAAGGCCTTTAGTCTTATTAATCGATGAGAATCTGTAAATTAAAGAATCGATTAACAAGAATTAAGGCCTTAAACAAAGTTTTGAGAAGAAAACTGCTCTTCGTTTGGAGCTGAAAAGGACTAAAGAGTTGTCAAAAAAATGTACCCTCTGCTAACTTAACTATTATTTGGTCAATATTTTGCCTATTTAATAGTAAGTTTTATACCTTTTTGAATAGCTAAAGAGACGTAAAAGTTTTTAAAACTATGTGCAGAATAAGTTCCATACATTTTTTATAAAAAAGAGAGCTTCAAATTTAAAAACACTTAGTGAAAATTATTTAATTCTAACCGTTGTCAAGCAGTCTTTTTAATCTGTTAGTAGTAGGTTCAGTTTTGGTTAATTATTTTTATTAATTGACATGCCTTCTAACAAGTTACATCAAAAAAACGTACCCCAGAAGCACTAATCCCAAAAAAATCGACAAAAAAGCCAAAAAATTGAGGATTTTTAAAAAATCTTTAAAGTTCAATATCTCCATAACGGTTAAGTTTCGGACACCATATCATAGAATCAAATCCATCAGAAATCACCTGAATAATAACGTGTTTTAATATTCAGTACGACTTTTCCTGTAACCCTGTATAAGTAGGAAGTAAGATAATACCTATATTACGTAGTTTAATGCGCCTTTTAGTGACGCTTGTAAGAAGTAGGTATTTGGTAAACTCTCTACGCACCAGAAAGATTTCAACAGAAGATCGCTAATCCTTTATAATACTTCGGGAATCGCATAAACACTGAGTTTATCACGGGCCGTTACTCACAGAGACAACGCCTCTCCCCCAAGTATTTTACGTAAAGTTTCAGCGGCAAAATGGGGGTGCGAACTCGGGACGGTAACAAGGTGTCTGACTTGTAACTTTACCGCCTTTTACAACTTCTCATTAAATGTGAAAGTTACAGTAGGTAGGTAAATTTCGAAATATTAAAATCCTTTATTCAGTTTTGTTCCCGTTGGATGCTAGCTGTGCGGAATAATTAAAGGCTTCCGTGTTTCGTGTTTATGCTTTGTCATCTGGCAGATTAACGAAATTTTGTTTACAAAGAGAAGTATTGTAACAAATAAATGATTAAGAAGTTTTAATAATATTTGCTGAAGTGAAATTTCAAAATTGAATTTCAAACTGCTGGATTTATGGCTGCTGCTGATGTGTTTAACCCTATACCGTCCCTGTTATTTTGATCTTGACGCTTTCCCAATTAAACAAGGAATTAACCTTTTATACGTATATGTATTGTCATTTTAAATGAAATGAAGTTTTAAATGTTGCATTCATTTTGAAACTCTTAGAGATTGAAATTTTGAATATTCCTTCCATAGTATTGTTTGCTTCACAAAAAGGTTGTACAGCCATGATATGGATACTTTCTCGTTAATTACAGGATTGTTATTGCTAAGTACAAATTAGCAAAATTTTATTTGACATGAAAATATACTTCCTAAAACCTTCATCGCTCAAAAATAAAATACATACATATTTTTTACACTTGCATTTTTTATTCGTTGAACGGTTTGGTTTTTGCGTTCATTATTTGCAACGATTTCTTTTTATATGAAGGTTATGACATTTTAATTGTTTATTTTAATTTATATTTAATTATTACTTGTGCAATGGTTATTTCTTTAAATAACTTGTTAACATATCATCCCCACTGCGGGGTAGGTCTCTTCCCATACCTCGGGAAGGTTAAGAACCACACACGGTTTATTTTTTAATTATAATAACTATTCTTATTTAAACTTCAATTTTAAGTGCCATCTTTTTCGCGATATTTTTTATATTTTTATGTCAGTTTTGTACTGTACCGTGTTGTTTGCTATAAACTTTTGTATATGTATTTAAAAATAACCTAAAATTAGTAAAATATAGTAGATAGTCGCATTTCACCGTTTTGTTAGGTATACCTCCAATAATATTCTATCGTGTATGTTATGCAGATTGCTCCACATGATATACAAATTTTCCAGTCATTGATCCTGGCCAGCTGCCAGCGAAGCCACCTTCCTCGTAGTTTCATTTTCCTACATGCGGAGAAGCTACTGGGATTAGAGAATTTGGATCGCGGATTATATGGGGAACTTACGCAGTAATAAATTCTAATGTTTTCTACCTCTTTTTAACTTGGGTTTGACTTTTTTTCCAACCGTGCAAGCGGAGGGCTATCTTTTTCTGATGTATGTTAGGAAAAATCGCATTAGTAACTTACTGGT
Organism: Coleophora deauratella; assembly: GCA_958295455.1. Classification (NCBI taxonomy): domain Eukaryota; kingdom Metazoa; phylum Arthropoda; class Insecta; order Lepidoptera; family Coleophoridae; genus Coleophora; species Coleophora deauratella. Next base: position 8,316,715 of record OY282409.1, on the reverse strand, counting down.
TAGTCGAGATTTGCTGTTGATAGTGACAGAGTAAAAGTTTGGTGCATTTGGTGTTAAAAATATGGTAAGACAATCTCGACTATGATTTTCTTACATTGAGGTGGGTCCGTTTCTTTGTTAACGCCTGGAGGTGAAACCATAGAGTTTATTTTGGATTTCGTTAATGTTGGTGAAATTGCAAAACACTTTTGGATTTTATATACAAATAGATCAGCTAATTGGCCAACACTGTATTAAAAAAAAGCGATTTCAGAAATGTCGTAGAACTAAAAATTCAGTAGGAACCCACCTTTAACCCATTTTTTTGTTACACACACATATACATAACAAACATTGCCCTTCTTCTGGAAAAGTTGGCTGTATTAAAATGAAATTTTGTGTTGTCTGTCGAAGTCAAACAAAAACATACTGACTAATCCTTCGCAAATCCTCTCATACTCGGTTTATCCATCTAAGGGTCTATCAGTCGTCTAAAGGGCCAAGCGAGATACTCGTAAATACACTTTTGAAAGCCTCAGAGATCCCTAAGGGTGCATTTTTATTGACGGGCGGAGCGGTGTTGCAATCAAGTAGCTTTTCATTGCAGAGGATAACAGTAGATTAGGTTTTAGTTTTTTTTTATATTACATTACATATGTATGATGATTGATATGACAATTTTTATAGCTCATAAATATGGTCAAAAGTGAATTGAATTGGTTTGTTTGTCTACAGGATGTTAAAAATGCGTTTGAGATACTCAGAATCAAGTACAAATACAGGAAAAATATTGAAAAAATCCATTCTACAACATTTTTCAGTTTCCCATACTAAATCTGAATACTGAATCAAGAATTTGTATGGGAAACTGAAAAAAAGTTAAAGATCGATTTTTTTCAATATTTTTCCTGTATTCTGTACTTGATTCTGAGTAACCTCTTAAAATCTCAAAGGCACTTTTTAACACTCTGTATATTTTACGTCAAGTCGCAACGTAGCAACGGATCGTCATGATTTTCTCTACAGAGACATTTAACGGTATGAGAAGAATCAAAAATTCCAAAAATAAGACAAATCAACGGTATTAATACTGTAACTAGTCATCCAGTTTCACTGAATTAGGCAATGAGCTTAGCTAGTTGATCGGGAACAATATATCATTTTTGTAGTTTTATCCCGAAAACAGCATTGCGAAACTCCAATATTAATAACGATATTGAAAATGTTATATTGAAAACCTTAAGACGTTTCTTCATATAGCCGATATACGATAATTAATAAAAGAGTCAAATGCACACTAAGCTGTAGGAACAAAATCGGACATTAAAAATAGCCTTAAACATGAGTTTTGGTCAGTCAATATGTGAGCTTTTTTTAAAAAAACGCGGTAAGTCTAATTAATTTTTTAACAATTTTCTTTCACAATCGTTTTTTACGTATTATTCTTATACGTGAAAAATTCAAATTTAAAATTGTTTCTATAATAAATTGTGAGAGAGATGACAGAAAACTTCATAAAGTCTGCTCGGGAACGAGCACGACGGACACGAGTGTTCAAATGATATATGGTTTGGGCTGGAGATGCAGTACCGAGTCATTATTACAAAGTCGGTCACTACTTATTGATATTCTTTTGAGTACTTCCCGTATACCTAGAATCATGAAAAGCAATGTCTTATAGCACAAGTAAAGGAAAAGTCCGAAAACCATCAATTTTTAGTTAAATCACAGTTTTTTTGTGATGACTCGCTCATGCTTCTAGGTATACGGGAAGTACTCTACAGGTTTTGATTCCCATGCGAGTGTCCAAATATGCGGCATAAACGGCCGTATCTCTTGATTGCGTTGGCATAGAAGTTAAATTTTTTCACAGCTTCAGGGAATGCAGGCCTGAGTATTTGGTATAAATTTCAACTTGATACGTCTACGCGTTCCTGACAAAAAGGGTATTGACAGACAGACAGATGGACGGACAGGCGGACGGACAACAAAGTGATCCTATAATTCCGTTTCTCCTTTTGAGGTACAGAACCCTAAAAGTATATTAAAAATATTGAAAAATAGTAAAGTCAACCGCCAATTATCTCTTCGAAGTTATTTAATCACTTCTAATAACATTACGGTACCTTATTGTTAGGGTTCCGTAGCCAAATGGCAAAATCGGAACCCTTATGAATTCGTCATGTCTGTCTGTCTGTCTGTCCGTCCGTTTGTCACAGCCACTTTTTTCCAAAACTATAAGAACTATACTGTTAAAACTTGGTAAGTAGATGTATTCTGTGAACCGCATTAAGATTTTCACACAAAAATAGAAAAAAAACAATAAATTTTGGGGGTTCCCCATACTTAGAACTGAAACTCCAAAATTTTTTTTTCATCAAACCTATACGTGTGGGGTATCTATGGATAGGTCTTAAAAATGATATTAGGTTTCTAATATAATTTTTCTAAACCAAATAGTTTGCGTGAGAGACACTTTCAAAGTGGTAAAATGTGTATCCTCCCCCCCGTAACTTCTAAAATAAGAGAATGATAAAACTAGAAAAAATATATGATGTACATTACCATGCAAACTTACACCGAAAATTGGTTTGAATGAGATCTAGTAAGTAGTTTTTTTTAATACGTCATAAATCATAAACCGCAAATTACCTTTCATTCAATCAACTCAAATATAAAAAATATAGAGTTCAAGACATGTGTGATTATGAATTTATACGGAACTCTCGGTGTGCGAGTCCGACTCGCACTTGGCCGGTTTTTTATAACTGCTGTACTCCATATCATAAATTAAATAAATGTATTAGTTTAGATTTTTTTTCAAAAATACAATACAGGTAATTTAATGATGTTGATCTTTACAATAATTAAAAGCAAATAAATAAAAGTAAACAAAACTCATTACGATATTTCCGTCCAAGTATAACTACGTATTCCAGTCCATCGAGGACTGGAATATGTAGTTATATTTTATTCGGAAACCTTTCCCCGTTGGGTATCACCCAACAGTATCAACTGTCAACATTTTAAAATTATTGAGCTTCAGTTTTTATTGTGTTTCACGAGAAAAAAAAATCAATAATAAAACACTCAGTATTTTTTTAAATAATTACTTATATACTTCTCGAGAAAATTTTAGATATTTTTCTCCGCATAGGTTTTATAAGCTGTATGCATATTGAAGGAGGCTATGCCAATTGGGTAGCAACAAAAAAAAATTGTCATCTCGATCGGACGGAAAAGCTTCATACCCTATAGGTACAACCTAATGGAGATAAAATTATCTAGAGAATTTTGTAACTACAATATTAAATAAAACCAAAAAAAAATACTAGCATTTTTGTTTTTTCTGTATAAAACCGCTAAGAGAACTGGGGCTAAAACAATTTCAAACGTTGTCAATTCCACTTTCCTCGTCTCAGTGTGAACACAACCCGTCTCAATTTAGCCGCTGAATCCCCAAGACCGCTGAATCTAAAACTCGACTGACTCTAGCAAGTAAAACCGTTCGCTTAATTGAAGCGCTTTGAGCTGGACCGTGCATTGATTACCTACCGCTTTTTGACGCAAAAGAGAAATACACGAAAAAACTTCGATTGAAACGCGTGGTTCAGTAGAGCGATTGCCTTTATATTTTCAATATTCTTTAGAATGAAATGAACAAAGGAAAATTGAAATCAAAGTACTTAAATGTAAAGGTACTTATATATTTTCGTACGATTGTGCTTGTTTTTGATTGATACTTGAATGTGGTTCTCGCAGATTATTTCATGTTATTTTAACTTGTTGTTTTAATAAGTGCTCCATCTATGTGATAGCTAGCAACACAAGTATTTTAATACTCGCTATCAAAACGTCCTGAGTGATTTCATAAGTAAACACGGATTTCAATCTCAATTTTTAATCAACGTTTTTTATTTAAAAAAATACAGACTTCGTTGGCAATGAAATTATACTGAAAAGAAAAGATAAAGTTTTTTTAAGCGACGATAATGCCGAAGATGGAAGCGGGCTTAGAAGCCCTTAGAAGGTTCCCAACGCATTTGAAGAAACGGTTGAAGAACCTTAGAAGGTTCCCCAACGCAATGGGGAACTGACTATTTTATCTCCGTTTTAAATGTATCTAAATGTTAAAGACTTTAAAAAATGACACCTCCCAAGATAATTTTCCATGAAAATTTACAAGTTACGAAGTTGTTTAATTGAAACACCTACTTATTGTGCAGGGTCCTGTACGAAGTTTTTGCCTGTACGAAGTCCTGTACCTGTTTTATGTAAGGAGAAATCTCCTTACATAAAATTAACAAAATTAGTTGCAACTACTTAAACTGTGACTTAGAACTAAAACTAGAACAACTTTCAACGTATGGAACGTAGGGAAAACAACGTACTTCCCATACTAAACTGACAAAAAAATCTTCGCGAATTAATGCAGGGTTCCTTGGGGGAAGTTGTTCAGTTTCATGAGTGGAAGCCCCAGTTTAAATAGTTCAGTGATTTTGTTATAACTTTTAAGTATAATAATATTTCCTAAAACTTGTCTGTTAAGCATAGCAAGGTTTTCACTTATGTATGTGCTGTATCTTTGTGTTTTCCATTTTCCATTACATTACCTAAGTACATAATATATAGTTACTTGGTCTACAACTAACCCTCGAATGACATTGCGAGAGTTGTATTTAACGGTATGAAATTACTTTTGTACGGTGTCTTTAAATGACGGTCGACCCTTAATAAATATTTTGTTTTGTTTACTTACCCGCATTTTTGATTGACGAACTTCAAGTTTGTTAGTTTTGTGGAATTTCTCACTTCATCCATAACTATGTTTAATTATACATATTTGTTTAATTCAAAGATTTCAATAACTTTTTACTCTGAGGTTTAATTAATTAATATATAAAATGTTTTTTACATATTTTGTGTCCGCGCACTATCGTTATTTTAACCTTACCTGTGAGTTTTCAAATTAGTGTACAATTTTAATATTTTTCGCCACAGCGTCAGTCGCTGCAGCGTGTTTCGCCACAGCGTCATTCGCATCTACGTACGGGACCCTATGATGCATGCTTGGGGTTGCTGAGCACTGGCGGTTGCTTCTTACTTAGTGGATTGCATCAAAACTTAATAATCAAATATTTTTCACTTTAAAGATTTTTTATTCAAATTGCAGATAAACATACTCGCTAGGATTTTTATCTTATATCATCTCCTCTCATCTCCCTACTCTCACTAATATTATAAATGCGAAAGTATGGATGTTTGTTTGTTTGTTCCACTTTCACGCTGAAATTACTGAACGGATTTGAATGAAATTTGGTAGGTAGATAGATAAAGCATTCGGCTAACACATAGGATACTTTTTATCCCAGAAAATTCGAATATTCCCGGAGGAATGGCTTAAAACTAAAATTTTTACTTTGTCATTGATGGTGCTGCCTTAACGTTTTATTTCTCTCTGGACCCAATTCTGAAGTCCAAGCAGGCGAAGTTGAAAGCATTCGTTTAAATATCATAATTCGTATGTAAACTCTTTTACTGTATTGATTATTGAACAACGACATCATCGTTCACAATTTCAAACATTTTAAGAACAAAATATATTTTGAGATATTATGTTAAAAATATATTCAGATGACTAGCATTCATGTACCGGCTACTTTCAGGCAATCAAAAAGGAAAGAACATAAGTAAGTACTATAAGTGTTTTTATCACAGTCATCAGTTGAGTTGGAAGGTATTCATTGTGAAATATATGCCTTGCGTGTAGATTTCCACTCACTACGATTCCGAGCCATATCTACCCAGCGATTTTGTATTTGGTTTACGGAAACTACTTTCCAAATAACGTAATATTATAATAACTACCTTCTAAAATTCTCTTCCATTTACCAAAAACAGGCTCTTTCAACTACGTATACCTATATGAAAACCATACGTGCATGATAAATTTCGCGACCATAATGAAATAATAAACATGACTGCTTTAAAGTTGAGAATGCGACAAAACGAGAGTTAAATGAAATTGTTGCGTGGACTTTTTGAGATAGCATGAGGAAATTTCAAGTGGTCTAGTTCTCAACTAGTAACGAATATGATAGTGAAACTATGAGTTTAAAATATAACTCGAAAAGACATTGAAGTTAAGATAAAATTAGATTTAATTTTTTGTTATAATTGAAGAAACTCTACAAGGTATGACTTGATTGTGTTGACACTTTTCACTAGGTGAAATTCAATCAAAAGTACATACGTATATGAAATCAGAACCTAGTTAGATACGAAAACGTGTTTGACCTGGAAAATTATGAGGTCTTTATAAGACTGATTAAGGATTCAGGTAAGGACATGGCTTGCTTGCTGAATGAATCATAGCTTTTTTTAAATCATGGTAAGAACCTAAACATACTCTGGCTATCTACTTGTTTTTCAACCATTACGTTTTTAGACCACTTTCTAAATCACACAGACTACTTGCGTTAAACTCCAAATGGATGAAAACGTTATGGGAAGTTTAATAGAGGCTGAATATTGCACTGTGGTGTAATACCTCAGTTGGTTATTCTGCTAGCGAATCCGGCGATACATCCTAACTGAGTTAAGGCAGTTGGTAATGAGGGCCTTACACAAAGGGTTACCTGTTAGGCTGGTCGAATGTCGAAACTTATTTCGCAGATGTCGATTTGTCGAACGTTTCGTGTTAAATTAAATACGTACGTTAATAACTGCATAAGTAGTGAAGCTTCTAAAAGACTGTTCATTTTCAATGTCAGATTTTGTGAAATAACTAATATCGAAAGGATGGATGTTTGTTTGTTTTATTGTTCAATTTCTGTTTGTTCTACTTGTTTGCTATAGTATTTAGTATCCGGAAAAAATGCATGGTTTCTATAGGATAGCTACCTACTAGGTCGACTTTTCATAAGTCTGTTGGACCCGGGATAAAACGCACAATTTGATGTGAATTTTGCGCATAGGTATTTATCAATCTTTACTTTTTGTCTTAAAATAAATAATGGTTACCGAGGGATAGCTTAACGTTGTTACACTATTTTGTGCTGAAATTATTTAATTGACTGTATTGCGGCATATACTAGTAGCTAAAGCCCGCAGAACAACATAGTAAAATATATATTTATTTGGAAAGAAATATTTCCCTTAAGAACAATCATCATCATCATCCTCACGAGCTGAAAAAAGTCCACTGCTGGACAAAGGCCTCCCCCAAGGATTTCCATACCGACCGCTCCTGTGTTGCTCGCATTCAGCGGCTTCCTGCAACCTTCACTAGGTCGTCGGTCCACTGAGTTGGACCTGCCTACACTGCATCTTCCGGTGCGACAATCATATTAAAGATATCCACGAGGGCGGAGCCGGGGGCATTAGCAAGTTGTAACCTTGCTTATTTTATTAAGCAAGGTTTTCAAGATCATTTCATGCTTCTGTAATATGCTTAGAGAAGTCAAGTAATCCCTGGAGACTTTTCGTTATTAAATGAATGATTTTGATTGAACCAAAGCGAGCGAACTCGCTAATTAACAGTGAAATTCAGATATTCGGTAACTGTATTAAAACAAATCTCATTTTTATTAAGTACCCGGTATCATCTCACCTAATAGAATGTGATGATGATGGCGAAGATGAAAGCGTAGCTACTTACGAAGATACCCCAATGCAATGGAGAAATAATCTATGAATAATGATTATGTCCTCAGAAGTATAAATTTTTGAAACAATGATTTAACATACAATACTTTTTTCGTGATTATCTGAAACATTTCAATTGCAAACTATGATAATAAAAAATATTATATTAATATTGTGTGAAAAGTGGGACTTGCAATGGAGGTTGGTTAATTGGTCATTTCTGGGGTTGTAACTTCCACCAATGCGAACGTGTGTGGTGTAAGGCCTAAACTTCCTGAGGTATTGGCATTCATTCTCTGTTCCATTGAACAGACTCGACCACCAGCAGTAGGGATGCTATCGGTTATTAAGATCTGGTAAATTGGATAAGTAAAGCCGTACTAATATTCATAATTATCACTACAGCAGCAAAATAGTAATCGATCAAAAGATTTCGATATAAAGAGATTTGTTGGGACAAGTACACATAGGAGGAAACCCTTATAATCAGGTTAGGATCACACGAGCGTACTATGTAGAAATTAATTTGTACAATCAATGGATTCTGGTTGCTTTGGGGAAGGTACAGGTGGTGTCGAGAATACGGTATTAGTCAACTGAATTGAAGTATGCAATTTTTTGAGTGAGTGAAGTCAAAACTTTGAGGTGCTTTGTACCTACAAAAGTTGAGTAAATTTGTGACATCTATTCAGCGTACGTAATGCTGAAGATTACACAGATCACTTTGAGAAAATACTGAAATTTTAATCCGTCGTATCAGTTTCCGGACATTTAGAGCATTCCGGATTTTAGAGCTACCATAATCGAATACAGCACGTATTGGATTATAGTAGCTCTAAAATCGTTTGAAAGTAGGGTAGAATAAAGTGAAGTATTTATATTGAAATTCTTCATGAGTATCTAGAAAAGTGCGTCAGTATAAAAATGATTTTGTGAGTTAAAGAATTCTCAACACCTGAGGCGCAAATAAATGAAACTAGCCCACCCCTACAATATTGCCAGACCAGCTCCTCTTAGAAGTCCAGTAACCCCGCAAGTTGCCAACGACTTCCGGGTGAGTCCTCGGGGATTCGGGATCCAAGGTGTTTGGTCCCATATGATGTTACTTCTGTGCAGTCTAGAAGAATGTGAGCAACGCCTCTTCGGTCCCCACGCACGCTCGGCATAGCAATATCTAAAAGAAAACGAAGAAAAATCACTGACTTTTAAAGTTTTGTGGTTATCAAAGATAAAATTATCATTTAAATTAAACAACAGCTGAGTAAACTTCAACCCACAATTTATTGTCCCTTTAAAAAAGGTTATAAATCTTCTAATCTCCACTCGTTTATCTCTCATTATTTATAACGTTTTGCCTCAAAGCAAATATCGATTATATTCTCTTTTCTTAACAAGGTTTACTGTGAAAATAGATACTTTGTTTTGACGTTTTCGCTAATTGGATTTTTGTTCTTGTAAGAGGATCTTGAAATACGTGTATGTAAAATTTAGGTGTCTGAAGATTAAAGTTCAAGTTAATAAGGTATTTACAAGGGTACTAGCTTCGTTAAGAAATACAACAGGTAGGTATTGTCTGTTATCTCACTATATCACTATCTCACTATCTCACTATCTCACTATCTCACTATCGCACTAATCTCATCACTAATATTATAAATGCGAAAGTATAGATGTTTGTTTGTTTGTTTGTTCCTCTTTCACGCCGAAACTACTGAACGGATTTGGATGAAATTTGGTAGGTAGATAGATAAAGCACTCGGTTAACACATAGGCTACTTTTTATCCCGGAAAAGTCGAGGGTTCCCGCAGGAATGGCTAAAAACTGAAATTTTCACTTTATCACTAGGTGGCGCTGCCTTAACATTTTATTTCTCTCTGGAACCAATTCTGAAGTCCACGAAGACGAAGTCGCGGACGGAAGCTAGTGACAAAATACTTACGCTTTTGTAATGACAAAAGCGTAGGTTGCCTCCTGGGAAGGTAAACCACAAAAATAACTAGAGTAACATCTGAAATTACTCATGCACTTCTGTACAATAATGCAAAAGTCGTTATACTGTGTCTACCTGTGGCAGACGGACAGACAAATAAAACGCTCGAATTACGAAACATCAAAAATAAATGTGTCGTCATTGTTTTTATCATCACTCTTGCATTTATTGTGTTAAAGTGGGAAGGCTTTTACTGTAGTATTGGTAGATTACATTTAAGTTTTGATTCAGTTTACAATTAATGACATATTATTAAGCCAAATTTCAAAAAAATATTTAACACTAAGATGTAACATGCTTCTCTAAGTAAAATATTTGACTATTTGCTTCAATATTAAACTTATTGATGATACTAAGTTAAATGCACTCAAATTATTAAATATAATAAAAAATTTCAAAGAATACAATATTACGAGTAGACTCTTCGCATAGTTTGTATTTTTTTCTAACTAGGTATGTAATTTTAATTACAAATTATTGTTATTTATCTCCTTGTCGTAATAGAGGTATGTTATATTTTTTAAATGGAATTATATGGAATTTGTTCAAAATTTAGATTACGAAATCTTTGGTTTATGTGGTATATAGGGTGACTGATACTTATGTAGTGCGGTCCATGAGTTCCCGACCTCACATATTAATAAAAAAGATACTAAGTAATCAGATTATTCCTTAATAAAATAGGTACAAGTCTGAAACTGAACTGTGTTGAGTTTCAGCCTGTTCCATTGACTACTTTACGTTTACTTTACGTTTTACGTTTTTGAGAGCGATTTAAATACGTGCAGTCAAGTAGCTTCAAAAAATGCTTCAAACTGAATATCGTGCTGTCATCAAGTTTTTAACTAAAGAAGGTCTAACGCGAACGCCAATAAAAGAAAGGATGACTGTTATTTACGGTGACTCTTGCCCTTCATATGTCACAGTAAAAAACTGTTTCGTTGGAGCGGGGAATTATGTGAAGATGACCCACATGAAGAAGGCCCTGCAAAAGTTACTCCAGAAAATATGAAATTTTGTGGAAAATATTGTTCCAAGTGACCGTATACTAAAAAAGAAAAAAATTGCAGCGCAAACTGGACTTTCTAAAACAAGTATTCTAAGAATCCTTCACGAGCATTTAAACATGATAAAAAATTGTGCAGATGGGTACCGCGGATTCTTAGTGCAGTTCAAAAGCAGCGACGCGTTGAATGTTGTGAAGAATTTTTAGAGCTCTGCCGTGAGGACCAGGAATAAATTATTCAATCGATTGTGACAGGTGATGAAACTATGATTCTTTACTATCAACTGACATCCAAAAGGGATTCAATGGAATGACATAAAAAAGGAGAACCGGTACCAGAAAAGCTAAGGTCACCCAAAGCGTTAAGAAGCTCATAGCTACAATTTCTTTGGAGTTTGAAGGAATCCTTCTGATCGATTTCAAAGAACGTAACACGATTGTAAACATAGCTTATTGTAGAGACTTACTACGACTGTTACGCAAAAAAAAATATTGCAAAAAGACGAGGAAGAATAAATAGAATTGTGCGATTGCTACATGACAATTCTCCAGTCCACACAGCTGCGATATCGAAGTTTACGATTAAAGAATACGCCTTCACAGAGATGAATAACCCCCCTTATAGCCCTAACCTGCCCCCCCTACGACTATTTATAGCTTTCAAAATTGAAATCAGATGTGAAAGGAAAAAGATTCAACAACGATAAAGAGATCAAACAGGCTATTTATTAACCATTTTGACAGTAAGGATTCAGCTTATTTTTATAGTGGCATAGAAGCATTGATCAAACTTTCTGAAAAACGTTTTGCAAAACAGGGAGAGTATCGTGAAAAATAATATTATTATTGTTTAATTTCCATTTATCCTTCTATGTTGGGCTGGGAACTCTTGGACCGCACTACGAACTTGCAAATCTCTATACTGGTGAATCTACTCATGGAACTAAAAAATTTTGCTTTACAACTTTGATGAAATAGCAAATAAACTTGGCTCACAATTAATCATTTTACACGTATATGAAAAGTTGTAATTTTATTTAGCTAAGAAACTTAGTTCAACTCAAAAATAAAATATTCTTGGTAATGAATAATATTACGTAACCACATAGGTACTCCTCGTACTTTATACCTCTATGTGGCCGCTTAATCAAAGTTGTGGTCTCTGGGGCGCAGTTCCTCACATCTCATCAACAACTATAGAAACAAATATCGCTTTACTTTAACGAAGTTTTCAAACCTTAGAGCAAATAAGTTTTACTGGTTGTAAGTTTGTTTTGTAGGTTAGTGATTTCATTAACTCTTTAGTGATGTTCACTTGTGGTAAAGTTACTGGAAAGTCTGCGTATACCGAGATATGTGATGTTAGAATTCATCAATTTGATGCTCGGCGATACTAAGTTATAGAAACCGCTAGGTAGGATAGAAAATTAACCACAGTTTAATTCTGTTGTATACAAGTGTGCCTTCTAACATAAATCGAAGCAGAAAGTTTCAACGAAGAACCTAGTGGAATTATTACCACTGGATGCGGTCAGCACAGGACCAGTTGAAATGGAAATCCTTGGGGGAGGCCTTTGTCCAGCAGTGGACGTCTTTCGGCTGATGATGATATAAATAATAATAATGATATAAATAATGATATAATTATTTCTACTGCTTGTTTATCTCTAAAGACTATAGGTATAAAACTCATGAATAAGGGATTGAAAAGGTTCAAGACGATTGAAGGGTTTAAATAACATTGTGCTCTTCAAAGTCTATACCAAGCCGTTTTGTTTATAAGGGGGAATATTTTGACCGGCGTTCATACTTACATACATTACACTGGAAAACTATTATCCTACGCTTGCGTGATCTGGTAGGAAAACATCATGTCGCGATCGTTCAAAAAACCAACTTCTAATCAAAAAGTAGCAGAGAAAGTCTCAATTTAATCAAGTAACGATTTAGCCTGCGATAAAACTCGTGAACCCTTCTCCTGGGACAGTAAAGTATCACTTCAATCCGACTTAAGTAACAGCCATTACTGAATTCGGTTGTAATTTACCGGAGGCCGAAACCGCAGGCCTTTTATTGGTGGTCCTAAACGAAATGTCGATGTTTTACAGGTTGTAACAAAATTGGTGCACAGACCATTCACCACTGTTTCTGTTCAATGTTTACATAAACTTTTTTTTACAATTAACTCTGTTAATTGATATAAAGCGTGTTAAAAAAATAGGTATTAAACCCATTAAATTGAGTTTGAGAGACAGCGTCATTCAGTTGCTCCATAGTGGAGATATCCTAACCAGCTTTCTCTGATTCAAAACCTGGCCAATTTAAGTATGTAGGTACATTTTCGTTTGAAACTTAACTTCATTTGCACTGTTGGCACTGTGCGTAGCTGTAAATGCACTTTCCATGGCCAAGTTACTGATTGATTTGTATGAAGAGCCCATTTTTTATAACCTACCTTTTTTTATATGCAAATTTAGGGTAAGTCAATATTTTTTTGCTGCGATTGCACGACTAATAAATAATTTCTTGGATAAAACTGTTCGGCAACATACGTAACATCTACCACTTGCCACTTTTTAACGATAAAATGTATGGGCATTTTTTTCTAAACAGGACCCAGACTTAAAATTAAGAGTTTTTTTGCAGTGTCAAATTATCTATGATTTGAAGCATTTTGGATGTTATAAATATCATGTTCTGTCGAAATTTAGTAAAAGTTCAGCCTAATATCATAACAATTTCGTTGTACGACGCTGATGAAGTCAAGCCCTAAATTTTATTCCATTACGTTACCAGATATATTTGAAGATATTAAATAAAAGAAATGCAATTTAAGGTACTGAAAGGCTTTATTTTGCTCAAAAGCTTATAATTATTCCTAAAAACTAAAAATTTTGGATATATTTAAAAAATATCGTATATCTAGGCACTTTTCTGGTACATTCGTTACCACATAGTAACAAAGAAAATAATGTTGACCTTATGTTTACATTTCGTTACATTTCGGCTACCCTTTATACGTTACCACGGATTTCGAAACGTAATAGATGTAACGCAACAAGCACATGGTAACTCTTTTAAATCGAAATAAAATACTTACTAGTGATTATCTACATGTTTGTCTACATAAATCCAGTCTTGAGATAGTCAGTTAACGAGTTAAGAATAAAATAATGAGTTTTGTTTAAAAACTAAAGAAATAAAGCCAAAATTCTTACAAACCTTGGTAACGCATGGTGGAAACAAAATTTGCATCCCTCGCTCACCCAACTCGCTTTGGTCGAATTCAACGCACAACTGACGATTCAAAATGGTATATTGTGATTTTTATGTAAAGAAAATGATTTCAGATCTGAATAATAGCTTTATTTGGTAGATTTTTTTTTTGTATCGTGAAATAAAGCTACAGTAACGCAACGGGAATTCCACTTTTCTGATTCACTGGACATAAATAAAATGTGTTTTTAAGTATATAAATTACTATTCTAATCTAATTAGAGGTTTTTTATACAAATTCAGTTTCTTATTCATACTATAACAGCATTTTTTTTTAATTAACATATTATAACTTAAAATGCACTATTTAGTTGTAGTTTGTACGTGTGACGCACGAAAAATGAGGGGGTTTACTGAACAAAATTTTATTTAATAATGTTTTAAAACTCTTTTTAGTAGGATATTTATGAATTATTATAGAGTCTGTACTTTTCTTCTTTGAAATAAAAGCTTAAAAAATATGAATTTCAAAAGTAACAGTGTATAAATAAGATGTTAAGACACCGGACACGTCAAGAACACAAGGTAAAACTTTAGAAAAAAAATGCCCCTATACATCAGACAGGCTCTACTTCTCATACTGTGTAAAATCGTAGGGACCTGATGACCATTATTAAATTACTTCCTAATGAATATAAATAAATTAAAAGTTATAAAACTAAGCTTAATTTATAGCTTTATTTCATTTTTGTGTATAAATATCGCAGCAAAGTTTCCTTATGTGCGTGTGCGGTAAATATGAGCAGATCCTGACGTCAATCGTAAATGGTCATCAATGTAATTAGTAACATGCAAAACGTCATTGATGACATGACATCGCTTCCACGAAATTTTGTTATTACCTATCAAAATAGTCAAGTAGCTAAACAAATATGAAACTGCGTCATTAATGCTATAAGAAACTGCGTCATTACTTTTGTAAGGAAAAACATGTGGCCTGTTTTTGTTTACATATCACTAATTATTATTTATGACTAACCTATTTTTCTTGTGGCTTCTCCAAACATTTACCTATACCTAGTCCCAATCAAGAAAAATCAAAAGGTAAACAAACTTACTATGGATCTGACACATGTCAACGTCAATTGCCAAATAAGTTTGTTTAACTATTGATTTTTTGATTGGAATGTACTTTAGGTATTTATTAAATATATGTTTATATATAAATATAAATGTTTGACACCATTGTCGTAATCGTACTTTTTTTTTTTTTTTTATGGCAGAGGTGGCAAACGAGCAGACGGATCACCTGATGGTAAGCGATTACCGCCGCCCATAGACACCCGCAACACCAGAGGAGTCACAAGTGCGTTGCCGGCCTTTGATTTGGGAGTACGCTCTTTTCTTGAAGGTTTGAATGTCGTATCGGTCCGGAAATACCGCAGGCGACAATTCATTCCACAGTTTGGTTGTGCGAGGCAGAAAGTTTCTAGTGAAACGCACAGTTGTGGACTGCCAACCATCTATGTGATGGGGATGAATATGTTGTCGCGTAGAACGATGGCGGAAAGAGGCGGCAGGGATCAATCCGAACAATTCCTCGGAGCACTCCCCATTGTACATGCGATAGAGAATGCAGAGCGAGGCTACATCTCTACGCAGCGCCAGGGAGTCAAGCCGATCTGAAATATCCTGGCAGTCGACGATTCGAGTTGCCCTTCGTTGAATGCAGTCCAGAGGGAGAAGCTGGTACTGGGGTGCCCCTGCCCAGAGATGAGAACAGTATTCCATATGAGGCCGAACCTGCGCCTTATAAAGTTGCAGGCGATGCGCCGCAGTGAAATACCGTCTCGATCTATTGAGCACACCAAGCTTCTTCGAGGCTAATTTAGCCTTACCCTCTAGATGGCCACGGAACTGGACTTCACTCGATATGTCGACACCAAGAATTCCGATACTAGCTGAGGCATTTAGGGGAGTGTCCTCAAAACGAGGTGATACGACAAATGGCATTTTCTAGGCAGTGAACGCGCAAACTTGTGTCTTAGTGGGGTTAAATTGGACCAAATTAAGTCGACCCCATTCTGAGACTTTCTTTAAAGAGGCCTCAATTTCCGACACAAGTTTGTTTCGGCTCTCGATGACGTTTTCCCGAGAAATGTTGGCACGGCCGGTATAGAAGGCATCACCTGTGCTGTCATCCGCATAACAATGAGTGCTGCTGATTTGCAGCATATCATTGATATGCAGAAGGAACAGTGTAGGCGAAAGCACACAGCCTTGAGGGACACCAGCATTCACAGACATAGAATCTGAGCATGCACCGTCGACTACGACCTTTATGCTTCTGTCTGCAAGAAAACTAGTGACCCATTTGCATAATTCCTCGGGAAGCCCATAAGAAGGAAGCTTCGCAAGAAGTGCTTTGTGCCAGACCCGATCGAAGGCCTTCGCTATGTCCAAACTAACGGCCAAAGCTTCCCCCTTAGTCTCGATCGCCTGTGCCCAACGATGTGTCAGGTAGACAAGAAGATCACCAGCGGACCGGCCCTTACGGAAACCGTACTGTCGTATTTTGTTTTAACCACCTACGTAAAAAGAGGGGTGTTTAAAGTTTAAGGCGACATGTGTCTGTTAAGATAATTAGCTTGGTTATCCGATTTGAATAAGAAAATTAATATTCCGGGACGAATACCTACCACACGGTCATCTGCCCCATACTAGGATTCCCTGTACTTAATTTTGACCAGCATCTGACTTGCGTACTTATATACATTTAAATATATTTAATAAAACACCTAGAGCGCACAAATCTGCTTATAACAATAATATTTACCCCGGGTTTGAATTGAACTTACGACCCTTGGACCGAGTCATTTAAATGCAGTTTGTTTCAATTTTTTTAGAAGCAGGCGTTTTTGCAGCATGCATTTTGACAATATTCAATGAGAATTTTTTTCAGTAGTCTTCGAGTTTTTAGGGTTCCGTAGCCAAATGGCAAAAAACGGAACCCTTATAGATTCGTCATGTCTGTCTGTCTGTCTGTCCGTCCGTATGTCACAGCCACTTTTTTCCGAAACTATAAGAACTATACTGTTGAAACTTGGTAAGTAGATGCATTATGTGAACCGCATTAAGATTTTCACACAAAAATAGAAAAAGAAGCAATAAATTTTGGGGGTTCCCCATACTTGGAACTGAAACTCAAAATTAATTTTCATCAAACCCATACGTGTGGGGTATCTATGGATAGGTCTTCAAAAATGATATTGAGGTTTCTAATATCCTTTTTTTTGTAAACTGAATAGTTTGCGCGAGAGACACTTCCAAAGTGGTAAAATGTGTGTACCCCCCCTCTGTAACTTCTAAAATAAGAGAATGATAAAACTAAAAACAATATATGATGTACATTACCATGTAAACTTCCACCGAAAATTGGTTTGAACGAGATCTAGTAAGTAGTTTTTTTTAATACGTCATAAATCGTAAACCGCAATTTACCTTTCATTCAATCAACTCAAATATAAAAAATATAGAGTTCAAGACATATTTGATTATGAATTTATACGGAACCCTCGGTGCGCGAGTCCGACTCGCACTTGGCCGGTTTTTTTACATTTTACTGTTGTTGCGGTATTAAAAAATGGTTTTTATGTAAGTTATTATTTACTTTTCTAGTATTTTATTTTATGGTGAAGTTTTCTATGAATGAAGCAGTATTTACTACCAAAGCCAATCTATCTAATCGGCCCACATTAGCCCACTGCTGGGTATAGTCCTCTTCTCTTGCACGCCATTTGTCTCGCTAGTCTCACCCAGTAAACCAAAGTCAGATCACAGACAAATCCGCCAAATTAAAGTTAATCCTACCTTTAAACGGGATAAAATTTTTCGCCGACTCTACCGCAGATGATGAAGTAAAATCGTTTTCAATTTTAAGTGTCCGAAAAGTTTATATTAGATAAGCTTACGTCAAAGTGAATTTTGGGTGAGATTGGTGGTCCAGATTAAAAGTTTTCTTTTTGTATAGTTAGATTTTGTTGTTGGCCTGGAGGTTCAGATTTCCTTTTTATTTGATTTATTTTGCTGTTAACGCACCTATTATCACAAAGTACCTAATATGAAATAAATATTTACTCTGAGCTTTTATCTAGTGTAGCAACATTGGCTGTATACGTACAGGTGTTAAGAAAAAGATGATGCCATCATATTTAAGATTAGTTTTCTACACAAGAAACAGAAGTACATTTCATTATATTTAGTCGAAAATAAAAATAAAAATTATTATTGGCCAACATTGTATAGATTTTTTCGCAATTTTACCAAACTCAGCGTTTTTTAATTAGAGTTGGAAAAAAAATGTTTCAAGAGTACAATTCTGTAAACTATGGATGGCATTTTTACATTAGTGTTTCCTGGGCGCAAAAAGTGAATCCGGTAGGTCGTAAAAACTCACTCTTTGGATTTTTTGGGTAATTACTTGAAGATTTTTAAATAACTTCATGTGTAATCGGATAAGGTATATCTATATAACGATATCGTGTTACTTTTTTGAAGAACCTAACTAAAATCTGTTAATAGGTACCTAGTAGAAATACATTTTCAGTCGTGTTCATCGAGTTTGTTCCATACTATGATGATACATCTCGTTGATAAGAAAATCCTTACCGTACTGACATATAAATTATAATTTATAATATTCATAAATTATGACAATAAATTATAATAGTTTATTTTCAATGAAACAAAGAAAATTCTAAATTGCTTCTATATTTAAAAAATAATTCAAGACTTAGTTTTTGTTATTCAGTGCACGCATTATTTAGCTAACTAACTAAATTTACCTATACAGTCACAGTTTAAAGTAATTAAGACTTCCCTTTATTAGGTTATTTGTTGCCGTCAAGGTACTTAAATAAATTCATTAGTTACGGTGTAACAATGTTGTTAAAATTACTAATTTTGTTACCCTGCGTAATGACTGCCCATAAATACGCGAAGGCCTTGAGAAACTGGATCAAAAAAAAATTTTTCGTATCCTACCAGCGTCGATCACGCCGACTAACTGACTACGGATACGGACATAACCTGGATGGGTTTGACTGTTAGTAGTATTTTTCTCGATCGTTTTCATATGTAGGTATATGGTATACGGCTAGATGGATATGGTTTAAGCCATTAGATGACCTACAACTTTTTTAAATTATATTTTGCCACCCACATAGCAAATGTGTGTACCCTTATACAGCCTTAAAACTGCATGAAGCAAGAAATAATTCTAAAAAATAATCGGATATTGTGTGCTGATAATCGTAATAGCAAACTACGAACAATGATAAATTAAAAACTTTTTAAAATTTGTATCCTATTTTCATTTCATTGATCCACATTCCTAAAATACTAGTTCACGACTACTAATAAAAATGCTTAAAATATCATATATTTTAAAATTAAAAATAACAAACATTTTTCTATTTATTATTTGGCAGCTATTGTCCGCGGCTCCGCCCGCGTGGATATCGTTTATGTTCGTTGAGCGTGCGCAGTGTACGAGTCGCGAGTGGCTCGCGAGCATGGAAATGAGTTGCTCGAGAAAAGTTACATAATTTTCGGGGTTCCCTGTGATTCCCGAGGGAATTCGCTATTGTTACAGGATAAATTGTAGCCTATGTCACTTTTTATCCCGTTTTTTCCAACTATCTGTATGCCAAAAATCATGTCGATCCGATCTATCACGTTGTGACGTGAAAGGAAGAAAAAACTTTCACATTTGTAACTTTAGTAAGGATATTTATTTGTGTATTGACAGCAGAAAATTTAATGATCCATAGAGCCCTTAGGACCCCTCCTTACCTACCTAGACTTATATACCCAATAAATATATCCAAACGCGAATCCCATAGAAAAATGTCTTCACGATGAAATATGACCTACGAAGCCGTTATATAATAGAAGATAGATAACAATGCCAAGTCAGATTCGCTTTCCAAGCCATTGATGGCCATGGAAGCGAAAAAGTGTTAAGATGTTTCTGAAGGCAACTAGAAGGAAAATTCAGGCAGCAATAAATCGAAGAATGGGTTGTTACTCTTTTTGTGTAAGTCTTAAAGTAGTTCCTAGAATGTTTTAGCGACTTTCATTACAACATGGTTTGGCATGAATGGTTTCTTTTAATCACGTTACGTATTCAATCTTTTTTTTATTTTTTATTTTTTTGTCAAAAAATCCACCAAAAGGCTTCGTTATTCGAATAGCCCACCCCTAGACCTTTCTGATGGAAAGGTGCCCATTATGCTTGCAGCATTTCCACGCTGAATAGCAATGGACAACCTTTGCATCAGGAAAGCCCCGAAACGGGGGTCACCCTCTTTTTGCCTGATGCGACGGCCGATTTCACGGACGAAATCTATCGCCTCCGATCCCAGCATCCCGTGGTCTCCACAGCAAATCTTTTTTGAAGCTTTTGAGAAAAGTCGAAATTATGATGTAAGTAATCTGTCAGTAAACTGGATTACAAATAAATTCTAAACCTATAAAATTCGGTACTTTTACATACTTACTGACTGACAAATAACGTTCAGCCTGAATAAAAATTTAGAATGGAATAAAAAAGCCCGCTAAAGAGGTTTTTTTAAATATATTATGGAGTGTATCCGGATTACTGGAGTATTAGCGGGGGTGGTACAGTGCTTTGGCTTACCCTGTATCTGGTTTGGCCAAAGTTGTACCCATACAAATAGATTCGTTATAAAAAAATATACTTTGAAGTAAAGTAAATTAAGTTTGGTTTTCGACGAAGCGACATTGTTAAAATATTTAGATTGAAAAAAGTTCCTTAAATAAAAAAAAAAGTTGCGGGCGTTACAAGAAAAAAACAAAAAGCCGCTACTATAAATTAACCTTGTTTTTAATCTATACAGATAAAGTATTTCTATGAACCAAATAAAGTTATAATTTTCTCCTTTATTTTTTAGGTACAAAATAGATTGCATAAGATTTGATTCGAGGTCTCTCTTGGTAAGTCTGTTTAAATTCCTGACCAATTACTGATGCAATTTTATCTATATATCGCTGTCTTTCGAAAAAAGTGATACTCGTACATCTCAAAAATGATGATTTTTCAGAAAAGCAGTTTAAATTAAAAAAAAAAAATTTTGCTATATTTTTTATAGTAATAAAGGTAGCCAGATTATTAATAGTTATTACGTTTTTATATTTATTATAGTACTGTCTTGTTCACGATAAAATATTGCTCATTTTGAACACGGTGGTAGTCATAACTCAAAAACGGACTGTTTCGTCTTGTGCAACTATTTTCGAAAGGCAGCGATATGAATTAAATATATTTAAACTTATTTATGTACGTATGTACAATGGGGAACTTGCAATAATTTTAAGATTTCAATAAATAAATATAGACGTCGAAACAAAAAGACTGTAAGAAATCTAGAACGTATTTTGCTTTTTTTATTAGGCTTCAAAATTGTGAAATTTCCAAAATGCTGCAAAGTTAAATTAAAATCTCTTTTAGAAATTCCGTAATATTTGTGAAATGTTCTTCTTGGTTAGCATTAACGTAAAACTCTCGTTGAATGAGTTAATCGTTCTTGTTCATCGCGCTTTATACATTTGACGGTGAAAAACTTATACAGTGACGTCACTGCATTAGCTATTTTTCATATGAACTATTTTTGATTCTTGCTTGGGAATATTATTTTAAACTGCAATATCTTACTGAATACTGGAGATAACAATAAACTTCTTCCACAGATCTTTAAGTTTTTCAAATCTGTATTTAAATATTGTAAAATGTGATTTATGCAAGTTCTCTATATATCAGTTTCTGGTTCCCATAATATAGGGAATCTGAGTAATAGGTTAATAAAAAGCGATTTTAAATTATATTGTAGGAATACTTCAACATTTCATCATGCCGTACATTTCCTTATTTAGGTATATCGTGCATAATTTGTTGGCATTAACAATGTTACTCAACATCAAACAGCAGCAAACTAGATCTTCAACGCAAGCTGTCGTCCGCCCCTTTCTGAGTTTCCACCAGAATAATATTGGTGGGAAATTCCACCGGATATCCGGAAGTAGCGAATGATTAATGTAGGTTTGCGCAATGGTTGGTGGAATTTTATAGTCTGTAGTCGGTTCAATTATTATAATATGGCCGGAAATTATTTTATTACTTGGGTATGATTCTACGAATCTGAAATTTAATTTATTCTTTGGTTTTCCAAGCAACCGAAATATTTTACTCAAGGATTATTAATTTAAATTATTATGTTATTTTTTGCGTTAAAGTAAGGTAAATAAACAATCTATTAAGATTTAAGGTATTCAGGAATTAGTTTAAATGTATTGTTTTCAACAAACGAAAGTTCTATTTCTATTTTATTCTATTTTTCTATTTGGCATGCCACATATCATTTAAGGAGTGATTTTGCCAATGTCAAGTGAAAAATGGGAGAATCTTAAATAAAAAAAATGGCGAAACGCTAATTTCAAGTGAAAGACGCGGCTCTAAGGGTGATGGGCACTTTAAAGACGCTCCACGTGGTGGTTTGCTGCTGGAACTCGGAAAATGGAGCTGTCTCCCAAGTTTTTTTTATTATTATTTATAAACTTTATACATCTATCATTACAGACTTAGCCTAATGCGATAGCGTACATACATTTGAGCTTAAAAATTAAATATATAAATATTTTACAATTTTTTACTTTAGTTTTTATCCCCGTAGCAAATTACAAATAACCCTACTCTCATGAATTCACTCAGAGTGCAAATAAACAAATCAATATTCAGTTTAGCCATTCGGTGTGCGAGTGCGCAGTGCCCGCGTCCAGGGCGCCTTGCCCAGGTAGGTGGGTGCGCGCGCGCGGCACGGCCAGCAGCGACGGCCGGCGCCGCCGCCACACGTACCTGTCCGGAACACTCAGCCCAATCCGCACCAGTAGGTCGCCATTAAATATATTACCCCTCAATAATTTGAATATGTACATGATAAGAGCCAAGTCTCTTCTCACTCTAAGCTCGTTGTACCCTACCATACCAAGAATGAATAAGCCTCTTCTTATGACCGCTTATTACTGAATCAGAATCACAGCTATTTCTCCATCACAAAAATAACGTTGAGACTACTCTAAAATGGAAATAATTAAAAAAATAACTCATATCAGCAGACGTGTGCTTGGTACAAGTCCCGGCAACCAACCCAAACGAACGTTGTGATTCTAAGATGTTTTGTTTGTTTGTTTGTAAACTCTTTAGTGTACTCTTTATTCTCTTTGTTGTAGGTAGGTATTTATGTTTTGTATTTAAGACCAAAAATAGTGTTTACAGTTTATCGTAAGCATGACCAATTCTTTTAATATGTAATTTGAAATAAATAATAATACGTATATCAGGTGAACGTGCACATTAGTAATTTTATCCCAGCCAAAATATTAATTCCTGCATTACTGCAAACACCTTAAGATATAGGACTACAATAAATTGAAGACAATGCACCTAGTAATAACGTGTACGTTCACTGCACAAATTACAAGGCAATATGTGCATGTTCATCCGATATAATGCGCAAACATTAAAACGGTTACTGTGTTTAGTCGCTGAGTATGAACTTAAGAGAATCTAGACCAAAATTAGGCGTTGCGGGTTTGAAACGGTATCTAGGTTATGTAGGAATAGACACAGGCACATAATGCAGGTACATATAGTTAGTTGCACCCTAGTTAGAGCCACTTAAGGTGCGCTATTAGGTATACAATGCATCTCTGTCATATTCATAGACACTTGATTCAGTTAGATTGTGCTATATGGTGATGGATGAGATTTTGAGCAAACGAATTTAGGTTAATGAAAATGAGCAAAAGAGCTTAATATTTATTAACAAATATAAAAAATTGAGAATAAAACAAACAAAGGAATTGTATGAACATTTTCAAACAAAGTCTAGCAACACCGATAGCGTAACGCTTTTGGTCAGGTTCTGCTGAAATAGAATCAGGAATAGATTTTAAACTATTTATTATGTTATTTGTAACATCTTTAATAAGTAGGTAAACGAGTATAAAGTTTAGGTGGGCTTAATACACAAGTATTTTTTTTTGTGGTGGATATAAAGATATCCGGGCTACTCAAATGAGACTTTGTTCTACCACTTTTAAATTGCAAAAATTTTTAACTCTCCATACAAATCGATCATCATCGGATTGACGATTTTTATAAAAGGAGTTTTTATTTTTATTTTTTTTATTCAAGATTTGGGAATTACGTTTGACTCCAATCTCACCTGATTCAACAAATTGTTCAAAAAATTTTGAGGTCTATTTAAAATTATGCCTGCGATGGATATGTTTATATCAGCCATTTAAAAAATAATCATTTTGTATGATGGTCTTACAAAATCACCTGAAACCATTTAACCTGGGGCTTCAACTCAAGACACTTAAAAACTTGTCACAAGAAATTCATAGTCAGTTTCAAATAAGTCAGTTTATTTTTAAATAAAATGAACTCTAAGTAAACTTCAATTTCTTTGCTTGTTGGACTTAGCAAAAGCTCCAGGCAAAGCTTTTTAACACAACATGTTTATTTGGCATGTCAGTCTGGAAATGAAACCTTTTAGAGTTTGCCTAAATAAATCGCAACGAAAAACGATTTCAAACTTTTTCAAGTTTTTGTCATCATTTGCCCTCCAGACTTGAATTTTATTCCAGAATATTGATTAGGCAATGCCTTTACAATGGTAAATATTTGGTTTAGTGTGTAAAGTCTGAGTCTTTTACTTGCAGACTTACGCGCGCCATTTGTGAAAAACAAGATCGAGTAGAGATTTTTCCATAAAAAACAGCCATATTCCTCGGCAAAAATTAATCCGTTTAGAGAAAACCTTCTTGAATACCTATATAAAATTTCATATTTATAGATATACAATATTATACAAGTTACTTGGAAAATACATACAGGGCTATTTTTGAAGCCCCCGCAAAAACTTTACAGTAACTTCTAGTCCCGAATAGGAACTACCTTTCTCCAAGGAACCTGTATAAGACCTAATAATAATTAGGTTACGTATAAGACCTAATAATAATTAGGTCTTATATGTCTTGAAAATATGATCTCAGCAGCATGAGTGTGAGTGGAGCAATGCCACTCTACGGTGGCTTCGCAAATATATTAATTTATGTCCTATACAAAGTACAATCACTTTGCACAAAGTACAAAGGGCGAACAGCTTGGAATTAGTATGAAATGTTTCTTTTTTTTTTGTGAATATAACATAGGTTCTTTGGGAAAAGTTGTTTAAAATAGCCATGTGTGAAGCCTTGTGATTTATAACCATCAATTCGTAGGACGAGTCTTACTGTGGATATCATTTTCGAAAGCCGATCAATTACGTGGCATTGTATAGCAGATAATAGTTAAACTATTCTCTTCGAAGTAGATATGATTCCGAGAGCGACTCGGCCATATGGTGTAGTCCTGAATTTTTTGTAATCGTTGGGTAGGTTAACTTAGGTAGTTGGATAGTTTAACTTGCCGATTTGGCCAAGTTAATATTCTTTATTAACCATTGAAAGAAAGTTTGTAACATATTTTGGAATCTTTATGCAATCAACTATAAATATTACTAGCTTCCGCTCGCACTTCGTCTGCGTGGACTTCAGAATTGGATCCAGAGAGAAAGAAAATGTTAAGGTGGCGCCATCTAGTGACGAAGTGGAAATTTTGAGTTTCAAGCATTCCTCCGGAAACTCTTAAGTTTTCTGGGATAAAAAGTAACCTATGTGTTAGCCGAGTGCTTTTTTCTATCTACCTACCAAATTTCATCCAAATCCGTTCAGTAGTTTCGGCGTGAAAGTGAAACAAACAAACAAATAAACATCCTTATACTTTCGCATTTATAATATTAGTGAGATAACCAAAAATCCAATCCGAAAAGAGACAAACCAACCGCAGCCGCAGCCCTCCCCCTCATTCGTTCGTCGTTTAAAAACAAAAGGCGGGTGTTTGTTTGCAAATCAAAAGCCAATATCACCCGATCGATACAAGCTGCTTTGACGTATTTGCATAATAGGATTTTGTTGGGTCCGCTGAATCGTATGGCTTTTCAACTTCGAAAAGGTTCTGATCGCAAATTGACCGAATCGTAGAATGTCATGAAATGTATCTGTCCGTTGACGATGATGCTTTGTACACATTGCTTGCTCTACGCAGTCGACGCGACGGTTTCCTGTATCTGTTCGATTTTATAAATTGAATTGAATAACACCTACATATCTGAATTTACGACTGGGAGCTTACTTTGTCTAAGCTCTATCATCTTATAGGTGGAAAATAAATAATAAAAATAATATCCGGGACAAAACACACGGTCATCTAGTCCCAAAATAGGAACTAAACTCACCTGTCTTACATTTCTTGACTGACGTTTAGAAATAGAGAAGTTTTGCAAGTAGTCTATATATGATATAGAATATTTGTATTTTGCATCCGATTATATTTAGCGAAAGATGACATTTTACGAATCCATCCTACTGCTTCTGAACCTTTAAAAATACGATGAAAGTTTATTAGTTTATTTGTTTCAGTAAACAAGGGTTAAACTGAATTTGGGAGGCTGAACAAATAAGGTTGTGACAAAATTGGTTTGGTTAGAATGATAAATAAACGTGGAATAGAATGTATTGTAGTCCTATTATAGGAGAATAATTTAGGAGCAACCCTCGGTTTATTTAATGAGCAAAATGACAAATGCGCAATTGCCACAGAAAAATCTAACGTATCAGCTGTTTTCACACGCACACAAGCACGCTTGTTTCAAGCAGAACACAATACTGGACGCTTATTTAAGTTCTTATTGTGTATTGACATGTATTCTTGTAAATCAATTATTTATATTCTATTCTATTCATATATTCGTACAAAATTCCAAAAAGCTTTTTTTATCAACAATTTGCCTTTAGCAAAATTTCACAATGGTAACCGATGAAAATGCCGAAAATGGAAAAGGAGTGGGGAACTTAACAACTGTGCCACAGAGGCGTTTAGAAAATTGTAATAGTGAATGAAAATGATGTCACCATATATTGTGCAACGATACACATGTCATCATCATCATCATCATCGTCAGCCAAAAGACGTCTACTGGACGTCCCCCAAGGATTTCCACATTGCCCGGTTCTGCGCTGGGTGCATCCAGTGACTTCCCGCAACTTACACCAGGTCATAGATCCATACGCTTAGTCTTCCGGT
This sequence comes from Coleophora deauratella, assembly GCA_958295455.1. NCBI lineage: Eukaryota > Metazoa > Arthropoda > Insecta > Lepidoptera > Coleophoridae > Coleophora > Coleophora deauratella. The sequence continues at coordinate 8,289,606 of OY282409.1, read as the reverse complement.
GTGCGGTCACCAGTCTAAAAATACATACCCCAAAAGCCATTATGCTATGTGTCTCGCTCACTACCACTTCACTTTAGCGATTCTGCAGATAAGTCAGTTTCTTTAGTTCTTCTACGTTTGTCCTCATTTTTGATTCGATACATATTTCTTAACAAGAACATATTCCTTATATACTTCTTGTTAGAACCAATCCTAAACGCTTATTGCTTTTGAGGATCAGAACTCCGCAAAACGCAAGCACTGTAATACTTTAAATTGGGTTTCTTCTCATGAAAATGATACCTACTGCTTTGCTGAAATTAAAATGGCTTTCCATATATAGATAAGCTGATCGCTTTTTTATGAAGAGTCTAAAATTATTTTTGCGCTTTCAGCAAAGCTGTAGAATAAACGTTTATGATATGAGTGGAGCTCATTCCATTTCATTTTTCTATAATTTGTATTTTTGTTTTTAACACAGTGACTGATTTCGGGGTTACTACTCCTGGACTCCTTAGCTTTATTATACTTAAGAAATAGTGTATCTTTTCCAGTTCAAACAGTTCTCTTCTCACAATTCCTTTGCTAAAATCTTGAAAGTCTTTGCAACTAAGATAAACTCGGTCAGAAGACGAAATTGGTATATCGTGTAATTCACGAATTACGCCTGAATATCCGACAGGTCGACGATAAATCCGTTGTTGAGTCGAGCGGATAATCAGTGGGCAAAGGGGCCGGAGTCAGTCAAGTCACGAGTTTAGGAGCCCTAAGGGAGATGGTTCTGACAACCTTTAGCAGGGCCGAGGTCAGAAATAGTAGAGCGCTTCCGAAAATTGGTGTCAAAGGATTTGTTTAGGCAGGTTTTCTTATATGGAGATAACTTTGACTTTATATTTCTTGTATTTATCAAATTAACTGATAAAAAATATATTTATGAAAATAAATAATAATGACCAAGTTCATTTAAATTTTGAAGAGGTTGTCTGTTATAGAAAAAATATAACCAAAAATTTAAAACAAATAACTCTACATTCTTGTTAGTTTATAATCAAAACGCGGAATATACGAACTGCACTCTGTTTTTTGTAAAATATTTTTTAATTACATTAATTAATAATCTTATATCAGAACAATAAAGTGACGACACTTTTAATTTAGCATTTTGCTTACGCGAGTAAACATTTATCAGATGAGACATAAGTCTGATTAAAATATCCATTAATTAATAACAATTAATGGCAATTTTAGTTGGAGTTCTGTAATCGTTTTTTTGCAAGCAAAAGCCGCCGCCGCCGTAGCGTAGTGGCTTGCCGCTCGCTTGACATCAGGAGGTCGCGGGTTCGATTCCCGGCGGGGCCCAACTTTGTGGACTCGGTTTGGTTGGTGGTAGGGCATTTTCTGAGCCCGCCTGGCTAGCTACCACCATCTTATCTAAGTCTTGCCGCTAAAACATTAATGTTAACAGCATTGATGTGTTCCGGCATGAAGATAAGATAGCCAGTTCCCCATTGCGTTGGGGAATCTTGGTAAGCCCGCCTCCATCTTCGGCATCATCATCACTTACCATCAGGTGAGATGATGCCAAGGGCTTTCCAATTGAGGGTAAAAAAAAAAAAAAAAAAAAAGCACAGAGTTCAATTATTTTTCTCTGACCTTTCACAAATTATACAGGGTGTAACAGAAGTGTGTGACAATACTTCAAGGTTGGCTTTTACCCATCAAACTGAACAACTTTTGTTCTACAACTTTGTTGAGATCGCAAAATTTTTTTTGGACTTTTCATACAAATCGATCAGCTGGCGAACCAAGTTTGTATGAAAAGTCCAAAAAATTTTTTGCGATTTCAACAAAGTTGTAGAACAAAAGTTGTTCAGTTTGATGGGTAAAAGCCAACCTTGAAGTATTGTCACACACTTCTGTTACACCCTGTATACCTACTTACGAAAGTTTTCTAATAGGAGGCCTTATTACTGACAACTTCAACCCTGGGTTGCATCTTTGCGTAAATCATGTTGGGTTCACCGATACCCCAAAGTATCATCAATCATTTGAGCCTGTTACCTAGTTATAGGCTGTTTGGCTTGTGGTTATAACACGTACTTAGATTTGCGGTGAATCCCTATACTGTATAGATATACTATTACTACTATTAGGTTAGGATATACTTATTAGGTACCTATACAGCATTGTGTAACGGGTGTTTTTACCAATGGTTGATTTTATTAAAGAAATTCGCGGTCTAAAATATTTTATTAAGCATATCTTAAGTGACCACGCACTCTTTTGTAGTAACATTTCAGTTTTTATGTTACACGATCGAGAGAAATATATCGGTCCTACAAAAGACATCACAAGGGATGCTTTACTAGCTTATTAGTAAAAAAATTCACTTACTTAGAAAGTAAGAAAAAAAAATACATTCATTGTCACAAAATACACAAAAAAATTACATAGGCTTTTTTCAAATAATTATATTTTAGTAACAAAAGGGAAAAGTTATTAGTCAGGGATGCTTTACTTACTAATTAGTATAAGTAATTTCCAAAATACATATATTATAGATTTTTAATGTTCTAAAATATTCATGAAATTATTAAAATAAAAATATTTTTACAATTGCTAATCCTGTGCAAGCTTTCCCACAAAAAAGTTTGTTTCATTCTAACCAGTCAAGTAGTTATCGAGAAAGTCGCGGACATACATACGAGTATTTACAACATCTTTAGCACTGAAAAATAGAAAAACTTTAAAAATATCATTGTTAACTCACAACTATATCTTTGGGATCATTTGGGAACAATATTTTACCTCTATACTAACTACAGCCATGACACTACCAACTTGTTTTCATTATTCTTAAGCCTTACCATTCTAGAAGCATATAGCCGGCCAGTACTTTTCCGGGGAACAGATCGGAATCCCGGGATTTAGACCAACTATCCGGGGATCGCGGAGAAACGGCCAACGACTCAATCAGATTCCTTGGTAGATTGCGCTCGTATAGTGCAGATCTCGGTATTGCATACTTAGCACAACAGTTTGAGGCTGTATGGGAACGGAGCTATGTCAATTTGCATACAAGGAATTTGTGATATACATAAGTAGAAGTCGATACTGCAGGGTTTAAAAAGATCACTGCTGGGAACAGCGGTTACACTCATGAAATTGAAAAAGGAGATTGGGTAAATTTGTATGGGCACCATACCCAGTGCACTGTAGCATTATGAACTACGTTGGTCTTTGTTGCCCTCATGGAGTATCGTAGTTTAATTTATCCTAAGACAATATGCCTTTATTCACTTGGCTGATTGGACCATCAATTGGTATAAAAAGCCCAAAATATGTTTTTGCGAATTCAGTATAGATTTAATAGGAAAAGTTGTTAAGTTTAATGACTTAGAGCACCCATGGGTGGGTATTTTTATAGTTACCCTTTTTAATGGGAGAAAAAGCCTAATTCCCTTTGTGAGCAAAATTATATGGAATATCCACTATTGCTGAAAAATCGCTTAAGCTGTGGGACCAAATTACTTTTTTTGCGATTTAGTCAAAGGCCTAAACAAATTTAATGTATGAGAGAAGCCCTAGTTAGTGAGGTCCACGCTTTTTTCATCCCCTGTAAAAGTATTATTAGATAGGACGGTACTTATATTAAAATGTAATGATTACTAGATGATTCGCAAGCCGTAAGCAGTAAAACAAGCTTAGAAATAAGACGTTTCCTTTTCTCTCCACCCAAACAACCGCAACGAAGCTTTACTTGCCTGTGAAACTTTGTTGAAATTAGAATTAGAAATAAGCTGATAGCGGAGAAATTCTGAATGAAAACACGTGACATAAAGTTGCAATATCTTTGCAACAAAGTTACAATAGAAATACCTTTTACTTTTTACCACTGTGCTCATGCAGAGGATAACTTCTCTGTCTTTCGGGTGTTTGCGCGTGTATACGATACTAAAAAAACTAAAACTCATAAACTTAAAACTAAACTAAAAAACTTTTTCTTTTTTTCTACTTACCTATGTCTGTTTCATTGTCACTACTGTAGCCAAAAACATAGATTTTGGAGCACGAAGGGCACTTCCTAAAGGCATTTAGGTTCATCTCGATCGCCAGACTTGATTTGGTTTTTATTCTTGAAATTTATGGTATTTCACGGCTGTTTTTAATGATGTTACAGACATAAATTATAATTTCATATATTTGGAGAAAAAAAGAGTTGTAACTTTTACGTTGGACAGATAAAAAACCAAAAATTTTGCGTGTATTTGTATAGTTTTGACCCAGGCAAATTTGTATGAAATGGCGTGACTGACGTTTAACATTAAGTTAGTTTACTGCACAAACCCCGCAATCCGAAAAGGCATATAACACAACTAAAGTGGTATTTGACCAAAAAGGAAATAAATCATTTATAATAGTGACATTGTGTGGTTGCAGCCTAACATAAATGAGCCACTTACATTCCAGGCCCAAACACATCATAGATGTCACCTCAATTATTTAGACTACCGTTGAATATGTAAATCTCTGGCCCTTTAATATACGAGCTTCTTTTATGATAAATATCAGTATTATTAATTATTAATATATCGCGTTTTTTCTTGTGTTTTGTTCGTTGTTGCCTTAAATTTTACTAAGAATTTTTCATTATATGTTTAGTAACTACTTAAAATTTGGAACGTCCGACACAAACATATTTTTCATGAAAATTAAGATAATACTTTCGAACTTTTTACTTTTTTTCTAAATTTTAAAAAGTTCCTATACTATGGAGTTGTACACTCAATGGAAAAACTCAACTGAAAAAAACATAATTACAACGAAAATTAACATGAAATGCACTCGAGAACCGCCACTGTGGACAAGTTCAGAATAAGTATCTAAGAAAATGCACAGCATTACTATATGTTTGTCAAATTTATATTATTAATAACTATTTTAATTTATACGTGCTTTTTACTATGTATCATGTCTTTGAACCAGAATTACCTCCCACTTCCATATTGTAACTTACTTTCTATACCTATCTATCAAATCGAAATGCGTACAGCTAACATAAATATTTAAAGCACGGAAGCGAAATTGGAAAATGTTGCCCCGGGCAAAATATTTTTTTGGTGTTAACGATTTGGGTAAAACCAATGTAAATAAGTTTTATGTAAAGGAACTTTTCGCAACGTTCCTGTTAAAACTAAAAGCTTTACAACAGCTGTCACAGACGTAACTTCAAAACATCATAATAAAATTACTTAAAAAAAGATATTTAATTTTCACAGATTTCAACAAAGGGAAAGAAAAATTAAGTCATTCGAATTCAGGTCACGTTCCTGAAAAACAAGGCCTGAAAAAGGAACGTGGCATCTATACACACATTGTTGCGCCTAACGCCCGACTTCCCCTAAACGGAATAGTGCCATAAGATTCGGGTTAACGAGTCATAGTACCATTTTTCCCCGGCTTACCCTAACGTCGGCTTGATTAAAACACGGCTAAATTGAGATGTTGGCTGGACGAGAACGTTGTATTTTTGACAGGGTTGTTATTTTCGGGGCTGTAGTACTCGAATAACACCTTCCCGTGGTCGTTACTCAAAATTAACTTTTGTTCCGAATAGGGCTGTTTTAGTCTGTTTAGTATGCTTATTGTTTAATAGCTTATAAAGTCCAGAACTTCAGTTTTTTTACTTACAACAAGTGATATTTAGTCAGTTGTTTTTATTGTATACAACAAACGTAATTGAAAAGTCCCTGCGATACTGGTATTGGTAAATCAGTTATTGATTGGTTGGTTTTTTAAATATTGCAACAAAACTATTTTAAAAATCAGTTTTTAATGCAAAGTTTAATTTATAAACACAATTTAAATCACATTTTCAAAAAGAATTAAACCGAAATACTTCTCTTGGTCAATTTCACTTCACTCTTCGGTCTTGTTCGCTTGACTAAAATGAAAATATATGTAGGTACGTTTCAGATAGAACCACCAGCCGACAGCCGACGGAATCTGGTTGAAACAAAGCTGGAACATATATTTCAGTTTCACCCGATGGGACAGTCCTCTACGTGCACTGTGTACTTGCAAAGTAACCAGGTATCATTGCGTGACGTAATCCGATACCCACGTGATTCTAAACAGTTTTTTTTTACCCTCAATTGGTAAGCGCTTGACATCATCTCACCTGATGGTAAGTGATGATGCCGAAGATAGAAGCGGGCTTACCAAGATTCCTCAATGCAATGGAAGACCTGGCTATCTTCAAGCCGGAATACATCAATACTGTTAACATTGATGTTTGGCAACAAGACTGAGATAAGATTGTGGAAGCTAGCCAGACGGGCTCAGAAAATGTCTCAAAAATCAATCAATCAAACCGAGACCTACAAAGTTGGACCCCGCTGAGAATCGAACCCCCTCCTGATGTGAAGCTAGTGGACTAGCCACTAGGCTACGGAGGCGGTTAAAAGTTTGTAAAGTGAAAACGCGGTACGGATAGTGCCATAGCGCGCGGTACCAAAATACACTTTGAGCTAAAATCCTTTTATAATATTGTAAATGGAATATTAGTTTGTTTGTCCCTTTTAAACGTCACAATAAATAAGCAACATATACAGGGTGTAACATAAGTGTGTGACAATAAGTATGGGTAAAAGCCAACCTTGAAGTCAAGGTTGGCTTTTACCCATCAAACTGAACAACTTTTGTTCTACAACTTTGTTGAAATCGCAAAAAATTTTTTGGACTTTTCATACAAATCGATCAGCTGGCGAACCAAGTTTGTATGAAAAGTCCAAAAAAAAATTTGCGATTTCAACAAAGTTGTAGAAAAAAAGTTGTTCAGTTTGATGGGTAAAAGCCAACCTTGAAGTATTGTCACACACTTCTGTTACACCCTGTATATAATATCTGTTTTATGATTTTTTCCCATAGATAGCTGACGAGGTGTGAATGTATAAGTGACATAGGCTAGCCATTCGGATTTTATAGAAAAACCGGTATTATCATTGGTTACATTGATATACACAATATGTCAACACAATATGTCAATTAATGCCATGGTAAATAAATAAAATAATCACAATAAATCGAAACCGTCCAAAGCAGAAGTAACTTTTTGTTTTTATGGAGAAAATTTTAAGATATTATATTTTCTCTTTTTAAGGAGATAATGGATTCACGATGATACATTTTTGGTTTTCACCAATATTGTTCCTTGAAAATATAAATCAGTAACTACATACCTAACTTGATTTACTTGAGTAAAAATAATCGATCTAGAACAGATGATTTAAATTCTATGACTGATTTGAGATTTAAATTCACTTACGCAACAGATAACTTATCTGGGTAACACCTAATAACTGATGACTGTTCATTAGTTGAATAGTTTTCTTACGTTAGTTTAGTACCTTCAAAATTGAGTTTTGGGTCTGTTATAAATTTTGAAGGAGTTCGTTCTTACGTAAAGTTTAGGAAGTTGAAGTTTGCGTAAGCGGCGAGGCTTACAGACTAAATATTTTACCTTCAAGTCCTTCCTTTATAATGTTACAGCCCTTTAGAGTTTGCATTAATTATGCGTTAGAATTTTGGATTGCATATTTTAAGTGTCAAGTGTAGACGAGCTTTTTGAAGTTGCTACCTTTTTTGGAGCAAAATTTTCAGATACTTACATATTTCTTAGAACTGATGCCTTTCAATTATTGTCATATTGACAGTTTTTATATCAATCGCTAACAACTTATCTGTAATGTACCATAAATAATAAAAAAAGCTCCATTTTATGGGGGTCCTGAATATCGTGAAAACCTAGCCTTTTCATTTTTAAGAAATTTACCGGCTGATTATACAGGGTGTAAGAGACAGGTTTCCGAATAATTTAAGGGCTTGCTCAGTAAACGAAACTGAACCACTTTCCACAATATTTTTTTAATTTTGTATGGAGAAACCGATTTTTTTTTCGTTTCCTGAAATAAATTATTGTGGAAAGTTGTTCAGTTTCGTCAACTGAGCAAGCCTTTAAAGTTTTCGGAAACCTGTCCCTTACACCCTGTATTTTTTTATATCTGTTATCGGATCGAAATTAAAATCAAAATCAAATCAAAATGTGGTATATCTATGTCGGTACCGTGTTATTTTTTGAAAACTAATCTGAAATCGATTAATAGCTAGCAGAAATACATTTTCAATATTTTACGATAAAATGAGTCATATTAACTCAGTTTTGAAAAAATCCTCACGGTACCCACATCAGTTAGTCTACATTGGTAGGTAGCAGTCGGTTATATTATAGTCCTATAATTCGATAACACAAAGAAAATTTTAAATTGCTTTATATTAAAAAAAAACGCAAGACTACAACTCACTTTTTGATGTTTAGCGCACTCTTAACCAACTTTCGAAGAATGCTTTGTTTTATTAATCAGTGACGTCACGGGATTTCCAAGGTGATTTATCGAAGCTGTATAAAAGCGTCGACCCAAACGCCCGTCTGCAGAAGTCGTATCCTGAAGTTGGCAACGTTCAATCCCCACCATTCCCGGATTATAACCCACCTGCCTGAAAATTATGGGGATTACTCCATACGACAACGTACTCTGGCTCCTACCTACTTAATTTGGCTGGGTTATATTTGAATATGCAACACTGAAGCGGAGTTGAAGACTTTAACGACTTAAATTATTTATTCATTAACGTCAAACATTATGAAACGGTAAGACCAAGGTTATTTATTTTCCTCTGTTTGTTTCTCAGGGAAATGATTGTGTAACGTCAGTCATTTTCAGAAATGACAAGATAATGTCAGGATGTTATTTTTTTTTGTCAGGAAGAAAACAGTGATACTGTTGATGTGTATTGTGTATACATGAAATAAGCACTGTTGTTTTATTATAAAAAAAACGTATTTATTAATTTATACTACCTATTGAGAATTCTTAAATATTGCTACTAATGTAATAATGTATGCCCAGATATATTCCTCTTTTGTAATAATGTATGTATGTGTTGTGTTTTATGAATAAAACGTTTTCTTTCTTTCTGTTTGTGTAAAGAAACGACACGCACTTAAATAAAATGTCGCTTGCGACTTAGTGGTACAGCCACAAAGATATCTGAACCTCTCCGTAATACACCATGTAATCACGAATAGCTTTAGTAGGGGTTCTGATATCTCTGTGAGCCAGTGTACATCAATCCTTAATCCCGCTCACTCCTGCACATGTCATACTAAGTAGGTAATTATATCTTTCGGCCGACTGTATCAGTGTCCTTGTGATATAATTACCACGCTGAATACGTTAAAAACAACCGACTTTAATCGCAACAACTCCAATTTTGATATGTTTTTGTTGATTTTCTCAAAAACCGCTAAATCTATTTCGATAAAATTTGTATGGGACCACCTGTGAAGTATACCCTTTTAAACAAAAAAAGAATTTTCCAAATCGGTTCAGGCGTCTTAGAGTAATCGGTGAACATACATAAAAAAACCGACGAATTGAGAACCTCCTCCTTTTTTTTGAAGTCGGTTAAAAATACATTCAAACATTTTGTTTCGCTCACTAAACTCGTTTCCTTCCTGTCTTCCTTCGACATTTATATCAAATAGGTACTTATGATGCCAAAACGGGCTATGTATATTTAGCATTGAAAATGCTTATTTGACCGCTTCAGTACGGTTTTCAACAAAAGTGCGGCAGAGTAGCGTCCTCTTAGTTATTATATTAAGATAGAGAGATGAAAATTGTAGGTATCCAAAGATGTATTGTTAAAATTGTTTCAACTACAAAAAGTTTTTTAAAAAAATGTTAATACTTTTTAGGGTTCCGTCCGTACCCAAAGGCCAACGAAACCTTATTACTAGGCCTCCGCTGTCCATCGGTCCGCGTCCGTCCGTCTGTCTGTCCTTCTGTCTGTCAGCGGACTGTACCTCATTAACCGTAATAGGTAGACAGTTGAAATTTTCACAGAGATTACATATGCCGCTATAACAAAAATAAATTAAAAATTAAAAACACGTTTCTAGTACCTACTAGAAACGTGTTTTTTGGCGTGTTTTGCTCGATATTAATAATGGCAACAGGTAGACGCATCACACAGAGTTTGTATTGCTATAGTCGCAAAAAAAGAATAATAAAATAAAATGATATTTAAAAATTAAAGGGGGGTCCCCATACAAAATACGTGTTTTTTGGAGTTTCTTGTACGATGGTACGGGAACCCTTCATGCACGAGTCCATCTTACACTTGGCCGGTTTTTTATTTAAAATTAAAATAAACAATTTTTTTTGGGTCTTTTTTAAAGAATCTCAAACAGCACAAAAACGAAATTAGTTATTAAGTTTTTTTACAAAAATCACGCTGGAGCTATTATCTATTGTTTGAGCCTATTTATTAAACGGTAATTTTAGGTCCCTTATAAAGCTACTTTTTACAAAAAAAGTAAGATTAAAATAGCATCGCAAATGTCCCAAAAAGTCCCAAAAAACTGAGTATGTATACGTACAAGAGAAGTTTATACTACTTACTTACTCCGCTGGCTCAGCAACCGAGTGTTAAAAAAAAAACCATTTACAAGGTGCCCCAGAAGGTCACGGAGGCATGAGATCTGTGGATTTTGCTTTATTTCCAATTTCCGCAAACAGCTAAAAATAAACAAAATGCTAAAAACATACGTAACAACCCTTGAAAATATTTTTGTCACCATTTTGTTCCGTCTCCTATTATTGTCAGGTACCGGGACCCCATAAATCCTTTGGGCAATCGAGCCGCCAGAGGACAGCACTCGCGGGGCCACTCGCAACATCTGTTTATCAAACTTGCCCCTCCAATTGATATATTGCACGGAAGTTTTGGGTACGCACTGTACACATTCTGCTGCCAAATGTAAATAGGTACGTATGGCGAGGAAGATGGAAAAAAGAAGTGGAAAGGAAAATGGATGAAAGTGTGTTTTGGATTGTTTTTCATGGTTTGTTTGTGTTATTTTTCGTTTTATTTTTAGTTTAGGTTTAGATTTTAGTGGTTAGTTTTTTGTTCCTCTTAATTTTACTTTTATTTTATGTGATAGGTGGCAAACGAGCAGACGGGTCACCTGATGTTAAGCGATTACCGCCGCCCAAAGATGGGTGTCTGTATTTGGTTTAATAACTTTTTTCTTATAATGGATCTAAAAGTTCTAGTCCTTAATTTTAAACCTTTAGGTTAACCATCCCACCACTATCAGTCTCTTCTAAGGAATATATTATAATATCCAGACTGCCCTACTGAGTTTCGTCAAACAGTCGTTCGATACGCAGCTTCGACGAACTAAGGTTCGAAATGAAGATATGAAACGAAACCTTAACAATAAATTGAAAAAAGCTGTATAAAAGTTATGCGTTCCATTAAGTAGACATCCATAATACTATAAAATACATTGGCAATCAAATACACGCTGGCAGCAAATCAAAGAAAAAAATACGTCAAGCAAAAAAGACCGTATGTCAAATAGTCATGATGCGGCAAAGCTATTCCGGAGGGCATTCGAAATTCGAATACGGCATGCCATTATATGGCATCGAACGATCGATTTGCGACATGACGCGGCGGATGCATTCAGAAATTCGAATCTACATGAAAAATGGAAATACATCGACAGGCCAGAGAGGCGTTAGTCATGTGTCAATGCGACATTCAAGTTAAAAGAGTGCCTGCAATAAACATACAGCATACCCATACCACACAAAAATTATGTTCAGTACATATCTGTTAGCTTATCTTAGCATATTACAAATCCAGAGACCAATGGGGAAGAAAACGCAAAGCTATTTGCAGATGGCGCTACGGACACTTAACTCATAACAACTTTCAATTTGTTCCGCGTTTTTTATTATCGAGGTGTAATAAAATAGTATTTTTTCTGTAAAATTGTTAAATGGAAAATGTATGCGACTTGGACTGTTTCTTAATTAAAGGCGAAGTTTAAAAATACATGATTGAAAACGTAAGTTTACCCACGTCTTCTTCATCCGAGAATCTTTAGAAAATTAATGATTTCTATTATTATTGCAACCAATCGCCACACCACGCGGCATTTTTTTAATAAATCTTATGTTTAGTTCACGTAAACAGTTTTTCTATACGTTTTGACAGTTAATGATGATTGTTATGAGTCAAGCGATATCAGCGCCTCTATCGGCGAGTTCTGACAGTTTTCTTCCCCATTAAATAATAATATTAAACTTTTTCAGGCAAAGCCTTCGAGTAATACAATGAAGCCCATAATGCATTAGTACTTACATTTCACCCTAACTACACTGCTTTGCACAAAAAACGGGCACCTAAGGAAATTTACGAACTGAGGTCGATTTCAGTTAATTACATCGAATTTAATAGTATCCGCATAGTGCTCCCCTGGTCTTCGCAGCACTCGCCAGTGTCGGGCCTCTCCATGCACACAAAGAGATTCTAGCTTCATCAAAAAACAGTACCTTGTTCCAGTTCTCCAGATTCCATGAAGCGCAGTTTCTAGCAAACTGAAGTCGAGCACACGTGCTCACGGAGTAATTTAGGGCCCCGGGCCGCGCGGTAACTGCTGATATTGGCAGACAAAAGCCTCCTTCTGGACGTACACAAGCTAACTTCTACTCCTCTTATTTCTTTTAGGCTTTTCTTTAGATCCACACTTGACGCCTTACGATTCCGCAAAGCCTAGTTTTACAATAATCATTATTTTTCTTTTGTTAATTTAAAAATTTTAATTTGGAACGTAAGGAATCAAGCCAGGATGCTCCAAATAACATGCCAACACATCGTCAAATTAATAAAACCTCTTTCTTCTAATATTCATTGATATAGAGAAAAAAATCTAAAGTGCCCATTTTTTTGCAAAAGGGTTTGTATTATGTTAGTATGATATAATCATATACTTACACTTTACTTTTAATTATTAGATGGCAACCCTGGACCCCTAATATGCAGAGAAAGAAGGAAGGCTTCTGCTTTCACTTTTTTTATTTTTTACCATTTCTTCCCATAACGCTTATCATAACTTTTCCCATTTATTTAACTCGATTTTCTTAATCATTTCTGCTCTTGTCTATTTTTGCAAAAGTCGAAATCATTCAAACCACCGAGACAACAACTAGTCAATTAGGAAGTAAACATAGTGCTATAGAAACAAAATACACTGTCCGATAGATCGAAAGCTTCTATTTACACTTTTTCCTCAATTTTTTTCCGAGCGATTCATCAACTTGTCAGTATCATATAAAAGTTTGTTCGAGAGTGATTTCTTTCCGAACTTTTTCTTCAACACTGGCGTTAGGTTTTCTTACTTTGTCGTATAAATAAAGGTTAGTTCACATTTGTTTCAAATATATTACATTTTTACTTCTATTATGTTGTATTTTAACTCGGTATAATTATTTTAGACGACTTCAAAATATCTTTATAGACGTGATTTTTATTACTAATATAACGATTTCGTTATGACTGAACTACTATCGTAATACATAAATGACGTCATGGTTTTACTTTTTTACTCAATTTTAACTAAATTACATTTTTTACATTTAATTTTTTGATTAAAGTAACTCAGTTGATTAGCAGTCATCTATCTATTGTACGAGTAATGTATGTTAAATCGAGGTTGTTGTAGGTACTGAACCGTATAACACTTTTTTCAAAGCCTTAGCTCTAAAAACTTCACAAATACAGGGTGTTAAAAAAATGCATATGAAATTTTAATGGGATGGGATTACTCATAATCAAGTATAGAATACAGGAAAAATATTGAAAAAATCCGATCTAAAATTTTTTTTAGATTCCCAATAGTAAATCAAGAATTTGTACGGAAAACTGAAAAAAGTTGTAAATCGGATTTTTTCAATATTTTCCTCTATTCTAAACTTGATTCTGACAAATCCCTTAAAATCTCAAACGCACTTTTTTAATACCCTGTCTAGTCATTACTTTATGCCCTATATATATTTATGTTCGTAACTTTCGATTGTTGAGAGACAGGGGGTGTTCCAACTTAGTCGGTTTCTAATATAAGTCGGTCGATTGAGCGATGGAATATGTGAAACATTTATAGACTTTTGATTGTATTTCTAATTTGCTTAGAAAGTTTTCTCTTGTGGTCGATTCATTGAAACATTCAGTTTGGTAATCGGGTTAAAGTTTTTGGTAAATTGTTTATCAATAGCATTACAATTTACAAAAGAGCGAAATAATTGAGTTTCTGTGAAATATCTCTAAGACACTACTGTACTGTATATACTTTTATTCCAAAATAATTATTACTTTTATAAAACTAAAAATACTTTCTCGATTTTATGAGTATATATTTTTATTATTTACAACACGTCAAAGTTTAAGACAATGATAGTATATAATAGCGATTCAGAAAAATACTAGTTGCACGTCAAATTAAATAAATTTGCAAATTTAATCTAACCTATTGATGGTGAAATAGATTTTTTTGCTGTACGATTATGTATATTTAGGAGATGATTAAATATTTCTCTTAAGGTGGAATGTCGCGGTATTTACTAGCGCTCGAGGATTTTAATTTATTTTTATTAAACTACAAAAGATACATATAGACTTCCTTTTGTTTGCGAGCAAAAGGGTGGTATTTTAGCGAACACTGCAAGCATTGAGAATATCTTCGGGTAGTTATAAATGCTAAAAGTGCTAAAAGTGGCCAAGGAAGTCTATGTAACTTCTGTAGTTTAATAAAAATAAATTAAAAACCTCGAGCGCTAGTGAGCTCCTCGACGTTACGCCTTAAGGCCGATTTATAAGTACAGTAGTGAATCAAGTAGTAAGTAGAAGACCATTGCTTTCTCGCAACTGTATTTTTCGAAGAGTACAGTAACGAGATAAGCAATGGACTTCTACTTACTACTTCACTCACCACTTTACTTATTGAAGTGTAAATCGGCCTTAAAGAATAAGAAAATGATTAGATTGCTTAAAGGAAAAGTTTTTTAAGCCTAACTACACCGAAATTCTTCGAAAGAAAAAACCGTTTAAATAAAGTTCACGTTTCTGTAATCGATAGATTACGTGATACCGTTTTGGTCGTTATTTGTTGCGAACGGAAGGTACCGAACCCTTTTCCATGCAATTTGTTTGGGGAACCATTCAGCCGATCGTAACGATACATTAGACCAAAGATTAACTATCCTATTTTGTTTAGTCTTCCACAAACCCCCCATTGGAGTTGATTTATGCACTAACAACAGATAAGTTATCCTGTTGTTTATTAATAAACGTTTTTGTTATCTTCTTCAACCTTTTGATTATTATCAGGTCATTTGTACCCCATTTTCTTTTACCATGTAAACAATAAGACTGGTTCTTTTTTACATAATATGTTTTAATTTTATTTAATTTGTTTTTTAAATTATTTTTTAGTTGAACAATGCCTGTTTATTGGGCGAGGGAAAAGCTGATTACTACATGATAGCTGGCTAGCGTTCTCTATGCCTATGAATATTTGTTACCCCAGAAGTGTTATAGTTAAACCGGACTGAGATATAATTTAATTTAATTTTATTTGGTACTTTTTTTGAGTGATATAATCTCGACCCACCCGCCTGAAATAAAACTTTTTATAATTCTTATCTTATTTTTTCTTATCAGCTAATTAAATACAATAATTTTATTATCTTGGTACTATTTTCTCCTTTAGAGAAAATATTCGAGCTTTTTTGCAAAACGATCAAATCAAGAGTCAAGTTTGTATATTTTCTTTAGCAAGTTCACGCAAAATTATAGAAAACTATTAAATTATATTTCATGAGTATAATCCCGAAACTTTGAGTGTACAAGTCCCGCGTGGTAGGGACTTTGTAATAGGTAGAAAAAAATATTGACGATTTAAAAGCATGTGTAAAGCATCTACCTACTTCAATAAAAAAAAACATTTCGAGTTTGAGGTTTATTGTTTTCCGATAAATAACTACTCAAATGAAAAGAAAAAAAAACATCGCTTTAAAAAGAAACTATTTTTAACCTTAATAATTTAATATAATTGAGGAAAGCGGTGGTTTTTAATAAGCGTATTGTTTTGATAAGGATATAAACCAAAATACCAAAATTCAAACTTAAAATTTATTTTTTATTTTATTATTAAATACATATTATTTTGCTTTAACACAACACAAGCTACGATGCAACAGACATACACAACAAACGAGCTGTAAACTTATAACACCCCTTTTTGCATTTTTAATAAAAAAAAAACTGTGCATAACATGTGTTCTATGCTAGTCTGGAAATCAAAACGTTTTTAACAACACTTTGCATTCCAAAATCCATAAATTTTACTTATAGGCGGTAACAATACAAAGCCTACATTCATACAAGCACTGAAAAACTTTATTTAGCTCGAGCAGTTGGGTAAAGAGATAGCCATCGGTCCACATAGTAATTTGGAATGGCAAAGACATGTATAAATTACATAACCTTATGTATACTTAATATTTAGTAATTGAAATTGTAAGTGGTTGTATACATATTGTGGAGGGTCTGGAAGGATTGAAGATTCATTAATTAATTTATTTTCCCATTGACCGGAGCGGTGCATGCTCGCTTAAATGTTCGTGCAGATGGTGGCGTATCGGGAGCCGGGTCGTTCCCTTCCCTCAAATATGGTTGAGGGGAGCGATGGCTGACTCCCGCGTTATACTCGTGATCGGGTGCTGTCCGTGTGAACTGGCCTGCTCTTGTCATTGGTGTTTGGTCACAATAATTACCTGTTTGCACATTGTACTTGTATATTTTTGTTGATCCTTTCACATTCGTTTGTAATAGTATGCAACTAAGCTAACCATATCTTTGTTGTTTACCTGAATTATGTAATAGCATATAAGAATTTTATTTTAAAAAATGTGTTGGAGGGAGTTTCTTTAGGGCCCGACGTTTCTTCTCTCTCCGCAAACACTTCCCGAAACGTTGGGTATACGAGTTCCGAGTGGTAGGAACTTCGTATTAGGTAGAAAAATATGACGTTCGAAAAGTGTATTTCATTTCATTTCATTTCAAATGGCAATAAATTATTACATACGTAGGCAAAGTTTCAGTAGAGAAAGATTCAGTACCAGTGTGCATACACCGTGTAAGACACATAGGCTGCTTTTACCAGAAGTTGGCAGAACATGGACAATGGTAAAACCTATCTTATACATTACATTGCATTGGGACGTCGCGTCGCGAAATTTTAAACTTAACGAAATATTACTTGGACGCTAATGTTGCTAAAGCTGGAGGTGTGCCAAATAGCATGGTCGTAGTCACATTGACCTGATATTCTTTTGTTTCTTTTTCGTGTACATTACGCAAGTGTCTAGGCGTGGTTATTCCGTACCGTGTAAGAAAATCAAAGAATGGAACTCCTACTTTCTTATTGCTTATTAATAGTTAAAAGATGCTGACTTTTATGTTCATTACAAGTCTTAAAATCATTGAACGGTGTTTGGTGAGTATTACGCTTGATGTTTCTCATATTATATTATAAGACCCGGATCTGGGGACACGGTGGTGTCCCCGGAAAGTGAAGCAGCGGAGCATACAATACGGGCATAGGCCAATTACTATCCTTTTCTCGAAGCACATCATGATACTTTTAGGGCCATGTTTTTGAAAGTGATTATTTTTTAGCTCATAGATTGAGACTATATGGCCCACTTAGGAACAAAGATTTCCGAAGACGAAGGAGAAGATCTGATTGGACTGATGAAATCTTCAAACAGGGTTGCAGAAAGCTACTATCTGTTTCAGTGACCGTTTACGGGTGAGTTTAAGATGACTGAATTATATGATTGAGATCAGTAATATGATTAAGGAAAGTTTTTTCGTAGCTCGCAATGTTTGTGCCATTTTTTCCACCCACAACCGCAATTTCACCAACCTCTCAATAACTATTTTCAACGAAGCTCACTACCTGTATGCTTATATATAGAAGTCCGATCAGCAAACCGGATCGTGTGTTTAACTCAGTTTCCAACTGTACTTATACCTTTCTGAGCTTCTAACGATCCAAACCAAGCTCCTTATAGCACTTATCTCGCTTAAAAACGGTCATAATTCACCATAACAATTAGCTTTAGCGGGAAAGTTGGGTATGGTTATGCTTTAAAGTTGCTAGCTTCAAAATATTTAGCAAAGACATTTAATTTTTGGATTTCCTTTTGTACTATTGGGACCTGGGTTTTATTTTTCACTTCACCAATACTTTCTATTTTAAATACATTAAATAATGGTAATGAATTTACTTAAAACACCCAACTGCAAAAAAGAGACCCGATATCAAGACGAATATGATAACATCTTGCACTCCGAAAGTTTTCAGCCGTATTAGCTACAGGCTATTAAAAATGGAACGGACATACAGTCATAACATAGGTTTTCACTTAAAATACTTGCACAAAAAAAAACATTACTATTCGCTTGGGCTGTTGTGTTGGAACAAAAACTGAAAATTCTTTTATATTTATTCCTCCGGAGAAATGAAGTTTTCTTTTTATAAGTTATTAAATAACCGTATGGATTAAATTAACGTAGTGGAACGTAGACGCTGCCTCTTTTAATCCTATGCTAACATTATTACCAAGCATCGAAGCAGCAAAATTACGATTTTCTAAAAATAACTGGATGCATCTAGCTAGATGCCTTTGAAGGGTTGGTAGAATCATATAAATTGATAATAATATTTATGGTATTGGTTCTGGACTCTTTAGAGAACATTTTCCAGATTAATCAGTAAAAGTCCCAGTTCAAATAATTTCAGCTGTTTTTTAGACCTTATATATCTAAACACAAAGATAAAAGTCCTAAAAGTTCACTGCTTTTCCCATCTCTAGTGTATTCTATAATTTCTACACTCTAGTCCGATTTTCTCAATTCCAAGCCAAAGTAAGTAAGGTCAGTATAGCTTCCTCATCTGTTTAGTTGGGAAGAATCGTTATGAATAATGACTTTTCTTTTCCTTAACTGTTTTTTATCTGTGCTAGAAAACCTATGTGTAAACACAATAATAAATTGATATTTGCACAAGGTACAGAAAAAAATATCAATTGTTAAGAGCTTAGTAGGTACTAATCGAAAACTAATTCGTAGTCTGCTTTTGTTTGTTTTATTACTCGTAATTCTGTAAGAAAATAGCCGACAGACAAAAACATATGTATATACCAAAATGGTAGCATAGCTAGAGTTCCGCGAAGAAATATTAAATAATAATAATAATTCATTTATCGTCAGACATCACAGATCCATCAGAGAGTTAGTATCAATTTATACCTAAGTGTTAGTAACAGTGAGTTATAAAGTATTAAATATAATATGCATAAAATTTGTATAATAATAATAATGGTTACAAGTTATAGGCCAGTCGTACAAAACATCGGAGGTCGCATTGGTTTCAACAGTTCCGACCTTCCGGCATGTTGTTAAATAATTAAAAAGGCCATATGGAAAAACACGAGCCCTGTTTTTCGTAGCCAAGTTAATATCATTTCTTTGAAAAGAAATCCTTACTTCCTTCGTTACTTATATTATTATATTTTGTGTGCAATAAAGAGTATTTATCTTTATCTTATCTATCTTATCTTATTAATGTGAAAGTGAATTAGTACGTTTGTTGTTCATTATTTTACGTCACAACGGCCACACTTTTTTGCACAGAGATGTGGTATGCCTACATTTTATCCTGAAAAATATCGAGTTTTCTCAGGAATCTATTGGGAACCTAAAAATAATACTATAAAAATAATAATATACTTTAGATGGAAACACTATAAACTGCAATAATTACACACGACTAATTTCATTGTTTAGCAAAGAGCAGGATAGTTTTATTTCGAAAAACTCACAACCTATGTATATTACACATATTAGTAAGTAAGATCAATAGTATTCTTTGATATAATTTATAATAATTAACATATAATTAGATCAAAGGTAAGCTGATAGACCTTTGAGTAACTACACTTTGTATTCAGGACAGTATTGTTGACAGGCATATACTGTATTAGTTTCCTGTTAATTAAATTTACTTAGTTAATAACAAAATAATTGTGAATAATATCGTATAATGAAGAAGGTACACAAATTACAATAGGAATTTCATCATGGATGTCACTAAATAGTTTTTCTTTTTCAGTAAATCTCTTATTTATTTTAGTTATTGACCTCATCGGAAACTTAATAAGTATAGTAGATACATACTCGTGTTGTCAGATCCACTAATTAGATTTTTTCTGAGGAATGCCAAATAATAATAATAATGAAATTGAAAAGATAGGTAACTACAGTAGGGTCCTTGGGCGAGATGATCACTTACAGGAGACATACAAAAGGCCCGAGATGAAATTACATCCTTAAAGAAGAGGACACAAGTAACACTGATATCTAATTATCACCTTCTCAATGGCGTCGTTCCCCTCACTTATACTATAACAAGACGTAATAGGATAGTGTGTAAAACTTCTCGTCGCCTTGGGAACTATAAAAAGTGACTTTTATTGCTCTATTAGAGTAGCCCCAGCGGTCCGCTGTGTTATATTGTTGGGGCCAAAGAGATGCTGGATGCGATAAAATGATGATAAACTCTTTGGAAAATTTTATTATGCTGTAACGTTAACAACTCGTAGCGAGGCGTCCCCACTGGTGGGGCACGAGTCTTATCCTCATTCCATGGTTTTTAAGGTTAAGCCATACTCCATGCACACACGGGGGCCAAGTCCGAAAAGGGGGAGGTAAACAAAAGTTTTGAAGCGGCCTATAATATTTTTGACAAGGTTTAACGACATAGCAATGGGTACCAATAGCTTAACGTGCCTTGCAAAGCATGAAAACGGTCAAGATAAAAAACTCATTTTATTTATTCACTAGCTGGAGTGCCCGGCTTTGCTCAGGGAATTGAAATGATACCGTCTGGTAGTTGGAATAAAAGGATACAATTTTAAATCTAAGAGAGGTTTTTTACTGAAACCTTATTTAACAATTTACATAACTGGTTTATAAACAATATTTTTCGTTTTCAAAGTATATACAAATTTTTCGAATTCCCTACTCGATCCAGAGCAAGCTATATAGTATTATCAGCTATACCATGAGGAAAGCAGGACCCACCCGCACCTCACCCCCTCACCCCGCGCCTCTTCCCCCCACCGCACCCATTCCTCACTCCCCGCTCCCCGCGCCACTCCCCCCGCACGCCGATCCTCACCCCGCTCCCCGCGCCTGGTCACTCCGCACCCCGCGCCTCACCTCCCTGCGCCCGTACGCCGCTCCTCACCCACGCACCCCCGCACCCCGCGCCACAACCCCTCGCACACCGCGCCTCACCCCGCACGTTGAATCTCACCCCCCCGCACACCCGCTCCCGAGCCCCACGTTCTAGACTATTTCAGAACATTGCCGATATTGTATTCGGCAATGTTCCGGGACTGCTGTGGAGTGCTCTCAAATACTCCCAAATGTCTGAACTTTTCTGTTCTATTCTAGAAAATTCTTAAGGGTAAAATTTCAACCCTTATAATATCTTCAAAAACACGCCCTTTAGGTAAAACCGGAAACATTCTTTATGGATGGGGGATAGAGGGCTACGGCACCAATCGCACTATATAAATTCCTTGATCGTACCTGGTTCCGTTTCTGAGTTTTATCGACACAAACATTTGTACACTAGTACTTTTGTTTTGTGTTTGGTATCATTCTAATTTTTCTTAATTACAGTCTAAGTTTTAAAAAATCGGGAGGATCGACAGCAAAATCGGGAGACTTGGAGACATTACCTAAAACCGGGAGAAACGGGAGACCTGGCAACACTGTACAAACGTGAAAATCGTTAACACAAACTTAACGTTAACTGTGGTCACGTAATGAAAAAGTCATCGTAAGGAGCGTTTTGGCGGTAAATTCATAACAACGAAAAATAAATTTGATTTTCATCGTTTTTAATTGAGAAAATGGATATACATACATAAATTTATTTTTATTCTTATGTTGAATATTTCGTCCCAATCTTCAAATTGAAACAATTTTCAAAAAAATGGAAAATACCATATTGCCAAACATGAATGTTGTTGCCAAGTTTACCCACGCCCCAAAATCATATCATAAATTTTCTTTATCAATTGCTAGTGACAATATGCGGGCCGTTATCTCTTATGCGATCGTTTTGGCATTACCAATTAAACTTGAAGGAGATGAGGGTCAGAGCTTTAGGTACATGTCCGAGTGCTGGCGAGTAGGCTGTGTAAGTGATAGATTTTTATAAATAACAGATTAATCAATCAGCTTCTGGCTAAGTTTGTTGGAAACATTCAATATTTTTTTGATATTTCAGCAAATTTTGTAGAACAAACGGTGTTTAATTTACATTTTTACACTGTCTCCGCTCACTTTTTATTGTTGAAATTCATGTTTGTTAATGATTGATTGTTTTATTGATTCTAGTAAATAAACCCCTCATACTATCAAAACCTAACCGTATCGAGGTTTGGGACGAGACCTGTGCCGTGCCCCTGCAGTGGGGACGATATGGGTATCGTAGTTACGATTACTAGTTTGGGGCTGGATGGGCAGTGACAGGATTTGCGAATTATCTTGGAACATTCATTTATTATTTCATCGATGTTTCCTAACTGGAACACATATCGGAATTTAATTCTCGTAATTTCGTATTTTATTTTGATCCTTTTACAATTTACTCTTTTGAAACTTTTCAATCACTTATCTTCTTACACATTTTACTCTTTTAACTTACGGCACCGAAACGGTATTTTCCAGCAGTAGTGGAACCAGTCCATTAAGTATTTTGATTATAAGCCGTATTATTGGATTGTGGGGTGAACAATGTGTGCTGCTCTACCCTTGTTACTTACTTGATCCTGTGGTGAATTCGTCATACATAATTAATTATTATTTATACCTAATACTGAATTCATAGTTTTCCTGGCTTACTTGGTTTTCCTGTTTGTTTTTTCCTGTGAGTTTGTGTCAGTGTTTATCGCTATAATTGTTACCGCCTGTCAGAAAAATGCTTTGATGAATTGTGAAGTTCTAGATCTATGTCATTAGCTATAGTAGCTAACTGAGGCCCTGGACTCATCACCCATATATGCTAAAAAAATATTAGAATAAAATGACATTTCTTGTGATGAAATATTCTATTTTAGAGAAATTGGACCAGAAACTGTTGTTAAAACTTTTAAGTCACCTAAAGTGAAACAAACTGAAGACTTGTGGGGTTTATCAGTTAAATTAATTAGTAATGTAATTGACGAATTAGCACCACATTTAGCATACCTTTTCAATATTAGTATAGAAAGTGGTGACTTTCCAGATCTTATGAAGTGTAGTAAAATTATACCTTTTTATAAATAAGGTTCCAAAACTGATGCGGGAAATTACAGACCTGTATCTGTATTGCCCGTCCTTAGTAAAGTCTTTGAAAAAATTATGCACAACCAAATGCTACCACACTTCACTTTAAACAAACTTCTGCATAACCAACAATTTGGCTTCACAAAAGGTCGATCAACTACCGATGCAGGAGTTATACACTTATACGAAACATCTATGATGCCTTTGAAAAATCACAAGATGCAATAGGAGTGTTTTGTGATTTATCTAAAGGAGACTAAGGGGGAAGCTTTGGCCGTTAGTTTGGACACAGCGAAGGCCTTCGATCGGGTCTGGCACAAAGCACTTCTTGCGAAGCTTCCTTCTTATGGGCTTCCAGAGGAATTACGCAATTGGGTCACTAGTTTTCTTGCAGACAGAAGCATAAAGGTCGTAGTCGACGGTGCATGCTCAGATTCTATGTCTGTGAATGCTGGTGTCCCTCAAGGCTGTGTGCTTTCGCCTACACTGTTCCTTCTGCATATCAATGATATGCTGCAAATCAGCAGCACTCATTGTTATGCGGATGACAGCACAGGTGATGCCTTCTATACCGGCCGTGCCAACATTTCTCGGGAAAACGTCATCGAGAGCCGAAACAAACTTGTGTCGGAAATTGAGGCCTCTTTAAAGAAAGTCTCAGAATGGGGTCGACTTAATTTGGTCCAATTTAACCCCACTAAGACACAAGTTTGCGCGTTCACTGCCAAGAAAATGCCATTTGTCGTATCACCTCGTTTTGAGGACACTTCCCTAAATGCCTCAGCTAGTATCGGAATTCTTGGTGTCGACATATCGAGTGAAGTCCAGTTCCGTGGCCATCTAGAGGGTAAGGCTAAATTAGCCTCGAAGAAGCTTGGTGTGCTCAATAGATCGAGACGGTATTTCACTGCGGCGCATCGCCTGCAACTTTATAAGGCGCAGGTTCGGCCTCATATGGAATACTGTTCTCATCTCTGGGCAGGGGCACCCCAGTACCAGCTTCTCCCTCTGGATCGCATTCAACGGTTAGCAACTCGAATCGTCGACTGCCAGGATATTTCAGATCGGCTTGACTCCCTGGCGCTGCGTAGAGATGTAGCCTCGCTCTGCATTCTCTATCGCATGTACAATGGGGAGTGCTCCGAGGAATTGTTCGGATTGATCCCTGCCGCCTCTTTCCGCCATCGTTCTACGCGACAACATATTCATCCCCATCACATAGATGGTTGGCAGTCCACAACTGTGCGTTTCACTAGAAACTTTCTGCCTCGCACAACCAAACTGTGGAATGAATTGTCGCCTGCGGTATTTCCGGACCGATACGACATTCAAACCTTCAAGAAAAGAGCGTACTCCCAAATCAAAGGCCGGCAACGCACTTGTGACTCCTCTGGTGTTGCGGGTGTCTATGGGCGGCGGTAATCGCTTACCATCAGGTGATCCGTCTGCTCGTTTGCCACCTCTGCCATAAAAAAAAAAAAATCTAAAGCATTTGATTGTGTGGAACATCAAACTTTGCTTCTTAAACTACGCATTACGCTGTTGAGGATAGGGCTCTCAGTCTTCTCAGTTCTTACCTTAACAATAGGTTACAAACAGTCCAAGTAAATGGCACAAATTCTCTCGGCTCTACAGTAAAAATAGGCGTTCCCCAGGGATCTAGTTTAGACCCCTTTCTCTTCCTTGTTTATATAAATGACTTACCATTTATGGTGCAACGTCTCTCAAATATTGTGTTGTTTACAGATGACACATCTCTTATTTTTAAGGTAGACAGGAAAGACAGCAAAATTGACGAAGTAAACAACACATTTTTAGAGATACATAAATGGTTTACTGTTAATAACTTGCTATTAAATGCCACAAACACAAAAGTAATAAAATTCAGATTACCAAATGTCAAGCAAACTCACGATAGTGTAATATTATATAGTAATATTTTAGAGTTCGTAAATATCACTATTTTTCTTGGTATTACTTTAGATGCTTCTTTACAATGGAGACCACACATCTATGTGTGCAGGAAAGCTTAGTTCAGCTGCCTACGCCGTCAAGGAAATAAAGCAACTAACAGATGTAGATACTGCACGACTAGTGTATTTTAGCTATTTTCATAGTATAATGTCTTACGGCATCTTAATTTGGGGACATGTGGCTGACATAGAAACTATTTTCATGCTGCAAAAAAGAGCCATTCGCGCTATCTATAAAATGCGAGAGTCATTGAGGAACAAGTTTAAAGAAATAAATATTTTAACTGTTGCCAGTCAATTCATATATGAAAACATCATGTATGTTCGTAATAATTTCGATTTATTTCCAAAAAACAGTGACAGGCATAATTTTTATCTTAGAAATAGAAATAATATTGAAGTTGCTTATTCGAGACTGAGTAAGGTAAAGAAGTCGTTTATGGAGCAGTGTATAAAATTCTACAATAAAATACCTGAAAATGTAATTAATTTATCCGAAAATAAGTTTAAGACTTATGTAAAGAAATGCCTGTGTTCAAGAGGCTATTATAAAACCCAAGACTATGTTAATGACAATGATTTATGGACATGTATAGATCCTCCAGCTCATAGCTATAGTAATGACATCAATTGTAATAGATATTAAGTATTTATTTCAAAAAATGTGTTGGGGCGAGTTTCTTTTGCGCTCGACGTTTCTTCTCGCTCCGGTAACACTTCCCGAAACGTTGAGTTTACAAGTTCCGAGTGGTAGGAACTTTGTACTAGGTAGAAAAAAAGACAATTTAAAAGTATGCTTACAGCATCTACTTAAATAAAAATATTTTGAATTTTGAATTTCTTTTTTTAATTAGATTTATTTGAATCCTAGATTAACATCGGATACATTTCATGCCGTTGTCGTCTGATATTCATATTTTTCTTAATTAATTAACTTTGTTTATTCTACAATAAATACTACTTAAGTGTTTCAAAAACTTCTCTACAGAATAAATAAAATTTACGTAAAAATCGATTCATAAATTTGAACAATCCAGGGAACCAAACTATGAAATTGGGTCAAAATAATTTCATAAAAAGATAACAGTTCTGTAATGGCAGAGAATTTAATAGAGAAAGCTGCTGTACAGGCAATAAGTAACAATCTCTCTTTTTATGTGGCATACTTCTATACAGGGTAAACACGGCGGATGTTTGGTGTTGCACATAGTATCACCCCGGTCACGTGTAGAGCATTTATTCTAGATTCACATCTATTAATCAGATGTGTAAGTTTCCTCACGACATTTTCCTTTACCTTTAAATAAATTGGTATGAAAACTACCGTCGAATCTTCGACGTTTTTTCAATGAAAGGCGAATGATACCTATAGATTTGACCTTACGTACCAGCAGTAAGTAGGAAGATCTGACTAGCCTTTCTATGGTAGCTCCAGACAATGTCACAGCGAAATACGCCCGGGTGCGACGCAGAATGCTTTGTGTTGCATATTACATGGCATCTTACAGCTCCCCTACTTCCCTGCCCTTGTCATTTGCAAACAATGTTCACAGCGTATACTAGAGTTGCTTTAGCTACAAAACAGAAAATGATTATTTTTGGACCAAAATATTCACATTTTCCTAGTTTTTTTGGAAGCCTGATGCATCATAACTACTCATAAAGGAAAGAAAATTATATATTCGTAAAATCGACGCTTTTTATCGTAACAAGTCGGAATAAATAGTGAGTCGTATTTTTCTTGAAAAAGGTAGCAAACGCCTTTTTGGTGACAGGCGAGCACAAAGTCCATGTAGGCCGTGTCTTCAGAAAATAATCAAACTAATGTCTAAAAGAGTTTATGGTTCTCAAACACAAGCAGGTATTATTATGAGTGGAATACACAATAACTAACGCCAAATTCAAAATATATAGTTTAAAACTGTCGGCAAAAGTCTATTCAAAGCAAATAGCCTAACATCGTACACGTCTGTACCTTAGAGATAAACGGTTAATTATGAAGACGATAAAAAGTAGAAGAACGGGAGTTTTTATCACCGACTATAACAGTGAAACATAACCCATGATAGGATTTTTTATAAATACATGAAAAAAACGGTGGATTTTACTCATTTAAACAATTTTTACGACGAAACCAGTGCTGAAATCGTCATCGTTTTGACTTTTTAATTATTCTGCACGATGCGTTGAATTTCCAGTTAACGTAAGACGCTACACATATTTTATTTGGTTACATCCTATTTAGACCTTTTTTCTTTATTTGAAAGTACATGTAATAGTAGTTATAAAACAATGTACAAAAAATCAGGCTGCAAAAATAACCTTGTTTCAGAGTTTTAAGAACCTTATTTCCGTATTCAATACCAGAGTGTCGTTATCTAGCCCTAAGTAAGGAATTTCCATGGTTGTCAGATACAGCCGGCTTTTCCCTCTGATGCCCATAGGCGGGTACCCATTGGCATGTCTTACTCAATCGCGAAAGTTAATTTAAGTCAAAAGTTATTCAGCGCCAGCCTGCAAACCTGAAACCATTGTAAATACTTAATTCGTTCGTAAAAAGTAAGAATTGAATTTTTTGAAAATGATGCTTTTTTTAAATAATTTTGTAATCGGATTAAATATAAAAGTGCAAATTTAAAAATGTTTATTTTCGTAAATCGAATCGTGTTCACCTAGTTTGGTCCATTAGATAAACGCTTCAAAAAATCTAGTGTAGAGGTATAGTCTATTTTCAATCAAACATTTTAAAAGCAATAAAGATTGACATTGGTTATATTTTTAAAAGAATATTTCTTGTACGACCAATAATCATTTTTTGATGTTCAGCGCACCCTTAAGTACTTTTAGTCGCGTTACATTGTCTCTCCCAGTCTCCATTGTACACTCACTCAGATAAGTGAGAATGTTTATTCTGTATTAGAAGTTTCGTACTTTGCACACGAAGATATCCAGTTATGTCAGATTTGAATAACATGCAAATTTTGTTTGTTTTAACAAATGAAAACTGATTTGAAGAGATTAGATTTATGTTTAAGTATTTAACATAATAGTATGTATGTATCGTATATATTAACTTTAAAATTATTATAATAGCATTTTAGAAAAAGGGAATGAGTTACTCTGCTACTATGTACGTTCTTTAGAACAATAGAAATCGCGTCTTTTTGGAGCAGTTAAGATATGCAATAGATCGATCACTGTGATAAAGAGAACTACGGTAGAATAGGGTCCACTTGAAATACTTGTTAAAATTGTAACCATGGCTGCTATCTATGAAACTGAACAGCTTTGACCAAGGAACCTATACTCAATTTGGAAAAAAAAATGGGCTTTCCATACAAAATTGGCGTATCAGTTGATCAGTTAGTATGAGAAGTCCAAAAATTTGTTTGGTAGGTAATACCTACTTTTTTTTTTTTTTTTTTTTTTTATGGCATAGGTGGCAAACGAGCAGACGGATCACCTGATGGTAAGCGATTACCGCCGCCCATAGACACCCGCAACACCAGAGGAGTCACAAGTGCGTTGCCGGCCTTAAAAGCCGGCCTTAAAATACTTCGAGGTGGTCCCATATAAATTTTATCTAAATTGATTCAGCGCTTTTAAAAAAACCGGCCAAGTGCGAGTCGGACTCGCGCACCGAGAGTTCCGTATAAATTCATAATCACACATGTCTTGAACTCTATATTTTTTATATTTGAGTTGATTGAATGAAAGGTAATTTGCGGTTTACGATTTATGACGTATTAAAAAAAACTACTTACTAAATCTCGTTCAAACCAATTTTCAGTGGAAGTTTGCATGGTAATGTACATCATCTATTTTTTCTAGTTTTATCATTCTCTTATTTTAGAAGTTACATGGGGGGGGGGACACACAGTTTACCACTTTGGAAGTGTCTCTCGCGCAAACTATTCGGTTTAGAAAAAATATATATTAGAAACCTCAATATTATTTTTGAAGACCTATCCGTAGATATCCCACACGTATAGGTTTGATGAAAAAAAAAATTTGAGTTTTAGTTCTAAGTATGGGGAACCCCCAAAATTTATTGTGTTTTTTCTATTTTTGTGTGAAAATCTTAATGCGGTTCACAGAATACATCTACTTACCAAGTTTCAACAGTATAGTTCTTATAGTTTCGGAAAAAAGTGGCTGTGACATACGGACGGACAGACAGACAGACATGACGAATCCATAAGGGTTCCGTTTTTTGCCATTTGGCTACGGAATCCTAAAAATCAACAAAAACAAAAAAGTAGCAAAAAAATATAGTTGTTACGATTGAAGTCGGTTGTTTTTTAGTGTGTTCAGCGTTTTCGATTTTGTTACACCACCGTTATAGTGGGCATATTTTAAAGACTTTAAATACATATAATATATAAAATCAACCAAACTCTGCATTATTTCTTTCAATTTGAGCATAGTAGTTTTATTTTCTTTTTACCACCATACGACTTTTATACCACCCTCTATGTGCTCGTATTTTAACCTTAAAAGCTACCTAAGTTCTATCGTATCCGATGAGGCAAAAGGAATTTCATTAAAACATTCTCGGTAAATCCGATATATCGTATATGGATTTTGCCGCTGTTCTACGCCGAACAGCAGGATTTCATTTAGTATTTGTATACTGGCCCTACAGACCTAATAAAGCCACCAACTATGTATAAAACCGACTACAAACGCTATGAAGTAAAGCACAATTTACTTTAAATTGATACGTGCAGCAAGCTACCTGGCAGCATGCGGCGAGTCTGAATGTTGAACTCTGGTGCTATTATTATTATACATTTCAGGCAACGAGACCCCTAGAAAAAAATGTATTTCTTTTAATTATTCATTTATTTTTTGTTTGTTACAGATTGGTCGAAAACTAAGCACTCGAGGTAAGGCCAGAGTACTTTTCTTTATTTAAATATTTAAATTAACTTTTAATATTCGTATAGCGTACCGAGCTCACATTAGCAGTACTCTTACATTTTTTATTAATGATATTGTTCGAGATACATGCATGCTACTCAATAGTCAAACCCATCCAAATTAAAATGGTAACCTGTGTGATCAATATTCGTTAAAATATTTGTTTAATGTCCTAAAATCAGGTTATGCTTATAATAAAATATAATTAGAATAGACCTTTTCATTTAAGAGATATGAACTGACAAAAAATAATTTTACCTTAATATTAGAAAATAAACTGGCCAAATTGTTTTTAATACTTAGATATTTATCGAGATAATTACTTTTTTCTCCGTGAAGATGTATAGGGTTACATACAAACCTCGAAAGGTTGAGTTCACAACTTTTATCGTAAAATTACTTATCACCTAGGTGGAACCTTACCTTCATACTGTTGTTGAAATCCTAAAGAGAAAAATGAAATTTTCTCGAGAAACTGCATGCAATTATTTAAAAATAAAAAACATATATTTTTTTTTTCTACGTGAAACACAAACAAAAAAAAATGGGGAAAAAACATTTAAAATATTTTTAATTAGGTAACAATATATTTTGCATCTTTTAATATTGTCAGGCATTTTTACTACAACTACGATAGTATTGACGTTTCATATTAAGTACCTATTTTAATTCCATCAAGTTTGTTCACCTCACTCGTATGTTGATAAACTTTACTTAATGATTTCAACAAAAACAATCACATCATCGCTAAAATAGAAATTTCTCGCCAAACTTTGCTTACAAGTCCAAAGTCAAGTCTGAAGTGGTGCAAAGTTTGTCGTCGATTTGAATAACAAGAGAAACCTTTTTTCTTGCGCCAAGTTTTTTTGTTTTTGCTCAGTCTATTGTGCCAAATTGAAATTGGTTTCTTTTTCATATCTCTGATTCTATTTTCGTAGCTAGAAGCTTAGCTTATGACGGTATAATCGATTTGTTAAAAAATCACATTCTGTGACGATCTAACACTTACAATTATTTAAGTATGTCTCAAATAGTTTCACATTTTAGATGACAATAGATTGAATGATAAAATATGAATGTTCATAATATTATAAAAATATAAGGATTTTTTTATATTTTACAATTGATATAGGACTTCACAGTTGGTTGGTTGGTTTTTCTTTTATCGGTAACTTTTCTATCATTTTTCACAGGCCCATTTCAATTATTCTGTAGTTAATTAAAGAAAATAACCACTTGATTTTTCTTGCTTTATTCAAATTATAACAAGGCTTCACTCCATTAGACATCATTTTGAGGTCTTAATCATTGCTGTATTTGGTCATCTCATTTATTAATATTATGACCACAAAAAAGTATTTAAGAGTTCGATTCTTGTTTCTTTTTACAAAAATTCGCATTTTCTTGCAGGATTGTTTCTCTGTTGGCGTTTGATCATTTATATCGTATTTCTTTCAAGTTCTCCAAGGTCATGTTGTATTAGATTACCTGTTTAGCGCTTTGATCATGTCTTTTTTAATCTTGCAAATACTTTGTTAACTTGAATTTAGTATCTTTTGAATCCTTTAGTCTATTAACCACAATTAAGATTGTTCCTTCCAAGGTTTTTTGTAGGGTCTTCGTGACTGTGATTAATATTTCTATATATCTATGGTTAAGATCTTGTTTAGCATTTGTTTAACTTTCATGCGTTTTTACTTCGTTAACATTGTGAATCATATTCATTGTCATCATCTTTCATACACCATCTTCCTTTCCTTTCACATCCTTCTGGACATTTAGCACCATTTCCTATAAATGATCCCGTGAGCTGGTTTAATAGTCTCCTTCTATGTTTATTTCTACGGGCGAAGTTGTGGTGATTTCTGTTCCTATGATGTTTTCCATGATTGAGGGCTTTTGCATCACTATGTGGAGTATCAGTAGATACTCTATAACAATCACATATAAACGTCAATATTAGAAGCACTATTAGAATCACGTAAATAGTTGTCATGTTCACTTTTTCACAGTTCACTCTTTAACTGTTTCCGAGTTACTGCGTGTTGGTCATTAGACCACAGCATTATATGTTACCGTAAGATTCCATAATCCGGTATTTCATGAAAAATGCGTTATTTCATGACATTCCGAAACAGAGCGTAGTCGATGATTTATTACTCGATGTTATGGAATGCAAACACGGAAAAACGGTTTCAATCTGTAAAATTCCGTTAATTGTATTCAAGCGAGATACCTACTTGAACGTGACCAATGTTTTTCTTACACTCGAAATTCACGCGATCTTAAGTCTGGAGTACGGACTAAACAGATTTTCATGAAATTACGGTTTGCATTTCGTAAGATCGAATATTTGAAATTATGAACGATGACATCATTGTTTAATGTAGTAGTTTGCATACTATTATTTTTTTTATATTTCTTTTTACATATAATGAAAATCAAAACGAGTATGTTTTTCTGCTATTTTATGAACAATATTTCATAATTTATTTTTGATACCGTCAACTCTAAGATTTACGTGTTTATTCACCAAATTACGGTTTAGGCATTCTTACAGTAACATATTATATGTATGTAGTATTATACTGTTCAAGTCATTGGTATGTTACATTTATTTATAGTAACCGCAGATAAGGTAGTGGAAAATCCATTCAAATCATTATTACATACTCGTATAGTGGTCAAAATGCTCCGCTAACACTTCCTGAAACGTTGAGTGTACAAGTTCCGAGTGGTAGGAACTTTGTACCACGTATAAACAAAAGATGATTTAAAAATGATACGAATGATGATTTATTATAAGTGATGATTTGAATGTGTACAGCATCTACTTAATGAAAAAATATTTCGACTTTGAAAGTTGGATGACCATTTGTTTTTATAAATATTTTAATAGCTGGTGCCTATCATCGCCACTTATACCCTGCTTGGAAGTTAGTGGCTGGTGCGATTAAAATGTTATTTGTTCTTATCAATTTACCTAAACGAATAAGAAAATAATATAAGTGAACAAAAGCGCTGAATGAAAATGTACAATGAAAAGATAAATATAATTTATGATATAAGCTGAATTAAAAAAAAATAAGCTGATGTTTTTAGAAGTTTGCTATATATAAGTCATCGGGTTTACCTGTTATGAATTCCTTAGAAAATATATGTACCTATTGGGCATATTAAAGCAATCTTAGAAAAATCTGTTATATATAACATAGTAAAGCTGGAATTAGGTCCTTTTACTTTGAGGTCGTTTTGTTTTTCCGGGACAAACAATATGGTGTCAAAATGATATCGTATTTCACTCGCCATATATTTGGTTTCGACTTACATTTTCAATGGTTTCATTTTCTTTTGCTTTTTTATTTTCCATAACATAGTGACACATGCTTCAACCTCCGAGCTATCATCATCAGTCAAAAGACGTCCATTTTTGAATAAGGGCCTCCTCCAAATATTTCCAGGGGGCCCCGCTACATCATCGGTCATCACTCGAGAGCTTTCTTGCCTCAACGGCGATCTATTCTACGATTCTACGAGCTATGTGTCTCACCTACTACCACTTTAAGTTAACGATTCTGAGACCTAATATGTCGGCTACTTTACCGTCAAAATGATGTAGCCATTTAAAAGTAAGACGGACAGACAAACAAACTTGCCGCATATATAGGCTTAGTTATTTAAGGTGTTATTGTCCTTTAGGTAGATACGAAACCCCAAAGAAGATTGTTATCATCAAGTTTTCCAATTAGAGAAATTCGCAAGCTTTTCGGGTCCAAGACTTAACTTGTCTTGGGAAGATAAAAGGCAACATCTGTGGTCTTACAGTATATTTCTCATATCACGACAATATGGAGTTAATATTGCAGAAACTGCAGGGGGAATTGCTTGAAATGATGTTGTGAGATAGGTTTTATTGTATTTTCACCCGATGTTAAAAGCGGCGGGTCATGTTTTGAATGTATGTATGTATATACATTTCATTATTATGTCGGTCGGTGTGGAAATAATTGGGGGAGGCCTTTGTCCAGCAGTGGACGTCTTTCGGCTGATGATGATTATCGCTTTAATCATACGGGTTGATGGACTTCGGAGTAGTGTGGTCTATTTTAATCGGCAGATTGACTAAAAGGAAGTTTTTTTTATTTTTTTTTATTAGTGAGTTTCGGTAAAGGCGTTATTATTGTATTTTGGAAAGTCTGTTTTAATTTAAATCTTA
Organism: Coleophora deauratella; assembly: GCA_958295455.1. NCBI lineage: Eukaryota > Metazoa > Arthropoda > Insecta > Lepidoptera > Coleophoridae > Coleophora > Coleophora deauratella. Next base: position 8,255,133 of record OY282409.1, on the reverse strand, counting down.
TTATTTCGTTGTTTCATGTAGCACTTGTTGTAGGTATTAACGCATAAGGACAATTTTGCGATTTCCGTTTTAAACCATAATAATAATACTATAAATAGTTGTCTTATTATTATTAGTCATTCATTAATATTACATAATATTTTGAAATTCAAAATACAATTCATAATAAATTCAAAATAAATTTGAAAGCATGTTTGTTAGAGAATGTGTTCTATAATTTAAATGAATATTTTAGTTTAAGTTTTAACTAATGAAGAAAACACGTGGATTATGACTTTTAAATAGGCTTTAATCTTCCTTTGACACAAGAAATACACTCATTTTTAATATATTTGTAAACTGAATATTGAATACTGCACAGCGCTATTTCCAATTAACTGTCTCACTTGAAATTCAAAAATAGACTGACGCGCACTCGCCACCATTTCCCTCGTGCAATGCTCTCCCCTCTACTTTGACCTGTGGCGCCCTCTGTGCGTCAGTCGATCTTCAAGTTTTACATTACTTGATTTACTCTTTATATTATTTTTAACTGTAATTATCTTATGTTTTGATAATATTAAGCAACAATTATAGTGATTATTTACAGTACAATAAAATATAGCTAACAGTCGGCCATCCGATTCCAACGAACGACCTCGTACGTATTTTTTTTATGTAAAAAAAAAGACTACAAACATATTCTATACATAGAAACCTTATACACTGAGTAAGTGTCCTAATTATAATATTTTCATTTTATAACAACATTTATAACTAAAATACTTCTCATTATTTAAATAAATAATTTCGTATTTTTCACTATCAAAAAAAAAAAAAAACAAGAAATGTTCCTCTTAAAATACAATTTACACGAAAAAATTTTCTCTCTTGACACTAATTTTCAATCTTACGTTCATGAACAACATGCAGTAATTTCGAAAATATGACATCACATTTGTAAAAAAAAAACAATTTTAGAACAATATTATATCGTTTGACAGTTCAATAAAACTAAGTTAATGATAAAGTGGAAAACACCGTATTGATAACAGGACCTGTTTATCCTGAATACCGTAACATCCATTTGGCAATAGGCACCATTCGTCCTGAATACCGTAACATCAATTTGGCAACAGGCCCCGCTCGTCCTAATTACCGTAACATCAATTCGGTAATAGCCCCATTCATCCCGAATACCGTAACATTAAAGCTTCAATTTAAGTCATATACTACATGATCTTTAATTATGTATAGATATTTAACATAGTCCATCGTCCAACTTAAACAAGGTTCCTAACACTTTGAACTCGTTTGCCTAGAAAGCGAATAACATATGTTTTTTTTTTAAATAGTAAATTTCACAACTTTAAGGGGAATGTGATAATCTCTTCTCTTATATTATGGTCTAATAAAACAGGCGACTGTCATTGAAATATTGTGTTTCTAAACAGTATCTTCTGCCGATCATTATCTTTATACATTTTAAATCCTCCAATATACTCAGGTATTCCTTATTAATATTTTATTCACTTTAATTGAATTCTCAATTAAAGGAACATAAAAATGACAACTAAATATTTTGATAACTTGGGTAGCACTTAGGAAGTGGTGCCTTATTTCAGTCAAGAAAACAAATAATCTTTGGAGTCTATGTGAAAATTATACACTCTTTTGTTGTAGTTTATGTAAAGAAATATTATTATTACCAAAAGCAACCAAGTTCGTCAGACATAGCTAACCTTTTAATGCATTATGAACCAACCCAGTTATTTTTCCTTTGCCTTAAAGCATAACACTTTCTGCTAAAGTGGTTTAGGGAAATAATAACTAAATACTGGAGTAGGAGATACGATCGGTTTCGGAAATAGAAACTTCACTTATTAACAACCAATGAATTAACTTTAAATTGTGGGTATCAAATATTTACTCAAAACAAGTTGAAGATTAATCACATAAAATAATGACAGGTTAAAACCCTTGATTCTTTCAGACAGTTTTAAATAACAACAATAGTATTGGAAGTGTCATTTCTCTTCCTTCACGACTAATTAAGATGTGAAGGACAATGTCACAAAAGGATTAACGAAGAGATAGGAGCTTTGCATAATAATGCGTAATACGTTAATATAAATAGTATCTAAATAAACTGTTGGTAATACATAATATTGCATTACTTAACCCTGTTTTCTTTAATCTGAACAACTGTACACATTGAGTTGCATTCGAGGTTTCACAGTAAATATTTCCCTTATATTTTACATAAACATATGAACGTATTTTATTATCAAGAAACTTCAAAATCTATGGTTTACAATTTGACTACGAAAGGACTATATTAAAATCAAATATGTGTAGACAATTGAAGATTTTATCTACGAATTATCCTCGAGTGGTTTCCGAGGTAATTCTAATTATAATCACGATTCTACCCGAAGAGTTTTCTTTTTATGTAATATCAATATATTATCCAGAACAAATCACACTCATCTGACCCCAAACTAGGAAAGTAAAAACAGTAATAATTGTACAGTGCATGAGTTTTCTGCATAGTGCTTTGCCAATTAGATAATTTAGCATATCAAGACGGATATACTATACCACAGACATCCCTTGTGACACCACGGTTAAGTTGGGCCACACGATATAACAGATCTGTTATACACCAAATCAGTTAAGTATACCTATACGATAAATTATAGGTACCGACTTGCTACTATAACTTAATTTTCCGACGAAACATTATTAATAAAAACACAATAGTTTTAATAGTTAATGTTTTTTTTTCTTTTCAATTAACTTTTGTTTTTCTTTTCATTTGAATTTAACAATAACCAAAATTATGTATAATTATTATTTTTCTGTTTTGTTGTGCAATAAAGTGTTGTCATTCATTCATTAAAGTACTTATGTTTTAAATATCATTCAAATCTCAGGGAGCCTCTTTATATATTAAATACCACAGTATAAGGACATTATACAATATGGTCACTCCCTGCCGATCTCTGAATGCTACCTCAGAACCCCTGTGTGACCGATGTGTGACCATTTGTCAAGGGGTTGTCAAACCAAAGCACAATATAATAACCAAAGACAATGAGGCCTAATTATTGAATCTCGATTCAACCCTAGTTCATCACGCACATATTTACATGTGTACAGACATGAATGTCTATGTAGTAAACAATGGCGCGAAATCTGTATGAAATGTCCGGGGTGTGATTAAAAACATAACTGTGGTCATTAACAACACTGCGACGACGTCACTGACTTAAATATCAGTCAGCTGTCAACCCACAAGTAAGTGGAAGTTTACCTCACAAAATATACAAGATTAGAATGATTACTCTTCCACCGATCATATCTTTAAACCTACTAACATACTAAATGTGGCGTACAAAACAACTTTGTATCCTGTAGTACCCGTGCTTGAATCTACCAGTCACTACAATGGCATCAATAAACACGAACGTATATTTCCCGTAGATTCGACTAACTACATATTTATGTATCACACTAATTATGCCTAAGAGGCTGAGAATCGATAAATATATGTACTATTAACAATACTCGATAACATTTTATTGTCATAAGTTGTGCAAATTATTTATCTTTGTTGGTATATTTTTTTTCATATACCTACGTAAAGGTAAGCCCTTTGTTGTGTACTTAATAAACCCATTTTAAATTCAAAACGTGATCTTGTAATAAATATACAACATCATAATCATAAAATAATAAAAATAACACGAGAACAATTAAGTTCAAAATAATTGTATTTACATTTATTATTTTCTAGGTCCATCATTAATTTTCGTAGTGACAGACAGGTTCCAGCCCCTTTCACACTGGCAAGATTTAAACAGACTATGCTGCTGCCATTGAAACGAATTAGAGAAGTCCCATACAAAGGTGTTACAAATTTCTGATAAGGAATATGAAGGGCTTTGTCGTTTAAGATGTTTATTAACATTTACAAATTACAATGATTTTATTTTATTTCCTTTTTAAGAGGATATGAACTGCTTTATTTGTAAAACCGATTTTTGTAATCGATTACTTTAAATATAGCAACCGTTTCACCAAGCCAAATTTATTGATAGGTATTGTTTAAAAATTGATCTGCATTAGGAGTATATTTTTTTCAAACTTTACTTTTAAATGTTATGTCTCTTCTTTTTTTGTTTCTGTTCTATCAGTCAACCGTTATTATATTTTTACTAATATAGTTTTAAAATGGTAATAAGTCGTTAATTCAACATTCATACCAAAATACGTATGAATATTGTAAATATAATGTATTTTGCAAGTAGGTAGTTTCTTTTTTTTATTTTTTTATTATCAAACTGACAAATATTTGGATATTTAGAGCAACTATATCTATTATGTTGTTTAAAACTATATGAAACTATACCATACGTTTATCACCATCAAAACAAGACCCAGCATTTATAAAATTTATATTTTCACCATGAGAGTATGGTCTACTACACATTAAGAGTCCTTTGTGGGCAAATACACTGTTTTTCTTTCTGTTTTTGTTTGTTTGTTTGTAAACTCTTTATTGCACGAATATGACAAAAATACATAGGCATAAGTAACAAAACATATACAAAGGCGGACTTATCCCATAAAGAGATCTCTTCCAGTCAACCTTTTGATCAATCGAAAGGAGAATAAGCAAAGAAAGCACGTAAATAAATGTAGGGGTAAATGAGAAGAAATGCTTGCAAGTGAACAACATCCAGCAAAGTGAACAACTTCCATCAAAGCGAACAACTTCTATCAAATTAAACAAATTATCGCAAAGTAAACAACTTCCACAAAAATGAACTACTCCCCTATACTTGGACAGTTTCTAGAAAACGCTTCAAATCAAATCAATGAGCTATCCTTCCCTTTCATACATTTATTTAATTATTTTGTTTACAGTAGGTAGGACCTGGCAATAGCTATAAAAGAACTTTACGTTTATTGTATAATAAATACGATATCATAGGCCTCTCAAGCAACATGTCTTACAACAGCTGGTATGACGTATTTACTTTACTCTGTCGAATCGGTGGGTATTTTGAAATTATAATTTTAATAATTAAGAATAAAGATTGCGGGGTAAACACCAAATTAACGTTAACAGTGCAATTGTTATTCTGCAATGCTGACAAAAGAGTGCATGGTTGCACGTTGTGATTATCTTCTTTTTGAGAGAAGCAAAATCTATTGAAGCTCTAATGAACTATAAACCGTCATTGTTTTTCTAAAAGTTATCCGTATTTATAATGATAACAGTCGAAATTATCTACCTCTGATGTAAAAATAAGGCATAGTTTTATTCGTCTGGTCTATTGTGTACAAAACTATATCGAGCAAAGTTTCACAGACTACGTCTTTAGGTTTTTTTTAAACGTCTTAGATCCCAAACAAGCTTATAAAATTTAAATTCAGTTTTTGTATTTGAATAACATTGCACACAGAAAGAAGGTAAATAAAGTCATCAATAAGGAAATAATACACAAAAGGTACAGGTTATTTCCACAATAAATTTCTTCCAGCAGACCTTGGACAGTGAAAGGTGTATATAAATGTCAAAAAGGACGTATAAAAAACAAAATTATCTGTACAGGTGAATCTTTGATACAGTGCCTAAATAAAATAGCTTACTCATTATGTATAGGTATGATTAATTTGCTATAAATTAAATTTATATTTGGATGTTGAATATCGTGGTGAAATTGTATACATCAAGGCTGAGTTTATAGACCTTATCACTGCTTGCCTTAACTGTATTAAACTACGGGTAAATCAATGGATTTGGAAATAAAATTCAGTATACTTCTAAGCTGCAAAATTCTCACATTTCGCCTACGTCTCTGGCGGCACGGCATTTGCCGCGGTGTAGCAGCTCGTCCTACAGCCACGCTCCCGGCGCGATGTAGAAGCTCGTCCTACAGCCGCACTCCCGGCGGCACGGTGCGATGTAGCAGCTCGTCCCACAGCCACGCTCCCAGGAAGGCAGGAAACCCGTCGCTATTGCGCAGGCTCTGCCGCAATGTCAGTGCGGTCCCGACGTACCTCCCAAGGGAAAACGAATGTGTATTAGCAAAGGTTACGTAAAACTGAAATACTTAAAAACTGCGAAAGCTATAAACAATTTCCATACCAAGAGAGCTACGACTCGATGCGAGGTAGTAGCTCATCAGCCGCACTCCCGGTGGCGGCACGGCGCGGTGCGATGTAGCAGCTCATCCTACAGCGACGCTCCCAGCGACTCGATGCGATGTAGCCGCTCATCAGTCGCACTCTCAGCGGCACGATGCGGTGTGGCGGCTTGTTCTACAGCCACTCAGGAAACCCGTCTCTTTTGCGCAGGCTCCGCCGCAACGTCAGTGTGGTCCCGACGTACCTCGCAAGGGAAAACGAGTGTGTATTAGTAAAGGTTACCTAAAATTGAAATACTTGAAAATTGCGAAGCTATAAACACTTCCCATATCAAGAGAGCTACGATCACTCCTCAGATGAACTACTCGTTGTAACTTTAATAAAACAGCAACTGCATATCTTGGAAACGGCTAATTTAAAATGTTGCCGTTACGATAGAGTGGTTGCATAACAATGTTGAGAATACCCCAAAGAATTAAAAAAAAATCTCCATCGCTAAATTATTGCAACAGTTTCTATACGAACTTGTGTTCTGAACACCTATTTGAACGTCTTACTTAAGAACCATGATATTATTTATTCATTGAATACGCCAATAAAGTGATCTTAAAATAAACGTTAACATTCAAAACATACATATTTTCCAAACATCCAATCTAAGGCGATAAAGGAGTGTTAGTTTGCAACTTACGTATGTCTGTTGGTGGAATGCTAACTTTTGCAAGTTTTTTTTTTGCAAGTATTATTTTCATATTTAATAAAACATTTCGTAGGTTTAACTAAGCGAATAAGGCCATGAAAAAAAAAACTATTTCAAATAAAACTAACACATACCTTTAAACGTGAGCGAATCCCATTTCTGAACTGAAGAAAACACGTGGATTATGACTTTTAAATAGGCTTTAATCTTCCTTTGACACAAGAAATACACTCATTTTTAATATATTTGTAAACTGAATATTGAATACTGCACAGCGCTATTTCCAATTAACTGTCTCACTTGAAATTCAAAAATAGACTGACGCGCACTCGCCACCATTTCCCTCGTGCAATGCTCTCCCCTCTACTTTGACCTGTGGCGCCCTCTGTGCGTCAGTCGATCTTCAAGTTTTACATTACTTGATTTACTCTTTATATTATTTTTAACTGTAATTATCTTATGTTTTGATAATATTAAGCAACAATTATAGTGATTATTTACAGTACAATAAAATATAGCTAACACTAATTAATAATGATAATCTAAATGTATTTCTTTAAGATTGCACATTGCATTGCATGCCTGTTGGGTATCTGTATGGAAAAATCGGCCATGTTACCTGCCACTATTTACTACAGAAAAAGCAATAAAATATTATTCTATTTTATTACAAGAAGATCTTCATAGACTTGACAATTATTGCATATCAAATAAATTAAATTTAAATGTTTCTAAATGCTTTTACATACATTTTACACGAAAACGGAACTACTTTGAAAACATCTATCAATTGAAAGGTCAGAACCTTGTCTGTTTAAAATCTAGTAGAGACCTTGGAGTTATCCATGACAAAAAATTACTATTTGACGAGCATATCAACAGTATAGTTGATAAAGCTTATAAAGCATTAGGTTTTATTATGCAAGCATCTAAATGTTTCAAAAACATGAAAACAATTAAAATTTTATACTGTGCATATGTTCGTAGTCATTTAGAATATGCTTCCCAGATATGGAATCCCTGCTATGATTGCTATACGCAACAAATTGAAAAAATCCAGAAGAAATTCACTAGATATCTGTCATACAAATTCAATTTACCCTATACGGAGTACAAACAGTGTTGCAAAAAACTACGTCTACTCCCACTTGACGTGAGAAGAAGGATCAGCGATGTGAACTTTTTAATGAAGGTTGCCCAATACAAGTCGATGCTCCTGTGATCCTCGATAAAATTAGACTTAGGACACCAGTCCGCTCATTTAGGAAGCATGCACTGCTTCATGTTCCACCAAGCCACGTTAATTTTAGAAGAAATAGCTACTTACCGCGGTCGTTCAAAGCCTTTAATTTATTAAACGATGACACTCGATTCGATCTGTTTGCCGGTAGCATTCGTGGCACAATAACTGCTTTGACTAGAGACTTTGAGTTGAAAGTATAAAATTTATAAATAAGTAGACTAAAGTATATTGCTTTAGCATGTATAACGTTAACGTTAATGCTGCATAGCTGTATTTCTTTAAGTCTACATTTTCTGTCCATATGTGGAAGGTTGTTATTGGCATTTTATTATGTATAATGTTTAACCAAATTGTAAATATAGCTGTAAGCTCCCCGAAAACAATAAAATAAAAATAAAATATTCTATTCTATTCTACAATTTTCCTTGATCCAGTTAACGAGAGCAAAGCATTTAAAATTATAATGTACCTAAATAATACTACCACTAGTGGCTATGACGGTATCATCACACAAAAATTGATTGCTACTTATATTGTATTTATTACCCTCTCTGGCATACATTATTAATCTTTTTTTTCAGTCAGGGAACATTTCCTGAAAGGCTTAAATTATCCGTCACCAAGCCATTGTTTAAGAAAGGAGACCGAAGTGACCCTAGTAACTACAGGCCGGTAACTATTGTACCAATTAAGTATATTAAAAACAATTGAAAATGCAATGTGTCTAAGAACTCTTGTGATTCAACAGTGCAATACCTATGTTATCTTTACTCATATTGTTATTGAATGTTTGTTTTTTGGATATCAGTTTGCATATTTCTTAATCTAAATATATTTCACCGTCACTGTGATACAATAATTAAGAAAAGTGCTATTAAAGTGGAAATTATCGCAATATTGTTTCATATGTCTTAAAATTCCGTTGCCGTTCCGGACTTTTTTTTAAGGTGAGGAAATCCATCATGTATACCCAGACACTGCGCTAAAACCCCACGGCGTTCCCGCTTCGCCATATGGTAGCGGTCTGGGAAACCGGCAGAGCCTTTACCTCCAGTCCCCCACTGGCGACTGCCACCCGAAGGTGGCTCGGCTGCGTGAAGGGCAGAAAATCTGCCCTCCCGCTTTTGTAGGGCGTACTCGGACGCTGGGCGTACCCACCAACTGCTTTCTGACAGTGGACAGCAGACTCCCCCAGTCCACTGCCTGAAAGCGATGGGGGCCAGTAAACCCAACCACATGTTGGGCTCCGCCACAAACCGACACCGCGCAGAGATGACATCTCTCGCGGCACCCCCCTGGGGCATCGATACATATCGACGCCCCTGAGTGTCCCATAAATAGACCCTTCAGCAAGGGTCCAAAGGTGCTCCTCCGCGGTGGCGCGAGGCACATCCCTGAGGATAGCCTCAAGCGCCCCTCCCTGTGCTGCGCTTCGTTTGGCCCCTCGCTTTAAGCCTGTCCGGTATGGGTAGCCCTGCCCAGCATAGCCTTGAAGGTCATAATGCCCCCCCACCAACGACAAGGTGGCAGTACGACAGGGGGGGCAGGTTCCGGACCTACGCCAACCCGCTGCATCGCCGCTGCTCTGACACATCGCCTTCGCTTTGCTCGGCCGTTACCCGTGTACCATGTCAAAATAAACCTATCGTTTATTTGTGGTCATTGTGTCGCTTTGCTGTAACTGTTGCTGGAGTACATTGGTACAGGAGATATTTAAACATGGCACCAACATCAGCAATTGATTGCGCTGGCTGTAAAAAAATAATTCTGGACAAGCGCTTTATTCGCTGTACCCAAAGTAAGTGCGAAATATATTTTCATCTATTTTGTGTAAATTTAACGAGCATCAGTGCCGACCTCAAAAATACTTGGACGTGCCCTCACTGTCACGCTTCTCTAAATAGAAGTGGAAAAAACTCTCCTTTACCTACAGAGGGCCCCCAGAATATTCAGACAAAGGATTCTAAAACCAGTAATCCTGAAGGAGAGGAGATAAAGCAGGGCACATCCTCACCCATTGCCTCTTTGACCACAGAAATCCGTCTACTTAGACAGGAAATTGCGTCAATGAAAACATAATTTAAAAGCACTGCAAAGACAAAGTTGATGGCCTCTCAAACAGGATGGCTACGGTAAAGGCGCGTCTTGACAGAGCAGACTGGCAAGCTGCTGAACTTGTCGAATTCAAAAGGGTAAATGAAGCGTTACAGGATCAGCTAAATATCTAAAGCTAAATTCTCAATCGCAAGCTATCTTTATTAAGAAACAAGATTGAAATAAATGAAATTACTGAAGTGCCAAATGAAAATCCGTTGCACTTAATGCTAACATTATCTATAGCGGCTGGAATGAAGCTGGGTGAATCAGACGTAGATTTCGCAGTATGTGTGGGGCCCCATTCGAGGCAAAAATAATGACGCCTTTCCTTGCCCCCTGGTTATTCGCTTCTGTCATCTTGAGACTCGTGACCAATTTTACAAGACTGCTAAATGAAGACGCATTACCATCCTCCTAAGAATATTTATTGCAACGAGAGACTCACTCGTGCAAATAGACTATTGTTTCGAGACTGATAAAGAGGCTACTTTGCGGCGATGCTCAAGGCACCGAAGCGTATTTAAAACAAGATTATCGCTACTTATTAGTCTCCTGCCACGTCAGTCGATAGCATCCAAGGCTTTCAGCTGGTAGCGGACCGAGCCATCCCATAGGTGTGAACAGTACTCCACACAAGATCGGACCTGTGCTTGATATAATGGACTCAGCGATCTTGACCTTTTTTATCGAATGACGTCACATTCTACCATTTTATTTAGATTTCTTTGCTTCCAACAATAAAAACTATTCAAAACAACAGAAAAGAAAGGCATGCCATCTCATTACTCTGACCGATTTATTTACTTCAGCAACTAATTTGTGGACTCTCGCAAAGCAAAAAGCACTGCCAGTAATCCGGGCCAGATTCATACTTTCGTCGTTTTCCCCCCACTAAAAGCTCTGCGGCTGGGCGTACGGGAAAGTTTTGCGCATAATTTTATTTTTCAACTCATCACGTCTGAGTCCGGCTGTGGAAGTTGCTTATTTCTTTCGTCGGCAATACCTAACCATTGGGTAGTTTTTCAAAACTTTCAATAGTCTGAAGCGAGTCTGCAATAAGTTATAGTATAGAGTATCTGCAGTTGTTTGTGACTTTAGGTTGCACAAGAAATCATCTAGGCATGGGTAACGTAAAATATTAGAACCTAATTACATATTTAATTAAATATAGAAGCCAGAGTTAGACTCTGGAATATTGAAATGAAAGAAAATTTATTGTTAAATGTGACTTTAGAATAATCTAAGTAAGACTTCAAAGATGATGCCAAGGGCTTACCAATTAAGGGTAAAAAAAATTAAGATATCCTGTTTACTGCATCAGGATAGTTTCAAAACTCTCCTTTTACTCCCGTTGCTTAGTTGAGAAACTAAGAAGACTCTTAAAATAACAAATACATATAAGATAGAATATTACGTATACTTTGGTTTATATTATTTTTATAGGACAGCACTACTTTGTTTGCTCATTTTAATGGGCGTATCCCTTTAAGCTACATAGATATGTCTATGATAGGATACCTATTGTAGCTATATAGGAAGAGGGAGCAAAGCGATTGGTGCCATCCATTACGTTCTGCTATTACGGACTCCGACGCAGTAATGATGCATTCAGTCTAGACATCAATCTTTCAGCTTTATTAAGTACGTGCACCTTATCTTTTGTCCTCTTTCCTTTTTTATTTCATGATCTGTATCTACAGGCTGTAAATCTAGTCGTGCATCAAATTTTAATCAGTGCTTCTACTCCTGATTATGATCAACTTTCCCCAAGGAACCCATAATCAAATCGCAATAAAATTTTTGGACTCTTCATACGAATCGATCAGCCGAGCGGATAATTTAGTTTGAAATCCAAAATTTTTTTTGCGATTTGACTATGGGTTCTTTGCGGGAAATTGATCAGAATCAGGAGTAGAGCACTGATTACAATTTGACGCACGACTAGATTTACATCCTGTATAACTGCTGCTTACTGGATATCTAATATTACAAAATGAAGAACATAGCCTGAATACTATAACTATTTTAACGCTGCGAGTGCACTGACCCGACACGGTAAGAACCGACAGATGATGACGTCGCAGTCCGATCCAGTCGCTGTACATTTTGTATGAGCGCGGGTGCACTCATCCGACACTAACACTCTTACCGGACTTATAACTTATAGAACGGATCTTATTTTATCGGCTCTTACTAGTCGCTGTAAATTTTCTATGAACGCTGCTGCACTCATCCGACACTAACATTCTTACCGGACGAAACGAAGTATTGTGCATCATTTATCGACATATGTATAGTTTAGTTATCGATTTACATGGTATATTAATATGATAATGTTTAATAGGTAACTACAGAAATCAATACACATTTATAGAATATTCAAATGCATTGGTATATGTAAAAAATATGATTTAAGAAAATATGTAAGTAAACCATCTACATAGATAAAAAATACTTTGATTTTCAATAATATTTACATATTTAGATTGTGTACTGTAACCACCCAAGTGCTTTAATTAATGTAATGCGTTTTTAATAAAAAATACAACGTTCGTTTTTATTTCTTGTACCTACAGAAATTTACATACACTTTTAGAATATGCAACTTCATATCATGATATGGTATTTTTAATATGGTAGGTTTTATGATATAACCGCTATTTTAGATGTATTAAAACTCTTAGTTACCTACCTATGCTTTTACTTTACGCTGTATTTATAACAATAACGCCAATAATTGGCGTTGGCTAAAAGCCGGGCACATTTTCTATAATACTACGCACAACACTATTCAGAAACAATGACGCGACGACGACACTTACTATATGACTCGAGTAGTGGAATGATTATTTCGGCTCTTATTTTATCGGACCAGTGCACTCGCGTACATCCTAGAGTTTTTAAGAGGACCGACAGGTGGGTGTGGCTTGGCTATCGGCTCTTATTTTATCGGCCGGTGCACATGCGCCGTAACTCGTATAACAGGAACCAAGCCTTTCAGTTTTTCTGCAATTTCAATAAAGAGCTATTTTATGAACAATATTTCATAATTTATTTTTAATGTAAGTTGCCTTGCCGATCCTAGAGAACTAAATATATGTATATAGATTTCTCCAGCTGGTAACAAATCCGGCGGAACACAGCGCGCTGCTGGCCATTGCATAATAAGGTCCTACAATTTAAAAACAAAATGATTTCGTTATAAAATCTTAATACCGCCGGTCGTCTATTTGCAAGCCAGTATTTACTAACAAATAGTATTATTATTACTTTCACGCTGAAACTATTGGGGTGAAATTGTGGGCTTTTATCCCTGTTAATGACAATTCGGGAAGTCCATGCAGATGAAATCGCGGGCAGAAGCTAGTACTAATACACTTTATTACATAACATAAAACAAAATTCCAAACTTAAAAAAAAAAACACTCACTATACGTTAACTCGAAGAAATCGCTGATCGCCTTTGCATATTTTAATTAATTTAAAACTAATTATAACTTTCAACGGCTGTAAGTAGCTTTCGATGTACAATTTAAGGCATTATTTGTATGAACGATAATTTTTAGTAGAAATAATTACCAGATATAGTAATCAGATATAGTGGAGTAACATCATAGATGATACATAACAAAGCTACCTACTATCTACGAGTATAAACGCAAATAAAACCTCATTCTCACAACAGAACAGGGGATATAACCTTAAACTGTGGCAATCCAGGGTCTTCGGGGCGGATCGTTGTATCCGAAAACGATACCAATATTGAATCGATTGTATATTTCCGGATTTGAATGGTGGCCATTTGTTAGGCTTTGTTACAAATGGGAGCGGCTCCTTACTTTCGTAACAGTAATTCTATTCTAGCTTAGCCCCTTTTGTGTGATCGCCAATTTGGAATCGGTCAACCAGATTGTAATATTTATATTATAATACTATACTATAATATACAGGATCCTTCTGATATACCTGAATAAAATTTTAATATGATGGCTTCTCAAGAAATAACTTTTCCCAAAGTCGTAAAACTAAAGATGTTCAGTTTCTGCACATATTTTGTTAATATACCCAGTGTGTAACAATATTTGGAACAGATGAATGTATGAAACAATATTTGCACAAATATTTAGTATGATTCCTTTGCATATGTCTAATAATCAATTCAAAGGGCATTCTTATTAAGCGTAGATTCTACCTAACATAATTAAATCCTGAACTGGACAGGCTGTGGAACCTCATCGAATTAAGCTATAGGTAGGATAGGTATCTCTGCCTACTTCGATCAATCGCTAGCAGATGCCAAACGATGCTATTGTCTTGACACTAGTATTGTTGTGGACATAGTCAAGATATTGCAAATCTCTATTGTAAGCTTTAGAAATAGTATCTTATAAGTTTTACTACGTTTTAAGAGTTGGTAGTGGCGTAATTTGGAAGAGATTTATCTGAAGGTGTGAAGGTTGCGGGTGGTAGGACCTTGTGCGAGGTCCGTCCGGATCGCTACCACCATCTTACTCGCTAATCCTGCCGCTAAGCAGCAGTGCTTGCACTGTTGTGTTCCAGTGTGGAGAGTAAGACAGCCGAGAAAATTACAGGCACAAGAGGCATTTCATCTTAGCCCTTTAGGTTGGCAACGCATCTGCAATCCCCTCCGGGGTTGCAGGTGTCTATGGGCAGTGGTGATCACTTACCATCAGGTGACCCACTTGCTCGTTTGCCTTCCTTATCACATTAAAAAAAAAAAAAAACTTACGTAGAAATTTAATGTGCCCGCTTGAAAGTTTGCTCAAGCTCATACAAAGTTTTTATATTCATTTTTAATAAAAAAAGAAAAAAACCGAGTTACGCCAGGTTGCTTTATGCCAATATCAATGAAATCAGTGGACTACTTTTATCACGACAGAATGTTGCCTATTCCGGAGGGAACTGAGTATTTTACGGGTTAAAGTGGCCTACATTCCACCCCGTCAGTTACATCTGTGTGAAAATCATGTCCATCGTTCGCTCTATTCGTCGAGAAGGAAGGAAAAACTCTTTCTCTTTTATAATACAAGTGAGAATAAATACCTCACTTATCTATTCTGAGTGTCAACACAAGTATTCGAAACCGAAAATAAAAGATATTTTCAGGTAGACAGACATAAAGGGAGACAGAGTTATTGACACAGTCGGTCACACGAGATTGCTATTTTCTGATCTGCCAAAATATCGTGACAAAGAATGATATCTGCTCTGCTCCTGAGAGTACTATACGGGATGCAGATATTTTTTGTCAATTTATCACATTCAGTGAAACTGCGAACAAGATAGGTAATTTATTGTAATTCATAACACATTTTTGTATTTTATTGACATTTCATTACAGAAAGAACAAAAGAGAGATAACTTATTCTTGAAATGGAACGTGTCTCACTTTCAGATTTTAATATTGTAGTAATATTGTAAGATATTACAAATGAGAACAATTGCCAAAATAATTGATCTCATTTGTAATATCGGTAGAAGTCATATCATCAATTTGACATTAAATTTCTGCCTACAGAAATGCCAGTTTATAACTCCGTTAAAGGATTTGAATATTTTTTGAAGAAATAAATTGTACCTTTATATTGTTTTCTGAATTTTATACTTCTGAGATTTGATTACTATTTAAGCGAAGTGGTACCTCATTCTGAAGTTCTAACTCTCCTTCAAACGTTTTCTGAATTTCTGCAGCCTGTATAATTCTTGTGGTTGACGTATTGTGCTACTAGGCTGAAATAAGAAAAACAAGTTCCTCTCTTGGAAAGAGCGACTATATAAGTGATACTTATAATTGTATAGGTAGGAATCTGTTATTTCTCTTTTAATTTTCTCACTTGTGATACTTAAGGGATCTGTTAAATAATATTTTCATTGATGAGATGTAGAAATATTCGGTTATTTTCAGATTCTTTTTCATGAAGCATTATCGGACTTAGTAACCTAGTAACATAAGATTCGTTTGTATCATTATCATCATCAGCTGAAAGACGGCCACTGCTGGACAAAGGCTTCCCCGAAGGATTTCCACACCCACATGCTGCCCGCACCCAGCGACTTTCTGCAACCTTCACCAGGTAATGCCCCATCGGCTGTTCTACGAGCTATGTGCCCCGCAGATTCTTTGAGCTATGTCAGTTACTTTGGTTCTCCTAGGTATCTCCTCATTTCTGATTCCATCACGTTATTTTGTATATGAAATTATAATACTTAAGACGAAAAGTAAATTTACTTATGAACTAACAAAGCATAAACATTTTATTTTTGATGGAATCCATCCAGAAAAAGTAGTTCGACTCCAAAACGTTACCATAATCGATTTAACTGCCAAATTAGCATAATTAACAATTTGCCAAAGACAAAACTTGCCGGAAACAATCCATCAATTCCCAAAGGAGTACCGCCGAAACCAATTATGCGACAAACGCGGAGAACGGAGCGTAACTTCGAAGTTCGAACGTTTTGAATAACGGAATGTAATTTTGGTACCACTTCAGTAACTGCAAAGTTAGGTTACGCGATGCGGCGACTGCGTCGTCAAAGCGTCAACAACCGCACAATCTCAAACAAAATGTCCAGTTTCAACAAAAATGCGTCGCATGGCGTATTGGAAGTTCAAGTACTCTTCACTGTGACCTTACCATTTTTTTTTCTTCTCCGAATATTCGAAATACCTGGTCTATATATTTTAACAAAAATTGAATTCAAATCTGAAACTTTTTTTACACATGATCTCAAATTAAAACTTTTCAGTTAAGTAGTAGCTTCATACTTACATGATTACATTCTTTTAACGGTCATTTTTTGCCTGTTTCTTTACCTTATATACTCTAGTCCCCGTGATAGATTGTGAAGTGCGAGATTCCTTTAATTTCGTTCTCCTCAAAAGTTGTCGTAATCAGTCAAATTTTTAGGTAAACTGGTAACCATAATTACGTTATGTTTTATGGCTTTATTCTCTCCATTCAACGCAATGTTAGGGCGGTTCTTATCTCGCACTCTTCGCTCGTTCTGAAGTTTCTCAAAGTTTCCAGATCAGTGAGCAGCGCGATTCCACAATTGCATTAGTGTCAGTGGATCGTCTTATAACTACAGGGCGCTCCAATTCTCTTTTTAGGGTGGAAGTACTATATGGGATATGTACATCGCGGTGACCGGGTTATACGATAAAAAATATATATACAGGCGTAAGGGACAGATTTCCGAAAACTTTAAGGGCTTGCTCAGTAGACGAGACTGAACAACTTTCCACAAGATTTTTCTCAGAAAACGAAAAAAAATAGGCATCTCCATACAAAATTATAAACTTCATTGGACAGTTTGTATGGAGAAGCAGATTTTTTTTTCGTTTCCTGAAAAAAGATCTTGTTGAAAGTTGTTCAGTTTCGTCTACTGAGCCAAGCCCTTAAAGTTTTTGGAAATCTGTCCCTTACACCCTGTATATTATTAAAAAAATCGATGTGTGCAAATATCACATTGCAATATAAGTAAGCTCAGATGATAGTAAGTGTAACACCAGGCAACTGCCATCTATGCCTTGGGAAAGCACGGTTGGTTGTGCCACACATTAAAGAACGTGAAAACTTCAATGATCTTAAAATCACAGAAGAAGTATAGCTAAACAATCAAATTCATTTACATACTGTCGCAGCTTACTGCCGGACCTTTTGACAGAATTGACTGACTTTATAAACACCATGTATATAGGCTTTATTTCCTCGAACCCGCCCTGTGCGACTACAATACGCCATTGTACTGAAACCAGGGTTGTCGCCGACGACATTTTGTATCCGCAGATTGACGGTAACAATAAGTTACAAAATGTATTTTTTTTTAAATAAGCCGTTCCCGACATATTAGGTCATGTGATAAACAGATGCTTAAAACACCTTTCTTTTGCGTCGAAGGATAGAAAGATTTCAGAACAAGCAAAATTAGGACTTTATTTCCTCAGAAAGTAGGTTAATTTCGTTCTAAAGTAAATATGTATGAAACAATATAATATGATAATATCGTGGCACACAGTCTCAAAAACAACGCATAATTAAACCATTTAATATGAAAAATTGAGTGAGAGTTAACTTGAGCACTAAAAATGATCTTCAAATTGTGATCGCGAAATGGGTGCAATAGGGTGTTAAACTTATATTCTATCGGACTGTTCGAGTTGTTTATATACGAATCATGCTCACACAAAGTCGCGGTTATTTCTCTATGTAGGTATATATTAACTGGGTAAAGTTTTATTTAAGCACACCGAGCTATTTGGCACCTTGCCCTCACATTCTGAATCACTTTACTAGCGGTAAGAAACTTGTGAAAGGTAGGAAACGCTTTGATACTTTTACCAGAACTAACTTAAGTAATAAAGATGAGAAAAAACACTACTTAACTACAGACAGGAAAATAATAATATAATGAGAAAATAATAATATAATGACAAAAATCTGTCGCAGAAATGGCAAGCACTCAAGAATATCAGCTCTATCCAATAAAACACTGAATGATAGTCTTGCAAAAAACCAAAACGAAAGACATTTTTTTTGTCCTATATGTAAAAAATCATGAGCAGATATCAGTACCACAAGGATTTTTTAGGAATAAGCTTTATTGGATAAACTTTCTGTAAAATACTAACTTTCTATCGTTCAAGTGAAGTTTAAAAAAATATGCAATACCGTCCGTAGAGACATAGCTATACTTCATCACATTATTAATAATTAGCAATAAATAAATCAATGGTGGTTCGTTGCCGGGACTTGTATCGAGCACACGTCTGTTGAGTTAATTTTACAATTAAGGTGCAAGTCCGAGACCGGCTGCAAGTCGCCGACCGCAGGCGACAGGCGAAAGACTTCATTTATCGACCGCAAGTTACACTACGGCCGGCGACATGCGGCGGCTGCACGCAGCGACCGCAAGTAGTGCGGCCGACCGCAGAGCGGTTACACGCATTTCTTTTCTTTTTTTGCATATAATAACAACTATTCGTCGTCATCTTCCTCCTCTAACAAATGACACAATAAATTATTGTTAAACACGTCCGATATTCTGACTTGCGCGAAGGTACGGAAACGACAGGGTACAAAAGCTGACTGAAGTGCAGTCGCGCTTAGAATGGCGGCGGCAGCGACATGCGGTCGACCGCAGCGGCCGGCCGCAGTGTCGCCTGCGGTTGTCGCCTGCAGTCCGTCTCGGAATTGTACCTTTATTACCGTTTTAGAATAGTTTCAACGTTATCTTTGTGATGGAGAAATAGCTGTGATCCTGATTCGAGATAAGCGAATTATCGCTCTTCTTATTAAAGAAGAGGATTAACTCGGGAGACAGCTCCGTTTTCCGAGTTCCAGCAGCAAACCACCACGTGAAGCGTCTTTGAGTGCCCATCACTCTTAGAGCCGTCACTTTCACTTGACATTGGCGTTTCGCCATTTTTTTTATTGAAGATTCTCCCATTTTTCACTAGACATTGGCAAAATCACGCTCGGTATGAGATGTGGAATGCCAAATAGAAAAATAGAATAGAAATAAATCAATGTGTTTCAAAACAATAAGGGTTTTGTAACAATCATATTCCACATATTTTATGAACAACTACTAACATTACATCTACACCAGACCATAATGCCAATAAAAGAAAAAAAAAGAACAATCAGTGAAATTTCTTTTCATACACAATACATGCAGTGTCTCCGTTAGAGTTTATTTACCGCCATTCTTTCAGCTGGCAACCCGCCCCATGTATGGGAAACTATTCTTTGTTCCAGTTGAAAAAGGCACAAAAGAGTTCCACCGGCTGGTAACTCTATTTCCGAGGTCATTATTCTTTCTCACTGCCCCGCTCCGTTGGAAAAAGGCGCTACACAAAAGCAGGTTGACAGATTGCCCTTGAATGTTCCAGAAATGTTGCCGACGTCGTGGTTATACCTGGTCGATTTGGAACTTGAGAAAGGAGGTATTATAATGTATTAAAAAACCGTATCTATGGACATATATTAGTCTATGGAGAAATAATATTTTCTACACCTGGTGCGACGAACTAGACATACAAAACTTTTCTGTACGACACTTAGCCGTACTAACTATGCGCAAAACTTAATCATATCTCGTATTTGTAACACACACAACAGACTTTTTAATAACGTTGACATATTTTCCGATACAATACAAGCTTTTAAAAATAAAACTATTACTGAAATTACTACTAACAAACCTAATTTAAAATAAAAGGAACAACACACCAATCGCTTACACCCCACAATCTCATTCACATAGATCCAAACCCACACACACACGCACACACGCACACACACACTGAAAGACACTCATTGTGTTCGCCCACTATTATATAATATATACATTAAAACTTTAAAATTCTTTAAAAATTGTCACTAGTACTTACGATTTGTAATTGTTATTTATCACAAAATGTTAATTCTTAATTCTTCATAGCCATATGTCAAACACTCTGTCTTTGCATGTTTTTTATATGTTTAAATAACTTAGGAAAACCTGTAATTGGCTCTTGATAAGTTAATTTATCCTATATTACTTTGTGTGTTGAAAAGCTGTTGGTTTTCTTAATAAAATAAAATAAAAATAAAATATGGTTCCCATAATACAAGGAATCCTAGCTGGGGTCAAATAAGGACAAATATTTTACTAAGTGCGTTTGCTATGCATTTCGAGTTTTCACAGCCGAAATGGGAAACAAACGTTTTCTAGGTTACCTAAGACTGCAAGTAATACTTACTACGTATACTAACGTCTGTATACTAACACATTAGTTTAAAGTTTACTAACAACTGTGAGTCATGTTACTTGAAATAAATTTTTAAATAAATAAATATTATAATTATTAACGTTAGTCAAATCTATTACATATTTTATTTTACAAATCGGCCAAAGCTGAACCCAGCCAGAAACAATCTACAGAATAAAAGTAAATAATAAAATGTTGTTCCTGACTTGAGAAGTTTAAGAGCCACAGACGTAGAGTCCTCAAAGTTATGTGAAGTTTGTGTTTGGGGTATGTTCGGTCCGGTAGTTGTCCCTTCGTAATACAAAAATAACTTCGGTCTTTTGTTTCAAAAAACAATAAGTAAGTACAGTCTCTTACTTCGTTGCTTGACTCTGAAGTGAGTCCTTTTATCGTATTTTCAAATATCCTCTGAACATCACTATATAATATTTTCTTGTTTCATACTTTTCAGAGAGAGATTTTAGTTTTTAACCTTTTTCTTTTGAGGAATTAGTTCAGAAAATGAAAATGGGTTGAAACATCAAACGAGTAAGATTTTCAGTTTCCTTTGTAAGACTTTTTATTTTAAAGAATGAGATGTGCAATATTTAGGTTTATTAATAAAAAATTTGAATTTAAATGCTTTTGAATAATAACATTGTACTTTTGATAATGGATAAAGAACTAATCGGTGAAAATTTTGATTATTAATTATATTATGGACAATGGTGTAGGCAGGTTACTTAACAAGTTGATTAATTCGATTTTTCCGCCAAAATATTTTATTATTTCACTCAGTGTGAATTCATTTCTAGTGCGATGCCCACCATGTACCTATAACAAAACGTTTCTGCTTGACAGCACATTTTTTCTTCAATTCGAATGAAAAACTTCGAATTGTTCAAGACTGATTTGCGAATCCAAGAAAAATTGCCAAGTATAAGTGGTGCCTCGCTCTATTAAAGTTCCGTATAGATATAGATAAGATATTTTTAAAATGTTTGATTGTTTTGTTCACAGCGTAAAAACCATACGTATGAATTAACACATTATTATTTCTCAGATAACTCTAGACAATGATATATTTGGGTAGTAAAAAAAAGGAATTGGTAGGACTTGTTTATTCATTTATGTAATAATTATCATAATCAGCTAAAATATGTCCACTACTGAACAAATACTTACCCAAACTATTTCCATGATGGTGACCAGCCTTTCTCTGTTCGCATCCAGCGGCTTCCCGCGATCTTCGCCTTCAAGGACATACAGAAAACCGAAATAGGGCACCGTTTTGCTATTTGGATACGAATCCCTAAAATATGTGTTTGGAAAACATCGGAAACGAAAGCGCAGAATACGAGAATCAATCTATTCAGGAAAACGTACAGACAATACACGCACAATACGGAAGATACCAAGGACCTTATTGCTACTTCGCAAGGACAAACCCCAAAGTACAATAAGTACGGTCTTCATAGACTTTTTGTACACTATTAGAGATCCAAAGTTGCAATTTGGCATTTACATCACTCACAGTCAAGTAGATTGGCAGTTTTATTACCTGTGACAACTTTTTTCTATCCATAACGTTTGGAAGGCCAAGTCTAGAAGCAGATGTTGATGGAAGATATCAAATGTACACACCAACAATGCGAAGATGAAAAGTCGTGAAATGAGAACGTGCGTATTTGTTTGCGAAGACGCCGGTGGAATTTAACAGCTACGGTTGTTTTGTAGGCAATTTATACGCTACCTGGTTCACCTCTTGTTATATTTCCAGGATGAAAAAAACGAATTCGAAATTTTGCGGAAAAAAAATTAAAAATACTGAAAAAAAGTTTTTCTAATATTTGTTGGCCCTCCGATTCTTGTTATTCTCACTAATATTATAAATGCGAAAGTATGGATGTTTGTTTGTTTGTTCCGCTTTCACGCCAAAACTACTGAAGGGATTTGGATGTTTGGTAGGTAGATAGATAAAGGACTCAGGTTACACATAGGATACTTTTTATCCCGGAAAACTTAAGGGTTCCCGGAGGAAGGTGGCGCCATTTTCTTTTTTTCTGGACCCAATTCGGAAGTCCACGTAGAAGACGTCGTGGCCGGAATCTAGTAAATAAATAATTTATTAATTTTGACTAATAGGTAAGATAATAGTCAAGATACGTCTCTCATATCTATTTTCAGCTAAACGCATTGAGCTGTCACCTGCAACCTTTGCGGTAATTATCGCTCGACCTAAATTAATTTAATATATTAGATCGAAAACAGATATATTTACATGGTTCCTTTGTGACTCACAAATTAAGAGACCTAGGTCATTGTTTTATCCCGAAATCAGGTATCTTGTTGTTTAGAAAGTTGATAAAACATTTAGTTGACTGGAATTTCCCCCCGTTTTCTCGTAGACTTACTAATCTGTTCCACTGCTCCATTCTAGCATCTGAGAATTTCTTTCAAAAATCTAAACTGTGATTGCGAAATATTCAGTAGCTATTTGAAAATCTGCTTGAATAATGTAGCAATAAATTTCTACCAATGAAATAATAAACCATGCTCACTCAGAGAGACCGACCGCGAAAAAAATTATTTTCAGTACCGCTTAGGACTTTCTCGTGATATATTATTCTCTGCTCTTTGTAATTGCTAAAATTGTTTGCTGTTCACAAACTCTTTTGGGAGGATTCCAAATTCAATTTTCTATCTTTACTGAATATACGGAATGTTAAAAAAATACGCGATAACTGGGACTTCTCCTCATTATACTGAGCAACTTTTTTCCATGAGATCCATGGTGAATTCTCAAAAATCTTTTCGGCACTCTCCGCACGAAATTGTCTAATGAACTGATCAGTTTGTATGTAAAGTCCAAAAAGTTTTCCAACATACGACAAATATCCTTTAAAAGTATTCCGTTCCGTTTATATCATAGTCTCCACAATAAGTTAAGTTTATGTCAACAGTTGTATACACAAAGTGGAGGTTCCAAAATTAGTATCTGTCCCCGGTCACAATACACTCATTGTTGCAACACAAAAGAGGAATTTGCCCAACTATAACACGATTCCTAGCATCAGAGATGTCTATTATTATACTAAGTGACAGGATCGCTCTTTTATTTTCCATATTTTATTTTGGACAAGTTTTTATTGCTAGCATAATACCATCAACTCTAGTCTATATTTAATGCATATACGCTACATATACGTATATGTCATTTTAATATTTTCCTTAAATTTAATCATTTATTTCTGCTCTCTCCTAATTTAATTCTCCTTTAATGGAGTTAACAAAGTTTAAACCTATTTTCATATTATAATTTCTTATCATTATTCAAAACAGGCTGTCTATGTATTATATGTGTTATTTTAAGCGATTTTTCTTGGAAACTACTGAACGGACTAAAATGAGACTTTGATAGAAAGCTTGTAAACAGCGGTATGAATTTTTAACTAGCTTTGATGATGTTTCTCAAAGTTCGTAGTGTTCTAGTGCTCTTGTTGATGTCTTTTCTATGGCTGAAACATTATACTGCTTGTTTTTATTACATTTATGGTCAAAATTTAAAGAGAAAATATATCAAAGAATAATTAAAATCAACTTCAAACCAAGTTGCGGCGCAGCGAATGCAGTATTACTCTTTTCGAGTTATTAAAACTTTGCTTTTTAGTTTTTTTACATCGTTATTTTTATAAATAACATCATTGATAAACGCCCCGTAAACAGTAAGAACCAAAATTTTAATAACCAGATTTTTATTCAAAAGATTCTGATGTATATTAATTACCCTAGTTACTTAGAATCATTTTAGCAATCGCTGTTTCTCCACCATTTCTATCAGCGACGCTCTTTTGCGCGCTTTCACTCATCGTATCTTGGAGGAAAATAACTCGTCTTAAAGAAGACAGAATTTTGATTTCCCAAAGGCGTTGCTCTACTAGTATGCTGGGGAAAGCGTGGAGCGCTCTCATTTAACTTATGGTTGGGGCCAAAGCTGCCGTATTCCTTGGTAGTACATAAAAAATGTGTAATCAGCATTGTTGGTAATGTGGATATCTCAAATATTTGAGAGGAAAGATTAAACTTTTAAATTGCTGTAAGACAGCAATTTTGGACATATAAATAGGTAGCTCAATACATTCTCGCTAGGCACGAAATTATTGCCTGGTTTAATTGTATCTTTAGGAAAATATGATTTATGTAAAATTTACTATACTATTTAGCAAAGTTGATACACCAGCTGATTAATCTGTATGGGTTTTTTTTACAGTTTATTCCACTTGGGTATTTTCTAGTAAAAAACATATTTAATTTCTACGTACAACGTTACCAAATAAATGTTGTATTCAATTTTATAATTACAAATTGACTACCTTTATTTTTCTTATTTATCCCTTTAGAGCATTTTTTTATAGTACTAAGTACGAAAAAAATACATAAGTCCCAAACATTTATCCTAATCCTTGCTCCTTCTTTTCATTACTCCTGCGCCTACTCACCAATTTGTGGGGAATGCCCCGTACAAATAATACGATACTGGCAGCACAAAGTTAGCGCGTGTGAGAGATATGTTTGACTACGTGATAACTGCTTTTGTTCGCAACACATCATGTTTCTGCAGACAAACTTTTTGGAACTTTTCGAAACAAAGGAGACGAATTCATTTGTTCGGTGAAACCTCTAAAACATATGTATGCGTGCTCAGAAAATTTAAGCGTCAGTCGGAACGCCTTTCAGTTCGATTTTATCTGACCGTAATTAGAAAACTTTTTAATTAAATGTTAAAATTCGTCTTTACAGTCTGTTCGTTATAAAGATGACATAATGACAACGTTCGTTCGTTCGTTAACAACCCATATCATCCCCACTGCGGGGGCACGGGTCTCTTTCCATAAGTCGGGAGGTTAAGCCATACTCCACACACGGAGGGCAAGTCCGGATTGGTGGAGGTAGTGGGGCTAGTGGCCAGCCCCAGTGACAATAGTTTTCAAGCCGCCTATAAAAGCCTTCGACACGGCTTAACGACGTATGACATAATGCTATTTTTTTTATTAGAAGTGGGCAGCAGAGTTCTGATACTTTTCGAAGCTATTTTTAAGTCTTTCTAATTCACTTTGAACTTGTATGATAGGGTACTACATTTAAAATGTATATGTAGTATATTTCACGTAATTAATACGAGTAAAAATAAGTACTTAAAAAACTGTAAAGAATTATAATTACTGGCCAAATAACTTTTATATAACACCCTATTAGGTCTTATTAGTTGTTTTGAAAAAGCGAAGACTAAACAGTTAGCCACCAAAAAAGTTGCATTAACAACTCAGTCTCTTTGCGTCTGATTGGTACTAAGACGAAGAATACGCACTTACTTTTGATGAGACTAAAAAAGACGCTATATCACATTGACGGTTTTGCATCCATCCCACTTATGCAAGTTTATTTTTCATTTTTCCACTTTATGGCTAACCCGGACTGGAATATACACAAATGAATTTCATTTCATATGCAGAGTGAATATCATTCCAAGTTTTAAATATGAATTTTAGCGCATTTTAATAATGTTTGAAACAGATATTAGTAGCCAGTTATTAGTGTATTCGTTTTGGTTTAAGTTTCAATTTAAAAAGTTTTCCAAAGTAAAGTTTTATTATTGTTTTAACACATTTATAGCTGACTTCGAGAAGCTATTCTACTTGAAAAGTGAATATAAAAAAAATTCCTCACTCATTTTTAAGGTTACAAAGAAAACGTAATTGGTACTGAAAACCAAACGACCGCTGTTATGCCGTACGTAATACAGTATTTTAAATTAATGTACAACTAACGCTTTACACACATACAGAAAACAAATGTGTAGGTTTCCTTACTGTGTTTTACCTCACTGTTCTTCTTATTCTATCGTGTGGCACAAATAACTGTGCCATCCTAAGGGATAGACGTGGATTCCCTGGTGTTGCGATTAGTATCAGTCAGTAGTGGCTGTGTGCATTTAGATTTACAACTACGACGGATGCCACCTACAATATCTTCATAATCATCTAGTTATAAGGAGTTTCCTCACTAAAAGCTGTCTTCGGTATATAAGTATTCAAAGTTAAACCAACCCATTATTCATCACGATACGACACCAAATCTTCCGAAAACAAAACAATACTGTCAATAAATAATAACACGCATCTAGTTTTGAAGCCAATATCTAAAAAGGACATCGGTCATGGCGGTATCTTAAAGTTTGGCCGTTACATAAATTGCGAAGCACATTAAATTTCTATATTTATGTACTATGTACGACGCATTCCCGTTGATGTGCTGTAAAGTGTACATTATGTTGCAATATAGCATCGATGGTAAACTTTAGTGGTAGTCTTAAAGTTAACATTATTGTTGTGCACTACCTCTTAACTGCAAGCTTTGTTAGCATTTTGAAGCTTGAATAGCTTCTATAGCTGTTATCAAAGTACTTTCTACTTTAATTTTATTGCTTACGATAAAAATAGTGGCTTTGAATTGTTTTTTTTATTTTATATTATTTTATTTTCCACAATATAACAAGGCTATGCGTGGGGTTTTAAGGATTAGTGAGTGAGGTTTTTTAGGATTTGCTCATATTTTTAGTTTACCGAAATTCTACAAAACAGAACAAGGTTGGAGTAGGCTTGGAAGTATACTCCAACCTTGGAGGGGGGGAAGTACACGGGGGAGTTTTTGTACACGTGGCATTTTCGTCACACTCATCATTGTATGGATTGTCACACCGCTCATAGTATTAGATATAATGAGAGTGTCTAAATTGTCACGGAATCAAAATTCACCCATGCGTGATTGCTCTTAGTAATAGCACACCTCAAACTCTCTATACAAATCGTTCGATTTATTTACCTACTATGACCTTCCATTCTAACTAACATAGAGACGAGCTAAATAACTGAGTGAAGATTCTATGGGTCGTCACCAGTTATTACCCATAGGCCTTCAGAGAGCGGCAGGGAGTGTCCATACTGTATGTAATACTATTTAATATACTGTAGTTGGTACCTTTTTGTGCGGAACCTTAAAATTTATGCGGTAGCTAATTTTATAAAATAATTTTATACATTCTAAATTCAACAACAAGTTCTTGTTTAGGGTCTCTTAAACTTGAAATTGCATATATCGTGTCGAATTATAAACCATTCATAAGTTAATTTCGTACAGGCAGCAGCGCAAGTAAGTTTTCATAAATCGTCGCGATGCACCACGGGCGGGTGTTGCACGGTTTTATTGCCACTAAACTTGTTGCGATATCCGTACACGTGCCTGTGTACGTGAAAAATGAATTTGCTCACTCGCTTTACTTTGTTGTGGTAGGGTAACAATAGCGAAAATGTCGTCGGTTATCGTCGAAAGGGTTTTACAGTGATAAATGTTAGTATGTGTTGCCTAGATACACAGTTAAGATATACCTAACATTGTAGTTTTAGAGCATTTTATAGGTAATATAAAAAGGTACTGCTTAATATAGTCTTGTTTTTACTGCTCTAGCTCTAGGCTTGTGTGGTCAGTGTGGAGAACTCTGAACCGTCTAAGAGCTGGTGTAGGACAATCGAAGGATAACCTCAGAAAATGGGGGTTCCTGCAACAGGGTTCCAGTGATGAGTGCAAGTGTGGCCATACCCAAACTACCGCACACATGTGACAGTGCCATCGTTGCTCTGATACCTGCACATTTGAAGAACTAAAAAAGGCTACTCCCAAAGCAACCTCGGCAGCAAAATTACTGGCCAAAATTGCATGACAGCTCTGAAAAGACAATTATGAGGTTGCTGGTCACCTTCACACGATGAAGAAGAAGACTGCTCTAGGACAAAATGCTGGAAAAGGATTTTCTTAAGTAAATATATTATTTTAGCATGTTACTCGTGATTCGTTTAAAAAGTAGACTTAATCATGAAGCAGAATAACTAAGAATCTTCAGCTAATTCACGAAGATTTTTTTCTTACTAACAAGTTGACCAGCTAACCGACTCAGTAGGTGTGAGAGAATCTTTAAAAAAAAACACGAATTAACTTGTCTCAATAGTGGGATAATCAGGGCTAATAAAGAAAAACTGTGGATTTCTTGGGAGTTGGGATGATGCTTACGTTATTTGTTATGAGTAGAAAAAGCTCTGTCAAGTTGTGCTCAGCTACTTCTGAAGCCTAGCGCAGCCTACACAGAAGCAAACGCGTGGCGGAGTGGTGCACCGGTTGATTTAGTATGAACACGTTCAGGTACGTGCACTGTTTTCCGCATTGTTCATTTGTGAACAGGTTCATACTAAATTAAATAAATACAAGAGACCTGTGTACTGCCCTACCACGAATTCACTTTTACTGTGTTTACACTAATCTCGTCACATTTAAATTGATTAAGTATTAAATATGCCTTGTTAAGACAAAACCTTCCCGAGACATGGATACTGCAGCTTGCACCGTCAGTGGGGATGTTTGTATGAAAATCTATTTGCTGCGTTCCTAGGTAGTGCTGCTAAGTTTACCTAAGGAAATCTTCAACAGCAATATCATTTGCAAATGATGGGATGTTCTAACATTGTTTCGACACAGAATGCGCACATAAAACTTCAGCAAGTTTGTATGGGGATATCGTCCATATATCTTTTTAATGTTACGTTACAGAGGAAAATCGTAAAATTCTCTCACCTGAGGTAGTTTATGCAGTTCGCAATGCAGTTTGTGATAAATAGATCAAATGTTGAAATTGTTGAAAGGCAGTGACGTCACGGAATGTTGACCTACTTAGGTACGTTATTTGTTTAGTAGTGTTCAGTAATAAGAAAGCTTAAAAATATATAAGGGGCAGATTGATATTTCCAGTTTCGCGTTTCAGGATTTTGACGTAGAAGTAAGTTAATGAATTAATTGCCTATACAGGTTGATTTTTTTATTCGGTTTTCATGAAACAAAACACTTTACCCTTGAAACGTATACAAAAAATTAATTTAAAAAAATCTGCTTTATGAAGAAAGTCAATCATTTTCCTTCTATACTAATTGTCAAATGAATTGTAAAATTTATTGTTGAACGTTAGTTGGAAATGGAGCAGGCTATTTTCCGCAACCAGGCTACCATTGCGGCCCATTTTCAACCGACTTCAAAAAAAGGAGGTGGTTCTCAATTCGTCGGAATCTTTTTTTTAATATATTTTTTTAATGTATGTTCACCGTTTACTCGAAGACGCCTGAACCGATTTCGAAAATTATTTTTTTGTTTGAAAAGGTATACTTCACAGGTGGTCCCATACAAATTTTATCGAAATCGATTCAACGGTTTTTGAGAAAATCAACAAAAACATAACAAAATTGTAGTTGTTGCGATTGAAGTCGGTTGTTTTTAACGTATTCAGCGTGGTCAATTATACATGACAGACCGGCGTCATTGCCAGCCCAGGTCCTCCAGGAAGTCCAGTAGCGACGTTGGGTTGCTGACGACTTCCTGAAGTGACCTCGGGTCGCCGAGGTGCGCGATCCTGTACGATGCTACCTCTCTACATTCCAGTAAGATGCTAGCAGCAGTTTCCTCACTTCCATGTATGCTCGGCACAATGGGCTGTCTGTAACACCTAAAGTTAAAAAGTGTTTGTTGTGGGGTCCATGTCCAGTGATAGCAGCAGTAATCTTGTGGAGTTGGTTTCTCCCAAGTCTTAGAAGCTTCCTAGATAGGCCGGGAATCGTTGCCAGTAAAACCATTTTTGTCTGAGAACAAGTTTCTAGGTTCGAACAGTATTCAGTATGTCTGTTTCTAGCGCGTTGAGTCGGAATGGTGCCAGCCTGATGGAAGTGGACTGTCACCAGATCATACCCAAAGGGGGGTAAGAGGTTGCTTTCAAAGGACGGCAAAGAGTGTCCATACTGTTCGTAATACTATTTAACACGCTGTGGTTAAGTTGTGATGATGATGCAACATAAAACCTTCACTTTCATTGATAAACATTTATAGTCTTCAGTATTCACTCGCTGTAAAGATTCGATAACACCTTCTATTACATTTATAACACAATGTTGAACACGAAGAGAAAACATAATTGTTCTATAGGATGGGGAAAACTAGTTATAGTTATCTATATTATTTCTGTATGGGTGGATATTAAGCTCGAAAAATGGTTTTCACAAACCCACAATATTTTTGAAATACCTATTCAACGACACCTCACGTCATGGGATAGTCGAGAAAAAACTTCACGTGTAGGGAAGGTACCGTGAAAAACAAATATTTCAAGATTTTATTTTACCACTTTGTCGGCGTGATTAATGTGTATATCCGTGCCAAATTTCAGCTCTAGTACTTACAGTCTCTGAGCTAAGCCACGGACAGACAGACAGACATACGAACATGGCGAAACTATAAGAGTTCCTTGTTGACTACGGAACCTTAAAAAAGCCTTTTGTTATCATCATCGTTATTACTTAGGATCAGGGTAATGTTGGATTACAATATTTTTTTTTTTTTATACATACGAGTATTTCTTCCATAAAAAAAATTCTGAAGGAAAATGCGGAGTATAATTCAGTGTCTTGGAAGAACACCACCTAAGTCGTTATCTGCGACAAATCCTCACGTTTAAACAAGATAAACCAGGTCAATTCTGTTTTCTTGTTACATTCTGTATAACGGTAACAGTTCACATAGTAGTGGCCATAAAGACTAACGTTTACGAGAGTTCATGGTATCGGACGACGGTTTACGGCTTACCCCTAGGCCCGTAATGTGGTATGATGGTTTTAACATGTTTAAAGTCTACAACTTCTATTGTTTATAGCAAATTTTGTATGGTATTGTTGTTACTTTAAGTTTTGACGGCAGTTTCAAAGTTAATTAAATATCTATTGTTTCATAGAGATATGTTTTCAATCTTTTGTATAGAGGGTTTAGAAAAGATGTTGAACTAGTTAAATGGAGTTTTCACTGAATGAACCTTCATAGTTTCCAACCTTCACAGTAGTGGGTATAAAACGGACAGGGGGCATAATTGCCTAAATATGTTTTATAGAGAATTTGATTTTTCTCCGTTTGAGTTTTATAGCCTGTATACATTATGCGGAGGATTTTGTTAAGCGGTGGACATCTTTTGGCTCATCATCATCATGGTGTCTATTGCAAGTGGGTGGCCTATACAGCCTAACAGAGAAATATTTATCTAACTATTAAAAAACGGAAGTTTTAATATAACTATTTCTATACATAAAGTACTCATAAAAACTAGGGTTAACATTTGGAATGTTGTAAATTGCAAACAGTTTTAATAGAATCTATTTTGATATTTTTCATTATTTGTAGTACCACTGTAGCCAGTGCGTAGCATCTGTAGATGGAAATTTAATTAAATTTATGATACTTGTTTGAAAAAATATTTATGTATATTTAATTAAAATACCTAAATAAAATGCCAGTGTTCCAAATAAAATCTGACAGCTCTTTGGGAATGAGAGTTTCAATTTTATCATATTTTTGTCGCAAATAAATATCAGCTTACGAAGCAAATCCTGGGCTGCACACGAAGTCTAGTTTCGTTCGAATTTCATTTCATGTTCTTATTGCTGTTTAATCATCATAATATTAAGATATTTATAATATCTTATTTTTTAATTATTTTTCTGTCTTCCCGTGTCTAGGTAAACGCAAAAACTTCTTAATTCTCATACTAAAAATTTATAGCTTATCAGTGATCCACTTGTTAGAAAAGTCTATTATTTTTATTTGTCGACAAGCGGCAAAAAGTGGAACACTGCTCACAAGATTCAACAACTTTCGCGGCCATACAATTGGAACAAACATTTTTTAAACTCCCATACTAATTTTCAGTTACTTAGGTCAAATTACAAATTTTGCCAGAAAAGTCAATAAAAAATATTTGTGCTCTAATTCTCGTAAAAGACTTTAATAAGCTTTAATCAGGTGATCGACTTGTTACAAGAGTACATTTTTATTTTGAAAATTGATTATTCTTCTTCTTAACGTGTGGCATATTTAACCGCTATTATTATTATTTATTTTATTTATTTCTCATTCCTTAAGAAGGGGAATATCAAGACGGATCATTCCAAGCAGTTGAAGGAAAAGGTTGGGGTCATGTCCTAAGTACCAGGATATAAAAATATTGGGCGAAGACAGAGCACGATGGAGTTTGCTTCACTGACAAGAGCAAGTCTCTTAAATATCAGGCAGATCCCGTAAGAAAAGTTGTCAGTTTCATAAGTAGCATATACGATCTTATTTACTGGAAGAGATCACTATTTAGCGATAAGACCGCCTAAATTATAACTTCATCTTTTACACGCATGCTGATGTTTCCAGTTCCAAGTTGTGCAATAAAGTGTTTTCAATCATTTATTCATGTACTATTGACAATTTTACTGCGAATAAAAAAAAACATAAAAATTAAAGCTGTACCTAACTAACCTTTATATTTTTTCTTGTTCCAGATACACCTAGATAAGATGAAACGGACTGCGTTCGGGGAGAGGAGATAATCCTCAAACTGGAGAGGTAAGTAAAGGAGGGTACAATTTCTCTAAACAAACCACTTTTATTCCTTTTGAGGTAGTAAATGTTTATTTTACTTCGTATCAGCCGTATGATGAAAAGGCTCAAACAATCTCCTTTTTATGTGGGGTAATATTCTATTCATATTGCGTGTGGAATTTTTTGCTTTACGACCATGAGATCTTTGGAGGTTGCTGATGATAGCGAAAATGAGAAAAAACCTTACCTTCGTGTTTATAACGTACAGGGTGTACAAAGAAACTAAAACGCGAACTTCTAATAATAATAATAATATCTGGGACAAATCACACACGGTCATCTGGCCTCAAACTAGAATTCCCTGTATCTTGGGAACCAGAGACTGATATACATACACATATACTTTTAAATACGTACATATATAGATATAATACACCCAGACTCAGAGCAAACAATTCTGCTCACCACAGAAAAGTTTTCCCACGACTCTTGGATCAGCGGTCAGGATCGCTAACCACTTAGCCACCGAGTAAGTCAACTCGTACTCATCAAACTAATCGTTAATTAATATATTAATAACGATGATAATCGTTCATTAGACTGATTTCGCTTTTATAACATAAGAAAGCATAAAACTAGATTAAACTTAATTGTGATGTTATAACTGTGTTAATTATTATAAAACTGGTCATTTCGAAAGAACTATAGAATTCAGTATAAACACCTCCTCTTTCAATTTAAAAGATTTATCTATACCAACTTTACGTGCAAAACCAATTACAACCAAAACATGTAATTTTAGCCTCAAATAACATAAAACTCATTAAGCTGAACACACACCGTGTTTGAATTGTCTGCTTAACACCTGGAACATCTGCATTTAACGGGAATTCAGAGCCGATGTTCTGTAACCACGCATACAATATTGTCCTATTTAAAGGGCCGTATTCCGTGAAAGGCAACATTCGAATATTGACTTTCTCAACGATAATCTATGAAAGGATGTTAAAACTAAAAGAAAAGAAAGTAAAAGAAGTTCTTAAGAAGTGGACTGCAGAAAGCAAACTATGGACCGATCATTGTCAGTAAATACTGAACTGAAGCTAAATTAAAGTGTATTCAAAGAAATCTAAACGAGCAATGAACATATAAATAAAAACCTTTTATGGAAACGTCTGTCTGTCACAGTAGAAAATGTATAGAAGGTACATTTTGCAAAAGGTTCTGCAACAGGTATTAAGATACAAGATAATATTTAAAATTATTAACCTAGGTCGACTTTGTTAACCCAAAGTTACAGTGCCCTGGCCGGTTGTCATATATATTTGTAATAAGATAACTAAGTACATTTAAGACCTCTTGTATATGACAGCAATAAAGTATTAAGTACACTGGAATGGACTGAATAAAAGCGTGTTACTAAAGAAATACATAACAATTTTCATTTCATATCTCTTACTCGAAGTTTCTATATCATTAGTTGCCTTTCATATGATTATAGTTTTAATCCAATCGTTGCCTTTCACATAATATTAAGAGTACATTCGTTAATATTTTATGTAGTTCCTAACTTGTATGTATGTTCACTACTTTATTGTGTATTTATTTTATAGCTTTAGTTAACATTAATTTAACAGCTTGACTAATTCAACTCAGTGAATCAGACTACTTATCAAAGGGTCATAGGTTCGATTCCAACCCGAGTGCAACTATCGTATTTTTGAGATGAGCAGATTTATTGGTCTCTGTGACTTTCTATTTGGAGACAAGGGGCAACAGTAGATATTATATTAGTCATGGAACTGAATAAATTTTCCTAAGGGGCAACTATACAATTAGAGAAAATATTTTTTGGGATTTTTATCATTGGCCTACGCGTTTATTCCTTCGGTGCTGCGTCGTCGCCTGGGACACAATACAGAACAGAAACCTAGGCTACCTAGGAACTCGGCCTCAGTGTCTTTCGTTCATAATATAATATTTTTAGGGTTCCGTACCTCAAAAGGAAAAAAGAAACCCTTATAGGATCACTTCGTTTTTCGTCCGTCTGTCTGTCTGTCTGTCTGTCACAACTCTTTTTCTCAGGAACGGCTAGATGTATCAAAATAAAATTTATATCAAATACTCAGGCCTGCAATCCCTTGAAGCTGTAAAAAAAATCTTCTATGCCAACGCAATCAAGAGATACGGCCGTTTATGCCGCATATTTGGATACGGAACCCTCGGTGTGCGAGTCCGACTCGCATTTGGTCGGTTTTTTAACTTTTCACACAAAAGACGAAATAAGATTTTTAAACCAAGTACCCATATTGAATTAATTATTGACATTTATTTTGGAGAGTAAAAATATATTTTATTTTTTATAAACCTTAGATCTCTAGATTCTCTTACATCGACGACTACACAAATTTAAAATAGAGTTAAATTTACAGAACCTAAACAACATTTAAGGCTTTGCCACATCAAAAGCAGGTCAGTAGCAGCGCGGTTTAAATGCGGGCCCGCGCATGTTGTAATACAAGAAATTATATGAAGTACGTCACACCCAATTTGAACGCGGGCCCGCGCTCAAACTGCGCTGCGCCGCGCCGTTCTGCAACTGCCGGACGACAAACCGGGCAGCGCGAGCGCGGGTCAGAAGCAGCGCAGGCGCGGCGCGGCGCAGTTTGAACGCGGGCCCGCGCTGCTGTATAACTATGGCAACCATGTTAGCATGCCACACCGGGGGCGGGGCGGTCGCAGTGCAGCGCAGCGCGGCGACGCGGTTACACAGCAGTTGTATTTTTTTACAACCGCTTGATGGATTTAAACGAAAAAAATATCGAATTAATGCGTGGGAACAAAAATATATACGATTTTCGAGACAAATATTATAGAAATGAAACATTCAAGTAAAATTCTCTTTTTTGACTTAGAGCCAAAAGCAGCAAGAATCCGTTCGATATCTTGCAGCCAACTAACCTCCACCCGTCAACGTCACACTGAACGCGGTTTTAACGCGGGCCCGCGTTAAATCCGCGTGTGAACTGCCGTCTGCATTCAGTGTGCCGTCTCCTGCGCTGCTACTGACCTGCTCCGCGTCTGACCTGCTTTTGGTGTGGCGAAGCCTTTAAATTGTCAATAGTAAATTATAAAATGACGTTAGTATCGAAAATCAAAACTGAAATCTCTTTATTTACAAGATGGAGTTAAATTAATGACAGAGTTTTTTTTTTATAAAAGCCATATTATGTTTTAATTATTCATTCACACAGCCCCCAAACGGTAAACACATGCGTTGTAAATTCAAATTTTCGACGCTCATAAAGCATAATATCGACACGTCGAAGATTACCCGACTAATGGCACAAAGCCAGTTCTGGTTTGGAAAGCCACTGGGGTTACGCTGGCTCATTAGTGAACACTAGAGATGTACCCTAATAATGACGGTTTGATGGTCGATCCAATAACAACGTTGTCAGAATGTCAGATTTTGATAAATTTCCCAAAGGAGAATCGACTACCAATACAACAAATATGTCTCATTTATTTCAGACTTTGATAAATTAAACTGGTTATTAAAATATATTATATATTTATTTTACTCATTAATTCTGGATTTGGTTTCCCTTTGCTTATAGATTGTTTATTTTTGTGTTATTACGGCCAATAACTGTAGGATAAAAGACACACTATCGTTTAAAAAGCTACGTACGTAAGACTAATGAAATAAGATTTTTTTAAACTGACTACCTCATGACCGCTCAGTCAGCCAGCATACTGTTGGTACCACATGGACACTCAGTTAGTCAAACAATTAACCAGAGACCTAGGCTACAACTCTAGTGTACACTGGATACAATTGGGCAACGGAGTGTGAAGTGTTTAAACGAAGCTTAACCAGCCAGAAGAGGTGAAACGATTGGCGGCTTGTTTATAACTGTGGAATCATCTGTTTAATTACGATATTTTCTACTTAGTCAAAAGTTACTTTTTGTGAACGGTCGAAAACGATATTATTTTTGTTCCGTTTTTCGAGTTGCGCAAAAATGATTTCATAGTTTTGCCGAAATAAAACTACAAATTTTTATTTTTATACTATTACGCGTGCAATTTTTGAAGAACGCTTTTTTTATAAATAAAAAATAGGTGTAAATGTAAAATGAACAAGATTTTGAGTTTTCTTTGCAGGGATGCTTTTTTTTACTTATTTAACAGTGGGAAGTAGGTACGGTATTGCTGATAGATGTAATTTCATTACAAATTAAATATTGATTCGCATATAGTGATGAATTGTACATAATTCATTTTGAGTTGTGCAAACTAAAAAAAATTGTGCAACATAATGAGATCACATATTTTTAATTTTAGGGCCCGATTAGACGACGCGATAACTTTCTTGCGACCGCCGCGCAATAGCCGCGTGTTGGCCGCATACTTGTTTTCATTCATAGCAAAATCAAACTTTATTGACTAGTCCACAACGTAAAAATTCTAGCAGCTACCTAGCCGCGCGGCGGACGCGTGTTTAGGTAACTGACAGAATTTGTACGTTGTGGACTAATCAATAAAGTTTAATTTTGCTATGAATGAAAACAAGTACGCGGCCAACACGCGGTCAACACGCGGCTATCGCGCGGCGGCTGCAAGAAAGTTATCGCGTTGCCTAAACGGGCCCTTATACAGTTGATCGTGACTAAAAATATACTTACTTTTAAAATTTATTTTTTATATTTTCGCCACTTAGGAATTTAAAACAGTTTGCACGTCAAATCTCATCTCACTAATATTATAAATGCGAAAGTATGGATGTTTGTTTGTTTGTCAGTTTGTTTGTTTATTTGTTTGTTTGTTTGTTCCGCTTTCACGCCGAAACTACTGAACGGATCTGGATGAAATTTGGTAGGTAGATAGATAAAGCACTCGACTAACACATAGGATACTTTTTATCCCGGAAAACTTAAGGGTTCCCGAAGGAATGCTTAAAAACTCAAAATTTCTAGATTCTGAAGTCCACGCGGACGAAGTCGCGGGCGGAAGCTAGTATAATATATAGCTAATGAAACAAACATTCATAGATATATGTATATTCTAAAAAATATCCTTCATTTAGTTTGTCAGTTAGGTAAAGTGTAAAAAACTACATATTCAAATATGTCCGAAAAAGAAACGATATACGTATGTACGTAAGACCTGCCAACCTTTCATGAACATTTTTAAACAGAGTCCCTTCGTTCATTCTATTTTACTATACCTCTTAACTTTCCTCCAGTCATTTCTTCATTATTTGAGGGATAATAAATCTTTGGTTATCCTTTTTCTTGCTTTTTATACATAGCAATCATATGTTTTTCCGCAAACCCACTGAGGGCTACGATTCTTTGTTGTTCATCACAATACAAAACTTATTCATAAACCCTTTTAATTCATCTGCTTACATCGGGGGCTTTCGAAAAATAATTCATCTAAAAATAATAATTTGAGAATTTTCCTTCGCGACGGCAAAGGCGTCCACGGAATCCTGATTCAATACAATACAAACAAGAGGTTTTAAATAACCGTACATTCATGTTGTTGTTGTTGTTGTTAACAACCCATTACGTCCCCACTGCAGGGGCACGGGTCTCTTCCCATAACTCGGGAAGGTTTAGGCCATACTCCACACACGGGGGCCAAGTCCGAATCGGTGGAGGTTGTGGGGCTAGTGGCGAACCCCAGTGTCAGAAGTTTTCAAGCCATTCATGTATCCATTTTTAAGATCCTTAATATACTACTGACTCTCATTTGGTCGATAGTTGGATTGGTATTCTTCATTAGTCTTATGTTTATTTAGCCCTTTTTTTTCAATGAATCCACCCCCGTGCAGCTTCACCCTGGACGTGTTATGTAATTTTGAACGCTCAAGACCTACTCATCTCAGTGTACAATTTATTCTGTCATATACCTACAATTACGAGTATTCTTAAGTAAACTAGCGACATTTCACACTGATTTGATGAAAACCTGAATCAGCCTTTCTTAGGCATAAGTACAGTATCTATGTGCTGACTTCCCATTCCCATCCCAGAATCACCCTCTTCTCGCGCTGTCGAACAACCTGAAAAGGGTCTTATTTACGGAAATGTGACGCAGTTGGTAAAGGATAAGTAGGTAGGTAGTTATTTTCTTTGTCTGTAATAAACTCCTAAAATACCTATTCTTTTTTCAGAGATACATAAATTATTTACTGCTAATAACTTGTTATACCTGCTACTCTGTGTAAAAGGTATCCAGAGAAAGGGGGGCCTAGGGGGCAGCTGTCCCCCAGAGTTAAAAATCGGTAGTTAAATACAAAGCAACAAAAGTCCTAAGGCCACTCATTTGTTTGACCGACCATTCCCGTGTTAACTCGCACGAATTCACTAATTCTCTAATTTCATTCCAAATTATTCAGTTCGTCACAAAAATCTTTACTTATAAGTTTTATTTATTGTACAGTCAAGAGCACGTGAAGGCTTACACATTGGACTTTGTAACGTTCGTTCTTATTACAATCGTCGTAAATGTAAGACTTGTGCTCTTGAGTGTAACTTCGATTCATACTTTTTCCATACTCTAGGTACATCTCAACTTGCCCCCCTCCCCCCCCCTCTCTGAGCCATCGGCTGGGGACACTCTTGATCCGGAATAAATCAATTAAAAGATGCCTGTACAAGATATCGTTCTAATTAAAAAGGTAGCATTGTATTCATTTACCGCGCAAAATTTGAGTGGGATCTCTCATTTCAGTTTGTTAAAACTACAGTTTTTGGTTGTCATTATTTTAATTATTTGTAATTTTTACAACAGAAAAATAATAAACGAAATAACATGTACTGAACTGCTGAAAATGTTGCGAAAAACCTACGATGCATTGTGTATGCCAAATACACAAGCATATAAATGGTAGTATCTGCCCTTCCTCGTTCTAGTCAACCTTTGATAGCTACGAACGAGGAAAACATCACAAAAATCAAAGATTGAGAGCTGATTCAAGAGGTGAACGTATCTTTTAAGTCCATATATAACATTCTGATGGATTTTTAAGCATGAAACGCGTCATTGGTTCCGAAAGAGCTCAATTTCGCCCAGAAAGAGCACCGAAAGCAGTTCTCTGAAGACATAGTTTCCCGAGTTTCTGTGGAATCTACCTTTATGAAACGTATAAAAACTGCCGACGAGACATGTAATGGGTTCACGAGTACGAAATGCAAGCTAAAATTACCATTTCGAGGATGATGGCGTTTTGACTTGATAGAAGCCTTCAAAGAAAATTCGCTGAAGGCCATACGTAAATGTATCTACGAAAAATGTATGGAAGACTGGGTGAAGTTATGGTTTTGTTGTATTGCAAGCAATGAGCGTAATTTGAAGCCAATAAAACATTGTTTTGTAAATTAGTTATTTTTTTATATTTTGTGTAAAAAATCCGGATACACAGTACACTGAACGTAATGTTTAACACACGCATGCATCCTACGAGTAAACACAGCCATACAGAGAGAGAGAAAGAGAGTTTTGTTTCTTGGGCTCTATTAGTGCAATATCCCCATAAAAAAAGTTCGAAATTTGGTTTTGTGTAAAATAAGTGCTCATGCCATTAGATCACTCTAATGGTCTCAAAATTATAGATTATTTATCATTTTACATGTGAAGTGTCAAAGTAGTTTTCCTTAACAGAAAGTAAGTCACAAATATGTCTGTCGTAAATACAAACTATATTTATAGAAAAAAACGTTCATTCATTCATCTAAAATCGTTATTTTCGTAAGAAATTATTTCATTAATCTTTAAATCTATTAGAAGACAAAAGGTGGCAAGAATGAATAATATTTTATTTTATTCATGCCGCGTAACAAACGTACCGGTTTTTGGGATAAATCGAACCGTGGAAACGTGATCTGAAAGTTAAATTTAATAGTTATTTATAAAAATTGAAATTTCGATTCGATATTTAAAATAGGAAAGCTGATAACAAGGAATAGGGTAGTTATCAATTATCATATTACCATTATTACCACCCACACAGACTTAAAAACAATTTTTACGAATTTCTTTCAAAAATATTTTAAAATCAAACGAACGAAGTCGCACAACATTTAATTGACTTACAATGTTAAACAATAGGATGAAATTTTAAAGATATTACGAAACAATTAAAGTAAGTACTTTAAAAAAGACATGCTTTTTTTAACTTATGCAATTAGGCAATTGCATTTTAGACGTCAAACAATTTCAAAGAAATATAGATATATCCGTAGGGTCTCTATAGTATTGCATAACTTTTTACGGCTACTTGGACTTTGCATAACATTATTGTGCATAAATTTTGGCATAAACAATTTTGCGCATATTTTTGTTTTCCTAACAATTATGAGCATATTATTCATTTGACTAATTCCAAATGTCTCTAACTACAAAATTTGATAAAAATGTTCCTAATAATCTTATTCATTCAAAAAAAATTCAAAAGGAGAATGGGTATTTTTGTTTTCCTAACAATTATGAGCATATTATTCATTTGACTAATTCCAAATGTCTCTAACTACAAAATTTAATAAAAATTTTCCTAATAATCTTATTCATTCAAATAAAATTCAAAAGGAGAATGGATAATTTTGTATGGGCATGTTGGTCTTTGTTGCCCTCATGGAGTACCTAGTTTAATTTATCCTAAGACAGTATGGCCCTTATTCCCTTGGAGAAAAAATATGTTTGTTGAAAGATGAACTGATTTTCATAGTAATTAAATATTTGTTCCAGGAATATACGAGAAACAAGTTTTTTCTCCAGTGTTTAGTCAAGCGTTGTTAGGATAAATTAAACTACTCCATTGGGGCAACTCATAACGACCTAGTTCATAATGCTACAATTCACTCTGTGTTTGGATACGCTCTTACCCTTTGTCCTTTGCCTTAACAATAAGTTGCATAATATTAAATAAAAAAGCGTCGGTGGCGCAGTGGGTAGTGACTCCGTCTTCCTAACCAGAGGTCGTGGGTTCGAATCCTGGCCGGTGCTCCAATGAGTTTTTCGAAACTTAAGTGCATTTTCATACTGACTGCTTTAACGGTGAAGGAACACATCGTGAGGAAACCTGCATATCTGATTTCTAGATGTGTATGATGGTCGCGTTGCCCACGTCCGTAGCGTAGGTGTAAATCTAAGTGACCGCGGGTGATGCTAAGTGCAACACTAGGCAACCGCCGTCTACACCTTGTGGATAGAACGGTCAAATGTGCCACACGATAAGAAGAAAAAGATATTAAATACACTAATAGTACTAACCTAAAAAAAAGATAAATTAGGTTGCTTTTTCCTTTGTACTGAATAAAATTCCGCAAAAAGTTTGAATTAATAATAATAATAACTATGTACGTATAGCGTAGGTTGTAAGAACCAGTATGGGAAGTTGTGGGAAGTGGTAAGTAGTAGTAGGTTAATAGGTAGGAAAGCATGCAAGCAAGCAAGCAAGCAGCCGACGGAGCCCTTGTGGGGCTCCTTTCTGTGGTTCTCATATCAACCTAACACTACGACTGTGAGGGGGGGGCGAGTAAGCTCCTTAGTTCAGCAACACAAGACTACTGCCGTCAATCCTTTATTATAGTACAGTTAAATTGTTCCACATGATAAGAAGAAGAAGTTGCACTCTGTATTGTACACATAAAAAATACAACAACAAAAAATAACAATACAAAAGATGAGGTATTACAGTGTGAGCGGTTTTATCTCTTAAAGGGATTATTTTTTGTTGCTTTATTTATCGAAATATACTTTCAAATACGTAAAATATACAATACAGCTATCCGAGAATAAATTTAATAGAACGCTTTTAAGATCACGACTGCAAGTTACGTCATCCAGTCGATCAGGAAGTTTCATGAAATCGTCTACCTACCTGCTCCATTTGAGTGAG
Source organism: Coleophora deauratella (assembly GCA_958295455.1). Taxonomy (NCBI): domain Eukaryota; kingdom Metazoa; phylum Arthropoda; class Insecta; order Lepidoptera; family Coleophoridae; genus Coleophora; species Coleophora deauratella. Next base: position 8,211,782 of record OY282409.1, on the reverse strand, counting down.
ATAGCGCTATGAATTATTTATGTCTAGATAGAACTTAAATGCTTTATCTACCTATACAGGGTATAACAAAAAGGTAATAAGGGTATTTCTACTCATGAAACTGAGCAAATGTTGTTGTAATATCAAAAATTATTTATCAAAAAAAAATTGGCCAATCATGTGATGCATTTGTATGAAATGACAACAGTCTTTATAATACTATCAAAAACAAAAAAAAATATAACAATTTCATGAATAGAAGCCTGTCTGAGTGCCTAAGGCGACACATAATAATTTTGTACTTTTTAACCAATGATATACCCCGTAAAGGTTTAGGCCATACTCCACACATGGGGCCAAGTCCGGATTTATGGAGGATGTGGGGCTAGTGGCCAACCCCGTGTCAGAAGTTTTCAAGCCACCTATAAGGCTTCCGACATGGCTTACCGACTGCTATCTCGTTAGATGCTATCGTTATAGCAGCCGGCACCAACGGCTTAACGTGCCTTGAGAGGCACGGAAATGGTCGAGATAAATACCACTAACAGTGAAACCCGTCCAGGTTAAGACTGTGTCTGTAGTCAGTAAACCTGTGCGTGATCGACGCGTCCACACAAGGCGCACTGAGCCACGATTGCTTCTGATATGATCCGATATGATATGATATTTTTTTTTAGTACGACACAATTTATAGATAGTATGGACATTTCCTGCTACTCTCTGAAGGCGACAATCCCCTTTTCAGCAAATAAAAAGAAATATATCTGCGTATCTAAGTCTATACATCCAAAGTGTAGCCAAAGCTGAAGTTTTCTAAACTTATTGCTGTGATATTCCACAGCCATTAATCACGTCCACATCATACTACCTCATTTGTCACTCATTTCCTTCGAAACGGGACTGTGAAAAATGACTCCGTTCTAATAGAGGGGAAGCATAAAAAAACTGTCCAAGTACATCACGGGTTTGCAGGGTTTAGAGTTCCGTATATGAACTATAACTGTTCTTAATTGTTTTATCTCTAAATTTTATTCTCCATTACTCGAAAACTGTTTGTCACTAGATTACCGAAGTAATCTTATAACTTCGTGTTTTAGGTCTAGAAGTCTATTTGGGTGAAATTAACAACTTTGACAGCTTGAATATTTTTAAAACGGTACACTTGATAAAAATATGTACACAGAAAACACTTCTACATTTAAAAATATGTCATTACCCGTTTACATGTATGAAAACTCCTAAAAAATAAAATCAATCAACCGTCAGCCAAAAGACGTCAAATGCTGAACAAAGGCCTACCTCCAAAAATTTCCACGCTGACCGGCCCTGCGCTGCCCGCATCCAGTGGGTTCCCGCAATCTTCACAATTTGTCTTTAATATTAAATTTATTTTATATATAGATATTATACATACGTTTACTTTATAATTTACTTATATTTATAACATATAATTCGTTTCAAAAATGTAAATTTTGTAACAAAAGTTTCTCGTAGTGACTACGAAACCCTAAAACCTCCATCACAGACGACTAACGACAATTCTTTTATTGTTTCAGTTAAACGAGTCGAAGGGTGGATAATGAGGCCCCTAAATGAGCAGACGACGTAGAGGACTTCTCTGAAAATGGATATTGACCATGGAATACTGGATAAAGAAGCGATCGGCCGATTCGAACAGTACACACTGGCAAAACCAACGCTAAATGGCGGCATCTCCTTGGACAGATGCCAAGATGCCGACTCCATGGTATCGAGTAGAAAGCGGGCGCAAACTTCCAAACAAAAAGTTGTTTGCTGCTTTTGTTTTAAAACAACCAAGTATAGGAGAAAACAATTCTTAATAGGATCCCTTACCAACGTTTTTATATTCTCGATTTTATTGGCGTACACATTTTTGGGTTCGTTTATATTCCTAGCAATAGAAGGTGGCGTTGAACTGCCAGTTAGACCACGAATACTACCAGACAGGCAGAAAATCATGAATAAAGAGAATAATAGTACTGGTAAGAAAGAAGTTGAAGAAGAAGATATAAGTAACCTGACGTTGTCAGCGAACTATTTTTGGGAAGCAAGAAGTCGAGCAGTAGAGAATATATGGGAGATTACTGTGTCGCTAAACATTTTGTATAGGGAGAATTGGACGAGATTGGCGGCGCAGGAGATTCTAAAGTTCCAAAACGAGTTGGTGCAACGGGTTACGAGTGAGATGGCGTCGCACTATGGGGTCAGCTACCGAGAGATGGCGCTAGGGGAATATGGTGGGGACGTCAGTAACCATTATGAGGAGCACGAGTGGAATTTGGCGCTGGCATTCTTCTACTCGCTCACCGTACTGACGACTATAGGTGAGAATATGTCAATAAACCTCTCAATACCAAAGTACCTACATAAGTATAGTCAATTGGATTGTCCAGACAGAAACAGTTAAGAAAAATAATGTATCGTAATATATAGGGTGCTTCTAAAATATATACCACGGCTGAAATGAGAGAAAGTATCATGTATACTGATCACGAAAATGAGACATTCATGTCCGGATTTTTTTTTTCCGTACAAAAAAAATTACAGTCATAAAAATAAATTGCTTTACTTTATTAAGCCATCCCGTAGTGTGTTGAATGAAAACTAGGCGCGCGAAAACTGCGTAAACGCTCCGACGTTGCGGCTAGACATCAAACAAAGTCGGCCCTTGTGTCATGCCGCACAAGGCTTTGATTTCTGTCGTCCGCACCCCTTTCGCATCACTCGGCGGGGCGCGACCCGGCGGGGGCAAGCGGCGCCCGCGCGCCCTTCGTACAGTTCAGAGGTCAATTCGCTATGCGCAGCAATGATGCGCACTCGTGACGCGAATGTTTTGCACCACCCATGACCACCCTCGCCCGCGAGTGAGATAACCATGTCACCCAGACGTAGGTACTATAAGGTTCTTTAGCAAAACACTGATACTTTTAACTATTTCAGTTTATTTCCAATTAAACTTATTAAAAGATTTAGATAGATGTTTAAATCATGACGAACCCTTAGAGAATCTTCGGTTCCAAAAGCATCAAAATCAGACAGCGAACGATTTAAATCCTTATTATTTTAAATAGAAACGTTTCAACGCCGAAAAGACCACTATGCGCGGCTGTAGAGATTCCATCACTACAGTACATACGAATCAAGAGGTGGTGAAATGGTACTTTGCTACCGCGAGTGCAATAACATCCCTGCGCATGCCGTAAACAAATGTATGTAGGTATGGTGTAAGAGTCAGCCACCAGTGTTATGTTGTGTAAAAGTTTGTAAATAAGGTGATGATATTCTGCTACCGCGAGTGCAATAACATGCCTGCGCATGCCGTAAACCTGTATGAGCAAAGGTTTGGTGTAAGAGTCAGCTACAAGTGTTGTGTTAATCTTGTAAATAACGTGCTGATACTGTGCTAACGTAAGTGCAATACCATCCCTGCCTATGCCGTAAGCCCGTATGAGCAAAGGTTTGGTGTGAGTCAGCCACCAGTGATACTTTACAGTACGTAATTTGACAGTCCAAAGCCTGTCAAAGTGTGATAGTAAGTTTATTACCTTGTTACGTGAATAAGCCGTTTTAATAACTGGTAAGTTTGTTTATTCAGATTCCATTTAAAGATAATCAGCTGATCACTAAAATAACCTGTCGAAAGAGATATGAGCGTGCGTTGCTTTCATTTAGCGAAATGACATCGAGCTGATTCATGATTTCATGGGGGAGCGTACGCACTTGACGGACCATGTTATGCAAAATTAAATCAAGGTAAACAAAATTTGTTTAATCTCCCAAATCAATTTAAAGACTCCGGGGTACGATTTTCTTTTACTATTGTAATCTATATTCATGACTCTTACTCCTATTTCAGCCGTGGCATATATTTTGAAAGCACCTTATATTTAAACACTTTCGCTAAGTATAGGTTTTAAATTTAAAAGTGGGTACTTACTTTTATTTATAGTGTGTGTGTTATAACGCTGCTCAGATGAAACAAGTCGTCTAATTAGAAATGTTTTAAACTGTCAAGAAGTTTAAAATTTTCTCATTAATTTTCTTTTAAAATTTACTAGCGAAAATATCTAGTTATGTAAAAACCTTAATTCATTAAACTTAAGATGTCAAAAGTTTTAAAGGTTGTTAAGTTAAAATATTTTAAAGCTGAAGTTATCAAAACTAATCTCCAAAATTTTAAAAGCAAAATTCATGGACAAACTTACTAAAACATTTTACTCCATTTTAAAAATATATTACGAAAACTGAAAATAACTAAAATGATTTCCACAGGTTACGGGAATATTGCACCGCGTACCATTATGGGGAAAGGCGTAACAATCCTCTACGCTCTCATCGGGATACCGCTGACTCTAATCTACTTATCCAGTGTTGGCTCGCTGCTGTCCAAAATGGCCCGAAGTGTTTTCAGCAGAGCGCTTTGCTGCTGCCTCTGTTCCAACTGTGGTTACTGCTGTTACGACGAAAGAAGAATGGCAGAAAAAGAACGTAGGATGAAACTGAAAAGGCAACAAGAGGAAATGATGAACAGCCAAAACACAAGCAAAACTCCAACAGAAGAGTGTTATGTGTTAAAGCCGGATAGTCAAAAAGATCTGTCTATATCTGAAAAACCAACAACTAGTACTGCGAAAGACGATATCATTAGTTGGCCCGATACAGATTCTAAACTATCTATGCACGGGCTTAGTATACTTGCTCCAGTATTACTTTGCCTCTGTGCAATTTTCATTTACATTATCATTGGAGCTATCATGTTATTTAAGTTAGATAATATGAGTATTGTAGATGGTTTTTACTTTTGCTTCATGGCATTGAGTACAATTGGTTTTGGCAGTATCATACCTGGCATGAGCTATACCACCATCCACGGTGTTCGGTACTACACAATCAATTCTACAGTGCTGTGGTTTTGTTCCGGTTATACCCTAACTGGGCTGGCATTGACAGCGATGTGTTTCGGTGTAATACACGATGAAATAATATACAGAATAAAACACCAACAGAAGACGTGGTCGCAGAAAGGTAACACTGTTAACGATGAAGTGAACTTAAGTGATCCTTTTTATATAAACTCCTGACAAATGTTTAATAAGGCTAAGTCGGAGAATTTGTATAGTATAATGGAGGATAGTACTGTAGTAGACCGTAATAGAATAGAAATTGATAATAGGGAGGTAGTTCTTAGCGTAGATGATATTCCTGGTGTAGCGGTAGGAGATGCGGAGTTTCCACCGCCTCCTCCTGAAGAGGAAATCGTTGCCATAGTAACCAAAAAAGAGCCTAAAGGCGGGTTCAGTAACATGGTAGCATACAATGCGTTACCAGAAATGCTCGAGCATGTCAGCACATAATCAAGATGTTTTATAAACAATCAAAGGCACGTCGTATTATATATTTTACCAGGATCGAGCTAGGTACATTTTAGTTACAGTTACAGTTTACGGGACTTTCAAACCCAATTAAATTTTTTATCGTCTTTTTGTTTCCTTTTGACTTCAAAAATTCATTCTGATTCTGGACACACTGTACATTAATAAATAAGGCTACCAGAATATGTAAACTGGTTTGTAAATATTTTATTTAAAATAACGTTTGATTTTCTGTTAAGAATGTTGTTTATTTATTAATGATTTACTATGATAAAAAATGACTTTTCTAAAAAGTCGATCAGGTTTTTTGCAAATCGACTATGAGTTTAATAAACTAATCCTTAATAAATATTGTAGTTTAACCTTTTTTGTTACATATTAAACTTGTATATAAATTTGTTATTTTATTTCGTCCCTCGCACGACTATCTCTCCTATCGCAGATTTTTGATGATTTGAGTTTGGACTTTTTCTAATTGAAATACGATTGTTTTTAAGAACTTCAGAAAAATGAGATAGGAGTGTTAGTCGTGCGAGGGACGATTTATTTAGATACTATTTTTTAAGTAATCGTAAAATAAACTGTAAATATTGTAAATAGAACAAACAATTGTCATAATTTTAGTGTATATAAAATAAGATTCTACGATGTTTAACATCTTTTAACTAAATCTCTCTGTCAACTGTTAATATCAAAATTATATAAAAATATTTGTGAAATTTTAATGTGCATAGTATATTTGTAAGAAATAAATATTTAATATGAAAGGTACAGTCTACTTTTTAATTATCACCCACTAAAGGTAGTATCTGGTTTTAATATAAGGTGCATCAAGCACGCATAAAAATACCTAGCCTCTTCTTAAGTGACTTCAAATAACAAGAGGAGGTTCTCTATTTGACTTCTTTTTTTTATGTAATAGGGGGCAAACGAGCAGACGAATCACCTGATGATAAGCGATTACCGCCGCTCATAGACACCCCATAGAAATTTTCCAATGGTTATTATAAAATACCTACTTGACTAAGTCCAGCCATCGTAAGTATCGCTGTTTCAGCAAGGTTGTGAACTGGGAAGCTGTGCCTGGAATCCTAAGTATTCTCTGGTTTGTTATTCTCTGTCTACCGCAAGGTGTGTGATGAGGCTTGGTTCAAGCTGCTGTCTTATCGAAGAAACCGAAGACGTCTAGCCGCCTCTAATCCATATATCGGAAACTTTCCGAGTCGAACTTTTTGTTATCATACTTATCTCAGAGGTGGAAAATTAAGAAATAAATTCAGTTTTTAGAACTTTTACTAGTTATCCTCAAATAATATGAGTTGGAGCTGATCTCATGATAGAAATTGCAGGCAGTCCAAGGGGAACTCCTCAACGATATACAGAACGGGAAGTTTAAACTTTACAAAAAGGCAAAGTTATGAGGTTGATTCGATTTTATTTCCGTAAAAAATATTTCTACTATTTATCGACTCTTGATTTCCTTGTTATTGCTGATTTCAAAACACTCAAACACAAAACTAACGGGCAAAAAACTGAAAACAAGCCAGCATTTACCTCATCAGCAATCCAGTATTCAGATACCCAGGAAACGCATTTCGAATTTGGAATTTGGAAGTAAATTACGACCAAAACGAACGCGATAAAGCATCCCAACCAATCAGAGCGCAGTAAACAATCGTATTCGGAAGCTGGTAACGGACGAATAATGAAAATCAAATAGCGTCCAAACTCCAAGTCAACGGATAAATCGATGGTCGAGGTGGCTGCATCACATACTGGTCGCCTACATCAAGAATTGTTCTATGTAACTGAGAAAGCAAACAACGCATAGATCACGCATTCTTTTAATATACCTACCAGTAAGGTTAGATTAGCGACATTATCCGTAATCTGCAGATGGGGCCAAGCTTGGATTGGTAGGAAATAAGGACTAAAATGATTCAAAAACTTTTATTATTTTAATTTAAAAGACATAGACAGAAATAAATAAAATTATTTAGTTAATTATAATATTTCATTGAAACAATTCATCATTAGTTATAATCAAAGTAAACATTTTGCTATGTTTGTTTATATTAATTTATTACATTACTGAACAGATTTTAATACAAATTAATAAATAAATGGAACCACCTCAGAGTAAACTATCATTAAAATCGATTCAAAATTGTCAAACATGTAGACATAGATATAGATATAGGCATATATTTATTTTTGACACAAAAAACAACATACAAATAGTAATAAAACTAGATTATAAGACGAAAAAACGAGTATCTAGACAAAAATGTCCCCCTCCTTTATAGAAGTCTGCAAAAAAGCAGAAGTTTAAAAACTTAACTTAGTTACAAAGATTGATGTGACGTACGACAGAACTACCGTTATTCCTGTCAACAACAGTTTACGCCATCAAAACGAGCGCAGAACGCGGCAAAGTCCAATATAACGGGATAAATTTTTCATAAAGAAGCTATTTTATTTGTAATAAAAAATATACGTGGTTTGGTTCAGTTTTTCCGAGAGCATTGCGACCGACATAAGCTGTATTTTTCGTTGAAACAGGAAAGGATCGTAAATGTTGATAAAGTACTTATTTTACATTTTCTTTGGTTAGAAGAATGGTTATCTTGGTTGGGGTGCACATAGGAGGGCTGCCTTATAAAGTAGTACTAAGTACCTCAGCTGGAAGACGGCCACTACTAAGGATAGTCCGTCCTATAAAATCACGTTTAGCACGATTCTTAGCCATTAACATTCACCGGCTAACAGGCTGCTTGAGAATAAAAAAAAGGTAAGTAATTACTTTAATTTGAGGGCATTAAGTAGCTAATAATATTTTAAGAAATCATTCATTAACTTTTAATGAACCAAAAACGTTTTCAAGAATTTGCTACAGAAGTGCATTTTTGTAGATAATTACACTGGTCGGCAAAAAGAAGTCCGGGAGCAAAAAGCTTACTTTGTGATTTCTATTGGCTTTTAAGTGTTGAGTCCAAACTGTTTACAGATTTCCGCTATCACGTCTAGTTTTTCGAATATTTACATTTAAATAAAATACTGGTATTGATATATATTAAATATGTATTTATTTTAGAAAGAAAAAATTACACTGATTGATGACCTTTACAACAAAATTAAAATAAAATATGAATTCAAAAATAATAAAAAAATATAAAAAAATTGTAACTATTTGGTAGATCGCTTTCGTTTATAAATCTGAACTGCTGTTTCTCGATTTATTTCCCCGCAAAAATTAGCTAACATTGCTGGGGTCCACTTGCCGCTGTATCTTTTTTCCATATGTGCAATGTCTTGGTGGAATCTTTCACCATGCTCATCAGACACGGCACCAAGATATTCTGGGAAAAAATCTAAATGTGAATGCAAGAAGTGAATTTTTAAAGACATATTGCATCCAAGTTGATGATATGCCGATAGCAGTTCTTCGATCAGCTCTGTGTAGTTTTCAGCCTTTTTATTGCCAAGAAAATTGTGACACACATTTTCAAAAGCTACCCATGCTCTTCTTTCTTTATCTACTAACTTTGATTTGAACAGTTGGTCTTTAAATATTTGTCTTAGTTCGGGGCCAATAAATATGTCCTCTTTTAATTTCGCGTCGCTTTTATGAGGAAATTTAGTTTTTAGATATTTAAATGCCCGCCTATCCCTGTTCATTGCTTTGACCAATTATTTTTTAAGCCTAACTTTATGTGTAGTGCCGGCAAAAAAAATTTTTGGCTTTCAACTAAAACTTTTTACTTCCTGGAATCACATGTGACCTTAAGGGCCAATTTATTTGAATATAATGACTCGATTTTCCTCTATTATCCCACTCGCATAAAAAGCAACAAAATTTTGTGTATCCACCTTGCAATCCAGTCGGCATCGCTACTACTTTTAAACCTGCAACTATAAGAAAACAATTCTAGTGCAAACAAAAAATGCTACTCGTATTGCGTCGAAATTAGACGTGCTAGGTGAATTCTAACTACATATTTGGATTTAACTTATCCATATGTATTACGTCCACATATAAATTTTTTTGCTCTTATTTTGATGCAGACCAGTGTTACTAAACCTATTCAGGTAATCTAATGTTTTCTTTTTTCTTCTATAGAAAACGCTTGATTTTTTAAAATATTATTGGCTACCTTATATCTTTTTCACAGCGATAGTCACTGCAAACGTACCAGTATACATTAAATAAGGATTAGGGCCAAGGCTTAGTTTTTCACAGTATTCTTATGCTATCTTCTATGCTTTCAAAATTTTGCCATCGGACCGTAAGTAATATTATTTTCCATTAATCTCTTTTTTTTAATATATCTAAACATTTTTAAATTCACCAAATTTTAACTGATTTCAAAGAAAATTCAAAGCTAGGTCTGGTGTTATACGTATTATTATTTGATGATTAAAAGAACTTACCTCTAAGTGAAGTTCTATCATAATTATACGAAGGCCTCATCCGAAGAGATCCATTTAATGCATCTTGGTCTGTATCGTTTTAGTCCACTGGCAAAAGTTGTAATAACCTGTCTGCGCTAGCTTAAAGTATGTTACCAACTGAATATTTCTAATTCGCCTTTTAAAGCGCGATATTTAATATAACTTGAATGGTTTTGCTGATTTTGTTAATCTTCTAAAGATCTCTGAAACGTAGTCTTTGAAACTGAATTATAATAATTATAAACCTGTTAAAGTCGTTTAAAATATACGAGTAGGTGTTGTTTATGTCGGCATCTATTAAATTTTGCACGACTTCTTATCGTGTGGCACAATTATGGATTTATAGCCAATAGAAAGATTTCAGAATTTAATTTACGTATCCACTGAATACGTTTAATACGATGAAGCTCATATCGAAATAAGTTCTTGCTCTATAGTGACATTAGGTTTATGAAATTCTTTAACTTTTATGAAATTCGTTAACCCAAAGAAAAATTTAAGTTCCGGACTTTTTTTTAATATAGCATTAGGTTGTTTGTAAAAAAAATGTGTAAAAAAACCATCATCATCAACCAAAAGACGTCCACTGCTAGACAAATGCCTCCCCCAAGGATTTCCACACCGACTGTTCCTGTTGATTAATAAAAAATAAAAAAAAAACAGAAATAAGGAGATCATATAAGTATATTCTCCTAACACCAATGATATATAATAAAAAATCTACGTTGGTTAAGGTCGATGGTATATTTCAAATAAAGTTTGGTTTCATCCAATTACTTGAATCGGTACCAACCAGTTTTAAAGCACTGAATTTGCCATCAGTATTCTCCTTTAACTAGGTAACTGAACTACTAACATTTCTCTGAAAATGTAAAACTACCTAATAATAGCGACTAATGAAGTAACTAATGATCATTTAATTTTATAGCGGAAAATATATTCAATTAAAGCCTTTTGCTACCTTACACAATAAAATAAAACAGTCACTCTATATTTGCAACAAGCATTCGCTTCACAACTTTAAGAGTTATTGTGGGAAGAAACACAGTCAAAGTTTAAGCGTGCTGATGCAAGTGCTTTAAGTTTCAATGCAATAATGCTTCCAAGTGACATACGAGGAAATTAAATTCTTGTTACAATGCAGGGGTAAGAGCGCAACAAATGGGATGCCTGCCCGTTATAACAATAACCTACAAAGTAAAAAAATATAATAATACATATATAGATGGTAAAAAGATTCACCACTAGATTCGAGTCCTTACTGTTTTTAGGGTTTCGTACCACAAAAGGAAAAAAAGGAACCCTTAGGATCACTTTGTTGTCCGTCCGTCTGTCTGTCTGTCAAGACCCTTTTTTTCAGGAACGCATGAAATTTGGCAGGAAGCAATGTCTTATATATAGCACAAGTACGCAAAGTAAGGAAAAGTCCGAAAACCAAAAATTTTTTGTTGCATCACATTTTTTTGTGATGTTACAAAAAATTTTTGGCTTTCGGGCTTTTCCCTTTACTTGTGCTATACATAAGCATAGCTTGTTGCCTTTCATGATTCTAGGTATACGGGAAGTACCCTTGATTCGCATAAACGGCCTAAACGGCATAAACGGCCGTATCTCTTGATTGCGTTGGCATTTGGCATAGAAGTTTGATTTTTTCACAGCTTCAAGGGATTGCAGGCCTGAGTATTTGATATAGAGTTTAAGACATGTGTTATTATAAAATTATTCGGTACCTTCGGTGCGCGAGGCTGACTCGCACTTAACCGGTTTTTTAAATCGGTTTAATTTTAGATACTTTTGACGTTATATATAGGTTTATTTAAAACGTAAGTATCAGACGGCGCTGTCTTAGAATCTATATAATTATTGTAGAATATATTTGATAGTACAGATTAAAATATTATGTCAGTGATAATATAATCACTTGGCTTGTTTTAAATATCGAAAAAAAGAAAAAACAATTATTCTGCTGCATTTTTTGCAACTCATGACACTTTTATTTTACTTATATTAATTGTTGTAAAATATTGTATGTACCTACTTAATAAATATAAAACAATAAACGCTTAAAAATTCCTTTTGTTTAGAAAGTATAGTTTTCGTAGTTTTATGTCAAAACTTTGGGCTACGTCTTGGATTATAATATTTTCAATGGTTCAATACTAAAGCCATTTATGACTTCGATTCTGAGTTAACGACCAATATAATTATACTAACTGTCATCTTTATATATTTTTGGAATCTTGAAAATGGTCGAACGAAAAAATTCACATCACACCTATGCTATTTAGGAGAGAATCGTTCAAAAATATCCCAGTCATAGAGAACAGTATTCTTTTTTTATTTTTTTATTTATTTTCAGGCAACTTAGTAACTAATTTTCAGGCCCATAAATACCTTACGTAAAAAGGTATTCAGTCAAAATGACATGAATACTATAAATTTATATAATTAAAAGTTATTCTGCTTTAGGTGAGCGTTTTTCTGTGCTATGGCGTTGCCGATATTGGCGTTGGAGTCCCGAAGACGACCTCGAAACTGCCGAAACACCACGCCTTTCGGCCAGAAATATTCTGTCATGAAGGTGTCCAAGCTTTTAGTTGGCACACACGCCACGAACGACGAACGCCTTGAAATGGGTGTCGTAATAATAAATAAATAAATCTTCTTTATTTCAGGCAAGACACCCATAATGAGAATCCAATCCCGTAATGAGAATCCAAAAGCTGAATCTTCACGTTATTGCAAAGTAAAATGAACACAAAAATAGGAGTTATGTAGATACAAGTGTGTATCTGTCGCTTGCATTAGCTCTTAAACGGGTTGACAAATTTGAATACCTTTAATGTTTTTCTCACTTGTAACTTGTACGTTTCATCACGGTGTTTTTTTAATGTTTCGTAAAAATCGGTCCGTTTTCTAGTTATTCGAGTTTTACTTAAAAAGTGGTAATATTTTTACTTTTGTAAGTTACACATTAAAAAGTCATTGAAAAATCTTATTACCATACCCTAATAGGTAGATTTCATAATACTGTTATTTGCAGACTCCCTCGGGACGATTTTGTTACATTAGTCTGACATTTGACCTCTTTGATTCGAATGTCAGACAAATTATATTCTTAAACAAATAATTTAATGGCTAATATATTTCTTATGATAATTGTGACTTATTAAACATTTAATATCTTAGGTTAAGTAGAAGTTTTTAAAGGAATTTGTGTTTGATTGTCTGTAATGCTCTCAAAAGTATAGTAAGTAATTAAAAAAGTGTGTTTTAAATTTTAAGGGGTTACTTAGAATCAAGTATAGAATACTGCAAAATATTGAAAAAAATCCGATCTACAATTATTTTTTTTCGGTTTTCCATACAAATTATTGATTCACTATTTAGATTTAGTATGGGAATTTGAAAAAACAGAGCGCATTTTTTCAATATTTTTCCTGTATTCTGTACTTGATTCTAAGTAGAGATTGGCCGAGTACTCGTTTACTCGGCGTATTCGGCACTTTTATTAATACTCGTACTCAGCCGAATAAAAGTGACGAGTACTCGTTTGAAATAAAGTAATACGTTTGAGAGACAAAATAATGAAAACAAGCCTGTTAGCTAATAAGTAATGTGCATTTATCAAAGAAAACAAAGGTAACTATAATTTATGTAGAGAACAGTATTTTTACTTTCGAACGACGAAGGAGTAAGGAAGTATTGTCAAGGCAAAAAAATCGAACTTGAGATTTTGATGGGGTTCGATTGTCTTGCACTAATAGAGCCCAAAAATCTAGAAAATAAAAAAATCCTTCTGGTGCTCTAGCACCAATACCAACATATTTTGTTAATACATATTTTCAGACTTTTTTTATTTCTTCATAGATGTTACCGGCTTCAGAAAACAATCACTCGCATTTAGTAAAAAAATATTATATATTGTGTGTCACACGTTGAAGTCTTTTTTACGAGCAGCGACAAAAATTAAATGGACTACACTAGAGAAAGACACCAACGAGACCTACATAATTGTTTTTTTTGTTAAATTAAATTAGGTTTTTACTGCGTAATAATATTGAGATATGCCACCAAACTGCGGTACTAGCTACTCCAAACGAGAAAACTTCGTTCGATAGTACTCTCTCACTGCTATAGGCGAAAAACTACATATATAGGCTGATATTTTATCTCTGATATTGTGAGTCACTTATGTTAATCATTTTATCAGAAACATAAACAAATTATCAAAAAGGATTTTGAACCGAGTAATTCAGCCGAGTACTCGGTTTGGTAAACTTTAAACCGAGTAATACTCTGTACTCGGTTACTCGGTATTACTTGTACTCGGCGCATCTCTAATTCTAAGCAACCCCTTAAAATGTCAAACGATTTTTTTTAACACTTTGTATTATTTTATAAGTACCAGCGAAACCTTATCTGAACCTTCGTTACAATGTAGGCATTTAACTTTAATGTTAAGATCTAATTATGTTTGATTCCGTCTGCCAATTTATTTTTCAATTTGAGACGTAATAAGCGTTTAAATATTCGATAGGGAAGAAAGGTCCAGCCGCGACAGTAGGCCGGAAATATAGTTTTAGGCAGTCCCAGGGCAGAAGGACTGATGATCTGGCGTGAGCTGTAGAAAGCTACTGAATACATGTAAATAAAAATAATGCAGACTTGCATAAGTCAGTCTTAGAAGATATTCACTGTAGAACTTATGTTCCTGCTGAAGTGATGATGGTAAAACGTTTTACAATGAGGGCCATCCAAATCTTAGGCCTCATGGCTCTTCACTATTGAATTTTGTTGAAAGCTGAACTAGAGAATTGAATTGACCGCCTCCATGGCCTATTGGCACACTCGCTTCACATCAGGAGGTGGTCGATTTCCTTTCAGCAAGTAGTCTCTTGGAATAGGGTGAATAGAGTACTATTAGTCTAAGCGTTTGCAGCACCTTCTTATGAGATTTTAATATTAAGAATGTCCTGTCGTATTTTAAGTATAAATATATTCTTTGATACTTACCAACTTATTTTAAAATAACTTTAAGCGTGTAATTGGATAAACCGTGTCAATGTCGGTACTGTATTATTTTTCTGAGAAACTTAAATGAAATCTAAATTGAAGAAAATTTCAGTATTTTACGGTAAAAACAAGTCATATTTCATGAGTTCGTTTTTCATTAGCGTTAAATAAAGAGAAAATAATTACTGTACTGATATCCTACAAATATTATTAATGTGAAAGTTTGGATGTTTTAATTTTTGAATGTTTGTTACTCAGTCACCCAAAAATGACAAAACAAATTTGGATGAAATTTGGCGGATATATAGTTAATAATCTGGATGTTAGTGTTAACTAAGCTATTTTTTACAGCTTCCACGCGTACGAAGTCGCGGGCACCAGCTAGTTAGTAATATAGTATTTTTTTAATTAAATTTGAAAATTCTGTCATATTTAGTAAGATATTGTAAAAACTGAAAGTTGGAGTCGTATCTTATCGCGACTTCAGGTAATTCGCACAAGACCGTACTAAGTGGCGATTGCTCCGCAGATAAGAGTACTGAAGGAGAAGTAGAGGATTTTGCAACTACGATGAATTTACAAATGATTAGCGATGAAAATAACATAAAATTAGATTTAATTAAAATATGCCATATAAACTATCAGGCTATATATAAACTATCTTTCGCCCGCGGCTTCCTCTGCGTGGACTTCAGAGTTGGGTCCAGAGAGAAAAAAAATGTTAAGGCAGCGCCATCTAGTGACAAAGTAAAAGTTTCAGTTTTTAGCCATTCCTCCGGGAGCCTCCGAGTGTTCCAGGATAAAAAAACCAGCCAAGTGCGAGTCGGACTTGCGCACCGAGGGTTCCGTATAAATTCATAATCACACCATGTCTAGAACTCTATATTTTTTATATTTGAGTTGATTGAATGAAAGGTAATTTGCGGTTTACGATTTATGACGTATTAAAAAAAACCTACTTACTAGATCTCGTTCAAACCAATTTTCGGTGGAAGTTTGCATGGTAATGTACATCATATATTTTTTCTAGTTTTATCATTCTCTTATTTTAGAAGTTACAGGGGGGGCACACATTTGACCACTTTGGAAGTGTCTCTCGCGCAAACTATTCGGTTTAGAAAAAAATGATATTAGAAACCTCAATATCATTTTTGAAGAACTATTCATAGATATCCCACACGTATAGGTTTGATGAAAAAAAAAAATGAGTTTCTGTTCTAAGTATGGGGAACCCCTAAAATTTATTGTTTTTTTTCTACTTTTGTGTGAAAATCTTAATGCGGTTCACATAATACATCTACTTACCAAGTTTCAACAGTATAGTTCTTATAGTTTCGGAAAAAAGTGGCTGTGACATACGGACAGACAGACAGACAGACATGACGAATCCACAAGGGTTCCGTCTATTGCCATTTGGCTACGGAACCCTAAAAAGTAGCCTATGTTTTAGCCGAGTACTTATCTATCTGAAAGCCGAAACTACTGAACGGATTTGGATGAAAATCGGTAGTTAAAGCATGAAATCAATACTTTCGCATTTATAATATTAGTGAGATGAGATTTATAAGTAAGTATACCAAATTGCAAGTGCTTGATAAAGAGATGTAATGTTTCCTTTCTCGCTAAAACAACAGAGTTTTAACAATACCGTTTTTTTCCTTCGCAGTATAAAGGCTCGTCCTGAACTGCAAATTTTGCACCAGAAACCTTTTTAAGATAAAGTAGGTAAGATAATGAACCTTTATATATGAAAAGCGCTTCATAACCTCACATATTTATTCATGGCGATCCTATCTGGTATAGATATAACATATTTAGGGCGTCAATTGAAAATTATGGGGGGTCTTTTTTGATCCCTATCCGAAATAAGTATTGAAGGTCCAGTGTGGAAGAGGAAATTATGAGTACTAAACTCTGGTTTTTAATTCCGCGGAATTCTAGCAGATGTTTCTGATGATTCTTGTTTCTGATTCTTTTCACCTACCAAAACGATATGATCAAACGTCAAAAACGAGGAAATCGTGTCAGTGAGGGCGTCAATAAAGATATCGATATTTAGCTACGGAGGGCGATAAGCTCTACCTATTGCAAGTTTGAGACCGTTTACAGTAAGACTCATCCAGATTTGTTCCACCATTGGAGTGGAATAACATATTCACTTATATTTGACTGAAGTGTTCCTTCGGAAAATATGTTTTTTCCTTGTGTATTATTTTGCTGCTTTTTGGGACTGATTTTCTACAGTGACAACACCAATAAACGTCAGAAAATTTCGGGAAATTAAAAACAGGAATTTACTTGCATTTTCCGGCGGCCTCGCTCGTGTCGGTGCAGCTTTATGACAGGTGTCAATTTTGATACATGTCAGTTAACAGTTTGACAAATGTTGATATCTTTCCGGTCGTGTGCATCACAATTCATCAATTTATATATAATGATAGGTTGGTTGCCGGGACTTGTACCGAGCAGACGTCTGCTGAGTTAATTTTTTAATTATTTCCGTTTTAGAGTAGTCTCAACGTTATTTTTGTGATGGGGAAATAGCTGTGATCCTGATTCAGTGATAAGCGGTCATAAGAAGAGGATTAACTTGGGAGACAGCTCCGTTTTCCGAGTTCCCGCAGCAAACCTCCACGTGGAGCGTCTTTAAGTGCCCATCACTCTTAGAGCCGCGTCTTTCACTTGACATTGGCGTTTCGCCATTTTTTAGGGTTCCGTAGCCAAATGGCAAAAAACGGAACCCTTATGGATTCGTCATGTCTGTCTGTCTGTCTGTCCGTCCGTATGTCACAGCCACTTTTTTCCAAAACTATAAGAACTATACTGTTGAAACTTGGTAAGTAGATGTATTCTGTGAACCGCATTAAGATTTAATTTTTAACACAAAAATAGAAAAATAGACAATAAATTTTGGGGGTTCCCCATACTTAGAACTGAAACTCAAACAATTTTTTTCATCAAAACCATACGTGTGGGGTATCTATGGATAGGTCTTCAAAAATGATATTGAGTTTTCTAATATATTTTTTTTTCTTAACTGAATTGTTTGCGCAAGAGACACTTCCAAAGTGGTAAAATGTGTCCCCCCCCCTTGCAACTTCTAAAATAAGAGAATGATAAAACTAAAAAAATATATGATGTACATTACCACGCAAACTTCCACCGAAAATTGGTTTGAACGAGATCTAGTAAGTAGTTTTTTTTAATACGTCATAAATCGTAAACCGCAATTTACCTTTCATTCAATCAACTCAAATATAAAATTTAAAAAAAACATTTAATTTCATAAACACAACGAACTACAAGAACTTTTATATTATGTTACTTGCTGCTGCGGAACCCTTCATGGGCGAGTCCGACTCGCACTTGGCCGCTTTTTTTATTAAAGATTTTCCCATTTTTCACTTGACATTGGCAAAATCACGCTCGATATGAGATAGAAAAATAGAATAGAATTCAAAAAAAGGTTCAAGTCAATTAAAATAAAATAATTTTGTCGTTGTTTCTCATAAAAGATGTTAAAAACTGTTCTTTTAATTTGCCAAATAAAAGCTGTGGTTTAAAATCACTTTAAAATAATTACCGCGCAGATACTTTATCCCCACACTAGATAAAATAAAAGGAATAAAAAAGACATAAAATATTTAAGCAAAAATCTCTACAGACAGTCTTGCTGTGGACTATGGTAATCCACATATGATATAAAAATCGATGCGAGATAAGCAAAGAAAGAAAACACATTTACATATACAGAATGTACCTTTAAGACATATTTAGACTTCAGCTTTTCTTCATGACATAAATAAATTTTGTTTCATGACTTCTCTGATATCGAAAGAACATTTATCAGCCGATTGACCAGTTTCTCACGGAAGTTCAAATAAGTGTTTCTAGTATTTACGCCTAACTTAGAGAACGAAAAGTTGTTCAGTTCTATAAGCAGACCTACCTTAAACTTAATTGCATCAACTTTTGTCACATCCTTTATACGAATAGAAATGTATGCATCGTTAATTGTACGATAAGAAACTCCATATCACATTAACATTACGGCAGTTACGTATAATGATGTGTTTATGGGCAATTAATATTAATAAAGGTAGATAAAAGAAAGGGCTTTGAAATGTGTATTGGGTTACTCCGCACTCTTACCAGGCCTATAAGGAGGATGGGAGGTAGCTATTAAGAGGTAGCTTGTCACAATTCATAGTGTAACTAATAAACAAATAAGTAATCAAATAACCTGTTCACATTATGGGATTAAATAGACGTCTTTGCGGATCAACTTTGGCAATCATCTCCCCTGGTGGTAAGTGATGACGCCGACGATGGAACCAGATTTATCAAGATCAGAAGGTCAGTTCGCAAAAAATTTTGGATATCTCCATACAAAATAGAATAGAATTCATGTAATCAAATAAAAAAAGGTTCAAGTCAATTAAAATAAAATAATCTTATAAAATCCAGATTACCTGCTCATTTGACCCAAAATCAGGTTTTAACTATTGGTACTACTACTACTAACGATGTAGTAATGAAACTAAATAAAAAGCTTTAAGTTGCCGGTGTATTCTTAGATTTAAACTCAGCTTTTGATATGGTTAATCATAGTATACTATTGAACAAACTTGAACACTATGGTGTCAGGGGCAGGGTCTTGAAATTACTGGAATCATATCTTAAAAACAGAAAATAGTTTGTAGAGATAAAATCAATGGAAAATGACAACAAAGAAACAACTAAAACTTCCGAACTTATAAATATTACCAGAGGTGTTCCACAAGGATCTATTTTGGGCCCTATTTTCTTTATAATATTTGTCAATGTCAAATTATGTCATTTCTAAAGTGCCAAATGCTAAATTAGTATTGTTTGCCGACGACTCAAATGCAGTTTTGTCGGATAATAGCGTTAAAGAATTGAAAGATGCTTTTCACTCATGGTTTGAGACAAATGACTTGATGCTCAATCCTCAAAAAATAAATGCAATTTTATTTAAATCTACTGCAGGAAATCGAGATTCTCTTAGTTTAGTTTTAAATAATGAGAACATAAAGTAGTAAATCATGTAAAATTCTTAGGTATTCAAATTAATTCTTTATTAACTTATTTTTTTTTTATTTATATAAATGTTTGCGAAGTGCGGTGCACCACATCTACACAATTTGGAATGTGTTTTCTTATTTGTGTAGGTATTTAAATACACCTTTAATTACAATTAGTAGTGCATGCTATGCTCTTCTATAAGTAATGTGGCACTTAGACTATTTAAGTTGATTGTTTTTTTGTGTATGAAACAGTGTACTCATTGTTGAAGAGCCAAATAAAAAAAAATAAAAAAATAAACAAGAAATTGGAAGCCAGAACTAAGTACTCTGGAGAGTTTAATAAGCTCAGCATGTTATGCATTGAGGAGCCTAAGGGATATTTTGTCGTTAGAGCAGTTAAAGTCAGTTTATTTTGCATTAATTGAATCAAGGTTACGTTACAGTATTAAGTATTAGGAAAATGGTTATAAATATAATTTGACAAAAGCTTTCACTGTTCAAAAGGGGGCTATTAGAACGATAGCCAAAATTCCTCCATGGGAATCATGCAGGAATTACTTTAAAAGTTCCAAATTTTAACTGTTCCCGGTCTTTACATTCGTGTTCTATTGGTGGACTTGATGAAACACAATTCACTGTGAAAATATTTATTAGCGATAAAAACATACAAAACTATATGTAAAAAAGCATGTAAGAACGTGTTTCATGAGTAGAAGCCACTGTGAAGTTTTAGTGGAGGGTCCATAAATAACCCTGTACTTATTAAAGGTTTGCGTACATGTACTTGTGCTTGTGACAGAATTGTACCAGTACTTGTACTAGTACTTGTACCGGCACTTGTACCAGCACTTGTACCAGCACGATGAAAGTTTCAAAAGTTTTTTAGCGAAATGACCATTGGTTACGGGAAAGCTGCTCAGTTACATTAGTAGAAGCCACTGTGAAGTTTTTTGGTGGAGGACCCAAAATAATCCTGTACTTAATATAGGTTTGTGAACATCTAGTTTTAATTGTACTTGTAGCAGTATTTAAAGCAGGAATTGTACCAGTACTTGTACTTCTTCATTCTTTTATAAGAACTTGTACCAGTACTTGAACTTGTACTTGTAATAGTAAAAGAACTCCTACATGTACAAGTACTCGAACAAGTACCGCTCAAGTAAGTGCTCGTTCAAATACCTGTACAAGTGCTCATCCAAATACCCGTACAAGTACTTGTCCAAGTACCCGCACAAATACTCGTCCAAGTACCCGTACAAGTAGTCGTTCAAGTCTCCGTTCAAGAATTCGTACAAGAACTCGTGCAAATACATGTCCAAGTGCTCGTACAAGTACTCGTCCAAGTGCTCGTACAAGTACACGTACAACGGCTCGTACAAGTACTCGTCCAAGTGCTCGTACAAGAAATAGCACACAGGTACTCGTAAAAGTACTCGTTCAGGTACTCGTTCAAGTATTCGTACAGGTACTCGTTTAAGAACTCGCACAAGTACTCATCCAAATGCTCGTACAAGTACTCGTCCCAAACTCGTGCAAGTACTTGTTCAGGTACTCGTTCAGGTCCTCGTACAAGTATTCGTTAAGGTACTCGTTCAAGTACTCGCACAAGTAGTCGTTCAAGTACTGGAACAGATACTCGTACAGCACGATGGGGGGAAATAACTACCATAAACTAGCCTAAACCGATAACCTAACCAAACCAAACCAAAAACATAACCTAACCCAAAAACAAAACCAAACCCAAAAACCTAAACTAAACCAAAAATTTTACATTAGCCAAAAACATAACAATACCCAAAAACCAAACCTAACCCAAAAACCTAACCATACCCAAAAACCTAACCAACCTCAAAGCCTAACATAACCCAAAAACTAAAATAACCCAAAAACCTAACCTAACACAAAAACCAAAATTAACCCAAAAACTTAAACTAAAACAAAAACACGAGAGCATGATTACTTGCAGCAGTTGCGTGTACAAGTACTGGCAAATGTACTCGTACAAGTACCGTACAAGCACTCATACTAGTACTCGTACAAGTACGCGTACAAATGCTCGTACAAGTACTGGCACATGTACTCGTAAAATTACACGTTCAGGTACACGTTTAAGTATTCGTACAGGTACTCGTTCAAGTACTCGCACAAGCAGTCACTCAAGTACTGGAACAGGTACTCGAACAAGTACAGGCACAGGTACTCGTACAAGTAATGGCACAGGCATTCGTCCAAGTGCTCGTATGAGTACTTTGCTAAGTGCTCGTAAAAGTACTCGTCCAAGTGCTCGTCCAAGATTTCGTACCAGTACTCGTTCAAGTACTCATAAAAGTACTGGCACAGGTAATGTTAAAAGTACTAAATACAGTACTCGTACAGGTACACGTTCAAGTACTCGAACAAGTAGTCGTTCAAGTACTGGAACAGGTACTCGTACAAGTTCAGCGTAATCGTACAGCACGACGGGGAGGAATAACTAACCAAAACTAGCCTAACCCGATAACCTAACCTAAACAAATCAAAAACATAACCTAACCCAAAAATGACACCATACATAAAAACCTAACCTGACCCAACCTAACCAAAAACCTAACCAACCCTAAAGCCTAACCTAACCAAAACCCTAACATAAGCAAAAAACCTAACCTAACCCAAAAACCAAACTTAAACCGTAAAAGGACTGGCAAATGTACTCGTATAAGTACCGTACAAGTACTCGTACAAGAACGCGTACAAGTACTCGTACAAGAAAGCGTACAAGTACTCGTACAAGAACGCGTACAAGTACTCGTACAAGAACGCTTACAAGTACTCGTCCAAGAACTGGCACAGGTACTAGTAAATGTACTCGTAAAAGTACTCGTACGAGTACTCGTACAAGTACTCGAACAAGTACTCCTACAAGTGTATGTTCAAGCATTCGTACAAATACTCGTGCAAGTACATGTGATAACCTAACCTAACCTAATCCAAAAACCTAACCTAATCCAAAAACCTAACCTAAGCCAAAAACCGAAACTAACCCATAAACCTAACCTAACCCAAAAATCAAACCTAACCCAAAAACCTACCCTAACCCTAAAACCTAACTTATCACAAAAACCTAACTTAACCCAAAAACCTAAACTAACCCAAAAATCGAAACTAACCAAAAAACCAACATAACTAAAAACCTTACCAAACCAAAAACCTAACCTAACCCAAAAACCTAACCTAACCTAACCCAAAAACCTAACCTAACCTAACCCAAAAATACAACCTAACCTAACCCAAAAACCTAACCTAACCTAACCTAACCAAATCCAAAAACCTAACCAAACCAAAAAGACGAGTGCATGAGTACTTGGAACTGGTGCGCGTACAATTACTGGCACACGTACTCGAATAAGTACCGTACAAGTACTCGTATAAGTACCGTACAAGTTCTCGTACAAGAACACATACAAGTACTGGAACAGGTACAAGTAACGTACAAATACTGTACAAGTACCGAACAAGTACTCGTCCAAGTGTTCGTACAAGTACGGGTACAAGTACTCGTCCAAAAACTGGCACAGGATCTAGTAAATGTACTCGTAAAATTACTCGTTCGAGTACTCGTACAAGTACATGTACTAGTACTCGTACAAGTACTCGTTAAAGCATTCGTACAAGTACTCGTGCAAGTACACGTTCAACCTAACCTAACCTAACCCAAAAACCTAACCTAAGCCAAAAACCTAACCAAACTCAAAAACCCAACCAAACCCAAAAACCTAAATAACCCAAAAACCTAACCTAACCCAAAAACATAACCCATAAACCTAACCTCACTCAAAAACACGAGTGCATGAGTACTTGGAACAGGTGCGCGTACAAGAACTGGCACACGTACTCGTACAAGTACTCGTTAAAGCATTCGTACAAGTACACGTGCAAGTGCCTGTTCAACCTAACCTAACCTAAACCAAAAACCTAACCTAAACCAAAAAATCATCAATGGCCTATACGTCTATTGCAGACAATTCAGTCAGTGTCAGTGACGGAGGCAACTTTTTTGGTGGCTGACTAACCCAATGCGATAGCGGCACACTCTCCCGCAGGCCTGGCAGGGGAAGATTGCGGCTGAAAACATAACCTAAGCCAAAAACCTAACCTAACACATAAACTTAACTTAACCCAAAAACCTAACTTAACCCAAAAACTTAACCCAAAAACACGAGTGCATGAGCTTGAACTTATCCCAAAAACCTAACTGAATCCAAAAACTAACCTAACCTAACCAAACCCAAAAACCGAAACAAACCAAAAACCTAACCTAAAGCAAAAAAAAATTGCATGAGTACTTGGAACAGGTGCGCGTACAAGTACTGACTGGCACACGTACTCTTACAAGTACTCGTATAAGGTCCCTACATTTACTCGTACAAGTAACGTACAAGTTCTCGTACAAGTAGTCGTACAAGTACTGGAAAAGGTAAAAGTACAGTACAAGTACCGTACAAGTACTGGCACAGGTTCGTAAAAGTAGTCGTTCAGGTACTCCTCCAAGTACTCCAAGTAGTGTACAAATACTCGCCCAAGAACTAGCACAGGTTCTACTAAAAGACTCGTACAAGTACGCGCACAAGTACTCGTCCAAGAACTAGCACAGGTTCTAGTAAAAGTACTCGCAAAGTACTCATACTAGTACTCGTACAAGTACTCGCACAAGTAGTTGTTCAAGCATTCGTACAAGTACTCGTGCAAGTACAAGTGCTAATCTAACCTAACCAAACCCAAAAACCTTAACCTAAACCAAAAACCTAACCTAACCCAAAAACCCAACCTAACCCAAAAACCTAACCTAACCCAAAAACCTAACTTATCCCAAAAATATAACCAAACCCAAAAACACGAGTGCATGAGTACTCGGAACAAGTGCGCGTACGAGTACTGGCACACGTACTCGTACAAGTACTCGTATAAGTACCGTACAAGTACTCGTACAAGTACCGTACAAGTTCTCGTACAAGTAGTCGTACTAGTGCTGGAACAGGCACAAGTACCGTACAAGAGCTCGTCCAAGTACTCGTACAAGTACGCATACAAGTACTCGTTCAAGTACTCGTACAATTACTCGTATAAGTATTCGTCCAAGTACTTGTACAAGTACTCGTAAATGTACCCGTGCAAGTACTCGTCCAAGGAGTCGTACAAGTACTGGAACAGGTACCGTACATGTACTGTACAAGTACCGTACAAGTACTTATCCAAGTATTCGCAAAAGTACACGTACAAGTACTTATACAAATACTCGTACAAGTACCTATTCATTCAAGTATTTGACCGAGTAATCGTGCAAGTACTTGTCCAAGTACCCGTCCAACTACTCTCCCAAGTACTCGTCCAAGTACTTGTCTAAGTCCTCGTTCAAGTAGTCGTACAAGTACTCATACTGCCACATACTGGCGCATACTGGCGCAGGAACTCTTAAAAGTACTCGTTCAAGTATTCGTAGAGGTACTCGTTCAAGTACTCAGACAAGTAATCGTTCAAGTGCTGGAACAGGTACTCGTACAAGTACTAGCAAAGGTACTCGTACAAGTATATGCATAGGTACTCGTACAGGTACATGCAAAGGTATTCGTTCAAGTACCCGTATAAGTACTTGTTCATTTATTCGTACTAGTACTCTTACAAGTACTCGTGCAATTGCTCGTACAAGTACTCTTCCAAGTGCTCGTACAAGTACTCGTCCAAATGTTCGAACAAGTAATCGTCCAAGTACTCGTTCAAGTACTCGTTCAAGTACTGGCACAGGTACTCGTAAAAGAACTCTTTCAGGTACCCGTTCAAGTGTTCGTATGGGTACTCGTTCAAGTACTCGTCCAAGTACCCATCCAAGTACTCGTCCAAGTACTCGTCCAAGTACCCGTCCAAGTACTCGCCCAAGTACTCGTCCAAGTACTTGTCTCAGTCCTCGTCCAAGAACTCGTCCAAGTACTCGTGAAAGTACTCGTCCAAGTACTCGACCAAGTACTCGTCCAAGCATTGGTACAAGTACTTGTTCAAGTTCTAGTTCAAGTACTCGTTCAATCATTCGTACAGGTACTCGTCCAAAAACTCGTCCAAGTACTCGTCCAAGGACTTGTTTATTTGCTCGTACTAGTACTCTTACAAGTACTCGTGCAATTGCTCGTACAAGTACTCTTCCAAGTGCTCGTACAAGTACTCGTCAAAATGTTCGTACAAGTAATCGTCCAAGTACTCGTTTAAGTACTCGTTCAAGTACTGGCACAGGTACTCGTAAAAGAACTCTTTCAGGTACCCGTTCAAGTGTTCGTATGGGTACTCGTTCAAGTACTCGTCCAAGTACCCATCCAAGTACTCGTCCAAGTACTCGTCCAATCACCCGTCCAAGTACTCGCCCAAGTACTCGTCCAAGTACTTGTCTAAGTCCTCGTTCAAGTAGTTGTCCAACTACTCGTACAAGAACTCGTCCAAGTGCTCGTACACGTACAAGTACTCGTACAAGTACTGGCACAGGTACTCGTTAAAATACTCGTTATGTTCCACCCCTACACATGTTCATCCAGCAGAAGGCAGCAAGCGCTGCGACTCGTCTAAAGCTGCTAAATCTGTGGAGTAAGGTTTTTATTCGACCAAGAAGTTTCTGAATAATAAATATTAATTAATAATAATCTATAAGCAATGTAATTAATAATTTTGCATGCCTCATTATGTGGTAGAACATAAGGATATTGTAATTTTTTAACACCTGAATTAACACTATGTTCTGGCAAATTAAAATATTTCAATTTCAGTGCGAGTACTTGAACGAGTACCTGTACGAATACTTGAACGAGTACTTGTACGAGGACTAGGACGAGTACTTGGACGAGTACTTCAACGACTACCTGTACGAATACTTGAACGAGTACCTGAACTAGTACCCGTACGAATACTTGAACGAGTACCCGAACGAGTACCTTTACGAGTACCTGTGCCAGTACTTGTACAAGGACTTGAACGAGTACTTGTACGAGCACTTGGACGAGTACGAGGAAATACCAAACTACTAGTACAAGTACAAAAGTACCAAACTACCAAATTACTTAATTTCCGAAGTACTAAAGTACCAAAGTACAAAAGCACTGGTACAAGTACCAAAATACCAAAATGCTAAAGTACCAAATTTCCAAAGTTGGTACAAGTACATGTACTGTTTCAAAGTACTGTTACAAGTACTCGTGAAAGTGCTCGTACGAGTACTCGTACAAAAAAAGAAGAAGTAAGTGAGTAAGAAAAAGTTTGAAAAATATCGGCACCCTTCCTTATTCGACTGTCCAAGCAGAGGGTATCATTTTTTATGTAATAGGTGGCAAACGAGCAGACGGATCACCTGATGGTTAAGCGATTATTATTATTTTGAAACATGAATTTGGGCTACTCTGACCACTTCGCGCTAGGCGAAGTGGCAGGAGCTACTCCAGCAGAAGCACAGTCGGCTGGAGGTCAGTGCGACGAGGAGAGAAAGCGTCGGACAATCCGGGCATTGTCGAGGAGGACTTATTATTATTATTATTATTTTTTTATTACCAATAATATGAAAACTTACAAAATATTGTACATAACAACACCATTAAACCTAAGGGGTTTGTAACGGTCTGACAGGCCGTCACATTATAAAAAATAAGATGATTATTAGTAACACTATTGTATAATATTTCTCCTAGCGACATCTAGTCCCATTTCCAAAAAACAATGTTACTAGATAACTCGTTAATGTAGCAAGACCATTGTAAGTCTCTATAAATGGGCTTATTAACGTACTACTAAGTTCAATATCTATCTGGTAGATGGTGCTAGTAGTAGTTTAGCTTTTTGAAATGAATCGCGCGGCAACGCGTGATAGAGGGAAAGTGGACGTAGTGGACGTAGTGGACGTAGTGGACGTAGTGGACCTGGTGGACGATTTCGAGTAGTATATAAGGAATAGATGGGTAGGAAACAGGACTTTTTTGGATCTGGGCGTCGAGGCGGTAACACCTTGTATAGTTTGAAATATTTTTCCATAATTTTGTTTGTTTGTGTTTTGTTATTGTTTTGTTTAATATATTATTTGCAGTTATTAAGTAAATTGGGGTGTGATCACTAATACAGGCTGATGATGATTACGATAATAATTTAAAATAATTTATTATCATTTGCAGATATTTGTAAATTGGAGAGTGATCACTAATATGGGGTGATGATGACGATGATGATGATTTAGTAAATTTATTTGTTTGTGTTTAGTTTATTATGATTTACTAATTTTGCTCTTCTGATTTCAGATGAAGGTTCGTTGTCGATCAGGCCAATCGTTCGCGGTTGACCTGGTTTACAATATCCTTTAAAAGTGAATCTTCAGACGGGTTCACCAGATCCTCAGGTTTCTGATCAGTCTGACTGGCTCATGTAAGAATTCATCAGTGAAATGGACCACAGGATGGACATAGCGGGTTCTTTCCGCGCTTTTCACGGATGTCTTATTGGTTATTATATTCTTTATGTATCTATCTAATAGGTACTTAAGGAGTATTTTAATTATTAACTACATGGAGCAGTACCCCCTTCTACAATCGGCACATACCCCCCTTTCCTCTATCTTGTGCTGGTTACACACATCACTCAAAGGATGTCGTGTCACCTCAAACTGAGTTTGAAGGTGGGATTATTCCTTTTGTTTGAGATAGGTACTCTTAGGGATTAGGGATACAGGTCTGGTTAGGCACTCACGCATACGATACACACCACACCTAGGTTTCTTTTACTCTATCTGTGGGCATTAATCTTGATCTTTCGATTGAGGTTGTATTGCAAATGTTTTCTCACTCACGGTCTTCTGTCTCTTGCTTCCACCCGGTATCGAAGAGAAAGGTGGAAGGTGGTTTATTGCCTGCGGCCCAGTATCTGTCGAGAACAGCCGTGGGATGTCTCTTTAGGGCTGTGAGTGGGGGATGTTGTAGTACAATTTAGCCTGTGAAGATAGAGTGGGGATAGGGAACTATCGGTAACATGGACATAAAAATAAAAAAATAGCTTTGTTATGATTTAGCTAGCTTGGTCGATGACCAAAGTAACGTTATAGGTATAGGGATGTTATTTGTAGGGATTGGTTAGATAATTTCTTATAAATAAGTGAGTTATTTTTACTAGGAAAAAGTAAATGAGATAGACTTGTAGGTAAATCGCTAGAAAACTATAGGATGATAATTTTGAGAATTATCTAGGTTGTAAAAGGTACAATATACGGAAGTTGTTAGGGTATGACGCTAAATTTAAGAATTTACGATTTGTTAGCAATAAATGTTCAATTCATTTTATGTACGTCAGTCTAATAAACTCTTAGTTCAGAGAAATCAAAGCTAGATAAGACGGATACGGATATAAGTGGATATAAGTACAAGATATAAGTACTTAGTGTAGAATTTAGGTAAAAATACCTAAAATAATAGTATATAGGAGGAAATTAGTTCAAATATTCATTTTAAACATTTTATCAGTTATGGCTGTAGGCATGAACAGACATGAAATGACGTTCTGTGTTAGATGGCGGAATATAACACGGTAAACATGTAGCATTGTAGGAAATAATAAAGGGACTGTTACTTAGTAGTGTACTAGGTTGAGTAGGGTGTTAGGTTTTACTAGAATACTAATGAAAGTATGTGAATTTTGAGTATTTAAATATAGGTTTCAAAAATATTTTATGTATGATTGAGTAAATTGATTTTCAAATTAAAATTGTTAAAAGTTAGGAAAAGAAATTTCAAATCTAGAATTCTGAAAGTCTTGCCCTTTCTTTTTACAAAATTAAGTTCTCTTTAACAAAGTCTTCGGCATATAAAAGTATTTTATGTCAATAACAAACGGAAAGAAAGAATGGTTTGGTTTTGCCATATAATTCCTCAGTAAATAAATGAATATTTGCAAGTCTAGGGAATCCAATTCACATGTCAGGAAGGCTAAGTTCATAGGAAATTCACTAACTTATATGTACTAAAATCTATAGCTTAAATAGCTAGGTAATGCCAACAAAGTTAATCCGCTAAAGGCAAAAGTTTCTTTATAGTATTTTATGTTACCTGGAAGTATGAACTCAATTAATTAGGTAACTTTGAATCAAAAGATTCTATGCACTTGATGGAAAGGAAGTTGTAGTAAAACTCAATTTAATGTGATATTTTGAATCAGAAGTTCTACTCACCTGATGGGAAGTAGATAAATTATAATAATTTATTATTGAAGATCTCAAGCTAGTCCTGAGTAGTCGATGGATGACTGATTTTAAGAACTAACTGCTTAGTACTAGTAAGCAATTTAAATTAACTAAGTAATAAGAATCAAAGGATTCTAACTGCCTGATGGTAGGGCAAGGCGTATTTATAAGTAACAGAGTTGTTCTTATGTTAAGGTTCAAATTAAAAAGTATTAATCTAAATAAACTAAATATCCTGAAATCGATTATTTTTAATCACCAGATGGTAAATAGAAACTGAGATAAGTTAATCTCATGGTACAATTAATTAATTGTCCTAAGTTAATCAAAGGATGTAACTCACCTGATGGAAAAGGTAAATGATGTTACAACTAGGGATTGTTGTTCAGTTATTTCATATAAAAGGGATGACAAAGTCATTAATGGTAACATCTATATTCTGCTTGATATCTAATAGAATATTTTGAATAATTTAAATAGTTGTTTGTTACTCCAAGAAGTGACCCAAACTTTATGATTCGTCTACTTACTTATTTCTACTGCGATGGCTAGGGTCTTCACTAACTCAGAGGGTTGGTTGTTGTTCCATTAGTGTTACCACGCCGAAGGAAGTAAGCTATGACGGCACTATGGGCAGCAGCTGGTGATTGACCTGATCCATTTATGTAACTACTAGAGGTAGTAAATTTTACACACACGTCTAACCGAGTTGGGGTTACTTCTGTCTTTGTTTATACTCAATAATTGCCAAAGTGCAAAATGATATTGGATACCAGGCAGAGTATCATTGTGGTCAATACCCACCTGATGGTAAAGTCAAATGTTTATACAACTAGAGGTTGTTGAAACAAAAGAAGCAAGAAATTCAAATACATTTCTTATGAAAATATTCAGTTTGCATGTTAGATGGCTGATGATGATACAACTAGAGGTTGTTGTTAAGATGGAAGAAGAAGATGACTGTATTCTGCTCGATTTCTAATAATTATTCTTGTTCGTTTAAGTAACAAATTTCTACTCAGAGAAGTAGTCCAAACTGTGCTATAAATTGATTTCCATATTTCATCCGCATTGCAATGGGTTTGGTCTTCGCTAACTCAGAGGGTTGGTTGTTGTTTCATTAGTGTTACCACGCTGAAGGAAGTAGGCTATGACGGCACTATGAGCAGCAGCTGGCGATTGACCAGATCTATTTCTCTAACTACTTGAGGTAGTAAAGTATACATACACGTCAAGCCGAGTTGGGGCTACTTCTGTCTTAGTTACAGATGTAATTATAACAATTCTGTCATAGTGCAGAAAATTATGTTGGATACCGAGCGGAGTATTGTTGTTGTTCACACAATTCATATTGAATAACTACTAGAGGTGGTTATTTGTTATTGAGGCGTTAGTCCTCGCCTTATCAACTCAGAGGGTTGTATATTTCTATCGTTGTGGTTCACACAATTCATATTAAATAACTACTAGAGGTGGTTATTTATTATTGAGGCGTTAGTCCTCTCCTTATCAACTCAGAGGGTTGTATGTTTCTGTCGTTGTGGTTCACACAATTTATATTGATTAACTACTAGAGGTAGTTATTTGTTATTGAGGCGTTAGTCCTCACCTTATCAACTCAGAGGGTTGTATGTTTCATTACACTAGTGTTACGGCTGAAGAGTAGTAAGCCTTGATAACATTATGGGTGCAAACGGATTAATAATTATCCATATTTTGTATAACTACTAGAGGTAGTTATTGTATCTAAAGGAAAATTAAATATCTGTTGACTGAGTTCATGCTACTAAGGTACACAGACTTATTAATTATTCATTTTGTCATAGTGCAAAACCCATAACATTGTATTTTATTGAAATCAAATAATTATCCAGTTACATATTTGTAAATCTAAGTTCTTCTTGTCATGTGCATGTGAACCTTTATGTACAGATTAGAAACATAGGGAATTGGTTTGGGTATGAAGTTAGGAATCGAGTTCTAATTATCATAGGTGGTCTCAATAGATATTCAAAGTAGGATTAGGCTCTCTTTATTGATGTTAGTTGTCTTTATTTTTATATTTAGAATCTTTTAACTATTTTGTCTTGATAAAGTGTTGAAGTGAGTTTCTTTGGGCTGCCATTTCTTCTCACTTCGCTAACACTTCCCGAAACGGCCAGCATACGGGTTCCAAGTGGTAGGAACCTTGTATTAGGTAGTTAAAGTTAAATTTATTAAATTTCTAACTATACAGTAAATTAATTATTAACTTGAGAAAATAATGTCTCAATTTAAAATTAGACTATTCTTACTAAAAGAAATTAATAGCTATGAAGTCTCAAAGAATAGTAAATTTTTCCTTATTATGTTATTTTTAGATAGTTAGGTTAATAAACTTTTGTACCCGGTGGCGTTGGACTGGGGGCTTAGGGGAAGGCGGAGAAGCTCTCCCGTAACTTGAAAGAGTTGCGGTATAAAGCAGTTTATAGATCAGTCATCTGGTTTATACATTGCTTCGCGTTAGATTATTTTATAAATTTTACTCTGAGACTTCATAAGTGATTAACACTTTCACAGCTTCAAACCAATATAATTCGTGCTAACTAAATTGGATGCGGGACACGACAAAGATTCGTACGCTCTCGAGAAAAGAGTAGTAGCACTGAACGTGTTAAATGTTTTTAAATTCTCAATTCCGAAATAATGGATTCAGTTGTTTTATACTGAATAAAATTTGTTTATTTATTATTAATGAATGATTAAAACTAATAAATTACTTGATTCAAATTAATAAAGATTCCATTCTTATTTTCACTTAAACGTCCCGGAGTTACGTATTACGTTCACGAAGTAGGTTACTTAATCACTAGACGATTCATTGGCCAAGATAATTATCAGATGATTAAGTTGAAGAATATGTTGAGTTCAGTAAGTAAGTTACGCTCAACTATGGAGAAAAAAAAAATGCTGACGAGGTTCAGATGTTACAGGTTTGTGTTGGCGTTGGCAGTTGTCTGCATGCTACATTAATGAAGCGATTTATCGTCAAAAATAAAATAAAAATAGAGTATCTCCACACTATTTTGATGAGTGACATTTTGTTAATGTTTACACATTTTTAGTTTTGTTTACCTAGTATAACATATTAACTAGTATAATATATTGTGAGTACCTTATATCCAAAATAAGACGAATATTTAAAACATTGATTACATATGGAAAATAAGTATGTAAGCCTGTCATAATAGCGAGCAAATAACTCGACGAATGACTGAGTGAATGGCAGGTGGCCGCGAGCGACTCCTCACCTCGCATTCCAATCCCCGTGTCACCGAGTCGGTCAGTGCATACGTGCATAACTTGCAATTTACGTACGAGGGCGACACTGAAAGTTTTTAGAACTGGCCACTTGTAAACGATATTGTAATAAAAAAATAAGTTCAAATTTTGAAAATGGAACTCTTTGCCAATATTATCGTGTATGTATTTCATTCATTTGTCATTTGTTTCACGATTTGGCGGCAAACTGAAAATTATCTGTGTCACGTCAGCATGAATTTAACGCGAGAAAATTTTCGTGCAATGATTTTTTATGTCTTTCGATGTCATTTAAGTCAACAAGAAAGTTATTATAGACTTCGATTGGCCTTTCACGATGAAGCCCCATCTCGTGCCACTGTTTACAACTGGTTTAATGAGTTTAAACGTGGTCGCACTAATCTCACCGATGATCTGCGTGAGGGACGGCCTTCTACGGCGACGACTGAAGATAACATCAGTCATGTGCGGCGTATGATAGAGACTGACAAAAGAGTGACCTATCAGCAGATTCGGACAAGCTTAGGCATCGGTATGAGTCAAGTGCACAAAATCCTCCATGAACATTTAGCGGTCAGGAAGCTTTGTGCCCGGTGGATACCTCATAATTTGACAGAGGCCCAAAAACTCCGTCGTGTTGATTGGTGCCGTGAAATGGTTCAAAGATTTAACGGAGGTGACTCAAATGCTGTGTTCGACATACTTACGGGTGACGAAAGCTGGATTTACTGTTATGATCCTGAAACTAAAAGACAGTCTGCTGTGTGGGTGTTTCCTTCCGAGGAGTTGCCAACTAAATTGAAGAGAGGTCGAAGCGTGGGAAAAAAGATGGTGGCCTCGTTCTTTGGAAGGACAGGTCATTACGCAACAATTGTTTTAGAGGATCGAAAAACAGTTACTGCAGAGTGGTACACTAACAATTGTTTGCCACTTGTCTTGGAAAAAGTTCGGGAGAAACGACCTCGCAGTAGGATCCTCCTTCACCACGACAACGCCTATTTGGCGACGTCAGACGTGGAATTACTGGGTCACCCGGCGTATAGCCCCGACCTCGCACCTTGCGATTTTTATTTATTCCCGAAAATAAAAGAAAAACTTTGAGGAAAACGTTTTATGGACGCCGAGGAAGCAGTGGCTGCGTTTGAAAAGGCCGTCGAAGAGACCCCTAAGGAGGAGTGGGCAAAGTGCTTTTCTCAGTGGTTCCATCGGATGCAGCGATGTATTGATGTGAATGGACACTATTTTGAAAAGATATAATAAAATTAATAACTTTCTAGTTTGTTCAGTTTTTGATTTTCTAAGAACTTTCAGTGTCGCCCTCGTATACAGGCTGATTCAGTTGGTCTTGTTCGTTCGAAATACATGAGTTTTTTGAGGTAAGTATTTTATGTGTTTATTTATTTATGTTATCTTGCTATTATAGTTAGTTTTATGGTTAGTATAGTTTATTTTTATATGTTTAAAGTAAGTATTTTATGTGTTTATTTATTTATGGTATCTAGTTTTTATACTTCAATTCAGTTTTAGAATAGATAGTGTTACCATAGATTTTCTAAAATATATATTTTATATTTACGTTTTATATTTTTTTAGTTTAATTCACTTTTAAGTAGTTCGGGAAGATTGTTTAAGATTGATGCTAATATATTTGTAGTACGTCTGTCGCCATAAAAATTATTTGATTTTATTTTTGCAACTGTTTTTTGTTAGCTTGTCGCGTGTTTTCACTGTATTTTATCATTTGTAATGTATGTATCATTTTAAATTGGTCCACCAGAATGTGGTATTTTAATTTTTGTGTGACTGGAATAACATTACAGTACTTAAATAGGCCTATATAGTTGTTTTCTTTATATCTTTGTTTTATCTTTGGATCTACAATGGTTTTTAGGAATTTCAACTGTATATTGTAAATTTTTTCGATATAGGTTTTAAAGGTACGACCGTAGCTTGTAATACCATAGGATATTATTGAGTCCACTAATGCATGGTACATTGATAATAGAATTGAGTAAGGTACTTTGTTTTTAATTATGTAGAATATCGCAAGTAGGGACCTTACTTTATAACAAACTGTATCTATATGGGGACCCCAATTAAATCTATTGTCTATGGTCAGGCCAAGGTACTTCTGTTTGGTTACTTGCTCTATTGGGTTACAAGAGCATGCCAGTGTTTGCCGGTGCATGCATTCGTGTGAATGCACAATGATCGATACCGGATCGTACGCCATATTGTGGCTCGATCTGATATGCATGAATTTGGTTTTTTCTGCATTCAAAACCAGTCCCATGTCATGTGACCATTTATTCAACAGTGTTATATCATCTTGAAGCATTTTCTGTGCAGATATGATATTACGATCTGCTGATATGAGACACGTATCATCTGCGAATTGATACAATTTACACTGAGTTATAAGATTGTTCAGATCGTTTACATACGCAAGGTAGTGTAAAGGTCCCAATACGGATCCTTGGGCCGTTCTTTCTGTGATGTTTATTTTATCACTTTTACTATTTTCAACTTTGACTACATATTTTCTGTTAGAAAGGTAATTTTCGCTCCAACTCAGCAAGGGTCCTCTGATCCCGGTATCACTAAGCTTTTCGATAAGTGTTTTATGTCTCAGAGTATCAAAGGCTTTACTATAGTCTATATAGGCAATTAAAACATGTTTTTTATCATTGAGGTAAGTGTTAATTTCATCTGTAAATTTGGATAGTAGCTGCGTAGTATTTTTCCCGGGTTGGAATCCATACTGATTATTAGATAGTATCGAGTTCGAGTCGTAAAAGGATTGTATTTGTTCATAAATGTATTTTTCTATTATTTTATCAATAGCTGGTAGTATTGATATCGGCCTGTAGTTGGCGTACTCTTTTTGAGAATTTTGTTTATGAATTGGCCTGATAGTGCTTGTTTTTAATCCGTCAGGGTAAATACCTTTTCTTATGCTTGTATCTATAAGTTTTGTTATAGCGTACGAGATAGATTACCGCCGCCCATAGACACCCACAACACCAGAGGATTCACAAGTGCGTTGCCGACCTTTGATATGGGACGGATGGAATTTTATTAAATTGACGTATATCGCGTATCAATGACTTGGAGATCTGTCTGTTTAGTCGCCGATACTGACAAGCATCCTCAGAAGATTTCAGAGTCAGACTCCGTCTTTCCTCCATGAACTTGCTGGTGAGGTCCGAGATCCGAGTTGTTCTTTTGGAACGGCTGGTTTTGAATGCCTTATTCTAACTAACCAACTTCCCAACCGTTTGGACAATTTCCACAAACCTGTCATTGTAATCGTCCACGTTTTCGCATTCTCCTAGGCATTCGAAGCGGTTGTGCAACTCGAGTTGAAAGCTTTCGGGGTTTTGGAGCTGGATAGGCGCTGGACGGAGCGTGGACTTCATCAGTCGACATCTTTCAAGCTTGGTTTTTAGATTCAATGTGCCTCTTACCATTCGGTGAGTTTTCACTGAGTTGATCACAGAGACATCATTGAATATTTGCCTCTTTGTCGATAGGATGAAGTCAATCTCATTTTTTATCACGCCATTGGGATGCAGCCATGTCCACTTTCACTGTTCTAGCTCTTTAAAGAAGGAGTTCACCGTAAGAAGCCCTCCTTCTCCATAAAGCCAGCCAGCAGGTGGCCTCGGTAATTCCTTTCTCTGTATCCAAATTGCCCCACTCTCATCTCATCGTCGCTTCGTTTGCCCAGTTTCGCGTTAAAGTCCCCCATCACAACGGTAAAATGGGTCCGGGAGCTTTGTATGGCTCTAGAAATATCCTCATACATAGTCTCGACCTCGTCATTTTGAGCCAACCAATATGAAATTGTCATTTTAATTATCATCCCATCTCAGGTATGTTACGTAAAAAAGGTTTCATCATACTTATGATCTAAAGTCTCATCCCGTGCATTAATGTTAAAAAAGAAAAACTTTATTTCAAAAGTCACTTATTCAAATCCATATATCGCTGGAAAAGTACTGAAAACAAATATCTGCACGAGCCGCGGTACCTACTCATCCACATTTCATTTTGCAACTCTTATCCACCTACCCTTATGCCCTGGGGAAGCCGGGGCAAATAGGTAGAGGCGCGAAATCATCTAAGTAGAAAGTGGTGCTATAATATTAATGCAAGAGTGGCATTATATTGTAGTGGGAGCTTGTAATGAAAGTTTTGTATCACTTGTGTGTGTTTTTAATGCTTCAAATTTATTTAAACAAAACTGGAGTTCATAAAACGTATCTTATATCATTTGGCATCGAAAAAAAAATGGGAAATCTAATGAAATCTCTCACTTCTGAAATGGACGTGCAAACAAACTTATCGATAACAACCCATTGCGTACCCACTACTGAGATAATATGAATCGATACTTACTCTTCTCTCGCGCTCCAATTTACACTTAATATATTTCAAGTTTCATCTTTCACGGTTTACGTTATGCATTGTAATACAGTCAGTTAGTCCCGGCAGTGTTTTATAGAAAAAGAAGATAGATGGTAGCGGTCTGCGATCTTTTTCTTTTTTTTTTTTTTTTTTTTTTTATGTGATAGGTGGCATACGAGCAGACGGATCACCTGATGGTAAGCGATTACCGCCGCCCATGGACACCCGCAACACCGGAGGAGTCACAAGTGCGTTGCCGACCTTTGAAATGGGATGGGGGATGGGGGAATGGGGAGGGGGAGGGGGGGTTGGGCCTCCGGTACCCTCACTCACTCGGCGAAACACAACAAACGTTGCTTCACGCCGGTTTTCTGTGACCTTACAAATGGTTCTTAGTCGAAGCTTTGTTGGCAAATGACGGCGTCTTTGTTGTCCTTGAATACTGTTGGATAGTACAGTCAGCTTAAAAGGTAGTTGAACCAACATTTTACTAAATAAATAGTTAGTTAATTAAGCCACATGATAAGAAGAAGAAGAAGGTTCCATGTAAGTGCTAGTTTCACGAAGTTACATGGATGTAGGATCGTAAAAAAAAACATTAAAAAATCTCACCAATCATGGTAGTTGACACTGACAGCATCAAAACAAATTGTGATAATTGAAATAGCCACTTTTTTACAAAACTTTTTATTCATTTTCCACATCTCTCAGAACAGTATTTTAAAAAAGGGCTGGATGATTTAGTTCTTCATTGTTTCTCATCAAAAACCCTAGAAAATATATAACTGTCATGACATGGGCGATTTTATATAGTGCCCCTGAACGACTTTTAATAGCAATTTTTTTATGTGTTACACTGTAAGGATGGATTCGAGAGGTATACCATCTTTTTATACTCCCTTTTTATAATGTTTAAGATACTTCTCTTCGCTGTAGGACGTGGGGTAAATTTGTATGGACCGTGCTCCTTCTTCTTTGTAAACTGATCTATTAAATTGGTCACGAATAGTATTATTTTAATAACTGAATGAAATAAAATGAAACTACTGTACAGGTGACAAAATAAGAAATAAAAATATTTCGGAATATGAGGACGATAATCGATTTATTTGGTGACAGATCTACTATTCTGGGAACGAAGCTATTATTTAAGGATCAAACCTATTATTTTGGGAACGAAGTTTATATCCGTGGAATGAACTACATTTTATTGATAATCCATATCTTATTTTAGATACATATTGATATTAATTTGGTAATTCATACGTAGCGACACTTTTAATTTATTTGGCAACAAAAATATTTCGTGGTGATAGATCTATTAATTAGGTCATACAAGTTGATGACAAATATAAACTTTGGTGACACAAAATATAGTTCCCGTTTTACAATTATTACCGTTTTAGAATAGTTTCAATGTTATTTTTGTGATGGATAAATAGCTGTGATTCAGCTTCCGAGATACGCGATAATAAGAAGAGAACTCGGGAGATAGCTCCGTTTTCCAAGTTCCAGCAGCACACCACCACTTGGCGCGTGCCCATCATCCTTAGAGCCGTGACTTTCACTTGAAATTGACATTTCGCCATTGTTACAAGATTCTCCCAAATATTCGCTTATCACTTTTCACTTGACATTGGCAAAATTACACTTTATTGTAGTGGAACGCCAAAGAGAAAAGAAGAAAAATTACAGTACCTACTTATTATTATTATAAAAAAAGGCAAAATGCAAAATACTATTTTGTTAACAGTACTCAGTAATCAAGTCACGTTTTTCGGGGTTTAATTTTATCAACTTTCGACCATAACTTACAAAATTCTATTTATACTTTTAAGTCTATAAATGTTTTTACTCTTAATATAATAAGTGTTTGCTACCTGTAATAATTTAATGAAGGAGTAAACTTGATAAATAGTTTAAACTCCATTGTCTATCTGTCGAATCATAGCTATTGAATAAGTGGACTATTTAAATGCAGTTTTTATTTATTTGAAAGCTGTGAATTTAGCTATGTTGGTTAAGAGGTTTCCGGGATATTCAGTTCTCTTTATGGATGGTAGAGGGATTGTGGAACTATTACAGCTAAAAACATTGGATTGGAAGGAAACAATATATGTTCAAATAAGCGATAAATTCTACAACAACAAGTTCAGGGTTTGATAATGGAGTCGATTCGATGTTTACGATTAAACTTATTTGACAAGACTAAACTAAATTTAAGCGTCTTTTCCTTGTATTTTCGATATAGAAAGAAAAAGACAGAACACTTAAATTAAGTTTAATCCTGTCAAATAAGTTTAATTGTGAAAACCGAATCGACAGCAATGTGGCACAAAATACCCGCACTTCGGTTCGCAGTAAAGCTAGAAGATTCGGGTTTGAAATTAAATGTTAAGTGATGTAATGTTCCACTTAATTCTCAAGGTTTGATAATGATCTGACCTCAATTCCCAAAATTAAAGGATCTCAAATTCTAGGTTAGAGTCCTCGGGTTTGCATTCGGTGATAGTTTTTCTTATTTTGTAAGATTATTTTATACAACTGTTAAAAAAGAGCATTTAAGATTTTAAGGGGTTACTTAGAATTAAGTATAGAATACATGAAAAATTCCATCTACGACTTTTTTTTGTGTTCCATACAAATTCTTGATTCTCTATTCAGTTTTAGTATGGAAATCTGAAAAAAAAATTGAACAGCGGATTTTTCAATATTTTCCTGTATTCTACACTTGAGTCTGAGTAACCCCTTAAAATCTCAAAGGCACTTTATAACACTCTGTATAAAGACCTGTGTTAATTTGCATTCAATTATATATATGAATTATTTATATATGAATAATATATTTATATACATATTTATGAAAGATTATACATTGTATATATTTTTATTTTATTTTCATGTTATTTTTGCTACCCCCTATCTTATTCTATCGATGTTTTCCTACCCAAAGGTTGCCTGAAAAAAATTGCTACCTAGAAATAAGGCCGCCTATTGTATCTCTTTTCCATTTGTAACCTCACTTTTGTACAAGTATGTATTTGTTACAATAAAGTATATTGAATTGAATTGAATTGTATTATTTCTGAGCATCATACTGTAGTTCGTAATGCATCGACCATGTGTAAGCTTTTTATGTACTCGCTGATTTTGGTTGGTTATTATTGTAATAAACTGGACACCAAAAGAACAACTTGTGTTTGTGATTTCAACGACTTAGCTACTCATAATATCAAGAACTATTTAATTTCTTTAGACCACTACACAGGATGTAACAAAATAGGTATAAGATCCATTAATAGGGGACTCTACTTATTATACTGAACAACTTATGTATGTGTAAGATACGAATATAATTTCTGAAATCACAAAAAATGGACTCTC
The DNA here is from genome assembly GCA_958295455.1 of Coleophora deauratella. Taxonomy (NCBI): domain Eukaryota; kingdom Metazoa; phylum Arthropoda; class Insecta; order Lepidoptera; family Coleophoridae; genus Coleophora; species Coleophora deauratella. Next base: position 8,170,578 of record OY282409.1, on the reverse strand, counting down.
CAAGCAATATTAACCGTACAGATCAGTTTGTATGGAGAGGTCTTTGTTTTGCCATTTCAGCAAAGTCAAAAAGACGTCCACTGCTTAAACAAATGTCTCCTCCAAGATTTCCACGACGACCGGTCTAAACCTCCCAGCATTCAGCGTATTTCCGCGAAAATACCTTAAATAAACAGAAATCCTTGAACTACCGTCATATATACTTAAGTGATTATTACAACATGCCTATGAAATTTTAGTGATCTTGAAAAGTCTCATACAAGTTAATCACGTGATTACCCAACTTTGCAGGAAAATAAAAATATTATGAACCTGTAAATCTCATTGAAAACGATCGTGCTAACTAAATTTTCCTGTTGTATTGAGCGAAATAGTTCACAGAAAATCGGGGGAAAAATCGTATGAAGTATAAACCAATAAAAAGGTTTTAATAAAATATCTAAGTTTTGTGTAAAGCTTCAATATCCGATACAAGATGTTACTTATTTATTAATCTACCCAATCAATTAAACGTATGTTTTTTCCAGATTTTCCCTACAGTCAAAATATATATCGTATTAGAAAGTCTGTCAGCTTCATTGTTTTAAATGTAAATAAATAATCTGGTTAGATGAAAAAAAATACAGATTGTATGGATCATGTATAGATATAAATCTTAATCAAACGTCGTTTTGGGGCTGAATTTTTTTCGGACTGTAGTAGTCTAACGTAGTCTAACTATTATTTAATAGCTGTAATATTTATTAGTTCTAACCTATCTGCAGTTTGACAGCTGAAATGTTTTTATTGTATTTTAAACTATCAGTAGGCTTCATTTTAGTTTAATAGGAGCATACATTTTTCCTAGAGCTATATCATGTTCCTAAGTCAACACAATCAAAAACGGACATTATATCCACATTTTTATTTATTAAGTAGCAGATAATAATTTTATTAATTTTGAAAAAAATTTAAGTATTTAAGATTAGTTAATACTAATCGGAGCTCTAAAATCTATCACTAGGATACCCTAGAACTAGATAGGTCGTTACTTTACTTAACTCCGGTACAGTATGCAAAAAACTAACCTATCCTATTTATCCGCCAGATAACATCATAAGGCTGCTTTCAGTAAAGCTTAAACCTACTTGATTAGACTACCTCTGGCTTCGTTGCCAGTGCCATCTCGCGGGAAATTATTCAAGAAGCCAGTCCACAAGAAAAGTTATAGCCTTTCGTATCTAGTGGTTTTACGTCTAGTGCATTTTTAGTATCCACTATATGTTAGTCGCAAAGTATTTAGAGATACCTTGTTAGAGTTTCAAATAAATTTTAATTAGCTAAATAATGTGAATATAATTATTTAAACTTCATGTCAATGAATGTCTTTGTGATCCAGGGGATGTCCGGGGTTAACGATCTGTGGGTTGTGGTCATCCTAGTGAGAGAAAATATTTTTGTAATTAGCAAAGCTACTTATTTTTCATCTGGTCGTAGTATAGCTATATTTGTATCTTCTTATTCGTACAGGTATAAATACCAGTATATTGTTTCCATAAAATATAGTGGCTGGGAATTCAGTGGCTTCTGACCCTGAGGTTGACCACCAGCCCCATAACCTCCACCAATGGCCCCCGTATTGAATGGGAAGTATCTTGTGTTCTTGCAGTAGGGACGATATGGATTGTCGACAGTGCCTAGAGCTTTTGAGTCCTTGAATGGTTTTTATTTCCAATATTAATTTATTTATTTCTAAATATCGAAAGTCTTGCTGACGAAAGGTGACAGGTGCCAAAGGAAACTCCCTCAGTCTCTAATGTGATTGAGGCTTGGATTCTTGGATCTCGCTAGCTGTGATGCGGAAGCCGTAAAGGTAATCCTGTAGAAGTAATCACGTCAACTAGTTGGAAAGTAAACCTCATTCATTACTATAAGACATTGAATGGAAGAATTTTATTGAATGTATAAATAAGGCAACTGAATAAAATAGAAAGTACAAATATGTCCAAAGAGTTAGGTACTTAAATTATAAAATTTTTGCTTTAATGTTAATTATATAGTAGGTTTATAAAAGTAATTGTTGGGTCTTCATCAGCCAAAAGACGTCCACTGCCGGACAAAGGCCGATCAAGGATGTTTTCTATTGAGTTAGGATTTTTGACCAACTCAGTAAGCGGAGGTTAATGTTTTTGTATGTATGTAAGTCCGTTTTTCGTTAGTTCCTGTTACCCAGAACGATTTGATACAGTTTTGAAGTTTGAGATGTCGTTTTTGCCTTGATCTCAAGCGTGATGCGCAACATTTTGTGTTTTTTTGTTAAACTGGTTAGTTTATTCTTAATTCAAAATATTGAAACTCCAAAATGGCTTTATAAATAATAATAATAACAAAATTTTATCATAATAGGGTAGTAAAATGTAACAAAATAGCTCTTTAATGAATTTCAGATAGTGCAATTTTTTATTGACAAGAATTTCGTCATAAGTAAGAAGAGACAAGTATGTGAAGTTATGTCTGCATAGTTCGCTATTGCAAACATTTTAAGAAGAAACTGTCATTTTTGAATGATAGAAAGTAACTCATTAACAGTTAATATGCCTGTTCATAAAAAAAATCAATTAAAATGATACTTTTATAACAAAGGAGTCCCGAATCTCAAACACTGAACTTACAAGCCGTTAAAATTGTAAAAACTATTATTATTAAGTCACCGTAACCAACACAGTAATTCACCAGTTAACTGGGTTTATAAAACAACTGAATACAATATGTGAAGTCAAACAGAAATGATGAAAAATGTTCAACATTATTTTTTCACAGTTCGTTAGGTTAAACCCTTTCAGCGTTTGGGACTTGGGACTCCGTTTTACTCAACAAAAGATACAATATTTGTTAGATTGTATTCTCACTGAAAAAATATTTGGTTACCTAATCTGAATAATTCACAAATAAAAAATAAAAAACTATTATAATGAAAAATCCTCTTTGCCAGTATAAAGGGTGTATAAAGCCCTTATTTCTTAAAACTGAACTTATTTCGAATTCTTATTACACTGCATTGTGGATCTTATAACAAATAAAAGCGGTCAAGTGCGTGTCGGGCCACACAGGGTGTAGAGTTCGGTAGTACTTATCGTTAACTTATAAAGCCTACTTAGCTGTGATAGTTTTCATTTTATATTTCTATATCGCATGTACTATGTGGAGTTATCCGAGGAATTGTTCGGATTGATCCCTGCCACCTCTTTTCGCTAGCGTTCTACGTGACAACATTTTCATCCTCATCACTTAGATGGTTGGTTGTCCACAACTGTGCATTTCACTAGAAACTTTTTGCCTCACACAACCAAACTGGTGAATGAATTGTCGCCTGCGGTATTTCCGGACCGATACGACATTCAAACCTTCAAGAAAAGAGCGTACTCCCATATAAAAGGCGGGCAATGCATTTGTGACTCCTAAAAAATTATAGTAGTCATGTGTGATAAGAAAAAAAAAACTGTTTGCAGTTACTGATGCGTCTTTACACTTTTCACTATCTGATATTCAACATATTACTTACAAGTTTTTTTTTAACCGATTAAAATAAAATACACAAATCGTATCTTTTTTGCATCGCATCTTTATATCGATAAAGACTCTTATATAGCTACTAGTGGGCGAAGATACACAGCCTATCACAGCATTGCTTTTTTTGCGATTTGATAGTATGAAAAGTCGTCATTTGCGATAGATTTATAGATTTCGTATTTCTACTTTTTGTCTCTTGTCCCCAAAGAAACCTGTTTCGTTCCATATTATTTATATTATTAGTACATCTTGGTGTACTACGGCTTAGTGCATAGAGAAGGGGACATTCTCACTTTATCGATAAGATCTTATCAACTTTAAACAGTGATAGGACTGAAAATTTTGGGACGAAATCAAATAATTGAGGAAATTAATTTATAGAAATTTAGTATACACCTAATGTAAGTTAAAATAAAATTATTTTGGAAAATAGGTAGTATTACTTTTCAAAATAAGTATTAACATTCCTGTAAGTGCCTGCCTATGTACTTTAAAAAGTTCAAGGAAAATCGTTTTTGTTCCTCTCGTCATGATAAATAACTGACCGACGGCTTTTTATTAAAACGGCCAATGAAATTGATGTTGCCATTAATTCTAAGAGGAAATTTATTGTAGGGTGAATCTTGGGTCAATTAATTTGCAATTCATATAATTACTGTCTGCCGCCTTGAGGCATAGATATGCTTCATAAAGTGTTCTTGTAAAAATATAAGACAAAGAACTTGTTTAAAGAACTGTAAACAAATACATTTCGATGAATACCAATCGAATTTCACGACTTCTATTGCAATACAATGGTCGTGAGCAGGTACAAATGAGATGCCATATTAAATATTATTGTACCTAATTAATAAATACCAATATGTACCATTATCACAAGTTATACTCGTACATACGTCGTTCATTGTCAGAAAACATGAAAATAAGACGAAAATCGAGTAATTCGACGTATAAAAGTCATATATATTAATTAGTCTTATATTATATTTATTACTTTCCTGCCATGTACCATTAATAATAATAATAATAATAATTTATTCAGCAAAAATATCTTTACAATTTCTTAGAATGAACTAGGCTAGAGTATATAACAGATAATTTTTACTAATGGCAGCAGACGATGCCATTAGTACAAATTATCAATGTTCCATATCTGACCATTGTTCAATATCTGTAAAGAAACTAAAGATTTTCATTTTATTTATCTTTCGTAATTTGATTTCATTATTACAACACTAGAAAATTCCAACTTTAATCGACACTGTTTTCCAATTATTGTCAGGATTTCGATAAGTTTTGAAACCAGTCGAAACCTAAAACAAAGGTTGTGTCTCCTGCGAGCGGGATAGCTAAACTTGTGACCCCGCGGTGCGGCGCTATTTAAAAATGGCGGGAATTTTGATACTTGTTCACCTGAGCAAATCTTAATTCCTAGGCTGGAACTTTGCAGCCTTGGCTTATTAACAATAAGGAGATTAAGATGATTCATATGACATCACGCACTGAATACATTAATGTCGCGTTACAGATGTTCTTAAAAATGCCCTGGATGTGACCGTGGTTGACGGTAAAGTGCAATATCGGACGACCACCACTGTCTATCCCTTGTACGCTTAATTTACCTCTACAACGGTTAATTGGGTCACACGAAAATAATAAATCAAACTACAGTTAATAACAACATATGAAAATGTTATAAAATGCCTTTCGCAAAATTATAAAGAAGTACTTAACAATAAAGTCTAGATTTTCTAGTTTCCACTGTGATAAGTCACGAACTATACTCAGTGTAGGGACTTCGTGGCACTTGAATGAAATATATTAGAAAAGTTGGACCATCAGTTGCTTTGCTTCAGCTTGTAGGTACGAACACACTTTGTACAAAGTTGACTTTGCTAGATGCAACGAAATTTTCTATAAGTATGGTATACTGAAAAAAAAAATTCTTATAGTTTTTTAAATTATTTATTAGGCATACTAAAGATACATAAGTGATCTTCAAAGGTATGATTTCAGGGAAAATTAAAAAGAGCTTTTGTAAAAAATATATATATATATATACTATACACAAGTTTAGTTTTTGTTTTATACTGGACATTTATTGTTTATTGTGTTGTATTTTTATGGTAATTGTATAAATAAAGGTGACAAAATAACAAATCTTGAATAAGCTATCAACTAACACAAGAAAGAAACAAAAAAACATAAAAAAACAATAATTTTCCATCAGCAAAGCATAAGAGGAAGAAACTAGGCAAACCAATTCTCACAGGAAGGGACAAGGAACCTTTAATAAAGAGAAAAGGAAACTCGTAAAAACAAGTGAATCCCACCCTATAAGTCGAGACCCGTAAAATTGTTGATAACACATATAATACTGGAAACAGACTCTAATAATACAAGCTGCAATGTGTCAGCGGAACCTTAGATTGGTTTAGAGCAAGCTAGTGTTGTGCGCTATCAGTGTTGAAAGAACGACCCGTTTATCGATAGTTATGAACAGAAAAGTTGGTTCGCATAATTACACTGTTAGCGATGCACTAGCTGCATGAATGATGGATATCGCTATGTCCGTCACTAGAAACGTCATGGGACTTTGACTATGGGAACGCAACAAGTAGAGGGTTAGAAGAGTATTGGAGGGTTGTCTGTTTAATTACGTTTATATTGTATAAAGGATAACTAAAATTTGTGTAGCAAATCAAGCTGTCATCAGTCCAGTCGTTCGTAGTGTTCTCAATGCGAGTACGTACATATTTCTATTTTTAGTATTTTTTTTAAATTGCGCAATCATATTTTTTTGTGCTTTATTGATTTAAAACAATAAAAGAGAACACCCAAACTCCATAGAAAATTACCCCAGTCCCGGCGCAGAAGAGAAGTATCTCAGTTATTTGTGTATTTTAAGTACTTACAGTATTTTTTGATAGGTGTGTTTGCTGCAAGAAGTGGCAAAAAAAATGCTTAAAGTGAAAACGCCTGATTCCTATTTCTACGTGTGTAATTTTTGTCATAATACAGAAACATTTTATTTAATAACTAGCTTTTGCCCGCGACTTCTTCCGCGTAGATACATAAAATGTAGCCTATGTATCATTGTAGATCCAAACTATCTTCATACCAAGTTTCATGAAAATCGGTCCAGCCGTTTTAGCGTGATTGAGTAACAAACATACATCCATCTATCCAAACTTTCGCATTTAGAATATTAGTAACCTACGTCAGGTTAAACTATATTATATTTTACCTCTTGTGGCGGCTCCAAGTTGCGAACGATATGTTCTACAAATTCAGGGTGATTTTGCAGGAAACGTTCTCTAAGAACATCCCTGCGGCGTCGTCGAAGAGGCTGGTTACAGGCAACAGTCTATGACGATAGTGTCCAACCAAACACAAAACACTCAATCAAAAGTACATTGTATCGTTACCAAGTTGTCGTGAATCTCAGTGTCAATATCCAATCAGAAAGCAATAGTCCAAAATTCAGGTGTGCAAAGTAAAAGGTCGTAAAAATAATCGAAGGATAAATCGCACAGAACAATTAATAATAACGTTATTTTTTCTTTTCTTTTCTTTTATAAATAAAAACGTTATTTTTTATTTTTTTCCGTTATTATTTAACGTTAGCCACTTCTTGCGGCAAAGAGACATATTTTCTTTTACTAATAAAATACACAAAACTCTGATATAACTTTCTTTTGCGCCGGGTCTGGGGCTTTTTTGGTTGGTTGTTCACCTTTAGTTACTTACCGATGGAATTATTTATGCAGGGTGTAACAAAATTGGTGTAGGACCCGTTAACTGGGGAATCTACTCGTCGTACTGAACAATTTTTGTTCTACGACTTTGCTCAAATCAGTCCAAAAATTTTTTTGCGATTTGAGCAAAGTCACAAAAGAACAAAAGTTGTCCAGTACGATGAGTAGAATCCCCAGTTAACGGGTCCTACACCAATTTGGTTACAACCTGTATATTTTAAATAAAATACTTACAAATATGCAACATTTTCTCTCTTGAAAAAGTTAATCCTTTGCACTTATTTATGTGTAAAATATAGTTACAATAAATCCAAATAAAAGCTAATAAGTCACTGCGCGTGGAGATTTTGACGCACTTGAATAAATGGGTCACAGTCGTTTGCAGCGGCGTCCTTGATCAATTGACATTGAAAAGTACCGAAATACGAAATTAATAGCAGTAATGCACAAAAAAGTGTGATAGTATAATAATTAAGCTAGTATTAAAAATGTTGTACGTCGATTAAGTAGCAGAGCTATTGTAGCACGAACATCTGTGAAATAGTTATCGATTGTCACCATAAAGAAAATCGATAGTTTTGCTATCGATAACTCTTCATCACTAGTAGTACTGAAGTTTATTTTATTGGCAACCAAAAGTTGACCTTAACGTGACTATTTTAAGGGTTATAATTTATAAAGATAGATTATACTGTATGTATTAGTAATGAACAGAATAGGAAAAGCTTATCGTAGAGACAATATATTTTCAGTCAGTAAGTATAATATACCTAGTACCTACTGTACAAAGCTGTGCCCGTGTTTTAGTATCAAATATCAACAGCGACAAATAAATTGTAGCCGAATAAATCAAACCTTAAAGCAACTCGATTTAGTGCATGCTGGGCCCTTTGTGGCAGCATCACCATCCAGCTTAAATATTTTCATGACGATTGGTTTTGCGTTACCCACATCCAGTGGCTTTCAACGACCTTCACCAGCACGTGTAGCATGAGGCGTAGACAAAGCTGATTGTCCCGCCAAACGCGAGAAAACAGCTCAGCTGTCTCTTTCAGTAGCTTAGCGTTAGAACGGAACAAACGCTTTTAATATTCGCGTCGCGCGCGAGATATGTCGCCATGCTACTAGGGCTGGTCATCGATCCACCGAGTGGGAGGCCTGCCTACGCTATGTCTTTCGGTGTGCGATCACCATTCGAGAACTTCAACGCGCCAGCGGCCATATGTTCTACGAGCTATGTGCAGGGCTAAATAAACATACGGGGAGACATTTTGCCAACATGCGGCAAATCGTTGATTAGTTATAAACTAATCAAGTTTCCTCAGCTTTCTCCAAGGACCAAAACAATAAAAACAAAAAATATTGAACTTTCCATAGTCACTGTAGATAGTTCATTGAAATTGTTCAGTTGTCAAGGTTCCTTGTTGAAAGATGCAAGTTAGTTACATGAGTAGCATCTTTCACTTATGCCGCTTGTCAGCTAGTTAATTTAGTCACATTGATTGTATGTGTGGCGGCAGTGTACTAAACGTGGTAACAATACACAGGGTGTTAAAAAAGTGCGTTTAAAACTTTAAGGGGTAACTCAGAATCAAGTAAGTACAGAACACAGGAAAAATATTTTAAAAAATCCGATCTACATTTTTTTTTCAGTTTCCCGTAAAAAATATTTTTTCACTACTCAGACTAAAAAAAAATTGTAGATCGGATTTCCAATATTTCTCCTATATTCTATACTTGATTTTGAGTAACCTCTTAAAATTTCAAATGCACTTTTCTTAACAATTTATATATACATTTTAGTACCTATCTATCAGCCGAAAGACGTCCACTGCTGGACAAAGGCCTCCCCCAAGGATTTCCACACCGACCGGTCCTGTGCGGCTCGCATCCAGCGGCTTCCTGCAACCTTTACCAGGTCGTCGGTCCACCGAGTCGGGGGCCTGCCCACACTGCGCCTTCCGGTGCGCGGTCGCCATTTGAGAACTTTACTGCCCCAACGGCCATCTGTTCTACGAGCTATGTGCCCTGCCCACTGCCACTTAAGTCTAGCGATTCTGAGAGCTATGTCGGTAACTTTAGTTCTCCTACGTATCTCCTCATTTCTGATTCGATCACGTAGGGAAACACCAAGCATAGCACGCATAGCCAAGCATAGCCCTTTGGGTGACTTTGAGCTTCTTATAAGGCCCATAGTAAGCGACCATGTCTCGGATCCATATGTCATCACTGGCAACACACACTGGTCAAAGACTTTAGTCTTGAGGGACTGCGGTATATTGGACGTAAAGATATTGCGAAGCTTCCCGAACGCTGCCCAGCCGAGTTGGATTCGACGATTGATCTCTTTCTCGAAGTTGGACCTACCTAACTGGACTGTTTGTCCCAGGTATACATATTCGTCAACAACTTCGAGTGTAGAGTCTCCAACCTTCAGAGGAGTGGGTGTAACACGGACGTTTGACATGATTTTCGTCTTATCCATGTTCATTTTAAGACCCACTTGTTGGGAGACTCTACTAAGTCCTTCGAGCATTGCGCCTAGGTCTTCCAAGGTCTCAGCCATGATCACGATATCGTCAGCAAATCGAAGGTGAGTGATGTACTCGCCATTGATGTTAATGCCGAGTCCTCTCCAGTCCAGAAGCTTGAAAACGTCTTCCAGTGCAGCGGTGAACAGTTTCGGAGATATAACGTCTCCCTGTCTCACCCCACGCTGCAGCCGGATAGGTTTCGAATTCTGATCCTGGAGGTGGACCGACATGGTGGCGTTTTCATACAAGCACTTCAACACTTCGATGTATCGATAATCAATTTGGCACCGTTGGAGAGACTGCAACACAGCCCAGGTCTCGATCGAATCAAAGGCTTTCTCATAGTCCACAAACGCCAAGCATAGTAGCCGATTATACTCTTCGGTCTTCTGTATAATCTACCGCAGCGTATGTATGTGGTCTATGGTACTGAAGCCTTTTCGGAAACCGGCTTGTTCGGGAGGCTGGAAGTCGTCAAACCTGCGTACGAGACGATTCGTAATGACTCTCGAAAACAGCTTGTAGACATGGCTCAGGAGTGAGATGGGTCTGTAATTCTTCAGCAGAGACTTATCACCCTTCTTGAAGAAGAGCACCACCACACTCCTGTGCCATGCTGTAGGCGTTCGTCCCTCGAGCATGACGGAATTAAATAGCTTCTGAAGAGCTATAAGTACCGGTTCTCCACCTGCTTTCAGAAGCTCAGCCGTAATTCCATCATCACCCGGTGCCTTGTTGTTCTTAAGCGGTTTGAGAGCCATTCTAATCTCGCACAGGCTGGCCTCTGGGATATCTTCGGTATAGTGTCGGGACAATCTGGCTCTCGGGTCTTCAGCCAGATTGCTGACAGGTAAGCGTGTAGTCATGTATAATTGTCCGTAGAATTTCTCAACCTCTTCCAACAGCTCGGGCTTGGACGACACGAATCTGCCATCCTCGGTCTTCAGCTTTGTCAGTTGGCTTTGACCAGCAGACAGATCCCTTGCGAATACTTTGACCCTTTATTGCGCTCGATAGCCTCTTTAATACGGTTGGTATTAAATTGGCGTATATCACGGGTCAAGGACTTGGAGATCTGTCTGTTTAGTCGCCGATACTGACAAGCATCTTCAGAGGATTTCAGAATCAGGCTTCGTCTTTCCTCCATGAGCTTGCTGGTGAGGTCCGAGATACGAGATGTTCTTTTTAAACGGCCGGTTTTGAAGGCCTTATTCCCAGCCGTTTGGACAATTTCCATGAACCTGTCGTTATAATTGTCCACATTTTCGCATTCTCCTAGGCATTCGAAGCGGTTGTGCAACTCGAGTTGAAAGCTTTCGGGGTTGGATAGGCGCTGGTCGGAGCGTGGACTTCATCAGTCGACATCTTTCTAGCTTTGTTTTTAGATTCAATGTGCCTCTTACCATTCGGTGATCGCTTCCTGTCTTCAGCGAGTTGATCACAGAGACATCATTGAATATTTGCCTTTTTGTCGACAAGATGAAGTCAATCTCATTTTTTACTACGCCACTGGGACGCAGCCATGTCCACTTGCGCTGTTTTGGCTTTTTGAAGAAGGAGTTCATCATGAAGAGGCCCTCCTTCTCCATAAAGCCAGCCAGCAGCTGACCCCGCGCATTCCTCTCTCCGTATCCAAATTTCTCCACTCTCAGCTCGTTGTCCCTTCGTTTGCCTAGTTTCGCGTTGAAGTCCCCCATCACAACGGTGAAATGGGTCCTGGAGCTATGTATGGCTCTGGAGATATCCTCATACATAGCCTCCACCTCTTCGTCGGGGTGTTCCGCGGTCGGCGCATATACCTGTATGACCTTCAGCGAATACCGTTTGGTGATTCTGAGTATAAGGTACGCTACCCTCGTCGAAACACTCTCGACCTGTACCACGTTGTTGACTAGGGACTTGTGGACAATAAACCCGACACCACCCTGGGACAGTTGGTCGCCCTCCCGGAAATAGAGCAGGTTTCCGGACTTAAGGATCATGGTGTCCTCACCCTCTCTTCGGACTTCACATAATCCCACAATATCCCATCGTAACCTGCTCAATTCCTCCTCCAGTTCAGCGAGTCTTTCGTCCGTTCGCAGTGTGCGCGTGTTATAGGTTGCCAGGGCCAAAGGTTTTTGTTTTTGGTAGCCTGGCCTCTGCCGGAGATTCTTCGCACCCCATGCCCCGGCGTTACCGTGACCGCTACCGGAGTCAGGAATAGCGGGGCTGCCGGGGACTAGGGGCCGTTGTTTCGGGTTCCTAATCATATTTGGGGGGTAGTTGCCATAATCGCCACGCTTGGCATGCGGGTTGGCGATCGCAGTGTGGCGTGAGCCAAGATGGTACGCGGGAAAGACGCTGCTGCCCATCCTCCGGTTTATGGATCCCTTAGTCGCCTTTTACGACACCCACGGGAAGAGATGGGGTGGTGCTACTCTAAGGCCACACCACAGGCCAGGCCATTTTAGTACCTACTACTACTATTATACAGTAAAATCACTCCATGCCCCTGTTTAAATAGTTTCAGCTCATTTTGTTAAACATTATATAAATAGTTATATTAAATAAGTTACAATTATTTTCTTAAGTCTTGTATTTTCTCGCTAGTGAGGTGAAAAGTTTTTTCTAAACCTTTGAATAGGTACCTCGCTATTCAAAGTCAGCAATAAAATTGACTTTTGCATAAATAACTATTCTAATCTATCACCAATTTATGTTGGAATTATAGAAATATCATTATTATTTAAAAGTAGTTATTACCTAAGAGATTAGGATTAACTTTAAAAGTCACTAGAAAATCAGAGACAAGGTCAACCCCAATCAAATAATTTTCATTCTATTAGTAGGTATTTGAATGTTTCTACGACGTGTCTGAATATTATTTCTATTAAAAATTTTCGCACTTTCAAACTTTTTATTGTATTATAATAAAATCACAAAAGAGGCATACGCATTGTGAGACTTAAAATATTAACAAGATGTTTTCGTAGGTTATCGCCCAACTTTTCCTGGCTCAGACCTCCTTTAAGGCATTTTCATAAAATTTACAAACTCTGGCAGGCAAGACTCAACAGCGATGAAAGGGAAGATTAAAATATAAAAAAAAAACAACTTTGAAATACAACATTTCAAATGCGCTGGAATAGGGGAAGTATTCAACATCAATCCGTAAGAGAACTGTGTTACGGATACCTCGAGTTTAAATTTTACAGACTCATTACCTAGGTGAGGCAAAGGAAATAAGTTTGCTATTTGCTGCGCGGGCTCCTGGTCTAGAATTTCAATTATCCCGTTCTTTATTATGAGCAACGAGTTCAAACCGGTCAAAGCTAGTGGTTAATCTTTGCTAGGATAATTTTGACTTTGATGTCGTACTATAAATTGTTATTATAATATTTATAACAATGTCATAACTTTGCGAAATGAAAACTTAAACGGAGCACAAGTTTGATGTTTTCTTTAAAAAAAAAAACGTATAAAAATTCTACGTAAACTATTTCGCGTGGAAACACATAACATCAACATAGTAATATCTGGATTATAAAGTAAAACAAAAAGAATATCGGCTAAAAATAAAGAGGTGTAGCAATGCTTTAAGTTGTATTTTTCGAAATCACGACCCTCGGTCTATGAGTTAATGAAAAAGTGGTAAACTGAGTCAGTTCACCTTCAAGTACTTATTACTTTAATCTTTTTGCAATATATAAACAACTCTACTTACTTGATAAAGTAAGTATCTACCTAAAAAAATCTACAGATTTTTATAAATCGCTGACTCTCAAAAGCTGTTTTAACAATGGAGCTCTGGAGTGTTTTCAATTTCCTGAATATCTACATCGGTCGTTGATTTGTTGTTATTAAATACCTACCGCCAGTTCCTCCAACAATTCGCAAATATTTACATTCAATTTCTGATTTTTATATAAGATTTATGTAATTATTTGCCTATAAATTTAATTCTTCGCAATTCAAAAAATATCTTTTCAGAAGTGATAACAATGAGATTTTTAGTAAAAATATGATTATATTTGTCATACAATTAAAAATTTCGACTGTTACGATACAAAAAAAGGTCGAATATCGAGAGTTCAAAAATTATTGACGTTTATTTATAAATAAAGTAGTAGAATAAAAATTGGCACATTTGACCCGAATAATGTTCATATCCGCTAGCAAAAAAATACTTAGTGGTATAAGCTAAAAATGCTCGGAGAGAGGGATCAATGGCGACGGGTAGGGGAGGTCTTTTCCCAGCAGTGGGACCCAGCAGTTTCCCAGCAGTTAAAGATTATAAAAAACGCTCAAAATAATTAATACCTCAATTCCGCAATGCAAAAGTCACTTTTTATAGATAGATACTTAACTGATAGATACTTAACTGTCAACATACGAATCTTCTTCTTCCTATCCCAGTAAACCGATGTTTTTTTCATAGTTCAGCATAAAAATAGAAGAGCTAAACCGAGACCGTATGTTACTCTTTATCAGTCTTATTCATGCCGCGTCACGACTGATATTAATCGTGGTACGGAGCCCACTGTCGGCCGCTAAGTCATTGCCGGATTGACTGCCAGACTTATTGTACCTGAGACTTTCCTTGATGGATTGGTGAGAAACAAAGAAATGACTTTAACAAATAACCTTTCTTTTTAATAAGGACAGTTTTCCTGAAACTAGGCACGTTTCTGTCTTGTCTAAAGCATATCTTGACTAACACGGTTGGTCAGTGGTTAGCGCCTCTGACTATACTGATCAGAGGGTCGTGGGTTCGATCCTCATCCAGGGCAAACATTTCTGTGATGTACAGATTTATTATTTGCCGTGGGTGTATTTTATCTGTATTATGTATTTCAATGTATATGTGTATGTATATCAATCTCTGGTTCCCACAATACAGGAACTCCTAGTTTGGGGCCAGATGACCTGTGTGCTTTGTCCTTGACATTATTATAGTTAAAGCAACTGAAACCATTTAAACTGAGCCTTTTACTCATGAAACTGAGCAACTTGCCCAAGGAAAGGATAATCAATTAGCAAAAAAAACTTTTCTAACAATCTATTCGACTTACCTATATTTTAATATTAGCTTGTGCCCGCGGCTTCGCCCGCGTAGAATAAAAAAGCGGTTACACTATCCTCTTTTAATCTATAAATATTGAAATAATACAGTCTGTTTGTTCATCCGGGATTGATCCCAAAAATAATTGAGCCGAGAGGCATGGAGAAGACGTCAAAAATTTTGTGTGTTTCTTAGTGGACGCCTCCGTTCTATAAGGTAATTCTGTGCAAAGGAGACGTTTCACGGGACTATGGAGCTTGGACCTGGTCTGTATACTAAACATCATAAATAAGTCATTAAAAACATAGTCTTTTCTAATTGTACATTTCTTTCGATTTACCTTCGTTGCGAGGTTCATCTAAATTCTCAGATTTAACAATCGCAACACATAAATCACCCAACATGGCGAAGCGAGCGCAATTTTGAGCATTTTACGTTCAGAAACTAAATTTTTGTACCAAACATTGAAATTAATAATTTAGTTGTCCGACAAGTAACTCGAAAACCAGCTGTTATGCTTGTAAAAGAGGCAAGGCATATCCGCAGATTTTAAAAATCGTACACCAATGTCAGAAGTCAGAACAGAAGGGTGTTGAGTCAGTCAGAGTCAGAGAAAGCATCTGAGGAATATGTGGACGAAGCCGTAATTTCTGAACGTGACCTTCTATTGAAAGCTTCAGTGTTACCGTTTGTATTGTAAAAGGTGCTGACAAAACATTACGCTTGAACCACGCAACCCTGCTTCTAATATTTTTTTCATTATTTTTCCTAGAAAGCCTATATTTTTCTATATTTTTCGTACTCCGTACATGTCCAGGCACAAAATAAAACGTGTCGTTTCAAGTTTCTAGATCCAGGGGTTTGGCCTGTACTTTGCCATACAAACTTCCACCCCTCAATTTAACCCCTTCAGAGGGTGAATTTTGAAAAACCCTTCCTTAGTGAATACCTCCGTTCTATAAAGAAACACTGTGCAAAATTTGAAGTTTGTAGACCCAGATGTTTGGCCTGTACTTTGCCATAAAAACTTCTACCCCCATTTTAACTCCTTTAGAGGGTGAATTTTGAAAATCCTTCGTTAGTGGATGCCTCCATTCTATAAGGAAAATCTGTGCAAAATTTCAAGTTTCTAGACCTAGGGGCTTCGCCTGTGGGTTGATCTATCTATCTTGGAGCCCCGTTTCACCCCCTTAGAGGGTGAATTTTGAAAAAAGTATTATTTATTAATAACTAGCTTTCGCCCGCGGCTCCGCCCGCCCGCCGCGTGGATTTCGCTTTATGTCTATCTCGAAGGTATCCCACGGGAACCATGCATTTTCAAAAAGTAACCATGTGTTAGTCCAGTATTCTAAAACGGAAATAATTAAAAAATTATCTCAGCAGACGTGTGCTCGGTGCAAGTCCCGGCTACCAACCCCAAAGCTATCGTTATAGCAGTTATAGCAGTTATCGTTTACAGTCCAACTACGATTATTTAGCACTTCGACGTATGACAACCTGACATTTGTCAAGCAGGCATCTGTCATACTAACATCTATCAAACTGTCATGTGTCACACTCACATCTGTCAAACTGACATCTGTCAAAATCGCAACGGTTAAACTGACATCTGTCAAAACGACAATTGTCAAAGTGGCAACTGTCAAAATGTCAACTGTCAAAATGACAACTGTCAAAATAACAACTGTCAAAATGACAACTGTCAAAATGACAACTCTCAAAATAATAACTGTCACAATTACAACTGTCAAAATGACAACTGTCTAAAGGTAACTGTCAAAATGACAACTGTCAAAATGTCAACTGTCAAAATGTCAACTATCAAAATGTCAACTGTCAAAATGACAACTGTCAAAATTGCAACTGTCATAATGGCAACTGTCAAAATGACCGCTGTCAAAATGACAACTGTCAAAATGACATCTGTCAAAATGACAACTGTCAAACAGACATTATCAAAATCAGGTTTGATTTCCGCCTGATACATGGAAACCCTCGAGCTTTCCGGGATGAAAGTATCCTATGTGTTAATCCAGGTATTAAACTATCTATGTACCAAATTTTATCCGAATCTGTTGAGCCGTTTTTGCGTGATTGAGTAACAAACATCCAAACATACAAACATCCAAACTTTCACATTTATAATATTAGTAGGATAAATGCATTTATGAATTTCGGCATTAAGTTAGCTGGTTAGTATTGAAACGATATACTAAAATATGACGTCATAGATTAATCTTTAAATTTTTAATCGACTTCAAAAAAAGGAGGAGGTTCTCAATTCGTCGGAATCTTCTCGAAGACGCCTGAACCGATTTGGAAAATTCTTTTTTTGTTTAAAAGGGTATACTTCACAGGTGGTCCCATATAAATTTTATCGAAATCAATTCAGCGGTTTTTGAGAAAATCAACAAAAACATAGCAAAACTGGAGTTGTTGCGATTGAAGTCGGTTGTTTTTATTGAACGAAATGACATATTTGATAAAAAGTAAATTATAGTATTTAGCTGACTTGCAGCAGTCAAGTACCCAATAATTGCATTAGGTTTTGAACTTCAGAACGAGAATAAATAAATGTACTTATTGTCATCAGAATTGAACATGCCTGCAAATTTAAAGTCAATCCATCAAGAGGAAGATTTGTACTATATATACACACAAGTGAAGTTAAATAAAAGCTTGTTAAAATGACAAACAGTCAAGGTTTAGGCTAGCTAGAGATCAGTCTAAGCTAGAAGGATAGAATATCATGATACAGTAATTTCATGTTATCGTAGCCACACTGCGGAGAGCGTATTTCACCAAGTTAATGGTCTGTAGAACCAGAACTTAGCAGTATTATTAAACCGTACACTCGCAATATTTATAACTCCACTATGAGATGGGGTATCCATTGATTGTGTTCTGTAGAATGTTACGAAACTTTTTGGTAAATGTTTGTTCTGTAGTGCCGAAAAATGTTTACTTAAAAAAGCCTTCTAATTTTAAAATTTTAAAAATCTTCATAAGTTATACAATGTATAGTCCATTATGAGATGGAGTATTCATTTTTGATTGTGCTCTATAGAATTTTAGGGAATGCGTTTTGCGTAGTGTTATTTTTTTAACTAACCTTCGGATTTTAAAATTCGGTATGTCGTTGTAGGTTATTAAATTGTTTTTTTTTACATACCTTTACATATCTATAGGTACTTATCAATTTGGCGAACGAATCGAATGGATAGTATAAGGTTCCACTTTCTAAATATTTTTATCAGATTTTTCAAAGGGATCCTATGTACTATCCTATCCTATCGTATTCTAGGGATGTACAAAATAATTAACTATATTAAATTTGCTTCATTATAAGCACCTTCTTATATTTTCTTACATACTGCGCCGACTATCCTCTATACTTAGTAGTTATCATGTTAACTCGTATAGAAGACTCTACTATAAGAGTAAACATGATAATGGATCAGTTGTTTTATTAATTAATAAACCTCCAACTTTCTTATTTAAAGTTTTATTATTTCCCCTAGGATGTTACTTTTGTCAAGACACCAACTCATTTAACTAATAGAACATTATGATGAAGCACCTCAATTTCGTGATGAGATAGCACATCTTCAACTAGATCCAGTTGACCCCCGACAAAGTATTTCCGCCTTACTTCATACAGATTTGAAGTACGCATAAATTGTTTCTTGAAGGTCATCCAAGACTGGACGCCCGTTCCAAACTTGGGGCGCTTTTGCATTGCTTATGTCCGAATTCGGAAAATTTGGAATATTATAAAACGTCATCATCACGTTCTGTTAGGTTTGCCTGAAAAATGGAAATTTTTGTTATAAGCACGGCGTAATATTGACGTATTTATAAGGAATTGTTTTTCTTGTCTGTTTCTTAGTAACCAATTTGTTTTCGATCTCGGGAGTAACAAAGGTGTAGCATCAGTCAGTGCAGGTACTTTTTAATGACGTATTTATACAGGGTGTTAAAAAAGTGCGTTTGAAATTTTAAGGGGTTACTCAGAATCAAGTACAGAAGACAGGATAAATATGGAAAAAATCCGCTCTTCAAATTTTTTTTCAGATTCCCATACTAAATCTGAATTGTGAATCAATAATTTGTATGGAAAACTGAAAAAAAAGTTGTAGATCGGATTTTTCCAATATTTTTCCTGAATTCTGTACTTGATTCTGAGTAGCCCCTTAAAATTTCAAACGCACTTTTTTACCACCCTGTATAATAAAGCCGAACAATAATAAAATTTATAGTGTACCAAGCACTACTACTTCTTGGTATAATTTATTTGATTTAAAAACGACATTGCAAAAAGTACATAGAACTACTGCAATCTATCTAAATAAAAAATCTAAAATGCCCTACACGTGACCGAGGGTGATGATAAGTGTAACACCAGGCAACCGCCGCCTATACCTAGTGGATAGGACGGTTAAATTATGCCACACGATAAGAGAGAGAGATCTATCTAAAATAATAAAAAAATGAAATAACATCCATCTACAGTATCATTTTTTTAACTTATAATTTGAGAGAGTTTGACTAAATTTAACCTGATTGAAAGTGACAATCTACTCGAGGATGGTACAAGCAAACTTAAATCTTACCTATTCACTCTCAAGCCTAATTAACCACATCTTACAAACCGTATTTTGTATAAAATAAGTAACTGTTCATAATTGTAGTCATTTTCGGTCACCTGTAGCACCACTAATAGGTATTTTGCTCGTATGTACTACCCATACTATTCTGTATATGTACCTATGTATGCTGGGTGTTAATTGGTGGTGGCCGTATCAAAACTATTTAATTCATCTGTATGGTAAAGGATAATTTCATACTCAAAACATATGTTTAATTTTAAAACTAGCTAATGTAATGTAAATGAAACTGACCTTGATAACTACTTTTTAATTATCTCATCTCACCTCACTAATATTATAAATGCGAAAGTATGGATGTTTGTTTGTTCCACTTTCACGCCGAAACTTCTAAACAGATTTGAACGAAATTTGGTAAGTAGATAGATAGATAAAGCACTCAGCTAGGATATTTTTTATCCCGGAAAACTCGAGGGTTCCCGGAGGAATGGCTAAAAACTGTTTTTTTTAACTTTGTCACAAGATGGCGCGGCCTTAACATTTTATTTCTCTCTGGACCCAAATCTGAAGTCCACGTAGACGAAGTCGTAGACGGAAGCTAGTATAATTAAAAAAATGAAGGCAACGATTTTACAGTCCGATTCGTTTGAGATAATGTGCACGCGCACACCCAGCTTCCGTTTCCACAAACTCTCGGTGCATTTAACGAGATAACTTCGTCAGTTGAGTAAGATGAAGGCAAAAAGTTGACATTTAGTCTTGTATTATAGTATGCAAACTTATTTGTTGGTAGTTAAGCGGCTAGAGTACAGTCGGCAATGGGAAAAAGTATGATGATTCCGAAAATATCATAAGATGCAGCCAGTGACGTGCACAGAGTTTACACATAGGGTAGGCAGAAATAAAATTTTATATAAAAATGGAAAACTTACCATTAGTGTATCAGTTAACTTTAACTGGCCTTTTCAACTGGTCTCGTTACCTACGACTTTTTAAATATGTGAAACTTTAAACAAGACTCTAGGTGCTTTTCACAGAGATTGTGCTACCTATTTTAACGAGGCATTTAAAGCCAGTGTCATTCCAAACTGTTTTACTGTTAGACAATAAAATGCACGGAAAACAATACAGTATATCCGTGTACACAATTCGCGGAGCCAGTTATTAATTCATATTAATTTATTTGAAATAAACGAAACTCTAGCACACACCTTCCTTTAGCTATTATTTGAGATTTCTCACTTCGAAAACACGCCGTCTTTTAGTTTAGCTCTAAACACACATTTCCAGCACAGTTCTCGTAGCTAAAGTTATCCATTATCCTGAATTACTCAAACATTTAGCAACAAGAAATAGCTATTTTCAATTATCAACAAATGCGCAATAAGCTAATTTATAATAATTTTCTTTCAAACTTCGTTACACTTGCAACCAGTAAACAAAGAATATGGCATTATTTTAAATAATTTCCAAGAATGGACTCACAAAAAACAAGAATAAAATGAAATGGTTCTTATTTTGTAAACTCAAAGAGCATCATTGTCTTGCAACCATCTTGCAGCTATTAAAAAATACACGGCAAATTGTTAATACTAACTAAATTCTTGTTAGCACTACTTTCATATTAGACTTCTTAAAATGGCCGTGTAATCAAACAAGCAGTGCCTACAAATCACGCACACACGCGCAATTTCAGTACAAAATTATTCACATACATAAATAGCGGCTACACTGTAACCGTATAAAATACTGTACTTGTGTTTGTGAAAAAATGGCGAAAGACAGGCAGAATGTTGTCTGCTTATGACACCAGTCGGCAGCACTGTCACATAATGCGATGAGACGATTCTGTTAACCATTATTCTGTACTGCGTTTTTTCTCAAAATCGGTAGGTGGCGCTGTTTACGAGTTGAGTAGATATTGTTATTATTAAATGGAAACGGAGGGCATAACGGTAAATGAAAGTTAAAGTATCGTGTAATATAATACGTAAGTTTTAATTTTTTTGTTTGTAAACTGGCAGATTTATCAGGGTAGGCAGTGCTTTTCTGCCTCTATGGACTGCACGCCACTGGATGCAGCTGAGTATTTAATATAAATTTCAACTTTCTACCTCCACGCGTTCCTGAGAAAAAAGGTCTTGAAAGACAGACAGACAGAGAGACGGACAACGAAGTGATCCTATAAGGGTTCCATTTTTTTCCTTTTAAGATACGGAACCTTAAAAATTTAAAATTATTTTTTCATACAAAGTTTACAAATTAATAACTGAAAATTGGTACAGAAGTCAATAGTTTCTTTATTCTAATTATGTATAGTGCTTTAGAGAATATTGTTTCATGCAAAGTATACCTTCACCGCTTCTCATTATACGTCAACTGTACACAAAACCTCACGAGAAAGACGTTGTTGAGTATTGTATAGTTTCTCAATTTAGCCAGAAACCTTATAATTACTATGAATAGTCACTATGACGTACATGTTCGCTTATTAAAATACATCGAGCGTAAAATTGGAAAGCGAGACAAATATTTTGTTATGTTTGTGTAATTAACAATGCCTATACACTTAGACAAAACATAATAGATACAGTTTCTAACGGAAAAGATAATAAAGCATTATCTATTCTGAATCCATTACCAATCAAATCAATTTAAAATCAAACCATCATCATCACTTACTACCAGGTGAGATGATGCCAGGGCTAACCAATTGCGGATTAAAAAACGCATCAGATATAGATTAAAATTTAAATGGGTTTTTTAAGTAGATGCTGAACTAAACATATTCTTTTAAATCATATTTTATTTATATTTATCATAGTACTAAGTTCCTACCACTCGAAACTAAGCGTTTCGGGAAGTGTTGACGGAGCGACACTAAGTAAAAAAAAAATATTAAACCATACCTCGCATCCATCTATTAAGATTATAAAAAATATCAACTCTTTTAGGCTACAGGTTCGGATAAATAGACATACATGTGTAATACAGTATATACGAGAAAGTATTCTGAATGTATAGTATACTCGTATATTTACTTCCACAGCAATTTTGAAGTACGTTATAATTTGTAGAAGGCTTTAAAGTTGTCCTAATATAATACCCCTCTTTTCTTTTGCGTGGCGTGGGTTAAAAGAAACGAAAATTAAATGTATCTACCTACCAAGCTATTATAATTTAAATTCTATTCAATTTATTAAAAAAATAGAATATTCAGGTTTCTTTCCTATAAAAAACTTCAATGTACAAAAAAACTACTGAAGCCGAACAAAAGCTTGCTGAAATACGTAAATAACTCAGATTTGAAGGCACTGATCCTTTATTGAAGGGAAGGGAAGTTTTTTTATGTCGTTTCTATAACAGCGACTCTTTTATTTGACTTGGATTTGTGCTCAAATTTTTTGTTTACATGCTGACTATCCTCTACTAGTACACAAAATTTCTAAACGGAAAACAGCTAATGGTAATGAGAGTTTCCGAAACCCAGAATATTCCTCGGCAGCATGGAAATAAGGTAAAATGCAACTACTATTATTCAATGAATTTTGTGGGATCTACCGAGAGGAAGGTGCATGTAGATGTAGAACTGTTTAATTCTGCATAATTAAAGGAAACGAAAGTTTTGTTTGAAACCTTAGTACTAAAAACTACGTTTTATGTGTTGTTACTATTTTCTGCTTATTATAAGCACGGAAATGTTTTAAATAACGTTTTGTACATTACATGGGCAAGTTGTACATGAATAAGTGGTACTTTTTGATTACCGGTGTCCGTCTATGCATTAAAATAATAATTTGGTAAGCTCATCGAATTATCTGATGAATTATTTAGAATATAAGGTTAAATTTTAGTCTGGTGTTCCAGAAGTTAAAAACAGAGAAACCAAAAACTGAATAGCTTGAGAATATTCTCTATTAAATTTGATTTACTTTTATCTATTTGGAAGCTAAACCGAAAAGGTTAAATAAAATCAATGTATAAAAAGTATTTTCTTCCTAAACCTCTGTTTAGAAAAAACATCTTTAATCCCCTGGATTTAAAGCTTAAACCTCAATAAATTTTAGAGCTCAGCCCAACGACGTTCGTTCAAAAATGATTTAAAATCGCAGTTTTTCAAGAGTAGCATTTTAATAACGCTTTGTCCGTAAATGCATCAGTAAAGTTAATGGGATTTTGGAACGAAAGTGGGCTCTACGCGGCCCGCTTCGCTCAGTCGAGAAACACTTTGCGCGTTGTTCACTGATTGTGTTAAAATAAAAGAGGATCCAATGAGGTTTTATCGTTCATTAAGCCTAAGTGAAATTAACCAACCGTATTTTCCTTTAATGCAATTAAATCCTGAACATATTCTGTGACTCACAATTGGTTAAGGTTAGGTTGGTTGGCATCATTGGTTTCTCATTAAGTGAACTTCTGAAAGCGTCAAACTTATTCCGTTATTATTACATCTATTTTTATGTATGTTTCGATGCGCATCGTGAAGATGACACGGTCGGTGTCAATCATACAGATTAACTGACTACAATTACGGTCATAATCTGGGTGGGTTTGGCTGTTAGTGGCATTTATCCCGACCGCTTTCGTGCTTCGCTGGTCACGTTAAGCCATTTGTGCCGGCTGCTATCGCTAGATGGTAGTGGTAAAGACTTGTCGGAGGCTTTATAGGCGGCTTGAAAACTTCTGACACTGGGGTTGGCCTCTAGCCTCACAAACTCACCAATCCGGACTTGTCCCCCATGTGTGGAATATGTGCTAACCTTCCCGATATATGGGAAGAGACCCGTGCCCCTGCCGTGGGGACGATATGGGTTGTTAACGAATGTTTAGATGATTAGATTACTTTTTTTTCCTGCTGCCAAAGCAGAGAATAATGTTTTCCGGGCGTACAAATCTTTTATATGTTTGTAAGTATTTATGTCCATCATTGCATCTACTGATCAGATTAAGACTCGTGTTATTTTCTTTAATGGGAGTGCAAGAATTATCGGGTCATCCCACTTCCAGTGTCAACTTTTTATTTCCAATTAATTACGTATTGCGCAATATTTTGCCATAGTTGTTACGCGCATTATATTGTGCAGTCGTATTAGTATATTTTCGAGTATTGTGTTGTCAAGACGTTTATACATTTAAAATGGAAGACTTAAAAAGATCGATTGCTGTGGTGGAGCAACATATATTGCTAAAGTTTTGTGCCATACTAAATTACTCTGAAAAGGTTGCGCATAACTTTATTAGTGAAATGTGTTGATCATAATGCACTAAACAAGAGAACTGTGCAACGATGGATTGAAATGTATAAACAAGGGAGAACCACGGCTGAAGATGAGCCGCAAGCACCTCGACCAATGTCATCAACTAGGTTAGAAGCGATAGATAAAATCAAGGAAACACTTCGTCAGTCATGTAGAGTGAGTGTCAATGATCTTGCCACCCAACTAAATATTCCTCACTCCACTATCCATAGAGTACTGACTGAGGATTTGGGCCTGGTCAATAAAAGTGCAGTATGGGTACCCCACATCCTGACCATGGACCAGAAGGAATTTCTGAAACTGCGCGTAGTCACTTAGCATGGTACCGCCGTAAGAAAAATATACTTAACAGGTTCATATAAATAGATGAAACATGGGTTGAATTTTACACTCCTTATCAAAAGCATCAGTCACGATCTTGGGTCACCAAACACTTCAGCAGAACGTGTACCACGTACAGAGTTACACGAACGATAGATACTACTTATATTAGCTATGGATATTAGAGGGATTGTTTTTTGGAGAACTTACGACGAAGATATAACTATGAATGGAGAGCACTTTATGACATGTTTGAAGAGGATATTCCTAACTGGGCAAATCAGCATCATATAACGAGTCCTATAATTTTACACGATATTGCCCGTCCACACAAATCACAAACAGTTCAACAATTGATTGAAGATAATGGATGGATAGAAATTATTCAGCCACCATACTCCCCGGACATGCATCCTTGCGATTTCAATTGTTTTAGCCATTTAAAGAGAAAACTGTCGGGTACTCGATACAGCTACAAATATTAGACTAAAGAACGTTATTAGTGAATTAAATGAAAGTTGTACTTTGAATGGTGTGCAAGATTTGCCAGCGGTCTGGGAGCGCATAATCAATAATGGGCACCCCATTACTAATTTGTATAACAAGGTTTCATAATTCTATCGTTACTTTTGGCAAAATGGTAAAAAATAAAATATATGACAGCAGAAGTGGAATGACCTAATAATTATACTTCGGGTATCCACCGAAGACGATTTCTTTATTTACTTGCAGCAGTACATGAGATGGTGCTATCTTCGTCACACATTTAGAGCTAGAATATATTTAAAAAATAACGATCAGTATCTTCCGTCTCGCTCCCACCCTCAGCGGCAGCCGGCGGTGTGCGCACGACAACCTCATTACGTGTTTTTGTGTTATCGGGATCACACTGTTTATTCGATTTTCAGGAAGTTGTTTTTTTGGAAATATCTTACCATGGGAAAACGGAAACGGTCAAGGTCAAAAGATAGTGAATATGGAGAAATAGTTAAAAGATTAAAAAAAATGGAAAAACAGTTAAAAAAGAACCGTAGAAGAAAGTCAGTGTCGTCCGAATCGGAAAGTACACATTCTTCTGATCATGGCGTGGATTTACCAGGTTAGCAGTAAAAAATAACAATAGATATCGACATATATTTGTACTCCGCGTATTTCGCGTTGCGTTGTGGTTAGATTTTTGAGTGCTCCACAAAAAATCGTGTTAAGGAATTCCTTTGCTCCACTTATAAAGTGTCGAGGTATATACCTACTCCACGTGAATAAACGTGTTGAGGCTTATTTGATATATTTTTTATTTGCTCCACAATAGTGTTGAGGTTATTTCTCCACGTCAAACGTATTGAGGTCTTTTTTCTTTGCTCCACAATAGTGTCGAGGATAATAGGTACTCCACGTTAAACGTGTTGAGGCTCCACTAAAATAGTGTAGAGGATACCTACTCCACGTTAATAGTGTCGAGGATTTTATATTAATATTTTCATTTTTAATAATATTGATGAACAAACAAAACGATTCGAGGAAGTACACTTACCATATATATCGATAACGGCATGTTATAAAATAGTTACTTGTTGCTCGCTTTAGGTGAAGGCACATCTGAAGAGATTTTAGGCTTGGAAGATAATTTTGAAGACTATCCGCCCGCGGAACCCGAGTACACCGACGAGGCCGGTAATGCGCCGACCCAGTCAATCACGCCGCCCGATCCGGCGGCCTCAGACTCGCCACAGTTACCTTTGCCCCCGCTGAACACGGACGGGTCAAAAATGAACCAGCCTGCTGACGATGATATCACACCAATGTTAGAACCTGAAACTCTACAGCTGCTTGGCGAAGACCCCACCAACGAAAAGAAATACGGAGAAGACTTACACAAAGATATTGCTCAAAGATGGTCACATATACTGGCTAATGGATTACCAAAAGATACACAATCTGAACTAGTAAAAAGTTACTTAGTGTCATCCAACTGCCCAAATATGCAAGCACCAAAACTTAACTTTGAAATTAAAGCAGCACTTACAGAAATAAATATCAAGAAAGACTTATATAGTCAAAGCAAACAAAATCAACTAGCAAGTAGTCTTGCAGCCATAGGGCAAGTTTTAAACTGGGCCCTTTCATCAAAGAATACAGTACCTCAAGATATAATCAAAAAACTGGGGGACGCTGGTAGACTTATCTGTGACAGCCACCACAGAGAATCACTGTCACGCAGACATGCAATTTTATATACACTAAATAAAAATGTAAGAGATACTGTAAAAAACACAAAAATAGATGAACACCTTTTTGGTGCTGATTTATCAGATCATATAAAAACGTCCAAAGCAGTGACCAAGACGGGCTCGGAGATAAAAGCAACACCTCGCCCTCCGTACAGGACACCCACTGTTACACTACCACAAAGGGGTGCTTTAAACTTCAGGGGGGCGCCGCGTGTAGCAGTGGCCGAGTCGCGGCCGACCCCTGCACCTCGCAGGCCGCCGCGGGACCGCCGCAACCAGGACGCGACGAGGGGCCGCCGTCCCACCAGCAGCTACACGCGTCATCCGACGAGGAGACGCTAGCACAGGAGACCCAGGTACCTATTGCTGGTCGTTTACAATATTTTTATGATAAATGGAATGACCTTACTACTAACCCCATCATATTAAGTTGGGTTCAAGGATATAAAATACCATTTTAAGATATACCTACACAAGTCATCCCACCTAAAAATGATGCTGTTATTTCAATCTCTCAACAAAAAAATGTTGAGGAGTGTATTTCTGAACTGTTGGACTCAAATTTCATATCACCTTGTACTCCCTGTGAAGGACAATATATTTCACCGATTTTCACTGTACCTAAACCGAACGGAAAACATAGATTTATATTGAACCTAAAAAACCTAAATAAATTTATACAACCTGAACATTTTAAGATGGAGGATTACCGCACGGCTCTTAAATTATTAGATCAAAATTATTACATGTCTACTATTGACCTCCAAAATGCCTATTTTTTGGTTAATATTGATGAAAATTATCGAAAAATGTTGCGTTTTCAATGGAAATCACAACTATATGAATTTAACGTTCTCCCGTTCGGTCTATGTACAGCACCATTTGTTTTTACCAAATTATTGAAACCTGTGCTTGAATACTTACGCACATCCGGACTACTTTCAGTAGCATATTTAGATGATTTCCTTTGTATTAGTCCTTCATATACTGAATGCTTACAAAACATTGAGCTTACAAAAAATACTTTAGAGTCATTAGGGTTTATCATAAATATACAAAAAAGTGTAATGATACCAAATAAAATATGTAAATTCTTAGGCTTTATATTAAATACAAAAGATATGATTATCACCTTACCCGATGAAAAGAAAAGGCGTATTAGAGACACAGCTCTAGATTTAATGGGGAAAAATAAATGTAAAATTAGGTACCTTGCTGAATTCATCGGCCTTTTGACCGCCGCATGTCCCGCTGTTAGTTACGGTTGGATGTATACAAAATTATTTGAGCGAGAGAAGTTTTTAGCTTTAAATAACTTTGATGACAACTACAATAAACAAATGCAATTAAAACATTTCTTGAAAAATGATTTTTCATGGTGGGTAGACAACATAGAAATGTCATTCTGTCCTATTCGTAAAAATAACTATATATTAGAAATTTTTAGCGATGCATCTGGAACTGGCTGGGGAGTAGCATGCGGTGATCAAACTGCAAGTGGTAACTGGAGTAAGACTGAATTGGCTCTTCATATAAATACACTTGAACTGAGGGCCGCGTTCTATGGTTTAAAGATATTCACTATAGACTTGCGGGATTGTGATATTTTATTGCGAATCGATAACACCACTGCCATTTGTTATATAAACCGAATGGGTGGCATCCAACACACTCATCTTAATGAGCTTTCTCGAAAAATATGGCAGTGGTGTGAGAACAGAAATCTATTTGTTTTTGCCTCATATATCAAGTCACGTGATAACGTGGTGGCTGATCGGGAATCTAGACAAATTAATATAGATACAGAATGGGAACTTTCTACACAAGCATTCAAACAAATAGAAAATACCCTAGGCTCCCCAGAATTTGATCTCTTTGCTAGCTCTCAGAACTTCAAATTCCCAAGATATGCATCATGGAAATTAGACCCATATTCTGAAGTCATAGACGCTTTTACATTTGATTGGCATGATATTTATTTTTACGCATTTCCACCTTTCAGTCTGATAACAAAAACTTTAGAAAAAATAATCACGGATAAGGCAAATGGTATCCTAGTTGTACCTTATTGGCCATCACAACCTTGGTATCCCTTATGGTCTAGGCTTGTTACGTCTGAAAAAATATTCCTCGGGCCTCATAAATCTTTATTGCATTCCCCTTTCAGAGAATGTCATCCACTCCATTTGGATCTTACCCTGGTGGCAGCAATATTATCAGGCAATCAATGATCAAGCGTGGCGTACCACAGGAGTCCTTGGATATAGTGATGGCCTCCCTCCCTTCACAAACGTTAAACCAATATAGTAGCTCAATTAAATCGTGGTGGTTGTACTGTAAAAATAATAATATTGATATCTATGAAGCAAACAGTAGTAATGTAATATCATTTTTGACCATAAAATTTAGGGAAGGCGCTAGTTATAGTAGTCTTAATACACATAGGTCTGCCCTATCTATCATTCTGAATTCAGAGGTTACTTTATGTGATACTGTAAAACGATTTCTAAAAGGTGTATATAGACTGAAACCCCCAAATCCCAAATACAGTTCAACATGGGATACAAATAAAGTGCTAAATTATTTATCTAATATATATCCATATGATAATGTTCCCTTAGCTGATTTAGCATATAAAACTTGTACTTTGATAGCTATTGCCTCTGCACAAAGAATGCAAACAATCAGCTTAATTAAACTAAAAAATTTATCTATTCATAATGATATGATAATAATAAAAATAACGGATCTAACAAAAACCTCAAGACCTGGAGCCTCCCAACCTCTAATCAGATTGCCCTATATTCGAGAGAATCCCAGTATTTGTCCAGCGCTTGCAGTGCAAACCTACATCGAAAGAACAAAACCCTTAAGAAATAATAGAAACAAAGGGCACCTTTTCATCGGATTAAAAAAACCGCACAAAGATGTCGGCTCCCAAACGTTAGCAAAATGGGTTAAAAAGGTCCTGCAAGATAGCGGTATAGATATAACCGTATTCGGAGCTCATAGTACTCGGTCAGCGTCGACATCTGCCGCTTACAGGGCGGGGGTCAATCTAGAGGCGGTTCGGAAGGCTGCAGGCTGGAGTGATTCATCCAATGTATTTCTTAAATACTATCGCAGAGAAGTTGTACATACAAATGATGATGATTTTGTTAATGCCGTATTTAATACAGGCTAATATAAGGATAAATAATGAGATTATTTACATTTATAGTATTAACTTTCACAAGTTAAAAGAGTGATAAATGTATTATTATCAAATTCTATTTAGTCAATTGTCCTAATTAAGATAAAATTAAAAATGTATATACACACGGATATATATCTTATTCTTATTTCTAAAATGATTATAACAAAAGTATAAATAAATTATGTAGCACAAATATTGCTGATTGAAACAACTTCGCTTCTGTCTTTTCTTTTTTTTTGTTTACTATTTTACACTATATTACATTGCTCTGAACATCTGCAAGTAAATAAAGAAATCGTCTTCGGTGGATACCCGAAGTATAATTAAGAATCAAACGAACTTACCTGTGAAGTTTGATTCCAATTATGCGAGGGTCTCCACCGAAGACGATTTCAGTCCCATCCCCCCCAATACCCCCAAAAAGTATTACAACAAAAAAGAAAAATCTAATAACACAAAAAATATTTTCTAAATCTAAAAATAATGAGGTTGTCGTGCGCACTCCGCCGGCTGCCGCTGAGGGTGGGAGCGAGACGGAAGATACTGATCGTTATTTTTTAAATATATTCTAGCTCTAAATGTGTGACGAAGATAGCACCATCTCATGTACTGCTGCAAGTAAATAAAGAAATCGTCTTCGGTGGAGACCCTCGCATAATTGGAATCAAACTTCACAGGTAAGTTCGTTTGATTCTTAATTTTAGATTCATCTTGATCTCAAGATTGATAAAGTATACATTTTACTGAAGTTGGGGTTTTAGTTGTATGTTAAGTCTGCGTATTTGCAAAATATTTATTTCAATATATCGTCAATTTGCTACGCATAGGTATATTTTACGCGTGAGTTCTTTTATATTCAACTTAAAGTAACAATCATCGGTTATTTTTTTAATCTTCTGCAAACTAAAACGTATGTATACCTTGGTTATTCGTTATGGTGCGATAATGAGTTTCATAAAAGCCAGATGGTGGTTTAATAATTGCTTAATAACTTTTACTTATCTATTATTTTCATTTAAACACAATCTTCTTTGTTACAAAACTTTTTAGCTGGTCTAATCAATGAACAAAAAAGCGGTTAAGTGTATGTCGGGCCACGCGCAGTGTAGGGTTTCGTAGTACTTCTCGTTAACTTGTAACTTGTAAAGCCTATTAGCTGTGATTGTAAGATTAATTTTGGTCTATGAATTTATTTTTTAGGAATCCGTAGTCAACAAGGAACCTTATAGTTTCACCATGTCCGTCTGTCTGTCGGTCTGGACTTGAATCAGTACCATACGCCGGCAACCACCAGATGGCTCCATGGCAGACACGACATTACGTCATTACCGACCATGTCGTGGTCGCGCGACAGTCTAGTAGATAAACGATTAATCACGTCGACAAAGTGGTAAAATTAAATCAGGAAAACAAATTATTTCTCCCCTACATGTAAATTTTGCTCGACTACCCCTTGGTGTGGGGTGTCGTTGGATAGGTTTTCCAAAAATACTATGAGTTTGTTACAACCATTTTTTGATTCAAGGATCCGTTTTCGAAATATTAGTGTTTTTTTTTTTAATTTTTTTAAATATGTGTCCTCCCCTGCCTGCTAAACAGTTATTTCTAGAAATGTGGAAAAAATCACTGCAGCTGTATATATAACGAAGTTAAAAGGAAAACCATCACAGCTAAGTAGGTTTTGACGTTTTAACGAGTAGTAGTCGATCGATCAACTTATCAAAGGCTTTCGTACCTATTTCATGCACAGTGAAGCAGTGTCTGTCTGTCTTGACCACTTTTTTTTATTGAAGATAAAATACCAATGACTATACGATGTGAAAATAAATTTAACTTTATAAATAAATTGAAGACCTGAAACGGCTCTAAAGTTTGGATGACTTGGATAATTATGCTGTAGCTGAGAATTCTTTGAAGTTGCTTTTCAAAAAACATGAGCACGATACAGTTCTTATAAGTATAATAATTTCTGAGTTACGTTGACAATAACGTCCCTACTGCAGGGCCACCGGTCTCTTTCCATACATCTAAAAGGTTTGGTCATACTCTACTATCTGAGTATTAGAAAGAAAATATTTAAGAGCACGAACTTATCTTCAAGAACCTTATCGTTACATAGATGATATTTCTCACTGCAGATGTTAATGCAGTATGCATTAAAAAAAGTTTAATTCTTATAAGTCCCGTAGTTTATGAGAAAATCGCGGAAATACCTACACCATGGCTGAAGGTGGACTTTGATTGAAGTTTCTCAAAAATAAGAATTTTATTTCCAAAACGTATTGAGAGGTATGTTTTTTCCCTTAAGCTCATTCGCCTGAAAATATTAAAGTGTGTAAGTATTATATTGCCACTTTCTTCACATCACAACAAAGCAATTGGATTTTATTTTCCGTCGATATCTGTATCGAATAGAGCCCGTAATGGAAACGTGTCGTTTGTGTAGGAACACTCAGCGGGGTGGCTACCGTTACGTAATCATATAGAACCTTCCTTATAGGTCTACCTACATAATAATCTACGATGATAGGATCTCATATACTGTACCTACCTACTCAAACCTTATGTTATTTTTGAAGTTCTTCAAAAAAGATGTAGCAATATGTACTTTAATCAAATCAAAATACTTTATTACATAGGATAGGACATAGTCCATATCTTTGTTAGTAACAATAATCTTAAAACTAATGTTAGTAATAAATTGTACAAAAACAACACACATTTTAAAACAGAGTTTGCGCGCTGGCTCCATGCAATTGGACCCAGCGACTCAGCAGTTGCGAATCCCACCTGTTAGAAAAAGGTGTCTTTAAGGTGTCCTTTCCCTCATTAAACAGAACAACTTTTTTGTTGTACACCTTGTTTAATATTCTTTCATACAAATAGAATAGCCGATTGACCAACTTTGCATGGGAAGTTTATATATTTATTTTCACACTTAAACCTTCAAGAAAAGAGCGTACTCCCATATCAAAGGCTGGCAACGCACTTGTGACTCCTCCGGTGTTGCGGGTGTCTATGGGTGGCGGTAATCGCTTACCATCAGGTGATCCGTGTGCTCGCTTGCCACCTCTGCCATAAAAAAAAACATTTTCACTTGATAATTAGATAATCACATAGAAGTATTGCTGCGGGGTATTTTACATTTCAGTTATGGACTGAAAAGGTTTTTATGTACAATCAGTAAATAATGCCAGCCAGGGCAAACATTTCTGTGATGAACAGATTTGTTTGCTCTGTGTCTATGTATATTATATCTAATATGGATGTAACGATGTTAACAAATTAGCTGGTACTACTTAAACTGGGGCTTTTCCCAAGTGAAACTGAACAACTTTTCCCAAGGAATCCATAGTTAGGTTATTCGCGAATATCTAGGGCTACCTTTAGTCATACCGCCTTGTCGTAGGTTTCACTTCTTTTTGTTAGTATAACTTTAGAAGCCATTACCTCTCTCCTTATGAAAATAAAATTATTTTTGGTTTGCCAAAGAAATCTGCCTTTAATGTAAATGTTCTCCTAGGTGGATGGTGAAGTGAAGGTTATAAAGTGAAGATATCGAACATACGACATTCAACGTAGCACTCCGGAGTGCTATCAGATTCGCCACCGAGTCTATCAATGTACAGATGTACAGATAATACAATTACAAAGATTTCTTTTAGTGCCGAGGAGTTTTGATTGATCTACGTCGAGGTGTATCGTATATAATACCTATATGATAATGGATACAATCAGAGAAAAAAAATGTTTTCCTACAAAGTTAGAAAATTGACTCATCGATA
Source organism: Coleophora deauratella (assembly GCA_958295455.1). Classification (NCBI taxonomy): domain Eukaryota; kingdom Metazoa; phylum Arthropoda; class Insecta; order Lepidoptera; family Coleophoridae; genus Coleophora; species Coleophora deauratella. Next base: position 8,136,298 of record OY282409.1, on the reverse strand, counting down.
ATTGATAATAAGTATGAAAAGTTAATAAACAGTTACATGTCGACGGGTATAATGGTCATGAGTATTTTTATAAGAAAATCATTTTTAAAACGACCTTTTGAATATTTTCAAAACTGTCGCTTCATATAAATTAGTACGGCTCCTTGTCCTAACAAAAATCAGTTTTATGGTCCCATCCTGAAGAAAGCACAAAACTTGGCATGAATGTAGCTGTCATATATGTGCTTTAATGTAGATATGGAAGAATGTCGAAAAATAATTTTTCCCCCCATTCCCCCCCTTTGTATGTGCCAAATCGTGGTTTTTCTTATTTTTTATGAAAACGGTTTCAGCTATTAGAAAACTGTCAAAGAACAATATGTTCTTTATTAAATTCTCTACAATATTGTCTTTGGACGTATGTTGATAGAACTTATGGTATACAAAATATGTACATGTAAAGGGGAACAAGTTTTGTGTAACGATGCCACCGTAGATACGTCCTCCCTTAAGTCAAAACAAGAAGAAGCTGATACCAGACTCTTCCTTCATGTTTCGCACGCCGTGCAGCATGGTCACACAGAAATATTAATTCGAACGGTTGACACAGATGTGGTTGTTGTAGCTATTGCCTTATACAGCGGGCTAAAAGAAATGGGTTTGAACAAATGTTGGATATCATTCGGAACAGGGAAAGCTTTACGTACTATTGCTATTCACCAACTCGTGAATAAACTCGGCCCAGAAAAATGCAGCGGCATGTTATTTTTTCACGCATTTACAGGGTGTGATACAGTATCTGGATTTTGTGGAAAGGGAAAGAAGTCCTTTTAGAAAACTTGGAATTCCTTCCCTGAAGTTACCAGAGTATTTGAAACCTTGTCACGACCTCAAAATGAAATTGAAACCCATCAATTGGAAAACAAAACAAAACAAAACAAAAAGCAAAACAAAATTAACGGAAAGGTGGTATTGTAAAAAGGCAAAAAAACAAGTACTTGAGTCAGACGCGGTAAGCTGTAACTCTGGAAGTAATGCCTCTATGACTATGAAATAGGTGTCATTTTGTAGCTCAATGTATAAGGTATCTAACTTCTTTAGCCTATTTTATCACCACTCTTGTCGTTTTCCTATAAATGGAGCAAGAAAAAAAATGTTTGCCTGTTTTTACAATTTCATAATACGTTGGTGGCTGTAAACAGAAATATATTAATCTTACCACTATAAAATATAGTATCGTTTTGTAGGTAATTTATCGAAGATGATTTGTTCTCTGAAGAGTAAACTCCTCAGTCTTATCTTTTTCGTAGAAAATTCGGAAAACCAGAATGAGGGAGATAAAAAGGGGGAGAGGGGGGAAAAAATGTTTCTTGACGTGCTTCCATATCTACATTGAAGCACATATATGACAGCTACATTCATGCCAAGTTTCATGCTTTCTTCAGGATGGGACCGTATTTTAAGTTAAGGACTCGTACTAAATAGCCTTTCACCCGACGATATATATTTTAAAGGGTGACAAGCGACAAATGGTAGTATAGAAGCAATTCATGAAACTAAATAACTTTTCTCCAGAAACCCATACAAGCAAAAGTAAGGAATATTCCAATTGTCAATAATTGACGAATCTATTTTCAAACTTTACAGGAAAGACCATTTTTGGTCCCGATTGTACACGTTGGATAGGTTGTTCAGTTTCATGAGTAGTATCTTTCATTTACCGCTTGTCAGCGAATAAGAAGTCATTTTGTGTATGACAGGTTGGTAACACTTTTATGGACAGTACGCCTATTAACGTGATTCGATGAATTAATATTAAGACAGAACGGCAATTTACGACAAAACTTTTTTAACTCAATTTTTGCTACCACGTAAACTAGCGTAGCAATATAGCATCTGTATGGAGTCCTGTGTTTACTTCCACAATGCGAGCAATTTCATGCATGTACTGTTACGTTTAAAGATTTTGAAACCATAAATATTTGGTCCTACATACAGGTATGCAAATGTTCTATATTGTGCGTGCTGTGGCACCACGTGAATAGCCGTGATTTTCGTGTCGACCAGTCGAGTAGTGTCACTAGGAAAGGAGGTCGCGCGCTTGCGGGTGCGCATTTTCAATGCCAATTTGACCGCGTTTTCGAGGTTAGTATTGTATTTAGTTTTATTGCTAATTTTATCTTTTAGCAGCAATACTCGTAATTTAGGGGGTTCCGAGACGGTCAAGTGGCTTGATGGCAAATCAACGTTACCGTACTAAGCCGTAGTGTCATATCTAAATCGCAATTTATGATTTACGGTCACGTACCAAGGCGTAGTGTCACATTTATACCACATTTTGTGCGGCTACATGGCAGTAGGCCTACGTACATAGGCGTACTGCCATATTTATAATAAAGCATATTTAACTATTTGACAGAACGTCTATATGCCAGGTTCTGTTTTGTATGGAAATAAATAGTGTCACAATGGGAACTTGACGAAAGTACGTACTGTCCGTGAAAATGTTAAAAAAGTGCTTTTGAAAATTTAAGGGGTTACTCAGAATCACATATAGAATAGAAAATATTGGAAAAATCCGGACTACACCTTTTTTTTTAATTTCCCATACAAATTCTTGTTTCTCTATTCAGATTCAATCTGAGATAACTGAAAAAATATCGTAGATCGGATTTTACAAATATTTTTCCTGTATTCTATACTTGATTCTGAATAATCCCTTATTTCAGACGCACTTTTTTACACTGTATAGTATAGGGAATCCTTGTTCTAGGCTGATTGATCGCGTATAATTTCTTGCTGGATATTTAGAATATTAATTTTCATTAAACAACCAAAAATCCGTACCTGTTGAGGAGAAAGAAAGAAATCACGCCATTAAATATTAAAACCAATCCTTTCTCGAGCCAAAATAATAATAGAAAACCCGCAAGATGGCAGAGGCAGACAACTCTTTCCACCCGCTCCGTAACCGGTTATAACCGTTTTTATGAGTCCCGCACCGAGTTAACCGGTTCGCGGCCGCATATTTTACAGATAAATATCTCCAAAAACAACCCCTTCTGCTTATCGTTAGGATTTCGCTGATTCCTATAACAGTTTCTCTTTTAAACTGCTTCTTATCGCCGGAATATTGTCTAAGAACGTCCACAGATAAAAATCCTTTTATATTTCTTTTTTTTTTCCGCAAAAAAATACAAAAGCAAACAACAAAACATTTGGAATATACAGTTTGCAAATTGGGCAATTCACAAAATTGTTGGAATTGTTCTTCGCTTGCAACTTCGAATAAAGGATGTTGTTTTATCTTTACAACGCGACTTTTAAACGTTAATAATAAAAGGTTATGATTTCGGCAAGTGATAATTATCTGTTGTAGCTTTCCGTTTTTCTTTTGTTTTTGTACCTAAACACAAAAGGAGATAATAATTTTATGTTTACTTCGTTTGACTTTTGTTTCAGTCTGAATGTGAGCGGTGAACAGGGTGTTGTTTTAGTTGATGACTCCCTTTTTTGAAGTGTGATTTCGTCGTGATACTGATAGTAAATATGTTTGGACTTTTCATACAAATCGATCAGCCTTGTCGGTAAACATTGTGTGTTTGTTTAGAAGGAATTTTGATAATGTTGTTAATACCATATATTGCAACTCTAGCGGGGAGACTTAGCTCGGCTGCCTACGCCGTCAAGAAAATAAGTCAATTGACGGATGTAACAACTGCTAGATTAGTATATTTCAGTTACTTTCACAGTATAATGTCTTATGGCATTACATGGTTACATGGTTACACGCAGCAGACATTGAAACAATTTTCATTCTAGAAAAAAGAGCAGTCCGAGCTATATACTAACTACGATCCCGAGAATCACTTCGAAATAGATTTAAGGAAATAAATATTCTAACAGTTGCCGGTCAGTTTATTTACGTGAAAAAGTAAGGTGAAAAAATCATTTATGGGGCAGTTACGCTTTTAAAACAAAATTCCGAATAACGTGCGTGAACTACCAGAATGAAATTTAAGAAACATATAAGACGCTGTATTTTTTCAAGAGGATACTATAAGACTGTAGATTATTTTAATGATACTGACATTAAGATTATTCCTCCAGCAAAATGATATGACGTTTATAAGAGTGCTTAATGTACCTACGACAAGAAATATTTTAAATGATTTTGAATTTTGTTTGTTATATCATGTAGGTATATTTTTACTATTATCATGTAGATTAAATCAACAACTCATACATTATTTTAGCACTAGATAACAAAGTCAAAGTCAAAGTCAAAATATTTTTTATTTAAGTAGATGCTGTACGAATACTTTTAAATCGCCTTTTTTTCTACCTAGTACTAAGTTCCTACCACGCGGAAATTGTACACTCAACGTTTCGGGAAGTGTTAGCGGAGCGAGAAGAAACGTCGAGCCCAAAAGAAACTCGCCCCAACACATTTTTTGAAATAAATACTTAATATCTATTACAATTGATGTCATTACTAAAGCTATGAGCTGGAAGAACTATACATGTCCATACATCATTGTCATTAACATAGTCTTGAGTTTTATAATATCCTCTTGAACACAGGCATTTCTTTACATAAGTCTTAAACTTATTTTCGGATAAACTAATTACATTTTCAGGTTATTTATTGTAGAATTTTATACACTGCCCCATGAACGACTTCTTTACCTTACTCAGTCTCGAATAAGCAACTTAGATAATATTTCTATTTCTAAGATTAAAATTATGCCTGTCACTGTTTTTTGGAAATAAATCTAAATTCTTACGAACATACAGGATGTTTTCATATATGAATTGACTGGCAACAGTTAAAATATTTATTTCTTTAAACTTGTTCCTCAATGACTCTCGAGATCGCATCTGATAGATAGCGCGAATGGCTCTTTTTTGCAGTATGAAAATAGTTTCTATGTCAGCCGCATGTCCCCAAATTAAGATGCCGTAAGACATTATACTATGAAAATAGCTAAAATACACTAGTCTTGCAGTATCTACATCTATTAGTTGTCTCATTTTCTTGACGGCGTAGGCAGCTGAACTAAGCTTTCCTGCTAAGGTTTCTATATGTGGTCCCCATTGTAAGGAAGCATCTAAAGTAATACCAAGAAAAACAGTGCTATTTACGAACTCTAAAATTTTACTATCTAATATTACATTATCGTGAGTTTGCTTGACATTTGGTAATCTGAATTTTATTACTTTTGTCTTTGTGGCATTTAATAGCAAGTTATTAACAGTAAACCATTTATGTATTTCTGAAAGTGTGTTGTTTACTTCGTCGATTTTGCTGTCTTTCCTGTCTACCTTAAAAATAAGAGATGTGTCATCTGCAAACAACACAATATTTGAGAGACGTTGCACCATAAATGGTAAGTCATTTATATAAACAAGGAAGAGAAAGGGGCCTAAAATAGATCCCTGGGGAACGCTTATTTTTACTGTAGAGCCGAGAGAATTTGTGCCATTTACTTGGACTGTTTGTAACCTATTGTTAAGGTAAGAATTGAGAAGACTGAGAGCCCTATCTTCCACACCGTAATGCTTTAGTTTAAGTTTGATGTTCCACACAATCAAATGCTTTAGATAAATCACAAAACACTCTTATTGCATCTTGTGATTTCTCAAAAGCATCATAGATATTTCGTATAAGTGCTACTCCTGCATCGGTAGTTGATCGACCTTTCGTGAAGCCAAATTGTTGGTTATGCAGAAGTTTGTTTAAAGTGAAGTGTTGTAGCATTTGGTTGAGCATAATTTTTTCAAAGACTTTACTAAGGACGGGTAATACAGAAACAGGTCTGTAATTTCCCGCATCAGTTTTGGAACCTGATTTATAAAGAGGTATAATTTTACTACACTTCATGAGATCTGGAAAGTCACCACTTTCTATACTAATATTGAAAAGGTATGCTAAATGTGGTGCTAATACGTCAATTACATTACTAATTAATTTAACTGATAAACCCCACAAGTCCTCAGTTTGTTTCACTTTAAGCGACTTAAAAGTTTTAACAACAGTTTCAGGTCCAATTTCTCTAAAATAGAATATTTCATCACAAGAAATGACATTTTCTTCTAATATTTTTTTAGCATATGTGGGTGATGAGTCCAGGGCCTCAATTAGCTTAAGTGGAATGTTTGTGAAAAACGTTTCGAATTCCGTAGCTATTTCTGCGTTAGATGTTATTTTGCCTTTATCTGTTTGTAAAACAAAATCTTTATCGTGTTTCTTGACTTTACCGGTTTCTTTATTTATTATATTCCAAACCGTCTTAATTTTATTATCAGATAGTTTTATCTTTTTGGCTAAGTAATTAGATTTGGCTGCGCAGCATACCTTTCTGAATATTTTTGAATAACGTTTTACATAATTTCTGAAATTGTCATCAAATATATAACTTTTTTTCAAATAAAGATCAAATAAGGTTTGACGGCTTTTATAAATTCCTACAGTAGCCCATTCACAAAACTTAAATTTATTATCAATATTTATAGATTTCGTTTTAAAAATTTCCTAAAATTCTCGCTCAATTACTGTAAATAAATCATTGTACATATTGTTGGCTTTTGGTTCATTATCAAAATTTGGTATGGACAGCTTATCATTTAACGGTTTTTTATACTTTTCTATTCTTTTAACAGTGACAGGCCTCGACTGTATTTTAATTTGTTTTATAATTGACCTGAAAGGAAAGTTAGCTATTAGTCCGCTATGATCAGACCTCAAGCAGTTAATTACTTTTTTCTCTACATGGCTACAGTTACAGAAAATATTATCGATACATGTGGCAGAAGTCTCTGTTTTTCTGGTTGGTTCTAAGAATAAATAATCCAAATCAAACGACTTAAAAAGACAAATAATTCTTGTTGTTAGGGACTTCTTTTCTAATAAACCAACGTTATAGTCGCCGCATACGAAGACAGATTTTTTACTTTTACTTACTAAATTTAAAGCATCCTCCATTACTGATTCGAAACGAGCAAAGTTATCGTCACATGGGGGCCTATATACACAGATAATGATGTGCTTCTCCAGCTCTACACAAGATAGCTCCATAGTTCTTTCAATCGAAAGACTTACGACGTCTTTCCGTACCTTAGTCTTTAGGGTATTTTTAAGTAATATAGCGGAGCCACCGCGAATCGCAGTCTTTCGATTGAATGCACTGGCCATATTATAATTTTCAAAATTAAAAAGCATTTCATGTTCCTTGAGCCAGTGCTCTGTAATACATAAAATATCTATATTAAATTTTTGCAAAAATAATTCTATTTCGAATAGTATGTATAAACAGTGTATAAAATAGTTAATGTCAGAAACGACTCTCCATAAAATTACTAATAACTGTTACATGATACTAAATGAATATTCAGTATATCAAAATTAATATTTATCGAGAACCTTATCAACCTCAATTTCATACACACAACGTGAAAAATCTTCTCTCATCTAAGCTCCGAAACGGAATCAATCAGAGTAAAGAGCCTCCATCATTATCTATTGTGGTGTAAGCGACCTCTTCCGTGATATAACCCTATCAAGGATAATAGGCTTTCTGTACACGAGGCCGTAATTAAGCCGAGAGAATCCTGAATTGTGTCGGTTAATAGTTTTGTGCTGAATATGAAGGGTGTATGTTCTAAGTAATGAAATTAATAGGCGACCGGAATAAAAGCTCTTGATACGACTTAATGAACACCAAATAAATTGATTGTTCCATCTTACAGGTACTCAGAATACCTGTTAGTTCCTGAGTTAGAACACAATATCCTAACTTACCTTTCTTACTAATATTATAAATGCAAAAGTATGGATGTTTGTTTGTTTGTTCCACTTTCAGCCAAAACTTTTACGGATTTGGATGAAATTTGGTACGATACAGACAAAGCACTCGGCTAACTCATAGAGGTTCCCGGAGGAATGGCTAAAAACTGAAATTTTTACTTTATCACTAGATGTCGCTGCCTTAACATTTTATTTCTCCCTGGACCCAATTCTGAAGTCCACGCAGACGAAGTCGCGGGTGGAAGCCAGTATATATTATAAACGAAAATATGTTCAAAGTCAAAGTCAAAGTCAAAATATTTTTTATTTAAGTAGATGCTGTACGCATACTTTTAAATCGTCTTTTTTTTCTACCTAGTACAAAGTTCCTACCACGCTCATTTGTTTATTTGTTCTGGCTTGAAATCTTAACGCCTCACAGCCGAAATTTGGCAAGCACGAAACATGTGACATGGAAGAGGATTAAGCAAGCATATTTTATCCCGATTCCTGCATTGGTTCTCTTCCCACACCTCGGGAAGTTAGGCCATACTCCACACATAGGGGCCAAATCCGGATTGGTGGAGGTTGTGGAGCTAGTGGCCAACCCCAGTGTCAGAAGTTTCCAAGCCGCCTATAAATCCTCCGACATGGCTTAACGACTGCTATCTAGCGACAGCAGCCGTCACTAACGACTTAACATGCCTTGCGATGCGAAACACTGAAACGGTCGAGATAAATTAACCACAAATTGACCACTAACAGTCAAACCCATCCAGGTTTTGACCATGTCTGTAGTCAGTTAACTTGCGTGATTGACGCGACCACGCAAGCCATGCCCGTGCTCATGCAATGGGAACATTATGGGTTGTTAACACTCCAGTGGTTCTCGTGGTATATCCAAAAACTGTTTGCGAATGAAGCCGCGAGCAGAAAGCTAGTGAATATACAAATACATAACAATAATGCTACCTTCAGTAATAGCATTAGGTTTCGTTATTCTATACCTAAATATAATAATATCCAATCATCTTGTGATAATAACTACGGTAGCGCTAAATAATTGAAGGTAAGGTAGCACAAAATATACCTATCAGTGAAATTACTGGTTATGTCATTATATGATTACATTATCTACGTTGTAAGTGGATGTTTTATGTTAAAAAGTGAACGTGTCATAGAGCTGATGCTTGGTCATATACTAATGTCACTCTGTCCTATCTTCATTAAAAAACTTTAAAATACATCGTCTTAAAAACGATAACTTGACAGCATCCGCCTTACATAGTACTTTAGTATGGAAGACGCGAAAAAACTATAAGTACCTTACAAGTTTTATGTCAGTAAGAAAGTATCGTTATAGCGAAGTTGTGGTTAGTTGGTGTCGAATAATATTACATTGTTCATCAAGGCGAGAAAGTTACCGATTACCAATCAGACACTCGAGTTGGAAATCGCACTTTCTTCTGAGTGATACATAGTGCTTTAACTACACCTACGAGGAAAATAAAAACACATGATCTTTTTTCAAAATAATGTTTGGAAAAAGCTAGTGGTCAGTATCATTTTGCGAACTTGGAGATAAAAAGTTTTTGGCATTTCACATTTAGTGTACCGACATAGTCTTACCCAAAATTTAAAAAAAAGCACTTTTCCCTCCCGCTCAGTGCGTTTTCTTCCCGCATATTTGTACGATAGTAATGACGTACATTCTGCCTCAAACTCGATAAAGTATTAAGGTACTTTCTAAGTAGATGTAGTATAAAATACATTATTTGCACCACTGGTGCGAGCATGGAACGAAAGAAGTGCAGTCACCAACGATTTTACAGAATTTGACTCTAATCACACCTGTGTTACACCTGATACGTTTGAGAAGGTAAACTCGAAATACCTATATAATAAAACCAACTCACTTTAACTTTTAAGATCCCTGTAGGTCATAATTAATTCAATTTGTAATTGTTAAATCCATCGATATGAAAAATCATAAGCGCTTCCTTAATAAAGTTAATAAAGAGGGATAGTTTAATAATTTTTTACTAGTAACGACATCTATAGCAATATAAAAAGACTAATGAAAAAACACATAAATAAGGCTTAATTTATTAAAGTTTTTCATTTCGACATACCTACTAGACAAAGAAAGCCAATTTAGCAGCTCCTATTGGTTCTATCATATTGATTCTGATGGCTAAACCTCACATTTGTTTCTACAAAAATCCGTGCATTCAACATTATCCCACAAGAGGCGTGAGGAAACCGACCAACACCAATTAATTCGTTTCGGACCCCATAACGCCATAAGGCCACCACTTCGCCGTAAGCAGCCCACAGCCCACCTGAAGGCGGCCCTGGACGGCTCTCCAATTACAAGGATTTACTGCCGCGGCGACGGTGTGCCTGCTGTTAGTCAAAGCTATAGAATTATGTTCTGGATACGAAATACTTTAACGATACTGGTGATATCCTTCGTTATTTTTCTTCTTTGTTGGCCTACGCTAAATGGGCTAAAACGGCAAAGACCTTAGATAGAGGGTAGGGAACAACATAATCCGAAAAACTCATTTCATTTTGGCTCGTGCTCTGCGCAACCTAAACGATAATCGTAATCGATATCCACGCGGGTGGAGAAAGAAAGAAAGAATACTATTCAACCCGTGGCATCTGCTACGGATGAAATATCGGCATAGACACTGCACGGCCTGCACCAAAAAAGCAGAGGTTACTCAGAACCTACGTCACCCTGTCAGCGTGGTTCATTCTATCCATAGGTAAACCAAGTCAGTTGCAGGAATCGCATTTTCAGATTGGACCCTGCTTGCGCCTAGAATAATGTACTTTTACACACAAATGGCAATTCTTTTTTAACCGACTTCACAAAAAGGAGGAGTTTCTCAATTCGTCGGAATCTTTTTTTTTTATTATTTTTTATGTATGTTCACCGATTACTCGAAGACGCCTGAACCGATTTAGAAAATTATTTTTTTGCTTAAAAGGGTATAATACTTCACAGGTGGTCCCATATAAATTTTATCGAAATCGATTCAGCGGTTTTTGAGAAAATCAACAAAAACATAGCAAAATTGGAGTTGTTGCGATTGAAGTCGGTTGTTTTTAACGTATTCAGCGTGGTCAATTATATGATTTTAAAGCGGATAACACACTGCTCCGAAATTTCCTTCGGTGTGCGGTGCAGCGGTTTTTTTAATATGAAAATGTGACGTAAAACCGCACACCGGAGCGGATTCCGGAGCAGTGTGTTATCCGCGTAACTTAAAACCCTGTGAATGTTTAACTTTCACATGATAGTATAAGCGTTACTGCCTAGAAACTGATCCAGAAAGTATCAAGTCTTTGCTGACTACTTTCGTCGTAAGGTACAAATTAACGATAACGCAGCAAGGCTTTATTTATTTACCTTAATTTAAGGTTAGTACCCATAATGACCCACTTGGACTTTTAAACGTCTGAAAAAATGTTTATGTCGGATCGTCCGTAGCTTACGATCACTTTCGTGTGTGTTGATTTAGGTGTGAAACTAACAGCCTGGCAAGCACTTTAGAAATTATGATTGCCATGAAAAAATGGATGGGCTTGACGGTTTAAGTTGTTTCCGTTCGTGGAAGCCACGTTAAGCCGTATGTGTTCGTTATCACTAGATTGCGTTGTTAAGCCTTAGCAGAGACCTTATAGGCGGTATGAGAACTTATTACACAGGGACTGGAAAGGAAAATTCTGCGAACAACCCGATATGGGTTTATAACGTGATCTTTTTAGGCATTAAACTCAAAGAAAGTTAAAAGTTAAAACACTTTTTTGCGCTTTTCATACAAACTTGATTCACAATCTGATCGATTTGTATGAAAAGTTATTTTTTTTTGTGATTCAAGCGTAAAAGTTTTGAGTTTCATGAGTAAAATCACAGATTAAAAGGTTCACGGCTATGAAGGCAGCTATACCTATCACCATGAATATGGAATAAATCAGCCATAGGCCATAACTACATAACCTTCCTATAACACGATTCGATAATTTTTCATTAAATCCACATTAGTAGGTCCTCTAACTTTCGTAACATTCAATTAATATTCCCGGAACCCCGTATTTTTCTATGAAAGCCACCTAGATGGGACCAAATGGAATATCTTTTGATTTACTGCGTCTGGCGAGCACATCTTATTGCGGGACCCCAAGGATTATTATTGGGCATTCAAATGTATGACCGGCTGCTATTTGAATTAAGCGCATTATTCACTTGGCTTAAGGACATTTCCAATTTTGGAAATAAGTTTGACACCTATAGTTGATGAGGGCTGACATGTCGCAATCATTTCTCTTTTTCTGGTATAAAAAAACATTTATTAACTAACAATACGGTTGTAACAACCCGGTAACTGGGGCTTCTAATTACAATAGGTACTGAACAACTTTTTTTCTACGAATTTGCTGGAATAGGAAAAAAAAACTCCATATAAAATTGGCCAAAATGCAGATTTTTCAGATTTTAGCACCACCGAAAAGTGCCGTAAAGTTTACCAGTTGTGTTACAGCCTGTATATATTATATTTATATAGTAGTATAACATCTTTTTGACTTTTATCAATAAGGTAAATATACTACACAGTCAAGTACAACAAAATAATGTAAAAATTAAATATTGAATTAAATAATATGCAATTTTGTTCTTTAAGCAGGTGTTTTCTTTAAGGTTAAACGGTTTGGTGGATATAGGACCATAAGATATTATTAGATTCGTCGTGATCTTTTAAGTATCAATAAACAAGGTATATTTTTGTTCAAACAAAGCATTTGCTACATGAATAAAATTATATGACTACCACATAATATTGAGCCTTCGTCTTGTGTTTTCATATCGAATTTCACATAAATATCTCGCAAACACAGAGAATCACAGTAAAATGTTTTTCTCCAAGTCTGCGAAGAGAATATCATGATCGAATAATATTATAGAGGATATCCTGCAGATGCACTTATAATAAAATATCATTTCATACCGCGGAACCTAATTTTACCGAAATGCACCATCTTGAGCTGACTTCGGTAGAGTTATTGTTTGCCTTCATATTTCGTATCTGCATGCCTATCCTCATATTTTTAATCTTTCAGAATTCCTCACTGCAACAAATATGTACGCTATTTTCCAATATTCGCGTACATAGTTGAACAGACGTCTACAAAGAGAGGTTTAAAAGAAATTTAAATAATGGATGTACTTTTTAAATGAACTAAAAAATGTTACTTTAGATTTTATTAACTAGGTACTAAGAAGCACAACAAATCAAGTTACAAACAGAGTTTTTTGTGTTCCAGTGAAACGTAAAACATAATTATTACATTATCCACAATCGCTACTTTATTTATTCCATACTATTTTTTTTCGTATAAAAAACTGCGCATAAGTAACAAATTTAAATTAATAGTAAAAGTAAAAATAAACAACTCAAAAACCACTAAACAAATTATCAGCAAATATAGCAAAGAACAGCATTCAAATCGATCACGATACCATAGACCGGCACACAGATACACACACACATGCACTTTTTTCCATCGGGGGTTAAAAAAAAAAACACAATATTTAAATATTTTTGAAGGACTTATCCAATGATACCCCACACCAAGGGATAGTCGAGAAAAAATAATTTCATCCCCACTTCTCGTGTAGGGGAGATAGCTTGAAAGAAATGTTTTTCAAGAATTTATTTTACCACTTCGTCGGTGTGATTAATATGTATATCCGTGCCAAATTACAGCTCTCTAGTACTTACTAATAGTCTCTGAGCTGCGGACAGACAGACAGACAGACGGACATGGCGAAGCTATAAGTAAGGGTTTCTTGTTGATTACGGAAATCTAAAAACCACAGATATAGGATTCATAATATAGTAATCTCGTAAATGCCTAGCTTCGCATCGTGACGCCTCACAATACTGTGTAGCATAAAGCATTATTATAGATATTAATCTGTACGCGATTTTCACAACGACGAAGTTGGTCTGTCTGATTTATGAGTTTCACATAGAATAAGCTCTGATAAGTACAGATTAAAACTTGCTGAATAGAGTTAGAGGATTAACCTTTACAATTTAAGCTTTTGTGTTTTGAAAATTAAATCCTAAGGTATATGTATTTAGATGCTCCTTTAACCTCTAATGGACGTAGGTATTCTGATTGATATGATATTTTATCCATACGTAGAATGGAATAGTATTAAATTAACTGCATGACGACACGCGTAAAAAACTAGTTTTCTAGTGGGTAATTTATTACCTATTTTCTCTGTGCACGGATGATCTGGATTTTTACTTTTTAAATTTTTGCTAATTATTTATTTATTGTGAACTTTAAAATTTTAATGTAGCACTACGTAATTTAATCGAATGCATTATTTATACCACTTACCAAAATAATGTTATTAAAAACCCGACCGTTTAAAAGGTATTCTATGACATTCAGAACTACACGTCACACTCGAACATTTATCTAAATGCAGGCTCAGGAAACAAATAATATATAGCTAGCTGAAAATCACATTCCTAGTTCTGGGGCATTCAGGTGAAACGAGTAATATATAGCTGAAAATCATAATCCTACTTCTAGGGCATTCAGGTAAAGCGAGTTTTACTGAAGGCCCCTCTGCTTATTTTAATCATTGACAGTTCACAGTTCATTGGAGATTTTGTCGTATAAATCAAATTTCGCTAAACTGTCGACCCAACGCGGAGTTTGATGTACCAGAATACAATACCATAAATTATTGATGATTTATCAGTAAGGCACTGCCTGTTTCCGTTTGATTTAAATTTTATAATATTTTAAAGGTTTAAAGAGGCTTAATGAGGCTTGTACGTTAAAAATAATATTTTTCTCGTATCCATTGCCAAGAATAATTATAAATATACCTAAATAATATAAAAATAAATTCTTTAAAATTGTATTTTATGTAATATTCGTGCAATAAAAAGTTAGGTATTCGTGTTAAACTAGTTTTATTCTATGACGTGAAAATACATATCTAAAAGGTTCTATATACTGGGGTTTCAGTTCATTAAATTCTATAAAATTAATACAAAAAAATTGTTTCTTTCATTAAAAAATACTTGTATTGCAACAAGTAACAAGTCCGACAAAAAAATTATTTGATATTTGTCCAATTTACCCCTGTACCCCTAAAACAGTGTTTAATTCTAAATGAAACACTGAAATTGTTTCATATTTATCTATTTATCTTCCCAATACCTTTCATTAAAATCATTAAAATTCATAATTTTCTACAAGATTAATTATTAGAAGTCCCTACAACCATCCAAATTTTTGCATTTACAAGTGGGATTTCAGCCTTTCATCCAGTTGATTTAAATGTAAATAAAACACACCCTGTTACAAGTCTGAACAGAACGAAAATTATTTTTAAACAAATTCGTTTCGTTTTTGGTAATTTTCGCTTATTCCAAAGTTTACAACTGTTTGTATTGGCAAAGTTAGCGAGTCGCAATTTATGCTTGGCAAATTCTTTTTATTTACGACACGTAGTGTTGCTATCGGTAGAATGGAGCTTTGTTTAAATATTTATTTACTGTGCTGCTTTTTACGAGCAAAGTATTATGATTTATTGAGCGAATGTTTTATAGACATGGTATTTTATGTATTTTACGATATTTACGGTAAAATGTAAAATAAAAGTTAACAATGAATACGGAACCAGAACTCCCTGTATCAACTACCATTACGCTTTCATGAAAATCGAATGAGAAATAAAAGCATAAATTCATAAATAATCAAGAGTTTATTAATGAAAACACAACATTTTTTGACTACCATACAGATTGTAACAAAATTTGTGTAGGACCCGTTAATTGGTGATTCTTCTCATTACTACCTACCTACACCAATTTTGTTACACCCAGTATTATGTATAATATTTTTAATTTATAATAATACATGCAATAGGTAATTAAAGTAGGCGGGGCACATAGCTCGTAGAATAGATGGCCACTGAGTCATTAAAGTTCTCGAGAGGCGACGGTGCACCTCCCACGCTGGACCGATCACCTGGTGAAGGTTGCGGGAATCCACTGGATGCGGGTAGCCTATCAACAGCGGCGTGGAAATCCTTAGCGGAGGTTTTTTCTTGCTTCCTTGGAGAGTTATTCATTCGCTTTTATACGACTACAGTTTTTCGCAAACAAAAAAGTCACACTGTATATCAACTGGCTGCACTCCAGCACAAGAAACCGTTCTTAGTACACCATGATTGCCACTGAAATAGTCGTCAGCTATACGAATTCCAAGTGGTAGGAGCTTTGTATTAGGTAAAAAAAAAATACTTCGAAAAGTGCTACCTACTTTGAATAAATATTTTTGATTTAAACTGATTATTCTTTCATTCAACAATTTCAATGTGAGCCTCAACCTAAGTGATAGCGATAGATAGATATCAGACGTAGCCACTCTGACCAATACCGTTGATTGTGGGAGCCGGAAGCCTCCTACTGGACACCAATTGATTTATACCCGACAAGGCAGCTGAGGCCACGGACTGCGCCAAAGTAGCGAGCGTTAGGGTGGATTCAGACTGGGACGCGATGACGCGACGTGATAAAATGCGGCGTGCACACTTACATAATATTTTATGGAGAAAGGAAATATTTAGCGAAATAGCTTTTAGTTATAATTGTTTTTTTTTAAGTTACAATTGAACAATTTATAATATGCAACTTTAACTGAAAACGCAAAATAAATTTTGGACTTTTGAAATTTTTAATGTTGTAATTTTCGGCTAATTCTATGCGGAGAGTCAGTTTTTTACTATTCTTTATTCAGCAAAGTTGTAGGCAAATGCCCTAGTTGGTAAACTAAAATTATAGATTTTTTTAAATACGCAGTTGGTAAAAGCCTTAGCATTAAATTACTTATAAATAGATATCAAAGCAGCGCAGCGTGCCGCATTACGACGACGCCACGAGACGTAACACGATTTCGCCAAAGCTTGGTTTCGCCGTACCAGCCGCTGCGGTGCATCGCAGTTTAACTGATGCTTCTTTAAGCTCATTCAAATCGCGTCCTTCTCGGTGCCAATTGTGAACTGACCCTAAGCGGTAGAATCAAACACCCTCTTCCTTGCTGGCAAGTTCCATTATGGATACTTTGAGCGTAGTTTAACATTTGGAAGGTACCCCCATAAATAAGTTTACCTGATGGCAGCCACAAAATTGTGTAAGGTTTTGTATAAAAACTACGAAAAAAGTGTTAACAAGTTCAAAAAGGAACTATTATCTTTAAAACTAGTGCGTAACTAATAATAGGCATAAAAAACTTGTTTTTGATGTTTTTTGTGTTATTTTTTTCCTTATCTCCATATTTGTTATTGAATGAAAATTAAAATAGGACTCTTCGTTGCTTTCGCGTCATATAGGTATGTATAAAAATCTAATCATAAGTACGTCACATCATAAATCAGAATTTGAAATAAGAATTTTAACAGCCTGATTTTGAAAAGGGGCGTACATAAGATACTTCGATTTCGAATTTCAATTAAGAATTTCGGTTGTACTGAGTGAGAAGAATAAAGATAGAAAGAAAGATAAAGTTTATTCAGCAACACCAACAATAAATTGAAAAACAAAGATAGTAAGTAAATGAACATATGAGATCGCTCTTTAGCGATAAGACCGCTTACCTGTATAACTTTATTTTTTATGTTTATGTTTTTATTTTCCTGTTTTGTTGTGCAATAAAGTGTTTTCATTCATTCATTCATTCATGAACTTAAAAAAATAGTAAAAAACGATTGACTTAATATTACTGTATTTTACTGGGTATTTTTCCATCATGCCAACGGTCCAGAACTAAATGGCCATAAGTCATGAACACTAAACAGTATCGGAAACGACCAAACAACTCGGTGTCAAAAGCTCTTCCTACCGCGGCATACAAATCCCATCCGTACCACGTCTAGACTCCTAAAGAATTCATGTTCTATATTCAGTTCAGGTTTTAAATTCAGCGATCGGACAGGGAAAACGTTAGCGTGTCTATATACCTATCTAACGTTAGCATAAAGAAGGTATCTGAATAGGGCTGTGAACAACGCATGGTCTATTTCAAATACGAATAACGAATGAATAAACACATTTTATTGCAAAACGCTAAACAATGAAAATACAGGATGTAAAAATAATTTTTTGCCCTGGATGGGAATTGAACCCCCGAACCTCGGAGTCAGAAGCGCTAACCATTGAACCTCATCGAAGAGAAGAACTTCTTATCGTGTGGCACATTTTTTTTTTAAATCCATTTAACCGTACTATCCATATAGATGGAAGTGTTGCACTTAGCATCATCCGCGGTCACGTATGCAACGCGCTCGACCATAATGAACCTTTAAAAATCTGATGTGCAGGTTTCCTCACGATGTTTTCCTTCACTGTTAAAGCAGCCGATATGCACGTTATGCACGTAAATAAAGACAAAATGTACGTAAGTTTCGAATAACTTATTGGTACATTGGCCAGGATTTGAACCCGAGACCTCTAGTTAGGAGGTCAAAGTCACTTTCCGCGAAGCCACCGAAGAACTAAAGAGTTTTTTCTTTGATAACTCTGTTAGAAAATCGATGTCTTTCCTTCCGAAACCTAAATGCTGCTTTTCTGAACATCGCAAGGAACGCGAAGCTGTTATTGCCTGATTCTATTACTAGATTGGTAGTCGTTAAGCCATATCAGAGGCCTTGTAGGTGGCTTGAAAACTGGGGCTGGCCTAGTGCCCTACAACCTCTACTAATCCGAACTGAGCCCGCTAGTGTAGAGTATGACTTAACCTTCCCCAACTATTTGGAAGACATCAGTGCCCCCGCAGTGGGGACAATATGGGTTGTTAAGTGCTGCCTAAGTGTATTTAGTTTTTTTACCCTCAATTGGTAATCCCTTGGCATCATCTCACCTGATGGTAAGTGACGATGATGCCGAAGATCGAAGAGGGCTTACCAAGATTCCCCTACGCAATGGGGAACTGGCTATTTTATCTTCATGCCGGAACACATCAATGCTGTTAACATTGATGTTTGGCGGCAAGACTTAGATAAGATGGTGGTAGCTAGCCAGGCGGGCGCAGAAAACCGAACCGAGTCCTAAAAAGTTGGACCCCGCCGGGAAATCGAACTTGCGACCTCCTGATGTGAAGCGAGCGGACAAGCGACTAGGCTACGGAAGCGGTTAAATCAATATTTATAAAACGTTTATAATAGCAGCTTCCGCCCGCGACTTCGTCCACGTGGACTTCAGAATTGTGTCCAGAAAGAAAGAAAATGTTAAAGTAGCGCCATCTAGTGACGAAGTAGAAATTTTGAGTTTTTAAGCATTCCGACGGGAACCCTTAAGTTATCCGGGATAAAAAGTATCCTATGAGTTAGCCGAGTGCTTTATCTATCTACCTACTAAATTTCACCTAGATCCGTTCAGTAGTTTCGGCGTGAAAGCGGAACAAACAAACAAACATCCATACTTTAGTGAGATGAGATGAGATAAACAATATTCAAAATATAATGTTATTTTGGGTTCTTCTTGAATGGTTAAGTAAAACTACAATTGAATAGGGCCGCTCGCATATAAACTCACCGCCCTTACAGTGTATAATTATTGTTCAGAATGAATGCCAAGTGTACTGAATATTTATGCACATTAGCTATATACAATTTACAACGAATTTTAGAGAGTGTAAAACATTTTAACCTACCTACTAATTAAATATGGATATTTAAGTTATTGATAAGCGATAGTGCTTGTTATTAATAAGCATACATTTAAATATTTCTTTTAAAATATACGTTTAAAAAAAATCATAATTTATTATAAAGTAATTGCGTATATTTATTAAAAAATAGGTACTCCCTAACATTAATCACAATCGCCATATTTTTTCAATTTATTTAATTGGCTTTAAATAGATTTTATTTATTTATAACACCTTAATTGCAAGGACGGTTAATATACGAGTAAAATTATAACACCTATGTATTGGCACAAACGTTAAATGTAAAGGCATTTAAATAAATTCAAACCAAACTTATATTAATTTGCCAACCCTACCGTAAGAAATGTAGCATTTTATCGAGTCTTCGAATACTACCATATCGATAAATTGTTAACTATCCATAGAAAATATATATTCTTACCAGCTTGCTCCATTATGGATGCTTTTAAAAGTTGAGGCTGCTTCAGTAGTTGACAGAGTTCAGTTTCACTCCATTAATTTCAATTACAAACTACTTGTGATAAATATGTCAGATAGTTTAAACTTTTGGAGTTCTAGATTTGATTTAGTTTTACTATCTGAAAATTGATAAAATTTATAGGTATGTTTCTTAGAATATGTACACCTTTTCCAAACTGAATTGCGCTAACT
Organism: Coleophora deauratella; assembly: GCA_958295455.1. Lineage (NCBI taxonomy): Eukaryota > Metazoa > Arthropoda > Insecta > Lepidoptera > Coleophoridae > Coleophora > Coleophora deauratella. The sequence continues at coordinate 8,116,107 of OY282409.1, read as the reverse complement.
GCATGTTTTGTATGTAATATGCACGAATGTCTGTTTCTTCGTTGTCGTATGTCAGTCAATAGAATTTAATGAATTTTGAAGTGCGAAGTTGAGTGACGGATACTCTAAATACGATATATAAGTATTTATATAATATTTAATAATATCGTGTTGGTCAAACAGAGTTTCAGATAGAATTTATGAACTTTAGAACTCTAAAATAGTTTTATTGAAGAGGTTAGTTGTAGTATGTGTTAACAACCCATGCGTCCCCACTGCAGGGGGACGCACAGTGGAAAATGGTAGAACAACTGCAGATCGAAAATGGTTTTTACTAATGTCGCTTTAGACATTCAATTTCATTTATATTTAATAGTTTGATAATAAATTGTTACTACACTGCAATTTTTTTAAGTAAAAAAATAATCTTTTAAAGTCGAATACTTAACGTTTCTATGGACGTGGAAAACGATGCCGTGCGCTTCTCAATTTCAAAGTTAATGTTCTCTAAAACTTTGTAGAAATACTTATTGAATGTTATTATGCTATGAAGAATAAAGAACAGTATATTTTTTCTTGTTATATGCTTCAGGTTATTATAAATTAATTTAACAATGAAATAAAGAATAAAAGCATATAATTCAAGTTCATTAAGACTTTTGGTAGTCACCGACGCTTCCCGACGCTTTAGATTTAGGCTTGATTTGTTGAGTAAATATTTATCATAAACACTTAAAAAAATTACCTGCTAGTACGCGCTAACTCCGAAGTTATTAGGCAAAAAGTGACAGAAGTGAGATAAGGGTAAAATAGCTATTTATTGCGGTTTCAATTTTAACCACTGGTAATAAAAATGAGGTATACAGTTTTGTAATTATTTATCAATTATTGATTAATAGAACAGCATTTTACCAATTTTGCACTCATTTTGCGGTAAAGGTAGTGTGCAATAAATGCACACTGCCCGAATTTTTAAGTATAATATATACAGTAAAAACACTTATTTTACTCACATATTCACAATGGAAGTTATTCCTAGGTATACTGCAGATACTAAACTTGTTAAAATGTCAACTTTTAAGTGCTCAAAACGTGAATTATTAACTTACTACATCGATGAAGGAAGGACAGTCGAGGAACTGTCAACAATTTTAAAAGAAAAGTATCACGTTTCTGAAGATGATTTGTGTTTCATCATTAGTGATATTCAAAGGAATATTCTTCCATCGTTTAATAAACGCTGGGCCGCAGCGTCACAGAACAAGGATTATTTTTTATCTAAAAACAGAAATTGGCTAGATTCTGAATATTCTGTAACGATACCCAACATAGAAGATGCAACAACTGACTTCACACCATCCACTTCTGAAAAACGCGGAAGACCTTGTGTGTCTTATGGAGATTCGTCTGATTCGAGCAAAAGAAGAAAAAATACTGAGTTACTAAGGGAATATGGATTTGAACACGTCTTAAACGCGTACCTTCAGGCCTTACGGGCAATAGGAGAAGGAACAGAAGCAAAGGTCGTAGAAGCATTAAGGACTTCTGATAAATAAAAAAAGACCCTGATCTCCAGTTATATCGACAACGCAAGCCAGACAGGTATGCTATCAGGTGACGAAGCACTCAGCATCTTTATCGATCTTGATTTGACTAAAGCACAATATTCGTATTTGAGGAAGTTAACAAATGAACGAAACTGTTTCATGTTCCCACCATATTATAAATTGCAAAATTCGAAACAGACTTGCTACCCGTATTCCCTGGAAATCACAAATACACGTGCAAAAGTTGTGGAACTGCAAAAATTATTGGATCATACTGTAGCTAGAATTTTGGAAATTGCTTCCGTCTACAATATTGAATATAAACAATTACTTTTATACAGTAAATGGGGCTGTGATGGCTCCTCTGGTCAAAGTGAGTACAAGCAGAAACTTCCAGAGGAGTTTGGAGTTATTTCTGATGCAAATTTGTTTATTAGTTCTTTGGTGCCTATTCGATTGACTGATGAAGTTACTGGTGCAGTTGTTTGGCAAAATCCAGCACCTTCATTTGTCCGCTTTTGTCGACCGATATCAATCGAATTTTGTAAAGAGTCTCCGGAGAAAACGAAAGCTGTTGTTGATGAAATAAAGAACCAAATAAAATCTTTGCGAACGAGTATATGTAAAACATAAACTTTTCATGACCATGATCGATGGAAAAGTGGCCCAAATATTAACAGATACGCCTTCAAGCTCTACATGCACAATATGTGGAGCTACTCCACGTCAAATGAATGATTTAACTAAAGTGGCTGCTAGGCCCGAAAATGAAGATTCGTATCAATATGGGCTATCTACATTACATGCCTGTATACGATGTATGGAAATGATATTACATAATTCCTACAACCTGCCTTTCAGGTCATTGTCAGCCAGAAGTGACGAACAAAAAAAGCTAAATAAAGAAAAGAAGGCCTTGGTACACAAACGTTTCCGTGAAGAGCTAGGGTTGATCATCGACAAACCAAAACAAGTAAGTGGTAATACCAATGATGGTAATACTGCTAGAAGACGACTTTTTTGTAACGCAAGCTGCTCTGCTGAAATTACTGAAGTTAATGAAAATTTGATTAAACGACTTTATACAATTCTTCAAGCGCTTTCCTCAGGTGTGATGATAAATGCTGAAAGTTGTGGTAATTATGCTATAGAAACTGCTCGAATCTATGTCAGTAATTATGATTGGTATTATATGCCCTCTTCTGTTCATAAAATTCTCATTCATGGAGAAAATATCATTAAACATTTTGCTGTTTAGCGATTCTGAGAGCTATGTCGGTAACTTTAGTTCTCCTACGTATCTCCTCATTTCTGATTCGATCACGTAGGGAAACACCAAGCATAGCACGCTCCATCGCCCTTTGGGTGACTTTGAGCCTTCTTATAAGGCCCATAGTAAGCGACCATGTCTCGGATCCATATGTCATCACTGGCAACACACACTGGTCAAAGACTTTAGTCTTGAGGGACTGCGGTATTTTGGACGTAAAGATATTGCGAAGCTTCCCGAACGCTGCCCAGCCGAGTTGGATTCGACGATTGATCTCTTTCTCGAAGTTGGACCTACCTAACTGGACTGTTTGTCCCAGGTATACATATTCGTCAACAACTTCGAGTGTAGAGTCTCCAACCTTCAGAGGAGTGGGTGTAACACTCCTCTGAAGTGTTACTGGAAGGCGCAGTGTGGGCAGGCCCCCGACTCGGTGGACCGACGACCTGGTAAAGGTTGCAGGAAGCCGCTGGATGCGAGCCGCACAGGACCGGTCGGTGTGGAAATCCTTGGGGGAGGCCTTTGTCCAGCAGTGGACGTCTTTCGGCTGATAGATAGATAGATTTTGCTGTTCTTCCTATCGGCCAGCTTTCAGAAGACGCGCAAGAATCTCGAAACAAAGATTATAAAAAATTTTGGCTTTATCATGCTAGGAAAAATTCTCGAGTATCTACAAATGAAGATGTACTTCATATTCTCTTGTACACCTCTGATCCATATATCACCAGCCTTAGAAAACCGTATGATAGAAATGTGAAACAACTTGAGGAAGACAATCTGAAGCTTTTGTTAATCAATGAACTAATTTCAGAACCTGAAGAACCCCAAGAATAAATTAGTACATTTAAATTCTCTTCTCTGTAAATCCATATAAAAAATGCTAAAATTTTATTATTAATCTACTACTTAAAATATGTATAAGTTATTTTGTAAGCATTTTATGTATTTTTCGTCGTTTACTAATATATTTTAGGTATTTTCATAGGTTTTGAAGTTTATAATCTTAAATTAAAATAAATTAAATACAAATTTTTATGATTTTTATTTTTATTTTATTTTTCTAATATTTACTATCTCAAAAAAGTCACATAATATACGTCATTAGAAGCGCTATTTACTACTTTGACTTTGTGCAAAATTTGGGCACTATATCTTAAGAAACAAAAAAGTTATCGATTTTTGATCCGGAACAGACCTTTATTTTCCTATGTGGGACGGGTCTCTTCTCACAGCTCGGGAAGGTTAGGCCATACTCCACACACGGGGGCCAAGTCGGGATTGGTGCAGATTGTGGGGCTAGTGGCCAACCCAAGTGTCAGAAGTTTTCAAGCCGCCTATAAGGCCTCCGACATGGCTTAACGACTGCCAATCTAGCGATAGCAGCCGGAAGACAGAAGCACGGAAACGGTCGAGATAAATGCCACTAACAGTCAAACCCATCCAGGTTATGATCGTGTCTGTAGTCAGTTAACCTACGTGATTGACGCGACCACGCAAGCCGCACTGAGCCACGACCGCTTTAGCTGTAGTATACCATGCTGTATACCATGTTTCAATCCAATTTGAATAAAAAGTAAACAAACTTAATATAGAACTGACACATAAAAACGTCTATTGCCTAATAAGTTCGTTTACCTTTTATTAAAATATTAGAGTCATATTCTTACCTAAAGTGAAACGATATGCAAGCTTAGCTAGGAAAACCTCATACTTGACAGATTTGTCGCCGTAAGAACGCGTAAACCATAACACGATTAGACGCGTATTTTATATAAAACAAAAACGAAAATCGTGTAATCGAAAGTTCATTAAGTGATCTTACTGAATGCAAACCGTAATTTTACAAAAAAACGGTTTATATCTCGTAAATCTCAGGCGTTCGGAAAACATCGGTCACTTTCGGGTATACCCGTTAAACTAGTTTCATACTCTTTATTCGACCTTAAAGATTGAAACCGTTTTTTCGTATAATTACTATTTCCATTTTGTAAGATCGTGCAATAAACATCGAGGTAGAAACAAACATTGTTTCTATGTCGATGGCAATAAACCATGAATTACGTGATTTTCCGGAAGTTCGTGAATGACAAACAAATAGATTTATATGTATACTCAGGAGCTTTTAACTACTCTAGCCTTGACATCAAATGAAACGCAGAAAAATAAAATTCTTATCATACTTACTTTTTGTAGTAGGCTCAACATTCCAGAGAACATAAGTATCACATTTTATATCTCAGCCAGCTTTATCTGAGTTCCGTATCCGGTCCACGGAGGGTCAATTATAAGAATTTACCGGCCCCTTGGGCTTAAATCTGACAAGACGCGTCAGGGCGATGCGGTTCTGTAAATTATGCATGTACCCGCTAAAGCTCAGAATTGCCGGATAAAAATATTATTTCTTTCTTCCCTATCTTTAAGCTCTAATATAAGTAATATAGAAGATAAGATTTATTTAATTCGTATTATAAATGATAATACGAATGATGGTATGTTATGTATGATGATAATTATGAGGGTATATATAGTATGAGAAGTAAAAAAAAACTACTTTGAACATCTACGTATAGGTAATTATGTAATATAATAAGTTGTAGATTTATATTTCACCTTTTTACTGTAGCAATGGCAGGAACAAAATGGACGATTTTGGGAAAAAATTTGGTGTTGGACTTTGAATAATGACTTCGTTTTGCGAGGGCAAAATTTTGAGGGATTGAGGTATAACAGTCAGCTGAGGGTTTCGCCGGAAAACCCATTCAATACATAGTACAATAAAACTGTAAAGGAGTCATGTGTGACGGATCGAACGGAATATTTAATATGTACGTGGAGTATACATATTTGGAAATATTAAGAGCAAAGAAATAAAATTTATATTGTCTATCTATACAGACCAAACCCTTTGTTTTATTTTTCTTTTTAATATTTGTTTTGGTACCAGGGTGGCTTTCTCTCAAAAACAACCAGAAAATGGTAGATGGTATTAATGAAACTGAATAACTTTCCCAAAGGAACCTATACAATAGGAGGAGATCAAGATTTTGACTTCAATTTAATTTTTTCATAAATTTGTATTTATAATAATTTCTTTATTTAGGCAATTACCCATAATACATAGATCATGTACAAAATTTAAATATTAATATAAAATAAACTATAATAAATTAGTAAGAATTAGGTATAAGTTCACTACAATCATTTGCGATCAAACGCGTCCAAAATGAGGTTATACGGGCCCTGACAACCGCAAAAAGTCTGGCACTCCCTGCTCGGCGATAAGTATTTATGAAAGTCAATTTTGTTTTTCCGATACTTAGTCTATGTTCCTTATAAATGTGTCCCCAAAGAAGTTTTATATCATCGCTCCGCTGGGATCGGGGGTGAGGGGGGGGAGATGCGTCTGTGTGTGTCTCCTCTCTCATTATTGACATTGGCAGGTTATAAGAAATCACCGTGCAGTCTGGCTTTGGCTTTAATGTACTTGAATATTGCATGTCGGTAAAAATGTAAACATCGTTATCTACCACATTTATTGCAATAAAGAATATTCTATTCTATTCATAACAATAGTACCGTACCCTGCCTCCAAGAAGCCAATACTGAGATTTTCTGGTAGGTGTACCGTAATATAGAAACCTGTGAAGGGCCTAACTCTCTTTCCCATTAGCAAGGAGATTCATTGCGCATCGTCAGGGTTCATTGGTGGCTTTCAAGATATATGTGAAGCCGACACACGCGATTTGAAATAAGAGCTAGTTTTGTTTCACTTGAGCGAAGTACCCTGGACTGTTTAAGGTTGTTTTAAAAAAATTATTTTGGGTCTATATCTTTTTATGTCCCTCGTATTCAGCCTTGCGTTTACTCGTAGATATGGCCCGCATACGCCCGAAAAGAGAAATATTAACATTATAATAATACATTTTTGTGGTTATGTAAGTACCTACTTACCAGTAGTATTTTTTTTGTATTGTAATTATAGTTAGTTGTGATTTTACAAAAATAACATTTTAGTTTCCATAGTTTAATGTAAGTATATTATATGTAAAATATGAACTGGACTACGGTAAAGCAAATAACTAAGTGCATAATAACACGTATGTAAACACAGAATGGAACAACAATTAGTAATACTTTAAGTAGAGATTCTATTTATGAAACTGAACACTTTTATTCTAACTTTGCTAAAATCATAACCAGAGTATTAGCCGTCCCAATAAAATCATTTGATGATACTCATCAAATAATTAATATGAATCTATAATACTTACGTTGTTCTTAAAAGTAACTCGGTTTTTATTTTATTAAGAACTAGCTTCCGCCCGCGACTTTGTCTGCGTGGACTTCAGAATTGGGTCCAGAAAGACAAAAACATGTTAAAGTGGCGCCATTAATGACGAACTGGAAATTTTGAGTTTTTAAGCATTCCTCCGGAACCCTTAAATTTTCGGTGTGAAAGTGGAACAAACAAACAAACATCCATAATGTCGCATTTATAATATTAGTGCGAAACCAACAGCTTTTCGACACAAATGTAATAAAATTTAACTTATCCTAAGCTAATTACAGGTTTTCCGAGATTTACTTAAACATATAAAAATTACTTAAACATATAAAATATTATTTTATTAATTTCATACACAAAGCACAAAATTATTAAAAATATAATCCAGGGCACAATTGAAGGAAAGAGAGGTAGAGGAAGAAGAAGAACAACATGGACTGACAACTTGAAGGAGTGGACCGGGCATGATATCCTCGCCCTGGGCAGAAGTGCGGCAGAGAGAGAAGAATTTCGGACAATGGTCGCCAACATCCGAAGAGGAGCATGGCACCAGAAGAAGAAGTTCATACGTAAAATTCCCCAATAATCTCCAATATGGTAATGCTATACACTAATCTGTAACACGTGTAGAGGGAAGCAACTTTCTGCAATAGCTCCAAGCTCCATACTTTGGACTGATTCAGCGTGAAAAGGCCCTTTCACACACAAAAAACAGAAAGTCAAATTTTGAGTAATGTTCTGATTTAGTTTAAAGTTCACTGAAGTTCATTATCTTAATTTATAACCTGACACTGCGACGGCACCAAATATGGCAAGGGTCGCAGGTTGGGAGATGATTGAAACGAGCAAAGGCTATTATAACACTGATTTATTGTAGCATCAAGAAATGAGTAATGGATAATGCATAGACATTCTTAGTTATATGTATAGGTTATACATAGCTACACTACAATTGGTTCTGACCTTGACACACATATAGGAGTAAAAGTGTATGCGTCGTATTAGTGTGTCAAACGAAAATGTTTTTACCAGTGGTAGAACCTTATTATGCAAGGTCCGACTGGGTGGGTACCACTGCTCGCTCTATACCTGCCGCCAAGCAGCGCGCTGTGCTCTGGCGGGTGGCGCGAGATAGCCAGCGTAATTACCGGCATAAGAGGCATTCCATCTTAGCCTTCAAAATCGACAAGACACTGATAACCCGTTGTAGACGCTCATATGCGGCGGATGCCGCTTTACATCAGGTGGAACGTCAGCATTTTGCCATCTCACACAATTAATAATTGACCACGCTGAATACGTTAAAAACAACCGACTTCAATCGCAACAACTCCAATTATACTATGTTTTTGTTGATTTTCTCAAAAACAGCTGAATTGATTTTGATAAAATTTATATGGAACTACCTGTGAAGTATACCTTTTTAAACAAAAAAAGAATTTTTCAAATCGGTTCAGGCGTCTTCGAGTAATCGGTGAACATACATTAAAAAAAACCGACGAATTGAGAACCTCCTCCTTTTTTTTAAAGTCGGTTAAAAATAAGTTAAGATATTACAAACAGTCACTATTAAGTAGACAAGTACAAATTATTCCGTTACAAATAGACAAGTACAAATTATTCAGACGATATCAACTTTATTTATAGATTAGATTAGATTCATTTATGTCACATTACCAATTTCAAATTACATTAATAGCTTATTAAAAATATCAAAGTATAATGTGATCGTCAAAATAATTAAAATTAAAAATCGAATAAATACAAATCGTCATTAATATAAAATTCTGAAATGTCAACGTTAAAAAAAACACACAATGAATAAACACAAAATAAATAAATGTCAATATTACACAATGGTAAAGATCAGGAATAACAAATTTAAATATTTTGTAAATATATTCATTTACTGAACAAAATTCATTTTCCAACAAAAGGTTTCTCAGTCGGGGCTAAACGTTTCGTCAGTTTCCTTATCTTTTATGACTGCGAATAGTCGCTCATACAATGACGGACAGGCAACACGAGGGTTTTTGGTGGCGAGAGCTGTATATTTTACGATATAAAGATAGATTATACTAACCCGGATTGATTGATATGATAAGAGAGGGCAAAGTTCTCTCCAATTTACTTAAGAAATGGAAAAGACTTCCCTTGTTGTTACTTCAAAAGCACAGACGGCCTTAAAATTTCATTTGACCAACTTCTGTGTAAATGGAAAGTCGAACAGAAAAGCGTCTAACTTATCCAACAAATTGAGGCTACCTGTCTTTAAATAGAAGTCAAATTTATAACTAAGTGAATCTGAATTTCTGGGTTGACTTAAGTGAAAATGAAAGTCTGTTCCTGCCATTTCTTTTTGATGTTGATGAAGTTTACCCTTATAAAGATGATAATCAAAGGTAATGTAATAAAGTAAAATTTAAAGTCTGCCAGAGCATTTATTTGTTAAAAATTGCTCGTAATACATCCAGTATTTTAAATGAAGATCTTGATGCCAAACGCCAGTTTCGGAAAACTCGACCTAAACCCTCCTACAATTATACATACAACTCAAGTGGGTCTCTTTTCTGTGCTTCCTGCAATAGGACTTTCAAAAGCAAATTTGGTTTTGCAAGTCACGCTCGCGCCCGCGCAAGGGCTCAAGTTACGATAACAACACTAGCTAAGGGTGACGCCGCCGACGAATACGTCTGGGATGACATCGATAATAACATAATCGAACCCGCGACCTCTTGATATGAAGCAAGCAGGCTAGCTAACTAGACCAAGGAGTCAGTTATGGAGACTTCTTGGGTAGGTACTGGGTAGTCACCAGGTTTCCAAGAATCTCGACACGTATGATTTTATCTTACCTGATATATAATAATGCTTATATGGTATCAAATAGTGCTTAATTCATATAACTGTTAGTATGTATCATCATCAGCCGAAAGACGTCCACTGCTGGACAAAGGCCTCCCCCATGGATTTCCACACCGACCGGTCCCGTGCAGCTTGCATTCAGCGGCTTCCCGCAATCTTCACCAGGTTGTCGATCCACCGAGTCGGAGGCCTGCCCACTGTCTTCCGGTGCGCGGTCAGCATTCGAGAACTTTACTGCCCTAACGGCCATCTGTTCTACGAATTATGTGCCCTGCAATTACACTAGTATATACAGGGTGTCCCAAAAAGTATGGTCAAGCGAAAGTCCAGAGATAGAACAACTCTAGGGCTACCCAAATCACCCCCATGTATGTTCAGCGATTTTTGGTAGTTTCCGAGTTAAGGTTTTTTTTTTTGATTTTTTAAATTTTCTTGGCCGGATCAGATTTCATTTTTTTTTTAAAGAATATTTTTTTTTTATATATTTTTTTTATGAATTTATTTATTTTTCATTTTTTTTTTATTATTTTATTTCCGGTATTTTTTTAATGTCACATATCATTATGAATTGTACTTTCAGGCATAAAATAATAAGCTTCGTAACATTAGTGTAAGTAACAAAACTTATGATAGAAAGTCAAGAATTTTAGATTGAGCGACTCAGATTTAAACTTTCAGCATAAAATAAAAATACAAAAAGGTGTTTACAATGCTCTTCGGTAATTTTAAAAACTGTGTGGAATTCTAAGCTTTCAGAATAATATTCAAAAGACAGCACTTGCTGGGCTTTTTTCCTGAAATAAGCCGTCAAAGTTGTTTAGGTAGAAATTTCCTAAGGAAGTTATTTAATTTTTGTCGTCTCTAGTTATCAAAAATAATTACTAATTTAATGAGTTTTATAGAAAAAAGTACTTTAATTTAATAGAGAACATTTTGAACAGAATGGTAGCGGAAATTATCACACATTTCTTTTTATGACTCATCAGCTAATAATTCCGCAGGACGCAAGAAGTCTGCACGAGTTCTCTACTGCAGTGTTTTTCAACCTGTGGGTCGCGTACCCCCGGGGTGTCGCGATGCCTTTCTGAAGGGGTCGCGGGAAAAGAAAATGTAAGTGGTTATAGGTCCTACACTGCAATGAAGAAATACGACTTCAGTGAGAAGGCTGATCCTGTTTATATTTTAACAATTTGTCAGAACGTGGTTCTATTTTGAAGACGTTTATAAGTAAATCACTTTCTAATTAAAGAAAATTATAAACATAGTCTTTCAAATCACTATCATTTTGTATGTTTATGGCCCTAGGGGGGCAAGAATTTTTTAACTTGTAAAGGGGTCGGGCATTAAAAAATGTTGAAAAACACTGCTCTACTGTATCACTTTAAGAGTCCATGATGCTTACATTGAAGGTCGCCAACCTAATACAAGGTCTGGGCGTCCATTAGAAATTCAATACCCAGATGTAGTTGAATCAGTGCTTGAAGAAGTGGCGAGAGACCCATCAACTAGCGTGAGAACCATAGAACACCGTATGGAAATCCCAAAATCAGAGACACATCGAATAATCAGAGGCAATCTAATAATAACTGATGAGTCAAGTTAAAAGAAAAATGCGCAGTTTTTAAAAAGAAATGTGTGACAATTTCCGATACCATTCTGCTTAAAATATTCTTTATTAAATGAAAGTATTTTTTTCTATAAAATTCATTAAATTAGTAATTCTTTTTGATAACTAGAGACGACAAAAATTAAATAACTTCCTTAGGAAATTTCTAACTTAACAACTTTGACGGCTTATTTCAGGAAAAAAGCCCACCAAGTACTATCTTTTGAGTATTATTCTGAGAGCTTAGAATCTCGTGCAGTTTTTAAAATATCCGAAGAGTATTGGAAACACCTTTTTGTATTTTTATATAATGCTGAAAGTTTAAATCTGAGTCGCTCAATGTAAAATTCTTGACTTTCTATTATAATTTTAGTTACTTACACTAATCTTACGAAGCTTATTATTTTATGGCTGAAAGTACAATTCATAATGATTATGTGACATTAAAAAAATACCGGAAATTTGTAATAAATTCTTTTGAAAAATATATTAAATCCGATCCGGCCAAAAATTGTAAAAAATCCAAAAAAAATCATAACTCGAAAACTACCAAAAATCGCTGAACATACATGGGGGTGATTTCGGTAGCCCTAGAGTTGTTCTATCTCTGGACTTCCGCTTGACCATACTTTTTGGGATACCCTGTATAAAATAATTCGCCTTTTAATCGTTAGCCGTCAGTTATTTTTGGAACTACTGCCAAATTTCACTACACCGAAAAACGTATATTTCATCCCGACCATTGCATTCGCGCTGAAAGCTTAATGTAAGTGGTAAGCAGATACAACGTTTTGAAACTGCATTCCGCTGTGAAAATTTAATAAGGTCAGCCTTCGGTACAGGTTTCCTCTTGTTTCAGGGATGTGCCCAGAGAAATTAAAATAACGCTTTCAACCGTGCAGTAATACACATTTTATAAAGCTTACAGATGTACCTGCGCAGAAGGCAGAATTTTAATTACGCGGGAAATTGATGGACCAGTCAAGTAGCTTCATTGTTATAAAATCTCAACCACTATTGGTTGATTGATTTTGCGCCTGATTCAATGATATCGAAAATTATCAGAAAGCTGTCACCGTGCGTTAATTGTTTCGGGTGTTTTCGTCGATATTTCGTTCTCGTCTGCGCGAATGAAGATTACCGATGTGCCTTATTTTTTGTATACTACTTTTTCCAGATGTCCCGATGTGATGAAATTAAAAAAATCTTACCCATCGCTGCCGTAGTGTAATATCTAGTCTATTCATTTCATATAATTAAGTCGCTTGTTAAATTCCCAGCGTGGTCTATGTTATTAGGACTCGGTTCGATTAGTGGTAGGGTATTTTACCTGGATAGCTTCCACTATCCTAGCCAAACATCAATGTTAACACTAATGATGCATTCCAACATGAAGATAATCTTAACTCTGTCTAGATAAATATCTTATCTAGCCAGTTCCCTATTACATTAGGGAATCATGGTTGGTCCACTCCCATATTTCAACATCATCATCACCTACCATAAGATAATACCAAGAGCTATGCAGTTGGGGATTTAAAAACTCTGTTAAATCGAGCAAAATCATTCAGCATAGTCTTTAATGGAGGTTAATATTTGTCTTATTCATGTTTCTTTATCTGACTCTGAAAACGGCTTCACGTAATTTTTGAAAAGGGAGATTCTATTTTATTTTTCTTTTTGGCATTCCACCACATTGGAAAAATGGGAGAATCTTCAATAAAAAAATGGCGAAATGCCAATGTCAAGTGAAAGACGCGGCTCTAAGGGCGATGGGCACTTAAAGACGCTCCACGTGGTGGTTTGTTGTTGGAACTCGGAAAACAGAGCTGTCTCCCGAGTTTATCCTCTTCTTATGACCGCTTATCACTGAATCGGAATCACAGCTATTTTCCCATCACAAAAATAATGTTGAGACTACTCTAAAATGGAAATAATTAAAAAATTAACTCAGCAGACGTGTGCTCGGTACAAGTCCCGGCAACCAACCTCGAAAAGGGAGATATTGTTAGATTCATCTTTAAACTCATTAGGTGTCAATGTCAAAGCATACATTTTAAGAAGGGTTTTTTAAACTTAATTTATGTATTGAGCCACATCCCTAAGCTTCCAACGTAGAATACATCGGCTCTCCGTGGAAAAATCTAGTAGGTATGCGGAAGGATGCATTATTGCAACCGTATGGAGTGGCTCCGCGGGAGGAACGGAGAAAAGGATGAAAAGCATAATAGTATTTTCTGTCGGCCTACTTTCAACCTGAAATGTTATTTTAGTTGGAAACCTTAAAATAGGGTTTATAGGAATTTTGAATTGTACCTTTAAATGCTGCGAAAACTTTGAGAATATTGTCGAAGGTGATGAAAGCTGAACCAAAAATTAATAACGACTTATATGAAAACGTTATGACCGATGATGTTTAGGAACAAACAGTGCTAAATGAAATACGTGTTACCTATTAGAATAAGAATTACGATAGCCAGTTTCTGATTCTTAAAATAAATTACTATTTCAGGGACGGATGCAGACTTTTGACTTTTTACTTTTTACTGTGTTACTAGAATTATGAGAATTTAGATAATTACCATTATTTAATTACAATTTCTTTCTTTTTCAGGGATAGATGCAGACTTACCAAAATGGATTTATGACTACATATAACCGTACCTAGGTTATCATTCTCAAAATCGTTCGCTAACAAAATTTTTTTCTTTATCTTTCAGTTCTAGTTTTCAGGGACAAAATTCTAGAATACAAATTCTACAAAAACGATAATTATAAAACCCAGCGTCTTCTCAAAATAACTACCATTATTTGACAATTCTTTTTAATTTCCAGGATGGACATGGACTTGAAAACTGTACAACTACATCTAAATATTAATGTAAAAAGAATATAAATACAGAAACAGTACGAAATTACTGTCACACGTTGCGTTCACCGAGACGCAAACTGGAAACAAGTTGAAAACAAGTGAGCAGTTACATGAAACTGAAATGGGAACGTGTAGCCGTAGATGGGCAAACCCTCATTTACGCTGCTTGAGACACACTGCTTGTTAGTTTGATAATCAATGTTCGATTCAGTGCCTAAAAATTCCCTTCGTTATGTTCTATAGGTGCATATCTTAACTGTTGATCCTACTCTTGAAGATTAACAATTTTTTTGCTGAAATGTAAAAAAATTGGAGTTTTCATACAAATCAATTAGCATGACTGTGAGTCATATTTGTAAGAAAAGTTCAATTTTTGACGACTTCTTCAAAATATTTGAACTATAGTTGTCTCGTTCCTTAGCAAAGAAAACCAAGAGGTTTGCAGGTATGTTCTAGTAACAATGTATATTATTTTGTTATGTATGTTGTAGGTTTTTGATATGTACATTTGGCAGATTCTGTATAAATGTCAATGATTTTCTCGATAACTACAATAAGGACTGGAGTGATTTTTTTTCATAGAAAACTTGCAGCTTGATAAAAATTGTTATGTATATTTTGTTTAAAAGTTTCGAAGTTTAGACAATAGTTTTCAATATTTTCATTATATAAGCTTGATAAGTTTATCTTGGATTCCATCTTTCGGCATAATATCACTTACCACCAGGTGAGATAATGCCAAGGGTTTACCAATTGTAAAAAAATATAATTAAAAAACTATTGTCCTACTCAGTAAGTACTGCGTCTCTCTTTGATATCTATTGTTTGAGCGAGAAATTCCACTTGATATAAATAGCTGAAAGAATGTAAAATAGGAACAATCAAATGTAAAATAATAAGCAAAATCAAAGGATGCTCCATTCACTACTTAAACAGCCATTCAAACAGGGCCTACAAATTCATTTGATGTCGCTTTTTACTTTTTATATTTTTTACATTGTTAATGCGTAATATATAGTAATAAAGGGCTTATATAAGTTAAGTATGCATATTTTAGAACTTTTTTGTTATTTGTATACATTTGTAAACTGTATAAAGATTGCACAAATTCAAAAATATGCATTCACTATAATATTTTTACTGACAACAGAAAAATTAATTACTATTGTATTAAAAAATACTTGATATTGCATACATTTTTTCCTAAAATATCCTGTTAAATTATTGTACAATATTTTAGACAAATATCGTACTTATTTTTGACAAAAGCTTGCCAATCTTCGCGCCGTGTGTCCCACCAATCTTCAGTCAAGCGCGCCACTCCATGTTATCCCATATACAGCAAATTAACAATTGAAACTAGAAATTAATTACAACTAGTGGGCTTATAACTGCCAGACCCTTTTTGCTGCCCAACTATTACAGTGTCGGGATGTTTTATCTAAAAATTAGCCCTCGGGTATTTGTATGAGGGTACTTTGGCCGGCCCATGGGTATTACAGTCCTCTCTTAATAGGGTAAACTCCAGTGAAAATTGTTGTGATAAAAGTACAGTGTAGGGCTTAGGATCGAAAATGCAGAGAGATTATAATATGTTAAAGATCGTATTTGCTATAAATTTTCTGCGCTATGGGTAAAAAACAACCGTCGTTCGTCCAAAATAACTAAATAATAATATTTTTGAGTCTATATGTATTACAATTATATTTTAAGTTTTTTTTATTTATTATTTACTAAGCATATTATGTAAAGTTTCTATGGACTCAAAGGTCTGAAATAAAAGAAATTTTATTTTAATTTTTTATTTATTTATAACTACTGAAGTTATGTAAATCGAAACCAAAATAGCCTGTAAAGTTCTGAGCTGAAAACGTAAAAATGTCATTTATTTAAAAAGTGGTTCAACAAAAGTGGTCACAATTGACCCACATATCCAAAAGTTGTTCATATCTGGCATTAAAAATACACCTTGTATTATACAGGCTGTTAAAAAAAGTGCGTTTGAAATTGTAAGGGGTTACTCAGAATCAAGTATAGAATCCAGGAAAAATATTGAAAAAATTCGCTCTTCAATTTTTTTTGCAGTTTTTCATACAAATTCTCGATTCACTATTTAGATTTAGTATGAGAATCTGAAAAGAATAATTGAAGAGCGAATTTTTTCAATATTTTTCCTGGGTTCTGTACTTGATTCTGAGTAACCCCTTAAAACAAACGCACTTTTTTTAACACCCTGTATATATAAAATGTAAATAAATATAAAACAAATGAAGTACATGAATGGATTTTCAGTGAAATATGTGGTATACATATTTATATAGACACGTATTTTGATTATTTAATGTTTGAATTTATTTAGTTACATCCCGAATTAATCAAGCAACATTACAACTTTGCTCGGAAAAACCGAATTACATTTTGTCCTAACAGAATTTCCATCTTTGCGATGTTCCGAGCGACCGATTTAAAATGCAAAATAAAAGTTGCAAGTTTTCTATTGTGCGACGACAAACCCGGCTTTGTTTGTTCCCGGATTAAATTTATTCAGAGTTCGCGCAAACAAAAACATGAATAAATACGAATAAAACTCGCTTATTATCTGACTAATTTATTTGTTCTCACGATTTTGTGCGCATTGAAAAATGTATCGTAAGAGGATTTTCAAGCATCCGTATAGTAAATAGGGATATTTATGAGTCATGATATTACAATAAAAAAGGGAACACGTAATGCACAGTAATGGTATCTAAGTTTTTCCGAATTGTTAAAGCTTTTTCTAGTAATTTTGAACATATTTTTATGTATAAGAAAACGTTATAAAACATTTTCCTGAAATGGTGATGTTAGGTGTAAGGAAACGTTGTAGAATATATCTTACTGTCTATGTAAAACTGTTTTTTTACATATACAGATACTTATAAGTACTCCTTAACGCCTGCGCCATGTCTACAAGCTGTTTTCGAGAGTCATTACGAATCGTCTCGCACGCAGGTTTGACGACTTCCAGCCTCCCGAACAAGCCGGTTTCCGAAAAGGCTTCAGTACCATAGACCACATACATACGCTGCGGCAGATTATACAGAAGACCGAAGAGTATAATCGGCCACTATGCTTGGCGTTTGTGGACTATGAGAAAGCCTTTGATTCGATCGAGACCTGGGCTGTGTTGCAGTCTCTCCAACGGTGCCAAATTGATTATCGATACATCGAAGTGTTGAAGTGCTTGTATGAAAACGCCACCATGTCGGTCCACCTCCAGGATCAGAATTCGAAACCTATCCGGCTGCAGCGTGGGGTGAGACAGGGAGACGTTATATCTCCGAAACTGTTCACCGCTGCACTGGAAGACGTTTTCAAGCTTCTGGACTGGAGAGGACTCGGCATTAACATCAATGGCGAGTACATCACTCACCTTCGATTTGCTGACGATATCGTGATCATGGCTGAGACCTTGGAAGACCTAGGCGCAATGCTCGAAGGACTTAGTAGAGTCTCCCAACAAGTGGGTCTTAAAATGAACATGGATAAGACGAAAATCATGTCAAACGTCCGTGTTACACCCACTCCTCTGAAGGTTGGAGACTCTACACTCGAAGTTGTTGACGAATATGTATACCTGGGACAAACAGTCCAGTTAGGTAGGTCCAACTTCGAGAAAGAGATCAATCGTCGAATCCAACTCGGCTGGGCAGCGTTCGGGAAGCTTCGCAATATCTTTACGTCCAAAATACCGCAGTCCCTCAAGACTAAAGTCTTTGACCAGTGTGTGTTGCCAGTGATGACATATGGATCCGAGACATGGTCGCTTACTATGGGCCTTATAAGAAGGCTCAAAGTCACCCAAAGGGCGATGGAGCGTGCTATGCTTGGTGTTTCCCTACGTGATCGAATCAGAAATGAGGAGATACGTAGGAGAACTAAAGTTACCGACATAGCTCTCAGAATCGCTAGACTTAAGTGGCAGTGGGCAGGGCACATAGCTCGTAGAACAGATGGCCGTTGGGGCAGTAAAGTTCTCGAATGGCGACCGCGCACCGGAAGGCGCAGTGTGGGCAGGCCCCCGACTCGGTGGACCGACGACCTGGTAAAGGTTGCAGGAAGCCGCTGGATGCGAGCCGCACAGGACCGGTCGGTGTGGAAATCCTTGGGGGAGGCCTTTGTCCAGCAGTGGACGTCTTTCGGCTGATAGATAGATAGATAGACTCCTTAACGCATAGAATATGACTTATAATTAGGCAAACAACGTCGCATCATATTCAGGTTAAGTTATTTTAATAATATCGAGCTCATTATCGTTATAGTCTTAATCGGTATATTTTTGTTTAAAATCTCTTTTATTTCGAGAGAATCTCTTTTTAACTAAATATGGCGAAATCTACTGTACTCGCCACAAACACACGAACGCGCTATTGAAGTTTCTTCGGACGGACGGACGTAGGTATTCATATATACGACTTCCAACCATCAACGGTTGGACCATGTCCGATTCCCAGGCATACCCCTTTTCCTCCGAAGAGTGAGAACACACTGTTCCTATATAAAAAAAGAAAAAAAAACACAAAAATGTATTCTCTTCTCTTATGTAGCCAGCATTTTCAAACTCGATTTCAAATGCTGCTTGCTACAGTTTCACACAATGGCGGCTGATTCTAATTGCCGGTCAATGCCGGGCAATGTCGGTCGGTCGCGCACTGACTCCCAATGTGGACTCGATACTCAGTTATTTACAATACATGCATTAATATGCAAAACACAGGGGTATCGGGTCAACTGTACCTCGACCTACGAGCACGGGAATGTACGGACGCGGCCGAAATTAAAAAACGTTCTTCGCGATTCAGAAACAAAAAAAGATGTTACATAACGTGTTCGATTCAGAAATAACAGATTATCATCAAAGAACAGTCATAATATCATATGTGAAGTCACGTTTCATTTCTGTACAAGAGATGGCGATGTGTAAATGACGATCTTCATATTTTTTTCATATACATAATTTTCATATCAACAAAATGACAATATTATTGAATGTGTGAACGTAGCCAATAGCGATGACGAAGAAAGTATTCTCGAGTGACCACCATCATGAGTCGAACGTTTTATGTAAGTATAATTAATTAATTTATTCATACCCCGGGGTTGGCCACTATCCCCAATACATTCACCAATCCGGACTTGGGCCCCGTGTGTGGAGTATGGCCTTAATCTTCGGCATAATCGTCTCTTACCACCAGGTGAGATGATACCAAGGGCTTACCGCTAGTGGATAAAAAAAATTATAATAAAGCTGTACTCCAGCTTAACTTTATGACGTTATTATATTGTTGCATATCACTAATCACAGCTCTTTACCTTTTCATTTACTTTCTTACATAATAAGTTTACGTTGTGCAAAGAAGATTTGTAGACCATTCTCATCCTTAAACACCCAGTGCTGTGCGCCATAACTTAATGAAGATGTAATCAACGTGGCACATGAGACATATGATCCTCTAATTTTATACAGGGTGAATTATCTCATACGCCTTTACTAACGACAAGATTAATGATACGGCTGGTATGTTACGTAATTTTGAAGCTGTTTTAATATTTAAATCTGATACTTCATTATTTTGCCTGTCAAAATTCGTAAACTTACTGCTTTATATTGTGAAAATAAGTCAGTCAGTCAACATAATAGGCTTAAAATAATATGTCTTATGGATAAAGGTTACAGTGCTTGTATTTCTTGGTGTTGCACATCTACATTACTAGCTCAGAGCCTTAAAACACATATAGCCTTTTACACTAAAAATCGTCATTTCTCGGTAAAGTGCACAAACGAAAATTGGTGAAATAAGAACAAAACTCGCAACAAAATATATATTTAAAAAATATAAAATACACTTTAAATGTTTTTTAATTTACGAAAAATTACATGTTATATTTTCAACTATTAGGTTTATTCGATTAAAATACAATAAAAACGTTAATAATTTGAATCATTTATAGACTGATGGATAATGTTTTTCACGTTATTCAGACAGCCAAAACATGCGCTGTAAATTTTTTGTATACAGACTCTTCCAAGTTTCAATTTGTTTATATTTAAAATTTAAAAGTAAGCTCACTTCGGCTACATCCAATTTGCAGTTTCCTTTAGACAATTTCCTGTTTTGATACCTATTCGCAAACCGCAAAAGAAAGTTATTAAAAATAATAGTTTAGCCTTTGTTTCAAAGTTTCTCGTATAATGATTGTATTCATGAAGATCTTTAACTTGTAACTGACACAAAGACGGCAAAAAAACCTTAATATCATAAAATTCGTGAAGCAAAAGACAAATTGGAAATCGTTTAGAGATTCCTTAATGATTTACGAGAGAAGAAATGATTCATACTTTTTTGTGTGACTTGTGGATCTTTGCGTCTTTACTAAGCCTCCCTTCGTTCATTATAATATTAATCAGAACACGACCGACCACTGCTAAACATAGGCCTCCCCATAGATTTCTACTAAGCGTAGTATGCCTGCGTATTCCTGTAAGCCTGCCTAGATCATCAGTCCACCTGGTGGGGGGCAATGAATATTGTCTTAGGGCCCCCTGTCTTCACTCTTCACTTCATCTCTCGGATCTAATGGATCCGTTGCTCTTGGATTTAATAGATTCGAGAGGATCACAGGATCTAAAAGAAATATTGTCTTTAAAACTGTTGCTTTGGTGGGTTATAGTGAACGGCCGCACCTGGATAAAGATTTTTTTTTTTTTATTTAATTTTATAATTCTGACGTAGTTTACCTACTCAGTTTTTTTTTTGTAATGGAGTACTTTTCGCTATGAGTTTTTGTGGCAGTTATATCAAAGGGCGTCTTGAGAAATTCTTTAGAAATGCTGACCCTTCATTACCCGTTGCACTACAGCCTTGCACTACCAGACTTGCCAAGGGATTTTTTTCTTATCCCATGTATCATATTCCGTCGCATTGCATTATGTCCTTTTCTCGAAATGTCCTTTCGCAAAATGACCTTTTCTCGTAATGTCCTTTTCATATGGGGAAATGATCATAAAATGCGGTATGAGACTTATGCTATCACTTAAGGTGTTTTCTACGAAATGCAATCCAGTAGCTCAGGTAGGTCTGCAATGTATTAATGATAACTAAAAATTCCTGACGTTAACTTTGGACGTTAACTGGATAGTCTGTGCGATTTCGGCAACTAATCGTCACATCTAACTGGTCACACACAATGCAAAATTTGGAGAAAATGAAACCAAAATTAAAGTAAGTTTAGTATTCTTTTATTTTTAACTACATAAATACATAATGTCAAAAATATTATAAACATAAATCAGTTTTTTTCTTGTGACATATATAAAATTATATTGGGTACCATTGTTTGTGTCGGGTCAAATTTTTGTTTTTATTGTAAGTACTCTGCCTATACAATTTATTGTCATGTCTATGAAATAAATCTGTATCCAATATCAAAGAAATACCTCGGTGCAAGAAATTCATAATGGGAAACTTATGAGGACCTCAAAGATAAAAGTTATCGTCAAAGCATCAAAGAAAATAAGTTATGTAAGTATGTGAACAATATGTGAATGAAGAATCTCATACAATTTTCTTTTAGTCTTTGCAACGTAACTGGAAATCAGTTTTACAATATAACATTCAAGTTTCTAAACAAGAGTACAGTTATACAGATCGTAACAATATGAATGCTCTGTTTTACCAATCTAAGGTGTAACAAAAAAATATTCAGTATTGACTTTGGGCATAAATAGTCTTTAGTGTACACTCGCCCACAGAGATATCTGAACCCCTACTAAAGCTATTCGTGATACATGGAGTATTACGGCGAGGTTCAGATATCTTTGTGGCTGTCTGTACTAGAACGAGAAATAAGAGTTTTAAAAACTATGAAACCCATAGATGTTTTATCATGCGATACAACACTACGCAAAATACTATAACGCCTATAAAATGAAAGACATTTTCAAGCTTCACTCGAATGAGGAAATAGTTGGGTTTAGTAGGAAACGGACATCCTTCATAATTACTATGGATAACTTGACTGTGCAGTACTTTATGCGAGGTTACACTGTTGCTGGTAATAGGTGGGGTTTTGTTGTTTGGGTGGGGTTGGCTGTTTCTTGGAGAATTCAACCGTGAAGATTTCGGAGATTTCAAGCGTGGATCTCTATAAATTCTTTTTATTTCTTCGTTTGGAAGCTTTTCCAAAAAGTGCAAATTGCTACGCGGTGCGTTCATACTGAAAAACGTTCTTTGAAAAATATGCCAGTGATTTTGAACAAGTTTCGTTTCTAGGTGGCGATTTTCGACCAAAAAGATAGATTCAAATTTTATTAAGTGGGGCGAGTAACGGGCCTGAGTCCTCGTGGCTCTCTTGTTAAATACTTCGGGTCTAAAGTTGCAACAATAATGCACGCAGCTACAAATAATGCACCAAGAGCAACTAATAGCATGGGCTCAGTCTTTAAAGCTGTATAAAAGAATTGTTTAATTTCCCTTTGTGACGTTTCTGGATCTATCGCAATTCCATGTACATCTTTTTTTCCTAAACTAAAAGAAAAAAAAAACGATTTAACAGTGTGATTGCTTTTGATTAATTTGTTATACAATTTTGAATACATTTTAAAGCACAAAGTTACATTCAAAATAATAATTTTAAAAAATAGGTGAAATTTTGTTTGTGAAACTATTCATACAGTGGGTACTGCTATTATTAGCTCGCCCAAAGTTACGATGACTGCAATCGATAAGGTATTTCAAATGGACCATGTACAGTCTAAAAACAATCTATTAAATGTTTCAACGCTAGTATACCACAGACAATGCAAGCAAATATCCCTGCATATATTAAGAGGGTTTCCATCTTAACACACCCAACAATTAAATCTACTTCTTTTGTCGTACACATTTTGACTATTGATAAAGCACTTGAAAATTATTAAATTGAAATCAGCCTCTGCTTAATCGTCCATATACATTTCCATATGAAGAAAATACAAATAATTGCTCCTGCGCCTAAAGTTAGAATATCAATAAAACTAATTTGAATATCGTTTTCTACCATTATTACTAAGAATTTTCAATGAGACGTCAATAACTTTTAGAAACTTTAGAAATCAAAGAGCATACAATGTATCTTATGAATCAAGCCACCGTCTAAAACATGTATAAGCGTAAACAGTCATGACGGCATAGAAAGTATACACTATACAAGTCTGTAATAATTCGATAACGTCAATTTCCTTATAAAGAAGATCCTCTATATCCCCCATTAGTATTGTTTTTTTTTCTTCAAAAATCCGATAATTGGTACCCGTTTTCCCATAAAGGGGTCAGAATAAACATGTAAACAAATGCTAAAATGAAAGCCAGACCACCTATAACAGACAGCAGATCAATAAAGTTAACAGTTGTTACAGGTTTCTCTTCTTCCTCTCCCTTTCCCTTCTTCTTTTTTTCTTTTGACTTTTCAGACTTCATAAAACAAAAACCTTTAAAGACTTGGTAGATTGTAATTTCTTTTTAAAATTAAATTAAAAATATTGCTCTCGCGAGATTGAGGAAAATTGATTTGGCTCTTGCGAAATTTGGCTACACTCATTATCGGATAGGATTATTCCCTTTATAGTGTATCGCACCATGCAGTAAAGAAAGAACAGTAGAAACAATGTTCCAGTTAAACTTAGCATTTGCTCACGGTTGAGAACCAAGTTTGAAGGCTGTTCGACAACTATCTGTTTCACAACCATTATGTCCAAGCTCTCGAAGTCATTATAGTGGAATTGATAAACGTACCATTCATGGTATTACGAACCATATAGGTACTAAAAAAGGAAAGTACATGAAAGCCAGTGACGATCAAAGACTAAAAGGAATGAAAAATATAAAATAAATAAAATTAGTTAATTACAAGGCAAATTTTTTTTTAACAAGTTGGTGGAATAGGAGGAAACGAAACGATAAATTCATATATCTGTCTTAAAATGTACAATCCTATGGCTATGTAAATCCCTGTCATAATAAGATCTAGTATATCGATGCACCACGGTTTTCCCATACCAGCCGAAAAGTTAAGAAGGATTTAAGTTAAAAATGAAAGACTCTTTTTAGAACTTTGTAAGTAGTAACATTCAATTTTTAAAAGAAACTCAGTTTTTACGCGGGTGCACCCGTAAATCTTCCTCTAACAGTATAACATACCATGCAGAAAAGAGATAATAGAACTACCATAGCACCAAATATTGTTATGATCTGGATCATATTAACGCTTACACTGCATGATCCGGGGCCAAAACCAACGTTACCGTTAGCTGACGTTTTCTTTTTAGCCATGTTTGATTCTTAAATTTTATTTGAATAGTAAATATCTCTTAAAACTCTGGTAAACTTCTAAATAACTCGGCAATACATTTTAAAACTAATAACACCAAAACGAAGTAAAAACCGACAGCAATTATATCGGGCAAGCAAAATTTTGTATCAAATAAACTATCCCTGAGGGTTGTCGTCTGGGGGAGAGGGGTCGTTGTCTTCTTAGCCATAGTAACAAGTACACTCTAAATGACTATAAAAAGCTCTCCAAAGAAACATGGCTATATCTGTGTAAATCTCAAACGACGCTTTATTTTACTGTTTTTCTTCTTAGATTGTGTAAATTGCTGTTCTGGAAAAAAAAATGTTACTAACGTAACTGCCTAATACTTAGACTGAAATATAATAAATACTATGATAGGTTATTTCACTCTTGAATATGTTTAAAAATTACAATTTTAATCTATGTAGGGTAAATAAAATATGATGTGTAATTTCAAGTGACAGTCTTCTGGTAAGACTGAACAGCTTTTCAAAGTTGTCGCAAAAGGGAAACATTCATGGTCGAATCGCTCACTGACTTCGAACGATGTAAATTATTAAAGATGACGAGCGATCCCTGACGAACCTTTCCCTACTCAATGCCTCACATCTACAAATAAAATTTTACTAAACTAATTAAAACATAGTCAAAAATGTAAATGTTTACGAACAATATGAAAAAGAAATAATATTTGAAATAAAAATGCTATCAAACAGAAAAGAGGTAAGGAAACCAACAAAAAATCTACTCAGAAGAAACTGCAACTTACATTAGGTCCCCTGAAAGTACTTGCACATCCATGTCATAACAACCAGCAGGGTGACGAAGGCAATAGCGATCAGCAGAATTTGTAACACATCTATGTCATAGCAGTTATTACCCGGCCTTATTCCACCGCTTTTATTTCCCATTATAAAATCTCATTTGTTTTCATTGATGGAATTGCTCATCTAGCTCCATTGACTATGTGGCAAACGATAAGAAACAGCAGCAGTAGGATCACCACAGAGCCTATGATCATCAACAACTGGTTGAGCGTAAAAGCAAGAGTACAGGCACCGCCACTAGGACCTATAGTTGCTTTGGCCATACTAAACGCCCTGACACCATAATAGGTGGTACCCAAATGACTGAGTAGAATACATCACTATGTTACACTATTGTTAGCGTATTTATTCCATATTGTAAATTTTTATCTGTTTTTGGTGAATATTTTAACAGTTTGAATCACGAAAAATTTTGACACATAGTAGACATTGAACTTTATGGTGTCAGTTAGGGAAAGACTTTTCTGTTTAGGTATTTCTTTTTAAATCCATGGAACCAAGAAGAATAGATTACACTCGGGACTCAGAAATCACTTATATTGCATAGATCAAAGAATTTTTATATCGTCACTCGGAGGGGGGGGGGAAGTGGGGAGCAAGTCGAGGGGGGTGCAAGTCTGTCGCATAAAAAAAGGTATAGGAAAACCATTCCATTTATCTTAATCTAAATATAATTAATTCCCGAGATTTTTTCTACGTGTTTTAAGTTGCAATATTTTTATTGTATCAGGAATCAAGAAATGGCATATACCAATCAAACGTTTAAACGAACATGGAATCAAAAATATAAAGATTTCCAATAACAAAACTTTTTATTGAATAAAAATACGATATAATTAAAGTTATAAATATATTTAACAATAACTTTAAAGATCGTCACATTCGCATATAAATTAGATAATATATTAGGGTAAACGTGTCTCTATTCTTTCTTTTCTTTTTAATAATATTATTTTATTTTCATCTTACTAAATTACGCATTGATTTCAGGGTCCAGTTTTTGTTTCCTGAAAAATAAAAAGAATATAAATGACGATGTTTAATTTGATACCTAACACCTTTATAGGGTTATAGTTATTTAAATCGCTTGAAAAAGTTTCTATATTTTTTTGTCTGCTCTTGTATCTATATATATTGTATAATAATACCTCGCACACCTTCGGCTAACTTTTTTTTTGACAAATGGGTTGTCTGGAAGAAATTGCTTTTAGGGATTAGACCGACCAGGTTGTCTACTTGTTTCTTTTTCTTTTGTTACTTTGTATGTGCTTCTTGTATGATAATAAAGAGTATTTGAATTTGATAATGATATCATCAGCCCAAAGACTTCCCTTGCTGAACAAAGGGAGGCCTTTCACGACCTCCCTCGTTCAGGATTCGCAGACGACCGGTCTTGCGCCCGCATCTAGCGGGTTCTCGCGACCTTTACCAGGTCATCGGTTCTCTGTGTGGGAGGCCTACGCTACGTCTTCTAGTGCGGGGTTGCTACTGACCTGAATCAACATGTGGAACAGTGTTTCATCTACCTGCCCTGCGAGGACACAGTATTCTCAATTTGTATGACAGTAGTCTCTCATACAAACCATTTTTTTAAATGTAAAGGTACTAATCGTATACTTACGTACTAGTACTCGTAGTAGCTTATAACTAGAAGTCATGCATATTGAAAAGATATTTAGTCAAGTATAATAATATTTACACAAATGTTGACCAACACCAAATTAATAAATAGATCTGACTTCACTTCTATCTTATCCTGTGACATAATTAAAATGTATTTACAGAATTACCCTTTACCTTCATTGAACTAGTCAGTAGCAATAAAAACAATTAATTTTCCATTTAAGCAGTAAATATTAAATACCTATCTATACAGGATGTAACAAAGTTGGTATAGGACCCGTTAACTGGGGATTCTACTCATCGTACTGAACAATTTTGTTCTACAACTTTGCTCAAATCGCAAAAAAGTTTTTGGACTCTCAATACAAATTGATCATCTGTTTTGCCATTTTCTTATGGAGAGTTTTTTTTTACAATTTGAGGAAAGTTGTTGACAAAAATTGTTCAGTACGATGAGTAGAATCCCCAGTTAACGGGTCCTACATTAATTTGTTACAACCTGTATAAGGTACCCTTATTTTTGTTTGATACTTATTTCTTCTACTTTACATTATTTACAGTCTAACAAAATGTTTTGATTTACTATTTAGGTACCTACATAATTAATGAAAACATTTTTAGTAACTTTAATAATGTAATGTATACAAAGTTCTTACAACTTGAGAACTTGTACAATATACTCAACCCTTCAGGAAGTGTCTGCAGAACGCCTGGATGCCATGACGGGATGACAGATTGAATGACAGACGAGACCGTAGTCCCACCTGTCTTCTATGTCAAGACACATATCCAAATGCTTACTGTACTGACCGACGGACAACGCACATCCATTTTGAAACAGCAGCGTTAGAAGAAAAGGACTTCAGGAAAATATTATTTTAACAATCGCTATAATGAGTAGATGAAACAGTGTGTTATAGTTTGTTTGGAAAATTTAATTTTCAATGGGTTCAACCAGCTGAAAATATAAGATTCTACTTCTAAGTCGCGGGCGCTGCACTGCTGCTTGCTTTCTTAATATTGTTACTTACCAATATTTAATACGTAATCTGTTGCTTTTTCATCTAATAAGAACCTGATAAAACAAAAAAACAAACAACTTATTTTTTCTGCTGGTTCTTAGTAAAACAACGAATTGTAATTTACTACTTATAATTGTAGTTCATAGCATTCTTGACTTCCTATTTGAGTCACGTCGGCAACTTCAGTTTTCACCTACTTCATAGTGTTTTTTATACTGTACATATACATTGTCTTCCATCACCAAAAATGTTAATAAAACCACTATTTACAAACCAAATTTATTTTTCTAATAATTAAATTACATTTCCCGCTAGTTAATACAAAATTAATATATTATTATAACTTACTAAATGCAGACCTAATGGTCAATCATCTTCTGGATATTTTACTAATTTGCGACGCACTTTTGCGTACAGAGATAGCAATAGATATTCTACTAATTAATTTGAGGATTAAACCTTTTCTGGATTCATCAATATCACACACCTTCCAAATGAAGGCTTGATTGTACCAGCTTATACACCCTACCATGCTAGAAACAAAAGCTGTTACTGCACTTCAGCTTAAGTTTCAAACAACATACTTAATGAATCAAATAAAGGAAAAAAAATACCATGATCTCTTATAAGCACGCATAATAATAACTGATGTAGGATAAAACCTATAATTGTTTTTCTACGACATCATTAAAACAACAAGTTAACAGTTAACAATTTCATATTAAAATAAGGAACGACTCTGTCTTTGGTCTAATGTTATTTGGAAAAAATATACAAATATCCCTTCAATATTAACAAATCTAAGGAACCAACCTTTGATGTGCAAGAAAATAGAAAGTGAGCTTATTAAGTAGGAAAAACTGAGTGTTAGTAAGTTATATTTAAAGAGAGAAGTTTACAAGCAAGAAGCTTATACAATAAACATATTACTGATTTTTTGACTTCTTGAGGACTTTTCGGCGGCTGTTCTCCATAGACCTGGTGACGAGCCAAACTCCGAAAGTGCCGGTAAGCTCAGAGATCTTGGTGACTCCGCCCAAGAAGATCGCATGCGGGAAGTAGCCAGTGGTCTTGGAGACGGTGCCGACCAGGTTGAGGGCTGACTTGACGAAGGTGCTAGCGTTGGGAGCGAAGAAGCTGGTGCGACGAATCTTGGACATGTTCGTGCAGACGAAACCGGGGAGCACGCATTGGACGATGATTCCGCTTTTGCCGTACTCCATGTCAAGACCCTCAGAGAACTTGTCCACGAACGCCTAGAAATATTTTTTTAATTTAACTAATCTCTATAAATAAGAAAAAAGAGTACTTATATAAAAGCCACTGAAAAAACGCAGTTAGAGGTAGAGACGTGGAATTACCGCATATTTTCGTAAAAAATATTTTTATTGGGCCACAATCGTCATATAAAGCTATCTCTCAGTAGGTGTGTTTAGCAAATGGAAAAATATTGTACTGTACGCATATTAAACCTTCTGTGTTTTTAGAATTATGTTATTGAAATTTTTAGTTCTTGGTAAATTTTTCAATATGATTATAGACTTATGTATTTATGTCAATTTCATTGTTCCATTGCCAAAACTGCTTGGGTTTAGAATGAGAAGTTTTGTTCATAGAATAAAATTTAAATTTATTTGGTTAGATTATTGTGTCATGTTGCTGTCAATTCAGATAATGTAAAGGGCCCTTTTAGCGTCGTTGAAATCGTGTTTCAGAATCTTGTTAAGCCGGCTTCCATCCTAGAAATTATCACTTACCATCAGACGACTTAATATGCCAAGGTATACTTATTATATTCACAAATATTCGCATTATTATATTCGCAACTTTATTATATTCACAAATATTATAAAATAAAACCTATTAGTATCTGTATTTTACCGACAAAAATTATATTTACGTTTTTCATTTCATTTCGTTTTACAGTTTTATAATTTCAGCAAAGTCGTAAAACCAAAGTTTTTCAAATTTCATGAGTAGATGCATTGTCTCTGGTCGATGCCAGCCATAAAGTCAGAATCATATCATACCTTTGTGGACGCGTAAACTGTGAGCAGCGGACTTGGCACCATAGATGACCCCGACCCGATGTTGATGATGACTCCCTTGCCTCTCTTCACCATTCCAGGCATCACTATCCCGGTCATACGGATCATAGAAACGATGTTGATGTTCACTTGCATCTTCATAGACTTCTCCCTGAAAAAAAATTATCTTCATAATGGTGTCGATTCGGTGTTTACAATTAAACTTATTTGACAGAACTAAACTAAATTTAAGCGTCCTGTCCTTGTCTTTTCGATATAGAAAGAAAAAGACAGAACAACTAAATTAAGTTTACTCTTGTCAAATAAGTTTAATCGTGAAAACCGAATCGACACCATTATCTGTTATGTGAAGAAATCAGGATAATTAAACCATATCAGAATTGAAATTTCGAAGTGATTGAACTTTCTTTACATGGGGTGTGATCGTGTAAATCAACTGCGATCCGGTCTTTCAATTTTAAGAAATGGAGTGCGGCCTTTTGTCAACATAAAACGTATAAAGATACAAAAATTTTCAGAAAGAAAAATAGTCAAAAACACATATAGAAAGTGAAAATCGAAAGAAATGAAGAGTAGAAAGAATAAAAGTAAAAAAGCCACTTAAGTACATAATAACAATAGATAAAAGGTAAGTATGAGTACCAAGAGGAAAGAGTTTTACGCTGTGGTGTAGTGTCAAACAGAGCACATTTCAGCGAAGTATCCTGGTTGAATGGATTTCATTTTTGTAGCTGGTAATAACAATGCAGTCGAAACACAATTTTATAGGATTTTGTTTCAAAACCTAGCTCAATTATATTCCTTTCATGTGCACAGCACAAACATAAAACTTGGCAGTTGACTGCACAGCATCGCAAATAAATTATGAAATATTGTTCCACTAAAAAGATTTTATAAAAATTGCATTTTTTTTATTGAGAACTTTGAAGCCTCGGTCTCGCACTCGCATAGATTATATTAATATATGAAATTTCATCAAATTGCATTAGTATGGAGACGATTTTATTGAATTACGCGACATCATAGCTCACTATTTCAAAAACATTTGGTAATTATTTTATTTTTTTGACATTAGCGAAAAAGTAAGCAACTTTACTAGCGTTTTCAACTTTTTTTAATACCCGACCCCTTTACAAGTAAAAAATTTCTTGCGACCCCCTAGGGCCATAAACATACAAAATGTTAGTGATTTGAAAGATTACGTTTATAGTTTTCTTCAATTAGAAAATGATTTATTTATAAACGTCTCCAAAATGGAACCATATTTTGACTTTTTCTTTTCCCACGACCCCTTTAGAAAGGCTTCGCGACCACCTTGGGAATTCAATCAACCCTCAGGTTGAAAAACACTGTTCAAGAGCAAAAATGTCACACAAAATAATTCTGAATGCCTTAGTTCAACCCTTTCCAGATCCAGCTCCGCCTCCAGTGCCCTAACTATTAAACTGTCTCATTTAGCAGGCGACCCATTAGCGGTAATGTCAGGCGCTGTGATTATATTAATCCTGGGGACGGTGACGCGTCGTGAACTGAACTTCTGAGTTATGATGATGGTCGAACTGTCTGCGGAGATGGAATGAGGTGTTCAATTCAAATGTATTTGCCCACAATGATGCCGCTTGTGGAATAGTAGGTGTACCTTGAATTTCTATGAAGATAAAGATTAATGTCCTACTTTACTAAAATAATGGGTAAATAATTTGCGATCTTAAGGTGAAATCTTATGACATATGTGTATTATACAGAGTGTTAAAAAAAGTGCGTTTGAGATTTTAAGGGGCTACTCAGAATCAACTATAGCATACAGGAAAAATATATAAAAAAACCGATCAAAATTTCTTTTCGGTTTCCCATACAAATTCTTGATTCATTATTCAGATTTAGTATAGGAAACTGAAAATAAAGTTGGAGATCGATTTTTTTAAATATTTTTCCTATATTCTATACTTGATTCTGAGTAACCCTTTAAAATCTCAAACACACTTTTTTTAACACCCTGTAGAGCTGCAAAGCGAATAATGTAAGTATGTAACTCAGGAGGTTGAACGAAGCCTACTTAAAATTGCTTTTACTTATTTCGTTTTTTTTATTTACTGTATGCACCATACAATAATTATAAGGAAGAGCTTGAAACCTAGGTATTCAAATCAAATTCATGTTTTCTCCACTATTTGAATTCACAAAGAGAAAAATCACGCTCATCTTCGGGTGAAATCATCCAGCGATCTTATAAATAGACAACAATCTAAATTCCGAACAAGGAACAGCAATATCCAGAACGTTCCACCAGCTAAACATTAGAACCGTTCAAGAACAGACGCAGAAGGGCCAAATCGATTAATGCCCAAGTCTTACAAAGTCTGACTGCTGTGTAATAAAAAAATTGTCCAGGGCCTGAAAAGAAGTTCACAAACGTAAACCTCATTTGGTGCAAAACTGCGAACCTACATAAAAAAAAACGAAGAGACATCAAGCCACATAATAGTCATTAGAAATAGCGCATTTGCTATAATTATCTGCAAAATAAAGTCAACTCATTTACCAAAGACAAACAACGTTTTTCAATGTGTGACAAAAGAGACCTTGCGCCACACGATTCGATTATATCAATATGAAATGAGTTTTTTAATTAGGTATTCATTTCACTTCTCTTGAAATTCTAAAGATGACAATGTACATCATACCCTAGAAAAGAATTTGAACATCGAAATCATTCACTTCTTTTTTATTGATGTCACTATAGGTAAATTTGCAATGCGTCATGAAATGATTCTCTGAAGATGAGTTAAAAAGAATCTTATTGCCTAAGTGGACATTGTGCGACAGTATATTTCGCTGACTATTTGAGACTGGTTCAGGCACACCGGGAACGTGGCTCCACAAATAATCCACGCTCGATAAAAGCGACGATGGCTCGTA
Source organism: Coleophora deauratella (assembly GCA_958295455.1). NCBI lineage: Eukaryota > Metazoa > Arthropoda > Insecta > Lepidoptera > Coleophoridae > Coleophora > Coleophora deauratella. The sequence continues at coordinate 8,082,873 of OY282409.1, read as the reverse complement.
TAATATTTCAATTCGCTCGCACTTATTTCATACAAGCTGGAACACCTGGTACCCTTTGAGAGGTGCCGTGGTCGAGTTCAATTCCAGACGGTTCACGATGCGAAAATGGCGTGATATTGACTCAAGACTTACGAAGTCGAAATGTATTGAGAATTTGAAATGCAGATGCTATGGAAGTCTCATATCCGAGGTTCCAATTTTATTGAATACTACTAAGGTAAGTTGAGATTGTTACTAAGGTTGATGCTGATATGAAAGATGCAAAATTGACGCTGTTCATCTAATCTGTCTTAATTTTTTTTTACCCTCAATTGATAAGTCCTTGGCATCATCTCACCTGATGGTAAGTGATGATGATTTCGAAGATGGAAGCTGGAAACGCAATGTAGAATTTTTAGAAATATCTTTTAACTAAGCTGTCACACAGCAGAAGAAGAAAAAAGAGTACTTGTATTTTTTAAATCTACTAACGTAGAGGGGATATCTAAGTGATACGTCCTCGGCAGCATCGCCTAAGCGGCCATGACTTTTTACACCAGCTTAGTATCATACTCGTAGATTCTAAAAATATAAGTACTTTATTTACGGGATGTGATTCTACCAAAAAAAATAAAAGAGATTCGACAATCCTATTGTTATACTCTAATAAAACTTTTCCTTTGAACTTTATTTCATTATTTCGTAGAAGGTTGAAAATAAAATGATAAAATTTATCCGTAGCACTTATTTTCAAAGTGACTATCACTGAAACGTAATATATCCTTTAAGTCGTTTTTCTACTGATATAATTTCACTAAAATCTGGTTAATTGCGTAATCGATAGCAAATTACGAGATCTTACAGATTTTTAAGTATTCTCACGAAAAACAATTTCATATTACATATAATTCACAGAAATATCGACGACTTACGGATTTACAAATTTCAAATGATTTTAGCAGTTTTTCTGTATGATGCCAATTTTTCGTGAAAATATGGTTGACATCTCTTAAGACAACGTTATATATAACATCAGGTGAGATGTTACAAAGTGCTAATCAGTTGTAGATTTCTAAAAAAGCTGCATTTACGCGACTATTCGATTTTCCATGAAAATTTGTATATTTTCATGAAAAACGGATTACATTGACGTACAGTGAGTATACAGGGTTAATGATAAATACATGCAAATCTCTTAACTAGTGACTCTACTCATAAAACTGAACCATTTTTTGGATTTCATCGTAAAAGTTGTTCAGTTTCAGGAGTAGAACAATAGTTAAAGAGGTTTGCAGTTATGTAAAACTCACCCCGTATACCAAATTTTTAGGTTAGTATTTTTTTTAAGTCAGGTTGAATATAACAACTTACCAATCAGGAATTTCCAGGAAGTACTCAGGATAAGAATAAGATACCCCAACATTATTGACCAGAGTACCAATTTCCAATTCGGCTATTTCTCTGGATATCTTGTCGTATATTTCATCACCATCGCCGAAGTCTGCTTGGACGACCTTAGTTGCTACTTTGAAGTCTTTCTCTGCAACATCAAAGAGTACTGGGATATCTACTTACAAACTTAAAGTAACTTTATCGGCTGCAAGAAAATTTTGAATACAGTCAATGAACAAAGAGTTTCCTTTCAAGAACATGTATAAAAGTCTCTTTGATGGTTTGAATTTAAGAGGACGCTGACTGACTACTAGCAGTGTCATTGCTTTGTTTTAATTTTAAGCCGCAAAAAGTACGTCGTCATCGGTATTTTATGTGTATTTCACAAAACAAACAATCAAAACAAAACATAAAATATGCCCACGAATTTTATTTACGTTACCATAGAATTACGTTTTTAAACTTAGTGGTTCAGATATCTTTGTAGGCCAGTGTACAATAATGTTGGAAGGCGTCAGGGTTAGGTCTAATGAAATACAGTTTGTAAGTGATTTAGTCATTCTATATAACGTACTATTAATGCCTGAAATAAAGAAATAAATAAAAATAAATGAATAAGCGTACGTGGACATTCTGATAGAAAATAATACAACATTTTGCCGTCGTCCATCATTTTAAATATTTTATGGAAGTAGACAATTAATGACTTCACTCGGTTCAGATCAGGAGGTTGAAGGTTGATTTTTTACTTTTTACAGCTTGGTTTTGTTGATAAGTATACAGGGTGTCCCAGAATGGGTGAATCAAATTGCTATGGTAGATACCTCGTCTAATATCCCACTAGATAAGCTAAAGCTTATTTCAAAAAAAACACTTGGTTTTTAATAAAATGACGTTTTTCCGAAAATAGGGAAACAGACCGACTTTCCTTGAATTTTTCCGCTAAGTGTCACGTTAAGAGGTTATTTGTACTTTTTTTTCAATAATATCAACAATATGCAATTGCTGCACCGAACCGTAATTTTTTTAAAATAATGACTTAATTTTGAGTTCGCACAACTTTGTTTGAAAACATTTTTCTACACAAAAAATTGTCTTGTAAGTTTGACAAGCAGTGGTATAAAAAAAAGTATGAACCCTATTGAGTAAACCATTATTAAAACGTGCCCATTTAATGGGGATTCTAAAATGGTAACAATTGTGCAATTTTCTTAAAGGTGTTCAAAGATATTACAATTTTTACAGTACAAGGGCTAATTAAGACGATTATCAGGAGGACAGTTTTTAGATCAGAAATACATTAATTTAATTTTAAACATCAAGTAAAACAAACCATTATTTGATGTTTAAAATTAAATTAACCAAAAAAATCATATTCGTAAATTATTTTTGTTTTCATTTTATGATAAATACTAACTATTTCATACGTGGTAGATATTTAGAGTTTAATAAAATAAAGTAAACCAATTTTAATTTTTATTTTAGAAATAAATTTTAAGTGCTCTAAATGGCACTCATTTATGCGAATGCTCATGCTCACTAGGCATCTCCTCGGAAAGTTTATTTTAAGGTGCTGTAAGTTAATTGTAGATATTTCTTGGGCTGCCTGATTGCCATGGTCTCATAGCTATCCCTGTGTTGCTATCGGTTTAGCATAGACTATCTTTAATGCTGTCCCAATAAATAAAAAACGAGTAGATTAAGATCTGGCGACGTCGCTGGCCCCAGATTTGGCCCCAACCTGCCAATTCACCGCCAAGGATAAGCCTCATCAAGGTAGGCTCACACGTGACGGCCATAATGGGCTCGACAGCCATTATTTTATAGCCACATGGTTTCTCTAACATTTTGTGGTTCTTTTTTCGAAGTCCCGGCAGCATGTCTCTTAGAAGCTCTCATAATTTTCTGAGTTTAGGGTTGCCCGTATTGCCACAGGTGCTACATTTCGCCAGTTGAAACTACCAGTCAATAAATTCATTTTGAACTGGTATTGTGAATGATCTTGTTTCGTGTGGATTGGTTTACTTATTTCATTAATATTTTTTACTTAATAATCAAAGATTTTTTATTAATCTCATAATTAATTTATATCACATATTAAACAGTGAGTCTTATGTCATCAAACAAAATCAAATTTAATTAATTAAAAATCAATTTAAATTAGTTTTTTTTTGGTTAATTTTACTTTGAACATTGAAAATATGGTTTGTAAATAAACACTTGAGTATAGCACGATAAAAACAACTTTTGGTTTAATAACTGTATTTTTCATTTAAAAACTGTCCTCCTGAAAATCGTCTAGATTCGCCCTTGTACTCTAATAATTTTATTCTCTTTGAATGCCTTTAAGAAAATTACACTATTGTTACCATTTTACAATCTCCATTAAATGGGCAAGCTTTAATAATGGTTTGCTCATATTTTTTTTATACCACTGCTTGTCAAACTTACATGAATATATTTAGCGTATAATAATTTTTCAAAGAAAGTGCTGTGAACTCAAAATTAAGTCATTATTTAAAAAAAAAGTTTACGGTTAGGTGAAGCAATCACATATCTTTAATGTTGTTGAAAAAAAAAGTACAAATTAACTCTAAATGTGACACTTACATGCGAAAATTCAAGGAAAGTTGGACTTTTTCCCTATTTTCGGAAAAACATATATTTTATTATCCTATTACTTTTTTAAATTAGCTTCAGCCTATCTGTTAGGACATAAGACAAGGTATCTACCATAGCAATTTGATTCACCCATTCTGGGACACCCAAGACTTGTGTTTGTAAACTCATGGGATGAGTTGTCATAAATAGCTAACAGATTGACATTTAAATTTTTCGTACCGTCAATTTGTATGAAAACAAATACCTCTACATTACAGATTGTTATTTCGCTTTGATTATGTATTCAAATAATATAAACAAATATTAATATTTCAAAATGAAAATGGAGATGTGTATTACTTATTTTCATTAATAGACTTATAGATAAAAATCTGAAATTATGCCACGTGAAGAAACTCTAGATATATGTATAATATTAGCATACTGGGCACGCGTAAGTACGCCAATATAAAACTCACCAATATTTTGTGGGTACCTAATACCTATTTGTTTACATACCTATTTCTTCAGCTACTGCTTTTAACTTGTCCATCGACCGACTGACTAGTATTATATCACACCCACGTGCAGCCAACTAAAACAAAAAACAGTAATTAATTCATTTCTATCATTAAGCTTACTATAAGTTATGTAGAGAACAGTATTTTTACTTTCGAGCGACGAAGGAGTAAGGAAGTATTCTCATGGCAAAAAAAAGCGAACTTGAGATTGTGATGGGAATCGATTGTGTTGCACTAATAGAGCCCAAAAATCTAGAAAATAAAAAATGTCCATCCGGTGCTCGAGCGCCAATATCACGGAACATCCGTTTTATTATTTCTTCATAGACATTATCGGCTTCAGAAAATAATCGCTCGCATTTCGTAAAAAAATAATACATATTGTGTGTCACATGTTGAAGTCCTTTGTATGAGCAGCGACAAAAACGAAATAGTCACTGGAGAAAGATATCAACGACACCTACATAATTTATTTTTTTTGTTAAATAAAATTATGATTTTACAGCGTAATAATATTGGGATATGTCACCAAACTGCGGTAGTAGCTACTCTAAACGAGAAAACTTCGTTCGACAGTACTCACTCACTACTATAGGCGAAAAACTACATATATAGGCTGATATTTTATCTCTGATATTGTGAGTCACTTATGTTAATCGTTTATTAGAAACATAAACAAATTATCAAAGAGGATTTTGAACCGAGTAATACTCGGTACTCGGTTACACGGTATAACTTGTACTCGGCGCATCTCTAGTTATTACACTGTTTTACATGAAATTATTGTGTAATAAGTTCATCCACCCCTAAATCCATCCATTATTTGAAGATAACGTTTTTTGTCGGCGAAAGCCGACATTGTTGTCCTGTGGACGAATTTTCTAGTGCGGTGTGGCGGTAAATAAGTTAAAAAGGTATCAACTTTTTCCCAGAAAACGAAATTTAAAATGAAAACAGATAGGTAAGTTTTTATTATTCAAACTGAACCTGTTGTTCAAGATGATGGCACGCACTTGCCAATTAACGCTTAACAAACCAAAAAACTATTTAGGAATCTCAAAATGTATTACTTAAAATAACTGAGCCGGTAAACACAAGTAATTGCCCATGAGATTTCACAGTCAAGAAATAGATTGTTATTCTTGACAGAATTAATGCGGTATTTTCTCAAGTTAGCAAAAACATACATTTAGTTTGAAAATCAGAAGAGACAGCGACATTACGCAAAGTAATTTGAAGGCTTAAATGATTCAAAAACGAAGCCTCTAAACCACTTCAAATTAATTACAAGAAATTAAATTAGGGGTTGTCTATTAACGTCGAAACGAAAGCAGAGAGAGTAAGGCTTTGGCGAATCGGCAATTTGATTGACGTTAATATACCTATTGTGATAAGAATAAATAATTCTTATACTCTTATAAGAGGCATCTCTATCTCTGTAGCATCTCTATGCCACAGTATTAAGAGAAAGACATAGAGAACATTAAAAAAATCGATAAAGGGTTCAGAAATAGCGTCTCTTCTATTTTTATTCGTTACACAATAAATGGTAATTATTATTATTATTTTGTTATAGGAGAGCAGCTCATAGCTGATATTCCTAAATCAGTGTTGGCGTTTTATGTTATGATAGAATAATAGTAATGTATAGAAAAACCAAAAAAACTTTATTTTGACCTGCGAGAATGTAGGTGAGTTTAATTTTATTAATCGTGCAGAATAAACGCTGAGGAGATGTAAACGTGATTATAAAAGCAAATAAATATTGCACGTAATCAGCAATAACAATCATACAGTCTGAAATTGTATTCGTTTTTTGCAAGAACTAGTGAAATTCATCTGTCTTTCAGTCCAGATTTATGTTTCTGATAGTTAGGTACACATTGAGCGTTTTCTATTGGCCGGCATTGCCATGACACCGGCTCGGTAATCAGGGAAATACAAATGTATGAATAAATACAGGGTTTTAAAAAAAGTACGTTTGTTTTAAGGGGTTACTCAGAATCCCAGTTTCCCATACTATTGTAAATCTGAATAGTGAATTAAGAATTTATATGGGAAACTGAAAAATAAAGTTGTAGACCGGATTTTTTCAATATTTTTCCTGTATTCTGTACTTGATTCTGAGAAACCCCTTAAAATTTCAAACGCACTTTTTAACGCCCTTTATTATCGTTTTTCCACTGACGGGCAAAGGCAGCGACGCAGTTAAGCGACAATCTAGTACTACTGAAAAAACGAATTTTCTGATGAAAACCCCACTATTCTCAAACATGAAGGACACTATTTGGCCACCCAGAGTCAGTTATAAATTTAAAACATATGTAAATATTTAAGTTTCATTTACTTTGCTATTCCTCAGTAAAAATGTCCGAATGAGCTCTGGGTACAAACAAATAGTTTACATTCTTGAGATCGTACCTGGCAAAGCGAAGACTGAAAATGCACATTGTTTTACATTTACCTACCTGAGCAAAGTGACTTAGTGACTGCAATAATGTGCTAAGTAGACATTCCTTCCAGGCACGAGCCGTTTTTGTACTTACTTTAAATAAAACATGGTAACGGCCACGGTAACATCAGTTTAAATATTTTAATCGGTAAAACGAAATAATTCATACAGATTTGCAGAGAATATTCCCAAAAATGGTGCCTAATTATGTAGACCAAACGATTTTTATGATTTAAGAGCTACAAAAATTTGCTGAAAACTTTGAATAAATTAAATTTAAAAAAAGTAAAATTTTGATTAAAACCCTTTTATCTATATCGCTCAATACTCAATACTCAATACTCAATACTTTATTAGCATACCATAATGTACAATATAGATGTTAAAGTAAGTATGATCAGATCATTATGGACCCTGTCGGGCGCAGCTTAAAATAAAAGAGAGGAGAGGACGGAATAAAGCTAAAACAATTTAATAACTAAATAACGTAAGAAACGTTGTAACTAATAAATGTCTTATAATATAATTTTAGAAACGTAGTTTATAAAATAGTGTACTTATATTTTTATATAAGTATAGTACTTAACATATATTTATAATGTTTCATCTAAATATTCTTTAATAGTGTAGTAACACTTATTGTACAATAGTTGTTTTAAATCTTTCAGGAAAAGGGTTTCTTTGGTTTGTAACTTTATTTTTTCCGGCAGGTTATTGTATATATTTGTAGCCATGGCTAGTGGACTAGAAGAGTGAAGTTTTAGTTGAGAGTTGGGCAGCATTAGTTTCTTTTTATGTCGCAATCGTAATGGGTATTTCATAGGCAAATCTTCTCTTTTCGTAAAAAAATCAGGATATTTACGAACAAATTTACACATTTCCAGAATATAAATACACGGTAAAGTAAGGATTTTATATTTTTGAAAGTAGGGCTTGCAACTGTCAGTTTCTAATATATTTACTATTATTCGAATGAGTTTTTTTTGAATTGTAAAAAGAGTAGGTGCGTCTGTGCTATTTCCCCATAGAATTACCCCATAACTGAGCCATGCGTAAGCGTAGGCGTAGTATGTGGTGAGTGCTGTTTCTGTGTCAGTAGTTTTTTTGACTTCTCTAAGCGCGTATGAAAATCTAGAAATTTTAGTTCTTAATTGTTTTAAGTGTGCTTTCCAATTAATATGCGTATCAACAACGAGACCTAGTAGTGAAAACTCATTTACAACTTCTATTTTAATGTTATTTACTGTATAATTTATATGTATCGGACTTTTCTGATGAGGGTGGTAAGCCATTAATTTAGTTTTAGAATAATTTATTTCAAGATTATGATCGTACATCCAGTTTATTGTGTTTTGAAGCATTAGGTTAATTTTTAGTACTATTTTCGCATGAAGTAAGAAGGGAGATGTCATCTGCGAACAGAATACAGGTCTCATCTATTATTTTTGGCAGGTCATTAATATAAATGAGGAATAAAAGGCACCCTATTACACTTCCCTGAGGGATGGAGGCATTTGTGATTTTAATGTCAGAACGGATATTTTTAATTGTATTATTTTTATGATTAAAGTTTTCAATTTCTACGATTTGTTTTCTATTTTTTAAGTAGGATGTGAACCATGTGTGAGCTATTCCCCTTATTCCTATTCCATATAGTTTATTTAGTAGTATTGGATATTTTACTTTGTCATATGCTTTAGACATGTCTAATAGTATGCCAACGGCATATTTTTTGTTATTTAATATGTTAAGGACTTCCTGAATGTACATATATATGTATGTATGTATTAAAACGTATATGTGTATATAAATATCAGTCTCTGGTTTCCATAGTACAAGGAATCCTAGTTTGGAACCAGATGACAGTGTGTGATTTGTCTCGGATATTATTATTATTATAAAAATATATTATTATTATCTTCTTTTTTGAACTTCTCATGCACGATATTGATCAAGTTTTTGAACACTCTATGCGGAATAGAAATATTTTGCTCTTATTGTTTCTATTTCTTAGTGAAAGGAGAAGGTCCACATTGTATGAACCAAAAACCCAGAATCGATACGAACAAACTGTATGCCAATAGATCCCTTAGAATGAACTTAATAACCCTACATAAGTCGTAACCCCCAAATCAATGCAGAATCGGAGCCATGGGGTGTATGTATAAAAACCAGTTAATTATATGAGATTTTCATAACTTTAGTACTAATATCACTTACATATGTTATCCACTGTAATGTCATGACACAATGAGGACACTGAAGCGGCCGTGGCTCAGCGCTGCTTACGTGGTCACGTCGATCCATCAGGTTAACTGACTGCAAACATGGTCACAACTTGGATGGGCTTGACTATCAGTTCATCCAAGCTGGCTTTAACGCCCCCGACATGGCTTGACGACTGCCATCTAGTGATAGTTACTGATATTTAAGCCCATCCAAGTTGTGACCGTGTCTGTAGTCAGTTAACCTGCGTGATCGACGCAACCACGTAAGCAGCGCTTAGCCACGACCGCTTCAGTTTCGTCATTGTGTCATGACCAGACAGTTGATAACATAAGTGATTTTGGTACTAAAGTTATGAAAATCTCATAAAATTTACTGGTTTTTATGCATACTTTGTCACCCCATGGCTCCGATTCTGCATTGATTTGGGGGTTACGACTTATGTAGGGTTATTGAGTTCATACTAAGGGATCTATTGATATACAGTTTGTTCGTATCGATTCTGTTTTTTTTTTTTATACCATCACCTTTGTTCCGTTACATATTTATAACGCAATGCAAGTTAGTTATAAATTGTCATACCTCTCTTGCATACTGTTTTCCAATTCCATCCGTCGAGCCAGTGACCACTGAAACAAAAAGAATTTATAAAATCGAAAGACCTGCTATACTAGAAACTCAAGAAAACGAATAAATATGTTCATAAATAATCAGCTGTAACTGGAACAAATTAAGTTAGCATAAATTCATTTGTTAATGCTAACACTGGACCTACTTATTGATTTTCTTAAATATTAGGTTGCTATCCAATCGCCAATGAGTTAAAAAAACTTTAAAGATTTTGTATAGAAAACAAAATACTTCATTTAACTTTAAGAAAACGCCAAAACAGTATTAAATTTACCCTTACTCTGTAGATGCTTACATGAGAGACATCTCGCTACTACGCTTAAAAGATCTTATACAGGGTGTCCGGTAAATAGTGGATAATTTTTCAACGGCTGATTGAGGACCTCGGAGGAGCAAAACGGCAATTTTATAGGTAAATGAGACAATATTTCAATGTTTTTTAGAACAAAATGTTAATACCTATTTGATAAATAGAATTCACATGAATATAGAAATTAACTATCAGATCGAATCTACGCCCTTGATATGAAATATAGAAGAGCTAAAAATATTCTCAAAGCAAAATGAAACAATAAAATCGTATACTTTTTAATCGTAAATTAAAAAAGAACGCAATAGCGCCATGGAAAATATTTAAAAGCACTAAAATAGCAACAAATCAATTGCGGATTTCTGTAAGTTTATTATTGGTGGCAACATTTCATATTAGATCCGGCGTCCTGTAACCAGCACCAACATAATCGTATATTTGCGAAGTTTAAGCCAACCACAAATTTACGTTGGTAGCTGAATAATATTTGCATAATTTGTTATTGATAGTGAGGTAAACGGTTAAGTTTTATCATAAACTTAAACTTAAAAGACGTAATAAGGTTGTCTTGATAATTTGATGTGAAGAGAGTCTTTTGTTGCAAGTGAACTCAATTTAAAGAATAACACTAATAAAATTCAATAAGAAGCAAAATAAGTAAGGCATATACATACGAATACGAGGTGTTTTATTTATTTTTTATTTATTGTGTAAGATGGCAAAAGGCTGACGGCCCACCTGATGGAAAGTGGATTCCGCCGCCTATAAGTATTTATAACCCCAAAAGAGTTATCAGTGCCTTGCCGATACTTGAGGGCTAAGATGGAATGCCTCTTATGCCGGTAATTACGCTGGCTATCTCGCGCCACCCGCCGGAGCACAGCGCGCTGCTTGGCGGCAGGTATAGAGCGAGCAGTGGTTGTGGTACCCACCCAGTCGGACCTTGCTTACCACTCGCCTCGTCCTCGTCCTACCACTGGTAATAGTGGAAAACAACAGTTTGTTGTATGGCTTTTTTAAATAACGCAAAAATATTTAAACTCTCCATACAAATCGATCGTTGGGTTAACCATTTTTGTATGAAATAGCACAAAATTTTTTGATGTTTATTTAAAAAGACATTGAATAAAAGTTGTCACATTTGACCCGAGTAATTTGACAACATGTCCACCACTTGTATATAGGTTTTTATAGTATTTATAGATCAAATAGATTTTAAGACGGATGGAGTGAAAGTGGCTCGATATCGTTCGAGCAATGTAACTAACTCAAGACGGCGGCGCGGCCGCGGTTCTTAGGTGCGTCACCATTTTACTTTGCGAACTTGGTTGACGTACTTCCGTCCAGCACTACATATCGAATACATCTACATCTGTGATCTATGCCGTGTATGGCTCTAGATTAAACTGTCAATGTATAAGATGTTCTTAATACATAGGTATATTGCATTAAAATTTTGACTTCTTATAAAAAGACGTAGTGAACAAATATGTACAGTCAGAGTCAAAAGTCAAAAATAACTGTTGAGACATATATCTAAAATAGCAGCAATATAAATGCACAAAGCCAATTTTACAATAAATAAGTATACCTATACATAAGAAATATCTTAGTTTCTTTTATAAAGGGGCACAACTAACCATGATGTACAATATCAAGAGATAATTATCATAATATGATAGATAGCGGTAACCATGGTTACTGCACTTATCATTACCCCCTTGTCATATTTAACAGACGTATGCAACGCATAAACATCTAAACCACTGACTTCAAAGAAATAGTTCCTATTCATAGTCGAGTACGATAAAGGCACCCTACATTCTTTTGATTTTAAAATAAATAGCATTTTTTTAGCATGATATTTTAGTGTGTATGGCTAAATCTAATCTGATGTAAGACGATGATGCAGTAGAGGATGATACACCTCATATGCCTGCTTGAATATCTCTATTTCTTTGAGGATCTGATAAGAATGACCCTATTTTGCTGTCCATCTTAGCTGTTCATATGATATTGTTGTGTGACCCAAACATTGCCTATAGTTTGACATATTTTTTACAAAATATTTTATTTTCTTTCGCAATTTAATGCACTTATTTGTACCTACGTTTATTCTAAACAGTAACTTGCTTTGCAGCCATGAAACACGTGGTGGTAAAATAGAACCTTGCGAAAAGGTATTACGTATCAGTTTACCTTGAACTTGATCTTATGTAAGGTGAAAGCTATAGACGTTCGTTCATTGCTTGTGACTAGATGATTAGTGACTTCATTGAAGATTTCGTCTTATGTCAATCGTGTTAAGGTTCAAATTGTTTGACATTAATGCACAGCATGCGCCCATGGATAGCTATAGTAGAGTTGACATGTAAAGTGATTTATGTTGAGATTTTTGAAAAAATATATTTGGTGTAGATTATACATAGTTTCAATATATCTGAAAACGTATACACGCCGCTTCAATGGCTAGACAAGTACATTGTTATCATTGTATTTGTGACCTATTTATTTATAGTTATTTTTTTATAGTATAATTAAGGTACTATGGTTCATTCCAATCAAAAAAAAGCAAAAGGTAAACAAACATAGTATGCAGATGACATTGACATGTGTCAGTTTCATAGTAAGTTTGTTTACGTTTTGTTTTTTTTTTGATTGGAATGAAGTATAAGTATAAATATAGACCATCAGATGCAGGAACCTAGGCTTCCTTGTGACCCTGCCTCCCTTGACGGTTAAGCCGCTAAGTCACACTACATTATAAATTATACAATATTAAGGCGCTTTTGAAGAAAAATGACGTTTTTTGAACACAAATAATATATACATATATATATATATATATAAACCTTCAGAAATTTCATGTCTGAAAAAATGTATACTTATTTTTTACTATATTTTCTACAATCGTAGGCCATGCGAAACAAGATTCAATGATTTCGGCTCGATAGAAAAAAAAACCAAAGATAGGTCTACCGTTACTTAAAACAGTTCTCAGTTACAAGCTGTCAAGAGGAAAAAAATTAATGTATAACAATACTGGTTCCGACGATATGAAGGAAACTACGCCATTAGTTTGAATACTTTCATTTAGAAAAAAAAGTGCAAATCAATGCGCAGTAGCATAGCACAACCTTGCCTTAATTTAAGTATAATAAATTTATTATGCAATTGGTTATCAACTGCAAATCCTTTCCACCCATTTGACTCAGGAAATGAATGTTTTTCGTGTGTAAATAAGATACCTGTTTAATTTTACCAGACTACGATAAAGCCAAAAGGAGGGTATAAGATTTCAGCAAGCTACGTATATACATAATATGTTAATTAGCATATATTTTATTTCCAAACGGCTCGAAGGATTTTCGAGTGCGAGTTATCCTAAGATTGGATTAACCCTACACTGCGCGTGATCCGACACGCACAGTTGACCGCTTTTTAATAATAATTGATCTGCTGATTGTACAAGATTGCCGAAACGTTGAGTGTACAAGTTCCGAGTGGTAGGAACTTTGTACTACGTACAAAAAAAGACCATTTAAAAGTATGCGTACAGCATCTACTTAAATAAAAAATATTTTGATTTGATTTATGCACTTATTATGGGAATGGGAAAATTTTTCATATGTACGAAGAAGCTACAGGAATATAGTTTTTTTGACTATTTTAGAAAATCCTTTATCTATTTAATTTTAATTTTATCTTAATTGTAACGAAATTAGTTAACTTATTCAAAATTTCGTATTTTAAAATCTTTTGAGTGTACTATAAGAGATTTAAATTACGCTATTTATGAACTACTTAAGTTAATGTACTTAAAACGTCAGATGTATTCTCTGATGAGTCTTGAAAACTATAAAGGTATACTTTGCATGAACTTTTGTATCACGCTGCTACTTGTGCATAACTGAATAATATTTTAATAGGGTTGCTACAAGCATAATTATATATTTTTATAGACTACTTGAGGGGCTTACAGTCTAAGGCCCAGCAAGAGCTGACTCGATGCAGTGAGAGCAGATATGAGAGGAGAGAGATTTATCTTACCATGGAGGATGTTGAAGATTGGAAAAAGGGAAGAGGATTAAATTAGGTACAGGACTGTGACTAAAGTTTAAGGAGAAAAAATAAACAGCTAGATTTGCCAAAAGCCAATTGAAAAAAAAAAAAACAAACAACATTTTACCGTCATAAAATGTGTGAAAACTTTGTAAAGGTTAGTTATTGAAAAAAATGGAACCAAATACAGATTTTCCGAAAAAAAACAGGTCAAGTGCGTGTCGGACTCGCGCACCGAGGGTTCCGTATAAATTCAAAATCACACATGTCTTGAACTCCATATCAAATTCTCAGGTCTGTAATCCCTTGAAGCTGTGAAAAAAATCAAACTTCTATGCCGCAATCAAGAGATACGGCAGTTTAAGCCGCATATTTGGACACTCGCATGGGAATCAAAACCTATAGGATACTTCTCGTATACCTAGAATCATGGAATTGGGCAGGAAGCAATGCTTATAGCACAAGTAAAGGGAAAAGTCCGAAAACCAAAAATGTTTAGTTACATCCCAATTTTTTTGTGATGTAACTAAAAAGTTGCATCCCTAAAAACTACAAGAAACTAAAAGAATTAAATGCTCACTAGAGGTGCTCTGGTAACTCTAAACACACTCAGAGTGCAAATAAAGTGTGGAGTGTTGCCAAGTTAAACACGCACGCCCTGGTCCGAGGGAAAAGTTGCTCAAACTGCAATATTTCTTCATTTCTACGTGGTCCTGGGTGGGCATAAACTAATAACAACAGCAGAGCTTATTTTCTTTGATGAGGACAAAAGGATTTTTATAGCATATACATAACATCAACATTGTTCTTAGTTTCCCTTTGAAGTACTTTGTAAGCATAAATTATTTTCGTTTAGATTACAGTTGAAGTAAACACCAATGAAATTTTCACACGCTTGAAATTATTATTTTTTACGAAATGTTAAAGAAACTAACTTAATATTTTCAATAATACTCGTCCGCTATAGGAGCAAACGTCTTTATACGTAAATTAGTTGACAAATATACCTAGTCCAGGATTTTATAAAACAAAGAAAGTTCATCGTGAAAATGAAAAAAATTAAAATCTCGTCAATATTTCTAAGTAATTTCCACCATTTTAATGTACCTATACATATAGTGATGGTTCTTTAGACTAGTTCAAACTATTTATTCCAGTATTAAAACTTAAATAAAACTATCGTCACCAGGGGTTAATTTGCTTTTGGAACATTTTCACTTTAATGTTCTTTGTCTCTAATATTGTTCGAATAGTTTTATTATGAGCTGCACTTGCATTTGATATCTGTAACTGAATTAAACAGTCGTACACTGCAACTGCTCGCCACATAAAGGTTTTGCCAGACATCGTAAAACTTGTCCCTGTAATTTGAGCCATGTGACGACTGCCATATTTGTTGCCATGTTATTGCTGGTTTTGTCCCTCGAATGTTTCATACCAGTTTCAAACTTCAGGACAAAATGTCAAACATTCCAAGGTCTGAAATTCTATTCTTAGTGCTATTATAACACATTTCCTTTTGTGTTATTTTTGGTTTTGTCCCTGGAATGTTTCATATCAGTTTCAAACTTTAGGCCAAAAAAGTCTAACAATCCAAGGTATGAAATTCTATTCTCAATCCTAAAGCATTTCTTAAATTTTTCTATATGCATCTGGTACATTAACAAATGCTATGTGCTCACCTTTTAGACATAAGGACATCGAATAATGCCAACGGCTAACCAATTAACCAATTGTGACAAAAAAAACTAACTGGATTCAATTGGTGTTTATTATCCCACCGCTCTAGCGAAGATAACGTTTTTCAGTATGTCTGTGTATTCATTGTAGGTAAGTTTCATGTATCTGTAGAAAAACAGGCTTGATAACACAAAGAAAAATGAATAAAAAAAACTGTATTAAAAATTTAATAAAAAAATAAAATACCCATTTTTTTTTTAAATTGATGAGCAAAGACAGATATATCGCTTAAGACAATATATTTCAGGCAACCTTTCGCAAATGGGGAGACCAGAATTGAAACGAAAGCGGGTGGGTGTAGTAGTCCTCATAGAGCAGACAGGATATTGCAATATAAATAATAAAAAATATGACACCTACAGGAAAGGTAGTATTAGGTGCTTACCTATGAAATTGACGTTTAGTTAAAAAAGTCCAAAGACAAAATTAATATAAAATAATTAAGGTTTTAAAACAACTAATTATTTTCAAAGTACCATTGGACATTTAGAAATAAAACAATGCTTGCTAAATGCACGTTGTCTGAATATTTTGAGAGCACAGTGGTGTAGAAACTGTAAAAATGGATTCTTTCGTCACTGAAAATCGCCATTTTTTCGTTAAAAAAATACTTTTTTATTATTTTTGAAGGCTACACTTATCCCAGCAAGTTATTCGTTACCATATGTATTTTTGAACATATTGCGCATAATATTTTACGATTTTCAAATAATTTCATTTTTTTTTTGGTAGAAAAAATTGACCCAATTGACCTCTAAGAAAACGCCAATACATTATTTAATGGAACCCTACTCAGTCAGTTTTTACATAAGACACATGACATCACTAATTCATGAAAGACCTTGAATGTAGCTAGAAAATTATATATAATTTAATGGAAGTAAATTCTTTTTTGGGGTAATATTATTCTGTTGAACTTTCAAAACTGAAACGCCAATTTCATAGGTAAGGACCTAATATTATAATTATCTAGTAATTAAATCTGAGGACGTATTATAATCCGGCTGCAGCGTGGGGTGAGACAGGGAGACGTTATATCTCCGAAACTGTTCACCGCTGCACTAGAAGACGTTTTCAAGCTTCTGGACTGGAGAGGACTCGGCATTAACATCATTGGCGAGTACATCACTCACTTTCAATTTGCTAACGATATTGTGATTATGGCTGAGACCTTGGAAGACCTAGGCGCAATGCTCGAAGGACTCAGTAGAGTCTCCCAACAAGTGGGTCTTAAAATGAACATGGATAAGACGAAAATCATGTCAAACATCCGTGTTACACTCACTCCTCTGAAGGTTGGAGACTCTACACTCGAAGTTGTTGACGAGTACGTACGTACGTACCTGGGTCAAACAGTCCAGTTAGGTAGGTCCAACTTCGAGAAAGAGATCAATCGTCGAATCAAACTCGGCTGGGCAGCGTTCGGGAAGCTTCGAAATATCTTTACGTCCAAAATACCGCAGTCTCTCAAGACTAAAGTCTTTGACTAATGTGTGTTGCCAGTGATGACATATGAATCCGAGACATGGTCGCTTACTATGGGCCTCATAAGAAGGCTCAAAGTCACCCAAAGGGCGATGGAGCGTGCTATGCTCGGTGTTTCCCTACGTGATCGAATCAGAAATGAGGAGATACGTAGGAGAACTAAAATTACCGACATAGCTCTCAGAATCGCTCACTTAAGTGGCAGTGCCCTGCCCGCACATAGCTCGTAGAACAGATGGCCGTTGGGGCAGTAAAGTTCTCGAATGGCGACCGCGCACCGGAAGGCGCAGTGTGGGCAGGCCTCCGACTCGGTGGACCGACGACTTGGTAAAGGTTGCAGGAAGCCGCTGGATGCGAGCCGCACAGGACCGGTCGGTGTGTAAATCCTTGGGGGAGGCCTTTGTCCAGCAGTGGACGTCTTTCGGCTGAGAGATAGATAGATAGAATTAAATCTGAGGTAAAAAAAAAACATTAAAATGCTTCGAGTATGGGTGAGGAAATATAACTATGTAATATTTCCTGATTTCACTATGGTGTTATTTAGCAGTTTATTGACTGTTTTAATAGTGCTAACTTTAATAAAACTACGCTAGCGCACAAACCTTGGACTTCGATTATTTACAATGCAAATACGGAATCGCTGACATGGACAAACGATTCTGTTTAGAATTCATTAGCCAATATAGACTTTTAATAAAATGTGGCGTTTTATTTCATTTCATACAAGCTAATTTAAAGGTTCGATGATTGCAAATAATAAACGTCGGGTCCGCAAGAAACTCTTTTTAAAAATATAGTCTTACATAATTTGGATCTCTCTCTCTTATCGTGTGGCACAATTTAACCGTCCTATCCACAAGGTATAGGCGGCGGTTACCTGGTGTTGCACTTATCATCACCCTTGGTCACGTGTAGGGCACGATTTACACCTACGGACGTGTGCAACGCGACCATCATACACAACTAGAAATCAGATGTGCAGGTTTCCTCACGATGTTTTCCTTTACCGTTAAAGCAGTCGGTATGAAAACGCACGTAAGTTTCGAAAAACTCATTGGTGCACTGGCCAGGATTTGAACCCGCGACCTCTGGTTAGGAGGACGAAGTCACTAACTCCAGAGTCACCGATGCTTTTTTAAATCCAGATATTACAGTGCTTGCTATATTATAGTTACTTAATAGTTTTATACCATTAAAATAATGAATTCTAAAAAGGTGGACAAAAAAAAGAATTACAATGATACTTATGCGTAAGTAAATAGGCTATTAATTATTAGCATACCAAATGACTTAGGGCCTGGAGCTATTAGCAAATTAATCATTAGTAATTTTAGATTCTCGCTAATTGTATAATTTTGAGTAACGAGGGAAAGTGCTAATTTACGTAAAGATGCGAAATTAAATCAATGTATATAGTTATAATATTGCTAGGATAGGTGTATATATGTAAAAAATGTTCTCTATTGGTATAATAATAAATAATATTTTGGGAATTCGTGATTGTGTATCTGAAAGAGATTAGGTAAAATATGATCCTGGATCTATCTATATAGCCTTCATGGAGGTGCATAAATGCAAACTAATCAGATTTTGCATGTTCTCTCTCTAAACAGTTAAAGTGAGGCTTTCATATTAGATATGACAAAAATATGATGCGATCAGTGTCATAATTTATTTTTTATCAAACTTTTTTATTTTTAATATTTTAACATAGAAAGTCAGTAGTCACAGCGATAAGTTTTCAAAATAAAAGATATTTTTAGTTTAATGACACTACTTTAAAGTAGAACTTGTACTCAAAAACTGAACAACTTTCACCAAGAATCACATAGTCGAATCGGAATAAAATGGAATGGATTGTTTTGACAAATAAATAGTCTTATAAAATAGTCCTATATTAAAAATTGCAATAGATTAGAGAAAGCATAAAAAGATATGCATCTGCAAATAAAATAAATGTGTGACCCGGGTAGTGCAAATAACTGGCTGTGCGGTGCTGTGAATGTGTCATTCATTCACATTTTGGTCACACAATACCATCTTCCATTGTTGCTAAGTGTCACTTCTATACAAAGAACGAATAACGCTCTCTCTTTATAATAAACTAGATACCTATGTGAAATAGTAGGTATTTAGTTTAAAATATGTCTGGTTACAGCAAAAGACTGAACAACTTTCGTTCTACAACTTTGCTAAAATCACCTAAACATTAGGGACTTTTCATATAAATCGGCTAGTCCGATTGGCCAACAAAATACTATACAGGGTGTTAAAAAAGTGCGTTTGAAATTTTAAGAGGTTATTTAGAATCAAGTATAGAATATTGAAAAAATCCGCTCTTTATTTCTTTTTCTAATTCCCATACTAAATCTGAATAGTGAATTAATGATTTGTATGGGAAACTGAAAATTAAGTTGTAGATCGGATTTTTTCAATATTTTCCTGTATTCTCTAATTGAGTCTGAGTAACCCTCACTTTCAATTCAAACGCACTTTTTTAACATCCCTGTATACTATAATATAGCATCGTCATCGAATCTCTATACGTATGAACAATTTCAGCTTAATCAGACATCGAAAAGTGGGACAAAATCAATTTGCAAGATTTCTCGTAAACGCACGATGCGAAAGACGCAACAACAACCGATGGACACGTGAACTAAATAAAAGCTTATAATAATCAAATACCACAGACATTTAATAAATAAATTTAATAAAAATAATAAATAATATGTAGGTAGTTGCGTTAAATGTCCCCTCGAAAGTCGTTATCAAATGTCTTGAAAATTAACGGGCAGGTTTTAGTAAAACTTATTTAGGATTTTTCGCGTGTAACGTTTCATCAAAATTGGCCTATTCATTTTCAAGGAAGTGTCTGTGTATAGGAGACTATTTCTTGTAGGGTTTAGTACGATGCAGATTGGATAAATGAAACTTTAGCATTAAGTCAACATTTCAACAAACAACAAAAAATGAAGCACAGATCTCTTCCTAAGGCTTGGAGACTTTATCATTTGATAATTTAATAAAATTATCTTATTTTTCAATCACAAGTTCTGAATGCCTGATCTAAATGTGAAATAGGTACGTATACCTATTGTAGTTTACGTAATAAAACAAATCAGTGAACTTTTTAAAACAAAAGGGTCACTAGGCCAGATTTGTTGTGTAAGTCATTGAATAGGTATTAGACAGTTGATTTAAAAGTAACACCTATAGAATATCATCCTGGTACTACATACCAGGATGATATTCTATATTACTTTTTAAATCTGTACTAGCTTCTGCCTGCAACTTTGTCTGCGTAGACTTCCGAATTGCCACTTACTGGAATAAGAAGTACCTACCTATGTTGAAAATACTACAATGTTTATGTAAAAAAATTAATTTCGTCTAAATTCATTCAGCAGATTTTGCGTGATTGAGTAACAAACAAAAAATCTTTCACATTTAAAGTATTAGTAGGATTATAGTTTTATAAACTATGAAAATTAATTAATATTTTGAATATTATAAAAAATCTAGTTACTCAGTAGTTACATCATATATTTTTCTCCTCTATTTTTTCTGGTTTAGTCGAAGAATAATTACCTATATGATTTAGTCACTTAAGAATAAATATGCAAAATACAGGGGACCGATAATCCTATCCAACTTTTCATAGGTACCATAAATCTTAAATTAAAACTTACAAAACAGCATTGCACCTACTTCAATAAGTAACAAAACATAATATTTTATAAAATCATAACTTTCTCTATAAAGGAATCGATAATTCAATCTTACCAGATATTTTTAGTTCAGCTGAATTGTTCTTACTGCTCAAACCTTATAATTTGATACATAATATGTATTGTACAAACAAAATTAATATTTCATACTCACATGCCCATTTCCCCTTAGATTTGAAGTCCACTTTATTCAATGCAGGTCCGAGTACATACGTGTAGAAAACACTGAATATAGACTTCAAAACATATATCAACAAAAAAGCTAGAAACACTAAACACAGTTTTTCCAACGAACTAAAAGCCATTTTTATGCACTAAACGTTAAGTGTTAAAAAATAATAAATTTCTTCCGCCGCAAAGAAAGTGAGAGGTTATGTGAGAGTACCAGTTGACACAGTTCGCGCCTGCGCACTGGCGGTCAAAGAAAGTGAGCATGCGCGGACGGCCGAAGCTGAATAGATGGATAATAAACACAGGCAATGGCCAAGCTACTAAAACAGAAAGAGACAGAGCTACGTATGATAAAGATAATGTATTCGTTGATAAGAAACGTGTCACATGGATGATGACGTCACGCTCAGGTCGACGTACTTGATCGAATGAACCGTGAAAATTCTGAAATACAGCGCGGCCAACGCGCGGCTTTCAAAATCGATGGAGTAACACATCAGCTGATTAAAAATAAAATAATATACAATAGCATAGAGACTCTAATGCAGGATATGATACCTGCATTGGCTGGTTCCAATGAATTCGGAAATCTAGGTTCCAATAAATTCACAAAGCCTAGGCAAAGCAGTTAAAATAACAAAAGCAGAAATTCGCAATTACAAACTCGTATTAATTAATGAAATAATGAAATGCCTACCAGATTATGCAGATGGAAATGTAATGAGCGCTTCTTGTTCTTGAGACCCTAGATCGAGATAAGTGAAACATTTTGCCACATAGAAAGCCTGTAAGGCCGGCTAGACATAATAATAATAAATTATTTGAAGTAAAATAACACCAAATAATTACACATGGTCGGTCATAACTTCCACATATTAGAAGATCGAGATTTTTATACTGGTCGACAATCTTCGACACTGAATATAAAAATTCCCGATGTATGGGAAGAGACCCGTGCCCCTGCAGTGGGGACGATATGGTTTGTTAACACTCAAACAAAAGCAATCAGTTTCAGAACGTAAAAAGGTGGTTTTATGCAGAAGGCCGTCAACCGTTTAACATAAAAAATTGGATCCTCGCATGATAAACAAAATTAGAATACAATAGAAAATTCCCTTATAAACTCGTTAACCGAATTGTTACTAAGTCGGACATCGGAAACTAATCAGGGGAATTAGATAGCCCTAATCGCTGTTTCGAGACAAAACTTTAGATCGATCGTCTATAACCGCTTTAGCTCCCTCGGGCTATCTATGGACGAAATGGTGCTTGTATCTCTGAAGGCCATTAAAGGGGTTTATTCTACTAAGCTCCAAAATATGCCATACTTACTTTATATGAATGTATCGAGCGCATATTAGCGCCACCATCAGTTTTTCCATGATTAATTAGTCTGGCGCACTTCTTGAAATGTAATTTCTATATCAAATAAATTCGCCTTGTTGAAAAACCCAGGTGTTACTTACAATAAAAGAAAATAGAACATCGTTATTTCTTGTTGATAATTTCACATATATTGGGTAGTAGAATACATGGATGCATCAAAAATAAATCTGTTCATTATTAACTATACGTATTAGCTTTTATTCGAGGCTGTGCCCACATGGTTAAAGTTTTTTTGGTCCCCGTGTGTTCTTTTATTTTATTATTCGGCCTTTAGTTCAGCTATATACTGTGCATAGCGTCCGCAAAAAGTAGCGTTAAAACGTTTTTCAGAACAACATTTTCAAAATTAATTATCAATAAAATCTTCTTAGCAGCAATGAAACAAATTATGACAGACTTACTGTTGTAAAATATTCAAAATTCTAAAATACCTACTCTGTGCGTTCTTTGCGAGCGCGAGTGTGATTTTTATTAGAAAACCTTAAAAATTTGGCTCAATTTTCTTTACTCACAATTTAATCATACAATAGTAAAGTGTACTAAGTGTCGCGACGATTCGCTTCAGCTCGCCGCATCGCCGCCGCCGGTGTAAATTTGAGGCTTTGGTATTTTTAGAGCAAAATGGAATCAAACACTAAGTTTATATTGGTTTACTTTGGTGAACTATCATTTGTTTTCTGAACTGATGAAGAGAAACAAATACCGCATGCAAGTTTAACTACTACTCTACCTACGTAATTGTTGTTTTTATTTGGAGAATAACATTTTTTATCAACACTAATAATGCATCCATTGTTAGGGCGCAAGTCTCATCCTTTAATCTCGGGAAAGTTAGGCTATATTTCATAAATGGGCACCGCCGCCGCTTCAAATAGTCCAACGTTTACGAGTAACTATGTGTGATATGAAATCGAAATCACGAACCAATCATTAATATGGTGAAAGGAATATCCTTATATTCGATCGTATTGTATCACTATACCACTACGGTTTTACCTTAGATGTCATTTTACGAATTGCGTTTTACTACTTAATGAGCAGCATTAAAATTAAATAACCATTTCAGTGGTTTTGTACTAACTAATCACTTTTAACTAATAAATAGTTAAAACTAAATTCCGATCATGATTGTCAGAACTAAAATATTTAGAAAGAGAAATTCTCAATAAATTGTTATGTTGTGGATTGTATTAACAACCCGTTACGTTCCCACTGCAGGAGTACAGGTGGGTCTCTTCCCACACCTCGGAAAGGTTAGGCCATACTCCACACAGGGGGGGATGGGGGGCGGATTGGTGGAGGTTGTGGGGCTAATGGTCAACCCCAGTGTCAGAATTTTTCAAGGCCGCCTATACGGCTATCCGACATAGCTTAGCGATCTAGCGATAGCAGCCGGCACCAACGGCTTAACGTGCCTTGCGGAGCAAAAATGCCATTAACAGTCAAAGCCATTCAGGTTATGACCGTGACTGAGTCAGGTAACATGCGCGATCGACGCGACCTAGCAAGTCGCACTGAGCCACGATCGTAAGTACACCTGAAAATATATAATGTAATGAGAGATAATGTTAGTACACCTGAAAATTAAAAAGTCAAAGTGAAAAACTGGATAGTTTTTTACTAAAAGAGTCAAGCATTTTTACCCATAATGAACACTGGATGAAAAAACGATCAAGTTGCTGATTTGTATAACATTTCAAAATAAATGTAAATTCAGAACCCGTTTCCTTGGGGAATGCACAACCACAATGTGCAAGACCGAGCGTGGATGCGATGTTTTCAAGTAAATCTTTATCAGCTGTGGTTAATTTACGAAGAGCTCAAACTTACGATAGTCCATACTAAGGAAACACCGAGACATTTTGATACTCCATTGTTTTAGGTATTTAAATAAATGTAAACCATCTTGACATATCTTTTTATTAAAATGTGCATGTAAAAATATTAATATTTCTTGCAAACTTAAGTACTAAGTTTCTTTTACATCTTTATTAAACACGCAATACATTCTACTAATTTGAGAATTTTAACATGCAGATATCAATAATAAGACATATCAGCATTGTTTACATTTCTTTAAATACCTAAAGAAATTGAGTATAGTGCTGCTATGTACCTATCAAGATACACGGCCAGTGTGTCAAAGAACTAAGTTTTAATTGGATTCCAATTTCTTCTTTTTTTCACTTAAATCAAAGCTCCTGTCATCTATAATGTTCTTCAGTTGCTATAAAGAGTGACTTGGCAAGTTTTTTTTTTTCTCTAATTGAATGAAGAACGTTATACATGACAGTAGCTATGATTTTAGGAAAAAAAAAAAGAAATTGGGATCCAATAAGATATCATATCTTTTGGTAGTGAAACCATTATCCGAGTTAACCTTACAAGATTTTTACAAACTTGATTCTTTTTTTTTAAATTTATGTTTTTAATGGGATAATGCATTTTCTAAAACAAAATAACAGCTATTGTGCACATTGTATAAGTTGTTCCGTAGGATATCGTAAAAGTTTGCGGGTGGCACCTTGCTGTCTTTTTGCAACCTAATAAGTTTTCACAAAAAAACGATTTTCTATCTGATTTTCATTTACTGTCCCTAGAGGAGAACAGATGTTCGAACATGAAAACATATTTATTGTGTTGTTTCAAAAAAATTTTTGATGCAAAACGTTTGAATTTGTACTAAAATTAAACTCTTTTTTAAGAAAGTTTTCTTTACTTACCAACAGACTTACCTAAAATTCTTGAAGAAAATTCAGAGAAGCCATTTCAAATTCTGACTGTTAATTAGAAACGACCTTCTAAACGCTCAGTTTATCCAAACCGAACGTTGACAACAACGGAATAACTTTGAGGTGGTTTGAGAGTTTCCCTAATTAATTAGGAGAAGTTCGTCATAACTTTTCTAAGGTTTTACACATGAACTTCAGTTTTCTGAGACGAATCCTTCCCAGAATGAAAACCAAACGTTTTATGTGTAGAACCAAATCTAAATCTTATTCAAAGGATGTAATATAGGGAAGTATGTAATTACGATAAATGCAAACTGACCCATTCAAAATATAATGATTAATGACACAAAATAATGAGTCTGATTACTTTGCTAATACAGTTCCTAATATTTGAGAGTTATTCCCCTTCGTCGCCATTTTTGTTCTATCTATTTGATAAATTAATGGATTTATTTAACTTTATGTCCTATTACACCCATCACTAATGTAAGAGAATCATTCAGAAAGGTACCAAAAGTGGATATTACTAAAGAGTACTAAGAATCCCCATTTACGCAATAAAGAAATTGGAAACAATGAGTTTGTTTGCATTCTTTGTATCGAGGGTTTGGATTCTTGGAAATACTTCACTGAATACAAATACAAATAATTTATTTCCCTAAGCTTTACGTACAAGAATTTTTTAAAATAAAAAAGTGAATATTACAAATGATATAAAGTTGCTTATTGCTCGTTAACTTAGACAGTTCTTAAGAGTCAATAAAGAAATAAAGGTTAATTTCAACTACATAAGCAAACAATTTGTACCCAGTAATATATGTATATATAGGGCCATACTCAACAGTTACTTACTAGTCTCAGAACAGGCTTTATAGACATATACAGGATGTAACAGAAAGGTGTGATAATACTTCAAGGTGGGCTTTTACCCATCAAACTGAACAACTTTTGTTCTACAACTTTGTTCAAATAGCAAAATTTTTTTTGGACTTTTCATACAAATCTATCAGCTGGCGAACCAAGTTTGTATGAAAAGTCCGAAAATTTCTTTGCGATTTAACAAAGTTGTAGAACAAAGTTGTTCAGTTTGATGGGTAAAAGCCCACCTTGAAGTATTATCACACCTTTCTGTTACACCCTGTAGTTTCATTATGTATTAAGGGGTTAACTTACATATATATGTAACAATCATTAAAGTTTCATTACTATCATCATTAATCTAGCATATATTCCAATTAAAATTGAAATTAGCACCGGTAGCATTATCTCTGGTATTTACCAAATTAGAGCTATGAAAGAAGGCCTTTACAGTAGGTACTTTATTAGTACTTTGGAGATATTTTGGAACTTAAATTGTTTGCGTCATAATCATTTTCTTCGGCTTACTATTTCTATTTTCGACATTCTCCACAGTCCCTATAATTTCACTCTCTATCTTACGCAACCATGTTTTTCTTAGATATATTTCTTTGACTTTATATTCTTGCACTAATCTAACGTGTCCTCTTACGTATAATTACGAAATAATATACAGGTTAGTAGAGTACGATGAGTTGAAGCCGCGGTTACCGGTCCCTACACCTATTTTGTTACATCCTGGGGCTTTTACACACTTTTCATGAGACTAAACAATTTTCTCCAAGGAATTCAAAGTCAATTCACGAGAAAACTATTTGATTTTCCATACTCAGATGGCAGATAAGCTGAACGGCTTAGAAAAAAATAAAAATCACCTATTCACTTGAGAATTTTTTTCTAGTGTCATGTGTAGAACGTAAATAGTTGATCTTGTTACGAATAGCTCTTCTTAAAATTAAAATACGAAGTCGATAGAGCTAGGGTTAAGTTAGCAATAAATGTAATAGCGGACTCGGATCAAATCCTCCCAGGGCGTGGTCGTTGTTTGAAAACTTCGCGTAGTTCGAAATTCCGATACGATACCAAATCCCCAGGTTTAAATACTGAGTGTCATAATACTCCTTTACACTACTGACACTCTGACCCTTGACCGTTTAGATGCGTCCACACCAATTGTATTTAAATTGTATTAAAAATATGCAGGGTGTTAGGTAAAATTGTGCAAATATTTAAATGGTACGTAGGGGCTATAGAACCTATCACAAATAAAAAAAGCGAGGTCGAAATTCCCATTAGTTTTTATTATTATTATTATCTTGTTGGTGGGTGCTGTCTAGACAGCGACACTTCGACCCAAAGGGATCTTTTGTGTCATCCCTTAAGACCTTCGTACCTACACCTAGTCAAATA
Organism: Coleophora deauratella; assembly: GCA_958295455.1. Lineage (NCBI taxonomy): Eukaryota > Metazoa > Arthropoda > Insecta > Lepidoptera > Coleophoridae > Coleophora > Coleophora deauratella. The sequence continues at coordinate 8,055,187 of OY282409.1, read as the reverse complement.
TATGTTGCATTAATGCAGTGATTTCGCTGAAGGATAGGTGCCTGTATTCCCCCGGCGTTGGGTAGGCATTGCCAAGGAGGCACATACGCTTGTTAGCCAGAACATCGCAGTGACACAATGCTCCATTGATTCTGTCACAGGCTCTGCACGTCGCATCATTTGTCAAACCTATCTTTTTAAGGTGAGCATTAGTTTCGTAGTGGCCTGTTAACCCCCCTGTCATGCCTCTGACATGCGACCGGCTATTCTTTCAAATGTACTTGGTCGCAGTGTTTAAGGCCTTCCAGGGACTGCCATGTTACTCTGTGTCTTTCATCCGCCTGTGCCTTTAATGCCTTCTTTACCGTGCTCTTGGGGAGCCCGATCCCAGGTTCTGGTCTATGCATCCTGGCATGTGATCCCATTTTTGCCAGTTTATCCGCCTCCTCATTCCCCTCTACTCCCACGTGCCCTGGTACCCAGACCAGGTGCAGTTTGTTGTCACGTCCTACCTTATTCAGGGTTTTGACGCAGTTCAGCACTAGTTTTGAGTCCACTGCGTGCGAGTTGAGAGATTTGAGTGCAGCTTGGCTGTCGCTGAGTATATAGATAGTTTTATCTTTAACGCCTCTCTCTATAATCTCCTGTGCGCAAGCAATAATAAGCTTGAACGACGGTTGCATATTGCCCTAAGCTGTAATTTACATGGCAGTCCTTTGGTTATACGCGTGCTCCTGTTCCAAATTTCATTTTCGATCCATCTGTGTACCAAGTAAGAGTATCCGGTCCTTGTTGTTACAGCCCTCTACTCCATTCCTCCCTTGTTAGGACATAAGGTTTAAAGTTTCTTTTGAATATGTTCACGGTTTGCGTTCTGTCGCTATTCATGCACATAAGCCTTTCCACATCTTCATCTAGGTTTAGATTAGTGTGTCTTGTTTTGGGGCTGTCGAAGTCCCAACTTTCATTTATCGCTAGCCTATGTAGGGCCTTGGCCGCTTCCGTTTGTATGTGTATGTGAAGTGGCTTTAGGTCTAGGAGCATTTCCATCGATGCCGTAGGCGTTGTTGCGAATGCTCCAGTTATTGTCATTCATCCTAGTCTTTGGAATTTCTCCAATGTCCTCATACATGTCCCATTAGTTTACGAGAACTAAGGGTGTAAAGTTGCACAATTTTTTCTCAAATTTCCGTTTTGCACCCACTTTTCAGGTTGAGTCAGACATACTGAACGCTCACAATCAACCCCAGATTTTTTAATTAAAATTTCCCTTCAAAAACTTTAATAACAATTAAAAAAAACTGCTTTTGTGTAACGCCACCCTTATTTATTCTCCATCTCTTTCTCGCACGTACTCGTACAGTTGTGTGTCATCTGTGCGGACTATCATTTTAGGGCCACCTGACACCGGACACAGAACCTTCGTTTTTCTCAGTTATTAAAGCGAATGTAAATTTGTAAATACTTTAAATGTACTGCATCTAGGTTCCCCTTCTAGCCTTTAAAATTGCTTCACTATTTTACCTAACAACCGGTATATAAGCTGTTTTATGGTAATATTATAATAAAAACTTTTTTCTTTATAATAAATACAAATACTATAAATAAATAAATACACACTGAAGGAATGCTTGATCAATTCAATTTTTTCTGTGTATCAGTAGTAATTTTACCCAAGTAAGTAACATTATGAATACAAAAATATTTCGTTGGCTTGTAATCGTAGTAATTGCTTTTTAAAAGGTTTCCGTCTCAAAATTCTGTTTTATCTCGCGAAACGTCCACCTATGAAAGGTAGTAGAGGAAGTTTTCTACGTGAAATTCCGTTGAGCACTTGTGTAATGGAGTAAATAGAACTGACATTGGACGGAACTGATATAGGGTTGCTATCTGACTTCATTAAATAATACATAACGTTAGCACGAGTATTTGCTTCATCTATCCAGCTGCTTCGAAGATCTTTTCTATTATTATAATGCCGGGGGCTTACCAATTGTGGGAAAAAATATCTTTAAAAATAAAAGTACTTAGATCTTTACCGTTGACGTCAATTTGGGAATCAGAAATTTAGTGATCTAAAAAATTTTTGGAGCTTTCATACTAATTATATCACGGGATCGGTCTATTTTGTATGGAGATGTCCAAAATTTTTTTGCGAATTGTCCATTGGTTATTTGGGGAAAGTTGCTCAGTTTCATGAGTGGAAGCCTCTGTGAATTTTTGGTGGGGGGTCCAAAAATAACCCTGTATAAGTATGTAATGTTCATACTATAATTATGATGTTTTTATTAATTAAAATTGAATGCAATGAATTTTCATTGATATATTTTTATATTTACATTTGTAGCTAAGATGTTTTACAGTTAAAATAAAAGTGGTTACTTACTATAAACAATATTAGGTTTCTTTGAAAAAGTTGTTCATTTATCAGCAGAAGCCTTCATTTTAATAGTAGTTTTACTAGTGATCGGAAATTCGGGGGCAATTTATTTTTTTCCCCAGAAAGAATAGTATGGATATGCCTTTCTAAATAAATTTATAAATTTTCATACAAAAAAAAACCGGGATACCGGGATCGTTAAAGGCGTGGGGATTCTTAATTGTAATGATCTGATTGTAGTGAATGTTGATCTTATTGAAAATTTTATGTATGCTATTAAAAAACGTCAATTCAACGTTCTATTAATTCAAAACGGCATGTCCATATAATGCTAGCTCCCCAATTTTAGGTATAATTGCCCCCGAATTTCCGATCACTGATCATTACCCATATTTATTTTTAAAAATACAATATTTATAAGTTCATTGAATCACACAATATTTCTTTAGCATAACAGGCGAGGCATTACTAGAAGAAAGCGGAGGCCAACATTGTAATATCGTTAACTTATATCGTATTTCTTACTATTCTTTAATGACACCACAGTTTTAAGTCTCCAAAGGTGACATCCATAAATGCATGGCAAGTCACCGTTCAAGTCGAGACGACCTCGCTTCTCATTGAAATTCATGATCCCGGAATCACCGCTTCGAGGCACCAACTTAAAATGCTGACCCAGCTTTGCTAGCCTGTTTAAAAAATAATAGCTGCCGACTGTAGAGTGCTGCGGGCACGACACTTATTTTAGGGACTAGTTTTTTTTTGCTAGATTAAGCGAATTATACTTATTCAACAAACTACCAGTGACACTGAAATGCAATTTTCTGAACTTTTCCTGTTTTGTCACTAAAATATACATATTGTCTTCTTCTTTGTCCTCTCCTTTTCCCATTATTTGGGGTTGGGTCTCCTCACTATTCTGCGCCAGGATATTCTATCCTGGGTTGTTGGCTCTGGCAATATACATATATTAAAAAAAATACGTATATATTGTATTGTGTATGTGTATACAGTATTTTTCTTTCTTTCTGAAATAAGCTGCAAGCTTTGCTTTATTCAAAAGAGGGTTGCGGGAATATTTGGTGCGGAAATGCTATTACTCTGTGAATGACTTCGTACTGGATAAACACAAAATTAATTGAAAATGTATTATAGTTATGTATGACTCAGTGACATGAGAAATATGTTATTAATGAAATTTTTTATTTTTTGTGAATTTATTTAATTACTTTACACAATTTTCTATATCTTAGTTTACTTTCGATTTTCAATGTTGTTATATACTTTTTTATTTATTGCATGTAATTTCAAACACAATTCATTGTTGTTTATGAAATAAATGAATTATGAACTATAAGATTCTTGTCTGATTCTTTATCAGGTGAGCTGTCAGGTATTCGTCTTTTTTTTTAAATTGAGTATGGCTTCCTTGAAAAAAATTGTTTAACGAGTGGAACCCTCCTGATAAGATTCTGGGAGAGCTCTTTTTACAACCTGTATTTGAGTATATGGGGGTTTAAAGCCGTTTTGGTATACATAAGAAGAAGATGACATACATAAACACAAGTACACCCAAACTCTATAAGGAACCCTCCGCTCTTGGGCATTCGAATAGACTATAAAAAATTCAGTAACAGAAAAATGTACTTGAATAATAATCACATTGAAACAAATATAAAAAGTGAAACAAACACTCACTAAGTGCAATACTCTAATATTTTTTAATATTAAAAAAAAATACAATGACAAGTTCCTAAAATAACTGTTTTAAATATATTTTGCGTTTGCAGCGAATTTGCTCGAACTAAAATTTAAGGCGACTTAAAGTGATACGTATAATAAGCGCTGCCGCGCTAACCCAGCCTCCCTTTAACAAACCTTATTCCTTTTACTTCCCTGCGACTGAGCGCAGATAGGGGCGAAAAGTGTTTTTAAATTGGAGTAGACAAAAAAGTGATCAAAACATTTTCATTCAGAATAAACATACTTAACTAACGAAACTGAAAATTTTATGAATCCTGAAAGTTGAATAACAAAAACAAAAGTTGGTTGAGTAACACAGAAACTACTGAACTGATTTTTATACCACTTCGATAAAACCTGCTTTAAAGTCAGTCCACTTATTTAAGAGCTACAGTACCACCACATATGTACGGACATACAGACACGCAAAAATAACAACCCTCTTTTGAGTTGAGCGTTAAAAAAGCGTTCTGACACTGCATGTCTCATTTCTAAAACAATAAAATCAAACGACACTATATGTATACAGAGGGCACTTAAGATTCCATGTGTAAACAAGGAAAGTGTCTGAGACACTCAAAGCAAGTCAAACAGGGCTGCCGAAATGTGGCAAAGTGGCAGAGGCGTTTCTTCGCCTCAGGAAATCCGTAGTGGCTGACTGATTTGTCAAAGGAGACCGTATACTTAGGTGAGATCCGTGATACGTGCCCTGAAGTTGGCTGAGAATAAAATATACACCTATATATTATCTAGTTATATACCTAGAATTTTTTGATGAAGCGGTCGTGGTCCAGTGCGGCTTCATTCAGATTGAGTACAGTTCTACCCCCATAAGAAAGGACGCCGCAAAGTATATGGAGTTTCCGTACATTTTGCGGCCTTCTTTCTTATAAGGGTAGAGATACAGTCATGCCCGTGGCACGTAAAGCATTATCAGAAGCCGTATAGGCGGCTTGGAAACTTCTGACACTGGAGCTGGCCACTATCCCCAAAACCAATACCAATCTGGACTTAACCCCCGTGAGTGAAGTATAGCGTAAGTAAGCGGTATAGAAGATATAGGCACAGAGTTCACCAGCTCAACGGTCCAATGAGTGGTTGGTTTACCTTGTCTTCCCAGTGCGCGGTTGCCACTTGAGTTTCCCTGCCCAAACAGCCCTCTGCTCTAGCTATGTGCGTGTGTGTAAATGTATGTACTTATTTAATAATCATCACTTGACGTTATTTACATTTGTATGTTTTTATTACCACGGACTACACAATATTAATTTGAATGTGTCGTCGTAAAATAGAATGAATTGCATGTGAATTTGGCTTAACTGCTTATTTAATGTATCTGTGTTTTTACTTCAGCAATTTTCTTGATGACTACCGGAATAATCTGTACCCTCGGTGAAAAACGCTATAAGTCGACTTATATCACTTTTAGTTTTTTTAGACATTTAAAACCAGTGTAAAATAATCTATTTTTCTGTCTAATCCACGTAGCTCTAACTGCTCTAGATCCGGAGATATTTTTCGTGTGCAATAATACAAGTCGACTTGTATCATACAATAGCTATTAAATCCTCGCGTATAGTGATATAACTTGACAAACACACATTCATTTTAACATAAGTTACTTAATTGATACGTGTAAAATAATATAAATTCAGTTGAATCATCATTCCCATAAATACTATATTGATAAAAGATTGTGCTCGATGATACAACTACAAATGTATTATCGTTCACGACTCAATGTTCAAATAACTCTAACGTGAATAATGATACATTTCTATATAGTACTTTTGAATCTAGATAAACATCGTTAAAATTTTGTGTAATCTGATATATATCTAAATATATTATTTTTCACGAGAATACTTATAAACTATTACGTTCGTGTCTAACAATACAACTCACTTATATCAAAAAATTTACCAGTTCCTTATCAGTAATACAAACAATGTTTTGGTGTCAGGTGATACAAGTTATTTTGGTACTATCTTCTTCGAATATATAAGCTTCAGACAGACGCAAAAGCGACAATTATAAATAGCGCACTTTCGCGGTGCAAAGTGGTGAGATAAATGGCTCCTAACACCTCGTGCGGGAAGCACGCGTAACTGTTTGGAAAAAATATCGTGCCAGGTACGTCACTTATATCATTTGACACGAAACATTTCTAGAGTGATCTGAGTTATTATTAATGTAACATTTAGGGCACAGCCGACTTGTATTAACGTACACAAGTTTTAATACGATTCTCTTAGTTATATAAATGGGTGACTAAAATAGCTTGATCATGTCATAAAAACATGTGAAATTATGGCTGTTTGCTGCTTGTTAATTTGTCAGTTTATTACAAAAATATACTACATATTATACGAATTATACACAATATATAAAAACTACTACGTCCTTTACAAATTATAATCAAAATCACATTGCAATTGGTATATTATAAACATGAATTTTATTTATTTGTTCCTTGCACTTTTATTGAATCAAAGGGACGTAGATAGATGACTTTAGCAGCATGAGTGTAAGTGAAGCACCGCTACTTATAGCTAAAAAAATCCGATTCTGGAACGACACATACGGCCACACTTCTGACATGTAAACTGAAGCTGCGAGTCTGACAAGAGACGATGGTGCCTTTGGGCTCACTTGTCGGCTAGGTCCTAAAACCAGTCATAGTTGTGTGCTTTGCAGCCATCAGATATAGATTTTCTCCTCTCATAGCGGTTGGACGCAAGATTCTCCCACTTGCTGCCGTCGATCTTAAACGCAACCATGTCTCGCTTAGCACAGTATTTAAATCGTAGCAAAGGTCATCCTTACTTTCTTTTTGCGAATGCTACTAAATTCAACAAGACCTGCCTTGCCAATCGAGAAGGGTCCATTCGATGCACATCCTAGCCACCGCGGTGATGCTCTCCGGCTGCGATCTCCAGCACTCCGTTGTTTGCTTCCCTGTCCTACCACATTACGCCTAGGTTACTCCGAAGGTATTCAGGCGCCACTCCTGCCTGTCATACGATGTCCACTTCTCAGGTCCGTACAAGAGTATACTCAAAGCGCAAGTTTGGAAAACGATCATATTGGTTTTTACTGTAAGCTGTTTATTATTCCATATTCTTGTACAAAGTCTACTGAACATCGTGGCTACCTCGTCGAAGCAAGTGTCAATCTCTCCATCAATAGAGAGATTGCTCTACACAGTAACAGAAAAACTACTTCAAAAACTTCAAAAGTCTCTCCATCCACAAGATGCTAGGCTGGTATAAGTAGCCCTGTGCGAGAATTACAGTCTTCTAGGCATTAACTGACATGGAGAACTGGGATCATGCATGAGCAAATTTGTGCAGGAGAACTTGGTGCTCTGGTTAGTTTTCGCCACGAAAACTGCGTCTCAGCAAAGAGCAATGTGTTAACGTCATGATTGCAGCTAGACTTTAAATTGGCGAGGTTGAATAATTTGCCATCTGCTCTCGTGTTTAAGTAAATTCCTTGATGCGAATCGCTAATAGCGACTTTAAACATGGAGAATTAGATAAATAGTGTTGGTGCTAAAACGCTCCAACGCTCATGAACTGCGCATTTTGAAAGGATCGGAAGAAGAACCATTAAAGATTATGGTACTTTTCATACAAAATGAAAGGATTGATCTATTTTCAGCAACTTTGGGAGAAATTCTATTTTCTCGACTGCGCAATTAAGACCCTCCCTGTGAACCGTATCAAAGGCGTTATTTAAGTCAACAAATGCGATTGTGCGTTATGTTTTGCTTTTTACTCATGACATTTTCCTGGAGTTTGTGAATCATCCGTAGTAGATCTTTAAGAACGGAAACCGCATTGGGCCTCAGGATACACATGCTCGACAAGACTTTGTAACACTTGAAAATAGTTTGCGATAATGTTAAGGAGGGAAATACCCCTATAGTTGTTGCAATCGCCTCGTTCACCCTTTCGTTTGTATAAGGTGACAATATTTCGGAAATAAAGCTTAATGGTCAACCAGCCGTTTGCATTGACGGTTAGAGTCAGTGATGACTCAGCTGTCAAGTTCTTTTAGAGGAGCCGTCTTTTTTAGCACAAGTCCGAGAGCCATTTTGATCCCCACGGAAATATTGCAAGGAGTTACTAGCAGCTGCGCAGTCTTGAATACTTTTGCGCAGGTTTGTCCAATAAACATTAGCGAGTTGGTAGGCAATTGCTGTAGAAATTACTTTGCAGCACAGAGCGCTGCGCGTGTAGCATCACAAATATTAATTCAGTTATTTAATACAGCTTGACGCTTCGAGCACTAAAAGGTTGAAGTAGGTTTATGTTTCCGGAGAACCAGTCGAGTGATTTCACCCTGCTATATCCAAAAATCTCACCAGATATTTTGGTGAAAGATTTGTATCTTTAATGATATCCCATTTCACTTCCATGGTATTAACCGGTATCCCAATCGGCTATTTTCTATCTCATAAAGGTACTAAAAGTATCCGAGATTGAATTGATTTGATTGAAAAGGACAGGACAGGACAGGACATGACCGGTCAGTGTGGAAATCCTTGGGGGAGGCGTTGTCCAGCAGTGGACGTCTTTCGGCTGATAGAAAGACAGGTATATGTTATATTATTTTCCTGCCTTAACGATTTATATCATTTGACACGATCCAAAACTTTAAACTGTTATAAAACAAGTTAAAATATATCATTGAACACGTAATTTTATGTGATATTTTTCGTGTTTTTTAATTCATTACTGTTAATTATGTAGTTTATTGTATTTCTGTACCCTCGGTGAAAAACGCTATAAGTCGACTTATATCACTTTTTGTTTTTTTAGACATTTATAATCAGTGCAAAATTATCTATTTTTCTGTCTGATCCACGTAGCTCTAACTGTTCTAGATCCGGAGATATTTTTCGTGCGCAATAATACAAGTCGACTTGTATCATACAATAGTCTTTAAAGCCTCGCGTACAATGATATAACTTGACAAACACACATTCAATTTAACATAAGTTACTTAAATTGTAAGTGTAAAATAATACAAATTTAGTTGAATCATTATACCTATAGATAATATATTGATAAAAGATTGTGAGTGATGATACAACTACAAATGTATTATCGTTCACGACTCAATCTTAAAATAACTCTAATGTGGATAATGATACATGTCTACATAGTACACTTGACACTAGAAAAACAATGGTGAAATTTAGTGTAAAGTAATATATTTCGAAATATATTATTTTTCACCAGAATGCTTATAAACTATTACGTTCGTGTCCAACAATACAACTCACTTATATCAAAAATGTTACCAGTTCCTAATAAGTAATACAAAAAATCTTTTGGTGTCAAGTGATACAAGTTTTTCTGGTACCATCTTCTTCTAAAACATAAGCTTCAGACAGACGCAAAAGAGACAGCTATAGGTAGCGCACTTTCGCGGTGCAGAGAGGTGAGATTCTCGACCTTCGTGTGCTTGCACACTTGCATCAGTACCGCCTAACACCTCGTGCGAGAAGCATGCTTAACTATTTGAAAAAACTGTCGCATCTGGTACGTAACTTATATCATTTGACACGAAAAAATTCCACAGTGATCTGAGTTATTATTGATATAACGTGTAGGGCACAGCCGACTTGTATTAATATACACAAGTTTTATTACTAATCTCTTAGTTCTATGAATGGGTCACTAAAATAGCTTGATCATATTAATATCGTAAAATATGTGAAAGTATGGCTGTTTGCTGCTTGTTAATTTATTAGCTTGTTACAAAAGTTTAGTAAGTCAAAATTTACAAATTATTTACAATCATCCAAATCAAAATACCTATCAAAATTATATTGCATGGGCGGCGGTAATCGCTTACCATCAGGTGATCCGTCTGCTCGTTTGCTACCTCTGCAATAAAAAAAAATATATTTTATTTATTTGTTTCTTGCGCGGAATTAAAGGGACGTAGATGGATGACTTAAACAGCGTAAGTGTGAGTGAAACACCGCCGCTCATGACTAAAAATCCGATTCTGGACCGATACATACAGCTACACTTCTGACACGTGAACTGAGGCTGCAGGTCTTATAAGACAGGATTGTACCTTTGGGTGCGCTTTTCCGCCAGGTCCTGAACCAGGCGTTGTCTTGTGCTATGCAGTCATCAAATATAGTTTTTTTCCACTCATTGCGGTTGGACGCAAGATTCTTCCATTCGTTGCCGTCGATCCTAAACGCAACCATGTCCCGCTTAACACTGTATTTAAACCGTAGCAAAGGTCATCCTACCTTTCGTTTCGCGAATGCTACCTGTCTCAGCAATTGAGAAGGGTCCATTCGATGCACATGCCCTAGCCACCGCAGACGTCGCTGTTTGAGCATAGCGGTGATGCGAGGCAGCTGCGCAATCTTCAGCATAATCTCGTTTATTACCCTGTCCTTTCAAGTTTGCCTAGGATGCTCCCAAGACATCGCAGATGGAAGGTTTCAGTCACCGCTCCTGCCTGGCATACAATGTCCACTTTCCAGCTCCGTACAAGAGTATACTCAAGACATAAGTTTGAAAAACTATCATCTTGATTTTGACTGTAAGATGTTTATTATTCCATACTCTTACACGAAGCCTACCGAACTTCGTGGCGGCCTTGCCGAAGTGAGTGTTGATCTCTCCATTAATAGACAGATTTCTCTACACAGACGACCCCAAGTTACAGAACTTATCGACTTCTTCAAAAGTCGCTCCATCGAGCAAGATGCTAAGATGGTAGGAGTAGCCCTGTGCAAAAATTACGGTGTTCTATGCATTACCTGACATGGAAAACTGGGATCATGCGTGGGCAAAGTGGTCCAGGAGAACTTGGAGCTCTTGGGTAGTTTTCGCCACAAGGGCTGCGTCGTCGGCAAGGTATTAACAAGTAAGTCATCATGGTTACACCGAGACCTTAAATGGGTGAGGTTAAATAATTTGCCATCAGCTCTCAACGTGTGTTAGAAAATTCCTCGCTATAAATCACCAAAAGCGGCTTTAAGAAGCAGGGAGAAAAATATACTGAATAGTTGTTGGTGCTAAAACGCTCCAACGCTGATGAACTCCTCTGCGCATGTTGAAAGAATTGGACGTTTGACCATCAAAGAATATGGTATCTTTCATATCATCATGAAAGGATTGAACCAGTTTCAACTTTGGAGCACATCCTGTTTTCTCGAGTGCGCTATAAAGAAAACTAACCGTATCAAAGGCTTTTTTTCAAGTCAATAAGTGCCATTATGCGTTGCATTTTGTATTTTATTCGACACGACATATTCCTTGAGTTGGTGGATTATATCCGTAGTAGATTTTTGAGAACGGAACCGCAATGGGCCTCAGGGATGGATGCTAAGGATACCACAACAGTCATGACAGACAGCGTACGAATTGAATCCAGACCTATAGGACTGATCTCAGCTATTCGAATATGAAGCTCGGTATAGTGTTTGACCCACCGTTTGAGTTGATATTTACAGTCAGTGATGACTGAGACGTGAAGTTCTTTTAGAGAACACAGTTCAGAGAAAAGATGACTCCTCTTTTTTGGCACAGGGCCTAGAGCCGTTTTGATCCCCGCGAAAACACCGCGAAAGTTACCAGCAGCTGCGCAGTCTTAAAATGCTTTTCCATAGGTTTGTCCAATAAGCATTAGTGAGTTGGCGGCTCGTTCGGTTCGGAGAACCAGTCCGGTGATTGCACCCTGTTCTATCCGAAAATCTCACCAGATGCTTTGGTGAACAAATCTTTAATGGTATCATATTCCACTTCCATGGGGTTCACCGGCATCCCATTTGGCTATTTTCTGTCTCACAAAGGTACTTAAAGTATCCGAGATTAAAGATCGATTTGATTGAAGATAAAATTGTAGTAAAACAATTATATCATTTTACTGCCTTAACGATTTATATCATTTGACACGATCCAAAACTTTAAACTGTAACAAAATAAGTTGAAATATATTATTGAACACGTGATTTTATTTGATATTTTTGGTGTTTTTTAATTCATCACCGTTAATTATGTAATTTATTGTATTTCATGTACTGGGAAGAAAAGATGCAACTTTTTTGCGACAGTTTTGTTTTGGAACTTTTGTTACTTATTAGTATTAATGTATTTAAATTACATATCAATACGTAGATGTATCATTTTTCACCAATAACAATATAATCAATAGTTGTAGTGTAAAATAATATATCTGTTCTTATATTATATTACACATGTACATTCTGATGTGGCGATTAATATAAGTCACTTTTTTTCTTTTTTGCTCATAATGTACTAACTTTAATGCTACTCTTCATACATTATAGTAAAGACGCTTAAAATATTTACCTTGAACATTTTTTACATCATAAATAAAAACAATAATAAAAAAGTTATATGCATGTAAAGGTGCAAAAACTTTAAAGCCGTTTTTCTCAAAACTGCAATTTCGGACTTATAGCGTTTTTCACCGAGGGTACAGATTTAATCTACTGCAAGGTAAAGATGCAACTTTTTTGCGAGAGTTTTGTTTTGGAACTTTTGTGACTTTATAGTATAAATGTATTTAAATGATATCTCTATACGTATATATATCATTTTTCACCAGTAACTTTAAAATAAATAGTTGTGGTGTAAAATAATATAAGTGTTCTTATATTACATTACACATGTACATTCTGATGTGGCGAATAATATAAGTAACTTTTTTTCTTATTTGCTCCTAATGTATTAATTTTAATGCTACTCTTTATACACCATAGTAAAGATGCTTAAAATAATTACCTGGAACATATTCTACATCATAAATAAAAATAATAACAAAAAAGTTATACGCAAGTAAAGGTGCAAAAACTTTAAAGCCGTTTTTCTCAAAACTGCAATTTCAGACTTATAGCGTTTTTCACCGAGGGTACAGAATTATTCGTGTAAAAATGTATCAGCTTAACGAGTTATTGTACGAACGAATAAAAACACTGCACAACATAAACAGAAAAATACAGGATGTTAAAAAAGTGCATTTGAAATTTTAAGGGGTTACTCAGAATCAAGTACAGAACCCAGGAAAAATATTGAAAAAATCCGCTCTTCAATTTTTTTTTTCAGATTTTCATACTAAATCTGAATAGTGAATCAAAAATTTGTATGAAAAACTGAAAAATATTTGGATTTGGATCTATACCTTGATTCTATACTTGATTCTGAGTAACCCCTTAAAAATTTCAAACGCTCTTTTTTAACAGCCTGTATAAACAATATATGAAAAAAAAGTTATACAGGTACTTAGGTAGGCGGTCTACAACGATTAAATAGAAGAGACATGAACGAGCTATAAAACACTTGTTTATGTCTTTTGTATGGCCAAATTTTTTCAGTTAGGTACCTACTTTAAAAAGAGCGAAAGGGAAATCTTTTTTGTCGTCTCAAATATCTTTTGTAAAACTAATTGTTCAGTTTCAAGAATAGAGTCATCGTTAAAATAATCTTACATTCTGTAGGAAGTCTGAAAGGTGTTTTCACTTAAAATTTAATAAGAGACCTCCTCCGGTGCTCCCTGCGCCATTGTTTATTGCTTGAAAGCCTGCTGCATTGCTTATAGGAAATTAATTTGCCAAAGGTTCACCTTCATTTACTATGAGATCTAGACACGCGGAGCGTGTCCAGCCAAGTTCACGTCAAAAAAGAACTGGCGAGTAGCTCCGTGTGTAATATTACACGAACCATTTGGAGCCACTTTTGTCACCTTCATAACTCAAAATTTATTTAACATAAACACACCAAATTTGGTTTACGTATTAAGACTTCCTAGATAAATGAGCACTCAAAATTTTATAAACACCGCTTAAACTGTTGGTATAGATTTTAACGTCCGAAAATCGACATTTTTATGACTGACTCACTGACATATAGATCAAAAAGCTTACCCACTTCCAGATGACCTAGAAAGTTCAAATTTTGCATCAAGCTAGGTAATTGTGTGTATGCAAAGGAAAAAATCAGAAAACACTAAATTTCTAAGAAAAAAAATTTTTTTCGATACAATATTTTTATGATTTAAAGACACACTCACCGTCATCAAAAAGCTAAGGTACTTCTAGCAAGGCTACGAGCTTTAAATTTGGTGTGCGGCTAGTATTTCATGTACTGATAACGGAAAAATTAAAAAAACCATGTGTTAAAAAAATAAAAAAGGCTCAAAAAGTAACTTATCGCGGGGCTCGAACTCGCACCTGCGCGTTACATATGCGACTTCTATATTAAGTGAGCTATCGAGGTTGTAATGGCAATGGTGAAATAAAGATAATATTATACAATTTAGTAAATGGAAAACAGGAAAATAGCAAGACGAAAAAAAAAAAGATTCTTGGAATTAAACAAAAATAAAAGATTCTTGGAATTGTCTAAAAAACCTGTGTAATAAAAGCACTAGCTACTAAATATTTAAATAAAAACTATTACATATAAACTTAATTCATTTAATATAAACAGAATAAAAATATATGTTAGCATTTCGTTATTACTAACTATAAGCTGAAAATATAATAAATATAAAGTTGCCCATGTTGGATTTGAACCAAGAGTTTTCTCACTGAAGCCGCCCTCTATACCGGCCTACCGGTTGGTCGATTCCTTACGGGGTGAAACACATCTTCTGCAGTAGGTACATAACTTGAGAAAAATTATATCTTTCAAACAGAGCACAGTTACACATAGTAGCCAGTAGGTGTACTGTTGTAAGTTGTAACTGATAATGATAAGATTCGGTGGGTGTTGCCTTGCCCAAAGTAGAAGAGATATCTTGTGTTGATTTAGTAAGTAAGGGATAATGTACTTATGTCAGTGACATTAGACAATACAGAGAGAGCATTCGAAATGATTGCAGAAAAAGTAGGAGAAATTGAAAGAAATCGACAGGAACATGATCACGAAGATGACGGTCTAGAGAACCCGTTGGACTTCTGACCTGTTGAAACTGTAAATGCAATGGAAGATTTCAGAAATGCCAAAGATTTCATATCAGAAAATGAGCTCGAACAAATGATAAAAGGTCTAAATGTTAGACCAGAAACGTATTTTCGATACAATTTGTAATACTTTGTTCGACAAAACTGCAGTTTTGGAGAATTTGCTAGTAGGACAGGCGGCACAGGAAAAAGTTATATCAATACCATTAAAAGTTGGGTTACGAAACGAATGAACAAATTACTTGTAGTAGCTGCATCCACTGGTATTGCCGCTTTAAATATAAACTGACTATACATAGGCTCCTACAGCTGCCGGTAGAACATGGAAATTGTCCTACTAAGTACACTTATCAGATCAAGCACTAAAAGTTTTACACATTTACATGTGTACAAACATGAATGTCTATCTATGTAGTAAACAATGGCGCGAAATTGGTATGAAGTGTCTGGGGTGTGACAGCGTAAGCGCAGGTTTTTTTATTATTAGTAAATCACTTTTAAATAATATTAATAAATGTACTCACAAAAAGTAATGATATCGCATCAAAAACATAAATGTGAAAATGGGAGCCAAGTTCAATATTATGATATGGTGTGGTTGTCAACTTTACTGAGAAAAGAATTGAGATCTAAACGGATGCCAAGTTCTGTAGATAATCCTGAAATTTATTTATAAGAACGTATAACATTCTTAAGTAAAAAAACACAATTTCTTGTTTTTTACTGCTACAACAATGTTTGCTATTTAAAAATATGACTTTCTAAATTTAAATAGTAGAATTATTTACACAAATCAAATAACTTATGATCTGTTTAACCTCATCATTGACTTGGCTAGTTTTTACAGCACATGAAATATTCAGAAGAATAGAACCTTATAGTATAAAAATAAGAACTTGCGTATAACATAAAGATGATACGTTGATAAACCAAATTTAAGATGACTAGTATGTGAAAACTAGCCAAGTCAAAGTTGAGGTTAAACAGATCATAAGTTATTTGCTTTGTGTAAATAATTCTACTATTTAAATTTAGAAAGTCATATTTTTAAATAGCAAACATTGTTGTAGCAGTAAAAAACAAGAAATTGTGTTTTTTTACTTAAGAATGTTATACGTTCTTATAAATAAATTTCAGGATTATCTACAGAACTTGGCATCCGTTTAGATCTCAATTCTTTTCTCAGTAAAGTTGACAACCACACCATATCATAATATTGAACTTGGCTCCCATTTTCACATTTATGTTTTTGATGCGATTGAATTTACAACTACTCGCAGTTAAAATTAGCAAAGTTATAACTAACCTTAAATTAGAGACTGCCTGAATTATACAGTGTGTATACAAATCACAGCCAAAAACTTAAACGGTGAGTTCCACTCATGAAACTGAACAACTTTTCCTAAGTAACCCATACTGAATTCTCAAAAAAAAGGACTATGCAAAAAATCGTCCCCACCCACCAACAGATTTCAAACGTATCTCAGTCAATACATCTGTGCAGCCTGATGATTTTTTGCTATGACGACATCTGCCGTAGATATGGGGTTTTCATGAAAATCGAATTTGAATTATTTATTCCCCATACAAAATTGGCGGCTCATTTGATCAATTAGTATGAGGAGTCAAAAAATTTTTTTGCTTATTAAGTATAGGTTTCTTGGAGAAAGTTGTTCAGATTCGTGAGTGAAAGCCGTGTTTTCGTTTGTGAAACACAACCTTTCACCTCTACCAGCTAGAAAACTTTACACGATAGTGATAGAAGCTGGTGTTCGAAATTCGCATCAATTTAACTAGCAGTCGCAGCAAAAAGCTGCTTCGACTTAACAGATTAATATATACAGGATGTTAAAAAAAGTGCGTTTGAAATTTTAAGGGGTTACTCAGAATCAAGTACAGAACCCAGGAAAAATATTGAAAAAATCCGCTCTTCAATTATTTTTTTCAGATTCTCATACTAAATCTAAATAGTGAATCGAGAATTTGTATGAAAAACTGCAAAAAAAAATTGAAGAGCGAATTTTTTCAATATTTTTCCTGGATTCTATACTTGATTCTGAGTAACCCCTTAAAATTTCAAACGCACTTTTTTTAACACTCTGTATAGTTCTCTTTTTTTTAAAAAAAAAACAACCAATTTTTGGATTAAAAATGGTTATTATTATTTTAATGGGACGTCAAAATCATTTTAAAACTAATGCCACTTCTGCTGGTGGGTGGCGGGGGGGGGACAGTGCCTATATATTTTTTTGCATAGTCCTTTGGACTCTTCATACAAAATTTACTGATCAATTAGTATGATTTAAAATTTAATATTTTTAGAAATAGGAAACACTTCTTAAGTATACGATGTACAATTGTATTACAACTACTAGTTTTGTTTACTTGTGTTTCAGTGGAATTTGCCCTATTGTCATTTCAGTAAATTACTTGAGGGACAAAATTCCAGCGAAGAATTACTGTTGTTTTATAATTTGTGATTTTAATTCACTTTTTGAGGTTTCCTACTCCCTAGAGTCGCCTGCCGACATTCATCCAGCATAGAATTGATACAGCTTTTAGGAATTGCGACATTTCATACAGCTTTGACTTCTGTGCAGCCCTGAGGTGTAGTTTCCGTAAGAGCCTCAAGCACACCACTTTGTGCCTCCTCCTTCGGCCTCGTTTCTTTCATCACAAGTCTGTCCGACTCCTGCTTCCACTGAGTTAGAAGTTGAATAGAATGAATGGAAGTCTCAAATAAAAACAACATGTTAAAATTAAAATGTATGTAATATTAAACTAATTCTGAAGACATGACCCAGTTAACGACGAAATAGACTTCAAAATTCAAATTCAAAATCATATATTTCTGAGTTTACGTAAACTCCATATTATTTTTTGCTAGAGATATTATCCAAATGTCATTTTCGTTCAAATAATCTACTATCTTAGTATCCTCTCGAACTTAAACAGTGTCACCGTAAGAAGGCATATTGCTATGTTATATGTTATAGGATTTTTGAACTGCTTTGTATCTAAACATGTTCTGTTTATGTCGATAAATCATTTGTAATTTGTGGCCAGATCGTTTTTTAGCGAGAAAACTTATATATCTTTCCAGCGGAAGCGTTTGACTATCAAATGCACTGAAATTTTTTATTTCATAAAAAGTCCCCCCCCCCCCCCGTGATAGTAAAAAGTCCTATGATATGTTATTATTTTTATTCATTCATTCCAAAACAAAATTACAGCTGTACTAGGTAATACTGGACGGTACAAAGGGCTGTTCTGTTACGTCTAGTGCCATGCTCACTCTTACCTAAGGCTGTAGTGTAGAGCTCTCAAGGCTGCGACGTTTTGCGCCACTGTACACCACCTCTTCTCCTTTATATTGCACCCTGTGAAATTACGTTTGACGATGTTTTGGTCTGTTTTAACCTTTTTAGCATTTTTACTGACCGTGAAAGCGGAAATCTTTTTTGGTATGGTTTGGCGAATATTTAGTCAAAACAAGAATCTGTAATGTATAGGACATTATGTATAGGAAGAATTGATTGAACCAATCTTTCTGCTCTGTTGGTTATTATATGTATTAGACAGTAGGATGATAAGATATACTGTTTATTCTACACACACATTGAAATAACAATAAAAAAATGTATATTAAAAATGCGGTGGTACAATGTGGGCGGTCTTATCGCCTTAAGAGATTTCTTCCAGTATTGAGACCTAATCTTACCTAACTTGCATTTTGGACAAAAAAACAACAAAACTAATAGTCTGAGTTTCTGTCAGGTTTTGATCTAAATCTGTAGCTAAGTATTTTCATGTCTATTTATTTGCACTTTATTTTTACACAGAAAAGAGACAAAGACAGACATTAATAAAGAAAGAACTTACAAAAGCTACAGGTTAATTTTTATAAGAAATTTCCTCCAGCAGACCTTGAACAGTGACAGTATAAATTATTTTATTTTGTCTAAGTTCATTATTCTGTAGTTATTTGCAGTTCAAATTTTTGAAACAAACCCTTTAATTTATTTTAATTGTCTGTTACAACTTGTCATGCAAATTTAAATTCTGAATTCAATGCCTTCAAGATAACTCAATAAAACAGTTATTACTCTGTTTTTAGTACAGTTAGAATATCGTTACTGTACTTTATCTATTGAGTTTTAAAAGTGCATTGGCTCTTTAACACTTTAACCTTAAAACTATGAAGATGGTGGTAATAAAACATTAAAAAAAGCTTTAAATAAAATTAAAATGCTGTCCTACATACTTCTAATACTTTGAATGGGAGAGGATTTTTTGTATAGGGGTCCTTTAACATGTCCCCTAAACCCTCAACGATCGTTTAGTCGTAAAATTTTGTCTTCAAGTCTCTCGAATACTTTGAATGGTTTTATTAGTGTGCTCATAGGCCATTGGTCTGTGGGTCAGTCTCTTCGTTAAGTGTTATTGTTCTACGCCTGTGGATTACTAATTTAACTTGGGTTCCTTAAGAAAAGTTGACCATTTTCATGAGTTGAAACCTCAGCTGAAATTGACTGAGAATGAGTACCCGGATGGGTTTGACCGTTAGTGGTATTTATCTCGACCGTTTCCGTGCTTCGCATGGCACGTTAAGCTGTAGGTGCCGGCTGCTATCATTAGATGGCAATCGTTAAGTCATGTCGGAGGCTTCATAGGCGGCTTGAAAACTACTGAAACTGGGGTTGGCCACTAGCCCCATAATCTCCACCAATCCAGACTTGGCCCCCGTTTGGAGTATGGTCCCGTTTAGAGTATGGTCTAACCTTCCCGAAGTATGGGAAGAGACCCATGCCCCTGCAGTGGGACGATATGGTTTGTTAACGAGTTCCCACGACACTAGTAAGATTTGGGCAGAAGTCAATAGCATATGCATTTGTCAGGTTACAAAAAATATTATTTTCAGCATTAAATGCATTTTATACTTATATGTGAGTTCTTTAATTATGCTCTTTAGTGGATTCAAAAGTTTAAAGCACGTTTAAATTATTATTTTTTAATTTTAAATTTAAAACTATGCTTCATTACAAATTTGAGTGTGGCAGAAATCAATCCAGCAGAATTACATGCAGTCGACGACGAAGAGACAAAGCTTTTGATTACATGGGAATGATCTAAGACATGAATAAGTTAAGAAGACTAGGTATTGTCTCAAATTCCTGAATCTCGGACAATTAAGACTCAGACCATTATAATGACTCAGTTCATCAGTACACAATATTTCAAATTAATTATAACAAAGTTATAAAAAGAACTAAAAGAAAGTTAAACTTATAACTAATAAGAGAATTTCATAAACTTACAAAACTACACGACGATTTAAAACTATTAAATTTTCCAAAGCAATTACCGCTTTTGAATGTTCGTAGCGTAGATCTTTTTTTACGAAGTTTCTCCATGTTTAAATTTATTTTGGGGGCGCCAGATAAAAGAACCGGGAAACAATATAAAAAATGCACGTACTTCACTTCAAGACATTTATTGACAGACGGCAAAGGAAAAGATCAAAAATTCATTCAGGTTATATGTAGCCATTCTCTTCAAGGTAATTGGAAAAATACAAATTGCCGAACAATCTGTATAAGGTTAAAACAGTGATTTCATTACCATTGAGAGGATTACGTTTTGAGCATACAAATGAAATACAATTTTGGTGCCGATTCATTTGGAATTTATTGGGACCTATTACAACTGGTCTGCAAATCTGAACTTTCAATTAGGATAAAATACTTACAGGCATCGATCGTGTACTGACAGAGTATAAATTTTCATACATTTATTATGCTGTTCGCGTGCTTACCTAATTAAATAAAATATTGTAAATAATAAATATTTTATTTTACTGATAACAATAAACGCACTAAAAGCAAGCCTCTTATAACAACAATAATTTTGTTATGGTTTTTTCGTTTTATTTATTGACAAAAAATAATAATTTTACATACGTTTCTTAGTGTTCTTCTTTCAGGAACGTGTTACAATTTTCAAGTGGGTGTCTATCTTCAGTCATCAGCTGGGCGTTATCTGCCAGTCAGTTAAGTATATTTTACATACGTACAATATTAATAAACGCTTTAAATAAATGTTTTGCGTATAATGCTATAGGTATTAAGGAGATTCTAAAAATCGATTTCATTCCAACTTAGTACATTTAGAAAATTTCACATTTTCGAACCCTGGGGAAAAAGTAAAAATAAATATATTTGGCTAGATTACTCACAGTCTCTTTTTTGGTAAAATCTAAAATTCATGTAAATTACCTATTATAAGTATTTTAAGATTTCTTGATTCAACAGTGTCAGTTTTGCAAACTTGACTCAACCCTGTTAATGAACTAAACTCAATTCCATAAAGAATATTGAGTCCATAAATATGGAACTCTCGCTTTGTGAAAATATTAAATTTTTCCTCAAATGTAGTGTTCATCAATAAATAACTAGTTCTGGGTTTTGGAGCATGTGGCAATAAATATGAAAATAATCAAGGGATATTGGTCCTTGTTTTGATACTGAGTATGGATCATAAAGATTAAAAATAGAAATTAAGGTAAAAAAATATAGGTAGACTCTGGCCAACAAAACATGACCACGATTTTTTCCAGAAACTTTTATATTTGTTAAACATAATTAAGCTATATAGGTTTACACGAAAAGGGTTAGGGCGCGTTTTTATAACATGGACTGAAAACTTAATACTGAAGTAGCAGTAGGTATTCATGTGACACGCGTATGACTGGTTTTTGCTACTTCGGAATATCTGAAGCTTATTATTACGCTTAACATAATAAATAATTACTTAAACAAACTATATTGTCCCCTCTACCTCTTGTCATATTTACGGAAGTAAAAAAAAAGTTATTCACTATTTTTACTTTGTCGAGTTGGTTTGTAAAATGTTTTTGATAGATATAACACATTGTACAATTGTATACTTTTATCATAAAGGGCTCCCCTTTCAGCCAACCTATTTTGAGAAAAAGGCTTAAATAAGAGGCAAGAAATATGTTAGTGCGGATATCGGCAGGAAAATTAAGTATCATGTTATAAAGGTAAAAACTGACTTTCATTCCACCTCAAACGTGGACAGCCCAAGGTACTCGATAGACCCGCAGCCCCAGTACCACTTCAGACCAAATCGAATTCGAATCGAATACAAAATTTTTATGATAAATATTCCCTAGACATAAATACGCGAATCGCAAATCTTAAGGGACCCACTTGACCTGACTCCAACAGGTGCCTTGGGGATAGTCGTCTTTTGGACCTGGTAGCATTTCGTCCATGATCGAATAACGATTTAACGTTCCATTACAATATTACTGTCCTCAGATAGACGTCAGTAACAAACGATATGCATATGTAAACTTTTTTTTAAAGATTTGTATTCTATCAATAAGTGTTTTATTGTTGAGACAGGCTCTAACGTCGTGCAATAATTAATAGCCGCAGGATTTCCCATAATGGTTCATACAAAAGTCCCCCGTATACCAAAAGCGAATAACCCTGGTGCTTCTGGAAAATTCCCTTTTAAAATTCATGAGACGAAATTGTCGATGCGAAGCTCCTCACGGCGGATGTCGAGATTCGCGAGTGATCAGCAAGATAGGAGAGAGGTAGTTTATTTATAAGGCGTTTGAGAATGAGCTCGCTCGTGACTCCGCGATTTTGCTGTGGTTTATTCGTTTTGGAAGATTTTAATGCCTTAGTTGGCTGAGTGCTCGACTTCGTGATATTGTAGAAAGAATCAGCTGATGCGTCAATTTTTTAAACAGATTACTGATACCAAATAAGGAAAACATACTAGTTTCACAAGTAAAAGCTCGGTTAATGTCACTGATAGCAATGTCGGTGATAGCATATCGACAAAAATCATCAAAAAGTTTTTAATCTTTAATACCTAAAAAAGTAAAATCACCAAAATAACTTGAATCACATAACACAATAGTCCAGAGATGTAGCTGGTAGAACGAATGGCAATGGTGAAGGAAGGTTCTCGAACGGAGGCGGTTAGAGGACCTAGTTTTGTATGGCCCTCCACCAGATGTATGCATATGGCTCATTTTTTTAAATCCACAATTGGTAAGCCCTTGACATTATCTCACCTGGTGGATGGAAACCGATTTACCAAGATATCCGAAATCAATGGGGAACTGGTTATCATATCTCCATGTCGAAACATATCAGTACATAATAACATTAATGTTTGGCGGCAAGACTTAGACAAGGTGATTGTAGCTGGCAAGACGGGCTCAAAAAATGCTCTACCTCAGTTGGATCCCGCCAGGAATCGAACCTGCGACCTCCTAATATTAAGTGAGCAGACTATCTGCTAGACCACGGAGGCGGTTAAGGTCATATTTTTTATTGAAAACAATAAATTAAAACTGAAACAACCAATACCTAAACATTTTACACTGTACACTGTACAGCATTAATTACAACAAATTAGTTTTAGCTAAACTGAGGTGTGTTGGGCCACGCGGTAGTGAGAGTTGATGGGATATACTTATAGGTACATACGTACATACCATCGATATGGGAAAGTACATGTACATACATAGCGAAACACTATGATGGGTCCTGAATATTCATTCGAGATAACAATATGATCTGATCAGAATTATGTGGAACTGTACATACACATACATAATATAGAGTATCAACACCAATTTGTCTTAGTATTGTCGCTGTAATGTAATTATGACCTAACATATAGAATGATAATTAAACGAATGAATGAATTCAATTTTAGAACAAAGATTTAGGAGTGCTTGTAAGATCGACTAAACAGTAATTTGACGAAAAAAATAGTTTCAATATGTACGATCGCGTTATTTTTGGAGATCGACAATCGACCACGTTTGGATTTAGTCGTTTCATACGAAACTTAATGATTAAAAATCATTTTTCATACAATTACGGTTTGTAAATCGTAAAATTGTGTAATTTAATTATCGGTTATCAGAATTCCGTGAAATTACTCTATCGATTGGCGACTGCGCACCGGAAGACGCAGTGCAGACAGGCATCCGACTCGGTGGACTGACGAACTGCACGGGTAGCATGAGGTGTAGACAAAGCTGTTTGTCGCGCCAAACGCGAGAAAACAGCTCAGCTGTCTCTTTCATTAGCTTAGCTGTAGAACGGAACAAATGCTTTTAAAACTCGCGTCGCGCGCGAGATACGTCGCCATGCTACCAGTGCTGGTGAAAGTTGTTTTTTTTTTACCCTCAATTGGTTGCGCGAAGCCGCTGGATGCGGACAGCACAGGACCGTTTGATGTGGAAATCCATCCCCCGCCTTTGTCCAGCTGTGGAAGTCTTTCGGCTGATTATAATGATGATGACCAGGGTTCGCATGATATATATCAATTGATATATATCGGATATATATCATGATATATATCAATTGATATTTATGCTTGATATATATCAATATTGATATTTATATTTTCCTAGCTTCTAAGAGCTGCTTCTTACGAATGAATGTGCCAAATGCAAAGAATAAAGATATGATTATCACAATAATAAATAAATGAGTTTAGTTTAATTAACTATCTTCAAATTTGCAAAAATAAAATATACATTTTAGATATAGTTATTTCGAAAAAACATATCAGAGTATAAAATTTGAATGTTATTTTAATAAAAATCTTCAAATTATCAAACATATACTTACATTTTAAATTCAGCTATTTCGAAAATCATGTATTAAAGTAAGAAATTGAAATTAGTATGTAATTTTGATAAATATCAAAAATATCAAAGATATCGAAAATATCGGATATATATCAAAAATGGGTGCCCTTTGTATAGCATAAAATTTTATGTCATAATTGCCTATGGCATAACAAGTAAGGCATAAAAATCTTGCGCAGAAATATAAATCTGCCTAATCGTAATTCTGCATAATTATTATTCCCCCTAAACTTTGAAAGTAATAAACAATAATGTCCTAAATTAGGAATGACTAAACAATAATTGTCCTAATTGAAAACTGCATAAATATACTTTTGACTAAATAATAAATGACCTAAATAGTAATTGACATAACTGTAAAGTTCATAATTTTAATTAGGCCTTAATATTAAAAGCCCTAATTACATGGAATACGGAAGTCCTAAACTAATGCTGGATCGAGCGAAGCGAGCTCGGGAATTCGGAGCACCCCGACACGGTTAATTTAGGTTCGGAGACGGAGCAAGCTCGCCTCCGCCTCACAGTCGCAGTGTTAGGTTTGATTGATAAAACATCCACAGATCGACTGCTTGCTTGCATGCTTGGTTGCTTGCATGCTTGCATGCTTGCTTGCTTGCATGCTTGCATGCTTCCTTGCTTGTTTGCCTGTTTGCGTGCTTGCATACTTGATTGAACATGCTTGCTTGCTTGCATGCTTGCTTGCTTGCATGCTTGCTTGCTTGCTTGCATGCTTGCTTGCTTGCGTGCTTGCATACTTGATTGAATGCTTCCCTTCCTAGCAATCTTAGATAAGTTGCTAGTTACACGGAACACGGAAGTCCTAAACTAATGCTGGAGCGAGCGAAGCGAGCTCGCGAATTCGGAGCACCCCGACACGGTTAATTTAGGTTCGGAGACTGTGAGGCGGAGGCGAGCTTGCTCGCCTCCCCTCACAGTCGCAGGGGTAAGTAATAGAATCTATAAATACAAAAGATATATCATTTAGAAGATATACAAACCAAACATATAATTTTCTTAAATATAACGATTGTTAGATATAATAAACTCTAGATATAATTTTAAAAAGAATAATTTCATAAGGTATAATAAACGCTGTATATAATAAACATACAATATAACAATCATATGATATAAGACTCATTTAACCTACTATTGATAACATATAACATATCTTAGATATAAATTTAAAAGATATAACAGTGGAGATGACAAAACTGAATTGACAAAATATTGAACCGTAAGTCAGAATATACAGGATGCGAGTTTTTAAGAGCTTTGGCCTCTAACTTGAGTTTGAAAAATAATTAATTTAAATTTAATTAAATGTTAAAACTCAAATTAATTTTTTTATTTTATTTTGTAGATGCTTAACACATGCTTTTAAATCGTCATTTTTTTTCTACATAGTGCAAAGTCCCTACCACGCGGGACTTGTATACACTCAGCATTTCGAGAAGTGTAAAATGTTGTTTTCTTGTTAATATTACATAAGTAATGTGAACTCTTTATAAAATATATTTTGTATACTAAATTAATTGTATTTTATTTGTCAAGTATAAAAGCACTAGATGCAAGCAAGCACGTAAGCAAGCATGCAAGCAAGCATGCAAGCAAGCAAGCATGCAAGCAAGCATGCATGCAAGCATGAAAGCAAGCAAGCATGAAGGCAGGCAAGCAAACATGCACGCAAGCAGTCGATCTGTGGTCATTTTATCAATCAAACCTAACACGGCGACTGTGAGGGGAGGCGAGCAAGCTCGCCTCCACATCACAGTCTCCGAACCTAAATTATCCGAGTCGGGGTGCTCCGAATTCCCGAGCTCGCTTCGCTCGCTCTCGCATCCTATTTAGAATCCGTGAGATTTTTGTATGTATTCTGAATAGTAGAATTGTCATAAAAAAGCCAGTAGAAAATAAAACCCTGGTAATTTCTCTGCTCACTCGGAGCATTATATCTAAAGTTATTATATCTTATGAACATTATATCTCGAGAATGTTATATGATAATAATGATATGTATTATAAATGTTATATCAAACGATTTTATATAATGTAATCGTTAGAGCTTATAATTGTTATATTCAACAAAGATATATCATCTGTTGGTATATCTCGTGATAATTATAGCATTTGAGCGTTATTGAAATGAAAATATATCTCCCGTTTTTATATAAAATGAGACGCACCCCAGTCGCAGTGTTAGGTTTGATTGATAAAACATCCACAGATCGACTGCTTGCTTGCATGCTTGGTTGCTTGCATGCTTGCTTGCTTGCATGCTTGCATGCTTCCTTGCTTGTTTGCCTGTTTGCGTGCTTGCATACTTGATTGAACATGCTTGCTTGCTTGCATGCTTGCTTGCT
Source organism: Coleophora deauratella (assembly GCA_958295455.1). Lineage (NCBI taxonomy): Eukaryota > Metazoa > Arthropoda > Insecta > Lepidoptera > Coleophoridae > Coleophora > Coleophora deauratella. The sequence continues at coordinate 8,028,041 of OY282409.1, read as the reverse complement.
TGCATGCTTGCTTGCTTGCGTGCTTGCATACTTGATTGAATACTTCCCTTCCTAGCAATCTTAGATAAGTTGCTAGTTACCACTAGCAACCTTAGGCAGGTTGCTACTTACCACTACCTTGTACTAATATACTGGTTCTTACAACCTACGCTATAAGTAGTAAATGAAGTTAAAAGTAAATAAAACAAATATTTCTTTAAATTATACAGTAATTTTAAAGCTAGTCTAGCTTTAAAATTACTGTATAATTTAAAGAAATATATGCGTAATACATTGGGTATTACATTTATTTAGATTTAATTTAAAAATATAAAAATTTGAAATAATATATTAAAAAATACTCATGCCATTTTAGTAAAAAACATGCAAAATTCATTTTGAATAATAATTAATTATAGTTGACCTTATTAAATTTAATTTAAATTAAACAATAACATTTTAAAATATACTTTTCAAATTAATAATATAACAGGTGATTATAAAATGTCTGGCAATATTTTAACTGTGGCTTCTACTCATCAAACTGAACAACTTTCCCCAAGTCAGTCATGGTCAAAAAGCAAAAAAAATTGTGGACTTCCCATACAAAGTTCATCAAAAGATTTTTTGCTTTTTGAGTAAATAAATAATGGCAATTACAACGTTGTGTGGAATAATTATAATCAATAGAGAGGAAAACGCAACTTAACTCATATTTTTCTTCTTAGAAACGAAAGATATGCAAAAATTCTATTAGTATATTTAATGTTATGCAACTTATTATTTAGGCAAATTTTCTATTATTCGAATGAATATTATGCTTAAGTTTGATATGCTATAATATTATTAGGAAATTTAACATTATGCAACTTTATAGTTAGGGACATTACTAATTATTCCAAGTAATATTATGCTCATAAATTTTAGGAAAACGTAAATATGCGCAAAATTTTTTATGCCAAAATATTTTATGCCAAATAATGTTATGCAAAGGCCAAATAGTCATAAAAAAGTTATGCTATATTATAGAGACCCATCAAAAATATCTGATATTTTGATATTTATTATAAATATCGGATATTTACGAACCCTGATGATGACTCTTTTAACGCATATGTGATAAACATATACAGGGTGTAAGGGACAGGTTTCCGAAAACTTTAGGGGCTTGCTTAGTAGACGAAACTAAACAGCTTTCCACAAGAATTTTTACCAGGAAACGAATTATTTTATTTTAATTATTAATTAATTATTATAAAAATATTAATTATTATATAAAAAAAATTGTGGAAAGTTGTTCAGTTTCGTCTACTGAGCAAGCCCTTAAAGTTTTCGGAAACCTGTCCCTTACACCCTGTATGTACTATACCTAGTTCTTTTCTACTCGTGGCTTCCCTCACAAACAATTTTTGGCTATCTCATGGGAGCCACTTGAGGAAAATATGTCTAGTGTATGTAGTAGTGTAGTGTATGTCCTTCTAAATGTCACAGGCTGCCTTGATGACAAATTTCGTCAAGATTAGTGGAGCCGTCAAGAGGAAGGGAAATGTTTGTACGGAACCCTCGGCGCGCGAGTCGTACTTGCACTTGTCCGGTATTTTTTAATAACAAGAATTACAGATACAACTTGGACAGCCTAAAGTGCTTGACCGACCTGAAATCAAAACATTTATAGGTATTTTAGTATCATGACAGCTCTATCTTCTTTATAATTAATAGTGGCTATGAAAAGACAATCAAGCAAGATATTTTAAGCAAAGGTAGATACAACTCAACGTAAATTAGCTCGTAACTGCTGTAAGACACAGTTCACATTACATTATTCACGTCAGACAAAACTAGTGTTATTAACAAAGGATTTTGGCAGCAAACGCTAGTCGAGAAGTGGTATTAGCTTCCATTTGTGATTCAAAAGAGCCTGCAGTGAGAAGACGTGTATATTTTACAGAACGTTTATGTTAAATTACAAAATGCAGTTCAGTTGGAAAATTGCAAAATTTTACGTAGGTACTTCTTTGTGCTAATGAATTGTAATATGGTTAAGTAGATACGAGTACATATAGGTAACATACCTAATAGGTTTAAAGTTTGTTAATTGAAGATCTTACTCATCTACATTTTTTTCTTACGATTTTGCCGAAATTGTCAAAAGTTATAACTTTTGAGCGTACTTTTTAGCGTCCAAAAAGTTATAAAAGTTGAATTGGTACGTACCACATGTAATTCATTTTAAACTATTGACGTGCAGTAAATTGATTCCATTCTAAGATTACATTGCCTGAAACGGCTTGTTCCATATGCCTCAAAATTTTTGTTCCCGCCGCCTCATAGAATTTTACAAACTAAGATAGAGAAACGTAGAATGGTTTCCACGCGAGCAATGTCGCTAATCAAACTAACTTACTAACTAACTTTTTATAAGTGAAAGAACTATATTATGTAAAGTCCATTTGGACAGCTTAATTGCTCGCTTTATTCCTTCCCCTAAACAACGTCCTTCATTTCGGCATGTGAAGGGAGAGGATTCTTTGTTCGATTTCAGGCAAGTCTTGGACAATTTTTTTTAAAGTTTTATCTATGTAACCTCTTACCTCAGTAAACAATGACCACCCCTATTTTATTAAACCCTGTATGATTGTTTTTAGGTATTAAATGGTTAAGCAAACATTGTTTTTTAATTCAGACTGAGAGATATACCTACAAAGTCAAAGTCAAAGTCAAAATATTTTTTATTTAAGTAGATGCTGTACGCATACTTTTAAATCGTCTTTTTTTCTACCTAGTACAAAGTTCCTACCACGCGGAACTTGTACACTACATATATGTAGATTAGATTATTTGTTATTAGATAGATTTTTGTTGATACATCTATAGAGTTAACTATCAATGACCGAACCTGTCAGCAGATTCCATAAATATAATTTATATCCAGCGAGTGCTGCTGTCTATTTCTGTTTCTCCTTTGTATTATTAAATTTCTTCTGAGGTCATGGAAGACCTCCCTGAACGAGAAATCTAATTTTGAAGCAGAGAAATAAACGTAAGAAAGGCTAAATGCATTTGTGAACTGTGCATATTATTGTTGTTCAAGTAAAATGTGTAAGAATTAACATAGAAAATATAGATATACTGACTATTTTATATTTGGCAACTCATTGTTTTTTATACTGAAAATCGAAAAAAACGAACCGCCAATTATCTTTTTGAAATTATTATTTAATGTCTATATTTACCTTGACTTTTACAATTGATACAGATATTTATTACTTATATTAAATATTCCATTATACATTTTTTAATTTTGAAGATACCTATTTTATAAAATCATAAAATGTTCAGTTTTATTAAATTTACGATTTAAACAAAATTTCTGTACATAGAGCTTGTAACTAAATTTCTAATATAAAAATTGCACATAAAAACACGAGCGACTTTCTAACAAGTCGATCAGCTAATCAGCCAATAGTATGGGAACTTTTTCTTCGAATTGACTATAGGTTTGTTGGGTAGTTTAGTTTCATGAATAGAAGCCCCAGTTTTGATTCGGATATTAATTATTTATTTAAACTTACCTGTCGCGACTCCGCTACTTGAGTCCGACGCACAGAAGAAATAGCCACCATCTTAAATTTCGGTAGCGTTCCGAAAAAAATAGCCAAATACGATTTAATGTTACTACTTTTAAACGTTACTGAGATATTTTTAATGAAATGTAGTTTTCCAAAAATACTTTAAAGTGAAACAATATCCTAAAAAAGTTAAATTATTGTATGTTGTGTGTGCGTGTGTGTGTGTGTGTGTGTGTGTGTGTGTGTGTGTGTGTGTGTGTGTGTGTGTGTGTGTGTGTGTGTGTGTGGTGTGGGTGTGTGTGTGTGTGTGTGTGTATGTCTGAATAATAATTTTTCTTTGCTACATATAGTCCCTTCTAACAAACATTTTGCAGGTAAAACAGTATAATTTGCTTGCTAATTATGTAGAAACCCAGGTCCGTAATGAGGGAAAATGAGACCCTTATCATATTAATGCGCAGGGGCTTAAAATCTCAGGGCGATAATAGTGTTGTTGTAGGCATGTAATGTAGAGCCAGGTGAATTGCGGGTAGGCAGATTACCAAGTTTCAGAGTTGTTTTTCGCAAGGTAATAAGTAATAACATTGTGTTTGTTGTGTGTTTTGAACCTTATATACAGATGAACTTTCAAGATGGTTTAAAACTGCGCAGTAAAAGATGTTACTCTCGAAATTGAACATAGCTCCTGAGGATATTTTTAACCTATCAGCAAAGAAAATGAAATCTTGCATGTTGTAAGCAGTGACAGACTGTTAATATTGCCGACTACTCGGCAGTCTCGATCATTCATTTTTGTTCACTTCGTTTCGTTTGTTAATCTAATAATGAGTTTTGTAAACCGGTTTTCGATTTTAACTGTAAATTTATTTATTTAGAAAATTTAGATTTCTTTTCTCAAAAAAACTTGATTTGCAATACATTGGTACTGCAATTGTTAAGATAGGTAGAGGATTATTTACGAATACTAACTACGGCGGGAAAATACGTATTTTGATATTGCTGTCGTTTTTAACATAAACAAGCGAATGACGATTAGTCGGCAATTTTTGCCGATAAGTCATCGAAAACGTGCCGACTAATCAGCGATCCCGACTTGTTGGTATATGTAAAGACTTTTTGTAATATATTTTCAGTTTTGCCGAAGTAGCGTCTCGTGTCAAAGTAATGTCCTGTCAAAGTAGTGTCTTTCGAAGTAGTTGTTGTCGAAGTTCAGTGCACCACTCTTATAAGTAGTTGAGGAAGTATTAAAAATCGATAAACGGAATGAACAGGGTAATATTTTCTTTCCCTTTCGTTTTCATTAATAGTAGGCTTTCATTCATAAAAATTACATAGATAGCAAAGGTTTCAGTGACATCTGATTTATTTAAATTAGTTCAGTGTTTTCTGCTGTGTGAATTCACATACCAACGTGCATGTGAACAAAGCGTGTGACATTTATAAACCTTTTGGTTGTATTTGCGATAGTCAGGCCAGAAGACAATGTCATGAAATAAATTAATATTAGTCAGGACTCAAAGTCAGACATAAACATCTGAGACCATTCTTTCTAACAACAATCAGTCCCTATTCAAATTAAATCCTTAAAAACAAGGGAAAACACTCTAAAATGTTTATTTTGAGCAACAATACCCTGTTTACTTGTAAATTCGTGGCTGGTGCCACGTTCAGCGCAATAAAAGTCACTTAGACAGAATTCTCGCTTTAAATTAAGGTGAAATGGAAGCTTCGCCGCACACAGCCAAGATTGAAGAGGGTCTCATTGTGAGATGTGGCTATGGAACATTAATTAATTCTAGCGTTCTGTTCATAGAGTTGCAATTTGTGGTAGATAGGCGATAGGCTGCTATGGAAGGATCGTATGGAAAGGAATGAAATTCAACCATTTTTTGCAGCACATGCACAAGTTAATTTTACACTGATAAGTTTAACATTGATTTTGATTTGATTATAAAATTATGAATTCCAATAATTTTATCCTGTTAAGATTATTTTCTAATCAAATCGGATCAAAATCAAATACTCTTTATTTCAATGGGACGATATTTAATATATATTTTTATACAGACCAACTTTTACTTACTTGAAAATTTCACCCGACTAACCCAGAGGAGGGTAATATTTTTACGTGTCTCACAGGCTTCACGCCGTATACCACCTATATGTATCTATGTTAGTATTTCCATTCTATTATTACCGTTCTGTTATCCAGTAGGTGATCCACCTGCTCGTTTGCCACCTATGACATAAAAAAATGCCCAGATATATTTTTAAGTAAGAGGTAAATATATTTAGTTTTATCGTGTAATTAGAATTAGAAAACCGTGGAACAGAGCACAGGTAGTTAGCAATTGCAAAACTAATACTCATAACTCCATATTATCTTATGAAAATTTTATAATTTCCGTATCTCTGATTTATTTCTAATCTATGACACCGTTTATAAAATAAATTACAAGTAGACAGCACAACACCACAGAAGTCTATTACTAATGTAGGCATTCACATCCACTGTTGAGCGTTTTGTGATATCTGTGGTTTGATGTTTGAAAGCTTTGAAGGTCAATTTAAAAAAAATAAAAATATATACAGGGTGTTAAAAAAAGTGCGTTTGAAATTTTAAGGGGTTACTCAGAATCAAGTATAGAATCCAGGAAAAATATTGAAAAAATTCGCTCTTCAATTTTTTTTGCAGTTTTTCATACAAATTCTCGATTCACTATTTAGATTTAGTATGAGAATCTGAAAAAAATAATTGAAGAGCGGATTTTTTCAATATTTTTCCTGGGTTCTGTACTTGATTCTGAGTAACCCCTTAAAATTTCAAACGCACTTTTTTTAACACCATGTATATATTGGAACTTATGACGAGAAATTATATAGTGTTGCACTTAGAATCACCCGCAGTAACGTGTAGGACATTTAGATTTACGCGTACGGATGTGTGAAAGGCGGCCATCATACACAATACACATCCAGTAATCAGATGTGCAGGTTTCCTTACGATGTTAACGTAAATAAAGGTTAACACCTATCATAATTTTGAGGTAATAATAATACCAATTTTATTTGACCGAAATCGGTTCATCGAATTTTTATCTGTTTTATGCAAAGCAAGGTTTAACGTGCACGGCAACCACGTAGTATTTCGGTTTATATTGCCTTATCGTACAAAGTATGGTTTGCAATGCAAGTCAACTGACTACATACACGGTTATAACCTGGATGGGTTTGAGTGTTAGTGACATTAATCTCGAGCACTTCGCAAGGCAAGTTCTGCCGTTTGCTATCACTAGAAGGCAGTCGTTAAACCATGTCAAAGGGTTTATAGGCGGTTTAAAAACTTTTGACACTGAGGCTGGCGACTAGTTATTTCATATGGGATTTGCTTCGTAGTAGGAGGTTGCGATTCGTTTCGCGACGGGGTCTAACTTTGGATAACTGGTAAGTAAAATTTTGAGACCAAATAGTTTCAAGTATATACATAAAATCATTGATGTATCCCGATTAGTCCCGAAACAGACATTCCCCATCATTCGGCATCATTATCAGATATTTTTACCAATTTTTTTTTTTTTTTTATCGATACAAGAGACTGTTCTAGTTCCAACTGAAACAACAGCAAGCTAACATAATTTAAAAACTACTGACAGTAAAAAACTATATTCTATTCTTCTTTAAGTGGAAAAACTGTATATTACATTTAAAGCCAAATTACATGCGAGTATAGTATTGTTTATGACGTCATACCTTATCTTTTAGCATTGCAGATGATTTCCACACTTTTAGAGTTTTGGCTTCGACCACCGCTTGGTAATTGCCGAGATAATATACCCTTGGCACGGGATATCGTAGTGTTGTTTACTAGATAAAAAAAATATCGATATTTTATATTATCTATTTGCCTGGCATAAAAAATCGACAAATAAGATATTTTGGGCAATATTTATATGTAATGACCAGGGTTTGGAAACCGGTTTTTTGAAAAAACCGGTTTCGGTCATTGACCCCGATATCGAAATAATTGTGGTTAAGGTTTCGTTCAGGTTTTGGTTACCGGTATATATAACCGGTTTAACCAGAACCGATATTTTTTCGTTCGAACGGAATTAACCGGTTAATTTGAAGAATATGCGACGTTGTAGGTATGTTTGCCGCGTGCGATCAGTTGAAAGCGTGCGAGAAAGTGAGCAGAAAACTCGGGCAGTGGCACCCGCGCGACGCGCCTGAACTTGACTTAAGTTTGGTTTTAATTTTAACCGGTTAATTTCGTTCTTATTTCGGTTACAAAACCGCTCCCTGATTAACCGATATTTTATTCAAATTTACCGGTTAAGCTGGAAACCGGGTTTAACCTGAACGGAATCGTTAACCGAAATTCGAACGAAATTAACCGGTATTTGTTAACCGGTTCCGAACCTTGGTAATGACAGCCACTGTGGTGTTGTTGCTTAGCACTCATACTTTTATTGCCAAGATTCATGGGTTTTGTTCCCATCCGGGCAAACATTTATGGGCGTCTGGTGTCTGGGTGTTTAATAAGTATAAACGTTTTTCGTTTACTTATATAGTTGTAATAAACCCATATCGTCCCCAGTGTTGGGGCACGCGTTTCTCACCATGACTCGAGAAGGTTAGACCAAACTCCATAAACGGGAACCCAGTCCGGATTGGTTGTGAGCGTATATATATATGTACTATATGGGCGTATTTAAACCACTTAAGTATTGTCATTAATCACTCGCTAATCACGGCAGTATTTAGAATACAGTAAGGTAATCTTAGTTTGGACCAGATTGCTGTATAATGTATTTAAAATATAGACATAGATAAAATATAAAAATCGTTATTTCGTAATATTCCACTGGGATTGGACTAAAAGGAAGCTCTAGCCTTACCTGAAAAATTCAGTTTGTTTCATATATATTGTATATTTAGTAAGTAGGCGATACTTATTGATGATTAAATGGGCAATAAAATTTTCAGACCATGAGTGAAGGAATACAACATGATGTGAGGAGAGACTGCCAGACTGGTTAGTCAGAGGAGAGACATTATCGATACATAATTTTATCGATGTTAAGGCTTCACTAATAGAGCTTTCTCATGTGATGATACAAGCATATGCATATATCGTTGTACTGATGGTCAGGAGATTTTTTTACCTTTATAGCCCTTTTTCTTAGCACTTGTTCATTCAATATGTTATGTACCTAAATCTAGGTACTAAACTTCATAGGTAATCCTCAAACGTAGTGTTTTTTTTTCAATAAATCTTAAAACATAATAGGATGTCCTTATCTCTTACATAATTTTAGAAATATTATAGTTTTAATTTTAATCATATTATATTTCTTTAGAGTCTTCCGCTAACATTCGCCGAAAAATACCGGGATTGAAACCTTGTACTAAGTACATACATAACTTGGTATATTGTACACCCACACTGTGCCATTTTTAGGGTTCCGTAGCCAAATGGCAAAAAACGGAACCCTAATGGATTCGTCATGTCTGTCTGTCTGTCTGTCCGTCCGTATATCACAGCCACTTTTTCCCGAAATCATAAGAACTATATTGTTGAAACTTGGTAAGAAGATGTATTCTGTGAACCGCATTAAGATTTTCACACAAAAATAGAAAGAAAAACAATAAAATTTGGAGGTTCCCCATACTTAAACTGAAACTCAAAATTTTGTTTTCATCATACCTATACGTGTGGGGTATCTATGGATAGGTCTTCAAAAATAATATTGAGGTTTCTAATATATATTTTTTCTAAACCGAATAGTTTGCGCGAGTGACACTTCCAAAGTGGTAAAATGTGTGTCCCCCCCCCCCCTGTAACTTCTAAAATAAGAGAATGATAAAACTAGAAAAAATATATGATGTACATTACCATGCAAACTTCCACCGAAAATTGGTTTGAACGAGATCTAGTAAGTAGTTTTTCTTTAATATGTCATAAATCGTAAACCGCAAAATTAAATTACCTTTCATTCAATCAACTCAAATATAAAAATATAGAATTCAAGACATGTGTGATTATGAATTTATACGGAACCCTCGGTGCGCGAGTCCGAGTCGCACTTGGCCGTTTTTTATTTTTGGAAAAAGCTATTGTTCCATAGTGGGAACCCTACAATTAAACTCACAGAGAGACACAAACGTAGAAAGTGTATTTGTAGACTAAGCAAAAGAAAGTAAGAAATTTTTTATTTAACAGTTTTATATTATTATTCCATTTTTTTTGTACTTAAGCTTCAAATATTGTAAATTATATTATTATTTAAATTGGCATTAACCAGACAGATGTTAAAATAAAAACAAAACAAAATTATAGCTTACTCGTTCTGGTACAGTCGGCTATAAAGCTAACTCGTAAGTGAAACACTGCCTTTCAAAGGGTTAAAACGAAATGCAACAGCCCGCAAAGGAAAGATAGAGCTCGGCAGCCACAGACCGGCCTACGGGGGCCATGAAAAACCTAATATCACTCAACTCAGGCAAACTCAACAATAGCACCTCATGAATTTTAAGTAACCATTTTCTTTGCCGCGCCTGAAGTAAGTCCGCCACTTAATCTCATCTGAGAGGTGTGTGTAGTAAAAATATACGGATATTTACAAAAAGGAAGCGATTTTCGAAGTCTCTATTAATCAAATGAATTAATTGTAATTTCATATAATTGCCATGTAACAAGTACTAATGCACACAGTTTTCATTTAATTATTGTGGATATTAAGCAGACAGTTTAAAAAGAAATGAAAAATTTTAATTTATCGATTCTAAAAAAAAATCGCCACTCCTTTGCAGCTGCCATGACAATGTGAGTACCAAACAACTTTAATGACGAGATACTTGTAAGTTATTTAATATACTCTTTTGTCGCTCGCAACAAAATGTTTAATAATATGATTAACAATTGTTTATTGAATAGAATAGAAAGAACTTAAATCACAAAGCCCAAAACGCAACTCATAAACACAGATTCATAGTTTCATTTATGATAACAGAATTTGCGCTGAAAAAAAAAATTTATAACACTAAATTCTCAATAAAAATAATTAACATGAGATAAGGTGAGATAAATACTTAGCATGGTAAATCAGCAACGGTTCTCTTGTAGGAAAGTTGGAGAAGTTTCATGAGAAAACCATGGAAACACCATTTAGAATAAATATGAAACAACTGCAGTGGCTTCTACTGTAAAACTGAACGAATTCGCCCTAGTAACTCGAAACTCATTAAAAAATATTTAACCGTGAACCCGTTGATCAAGACCACCATTCAATACTATGAGATTTAAAATACTACCTATACTTATACACGGATCACCTGAGCCAATCGTCCACAACAAATACGAATCAAGCCAGGTAATTCGAAATCCGCACATATGTACCTTTGTGAACGAGGCTGCAGTCGCCTCGTGTGAGAAAAAGTGATGTAGGTATTTTATGTAGAGCAACGATTTAGCATAGGGAAAATGCAGGATGTAAATCTAGTCGTGCGTCATATTTTAATCAGTGCTTCTACTCCTGAATCTGATCAATTTCCCCAACCCATTGTCAAATCGCAAAAAAAAACTCTTCATACTAATTTGGCCGCTCTGCTGATCGATTTGTATGAATGCCTTGGAGAAAGTTACTCAGAATCAGGAGTAGAAGCACTGATTGAAATTTGATGCACGTCTAGATTTAAATTTGTTAACAAGTAATGGGCTATACACCACACCCCATGTGTGTGGGCTAAATCCGGATTGATGGAGATTCTAGAACTAGTGGCCAAACCCAGTGTCACATGTTTTCAAGCCTGGCTTGCGACATGGCTTAACGTCTATCATCTACTGATTGAAAGTGAGGGAAAATATGTAATACAATATAAAGTTAGTAAAAATAATAAATTTTATCAATTATCAACTATCAACGACAATAATGTTCCAGTGTTGAAACGGTAAATTATTTTTTACACTGCGAGGGAGTTACAAAAATCTCGTGAAAATGTTGTTATCATCAAAAGTGGCTTATGTGGCTTCGACCCGCACAAAAAAAAAATCTGGTACATGTAACTAGAATCTCGTTATCCGTACGATATTGTCTAGTTCTATTTGTGACGACAAAACGCTTTGTCGTTATTACTATAATAATCTAGTTAAATCAAATTGTGAATATAACAGAACATATCGGTATGTGTACAACATTTCATGTTCACCTTACAATCCGATTATAATGACAACAAACCTTATTGTAAAAAGTACCGTTTTCCAGTATTCATTACTATCGCATCATTAATGCTTACTTTGCGTGGTAAACACTACAATCCGTGTTAAAACTAGATTTAAAAAGTAAATATTACTAATCGCTTAGTACATGCTGCAAAAAATTCTATCACATATAACTAGTTTTTTGTTAGAATAACTATTTTTTAAACAACTATACGTTCTTGTTGTATTGTAGTCAAAAACTTTTTTCGGTGCGGTTACAATACAAAAACATTTTATTTTAGGAATAAAAATGTTACAATTCCATATCTATGGCTTTTCTTTGAAATTATAGTCGAGGCTGACGAAAATTTAAATTTTATGGTAAAAAAACTGTTTGATTTGCCAAAGTAAAGAAAAACCGTTTATAATACCAAAATAAAACTGGAAATAAAACATCGTTAATTAACATGTTTTGAAATTTTATAATATTATTTCGATCAAGAGTCATAATTTGCAGTTCGCCTAGTATGTACATTGTACATGCGTGGATGTCTGTATGCGTGTGCGTGCGTGTGTGTGTGTGTGTGTGTGGTTCGGTATACGTGTGTGTTTGTATGTTAATGTGCTAGTGTTATTATATTATTTAAGTCGATAAAGACTTTAAAACATCATGGAATTTTGAAGTAAATGGCTTCATTTCATCTCACTAATATTATAAATGCGAAAGTATAGATGTTTGTTTGTTCCAATTTCACGCTGAAACTACTGAAAGGATTTGGATAAAATTTGGTAGGTAAATAGATAAAGTACTGGGTTAACACGTAGGATACTTTTTATCCCGGAAAACTTAAGGGTTCCCGGAGGAATGCTTAAAACTCAAAATTTCCACTTCGTCACTAGATTGCGTCACCTTAACATTTTATTTATCTCTGGACCCAATTCTGAAGTCCACGCAGTCGAAGTCGCGGGCGGAAGCTAGTTCAATATAATTTGTTATAAAATTAAGATTTAACTTACGTATTAAGGCGGGAAGTGCACTCAATCTGAGCAGGTTGATGCATGATAATTTAATATCGACCGTAACGCCAATCATTTTAAGTTCAGATCAGTGTGGGTACCGTTGCGGCGGTTACGTCAAGGCCGAACGCAAAATTCTCGAGATTCCGATGTTTTTATTACTTTTCTTGGCTTTCAAATAAGTTAAAAAAAATCCGTTCAATACAAATTGAAGGTATTAAATTGGCCGATTTTTGTGTGTTGGTTTCAACATAAACAAATATTGTGTTTCCGAGAGAATTTGCAATTAATGCAAAATACAGGGTTTACAGGATATTTTTTTTCATCAAAGTTTCTGTGATTTTAATGGTTCTGTTCAATACAAATTGTTTTTACTAGTGATATTAGTTGTTATCACTTCTTATGTATCTTTTTTTTATTATTATCATAAGAATTTTATCACAAATAAAGAAACATATTTATAACACCTCGATAATAAAAAACGCGGAACTAAAAAAAAAATTTGTTTTTTATTGTTTCAAGTATGTTATATATTTTTTCCATGGTGATAGCTTTAACCATTATTTCAAGAATTTGAATTGAATATTGCGATTTGGCTATACTTAGCGCCTTAAGTGGCGAACATAAGCCAAAGTACAACGTACTAGCATAGAATCATGATAATAATAATAATCGAGATAAAATACAGTAACCACCTCTAGGGCTTAATAGCTTTTGTCTCTGTAAGTCATAGCCCACTCGCTAGACATCCAGAGTCCGTGTTTGATTCCCGAAGGAGTTCAACTTTATAAGAATCTGTTTAGTCTGTAGATAGTACCTATATAGTTTTCTTAAATTTCCACCAAGTATAATTATCAGTATTAATAGCATTGATGTGTTTCAGCGCCGAGGTAAGACGGCTAATTCTATAGGTACAATATTAAGTAATATAATGCAAAAGTCTTGCTATGGATTTACCTTAAGAAATACCTTAACAAAGACAGCTTACCTCGTTTAAAAACGATATTTTGTCATTTTTTCACAAGAAATGTGTCATAACATAATATTCTATGTAGTTTCATCATAAACATCACAACTTATAAAGAATTCTGTTGGAAATGAAAAAATGTCGCTGTTAATCAAAAAGTAATCTTACTTTGGATATAAATTCGTAAAATGTAACTAACGTGTCACAGGAAAGGTGAAAAAAAGGTAATTTTGTTGCATCTATTTTACTTTTCATAAGAGCATTAACGGAGTTTGTGTCAGCCTCACAGATGACTAAGTCGGGGCTCGTTTTATTACTTTTAATGTCTGTTTCATCAAAGTTTTGTAATTGATAAGCTCTTTGCATTAAAATTATTCCAGTATGTAGCAATTTTCTTTAGGAAATTACAAATATTTACATAATTTAATATACTAGTCTGATAACAATTTTTTTTTTGTTCCGGACGACAAACTCAACTCAAACTCAAAATGTTTTTTTTATTTAAGTAGATGCTTTGCACATGCTTTGAAATCGTCAACTTTTTTCTACCTAGTACAGTCGCGTGCAACTAAAAGTATACAGCCTTATAGTGCAAGTACAAGTACTAGATGGCACGGCTACCCTGTATACTTTTAGGTGCACGGGACTGTACAAAGTCCCTACCACGCGGAACTTGAACACTCAACGTGAAATTGACACAATAGTCCTGACAAAAATCTTAAAAGATCTTATGTATAAAATGTAACTTTTCATTTCAAACAATAATTACTCACCAAAAATCCGGCCAAGTGCGAGTCGGACTCGCGCACCGAGGGTTCCGTATAAATTCATAATCACATTTGTCTTGAACTCTATATAAAATTCTCAGGCCTGCAATACCTTGAAGCTGTGAAAAAACCAAACTTCTATGCCATCGTAATCAAGAAATACGGCCGTTGATGCCGCATATTTGGATACTTCATTTGGATACTTCCCGCTGACCTAGAATCATGAAATGCGAGAGTCCAAATATGCGGCATAAACAGCCGTTTCTCTTGATTGCGTTGGAATCGAAGCTTAAATTTTTCACAGCTTCAAGGGATTGCAGGCCGAGTATTTGATATAAATTTCAACTTGATACGTCTACGCGTTCCTGAGAAAAAGGGTCTTGACAGACGGACAGACGGACGGGCGGACAGACGGGTGGACAACGAAGTAATCCTATAAGGGTTCCTTTTTTCCTTTTGAGGTACAGAACCCTAAAAAACACAAAAATATCTCAAAAAAATCATATATAAACAGATCCTAAATTTCTTATGACCAAAAACGCGGCAGCCAACCACATCCGCTGTAATGAACGAGGACACACAAACATTTTGTGAACATTTTTCTATACAAACAATTTCTGGGCGCACGAGCTTTGAATACATTACACAAGATGAGAGGAAAAGGCCAAAAGACACGTGTAAATATTTCGCAGGGGGTTCCTCTGTTTACGGTCCCGGGAAGGATTGAATTATCACACGGTGATTTTGCGTTCGTCGGTGACAGAGAATGTCACACCTAAAAATTGGAAAACGTGGGAACTGTGGAAAATGTAAGTTCGTGAAGAAAGGCTGAGGGTAGTATTTGTTTAAATTCATCAACTTTCCCAATAAGATAGAGAATTGCATTAAAATATTATATGAATTATTGTTCACTAAATAGCTTTTTTCAAACCAATACAGACTTGGCCCCCGTCCGTGTGTGGAGTATAGGTAGGCACTGAAGACGATATAAGTTGTTTACGAAATAGCTATTTTATTGAAATAGTTAATAAAATTTCTCGGTTAGATTTTCTTTACATGTTCAATAATTAATTAAATAAAACTTAATGTATGGAAACCACTTTATTAAATTACGATGTCATGATTTAAGAAGGGATTTTGAGCACTATTACAGCTATAAATTATGGTTTGAAATCAAAGGTAGGCCTTAAAAGCCTACAGCCTCAGTTTTCAGAACCTGTTGCTAAGCAGATTTATTTATCGGAATTTTAGCTCCCGAAATAGAATAGTCGTGTTTATAATGAAATGTTCAAATAATGAACAGTTGAATAGATAATAAACAATTTGAAAGGCCTATTGATGACAAGACCATTATTAAAACAAAATTTCGGCACCCAAAATAGCTAGTAGCGGGATTGGCTTGAAATGCAATAATGTGTAAGGTCTAACAGATATCAGTGTTGTAATATCTAGATCTCAATATACAGAGCAGCTAGAAAATTTGCAATATTACACCAAAGTTCCTATTTCAGTTTTTTTTTATCGGAGAGGTTAGGTTAGAATAGTCCCCCCCCCCCGTCGTGCTGCCACTTTGTCGTTGGTGGGGGGGCTTACGTGTCCTTAGGACCTTCAAGGTTATGCCGGATAGGGTTACCCATACCGGGCAGGCTTGAAGCGAGGGACCAGACGAAGCGCAGCACAGGACGGGGCGTTTGAGACTATCCTTAGGGATATGTCTCGCGCCACCGCGGAGGAGCTCCCTTGGACCCTTTCTGAAGGGTCCAATCAAGGGATACTCGGGGGCGTCGATTTTATCGATGCCCCAGGGGGGTGCCGCCAGAGATTTTAATCTCTGCGCGGTGTCGGTTGGCGGCGGAGCCTACCATCTTATCTGCCGCAGGGGGTCGGGTTTCCTGGCCCCATATCGCTTCCAGACAGTAGACCGGGGGGTCTGCTGTCCACTGTGAGGAAGCAGTTCGAGGGTGCGCTCAGTGTCCGGCGCGCCCTACAAAAGCGGGTGGGCAGATTCTCTGCCCTTCACTCAGCCGGGTCGCCTTCGGGTGGCAGTCGCCGGTGGGGGACTGGAGGTTAAGGCTCTGCCGGTTTTCCAGACCCCTGCCATCTGGCGAAGCGGGAACGCCGTTGGGTTTTAGCTAGTAGGAGTCCGGCATAACCCGGTTGCTGCCCCCGCAGTGACTGGGTATCCATTATGGATTTCCCAACGTTAAAAAAAAAAGGTTAGAATAGTCATGCCGTCGGAGCAGCGGCTGAATGCTTCTGTGATGCCGCACCTCCGGCATATGGCGATGAGAAGGAACACCTTGGGGTTTTAGCCGGTAGGAGTCCGGCATAACCCAGTTGTTGCCCCGTAGTTTTTGGATATCCATGATGGATTTGCCCACGTAAAAAAACGGTTAGAATAGTCGTATAGCGGTAACTTGTGGGAGTTGTGGTACCTATAGGTACATCTCAGCTCGATGTACCAGTTGAGGAGTCAGAAATAAAAGATTAGTTTAAAGATAGATAGTTTAAAGATAGACCCTACTAACTTATAAGTACGGTAATGTGAAAGTTATTTTTCATAAAATTATAAAAACCATGTTTATCATTGGCGTAGTATATCTAAAGAACTTTTATATATTCCGACAAGGTACTGTAATTCATCGTTTGGTCTACTTTCCAACTAATAAATTTATGTAGTTTCATTACTATCATCACAAAATACCTTATTCCAACGACAAAACGTTTTTCTTATATCTGTATATCGTAACATTTCACAGAGTTTCTTTATACCTACGGAAATAAAAGAATACGCAAGTAGTCCTACGAAATACTACATTTCCAATTTCAATAATAAAACCGCAGCAGCTGAGCAGATGTTATGTTTTCTCCTGTAGGCTTACTTGCGCTCTCTGAAAGCTCAGGTAAATCCACTCTGGAAGCACAAATATGCACTAAAATATCCATTCTGAGAACAGCATTCCATTCCTGTATTACTTCAAAATATCCCTCGAGTGTACTTGTTTTCAGGATTAAAGCTGCATCAAAATTTCAACCCTGTTCTGAAAATGGACATAAAATGGACTTATGAAACCTATATTTCTAGATGGTATCCATTGAATAAATATGAGACGTTGAATAAATATAGGATTGGCTTTGCTTTGTGGAAACATAGAAGGATGAGTATCCGTGGATACACGATTTCCAATTCATAGCCGACCCAGTTATAGACCAAGTGCCCAAGAGTAGGAACTGAACTGGCGCTACTCTTTATCTCGTTGAACGATTTTTTGTAAGGAACAACCACATTCATTGTCTCTATATTCATGATAGCGCCTCGTTTTAATTAGTCGTTATTTGGTTTTTTTAAATTAAAATTATTTTTAAAGTTTGTTTATTAATTATTTAGTATAGTAATTATTATTTTTTATTCTCTTAATTCATGGTTTGATTAATTATAATGTTTTCAAAAGATAAAATCGAGATTTGCTAACTAGTCAATTTATACCTTTAAAAATATATGAATTATCTCAATGACAAAAATAAATTAATTAGAATATACAAATAAGTTTATAAAATTGTAAAATGATTTCTATAAGATTTAAATTATTATTTACAGTTTATTTACCTAATTAAAATAATTATATTGTTTAATATTTTTTAATTATTTTTTACCATCAGGTGACCCACTTGCTCGTTTGCCTTCCTTATCACATAAAAAAAAAAAAAAAAAAAAAAAAAAAAAAATTAAGATGAATCAATTTATTAAAATATAAATTAAGTCTATAAAATACTAAAAGTATTTTTAGAAATGTTTGTTGTTAATATTTTTGAGATTTATAGACTGTCAAACAGAACGTGACTTTGCACGTGTGCTTGCAGCTGCATTCATGTTATTGACGATTTCGGCCTATAAAATATACGAGATTCTGTGCCATTTATATTCATTCTGATTTCATCTTCCGTAGAATAAACATCTACAGTACACCTACTGCGTGGTTTTAATCATGAACCTCAACCATGGTTATACCATAGATCCAATATTCATAATAACTAGTCGATTTTTATAATGAGATCAATGTTTTTTTTAAACTCTCTATTTGTCTCTGGGGAAAAGATGTTAAGTATTAGAACAGTCCCGTGCACCTAAGGGGTAGCCATTCCATCAAGTACTACTAGCACTACTTGGCTGATACTTTTGAGACTGTACGATGAGTAGAAATCCTAGTTGATGGATCGTACCTTTCTGATAGATGCTGATTGTGATTAAATATAAAATCACTTCAGTAGCTAGCATTTTACTAATAAATAAATTGAAATACAAGACAACTAATAAATGCAGGAAAGAACGCATTAAGGAAAAAGAAATAAGATCCTGTGTATAATTCAATTCCAGCGGAATCTCGGCCTATTATATTTGATCTCAGAATTCCAACAACATAACAAAATAGTAATCCGCAGTATTTAGCTACCTACTTAAGTCAATATTAATTTCCAGAAACTTCCTGTAATATTCCTATTATTAGAATCATAGACATAGTATTTTTTATCAACAAATCAATCAAATATACTTTATTGCACAAAAAATATATAGAAGTTATATTACAAAGAATATATTATTACCGATTTTCCACTCCAAAGGTTAGTACTCGTATTACGTTAATAATGTAGAAAATCGTTAACTTAGTTTTTTTTTATAAAATATTCTAATACAGTAATAAATAAAAGATAAACCCTTATCTTCAAATGTAATAATTATGATAATTCAAAACAAAGGTTTAGCAAGTAAATAAACATCATGGACCAGAAAATTTAGTATCTTCCTAGCAACTTTCCTAAGATAAAAATAGTTAAAACTGTCTGCAAATGTTCTACGGATTTATCCACCCAATAAAATTCGGCATCACACCTCGCCTAAGTTGCTACTGCGGCTCCTCAATGGGTGAAGGCAGAAAATTGCGACGCCTGACTGAAATTGGAAGGCAAACGCGATTTCAGCAAACGATATATTATGAAACATGAGACCGGCAGTGGCGAGACGGCGCGGCGCGAGCGCTCCTTCCTTATATCGACCTTTACAAATACAAAAATACAATGTTACACGATTTTTAAGGTCGTTACTTAGATTAGGTATCTCACTGGTGTACTGGTTACTGGCCTTTAAGCGGAGAGAAGTGGATTTGATCCCCACCCAGAACTAATGTTTGTGTGTTTAGCAGATTTGTTTGCTTTCTCTGTATGTTAAATATCTTTATCATCATCAGGCAAAATACTTCCACTGCTGAACAAAGGCCTCCCCAAGGATTTCCACGCTGACTGGAAGTGAACTAGAATGCTCCATGTTCTAAATATTTAACCTATTGAACAAAACATGGGAAAAAATAGTTACCATTAAATTGCATCTGTACCTGCATGAGACTTGTGATATATTATTGAATAACGTAACGAATTTACATAAGAGAAGCTACAAAATACAGTTACCCGCAAAACGATCAACAATTTTATCTTGTTCACGTCTACTTTATCGTTGCAAATTCAATAATATCGCGAATGGGTATATCGGAATATCCTTCCCTTCTTGAGCGCAGTCGCGTCTTGCTTGAGACTCGACACTCGACGTCATGCGATATAGGTACATACTTACTGAGACAAAGAAAAAGTAGGACAGAGCGAATATTGAAATTGTAACTAACGTTTAACAAATCTTCTGAAAACGGAGTTATTGTTTAAAAAGTTGTAGCTATGACATGCCGAAAAATAATAGTCTAATAAATGTCTTGGTCAGTTTTTGGTATGGTTAATATTCAAGTAATCGTATTCATTTTTGTTGACCCTTTGCTTTAATGTTCACATAATGCATAACAATGTGTTTTTATTTGAACAAAAAACTTTTTTTGTAACAAATAACAATATACGTTAGAAATATGATACTTGTTTTGACATTAATCGATTGATTAAAGTCTTATGTTAGTCAGATAAAGGGGGTCGTCACGTAAAAATTAAATAGGTACCCCACTGTAATGCGTGCTTGCGTGCAAAACTCACGACTTTCTTGAAAGCTTTGCTTGTACTAGCTTTGCTAGTACTTGTATATACTTCTTCATATAACAGTGCTCTGTTCTCATTTTCTTTCGTCTAAGAGTACATAGTGGAATAAACGCCGACGGGTAGACTTGCCGTAAGTAATTGGATTCCATTTTTTCCAGACACTTGAATTCTACATTCGTTTTGACAGGGACGAATCTAGGTTAGATGAGGGTCAGCTGTAGTATAATCGTTGTGATCGAGGTCTTTATTCAAATCATTGTATCACAAATAACCAATATCGTTTTTTTTCTTACTATAGATCACAAGGACAATTAAGTACCGAGCTTGGTAATGTTTACATCAAAGTATTTTCGTAATAAGTTCTCTTGTTAAAATATCTATCTATCTATCTATCAGCCGAAAGACGTGCACTGCTGGACAAAGGCCTCCCCCAAGGATTTCCGCACCGACCGGTCCTGTGCGGCTCGCATCCACACAGAACGAAAATAGTTCTTCAATCAAAGAAACTTATTTCAGTCAAGAGATTTCCAGTTTCCTATATAAGGAAAAAATAAATTACTCGGATTAAGACACAAAATGTTTCAAAGTTTATTATTTAAATGAACCAACTAAATACTCGAAACAATAGCAAGTGGACTCTTTTTTTAAAAAGTATATTTCTCATTCCAAGAGCGTAACGATTTTACATCACACAATTATCAATCAGGTGTAATTTGATACGTTCTTCGATTAAAATATATCATTTTTAGTTTCAACTTTTGTTGGTACTTAGATGGAGAAGCAGACGTTCTTGAATCAAGAGGTTTTGATTCTAAATTTGAAAAACGATATTTGTTGAATTGAAATTTAAGGCTTTTTCTAAGATTACGATGATTTTCCGTCCAAATATTTATCTATATGACACCAATAACTTTATTTCTTGGATTTAATATGTTTCTATTTCATGGTAAGATTGACTATTACTCTCAGATAATTATCTGTTATTTCAGCTAAGATCTTTAAATCTTTTGTATTAAAGTGAAAATTACTTGATATGAAAGATTCGTATATTTCAATTAAATTTTATAATTATTTAAAGAAAATTTTATTTTATACAGGCTGTTAATTTGGTCGCAGATTTCCGATCTAGGGATTAAATTATTCAAAAACTGAAGAACTTCGCAAAGAATACTTTTAACACAAACTTTGACGGCTAGTACAACTAGTTTATGTTAAAAGTATTTTTTGCGTAGTTCTTCAGTTTTTTGAATAATTTAATCCCTAGATCGGAAGTCTGCGACCAAATTAACATCCTGTATAAATAACATTTTCTCTAAATAACTATAAACTATAAAATTAGTGTGTTGATTATTGTGCAGAGTGTTGAGTGAGAAGAAGAAGTTGTTCTATTTTTTGGATAATATCACTACTAAATAGGAAATCTGTAACAAAATTAACACTCTGTCTTAAAATATACAATTATTTTTCACAACAATTATCGTGTTTATATGATCAGCACTTTCAACTTGGCAAATACAGAATCTTTCACTTATATTTTTTCTAGGACTCGATAATTTTATAGTTAAAAGTACTTAAAAAAGTTCCAGTTTTTTATTTATTTATCAAAAATAATAAAACTTATACCTATAAACATTACAAAGTAAGTATCTACGAAAGTATACAATTCAAAGACTACCAAATCCACAGCCAGCAGTGAGCTTAAAATTAAAAAGATAAACTGTTGTTCCGTCAACTGAGCTAAGTGACATAGGCAACTGGTTACAACAATTACATAGAGATACCAACTTTACTTCATCACTAATTTCGACGTGATATGTTTTGAAATGGTTATTATAGCCACAGATTCGTAACTTGTAGCATGAAAATGATATCGACTTAAAGTTTTTGGTTTTGATGAAAAAAAATTTACAAAAAACTTTTAGAAAGATGGTTTCTCTACTTATTTTTCAACCTTATTATTGCCTTGTTCTGTTACAG
Source organism: Coleophora deauratella (assembly GCA_958295455.1). Classification (NCBI taxonomy): domain Eukaryota; kingdom Metazoa; phylum Arthropoda; class Insecta; order Lepidoptera; family Coleophoridae; genus Coleophora; species Coleophora deauratella. Next base: position 8,005,538 of record OY282409.1, on the reverse strand, counting down.
TTCTCAGTAGGACATTGTAATACATAGTTATTAATTTTATAAGATAAATCAAGATTCTAGATGTAACGCGTATTTTTAACATTTTTTTTTCTTTTGACACTCAGGATAATGCATTTTGATAGCTGCTTTGTGTTAAAGTAAATGTCCCAAATAAAATTACGATTAAGATTAAAACAAATATAAATATACGCTAACTTAATGAGGGAAGCGTGCAGACAACAGTGACTTAACAATAAAAATGACTGCCTACAGATTTAGGATTTATATAACATGAGCTGGCATAATGTCATAGCAAGTCGTAATACCGTTTTGTACGATAAGGTACAAGTGTGACGTTGCTTTGGGTAATTTACATGAAAGACATGATAAATTTAAAAGAAGGTCGAATCCCTTTGTGGTGGCTCATATTTGCCAGATTTCTCCTTTTGTTTTTTGATGACATTGTCGATCTCCAGCGTTCTGAAAACGATTAATTTATTAGCCATAATATGATAAATTATCTAAATTCAATCAAATCGTAAAATAGAAGAGCATAGTATGTATGAATTTATAATAGATTTTTAAATATTCAGGTAAAATTGCTTACATGTTTTTGAACAATGAGTGAGTCCTTCTATAGATTCTGAACTTGAAAATTTTATTTTTCCTGACAGGCTTCTCTGGGGTGGAACTAAGTAGTCCAGTTGTACAGGGTAATTTGAAGAGTGATTTGTATCTGAAATCAATAAAATTAAATATAATAAAAAAATACCCTGAGACAAGGAGCCTTTGGCAATACCGTAAGTGGCACTGTCAAGGGCTTCCATGCTCCCTCATCTATATATTTATCTACCAAGTAGGTAGGTACACGATATTAAAAAATAAAAACAAAAATTAAAGACAAAAAGGAAATGACAAAAGTACAAAAAGACAAAAGAGACTCAAAAATTTAAAATATGTTAGATTCTTACCATGGTCTTCAATGTTTCCAATATTTGTAATGCATTTTCATTTGTAAGTTGACTTTGCTTCAACTTTAGGAGCTTGACAAACAAGGGTTCCCAATATTTGTAAAAAAACAAAACCTGTTCTTGGTACAAAGATAAATCTGAAATAACATTATTAAACTTACATGGGTTTGATCATAGTTCAAAAGAAAATCAAAATTTAAAACTCTTCATACATAATCAGTCCTGATGGATGTATCTTTGGTCATCACAGGGTGCATGCAAACTGGGTAGGTATACTAACAACAGTCCCCTTCACTACAGTAGCAGTTTAAGAATATTCTGTATTCTGTATATTTAGACACACTTTTTGTAACAACGCCTGTATAGTGTTTATTACCAACATAAATGACCTTTCACATTTTTATTCGTGAACTGTTGAAAGTTTTGAATTGGTATTTCAGCATTTTTTTTTCATTTAGTTACCACCTCTTTCCAAGGCTCGTTATTTGTATTCAGCCATAATACATATTCTGATGTATCTGAAATTACATAAGTTGCATTAATAAAGTCAAAGAGTTGATAGACGGTTTACATTGAGCTGTGTTTAACTGTACTAATATAATTTAGTTGATTAAATTCTCACAAGTTAAGAGGTTTCATCACTTTTAGCTTTTTTTTTGATAATTTAAAAGTCAAATATTGTGCAGCAGCTGATGGCTTATGATTATGATTGGCCGTCATACGCTATACAGCAGTCAGGTTTGACTACAGCCTGACTTCATCCAGGGGGAGTGATGCACTAACAACTAGCTACATAACGATGGAACGGTTTCTTCGAAGTCATTGGTTCAGCTCAGGATGTATGACCAGGAATTTACTAGTATAAAACTGCAGTCCAAACACTGCAACACAGTCTGTGCAGTATGATGCTCTTGCTCCACCTGGGTCTTATTGCGCTAATACTATATTCGTCCTGCTCGTGGTTCTGCTTTGATAGTATGGTTCTATCTCCGTTGGAGCAAGACAAATACACCATAAGCAGGACAATTTACTCGCTAGGACGCAGGTGGAGCAGAAGCATGACTGCATAACTTCCACTGCAAGTGGATGGACAGCTGTCTCAAAGCTCAGGAGGCCACATCCCCGCAGATACGACAGCTTGGTTAGGGTGTAGAGTAAAAAAGGGGCCCAATGATGAAAATCAAAAATATTAAGCATACCAGTAACCAGCGGAGTAGGTAGCTTTTTAATCAGTAACTGGACTTACCGCGAAATCTTTCAATTACATCTTGGGGAGTATCCCACGACGCAAACAGTGTATTTAGAAGTCTCATCCATTTTCTTCAGTGAGGGTTCTTCAATTCACAATTCACTTCAATCTATCAATTATTAAACTAATAACAAACTATTACATGACAAATCAAGTTTACCGCCTTGGACGGACGAAAAGCGCGGGATGCAGAGTAAAGGGTTGTTAGTTATTTTATCTTTATTTTACCCATTTTTTATTTTGACTTCAAAATTCTATTTTTTACCAGCATAGGGCATAGCCAAAAGGATGGGTTATTATACATTATCTCATACCCTATGTACGTATGAATGAGGAAAAAATCGTTCATTGCCCACGGCAGCTGAATCTACTGAACAAATTTTGGCAAATGAGATGTCGAGATCGAAAGTATCCTAGCTAGGCTTTAAACATACAGGATGTTTAAAAAGTGCATTTGAAATTTGTTAATAACAGTGACTCATGAAACTAAAAAACTTTCCCCAAGGAACCTATACTCAGTTCGCAAAAAAATTTTGGACTTCTCATACAAAATTGGCGGATTGGTTGATCAATTAGTACGACGAGTCAAACATATTTTTTGCGAATTGAATATAGGTTCCTTGAGGTAAGGTTGTTCAGTTTCAAGATTCGAAGCCGTGGTCAAAATTTTTTCACGTATATCATAAGGACCCTATATTATATCATCACTGTGAGTGAATTGCAGAATGGTGCAAGGTAAGCGTCATAATGTAAAACCATGAACCTAAAATTTACTCAACTAAATCCTGATAAAAGCGAAGATGGCTTGATGAGTGGGACAGGTTTGACGATCAATGGAAGGAGGTGGCTGGGGATAGAGATGCGTGGTGAAATCGAGGGGAGGCCTTTGCTCAGCAGTGGGATAGTGTAGGCTAGTGAAAAAAAAATGAAAAATCATATGAACAGAGCTCGGCTCATTCTTGATATTATCCGGTAGATCTATTTTTACTTTTAACTGACTTTTGACTGACTCGGTGGCTAAGTGGTTAACGATCCTGACCTTTGATCCGAGAGTCTTGGGTTCGATCCCCACACAGGGCAAACTTTTCTGTGACGAGCAGAATTGTTTGCACTGAGTCTGGGTGTATTATATCTATATATGTAAGTATGTATTTAAAAAAGTATATGTGTATGTATATCAGTCTCTGGTTCCCAAGATACAGGGAATCCTAGTTTGGGGCCAGATGACCATGTGTGATTTGTCCCAGATATTATTATTATTATTATTATTATTATTATTATTATTATTATTATTTAACATTTTGCTCTTTTAACATATTTTTGAAGACTTAATCATTTTGCGCTTTTAATTACTATTTAAAAACAGGCGCAGCGAAAATGTGTTTTTATATGTAGTTAAAATTTTTACCTTTGTCAATATTCAGGTATTGTTTAATAAATAAAAAAATTAACCTTTAATAATTTAGTTATTGTGAGAATTAAAAGGCAAAATATATAATTAATTTTCATTTGTTTAATCAAAAATCCCGAACAACGTGGAGGTAACGGGGACAGTACAGAACACCTACGGAAAACTGCTGTCATCGACACAGAACTATCCAGACTGAACATCGCCTGTTGCGCTTTTTAAGAGACCAGACTCCTCGATGAAGGATCTTTGCGAGAGGCTTCTTACACATTTTTTTGTTTTTTTTTTATGTCATAGGTGACAAACGTGCATGCGGATCACAAGCGATTTTTCTGGAAGGGCAAAGATCCCGCTGCCGTGCGTGAGCACAGAGTTGGCTTCGCTGTCAGAAACGACTTACTGAAGTCCATCGAACACCCTCGTGGCATATTGGAACGTGTAATGGTGTTGGGTTTAAAAAGCAGTTGCAGTTTTGTCACGACAATATCCTCCTATGCTCCAACACTTACATCAACCGATAAAACTAAAAAGCAGTTCTTTGACCAACTGGCCGACGTGATACCGGGCGTGAATTCCAGTGATCACCTATTGATTTTGACCGATTTCAATGCCCGATAACTCAGCAAGATAACTCAGCATGGTCTGAATATATTGGTGACCACGGCGTTGGCACGATTAAACGATAACGGCCAACGCGACGTTTACTGGAATTTCGCTCTAAACATCTGCTGTGCATAACCAATACCTACTTTAAAGGCAAATTATCGCGAAAAGTTTACTGGAAGCACCCGCGTTCAGGACACTGGCATCAACTGGATCTAGCCCTTACCAGGAAAAGGGACTTCCGCGAAATTCTCCATACGCGATACTTACACGGTGCCGATTGCGACACCGATCACTCTTTGGTGGTTTTTTTGGTGGTGGTGGTTTGGTTATATCCATTCGTACGAACCACCCGGCAGAAGAAATTTAACTTTTATCATGCAGGTCCAAAAGTTTGAGGAAATGGTAAGAAGTGTGTTTCACTTCTTACCATTTCCTCAAACTTTGGACTTTTGGCGCATCAGTTACAGAGGAGTGGAACAAAGTTAGAAAACTCCTAACAGACAAGGCAGGTATGACTTTCGGATACCAGGAGAACAGAAATCAGGACTGGTTTGCCGAAAACCTTGAGCATTTATGTATAACCTTTGCTCGACATAAAACGTAAAGCTGCTCTGAATCACCGCATGGACCCCGGTCTCGATACGCAGCAAGAGCTTTGAGAGGCCAAAGCAGCTCTTCAGCGAAGCATACGTTACTATGCTAACGCGTATTGGACTGGGCTTTATCGTAGGATACAGTCGTGTGCAGATACCGGGAATCTCAGAGTTTCTGCGGTTTGTATTCAAGCATAAAGCGGACTATAGAGCCTATTTTCAAACAAACAGCCCCTCTAAAGGAAGTGGATGGCACGGTTATCAGTGACAACCGTCACAAAATGGAACGCTGGATAGAGCACTATACCAGTCTCTACTGTCAGAGGCTGTCGAAAGTATGCCTAAAGTGGCTACCTGGATCGAGCTAGGTGACTAACCTACCGTTGAGGAACTATACCAGGCTGTTGAGCAGCTGAAACGCGGCAAGAGTCCTGGTAGTGTCGGCACCCAAGCCGATATAGTAAATCTCAAGTGCTTATTGCCAATCCTGCACAATCTGCTGTGCAAGTACTGGGAAACGGGGCAAGGTGGAAAGGTGACCGCGGCGATTGTAACTGTCACCGTGGAATTTCTGTTCTAAGCATAGTCGGACGTCCTATCTTAGTATGGCTGCAAAAGCTTGCTGGACACGTTTATCCTGAGGTTCAGTGCAGTTTTCACCCCCAGCACTCCACAGTAGACATGATTTTCACACTTCGTCAGTTCCAGGAGAAGTATAGAGAGCAGAAAACCCCGCTGTTCATGGCGTTCATGGACCTCAACAAGGCCTTCGACGCCGTGAGCAGAGAGGGCTTGTATACTGCCATTGAACGCATTGGGTGTCCACCGAAATTCTTGAGTCTTGTAAAATCGCTTCACGAGGAAATGAAAGGCATTGCTGTCTTTGACGGTGAAACATCTGAGCCGTTCGACATGCATAGAGGTGTTCGTCACGGCTGCGTATTAGCTCGTACCCTGTTTGGTATTTATTTTCGATGCTTAAAGATAAAGAAACATTTATTTAACAAACAACACACAAAAAAAGAGAAAAATAACTTAATAAAAACAAGCACAGTCAAAAGAATAACACAAACAAACAATGTTTCTGAAAACTGCTTTCGGCGAAAACCAGCAGGCTATTCACCTATTCACGAGGGCCGGCGGAAAGCTTTTTAATTTCTCCCTACTCATATTTTAGAGGAACCGTGAACATCTTTTCGTCGACAGCCTTTTGTTTGCTGACGATGCAGCCTTCACTGCGAGTACGGCGAGCGAGCTCCAGTGTATCATGGACAAATTTTCCCAAGCCGTTGCTTTGTTCTCCATGTCCATTAACGCCAAAAGACGGTAGTGCGTTTTCAAGGTTGTGAAAATCCGCAAGCTATTTTGCTGACAAGTCTTGTTACCTTGAATCGACCGTGTCAAACAAACTCCCACTCGATGTGGAGATCGACATTCGTATTGGCAAAGCAGCGACCACGTTTGGGTAGCTGAGTGCAAGAGTATGGGACAACAAAAATCTTACATTAAGACCAAGGTGGGTGTTTATCAGTCTTGCGTACTCAGCATACTCTTGTAGTTATGCAGTTGCGCACGCGCAAAGAAACGTTGGGAGACCGCTATTGCGCTTCGAGGACTGTGTGAAGTGTGACATGATAGCGTTTAATATTCATCACCAAGTCTGGGAAAATCTTGCTGAGGACAGAGATAAATGGCGCAAAGGCGTGGACAACTTGTGCGACGAAGCCTGTTTTGAGGTTTTGACCGACAAAAGAAATCGCAGACATCAAACCGCTGCTAATCCGTCGACTTCCACTAACTTTCCCTACCATAGCTGTGGTAGACTATGCGGATCTCATATCGGGCTGTATAGTCGCCAAAAGCAGTACTTCCGCAACACTGACTAAATCGTCTGCCATAGACGACCAAATATTAATTTAAATATTCGGAAAATCAAAGTTTTTAAATGAATTTTTTAGAAGTAAGTCTTTTTTACAATTAAGGATAAAAAAGTATTCTAAATATTTACGAAGATTTGCAACCGTATATGCTGAATTTACCAGGTACTCAGGGAGAGTTTTTATAATGGCAACACTTACATACTAACAAGAAAGATTTGAATGTAATTGTTTCGTTTAAGAGTGTCTGTTTCTTGACCGGAAAACGAATACATGATACAGTTTTAATTTAAAATCTACACATAAATGTAATATTGAGACCAGAAAGTTTAAGTTCTTGATGCAATAAACATAGGTATTTTTGGTTCTAGCTTCAAAAATCTTGAATGAAGCCAAACTCGATGATATTATAAAAATTATGTTTTCATCTGACAATGCCAGCATTCTCCAAGAAAGATTACTGTAGTTCTTAATTTATATAGATTGCGATAGTTTCATTCAAATTATAATTCTTGGATCAAGTGGGGATTACCAAGACTTTAAGATTAAGATTAAGATTTTTACGCTAAAAATGAGTAACATTTTTATGTAAGCAATTCTTTTTTACTTCAATACTGTACATTTTGTACTAACAATTTTTCAAAATCTATGAAAAAAATTATAATTCTTTAAGGATGTCTTAGTATCAATTTAAGTCAAGTAAATTATTTTCGATTAAGATATTTATAATTTGATTTGAACAACATGGTGCAAGACATATTTGCGTCTTAAAGTAAGATATCTTTTCTATCTGTGCAGCGGCTTCCTGCAACCTTTACCAGGTCGTCGGTCCACCGAGTCGGAGGCCTGCCCACACTGCGCCTTCCGGTGCGCGGTCGCCATTCGAGAACTTTACTGCCCCAACGGCCATCTGTGTGTGTGTTGCCAGTGATGACATATGGATCCGAGACATGGTCGCTTACTATGGGCCTTATAAGAAGGCTCAAAGTCACCCAAAGGGCGATGGAGCGTGCTATGCTTGGTGTTTCCCTACGTGATCGAATCAGAAATGAGGAGATAAGTACGTAGGAGAACTAAAGCTACCGACATAGCTCTCAGAATCGCTAAACTTAAGTGGCAGTGGGCAGGGCACATAGCTCGTAGAACAGATGTTAAAATATAGACCAATTATATTTTAAACCATTTGCGTTTAGTTATATTATTTAACTGATTGATGAATTCAAGAGGAATGTTAAGTCTCTTCCGGAACCATCTCTATGTGCGTGTCTGTTTACGACAATATGACTTTTAAAATTAATTTGCTTTGTAAGTTCTTGTTTTAAGACATCTTAAACGTAAGACACTAGACTGAGAAACAAATGGTTAATAAGGGCCAGAAAATTTAAGTGTGTAACGGCACACCTATGAATTTGGCATTTTCTTTATCAAATTAACTTGTTAAAACTGTTTCTAGGACAGTGGTATGAGACGAAAGGCGTTTGTACAAAAGGCGCCAGTGCCATTGCCACCGGAGCAAAAGGCGTCGGTGCCATTGCCGCCGGTGCCATTGCCGCCGGAGCCATTGCCGCCGGAGCCTTTGGCACCGATGCCATTGCCACCAGTGCAAAAGGCGCCGACGCCAAAGGTATAGGACAAATGACGCACGAAGATACTATATAAGGGGAAACACAGCCGCAAGACGTCAGTCAAGATTCGGACCTCAAAGAGGGAGGCTGCCCGGACAAGCCACGATATAAGTCGCGATTAAGTGCCTAGTTTAAGTTTTAGTCGTGATAAATAATAATCGCGGATGATGTCGAGTTCTTCCTAAAAATCTTAGTGTCGGTATCAGAGTGTTAAGTTATATAAGTGATAAGTTTGTAAGTGAAAACAAAACCATAAGTGGAGCATAGGTGTTGCTGTGGGTATGTGCTTTTATTTTACTTGAGTGGGACCATAAGATTTAATACAGATCTTAAATTATCCAAAAACTATTTCCAGTTTAAATTACTATGTGTTAATTAATCTTTTATTTCAGCTTTAGGAATCCGATCTTAATTTATCGGCAATAATTATTGTCATACTGTTTCAGTCTTATAAGACGAAAGGAACAGGTGATTTTATAACTGTTTGGATATGGATTTGTTTTTACCATTTTATGTTGCTATACTGTTTCAGTCTAGAAGACGAAAGGAATAGTTAGCCTTATGATTATATTGTCTGAGGCCGAAGCGCTTAATAGATATTTCACAAAATAAGTGTTGAAGATTATTTGTTCTAGTCTAAGGACGAAAAGAACATATGATCAGATGGGTTGATGATTAAAGTTGTATGTATTAAGTATTGCCTATATGGGCTCAGTTTAATAAGGCGATGGCCAACCGTGAGATTGTACTGTTTCAGTCTTAAAGACGAAAGAAACGGGTAGTCTGGTGGTCACATTACATGTTCTGTTAAATTAATTATTAATTTGCAGTAAATTATTTATGTACAAGAAGTACGAGTAATTGATCATTTGTTTCAGTTCTAGAAGGACGAAAGGAATAAAAGATCTTTAGTGTGAAATATGAACAATTTGCTAACTAGCATATTGGGTTCGATTCCCGTAAAGGGTGTTTATAGGAATTGTTTCAGTCATCAGAAAATGTGACCTAAGAAACAAACCTATTAAAGACCCCTCATTTACCCAGGTTTAAGTTTATCAGGTATACCGATAACTGTTCAGGCTCAGCAGAGACTATTAAAGATGGTAGACAAAAACTTGTGCGTTACCCGTTGATGTCTTTTGTATGAAAAGGCGGTAGCCGTACAATAGATATAAACGAGACAGGTCTAGATACCGTGCTAAGTGGAGTATAGGTAGGCTTATGTTCCATTCGATGATGAGAATTAATTTATACATTACATAAATTTATTATTATTTTATAATTTATTATGATTTATGCGGAATTAAACTGGAAAGATCGTTGTGAATATTTAGTCGAAAATAATAATATACTTAATGGTCTCGCTCATCTCATGCTTTATTATGATTTTATATTATGTGTGATTTATTTTTGTATTTTTGAACTGTGTGTTGTTTTCTATGATTTTAAATCGTATATTATAAGGTTATGTAAAAATAATAGGAATTTAGGTAGATAATATATATGAGTTTTTATTGTGTGTTTGTTATTATTAATTAGAAATTTACTTTCGTATGCGTTAATAGTGATGTTTGGCGGAGAATTAAATAATGTTTTTCTAGGCTCGCCTTTGGTTATAGTAAATCCGGTTAAATTAAATAAATACTAGGCCGTTAATACTTTTAAAATAAATTAAATCATAAAATTCTAAACTGTGTTCTTAAAATATTTATAAAATTTAACTAAAATTATTTATTATAGAAACCTCTAACAAAATATTCGACCATCATTTTTATCTTCTTTATTTTTCACATGAAACCATAATTTCTACTTACAATTTATTTATTTCAGTAAAACTGAACATATCATTGCAGAGTCAATGTTTTGCTTGGATTCAAAGAAATCTTACCACTAAAGTTCCATACTACTCAAAGAAGTAGCCTTAACTATACAGTTATTCAATCTTCATTCATTCTACAATTTCTTCTGACTTCACCTGGCTCATAGCGAGTTGATTGCTGTTGTTCACTTACAGTACTGCGGAAAACGTACGCTGTTGTGCTGCTGTGAGCTGCAATCTGGGTGGATTATTTACTATCTGAAATATCTGTCATAGTGCAGGCTACTATTTATGTCTCAAAGAAGACTTAATCATTTCTACTGCCAAAGTGCAAATATTTAATTAATACCAAGCAGAATATGGACATTGTTCCTTTATTTATGTCTCAAAGAAGACCTAATTCATTTCTACTGCCAAAGTGCAGATATTTAATCAACACCAAACTGAACATGGACATTGTCCCTTTTATGATTTTAATGTCATCTGACCTTTGGTCTTATATCTGTTATAATTACAGAAACTGTACAGCACAGTGCATTAGTCGTAGAGAATCGACTTAAGTAGTAATACCTACTTTATATTTACTGGTATAATATACCTAATTATCCTACACAAATCATCTGAGTTCACCATATATCTGGGGCTCCTCAATCATACTATTTATATATCACTAACCGCGTTGCAATCCGTATTGCTAGCTTCATTTTGGGCGTATCCACGTCAACTTTCATGAAGCTTATATTTTAAACTTGTTCGGAATGGTTGGTATTAGACTGGTCGAGGACGAGGGGAGGTTATGGTGGATCCTCCCGCAACCCTTATAGGGTTGCGGCTTTCATAGTGATGTGTAGTTAGCCTATACATTGCACGCTTAACTTTATAATTTTAAAACTGAATTTATAGACTTATAGCTTCATGAGAGTTCCAATATGCCCTAAATTATGTTCTGTCTTTGTATATTTTCTTATACTTTATTCGCCGTTAAGTTTATTAATTGCTATTCATTGGATTAGTTAAAACAAAAGGTAGGGCCTCTTTCATATTTAATAATTGCCTAATAAAATAGTTTCTAAGACCTTTCAAAATTCAGTCACCATCAACACTCTAAAAGATTCAGGGTTACCTTAATTTCAACGTGGGGTTCCCACTAGATGATCTGGCCAAACATTTCATCGAATTTTATGCAGTATTTTATGAGTTCTTCATATCGGGTTAAACAGATTTTATTAGGTCTTTTAAGTCAGGTCGTTTGGGGGGGTTCGTTACAATATGGTGCCATAATGACCAGGATAGGATAGTAATATCGCGGTGGCTGGTTAGCCACAATTTGGTGTCCGTGAAATGGAAAGATTGTTTGATGGTGACTTGTTGGAAGGTTTTAGTGGAACTATGGTTTACTTAACGGGGGGTTGAAGGTTTCAGTAGGGTTATTTTTAAGAAAATTATCTTCAGGGTACCATTATAGAAATTACTTAATAATGTTACTAAGAAGTTGATAGATAGAAAGTAAGTAACAGTAAAAACATTTTATTTTTCCCAAATTCCAATTAGCTACAAGTTTTTACAATTATTTTTTTGTTTATTTAGGTAATTGCGTCCCATTTTATTAGAAACTATTAGGGTATTTGAACTTGGCAGATGGAATAAAAATAATAATTCAATTATATTTCTTTAATTACCTTGAGTATTAATAGATGAAATAATTTATCACTATTTAGACACTAGATATTCAGTTATTCACATTCTGTCTGAATCCTTCCATCCTGGAAAACTGATGAGTGGGTCAGAATTGTGCCAGTTTTATTGCAGTAGCACATTTAACTAACACAGCACAGTAGGTGGGAGTTGTTCAAACAAATTAATACAGTAAGATCTTCTTTTAACGTGTGGCACTGTTTGTCCTTTTGTCACAAAACACGTAATAGACGTCAGTAGTTTGGTAGATTAGTGTGAGCGAATAATCTGAATCCTTTTCTTTCTTCAATTTGAAGATACTCTGTATCAAAAGATACCTTTTGACCTCAGATTTCATTATTATACGAATATTCTGGCGAGCCATGTAGTTGAGGTAGTGCAGTCACTTTGTGGAAGTGTCTGTGGAAAAAAGGAGTGATTAGAATAAAGTAATGGTCGGATTATGATATAAGCAAATTGATAGATAGCTTTTCTAATGCCTTCCAGAGAATATTCGAAATTAAGTGAATAGGAGATGGCTATTTATGTGGACGTAGTAGGTATGATGAGAGGTGAGAACCGCATTATGTACGTCATGTAGGTATGAAAATTATATGACGTTATGTAAAAGTTGTTCAGTTGTTTAAGGCTAGTTTAATAAAATAATAAAAATATAGAACGGACAATAACCAGCGACACACAAAACTAGAATGTAATTCGTATAATTCCAGTTCAACTTTTCAAAGTGCACATGGGATACCTAGCTGGGGTTCTTGAAGTGAGATTTAAGTATATAACAACTGTGAACTTACCTTCTAAAAGTTTGTTTTTCCAACAATATTTTTAGAGTAAATACCTCCAAAGCAAAAGTGAAACAAATGATTTCCGAATTTGACAATTTTGACATTAGACATTCCGGTATTACCACACGGAATAATTCCTAGACCCGTTCTGATATTAGTGAAAGTGACAGATATCTGCTATCTCGCACACATTTGTGAAAATAGAACAGGATAGTTGTTGCTCTTTCGATAGTGTCTGGAACGGAACTCTGTTAGGAGGGAGCGGCGCGGCGCCTTACGCGCACTGCAAAAATTAAACGCGACCGTTTGTCTAGGAAATGGTTCAAAAGTTCAAATCCTTATAGCATCAATGATAATATTTTGATGACCGACTTTTTTTCAATGAGCAATTGAAAAAAAAAAACCTGAAAATGTATCAATCTTGAATACTTATTTACAGTTTACGAAGCTAGGTAGCTGTTTCCAATTTTATAGTTAGGGGGTTGCAGGTTCTGAAAAAAAAAACATACTATTCATGGCTTATAGGATGGTTATTAGGGAGTTGTCTGGTTATGCCTTGTGGTATTTTAAACGGGGAACAGAAACGAGTACAAAGTCTAGTTAACGGGGGGTTGATAGTAGTGGAAAGGCTAGATAAATATGTTATTGTATTTATACTGATTTGAGAGTATCGTGCAGCCTCGGTTAATAGGCTGTCTCTGTTTATTGAATCGTGAGTATTTTGCGATTCAGTACAGAAGCTGAAATGAAATAGGTTTTACTAGCGTAGATTTTGGTTATCTGTATATTTTGGAGAAAGATATCGTGTTATGGCCATGTAAGTACTGAGATTATCAGAAGTATCAGTGTGCCCCACTGTGTAAGAAAATAGGAGTAATAGATTTATCTATAGGTACAATAAGTTTGAAAAATCGTAGCAGAATTCTTGTGGGTTGTAGTTTTTTCGCCGGTTTCTATTAGTTTAAACTATTATTTAATAGTTCATTTTTAAAAGTTCGGATTCAGTTTTATTTGGGCGCGATTCATTCAAATAAGCGATGTAGTATACCTAATCCAATAGATTTGTTCTTTCTGAGATATTGTACACGGAACCTAATTAAGTATATATTTAGACGGAAGTAAGTAGGTTACTTAAGGTAAAATATGGAAAAGTTGGTTAGCCTAAAGATTACTCTAGAATATTAAATATCAAAAAATATTAATAGAACGGATTATGATACAACTAATAGTGAAATGTTCGATAGATTTAATTGGCGGATACCTATGTAGATATTAAATATTTCTACCGTAAGAAAGACATTATTTTATGCATTTTATTATATTTTCAATTTATAAACCTATTTATTAGAAGCTGTTAGTTATTTTATCCATTTAGTAGAAGGTAGATAGTACGACTGATAGTGCTGTTAAGTTATTTGAAGTCGAGTCGTTAAAACCATTAGGATTGACACCTAAGAAATATAGTCTTTGTTTACATCGCATTATTAGTTATTTAATTTTATTAGGCAATCATACTGAGTTCGTTTGTGGGAGTTAAATTAGATACTCATGACCTTCTGGGATAGCAGGGTTCGTGTTATGACTTTTGGATTGGATAGTGTAATGAGGAGTTTTATTAAAATCTGTTTAGCCTTTATGAAGTCTAGCGTCGTAGATGAGTAAATAGTACTCTGTTAACGATTTGAATACAATGAGTATCAGACGTTACTCAGTCAGTGAGTCGTGCAGATTAGTTAAAATGAATTTACAGTTTACTTATCTTCTAGATATCTTGTTTTCATACAACGGTTGTGCATAAGTTAGTATATAGGTACACTATCGCGTAGTTCGGAGTTTGGTTATAATTTAATTTTATGTAGGTATTGGGTTTTATTTCATCTAAACATAAACGCAGTCGTTCATATTTTTGAGTTATCATATTTGGTAAATTTATTTTTGATTACATTATCATGGTGGGGTTGCATTTTGGAAGGTAATTTTAGTGTTTCTGTCCACTTTACGATTCAGATATACCTATTATATACTTAGTCCCGAAAAGGAAAATTAACCGTTTTTACGGTTGTTTACTTTTCGTGACTTGATTAGGTTATCACTAACTATATTACAAAGAAAAGTAACGATTACCAGCTAAGTAATTAAAATAAACAAGAAATATAAGTCTTCATATTAAAATATTGAGAGATACATAGATACGTACCTTATCAGTACCTATTTTATTTATTGAATTGAATTTAACTTTTATTTCAGCGGCATGAATAAAAGGGGAATAATAAATCGATTTTATTTGGTCACGGAAACTAACCTCTAATTTTATAACTAAGCAACGGGAAAATGAGAAAGCTTCTAATAGACTTATTCGTCTTCTTTACAACGCAATATTCCAAAGATAGTGTCAAGCAAAGAACAAGAAATATTTTAACTTGTCCAACTGAATCATACATCACCACTTGATTTACTAGCTTGGCCTCGGAGTTTGAAACTCACCAACATATTACGTGTTACAGCTTCAACATGTGTTCCTCAAAAAAAAATATTTTTCAAGCTTTCACTAGAAAACTTCAGATGAGTATTATAATTTTGTAGGGTTTCTTAAATGGTATAATGGTATGCTTTTATACAAAATATTTTTTAAATAAATCTTATGTTTCGTCTCCCTTTAGTAGTTCCTAATATATTTAGTGGCCATAATTTACTAATCTTAGGTACATTTTGATTATTTAAGTTTCACTACATTTCAATTTTTAATCGTACTGAGTTATAAAATTTGAAGTCAAATTCATTTTTTTAGTTGTCATATAAGAATATTTTAGAAGCTGATTACTTGAATATGTGTTACAAATTTTCATGCTGAATAATAACTTGGTTGCTGAGTTGAATTAACCGACGCTTATATCGAAGATTAATAGTGGCTGAGATAGTATTTTCAGATGCCCATTGATGGTGGCTGACTTAGTAATTTAGAGGACAATGTAGATTTATATAGGCGAATAATGCTATTAAATAAAAGCCTGTTTAATTAGCAACCTAAGTAAAATTCCTATTTTATTAGATATTTCATGAGTTGATGAGATAAATTTTCCGGGATGAGGGTGTCTTGGGCATTATTTTTCGTACAGAAAGAGGTTATTTTTATACATTTAAGCTCCATATTCCATTTAGAAAAAACATATATAAGTAGATATATTTATATAGGAAGGAAGGTGTTTTAGTTTCAGTATATTTTTACAACTTTAAAATTTTATCAACAATGCGACTGTGGCTGTGATTCAGTGTCTACTTCTTTTGCGTATATTTTATTTAGTTATGGGTTCTTTCTTTTTGCATTTGGCGTAGTAATATAGGCTTTGATTATGTCATTCTGCGTAACTGGCATTCTGCGTAGGATTTTGCGAAAATTGCATTTGGCGTAAAAATTTCACTTAGTGAAATTTTGATATTAAGTGTACAATCTTGAGTTGACATTATGCGATAATTTAAGGCTTGGCGTTTTAGATAGGTATTTAAAATTGTGCATCGATTGGGTTCGGTTTATTTTTCACAAAATAAAATAGTTTTCCCTTTCCTGCTACAGAATTAAATATTTGAAAAAATTGAATTAGTTGTAAATTTGACTATATTTGAGAGGATTTCGGTAAAGTACTTAACAATTAAATTAATAAATAATAGTGCCAATTTTCTTGGATCATGAAGCATCCAGGGGGTAATATCGAAGTTGACAAGTTACAGTACTTAGTAGAGAGGAAAAAAAAGCGAAATAAAATTTATTATTGTAGTTTTATTTTTCCCTCAACCTTTGGTAGCTGGTTGGTAATAAGGTAAACGGTAATTTGTTTTGAAGGTAATGTTTTATAGGTAAAGGTAAAGGTCAGTAATTTTATTTAAAGAGCCGTAAGTAGTTAACAAACAGGGCTTCGGAACGTGATCGCAAAGATGTTTCGCTATTGTTTTATGTAATGTGTCAAGTTAATGATTTGTATAGGGATTAAATTTTAACTGGCCGGTTATAAGTTTGTTGATTATTCAGGTATGGGAAGCTTTGTGAAGAAAAAAAAAAAGATTTGTAAATGTGTAATGTGATGTGAGACGATGGAGCGAGACTAGATCCTGGGGTTTTTTTTGGGGGGTTCCTGTATGAAGTGAAGAAGGATTGGCAAATGTTGTTAACTGGTCAGCTTTTTGGCATACGCTCCCAATCGTAATTACACAAGTGGCCTAACAGCAACGTTGATTTGAATTTATTTATTAAAGTTTGTTGTGTTAAGGCTAATACTCCACAAGAAGCTAAGATCTGAACTGATTACACTCTACATGCTCCTGGTATGATTATTGTTGTGACTTGGGGGGAGTGTCGGTAAAGTTCTGGGATAATTGCCGGAGTAATATCTGTCTTGCCTACTATGTAGAACAGCTGAGGGTTTTCAGAAGGGATAGTTAACATAATGGCCGCACTACTTCGCTGTGTCAGAAGACCTACCTGGCGCGACAGGGTTTGGACATTTTAGCTATTACTGCTGTATTCAGTATGTAGCTTTGACTCACAACCAGGGCCCCTTTCACTGGATTCTTGATGCTGGCAGAGGATAGTGCTTTTACATTCTGTCTTAGTCCATATTGTGCATTGCCAACGAGGCACAGCAAAAGAAATGCCAGGTTTAAACACACACTCACATAGGGATTCTAGTAAACTCCACTTAATTTTAATTTAAAGTTTATTACAATATTAAGATTTCTATTTTTTTTAATAAATAACAAGCATTACATAATTTGATGGTGGAGAATGCTAAATTGGGTGAATATGCCAACAAGGAAAATTAAATTTATGAAAATTATCAGTTTTGGTATCTGACAATTTTCAGGGGGTTGAATTGTAACGGCACACCTATGAATTTGGCATTTTCTTTATCAAATTAACTTGTTAAAACTGTTTCTAGGACAGTGGTATGAGACGAAAGGCGTTTGTACAAAAGGCGCCAGTGCCATTGCCACCGGAGCAAAAGGCGTCGGTGCCATTGCCGCCGGTGCCATTGCCGCCGGAGCCATTGCCGCCGGAGCCTTTGGCACCGATGCCATTGCCACCAGTGCAAAAGGCGCCGACGCCAAAGGTATAGGACAAATGACGCACGAAGATACTATATAAGGGGAAACACAGCCGCAAGACGTCAGTCAAGATTCGGACCTCAAAGAGGGAGGCTGCCCGGACAAGCCACGATATAAGTCGCGATTAAGTGCCTAGTTTAAGTTTTAGTCGTGATAAATAATAATCGCGGATGATGTCGAGTTCTTCCTAAAAATCTTAGTGTCGGTATCAGAGTGTTAAGTTATATAAGTGATAAGTTTGTAAGTGAAAACAAAACCATAAGTGGAGCATAGGTGTTGCTGTGGGTATGTGCTTTTATTTTACTTGAGTGGGACCATAAGATTTAATACAGATCTTAAATTATCCAAAAACTATTTCCAGTTTAAATTACTATGTGTTAATTAATCTTTTATTTCAGCTTTAGGAATCCGATCTTAATTTATCGGCAATAATTATTGTCATACTGTTTCAGTCTTATAAGACGAAAGGAACAGGTGATTTTATAACTGTTTGGATATGGATTTGTTTTTACCATTTTATGTTGCTATACTGTTTCAGTCTAGAAGACGAAAGGAATAGTTAGCCTTATGATTATATTGTCTGAGGCCGAAGCGCTTAATAGATATTTCACAAAATAAGTGTTGAAGATTATTTGTTCTAGTCTAAGGACGAAAAGAACATATGATCAGATGGGTTGATGATTAAAGTTGTATGTATTAAGTATTGCCTATATGGGCTCAGTTTAATAAGGCGATGGCCAACCGTGAGATTGTACTGTTTCAGTCTTAAAGACGAAAGAAACGGGTAGTCTGGTGGTCACATTACATGTTCTGTTAAATTAATTATTAATTTGCAGTAAATTATTTATGTACAAGAAGTACGAGTAATTGATCATTTGTTTCAGTTCTAGAAGGACGAAAGGAATAAAAGATCTTTAGTGTGAAATATGAACAATTTGCTAACTAGCATATTGGGTTCGATTCCCGTAAAGGGTGTTTATAGGAATTGTTTCAGTCATCAGAAAATGTGACCTAAGAAACAAACCTATTAAAGACCCCTCATTTACCCAGGTTTAAGTTTATCAGGTATACCGATAACTGTTCAGGCTCAGCAGAGACTATTAAAGATGGTAGACAAAAACTTGTGCGTTACCCGTTGATGTCTTTTGTATGAAAAGGCGGTAGCCGTACAATAGATATAAACGAGACAGGTCTAGATACCGTGCTAAGTGGAGTATAGGTAGGCTTATGTTCCATTCGATGATGAGAATTAATTTATACATTACATAAATTTATTATTATTTTATAATTTATTATGATTTATGCGGAATTAAACTGGAAAGATCGTTGTGAATATTTAGTCGAAAATAATAATATACTTAATGGTCTCGCTCATCTCATGCTTTATTATGATTTTATATTATGTGTGATTTATTTTTGTATTTTTGAACTGTGTGTTGTTTTCTATGATTTTAAATCGTATATTATAAGGTTATGTAAAAATAATAGGAATTTAGGTAGATAATATATATGAGTTTTTATTGTGTGTTTGTTATTATTAATTAGAAATTTACTTTCGTATGCGTTAATAGTGATGTTTGGCGGAGAATTAAATAATGTTTTTCTAGGCTCGCCTTTGGTTATAGTAAATCCGGTTAAATTAAATAAATACTAGGCCGTTAATACTTTTAAAATAAATTAAATCATAAAATTCTAAACTGTGTTCTTAAAATATTTATAAAATTTAACTAAAATTATTTATTATAGAAACCTCTAACAAAATATTCGACCATCATTTTTATCTTCTTTATTTTTCACATGAAACCATAATTTCTACTTACAATTTATTTATTTCAGTAAAACTGAACATATCATTGCAGAGTCAATGTTTTGCTTGGATTCAAAGAAATCTTACCACTAAAGTTCCATACTACTCAAAGAAGTAGCCTTAACTATACAGTTATTCAATCTTCATTCATTCTACAATTTCTTCTGACTTCACCTGGCTCATAGCGAGTTGATTGCTGTTGTTCACTTACAGTACTGCGGAAAACGTACGCTGTTGTGCTGCTGTGAGCTGCAATCTGGGTGGATTATTTACTATCTGAAATATCTGTCATAGTGCAGGCTACTATTTATGTCTCAAAGAAGACTTAATCATTTCTACTGCCAAAGTGCAAATATTTAATTAATACCAAGCAGAATATGGACATTGTTCCTTTATTTATGTCTCAAAGAAGACCTAATTCATTTCTACTGCCAAAGTGCAGATATTTAATCAACACCAAACTGAACATGGACATTGTCCCTTTTATGATTTTAATGTCATCTGACCTTTGGTCTTATATCTGTTATAATTACAGAAACTGTACAGCACAGTGCATTAGTCGTAGAGAATCGACTTAAGTAGTAATACCTACTTTATATTTACTGGTATAATATACCTAATTATCCTACACAAATCATCTGAGTTCACCATATATCTGGGGCTCCTCAATCATACTATTTATATATCACTAACCGCGTTGCAATCCGTATTGCTAGCTTCATTTTGGGCGTATCCACGTCAACTTTCATGAAGCTTATATTTTAAACTTGTTCGGAATGGTTGGTATTAGACTGGTCGAGGACGAGGGGAGGTTATGGTGGATCCTCCCGCAACCCTTATAGGGTTGCGGCTTTCATAGTGATGTGTAGTTAGCCTATACATTGCACGCTTAACTTTATAATTTTAAAACTGAATTTATAGACTTATAGCTTCATGAGAGTTCCAATATGCCCTAAATTATGTTCTGTCTTTGTATATTTTCTTATACTTTATTCGCCGTTAAGTTTATTAATTGCTATTCATTGGATTAGTTAAAACAAAAGGTAGGGCCTCTTTCATATTTAATAATTGCCTAATAAAATAGTTTCTAAGACCTTTCAAAATTCAGTCACCATCAACACTCTAAAAGATTCAGGGTTACCTTAATTTCAACGTGGGGTTCCCACTAGATGATCTGGCCAAACATTTCATCGAATTTTATGCAGTA
Organism: Coleophora deauratella; assembly: GCA_958295455.1. Classification (NCBI taxonomy): domain Eukaryota; kingdom Metazoa; phylum Arthropoda; class Insecta; order Lepidoptera; family Coleophoridae; genus Coleophora; species Coleophora deauratella. The sequence continues at coordinate 7,984,823 of OY282409.1, read as the reverse complement.
TTTTATGAGTTCTTCATATCGGGTTAAACAGATTTTATTAGGTCTTTTAAGTCAGGTCGTTTGGGGGGGTTCGTTACAAGTGTAACCAAAAAATTTAATTTTACCGCGATATGCCATATCTGGATTTCTTATTTAAACTTTTGCACGACCGTGTAGCATCTTACAACCCAGATATGACATTCTAATGTTTTACAGTGTACAAATAAATTGAATTTGCACATAGACCAAAAGTGAAACTAATGTTTAAAGTTTTTGTATTAAAAAGGATAGTTTGAAGGACCCCACACATTTATTGTTTGTTTGTAGCGGACCTTCTGTGTCTATTTTGTGTCATAGGGCAAGAGCAGTGAGAATGAATGTTTTAAATCGTACATGGATAAAATTCAATTATTCAGGACCCTAAATATTTTTGAACTTAAAGCAAAAATAAATCTAATGCATTTCCCAATGTAATGATATACAAGGACATTGCAGCTGATACGGGTGAATCTATCTCTAATCTTTTTGCTTATTATTTCAGTTCTACGTTTCTCAAAGTATTTAACGACCTAAATTCGATTTCTTAAACACCTGTCGCTAACAGTACCTGTCCTGATGACTTTGGTACTTCAGTTCATTCCATTGAAGTATCATCTAGTGAGGTCCTTAAGCTTCTTCTAACTCTTAACCGGTCTAAATCAGGTGGTACAGATACTATACCCCTCGATTTTATAGTCAATTGCTCAGCAAGTCTCGTAGTTCCATTAAGTCTACTATTCAAACGCTCGCTTACTGAAGGTTCGGTCCCCGGTACATAAAAAAGGCGACAAAGCGGATGTAAATACATAACTACAGACCAATTTCAGAGCTGTGTCTATTTTCGAAAATATTGGAAAGGCTAGTTTACAATAGGATTACAGTAGTTTAAAGGGGTTTTTTTGAAAAACCGATCAAAAACATCTAACCTTTTTAGTGTCTTCTGATTTTATTTCTGACGTAATGGATCGGGGACATCAGGTAGGCGTTATATACACAGACTACAGTAAATGCTTCGATCGTATTGATCATTCTGTACTGTTGTCTAAATTATTAAATGCCGGTATACATGGCGATCTATTAAGATGGTTTGCACCGTATCCGGTGTACCCCAGGGTTCTTTGCTTGGACCACTTTTATTCATTATTATTATTAACGACATTAAAAAATGTTTCTTGCACTCAAAAATATTGTTATTCACAGATGAATAAGATTTCTGATGCACAAGTGTTACAAAGTGACCTAAATAATTTCTCATTATATTGTCGTTATAACAAATTAGATTTGAATGTCTCGAAATGTTTTTATATGACGTTTTGTCGCAAGAAAAACTTTACTTTTTTATGTGATAGGTGGCAAACGAGCAGACGGATCACCTGATGGTAAGCGATTACCGCCGCCCACAGCCCATAGCGATGGTAAGCGATTATTCGCGTTTCCAGAAACTATAATAATTTGCCTATCGATCTAGACCTTTTCAGCTCCAGTGCCGTAGCTTCGCAAATAATTCTAGTTAACGAGTTTTTCAAATGATAAATCTTATCGAATTATTTGTAGTCCTATCTATAGCTCTGTATTTGCGTGTATTTTCCACAAATAATGTATATCATCTATTATTTGTATTCCGTTCCTATCTTCCGAAATTCTATTGGTGGCAACTTCTTATTTGGCATTGTTATATTCTATTATATCGTAATTTATAGTTTTAAGTTGGTTTGTAAGTTTTCCTACAATAAATAAAATAAAATATATTAACAAAGCTCAGACTTAAGAAATGGTAAACAACCATATATTTTCTATGGCCCTGATCGGGCGATAATAAAAAGGCTGGGCGTGCGATCAATTGCATAGACAATATAGACAATGGGAGGCAGATCTCTGCCATAGAGAGGGGCCATAACTCAGGGATGACCACGCCTAGTCAGTAGGGTCGAAAGAGTTCTTATTTATTGTACGATTTATATTATTTTGGTATCGAGTAGTTTATTCTTATCTTCCTGATTCTTTATCGATAGCTTATATAGTATAGTTCGACAATCTGTAAGCATTTCTAAGATATTCCTTAATATAAATAAATACATTTTTAGTCCGAGCCTCAATCAAAAGTAATATAAATTATTATTTTTTAGATAGAAAGAATCTTTACACATTATTTTAAGTAGTTTTTTTTCTCTACGTAGTACAAAGTTTAGGGTAGTGTTAGCGAAGTGAGAAGAAACGTCGAGGCCACATCAATTTAACATTATTTAAAAATATATACCTAATTAAGCAATCAAAAAAAATACATGTCCATATATCTTTGTCAATTACATAATGTTTACATAATCTAAGATAGTATTTTAAGAGCACAGATTACTTTTTTAACACAAGATTTGAATTTTTATAAATTTACATAAATTTACTATTTAATAATATAGAAAATATTGTTTTTCAAGTTAGTGGTTATCAAAGTTCTTATATTAAGTATCACACTAATAATAAAATAATGTACAAAATAAACAATTTTTCTTTGTGGCTGACCATTTGACCTTTAAAATCAAAATTGCTTATTATTTATCAAAAAAATATACAGACCTTGCTGTCTGCATATTTTAAAACAAGATTAATTTATTTATGTTCATGCTGTTTTTTTTTTGTCATTTTCGAAGGCTTCTTCGGGACATTTATAGAATAATCAACAAACTATGTTGTCCCAACTGCTGGGGCATAGGTATCTCTCATATCTCAGTAAGAATTGACATAAAAATATTTTCAGAAGGTGTAAAGTATGAAATAAAAATATCGTACATAAGTTATCTTAGGTCATTCTGTTCCCAATAATTTGGTAAAGATGCAACATGCCTTTTTCTTTTATTCATCACTCTAACATAAGTTATCATAGGTATATTTCTTATATGAAGCGGTCGTGGCTCAGTGCAGCTTGCGTGGTCGCGTCGATCACGCAGGTTAACTGACTACAGACCCGGTCATAACCTGGATGGGTTGACTATTAGTGGCATTTATCTAGACCGTTTCCGTGCTTCGCAAGGCACTTTAAGTCGTTGGTGCCGGCTGCTGTCATTAGATGGCAGTCGTTAAGCCATGTTGTAGGCCTTACAGGCGGCTTGAAAACTTTTGACTTTGGGGTTGACCACTAGCCCCACAACCTTCACCAATCCGGACTTGGCCCCCGAGTGTGGAGTATGGCCTAACCTTACCGACTCCGGGAAGAGACCCGTGCCCCTGCAGTGGGGACATTATGGGTTGTTAAAGATAAAAATAAATTTCTTATACTTACTTATTTTTAACAATTAAATAGGGTGAAATTAAAATGGCGGACCAAATTTTAACTGTGGCTTCCAGTCATGACACTGAACAACTTTCTCTAAGGAACCAAATGACTCGGAGCAAAAAAAAAATTGACTTTCCATACAAAGTTGACTACCAAGTTAATCGATTTGTATGAAGAGTCCAATTTTTTTTTTGCTTCGATTGAATCGGTTTCTTAAGAAAGTTGTTCAGTTCCATGAGCAGAAATCACAGTAAAATTAAAATGAAATCGCGGAACAAATTCCGCGATTTCAATTTCGCCCTGTAATTTCAGATTTTTAAACAATTTATGCTCGGATACTGCGTTTTTCAATTCATAAACTTAATTTCATATTTTTTTATTAAGTCGTGATACAGTTGATAGAGAACCGACATGATGTCATAAAAACTCTTTTGGATTATTTACTGTAAAGGATATTTTAAATAAAGGACCTTATACAGGTGTAACAAAATAGGTGCAGAAATCTAGGGATTAATTTCAAATAATGTTTGTTATACTTACAACTTTCAGCTGATCAGCTGTTTGCGAAATTTTCTATAGAGATTCACAATGTTATTTTGTAATTTCAACTAAATCGTAGACCAACGGTTGTTCAGTACTCATTATGAGTAGAAGCCGGAATTAAAGTGGGTCTTACACTTACTTTGTTACTTGTTTTGGTAAACAAACATCGAGTAGCTTTGTTAATACGAGCAGTCATTTGTTTTTCATCTTCAAATCTACTTAATACCCAATGATTATAAACGAAACGGCATAATGCGCTTATGGCTCTCTTGCATTTTTAAGAAGATTTCCAAACACTAAGTAGATTTTTTAGGATCAAATCCCTCTATAGCAGGGAAGCGAGTAGCGGATGCTGCAGCGAAAACAAAAACAAACAAAAAAAAACACATATATATTATATATATTCAGTATACTATTAATTGCTACTGGCCATGCAACACTCACCTGCTTACTTACAGCTAATTACAACTCACTAGAACATCTTACATCTAAAAATCTACGATTGACCTATGGGCTTATTACTACATAACTATCTACTTATTATTATTTATACATACTTGAGCCACATTCACTTTTTCATTTTCATTTACTATATTAACACTATTATATGACATTTATTTTTGCCTGACATGTTTGTTAGATACACTGAGTTGCGTACATTTCACCTACCATCGCTTGTCTTGGCTGAAAAACAGCATTAGTCCAGTCAATTTACGAATTTTTGTATGGAATAGGTTACATTTAATGCACTTTGGGTGAAAATTTAGAATATGTTACTTAAATAATTGCAAAATGAAAATTCATGAAAATCTCTTATGAGTATTTGATAATTTTTCGGTAATTAGCCCCTAAAGAAACAAAATTAAATTTAAATGTGAACAAAAAATAGAAAACTGGTGATTTTTTACATGAGGGCTTCTTATAAGACGTTTTATTTATATTTATACATAATCGTCCCCGATCGAGATCAAAACATTGAGTAGATATTGAATATAATATATTTAAAAATTTATAACTTGAAAAAAAATACTGCAAGGTGAGTGATATTTTGTCTTAGGGGGTACATAACCACTGTCAATAACCATGAGAGTTATCTCCAAGGTGACTTCGTTATTTATTTTTTTATTAAGTTTTATTCGATTTTAACCCTTGCACATTAAAGACACTACGAATATTTTTATGAAATCTAATAGTAATATTTTTTTTTAACTAAGACTAAGAAAAATCCCCGGTCAATCTGTTGCACAGTTTCTGTAATAATCTAATAACAATTATAATTCGCGAGCGGGCTGAGTGGGGGGCGCGGGCGGGGGAATGCGGCATGCGCGGCGTCCGCGCTACCCCGCGAGTTCTTTATTCAGCTAAGCTATAGCTGGGGATTTCGTGCAACATCTTGTATGAGAACTGTTTTTAATTTTGGATCAATGTTTCTCTCTCTCTTTCTTTTCTTTTCGTGTGGCACGTTTTTTTACTATTCACAAGATATAGATGGCAGTTGCCTGATGTTCCACTTAGCATCATCCGCGGTCACGTGTCTACCTATTGGGTTTTGTGTGTGTTATCAAGGATTTAAACTTGGTATATAGTTGTTCTTTAGGTGGTCTTGAGTGTTAGCCCAGGAGGCATCGGGAGGCATCACAAAGGTGGCAAGGGAAAACGGGGAAAGTTTGATTCGGCCGCGCTCTTCTTTCGAGCTTATATCTCCATAACTATATGTACTGGGGCAAGTGTGATAATTATCGGACAATCAAAGGAATACCAATTCATTTGAAACAAATAATTGCTTCCATCGCTAGAAAAAAAATTGGCTATGGAGGGTACATGTAAGGAGATTTGTCTCTGTGTACAAAAGTGTCCATCAAAACGCGTTAAGTAAGGGTGGTGTTATTGTATAAAAAGCGGTCAAGTGCGTGTCGGACCACGCGCAGTGTAGGGTTGTTTAGTACTTCGACAAACACTGCTTCAAGGGGAAAACCTCCCGTCTTACAAAACTGACTACTACTCGTTAACTTGTAAAGCCTACTTAGCTGTGACAGTTTTCCTTTTAACTTCGTTAAATATACTACTGCCGTGAATTTTTTCACATTTCTAAAAATAACCATTTAGCTGTCGGGGGGGGGGGCACATGACTTTAACAAAAAATTGCACTTTAAAGCTTAATATTTCGAAATCGAATCCATGACTCGAAAAATAGGTTTCGCAAACCCACAATATTTTTGAAAGACCTATTCAACGATACCGCACACCCTGGGATAGTCGAGAGAAAAAAATTTCAAAAAGAGCTAGTAACTTTAGTTCTCCTACGTATCTCCTCATATCTGATTTAATCACGTAGGGAAACACCAAGCGTAGCACGTTCCATCGCCCTTTGAGTGACTTTAAGCCTTCTTATAAGGTCCATAGTAAGCGACCATGTCTCGGATCCATATGTCATCACTGGAAACACACACTGGTCATGGACTTTAGTCTTGAGACACTGCAGTATTTTGGACGTAAAGATATTGCGAAGTTTCCCGAACGCTGCCCAGCCAAGTTGGATTCGACGGCTGATCTCTTTCTCAAAGCTGGACCTACCTAACTGGACTGTTTGTCCCAGGTATATACAGGATGTAACAGACTTTTCGTACAAATCGATCAGCTGGCGAACCAAGTTTGTATGAAAAGTCCAAAAAAATTTTTGCGATTTCAACAAAGTTGTAGAACAAAAGTTGTTCAGTTTGATGGGTAAAAGTCAACCTTGAAGTATTGTCACACACTTCTGTTACACCCTGTATATTCGTCAACAACTTCGAGCGTAGAGTCTCCAACCTTCAGAGGAGTGGGTGTAACACGGATGTTTGACATGATTTTCGTCTTATCCATGTATCATTTTAAGACCCACTTGTTGGGAGACTCTACTTAGTCCTTTGAACATTGCGCCTAGATCCTCCAAGGTCTCAGCCATGATCACGATATCGTCAGCAAATCGAAGGTGAGTGATGTACTCGCCATTGATGTTAATGCCGAGTCCTTTCCAGTCCAGAAGCTTGAAAACATCTTCCAGTGCAGCGGTGAACAGTTTCGGAGATATAACGTCTCCCTGTCTCACCCCACGCTGCAGCCGGATAGGTTTCGAATTCTGATCCTGGAGGTGGACCAACATGCTGGCATTTTCATACAAACACTTCAAAACTTCGATGTATCGATAATCGATCTGGCACCGTTAGGAGAGATTGCAATACAGCCCAGGACTCGATCGAATGGACTATGAGAAAGCCTTTGGCTTTCTCATAGTCCACAAACGCCAAGCTTAGTGGTCGATTATACTCTTCGGTCTTCTGTATAATCTGCCGAAGCGTATGTATGTGGTCTATGGTACTGAAGCCTTTTTGGAAACCGGCTTGTTCGGGAGGCTGGAAGTATATAAGGATTAATATGCATATCCGTACCAAATTACAGCTCTGGAGTACTAATAGTCTCTGAGCTAAGCCGCGGACAGATAGACGGACAACTAAACTATAAGAGTTCCTCGTTGACTACGGAGCTCTAAAAAGGGTAAATTTTAAAGAAAGCGAGAAAAGTTATTAGAAACAGAGAAGAAAACAAGGAAAGAATCAGCTTTGTTATAACGCACTTTAAAACAAAAAACATAAAATAAGTTTTTTTTTTCATATATTATTTTCATAATCCTTGTCTACATTAGCGCCACTCTGATGGATTCTTGAACTATTATTTACTGCTTACAGTTGGACACTTTTTTAACTAATCCCCCCATATAAAACAGTCTTCCTTATACTATTGGCATCGATAGGCATCACAAAAGTGGCGAGGAGAGGCAAGGAAAGTTTGATTCGGTCGCGCTCCTCTTTCGAGCTAATACGTCCATAACTTTATGTACTAGGTCAAGTGTGATATCATTTTCGGATAATTCAAGGAAAACTCATTCATTTCTGATTAAATAAAGGCTTCTTTCAAGTTCTTTCACTAAAAAAAATATAACAAATTCATAAAATCCGAATAACGTGGACAACATATTTAAAAAAATGGTTATTTATCTAGTACAAAATAGATTTTCTATCTAGCACAAAGTCCTTACCACGCGGAATTTGTACACTCAACGTTTCAGGAAATGTTTGCGAAGCGAGAAGAAACGTTGAGTCCAGAAGAAACTCACTCCAGCACATATTTTTTTAACACTTAATTTCTATTAAAAATCATGTCAACAATAAAATTATGAGCTGTAAGATCCATACACGGTTTGAGATATTTATTTCTCAAAAAGAATTACTAATTCACTTAACTTAAGAAATGCAATATAAGTGCTTAAATTATTTATAATAGTGAAGGAAAATATTATTTACATCGAAAACAAATAATCCGTCGGTACTTTGGAATACAAATCTGGTCCATAAATGACTTGTTTAATAAAAGCAATGGATAGGATCTACTAAATTGCCATGATTGGGTATGACCAAAAGCTATGTTCAATAATATATTTAAGCAAATTTATGTTAATTTTAGTGAATATACTTTATATGAGAAGCGGTCGTGGCTCAGTGCGGCTTGCGTGGTCGCGTCGATCACGAAGGTTAACTGACTACAGACACGGTCATAACCTGGATGGGTGTGACTGTTAGTGGCATTTATCTCGACCGTTTCCATGCTTCGCAAGGCACGTTAAGCCGTTGGTGCCGGCTGCTATCGCTAGATAGCAGTCGTTAAGCCACGTTTGAGTCCTTATAGGCGGCTTGAAATTTTCTGACACTGGGGTTGGCAACTAGCCCCACAACCTCCACCAATCCGGACTTGGCCCCCGTGTGTGGAGTATGGCCTAACCTTCCCGAGCAAGGTTCGGAACCGGTTAACAAATACCGGTTAATTTCGTTCGAATTTCGGTTAACGATTCCGTTCAGGTTAAAACCGGTTTCCAGCTTAACCGGTAAATTTGAATAAAATATCGGTTAATCAGGAAGCGGTTTTCTAACCTAAATAAGAACTAAATTAACCGGTTAAAACCAAACTTAGTCAAGTACAGGCGCGTCGCGCGGGTGCCACTGCCCGAGTCTTCTGCTCACTTTCTCGCACGCTTTCAATTGATTGCACGCGGCAAACATGCCTACAAAGTCGCATATTCTTCAAATTAACCGGTTAATTCCGTTCGAACGAAAAAATATCGGTTTTGGTTAAACCGGTTAAATATACCGGTAACCGAAACCTGATCGAAACCTTAACCGAAATTATTTCGATATAGGGGTCAATGACCGAAACCGGTATTTTCAAAAAACCGATTTCCGAACCCTGTTCCCGAGTTATGGGAAGAGATACGTGCCTCTGCAGTGGGGACGTAATGGGTTGTTAACATACTTTATGAGCCACACACATAACATCCCAAAAGGCATCTTTATACACTTCCGTAGTCCGTACTAACAACTGACGGTAAATTTTTCAACCTAGACCGAATGAAGGCACGTAACAAAGTCTTATGCCATATAGTTACAGCAATAAGGTACGTGGACGACTTATGTTTTACAGCGAAATCCCCTAATATCTCTGCAAAAACTGATGACCAGTTTTGACGAGTCATTAAAAAAAATTGAGTACTGACAGTGTAAGTAAGATCGATGTTATGTATGTTGGGAGACAACTGAACAATCTAACTCCAAATGTATCTCGGTTAGAATGTCATGAAGCATGTGAAGAAGTTTAAGTATTTGGGAAGTGCAATAACATTCAAATGTGACCTCAACCCTGAGATCATTGGAATTGGTTCAGCTTTAGCAGTTGTTGGCAAACGTAGACCTACATTCTTCCGGTCGCATGATATTAGCTACTAAGATCTCGGTGTATATGTCCAAAGTAATTCCAAGCCTCCTCAATTCGTGAGAGACATAGTGTTTATATAGAGCTATGACAGGTATAGATCGATGGATCCATTTTGGTACAGATATTACGAAATAGCCTGTCGTAAGGTCGTTTGTTTCGTCATAGCTATATCGGCCCCCCTCCCCCTTTCTTATGACTGGCTATTTGATGATCTACGAATCAAGACGAAAATATTGATAATTGTTGTAGCTATACATATAGGAGCCAGAGAAACAAACTCGGTAAATAGAGCACTTTTTTTTTTTTTTTTGCCACCAGTCTAATAGGAAAGAAATACGCTGCCTCGATAGATTTCACGTGCAGTGCCTCCGTGATATCATGAACATCGACTGGTCCAACCATATAAGATATACAAAAGTTCTACACCGTGCAAACGTATACGGAATTGAGGCGTACCTTAGGCGAAGAAAATTACGTTGGTGTGGTCTTGTGACTCGTATGCTGGGTTACGAAACGTGTCAGTTACTGAGAGCTTCAAGAGGGCAAGCGAAAGCAAAGTGGACAGCTATTGCGGTATAATAACGCCGCCACCGTGATGCCTCCCGATGCCTCCCGGGCTTATTCCACTTAAGACCACCTAAGGAACAACTATGCCAAGTTTGAGGTCTTGATTCTTGATCCAAAATTACGGTAAATCGCAACGACGATATGTCGCATCTAGTTCGTGAAATTTAGCGTAAATACCTACCTACTTTTACTTCATAAGAACAGGCCCACTGGCATTGGAAGTGGGGTTGCTTTGGCAGGCTCATGGAAAGTCATGGAAAAATGGCGATGACACTCATGTCATGACAATATATTAATTATGTATAATTTTTGGAGTTAAATGTTCGGCGAATCAATAGGACAAAGTTTCTTCTTTTGAATTGAATTTACAGTAGGTATATCTATGTGGTAAATCAGTAGGACGGTAGTACGATGATCACGTTTGGATGCCCACAATCAATTATTATTAAATAACTACTATCTACCTATCATATTGTGCATTTTATCACATTTGCGTTTCGCACTATCCATCTAGCTATCCGCGCACTTGTCTTTTTCGCACCCAATAGCTCCGTCTCTGTCGCACACTGGCTATGCGTACGTGGCAGCTGACGCACCTTCTCGGCGTTTGAAATATAATTATAATGTCTAATACGTTTTAGATAAAATGCGTTTTAAGAAGAAACTTCTTTGTTTGTACAAGGGACGATGATGATTTCCAATAGATAATATTAGTGTTACGGCACAGCCAAGAAAATATTTGTAGTGTCTTTAATGTGTACTACAGAAATCTTTAAAAAATCGTTTTTAACTGGGTTCTGAAATAGTCACCTAGGTGAAAACTTAACACATGTTCAAGCCTTACAATTAGACTTAAAAAACATAAAAATCTCCGAAGGCTCCATTTTGTAAGTATTATTTTTCACGCAATAATATAAAAAATATCGTAATATTAAGAATTTATTGCTTTAAACTAGAGACAACTTAAGTACCATATTTATAAGGTAACTATAGTTATAAATCTATTGTTTGGCGTATACAAGTTAAAAGGCGTCTTTAGGTATTTCTAAGGGTTGAACGCCCTTACAATCACAAAATTACCACGAATGCTTAGTAAAACACCAATTCTTTTATTTCCAAACCATTTTAGTCAGGTGTCTTTAATGCGACCTCAAATCTTTTATTTACTGGACTAAAATCAAGATATCAATCAATCAGAGAGACCTATAGGGTATACCTAGAATCATGAAATTTGGAGGAAGAAGCAGGAAGCAATGCTTAGCACAAGTAAAAAAAATATTGTTTTTGGACTTTACTTGTACTTATAAGACATTGTTTCCTGCCAAATTTCATGATTCTAGGTATACGGGAAGTACCCTATAGGTTTTGATTCCCATGCGAGTGTCCAAATATGCGGTTTGAATTTTTCATAGTTTCAAGGGATTGCAGGCCTCAGTATTTGATATAAATTTCAACTTGATACATCTACGCGTTCCTGAGAAAACGGGTCTTGACAGACAGACACACGGACAGACAGACGAACGGACAAAAGAGTGATCGGATAAGGGTTCCTTTTTCCTTTTGAGGTACGGAAACCTAAAAATTACCAATTTTAAGCGAAAAAAACTCGCTTTAAGGTATTCCTACATATGACATTTTTGTTACATAAATATTTCTCGTTCAAGGACTCGTTTAGGTAATTACTACAGTATGATGATAACACAGTATTGGCTCTTATTGAGCTCAATCACCCGGTCAAAAACAAGTTACATCATTTAAAAAATGGAACTATTTTATAGAATGCAATATATAAATATGTATATACGTACTCTAACTCGTTGTCGGTACTCTTAACAACCTATAGTGTCCCCAATACTGGGTCACGGTTCTCTTCCTATACCTCGGGAAGGTTAGGCCACAGATAAATATAATACTAGTAAACTAGATTAGGCCATACTTAATACTATACATACTAACAACGAATAAAATTTGAATCATTTTTTTATGCTCGATTATCATTAACTTCTACTTAAAATCATCGGTGGCTCCACGGTAGTGACTTCGACCTCCTAAAACAGAGGTCTCAGGTTCAAATTCTGGCCACTGTACTTATGATTTTTTAGAAACTTATATGCATTATTGTGAGTAAATCTGCACGTCTGTTTACTAGATGTATATGATGGTCGCGTTGCACACGTTTAAATGTAAATAAATCAACAACATGTAACCGCGGGCTATGCTAAGTGCAACATCAGGTAACTGCCGTCTATCTCTTGTGATGGCACGGTTAAAAGTGCTACACGTTAAGAAGAAGATTATCATCATCAGCCAGAAGAAGTTCACTGCTAGAGACAAAGTCCTAAATTTCCACACTGACCGGTCTTGCGCTACCCACATCCAGCGACGTATGCTTAAAATCTAGATATCTCACTCCATTGCGTGTGAGCCTTAGTTTCTATACTGTTCGCATTTTGATACTACAATCAAAACATCAATCCCTACATTTTTATGTTATACTTGTTTATAGGAAGACGTCTGCGGTGTTTACGCGAATTTATATTTATTAATTTATTCAAGATTCTTAATGATATTTTTTTTTGGTTTTGATTGAGTAAATAGTGAAAGCTACCGTTTTTTTTCTGTTAATTTGGATTGTTGTTTTTATTTGGGTGATTTGTGATTAATTGAAAGTGTATATTTATTTTATCAAGGTAGAGACACTTTAATTCAATAATACCAAAATGACGATTCAAACTGTAAAAAAGGTATGTTTAGGATTTAAGTTCTTTTTTTATATTTTACACTTACTGGGTATTTTTATTTGAGTATAATGTTATAATGTGTTTACTGATATGAAAATATAAATGATGCTTTTTGATTTACCTATTTTATGCGATCAATAAAAACAATATTTCAATTAATGTACGTAGGTACATACAAATGTAATAATTACCTTAATTGTCAGGTTGGCCTTTATCTGCAATCACCAAATGAAAATCTTTTTTTTAATAAAAAATAAAGTAAATAAATTTTGGGTAATTAAACTATACGTCCTCATGTTATCCACTTATCGCGGAATGGAAAATCTAAAAAAGTTTAATTAAAAACAGACAGACGCAGTAGTATGTATAATAAATGTAACAAAGAAAATAACAATATTTTAAGCATCTTACTGATAAACCTAAATATCCTTTGAGACATTTTTTGTTCAAAGAGAAAACAAATATAGAATTTCTCATACAAAGATCTGATCAAATTAAGAAATGTTCAAACATTTTTGCAAAATCGTAGAAAATATCGTCATTCAGATTATAAATTGAAGTTTAAATATTACTACAGTTTATATAAATACTCAAATAAAGTAAAACCAAAACAAGCTAATAATTAATACTATCCAGTACTATGCAAAAATCTAAACAATATAAAAAATAACAGAATAAATCATGCTGTAGCATTTAAACTCTGTCAGGAATCTAAATATACTTAATTGTTAAATATTGGATTAAATGCATACCTTCCTTCTCATTGTTCGTAGATATTATTTTTATGTAAACATATTCAGTAATTATAATAATTTAATAAATCGGAAAATATTACAATGGGAAAATATTATTTTACCACTTTTAAAAAAAGTCAAAAAAATGTTGAACTATCCATACCAAAATGGTCAAAGACTGAAGGATTTGTGATAGGGTTATTAAAAACCAACGTAATTATTAAATTTTAATACCCAATAATACACAAATATTTTATTGAGGACATCAATATGTAAAACTAAACTAGTTTACTCTACAATTAAAGAATATTTGAATTGAATTGTTGTAAAATTTTAATTATAATTAAAAAAAGGTTTGAAAGACGGTTTCTAATGAATTTGATGCCACAAAATTCAGATAGCTTTCATCTAATGTATACCTAGTTATAAATTTCCGTACTAATAGTAAACTCTAAAATTCATATTTTTTAAATTTAAGTAGACGCTTCATACATTTTTTAAATCGTTTTTTTCCTACTAAGTACAAAATTCCAAACGAAATTTGTGCAGTCAACTTTTCGGGAAATGTTAGCAAAGCGAGAAGAAATACCGAGCCCAAAAAATTTGCTTGAGCACAAAAAACTGAACTACAATTTACGACATCAATATAGATATGACCTGAAAGAGCATTACCTACATCTCCATATGTATGACATTTACATCTTGTAGTAGTTATGTGTTCTATATCGTATTAGAGCACTAAACTTAATGTCTAGACCACGCTAATCTTTTTGAATTGTTCCTTTTTCAGTAAAAAAATCTAACATTCTAAAGTGTTGAGTAAACCTTATTCAATTTTACTAAACCTTGTAATGGATCCGTCCATGATTTCTGTCCAAATAAAAACATTCTCTCATAATCTTAGAAGTAGGTATAAACAAAACATTATGCAGGTACGTAATTATAAAAATTTATTATACCCGATTTGCATTTTTTGCTCCTACCAGTCTCACATCCTTGCGCGCTTAACCCAATAAAAGGAACTTGCTAAACTACTCAGTTATACAATAATATATATTACAGCTATTTATCTATATCAGGAATTACAGCTAAAGTTTACCATAAAGCCACGCTCAGTCTGGCGTCAGTCTGGTCCATCAGTCTGGTCAGGATGATCGGAAAATGATCGTGTAACCCACTGTCTGCCGTTAGTCTAGATTAACTGTGTACCGTGAAAATCATCCACCATTCTGGCGTCAGTCAAGAGTGATGGACCAGACTGACGTCAGACTGAGCGTGTAACCTTGCTCTTAGACTATCTTATCAAATTTGTTTGGACGTATGCAGAAGTTTAGAAAATAGAACTATGAGCATAATATTTTATTTTGTTCACTTCAATTTAAAATTTAATTTCCCATAATTTATGTCTAAACATTACTTGCACTTCATCTTCTATACTATAACCTGTTACTTTATTCCAAAGTATAGCGTAGTAAGATAGATATAGGACTATTAGTGCCCAAGATTCTTTATTATAAATTAGACAAGTACTGATCAGTTTTATGGCTTTACAGTTGAAATTTTGACGTTTCCATGTTTCAGCAATATAATTCATTTTACTATATTTTTATGTCATATAGTTATTAAGAGAAAGACTAGATAATACAAAAACTAGTGTTAGCAAAGAGAAATTAGTGCTTTATCATTAAATAACACTTTTTGTAACCTTCTCCAAGACTTGAGGTAGACCCTTCGTACGACGTTCGTGTCACTTCGGGGTCAACAGTTGGTAGATAGGTTGATTGGATCTAAAAGAGATCAGAGGAGGCAGTGGAGTGGTGATATAAAATGTTTCTTGTTGGCCTCGAGTGCGAGTAATTACCTATTTCTGTAACTAATCGTCTATTTTTCTGATTCGATTGATATTTATACGCACGGCTCGCATCTGATCGGTATTTTTGTGTCAAAAATATTAATTTCGAGTTGTCGTAGTTGCGAATAAGTAAATAAAATGTATGTGTTCATAATATCAGCAGCGCCTCCGTAGCATAGTGGCTTGTCCGCTCGCTTCACATCAGGAGGTCGCGGGTTCGATTTGCTGCGGGGTCCAACTTTGTAGGACTCGGTTTTGTTGGTGGTAGGGCATTTTCTGAGCCCACCTGGCTAGCTAGCTATCTTATCTAAGTCTTGTTGCAAAACATCAATGTTAACAGCATTAATGTGCTCTGGCTTGAAGATAAGATAGTTCCCCATTGCGTTGAGGAATCTTGGTAATCTTCGGCATCATCATCACTTACCATCAGGTGAGATGATGCCAAGGGCTTACCAATTGAGGGTAAGAAAAATCCTAAAGCGCTATAATAGAAAACACTTTTCTCGTTTTACAGAAACCAAACTTGAGCAAAAACGTCAAAAAGTTACTTAACGTGACTTCAAAAGATGTGGAGCACGTTTTGAATACTCTAGGCATCACTCAGAAGGCGCTAGACGAGATTGTTCAAAACATAAAAGAATGGTACGAGAAACAACCTCACCTGCCCCAAGGCGAACTACGTAAGTATAATTTTGTTTATTATTTTTATTGTACACCTGCTTTCAAATCGTCTGCGTTTATAGTATAATTTAGCACTATTATTTTTATTACGAGTACATTCGTATAGTTCGATTTTGCTTTGATATTTATAGAAAACGTAAATTTCTATCTACGTAGGTATATCTTTCTACTGAGGTAGCGAAACAGATGATTTGGTTTAATAGTGTACAGTCTCGTGCAACTAAAAGTATACAGCCAAGTAGTGCAAGTAGTACTAGATGGCACGGCTACCCTGCATACTTTAAGGTGCACGGGATTATACACTGTATTAAATTATAATACTATACATTTACATTGTAAAACGATATAACTACGTTTTTCAATATTATACGTAGTTGCAACAGTTTTAGGAAAAAGACAATAGAGACATAATTATGGCATGACTTAGTTATAATATAATTTGAATATTTATAAATACTTTATTTCGTTTTCCTTTAATTAATCACTATGAAATAGTTAATACTGGGTATTTAAAAAAGTGGGTTTGAAACTTTAAGGAGTTACTCAGAATAAAGTAAAGAATACAGGAAAAAATATTGAAATAATCCGATCTACAACGTTTTTCTTCAATTTTCCATACAAATTCTTGATTCACAGTTTTCAGACTTAGTACGGGAATCTGAAAAAAAATATTTGAAGAACGGATTTTTTTCAATATTTTTCTATACTTGACTTGGAGTAACCCCTTCAAACTTCAGACGCACTTTTTTAACACCCTGTACATGTATGTTTTTTCAGTAAATATACAATTAAATAAAAAAAGACCGATTACAAAGTGACGCCCAAAAATTGAATGTAAATCATAATATTTTTAAATATTTTATTGTAATTAAGTGATCTTACGTAAAACCAGCCAGTTTTTGATTGAGACCATTGATAGGTATTTTGCATAAACCTATAAAAATATATTTTTCCTGGAATACCAGTAGAATAATATTTTCTTATTATTTTGGCGTGTGTAGTGACTGTCTAGTTATCCGAGGTTCGTAGGTTTGCAGATTTCGACCCAGACAAAACATTTCTGAGATGAGCAGATTTATTTACTATTGTCTTATAAGGAACTATATCAGTCTCTGGTTCCCATAATATATGGAATCCTAGTTTGGGACGAAATTATCATGTATATTCTGGATATTTATTAATTAATTTAACATCAAAAAACATATCTGAAATAGCTCTGCCTTCAAAAAAAGATTTGAACAATATTAAAAGTTTTTCTTTTGTGTCAATTTTTCAGTATTATATTTTTTATTTTAATACTAATTTTATATTCTTAAAGCATAATCCTAGTTTATCAAAATGTTCTAGTTAAATAACGAACAAAATGTAGTGTAGTGTTACTTTTCAGTCTCAAATATCTAGGTTCACCTTGGTTCCGTTCACACAACACAGGTATTTGATCATGCGCCAGAAACTGGTTGAGATCTAATCTGAACTGATTATAACTAGTTTGAGATTTAGTTTTTTAATACCTAGAAGTTGTATTTTTTTGTATTCTTTGAGAACTAGGTGTAGGGCATTTTAGATTTACAGCTACGGACATGAGGAACGCGACCTTTATGCACGTCTAGTAATCAGAAGTACATGTTTCCTTAGTCTGTTTTCCTTCTCTGTTAATGCAATCTGTATGCAAATGTACTTATGTTTCAAAAAACTTATTAGCATATTGGCCAGGTTTTAAAAGTGAGACCACTGGTTAGGCTGGAGTCACTACCAGGAAGTCACCGATACTTTTCACCGCCGCCATTCCATCTTATAGTTTCGCGAATCGGCTTAGAGAAGGAACAGCCATCGGAACTACATCCTGGTATCGCAAATGCGGTAATAGTGATGTTTCATCAGGTTGGCATATGCCATTAATAAAGAAATAAATAATAGGGAGATATAAAAACTCATTGTTAATAGGTAAAAACTAAACTACCAAAATCAACCTTCCTTCAAATTCCTTAAGGCTTAAGCTCGGTAATGAATAAAATAGCCGAAATATTTATTTGAATAATGTATCAACATAAATCTTTAAGGACCAGAGTCTGGGTTTATTTCCATTCCTATCCAATTTAAGATACCACCGTAAGCTTCACTTTATTTACTGCTCTTAGCATCTGCTTGACTAAACGACTTGTTTATGTTAATTTTGTGACGTAATTTTAAAATTAGCCGACATTTTGAAACGGATAAATGGAAGTATTTTTAAAAACATTTTTTATTGCTTGTTGCTAACCTCTATTGTTAACAGTTATAACGATAAAATGTGTTCAAAATTAGAAGAAGGAAGCTGCTCGCACGTCCGTCGGGCTAAGATAACAATGATACTAATGAAATAGATAGTGATTTCAGTTAGCTGGTTATTATTATTGCCAAATAAAAAATATAAAATGTAACAAATTATTATATAAGGTGCCACTTTATTAGTGCCCGATATTTTAGTCAGTGCTTTTACTCCTGATTCTGATCAACTTTCCCCAAGGAACCCATAGTCAAATCACAATTTTTTTTTGGACTCTCCATACAAATCGATCAGCCGAGCAAGTAGAAGCACTGACTAAAATATCGGGCACTAATAAAGAAACACCTTACATATACAGGGTGAAATTGAAATCGTAGAACTAATTTTAGCTGTGTTTTTTTTGCTCCGATTGAATTGGTTTTTAGAGGAAATTGTTCAGTTCCATCAGTAGAAACTACAGTCTACAGTTAAAATTTGTTCCACGATTTCAATTTCACCCTGCAGGTCCTGTTAACTGGTATCTTGATTATATGCTTTATACTGAGCAACTTTTGTTCTAGAACCAAAAAAATTGGCCAACAACACAAATCGGCCTTAACTAATTTACTTATTCACCAAATTTGTATCCATAGTAATACAAATAAATTATACCTACCAACACTTAACAAATACTTTACTGATGCCGCAAATAAAGTTCTGATTTAGAACTTTATTTTCGGCATCAGTAAAGTATTTGTCAATTTTCAAAGTTTGTAGGTATAATTTATTCGTATTACTATCAAATCCCTTTAAAGCTAATGTTTGAGTTATGAGATCTCTAGATTTATATTACAGAATTCAACTTCTTACCTTGATAATATCTCGAAGGTAGATCTTTTCCAGCGGAGTTATTAAATCAGAAATTCCAGCAGAAAATTCTCATTAATTTCAGACGACGAGGTGATTATTCGCCGTCTCATCACGCAGAGCTTCAGCATTGAGAGAGTGAAAGAGAAAATCGATAATTACTACACGATAAGGCACAAGATGCCTGAAGTGTTGGGCAACAGGGACCCCCTAGCGCCGGCCCTGGCGAAATGCCTAAAGCGAGGCTATTGGATAGTTCTGCCTAAGCGGACGCCTGATAACAAAAGAGTCACAATTTTCCGGTAAGACAGGATTAATTTTAATTAAAATTTAAAGTCAGTGAGGGGTAGATCATCATTTACCCCGTAAGAACATAGTAAATAGTAATTTAACGGCTGATTTTAAGTAATTTTATACTTACTACGATATCACATAATTATAGAGTACCTATATTTTGACTGTACTATAAACCAAAACGAAGAAATTATTAGTATTTTTCTAACAATGCAAAGTTTATGTATATTTTAAACCTACGAACGTAAACATTCGTTTAGACCCTTATCATTTTAATGACCAATTGTTGTTTGACGATTTTGCTTTTGGAAAAATTCAGTGAGATGAGTAGGAATTCTAGTAAGCAGGTCTTAAATATAAGTAGTTATTTCGTCACAGGCTGTATAATAAGACCTAATAAAATTGTAATTATTTAAACTAGGGCTTCTGGCTTCTACTCATGAAACAAAAAACTTTTACCATAGGTACTCAATTTCCTAAAATTAAATAAATAATTTTCCTCGTCAAACCGCATTTCACACAACTGATAACGAGTACTCCCCTTCTACACGTATCTACCTATGTTTCCATGTTCAAGTTTCTGTCTTTCTGTCTTTGTAGGGCATTTTCTGAGTCCGCCTGGCTATTGTATTGCCACCATCTTACCTAAGTATTGCCGCCAAATATCAATGTAAACAGCATTGATGTGTTCCAGTATGAAGATAAGATAGCCAGTTCCCCATTGCGTTGGGGAATCTTGGTAAGCCCGCTTCAATCTTCGGCATCATCATCACTTACCATCAGGTGAGATAATGCCAAGGGATTACCAATTGAGGGTAAAAAAAGGCTGTGCGTAAAGAGTATTTTTATTCACAGTTGTCAAGCCTCAGACGATCTGCTGACTGACATTCTCAAAGTTGCCTTCATAACCTTGGACTACCGGCTCTGGAATGACGACTTTGCTGGTGATCATTGGGTCTTCGACTTCAAGGGAGCCACCCTGAATCACGCTACGCAATGCACTCCGATGCTGATCAAGAAAATCATGTTTGCGCTGAATGTAAGTCTTTAATGAGTAGAATACGCGCGAGTATGACGTAATGAAATAGTGTTTGTTAACAACCAATATCATCCCCACTACAGGGACACGGGTATTTTCCCATACCATACTCCACACACGGGGGCCAAGTCCGGATTGGTGTAGGTCGTAGAATAGTGGTTGCTTCGAAGAGAGCCAGACAATCAAATTACGTATGAATCGAATATTAGATTCTCAATATCAATGATCTTGATAACTTATCAACATAGGTATTTTTAGCTAGTTTTTCTATTTAAAGTATTCCTTTTCGGAATTGTGTCTTTCGGCCAGCAAGCACTGAAAATGGCTTACATAATCTTTTTATATGATAGGTGGCAAACGAGCAGTGAGTAAAACAGATGAGATTTTATTTCTTATCATATCCTTTCAAGTCATTGTAGCTAAATAATCTTTCCAACCCGTTCATATTTCTGGGTACTTGCAATAAGCAGTAACAAATTACCAATTTTTTTTTTGTTTTTGTACAGACTGTCCGGGTAGAACATGTGTTTATTTCAGTTTTTTTAGTCTAAACTGTTGATTTTTTTCATGAGCGCGAGATTTTTATTTGTCTTAATTCTCTGAGTCAAATAAAATTTTTAAACAATGGATTTTTAGTATTTTTATTAAATAAGATATTTATATTCTTGAAAGATATTTATATTCTTATTATATTTTTATGTTTCGTTCTCCTTATTCTTTTTCTTTCTTTTCTGAAGTGGTTTTAACAACATTTAAATTTATTTCAGTACTGTTTCGGGCCGAAAGTGGTTGGCCAGTACTTAGTCAACTTGCCGCCGTTCGCCACAACCATAGTGAGTCTGTTCAAGAAGTCCATGAAAGCCAAGATGGTTCAGAGGCTATACACCATAGACAAATTCGAAGATCTCTTCCAGGTTCTGCCAAGAAACATATTTCCTAAGGAATATGGGGGTGACGAAAATGTCAGCTGTCAAGATATTGCAGGTACCACTTCGTACTTTTTTTACATCATCATCAGCCAAAAGACGTCCACTGTCGAACATATGCCTCCCTCAAGGATTTCCACACCGACCGTGCTGCCCGTATCCAACAACTTCCCGCGACCTTCACTAGGTCGTCGGTCCACCGAGTCCCACTCGGCCTGCCTACGCTACGTCTTCCAGTACGCGGTCACCAATCAAGAATTGTAATGCCCCAATCTGTTCTACGAACTACGTGCCCCTACAGCGGGATTTTTTACACAACTAAAAAGAAATATTTCATAGATTTTAACTTATAGACCTCTTCCATAGATTTCCATATAGGTCCAACAGTTTTTAGCGAAGTTAACCATAGCATATGTCACTAGAAAATGGTTCCAGAACGAAGGCATTATTTACCTGGCAAAAATCTGTCCCTTTTACATTTAAGATTTACAATAGGCTATCCTGCTGTCAGGTTAAAAATTACTGTCACGAAAGTGTTATAGAACGTTTTCCGTGTACTCGTGCGTCTTTCGGCCCATCGCACCATCGCCATAAAAAAGTCTTCACTGCAAGTTTTTACTCGTATGTGCCAAATAAATAGACCTTTCCTACTTTAGACCAGTACTATTTTTCTATGTTCGTAGATGTCTATCATAAAAGTCTGTCTTATAATTATAGATGTATTTTTGAAACCAGAATAGGCAGCTGTTCACAAAATAATAATGTGCTATTATGAATGAAATTGAAATCGTGGGCCAAATCTAAGCTGTGATTTTTGCTCATGAAACTGAACAACATTCTCTACGGAATCAATTCAATCGGAGCAAAAAAAAATGGACTTTCCATACAAAGTTGGCTACTCAGCTCATCCATTTGTATGAAGAGACCAATTTTTTTTTAATTCGATTGGATTGGTTTCTTAGAGGAAGTTGTTCAGTTTCATGAGCAGAAACCACCGTTAAAATTTGGTCCGCGATTTCAATTTCAACCTGTATAAAAAATGGACCATTTAGTTTGCTTATTTTTGATTTCATAAGATTTTAGTCTTCTTCTTCTTATCGAGTGGAATAATTTAACCATAATCTTAAGTTCTAGAGATCTGCTAGTATCAGAATAAAACCCCCCGACACAAAAAATAAACTCTAAAAACTAACAAATAATATTTTAAACCTATTATAATTATTATCGTCACATATATTATCTAAGTTCAAATATTTTTATTTTCCAAGCGTCGTCGCGTCGGGGGACCGCTAAAGTTTATAAAGTATTTTTTCAACAACAGCTAATTAATTATTAAGAATTACATTTAGGTACGAGCGATCTTTAATGAAGAATACCACCAATTTTTGTTTTTTATCTTAAAATATACTCTATTAAAAATAAAAAAATATGGTGAAAATTTTTTTTTGATACGTTTGATAGTTTCCGAGATACTGAATTATTTAGGTAGGCAAGTGACGCGGGGTCGCCGCACGCTGCTGTGACGTCACTCTGCAACGGTCGCTCAGTGCGCGCACCGCTCCCTACCTCTATGTATGAAGTTTGCGTTGAAAATTTTAAAAATGACGAATCCAAAAACTAGAAAATCGTGCTCGTGTCAAAGTGCTTAAATACAACTGCCAATATACCCGAAAAGTTATTTTTTACTGTTATATTTTTGAACCTTAAAGTCAAAAGAAATACATGAAAAGTATGATCCACCCAGACCCAAAGCCAAAAGTTGTGTCTATCACCTTCTCCTTATCTGATAACTTTTGCATAAACAGTAACGTCGTCGCCGTAGCTATTTCTAGCCAATCTAAAATAAAATAAATATGAGTTAACCGATACACATAAAAAATAAAAACCGGACAAGTGCGAGTCTGACTCTCGCGCAGAGGGCTTTGTCCACACCTACAAACAAACAATATTTTAAATTTTATCAACTTATTTTAAGATTTATAGATAACTTCTTAGAGATTTTCAAGTAATTTATAAGCGAAGATCTATTTTCTGTATATATATTTGTTAAAGTTTTATGCCCAGTTTTCGGAAATAAGGAGTGAGGAGCATGGTAAAGGTGATGGTGTCAAAATCACTTATGTCATCAACTGTAATATAATGACACAATAACGGCACTTAAGCGGTCATGGCACAGCGCTGCTTATGTGGTCGCATCGATCACGCAAGTTAACTGACTACAGACACGGTCACAACTTGGATGGGCTTAAATATCAGTAACTATCACTAGATGGCAGTCGCCAAGCTATGTCGGAGGCGTTATAGGCAGCTTGGATGGACTGCTAGTCAAGTCCATCCAAGCTGTGACCGTGTTTGTAGTCAGTTAACCTGCGTGATCGACGCGACCACATAAGCAGCGCTGATCCATGACCGCTTCAGTGTCGTTATTGTGTCATTATATTACAGTTGATGACATAAGTGATTTTGACACCATCACTTTTACCTTGCCCCTCACTCCTTATTTCCGAAATATCAAGTTCATAAATATCATTATTACCTAAATTTTTCAATACTAGTAATGAAAAATAGGTATGTAGGATATATGTATAGGTATCTTATAAGGATCAACAGATTTGTGATAAGAAAGAAAAAAAATAAGTTGTAAGTACTTTTGCATTTTTAATCATTGTCTCGGCGGCCGCGGTAAAGAAATCGGAGTTATTTGAGAAATAGTAGCTTAACTCGTCTATTTAAGGAATCATTCGATTTTTCAATCAATTTTTAAAACTGTCATCGATTATACTTGTAACACTACTGTAACACCGATTCACATAAAAAAAACTACAGTTAGAAATGTTATTGTGGGCGAACGTAGGGACCATCCGATAGCAATGTATGAAGAACACAATACGGTGAGAGCGGCGAGTTGCGGTATGACGTCACGCGCGCTTGGCGCGCCCGAGCGAAGTATTTGAAAAAGGCGGAAACTAAAATTATCGTAACTTCAAAACTACTCGCTTGATTTAAATGAAATAAAAACAAGTGTATTTCTAGACATTTAGGCTACAAGGTCATAAAGTTTCAAGTGATTTAACGGACCCATTAACATTCTTCATTTCATGCATAGTCTACGCACTACGTAATGCCGCGCGCGGCGAGCTCGGTGTGCGGTATGCGGCGCGGGGGAGGCGTCACCAAGTGCGGCGACCCGAACGGGCATACACGTGAGGGCAGACGTCGTTGACGGTTGTGTCGATTTTGCGAATTTTTCGGAGAAAATTATTTTGTTGCAATCTGCGACTACACCTGTTTTTCTCACTTAGCGGTCCCCCGACGCGACGACGCTTGGAAAATAAGAATATTTGAACTTACATAATATATGTGACGATAATAATTATAATAGGTTTAAAATATTATTTGTTAGTTTTTAGAGTTTATTTTTTGTGTCGGGAGGTTTTTAAAATTTTAATTTTACTTTTATTTTGTCCTTTTTAAAGTAGGTATAAATATTAGGAAGGTATTTATAATGATTAGTTAGTTGAGTTAGTAACGATAGGACATATGGAAGGTAGTCAGATCCCCTCACCAACTATTAAAGAGCTGATGATCTTCAAACGGCTGATCAGGTCATGGTTACCTTACCATATACTTTCAATATCATTGAAGTAACATGGTACCAAATTTCGAATCGATAGGACATATGGAAGGTAGTCAGATCCCCTCATCAACTATTAAAGAGCTGATGATCTTCAAACGGCTGATCAGGTCATGGTTACCTTACCATATACTTTCAATATCATTGAAGTAACACGGTACCAAATTTCGAATCGATAGGACATATGGAAGGTAGTCAGATCCCCTCATCAACTATTAAAGAACTGATGATCTTCTAACGGCTGACCAGCTCGCGCTTGCCTTACCATGTTCTTTAAATAACGTTGAAGTAACACGATAGCAAATTTCGAATCGATCGGACATAAGGAAGTTAGTCAGATCCCCTCATCAACTAGAAAAGAGCTGATGATCTTTAAACGGCTGAACAGATTTTCATGAAACATGGCTAAGAACACTCGGGATAAAATTATCTATGACACAAAAAAAACAAAACGAAAATCGGTTCATCCGTTTGGGAGCTACGATACCACAGACAGATACACAGACACGTTAAACTTATAACACCCCTCTTTTTGCGTCGGGGGTTAAAAATTAGGCATTGTTTTTGAATAAAGTGAATAGTTATAGAACAGACATATCTACTAGGTATTTAGTTAACATTTTGAAACTCTTGGCTGCATTTCCGTAGCATTTGCATTACAATCACTAATTCCGTAGATAACAAGTCGAACGTGTACCGATGAGAGTTAACGTCTATACGGATACAGTCAGCTTAACCAAACAATTAGCAACGCAAACGTTCTGGTTAGCATTGACTACGTTTATCATAGCTTAGACTCCTTAGAGTATGGACTGTACCTGATATTTAGTTTAGTGTATTGAGCTAGAGAATGTACAGTCTCAAATTTTCGAAATCCTAAGTTTATATCTCCTATTTATTGGTGTAACTTTCGATACAAAATACGTAGATAAATGTAGAGAGACACCTATCTCTATATAATATATTACTACAAATACCTATAAAATATGTGATGTCTTTTGCGAGATGTTTACTTGATCGATTCTAACACATATGTGCAAAACAAAAAAACTGTAATTTTTTTTTAAAACTACAACATCCAAACTGTTACAACTATGGCCACTCCTCTGAGGTAGTTTTCTTTCTTACTTCCTGGTGTTACACGTAGCATCTTAGCAGATAACAGCTAACACCAACTACCTAACCTAATCTTACCAAGTGTGTTTTGGATCTCTTCGACGATATGACCAGACATTTCATAATCTGGCCAGTTCTATGCCCACGACATTATAATTTAAAAAAAATTACTGTTTATTTCACTTCACTTGTGTAATTTTCTTTTACTTAAAACTAACGCAGAAATCTTAGAAGAGGAAGATAATATAAGAAGATATTATATATCTACATACCTACATCCCACATCACAGAGAATTATAATTTGTAGCCAGATAAACATGTGTTATATTTTCTGATGATCTAAGGATTCAAGAATTACACTCAATGCAGGAGATTTATTTTCAAAAATCGACGTTACTTTGAATTAGCATTAGGTTTAACTTTTAAATTACCATTACGTTGATATAAGCATAATTATAATAAAGTCATAATGAGGCGACTGCGAAAACTTGTTATGGTGTGTTGAATAATATTTCTATTTAGGGTTCCGAGTTCAATTTAAAGAGCTGTTGATATATCTAGAGTTATAGAGAGTGTATATCTTCGTATTTCTATGATAACTTAGTATGTAGTTGCTAACGACTACATTAAAACGTGTGATAAATCGATGGATAGTCATAAATAAAAACTTTTACAAACACACATCTGAAAGTCAAAATATAAATAAGCTATCAAGTTCAAGGTGTGTGGGAAGGTCATTGCACCTTAATTGTAATATTTTATAATTTAAAAGCAAAAAAAATGCTCACTTCATAATGGTATCTAGTAAAACTGCCTAAGAGCAGAAGAATTCGGTTTCCACAAATTTTTATTGTACGATTTTTCAAAAATGCAATTTTTTCTAAAATTCTTCTTGTTATACTTGTCATGTCACTTTTTTTATAAACTAATTTTGTATCTCTAATAAATTTAAAATTGAAAATATGATACAATATCAATGGGGCAAGATTTTCCGTTTCTTAGTATAAAATACGTTATAAATTAATATATTAACATATTATAACGTATTTCCGAGTTACGAAAATATCTTAATATTTTTTTTACCTTGTATTGGTAAGCCCTTGCCATCATCTCACCTGATGGTAATTGATGATGATGCCGAAGATGGAAGCAGGCTTACCAAGAATACCCAACGCAATGGGGAACTACCTATCTTATCTTCATGCCGGAACACATCAATGTTGTTAACATTGATGTTTGGCGGCAAGACTTGGATAAGATGGTGGTAGCTAGCCAGGTGGGCTCAGAAAATGAAATGCCCTACCACCAACCAAACTGAGTCCTACAAAGTTGGACCCCGCCAGGAATCGAACCCTTGACCTCCTGATGTGAAGCGAGAAGACAATCCACTAGGCTACGGAGGTGGTTGAATTAGTAAGATTTTCGTGAAACATATTAGGTTCCACGAAAATCTTACATTATTTTTTACCTATTTCAATTAATAAATCTAATTTACACGTCAAACAATTATTAAATCGCTAATTTAAGATACGACGAACATCTAAGGAAGTTGATTGTTTGTCACTTTGTCATCAAAATGTCCTTAATTAGTGATATTTAATATATTTCATTCAATTAAGTAAGAAACACTCTAAGATTTGCGAAATAGATCTGCAATAGACGTTATAAATTATTAATTAATAATGAAAGTATAAATTACAGAAAACTTAAAAAAAAATACATAAGAACCAATATCAAAACTTTCCAGCTTCAACCAATCTTGACAAAATTTGATTTGTGGAAGAGAAAAGAAAATAGACTATCTCTTATCTTGATTCCTTAAGTAGTTCCCACAAAAAAAGGCAGAAACCTAGTATATTACACATACTGTATGTTATAATTTATCCGTGATAGTAGGATAAAATACCTATAATATTACCCTATATGTTTCAGATGAATGGATGAACACGCTTCAAGCTTCACCGTGGAGAGAGTACCTGGTCCAGCAAAATGATGTCTACTCAGACGAATCCAAGAGGCAGAGCCCGACCAAAGCTGACGAGCTCTTCGGTCTAGCAGGCTCTTTTAAAAAACTTGAATTTGATTAGCGTGGACGATAATTACCCATTAATGTAAAAAGTACGATAGTTTTATGTTGTTCGAGGTTACCATTTCGAAACAGAAATGGCTGTTGTTAACAAGTATTTCTTTATTATGAAAATTAAATGAACTATTGTGTTAAGAATATATGCATTTAGGATTGTTATTAATGATTCTATTTTGTAAGTAAACGATACTGAACTAGATTGTAAGCTAAACACTTAAATTTGTGTAATAGGAAGGTTATATGTAGAATATGTACGCTTTTAACGCTATACAAAGAATAACCTACATCATGTTACCTATAAAATTCCCACTGTTGTAGAACGTTTCTTTTCACATATCTCGGAAGCATTAGGTCAAACTAATACACTAGGAACTTCTCCTGACTGATAAGAGTATATAGGACTATTGAACAACCCCTGATCCAGTTTAAAGCCACCCATAGGGTCATGACTTGTATATTTAGCTGCTGTATGTAGTATGGAAATGAAATAAATAAAAATAAATGCAACATTCAAAGCCTATGCAGATGTAACACTAAGACTAACTTACCGTGTAAGTTAATCTACGTGAACTACGTATAACTGGAACATTGTGACTAAAATAAGACATTAAGGTATCACAAGGTCCTAGCCTAAAATCCTGTCATTATATTCCTGTTTTTTTTATGTCATGCTAATAAAAAAAGTTATTTATGCTATTTGACATTATTGCGTGTGCTGAGTTTGTTTCTTAAACGAGGAAAAATTCTAAAGAATTATATTACTATCGTGGACATGAAATGAAATGAAATATGAAATGAAATAATATTTATTCGGAGTAGGTATCTCTGTACACTTTTCGAACGTCATATTTTTTCTACCTAATACGAAGTTCCTACCACTCGGAACTCGTATACCCAACGTTTCGGGAAGTGTTTGCGGAGAGAGAAGAAACGTCGGGCCCTAAAGAAACTCCCTCCAACACATTTTTTTAAATAAAATTCTTATATGCTATTACATAATTCAGGTAAACAACAAAGATATAGTTAGCTTAGTTGCATACTATTACAAACGAATGTGAAAGGATCAACAAAAACATACAAGTACAATGAGCAAACAGGTAATTATTGTGACCAAACACCAATGGCAAGAGCAGGCCAGTTCACACGGACAGCACCCGATCACGAGTATAACGCGGGAGTCAGCCATCGCTCCCCTCAACCATATTTGAGGGAAGGGAACGACCCGGCTCCCGATACGCCACCATCCGCACGAACATTTAAGCGAGCATGCACCGCTCCGGTCAATGGGAAAATATATTAATTAATGAATATTCTTCTTCTTAATGAATCTTCTGACATGGTAAGATACAAATCACTTTACTCTCGTAAGACACATACAACTTTTCACCACGCTCTAGCAAGAAAATACAAGATTTAAAACAATTTTATTGTTACTAAATTGAACAATACATTGTTGCAAATTTAAGGTTTACTATGTAGTCAATCCATAGGGTTCTAAATTCGAAACGCTTTTTCACTGATTGGTCAATATTGACTTTTGTTCACTGACTTTAAGCAACAAAGTCGCACTTTTTGGAGCTAGTGATTTTTCCACTTAATTTAAGAGCTGTGTTTTTTTTTACGAAAACAGTAGTACTTATGTAAAAATAAAACCATACAGTCTCTAATGAATACTTTAATTATCAACTCCATCACTGTTACTAGATTTTCTGCATTTTCACAGAAAAACAGTATACAAACATGTCTACAACCATTTAACTTAATAAAGCTTTTTGCATCGAGGCATTTACATTAAAAAAATCTCCTTGAAACCTTTAAATAGAATGAACAAAGAGTGATGATACAAGCAAAAAATGGATGTGTTTATTTTTCTCACAGACTTTGACAAAGGGTTGCTCTAACATGACGGAAAGGCACACAAACACACACCACGTTGTAAAACTTACGAGCTTGCTATCGGTCTTCAGTCTTGACATTGGCTTCAAGACTATTTTCAGATTACTAGGGTTTTATATAGGTACAAAGACTAAAACAGAGTACTATTGCGGTTACTTTATATCACGGGTCCCTAGCTCGTAAAGGAAAGACTTACAATTTTGGTAGGACCTATTTTGATTTTTTTCCACTAGTTTTCATGGGCAGTTCCAGCTAATGAGAATAAAAAGTTGCACTAGTTCCATCATGGAACTAACCCTTAGAACTAGTGGTATTTTGCGTAGAATGATGACCGAAATCGGAAACTGAATTAGGAATTCAGTTAAATAATTTAAAATAAGGATTTTTTTCGGTAGAATGTCATCATATAGAGCTCATTTACATTAATCATCTAAGTCAGTACGAATTTAGAATACCGTTTATATATATGTCGGGTGAAGGGACTGAGGGTCCAGGTCCTCCGACATAGTGTGGGCGTCACGCGGGATACAGGCGGTAGTTAAATAACGAACACAAGACTTTCCAATCAACGTACACAGTTTAATTACACAGTAATGACATTTACATGGCACTTATCCTATCTAGGTTATGCAATTACATCTTAATTAGCACACACGAACAATTATCGAAATACAATCACTATTCTCAAACGTATGAGGGTAAGCCGAGACGGTAGCAGTTCCCGAGCGATATGCGCACTGCACCGAACGTCATCCGAAGAGCAACTGACTCGTCAACCGATGCAAGCCCGTACGCCATCACTCAGACTCCGCTAAGGCGTCACCAGGTGGCGCCTGCGTCTCGTCAGTACACCTCCCGTACTAATGACCGTTATAGCTGATCCTACACGGCCATCCTGCAGGACACTCGTCCTCGAGTGTTAATCTGCAACAAAATTTACTCGGAAAGTACCCGTTCGGTCATTCCTGACCTACACTAAAACTCTACATTCTCTAAATTCCGATCTGTAACTTGCATTCCAATACTGAATGCAATAAAGTTAGAAAATAGAACTCTACATCAGGAAATGTGATCATCTGCCTCTCCAACGATATGAAACTAGTTAGCTAGTCAGTTAACTATAGTGAACAAACGAAGCCTGAAAGTCAAGGTACCATGTCCGTTTCTTTATGCTTACTTTACACACGAAAGCTCAAATAACACAATCAATCGTGGCCTGTAGCTATCACAATAGCTAAACCAGCAACACCATGTTGCTCACACACGCGCTTCCCATCACAGGGAGCGCCAGTCACCCTGTGACTACACTACACACACCACGGTCTCCACGAGACCCGACCTTCACCAGGATAGACTTACATCGCGCACCCTCGGACTGCAAGTAAAAATATAGAGTCCGCCCCCTCGGGCTACGACTAGGTACTAACACATGGCACATACGGCCGACCAACCGATTGAGAATTTACTTTAACACCATAAATAGGCTCTCTCTAACTAGACATCACACGGAATCAACTGGTACCTCGCCTTCGGGCATTTTCCTGAGGCGATCATGCGCGTACTTGTATGTACGCCTACTATTAAGCGCTTGCAACTTGTAGCGATCTCCACCTAATACTTCAATAACCCTCATCGGCCCTCTGTACTTCGGGTCTAACTTAACCTGATTGCGCTCTTCGTTCTCAATTAATACGAAGTCTCCAACAGAAAACTTATTGAGCTGTGCTTTTGTGCTATCAAACCTACGCTTTTCGTAGCTAGCATTCGTCTCTATACCTTGTGCTGCTTCTTGTCTAACCTCCTCTAAGTTAACCTCTACATCTACGTCACTTGCTATCATCGACAACGGACGCGCTACTTTCCCGATCATAAGCTCTAGCGGTGAAGCTTTTGTCACTCTATTTTTCGTACAGTTTATAGCCAACTGAACCTCTCCTAAGGCATCCTGCCACGACCTATCTTTGTTTAACTCCACTGTAGTGAGCATCGATTTTAGAACGCTCATTACACGCTCTACCTGTCCGTTTGCACGGGCTGAACCAGTGGCGATTAAATGCAAGTTAATGTTCTTACTCTCACAAAATTCGCGAAACTCTTTACTCGCAAAACATCGCCCCTGGTCTGCGATAACGCGTGCAGGTGCACCGAACAGCGATACACTTTGAGATAGAGCCCTAATGCTACTTTTGGAGTCTATGTTTGTGCTGTGATAGAGCAGAACGTATTTTGTAAAGGCGTCGATAATTACGAAGACATACTCCTTTACATCATTTTTGCCGCTAAGCTTCCCGCTCGCGTCGATATGTATCGTATGCCACGGTACTGTTTCTTTAGGTATGGGATGCAATTCGGCCTGTCTCTTGCCTGAATGTGGTTTAGCTATTTTACACGTGACACAATTACTCACGAACTTCTTCACATAGCGTGCCATTCCCTCAAACCAGTAAAATTCATAAAGCTTTTCGAGAGTTTTGTCACTGCCCAAATGAAAAATGGATTCATGAATGTTATTGATCACTGACCACTTTAAGGCATGAGGCACAATGGGGAGGCACTTAGTTTTGCCATTTCGCTGGATCTTGCGATGCAATACCCCAGAGCGAAGCTCATAGGTATTTGCAAGACTCTCCTCCATCTGATTGCTATTCAAATCAGCTACGAGCTTCAAAATCTCCTTATCACGCTGCTGTTCTGCGATTAACCAATCATTAGAGATCTCAGTTAACTCTATGCACTTTTGCTCTACCCTATTGTCTACCGTTGGTGTTTGTATCGTAGAATCGGCCTCTATGTGGTTGCGAGAGAGAAAGTCTGCATGAGACATGCGCTTTCCATCTTTGTACACCACATCAAATTCAAACCCCTGAAGATAAGCCCACCATCTTTGTACCCTCGGTGAAAGCTCTATCTTTCTCTGTGACAACTTCAAAGAGTTACAGTCAGTTACAACTGTAAATTTCAGCCCATGTAAATACTGTCTGAAATGTTTTACAGCATTGACCACTGCAAGCGTCTCTAATTCGTACGAGTGGTACTTCGCTTCCGCTGCGCTCGTACGTTTACTGTAATACGCGACGGGATGACGCAAATTTTCTACCACCTGGAGTAGTATGGCCCCGTAGCCCTCAGTACTCGCGTCGGTGTGAAGTTCCACCGGATACTTAGGGTCAAAGATCATCAGAACGGGATCATTAGTTATGATAGAAATAACTTTTTGGCGTATTCCCTCATATTCTGAAGTCCACGTTAGGTTTCGAGTTTTTAGAGACACTAATCTATGGAGCGGCGCCATCAGCTTAGCAAAGCCCTGTACAAACTGGCGAAAGTATGAGGCTAGGCCGATAAACTGCCGCAGTTGTGTCACAGTTTGTGGGGGAGGTAGAGCTGTTAAAGCTTCAACCTTTCGTCTGTTTGGCCGGATTGTTCCGTTCTCTACATCATAGCCCAGGAACTCTACCTTTGTCTTAAGAAACGAGCACTTCTTAAGGTTTAGTGAGAAGCCCGCTTTCGTTAGAGTCTCTAGCACTACTTTCAGCCGCTCTAACCCTTCTGTAACCGTTTCAGATTTTATTAAGACATCATCAACGTACACGATGACGTAATCATAAGCCAGGTTACCTAAGGCCTTTATGATTGCTCTCTGAAATACTGAGATAGCGTTTCGCAGCCCAAACGGTATTGTGAGGTATTCATATTGCCCATCCGGCGTTATGAAACTAGTACGCTCAATCGACTCTACATTGACGGGAATTAAATGAAATCCACTCGCACAGTCAAGTAGAGTAAAGTAATTCGCACCGTTTAGACGCGCTATCTGATCTGAAATAAGCGGGATGGGGTACCTATCGGGCACAGTATTGCTATTTAGCTCGCGATAGTCTATACACATTCGATCAGATCCGTCACGCTTTTTAACTAGCAAGGCTGGGCTAGCGAACGGGGAACAGCTAGGTCTTATTATGTTAGCTCGTAAAAGCTCCTCAACCTTTTCACGCATAACTTTACGCTCGTCTAATGAAAGCCTATAAGGTCGCCTCTGCACTGTACGGTTCGGATCTATCAATCTTATCTCAAGTTCTCCTGTTGTGACACGTGTGTTTGGCATTCCCGTGATGAAAAATTCTGAATAGGTTTGTAAAATTTCTACAAGCTTAGATTTATCCGTACTCAAAACATCTGTATCAATTTCATCAAAATTAGGCAAAGCACTATTTACAGTACAGCTATTTACAACTTCCATCTTCGATAAAACAAACTCAGTCGCTGTCATTTTAACAGAAAAACCTAAATTCAAAATTTCTCTGCCGATCATAATATCACTACGAAGGCAATTATCTGGCACAACGTGTAATAAGATTTCTATTACATAATCATTAATTTTTACTTCACATAAAATCTGTTCAGTACTGTACACACAAGTTTGACCTATGCCAGTCAATGTAACTACATTGTTTAATCGTTTGCCTTGAAATTTGGCAGCTACAATTTCCTTCACCAATGAACACTCTGCACCAGAGTCATAATGAAATCTGTACATCTCACCATGATGCTCGAGCGTCCCGGACGGTGGTTGCACGACGCACACGTCGACGCGGCGCTCGCTCGAAGAAGTGCCGGCCGACCCGCCGACGCCGCCTCCTGCGCTCGCGCCGCCGCCGCCGCCTGCCCGCGGGCAGCGGCTAGCGACGTGGCCTGCCACGCCACACCGGTAGCAAACTACCGGCTTGGCCGCGCTCGCAGCGCTGGCCGCCGCTGATGTTGAAGTCGCCGTAGTCGTCGAGGAGTTGCCGGGTCGCACTCGAACGTCCTGTCCTCTGAGCCTGCATTCCGTCTGTTTATGTCCAAGTCGCCCGCAGATGTAGCATTTCAGTGCACTAGGCAATACAGGTTTGGGTCGCTTGTTATCTTGAACACCTTTTGAATCTTGATCTGGTGTACCCTTTCTCTTTAGGTATGAAAAGGCTTGCAGTTCTTGCTGTAACTGCTGTCGTGTGGCAATCTGGTTAGTAAACGCCAAACGTTGCAATCTCCGGTCAAACTGAGATATATGCGCAAGCACCACTGACACAGCAATTTGCTCCTTATCAAGGCCCTTCCACTGATTCATAAGCGATGTCATAAGCCGACTGGCGTAAGCAGCTAAAGTTTCATTTTCGTTTGGTTTGTCGTTGCTCATGTGTATGAGGGTACCTGCATTGGTCTCAGTGCAAATGAATCTTTCCGAAAAAAGCTGCTTAAATTGCGTCCAGTTGATACCAGGATAGGTCACTTGCGAAAGCCACGTAGATGCCGCGCCCTTCAGGGCTCTGCTAATCGCAACAATGAGGCGCCCACCTTCTAGCGGGTTGTCGGCCATGCACAGGTCTGCGGTCGCGCACCATGACTGTGCATTCGCATCTGATTTGTCCGGGTTGAACTCAGGCAAAACTACGTTGTTACTGGTGCCCGGGATTTGAAGGGTACGGATTAACGCCTTCATGTTCTCGTTCTGAGCCTCGAACAAGGCACGCCATCGATCTTCACTCGCGTTATCATTACGTTCACTGTTATTTCCGTTCGCACACAGCACATTTTCCGCCCGCTCGTATCCCACTTCTGATGTCGGGTGAAGGGACTGAGGGTCCAGGTCCTCCGACATAGTGTGGGCGTCACGCGGGATACAGGCGGTAGTTAAATAACGAACACAAGACTTTCCAATCAACGTACACAGTTTAATTACACAGTAATGACATTTACATGGCACTTATCCTATCTAGGTTATGCAATTACATCTTAATTAGCACACACGAACAATTATCGAAATACAATCACTATTCTCAAACGTATGAGGGTAAGCCGAGACGGTAGCAGTTCCCGAGCGATATGCGCACTGCACCGAACGTCATCCGAAGAGCAACTGACTCGTCAACCGATGCAAGCCCGTACGCCATCACTCAGACTCCGCTAAGGCGTCACCAGGTGGCGCCTGCGTCTCGTCAGTACACCTCCCGTACTAATGACCGTTATAGCTGATCCTACATATATTTAATTTATTTAAACATAAAATACTGAAAACTATAAACTGTGACCTAAACAATACACGTTCTGTACGTTAACTAACAACTTAGTCGGTTAATTATAATACCAACCTATTGTTGTTAAGTATACTTAACAATACATTTTATGGAAGGTTTGCCTCTAGTTAAATCCTAACCTTCTCGATCCTTCTTATCTCCTTTCTATCTGATCTTAGTACTTGATATTGTTACACACTGACCTTACGGTGGACCTAAACACACTTTAACACTTAAATACCTAAAATGAATGAATTATTCCAAGGTTATGAGTTTATTTGCAGTATTTTAAAAGTACAAAAAAGTATATCGATTTTTGGGTGATAATAAAATAAGTCCTTTGACCTATTTTTTTTTCACTATTTTAACACAAAATAATAAATTAAATTAAATAGAATGAAAAATATA
The DNA here is from genome assembly GCA_958295455.1 of Coleophora deauratella. Classification (NCBI taxonomy): domain Eukaryota; kingdom Metazoa; phylum Arthropoda; class Insecta; order Lepidoptera; family Coleophoridae; genus Coleophora; species Coleophora deauratella. The sequence continues at coordinate 7,948,053 of OY282409.1, read as the reverse complement.
ATTAAAGGCACCCCTACAAGGCATGGAACCCATAATCCAGAAAAATCCACCTCATTTTTGGTACCTACCTACGTAGTTTTAAGAACTTCGTATAAGTTAGACTAAAAAATTGCCTCCAAAAAGTATAGTGTTACCTTCGTCAAATAAATATTTTTTGATATATAATAAATATCGCGATTCATATTAGCGTTAAAAATAATGTAAATATCCATTTTCCAGCCAATTACTTGCTTTCCATATCTCAAAACCTTTGAAAGAATCATAGATTTATGTTTTTAAAATTTATTAATTACAAAATTTCTTCCCCTCTATGATAGCTACCTATATCAAACTTAATTTGCTTTATAATAAAGATTAATCCACTTCTAATTTCTTAAATGACCCATACAAATCGTTACTTATGGGACCATTGATCCTTTTGCTTTCATCTGAAGTCATCTTCGAACATCTTGCCAAGTAATCTTTAGTTTCTTCGTTACATAGAAAGCTCCTGTATTTATCTGGAACATAAAAAATGCTGTGATAGGACGAGTGCCGATTTTACCTGGAGGAAAAGGAAACTCCTCTTCACATATTTTGCGAGTGCGAGGCACTAGTCAAATACAGAAGCCGATCTCTAGGTGTACCAATGATAACTTCAGAAACAATAAGGGAACTCGATCTCAGTTGCATCCTACAGTTCATAATAACTATCGATGCCTTGTAGGGGCAGTAGTCACAATATATCTACCCAGATCACAATGTTCCATTATCTTTAGTCCTATTCCCCTAGTACCTTTATTAAAAAACTATGATAGGACATACATAACTGTTATAAAAACAATAATTTGGAGCCCTCAAAATAATAATAACAACAAACCGATAGTAAAAGTTGAATAACTCGAAAATATGTACAACAATTTTCACCAAACTTGATTTCAAAAAAGAAAACCGTATGTAAATCGATCCACCCGTTTAAAATCTACTTTACCACAAACAGACACAGAGATACGTACACAGACTTTAAATTTATAACACAAATCTTTTGCTTCAGGAGTTATGGAGAATACATAAAATATAACGAAAATAAAGAATAGCTAATATCAAGATTTTCGTCCAACTTTTACAGTATAATTGTGAGAGAGTGTCTGCGTGTGTAATCTTCAAATTCTTACCTCGAGACTCTTCCATCCATGGTTCTTCCCCTCCATAGTCCTTCGGCAAGTACTCCTTAGGTATATGCTCGTATAACTCCTCCACACTGCTGTGAACCTTCAGTCGACCCATGACTTTTGGCTTCATCACAATACCCAAGATGTTCACCACTTTCTGCACGAAACTGGATGCGCCCAATACGTGTATTGCTAGGACTCTGATGCCAATAGCTTCCTGAAACGAATAAGTGTTGTTGGTCTTTTTCAAATAAACTAACTATCACTAAATCATATGTTTCATTTTCTTCTGCAAATATATCCAATCAGAAATTCAACTTGTTTGTCTTTTACGAGTTTGAGGACGCAATTTCGCGTCGTTATTTTTTTCTCCATAATATATGTATACATATACAATACATTCATATTTTCATATTTTATGGTGCGCAATAAAAAAAAAACTTTCATTTACTTTTTATCTCTATACAGGGTGTTAAAAAAGTGCGTTTGAAATTTTAAGGAGTAACTCGGAATCAATTTATGGAATACAGGAAAAATATTTTAAAAATCTGCTCTTCAATTTTTTTTCAGGTTCCCATTTTAAATTTAAATAGTGAATCAAGAATTTGTATGGAAATCTGAAATAAAAAAGTTGTAGTTTGGATTTTTTCAATATTTTTCTTGTATTCTGTACTTGATTCTGAGTAACCCCTTAAAATCTCAAACGCACTATTTTTGAACATCCTGTATACTGATGATCTTGCTTCCTACATTTTGTGTTGTTTTCTATCGAATAAATGTTTTAATCTGAATCAATTCTGAGTCATAATTGTTAACCTGGAACACTCGTGCAGCTCTCTGGACCTGTATCGGGTTCACCCGCATCAGATGTCCGATACCTGCATTCTTAAGGTCCAGCACCCAAATATCTCCCACTGTGTATTCGTACTTCAGTCTTATATCGGCAAACTGTGGAAAAACCATATTCAAGTTAGCGATGTTTGTAAAATATTGAATGACAAATAATTCATCCACAATGAACGCACACCAAGGAGTTTCCATACAAACGTCGCGTCTACACTACATGAAATCAGGACATTCATACCTACATCCGATCCGGAATTGGCCCCCTATGTCGAGTATGGTCTTATAGACTACGGGAAGAGACCCGTAATACGGGCCGTATCTAAGTAATGGGGACGCTAAGGGGTTGATAAATACATAAAAATATGACGTTTATACATGCGCAAATTTGTGTTGCATAGCTTGCACAAAGCAACCGTCATCGGAGCTTACCCATTAATATACATATACTTAGCACTAATGTATGTATTATAGTGGGGAATTTAGTGCAACGTCTAGTATGGGAACCGTTTTAATTTGGATCCGGCGCTCAAACTTGGCATAGTTGTTCCCTAGGCCATTCTGGGTAGATTAAGCTCGGGAGCCACCGGGAGCCATCCCTCGTTTGGCAGGGGGAGGGGGGGAAAGTTTGTTTCTGCCGCGCTCCATTTTTGGGCTTATATCTCCAAAAATATTGGTACTAGGGCAAGTGAAATATCATTTTCGTATGATTAAAGAATAAGGAATTCATTTCTGTAACAAAAAAAATTACTTTCCGTATATAAAAAAAGAAATATTTGATAAAACGTATAAAAGATGGCTACCTTTTTTCCACATATGGGTCGATTAAATTATAATCGTCTTTGATATGAGCATGAAAAAAAAATATTCTGAAAGCCACACTTCTTAGGATTATAAAAATATAAATTTCATTAGAATATCATAATAAATACTTAGTGAAAAAAATTAATAATTTGATGCTCGTCAGAGCAGCATAAAACGCGCGGTTTTAGTATCTGTTATTCGTAAGTAAATAAAATGAATCATCTAGCGCCCAAATGACTATTAAGTAACAAAGTATAAACAGTTACCTACATAATATTATTATTTAAATATTTCTCGCACGCACAAAATATTTGTCACGTAAAACAAACAATATTTTTTTCTTATAAAAACGTATTTGAAAAAATCCGCAAAACGTGACTATTTCTCGTACGAATTATGGTGGTTTACTATCTAACTTGCATTGTATTATGGTGGTCTACTATGTAACTTGCGTGGTCATGTTGATCACCCCTGGGTGATCTTTTCTGACCTTTTCTGAAGTCAGTTAACAGCCATACATAACCATAATGAGTTTGGCTCTCATTGGCGCATTAATCTCGTAACCGTTTCCGTGCTTTGCAAGGCACGTCAAATTATTTTCTTGACAACTGATGAAGCTGCGACCACCGCCTATACAACTCCAAAACCCCGAAAGATAGATAAATAGATAAAGCATTTTTGTAATTGCTGTGATCACACACACAAAACAAACTTGAACACAAAAATGATAAACACAGGAAAAATAAATAAGAATAATAACATACAAACTTATAACATATTAACAAAATATAAATAAGGAAAAGCAAAAAAATAAAATAATAAGTAAAAAAAGAAAAAAACGAGCGAACTTAAATAGCTATGATGTGCCTAGTGTGTGTGCCGCAGCGATCACAAATGGGCCACGGCTCAGTGTTGTTACCCCGCCCAAGGACGGATTGAGTTTCAGCCTGACACTGATTTTCAGCCACCACCCAATGAGATGTGCTTTCAGCTCGAGTTGCACAACCGCTTCGAATGCCTAGGAGAATGTAAAAATCTGGACGAATACAACGACAGGTTTGTGGGAATTGTCCAATTGGCTGGGAATAAGGCCTTCAAAACAAGACGTTAAAAAAAACATATCAGATCTCGGACTCCACCAGCAAGCTCATGGAGGAAAAACGGAGGAGGACTGATTCTGAAATCCTCTAAAGATGCTTGTCAATATGGCGACTAAACAGACGGATCTCCAAGTCCTTGACCCGTGATATACGCCAATTTAATACCAATCGTATTTAAGAGGCTATCGAGCGCAATAAAAGGTCAAAAGTATTGGCAAGAAATCTGTCTGCTGGCAAAGCTGAAGATCGAGGATGGCTGAGTCGTGTCGTCCAAGTCCGAGCTGTTGGAAGAGGTTGAGAAGTTCTACGGACAATTATACACGACTACATCCTTGCCTGTCAGTAATCTGGCTTAAGATCCGAGAGCCGGATTGAGCCGACATTATACCGAAGATATCCCAGACGTCAGCCTGTGCGAGATTAGAATGGCTCTCAAACAGCTTAAGAACAAGAAGGCACCGGGTGATGACGGAATTACTGCTGAGCTTCTGAAAGCAGGTGGAAAACCGAGACTTATAGCTGTTCAGAAGCTATTCATTTCCGTCATTCTCGAGGGAAAAACGTCTACAGCATGGCACAGAAATGTAGTGGTACTCTTCTTCAAGAAGGGTCATAAGACTCTGCTGAAGAATTACAGACCCATATCACTGCTGAGCCATGTCTACAAGCCATGTCGAGAGTCATTACGAATCGTCTCGCACTTAGGTTTGACTACTTCCGAAAAGGCTTCTGTACCATAGACCACATACATACGCTGCGGCAGATTATACAGAAGACCAAAGAGTATAATGGCGTTTGTGGACTATGAGAAAGCTTTTGGTTCGATCGAGACCTGGGCTGTGTAACAGTCCAACGGTGCCAAATTGACTATCGATACACATCGAAGTATTGAAGTGTTTGTAGGAAAACGCCACCATGTCGGTCCACCTCCAGGATCAGAATTCGAAACCTATCCGGCTGTAGCGTGGAGTGAGACAGGGAGACGTTATATCTCCGAAACTGTTCATCGCCGCACTGGAAGACGTTTCCAAGCTTCTGGACTGGAGAGGACTCGGCATCAACATCAATGGCGAGTACATCACTCACCTTCAATTTGTTGACGATATCGTGATCATGGCTGAGACCTTGGAGGACCTAGGCGCAATGCTCGATGGACTCAGTAGAGTCTCCCAACAAGTGGGTCTTAAAATGAACATGGATAAGACGAAAATCATGTCAAACGTCCGTGTTACACCTACTCCTCTGAAGGTTGGAGACTCTATACTCGAAGTTGTTGACGAATATGTATACCTGGGACCAACAGTCCAGTTAGGTAGGTCCAACTTCGAGAAAGAGATCAATCGTCGAATCCAACTCGGCTGGGCAGCATTCGGTAAGCTCAGCAATATCTTAACGTCCAAAATACCGCAGTGTCTCAAGACAAAAGTCTTTGACCAGTGTGTGTTGCCAGTGATGAGACGACATATGGATCCGAGACATGGTCGCTTACTATAGGCCTCATAAGAAGGCTCAAGGTCACCCAAAGGGCGATGGAGCGTGCTATGCTTGGTGTTTCCCTACGTGATCGAATCAGAAATGAGGAGATACGTAGGAGAACTAAAGTTACCGACATAGCTCTTAGAATTGCTAGACTTAAGTGGCAGTGGGCAGGGCACATAGGTCGTAGAACAGATGGCCGTTGGTGCAGTAAAGTTCTCGAGTGGCGACCGCGCATCGGAAGACGCAGTGTAGGCAGGCCTCCGACTCTGTGGACCGACGAGCTGGTGAAGGTTGCGGGAAGCCGCTGAATGCGAGCCGCACAGGACCGGTCGTTGTGGAAATCCTTGGGGGAGGCCGTTGTCCAGCAGTGGACGTCTTTCGGCTGATAGATAGTAAACCACCATAATTCGTATGAGAAATAGTCACATTTTTCGTATTTTCTCATATATATGTTTTTTTAAGGAAAATATTTTTTGTTCTACGTGACAAATATTTTGTGCGTGCGAGAAATATTTAAATAATAATATTATGTACATATTTATATTATGTTACTTAACAGTCATTTTTGGGCGCTAGATGATTAATTTTATTTACTTACGAACAACAGATACTAAAACCGCGCGTTTTATGCTACTCTACCGAGCATCAATTTTTTTTTTTCACGAAGTATTTATTTTTCTATTCTAATGAATTTTATATTTTTCTAATCCTAGGAATATATATATATATATATAATGGTCTAGGATATTAGCATAAATATATATATATATATATATATATATATATATTTTATGCTAATATCCTAGACCATTAAAAATTAATCAACACATAATATGTGGAAAAAAAACACCCACGCTTCATCGTTTACTTGTTGAGTCGCGCTTCGTTTGGGGCTTATATCTCCATAACTATAGGTACTAGGGCAAGTCTGATATCAATTTCTGATATTTCAAGGATGACAAATTCATCTCTGCAACAAAAAAAAATACGTTTCATAGAAAAAAAAAAGAAATATAACTGCTGAAATTTAGAACCGCGCGGACCGCGCGTTTTATGCCACACTGCCACGCATTGAATTTTATTTTTTTAACTAAGTATTTGTTATGATATTCTAATAAAATTTATATTTTTATAATTCTAGAAAGTGTGGCTTTCAGAATATATTTTTTTCATGTTAATATCTTAGACGATTAAAAATTAATCGACACATATGCGGAAAAAAGGTAGTCGTGTTTTATACGTGTTATCAAATATTCCTTTCTTTTATAAATATGGAAAGTTATTTTTTTTTGTTACAGAAATGAATCCCTTATCAATTCAATTCATTTATTCATTAACAATATACATTGTATTTGAATTTCCTACATTAAAAAATATATATAAATAGTTCAAAAATTTCTATACAATATTTAAATTAAATTAAACACAGAAATAAAATATTGATTTAACACAAAACTGATAATTATTAAAATATACACAATAAAACTATTATTAAATTATTAAAATAAATCATGCAAAAACAAAATTAATAATTACAATTGTAACGGGTCTGGCCAGGTGAAACAACGTACTTTAGCTCACGTGTTTATTTAGCGATAATAAGTAGTAACAGTAGTAAACTTAAGCACTATTATGAGATCGCCACCAAGTGTCCCACGGTCGTGGAAGCGCTTGTAGGGAATTTATAGCTGTCAACGCTTGATTAGTAGTCCAGAGACAATTCCGCAGAACAGAAGTTGCCCCGAAGCTGCCAAGCAAGTGTGCAGTGGCCCTAAATCGGATGTTGAGGATGGCGCCGCTTCCTGTGGTCACAGATTGATGTCGGCATCTCGTTAGCGCGTTTTAAAATGCAAGTGGCGCCATCTGTTGACGAGTAGCAGAACTATTGATATTGATGGTGGTGTTACACAATACTTATAATATAGAATCAAAAAAGTAATTATATAACGTAACAAGAATAAAATGTAAATCAAGAATTGTGGTAAAATTGTCAAAAATAAAAATAAAATTAAAAATTAAGTCCATTTGAAGTATATAAAAAGAATGATTATAATTATATTTAAGAATGTCAACATATAATAGGTTTAGAATCAAATGTAAAATCGTAAATCCGGAGTTATGGTAAAAATGTCAAAAATAATGTAAAAATGTCAAAATGATGGGTTCAACAAGTAGTTACAACGTAAGTATTATTTTCCATTGTCATTGATGTAGTCCTCTACGCTATAGAAACATTTTTTTATCAGGTAGTCTTTAAGTTTATGCTTGAAAGGAGTCAGGCCTGTTTCATTTTTTAAAGAAATAGGTAAGGCATTGTAAAGCCTGACAGCCTGAAATTTAGGACAATGTAGAGCAACATTTAATTGAGGACAGAAATTGTGCTTTATATCTTTCCGACGTGTCTTCATTCTCTGCTTATTCTCCTCATCTGTTTCAAATTCATGTAATTGCTTGTTCATATTCGTTAGAACGACCAAAATATAAAGGCTAGGAACAGTGAGAATTCCTAAGTTTACAAAACTTTCTTTGCATGATGTGGTTTGAGATATTCTTTCTATAGTTCTCACAGCTCTCTTTTGTAACCGAAACGCTTTAATAATATTATATTCATAACTACATCCCCAAAATTTAATACTGTAGCGCAGACGGGACTCGACCAAAGCATAATAGATCATTATTAGCTGACTAGTAGTGAGTTCATCTCTGAGACTTCTAAGCGCGTAGCATGCCGATTCAATAGTTCCTTCAATCACGTTAAGTTCTTGCTTCCAGTTTAAGAACTCATTTAAGTACACACCTAAAAACTTTGTGGTATTAACAGTGTCAACAACCTCTCCGTTGAGTTTAACCTGTAGACTCTCATTATTTCGTGCCGTAGATTTGAAAAGTATGAGTCCAGTTTTGTCTGAATTTAGCTTAAGGAAATTATTATTAAACCATGTATATAGTTCTTTCAAAATTATATTAACTTTGAGTCCGAGATTTTCATTATTACCAGCCGATATCACAGCATTAGTGTCATCAGCATAAACTGTCAAATCAACGTCATTATGGTTATTACAAATATAGTCAATTAAATCGTTAGTGTAAATAATGAACAAAAGGGGCCCCAAGATGGATCCCTGTGGTACTCCGCTAACTAGTTTAACCAATTTCGATTTGATTGAAGTGCTTTTCGTTGTCATTTTCATCTACGCTGTTGACTTCGACAAATTGATAACGATTACTCAGATAATTCTGCAACAGGCTGTGAATTGTGCCTCTCACTCCATAGTGATCTAACTCATCTAAAAGAAGTTCATGATTTATGACATCAAAAGCAGAACTGAGATCGACAAATAAACCGGCAACTCTCTTCTTTTCGTTAAGCTTACCTACAACATCCTCGACTAAGGCGCTTATTGCGTCAATGGTACCAATTCCTCTCTGGTACCCAAATTGTCTATGACTAAGTATTCGGTTAAGGTTTAGAAAGTTGACCAGTCGTTGACCAGTCGATACCTTAGTTGCCCTAATACCAATAGTTTTGGAGATATAAGCCCACAAATGGAGCGCGGCAGAAACAAACTTTACCCCCCTCCCCCTGCCAAACGGGGGATGGCTCCCGATGGCTCCCGGGCTTAATCCACTCAGAACGGCCTAGGGAACAACTGTGCCAAGTTTGAACGCCGGATCCAAAAATAAAACGGTTCATCGCACTAAATCCCCGACTATTATGACGAAATGAACGAATTCGTTGCAGTATTTAAATGGCTAAGATTTTTTTTCCAAGGAAAGCAATCGATACATGGGCATCAATTACTTATAAATGAATGATTAATCTTGACTTTTTGACGTTGCTTTTCGTGGAATACCCATAATTATTGCCTTTCATAGAATTCGTCCTTCAGTGTATTAAGAGTCCCTACAAGAACTCGTCTCGCACACCAACCTTGAAAATAAACAAGCCGATTCTATTGAAACTTTATCTATAAGGCAAAACCGCAAATTCGATGAAATTACATCAGAGACTTTACATTGGCATAATACTAATTTCTAGTAAACTTCTTTGGATTTTCATAGTACCTGACTATGGTGTTTATTAGTTTTGGAAATGCTTATTTAAAACTTTAAAACTAAAAAAAAAAACGATGTGATTCTTTTCATTGTCATTACTATTTTTATTTTATTTTAGATTAAAATTGTCAAATGTTTTAAACTGATTCAAAGATTCTAAGTACACAGTGTAAGTACTTTCAATCTTAAAGCTCCGATTTAAAAAGGATCAAATATGGAAAACCTCTAAGCGGGTGTCCAAGAAAGGGACAGGGCTAAGTGAAATAAAAAGACAAGAAAAGCGGCAGACCTTGTCATTATGTGGATTTAGTAAATCCCTAGAAAAAAGAAAACGGCCTAGTTTTAGGTATTTCATGCAAGAGAAAATTCAGGGGAGTTACAGATTCAATAATGAATGTATCTTATCGTGTGGCACAATTTAACCATACTATCACTACAAGGTCAGAAGGTACAGAAGCGGTCGTGGCTCAGTGCGGCTTGCGTGGTCACATCGATCACGCAGGTTAACTGACTACAGACACGCTCATAACCTGGATGGGTTTGACTGTTAGTGGCATTTATCTCGACCGTTTCCGTGCTTCACAAGGCACGTTAAGCCGTTGGTGCCGGCTGCTATCGCTAGCAGTCGTAAAGCCATCTCAGAGGCCTTATAGGCGGCTTGAAAACTTCTGACACTGGGGTTGGCCACTAGCCCCACAACCTCCACCAATCCGGACTTGGCCCCCGTGTGTGGAGTATGGCCTAAACCTTCCCAAGTTATGGGAAGAGACCCGTGCCCCTGCAGTGGGGACGTAATGGGTTGTTAACATCACTACAAGGAATAGACTTCGTATGTCTGGTTTCGCACTTGGCGGTCTTGATGGTCATGTCACCTAGCATTTAGATTTACAGCCACGAATGCGTGCAACGCAACCTACTTAAACATCTAGTATCAGATCAGAGCAGGTTTTCTTACCATATTAACAATTATTTTTTTACATTTTCATATTATTGTACATGTAGGTACATAAATTTCGAAAACCTCATTTGAATGTATATACTTCATTTTTTCTTACTTGTCTTATTTTTGAAAATATTATAGCTTACCTACTCATTACCATTGACATTTTATAATGTTGGGAAAACTTGTTATTGAGCTCGTTATATAAACCTATTAAAGAGATTTTTCAACTCTATATCAATGATGATGAGTAGGTATGCTATAATATTTTCAAAAACAAGACAAGTAATAAAAAATGAAGTATACATACATTGGTCAGGACTTGAACTCTAGACCTCTTGTTAGGCGGTCCGAATCATTAGGTACCGACTGAGAAGTCACTGCTCTGACGCTAGTAATAATAGTAAAAATGAAATCAAATAAGAGTAAAAAAATAAATGTAAGTGTTTTTTTTCTAACATGGTAAATCTTTTTAATTACAATATAATATTCTTCTAACTAGCGTTAACCCGGCTGGAGCCAGGGTCTGCTTTCCGACTCAATCTACTCCACTTTGCTCGATCTTCAACATCCAACATCCTCCTCACCTATAGAATTATAATCACCTGAAAATATTTAAACTGGAACTTTTTTCAGGAACCCATAGTCAGCTCGCAAATGTAGGTAGTTACTTATAAATATATTTCTTACTTATATATTCTAAAGTTCTGTCAATAACCTAATTGGCCAACTTAATAACAGTAGAAACTTCCGTTTTTTCAGGAAATGAGTAAAGTTACGTGGTTAAAGTTGTTTCGTTTCAAGAGTAGAAGCCCCGATATAACAATTTGAATATAACAGCTGAGCTGATTTTCTTATTAAAAATAGAAATTTTAAATTAAATCGAGGTTTCTGGTGACCGTAGAGCACGGTTTTATGGAACAAACAATAAAGTCTCGCACTACTATGGTGTTTATTATTAGGTTTGGAAATGCGTATTTAAAACCATTAAAAAACCTTAAAACTAAAAAAAAGTTAAAACCCTCTCACAATTTTTTATTTTTATTTTTGAATAAAATTATCAAATGTTTAAAACTGATTCAAAATAACGGACACATTCGACTCCTTAAGTTGACGAATAAATTATTTTTGCGATAAGATGTGATTTCTTCCTTTCTTAATACGTTTAGGTTTTATATACTTATAGGGTTTTAAAAAAGCGCGTTTGAAATTTTAAGGTTTTACTCAGAATCAAGTATACGGACAAATATTGAAAAAATCGATTTACAACTTTTTTCAGTTTTCCGTACAAATTCTTGTTTCAATTTTCAGATTTAGTATGGGAAACTGAAAAAAAATAATTGAAGAGCGGATTTTTTTCAATTATTTTTCCTGTAATCTATAAGTACTTGATTTTGAGTAACCCCTTAAAATCTCAAACGCATTTTTTAACACCCTGTATCTCATCTCATCTCACTAATATTATTAGTGTGAAAGTATGGATATTTGTTTATTTCTTAGTTTGTTTGTTTCACTTTCACGCCGAAACTACTGAACGGATTAGGATGAACCATAGTAAAAACACCTTCCATAGTAAAATCTTACATCCTCTTTCATCCTAATCCGTTCAGTAGTTTTGGCGTAAAAGTGAAACAAAAAGTAAAACAAAGAAATCTTTGTCATGAAATATCTCCGAAACTGGTGGTTAAAAGTTTTAATCACCAGTTTCGGAGATATTTCATGACAAAGATTTCTTTACCTAATAGAGGGATCATAAAAATCAATTATAACTCTGCAACCGGAGATGTTACGAAAAAATGACTTATTCTATTTTTATATCATTTAGGTATGCTCTATCGATTTAAGTAGGTTTCAAACTGCGACACCATCTTTGTGAAAATTCGACAGGTCATAGGCCACTAATCTTCCTACCCCTTTGGTAAGTAGATGGATAAAGCATTTAGCCGAGTGCTTTATCCATATACTTTTTATCCCGGAAAACTCGAGAGTTCCCGGAGGAATGGCTAAAAACTGAAATTTTTACGTTGTCACTAGATGGCGCTGCCGTAACATTTTATTTCTCTCTGGACCCAATTAATTCTGAAGTCCCCACAGACGAAGTCGCGGGCGGAAGCTAGCATTATAATAAATGTACATTTTAGAAATAAATCACTCACCAATCCACATTTTTTCATGAAAGCCTCCAGGAAGAAGTTGTTGGGATCCGGGTCGTGGAACTGCATAACTGTTATGCGCTTGAGGTTGTACAGTTTTGGTATAGTTGTATGGTGGCTAAAATAGATTATACACAATCGTAACTGAAAATTATACGGTGCTTCTAATATACCTTAAGAAATTTAAAAGTAGTAGATCCAGTCAAGATACTTTCTCCAAGGAATCAGTACTCAATTAGCAAAGTTTTTTTGCGATGTTCATACCAACTAATTAGTTGATTAACTTTGTAAAGGGAATTCAAATTATAAATATTTACTTGGGGAAATTGATACTTCCGAGAGTGTTTCATTATTACACTAACAGCAGGATAGCGTTAAATGGGAAATCTTGAAAAGCTCGCTTCCATCTACGGCATCATCATCGCTTACCATCAGGTGAGATGATACCAAGGGCTTACCAACTGTGTCTAAAAAAAATGTGGAAAGATAAAAAAAAAATTATAGATTGATGCATATTTAGATACATAGAACAAGTCAAGAAATTCCTTTTTCAAATATTTTAATAATAATAATATCTAATACATTGCATTTGCGAATATTTTAGGCGCAGAGTTAAATTAAAATTTAAAGAAAATAAATCAATAACGCATGCAGGAATTGTGAAGTGCTTTTTAAAGTACATACATATTTGTGTGTGTGTAACCCGAGTAACGCCAAGATATAAAGAAGCTTCAAAAAAAAGCGGCCAAGTGCGAGTCGGACTCGCCCATGAAGGGTTCCGTAGCAGCAAGTAACATAATATAAAAGTTTTTGTAGTTCGTTGTAACTTGAATGAAAGGTAAATTGCGGTTTACGATTTATGACGTATTAAAAAAAACTACTTACTAGATATCGTTCAAACCAATTTTCGGTGGAAGTTTGCATGGTAATATACATTATATATTTTTTTTAGTTTTATCATTCTCTTATTTTAGAAGTTACGGGGGGGGGACACACATTTTACAACTTTGGAAGTGTCTCTCGCGCAAACTATTCAGTTTAGAAGAAAATGATATTAAAAACCTCAATATCATTTTTGAAGACCTATCCATAGATACCCCACACGTATGGGTTTGATAAAAAAAAATTTTTGAGTTTCAGTTCTAAGTATGGGGAGCCCCCAAAATTTATTGTTTTTTTTTTCTATTTTTGTGTGAAAATCTTAATGCGGTTCATAAAATACATCTACTTACCAAGTTTCAACAGTATAGTTCTTATAGTTTCGGAAAAAAGTGGCTGTGACATACAGACAGACAGACATGACGAATCCATAAGGGTTCCGTTTTTTGCCATTTGGCTACGGAACCCTAAAAAGGATAACAACCCTACACTAAATTGTAATATGTGGCTACACAGAAAAGACATCAACGAACTATATTGATAACTTTTTATTTAAAAGCGAGGTTTTAAAAAAAAATGTAATTTCCCATTTCACCACAAATGTCTAATATAATGATTTATAATGATCAGGTACCTATTTACGAAAGTATAGTTAGTAATGGTTTAAAAAACTTACAAGAAGTTGTGGGTCTTCGCATCTTCAAACACTTTCTCGCGATCTTCCCACAGGTCCGGCGCTACAGTCCGGGATCGGTAGTAGCTGTCAATTCTCTGTTTAGCTCGCTCTCTAGAACTCTTAGCGAACAGCAGTACTCTTTCTAGTATATCTGGTTCTGGAAATGTGTACTAGTACAGATGAATAGTGAATAAATAACACAAATGAGGATTCCTGTATTATGGGAACTAAAGTTACGCTATTAATGCCGGTTGGTATTCACAAAATGGTAGTCGTATAGCCATTTTAGAGGCTTGAAACTTCTGACACTTGGATTAGCCACTAGCTTCACAACCTCCACCAATCCGGACTAAGTCCCCATGAGTGGAGTATGGTCTACCTCTCTAAACTGTGGGAAGATTCGTGCCCCAGCAATACGGACCTAGGGCATATTTATACAGTGTATCCCGGACGAAACAAGCGATATTCTAGGAACGTGTATTATAGCCCATTTCCACCTTAAAACTACTCTGACTCCATTGGCACTCCCGTTACATAACCATACACAAAATGTGTTGTGAAGAATACATTCGGTATTTTTAAAACTTGAAAACTTCACAGTTCAAAGTCTTTCAAAGAACGTAAACGAAAATGAGCGTTTGTCGTTCTTCTGTGTACAAATTAATATAAGATAATTGTTTAACTTTTTAAAGAAAAGTTTTTGTTTAGCATATAGTATAAAGCATGTGCATGGAATCCGGTAGGGATCCGTTAGTGCTTAATAAAAGGGATTGTTGACCTGCGCATGGGTCATATTTAAATATCAATAGCTTCAAACTAGCAGACTTGTCAAACTTTTGGTGTTGTTTTATAGCTTATCTCAAATACTATTAACCTAATTATAAAAATATAATCCACTAAATTACCTTGTTTTGCAGAAATTAACAATAACTTATGAATTTAATGGCATTTTTTCACAAATTTACACGATCAAGTTTTTTTGAATGAGTTATGTTAACTTTGTACATATTTTTGGATGTTATTTGACGGAGAATATTTGTTACCCACCGAATAAGATCATTAGTGTATCTAAGGTACCATAATTTTGGATACGTGACGTTTTTTAGGGAGAGGTGCATAAAGAAATATAAAAAAATCAAATGTTTGTCACAGGGAACGGGAGGGGGATGGTTTTAAGGTGGAGATGGGCTATATTACAAGTTCGTAGAATATCACTAGTTCCATCCGGTATCCAAGTCTGTCTTCTTTTTATATTATAGAGCAAAATTCTTATCAGTAGAGCAATCTCCGTTCCTGTCTTCAGCCAGTATCTTGATATTCCAATACGACATAGACATAGACATACATTTATTGGTAATTAATATTACAAGTCACGTTCAAATACACTTTTACACATTTTATGACATTTAAAAAATTGAAAATAAGACATAATTTTTTTACAAAAATGATTAAGATTATACATGTCATGGAGATAAATGTAATATTCAAAATAATGTCAAGGTTCTTGAAAAAACTATGAATTTACATTAGTTAAGTCTTAAATTTAAGAAATTCGTTAAAGGTGTAGAAGGAACGCTCGACAAGCCATTTTTGCAATTTACTTTTAAAGGAGTTAAATTTGATGAGTTTCTTGTATCACTTGGGAGTCTGTTGTAAACTATTGGACCCATAAAAATATAGACCTCGCATAATTCTCCAACCTATGCGTTATAATTGTGAGCAAGTCAGCACTGCGGATATTCTGTCTGTTACGGTCACCCCGCACCGTATATTTATCCATCTTATTCCACAAAAATGATGCTACCTACCATATGAGTAAACAGGGTAGTGTCATAATATATAGGGACGTGACACGACTGCTATGTATGAGTAAATTACCTGGAACACCTGAATCTACCAAATGCGGCTGCTTTTCAAACCATTCCCGTAGTGCGATAATATCCTCCTGTGTCGATTGCTCCGTCATACCAATTTCTTTGCGAATCTCTCGCTTTTCGTCAACAGTGTACGGAAATATTGGATGAGAACCATCTTTATAAGCCATTTCTGAAAGATCGTTATAATGTCGTTGTATTGTCAATAATTAAAATAATTATAATTAAAATCAACTTGTAAACTGAATAAGACATTTCATTAAGAAGCGCCGAAAATTTCCCGGGACTTAATATCAAGATTAATTAATTAGTTTTTTATGTTTTTGTTTTTATTTTCCTGTTTTGTTGTGCAATAAAGTATTTTCATTCATTCATTCAAGATATCTTTAGTTAAGTGTTAATTTTGCAAAATAAATTAAAGTACATACTTTAATAGGATCTAATAAATTCACGTTTATTTTTAGGATTTCTCTTAGGATGCAGGAAAAATACGATAATTTACTTAGACAACACTTAGGATTATATCAATTTTTAATTAATTAAATCTTTTTTTGGTATAGAAATTTCAAAAACAACATAATATTGCAGTTATTGGCTTAAAACTAAAAATAATATGTATAACTTACCTTTTTATTGCCCTAATGTAATATAGTTTACTTACTTCTAGGACAGTCTAAACAATAATAAACTACACTAATATTAACTTGACTTAACCGTAATTTATTCTAATTTATTTCACCTTAAATTACACTTGATCTTGACCCAAGGGTCTCGATCGAGAGATAATGTTTATACCACAGGTCACCTCTCTAGCGAGAACGACGCAGATACATAATACTTCGATTTTATTCAAGTTTTTATTGTTAAATCTAAAGGTTGAAACAAAAAGGCCTACAAATACTTTAAAGTGGGTTTCTTCTCAACAACTTTTGGCCTATGCATTTGTAAAAAATGATGAAATATTGAACATCCACATAAAGATGGCCAATTAGCTAATTGATTAGTATGAATAGTCTAAAACATGTTTTGCTTTTGAGAAATTTTCAAACCCAAAGCTGTTCAGTTCAATGAGTAAAAATGTATATATTTAATTATTACCACCTTTATTTGTTACTCCACTCGGTGGACCGATAACCTAGTGAAGGTCCTGTTAAGCGCTGGATGCGGGCAGCGCAAGACCAGTCCTTGTGGAAATCCTTGGGGTGGCTTTTGTTCAGCAGTGGACGGTTTTTAGCTGATGATGACCATTTTTGTTACAACCTGTCTATGATGCGGGGGCGCGGTAAATTTTTTCTTGCTAATTCCGCATAGCCGAAGAAACTCCTGTTAACGGGTCCTCGGGAGTTTTTGTAGTCCCGATGTTCCTTCTCATGCCTCAAATACTTTACAAAACTCCAGATTTGCGATCTTTGGAATACGATTTCCAAGTGGTAAGATTGTTGTTCTATACGGGGTTATTTTTGGACCCCCACCAAAACTTCAAGATGGCTTCTACTCATGAAACTGAGCAACTTTAACCCAAGTAACCAATGGTCAATACGCAAAAAAATTTTTGGACCTTTCATACTAATTTGGTCACGTGATACTATTTTGTATGGAGATGGCCAAAATTTTTTTGCGAATTGACCATTGGTTATTTGGGAAAAGTTGCTCAGTTTCATGAGTAGGAGCCACTGTAAAGTTTTGGTGGGGGGTCCAAAAATAACCCTGTATACACGGTGTTAAAAAAATACCCCTAATGGTTGAAACGGCGGGGACTGTGAATCATTTTAAATTTTGGGCACTTTTTCTCTTTGCTGCATCAGTTCACGTTTCGGAGAAATCGTCTATCTAATTTCTTCAAAAATATTTATATGATATTTTAAATTTCCCAGCTTTACCGATCATCTGGTCGCGGTCATGATCCCGTAAAAATGAAACGCGGTGTTTTGCGCAAACGCGCCAATCATAAGCGGCATATAAACGCAGCCTATCATAGCGCGGCTATCCGTACCCTATCAAGAACTGACAGGTGAATACAATAGTGCTGTGGTTCGACATAGTCGATAATCTTATTTATTATTAAAAATAGCAAGCATAGATTTAAAGTTTTGTTGAAAAATATATTTACAGTAAACTCCTTACATGACACACTTTACCACCCTAATTCATTAGGGGTATTTTTGTAACAACCTGTAGAGAAAAACAATCTTTAAAAATTCTGATACTGCCTTAGAATATTCATAGGGTTGACTGCATAAAATTATTGAAATAAATTATTAAATTTTATTCAAATTTAAGAGAAACTTACTCGCATGGATTTTCATAACAATATTTAATTATTTTTTTAGGTTTTATAAAAATCTTTTTCCAGTACTTTTCATAAAGTTAAAGGAGATGTCAGTAATCCAAACTGTAATAGAGCATGTAACTATTAAGGAATATGAACTTCATTTAAATAAAATAACAATAAATTATATGGTCATTTCATTTAAAAAGTTTGTATAGAATATCAAATTTTTTTCTTTGATTAAGTTACTTGATGTTTTTTTTGTTTCATGATTAGCATCAATCTATTAACGCTTTGTTGAATACAAAATAAAAATAAAAAATATTACTCTCAATTTTAAGGATAACAGCATTCAAAGTTGGCCATTATTAAAAATAATTGTACAGTCACCGAAAGGAAACAAAATTGAATTACGTAACAAAAAGGATGTGTGTTACAAAATGTCAACAAAAAGGAACTATTAGGGCTTTTTCACAATTTAGACAAAACAACAGGTATTTTAATATGATATTATTTATTAAATGTAAGTACTTAAACGAAATATACCTAGCATTTTTCCAATTTATTTAAGGCGACACAGCATGCCGCGTTAAATCTCGGGTCGTAATGATTAACAGCCGAAGAATCGTGTCTTCAGGGCCATACCGGCTGAAAAGTAGCACTAAAAATGTTTCTTAAACTTGTGTTTCGGCTTGAGAATTTGTGTATTTCGCAGCATTTTTCATTTCATTTTCATTTCATTTTTATTTCGTTTTCATTGCGTTTTCATTTCATTTTCATCTTATTTTTATAACATTTTTTTTTTACTTCGGTCACTAGCCAGAATCATAAAACACTTATGCACTTGCATTTCCCGCAAGTCTCACAAGTGCAGGCACTTGCGCTTTGCTTAATGGAGAGTCATTTTATAGTTAGAACAAACATGACCATAACAAAAAAAAAAACATGGACAGAATGTAATAGAATTTTGCCAGAATCATGACATACTTATGCACTTTCATTTCCCGCAAGTCTCTAAAGTGGAGGCTCTTGGACCAAGTTCCATACATTTTTGCTCATTGTCTTTTCTAACGCACTTTTTTTAACCCCCTATCATGCCAATATTCAAAATAATGTGTAAAAACACTACTACTACAAATGACAATTATGTAATTAATGCAATTCAT
Organism: Coleophora deauratella; assembly: GCA_958295455.1. NCBI lineage: Eukaryota > Metazoa > Arthropoda > Insecta > Lepidoptera > Coleophoridae > Coleophora > Coleophora deauratella. The sequence continues at coordinate 7,928,663 of OY282409.1, read as the reverse complement.
GTTTTAATTTATGTATTATTTTATGTTCTGTATGCGGCAATTTTTTTTTTATTTACAATACTGCCAATGGCCCGTGCCACGTGCCAATCGCTAACCGCCTTTTTATTAATTGAGTTTTTTAACTTTTTTTCATTGCTACCTCATTAAATCAGTTAGTAGGAATTAATTAAATATACAAAGACCCGAAAAACCCTAGTCTTTGGATGGTCAAGTAAAAAATACATGTTACCTTTTCCCTTTTCTTCCTTAAGCAGTCAATAAGTATATTAAACACCCTATATTTGACAATAAGTATAACAAACAACTTAAGCTTTTCAATTTAATATTTATTCTCAAGGCTCTTGTATTTTTGCTCAAAAACCAACGACTTGAAGAGCAACATGAAAATTCATGTCGATAAAGTAGCTACTAGATGGACAATCATGTCAATGGATCTTGGCACATCAATGATTTTTATTTCTTTTGCGCTTTTATTATTGTTATTGGTGTTCAGTTAAGTATATTTATCTTATCTTGTAACCTTTAGAATAAGATTTACAGTCAGCAGGACAATGTAAAAATGTTTTCTTAAACATAATTGCAAAATTGGTAAGCCTGGTCAATCAACTATTATTTTATTCAAAGTCTACAATTTTTTTTTTAATTAGCATAATATGTTTTTATCAGCATCATGTATTATATCACCCTTAAAGAAGAGGTTGTCGACCAGAAGTACAGGACGTTAATTGTTATTCAAGTCATGGCCTCTCTTAAAACAAGTACAGCTTTACTCCTTATCTTCAAATTCAATCAACACACAAAGTCTTGAAAGACCCAGGTGTGCCGGAGTACTCCTGACTGAAGGTGCTGGATAGTCTGCAGGTCTCATCCGTCATAATCTTCTCAATTTTCTTCATCAGTTCTTTGTGTTTCACGTTACTCAGCTCTTTGATGGAATCCTCTGTAAAAAGGACTATTTTCAAACAGGGTATCAATTAAGATAAAAGAGAATGGAGTCCAAGCTAAAGAAAAAAAAAAAATGTAACTAAAAATTTTTGGTTTTCGGACTTTTCCCTTTACTTGTACTATAAGACATTGCTTCCTGCCAAATTTCATGAATCTAGGTATACGGGAAGTACCCTATAGGTTTTGATTCTCATGCGAGTGTCCAAATATGTGGCATAAACGGCCGTATCTCTTGATTGCGTTAGCATAGAAGTTTTTCGTTTTGATTTTTTTATAGCTTCATGGCTTCAAGGGATATAAATTTCAAATTGATACGTTGACGCGTTCCTGAGAAAAGCGGTTGTAACAGACAGACAGACGGACGGGCAACGAAGTAATAGTAATCCTATAAGAATTCCTTTTTTCCTTTGGAGGTACGGAACCCTAAAAATTGGAAGGAATAGGTATTATAGACTGTAAGTATCTAACGATAAAGGTTGAATTATTGCCCTCCAACCAAATTAGTAGACAAGAGATACCTAAGCGATAGATATTATGCACTTTATAGTATACTAGCTTCCGGCCGCGAATTCGTCTGCAGCCAGAGAGAAATAAAATGTAAAGGCAGCGCCAAAATAAAATTTTCAGTTTTTTGCGATTGCTTCGAGAACCCTCGAGTTTTCCGGGATAAAAAGTACCCTATGAGTTAGCCAAGTGCTTTATTTATCTACCTACCAAATTTCATCCAAATCCGTTCCGTAGTTTCAGCGTGAAGTGGAACAAACAAACAAATATCCATACTTTCGCATTTATAATATTAGTAAGAGGAAGATAAGAAGTAACCCTATAGGTATAAGATGACTGTGTGTATATTACTGCATACGCGCAGCTACAATGCTAGACTATAGATTAGCAAATGTGTCATTTTCATCAGCTTGCTATAAGGCTTTAGTTTTGGGTACAAACAATTTTCATTTGCTCTTCGTCTTTGGTTCTATGCATTCAGCTGCGTCCGTTGTGTATTTTATATTTCAGTTACGTCTTTGGTATGATAATTATGTATAAGTGAGGTGACTGGTAAGATTATGTAAGTTACAATATTTAAACAGGTGAATAAGAAGGCCAAACTGAACGAATTTCGCCAAGGAGAATATCGTATGTATCTTATCTTACTTCTTACTAATATTATAAATGCAAAAGTATGGATGTTTGTTTATTTGTTTGTTTGTTTCGATTTCACGTCAAACTACTGACGGATTTAGGCAAAATTTGGTAGATAGATAAATCAAATACTGGATTAATATATAGGCTACTTTTTGATCCGGGAAAATGCATGGTTCCCGTAGGATACCTACCTTAGAAAGCGTCATAAAGCGATATACGCGCTAGTATCCATCTAGTAAATAATAGATGAGTTAGCTTACCCCACAGTTCCTTTAGAGTTTTCAGTTCACCGCCATAATCTTTAGGCAGAACGTCTTTCGGGAGGTGCTGGTAAAGAGATTCAATGCTAGTATGAACAACGATCCTCTTTCGAATTTTCTCGCTAAGACCTTGTTTTATGATAGAAAGTAGGGTGTCAAAGAATGATGATCCACTAAGGAAGTGTATTGCTCTCAACCTCAGGCCGTAAGCCTCCTGTAAAAATGGAAAAACATTTCTGTTATCTTTAAAAATCAGTCTTCATGTAGGTTCATCTCAGTTCATAACAGATTTACTATCCGCAACCACATCATGTACCGTAAAATTACGCTTTACGTGATTTTCGAATATTACGCTTAATTTCATGAACTAATAAAAAATCATGTTATCGAAGGTAATTAGGAAAAACAAACCGTGATTTCACAAAAAACTGTTTAATCCGTAAAATCGCGTAAACATTCATTTTACGAGAAACATCGAGCTCACACTGGCTTGGCCGCAATTCTTGAGTGACTATTGCAATATTTAAATCAGTTGTTACACTATTCACAAAACTTAAAGTAACTATTCACAAAACTTCAAATAAACTAAATATCGAGGGTTCACGGGCGACTTGTATTAAGCGACATTTTTGGAAACACAGGTAACCTCTACTTTAAAAATTTATTTCTTACAAAATACCTTACAAAAAATAACTTCTGAATAATATTTAAAATATTAAGAATATCGACAATCTATATAATACTAAGAAGTTAAGTTTTAATGATTATTTTTCTAAGAAATATTTTTTTAAATCAGTCTCCTGAACATTTCTAAAAATGTCGCTTAATACAAGTCGCCCGTGAACCCTCGAATTATAATAATCAGTCATAAAGTTTAATGGTCCTAAATTAAAATAATAAACTAAGTTTCAGACAGTCGAATTTGTCGGCATTAGAAGTTCGATTTTGAAAATTGGAACGGCGGCGTTTCTTAACCAAATTCATAGGCTTCCTACTAAACTACCTAACTAAATATCTTGCTGTAAGCAAATTGCTAGAGCGCTGGCAGCGCTGTATTAATACATAAATGCAATACCTGTAATTATGTAATATGTGGTAATATCCAATACCTACTGAAAAGTCTCCTATAACTAAACTTTTTAAAATTATTTTCTATCGGACAGTTTTTTCCGGACATAATAATATTCCGGATATAAAGATATAGTAACCCTCTGTCCAAATACGGAATACAGTTAGGAAAATGCTAAATGAGTTCTTGAGTACACTTCGAAATGATTTCGACAAAATACCGTATAGGAGGCATCTTTGCGGTGACTCTCAATGTTTTGAAGCTTATTTAAGTCTAGTTTGTCTTTAATAACATGCAAAGCTTTTAGTTGCTAACCGGCTGATCCATCCTAATAATCTTCCATAGAGCCGTGCTCGATATATTGCAAGAAGCTGTTCAGGTGCGAAGTAATATTTCACTTCAGACATAATGAGGAACTTACTATACGTATAAAGGTCATTTCAGAGAGAATGAGAAACTTACTATAATGGTCATGGCTTTGTGTATGATGACGGGGTTCAACTTAGCCACCAACCCCATGTTCATATCGCGCACGTCCTGAACGAACTCGTAGCCGGCATTGTAGTCATGATGGAGCATGTATTCGATGACCTGAAAACAAAAATCATTGCACCTACTACTAATAAAGTAATAATAATAAATTAATTAAAAGTACTGACAAAAGAATCAACTGCATGAAATGTAGTCTAAGTCAATCTGGGAATCAAGATAAATCTAAAGAGATTTCGCACACTGAAATCCATCAAACGTATGTCTGTATCTAAAAACCTTATTGCGTTCAGAGGTGCTTCCTAAATAGAACACTTAATATTTGTAATGAGCTTACATCTGTGGTTTTCCCTGAAGGGTATAGTATTGCTCTTCAAAAAGAGCAAAGGTTTTTGAAGTATCGGAAAAACATTAATAACGACTCTGGTGTTGCAAACACCCATAGGCAATGGTATATTTACCACCTTCTTCGATAAATAAAAAGTCTGAGAAGCTTCTAGCTGGGTTGCCATTTAAGGACAGATATCATACAACAAAAATTAAAGATCCAAAAATCAGAAATATGATTCCAATGAATTTAATGAAACATATAGCAAGTAATAACAATTGACAGTAAAGTTATTCTTGCAAAAGTAGTTAAAAGCAAACTCCCATAAAACGTCTAATTTTCCTACGCTATAAAATTTATCTACCTTCAATTTTAATACCTAGTTCATACGCTAATAGACTGTACAAAAGTATTAGCAATTCCGCTGTAAAATTTATTTTACTTTCTGTTTTTCTGTATCAGTCCCTCGGCTAATAATACATTGAGTTCTCGACCAGAAATCATGATAATTTTATCGTAAAGTACTGTGCATCTTCTGTAACGGGTTTTAGATATATAAAGTTGTAATTATATGATTGTTATATTGCGGGATCGTCAACAGGAAATAACGTGAAAATATGCAATATAATTGCATAGAACAATACACAATAGCATTGGAGATGCAGAAATTATAGGAATTAGGAAGAGATGTATTTATTTTATTTAGGTTGAAATGTCAATTATTATATAAGTATACGTCGTTATTTATATACGAATAGCTCCGAACGTTAACATAGAAAATAATTATTTGTAAAAACTTATCAATTAAGAGTTTGCTAGAAACAATTTTGTTTTATTAAGGTGCAATCGCTGAGCAGAATTTTAAATCATTAATATAAATGATGATTAATATGATCATTAATATAAATGATTTAAATGATGTACATTTAATGTACATTTTTCGAAAAAGAATTTGCGGTGACGGACGGACCTAAGGAAGACGCGTAGACAAATAGTGGTTGTAATGTAGTTGCTACAGTATTTTATGATTAGGTATAAAGCCAGCCACGGGCAACCTTAACCTTTCTACTGACCTTTTAAAGGAATTAAAATACTATATTTACGTTTTAAAACCTACCTACGTTTAAAACTACCAAGCGGAAGGATGAATATAGAGGTAGTAATACTAATAATATAGCTCTACTCTTGACAGTTTAGTACTCGTTTCAGTGAAGCAATTATAATGAATTATAGTTATATAAAGTATATGAAATAAAACTATAGAACTATAACTGTAGTTCGCAGCGCTTTTTGATAGAAACAATAAATTAAATATAATCTTGTACTAAAAGTTTCAATAGAATGAACACATGTTAATTTAATAGAGGAAGAATTGAAAATGTTGAAGGACGACTTGACTAGTCTAAACAAGCAATTAAGTAATGTATAATCTAAGTAAGACAGTTGTATGATCCTTGCCGGGTGTTATAATAATATGCATAGGAACGAAACAGATTAACGAATGACATGACCGAGACAATTCAAATAAGCAATAATGACATAGTTATATAGATAATTAATTAATATTGAGATTTATATTCATAATAATAATACTACGCTTAGGCAGGTCTCCCACTCGTAGGACTGATAACCTGGGGAAGGTTGCGGGAACCCGCTGGATGTGGCAGCGCCTTTGCCAGCGCCTTTGCCGGTCGGCGTGGAAATCCTTGGGCCTCCCCCTAGGATTTTCAGCCTTTGTTTAGCAGTGGACGTCTTTTAACTAGTGATGACTACTACTACTCAAGGCTTCTCGTCTTCCCCATAGGAAAACCGATCACCAAGTCCCCGGCAGGGAACTACGCTTACCTACTCCCAGTGTGTATAGTTTTACTTACCACTAGCATATATCTATAGAACTGGAGTAGGTCCGCTTTCTCACTGTTTGCATCGAGAACCTTGGATACTACTACTCTGTAATTATCCTTCAAGGGTTTTGGTAGCACACATGCATACCTGAAAATAAATAAACGAGTTGTAGGTGTTCTTAATTAAATATTTAAGTGGAAATTGTCTGCTTCGAAATAATTGGATGCTCCAATTCAAGAAATCACTAAGTCCAAAAGTTACTTTTGACATATTGATGTTATTATGTTTTACATGTGTTCTGAAATAATAGGCAGGTTTAAAAAAATATAAAAAATAAAAGTAATTGAAACAATTTAGCGGTTTTATTTGTTAAAATAATCATAACTTTAGTTAACAATGAATGTCGTGAAAAAATAAAAAAGATTCATAACCGTCAAATTTGGACTTAGTGATTTCTTGAATTGGAGCATCCGATTATGAAATGTTGTTGAAATAACTAGCTCTGTTATTGGAATAACAGAAAAACTTACTCGTATACATGTACAATTTTGGATTAAGTTCGGCATTTCAACGTTAATATTTTTCATACACAGTTTTTCTAAAGTCTTCTATTCAACAACAGTCATTATAATCTTTAGATCCATTTTTTACACAAAAGGGGAGATGCGGATAATAATAGTAAGTAAATATAGGGGTGTCTAAATCGTACATCAAAATATAAGGACAGACTCTATTACCTTATTCTCTATTACCCTTACCCTCTATTAAGGACAATGAACAATATAGGTACAACTTTATGAAAATATTGTAGTTTTTTTCTGGAAATTTCATACTAATGTAACTGTTCGATTCTTTCCAATTTCAATAAATGCCTTTTGTTCGGTTTCCTTAGTGAAGTGTCTTTAATTTTTTTACAGTCCCTGTTAATTTGGTTAAAACTTTCAAATACATTTTTAATGTTGGTCATGATATCATACGAACTAGCGTAGGCAGAAAGGCCTGCCACTCTGTGGACCGATGACCTGATGAAGGTTGCGGAAGCCACTAGATGCGGGCAGCGGAGAAACGGTCGGCGTGGAAATCCTTAGGAGAAGCCTTTGTCTAGCAGTGACCGTCTTTTGGCTGATAATGAATGATGATGCTGGTGTTATCGTAAGAGTTTGCAGTTGAATCAAAAAGAGCAATAACTTACGAAACTTTAAAAATGTGTTCAAATTCATCCATCAGATCGTAGTTCCTCATGAATTCCGGTAGAAGAGTGCGGAGAGTGAGGAGCTTGTCAAAACGTTTCTTAGCTCTCTCTACGGAACCCTTGTTCGCAATAAGGTAGCGCTCCAGATACTCTCTGTCTGGAATTCATGCAAAAGAGTTCTGACTCTTAGGACAGAATATTAAAATTCACACTAAGAAAACTGGTGATTCATTTCAATAGGTTTTTGAATTTAGAAAATGACACATTTCCTCATTGCCTTTGGAGAATCTTGGTAAGCCCTCTTTCATTTTCGGCATTATCATCACTTACCATCACTTCCAATCCGGACTTGGCCCCCGTGTGTGGAGTATGGCCTAAACCTTCCCGAGTTATGGGAAGAGACCCGTGCCCCTGCAGTGGGGACGTAATGGGTTGTTAACAACCATCAGGTGAGATGATGCCAAGGGCTTACCAATTGTTGGTAAAAAATATATTGTTTCATACTATTGTCTGTCAGACTGTTACGAGGACTTTAACGAACAGTAAGTAGAATAAATAAAAGTCCAAAAGGACTCTCAAATTTCGTCCTACTCAGAGTTTAAGATATTCAGTAGTCTTAAAATTACGACTTCTACTACGGTACAAATGCAAGTGGTAACGACTTGCACTTTTGTAGTTTTGTAAAAATTTCAAACATCTAAAATATATAGACAATGTGTAATGACTTTTAGTTGGCCTACTACACAGAACAACCGACTAGCTGAATAGGAAAATAAAAATGAATGAGTCGCCATTGCCGGGTGTAATGAAGTACTACTATTTTTTTGAGTTTTTTTTTTAAATTATATTTTTCATCCAAGCAGCAATCAGCCACTCATAATATTATATGGTAAATTTTAAGATATTTCGTAGAATACTTACCAAAATTCCTTACAGTGAAATGGTTTTGCTTCATAATCCAGTTCTCGAATATCTCCAAATCTTGCTTTATTTTGTTCATATCATCGTAATTAAATAACTTTCGCACTTCGACCAACTGGTTGGGATTGAACTCCAGATAGGGGTTGCTCGATAATTTTTCCATTTTGTAACGATAAAAAAAATTGAGTTGAAACCTGTTAGATGTTACGTACGCACTAAGGACTAGGTAATAATGAATCTTGATCCTGAGATTATATTTTATTGGCGATATTATCCGTCTAATAATGATGTAGAATAGGTTATCGATATCGACAGTATAAAGAATTTACCTATTGAAAAATCACTGTCTTAAAGCTCAACATGTTTAATCGTTACCGTAATTAATTAAAACCTTTTTTATTTATGTAGATGATGTTACACATTCTTTTAAATTTTCATATTTATAGATGGAGACATATCACAAAAGCTTCATTCGCTAAGAACAAAAACACTATTAAAACTACGGATACGACTCGAGACTCTACTACTTATAAGATATACGTAAATCATACTTTACTTTAGGATAAGTATATAAAACTAAATCAGCAATGGTACATCCACATACAGCTAGAAATAAAACTATTCAAAACTACCATATATTCGATAGAATCTAGTTTACAGCCGGTAAGATTTTGCTATGTCGATAACGCAAAATGATGTGCCCGTCACTAGAACTATTCAATTATTTTAATTACACTATAGGAATATAAAGTCCGTTTCACATAATTATGCTTCTTCTGTAACTGATGCTTTAGTAAGTGTTGGAGATGCATTGTTTTTGATGAATATTATGGGTACCCTCTCCACAGACACTGCCCTCAGGGATATATTTGACCTGCTCAAGACCCTTCTTTCGGCCTCGCTGATGGAACCTAGATAAACTAATCTAGTATAAATATACTCATCTATGGTCTATAAGTGCGGATTCAGGATGGCTTCTCGGAATGACGCATTTTAAGGTTAAACCCTACTTTGCTTTACATCATACTCTATGTATAGTATAATCGGTTTACATTAAAACTTAAAATTTTAATATAAACCCATTATACTACATAGGGTGTGATACTAACTTAACTAACTTACACCGTATCATGAATATCCGTACTTACATCGTACAAGAAACTCCAAAAAACACGTCTCTTGTATGGGGACCCCCTTTAACTTTTAAATAAATTTTTATTTTATATTTTTTTGCGACTACAGCAATACAAACCATTGAGCATTTCAATCGTCTACCTATGTCCATTATTGAGATTGAGCAAAAAACGCAAAAAAACACGTTTCTTGTAGGGGAGCCCCCTTTTTTTTTGTGTTGGACTGTTATAGCGGCAATATAAATACACTCTGTGAAAATTTTAACTGACTACCTATAACATTTCAATGGTTTTTATTATTATTTTAACGGATTGAAATCATTATAATTATATTTTATTTTTATATTACGTTAATTTATTTTTTGGTAGGGGTTTATATCTTTCGGTAAAGGCCTCCTCTATCTGAGTCCAGCAGTGTCAAGTATGTGGTTCAATGTTTTTCAGCTGTGTGTGTCGGACTATTTCAGTGTTTTGCAGTAATGTGTGTCGGAGTAAAATGTTGTCGCAGTTTAGTGTTTCGCAGTTGCGTGTTGTCGTAGTTGATATATTTTGCAGTAGTGTGTGTCGCAGTCGAGTGGTGCATTCCATGAACTCCTGAAGAGTTCAATTTGATCTATAAATTCGTCTTTCTGATAGTGTGTTATGAAATAGTACCTATAAACTTTTTTATGAATTATCAAGTAACCACATAGTTATTAATGAACTAGAATATACTACCTACATTACTTACCTAGTTTCACTATCATGGACTAATACTGAAAACCCCTTTGTTCCCACTACTAGTACAGTTGTACTAGTTCAGTTGACTGAACTAAAAACCAATTTAAGAAATATCATACAATACTTTTTTTACTTAACATAAAAGATTATTTTTGGTATGGAAAGAAAACGGAAGAAAGGTAAGTAAATGGTTTCTTTTATTTAAATTGGTTAGCAACAAAAATCTGTTATTATGTAAATCATTTGCAATTCTAAATATGCAAATAAAAATCAGGCTACAATATTCTTGTTCTGCAAGCCATCCTAATATTGCCAGCATCAGAAGATCAATTTATCCAATTATATTATATGACTAAATTGACACAATTATGCTGCAGAACTCCTTTTTAGATAAACTCAACTATAAGGAAAAAAACAACTTCAATAGCAATGGTTAGCATTTTATTTTTTTAATAAGTTATTTTCAACATGTCCTACAATCATGGAAAACATCTTTGTCTTAGTGGAATTAAACAGAGAATATTTAATCATTTTTTTACCATAATTTACTTTTGTGAATGTCATTTTTTAATAACTGGTCGATTTTGTTCAAATTCATCAACATTTTGTTCTGCACATAAAATAGAACTGGCTTTGTTACCACGAAAGGTGAAATCAGACAAGGGATTGCTAGTTGAGTTAGAGATGCCTTCGTCACCAAAGTAAGGTCGGCTACAAAACTATGAAATTCATCACAATTTATTTTACATGTAATAATAAAATGTCAATTTGTTCTTTTATATGGTATAAGATTAAAACCTTAACGTACTGTAGTTTAACTAAGATAGCCAATTGAATAAACTTTTAAAATCTTAATATAATTTTTAACTGTGATATGTTATATGATAGTTTTATAGATTTAACTGCTTAGTAAGATGAAAGAGGTAAACATGTCAAAATATGTTTGGGCAATGAACTTAATTATAAGTAGTTATGTTAACAACTCATATCACACAGTCATATGGGGCACGGGTCGAGAACGAGGGTCAAGTCTGGATTGTTTACAATAAGTATGCGTATTATGTATAAAAGTGCTTGATTTTTGTGTTGAATATTATTTAATAGTAGTGAAACCGTCACCACCAATTATGATGTGCGATTTATTGTGAACTAAGAAAAATAAATTACACAGATCATAATCCATTTACAAGTAAGAATTAAAAACAATTGATTTAGTCCACAGTTAGAGTCCTAAATGTTCCCGAGACGCCTAAATGTGGTTCACTGTGTTCGTTTCTTGGCCTCATAGCTTCAATGGTGCAAGCCTTACTTATCTCTTTCTGGTATTTTATATTTTCTTCGGAGCCTAAGATTTCCAGCCAGTCCTCTGAAAAAGAAAAACGAAATTAACTTTAAATAAGCTTAGTAGTATAAACTTGGAAACTAAGGAAAAGAGAGCTTAGAAGGGACAAATTGGTCTAAATTCAGGCATACATTTGATTGTTTCATCACAGATTATATAATAGTTACTTTTCATCCCTTCAAGTATCTTAATAAATATAAATAGGCTGTAGATTAGGTACCTAAGTTTTTTCCGTATTTACCAACTTGTACAAAGTGATTAATGTATGTTCCCTTTTTTCCTAGAGCAGACCATGGACCTAGGAATCCAAGAGATGTAGCTGTTAGAAGAGACAGACCAATGCGGGTTCAAAATTACTAGTAGTGCTTCATCTCTCCTTCTCAAGTATCTTTACATAAGTTAAAACGGGACACCGTCTTATTAGCCTTTGTTAAATCAAATAAATTAAGATCTGATTTGATTGATCTTCGTAGCACTCACTTACTTAGTTACTTAGTTTAAGTAGACGAGTTATAAATTCCTTGATGCAAACAAATTTGTTCACCAGTAAGTCATTTCTTCACTAATTATGTGAAATTTACGTGTCAAAATCTAAATTATATTTTAGTATATTTGAAATGACAGCCGTAGATTTACCATGTTGTTCTGCAAGTGATTTTTCTTCACCTCCAAAGTCTTTTGGTAAATACTCCTTAGGCACAACTTTCTGAAGAGATTCTATGTCTTTTGCCACAGAAAGGCGACTGGCAATTTTGACAGATACAACTTTCTTGAATATATCGATCACAGTTTCAATAGCTTTCGAGGGTGTGAACAGAATGATGCTTTTTATTCTTACGCCATATCCTTTCTGAAAATGTATAAATTACATTTAACGAATTGTCGAGTTCATTTAAATTAAAATATCGAAATATCTGAAAAAATACTAATGGAGCCTAAGATACTTTGACCCACGAAACCGCATCTATGATCATAGTTTATACAGTTTGTACAAATATCCAAACAACCAAACTTTCATATTTATAATATTAGTAGTGGATTTGTTATTATACATATTATATATTGATTATACAAGGTGTTAAAAATATAGCTTTTAAAATTTTAAGGGGTTACTTAGAATCAAGTACTTATAGAATACAGGGAAAAAAATTCAATTATAAATGATAATTCAGAAGTCCATGTTGACGGAGTCGCGGGTAGAAACTAGTCAAACAAAACTAAATTAATAATTATGAAAAATTTTAAAATACAGGCATCACAGCCTTCGTTGATCTGATATGTAAACCATCTGGTGGCTCCTGTTAACTGCTTCTTTGTAATTATTATTATAATCTATATTTGTTCGATTACAGTGTCGTAGAGAGCGTCATTTTTAAATGAACAAAAATTTAATCGTTGCCATTATTTTTGAAATTATGTTTGTTAATGTGGTAAAATGATCTTTATTGGTATAGATTATTTTATTCTGCCTTTCACGTTTGTTTTTATTGTTGTTGCCCCAATAGCTCCAACTTAGCATATGCTAGACTTGAGCATATACATATTTCTTAATTTATTTAAAAAGTAAAATCAATATAACCAATCGATTGAAAGTAAATTAATATAACTAATAATAACGTTATTAAATAAGTGTTGCTTAGACTTTTTTTTATGAGAATATTTTTAGACTTACTTAAAAGTATATTGTTATTATTTCCGTGAATTTTAAAGTGTTTAAATAATAAATATATCCCTATATTAAATCATTAAATGACATAGCTTACCTGCAGAACGCCTACTAAATCACCTAGTTCTAAGGGATTTACACTACACAAATAAGCGAGCATATTGACTTCTGAGTAGTCAAGAATATACATCACTCCTGTTGAATATTCGTGTGCTTTCATGTGTTCTGTAAACTAAAAATAAGATTTAAACTAATTATTGTAATATAAATAACTTTAAAAATAAAAAACACATTTGCACTAACAATCAGAAACGCCGCGTAAAATTCTTGAAGTGATTTTACGTTGACGGAACCATTCACTTTCACAACTATAACTCTATAATGATCTTCAGTCAGTTTTGGTGCAGCGTAAAAGAAACTGAAAACAAAACAAGAAAAAAGTATCGATAAATTCAACTGAAAAGTCAAATTCAAAGACAAAATCTTTATTGAAATGAATATAAAGATCCTTTTAAAATACATGATAAAAAATTAACAGTGCCTTCTACTCGTGACACTGAACAACTTTCCCAAAGGAGCCTATACTCAGTTCGCAAAAAAAAATTTAGAACTTCCCATACAAAATTGGTGGACCTGTTGATCAATTTCGTATATATAATCTTTTAAAACTCCGACTGTATAGCGTCCATAGGGAAAGTTGTTCAGTTTCATAAATAGCTTCTACCATTTGCCGAATATTATATTGCTCTGAGTCTGGGTGTATAACATCTATATATTTATGTATTTAAATGTATATGTGTATGTATATCAGTCTCTGGTTCCCAAGATACAGGGAATCCTAGTTTGGAGCCAGATGACCGTGTGTGATTTGTCCCGGATATTATTATTTGCGAATAAAAGTCACTACTATATTACCGAAAGGCCCATTTTTTATGATAAAATATGGAGTTGCTCAACTTGGCGGGAACACAACCGTGTCCCCAGATGTCCTAGACTAAATTATTCACTTACCTTTGTTATGACCATATTTTTAGTACTTACAACTCTATACCGCTTGGCTTGATCTTCTTGACGTCTGACTCTTCCACCAAATGTGGCAGGAGACTCCTGAACGTACACATCTTATCAATCCTTATTTTAGCCCGCTCTACGGATCCTTTACACGATATAATTGTTCTTTCCAAATAATCTCTCGCTATAAAAAACAAAACCATTTATTGGTAATAAGTCACTACAAATAAAACACCAAGTTACATGTGTGATTAAATAAAAAGTAAGGATTGGGATAAACGTAAAGTGTGTTTCTATTAATGCTGTTTGTGTAGCTGAGTACTGGTCCGGTAAAATTTGGAACCGAAGGATTGACTAGCTAAAAAGAAGAAAGTAAAAAAGGTGTCTTTGTAAATAACAGTTATTAAGTCGGACAGAAATTTAATTGAGTCTATTTTTAATTTTAAAAAATAAAACTTATTATAGAGGTTGGTCGAAATATACTAAAATAAAAAAAGTCGTACCCCAAGAGTACGTCGTACCCCAGTAGTAGGGACAGGGTTACTATACAAATAAATAAAATAACTATACTATACTATAAGAGGTAAACCACTTACGATATTCTTTCTTGACTAAGTAAGGTTGTTTCTTGATCCAGTCTTCCAACTTGTCGATGGCTTCATCCATGCGCCCCGGGGACTCCAGGTCGTACAAGGAACGCACATACGTAAGAGTATCAGAACAATAGTTAAGTATTGGATGTTTTGGTAATTTTTCCAGCATTTTGCAACTTTCAACGTTTAACGTTGCTTTTCAACTAAGAGGCAATATTAATATAAATAGGCAAAATATCACAATATAAAAATAACAAATACTAAAAGTTGTTAGTTGAGAAACGGCGGCGGTTGGATACTAACTAAATTGAAGGCCAGGTTTTAGGTTGTCCATCCATATTAATACAAGGTCGGCAAAAAAATATGCAAAACACACGAAATACAGCTGAGCGCACGTTAATATAACTTTAAATAGCCTTGCGTTTGATCAAAGATCGTTTTCAAGAAGACTGATAATCTCCATATTAATTGAATTGCGTGACTCAATTTATAAGCGACATCTAGTGATGAGCATTGAAACTTCATATTAAATTATCAATAAGTGGTCAACGTGGTTTTAAGAGTGTACGTACGTAGCGCTACTACTTAGCCTAATTTAAAAACGATTTGGCAAAGAGTATTTGCAATTTTTTAAGTGAATAGTCCTTACATTTTTATTGCAAGGAACAAAACTAAAAAAAAACATGAATAAATGAATGAAAACACTTTATTGTAAAATATAAACAGGAAAATATAAAACTATTTTCTCTTAACAACTAAATCAAAAAGTTTCCTAGCTGTATCCGAAAGAGGATCAGCTAGAATGGAGTTACAAATTCCAGTGATTGGTAAACTTAATCCTAAATTACTTCTGTAGTTTTCATTACGAACACATTCCATTAATATGTGATAAATATCATCAATAATGTTACAGTCAGGACAATTTGGAGATGGAGATTTTCGCTTCAAATAAGAAAATGTATTACATGGAATGTGTCCAGACCTGACTCTTAATGCAATTACAATCTCTTGTCTACTTAAAATACTATTATCAATCCAGGGGGAACTCAGAGGATGCGGTTAAATAGTAAGGTACCAGATTAAAAGTGATTATTTTGTGTTATTTAATCAGGGCGGCATAATCGCATCAGCGACAAAGCCCTTTCTAATAAAGAAAAAAAAAGGAAAATATAAACAATATACATAAAACAAAAGTTATAGCAGGCGGTCTTATCGCTAAAGAGCGACCACTTAAATAAATCGTCATTCATCCTAGTCAAGCTATTTTTTTTTGAATTGCTACAATTTAATAAGCTCTACCAAATCCTACTTAATTATACTTACAAAATATAATTATATATAATAGTACGCAAAAATTTACTTTAATATTTTTAAGTCCTTAAATAATCAACAATCGCCGATGGAGTATCGCAAGTATTCTTTCTGAATCCTTTTAACATTTATTTTAATTTAAAGTATGTTTAAAAAAGCCCAGTTTATTTGTAATCATACTACTACTTGTACTAGTACTAGTACTAGTACTTGTTTCATACTACTTTTAAGAATTTTGTGCAATTCTGTTTTTTAGTTAACTGTCTTGCTACACGCTTTGGTTCGCTGTAAGTGTGGCAGTCAATTGATTTTATAAAATATAAAATAAAATGAATAAACAAAATCGAATCATAAAATATACAATCCTTCTAAAATACCTAAAAAAAGAACCATTGCTTTTACTCATAATATTCAACAACTTTCTGCAATAAACATATATGCAAATCGCAAAAAAAAAATGGGCTGCTCGTACCAATTGATCAAGTGCTTAAGACTATTTTTTATGAGAAGTCCAAAAAAAAATTGCGATCTGAGTACTTATTAATTCCTTGTTTTGTAAAGTTCAGTTTTATGAGTAGAAGCTACAGAAAAAAAACTGGTATTTTAGAAGTACTCCATATTGTAAAATTGTATAATGTTTTTAATCCAAAGTTAGCGTTCTAAAAGTCCCGTTTATACCAAACGAAGAGTCCATCTGCTCATTTCTCGGCATCTTCGCTTCTATGACGCGTGCTTTATTCATTCCCTTCTGGTACTCAATATTTTCATCTGACCCTAAAACTTCTAACCACTCCTCTGTAACATAAAATATAAGTATTCACATTAATTCATTATTTTGTAAATATAAATGAATATAAAAAAACTGTTTTTCGAAACAAATTATACGTTGAATTGTCAAAACACGATTACTAGTTATTTCTGTATCAATCAAATATTAAAAAATAAATGGGTTTTTGAATATATTTTATCACAGTACAATCAAAATAACAAACAAACAATAACGTATTGCAAAAATATGTATACAAATGCCATATTTTTATTAGTAGTAGTGGATAGTAGCTCACAACACATATCTCGTAATACTAATGGCCGTTGTTGGGGCATTAAAGTTCTCAAACGCGCACCGGATAATTCAGTGTAGGCAGGCCTCCCACACGGTGGACCGATGACCTGGTGAAAGCTGCGGGAAGCCGCTGGATATGGGCAGCGCAGGACTGGTCGGTGTAGAAATCCTTGGGGGAGGCCTTTGACCAGCAGTGGACGTCTTTCGGCTGATGATGATGAAGAGTAGGTAGTAATAACGCGAAATTTATATGAAGTGTCCGGCGCGGCGTTTGACTCTGCCTCACTGGGCTTTATTAGTAGCTTTTAATCATTTATTGTAAGTTCAATATTGCCTTCGAATCTTTGAATGAACCTTATGAACTTCTAAGTGACAAATGTTAGACAGACGTCATGAAGTATTTAAACCTTAGAACTCATTTCGTCATGCGTCATTATACCTAATGTGCTCTGCTTCAGCGACAGATCGATTCGTGTATAGATGTAAACTTTTACAGCTAAACTCACCTCTCTGTTCTTTCATTGACTTCCCTTCACCTCCATAATCTTTTGACAAGTATTCCTTTGGAACTACTTTATGCAATGATTCCAAATCTTTGTTCACAGTAATGCGACCACCAATTTTTTCAGAGAATATTTTCTTGAGGATAGCTACTATAACTTCAACTAATTTTGAATTTGTGTACATATGTATACCCTTTATCCTTACGCCGTATCCTTCCTGTAAATAAACATATATTTCCTGTATTATCTTAATTATGAACTATCTTATAATAACTGTAGATTTCAAATCAATCCTTAACTGCCCATGGAAGTCTTAGAGTTCTCCTTTAAGGAAGTCTCTCTAAGACTTCCATGGGCTGTTGAGGATTTATATAATGAGAATCCAGAATGGTGAAGAAAGGAAAAGAGTTATATCCTTTTCTACCGCTTAACTAGTTGCCTCGCCAGAGCGAGAAGCTTATTTGAGAGTATGACAATCGTTAAATTGGCTTGGTGATGACCAATTTATCATCATCAGCCGAAAGACGTCCACTTCTGGACAAAGGCCTCCCCCAAGAATTTCCACAACGACAGGTCCTGCGCTGCCCACATCCAGTGGTTTCCGCAACCTGCCAGGTCATGGGTGCACTGATTAGGACGCCTGCCTACACTGCGTTTTACGGTGCGCGGTCTAATAAAGTCTCAATCTTAAAGCAAATTAATCAACTTATTCACATCAACTTGTGTTTACTACTGAAGACTAGTGAAGAGAAACTGAGCTTACTTCAGTAGAATGAAGATGAATAAAAAGGGGTGGAGGGAAGTGGCTTAGTTATATCCTATTGTATTTATAAACTCTACACACACTGAGCCCGCAAATTCCCCCTCCGTCACAATTCCACCACCAAATAAAACGAAATTATAAATATTGTCACCTTCATCATTATCATCAGCCAAAAGACGTCCACTGCTGGACAACAGCCCCCCAAAGGAAAATGTATAGTAACGGTAATATTCCATAAAATCGCGTTATAGAGCATTCATTACAGGAAATTATAAGTTTTTTCATGAAATAACAGATTTTGACATTTTGTTATTGTTACTGAATTATAATAAATAGATAAGGTTAACTCACAATCATAACATCTACAAAGTCTTTCAGTTCCAAGGGATTTATACTGGATATCAAAGCGACCAAGTCAGTTTCGGTATAGTCAATAACATATATATCCCCCGTCGAATAGTCGTGAGCTTTCATGTGTTCTATAAACTGTTTCAACAATTAATAACAGTTCCAAAATGGACGTTCCGCCTTTGGCCTGGATATACTTTGTTTTATAGTACAGCGAAACATACAGGTATCCAGCTCCAGGGCAACGTCTCATTCTGAATATTATAAAATACAATAATTAAAATAATACAAACAATTACTGTTGCTCTGTAAAAATCATACAGGGTTTTAGTATTAAATGATCCATTCAACTTAATAACGATTACTCTGTAATGGTCATCGGTTAACTTTCGTGCAGCTGTGTAGAAGCTGAAAGAAAACGTTTTTTTTTTTAAATTAATGTCCCCAACAAAAGAACTAAAACTAAATTGAATAGCTCTGTGAATACTTTATATACCTATATGAGACTGATTCACTTTTTTGTTCAGTTTACCCGTATATTAAAGTGGACATAATAGTGCAAAAAGATCCATTAATGGATCTTAACAATGGATCTTAGTGGACCCAGGGTAAATATGCAACCGTTTAATAAAGGTATAATATCTCTGTCAGATTTATAACGAGTAAAAGAGATAAGTTACTAACCGATTCCTACAAAGTTGGACCCCTCTGGGAATCGAACCCGCGACCTCCTGATATGAAGCAAGCAGACTAGACACTAGCCACTAGACCACTACTCTTGCATGAAAGTTATTGTGAATCAGAAACATTCATGAAATTTCAAGAATAATAACAATAACCTAGAATCGTTAACAACCCATTACGTCCCCACTGCAGGGGCACGGGTCTCTTCCCATAACTCGGGAAGGATAACCTAGAATAATCCTCTATTTTTTTTTTAAATGATATCGACGATTAAAATAGTAGGTACTACGACATCGAGGATTAATAAAGTACTTACAAGGAGACCTTATACCCTTCGGGTCACGGATTTGGCGCAGCTCTATGTATTGAAAGAGACTTGTTAGTGTAATATATTCCTAAACTGCTACGGTGCACAACTTGGAAATAAGGGAGAATAAATTCCTGTCGAAAGGGTCAGGTCTCACCATTTGTTCAAGTTTGAAAAAATGCTAACTTACGAAAATTTTTGTGTCGTTTGTAGCTTGTAGGTTTCTCTATTCATATTTTGATTATATTAATAATGATATTGATTTTTATACATAGGTATTATTATAATAAGTAAAAGTCACTATGATTCAATAAGTAAATTTTAGAAAGAGTTATAAAATTGATTTACGTTCTGTATTTATCGAGAGAACAAAAAGATCAATGCGCTCGAATAATATTTTATCGAAATCGTTGAATCGAAAAATGGTTTTCGCAAACTCACAATATTTTTATAAAACTATCCAACGAAATCCCACACCATGGAATAGTCCAGAAAAAAAACATCCCCACTTCGCGTGTAGGGGAGGTACCCTGAATTTTTTTTTAAGATTTTATTTTGCCACTTTATCGGCGTGATTAATATGTACAGCCGTGCCAAATTACAGCTCTCTTGTACTACTAGTCTCTGAGCTAAGCCGCGGACAGACAGACAGACAGGACATGGCGAAACAATAAGGGTTCCTTGTTGACTATGCAACCCTAAAAAACAACAGCAATTCCGTAATTTCATTACTTCCAATTAAATTAAGTTGACAAACAGGAAAAACTTTATACTTTTGTAAAATCTCCTTATACTTTAAATCTTACTATATAAGTACAAATTTCGACAATACAATTATTTTCGTAAGTTAGCATTTTTGAAACTTGGACGAATGGTAAGACTGACCCTTTCGAGAGGAATTTCTCCCTTATTTCCAAGTTGTGCACCTTAGGACTTAATGAATATACTACACTAGCAAGGCTCTTTCAATACTTAAAGCTGCAGCCTAATTTATGACCCGAAGGGTATAAGGTCTCCTTGTTAGTATTATTTTCTGTGTAATACTGAAAATATTTAAAACCATTATCTCGACCTCGAGAAACTTAAATGAAACTTAAAAAATAACTTTTACTCCGACATACGGGTAGCGAATTCTAAGGGTAGAAACTTATGTAAGTTTCTACCCTTAGAAATCGCTTACAAACTTTTTGGTACAAAAAATGTTGCAGTTTTAAAAGAAATGTATTCCTAGCGCGCTGCAGCAGTGCAGTTCAGAGCAATCAAAGATAATAAATTCAAACACGTCCTAGAAACTTATAAAGATATAAAGCTATTCAAATCTCCGAAAAAATATGAAGTTTCAAAATAACATAGGCTCAACGATGTTTGCGCCTGTGTGGTTTTTATATGTTTTTTAATTATTGTCGTTTTTGATAGACAATAAAAAGTAAGTCAAAAGACTATAGTACTCATATCCCTATCTTATTTTAGAAGTGAAGAGCTTACTATTTTAATCTATCTTGTTTAATATTCTTGATGTCTGGTTCATGCACCAACTCCGGCCAGAGAGTCCTGAACATACTAACTTTTTCTATCCTCCTTTTAGCTCGTTCTACGGAACCTTTCGAGGATATTATTGTTCTTTCCAAATATTCCCTTGCTGAAACAGATAAATAAGTATATTAGGATATCACATCTAAGTTAACCTCTTTTTTTAGCATGTTTTTGTTAGTTAATTTTTTCTATAATATCGTACGTATAATATGCATGTAATTTCTATAAAAATTGGTCACGAAAATTTTACCAGGTAAATTCTTTCTTATTCAGATTTCCCTAATTGATTCTTATAAAAATGATAATCATAAGAAGAATTATCTCTTTAAATAAAAATAAATTTTTGAACCCGTACCATGAAGTCAGTTTTGACTTCTGCCTTATTTTTAAAAAATAAGAAATATCTGGAAAGTCGCTTTATTTTTCGCTGAAATTTATATAGCTTCTTATCAACACCAAGGCAGGTGAGTTTCAGTAATTATTGTGTATTTCTATTGATTCATTTTATAGTGTTGACTGCAAATGGAATTAGGTCAAGCTCACATCGAGGCGTGAAAGGCAAATTGTAGTAAGCGACTGTTTAGAAATAAGCAGATCGTTATAAAAATTACTTTCTTATTATGGAAATACTCGTTAAAGTTTTAACTTCTAAATAAAATTTAAAATATTTACAATATAAAGAATCTAAATAATGAAGAAATAAAAAAAATAACTAGATTAAATTTTATTAAAATAAGTTTTTTTAAATTAAAATAAGTTTTTTTTTTGTTTAAGTACAAAAATTTTGTGAACTTAATAGAGAAACGATCTCCTGAACATTTCCAAAAATCTCTTCGTCCATTCTACACACAACATAGGTAGGTCAACTTTGTTCTCCATTAGTTTACGAGTAAGGCACTTGTCCCACTGTCAGCGATTAACGAGAAGCTAGTAAGTAAGTAGTAGCTGTGAACTAGATACGAGTTGGCGAGCAGCGAGAAGCGAGTGTGTACTTCCGATTTTATAACTCTTCCTAAAGTGCGACGGGCGATACTCGCACTGGTTGATCTCTGGAGTGATTTAATCGCCAAGCGAATATAGATCAGAGAGTATTATCTTTGATAGCTCTTGTCGCCACGACGAACTAGTGGGAAAGAGTTCTTCGCCGGCAAAGTCAACAGCCAGCGATCAACTTTATCTTTTTTTACTGACACGGGATCTAGATCTTATCGTATGTTTCTTGAGCGAGGAAAAAGTCGATAGTTAGTTGCTTTTTCGGTAGCGCCGACGGTGGGACAAGTGCCTTACAGTGACTTTCAAACACTGTAAAATTATTGAACAGAGTGGCTAACCTCGTAGCGAAAAGCAAAAGAAAGACGTACAACGTCAAAAAACCTCGAATACGCAAGAAAGTTTCAACAAACAATGCATATTAATTTAGAACAGGTCAAGTTTACAGATATCTAGATTTCTATAAAGATATTCGCGAATTCATAAACTATGTTGCATTTGCATATCTATATTGCGAAATAGGATCAAAAATGGTTTCAATTTCAATCTTAATATGATCTTAGCTCTTAAGTTAAAAAAAATTTGGACTGGAAGGAGGTTCATTTCATCGAAAGTTGTTTGGCAATTAACAAAAAATAACACAACGTTTTGCAGAAAAGTTTGTTTTACAGACTATTCAGATTAAAAATAAAATCGTTGGTGGCTCCAAATAGTGACAGGGACTGCCTAACTAGAGGTTCAAATACTGACCAGTGTACACAACACAATGAGCTTTTCGAAACTTACGTATATTTTCATACCGATTACTTGAACGATGAAGGAAAACATCGCGAGGAAAACTGCACATCTGATTACTAGTGCGCTATAGATGCGACATGTATAAAAGTTGCGTTACACACGTTCCTACGTGTAAATCTTATAAATCCTACACGTGACCGCAGGTGACGCTATCTGTTCGTTTGGGATAGACTGTTATTGTGTCACTAGATAAGAAGATATTCAATTTATTGTATTTATTAAATTCTTACGAAAGTCCGTTTTGGTGAAGTAGGGTTGTTTCTTGATCCAATCATCTAATCTGTCGATGGCTTCGTCCATGCGTCCCGGCGAACCCAAGTCGTAAAGAGAGCGCACATAATCGAGTGTATTGGTGTGGTACTCCAACAACGGATGTTCAGGTAATTTCTCCAGCATCTTGAATTCTGAACTTCTTTTTGTGAAATTAAAACCAACTTTAAAATTATTTTATTTCACACGTTTTTTTTTTATTAATTTTTAATGGTATACACGATACAGAAACAAAAATAATTGGAATTTAATCTTGTCGGCCAGCCTGATCCTTATAGCATCAATATTATGTACACTATCACGCCTAAAATTAAAAAAAAAAAATTCAAAAAAAAAATATTCAAAATGCTTTATTGGAACTTAAACAGTTGTTACAAAATTTATGTGTACGATAACAGCTACATTAGTCGGAGACTGTGTCGCAGCTATTAACGCCCACCCCAGGTACATGTAAATTTGGTGTTCCAGAAGTAAAATAAAGTTTTATTACAACATTACTATAGTATATATACTATTATATTAGAAATATTAAGGCAAATAATTGTTTAAGGATACAAACTATGTGTGTGTGTGTGTATGTGTGTGTGTGTGTGTGTATATGTGTGTGAAAGAGAGAGAGTATGTGTGTTTTAGTGTACCAGAGTTTGGGGTTTTATTCGAAACAGCACCATTTATAGATAAATAAACTAAAAATAGTTAACTTTTTCGTTATCTATGCAAGTTTACGTTACTAGAATCAAACGTATAGTTGAGTGAAGCTCAGAAAAAATCTGATTTGAAACGTTCTAACAAGTTGATTTAAAATGCAATGTATTCGTATGGGTCATCATACGTTTTTTTTAAAGCCGGTTAAGTGAGAGTCATGCCATGCTTAGTTTCGTAGGATTCTGTACTCGAAAAGTCTAAAGACTTTCACAGGATCTGATCACAGGATACATAGGAGAGACATACGCAAAGAGAGGCACAAAACTAAACTAAAACTTCTTGTAAATACAAAGAAATAGAGACGTTTTATTTTATTTTAATCTTCGCTCTTGCTGCGCTCGCTACGCTCGCGTTTTTTTATATAATTTGTCCTATACATTATGCCACCTTACAAACTACATAACTGAAGATATGTACATACGCGAAGGAGGGTGTAAAATTGACCTAAAACTTAAGAATATAGGTAATCTGGGGTACTTTATTTGATATTTAAATCTAGAGAACCTCCAAAAATTGGCTTCCCCACTACACGAATTGTATCCGCACCTGCCCCCAAAGTTTGTACGGAACCCTCGGTGCGCGAATGACTATTTTTAGTCTCTATCAGTGTAGTGTAATATCGTACACTGGAACCCCAAACATTTCGACTCCATTTTTTATTGACACGATAGTGTTATTTGTCTCCCAATTAATCGCATCGCACAAGACCTGAATGTCAAATCAAGACAAACAGTAGTTTGAAGTAAAATAACTCGAAATGCTACATTAACTCACATCCGAAATCCGAATTTTCTACATCATTATCGTATTTTGACTTCCGAATGTCAGATGCAAATTGTGTCATTTCTTCATCTTCTTATCGTATGGCAACGAAGCAGCCTTTTTGTTGAAAGCCAAAGACGTCAGCCAGCCAACGTCTATCTGAACCTAGCATCCAAAAGTCGATAGATGCACCCTGCCTCCTTATTGAGTCACCTTCCAGATCCAGTTATAGCCCCGTCACTAACATCTGGGAGAAAAAGCATAGTGCCAAGGATACTAAGACGTTTTTACTTTGCCAGAAAAGAGTGGGAAGTAGAGGGAAAACTTAAAAACCATTTAAGGAAAGGTGCAGAAGTAAATGAAATGATACAAAACTTTATTTGTGTTATAATATTATGTATATGTTATATATACATATATGTATGTATTATAATATAATGTAGTTCTAGTCAGGGGCGTCGCCAGACGATGGCCCAGTGGGGGCAAGTTTATATGTGGAGTATGGTAAAACTATGAATCGTAGAATTGTAGTGGGAGTCTTACCTCTATGGCGCGATGATTGTAATAAGAACGAACGTTATACAAAGTACAATGTGTAAAGCTCCACGATCTCTAGAGTGTGCAATAATTAAAACTTTGAAGCAAAGTTATTTTAATTTATTATTTAAACAAACTTGGGATAAAATTGGAGAATTTGTTAATTTATTCGAGTTTACACGCTTTGCATTTTTTTTAATCTCTAGGGGGCAGCTGCCTCCTTTGCCCCCCTAGGCGACGCCCATGAGCCATTATATGATTTATCCCTGGATATTTATTATTATTAACTAGTCAAGAAGGATGTTGTGTATAATGTCGTGGCCAGATCGTTTAATTTTTCGGCATAAACGGCTGTATATTTTGATTGCATTGACTACAAAGGATTGCATACCTGACTATTTGATATTTAATTTTAACTTTTTGTGTTATGGCAAAAGGGCCATGCATGCATGACAGATAGATAGACACACGGACAACGAACTAATCCTATAAGGGTTTCTTTTTTTTTCTTTTGGAGGTACGGAACCCTAAAAACGACTTTTTCTTATGCCATTTTAGTATTTGACATAATATTGTGTAGTTATGTAAAACTATGCAAAAGTTTTGTTATGTTATATTCAAGGAGTTCTTCTTAGCAGAAACCTGTTTTAATAGGTTTTAAACACAAAACTGGCATAGCTGGTAACATTATTCATTGAAATAAAAAAAACCGGCCAAGTGCGAGTCGGACTCGCGCACCGAGGGTCCCGTATAAATTCATAATCACACATGTCTTGAACTCTATATTTTTAGGGTTCCGTAGCCAAATGGCAAAAAACGGAACCCTTATGGATTCGTCATGTCTGTCTGTCTGTCCGTCCGTCCGTATGTCACAGCCACTTCTTTTCGAAACTATAAGAACTATACTGTTGAAACTTGGTATGTAGATGTATTCTGTGAACTGCATTAAGATTTTCACACAAAAATAGAATAAAAAACAATAAATGTTGGGGGTTCCCCATACTTAGAACTGAAATTCAAAAAATTTTTTTCATCAAACCCATACGTGTGGGATATCTATAGATAGGTCTTTAAAAATGATATTGAGGTTTCTAATATCATTTTTTTCTAAACTGAATAGTTTGCGCGAGAGACACTTCCAAAGTGGTAAAATGTGTGCCCCCCCCCCCGTAACTTCTAAAATAAGAGAATGATAAAACTAAAAAAAATATATGATGTACATTACCATGCAAACTTCCACCGAAAATTGGTTTGAACGAGATCTAGTAAGTAGTTTTTTAATACGTCATAAATCGAAAACTATTCGGTTTAGAATAAAATGATATTAGAAACCTCAATATTATTTTTGAAGACCTATCCATAGATACCTATCCATAGAACGTATAGGTTTGATGAAAAAAAAATTTTTGAGTTTCGTTCTAAGTATGGGGAACCCCCAAAATTTATTGTTTTTTTTCTATTTTTGTGTGAAAATCTTAATGCGGTTCACAGAATACATCTACTTACCAAGTTTCAACAGTATAGTTCTTATAGTTTCGGAAAAAAGTGGTTGTGACATACGGACGGACAGACAGACAGACAGACAGACAGACAGACAGACAGAAATGATGAATCCATGAGGGTTCCGTTTTTTGCCATTTGGCTACGGAATCCTAAAAAGGCCATCAGAACCAAACGCTAATATTTTTTTTTTTTTACAAAATTAACCTATATGTTAGTAAACTATAAAACTACTTGGATAATACGTTACAAATCATTTTACAACACCTGAATAAACTAGTAAGATAATAATAATAATAATAATAATAATAATAATAATATCTGGGACAAATCACACATGGTCATCTGGCCCCAAACTAGGATTACCTGTATCTTGGGAACCAGAGACTGATATACATACACATATACTTTTAAATACATACATATATAGATATAATACACCCAGTAAGAGCTCCAAAGGTGTTAATTGGATCCTAACAAAAAACGTTTTACTTCTAAAATCAATCTAAACATGTTTTGTAGAAAATTAATATTATTTTTACAAAATGAGGCGAAACTATTATACTACTAATTATGAAACTGAAGAACTTTCCTAAAGAAACCCATTACGAAATGGCAAAAAAAATGTGAAGTCTTAAAACACAGATTCGCATGTTATGTTCATTTTTAGGGTTCCGTACCTCAAAAGGAAAAAGCGGTCAAGTTCGTGTCGGGCCACGCGCAGTGTAGGGTTCCGTAGTACCACGATAGACACTGCTTAAAGTAGAAAACCTCCCGTCTTACATAATTGACTACTACTCGTTAACTTGTAAAGCCTACTTAGCTGTGATATTTTTCCTTTTAACTTCTTTATATATACTACTGCCGTGAATTTTTCCACATTTGTAGAAACAACCGTTTAACTGGCACATGACTTAAACAAAAATTTGCACTTTAAAGCGATTTTTTTATAATTTTCGAAAAATGGTTTTCGCAAACTCACAATATTTGTAAAAGACCTATCCAAGCACCATGGGATAGACGAGAAATAAAACATCCCCACTTCGCGTTTAGGGGAGTTAAGTACCTTCCCTGAATTTTTTTTTCAAGATTTTATTTTACTACTTTGTCGGCGTGATCAATATGTATATCCGTGCCCAATTATAGCTCTGTAGTACTAAAAGTCTATGAGCTAAGCCGCGGACAGACAGACAGATGGACATAGCGAAATTTGTAGAAAAGTATGCAACGAATGTGCCTATTTACCTCACTCCGCAGGAAGGAGAACAATAGAAAATAGATTATTTTTAAGACACAGATAGAAGAAACAGATTTAAAGCAATAGCACAGCACAGAGTTCGAGATGAAAGCGAAGACAAAATTGAGAAAGTACAGATTACAAAGAACAGAAATAGTTTATAGTTAATAAGGCGCAAACGGCTCGCATTCGCATCGCGGTTAGATAACAACTGGTTAAGTACTTTGCGAGGTGGCGCTGGCGCTGCGGGCCGCCGAGGCCTATGATAGAGGTAGCAAACGGGTCAAAAATTGCGCGTTTCCACTACACGATTTAATAAACAGGCAAAACTTAATATAATTAATACGGTATTATTTACGTAAATTTAGTTTTGTTTATATGTATGACAGAAAATGTAAGTGTATGTATGTGAGTAGGTATTACCTTACGATATTAATATTTTAGAGAAAAGAAGGAATGATATTGTCTATAAGTGTATGGTTAAAACTGCATTTGCTAGTAAAAGTTGATCAGTTATATTGTACAATAAAATACACACACACACACACACTTTTAATTTTTGTTAAGAATATTACTGAAATTGTAATAACTAGCCTTACTTTACGCAAATTTTTAGTTTTAAATTATAATGTTTAATATATAAGGTGCTACTTTATTAGTGCCTGATATTTTAGTCAGTGCTTCTACTCCTGATCCTGATCAACTTTCCCCAAGGAACCCATAGTCAAATGTTCTCATTTATCTCGAAAACGGTGTGACTGATTTAGATGCAGTTTTCAATAAAATATTGGTGATTCCTTAACGGTGGTTCTAACAAAGGTGTCGTGTTGATACGAGCTATCAAAAAAGCTAGCAAAAAAAAATGTGAAGTCACAAAATACAGATTTGCATGTTATGTTCATTTTTCATTTTTAGGGTTCCGTACCTCAAAAGGAAAAAAAGCGGTCAAGTGCGTGTCAGGCCACGCGCAGTGTAGGGTTCCGTAATACTTCGATAGACATTGCTTCAAGTGGAAAACCTCCCGTATTACATAATTGACTACTTACTCGTTAACTTGTAAAGCCTACTTAGCTGTGATAGTTTTTTTTTTAACTTCGTTGTATATACTACTGCCGTGAATTTTTTCACATTTCTAGAAACAACCGTTTAGCTGGCGGGGGGGGGGGGGGGGGCATGACGGCGGTCAGCGGTTTAACTGATTTCGATGCGGTTTTCAATAAAGTATTGGTGATTAAATGACGATGGTTCTTAGATAGGTGTTGTGTTGTTAGTTTGCTAGGGGGCGCTAAAATAAACAATTTTCAGCTGTTAAAGTATGTTTTCCTCGAGACATGACAATGTAACTGTTTGATATTTATTTGGAGCTAGTTGTGGCCCGCATCTCTGCCCACATGAATGCAATCTCTCAGGTTGTGCAGTGCGTAAGTCGAAAGTGGCTTGCGAGTATGGGTCGGTATCAGAATAAAAATCTGTGTTATTCCCCGGGTCAGTGGCGATTATCTCCACCGCATCGAGTAACGTTCTTACTCTCTAACAAAGTTAAATAAATATCAAATTGAAATACAGTAGAATCCGTCTTTTACGACTTCGTTTATAACGACCAGCCGCTTTTAGCGACGGATGTGCAAACTCAAGTTTGGTTCTATATAAACGTACTATGTAAATATATCCGTTTAGTAAAACTCCGGTTTAAGTGACCATCTGCTTATAACGACCTATTTTGACAAAAAATCGTCCAGTTACAACGACGCGCAGTGTATTGTTTACAACAACTACGCACAAAAAATACGTACCGTGGCACTCCGACCTCGCGTCCCGGCTTTCTCCCCTCTCCTACCTACCAGTATTCTGATTCATCATCATCAGCCAAAACTCTGCTGGACAAAGGCCTCCCCCAATGATTTTCACACCGATCGTTCCTGCGCTGGCCGCATCCAGTGGCTTCCCGCGACCTTCACTAGGTCATCGGCCACCGAGTGGGAGGTCTGCCTACGCAACGTCTTTCGGTGCGCGGTCGCCACTCGAGAACTTTAAAGCCTCAATGTCTGTCTACGAGCTATGTGCCCACCCACTGTCACTTAAGTTTAACACAAGCTTAAATTCGTTCGTTGTCGTTCGTTCGTTTAGTGCGTCTTCCGGTTAGTACGACCAAGTTTCGTCGGTCCCTTGAAAGTCGTTATATCCGGATTCTACTGTATATGGACACAGTAATAATGTAAATTAAAGATACATTTTAACCTACCTATTAATATAAAATATATCGAAATGTCAAAGTATCAAAATACCAAAATGTCAAAACGTCAAAACGTCAAAACGTCAAAACGTCAAAACTTAAAAACGTCAAAATATCAAAACATCAAAACGTCAAAATATCAAAACATCAAAATGTCGAACCGTCGCTGCTCGAAGCGTCACAACGTAGAAGCTTCGATTCGTCGAATTATCCCAGAGTGAAAATTTTGAAATGACAAAATGGGAAAAGGTCAGTATGTCAAAAAGTCAACATTCCAAATCTTCTAAAATCTCCAGAAAAAAAATCCTTCTCTTTCTGATGCCCCCTTAGTTTCTCAAGTCACTACCCTTCGACAAAACCTTTCTGCTCTGAAACTCTTCTAACTTCTTGAAACTTCTAACTTCTATTCCTTTTACTTCCCTTTTTGACGTCTTCTCCAATTCCCTAGATGGCCCATTCGATGCATACTTGCCAGTCGTCTTTCGGCGAATTTCTTTTTGAGATTAATCCCGGATGAATAAACAGACTTTACTATTTCTATATTTTAGAGATTAATAGGATAGTGTAAAAGCTTTTTTAGTCTACGCGGGCTAAGTTGCGGTCACAAGCTTGTTGTCATATAAAAACCGAATTATGTGGGACTGCTCTTTAGTCCTTTCTACCTTTGTGTGCCTGTTTTGTGGATATGGACACAGTAATAATATCAATAAAGGTACTATACATTTTAATCTACCTATTAATACAAAATTAAATACAAACCCAAGAAAACCGTCGGGGCTGCCATTTCTTATCTTGGAATGAACTGAAATTTGTCAGTTTTACGAGTTTGTGATTTGGAACAGAAATGTCAGTTGCAGCCCCAACGTTGTTCTTGGGTTTGTATTTAATTTTGTATTAATAGGTAGAATAAAATGTATAGTAACCTTTAATTGATATTGTTACTGTGTCCATATCCATAAAAGAGGCACACAAAGGTAGGAAGGACTAAGGAGCAGTCACACACAATTCGTTTTTTATATGACAATCATCGCGACCAATTAGCTATTATTAAAACACTTGATAAATAAATTATTCCTTACTTACTTTCTTTTAGTCGGGGGGTTTTGAAAAATTATTGAAGCCTTTTTCGATTAGGTACAACGTTTACATTGTCGTGGGTTTTTCAAAATTTTTCATTTTGCTTTTTATTATCACTTTATCAGAACTAAAAAAAACAATGAATGAATGAATGAAAACAATTTATTGCACAAGATAAACAGGAAAATATTAACATGAAACAAAAGTTATAGCAGGCGGTCTTATCAGTAAAGAGCGATCTCTTTTAAACTTCCTTTTAAGCCTAAATCATCATTCATATTATTCAAGATATATTTTTAGAATTGCTACAATTTAATAAGCCCTACCAAATCCTACTTAATACTACTTACTTATAAAATATAATTCTATAGTATTAAAAAATCTACTTTAATACAGCTCGCGTCACGTAAAAAGAGCGCTGGCGGGCGTTCCGAGGTCACAACAGTTTACTCTGATAACAGGATAGCATAATATAAATCGCGTAAGTGTGAAAGAGAGGGAACTAAACAGTTGCTGTCAGAGTGCATCCTCGGAACGCCAGCCAGCGCTCTTTTTACGTGACGCGAACTATATTTTTAAGTCCGCAACCCTCACCACGAACCTTCAACCTTCCGCTAGATGCGGGCAGCGCAGGACCGGTCGGTGTGGAGATCCAGCAGTGGACGTCTTTGTCGTCTTTGTCCAGCAGTGGACGTCTTTCGGCTGATGATGATGATTTTTAAGCCTATCATACTGTAAACCGCAGATGGAATATCGCAAGTCAACAATACTTCTTATCCTTAATCCTTATCATATTTATTTTAACGTATTTAAAAAAGCCAGGTTTTATTGTAATCGAATCATAATATAATATAAACATTTCTTCTGAAATACCTAAAAAAAGTACCATGATTTTTACTCATGAAATTCAACAACTTTCTGCAAGAAATCTATAAGCAAATCAACTGCTTAAAACGAATTTTGTATGGCACTCCAAAAAAAATGCAACTTGAGAATAGGTTCCTTGTTTAGTTTATGAGTAGAAGCTAAAGAATAAATCTGGTATTTTAGAAGGACTGTACAATTTTAAGATGTTAAATTTAATCCAAAGTTAGCGTTCTAAAAGTTCCGTTTATACCCAAGGAAGAGTCCATCTGCTCATTTCTCGGCATCTTCGCTTCTATGACGCATGCTTTACTCATTTTCTTCTGGTACTCAATATTTTCTTCTGAGCTTAAAACTTCTAACCACTCCTCTGTAACATAAAATATAAGTATTCACATTAGCGGTAATTTAAAAATATAAATAAATATTTAAAAAACTGATTGTCGAAACATGTTATACGTTGAATTGTCAAAACACGATTATTAGTTATTACTCTATCAATCAAATATACAAAATAAATAGATTTTCAAATATATAATATCACAGTACAATCAGAAAAAACAAACAAACAAACAGTTTGCAAACAAACATTAACGTATTGCAAAAATCTGTATGCAAATGACATATTTTTATTAGTAGTAGCAGTTTGTAGTAGTAGTAGTGAAACGCGAAATTTATATGAAAAGTCGGGCGTTTGTCTCTACCCCACTCGGTTTATTAGTATTTTTTAAACATTTAACCTTCCAATCATTCCGATTTTGGCAATGATAAGTAATTTCTGATTATACTGCGACATATTCATGTAATACTTTTTTAACTCATGTATGATATACATATAATATGATATGTCGTAGTATCTGTTTATTCAAGTGTCGAGAAGGTAGACAAATAACAAGGTTTATTTTAGGGGGTTTACCAACTACATAGTACTAAATGCTATTATTAGATCGCACAAAAGCTTTTAATCTATAAGTTAAACTCCTTGTATGAAAGTTCATTATTACCTTCGAATCTTTGAATGAACCATATGAACTTCTAAGTGACAAACGTTGGACAGACGTCATGAAGTATTTAAACTTTAGAACTCATTTCTTCATGCGACATTGTACCTAATCGGCTCTGCGACAGATCGATTCATGTATAGATGTAAACTTTTACAGCTAACTCACCGTTCTGTTCTTTCATTGACTTCCCTTCACCTCCATAATCTTTCGGTAAGTATTCCTTTGGAACTACTTTATGCAGTGATTCCAAATCTCTGTTCACAGTAATGCGACCACCAATTTTTTCTGACAATATTTTCTTGAGGATAGCTACCATAACTTCAACTAATTTTGAATTTGTGTACATATGTATACCCTTTATCCTTACGCCGTATCCTTCCTGTAAATAAACATATATTTTCTGTATTCTCGTACTTAAATGAACTATAAAAACTGTACAGTTCAAAGATCCAGTTTTTACTTAAAGGAAAACTCTCTAGGAGTTCTATGGGCAGTTGAAGATTTATAATGCCACGAATCCAGAATTTGAAGAAATGTCGGAGAGGCGTTCTATCCTTTTCTACCGCTTAATTAGTTGACTAGCGAGAGCGAGAAGCTTGTTTGGGTGTATATATTTGACAACAGACAAATTGGCTTGGTGATGACCAATTTACTAGTCTCAATCATAAAAAACAAATTAATTAACTCATTCACATCAACTTGTGTTTACTACTGGAGTGAAGACTAGTGAAGAGAAACGGAGTTTACTCCAGTGCAATGAAGATGGATAAAGAATAGTGGAGGGAGGTGGCTTAGTGATATTATATCCTATTGTATTTATAAATAAATGCTACACACACTGAGCCCTCAAATTGCTCCGCCACGATGCCACCCCAAAATAAAACGAAATATTGTCACCCACCGTCATCATTATCATCAGCCAAAAGACGTCCACTGCTGGACAAAGGCCTCCTCCAAGGATTTCCATGGTCGCCACTCATAAGTTGTCACCGTAAGATCGTGTACTTACCTACTTATTTCATGAATTAACGGATATTTCGTTAAAATCCGATATTTTTGCTTCCACGGTAATAATAATAATAATATCTGGGACAAATCACACACGGTCATCTGGCCCCAAACTAGGATTCCCTGTATCTTGGGAACCAGATACTGATATACATACACATATACATTTAAATACATACATATATAGATATTATACACCCAGACTCAGAGCAAACAATTCTGCTCATCACAGAAAAATTTGCTCTGTGTGGGGATCGAACCCACGACTCTCGGATCAGAGGTCAGGATCGCTAACCACTTAGCCACCAAGTCAGTCAATACAAGATAGTCAATAGAGCATCAAATACAGGATATCATGAGTTTTTCATGAAATAACGGATTATGCGATTTGATATTGCTACTGGAATTATAATAAATATTTACAATAGATAAGGATAACTCACAATCATAACATCTACAATGTCTTTCAGTTCCAAGGGATTTATACTAGATGTCAAACTGACCAAGTCAGTTTCGGTATAGTCAATAACATATATTATCCCCGTCGAATAGTCGTGAGCTTTCATATGTTCTGTAAACTGTTTTAACAATTTAGAACAGTCACAAAAGAGACGTTTCGCCTTTGACCTGGATATACAAGATACAGCGAAACATACAAGTATCCAGCTCCAAGACAACGTCGCAATCTGCATATATAAAATATTCTACAATAATTAATTATAATAATACGAACAATTATTGTTACTCTGTATAAATCATTAAGGGTTTTTGTATTGAACGATCCAATTAATTTAATAACGATTACTCTGTAATGGTCATCGGTTAACTTTCGTTGAGCTGTGTAGAAGCTGAAAGAAAAGGTTTTTTTTAATAAATGTCTCTGGTTTGGCCACATAACTTCCATGCTCATCCATACTCATTTATATTTTATTCATTGTCTACGCCATATCATCTGTCCCTTTCTTTCCCATACTTCAAATATTCATTCTACATCTGGTGTTCACTGGCACAACACATAAAAATCTTATAAAAAGTAATTGCTATAAAATCAATATTATCCACTCTTAAAATTCACTAAAGTCGTTTTTATATATATTTTTAATTATTGTTTTTTTTGACAGATGATAAAAAGTAAGTCAAATAACTATAGTACTCATCTCCCTTATATTATTTTAAAAGTGAACAACTTACTATTTCCATCTATCTTGTTTAATATTCTTGATGTCTGGTTCTTGCACCAACTCCGGCCAGAGAGTCCTAAACATGCAAACTTTTTCTATCCTCTTTTTAGCTCGTTCTACGGAACCTTTCGAGGATATTATTGTTCTTTCCAAATATTCCCTTGCTGAAACAGATAAATAAGTATATTAGGATGTCACATAGTTTACGTCTTTTTATTAGCATGTTATGTTTACAGGGTTTTAAAAAAGGCGTTTAAAATTTTAAGAGGTTACTCAGAATCAAGTATAGATTACAAGGAAATATTGAAAAACTCTTTTTTAACTCCCTGTATAAGTTACTTTTTTCAGTTACGTCGTACGTATATTTTTTTTACAAAGTCACGAAAATTTTGTCAAGTAGACTAATTTCTTTCTTATTTAGATTTCGCTGGTGGATTCTTTATAAAAAAATTTAAGTACCTATGAGGAGAAGTACCTTTAAATAAAAATAAAAATTTGAACCCTGTATCAAAAAGTCAGTTTATATTTCTGCCTTGATTCTTAAAAATAAGAAATGTCTGGAAAGACGCTTTATTTTTCCCTTAAATTTGCTTTTGGCCGCCATAATATATAGGTTCTAATAAGCCCCAAGGTGAATTTCAGTAATTATTGTATATTTCTATTGATTTCTTTTATAGGGTTGACTGCAAATGGAATTAAGTCAAGCTCACATCGACGGGTGCAAGGAAAATTGTAGTAAGCGGCGGTTTTAGAAATAAGCAGATCGTTATAAAAATACTTTCTTATTATGGATATTGTTTAACTAAATTAAGTTATAAACTAAGAAGTTTATTTTCAATGATTATTTTTCCAAGAAAGTAATTTTTAAAATAATTTTCTGAACATTTCCAAAAATGTCACTTAATACAAATAGCTCTTCATCCGTCGTCGAGCTATTATTCTACATACAATATAGCTCATCTTTGTTCTCCATTAGTTTACGAGTAAGGCACTTTTGATTAAAGAGAAGCGAGTAGAGCTATGAACTATATATAGATACGAGTTGGCGAGCAGCGAGAATCGAGTAAGTAGCTCCGATAGTTTTGTCGCTGGGCTATAAGCGAGTATTCGAATGCGACGGGCGATACTCGCACTGTAGAGTAGAATGACTGCTGGTTGATCTTTCGGCGAGTGATTTGATCGCCGAGCGAATATCGCTCCGTGAGTATTACCTTTGATAACCTTTGTCGCCGCGACGAACTAGTGTGAGAGAGTTCTCGCCGGCAATGTGAACAGCCAACGATCAACTATTAATATATGTATCTCTTTTTTTGACACGGGATCTACATCTTATCGTATGTTTCTTGAGCGAGGAAATATTTCTCTCCGGCGCCGGCGGGCGGTTGGACAAGTGCCTAAAAGCGACTTTCAAACACTGTAAAATTATTGAACAGAGTGGCTAACCACGTAGCGAAAAGCAAAAGAAAGACGTACCACGTCAAAAATTCTTGAACACGCAAACAAGGTTCAACAGGTCAAGTTTACAGATATCTAGATTTCAAGAAAGATATTCGCAAATTAATTAACATCTATTTTGCGAAACCGGATCAAAACTGGTTTTAATTTCAATGATAATAATATGATGTAAGCTCGTAAGTAAAACATTTTTTGGGCTAAAAGGAGGTTCATTTTATTGACAGTTATTTTATTGACAGTTAATTAACAAAAAACATTACAACGTTTTGCAAATAAAATCGTCGGTGGCTCGAAGTAACTCTTAACCAGAGATTTCAGGTTCAATTACTGATCAATGTACCACGGGTTCAAATACTGGCCAATGTACCAATGGACTTTTCGAAACTTACTTATATTGTCATACCAATTGCTTGAACGAAGAAGGAAAACATCGCGAGGAAACCTGCACATCTGATTACTATAGTGCGCCATAGATATGGCATGTATAAAAGTCGCGTTACACACGTTCCTAAGTGTAATTAATGTTGTAAATCCTACACGTGACCGCAGGTGACGCTATCTGTACGTTGAGGATAGACTGTTATTGTGTCACTGGATAAGAAGATATTCAATTAATTCTTACGAAAGTCCGTTTTGGTGAAGAAAGGTTGTTTCTTGATCCAATCATCTAATCTGTCGATGGCTTCGTCCATGCGTCCCGGCGAACCCAAGTCGTAAAGACAGCGCACATAATCGAGTGTATTGGTGTGGTACTCCAACAACGGATGTTCAGGTAATTTCTCCAGCATCTTGAAATCCCGATTTTTTTTTGAAACTCAAACTTTAAAATTATTTTATTTCACACGGTTTTGTTTTCGATTTATAATGGTATCACGATACAGAAACAAAAAGGATTAGAATTTAATCTTGTCGGCCATAGCCTGATCTTTTATGGCATCAATATTATGTCCACTATCACGCAAAAAAACGGGGGTTATTATTCAAAACAGCACCATGTATTGATAAATAAATTAATGATAGTGAACTTTTTCGTTATCTATGCAATGTTTACATTACTAGAATCAAACGTATGGTCGAGTGAAGCTCAGAAAAAATTCTGATTCGAAACGTTTTAACAAGCTGATTTAAAATGTAATGTATTCGTGTGTATTCGTCATCATATGTTGTTTTTTAAAAGCCGGTTCAGTGAGTACCATACCAGGCTTAGTTTTGTAGGATCCTGTACTCGAAAAGTCTAAAGACTTTTACAGGCTCTGATCACAGGTTAATAATATGTATAGAGATATATAGGAGAGATATTCGCAAAGAGAGTCATAAAACTGACCTAAAACTTCTGGTAAATACAGAGAAATAGAAGCTTTTTTTTTTAATCTTTGCTCTCGCTACGCTCGCGTCTTTTCTATGATTTGTCCTATACATTAAGCCACCTCGCAAACTACATAACTGGAGATATGTACATACGCGAAGGAGGGTGTAAAATTGACCTAAAACTTAAGAATATGGGTAATCTAAGGCACTTCATTTGATATTTAAATCTAGATAACCCCCAAAATTGGCTTCCCCCTAAACTAAATCCTGTATCAGCGCCTGCCTCAATCCCAACTTTGTATGGAACCCTCGCTACGCGAGTCTGACTCGCACTTTGCCGGTTTTTTTAAACTCACAGTATTTTTAATTCTCTATTATTGTAATGATTACACTACAATAATAGAGAATTCTATATTATTGTAGTGTAATCACTACAATAATAGAGAATTCTCTATTATTGTAAATCGTACAATCCAACCGCAAACACTGACTCCATTTTTTATTGACTTCATAGTGTTTTTGTACCCCAGTTAATCACGCCCCACAAGACCTGAATGTCAAATTAAGACCAACAGTTTTGAAGTTAAATAACTTGAAATGCTACATTCAGTTTTTTGCGTGAAATCCGGAGTCAGAATATGATTAAGCAGTGCATGTACCAGCTCGTATTTTGACTTTTAAATGTCAGAAGCAAATTATGTCATCACGTCATTAGCTGTTATGTATAAATTCGTTATTTTTCTTATCGTGTGGCACAATAATTAACCATATATCATAGTTCATGGTTCATTTATTCGTAAACAATCATAAATTGTGTATGAAATTACAAATATTTTTAACCGACTTCAAAAAAAGGATTCTCAATTCGTCGGAATCTTTTTTTTTAATGTATGTTCACCGATTACTCGAAGACGCCTGAACCGATTTGGAAAATTCTTTTTTTTTTGTTTAAAAGAGTATATACTTCACAGGTGGTCCCATAAAAATTTTATCGAAATCAATTCATCGGTTTTTGAGAAAATCAACAAAAACATAGCAAAATTGGAGTTACTGCAATTGAAGTCGGTTGTTTTTAACGTATTCAGCGTAATCAATTATTTTATCGGAATCGAAATAATTCTTATGTCACTGAGTCGTACATAACTATAATATAATACATTTAATTTAATTTACATATGTTTTTCATATGTTGTGTTTATCCAGTACGAAGTCGTTCACAGAGTAATATAATTTTCGCACCAAATACTCTCGCAACCCTTTCTTGAATAAAGCATAGCTTGCAGCTGATGTCAATGTCACTAGTATACACAATGTCACTAGGAGAGACATATGCAAAGAAAGGCATAAAATTGACCTATTTATTGTAAATACAAATAAATTTATTATAAATATGCAAAGAAAGGCATAAAATTGACCTATTTATTGTAAATACAAATAAATTTACAATAAATAGGTCAATTTTATGCCTTCCTTTGCATATGTCTCTCCTAATGAGTAATTAGGAAGGCAGTAGAGTAGATTGAACTATGCAACAGAAAGAGACCCGAGCATACACAAATAAATAGAGGAACAATAATTTTTTTATGTAAAAATAATTGTTCCTCTATTTATTTGTATTTACAATAAATAGGTAAATTTTATGCCTTTCTTTGCATATGTCTCTCCTAATGAGTAGTAGAGTAGATTGAACTATGCAACAGAAAGAAACCCGAGCGAAGCGAGCGTGAAATTTTTTAATTAATGAAACGAAAGACTTCTTTTTATTAACATTCTGAAGAAGTTTTAGGTCAATTTTATGAACTTCTTTACTTAAATCCCTCCACCCAGTAACATAAAAAGACGCGAGCAAAGCGAGCGCGGAAATGTCAAATTGTAAGAAAATTGAATTATCTGCATTTTTATGTTTTAGGCCAACTTATTACGCAGTCTTTAACATATGTATTTGTATTAATGTATTTTATGAGGCTGTAGAAAGTATGGTACTGTTCGTATAAAAAGACATCAGCGTATTTAATAAAAAGAATGCCTCTGTTTATTTGCATTTTGAAGAAAACTTAGGTCACTTTACTCGCCTTTTTTCCTTTGTTCCTCCAGCTAGTTAAGTTATTAACAAGGGTGAAATACATTGGACTATTGATATAAAAAGACTATTTTATAATTTATACAAAGAAAAATCTTTATTTTTGTGCATGCATTAACAATTTGAAGATGTTTTAGGTAAATTTTATGTCCTTTTTGCTTGCATCCCTCAAGCCAGCAGTTACATCCCTCACGGCTTTTCGGCCCCGAGACGGAAATGACCTAAACTAAATATTAATTTACTTAGTCTTAAACTAAATGTATGGCTGGCGAAATACACTGTAGTGTGATGGTAAAGCACCTGTACAGTCCATTCACTAATATATAGTGCACGACTGCCCAAAGTGAAAAACTTAAACTTTAGAGCCGTTGGAAACTTCGTTTCGCTCAGACATTTGGAAGGTTTAAACTATTGATTGATTGATTGATTGATATACTCTTTATTGTACACACACAAAAATAATAATATATACAACAACAAAAGACACAATATTAAAATAACAGTGGTACAATTTGGGCGTCTTATCGTTAAAAGAGATTTCCTCCAGACAACCCGGTGTCCGGAAAAGAAAACAGGAAAAATAGGGAGAGCAAAAGTTACATACTAAAAGAAAGAAACTTATCAGTATAAATTAAACTTAAATGTGTATAATGGATATATACAGGATGATTGGTAATTCGACGTGATCCTTCAAAGGGGTAATACTAAAGATCATTTGCAACAAATTAAGTCTAGTTAATCAGGGGTCAAAAATGTATGGTTATTGAGATATTACTGTTTTTAGATATTTTTTAAATTTTCTACCTTGTTACCAAAAACAATTAATTATGAAAAAACCATTACACCGTTTACATTAAATTGATACTTTTTTAAAAGCTGAGAAATGAGCGGTTACTTTGAAAAAAATTCCTGCCCAAAACTCACATAGTCTCAAAAATAAACGGTCTTAAGTTGCATAAAAATATTATTTTGTATAAATTTTCCATAAGTAATTGAGTATTACTAGAAAAAAAAATTGTGAACTTGGCGTACAAGTTAATGACAAAAGTTTCTTGTTTCATAAGCTTTCTAAAAAGGTACAAATGTTACCAACTTTTGCATGGGATCAAAAATAAAATTCAATAAACCAAACAAGTAACACATTTTTTTCATACATATCCTGCAGAGTACTGCCCTCTCTTTTACTCGTGTCGTGCGTGACTCGTGAGCTTAACATAATTCGATCATTTGTAGCAATCTTCGCGACAGTTCGTGAACACGAACTCACACAGTTTCCAACCAGATGGTTAGTTCGTGCGGACAGAAAAGTCACAGTATTCGTTAAATAATAGTTAATATCCTTATTAATGCCTCCAACATGGCTTAACGACTGCCATCTAATGATAGCAGCCGGTGCCAATGGCTTAACGTGCCTTGCGAAGCACGGAAACGGTCGAAATAAATGCCACTAACAGTAAAAACCCATCCAGGTTTTGACCGTGTCTTTAGTCAGTTAACCTGCGTGATCGATGAGACCAAGCAAGCCACACTGAGCCACGACCGCTTCTATGTTCATGCTGAAGAAGCGTCCCAAAACCACGCATATCAAAATAAAAAGTGTTTAAACGTAGTTTTAGTCAATTAACAAGGATATCAACTATTATTTAACAAACACTGTGACTTTTCTGTACGCACGAACTAATCATCTGGTTGGAAACTGTGCGAGTTCGTGTCCACGAACTGTCGCGAAGATTGCTATAAATTATCGAATCATGTTAAGCTCACGAGTCACGCACGACACGAGTAAAAGAGAGGGCGGCACCGTGCAGAATATGTATGGAAAAAATTGTGTTACTTGTTTGGTTTATTGGATTTTTTTTCGATCCCGTGCAAAAGTTGGTAACATTTGTACCTTTTTAGAAAGCTTATGAAACAAGGAACTTTTATCATTAATTTGTATGCCAAGTTCACTACATTTTTTTCTAGTAATACTCAATTATTTATGGAAAATTTATACAAAATAATATTTTTATGCAACATAAGACCGTTTATTTTTGAGACTGTGAGTTTTGGGCAAGGTTTTTTTTTCAAAGTAACCGCTCATTTCTCAGCTTTTAAAAAGTATCAATTTAATGTAAATGGTGTAATAGCTTTTTCATAATTAATTGTTTTTGGTAACAAGGTAGAAAATTTCAAAAACATCTAAAAACAGTAATATCTAATAACCATACATTTTTGACCCCTGGTTAACTAAACTTAATTTGTTGCAAATGACCTCTAGGATAACCCCTTTGAAGGATCACGTCGAATTACCAATCACCCTGTATACAAAATATACATGTATTTCAGTGGCGTAGCGTGGGGGGGGCCGGGGGGGCCATGGCCCCGGGCGGCACATGGATAGGGGCGGCGGGCGGCACATGGATAGGGGCGGCGAGCGCCGTATTTTTTTTACCTAGTGTTATTTGGCTTCGATGAACTGTACTTAGATAGATCACGCTCCTCAAGATATTAATAGAGAAGATTTCAAACTTGAGCGTGTACGTATTCGTACTTTTGTAGCTGCAACAGATCCAGACTTTAAAAAAGAGTTACATAATTATGTCTGGCTCACGGCGCTTAATAAAATATATTATAAACTTGAAAAGGATTTACCAAATATTTTCATAATGAATATTTTTAACAGCTGCCATTAGCAATGCCACTTTTGAAAGAAGCTTCTCTATACTGAAGTCAATTAAAAATTACCTAAGATCGAGGCACGTCCTAAAAGGTCATGAAAACAAACGTTATCGTATAAAGAATGAAACCCGTACAGCAAGTCAGCGACAGTGCATAGTTACTATTTTACACAGGACCGGAATTTTGATCGTGCCAGCCGTGCACAGACAGGACGTCAAGCTTATAGGGGCGCCAAGCACTCTGGTAGGTGGGGTACCTACTCTAACTAAGACGGCGCTAGGCGCTCCAAGTAAAAGGGTTTCTGCTGGTTTAACCAGAGGCTTAACATAAATATTCTTAGATATCTTAAAAATTTTATAAATTACATATGTTGGTGACCGTTCGCCCGCGGAAATAAACATAAATATAATGCGCTCGCTTTACATCAAGAGGTTTTAAGTTCGATGTCCGGCGGGGTTTAGTTAGTATTACGGATTTCCAATTTAGCTATATTAGCAATCGAACATGATATACACATCGATAATATAAAAAATTTTGTTTAAAAATCACGAAGAGTACATTTTTTATTGATTATAGAATTTGGCTGCATTATTCGACTTTTTTTTACTAATGATGAAAATAGAAAGGGGCGGCAAATTTTCGATGGGCCCCGGGCGGCGAAAAGCCACGCTACGCCACTGATGTATTTTACATGCGCGTTCAAGGGACGTCCAACAGGTAAGCGCCCTGATTGCACGTACGTTGTACGTTGATCTATCTACTTTGGACCCCCGTTTCACACCCTTAGAGGATGAATTATTAAAAATCCTTTCTTAGTGCACCCCTACACCTCATAAGGAAGCCCTGTACAAAATTTCAAGTTTCTAAACCTAGGGGGTTGGCCTGTGCGTTGATCTATCTATCTTAGAACCCCATTTCATCCCTTTTGAGAGTGAATTTAGCAAAAATCCTTTTTTAGTGCACCCCTAGAACTCATAAGGAATCTACTAGCCAAATTGGGAATCTCTACACCCAGGGGTTTCACCTGTGCTTTGATCTATCTACTTTGGACCCCCGTTTCATCCCCTTAGAGGGTGAACTTTTTTTTAGTGCACCCCTACACCGCTTAAAGAACTACTTGCCAAATTGGAAATCTCTACACCCAGGGGTTTCGCCTGTGTGTTGGTCTATTTACTTTGGACCCCCGTTTCACCCCCTTAGGGGGTGGATTTTGAAAAATCCTTTCTTAGTGCACCCCTAGACCTCATAATTGCTTGCCTCAGACTTGCCAAATTTGATATCTCTAGACCCAGGGGTTTGGCCAATGCGTTGATCTGTCTAATTTGGACCCCCGTTTCACTCCCTTAGAGGGTGAATTTTGAAAAATCCTTTCTTAGTGTACCCCTAGACCTCATCAGGAACCTACTTGCCTAATTTGGTATCTCTAGACTCACCGGTTTGGGCTGTGCGTTGATATGTCAGTCAGTCAGTCAGTTTCTTCTTTTATATTGTATATAGATAAAAGGTCAATAGAATCAAATTATAAAATATATAAAAAAGATTTTAGATATTTTCAGAACAAATATTGTTCGTCTTTTCGAAGGCCAATATCAACTAAAACACACACTGCAAAATGTTTTATAGAAAATAAATCTCATAGGTAGGTACTACTAAACAAGTTATCTTACGTAGTTTATAAACGCTCCGATTGAACGAGCGACGC
Source organism: Coleophora deauratella (assembly GCA_958295455.1). Taxonomy (NCBI): domain Eukaryota; kingdom Metazoa; phylum Arthropoda; class Insecta; order Lepidoptera; family Coleophoridae; genus Coleophora; species Coleophora deauratella. The sequence continues at coordinate 7,884,122 of OY282409.1, read as the reverse complement.
TATTATTATTAAGTAGCCATCTGTCCGAACTTTCTTTGAAGATTATATTGCTAAGCACCAAAATATCAGTACAAATCCTCTCAAATGTCCCTAAAATGAATGTTTCCGAAGATAAATCCCTCACATTTTTGGACTTAAAAACCCCCTAACCCTAGATTTTCGTCGAACTGGTTAAAGCCATTTTCGAGATCGTCGAGACCTTATAATGGTGAAACACAGCAGCACCAAAACTGGGATATGGACGTTAAGGTTACATTAGCAATAATTAGAATCTATATTGAAAGAACAAAAGAATCTTGCAAATAAGAAATAAAAAGTATTACTTGACTTTGCTTCGATTTTTTTACCAGGCACTTATGTTGAATCCTATAGATCTTAAATCCTATATATTATGGTTACAATGACAACTGTCAAATATATATGCAAGTGTGAAAGAAAGTTTTCAATAATCAAGTGAGTATTCACAATAAGTTTTGGAAATCGACTTTTGGGTGCTAGGTCCAGATTAGCGTTGGCTGCTGACATCTTTGGCTTTCAACAATGAGGTTGGGTTGGCTTTCAACAAAGAGGCTGGTTAATTCCATATAAACTGTATCTTCGGGGTAGGTCCGATAAGGAGTCCACACGCACAAAATGCAAGCTTTTTTTAAAGCGGTAAACGCGCATAATACGTAAAGCGTAAAATAAAAATATATCACAATGTTTACGAATGTAAGAAAATAGTGAGAAGAGTATTGAATTATAAAGTTAAAACTTCTTCAGAATGTTAATAAAAAGAAGTCTTTCGTTTCAAAATTTCACGCTTGCTTCGCTCGGGTCTCTTTCTGTTGCATAGGTCAATCTACTCTACTGCCTTCCTAATTACTCATTAGAGAGACATATGCAAAGAAAGGCATAAAATTGACCTATTTATTGTAAATACAAATAAATAGAGGAACAATTATTTTTTTATGTAAAAATTTTTGCGCTCGCTACGCTCGCGTCTTTTTATATTCAAAATTCAAAGTGTTTTTTATTTAAGTAGATACTTTACACATGCTTTTAAATCGTCAATATTTTTTTGTACCTAGTACAAAGTCCCTACCATGCGGGACTTGTACACTCAACGATTCTGAAAGTGTTTGCGAAGCGAGAAGAAACGGCGAGCCCAAAAGAAACTCGCTTCAACACATTTTATAATAAAATCCTAAATTCTATTACTATTCAAGTCAAAAATAAAATGGTGAGCTAGAGGATCTATACATCTATATATCATTGTTATTTACATAATCTAGTATTTTGTAATACCCTTTAGAGCATAAACAATTTTTCACGTGCAATTTGAATTTGTTTTCTGACAAACTATTTACATTTTCGGGTATTTTGTTATAGAATCTTACACACTGCCCCATAAATGACTTCTTAACTTTGCTCAGTCTCGAATAGGCAACATCAATGTTATTAATATTTCTTAGATTAAAATTGTGTCTGTCACTTTTTGTATTAACTGTAAAACATTTTGCCGCCTCGCAAATTACATAACTGGAGATATGTGCATACGTGTAAAATTAACCTATTAATAAGAGTACAGGTTATCTAAGGTACTTCATTTGATATTTTATTTATTTATTTGATACAAAAAACCTCAGCACAAAAACTTATATTTAAATTCTTAAAGTTAATTCTAATGGCCAAAATTGAGAAAAATATTAAATAAAGAGGGTACTCAAAATTCCCCCCCTTTCCACCCCCCACCCCCACCCTAAACGAAATCATGTATCCGCGCCTGCCTCGATCCTAAGTTTGTACGGAACCCTCGGTGCGCGAGTGTGACTCGCACCTGGCCGGTTTTTTAACATATAAGACATAATTTTGTGTAAAACCTATGTAAAATTATGCACCATTTTTTTATGTTATATTCAAGGACTTCTCCTTTAGCAGAAACCTGTTTTAATCGGTTTTATACACAAAACTGGCGTAACTGGTAGTTTATTAACATAAAATGCAAAAATAAGATTTTCATACATTTTGTTGAAAATGAAACATGATACAGTCCATATCACTCATTAATTCATTAGTATTTTGGTGCGTCATGTTGAACCCCTCAAAGACAGTCATAAATAAAAAAGTCATCAAAACCAAACGCTTATAAATGAGTGAATTCACTTTCATTTCCAAATTAACTTAAATGTTAGTAGACCATAAAACTTGGTAGGTAATCATTGTACAATATCTGAATTAACCACTAAAAACCAAAGGATGTCTGTTAATTGTTCATTTGTTAAACGAAAAAAGTTTTACTTCTAAAATCAGTCTAAACAATTTTTATAGAAAATTAATAATATATGTTTAACAAAATCAGGCGAAACTATTAAACTACTTCTAGTTATGAATATGAAGAATTTTTCTTAAGGAACCCATGACGAAATGGCAAAAAAAAACAGCTGATCGGGCGTTTTATTATGTTATTTTTTTTAATTGACCATGGTTTCCTTGGAAATTGTTCAGTTAATAAGTACATAGTTTCAGCTAATTTGATTAGACTTACACAGGTGGTTTTGTTTGCCACGTAAAAGTATAGTTGTATTTTGTTATTTTATACAGTTACTTATTCAGTTTGTTATATTTCGATTACCTATTCTTGTTACTCAGGGATGCAATCATAGAGACAGAATGCATAACACGCCATTTCTAGAGAAATCTTTTTTTTTAAATCGCACGCTTAAAGAATTATAATACAGATTTCTCAATTTGTTATAATCTGTATAGGTAAAACTTAATCAACAGTAAGGCTCCTGAAGGTGCCGGGCATTCCCATGCACTGGTCGTTGAACTGATCGGTGGGCCTAAAAGCCTCGTCAACCCTTGTCTCACTCGTTTCTTTGAAGAAATCCTTGTACTCTTTAGATCCAAATAATTTAAACCATTCATCTGCAAACAGAACAGAAGTGTTATATATCTTTTGGAGGCCACGCAAAAACTCCTTGCTGAAACAAAGTTTTAATTCAAAAACTTCTTCGAAATGAAACTTTGTAACAACTAACAGAATTTTTTGGACAATTTTGCTACTCGCGTAAATAAATAATTAGAATCGACATTTTGTTTCATGTATTTGCCAAATATATTTTAGTCTGTCTAAACAGACATGACGATGATTATGCGTTTCTGTAAAACTCCTCTTGTCCCAAACAGAATATAGTTATACAGATTTGATATATACAGTCTTGCTTGTTGCCAGAGACACAAAAGACCGTTTCTCTGATGTTACACAGAACTGCAAATAAAACCATCATTTTCTCTCGGAGACCCAATCATTTATGGATTGACAAATTACTAAAATAGGTTGTACTTAAAAACATTTCCTCTTTAGGAAACTTGTTCTTCACACCAGATTATTACCCGGCAACCGCAGATCCATCTAGTTATTGTGAGGTCTTTAAGAAATGCATGGAACGAGTACACGTACACGATTTTTTGGAAAAAATCCGCTACTTTCGGAAATATTTGCGCGATCTTCTTTTCGTGAAAATACGGTTTGCATTTCAAATGAGTTTGATTGTTGTGGTATTCGCAAGGCATGGTCAGCCATTGGTGCTGGCTCCTATCACTAGATGGCAGTCGTTAAGCTATGCCGGAAGTCTTATGGACGTTTGCAAAACTTCTGACACAGGGGTTGGGCCACTAGCCCCACAACCTCCACCAATCCGGACTTAGCCATCATGTGTGGAGCCCTCCGGCCGCTATCGCAACTGTAACCTTCCCAAAGTACAGATACAGATCCGCGCCCCAGAAGTGTGGACACTGGATTGTTAACGATAAAGACAGTATATGTACTAAACGGAGAAATAGTTAACTCATCTTACCGTGCAGTTGAACAAGTGATTTTTCCTTCCCACCATATTCCTCTGGCAGCAAATCTTTTGGGACAAATTTGTATAGGTTTTCAAGAGTTTTATGCACTTGAATTCTTTCTCCAAGTTTCTGACTCATCACTTGCTTGAAAATCTTAACTACTAAGTCAATAAATTTGGAGTCCGACAATATGTGAAGAGCTTTCATTCTAAATCCGTAACCTTCCTGTAAATCACACAAATAAATCTTTATAGGTTTTAGTGTAATGATAGAAGTATTATAATATGTGAACTATGATTATACTGAATAAATAAATTAATAAAGAATGCCAAGGAATGTGGTGTTTGATCATTTGACTGACTCAATGGCTCAATAGTTAGTGCTTCTGACTACTGATCCATGGGTTTGAATTCCACCCAGGGCAAACTGTGTCTGAGTGTATTATATCTTTATAATATTTAAACGTATTTATGCATGTATTTACATTTTAGTTTCCGGTTTTCATTATATGGAATCCTAGTTTGGGGTCAGAGGACCGTATGTGATTTGTCTCTGAACCCTGAATATTTATTGATTAATATTAGGTAACTTCCAGTGCTTTATTAAAATAGTTTTTTACTCTTGAAAATGCTAAGCAAATCCAAAATAGAAACCACAAAGAGTAATTAAACAAGTTTAAATCCACTTATTTAAATTCATCATCATTTACATACAGGGTGCGTCATAAAGGAAGGAAAATAACAGCTTTTATTCAACGACTTTGGTAAAAAAGCATATTTTAGGATTTTTTACACAAATCCATCAGGTACTTGGTCAAATTTGTATTGACAGACCACTTTTTTTAGGTGACTATTCCTACCATTCCTGGGTATAAAAATCCATTTTAAAAGTAGAAACCAAACTTAAACTATTCTACACTTTCTTATTATACCTCTCTATATAGAACTGTTACGTCTGATGTGTCTTCAAGATATTATTAACATTACATATGTATAAGGTGTTAAAAAAAATTCTGATACTATTTAAACTGGGGTTTCTACTCAAGAAACTGAACAACTTTCCCAAAGGAACCCATAGTCAATTAACAAAAAAACCAATTTGTTAGAAAAGTAAATGTTTTTGCGAATTGACTATGGGTTCCTTGGGAAAAGTAGTTCAGTTTCACTAGTAGAAGCGCCACTTCAAGTAATACCAGCAAATTTCTTAACATCTTGTATAATTCAATAGAAATGGTAGGTATCTTACAATTAAAAGGGCCATGCCTTTCTGAAAATCTATAGGGTTCATCTTAGATGCCAGCTCCATAAGATTTACTTCTCTGTAGTCAATTATTACAATGTAGTTTCTTGAATAGTCGTGTTTTCTTATATACTCTGCAAACTAGAAATAGAAAAATCATTTTCTGAACGTCATAAAAAACTTCAGTTACCGATCTGCACTGTAAGACTCGAGCCAAACGATTGAAAACAAAAAGTTATTTCGAGCTAGACTGCTTCCAGCGTTCTTATATGTTCAGGCCCATACACCTTGCTGGCTCCAGTACTATAATTATTATCAGGTGGGACAGTCCCATGTTGGGGCGGTAGATACGATTTCATGCAGTGAAGTAGTATCCCCAACTCCTTTCATGTCCTTATAATCATGTACACACATCAACACAATCTAGGGATATTTACAATTTCATCGATTATCAAGAAAGCTATGCAAAATTTGTTAAGGTAGTCAATGGTATAATTAAAGGTAATTTCGTGACCTGTAATAAAAAATAAAAAAACTATGAGAATTAGTTGGAAGTTCGAGACTACTTACCAAAGCTAAGGTCCTGTAAAATGTGCGTATTAAGGTTGATTCAAATTTCTTTCCAATGTTTCGAAACGTGTACACACGACAATCATCGGCTGTCATTTTGGGAAGAAGTGCTTGAAATCTGGAAAAGGAATCAGTCAGGACCTGGTCGGTAACCTAAGCTAATCTTTTAGAGAAAGGGTCCGGTGGGGCACTGGAAGCGACGCTGCGTGCTGTCAATGTTAAAAATTAAGTTAGCCATTTTAATAAGTACTTATATACCTATTTTTGAAAGTGATTTTCGTACAACATAGAATATTAACGTTTTCATCTTTTGTCGTGAAGCGGTCGTGACATAATGAAGCGGTCAGATCTCAGTACAGCTTGGGTGGTCGCGTCGATCACGCAGGTTAACTGACTACATACAAGGATGATAACCTGGATGGGTTTGACTGTTAGTGACATTTGGTGTTAATGCCAGTTGCTATCACTAGAAGGCAGTTGTTAAGCCATGTCAGAGGTATTTAGGCAGCTTGAAAACTTCTGACACTGGGGTTGGCCACTAGCCCCACACTCTCCACCAATCCGGATTGGCCCCCGTGTGTGGAGTAAGGCCCAACCTTGCTTAGGTTTGGCAAAAACCCGTGCCTCAGCAGAGGCATAGGTTGTTAGCCATGTCTTGTAATTTTCTGTATTGGCAAACTCACGAAAGACTTGACCTTAATGACTTCTGGAATCTCGACAAAATGTGTGTTTATTCACTTAACACCAGAACTCGCAAAAAAGGTAAAATCTCCTAGCTGCAGGCTAACGGAGTCGTAAAAACATATCCAAATTTATATAAATCTGTATCTCCATTCCGGATAACATGAATGATGCAGTTCTTGTCTAAACTAAATCACTTCCTGTTACCAAGTGTGAATTTTCTGTGAATGAAATTCTTAAATTCTCTGACATTAACTTACAGTATACCATCAAACTCCTTAAAATCATTTTTAACGTCATATTCATCAAAATATTCTGGCATTAGCGTCCTAAAAGTGAGCGTCTTGTCCAGTTTTCGTTTTGTGCGTTCTATTGATCCTTTATTTATTATTAACATTCTTTCTAAGTCTTCTCTTGCTGTAAAAAAATATATGAAATTTAATTCGGGATTAAACTTAACGAAAATTTTGCTATCACAAGGAATAGACGGCGCTTGCCTGGTTTTGCAGTTACTATCATCCGTGGTCAACTGTAGGACAGTTGATTGTCATCTACGGCCATGTGCAACGTGTCATTCGTACTTATCTAGTAATCAAATCAGCTTTCTTTATGTTATTTTCCTACACCGTTAAACAATTACTATGAAAATATACGTGAGTTTCGAAAAACTCATTATGGCACATTTGATTGTAAGTTGTAACACTTACTTCTTGACTAAGACTGAACTTCGACAACAACTACTTCGAAAGATTCTAGTCCGAATTTTTTTAGTGCGACAGCACTTACTGCGACACGTAGTTAGTTCGACAGACTTTAGTTCGATAAGACGTTAGTTCGACAGACCTTAGTCTGACAAGTACCTAGTTGATTGTCTTGGATCTTGGGGGAATACTGTCGATATTTTTTATGGTTATTCATTATTGAAGTTTAGTTTTTTAATAAATAATAAACTGTACAGCCACGCTGCGCATACTTTCTCGCGAATCTGGCATACACAGTATTATCATTGCTCAACGCAAATGAGGAAAAGACATTCATAATTAGTAACAAATAATAGCGGTGCTAATGTTGAAAAACTAACACATAATGTGAGTTTGTATGGGAGGTTTCTTATTAAGATATTGTCTGAAATAATGAAGATTAAAATGTTAAAAATTAAAGGAGGTCCTCATACAATAAACTTTTGTATTTGCTCGATCTTAATAATAGTGTTTACATAGTATAGTGTTTAATCATTTTTGATGACACGGACGGAACCCTGCGTTTGCGAGTCCGACTCACGCTTGGCCGTTTTTTTACATTTCATACTAAAATATACAAGAGATATATGCTTTTTAGAACTGCTCATAATGAGTTAACTTCCTACACGTAACCTGCAGTTTAGCTATTTTACTGCTCAATATTTATTCCATTACCCGTAGGTAACTATGTGGGACTCGCCCGCCTAAACAGAACAGGCAGGGACACCCACTAAACCTCCACGGTGTACCTTCATGGGAAGTGCGCCTGAACTCCACCTGACAGAAAGACTTTATACCCTAAAAAGCCTAACAAAGGAAAAGCTAGCTGTCTCGAAAAAATTAAATATAGGTGTTTTATTATTGCATATTATACATAAAATACTCATAAACGGATGGGAGTGACCTGGGGGAATCAAGATTTTGAAATGTTGTCACTTTTAGCGCAACCAATTACTAACCAGAATAAATTATTGAACTTAAAAAGTAAAAGCTTCAAGGCATTGTCTATGGAAACAATGCTTTAAAAACGGTTCATTGATGTTTCTTTATCATGGAAACAAAATAGTATATATATATTTTTTTATAAATTCCATCAGTAGAAAAAATAAATATAACAACAAGACACCGAAAACTCGTGAAATTACCTGACGAAGTGTAACGGTCAGTCAAAATATCGAAATAACAATTTTGCCGAAGTAACGTCTGTCGAAGTAACGTCCTATCGAAGTAGAATCCTGTTGAAGTAGTGGTCTGTCGAACTAATGTCGTGTCGAAGTAGTTGTTGTCGAAGTTCAGTCCGATACTCCCTGTAAATACAATATATCAAATTCCCTCGGGAACCCCAAAGATAAAGCAAGGCTATATATCTGTATTGGTATTACTAGCAAAGAGCTTAGATAGAGGGCGCTTATAATTCACTCTTGTACGTGTCGCAGTATAATTCAAAAATCCATATCATTGCATAAATTCGGCTTATTGGAAAATACCGTGTAAAAATCTATAAAAAGCAAGTCAGATGAAGTTCCGTTTCAAGGAGCTCCTTGTCAAAGTGAAATAAAAAACTATAACCTAATGTAACCGTGCCCTCATTCGCTCTTTTGATTCGATTTTATTCATAGTTTTTTCAGAATATTTTCATGTTATCCGAACCGACTTGTATAAAATATTGTAAAAGGTAAGTGTGGTTTAAAAAAATACTTACGAAACTGCTTTCTAGTAAAGTGTTTTTGCTGTTTCACCCATTCCTCCAAAATATCAATAGCTTTATCAATTTCACCGGGTCTGTGCAAATTAAATTCCTTTCTGACATTATACAGCGTGTTTTCGTTAAACTCCAATTTATTATCTTTCAAACACTGCATCACTGATTGTGTAGTTATGAAGCTCACAAGGAATACTAAATTTTTTCTATCGTTTAAGCTGCGTCGAGAATCGAGACTTAATAACAGTCTGTTTTTTAGGGTTTCGAAGTACGATAAAACAAACCGTCGTCCAGCGTCCGTGTTTGTTCGTCCATACAAATCTTAGCTCACTAAAATTATGAAAGCGAAATTATGGATGTTTGTTTGTTTGTTTGTTCCGCTTTCACGCTGAAACTACTGAACGGATTTGGATGAAAGTTGATAGATAAAATACTCGGCTAACACATAGGATACTTTTTATCTCGGAAAACTCGAAGATTCCCGGGAGAATGGCTAAAAACTGAAATTTTTACTTCGCCACTAGATGGCGAGGCTTTAACATTTTATATCTTTTATCTCTCCAATTCTGAAGTTTACGCAGACGGAATCGCAGGCGGAAGCTAGTTAAAGATAAGAATGTCATTGTCGTTGATCTTAATTTAAAACACAGTGTGGTGTGATTCTTATTCTGCCTAAGGGGATTTTTGTATACACAATTATAATAATAATAAGATTATTTATTTCTCGTTCACAAAGGGAACAAAAACTTATAGGTAAATACAGCCATAAAATTAATTTATAAAAATTCTCCTTTGTGAGAGACTGGTGTCTGTACTAGGATATCCTGTCTTACAGATTACCGGGCTCTCACCTAACGGACCTTATCACTGTGGCTTAGTAAGTAAACGCTAAAGAAAATATACATAATCATTAAATTTTGAACAAAAAGAAAAGTAAGGTATGGTGTAACACTTTAAATTACATTAGTAGGTTGTGTGTGTTTGTGTGTGTGTGTGTGTGTGTGTGTGTGTGTGTGTGTGTGTGTGTGTGTCTGTGAGTGTAAGTGTGGGTGTGGAGCAGTGTGTCCGGCAGAGAGTTAGGGTACTTATGAAAATGGAATAAGAAAGTCTTTTGTTGCAGAATATGATAAAGTTAAAAGCCATGACGATACAACCTGTTTACATTGGCTTCTAGGAAGTGGGTATATAGATAGAAAATCGTTAATTTTGTTGTACAAGTACGGACCGAGAAAACAGAAAAAACTTTGGGAAAAATTGGTATTAAACTTAGACAAAGAACATACGTTGTTTTTACGTCGTTTGTTTTCATTAAGGAGAGGGTCATAAAGCGTCATGAGTGGGTTTTAAGTGTGGTTTGCAAAATAAATAGTTGACGAACCGTCAGTACTTCACATTTTTTATAAAGTTCAACAGTGGGACTTTAAGGACGGCTCTTTGAGCGCGTTCCAGGTTAATGAGGTAAGATTTAGGAGCCCCACCCCATGACGTTATGCAATAAAGCAGAGTGGATTGACATAAAGCAAGATAGGTCATTTTTAAAATTTTGTTATCAGCAACGTGGCGTAGGTTTTTGAAAATATTGATTGGCAAGATTGAAATTGGCAAGCTCTTGGCATAATATCACCTGGTGGTAGGTAATGGCCCATTGCTTTTATGATTAGACAAATACACTGTCTCTGTCAGATTTGACAGCTAGCAGTAAAAGTGCTAAGGCTTGCTATTTTAGTACTGAAGTAACTAAAACGATCATCTTTTTGTAAGTGTTTTCATTCATTCTTTTTGTAAAATGTACTGTAAATTCAAGGACAGTTTGTCCTTACCCACTCCATACCCAAAAATATAAACAAAAAATTTAAGTATAAACAGTAACATAAACCCTTTTTATTTATAACATAATTTTATATGAATAATATCGTACTGCTTTTAAAATGTGATAGCACTGTAATCACAAAAAGAGTAAAATAAGAACATAACAAAATCAAACGTTTCAAAGAGTTTATCTTTCTATTTACAAAACAAATACGTAATCCTTCATTGATAGTGCTCGATACGTACTTGACCGTTGTTATTTGTACTGTCAGAAAAAAAAAACTGGATAGTCTTGTAATGAACTAGTTTTTGCTTCAGGTTTTACACTTGCTTATTTCATTTTAACATTGCCCATATTTTGGTTCCATTTTAAGTGGTAATATTTATTAAAAACCTTTCTTGTAATTTTGAAAAATACAAACAAAGCAAAATATATATGTATACTTATATATTTATTATGTATTTATATTTTTAATATCTTTTTTATCAATTAATAGTATGTTCTACTTCGTAAAATTCAGGTTACTGTATTATAAAAATACGATAGCAAACTTTTACAGTTCTAATTATAATAAAAGAGCACTCCAGAAATGTTCATTAAATTATTTTAAAATGACCGAATGGTAATATTGCGTAACAAAAATATTAAAAATTTCTTACAGAAATCCGACAAGTAAGGGGTAAAGATAAAAATTAATGAACTTAAATGTAATGAAAGAATATCAAACATAATTTTGTAATTTTTATTTTTGTCATAAAAGTAGAATCCTTCTGAAATACCTGAAAAAAATATTAAATGTGGCTTCTACACAAAACAGACAACTTTCCCTAAGGGACTAATTACTCAATTCACATAAAAAACTGGTTAGAACTTTATACGGAAAGTAAAAAACTTACTTTTTGAGTATGGGTTCCTTGGGGAAAATTGTTCAGTTTCATAGAAGCCAAATTTTTCTAGGTATTTTCAAAAGAACCCAGTATTATGTTATTTATAGGCATTAGACAACAATCTGAGACCGGGTGACCGTGAAGCGGTGACCTTCATCGGTTAATGATACAAGTTTCTACTCGTTCTTAGCATGGTATGCTTCTTTTTCTTTTTCTTTTTCTTGTTATTCTCCTATTTTATTTTATTTCTTGTTTATCTTTTTTTCCTTTGTCATGTTTGTTTGTGTGTACTCAACTTTGTAATGTGTTGTTTTTTGAATAAATGTATTGTATTGTATTGTATTGTATGTTTATTTCGTATAGGTATTCAAATACAAGTTAAAAAAAACAGTTTGCTAATTAAATATAATTAGGATCCAACTTCCCAGCTCCAAATATCGATTTTATTACAACAATATTTTAAGTCAAATGACACATGATCTTGATCATCTGGTCACAAATACATAGGAAGATTACGTACCTATCTGTAGAGTAAAGGAACCAGAGACTGATGTACACAAGGCAACAAATTCATCTTTTACCTGCTTTTCATATATGAAATTCCCACCCCAAAATATAGAGTGTAAAAATGGTGTAAAAAGACCACTCACTCCCGATTTCACAGGATGTTCTTGTTCGCAAAAAAACATTGAACTCCACGTGCAGTCTTGATACAAATTTATCGGTCAATCAGAAAGGACAATGGGTAAGAGCGTACCCAAAGTGAATTATAGCATTATGAACTATGTCGGTATGAGTTGCCCTAATGGAGGAGTTTAATTAATCTTAGCTCTTGTCTAAATTCACTTGGAGAAAAAACCCAGTTTCTCGTACATTCCTGGAACAAATATTTAATTATTACGGAAATATGTTCATCTTTCAACATATTTTTTTTACCAAGTGAATTAATGCTCATACTGTCTTAGGATAAATTAAACTAATCCATGAGACCAACAAAGACCAACATAGTTCATAATGCTACAGTGCATTGGGTACGATACCCATACAAAATTACCCATGCTCCTTTGGTATGGAGAGCCCAAAAATTTTTGGCGAGTTCATTATAGGTTCCATAGGAAAAAAGTCAAGTTTCATGAATAGAGTACCCTGTTAAAGTTTCCGAGAGTGGTATTTTAACATCCTGTACATAGCTGTGTCGCTACAGGGTGTATAAATGAGTAGCCTTGCGTACATTGTCAGTCATTGTCATTGAGGTTTTTTTAAATAAATAGGTACATAGTTAATATATTTAGACATTTAGAAATATAAAATTACACTAGGTAAACAATAAATATTGTACACCCAGTAATATTATATTTTTTTGCTCTGGGATATAATTAACAACATTTTATGTAGGTATATATCAGAAGCGCTAACCACTACTTTACCGAGTCGGTCATATTAATCATAATATATGGGCTTCTTCTAAAATAGGTGAAATACTCTTGAAAATACAATAGTTTTTTTTGCAAATTTAATAGATAGATATAAACTCTATTACTAAGTATATAAGTTACTATACAAAAAATATAGTAGGTACTGTGACTGACTGACAAATTGCACAGCTCCATTTAAAATTGGAACATAGACACTTCACACAAAATTGGCGAAATCAATTTGTAATTTATTATATTTTTTTTTACGATTTCAACAAATTCCTAGCCCAAAAGTTATTAAGTGTAATGAGTAAGTAGTAAAGATGGTGTGGAGGAGTACTGTAGTAAATATCGTATTACCTCTAAATCTCTGGGTCAAATACGGTGCAAATTGAATTTCCAACGAGTGCAATTGTTATAATTAATTACTTACTACAAAGTATTTTTTTTACATTTGAAGTCTACATGGACAAAGTTGTGGGCTTTCCACTACTCTATAAATAGGTTTCTCATGAATAACTTTTAGAACAATTTTAGAATAACCTTAACTTACATTCAGCCTACCCTTACAATATCACACATTTTAATCGTATGCATAAAACAGGGCATTAAAAAAGTGCGTTTAAGATTTTAAGGGGTCACTCAATATCCGATCTACAACTATTTTTTCCAATTTTCCATACAAATTCTTGATTCACTAAAGATTTAGTATATGGGAATCTGAAAAAAATTGAATAGCGGATTTTTTGAATATTTTTCCAGTATTCTATACTTGATTCTGAGTAACCCCTTATTTCAAACGCACTTTTTATAACACCTGTATACCTACATAATTAACGTACTAATCCACATCTAATTTTCTAAAAGAACCCGGCATTCCCAAATATTCTTCGTTGAACTTCGCAGTTTGCCTTTTAGACTCGTCAGCTACCAAATGATCGAGATTCCTTATTATGTCCTGAGCTTCCTGTGTTCTGAATGTTTCCCTCCATTGTTCTACAATAATAAAAAAAATATTAATTGGCTATTGTCCTTTAATTATGAGAACTGAGCAATCTCAAGAATAAAAATAAGATTAGATGTTGCAAATATATTTTTTGAGCATTCATACATGTTTTATTTTTATTATTTTATATTTCAAATAGGTACTATCGATGGATGTCGCATTTTCACGCATGGTATAGGGAAACTGTCAATGTCAGTGTTGCGAAAATATAGCCTATTATTATATAATTCCTAGCAAAATTATAGATAATCTACTTCTATGCGCATGCACATAAAAGGTATTGTGTGAAGGAATACATGATTATAGATTTATAGACAAAGACATATGTACCCTGCTGCCTACAGCGCCATCTATTGCATCCTCCCAATCAAAACCTGCCATTGCACTTTTTACCGTGGTTAATTTTTTAATACCTAATACAAGGTTTCAGCACACGAAACCGGCAACCCTGCTGTTTAAAGATGTGTCAACGAAGTGAAAAGACACGAAAAAAAATAATTAAATAAGTATGTACTTTTTTAAATCTTAAATTAGGGTTAACAACCCACGGAGTTTCAATACTCCATACTCCATGCACGGGAGCTAAGACTGATTGGACGATGAAGGGCTCAACGTAAGACGATAATTTTGTATTTAAACTGCAATCAAAATGGTAAAGAAATAAGGCTATTCCAGACATACAAGAATTTGAAGACATACCAGCCAGTTTAGCACAAGAGGGGCCGTCTCCATCATAATCACTGGGTAAGATCTCCTTCGGTATGTGCTTATGCAGATCTTCATAAGTACTGTGAACATGGATCCTGCTTGCTACCTTTTCCTTCAAAGCTTGCTTCAGGATGAGCAAGATTCGGTCCACGAATGACGGAGCGTTCAGTATGTGAATACCCTTGATTTTTGTGCCAAAACCTTCCTGAAAAATTAACAAAATTGTAGGATTCACCCATAAATATGATACAATCATTTACGTAACGCCATCTATTATGGTATGTATGAAGGAACTCTTGTATATAGGTTATTGCATACTATTGACACGCAGGCACACGTCTTATCGAGTATATTGATTGATGAACTGAATACAAGAGGTCTCTACAAGTTCGACAGATGTTTCTACGGTCTATTAAGTTCAATGGAAATCTTTAATAGGGTATTATGTTGTTGTTGAGTTTTTATAAACTAAAACAATTATCATTTTACATATAAAATTGGGACCGTGGACCAAATTTTAACTGTGCATGGTTTCTGCTCGTGGACTGAACAACTTTCTTTATGGAACCAATTCAATCGGAGCAAAAAAAATGGTTATTCTACTCAATATGAAAAAAAAAATGTCTTCACATACTAAGTACACGAATCATTTCGGTTGTTGTCTTCTAGTCAACTGAGTGACTTTTAATCAATTAATTAATTAATTAATAGCAAATATTAATCGCGGAAAAATGCATTTATTACTGTAGGATAGATATCCTGGCATAGAAAAAAATTAAACTACGTAATGTGAGCCGCGGGGAAAACCTGTCGTGAATAAAATTAGCCATAGGTACAGGGAATCCTTGTTTGGGGCCAGATGACCGTGTGTGATTTGTCCCGGATATTATTATCATATTATTACTCACTGTGCATAGGACTTCAGATTTTTTCATGACAACAGGATTCAGTTTCCGGAGGTGTCCGACGTGTATGTTCTTCATGTCGATCACGTATCGCTCCGATATGCTGTAGTCGAAATGCAGCCTGTATTCCCCGACCTGAAACAAACAGTATTGGATTATGAAATTTTTGAAATATTTTCGTGTGCAGAGAACGTGAATGTGTTTTCAATATTTTTCAGTGGTGATTTTTCACTCATAAATTTTAAAAATAAATATTATTTGAATAAAGTGGATTGTTTGGTTAATCTGTATGCTACTCGTAAGAGTTTCGTTATAAGCTGATGTCCTAAGGAATTATATTGGAAATAATAATATTATAAGTTTGATGCAAATGTCGTCGCATCGATCACGCAGGTTAACTGACTACAGACACGGTCATAACCTGGATGGGTTTGACTGTCTCTACCGTTTCCGTGCTTCGCAAGGATTGGCTCAGTTGGTGCCGGCTGCTATCAATAGATGGCAGTCCTAAAGCCATATCGGAGGCCTTATTTATTTTAATTTTATTTTAACGTTCATTTTCAGGCAACTTAGGGCCCATAGATATATAGAAACTCATACAATAAATTAACTTAAATACTATAAATACATACAATTTAAATTATTCAATAAAACATAACATTAGGCGGCTTGAAAACTTCTGACACTGGGGTTAGCCACTAACTACACAAACTCTACCAATCTCGTGTGTGGAGTATGGCCTAACGTTCCCGGGTTATGGGAAGACACCCGTGCCCCTGCAATGGGGACGAAATGGGTTGTTAACGATGATGCAAATATTAAACATGGGAAATGGCTGCATCAATAATGAGTTATGAAATATTTTTCACTAAATAGCTCTTTCATTTTATATTTAAGAAAATTTTGTTATGAGAAACGACTACATACAAAATTATGACGTCCTACAGTATTTCAAAAATATTTAAACCAAAACGTATTTTTTTACATTTAATTTAAATTACCCAGAGACAATTCTAACAAGTAACCTAACCTAATCAATTAAAGGAAATCAGTGTCAAATACTTTTTTGACGTTAACATTTTTTTTACGATATATTGTACAAGATGTTAACAAATTAGCCATCATTATTTAAACTAGGGCTTCTATCTGAACAATTGTCCCAAAGGAACCCATACTGAATTCGCAAAAAAAATTTGGACTTCCCTTACTAAGTGGGCTGTGACCGACTTGTTAGAAAAGTACAATTTTTTTTTTCGCGAATTGACTATGGGTTCCTTGGGAAAAGTTGTTCAGTTTCACTAGTAGAAGCCCCAGTTTAAGTAATGATCACTAATTTCCTAATACCTTATATTATCAGCAAGGTACATTTTCTTAATCTCTGTCTACCCAAGAAACCCTAATTTATTCACTAGCGGATATAATGGCCTATATTTATTCGCTACCACATTACCCAACAGTGGGAATGCAATAGTTATTTATTTAGAAACAACAAACAGTATACATACCACGAAGCAATATCTGAAGTAGCCGAGCAAATCGAACTGATCCAGCTTATCGGTCAGCACTTGTGTCAGACACACCCTTGACTGGTCTATCTTGTTCAGCTTTGGCAGCGGCAAGTAATTCCTGAAAATCCCACAACCATCATCATCAGCCATAAACTGCTGAACAAAGGCCTCCCCCAAGGATTTCCACCGTCGACCGGTCCTGCGCTGCCCGCATAAAACGGCTTCCCGCGACCTTCACTAGGTCATCAGTCCACCGAGTAGGAGGCCTGCCCACGCTACATATACAATACCTATATTAATGAACAATCTCATAATTATTATGATGTTATCCCTCAAACTGAGTGTTTTATTAACAAAACCCATGTTTTTTTATTATATGTATAACTAAGTACCTTTTTTTAGTGTTTTGAAGCTGTATAAGCTATAGAGTCTTAGCCACATATATAGTTGACAAGGTTTGTTTAAAACATATATTTTCTAGTAAAAGGTGTGTTACTTGCATAAATTCTATTGGAGCACAAATAATTTGGGGGATACAAAGAAATGCTGTTAATTGATGATTAATGTCTCAAGGTTTAAAGCTATAACAACAAACTTATTTTCATCACTACATCATTTTCATTAGTCAAGAGTGTTCTCTAAAGATAAGGAACTTACATTACATTAAAGCGTTGGTGCAGTGCTATCACTAGATGGCAGTCGTTAAGCAATGTCAGATTTCTTTTAGACCGCTTGAAACATCTGACACTGGGAACACAACCTCCATCAATCCGGACTTGACCCCCGTGGGTAAAGTAAGACCTAACCTTCCCTACGGGAACGGGAACAGACACATGACCCAGCAGTAAGCACGATATGTGTTATTAACAAAGGAAACTAAACCTCATGTAATCACGTCACTCAGTTACGTTCAAAACTTATTTTATACTTACACGGCCCCCCAAAATTGTTCAAACTCCTTTACTGTTCGGTTCAGAGCTAGTTCAGGCATCATACTCCTCAATGTCAACAGGCGATCCAGTTTTGTCTTGGTGCCTTCCACAGATCCTCGTGCTAATAAGAATATTCGTTCCAGCATATTGTCACCTGGAAAAACACATAGCTTTAAATCAGGAGATCGTGGGTACTCTTCCCAGCAGGGTCTAATTTTGTAGGACTTGGTTTTTTTGGTGGTGATTTTCTTTTGCTAGCTATCACTATCACATCAGTTTTAAAAGAGTTGATGTGCTCCTATATAAAAATATAACAGCCAGTTCTCTTTTGGGTTGGGAAATCTTGGTAGGACCACTTTCAACTTCGGCATCATCATCACACCACCAAAAGATTATGTTAAGAATAACTCATTCAATACCCTAATTAAATTACCTGTAAACAGAAATATGACAGATACTAGAATACCGTTCATAATCAAGATTTACTTTAATAGGGTACTCGAATATACATACACGACACGTGATAAGCAATATGTGGTATAATTTTTAACTTCCTTATTAAATTTGTAATGGCAAATTGTAATAGTCAAATTTAAAATTAAAACTAAAAGCTTTTACATTTGTTGCAATATATTTTTTATTAATTACAAATTTCGTATAGTCTGGGATAGTCTGGAAAGTATAACCGTAGATAATCCTTAAATAATAAGTATCTACGGTTATTTAATCATGAAGTGATGTTAGGGAAGAGTTTTCTTTATTGAATGTAAATTAGGTAAAAAGCATCTGCATAAGATAAAAAGCTTTTGGGACCAACGACGTTACTTTTTACTTTACAGACAGTCTCGAATGCGGTTGGTAGGAAATTTGTAATAAGTAAAAAAAATAATGCTACAAATGTAAAAGCTGTTACTTTTAATTTTAAATTTGACTATTACAAATTTAATAAGGAAGTTAAAAATTATACCACACGTTGCCTATCTCAAATAATCTTCTAGTATGGAACTCCTTTATAGGACACCTTCCCAAGAAAACAAAAGAATGGGATAAGTTTTGTAGAAGAAAGACCAGTAAAGCAAGTTTTTTTTTTAATACATCGAGTATTTTGTGTGTTTTTGTATTTGTATGTGTAAAGTAACAAAATACTATTTTATAAAAAAAACTTGCTTTCTCCTACAAAACTTGTCCCATTCTTTTGTTTTCTAAACTGATATTTATTACTTTGGTTTCAATAGAACTCTTGAAGTTAGGTTAGTTTAGTCGTCAAAATTCGAAAGAGTTAACAGCTGACTCTTATAAATAAAACTGTTTTCTCGCAGAAGATAGGTAAATAAAATGTGTGTCACTTTGTTTCACGATGGCTACTTTCCTGTTATTACAATATTATGTTTCTACCGAGCTTCCGATGAATTTGTGAATTTGTTATCACAAGGCAAGCCTTTGGGAATACTTTAAGATGGCAGAAACATTAACGGCTTCCCCTTCTTAGATTCCGGTGTTATTGTTATTATATTTCCTAAGGTACAAGAAAAGTTGTTAAAGCTTTACAATCTATACAGCCTAGTCGTAATATTGTAACTCAAAGCTTCTAACATTATTGGCACTATCCGTGATAGACTTTTTTTATGATTTTCTGAAAGTTTTTTAAAGTCTCCTGTAATGCAACTTACTCAAATATTGATTAGCAGCAGCCAAATGGTCTTGTTTCTTCAGCCATTCGCGGACGGTGTCTATGCTCTCCTTAATTCTCTTCGAGTCGTTCAAGTCGTAAAACTGACGGGCCTTCTTGATGTCATCGTGTGTGACTATGATTAGTGGATGGTCTGGTATGGTCTCCATCTCCTTTCTGGAGTTAAATGGATAAGCACATAAAATTTCGTATCACTATCGAAGAATTTATTAAATACTTAATTCGATCGAGAATAAAATAAAGTTTTTATGACTACTAACGACGTCGTACGTATTTAAATTATCTAAGACCATCTGTGAAGGTCTTTTTATTAAAACATTGTAGCTTTTTGTTCGTATTGCTTGATCTTATGCGAATGGTTCTCACCACGTTGTCAAAACTATAATAAAAAAATACGAGTTAATACTTGTTGCCTTATACCTAACTACTAGGGTGTCCCTTATTTTTCTAAGTTATTATTTTTTAACGCATAGGCTCTAATTTTGTGTATTTGACCCTAAAATACTCGGAAATAATTTTTTACCTTATTTGGAGCACTGCAACCCATGCCGACTTGAGCGGGAACATGTTCATACAAGCCCCTACGCAAGTGCCGCGCGGGCGCGCTCGGTTTGTCACTTACTCTCGGATTGTCGCGTAACTAACACGTAATATTTTATATTTC
The DNA here is from genome assembly GCA_958295455.1 of Coleophora deauratella. Classification (NCBI taxonomy): domain Eukaryota; kingdom Metazoa; phylum Arthropoda; class Insecta; order Lepidoptera; family Coleophoridae; genus Coleophora; species Coleophora deauratella. The sequence goes on along the minus strand of OY282409.1, from coordinate 7,863,834 downwards.
GAAGATGTCAGTGGAACTGAGAAGCGCTAAAAAGAGTATTTTCTTGGTTGGTGAGGTGCATCACCAAATAACGGGTGCAAAATTGCCGTCTAATCGACAAGTTCTCGCAGTTCTATTTTTTAATATTCGCGAAGTGAAACTGACTGTCAATGAAAGCGCAAATCTTGTAATATGGGAGTGTATTATATTCTGGGAAAAGGCTAGAATACCTACCAAAGCTCTTCCTAACTGTGTGAAGAAGCTTGTGGATCTTTATCAAGTCTGGCGAGAGCTTCAAAAAAACCGCAAAAAATCACAGGATGTTTTTAAAAACCGTGAGGAGGATTTTCTAAAGGATTTGGATAATTTATTGGATATCGCTCACGCTGATGCTCTTAAAAGGATGAAACTTGAAGAAGATAAAATGTTTCTACAAAAGCAAAGAGGCGCCTTGGTTGCTTGGCAGGTGTAGACAAAAAGTTAGCTGAGAAGGAAGAAAAGGCAAGGCAGATAAAACTAGAAGAAGAAAAGGAGGCTCCAGCAAATGACTTCAGCGAGCTCATTGACATCTTCTACTTCACACAGCTTAACACCACCACAAGAACTACATGAAGGCCAATTTACCAGCTCTGAAGAAAGCCTGGAGGAACAATTGCCTGCCACATCTCAATCTGAAAGTTCGGTAACTACTACAAAAAGAGGAAGGAAAGATTTTATCACACCTAAGTTAGTTGCAGCTTTAGACAGATGTCAACTAAGCATAAGAGATTCAGTTTATATAATTCAAGCAGTAATAGAAGCACTAGGTCTTTGTTGCGACGACTATCCAATTAACAAATCTTCTATTCAACGTATTCGAACACAGATAAGAAAGGATAGAGCAGAATCTATAAAATCCGATTTTCAGAATAACGTGCCAGAAGTAGTTACAGTTCATTGGGATGAAAAATTGTTACCCGGCCTAGATGTGAGAAGTTCTAAAGAGGAACGCCTGCCGATCCTTATTTCCTTTGGAGAGAAGGAGCAACTTCTTGCAGTACCAAAACTAGATAGTTCTTCCGGTAAAGATCAAGCTAAAGCTGTTTCAAACGCGCTTCATGATTGGAACCTTACTGATAAGGTTCAAATTATGTGTTGTGATTATTATTTGGGGGTAAAGGGGTATAGGACCAGGAGGGCCCTATTGGATCACTGCGACCTGGGTAGATCTATTGTGATCCTAATGATACAACAGCATCTAATACAGGGCGCATAAATGGAGCTTGTGTGCTTTTGGAACAAAAATTAGAAAGAGAATTATTACTGTTTGCTTGCCGCCATCATGTGTATGAATTGGTCCTCAAAAGTGTATTTGAATCAAAGATTCACCAAGTCACTAGCAGTCCCGACATCCCACTATTCAAAAAGTTTAGAGACAGCTGGAAGAACATTAATCCTGAGGCTGTCGAATCATGCATAGATTTCGTTAAACAGCATCTTTCTGATGCGACCATTAAGGGATTGCTGACCTTTTTCAAACATGAACTGCAGAAATCCATCGTACGGGAGGATTATCGAGAACTAATCGAGCTATCCATTATATACTTGGGAGGAGATAATGAGGGTAAAATTAAAATTCGTCCTCCTGGCGCAATGCATCAAGCACGATGGATGGCAAGAGCTATTTACTCTTTGAAAATATGTTTGCTGCAGTCTCAATTCAAAATGAGCGTTAAAGACAAACGAGCATTGCAAGATGTTTGTTTATTTATTGTGGCAATTTATGTGAAGCCCTGGCTCGGATGCAGTTTGGCAGTGAAGGCACCGAATCAAGATTTGCGTTTTTTAAAAATGTTGAAAGACTATGAAAATGTTGACAAAGTAATTTCCAAAGCGGCTCTGAGTAAGTTCAGTCAACACCTGTGGTATTTATCAGAAGAAGTGGTGATATTATCACTCTTTGATGATGATGTTGATGAAGAAACCAAGGCGAATATGGTAACGAACTTAGAAAGAGAAACTGCATATGACTTCGGGAAGCGATATGTTGCATCGAAAGAAGAGATGTCTGCCTCTTTGTATGGTAAGAGTTTTTTTTAAATATTTTAACTGAGTTGTTTGTTCTAAATTTGGTTAATTTCCTTGAAATACCTACTAATCATATTGTTACAGGGAAGTCGTTGAGCGATTTCGTGTCAGCTAAAAGCAAAAAATGTTTTTCGCGATTAAAAATTGATACCAGTTTTCTTGAAGAAAACGTATCGTCGTGGGACCATAATGCAGCTTTCATCGAAGCTAAGAGGAAGGTGTTAAGCTTAAAAGCTGTAAATTACACAGCTGAAAGAGCTGTAAAGCTTATGCAAGACTTTCATGGTTTAATTACCGCAGAAGAGGAACAAAAACAATTCTTGTTACGCTGTGTGCAAGAGCATAAAAAGCTGTATCCAGACTGCAAAAAAGAGACTTTAAAAAAGAAGTACCCTGAATAATTGTATAATTTTATTTGTTTGTCAATTAAAAGCATTACTTACATTTTTTGTTTCGTCAATTTTTACCCAAGATATGCATATTAACAACGATCTAGCTACATATCAAGAAATACTCAAAAATAGCTACTTTTATAAAAAAATTGGGACCTTGTCGGCACGGGTTAATATTAACCTAGAGAGTTAAAATTTTATATTTATGTAAGGCTTAATATTTAACAAAGAATTAGGGGGTATGCGTTTCTATAACCCTAAAAAAAATTTTTCGTCCATATAAGGGACACCCTACTAACTACATTTTTCAAACTGTGAAAACGAAAAAAAAAACATTCTAGAACGAAACATAAAACGCCGTTAGTCACTAATATTAAAATTCATTACATACATATAGTTTTATTTTTACAATTTACAAATATTTCAAAAATGGTATGGAACTGAATTCTGAAAATATTTGTGCTGCGGAAACGGCACCACGAAAGAGATTTACCTATATTCGATAGATCATTTTATCGCTATTACAAAGCAAAAAATAAGGCAAACTTGTCATAGAAACTAATGTTAATATTAAAAGCATTTCATTATTATCTATGTAGTATAGGATATTGAAAATATAATATTGAGATTATTGAAGCGCCCGCGTAGACTTACTCAAGTTTTCATACATATTTTACCGCTCCATTTCACCTACTTAGGAATCGATATATGAAATATCCTTCCTTAGTGCTTCTCTATATCCTTAATATACAACACCTTCCGAGTATATGCTGAGTCAGTACCATTTCGGTGCACAGTATTTTGTTTTATTCTTGTATTAATAATGTTAATATATTATTATTATTATTATTATTATGCTTTTATTTTTAAGCAATATACAATAGTTACTAAACTGTTATATTGTACTGTGTGCTGAATAAAAAGTTATTCTATTCTATTCCTATTACCATACTATCTTAAATAGTTTTCTGTCGATGAGTCAGTTTATTACGGTATTGTTTTAAAAGTATGGATAGGCCAGAGTCCAGCAAACTCTCTCAAGTACTTTGCTTCACAGAAATCAAACGAACACTTGGATAATAGTGCCAAAACTTTAGTGACCATAACTTTGGAAGTCCTTATTGCAATTCGACTTCGAACATTAATGGCTCAGCTACTACGTTTTAGTACCATAAGGAAGGATCCGGGCAGACCTAGTAATATAATTTTAACACTTTAAAGTAATTGCACATTGATGTGGTAAGTATTATGTTCTTTTTGTCGTTGCTTGTTCACCTTGCATCGCCTGTGCAATTTCTGTTTTTCATTCTGCATCAGACAGATCATTATTGTTTTAAACAACCCATGTACCTACACAGCATTTTTCATTTCACTTCCAATGCCTACTTATTAGACGGGTTCATTCTGAAATGGTGGTAAGGTGCGAATTTTGAAGTCGATATTTTTTTGTTTGCATCTAGGATGGACAACATGTAATCTCTGGTATGCGGAAGCTATTCAGAATTTGTCACTTCCAAAACGATAGACGGATAACTTTATTTATGATTTAAAATTATCACGTTTTTAGCTGTCTAATATTTGTTATTAGATATTATTCATCATTAGTTAGTGCTCATTACACTGAAATAATGAAAAATGTAATAACCTTGTATACGAATGTACATACTTCTTAATTTATGTTTGTATCTCTAACACAAACGACTGCTTTTTTTTAAATTTGGTCTGGATTTAAATTCAGTTACACATTGTTGCTTTTCAATTCCGGTTCCGTCAGATAAGTACAAGTTCGAGTTTACAGCAGCGTGGCAGATATAATTATCCACTCTTGTCAACAATAATTTGCAGTAGTGATTCCACACTGGCCATTTCTGTACCAACTGTAGCTGTGTACCGCTTCCTTTACCAGCTTCAATCATACAAGTCTTTATTTTAATCTACCTGTATTGAAACAGTGCCGAAAGATACAGGGTTAGCATTCTGTAAGCCCTCGCCAATTTGTTGCGAACTTGAGATGCGATGTAAATTGTCAAATTTTCAGGTCGGACTGATAAATACAGTTCTACAGTTAAGCTAAGGAAACTGATCCACAGATTATACACTGACTGAATCCCTTTTTATGGATCACCTGATTACTCGCATAGCACCCCACTGCTGTTGGGTCTGAACAGCAGCTTTTTCTGCTTTCGACTTGGTGAAAGAGCCTATTCATTCGTACTTAAAATTCTTAAATACTATAAAAATACTAAAGACAAACTACAGAGTACTACAGACACTTTAAAGCCTCCTGATCTGATATAAAGTTAAATACCTACAGCAAAACTATCGTAGAACCAGCTCTCTACAAATTAGATATCTTTGCTCTTTGTAAAAAAACGTTGCACTTAAGAAAAATAATGAGCCACCTGCAGATGCAAAAAGGTGATGGATAATACTCAAAACTCAAAAAACTCAAAACTCAAAATGTTTTTTATTTAAGTAGATGCTTTACACATGCTTTTAAATCGTCAATTTTTTTTTCTACCTAGTACAAAGTCTCTACCACGCGGTACCACGCTACTAGAAAGACAAAACTACATGGTAAAAAAGTCGGTAACACGTTGAAATAGAGGTGCTCGTAGAAAAAAAACGATCTAATAATCAGTTGAGTTCAAGATATGTACAGAAAACATGGGACAAAACAAAAAATGGGACTAGAAAGGGATGATTTAGGTTCTTAACGCACCATAAGCTAAACTAGTGTAAAACTAGGCCACCATCATCTATCCCTTGTTAGTTCGGTTAAATCAGTTAAATTGTGCCAAACAGTAAAAATAATCAAATTTTTTTTGGAATGTTTTATGCCGATAATCAAAATTCCAGCACCTAATATTTATGTTATTTGTGTTAAGCGAAATTCTTGGAAATGTTCAGGAGATCGTTTTAAAAATCACTATCTTGGAAAAATAATCATTAAAAATAAAATTAATTAGATTAGTGATATTCTTAATATTTTAAATATTATTCAGAAGTAATTTTTAAAACAATCTGCTGAATATTTCTAAAAATGTCGCTTAATTCAATTTTCCTTTCAACCGTCGCTATAATAAGCCACCATATTTTTAAAATTTCGTAAATATAAAATGTACAGTCTTGAACGATTTATATTTGAATTCGATTGCTTGCGTCGTGCGTCAATCATTTCAATTTATGAAGATCAAATATTAGCTTTTCTTCACTTCTCATATGTATATCTAGTGAACATATTATAAAGTACACAAATCTTGAGGCACCTACACATGGCCGTCCGTAATGTTTACATTATCAATTACGTATTAGTTTTTCCATGTTTGGTACTGTAATATGTGATTTGCCACATTGAAGATTATCAAAGGATGCACGCACGTGGCCGTAAAACCGTGATGATTGGAAGTTTTTTTTTTATGGCAAAGGTGGCAAACGAGCAGGCGGGTCACCTGATGGTAAGCGATTACCGCCGCCTCTAGACACCCACAACACCAAAGGAGTCACAAGTGCGTTGCCGGCCTTTGAAGTGGGAGTACGCCCTTTTCTTGAAGGTAAGTATTATAAGGAAAGCTTTTGTCCAACTGTTGACGTCTTCCGGTTGATATGATGACGGTAAAGAATGATGTTGACGCGCGTTTTGTGTGATTTCATAAATGTTAAACAGAGTGTACAAACACCACTTCAGGAAACCAACGGTTCCTTGTTTTATTTCATGAAGCTGATCAACTTTTCACAAGGATTACATTGAATTGTAAAAAAAAATTGGACCCTCCATATAAAATTGGCGAAGTGACCGCTTCATTTGAATGACAAGTCAAATTATTTTGCCTACACCCTGTATATCATGTTTCATAAGTCACCAGCTAAGAGGTTTGGCAGGTATGTTCTTTACTGAGGAAAGGACCTGTTGAGTGTGTAGGTACTGCATAACACAGCGCAGTGCTTGAGGGGTACTGGTGCGTTCCTCAGGAGTCCTCAGAATTCCTCTAAATTCACTTAAGACTGCCATCGACATAAACAAGGACTTGGTGGCTCAGAGTGTGCGCTTCTGACTACGGGCTCGAGGGTTGTGTGATCGATTTCCACCCAGGGCAAACATTTATCTGATGAGCTTTATTTGTTCCGTGTCTGGATGTCTTATATCTACAATATACCTACATTTAAATATGTCTTTGTATGTTTATCGGTCTCTGGTTTCCTTAATATAGGGAATCCTAGTTTGGGGACAGATGTTTATTAATTTATAGATTTTTCAGTTACCTAATATGAATATTTCCCGCATCTCACCAAAAAAGTTACAAAATAGGTATAGGAGTCGCTAACTGGGGCTTCTACACGTAATAGTTAACAAATTTCTCAAATTCGACTGAATCTGCATTAAAGCAAGAGGAGGGAAAAACTGGTTTGTTTGTTTACACAATGCTACCGGCTTAAATCGATAATTTAGTAATTGATATTAAATTGATGATTTTTAAAAACTTTTTTGCTGGGTCCGCAATACATGCGCCAGTAACGGGCATTTTTTTAAATATATTTTTGCTCTTAGAACAAAAGAACCCTATACTATGTACAACAAGCAAACTGAATTAACTTTAAAATAAAAATTAAGAACTTAAATTACTTTAATTATGATCATAATACAAATAACGTTGACAAAACCTATGATTATTTTTCGACCTTCGCTCGAGACGTAACTAAGTAAACTAGCTAATTGGTTCTAAGGAACTCTACCTAATTACCTAGACTTCGTACTTGAATGTGAAGTAGCATTATAAACAATTATTATACTGATTATCATTATTAATTTAATCTTCAGGTTTTAATTAAGAAAAGTGCATATCGTTTACATAAGAGCGCAAGTTTCATCGAAAAACTTATAGGTAAATTTGCTATATAAAAAAATATAACGGTACCTTAAAATATTTGTTGTATTAAAAAAAGACCATATTACCAATACCGGTCATGCAAGCAGAGACAATGGTGCAAGCAACTTTCTTGTAATTTATCATGTAATTAAACTAAATAATCGTTTTGTCGTAAACTACAGAAGAGATCTTCCTTTTAATTATTTATCGATTTCATCATAATGTACACGATATTTAGTATATTAGGCTCTCAGTGTTCGACAAGGATTTAAATCCTTCAGATCTTGAAATTTTCATATCATCAACAAAACAGTTCATCTAGCTGCTAAAATCCTATAAAACCCACTCTTGTGAGGCAAAAATAAGTTTGGAAAGGCTTAATAGGGAGAGTTAAAGTAATCCTTATAATTTAAACGTCTTTGGGAAAAACTGATACGAAAAAGATTACAAATCTCCACTTAAATGTCAAATCACAAAACAGTACCTACTCTCTACTCTATATTTCAACAGGAATATTTTTAACTCAATCAAGACTAGCTTTAAAATTTCCGTTAATCAAAGGTGAATTTTACTGGTAAACTCTGGTAATTTATGTTCAAGATAATTAAGAAAACACCTACAAAAAACAGCCTAAAAAATTTATCTAATATTTTAAAGTCCTTACTTAGGTAAAATGAATTCTTTGTGTAAAAGTTACTTAAATCTTTAGGGTTAAAATTAAACTTACAGGGACTGTTTTCTTAAAATACATCTATTTATTAAAATAACTTAAAAATAAATAAATCAAAAACATAATAATCACAATAAAGTAAAACGACTTACCTCATTTAGTCGGCTATTGTAGAATACGTCTCTCGAATGTGCTCTTGTGCATGTAAATGCCATAAGGAGTATTGTCCTTAAACGTTGGTCTGTGATTGCTGTGTGAGCGACTGTTTTGTGATTAAATAAGTTACAGAGGCGACACTGCAGAGATTTTTGTTACGTATGAAGTGCCATAAACAACCGATCCACACTCGACATGAATAATTAAAGTAGCTCAAGCATTTGTGAACTGTGGGATTTTTTTATTTTATTTGATGTCGCACTTTTAGGTATAATTATAATACTCGATAATAGTAACATATGAAATTAATAACATAGAAAATGGCTAAATAATAACATCGACGTCAAAATTATTTTATAAGAAAAAGCCAATTTTGTCAAAATATTTATATAGTTTTATTGTTTTATAACGCCTGATTAATTTTAACAAAATAACGATGAAATTATTTAATTTTAAATAGTCGATCAAATAATCTTGTGAAAACAAAAGAATACACACAAAATAATAATAAAAAACTCAACGGTCTTTAATGAGATATCATAGATAAATTGTTTTATTTTTTAATTAAATAATAGTTAAATTTTAATTTTAAAATACATTTTTAAAATTAATTAATCACACGAATTAACCTTAAATATCGTTATTATGATCACTAGAACTGTCCAGTCTGTTTTAACCTTGTACTCATCACCTTCGAAGGTGGTCAAACAGTCCGTCCGGTAAACATTTGTTCTAGTTTTCCGCTTTTCGTCATACCTTGTAGTTGTCCGCATAGAGTACGTATGTCACACAACACGTAGAAGTTTAGTGTGAAAACGTGTCCGCCACCGCCACATGATTGTGCAGTTTATTTATCTCTTTTTTTTTTGTTATAATTACGGAATAAATGCAGCGGAAATAATTATTAAAGTTATTCAAGTAATGAATAAATAATAAATTCATACTTTTATTAAATTATTGTCTATAGCCCTCGTTGGTGTGCGACATGAAAATTATTTTTTGGTCGGTCACTGATTTCGGTTCTTTAATTGAAATGCACATATTGTAGTAAATTATAAAACACTTATATTGTTAATGTTAATTTAGGGCTTACATGGTCGAAGACCTATTTTTAAATTACAAAAAAATAAAGGATCTACATTTCTTGTCCTATTTGTGTCCTTCTTGTCCTCAATTTTGATATCTGTGTTACCACATTAGTAATGTTTGTATTAAACAGTCATGAAATATGTATAAAGCAGATTTTCAAAACAATGGTTCAAATTCATTTACTCTCGCATTATACATGTTGGGTGTTTTCAAAGGTTCTGACGCTATTTAAACTGGGGGTTCTACTCATGAGTTTCGTGAAACTAATTTTTTTCTAGGAAACCCTTAGTCAATTTGCGATAAAAAGAGCTCTCCCTATATTAATTTGACCGATCAGGTGACCGAGTCGAGTTGTTTGAGATGTCTATAAAAATTCGAGAACTTACTTTTTTTGTAGACGATCCGACCAAGTTTTTTTTATGTGATATGTGGCAAACGAGCAGACGGATCAGCTGTGTTAGTTCCTGTCAAAACAGATGTTACAATCTTCTGAACCTATTGGGTCCTTCTAAAATATAAATGTGAATATAATTATTGTCTAAAAAAAGCCATACTCAATTCGCAAAAAAAATACTGTACTTACCATTCTAAGTTCACGAAGCTTCTTTGGGGAAATATCGTCCCTCGCACGACTAACACTCCTATCTCATCTTTCTCAAGTTCTTAAAAACAACCGTATTTCAATTAGAAAAAGTCCAAACTCAAATCATCAAAAATCTGAGATAGGAGAGTTAGTCGTGCGAGGGACGATATGTTTAGTTACATGAGTAGAATCGTATTTTTAAATCAGGGGAATCGTAGTTTATTTCAATATGTGTGGGCCCTTTTCATATATAAGTATTAATGTGCTTTCTCGACATAAAAACTTTAATTGCCTATGTTAAATCGTATATTGATTAAACAAAAAAGCATTTATCTTCAATTACTTTACTCTTATTTTAGTCAGAAAGTTTTAATAGCTAAAATTAAACCGAAGTTATGAAAACAAGAAAAAGTTATCCAAACAAAACCGATTACTAAGGAAAATTATTTTTCTATCTCGAAACAAGCAAGTCTTTGTTTTTAACCGACAATCCAGGTGAAGGGTAATGTTTATACAGGGTGTTTAAAAGTGCGTTTGAAATTTTAAGGGGTGACTCAGAATCATGACTAGAATACAGGAAAAATTTTGAAAAAATTCGATCATCTACTTTTTTCAGATTTCCATACAAGTTCTTTATTCACTATTCAGATTTAGTATCGTATGTAACGTTTCTATCAGTTCGAGATGATAACTTTATAATGAGTTTTCACCCAATTGTCATTAGGTATCTTAGGTTCATGCAGCCGTTAAAAACCTAACAAAGGAAATAACATTCCTTGAGAAATATGTTATTAGAAAAAAACTGTGGATGTTTTATTATTGCCTGTTCTCCGTAAAATATACATAAAATCGGGGGTAAAATATGTTTTCAATCACACCTACCAAACTAGTCATTTACAACTTCTAAAACTTTTGAATTAAAACTTCAAAAAAAGGAGGAGGTTCACAATTCGTCGGTTTTTTTATGTATGTTCACCGATTACTCGAAGACGCCTAAACCGCTTTGGATTTTTTTTTTGTTTAAAAGGGTATACTTTACAGGTGGTCCCATATAAATTTTATCGAAATCGATTCAGCGGTTTTTGATAAAATCAACAAAAACATAGCAAAATTGGAGTTGTTGCGATTGAAATCGGTTGTTTTTTACGTATTCAGCGTGGTCAATTATAATCTATGAATGCAGATTTCTTATCTCTTACGACGACGACGACGACATAGACAAACCATAAAACTTACTTTAATCAAGTGTCTAGGCGGTGCGGTGCTCCGAGCAAAGTTTGCAGTTTACTATACCACAATATGTACTATGTAAAGGCTCCGCGGAATCTTCTAGAATGATTTATGAGGAGCCACCACATGTGTATGAACTACATTGTAATAGATCGACAAGATATACGGTTGCCTGCGAGTATTAGATTAGAAAGGGGAAAGGTTCTCACCCACGACTTTATTTATAATAACAAATATATAAGTATTTTTTTTATTCAACAAAAACTTATCACAAAATTTAAGAACTTTCCCCTGTAAATTAAAAATAATTATATTTTTTTGTTTGGTTTTCTTCTTATTATTATTCTTGTCGCGTTGCTCAATTTAACCGCGCTAGCACAAGGGAGAGACGTTTTTCCAAATAAGTAATTAATAAGTGGTGATGCTAAGTGCTACACCCGGCAACGGCAGTCTATACCTTAAGGATGGATAATTGTGCTACACGATAAGAAGAAAACAAAGTTATTAATAATGATTGACCACTCGATTAACGAATTTTTTTGACAATTTTTTCGCTGCTATTGTATACAGGGTTATTTCTGGACCCCCACCAAACTTCGCAGTGGCTTCTACTCATGAAACTGAGCAACTTTAAGCAAATAACCAATGGTCAATTCACAAAAAAATTTTGGGCATCTCCGTACAAAATAGGTAGATCACGTGATCAAATTAGTATGAAAGGTCCAAAAATTTGTTTGCGAATTGACCATTGGGTATTTGGAGAAAGTTGCTTATTTTCATGAATGGAGCCACTGTGAGGTTTTGGTGGGGGGTCCAAACTTAACCCTGTAGATTCCTTGTTTTTATGAGTTGCAGTCACAATGCAAATATGATACACAGAGACACAAAGCAAACGAATCTGTCACAAAAATGTTTATATTGAGAAGTAAGTCCGCTTCCATTTTTGGCGTAATCATCACTTACTGTCAGGTCAGATGATTCCAAAGACTTGCCAATTGTGATTTAAAAAAAGTTGCGGTATTTTTTATATTCCCAGAGTGTAACTATATTTTGTGGAGCCGTTCTACTTATGAAACCAACTAATGTTTACCACAAACTGACACAAACCGCAAAAAAGATAATTTTCTGCTCCCCTTAGCTGATTGATCATTCTAACCTTTTTCACAAATAGGCACATCTGCCTTTTCAGGGAAAGTTATAATAATAATATCCGGGACAAAATCACACACGGTCATCAGGCCCCAAACTAGGATTCCCTGTGCTATGGGAACCAGAAACTGATATACATACTAGGGTGAACCTTAAGTGGCCGAAAAAATTTTTTTTTTGAATTATTTAGTGGACACCCTTCTATTATGTTCTATGACAAAAAATATTAACTTTGAATTTTTTTCGGATTTTTTATTCAACTTTTAGGGGTCGCTACCGCTCAAGGAAAATCCTGAATAAAAACAAATAAAATACTTTTAAGCATTTTTTTTATTAATACCAAAATCAATCTAGACATTGTTAAAAAAGTCATAAAATGGCGTCAAGTAACTTAAACAACATTAAAATTAATAATTAAGTTGACAATAAAGTAGATTTCTTGGTATCGGGAAACTTCTTCCGATAGTCTTTAACCAATAACAACAGGTATTGTTTTTGGTCTTCATTTGTGGTGTGTAATTTATTATACTCCTCCATGAGCGCCACACCTCGCTCTGCGATGTCGTTAACAACACGCATGTTCTGAACTATTGCCTTATTTCTAATATAACCATCGTCGTTATTCCATGTTTCCACCTCATTCTTTAAAAAATCAGGCGACATTCCAGTTATGCGAAAAAATCTGTATGTGTTACTTGATACGAAATCTTCAAGGTTTTTGTGGAGAACCAAATCACTTTCTAAGGTTATTCGCTTAGGGCAGTACTCTAAACCTTCATTGTTCAGTGCTTTTACCATATTCTTTTTGGTTTGTATGTCTATTTTGTCGTCGAAAAATGCGAATCCAACAAGTTCTTCCGATAAATACCATAACTGGCCCATAATTTTTTTCAATGCAGCTTTTGATATTTTTTCATTGATCCTCTCATACATTTTGAGATCTTTTAAAAGCTGCAGATCATTTCCAGGTGCAGATGCCGCAGAAGGTGCTGTGTACCAATACTTCGCATAAACTCTTACAGTGAATAAGCAAATATCTTTTATACCTTGCATCTCTTTCTTTGACATTCTGAATTGATCTCTAAATAAGAAAATTTTTAATGAATAAATTGCTTTCGCCATCCATCGAGCTCTATGTAAACCTGCAAGTGCTCTGAATGTCATTGGTTTTTCAAACGTACCTCCCAGGAATATCACAATCAGCTGCAATAGTTCTTTATAATCATCCCTCGGCTGATATGACGTTAACTGTTCTTTTGCGAAAGAAATGATGTCATCCGATATGGTTTCACAATCTTTAAACAACGAAGTGTCGGTAGATACAGATTTGAAATGCTCTTGATTAATATTTGTCCAATTGTTCTTGAATCGCTTAAATATAAGAATATCAGGTCCACTGGAAGGGCCCAAACTCAGAAGAACCACAGCTTCTAGCATTATTTCTAAAATATGATGGCGGCAAGCCAGCCAGAGTAAATCCTTTTCTAATTTTTGTTCCAAAAGTACGCATGCTCCATTTCTATGTCCAGTGTTCGATGCGGTGGTATCAAAACTCATACACTTTACTTTTTCGCTTAAATTCCATGACATTATTGTTTCAAAAACAGCTGTAGCAATAGCGTCACCTGTTCCGCGGCTAAGCTTGGGAACGCCTAGAAGCTGGTCGACACCCTGACCCGAGACTAATATTGGTAATCGGTCTACAATCTCGTGCCCAGTGATATCTTCACACATTTTGCCATCCCAGTGAGCGGTGAGGGGTACTTCTGGCTTAAATTCGGACTTTAAACATTGCGCTATTTTCTCTCTATGTTGTATTCGTTGACGACGAATGGAAGACTTGTTTATGTTGTACTTTTCAGGATCGCATTTAGCACTTTTCAGTGCGGATGTAAGGACGACAGCAGCTTTTCTATCGCTTAATTTGGCCACATCGAGACTTACAGCTAAACGGTCATCTATTAGATTTTTCCTGGCTCGTTTTGCTAGTGGTGCTCCCGAAGTAGAGGGACCTGGTTCTTGTGAAACGACACAAGTCTCATCCTCGCTGCTGCCCATTAAAGACGGTGACGTGGATGAGGATGCTAGAAGACATTTTTCCGTTAATCTTTTTAGTCCTTCCTCTTCTCGCTGTTGTAAGCTTTTAAGTCGGTCTTCTCTGCCTTGTTTTTCAAGCACCTTCTTCGCATGTTTTTTATCTAATGTCCCAATCTTTCCAGATCGATTCTGTCTTTGAGCTAGCAAAAACTTCTTATCTTCCTCGATTTTCATAGTCTCCAAAGCATTAGCATGAGCTATGTCAAAAAGTTCTTCAAGTGTAATCTGCCATGTTTTTTCTTTATCTTGCATGGATTTGGATCGCTTTTTTTTATTTTCCTTATTTTTTTTGAGTGATTGCCATTGATTAAAGTGTTTCAGTATTTTTTCTTTCACGTGCTGTTTTTTCCGAGTAGGTATGCTTGCTTTTTCCCATACAGCCAAGACTTCGAGAGCAGTAAACTCCGCAGAAGCACTGACGGTTTGCTTTCTCTCGATTTTATGGTAGAAAAACAATTGTAATACTTCTTTGATCGAAGGAAGCTTTGTCTCTAACAGAGCAGGCAAAGTTTGCCCTACTAACCACACGTCCGTTTTACTTCTTGTAACAGTACCACCACTAGTTGATGCCATGATGTAATAGCGAAAAACTTGTTAACAAGCTGCGCACGGTAACAAGCGCGTCCGTCCCCTCTAGAAGTGATTTTGGCACTGTTTGGCGGCGAGTGCGCTAGCCATGAATGCGATATTGGGAAGCGGGGAGGGGGAGAGGGGAAGGATAATGGTGCATAGTTCTCTATAAGCGTTCTTTATATTATTATTGTGATCGTAGAGGTATTACAATGTTATTTAATCTGAGTAGTACTACAGGTGTAAAAGGACAAAATATTGATTTTTTCAAAGTCCAGTAGCGACCCCTAAATATCATTTAAAAATAAAATAAAAAAACATGGGTCATTTTTTTGTGTATAAGAACAATATTACAGGGTGTCCGGTTGAAATTTCCAATCTTCGATTTTAAGGTTCACCCTAATACATACACATATACATTTAATACGTACATACATAGATATAATACACTCAGACTCAGAGCAAACAATTCTGCTCATTACAGAAAAGTTTGCCCGGTGTGGGGATCGAACCCACAACTCTCGGATCAGTGGTCAGGATCGCTAACCACTTAGCCACCGAGTCAGTCATAGTTGTTCAATTTACATTCATAATAACGATGACGCCCCGCCTTTTTGGTTGCGTCCCGTATAAGTATATAGTATATTATATATTTTTGAAATGAAATATAATATAAACTCCTTAGTTAAATTCAAAAAATATTACAAACAGACAACAAACAGACAGGAGCGTTGTTTCCACGGCCAATGAGTACCGAGAATATTAATGTGTGTTCTGGGTGTTTTGTTTCCAAAACTGCACTTCCTCCTTTTATTAGTATGATTTATTTATAACCTCAATTAACCGGTCTAACAAGGAAGTCAGGTGTTTTAAAAACATTTCCCTAATAAAGGATAAAGTAACTGTTTTTATGCTAATTGCTGTTTGCAAAACGTTATGAAGGGATAAAAAGTAAAATTTATATTCGGCGGCGTTAAGAAGGGGTGTTATAACATTAAAGACTTTGTTTGATAACCTCCTTTTGTGTTTTCCTTTTTTATGTGTTTTGTTTGAATTAATAAGTTACCCATTTTTACAGCGATTAAATTGTCTTTTCGTTCTTTAAAGGGTGTCATAATCAAGAAGATGTAGGTAGTCACTGTTTTCGTTTCAGTTAGTATTATAACAGACAATATAATACTAGTTTTACTTTATTTCTACTCTTATTTTTATTTTTATTGTTCACAATAATTACTAAATAAACAACCTCTACATGGTATTAAATATCATAGACCGTATTACGTCGAGAAATTAAATACATACATTAAGGGGGTTTTCCATACAAGAAAAGAAACGTGTTCTTTAAAGTTTTTTTATTTGTCTATTATAAAAAAGGTAATACATAATAATTTATATACTTTTAATGATTACAGTTCTGTTTCTAACGTAAAACAACCAGTAATAAATATAGGCTATGTGTGTGTGTCTGAATGCCGACCGGAATAGAAACAAGCCTAAATTGTTAGTAAGTACATGAGATTCATCTCTTTATTTTTGCTCATGTCCTTTGTATCTACTACTACTAACTCTGCATCTACGTATAATTTTCTGGTTATTATAGTGTCGCCTCTAAAAGAATGCGTTACTGACACATATCAGTTAGCAATGACTAGTGATGTGTATAAAGCACGATAATAAGTAACATTATTATTATTTTTTGCAACTGATCCAAGATTTTTTTTACAAGTTTTACTTCTTGTCACAGATTACGCAATGTCATGTAATAATATTAATTTGAATTCAATGTTGTGTCAGTAGTAAAAATAAATAATAACAATTTTTGAACAAAGTTACTTATGCCGTCCGATCACAAACTGTCAGGAATGCAGTCTCTCAGCGGCAACACTATAATAGGTACATTTAGTGGTAAACACCTTTTTAGGGTTCCGTAGCCAAATGGCAAAAAACGGAACCCTTATGGATTCGTCATGTCTGTCTGTCTGTCTGTCTGTCTGTCTGTCTGTCCGTATGTCACAGCCACGTTTTTCCGATACTATAAGAACTATACTGTTGAAACTTGGTAAGTAGATGTATTTTGTGAACCGCATTAAGATTTTCACACAAAAATAGAAAAAAAACAAAAAATTTTGGGGGCTCCCCATACTTAGAACTGAAACTCAAAAAAAATTTTTTCATCAAACCCATACGTGTGGGGTATCTATGGATAGGTCTTCAAAAATGATATTGAGGTTTCTAATATCATTTTCTTCTAAACTGAATAGTTTGCGCGAGAGACACTTCCAAAGTTGTAAAATGTGTGTCCCCCCCCCGTAACTTCTAAAATAAGAAAATGATAAAACTAAAAAAAATATATGATGTACATTACCATGCAAACTTCCACCGAAAATTGGTTTGAACGATATCTAGTAAGTAGTTTTTTTTTAATACGTCATAAATCGTAAACCGCAATTTACCTTTCATTCAAGTTACAACGAACTACAAAAACTTTTATATTATGTTACTTGCTGCTACGGAACCCTTCATGGGCGAGTCCGACTCGCACTTGTCCGCTTTTTGTTTGTATATTATGTGACTGAGAATCTGGACCTTTCAATTCTGCCCCGAACGACAAATAGAGGTACCTAATTGAAACATGTTGACATACTCGGCCACAAGTCACCCAGGACCGAACAACGTATAAATGAAGTGATAGTTTAGGGCTGAAGCAGATGCCCGTCATCGGGACACTAGTAAGTAGTTAATTTTTTTTTTAATTACATATCTGTAAGTTAATTAAAAGAAAAGGTTCCAGAACACTTTCGTGACAATATTTTTTACCCTTGTCAATCTTCTAAGTGTAAAAGGAACAGACTCTGTCAGGTGAACTAACCATGATTCTGGAACAGGAATTCATTGATAAAATTTCAACACAGATAAACCAAGACTTTTCATATAAATCGATCTTATGTGTCAAGTTTGAAGATTAGGATCACAAGTTAAGAAATTTTGAAGGAATGTTGCAGTAAATCCTAACAAAATATATTTAAAATTATATTAAAGTAAGAATAATGCATAATTGCTCAGCAGTGGACGCGGCTTTTCGCTCACAATGATGATGATGATGATGATGAAGAATAACATAGTGGGGCAACTTTTACGGTCTTATTGCTCAAAGTGATTTCTTCTAGACTGACATGTGTAACTGAATCGTGCAAAGTTACATCCCAGTAGAAGTGCAAGGTTGGGTCCACTAATCTCCTCTCTAGTCTGAATTTATGGGTGGTTAGGGCACTAACCCCTTGAATACGGCCCTGGACCTTTGTTCGGTCTGCACTTTGCCGCTTCGCTCAAAAGGGGTGCACTCCAAAGGTTCACATCAAATACCTACAGACTACAGGACGTAGACAAATAACCATGCACGAACCGATACAGGTACACGTTTCATACAATTTGGAGTATCCATGTAGCGTGTGACCTCACAGGTAAACTTGCATGATTTAAGGCTTTTATACAAATACTTATAGGTGCAGTTAATGGTGTATCTTTTGTCTCGGAGTAAGACCTAACCTTCCATATAGTTCCGTTTAGTTCCGTATAGTTCATTCCAGTCAAAAAAAAGCAAAAGGTAACCAAAACTACTATGGATTTGACACATGTCAATGTCAGTTGCATAGTAATTTTGTTTACCTTTAGCTTTTTTTGATTGGAATGAACTATAGGTATGGGCAGAGAGAGACCCGCGCTACAGCAGTGGGGACGACATGGATTTTTAACGAAATGTCAGATAGCTTTTTTTTTTTTTTTACCCCGAGATTGGGAAGGCAAAGGATCAGAGCCATACAGCCTGGTCTGTTGTAAATCTGCTGTTGTATTTAAAGGCCAAAAGCCATTTCTTCCTTATCTCTTCGTCTTTATACGAAAATTCAATTGAGGCCAAAGCCATTTCTTTTGTATTTAAATTTTCCTATTCTTCAGCAAAATGATAGCACTTTTGATGAAGATTTCATGGACTTCTTGAGAGCACTCGAAACACAGTCTACACACTTTTATTTCATTATCCTACATATTAGACACTTAAATGGCACTTTATTGAACAATACACTATCAATATTATGCATTAAAAACCACGATATCTATTTTTTCGGATAATAAAACAAAAATGACAAACTCTTGCCGCGAGTTCCCGCCAAAAAGTCCTGTCAGATAGCTGACGGAGTAGTTTAAATCTTAGATCATAACTTTTTGTTTTTCAGTTTCTAATAAGTTATAGGTTGTGTATAATAATTTTACCGGATGAAAACGGTCTTATTTATTCCACATTCAGTTTTTATATTTGAGAACGTAGGTATCCAAAGGTACTTTGATGAATTTACTATACTGGAGAGGAAGTACTGAAAGTACAGTTAAACTTGAAAACCATATGCAAGTTTAAAATATTATCAACTGAACATCACAAGCAAACACTGCAGAAAATCCAATTACGTATAATTCCCTTCACACTGCTAAGGTCGTATTTTGCTTGCTATCATTTTAAACACTCAAATAAAGAGTTTGTATAACCCACATTCTCAAAACTCATGTTCTCAACGACTCTTAGAATTGCTGCATGAAACATATCGAATTTCCACTTTGTAGTCTCAAGTTTTCGTGTGGAATTCCCTTGGCAGTGCGAGTCTATTTTTAATATTCATATACCGAGAGAGACACATCTTGCTTCCTACGAAGCTTGGAGTAATTTAAAGTCTATTGTCGTATAATTGTATTACGTGCCTAGCATGCCAGAAAATGGAATAGCAGAGGTGTAGTTAAAAGGAATTGTAGAGGAAGTACAAAAGCCCTTGTTTCTGAAACTATAGAAAAAGGGCGCAAAATAAATAATATACAGGAACCAATTATTACACACGGTAATCCGATCCAGAACTTGGGGTACCTGTATTATGGGATCCAGAGGCTGGTATACATACATAAATACCACTTATATGTTTCAAAATAGCGTGCTCTTTTGCTAGGTAAATATTTTAAGACATCTTTAATATATTTAACACCCAGAAGTAAACAAATCGGCTCATCGCAGAAATCCTTGTCCTGGACGGGAATCGAATCCACGACTCTTAGATCTGCAATCAGGTGCGCTAACCACTGAGCCACCGAATCGGTCATTATGTTATTTGGACCATGGCACAAGGTGCTTTTTATACGCATCAACATTGATCTACAATATTAAACAACAACAACAAATTCTAAATAGAATTAATTATGTAGATCTAGCCCCACAAAGGACGCGCGTTTTACGCATTTATTTACGATTTTCATATTATTTTATTGTAGGCTAGCCTTTAGACCCCCGTGATTGGACACATTCCAAAATCAGTTCTTTAGCTCTACGTCTCCTACTTGCCAAAGAAGTATGGCGAACTGGGACCCACCAAATAAAAAAAATCAAAGACGACCCATTCAGTTACGAAATTATTTCCATTATTTATTTAAACATATGAGTATGTAAATTAAAAACAATAACTCCAGCAGAAGCAGGGAATCAATCGTTTAAAAAAGGCTTGATTCCAAACAAAAACGCAGCAGTGTACCAAAAAAACGAAACGGTACAACAGACAACAGACTATGATAGCCACCGTTCACTCTGACAACAGGATAGCATAATATAAATCGCGTAAGTGTGAAAGTATTTGAATCTGAATCTGAATCTGAATCTGAAAGAGAAGATACAATACGGTTGCTGTCAGAGTGCACTCTCGGAACGCGGCTCAGGAATCAGTGTTGCCAGACTTAAGAAGCTGTCATTGTTTTGGGGGATTTTTAAAGTATAATAATAAGCTAGTAATGATACAGTCAGCCGTGGTTAAGATTTGAGATTTTCATACATTTTTGCTGGCTGGAGCCAACGTTGACGGTGGGGGCATTATTTGTCAAAGAGTAGTGTAGAGGTCAATAGGTTAAGCTCAGTCTCCCAGGTATAACCTAAAAAAAATTAAATGGTCAGTTTCAAACATCGCTATTTCAAAGTTCTCCCAACTTGTGCAATAAACACACAATTTACATTTTTCTTATTTGTAATCCAATATTCCAGAAATACCATGTATCATTAAAGCACGTTGATGAAAAGACTGGGTCCCAAAATACATGGCATCTCGCCATCATTCTTTCAGCTTCATAAGTCAAGTAGTTTCGAGATTTCGTGTTTAGTTAGTATTCAAATTAGTGATCTTTCGCAATTTTTACGTTCTATTGGGATTACGTTTACTTCATGAAACCCACGTCAATCAGTACATTATGTTAATACATGGGATTAATATCCCATCCCACAGAACTTTTATATGGTTCCATATTAATCCTTTATGCCTTCCGCCGCCTAATGCGTTCTTACCAAAAGTTTAAGGTAAGAACAGAACAGAACAGAACAGAACAGAACAGAACAGAACAGAACAGAACAGAACAGAACAGAACAGAACAGAACAGAACAGAACAGAACAGAACAGAACAGAACAGAACAGAACAGAACAGAACAGAACAGAACAGAACAGAACAGAACAGAACAGAACAGAACAGAACAGAACAGAACAGAACAGAACAGAACAGAACAGAACAGAACAGAACAGAACAGAACAGAACAGAACAGAACAGAACAGAACAGAACAGAACAGAACAGAACAGAACAGAACAGAACAGAACAGAACAGAACAGAACAGAACAGAACAGAACAGAACAGAACAGAACAGAACAGAACAGAACAGAACAGAACAGAACAGAACAGAACAGAACAGAACAGAACAGAACAGAACAGAACAGAACAGAACAGAACAGAACAGAACAGAACAGAACAGAACAGAACAGAACAGAACAGAACAGAACAGAACAGAACAGAACAGAACAGAACAGAACAGAACAGAACAGAACAGAACAGAACAGAACAGAACAGAACAGAACAGAACAGAACAGAACAGAACAGAACAGAACAGAACAGAACAGAACAGAACAGAACAGAACAGAACAGAACAGAACAGAACAGAACAGAACAGAACAGAACAGAACAGAACAGAACAGAACAGAACAGAACAGAACAGAACAGAACAGAACAGAACAGAACAGAACAGAACAGAACAGAACAGAACAGAACAGAACAGAACAGAACAGAACAGAACAGAACAGAACAGAACAGAACAGAACAGAACAGAACAGAACAGAACAGAACAGAACAGAACAGAACAGAACAGAACAGAACAGAACAGAACAGAACAGAACAGAACAGAACAGAACAGAACAGAACAGAACAGAACAGAACAGAACAGAACAGAACAGAACAGAACAGAACAGAACAGAACAGAACAGAACAGAACAGAACAGAACAGAACAGAACAGAACAGAACAGAACAGAACAGAACAGAACAGAACAGAACAGAACAGAACAGAACAGAACAGAACAGAACAGAACAGAACAGAACAGAACAGAACAGAACAGAACAGAACAGAACAGAACAGAACAGAACAGAACAGAACAATATAGAATAGAAAATGATTTATTTGTAGCAACAATCACAAAAAATATACATATTTGCGCTAAATATATGATTTAACATAATAATAATAGTCGCTACAAAAGGGTCGCCACTCAGCATGTGCCGCCTGCACCAACATAAGAAGGTGCCGGCGACGCTGGTTTTCTGTGGAACCACATCGGATATGCGCGACAGCGCAGCGTACAGGTACATATTAGGTATTTATGAAAAGTTTATTATTATTATCTTGTTGGTGGGTGCTGTTCAGACAGCGACACTTCGACCCAACGGAATCTTTTGTGTCAACCCCTAAGACCTTCGTACCTATCCTTAGTCAAAAATATGTTGCATTAACGCAGTGATTCCGCTGAGGGGTAGGTGCCTGTATTCCTCCGGCGTTGGGTTGGCATTTCCAAGGAGGCACATACGCTTATTAGCCAGTACATCGCAGTGACACAGTAGGTGCTCCATTGATTCTGTATCCTCACCGCAGGCTCTGCACGTCTCATCATTTGTCAGACCTATCTTTTTAAGGTGAGCGTTTGTTGCGTAGTGGCCTGTTAACGCCCCTGTCATGGCTCTGACATGCGACCGGCTATTCTTCCAAATATACTTGGTCGCACCTGTGGTTACTTCACCGATGAAGATCTTAGAGTGTTTAAGGCCTTCCAGGGACTGCCATGTTACTCTGTGTCTTGCATCCGCCTGTGCTTTTAGTGCCTTCGTTACCGTGCTCTTGGGGAGTCCGATCCCAGGTTCTGGTCCATGCATCCTAGCATGTGATCCCATTCTTGCCAGTTTATCCGCCTCCTCGTTCCCCTCTACTCCCACGTGTCCTGGTACCCAGACCAGGTGCAATCTGTTGTCGCGTCCTACCTTATTCAGGGTTTTGACGCAGTTCAGTACTAGTCTTGAGTCCACTGCGTGGGAGTTGAGGGATTTGAGTGCAGCTTGGCTGTCGCTGAGTATATAGATAGTTTTGTCTTTGACCCCTCTGTCTATAATCTCCTGTGCGCAAGCAATAATAGCGTATGTCTCCGCTTGGAAGACAGTTGCATATTGCCCTAAGCTGTGACTTGCATGACAGTTCTTTGCGTAAACGCCTGCTCCGGTTCCAGATTTCATTTTCGATCCGTCTGTGTACCAAGTCTGAGTATTCGGTCCTTGTTGTTGCAGCCCTTTACTCCATTCCTCCCTTGTTGGGACATAAGTTTTGAAGTTTCTTTTGAATATGTTCACGGTCAGCATTTTATCGCTCCCCATGCACATCAGCCTTTCCACATCTTCATCCAGGTTGAGATCAGTGTGTCTTGTTTTGGGGCTGTCGAAGTCCCAACTTCCATTTATCGCTAGCCTATGTAGGGCCTTCGCCGCTTCCATTTGTATGTATATGTGTAATGGCTTTAGATCTAGGAGCATTTCCATCGATGCCGTGGGCGTTGTTGAGAATGCTCCAGTTATTGCCATGCACGCTAGTCTTTGGAATTTCTCCAGTGATCTCATGCATGTGCCGAGGGCCGTTCTGGGCCACCATACAATGCTGCCGTATGTCATTATTGGTCTCACCATCATTGTGTAAAGCCAGTACAGAATTCTTGGATTGAGACCCCAGGTCTTTCCGTATGCGGATCTAAGCATATTAAAGACTTTAGTTGCTTTCGCAACCGTATTTTCTATATGTAGGCTCCACGTTAGTGTCTTGTCTAGAGTTATTCCTAGGTATTTGAGATCCGTGGACCAGGCCAGTTCTGTGCCATACAAAGTAAGTTTCCTCAGATTGCTCAGATTTCTTTTCCTTGTGAATGGCACTACCTTTGTCTTACTAGGGTTAATCGAGAGGTGATTGGCGTTACACCACTTTTCCACTCTAAGTAAGGCCATTTGCATAATTTCCGATACTGTGTTTGGAAATTTGCCATTAATTAGTATCGCTAAGTCATCAGCATAACCAACCGTGTAGAATGGTCCTGTGTTCAGTTCCTGCAGGAGCGAGTCAACCACTAGGCTCCACAGCGTCGGTGATAGAACTCCACCCTGTGGGCATCCTTTTGTAGTGGTAGCTGTAACTACATCCCCCATTAATGAAGATATTATGATCCTCTTCCTGAGCATGCTATCTATCCATTTGCACAGCGTTGGCTCTATTCCATGGATGATAGCTGCATTTTTTATTGCCTCAAAGGTGGTGCGATCGAACGCTCCCTCAATATCGAGGAATGCCGCTGCACATATCTCCTGGTTTTCTAACGCCTTTTCAGCTCTAGAGACTACAAGGTGTAAGGCTGTTTCAGTAGATTTCCCTGCCTGATATGCGCATTGTAGCTCATGTAATGGGTGTTTCCTCAAGGGACCATCCTTTATATATCTGTCTACCAGTTTTTCCAGAGCCTTTAGCATAAATGACGATAGGCTTATGGGTCTATAAGACCTCGATTCATCATAGCTATCTTTTCCTGGCTTTGGTAGATAGACGACCTTAACTCTCCTCCAGATTTTGGGTATGTATCCGAAGGCAATGCAAGATTTGTATAACCTGCATAAGTGATTATTCATCACCTTCAGTCCCTTTTGCAGCAATATTGGATAGACGCCATCTGGTCCTGGTGATTTCAATGGTTGGAAACTACCAATGGACCACGCTATCTTCTGTTCATTTACTACCTTCTTTGCTATGTCCCAGTCCTTTTTGTGTGTGTGAATGTTCAATTCATCACTCGTTACCGGGTCATCCTCTTCTCCGTCTATTATCTTGCAATCTGGGAAGTGTGCCCTGAACATTTCATTTAGGGTGTCCTTCCCGGTTTCAGTCAGTTTGCCTTCCGTTGTTCTAATAGACGTGAGCTGTTCCGACTTTGTAACAGACAGAGCCTTAGAGAGTCTCATCCCTTCTGGGACGCTGTCGATGGTGTTGCAGTGTTCTCTCCATTTTTTCCTTTTGCTCTTGCTTATGAAAAGTTAGAACATAAAACAAACATAGGAAAGTACAAAATAGACAAAATATATTTGTAACTTCTTATATAACATCTCCTATAACGTGTTAATGGAATGTGTTTAACCATAATTCACTAGTGTTTATTTCTGTCATCAATCGTCATGTACAATAACTGATTTGACACTGTATTAGCTTATCATATCAATCTGCTCGTTTGCCACCTCTGCCATAAAAAAAAATGTAAAAAAAATAAGTATTTATTTATTTTTATGTTCCTGACAATAATTATTATAAAATTATTATTTTAAGCCTACCTTATACCAGTATTGTTACTTATCGTATTCTGTGTTTTTACTTAGATAGGCATATTCTTTTTTAACAGAACGTTGATCGGTGCGACCATGTCTCTTTCACAACCAATCCCGAGTGTTTCGGCTCCCGGTTGCTGTGAGTTTTACGGCCCACCCTTATCTCAAGATAGTAGGGTGCAGTGCGAAATATGTTCAAAATATTTCCAAAGTAGGCATGGTTTAAAAATCCATATGGGTAAGGCTCACAAGCCGGCAAAGGAGGGGTCAAGTCCAAGCACTACTTTGATTAAGTTCTGTCTCTTTGTTCCTAAATTCACCTATCTGTTGCGGTGTGCACCCTTATGGAGATTTGAGTCTCTGCTACGTGGTGTGGACGCATGCATCTCAGATATACTTTCTAAAGTATTAAACGTCCACTTTACTGATAGGGCATGGGCTCAAGCATCCCTTCCCGTGCGGTTCGGGGGCCTGGGCATTAGAAAGACTTCGGAGGTGGCATTGCCGGCTTTTCTTTCTTCAGCCCATGACTGCCAGGACCTCTTTTCCAAAATCGTGACTCCAGCGCTGGTGTCTGCAGAGGTCGCATACCTGCACGAGACGCGAAGAAGTGGTGCCATTTATGTCCGGACCAATCCATCCCCACCGTGTTGTCCTCCCAAAAAGAATGGGATGAACCATTGTGTCGAAAGATTCAGCAGGACCTGTTTAATTCCAGTACAGATCCTGCTGATCGAGCGCGTCTTTTGGCCGTATTCGAAAGAGAGTCGGGACAATGGCTTAATGCGCTGCCGTCGTCACAATCGGCACCTTACTGAATAACACGAGTCTTTCCCTAATAATCAGGTTGAGGCTGGGTGTAAAGACTTTCCAGCCACACCTTTGTAGGTGTGGGGCTGCGAACGTTTGCGAATTGGGACGCCATGGGCTCTCATGCAAGAAGAGCACGGGCCGCATCTCACGTCATGCTGCGCTGAACGATGTGCTCCGGCGGGCTCTTACCTCGGCGAACATTCCGGCAACGTTAGAACCAAACGGAGTCGTTCGCTCTGATGGCAAAAGACCCGACGGTGTATCTCATGTGGCCTGGAAAGAGGGCAAGTTCCTCGCGTGGGATGTGACCTGTGTGGATACACTGGCACCGAGCCACGGTCGTGCGACTGCAGGAGCTGGGGGGCGGCAGCTGCGGGGGCCGCGGCAAAGAAAGTGAGGAAGTATCGGAACCTCCAGGGGGGATACATGTTCGTACCGGTCGGGTTCGAGACGATGGGACCTTGGGGCCCTGAAGCGAAACGCCTCGTAAAGGACCTGTCGGCGCGTCTCGTCGAGGCTTCTGGTGACCGCAGAGCGGGCAGCTTCTTCGCACAGCGTATAAGTCTCACCATCCAACGTGGGAATGCTGCCTGCCTGCTAGGCACTATGCCGCCTCGTGGGGACGCGCTTGACTCGATATTTTATTTATAAGCTATAATTTGACATTTTTATATGTAATTAATTTATGTTAAAATAATCTATACTACATTTCATGTATTATTAAAAAAAAACAAATGATAGTAAATACGACCAAAAGTAAAACCTTTGTAACAAGAAGAATAGAAATAAGAAATAACAGAAATCTTATTTTGCAGAGAAAAATTTAGTAGGTAATAATAGAAATACGAATATTTATGAGTTAAATTCTACCTTAGGTTTGGAACGATTTCTAAAGCGAGACGGTTGGCTATCCATGACCTTGTTTTTGTTTAGTTAATAAATAAGTTTTTAGATCTTTCTTGAATTTGTACAATGATGGTGGTGAAAGAACGCAGTAGGCGGAACTGTACTGCAGCAAAGCGACGCAACACGTAGCGACCAAATATTGTGTGATGAAATTGCAAGAGATACAACGCTCTACATGACAGCGAAACTACGCGCCGCGACACTGCGCGACAAAATTGACCATACCACCAAAGTCGCTGTGTGTCGCGTCGCGTAATGCGTTCTTACATGGTTCTTATCTTTAGAATCATAGAAATTATAACACATATTCAGTCTAATCGTAATTATAGAATACCCACAAAACGCGATGTTTATACACCGAAAACAATCGCTTTTAGAGGAATCCTTGAAGTGGCGAGACTCGTTGGGTCTAATGGCAGATTAATTTCCGAGACCCATTCGTTACTTACTGAAATATGGCTGACTGACCGACGGCCGGATTGTGGATGGGGGAGGGAGGGTGCCAAATGGATGGTTTCCAGCTGGTTTCCCACTAGAATTAGGTGTAGAACTATGTAATGGGACTCTTATTGTCAGGATCGCGGTGTATTTCTTTTATTCATTTTTAAAGTGTTTACTAACATATTTTGTATCTCATTTAATATGATTTATCTTTGACATAAGTTTATTAAGTAAAGTTTGGTCGTTGTGATAATGTAATGTAATTTAACGATTTTTGTATATTAAGATAAGATAAGATAAATATACTTTTTTGCACAAAATACATAACATTACATTATTGTAATTTAATGTTAATATTTTTTATTGGATCCAGCCTGTACCTGAAAATAAAACAATTTTATTTATTTATTTTGATTAAGAATGAAGTACAAATAAATCATCATGTCGTCATAAAGATCACAATATATGTATATTTTTATTATTATTTACGTGATACTTCATTTTTGATGAAAAATAATCAGTAAAGCTTCTACCTAAATACATTAGATTTTTTATCAGGTTAAACAGTCATATTATCAGTCAGGTTAAATATTTCCAGCAATTTTTTTCAGGCATAATAAGCAATTGTTTTTTTTTATTATATTTTGAATTTGCTATGAACATGTGTCCATGAAAGACTAATTTCATAATGTTTAGTGGTTTTATTTTATATATAGCAACACCTCGGAAAGCTATTACAGCGGCGCGCCGCGGCGGTGGTGGCAGCGCGGCGATGCGACAATTATTGCCTGTTCCGCCGAAGGATTGCTCAGTTCACAGCAAAATTAACCTTATGTCACAAAATACTGAATATTGCCTATACATAGAAAGTTGAAAATGTTATATTTAATTAGATAAAACGTACTGTTTGAATAAATTATACTGACTTTATTCTAAAACACAAATTATAAGAAAATTGTTTTAGATCTTGTTAACTAGAGTTCTGTGCACCATTCTGAACAAAACAAAAATTGTCTATTCATACAAATACGATCACCTGAGCGACCAAATTAGAATGAAGAGTCCAAAAATTTTTTTGCGATTTGACTACGGGT
Source organism: Coleophora deauratella (assembly GCA_958295455.1). Lineage (NCBI taxonomy): Eukaryota > Metazoa > Arthropoda > Insecta > Lepidoptera > Coleophoridae > Coleophora > Coleophora deauratella. The sequence continues at coordinate 7,835,000 of OY282409.1, read as the reverse complement.
TCTTTGGGGAAAGTTGATCAGAATCAGGAGAAGAATCACTGATTAAAATATGACGCATGACTAGATTTACATCTTGTATAATTACTTAGGTTTTAATACATTACAATTATAATATTTTTTTAATACATAACGGACCATATACAGGGTGTAACAGAGAGGTGTAATACTTCAAGGTGGGCTTTTACCCATCAAACTAAACAACTTTTGTTCTACAACTTTGTTGAAATCGCAAAGAAATTTTCGGACTTTTCATACAAACTTGGTTCGCCAGCTGATCGATTTGTATGAAAAGTCCAAAAAAAAATTTTGCGATTTGTACAAAATTGTAGAAAAAAAGTTGATCAGTTTGATGGGTAAAAGCTCACCTTGAAGTATTATCACACCTTTCTGTTACACCCTGTATATACACATTATAAACATTATAATGTATATATTGTATATATGGTATACATAACTATTTTAAACTTTTTTAAAACAAAATTTCGTTTTTGATATTTGATAAAAGGCTACAGGATATATGTTGAACGTCGGTGATCGTTGAACGGTAGACTTTAAAGATCGAAAAACCTTTGAGTTGATTCCACCTAATCGTAATATAGGAAGTGTTTGAACTGTTACCGCCCTATATTACTTTTGGAAAATCTAGCTTTTGATATATAAAATAAGACTAAAATTGTCATAAGTACTGGTTTTTAATTAAGGACTTAGATATGCGTTACAATAGGTCTGATAAGTCGATCAAGGCGAGAAGAGAAGAAAGCTTAGAACGAAATACATTGCCTTATATATCAATTTGGAGGAATAAACATAGCAAAAATAAGTGAACTAAATAATTTTGTACGTTAATAATAAAATAAAATAAGCTTAAAAATAAGATAGAGCGCGCCACTATAGCCGCGTGCTTATGTCACAAACAAGCTCCCTGGGTTGAGCTGGAGGAGTTGATAGGAAAATTTTATGAATTTACATTTATCAATATTAAAGAGACAAAAAAATATGAAACCTATGACGAAAACTTGTAGATTTACTGTATTTGAATGAAATTGCCATAAACTATTACGTAAACGTTTTTTTCTGTAATACCTACAAAAGGTTTAAAAGTTAACTTTGGGAAACTTTTAAAGGGTTACGATTTTCCCAAAGCACATATCCAAAATTCGTAAAAGAGAATTGTAGTGGTCTTCCCATACAAAGTTTGCGAAAAAGTTCACCAAAGATTCCAAAAATTGTTTTGCGATTGGAATATTTGTTCCGAAGGCAAAGTTATTCAGATCTTTTCTCTGGTAGAAGTCATGGGTATTATTTTTCCAGGTATTTCAAAATGGCCCACTGTAACGGGGTCGTGTTTTGGAATCTTTTTTGAAATACATTTCCGGACACATCTATCGGCCCACCTAGAATTTAAAGTTTTAATAGCCTATAGATAAAACCTAGCTATTCCAATTCCTGAGTTTGAATTTGGAGCTAATGGCATACAAAAAAGATTGCTCATGTCCGGGCTTCAAAACTGCATAAAAGTTTTTTGCTTAACCTTACATTTATTTTTAGCTGTTTTAGTCCATTAAAATTAAAACTTAATGCTAGGTGGGCCGATAGATGTGTCTGGAAGTATAATATTTAATATCGGTGGTGGACAATGGCAGACATGTCTATGGCTACAAAGACAAAACATTTCTTTTGCAATTGCAATGTTTGTGTGAAATATAGGTAGTATAGTAAAATAGTCACTTTTTATTGAGCAAAAGTTAAGGGCTCCCGGGGAGAACGTAAAAAGTGAATTTCAAAAACTACTAGTTTTATTGATATTTGCCATTATGTTACGGTACCTTTTGCACCTAATATTTTTTATCTCGAAATATTGTGGAGTTCCCACAGAGTTTCAGATACTCGCCTCTATGTAAATCTGGGAATTTATTTATGAATAATAAAGGGTGTAATTTTTTTTTGCGATTTGACCATGAGTTCCTTGAGGAAAGTCGATCAGAATCAGGAGTAGAAGCACTGATTAAAATTTGACGCACGACTAGATTCCAGCCTGTGTGTATTTTGCTTGGCAAATATTGCAAGGCGTAAATGCAGTTTTTTATTATTTACATATAGGTAGATAAATCTTATACTGTGAAGCGAGTTATCTTATAAGCGACGAAGTGTGTGTGTGTGTGTCATTCTACACAATATTTCTTTAATATTTCCAGCCATGTTTATTTTTTTGTTTTCTTTGATGTTAACCTTTTTGGATTTTCAATTGGGTCTCTAATTGACTGCTAATCATCTGAGGTTGTATTATCGTTTCTTTACTTATAAAGACATTTTAATAAATAATAATTACACGTGTAAAAAACATTCTGTAAGGTTTCTGCGATTTCAATAAAAGAGCTATTTGATTGAACAATATTTACCCGACTACAGCAAATCTTTGGGTTATGACTCATTATTTATTTTTGATGCAGTCAAATACCCAATTTGTGACTGGCTCAAAAGAGGCTGCAGCAGACTGATCTTTTTTTGTGTCAATTTTCGAGGGATTTTCAAAAGAGATTTTCAAGCGCGCGCTAATGATATACTTCCGCCGATTTATTTACGCCTTAGGGCTTGTAGTTGTTGATCATTTGTTTTTTTTTTGTTTTGTTACGTAATTTTACCAAGAATTTATAAAAAAAAGCAATTATTTTAAACAACATTGAATAAACTTTTGGCACTTTCATTGAATTCTTGTACTCGTGTTTAAGAGAATTCGAATCAAATCTTCTCAAGATTCTGTTCGTAACAAAATCAAAAATTCTCAAAATTTAGGAGTGTTTGCTTCTTTGACTTAATTTATGTGTCTGGGTCGGTAGTGCCCTAAAAGTGGGTTTGGCTTTACGTGAAAAATGGTTGCAAACATTTACTGTTTTTAATAAAATTGGGACCTTTTGGTACCCGAGGAGATGAAATACGTAAGTATATAACGTGGCCTTGCAAGAATGCGGTAAACATTTATGGGTACTTCAGGATATTTTCGAGAAAATCATTACAAATTACCGAATAGGCATTTTGGGTCACAGAATCTTTTACTTATCTTTGCAAACTATATCGTAATATTTCTTTATGATCTCACAATATTAACAGTAATTATTACTGCATACAATCAATATGGACACTCCCTGCCCCTCTCTTAAAGTGACCCCACTTTAGACCTCAAAAGCAGTTATGTACTTTCAACTAACAACTATGGACACCACTTTGCAGCTTGTCCTTACTTACCTAATACAGTTTAGAGGTCTTTGGAATTTTCAGACTCCGAAACCGTACTGAAGTTTACAGTAATAAATAGGGTACTGAAACAATTAATCATATCTAATGACCGTTTGAAGTTTTGAATTGCGAACCTTTTCCTTGACCCCACGCTCGTTGGGCTGAATCAAAACAATACACTGCGGGCCACAAATAACACGGGACAAAAGGGCTGCGGAGAGAAGCTGTAAGGAGGGAGCGGCTGTGCTGTGTAGGGCTGCTACCAATGAAGATGATGTTATTATAAATAATATTAATATAATAGGACATCATTCATAGTCAACGATTAGTCGCAAACTAGGTCATCTCTTGATCATCTCCCCACCTTCAGGGTTCAAGGAGGTGGGACATGTAGGTGGAAGACATTAAACGCCCAGAATCAGACAAAATTTTAACAAATATAATCGCCGTTATAAGTATTTAAACTGAGAGAAGATCGAGTATTTGACCATCGGCATAGAAGTAAGACACGCTCATCACTATGCCATAATCACCGGTAAGTAAACAATACAGGGTACAAACTAAAAAAAAAACATAACATTTATGTGAGTTAGCTGGGGCAGCCCTGCGTAGGTCCAGTTCTTACAATTGAAGGCCGATTCTAATTTCCACGATAAATAACTTGACCACGGGAATGTTGAGAAGCTTAATTTTGGACTGCAGATTCCTTGGTCTGTTTTGTAGAACAGCGTTCATGTCTTCGCTTTTTATATGACAGAGTAGATTTCAAAGACAGATATGAAATGAGAATATTAAAACATACGAGTATATTTAAGGTAGCTAAAACGGGATTAGTTCCATTTTTATGAAAAGCCTAACAGAAATAATTGCTATTTTAATTTCAGTCCTGTTCGCAAAGCTAACGATTTTTTTTCTTTTTTCTTTAAACAATACAACAACAAAATAGGTGTAGGTGTAGTTGAAACAAGATGAACGAAGATGAACGAAGGACCCACCTGCTTCTAATCACATACTGAACAAATTGTTCTACGGCATTTCTGACGTTGCAAAAAGTATTTGGATTTTACATACAAAATCGATCAGCTGATTTATCAACTTTGTATGGGAACTGTACTCTTAGGTGATTTCAGCAAAGTTATAGAAAAGTAGCACGTAGTAAGTAATGATGACCAGATCAAACGTTTCAACGAACTAAAACAAAATGAATATCCGACGGGTCTGAACCTTTAGCAGACCTGACAAATGGCTACTAATTGTAGGGCTGACCAGTCGCTACTACCGTAAATTATTTATTAGGTGATTTGTCAAACAGTCAGCCACGTCAGTCAGCTGGTCTGGCCGAACAACGAACAAAAATCCTTCAAGATGTAAGGTCGCTCCGAGAAGCCTGTGAATGTCCCAGGAGACTTCTGTGCTTCTGGAAGGAGCTGGGTTGGCTGGACTAGCCGACCATGCCTACACGTATAAAGGACCAAATTGAGTCTAAATACGGAAATAGGAGTCCAGTAAAATACAAATACAAATAGGTGATTTGTCGCCTGACCAATCGAAACAAAGTTTCGCCTGACCAATAAATACATAATCGAATAAAATATTTCGCTACGAACTCAATATATGGCATCACATGTTTTATTTTATATAACGCTTAAGGTTTTTTATTTATTCATTATTATCCTGGTCTTCATCAGGCCTTCAAGACGTGGAATGTCAGAGCTTAAGATTAAATTGAGAATCTCAGCTCAAACAGAGCTGTTAAGAGATCTGAGGTCTAGATATCATAACTTAACTCTGGACATAATCAGATCAGAGAATATACTACCTAAATTAGATGAAACCGTCGTGATATGGATGGAATAACTACTTATATAAATGCGCGTGTTTTTTTATGGCAGAGGTGGCAAACGAACCAAACTCAAAGGCATTTCTTAGTTTTAAAAACGATCAAGATTCTGTCAAAAACGTCAAAAGAACTGAACATGTTCAAAATTCCTGAGCAGATTTTAACTTTAATTGGTTTAGATCATTTTTTTTTCTTCTGATCTGACGTTAAAGTTTTGCTACACACATTTTTCGTTGTACACCCTGTATTTTGTTCGGTAGGTCGGTTAGGTCAAGTGTGTTGTTTGTAAATAGACAAGACATATCGCCTAATTAACTGGTATAAACTTTCATGCAATCTGGGTAGACTTAACTCATCCAAATAATTGTGTTATTTACAAAATTCCAAGTACAGTCCCTCAAAGAGCCGATTGGCGGTGATGCAATACAGGACAGGAAAGAGTGGCGGAATTTAGTGTCAGAGGCCAAGATACTCTTTAGGTTGCGGAGCCAGCGAAGCAGCAGCAGCAGCAAGTACAGTCCAAATCGGTTGCACGATATTTTATAATATTATTTTTACACCTTTGATATGCAGTATTAAAATAAAAAAAACCTTTGTTATGAAAGTACAATTAAGTACATAGATGCGAATAAATAACGTAAATACATAGACTAAGTTGCTTTTTAGCTGATGCAATGACACGATGATAAAATTATTTTGATTCGCTATTTCACTCTTTAGATTCTCATCTTGTACGTGTCATCTTGACTAAATACATTTTCGATAATCTTTAATAATGAAGGAAATAAGAACACACGCTGCTGTCGGAAATCATCACCAGATTTAACTTATTCAATTTCTGTCCTTTAAGATAAGATAAATACTCTTAATTGCACACAAAATACAATTTCATTATAAAAACAAATAATAAGATATGTGGTGGTGCAACCTGGTTTCTTCTTCTTCTGTTAAAAAATAAAACGATTTAATTTGTGAAGAGTTCAGGTGACGATTGGGAATTTTGTTACATCATAAAAAAAGGATAGACTGGGGCGAATCGGATCAATTTCACTTTGAGGTCAAATAAAAGCAACTTTCGTTGGAATATTTTTATATTTATTATTTTAGCTGTAATAAGTATTTATTCTAGTTCGAAATCCATAATTATAAACTTGAATAGTACTGAAATCGAATTTTCTGTAAACGAAAAACTGAAACTTGGGAAACGTCCGATTTGCCCCCAATAAATATATACAGTCATTAAATAGAGAAATCTCATAATAAACGGGTTATAATGACACAGAAAATAATTTATTTAATTAATGAATCAGACATATAATTATTGGCAAAAAATAGTCCGGATAAATAGTCCTTTTTGTGGCACCATTCTTCACATGAGCGAATTCAACTCTCAACACTCAAAGCTGAATTCAGTCCTCCGATGGTGTGTTTAAAATTTAATCTCATCCATTTTATCTTATCCATTTTTATTCAGTAACAACTCGTTTGTTAGCCAATTTTTATGAATATTGTTCTTATTTTATGGTGATGTCAAATACAATATTCGCATTATCACAGTAAAAGTTAAACCCTAATGAAGAGAAAATAATATATCTTGTGAAGTTACTGTCAAGTGAATCATTATCCAACGTTTTTGAACAAGTCCGTTGCTGCAATCAGCGATTGCAGCAACGGACTTGTTGTCCTCAATTTTTGTCCTCAATTTTTTGTTTACTGAAGACTTGATTTTCTATTTTCCTCACATCTTTTGAAAATATTGACCTTGGTTAATTTTTAACCAAGGTATCGTAAATCAGAGATCTATTGTCTGAAACGATAAAAAATAAGATATATATATTAATTACAGATGCAATTCACCCCACAGGACATGATCCTATTCGCCCCATATACATATAAGGTCGTTAAAACATATTTTTTATCAAAATACCATTCACATTTTTATTAAAAAGAGCTTTTTTTATTTTCAAAATAAAGTCCATACTTAATGATACTATTTAATGATTTATACACAGGGTGTTAAAAAAACGCGTTTGAGATTTTAAGGGGTGAGCGACTTAAATCAAGTACATAAATACAGGAAAAATATAAAAAAAATCCGATCGACAACTTTTTTTTTCAGTTTCCCATTCTAGTGAATCAAGAATTTGTATGGGAAACTGATTATAGATCGGATTTTTTTATATTTTTCCTGTATTGTATACTTGATTCTGAGTTACCCCTTAAAATCCCAAACGCACTGTTTTTATATATAACGCTCTATATTTAAAACAAAGTCTTGGTACAAAATAACAAGTAATCATTATTATGTATTTTACAATAGACGCAAATACTACCGTAGCGTCACTTCTGCATCAAGGGTACTAATAGGTGTTGTAGTAGTTGGTTGTAGTCACTGAAATACGAGAGGTATCAAAACACTTAAATAACAACAGATGCGGGGGACATGGACAAAGTGATTTATTTCTATGACAACGGTCAGTTTAGTGCGGTATTTTAAATATTTATTTATATCTAATTTTGATCCGATTCGCCCTGTGACTCGATTCGCCTCGGTCTACCTTAACTTTATTTTCAGGCTTACATTACTTTTGATTATTTTTTTAAATAATATAATGAAACTTAATGTTTACCTACCTTACTCCATGTATGTCCTCCTTATTTTTTGGCATCATAAATTCAACAATATGGCTTCTTACATAATAAGATGAAAAAAGGATATAATTTCTCTGGAGACCAGCCAACACTACTTTTTTTTTTTTTTTTATGGCAGAGGTTGCAAACGAGCAGACGGATCACCTGACGTGTTACTTGGCGGAGTGCGCATACTACATAAGGCTCAGGTGGAAGTGAAACTTTTAATGCTGATAGATTCATCGGTGTAATCTGGACATCGTTCGCATAGTGGAGTAATGCAAAAGGAGCACAAGGTTTTTAGGGAAGATGTCAACAGTAATGCTCGCGTACCAAAAACAGAAAAGAGTACCTGGTGACTTGAGGACCAGCCTGTGCCTGCAAGCGTCCCGGTAATATATTTCTCAAGAAATGTACCTACATTCTGAGTCTGCGGAAGTGTATTAGAAGAAAAATTACGATATCCTTTGGTACGTCTCATCCTTTGATAAATTTCACTCTTATTAAAGATTAAAAGACTATCCCAGATATTGTCATTTTCAATTTCCGGGTAAAATCAGTTCTTGGCAGAAATTCCTGCTTACTAAGAACTATACAAAATGAAACATTCGGTTCTGGTTTTTGGTTCAAAGACTTTGATTTTTTTATTGACGGCTGACAGTAGTTTCCATAATAAATAATTTGGTCATAACTTGAAGTCTAATTTTTAATGTCAGATTCCGTTATAGTATTATTATTATATATCAGGATCAGGAATATATGAGAAAATCTTAAAATAGAGCCGGTTATATAAAAATTTAAAAACCTTCGAGTGACATGGTTTACATTAGTGAATAGTTATAAAGAGTAGACCAAACCATACGAAGATCAATAATCATGCAAGTGGATGGGTGTAAATGGATACGCAGAAGCAAGGACTAATCGCCTCCGTGGTCTAGTGGTTAGTCCATTCGCTTCACACCAGGAGTTCGCGGGTTTCGATTCCCGGTGAGATTGTAGGACTAGGTTTAGTTGTTAGTAAGGCATTTTCAGCGCCATCGGGCTACCTACTACCATCTTATTTAAGTTTTGCCGCCAAAAATCATTATGTATTCCGATATAAATATAAAATAGCCAGTTGTATATTTTATTGGGGAATATTGGTAAGCCTGTTTCCACCTCTCGCTATCATTATTACTTACCATTAGGGGAGATGATGCCAGTGGCTTACCAGTTGTGGATTAAAATAAAAGTACCGCGAAATTAAAGCAAAATTAAAGTTTTGGCTAGGGGTACAAAAAGAAACCTGCGCCCATTGCAGGGCACGATATTGGTTGTTAGTAACGAAAAGAAATAAAAATATACACGTGATTTGCAAAAACTTTCGTTGCAAGCGTGTATCGCACTAGAGTTTTGTTGCACTAGCGTCGAACTAGTGTCGCGTAATCGTTTGTCGCACTAGAGTTGTGTCGATTTTCAGTTTGTCGCCCTAACGTGTATTCGTACGATGGTGGTTCTGTCGAACGATCTTTCATCGCACATCAGTTTGTCGCACTCAAGTAGTACACTCAGCATGAAGCCTGAATAGAAAGAAACACTACTTAAATACTCGTAAATATTACTGTAGGTAAACATTACAGGATAGTAAAATTTACATATTTTTTTAAATCATTTATTACTCATCTTACGTCTAAGAATTTTCGTCGTATATCTTAAAATTAAACGAAAAATATTGTATGCACACAATGTATGTTACCACTACTTACATGTTCTATTCCATCTATTCACTCATGTGTTTATTAAAGAAACAATTAATTATACACTTTCACTCATTCATATCCTTATTTTTTAAAAATCCTCAAATATTACATCGTTTTCTAATACAACTTGTCTTACAACTGTAACATACAACTGTTTCTTTGTGAACAATCATGTGTATGTTTAGGGATGTGTTTTTATTGAATATTCATTTTTAGAATTCTGATACCAAAACGTTTTTAAAAATATTATATACCAACTATACGAGAATAAAACAATATAAAGTTAAACAACTGAATCCCGACAGCCAGTAAATATTCATAACCCTTTCAGTTGATTTTGCCGTAATCGAGTAATAAGTTATTAAGTAATTACCACATTATAAAATATTTTTAATTAATATGAGATTGACACTGAAATCTAAAGCTATTTTATTTCATTAAACATTACATTATTGACATAATATACCTCCTAACTTAAAAATGTAAAAATGTGGTCAGTCATTTTTGCGTAAGGATTTTATCCATAACTTAATTAAATCCATTTTCAGTGTGCTAAAATCTGCTCTTTCAATCACTATTATATTTTTATCTATTTGTTTATCACTGACACCGATTAGGTTTTTACGATTAAACTTATTTGACAGGATTAAACTTAATTTAAGTGTTCTGTCTTTTTCTTTCTATGTTGAAAAGACAAGGACAGAACGCTTAAATTTAGTTTAGTCCTGTCAAATAAGTTTAATCGTAAACACCGAATCGACACCACTGTCAACAAATTCAACAAACCAGCGTATTTCCAACTGAAAGATTTTGAACACAAACTCTTGATGTTTTAATTAAATACATGGAGTAACAAAATAGGTATTGGACCCAACAACTCGCTTTAACTCATCATACTAAATAGCTATTGTTTTTAGAATAAGCTGGAATAATTTACTTCATACAAATTGATCAAGTTATTAAGTCAATTTGTTGTATATGGAAAATCCAAATACGATTTTTTATTTTATGATTTATTTACCACAGCAACGTAACTCTGCAATGGATTAAGGGACACGGTAACTCACGCGGCAACGACGCGGCAGATAAACTGGCTAGTAGAGGGTTGGACATGATCGCTGTGGGACCCGAACCTATTATACCCCTACCCACTGGATGGCTAAAAACCACCCTGCGTCAACGCACAAGGTCAGAACGCAAACGGTATTGGACAGAACTGGAGATCTATAGACAGGCTAGACAAGCATTACCGACGACCAACCCTAGCCTGTCCAGAAAACTCCTGAGCTTAGGGAGACTCCAACTCCGGAAGGTAACAGCAGTCATCACTGGCCACGGTTACTTTAACAAACACCTGTTCACTCTAGGTATCAATCACCGACAGTCCCCTATGCCAAGCGTGCATGGATACCGAGAGATAGTTGTTCACATTCTTTTGGAATGCAAAGAGGTAGCTTCATACAGGGTCAAACACCTCAAGGACCCGAGGACACTCCCAGAAGTCGTCAGCAACGTGCGGGGGCTACTGGGCTTCCTAGAGGAGGTGGGCTGGCACTGAGGCTAGCCGTATCACGCAAAATGGGTGCATCTGTCGCCTGGTTGCGAAAACCGGCCCGTCCTTATTATTATTATTATTTATGATTTATCGTAGAACAAAAGTTGTTCAGTATGATGAGAAGAAGTGGTTAGAAGTTCTCGTTGGCGGGTCTTACATATATTTTGTTACACATTTGTATACTTAAAACTTAGAAATCGATACAGGTGTTCATTTTCATACTTTTTTATGCAAATCCTCCTCAAATAATAAACAATTCCAGCTTATTGAGGTTTTTTTTTCATGCATCATCACTTGGCATCATAATCTACGTTTACTCTTCATCTCTTTGGCTGTACACAGACCTACGGACAGCACCGCCCTCAAATCTCTGACTAACATGGTGCAAAACTTCTGGCAGACATTCAGTGTCTGATATCATAGTTTCCTCGGTCATGTTACCACTGTCGTCTCGTCAAGAGCGACGTAAGAACTCCGGGGTTATTGCCCTCTGATTGTTGGTCTTCAAAATCTTGTCATGATGCCTCAAACGATGAACAATCTCGTCGTGAAGTACGTTGAAACACATAGCAGTAAGCGCTAGCCCAGTCATGATGTAGATGGAGCAGAACCAAACTGTGCCAGTAGAAGCACTATTCTTCTGAGTGGCACCGGGAGCCAAGTGTCCGAAACCAATGGTGCTTAGGCTCATGAAGCAGAAATAAACACCGTCAATTGGACTCCAGCCTTCTAACTGGTGTAACACAAGAGCACCAAAGAAAATGTACATGAAGATCGCAGCAAGACACAATGAGACAGGAGCGAGGATTGAGAAACCGCGAAGAGATATTTTGGAGTCGGTATCTGTACAGCTAGTAGAATCGCAGTCTCTCAAGAAGCTTAAACCTGGTGTTTTATCTTTGATCGAATTCGAGCAACCGTGAGCTTGAGAAGCAGATATTATAGTTCCTGACGGAGATCGAACATAGTAGGGCTCTTGTAGACGCAGCGTTTGTGTTCTGCAATCATCTTGCCGTTTCACCTTTTCTTTTCTTTCCTTGCTTGCAATAGTACGTTCATCAAGACAGCAATAGCCGCATTTTGTGCATAGGCAGCAACACAAAGCACGACTGAACACGTTCCGAGCAAGTCTCGATAATAATGCTCCAACAACTGATAAATATAAAAGAGTCAGTGGTATTCCAATTACCGCATATCCTATGGTAACGGCTTTTCCTAAAGACGTCTTTGGAGTAACGCTTCCATAACCTGTAACAAGCAAAGATATAGTTAAGAAGATATAACAGATCACTGGTTAGATATCCTTCCTTCAATAAAAATATTAAGTAAAAAATAAAGAAACTATTTTTGATCTAAAAAAAGGCACAATGTTTTACCTATAGTAGTAAGCACAGTCAAAGAATAGAGAAAAGCTTTGGCAAAATTCCACTCGTAGTCATCTATCACCAATGCTGGGGCTGACTCCAAGGCCCTGGCTCCACCGTACTGAGCAGAGACATCCGCCGCAACTCTAGCTACTAGCTTCTCCTGAAATCTGGCTATCTCTTGCGCAGCCAGTCGCGTCCAGTTCTCCTTGTACAAAATGTTCAGAGACACTGTAATCTCCCAAATACTCTCGACAGTTTGTGAACGCAACTCGGCACTTGCCTGTTCTATTGTACTGTTAAATTTTGCCACATTCTTTGGTTGGTTGGCTTGATACGATGTAGTAGCTAATGTTTTCTGGTGAACTTTTGCAGCAGTACCTTCAATGGCTAGAAATATGAACGCGCCAAGCAATGTGTAAGCCAAAAGTAGCATGAATATTCCTAGATTGGTAACACATCCAGCTACTAAAGTATTCTTTTTACTTTTTTTAGTTTTGACACAAAGACAGCACGTCGTAACCATATCTTCATCAATTTTGTAGTTGTCTGCCTTGCCATTTTTCTTGTATTTTCCATTTGCATGGTTCTTTTTCTTGTTCTTAATATCCATTTTATTTCAAGTTACTTTTTACCTTCATTCTATAAGTACTGCTTTAGTGTATCTTCGTCATTTCGTCTTAAAATCATCATCTGCAACAAAAAGAAAACACATTATTCTTTGTATTACGTTGAGCGTGTATATGTTGCGATTTGGTTTTCATGAATGGAAATTCGGAAGACAATTGAAACGGCATTTCTTGTGTGGGCCATATCATCCCAAATAAACTGCCGCTACTAGTAAAAGGCGTGCCTAAGAAAAGGGAAAAGAAATTTGTAGACCAGATATCGGCTATATTAGCATGCTCTGGAGCTTAAAAAAATACACGCTGATGTTTGCAAATGTTTCTTAAAGACGAAAATATGTAGATAAAAAGCTAATGTACCTATATTGGAAGCAGCAGAATTTAAACAGTTAACATTGTTAACCGTTCCTTTTTCGGTATATTATATGCATAGGGGGCGTAACAAAGAACCTAATTGTAGGATACGTTAACTGAAGCTTAGACTCATCGTACAAAAAAAAATGTTTTACGAATTCAGTGAAATCACAAAATTTTATACAAACTGTCTATACAAAATAGGCTAAACAGTTGATCAATTTGTCTGAAAGTACAACTGTTTTGGCAATGTCAACCGAAAAAAAGGTGTTTAATGTGAGAGTAGAAGCTCCGTTAATAGATTCTACAACTATTGTGTTACACAGAATATTAATAAATTTAATGTATTAATTGACTGTTTCTAAAAAATTCAAGGAAACCTAAGATAGAGTTTAATAATTAAAACTCTCAGTATATCTATCTGTCTATGTCTCAGATAAGTATTTTATCACTCAAGTAGATTTGTTTAACAATATTTTCAAGGTATCAAATTTTACGATCATAATTATAGGACATCATTTATTACAATTTAATTATAATTTTGTTAAAACAGCTAAGTAAATACCGATTTAAAGGTATTTATTTAACAGGAACTTATGAATTATGAGAGAAACTTATAAATTTTATGGACCTTTATTACCCATTGACTAAGGCTTAATCTAATTAATCATTTCACGGTTCATTCCACTACATTGAACTAAACGACAAAATTATAGGTGATTCGTTCCGATATCTCTTAAAAATGAATAAAAAGCAACATTTTTTTTACTTTCCTTATCGACATTATTATCTTTTATTCTTACATTTTATCATATTTTATGTACTTAAATTTTATTAAATCCGGGTGCTTTCTGAATAAAAAATAAATTATGGAATATTCTAAAAAAACAGACTCGCTTAGATTTTCATTATCTACAGTTTTTTTAATGTCGCAATTAGTATGCAAATTATTGAACAATGACGTTATCGTTTACAAAACATTTTATAACAAAATATATTTTATGACATTTGATAAAAAATAACTCACATGTTTAGCAACTACCGTATTGGGCATGTCCACATTGACCTCCATGTTACCTACCTACTGAATGTTTTTTTTTATTACCCTGGCATTCAGAGATAAGATATTAGTTCATTATGTACTTTTAAATTTTCTGTAGCTTAATTAGCAGAGAAGTTAAACAAGCAGATCACTAATAAACATGATTTAGCCTCAGTACAAAATGGGACCCTCTACTACCCCCACCGCAAATTCTGTCTAAACGTACAAGTACCATACCACACCGAATTCCTGGATTCCCTAGCCATTCCATCCTACTCCAAAGTGCAGAATAGAGATGGTACCTATGCTAACCACTCGAACATTTCAGTCGAGAGCTGTTACAAAATACTTGCTTCCAATCGATGTTTCGTGTCACTAGTGCGGTGCGATGCTCCACATTTCGGAACATGTTTAATAGCTCCAGGACTGGGTGATAAATCGTGACTTCGCTTAAATTCGTTAACATTGCACAGAGAGTAGTTTGTTGTTGATACAGGTAACTCTTAACAAATTTATCCCCTTTGTGTTTATTAACTTATAAATTCTTCAAAATAATCATGATCATCATTTGTATTTTTCAACATAGGCCTTCGCTATACATACACTTCCATATGGTCCTGAACCACACGCCTTTAATGGTTTCCTTTGAAAGAAAACGCTTTTGACATAACACTTTCGAAAACGATAAAACTATTTTACTTATAACTTAACGATAACGATAAAAATATTTTCTAAGAAACGTTTTTACCTGTAGCGAAGAAGAAAACGGGGGTTATTCAATATAGAAAGGCAATTTGGCGAAAAATCAATTTTTCAATTTCTTTTTAATGTGTAATTAATCTTTACTTACAGCCCTACAGCTTATATCATAATAAAATTGGTCTTTCCTACCAATAGAACAGCTAATTGTCCAACACGTATGAGATTTCAAAAAAGACACAAAAATATAAATAAATTTTATTAATTTCCACGTATATTTAGTAGAAATCCTGCTGTCATGACTTAGTGCGGCTTTGGATGTTCGCGTCAATCACACAAGTTAGCTGACTACTGATATGGTCATACCCTGGATGGATTTATAGTGCTTCGCAGTACTGTACAGTCAAGAGATGGAAGTCGTCAATCCGTATCCCAGGCCCTATAGCCCCACCACCTCCACCTATCCGGATGGGTTGTTTAACCTTATAGTTGAAGCCCACTGAAAAGTATTGCTTCAAATTTTTGACCTGATAACTCAATTTCATTTGAGGTACTAAAATTATTGACCTCGAATGACTTCTACTGTGACTGTAAGATAATCTTGAACCATGACTATTATTTTAAGCCCTGGAACACCATCCTTCATTGCAGTATTAGAGAACTAGTTAACGTGGTCTTAATCTCATATGCGAAGTTTCCAGAATCTGCGCCCGGAACTTGTCGATTAGTTCCGAAGCTTGCTCGACCTAACTTGCGCCAAAAACATACTCCATCGCAGCGTCCCTGGCACCGCCTTCAACTTTATTAGTTTTCATAATTAGTTCAACGATAACACGCTGAGTTAGGTCGTGTTTATTACTGTTTTCAGTCTTTGATCCAAGTTTTACGAATAAAGGATTATTGGCTTGCATTTATCTTTTTTTTTTGTATCTGTGACATTTTATCTTTCTCCTGTTCATTCCGGGCACTGAGATCCATATTAAATTAATGTTGCACTTATTTAATTGGCGAAAGGATAATGTACTCATTTTATTTGTCTTTTTATTTTGATTTTATAATTTGATTGATAATCAATACTTATATTCATTCATAATAATAAAACTATACTACTGATAATGTCAAAAAATATAAATAAAAATTTAAATTATTATTATCATGTTGCTGTACACGTAATCATAGATAGGAAGATCACATACATCTTACAGGTTATCAAGATTTTCACCTCAGAAACAGAGCCAATGGAAAATAACAATCCAGGTTAATAGCTACTAAAATTTTATTATCAATTCGTGGATTTATGCCCGCAGATCTCATTGAAAATCCGCTGGAGCGCGAACCGTGTTATTGACGTACAGTTTAGTACTGGAGTACTACAAGGGCCGTAATTGGACCACTACTTTTTGTGTAAAATCTTTAAAAATAACTTCACTTAATACTAAAATGGGATAGATAAAAAATATAAAACCATAGTATATAACATGAATTTACCAAATTCTATTAAAATAAATGTTGACTTCCCAAAAGTATATTAGTGAGCTTTTAATAGTATCGTTTCAAAACATTTACAAATTTACTTTTTTATTCGCACAATATTTAAGACAACATAAAGGCTCTGATTACCTTAGCCCTACCGCACGCAGGGTAATGAAATAAGTCATTTAAATTGGAATAGAGATTTCAATGGTGGAACATTAGGCTTGGGGTGGCTAAAGCCCGGTAATATTGGATTATATCACTGATTTATGCAGAATCTTTATCGGTGGCGACACCTGGGATTGGATTTCGGTATTGTCACATTACTTTTGTGAAAATGGCCGGAAAGCGCGATGGGATTTTTCGATCTTTCTGCTTGCCTTCAAATGAATAACAGCCTTAAATATGAATTAAACATTGGATGAAATAGATTTAAGCGTTTCGTTCACATTCATTTGATTTTTATCTGATTTATATTCTTATGATGTTATTGTATTTTTTTATTTACCAAATTAAGTTTTTCGGTTTTTACGTTTACGTTTACGTCTTCGCTAAGATTAGCATATTCTTCTCTGATATATAAAGGTCCTTATGAAATACCTGATTTTTTTTAAACAATGGCTTCTACTTATGAACCTGCACAGCTTTCTCCAAGGAACCTATACTCAATTCGCAAAGACCAAGCGAGCAATATTTTTCTTTTTACACTAATGATAGACCGACTGTTAATTAAATTGCCTACTAATCGACTGACTATTCGGCAGTTCCGATCAGTGTTTATCGATGTGCATTTTCGACCTTAATGTGGTTACGAGTTTTGTTTACAGCTATTTTCTTTTAATTGGATAATATAAATTAATGCAATGATATGGAGAGTCCAAATTAAGTTAGTCTTAGAACAAAAGCTGTTCAGTATCACGAGTAGAAGTCTCAGTTACCGGGACCTACACCCTGTATATTATAAATAGACATCCTTTCTCACACTTTTCCACGAGTAATCAAGAACACCAATAAACTGCCAGGGGGGCCTTCATCCCATCAATCCCAGTAATTTGCCGTCGGGTGCGATCTCGCGACACTGCACTGTCAATTTCTCAGCGCACATCAGATTATGAATGAACGAGGGCGCGTGTCGGGTAATTTACGTACCTGTTAACCGGAGGAGTATTTATAAGGGACTGAAATGTGAACCTTAGACGCTGTTTTTCAGGCGCTTGATTATGTAAAGTAAATAAAATTTTCTTTTTACTCTCTGGTTCCCATAATATAGAGAATTCTAGTTTGGGGACAGGTGCCGTGTGTGATTTGTCCCGGACATTTACTTATTTATAATATTTAAATGACGCATACATGATAATATGTTGTAAAATCATACTTATATAACCTGGAATAACATCAACGTTTGATACCATATTTTCATTCCGGGAAGTCAGGGTTTCCAGGGTCCGTATGGCAAAAAACTTACGTTTTTAATTGCTTTTTTACCTCAAATACCAATTAAACTGATTTTAATAATGTATTTATAATAATGTGTGTGTATATTCATTATTTGAGGAATTATAGTCAAATTACAAAAATACATTGATACACAAGCGCGTCATATTGTCGAATGAAATTTCCAAGTAATTCGCTTTAGAAAATACGAATTCTCTTAAAGTAATAATAGTTAATGTTTTGAATTACACATTTTCCCAAAACTCACAAACTTATATCTGATTAGTTTATTACTATATTCGAAAACGTCCTGAATATCTAAATCATGAAATCGCTCTATCAAAACTTTCATCTCCAAATCGACTTTTAATACAGCGACAAGTGATATTAACTTTGAAAATGGTTGAACTAACTTTACGTTATCCTATTGAAAAACTTTTCGCTCCGAGTGTGCTAACCATCCCGCGTCTCCGACGTGCCTAGAGGTACTTTAGACATTGCCTCTCACTATGGTTAGGTTTAATAGCATACCAATGGTGCAATTAAGGCTCTTAATTGATACTCCAAACCGTGCTCCGAGTAGAGGGTGTGGTGTCATTTAGGGAAGCGTGTGTTCTTTAGGTTTACATAAAAGTATAGAATGTTTCAATAATATTTTAATAAAAACGACTGGGGACTGTCAGTAACTGTAATTGCTGAAAATCCATGAAATTTGAGCCGATATACACCTGAGTCACATTCCGGGCACTACAATAACCTATAGCGGTATAATTACCTATTGTATTACTACAGTAGTAACATAAAAATATGACGTCTATGCACGCGTAAATAGCTTGCGCAAAGGAACCCACACCCAAATCTTATCCGCAAGAGGGGCAAGGTTCTCTTTAGATAGGTACAGGGAATGACCATACTGTATGCCTTTAATATATTATATAACACACGGTGCTGCTCTCCAGTTCTTTTTTTATTGAACTTGCCTTGACACACTCCCGCGTGTCTAGATCTAGTGCCTGAATACTAAGCAAGTAGAGGTTTTCTTTTTCAAGTAATTCAGTGTATTTCAACAGTGACAGTAGATGGCGCTGCACTGAAGTCGAGCATCAATGTCATAAATAATTATGAGGTTTCATGTTTGTACGTAATTCTTCTGATAGGTAATTATAATTCTTTATTGGACATTTAAAGAAGATTATTAAATACAACACGCACACATTCATACCAGCAAAATGGTCGGCAGCCTTATACAGAGTATCAGGAAAATTAGAACTAAGTACATTTTGTGGGGCTATTCAGCGATTCTATAATATTTATCATACTGAAAAACTTTTGTCCCACAACTTAGCAAAAAAATGTGTATTCCATACAAAGTTCACATGCAAATATAATCCGAGTACGGGTTGCCAGCTGTTTAATTTGGCACCTCACTTTTCATCAACGCCATCTATTGAAGAGATTTGGCAACTCTTTTTTTCTTAATAAACCTGTCATTATATTCCACAATTTGTTTGGTTGGTGTCAGGCAAGTGCTTTCATCGGCCTTTGTTTTTAACCGACGAAAAAAACGGAAGAGGTTCTTAAGTCGACGTGTATATATTTTTTTTTATGCATGACCACGCATAACTTTTTACAGAGTAGTCCGATTTTGATAATTCTTTTTTTATTGGAAAGGGTATACCCCGAAGTTAAAAAGTTTGGTGGAGTAGCTTCAGTTTATTCTACAGAAACGTATTCCTAGTTTAGCCGTCTCTCTACCCATGTCTCTGTATGATTTACCTTTAAATTGCTTTGTGGATTAAAAAAGCCTTTTCAATTGTAGCTATAGCTAGCAAAAATAGCTAGCAGATTTTCAGTCCTTGTGTTATTATGGCTAAAAGTAAAAAAATAACTGGATCGCGATGCACGAATCATGTTTTTGTTCCATCGTTAATGCTACAAACGTATCATACAAGCTTCAAACTGGTTATGATCCAATGTGCAAACTCTAACGTAAAACAAATAAAATGACTATGTACATATGTAGAACTCGCACTAGAAATCCTGAAATGAATGAATACAGGGTGTTAAAAAGTGCGTTTGAGATTTAAAGGGGTGACTCAGAATCAAGTATAGAATACAGGAAAATTATAAAAACAACCGATCTACAACTTTTCTTTTCAGTTTCCCCTACTACTGAATCACGAATTTGTATGGGAAACTGAAAAAAGGTTGTAGATCGGTTTTTTATTTTTTTCCTGTATTCTATACTTGATTCTGAGTAACCCCTTCAAATCTCAAATGCACTTTTTAACACCCTGTATTCATTCATTTCAGGATGTACCATTACCATTACCAGTACCATTCACTGTTCTGGGTTCTATACACAGGAAAAATATTTCCCATACTAAATCTGAATAGTGAATCAAGAATTTGTATGGGAAACTGAAAAAAATGGATTTTTTCAATATTTTTCCTGTATTCTATACTTCATTCTGAGTTACCCCTTAAAATTTCAAACACACCTCTTTTAACACCGTGTACCAATATCACAAATATATTTTTGGCACAGCGGTGAAACTGTCAAAGCACGAGCACTTGGCTAGTTTTTTCTATATATAAATATATGACACTTTCCGATTCGTGCAATTTCGGGACACTACACATTTGTACACGGAACGTTGTTCCGTTTAATTGGACTCTACGATCGGCTGTTCTATTTATTTTTGTTCTGAATATTCATCTGTTTTTCAAGATTAGCGGCCCTGAAAAAGGTAAGGTTACATTTAGGGTTGACAACAAAGGACGTGAAAACATTAGATGATACCGGTGGTATTATTTGATTATGATTTAATATGTACAGTTCAGTACGAGAGAATAACAAGAAAATCAAAAATCAAAATATTCTTTATTTAATTAGATGCTGTACGCATACTTTTAAATCGTCTTTTTTCAAATTTTACAAGTGTCAGAAAGTAATCTAACACTTGTAAAATTAATCTTCAAACGAAAACTTTTCCTGTTATGTAATACTTATTATAATGATTGATGCATACCAAGTTCCCAAAGTTCCAAAATTGGAATTACACGTTACAAAAAGAGCCGAAAAATTTTAGGAATTTATTTTTTGTTAGTGATATAAAGATGCATCATATAATAGGAATTGCAACAAAAGATTTGCCGACGGAACGTCTGTGTAACGGTCACAGTCTTTATAAAATTTTATATCCAGTTTTCTAGACAAAGTTTAAGTATTCTTTAACATTCTTTATGAATTCAGCTTAGTGACGGCTTCTGAACTTTTATTCAAGATTTACGGCTCTCTTGAAGTGTGTTTAAGTTGTAACTTAAGTGCACTTGAAATCTCTTGAGTGTTTTAATTTTGTTACTTTTTATGTTCAGGTACTTTAGTATTAAATTTATAAAGTAATTTGTATTTATGTTTATGCACGTACTGTATTTTATCCACACTTAGTTGAAACTACTAAAACATTTTGTGAAAACGGTTTGTGAAATAATGTTTCTTTTGTGTTTCCAACTTTAGGTTTTAAACAAACTTTTTTATTTATTTATGGTATAATTAACGGGTACAAATCAAAATTTAAACATAAAAAGTAATAAGTGGGACTAGTACATCTCAGCTATTGCACAACATCGACTTAAAAAACTCGTATAGCATAATATTTTGGGTTGGCAACAAATTAAAAAAACATTTTTGTAATATTGAGTTTAGCTCTGACAAACAACTTATTTTGGAAACGGATGATCTACTCATTTACAGAATATTTACTTGGCTGGGTATTACATACAAATCGATTAGCTGACCGGCCAACAATGTTTGGGAAGTCGTAAAATTAAGTATTTTGAGAATTCAGTATAAGCGGTTATTAGGACAAAGTTCAGTATGACGAGTAAGAGAGTGAATTCCTTGTTATAATTTCCAGGAGATGTATTTTAGCCAACGGTCTAACGGAGAAACTATATGCATTTGTGTCTCTCTTACAATTTATTGACGCCCTGTATTTGTAAGCGTAGCGTTTGCTACATACGCTTCACTATACAATGTTGTAGCAAATATTTAAAGTAAGTACTATGTTATAGTAGAACTAATCGTGAACAGATTACTTTACTTCCTTAATTAATAAAACTTAACTGACGAACCCAGGGTTCAACAGAGTACTATTTCGGTTTTTAAGCAAATATACAGGTGTTTTTATATAATGAGCAATCCCTTATAGGTTGGACTGATGAACTTCAAGCAAAGTTAGTCATTATATGGATATATAGTTTTTTTTTACAATATTTAAAAAATAATAGAAAAAATGTTAAAGTTAGTGAATGAATATATAAAATAAAAATCAACTTACATATGGAAACACATTGTCAATAAAAATACCCTATACTATTTGGTTCTAAAGCACTGAAATACTGATCTTGCATTTATTTAATATTATTTATATTTATTATAATTTTTGGCCTATTTCAATCACAGTATGATTTTGAAGCCAGAACCGGAGACTTGTTATTTTAGGGCAGGTAGAGATAAAACGTGTTAGGAGATGAGTACATATAATCAATACATTCCAATTATGTGAAGATGAAAGGGGTGTAATTTCTTCCAAACCGACGATAGAGTATCGGAGAGAGATCCTATATTATATACCCACATTCCTCAGTAGTGAGAAAGCTACAAAGACTACAAGTATGTCCTAGCGATATTATATCCAAACAATATTTTATATGAACACAAAATGAACGAGCGAATATGAATATAATGTTTTCTCGAGTGTGCACGAGATAACTTTACTCTACTAGGCATTGAGAGGCGGCATTGTAATGCATTCGCGAGTTTTCATATCGCACTATCAAGCTGCGGGCAATAGGGTTACCAATTCACAATTCATGAAGTCCTACCAACAGTCCGGACATTTTAGTTACAATATGAACGTGAAAAAATTCTATGCGCAGAATAAGTACATATCTTTACATAGGAATAAGGGGCGAGATATAAAAAAATAAGACAAATTTAATTTGTTTAATTTTTAAGTAATTTAATGCAAAAACCTTACATTCATTTTTTTATTTACACTGGATAAAGTTTGAATAGAAGGGCAAATGTTCTGATAAATCCAGACGGATTGTATAGTATGTAACCCTAGCCGCGGGCATCGTGTTGTGTTGGAGTGATTCCGAGTGAAGGCGCAGGACAACATCCAAGGAGGAAGACAGGGATGGCATAGATTTATCAAGACCCTTTCTTTCACTAGGTAACCATAGGACAGCAATACAATACACATATTCTACAATACTTAATATTATTCTATAGTCGTATATGTGCAAAACGGGTACAAATATACATGAACATGTTCCTGCATTTTGTGTCTATGATATTTTCTAGACACGGTTGGGTTACAAACGAAGCGGATGTGACTATCGCTTACTCCTAAAACTGTATATTTGTATCTGAAGATATACATATATATGTAGCAAATATATATAAACCATGAAACCATAGACAGTATATTGATAGCATAATAAGATCGACAAATAAGCAATGAAAAGCTTTACGATCGACAAATTTACGAACCCTCAAACAGTTGCGGCGATTTAAATGTCCACTTTTATAGCTAGTCGTTAAACACAGCATTCAGGTTTATTTCCATAGGTTTCCGGGGTCATAAACGCGGCGGTAGAAATGCCGTTGAAATGTATTCACACTATTAGGATTTATTTCTTAAAACTCAAATAAAATTACAAGCTCTGATAAAATAAATTTGGAAATAGCTTTGTAATAGTAACTACGTATGAAGCCTACACATATTCCATCTTAGATAAACGTCTCCACTGGAGGACCGCTGACTCCATGGCTACGCTGTGACAGCTTCCGTTCTGTAAGTTCCCTTTTACATGTATGAGATTTACAGTAGGCTGTCCAACTGGACTGGCTCTGGTAACTACCAGAACGAACGGTCGCTGTCAGAGAATACTCAAGGAACGCACTCCTGAGTGGGTATCGGTTTCTACCCATATAAATTGGAATAATTAATTCATTCTTTACGGGAGCTATCGCTCCAAATCACTAAGACGATATAAAAATACTGGATAGCTCTTAATAAATAAGTGGACTGTATATTAGTTGAAGCTCGTTTTATTCTAAATATAATGATAAAATACAGTGAGCCGTACTCGCGCCCGTTCATATGTTGTAGATTATAAAGCGGAAAACGAACTGTCAAATGACTTCACTGAAAGTTTGGCCATGTCGTAGACAATTACACTTACAAAACGATGTATCAATAGATCATTATAGAATTACACTTACGAACGGATGTATCTCTAGAGCCATTTTGAATGAAGGTCAGTTGTGTATGGAGAAATGTTCAAGGTACTCACATGGCTTTTTGATTGCTTGGTAATTAGAAAAAAATGTTTGGAACACAAGTTTACAGTCTAGGATTTCGAAGTAGGCCGACTCATCGAACAGAATTACATTGTGACCTTTAATTTACCGACAAGCGATAAATGATTCTCATAATATATAAGAAATTTCCTCATGGAAACGAATATATTTTTTAAAGGTTTTTGTTAAGTCTACAGTTTTTAGTGTCAAAGAAACATCAAATGGAAACGTATTTAATTTATGAGTCGTGATAGATAACAGACGAAATCAATATCCTTCATTGTACCTAAGAGTATAAAGGAACTGAAGTCGGTCAAAGGACTGTACCTCAAAACCATACAAAGACCGTACAGTGTGAAGCCACCCTCATACCGCTAGGTGCAGCTTACGCTAAGCTATAGCTCGAATAGAAATGCCCCTTGTGGAGTGAAGATAGCGGTCGTTGTGGCTAGGTCCACTTAGAATAATGAATCTGCTTGCCTAGACAATCCGCAATAGGTATCCTCTAGCTCTAGAGCAATTGTTATTGTGTTTAGCACCCAGGGCCGGACTCAGTACATCTTTGCGCCCCCTAAAATTAACTAAGTAAGGTGCTGGGTAATGTAAGTATCTCAGTTTCATTAGGTTCCATCTTCAATGTAACTTTAAAAGTACAACATGGATTTTGAGTTAAGTTCAAATTCTAACAAACGCAAACTTAAATTCTGAGAGAATTGACCACAAAGTATTCTTATTTTTCTTGAGTAAATGTATTTTTTTAGTTGTACTAGATTGTCTCAAATCTTATTACGCTCCATATTTATATTATAAAACAGCATCTGTGGATCTTGACCGCAACCTAAACAATTGATGGATTTTGGAGTCCAAGGTATCGTAAGAATTGTGTTGGCACCCCTAAGTAGCATAAGATATGCTTCTGTTCCTTTGATAAATTTATGTAACATTTGTGCCCCTAGCATTGCGGTCGCTCCCTACCTGCTCCATAACTGGACCATAATACCAGACTTAAGCGATTATCGACATCAGAGCGATAAATTCACGGTGAACACATAGAACGTTTTCAGACACTTTAAGCGGCGGCAAGATTTTCAGATTTAGTTATACAATAGAACGACAAAATAAAATACATGCAAAAACTTTTGTAGGTACTCGATCAACCGGAATAACAACCGAACTACTGCTACTAGAGGCTCTGTTGTAGGTAATATCTATTGTATAATATGCACAGATAGCTGGTATAAATACTAACAAATCTTTACATTTTATTAAAATAACAATTTCCCCCATAAAAACCATTAAAAGTACCTATGTATATGTAAAAACAAAGGTTACCTAAAAATGCCTATCTTCGCGAACTCAACATTAAGAAGAAGCCTTCCACAAGTTATTTTCTTTTCTTCAGACACAAGGTTAGAAGAAAATAAGTCAGATTGGGAAAAAAACCATAAGTAGCGGAATGGTAAGAAACAGAAGTAGGTAACATTTGTTAGTGCGATGGGTTGATGTGGTCAAAGAAAGGACCGGAATATCACTGCAGGCCTGATAATCTCGCCCTAAGTCATTAGTCAAGGATTGAGTATACGGTGAAGAAGAGATACCATAATATATTTTTGTCTATATCTTGACCCAGTCCCAAGTACAATATTTTGCATAGCACTTGGTTACTTTATCATGACTATGTAGATTACACAGTTTGAATACATTTCACAAGGAAAATATCAACTGGAGGGTTGTATTGTATAGGAATAACAGCTTACTAAACAGAGTAGAAAAGCTTTGAAATGACCAATACGATCCGCCGTAATCCAGATATATCGCAGTTCACATGCTCTCCCACCGCCAAATTAACCAATATCTAACATTCGGCAATAAACGGACAAATAATTACACCATAGCTGTTTTATGAGCCTTTTATTTACTGTTTGTCCGCATACTAGGGACTCCGTATTACGGAGCAAAAAATAAGTTTAATAATAATTATAAATATCGTAAATACAGGATGTTAAAAAAGTGCGTTTGAGATTTCAGTGAGATTGAGTGCGTTTCAGAATCAAAAAAATATTTAAAAATCCGCTCTGCATTTTTTTTCAGTTTTCTTACAAATTCACTATTCAGATTTAGTATGAGAATATGAAAAAATAATCAGAGCGGACTTTTTCAAACGCATTTTTTTAACAACCATAAATATTTAGATATAAAAGCAGTGACGACAAGAGTGTCCCATGATGGTTACGTTTCTCTACCATGAAGATACCATATAAATAATTTTATTATAGATATTTCCATTTTGTTTAAACAAAATATACAATTTGCCGATATGGCAGACCTGAATGATCGAGAAGTCCACTCGAATTGAATTTTGAAGAAAGGATAATTTGACAAATGCCGGTCATCTATCTCCAACTAGAAAATAAATCACCGAAATGACAAACCAATATTCCGTGTGCAGTTTTTAGAACGTGGTAGGCACATACATCTGCTATGGGCTATGACACTATCCCATCAGTTTGTCACGTCGCAAATCACATTGTGTCGACCAAAACCGGCTCCCGAAACAAACAAACAAACAATAGGCATGAGTTACGCTTTGAATATAAAATTAGGTTGTCGATGAACATTGGACAATCATCTAAAAATGCCCAGTTTGTTTTGAACTCTAAGTACCTACTATTTATTATTTTATACTAACTTGAATACTAGCTTACTAATTCAAGATCTGTACAACGTGTTCAAATTGAAAAATACAGTCCACTTTTCAGCAAAACCGCGATTTTTGGTACATTGCGTCCAAAACAACACAAAGTCTAAAAACAATCTAACTATTATAAATCATAATGTCTATTTCTGGTTGAGCTTTACTTTTTAGGACTTATTCAAATATTGACTAAAATTATATGAATGATATCAAAAATAGATGTAAAGATGGTGACGACGACGACCATTAACAAATTTATAGTATTACGTGAAATAGTATAATCATCAGCTGAAGATAAAAACTACCTCTACTTATAGATTCAAACCTGGCACAAAAAACATTACTTTATCTAAAATACTGTGCTTCTATGCTGTTTATTTTAAGCGGACGCTCCTAGTTTCGTTACGGAAGCCGAAAATAAATGGAGGTACAGTTAGCTATCTAGTACGAAATCGAAATGAACATCAAAAACGTTAAGCTATACACATGCAATATTGACAAAAATAATATATAATCTCCTAGTGATTGATGTACACAAACTTAAATCCCACATCATAAAACAAAGGGGACAATAATACCACACAATAAGACAAATAAGACAAGACAACAGTAAATCAACAAATTTAGACAAGATTAAAATAAATACCAAAAAATAAGACAAAGAGGACAATAATACCACGCGAATAAACAAAGGGACATTAATTCCACACGATTAATGGCGATTCTTTTTAAATTCAGTTCTAGAAAGTCGCTTCGCTACAATGGAGATCGATATCATAAGACAAAGGAGGTCGTAATACCATTCAATAAGACAAGGGAAACATTAATAGCAAAACAATAAGACAAAGAAGACAATAATACCACACGATTAAACAAACGGACATTAATTCCACACGATAAAAAACAAGGCGTATCTTCTACAATTCCAATTTAGTTCTAACTCCACCTTATAACATAGAGTCGCTTCGCTACAATGTCGAACGCCGAAAATATGATCCCGCGACTTTTTGGTCGGTCCATTTTCATAATCTGCAGCTTTTTCGAGCTTGAGTACTAATTGTTACGACGTCGAAATTGAAAATGCCAAATACTGCAAGCTTAACCTTTTTAAATCTCTTAATTAAAAAGTGGAGAAAAATCAATGTAGGGAATGCAAAAAAAAACAAAAGTCTTCGAAATTCTCCAAACATGAGGTAATTTCATTTATATGTGTATGTATATCAGTTTCCGGTTCCCATAATACAAGGAATCCTAGGACGGAGCCAAATGACCTTGATTTTAAAAAAAACCTTTTTTTTATATCAATACATTCTTAAAAAGTTAATCAATATAATGTAAACAAGTATTTAGGTAGTTCAAAATCATTCCTTAACCCATTTCATTACTACTGTTGGTCTCTTTCCATATCCCATTCCCACACAATATGTGGGCTAAATCCAGGTTCCAAAATGACTTATGGTCAAAGTTTGTGTCAGAAGTTTTCAAGCCACCTTTAAAGCCTTCTTACATGGCTTAACGACTACCATCTAGTCGGTATCAAAGGCTTAAACCTCCCTTACAGTACGGTAACTGCCACCAAAATTTTCAAAACTTATTCACGTTATATCTATTTTTATTTAATCTGTGTGAGTGACGTAACTAGTCTAAATAAAACCGCGGCCATGACCAAATATATTATTAAAGTATGAATATTATTATTTTACCAATAATCCACGTAGGTATTCATTTCTTCAATGTTTGAGTGACGTAACCAGGCAGTCTAAATAAAACCGCGATCATGACCAAATATATTATTAAAGTATGAATATTATTATTTTACCAATAATCCACGTAGGTATTCATTTCTACTATTCGGTACAGAATTATTGTAAGTTCAACAAAAATGTATTGCTAATAAAAACTTAGTATTTAAACAGATTTTCTTAGTCACTAAGTCTAAACTATGACGATTTTTAAAACCACCAAAAGCAGCAAAATTATGATGTGCTTTAAAAAGAACAAAACGTTATTATTATAACAAATTGTAAGATACGCATATTATAAAGAAGAAACTCCGAAATCAAAAGCTGAGAGACAATAAACGCGGACTACAAAGCCTTTTGTATGGCTAAACTCATTTACTCGACGTTAATTTTAAACGAAATTTAATTTATCTAACATTTGCAACATTTTACTGTTCATCTGGAGCTCTTTAATAAACCCTCGAGAGAGAGATGTATCTTTAAATATTACTTAGGTCTTGTTTATTTAAACATGAACTTAGTATATATGAATTCAGCTTTCACAAACAACACTCACAGCACGAACAATTGAAGGGGAGTTTTTTTTTATTTCCTCAGAATAAGTTGTTGAGGTTTATGAATATACCCTGGCCGTATTATATTACATTGAAATGAATAAACATTAGGCTAAATAACCCCCAGCGAACTAACGCAAACTCGGGGTTAAATAAATAATAAAATGGACTTGAATGATACGATTACACAAACTTTTTTGTAATGTCTTTTGGGTGTAGGTATGTTAAGTTTGATTGTTTGACTCAGCCTGTAAACTAAACGGCTTGGCGGATTTTGTAGCGTATGATATCGCTAGAATCGTCTTAATTTTTAAGTTTTAATTTAATTGCTTAGGTTACGTAAAATGTGAACAAAATAATCCAGTTTTAAAATACAAGGTGTTCAATTAAAGCCTGATTTTGGAACTTAAAAAAGTAAAGAGAAACAGTAACGAATGATGTATATTTTCATTGTTCCATGAAATATTATGAACTCCCAATTGTATGAGTTCATTTAAAATTGTCAACCGGTGGACAAAGAGAGTTCTAAAGTGAATATCGCGTTTGGGCAAACGTAGCCTGGAACGCCACTCGGCTAGGTAGAGCGATGATTTGCGCAGGGATGCTAGTAACAGCTAGATGCGCGTGGCCGAAGATAGGTATAAGTGGCGTGCCTTGGGGGAGGTCTATGTCCAGTAGTGGACTAATACATGCTGATGATGAATTTTATTAGTTGGGGGGAAAGTTTCTTTGTATTTGCATGAAAATTCAAGATTTCCTATGATTTATGAACCAATATTGTGCTACTGTTATTGAAACTGTACTGAGCTTTATTTTTTAAATTAAACAAAATGTACCGAACTTTTTCGATGCTTCGACTCATTTTAAACCACAGAAAAAAACAATTGAAAAAAGTTTTCTTTTTTCTTTTGTTTTTAAATATGTCAACCTAAAACGTTTTATGGAAACTTTATTTATACACCTACGAATTCGAAAAGACTTTCCCTTGGACCTTTGGAGTACTTTTTCAAAAATCTGTCGGAAAATTATTAAATTTGTATGTTGTAGGTATACATAGCCCGTTAAATCTACCGAGTGCCAAGACAAGATGTTAAGCTAAGTAAGCTGAATAGTTTTACACATAATTCCTCTGTTCTTCTTCTTTATCTTAAGAGCTAGGCTTTTGTCGGTGGAGTAACCGCCATTCTTTCCTACTCCTCGGCAACTCCTTGACTTCCTGGTACGACATGAGGTGACTTTGGCTTTCACTTGATCGATACTACTTATTCTCGGCCTCCCTCTGCCTCTCTTTCCTTCTATCTTTCCCTCAATGATGTTCACCAACTTCATAATTGAAGTAATTGTGTCGTAACAAATGTCCCGTAATATTTCCTCTTCTATTCTCAATGGTACGTAATTTATTTAATTGCTTTAGTTTAATGACGGAAGCAAAATTAAAAATCTGTTTGTGATAACTTGCGTATTTTTAAATCCAATTGAAATACCACGTCAAAAGTATCAAGTATAATAATTTGTATATGTATGGAATCCCAAATAAAGTGATTTATAAAAAAAATAATATTTTTTAATTAATAAACAATATTCATCTCCCAATCTTTGAAATAGCGCCTTAATATTTAATGTGCACTTAACCAACTGGAGTGCTTACATCCTTTGATATACATAAACTGTACGTTTTTGTGGTATTCACAACAGAATGACTAGAGGAATAAATATCAATAACTTTTATACACAGACAGTTTCAAAGCCCCGTCACAGTGACAAGTCATCTCGGCAAAGTCAGAATTACACTTTTTATTATGCATTATGTTGTAAGTATGTCCTATAGATATAAATAATTAATATTTCGATAAATACAATATACTCAAAATGTATACATATCTACTCGACACTGATTGTGAGTCTCATTTTCAGAGCAAAACTGTTTACATATCTACTACACTTACCCTTTTTTGCACATTTCCTCCTATCCTTCAGATTTACGTATTCTGAATCCTGATGTTCCACGGTTCGTCTTTTGTTCTTTGACGAAGGACATCACATTACTGAACAAAATGGTCGGACCAGCCACAGTCGCCCTAAATTCACACGACAGATAAAGAAAGTCCAGATAATCCCAGTAAAATATTACAGTCACTCATCACTGATTGCCACTGATGTGTCAACACGACACCAAATATCACAAATCCTGGCTCGATATTTGACCGGAGACAAACAGATTAAATTTTCAAATATTCTCCCTCAAATAAGTAGCTATTCTTCTGTTTTTAACGCTTTCTTGCTTTCAAAATTACCTTCACGTTCTATTTTGTTATATTTATTGGAGAATTGAAGAATTCTTTCTTTACAATGGCTTTGGTGCCCGGCAATTTCCGCCATGTTTGAAAGTGGATGACGCATGCGTACTAAATAAATTTGCTGCGCGCATGTACATTTTGAATTTTTATGGGAAATTTTTTACAACGGCTGAAAATTAAGATACGACGCCTGTTTATACACAAAACTGAAAAAGCCTGTTCTGTTAAGATATTTCTTCGACATCTGCTCAATGTGTATTAAAAGAGCAGTATTGCTTACATTACCCGACAAGGGCTAAGCAAAATGGAGGTTCATGATTTTAGCCCGTATGTATGTATCGCATAACTACTACTTACTATAATTTAACAAATGAGGTTAAAATAACACAAGACATTAGAACGGTCTTGATCGTCCGCTAGTTATAGGCTATGTGACGTTACACTAAATTCAATAAGACTAGAGGACATAAAGTCACGAACAAAAAAGCATATTTAAAAGATGCTGAGCGAAAATTACTTGCATTTTTTTACTTTTTTACTATAATTGTCTCAAATGTGTACCAAACACAAGCTCCAAGCTAACTAAAAAAATAAAATCTAGACTAAATAACATTTAAAGCGGCACTGTACATCCTTTCACAGAAAATAAAAACTCCAAAATAATTTAAAATACTAAAACCTGGGTACGGAAAATAGCGCTCAGAATAGTATGAAACTAGAAAATATTCTTGTCTGACATTCTTATTTACAACATATTTCAATATTTAGCATCTAGAAAGTAGACAATTATTTACATATAATTTTTTTTATATTTTTTGTTTCTTATTTTTCAGAGCGTAATTTTCTCGTAGGCGGATTTTAGTTTTTAAATTATTTTTATTTGAATTTTATTTACAGATACTGCACTAATAGGATGATAAAAACGCCTCAGACAGGATTTTGTTTATCATGCGCGGTAAATTTGTTGAGGACAGTATTGTACAGTGTACACACTTCAAAGGAATCCTTTGCTGGGTCCCCAAAGGACCCTCAGAGGGCTTACCGCAAACAGAAGCTCACCTCCCTCACTCAATCTTTTTTTGTCCTCGCTCAAAGGTTAAGTGTAATGTGCCTAAGTATAGAAATTGTATTTCTTTACACATTTTTTTTACAAACAAAAATTTGTAGTAAACGCTTTAACAAACACAAACTGGAATCAATCATAAAACTGAACTACTTTACAATAATCTCAAAGTCCAAAAATCTGTTTGTGTTTTAAGTCATTAAAAAAAGTTATTTATGGTCA
Source organism: Coleophora deauratella (assembly GCA_958295455.1). Classification (NCBI taxonomy): domain Eukaryota; kingdom Metazoa; phylum Arthropoda; class Insecta; order Lepidoptera; family Coleophoridae; genus Coleophora; species Coleophora deauratella. The sequence continues at coordinate 7,802,060 of OY282409.1, read as the reverse complement.
AAGCCAGATGAGCTGTATTTTTTAAATACATACTAAGAGAAGATTCAAGCCCCTCCTCTTGACCAGCTTCCCAACGTTCCAGCAACCATTCACTACGTAGATTAAAACCATGCAGATCGTACGGAAACTAAGTTTCACTTTTGTGCTCCCAAAAATGCACTTTTGACCTTCAATTTTTTTGTAGAATATGTATACGTATTAAACACCCCTTTTCAGGGTTCCGTAGTCAACAAGGAACCCAATAGTTTCTCCAAGTCCGTCTGTCTGTCTGTCTGTCTGTCCGAGGCTTAGCTCAGAGACTATTAATACTAAAGAGCTGTAATTTAGCATGGATATGCAATATGTATATTAATCACGTAGAAAAAGTGGTAAAATAAAGTATTGAAAAAAAAAACCAGGGTACCTCCGCTACACGTGAAGTGGGGATATTTTTTTATTTTCTCGACTATCCCATAGTGTCTATGGATAGGTATTTCACAAATATTGTGGATTTACCAGAACTATTTTTCGATTCAGGGATCCATTTTCGAAATATTAAGCTTTAAAGTGCCAGCTAAACGGTTTTTCTAGAAATGTAAAAAAAATCACGGCAATAGTATATATAATGAAGTTAGCTGTCCAGGGGAATTTCTGCACGCCATCGTTTCCACCACTGCACATGGGTAATGATTCATTGTCCCATGACGCAAAGAAGAAAGCCGATCTTCTAGGTAAACTCTTTGCGTCCAACTCGACATTGGATGACGGGGGAATTGAGCCGCCGACCATATCCTGTGCAAGAGCTGTATACCGGATACCCGGTTCCATCAATGCTCAGTGCGTAAACTACTTTTTTCCCTCCACATTCATAAGTCGAGTGGGCCCAGTGGAATCCCTCCTATCGTGTTGAAGGTGTATGCTCCAGAGTTGGCTCCAGTTTTAACGTGCCCTTTTCGGCTTTCCTACTCTTCTGGCATAGTCCCGAACTCATGGAAAATAGCTTTGGTGCACCAGATCCCTAAAAAAGGTGACCGCTCGAATCCGTCCAACTACAAGCAGATAGCCATAACCCCCTTATTCTCAAAGATAATGGAGTCCATTATTAACAGCCAGCTCCTTCGGTATCTAGAAGACCGCCAGCTACTTAGTGACCGACAATACGGTTTCCGTAAGGGTCGGTCCGCTGTAGCTCAGGGGTATTAGGCTAAATTTGACCAAAAACATAAATGTTTCAAGACTAGCTAAAATTTTGTATACTGATTCTGTAAGTGGTAGTAAAAAATTACTCAAAACTCCCCATTCCTCCCCCGCTTGCTTCCTGAGATATACAGGGTGTTGGGGTCATTTACAATATATATATTTTTTTATATATTTGACCGATATCCTTATTAAAGAAACTTCAAACAGTAAAAAAAGACTAAAACAGCACTGATTTGTAAGAAAAAAAACAATGTCTTATCAATCATAGTTATGTATAACAATAACATGACAATTTTCACATGATTAGCCAAGATAATGGCGACAAATGTAGCTCAGGATTATAAGTCTAAATTTGATAAAAAAAACACCAAATGGATTATAACTAGCTGAAATCTGGTATAATGAATGAATGTAAGTGGAAAAAAATATTATTCAAAACTATATACCGCACTTATATAGCTCCATTTTGATCATAAGTACGGAATGCAAATCACAAGTTTTCAGCAGCTCTTCGTATGAAGCTTGGGTCTTTCATGTAGAAAAGGTGAGTCATATGAAGGCCTCTTAAACTAAAATCCCTTCCCAGATGATTTTCAGATAGTTTTGCCTATCCCAGGGATAGGCAAAACCAAAGTGGACTGAGATAATCGCCTAGGGTTTAACACGTCTTTATCCATATCCGGTCTGCCGCATTCGATAACTGCTGATCATAGAGACTAAGGATCGAACTCCTTTGCCTCATACGTGCATCGAGGAAGTGTCTAACTGTACTGTCAATGTTGTACAGTTCTTTAACTCTATCAAACCATTTGAACTTTTTGGGAACAATTAATGGGGAACCGAGCCGAAAGTCTTCTTGAACAATCCAGGCAGCGGAGAAATTGCGTCGCTTGCAGTTTACCAATTTGCCCTCGACAACCGTCGGTTTTGGCAATACAAATTGATATTCATTACCGACACATCACTGTAACAACAATACTACTAGAACTATATTACCTATAGTATGCTGACATTGTAAAAAAAATATTTGTCGAGAAATAAGCGATAAAAGTTAAACTATGCGTTTTATGTCTCGCATTTAATTGTATTTCTATTTTCGCTCAGTATTTAGCACAGAATTCTTAAACTATTTTTTTTCAGATCCCAGTAAGTGTAGCTTTCATATAATGTATGCAATATATAATGTATATATCTCTAGTGGTTAAAAAGTAACCGATCATTATGTGAATAAATCTTGTTCCTCTTGTACGAATTTTATTAAATTACAAATTTTGATTTAATAAATATATGGTATATATGATTTAATAAATAAGATTTTGTTCCAATAAGAGTTATACATTCCCCACAGTACAAAATAACACTGGTTAACAATGGTTTTGCCCATGAATGATGAAATACAAAAAAAGGCAGTACTTGGTAAATACTAATCATCCATTATAATATTACAAGCGTCTTAGCTCGAGTTATCGAGCTATGCAAGTTTAAACTTGTATTGCGTTCGCCGCACTCTTGCAAGTTTCGACTTGTTCGTTGTTATAACACGGCTTTACTTTACTAGATTTAATACATTATAAAGAACGTTAAGATTGCACTGGCATTCGCTATCAAACACCGTGAAAATACAATTAGTGTATGACGTAGTAATAGCACTGTAACATACAGCAACGTCTTAAGTGTATCAAACAAATTTTGTTTTTAGTTTTTATTGTGAAGTTTGAACTAAAACTTTGTTAATTTATATTTTTGATATGCCTCGTTCCTGTGAAAGCAATCCTAACAATTTTTGTTACGTGTGTGGTAAATTCACTACAAAAAATACGAGAAAAAACTTCAGTCCCAGAATCTGTCGTGCTTACGAACTTTATTTCGGATAAAAAAAGTGTGGCCGTTTACACCAGGAACTGAAAATATTTTTTATCCACCTTTAGTGCAAAAAGAAAATATTATTATACCACCTCTGCATATAAAATTAGGATTGATGAAAAACTTCATAAAAGCACTGAATCGCGAAGGTCAAGCTTTTCAATATTAAAAAAAAAAGTTTACAAAAATGACAGATGCCAAGTTAAAAGAAGGAATTTTTATAGGACCTCAAATAAAAGAATTAATGAATGACAAGACTTTTGAAAGCACATTGAACAGCAAGGAAAAACAGGCCTGGACATCCATGATAAAAGTTTTTCAAAATTTCTTGGATAAAAAAAAATCTGAAGACTATGAAAACCTGGTTAAGAATATGATCCAAGCATTGTACGCTCTCGGTTGCAAAATGTCCCTCAAAATACACATTCTCGACTCACATTTGGATTTTTGTCCTTAAGATATGAGAGATGTTAGCGACGAACATGGTGAAAGTTTTCACCAGGATATTTCAGGCATGCAACAGCGATATCAGGGCAAATGGAGTCCTGCTATGTTAGCAGACTACTGCTGGACGTTGAAGAGAGAGGCTGTAGATATTATTTATAAACGGAAAAGCAAAATATTAACTCATTTTAAAAATTTATAATATGTGATTTATGAATATAATGTTATCTTAAGTCAAAAGATTTTTATTTGATTCCACAAAAAACGCGAGCTAACTTGACCTTAAAACTTACATCAAAATGTATGTTTAGAGGTATTCTTTCGCAATTAGCACAACTCATTTCATGGATTAACAAAACCTTAAAATTTGTTAACCAGAATTACCTAGGTAGCAGACAATCAATTTATTTACGAATAAATAAATGATAAAAGTTAGAACAACACATTTTACGCTACGCTGCCGCGCATTGAATATTTTTTTTGACAATATTTATTATGTTCCCCCTTAAATAAAATTAAATATCAATAACCCTAGTAAGTGTGGCTTTCACATATATTTTTTCGTGCTAATATCTTTGGTTGTAAAAGAAATATTGACGTTTGTATGAGAAAAAAAATTTCACGTTTTTCGGATTTTATTAAATAGTAAAATTTCTGTCCATGTAAAGTATTTTTTTAAATCAAGAAATGAATCCGTCATATTTGAATTATCCGAAAATTATATCACACTTGCCCTAGTGCTTATAATTCTGAAAATATAAGCCTCAAAGGGAGGCGCGACAGAATCAAACTTTCCCCGCCTCCCCTCGCCACCCCCATGGTGCCTCCCGATGCTTCCCGATGCTTCCCGATCTGAATGCATTCAAGACCACCTGAGGAACTACTGTGCCAAATTTGAGAGCTTTATTCAAAATAAAACGCATCCTATACAACATTCCTTAGACAAAGAACGGGATAGGGGGTGAGGGGGCAAATCTCAAAACGCAAGCGGGGGAGAGGCGGGGAGTTTTAGCACGTTATTCTGGTCAGTATTCTGAGTACGTATGCAAAAAATCAGCTAGTCATAAAAGATTTTATGTTTAAAACCTAATAGTCCTGAGCTACTGGTGATCTTCTTGTCTACCTGACACATCGTTGGACACAGTCTATCGAGAGGGTCTGGTACAAAGCACTTCTTGCGAAGCTTCCTTCTTATGTGCTTTCCGAGGAATTATGCAAATGGGTCACTAGTTTTCTTGCAGACAGAAGCATAAAGGTCTTAGTCGACGGTGCATGCTCAGATTCTATGTCTGTGAACGCTGGTGTCCCTCAAGGCTGTGTGCTTTCGCCTACACTGTTCCTTCAGCAGCACTTATTGTTATGCAGATGACAGCACAGGTGATGCCTTCTATACCGGCCGTGCCAAAATTTCTCGGGAAAACGTCATCGTGAGCCGAAACAAACTTGTGTCGGAAATTGAGGCTTCTTTAAAGAAAGTCTCAGAATGGGGTCGACTTAATTTGGTCCAGTTTAACCCTACTAAGACACAGGTTTGCGCGTTCACTGCCAAGAAAATGTCATTTGTCGTATCACCTCGTTTTGCGGACTAGTATCGGAATCCTTGGTGTCGACATATCGAGTGAAGTCCAGTTCCGTGGTCATCTAGAGGGTAAGGCTAAATTAGCCTTGAAGACGCTTGGTGTGCTCAATAGATCGAGACGGTATTTCACTGCGGCCCATCGCCTGCAACTTTATAAGGCGCAGGTTCGGCCTCATATGGAATACTGTTCTCATCTCTGGACAGGGGCATTCCAGTACCAGCTTCTCCCTCTGTACCGCATTCAACGGAGAGCAACTCGAATCGTCGGCTGCCAGGATATTTCAGTTCGGCTTGACTCCTTGGCGCTGCGTAGAGATGTAGCCTCGCTCTGCATTCTCTATCGCTTGTACAATGGGGAGTGCTCCGAGGAATTGTTCGGATTGATCCCTGCCGCCTCTTTCCACCATCGTTCTACGCGACAACAATTTCATCCCCATCACTTAGATGGTTGGCAGTACACAACTGTGCGTTTCACTACAAACTTTCTGCCTCGCACAATGAAACTGTGGAATGAATTGTCACCTGCGGTATTTCCGGATCAATACGATATTCAAACTTTCAAGAAAAGAGCGTACTCCCATACTAAAAGCCATGAACGCAATTGTGACTCCTCTGGTGTTGCGGGTGTCTAATGTCTATGGGCGGCGGTAATCGCTTACTATCTGGTGATCCGTCTGCTCGTTTGCCACCTATGCCATAAAAAAAAGTTAAAAGAAAAACTATCACAGCTAAGTAGGCTTAACAAGTTAACGAGTAGTAGTCAATTTTCTAAGACGGAAGGTTTTCTCCTTGAAGCAGTGTCTGTCGAAGTACTACGGAACCCTACACTGCGCGTGGCCCGACACGCTTGACCGCTTTTTTATAACAGGACATTTCTGCATATAATCATTTTATTCTATTTAAGATTTTTAGGGCTGTATGAAAGTGTAAACTCAAAACACAAAAAACTTAAAATGATTTTTTATTTAAGCTTGCGTCACACATTCTTTTAAAAAATATATTTTTTGTAAAATTATACGTAAAACTGTTTATTTTTGCCAAATCTAATATCACTTCTGACCGTGACCTCATCATTATCTTAGCTGCACTATCAAACAAACGCTTTCAACGGAGCAAAAACAAAGTGTAATGAATTCATTACGATATGCAAGTTGATTTTTAATGGCATGGATTATATAGTCAAATATAACCACTTTTGTTTCCTTTTCTGATCAGTAGGCTCTGGAATACAACGTTATTCCGCCTAAGTAAGCATAAGAAACAAAATTTAATTCTCTCGTGAAATAATAATTATTATTATTTTGGCCTCATCTTTAGTAATCACTCTGTTAACAACCCATTACGTTCCGACTGCAGGTGCACGGGTCTCTTCCCATACATGGGGAAGGTTAGGCCACACACGGGGACCAAGTCCGTATTGGTGGAGGTTGTGGGGCTAGTGGCCAACCCCAAAGTCAGAAGTTTTCAAGCCGCCTATAAGGCCTCTGGCATGGCTTAACGACTGCCAACTAGCGATAGCAGCCGGCAGCAACGGCTTAGCGTGCCTTGCTATGCACGGAAACGATCGAGATAAATGCCACTTACAGTCAAACCCATCCAGGTTATGACCGTGTCTGTAGTCAGTTAACCTACGTGATCGACGCGACCACGCAAGCAGCACTGAGCCACGACCGCTTCATTATATCACTCATATTTTTATTGTTATTTTCAATAAATTTTCAAATTTCAAAGGCTTTTTTGAGAAAATTGTTAAGTTTCATGAGTAATATTTTTCGCTGGCATTAAGCACTCATCGGCGATTAAAAAACCACCTTCTAATAAGATCGATACAAAAAAAATGGCAAGTGCATGTCGGGACACGCGCAGTGCAGGGTTCCTAAGTACTTCGACAGACACTGTTTCAAGGGGAAAACCTCCCGTCTTACAAAATTCCCTACTACTCGTTAACTCGTAAAGCCTACTTAACTGTGACAGTTTTTCTTTTAACTTCATTATATATACTACTTCCGTGATTTTTTTCATATTTCTAGAAACAACCGTTTAGCTGGCAGGGGGGGGACACATGACTTTAACAAAAATTTACACTTTAAAGCTTAATATTTCAAAAACGGATCCCTGAATCAAAAATGGATTTCGCAAATCCACAATATTTTTTGGAAGACCTATCCAACGACACCTCACACAATGGTATAGTCGAGAAAAAAATCCCTCATTCCCACTTCACGAGCACGGAACTTACCCTAAAAAAATATTTTTTTCGGTTTTTCATTTTACCACCTTGTCGACGTGATTAATATGCCAAATTACAGCTCTCAGTACTAATAGCCTCTGAGCTAAGCCGCGGACAGACAGACAGACGGACATTATTATATATTATTATAATTTATTAACTATAAGGGTTCCTTTTGACTACAGAACCCTTAAAATCCGTACTGGTCATTATAGTACTCTGTGTGGCCAATCAGGCTGACCGATTCGTATCAAAATATGACATCAACCATTGGTTTTAATTTAGCACTATTTTGGAACTCATCAGCTGGATACTGCAGAAAGCTGCTTCTAAATTTGACCTTCAGTATCATTTTACTCTCTTTTATCTACTAGCTACGCTATTTTAAAAATGCTTAAATTAAAAGCGAATTGGAATTTAGTATGCCTGCTGCCGACGCGCGAGTCGTCGTCGCGCACATGTTTTTGAATTAGTAATTTCAAATTTTTATCCTATTCTTGTACAATGACGGTGTTCTATATTTAAAAACAGTGTGTTTAGATAGATATTCGGTTAAATAAAGTAAGGTTTAGTAGTTAAAATTAGTTGTTATTTATCTCTAAAAGATCGATGTAACGCAAAATCATGCAACGTAAACAGGTAATTATTAGTAGCTATGATATACATTTATGATGTAACAATAGTTAACTGAAGCTTCTAGTCATCATAGTGAACAATTTTTGTTCTACAACTGCTAATACCAGTAAATGTTGAAGGACTCTCTTTACAATACAAAAAACACTCATCAATTTGTTTGTGTGTTTGAATATTGTTTTTAGAACTTTTGTTTTGCTTTGCTTTTTGTTGAACAGAAAAGATAATATAAGAGTTATATTATTTATTTTAGTAGATCATTCTATCTATCTATCATTATTACATTGGTCTAGACCGTATTCGTACATAATTATGAAACCAATTTAGTGAAACAAACCACAGTGTACTTGTCAAAACATTCATGCTTCTATCTCACTTACTGACATTAGTCAGAGCGAGTAGGCAATACAATGGTGACTTCATCCATGTCATCTGCGTACCAACCAATCGTCGTACCATCATCCAATCTCTGGCCTTGAACCAATAGACAATGTGTTATCGTTTAAAATCAAATGGTCACAGTTTAAAAAGGCAATTCTTATAATCTGTATTTAAAAATAAGCGACGAATGGGATGAACTGGGTAAGGTTGCGGGCAGCGCAGGACCGGCCGGCGTAGGGCCTTTGTCTAGTAGTGGTGCAGCAGTCTGATAATGATAATTTTAAATCTTATTTTAAAAATTTATTCTTCTTCTTCTTCTACTTAGCGTTATCCCGGCTGGAGCCAGGGTCCGCTTTCCTACTCAATCTACTCCACTTTGCCCGATCTTCAACATCCTCTTCAGTAAGGTCATTTTCTTTCATGTCCGCTCTCACAACGTCAAGCCAACGCTTCCTGGGCCTTCCTTTTAAAAATTTATTAACATCAATAATTAATGGAAGTTGATATTGCCTTCGAAGCGAGCCGCGCGCCATAGGATATATTTCCGAGGATTGTTTATTGAGCCATGAATTTCTGCTGAATGCCTCAATGTGGTTTTGATGAATTTTGTTACAGAGATAGATTTTTGTCGCGGCAAATTCTTGAAGGGAGTGCAATAGGGAAGGAAAGTTTGTAAGGGAAACCAATTATTTCCCATGTTATGGAAACATCATATTCTATTCTTACTACGCAGAGGAAGTCGCAGGGATAGTAGTCAATAGTAGTAATTCCTAAAATCTTAAAAAGTTGTTTCGATGGAGTTGCTTTTTTTTTACAGAAAATTGTTCAGTTAATTTATTTTTTTCCCGGAGGAAAGTATTACTTTGTTTGTGCTGTAAGAAAATGCTTCTTGTAAAATTTCATGATTCTAGGTATAGGGTACAGGTTTTGATTCTCTTGCGAATTCCCTTGCGAGTATCAAAATATGCAGCATAAACTGCCGTATCTTTTATTGCGTTGACTTAGAAATTAGATTTTTAGGGTTCCGAAGTCAACAAGGAACCCTCATAATTTCGCTATGTCCGTCTGTCTGTCCGCGGCTTAGCCCAGAGACTATTAGGACTATAGAGCTTGTCACGGATATACATAATATTAATCACGCCGACAAAGTGGTAAAATAAATCTTGAAAAAAAATATTTTTAGGGTTCCGTAGTCAACAAGGAACCCTTATAGTTTTGCTATGTCCGTCTGTCTGTCCGCGGCTTAGCTCAGAGACTATTAGGACTATAGAGCTTGTCACGGATATACATAATATTAATCACGCCGACAAAGTGGTAAAATAAATCTTGAAAAAAAATTTCAAGGTAAGTAAGTACCTCCCCTACACGTGAATTGGGGATGATTTTTTTTTCTATCCCATAGTGTGGGGTGTCGTTGGATAGGTCTTTCAAAAATATTGTGGGTTTGTGACAACCATTTTTCGATTCAGTCATGTCATGAGTTTTGTTAAGGTCACGTGGGCACATGGCCGCCCCCCCCCCTCCAGCTGCTAGCTGCTGTCAGCTAAACGAGTATACAAGTGTAACAAAATTGATGTAGTACCCCTTAACTGGGGATTCTACTCATCGTACTGACTACTGAACAACTTTTGTTCTACGACTTTAGTCAAGTTGCAAAAAATTTTTTGAACTCTCCATACAATAATATTTTAAACCTATTATAATTATTATCGTCACATATATTATGTAAGTTCAAATATTTTTATTTTCCAAGCGTCGTCGCGTCGGGGGACCGCTAAAGTTTATAAAGTATTTTTTCAACAACAGCTAATTGATTATTAAGAATTACATTTAGGTACGAGCGATCTTTAATTTCATGCATAGTCTACGCACTACGTAATGCCGCGCGCGGAGAGCTCGGTGTGCGGTATGCGGCGCGGGGGAGGCGTCACCAAGTGCAGCGACCCGAACGGGCATACACGTGAGGGCAGACGTCGTTGACGGTTGTGTCGATTTTGCGAATTTTGCGAGTAAATTATTTTGTTGCAATCTGCGACTACACTGATGATCTTCAAACGGCTGATCAGGTCATGGTTACCTTACCATATACTTTCAATATCATTGAAGTAACACGGTACCAAATTTCGAATCGATCGGACATAAGGAAGTTAGTCAGATCCCCTCATCAACTAGAAAAGAGCTGATGATCTTCAAACGGCTGAACAGATTTTCATGAAACATGGCTAAGAACACTCGGGATAAAATTATCTATGACACAAAAAAAAACAAAACGAAATTCGGTTTATCCGTTTGGGAGCTACGATACCACAGACAGATACACAGATACACAGACACGTTAAACTTATAACACCCCTGCGTCGGGGGTTAAAAATGGCAAAACAGATAATCAATTTGTATGAAATGTCCAAACATATTTTTTGTTACTTGAGCAAAGTCGTAGAACAAATGTTGTTCAGTGCGATGAGTAGAATCCCCAGTTAACGGGTCTTACACCAATTTTGTTACACCCAAAACTATCACAGTGAAATAGGCTTTACAAGGTAACGAGTAGTAGTCGATCGATCAACTTATCAAAGGCTGTGGTTAGTGAGATATCACGTGTATTTATCTTTTCGTTGAACGCACGATTTTTAGAGTAAGTTCCAAAGGTCGGAGTGTGGTTGTTAATTAGATTTTAAAGTTGTGTAAATTAGATTATACGCCTATTTAAAGATAATATTCTGAAAACTGATAAGATACTTTGTACAAGAAAAATACACGTGATGTTGGTAGTCTAAAACCTCACCACGTATCACCGGGGGGAGGGGGGGAGGGGACCCCTATGGTATAAGTTTAAAAAACAAAAAAATAATGCTTAAATATACTTTTATACTACACCTACTTACAAAGTACCTTAATACTTTATCGAATTTGAGGCAGAATGTACGTTATTACTATCGTACAAATATGCGGGAAGAAAACGCGCTGAGCGGGTGGGAAAAGTGTATGAAAATTCATTACTAACGTGTTTTTTTTTTGGTAAGACTACTCCTATGTCGGTAAACTAATGTAAAATGCCAAAAGTTTTTATCTCCAAGTTCGCAAAATGATACTGGCCACTAGCTTTTTTCAAACATTATTTTGAAAAAAGAATATGTAGGTGTAGTGTAAAGCACTATGTATCACTCGGAAGAAAGTGCGATTCCCAACTCGAACTACATCTCTCGTTTGTAATCAGTCACTTTCTCGCCTTGATGAACAATGTACTATTAAATTAGTTTAAATATGTTTCGATGGCCAGAGTATGTCCGTAATAGGTGCCTTGAATTAATAGTTAGATAGATTCTGTATGAAGCCCAGAAAACGCTGTAGTGCTAAAGATAGGGCAAATCAGTATTTGCTGTATAGGGCGCTTTAAAAAAAAGTGTTTTCACCTCTCTACCACTAAATGGATGCCTTTGGTCCCTGAACTCGCAGAAAAAGTAATTCTAATTTCGAACACCACCTTTGGCGCGGCGCTGAAAAAAATATGGGCGAAGATTCTTTCAGAACTCATTATTATCGATTTAACTCATAGGCAACAAAATGTTAATATTAACGTTATTTAATGAAATTTAAGTTTATAAATTGTGCTATTACATTTTAAAGACGTAATATTTAAAATAAATATGTTTTTGTAAAAATAAGAGTAGTTAAAAATATCATGTTTGCTTTGCATCTTAGGTCTTCATAAAAATGTCAAGCAGTGCAGTTTCCGAACGCAACTTCTAAATTAAAAACATTATAATAAAAAAATTATATTGTCTCCAAAGAGTTAATCAACTACGTTTTTACTTTTCTCGCTGATCCAGGTGAAAAGTTGTATGTTTCACACGAGAGCAAGTTATTTTTATGTCTCGTGCCTTTAAACCACTCACTGTGCTCAGAAGTCTATACATATTAGAATCACTCACTACGCTCGTGATTCAATTCTAGACTGCTTCGCTTTCTCGCGATTTAAAGTCAGCACTCATAGCAAAAAATAACTTTGCTCACTTGTTGAACAAATAACAATTTTTAGTAATATATTATATATATATATATATATATATATATATTTATTTATTTATCATTTCAGATCCTTGTTGTGGTTTCCAGCTTGTTTTATTCTCTTGGCGTAGGCTACGCTTTATCGACGCCCCTGGTCACAGTACTTCTCTCGACTGGTTTCAACGATGTTGGCAATACGATGACGATGATTGAGGAAATTACACACAATACACTTATACGTAAGGATAGTGTTCAATTATTCTGTTAAAAGTTAAACATTAATGTTAATAATTCCTTAGCTTTGATGCTTTACCCAAGTGGAAGGTAATAATTTTCAGATGTATATCATGTCATATCAGTTTGATTGTTAACACCTGTAGCCAAAATGGCTTGATGGACAAACTGAAGATTTTTTTTTGCTAAATTGGTTATGTTTTCTTATCAATAGTATCAAATTGTGCGTGACGAATCTGATTTTATAAAATAGTACAAAAGGGTGCGCACCAGAGTTTCACTGTTACTTGAGTGTACAAGTTCCGAGTGGTAGGAACTTTGTACTAGGTAGAAAAAAATATGACTACTTAAAAGTATGTGTAAAGCATCTACTTAAATAAAAAAGATTTTGATTTGATTTTGATTTGACTTGTGGGGTGCGCTAAGTCGATCTCGCTTCATTCTGAGCCTTTGCACCTAACTTAGCGACATTGATAATACCATAGCCATGGAGGAAACCCCATCCACTTACGATGTTGTATCGTTTTCATATTGTTAATGTGAGACTTATAAACTGTTTTGTTCCAGATTTTGTTAGGACATTGGCGAGTGCATTAGGCTTCCTCATCATAGCCATAGTGATGCAAATCTTCGGCAGAAAAGTAGCTCACATCGTCCTGAATGTTTCTTTGGTGATCAGCCTGGCTCTGTCTATTATTGCTAAACATTTAAGCGTTATGTTCCTTGCTCAAGTGATCCAAGGGATCAGTATTACCGGAATTTTTGTAAAAGCTATAATACTCAGTGAATATTGTCACAAAAAAAGAAGAGGACTATTCATGTCCCTGGAGAAATCTGCTGAGTGGATTGGTGGATTAATGTGCCACTTATTGAGCTCATGGATATCTTGGAGATATGTTTGTTTAATAGGTACAGTATCACCATGTATATCTATTGCTCTCACTATATTCTGGCCGGAGAGTCCTTACTTTCACGCAATGAAGGGACAATATGAAGAATGTACGAAGTCATTCCATTTGCTACACGGAGAATCCGAAAAGCAGAGAAGAGAACTGCATTGCTTAATATCTGTGCAACAGAAAAAGTTAGAACAAGAGAGACTGCAGCGCCGATCAATGATAACAAACACATTTAGGAAATTCTTAGATAAGAGTTTTTGGAAGGTATTTTTAATAATGGCTGTTGTAATTTCATTGCATTCATTTGGAAATTTGTCTGAATTATTAGTTGCGTTCTATTCACACCGTGTTATTTTGTTTCACGGAATAATCAACGGATATTTGATGTTTTATATATTAATGATATCAGCGTCGTTGCTGTCATGTTTTATAATATTAATTGAGAGACGGACTGTTTTATTCGTTTTCGGTTTTATTTCAGTTGCAATACTATTTTTGGCGAGCATAGTTGCATTAAGAGTAACAGATGATTCAAATCGAGTACTTTCAGTTATGTTAGGCCATATTGGTTTATACCACAACTTCTTTATCAACTTATCTGTAATGCCCGTTTGTGCTATTATCTTCGGGGAGCTGTACTTCCTTGAACACAAAGGTATAGGTGTTTTCGCATCTGGTATTGTATTTGTAGTTTTACAGATTGCGCATACATCTACTATTGTGCCATTGGTTGTATCTGCTGGTTTAGGTTATACAATTTTAAACGCTGTATGGCTTACAGCTTTGTATTGTATATGTTTAACGATTTTATTCTTTATACTTCCGGAGACAAAAGACAAAACTTTGCAAGAAATAGAAAATAAGTTACGAGGTAAAAAGATACCTGTAGCAGAAACATCCGCTGATAATGTTGAGATGGGTCATGGAGGATTTAGTGGACTGTATGGTAGGTGGTGTGCGTGACCGACTCACCTGGTGATCCTGGCGAAGCTATCGAAGGAGCACTTTATCCGAAAGGGAAAGGGGAGGGCGCGCGCCGCGAATTTAGCGAATTTAGAAAGATTGTGTTATGTGGACGTATTTATTTTTATAAGCTTTATGCGCGTTGAGAGCGAACACCAGATGATGAATGAATTATTTTGAAGTGTGAGAAAGAAAGGGATAGATGATATGGCGTAAACAATGAATAAACTATAGATAAGTATGGATGAGCATGGAAGTTGAATGGCCAAACCATTTTCCCCCGGCTGAAGGCATGCCTTTAGGAGCGTAATAAAGAATATGAAGAAATAACAAAAATAGCACATACCTCAGCGATGATAAAAAAAAATCATAAATCTGTATTCCCTTTAACGAAATAAGTATTGAAAATTAAACCGAAGTAGTTATAATAGTTAAAAGCGTTATCAAAGAAAATATTAATTAATTAAAGTAAATGAAGTTGTAAAGATTCACGAACATTATTGAAGCGGTAGCGGACACAGACGAACGACAGGTCTTACGTAGCTACCAGTCTTAGTCTTGACTTTGACTGTCCGCGTAACTCCGTCTTTGCCGGGATAGAGAGCCTCGACGACCCCGAGCGGCCAGCTCAGTGGGGGCGACTTGTCATCGCGTATTATTACTACGCAGCCTATTTTGACCGGGTTAGAGGGCGTATTCCACTTAAGCCTAACTTGAAGGGATGTCAAGTACTCAACTCTCCACCTGGTCCAGTAAGACTGTACGAGTTTATTTAACAGCTCGTAGCGATTAAGCCTATTTTCTGGAGTATTAGAGAAATCTTCAGCGGGTAAGTATTTTAAGGGAGTCATGTTAAGAAAGTGAGCGGGTGTTAAAGCAGAGGGCTCAGATGGGTCTGAACTCAATACGCAGAGAGGCCGGCTGTTCATTAGCCCCTCAGTCTGAACAAGAACGGTGTTTAGCTCTTCATAAGTGAGTACTTGACTACCAACAACCTTAAGTAGGTGACTTTTGACTGATTTAATATTGCTCTCCCATATTCCTCCGAAATGGGGAGCAAACGGCGGGTTTCTTTTAAATTGGACGCGAAAGTCAGCAAGGTTTTGGTCTAGGTATCGATTGTGTTGCTCAGAAATTAGAAGTGAATATAACTCATCCAGCTTGCGTTTTGCTCCGAGGAAGTTAGTGCCGCCGTCACTGACTATTAATGAAACGGGTCCTCTTCTGCATATGAAGCGTTTGAAAGCTGCCAAGAACATCTCAGAACTTAAATCTGAGACGAGCTCTAAGTGCAGAGCCTTTGTCGTAAGGCAAATGAACAAGCAGAGATAGGATTTGACACTCCTTACTCCGCGGCGTCGATAAGGCGTTACGAGGAAAGGGCCAGCGTAATCTACTCCGGTGAAAACAAAGCTCTTGACCTCACTTACCCGGTAGAAGGGTAAGTCTCCCATTAAAGGCAAGGTGTTTTTTGGTCTGAATTTGAAACAAATATTGCAATTTTGAACGCGTTTGCGAACGGCGTTTCTAGCGGCGAGGATCCAATAACTTTCCCTTAATATAGCCAAAAGCAAGCTAGGCCCTGCGTGAAGATTGATGCGATGGTGATGATCAATAAGAATCGTCACTATTGGGTCTTTAGCTGGGAGAACAACTGGATGTTTTTGTTTAAAATTAAGCTGCGAATGACGCAAGCGACCACCGACTCTAATAATGCCGTTCTCATCAACGAAGGCGTTCAGCTTTTGAAGCGTGGGATTGAAAGGCTTTGCAAGATCGATGTGTCGTTCCTGTATTGAACGAAGAATATATTGTTCTGCGACTTCTAAATCTTGTACCGATATAGATCCACGGGATTTCAAAACTTTAGCGAAACGTAAGACGTAGACGCATGTATGGATATATTTACTCCACCTTGAGAAACGCGCTCCTAAGCTGTACAAAATATTTGGAGCGTCATCATTACAGATGACGAGAGCGGTAACTTTCTCCTCGGGAAGAGAATCTTCAATACGAAAGGGTCCTATAGGCCATTGATCCTTACTCAAAACGAGCCAAGGTGGGCCGTGAAACCAAAGGCGATTATTTACCAATTTGTTTGGCATAACTGGTCGCGAAATTATATCAGCAGGGTTCTGATTTCCAGGAATATGAAACCAATACTCAGCGGATAGATTCTCTGTAATGGCGGAGATCCTATTAGCGACAAAAGTCTGGAATCTGTACGGGGGAGCATTGATCCACGATAGCGTCACTGTAGAGTCAGAAAAGGCGATAGTTTCATTAACAGTGACGCGTTCATTTAGCGAGTTTCTGACTGCTACCATTAGGTTAGACAGTAGCAAGGCAGCGCAAAGCTCGAGACGAGCTAGAGTAACCTTCTTGGTAGGCGCGACTCTAGATTTAGAGCAAAGCAGCATACATTGGCCTTCGTCAATTTTAGTCGAGCTAACACGAATGTAGATAACGGCACCGTAGCACACTTCACTGGCATCGGAGAAGCCTATAAGGGAAATATCGCGGGAAGTGTGTAAAATTCCAATGTGGCGCGGTATTTTAATTTTTTCCATGAGATGAAGTTCTCCCAGAAACTCATCCCATTGGTTCTGTATATAAGAGGGAACATCTTCGTCCCAATCTAAGTTGAGCTTCCAACATTCTTGCACGAGCAGCTTTAGTAAAGCGGTTACTGGACCTATAAAGGAAAGCGGATCGAAAAAACGTGCGGCCATGGATAGAATGCTGCGTTTCGAACACTTCGGCGATTCTAGTTTAACCTTAAAGAAGAATGTATCCTCTTTGGGCTTCCATTGTAGGCCTATGATCCTAGTTACCGCTTCGTCGTCAAACTCGATGACATTGGAAGCGCGGTGATCAATGGGAATGCGTCGCATTAGTTCAGCGCTGTTTGAGATCCACTTCACTAGTTTAAAACCTCCAGCTTTGAACAAATCTACTAATTCTCTATACATTCCCTCCGCCTCTTCGACAGAAGGACTGGATGAGATGTAGTCGTCCATGTAGAAGTGTTTCTCAGCGGCCGTTGCAGCGTTAGGAAAACGTCCGCGTTCGTCGATGGCGAGCTGACGCACAGTGCGCATCGCTAAATATGGTGAGCTCGAGAGTCCAAACGACACGCGATTGAACTCGTATGTTGCGATAGGCTCCGAGACATCGAACCGGTAAAATATTCTTTGAAACGGTTGATGCTCTTCACATAGTCTGACCTGGAAAAACATTTTCTCGATATCGGCTGAGATAGCAATCTTGAAAAGTCTCAAGTTTAATAATAGGTCGAATATGTTTGTTTGTAGGTTAGGTCCCGTATGGAGTATATCGTTGAGCGACCTGCCCGATGTTGTCTTACAACTGGCGTTCAAGACTATCCTGGTTTTGGAGGTAGCCTTTTCGGGTCGGTATACAGCGTGATGTGGGATATAATAGCAGGGACCTGGAAGCGGGTGTTCAATTTTGCGTAAACATCCTCGATCAATGTAGTCCCTAAGGGTGTCGTTATAGTCCTTACGGAGTTCTGGGATCGCGTCTAACTTTTTCTCTAATCGCAACAGCTGCATCATAGCTTTCGCGTCAGATTGACCAAGTTTACTAGGTTCGTCCTTAAATGGCAATGTAACAATATAGCGTCCGGTTACATCGCGAAGATGGGTATGCACGAAAATGTCTTCGCAGCTGGCGTCTTCTGGACTTAGATACTTTTTTGTAGGTACGCTTTCAAGTTCCCAAAACTTCTGCAATAGTTTATCAAGAGAAGGCTCTACACTCGTGTGGAAACTTTGATAAGCGTCACAAGCCTGCGGTGGCGAAGGCGTAGAGCATGTCGCCTTTCCCATTATCACGTATCCTAGGGACGTTTTTACGCCGACTGCGGCCGATGTAGGGGAAGTGACCTTGTGACTTCCTAGCAAAAATGGGAACAGCTCACTGCTTATCAGGCAATCGATGTCAGCGGGCCTGTGGAAGTCTTCGTCTGCTAGTGGTAAGTTCCTCAGATGATCTAAGTCCTGAGGGTTTATATAAGCGTTCGGAATCTTGTCCGAGATTATGTCAATGACACGCGCGTTAAGCGTATACTTGCAACGAGAGTCGAAGCGAGAATGGATTGTGAATTGAACGTAACCTGTGATAGACGTTTCGGAAAGACCTATTCCTTTAACAGTAGAAGGAGCGTGTTTAACATCAAGGTTCAAACGAGCACAACACGATTGAGTTATAAAATGACTCATGGAACCGCTATCTAAGAAAGCCCTGATTTTGAATCGTTCACCTGCTCGGTTGTAAACATAAACAGTAGCGCTTGGCAATAATATTGTTGAATTTAAGAGTTTATAATCCGTGGAGGCGGCTAAAGAAACATTATTCTGCGGAAAAGACTGAAGTGGCGTTGGCTGAGCAGATGGCGAAGAGAGCGGTGCGTTATCAGCGAGGGCACGTAGGGAGCGGGAGTCAGAGAGCGAGCACGAAGCTACGGCGGCGGTGAGTGGAGCTCTTGAACCACCACCAGCGGCGGCAGAGCGGTTAGGTGTTGGACCCGAAAAAATGGGTGTTTCGGATTCATACCTATAACCGTCAACGTGTAGTTTTGTGTGATGCATACGTCTGCAAATCGCGCATCGATTGTAGGATTTACACGACCTAACGTTATGAAAACCTAGGCAGTTGACACACAAGTTGTTGTTTTTTACAAAGTTATTCTTGAATACGGAGTCTAAGTGAAGGAAAGCGTCACATCTAAAAAGCGGATGGGTTTCGTTTCTACAGAACGGACAATTGAGAGTAGAATTATTGTTGCCACTACTGTTAGTAACACACGAGTGAGCTTGCGGTTTAAAAGATTTATTATTCTGGGGATTTGTTCCCCAGCCCATCCCAAATTTGTTTACGAATGGCACAGAGGGTTTAGCGTGAGTATGCGTTTTAATGTATGGAGTTGCCGGAGATTTAGACGAACTCGCATTGCTTAGCATGTAAATCTTGCTTTGTTCTTTAACAAATTTAATAAGAGTGTCTAAGGACGGAATTTTGACATCGCGGTGCGCTTGCTCAAAGAGCGTGACAGTTTCCCTATCCAGCTTAGACAGAGCAACATGGGTCAATATAAAATCAGTCAAGTCCTCTAGTTCTAATTGTTTCAGTGCGGACTGAGCGGAGCAGAAATTGTCAATGAAGGCGTCGAGTGAATTGACAGATGGGCTTTGGCTGCCCTTGAAATTGAGCATCTGTTCTATATATATGGTAGCCAGAGTCCTCTTGTCTTCGTACTTGTCCTTTAAGGCGTTCCAGAGGATTTCATAGTTTTGAGCAATAGGCGGAATTCCGGCGCAGACTGTAAGTGCCTTTCCGGATAGCTTACCTATCAGGTATTGAACCTTCTCTGCGTTCGAAAGATGAGGATTTTTGTCAATGAGCGTACTGAAATTTTCAAAAAACATAACCCATTTGTTAGGCGATCCATCAAAAGCCATCAGCTCCAGCGTTGGTAACTTTCGATTCAGAACGTCGTGACGGCTAGGGCCTGGTTGGATGTTGAGAGGTGCGAGAGTAGAGGCACTAGGAGTGAGTTCGGACAGCATAGCCTTAACATGACAATAGATTTCGTCAAAAGAGAGTAGCTTCGCGAAGTCGGCTACCGCTTTGGGGTTTGAGGTCAAATTAGCCATGTTCAACTGCTCTGAAACCTCTATAAATTCTTTTCTTACGTGTTCAATAGACTGTGAGCGAATAAGAAATGACCTTTTTTCTTTATCATCACCAATGTTTAAACTTAAATCGTACATGTTTTGTACTAAATGAAAAAGACTTTGTTGTTTCGCGGTCAACATCGCGATTTTATTTTGAAGTTCCATAGTGACAGAAGCCTGGCGCTGTGAATCTTCGGACATTTGAAAATAAAATCTTATTCCAGATGAGATAAATAAAATCTTATTTCAGATGAGATAAGTCAAATAGATTTAAAGGCGGGCGAATGAAACTTCAACCGGGCTGTCTGACGTTTGTCAATTTCGAACTGAATGAATTCTATATGACGCATATGAAAAATAACAAATAAATATTATATTCGTAATATAATATGATGCAAAAATAACTAAATGGAGATAAATAGCGATAATTATAGCGTTAGATGCGTACGACCGATTGTTTGGCGAAAATGCGTAGCGAGTGAGCGTATGTGAATGCGTAGATGTATCTAGCGATGTAAGAGTGATGAGATGACATGGGGTGAGGATAGAAGCGAGGATATGAGCGAGGATCCGAGGATCCGGCTCCGAGGACCAGAAATGAAGGATTTAGTGGACTGTATGGTAGGTGGTGTGCGTGACCGACTCACCTGGTGATCCTGGCGAAGCTATCGAAGGAGCACTTTATCCGAAAGGGAAAGGGGAGGGCGCGCGCCGCGAATTTAGCGAATTTAGAAAGATTGTGTTATGTGGACGTATTTATTTTTATAAGCTTTATGCGCGTTGAGAGCGAACACCAGATGATGAATGAATTATTTTGAAGTGTGAGAAAGAAAGGGATAGATGATATGGCGTAAACAATGAATAAACTATAGATAAGTATGGATGAGCATGGAAGTTGAATGGCCAAACCAGGTCATTTGATTCAACATGAAGACAAAACCGAAGTAAACAATTGAAATATTTGGATGTTAATATACAAAATTACTTTTTTACATGTTTTAAAGCTTATAAGACTAAGTGAATATTTAAGTTGTTCGGTTGCATAAAGGATTTCAAACTTTAAATTAATAATAGATAATCAGGAATATATCACACATGACCATCCAGCTCCAATATTGGCTCCAAGGTTGGCTGCATCTTCTTCTTATCGTGTGGCACATTTAACCGTCCTGTCCACAAGGTATAGACCGCGGTTGTGTTACCTATGTATCGTACCAATTTGTATTATGTATTATACACCCAGACAAAGTAAACAGATGTGCTGGTCACATAAATCTTTGACCTGAGTGGAAATCGACTCTCAAATTAGTAATTAGTCACGATCGCTTACCTCCACTGGTGCCGACGCCATAGGGCCTAGGGGTGACCGAGCCCCTCCAATGACATTATCAGTGGGGCTGAGCCCCCCCAATATTTTATAACTGGTGTTGTTTTTTTCTCGGGATACTTTTATTCCAAAAAAAAAATCATTTCCATGTATGTACGCTCAACGATAATCTCAAAAACTATACCCACGCGGGCGAAGCCGTGGGCGAAAGCTAGGTAGAAAATAAGAAAATATATTTTTTTCCGCCCTAGCTACCCCCAATATTGTTATGAAGTCGGCGCCCCTGCTAACCTCCTTCTAAGCCACCAAGTCTAGCACTCTGCAAGTCAGTTCACTAAACAGACGTATCATCTGGTGCTATTCTAATTAAAAACATCGAAACTCTGTGTAGCATTTCCAGTAAATAATAATTCACCGTGAACAGGGTGTAACAGAAAGGTTTGATAATACTTCAATTTCATTGTAGCAATCTATTGTGTTTTTTTTTTTTTTTTTTTATGGCAGAGGTGGCAAACGAGCAGACGGATCACCTGATGGTAAGCGATTACCGCCGCCCATAGACACCCGCAACACCAGAGGAGTCACAAGTGCGTTGCCGGCCTTTGATTTGGGAGTACGCTCTTTTCTTGAAGGTTTGAATGTCGTATCGGTCCGGAAATACCGCAGGCGACAATTCATTCCACAGTTTGGTTGTGCGAGGCAGAAAGTTTCTAGTGAAACGCACAGTTGTGGACTGCCAACCATCTATGTGATGGGGATGAATATGTTGTCGCGTAGAACGATGGCGGAAAGAGGCGGCAGGGATCAATCCGAACAATTCCTCGGAGCACTCCCCATTGTACATGCGATAGAGAATGCAGAGCGAGGCTACATCTCTACGCAGCGCCAGGGAGTCAAGCCGATCTGAAATATCCTGGCAGTCGACGATTCGAGTTGCCCTTCGTTGAATGCGGTCCAGAGGGAGAAGCTGGTACTGGGGTGCCCGTGCCCAGAGATGAGAACAGTATTCCATATGAGGCCGAACCTGCACCTTATAAAGTTGCAGGCGATGCGCCGCAGTGAAATACCGTCTCGATCTATTGAGCACACCAAGCTTCTTCGAGGCTAATTTAGCCTTACCCTCTAGATGGCCACGGAACTGGACTTCACTCGATATGTCGACACCAAGAATTCCGATACTAGCTGAGGCATTTAGGGGAGTGTCCTCAAAACGAGGTGATTTTATGGATATCTTTTATCAAAATATTAATAGAATCAGATCTAAATCAAATGATATATTCTTAAATATACTTAGTCACAATTACGACATTATTTGTTTAACTGAAACTAACCTGAATTCTTCCGTTTTTGACGACGAAATATTTGACACCCGGTATATTGTCTTTCGTAGGGACCCGGCATACTACTTGCATATCCAAAAAGGAGGGTGGTGGTGTTTTAGTTGCTGTTCACAATAAATACAATATTATACGTCAGGCTTCATGGGATAGTGATATTGAGGACCTATGGCTCAGTATCTTGATGGACTTTTCTTCTAATAGGACCATTCACGTATGTTTGTGTTATCTTCCCCCCGACCTTCCGTGCGATAAGCTGAAAAATTTTTGACTGTCTTCATAAAGTTATACTTGAATGTGACTATTCAGATGAAATCGTTTGCATTGGTGACTTTAATACACCCCATCTCATTTGGCGTGAAGTTCCTCACTCCACCGTGATGAACCCATCAAACCCTCTTGACTTTAAGGCCAACTTATTGTTAGACACATGAGCCACGTGTGGTTTCAATCAATTCAACTGTGTTCCCAATGCTAACGATCGTTATCTTGATCTAGTCTTCTCTACAGTTCAAAATATACATGTCAACAACACTGAACCTCTGTGTAAAGAAGATATCCATCATCCTACATTAAAAATTAGTATTCTTTCTACTATCTCTCCTAAAAATATCACAAAAACTAAACCTAGAAGGCCAAACTTCCATAAATGTAATTTTGACAAGGTAAAACATGAGTTTATTGATACACATTGGCTTGAAATTTTGTCTTCCCCCGAAGTAAATGTTGATGTCAAAAGGTTTTATGAAATATTCAATAGTATAATACTCAAACATACACCACTGTCTAAAAAGGATACTGGTGAATTTCCACCCTGGTTTACTCTTGGTCTTAGACGCTGTATAGCCGAAAAGTTAAAATTTCACAAACTACTCAGAAAGTCCAAAAATCCCGCGACTACGACACGTTTTCGCTGTTACGCAAACGTAGCAAAGAACTTATTGTCAAGTGTTTTGATAATTTCATATCATCCGTAGAAGACTCTTTACGCGATGACATCAAAAGCTTTTGAAGATACGTTCATAGCAAGAAGAGTTCATCTTGTTCTATCCCTCAAACCATGAAGTATGGCGATCTCTCATCTTCCGATAAAAAAGGTGTCTGCGAGTTGTTTTCTAACTATTTTGGTTCTGTTTTTGAAAAGGCAAGCTCTAGCTCGTTAGAGGCCTCATTTGACTGCTCAGCTATTGATCCATATTGTAATTCAGTCCTTAATAATTTATGTATTTCCGAAGATATAATTCGCTCTAAGATTAGAAAATTAGATGTTAACAAGGGTTCAGGTCCTGATGGTATTCATCCGTTTTTCATCAAATACTGTAGTTCTGAGCTTAGTATTACGTTAGCTATAATCTTTAAAAAATCTCTTAGATATGGTATCTTTCCCAGTATGTGGAAAAATGCCCATGTTATTCCAATATTTAAGTCGCAAGATGAGTCTCGCTGTGAGAACTATCGTCCTATACGCATTCTCTCATGTTTGTCCAAATTGTTTGAATCTGTTGTGTATGATGCTCTTTATCACCATCTCAAGCCATTTATCTCACCTAATCAGCATGGATTCCTCAAGCAAAGATCTACTACTAGTAATCTACTTGAATATAAAACTTACTTATGCAATGCTTTCGCTAAAACTAATCAATTTGACTCAATCTACACAGATTTTTCGAAGGCATTTGATAAAGTAAACCATTCACTACTCTGTCGCAAGCTTGCTGCCTATGGGATTCGCGGAAGCCTCCTACGCTAGATAATTTCATACCTCTTTAATAGAAGTCAGCTAGTGGCTCTAAAGGGAGACTTTCTTCTCCTATTATAGTTACATCTGGAGTACCTCAAGGTTCTCATCTTGGACCGCTTTTCTTTATCGTATTCTTAAATGATCTGGTTGAACGATTATATTGTCCCAATCTACTTTATGCCGACGATTTAAAAGTTTTCTCCACTATCAGTTGCCTTAAAGATACTATTAACCTCCAAAAAGGACTTAGATTCCATTTCTCAGTGGTGCTCTGCTAACCAAATGTCTCTTAATGTGAAAAAGTGCTGCGTTATTACCTTTACCAAAAAAAAACAATAAAATTAATTTTGATTATTCTGTGGACAATCATATCTTAGATCGTAAATCTGTAGTAAAGGATTTAGGCATATACTTTGATGAGCAATTGTCTTTTCGTAATCACTATAATTACATAATAGATAGATGCTCGCGCCTGCTTGGTTTTTTTTTATGTGATAAGGAAGGCAAACGAGCAAGTGGGTCACCTGAATAACAAAGCCATTCAAAAAGCCTGACAGCTTAATTCATCTGTATAGCTCTTTAATAAGAAACATCCTAGAGTACAATTCTGTGATTTGGTCACCTTTTTATAATGTTCACATTAAGCGCATTGAGCGCATTCAGTCTTTCAGTCTCGTCTTTCAGTTTTAATTTTAATAGAGTTTGCAATTCTTACTCAGAACTATTGGCAAAATTTAAGCTCAGTAAGTTGGAAAATAGGCGTAAATATTTTGATTTAGTAACCCTACATAAAATTATTCACTCCAATATTGATTCTCCCGTGCTTCTTTCGGTCATTAATGTTAATACCAATTATCGATTCCGGGTCCCTAAAACGTTTCAACTTCACGTATACCTAAACAACACTTCATTTTATAACCCGATTACTCGTACGTGTCGCCAATTTTATGAATTGTCTGCTGCCAACGACGGTGTTGACATCTTCGACAGCAGACTTTTCAAATTTCGTAGTCAGCTCGTTGATGTTATGTTGAAGTAGTGTCGTAATTGTGGCTTCCCATTACCATTACTATGTCTCCCTATATTCTATTTTAATTAATAGTATATTTGTATCAATGGCACTCACCTCTGTTTGCATGTTATGTATAATTGTAGTATTTTTTTCTCTATATGTTTGTGAACTTGGTCTTTATTTAAATTGTCTGCTTATCTCTGTTTGCATACCTATATTGGACTACAGTCTGATCATATACTTATCTTATTTAGGTAGTATTTAAGCCCTTTTGACTGTAATCTGTTGGTGTGTTAAATTCTAATAAAATAAAATAAAATAAAAACACCAAAAAAATACATATACTTATAACTTAACCTGAAAAAAAAAAACGGTGGCTTCCCCTTGTGAAACTTATTTTCATACTAATTGTTTACCTGATTTGTATGGGAAATCCAAAATACTTTTTGCGATATATCTATCTGTATACCTTATGGAAATTTGTTTAAATTTGTACTAAGGACCTTTCATCCAAAGTTCAGCTGATTTATAAACTTTGTATGGGAAACCAAAACATTTTTTATGATATCTTTATTGGTATCATAGATGGAAGTTTGTTTAGTTTTATGAGCTACGTTAATTCGATTTCATGTATTTCAGAAGGACCTTTTTTATAAGTTCTTTATGTTTGCAAAACGTGATTCTTTCAGTACATTTATACTTAATAGAAATAGTTACATTAGATACATTAAATTAGAAGTACTACTTGTATATGTACTTAAGTCAATTAGGTAGCTTTAGTTACACTTTAATTTATAACTGTTTTTATTGTTGCGGGAAAACAGCCAACGAAAGGTTTAGTTATGTACCTAGCAATTAAGTATCTATCGCGTAAATCAATAAAAAAATCTATATTAATTTTAAAAGAGATACGATCTCTCCTGCCTCATTTTTTAAAATGTTTTTTTTTAAGTAGTGATTAAAAACCTGCACTTTGAGGTATTGTTTGTATGCTACTTAGCAGAACATACTGGAACTTATTTTATGTTTAACACCCTTTTATAAAGTATGTTTTACAAATAAATGAATTTTATATTTGTATTTGTTTTATTTGTAAGTTCTGTCCTACCATCTCTTGTATTCTCTTCTGCTGCCTGCAATCCTCATTTACAATAGGACAAAAAAAAACCATAGATTAGGTACGTAATATATTTTTCA
The DNA here is from genome assembly GCA_958295455.1 of Coleophora deauratella. Taxonomy (NCBI): domain Eukaryota; kingdom Metazoa; phylum Arthropoda; class Insecta; order Lepidoptera; family Coleophoridae; genus Coleophora; species Coleophora deauratella. Next base: position 7,775,334 of record OY282409.1, on the reverse strand, counting down.
TTGGATCGTGACCATCAAAACGTTTTACCTGTATGGGTAAAGAAAATTTGCCACTTTAACCATATTTTCATTGAATTTGGATATTGGTTGGTCATTCATTCATTTATTACATACACTGGAACGATAAAAGTTTACAACCAAGCTCGCGCCAATTCATTCGCTTAAAAATTAAATAGTACATACAGTTACAGTACAGTTGTTTGTTTTGTTTAATTTTATATAGATCCCAATTCAACTTTACTTGCTTATCTTGTAGTAAAAAAAAAAGAACACTTAGTATTATGTAAATTCTAAAAGTTATTAATGTTTGTTTATTGTTAGTTCAACTATATTTAACATAGTTTGTGTAAATCTACGCTGGTTTCCAAGATACAGGCTCTGCCTAGTTTGGAACCAATGATAAACTACTCTGTACACCATGTTTTTGTAATAAATATATTATTATTTTCGAATATAAATTTGGGCTACTCTGCACACTTGGCGCTAGGTCAAGTGGCAGGAGCTACTCCAGCAGAAGCACAGTCGGCTGGAGGTCAGTGCGACGAGGAGAGAAAGCGTCGGACAATCCGGGCATTGTCGAGGAGGACTGCCTTTTGCATAGCCGCTATTATCGGTCTGCCTCGAAGTCCCAGCCGTCTAAGGTTACGATCCAGGTCAGCGGGGATCAAACCATTAACGGACAGGGCTACAGGAATGATTTCGGTGGATTGCACTTGCCACACATCCGTAACCTCGTGCGCCAGGTTAAGATACCGCAGCCTCTTGTCGGCATCAGCTTGCACGAGGTTTTCGTCGTGTGGAATAGTGATATCCACTAAAACACCCTTGACTGCGCCCGATCCAACAACACGATATCAGGTCTGTTATGATCAACAGACCTATCCGTGATGATTCTCGGTCCCAATAGAGCTTGGCGCGGTCGTTTTCGAGAACCGACTCCGGCGTATACTTGTAATATGGCAACCGCCGAGCTATGAAGCCACACTTTAGAGCGATCTCTTGACGCAGGATCCTGGCTGCTTGGTTATGTCTGTGCAGATACTCAAGTTACAAAGAATTGAACAACCGGAGGTTATATGGCGCAGGTTATGGTTATGGTTATTATTATTATTACATTAATATTTTTAGGGAAAAATACAAAATCATTGTGTGGGCGGCACCTCGTTTCAGTAATCGAACAAGGTGAAGGAATGAAATCCAGGTTGTGATTTTCCGCAGCCGGGGGAGCGAGAGGGCCAACCAAGCGAGCTTTTTTGCATTTTCTTTATTTTTCTTCCCGAAGTAGCTTATACATCGCTTACCGAATGACTGAACGGATCGCTGACCAACCACCTCGTATTTACCTATATAAAAAATTGCTGGCCAGCGATCCGTGTATTTTCCTTTTATAGGCAAACTCGCTCGGTTAGCCCCTCACCCCCTGAAATGCATTTATTCATTAAACATAGTAATATCGACATTTTCGTAACAAAAACATACCAACTTATAGTAAACCTTATTCTTAACATAATTCGTCTCATACGTCCGCTCGCCAGGCTGTTATCTCGTTCTGACGAGCGAATTTCTATTTACGCATATTTATCCCGCCCCCGCGCCCCCCTGATATAAAGCTACACGGCTTGTACGGGAAGCGGGGTTTGCCCAAATTCCGATTTCCCGGGGGTTTTCCGGGTTTTACCAAACGGATTATAGTTTCTGCTAATAAAACACACCCAAACGACATATTTTAATAAGGAATAGCTTGAAAAAACTAAATATCTGATTTCTACCTAGGTTACCTATCTGTACCTGATTTTGAAGGTTTTGTTTAATGAAGTCAGGTACGTCCTAACTAATTAATACAAAAAAAAACTTTGCTACCCTAATTAGCATAATTAAGACCTAAAACTATGCTTAAAAAATATCCTTAATTCTACCTTAACTACTTGTCTACTTATTTCTAATACTTTTATTTATTCAATGTAGACTTAAGCTAACTAATTAACATGAAATACTTAACCTATTTAACGTAATTAAAAAGTTAAAGGTAAAAAACTATACAAAAACCTTTTTTAATACGTAGCCTAAAATACCTATGTTTACCTAACTCTAATACCTTTATTTAATAGAGGCAGACATAGGCTATCATAATCACAACAAATATTAAGGATATCTGTAGAAACAAAAAAGTTATAACAAAAAACACTTATAAAATTTCACCTTATTACTCTGAGTTATCCTAAGTAGCTAATTTACATGTCATGTTTATAAAACTGTTCATAACTATGCTATTTCTAACCGTTCTTTATTCCAAGTCTCTGTGTTGTGATCATTCTTCCGCCGTCGCGTGAGCGATCACTCCTGGATCCACCTTCTTCGTAGGTCTTCGCAGGACGTGTCCTCCGCTGGTGACGAGGTCGACGACTCGGATCACTCCATCGTTGCCCGGGAACACTTTCTGGACTCGTCCTCGTGGCCAGGTGTAGCGAGACAGGTTGGAGTCGCAAATCACCACCAGGTCTCCTTCCTTCGGTGGCACGCCGGTCGTGCGAGGCTCCCGCCAGTGTTGGAGCAGAGGGACGTACTCATGCTCCCAGCGCTGCCAGAAGACGTCAGCGGGGATCTGGGCGCGCTTCCACTGTTGTCTCGGCGCGACGTCTCGTTCTTCGTACCGCTTGAACGTAGGAACCCTGGTGTTTGGTCCGATGAGGATGAGGTTGGGCGTGATCCCTTCTGGGTCTGCAGGTTTCGTGCCGACGTGCGTCAGGGGTGGAGAGTTCACGGTGTTCTCGACTTCAGCCAGGAGTGTCATCAGGGTATTGTCGCTCGGGTACTTCTCGTGCAGCGTGACTCGTAGAGCTTCTTTTACCGTTCGAACCATGCGCTCCCAGGCTCCGCCCATAACTGGAGCTCCAGGGGGTATATAGCGCCAGGTAATCTGGTGGTTTGCGGCTTCTTCCTGGAGGGCTTCTACTGCTGCTTCGCTGAGCTCTCGTTTGGCGGCCTTGTAGCAGGTGGCGTTGTCGCTCCAGAGCTCCGTGGGGCACCCTCTTTGTGCCATGAAGCGCTGGCGAGCAGCTATGGCGGAGTGAGCGCTCAGCGAGTAGACCACCTCGATGTGGATGGCCCGGCAGGTGATGCAGGTGAAGAGAGCTCCGTAGCGCTTCTCCCGGTGACGGCCCACGATTACCTCGATTGGCCTAAAGTAGTCTAGCCCCGTGTAGGTGGAGGGCCGCTCGTGATGGGCTAGCCGTGCCGCTGGGAGGTCTCCTGTGGCCGGAGATGCTAGCTTCTTCCTCTGGAGCTGACACGAGATGCACTTCTTGATGAGCTCCTTGTCGGTTGATCGTATCCTCAGGATCCACATCTCCTGGTGGAGTTCATTGACTACCAGCTCCACCACTCCATAGTGCAGCTTCTAGTGGACGTACTGGATGTAGAGACGGTTGTATGGGTGTCTCCCGTCCATGAAAGGTGGGTTGGCGGCGTCCTCCCTGATCTGATGTGCAGATGTGACTCGTCTCTTCAGCCGCAGTATTCCTTCCTTGTCCACGAACACATTGAGAGCGGCGAGCCGATCGCTTCCATGTGGTTGAACTCCGCTGAGTACCCGTTTGATCTCGGACCCGAAGCTTTCCTCCTGCGATGCTCGTATCCAGAGTTCTTCCGCTCTCTTCATGAGGTGTGCCGGAATGACGCGGAAAGGGACTTTCTTGTCTTTGCTCTGTTCTGGTCGCTCTGCCTTCGGGACCGTCTTCTTAATGCGGCGCCAGTATGGGTCCTTCTCTTGGTTTTTCATGGTCCTCTTCCTTTTGGCTGCAGCGACCGTCGCCTTATGCGGATGACAGAGTTCAACGAACTGGAGGACTCTGGCTGTTGTCCTGATGAGTCGCAGCCAACTCGAGAACTTACAGACTTCTGGAAGATGACTGTGGTCCCGAAGCTCCTGGAAGACGTGACATCTCTCCCTCTCTTCTCCAGTTTCAGTTTCTTCTTCCAGCTTCTTTTCCTCTGGCCATTCCTCCTCCGGGAGCTACAGGAAGTCTGGCCCGTTGTACCACCGGTGCTGGAAGTCGAAGCCATGTAGTGTGCTTCGTGTCGCGTCATCAGCCACGTTCTCGCTGGATGGCAGCCATATCCACTCGTTCTTCTTGGTGATGTCTTCAATCTCCGCCAGCCTATGAGCCACGAAGGTTTTGAAGGCTCTGGGTTCTGCCCTTATCCAGGCCAAGGCGGTTCTGGAGTCCGACCAGTAGGTCTTGTCGGCCACCTCGAAGTCGTGTTCTAGCAGGACGGTGCTGGCCAGCCTCACGCCTAGTACAGCCGCTTGGAGTTCCAGCCTGAGTATGGATATGGGCTTTAGAGGAGTCACTCGGCTTTTCGCTACTGCCAGTGCCACGTGGATGCTGCCATCGCTCCTGATCGTGCGCCAGTAGACAGCTGCTGCATACGCCTCTTCGCTGGCGTCCACGAAGGTATGCAGCTGACGCGTGATGGTAGGCCCGTATTCGTAGCACCGAGGGCTCCTCATGTGCTCCACAGCTTGGAGTGATGCGATCCAGGCACTCCATTTCGGCTGCAGCTCTTCTGGAAGGTCTCCGTCCCAGTCTGTCTTGTATCGCCATGTGTCATAGACATAGACAATTCTTTATTTCTGGCATCATAAAAAAAAAGACATGTTAGGAATATAATAACAAAACAATACAATTAAAAAAGTAAGGATTCGTTTTGCGGGGTTGTGACAGGCGAAATCAAACCCAACGGATTGAAGAGCGACATCACTATGCTCAGGCGTCTTCCAAGATTTCGGATGGTGTCTTCCTTCTGTTGATGTGGAAGCCGAAGCAGTCTTTTCTGATGTACCATTGGAGTCCCAGAGTTTTCTCGGTTTCACTCGTCCACTTGTCGTTGGAAGATCAACCATTCAAGACGAAGCCCGCCTTTTTGTGAACGTGGCCCACCTCCTTCATTATTTTCTGAGCTTCTTCTTTGGTTCTGAAGCTCTGGAGGTAGTCGTCCATATAGCGATTTTTTCTTATTGCAGTTGCTGCCTCTGGATATTCTGATGCGAATGCGAATTTTTTCAAAATTGACCCTCGAAAGGGGTGAAACGGGAGTCCAAATTAGATAGAACAAAGCACAGGCCATGCCCCTGGGTCTAGAGATTCAAAATTTGGTAAGTAGTTTCCTTATAAGGTCTAAAGGTGTACTAAGAAAGGATTTTTCAAAATTCCCTCTAAATCCCTCTAAAGGGGTGAAACGGGGGTCCAAATTGGATAGATCAATGCACAGTCTAGAAACTTGAAATTTCGCAAAAAGTTTCCTTATACATAGAACGGAAGCAACCACCAAGGAAGGATTTTTCAAAATGCTCCTTCTTCATATAACGCAAGCATTCATTAAGAAAGGGTTCTTCAAAATTCGCCCCCTAAGGGGGTGACACAGGGGGTTGAAATATGTCATATCTACACACAGGCCAATTCCTGTGTATAGACATTTGAAATTTTGCATACGCGTTCCTTATATAACGAAGCCATCTACTGAAGCGCAATTCACACCGCGAGCTTCTGGCGAGCGAGCTGGCTAGCGAGCCGGCAGTCGGGCGAAGTTATGTGGGTTCACACCGAAAACTAAGCTAACTAAGTAAGCGGTGGTACGGACCACAGTGTAAATATTATACAGTATGGACGGACACTTCATGCTGCTTTCTGAAGGCACCTCACTAAATGCGGCAGCGTTCCTCACCACCGGACGGTTTCCGTCCGAATTTTATCAGAAGCTGCGGTGCGTTTATTTAATATTCGAACGTATATGTGTATTATTGTAACAATGGTCATTTCGTGAATCTCTCCGCGCCACGCACCCCCCTATCCCCCGCGCCCCGTAACACCCTCTCCCTGCGCTCCGCAACGCTACCCGCGCCACAACCCCCTCCCCCCGTGTCGCTGAAATTTATAACAAATATTCAGATCTGCCATCCCTTGGACCTGTGAAAAAATCAAATTTCTAAGTCAGCGCAATCGAAAGATACGGCAGTTTATGCCGCATATTGTAAAGCTCGCAAGGGATTCTAAACCTATGGGGTAGTTTCCCTTAACCTAGAATCATGAAATTTGCCAAGAAGCATTGTTTTATAGCACAAGTAAAGGAAGAAATCCGAAAACCATTTTGTAGTTTTGTACAAACAGTTTCATATTTGCGGTTGCTAAACTGACCGCGACCTCTGTCGATGTATTGGGGACAACAGTTTTCCAAAAGCAAAGTTGTCCCTCAATCCCAAGTGTATTGTACGGAACCCTCGGTGCGCGAGTCCGACTCGGACTTGGCCGGTTTTATGTTAATTGTATTTGCGAATTCTAATGTCACTTCTGAACGTGACCTCATCATTATCTCAGCAGAGCTGGACTATCAGACGAACTCTTTACGCAAGAAAAACAAGGTAGTTTGTTTGTTTGTTTGTTTGTATACTCTTTATTGTACGACAAAATAATACAACAAATATGAAAAAAAATACATGGATGCACAAAGGTAGTATGCAAGTTGATTTTTTTTAATGGCAGATATGAACATATCTAGGCTATTATATGAATCAAATGAAAACTACCTTTGTTCCTTTTTCGGAATACAACGTCATTCCGTTTAAGTAATCATAAGCAACAAAATTTAATTCCCTCGTGAAATAAATAAATATTAAGACTTAAAAATTCGTGTACTTCATTTTGGTCTCATCTGAGAAAAAAATACTTTATTAATCGGTCTCCAATTTTGTGACCGATTATTCGTACGAAAATATGACACCAACCATTGATTTTAATTTAGCATTATTTTTGAACTCATCAGCCTGATACTGCAGGAAGATAACTTCTAAATTTGACCTTCATTATCATTTTAGTCCCTTTTATCTACTAGCCACGCTATTTTAAACATGCTTAAATTAAAAGTGAAGTATGCCTGCTGGCCGACGCGCGAATCGTCGTCGCGTAATTTTTTTTATACAAGTAATTTCAAGCTTATAAAAAAAATAAAAATAAAAATAAAGGATAAATCCTATTGTTGTACAATGACGGTGTTCTAAAAAACCGTGTGTGTAGATAGATATTCGGTTAAATAAAGTAAGGTTTAGTAGTTAAAAATTTGTTGTTATTTATCTCTAAAAGATCAGTGTAACGCAAAATCATGCAACGTAAACAGGTAACTATTGGTACTATGATATACATTAATGGTGTAACAATAGATGTAGGACACGTAACTGAAGCTTCTTGTCATCATATTGAACAATTTTTGTTCTACAACTGTTAAAACCAGTAAATTTTTAAAGACTCTCTTTACAATACAAAAGACACTCATCAATTTGTTTGTATGTTTGAATATTGTTTTAAGGCTTAAGCGATCTCTGTCCTTGAACCGACAGATAAGCAATGTGTTATCGTTCAAAATCAAATGGTCACATTTTAAAAGGCAATCCGGGTCAAGGTTGCGGGCCGCGCAGGGCCGGCCGGCGTAGGGCCTTTGTCTAGCAGTGGTGCAGCAGTCTAATAATGATGATTTTAAATCTGATTTTAAAAATGTATTAACATCAATAATTAATGGAAGTTGATATTGCCTTCGAAGCGAGCCGCGCGCCATAGGATATATTTCCGAGGATTGTTTATTGAGCCATGAATTTCTGCTGAATGCCTCAATGTGGTTTTGATGAATTTTGTTACAGAGATAGATTTTTGTCGCGGCAAATTCTTGAAGGGAGTGCAATAGGGAAGGAAAGTTTGTAAGGGAAACCATTTATTTCCCATAGAAATATCGTATTTTATTCTTACTACGCAGAGGAAGTCGCAGGGATAGTAGTCAATATCTGTAAATCCTAAAATCTAAAAAAGTAGTTTCGGTGGAGTTGTTTTTTTACAGTTTTTTTTTTTTTTTTTATGTGATAAGGAAGGCAAACGAGCAAGTGGGTCACCTGATGGTAAGTGATCACCACTGCCCATAGACACCTGCAACCCCAGAGGGGATTGCAGATGCGTTGCCAACCTAGAGGGCTAAGATGAAATGCCTCTTGTGCCTGTAATTTCCTCGGCTGTCTTACTCTCCACACCGGAACACAACAGTGCAAGCATTGCTGCTTAGCGGCAGGATTAGCGAGTAAGATGGTGGTAGCGATCCGGACGGACCTCGCACAAGGTCCTACCACCCCGCAAAGGACACGTTTCATTTTGTGCCTGGACATGTACATAGTACGAAAAATATAGAAAAATATAGGCTTTCTAGGAAAAATAATGAAAAAAATATTAGAAGCAGGGTTGCGTGGTTCAAGCATAATGTTTTGTCAGCACTTTTTAAAATATAAATGGTAACACTGAAGCTTGCAATAGTAGGTCACGTTCAGAAATTACGGCTTCGTCCACATATTCCTCAGATGCTTTCTCTGACTCTGATTGACTGAACACCCTTCTGTTCTGACTTCTGACTTTGGTGTACGATTTTTAAAATCTGCGGATATGCCTTGCCTCCTTTACAGGCATAACAGCTGGTGGTTTTCGAGTTACTTGTCGGACAACTAAATTATTAATTTCAATGGTATGTACAAAATCTAGTTTCTGAACGTAGAATGCTCAAAATTGCGCTCGCTTCTCCATGTTGGGTGATTTATGTGTTGCGATTGTTAAATCTGAGAAACTAGATGAACCTCGTAACGAAGGTAAATCGAAGGAAATGTACAATTAGAAAAGACTATGTTTCTAATGACTTATTTATGATGTTTAGTACACAGACCAGGTCCAAGCTCCATAGTCCCATGAAACGTCTCCTTTATTCAGTTAATTTATTTTTTCCCCGGAGAGAAGTATTGCTTCTGCTGTAAGAAAATGCTTCTTGTCTTTCATGATTCTAGGTATAGGGTATACATAGGTTTAGATTCTCTTGCGAATTCCCTTGCGAGTATCAAAATATGCAGCATAAACTGCCGTATCTTTTATTGCGTCGACTTAGAAGTTTGATTTTTAGGGTTCCGTAGTCAACAAGGAACCCTTATAGTTTCGCCATGTCCGTCTGTCTGTCCGCGGCCTAGCTCAGAGTCTATTAGTACTACAGATCTTGACACGGATATACATATTAATGACGCCGATAGTGCCCAAGTAACATTTAGGCTGAAAAAAAATCCAATATACAGTTCTTTAACAGCTGACGACTGTATAGTCGATGGAAAAGAGAGTACAAAAATGTCTCCAGCTGTATTAGAGCAAGATTTGGTAGTCTTATACAGTCTAGCTGGTTAAGGGCTGTATACTGGCGAAATAATTACTTTTTGCTTTTAAAGAGCATTGGAAATTGCTTATAGACAGCATCTAGTGTGAAAATATACCATAAGCAGAATTTGACGACTAGAGCTGCCTAACGACTGGATAGAGCTCTTAGTTTACACTCTTTCACAGCTCCATTCTGTTTAACAGCATTGATTTTTTCTGTTTGCTGGATATTGGTGTAAACTTACTCTGTTGTAAAGCCATCATATATGGCTTGATAACAGCTGATTAATGGTCATTTCGGAAACCCCTATACAGCCAGGGTCTTTACTACGGTGTAGAAACACTCCTTCGGCTGCGTAAGAGTTTAATCGTACTCTTTTTTTTTAATCCAACACTATGAGTGTAGGTTTAACCTATAGTTCAGCCGTTAGTGCTCTTATGGCATCACAGGAGAAGATAATTCTTCCGAAAGTGTTTCCAAAGGGTTAAACAGGTTACTCATTTATCCGCCATATTGTGAACGGTGTACACGGGTTATATGGACTTGGTTTTCGCTTCTAAGCAGCCGCTGGAATAAATAAATTCCGATATACAGAAACGACTACTCTTTAAGCTGTCATGCATTCTAAAATTTTGCCATAATTCAGCAAATAGCTTCCTATTCGAATTTTTGAAGAGCCACGGCTGTTTAAGTTAGGACGCCATTAAAAACTAACCTATGAATTTATACACCAAATATTTTTGTCGTTAACTTAGTAAATTTCGAAGACATAATATGCAATAGAATTAGTAAATTGTCAATAGAAAAGCATATTTGAATGTCAGAATCGATTTTAGGTTGATTTGTAACGACTGGTAGTACTCTGAATTTTCCAACATTATTTAATTTTTGACCATTATGTATTTATTTCAAGGGCGCGTGAGTTTTTTGTTAATAATACATATACACTTTCACGGAGAAGTAGAAGCCGCAAGCAAAATAACAACAGATAAATTGAAAATGAATACTTACCGATGTGTACCACAAAATTCACTTCACAAAATGGGATGTCTGGTGCGTTGCAGAGTTCACACAAAACTATCATTATGGAGTAACAAAAAGTTTGAACGATAATTTAAAGTCCTTTAGTCAACCTTAGGCTCCGTGTAAGAATATAAATCTCTTATTTGGAGAACTATCGCTGTATAATGGTGTCTAATTACGCCTTAAGCCAGCCTTAGTACTGCGATAGTACAGCCGTTAACCAGCTGTTTGTACACCCACGGCTGTCTAATTTGGGGCCCCTTTTGGAATTAGAAGGTCTGTGTAGCCCGCTACACAGCCTTTATACAGCGATCTAATACAGCGTTAAGTGTAAAATTATTTTATACTACAGCCTTTATACAGTTCGAAATGCTACTTGGGTGGTAAAATAATATCTTGAAAAAAAAAAATGTTTTCAGGGTACCTCTCCTACGCGCGAAGTGGGGATGTTTTTTCTCGACCAGCCCATGGTGTGGGGTGTCGTTCAATTTTTCGATTCAGGGATCAGTTTTCGAAATATTAAGCTTTAAATTGCAAAATTTTGTTAAAGTTGTGTGCGCCTCCCCCCTGCCAGCTAAACGGTTGTTTCTAGAAATGTGAAAAAAATTACGGCAGTAGCATGAATATAATGAAGTTAAAAGGAAAACTATCACAGCTAAGTAGGCTTTACAAGGTAACGAGTAGTAGTCGATCGATCAACTTATCAAAGGCAAATTTCGTACTTATCATAGGGCAAGTCAGTTTTAGCTGTATAGGGCGCTTTTAAACAAAATGTGTTTTTAATAATACATTTTTTATTTATTTATCATTTCAGATCCTTGTTGTGCTTTCCGGCTTGCTTTATTCTCTCGGCGTAGGCTACGCTTTAAGACTAACGTCGCTCCTAATCACAGTACTTCTCTCGACTGGTTTCAACGATGATGGCAATACAGAGGAAATCACACATGTATCATTTATACGTACGTACGGACAATGTTAAAGTTCGGGTGCATTTGCATTTGCTATAACATCATCACGTCACAGGACCCGGGTATACAGGGTGTAAAAAAGTGCGTTCAATATTTTAAGGGGTTCATCAGAATCAAGTATAGAAGAAATACAGGAAAAATAAGGCACTTTTTAACACCCTGTGAATAATTCCTTAGCGTTAATTCTTTAGCTTTGAATCTCTTACAGTTTTTAAAAAAACATCTTGCTCAATATATTAAAGATAATTAACACAACTTAAGTTTATCGTGTTATTTTGCTATACATGGAGATGTCACTGGTAAGGCACTACAGTCTACATAACTGCTTTCTTAATCTTTAAATTTTACCTACAATGTAATGTAACTTATTTTATGTACTTATTCTATATATACTGTAAAATTAATGAGCACTATAAAACTCTAGGATATTAACGACTATATTTAAAATAAAATAGTTTTGTTCTCATGTAAGTGACTTGTAAACTTGTCTTAATGAGAATAAATTTTCTTTAAACCTAGCTTTAAATAAATGTTGACTATTGTCTGTTGTCTTCGATGCTTCACCCGATTACCCAAGTGGAAGGTAATATTTTTCAGATGTAGGTATGTCATATCAATTTGACTGTTAACAACTGTAGCCAAAATGGCTTAATGGACAAATGACATTTGCAGTCGGGCTCTTTTTTTACTAAATTGGTTATGTATTCTTATCAGTGGTATCAAAACATATTGTGCGCGACGAATCTGATTTTATACAATGGTATAAAAGGGTGCGCACGAGAGTTTCATTGTTACTTGTGGGGTGCGCTAAATCTATCTAGCTTCATTCTAAACCTTTGCAGTTTGCAACTAACTTATCGACACTGATAATATCATAGCAGTGGAAACAAACCCACCCACTCACAATATGGTATCATTTTCATTGTTAATGTGAGACTTATAATCACAGATATATAAACTAACCTAACCTTTAGTTTATATATCTGTGCTTATAATCTTTTTTTGTTCCAGATTCTGTTGCGACTTTGGCGAGTCCATTAGGCTTCCTTATCATAGCCATTGTGATGCAAATCTTCGGCAGAAAAATAGCTCACATCGTCCTGAATTTGTCTCTGGTGATCAGCCTGGCTCTGCATATTATTGCTAAACATATAAGCGTTATATTCCTTGCTCAAGTGATCCAAGGGATCAGTATTACTGGAATTTTTGTAGAAGCTATCATACTCAGTGAATATTGTCACAAAAAAAGAAGAGGACTATTCATGTCCCTGGAGAAATCTGCTGAGTGGATTGGTGGATTTATGTGTCACTTGTTGAGCTCATGGATATCTTGGAGATATGTTTGTTTAATAGGTACAGTATCACCATGTATATCTATTGCTCTCACTATATTCTGGCCGGAGAGTCCTTACTTTCACGCAATGAAGGGGCAATATGAAGAATGTACGAAGTCATTCCATTTGCTACACGGAGAATCCGAAAAGCAGCGAAGAGAACTTCATTGCTTAATATCTGTGCAACAGAAAAAGTTAGAACAAGAGAGACTGCAGCGCCGATCAATGATAACAAACACATTTAGAAAATTCTTAGAGAAGAGCTTTTGGAAGGTATTTTTAATAATGGCTGTTGTAATTTCATTGCATTCATTTGGAAATTTGTCTGAATTATTTTTTGCATTCTATTCACACCGTGTTATTTTGTTTCACGGGATAATCAACGGATATTTGATGTTACATATATTAATGATATCGGCATCGTTGCTGTCATGTTTTATAATATTAATTGAGAGACGGACTGTTTTGTTCGTTTTCGGTTTTCTTTCAGTTGCAATATTATTTTTGGCGAGCATAGTTGCATTAAGAGTAACAGATGATTCGAATCGAGCACTTTCAGTTGTGTTAGGCAGTTTTGGTTTATTCCACAACTTCTTTATCAACTTATCTATAATGCCCGTTTGTGCTATTATCTTCGGGGAGTTGTACTTCCTTGAACACAAAGGAATAGGTGTTTTCGCATCTGGTATTGTGTTTGTAGTTTTACAGATTGCGTATAAATCTACTATTGTGCCATTTGTTTATTTTGCTGGTTTAGGTTATACCATTTTAAACGCTGCCTGGCTTACAGCATTGTGTTTGACGATTTTATTCTTTATACTTCCGGAGACAAAAGACAAAACTTTGCAAGAAATAGAAGATAAGTTACGAGGGAATAAGATACCTGTAGCAGAAACATCCGCTGATTATGCTGAGATGGGTCATTTAATTGAACAAGAAGCCAAAACCAATTGAAATTCTTTTTTTACGTGTTTAAAGCTTATAAGACTAAGTGAATATTTAACTTCTTCAGTTGTATAAAAGATTTCTTAACTAATAACTAATTAGATGATCAAACGAACTTACCTCAAGTGAAGTTCGATCTTAATTATCCTTCCTTGTCGGAGAGATTTAATTGAGTTACCATGTAGTAAGTCCTCGTCTACGTTTGACCCACTCGCACGTAGTTTAGCGCCATAAGAGAAAAAGAGACAGCTAGGTACTCTCCCACCTCGGCGCCATTGCACGGTCCAAGCCTCATTCATTTTAGAGAATAAAAAATGCACCCTACACCCTACAACATTGGTATTAGGGGTTTTAATACTAGCATCCTAGTATTGTCTACTCTAGGGCCGGGAGGGACCTTAAATCTCTCCGACAAGGAAGGATAATTAAGATCGAACTTCACTTGAGGTAAGTTCGTTTGATCATCTAATTATCCTTCCTTGTCTTCTAGATTTAATTGAGTTACCATGTAGATGTTTGGAAAGACTAACAATGTTGTAGGTAATAGGTATGAGAATTATTACAATAAAATATAATCTGAGAGAATTTATAACTGCAATTCAATTAACAGAAATTTATTTCTGGAAGAAATTTCTTTTAGAAATAAGTTGCACCCCTTGTGTATATTTGGTGGTAAGCTTTTATATTATGCCCATTTTGTGTACACAATAATTTATTAAAAAATAACACTTCCTAGAAGGTAATCAACTAAATAATATGAAAATAAAATTAAATCTTGATCAATTTTATGAATGTGATTGATAGTCTGATTGTTAGTTTAACTTTACATTAGGTTCTGAGTGATGAGGTTACACTTGGCATAAGTGTAGCAATAGACGATAGTGTTTTATGAAAGGTATATGCAGCGTCGTTTAAGTATGCTTTTTCTAGACGTCTTACATAACCGGATATGAATTACTTTAGTAATTAATGAATAATCTATTGATATATACTTGAAAATTTCATACGGGAACCTGTTTGACATTTCCATCCTTTTAGCTATTTCGAAAATCTGTTCTAAGTCCAAAGAACTGCTAAGATGGTAATCTAATACGATGTTCTGGTACCTTAATTACACTATGTACCTATCGTATTTTAACAAATATGGTTTTAACCTGTACATCTTTCATGTACTGCTTGAATAATTCACGTTGAACATCTGAAATTCATTTTTAGGCAATTTGACAAAAATGTAACACCAAATAAACCCGAATAACTGTAGGTATACCCGCAATGGGGATGAGCCGTGAACAAACCAACGAATCTATACTCCTGATCGATAATATTCCCCCACTGTTTAAAGCTAGACGTGAACTGAAACTTGGTATTATCGACCAGTGATAGGAATTTTATATCCAGCACTGACGATATGCATTTGTTCGTTCCTTATACGAATGAATAAGTAAATATTTGAGACAATATTTGAAAATATAAGTTTCAGGTTCACTTATAAGAAATAAAATATAGATAAATTCTGATTTCATAACAGACCCTACGTCAGGTATGAAAACGGTAGTAGCTTGAGCAGCATTTTTTTTAAGACTTATTACATAATAAGTCATAATTTCGAAATAATAATATGAAGTTCATGATAATTAGAAAAAGTGGGAACCGTTGAAGATAGTTACACAAATGACCGGAAAACATTACAAAGATGTAAAAATGTACTTATTACATGTTGTATTTATTCTTTAAGTTAACATTATTATTTTAGGCTGGATAAGCTGTTTTGGAATGCAGTAGAAAACATGTTTAGTATATTTATCTAAACTGTATCGATAACGGTAATTTCATCAAGTTTTATATGTGTGATGCGAATATAAAATAATATTTATTATTTTGTGCACACCAGCAATAGTATTCTATTGTCTCAACTTTTTAACATTTTAATTTCTCGTTCTTTTGTGTGTTTACTTAAAAAATAAACTACCTGTTTGGTTTATAGAGAAAAAAAATTGCTGTTATTTTATATAGCCACGAAAGTATATCGCGGTTAATAAACTTTCAATTGTAAATAATTTAGTTCAAAATATACCAGAAGTTTCACGTAAGCTATGACTTATAATAATTTTGTTTTTGCAAATTCGCTGATGTTCACATTTTTCATTTTTAATTCATCCAACGTATATAAATCTTTTTAATGTATATTTTCAACCGACTTCAAAAAAAGGAGGAGGTTCTCAATTCGTCGGAATCTTTTTTTTTTTTTTTATGTATGTTCACCGATTACTCGAAGACGCCTGAACCGATTTCGAAAATTCTTTTTTTGTTTGAAAGGGTATACTTCACAGGTCGTCCCATATAAATTTTATCGAAATCGATTCAGCGGTTTTTGAGAAAATCAACAAAACATAGCAAAATTGGAGTTGTTGCGATTGAAGTCGGTTGTTTTTAACGTATTCAGCGTGGTCAATTATGATTATAGGCGATCTTAAACAATGCCAATAAATAATTTTCACCATCCTCACAAGGACATCTCCAGTGTACTGTGGAGGCATCAACAAAAATTTTGATTATGCAAAAGTCAAAATTTTGATTATCCACCATCTAAGAATTCACAGATTTCACCCATCAAACATTATTGTTTATTCTTTATCTGGTGATTGCGGCAGCTTTATTAAGACTTAACTTGCATTAAACTTAAAAACAGGCACACCGATGAATCATTGTCATCTAGACTGAAGACATGGCTTCAAAGGAAAAAATAACGTAGGTATATGTATTTATTATAATTAATACTTCCCGAAACGCTGTCATTGCAAGTTTCGTGTAAGTAGCAGAAGCTAGGTACAAAAAAGACAATTTCAAGTATCAGAAAACCTTATTTTATAAAATACTTTTATTTTTCTTATTATAATTATCAACGATTACTTGTCAGTTATGATAACTGTAAATCGAAAGGGTTTTGAATCGTATACCGAACTGGTTTCTATCAATTAATTATTTAAAGAATTAATGTGTACAATTGTACATATATTTAATTCGTTGATTTAAAATATATTTGGTGTTAAGTTTAACCCTCTCAATAAGATAATAATATAATGGTGATAACATCCTCAGATGGTTCCAAATTGGAGTTTAAGTGTGGCGTAGTTCCCCAAACAGTGGAGTATTTGACGTCGTGCCCTGCATGCCCAGATAACTGCACGCAGGCAGATCTAATGAGTGCCACGGACAGTGCAATTCGCGTGGCTGAATTTTGGGCAGAGACTATTTAGGTTTGTTATCGACCGAAAAGAAGAATAACATAGAATAATATAGTAAAAACAGATTGAAAAGACTCCTGAATCTGTTCATAAAGTTAATGAACACTATAGTGTTCATAGGACTAGTCCTATAAAAGTTGAGCACAGGCTGAAAGGTAAAACACAAGTACTTATATAGAAAAAAGTGTTTTAAGTAAGATAAAATCGTGCATGAGCACGAGGAAATCGGCCTATTTCATTTATTGCTTTTACCATGTAACTGCCCTGGGCAACTATGTAGGTACGATAAAATAGATTTCAAATTATCAATATTCAAAATTTGATTAACATTTTAAATCCAGTATAAATTAACCTTGTCTTCACTTTTACGGATTATAAAAATAATACTCGAAGCAAAGAGTTTTTCATACGGTTGCTGCGTTAACTTTTACAATTGTGATCAAAAATATACCATATTTTGGCCAGGACTTGTCCAGGGGCAAAGAAGACATCTGGGGTAATGAGAGTCTTTATCTCAATATTTTGTGTAAAATGGTCTAGTTATACGAAACAATACCTTTTTAATGCATCTATAAAATATTTCCATCTACCCGCTACCTTAAAATGCGGCTGAGCTGCGGAGGGCGCGCTTCGCAGCGATCGGTGTGCGCGCCAGCGTGGCGGCGGCAGCGCGTCGTCGTCGGCGCGGCGGCGACGCGACGACGGATTGCGTTTGGGCTGGCTGAGCGGCAGTGGCACATACATACATACGTATCTCCCTGCTCGCTATCCGACGCCACTCAACTCTTTTAACTTTTTGCATATGCCCTTTGACATCTTCACAAAACCACCGAACACAACACCGAATAAATGGCTCCCTTTCGATTCCAGTGTATAAGTATCACAGGACACTATTACTCACAGATAAGTATTTTATGATATGATGAAGAAATAAATAAAACGCTGGTATATTACTTAATTAAACTGCACTGTGCACGGGGGTTTGCCGCGAAGATTGGCTATATTAGCTATTTTCGGGCGCCCCACAGTCAACAAGTCTACTAGGAGTCCAAGTGGTCACCATGACTCATGACCGAAAACGGTCGGGTGTTTCATTCATTCATTCAATCAGTTATGTAAACTGAAATGACAGGATGTCTGTTGTTTCAATAAATCAGGTTAGCGGTAGGTATTGGACATAACCGTAAGGTTATTGTTAACTCCGATAGTTCAGTGGAATAAAAGATGGTAATTTTAACCAAAAAGGATGATGTATTTAATGTAATAAAATATTTAAAAAATTAGGTCGTGTCGCCTAGTGGCTCCGATCGTGATCTGCTCGGGGTCCGTCGGCGCTGCTCGCCGCACAGCGCGCCCCTCCAACGAGTAGCTTGGTAGTGGGGCTGCGACGATGCTAGTCGCAACAGTTATGGTTAAGAAAAATAGCTATAATATCCCTGTTTTTGTCTCCGTCTTAGATTAATAGTTCAGCATCGCCTCAATTTCTGGAGTTATTGTCAGATGACAAACTCGGGAAAATTGTTTTTATTTTTTAAATAGACCGTCGTTCTCCAGGTTGGTTTTGAAATAATAACACACGCGTTTGGAAACACTAAAAGGAATCTCAACTGCGGATAGTAGGCATCAGTATAAACGCACGATGGCGGTGGATATGTGCCGGAAGATAAAATAGACGTGACGGTGCTTATGGTACATATCACCTGTAGGCGGCGGCAGTTTTGGTGGCGGCGCCGGCAGCGGTTTTGGCGAACGGAGCGGTTACAGCAGCGCCCGCGCCGTTGGGGAGGTTTCGGGAGGCAATCCGTCCATCGTCGTTGTCGATTTTTCAGCATCGTTGTCAGCTGCATAAGCGGCGGTGGCTGTGGTGGCAGTGCAGTGATATGAGCCACGATGCTGCCAACGCTTCACCTGTGGCGGCGAGCGAGGGTTGATGGAGCAGCCGCATAAGCATTAGAAAGCTGATGATTCCACTTCATACGAAACAGGAATATTATAGTGTGGTTAATGTCTCGCATTAACTCTAATAAAAGTAGCTATTGGTCAATGTCTCGCATTGACTCGAAGCAAAAATGGCTATTGGTCAATGTCCCGCATTGACTCGAAGCAAAAATGGCTATTGGTCAACGTCTCGCGTTAACTCGAAGCAAAATAAAATTTGATATTCTCCCATCATGTTTAAATAAAAATAAATTTCACTGCACTTGTTTTTTATTAAATGATTTTCGTATTTCCGTTCCACATAATCTCCTTATCTAAACGTAACGTAAGGATTTATTTTCTTCTTAGCACATTTTTGCACACTTGTTAAATTCAAATAATTAACGAACTTTTTAAAAAAATATTTTTTACTACGTGCGGTAGCCGTGCGCGCACGAAAACGAATGAGGCTTGGACCATGCAATGGCACCGAGGTGGGAGAGTACCTAGCTGTCTCTTTTTCTCTTATGGCGCTAAACTACGTGCGAGTGGGTCAAACGTAGACGAGGACTTACTACATGGTAACTCAATTAAATCTAGAAGACAAGGAAGGATAATAATAGATAACAAGTCATTTCAGCTCCAATGTGGGTTTCCCACATTTGTCCCGGATATTATTATTATTCTCTGCATTATATATGTATCGTACCCATTTATATATGCATTATACACCCAGACAGAGTAAACAGATATGCTAGTCACATAAATCTCTGACCTGGGTGGAAACCGAACAAAGGACCCTCAAATAGTAATTAGTCCCTCTAAGCCAGTGTTTTTCAAACTTTTTTTAATACCCGACCCCTGTACAAGTTAAAAAATTCTTGCGACCCCCCTAGGGCCATAAACATACAAAATGTTAGTGTTTTGAAAGACAACGTTTATAATTTTCTTTAATCAGAAAATGATTTACTTATTAACGTCTCCAAAATAGAACCACGTTTTGATAAATTGTTAAAAAATAAACAGGACCAGCCTTCTCACTGAAATCGTATTTTTTCATTGCAGTGTAGGACCTATAACCACTTACTTTTTCTTTACCCGCGACCTCTTTAGAAAGGCTTCGTGACCCCCCGGGGGGTCGCGACCGACAGGTTGAAAAACACTGCTCTAAGCCACCAAGTCAGTCCACTAAACACAAAAAGTTTACATATTAAACTTAACCTGAAAAGCACGGTGGCTTAATTCCCCTTGTGAAACTTATTTTCATACTATTTGTTTAGCTGATTTGTATATTAATTCCAAAAAATTTTTTGCGATATCTGTATACCTTATGGAAATTTGTTTAAATTTATACTAAGGACCTTTCATACTAAGTTCAGCGGATTTATAAATTATTTTGATTTATTTTGTATGGGAAACCAAAAAATGTTTTTCGCGATATCTTTACTGTTGTACCTTATAATATGGAAGTTTGTTTAGTTTAATGAGCTACGTTAATTCGATTTCATGTATTTCAGAAGGACCTTATTTATTAGTTCTTTATGTTTGCAAAACGTGATTATTTGAATGCATTTATACTTAATAGAAATAGTTACTTTAGATACATTGAATAAGATGTAGATACTACTCGTATATGTACTCAAGTCAATTAGGTAGCTTTAGTTACACTTTAATTTTTAATTGTGTTTATTATTACGGGAAAACAGCCAACGAAAGGTTTATTTATGTACTAAGCAATTAAGTATCTATCGCGTAAATGAATGAAAAAATCTAAATCGTATCTTTTTTTAAATTAAAAGAGATACGATCTCTCCTGCCTTATTTTTTAAAAAGGTTTTTTTTTGTTAAGTAGTGATTAAAAACCTGCACTGAGAGATATTGTTGTATTTGTAAGTTCCGTCCTACCATCCCTTGTATTCTCTTCTGCTGCCTGCAATCCTCATTTACAATAGGAAAAAATATACCATAGATTAGGTACATAATATATTTTTCATTGGATCGTGACCATCAAAACGTTTTACCTGTATGGGTAAGGAAAATTTGCCACTTTGACCATATTTTCATTGAATTTGGATATTGGTTAGTTATTCATTCATTCATTCATTTATTACATACACTGGAACAATAACAGTTTACAACCAAGCTCGCTCCAATTCATTCGCTTAAAAATTAAATAGTACCTACATTAAATATTTTTAGGGAAAAATACAAAATCATTGTGTAGGCCTAGGGTTTCTGATTTCTCGACCTTTTTTATTTCTCGAGTTTCGAGAATTCTCGAGCCCAATTTCTCGAGTTTTCTCGGGTCTCGAGTCTTTTTATATAAACCATTGGAATATATAAAAATTAATTTAGAAAATCTAAATTTTTTATCTGATAATTTTGTAGTATTTGGTACCTCTTATTTAAGAAAGGAAAGGAATAAAAATTAAAATCTTCTTACATACTAAAACAGATACATAGATAAACTCTAAACAAAACAACTAAAATCAAAACTTAGCACTAAACTAATAGTCGAGTGGGCCCGATGGAATCCCTCCTATCGTGTTGAAGATGTGTGCTCCAGAGTTGGCTCCAGTTTTAACGCGCTTTTTCGGTTTTCCTACTCTTCTGGCGTAGTCCCGAACTCATGGAAGAGTTGGAAGACAGCTTTGGTGCACCCAATCCCTAAAAAAGGTGACCGCTCGAATCCGTCCAACTACAGGCCGATAGCCATAACCTCCTTATTCTCAAAGATAATGGAGTTTATTATCAACAGCCAGCTCCTTCGGTACCCAGAGGACCACCAGCTGCTTAGTGACCGACAGTACGGTTTCCGTAGGGGCCGGTCCGGTGGTGATCTTCTTGTCTACCTGACACATCGTTGGGCACAGGCGATCGAGAAACATTGGCGGTTAGTTTGGACATAGCGAAGGCCTTCGATCGGGTCTGGCACAATGCTCAGATTCTATGTCTGTGAATGCTGGTGTCCCTCAAGGCTGTGTGCTTTCGCCTACACTGTTCCTTCTGCATATCAATGATATGCTGAAAATCAGCAGCACTCACTGTTATGCGGATGACAGCACAGGTGATTTCGTCTATACCGGCCGTGCCAACATTTCTTGGGAAAATGTCATCGAGACTCGAAACAATCTTGTGTCTGAAATTGAGGCTTCTTTAAAGAAAGTTTCGGAATGGGGTCGACTTAATTTGGTCCAATTTAACCACACCAAGGCACAGGTTTGCGCGTTTACCGCCAAGAAAATGCCATTTATCGTATCAACTCGTTTTAAGGACACTCCCCTAAATGCCTCAGCTATTATCGGAACCCTTGGTGTCGACATTTAGAGTGAAGTCCAGTTCCGTGGTTATCTAGAGGGTAAGGCTAAATTAGCCTTGAAGAAGCTTGGTGTGGTGTGTGTGCTCAATAGATCGAGATGGTATTTCACCGCGGCCCATCGCCTGCAACTTTATAAGGCGCAGGTTCGGCCTCATATGAAATAAAGACTGTTCTCATCTCTGGGCAGGGGCACCCCAGTAGCAGCTTCTCCCACTGGACCGCATTCAATAGAGAGCAACCCGAAATGTAAGCTGCCAGCATATTTCAGATCGGCTTGGCCCCTTGGCACTGCGTAGAGATGTAGCCTCGCTCTGCATTCTCTATCGCATATAGTACGGAGAGTGCTTCGAGGAATCGTGCCGCTTCTTTTGGCCATCGTTCTCCGCGACAATATTTTCATCTCCATCACTTAAATGGTTGGCAGTCCACAACTGTACGTTTACGCGACAAAAAAAGACGCACGACGCGCTTGGCGCAATTCACATTCGGAGCTCGAGAATTCTTGAGCTCCGGTAATTTTTTTCTCGTCTCGAATGAAGCCAAATTTCTCGAGTTTTCTCGAGTTCGAGAAAGCTCGAGCAGAAACCCTATGTAGGCCGCACCTCGTTTCAGTAATCGAACAAGGTGAAGAAATGAATTCCAGGTAGTGATTTTCCACAGCCGGGGGAGCTAGAGGGCCAACCAAGCGAGCTTTCTTGCCTTTTCTTTATATTTATCTTCCCGAAGTAGCTTATGTACGAGCCAACGTACATTTTTATTTCATTTTATTAGTAGATAATTTAGGCTTACCCATGCAGCATTAATTAGTAGGTCGCGCTCTCGCGTCATTGCACTTTGTACAGTAGGTGAAAATAAGTAATAAAATTAGTCTATTTTTAGCACTCAATCTGGTCGGTTTTATTTATCACTCTTCGGAGTCGCCGTACCTTTAGCAATATCACAGCATCTTCTAAGTGTAGGGTCCAACCCCTACATTTTTTTGGTCCTTCCATCATTTGACTTCGCACGGTTTGGTCAAATTCAGGACTCTGCGAGTAGTTAAATTTATCATTTTTTTGAATAGACATTTTGGACGTTTTTTAGTGTTGTTTTGGACATTTTCGAACATTTTTGTGAATCAAATTGTGTGGAGAGCACCTTCATCAACCCAACTGCAAGTATCACTACCTGGTAGAACTGGGAGTAGCAGAGTAGCAGCCACAACCAGCCTGCAAGTATCACTACCTGGTGGAACTGGGAGTAGCAGCCGCAACTATCATCAACAGCAGTATCAGAAGCATTTCTTCGACAAAGTAAGATCTGTCCTTTTCTATATAGGTTTATCATTTTGACTGATTTATCATTATGGAGGCCTTACTAAGTCGTCAATCAGAAATCCTAGAGCAATTGAAGCAAATTAGTAGCAATTTTGACAAAGATTCGGCTAGCCGAAAGACACCGGAATATATAGCAAAACGATTAACATCATTAGACAATCTTTGGGGAGAGTTCGAAATGAATAATTCCAGTTTACAAAATGAGGGAGCAACTGATCATGAATATATTGTGAAAAATATATTTTCTCAAACAAAAGAGTTTTATCACTCCGTGCGTACTAAATTAGCTACGTATGAGTTACCGCAACAGTCGAAATAAGATGTCATGGGACTTCTATCCCAGCAGAGAATCAATTTTAGAGCATTCAATAGGCTTATACAGAGCATATCAGTAGATCAAATTAGTGAAAAATGGGAGTTAGAAGATGAATTGCGTAACGTACAGTCTCGGTGGAATATGGTCGATAGTTTACATTTGCAAATAGATAATGTCTTGCAAGGCGGAGATTTATTTTATGAGAATGAATTTTGTAAGCATGAAATAGCGTATAAGAAAATTAAACGCGAATTAAATCAAAAATTGAATTCTAGCGTACATACCCAACAACGTTAGATACAAAGTTAGATATACCCGTATTCACAGGAAAGTACACGTTCTGGCCCACGTTCTTTGACCTATTTACGGAGGCTATCCATAACAACAGCTCACTTTCAAAAGCACAAAAAATGCAACATTTGAAGGGTAAAGTCAAGGGGGAGGCAGAACGTCTTATTCAACACCTTAACATTTCAGCCGAAAACTATGACGCGGCTTGGGAAATCCTAACTCACCGCTATAACAACCCACAGGTTCTTTTTACGAAACAGGTAGAAATTCTTTTAAATCAACCTAATATGCACAAGCAGTCTGCGTTCGAGTTGAGAAAATTCCATGACACTACAATGGAATGTATTCATGCTATTCACAACTTAGGCGTGGATACTGTCACTTGGGATCCATTGTTGGTACATTTATTATCAAAAAAGCTCGATACGGATACCTACACTGACTACAAGGAGGCGAGAAAAACTCCTAGAGACCTACCATCCTTTGACGAATTCATGGCCTTTATAGAAACTAAGTTCATGGCGCTTGAACCAATTCATAAAAAAGAAAGGGAGATAACATCAACCCCTAGACCTCAGCAATTTGCAAAACCATTTACGCATAGGGAAAATTATCATGGAAAATTTCAAGCTAGAAATCATCAAGTAGTACATACCTACACCCATAAGTGCCCCTTGTGCTACTTTCCGCATGACTTGTTCAGATGCAAAAAGTTTATTAACCTATCAGCCGATGCAAAATTGAGCACAATTTCGAAACTAAATGTTTGCCCAAATTGTCTCTATAGGCACTATGACAATAAATGCAATTCAACAAAACGATGCAAAGAATGTAACAGTGACCACAATACGCTTATGCATGACGCATATGCTAAGTCGTTTGCCCCAGCAACAAGCTCGATGAACTACTTACCATCTCCGACAGCAACAGCATCGTCAGCAAGTAACCGCGGCAAACAGCATTGCGTAAACTATGTCGCCACTAGGACATGAACACCGGTATTCGGTAATACCGAAAAACCGGTAATACCGGTGTTTCACATTATTTCTGAACACCGGGATTGAACTAGCAAAAAACCGGTTTTCGGTATTGGTAGAAAACTAAATATAAATGTTGGCAACTTTCGTTTTTACTTGACAACACTATAGAAAGTTGAGCTCGTTCCACACGGTCGTCAACTGCACCTTCCCAACTCCCAACCGACGGGTAAAAAGCTACAGGTTAGACAAGAATACAAAAGTTACATCCTTGTCTTATACATATAGCTTCGTCCATGTCCGTTCGGAAGGTCCCTATAATTCACGGCGCGATAATGCACGAGCACAACCAGTGAATGTTCAATGAATCTTTAGTTCGCGACCGTGTGGAACGGTCTTATTCATGCGGGAATTCCCCCATTCATCATTAACTGTTCAAGGCTTATTAAGCGACCAATTTAAGACACTGACGAAATACACTGATTTATAAATAAATAAACCTACGTTGCTATTTGGACACCGTATATTTCTGCCTTTTTGGAAGATAAAACCCCTCACTCTCTGAGTAAAGAACACTCCATTCATTACTTGCTTACTTGTAATTTTCATTAAAATAAATAGATTATAAAATTGTTATCAGATTTTAAAAGTAGACAACAAACCAAATTCAGTGAGTAAAAAATACTGACGTCTTTTTCAAGTCAGGTAAGCAAATATTTAATTCTAAACTATTTTTTTGTGTGACCCTACTATCATACAATGTGAAAAATTTTATAGTGCTGAATGGACGAAGAAAGGAAAGATAGGTGAGGTGGTTGCGGTATGAACTGCTAGCTACTTATTTTACCTACCACAAAAAAAGTTGCCTTGGCTGTGTGTTTCTTTTTTATCCACGAGTCATGACGGATGGATGGAACGAAGTCTTATGAGCCAACTGGAATTAGTAGTGCCTGTTATTATTTTACTTTTAGGTTTTAGTTTTTAAGTTTATTTCCAGGGCGACGACACAATTATTAAAAGATATTTTAGAGAGAACAACGTGTATTTCTTGCTTAGAAAAATTTTCCAACAGGATTCTTACAAAGGATTCTTTCAGAGTTATGTCAAACGTCAAACGGATGCGTTCCAGAATCATTCTAAATTAATATCGGAAACGTTCAAAATTATTTCTAACATTCCCTCTTAATTTTGATAAGTTTACATATGTTTACTACAGGTAGGTATTTTAAGTTTTAAGTACTTAATACAGTTTTCTTATTTTACTTTATATAATACTATGAATATCAAAAACAATAAACTATTTGTTTATAAAAAAATACAAACTTGTTTCATTTTTATGAAAATCCTTAAATCTATCATAGAAATAAAAATAATAGATATTAACAGAATAAATCGTTACAAAACTTACTGAATTTTGTGTGTCCTAAGCACTTAGTAAAAATGTCTGCACATTGGTTTTCAGTAGGAATATAGTTAACACTTATATCACCTTCCAACACTCTCTCATGAATAAATTTGTACCGAACGTCTATGTGTTTCGATCTTTTGTTATGGACACCATTTTTTATGAGTTTTATAGCACTTTGGTTATCAACATTCAGGATCACTGACACTTTTTTATTCACTATTTCTTCTACCATAGATTTCACATACAATACTTCTTTTACACACTCAGCTGCTGCTATATATTCAGCTTCACAGCTTGATAATGACACAATAGGTTGCTTTCTGGTTGCCCAATAAATTGGCCCTCCACAGAACTTGATTAGGTATCCTGTTGTGCTGCGTCGTGTGTGAGTATCACCAGCATAGTCTGAATCACTATACGCTTCTACTTTTGTGATGTCAGTGTTTTTCAGGTATTGTATATTCTTGTTTCTGTGTCCATTTAGGTAGTGTAGTGTCCTCTTTATGTTATGAATATCTTCAGTTGTAGGGTTTTCCATGTTTCTGCTTTCTATATTTACTGCGTATGTCAAGTCTGGTCTTGTTTTTCTGCACAAATACATCAAGGAACCAACGGCTTCTCTGTATGGGAATTTTGTGTCTTCTTTTTCTTCAGTCTTTGTCCCTTCTTGTATTCCTTTCCCTTTCAGGAGTGGTGTATTAGCCGGTTTTGAATTTTCCATATTATATTTTTCCAGTACTGACTTTGTATATGCTTCTTGTCCAATTTGTATTCCTGCTTCATTTTTCGTTATTTCCATACCTAAGAATTGATGTGGGTTTTCTTCATTAGTCATTTTGAATTTTTTTTCCAGTTTGTTTAATAACTCTCTCATTTTACTTTTGTCTTCACCTATCAACAATCCATCATCTACATATATTCCCAGTAGTATTTTACTATCTTCAGTTTTGAATAGGCACGGATCTGTTTTCAGGGGTACTAGTCCATTTTCTTTTAGTGTTGTTGTAAATTTTGTGTTCCAGCAAAGTGGAGATTGCTTTAATCCATACAAGCTTTTCTTTAGCTTACAAACTTTTCCTGTGTCTTCGTCATACCCTTCTGGTATGTACATAAATATGTCTTCTTTTAGTTCTCCATACAAAAATGCTGTCTTGATATCTAATTTCATGACATTGTAGTTTTTGTTAGCAGCTATTGCAAGTAGAATTCTAATAGAGGTATCATTTATAACAGGGCTGAATGTTTCTGTGTAGTCAATTCCCTCTTTTTGTTCAAATCCACGTACTACAAGTCTTGCTTTATATGTACCATCATTTTTTATTTTAAATAGCCATTTGCTTGTCAATATCTTGTGTTGTTTTGCTTCCTTTTTATCAATAATTTCCCAAACTTGGTTTTCTTTTAGGGCTTCTTTTTCAGATTTGATGGCATTTTTCCATTTCTGCTCGTCTTCTCCTGTAATCGCTTCTTCAAAACTCAGGTAAGTAAAAAAATATTTTAGTCTTTCTGGGATTCTTCTTGTTCTAACAGGTCTTTCATTTTTTTGTATATTTTCTTCATTATGGGTTTCTTCTTTTTTTTGTTGATTTTTTCTTGTTTTAGTATTGTTTTCTTCGTTACTTGTACTTTCATTATTTGTTTCATCTTCATATATTACTTAATTGTGTTTGTCTTCTTCATTTCTTTCTTCATAAATTCTTTGTTCATTGTTTCTTTCTTGTTCATTTCTTTCTTCATTGTTTCTTTCTTGTTCATTTCTTTCTTCATTGTTTCTTTCTTGTTCATTTCTTTCTTCATTGTTTCTTTCTTGTTCATTTCTTTCTTCATTGTTTGTTTCTTCTTCATTGTTTGTTTCTTCATTTTTTTTTTGTAGTATTGGGAATATTTTGTTGTTTTCAGTGTGTGTCGTTATTAGATTTGTAAATATGACATCTCTTCTTTCTACGATTCGTTTCTTTTCTTCATCCCATAGTCTATAGCCTGTTGGGGAGTATCCAGCCATTATGAGTATTTCAGATCGTTTTTCTAATTTTTTTAGATGTCCAAGCTTCTTACTGTAGGCACAGCAGCCAAATATGCTTAAATTTTTCAGGTTTGGTCTGCGTCCTGTCCAAATTTCAGCAGGTGTTACATCTTTTTCCTGAGTGGGCACTCTATTTATTATGTAAGCTGCCGTTCGTGCAGCCTCACCCCATAAATATTCAGATACTCGGTTTTTATTTTCATATAACAGGGCTCTCACTTTTTCTAATAATGTTCTGTTAATTCTTTCGCTTTTACCGTTAAGCTGAGGGGAGTATGGTGGTGTATAGTCTAGGATAATACCTTTCTTTTTACACCATTCTTTCATTGTGTTAGAGGTGTATTCCCCACCATTGTCACAGCGTATTGTGCTTACTTTTTCTTTGTGATATCTCTCTGCTTCTTCAATATAATCTTTTATGTACTCAAATGTTTCGCTTTTATTTTCTAAAAGGTATATTTTTAGGAAATGGCTGTAGTCGTCCATTACTGTAAGTATGTACTTTTTATTATCCCATGTAGTGGGAGTGATTGGGCCACAAATATCAGTGTGTATAATTTCAAGCAATCGAGATGCCTTCCTTCGCTTTTGTTTGAAAGGTAAACGCACTTGTTTTGCCTCTATGCAAATTTGACAATCTGGTAAGTTATCTATGTCTTTCTTTGTGATATTCATCCCATCTACTTTATTCAACATTCTTTTCATGGTTTCTTTTCCTGCATGTCCCAATTTTACATGCCAGTTTAATGCTATATTTGTTTCAGAGCACAGAAGCGCTTCTTCATGGTTTTTCTCCAGTTTTAGGTTAATTGTATAGAGTCCATCAGCATTTTTTTCTCCTCTCATTATCTCTTTATTATCATGCATTACTATTACCTTGTTTTTTGTAAAAATCACTTCTCCTTCTTTTTCTGTTATTTCACTTACAGACATGAGATTCTTTGGCAACTCCGGAATATACAATACATTTGTTAATTCAACGTTTTCTGCTTCTAATTTTCCTTTTTCTTGGGATATTATCTTTTCATTAACTTTTGCTGTTTGTATGCTTGTAAATGACTTTTCTAAACAAGTTAGTATTTCTTTATTCATAGTCATGTGTGCGGTGCATCCAGAGTCTATTATGAACTTTTCTGTATTTGATTTATTTTCATCTTTTGTTTTCAGTTTTTGACTAAAAAATGCTACTTTGTTGTCTTTGTTCCTTTTCTTTTCTGTCTTGTTTTTAAAGAAACAGTCTTCTTCCTTATGATTTGTCTTCTTACATATTTTACATTGTTTTTTAAAAAAACAGTATTTTTCTGAATGATTTGTTTTTTTACAAATACTGCATGCATTTTTGTTGTATGGTTTCTTATTGTACGCTTTGAATGCGACTTTATTTTCAATTGGTTCACACAATGTGTCTAGTCTTTTTTCCTCAGATAGTAATCTTGCTTGTAAATTGTTGAGGGTTTTATCAGTAAAAGATGTTGATTCCCAGGCGGTTATAAAATTATTGTATTGATGTGGTACAGTAGA
This sequence comes from Coleophora deauratella, assembly GCA_958295455.1. Classification (NCBI taxonomy): domain Eukaryota; kingdom Metazoa; phylum Arthropoda; class Insecta; order Lepidoptera; family Coleophoridae; genus Coleophora; species Coleophora deauratella. The sequence continues at coordinate 7,745,512 of OY282409.1, read as the reverse complement.
TAATATTTTTGACATTATCATTCCATCTGTTATTTTTTCACCTAAACTTTGCAGATTGTACGCTATGTTTTGTAGCTTTCCAAGATGAGCTGTCATACCCTTTCCTTCGTAAGTATATTGAAAGAAATCTTGCATTAACTTGCATTTGTGTTGCTCATCGCTTTTTTCAAATAAGTGACAGAGTTTCTCGTACATGTGTTGAGCACTTTCACATGTCATTATTAAAGTTAGATGTTTTTTGTCAATCGTTTGCATTATTATGTTTTGTGCCTGAGCATCCTTTTTGCTTCTTTCTGTTCCACTCCCGCTGGGTATCGGTTTTGACGCGTCGCTTTGGTGAACAATATCATATAGGTCTTGACTTTTAAATACAATATTTATTTGAAATTTCCACATAGGAAATGTGTCACCATCGGTGAGTTTTTGAATATTTGTCAGGGAACTTTCCATTTTTATGATTTTTTTTCTAGGCGTTGGTCGGCCACGTTTTTTCCTTTTTTCTTTTCTCACTTTCTTTGTTTTTACAGGTCGTAACCACGCTCTGCTACCATGTTATTATTTTACTTTTAGGTTTTAGTTTTTAAGTTTATTTCCAGGGCGACGACACAATTATTAAAAGATATTTTAGAGAGAACAACGTATATTTCTTGCTTAGAAAAATTTTCCAACAGGATTCTTACAAAGGATTCTTTCAGAGTTATGTCAAACGTCAAACGGATGCGTTCCAGAATCATTCTAAATTAATATCGGAAACGTTCAAAATTATTTCTAACAGTGCCACGGGAGAGAAAAAACCCTTTGGCACTACCAGTATTTCCAAATAGTAGTACTCATGAAAACGAAAAAGTTTTTATACACTAATAAATATACTAATTAATATAATTCAATTAATAGATAGGTGACACTTTTGATTGTTGGTTCTTGGTGGAACATAATATCACTCATTTTGGTAGGATTTTACACTTATTCCACTAAATTAAAATGAAACTCCTTATTTAGCGACCGGTTTCGTACACCATCTTCAGGCAGAAATTTCTGCCTGAAGATGGTGTACGAAAGTCAATTAATAGATTTTTTTTAGTTTTCATGTAGTGCGTTCCCAATTGTAATTTTATTCAAATATTGTATAATTTGTCTTTTTGTTTTAGATATTAATAAAATATCATGAAGAAGTTCAAAAAATACGAAAACAAGTGCTGTGATAAATCGTCCGTCTGGTACTATTTTCTGCGGTCGGAAGATGCGCAATCTGGTAAATGCAACTTATGCCAAAAAATAATCAAATGCATTGGTGGGTCAACATCAGGATTGCGAGTCCATTTAAAAACCGTTCATAAAATTGACCTTAAAGCTGAGAAATCATCTGATACGTCAGAGCCTTCTACGTCTTCTCAGGCTCAAGCAGTTCAACCAGCTTCTTCGCCAATTGAATGCATTTCATCAGGACCAACTGAATCTACCGATTCAAAAAAAAGGAAAATAACGCATTTTTTTTCAAAGTTCTCAGAGTACTGAAGTTACTGTAAGTAGGATGGCTGCTTTAGACGGGATCCCCTTTGCAAAATTTTGTACATCAGATGATTTACGAAGGCTCTTTAAAAAAGCAGGCCATAATGATTTGCCAAAAAGTCCAAACGCAATTAAAAATATCGTTATGAATTACAGCAAAAAAGAGAAAACACGACTAGTTTCAGAGATAAAAGTAATGGGTAAATCTGGTAAAACATTTTCATTGACATTCGATGAATGGACCTCAACGAGGAATCGCCGCTATATCAATATAAATATTCACACTGGAGCTCAGTTTTCAGACGGATCTCAATTTAAAAATCTTGGTTTAGCCAGGATTGATTCGACTATGCCAGCGGAGACGTGTATCATGCTTTTGAATAAGAAGCTCTCTGAATTTGAACTGTCATTAGACAATGACATTTTTGCGATTACAACTGACGGTGCTAGCGTTATGTGTAAAGTTGGTAGGAGTATAAGCGCTTTTCATCAAGTATGTCTAGCACACGGTATTCATCTGGGAGTAACAGATGTCCTTTACTCTAAAAATCCTCACCAGCCGGAAGTCCAAGAACAAGAACCAAGAAACCAAGTTTCTGACGATTCTGACGACAGTGACAATGATAGTGATGCTGATACAGAAGGAGAATTTGTGATCGTCCATGAACGGACATCCCGTTCATTGTGCCCGAATTATAAAAATGTCATTAAAAAAATGCGTGATGTTATCAAAATATTTACAAAATCACCGACAAAAAATGACATCTATCTACAAAAACATGTCAAAGAACAAGAAGGCGTAGAACTTGCTTTAATTCTGGATTGCAAAACTCGCTGGTCCAGCATGGCATCCATGATAGAACGCTTTAATAGACTAAGACCGTGCGTATCTAAAGCGCTTATTGATATGAATTCAAACATAAAGTTTAGTCAAGAGGAGGTGGATGTATTAAACGCTGTGGAAAAAAGCCTGAATGTCATTAAGATTACCGTTGAAGCACTCTGTCGACGTGATGCCACCCTCATAACTGCAGATACAGCTCTCAAGTTTATGATGAAGAAATTGCGCAGTCAAAACACAAGTTTGTCTACACTTCTTGCAGAATCTTTAAGTAAACGAATTCTCTAAAGACGTCTCTTTCAAGAAACTCTAGTACTCCAATATCTTCATAGCCCAGAAAAATACTTCAAGGAGATATCAGCTAGCGGTACTGAGGATTGTTTTTCGCCAGGCCATAAGTCCGATCTAGCCGATCTAGGCCTAGAAATTTACAAGATCATTCAACGTTTTCATGCACCAAAGAACACGACTATTACGGGCAACTTAAATATGGCTGAAAAGGTAGACATTTCAAACACGAGTTCTAGTGACAGTGAAACTTATTCTGTTGAAGAACAACTTAATAGAGAAATTAAAAAAACATTAAAAGGAGATAAAATAACACGACTGCAACAAAACGAAGGTTGTAATGAAGAAGCGGAAAAAGAAGACCTTAAAAAAATTATAAGAATAGAAATGGCGTTGTACGAAAACGGTGGAAACAGGGGCCGTTTTTTAGACGACGCTTATAACCGGTTATTATCTGTTCCTCCTACGAGTGTGGAGTCGGAGAGAGCATTTTCAGCGGCCAGTTACATCTGTAACAAAATTAGATCCTCCCTAAGCGATACCACATTGGACGCCCTTGTTGCCTTGCCCTTGTTTCCTTCGGACACATTTTCAGCAGGCTCGTTCTCAGTCTTAGTTTCTAAGTTTAATTTTTATTTTGCGGGTGGTAGGACCTTGTGCGAGGTCCGTCCGGATCGCTACCACCATCTTACTCGCTAATCCTGCCGCTAAGCAGCAGTGCTTGCACTGTTGTGTTCCGGTGTGGAGAGTAAGACAGCCGAGGAAATTACAGGCACAAGAGGCATTTCATCTTAGCCCTCTAGGTTGGCAACGCATCTGCAATCCCCTCCGGGGTTGCAGGTGTCTATGGGCAGTGGTGATCACTTACCATCAGGTGACCCACTTGCTCGTTTGCCTTCCTAATCACATAAAAAAAAAAATTAAAAAAAAAAAATATATATATTTAAATGTTAAGAATTTTTCATGCTAAATATAAAAAATAATACAAATATACCGTTTTTTTCTTTGAATTCTTAACTACAAATTTTCTTAAAACCGAAATACCGCAAAACCGGGATCCCGGTTTTGAAATCTTAGTACCGAAATAATACCGGTTTTCCACAAAAGTCCAATACCGTAATGCCCTAGTCGCCACGGATGATGAAGAAGTACTTTTAACTACTTTGTTGTTAAAAGTTAGATCAGCGGACGGAACCTACGTCACGCTACGCGCACTCCTTGACCAAGGATCACAAATAGCATTAATATCAGAGAACGCAGCTCAAATGTTAGGTTAGGTTAGGTTCCACCGACAAGATTATCATGCCTCAGTTTCAGGCATTGGCGCCACCCCTAAGCAGGGCAGGGGTATAGTATTACTGCAGTGTCAGTCAATTTACAACGACTACGAGTTTACGTCACAAGCGCTAGTTATATCACGTGTAATAAGCAATTTATCTAACACGTCTTTCAGTAAGCAGTCATGGCCTCATTTACAACATATTAACTTAGCGGACCCAGAGTACAATATTTCAAATTCAATTGATATTTTATTGGATGCGAGTATATATTCTGACATAATAATGAGCGGTTTAATCAAAGGTCCTCATCAAGCACCCATTGCACAATAGACGAAGCTGGGTTGGATATTATCTGGGAATGTTAAGACTCAATTGTCATGTAGTCATAAACAATTTACAGGATATCGATGGTGGAAATGTCAAAGGGCTTAAGGGACAAATCCTCATTTTATAGGCGGGGAAAAACAAAATTTTTACAGAAAAAATTACATAACTTTTTTACTTTTAAAGCTATCGACTTGGTTTAAAGGACATAAATATTTATTTTTTGGAGCTGAACTGTATCCAAGTATTTAATTTAACCTAACTAGCATAATTTGCGAGATAGTGTCCTTTAAGAAACTGTATTTTCATGATGTTGTCCCTTAAAACGAAAAAAGAAAAGAAGTGAAAAAGTAACTAGGACTTAAAAGACTGCAATATACTTATCGATAGGGCTCAAAGGACGACAACTTCATTCTAAATACAGAAATGTATCCTTTACGCCGTAAATGGGTTTGAATGTTCCAATTATTTTTGGTGACAGGGCTAGCACCTGTGACTATATTTTGTTTATTAGGTGGATTTGGGGATTCAGGGTATTTTAATGATTTATAAAACAATGTTTTTTACAACGACATTCTGTACACATGGACTTTGCATCAGCGCGCTGTAAACGGCACAGCAAAAGTGTGCTCAAATACGATGTGCGCACACTTTTTACCTTAGTTGTGTTTTGAGCGTAAAGCAGTAAGAATGCCGAAGTGTGTCGTGAAAAAATGTCGAAATAACACTCGAACGACCCTAAAAAAAGATGGTGTGACCTACCACCGGTAAGTTGATTTTATTTATAAAAGATAACACGCGAAAAAGTGTATAAAAGAGTAGAAAAGCACTGAAATTTCAATAAATTACGTAAATTATTAAGGAGTATTCCTATTCTTTTCTTTCACGTGCGCCAGCAAGAGACATGCGTCAGTACGCGACAAGAACATAGTCATAAAACAAAAGAGTGGAGTCGCTTTTGTTTAAATGTTTTAAGTGTAAAAGCAAATCGATATATCAAAATACTGGGAGGTTGAGGATATCAGTAGCACGTCTTCAAATATGACTCAAGAAGAACAATATTGTGAGGAGCTTTATCAGTCGACTACACGTCGCCTTGAGGATGGGAGATACGAGGTCGCCCTACCAATGAAGCCCAACTTCGAAAAGGAATTAGGATCCTCTAAGGGCAAGGCTCTAGCTCAGTTTAGACAGTTAGAAAATAAAATGTCGAAAAACGAAACGTTTGCACATGCCTACAAACAATTTATGAGCGAATATGAGAATCTAGGTCACATGCACTCCGTCAGCGTTGCTACCGAGCCAGTATGTTACTTACCGCATCACGGTGTTTTGAAACTCGACTCTACTACAACGAAATTACGAACAGTTTTCAATGCGTCATGTAAAACGTCATCAGGTAAAAGTCTAAACGATTTGATGGAAGCTGGTCCAAATCTTCAAAATGACTTACAGGAGCTCATCTTATCCTGGAGACAGCATCGTTATGTCTTAATAGCAGACATCGAGAAAATGTTCCGTCAAATCTTAGTAAGAAAGGAGGATTTAGGACTTCAATCCATAATATGGAGATATTCACCACAGGACCTATTACAAGATTATCATTTAACAACCGTAACATACGGAACTAAGGCAGCTCCATATCTTGCGATGCGAACTCTAACGAACAGTTAGCTATTGATGATGGAGATAAATATCCTTTAGCAGCCATCGCATTACAAAAATCCTTCTATATGGACGATTTGTTAAGTGGCCAGGACACTATAGAGCAAGCTAAGGATTTACGGGACCAACTCATACAGATTTTCAAAGGAGCAGGGATGAATGTGAGGAATGGTCAGCCAACGACCCAGAGTTAATCAATGATTTATCATCTAATCAAATTGACACACCGTTTGACTTCAAATGTACAGAATCCAGAAAAACATTGGGATTAAGATGGAACCCGGTATCAGATGATTTCACTTTTCAAAGTAAATGTGAATTTAATAACAAATGTTTTACCAAAAGACAGCTATTATCTGATATATCAAAAATTTTTGATCCTTTAGGATGGCTCGCTCCAATTACCATTAATGTTGATGATCCAAAAGGCGTGGAAATCAAATGTTTCATGGGATGAGGATTTATCACCGGAGATGCAGAAAGAATGGCAAGAATTAAAGGAAGATCTGAAAAATATCAACAAATTTTCAATCCCTAGATATTTAGGTAACATTAGGCATAGTTATACACTACATGGTTTTTGTGACGCATCCGAAAAAGCGTACGCATGCTCGATTTATGTAGTAACGAATAACAGTAAAGGAGAATGCACATCTACACTCGTTGCCGCGAAGACAAAGCTAGCACCCTTAAGCAAGAAAATATCACTTCCTAGACTGGAGTTGCTTGGAGCATTATTATTATCACAGCTGTTAAAAAAGGTCAGGGAGTCCATATCATCAGACAATGTATCAGTTTATGCTTGGACCGATTCATGATCGTTTTAGGGTGGCTAAAGGGAGACCTATCACGATGGAAGCAATTTGTAGCCAACAGGGTACAGAAAATTAATGAGATTATTCCATCGTCTAACTGGAGACATGTTATATCAAAAGAAAATGCAGCAGACTGTGCAAGTCGCGGCTTGTCCAGCAATGAGCTAATTCAACATCATTTGTGGTGGAAGGGACCTGAATGGTTAATCAATTTCAACCCTAAAAGCATCCCTGTGTGCAATATTCCAAAGCCCGAGATTGAAATGAAAAAGGCAAGTGTGAATGTAGCCTTACTAGAACAAAAAATATAATGGATAGGTGAATTATTAGATCAAAACAGTTCATTGAGTAAGGTTGTGAACACAGTAGCGTGGGTGTCACGTTTCATCAACCGATTACGACACAAGGAAAAAAAACACGGTTTGTTATTATCATCGGTTGAAATAAATAATGCTTATCAAATGATTATCAAAGACACTCAATCATATGATTTTAAGGATGACCTGGAAAATTTAAGGGCAAAGGGACAAGTGTATTACAAGAGCAATTTGGCAGCTTTGAATCCACATATTGACGAAAATGGTATTCTGAGAGTAGGAGGTCGGTTACGTTATGCACACTTAAGCAATTCAGCTAAGCACCCTATCATAATATCAAATCGTAGTCGCTTCACATCCTTGCTTATCAATTTAGCACACAAATCAACGTTACATGGGGGCCCGAGGTTGACTTTATCACACATAAGAGAAAGGTATTGGATAATTAGCGACATGCGTACAGTGAAACGAGAATTAAGGTCTTGTATTAAATGTCGGAGATTTAATTCAGAAAAGAGAAACAAAATCATGGCTGACCTTCCGACACCAAGAGTAACTCCATCGCGCCCTTTCGCGAATACAGGAGTCGATTTCACAGGTCACATAGATATCAAAAGTAGCAAGAGTCGTGGTATTTGGACACACAAGGGATATGTCGCTGTGTTCGTGTGCTTGGCAACTAAGGCCATCCATTTAGAACTGGTCTCCGATCTAAGTACACCTGCTTTCTTAGCTGCATTCCAGCGGTTTTATGCGCGCCGAGGATCACCTAGTCACATGCACAGTGATAATGGTACAAACTTTGTAGGCGCTAACAGAGTGTTAAAGAAAGAATATCAAGCCATACTGAACACCATCAATGAAGATTTTTTCAGTAATATCAATCACATGGACATCAAATGGAGTTTCAACTCACCGTCATGGCCAAGCGCAGGTGGACTGTGGGAAGCCGCCGTAAAGAGCTTCAAGAGACATTTGAAAAGAGTTCTAGGAGAACAAGTGCTTACGTATGAGGAGTTCACCACCCTACTTTGTCAGACAGAGGCGTGTCTCAACTCCAGACCTTTAGTACCACTGACGGAGAATGTGGATGATGAAGTTTTAACTCCAGGACATTTTCTAATAGGATATTCACTATTATCAAGACCGCAGACCGAACCTGAAAACATCAACTTACCCACTAGATGGCAGCTAGTTCAGTCTATGAATAAGCTGTTCTGGAAGCGGTGGTCCATGGACTATCTCCAACACCTGCAAACAAGATCAAAATGGCGCACACCTAGCAAGAACTTAGAGGTCAATGACGTGGTTCTTATCAAAGAGGATAACCTCCCTCCGGGAAAATGGGCATTAGGAAGAGTTCAAGAGGTACATCCAGGAAAAGATGGTTATGTGCGTGTAGTTATATTAAAAACAAAGAACAGTGTTATCAAACGCCCTGTTTGCAAATTAATAGAATTACCGGTGCATAAAGAAACAAAATCGCCAGATAAATGTGAAACGTCCCAAGAAAATCAATCAAACCCGAATCAAGAAAGCAAGCAAAGACATCGTCGTCCTAGAAAATTGAATTTTATGTCCTTCATCACTTCGGCACTTCTATTATTTATGACATTTTTTACGCTGACTGCACAACAAACAAACCGCTATTTAAACACATATAACATTACGTCACTGAACAGTAATCAGGGTCTCTACTTTGACAAAATATCTGACCTTCAATATATCAGAGATGAGTGGAAATTAGTGGTATTCTACGATTTATCAAGCTACTGGAAGGGATTATCATATATTGAGAATTATGTACAGCATTTTAAAGGATTTTGCGTGGATAATGACATACAATATCAAAATATTGCATTACAACTTGAACACGAACTATATGATTTAAATCACTATAACAGGCTCCTCACATTACAAAACAAACAAAGGAAAAAACGAGGCCTAATAAATGGTATTGGGTATATTGCAAATTCATTGTTTGGTGTCTTGGACGAGAGATTCGCTACTCAGTATGAACAAGATATAAAAAAGATAGCGAAAAATGAAAACCATCTTCAAACACTGATCAAAAACCAAACAATAGTACTTGAAGCTCAATTTAATATAATCAAGCGTAATGAAAAACTCATGAACAAGCAGTTTTCACTAATCGACCAGCATCTTCGTACCTTATCATCCGAGACCAACAAAGTGCGCTCTGAAATACAACACAATATGTACGTTACGTTATCAGCTCTCTCCGCCACCATTATCATGGCAAATCTGCGTCGTATGCAGCAAACTTTAATTGATACCGTCACTGACATCACGCACGGACGAGTAGACGCATACCTATTGCCACCCGATGAGTTGGAAACGCAACTTAACATTATATCAGGTCATCTAAAGGGTGATCTAAAGCTACCAGTTGAACAGTCAGACATAATAGACATTTACAAGTTGTTGAGAGTATTCGCAAGAGTAACCAAACACTATCTTATCATGGAAATTCGCATACCACTCGTAAGTAACGAAGTGTATGAACTTGACCGAATAATCAGCATCCCACAGATCAAAGCAAATAATGTTCAACATATCATTAAACTTTCGTATCCTTTTTTAGCCTTTAATTTGGAAAAGGATATGGCATTATTTTTAACTGAGACCGATCTTCAACACTGCATTGCATTAGAGAACAAAGTATTTTGCTCTATAGACAAGCCTGTATATGAGTTGAAAATAAAACACTCTATATGCGACTTAAAATTGATAAACGTAAACAGCAATGAATCACTGTGTAAATACGAAAAATCAGACTGTACCGATAGGTGGATCAAATTACACAGTTATAACGTATGGTTTTATTCATGCTGTCAGGAGCGCCAGGAAATAATGTTTTGTCCAGATGGAATGTCGATAATGACCCTAAATGGCAATGGAATAATAACGTTGGGACAGGGTTGCTCCATAAAAACTAACACATTTACAATTCATGCTCACAATAACTACCTAAACAAAATAAAAATGCAAGCAAACATCGAAGCCCCAGAGATGTCTATATTAAACAAAATAATCAATACAACTGTAGCCAACACGATTATCGAAGGGGTGAATAATGATAAAGCATATGATGACATAAAGGACCAGATCAAGGTCATCAAAGAACAAACTGCTACAGATCTCAGCATTCACGATTTACATCACTACACGCTTGGCTACGTTAGTTTCGCGATCATTTTCATAGCAAGCGTAGCATTCTGCTACTACAGACTGAAGGGCAGGTGCAGGTAGCGGGGTTCTTCGTCGGAGGCGCCGGTGCAGCTCCAGCAGGTGAGCCAGCAGCGCGCGGGTCGACGGCGGCAGCGCGCGGCCGGGGCGGGCGGGGGCGCGGGCCATCACCCGCCGCCGCCGTGTCGTCGTCCAGTGTGCCGCGTGTGAGTGTCAGTGTAAGTGATAAGGGCAATTTAAATAAAGCAGTGAGTAGGCATCTCGCCTATGTTTGAGGTTCCAATAGTGAGGTGAAGTGAAGTAAATATGTGAAGTGAAGTGAAATGTACACTGACACGGAAATTAGCATTTTAATAGCATAACTTTATAGCATTAGTTCAACATTGTTATCACCTTGTAACATAAAATATAATATTTTTATATCATTTAGAATTAAGCTCATTTATCACTGTACAAGTAACATTGCACCCTTCATATTTCAGTTAAGTTAATAAATACTTTTAGTAAGCACTTTTTTCTTTAAAAAGGCCAAGATGTACGAGCCAACGTACATTTTTATTTCATTTTATTAGTAGATAATTTAGGCTTACCCATGCAGCATTAATTAGTAGGTCGCGCTCTCGCGTCATTGCACTTTGTACAGTAGGTGAAAATAAGTAATAAAATTAGTCTATTTTTAGCACTCAATCTGGTCGGTTTTATTTATCACTCTTCGGAGTCGCCGCACCTTTAGCAATATCACAGCATCTTCTAAGTGTAGGGTCCAACCCCTACAGCTTATATGGCGCTTACCGAATGACTGAATGGCCTCGTATTTATATAAAAATTTGCTGGCCCGCGATCCGTGTATTATCCTTTAAAGACAAACTCGCTCGGTTAGCCCCTCACCCCCGGAAATGCATTTATATCGACAGTTTATAGTAAACCTTATAGTAAATATACCAACTTATAGTAAACCTTATTCTTAACATAATTCGTCTCATACGTCCGCTCGCCAGGCTGTTATCTCGTTCTGACGAGCGATTTTCTATTTGCGCATATTTATCCCGCCCCCGTGCCCCCTGATATAAAGCTACACGACTTGTACGGGAAGCGGGGAAATTTGCGCAAATTCCGATTTCCCGGGGGTTTTCCGGTATTTTCCAATCGGATTATAGTTTCTACTAATAAAACACACCCAAATGACATACTGTAACGTGGTGTAACGTTGTATTAGAGGGGTAGAGGGTCGACGACGGAGAAATGAAGAAGACTTAGGTACGTTGTAGCGTTATTTTTTTGGTAACTGTTACGAAATACCGTGTTCTTATCGACACAACCTCATCTCTATTCCCTAAGCGTTACTATATTCACACCGGTCGACAGATCGTTCATTCCTCAAATTTTGCGAGTCATTCTGCTCAACGGTCGATCGCCGAGAACACTATTTCTATTTGTCTCGCGTCGTCGCTCTAAAACCGTATCAAAATTATAAAAAAATCTAAGATTTTCTCTCTACTGCAAATCAGTGCTATTTTAGCTGTGATCCCCTCTTTTGGGTAAGTGTGGACATTTATTTTTGTTAATCTCGTAGCTTAAATGATAAATAAGTACTTTAATGGCTGTGCCTTGTAGCCTTTAAATTTAATACTTCGGTGTTACCGCTGTACCTACCTACCTTGTTTTTGCTTGCCAATCTTTATCTGTAAGCTAATATAGCTACAACTATTTATATGATTGTGCATTTTGTAAAAACTATGCTATCTATTATTTTTTTTAAAAAGGACGCTTTACGTCATTTACATTCTTGCATATCATTGTTTTCTTTCATTTAATAGTAAAAACTGTTTAGCTTATTTCTTTCTCCGCCTCTGATTTAATTGATTACCGCCACACTCAATATTTAGCATTCCCTTTTGACCTTTGTACTTAACCGTTTTGGCGGGTGGCCTTCTTCGTACCTATGGAAATCTACCGCGCCTTAATACGCGGCTTGGTTAATTCCAGGATCAAGAACTACGATTAGATAATCTTCGATCTGATACTTCGGGCGATTCTACTACGAGCTCGCCATCCTTGACCTGACGCCTGTGCCGCCTGCGATTCTTCTCCGCCATCTTATCGTCAGGGGAGTGCCATTCTGCGCGACCAAGAATACTCCATCTAAAATCGAAAACCGGACTGACCAAACCCAACTTTATTTTCTCGATAATATATATATTTCTTTGTTACTGGTAAGCGATTCTTTTATTTAATTTCTCCCCGTAACAACGTAGTTAACAAGTTAGAAAAAGTAGTATATTGAGACCTTTGACTTAGAATAATTTTACACCCGTGTTTTACACAGATATGTGATAAGTTAAACCTATGGCCAGTCTCCAAGCCTAGTGTAGGCGGTAGGAGGTGGTCGTCAGTATGCTGAAAGAATTTTATTATGCTTTTTTTTTTTTTTTTTTTTTTCGAACGGACATGTTTGTTGTTGGCCGTTGGGCCTTTACAACTTCACCGGATAGGGAAGGCGAGTACGTAGGGTACTCAGCCTAAGCAAAAAGATGCAACTGCCTAAGGGCGCCCAGGTGGGCACGGACCTCGGCTTAGGACGTTGCTTGGACGGGGAGGATCAGAGAGAATCGGCCCGGTATGTGCCGATAGCGCTGGTAGGCGCGAGAAGCGGGGGGACGCCGCCCTCGCCGGCGAGGGCAGTATGTCGGTGTGGTGTTACTCTGTGGTTGGGGCGGGGGGGTCATGGCTGCTACGGCTAGCGTGATAGGATCATCGGGATCCTCGAGTACGTGCCGGGGACGTCGGATCACGCGTATGGGATTCGCGGGGAGGTCGTAAACTGCGGAGCTTACGAATAGGGGGTTGGGGTGATGGGGGGCGGAATCGAAGTAGCGTTTTGACGCTTGCTTCAGGTATTGAGCTATGGTGGGAAGCTCTAGATCGCAATGGAGATTTTCATTGCGCACGAACCATGGGGCGCCCGTGGCTCGGCGCATGAAGCGATTTTGGATGACCCGAAGTCGGTGGATGAGACTGGGCTTTGTATGGGCGAACGCTACGCCGGCGTAGGTGAGAATGGGACGGATGCAAGTTTTGTAAAGTGTCACCTTATTTCTAAGGGACATTTTACTTTTCTTGTTCGTGAGGGGGTAGAGACGGCCTAAAACAAAGGCTGCTTTGTTTCGGACTCGTTTGATGTGGTCTTTGAACGTCAGTCGGTCATCTAGGGTGACGCCTAGATATTTGACAGAGCGTTCCCACGGGATGGGGCGATCGAACAGTTTAATGCTGCGATCGATGGGATTGGTCTCGGTACTGAGCCGTTTGAATGAAAAGAGTATGGCTGCACTTTTCTCGGGGTTCACTTCGATCCTCCAGTTCCTAAACCATTTGCCCAGGGCACTGGCAGAGGATTGGAGGTTTCGAAGGATGAGGCCCGCTGAGCGGCTGGATAGATAGAGGGCTGTGTCATCTGCGAAAAGCGCAAGGTTGACATTTGGGAATCGCGGCATGTCGCTCATGTAGAGCGAGAAGAGTGTGGGGGCTAGAACGGAACCCTGAGGGACTCCGGCTCTGATGGGTCGGGGGGACGGGTAGACTCCTTCTATGCGATAGCGAAAGCTCCGATTCGTGAGGAAGTCTCGTAGTATGAGTACGAGCCGGTCTGGCAGTCCCAGCTGATATAGTTTGTATATCAACCCGTTGTGCCAGACTTTATCGAAAGCTTTCGCCACATCAAAGAAGAGAGCTCCTGTGAACTGTCTGCGGGCGAAGCCGCTTATAATGTGCTCCGTTATGCGGTGCACCTGTTGGACGCACGAGTGTCTGGCTCTGAAGCCAAACTGCTCGTCTGGTAGAAGGCCTTTGGACTGGACAATGTCCTTTAGGCGGGCGAGGAGAATGCGTTCGTACAGTTTACCCAAGGCCTTGAGGAGGCTTATGGGTCTGTAGCTGGAGGGTTCAGAGCGGGGCTTATTGGATTTGTGGAAGCCTATGACGTCTGCACTTTTCCACGTGTCGGGAAAGGTGCAGTTGTCGATGGCTGCATTGAAGATGCACGCTAGAAGAGCAATGAGATTCGGGGAGAAGTACTTGAGTACTTTGTTGGTGATGCCGTTAGAGCCGGGGGCCTTTCGGGGTTTGAGCTGTTTAATGGCCTTCTCTACTTCACACGGGGTGACTGGGGCAAGAGACTCGGTCGGGGGGAGGGCTACTCGCCGTTCGACTTCCTCATCCACCTTCTGTAGCTGGATGGGCTCGATTGGGAGTGTACTGGGGGAGCATTGGGCCTCTAGGCTGTCGGCCAGGCACTCTGCCTTTTCGGAGTCGTCAAAGGCATCCGGAAGGTTGGGGCGTTTGAGAGGGGGCATGGGGGACTCGACATCCTTCTTGAGGGCTCTCGCCAAGCTCCAATACGCGACGTGAGATGGCGAGATTCCCCCAAGAAGTTCATCCCAACGGGTCTGCTGCAGCTCCTGCATGGTCTGCTTTACGTCCCTCTGTAAAGCTCGCATGCGAGTGCGGTTTTCCTCGTTGGGGAAGCTGTCGTAGGCACGGATGGCTGCATTTCTTGCGGTCAGCAGCGACCTCGCGTCTTCCGGCAGTCTCCAGCGGTGCTGGGGCAGCACTGGAACCTGCCGGGAGCAGTCTTTTACGACTGATTGAGTGTGGCTGCTGAGGGCATCGATTGCGCATCGGACGTCATCTAAAGACTTAATGTCGTCGGGTATGTTGTCAAGGTCCGGTGAACTGGTAGCTTTGAGTTTGTCCTCAAGGCTGTCCCAGTCAACTATCGTCTTGGTGGGCGGGGCCGTGGGGGTTGGGGGACCTAATTGTAACAGGACCGGCCGGTGGTCGGAACACAGAGTTTGAAGCACTTCTATCGAGCACAACTGAAGGTTGATGTTCTTTAGAAGTGCTATGTCTAGAATGTCTGGGGTGTGATTGACATTGTACGGAAAGTGAGTGGGGGTCATTGGGGCAATGATGTCGAAGTTGAGTCGGTCAACGAGTCTGTCAAGGGCTCTACCTCTGGTATTGGTGGATACGCAATTCCACCGTTCGTGTTTGCTATTTAGGTCGCCAGCCAGAATGACTGCGCCTCCTAGATTGAAAAGGGCCTCGATGTCGCTTCCGAGTAGTGGTTTGTCGCCACTACAAGGGAGATAGACCGAAGCTAGGGTAATGGGTTGGTGGCCGGTCATGGCTAGCCGACAGACAGAGGCCTCAATGCTCGTGAGAGGGGGGGTGTCGATGGGTATACAGTGCAAGGACCTTTTGTAATAGATGAGAGTGCCGCCCTTTGCGGAGTTCACTCTATCGTTACGCACTAAATCGTAGTTGGGGATTTTAGGCCCGCGAGTGCAAGGTTTAAGGTGTGTTTCTTGCACTAGTAAGACATCACATGCACAACGAAATCGAAAATATATTATTAAGAGATAAAATAATTAATGACCCGAATGTGATTGCCCAGGCATTCAATGAATACTTCATAGATGTACCTAATATGAACCCGAATCAACCTACATTCCAAGTGACAAATAAAAGTGACTCTGTAAAAAACAGTATATTTTTGATGCCCTGCACTGAACAAGAAGTTATAAGTATTGTGAAATCCTTAAACCAAACTAGATCAGTTGGTATTGACTCGCTACCTACTTTTCTTTTTAAATCATGTGTGGATTTATTAGCTACTGTGTTGACATTTCTTATAAATATATCATTCATACAAGGAACCTTCCCTACAGCGATAAAGAAATCCATAGTAAAGCCTCTGCACAAAAAAAAACAACAAACAGGATCTAAAAAACTATCGCCCGATAACACTGGTTCCAATACTTTCGAAAATATTCGAAAAGGCCATGGTAAATCGAATCACAAGCTTCTTTGATAAGCACAACGTGATAGTAAGGGAACAAAACGGATTTCAGAAAAAAAAATCGACAACTCTTGCAATTTATTCATTGATAAAAATTGTGACAGAGAATATTAATAATAAAGTGCCCGTGGTTACTATATTCTTTGACATGAGCAAGGCGTTTGATATGGTAAATCATGAGATACTTTTGACAAAATGCGAAAGATACGGCATTAGAGGTCAAGCTTTGAAATGGATCGCCAGCTACTTATCAAACAGAATGCAGTGCGTTGAAATAAACAAGATAAATGAGACAAAAGAAATAGTCCCGTACAGATCATCATTTTTGCACAATAAACATGGCGTTCCTCAAGGAAGCATAATGGGTCCGCTTTTGTTTCTTATATATATCAATGACCTACCAAAATCAATAAGCTATCAAAGTATTCTTTTTGCTGATGACATATCGCTGATTGTTCCATACATTAATAATACCATGCCATTTAACCATGTCCTAGATACTGCTGTAGAAAATGTTGATAAATGGCTTGCAACTAATGGACTTAGCGCAAATATATCCAAAACAACATTTGTGCACTTTTCAAATTATCAAGCGAATCAATTAAAACTAAAAATTACCTGTCAAGGACAAGAAATTCAAGAAGTAGAAGAATCACGATTTTTGGGAGTCATTCTTGATAAACACTGCAACTGGAAATCTCATATACAAAGCATTTGCACAAGATTAAGCAGGTTTGTTTATGCACTAAAACGGTTGAGATGTGTTGCTGGTGAAAATACTGCATTAATAGCCTATCATGGACAAGTGGCATCAATATTAAGATATGGGCTTGTAGTATGGGGTAACTCGCCAGATATCCAGAAAGTTTTCATAATGCAAAAGAAATGCATAAGAGCGATCTGTGGAGCAGGACCAATCGATACATGTCGGCCCCTATTCCGTAAATTAAGGTTGCTAACGTTGACAAGTCTCTATATTCTGGAAGTCGGAACCTTTGTAAGATATCATCCTGAATTCTTTCAGAAGCAGGAAAACGTAAATCCAAGGTTGCGCCCGAGGGATATTAATAAACTAAAAACACCTTTATATACAAGCACACTGTTCCAAAAAAACTGCTACATGATGTCTATCAGAATATATAACAAGATTCCAAGAGAAATAAGGGAGCAGCCAACAAATTTATTTTTGCTGAGCCTACGTAAATGGCTGATTGACAAATGCTGCTATAATTTATCGGAATTTTTTGATATGAAGTAAATTGTATGTAAAGTTTTATAGTTATTATATTTCATTTATTGTAACGATTTTTATTAGTACTGTAGAATTGACATGGTATGGAATTTTTTGTGTGATTTTTATTTAAAGAATATATTTTCCGTGATTTTCTATGATCATAAATAAGTAATGGTTGACTATGTTGTTTATTAAAGTTAAATATATTTTTGCATGCCAAGATTGGTAAAGTATGAGGAGCTCTGTATGTAATTTTAAAAGATCTGTATGTAACCATATTTTATGCAAATAAATAATTTGATTTGATTTGATTTGATTTGATCGATTTGGTGTTCGCGAAGGAAATCTATGATTTGCCAACGCTGGGGGAGGATACCGTCTGCATTATAGAATGCGACGGTAATAGATCGGGGCTTGAGTCTACCTTTGGAGGGGTTTAAATCCATTATGGAGAATTAACATTGAACTCCGAGATGGCTGCGATGAGTCGCGAATGCTTAAGCATTGCTATGCAACGCTGTTCCGTGTTATGCTGGGTTGCTCTGAGCTCCCTAGCCAGGTCGCGGACCTGCTCCATGTTAATGGCGCTGGCAAAGCGGATGACAAGGCTAAGATCGTCTTCCTCCACCGTGTCTGGGACAGGCGCTGGAGGGGAGACCTTAGGGGGAAGGGGCGCTTTGCTGATCTTAGCTGGTTTGGTGGGGGGCTTGGGGGTCGGCTTGAATGCCGTGGGCATGGAAACTGGAGTTGAGTGGAGGTGGTGAAGCCAAGACTGCTTGGCTTCTCCAGGCGGGTTGCAGCTCTTGAGAGGCTGCGATGTTGGGGGTGAAGGCGGGTGTTTTAGTCGGACGTAGAGGTGGGAAATCCTCAGTACGTGGGACAGCGCGGCGTGTGGGCCGGGGTTCCGAGGCGGAGGGCGCGGGGCCTTTTTTGCCAGGCCTACGACTAGCGCGTGGTGCCTTGGGGCATCCGCGGTAGTTCGCTGGATGTCCCAGGGCACCGCAGAGTACGCAACCAGGGGGTTCCGTACACTCGCTCTTGTCTTTGGGGCGGGGGCAGTCAGGGGTGCCGTGATTGCCTAGGCATTTGACGCACCTAGGCTTGGCGTAGCAGTTTCTGGCCGAGTGGCCATAGAGTTGGCATCTATGGCACTGGCCAGGGGGACCCTTTTTGTGGGGCATCTCGATGCGTATGCCGGATAGTTGGCATACGGTGGTAAGCGTATTTATGATACGCTTTCCGGCGGGGGATAGGTCTAGTGTGACCAGCACTAGATCGAAGGGGGCTTTTGTTTTTCCGCTATGCATGCGGTGTACTTCGTGGGCGGGGTATCCTTGGGACTTAAGGTCCTCGAGGATATCATTGGAGTTAAGCTCCTTGGGGACACCTCTGATGACGACGCGCAAAATGCGCTCATCCTCGAGGGCGTAGGTGTGAAAGCCGATGCGTTCGGCTTTCAAGACGGTCGTGAGGCGACGATGGTCGTTGGGAGTGGGGACTTGGACCTTGATCCCTTGTTGGGTGGTCCGAGCAGAGGTGAACGCGATTTTGCGTTCGTTAAGGAGAAATGAAACATTGTTCCATTTCTCCTTGTCCTGAATGAAGAGGGGCGGGGGGCGTTCGATGCGGGGGGGTTGAGATGCGGGAGGGGCAGATTGGGAGGACTCCTGGTCAGAGTGCTCGGGTGGGGGGGTCGTCACTGAGGTCGCGGCGGTGGCGGCCTTTTTGGACGTTTTCGTGGGGACGGGGACTTTGCGCTTCCTCTTCTTTGAGTTTTTGGAGTCGACGGTCGTAAAGCCGTCGCCGTCCTCACTCTCCGAAGAGGAAGATACGCGGTCTTGGACTTGGTAGTCCATGGGGGTAGTTTCGGGGGCAGGGGTTAGTGGTCGTGAAGCGATCGTCGGAGGTTGGGATAGAGGTGAAGCCTCTTCGGTTGGCTGGGGCGAGAGGGGAGAATCGCGGCGATTTAGGGCGGGCAGCAGGGCGACCATGACCTCGGGTGGGATGCTCAGAAGGAGCTTATCGAGAAACCCGGGTTTCTCGTGTATGAGGCGGAGGGCCTCCAGGTGGGCGGGGGACAACTCTGAGTTGGAGGTCCCAGAGGTGTGTGCGGGTTGGTGGGTACCTAGGGTGTCCATCCTATGTGTGGTGTGTAGTGTGCCGCCAGTAAATCTTATTGTACTGACGGGTGAGTGCCTAAGTCCCTAGCAGCCTGAGACGCAGAGGGTAGTAGTGAACCGAAGCTCAAGCTACGCCCAAACAACGTTACAGGAATGGATGGTAGGGAAGGGCAAGGGTGGGAGGGAGATGACTGGCGTCGGCTAGGAGACCCCCCAAGGCCGGTGGTTCCAGTCCCATCCGCTGTTTACGTTTCCCAGAAGGGGAACCGCGAGCGCACGGGGCACGCTCTACCTAGCTTCGTTGGCACCGTTAAGTATCCACTAGGTAACCACTAAAGCGTGGATTTACAAAAGACAGGACGGATCCCGTTAGAAACAGGCCTGGCCGCGCAGTGAAAACTACACTCGGTTCGGCTGGGAGCGGTTCGATGACACGGTGCACGTAGGCAGCGGCGACGACAGCGGCAGGAGACACGATGCACGCCGGCAGGGGCGACGACAGCGAGCAGGAGCGGAGCGCGGCGCGAGACGTCCGACCGGGGCGGCGAACGAGAGCGACTCTTTTATTATGCATATGACATGGTTCCTAGGTACTGTTTACAAGACACCAAACGATAACGCGTTTTAAAACCTGATAGCGCCATCTATCGGTATCCCGCGGAACTATAGTTGGAATAAACTCTTGTAACAATATCACGCGCTGCATACGTACGAGACGTTAGCGCCTCTAGTGGGGAGTAGTAGTATTACAATCTCCCCCTCTATCCACGAAGGCGTCCCGACGAGTAGGACAGGAAATGTTAGTTAGTTTGTTTTTGAGGACGTCCACGTCCTCGTCTTGGAATCACAGGAATTTCAACCACCTGGAGTTCTTTCCTTGGTCGGCCTCGCTTCCTTATTGGTTGCACGGCTACTGTACTTTGCTGTCCATGGAATTTTGTAATTTGGCTTGAGGGATAGACTCCCACCGGAACGTCTGGTGTATCAGGATTCGCTACTTCAAATGACGATGGGCCATATTGTTTAGATATGACATAAGGACCATCTCTGCGGGGTGCAAACTTTGCACTGATGCCTAAAGCCGCTTTAGTGATAGGGTGTGTCTTTATGAGAACCAAATCGCCATTGCAGTCTTGTATTCTGGTCGTTTCTGACGTGTTCTGTCTACAATTTCTTTCCTCTTTTCTTCTTTTTCTTTTTGAACTTCTCTTGCTTTCAAAAAATTTTTTGATAGTTCCCTCAGCTTCGGTGTTATCTCTGGAATGAAATTCTCTCATATGATAATGTTTCTAAAATCTATTTCGTTATCACAAGGCATCCTTAGTTCTCTGCCAAACATTAGATAAGCAGGAGTGAATTGTGTCGACGAACATGTTGCTGTATTCATAGCAAATCTGATGCTGGGAAGCTGCTCAGACCACTCTTCTCGTCGATCATCATCATTCACAAGAATTGCTAGTTGTGTCTTGAGGTCACTATTCCTTCGTTCTACTGGATTTGCTTCTGGGTGATACAGTGGTGTAAACGTATGCTTTATATTGAGACAGTAAGTAACCTGTTGCATTACTGCGCTGACAAACTATGTACCGTAGTCACTGGTCACTCTTCTTGGAATCCCATATCTTAGGAATACTTCATTGATGAGCGTGATCGCACTCTGCTGTTGTGGTTTCCAATGCGAATAATTCTACCCAGCGAGTAGCAACGTCTTCTACTATCAGTATCCATGTTTTTCCATTATTAGTTTTTGGCAATGGCCCAAACAAATCAAAAGCAATAACCTCAAATCTTTGGTTTAATGTTGTTGTTTGCAACAAACCTGCCGGTTTAGTATTAGAAGGTTTGTATCGTTGACAAGCAACACAGTGTTTTATGTAACTTTCAATATACTTTCGCATTCCTTTCTAGTAATATCTCTTTGATATCTTTTCAAATGTTTTATCAACTCCATAGTGTCCAGCAAGTGGATTATCATGATATTCAATAAGAACGTTAGCTCATTCAGTTTCAGGGACTACCAATTGTGCATCGTCAGAGTCTATTCTTGGATTGAGTCTGTACAGCATACCATTATTCATCAAGTATCCTTTGTTACTCCAGTATATCCCATCTTCCTTAGCTTTGTCTTCCTCTAAGGCTTCAATAATTTTTGATATATTCTTATCTTTCAACTATTCATCCCTTATTTCTTTAGGACTCCGAGTAGGCATGTCTATTGTAATTGCACACACTCCGCAATAATCATATGTTTCTTTCGTACAGGGTGGCCGAAAAAGTGCATCAGCAACTACATTTGTTCTTCCTGGAGCGTATTTAATGTCCATATCATACGCTGGTAGTTTTAAGGCCCATCTTGCAAGTCTACCAGTCGGGGACTTAATTGTCATAAGCCATTTCAATGCTTGATGATCTGTTACTACAGTTACCTTAGTTCCTTCAATGTATCCTCTAAACTTTTCAAGCGCCCAAAGAACTGCCAGTGCTTCCCGCTCTGTAGTTGAATAGTTTCTTTCAGCGGCGGTAAGCAGTCTGCTTGCATACTCTACAGGGTGATCTTCGGTGCCCTCCCCCTGCACTAAAATTGCCCCTAAAGCATAGTTACTTGCAACAGTCTTGATTATATATGTTTTGGACTCATCTGCTTGTTTTATTATAGGTGAAGAAGTTAGTCTATACTTAAGCTCATCATAAGCATTTTGCTGTTCATCTGTCCATACCCAGACTGCCTTTTTCTTAGTTAATCGTGATAACGGTTCAGCTATTGATGAAAAATTCTCAATGAATCTTCTATACCATGAGCAGGTTTGTAGAAAAGACATTAGATGTCGTACATTTGTTGGTGCGGCTAGGTTTAAGATTGCTTTGATCTTTTCTGGGTCTGTTTGGAGACCGTCGGGTGTTATCAGATGCCCAAGGTATTTTATTGAAGTGCAACAGAAACGACACTTCTCTTTATTGATTGTGAAATTGTATTCTCTCATCATTTCGAAGACTTCTCTGAGATCAGATAAATGAGAACTGAATGTTGTTGAAAAGATCATCTAGGTAGGCTAGCATCTTAACGTGTTCCAGATTCACTCTGAATCTATCAATCAACCTTTGGAAGGTAGCTGGGGCATTACGTAGCCCGAATGGCATTCTTTTGAATTTGTATATGCCGAATGGAGTAATAAGTGGTGTTTTATCCTGGTCTTCCTGACGAACTCTTATCTGCAAGTATCCTGCCTTGAGATCAAGCGTTGTCATGTAGCGCGTTGGCTTCGCTGCGTGAAGCAAGTCATCAATTCTGGGTATCGGGTATGTATCAGGTACCGTTATAGCATTCAATCTTCTATAGTCTATGCAAACTCTTATATCTCCATTTGGTTTTGGAACCATCACGACAGGTGCTGCCCAAGGTGATGTGCATGGTTGTGATATCTTCTTTTAGCATTTTATCTATCTCCTTCCTTAATACTACCTTTCTTACAGGTGAAAGGCGATACGGTGGAACAGATACAGGTCCGTGATCTTTAGTATGAATACAGTGTTCAGTGTGTATTGTTGGTAAGCCATTGCTTTTAAACACGTCTTCATATTGTTTCAACAAACTTTGCAATTGTCTTTCCTCTTCTTCATTCATTGCAACAATAAGATTATCTACCTCTCTTTCCAACTGAGGATGAAAGCAGGATGAAAGTAAGTTACGACAATGTCCACTTCCTTTTCCTGATAAGAATGAAGGCAGGATAAAAACGTCAAATTTGTTTTCCACTTCCCTTTCCAAATAAGGACGAGGGTAAGATGAAGTTACAAGATGAAATATATTTACAAAAGGGGTAAACCGGCGCGGAGGTGACCAATAAACACCGTGGCTAGGTTCATACTGACTTTATTTCACACAGCGATGCATGGAGGCGCAGCTACCATGCGTACATACATAACATCCCTTCCCCTTATCTCATAAAGTTACACTTATAATAATTTATTAGAAAAACGATTTATAATCAATAATAGGACGCGGACGTTTTGGCCTGTTTTCCACTGGCTGAGATGCCTCATTCTCTTGAGCCTCTTCTTCAACTACTGGAGTGGAGAACCCTGGCGAAAGAGTGTCATCAACCTGCAAGTTGATGTCTCGTTCGGGTGTCGATTCAAGTTGGTCCGATCTACTAGCTATCTCTCCCTCTCCAGTAGAAACTGGCAAAACAACAGAAGATACACATTTAGACATAGTCTCTGTATTAGGACCTTCCTCGTCTCTTACTTGTAAATTACTTAAATTACAATTTATATCAGGCACTACGTCCGGGTTCCAGGACCTATCAACAACATAATTAGCTGTACCAGTCAACGGTCTTATTTGATCAATATGTTTTGTCATTAAACAATCCAATTCTGATACATATATGGAATACATGACATTTCCAATTTTATTTTTAATTATTCCTTTGATCCATTCAAACGATTTATTATTTCTATGTTTCATTAACCACACTGTTTCATTTTCCTTGAAGTTAGGTCTAGTTACACCTTTATAATGTTTAACCTGCGCGGCGGGCGCGGGCGCGGCGGCGGCGGCGGCGTCGGCGGCGGTGGCAGGGCGCACTACTCTTTTAATCTCCGCTCCGCGGACAATCCCTTTCCTTCCCTTTTTGACGTCCTTTCCAACTCCCTAGATGCATACTCGCCTCTCGGCTCAATTTCAATTTCAATTTATTTATTGCATACCATGTGTTTACAAAAATACAGAGGTGTTAAAGTATAATGGTATCAACATGGACCCTGAGTAGGGCACAGCAAAATTAGGAGAAAGGAAGTCAATTCTTGTCTAAAATAAAATAATAATTATAGAATTTTATGTTAATTTAAGATATAATAAAGAAATAACAAAAAAATTATAATAAAGCATGCAGTTTGTCGAAATTTTTCTATATATTAGGTCAAAATATATTTTTTTGTGTAAATGTAATGTAATGTCAATATTATAAAATTACTTTAAATTCGAATTTATATTAAAAAAAATGTCAACATAATAGTCAGATAGGGACAAGATTTCACAAGTCATTATCATGAAAGTATTCGTCAACTGTATAATAGCATTTTCACAGCAGTAAGTTTTTAAGTAATAATGTAAATTTTTGAAGTCTATTTTCCTGTTTTATTTCGTCAGGCAAATGATTATATAATTTTATGGAAATACTAAGTGGGCTAGAAGAGTGTAAGTTTAGTTTTGAGGTAGGCAGAACTAAATTGTTTGCGTATTGTTTTCTTGATGGGCGCTTGGAAGGTATGTCGCTCCTTTTAATATAAAAATCGGGATATTTTTTTGTGAATTTACATGCTTCGAGAATGTACATTGAAGATAAGGTTAAGATGTTATATTGTTTGAAATAGGGTTTACACGTTTCGTCTTGTTTAATGTTTGCAATAATTCTGATAAGTTTCTTTTGTGCTAAAAACAGGTTTGGTGCATCTGTACTGTTTCCCCACATAATAATCCCATAGTTAAGCCATGAATTATTTTTTAGATCAGTTATTTTTTAGATTAATCCGGGATGATTTTTTAACAGACTTTACTGTTTCAATATTATATAGATTATAATAGGATAGTATAACCACTTTTTTAGTCTATGTGGGCGAAGCCGCGGGCACAAGCTAGTATCTTATAATAATCGACTGTATTTCTTGCGTCAAAGGAAGATTACAGTAAAATTCATTCCTCGTAGTTTGTTTTCACTTCATTGTCCGTCCGTCTGTCTGTCTGTCAAGACCCTTTTTCTCGAGAACGCGTAGACGTGTCAAGTTGAAATTTATAACAAATATTCAGATCTGCCATCCCTTGGACCTGTGAAAAAATCAAACTTCTAAGTTAACGCAATCGAAAGATACGGCTGTTTATGCCGCATATTGTATATGACACCAACTGTACGGACTATTGCATAGATACGTACATTCATACATAATAGGTACTAATGTAAGCGTAGCCTTATAGAGTGCCGCCACGTTTAGTATACGTGTGCAATTTGTTGCATTTGTACTTAGAATAAATCAGTCTGAAATTAGCATCGACACGGAGCGGTTTTATTTATCATTTTCTCGTCCCTCTGTTAGTTTTCAGTACTCAAATCTATCAGTTATCAATATCAATCATAAAAACTATATAAATGTAGACTTACACCCTACACCAACCATTGATTTTAATTTAGCACTATTTTGGAACTCATCAGCCGGATACTGCAGGAAGATAACTTCTAAATTTGACCTTAAGTATCATTTTAGTCTCTCTCTTTTATCTACTAGCTACGCTATTTTAAACATGCATAAATTAAAAGCGAATTGGAATTCAGTCAGTATGCCTGCTGGCAGACGCGCGAGTCGTCGTCGCATTTTTTTTAAATAAGTAATTACAAACTTTTATCCTGTTCTTGTACAATGACGGTGTTCTAAATTTAAAAACAGTGTGTGTAGATAGATATTCGGTTAAATAAAGTAAGGTTTATTAGTTAAAAATTAGTTGTTATTTATCTCTAAAAGATCGATGTAACGCAAAATCATGCAACGTAAACAGGTAACTATTGGTGTAACAATAGATGTAGGACACGTAACTGAAGCTTCTTGTCATCATATTGAACAATTTTTGTTCTACAACTGTTAAAACCAGTAAATTTTTAAAGACTCTTTACAATACAAAAGACACTCATCAATTTGTTTGTATGTTTAAATATTGTTTTAAGGCTTAAGCGAAATTCTTAGACCTTTTGTTTTGCTTTGCTTTTTGATGAACAGAAAATATATATTACTTGATATAGAGTTATATTATTTATTTTAGTGGATCATTCTATTTATCTATCATTACATTAGTCTAGACCGTATTCGTACATATGAAACCAATTTAGTGAAAGCAAACCACAGTGTACTTGTGAAAATATTCATACTTCTTTGTCACTTGCTGACATTAATCAGAGCGAGGAGGCAATACAATGGTGACTTCATCCATGTCATTTCTCATCTCATCTCATCTACTCGTACCAACCATCGTCGTACCATTGTCCAATCTCTGTCCTTGAACCTATAGACAATGTGTTATCGTTCAAAATCAAATGGTCACATTTTATAAGACAATTCTTTTAATCTGTCACAGACATGCACCCCGCTCCCCCCTATAGACTAGCAATACAGGGCATCGGCCGCTCGCCGCAAGGTGGGCAGATGGCCAAGTTAAATTGAAATGTCATTTCCGTTCAATTTTCATCTTTCAGTCTATTTCTGTCAATGGTCGAGGTAACATCGGACAAAATATGTGTAAATTTATCATAAAAATGCCAAGTTGCATCGTCGTCTGATGCGGAAACCGCACTGGGCATCTCAATAAATCAAATGTGCGGGGTTTCATACCAGAAGTAAGCCTTAAATTGACTAATTTTTATTTTAATAACTTCGTTGCAAAACATATGGTAGTGATGTAACACTTCATCGACTTTTCGATAGGCATAGCAAAAAGTTTAGTAACAAAAAATATCCGACTGCGTATTTACATAGTTTTATCCAACGTAGACATGAAATGTGTTTGACTTATTTTTTCTTCTAATTATTTTCAGTTTCCAAAGGAACCCAAATAAAAATTAAACGAGAATTAAGACTATGAGCAGACACGACAGCTGGAAAATTTTCTTCTAACATTTCCGCCCAGCTTGGCTATAGATATGTTTTGGAAGTTATGATTCGGTTTGATTTTTCGTTTTAAAATATATATTTTTTGTTTTAATATGTATTTTTAATGTATTATATTTGTGAATTTCTATTAGTATTGTTTATGTATTAAGATTTTACAAGGAACAATATGCTTAATTTATTTTGTTATCCTCATTTTACAAATTATCGTAAGAATTTTCGATATTTGTGATCCTTTCTATTACCTCCATCACTAGATCTTTCAGTCGTATTTTGAGTTTTGTCATTTTCAAATACTCTATTGCTATTCGACGATTTAAATCGTTAGACAGTTGACATCTTGCGGTGATTGGTCGTAATTCAAACATATGACATTCTTAGATTCAAAAATTCGAACAGTTATGAAGCTTCCCCCTCCCGCACCTCAGATTTTCCCCTCAACTTCGCCCACGCGGTTTCATATTGAAACTGACGTATTATTAGCGTTCTATAGAGGAGCGGAGCGACGATATAAAGCTTCTTTGTAATCTGTATTTAAAAATAAGCGACCGATGAACTGGTGAAGGTTGCGGGCAGCGCAGGGCCGTTCGGCGTAGGAATCCTTGGGAGAAGCCTTTGTCTAGCAGTGTGGAGCAGTCTGATAATAATGATTTTAAAATCTAAGTCCAAAAATTTATTAACATCAATAATTATTGGAAGTAGAGATTGCCTTCGAAGAGAGCCGCGCGCCATAAGATTAGAGGAAGCTATAGGTTAGAACATACTCACACAGAAACAGGCGCGCTATAGTGGCTCGTGATCCTGTTGCGACTGAGCTCTAGCACGCATCTTAAGATTCTACTAGGTCTACTAAATAGGTCAATTTCAAAAACAGAGGGGCAATGATGAGTTATACTACCGTATATTTCTGTGGATTGTTTCATTGGTCCATGATTGTCATGCTGTATTTTATGCCTCAATGTGTCGGATTTCTAGTTTTCTACAAACTAGAAATCCGTAAGTAACTTCGTCTGTATGTTACGCCTACACCACTGAACAAATTTTGATAAATTTTAATACAGAGATACATTTTTGTCGCGACAAATTCTTTAAGAAGGTCAAATAGTTGAAATGCTGAAAGTTTATTTCTCAAGTGTAGAAACAAAAAATATCATATTTTATTCTTACTACGCAGAGGAAGTCACGAGCTAGTAGTCAATAAATCCTAAAATCTAAAAAACCGTTTTGTGTTTTAGTATAGTCCTTATTTAATATGCCAGATCTATTCTGCGAACATCTTACATGAATACATCTACCGAGTTAAATGTAGTGTAATAAATATTACTACGAACGAACTCTCTAACTATTTATTAGTTACTCAGTGACAAAAAGTCTTAGAAAGAAAATGCTTCTTGTCTTTCATGATTCTAAGTCACAAGGAAGAATAGGTTTTGATTTCTTACGAATTCCCTTGAGAGTGTTGAAATATGCAGCAACGGCCGTATCTTTTATTGCCTCTACTTAGAAGTTTGATTTTTAACAGGTCCAAGGTATTTGATAACAAATTAACTTGATACTCTTTTATCTCTTTTGAATCCTTTCTTTCTTTATTCTTATTTTTGTATATTTTATTTACAGACATGACATTGTATAATTCATATATTGATCTAGCATTAAGATGTAATAGAATATAAGACTTTAAAAAAAATGTGTTGGAGGGAGTTTCTTTAGGGCCCGCCGTTTCTTCTCACTCCGCAAACACTTCCCGAAACGGTGGGTATACGAGTTCCGAGTGGTAGGAACTTCGTATTAGGTAGATAAAAGAATGACGTTCGAAAAGTGAACACTGCTAGTACTGCTACCTACTTCGAATAAAAATATTTTCATTTCATTTTCATACCTCCATGCGTTTTTGAGAAAAATGGGCTTGACAGACAGACGACAACGAAGTGATTCAATAGGGCAACTCAGTTTTAGCTGTATAATGCGCTTTTGAAAAAAACCGTGTAATGTACTATTTTTATTTATTTATCATTTCAGATACTTGTTGTGCTTTCCGGCTTGTTTTACTCTCTCGGCGTAGGCTACGCTCTAAGACTGACGGCGCTTCTGGTCACAGTACTTCTCTCGACTGGTTTCAACGATGATGGCAATACAGAGGAAATCACACATGTATCATTTATACGTACGTACGGACAATGTTAAAGTTCGGGTGCATTTGCATGATTTGCTATAACATCATCACATCACGGGACCCGGGTATACAGGGTGAAAAAAAGTGCGTTCAATATTTTAAGGGGTTCATCAGAATCAAGTATAGAAGAAATACAGGAAAAATAAGGCCCTTTTTAACACCCTGTGAATAATTCCTTAGCGTTAATTCTTTAGCTTTAAATAAATGTTGACTATTGTCTGTTGTCTTCGATGCTTCACCCGATTACCCAAGTGGAAGGTAATATTTTTCAGATGTAGGTATGTCATATCAATTTGACTGTTAACAACTGTAGCCAAAATGGCTTAATGGACAAATGACATTTGCAGTCGGGCTCTTTTTTTACTAAATTGGTTATGTATTCTTATCAGTGGTATCAAAACATATTGTGCGCGACGAATCTGATTTTATACAATGGTATAAAAGTGTGCGCACGAGAGTTTCATTGTTACTTGTGGGGCTTGTGAGTCTATCTCGCTTCATTCTAAACCTTTGCAGTTTGCACCTAACTTATCGACATTGATAATATCATAGCAGTGGAAACAAACCCACCCACTCACGATAGAGTATCGTTTTCATTGTTAATGTGAGACTTATAATCTTTTTCTGTTCCAGATTCTGTTGCGACTTTGGCGAGTCCATTAGGCTTCCTTATCATAGCCATAGTGATGCAAATCTTCGGCAGAAAAATAGCTCACATCGTCCTAAATTTATCTCTGGTTATCAGCCTGACTCTGTATATTATTGCTAAACATATAAGCGTTATATTCCTTGCTCAAGTGATCCAAGGGATCAGTATTACTGGAATTTTTGTAGAAGCTATCATACTCAGTGAATATTGTCACAAAAAAAGAAGAGGACTATTCATGTCCCTGGAGAAATCCGCTGAGTGGATTGGTGGATTTATGTGCCACTTATTGAGCTCATGGATATCTTGGAGATATGTTTGTTTAATAGGTACACTATCACCGTGTATATCTATTGCTATTACTATATTCTGGCCGGAGAGTCCTTACTTTCACGCAATGAAGGGACAATATGAAGAATGTACGAAGTTATTCCATTTGCTACACGGAGAATCCGAAAAGCAGCAAAGAGAACTGCATTGCTTAATATCTGTGCAACAGAAAAAGTTAGAACAAGAGAGACTGCAGCGCCGATCAATGATAACAAAAACATTTAGAAAACTCTTAGAGAAGAGTTTTTGGAAGGTATTTTTAATAATGGCTGTTGTAATTTCATTGCATTTATTTGGAAATTTGTCTAAATTATTTTTTTTGTTCCCTTCACACCAGATAATCAACGGATATTTGATGATATATATATTAATGATATCGGCATCGTTGCTGTCATGTTTTATAATATTAATTGAGAGACGGACTGTTTTGTTCGTTTTCGGTTTTCTTTCAGTTGCAATACTATTTTTGGCGAGCATAGTTGCATTAAGAGTAACGTATGATTCGAATCAAGCACTTTCAGTTGTGTTAGGCAGTTTTGGTTTATTCCACAACTTCTTTATCAACTTATCTGTAATGCCCGTTTGTGCTATTATCTTCGGGGAGCTGTACTTCCTTGAACACAAAGGAATAGGTGTTTTCGCATCTGGTATTGTGTTTTTAGTTTTACAGTTTGCGTATACATTTATTATTGAGCTATTAATTTTTTTTGCTGGTTTAGGTTATACCATTTTAAACGTTGCCTGGCTTACAGCATTATGTTTGACGATTTTATTCTTTATACTTCCGGAGACAAAAGACAAAACTTTGCAAGAAATAGAAGCTAAGTTACGAGGGAATAAGATACCTGTAGCAGAAACATCCGCTGATAATGTTGAGATGGGTCATTTGATTCAACATGAAGACAAAACCGAAGTAAACAATTGAAATATTTGGATGTTAATATACAAAATTACTTTTTTACATGTTTTAAAGCTTATAAGACTAAGTGAATATTTAAGTTGTTTGGTTGCATAAAGGATTTCAAACTTTAAATTAATAATTGATAATCAGGGATATATCACACACGGTCATCCAGCTCCAATGTTGGCTCGAAGGTTGGCTGCAACTTCTTCTTATCGTGTGGCACATTTAACCTTCCTATCCACAAGGTATAGACGGCGGTTGCATTATATATATATCGTACCTATTTGTACTATGTATTATACACCCAAACAAAGTAAACAGATGTGCTAGTAATGCAAAGTAAGCTCATACATATCGGGTTATGAAAATTTACGCGTATTTCTTCAGACAAGTCTTGAAGGCGGTGAGGGTAGGGGACATCCTAATGTTGACTGGCAGGTTGTTCCAGAGACGGGCAGCATGGACGGTGAAAGATTTGGTATAAGTAAAATCAGGTGTGGGCAGGCAAGTTTTTCTTAAGATATAGATATGGGACTAGAATACTTCTCAAGATATGTGTATATCCTATAGTAGTGTGACGCTATGTACGGTTTGTTAATGTAAATTGTAACGTAAAAAGAAGATTTTATGGCAATTGGGTAGTTAACTGCTAGTCAATTGAATTATTACGTATTATAGGTAGAAAAACTATGACGTTTCTGTTATGTTAACAACCCTCTTCTCACACCTCGGGAAAGTTAGGTCATACTCCACACACGGGGGCCAAGTCTGGATTGGGTGAAGTAGAAACAAGATTTCAGTAAAAGATTTATTTAGTGAACACTAAATATTTTGTAATATATTCTTGATGCAGCTACCTATTAATGATAAAATGATACCAAAAACCGAGCCTTATAAGTCAAAAATATACAATATTAGTTACAGTAGGTACAACATTGAACAGCAAATTTTCACCCCTTGCACGGCACGTACCCCGGGTCTCAGCGACACCACCGCCTGCGCAAGTGTTAAATTAAATCTAGAGGAGTTAACAGCCGTCGTATGCGGGACCACCGTGGGACATTATTTGCTGTAACCCATTTAAAGTTCCGGAACGTATTACAAAGTTCATAGTGTGGCCTTTTGTGAAAGTTGTTCTGTTATATCGAGTAACTATGCTCGCTTGGTGTTCGCTTTGCCACTTCAGTTAGTGTTTCCGAGTGGTAAATTGAGTACAGTTGAAAAAAGAAGTTTTCGTGAAAATAGATACTAGTACCACAGTCAGCTAGTACAGGAGGTTAATTTAGTCCTTTACAAAAGATATTTAATAATCAATTTTCCGTTTCAGTTTTGAAAATGTAACTGAAATGTTATGCCTAAAATAGTGTTTTTTTTTTTTTGAAATAATGATTAAATCTGTTTGTATTATTTAATATATATACATATACTATATTTTGACTGTAATCATGGTAGTTTATGGCCGAGGGTGTTACGTCTTTCGTGTGTTAGTTGTGCGCAGAATCAGTACTAAAATAAAACTAAATCAGGTTTTCTGAGCAAGAAGTATAACCAACCAATATCCAAATTTAATGAAAATAGAGTCAAAAGTGGCAAATTTTCCTTACGCATACACGTAAAACGTTTTGATGGTCACGGCCCAATGAAAAATATACTACGTACCTAGTCTATGGTATTTTTATTCCTATTGTAAATGAGGTTTGCAGGCAGCAGAAGAGAATACAAGGGATGGTAGGACGGAACTTACAAATAAAATGATATCTCACAGTGCAGATTTTAAGCACTACTTAACAAAAAAAAATAAAAAATGAGGCAGGAGAGATCGTATCTCTTTTAAAATTAATATAGATTTTTTGATTGATTTACGCGATAGATACTTAATTGCTAGGTACATAAATAAACCTTTCGTTGGCTGTTTTCCCGTAATAATAAAAACAGTTATAAATTAAAGTATAACTAAAGCTACCTAATTGACTTAAGTACATATACGAGTAGTACTTCTAATTTAATGTATCTAATGTTACTATTTCTATTAAGTACAAAACAATGAAAAAATCACGTTTTGCAAACATAAAGAACTTATAAATAAGGTCCTTCTGAAATACATGAAATCGAATAAACGTAGCTCATAAAACTAAACAAACTTCCATCTATGGTACCAATAAAATTACAAAAAAATGTTTTGGTGTTTTGGTTTCCCATACAAAGTCCATAAAATACAAAGTCCCATACAAAGTCAGCTGAACTTTGGATGAAAGGTCCTTAGTATAAATTTAAACAAATTTCCATAAGGTATATACCTATTTAATTATCGTTTCAGTTTTGAAAGTTTAACAGAATAAAATTACCACAAAAATGAATTTACTTCTATTAAATTATATATCATTTTCTAGCTACATTCAAGGTCTTTCATGAATTAGTGATGTCATGTCTCTCATAATAAAAACTGACTGAGTAGGGTTCCATTAAATACTGTATTGGCGTTTTCTTAGAGGTCAATTGGGTCAATTTTTGCTACCAAAAAAAACGAGATTATCTGAAAATCGTGAAATATTATATTATGCGCAATATATTTAAAAATACATATGGTAACGAATAACACGCTGGGATAAGTGTAGTCTTCAAAAATAAAAATAAAAGTATTTTTAACGAAAAAATGGCGATTTTCAATGACGAAAAAATCCATTTTCATAGTTTCTACACCACTGTGCTCTCAAAATATTCAGACAACGTGCATTTAGCAAGCATTATTTTATTTTTAAATGTCCAATAGTACTTTAAAAATAATTAGTTGTTTTAAAACCTTAATTATTTTATATTAATTTTGTCTTTGAATTTTTTTAACTAAACGTCAATTTCATAGGTAAGCACCTAATATATCGCAAAAAATATTTTGGATTTCCCATACAAATCAGGTAAACAATTAGTATAAAAATAAGTTTCACAAGGGGAAGCCATCGTGTTTTTCTTTTTCGGATTAGGTTAAATATGTATTTTTTTGTGTTTAGTGGAATGACTTTGCAGAGAGACTTGGTGGCTTAGAAGGAGGTTAGTAGGGGCACCGACTTCATAAAAATATTGGGGGGGCTAGGGCGGAAAAAAAAAATATTTTCCTAATTTTCTAATTAGCTTTCGCCCACGGCTTCGCCCGTGTGGGTATAGTTTTTGAAATTATCGTTGAGCGTACATGGAAATGAGTTTTTTTGGAATTAAAGTATCCCGAGAAAATACAACTCCTCGTGTCCATTTCAATGGACCCAAAAAAATCTAAAAATGTATAAATCAAAAAAAAGTTTTTTCACCAAAAATACCTTAATGAGACCACAACTATGCAGTAAATTAACAGTAATATTTTTTTAAACAATGTATTGCAGTTCAGGTCTGAAGGGGTTAATCAATTTATGGTATTGTGTGTTAGTTAAGTTAATGTTGTCTCTCTATTTTTTTGTACGATTACTCTGCTCCTGCTACTAATTTATAAGTCTCTTTTATATGTTTAAAGGTTGGCTGGAAGAGATCCCTTTAAGGGATAAGCCCGCCTTTGTGCACCTATATTATTCTTTTAATTTCTGTTATGTGATTTTATTGTACAATAAAGAGTTAACAAACAAACAGACTTTACCAACTCTTTATTGCCGACCTATACGCGAGTTTCTCATGAGGCGTAAAAAAATAAGCGAAATATTCCTGGAAAAGCCCCAAAGATCGAAATATCTAATGGTGAAGAGTGCAATAAAAATTTCAATTTTGAGCTCACAAATAATTTTCTAACAAAAATAGTCTCACTACGCATCTAAAAATAATACCCATTAAGTTCGCAAGTCTACAAGAACTGTCCCCTCCTGTTTGGGTAGAAGAAAGATAATCGTTTTTCCCTTACCTTTGATATACCATCTCCAAATATTTGTCGGGGTTGTTTGCACTGTGCTCCTTTATAAGGACTTGCTCCGCGACCTGCCAGACTTTAATTTATACGAGAAAAAGGCCATTTGTAATGCTTATTTGCCTCGCGGTGCGTATTATTGTACAACTTGGAAGATATTTATTTAAGTAAAAATATGTTTTCTGATTTACTGTTGGTATTTTGTAAGTATCCAATATTAATGGAGTATTTGCTTAAACTAGGTATACCTTTATACCACATTCGTTTATACATTTACAAGTTCATCGAACATAACTGAAGTGATGTAATTACAGCCAGATGCAAATAGGCTCTTTCTTTGGGCAAGCATAAATGTAAATCATATTATTAACCTAAACAGTTAACAAAAAAACCGGCCAAGTGCGAGTCGGACTCGCACACCGAGGGTTCCGTATAAATTCATGTTCACACATGTCTTGGATATTGTGATGTAACTAAAAAATTTTGGTTTTCGGACTTTTCCCTTTACTTGTGCTATAAAACATTGCTTCCTGCCAAATTTCATGATTCTAGGTATACGGGAGTTACCCTATAGGTTTTGATGCCCATGCGAGTGTCTAAATATGCGGCATAAACGGCCGTATCTCTTGATTGCGTTGGCATAGAAGTTTGATTTTTTCACAGCTTCAAGGGATTGCAGGTCTGAGTATTTGATTTAAAAATTTCAACTAGATACATCTATCTACGCGTTACTGAGAAAAAGGTTTGTGACAGACAGACAGATGAACGGACAACGAAGTGATCCTGTAAGGGTTCCTTTTTCCTTTTGAGGTAAGGAACCCTAAAAATAAAATTCCAGCTGCATAAAATGTATCCTATATCGATTTAAAGATCGAGATGAATCTAATAACACCTGGCACTCCAAAATCCATCAAGCCGTTACAATAAAACCGACATAGAGAGACTCGGTGGCTCTTGACCACGGATCCGAGAGTCGTGAGTTCGATTACTACCCAGGGCAAACATTTCTGTTATGAGCAGATTCTTTTACTCTGTATCTGTGTGTAGTACATCTAGATACCTATATATAAATGTTTATTTGTATGTATATCAGTTCCCATAATACAGGGAATTCTATTTGTCCTTGGGATATCATCTTCTTCTTAGGTCCTCTATTCCAGGTTCGTCGTACAGTTCATTAGAACTATTAGGATTGAGGAGCAAAGGGCCTCAACTACAATTGGTAATGTATTTGGACATACCCATATACGCAAAAAATAACCCTTCACTTGGACATTCGCGAAAAACGGCTTGAATATAACTTGTCTCTGGTTATATGTAGTATATTTAGTTTTTTTTAATATATCACAAGACAAACTACTACGTTTATACATTACTGAAGCTTATTTAAAATCACTCTAGAAGATTTTTGTTGTAGGCCCATGCCACAATAATTCTTCACCCATCTTTTACACTACCAAAAGTTCTTCCTACGCCTCTGCAATTCGTTCAAAAATAATATCTGCCTAAGTAAGCCTAATGCCGATTCCGTATTCCGAACCTCTAACTCTGGTTTTCTAGGCTGTTTGGTAATGCGTAGCCGTCCTTAACAGACACGCCAGCTGGTCCCACTCATTATAATCCACAAATCAGGGATCCTATTAGCATACATTAAAATTAATTATTACAGCTAGAAGAAAATTTGCTTTTGGACACGAACAACAAGTTTACTTTAAAACAATTCTGAAAGCCTGAAGGCTTCGCATTTGCGAGTAAAAACAGAGTAGTTAATTGATATGATTTTTCATTGTAATAGAAATTAAGTATTTTCTCATATCTCATCGCATCTCATCTCACTATATAATATATAATATCTCACCAATATTATAAATGCGAAAGTATGGATGCTTTTTGTTTGTTTGTTCCGCTTTCACGCTGAAACTACTGAACGGAATGGGATGATATTTGGTAGGTAGATAGATAAAGTACACGATTAACACATAGGATACTTTTTATCCCGGAAAACTTAAAGGTTCCCGGAGGAATGGCTAAAAAGAGAAATATTTACTTCATCATGTTTGTTCTGCTTTCACACTGGAACTACTGAACGAATTGGGATGTAATTTGGTAAGTAGATCTTATCTCATCTCACTAATATTATAAATGTGAAGGGATGGATGTCTGTTTGTTTATTTGTTTGTTTGTTCCGCTTTCACGCTGAAACTACTGATTGGGATGAAATTTGGTAAGTAGATAGATAAAGCACTCGGTTAACACATAGAATACTTTTAAGTAAAGGCTGAAAAACAACATAGTAGAACATAGTTTAAGGGGATCTTGATATAACATTTCCATGCCATCCTCAAGAACCGTCACAAATACAATATTCACGCGGGCGGAGCCGCGGGCAACACCATAGTTCGATATAAATTATGCAGGCAAGCTTAAATCAACTAAAAAAAGGAGGATCGTGGTCAATTGCCTTGTAAAAATTAGAATACCAGCTAAAGGTACGAATCACGAAGTCCCATTTTTTATCGCCGCCAGATATTTGTTCACGTCGCACACGGCCGAGTTGCTCTCCGCCAGGCATCCAGATTCGCTGTCAGGGAAACCTGACAGCGAATCTGGACAGCGACAGAAAGTCATCTACATTTTTAACTTACAGACAATTAACATATCGAATGTAACTTTATATACGTAAGTAAACCCCAAAATTATAGTAAGTCTACGTTTTAATATTTCGAAATACAACTAAAATCACAAGAAAACATACCTACATATAAAATAGTAATACCAAAACCGTGCAAGCTCAGCATAATACGCTGTGGGTTTGAAGCCACAGCGCTGGTTTCCTACTTTATTTACTGAAAGGATAGGACCCTGGACGATGCAGACACACTGTAGGTTTGAGCAAATATCGAGGACCATTCGAAAAGTTTTCATTAAAAGAGCCCCTGGTTCTCATAATAAGAAATCCGAGAGGATCAATCGACAGGGAATAGACATGGAAACGTGTTTGGCAATGTTAGATGTAGATTTTGTACCAGGTGAGGTGAGCTACGTTTATATTCTATTATAATTATGATATATGTACGTATAAAACGCCGTTTTGGAGGAATTATTATGTCGTTCGTTTATGTTTATTTATTTATTTTACAGATTTTTTAAAAAGATTCTGGAAATAAAGTTTAGTAGCATAATACTATTTTTTCGGTGACAGAACACGAAAAAGTCGCTAAGCACTAACTGGCACTGAGTCGGACATTTGAAAATGGAACCATTTTAATATGTCACTAAAGGAATTGATTTACTTGTACAAAACAATTGGAAGTTTACTTCCCACAGAATAAATTCCACATTTGCGCTGAAGCAGCAGACAAAGTTTTGTGAAATAACTTTGATTTACTCTCTTCGGTAAATAAATTGTTTGTTATTTCGAAAATAGAGCACCGCTGCCTTTCATTCCTGTAACAATGAACCTTGGCGCTGTTTTCTTAATCAGAACTTAATAGGTATAGCTTGTATCTGTATTGGCATATCAATGTTTTTCTCGTGTACATTTTCTGCTGCTTGTGTAAACACAAAAATAAATAATAAAAAAATGAATAAACACTCAATTATTTCCTATATTCTTAGCTATTCTTCTATCTATCTATCAGCCGAAAGACGTTCACTGCTGGACAAAGGCCTCCCCCAGGGATTTCCACACCAACCGGTCCTGTGCGGCTCGCATCCTGCGGCTTCTAGCAACCTTTACCAGGTCGATCCACCGAGTCGGAGGCCTGCCCACACTGCGTCTTCGGGTACCAATTATTACGTTCAATAATTCCTTTTGTGATTTTTGTGCAACATTTTTTGCACTTTGTTTCTTTTTCACATGCACTTTGTAAAATGTGATCAAATTAAACAAAACAAAAATTTCTATATTATGATTTTATTGATCATACGTACGAAATCTTATCAAAGCAAGACTCTACGCACTTTATAAAACTAAAATTTATTTACCTATTTGTTATTTTTATCTACAATTGGTTGGCCCTTGGCATCATCTCACCTGATGGTAAGGGTAATGATGTCGAAAGATGGAAGTGACTTTGCTACGTGTCTCATTTATCCAGATTTAATTTTCTACAGTCAGCCGGTTGTCTAGATGCAGTGTTATTGGGGTTATTTCCTTGATGTACTCTTCTAGTATGTACGTATCCTTGCCAACTGTCACAGGGTTCCTTCCATATTTCAACATCTGCAAAGTAAAATATAAAGTAAGCAAACGGTTTTTCTAGAAGGACATTATGCATGCATTTCTCTTCTTGCACTAAGTTGGTTCTTTTGAAATGAGTCAACAAATGTAGGTACATACGAGGAATGATCAAAAAGTAGTGAGAACGATATATATACTCCTTGGTAAGAAAAAAATTGAATACTGGCAGGCATAGCTCAGATATTTGTAATATTAATAAAGAAAAAGTTTTCGATTCTCTTTTGTTTTTTTTCTGAATGTACTCATTTGTTTGCTTCGTGTCAGAACGACTTCTCGAAAATAGAGAAAAACGAAGTGCGAGCCGTTATTAAATACCTCTGTTTAAAAAAGTTAACGACGCAAGAGATTCACTGCGATTTGGAGGCAACATTAGGAGAGTCTGCTCCGCCGTATTCCACTGTCGCAAGGTGGGCTTCTCAATTTCGAGTAGGGAGAACGAGCACGGAAGACGAACATCGTTGCGGCCGCCCATCGACGTCAGTCACCCAAGAAAATGTTGTTAAAGTCGAGAAAATTGTATTGAGCGATCGAAGAGTTACCATCCGTTACTTAGTTCAAGAAACGGGCATTTCATATGGAAGTATTCAATCCATATTGAAACTATCTTTGAATATGAGAAAAGTCTCCGCAAGATGGGTGCCGAGAATGTTAACAGACAGTCAGAAACAAAATCGACTTGACATTTCGAAGAGATTGTTGGACAAGTTTCAAGAAGATTCTGAAAACTTTTTGTCTCGTTTTGTAACCATAGACGAAACATGGGTCCATCATTTTGATCCCGAGACAAAACAGCAATCTTCACAATGGAAACGGATCACCGACCCCGAAGAAGTTTCGTGCCGTGGCATCGGCTGGCAAGGTTATGGCCTCAATATTTTGGGACTCAGAAGGGATATTGTTGATTGATTACCTGGAGCGTGGAACCACAATTGCAGGCCAATATTATACAGCATTAATTCCCAAGTTGAGGAATACCATCAAAGAGAAAAGGAGAGAGAAACTTCGAAAGCGCGTGCTGTTTCATTACGACAACGCACCCGCGCACAGCCCGACAGTTGCGATGGCTGCCATTCAACAAGCTGGCTTCGAATTGGTTGACCACCCCCCTTATTCACCAGATCTGGCGCCTAGCGATTTTTATCTGTTCTCCAAATTGAAAGAATACTTAAGGGGAAACAGGTACGATGACGATAACGAGGTGATGGATGCCGTGGAGAGCTTTTTGCAGGACCAAGACAAAACTTTTTTTTTGAAAGTGATTGAAGCCTTGGAAAAGCGCTGGACTCGGTGTGTAGAGAGACTCGGAGACTATGTAGAAAAATAAATTATTAAGATATCAATAGTCATTATATTCTATCTCATTCTCACTACTTTTTGATCCCTCCTCGTACATGAGCATCCCGAGTTTTCCTAAAACCCGGCGCCTAGATGCTGCGTTTAACTATTTCCGCGATCTACATTGCGGTCCATGTACGTAAATGAATTATTATGCCAACAGTATTTTAGACTTCAAAACATAAAACAGTCACCTTCATAGAGTTCCCTCCATTTAACATAAAAGTTGTGGTCGTAAGCTGGTAGTCCCTTTCGAGCTCGATTGGTCTGAACTCCTTCCCTTCCTTTACCAGAATCGATGTGGCTTTTTCCAATGATGCATTCAGCGTCACCTTCATACCTGCAAAAGAAATCGTTGCAGAATACTCATTCGGAAGAAGGTACAGACAGCCACAAAGATATCTGAACCCCCGTAACACCATGTACCACGAAAGATTAAACTAATAGCTTTAGCAAAACGAGAACCATTGGGTTATAAGAAAACCAATTACATTTAACAATCGATGGAATACAGAGAAGACATCTACCACTTTGAAATTGCGATAGATGGTGTTTCCAAAGCAAAGAGCGAATTATGTTTTAAAACTTAGGAGTTAAGTTATCTCTCGAGGCTAGTTTACAATACCCGAATAAATTGGACTTCTAGGTGTAGGACTAGGTACCCAAACAATTTTACTTTTAACGTCAATACATCAATTGGTACGTCAATACTGTCTTGGTGGAGTAGCGCTGACCTCAGCGCTCTCCATAGAAAGCTTACTAAATATCATCACAGACGGAGATAAGGTAAAAGGAAACTTATTATTTTGCTCTCATTTTTTTACTTATCGTAAGGCTAATTACTGGTCAGAATCTTTTAAAACATTGTATGAAGTTTCATTGGGATCGGTCTATTCATTTTTAATAAATAATAAGTACCTATTAAAAATACACTGAAAAGGAAAAAGCTTAATCGTTGTAACTCACCAGCCACATGTGGCAGCCAGGGCCCGCTGAAGGGTTTCTTGTTCCAGGAAATGGCGAAGCAAATTTCCATGGCTTCCACTATGTGCTTCCCCTTTATCACCACTGTCGCCACAGTATTAGTGAATGGCAGCGCGTTAATAACATTACCACGGGTTATCACTGAAAATATATCAACAGGTAAGTATTAACTATGTTTCGACCTTTATTAACTGGAGCAGGCCACTTCATGAACACCGACAGAGCCGGTGAATGAACCAGTAAACTCGGGAGAGCCATCGCTCTGTTAGGAAAGTTGTTCAGTGGGAAAAAAGGTATGTTAACTCTTCATAACTTCGATGTTAAACTGTTAGATGAATCAAGGCCCTAATGGTGACCTACCCCCTGTGGATAAGATTCTGTGTCAGTTGATTAGCGCAAACCACGCAACACGCACTTTTCCGGCTCCGAAAAACTCTAGGTAAGGTTAGGTTACCGTATAAAGGAGCCCCGCGAGGCGGGGCACGGTTTGAGTCTGTTTTGTCGGAGCTCCTCGACGATGTGGCCAGTCATTTCATGATCTGGCCAATTCGTCTAATCTGGCCACGACATTGACATACAGGGTTATTTTTGGACCCCCCAAACTGAACAACTTTCCCCAAATAATCAATGGTCAATTCGCAAAAAGTGTTTGAACCTTTAGCACTAATTTGATCAGGTGATCGACCTATTTTGTATG
This sequence comes from Coleophora deauratella, assembly GCA_958295455.1. Lineage (NCBI taxonomy): Eukaryota > Metazoa > Arthropoda > Insecta > Lepidoptera > Coleophoridae > Coleophora > Coleophora deauratella. Next base: position 7,703,204 of record OY282409.1, on the reverse strand, counting down.
GAGATGGCAATTTTTTTTTTGCGAATTGACCATTGTTTATTTGGGGAAAGTTGCTCAGTTTCATGAGTAGAAGCCAGTGTGGATAGTTTTGGTGGGGGGTCCAAAAATAACCCTGTATACAAGAAAATACTCTGTAATAGTGGTGTAACATTGGCGTACTTGTAGGTACTGTTATAATCTAAAAATTCTTTTAATATTGGTAAGTACTTGTTCAATAACGCTTTCTATATTACTTTCACGATATAAATTCATTTAAAATTAAGTAGGAGTTTCTGATTAATTATAACATCAATCCTAATATTAGGCGTTATAAATAGAGTTTTCTTAGTAATTAATTACAAATAGCTTATTCTTACGCTCGTGTGGTTTCCTAAAATAAATAATATTAGTACTTTCTAGCTCATAATATTAAGATCGATATCTAATAGGTAATAGTAAGTACCTACTTATAACATGTACCTACTAAGAAGCTTTGCAAAAATAAAAATAAAATGTAATGAGTGAAAATAAAATAATCCTAAAATAAAATGAAAAGCATCGAAAATATTGTCACTATTATTATGAATGCGTGCAATATCTGTATGTTTGTAACTCAATCGCGATAATATTGTATATTATAATACCTTAAATGATCTATAGAGATGTATAGAGAGAGTTTTAGCAAAATATTAATAGACATGCGAATGTGTTTTCTAAGGCTACTTCTTGTTTCCCAAAAATCTTTCACAGGGTGTTAGAGATTCCGAGAACGAGCTTTTCACACTCTGTATAGGCGGAAACTCAAACTATAGGTTACACTCCTAACTTTTCCCAAGGAACCCATATGAATTCTTAAAAGAAATGAACTAACCGCCTCCGTGGTCTAGTGGCTAGTCCGCTCGCTTCGCATCAGGAGGTCGCGTGTTCGATTCCCGGCGGGGTCCAACTTTGTAGGATTCGGTTTGGTGGATGGTAAGGCATTTTCTAAGCCCGCTTGGCTAGCTACCTCCATTTTATCTAAGTTTTGCCGCCAAATATCAATGTTAACAGCATTGATATATTCCGGCATGATGATAAGATAGCCAGTTCCCCATTGCGTTAGGGAATCTTGATAAGCCCACTTCCATCTTCACTTACTATCAGGTGAGATGATGCCAAGGGCTTTACCAAATGAGGGTAGAAAAAAAAGAACTTTCCATACAAAAATAGGCGATTGGTCGATCAGTTTGTACGAAAAGTCATTTTTTTTCTAAATCACTATAGATTTCTATAGGACAATTTCATGAGTGAACCCCACAGTTTAAGTTCCCGTAGTTGTTATTTTTACAAAGCTGCTTTTCCACCGGCGAGCCGAGCAGTGCAGTGGAGTGAAGAGAATTGAAATCTCTAAGAAGACAATTTCTAACGAAGATGTGCGAGAAGCAGCGTTTGCATGATATACAGGGTGTAAGGGACAGGTTTCCGAAAACTTTAAGGGCTTGCTCAGTAGAAAGTCGGCGTCTTCATACAAACTATCCAATCAAGTTTATAATTTTGTATGGAGAAGCCGATTTTTTTTTTCGTTTCCTGAAAAAAATTCTTGTGGAAAGTTGTTTAGTTTCTGAGCAAGCCCTTAAAGTTTTCGGAAACCTGTCCTTTACAACCGTTATAAGGTGACTTTAAATTAGTTCTTGATACCAAAGGATATGCATGTGCTCATGACAACAAACAACTTTCCCTAAGGAACCAATAGTCAAATCGCAAAAAAATATTTGGACTCTTCATACTAATTTGACCGGTCCGTTGACTGATTTGTATGGAGGGTTCCAAACTTTTTTTGAGATTTTACTATAGGTTCCTTAGGGAAATTTGTTTGTTATCATGAGCACATGAATAACCTTTCGTATCAAGAACTAATTGAAAGTCAGCCTATATATCAGTTGATATATATCATGATATATAGATTTTTATGAATAAATAAATTGAAATTGAAATATATTATATCAGTTGATATTTATGCTTGATATATATCAATATTGATATTTATATTTTCCTTGCTTCTAAGAACTGATCCTTAAGAATGAATGTGCCAAATCCAAAGAATAAAGATAATATAATTATAACACTAATAATAAATGAGTTTAATTTAATTAACTATCTTAAAATTAGCAAAAATAAAATATACATTTTAGATTCAGTTATTTCGAAAAAACATATCAGAATATAAAATTTGAATGTTATTTTAATAAACATCTTCAAATCATTAAACATATACCTAGATTTTAAATTCAGCTATTTCGAAAAAAAAATATTACGGTAAGAAATTGAAATTAGTATGTAATTTTGATATATATCAAAAATATCGAAAATATCGGATGTTAAAAAAGTACGTTTGAAATTTTAAGGGGTTACTCTGAATCAAGTATAGAATACAGAAAAAATATTGAAAAAATCCGCTCTTCAGTTTTTTTTTCAGAATTCCATACTAAACCTGAATAGTGATTCAAGAATTTGTATGGAAAACTGAAAAAAAGTTGTAGATAAGATTTTTTCAATATCTTTCCTGTATTCTATACTTGATTCCGAGTAACTCCTTAAAATTTCAAACGCAATTTTTTTATCACCTTGTATATCAAAAATATTTTGATATGTATTTTGATTTTGATATGTATTATAAATATCGGATATTAATTCTCTTCCCTCCTCGCCACGCCGGTGGAAAAGCAGCTTAAGGCTGTAGGTAAGTTAAGGATGACACCAAATAAAATAAAACTCACCTCCTTCGGGTATTGAGCCCCTGATCATGTTTCTCACTATAAAGGCCACGTGGGGCAGATCTGAAACGTTCATTTCTTTGGTCTGAAAGCAATTTTAAATTATAATATTGAGTCGTTTAGTGGTAACTGATTAACTTCACCTTTACTAGGTAATCTCCTCATGGAACTGAAGAACTTTTGTTCTACGTGCAAAAAAATTGGTTAAAATTGCAAAAAAAAAAATCATACAAATCGATTCGCCTGTGACCTGTGTGAGCTGTGTGTGTTTATGGCAAGTTCAAAAATGTATTTTTTTTGTTTTTAAGTTTCTCCATTTCACAAGTAAAAAAAGAAAAAAGCGGCCAAGTACGAGTCGGACTCGCCCATGAAGGGTTCCGTAGCAGCAAGTAACATAATATAAAAGTTCTTGTAGTTCGTTGTAGAAGTTCGTTAAAGAACAGAAGATGTCGTCAGTCTTTCGATTGAAAAAACTATTGAACTATCTTGCGTGGAGCTGGAGAACCACATAATTATTTGCGTGTATAACCCCCCATATGACGATAACTTTGTTCGTTTCGAATCGGCAATGGAGGATGCATTAGATTTAGTTAGTAAAAGTAGTAAATCGGTAATCGTTTGTGGAGACTTTAATGTAGATTTGTTAGAAAAGAAGTCCCTAACAACTAGAATCACTTGTCTTTTTAAGTCGTTTGATTTAGATTACATTTTTTTAGAACCAACAAGAAAAACAGAGACTTCTGCAACTTGCATAGATAACATAGATGTAAAAAAAAAAGTTATAAATTGCTTAAGATCTGATCACAGCGGATTGCTGGCCAGCTTCCCTGTGAGATTTATTAAAGAACAAATAAAAGTTAAAACAAGACCAGTCACTGTTAACCGAATAGAAAATTTTAAAACAACACTAATTGAAAAGCTGCCCATACCAAATTTTGATAAACACGTAGACGCGAATAGTTTTTACAATTATTTTTTCACAGTGCTTGACAGCGAATTTCAAGATATATTTAAAACAAAATCCAGAAATATTAATCATCAATTCAAATTTTGTGAGTGGGCTACTGTAGGTATTTATAAAAGCTGACAAACTTTGTTTGATCTCTATGACAGAAAAACCTATATTTTTGATAATAACTTTAAAGAGTACCTAAAAAGTATTTGAAAATCTTTAGACAGGTATGCCGTGCAGCAAAATCGAATTACTTAGCCAGAAAAATAAAATCATCAGATGATAAAATTAAAACCGTTTGGAATATTATAAACAAAGAAACCGGCAAGGTCAAACCCCGCGATAATGAATATGTTTTGCAAACAGATCAAGGTAAAATTACAACAAATGCCGACGTAGCCAAAGAATTCGAAACTTTTTTCACAAATATTCCACTTAAGACCACTGAGGCCTTGAATTCCTCACTTGAATGTCAGTATTTGTAATGAAAAATTCTCCTTCAAAGAAATTGAACCAGACACTATTGTCAAATCTTTTAAATCTCTTAAAATGAAAAGAACTGAAGACCTTTGGGGACTATCAGTAAGTTTAATTAATAATGTAATTATGACTTTAGCGCCATATTTAGCTTGTCTTTTAATTATCAGAATTGATAGTGGCGTAGTTCCGGACCTAATGAAATGTAGTAAAGTGATATCCCTATATAAGTCTGGTAACAAAACTGATCCGGGAAATTACAGACCAGTTTCTGTACTACCAGTTCTCAGTAAAATTGTTGAAAAAATTATGCTCAACCAATTACTACAACATTTTAATGAAAATAATCTTCTGCATAAACAACAGTTTGGTTTCACAAAAGGTCGATCTACAACCGATGCAGGAGTATCTCTTATTCGTAACATCTATGATGCTTTTGAAGAATCACAGAATGCAATAGGAGTGTTCTGTGATTTATCTAAAGCATTTGATTGCGTTGAACATCATGCATTGCTTATAAAGTTAAAGCATTACGGTGTCGAGGACGGGGCCCTCAGTCTTCTTAATTCGTACTTAAGCAACAGAACGCAAAAAGTAAATGGCACAAATTCATCCGGCTCTAAGGTTAAAATGGGTGTGCCCCAGGGATCTATATTAGGCCCTTTTCTTTTTCTTACATATATAAATGACTTGCCATATATGGTGCAAAATTTGTCAAACATTGTGTTGTTTGCTGATGATACTTCTCTTATTTTTAAGATTGACTGGAAAGATAGCAAAATTGACGAAGTAAATAACACTCTTTCAGAGATTCTAAAGTGGTTCACTGTTAACAATCTACTCTTAAATGCAAAAAAACAAAATGCATAAAATTCTCATTACCAAATGTAAAGAAAATTGAAAACAGTGTAATTGTAGATAATAATGTATTGGACTTTGTAAATAAGACCGTTTTTTTAGGTATAACTTTAGATGATACACTGCAATGGGGCCCACACATAGAAACCTTAGCGGGACGGCTTAGTTCAGCTGCATATGCTGTTAAGAAAATAAGACAGTTGACAGATGTAGGTACTGCGGTGGTACTGCGAGACTAGTGTATTTTAGTTATTTTCACAGTATAATGTCTTACGGAATCTTACTCTGGGGACATGCGACTAATATTGGAACGATTTTCATTTTGCAAAAAAGGGCAATTCGCGCAATCTAGCAGATGCGATCCCGCGAGTCGTTGAGGAATATATATGTTTAAAGAAATTAATATTCTTACTGTTGCTAGTCAATTCATATACGAAAATATCTATGTACGTAAAAATTTGCACTTGTTTCATAAAAACAGTGACAGACACAATTTTAATCTAAGAAATATTAATAACATAGATGTTGCCTGTTCGAGACTGAGTAAAGTTAAGAAGTCATTTATGGGGCAGTGTGTAAAATTCTATAACAAAATACCCGAAAATGTGACTAGTTTGCCAGAAAACAAATTCAAATTGCATGTGAAAAATTGTTTATGCTCTAGAGGGTATTACAAAATACTAGATTATGTAAATGACAATGATATATGGACATGTATAGATCCTCCAGCTCACAATTTTATTGTTGACATGAATTGTAATAGAATTTAAGATTTTATTTAAAAAATGTGTTGAAGCGAGTTTCTTTTGGGCTCGACATTTCTTCTCGCTTCGCAAACACTTCCCGAAACGTTGAGTGTACAAGTCCCGCGTGGTAGGGACTTTGTACTAGGTAGAAAAAAAAAATTGACGATTTAAAAGCATGTGTAAAGCATCTACTTAAAAAAAAAAAACATTTTGAGTTTGAGTTTTGAGTTTTAGGTAAATTCGCGGTTTACGATTTATGACGTATTAAAAAACTACTTAGGTACTAGATCTCGTTCAAACCAATTTTCGGTGGAAGTCTGCATGGTAATGTACATCATATATTTTTTTATTTTTATCATTCTCTTATTTTAGAAGTTACAGGGAGGGGGACACATTTTACCACTTTGGAAGTGTCTCTCGCGCAAACTATTCAGTTTAGAAAAAAAAAGCGGCCAAGTGCGAGTCGGACTCGCGCACCAAGGGTTCCGTATAAATTCATAATCACACATGTCTTGAACTCTATATTTTTTTATATTTGAGTTGATTGAATGAAAGGTGATTTGCGGTTTACCATTTATGACGTATTAAAAAAAACTACTTACTAGATCTCGTTCAAACCAATTTTCGGTGGAAGTTTGCATGGTAATGTACATCATATATTTTTTCCAGTTTTATCATCCTCTTATTTTAGAAGTTACAGGGTGGGGGGACACACATTTTACCACTTTGGAAGTGTCTCTCGCGCAAACTATTCGGTTTAGAAGAAAAATATATGAGATATCATTTATTTATCATTTTTGAAGACCTATCCATAGATACGCCAAACGTATAGGTTTGATGAAAAAAAAAAATTGAGTTTCAGTTCTAAGTATGGGGAACCCCCAAAATTTATTGTTTTTTTTTTCTATTTTGTATGAAAATCTTAATGCGGTTCACAGAATACATCTACTTACCAAGTTTCAACAGTATAGTTCTTATAGTTTCGGAAAAAAGTGGCTGTGACATACGGACGGACAGACAGACAGACAGACAGACATGACGAGTCCATAAGGGTTCCGTTTTTTGCCATTTGGCTACGAAACCCTAAAAATGATATTAGAAACCTCAATATCATTTTTGAAGACCTATCCATAGACATCCCACACGTATGGGTTTGATAAAAAAAAATGTTGAGTTTCAGTTCTAAGTATGAGGAAACCCCAAAATTTATTGTTTTTTTTTTCTATTTTTGTGTGAAAATCTTAATGCGGTTCACAGAATACATCTACTTGCCAAGTTTCAACAGTATAGTTCTTATAGTTTCGGAAAAAAGTGGCTGTGACATACGGACGGACAGACAGACAGACATGACGAATCCATAAGGGTTCCGTTTTTTGCCATTTGGCTACGGAACCCTAAAAAGTAGAGTCACCAGTTGTGTGCAGGTCAGGTAGGTATATATTATACAAGTAAGTTAATGTTATACCAAATGAATAATATGACATCGATTTTTGCACATGTGTAAACAAACACACAACATGTTTTTTTGCAATTTCTGTAAACTGTAGAAGAAAAGTTGTTTAAAATAATCACTAACAGAGATCTGCTAACCATACCTACCATTGTTTATGAGTAAGTGTAGATACCTTAGTAAGAAAAGAGTCTGCAATAAGGTTGCCTATCGCGCACTCCCGGGAACCACACTTGTTGGTAAGGAAGTCGCTGGTAGCCTCGCCGACTACCTCGTTCACCAGGGTATGCAGCTTCTCCGCGTAAGGTTGCAACAGCGCTTTCATGTCTGGGTCTGAAAGTTTAGAATGATGTCAATAGTCTTACAGGCCTCTACATATTGGCTTCGGCCTTCCAAAAGTCCCGGAACTTAATTGTCTGTTATTAAGGAGTGACAGGCAATATAATAATAATATCCAGGGACAAATCATACACGGTAACCTGGCCCCTTTAGATTCCTTTAAAAAAAAAAAGACGATTTAAAAGTATGTGCAAAACATCTACTTAAATAAAAAACCTTTTGATTTTGGTACCAGATGCTGATATACATACAAATGTACGTTTTAATGCATACAAATAAGTATACCGGGTGATTTTAAAATGTCTGGCAATATTTTAACTGTGGCTTCTACTCATCAAACTGAACAACTTTCCCCAAAAAAGTCATGGTCAAAAAGCAATGGGATTTTCCATACAAAGTTCATCAACCAGCTGACGGATTTTAATGAAGAGTCCAATTTTTTTTTTTTGCTTTTGCGTATGAGTTTCTTGGGAAATGTTGTTCAGTTTGATGAGTAGAAGCCACAGTTAAAATATTGCCAGACATTTTAAAATCACCCGGTATACTTATTTGTATGCATTAAAACGTACATTTAAAACCAAAAGGTTAGACATTTTTTATCACTCTGTATAGGGGTTGGCCGCTAGCCCTACAACCTCCACCAACCCGGACTTGTCCCCCGTGTATGGAATATGGCTTAACCTTCCCCAGGTATGGGAAGAGACCCGTGTAAGTACCTGCAGTGGGGACGATATGTGTTGTTAACGAAGATATACACCCAGACGTAAGGAACAAATCTGCTCACCTAAATATCAAATAAGAATCGAACCCACAACCGATGAGTAGTAGCGCTCCACTAAGCCATCGAGTGTTAGTCAAATATGTGAGCTCAGTAAAGTCGAACAACGAATATTGTTCAGTTTCATTGGGTAGTATATAAAATTAGATATAGGTACTCACTTATGATACCTACATACTTAGTACATGATGTAAATATACAAATTGATATTTTATTGGCTATGAAAAAAAATTTAACTCTCCAATTTTTGAATGGAGCGTCCACAATTTTTGGCACTGTAATTGCGACAAGCTGCTGGATGCAGCGGTCGACGTGGAAATCCTTGGGGGCGGCATTTGTACAGCAGTGGACGTCTTTTGACTGAGGATGATGAATGATCATGATAATATTAAATATCTACTAAAACAAAAGTTTCGCATTTGACCCAAATAATGGAGATATGTTCATATCCGCTATTAAAAATCACCTTATAAAAATACGTATTCGCGTATCTCTACAATGTGTTTTTTGTAATATGTAATTCTGTTCATTAGAACAGATGCTCAGACTTTATTTATCGTAATTAATTTTGATGAATACTTGTTCTTATTATTTAGATCAGTGGTTCCCAACCTTTTCTTGACTAGGAACCACTTTGATTTCTTTGTTGTTAGCAGGGACCACATGTACAAAAAAAACGGAATCAATTCGAAAATAAACCTTAATCAAGAACTCAATATTAACATGCATAAACAGTATTATTTTAATTGAAAAAATATCATTTTCGTAGAAATGAATTAAATAAGTTTTGAATCAGTGTGATTTTTGACCTCGTATCTTCTTTACAAGTTCGGTAATCTCCTAAGATTACCGAACTTGTAAAGAAGATACGAGATTTGAGAAATAACATTAGCCAATCTTCACGCAAATCATCACATAGGCGGTTATCACATTGCGCTGGAAACCGCTCCGGTGTGCGGCGCTGCGGTTTTTATTTTACCCGCTTACTTTCAATCGACACCTGGCCTGGTTTTTAATTGCCAACAAAGCAGAAAACCCTTGTTCGCATAAATAAGTAGTAGTGAGAAAGCCAAGGACAGCGCAAGGCGATTTCTCGAATTTTGGTTTAAGGAATTGCTTTTTTACACCAAAACTTCAATTCTAATGCGTCCTTAGAGTTTCTATATTTTTTTATTTAATTCAATGAGTTCTTCGTGGATTTCTTCTGTTATTTCACCAGCATCTGCGCTAAAAGAGTTGAGAATCAGTTTTTGATCAACTTTAGCTTCTGTTTCGGTTTATTATAGGAAGTAACTATTGAATTCATCAATCAACATTTATAGATGTTTTCTTGTACCCTACTCGCGTAATACTTTTTGTCCTCCAAAAGTTTTTTTAATATCGTGAAAGCAGAATATTTGTTTTAAATCGTTTGCGGACCATATTTTGGCTCCTGCGGACCACTGGTGATCCGCGGACCACTGGTTGGGAACCACTGATTTAGATATACGTATGTTTAAACAATACCTTATTATATGATACCTACAGGTATCTCGCGTCACAGATATTTCTGTCCATTTCATTAGTAGACAACAAAAGTAAAGTGAAAACGGTAAATAATACCAAGGTTATAAAACCTTAGTGTTTCATATCTACTCTCAATTTTCTTTCTACGTATGTGTCTCTGTGTAATTAGAAAAACAAGTATTCTTGTGAAAATTCCAATAATTGGAAAATACTATGTAAATACCACAAAACCCGAATACATACACGTGATAACACGTAATAATTAAATATGTATATTTATCCACTCCAAGTACCGCTTATTTGTCTTTTTGAAACCTATCTCCAAGACATGCAGTAGTACTAGCATTTCAGACAAGTCCCTATGCATAAATTTGATTTTGCTCACAAGTAGGCGAGACCAAAGACGAGGGCTTCATTGAAGAAGGCTTGAAACGTAGGTAAAGGGTTCAACTATACAAGGTGACTATTACATGCAAACCTTTTATCTAGTTTATCTTCTCACGAAACTGAAAAACAACAATTTGCGATTGAATAACAATTCAGAAGAAATTGCATAGAAGAGTTTCAGCTTTCCATACAAAACGATCAGCTTATGAGCAAAGTATAAAAAGTCCATAAAGTTCACTAAACTTGTAAAATAAAAATGTTGATAAATTTTATGAGTCGTCAGTTAATACGTTTGCTTGCTTGCACCTACTAAAATCACCATGAAAGGGGCTTATCTTTAGTTTCGGTAGCAAAACTTGGCAAGGCACAATACACTGTGATAAAAATTAAAGGCCAATTTGGCCAAGTGAGTAGGCATATGTTATACGACCTGTATACGGAATAATCACAGACAAAAAGTATGCAAGACCAAATGCACCAAAATGATACTTGTAGACAGAAATACGATGAATATGAAAATTTGGAGCGACGCAGTGACCAACAAGAAAGTAGAAATCCAAATGCTGGAAAAATCAATTCTGTTATAATAGAATAAGATTAATTACCTTCGGGTATAGATCTGTTCAAGAATATTGGCCCCCCATCGTAGGACTGCAGCTCGCCCTGCCAATCAAAATACGCAGTCAAGTTGCCCAAGTATTTGGTGAATGCAGATGCCGTCACCACCAGCACCTGAAAGGTTTTAGTATATTTTTCAATTCAACTTACGATCTTTTTAGATAAACTACAAAAAAATAACTCTGTATACGAATCGATCATGGGATTGACCATTTATAGTATACAGAGAGTCCACAAAAATTTTATGGTTTTTTAAAAAGTGATAAAACAAAAGTTGTTACATTTGACTAGAATTAGGTATAATAACTCTTTCTGTAAACCACTGTACTGATTTTAATATTTGGTACGAAAAAACTTTGAAACTAGCAAAGGACATAGGGTACTTTTAACCCGACTACGGGGAAGCAAAAAGGAGGGTTATGATTTTTTATATCTGTACATCCACGCGTACAGCTAAAAATATTGTATACAAATAAATATAATTGATTTAAGCTTAATTTAGAATGTTTTAGAATTTTGAACCCTAATTTTAATGTTAAGTAATACATACTTTACCTAACTAATTTAAATTTTAGATACATCTAGTAGCCTAGTTAGAACAGACAACAAGTACATATCTATCGATCAAGAAAACAACAACAGACAGAAACAAATTTCACGGGGATTGTGAAATATAGACCACTTTAATATGCCTAATATGAATATAAATTCTTATATAGATAAGTATTTTGTTAGAAGGCAAAATTGGAAACCGGAATAAGTCTTTCGTTGACTGGCTTTTTCTATTAAATCTGAGTAATAAGTAAGTAAGCGTACAATATTCACGAAAGGTCTAAAATTGATCCCGTTCCATGGTCATTTTTGAAATACCTAACAAAATTCTCTTCTCCGTGTCTTGGTGTTCCAGCTACCTACCAATCAAAACTTCAATAATATAAATATTATAACAAAGAGTAATACAAAGAGTTTGAGATATACATACAAGACTCCCATTCTTGCGACCCGGGTTTAAAAAGAAAATTAGATAAAATATGTGAATTTGATTAGGTTTTTCCGATATCCTGTTTTTTCATCAAATTTACATATTTTATCTGTTTTGCAAATATATCTTTAGCAAAAATAATCTATAAGGATAAAAAATTACAAAGTATTATAGCTCACGAGATTGTAATTGTTTCTTATTTCCACCGCACCGGCGAGGCGAGGAGAGAAGAGAATTTTAAATTGTATGGGAAAAATTACATTCTCTTCTCGCACATCTTCTGTGGAAATGGACCGACGCGATTTCAATTCTCTTCACTCCACTCCTCGCCTCGCCTCGCCGGTGGAAATGCAGCTTAAGACCAATACTGTACACATTTCAAAGGCAAATAAATGTTCATGTCGTTTCGTAACAAAGTTTTAATTCAAGGAAAATGATTATCTTCGCAAAACAAGTCACATAGACATCATAGAAATATTACCAGAAGGAGCCATAAATGACAAAAATCTAAAAAAAGATTCATTTCGTGCTATAGCGCTAGTCATTATTATAATAACTATTCACCTTAAACTGGCCGCCGCGCCAAGTATCGGCGACTTGTGTGAAAACTGTGATTCTCCTTTAGCAGTTTATTAATAATTCGTTTTATCCTTGTCTCTAATATAATAAATAAAACATGCTAAGGCAAGTTAACATAATTTATAACATCTATACCTTATGACCAGGCTTTTTTTCGCTTTCAAGGATGACTGGGTAGGGTCCTGAAACCACTTCATCGCTCGGGGCATAACCATTCCATAAGAGACTATGTGAATGCCCTCCTACTATGATGTCTATGTTTTCGCCTGCTTCATTTGCTATTTGTCTGAAAACAAAAGGATATTATCATAGAGTTTATATAATTTAACCGTCAGCTTAATTTCAGAAATGTTCATTGTCTAAAAAATATCTTGGCTTATCTATATAATAGTATCTTGGCTTTTGTGTGATGTAAAAAGTATTTTTGAAATTAATTTCGAAGTGTTAATAATAAGTCATCGGATTTTTTATAGTATTTCTTTACCATTAGAAATAAATATATTTATGTAACACCTGTAAAGCAGATCGGTTACCATCCTCTTCTCTTTTTTTATCTCCGATCAAAATTCTTAAGCTCGCCAAGTTTCTTATTCCCCTCTCAACTACTCTAAACACTGTTTCATTAAAGTATCAAAGTTTTATTTATAACCATTATCTTTGCTCTTCAGTCCATAATGCATTATCGGAGATTGTAGAGAGAGAGCATCTACTCTTTGCATTTAAATAGTCAATAAGTCGCTGGCGCTCTTGAACGGATTTGCATACAAGTGATCCATAGTGATCGTGATTAATATGAGATGAAAGTTATTCATTCCCTACAAATAACAATAAATTTCATACGAGCTTTGATGAAATCGTTAATTTTTAATTGCAAAAGAATGAAGTTATTTATTCATTTGACTTGTTTGACGTACTAGCACAAAACCACCGGATCTTGTTAAGGAGCACAAAAATAACCTTTGTAATGATTGAACTGAGAATGAAAAACCTCATTTAAACAAAGGAGAAAAAAACGTACACTACTAAGTAAATAAGGAAGATTATTACATTGTACATTATATTGGTAGTCATTATTGAAATCACGAATGCATGACTTAGGCAAACTGTAACTAGTAACTATAAATAAAAAGAGTCAATACCTACTTGTCGATATTTAGGCCACAATGTGAGAGTACTACTATAATGTCCACTCCCTGTTTTGTCAATATTTCTGCTTCTTTCCGAGCTGTTTCGACTGGATTTGTAAACTTCACGCCACCGGCGTTTGAAGTTATCTAAAATTTTAATATTCAAGGTTACTAAAAAGTGTTTAATTTATCAATCTTTTTGTAGATCTTAGAAAACTTCACCTTTATAATTAATTACAATATCAACCCTGACTGACCAGTAACCAAATTAGTATTTAAAGTTCAATAACATATTGGATTTTTTCGACTAGGTACATACAGACTTTACAAATAAATTATTTAATAAATGAACCTATCATATTATATGTATTTTAAAGGAACTAAGAAATTCCTCACTTACTGCAGTGTCAGGAGTGATAAGACCAATAATGCCGATCCTCCGACCTTTCCTTTCAACTATTATATGCGGCTTAAACAAATTTTTCATAGAAGGTTCCTGAGTCGCATCCAAGTTAGCTGCGAGCACGGGAGCGCGGAGTGCCTTAAGGTACGGTACTAAGCCCTCTACTCCACCATCAAATTCGTGGTTACCTATAGCCTGTAAATTAAGACTAATTATAATAGAAAATGGATACAATTTTTGAAAAGAAATATTTTTGTAGACGTAGTGTACGCACAATCGATAATATTAAAATTCATTTTTACTAGATAACTTACGTGAGCATCATTTGGCAGTAAATTAATAAAAGTTTGTGTGACATTCCACTTTAGTAGCGTATACCAGTATGTACCCTGGAAAGTGTCTCCCGCATTTAGGAGTAGAGCTTCTGGTTTTTCCTTCATTAGGGTCATGATCTCCTGGTACAGGCGGGCGAACCCTCCGAGACAACTGGTGTCGTTCGTCCGACATACTGGATATGCTATTGAAGTTTCTTCGAATCTGGAAATGGATCGTGTTTTTATAATAAAAAAAAGTATTAAATTAAACAGGGTGATAAGAAAAAGTATTTAGGCTTACTTTGATTACACGGGCCAACTAGCGTACAAAGTATCAACGTATTATGCATATGAAAAATATAAAATTATAAATTGCACTTCAAAAACTTTTAACTGATTAATCGTAATTTCTTTGGTATTAGTAAATGCAAGGACACTTCGACCGTTCCTTTCTGTAGTTTTTACCTCACTCCACACTACACGCGAATCGAATGAATAAAGTTTACAAACAAAGATTACTGTAATTGTTTGGTAATTGTATACTTGCAAATCTTATAGCTTACCACTAACTATTGGGTTATACTAAATCATTTTGAATCTACCTATGGGCGTTCGCCTTTTCAAGTATACAGGAAATAAATCAAACTGTACTATAATAATGTAGGGACATTTGTGTATGTAATATAAATGATAGATGAACTCAGGGTCACTCTCTGTTATTAGGGGTCAATGATGAACGAGACTAGCTGCACAACAACTAATAATTTGATTACATTTAAATATAGTGATAAAACTTACAGTAAAATTAGTTTTATTTACTTATTGATATAATTGTCCAAAGTAATTCTAATCTGAAATATTGAAATTACCATGAAATGATAATAATGAAAACGAAAATAATATTAATTTATTTACTCAGTTTGTTATAAATAACTAATTATGTTGTGCGTGCTGTGCTCGCGATTTATTCGAGTGGACCTTTGTCCTGTTGTACAATAGGGTATTTTACTCTCTACAAGAAAAATCGAAAACTGCTTATTTAATGTGGTATTTGTAATAAGTAATCGAATTAATATGATTTCTATATAATAAAATGAGAAAAAACATTAAATTTTTGATTTACAAAAATCATGTTTTTTAATCTGTTATTCAAATATTTGAAACGACAGCCGCCATGCTGGTTGTCATGTGACGTCACAATAGTGGTAAACAATGACATTTTGTTCGCAATATGTGTCAAAATTTTAGTACAGAACTGTTTTGTTTACTCCTGAAATGACGTCACGACCTAAACATCATGGCGGCTAGCGTTTTCGCGCGCTAATTGGGAATGGTAATTTAAAATGTATTTTTAGGGTACTTATAGGTTTCAAAAAATACTTAAAAAAATATTTTTGACTTTTTCCCACCTAATGATAAATTTGAGATACTTTTCAAAAAATGGTGAAAAACCCTATTGTGGATTTTTCTATTTTCTTTCGGTCTTTCTTTTCAAATTATCCATTAAAAATAAACATCCAAAGAAAATCAAAAGTTTTACAAAAGACATAAGTACTAAACTGATAATTTATAACAGGAGGTCAAGAGTGAGCGAGGTGTAGTAGAGAATGGCGGTTACTCCACCAAAAAGAACCTCGCTCTTGCGATAGGATGAATAAGAAGAAAACACGATTAGTATGAATCAAGGTTTCAGAGGTTCTTTACCTGTGATCGGGTATTGGGATATCAGTTACTTAGAACATATTTTAAATTATAGAAAAGTATTTGAAGGAAGGAATTTGATAGACAGGTATTTAATAAAGTTTCTTCTCGCTTCGCAAACACTTCCCGAAACGTTTAATGTGTAAAGCCAAGCCTTTTAACCATTCTAAGACATATTAAGTAATTGAATGCGACAATAGCTCTGTTAGAGACAATAAATTAGGCACAGTTTATGAATTTGATAATTTATTACGTGCCTGACTGATAACCGTCAACAAAGAGCGAATGTAGGTAGCTTACGTTCTACACCGTCCTTACTACGATACGACACTACTTAACCGAGTCAAACTCATCAGCTGTCACACAGTAAATTGCAGTTACAATAGTTAGTTTTATTTTAAATGGAAAATGTGAGTATTAGTGTTTAAACAAGTGTTTTATTTTTCATATAACGAGAAAATGATCATGCTCTCTACTTATAAAACTTAACAACTTTTGCTCTACGTTGAAATTTCGGAAAAAGTTGCAGTTTAAACTTGTAACGAAAGTTAAAAGATAGTTTTTCGAAAAATAGTGTTATCACTTAATTACTGAGAATAATTGGATATCATGTCTTGTTCACGTAAACGTACACTGATACATTAGTTTCATTACAATTCTCTTATCGTTATACAGAATGTTAAAAAAGTGCATTAAAATAATTATAGATCGGATTTTTCCAGTATTTTTTTCTGCATTCTATACTTGATTCTGAGTAACGCCTTAAAATTACAAATACACTTTTTTTTACACTTTTTGTATATATTTTTTGTATGCGTGATGATTTTGTAAATTCCCCTAAACCTAAGAGCACTCTGTCCTTCGTAAAAACGCACAAGTACTTAATATGTGATTTTTCTAAACTTAACGGCTGATTATAAAGTAATTCTGTATCTGTAATCGGATTGTAACTACGTTTACATATGTGTTAGGTCCTTATTAATTAGGTCGATGCCATACCTTATTATTTTTAGAAAAACTTATACAGTGTGTAAAAAAATTGTTGTAGGACCCGTTAATTGGGGATTCTACTCATCGTACTGAACAACTTTTGTTCTACGACTTTGCTCAAATCGCAAAAAAAATTTTTGGACTCTCCTTACAAAAATGGCAAAACAGATGAAACAATTTGTATGAAATGTCCAAATTTTTTTTTGTGATTTGAGCAAAGTGGTAGAACAAAAGTTGTTCAGTATGATGAGTAGAATCCCCGGTTAACGGGTCTTATACCAATTTTGTTACACCCTATATGGAACCGATAAACAGCCAGTAGAAACAAACTTTCCAATTTTTTCTCTAAAAACTTTTTCATTACAGCTTGATTAGAAAAAATTGCGATATCTGCAATATGATTGAAATTCTCATTTATTAAGAATTTAGTTGCTCCATGTTCTATGTTATATTCTCAATAAAAGAAACAAAGATTGTAATTGAATTAATATTTTAAAAAAGTATGGCAAGACTTCCAATCATTATTTTGTATAGGGACGCTCTTAACATAGTAAAATTAATATATATTTTCTTACCTGTCATGAAAATCATTGTAATGCAATATATCCAATCTGTATAAATCATTACCTATAACAAAACTATCAACGAAATTGTCTAATGAACTCACTTTACACATCACTAATACACATATTAACAAATTCATTGTAACGATAAAACTGATTAACTATTGTCAATATTTTGATTTGTATTATCAAGACATTATATTAGATCGAACACTCTATGAATGTCACATGTAAATCAAAAGTAAGAGTCGTGTATACGAGTTGCCAGTTTTAATGCGACTAAATGCATGCGACACTTGTTCTTACACGAGGTCTCGGCCTAGCCTTAACACTGAATGGCGAACATTATGTATTACTATTGAAATAATTCAAATTGTGGTCTTAGAGCGAAAAAAGTCAGTTAAAATATTATCTTGTATTAAATGCGTTAATAAAAGTTTGAGTAAACTTTGTCACAGATCTATAAGTATAGTATGTTGTATGTTCTAGCGCTATTTTGATGTTTGACGTTCTATCAGTGACGTAGAACGTCCCTGAAATTACAGTCTAGCATGCTTGAATAGATAGAAAAACACAGACAAGATTCTATTAATAAAGTTGACAGTCACACCGCTCCACAGGCCCTTTCGACGACTGCTAAAAATATTGAACTCTATTGTGGGAAGTAGATATATTATTATCTATCTACCTAGCCGAATAATTATATACAGGATGTAATAAAATTCGAGTAGGAAACTTTAACTGTGGCTAAACCTACCATTGGGACCATCCAAAAATAACGTCACATGTTAAGGGGGAGGGAGGGGGTCAACGAAGAGTGACATTATGTGACAAGGGGTAGGGGGGAGTTGTAAACGTTGTGATGTAACATAATAAATAATAAAAAATATATAATTTTGGAATTTATGTTTTCATTTATTCAATTCTGGACGAAAAATAGGTAAATATGTGACGTCACACCAGGGAGTGGGTGGTCCCACAAATGTGACTATCAAAAAATCATGGCGTGACGTAATTTATTAATGGCCCCATTTCTCCAAGTCCCATAGTCTACATACAAAATTAGTTATCTAAACAAATACTAGCAAATTTTGCATGAAAAGTCATTTTTCACTCTCATGAGAAAGAAGGCTGCGAAGTATACAGGGTGTAACAGAAGTGTGTCACAATACTTCAAGGTTGGCTTTTACCCATCAAACTGAACAACTTTTGTTCTACAACTTTGTTGGAATCGCAAAATTTTTTTTGGACTTTTCATACAAATCGATCAGCTGGCGAACCAAGTTTGTATGAAAAGTCCAAAAATTTTTTTGCGATTTCAACAAAGTTGTAGAACAAAAGTTGTTCAGTTTGATGGGTAAAAGCCAACCTTGAAGTATTGTCACACACTTCTGTTATATCCTGTATAGATTTATGAAAGGTTATGAGGACAGTATACACTCATCATACTATAATCCTCAGTTTTTATATTCTGATGAACAGACGTGATGATGCCAATGATTTATCAATAGTGGGAAAAAATGCTTCATTCGTATATATAGGGATCAATGAGCTAGCAGATTCAACATAATTTCATGTACACTTATTCTAAGAAGGTATTCTAAAATCTAAATCAAATTTTTTATTTATTTAAATACATGCTTTGCACATTCTTTTAAAATGTATTTCTTTCATTTTTTTCTCTACAAAGTCAAATCTTGTCATTCGTACAAGGCCGGTGATTTTTAACTGCGGATGTGATTATCCAGGCTATTATTTGGTCAAAAGTGACAACTTTTGCTGTACCACGTCAACAAGTTTATTATCGAATTATCCATTTTGTATGGCGAGTCCAAAATTCTTAACGTTATTTAAAAATTAGTAAAGCAAAAGTTGCCATTTTTTACCCGCAATGGATAAGCCCGAAAATGGAAGCGGGCTTACCAAGATTCCCCAACACAATGAGGAACTGGCTATCTTATATTCATGCCGGAACAGATCAATGCTGTTAACATTGCTGTTTGGCGGCAAGACTTAGATAAGATGGTGGTAGCTAGCCAGGCGGGCTCAGAAAATGCCCTACCACCAACCAAACCGAGTTTGTTATAATAATAGCCTGAATATTTTTGCATGTGCAATCAAAAAATGACCTTGTAATTAACTAACGGATTGGCCGCAATTTTGCTTCGTTCAGCCCGTCAAACCCGTTTCAAATTCAATCCGGTAGGCGACTGCCAAATTTTTACCAACCGTCGGAAAGGACGTTCTGTTCGTAAAATATTCGAAATATTCAACGATATGAAACTTGTATATGGAACATCTCCGTCATTTAAACCATATGTCTGGAAAAAGCGAACTATGATCTCATAATTCTGTAGTTTAGGTTATTAAATTTCAAATATTTTAAACATAAATTAAATGAAAATCCAAGGAATCTGAATTTTTAATAAAAAAAGCTATTTAATATTATTAATACTTGATGCAGTCAACTATCCAAGAAAATATAACTATTCAATAAAACCTTTTTTTAGTGCTCCGCTACCTTGTTTAAAAACTTACTCCGCTGGCTCAGCGACCCAAAGTGTAAGTATATTGGCCTCCGATACGAGAATTCGCCACTGGTCTCTGTCCTGTGCGTATTCTCGCCAGTGGCTAGCTTAGAGCTCGCGCAGATCTGCGTTCACCACATCACACCATCGATACCTGGGGCGTCCAATTGGACGTCGACCTATCGGTTGACCGTTGTTTGGGTCCTTTAAAAACGCATATTCCAATTTTCAAGTTTCGAACTTTAATTGTTTCTGTATGTTGTCAGCCACACTTTATAAGAATAGCTTACTGCTACCTACTTCGAATTAAATATATCCATGTTCAATATTTTATTCGAATTAGGTAGCAGCATACACTTTTTGAATCATATTTTTTGTCTACCTAATACGAGGTTTCTACATCAGTCGGATTCTACCACTCGAAATTTGTATATTATCTATACTCGTACCCGCTGTTGCGGGAAGTGTTCACCGGGGAAGATAAAACGACGGGCCCAAAGAAACTCTTTCCAATATATTTGACATTTGTAAGTCACTCTAAATGCAGATTAGCCATTTCATACAAACTAAGAGGCTATTAGTTAGTAAACCTGACACATTACGGCTTATAATAGAGGAATTCTCTGATTACCAGTTAAGTAACTCCTTATCAGAGACAGACTTACTAATGTCACAGCTAATGTTAATAATGTAAGTACAAACATTTCCCATTTAACATGTTCATTAATTTATCTAACATAATGGAATATTGCTTTATATGTCTAATTTCTTAATTACCGATGATTATAATAGAAATACAATGTTTGCTATTGAGTGATTAAATTACTGCAAAGTGTAACTGGTATAGTGTAACAAGTAACAAGAAAGTGATAAAATACTTTTGAGTTTCTCCACCCGAAATTAAACAGCTTTTGTTCTAAAAACTCTGCTCACATCACAAAAAGAAAATTGAACTTTGGAGCTCGGCCTCTTTTTCTTTTCTCTTCCACTTTTGTGAAAGTTGTTTAGTTTAGTTTATTTAGTAAAATATGACATTTCCACCTGCTTTGCTAATAAAAAAAAATCAATTTTAGAAGTGTAACACAATTTTTACACCAACCTGTAAATAAAAATATTTTTATCGTTCCAAAATGGGTGTAACAAAACCTGGCACGAGTCACTCGAATTGGGGCGATCTCTCTTAATTAAAAACTGTTTCGTAGATAAAAGAAACTTTCGATAACGGTCAAGGTTCGTGGTTCGTACGATCGTACGCAGTAGGTAGGTATGTCAAACAAGATTTGATAAGGTTGGTAATGAAGGCTACTTGGTCATATTCAGGCTGCACGCTTACATTTATACTTCAACTTTCCTCTTTGTAAGGTAAGAGACCCAAATAAAGCCTATGCCCCAATAAGGCCTAGGTTTCAAATTTCCTGCTTAGACATTTTAAATAACCGCGAAAGTTTACAGTGGTGTGCGTAAGGATGTATCTGACACATACAAGAATAGCGACCGCCGCTTAAGACGAGTATGTCGGAACATGTACGCGGGACGCGGAAAATAAGCCCGTTTTATAAAATTTCTACATGTAATGCTGTAAGTATTTTGATATTTTTGCACGCATATCGAGATTTTTTTGTGTGTTATTTAGTTTAAAAGTTTAGTAACCCCTACATAAGCATTTATACGCCATTTTTTCAATGTATTTTCTGTAATATTCTTTTTTCTTACACATACGATAGGTCCAAATAAGGCCTATCAAAATAATATAAGTGCAAATAATATCGAATGGATGACATGCGGCAATGCCTTGCTTGTAATATCTGGTAGGTATCATCAGCTGTGTGTTGGCTTAACCCCTGCTGATAAAAAAAAATACTGTTCAGGAGATTGCTTGAAAAAAATGAAGAAAGAAAGGATAATACGTCAAGACTGATTATAACGCCCAAATATGATTACTAAAGGATCTTACTAAATTTAAATAATATTACGTTGATATGTTTTAGTAACTGAAGTTTAATGATTATTTTTTCTTTCTTTTAGTATGAAAGGCCATATTGCGACATGGGTCTCCCAATAAGGCCTAAAGGACTTTTTTTATATTTTGCTTCACAGAAGTCAGATTTTTGTTTTTTTAACGTTTCAACTATATTTATTTTAAAGTTTAATCAATAAAGATTAATATTTCGAAAGATGAGTGAGTTTTTCTTAAAAACCTACTAATTACGTCAAGATAAAAATAAGGTAGGCCTTATTTGGGTCACTTACCTTATACGAGCGTCAATTACAGACTACAGCTGCAATGTCGAATCTTAAAGAGTTATAGTTGTTTTTAACAAACTTTTATTAGCTTCGCCTGTAACTAATTCTTCTGTTTTTTTGACTGGTTAGCTAATTTGCAGAATGTAAATATCGATCTGATCAAGTGTATATTAACGGTAATTTAAAAAGTTGTCACGTTTGATCCGATTTATACCATTGATAGATATGTTCACATGCGCACTTAAAAATCAAGAAAAAGTAAGTGTTTACCACCGAGAGTTTAATCACGCCAAAAAATTTTGAGTGAACAAAGCCCCTGTGAGAGGCTCTTTTTAATTATGGTAATTGAGTTCAGCGAGCAAATCTGTAACCTACGATATAAGACCGATGGCATTACAAATTCAGTTCATGGCTGTATCAACATGATTGTCTCGGCATATGGATTTGTCATTTCGCTCAGTAAGGGAATGCGTTTATTCAATTCTGCCAATCTTAAAGCTCTAAGGCTTCGTTGTTGTACTGGTCGCAACTTCCTTTTATATTTGTACTAGCTTTTCCGCGGCTCTACCCGTGGGGACATAGTTTTTATGCGCAAGCTGCTCGCGGGCTTGTAAATAAGTTTTCAGGATAAACTATCTTATGTTCTGCCTTTTTGTTCCCCGCCCTCTGTCTAAGCTCTTTGCCAGATTTCAATGAAATCGATTGAGTACTAATAGCAATAAAAAGCGATGCTTTGTCAAATTGTATTATTTTTTTGGGTTCTCGGTTTGATTCACAATCAGATATTTTTATTCCAGAATTCGATATTACAGAATAAAATGCAGCCTGTCTATGTCACTTCTCGCCCCGTCAACTATATTTCAAACGACTTTTTTAACATCTTGTATAGGTATCTGTGCAAAGTCATGTCAGTGCAATGATCCGTGGCGACGTAAAAAAAGGACAAACATACAAACAAACTCGATTCGCATTTATAATAGTAAGGATTTCATAATGATGAATACCACCAATTTTTGTTTTTTATCTTAAAATATACTCTATTAAAAAAAAAAATATATGGTGAATTTTTTTTTTTGATACGTTTGATAGTTTCCGAGATACTGAATTATTTAGGTAGGCAAGTGACGCGGGGTCGCCGCACGCTGCTGTGACGTCACTCTGCAACGGTCGCTCAGTGCGCGCACCGCTCCCTACCTCTATGTATGAAGTTTGCGTTGAAAATTTTAAAAATGACGAATCCAAAAACTAGAAAATCGTGCTCGTATCAAAGTGCTTAAATACGACTACCAATTTACCCGAAAAGTTATTTTTTACTGTTATATTTTTGAACCTTAAAGTCAAAAGAAATAGACGAAAAGTATGATCCACCCAGACCCAAAGCCAAAAGTTGTGTCTATCACCTTCTCCTTATCTGATAACTTTTGCATAAACAGTAACGTCGTCGTCGTAGCTATTTCTAGCCAATCTAAAATAAAATAAATATGAGTTAACCGATACACATAAAAAATAAAAACCGGACAAGTGCGAGTCTGACTCTCGCGCAGAGGGCTTTGTCCACACCTACAAACAAACAAAATTTTAAATTTTATCAACTTATTTTAAGATTTATAGATAACTTCTTAGAGATTTTCAAGTAATTTATAAGCGAAGATCTATTTTCTGTATATATATTTGTTTAAGTTTTATGCCCAGTTTTCGGAAATAAGGAGTGAGGAGCATGGTAAAGGTGATGGTGTCAAAATCACTTATGTCATCAACTGTAATATAATGACACAATAACGGCACTGAAGCGGTCATGGCACAGCGCTGCTTATGTGGTCGCATCGATCACGCAAGTTAACTGACTACAGACACGGTCACAACTTGGATGGGCTTAAATATCAGTAACTATCACTAGATGGCAGTCGCCAAGCTATGTCGGAGGCGTTATAGGCAGCTTGGATGGACTGCTAGTCAAGTCCATCCAAGCTGTGAGCGTGTTTGTAGTCAGTTAACCTGCGTGATCGACGCGACCACGTAAGCAGCGCTGAGCCATGACCGCTTCAGTGTCGTTATTGTGTCATTATATTACAGTTGATGACATAAGTGATTTTGACACGATCACTTTTACCTTGCCCCTCACTCCTTATTTCCGAAATATCAAGTTCATAAATATCATTATTACCTAAATTTTTCAATACTAGTAATGAAAAATTGGTATGTAGGTATATATGTATAAGTATCTTATAAGGATCAACAGATTTGTGATAAGAAAGAAAAAAAATAAGTTGTAAGTACTTTTGCATTTTTAATCATTGTCTCGGCGGCCGCGGTAAAGAAATCGGAGTTATTTGAGAAATAGTAGCTTAACTCGTCTATTTAAGGAATCATTCGATTTTTCAATCAATTTTTAAAACTGTCATCGATTATACTTGTAACACTACTGTAACACCGATTCACATAAAAAAAACTACAGTTAGAAATGTTATTGTGGGCGAACGTAGGGACCATCCGATAGCAATGTATGAAGAACACAGTACGGTGAGAGCGGCGAGTTGCGGTATGACGTCACGCGCGCTTGGCGCGCCCGAGCGAAGTATTTGAAAAAGGCGGAAACTAAAATTATTGTAACTTCAAAACTACTCGCTTGATTTAAATGAAACAAAAACAAGTGTATTTCTAGACATTTAGGCTACAAGGTAATAAAGTTTCAAGTGATTTAACGGACCCATTAACATTCTTCATTGTTATTTTACACTTTTTAGCATTGGTCGCATTTACTTATTGGCATAAAAAAATGAATTGTCTTGTCATCGGTAAACGAGAGTACTGCACTGATATTTGGACTCTTTAGTGAGTTCTCTGCGTATAAATACGAAAATGTTTAAAGTCACTGCCAAAACCATAACCATCAGGCTTACAAGTTTTCTTACATCTGACGTGAATTAAGTTATCTTTGTTTTTTAGGCGATTTTGCCTAAGCTACAATCTATTTTTGTTTATATACCTATATAAGCCCAAAAGTTACATAGATACATGAATTCCCTCTGAGTTCAAAGAACTTAGTATATAGCTAACACAATTCCATATAGCGGCGATCACTTACACGGAAGTATAAAAGCAGTAAAGCCTATTATAAGACTTCTAAATACCTAGATGATAAAAATGCGTGGATAAAAAGTGTTTCCGCAACTAAATGTCATAATAATGACATTAAATGACTTGTAAAATATTTATTTTGCCGATAAAATATTTTTTGTGATTATTTTCATTGATTAGACATGTAAAAATTACATAACCTTATGTATACTTAATATTTCGTAATTGTAAGTAGTTGTATACATATTGTGGAGGGCCTGGAAGGATTGAAGATTCATTAACTAATATCTTTTCCCATTGACTGGAGCGGCGTGCGGATGGTGGCGTATCGGGAGCCGGGTCGTTCCCTTCCCTCAGATATGGTTGAGGGGAGCGATGGCTGACTCTCGCGTTATAGGTACTCGTGATCGGGTGCTGTCCGTGTGACTGGCCTGCTCTTGTCATTGGTATTTGGTCACAATAATTACCTGTTTGCATATTTAACCTGTATGTTTTTGTCGATCCTTTCACATTCTTTTGTAATAGTATGCAACTAAACTAACTATAACTTTGTTGTTTACCCGAATTGTAATGTTATAATAGCATAGCAGTTATTTTTTTTAAATGTGTTGGAGGGAGTTTCTTTAGGGCCCGACGTTTCTTCTCTGTCAGCAAACACTTCCCGAAACGTTAGGTATACGAGTTCCGAGTGGAAGGAATTTCGTATAAGTTGGTTGATTAAAAAATAAAAAAGCGAAAAGTACAATGCTACCTACTTCGAATAAACATAGTTTGAGTTTGAGTAGCAACGAGATCTAGATGTACATTGTTTCTTAATAGTTAGAATTATAAAGAAGTTATGTGTAGAGATACTGTTATACCACCTACCCCACAATAATTCTGTAGGCAGGCACCCATGGACAGACTTTATTTCAAAAGGTATTTTGGTAGCCTTTCTGTTCCACTGCTGTGCTCCGCTCTATTACCCTATCCATCCACATCCTGAACAGCATCTTACCATTATCAAGGAAGTAATCGTCATCTTCACCTCCATCCTCTGTTACATTTCTATTGTCTTTTGAGATCTCTGCGACCCTCTGGTACCGAATATGTGGCTATCTTCACCCATCTAGGTATTTGTTTGCATTAGAAAGTACAATATACTTAATATTTATTGTATGCTTAACTTTATACCTAACCACAGACCTAACTGTTACTAAGTAACTATATTGTACTTTATCTTTTCGCTCCATCCTGTCGTTATAAAACCAGTTTAATTAAAACTTGAATCCCAATATCTTTCGGCGACATGTAAACTGCTGACAAACGTGAAATTTAATTAAATTATTATACCTCCCTGGCTTCCAGAGAGGGAACTTTCTTGTCTTTTTCATTTAATTTACATTTTGATTGAAGAAAACCACCCGGCTGCAAAGTTGCCACTCCAAATACTATTAGCGTGATTGAAATTATCACCGTTTTCGTCTATCATAAGCAAGGCGAATATTTTAATTAAGAATAATCAGAATCACAGGCGGAATTGAACAAAACGTTACCTAAAATATTATTTTCTATCCTCCTCTGTCCTCGCGTCCGCTATAGGGGATATTTTCCGTGGGGCTATCCCTGGCGATCTTTAAAATAAAAATTATTGCAATGCATTGGAACTAGATACAAAAAAAGTGCTACTCAGAGGACAAACAAAATATGTATTTTACTTATATAAAACCCCTTAGTACGTCGAAGTAATTTGTTTCAGTGTTACAAACGAAATCATGCTTCAGGACTGAGGAGGCTATGTACGTGTCATGTTTATTAAGCTAATTTTCATGGATTTAATATTTATGGACCTTTTAATATTACCTTATGGCATTGTAACGTTACGTCTAGAAAAGAGTTACATAAAATAATATTTTGTAAAGAATCACCTGCTATAAAAAAACAGTAAAAAATAGGTGGTAACTTTGACCTAAGTTAGATACCTCTACATACGTATGAATACGTCCATATCTACATGCTACGTGTTTCTTTTCGACGCTCCATTTACCTGATGGAGGCTTTGTTTTTGCTTGAATACGCGGTACGTCCCATATTTGGCGCGGTACGTGCGTTGAGTGCTAAGGGAGTGCCTTTTGCCTGTCACCTTTCATTTAGCGACGGAGTTTCCTTTTTTTTTGCTAACTTGAAGTACCTATGTCGTACCAAACATTTTTAAAATGAGTTTTAAAATAGAAGTTCGCGTTGTCGTCAGTTTTGGCAGATTTCTCATGTTAGTTTTGACAGTGTCATAATTTGTGACTATGCGCCAGCCATTCGGAGGAACACGAATAAATTTCTGTTAATAAGAGTCCTACAAAGGGTTTTATCAGGACAAACTGCCTGTTACGGATTCTGTGAAATACGTTGTTAGGTTACGCAAATAACTAGTAGAATAAAATATTGACCAAAGGAAGGTGTCGTTTTTATTTTTCTCACATGGCGACCGTGTAAAATATAATATTTCTATTCAAATAATAAAATAACCGAGGCACATATAAGTATGGAGGTCTACAAAAGGAAACGAAGACAATTTTGTCGAGAATTTTCGATAGCCTCCGACCAATTGGAGAAAGCTCTACAGGAGCACAAGGAGGACGACGAGAAATATACATATCCAGGGTAAATATAGTAGATTTTGTTAGACCTTATAGTATATGCGTTCCCAGGATTATTTGTAATTTGTAGCTACCATAATCATCTCACTCTTTTTTTTATGTGATAGGTAGCAAACGAACAGACGTATCACCTAATGGAAAGCGATTACCGCCGCCCATAGACACCTGCAACACCAGTGGAGTCACAAGTGCGTTGCCGACCTTTGAAATGAGATGGGGGGATGGGGGGAATTGGGGAGGGAACTCCGATACCCTCACACACTCGGCGCACAACTCAAACGTTGCTTCACGCCGGTTTTCTATGAGGTCGTGGGATCACACTTTCAATAAATTCAATAAAAAGTAGTATCTGTATGAAATATATATATATATATGCTAACTACTAAACTATTGCATACTTACTACTCATACTTCGCGTTTAGCAAATAATGAATTCCGGCACACGACAAATCGCACACGGTTATCTGGCCCCAAAATATTCTTTTGCTATAGCTATGGGAACCACAGAATGATATACATCATCATAGTTACTCATCTACGAACAGTAATACACATTTATTAAGACTTGCCGATGTATCTGCGCAGTAGACAATATTTTAATTACGCGGGAAACTGATGGACCAATCAAGTAGCTTCATTGTCACCCGTCATTACACGTTCCGAAAATCTCTGCCGCTATTGGTTGATTGATTTCGTGCCTGATTCAATGAAATTGTCAGCTGTCAGAATGCTGTCACCGTGCGTTGATTGTTTCGGGTGTTTCCGTCGATAGTTTGTTCTTGTCTGCGCGAACGAAGATAACCGACGCGCCTTATTTTTTGTGTACTACTGTATAAAATATTCACATCACACCCATGCATTAGAGCAAACAAATTCATTCTTCTGGGTCCACTGTGAAAATGGGCGTGCCACAAGGATCTATTTTAGGCACTTTCCTTTTTCTGACGTACATCAATGACTTTATTTCTTTATTTATTTTTAATACAACAAGAGTTTACAGTTGCCCAAAGCACTCTTGACTTATAATTAATTATGACTAAGAAATACTCTTAAATAAAAACAATTGTATTGATACTGTTGTCAAAAATATCGACAAGTTGGATTTGATCAACAAATGCGTTTAGCAGCTGGAGAGCGCGCTGCGTGGGCGCCAACAGCCGCCAACAGCCTTGCAATTTCTGGTGCAAAACCTTCCAAATATTGTGTTGTTTGCTGATGGATGACACTTCCCTTCTTTTTAAGGTGAGTAGAAAGACAATCGAAATTGACAAAGTGAAGAACACTCTCTCTAAGTTACTAGACTGGTTTACTGCTAATAATGTGCTACTAAATGCGATAAAAATAAATTACATCAAGTTTTCTTTGCCAAATGTTAAACAGACTCATAATAAAGTAATATTATATGGTAACGAATTAGATTTTGTTCCTAGTACAGTTTTTCTCGGCATAACTATAGATAGCACGTTACAGTGGGGCCCACATATTGCAACTCTAGCGGGGAGACTTAGCTCGGCTGCCTACGCCGTCAAGAAAATAAGGCAATTGGCGGATGTAACAACTGCCAGATTAGTATATTTCAGTTACTTTTACAGTATAATGTCTTATGGCATTTTACTGTGGGGACACGCAGCAGACATTGAAACCATTTTCATTCTATAAAAAAGAGCAGTACAAGCTATATACCAACTACGATCCCGAGAATCACTTCGAGATAGATTTAAGGAAATCAATATTCTAACAGTTGCCGGTCAGTTTATTTACGAAAATATCATGTACTTTCGTAAAAATCTAAACTTGTTTTTCAAAAAAAGCGACAGACATAACCGTAATTTGAGAAGTAAAAATAATCTTGACATAGCTTTCTCGAGTAAGGTGAAAAAATCATTTGTGGGGCAGTGTGTACGCTTTTATAACAAAATTCCGAATGACGTGTGTGAACTACCAGAATGTAAATAAAACGCTGTATTTGTTCAAGAGGATATGAAATTACAAGACTGTAGATTATTTTAATGATAATGACATTTGGAATATTCCTCCAGCAAAATGATATGACGTTTATAAGAGTGCTGAATGTACCTACGTAAAGAAATAAATGATTTTGAATTGTGATTTTTTTTGACAAATCTGCTCAATTCATATTTGTCCCGGATGAGGATCGAACCCACGACCTTCGGCACAAAAACAAGATCACTAAGAATATTTTACTAAGTCAGTCGAATTTAATGATAAATTTTAATGATAGACAACAATGTAACACCCACATTTTTTATAATAACATATTTTTTATTGATTTCTTGAATGTATTTTTCTCGAAAATTCAATTATGTTAGGGTTTCAACTTTTGTATAAACGTAAGGTATCCAACTGGGTGGACAACTAATTAAAAAATTATGTAAATTCGACCCGGTGGTGGAAAGTCTCATTACGTATTAAGTCTCACCTTATAGCGTGAAAAACGGATAAAAAATAATTCTCTCAAGAAATATCTATTTCCAAAAAGTCTGCTGTTTTAATTTTTTATAAAACACTCATCAAATTGTGGGTGAATTTTTTTATATGTTAGGTATCAATATCATGAGTTTTTCGGCTTATATGGTGAGGATAAGTGCTGGAAAAAAAAGATTAAAAAAACATATGGGTATACTTTTATAACGCTTAAAAAGTAAGTAACAGCGTGTCATAAAAAATAATACTTTATATTTTAAATTTCGTTCAAATTTACGCACATCTAAGTTATCTTTTGAATAACTCAGCTAGAAATGCTGATTCGTCCGCTCGTGGTTACGTTCAAGGGAGAATGAAGCTTAATGTATTGCTCTAAGGTGCTATAGTCCCGTCCTACGATGCGAACATTCTTCTTGCCTTTCGGGAACATCTGAAATCATAAAATTCTGAAATGAGAAATAACACATTTGCAGTCATTTTTTCCTCCTTAAAAAGTAAAGTAGGTATATAAAATTTAAATTTTCAGTCTGATTCTAACATGTAAGTATACTGTACTAAAGCACAAAAAAAAACATTAAAATATATTTTTTCAACATTCTATAGTATACTCTATAACCAAGTGTGCAAGTTCGAATCGAGCTTGGCCGCTTTTATTTTTATTAGACATCTACCTACTTGCAGTGGCGTGCACATCATAAAGACAAAAAGACACTGCCTACCCTACCTACTCACTCACCTTTTTAATTTAAAATCTTATTTGATTCTGATAGGTATCCTATTATTTATTTAATCGTCCAATTATTCTAAAATCAGCTCCCTTAGCATTGCCTGTATTGCATTGGCATTGCGCTGCACTAGCGCCGCTTCGCGCCGCGGAAAAGACACATAATATTCCTGTCTAAAACCCGCCTTGTGTGCCTCGTGGCTATACGGTTACAGGCTAGTGTGCATTCCTATCCATCGACGTAGAAACAAATGGACTTCGGGTCAGCGCTCAAAAGTGTCCGAACCAAAAGAGTAGTAAAACGCAAAAAGAGGTGTAATTTCGCGCCAGTCTTAATTTGGTCAGCCGGCTGACTACGCGTCCAAAATGGCGTATTGCGTCGTGAAAAGTTGTAAAAACTATTCAAGTAAAGTGAAAAAACAGGATGGAGTATCATATTTCCGGTAAGTAAACTTTTACTTTATCATTTTAAAGTATTGTTTTGCTAAGAAACACAGTAGTTTATTTTAATTTGAATCACACATTTAGTTTGATTTCCATGAGCAAACAATCGAACATCATAACTTTGGAACAAAAATTTTATAGAGTCGCTTTCAAGTATAAAGTTTCTTATTAAAATATTTTGTTACTTTTTTCTATTGTTTTTATTACTTAAAATATTTTATTTATTTTAGCTTTCCCCGAGATCCTATACGTTATGCACTATGGAAAAACATTATAGCCGAATCGAGACGAGAGGAATACTTTGTTCCGAAAAAAATCGACTTTGTTTGCTCGAATCATTTTCATCCTGTAGAATTCATATTTAAGCGTGTTTCTGTGTTCTTTATAAAAAAAATAAACAAGATTCTGCAAAAATAAAAAATACTTATAAAACATAGCTAACAAAAAAACATTATAAGTGAAAGCTACTCCATTACTTCTCTGTCTTCACTCGAAGCTGCGTAAGGTGAAGTACGTTCCAGTCGAAGCTTCGTATGGTGATAAATTGTTGCAAACAAAAACAACCGTAATGCAATGACACACGATCTAAATTCAAATGTGTTTTTTCTATGCATATAACTACGTGTGTATAGGTTAACTGCGGACGCTTTTTTCGTGAATTATGTACTAGACCCGTCGTCCATTTGATTCTACGTCGATGTTCCTATCAATATGTGGCACACAATGATACTTATAACGCACACAACTGCGCAGGGTAGGCAGTGCCTCATTTCCGCCGTGCCGCACATTACCGAAGTGTTCCGATTAGTTCCGATCATTGAATACGTAACCAATTTAAGAAGTAGCATTGTTTCATATAATAAGCGCCTAATAAATTCCATTTCCTTTTTGGTCGTATATATTTATTTGTATGACTTATTTTATCTGATTTTCAATGTTCAAAGACAACTAATAGTATAATTTGGGAAATTTAACATTAAATATTACATTGTATGATATTAAAGACTAAATTGTTTAAATAATATGTAATACACAAAAAAAAATATCTATCTATCTATTTATCTGATTAATTGATCTGTCTATAAAATCAGTTAATCTATGCAAATTTGAGGTCGCAAATTACAAAAATCTATATTAAATCGACAAAGCAACTTAAACCAAACTTACACCAAAATGTAGTATTTTTGGTATAAGTTATTCTTTTTTTAATTTCTGCCTACCCAGTCTAAAAACTCTGTGCACGCCACTGCCTACTTGAATATACATGGTTATTCTTTTAGACCTGTCATTTACCCACGTATAGTTTACCCACGTATTGGTGAGGTCAAAAGCAACGAGTTTTGTTCTTGCAATTTTCCATTTGATAAAAAAATGTCTGGAAATGTTTTCACAGTGGCTTCTACTCGTCAAACTGAACAACTTTTTCCAAGAAACTCATGGTCAAAAAGAAAAAAAAAGATGGACTTCCCATACAAAGTTCCATGCAGCAACCGGAAACATCTGTATGAAGAGTCCAATTTTTTTTTTGCTTTTTGAGTATGGGTTTCATGGGGAAAGTGGTTCAGTTTGATGAGTAGAAGCCATTGCTAAAATATTGCCAGACATTTTTTGATTACCCTGTATCCGTATAAGTAAATGTGACATACCTGAAAACCATCCCCGCCGTCAGCCAAGAAAGATGGCGCGACGACTTGATAGTACCCTTCCGTCTCCAGCGGTATGGAATGCGTCTCGTCACCGACTAGGACGGACGTGACGCGGTTCCCTTCCTCTAGGCTGACGTTGTATGTCACTTTGAGACCTAAAGAACACAAGACAAAAATAAAAAAAATCTCAAAAACTCATTGAAATATTTTTTTAAGTTATGGAGTCTTGGTAAGCCCATTCCCAATTGCAGATTCATAATCACGTACTACCAGATGACCTTCTAAGTCGCCCCTAGATGTAAATATTTACGTACAAAAAATACCCAGGATTGTTCTATTGCAACACCAGAAGACTGGCTTTATTTCATTGAATAGTCTGTGTTAAGTTGTAGCAGCAAACCTAGAGCCACATCTTCAACTGATTATGCAAATACAATTTGACTGCACAAAATGAGTCAGTGAAAATAAAGACACTTTGAAAGCCGTTTCCGCCAAATATTATTCAGTACTACAGGGTGTTAAAAAAAGTGCGTTTGAAATTTTAAGGGGTTACTCAGAATCAAGTATAGAATCCAGGAAAAATATTGAAAAAATTCGCTCTTCAATTTTTTTTGCAGTTTTTCATACAAATTCTCGATTCACTATTTAGATTTAGTATGAGAATCTGAAAAAAATGAATGAAGAGCGGATTTTTTCAATATTTTTCCTGGGTTCTGTACTTGATTCTGAGTAACCCCTTAAAATTTCAAACGCACTTTTTCAACATCCTGTATACACAAATTCTCCGCAAAATCCTGAGTTTTCTTCGCCTAAATACTTAATATACACTACCTCTTTCGTCGGTGAAAAAAGCGGACTCACACCTTCTAACCATTCACATGTTCAAATCCTGGCCAATGTACAGTCACGTGCACCTAAAAGTATACCCCTAAGTAGTGCCATCTAGCGAACCACAAAATTAATAAATAAAGCATGCTAATGGCATGGCTGCTGGCATAATGCTGCTGGCTACTGTTAGTCTATTTCCTGATAAGTATCCAGGCATATACGAGCAACTATAGTTTAAATTTGTCAGTAACTACCATGGCTGTCTTGGTCTAGCGGCTGTGGCGGTCGGGCAGTCGCACGGAAAACGCGGGTTCAAATCCCTCGTAATATAAGCAAGTTTTATTTTATTTTTATTTGTTAGATTGACTAGACATTCAATATCGCTGACATCGACATCGACAACAGCGATCCGGATCGCCCAAAGAATACTTTGCAGCGATTATGACGAACTGGATCCACTGCATATTGTGTTACTTTGAATTTGTGGGTAGACAAAAATCACTGTGATATTTTCTTAACTCCTAGCAACTTCACTTTCATATTGGCTGTTGTTATGTCAACTATGATTTACGTGTAACTATTATGGCATGTGTGGATTTACCTGCACTTATTTATTATTGTCAATAATGCCGTATTTACTCGTATCAAGTGTATTGAACGCGATAATAATCTGTTTTATTAGAACAGAATAAAACTATAAGTGACGCCGAGATGTTTATTTAACTGTAAGTATTTTAAGCATAGTTTTGTCAATAATTCACAATAAGTTGAGTTTTTGAGTTAATATTAATTATAAAAATTAACATTATCTATTTTTTTCCAGACAGAAACCATTAGATTATGGATCATGCGTTATGAAGATACTAGAGATTTACAGCCCATACAACCATGCCCAGCCCCAGTGATGTTTACCGCTCAGTCTGCACGTCAGCGGGAGAGCGTGGGCAGTCACACGGCTAATCCTTTCTTAGAGACCAAAGAACACTTGTAAGAGACCAAGACGAATGCTAGTGCAGACGGTATACCCGTGAAAACTGTGCGAAGTTCGAGTTGCTGAAGAGTATATACATATTGTCCAGGAGCGGACGTGTTTTGGCTGAAGATATAAGTTTCGGTGAAAAATCTTTTAAGTCAGACAAGACTGGACGCAGATGGACAAAAGGTGCTATTGTTGAGGCGTGGAGAAAAAAATGTGATCTGTGTATATTAACAAATTAAACTTGTGGCAGAATAACTTTAGGACACTGGGGAGTGCAGATGAATGTCTTCAATGGGCCCCGGTGAAATAATGGAACTAGGTTGTTGTCTCAATAGTGAAAATTATAATTAGAAACACAAAACGTAATGATACCGAGCGTTGCGGTGTTAATTTTTTTTTATTTTTTTTTATTTATTGTTATTTCTATTACGTTATCAAAAATACTTTTATATTGTTATGTTATTATTGTTATTTCCGAATTATAACCTAAAGTTATTCTGCCCGTTAATGTAAAGCTTAAAGTAGCTGTTTAAAGTGATGTTATTGTTATTAGTTAGAAAGAATTTTTATTTTCTGACTAGCTAACATGTTTATTCACAACACGCCCACTTTAAGCTAAAGGGAACAGATTATATTGTTAACATTATTTTCAAAGAAGTTTTATATCGTCGCTCCGCTCCTCTATAGAACGCTAATACGTCAGTTTCAATATCAAACCGCGTGGACCAAGTTGAGGGGAAAATCTGAGGTGCGGGAGGGGGAAGCTTCATAACTGTTCGAATTTTTGAATTTAAGAATGTCATATGTTTGAATTACGACCAATCACCGCAAGATTTCAACTGTCTAAGGATTTAAATCGTCGAATAGCAATAGAGTATTTGAAAATGACAAAACTCAAAATACGACTGAAATATCTAGTGATGGAGGTAATAGAAAGGATCACAAATATCGAAAAGACTTACGATAATTTTTAAAATGAGAATAACAAAATAAATTAAGCATATTGTTCCTTCTTAAGACATAAACAATACTAATACAAATTCACAAATATAATACAGTAAAAATACATATTAAAACAAAATATATATATTTTAAAAATAAAAATCAAACCGAATCATAGTTTCCAAAACATATCTATAGCCAAGCTGGGCGGAAATGTTAGGAGAAAAATTTCCAGCTGTCGTGTCTGCTCATAGTCTTAATTCTTGTTTAATTTTTATTTGGGTTCCTTTGGAAACTGAAAATAATTAGAAGAAAAAAAAAGTCAAATACATTTCATGTCTACTTTGGATAAAACTATGTAAATATGCAGTCGGATATTTTTTGTTGCTAAACTTTTTGCTATATCTATCGAAAAGTCGATGAACTGTTACATCACTACCATATGTTTTGCAATGAAGTTATTTAAATAAAAATTAGTCAATATATGGCTTACTTCTGGTATGAAACCATGCACATTTGATTTATTGAGATGTCCAGTGCGGTTTCCGTATCAGACAACGATGCAACTTGGCATTTTTACGATAAATTTACACACATTTTGTCCGATGTTACCTCGACCATTGACAGAAATAGACTGAAAGACGACAACTGAACAAAAATGACATTTCAATTTAACTTGGCCATCTGCCCCAGGGTTCGGAAACCGGTTTTTTGAAAAAAACGGTTTCGGTCATTGACCCCGATATCGAAATAATTGTGGTTAAGGTTTCGTTCAGGTTTTGGTTACCGGTATATATAACCGGTTTAACCAGAACCGATATTTTTTCGTTCGAACGGAATTAACCGGTTAATTTGAAGAACATGCGACGTTGTAGGTATGTTTGCCGCGTGCGATCAGTTGAAAGCGTGCGAGAAAGTGAGCAGAAAACTCGGGCAGTGGCACCCGAGCGACGCGCCTGAACTTGACTAAGTTTGGTTTAAAATTTAACCGGTTAATTTCGTTCTTATTTCGGTTACAAAACCGCTCCCTGATTAACCGATATTTTATTCAAATTTACCGGTTAAGCTGGAAACCGGGTTTAACCTGAACGGAATCGTTAACCGAAATTCGAACGAAATTAACCGGTATTTGTTAACCGGTTCCGAACCTTGATCTGCCCACCTTGCGGCGAGCGGCCGATGCCCTGTATTGATAGTCTATAGGGGGGGAGCGGGGTGCATGTCTGTGATTATTTTATTTCAATCACAAATGATATAAATGTATAATAAAAGGTATTTTTAAGTATTACTTTGAGTTTTTTCTTACCCATTTTTAATTAAATGCATATTATATTAAACTACTAAGTAGTAAAACGATAAATTGAAAAAACGTTGAAAATACTTGAAACCCGTTGCTGCCGGATTTATGATTGCAGTCTTATCCACCTGAGCCGTTTTGAAGCTAAGGTATAGTGGTTAAATTATGATAGACCTACAAACTATATGATGATGTAGGCAATCGACCAAATATGATTTAATTATTCACCTTTTGCTAGTTTCAGGTGCATGCATCGCCTGCGCTGCCGCTTCGGCAGCTCCTGTGTCTTATTTATTAGTAACTGATTTGCTAGATGGCGCTACTTGGGGGTATACTTTTAGGTGCGCGAGACTGTACCAATGAGTCTTTTCGAAACTTACATACATTTTAAACCGATTGTTTTAACGGTGTAGGAAAACATCGTGAGGAAACCTGCACATCTAATTTCTAGATGTGTATAATGTTCGCACACGTCCGTAGGTGTAAATCTAAAAACCTACACGTGACCGCAAGTGATGCTAAGTGCAACACTAGGGAACCGCCGTCTACACCTTGTGGATAGAACGGTTAACCGTGCCACACGATAAGAAGAAATATCTTTAAAAATAGATGATATAAATAAGTTTCATTTCACTTTACGCACCAGCCACCTGCAAGACCCAGGGTCCTTTGAAAGGGTTATACGCCCACGCATCGCTGACGCTCCTCTCCAGAGCCTGCATCACATAGCGGCCTTGCAGCTCGAAGCACTGGATGCGGTCGTTGTATGGCAGCATCTCGAATAGCACGCCTTGGGTTATATCTGGAGGACGTTTGATATGTTATCTATACATCACGCAAAATGGACACAATGGTCGTTTAGTTGTGCAAAACAACCCTTCGGAACGGTCGTTGTATGGCAGCATCTCGAATAGCACGCCTTGGGTTATATCTGGAGGACGTTTGATATGTTATCTATACATCACGCAAAATGGACACAATGGTCGTTTAGTTGTGCAAAACAACCCTTCGGAACCTCTTATCTAGCCTATAATATAGAATTAGACATGTCATTTTTCTAAGCAAATATCAGCAAAAAGTACCACAGTTAGTATTAAAAAACTATGATACTCTTAATGAGTTTACATGATGAGTTTAAATGATTTTTAATAATGATTGTAAAAACTTTGTCAGTCACTGTTAAGTTGACAACTGCAAAACATAAGCAGTAGATATGTTTTATTTATTGTACATATAAACTAACAGATAATTTGAAATTGTCAATTCCTATACATCTTTACTTTTATTTATCTCTGTACATAGTAAAAAAACTAACAGTCACTGTTAAGTGGTCAGTGCCAAAATATCTGTAGCAGGTGTTTTGTATATCCCTAGCATATTGTTTTGACAAAAACATTACTCTACTGTCCATTTAACAAGTTCTTAATGTTTGATAATATATTAGTCAATGTTATGTTACAGGTAACAAAAATACTATGGTTAAAATTTAAAATCATTGTAATTTATGGGTCACAAAAGAGTAAACTCAATTATACATACTTCCTGCTGGTAAAGTAGCCTTGATGTTACCGCGCTGTTGAAAAGCCAAGAACGGATACACAGACTTCACCTTTTTCTTTGCCTGAAATCAATAGAACATCTAAGTAAAACTTCCTGAGGCATTCCGTTAAAACAAAACTCGAAAAATAAAGTTTTTTTTATATACTTAAGTATTTAAAAACATAGCGAGTCGAAATAGATTTCACCTGATGGGAAGGGGGATAGTAGTCGAAGATGGTAAAAGCTAAGTTAAATATGTTTTGATAATCTCAATATAATTTTGATATTGCAGTTAACGTGGTTAACGTGGCGTTAACATACGCAACGCGACTACTCAAGTATAATACTTCTTGTTATAAAATTAGTGATTGGTACGTCAGATGATTTGTACTTTGCATATCTGAACCACAAAAACTATATGAAAAGGTTTTTCAAATATATTCCTTTTTAATACTATTTTTGAATCACAATGTGGAAGCGTGCTTCTACCGAACTCAAATTACATGTGTAACGTCACTAAATCGATAAGTCTCACCTGAGCCACAAACGCGTCAGCAAGCAGGTCTCCTAGAGCGCATTCCCCAAAAACGCAGTCTTCAAACCGCAGTGTGGTGAGCGAAGTACCCACTGGAACGCTCTCCGCTTCGTGAACCAGTACTGCGTAGGGCGCTAGTCGGGATTTAATATCCTGGTCTGCAAAACAAATACATATCAATAAATTTAAAATTCAATTTAAAATCATCATCGCTTACCATCAGGTGAGATGCGAAGGACTTACCAATTGTAGATAATAATTAAAAAGCCATCACGTCATCCATACAAACTTATACCAGGCAATCGCAGTCTATACCTTCTGGATAGCGGTTAAATTGTTCCACACGATGAGAGAGAGAGAGAGAGAGAGACAGAGAGAGAGAAAGAGACACTTATAATTCCAATTTCTTGAGTCTTATACACGTAAGCGAACGCAACATTTTATATGAATGTGATGCTTTTAATCCCGGAAACGTCAATAATTCCCAGAAGAATAACAAATAACGGACACCCCCCCCAACATGCACGATATTTAAATGTAGAACGAGTACCTTCATCGATAGATCTGTTGAGGAATATAGGGCCGCCCTCCCATTTCACGTAGTTGCCCAAGTAGTCGAAGTAAATGGACAGGTTCCCCATATACTTAGTGAAAGCGGACGCCTGCACTATCAGGACCTGTAAATAGTAAAACTTTAGGTAACTGAAAGTACCTACCTTTTTTATACCCTGAAATACTCCGGGCATTATAACTGTCGCGATATAATTTACAACATTTGAACTTTTTACCCCCAAATTTTATATTATGTATATTTTATACAGTACACAAAAATAAAACACCAGCTACCACAATTAACGGACGTCTTCTGGCTCAAATGTAATTATACTTTAATTGTCTATCTATCTATCTATCAGCCGAAAGAGGATTTCATGGATTTCCACACTGACCAATCCTGTGCGGCTCGCATCCTGCGGCTTCCCGCAGCCTTCACCAGGTCGTCGGTCTACCGAGTCGAAGGCCTGCTCACACTGCGTCTTCCGGTGCGCGGTTGCCACTCGAGAATTTTACTGCCCTAACGGCCATCTGTTCTACGAGCTATGTGCCCTGCCCACTGCCACTTAAGTCTAGCGATTCTGAGAGCTATGTCGGTAACTTTAGTTCTCCTACGTATCTCCTCATTTCTGATTCGATCACGTAGAGAAACACCGAGCATAGCACGCTCCATCGCCCTTTGGGTGACTTTGAGCCTTCTTATGAGGCCCATAGCACGGGGTCTCATTGCATACAACGAAAACCTTAGTTCATTAAAATTTCAATAGATGGCACGACAAGTATCGATTTGTAATCGAAGTTCATGCAAAACGAAGAAAAAACCCATAAAGTTGCTAAAAATAAGTGTTTTGATTATTGTAATAACCAAAAAGTATGACAAAGGCCGATAATGCACTTTATTGTCAATTACTACAAATTATCTGATGACGGCGATGCATATCAAAACTACTTTCGTCTTAACTTGTCAGAGTTGAGGAATGACACGTACTAGTTGAGTACCAGTTTATAGCGTGAATTGATAGATGGCGCTGATACAATACAATTGAAAAACGTAATGGGTGGTTTACGTTTTGTTTTTCATATTTCAAATTATGTATTT
Organism: Coleophora deauratella; assembly: GCA_958295455.1. Classification (NCBI taxonomy): domain Eukaryota; kingdom Metazoa; phylum Arthropoda; class Insecta; order Lepidoptera; family Coleophoridae; genus Coleophora; species Coleophora deauratella. The sequence goes on along the minus strand of OY282409.1, from coordinate 7,662,189 downwards.
TCATTTAGTAATATCACAGATAATATAATACTAGTAGGTTATGTGCAAAAAAAAATCAACAAAAACAAATGAAGCTACAGGTAAGCAACCAGAATGTCTTCATTTATAGCCCGCGTCCTAGAAGTCGCTAGTAGCGGTAGTTCTCAATGAGTGAAAAAAATAACCCGAAGAATAGCCCGAGTTACGGCAGTCGCATTTCGTTGTATGACATGAGGTATCTGTACGTTAGTATTATAAAATCTGTGCTACAGGTAAGCAACCAGAATGTCTTCATTTATAGCCCGCGTCCTAGATGTCGCTAGTAGCGGTAGTTCTCAATGAGTGAAAAAAATAGCCCGAAGAATAGCCCGAGTTACGGCAGTCGCATTTCGTTGTATGACATGAGGTATCTGTACGTTAGTATTATAAAATCTGTGCCCATAGTAAGCGACCATGTCTCGGATCCATATGTCATCACTGACAACACACACTGGTCAAAGACTTTAGTCTTGAGACACTGCGGTATTTTGGACGTGAGGATATTGCGAAGCTTCCCGAACGCTGCCCAGTTTTTGTTTTTTTTTTTTTTATGGCATAGGTGGCAAACGAGCAGACGGATCACCTGATGGTAAGCGATTACCGCCGCCCATAGACACCCGCAACACCAGAGGAGTCACAAGTGCGTTGCCGGCCTTTGATATGGGAGTACGCTCTTTTCTTGAAGGTTTGAAGGTTTGGTTTAATTGTACCTGATGCTTTTCATCCTTGGTGTTCTCAATAAAGACAGGGTAAGGTCCAGCCACCGCTTCCCCACTGGGAGATGGCCCGTTCCACAGCAAGGAGTGAGTGTGGCCTCCCACTATGACGTCAACGTATTCACCATAATCACGCGCTAGTTGCCTGGGGAAACACAGAGACAGTACTATTATGTATTCCGTGATAGAAAATAGTGACGTGGTACCTCAGAATACTGCTAAATAGTGCGCTAACACAACCTATTTAATAGTGCAGAGTACCGTATGTTTCCGTAGAACAACTTAGAGTTATAAATAATAAACTTTACTTCTAAATATGTGCATTTTACACAAATCTGTTATGTAATATGTAGCTGACTTTGTATGGGTGGACCTTTTTCTGGGATTTCATTGTGGGTTTTTTAAAATATTTTCTTTAAGTATGATAAGAAGGTCTCACAGGATTCACAAAACCTTTAGCTTTTTCAGAAAAGTTTTTGTAGATCAATTATTGTAACTAACGCGTATCGCATAGCCCAACCCTGAGTTGTATAAACCGACACAGATATTTTCAACTGTTTGATGAATTGAACTTATTATTCGGTGAGTGGATAATGGCCTGCTCTCTGATGACCGGTACCCAGTATGAGCAATATTATAAATAACTCAGTTCAATAGATGTTTTGTCGTTTGTACTTCAAATAAACGTCTATATTCTATTATTCTTATCTTTATCGCTAATTCTTAAACAGATTACTGACTCAAACGGTTTTTTAAATTAAGAACTTGAGAGCGTCTGACTCAATTATTTAATTTGGTAGATATTAATTGTAAATTAAGAAAAATCCGTAAAGATACCCTCGAGGATACTTAGATAAAACAAATCACCAAGTCATTATTCTTGAAGTAATGTTGCTTGCTTGCGTCATTTTTGGAGCTTATTTGTAGTCATATCAGGAAATTTACATCAAGGGACCTGAGCAAATTTTTAACCGACTTCAAAAAAAGGAGGAGGTTCTCAATTCGTCGGAATCTTTTTTTTATTATTTTTTATGTATGTTCACCGATTACTCGAAGACGCCTTAACCGATTTGGAAAATTCATTTTGTTTAAAAGGGTTATACTTCACAGGTGGTTCCATATAAATTTTATCGAAATCGATTCAGCGGTTATAGATAAAATCAACAAAAATATAGCAAAATTGGAGTTGTTTCGATTGAAGTCGGTTGTTTTTAACGTATTCAGCGTGGTCAATTATATCCTAGTACAGTTCCATGCACCTAAAAGTATACAGAGTTGCCGTGCCATCTAGTACTACTTGCACTATTTGGCTGTATACTTTTAGTTACACGAGACTGTACTAAAAACATCGGAAAGACTTCTTTAGTAGATATGAAGATATGTAGATATGAACCGCTTGGTGGAAGAACTTACTGGTCCACATCTAGCCCGCAATGAGACAGCACCACGATGATGTCGACACCTTTCTCCGTCAGCAACTTGGCTTCCCGCGCCAGGGCTTCACCAGGATCCGTGAACACGACCTTGCCGGGCGATGATAGTGTCTGCAAATGCATATTACAATAATAAAAATATTTATAAATTATTACTAGCGCGTATGTTCGCGGATCCGCTCGCATGCTGTCGTTTTATTACTTTTGTTGAGCAACCGCGGCTGGCTAACATGTATATGAGGTTTTTTGGGATAAATCTTATTTTGTTCTCCGCCCTGTATCGAAATGAATAGTGTTTCTTTGTTCTCGGCGTGATTCCCGAAGGAACTCGATATTTAACAGGCTAAAATGTAGCATACGTCACTTCCCAACTGTGTCTTTGTCACTTGACAAATCATGTCGATTCGTCGCACCGTTGTGACGCGACGTGAAAGAAGGACAAACAAACAAACTCACTTTCGCTTTTATAATATGAATACGAACGGAGATCTACGACGATTCGTATGAAGAGGAAAATGTATTGGCGAAAGCTACAGCCCTACAAAGATTATATTACTCTGTTAAGTAGATCTCGGTTCTTTATACGTAAATACAGAGATCAAAAGTTTATCACAAAGTCTTTGTGAGCTTAGCGTTCACTTAATAATTATGAAACCTAAATGAACGATATCTTGTCCCTTATATGCGAAGACCAAAATAGAATTATCTTTTAGTGAACCGTTCAAAAACGGTGTAGCAAAAATACAATATAAATATAATGTCGAGGGTTTACGTTACGTTGGTACTGTTGAGAGATGTTTTATTAACATTAAGCCGCAGGTCGCAAGACAGGGGCGTTTCTTTCTAAGGACAGAAAGGGTAACCGACCGGGGCGTCCGGTATAAGGGGATGGCCTCCCATCCCCAGCCGAACCACATCAGATCAGTACCTACAGGACCCACTGAAAGATAGGCCGCCCTTCTGTACCAGCCAGGGTGGCTAAAAACCCGGAATTAAACCAGTACACAAGACAACAATTTCTCAATTTATTGCATTAGGTCTATAGACATTTTGTATCCATCTTGTATTAGGCATATAGGACAATGTAATGGTGATATTTTGCGAGGTTGATAATATGATTACAATATACAAGATTATATTTTATGTGAGGATGTGAAAATATCCTAGATATTATTCGTAAGTATCAAATGTGGCAACTTTTGTTCTGCCACTGCACTGTTTAAATAAATGTCAAACATTTTTGGTCGCTCCATATACAAATCGATCGTCGGATGGCCATTTTTGTATAGATTCCATGAAATCCAGGGCCTCCAATTAAAGTAAGAAGATAAATAAAATAAAAATTACTCTCAGGGATGTGTTATGAAATGAATGAAATGAAATTCAAAAAAATATGTAAAGAAATCTTGATGTCCAAGATGCCTTTATGTCACTATAATTGCACTTGTTATTTTTCTGTAGTCTTGTTATGTTACTTTCATGGCTTATTATCACCTTTATTTATTCACGCGGTAATACGTAGTACACAACAGACGTTTATTACGAATTCATAACTGCTGTTCGTAGATTGGTGAACGCATACGTCGACATTCAAAGATATAATATGTCGCTTGTAAGATAAGTTGGCTTCCATCTTTGAAATTACGTTAGTATATCTATTTTCTATTTTAAATATTTTTTTGTAAACTCAGATTACAAGTCATGGTCTTAGAATATTTTTACATTTACTTTTTTTAGATAACTCATTTGGAGAAACGATTGACTGCTTGTACGTATGTAGATAAAATAGAATGATACTTGTGTCTGAAAATCCTATCATCCACATCTGCAAGGAAGAATTAAGACGAGGCTAATCTGAACATAGTCCATTAAGTAAGGTATCGTCAAGACTTCGCTGACAGGATCATTCTCTCCATGAATACAGTGTCTAATCACAAGGATTCAAGTCCAAGCCTACAGCTGTCTTCACTCTTAAACGGGTCCCATGCATCCAGAAATGCCACGTTAAAGCTGAATACAGTTAGTCTAGATCAAAACTATAAAAGGTTCTCCAGCAAACTCACGTTAACTACGCAGTCGATAAACAGCCTCTGCCCGGAGAAGAGTTATATAACTATTCAAGTTTAATAGATATGAACAAAGTATTTGCTTTAAATATATTTCGTATTTATAATAATATCTCAAAAATTTACCACCTCTGTGGTCTAGTGGCTAGTCTGCTTACATCAGGAGGTCGCGGGTTCGATTGCCGGCTGGGTCCAACTTTGTAGGACTCTGATTGGTGGTAGGGCATTTTCGGAGCCCGCCTGGCTAGCTACCACCATCTCATCCAAGTCTTGATGCCAAACATCAATGTTAATAGCATTGATGTATTCTAGCATGAAGATAGCCAGTTCCCCATTGCGTTGGGGAGTCTTGGTAAGCCCGCTTCTATCTTCGGCATCATTATCATTTACCAGTGAGATGATGCCAAGGCCTTACCAGTTGCGAATTTAAAAAAAAGTAATCTTACCGCAGTCGTAGTAGTAATCAGTCCAATAATTCCGATCTTCCTGCGATTCCTGACCACAACCGTGTGGTTCTGAAACAAGCCTTGTAGCGAAGGCTCCCCCCTGGCGTCCATGTTGGCTGCGACAATAGGCGCCTTCAGACGCGACAGGTACGGAGCTAGACCCTCGGGGCCGTCGTCGAATTCGTGGTTACCGATCGCCTAAGTGGGAAAAAATTAAAAATGTTATGTACTCGAATGATAATTTATCACATACGTAAATACGAAGTAATGAAAAAAAAAACTTGCTAGCTGTAGGGTTTTTTACTTTGTATTAGTTTTTGTGAACGTGAAATAAAAAATATTTTACACATGAAACTGAACAACTTATGATCTACTATATTATACTTTGCTGAATTCGAAAAAAAAATTGGGCATGTCATAAAAATTGATTGATTGGAGTCCATTTTTATAGAATGACTATGGTCACTAACCATACTTATGGGTCAGGTAGTTGGGATATGTCAACATGGGATGGTGCGAAACATGATCAGATCAGTCATTAAAAAGAAGCCAAGAGCGTTTTACCACTAGCAGGCACGGCACCAACAATGCACAGCGCCAGCGGCGCGACAATCGGGAAAGCATTAATTTTATTAGAATACCAGATGAAATTAAATCGAAGACCAAATTTTAACTGTGGTTTCTGCTCATGAAACTGAACAACTTTCTCTAAGGCAGCGTTTTTCAACCTTTTTTTTAATACCCGACCCCTTTACAAATTAAAAAATTCTTGCGACCCCCCCTAGGGCCATAAACATGCAAAATGTTAGTGATTTGAAAGACAACGTTTATAATTTTCTTCAATTAGAAAATGATTCAATTATTAACGTCTCCAAAATAGAACCGCGTTTTGACAAATTGTTAAAACATAAACAGGCCCAGCCTTCTCACTGAAATCGTACACAAACACTTACTTTTTCTTTTACCCGCGACCCCTTGAGAAAGGCTTCGCAACCCCCCTGGGGTCGCGACTCACAGGTTGAAAAACACTGCTCTAAGGAACCAATTCAATCGGAGTAATTTAAAAAATGGTCTCTTCATCTTGTGACTAGAAGCCACAGTCGTCACAGCTGTGACAGAGGCCACACCTATGTATGAATTGTTTTTCCACTGACTGGCACATGAAAGGGCAAGGAATGACGATGGAAGACATCGCACGGCTGGCGCAGTGCCGAAGAGACACTAAAGGCAATTGTTTTTTATTTGGCCTAAACATAAAAAAACATGTCTGAACACACCTGCGTAATGCATAAAAGGTTTATGTGCAGGTATGGAATTCTGTTTACAATACTGTTTAAATATTATAATGGGTATTAGTTTAAACAATTTTATAATACATATTTTACATCCATGATATCTTGTTCTAGAAAATATTTTTTACAGAGTTTTTAAAGTTATGTTTTGTTAAGTATACATTTGTAGTACCCTCAGGTAGACTATTTAGTAAGTTGGGCAGTAAGTATCTATAATGTCTCATTCCATAAATAATGTTGATGTTTTTATTTGTAAACACAATTTTCTTAATTTTGGGTTCTAGGTGTGATTGATTAGTAATTAGTACTAGGTATGAAAACTTACGTGAGCATCATGGGGCAGTAGATTCATAAATTCCTGAGTGACGTTCCATTTCAGTAGCGTGTACCAATAGGTCCCCTGGAAGCTGTCTCCCGCGTTCAGGAGTATCGCATTGGGTTTCTCCTTAAGCAGAACCTCAATCTCGTGGTAGAGACGTGGGAAACCGCCAAGGCAGGAGTTGTTGTTCACACGACATGTTGAAGATATAACTGACGTTTCTTCGAACCTGGAGCGGGGGTCAGATGGACCTTTATGGGGTCGTCCTTTAATCACGTGAGGTTCGAACAGGGGGGAGGAAGTCAGAAAAACATCACGAGACAATCGCGTGTATTTTTTCGTGCGACAAAAATTAATGTGTAAAGTGTAAAATATTTTTAAATTTTAAATTTGTTGTGTCTTTCAGTTTGCAAACTTGCACTGCAACCCACAATGAATAAAGCTTTAAGTGCAGTAATACCTACTAAGTTCTAATTTTTCTCTCGTAGTCTTAAAACCTCACAAACCAAGGGGAACCAACCTCACACCTCCTAAACATCACCAAGGGGGAGGAGGGACGGGGATTAAAAGTAGCCTAAAAACCTCATGTGATTAAAGGACGTCCCCTATGATGAGTTTATTCGACATATCTATACCGATATGATAAGCTTATCCACTTTAGAAGCCTTATTCTGCTTAGAATTTCATAATACGCCTATAAAGAGTTATTAAAATGTAATCTCGTAATCATCAAAGAAATATCTTAGTCGAAACACACGAACCATCGAAGATAATGCGACTCTAAATAAAAAAAGTTAAAGAAAATGTTTATCAGTCCAATGAAAACTCAGAACCTCACGCGCGATCCTACGATACGTGCTCGACATATGTATGATTTACAAAAACAGTAAGCAATTCATCTATTATTAATTATAATAATATCCACGGATACATCAATATAAACATATCGATGGATGGTTTGTGTTATTGTTAATAACTACGCAAGAATGAGTAAACAGAAATCAATCATCTTGCAAAAATAATACAAACATGGTCAAACAATTAATTTACTGCGTAAACTACTTAGATATTCTAGCTAATGCAGCAGTTTCGAATATTCTGTAGTACCCGCCTAATTTGGTTTCTAATCAAAGGTATATTATGAATTGTTACTTATGTAAAATAAATTTGCTAAATATGTAGATATAGGTACTTAAAATTTTCATAAAAAAATAGAACATAATTATTTTGAAATATGAGCGTTGAGCGTTTAGTAAGTAAATTCGCCATAACATGTTATTCTATGAAAATTGTTACCTATAACGGTTTAGAAGAAATAACGCTTTTAGATGCCAGTTTTGTGTACGGAATCCTAAAAATAACATTAAAAAGTATGCACTACTATCTACCGAATAGATATTATTTGTTTTATTTTAATACAGTTTTCAAAAACAATACAGCAGACTGAAATAATATTTATTACAATTATAATAAATTATTCAAAAACACTTACCTCGCATGAAAATCATTGTAATGCACTATGTCCAGCTTATATAGTCCTTCAAACGGCAATGCAAAACATTTCGCCAAACTGAACACCGTTAATAGCACTAGCACATTTTCAGATACCATTTTCACTAATTAAATTTCAAGTTCAGCATTAAAATAAAAGTCTGAACAAAATACGTCTGAGCGTTTCTTTCTATGCGTACTTTCTATTTGTTCATCTTTTTATTTACTCAATATGAGATAAATAATACCTAGAATCCGTACAGACTACAATCATATCTTACTACTGAGCGTAGCAAGTGACAGTAGGCGACTACCGACTACCAATACATATGTGTAACATCACTACAGACAGAACTAAGGAGATACTGCGAACACAGCTACGTTCACATTGCTAATGGACTCAATAGCAAACCATTCCATTCAAACTCCGTTCTGTTATGAAAGCGATGTTGCACAAAGACCTTGTAGTTATGAACAAGACTTGCTCTATTCGAAATGAATGGTCAAGTCGGGCTCGAATAATCAGAGGGCTGTGAATCAATCGATTTTAGTAATCGAATTTGAAAATGTTCATTAACAGAAATTAAAAAACCTAATTTTTAAAGAGGCTCTCGTTAGACCAAGTAGGTGACTGAAATTAATTGTTTGGTAGATGTGAACTTTAAAAAAGGAGGCTCGAAAAATTCTTAAAATCTCCGAAAGCCTTGTCCATAATATAAAGTCACATGTGTTACAGATTACCACTTGAGATGACGTTTATATTGATTTGACAAAAGGCTCATCGGCCAACCTTTAATACATTTTGAATACTTCATACAATAATTCAATAGTCAAAAATTCTAAAAAAGGTTCCTAAGGCTCATAATAATATAAATTACAAATCGTGAAAAGTATCAAATTTATGTATCCCATTTCAAAGGTCGGCAACGCACTTGTGACTCCTCCGGTGTTGCGGGTGTCCATGGGCGGCGGTTATCGCTTACCATCAGGTGATCCGTCTGCTCGTTTGCCACCTATCACATAAAAAAAAAAAAAAAAGTAAATTAACATTTACACCATTATCAAATTGCAGTTGTGTTTGTGCCCGTTTGATAATGAATACCAAATAATATTATCATACTTACATATCCTTTGTTTTCATAAGAGGAAAACAAATTTTTATTTGAGTCCATATTCACGAGTATGAAATTGCATTTTATGTATAAATATGTAATGTTATTTTATTCTATAATATTTATAAAGGGTGTCCAAAAAGTGAAGGATAATCCTTCACCTGCGGATTGGTCGAATCATTTCCTACTACATATCAAAAAATTTTTCTAGTAAAAGTCCCACCATTTTTGTAATATCGGTATTTTTAGTTTTTTTTTCAAAAAAAATGACCTTCTTCAGTTTAATGCATGCCATTCCTACAAATTATGACATTTTTAAGTCCTGTTTTTTTTTTAAATATTCGTGAATACATAATTCATCAAACACAATGGTAAATTATTTCTTAAAGTGCTGGCAAATCCTGTAAAAAAATAAGTTTTGCAAATTTTTTACAAAAACTTTTTCGAATAGTTAACTTCGATAGCCTGTGGTGTAAAAAAAAATACTAAGCTGATCGTGCCAACAACTTTTAAAAATTGCTTAGTTATTGACAATTCTAAAATAATAATAATAATTGTTATAATTGTTGTAATTGGTATAATTGTTTGACATTACATTAAAAACCATTTTTTTTATGATAATTCTAATGCACCAAGGTCGAATTTTTGGAGTTTTGCTATACTAAAATTCTATCGACATAAAGTAACTAAGCAAGACTTTGGTTGGTTTGTTCATTTGAATACCGAACTGCCACGCTACGCCAGGATACAATGGATAAAAACAAAAGACAGTATGGATAAAAAATATCTTTTCTTTTATAATAAATGTTCAAAATTCCCGCCATTAGCCTTTATGCATGCTCTACATCTTTTTACAAAGGACCTATTTAGGCGGCGGGCGTATCCTTCTCTTGAAATTTGTTCTGCAGCTCTGTCTATTTCTTCGTCTCCGTTGCATAGACTAAATCGTATAAGCAGCCCCAATAAAAGAAATCCTGGGGATTAAGGTCTGGCGACCTTGCTGGCCATTTCAAGTGCCGCGCGTTCAAACCTTGGAACCTAACCCATCGTTCAAGATCGACAAGATCAGAATTCTGCAGAATAAATGAACGAAGATAATGAGATTTTTCATAAATTCTATGACGCGACGAGTCTTCGGGCTGCTTAAAAGATTTAGTCTATGCAACAGAGACTTAAAATATCACGCAGCTGCGAGAAGAAATAGACAGAGCTGCAGAACAAATTTCAAGAGAAGGATACGTCCGCCGTTAAAAAGTCCTTTGTAAAAAGATGTAGAGCATGCATAAAGGCTAATGGCGGGAATTTTGAACATTTATTATAAAAAAAAAAGATATTTTTTATCCATACTGTCTTTTGTTTTTATCCATTGTATCCTGGCGTAGCGTGGCAGTACGTTATTCAAATGAACAAACCAACCAAAGTCTTGCTTAGTTTATGTCGATAGAATCTTAGTATAGCAAAACTCCAAAAATTCGACCTTGGTGCATTAGAATTATCATTAAAAAATTGTTTTTAATGTAATGTCAAACAATTATACCATTTTAGAATTGTCAATAACTAAGCAATTTTTTAAAGTTGTTGGCACGATCAGCTTAGTATTTTTTTTTTTACACCACAGGCTATCGAAGTTAACTATTCGAAAAAGTTTTTGTAAAAAATTTGCAAAACTTATTTTTTACAGGATTTGCCAGCACTTTAAGAAATAATTTACCATTGTGTTTGATGAATTATGTATTCACGAATATTTTAAAAAAAACAGGACTAAAAAATGTCATAATTTGTAGGAATGGCATGCATTAAACTGAAGAAGGTAAATTTTTTGAAAAAAAAAAAACTAAAAATACCGATATCACAAAAATGGTGGGACTTTTACTAGAATTTTTTTTTTTATATGTAGTAGGAAATGATTCAACCAATCCGCAGGTGAAGGATTATCCTTCACTTTTTGGACACCCTGTATAAGTACCTGAAAAACTCATGAAATAAAACAACATAGTAATAACAGGAACATATACAGGGTGAAATTGAAATCGCGGACCAAATTTTAACTGTGATTTAATTTTAGCTTTCAGTCATGACACTGAACAACTTTTTCTAAGAAACCAATTCAATCGGAGCCAAAAAATATTTGGGCTTGCTATACAAAGTTGCCAAGGCATCGACGTAGAAACAAATGGACGACGGGTCTAGTACATGATTCACGAAAAAAGCGTCCGCAGTTAACCTATACACACGTAGTTATATGCATAGAAAAAACACATTTGAATTATTGCACTACGGTTGATTTTTGTTTGCAACAATTTATCACCATACGAAGCTTCGACTGGAACGTACTTCACCTTACGCAGCTTCGAGTGAAGACAGAGAAGTAATGGAGTAGCTTTCACCTATAATGTTTTTTGTTGGCTATGTTTTACAAATATTTTCTATTTTTGCAGAATCTTGTTTTTTTTTTTATAACAAACACAGAAACACGCTTAAATATGAATTATACAGGATATATGAATTTTTAGACATTTTGTTCCCATGAACTGTGGCTTCTGCTAATGAAACTGATCAAGTTTTCGGAAGAAACCTATAGTTAAACCGCAAACAAAAACAAAAAAAAATTGGCTTCCCATACTAAGTCGATCACGTGATCGGCCAACTTAGTACGAGAAGTCCAATTTTTTTGCTATTTCATTATGGGTTTCTTGCTAAAATAAATAAAATATTTCATGTACCTAATAAAAACAATAGAAAAAAGTAACAAAATATTTTAATAAAAAACTCTATACTTAAAAGCGACTCTATAAAATTGTTGTTCCAAAGTTGTGATGTTCGATTGTTCGCTCATAGAAATCAAACTAAATGCGTAATTCAAATCAAAATAAACTGTGTTTCTTAGCAAAAAAATACTTTAAAATGATAAAGCAAGAATTTACTTACCGGAAATATGATACTCCATCCTGTTTTTTCACTTTACTTAAATAGTTTTTACAACTTTTCACGACGCAGTACGCTATTTCGGACGCGCAGTCAGCCGGCCGACCAAATGAAGACTGGCGCGAAATTACAACTCTTTTTGCGTTTTACTACTCTTTTGGTTCGGACACTTTTGAGCGCTGACCCGAAGTCCATTTGTTTCTACGTCGATGTGTCAAGGTCATTGATTTGTATGAAGAGTCCAATTTTTTTTTTGCTACGATTGAATTGGTTTCTTAGAGAAAGTTGTTCAGTTCCATGAGCAGAAACCACAGTTGTTCCGCGATTTCAATTTCACATGAAATCAATTTTTTTGTGAATATTTCATCGGTTCTATGGGAATAGTGCTTCAGTCAAAGAATTCAACTAAACGCTTTTTCGGGTTTTTGATAAACATTATTCAAACTCAAGAGATTACAAATGGGGTAATCTTCATGAAAACCACGACGTTTTACTGAAACATTATATATTTACAATATTTACAACCAATGGGTTTATATTTATACTGTTTTATCTATTTTATAATAAAATATATTTAGAGCGGTGGCCAATACAACGAAGCTTCGTTGTGAGCAGACTCCGGTAACCACCTCAAGTACTCATCCAGCAAATCTGAAATAGATTATTAACAGTCAATAGATTGTGTTCTATCTCCTTAAGATAAGAAAAAGTTAGAGTAACTAACTGATATCGGCTACTCGTAACGTTTTTAGGTTATATAATATTTAAATACTGCTAATAAAATCTGCATAATGGTCGGCAAATTGCGAGGCAAACGACCGAGAGGACGATCACCAAGTCACTTTGCTGACCAAGGCAAAACTGTCACAGGACTCATGACTGACCGTACCAGCCCTAAAGCAAACCAAGGACAAAAATGCATGGCTAAAGATAGTTAACACCTTTACGAAAGATTAACAAGTTTTATTATTAATCACTTACAATTAACACATGTAAAATGTGACAACCACTTTTAGATATATGTTCATTTGCGCCACTAAAAAAGCACCTTGTTTAAAATACACAGCATGTAAGAATCATAACCGATCTTGATGGCTTTGCTGTAGTCGAGTAAAAAAACCAATAACTTCAACTTGACTAAAATTGTTTGACATGACTAACACATGAGTAAGAAATATAAATAGAAGTATTCACTATTGGCATCGGACACAATAACGCTTCTGTTTTAAAATTTTTGCCATAAAGTACTGATTATAAGGGAGGTAACAAGAAAACGTAGCAATATAATAATACACAGACGTTCGCGGAGGCGCGCACAGATGACTTTTACGCCATCAAGCGTAAGCGAACAACCTTACTAATGCGAAGGGTCAGCAGGTCAACAGCATACTGAAGACCATATCAGAGAAGCCGGACTGTCCTATATTGGGTCAATAGATGAATAATCAATCACCTGTACAAGTCCACCATAGATACTCCACCACCCAGTGTCCCAAATAGGTACGTACTTTTTTTCCAAAATAATAATCATGTAATAAATCTCATCTCATCTCATTATAAATGCGAAAGTATGGATGTTTGTTTGTTTGTCAGTTTGTTTGTTCCGCTTTCACGCCGAAACTACTGAACGGATTTGGATGAAATTTGGTAGGTAGATAGATAGAGCACTCGGCTAACAAATAGGATACTTTTTATCCCGGAAAACTTAAGGGTTCCCCTAGGAATGCTTAAAAACTCAAAATTTCCACTTCGTCACTAGATGGTGCTATCTTAACATTTTCTTTCTTTCAGGACACAATTCTGAAGTCCACGCGGACGAAGTCGCGGGCGGAAGCTAGTTGTTAATAATTTTAAGTTTTACTAACAACCACTATGACTCTGTCAAAATTATTTTTTACTACGAGTATTATATTCATTCATGTATGAAACTAAACAATGAACTCTTGTTCTATGACTTCTTCATAAACACCGATTAGACGTGTAGACGTGTACATCAAAGTATTGTAACACTTTGGTGATACATCCTGTATATCTATTAATTTAACAGCAGCGTAAAAACATATTCATTTTACGAGTGTACTTACTCATCATTCATATGAAAGTTTTTATCAGTATGTTATGCATAACTTGGCATAACTATGTTTTATGGCTTTGACATCGTTTTATTATAACTCTTTTATACTTGGCATATACGCGTAGATTAATGGTACCCTGTTCTTTTAGATGTAGTTATGTCATAGATAACGGTTGCTTGTAAGGTGAAAAACGCTTCTTAAACTTTTAAAGGTCAAGTCGAGCTCTCACTGTCAAATCCTGTCCATTGTTTCTTGCTTAGTTGACTGACTCAGCGACTCGAATTGGATCTAGGCTTCCGACACCAAAGTTCCACTATTTCCTGTTTTGTGCCAAGTTTGACCAGTTGAGCACTTTCAGCTCTTTTAGATCCTTAGCAACTTCATCATTCCAGCAGTTATTCTTATTTTCTTAAATTTTTCTAAAATTACTATGTAGTTTTAAGTACTCACAGTTAGGCTGCTCCTCCCACAGATTCTTCAGCGCTTCCCTGGTCCCCGCTCGCTTCGCAATCAGCGCCTTCAAAAGCACCTCAGTGCGAGGCTGGAGTTTGGCCCAACTCTTAATCATCGTGGACGGTGGAGACATCAAAGAACCAGCGTACTTCTTCAGTTTAGGAAATACTACACCCTCTAGTAGGAACTTTGAGAACCAGCTAAAAGAAAGGAACTGTGTGAAATTACTGTATGTAATTACAAGTTAAATCTAATCTACTAAGAAGTTAAAAGATAACCCCACAAAACTTAAATTCAAACTAAACTAATACAAAATTCAAAATATTTTTTATTTAAGTAGATGCTGTACGCATACTTTTAAATCGTCTTTTTTTCTACCTAGTACAAAGTTCCTACCACTCGGAACTTGTACACTCGTATACTTGTACAAATACCCTATCTCCCTAAACAATTACCTAACATGATAAATAATTATTCATTCACACACAATATACCAGTGTCGAATACTCCCAAATAAACCTTGGAATTACATCTTCAATATCCAAACGAAAAAATCGCCAAAAATTATAGAGCACTCACCGATATCTTTCAATTTTGTCCGGATAATCAACTTCCACTATCGGCAGCTCCCACGCCGCCTTGCCAAACGTGCCTTTGAAGTGGCATTTCACGCGACCCGACTTGTCATCGAAACGTGGTTCGGGGTCCGACAACGGCTCACCTAGTCGATAAAAAAGTTTTGATCGTTTTTTTAACTTGCGTCGTCATCATATGAACCGAAAAGCGTTCTCTACTGAACATAGGCGTCCACAAAATAAACTACAGTTATCCTGCAAATCTGACGAACATCAGACTATATGGTGCGATGGCCGATCGTAAGTTTTCCATTAACTAATCTGTAACTATTATATTTTTTTACAAAGATCAAAGTAAAAATAAGAGACAAGAGAAATTAGGACGACCACATAACACAGACAGTTCAACGATTTTCATGTTACTAGTATTTTTTTTTTGCAACATTGTACCGCACTTTATTGCTTCAGACGGTTGGTTTATAATCGCAAGAATACCTACACATATCTTTAATAGACGCGTATAAAGGTCACAGTATGATACAGTACCCATAACCACGACGCACCACAGTGCACCGCCTACTCAATTCGATCAAATCGATTTTCTGCAATAACGCATATAAGAAAAAAGTTACAAAAGGAAATATGATACAATGGGCGGCTTAACTGCTAGGTAGCAATTCCATCCAGGTAAATTTTGGGTACAAAAATAATAACATAGGGAGTAATTATAAAGAAAAAGTACTTTTGAAAAATAATACCTACCAAGCGTCTAAGAAACTAAAAAATCTTACCCAAAGTGCACATCTGCGGCACATATACGGGCAGCCACTCAGGCTCAATGGCGCACACGTTCCTCATAACCATCTTGCGTCTCGCTTCCGCACCAGTCTCGTACAGTTCTTGGAACACAACCCACTCCGGTATGCATTTGCGGAGGATGGACTCCGAGTGCAAGTGCACTGGCTCTTCTAGCTCGCCACAGTGGTAGGCGTACTTAAATTTCCTTTTGTCTTCGCCTGTGGAGGAAATCAATGGTGAAATGCCTAGAGTAAGAAAGTATTGTGACCACGAATAAGGGATTGCAGTGAACTCAAGAGGGCATTTCAACCACCGGTGGATCCATTCAGGGGAGCAAATGAATCGAGGGAATCACATGGTTGAGATTTAACAAGGTCAATGTTTTAATTTCTTTTGCAATCTTTGAATTACTGGTAAAAAGTTTTATTATAACAAAACGAACACGATAGATACTTTACACGAATTTTATTTATTTACCTTTTTTACCTAAGATACCTTAGATTACCTTAGATAATTAATATTTAACATGTTGTATTCCGTAACATACAGGTCTACAAAAATATTACAAGATGGACATGACCTTCAGAAATGAAATATTCAACTAGGTTTATTGATCAAAGGCATCCACCAGGGATTTCCACGACGACAGGTCATGCACTACCCGCATCCAGCGGCTACCCAAGACCGTAACCAGGTCATCGGTCCATCGAGCGGGAGGCCTGTCTACGCTACGACTTCCTATGCACGGTCGCCACTTGAGAACTTTGTGGCCCCCAACGGGTTAACTGGCCATCAAGTATTCGCTAGTAAGTGTTCAAACAAAATCGTCTGTCATCGCTAAACAGCTGACATATTTTGTATTATAAAAGTGCCCTACACCGGGCAACTGCCCTCTGTCCTTTGTAATAGATACAATTAAATTGTGCCACACGATCAGAAGAAGATTATAAAAGTATCCTCACCTTCCTTGACCTCATTGAGCGCGATCTTCCTCCCGACTTGGTCGCCTAGCCCGCTGAGTACCAACTGCCTCAGCAGCCTCGCCTGCTTATCATCCGGCGGCTTCATCTCGGGGTCAATGGCTGCGTCGACGCCCGCCACGCTGAGGTTTATCTCTGACGTCAATTGCTTGCGAAGTTTGCGTATTTCCTTTATTGCCTGAAAGTTTAAATGTTTACATTTATGCATGACAGATGGGATAGGGACTCGGCTCGGACCTCCTAACCAAAGGTGTCCCGTTCAAATACTGGCCAATGCATTTTTGGGGGAGGCCTTTATCCAGCAGTTGACGTTTTTTTACTGATGATGATAGAAAATATCTATACCTTCTCCCTCAGCCCATATTTGGCACAGAAGAGCTCCTCTTCGCCCTTGACATGCGCGAACTCGGCCGCTCCGACCGCTCTCAGTAGAACCCCGGGATCGCCCAGCAGCAAGAGGTTACCTGTCGCTGGCCAGCTGTCTGGCTTGCCCGTCATCACCTGAAGGAAAATGCTTAAGTTATGAAGACTGTGTCTAGAAAACCCACACAAAAACATACGTATGGCTACCACGAATTACACACTATATGTAATGTTGAAGAAATTAAAGATGGTCTTCGGGAGTCACATTCTTGAAGGCTGTAGTAACGTTCCAAAACTACACGTTATTACACTATATTGGTCTAATATTTGATCATAATAAAATGTTATTAGAATACTGAAAATCCAAATAAAAAAAGAATAAAAAATCCCTCCGAAATTTCACCGACAAGGTTTCAACCTTTTTTTATTAATGTACAAAGTAGTTTTTTTAATACTTTTCATTGTCAATGTATTCATTTTTAACTTTGATAAGCATAAAAAAACTACAAGACGTAGTCATTTTGATCAGATCAGAGATCAGAACACCGACCTGGAATTTCCGTCACTCTGTTTTGTTAATCTATAGAAGGAATCAGGAAATTTAATTAAATGTAATGTTAACAATGAGGCCACAATTGAATTTACCGCTTCAGTGAATACAATTCTATCACGATCTAAATCATGGTGGAATTAAAAACTTCCTTACTAACCGAATCATCTAAATCCTAGCACACCCCTTATCAAATCAGCATATAGTACATACAGCATGTAGCATTATGGTCCTAAAAATGATTTTTTCTTACCTCAGAGACAGTAAGAGCGGATACCAGCGCGATAGTGTAGGGCAGTAGATTCTGTTGATGGCTCAAAGCGAGCATTTTGCCGTAGCGAGGCAACAGAGGGAACGCCGAAACTGCTTTCCCTAATGCTGTTACTTTGAGTACCTGAAAAATAAATTCACGATAAAAAAAAACCACATCCGACAGTAAAAAGCGAATAACTCGGAAACCATTGAACCGATTTTCATCAAACTTTAAAAATCAATATATATTCTGGACAAATCACATATGGTCTTACACAGAGCAAACAAATCTGTACATTGGACAGAAACGTTTGCCTTGGGTGGTAAAATAATTCAGGCCCTCGATCATAGTCAGACGCGCTAACCACTGAGCCACCAAATCAGTCAATGGGAAAGAAAACTGACAAATCTCGCCGATAGAGGCGCTGATATCGCTTGACTCATACTAACTGTCAAAACGTAGAGAAAAAATTGTTTACGTGAACTAAACATAATAATTATTTAAAAAATGCCGCGTTGTGTGGCGATTGGTTGCAATAATAATGGAAATCATTAATTTCCTAAAGATTCTCGGATGAAGAAGACATGGGAAAAGTTACGTTTTCAATTATGTACTTTTCAACTTCGCCTTTACTTGAGGAACAGTTCAAGTAGCATACATTTTCCATTTAACAATTTGACAGAAAAAAAACTAATTTATAACACCTCAATAATAAAAAACGCGGGACTAATTGAAAGTTGTTATGAGTCAAGCGTCCGTAGCGCCATCTGCAAATAGCTTTGCGTTTTCTTCCCCATAGTCATAGTACCGCGATGAACCCTGCTTTCAAGTAAAAAATCACACAAACATACATAGGCATATATACCCCTCTCACCTCTTCATCATCATTTCTCTTGTTGCTAACTTCGTGTTTCTCCAATATGCCGAGGATTTGTAGACGTTTCTCTGCCAACCGCAGCTGCATTCGGTCCGGTGCCGTGGGGAACGGAAAGTTTACCACCTGAAGAAGATAAAGTTATATTATTAAGAGATTATTGATTCTTAAACAACTGTTAAAACAATTAGTAAGATCCACAGGTCTAATGATACCGAAGTTGTGTGTAGTTTCAATTACCCGGCCGCCGTGACTCGATGACCGTCGGCAGTCCTGTACGCGGTATCTATTGGGGTAACCTACGCAAAGGTTAACCTTATCGATGCCCATGCACTTCAACTGCAGCACCAGGTCGTCGACGGGGCGGCGGCACAGGTCCGGCGGGTGGTGTGGCGGCAGGTCGTGCCGGAACGAGGCGCTGTAGAGGCAGTACTGGGTACCATCCTTATCGACGCCCACGGTATCTATTAGGGGTAATCTATTAAGCACTAGCCACCAACCTCATCGATGCCCACCCACGGTATCTATTCAGAGTAACTTACACAGTGACGGTACCGAGTACCAACCTTACCGACGCCCGCGGTATCTATAGGAGGTAACCTACGCAAAGGTACTACCTTATCGATGCCCATGCACTTCAACTGCAGCACCAGGTCGTCGACGGGGCGGCGGCACAGGTCCGGCGGGTGGTGTGGCGGCAGGTCGTGCCGGAACGAGGCGCTGTAGAGGCAGTACTGGGTACCATCCTTATCGACGCCCACGGTATCTATTAGGGGTAATCTATTAAGCACTAGCCACCAACCTCATCGATGCCCACCCACGGTATCTATTCAGAGTAACTTACACAGTGACGGTACCGAGTACCAACCTTACCGACGCCCGCGGTATCTATAGGAGGTAACCTACGCAAAGGTACTACCTTATCGATGCCCATGCACTTCATCTGCAGCACCAGGTCGTCGACGGGGCGGCGGCACAGGTCCGGCGGGTGGTGCGGCGGCAGGTCGTGCTGGAACACGGCGCTGCTGTACAGGCGGTACGCGTGGCCCGGCTGCGTGCGGCCCGCGCGGCCCGCCCGCTGCCCCGCGCTCGCCTGCGAGGCCCACACCACGCGCCACGCGCTCGCGCCCGTGTTGTGGTCGTATACCCTGGAGTTACGCTCGGTTGTTACCATAAATGATTATAGGGTTATGAGAATTATGTTTGATATTGTTGCTGCTTGTAGTGCGATAACCTGTACAACGCTACGGACAATGCTGTTCTTGTAGCTGAGTACTGGTCCAGAAAAATTTGAAGCCGAAGGATCGACTCGCTAAGAACAAGATAGTGCGATAGGGTTAATAGGAGACGACAATTGATTTGATAGAATCATCATCATCATCATCACCATCATCATCATCATCACCAGACAAAAGACCTCCCCCTGCTCCGCGCTCGCCTGCGGGGCCCACACCACGCGCCTCACGCTCGCGCCCGTGTTATGGTCGTATACCCTGAAGGAGAATTTTGTTTGACATTGTTGCTGCTGTTTATTTATAGTGTTATAAAGATAACAATTCAATAGAATACAAAATTATCAAAGGTTATTTAGAAAAATAAAGTAACCTAACAAATTTTGTAAGAAATAAACTGCTGAAAAAAAACTTTCAATTTAAACAAAACTTATAAATGAGACGGTGACGGTGACGGGTGACGGTGTACGGACAAACTCTTATGGATTTTTGCTGCACCGGTATTGTATTAGACATGGATTTGTATCTTATTGTTATTTTAATAATAAAAAAATGATGGTGGTAACTAGCCAGACAGGCTCAGAAAATGCCCTACCACCAACAGAACTGAATCAAAAAAATCCACGGCCGCCTGATGTGAAGCGAGCGGAGTAGCCACTAAGCCACGGCGGCGGTCAGGAACACGTAGGATGTAGTAATAGTGTAGTAATAAATCAACTGCAGTATTAGGCCACTTACTCATATCTGTGACAGTATACATAAACCATAACACTTGTATCATTCAAAATACGATATCGACTATAGCACGTACTGAATTAAATACCAAACATTATACTCACTTCATCTTCTTCTTCCCCGTGTCGACGACATATTTAATGGCCGGTATAGTGAGCGAGGTCTCAGCCACGTCAGTGCTGACCACACACAGGCGGGCGCCCACCGGCGGCGGGTCGAACACCCGCGCCTGCTTGCCCGAACTCAGCATAGAGTACAGCGGCAGCACCCATAGAGGCTGCCGGCAGGATTTGATCTCCGCGGTGAGGGCGTCTTCTTCGGCGTCTATGGATTAAATACTTTTTATACAGGGTGAGTCTTTATAAAGTGCACATATGAAAGGGGGTGAAATAATAAAAAATAAAAAAAAGTAAAAAAAAAAAATTTGTGGACGTTTTTTTTTTAAATAACATCTGCTGTCTCCAAGTAAACAAAACGTTGTAACTTTTAAATTAAGCAAGCTAGAATGTTAAAACAAAAAAAGTGAGGACTGGCAGTAGATGGTCGTGCCACAGAATTAAATAAATATACAAAACTAAGACTAAGAAAACCTAAAACTAACATTTAGAGCAACAGTGAAAAAATAGCGTATCTGGAATACTACTGTTTAATCGATCATAGCAAACGTTGTGTGTAGATTAGAAACTTGGGGTTTTTATTATTTGAAAGCTAAACTAATGTCATATATCTTAAAGTAATAAAAAAAATGGGTCAATAGGTGTTATTTGAATTTTTTTTGCAATTAAACACAAAAAATGAAAAATTTTCTGTAAAAAAAATGCTTATATTTAATTGATGGTGTTTATTTTTTGAATTTTTTTTTTTAGTGGCACGGCCGTCTACTACCAATTCTCACTTTTTTTGTTTTAACCTTCTAACCTACTTAATTAAAAAGTTACAACGTTTTGTTTACTTGGAGACAGCAGATGCAATTTAAAAAAATAAACGTCCATATTTTTTTTTTACTTTTTTTTCTGGGCGATAAAATTGGCTCTTATTTCACCCTCTTTCATATGTGCACTTTATAAAGACTCACCCTGTATAATATGCATCCTGAATCATCTGTATTAGACGCACACTGAATTAGATACGAATACGCTGATTGAATATGAATGTAAACTAATCACAAGTTAAAATTTCTTGGAATGCTTAAGGCTCTCTACTATGTTGGCAAGAGTCGAGTTAATAAAACTCTTGAGAGTAACTTGGAGTTTAGAGTGTTTTGAAACCGAGTCTCAAGTTATACGTTGTAAAAATGCTTAAGGCTCTCTACTATGTATATTGCCTTCAGAAGGCTACCGTTACGTCGAGTTAAATTTTTCAAGTGTTCTAGCGTGTGATTTGTAGATCTGACACTCGAAAATTCTTTCAGATTCGACGATAGCAAATAAAAGGAAGTAACTAAAGTATACTTAAAAGGATCCATATTGATTTGTCGCACTTGAATATTTTCATGTGATGATAACTCACCAGAATCGCTGAGGTGTCCATCGCTGTCTTCGTCGACAAGATCGGCTTGCCCGTCGTCTTCAGGCATGCCGTAATCATCCAAATTGATTTTGGGCAATGTCTTGTTTTTCTGTTTCGCTTTCCTACGTGCTTTGCGGGCCCGTTTCATTTCTTTCTCCACCTGCGGCGCGGCGGGAACAAATCGAAATATAAATATTACGCGGGAATCGAAATATGCTCATCATCATCAGCCAAAAGACGTCCACTGCTGGACAAAGGCCTTCCCCAAGGATCCTGCGCTGACCGCATCCAATGGCTTCCTGCAACCTTCGCCAGGTCATCGGTCCACCGAGTGGGAGGCCTGCCGAAGTGGCAGTGGCACATAGCTCGTAGAACAGATTAACCCATTGACCGCGACGCTTCTTCTTCATTTCGTAAGCCCAGGGATTGGGGATCGTGACCGTCTTGAGGTCAAGTCAGTGAGAACTGTAGATTAGGGCCGAGTTAGGTTAGCTCTATCTCCATTTCCGCCACGCTACGCTATGAGAAATCGTGCGACGAAAAATGTATGAAAATCTCAAATCCTGGCACGAAAAGACGTTCTCGGCCCTAGCCGACTGTGTAGTGGTCAAAGAATTCTCGAGTGACGACCGCGCACCGGAAGACAAAATATGTTATTCGCTTACCATTTCTAACAATATCATCACTTCATTTCGTCCTTAGTACAGAGATTTTAGCAGACATGATCATTAAATAAATAATAGAAATAAAAACCAGAAAATAATACATTAAAAACAATTCTTACCTCATCATCATCAGACTCGATATCCTCGGGCTCCGAATCCAAAGCCGCGTCCGCTTCGCCCACAGTCTTCTTCTTGTTGATCAGTTTGGAGTAGTCCATATCTTTTCGATATGGGAAGCACGCTTTTAGCTTGCGAACTAGATAGTTCACCTATAACAGAAAAACATTTCTTGGATATTGATTTATTCAAAATAGTTTTCTAAAATAAAAAAATAAACAAAAGGCAATAACTAGCAGTCAAGTACCGTATTGTCAACAATCTGGTTTCCTACTCGGTTGTACATACATCACATTAATCGGGATATTATCTATGTAACAGTTACCATATGGTTTGAAAGCAATTGTGAAAGTATTGTAATAAAAATCTAACAAAATACAAAAATGGCATACCTCTTGCTGACCCGTGACGAAGATGAGGATGCCGCCATCGGGCAGCCGCGTGTGAATTTTGACAGCCTTCTTGTAAGCCTCCTTCAGATAATCACTGTATGTGTTCTTATTGAAATGTATGGTGACTGGGAACTGCCGCGACTCAATCTAAATAGACGAAGACATTATTATCATAGTTTGAAATACAAAAGGCATATCATTAGTATATTTAACATTAAGTGTCTTCATTCGATTTAGTAACTTTAATCTGATAAACTGATGTATGATTAAAACTGTTACAGATATATGTATATTCACATCTCGAAAGTCGGCTATCTAAAAACGGTAATGCTGTTTGAGACAACTTTTCATCACTTACATTGATAACCGGTGGTGGCTCCTTAAAAAGTCTAGTATTCTCAGTAAAGTCTTCCACCCTGAGTGTGGCAGACATCACAATAAGTCTAAGGGGGCTTCCTCGCTTCCGCCTTAAGGGCACTATCCTCGATAGAAGACCCAGCAGTATGTCGGTGTAGACGCTCCTTTCGTGAGCTTCATCGATGATGACTACTGAGTATTTACTTAGGAGGAAGTCTGATTGTATCTCTTTTAGTAGGACACCTGGAAGTATTAAAAATGTTAGTGCTCTGACTTTAAATTTATAAAGAACTGGGTAGTAAAAGAAGTAAAGGAAATACTAAGCAAACAATCAAGGTAATAAGTCCCGGATTTCATGCAAATACACGAACATACATACCATCAGTCATGAACTTGATCTTCGTGTCCTTAGTCACGTTGCCCTCAAACCGCATAAGGTATGAGACCTCCTTGCTGCTCAGCCCCAGCTCATGGCCAACTCTGGCCGCCATGGCTACTGTGGCCACGCGGCGAGGTTCTGTCACAGCTATCATCTTCTGTTCGGCGTATCCAGCTTCGTACAGAAACTGGGGTATTTGTGTGGTTTTACCGCTGCCTGTGTGCCGGGAGAAAAGACATAATAGTTATTCAATTCGGAAACCACTTTAAAAACGTTGCCTCTTTTTTTCAGGAGAAAACCAAATTACAGAATCATAACTTATTCTATTTTCTAGTCAGGTACTTTTTAGAGAATGCTTAACACTTTTTTAACTGAAATGATACTTAACTGCTCTTTTACACTTGCTCAGAATTGTATTCAATCATATTACAAGTAATCAATAAATTCCATGAAAATATAAGCAGTTGGTGATGAAATTTATTTTAAGTTACATTTTTGAAAATTATTATGGGCACACATTAGTTTACGCCATACCTGTTTCACCAGCCACAATCAAAAACTCATTTTCATTTATAAGTTCCATAATTCTTTGTTCCTCTCCTAAAATGGGCAATTTCAACCTTGCCACCTGAATCTTTGGGTCTCGTTTCACTTCTATGTGGATTGTTGGATGTTGTAATAAGGGCTTTTTGACTTCTTTGACTTCTATAATTTCTTTTGGTGTTTCTGTATTTTGAGGTACCATTTCAGCATTATTTTTTGTTTGTTTGTTGTTTACTTCTGTCTTCTCTGTAGATTTGGTTTTATTTGTATCTTTGTCTACAGTATCAGTGACTTCCACCACATCCTTTTCATCAGTATCAGCCCCATTATCAACCTTATGAACTCCATTTAGTTGCCCTGCTTCTTCGTCATCACTGTCAGATGAACTCTCTTCACCAGATGATGACTCATCCAGTCCTACCACATTGGGATCATACTTTGCTTTTTTGCCTTTATCTGATGATGCTAATTTTAAGAGCCGCAAACGCTTTTTTGCGCCTGCAATTAATATAATATAATTATTATTCTACAGTCATTCTTTTTAGCATGATTTCTGATATCAAAAAAAATTAAGTCATCCCAAAATATATAAATGTATTTTTAACACTCCAGCAAGCAACTATTTCATCCTAATACTAGGATGCATTCAAGAACGGAGTATAAATATGGATAATCGCATTTAAAAGTTACTCGACCATATGTGCTGGTGCACTCAGATCAATTTTATACAAAGTCAAAGAGTTCACTGGATCAGAAAAACTAACGGAATTATAAAAGTAAAAATGAACAATGAATAAAAGTCTTTTTGCGACCTATTGTTACCTGAGAATAAGTTAAGAACAATTCCAAACATTAATTGATTTGATCAATATAAAAGCAGTGTTAACATTTAAAAAAAATTCATGACTTTTTATACAAAGGCCATTTGCTACTAAACATTGTCTGACAATGACATATTTGTCTTCACTCTTGATGAAAAATCAAATGGTTTAGCTCATACCTTGCACACCTGCACACACCCCTCCATTACATAGAACTGTAATATCTTTGACCATCTAATTTAGTCTTCATCATAAATTCTTATAAAATGGAAACTGATTAAATTGTCAAATAAAAAAAGATAATTACATATCTATTAAGTACCTAGGAAAAATAATATTAATAAAAAATATAGTAGAAAAACCCTACTGTCTTGAAAAATAATTTAAAAAATCATACCAGCTATACTACTAAACTTCTTGCTGGTGTCATTCGAGTCCACATTTGCTGGAGTGGGCGCTTCAAGGCCGAACTCAGTCACTTTCCGGAGCCCAATAGTTTGTATCGTAGATATGGTGGTCATTTGTCTCACCTCATCTTGAGAAGCTTGCACTTGGGACAGTGACTCCAGAAGAGCTGCTCTCTATTGAATGATCAAACAAAAACTTTATTTTAATAATAAACAAAAGTAGTTTTAGTTAGGACCTCCACCAATGAACATATGATTCTGCATATATCCAATGATATTCTAGAATCTAAAGGAACATGTATTTATTTAGACAATAAAAAACCTTTTGGCAATTTCATCTTAAACAATAGAACACAATATTTTCCTCATATTTTGTTCTGAAATTGTTAGTAATGCTTTATTACAATATCAGTTCTGTTTTATTACAAATTGTATATACTGAGGTAATGTGTTCTTAACACCTGCCAACTGAACATGAAAAGTGACGGATGAGCACTGAGTTAAACAAACACCATTTTTTCTATAGATATATTAGGACGCACTTTCAAATTAATGGAAATAACAAAAACAACAATTTTTAAGACACTTTGACTCGCTTTGCTTGTTAGTGTTTCAATGTGACTTCGGCATTCCTAGTTTGGAAGCAAACAATTCAACTGCTGTTAACAATTTTACTGCAAGCTATTAATTTTAAAATGAAGCTGTTTGAAGTTGGAAGTATTAAAATTAAGCAAACTGTTAATTTTAAAGCTAAGAAGTCTACAGTGGAAAGTATAATTTTTAAAGTTTATTTATATGTCTTATTATATTGCTTATTTATACAATTAAGTATATTAAAAAAAAGCTATTCAAGAATATCATTTTTTTAATTATTTTTTTTCTAATGGAAACATACTAATTTTCTCATTAATATGCATTAATCAACATATTACTTACATTTTCTTTTTTCTTCTTCTTTTCGACAATTTTTTCAAGTCTCTTTCTTTGCTGTTTAGATAGAAACCTGGTTTTCTCCTTCTTTTCCGATATGATTTTGGTTTGCCGCTTCTTTGATGGTAGGGCCAACACGTTACTTCTATCTTGAGAACCATACTCATTCGTCGTAAACTCTAGTTTTATCTGAAATATATTTGGAACTTTGGAAATCATAAGAATTCATGGCAAGACAAAGTTAATTTAATTAATTTACCTCATTCGTTTGAGAATCATCAATACTTGTTTTTACAATCTGGCGGGCTTTTGCATTATACTTTGCTTTGCCCATGTTTTGATAAATGATATGGGTTAATCTTATTTAAATTTACGAAAAATCATGAATATCAGAAGATCACACTGAACAACACAAACCAAACATGTGGTTTTGTTATGACATTTTATTATTATTATTTTTTAAATGTTGTTACGGCTCTGGATTCAGAGTCCTTTTGAGCCGGACATTTTATTTTTTTTGTATGTGTTGCCAGCTAATAATATTTATTTTACTGAGAAGTCGTTTCAAAAGTAATAATAATAAAATCTAAGGTGGGATTTAAATCAGAAAAATGAAGGAGACGAAGCTATTTCAAGAAAAAGAAAAGAAATATACTTTTGGAACGCTTGCGCAAGCGAGTGGTGAGCGTTCATTTAGCAGCCTCATCATAAAATTTAGACATTCTAATACTCAAAATCTACTAACTCAAAACTGATTGGGCGAACTAAGTAAGGCCCGCCCTCTGGTCATGCAACGGCTCACAAGATTCATTATTAATTACTTTACCGATCTCAATTATACAATGAGATCCTGAGTCCTGCTGACTATAGAGTTCTGGAGTGTTTTTGTTTTTTCAGATGAAGGCACTATTTAGGCAGAGCTTTTTTCACATTAGTTTGGTCACGAAATTTGCTGAAATTTTGCTGGAACCATCATGAGCAACCTCACCAACCTACCGTTACATCTTGGGTTTTACTGAAGCATTCATTTTCTGCATGTGGGAAGTGGGAGGCACTATTTCAGCAGGATTTTTTTACCTACAACTCATAACAATTGGTACAGTAGTTCCTTGGTTTCAGAGATGAGGTTGTTAGCGAAACGTTACGCTAGCAGCCTTAGTGAAAAACTCGATATTCTCTGAAACTACGATAGCACAATTTTTTCCATTGGGCACTATTTGGCAGTATTTAGGCAGTTTTATTGGCGTAATCATAATATCTAAATTCGATTATAAGGCTGCCAACCGAACGCATACGTATTTAGGCAGTATTTATAGGCATAATCAGAATATATAAATTCTATGATGAGGCTGTCAAATGTACGCTCACTGCGAGTGGCAAGCGCAAGCAACGTGGCGTGGCATGCACATACATGAATGCATGAGCATGATGCATGCTGCATGCATGACCGTGGTGGGGCGTGGCTTACGAAAAGAAAGTGGTAAAAAGGATCCAAGAGACGGACTCTTGTGTCAGGTACAAACAAATACAAATGTAAATAAATCTCACCTTGATTCTGGAACGGGGCCTGTTCATAAATGACAACACTTCTCTGGCATCGACTTTTTGGCGGGAACTCGCGGCAAGAGTTTGTCATTTTTGTTTTATTATCCGAAAAAATAGATATCGTGGTTTTTAATGCATAATATTGATAGTGTATTGTTCAATAAAGTGCCATTTAAGTGTCTAATATGTAGGATAATGAAATAAAAGTGTGTAGACTGTGTTTCGAGTGCTGTCAAGAAGTCCATGAAATCTTCATCAAAAGTGCTATCATTTTGTTGAAGAATAGAGAAAAAGTTAAAGACAACAGAAATTGATAAATGAGAACTCAAATGAAATAGAAAAATATTTAGAGAAGAGCAAACTACGTAAGAATAGGCTGTATGGCCAGAGAAGCCTTTGCCTTTTCCTTGCAAAAGCAGGAAAGAACCAAACAAAAAAAAACTTCTCTGGCATCCGACCTCAGCATCCGACCGCGACTGTCCGATGTCAACAAATATCACATAACCTATAAAAAATTCAGTAAGAATAAAGATACGCTAATATTTATTGACCTAATTGAAAAAAAATGCTTCAGGAAATAACAAAAGTGTCATCGCAAGCCAGTCGAACACAAGAACCTCTTCTTGCATACCAGAATTCAATCATTGCAATGCGGGTCGATAAAGGTATTCAACTTTATGAATTTACTTACAATTTGGAAAGTTTAGAGAAAACACTCAATTTTAAATCTACATGGATACAAAATCCTACTGCTAGTCCTGCAGAAGGTCTTTTCCCTGTGGAATTCTTGACAAGAGAAATAAAAAACAATGATATGACTGAAATGTATCTGGACTCAGGATTGTGGCCTCATAACCCAGTGTTACTGCAAGAAAATAGTATAGTAGTGGCTATGGAGTGGTCACCAGTAGGTATCATCCATAACAACCAGTGTGTCTTAGCTGTCCTAAACAATGTCGGAAACATTCAGTTCTATGGGCAAAGGCGCTTTGGATGGGAGAATGTACTAGACTTATCTTCTATTATCAAACAAAAATTTATTTCGTCAAAGCAGTATTATGTCCCAAAAAATTTAAAACAAATTAAAGAACAGGCATATGCTGTAGAAACAAGTGCAATAGCTTGGGGTCCAAAGCTGGACAAAGAATCTTGTTACTTTGCTCATTCTCAGCGAAATGGTGACATAATATTTTGGTTGATACATAATAGTAAAGATGTTGTGACTGCACAGTTGATTGGAACTGTTCCTACTGACTTTGGCGAGATAATGACCATGTTATGGCTGCGCAAATCTGAAAGCAATCATATACTTATATGTTCAAATACTTTAGGTCAAATATATGCTTATGAATTTGTCTTTTTGAAAGAAAATGTAGCAATGGTTCAAACAACTTGTTCATGGAAGCACAAAGATAGAATGATACCTAAATTCTTTTTGCACACTATTGTTGAAGATAAAATAATAATAGTCTGTAATAAACATAGACATTTACTTGTACAAACATTGGATAAAAGCTGTAACGTGTTTTCAGAAGTAGTACAGAATGTAAATGATTTTAGAATTAATGATATAAGAAACAATAAAGATGGTCTTTATTTAATTACATCTAACTGTAAGTTGTATAAAATCAAAATTGACCTTGTAGATAGCAAATTAAGTGTTGACTTAGCTTTGATAGAAACTAAAGATCAATATACAAACTATGAGTTCTACTCATTCTGTCACGTGTCACAAACTTTGATGGCTGTGGCCATAGTTGACCAAAGATTACAGATAAGAAAGCAAGCAGACAAAATAGACTTAGTGTTCCTCACGCCTGACTTAGACCACAAAACTGAAATGCAAATACTGTTGGAGAATCCTACAAGAGAATTAAACAACTACTGGCCCTACATTGAACTGATAAGACTGAAAACTCAAAAATTGAAAGTATTACCACAAACAGATTATGAAAAACTATTTTCTGTTGTTTACAATGGTGATTTGTATAATCTTAAATTATATCTAGCCTTAGTTGTTATTTACAACAGAATAGATGCAATAGCCAGAAACAAGATAAGAGGTGCATTGCCTGAAACTTCAGTGGATGTAGTGAAAGAGAAAATTCAAGCTTTACATGCAAGTAAAATTGTCAGTGAACTGTGTGAAATTCAGCAAAATGACGGAGTCCTAGATGACCTGGATCAAGAAATTTTGGTTGGTTGTCATAAATTCTTGGAATATTACTGTAAAAAATATGATAAGAGAATCAGTGAATTTATATCAAATAGTGTGCCTAAAATAAATCGTCAGTACACTTGTCAGTGTTGTGAAGAGAATATTGAAGGGTTTACTTGCAAAAATAAACATTTCAACATGTTCTGTGCATCAACATTCACACCTATACAGTGTGATGCTTATTTGATTTGTCAAAGGTGTAGTAGCACATACCGAATAGAACTGTTGGTAAATAACTGCACCTGTTTATTCTGTGACTTGTATTTAAATAATTTTACTCATCCATCATCATTATAATGACATATTTTTTTAAACCTACCTATGATTTTCATTTACGTTACATTATGGCCTAAAGTATGGAAAACGCCACAGCAGTGCACTGTGTGGCCTGACCTTTATCCTACTCTGTACGTATTATAGGTATCTGCCTAACTTTTTTATATACAAGATTATTTTTTGTAAAACTTGTCACAATGACCGAAATAATAGTCTGGATATGCTAATATCCGCCATTTAAAAAACCACCTTGTATAGTTAAGCTAGTGGCTGGCGGTAATGATAAGTCCTACCATGTAGGCACTAGGCACTTAGCATCTTTATCAATACCACACCTTTCACTGAGTAATTCGATCACCAAGTGCACTTTTAATCTTATCTACGACTTACATCAACCTGATATAATAGGTACAGTGGAAAACTTTCTAGACGATTTTCGTTTACACTACCTGTAGAATCAATAATCTGATAAAGTCATTCCAGACAAAAGTTCCATTGTCAAAATAAAAATACAATTTGAGTAATTAAATTATTTTTTTATTAAATTAATAATACTTATAAATCAAATCAGATGCCAATGTAACTTAAGCCTTGTAGTATCTGTAGGATACTCCATCCCATTTGTTGTTTGTCACTGTCTGTAAAAGAATAGAATATTTTTTCAGAACTCTAATTTTGACTATTGTGGAAAAAGAAGTTTTATTTTGTCGCTCCGCTCGTGATGGGGAGTACTAAAATAGAGAAACAATGTAACTTGGTTACGTATGGTTATATTCTTTAGATTCACATTCAAACATACATATCATACTTATCGACAAAAGCCTAGAGCGTCAACTGTTAGACATAGGTTTTACTTTTAGAATAACTATTACCACGCGTGCTCCGATCGCGACCGAATCCGCGGATTCGGCCCGTCACCCTCGTAGCCCCTACTACTAAAAATAGAAGATCATAATCGCAATATCAATGGGACCAAAGTCTCTCTGATAGTTCAGGAAATTCTGGAAGCGTCACAACATTTGTATACCAAAACGCAGTCTGTCTGATCTGAATTCGTTCACGTTTCAAAAGACTTACTAGACTTCAGTCGTCAGTTACTTGGCGAACTTGTACAAACTTTCGGTTTCCCTTACCACTTTTAGTTCGTTGGCGGAGAATTCCCTTTTGAGGGTTAGCGCTGTGCCATCGGGCAACGTGACCACTTGAGTGAGGGTGTCTCCGTCCACTGTGTACTTGTTCTTGAACTACAATTGAAGACAAAGCCTTAGTTTAATGCAAAATAGCTGAGTCAGGATATGTAGGTATTTAATTTGATTAATGACATCTTGATACGAATGGAGTCGTGTAATGATAAAAGATCAAATGCATATGCTTGCTCTAGATTCTAAATTGGTGAAAAAATCGCGTTATGTCAAGCTCTCGGGAAACATTGTATACGTTATCTCACCAAAACAGATATAATCTCGGACCTTAAGTCAAATATATTCAAGCTATTAATATTGTAGAGTTAATTAACGCTTGCGCACCTAGTAGAAACTGTAAATAAAGAAACGATTACGCCTGTTTTATATTTACATTCATGGTCATCAGGATGTTTCAGAAAAACCCTATGTTTGGATATTTCTTTGTTCTTGGATCGTAGCTTTTGCATTGCTTATGGCGTCAGAATCTTGTAAATCGTCTTGAGTTACCTTAATATCCTTAAAAGTTTCTTCGGTCTCGTCGCCTGACTTGAAGGTGTTGACAGAAGTGGAGCCATCGGGCCGGCTGGTGGTCAGTGTGTATGTGTCACCATTCTTCTCTAGCTTATTGAAAGGCTTGCTGATCAGGATGGCTTTTCTTATCTCTTCAGGGACTTCTGCCAAAATAATTACAGTGAAATGTTAGGTTTCTATTTTCAAGACTTGTCACGTTCACATTGGGAGATTATTTAAATAAAATATCCGTTGGCCAGAAGTCGAATACGTCCTAAACTGGAGGTAAAAAAAACATTCTCGAAAATATTGAATATTGTGTTCTACTACTCATGAAACTGAACAACTATTCCTATGGACCCTATATTGAATAAATTCACAAAAAACAAATGTTATTTTCATACAAATTGATCGGTCAATCAGGTGATTTCTTGGAGAAATAGTCCTTTTTTTCAATCAGGTGATTTCTTGGAGAAATAGTCCTTTTTTTTGACAAATCAGTATGATGTCCTTGGGAAGCGTCGTTCAGT
Organism: Coleophora deauratella; assembly: GCA_958295455.1. Lineage (NCBI taxonomy): Eukaryota > Metazoa > Arthropoda > Insecta > Lepidoptera > Coleophoridae > Coleophora > Coleophora deauratella. The sequence continues at coordinate 7,629,100 of OY282409.1, read as the reverse complement.
TCAGTCATAAGTGGAACCCACCGTTTAAAATTTCCGAAATGGTATTTTTATATATTTATGTAATATACGGCTGTATTCAAGCAATTTGTTCAAAGTTTTTAATTCTTTAATAAATAATTAACAAATGAAGTCAAATTTTACGTCACAAAAGTCATTGTAGGGTCTATACTTACTGCTTAGGGAGTTGAGGAATCCATCGAAGTTCTCCTGTCTGTCCAGATTGAACACCTTGCCAAGGTAAGCCATCTTGTGTATGAATATGATAGATACTTATAGAACTGCCGGGCGACGAGTCGGGGAAATCGTTATGATCTAATTGAGTTTTAGCGAAACCACTGCTTTTATTGACGATTTACCGTTGCTCGGTCGATGTCGATAAAGATTATCATTTTATGAGAACGCTAATCATTTACCTACATAATCAATTTATATTTCGGTGCACGATAAATATGACATGTTGACGCGCATTCCCATTACGGAACCAAAACGATTACGTTGTTAGTTGTTATCACAGAGTTTTGTTATTATTATTATTATTAATCAAAACAAATTCAACAACAGTATGTCATTAATACATATGATTAATAGGGTCCTACTTGATACAGGATTTAATAAAGAGGTGTAGCGATAGCGATACTTGAAAGCACGCCTCCTCCGTTGAACAGCTTTGGTTCACGACTATGCGAAATTTTAACGGTGGATTCCCCTCATGAAACGGAACAACTTCAGTATCTAATCTTTTTGAAGATTTAGAATGGAATTTTGAAAATGGCAGATTGACTCGGAGAAGTTGCTCAGTTTCATGAGCAGAACGCCCTGTTAAAATAGCCGGAGAATGCTAATATTTTTACGTCGACCTCTATTTTTTAATAAGTATTCCTCACTTACTGTTCTTCAAGCAAAGTAGCACTTCTGACGGGACTCAATAATGTTAAAAAGCTTCTGTGTGGGGCGGCTTTTTATTAAATGAACCTTTATCGTTATACCTATTGTATATTACATTACCTCTCAGTATACATACGTTTCACCCATTTCAACTATGGGTATCGGTAGGAAAAGCCGATCTTTAAGGTTTACAGTGTGGGTTTCTTAATATAAGTTATTAAATATGACGAGTACCTAGAAAGCTTATTTCAAATTTTGAAAGTTTCTTTAAGCATCCTCTGTATAATAATAAGGTCCACTTAGGTAAATGGCTTTTGGTTTTTTTCCTTCATTTCTTGAAAACAAATTCGCTTTATTTGTCCTATTATAATAAATAACACAATTCTTTATTAGTGAGGTTTTTTTTATTCTTTGATTTGCTAAATTCGGAGATAAGAAGACCCCCTGAAGAAAGAGAGGTTGTTACCATACAAAAAATGCACTGAGTAAAAAACGAAAATATTCAAAATGTGTACTTTTAGAGCTTTCATTTAATATCAAGCATGGCTATGATTTTCCCTTTTAAATTTTGGATCCCGCCTTTTAACCCTTAATTAAAGTGATAACCAAAATGTTTTCAATAGGTATATTTTTTCTTTTAATATTATATAAGACTACAAAAACGTGATAAGGCCGGTGTTACTTTATGTAAGCGAATTCTGGGCACTTAAAGCCACCTATGAGAAGCGGATGCATGTGACGGAAATGAGAATGTTAAGGTGAATTTTGGGGGATAACTAGAATGGACAAGAACAGGAACAAGTATATTCGAGAAAGTCTTAAAGAAGCACTTGTCACGGTAAATTTTAAAAGCCATCGCCTGACATAGTTTGGTCATGTGTGCAGGAGAGAAGAGGGCCATGTGACACGAAGAGTGATTGACATGCAGGTGGAAGGATATAGAGGCAGAGAAAGACCACAGACAGGGGCGCCGACTACGTGGGTGCTCGGGTGCTTGGGCACCCACGAGACTCAAACAGTGGGCGAGAAGAGACACAAAACTGATCAGTGGTTACTGTATCTTGGCCCGGAACACAAAATTTTTCGCACTCGCTTCGCTCGCGTAAGTTTGTTTGTACACGACAATCAATCATGCTGCCTCGTGAAGAAGGGAATACGTATTGTAAAGGAGCGTTATTTTAGATATTTTTTCTTAACAAAATTTGTAAAGGTCTGTTTTTTTCTCAAAAAAGGCTCTGATGGTTTTGGATGAAACGTTATAAAATAGGTACCAGACCTGCAAAGTACAGCTAAAGCTGTTCAAAAGTTCTATCAATTTATCTTACAAAGATAAATTGGAAAACTTTTATACATATATGCATAAGTATATAACCTGGCTGTACACGATTAGCCGAAAACAAATTCCATAAAAAAATCCCATGCCTCTTTGTTTTGAATCTGGGTACGCAACTGAACTTCGTAACATATCTATTACTCGAGCCACCCGTTTTCAAACTTAACCCGTCATTTCTCCTTCTTCTGCGCCCAGTCTATAGACACTATAGTGGACTTTACTAGATTTCTTAGGGCATCAAATACTCTCAAGTCCGTAACCCTGCGCCGCATGATCCCAATCAAAATCTCAAGTTCCATTTTTTGGCATGACACTACTTAATTCGTTTCTTCAAAGTAAAATAAATATATCTAGGTATGCACGGTTATGTCTAAATGTAACCTTTGTACAAGAGCATAATTACGAGCAAATAAATAAATGTATCGAAGGAACATAACTTCTGTATATGGAGGGGGCGCCACCATTAGATCTCGCACCGCTTAAAAATTTTTGGGCACCCACGAGGCTTTCTGAAACCCGGCGCGGCGCCCCTGACCACAGAAGCGATATCTGAATGGACTGACGAAGGATATGAAGGAGTATAGAGTGACGCAAGATCTAACTATTATAGTTTGAGGCCAGAATAGCGAATGAAAATAAATAAAGCCGACCCCAAATATATGGGAATAATAAGGCTAGGAAACATTTTGAAACCTTTTACTGAACACCGAAAATCAATAAATGTTAATGAAAAAAAAATAGATACTCGTAGTTCAATTACTTGTATTTTTTTTTATAAAATAAATATAGTACAATCATTAATCACTAGCAAATTACCTACACCTCATGCTTTGAAATATCTTATAGCGGCACCGTCCCATTCACTGTTCGTGCAGGTCTGAAACGATAAAAGTTAATAAGTACTTAAATTGAAAATGTAGGAAATATTTTGTTATCGTATCCGCTGCGAGCGGAGTCACACCCCGTACACTCCATGCAAATTGAGTTATTTACCTAAGTACTACGACCTCCCTTTCTAATAATTCAACAGGATCGTACCCCACAGGGGGTGGGCGGGGTGAGTTCGCCTTCAGAGAGCGGCAGGGAGTGTCCAACTGTCCATACTTTATGTAACGGAGTGAACCGAAAGACTTAGTGATAGTCCCATACCAGATAGATTAGTGATCTCGTGCAGTCTACAGATTACCACTAAACGCAGAATGGGGACTGCGATAAAAAGAATTCCCTAGCATTTGGACAACAATAAATATCATGTAGGTAGGTGAATATCCTAATCCTAACTAATGCTGTAAATACGAAAGTGATTATTTTTGATAATGCTTCTTTAACGCCGCAGCGGTACAACGAATCGAAATATTTGGGGGGGTTAATGGGGTGGTAAGTGACAAAGGCACATTGTTTACTGTAAAAATATCAAATTCCCAGTTCAAAAAATAATGTAACGTGACAAAGCAACATTTTTAGGGATTCAACACTGGATAGTTTTATTTATCCCAAAAAACGAATAATATTACATGGTCGACAGCCGCTTGCAGCTCGCGCACCAGTAATAAATAAATACGATAACCACACAGGCGAAGCCGCAAGCAAAACCTAGTGTTCTAATAAATTAAATACGTAACATATATTATTATGTGCTTACCATGACCATCTCGTTATCTGAGTACTCTCTTTTCATAGTGAGGGTGAAGTACTTCCCCGGGATCCTCTGCACCTGGATAAGCGTGTCGCCTTCCATGGTGAATATAGACTTAGCCTGTTGGGGAAATTAAAACAAATGACGTTCAGTGATTTTTACCCTTTGAGCGCCACAGTCGGCTAGGGCCGACAACCGGTTTCCGTGCCACAGGTGCCAAGATTTGACAATTTCATACATTTTTGTCGGCTGGAGCCGACCGACGTTGGCGCTGGGGGCACAATTTGTCAAAGAGTAGCGAAGCGCTCAATGTGTTAAAGGTACAGCTCGGAAAAAGATAACGGATGGGAAAGAAAGCATCTAAAATATCCTTCTCCTCCTCAGGTGGGTCGTGGGTAGGTAGGTGGGTGGGTGGCAGGAAGCCAGCCGTTTTGGCGCACCTAATCAAATTGACTCAAGCACAGTATAATTAAGCACTAAGAAACAGGTATCTAACTGCGTAGCGGATTTATTATCTCGTACTATCTAAAAATATTTACAAAAAGTTGCTGGTGCCGCGAGTTCATCCGGATGAAAGTTGGGGTGCCCTCCGAAATTTATTTATTAAATTTACCTACTTATTCTTTAAACACTTCGTTACATATTCACATACCGGTTGTCCGTCGACTTCCTCATCGACCTCCGTGCCTAACTTGAAGGTGACCAGGGAAGTCACGTTGCCGGGCCAAACGTTGGTCAGGGTGTACGAGTCCCCATCCTTCGTCAGCTTCACTGTGGGCTTGTGCGCCAGGAACGCTTTCAACTTGTCTTCACTTAGAGCTAGAAAACATGGGATTCTTTAATCACCAATTTCATCATCATATCGTGGCTATATGTTTATCTGCACAGTCCTTAGTTGCCGTGGTCGTCTTTTCACTACCTACCTATCGGAACTGTACTTCTATATGGGAAATTCTATCCCTCTGCTGAGGTGCGGGTATCTTTTCATAAACGTCGACTCAAGAAGTTCTATTATTTAAACCCCTTTGTATTAATAGGACTTTTAATTTATTTATATCAAAGATCTTCTACGACTATAGCAGATTATCTCTCCTCTTGTATTTTTATACTCTATTAGTCTTTGTATTTTATACAATACATATCAATGGTTTCCGCTACAAAGGTCGTAACTCCAAAATGCATAGTTTTGGCAATAGCCAAAAAAACTATGTAAAAAATGTTTAAAAAAAAAAACTAAAAAGACTTTTAAAGGTCTAAATAATAAAAGAACCATTAGAACCAAATTTTTATAACTTTAAAAACAAAAATAAGTTTAAAATATATAATATTTTTTGGCTATTGTCAAAACTATGCATTTTGGAGTTACGGCCTTTGTAACGGAAAGCATCGATATGAATCAACGCACATAAGTTTACATCATAGAAATCTCAATAATATTAGGGTAATAATATTACATCCTTATCTCGAAAACCTGCTGAAACAGTTGATATTTGAGTTGATCCACTCCCAAACTCCCAAACCAAAACTAAGCTTAACAAAAACTTAAGCTACGACCAGCTACGACATACTTAGGGTCCTTCTAAAATACGTACTGTGGCTTCTAGTCATGAAACCCATACTCAATTCGCAAAAAAACATTGGACTTTGAACTTTCCCCAAGGAACCTGTACTCAATTGGCAAAAAAAAAAAATTGGACTTCCCATTCAAAATTGGCGGATCAGTTTAGTACGATCAAATTAGTAAGATTCCATTATTCCTAAACTGATCCGCCAGTTTCGTATGGGAAGTCCAATTATTTTTTGCGAATTGAGTACAGGTTCCTTGGGGAAAGTTGTTCAGTTTCATGAGTAGAAGCCGTGGCAAAAAAAAACTGGTATTTCATAATGACCCTATACAGTTTTTCGGTGGGGATAGTTTGGGCACGGTACACTGTAAAACCAACAACGCCCGCGTTTTTGCTTGTGACCTTTATGACGAACAAACTTGGACAGCTACTTCAAGTGCACTTAAAAACCCTTCTTATCACTTACTTCTTTATGTAAGATAAACAAAATAATTTTTTAAATTTTTTATAAATTTTCTAAAATAGAGGTAGATACGATCACTCAAAATAGGAGGATCAAAACAAATAATCTTTTATCCGCGCCTCAGCCTAAAACCGACTAAATTCAGTTTATTCGAGTTACTTACGGATTCCCAAAGCCTTAAGAAATCCATCGAAGTTCTCTTGTCTGTCCAATTTGAATTCTTTACCAAAGTATGCCATTTTAAATATCAGTAAGTAAGTAGGAACACGCAGCGCGCCTTGCAATTCAATATCGTATAGGTAAGTAACTAAGATATTTTACTGCACTGCCTTTTATTTTTATACTAAAACTCATAATCATATTTTGCGAGTGATAAAAGTAAGGAGGCTTTATTAGATTATCAGCAGATATTGCAAAGTTGGCGGATAAGAGAACATAATGAATTTATTTATTAGTCTTCGTATCTACTACTTATTAGTTATGATGTTTAGAGTTCCATATTCAAACTTACATTACAAAACCTATAAACTAAACTAACTAAAATAAAACTTTTTTATATTTTATTAACAAAAAATCGAACATACATAGGAATCGATCTTCTTCTTATCTTGTTGAACAATTAACCGTTTAATTCCAAGATATACTAGACGGCTGCGCGGGCGGTTGCCTGGTGTGACACTTAGCATCACCTGCGGTCAAGAGATTTACTTCTACGCGCGTGTGTAACGCGACTTTCATACACATCTTGTAATCAGATGCTTAGGTTTCCTCACGATATTTTCTTTCACTGTTATAACAAGCGGTATGATATTTACGTAAGTTTCGAAAAGTTCATTACTACATTGTCCAGGGATTTGAACCCGAGACCTACGGTGGTGCTCAGGAGGACAGGGTGGAGCCATCGACGCGTTTTAGGAATAGATTATCGATATCTTTATAGGAATCGAGAAACAAAAAGTTAAAAGTTATTGTTTGTAAGTTTGTGTAATTTGTTAATTTTTCCTATTTTTGTAAGTCTGTGTTCGGAATAAAGATTTATTCTATTCTATTCTAAAAAACACGATATGTGTATGTGTATCTATGCATCCATCCGATACTCTAATATACGCATTTTTATTATTACTTTGTACATTAGAGATGGGTAGATCCGAGATTTTAAAGGATTCGGGTTCTGATCTGCTTCCAATACCGATTCCGCCGGACCTACTCTATGAGTCCGAATCTTTAGCGGTACAGTCTAAAGTATTGCGTAGCGTCCGCACGTTCTTTATTCGATCCATCCCGCCGGTACAGAACCAGTACAAGAATATCCGACTTGTAGTCGGAGTTACATCCATCAGTTTCATGAAGGATACGTGTTCGTTTCCCGCCAGATCTACCCTAATTGTTTTAGGTAGAAAAGCCAAAAGTACGGTTGACATACTTACAAACGCAAATTATTTTTTAATTATTCTACAGTCTGTTTAATTATTCTATCTGTTCATTGCTACTAATTACAAATATTTATTGTTGCTTTGTTTGAAAAATGACAAATACCAAACTGTATTGGAAAATGTACTGTAGAAAAAATATACACATAATAATATAAAGGTTAAATTTGTATTTTGGTTTTACTTTATATTTAAATTTTGAAGACATCACTAATGATATCCAGTCCAGGTACGGACTAACAGGCGTGTAAGCATCTAATAAAATAATCGGTATTTCTTCGTCTTCCAATTGATACCAGGAACTTACTCCGACTATATGCCGTGCTTGCAACAACGGGCCTCCCGAGTCTCCCGGAAGTCCTGACTGCAATCTACGTGAACATTTCGGTCTCACACATATAAATGGTTTAGAATTAATATATTTCTCACATGTCACGACCACGCCCTCTCCAATTTGACGATGCTTCGTATCGTAATTTTGGGAGTTATCGTCGGAATCTAAAGAAGTGTAGCCCAACCCAACATACTTCACTGGCAGCCCGACCAACGTCTTGTAATCCACCGCCGAGATTCTGCCATATAATTCGAGTGGAACTCGTCGCACTAACAGCAAAGCTATATCGTTTTTGAATACGTCATTGTAAGTTTTAAGATAAGCCGGATGTGTTATTATTTTCAAAATTTTACTGTATGTAGCTGATGTGTCGTCAGGGAGCACAGTCATGTTTCCGTAGCGTATTTTTCTCGGAACGTCATTTTTGTCTTCATATTCCACACAGTGGGCTGCAGTCAGAACCCATTGTTTAGATATTAAACTCCCCGTGCATTCGTGGGAATAGTCTGGGTCATTTCTCGACGCTCCCAATGAAACAACGTAAGGATATTCATTTACGACATCATCGTCCCCGTCCAGCACTCTCAGAGATCGCGTTTTTGATATCCTTCGCAATAATCTCCTTTTCGTAGAGAGGTTCAAGTGAAAAAGCGCTATTAGGAAGATGTACACAAAATAAACTTTCATAAATATATTATTTACTATAGTACCTACACTTTGAAAGGTGTAACGAAATTGATTTAATGCATAGGCCAGAGTGGAAAAGGAAAACGGTAAAATATCATATTATATTTTTAGTAATAAAAATTTTACTTTCGAGTGGCGTAAGAAAAAATAAATATTGTCAAGGCAAAAACACCGAACTTGGGTTTTCGATGGAAATTTGATTATCTGGTACTAACAAAGTCGTAAAATTAAGTAACGTTGAGTACACACCACTGGACTTATTTTGATAAAATTTAAGGCCTTAAGATATGTGAAATGTCCAAATTCTTGGATATTTCAGGCAAATTGTTTCAATAACTGTTAATCTAATCTATAAATAAAAAATACACAATAATAGACAAGGGTTTAATTAATCTTTTGTCTTGATCAAAATTATATTTTTGACAACCGCCTCTCAGAAAAAAAATCCCTAAAGAACACCTATTTTGCCATAAATGTTATTTTCTCTCGGAAACGGCACAAGATATCGTGTTAATTTTTACACATGATAAACATCTTAACAATATTAACAGTTTGTCTTGAATATTTTATTTTTACTGCGTAATTTATTCGTGAAAAGTATTTATTTCTCCAAAATGGAAGTAAATCCGCGCGACCCTGCCTGCTCCACCATCCTGTAATCCCCCGCGGACTCTGCCGGCAGTCCGCGTCGCGATCTCATCGAGGGTGGACTGCGCGTCTGTTTCGGAGCGACGTCCTTGACAAAAACACTTCGCTTTTGAAGACTAAGCTCACTTGTGCATACTTTTTTTAATATCAGTAACTTAGTTAAGATATTTTCTACGCATTAGTGGGCGAAAAGTAAATGTAAATATTTTTTCACGAAAAAATATTTTTTTTATCTCGTCAAAGTAAAAGGAACCAACGATTGTTTGTTTCATGTAATAGAAATGCCTAAATACAAGAAAAAATATTAAGTCTGTTAAAGCAGGACGGCGATTACAAGAGTACTGATGTTATGACTTTTGGTTCAGTGATCAGGAGCGCTATCCTGACTACTGATCCACGGGTTGCGGGTTCGATTCCCGCCCAGAGCAAACATTTCTTTAACGATAGATTTGTTTGCTCTGTGTCTGGATGTATAATATTTATATATGTTTTTATTCCAAAAACGTATCTATTTACATATGTATATTATTCGTCTCTGGTTCCCATATTACAGAGAATCCTAGTATGAAGCCAGATGACCGCAGGATGATTGTATGTTAATTGTCCTGGATATTTATTTATTATCTTATAATTTTTGGATATTTGCACAGAACCCCTGAGGGTACCCTCTGACCGAAATCTAAATAAATAAAATAATATACAGGTTGTCCTAAAACTAATGCGACAAATTTTGGCTGGTGATAGCTTTGAGCAAGACCTAACAAAATAACGTAACATATCGTCGTATCTTACGAATAAGGGCATAATTGCAAAACGACAACTTTTCAGGAAGTGGTTTTAACTAGAGATGGGACGGATATCCGGTTACTATTCGGTATCCGGCCTATCCGGCCAGTATTTAATAGTAGGCCGGATACCGGATAATAGCTCAATAATCCGGCCCCCGCCGGATAGTTACAATTTCGTAAATGAACATCAAAAAACACAAAACCAATTTTTAGTCTAGTCCAATGGAACTCTTTAATGAGGTAGGAGAAAAAGAGTAGTAGAGTAGGAAAAAAAGCGTCGGTGGCGCAGCGGCTAGTGACTCCGTCCTCCTAACCAGAGGTTGTGGGTTCAAATCTTGGCCACTGCATCAATGAGTTTTTCGAAACTTACGTGCATTTTCATACAGACTGCTTTAACGGTGAAGGAAAACATCGTGAGGAAACCTGCACATTTGATTTCTAGATTTGTATGATAGTCACGTTGCACACGCCCGTAGGTGTAAATCTAAATGCCCTACACGTAACCGCGGGTGATGCTAAGTGCAACACTAGGCAACCGCCGTCTATATCTTGTGGGAAGAACGGTTGAATGTGCCACACGATAAGAAGAATAATGAGGTAGTAATTATGCTTTTTGAGCGCCGACGTTTCTGCCTTCTTCCCAGTGATACCTCGAGAAATCACCTCACATAAATTACACTTAGAAAATTGTTCCTCTTCGACGAAATCTCATCTCATCTCACCAATATTATAAATGCGAAATTATGGATGTTTGTTTGTGTTTTTGTTTGTTTGTTTATTTTAGTTTATTTTGTATTTTAGTTTATTTATTTGTTTGTTCCGCTTTTACACCACAACTACTGAATGGATGTAGATGAAATTTGGCAGGCAGATAGATAAAGCACTCAGCTAACACATATGATACTTTTTGTGCCGGAAACTTAAGGGTTCCTGGAGGAATGCTTAAAAACTCAAAAATTACCCTTCGTCACTAGATGGCGCCACCTTAACATTTTTTTCTCTCTGGATCCAATTTTAAAGTCCACGCAGGCGAGTCGCGGACGGAAGCTGATACGTCCATAAAGGCGACTTTTTCTGTACACTTGCCATTTTTACAAACACAAATTAAATTAGGACCACTATCACGATTAAATTTTTATCAGTAACTTAAAAAAGGAATCGCTATAAGCTATAAGATCGCCTACATTTTACCACTGTAACTTTAATATTGTGCCTTTTGTTGTTATATATTGTTTGTGTGTGTACAATAAAGAGTATATCAATCAAAAACGTTGTGATTGTTTGATTGAATACATAAACAAAACAAGCGAGTAAAGTAACTGTCCACGTTCGCTAGGTGTCAGCCCGAAGAAAGCCCGAATCAATGCAAAGCGTGGGCGCCACGCAGCCTCCCGCAGCTGCTGCGCATAGTCACGTCATAGCAATTAAGGCTGCCATCCGTTTGCAGACATTTTTAGACGGCAGGATAATTTAGCCGAATATTCGGTATCCGGTTATCCGGCCAAAACACTATACGTCCCATCCCTGATTTTAACATTATATTTTCAACAGGAACTGATATTTTTGAAGTGTTGACATTCAAAACATAGATTAACTACTCTTGGGTTGTTATTAGCGATTTTATCTCAATAGGTATATAACGTTATGTACGCAATTTAACTCTTTCAGGATCTTGATCAACAATTAGGATATTACTGAGAACTTCGCGAATACAGCCGATACGAGTATAAAAACTATAGTGGTATCAAGGTGATGTATCAAACAATGAAGTAGGATAATCGAGTCATAGATACTAGTAGTCGACTGAGCAGGGAATGTTCGCTCTCTAGTTTGTAGTAGATCTATTAACTGCAGGTCAATGTTCACAATAACCATCATTGCTGATTAACATAGAGCAATTGACCCCTTAATCCCTTCTAGACCTGGGAGTAGTTTTGCGTTTGATTATGTGTTTAGAAGTACCTGGATATTCAGGAAAGGAAATATACCAAATGCTACTAATACATTACCTATCAAACTGATGAAGTTGGATGATTGAGTCACAGAGGTCAACTTGGCAAGGAATGTTATGACTCCCAGTATCAGTACGGATTTGTGGTAGGTCTGTCAACGGTAAGTCAATGTTCACAATCACCATGATTGCTGAAGAACATAGAGCAAAATATTTAGTTTTGGCGATCCACTGCGAAGCAGAAAATTTAAACGCTTGATGTAGGTGATAGCACTCGAATTAGTGATTCGATCATATAGAATAATCTCTAAACATTTTTGGGAAATCATAAGATTACTAGATGTCATTTTGAATGGGACAGCCTAATATTTATTGTCATAGCGGCAAAAGAAATACACACTCTGTAAAATTTCATTTCTCTACTTATTACGGTTCATGAGATACAGCCCGCTGACAGATATACAGACGAACGGACGGACGGAAAGTGGAGGCTTAATAATAGGGTCCCGTTGGCTTTTGAACTTTGAACCCTAAAAAAGATAAATTTTGCCGCCACTTTTCTATCTTTCTTCCAAAACAACATCTCTACTTCGGCCAGGCAGTCTGTAAATCAGCAGCTTGGGTGTATTAAAAATCTAATAGTACAGTTGTCTCCGATTAGGGTAGGTACTTTTGTCCCACAGTGTCGCCGCTGCTCTTTCACTCTTGCGATTTAAATGAAATGCTCACAGAGTTTGAATCGCTACAGAGTTTAAACACTACACAGAGTTTAAAATAATATTAAAAAATTAAAGGGGCTCCTCATACAAGAGACGTGTTTTTTAGAGTTTCTTGTACGATAGTACGGAACCCTTCATGTGCGAGTGCGACTCGTACTTGGCCAGTTTTATTTTTATTTTAGGTAGTTAGTCACGGTGACCTTCTAGAACAAACATAATATGATCGCCTTTCTATTTTTAATCAATCTAATTAATTTTATTTGAAAACCTCGAATATAATAAGTCAGCACCTTGAGGTCAAAAATAGCAATTAACTCATTGTTTGTAAGGAAAATATCCAAGTATTATACATTTCTAAAATGGGCATGAAACAAGGATTTTTATAGCATACTATGCTCTATCTTATAATGTGAGACAAAAATTATTCAGTATTTTTTTTTACGTCGCAGATGTATAAAGTTTCGTTATCGAATATTTTAAAGCTTTTTTTAATTGATGATGTATTTCTGATGGCATCTTTAATATTTTTGTAGAATAAAGTAGTGAATCCGAGTGGAGACACTAATCAACGATATTTGAGTCCAAAAAACAAATTAATTAAAAAACATAGTAGTGTTTTTTTTTTATTAATCTGGTATACCTCGAAAACTATAAACTTTTGCAGAACATATGTTTCGTTATTTTGATAGGTCTTGATCAAAGCTATCACCAGCCAAAAGGAGATCATTAATTTTGAGCCTTTTATGAAAGTGCCGGCCAACAAAAAAGAAGTACGAATTGTTAGAACTATTTGGAGCAATAATTAATGTTAATATGACACAAAAGTTGAAAAATGTAAATTGTACCAGATGATAAACTCTAGTTATATCTGAGCTTTCAGGAATCAATAAATGTATGAAAATGACGATTCATCCATCTTATATAACATTGTTCAGAAAAACCCTACAACTTTTGTGTCATTTTAACTATTGCTCCAAATAGCAAGTTCTAATAATACATTTTTTTTTTGGTTGACCGGCACTTAAAAAAAAGGCCAAAAAATGTATGGAGCCTGAATGATCTCCTTCGTCGCATTAGTTTTGGGACATAGTTAGTTAGACACAGTTAGAAGAATATTTTTTATATCACACCTAGTCCTAAAATCTAAAAACATAAACTTGACGGACTCGTTGGCTCAGTGGTTTGTGCCCCTGACAACATCCGAGAGTCGTGGGTTCAATCCCCACCCGGTGCAGGTCAAATATTTCTATGATGAGTAGATTTATTATTTTTCTCTCTGTTGTCGCGGGCAACAGCTAGTAATAAAATAGTGTACCCCATGTCACTCCCACAACTGAGAAAAATCTAATAACATCAAATACTGCAATCCGACAAAAGAAGTTGAATCCGATTTGGCTGTAGGCACGCTCTACATACTTACATACTTCGTATTGGTACCTGACGCCTACTGGTCATAAAAAATAAAACTCAACACTTTGCACGTAACGATGACGTCAGTTGCAGTGATGTGCAAACAAAAATAGGCAGTTGTGTAAGATAACTAATAAATAACACTTGTCCCTTCTGCAGTTTTTATAGTATTTCAACTGTACCGACCGTTGCCGCTAGATGGCACTGACGTCTGCAAAACTCTCAGCGATCTCCGTTTCAGCAAGGTTATTCAGACTACTTAAAGCCTTAAGCTATGGCAATATACAATGTGTTCTCTCGAACAGTTTTTTAATGTCTTGAGTTTTCAACTTTTCATCATAGTAAGATGTATTTATATTATAGAATATTATTGTGATCACTGATCTCTATGATATTTATCGTTTCTTTTCTCAAAAATGGCTCATATGATCTTCACTTATACTTTATACTGCTTATTGCACTATCCTACTAATATTATAAATGTGAAAGTTTGGATGTTTGTAAGTTTGTATGTTTGGATGTTTGTTACTCAATCACGCAAAAACGGCTCAACAGACTTTAGAATTGGATCCAGAGAGAAAGAAAATGTTAAGGCCATCTAGTGACGAAATGGAAATATTGATTTTTTAAGCATTTCCTCGGGATCCCTTAAGTTTTCCGGGATAAAAAGTATTATATGGGTTAGTCGAGTGTTTTATCTATCTACCTACCAAATTTCATCCAAATCCATTCAGTAGTTTCGGCGTGAAAATCTGTCAAAATGACAATTGTCAAAGTGGCAACTGTCAAACTGACAACTGTCAAAATGTCAACTGTCAAAATGACAACTGTCAAAATGATAACTGTCACAATTACAACTGTCAAAAGATAACTCTAAAGATAACTGTCAAAATGACAACTGTCATAATGGCAACTGTCAAAATGACAACTGTCAAAATTGCAACTGTCATAATGGCAACTGTCAAAATGACAACTGTCAAACAGACTATCAAAATCAGGTTTGATTTCCGCCTGATACATAGAAACCCTCGAGCTTTCCGGGATGAAAGTATCCTATGTGTTAATCCAGGTATTAAACTATCTGTGTACCAAATTTTATCCGAATCTGTTGAGCCGTTTTTGCGTGATTGAGTAACAAACATTCAAACATACAAACTTACAAACATCCAAACTTTCACATTTATAATATTATTAGTAGGATTATTTCATATTTTTCTTTTATTTCATATTTTTCTTACCACCTCTATAGTTCTGTAGGTAGATGTATCTACGTATTTAGAGCGTGTCCACATGTCCACGGCACGGCGCCGTCGACGTGCAACGGTGCGGTGCCGCGGCGCGGTGCGTTGCCCCGTCGTAGAAATTAACGTTGCCGTATCGTAAAAATTCACGTCACGGTGCCGCAACGTTACACGGCACGGCAGCCTTGGCAGAGAAGTGGCAGTCTGTAGCAATTTGAGCGTGTCCACCTGTCCACGGCACGGCGCCGTCGACGTGCAACGGTGCGGTGCCGCGGCGCGGTGCGTTGCCGTGTCGTGCTAATACACGGCACGGCAACGTCGCCGCGCCGCGACATCGCACCGTTGGACGTTGACGGCGCCGTGCCGTGGACATGTGGACACGCTCTTATTAGTGGTAGAGGTATCAGATAGGTAGCGGCCCCGGCTGTCACATGCATGCATTTTGTAATTATTATCAAAGTAGGTTCTATAATCTATACTTTCAAGATAAAAAATACCACTTTTGGAAACTTAAACGGTGGCTTTTTCTAAGGAACCCATACTGAATTTTGTCCTCTCCCTAATTGGCTGATTGGTCGAACAATTACTATGCATTTAATATGTCAATGACGCAAAAAAAATGTTTTTGCGTTTTCGGTATAGGTTACATAGGATAAGTTGTTCATGAGTAGGATGTCCTATTAAAGTTTCCGAGTGTTCTTTTACAACCGACTTCAAAAAAAGGAGAAGGTTCTCAATTCGTCGGAATCTCTTTTTTTTTATGTATGTTCACCGATTACTCGAAGACGCCTGAACCGATTTCGAAAATTCTTTTTTTGTTTGAAAGGGTATACTTCACAGGTGGTCCCATGTAAATTTTATCGAAATTGATTCAGCGGTTTTTGAGAAAATCAACAAAAATTTAGCAAAATTGGAGCTGTTGCGATTGAAGTCGGTTGTTTTTAACGTATTCAGCGTGGTCAATTATATATACTAACAATCACAATATTCACCACACCAGTAAAAGTAAGTTATCTTTACATTTAATCTGATACTAATAACACCCATCCTGTACATTCGAAACGTACTCGTAGCTGCTCGTAGTCTTGTTATACAGGATGTTAAAAAAAGTGCGTTTGAAATTTTAAGGGGTTACTCAGAATCAATTACAGAACCCAGGAAAAATATTGAAAAAATCCGCTCTTCAATTATTTTTTTCAGATTCTCATACTAAATCTAAATAGTGAATCGAGAATTTGTATGAAAAACTGCAAAAAAATAATATAAGAGCGAATTTTTTCAATATTTTTCCTGGATGCTATACTTGATTCTGAGTAACCCCTTAAAATTTCAAACGCACTTTTTTTAACACCCTGTATAATTTATCGTTAATTGACCGCGTTGACCGCGGGTAATTCTCTAAGTACTTGACTCAGGCGCCTGACTACAGCCGAGGGTACCAACAGAATTACAGCGGTACGCTTCCGAGCCTATACTTCATTCCAATAAAAAAAAGCAAAAGGTAAACAAACGTAGTATGCAGATGACATTGACATGTGTCAGTTCCATAGTAAGTTTGTTTACGTTTTGCTTTTTTTTGATTGGAATGAACCATAGCTTATGCTGAGTTGGGGCCCTGTGGTTGTAGTAGCATAAATTGTTGCGTCGAAAGTCGACGGGATTCTGAGAAATTAAAAACATAAATTGTTTCAGCGTTATCACCTTTTTATTAGTCACCAATTTTAGGTGTTCACCTTCGTCCTGAATGAGTGTGTGGCTCTCCTATCAATGACAGTATATTATAGTATCACAATCTAAACCGTGCGCTACATTTAATTACATAATTAACTACATATCGTGAGTGAACATTATTTTTACCTATTGATAATGATAACTTATCATTAAAGACGCTACGTATATCAACCAAATAAATTATTCCATTAATTCATATACTCGTTCGCATTTTCCGTCCCATCCCTCTGCTGTGGTGATCTGAAAAGAAAATATATCAAATGAAACGGCTTATATCCCTCTTATAAAGAAGGATCTCAAATATATAAGGTGCTACTTTATTAGTGCCCGATATTTTAGTCAGTGCTTCTACTCCTGATTTTGATCAACTTTCCCCAAGGAACCCACAGACGAATCGCAAAAAAATTTTTGGACTCTTCATACTAATTTGGCTGCTCGGCTGATCGATTCGTATGAAGAGTCCACAATTTTTTTTGCGATTTGACCATGGGTTCCTTGGGGACAGTTGATCAGAATCAGGAGTAGAAGCACTGACTAAAATATCGGGCACTAATAAAGTAACCTTATATATATTTTTGATCATTTTAAAATAAATGGTTAGGATATCCCTCGCCTATAGTCTGTTACTTTGAATCTCATTTTAGTCGCAGTTCATTTTATTATTCACTCGATTAATAATTCAAATAATTATTTAAGACTATTATTATCTTCGTTAATTTAACTAAAATAGTGGATAAACTCATTATTTTAAATATTCTAAGATATTGCTAACAAAATGCCATGTATTGATTTCAACAAATATTTTTTTTGTTAATACTTTAATCTTCCGTACTATACAGGGTGTTAAAAAAGTGCGTTTGAAATTTTAAAGGGTTACTCAGAATCAAACATAGAATACAGGCAAAATATTGAAAAAATCCGACCCACAATTTTTTTTTTTCAGTTTCCCATACTAAATCTGAATAGTGAATCAAGTATTTGTATGGGAAACTGAAAATAATAATTGTACTCGTAGATTGTAGGTAGGATTATTTCACATTTTTCCTGTATTCGATAATTGATTCTGAATAACCCCTTAAAATTGTTAACGCACTTTTTTAACACCTGTATATAGATAGTTTACTTACCACGGTTAGAGTGGTAGGAGTGAATTTTCTAATATGTATCGACTTCGTGCCGTCTTCTTCTATCTGCGTCTGGATCAAATCTTCGCCTTCCAGTACCATGGTGGACTTTACCTGGATTTTGGAACGATGTATGTCATATTAATATTTCAAAGCACCACGTACGCACAGAGACACATCAAACTACCCTGTGTGTGTGTTCTTTATAGTATTAAAAGTTGAACGTGGCGAATCGTGCAAAAGGGGGCAATATGTTTTTTTTTTTCGTCGTGCTTATGAAGCGTCCCTACAATTCTCTGTGTTGTATGTAGCACGGGTATGGCAATAAAGCGAAAGCTACAAATTGTTAAAAGTTTTTTGTTACGGTTATGCAGGGAGTAAAACTTGATCTTGCTTTAATGTGCCTTGTGCACATCAAGAATTTTTTTTTGTTACAGCATACAAGCGCACTCGCGCCTGCCCTGCACCCACAGAAAGACGAAATACTTTTGTTACTAGACATCGTCTGTTGATGAAATAAAACGACTATTAAAATATTGCACATAAAAAACTTTAAATTACCTTAACACCATCAAGTCTCACTTCAGTGAACTCCTCGCCAAGGTGGAAGGTGATGGATATGCACTTGAATGTGCTCGTCATGCCGAGCGTGTAGCTCCCATCGTCGGGGTTCCTGGTTAGGCAGACGACGGGGGTGACCACGGAAGCAGTCTTGCGCAGGAAGAAGCCGACTTCTGTAAGGGGTTGATAGAAATTCATGAAAGATTACCTCAGTCCACAGACACTGTTACTTTAACCACCTTGACTTCCTATATTCCCGTTGAGTCACACCAGTTTCAGTCACACTGTTACACAACGGTAAAAAAATTCCCGGTGAGTCACACGTGTGACTCAACGGTAATTTTTTTTCCCGTTGAGTATCAGTGTTACTCAACGGGCCGAGAATTCCCGTTGAGTCACACGTGTTAATATAGTAGTCTTACCGAATAGTCCTGGTACCAGTTGAATTAGACAGAATTACTACAAAACCAGTAGGAATTTTCTTGCCAATGGTCTTATCAGTAAAACTAATCAAATCATTATAAAAGAGCCTGTAATACTTCGTGTTCCAAAGTACCAGGAGAGCATAACCAAACAGAAGGTAGAAAGAGCCGTATTACGATTTGATGCCCTAGTATGAGCCTTCTATAATAGAAAATTTTGTTGGTACTTTATACCTTTAAGGTTTAAACTAATAGTAGGGGATTGGGGCTTCTTCTGTGACATTGATGGAATAGCCTCAGTGGCCTAGTGGCTGTCCGCTTATCTTGCCCGTTTCCGTGCTTTGCAATGCAGTTTAACCGTTTGTCATGACTCAGTGGGCTTGCGTTGATTATACAGGTTAACTGACTAAAGACACGGTCGAGACCTGGATGAGTTTGACTGTTAGTGGTACTTATCTTGAACGTTTTCGTACTTCGCAAGGTAGTTAAGCCGTTGCTCGTGACTTAATGTGCTTCCGTGGGTTATTTGTTAAAAAATAACCAAGTTCAATATTTTTAATAAGATGTGAGGAAAATAGAAAATCAAGCCATCTGTAAACAATAGATTGAGGACATGCAGCAATTGTAGCAACGGACTTGTTCGAAAACGTTGGATAATGATTCACTTGACAATAACTTCATAAAATAAGTTATTTTCTCTTCATTAGGGTTTAACAATAACTTGTGATAATGCGAATCACCTCATAAAGTAAGAACAATCTTCATAAAAATAGGCTAACAAACGAGATGTTACTGAATAAATATTGAAAAGGTTTATGAGACTATGAAGGTTAAAAATAAGACTAATGCTTCATATGAAGTAGAACTTGGTCAAGAGTATGGCACTATGTACATTTTCTGTTGAGATTAAATTTAATACCCACCATCGGAGGACTGAATTCAGCTTTGAGTGTTGAATTCTGTCATTTATAGGATGGTGCCACATAAATGACTATTTATCTGGATTTTCGTGCCAATTACTATATGCCTAATTCATTAATTAATATGTTTTTTTTTGTTTCATTAAAAACCATTTATTATAAGAGTTCCCTATTTAATTACTGTATATAGGGTGACTTTAAATTAGTTCTTGATACGAAAGGCTATGCGTGTGCTCATGATAATAAACAACTTTCCCCGAGGAACCCATAGT
The DNA here is from genome assembly GCA_958295455.1 of Coleophora deauratella. Classification (NCBI taxonomy): domain Eukaryota; kingdom Metazoa; phylum Arthropoda; class Insecta; order Lepidoptera; family Coleophoridae; genus Coleophora; species Coleophora deauratella. The sequence continues at coordinate 7,608,980 of OY282409.1, read as the reverse complement.
CAAATCGCAAAAAAAAAATTGGTCTTTCCATAAAAATCTAGCAACTGAGCGGCCAAATTAGTATGAAGAGTCCAAAATTTTTTTTGTGATTTGACTATTTCTCCTTAGGGAAAGTTGTTTGTTATCATGAGCACATGCATAGCCTTTCGTATCAAGAAATAATTTAAAGTCACCCTATATATTATGATCCGATTCGCCCCAACTATTGGGGGCGAATCGGATATTTCCCAAGTTTCAGTTGTTCGTTCACAGAAATTCGATTTCAGTACTATTCAAATTTATGATTATGAATTTTAAACTAGAATAAATACTGATTAAAGCTAAAATAATAAATAAAAAAATCTTCCAACGGAAGTTATTTTTATTTAACCTCAAAGTAAAGTTGATCCGATTCGCCCCGGTGTACCCTAGTAGGGTATGGGTTTTGTGCTCGCGTCGATCACACTCATGTTAAGTGACTACAGACACAATCATAATCTGGATACAAGTGTGTACAAGTTCCGAGTGGTAGGAACTATGTACTAGATAGAAAAAATATGACGATTTAAAATTATGTGTAAAGCATCTACTTAAATAAAAAAAGATTTTTTATTTTGCTTTTGATTTTGATGGGGTGAATGCTTAATCTCAACCGTTTTCGTACTTCGCAAACCATGTTTAAGTGTTGGAACCGGTGCTACCAGGCAGATTTCAGTAAAGCCATGTCAGAAGCCTTAAACTGACTCGGTGGCTCAGTGGTTAGCGCTCCTGACTAATGCTTGGAGAGTCATGGGTTCGATCCCCACCCAATGCAAACATTTCTGTGATGAGGAGATTGGTTGGCTCAGTGTCTGGATGTATTATATCTTTATATGTATGTATTTAAATTAATATTATTATGTATGTTTAGTATATTATAGTCCTACTACAACAATATATTTTATAGTATTAACAATATAATGGTGTAACCGATAGGGCATCAAATAGTAGTCCAGCACTAACTACCTTCTGTTCGGTCATGCTATCCTGGTACTTTGAACACCAAGTATCACAGGCAAAACCTTGTTCCAATTGCTATTAAGATTGCTTTGTAAATATACAATTTTCAATTAATAATTATACTACTGCTACTAAAGTCTAGAAGCCCGAAGAAAGTCTAGAATTCTATTAAATATATTCGCGGATTCAATGTGGCACGGGTGATAAACATACGAATAGACGATAATAAATAACTAAAGGATTACACTGTTACTGAAAGGGAATAATAATTCCCGTTGAGTCACACTGTAACCCAGTGGTAAAAAATCAGTTGCATTGAGTCACAGTGTAACTTATCGGTAATTTTTTTACCGTTGAGTAACAGTGTGACACATAATGGTGTGACACAACGGGAATATACGCTTGACTTGACCTCGTTACCCTATCCTAAGATAGTACTTTCTGAAAAAGATCTTGCGGCAAGGCAAAACAATGGAACGTTCACCCTTAAAGTAAAAAGCATGGAATACAGTGTGTAGAGTCGTAAAGAGTTCAGTAAAGTCGTAGAACATAAATTGGTAAGTTTCCTTTATAACGTATGTCCTTAAAGTTAAATGTAAGATTTCTTTTTCAAACTAATTGTATGAGCATACGATTTTTTTTAAATATTCTTGTTCTTTTTTTAAGTGTTTTGATTCATTCATTCCGATCTCAAAAGATACATAGTTATCCCTACACCTATTCTTATTCGCTACGGTTTGTGTAATAGATACAGTGAAGTACGTATATAGCAGTTCTTAACCTCTTCGACCTACGGCATATAATTCTAAACATTATGTATTTATTCAGTAAAACTCTACAACTCATTCATAAGCTAGATTTTAACCGTTCCTAATCGGTCAACGTCTCAAACACAGGTATGCGGTCATCATTACAGTTTTTTGCCTCGTGTTATCTTGATATCAAACAAAAACGACACATATGCAGGTATGTAATTACGTCTAGTCTACAATTATAATGGGTGCAGACATGTAAAGGGTTTTTATCATCAAACAGAATAACTTTTTTTTACGACATTTCCAAAAACACCAAATAACCAACTAGCTACAAATAAATGATGCAGAAATTCAGCTTTTTATAAGTTTAATTTAAATTTTAAACCCAATCCGGCTCCAAGGACCAATATTATCGTAAAAATGTTTTTTTAGATTGTTCAACTTTATACGGGGTATATTATAAAAGTGCGTTTGAAATTTTAAGATGTTACTCAGAATACAGTAAAAATATTGAAAAAATCAGATCTACAATTATTTTTTCAGTTTCCCATACTTAACCTGAATAGTGAATCAAGAATTTGTATGGGAAACTGAAAAAAAATGTGTAGATCGGATTTTTTCTATATCTTTCCTGTATTCTATACTTGATTCTGAGTAACCACTTAAAATTTCAAACGCACTTTTTAACACCCTGTATAGATAACCCATTTTGTTACGATTTCAGCTAATCTTAGTACAAAAGTTGTTCAGTTTGATAAAAGGTTGCTTTAAAGTATTGCTAAACATTCTTATTACAGTCTATAGAATAAGGAAGCAAATTATTGCGATTTAATCATTTTTATTTCTAAATAAACGTCGAGAAGGTTGGAGAAGGAACGTTGATTGAGAAGGAAAACTTTTGCAATGAAGATTATTATAATGAAGCAGCTGAGCACTCGGAAGGACTTTTTGAATTTCCTCCCCTAGGACGGTTGTATGTAATGTTATAATGTACGTCATTTTTTTGTTTAGTAATATCTAAATTGCTGTTAAGGGGCTTTGGTTTTTAGTAACCTGCATGTTTACAGAGGGTTTGAACCATGTTTGAGGGGGGAATTTATATTAATTTGACATACAATATTAATATAAATGACATCAACGCAATCGGAGCCGCGTGTGGACCTCTAATAGGCAGTATTATAAAAAGGTTAAACTACGTTCAGGGAATTAGTTCACCTCTAATAATCAAGCTGAGAATACTTACTAATAAATTTCAGGTACTCATCAAAATTTTTGGATGACTTCAGTTTATATTTCTTCCCAAGATACGGCTCCAAGGGCACCATATTGTCTGTATTATACTAATAAATAAATTATTATTACGATACAATTACAATAGAGCACTGATTCCCACAACACAAGTCACTTTTATTGTAAGCAGCTTACAAATTAAATTTTTACTGCATCACTTGCCACCACTCACTGTCTACACTGTGTTTTTTAGAGGTTTTATTGTTATGCACCAAAAACTCGTTACAAAGTTGTAATTTAAAAATAAATGGATCGCGTTGAATGAAAACACTGTATTTATAAATGGACCGGTTATTTTACTTGCAAATTTCTAAAGTTAAATACCTACAGTGTTTATTTATAAACAAGAAATTTATATAAGTCACGTCCTAATTTATATTTATTGTTTTTTAAAAGTTACGTCTAACCTTGATTAAGTTGAATGAATTTTGAAGATACTATTGGAGGTTTTTTGTGTGTTTGACCTTGCTCCCTAATACTAAATCTTATATGGATAGTTATATAAATTACATAAGATAAGATTTAAATTATATCAATAAACTCGTGATTATTAAGAGGTATTCACTAGAAACAAGTCTGTGCTTTGCAGCAACTGGAAAATGACTAAAGAAACTCGCCAATGTAGTAATATACTTAAGGCGCAGTACCAGTCAAAACGTGCGATGTTTATTTTTTGTTTTATATTTACGAGTTTTGATTGGTTTTTGGTATATATCCTTCATGGAATTTTACATTAATTCGCGTGTTATATAATGACGAACCAAAATTAATTACCTATACTTTTAAAATACGAGGTGAAACTAGATATCTCAACCGCGATCTCTACTCATGAAACTCTACAACTTTCTACAAAGTAACCCGTATTTTTTTTCAATGCCGCGCAAGTTCATTAACAATATTCACTTAATTGTTTATGAGACATTTTAAGCTTTTAGTAGAAGTTAGGGTAGCCAAGTTTGTGCTGTTCTAAAATATTTATCCGTAGTTTCAATTTGGTCCAAAATACCGCAGTCTCTCAAGACTAAAGTCTTTGACTAGTGTGTGTTGCCAGTGATGACATATGGATCCGAGACATAGTCGCTTACTATGGGCCTCATAAGAAGGCTCAAAGTCACCCAAAGGGCGATGGAGCGTGCTATGCTTGGTGTTTCCCGACGTAATCGAATCAGAAATGAGAAGATACGTAGGAGAACTAAAGTTACCGACATAGCTCTCAGAATCGCTAGACTTAAGTGGCAGTGGGCAGGGCACAGTAGAACAGATGGCCGTTGGGGCAGTAAAGTTCTCGAATGGCGACCGCGCACCGGAAGGCGCAGTGTGGGCAGGCCTCCGACTCGGTGGACCGACGACCAGGTAAAGGTTGCAGGAAGCCGCTGCGCTGGATGCGAGCCGCACACGACCGGTCGATGTGGAAATCCTTGGGGGAGGCCTTTGTCCAGCAGTGGACGTCTTTCGGCTGATAGATAGTTTCGATTTCAATGTTACCTACGAACAAGACTTAAGGTTTGACCCAAACGTCACCACTGTATATTTTACGACTATTGCACCTGACCTGAGATTCTGGCATTAAGGGGGGCGCTTGTAATTAAATCAGTTGCAAGTTGCCCAAAGCTGTTTTCTACGATGCCCTTAAATATTACCCCACAGCTTTTGTCGTAGGTAATATCGGTGGGAGAATCTCGTCTCATGTCTGAGGCCGGAGTGGTGCTCTACTATTCGTAAAAGATGCTCAAAACATATATTTTCCAGGAGAATTAAAAAGGATAAGACCAGTTTCAACAAATATGTGCTAATGACTAAACCGAATTTCTTCTACGCGTACTCTTGCAACTCTGCTGGTCAAATTATATGGTGCACCTTGTGACCATCCAGTTTGGCGTATCATTCATAAATCATATTGAAAAGCGACACAGAGCAACGGACCACCAACCAACTAGTGAAAACAAATAGCCCCACTGCACGTTGTTTGTGAAGCATGGAAAGGTTCAAGATAAATACCACTAACAGTCAAACTAATCCAGATTACGACCCTATGTTAACTTTAACCTGCATGATCCACGCGACCACCACGTAAGCCGCTATGAGCCACGTCGTCGCTCCAAATCGCGCAGAAATTATAAACTCCAAAGGTCTTTCGTCAGTTCAGTAGGTACACTTTTAATTGGTACCTTCTCTCCTATACCTATTTATACCACACAGACACAAGGCCAATAATGTTTCGGGCCTAGGACTCTTCTGCCTTGTGCCTCTTATTTGAAAAAAAACAAAGGTGAAAAAACTATCTTGACCTTAAATAGACGTCTTCCTTCCTATTTTCTAGACAACGTGCATTGCGTGTTTCACTGTCCTATGAACCTAAGGTCTCGCTGTTCGAGTCGGCTTAGTGTTGAAATACCCTATGATTATTTATGCGCTTGCCGCAATGCAATACTGCAGCTGTAATAAAAACTTCCATAAAACGGACTGCGCTCCAGAACCGGCTCCATGAATATGCATGCAAGTGTGTACCTATGTAGAATTATATTTTAAGTCCAAATCAGGAATGCGATGCCTACTATGAACAGATTGTAAAATCTGGGGCAATATCTTATGTCAGGGTAAGAGTAAATAATATCCAAAAATGTACGCACCTTTGTACCAATACACATAGAGCGAATACCTATACAATATTTTTATTATGGCTCTGTTTGGCTTTATGGCTTTGAATGTTTTGAGAATGCTCTAGAAAAAATTTGATCTTAGGAGCCACTTGTTTTTCCTTGGTCTAATTTATTATTTATTTATCTTGGTCGTCTATCTTTTTATTATTTTTATTTGGTAAGTATTACACATTTATGAAGCGTATTTTTGCGAATGTCAAATATTTGGGAGAATCTACAGGTATATAACTTCTTTGCTCTTTGAGAGAATCTTCATAAAAATGGCGAAACGCCAATGTCAGTTTCGCTACCTTTTACTTTTGTGGCATTCCCTCAGAGCATTCCCAAGAACACTTTAGGAGAAGAGAGACAGACCCTGAAAATGTCTTTTTAATTTTATTTTTCAGAATAAATGTACAACCAAGCACAGATTATATTATTATAACCAGTGTATGACAGTTAAATCGTAACAAAAAGTGTTCCTTAGGTTGGTTTTTTTTTTTTTTTTGTTTGGTTCTTTCCTGCTTTTGCAAGGAAAAGGCAAAGGCTTCTCTGGCCATACAGCCTACTCTTACGTAGTTTGCTCTTCTATAAATATTTTTATATTTCATTTGAGTTCTCATTTATCAATTTCTGTCGTCTTTAACTTTTTTATATTCTTCAACAAAATGATAGCACTTTTGATGAAGATTTCATGGACTTCTTGAGAGCACTCGAAATACAGTCTACACACTTTTATTTCATTATCCTACATATTAGACACTTAAATGGCACTTTATTAAACAATACACTATCAATATTATGCATTAAAAACCACGATATCTATTTTTTCGGATAATAAAACAAAAATGACAAACTCTTGCCGCGAGTTCCCGCCAAAAAGTCTCCTTAGGTTGGGTCTACACACACACTTTTTTTTTTTTGTAGAGCAGTAGCATTGCAGTAGCGACCGGCTATTAGGTACATGACCAATGACCATGGTGTATGGACCACGTAAAATGATAGACATTAAATCATGTTCTCATTGGGAAATAAAAAACTTTTTAGTTCATAGCATTTTTTTTCTTCTTTATTTTGTCACTGGCGAAATTATTGAAACCACCACCAAATTATTAAAGTACCAAAGCATTTTATTTGTAGTTAATTCTTCTATCATATTACAATTTTAATACTTGGTTTTAACGTGGCCTCAGATCAGACTTAAAAATGAATTTCTTTCTTTTTGAAAGGTTCGATAGCTTGCGGGTTTCTATGGGCGGCGGTAATCGCTTACCATCAGGTGATCTGTCTGCTCGTTTGCCACCTCTGCCATAAAAAAGCATAGATAATTCTTCTATCATATTACAATTTTAATACTTGGTTTTAAAGTGGCCTCAGATCAGACTTAAAAATTAATTTCTTTCTTTTTGAAAGGTTCGATAGCTTGCGGGTTTCTATGGGCGGCGGTAATCGCTTACCGTCAGGTGATCTGTCTGCTCGTTTGCCACCTCTGCCATAAAAAAAGCATAGAAAAGTAACAAACATCACCGAACTCGTTTCGGTTACACAGAGTGAAACTTCCAACTATCGTACTTAACAACTTTTACTGAAACTTTTCCCACTTTGCTGAAATCGCAGTTTGGCTCTCCATTCAAAACTGACCAATCAGCTGATCGATTTGCATTACAAGTCCATCACCTGTACTGTACGTATGTAATAAATACAGGGTGATGTGTGGCCATATTTTAACAGTAGCTTCTACTCATCAAACTGAACAACTTTCCCCATGAAACTCATACTTAAAAAGCCAAAAAATTTTTGGACTCTTCATACAAATCCGTCAGCTGGTTGATGAACTTTGTATGGGAAGTCCAAAATTTTTTTTCTGTTTGACCATGAACTTCTCAGGAAAAGTTGTTCAGTTTGATGAATAGAAGTCACTGTTAAAATATTGCCAGATATTTTTTATCACCTGTATAGGGTCCTTCTAAAATAGCTGAAAAAAAATTAACAGTGGCATCTACTCATGAAACTGAACAACTTTCCCCGAGGAATGTATACTGAATTCTACCTATCTATATACAAACAATATTGATGGTTTTTAATGAGATCGAAAAAATAATCGATGATGTTACGACCTATAAAACTTACAAACTGCCTACAAATAACAAAACAACGAGATACATCTACTTTGTAGATACTTGTATGATGTACAGTAATGATTGATGGGCATCGTCAGTGCTTCTACGTCTGCCTTTATCATACTGCGACCGGATCTTATAGGATATACATTCATTAACCTTTCTTTACTTTTTTATACATGTATTAACTATTAATCCTCTTCAACATTTCATTTCACACAAAGTACAATAGTTTTTCCAGTTAATTCTAGGGACAATGATTATAAATATCTATAATATCCGGGACAAATCACACACGTACACGGTCATCTGACCCCAAACTAGGATTCCCTGTACTACGGGAACCAGAGACTGATATACATACACATATACATTTAAATACATACATATACATATAGATATAATACACCCAGCCATATAGCATATAAATCTACTCATCACAGAAACGATTGCCCTGAATGGGGATAGAACCCATGACTCTCGGATCAGTTGTCAGGATCGCTAACAACGAGTAAGTCTATAGGATATTACACCAGGCGTGCCACACTATTAGAGGAAGAAGAATATAATGTTTTTTTTAACATGTAGCTTAAATGTGCGATTGAAACGACGTATAAACACCCATACATAGCCAGGCTAGTTAACTCCATAAAATGTATCCTATATCAGTCTGAGGATAAAGACTAATCTAAGAACACCTCACTCAGTGTCACACTACAAAATCCATTAATCCGTTTTTTTTTTAATTATAAATAATTAGTCTGGTAAAAACTTTAAACATAAAATAACAAGTATCAAGAATCATGAAACCTTCTATCACAAGTTTAAACTCAGCTCAAAGAAAGTTCTATACGTTTGTGAACTTGGGTCAGTTATAAAGTTATCCATCTCCAAAGCAGAAGCACATCTCTAGTTCTCTTTAAGCCTTATTCGACGTGTTTAAGAATAATGGATTTTCTTAATAGAAGGTTGTGTTTAAAGCACGTCATAGTGATTTATTTCACACTTATCGAGCTTTTTCAAGGTAAGCCACAATTGTTTCTGTTCTGACGCACATTCGCACTGAGAAGCATTCAACCAGCTTACGCATTTGCAATGTTCATCGATAATGAGGCAGTTATTTTATAAAAATTGCCTCTTAATTTGTAAATAATAGTATATTTATTTAATTAAATGTAGTCCTTATACAGGTTGTAACACAATTAGTGTAGGACCAACCCGTCCACTGGGACTTCTAATTATAACCTATTAATCGCCAACGCTAAAGAGAAGTTTTTTTACCCTCAATTGGTAAGCCCTTGGCATCATCTCACCTGATGGTAAGTGATGATGATGCCGAAGATGGAAGCGGGCTTCGGCTTACCAAGATTCCCCAACGCCATTGGGAACTGGCTATCTTATCTTCATGCCGGAACACATCAATGTTGTTAACATTGATTGGCAGCAAGACTTAGATAAGATCGTGGTAGCAGCCAGTATTATAAGTTTAAACATGTGTCTGTTTATGATATCCTATATAGCTCTGAAACTAGTGGACCAATTTGAATGCAGATTTTTCAATCCGAAGCCAGTTTCATCGCGTTGTTGAAAATCAGTTTGGTGGTTTTTAATTTATGCAACTTAACAGTCGAGGTTGGTTACATTTAAAATTTTGTTATATTCTACGACTTTAGAGAAATCGCAAAGAATTTTAGGATTCTATCTGAAATTGGCTAAACAGCTGATCAATTTGTATGATGAATCCTTAGACTAAAAAAGTATTTATTTCATGATGAGTCCATAAGTGACTCTGACTCAACATAAGTAATAAAAAAAAAACTTTTGACATTCAACCAGAAATTTTCTCGTTTGCGTCCGTGACCTGTAGAGGCTGATTCAAAATAAGACTCGTTTCCTGGCTCAGACTGTACAATAAGGTAAAAGATATATAAAAGTAACTAGAAACACAACCACATACGAATAATAAATAACAAAATAATAATACCAGAGACAAGGTATATTTTTCTATGATAATACTACCAAAGCGTGTCATTTCAATTTGGAATTTGCTTACTTCTACTTTCAATATGTACAAAAACTATTTACAATGAGTTGCCAGTCACGTCGTCGACATTGTCAAGTCCAAAAGTTTTGATTATCAAACTAATAATTCGCTGAAATATACAGGACCTTTAACAAAATGGTTAATGGTCGTAATTTAAAAAGTAAAATATACAAGTGGACTGTATATGAAATAATATCAATATATCATCGAAATTATGATTTGAACGAGGTTATTCTATTAGGAAAGCCAAAACACACATAATGTAAAATAACAAATCAATTTTACAGCCACGCTGAGCATAAACAGAATTGTCATTGCTCAACACAAGTTATTAATTTTATTCGCGAAGAAATAATGGAGAAAACAAACAGCTTTGAATAAAATAATCTGTATGTATGAGTAGTTCATTATACCGATTTTAAGTAGTAGGCTGTATAAAAATATGTAAATGTACATCAGTTTCATTAAATTCGTTAGGGCCACTTTTATGAAAAACATGTTAAAGTTTATGGGGACAGGCAAACCTTAAAAACAGCTGGATATACTAAATTATTGTTTATCCTCACTAACTAAACTAACAGTCAATGAAGGACATCACCGACCGCCGCCCGCCGCAAGCACTGCGCTACGCCAAACTAACAGCCATAGGAAAGACATCAACGCGAGCATCACGCTACACCAAGAGCCATATGAAAGACATCAACGCGAGCATCACACTTTTTAGAATTTCAAATAGTTATTTGGACAGGATATCTGATGGTTTTTGGAAGTCATGAAGCCTGTTATGTTTGGTCACTAAACAGTGCATGAATGAGTGACCACAAAAATTATATCTGCTACCTACTGCTGACCGATATTTTCTTGTTCACTACGGTTCCAGTGGACGCCCAGCTGTTCGTAACCCGTGTGGTGGGCGGTTCCCCGACCAGCATCGGCCTGTACCCCATAGTAGCCCAACTGCTGCTGGACTCCTGGGGAACCCAGCACTTCGAGCAGCACTGCGCTGGAGTGATCGTGACGTCACGTCACGTCATTTCAACTGCACATTGCTTCCAGTACAACTTGGATACTGGCAGGAAGTAAGTTATTTTTCAATTTGAAAAATGTTTTTTATTTTTTTTATTTTTAGTGAGCAAAAGGCTAACGGCACACCGGTTAAGGGGCCTATGCCTTGTATGCCTGTCAGTACCCCTCCGGATGGTACGGTGGGTATAGATCCTTCTTCTATTAACCATGTCTCTTATTTGTAAATATTACTAAATATAAATTCATCTTCTTTAATAATAAAGAGTGTAAAAATATTTACATATAGCAAATAATAAATTAAATGTTTATTTCAATATCATTAACTTACGAGTTGTCAACATGGATAGGACCTTCTACCTAGGACCTAACACCGCCCTCAAAAAAGTTCACTTATTTATGAATTAGATAGAAAAACAGCAAAGAATACTACATAAACTATTTTATGAGTAGATAATTGACACAGTATGTGTTCCTTCATACTTCAGCGAATTATGAATAAATATCTCACAGTGCGTGATATCATTATCATATATAAAACATTTAACTGAAGTATAACGCAATGATAGTCGATCCACGACAATGTTAAAATAAAGGTACAGCAGTGCAAATTAAATATTAACCAATAAGGTGGGAAGTTCAAAAATATTATGTGTATTGATCACAGGTTTCTCGGAGAACACTGAAAAAATTTTCTGGTATAATACATGTAACTAGAATCTCGTTATCCGTACGATATTGTCTAGTTCTATTTGTGACGACAAAACGCTTTGTCGTCATTACTATAATAATGTAGTTAAATCAATTTGTGAGTATAACAGAACATATCGGTATGTGTACAACATTTCATGTTCACCTTACAATCCGATTATAATGACAACAAACCTTATTGTAAAGAGTACCGTTTTCCAGTATTCATTAGGTACTATAGCATCATTAATGCTTACTATGCAGTGGTAAACACTACAATCTGTGTTTTAACTAGATTTAAAAAGTAAATATTACTAATCGCTTAGTACATGCTGCAAAAAATTATATTACTTATAACTAGTTTTTTTATTAGAATAACTATTTTTAAACAACTATACGTTCTTGTTGTATTGTAGTCAAAAACTTTTTTCGGTGAAAGTTGTGTTGTGAAGTTGTGAAGTTTTCCTTCGTGACACTGAAGTGTCACGAAGGAAACCCCACCAAAATTTAAAAGATACATCCTTGTGACAATAGCTTTTTTTTTAAATATATTTCCTTAACTTAACCTCCGTTCTTCTCGTCTCGTACGTAAGTACCGTTATGACCGGATACTCTAGCCACTCTAGTGAGTGGACTTCCTGGGTTGATAGGTCTTGTCGGTGGACTGCATATAAGGACAACAATATCCATACAAAACTGAATTTTTAAGTCACACTTGTGTTAATAAACATTATCTTTTGAATCTGGTTCGAAATCCCGCTTAATATTAATTAAAACAATTGAAGATCTTACTTGCCTAAGATAAATAGTTACTTAGATACTAAAAAGTAATAATTAAATGTAAAACAGTAACATGATTGGACGAAAAATATTTTACGTTTTATGCTCCCACAATTTTTACGGAACAACTCACTATTAGTATAAAGGTTTGCTATTGATTAAACAAAAACGTCATTTCCAGTAAAACACGGACGCTTAAACCAGAAAGTTACTCTAAAGGCCACAGATACCTTAAATCTTTCTTTACCTTTATTTCAGTTACACCAATCCCAAATTCTGGCGAGTCCGAGTGGGTTCAACGTATCGATCTCAAGGCGGGTACATCCACAACGTGAAGAACATCATCCCCCATCCTAATTTCGACAGATTTTACTACACCAATGATATTGCTGTTGTTGTTGTCACCAAAAAGTTTATATTCGGGAACCATGTCGGGCAGGGAACCATTGCCAAGTCTAGGAGTGAGATCAGAGATAATTCTTTGATTACTTTGGTTGGATGGGGCTCTATGATGGTAAGAAACTTAATTAACAAGGATTTTATAGCCATGATAACCTCGTATCCAATTCGTAATGTTATTTCAACCTTTAGTAACCTTTATCAGTACGTAATCTTACCTATAGTACAATGAAGCAATTTATAAATTAAATGCTAATTAAACCAAACACGTATAATATATACCTTGTGATATCTGTTTATTAACACTAAAACCAGAAACCTTCGAAAAAAATTATCACAAAAAAAGAATGTAATAAATAATAAAACAGCAAAATGAAAATTGCTCTTTATAATAGACAGGCGTTTAAAACTAGTGATATATCATTTCCAGAGCTCCGGACCCCAAATAGAACAACTGCAGCGCACTAATATGTTCACTATATCTCAGGAAGAGTGTCGGAAACGCTACAAAACTATAGGAGCGGCCATACTGGACTCCATGATATGCGCTGGAAAATTAGACGTGGGAGGAGCAGATGGCTGCTTCGGAGATTCTGGGGGGCCACTCATCTACAAAGGAGTTATTATAGGACTCGTCTCCTTCGGTTACGACTGTGGACATCCGTACTACCCCGGGGTTTACACTAAAATATCGCATTTCACCGACTGGATTGTTTATACTATTTCCAAAAATAAGTAGACTTTAGTACCTATACCTATAAGTAAAAGACTTTGGAAATTTAAGATCCCGCTTTTAAAATGCTTAGTTTGTTTATGATTTGTCTTCATTTCTGTAATCTTCAATAGGAACTCCGGTGTTTGCAATTGCTTATTGACCTACTATAGGGATCCAGAAGTCACAAAATAATCGTGAAGTATTCGTGAGGGACCAAGTTTGTATTTTCGGAGCCCCCACTGTAGGTTCAGAGGGTTTAAATGAAAAGTTGAGACTCTACTTTTCTATTTCTTGGTTGATTTGGTTTTAAAATTACAGAGCCCCGAAGTTGTAACACTATTCGTTATAGTACGAATCATTTATTTGGAAGCTTTATTGTAAAAAGTGCAAACCATTTATTTTGTTTAAAAAAAATTGAAGGAAGTTTGATAAAGTGGTTTATTTATTGTATTTTTTTATCTCGCAGGTGTATAATAATAGTGTATTTGTACGTAGGCAGCGCCAAAAGTTTCCGGCCTGAGTAAGAAAAAGAAAAGCGATACAGCTGAAAATTATTTATGTTTCTACCACATCATCCTCTCTATTTCAATACACATATTAAAACAAGGAATAAACTTACATTCCTTTTTAGTAATAACTAGTTTCCTCAAAGTCGTAAACTTGAGTACTACAGCTTGTAACTTATTTTAAGTGTAGAAAATCCGTGCTTTTTCAGGTAGCGAAGTACATAATAGACAGGGAGAGCCATAAAGACATTATACTGTTTCATTGTTTCATATTCAGTAGTATTCGAAACACACGGCGCCAAAATATGTCTTGCGCTGTTAACCATTGCTGTCGCAAATTACGGGAACAAAAGGAACCGATCGCCTGCTTTTTTTAAAACTCCTAAATGTTTACCTACTAAAAAAATAAGGATGCTTGTTTTAGAAAGCTCAAACATTGCATAAATTAATTAGACCCATATACAACGATCACTAAGAACTATTTGTTCCACAGCAGCATTGTTTTCCGATATGGTCGAATCGCCCAGCCGATCCAGTGCTCTTCATGTTTAAAAATTCACACCCGAAACGAAACTTGTTCATCTACTCCTTTATGCCTGAATAAGAAGATGAAGCCTCCCCGTACACATAACAATATTAACTTTACTTAAATTCTTTTGACTTTCCCTTTATCATATCCTATACTATTAAATTAATTCAATTAAAGTGCTATTAAACGAGTTAAGTGTCCCGACGATTTCGAAAACGGCTTGAAACCTTTTGATGAAAATCTTGGATTAGGGGTTAAAAATCACCAGAAATCGATCTATGAGAGAATTATCTTTGAAAAAATTCATTTAAGGGAGATATGAGCGAAATTAAATAAAAGGTATAATTACTGATGTGCCATGCCAGGTAATATTCCAGCAAGACAGAGACAGCGCTCTATAATACATATAGCGCCGTCCCTTAGTAATTTACCCATGGGAATATTCCCAAAATTCCCAAGGATGGCGCTATATGCAATATAGAGCGCTGTCTCTGTCTAAGGGAATGTTCCCGGTAACGGCACATCAGTAGGTATAATACATATTTTTAACCATCGCTTGTAAGTACTTTCGTAGAGTAGTGGTTTGGTGAGAGCCGTTTACGTTTTGCTGCTTTTAGTTTCGGATTCGAATCCCACCCATGAGACTTTATAGTTTTTTTGTCTTTTTATTTTTTATTTTGTATGAACTTGTGTACATATTATGTAAATAAATAAAAAGACTTAAGAGTGATAAAAAAAATATTTTAACCTCTTTGTATTTTAGAGACAAATAGCGCCATCTTTCGCCATATAAGTGAATTACATACCTGATGATTGTGCCGCCCTGCCCCGTGTTTGACAATAGAGAATTTTCCACGGCTTTCTCTAAACTCAACTAGATGGCGCTGATAACATTTGCAATAAGAAAATCTCTAAAAAGTCGCCAAAACTGATTGATATTACTGACAAATATCATAATAAATGATGAACAACTTTCTAATATTACGTATCATTGAATATTTTTCTGTTTTTTGTCAAAAAAAGGATAATTTGCATGTATTTTTTTTAAATAGAATCACATTATAAAAAAATATCATATATATTTTCAGAACAAATATTGCTTCATGTCTTTTCGTCCCTTAGAAGGCCACTACCGACTAAAACAACACCTTATATGTACTACTAAAAAAGTTATTTTGTAAAAACTCCGGTTGAACGAGCGACGCTCGGTCTCCCAGCTAAATAGTAACATAACTGCCGATTACAATTATAATTCGGCTGTTTCAAAGCTACGTCCTAGTTTTTGTTACTTTACTCCACTTTTTCATGGAAGCGTTACAGGTGATTGCGGCTCTGGTTATAAAACTCTGCTTCCGAGGGTAAAATTCGCATCACCCGAGTGAAATCTTTGTTGGTTATGGAACGCAAACTAAAGTAATATAGTAGTAGATTTTAGAAAAAAAATTGCAACACTGAAGCTGTCACTTGTGTGTCACTGTCATTCAATGTTTTGGAAGTTTTCTTCACGTTATCACTATCGATTTTTGAGGATTTCCACGTAAAATTGTAAGGTTCCTGGGAGCTATTGACATCATAAAATATACCTCCCATTATAATAATAAGAAGGCAATGGCTAAGAAAGGTTTCATCACGTTTGTCCAGGACTTCTACTACGATCCCTTCAAATGGTAAGTAGATAACCTCAAATTAGTTTTTGCATTACTCCAGACTAACTAATCTCAGTATTTTCTTACTTTACGAATCATAATAAGTTTTAAGGAATATAAATATTCACTCTACTTCGATTTACTACATACTAGTACGAGTACAAGTTGAGACTTCAGAATCTAAATACATATTTCATTTACACTTTAAAAGAACGCTGCACGTGAGGAAAGCTGCACTTTTGATTACTAAATGTGTTTATAAGTTTGAAGTTTATAAAAGTCGTAATGCAAACCTCAATGCCTTACATATGACCCAAATGCAAAACCAGGCAACCGCCATCCGTACCTTGTAATAGCACAGTTAAATTGTGCCACTCGATAAGAAGACTCCCATCTTCCTTACCAGTTTTCATGCACAATATATATAAGGACATAAAGTAATCAATTTCGAAAATTGAATTGAATAAGTACCTACTTTGTATATTGGTTCTTGATCATTTTGATCACTCCCTTTCTGTGCATTAAGCAGTATATGTACAGAGTCTATACATATACTGCTTAATATTTTTGCAAACTGTCTATACTATAGACAAACATTTACAATTATTAAAATATATTACCGAATTCTAACACAATGTATAATTTCAGGGAAATCAAATAGTAAACTAGTTATATCCATATGGCTTGTGTACTTTTTAGGCATTGGTTGTAGGCTGTAATTTATAAAAAATAACTAGCATATTTAAATAATTATAACAAACCCTAATTAAAAATTGAGCAGTGAAACTCTAATATTTTTACATTATGCATGTTACCTACTCAATCGTGACAACATTATAAAATTGTAAGTGAACAAGGTATTAACATACCATCACTGTGATATGGAAACTAGTCTTTCATTTTATGGAGTTTACAACCTTATTATCTACATTTGCTAAGCTAGTGACATTAATTTAAAAGCAATAGTGAATTTATCAGGATTCCTTTATGCAAAGGAGCTGACTATTTTATATCTAAACCAAAACATCTAAGCTGTTAACAGTGATGTATGATCTACTGTGATAGACGTAGGCCTTAGATAAGAGAGTGGTAGTATACCAGACAAGCTTCGAATTACAAATGTTAATATCCTCAAAACTTTGTTGATCATCCTTCCAAACTCCAATCAGTAACTATGTGTATATGTATGATACAAATATGTGCCTACAAGCCTTGTTTTATTCACACATGCAAATCAAACATTGACATTCAATACCTATGTGTCTGTTTATAACTCTGTTATCTTTCAGGTCAGTGGTAAAAAGCGTCGGATTTTTCGCAGTCGGCGTAGTTATCGCCAGCGAATGCACGGGCCTTGAAGTAATGCCGGCCGTGCCACAGTAGACACAAGAAATACATAATTGAATTCAAGATATTTAAATAATAGTTAAATTATATTTTTTAAGTCATAGATGAAAATAACAACATGTTAAATTTGTTATTGTTATTTATCACCGTGTGTGGGGTGTGTAGTGAACAAACAAAAAGACCAAACATTGTGTTAATTTTGACCGATGATCAAGATGTCACGTTAGGGGGAATGGTTAGTAAATTTAGAATCTGAATTACTGATTTTAAAATTCCAATATGTAAGCTAATAAATTGATTGAACAGAAAATATTGCTGTTTTATTTTCATTTCAGACTCCAATGCAGAATGTACAAAAATTTATTGGAAAAGAAGGTGTAACCTTTACAAATTCTGTGAGTATGTAACCTGAACTATAATCGTTTGTTCAGTGGCGTAGCGTGGGGTTTTTGCCACACGGGGCCGATCAGAAATTTGCCGCCCCTTTCTATTTTCATCATTAGTAAAAAAAGTAAAATAAAGCAGCCATGTACTCAATTAAAAATGTACTCTTCGTGTTTTTTTTTCAAAGCAACATTCGATTGCTAATATAGCTAAATTCGAAATCCATAATACTAACTAAACCCCGCCGGACATCGAACCTGCAACCTCTTTATGTGAAGCGAGCGTATTATATTCTTCCGTGGATGAGCGGTCATTGGCTGCTTATCAGACTCAATACCAAAAGGTCTAAAATTTTTTTTGTTCGCAACCCCCTCTTTTTATTGTTGTATCGAGTAGGGGTCACTAAGGGGAACACTTTTGGTCATGTGAAGTTTTTTGTAGGATCAACCGTTTCCGGAAAAAACGGGTCCGAAGTTGTGCGTTTATAAAGGGGCCAGGGATTTTTTTTTGTTCGCGACCCCCCTTTTTATTGTCGTATCGAGTAGGAGTATGACTACTACTACACTACCACCAGCCCAACCACCACTACCACCACCACCAATACCACTACAACCACTACCACCACCACCACTACTACTAGAGATGCGCCGAATGCTCGGCCGTATTCGGCATATTCGGAGACTTTTTTAACTTTCGTATTCGGCCGAATATCGGTTAATTTGCCTTTCGGTTTTTCATTTCATTTTTCGGTGAATAATTTGGTATGTAAAGAAAGTATGTAGATAAACAAAAATAATCACTTAGGACATAAAACTGATTCAATAAAACATAATGACATGTTTTCAACCGTAGACAGCCGCTGTTTATGGGTGATCACCGTAGTCAGCAAAAACAGCGGCTGGTTACCGGCTGGCTGACTACGATAACAACCGGCTTCACATCTATGTGCATGCATAAGTTCAGAGATTACTCAAGTGTATTACTCGAAATTCAATAAATCTAAAATACTTAAAGAAATCAAATTCGATTTTTTCGGCAGTGAACAGTTTTCATCCCAGTATCACCATAATTTTAAATAGACTTTACCAGCAACTGAATTTCAACAAATCCCTGGGAATCGAACCATTTGAATGTTTGTAGCCAGCTTACAAAGTCATAACCACTATCTACACAACAGCTAACAAAAGGTATACCAACTTCCCTTCGTTCACCAAATAGTAACTAGATCCGAACGTGGCAGTGGATACTCCTCATGCCCTATTATAAAACTAGCCACTGTTAACATACACCGACACGTGTTCATAAAAATGTTTTGGCGGTTCAAACATAACATCCTCAGTACACGACCTCGCCCGTCTGCTGTCCGAGTCGAGCGAGCCTGCTGACGGGACTGTACGTCCACAATCACCGTACAGTCAACAACAGCCTCGATGGCGGCTGCTACGGCCGCACCTGGTGGAAACACGAGGAGACGACCTTTGCTAATCTGCTGCATAAGAGCGGCTATAGCACGTTCTACGCTGGAAAGTATTTGAACCAGGTTGGTATAATATAGTATACGCGGGAATTTTTATTATGCATACCGATGATAAGTTTATGTAGTTAGGCACATATTTAAGTAACGAAAGAATACGCAATAAAATGTTATGCATAGGTTGACCTTAAAGATTTAAAGATTTTTATTGAACTTTAGAAACGTGTTTACAAGAATAAAATCTAGGTTTGTAAACAACCGAAATTGTTATTAAAACTATATCACAGGGTGCAGCTACTCTTAATTTTTTATGTATTGTATATGTATATGTAGGAGAAAAAAAAACCTTAATATCACTATAAAAACTCGGCGAAAACAAATTATGTGTGTGTGGCCTAAGTAAGATTCTAATTACCTACAACATGGTATCCAAGAATACGTCTAAACTAGATCCCTAGTAAAATACGTACACTACAGTATAAACCCTTCCCGTGGTTGTCAAACGAGAACTTTCACGTTAAGTTCCGTCGTATCGTCGCGTCCAACAACTGTCATCTTCTTCAACTTCCAGTACGGCTCAAAGGAGGCAGGCGGGCCGGAGCGCGTGCCGCCCGGTTGGACCGAGTGGCACGGCCTGGTGGGCAACTCTGTCTACTACAACTACACTTTGTCCAACGACGGCGTCCCAACGTACTCCACCGACCTGTACCTCACTGATATCATTGTAAGCAAGCTAGTCCTCCATATTGGTATCTAATATTATCCAATCTATTGCTCCCTCAATGATGACGATCGTGATCTTGATAGTTATGGGCACAGAGCGCCCTCTACATCCAGCCCTGTCGCTCGCTGCGCTTCTTCTTAGGTCACCTTCTTAAGGTCTTGTAACACCTAGGGGTGCATTGGACTTGTTATTTTTTACTGTAGACTTCACGTGCTCCAGATGCTGCGTTTACTGGCATAAATTTCAATATTACCAGATAATACGATGACCTAGTGAAGGTTGCGGGAAGCCGCTGGATGCGGGCAGCGCAAGGCCAGTCGGCGGCGTGGAAATCCTTCGGGGAGGCCTTTGTTCAGCGGTGGTGTTTTGGCTGATGATGATGATTACTAGATAATAATCATCAAATGCAGTAGGACCCAAAAATAAGAGACTACCAAAGCATCACTTAGAGCTTAATAAACTTTGTCGTGACGCACTTTTGTAAACAAAAAAAAATAATTACATCAGTCAAAATGTTAAGTATTGAATACAAAGTAATACAATACTATTATAAACATATTTGAATTGAAGTTAATTGTTTGATAAGTTTTAATCATATGATACGATTAATAATAGGAGTCAGAGCATTGACCTACACGGTCAACGTTACATTGGGAATTCTGTGCTAATATAATAATAAGAGTATAATATGTGCGTATGTATTGTATATAATACTCCATCTCGAAATGGATTACTTACCTATCGATCGATTTACATAAACAAAGAAGTTTTATATCGTTGCTCCGGGGAGCGGGGTGCAAGTCTGTGTACATAAATATGTATTTATTAGTTACTACTGGGATAATAGCGTTCCGTATTCACCGGGGATGAGTGAAAAACAGCTTTCGTCGTCGGATAATATTTTACGATCGACTTGAATCTGAATCAGTGATATCTATGGCGACCTCTGCAGTTCTCTCCACAAACAACAATTCCTAGAATGCGCTAGCGAAGTTTCGTCGAACTTATGCATAATATACGACTTCCAAACATTAACGGTCGGACCACGGTCAGTCCCCAGACATACCACCTCGCCTGGCGGAGGTACCTCCCTTTTCCTCCAACTGAAGGGTGGAAGGAAACAGACCGTTCCTACTTAATGTCGAAAATTATAGCCTTCAGACTGATACAATTGGGAAGATGACTGCATGAAAAACAAATTATCAACTATGACTCACTAAATTAATCTCGCAATAAAATTTCGAAAAACCTTATTTGTTTTGTTTTCCATCTCATATTCATTTTTTTTATTTGCTCAGTGACGCCGAAAAACTATGACGTCACGTCTAGGTATTTCAATCAGTTTTAGAACTAAGTATCGTTTTTCACAGATGTTAAAATGTAACTCAAATGACTAGTAGTCATCTACCCTATTCCAATCGTAATTACAGAGGGAGTTAAGCATCCGTTTCATCGAGAACCAGACCGAGTCGCAGCCGTTCCTCATGGTGCTGGCTCCCCCCGCCCCGCACCAGCCCTTCACCCCCGCGCCGCGCCATCAGGGCAAGTTCAGCAACGTCACTGCTGTCAAAGACCCCAACTTCAATATTACCGCTACGGTAAGTGTATGTGACACTCCCCCCTTGGTTTCACGGTCGGTATAGCCAAGTTAATAATACACAAAAGTATAATTCCTATCAAATAGTGACTCATTCTGTAGAATCAATGTTTGCGTTTCGATAAATAAACTAAATAAATAAATCAAAAAATACTTTAATAATAAGAAAAAATATCTTTATTGCACATAAAAAAACTACAAATTAAGGATTACATGGTATGGTGGTGCAACTTGGACGGCCGTATTACTCAAAGCGATTTTTTCCAGACACAACAATATGAATATATAATAATCAATCCAGGACAAACACTGGCTGATGCGGATGCCGCCGTCCCCGCTGCCCGCGCCGCTGCTGCCCTCGCTAGACCACGCCTACCGCGCGCGGTGGGAGGCGCTTCTGGCCGTCGACGAGATGGTCGCCGACGTCGTCGACTCGCTAGACACGCACTCGCTACTCGAGAACACCTACTTGATTTATACGTCAGATAATGGGTACCATATCGGTGAGAATTTATCCTGGTTATGATCTTCGATTATGTTAAAGATATACAAGCAGGACAAACTTGATGAAATTGCGCTTTACCTAGACAAGGCGACAGCTTTCCGCTGTTTTGTCCTATAGAGATAAGACTATTGTCTGTATAGAGATAGACTATTGTCTGTCTCTATTGTACTGGGTATAAGTACTCTGGTAGATTAAGATTTCACTACACTACCAACTAAAAAGTACTTTCGTCTTTGATATAAGCTAGTTAGAGAAAAATAAGAAACAAAACGGGATCGTAAGTTTACAACTTTACCTTTCCTTCTCATTACAGGCCAATTTTCCCAAGTATACGACAAGCGCCAACCATACGAGTCAGACGTAAAAGTCCCTCTCCTCATAAAGGGACCGGGCATCTCCAAAAACGTCGAAAACCATCAACCAATCCTCAATATAGACTTAGCACCGACTGTATTGACACTCGCTGGATTAACACCGCCTAGTCACATGGATGGCCATGCTATAGAGCTGGATGCGGCGAATGGAAGCCAAGAGAGGAATATGCTGATTGAATACTATGGGGAGGGCAGAGATGGTTCTGTCAGTGCAGAGTGTCCGTGGATTTATGATAGCTCCAACTTAGCAGTGAGTATTCAAGAGATTAAATTGTCTACATAAAAATACCTTTCTCCAGCAGTGGACTTTTTTCATAAAAATGTCTTATAAGATTGCTTAAAGCATTGATAACTTCTATTACAGTTAGATCATCGAGGTCCACCTTATAATAATTTACAATAATAGATATACAGAGATAATTATAACTTTTATAAATAAAAAACTTAATATGTATGTGCTTTATATTTCCAGCAATGCAAGCCCGAGTACGCCTGCAAGTGCCAGGACTCAAAGAACAATACGTATGCTTGCGTCAGGCACATTGCTCAACGGATTAACATGAAATTCTGCAAATTCTTCGATGAAGAAGTAAGTTTTTAACTTAGTTACGAATTTCTTCTACGCAGCAAAACACATTATCCGTTGTCGATAAAAATAACGACCATTTTCGTAATTTCAGAAAATAATACATTATATTTAAAAGTGTAGTAAAAATACTAAAACGTTAAGCCGTTGGTGCCGGCTGCTATCACGAAATGATAATCGTTAAGCCATGTCGGAGGCCTTATAGTCGGCTTGAAAACTTCTTACTCTGGAGTTCGCTATTAGTCTCATGACCTCGACCAATCCGGACTTGGTCCCCGTGTGTGGAGTATGGCCTAATCTTCCCGACGTACGGGAAGAAACCCGTGTCCCTGCAGTGGGGACGATATATATGGGTTGTTAACCAATGATTATATCAATGCAAGAAAATAAACGCTGTAAACCACAGATGGCATTTTTCTTTGCAAATTCTTATCAGAAAAAAATGCGTCGTATGATCCGGTCCTCACAGCTCTACGACTAATAGAAAAGATCAGCGTTGAAATTGTATTCTGAAATTCCAAAAGTTTTTCGGCTCCGATGTAAAATGTACAGTTAGTGGGTTACAGCGTTTACGCTTTTTTGCGTCGATACAGAAAAAAGAAAAAACATTCGCTTGCAGAAGTTTCAAGAGATGTACGACCTGTCCCGCGACCCATACGAGCTAGCCAACATAGCGGACCGCGCGCTGCCCGCCCTCAGGCACTGGTACCAGCTGCTTCTGAGCCGCCTGCTCGAGTGCCGCGGGGCCCACAGCTGCGACGACCCTTTGGGAACCAACCCCTGAGTCTCCCTTTACGATCGATAGTTCGTTCATATACGAAGTACCGTTTATATCATGCAAGTGTATGTGAGAGTGGAAAACGACAGATGTGAGAGGTTTTCACAACTCAACCAAAGACGCGAGATCACATTAATAAAGTCGTGATATTTGACACATTTTAACCATTATCCATACATAAGGGTGTAGGTTGCAATTATTGTACAACAGCTTAGTAGCGAATCTCTATTGATTGTTGTATGCTGTAAAATAAATACATGTTTATTTCAATCAAAGAAGTTTTATTTCGTCGCTCGACGCCGGAGCGAGGTGCAAGCTAGCTCTAAATGCATTAAGGTTTATACTCAGCTAGACCTCTTAAGCGCCATAATATCTGAGTATGCTGTGCAGTTATCGAACGATACTGAATGTATTTGTAAAGGCGTGGGTTGTCTTCACATGCCACGACATTCTTAATGCTATGTGGTGATTCGTATAAACCTTTCAATTTCAATATACTTTACCTTTTTTTATTACTTTTTTAATCTTTATTTTATTACTTTATTTTAATATGTTGTTGGCATTAAGAAATGTTAATATACATTTTTCGTTAACGTCAAAGACCTACATATTCCATCCTACAAAATGTTTCAAAGCATTGTAGTATAAAAAATACAAGTCAAAAAGGATTTTTTTTATTTTTATTACGAACAAAATCAACACTTTTATAAAATTATTCATAAACGTACATAAACATATGCTAAAGTATAATAATATCAAAAATTCATCACAGTCACGTCATTTATGGCAGCTTAATACAAATGCAAGTTTGCTTCAAAAAAATTATACAATACCTGTAACAAATTATAGGTAACCAATTTAATTATTTGTTGAAAAAGTATTGCGCGTTTACTACAACTTTTCGTCACTTTATTAGTTAATACATTATTCGACAGCGTTAGGGATATAAAGATTTATTAAAACTAATCGAATGCACCAAACGCAAAATAATTCAGATCACATTTCACCGCGACGAGGGAATGAAGAGTACACGTAACTCCATGTGATGTTAAGTGTCTCCAGGCCAGGCTTATTGGCTTCGATGGCCCAAAGTGCCTGTTCTTAAGATACAAAATCAATAGAACGCCAGTATCGCTGCGTTTTCCGGCTGGCATTAACGTAACATTTTCCACTCGGGGGAATTGCTCCACTAAACAAATACGTAGCTCCCATCAACACAGATACATATATAAGGAGCATAGTGAATATAGTCACAAGAGTACAAGACCCCGTGAGCGTGACGAGTTGAAGGCCCGACCACCAGCGGCCATACAATATAACTTCGTCGGAGGAGTGCTGACGTGCTGTGAGTGTGGCCGCACATTCTCAGCTAAAATTGGCTACGTCAGTCACATTAGAGCACACGAACGTCGCTCTAATAAGTGATTGCAGTCGCCGAGGCCGAAATCGGTCTGGATTGATTGATTGATTGACAAGACCCCGTCCGGTCACTGACCTCGGCATCAGGTGACGGCGGCGCTGCCCTGCGGCCGGCTCTGTATGCTGAAGCAGTCTGTGAGCTTGGTCTGCTGCATTAGCTCCTCTTGCCACACGATGGGGCAAGGGAAGTACTTCTGCGACAACGGAAAAATAACTCTTCATAGTGTTACAGATGTGAATGTTATTAGGTGAAAAATTGTACTCGAGTTATATTATTGTATTTATTAGGAAATTGCAATTTTAACTGTTAAAAAAGTAACGTCATTAGTTTTCTGTTATCATTAAATACATAGTTTAAAACAATCTCATCGAATTTAAAATTACAAAAATCAATGTCAAGGAATATTATTATATTTTGTTCTTCAGAAAACCAATAAAAATGCCTTAGTCTGTCTGGAATGTTAGGTATGTTTCATTATAATTATCATCAGCTAAAAGACGACCACTGCTGGACAAAGGCCTACCCTAAAGATTTCCACGACGACAAATCCCGCGCTGCCCGCAACCTTCAAGTCATCGGTCCACCGAATGGAAGGTCTGCTTTCGCTACGTTCGGTGCAAGGATATTTGTCAAATTAAAATCAAAATACTTTTTATGAAAACGTATTCTTATTTATCTTTATGTATTCTTTTTTTTTCTACCTAATAAAAAGTTCATACCACTCGAAACTTGTACACTTAACGTTTCCGGAAGTGTTAGCGGAGCGAGAACTCCGAACTTTACTAGGAGAAGTAGATAAACAAACACATTACTTGCACGGCTTTGGCGCCGCCCGATATGTCCACGGTGGGCACCACCTGCCGCGGCTTCAGGAACTTCACGAAGCGGATCAGCTCCGAGAAGCTAGAGTGCTCACTGTACGGTATGCCTGTGACACAATAATAACACCTTTATATGCGCCTAAACATCATATCACTCCAAAATGTGGAGAACAAAAAGTTTGTCAGTTTCAAGAGTAGAATCCCATCTCCTTAAAGAATTGCTACGCCTCATCGTCTTTGTGCGTCTGTTACAGACGATTAAGCAATATCTGCTGCAAAGCATCTTTTTTGGTGACTGTATACGCTTTTGAAAACTTGTATCTTAAAATGTATTCAAAAACTTGTATCTTAAAATATATAATAACAGTCTGTGTTATCTAGCCATACAATTATGGCCGTTCCAAGCAAAAAGCGTCCAGTGGTCGGCATTTAGTTTCCGAGATATACGCAGTTTTGTAAAGTTGGGTGAAATAACGGCACTTCGTGATTTTAATTTTTTAATAATTATAGCTCTTATTTGAAAGTTCGTATAGTAAATGATTTTATATGATGTTACTCTATGTAACAAGCAAGTAAAAGTGTGTGTTTTTTATAATCGAACTTTAAAAATGCTTTTTTTTCAGAGCTTCAACTTTAAATGTCTGGAAAAATATATAAATATATGCCAGATTTTGAATATTTTTTGATCCTCAATATTAATTGACTATTTGAAATTCCGAATCTAGTCTTAACTTAATACCCCACTACTGGACCCTTTTTGCTTGGACGCCCACAATTTATTAAATCACGTCAAATTATAAAGGAAATCAAAACATTTCTGAACAGTCGGTTTGCCAAACTGCTAGTTTTTCTTTATTCACAAACGTCAAGCGTAATGCCAAGGGCATTACGCTCTCACCTGATGGCGAGTGATTATGGTGCCGAAGTACAGGGTGTTAAAAAGTGTGTGTTTTTAAGTTTAAAATTTTAAGGGGTTACTTTTTTTTTAGTTTCCCATAAAAATCTTGATTCACTATTC
Source organism: Coleophora deauratella (assembly GCA_958295455.1). Classification (NCBI taxonomy): domain Eukaryota; kingdom Metazoa; phylum Arthropoda; class Insecta; order Lepidoptera; family Coleophoridae; genus Coleophora; species Coleophora deauratella. Next base: position 7,581,838 of record OY282409.1, on the reverse strand, counting down.
GGATTCAGTATGTAAAACTGGAAAAAAGTTATAAATCGGATTTATCAATATTTTTTCTGAATTCTATGCTTGAATCTGAGTAACCCCTTAAAATTTCAAACGCACTTTTTTACAGCGGGCCAAGATTCCCCAACGTAAAGGAAAATAGCTACATTATCTCCATGACGAAACACATCCATGCTATTAACAGTGATATTTGGGGACAAGACTTAGATAAAATGATGGTAGCTAACCAGGTGGGCTTAGAAAATACCCTGTCACCAAATAAATAAAGTCTTTTGGCGACAACAGTTAGGATTACCGCACACACCGTGTATGGTGACGCCGTCTTTCTCAACGATGGAGTTCTTGCCGTTCTCCCAGCCGCTCGGCTTGAACGCCACCACCTCACTGAACGCGCCGTTCAAGCTGTCCAGATAGGTGCGCAGTTTCTGCATACAAAGCAAATCATTGAGTGAAAAACCCAGAGGATAGCCTCTGCTGGGGTTTGGGGATCTTTTCTCATGAGGGTTAGGTCGAGTTTCGAGTTTGGTGGAGGTTGAAGGGTTTATGGCGACCTCCGTTGTGAAACAACTTATACATTAGTACTGTCATACAGTATGGCTACTTTAAAATCAATCTTTCCTGCGGGTAACATACGGGTGACTGAACCATAGAGGTGACCGACTTCGTGCACGAGTCGGCAGTACATACAACAGGAACGACGTCACATTAACGCTGGCGCTAAGCTGGGACGATGTCACGTTAACTCTGGCGCTAAGCTGCGGGGTGAGGTGACTGACTTCCTGCGTGAGGAGGCAGCACACACAACGGGGGCGACGTCACATTAACGTGACTGACCTCGTACGAGGAGGCAGCACACACAACTATGGGGACCACACATTAACTCTTGCGCAAAGTTACCGGGCCGACTGACCTCGTGCGTGAGAGGCACATACAATACAAGGGGAGCGACGTCACATGAACACTGGCGCTAAGCTACGGTGACGGGGCACTGACCTCGTGCGTGAGGTCGCGCATGGGCACCACGTGCAGCTGGCACGAGTGCGCGGGCGCGTGGCTGAAGCTGCGGCCCTCCACGGCGCGCAGCACGCGGTCCTTCTCGGGGCACGCCCACACCGAGCACCCCACGCGCCGCGCCATGCCCAGGAAGAACTTCTCCTTGCCTGGTTGGTCAAACAATACGGTACTCGACTACTAATCGTCTGAGCTTCTTTTTATCAAATGTCAAAAAATGTTTGAAATAGTAAACAACAACGTCATAATTTAAAATTCGTTTCCATGCTCATTACATAAAAAAGCGGCCAAGTACGAGTCAGACTCGCCCATGAAGGGTTCCGTAGCAACAAGTAACATAATATAAAAGTTATTGTAGTTCATTGTAGGTAAATTGCGGTTTACGATTTATGACGTATTAAAAAAAAACTACTTACTAGATCTCGTTCAAACCAATTTTCGGTGGAAGTTTGCATGGTAATGTACATCATATATATTTTTTTGTTTTATCATTCTCTTATTTTAGAAGTTACAGGGGGGGGACACATATTTTACCATTTTGGAAGTGTCTCTCGCGCAAACTATTCAGTTTAGAAAAAAAATATATTAGAAACCTCAATATCATTTTTGAAGACCTATCCATAGATACCCCACACGTATGGGTTTGATGAAAAAAACATTTTTGAGTTTCAGTTCCAAGTATGGAGAACCCCCCAAATTTATTTATTTTTTCTATTTTTGTGTGAAAATCTTAATGCGGTTCACAGAATACATCTACTTACCAAGTTTCAACAGTATAGTTCTTATAGTTTCGGAAAAAAGTGACTGTGACATACGGACGGACAGACAGACAGACATGACGAATCCATAAGGGTTCCGTTTTTTGCCATTTGGCTACGGAACCCTAAAAACTCCATATCTAATTAATTCTCAAGCTAGTCAGTTTATGTACAGTTTCAATAAATAGTGAAAAATTACGCCACAAATTACAAACTCAAACTCAAACTCAAAATGTTTTTTATTAAGTAGATGCTTTACACATGCTCTTAAATCGTCAATATTTTTTTCTACCTAGCACAAAGTCCCTACCACGCGGGACTTGTACACTCAACGTTTTGGGAAGTGTTTGCGAAGCGAGAAGAAACGTCGAGCCCAAAAGAAACTCGCTTCAACACATTTTTTAAATAAAATCTTAAATTCTATTAAAATTTATGTTAACAATAAAATTGTGAGCTGGAGAATCTATACATGTCCATATATCATTGTCATGTCATTTATTCCTAGAAACCTCATTACATTCCTAGAAAGCGCTATCGAAGTTTCTTCGGACGTATGTAATATACACGACTTCCAACCATCATTGGGTTGGACCACAACAGATTTATAAGTGGTGTAAAAAAAAGCTTAGTGTAACTTATTTTATAGTCTGTAACTATACCTACTGAATAAAATTAAGTAAAAATAAATATAGCCGTCACCCATCAAGTCGCTCACCGATCGTATACGTCCCGCACACGATGAGCACCGAAGAGAACTTCTTGCCCGACTTTTCCAGCAGCATTTTCTTCTGCCGCAGGACGTACAGCGCCATTTCCAGGCTCTGGTCTTGAGTGGGGAAATCGTAGCGAGGGTTGCAGTACCTATGGACCAAAAAAATTACAGAAAATTTACTACATTATGCTGGAAATAGTAGTCGTAGTGACCATAACATCACCATCACTCAGTCAGCTGTCAAACATGACTGGACCATAGAGTACGAAGTACTAACTATTCACCACTGAACACTCCATTCAAATCGTCAGAGTTGTTTACCTACTAAGGCCTCCCTTTCTAACACGTAGGAGCGAGCGAGATAACTGAGTGACGACTGCATGGACCGTTATCAAATTGTACCCATGGGCGTAGCTAGGGGGGGGGCAGGGGGGGCCAGGCCCCCCCTCCAAATCTCTTGGCCCCCCCTAGAAAAATCAGCAGTAGGCCTGACTAAGACCGAGGTCATTCTTTAAATTTTCGCGTTCGGTCCTCTCACTACTTTTTACAATATATAAGCAGAACCACTAGATTTTTCCCGACACATAACAAGGTCGAAAACTGACCAAAAATTTGTTAAATTTCTGCTACAAATCAGAAGTCATTTAAAATATTCGGGCTCGCTTCGCTCGCGTTTAACATAAAGAACTATTCTACTGTCTGGCAAATAGCATTACAGTGGGATTATCCTCGCTTCGCTCGCGGAGAAAAGATCTCTTATCATGTATAGAACTTCTTAAGATAAATCTCAAATTTTTGCGCTCGCTTCGCTCGCGCTTTTGTACCAGACTTGCTAAGTACATCTCAAACTATTAAAAAATGCAATTTATTAGAAAAGCTTGGTCAAATAAATAGAAAAAAAATTATACATGTATCTATATGACCTAACTACACGATAAGCCAAAAACTATAACGCTTCTCATCTCACTAATATTATAAATGCGAAAGTATGGATGTTTATTTGTTCCATACAAAAGCAACAAAGCTACTACATAATTTTTTGAAAATGCGCGTGGATCGCGTTTTATCGCTTTGCAACCCCCAAATGACTGTGATAGTACTTCTTCTGTGCGGCTCCCCCTAGAAAAAATCCCTAGCTACGCCAATGACTGTACCCACAGGAGGGTGAGATTCTACCTCTACCTCTAGTCTACCTCTAGTCTACGCGATGGGCCATCATGGATGAGCAAGAGAGACAAAGCTATATAAAAGTAGAGTAATGATGTAAGTACGTCTTTGTCTAACCTATAGTTCTGTCCCTCTTGCTCGCCCATGATGGCCCATCGTGTAGAGGAGGTTAGAGAGCGGCAGAGAGTGTCCATACTGTATGTAGCTTTTAATAAACTGTGCTTTTTCTACATAAAGAAGCAACCCTCCCTGCAAGTATATCATAGCCCGAAACCCAGTCGTTCAGCTGGGAGCTGGGAGTAAGGCACTACAGTCATCACTTGGTTGTCCCGCTTGCTCTTATACGTTAAAAAGAGAAGTAATCTTAAGTCGAACCATATCTGGCAGCATGGAATCTCATTTCCCGTAGCGCTATCCTTTTCTGTCGCTCAGACACATACTGTCTCCACTACTGGGACACGGGTCTCTTCTCATAACTGGTAAGTTAACGCCATTCTCTGTATACCTATCTGAAATCCTACAGTAACAATATAATTCTTTGCTTTTTCCTGCAGCTTTTTTATGCATATGCACACAATCACGCATACCCTTAAAAACCACAATAACCTATATTTCCTAAACTATTGACCTTTTAGTCACCTATGTACATGAAACTTGACCACTCACGTAGTGTCCAGATAGATGGTGTGTATGTCCTTATTCCAGAACACGGGGTAGGACTCCATGGCGGGGGCCGCCCGGAAGTCGCCCGTGTGCAGCAGCGTCTTGCCGTTCGGCAGCGAGAACACCAACATTATGGCACCAGGGCAGCTGCGGTGGACAACAATAAGGTGTACTCGTTACGACGTACATTTTCAATATCTTCGTCTTCTTCTTAGGTCCTCTAACTCCTCGAGGAGCATAGGGCCTCAACTACAGCTTTCCACTGCTTCCGATCGGCGGCGTCATTTTTAATATGATGTACACAAATACATAAATGAAAAAAGAAAACAGGTAAGTTTATGTTATTTATTACACAAGTCGGAATTAGCTACATAGGTATGCTGTGTGTTCAAAATTTTATTGAGTAGGTTAGCTACAAGTACCTAACTTGAAATCGTTGAATAATGGTGAAATACATCGCATAACTTTAATAGAGACGCAGTACGGGTCTCTTCCCATAGCTCGGTAAGGTTAGGCCATACTCCACACACGGACACCAAGTTCGGATTGGTGGAGGTTGTGGGGAGTTTTCGATGCCTTGTAGAATAGTAATAAAACCCTATATAGGAAGCAGTAGTTTATACCTTTCATTTCATTGGGGTTTATAAAGTCACATGGACAAGATCTAAAGCTAAGGCTTACACTCTTATATAGCCTTAAAACACTAATGAATAAAAAAATAACAATCACGAGATTTCAGTTTATATGATATGTTAGTTGCTACGAAAGAGACCAAATGCTACTCACTGGTTGGCGTCGACAGCCGTCACCTGGATGCCGTCGATGGTGAAGGTGTCGTCGTTGTCGATGATGTGGATGTTCTTAGAATTTACGCCCAGTCTGGTCATGCACAGTTCAGCTGAAACCAAACTTTAACTGTTAACTAGTTGATTAATCTGCGGCTGAACTAATAAACCCGTGATTCATGTGAAAATGTGCAGTTTCTTATGGAGTAATGTGCGTATGGGGAAATGAATATTCTCTGCATTTACATTGGGAACCCAAAAAATAATGCAACTTAACAGATCAACGCTATTTATTCTAATAACTACACAACCGCGATAAAGGGTGGGGAACAACATAGGATAGTTTTATTCCAAAAACTTATTTTCATGCACGCGTCTCGCGCACTGCACACTCAACTAAAATCATAAATAAAACGATATAAACGCGGGTGGAGCCGCGAGCCAAAGCTAGTCAAAAAATAAAATTCGACTACATATTTATCTTATGTAAAACTAAGATCAAAACTAGTCACGTTTTTAACTAACTATAACAGACTAGTTAACACAAGAGGCTTCAGCGAAATCTAAACTTCAAGAAACAGGATATAAAACAAGCTAACAATAATTATTCACACACTTACCAGTTATTTTAGAACAAAACAGGAATTTGTTGAAACTTTTCTTCAGACCAGCATAGTGGTCTGAGTGGAAATGTGTCAGAAAATAGTGCTTCACGTTTGGAATATCGCCGTAAGAGAATGCGTCTACTGCGAAATGTGTACCTGGAATAGAAATTGGTTTCAAATGACAAGAAATTAAATAAGTCTGTGGTGTTGCTGTGCCGTGACTGGTGATGCACTTAAATGCACTCTTTTGCAAAAGTACTCATGATCTTTCCTTACACTTTTAAAATAAGGTAGACCCAGGTTTTGACACGGAACGGAACAAATTTGGTCTTGAAAGACTGTACGCCAAGACGCCAAGAGGATTAATGCATGTGGCTCAAAAATCGTGGGAATCATGTTCTCAGATGATGAAAGCTTTATCTCATCGACAAAATACTGTTACCTGCAACTATTTTATAATGGGGGATATTCCTCGGCGAACTTGTGGACTTGACGGACTTGGTTTTGGTTGTCAGCGAGAAGTGCAGCGAGTCGGCCTGGCGCCGCGGCGAGTGCGACGAGCCGCTGTCGTGCTTGGCCGAGGCGGCGCGCCGGGCGTCCGTCTGCTTGGCAGTTAAGAGCAGATACAACATGACGCTGTATAAACGTGAGCGTTTGAGTTACTTCGTCGGAAGAGGAGTTCCTCACGAACTAGTTTATGAATAATGCCATTGTTGCATTTTTGATTGGCAGAATAGTAATTCTTATGTCACTATTAAATGACTGATGAATGATAAATCCACAGTAGTACAGCTTAGTTATTTGTTGATGTATTTTAGATGAAGCTCGGTCAGCTAGCTAATGCAATTAATATTATTATTGTATGGCCTTTAAATTAGGTAATAGCAGGTTCTCCTGGTGAGTTTCAACCCTCGAAGCCAGTTTGACCTAGTGTGGCAGGTCCACTAGGCTACAAATTGGACGCCTACCTTACCGATCACTAGTTACAAGTATTCTTCAATGCATTGACAATTCTCGGCAACGCAATAAACGGTTCCATCAAAACATAAAATTTATTTATGGGTACTTAGCAAAACAATATGGAAACTATGGTACAAAGAACACCATAAATACTAATAAAGGGCATGTGGAGTAACCCGTGGCGGTACTTATGGAATTTTAGGTTAATTATCAAAATCATTCCAAACCAAATGAGACATTCGGCGACCAAAACCTTTAAATACAAAATTAAAGAGCACAGGACGATGGTTACCTGTGAGGTGCGAAGCGCCGCGCGCGAGGACTGGCCGTCGCGGGCGCGCTGCTTGGCGCCGGCGTGCGGCGAGCCACACGGGGCCGCGCACCGGCCACCCTGACTGTCCACCGCACCCAAGTTCTTGCTCATGACTGCACCACCCTCCCAACCCACATCATTATTTTTATTTTCACTACTACCTTTTACACCCGACAACAGTGTCCCATCCACAACATCGACACTCTTCCTAAAGTAGCAATCGATCCGTTTCTGTTTCAGACCGTCGCCGACCCGCACGTGTCCCCCATCGCTAACGTAAGATTTTCTCTTATTATTTGTATATTTGTTGTTACGCAGAATTTGTTTTTTCACTAGTTTATAATTTGGTGGTTGAACAATAACATGAGTGAGCTTCGCAATGTCATCTGTATTTAAAATTAGAACTTTTGAGTCTTCATTGACTTCATTGGCATCTTGTGACAGTCTTTTCTTTTTAATTTCTAGGTTAACAGCAACTGCTGATCTCTTTTGTGGAGATTGAGATTGTTTAACCTTATTCATGCTTGCATCAGATCTACTTCCACTGTCCGATAGTGATATGTGGGAATTTTGAAACAGTTCACAATCAATATTAGTTATGTTTTCCTTATGAGTAACCAATACTTTCTTAATACTAGTGTTCTTTGTACTTAAATCAACTTTTTCACAGTCTTGCATACCAAAAGATATTGAGATTACAGGTACTTCTATGTGATCATACTGGATAGTGCTGCTACTATCATTTAAAGGCCCAGTAACAAGATCAGTAGCTGACGAGACTGTTATTGCTGAACTATTACAATTATCTAAATTTTTTGTTGGTATTTCTATACCTCCAAAGCTGAATGAACTTAAATTATCATTGTTTTTTATGGTGTTTATGTCTTCAATAGCAGATAAACCAATACTAAGATCATCAATGGTTGCCTTATTCCATGAATATTTGGGTGCAGATTCATTAGGAGTCAATTTTGGACAGTTTTGTATGTTTTCTTTACCATTGTTTTTGTTAGGTATTTTAGACGATTTTTTTTCTTTTTTAGTGAGGAGGATCTAGAACAATAAATAACAATATTACTGTGGTGAAAAACAATGAAATTAAAATTTAATCCCAACTAAGATTATACATATGTATTTTTGTTTGCTTTATCTTGCCACCTCAGCACCTCAACCAATCTTGACGAAAGTCATGAAAGTAACTTGTGACATGGAGAAGGATGTATGCTATTTTTATCCAGATTCCTCAAGTGTTTCCCATGTTAACAACCCTTTGCGTCCCCACTGTAGGGGCACGGGTCTCTTCCCATAACTCAGGAAAGTTAGGCTATACTCCACACATGGGGGCCAAATCTGGATTAGCTGATTTCCCATACCCCATACTTATTTATGAGCGAAGCCATGTGAAGAAATGACTAATCAATGATTTTACAATGTTTTTTTTTGTGCTAACAACTCATTAAGTCATTTTATTAAATGGTATATTGGTAAATTACCACTTACAATGCTTTTCTCCTCAGTAGCCGAGATCAGTTTCTTCTCAATCCCAATATTATTTGTATTGTTTTGAAGGTGCTGAAGCACTCCATCATTTTTTGCTACACTTTCTTGCTTATTCAATGGAGTGACCTGATATCAGTTAAAACTGTTTAATTAATGTAAATTATTTTTTATACTGAAATCAAATCTTAAGGTGAAGTTTTGTGGGTTCGATTTTGCAAGAGGACATATGACCAATGAAAACAAACGCGCGCAACCGACACGCCGAGGGTGACGCGAAAAAACTCAACTATGGAAGGTGAGCTTTCAGCCACCTGCTTCTGTTGGTGAAGCTTGGAAGCAGAGCCACACTTTTTAAAGGGTTTAGTATTGTCGCATCGGCGCATCAGTCGCGACCCATAGAACTCTGTTTAAAAATCAATTAAGTCAAATATTTTATATCATCCTCAGCGGAAAGACATCCACTGTTGGACAAAGGCCAAAAATAAAATAATTTCAATTTTTGCTAAATAAGATAAAAATACTTTATTGCTCAGTACCTAAATTAATTAAAAAATAATAATAAAAACACAAATAAACATTAAAATCATTGACATGCAAAGGCAGCCTTATAGCTTCAAACGATTTCCTCCAGTTACCTTTGGAGGAAACAAGAAGTGAAACTATAGCAGCTGAATTTAACAGTCACATGGCAAGATACTGCAATAGCTTACATGAATTAATCAGGATAAGCTCAAAGATTACACAAAATAAATATAGCAAAAAGGTTACATCATTTGCATGTTATTTGACTTACATTGTTTAAATTTTTCTGCGTGATTGATGGCCCATTCCTTCTCTTCAGTGACAGTGAACATCGGCTAAGGATGGAATTCTAAACAACAAAAAGAACCAATATTTAAAAATTAATTATTGTATTACCTATGGCAAAGAGTCTAACATACTTATACTGCATCTACTTATACACTTGTAAGAAATAACTACAAACAAGAAAATATACTTGTAACAGATAGCTTAATGCTTTGACCAGTAGAGTAATGTGCAACTGTCATGCCTTATATACAGTGGTTTTTTAGTTCTTAATTAACATCCAAAATATCGGAACTACATTAGAAATGGGATGCCGGTGGGAGACTGATAAGTAGTAGTGCAGGGCAGGGAGGGAGTGTCCACTAGCCACTCTGTGTAGGTAGTTACATTTTTACTCCTCTTCACTTATATACTTACTTGAGTCAACGACAAATCCGCAGCTTTCCTAACAGACCTGGGATTTAACAAGGACGGCACGTAATCATTAATGTTATCATTGTTCATTTTAAAGTCACGCAAAAATTCTGATCATAAGAATAAGAACTATTATTGAAATCACAATAGAACAAATTAGACAGCAAATCCATCCACATAACATGTTAGTTTGACAATTACACAGAACATGCACTGTAAGTTCTTGTAATTTGGCCAAGAAAGCGTTTTGGGCCATGTTGAATGATTTCTTGATGTGTTGGTGTTTTGTAGTCTGGACATGGACGAAATATAGTTTGGATATTTTTTCTTCAATCGTAGATTTAAAAGAGAACGCAGTAACAATTTTTTGCAAAATCTAAGCAAAAATCAACTACAATTTTATTCCAGCTTTCGAATTTGACATGTTTTTGTATACCTATAAATATCAGCTCCGGATGTGTTCAAAAACAATTGTGTTCTCAAAACTTCATTGAAACCCCAAGAGGCGACGTGTCCATTACGCCAGCGGAATGTTGTAGCTAAGAAGGATGTCAGTATAATAGGGAATTAGAGCATCATTAGGACTAATTGTACGCCAGCAGCGGAATTTGTGCGTCTTACAATTTCGGAGATATTCATAAAAAACCGATTCCGCCAGAGTAACGTTCCCTCAGCGGGATAATTTTGAAAAAGACGGTCTAGCTAGCTCATAACAAAGTACATGACTGAGTAGCTTTCGTCGTGTTATAAATGTGCGCAAATAGCGGAATTTGTGCATCTTACGGTTTTCGAATTATTCAAGATTCCGCTGCAGTAACGTTTTTGTGTTTTCTGTATCTCGAAAACGGCTGATAGAAGAAATGTAAAAAAAAACACTAGTACACCTTAATTTGTGCGTAATTTGAGCAATGTTAGTTTTTTGAAAATTATATTTTTTTAGAAATTAATTTGTTTAGAAAATCAGGAAATTCTAATTTACAAGGAAACGAATGAAGTTGCAATCGAATAAAGAGCACTCAAATATTCCTCTAGTAGACCCTAATAATGTCTGTAATTGTGGATTGTATTATCCAGTCAATTAGTGAGATATGGCAGAATAAGCTGACGATTTAAAAAAGTGTCAGAATTTGGCATTTTCAAGGATTTTTTTTTAAATAGCAATAGAAAAGTTATATATTTTTTTATGACTTGTTTGCTAGAAAATAATTTTAATAAAGTACTGAGCTAGCAACTTTTGTTTCATACAAGATAGTACGGGAATTTTCCGTTTATTAATTTTTAAGTAGGTAAACCATATACATAATTATCCATAATATCGGAGTTCCATGTGGTGAAGCAGATTTTAGCAGATCTCTTCTTTCTTCTCTCAGAACTCTTCATTGTTTCATTCTTCATTTTAATTTTTATTTTAACCTTCTCGAACTATTAATCAGTATGCTAGAAACTAAACACTACTTAATGTTGCATTTTATTTATCCTCTATTGGTAAGCCCTTGGCATCATCTCACCTGATGGTAAGTAATGATGACGCCGAAGATGGAAGCGGGCTTATCAAAGAATCCCCAACGTAATGGGGAACTGGCTATCTTCATGCCGGAACACATCCGTGCTGTTAACATTTATGTTTGGCGGCAAGACTTAGATAAGAAACTTACTATCTAAAAATCTTATTACAAGTAACTTTTATAATAGCTTCGTCCCGGCTGCTATACGAGTACGTAGGTACTAAGAAAACAATCGTCAATAAAACATTTGCACGCAACTGTACTTAGAAAGCTTTCTTCAATATACATTTCATTTAATAAGGTTATCCTTTTGTATAGCGCGGCCGCTTTCTCGTATACATTCTAATTTGGTCGGGTTATAGGGAAAATGTTCGTTCTTTCTTCTTTTGGGTAAATCTTTTTAAATCAACGTTATTCAAAGCTGAAACTTACAGGAAAGCTTGCTAGCAAGACGCTCTAATTTTATGTAAAATATCATGTTTTATAGTCTTATGGGAGTACTGAATTCAATCTTTAAAATTTCGCTAACTTAATTTCGTAATTAAATGGTATATCTCACTAATTGACTGGATAATATAATCCACAATTGCAGACATTATTAGGGTCTACTAGAGGAATATTTGAGTGCTCTTTATTCGATTGCAACTTCACTCGTTTCTTTGTAAATTAGAATTTCCTGATTTTCTAAACAAATTAATTACTAAAAAAAATATTATAATTTTCAAAAAACTAACATTGCTCAAATTACGCACAAATTAAGGTGTACTAGTGTTTTTTTTTACATTTCTTCTATCAGTCATTTTCGAGGTACAGAAAACACAAAAACGTTACTGCATGATGAAATTTGCACACGATTAATAAAGGTAACAGCATATTTAATATCTAAGCATCTAACTTTCATTATTAATTTATCTTTAGAAACTGGGAAATTTCCTACTCAGCTGAAACTGTCAGTAGTCAAACCGTTGTACAAAAAGGGAGACCAAGATGCAATGGGTAATTATAGGCCAGTGACGCTAATTCCCGTATTTTCAAAATTGTTTGAACGCATAATGTTAAAAAGAATAGTAAGTTTTTCCGATAAGTGTGATTTGATTGTTAACGAACAGAACGGCTTTAGAAAAAATAGATCTACAGATTTAGCAATATATCAATTGTTGGAACCCATTCATAAGTGCATTGACGGAAAGGTGAATATCTCAGCAATATTCACCGATATGTCAAAAGCATTTGACTGTGTTCATCATAATATACTTTTCAATAAACTTGAACGCTACGGAGTACGGGGTAAAGCTTTAGACTGGATTAAATCATATTTGAGTGGAAGAAGTCAATGTACTGAAATTAGATATTTTGCAGAGGACATAAAGGTAGTCAAGAATATAAGATCCAACTACAGAGTAAATGAGAGGGGAGTGCCGCAGGGGAGAATCCTGGGACCGCTCCTGTTTATTTTCTACATCAACGATCTACCAAGGTGCACAGATCAACAAATGATTTTATACGCTGACGATAGCACGGCTCTGGTTAGGTGTGATGTGGAGGATAGATACGAGTGGGTTATAAATAATACACTTATTAATGTTATAGACTGGATGAACAAAAATGGTCTCCAGATAAACATACAAAAAACTAATTTTATGCAATTTTATTCCTCCAAAAGACAACCGCTGAATGTAAGCATTAATTATGGTTCCAATAGTATAGAACATGTTACGACTTCAAAGTTTCTGGGCCTTCTATTAGATAACAACTGTAACTGGAAGCCACATGTACAGAGTTTATGTGACAGACTCTCACGATTTGCCTATCCAATAAGGCAAATTGCTCAGAAATCGTCGGTGAAAACGGCATTACTTGCATACTTTGGACATGTACACTCATTAATTAGCTATGGTCTGATTTTTTGGGGTAATTCTGTGGACGCCAAAGAAGCGTTCAAAGCACAGAAGCGCTGCGTGCGAGCGCTATGCGGTTGGTCACAAATGGATTCTTGCAAGCCTCTATTTAAAAAATATCAGATACTCCCTCTTCCATGTCTGTACATAAAAGAGGTCGCAGTGTTTGCGAAGAAACACTTACATTTATATGAGACAAAGGTGAAATTCCAACGGAACCTAAGACATAACCACCATCTCATTCACTGCGATACACCTAAATCGACTTTTTTCCAAAGAAGTATATATTACATGGTCGTGAAAGTGTACAACAACATTCCTGACTGTTACAAGAGCCTTGGGCATAAGGCCTTTAAGAATGCAATCACTAAATGGTTACTTGATAGACTCTACTATAGTATAAATGATTTTTTTGACGACAAGCACAAGTTTAATGATATGAATAAATAATTATAACTTTAACGATTTAATGTAACTATGAATTTGGAATGTATATGAAATTATGATATCGTATTAAATTGACATTGAATTTGTATAATTTATTATGTATTGATTGGAATGTATTTAATTCGCATTGACTGTAATTAATGTTCACACAAATTTTGTTTTTAACCCCCGATGCAAATTATAGAGGTATAGTACATACATACTGTTGATTAGTAAGACCAATTTTGTTACCTATAATTTCAATAAATATACTTTTGACTTTTGACTTTGCAGCGGAATCTTGAATAAATCGAAAACCGTAAGATGCACAAATTCCGCTATTTGCGCACATTTATAACACGACGAAAGCTACTCAGTCATGTACTTTGTTATGAGCTAGACCGTCTTTTTCAAAATTATCCCGCTGAGGGAACGTTACCCTGGCGGAATCGGTTTTTTATGAATATCTCCGAAATTGTAAGACGCACAAATTCCGCTGCTGGCGCACAATTAGTCCTAATGATGCTCTAATTCCCTATTATACTCACATCTTTCTTAGCTACAACATTTCGCTGGCGTAATGGACACAGAGGCGACAGTGTCGCCGCGACACAGTCGTTCTTTGATTCACATTCTCTTTAGGTACGGTATTTCCTTTCCATACAGAGGATATAATTTTGGTATCAATTAATAATTAATTTTACCTGTGTTTTATTTAAGTATATGTTTTGCACATACTTTTAAATCGTCGTTTTTTTCTACCTAGTATAAAGTTCCTACCACACGCACGGAACTTGTTCACTCAACGTTTCGGGAAGTGTTTACAAAGCGAGAAGAAACGTCGAACCCAAAAGAAACTTGCTTCAACACATATTTTAAAAAATAATACTTAATTAGCTAGTACTAGCGTACCTGAAAATTTTCAATTTCAATTAATTACCAATGCGAATTATGTCGTCAATACAGTTATCAGGAAGAGCAATACATTTCCAAATGTCTTTGTCATTTACATAATAAATAATAACTTATTTTATGATAACCTTTTGAGCACAGATATTTTTTTACATGTGTTTTGAATTTGTTTTCAGGCAGATTAGTTACATTTTCTGATATTTTATATGGTTGTCCGAAGAAAACTGTCCGCTTTTTGAAAAAAAGTTTATACATGTTTGTTAGATTTAATGTGCATGACACTAGTGCATTATGTAGAGCAGTTCATTTATTATTACGCGCAGCAGGCATCGTCCCGTAATGGCTCAATGAGAAAGATTTAGAATATCCTATACTATTAAACGAGTTAAGTGTCCCGACGATTTCGAAAACGGCTTGTAACCTTTTGACGAAAATCTAGGATTAGGGGTTAAAAATCACCAGAAATCGATCTATGAGGAAATTATCTTCGAAAAAAGTCATTTAAGGGAGATATGAGCGAAATTACATAAAAGGAGAACGCATATAATGCTTATTTTAACCATTGGCTGCAAGTACTTTGGTAGACTAACTAGCGGTTTTGGTGCGAGCCACTTACGTTTTGCTGCTTTTAGGTCCGGATTCGAATCCCACCCATGAGACTTTATAGTTTTTTTGTCTTTTTATTTTTTATTTTGTTGAACATATGTAAATATTATGTAAATAAATAAAAAGACTTAAGAGTGATAAAAAAATATATTTTAACCTCTATATTTTAGAAACAAATAGCGCCATCTTTCGCCATATAAGTGAATTACATACCTGATGATTGTGCCGCCCTGCCCCGTGTTTGACAATAGGGAAATTTCGACGGCTTTTACTAAACTCAACTAGATGGCGCTGATAACATTTGCAATAGGAAAATCTCGTAAAAAGTCGCCAAAACTGATTGATGTTACTAACTAATACATATCATAATAAATGATGAACAACTTTCTAATATTACGTATGATTGAATATTTTTCTGTTTTTTTTTATCAAAAAAAAAGGATAATTTGCATGTATTTTTTTCAATAGAATCAAATTATAAAAAAATATGATAAGTAGATATTTTCACAACAAATATTGCTTGTCCTTTCGTCTGTTAGAAGGCCACTACCGACTAAAAGAACACCCTGCAAAATGTTTTATAGAAAATATATCTTATATGTAGTACTTAACAAGTTATCTTAGTTTATAAAAACTCTGATTGAACGAGCGACGCTCGGTCTTCCGGCTAGTATTTTTTAAATTGACCTGTAGGACCAACGGGTCGTCATCAAGTTTTTGTTTACTCAGGGACATTCTGTAGCTGAAGCTCATCGACAAGCGGCTTAAACGCGATATCAAGATTAAAAAAAAAAGATCGAGACCATCGTGGTGGGATCCTTTAGTACTGGCCTTCAAACGCAAAAACGAATCAAAGCAGTGAGGAAAGTTTTCAACCAAACAAGATGTTGGAGCCTGAGGTCCCTGTCGGCTAATCTAGGAATCCCTAAAACAACTTGTCACGAAATAGTTACTAAAACACTGGAAATGTGTAAAATCTATAAAAAATAGGTTCTAAATGAACTTGCTCTGGTCCACTGGGAAACACATGTAGAGTACTCCAAATTAAATTTGCAGTACTACAAGCAGCAAACTAACCGCCTCTGACATACTGTTGCCGTGGATGAGACGTGGGTCTCTCTCCAACGTCCGCCGAAAAAAATTCCGGACTAAACAATGGTTGAGAAGGGAAAGACACCAAGTCCAGCAGCATACTCAAAAAGGTACGGACCTAAAGTGATGATGATATTAGAAATGGATATCAAAGAGATTCGTTTTTACGAAATTCTGGCCGATCAGGAAACTATGCACCACGAGAGATATCTTCGATCTGCAAGCAACTCAGGAAATATTGGCATGGTGACTGCAAGCACACCGTTTGGCTTCTCGATGACAATGCACAATCTCATCGTCTATGATAGCCTGGACCAATGAAAACGAAACTGAATTTTGGCTTCAATATACCTATTCTGTCGACTTTAGCCGTTGCATCCACAGTTGCTTCCATGCGCTGAAGAGAGCTATTGGTGGTGTGGCCTACAAAGATGTGAACACTCTTCGTAATGCAATAGTTACTGAGATTCGACAAGGAAACGAAAATGGAAAGTATCTTGCTATTAGCAAATTCCTACACCGCTGGCAGCGCTGTATTAATAAGGAAAGGCAATACCTGTTATTATGTAATATGCAATACTCAAAAGTCTCGTATAACTAAAGTTTTATAAATTATTGTATAGCAGACAGTTTTCCCGGACAACCTAATATTATGAAATCGTACACATTGCCCCTTAAACGACTTTTTAACTTTACTCAGTCTCGAATAGGCACTATCAATGTTATTTATATTCCAAGTTTAAATTATTCCTGTCACTATTTTTACGAAACAAATGCAGATTCTTGCGTATTTCCTTAAACTTAAGTCTCAATGACTAGCGGGATCGCATCTGACAGATTGCGCGGATTACCCTTTTTTGTAAAACAAAAATAGTTTCGATATCAGCTGCATGTCCCCAAACTAAAATTTCTTAAGGCATAATACTATGAAAATATCTAAAATATACTAGCCTTGCTAGGTAATTTTTTGACGGCGTAAGCAGCTGAACTAAGCAAGCTTTCCCAGTTGTCACTGACATAAAGTAGATTATCCCTTACTTACTTAAAATCAGTTACATCGTTATGGCATAACTGCAAGAGCATAGGCCGCTGGCAATGAGGAGTAACATGTTGATTCGCAGGTTTGCTAAATATACCAAACAGGTTAAACTTACCTTATTCAAGGCATATTGTCAGTCTTTTTATTGATCCACAGTCACCTGCAGCCTGTGGAGCAACTTTATTCAGAAATCTCATAGCGTCCTACGCGTCTAATATAACAATGCGTTCAGGGCGCTGTTGGGGCTGCCGCGCTACTGCAGCGTCTCCGGGCGCGCGACAGTGCCAACAGCCTTCTGGTGTGGCCATGACGCCAGCGGAATGTTGTAGCTAAGAAGGATGTGAGTATAATAGGGAATTAGAGCATCATTAGAACTAATTGTGCGCCAGCAGCGGAATTTGTGCGTCTTACAATTTCGGAGATATTCATAAAAAACCGATGCCGCCAGGGTAACGTTCCCTCAGCGGCATAATTTTGAAAAAGATGGTCTAGCTCATAACAAAGTACATGACTGAGTAGCTTTCGTCGTGTTATAAATGTGCGCAAATAGCGGAATTTGTGCATCTTACGGTTTTCGAATTATTCAAGATTCCGCTGCAGTAACGTTTTTGAGTTTTCTGTATCTCGAAAACGGCTGATAGGAGAAATTTCAAAAAAAAACCACTAGTACACCTTAATTTGTGCGTAATTTAAGCAATGTTACTTTTTTGAAAATTATGATATTTTTTTAGTAATTAATTTGTTTAGAAAATCAGGAAATTCTAATTTACAAGGAAACGAGTGAAGTTGCAATCGAATAAAGAGCACTCAAATATTCCTCTAGTAGACCCTAATAATGTGTGCAATTGTGGATTGTATTATCTAGGCAAATAGTGAGATATACCATTTAATTACGATATTAAGGTAGCGAAATTTTAAAGATTGAATTCAGTGCTCCCATAAGACTATGTAACATGACATTTTACATAAAATTAGAGCGTCCTGCTAGCAAGCTTTCCTGTAAGTTTCATCTTTGAATAACGTTGATTTAAAAAGATTTACCCAAAAGAAGAAAGAACGAACATTTTCCCTATAACCCGACCAAATTAGAATGTATACGAGAAAGCGGCCGCACCATACAAAAGGATAACCTTCTTAAATGAAAGGTATATTGAAGGAAGCTTTGTAAGTACAGTTGCGTGCAAATGTTTTATTGACGATTGTTTTCTTAGTACCTACGTACTCGTATAGCGGCCGGGACAAAGCTATTATAAAAGATTTTTAGATAGTAAGTATCTTATCTAAGTCTTGCCGCCAAACATGAATGTTAACAGCATGGATGTGTTCCGGCATGAAGATAGCCAATTCCCCATTGCGTTGGGGATTCTTTGATAAGCCCGCTTCCATCTTCGGCGTCATCATTACTTACCATCAGGTGAGATGATGCCAAGGGCTTACCAATAGAGGATAAAAAAAATGCAACATTAAGTAGTGTTTAGTTTCTAGCATACTGATTAATAGTTAGAGAAGGTTAAAATAAAAATTAAAAAGAAGAATGAAACAATGAAGACTTCTGAGAGAAGAAAGAAGAGATCTGCTAAAATCTGACACACTACGTGGAACCCCGATATTATGGATAATTATGTATATGGTTTACCTACTTAAAAATTAATAAACGGGAAATTCCCGTACTACTTTATATTATTATAAAAATAATAAAATTAAAAATATTTTCTAGCAAGCAAGTCATAAAAAAAATTATAACTTTTCTATTGCTATTTAAAAAAGTATTTCCTTGAAAACTGCCAAATTCTGACACTTTTTTAAATCGTCAGATTATTCTGCTAGAGTTAAAATTTAGTAGCCAAATCTGCCCAAATGGCAGAAATCTGCCACAAATGGTCACACTGCGGGGCGGATGGGTTTCGAAAACACGGGAACTCGCGCGACGGGGGGAGCTTAATGCTCATTCCCTCTGCCCGTGCCCCGGGGGCTACATGTGCGAGGAGCGCAGCTCAGTTCAAAGCGATAAGATAAACACTTTGATCAGAATTTAACAAAGCATTGATTTGATTATATCTGCTTTGCGAGAAATATACCTCAACACGTAGAGGTAATAAAGTACTAATTACTTCTATGCTATTCTATGGTATGGCATTTGTTCTACTTCTATGGTACTAGATAGCAAAAAATATTGACGATTTAAAAGCATGTGTAAAGCATCCACTTAAACATTTTGAGTTTTATGCAGATACATCAAAAAGTTTGTTGTTCAACTTGTCGATGTTACCCGATTTTAGTTAATTTAAATACGAAGCCAAATAATAAAACATTTATAAACATCATAACAAAAAATTTTCTGCTTAATTGTCCAATTAGTTCTGGTTGTATGCTACCAATTTAGGAAGGTTACCTTTTTGTATGGCGCGGCCGCTTTCTCGTATACATTCTAATTTGGTCGGGTTATAGGGAAAATGTTCGTTCTTTCTTCTTTTGGGTAAATCTTTTTAAATCAACGTTATTCAAAGCTGAAACTTACAGGAAAGCTAGCTAGCAGGATGCTCTAATTTTATGTAAAATGTCATGTTACATAGTCTTATGGGAGCACTGAATTCAATCTTTAAAATTTCGCTACCTTAATATCGTAATTAAATGGTATATCTCACTAATTGCCTAGATAATACAATCCACAATTGCACACATTATTAGGGTCTACTAGAGGAATATTTGAGTGCTCTTTATTCGATTGAAACTTCACTCGTTTCCTTGTATATTAGAATTTCCTGATTTTCTAAACAAATTAATTACTAAAAAAATATCATAATTTTCAAAAAAGTAACATTGCTCAAATTACGCACAAATTAAGGTGTACTAGTGGTTTTTTTTTGAAATTTCTCCTATCAGCCGTTTTCGAGATACAGAAAACTCAAAAACGTTACTGCAGCGGAATCTTGAATAATTCGAAAACCGTAAGATGCACAAATTCCGCTATTTGCGCACATTTATAACACGACGAAAGCTACTCAGTCATGTACTTTGTTATGAGCTAGACCATCTTTTTCAAAATTATGCCGCTGAGGGAACGTTACCCTGGCGGCATCGGTTTTTTATGAATATCTCCGAAATTGTAAGACGCACAAATTCCGCTGCTGGCGCACAATTAGTCCTAATGATGCTCTAATTCCCTATTATACTCACATCCTTCTTAGCTACAACATTCCGCTGGCGTCATGGACACCCTTCTGGTGTATTACTTTACTCTTTGGCCTTCTGGCCACTGTGGCAGGTACATTTGATGATCCATTTGTCGGTCACTGGACTAAGAGGCATGTGGCACCGTCTAAGCGGCCCACATGCGTCTTTTCTGTCTTGTTTACTAACATAGTTTTTAAGAAATCTTGTAACTACTAATAAATTATGGATTTTGAATTGTCCGAAATAAAAGATTATTATTATTATTAAGTATTAATAAAACTTACTTGTACATAGAAAAAAAACTATATATTTTATAACTATATGTATTTTCACCAGATTCCGAACATACCCTTCCTTGCTGACACATTTTGGTGTTCATTTCTACGTATGATCCAAGCTCCTAGAGAGTTTTTGATTATGCGAGGCTTTAGTGCCGTTTAAAAGATGTATAATCATAAAAATTTTCGAAACCAGGCAGCGAAGGCCTCGTTTTCCTTGAAATAACTTTTGTGACGGAGAAAAAAATAAGATCCAACAAATGTCCGACGTAAAATTTGCAGTAGTTTTGATACAATTTGACTCAGATGGTGGTACAGAGGATTTCGTCGGGCCCACCTGAGATCAGGACAATGAGCCTGTGCAGACACAAACTGATTAGTGGAACACTGTCACAAATCGCAAACGATCATTTGTAACGCATTCGCAACATTTGTGACGCAACAGAAAAAAATATATAAGCGATCGAAACTTTCGAGGCATTTCCCCGTCTGGCCCACCAATACACCTCAATATCTCCGCAAGTTTGGCGTTACAAACGTAGTGAGTTAGCTCCAGGTGAATGTTTTCTCCGTCACTAAAACATAGTAAACAACAAAAGCATTCTATGCATTAGATACAGAGATATCAATACCTCAATTTGTATGGAGATATTGACTAGGGTGTGTTAAGTTTCTCTTTTTGTAGGACAACTCACTTTATAGCAGATCATAAAAAAGAAGTAGATTTGATTAAAAATGTTTAATATACTAATATGTAACATTAAATAACTTTTAATAAATACTAAATAACTATTTTAGAATAAACATGATGTCAGAAACAGTTTATGGAAGAATAAAAAACTTACATCTATTTTTTTATATAGGGTCCTTCTGAAATACCTGAAAAAAAATTAACCTTGGCTTCTACTCATGAAACTGAACAACTTTCCACAAGGAACCTATACTCAATTTGCAAAAAAATTTTTGGACTTCCCATACAAAATTTGCGGTTCAGTTGATCAATTAGTATGAGGATTCCAAAAAAAATTTTTGCGAATTGAGTTTAGCTTCCATGGGGAAAGTTGTTCAGTTTCATGAGTAGAACCCGTGGTAAATTTTTTTTCTGGTATTATAAGGACCCTATACAGGGTGTTAGGTAAAATAGTGCAGATCTTTTAAGGGCTAGAAGGGTACCCTAGATGCAGTAAATTTATGCTATTTACAAATTTATATTCGCTTTAATAACTGAGAAAATCGAAGGTTTTGTTTCCGTGAGTGGCGGCCCTTAAATAACGTCATAGCCCGCACAGATCACGCACACATGCACGCGTGCGCAGAGCGAGTGACAGGCTCACGCACACACAAAAACGAGC
Organism: Coleophora deauratella; assembly: GCA_958295455.1. Taxonomy (NCBI): domain Eukaryota; kingdom Metazoa; phylum Arthropoda; class Insecta; order Lepidoptera; family Coleophoridae; genus Coleophora; species Coleophora deauratella. The sequence continues at coordinate 7,559,855 of OY282409.1, read as the reverse complement.
GCGCGCACACACACAAACGCGCTCGCAAATTCTCGAATGCACTGTTTAGTCGCGCACGCATTTCATCCGCTTTTTCGACCTCTTTAACTGACACTTTGTCCTTGATGTAGCCCCACAAAAAGAAGTCCATCGGTGTCAAGTCTGAGGGGCGCGCTGGCCAAGCGACGGGACCGTGTCGACCGATCCAGTTCTCGTCGAATTCGCGTCGAAGTACGTTCCCCACGGTCCTTGCAGAGCTGGAAAGAGCGCCATCTTGCTGGTACCAAACACGTCGTCTTTCAGACAGTGGCTGGTCATCTAGTATCGGTACCTCATTTTCTTCTAAGAAGCTGCTGTATGCCTCAGCAGTTAACCTGTTTGGTAGAAAGAACGGACCTACATGCGCTCATACATGCGTGTTGCGGCGATTAAACATTCCACATCGCGTGAATGTGCTCTTATCTGACCATAATACATTCTGAACTAAATCTGTTTCCTCCTCGGTTTTCCGTAGCAACCACTGACAGTATGACACGCGATTTCCAAAGTCTGGCTCTATCAGGTGCTGAACAGTCTTTACCTTGAAAGGATGTTGCAAATCATCTTTTAAAATCTTGTGTACACTCCAGTTGCTGATTCCAAATATCGTTCCTGCCGATCTTGTGCTATCCTCGGGCTCTTCTTCGAAATGTTCCAGGATAGCATCCCGCAAGTTTAAACCGACGATGCTCGACCAGCGTCACGGTTTGGCCTCGCGAACGTTCCATAGTCCCTTAGTCGCTGAACAACATTCCGTATCACACGTCTGCTGGATGGCGTTTGTATGACGAAAGTGCTCCCGGTACAAACGTAGGGCTTCCTCTGCGATTCCATGAGTCATCCCATAAGCTAACACCATGTCGGTGTATTCAACATTTGTAAACTGATAGTTCGGCATTATTAACAAACACGAAATTACAAAATCCAAAAAAAAGTCAATAAACAAATTCAATGCGCAATAGCAGCGGCTTTAAACAAAAGAGAACAACAAAAGTCAATAAAATTACAGAAAACACGACAGCTCTACTCCACAGCGAAGCAAGACCAACAGTGTAGGTATCAAATTCTCGCTGGGCGGCGTGGCGCGGCGCGGTTCGCGGGTGACGACGACGTTGCCACTTTGAATAGCTATGACCTACTGGTTGAGCGTCACACGGGTAAAAGAATACGATAGTGGTTGTAGGTTTGGTTTAGCCCTCAGTTGGTAAGCCCTTGGCATCATCTTACCTGATGGTAATTCGTAAGTGATGAAGGTGGAGGCGAGCTTACCAAGACTTCCCAACGCAATGGGGAACTGGCTACCTTATTTTCATGCCGGAAAACATCAATGCTGTTAACATTGCCCTACCACCAACCAAACAGTTCTACAAAGTTGGACCCCGCCGGGAATCGAACCCGCGACCACTAGGCTACGGAGGTGGTTGAAAGGTCCTAAATGAAAGTCCTAAAAAACTACCACCAACCAAACAGAGTTCTACAAAGTTGGACCCCGCCGGGAATCGAACCCGCGACCACTAGGCTACGGAGGTGGTTAAAAGGTCCTAAATGAAGGTCCTAAAAAACTAAATTTTAATAGAAAAATAAAAAAAATGATTTCATTAAAAAGGATGGACCACATAAGTTTAGTCGTACGCCTGATTGAAGTAAGATAAGACTTGTTTGACGTTAATAATAAAGTTCAGTTCATTAGATTACTATCAGTTGACATATTACTCGTACTGTTTTTACCTAAATTATAAAAACTATACCTACGACCTACGTACTATTCGCAGATACAAACATACGTACCTAGTCCACGTGGACTGAGCGGTGCTCGTAGCGTGGGACGCATGCGCGGTAGCGCGCGATAACCAACCAATAGCAGCGCGCACCCGGGCACGGGTCGACGCAAAGCGCAGCCACAATAGAAAACTGTGACGCAGTAGTCAGTAGCGAAACTTACGTTGCTAAGTGCGTTCGCGTTTCGCGCACCTATGAGAATTTTATCGCGCATTGTATTGTATCGCGTAGTACTCGTAAAAGTCACCGTACAAGTGAGTCCATACTGTAGGAGTCGAAGATCAAAAACAGTGAGATACTTTTGTCTACAGTAATCCGAAGAACACTGCTATTTCGGTCACGTTGTGCGGAGAGAGCCTACAAGTTTGGAACGATCCATTATTTATGGAAAAGTGGAAGGGAACAGACCGTGGAGCCGCAGACCAACTCGATGTGCCGATCTCGTCACGAAGACGCTGAAGATGTCGATTCACGAGGCATCGAATCTAGCGATGAACCGCGAGGCTTAGCATTACACTATCCAGGAAAATAGTAATTGAAGGGGGTCACGATCCTCAGTACTGAGGGACCGACTAAGGAGGAGGAGAAAAGTGCATCAGAAAACTGTAACCCAAATCGCCCGATATCCAGTGTGAACACCATAGACGGGATCGTTCAAGCGCTTCGGAGAGAAGGCCGTAACTTCATCAGTGGTCCTCGTGCGTTGCAGGAAGTTTGAGCAGCAGTTGAGCAGTTTGGAGACCGCTGGCTAGGACGAGGAGGATCAGTGGCTTAGCCGCCACGGTCACTCGACCTTACCTCATTGGATTTTTATGTGTTGACCCACGTGAAAGACTTGTGAAAGTGAGAGTGAAATGGAAATGCGAATCAAAATCGACATGGCCTTTGATATTATTCAAATGGACCCTCAGGTCATTGGCTCCTTGCATAGACCTGTGCGGAAACGTGCTAGACTCTGTGTACGTGTAAACGGTGGGCATTTCGAACAATCTCTAATATCTACTAAGAATTTGTTTATCTACCTATCTCTACAATTAAACTATTTATCAAAATAACAACTTACATTGTTTAATTTTGATTTCCCTACTAGTATCTGGCTTGTCTACCAATATTTTTTTATCTCACCTGATCGCCTCCGTGGCTCAGCAGTGTGGCGCTCGCTTCATAAGGAAAGGTTGCGGGTTCGATTCCCGACACTGATGTTTAGAGGCAAGACTTTGGTAGTTGCTAGCTATTTTTGAAAGAGATCTAATTACTTAGGCGACTTGTTAAACGCCCTACCACCAACCAAACCGAGTCTTTTCGAAGTTGAACCCCGGTAGGATTCGAAGCCGCGGCCTCCCGTGTCCAGGGGCGCCGACTTCATAAAAATATTGGGGGTAAAAATAACAACTTTATTGTTTAATTTGGATTTCCCTACTAGTATCTGGCTTGTCTACCAATATTTTTTAATTTGCTAATGATCTCACCTGATCGCCTCCGTGGCTCAGCAGTGTGGCGCTCGCTTCATAAGGAAAGGTTGCGGGTTCGATTCCCGACATTTATGTTTGGCGGCAAGACTTTGGTAGTTGCTAGCAATTTTTGAAAGAGATCTAATTACTTAGGCGACTTGTTAAACGCCCTACCACCAATCAAACCGAGACTTTTTGAAGTTGAACCCTGGTAGTATTCGAAACCGTGTCCAGAAGCGCCGACTTCATAAAAATATTGGGGGATAGGTGGTTTTTTTTATTTTTTTGATATTTTCTAACTAGCTATCGCCCACGGCTTCGCCTGGGTGGATATCGTTTTTGTGATTACTGTTGCCCTATGGACTCCCGATTGTTGCTATGCAGGCGGTTATCCCCGCGCCGCCCGCAGCGTCCGCACGTCGTCGCCCCGTGTGTTTGTGTGTTTGCGTGCGTACCTATTGCATGACGTCATTGAGTAAGACAGCGATACTGATTGTACGTGCGAGAAAGAGATGGAACAAATAAGGGCGGCCATACACGGGAGCAGTTAAAAAAATAAATTGTAATTGAAGTTTTGTGGGGAAAATTAAATTTAAAAAATCTGGGGTTAATTGTGAGCGTTCAGCATGTCTGACTCGACCTGAAAAAGTGGGTGCAAAGCGGAAATTTGAGAAAAAATAGGGCAACTTTACACCCTTATTTCTCGTAAACTAAGGGGAATATAGACTTCGCTCTTTTTTATTTGTGATAGGTTCTGCAGCCCCTACGTGCCATTTAAATATCTGCAGTATTTTACCTAACACCCGGTATAGGGTGACTTTAAATTAGTTCTTGATACGAAAGGGTATGCATGTGCTCATGAGAACAAACAACTTTCCCTAAGAAACCCATAGTCAAATCGCAAAAAAATTGTTGGACTCTTCATACTAATTTAGCCGGTCAGTCGCTCGATTTGTATGGAGATTCCCAAAATTTTTTTGAGATTTGACTATGGGTTCCTTAGTGAAAGTTGTTTGTTATCACGAGTACATGCATAGCCTTTCGTATCAAGAACTAATTTAAAGTCACCCTGTATAATTATTCTGTAGTTTAGCATTATTTTCACAGTAATTTCAGTTATTGTATTTTTTTATTATTTATGTATTCCTATCAAAGTTGAATCAAATAAACGCTATAATTAAATTCACATCGTATTCTAATATAATGAGTTCAGTAATTGAAATAAGTGTTATCAGTCCTTTTTCCCGAAATACTAACTTTACTTATTAGATTTATTTTTCAATTGTTTTATATACGTATGTATTGTAGCTTAGTTATCAGTATAAAAACATGGGTACTTGAAACACATAATATTATGAAACTATACTACTGTTCTACTGATATGGGTGTTTTTTCATAGAAAAATAGGAAACTCTTACAAAATAATATAATAATCTGATCTTGAAAATTTAAATGTAATTTTTACTTTTAGTTACGTCCAAGTTTCGACAAATAAACCTGGGCAATAAAGTGTTATAATGTTAATATTATACCATATCGTCCACACTGCAGGGGTACGGGTAGATATGTAAAAAAAATTCTGAGGTGAAAAAAAAGGCGCAGGTTTGTTTCCAAGGGTACAAAAATAAAAATATCCTTAAGGTGTTATCGTTAAATAACTGTTACATATTTACTTTATCTTTATTTCCAACTATATCCTTATTTTTTTGCAAATTCCTTTTTCTTTCCTTTTTGTAACCTGACCAAAGATATTTCCTATACCTTTAGAATGTCTATGGCAAATTAGGAAGTAGAAGCCAAAAAAACTAGGATACTTACATCAATGTTTTGTTTATTCATTTTAAAAATGTTATGTTTGATGTTTACTGAGGCATAGGATTTCCCCAATCCTTGTATGGTTTATATTTTGGTTAAGATTTTTTTCAATATAATATAATAAACTGTTTCTGACATCATGTTTATTCTAAAATAGTTATTTAGTATTTATTAAAAGTTATTTAATGTTACATATTAGTCTATTAAACATTTTTAATCAAATCTACTTCTTTTTTATGATCTGCTATAAAGTGAGTTGTCCTACAAAAAGAGAAACTTAACACACCCTTGTCAATATCTCCATACAAATTGAGGTATTGATATCTCTGTATCTAATGCATAGAATGATTTTGTTGTTTACTATGTTTTAGTGACGGAGAAAACATTCACCTGGAGCTAACTCACTACGTTTGTAACGCCAAACTTGCGGAGATATTGAGGTGTATTGGTGGGCCAGACGGGGAAATGCCTCGAAAGTTTCGATCGCTTATATTTTTTTTTCTGTTGCGTCATAAATGTTGCGAATGCGTTACAAATGATCGTTTGCGATTTGTGACAGTGTTCCACTAATCAGTTTGTGTCTGCACAGGCTCATTGTCCTGATCTCAGGTGGGCCCGACGAAATCCTCTGTACCACCATCTGAGTCAAATTGTATCAAAACTACTGCAAATTTTACGTCGGACATTTGTTGGATCTTATTTTTTTCTCCGTCACAAAAGTTATTTCAAGGAAAACGAGGCCTTCGCTGCCTGGTTTCGAAAATTTTTAGGTTAGGATGTCAAAAGCATTTCCCTGTCTGTACCACCGTCTCCATCGAATATTTCTCCAACCGTAGCGGCACAAATGAGCGGAATATGATCATAGGACATCTTTTAAACGGCACTAAAGCCTCGTATACTCAAAAACTCTCTAGGAGCTTGGATCATACGTAGAAATGGATACAGAAATATTCGATGGAGACGGTGGTACAGACAGGGAAATGCTTTTGACATCCTAACCTAAAAATTTTCGAAACCAGGCAGCGAAGGCCTCGTTTTCCTTGAAATAACTTTTGTGACGGAGAAAAAAATAAGATTCAACAAATGTCCGACGTAAAATTTGCAGTAGTTTTGATACAATTTGACTCAGATGGTGGTACAGAGGATTTCGTCGGGCCCACCTGAGATCAGGACAATGAGCCTGTGCAGACACAAACTGATTAGTGGAACACTGTCACAAATCGCAAACGATTATTTGTAACGCATTCGCAACATTTGTGACGCAACAGAAAAAAAAAATAAGCGATCGAAACTTTCGAGGCATTTCCCCGTCTGGCCCACCAATACACCTCAATATCTCCGCAAGTTTGGCGTTACAAACGTCGTGAGTTAGCTCCAGGTGAATGTTTTCTCCGTCACTAAAACATAGTAAACAACAAAAGCATTCTATGCATTAGATACAGAGATATCAATACCTCAATTTGTATGGAGATATTGACTAGGGTGTGTTAAGTTTCTCTTTTTGTAGGACAACTCACTTTATAGCAGATCATAAAAAAGAAGTAGATTTGATTAAAAATGTTTAATATACTAATATGTAACATTAAATAACTTTTAATAAATACTAAATAACTATTTTAGAATAAACATGATGTCAGAAAAAGTTTATGGACGAATAAAAAACTTACATCAATTTTTTTATATAGGGTCCTTCTGAAATACCTAAAAAAAAAATTAACCTTGGCTTCTACTAATGAAACTGAACAACTTTCCACAAGGAACCTATACTCAATTTGCAAAAAAATTTTTGGACTTCCCATACAAAATTCGCGGTTCAGTTGATCAATTAGTATGAGGATTCCAAAAAAAATTTTGCGAATTGAGTTTAGCTTCCATGGGGAAAGTTGTTCAGTTTCATGAGTAGAACCCGTGGTAATTTTTTTTTCTGGTATTATAAGGACCCTATATAATTATTCTGTAGTTTAGCATTATTTTCACAGTAATTTCAGTTATTGTATTTTTTTATTATTTATGTATTCCTATCAAAGTTGAATCAAATAAACGCTATAGTAAAATTCACATCGTATTCTAATATAATGAGTTCAGTAATTGAAATAAGTGTTATCAGTCCTTTTTCCCGAAATACTAACTTTACTTATTAGATTTATTTTTCAATTGTTTTATATACGTATGTATTGTAGCTTAGTTATCAGTATAAAAACATGGGTACTTGAAACACATAATATTATGAAACTATACTACTGTTCTACTGATATGGGTGTTTTTTCATAGAAAAATAGGAAACTCTTACAAAATAATATAATAATCTGATCTTGAAAATTCAAATGTAATTTTTACTTTTAGTTACGTCCAAGTTTCGACAAATAAACCTGGGCAATAAAGTGTTATAATGTTAATATTATACCATATCGTCCACACTGCAGGGGTACGGGTAGATATGTAAAAAAAAAAATTCTGAGGTGAAAAAAAAGGCGCAGGTTTTTTCCAAGTGTACAAAAATAAAAATATCCTTAAGGTGTTATCGTTAAATAACTGTTACATATTTACTTTATCTTTATTTCCAACTATGTCCTTATTTTTTTGCAAATTCCTTTTTCTTTCCTTTTTGTAACCTGACCAAAGATATTTCCTATACCTTTAGAATGTCTATGGCAAATTAGGAAGTAGAAGCCAAAAAAACTAGGATACTTACATCAATGTTTTGTTTATTCATTTTAAAAATGTTATGTTTGATGTTTACTGAGGCATAGGATTTCCCCAATCCTTGTATGGTTTATATTTTGGTTAAGATTTTTGTAAATATAATTTGATTGACTTTATCAATTACAATTAGAAGAAAACATTTTTTTTAAATGTTTTATTCCATTTCAGTTGTTTTCGCTTGTTTATATAAGTACATTAATTACTAAGCTTGATAGAAGACGCAATTTTTCACACTTAAAATCTATATAAGAGAGAAGGCACTCTTATACGGAACTTGACCGCATGAAAAATAAATTACGAAATATTATTGACTAAATAGCTCTTTAATTGAAATTGATGAAAAACTTAATCACTTTAATTTTCATTACATTTTCAATTTATAAGAATTCCCTAATTTGTATGCAAACTACTATTTTGAACAATGACGACATCGTTCCAAATTTTAAACATTTTTAGAACAAAATGCCGTTTTTGACATTTGATAAAAAGTAACCCAAATGACTAGCAGACAACTACCGGGAAGTAATATTATGGTAAATTCACTAAGAAATATATAATTATTGAAATTTTTTTAAGATTAGTTTTCTCTACAAGAACAATATTACGAATTATAGTAGAGTAGGTTTTAATATACTAAAAACATAATTTTATATTATAAAGTCATTGTAAAACTGTAGTCCTACAAAAATAGAAATGAAATACACCCTACTTTTAATATCTCCATACAAACTGGGGTATTGATATCTCTGTATCTAATGCATAGAATACTTTTGATTGTTAACTACATTTTTGTGACGGAAAAAACATTTACCTGGAACTAACTCACTACGTTTGTGACGCCAAACTTACGGAGAAATTGAGGTGTATTGGTGGGCCAGACGGGGAAATGCCTCGAAAGTTTCGATCGCTTATATTTTTTTTTCTGTTGCGTCACAAATGTTGCGAATGCGTTACAAATGATCGTTTGCGATTTGTGACAGTGTTCCACTAATAAGTTTCTGTCTGCACAGGCTCATTGTCCTGATATCAGGTGGGCCCGACGAAATCCTCTGTACCACCATCTGAGTCGAATTGTATCAAAACTACTGTAAATTTTACGTCGGACATTTGTTGGATCTTATTTTTTTCTCCGTCACAAAAGTTATTTCAAGCAAAACGAGGTCTTTGCTGCCTGGTTTCGAAAATTTTTAGGTTAGGATGTCAAAAGCATTTCTCTGTCTGTACCACCGTCTCCATCGAATATTTCTTCAACCGTAGCGGCACAAATGAGCAGAATACGATCATAGGACATCTTTTAAACGGCACTAAAGCCTCGTATACTCAAAAACTCTCTAGGAGCTTGGATCATACGTAGAAATGGAGACCACCACATTTTGGCCATTTATCACTTGACATTGACAGATGACAAGTGGAGCAGGATTGCCAGTAAATAACTTTTATTCTACCATTACCATTCAAGCGTAATGCCGTGCCGTGCCGTGCACTATACAAGAAGCTTCTTCCTTTTCACCTTTACCCCTCATTTAAAAATAAAAAAATTACAATACACAGGCTCAAACTAAGATACAGTCTGACTACGATCTTTTGGCAGATGGATGACATTGACAGCGCGGCGGCGGCGCTTTAGTCGCAAATCTGACATTTCTTTCATACAAACAGTGTAATTTTTCATGATGGCAGCGTTAGTTCCGGCCTTTCACCACCTGCCAAAAGATCGTAGACGGACTATAAAAGTATTTTTGCACATGGCTTTCATAGGTCTCGCACGCTCGGCTTGGAGGATTTAGAACTGGAGTAGCCTTTACAGGTATTTTCCCTCTGCCAAATGTACGTGTTTAAAAGTCAGGCGCGTTTATATACCCAACTTCGCAGTGGTATTTACACATTTATAGTGCTACACGAAACTTCTAACCGAGATGAGCTTCAGTAAAAAATGCATTTATTGCAATATTTCATTGTAAAAAAAAAAGAAAGGTTAATTGAGGCGCTGAGAGCAAGAGTGGTGTAAGCGAAATTTTTTGAACATATTGGTCTGGTTCACTTTTTTAGCACTTTAGATGATATCTACCTAAATCATAATGAAACTGCCCATACTGAAATGCATCTTGCTTGACATATTGACTAACATGGATAAACGAATAGTTTAATTTTTTTTTAAATGATTAATGAAATAAATATTTCAAAGTAAAATGTATCCATTTAAGCAAAAATGAGGTTACACCACTCTTGCTCTCAGAGGGTCAATTTCGGAAAAATTAGATGATTAAAATGCGCCTTATAGCACATTTCTCATGAGTTTAGTTCGCAATTTGAAAGAACTATTTATCTTTTCTCTATAGTTATAAGGTCCATATTACTATGACCGTCGTACGAGGTATATCTTTCGAGTGCAATAAGTGCGTGTAAGTTTTTGTATGTGTGTAACACATTTGTATTGTAAATACGCGACATATTTTGCGTCAGTGTTTGTAAGATCTATGTAGTAGTAGTAGTAGTAGTAGCCTCACCGATATGCCTACTCCAGTTCTAAATCCTCCAAAGACGCTCAGTCACCGGTCACCCACTTGGAGGATTAACGTTATCTCCTCGGGCCCATAGCTCAAAGAGGCTTCAGACCTGAAAAAACCCTTTGTACCTGAAAAATGATTTCTTATTTTGACACTCACAACATTTGTACCGCTGTCTGTGAGGAATGATTGACAAAAGAGTTTGGGCCATACGGCGCCATCTTGAAAATTTGTTTTTCCATTTTTTTGATAATTTGGCTTTTCTCCGACCAGATTTGAAGGCCTAACACGCGTTACATATCATTTGTAACGGGGCTGGTGTACTCAGTTTGTTTCTAGATTGTCTAGATTTTCTGTAATTAACCTCCAAAAAAAAGCCCGACGGGCTTTTTTTCCCATGCTAATTACAGAAAAACTAGGTACTCTACATACCAGTTTATTACATCAGCCCCGTTACATATGATATGTAACGCTAGTTAGCCCTTCAAATCTGCTCGGAAAAAGGCCTAATAATAAAAAAAAGGGAATAACATTTTTCAAGCGTTACTCCGTCGGGCCCATAAACTTTCATCGATAACTCCATAACGAGTGCGGTACAAATGATAAGAATGAAGTATTACTGAAATATTTTGCTGGTACAAAGGTTCTATGAACTTATTTTGTTAATATCTGCAGTAATTATGGAGAAATTCAAAGCGAAAGTTTGTATGTAGCTCACGAAATAGGGTGACAATGATTGTTAATGTTATTGGAATAGTACTAAAATGTTAGGTAGGTAAAAATTATAACGAAATAATCACAGATAAATCAATCTAGGTACCTGCAGTAACCTTATTACCAAAAAAAATGAAATATTGTATTACAAATAAAATATTATCAAAAAAATATGCATCCATCGAAATTCTTGTTAAGAATTATTGGTTGTTCGACCCAATGGTCATAACAAAAGTTAGATAACGCTTGTTAACATAATAATACATAAATAATACGGTCATTATGTTAACAAAATAATAGAAAAAAAATAAGTTATTTAGGTAACAAAATAAAATGAATGAGCGAAGGATTTGTTAGGTGGGGAACAATTTTAGGTTTTTATTTGAAATTTTTCATAAATGTCCTCGTTTGCAACTATAAATTTTAATGCATTTAATTAAGTTCCTGAGAGATGAAGAGAAATTGGGATTTTTGAAATTGTATTAGGTATTAGTTCACCATTTGTAAAACTAATTTATAAAATAGATGCCTTTACCAACTTATCACAGACTACTGAAAATGCTTGCCTAACTTATTTTTACTCTGGAGTGATTGCTATGGCTATGAATAATCGAAATTATGGTTCAATTTAGTAATAAGGGTCGGAACAGATACTTAACTATTAGTGTAATAAATACCTACTCCGAATCGGAACATCATAAGGTTACCATAGCCAAAATGCCTTAGGAAAACGGGATTATAAGTTTTATGTTTACATAAAACAATATTAAAACTGTACAGAATCTATTTGATGAGAGTCTTTTACTTAAAGTATTTTAAATGGTTTTATTATAAATAAAGTTAAACATAGTGGGGTTTTATACGTAATCCTATGTGTATGGGGAGGTAAAATTTGATGATTAAAGGAAATCACTTGGCACACGTGTATGTTAAGTAAAAAGAAGCTGATTTAGCCCAGTAGCCACCCCTCACCCCCTGGCAGGTGATGAGGGAGGGCGTACAAAGTCTCACTTTGGCGTGCTTTAGAAAAAAAACTATCTATTTGACCTGTAATCTTGAACTTGGTGTCGTTTTCGAATAAACCGAGAATGTAGCTTTCATTTTTGGCATAATTTTTGTTCAATTTACTACATTTATTGTGAAAAAAAAATAAGAAAATGAAAAAACTCTCCAAAAAATCTACTAGATTTTGCATTAATATGCTATCGTTTAAAAAATATGCACTAGTGGCATAAATAAAAAATATTGGTACCACAAGATATTACAAGACGAAAAAAGAATTAATGTTGTCCATATTCTATGCTCTAACACTAACAGGAGGTGATACCATTTCAGACTCTAATGGAGGAGGAAAGAAAACCGCGTCGTAAGCCTGGAATGTTTCTCCTCCAGCAACTCTCGGTTTTAAAACGATGGGTTGTGGAGACATTGAAAGCGCCAAAAAAAAATTTGGAAAAATTTATTATAACCATGTGCGCCTATGACAAGACAGTTTGAATAAAACGATATTTTTGTATTGTACATAGATTTCTCTGTTTGGGTATAAAATTATTTTAAATTGATTTGTTTTTAATATGTTTAAGATCCAGCTACTGCACCAGCTTAACCCAGGCGAGAATCGTACTCTAAAAGATAAGGACAAATTAAAAAAAATCCATCATCGGAAGACAGTTTTCAACAATATCTTCTGAGAGCAGTATACCAGGGTGTCCACGTATGGGATCAGACATTAGTGCCCGTTCAAAATCTCTCACGTCCGGCTCAGTGAAAGTGGGAAATAGCTACAAATAATCAGTAGATGGACTACTGCTGTGGCTGCTACCGCTTGTTTAGAGCTAATTCGGTGCAAATGCAATTCAAACCACATTGTGGCGTTAAATACAACTGTCAAAAAAGACAAATAAACTGCCCCGAATTATGCCTTTGCAGTGAAAAGTGTCGTTCTGAGGAATGAGCACTCAGCTAGAACAAAGGTATACTCGTTATTCATTAGTGATGGGGTTTCCGGCCTAATAAAATAGAAGCTTCCCTATTCTCAACTAGTTGTTGTGCAAGTGAGGTACTTATACATCTGAATTCTGGACAAAGGGATCGCCCACCCTTTAGGATACGGAGCAAAATATTTATGAGGGAACAGGAAAAGGACTGCAATATTTTTTTGAAACAAAAATAGCAGGTTCGATTTTTGATATTTTTATTTTTTTTGTCTGACATATGTAACTAAAAATTTTGGGTTTTTGGACTTTTCACTTTTTTGTGCTATAAGCTTTGCTTGTTGCCACATTTCATGATTCTAGGTATACGGAAAGTACCTTATAGGTTTTGATTCCCATGCGAGTGTCCAAATATGATTGACTCGGCACAGACGTTTGATTTTTTCACATCTTCAAGGGATTGCAGGCCTGAGTATTTGATATAAATTTCAACTTGATACGTCTACGCGTTCCTGAGAAAAAGGGTCTTGTCAGACAGACAGACAGACAGATAGACAGACAGACAGATAGACAGACCGACGGACAGACGGACGGACGGGCAACGAAGTTGTCCTATAAGGGTTCCTTTTTACCTTTTGAGGTATGTAACCCTAAAAATTAAAGATGCTATCAGAAATACATCGAAATAAAACTTTAGAAAATATCTGATAATGAATGAAACTTTAAACATCGGCGACGTAAAAAACAAATACTGAATGGTTTTGTCTCATATGCTTTAAAAAAAACTTGTTTCATGCCCATTTTAGAAATGTACAATACTTGTACATTTTCCTAGCAAACATTGAGTGAATTACTATTTTTGACTTAAAGGTGCTGATTAAAAAAAAACATTATATTCGAGCTTTTTGACACAAAATTATTTAGAATGACTAAGAATAGAAAGGATATCATGTGAGTGTTCTATAAGGTTACCGTGACCTGAGATAAAAAAAAGAAAATAAAACCGGCCAAGTGCGAATCGGACTCGCGCGTAAAGGGTTCCGTACCATTGAACAAGAAACTCCAAAAAACACGTCTTTTGTATGGGGACCCCCTTTAATTTTTAAATATAATTTCATTTTATTATATTGTATTAGTGACTATAGCAATACAAACTCTGTGAGCATTTCAAGCGTCTACCTGTTGCCATTATTAAGATCGAGCAAAAAACGCCAAAAATACACGTTTCTTGTAGGGGAGCCCCTTTAACTTTTAATTTATCTGGGGGCACGGAAGTACCCCCGCCAAGACGAGCCAAGCGAAGCGCAAGGGCACTAGCTACCTTTTCTCGAAACGCTTCGTCGTTTTTTTAAACTCTCATAACTTTGCTTTGGACGAGCCAGGCGAAGCGCAAGGGCACTACCTACCTTTTCTCGAAACGCTTAGTCGTTTTTTTGAACTCTTATAACTTTGCTTTGGATGATGCTAAATATTTAAATTTTTCAAGATAGAATGCCATTAGTACAATCATTAAACATACAAAGTTTGAATGTCGTAGCTATTATACTTAAGATTTTATTAATGTCTCAAAACTCACGATTTCGTCACTGACTCACTGGACTGACTCACCAACTGGCTCACCAATTACTTATTAATGGCAAACCAAATCACTGACTCAACAAAATCCCCAAAGCTACTTTCCCACCGTCACAGGAATCCATATGTTACGCTTTTAGTATTAGTGATATTGTAACAGAAATTAAATCACTCAAACTCGGGAAGGCTTCAGGTTTTGATAAAATATCTATTGAGCAAATTAAACATGTTGGCCCTGTGGGTATCTCGTGGTTACTTCAACTATTCAACGAGTGTCTTGAGACTGCAAAAATATCCAAATTCTGGAGAAAGTCAAAAGTAATCGCTATCCCAAAACCTTGGAAATTCTGTGATTACCCTAAAAATTACCGACCAATTTCCCTCCTTTTTCACATCTACAAGCTGTTCGAAAGTATGCTGCTGAATCGGCTATCTGGTGTTCATCATCATCATCATCATCGTCAGCCTGCATTAGTCGACTGTTGGACATAGGCCTCCACTAAGGCACGCCACTTATACCTATCTTCGGCCACGCGCATCCAGCTGTTACCAGCAACCTTGCGCAGATCATCGCTCCACCTAGCCGGGGGCGTCCCACGCTACGTTTGCCCAAACGCG
This sequence comes from Coleophora deauratella, assembly GCA_958295455.1. NCBI lineage: Eukaryota > Metazoa > Arthropoda > Insecta > Lepidoptera > Coleophoridae > Coleophora > Coleophora deauratella. The sequence continues at coordinate 7,544,741 of OY282409.1, read as the reverse complement.
GTTTCCACTGTAGCACTCTGTTTGTCCACCGGTTGTCAGTTCTTCGACATATATGTCCGGCCCATTGCCACTTCAGTGTGCTAATTCTCTGAGCAATGTCGATTACTTTGGTTCTCTGGCAAATAACCTCATTTCGGATTCGGTCGCGCAGAGAAACTCCGAGCATGGCTCTCTCCATGGCTCGCTGTGTGACTTTGAGTTTGTGGACTAACTGCACTGTTAGTGTCCACGTTTCGGCGCCATATATCATCACGGGTAGGACGCACTGGTTGAAGACTTTTGTCTTCAGGCATTGTGGTATTGGCGACGTGAATATGTGACGAAGCTTGCCGAATGCTGCCCAGCTTAGCTGTATTCTTCTACTGGCCTCCCTCTCGAAGTTGTTTCTACCTAACTGCATGATTTGCCCGAGGTAGACATATTCTTGAACAGCTTCGAGAGGTTTACCCTCGACTATAACCGGACTCGGGACGATGTGTTTATTGAACATGACTTTAGTCTTGTCCAAGTTCATCCCGAGACCAATCAGTCGGGAAGCAGCATTAAGGCTATCCAGCATATCCTTTCTTTCCGATTCTGCCATTATGACGATATCATCGGCAAAGCGAAGGTGTGAGATGTGTTCGCCATTGACATTTATGCCTCGTCCTTTCCAGTCTATAGTCTTGAAAACGTCTTCCAACGCATTTGTGAACAGTTTTGGGGATATGACATCCCCCTGTCTCACTCCTCGATGCAATTGGATGGGTTTTGATTGACAATTCTGTATTTGGACGGCCATAGTGGCGGCGTCGTAAAGACATCTCAGCACTTCGATGTATCGCCAGTCAACTTGGCATCTCTGCAAGGACTCCATTACAGCCCAGGTCTCGATGGAGTCAAAGGCCTTCTCATAGTCCACAAATGCAAGACACAAGGGCTGATTATACTCCTCTGTCTTCTGTGTAATCTGCCTCACTGTGTGTATGTGGTCTAGAGCACGGGGTCTCATTGCATACAACGAAAACCTTAGTTCATTAAAATGTCAATAGATGGCACGACAAGTATCGATTTGTAATCGAAGTTCATGCAAAACGAAGAAAAAACCCATAAAGTTGCTAAAAATAAGTGTTTTGATTATTGTAATAACCAAAAAGTATGACAAAGGCCGATAATGCACTTTATTATCAATTACTACAAATTATCTGATCACGGCGATGCATATCAAAACTACTTTCGTCTTAACTTGTCAGAGTTGAGGAATGACACGTACTAGTTCAGTACCAGTTTATAGCGTGAATTAATAGATGGCGCTGATACAATACAATTAAAAAACGTAATGGGTGGTTTACGTTTTGTTTTTCATATTTCAAATTATGTATTTTTATTTAGTAATAACACAGATAATATAATACTAGAAGGTTATGTGCAAAAAAAAATCAACAAAAGCAAATGAAGTTACAGGTAAGCAACCAGAATGTCTTCATTTATAGCCCGCGCCCTAGATGTCGCTAGTAACGGTAGTTCTTAATGAGTGAAAAAAATAGCCCGAAGAATAGTCCGAGTTACGGCAGTCGCATTTCGTTGTATGACATGACGTATCTGTACGTTAGTATTATAAAATCTGTGTCTAGAGTGCCAAAACCTCCTCGAAACCCAGCTTGCTCTGGTGTTTGGAATTCATCAAGCCTACGTGCGAGTCGGTTTGTGATGACCCTCGAGAACAGCTTGTAGACATGGCTTAAAAGCGATATCGGTCGGTATACTCCTCTGTCTTCTGTGTAATCTGCCTCACTGTGTGTATGTGGTCTAGAGTGCCAAAACCTCCTCGAAACCCAGCTTGCTCTGGTGTTTGGAATTCATCAAGCCTACGTGCGAGTCGGTTTGTGATGACCCTCGAGAACAGCTTGTAGACATGGCTTAAAAGCGATATCGGTCTATAGTCTTTTAGAAGAGTTTTGTCACCTTTCTTAAAGAACAGGACCACGATGCTTCTGTTCCACGCCTTTGGAGTTCTCCCGTTTTGTAAAGCAACATTGAATATATTCTGAAGCCTACTGATTACAGGCTTACCACCTGCTTTCAGTAGCTCAGAAGTTATTCCATCCTCTCCAGGGGCTTTTCCATTTTTAAGCTGTCTGAGGGCTAACTCGATCTCGTCGTGACTGATATCGGGAAGCTCGTCAGTGAAGTGGCAAGTCAACGTGGCTCGGGTTTCCGTGTTATGGGGATCTGGTCTGGAAGCTTTTGAAGCATATAACCGACTATAGAAATCTTCGATCTCGGACAAGATCTCGGGTTTAGAGGTAGCGACTCTGCCGTCGAATGTTGTAAGTTTTGTCAGATGACTTCTCCCAAGCTGCTGAACGAAAACTTTAGTTCCTCGATTCTTCTCTATAGCTTCTTCGATATGAAGAGCATTGAAACGACGAAAATCTCATTGAATCAGCTTACGTATCCGCTTTGAGAGAGTTTTGTCATCTCCCGAAGTGGCTGTCGTGTTTTCTCGCTTTTTCCTCATAAGCTCCAAAGTCTCATCCGAGAGTTTTAATTTCCTGTCCTTATGCTTGACTCTACAGAACTTTTCTCCCACAGCCCTCATGGTATTTACCACGTTGTTGAGGTCCTCGTCTAAGCCAACTTATGGGGTAAGAGCATCGAAGCTATTTTTCAGCTCCAGTTGGAATCGCTCGGAACCAAGTAGGACCTAAAACTGATCAGGACGAAGAGAAGATTTCATCAGACGACTTCTTTCTAGCTTGTATTTTTTTTTTTATTTTTTTTTTTTATTTTATTAGAGACAGACAGTCACATACATAACAGTTAAAAAAGAAAACAGAAATACTTATAGACCTATAGCCTCCTTAAGTATAATACAATGTAAAAACTAAAATTAGTGATAATTAAACAGTAAGTGTTAACAATCAAAAAAATATATAGTAGCAACTGTGTCTGCGTATAAGCAGCTAGTAAAGTAAGCTTACGTAACATGACTGGTGTCAGACAGTGCAGACATGATCATCTTCTTAAGTTGAGGTTGAGTACTGTTGAAAATATCTACATTAATTAGTTGATTATTATACAGCTTACAGGCTCGTCTTATAAAACTGTTATCAGCATAACAAGTTCTACATGGCTGAACTGAAAACAATGCCTTGTGACGACAATTTCTCTCTTGTCGGCGAGGAACACGAAACAATATTTTTTCCAACAGCGAGGGAACATCCACGAAGCCACCGATTATTTTGTAAAGAATAATAGCGTCAACGCAGTCGCGACGATGCTCTAACAGGGGAATATTATGTCTAGCAGCGGATGATTCGAAGTCACTATGATAAAAACCTGTTCTGTAGTCTAATGACTTGACGAATTTGCGTTGAATCCTCTCAAGCCTACTTTTATGAATGTCATAGAAAGGATGCCATACGGCGCATGCGAACTCCAGATGACTTCGAACGTAGCTGTTATATAGAAGCTTATAGGTAGAGGGATTTTTGAACGGTTTAGCTACCCGAAGTATAAAGCCAAGCTGCTTGTATGATTTTGCTAAAATTTTGTCAATGTGTGGAACGAATGTCAATTTGGAGTCCATAATGACTCCCAGATCCCGAATCTGTGTAACTCGTGTTAGAGTGGTATTGCAGATATTGTAGCAAGAATTAATAACGTTCCTTTTTCTAGAGTAAGTAATAGTAAAACATTTATCTGGATTTAAAAATAAGTTGTTTGATCTACAAAACATATCAAATGAATTTAAGTCTTGCTGCAGAAGATCACAGTCTTTCTGACTACGGATTACTTTGAAAATTTTAGTGTCATCTGCATAAAGGAGGGCGCTTGAGTAGTTTATTACTGTAGTAATATCATTTATGTACAAGGTGAACAATAAGGGACCTAGGTGAGAGCCTTGAGGAACACCAGAGGTAATACTTTTGAATGGTGACGAAAATCCCCCCAGAACTACGGCCTGACATCTATTTTCGACATAAGACTTGATCCAACGCAAAAGGTCACCGTGGATACCGAGTCGCCAGAGTTTCATAAGCAGTGTATTATGGGAAATTTTATCAAATGCTTTGGCGAAATCGGTATACACGGCGTCAACTTGAAGATTTTCATCCATAGCTTCAATTATGACATCAGTGAAACTCAATAAATTAGTGTCGACGCTACGACCCCGTACAAATCCATGTTGATTAGGTACTATGTGCCGACGGACAACTTCAAAAATCTGGTTTGTAACTATTTTTTCAAGAATTTTACTAAATTGGCATAACTTCGAAATAGGCCGAAATTTCTCAATATCTTGGCTGACTGGGCCTTTAGGAATGGGTGTGACCCAGGCTTGTTTCCAAACTTCAGGGACGCAGCCTTCCCTGAGTGATTTATTAAATAAGAATGTAATTGGCAATACAAGAGCAGAAGCACATCTTCTGATCAAAACTGGATGAATACCGTCAGGACCTGCCCCTTTGTTGATATTGATACTGTTTAGATATTTATACACTGTTTCATGGGTAATTTCTATCGAGTTAAGATCTAAAATTGAGTCAGATGAAGGAGTTAGTGTACTTAAGTCTACAGCCTCGGAGTTTGTTTCCACAAAAACTGAATGAAAGTGCTCGTTAAATAGGCAACAAATTTTATTACCACCACAAGCTGTGATTCCTTTATAATACATTGTCTGAGGTAGACTATTGCTAGAAAAAATAGATTTGACGTAAGTCCAGAAATATTTAGGATGGTGTTTAATTTTCTCCTCGGAATATAGTATGTATGCATTATAACACTCAGTTTCCATGATTTTTGCCCGTTTTCTTAATAATTTAAAAGTCTGATAGTCCAATGGATTTTTATATCTTTTCCAAAGCCCATGGTATTTCCGTTTTTCCTTTAATAATTTTCTCAATGGCTTACTGTGCCACAAAGGAGCCGAACCTGGCGACTTTAAAATACGGCGAGGAACATATTGTGATATAATTTCATTAAGTAAGTCATAAAATCGTTTTATACAAGCCTCCATTCCCAAACCATTAAATAAAGTATACCAGTCTATTTTACTCAGGGCATTGCTAATTTCCGTGTAATCAGCTGACATAAAGTTATATACATATACATCAGCCGACTTTAAAGGTGGGGTGTAATTTAAAGATAAATCGATTACTAATGATTTGTGATAAGTATCCTCCGGGGTAAGGGAACAGTCACAGTGGGAAACTCGGCAAGTAACGTCATAATTACATAAAATTAAGTCAAGAATATTATTTTTTATATTAAAATTGTCATTAAATTGCTTTAGATTAGAAAAAGATAAAAATTCGCTTAGAAATTGTACTGCAAAATTGCCATTAGGTATTAACTGTAAATAGTTCTGAGTAGTATCGGAGTTATACCACTCGGCTTCCCATATATTAAAGTCTCCAGCCAGCAAAAATACATCATTCGGACGGTCAGTGATAATACTGCCGGCTATATCGAAAAAGGAAGACTACGCGTCACGATATCCCTGTCCCCGAGGTATGTAAAGACATGCTATATTCAGATAAACATTGTTAGACAGAGGCAGCGACACCCACAAGCACTCGGCGGAGGCGCGGGGCGGGACGGGCCAGTCGCGGCGCACGGGCTGCAGCTCGCAGCGCACGGCCAGCGCCACCCCGCCGTCGCGCGTCGCCCCGCTGTCTTCCGCGGAGCGATCGCTGCGATAAACAAAATATCTACGATCGAAAAACTCCCCATCATAGAAATCGGAAGTCAACCAGCTTTCCGTAATGCAAATAAAATCATAATCCGACTGCGTGACCTGTGAAAGAAAATCGTGTGACTTTGTTCGAAGTCCCCTCGCGTTTTGATAGTAACCACTCAAGGATTTATTATAAGGAGCACCTGTTATTGAAAAAAGTAACACTGACAATGGATTTCTTATCTAATGTTTTTATTATTCCTCGCAGACAAAGAGACATCATGCACATTCGTTTTCTATTAACATAAACAAATAAGTTTTCATAGATATAAGTACAATATGTAGAAATAGGTTGAACTATAACAGTAATACAAATATCCATAGCTATAACATATGATTTAGACTTAGTTTTCATATATATGTATCGAGCAAGATTTTTGTTTTTACATTTTTTAACTTTAGACCAAATATGATCGCGAGTACAGAGTCACTTTAATTTTGATAAGTCTAACTCATTGTTTATGCGCATTACCTTCGACCTGTCATTTTTTCGCATAAATATTTTACAGTCACGTATCCACAAATATGCGTAATTCAGTTCAACTTTTAACTGCCTGGCATTTTTTAGAAGTTGCTTGTTTAACGGCGTGAGGTGGTCACTCAAGTACATGTTAGAAGCCGGCCCGGAGATGCCGATGTCCGCGGTAGTGAGACCTCTGCGGGCGCGCACCGCCGCCAACAGCAGATCCTTGGATATACGGCGAGCGAATTTCACAACTATAGCAGGTGGACGCGATTTCAGAGGTTCACCACCCTGGCTAATCGACGAATCGTTGAAGCGACGAACTCGATGTAATGAATCGATCTCCTTGTCATCCAATTCCATGCCAACTTTATTTCATATGGAATGTACAATATTGTTCAGATTTTCACCAGCACTGAATGGTACTCCAGAAATCTCGACATTGTTCAGTCGTGAGTATTGGTCACGAGCGTTATTCTCGAATTTCAGGATATTTATCGTGTCGTTCGCAGCTCGTAGGTCGGATTGCAGTTTGGAGACTATTGTTATTTTGCTTTCGGCAACAGTGAGCCGATCCTCGAGTCCTGTGAAGCGGGATTCCATCTCCACCCACTTGGTATTTAAACTCTGGATACCTATAGAAGCGGATTTAACCTCCGCTTTGATCTCGGTAACTTCGGCTCTAAGCTCTTTGATCTCACGAAGTATCTCCAACATTCCATCCTTAGCAGCTGGGGTAGGTGTCGTGGACGTCTCAATCGGTGTGAAAGGACCATTACGGCATGTAGGACACCGCCATGAAGCCTTCTTATCCGGACTCATTTTCCGGTAGGTATTCTCGGATAGACCCGCGCAGACATAATGTAGAAAACCATTGCAACTGCTGCAGGTCACAGGGTCATTTACTTCCTCAGTACATTTTTTGCACTTCATTTTGGTTTTAGTTTTTGGATAACACTTATGCTAATAGTATATAAAAAAACAAACTATATTGCACTTTAACTTCACGGAACACACTTAACGATTTAATGTGGGTAAGTCAACAAATCGGTTATAGTGAGCGCGAGTGAACCGCTCAGTGCGAGTGCGTGGCGCAGACTGAGCAGAGCTTGTAATCGATATTCAGACTCGGAGAAGTCGGTGATCGCTGCCGGTATTAAACCTGTTGATCACGGAGACATCTCTGAATATGTGCTTCTTGTCAGTCAAGATGAAATCTATTTCGTTTTTGGTCACAGTATCAGGGCTTTTCCAGGTCCATCTTCTTTGGGGCTTTTTCTTATAGAAAGAGTTCATTAAGAAAAGCCCCTGCAGATTTAGATTTAGATTTATTTTATTTCATATTATCAATGTCATATTCATAATAAAATTTAAAATGTCAGAGTATAATATGATCGTCAGAAACATAATAGTTAAAATACAAATACAAAGGGGTTAAAACATATTTTTTATTAGTTTTAAGTATTTTTATTTATTTACATAATATTTACATAAGTTCACAGAAAATAAAAAGACAAAAAACTATAAAGATTCATGGGTGAGATTCGAATCCGGACCTAAAAGCAGCAAAACGTAAGAGGCTCGCACCAAAACCGCTGATCTACCAAAGTACTTATAAGTAATAGTTAAAAATTTGCATCATATGCGTTCTCCTTTTATGTAATTTCACTCATATCTCTCTTAAATGAATTTTTTCGAAGATAATTCCCTCATAGATCGATTTCTGGTGACTTTTAACCCCTAATCCTAGATTTTCGTCAAAAGGTTTCAAACCGTTTTCCAAATCGTCGGGACACTTAACTCGTTTAATAGTATAGGATATAAGATATATTTTCTATGAAACATTTTGCAGGGTGTTGTTTGAGTCGGTAGTGGCCTTCTAAGGGACGAAAGGACAAGCAATATTTGTTCTGAAAATATATATATATATATTATTTTTTTATAATTTGATTCTATTGAAAAAAAATCATGCAAATTATCCTTTTTTTTTTGATAAAAAAAACAGAAAAATATTCAATGTTACGTAATATTAGAAAGTTATTCATCATTTATTATGATATTAGTCAGTAATATCAATTAGTTTTGGCGACTTTTGAGAAATTTTCTTATTGCAAATGTTATCAGCGCCATCTAGTTGAGTTTAGAGAAAGCCGTAAAAAATTCCCTATTGTCAAACAAGGGGCAAGACGGCACAATCATCATATATGGCGAAAGATGGCGCTATTTGTCTCTATAATACAAAGAGGTTGAAATATATAATAAACTATTATTTATTTATTTTATATCACAAGGGGGGGGGGTACTTAAATATCACGTGTATTTATTTTTTCGTTCAACGCGCGATTTCTAGAGTAATTTCTAAGCGTCGGACTGTTGTTGTTATGTTGTTTTTAACTCTTCCCAAGGTTCGACACGGCTTCAGGTAGTCAGAAACAACCTGCAACCTAAACGTCAGTTTGAATTTTTTATCACAGTGCTTTAATTTCCAAAATTAAATTACATTACACCTGTATTTAAAGATAATATTTTGTATCAAAAAAATACACGTGATTTTGGGTAGGCGTGGGGAGGGTAGTCTAAAACCTCACCACGTATCACCAGGGGAGAGGGGGAGTCTAAAAAGTTGCTAAAAAATATCACATGATTAATGGACGACCCCCTTGTAGAACACACACATGATCTCCTTTCTATCCTTAATCATTCTAATTAATTTTATGTGAAAAATCTCGAATATAATGTTTTTCTTTTTAAATCAGCACCTTTATGTCAAAAATAGTAATTCACTCAATGTTTGCTAGAAAAATTTACAAGTATTGTACATTTCTAAAATGGGCATTAAACAAGATTTTTTTAAAGCATATGAGACAAAACCATTCAGTATTTTTTTTTACGTCACCGATGTTTAAAGTTTCATTCATTATCAGATATTTTCTAAAGATTTTTTTCGATGTATTTCTGATAGCATCTTTAATTTTTAGGGTTACGTACCTCAAAAGGTAAAAAGGAACCCTTATAGGACAACTTCGTTGTCCGTCCATCCGTCTGTCCGTCGGTCTGTCTGTCTGTCTGTCCGTCTGTCAAGACCCTTTTTCTCAGGAACGCGTAGACGTATCAAGTTGAAATTTATATCAAATACTCAGGCCTGCAATCCCTTGAAGATGTGAAAAAATCAAACGTCTGTGCCGAGTCAATCATATTTGGACACTCGCATGGGAATCAAAACCTATAAGGTACTTTCCGTATACCTAGAATCATGAAATGTGGCAACAAGCAAAACTTATAGCACAAAAAGTGAAAAGTCCGAAAACCAAAAATTTTTGGTTACATATCGTCCCTCGCACCACTAAGTCACGTATCTCAGTTTTTTGATGATTTGAGTTAGGACTGCCGCTGACTTCCTTGTGTGGTTCTCTATGTTTTCCTTTAACTCACGCTTCTGTATGAATAGTGGTTCTCATGATATTGGTATTTACATAGTTAACGTATCTCATAAAAATCCAGGAAAAAATTCAACTAAGTGACGTAACTCACTTAGGGTTTTTAGTCAAAACCTGTTTTAAGACTTTGATAAAATATTATATCCTATATCATATAGGATTTTTAGTGAAATGTTATTTACATAGGTAATGAGATACGATACGATATTATTATACTGTTCTTTAATTTGGCGGGAGATAGACAGTTAATATGCTGTTAGGCCGCGGGTGCACTCATCTGATCCGGTCAGATCCGACAGCTTAGCCCCGCCCACCTGTCGGTCCTCTTAAAACTGTCGGATGTACGCGGGTGCACTGGTCCGGTAAATTGTCGGACGGAAACAGTCATGCCACCTTTTTAGCCATAAAGTAAGCGTCGTCGCATCGTTGTTATTGAATAGTGTTGTGCGCAGTACATGTGTGCCCGGCTTTTAGCCAACGCCAATTAGTGACGTTATTGTTATTAATACAGTGTAGAAGTATAAGCATACCTATGCTTGATTTATGATGTATTAAAACACTTGGTTACCTACCTAGGTAACCAAGTGTTTAATACATCTAAAATTGTGGTTATATCATACAACGTTTCATATTAAAAATACCATATCATTATATGAAACTGCATATTCTAAAAGTGTATGTTAATTTCTATAGGTCCAAAAATAAAAACGAACCTTGTATTTATTTACCAAAAACACATTACATTAAAACAAGAAGAGGCTTGGGTGGCTACAGTACAGAACCTAAATATGTAAATATTATTGAAAATCAAAGTATTTTTTATCTAAGGAGATGCTTTGCACATTTTCTTAAACCGTATTTTTTTCTATTAATGCTAAAATACCATAATATACATACACACATATGCATTTGAATATTCCATAAATTTATATTGATTTCTGCAGGTACCTATAAAACATTATCATATTAATATATAGGATGACTTTAAATTTGTTCTTGATACCAAAGGATATGCATGTGCTCATGATAACAAACAACTTTCCCTAAGGAACCCATAGTCATTTCGCAAAAAAAAATTGGACTCTTCATACTAATTTGGCCGGTCCGTTGACCGATTTGTATGGAGGGTCCAAAACTTTTTTTGAGATTTGACTATGGGTTCCTTAGGGAAAGTTGTTTGTTATCACGAGCACATGAATAGCCTGTCGTATCAAGAACTAATTTAAAGTCACCCTATATATGTAAATCGATAACTAAACTCTACATGTCGATGAATTACGCACAACACTTCGTCTCGTCCTGTAAAGATGTCAGTGTCCGACTGTGTCGGATGAGTGCAGCACGTTCATAGAAAATGAAAAAATTTCGTGGAATATAGCCACAAAGGCAATAGTGTCTTTTTTCTACGAGGATGTGAACTATAACTGTTTAAAACTGTCCGCGGAAAAAGGGCTGAGTGGCGCTTGTGCCCCGCCCCGCCCCCGCGCAGCAGGGAAGAAAATAGCCACTGTGGCTGTTGTGGCTGTTTTCGGCGGGTATTTCAGTAAATTTTTTAAATGCTTATTTTCTAGTCGATGGAGATCGCTTTTCTGTGATTTTTTGATTGAATATGATGTAAAATGGGTAACAGATTTTAATTATGCAATAAAAATAAAAAGCCACAACAGCCATTGTGGCTTTATTCGTAGGATACGACGATCTGTCGGATCTGATCGGATTGGATGAGTGCGCCCGCGCCTTTAGGATGTTTGCGGGGGTGAACGACGGTGGCGCAGGGAAGTTCTGAAGTTCTTTAATTTCATTTCATTTATTTATATCAGACTTCCAAGGTCCATAAAAGTTAGTAACAATGTGACTTACAGACTATGTTAGTTATAATTACAACAGATAAAAAATAAAAAACAAACATACAAACTATATTAGTATACAAAAACCTTAAACTATGTTAGTAACTTATATCTAAAAGGGATTTGGTCCGACAGATCAGGGTCCACAGGAATGGACTATCAAATCTGTCGGCCAGCGCCCGCAGGATGCCGTTGGGGCTCTCGCGCAGCCTGCGTAACAATGACGCCGATTTTTTACGCCAAATGGCGTCGAACCCATCTGCTCGCGCCTCCGCGAATTAATGATTAGTTATATTTTATTACATATAGGTTGAAAACAATACTGTTGCTCCTACCATATAAGGTTTGATGATGCGTACAAACAAAGTACAAACTAATATTATGTAACAAATCTTTTATGTGGGAAATTTTCATATTTTCATAATAAAACTATGATCAGTTTGGAGTGTTTATTTTTATAAACTAGTGTAACTGTAGGATCGTAAGTGGAAAATGATTCGGATATTGAAAAACAAAGTTATCACAAAGTCACGTATCTGTTTTCAAAAATAAAAAAAAATATTACTAATACAATTAAGTGAGTAGGTAATATATTAAATGAAAGCAGAAACTTTCCTCTATATATAGGTATATTAGTTTTATTTCAGCATGTCTTTGGAATTAAAATATAATTAAAGTTTGAAATTCCCTAACTGAAAAACGGTTGTTTTGAAGAACTTGCAAAAATGAGATACGTGAGTTAGTGGTGCGAGGGACGATATGTCAGACAAAAAAAATTAAAAATATCAAAAATCGAACCTGCTATTTTTGTTTCAAAAAAATATTGCAGTCCTTTTCCTGTTCCCTCATAAATATTTTGCTCCGTATCCTAAAGGGTGGGCGATCCCTTTGTCCAGAATCCAGATGTATAAGTACCTCACTTGCACATCAACTAGTTGAGAATAGGGAAGCTTCTATTTTATTAGGCCGAAAACCCCATCACTAATGAATAACGGGTATACCTTTGTTCTAGCTGAGTGCTCATTCCTCAGAACGACATTTTCCACTGCAAAGGCATAATTCGGGGCAGTTTATTTGTCTTTTTTGACAGTTGTATTTAACGCCACAATGTGGTTTGAATTGCATTTGCACCGAATTAGCTCTAAACAAGCGGTAGCAGCCACAGCAGTAGTCCATCTACTGATTATTTGTAGCTATTTCCCACTTTCACTGAGCCGGACGTGAGAGATTTTGAACGGGCACTAATGTCTGATCCCATACGTGGACACCCTGGTATAGGTACTGCTCTCAGAAGATGTTGTTGAAAACTGTCTTCCGATGATGGATTTTTTTTAATTTGTCCTTATCTTTTAGAGTATGATTCTCGCTTGCAATGGGTTAAGCTGGTGCAGTAGCTGGATCTTAAACATATTAAAAACAAATCAATTTAAAATAATTTTATACCCAAACAGAGAAATCTATGTACAATACAAAAATATCATTTTATTCAAACTGTCTTGTCATAGGCGCACATGGTTATGATAAATTTTTCCAAAATTTTTTTGGCCCCTTCAAAGTCTCCACAACCCATCGTTTTAAAACCGAGAGTTGCTGGAGGAGAAACATTCCAGGCTTACGACGTGGTTTTCTTTCCTCCTCCATTAGAGGCTGAAATGGTATCACCCCCTGTTAGAGCATAGAATATGGACAACATTAATTCTTTTTTGGTCTTGTAATATCTTGTGGTACCAATATTTTTTATTTATGCCACTAGTGCATATTTTTTAAACGATAGCATATTAAAGCAAAATCTAGTAGATTTTTTGGAGAGTTTTTTCATTTTCTTATTTTTTTTTCACAATAAATGTAGTAAATTGAACAAAAATTATGCCAAAAATGAAAGCTACATTCTCGGTTTATTCGAAAACGACACCAAGTTCAAGATGATAGGTCAAATAGATAGTTTTTTTTCTAAAGCACGCCAAAGTGAGACTTTGTACGCCCTCCCTCATCACCTGTCAGGGGGTGAGGGGTGGCTACTGGGCTAAATCAGCTTCTATTTACTTAACATACACGTGTGCCAAGTGATTTCCTTTAATCATCAAATTTTACCTCCCCATACACATAGGATTACGTATAAAACCCCACTATGTTTAACTTTATTTATAATAAAACCATTTAAAATACTTTAAGTAAAAGACTCTCATCAAATAGATTCTGTACAGTTTTAATATTGTTTTATGTAAACATAAAACTTATAATCCCGTTTATCCTAAGGCATTTTGGCTATGGTAACCTTATGATGTTCCGATTCGGAGTAGGTATTTATTACACTAATAGTTAAGTATCTGTTCCGACCTTTATTACTAAATTGAACCATAATTTCGATTATTCATAGCCATAGCAATCACTCCAGAGTAAAAATAAGTTAGGCAAGCATTTTCAGTAGTCTGTGATAAGTTGGTAAAGGCATCTATTTTATAAATTAATTTTACAAATGGTGAACTAATACCTAATACAATTTCAAAAATCCCAATTTCTCTTCATCTCTCAGGAACTTAATTAAATGCATTAAAATTTATAGTTGCAAACTAGGACATTTATGAAAAATTTCAAATAAAAACCTAAAATTGTTCCCCACCTAACAAATCCTTCGCTCATTCATTTTATTTTGTTACCTAAATAACTTTTTTTTTTTCTATTATTTTGTTAACATAATGACCGTATTATTTATGTATTATTATGTTAACAAGCGTTATCTAACTTTTGTTATGACCATTGGGTCGAACAACCAATAATTCTTAACAAGAATTTCGATGGATGCATATTTTTTTGATAATATTTTATTTGTAATACAATATTTCATTTTTTTTGGTAATAAGGTTACTGCAGGTACCTAGATTGATTTATCTGTGATTATTTCGTTATAATTTTTACCTACCTAACATTTTAGTACTATTCCAATAACATTAACAATCATTGTCACCCTATTTCGTGAGCTACATACAAACTTTCGCTTTGAATTTCTCCATAATTACTGCAGATATTAACAAAATAAGTTCATAGAACCTTTGTACCAGCAAAATATTTCAGTAATACTTCATTCTTATCATTTGTACCGCACTCGTTATGGAGTTATCGATGAAAGTTTATGGGCCCGACGGAGTAACGCTTGAAAAATGTTATTCCCTTTTTTTTATTATTAGGCCTTTTTCCGAGCAGATTTGAAGGGCTAACTAGCGTTACATATCATATGTAACGGGGCTGATGTAATAAACTGGTATGTAGAGTACCTAGTTTTTCTGTAATTAGCATGGGAAAAAAAGCCCGTCGGGCTTTTTTTTGGAGGTTAATTACAGAAAATCTAGACAATCTAGAAACAAACTGAGTACACCAGCCCCGTTACAAATGATATGTAACGCGTGTTAGGCCTTCAAATCTGGTCGGAGAAAAGCCAAATTATCAAAAAAATGGAAAAACAAATTTTCAAGATGGCGCCGTATGGCCCAAACTCTTTTGTCAATCATTCCTCACAGACAGCGGTACAAATGTTGTGAGTGTCAAAATAAGAAATCATTTTTCAGGTACAAAGGGCTTTTTCAGGTCTGAAGCCTCTTTGATCTATGGGCCCGAGGAGATAACGTTCATCTTGGAGGAAGCTCTCCTGCCTCCTGCCAGGAAAATAGAACACATTAGAAACATTTTTATTTGACTGCCGGCAACACTGTAGTAGTCAGTAGCCAATCAGATAATACCGTCTCTTTGACATTAGTGACTAATGGCAGCAGCGTTGCCGGTGCGTACTTTTTGTTCCGTTTTCGGAACTTTTGGGGCTTCAGCGGATCTTTTTCGGAACTAAGTCTTGAATCTTGATGATCATCGGAACTTTTAGCGAGAATATGGAAAATAAATAAAACACAAAATTATTGAAACTTCCAAAGACATCGGTTTTAAGCGTGGCTAAAACGAGATGACGGACGCTATGTACCTACTTTGAAATTTTTCTGCAGGCTCGCTTCGCTCGCCTTTTTTAAATCTAACTTTTTTCCATAGGGCTCCGATTTTATTGTTGGCAGTCTGTCATGTCTGTTTGAAAGACGTGAGTTCATAAACGTCAGTTTGAAATTAGACAGTTCGACAAATAATGCTATGGGGTTGGTTGCCGAGACTTGTACCGAGCACACGTCTGCTAAGTTAATTTTTCAATTATTTCCGTTTTAGAATAGTTTCAACGTTATTTTTGTGATGGGGAAATAGCTGTGATTCAGATTCAGAGATAAGCGGTCATAAGAAGAGGATTAACTCGGGAGACAGCCCCGTTTATCGAGTTCCAACAATAAACCACCACGTGGAGCGTCTTTAAGTTCCCATCACCCCTAGAGCCGTGCCTTTCACTTGACATTGGCGTTTTCGCCATTTTTTTTACTGAAGATTCTCCCATTTTTCACTAGACATTGGCAAAATCACTTCTTTAATGAGATGTGGAATGCCAAATAGAAAAATAGAATAGAAATAATGCTATTATGACAGATCGTTGTTTGACATTTGATATGCCTCATCTTCACATGTAGAATTTTTAAGAAATTTGTGGTCAGTAGCAATGGAATAGCTCATTCAAAAAGGGCGCGAGCGGAGCGAGCGCGGTAATTTTTACACGGAACTTTTCAAGTCAAAAGGGAACTTTTATAATTGGTTTCGGACTATTTTCATTTTCATTACCGGCAGCACTGGGTGGCATGGGGGGGCAGTGGGTGGATGGATTGAGAAGGGGTTTGACTGATTTGCATGTTTTATTAAAATTGTAAAAAAGTAGTTTCTCAGTAATTTCATAGTGCGAATATATTTTCTTCTATGTATATACTGGATTTACTGTAATTTTTGCAATTTATTGTGTGTAAGTATCTTTTTTTTCGATTTATATGTTAGGTTAGAATTGCATTTTGTTCTGCTGTCTCCACTCCAATGAATTTCCATTTACGGCTTATTAGAGGCTGAGTGGCTTTTTGTTTCAGTGCTATAATTCATGTTACTTTATTTGTGTCGACGTATTACAAATAGGTAACGTTACACATCAAATCAAATCGATATTGTTTTACATTCGCATACACATACCTACTCATATTAACTTTCATCCCCAAATATAACTTTACGTCTAAAGTCATACATATG
This sequence comes from Coleophora deauratella, assembly GCA_958295455.1. NCBI lineage: Eukaryota > Metazoa > Arthropoda > Insecta > Lepidoptera > Coleophoridae > Coleophora > Coleophora deauratella. The sequence continues at coordinate 7,528,124 of OY282409.1, read as the reverse complement.
TAAATCGCGTGCTTTATGTACCTCCTCCTTTACATTATTTATGAATATACATGTAATTTACTACATACCTACCCCTAACACCCTGATTTTCAGATTCAAATATATTTTAAAATTTCTAATTCATAATCATAATTTTGTGCATTCAAATATACCAACTTTTTAACACATTTACTATCCAGGTTTAATATAAGTTTACTTATAATCTGGTTACTGAACCTCAAATAATCAGACTGTATTATTATCTATTTTATTGTATAGTTCATTCCAATCAAAAAAAAGCAAAACTTAAACAAACTTACTATGGAACTGACACATGTCAATGTCATCTGCATACTATGTTTGTTTACCTTTTGCTTTTTTTTGATTGGAATGAACTATACTTTGTTCTTTATTTATTATTAATATTCATAAGAAACAGTCCTAATCACAACTATATTTGTATTGGATTACTTCTGCAAGGAATTGGAGCCAAATCAAAGACAAATTGCGGGAATTTTGATGTAGTATCTGAAAAAATTGGTACCTACAAATTAAATATAGAAAATATAAGAAGAAAATACATTAAATTAAAGCAGCAATCATCAGGATCAGTAACATGGCTGGCACAAGACGTTCACGTAGCCAAGCCTCAGTGGCCTTGCCGCGTCAAACCTCAGTGCCAGATGGACGGCCACGCCAGACGCTCAACCCTGAAGCGTTGATCGCTATGACTAAGGAGCAGCTGAGAGCCGAGTGCCGCAAGCGAGGGCAACGTGCCACTGGAAACAAGAATGAGCTGGTATAAAGCTGTTTGAATTTTCACCTGTGCTTTGTTTTCAATTGTTATTTTGCCGGCCGTGTTGTGATGCTTATATATTTTGTAGATAATTTATTTGTTATTAATTTTAGCCCCTGTGATCTAAGTATCCATTGTTTTGTTCATAAATAAATAGTAAATAAGTTATGTCTGAATGAGGGCACAATTTTTAACATTTTATATATGTATAAATCATTGTAGATAAATGTAAAGTAGATTGTTTTGTACCTGCACTTTTATTAGCTTTGGTAATTAAAGTGCAATCATAATTTTATTGATAAGAAGAGAACATATTTATTTTTAAAACTTTGTATTAAAAGCATAGAACATTAGAAGGCTTATAAGTTAAAATTTTAAAGTCAATTGAGAGGTAGTTTATTATAAAATCATCAGGCAAATTAAACTTTATCATACAGTATATAACATTTCATTGTGAGTGAGCCAAGATTAGACTGGATTATATTAGAAGTGTGGTCTCAGTTGCCAGTCAGTAGCTACAAATGTCTTGGCATGTCAATTAATGTGACTTATTCCTTGAACTTGTGTTATTTCACTTGTAATCCCATTTCTGAAAGTCAAAATTATTTATTTAAAGAAACTTATTGAAATTGATTTCCGTCCTTGCTATAAAATTTAATGAATTCAGTCATATTTGAAAACTGCAAGTCATGGATTAAATAAGGCAAATATTATATAGTATCGAACCAAACATTAGAATTAGTTCATGTGTATGTTACCAATTTGCTGGTCCCTTTTTATTAGCTGTGGACATGTCAGTTTAATACAGGTCAGTGGCTCAGCGCACGCGCCGGTAGTGAGTGAACACGCGACGATCACGCCACCCCGCCGCGCCGCTATTTCCGTAATTAAACAGCTGCTGTATAAATAAACACTCTAATGTCAAGGCTAGAGATGCCATTTTTTATTGCGATCAAATCTGGGGCAGAATCGAAAACTGATGATTATAGTTCTAACGTTTGTGTCGTTAGAGCTGTAATTCGATTGTGTTATTGATTGCTTTGTTTGACGATCTACTTACATTATTTGTTTGCTAATATTTAGATACATAATTTGTTAATGTTTTTTTATTTTTATTAGCTGATTATTTATTACATATGTGAAGAACCAACTGTCGTGAAGATTGCTTTCTCAAGGTACTTCATTATTATAAGTAAGAATCTGTGCCAGTTAGTTATTTTGTATCTATCTAATGACAACGACAAAAAGACTGTACATTACACGTAAATCTAAGAAAGAAAGTTGAAAATTTTAATAAGGTATCTTAGAGGTTTTGTAGGAGCACTTAGTTTTTTTTAAATATCGATTCTTAAAGGAGTGAAATATTGTTTATTTGTATGGAAAACTGAATTTCCAACGGTTTCGTTGAAGTCTAAGAGGACGCAGCTGCGGGTCTCCATTAACGCATTTCATTTATTTTTTGTTTCTCATACCTAGTCTCCTGCTCTTAATGTCTATCGTCACTTCTTTTATTTCTTTAAATAATGTTTTTTTAAAGATCCGCCATTTAATTGTCACTAGCAATTCAAACGCTAATTTCTACGGAATGATTTTTAAATATACAATAGTTTAAAAGACTTATTGGTTATTGCACTATAAGGTTTCAAAACATCTGAATTCGTTATGCTTTCTACGGTATGCTCGATCAAACATAACATAATAGCCGATTAACGGGCCAATAGCTCATTGTGAAGACTGATTTGTTTATTACGTCGCGTCGTCGGAAAGAGGACGGTGTACGCAGTATTATTGAAATGAATTGTTTGCAAAAACATACGTAGACTTATTATTACCGTTGAGTGTATAAAAGCTGTGTTAGGAAGTCTTTTACATCATCATTTTTTTATATCAAGATCCCTGGAGGTACTAGGCATGTACTAGGTAGAAAATTCAAAAGATGTGTACACCATGTACTTAAATTAATAAAACAAACATTTTGAATTGAATCCATTATACATGGTCTAACTGCAAAATTGTCTTCTTCTTCTAAGTATTTAAGAACAAAGCTCTTGTCGGTGGAGCAATCTCCAACTGTTCCTCCTGTCCTCTGCCATCATCTTGACCTCCCGATACGACACCCTTACAGCAACATTGCTACAAAATTGTACTTCCCTTAAAAATGTTCCCTCATGACCGGTAGATATGACTGTCTTTCTATCACTCTCGTCTTATAAGTTATCTGCTATAGGTCTCATTAAAAGCCGTACACGAAATAAGAGATCATTTTAATAACCACCATTTTATTATAATCAAATTCCTTTTCGAGAACCTTACATGCTTTCCATCTTTATTTTTAACTGAGTTAGCCCTTGGAGGATTTAAAACTCCAAGATTTAGCCTAACCTGCTTCATTAGATATAATACTCCCTACAATTCACCGACTATCCAGCCCCCTAGCCAGTCAGGCTATTTACAAAGGACTTCATTAGTACCAGTCCGAACCTAAAACTAACGCAAATTATATAACAGTTTCACTTTTCGACCGTGGCCCCCGAACGATAGTAAATTCAGTGAGAGTTCAAACGAAAGTGAAATTCTTTCTACTCCGCTTCGTGATGTCATTTGCTCATGTCGCGTGGTAGAGACGGTGCGGTTTTGTTACGAACTTTTATAGTTTCCTTACTTTAAATACAATACATATTTTAGTGTTTATATCGTTTAGATAGGTATGTGTTTTTTTACAATACTTGATTTGAATTGTGTCTATGTGTGTGTGATTTATATCGCATGGCGTTAACGTATGAGAGTTGTCTGTTACGGTAATATCATCACAAAAGTTCTGTTTTAATCGGGCAACAGAGTTTATCGTTTGTTTTGAGTATTTTGTTTTATTATATTTATTTATTTACATAAGTACTCAATGAACTTAAAGTTGCCTTAACTTTAAAAATACGTCCTTTATTACCTCTTAATCTTACTTAAATCTTTCACATCGTACCATACGTATGGTTCATTCCAATCAAAAAAAAGCAAAACGTAAACAAACTTACTATGGATCTGACACATGTCAATGTCATCTGCATACTATGTTTGTTTACCTTTTGCTTTTTTTGATTGGAATGAAGTATACTGTATCATTTTTCAAGTAAATTCACCGACTACGGCGTATCATGTTTATAATTATAAACTTCGACAGGAAAAGATACCTGCATCGATGAACACAGTACTACCTTTTTATTCCATACTCTAATCACATGTTTACTAGTTTTTATTGGACACCAATCATCTCATACTTCTACCTCAGTTATCTACTTAACTATTAGTATTTTTATAATACGGCACTCTTCTTTGTAGTGTTCCCACTCGTTTACAACAATTTTCTGCACTCTACACACTTAAACATATAACTACTTGCATTTAATTTATCGAAAAGTAAAAAATCTGATGCTGTTTAAAATTAGAAACAAGTCTTTGATTCCGGAGTTCCGGAGTTTCGTAACTCCGGAGTTTGGACATTAAGTTAAACGACTTAATGAATGCTTATAAAACTTTTCATGCAAAAGACTACAAATAAAACTTATCGAGTCTACAGTCATTTTTCTAAATTATAAATCCTACAAATTACATCAAATCCCGAGCCAGCTCCGGATTTCCGGAGTTGAATGCTCAATTAGAAACCCCCAAAACAAGTGAAAGTGGTAGCTTTACGCTATTACGCTGTATGCCATTTTGTCTTATTTGCTTGCCTGTTATAAGAAAGCATGACTGCATTATAAACGCACCACAACTTATTTATTTTCTTTAGTTACCTAATCTGTGTAACACGCACGAATACAATTACCGTATTACCGTTCGTACATGCAACACAGTCGCCTATTGGCTGTTTGTTGCTATGATGGTACAAACATGCGGGATGCAGGATATAGCTCGTAGGAAACGTATGTATTACGTGTAGGTAATAAACGATACTCTCCCTGCAATAAAATGCTTAACATACTGTACAACTTTTGCTCTACGAATTTGCCGAAATCGAAATTTCAGATTCTCACTAAGTTAGCTCAAACAGCCGTTCGATTTATTGCGTAGTCGTAAAATTGTAGGGAATGGCAAGAAGCAGCACTGGTTCATGATTTGTTGGAATTCGGGGTCTACTCATATTTCGCCAACTTTGTACTTTACTGTCTTATAAGTCTTAAAACGGGAGTTTTATCAGTTTCATAGGCAAACAATTTCAACTCAGTGAGTAGAGATATGGTAATCCACTTAAAGATTTCTAGTTAATTTGTAATAACGCTGAATGCCGAATAAGTCGTGTCGGAACATTCTCTCCTAAATGTTTCTTATCAGAAAAAGAATCTGAAGAATTTCCCCAAATAATAATTCTGTTTCCGGTTGCAGCTAGCCCGGCTCGGGTACTACAAACTGGCGGCGGCGGCGCAGACGGACGGCGACCAGCGCGCGCGCAACGGGCTGCACCAACCGTACCCGAAGGAGATCAAGTGAGTGCACCTTACCATGGTTTGGTACCCACCGCGACCGCGTCATCAATTCATCATTTACAATTAGTATTGTAGTCCACATCCTGAAACTGCCAATGCATAAATGAGTCTCTTGAAGCTTCATCATCATCATCAGCTAAAAAAGTCCACTGCTGAACGAAGCCCTCCTCCAGGGATTTCCACGGCGACTGGTCTTGAATATAGGAATGCTTTTTACTTCGCACAAGACGAGATGGAATTTACTGTTAAAATATTTAAATATCCGAAGATCAGTTCGTCTGAAATTCGTCCTCAGAAAGCAGCAGGGAGTGTCCAATCCTAGTACTTTTTAATATACTCTGGTGCTAGACACGTCATCCGCGCCCCAATAAAGTAACGGTAACAAAGGGTTTTGTGTCTGGAGTCACTTGCTTCTTTTACTGGTCTAATAAAATGTTAACTTACTCATTTTGCAAAGAAGTTACTCTTTTTTCACCTCGCCGAGCGTAACAAAATTGTCGGAACCAAATATAATATCCAATAACACCATTACACCAACATACCTATAGTTGGTGAGTACTGTGCTCTAAGTGTTTTTCTATCGGTATATGGTATAAACGGTTATTTGGTTACGAGTCGAATCTATAAAAAGAAACATGCAATGTTTTCCAATGTTTCTATGTGTATAGTATCGAGTGTAGAACTAGTGTAGTTGTAATACTTGTTATCGTGAAAATTACACCTTTCTCAAAGTGTTATATGAACTTTATCTATCTTTTTTCAATCACAGCCTATTGTGATAAGATAAACGTTCAGTGCCTTATATCTAAGACTTTGTATTTATATAAAGGTGTCCTTTACCTAATTTTGTTTTATAATCAGTGACACGCTCAATTGTTTTCTAAACGGTGTTGTTATTTATGACATCGCGAACCATGAGGTTGTATGTGAATAAATTGCGAATCCTGGTCATGCGTAGCTCCGTCACAACAGTGTATCGCAAAAGATCCAATAAATCGATTAGATACATCTATCGTTTATCCATGCTCGGTATTCATAGGAGCAACAAATATTAAAAACTTTGTCGCGCTGGGCAGTACATGTTGAATGTGTTACATTACAATTACAATAAATAATATTCTTGAAGATTTCATCACTGTTGATTTTGGACTGTTTTGCTTTGCTATATAAGGTAGGTGTTTCATCATAAAATGCGGTTAACACCACAAGAAGACTTGACATATGAGTCATCTTTTGGACACGAGTATCCTTCCTCTAGGTATGGAGAAACCCACACTCACGATGGCTGCACCAATCTATCAATACAATTTAATTGAAGCCAAATTTCAACACAAAACTTCGAGTTTCCTTTCTGTCACGAATTGTCATATTTTACTCTTTCTCATACCAATTAATAATATTAAGTTACTAATAGCAACATCAGTAATATCGTCCTCCGAAAAATTAAAAGGTTTCTGCTTAACTGATTTTATTACTCCTATCCACGGGACTAGGATAAATATGTACTAAACACGCTACGTTCTTTGCAGGAATAAAAGCGTGCCGATGGACACAGACAGCCTGGTGCTATGGCGGAGGCCGCTCACCACACTGGAATACTTCTTCAGGGAGCTGTTCATACTTTGTACTACTGGAGTTAAAAGGTAAGTTTTTTTTATTATTTGCTTGCACAACTATTCGCATTCTGATATAACTTGAATCTGCAAATATGAGGTCGACAATGGCTCTCCGCTCACGTTAAGAATCTGCGTGAATTTTACCAGTATTTTTTTTTCTGACATAATATGGATCTGTCTTTAAAGCTGCATCCAAAGCTGCTATTCTAAATTTAAAATCCAAAAAAACTTAAATACTTTAGCAACTAGTGTGCAGGCGCAAGCAGGTTTCCCTGTTACCTTGTCGTTTAAATAAATGTTTCTTATTATGTTTCAGATTACTAGCTTACAAATTCCTAGCACTGTTTTTAGTGCTTTTAGTTAGCGGAATAGCGGTTTCATATTATATAGAGGGACCGCACCAACCTTATGTACATGTAAGTAATTTGCCTTTTATTGTTTCGTTGAGCATTTTTTTTTTTTAAAAGACCACCTCTGTTTCCTTGTACCTTAATTTGTTTAGCTCATTTCACCATCTCCGTCTTGTCCTGACACCACCTGCCAGTACTTATCAATCTTCAAAATCGAGGGATCGCAGTGGGACAGCACTGGCTTATCTTTTAATAATTTTGAATTGTTCTTATCTCAGTTTTACCATAAACAGTAAATCTTCAAACATAGCAAACCTTAATGTTCACATTATGTGGTGATTTGTCACGTTAATAACTCATATAAAATTTAAATTCGATTTATACAATTGCAGTTACACATTGTGAAAATCGCCTTCTTACTTTCGCATGCAACTTGGTCTAAAAACTTTGTTACGTTAACTTTTGTAAGAAATAAAACGTCTCCTCAGACTTGTCAAGCCAAATATGATTAAAATCCTTACAGATAATAATTAAGACACTATTTTTAACTACTCGAAACACGCATAATTTGTTACAATAAAAAATGCAACAATAAAGGCTGTTCGTAAACTCGGTCAAACTTGACAACCGAAGATGCTATAGTCGATTTGTGATAGCACGGTTAAATGGGGAAGAAAACGCAAAGCTATTTGCAGATGGCGCAGATACGCTTGACTCATAACAACTTTCAATTTGTTCCGCGTTTTTTATTATCGAGGTGTAATAAAATAGCTTTTTTTCTGTAAAATTGTTAAATGGAAAATGTCTGCGACTTGGACTGTTCCTTAATTAGAGGCGAAGTTGAAAAATACATAATTGAAAACATAAGTTTTCCCACGTCTTCTTCATCAGAGAATCTTTAGGAAATTAATGATTTCCATTATTATTGCAACCAATCGCCACACAACGCAGCATTTTTTTAATAAACCTTATGTTTAGTTTACGTAAACAGTTTTTCTATACGTTTTGACAGTTAGTGATGATTGTTATGAGTCAAGCGATATCAGCGCCTCTATCGGCGAGTTCTGTCAGTTTTCTTCCCCATTGTTCTACACGGTATGAAGAAGAATTTTTAATTCATCTGTTTCATTTATTTTCGCTAAGAGTTTGGAACCAGGGAAACCAGAAGAGAAAGGAGGTGTCATACGTGACATTCGACCTCATTTTGTGACGCGACTCCTTGTTCCATCAACAGATCGTAATAAGCAAGTTGGCGTGGTGGGGTTGGTGGGTGATCCTGGGGGTCTGCAGCTCGGTGGGGCTCGGCACCGGGCTCCACACATTCCTCCTGTACCTCGGACCCCACATCGCGCGCGTGACCTTAGCAGCGTACGAGTGTCGCGCGCTCAATTTCCCCGAACCACCTTATCCTAATGAGTGAGTATTAAAACTTTACAAAGTATGTATGAACTAAGTCATTGATAAAGTAAATAACGAATTTCATATAGCAGATGTAACCGATGTATAAATATAGCAAGTTTTTATATGTTCTGATTATAATTTTGACTTCACTTCAATTATAATTCAGCCTTGAAAAACAAGAATTTGTGATAAATATAACACCTATTTATACACGTGTATTATGAACTTGATATTACAAATAATAAGTGAATACATGATATTATTATGATACACAAAGGTGATGTTTTATGTGTTTATGTTAGTTCGTAATCTTTCTTAGGTTTGATTTGCTTTTTAACCGACTTCAAAAAAAAGGAGAAGGTTCTCAATTCGTCGGAATCTTTTTTTTATATTTTTTTTTAATGTATGTTCACCGATTACTCGAATCCTCCTGAACCGATTTGGAAAATTCTTTTTTTGTTTAAAAGGGTATACTTCACAGGTGGTCCCATATAATTTTTATCGAAATCGATTCAGCGGTTTTTGAGAAAATCAGCAAAACCATAGCAAAATTGGAGTTGTTGCGATTGAAGTCGGTTCTTTTTAACGTATTCAGCGTGGTCAATTATTAGCTTTATAAATAGTAAATAAATCTTGTAGTATATCTAGGAACTCCTACCCATATTTCAAAATGGTGAAACGTTATAAGATGTTACAAGTGCGAAACGATTTTAACGCTTAGCCGTTTTTCACAGCCGTGCCTTGTAAAAAACTAATGTTTTCTTAGTGAAGGCTCTATCAATTCTTATTTACAATATTATGGCCCTTTCTAAGGTTGTGAATAAATACTTTTTGTGTGGTGTTTACTAAAATAAAGGAATTATAAATTATTTTATTATCAAAGATAAGATATTATATACACGGCACAGTACCATGCCCAAACCGTGTTTACTTGAAGTGACTGAGCAATAAGACCGCCTTTGCTCTAACTGTAGTTATTTGTTTTTGTTGTGCAATAAATAGGTAACGTAACAGGGTAGTTGACTGTTAGTCATCTGAGGATTTTGTTCTAGAAATGTTTGAAATTGTGAACGATGACGTCATTGTGTAGTAAAGTAGTTTTCATACTATTTTTTTATGAATTAAAAATTTTAAGTACTTACATGTAATGAAATTCAAAGCTAGTAAGTTTTTCTGCAATTTCAATGAAAGAGCTATTTGTGATCAATATTTCGTAATTTACTTTTGATACAGTCAACTATACATTTCGTACTTACTAGGCAACTGAGACATGAAAACGTCGTTAATTGACGTTTTCATATGCCAGTAGCCTAGTAAGTTTGTTTACCTTTTATTTAAAGTGGATTGAAACAAGGTATACCCTATTGACCGTACCCTCCTCTCGCAGGATAATCTGCCCGACCGTACTTGACCCGTCGGACACGGTGTCGATATGGAACATAATGGCCAAAGTCCGCGTGGAGTCCATGCTGTGGGGCGTGGGCACGGCGCTGGGCGAGCTGCCGCCCTACTTCATGGCGCGCGCCGCCCGCCTGTCCGGCGCCAGCGCGCCCGCGCCCGGGGACAACTCCGCCACTGACAGGTACATAATGACACAACTCCGCCACTGATAGGTACAGAAAGGAGGTACGGAATGGAGCAACTCCGCCACTGACAGGTACCGGAATAAAGCAACTTCGCACTGACAGGTGCAGAGTGAAGCAACTCTGACACTGACAGGTACAGAATGGAGCAACTCCGCCACTGATAGGTACCGGAATGAAGCAACTTCGCACTGATAGGTGCAGAGTGAAGCAACTCTGACACTAACAGGTACAGAATGGAGCAACTCTGCCACTGACATGTACAGAATGAAGCAATTCAATCACTGGCGGTTGTGGAATGGAGCAACTCCGCCACTGACAGATGCAGAGTGAAGCAACTCCACCAATGACAGGTACAGAAGGAGCAACTCAGCTACTGGCAGTTGTAAAATGGAGCAACTCCGCCCCTGACAGGTACAGAGTGAAGCACTGAGCGAGCGGCACGTACAACGCTTACCCGGTGCATCGCATTTTAATCTTAATATTTACTTTTTAATATAAATTTTACTAAAGCTATTGGTGTAGGCACTCCCACTCGATAACCTGGTAAAGAGACGGGAAGCCGCTGGATGATGATGTTGATGATGAAAGCTATTTGATGTTCCTCATTTAATCGTCGACCCACTATAAAACAAATATCCAAATCCAATGTGTTTGTTTCAGGGCCAAAGTAATGATACAGAACCTAGTTCAACGTGTAGGCTTCGCGGGTATCCTAGCCTGCGCGTCTGTGCCCAACCCGCTGTTCGACCTAGCCGGTCTCACTTGTGGCCACTTCCTGGTGCCTTTCTGGACCTTCTTCGGTGCCACTGTTCTGGGGAAAGCCGTCATTAAGATGCACATACAGAAGATGTTCGTCATTGTCGCGTTCAATGAAACTCTTGTTGCGTGAGTATAACTAATATGTTTAAAATATGGAAATGTAAGTACGTAATATTCTAACAGTGTAACAGTCAGATCTTAAATCTGATGCCTAACCTCTTACAAACTTATTCTAAAGACCTAATGTTCCATAAAATCATCCAAATTCCGTGAGATCATTTTTTTAGGTTATTTAATAAAATAATCATTTCATGACAAGTTAACAGAGAATGTTACTGTTTACACTGTCGATGTCGAATTTTTAAAACTAGCTTTATCCGCGGACACTCGTACGAGATTGTAGATGCACATAGGATTTTAACAGCCTCCGTGTCTAATGGCTGTAGTCCGATCGCTTCACATCTGGTCATGAGTTCGATTCTCGGCTAGGTCCAATTTTGTAACTCTGTTTGACGGGTGATTGTTGGCCCACATTGCTAGCTAACACTACCTCATGTAAATATTGCCGCTTAACATCAATGTTAATAGCACTTACTAACTTATGAGCTACGGCCTGAAATAAAATGTATATTATATTATTATTATATATTGATGAATGATCAAAACACTTTATGTGACACTGTATTTGATGTGTCCCGGCTTGGAGATACATAGATAACCAGTTCCCCACTACGTTGGGGTAAGGCCGCTTTCATCTTTCGGCGTCATCATCACTTACCATCCGGTGAGAATAACCGTGAGCCAAGGGCTTACCAGTTTTAGATAGAAAAATAAAAATAAGACATTCGTTTGCCTTAAGTTATGCAACTAACTATAAGGCCACATTCAGAGGCGCCGACTTAATAAAAATATTGGGGGGCTAGGGCGGAAAAAAAGTGATATTTTCGTTTTTGTGATTATTGTCAAGGGACCGCAAGTTGCAAGCCGCAAGCCACACCAGTATTTTAATATAAAATAATGGGGGCTCAGCCCCGCTGGTTATGTCATTTGGGGGGCTCAGGCACCCCCAAGCCCTATGGAGTCGGCACCAGTGGCCACATTAACCCTGCATTTGTTCCAGTCAAGTCCTTACCTGGGTGGAGAGGATACCGTACATCGGACCCAAACTCGAAGCGCCGCTGCTAGAGTTTCTGCGGAACCAAAAGGCGCGGTTACATAAAGACAACTCCGCGGCCGCCGACAGCCAGGGTTCAGTGCTGTCCAGTATATTAGAGAAGTTTGTTATGGCGATGGTTCTGTACTTCGTGGTGTCGATAGTGAACGCGCTCGCGCAGAACTATAGCAAGCGGATCACCAAGAAGAAAGGCAAGAAACGGGACTAGGGCTGTGTTGATTGATTCGGTAAGTAGATTATATCTCGGGACAAATCACACATGGTCATCTGGCCCCAAACTAGGATTCACTTTATTATGGGAACCAGAGACTGATTGATATACATACACACACATATACTTTTAAATACACACATATACAGGTTGTAAGGGACAGGTTTCCGAAAAATTTAAGGGCTTGCTCCGTAGACGAAACTGAACAACTTTCCACAAGATTTTTTTTCAGGAAACGAAAATAAAATTCGGTTTCTCCATACAAAATTATAAACTTGATTGGACAGTTTGTATGGAGAAGTCGATTTTTTTTCGTTTCCTGAAAAAAGTTCTCGTGGAAAGTTGTTCAGTTTCGTCTACTGAGCAAGCCCTTAAAGTTTTCGGAAACCTGTCCCTTACACCCTGTATAGATAGAATACACCCAGACACAGAGCAAACAAATCTGCTCATCACAGAAGTGTTTGCCCTGGGTGGGGATCGAACCCACGCCTCTCGGATCAGTAGTCAGGAGAAGTAACCACTGAGCCACCGCGTCAGTCAACGGAGTCGAGATTATAAATGTGTCTGTAATCAAGCTTTTTTTAAAACTGATGCTGCTTAGAGAAGTTCCAGCAAAGACATGCTGGAATAATCAGAAGAAATATTTTTGAAAATGTATGTGATCAACTCTCCGTAAAACCTATCAAAAAAAATTACTTCCCATACTTCCCATTTTGCCAACTTTGTATGGAAAGAATGATGAACGAAGATAGGGCTGTTCCTATCACCGCTTAGATAGGTCTAAGCCAACTTTATCTTGCGGCCGTCCAGGAGTTAGTTAGTACCTACGTCTATTTCTACCCGATGTAGTGCGAGCCATTATATTTGCCGGATAACATAAGGGTTTTTGTTTTGCCAACAGCGCGGCGAGGCTGTGATGCGGTACCAGCGTCTCTGCGAACATAGCACTATTTTAACTACCACTGCGTCATACAGGTACAATGCAATACTCGGGTACAAAATGATAACGCAACTAGCTCGAAAGACACGCATGGAAGAGTTAAGTCTAGGATAAATAATTGGTAAAGTATAAAAAGTTTTGCTACATACGTAAAACTTTTTCACTGATATTATAACGGTGTAAAAGAGAGATAAATACTGATGAAGAATCTTAATATAGCTCTGTCTCTTTTGCGTCGCTCCTAAACTCGCTACGCTAACAATTTTTTTGACAAGAATGGACATTCTTGTATGTAGTTCGATATTGGATACATTTTTTTTACAAACTAACTAGCGACCTTAATATAAAATTATACGTTCATGTAATGTATACCATAATAGGTATCGTGTCACTTTAAAAGCTATAGCAAGTAGAAAAAAGTTCCAGGACGGTTTAAACGATAAAATTTGTTTTGATAAAAATCTTTGCGGTACCGACATTAGAGCTCAAAAAACAAAACAAGAAAAAAAAGATTTATATTTTCAAAGATTACGACTCGATTTATGATGTACAAGGACGCTCTTTTCCGTTTGAACGCACGTTTTTATTGATCCTGTTGATAAGACAACTCATTGCTATAAACCACGGGGTTCTAGTCGGATACAAGCATGCGGGGACATATGAGAACAACCGAATCCTTTAGTCACTAACGCACACATTAAGGATGGTGCAAACGAGAAAGCTATATTAAAAATCTATATATGTTTGTCTCTTGCAGCGTTTTTTATTTATATATATAGGTTATCCAGAGTGTGAACCGCATAAATATTGTAATATGTATTTATTTCCAAATAAGCTTAATTTTTAGAGAAAAGATTTGGTATGACAGTACCTACATTTTAATAATAAAAACAGCTATAGATCGACCGTTAGAAGTCTTGCCTTTACAAGTTAAATAGAAATAAGGCAGTAAGTAGGAATATTATGGTGAAATGCGTGTTCTATAATATATAGTAATAATTTTAAAGATAATGAATCGTGATAGGGTGCTCTGTCAGTGGGATTCACACAACTTTATTTAATTTCCACTTCTTTAACTTTTTTACACGCCGAGTGAACTTCCCGTCTGGTCCCATTAATTTCTATTTTCATTAGGTGCTTTTCCTATTACATAATATTATTTCCACTTTACAAAGAAAAGTTCTAACCTGTGCTAGTCGATGAAAGTCGTAGTGTACTTTTTCAGTATAATTTGTTGTTGATTAGAATTTATAATTACAAAAAGCTACAAAACGAATAATATAGGTACTGAATCATATACTGATCACATTATAAAAACAGTGCTACCCGCTCTAGGTAAATGACGTAAAATAAATTTATATAAGATCCTACTTTATTAGTATGCGTGGATTCAACGAAAGAAAGTTATCTGTGAAAAATATACTGATAAAATGGGACCTTATTTAGTTAATAATAAAATCTTATGAATGAAAGACATTTTTGTATCTCGTTAGTAGGTGTTTGTATAGGTAAAGTGATTTTTGATAAGTAGTTAAATGATGTCCAGTATTAATAAAAATTTTATATGGAGTAGGAATGACTTGATTTCTATCATTCCCGTTAGTGCTGGCACGAATGGTCAGAGGACGCGCGATTTCTTCAAACATTTCGTACCGTTCTCTTAATTAATAAATATTACGAAATAAGATTTTATAAAGAAAAAAAGCTTCAAAGGCTTTACATAGGCAGTTTCTTTTTTATCATACTATTTGTCTTTCTTTAAATCTTATCTGTGTAATAATTACATTCCAATATGTATCTAGTATAATAAAATGCTTCCTTGTTTTAAAAAAATATTTGTAATTTTTTTGTGCAAAATATATAAATTTATTTTTTGTAGGTGTTATCTCATAATGTGACTGGTGCATCTGTTTCGCTATAAAAAGTTGTATTAAATAATGCGAATGCCAAAACAAAAACGTGCACTTCGAAGTGGTTTGATCGCAGCATGTCCCATTACCAAAACGTGCGGTCGATTCGAATCAAACCGAAGGGATACGTGAGAATAGAATATTTCGCAAATATATCGTTCCACACGTTTTTAAGTGATTATTTCTTTTTTAAATCAGTAAATATAATTTGCTGTTTCTTGGTCAAAAAGATACATTTCGGTGCGACAATAATCAGTGCCCGTCATCTAAATTCTTCCTTCTTCTTCAGATTTTAACAGTCTCTATACTAAGGGACTTTCAATCGGCCGCTAACTAAATTAAAATTTCATAGCAGCCTATTGAATATCGATCGTTCTGATTACTACCTATGTATCTTATTGACCTCTTTGAATAATAATTATTTTAACGAAATATAGGTGAAAATTGTGATTTATTTATTGAGGCTTATTATTGCATAAGCCTGGGATTGTTATTTTATTTGAAAACCATGTTTAT
The DNA here is from genome assembly GCA_958295455.1 of Coleophora deauratella. Lineage (NCBI taxonomy): Eukaryota > Metazoa > Arthropoda > Insecta > Lepidoptera > Coleophoridae > Coleophora > Coleophora deauratella. The sequence goes on along the minus strand of OY282409.1, from coordinate 7,512,408 downwards.
TTTCTCTGTATCGATAAAGAGTTATTAGTGTGTACATTACAGTCATGTGGAGTGGTACGTTAGTACAAAATATAATCGATTTTGTAAGTTAAAAGCAAGTTGAGGTTTCGTAATCTGGAGAGCAATAAAGTTTGAAATGTCAAATTTAGTTTGAATTAAATTTTTTCCCTGTTTTCCAAAATATTTGCAAATAAAAGACATATATTTTTTAAACGTTATATTTTAAGATTTTTATATGTACGTTATTAGAAAAATCTGCAATGTACTGACTTAACAAGTATAATATTGAAATGGTCGACTTTACAACGGGTCAGCTTCGCCCTTAAGACTACGCTACACGATACTCTGACACATTCATAGGAACATTTTAACTTTAGCCTAAATTATTTACTTAAGTAAAACCGGCTTGACCACCACATAAGACTACCATTGCATTTTAGCTTAAACTTTAATACTTACATTTTATTTATAGAATCCTTCTGAAATACCTAATTTTAATTATGCTTTTTACTCATAAAAGTGAACAACGTTCCTCAATGAAGCTATAATTTATCAAAAAAAATGTTGGTCCTTTCATACTAATACCTGCTGCTGATTTGCCAACTTTGTATGGAGTAGAGATTTTTTTTGAGAATTGACTATGGGTTTATTACGGAAAGTGATTCAGTTTTATGAATAGAAATCACAATAAAAACATGTATTTCAGAAGTGCACTATATTATATACTTACTATACTGTTATAGAGCATTTTGATAATCTCAAATTACTATTTTGTTATATGTTTTAACATAGCAGACGCTGACGATTCTATCTCAAACAAACGCCGTTGATCTTGGTTAGTAGGTTATAATAATTATGATCAAATTATTTATTATCGAGCGCAACGTAAGTACTAATTGTATAAAACAGTGTTTTTCAACCTTTTTCATTACCCGACCCCTTTACAAGTTAACAAATCCTTGCGACCCCCCCTAGGCCCATAAATATACAAAATGTCAGTGATTTAAAAGACTATGTTTATAATTTTCTTCAAGTAGAAAATTATTAAGTTATTATCGTCTCCAAAATAGAACCGCGTTTTGACAAATTGTTAAAAAATGAACAGGCTCAGCCTTTTCACTCTAAAATCGTATTTTTTCATTGCAGTGTAAGACCTACAAACACTACTTTTTCTTTTACTCGCGACCCCTTGAGAAAGGCTTCGGGACCCCCCTGGGGGTCGCAACCCACAGGTTGAAAAACACTGGTATAAAATATAGGGGCCTTATGAAATACCTGAAAAAAATTAACTAAGGCCACTCATGAAACAAAAACTTTCCCCAAGGAGCCAAAATTTAATTCGCAAGAAAAATTACTCCTTTTGCTGCAACTGATCTGCCAACTTTGTATGGGGAGTCCATTTTGCAAAATGAGTATAGGGTCCTTATGGAAAGTTGTTCAGTTTGGCGAGTAGAAGGCATTGTACAATTTTTGTTAAAGTATTTTAAAAGGCCCCTATATTGTTGAATTCAACTGGTGGAAGTTCAAAACAATACATACACAAAGGCAGATCTATATTAACTTCACCACTAATACAGCAAGCGATTACTGTATTGCATGTCAGTTTTATTTCACTTCTTACGGACATGGCCAAAAGTTTATGTTTATCTAAAAATCTGTGCCACGATTTTGAATTAACAATGGTATATGTACAATGAAATTATAATTTATATTTAAAAAACTCGAATTATAACCAAAAAATAGACACCAAAAACTTCTATAAATGCAAGTTAGGGTTAGTTCACACGGAGACGTGACGCAGCACGCACTTCAACTCAATACAGAACCTTTTTTTGTTAAATGAGAAGACACATTTCAGTGAGTGCGCAAAAACAACCATTTTACCATCTCCGAAATCCCTGGATACATTTTAAAGTAAATCAAATAGTAAAGCTACGCGCGGCGGCGGATTCGGTGATTCCTCGTGAGAACTCCTATCTTGAATCATATTTGCACCGCGTCGCGTCGCATCTCGACGTGAACTGACCCTTAATCCCTTTAGAACTTTCAGCAAAATATACGTATTTTAAAAGGCACACTGAATGAAAAATAAAACTTGTATTATTCAAAAGTCTTATGCCCGTCCCCAATCGTGCTTCAAATAAATTATTTCTTCAAAAATTCTTTCTTCCTACTAAAAATAAACAAGGACGTCATCTGCCGGCCCCTAAGAAACTTACCTACTATATAGCTACAGTAGGTACATAGCTACATAACATAAGTTAGCAGGTAGTTCGCTCGCTTGCATAACTTGTATGCAAGCGAACGAACTACCTGCTAACTTATGTTAAGTAGCTATGTACCTACTAGACGATGAACCACGGCGTGCGGAAAAACTTAATTAAGTTTATGTACACTGTGCATTATGTGATTTTATTATATTATGTCATAAAAAAATATAAGTGCATCAGTAAATAAAATTGTAAGTTCATAAAAACCGAATGGAACCGGCGTGCACACACAAGGCGCGCGACGACGTACCGTTTATCTTTACTACGCCTTGGATCTGGAACGGGACCTAAGTTTGAGAATGGCATAGACATGAGTTAAGTAAGCCTACTACACGATTATTTATGAATTTACAAAGATTAAACAATCGCACAAAAAATATATGACTCACCAAATATCTATGATTAATCATTCAATGCCTTCTGATATATTTTTTAAATACACAAAATATCCCCAATTTATCACTAAGTAACACTATAATTGGTGCAAGTTCATTTGCTTATAATTAACATTCATTCATATCTCATTATTATCTATCTACATTACACCTCAAATCACTCACTGAAACATGCTTTGCATCTTTAGTTTGGGTAGAAACTGGAATTGATCAGCATTCACGATCCTTATCTGAAATAGTAATTAACGGTTAATAACGCATATAATGGTGTCGATTCGGTGTTTAAGATTAAACTTATTTGACAGGACTAAACTAAATTTAAGCGTCCTGTCCTTGTCTTTTCAAAAAAATTGTGATGTAACAAATTTTTTTTGGTTTTCGGACTTTTCCTTTTACTTGTGCTATAAGACATTGCTTCCTGCCAAATTTCATGATTCTAGGTATACGGGAAATACCCTATAGGTTTTGATTTCCATGCGAGTTCCAAATATGCGGCATAAACGACCGTATCTCTTGATTGCGTTGGAATAGAAGTTTGATTTTTTCACAGCTTCAAGGGATTGCAGGCCTGAGTATTTGATATAAACGTCTACGTGTTCCTGAGAAAAAGGGTCTTGACAGACAGACGGACGGACAACAAAGCCATCCTATAAGGGTTCCTTTTTTCCTTTTGAGGTACGGAACCCTAAAAATTATTATTTCAAAATATATACATACCTCCTGAAATTCAGGCTCCTTTCCTTCTAGAGGATCGTCATCATCGATGATAACTTCTTCAACTTTCTGTAAAAGAAAGATAATAATAATAATTGACTTCTCCCAGTCAAATAGTGAATGGGCGCCGTAAAGTCTATTGTATATGACTGCTAAAGCTACTCATGTGCTCTGAGTAATCCGTGCCCTCAGAGGGGCGTGGTTCATCTGCGGACGAGATGGTGAATTTCGTCTAAGGTGGTGGAGAGGTAAGGTTCATCAAAGATGAAAAAAATGTTTCATCAAAGGTGGAGAGGTGTGGTTCCTCTAAGATGGAGAGGTGTGGTTCGTCTAAGGTGGAGAGGTGTAGTTCGTCTAAGGTGGAGAGGTGTGGTTCGTCTTAGGTGGAGAAGTGTGGTTAGTCTAAAGTGGAGAGGTGTAATTCGTCTAAGGTGGAGAGGTGTGGTTCATTTACGGTGGAGAGGTGTGGTTCGTCTAAGGTGGAGAGGTGTGTTTCGTCTAAGCTGGACAGGTGTGTTTCGTCTAAGGTGGAGAGGTGTAGTCCATCTAAGGTCGGGAGAAAAGAAGATCAACCAAGGTCTAAGGTCGGGAGAAAAGAAGATCAACCAAGGTTTATCTTAATGGCTACTTGGCTAGAGATATGGTTCATCTAAAACGGAGAGGTCTGGTGCATCTGAGATGGTCACATAAAATAAACCCATAACCGTAATATTAAAGACTTTTTTCGCAACGATGTTCGATCAGAATAGCGTACGTGGCCAGCACGGCAGCTGGCGGGGGCGGGGACGGGGCAGTACCTGCGCGGGGCGGGCGGCGTTGCCGCGCTTGGGCGGGCGGCCGCGGCGGGGCGGGTGCGGCGCGCGCGTGGCCAGCACCCGCAGCTGGTGCGCGCGCAGCAGGTGCTCGGTGTGCTCGTGCGGCGTGTCGAAGCGCGCGCCGCACATGCGGAACACGCACGTGTACTCCTCCTCTGTTGACATCATACATTATATTACAATGTGGCGACATCTACACCACTCGCCGCATCCTATCTACAACGCGCTATCGAAGTTTCTTCGGTCACACGCATATATGTATAGTTCAAAAAATTTTTGGAGTCCTCATACTAATTGATGACCGATGAACTGAACCGCCAATTTTGTATGGGAAGTCCAAAAAATTTTTTGCGAACTGAGCATAGGTTCTTTGGGGAAAGTTGTTCAGTTTCATGAGTAGAAGCCGTGGTTAAAAAAATTTCAGGTATTTCAGAAGGACCCTATATACGATTTGGACGTCGTGAATTGGATGGTTGGAACCATCAACGGTTGGACCACGCCCGGTCCCCGGGCATACCACCTCGCCTGGCGGAGGTACCTCCCTTTTCCTCCGAAAAGTGGGAACATACAGTTCCTACATTAGTATATGTTTTAGACTAGTTCGATATTCACAGCATCGTCGCCCTTCACGCTTAAAAGGGATTTATACAGATGGACTATAGTCGCACGATTAAGTAGATATATCTTTTCGTCTCAGTTCGTTACCCATTGTCTGGGTTTAGCGCTGTTTGAGACAGTGCATGAAGCTACCTATAACAGTGGCGTAGCGTGGGGGGGGGGGGGGGCATAGCCCCGGGCGGCACATGGACAGGGGCGGCGAGCGGCACATGGATAGGGGCGGCGAGCGCCATTTTTTTATTTACCTAGTGTTATTCGGTCTTATTAGGCGTCGATGAACGAGACTTAGATCACGCTCCTCAAGATATTACTAATAGTGAAAAGTTCAAACTTGAACGTGTACTTCTTCGTACTTTTGTAGCTGCAACAGACCCAGACTTTAAAAAAAAGCGGCCAAGTGCGAGTCGGACTCGCCCATGAAGGGTTCCGTAGCAGCAAGTAACATAATATAAAAGTTTTTGTACTTCGTTGTAACTTGAATGAAAGGTAAATTGCGGTTTACGATTCATGACGTATTAAAAAAAAAACTACTTACTAGATATCATTCAAACCAATTTTCGGTGGAAGTTTGCATGGTAATGTACATCATATATTTTTTTTAGTTTTATCATTCTCTTATTATAGAAGTTACGGGGGGGGGGGGGGACACACATTTTACAACTTTGGAAGTGTCTCTCGCGCAAACTATTCAGTTTAGAAGAAAATGATATTAGAAACCTCAATATCATTTTTGAAGACCTATCCATAGATACCCCACACGTATGGGTTTGATGAAAAAAAAATTTTTGAGTTTCAGTTCTAAGTATGGGAAGCCCCCAAAATTTATTGTTTTTTTTCTATTTTTGTGTGAAAATCTTAATGCGGTTCACAAAATACATCTACTTACCAAGTTTCAACAGTATAGTTCTTATAGTTTCGGAAAAAAAGTGGCTGTGACATACGGACAGACAGACAGACAGACATGACGAATCCATAAGGGTTCCGTTTTTTGCCATTTGGCTACGGAACCCTAAAAAGAGGTACATAATTATGTCTGGCTCACTGGGCTTACTAAAATAAACAGGGTGACTGGTAAATCAACGGACGCATTTAAGGAGGTGAATAAGAAGTTGATAGGTACACATTCCAAATATGTAAAAAGAACATGACCTTAATTTTCATCATTTAAAAAATAATTTAAAAGTTCATTTCTACATTTACTAAATTACTAAGTCACATGTACGCGGCCTCGGGCAACGACCCCGAGTGGCGGCGCGGACTCGCCACTGCGCAATACATGGCAATACTGCGCATGCGCGTGAGCGGCTGCTCCCGCGTCTCTACCCTGCGCCGCGCCGCGCCGGCCCTAGTCAGTCATCCGCGGGCCGTCGTAGGGTGGCGTGCGTTACGCGCGCCTGCCGCTCGTCGCGAACATTCTGGTTTAACTTACGTCGCTGTCGCGTGGATTGCAGTGCCTTGATAGTGATAATGGCTTATCAGTACTTTAACGTGGATACTGGGATATGATGTGGTGCTATGTAATGTCAGCTAGTGTTGTTAGACGTGAGTTACATCATATTGCGATGTGTATCACGAATTACATAAGTTGCCGTCATAGGACTTTATTAGGAGACTGAGAGCGTTTGGCCTTCCCCCAGTTCCTAACCTTAATCAAGGACGAGGAAGGAATCCTTCGTTATCCAGTGAAACTGCACAAAGCAGTTTACTTCGATTAGGTACTACCTATGTGAAAGTACGCCAAATGCAGGAAGGCATTTCCCGGTATCCCAGTGGTTGGAGTAACGTATCCTACATGAAGACGGTCTCCATCCTTTCATTATCAGTGTGTTATCAGCCTGTCCAAGAGATTGACCTTAGCGACCACGAGCAGCTCTGTGCACGCTGTGAGAAAGTGGTAAGTACCTAGGCATAGAGTTAGAAAACACAAGAATAGTTGCGTTTTATAAAAAAATATGTAACTTGTGTTTTTTGAATGTATGATTTTTTTGTTTTATATGGTTGAAAAGTATGTAAATTATCCTTTCATCTCCTTAAATACGTCCGTCGTTCAACCAGTCACCCTGTATTATAAACTTGAAGAGTCTTTACCAAATACAGGGTGACTGGTAAATCAACGAACGCATTTAAGGAGGTGAATAAGAAGCCGATACACATTCCAAATATGTAAAAAAAACATGACCTTAATTTTCATTATTTAAAAAATAATTTTAAAGTTCACTTCTACATTTTACTAAATACTAAGTCACGTGTACGCGGCCTCGGGCAACGACCCCGAGTAGCGGCGCGGACTCGCCACTGCGCAATACTGCGCATGCGCGTGAGTGACTGCTCCCGCGTCTCTGCCCTGCGCCGCGCCGCGCCGGCCCTAGTCAGTCGCCCGCCGCGCCCGCGGGCCGTCGTAGAGGTGGCGTGCGTTCACGCGCTTCCCATTCGTTGCGAACATTCTGGTTTTACTTACGTAGCTGTCGCGTGGATTTCGGTGCCTAGTGAGTGATAATGGCTTATCAGTACTCTAATGAGGATACTGGGATATGGTGTGGTTGCTATGTGATGTAAGCTAGTGTTGTTAAACGTGAATTAACGTCATATTGCAATGTATCACGAATTACATAAGCTGCCGTCATAGGACTTCTTAGGAGACTTAGAGCGTTTGGCCTTCCTCCAGTTCCTAGCCCTGATCAAGGACGAGGAAAGAATCCTTCGTTATTTTTATTTTATTTTATTTTTATTAAAGAATAAACAGTCACTTGCTTATGTTATTACATATTTCTTATTAAAGGTAGACCTATAGTTCTCTTAGTGTTTAATACGAAATACAAAAATGTTATACAAAATACAATTGAAAATAATTACAAAATACAATACAATAGGGTATTTACTATTAATTAGTGATTAATTGTAAAATATTATTCACTAAACAGCATTTCTTCTATAAAATACCCTAATCGTTATCCAGTAAACCCACACAAAGCAATGTACTTCGATTATTACCCATGTGAAAGTACGCGGAATGCAGGAAGGCATTTGCAGGTATTCCAGTGGTTGGGGTAACGTATCCTACATGAAGATGAACTCCATCCTTTCATTATCAGTGTGTTATCAGCCTGTCCAAGAAATTGGCCTTAGCGACCACGAGCAGCTGGGTGCACGCTGTGGGAGTGGTAAGTACTGTATTGATGGAATCTCTACAACCGCGCATTGTGGTCTTTTCAGCGTTAGAACGTTTCTATTAAAAATAATAAGGATTTGAATCGTTCGCTGTCTGATTTTAATGGTTTAGAACCGAAGATTCTCTAGGGGTTCGCCATGATAACCACTTCTGTATAAATATTTTAATAAGTATTATTCTAAATAAACCAAAATAATCTAAATTATATAAGTGTTTCCATTTAAGCATCATAGTACCTAGGCATAGAGTTAGAAAACACAAGAATAGTTGCGTTTTATAAAAAAAATATGTAAGTGGTGTTTTTTTGTGTGTATGATTTTTTGTTTTATATGGTTGAAAAGTATGTAAATTATCCTATAATCTCCTTAAATACGTCCGTTGTTCAACCAGTCACCCTGTATTATCATAATGTTAAGAATATTTTTAACAGCTGCCATTAGCAGTGCCAGTTGTGAGAGAAGCATCTCTTAACTAAAGGTAATTAAAAATTACCTAAGGCGGCAAATTGAGCGATCAAAATATATGATAAAAAATATTCAAAGTTAAATGACCCAGATAAAATTTTATCGTATGAAGAATGAAACACAGGACCGGTCGGTGTGGAAATCCTTGGGGGAGGCCTTTGTACAGCAGTGGACGTCTTTCGGCTGATAGATAGATAGAAAAATGAAACCCGTACAGCAACGGCGTACAGTTACTTTAAATAGGACCGGCCTTTGGGTTGTGTCACCCGTGCACAGACACAGGGCGTCGAGCTCATGGGGGCGCCAAGCACCCTGGTAGTTGGGGTACCTACCCTAACTGAAACGTCGCTGAGCGCTCCAAGTAAAAGGGTTTTTGTTGGTTTAACATAAACATTATTAGATATCTTAAAAAATTACGCGCTCGCTTCGCTCGCGCTTTTTATAAATATTATTTATGTTCGTGAGCGCTCGCCCACGGAAGAATATTATGCGCTCGCTTCACATCAGGAGGTTGCAACTTCGATGTCCAGCGGGGTTCAATTAGTATTACGGATTTCAAATTTAGCTATATGAGCAATTAGCAATCGAACGTGATATAACATCGATTGTATAAAAGATTTTGCTTTAAAAAAACACGAAAAGTACATAATTTTTAATTGATTACAGAATTTTGCTGTTTTATTTCGCTCCCGACTCGCGGTCCCACCGCATTGTCCCACTGGTGGGTCGACGAATAATGGACTGTTTACTCGTAGTCCCACCGATTCACTCTTGACCAGTAATCGTAGCATGCATTATAGTATGTTGACTTTTTTTTACTAATGTTGAAAATAGAAACGGCGGCAAATTTTCGATCGGCCCCGGGCGGCCAAAACCCACGCTACGCCACTGAGCTATAACACCCTCTTTTAGGAAAATCAGTTTACACTGACCGCTTATACAACTACACGTCACAGTTCGTACTCAATGGGGTCACTGACCCCGTTGCCGCTGACTGTGAGTTAGCGTGTGTTTCTACAAACTACTCAACTTTATAGTGGACACATTAGGGAGACTGAGGTCACACTGCGCGCGTACTAATCTAGGCAGAAACGTGTATCCACCTATTATCATCTACCGTCAATACTCACTGATGTCGGCATCCTCGTCGCCGCTGGTGCTGTGCGAGAGCGCGTGCGACTGCAGCAGGCGCTCGTTGGGGAAGGTGAGGTCGCACTGAGCGCGCACTAATCTAGGCAGAAACGTGTATCCACCTATTATCATCTACCGTCAATACTCACTGATGTCGGCATCCTCGTCGCCGCTGGTGCTGTGCGAGAGCGCGTGCGACTGCAGCAGGCGCTCGTTGGGGAAGGTGAGGTCGCACTGAGCGCGCACTAATCTAGGCAGAAACGTGTATCCACCTGCTATCATCTACCGTCAATACTCACTGATGTCGGCATCCTCGTCGCCGCTGGTGCTGTGCGAGAGCGCGTGCGACTGCAGCAGGCGCTCGTTGGGGAAGGTGAGGTCGCACTGAGCGCGCACTAATCTAGGCAGAAACGTGTATCCACCTGCTATCATCTACCGTCAATACTCACTGATGTCGGCATCCTCGTCGCCGCTGGTGCTGTGCGAGAGCGCGTGCGACTGCAGCAGGCGCTCGTTGGGGAAGGTGAGGTCGCACTGAGCGCGCACTAATCTAGGCAGAAACGTGTATCCACCTGCTATCATCTACCGTCAATACTCACTGATGTCGGCATCCTCGTCGCCGCTGGTGCTGTGCGAGAGCGCGTGCGACTGCAGCAGGCGCTCGTTGGGGAAGGTGAGGTCGCACTGAGCGCGCACTAATCTAGGCAGAAACGTGTATCCACCTGCTATCATCTACCGTCAATACTCACTGATGTCGGCATCCTCGTCGCCGCTGGTGCTGTGCGAGAGCGCGTGCGACTGCAGCAGGCGCTCGTTGGGGAAGGTGAGGTCGCACTGAGCGCGCACTAATCTAGGCAGAAACGTGTATCCACCTGCTATCATCTACCGTCAATACTCACTGATGTCGGCATCCTCGTCGCCGCTGGTGCTGTGCGAGAGCGCGTGCGACTGCAGCAGGCGCTCGTTGGGGAAGGTGAGGTCGCACTGAGCGCACGCCACACGCTTCGGCGGGCTGCGCTGCGGACTCTTCGACAGGGACACCTCGCCGTGCACCTCGCGTCTGCGCGGGGTGGGAAATTATTAGATGGAGTAACAGTAACAAAGAATAGGTATAGACGACGCTCTAAAATGTATTAATGTAACCACTATATGACTATCTTTATAACATGTAGGAGGGAGCGGGATAGCCGGATAGCAAATTCAGAAAGATGTGATCCGTCTGCTCGTTTGCCACCTCTGACATAAAAAAAAAGAAGTTTTGTTCTAAATATTATCATTAATCTTCCGCTTACAAAGATAAATCATCAGTTGACTTCTCAACCGGTACCTGTGCGTGTACATGTGGTTGCGCTGCTGGAACTGCGCGCCGCACACGGTGCAGTCGTACGTGGCCTCCACGGGCCGCCCGCTCTGGTGCCGCTTGCGGTGCTGGTTCAGGTTCGTCACCTGGGGGGACGGTGCGCTGTCTTTACAACAACTAAACGAATGTTTGCTCGCGTTTATTTAGTCATCATCATTAAGGTCACGTTAGCTTCACGTTCATTTCGATAGCAGTTGATGGGATGATAATTTATTAATTAAAAAAATGAAACAAATGTATTCATGTGTGAGTGTCGTAAAAACGGACTTTTTATTATATTTAGTGTTGCTATAGTACTATAATTTTGTTGGTGTTGCCAACACTCCCCATGATCTATGGATCGTCTCATCTGTATACTGAGTTCAGTAGGGGATATATGTATATATATATCCGGGTCTTAATCTGCATCCAACTTTGTGGATTTGCCTAGAGGTTCCTGAATATCTGTTTCGGGTTTGCTTTCCAGCTCTGATCATACAATCGCGTCCGCACGCGCATCGTTTGTTCCCTTTCACCGTACAGAACCAGTACAAACAGATCCGGATCTGCCTTGCAGTCGGAGTAATATCAGTCTATCAGCTCCTACGGGTCAAAGATTTTGGTTCCGGCTAGACCTACCCATCCCTAGTTCTTATATACGAAAAAAACAATAAATTATAATAAATACTCGTTTATAGCACTTTTGGCTCTACGTATACGGACAGCCCGCACAGGCAAACAATCCGTCCGAAACGTGGGCATTGCTCTGAAACCAGCCTAAAAAGCTATAGATACTTACCTGAGCGAAAGCTTTGTTGCAGCCGGGTTCGGCGCACACGAAAGGTCTCTCGCCAGTGTGCAACCGCACGTGATTGTTCAGATTTGTAACCTGCAAGAAATCATAAATAAATGCATCATCTAAAGCCATTTTGTCTGAAACAATATGGGGAAATCTGAAGCCATGCAAAAGAGATACAGAGCAACTACAGCTTAGGAAACATAAGTAGTTTTTATCAAATTGTTTTGGGCTTGGGGTTTTTGGTCTAGCGTAAGTAGTCCACAAAAAAAAAACCAATAAACTTTTTTTTTTTTCAGAAAAAAACCTTCGGAGAAAAAAATTTACGAAACTTTTTAGCAACGTTCCAAAGTCATCACGTGCTTGTGTTAATAAATTGAGTAAGGCAAGTTACTATAGGGATTGTCAGTTTCTTTCAGTCAGATTGTCTGGTACCACTTAGTAGTTAGGAGATATGACTATTATAATTCTTTTGAAAAATTACCTGAGTGAAAGCTTTCCCACATTCGTTACACTTGTACGGGCGTTCGTTGGTGTGGATGCGAAGGTGCGCGCGCAGGTTGTTTGATTGGGAGAACGCTGGAATCAAATTTTTTAAAATTACCTTTTTTCTTAATTTGCTTTAAGGCTTTAAATTGGGTCAAAAAAAGCCTAATTATAGGTCAAATAAAATAGCAAAATCTCGGAAACAGTTTTTTTTTATGTTTAAACCAACACATAAAAATCAAATACTTACAAGAAAAGTAATAAAAAATATCTTAATATAAAGAAATTGTGAATTCACTTTTAACATAACTGCCGTGCCGCCTGGAGCGCATACTAATTTAAACCTAAAGCGAGTAGCGCTACGTTATTTTTTTATCACGCATCGAGCTTCTCGAATTGAGTATATTGCCTTAATTTAAATTGAATATTTACGTGTTTACTCTGAGCTAATCGGCCTACCTCGAAAGGTTAAATATCTTGGTAAGGCAAATAAATATCTATAATAAGTGAGGGCAGTGATCGAAAGCCAACGCCGCGCTGCACTGTGGCTTCGCCGTGCAGTCCGGCTGGTTAGAACTATTGTTTAATGTCTTTATTACTGGCTGCCTAGCGCTCCCAAAATGTCCTGACAATTTTTATCACAGGAGAATGGCCCAATAACTTTTAAGTAAACAAAAAACGTGTAACCGCGACCAAGTATGATACTAAACAATTGTAACAACTATTTTTATCTCAGTTTTGACAATAAATATTATTTTATCTTAGAAACATCTGCGGCCACACTACCATACCATACATAAAAATGCCGACGACGATGTCATAAGACACAATGAGTTAAAAATTCAATTGTATTTTGGAAGTGGGGCGTTTTTTTTCCTGCCGAATGTAAAACAAAACGATACAATAGTGATACGATAAACGTGTAAAACACAAGTTTAATGTGAAATTAATGTTAATTTTATATAAGGCAAACGCGCTAACTTACTTATTTTGGACTTGTCTTTTTAATATTAAAAGTTGAGCACTTTGAGTTGTGCCTGAGGGTGCGATATCGATATGTCATTTATTGTATCGCCCACTGTTATCTCCCTTTCGAACAATCCTCAACATTGTAACTAGCCTAGATATGATGTAGATAGAACTTAAAACTTTATAAAACAGGGCTGGGTAGGCTGTGTCTTGTGTAGGTACAATATTATTTATAGATTGTGTTTTAATAAGTAAGTATAAATAACCTACCTGATCAAGAGTATAATATTATTGTTATTATTTTTTATTTCTGACTAAACATCATAAAAGCCTAAGGTTTGATAAAATGAAGTATGGCTCTCATGAATGTAAACAGCACGGAACAAAAAATTTTATGGGGAAGAAAACTGACATAGCTCGCCGATAGAGGCGCTGATATCGCTTGACTCATACTAACTGTCAAAACGTATAGAAAAAATTGTTTACGTGAACTAAACATAAGATTATTAAAAAAATGCCGCGTTGTGTGGCGATTGGTTGCAATAATAATGGAAATCATTAATTTCCTAAAGATTCTCGGATGAAGAAGACGTGGGAAAAGTTACGTTTTCAATTATGTACTTTTCAACTTCGCCTTTAAGGCGCTAAGTATAGCCAAATCGCAATATTCAATTCAAATTCTTGAAATAATGGTTAAAGCTATCACCATGGAAAAAATATATAACATACTTGAAATAATAAAAAACAAATTGTATTGAACAGAATCATTAAAATCACAGAAACTTTGAGGCAAAAAAATATCCTGTAAACCCTGTATTTTGCATTAATTGCAAATTCTCTCGGAAACACAATATTTATTTATGTTGAAACCAACACACAAAAATCGGCCAATTTAATACCTTCAATTTGTATTGAACGGATTTTTTTAAACTTATTTGAAAGCCAAGAAAAGTAATAAAAACATCGAAATCTCGAGAACTTTGCGTTCGGCCTTGACGTAACCGCCGCGACGGTACCTACACTGATCTGAACTTAAAATGATTGGCGTTACGGTCGATATTAAATTATCATGCATCAACCTGCTCAGATTGAGTGTACTTCCCGCCTTAATTGAGGAACAGTCCAAGTCGCATACATTTTCCATTTAACAATTTTACAGAAAAAAAACTAATTTATAAGACCTCGATAATAAAAAAACGCGAAACTAATTGAAAGTTGTTATGAGTCAAGTGTCCGTAGCGCCATCTGCAAATAGCTTTGCGTTTTCTTCCCCATTGTTTTACGAGTTCCATGTCAGCTAAAAACAATCAATAGTTTCTGATTTTGTACAAATGAAACCATTACGCCGCGAGAACTCTCAAAAGTATTAACACATCTGGCTCTGCCGACAATAAAGATTCTAACAAAAAAACAATAGACCACTGTGGGGTATTATGTAAGCCAGAAGACAAAAGAAAAAAAGGCGAGATAAACTAAAGGATGGTCCAATTCGAGTTTCCGAAATTTCATTTATGAAAAAAACACAAAATGTATTGTTTTCCTAGTTATATATTTATTAAACTGATATTTCATTGATTATGGAAATATAATTCAAATGGCCACACTGGACATTCCGCAGCAATTGATTCGTACAAGCCGACTTTTCGATGACGTTTTCGTAACTGCCGGCAGTTATCTAGGCTACAAAGTGGCGGATGTTATTTTTGAGGTGCTCTGTTGCAGGTTTGTCGACACAGACCCGACTCTTAAGGAAATTCTCGCGTGATACAAGAGACAATTATATGCCCAAAAAGTGGTGTGGCATCTTCCTTGCAGAACTTTTGGCTTCTATAATAACTTCGACGAAACTCGACAGATGCGTAATTTTTTATTACTTACCAGTAAAATACAGGATTTTAAAAAAGTGCATTTGAATTTATAAGGTTTTTCTAAGAAAAAATCTGATCTATTTTTTTTTTTCAATTTTCCATACAAATTCTTGATTCACTAATTAGGTTTAGTATGGGAAACTATGTAAATACAAAAGTCCAAAATAAATACAAATTTTTTTCAATTTCTCATAAAAATTCTTGATTCACTATTCAGATTTAGTATGGAAAACTGAAAAATTAAATGTGGATCGGATTTTTAAAATATTTTTCTGTATTCTATGGAACTTGGATGGACTATCATAAAACACCAATACAGACATAGGCATATCAGCTATTAGCTGCTCGCCTATTACTAAATAATAATAAATACACTTGATTCTGTGTAACCCCTTACAAACACTATTTTTTTAACAGCCTGTATATATATATTTTTTAAATCACATCCTACATTGTTATGTCTTAGTTAAGATCAAAAAAGAATAAGTCTGGCTAGATATATGTATCAAGCAGATGTATGAACTTAAAAGGAGCTAGTTATCCGGATGTCTTGCATATTTCGGGTGGGTACCTTTATTACAGTAAGTGCAGACGAAGCGGCGCTCAGCCCGGTGGTTGCGCAAGTGGTTCTGCAGTTGAGCACTCTTCTGGAACGTCTTGTGGCAGAAGGCGCAGTACAGTTGGTTGTCCGAGTTTTCCTAGGAAATTAAACATTCAAAATTAACTTTTTTATTTCAAATAAAATATAATTATTATAATAGGGCAATATAATTAACAGGGGCAACTATGACCTGCATGGGTAGCATGCGGCATAGATAGAGAAAATCTTTACTTGTGCCCAATGCAAGAAGTTTGGGTGCGTCTTTTATTAGCTCTTAGCCTGTCACCATGTTCCTCAGGGCAAAATTGTTGTTTCAGGTTATATAGTGTTCCTTGTTTCATGACTAGCATCTACCATTTGTAGCTTGTCAGCAAATAAAAAGTCACCCTTTAAATAAATTAGCACCATGACAGACTCAAAAACTGACAATGCACAACAGCCTTGACCTGTTGAACTAGAGATTTTTTTGAAGGAATTATTTGAGAATCCTAGAATAAGACTTCCATCCCTAAAGAGAAAAGAGGTGACAAAGTCTATATGATAAAAAAAAAATTTTAAGCAAAAATTATAACAGTTTGGATTATCATAGAATGTTTTCATCCTAGATCCTGAATGATCCTGTTGATCCATGTGACAAAAATGTCGCGCCGCCCAATGGTATGTATAGGCCAATGCCAAATAAATAAATAAAATAGTCACAAGCGAAGATGTGGTGCTCCAAGAGCGAAATTATATCCACAGCTGCTGCAACAATCATCTGACAAGATACTGTGGCCAGTGATGATAATGAGATCCTATAAGGCAGTGATGCAATTCACAATTCTAAGGAGTTGAGTAGGTCAGGTTAGGTCGGTGGTCTAAAATAACAAGAAGTCCCGAGAAGACAGAACTTCTTTACTGCACACTGGAGTGTAGCCATCTTAAGTGCACTAAACAGTCAGACTGACCTCTTCACTTTTAACAGACTGATTTCCTTGCTCTTGGGGTTGATGTTCCTCTGCATTGATCTCAATGGTCACTTCAGGCACAAGCGGCTGGCACTTGAAACATGCATACACCCCATCTTTGCCGGTCTCAAATAATTGCTGTAACAAAATGTATACTAAAATTAGTAAAAAGTGTAATAACGTTAGGGTAACTCCTGCAAAAATATATGCATTTAGAAAGTACACAGATATTCCAAAATCTGCCACCTGAATATGAAAACATAATAAGTTTCACAAAGTAACTCACCTAAGTATAGGAAAACAGTTCTATGCTTTGGTCAAATCAATACAAAAAAAAACAGTTTTTACTCAGTCGGAGCCAGACATAAAAAAAGAGCAAGCGACCGTCCGACCGACAGCAGCGGGAACAAAAAAAATACCCGGGCAGGTTTCGAACGCCAAGGAAAGTTTTTTTATTTATAATTTCTGCAGCACACCATAAAATGTAATAACGTTCAAACAGAAGTGTAAAAAGTGAGAATACAAATCGATAGGAATATGAAACAGTCGCAAAGGAGTTATTTTTCTAACACTGCGTAAAGAAAACAAAAATACTAATGGAATAATACGCCAAGAAAAGCAACGTAACAAAGAAAAAATGCTTACCACAGCTGGTTTTGAACATAATCCACACTTATCCATTGTTCACGCACGTATTTTACATTTACTTGGTGAAATACACATAAAATCAGATAAATATCGATAATTTAGATCAGTAAATTCCGTGAGAACAAGCCACAGGGCGGGCGAGTATGACAGGCCTGTCGAGGGGCGGGAGGGTGTGAGGAGAGGAGAGAGGCGAGGAGTCGCTGTGGTGTTGCTGTGGTGGGTGCCTGTCGTGAAGTGGGGGGGCCAGCGGTGCGGCGGCGGGCAAGTCTCAGTTTGTCCCCTTCACACTTGGAAAAATTACAATATGTTATCCTGTTGTCAAAGTAAAAAATACTTTCCCATTGATCTGGAACGTGACATCGGGCTTTTACTGCCATTCAGCCTAGTCTTATGTATATAATGCCTGTGCGGCACAGTGTGCTGTACCTATCAGTTCGCCAGCTCCAAAGAAAGCAAAAAATCACTTCATTCCAGGACCATCCCGTACATCCACGATATCAAAGTCCGGAAAATGGTAAGTAAAAGCCATGTAAAAGCTGATAAAAGCATGTAAAAGTAACAACTTATTGTAAAAGTGTGAATGCGACAGTGAAATGTTCTTTGGAATGTGACAAACTCTTGTAGGTAACCTGCTTGTAATGATATTACGTTATTTTGGAACGGGACTACTGATGTGCCGGAGGGAATATTCCCATTTCCAGTATTTTACTCCATGGGAATATTCCAGGAAATTCCCATTGTGCCTGGGAATATTCCCCAAAATTCGCTATACAGGCTGTTAGGGTAAAGACCGTTATTACAAAAACTGTGGGTCGGTAACATAAATTTAAAAAATATTACAGTGTTTAAAAAAATACAGACACATTTTTTTAAAGGTTTTTCAAAGCAGATTTAGTTCCCCACTTCACGCAACTTTATGCGCCCCGAGTTCAACGACCCTTGCCGCCTGTGCGCCGCCGCCGCCGCCCGCCCAGCACGCCCGCACGGCGCACGCGTAACTAAGCTACACATAACACAACCTGTGATGGAACTTTCCCTTCATACTTTCCTGGCTTAGGACAGGCAAACATACCTACTTGGTACCAATAATTGTTGCGTGATACAACAAAGGAATAAAAACGGCTAACCAATTTAGGTAAAGTCCCTTTCAAAAGAAACGACGCTTAGTCGGGCAGAGGTCAACCTTGAATGGTAGGTCGCGATGATTTCATATAAAAATGTTTTCCGTGCAGTATAACTTTCTACCCTTTGCATAGAAGGCTTGAAAATTTATTAATTATTGAAATTTTCGTCGTCTAAGTTCACTGTGGACTAAAAAATTGACTCAAGGTTTATTTCCCGAGTATAAAAAAAACTAAATAATTGTACGGTATAGCCGCGCACGTTAGCGGATAGTGACGAACGGCACCGTACAATGGGGTGGTTCAAGGTGGTTCCAACGAAAACAACGTCTTCAAGATGTACTATAGCCGGGAAAGCCGAGGAGCAGGGGTTCTGGCCAGCTTTTCTATTTTTCTTCTATTTTCTTCTGGGAGCTGGTTCGAACTGCACTGTAAAAATTGCACTGTCACACTGGCCCTACGTACCATGCCTCTATTTATATCAAAAAACAGCTGGCCAGCGATCCCTTTTCCTCACCCCCGATTTGCTTTATTTTTGAATAATATAAAAACTAGAATAGTTGAGCTTCGCCCCTATTTGGATTCTACAAGAGTACCTATTTTGCTATGTTTTTACATAATCGGTGTCATCCGCATGCGCTCGAGCTCGAAATGGCAGCCGAAAATGCTTGTTCGCTATATTTATACCCCCCGTCCCGCACTTCAGGACTATAAATATCGCCTGTAACGATTTTTCGCTTTTCAGTCGTCTAGCGAGCGCGCGCGCGTGCGGACTGAACTGGGAATGCTTTATTTATGCTATACAAACTTAAATCTATCTATTATAACTATCCTGTCTAAGATTTAATGCTAAATTTAAAATAAAACACCCTATCTATTTGTCTCTACCTAACACATACCGAACTATATCTGTCTATCTCTGTCTATTTTCTAGAAATTTCTTTATTAAAATCCTATCTAAATACCTATAAAAACGCTATAAACTCTATATCTAGTTATTCTACCTATTAGCTTAACCTAGTCTAAGTAAAATCTTTATTAAAAATCAACTATCTATCAAATAAAATAACAACAAACTATAAGTAGTATAACGAGTAACGATATAACTATGACGAACTTATCAGCTAGAAACTATGACGTAATTGCTATGACGTATCGTCTCGAACAATTCTCCCGCCGTGCAGCGACGTAGCCCGGTGCGGCGCTGCATTCACGATGGTGTGGGAGAGACGATGCGCTGCGTCGGAAGGATCACCAGTCTCTTAGTCGGTCTCCGAAGTACTCCTCCTCTGGTTCGGACGTCCACCACTCGAACTGCGCCGTCCTGGCCTGGGTAGGTTGCTGTGACTATCCCCCTCGGCCAGGTGTTCCTTGGTAAGCTGCTGTCCACTATCAGCACGACGTCCCCTTCTTTGATTGGCTGTCCACTTCCTCGGGGCTCCCGCCGCTGTTGCAACTCGGGAAGGTACTCGCGGATCCAGCGGGCCCAAAACATGTCTGCGAGGTGCTGTGAGGCCCTCCAGTGAGAGCGGTTGATGAGGTCACTGTCGTCGAACGTACCGGGTGTTGGTACTCGTGCTGATCCGCCGAGGAGAAAGTGGTTTGGTGTGAGAGCTTCGGCGTCGTCTGGTTGGACGGACACGTGCGTGAGGGGGCGGCTGTTGACTGTGTATTCCGCCTCCGCGAGCAGGGTGGTGAGGACTTCTTCGGTCGGGTGGCGTTCCTGGAGCACGGCTGCAAGCGCTATCTTCACTGACTTCACGAGTCGCTCCCATACTCCTCCCATGAACGGAGCTCCTGGCGGGATGAACTTCCACTTGACCTCGCGGATGTTGGCTTCCTCGTTCATGGCTTCTATGGCGGCTCGTCGTAGCTCTGCATCTGCCCCATGGAAGTTCGTGCCGTTGTCCGAAAAGACGATGGTAGGGCAGCCGCGGCGTGCGAAGAATCTTCTGAGCGCGAGGATGGCTGAATCTGTCGAGAGCGATGCCGCGAGCTCCAAGTGAACTGCCCTGGTGGTGAGACACGTGAAGAGTGCCACGTATCTCTTCTGGTGCTGTCTTCCTACTGTGACGCTGACTGGGCCGAAGTAGTCCACGCCAGAGTACGTGAACGGCCTCCTGTGATGAGCGAGGCGACTGGGTGGATGGTCTCCCGTGGGTGGAGATGGAGGAGCTGCCCTGCGGATTCGACAAGGCAGGCAGCCGCGAACTATGGTGCGCACGATGGGGCGCAGACGAAGGACCCAGTAGTGTTGTCTGCATTCGTTCACTGTGGTCTCGACTCCGGCGTGTAGCAGGCGGCGATGGGTGTGTTCTATCCAGAGCTGCGTGGCTGGATGGTTCCCGTCTATGACAGCTGGAGATTTCTGATCTTCTGTTACTCCTACAGCTGCGTTGATGCGACTTCTGATACGAATGGTGCCATCTTCTATCTTGACTGACAGCTGGTGAAGTCGACTGCTGTTCGGTACGGGCTTCCCTTTGTTGAGCAGCTCTATCTCTTCCAGAAAGGCTTCCTGCTGGATCGAACGAACTATTAGCTTCTCAGCTTTCCACAGCAGGTCAGCTTCTATCGGTATGAACACCCGATCTTCTATCTTCTTTGCGCCTTTCGGTTTCGAAGTCTTCGGCGTTTGCTTCTGTTTTCTCCAGTCCGGATCTGTTTCTCTGTTCTTTTTCGTTCTTCTATAATTGACTATCTCTGTTTTCTGTTTGCACTTCTCTATAAACTGTAGTACTCGAGCTGTTGTGCGGAGGTACTTTTCCCATTTGGAGAATCGTGACACGTCCGGAACTATTCGACTGACGGCTGGCTGTTTGGATGTCACGTGATGCGTTCTCTCTTCTCCTGTCTCTGTGGCTTCTATGGTGAGTCCAGCTGGCCATGAAGAGGGGTGGTCGCGCAGGAACTCTGGACCTCTGTACCATCGATGATCGGTGTCGAAGTTCGATGGGACGCCTCTGGTGGCATCGTCTGCCGCGTTCAACTTTGATGGTAGCCACCTCCACTCACTGACTGGCGAGATCTCTTCAATGGCTGCGATGCGATGGGCGACGTACTGCTTGTAGCTTCTGGCTCCGTTCTTCAGCCAAGCCAGGACGGTTTTACTGTCTGTCCAGAAGAATCTGGCGTCCGGCTTTCGTTCGTGCTCCTCTGTGACTGTCTGAGCCATTTTCGCCCCCAGGACTGCACCTTGAAGTTCGAGGCGAGGGATCGATGTGACTTTCAGGGGCGCCACGCGCGCCTTGGCCATGATCAGGGAGACGTGCACGCGGCCATCTGCTGTTTCCGTTCTCCAATACAGGGCGGCTGCGTACGCTGTGCTGTTGGCGTCTACGAAGATATGAAGCTGGAGAGACGCGGCTTTACTGTATTCTATGTAGGCCCTCGGTATCTTGATCGTCTTCAACTTCTGCATCTGTTCTATGCATTGTGTCCACTGCTCTGCTAGGTCTTTGTCGACTTGAACGTCCCAGTCGATTCCTCGGCGCCAGACCTCCTGTATGAGATGCTTGGCCTGCATGGTGACTGGTGAGGCCAGGCCGAGAGGATCGTAGACTGACATCACTATCTTCAGGATTTCTCTCTTGGTGGGCGCGTTCTTCTGTAGCAGGTGTGGAGGTACTCGCTCGAAGTTGAGGTTGAAGGCGAGCTCATCTTCTTGAGGCTTCCAGACTAGTCCCAAAACTTTCTCTGTCTTCGTACCGTCGTCCAGCGTAACTTGAACTGTCTCAGTGGGCTTCTCGTCGAGGTTCAGCACCACACGTCTTGAATTGGATACCCAGCCACGAAGGTAGAAGTTCGCTTCCCGGTGGATGTCACGGACCCGCTTCGAAACTTCTATAGCTTCATCTTCTGTCTGGAAGCTGTGCAGGTAGTCGTCCATGTAGTGAGCGTTGACTATGGCTGAGGCTGCGACTGGATACTCCTCCTCATGCTGTTGAGCGTTCAAGTTCTTCACGAAAATGGCTGTTGCTGGCGAACTCGTAGCACCGAAGATGAGGGACTTCATTCTGTACTCATCAGGTGGGCCATCGCGTCGATCTCCGCGCCAGAGGTAACGTAGCGCGTCTCTGTCTTGCTGTTTTATGCCAATGCGCATAAACATTTCCGCTATATCCGCTGTTACTGCTATGCGATGCTGTCTGAATCTCATCAGAATCCCGGGTAACGATTGCAGCAGATCCGGTCCTGTTAGAAGGTAGTCGTTGAGGGAGACTCCCTTCGTCTGTGCCGCTGCGTCGTGCACTATTCTGACTTTTCCCGGTTTTCTAGGGTTCAGCACGGGAAAGTGCGGTAGATACCAGGTTTTCCCCGGCGTCTTCTGTATGGGTGCCCTTTCTGCATAGCCTTTCTCTACCAATGCTGCCATCTGTTCTGTGTACTTCTTCTTCAGTTCTGGATCTTTTTCGATGCGCTTCTCTGTGCTGTGGAGCCTCTTCAATGCGTTGTCATAGTTGTTAGGCAACTCGCAGTCCTTGTTCTTCCAGAGCATCTCTGTTTCGAATCGGTCTCCTATTTTCTCTGTGCTGGTCTTCAAAATGTCGAGAGCCTTCTGTTCTGGATCTGACTGTGGCTTCTTCGGCTGGATTCCCATGTCGTCCAGGGCAAAGTGGTGCTTCAGCATGTCGTCCATCTTCTCGTCCACTGTTGCCAGGTGATGAACGAAGTGCACCTGGTGCCCGATGGTGCGTGAATCTGTGCCATGTAGAACCCAACCCAGCGGTGTGTGAGATGCCACTGGCTGTCGACGATTGCCTCTTCTGACTTCTGACGCTATCAAGAGATGCCAGTTGTCTTGACCTATGAGGATGGTTGGCTGCATTTCTTCGTACGTGAAGCGATCTTCGAGGCCCTTCAGGTGTTCACAGCCCCATACTGTTTCTTCCTTGATGATCTGCGGTGACAGTCTGAGGTCAACTATTGTTCGTGCTTCTATCTGGTGAGCTTCCTCTGTGCCCTTCAATTGGACGGTGACGCGACGTGATGACTCGGACTTCAGGTTCGTCGGTGCTATTGTCTCTATCTCCAGAGGGTCTGTGTGGCCTCTGGCGCCGACCTTCTTCGCCACTTCTGAGTCTATGAGTGTCACTGTTGATCCGTCGTCCAAGAGAGCGTAGGTATCTGTGTAGCTCTCTGCACCAGACACTCTGACTGGAACTATCTTCAGGTAGGTATGGGTCTTCCTGTTCTCGAATGTGGAAGCGACCTTCTCTGTTTCTGTATTCTTTTCTCGCTTGAAATGCAGCAACGGGTGGTGGCTTCTGATGCATCCATCTCTGTTGCATGTCCTATACTCGCACTTGTGTGACATGCTCTTGTAGCGCAGACACCTGTAGCATAGCTTGTGTTCTCTTGCTGTTGCCCATCGATCATCTGTTGAGGCTTGCAGGAACTTCTCGCATTTGACAGGCGCGTGACCAGGTTGCTTGCATATGAGACACGGTCTTTCTTCTGTCTTCTTACCGCCTTCTATCTTCTGTGTCAGATGGGAACGCTGTCTTCTGAATGGCGGTACACTGTCTTCCGTTCCTATTGGCTCTGGAGCTGCGTATCTTGCGCATCTTCTTGATTCTATTTCTATAAAATCGCAGAACAGGAGAAGTTCAGGTTCGTCCTTCCTCTTTTCTGTGTTTTCTATGTTCTCAGCGAAGTCGAACCAACGATATTTGGCAGTTGATGGAAGCTTCTCCACTATATTCTTGATTATCTCTGGACTGTAGAGGTATCGGTCCTTCCCCAATAACTGTAGAGTAGCGACGCTGTTGACGATCTTGTTGGCGAAGAGGCATATATCCCTCGGGGAGTCGCTCGTTCTAGGAAGGTTGCGTAGCTTTTCTAGCTCGGCGATTGCTATGGCATCGGGGCGGCCAAATCGATCTTCGAGTGTCTTCATGATGACAGCCGATGAAGAGTTTGCTATAAGTAGACTGGCCACAGCTTCTTTCGCTTTTCCTTTGAGAGCTCTTCTTAACCTGGCTGAGTTCTCTGCTGCGGTCAGGTGACTCTCCGTTTCTATATATGCTGAACGGAAGGCGAGCCAGTCGCTGTAGGCTCCGTTGAAAACTGGTAGCTCCCCCAGGTACTTCGAACTTCTGTGCTGTGCTGTACTATGAATCGCTGTGGTGATGGCTGAGGTGAGCTGTGCTATTTCGCTCGGCGCCGACTGCTTCTGTACTGTATATTCGGGTGCGGGCGGCGCGGCGACATTCCAACGTGCTTCTGTATTGCGTGCTTCTATATGACGTGCTTCTGTATCCTTGGACAGCTTCAGGACCGGCGGTGGTACGATCTTCTGTGCTATATTCTTCGCCGATGGCTGCTGGATTTCTTCTATGCGAACTTCGGGTGCTACGTGCTGTTGCTGTTGCTGTTTGTCGCGTGGTGTAGACTGTAGCGGGGCCTGAGGCGCTATATGGAAGGCTCCCGCCGGTAAGGAAGACGATGGAGGCTGTACCTTTGGTGCTATCTGTGGGTCCTCCACCGTGCGCTGTGTTTCCAACCACGACGTAACTCTATCTTCTGCACCCTGTGATACGACGGTGCTGCCGTCTTCTTCTTCCTCGGATTCCGCTTCTATTAGTTTCATCTGTGCGACGGCGAGTTCCAACTTCCGTCGCGCTACCTCTTCCATGGCGCGCGCAAGCCGCTTCGATTTGTTATTCTTACTGGACACGCTCTTCGTTCTTTTCTGTTCTGTCGGCGTGGCATGTTGCTGTACGGGCACGGACGGCGACTTCGGCGGGTCTTCATGGCGTAGCGGGAACATACTGTCAGGTGCGGGATCCTCTGGAACTATGCGATCTTCTATATTCTCGGCCGGCCGCTCTGTGGTTTCTTCTATATTCTGTACCGGCGGCGGCGCTTTCCCGGACTGCGAGCGGGTAACGGGCATCTTGAAGGCGAAACGAACGACGAAAAAACAGGTAGGAACCGTAGAAACTGGTGTCGATTCGAGATTGCAAAAATCACTAAACTAAATTAAAATTAAGTTTAGATGTGTCAAAATAGCGTTTGCTATTCGGAAAAACAAACTTAATTAAACTGACAGGACTAATATTAATTTTAGTTTAGTCGAATTCAATTTAGTCAAAATCGCCATTTTGCTATTCGGAACAGCCATTTATCTGTCATTTTTAGAGATGTCAAACTAAAATTCGACTTATTTTAATCGCGACCTGTTTGGGTGACGATATAGAAGTCGTTCCAAAACCAAGGTAGGGTGAGGTAGAATTTAACTCGGAGAAATGAAAGAGACGTAGCTATTTTGAGAAAGAGAAAAAAATATGATTTTGGAACGCTTGCGAGTGATTCCAGAGTGACAGGGTAACAAACGTCATCGAAAATAATTCAGAAAGGTTTCTAGCTTTTTTGGGTAGTATTCTGTCTTATTTATGGCTTTAACACCTTCGCAGATACAAGCAATCGTATTTCAAAACAATTCCGAAGATAAAATGTTTGTATGTCTTAGTCTGTTTGACTGACTACGAACTTCCCGCCGAATAAACTGTCAGGCGAATTTTAACGGTAATCAAACAGCGTTAAAAATCGCACTTGTCAGAGTGAAAATCGCATTCACGAAGGCGTTCCAAAATCCCGACGGAGAACTGTCAGGCGATCATTCGGTTACCCTCGGTTTCACTCGGCTCGGTTTTGGAACGATTTAGGGTAAAATTCGCATCACCCCGAGTGAAATCTTTGGTATTGGAACGCAACCTAAATTAAAATGTATCAAGAAAATCTACAGAAATGCCAGATTTGTTTCGAAGATACGACAAATAGTGATCTGTGGTAGTGGGAGAGCCATTGCGGTTATGGCAGATGCAGAAGAAATGTATGAAGCAGGAGTAAAATGAATGTTTTCCAAAACTAGTCATGACGAGACTTTTTTCACAAGAATAATTTATTACAAAAACTACCGAGCTTGGGGAGGACCTTTGAACTTGCGGAGAGCACCTAAGGCTTCTCTCTGACCGAAAATGACACCAGTAATGAATACATGGAAAGTATCTGCATGACATGGAAGACTGCTCATGTTTCTATGTTTCTTGTAGTATCACCATCAAGGCTATTACTCTTATAATACTGAATACCTACTGTTACGTGGATGCAGAGCAACTGGACGCCTGCGTTGCACCAGCAGCCAGCAGGCACAGTTGTAGCCTATGAGTAGATTTGTTGAATAAACGAGAAGCTTGTAGCATTTAAAAGGGGGATTTATAGTGAAAGTTCAGGACAGCCTGCTATCCAGAGGCTGTCTCGGAACAGAAGAAACAGTCATCCACTTAATCCTGAAATGCACTGGTTTTACCGAACAATGGACAAAATACTTCAGCATGTAAGGGTCGCTTCGAGAAGCCTGTGTATGTACCAGGAGACTTCTGTGCTTCTGGAAAGAGCTAGGTTAGCTGGAGTAGTCTACCATGCCTGCACATTTAAAGGACCTAATAGGAGTCTAAATGCGGAAACAGGAGTCCAATAAAATACAAAGGGGGATGGATGGCCCTCTGTTCATCCTAATATTTGTCCTACCTACAAATGGTGAAGTTCATTGTGAAGTTCATCGCCCCAAGACAATAAACATTTTTATTATTATTGAACTATGACTCTAAAACATGTAATTATTTTAAGGATAATAAAATACAGTTCTAAATCAGATTGTTTTATTATTACATGATAATTTTATGAACATTAGGCAGTCTAGAGGCTGCTTGGTGTATCTGACTGTAGGTCCCTTCTGTTCACCATTCTTGTTCCTCTTCGTTCGCATCGGCAGGGGAATATGTTGCGGCTGAAGTTGCACCACAGGAGGCTTCTCTCATTATGGCCAGTATCTTGACCATGGAACCATTTACTGGCAGAACCTGAAGAAAAATAAAATAGGCAACTTGATAACAGTACCATAAACATGAAATCGACGCTTGAAAGGAAAAGTTGACTAAGCACCATTCGTCCCTCACACGACTATCACAGTGATAGGAGTGTTAGTCGTGTGAAGGACGAATAGCGCTTAGTCACAGTGATAGGAGTGTTAGTCGTGTGAGGGACGAATGGCGCTTAGTCAACTTTTCCTTTCAAGCGTCGATATAATTATTAGGCCTATGTGATAAGTCATATATGCATTTAACGACAGGCCCAGCTGCATTAGTTACATTCCAGTGCATAATGTTAAACTCCTCAGGTGCAAAAATTATCTAAATTCTATATGATTTTCAAAAACAATACAACAGAACAGCACAAGTCGATTAACTGAGTCCAATATTTCTGTTGGTCTGTATATTCCCTCTGCTGTGGTAAGGAACTGTGGAATATATGGGGGCGACCACTGGATTTATGTGAGTTAAAGTAATATTCCTAGACGCGTATGGAGTGATAACAATGACCATGGCTACAATTAGTTAACTCATACAACTTCAACCTGAGTAACCAGTCCTGATTGCTATTCAAGGACTTTATTGTTATAGCAGGAAGCTGCATCCGTTGGGCACCTGCAGCGCTTATGCTGAATACTGAGGTTGCACCACTAGATGCTTTTCATTTACTAAGATTTCCTCACAGACACTAACACAATTTATAAACAAAGAATATGAAGAAATTACTTACCACTTACCAAAAGTATATTAGAAGGAAACTTCTTCCCAAATACCTCCAGCTTTTATTGTTTTTCTTCAGTCCATTTGTTTGTATTTATTCACAAATTCACATACCTAAACAAATACAAAGAACAAAACTCGCATTTTCTATTTGACAATTGTTTTTTTTCATGGGTTGATTATTTCCCCTGGAGGCAGAAATTAATGACAGATATAAAAGAGATAGCGCTACATAAAATCCTATGAAAAAGTCTTATTTCTTTGTCTTGCATACGTCGTATCACCGTATCATTCGTTCTTTTTTAGAGCGACTTTTGAGTCTTTCGTGTGACGCGCGATTTCACTTCACTGTTTGTTATAGTCTATGGATCATCCCCATCTCGGGGTAAATTAAAACAAAAAAAAAGTCTATGGATCAAAGTCTATTAAATTTAATCGTGTCATTTACGTTTTAGTGCTGTCAAACAAGAAGATTAAATTTAGTAATCGCGAAAAACCGAATTGCGCATGCAAATCACTAAACTTATTTTAATCGTATTTTAGTATAGTTTAGTATAGTCGTCTTTTAGTCCGAATCGACACCACTGTAGTACTATAAAATCCGGCTCGATGCGACCAAAACTTTGTACGGTATAGCCGCGCACGTTAGCGGATAGTGACGAACGGCACCGTACAATGGGGTGGTTCAAGGTGGTTCCAACGAAAACAACGTCTTCAAGATGTACTATAGCCGGGAAAGCCGAGGAGCAGGGGTTCTGGCCAGCTTTTCTATTTTTCTTCTATTTTCTTC
Organism: Coleophora deauratella; assembly: GCA_958295455.1. NCBI lineage: Eukaryota > Metazoa > Arthropoda > Insecta > Lepidoptera > Coleophoridae > Coleophora > Coleophora deauratella. The sequence goes on along the minus strand of OY282409.1, from coordinate 7,483,671 downwards.
TGGGAGCTGGTTCGAACTGCACTGTAAAAATTGCACTGTCACACTGGCCCTACGTACCATGCCTCTATTTATATCAAAAAACAGCTGGCCAGCGATCCCTTTTCCTCACCCCCGATTTGCTTTATTTTTGAATAATATAAAAACTAGAATAGTTGAGCTTCGCCCCTATTTGGATTCTACAAGAGTACCTATTTTGCTATGTTTTTACATAATCGGTGTCATCCGCATGCGCTCGAGCTCGAAATGGCAGCCGAAAATGCTTGTTCGCTATATTTATACCCCCCGTCCCGCACTTCAGGACTATAAATATCGCCTGTAACGATTTTTCGCTTTTCAGTCGTCTAGCGAGCGCGCGCGCGTGCGGACTGAACTGGGAATGCTTTATTTATGCTATACAAACTTAAATCTATCTATTATAACTATCCTGTCTAAGATTTAATGCTAAATTTAAAATAAAACACCCTATCTATTTGTCTCTACCTAACACATACCGAACTATATCTGTCTATCTCTGTCTATTTTCTAGAAATTTCTTTATTAAAATCCTATCTAAATACCTATAAAAACGCTATAAACTCTATATCTAGTTATTCTACCTATTAGCTTAACCTAGTCTAAGTAAAATCTTTATTAAAAATCAACTATCTATCAAATAAAATAACAACAAACTATAAGTAGTATAACGAGTAACGATATAACTATGACGAACTTATCAGCTAGAAACTATGACGTAATTGCTATGACGTATCGTCTCGAACAATAATAATAATAATAATATCTGGGACAAATCACACACGGTCATCTGGCTCCAAACTAGGATTCCCTGTATCTTGGGAACCAGAGACTAATATACATACACATATACTTTTTTAAATACATACATATATAAGGTGCTACTTTATTAGTGCCCGATATTTTAGTCAGTGCTTCCACTCCTGATTTTGATCAACTTTCCCCAAGGAACCCGTAGTCAAATCCCAAAAAAAATTTTGGACTCTTCATACTAATTTGGCCGCTCGGCTGATCGATTTGTATGAAGAGTCCAAAATTTTTTTTACGATTTGACTATGGGTTCCTTGGGGAAAGTTGATCAGAATCAGAAGTAGAAGCACTGACTAAAATATCGGGCACTAATAAAGTAGCACCTTATATAGATATAGTACACCCAGACTCAGAGCAAACAATTCTGCTCATCACAGAAAAGTTTGCCCTGTGTGGGGATCGAACCCACGACTCTCGGATCAGAGGCCAGGATCGCTAACCACTTAGCCACCGAGTCAGTCTACAAAACTGCTAAATACTAAAAACAAAAAAAATTACAAGAAAACCACCAAACTAGAATCAACATCACAACACACAGGTTTTGAACTTTTGGTTTAGTTTTTATTATTTTTTCAAAAGTCGTGCAACAGACCTCGAGTCGATTTTTTTCTCCACCACCGTATTTTTATTAAAATAAGTATCCTAAAGAACTTATTTGGTATCGAAATTATTGTAAGAACAACGTATCTTTTATTGAAATGCGAATGATCAGGATTGATATTCATAAGAAGTACCTAACTAGGGAGTAATCGTGTTTAATTCGTTTGTTTACATTATTGCCGGATTTCATTGAAAAGGACTTTGGGTAGGTATTTTTGGCGTATAAAAAAAATTCATCTCAAAGTTAATTAGTTTCATTACGTATTTACAGTTTGATTAATGGATTTAAATTTACAATGATTTAAAAAACACACTTACATTAACCGTAGTAAATGTTCAAAATGTGAACCATTTAGGACCACGCATGCTTCTGCACGTTTTCGCAGATAATTTCGTACTCGAGAAAGCACAATAGTGTCATTTCTTATGTCTCTGAACACACTACGAATACGCGATTTCAGTTCTCGTGTATTATTGTAGGGAGTAACATAAACCCGGCGCTTAACTTCACCCCAGAGATAAAAATCTAAAGGTGTAAGGTCAGTTGAGCGCGGTGGCCAGGCAACTGGCCCTCCGCGACCGATCCATCGTCCGGTAAACAACTCATCTAACATAGCTCTGACACTCAGCCGGAAATGTGCCGGGGCACCATCATGCTGATAGTAAAGGTTTGTCAAATTTTGAAGCGGAACATTATCCAACATCGTGTTACACACATGTCGTAGGATGGCCATGTAGGACTCTCCATTCAAACTTCCCCTAATAAAATAGGGACCGAGAAGGTTCCCATCTAATATTCCCGCCTACACATTAACAGAAAAACGATGTTGAAAATAGTCCTCTTGTGTACGATGTTCATTGAAAGTACTCCAGTAATGTTCATTATGTACATTGTAAAGCCCAGATCTTGTGAACATCGCTAAACAAAATGTGTGTCGTATCGAAATTATTGAGCAGCCACTGAGAAAACACTAAACGCGGTATGTGGTCATTATCGTTTAGTTCTTGGACCGGTTGAAAATGATAGGGATGTTGTCCATCATCGTGCAGAATTCTCCAAACCGTCCAGTGTGAAACTCCAAAAATACGTGCTGCCCGTCTGGTACTTTCTTTTGGGTGCTCCGAGAAGAAATTCAGGATTGCTTCATTAACATCTACTGGCAGCTGCTGGTTTCCACGACCCTGTGCATGGGCAGGCACGGTTAACTTGCCGAACGTGCGTAGTCTTTGAGTAGCTGCTAGGATTGTTTCGCGATTTGGCACACGTTGACCTGGGAACAAGTCCTCGTACATCCTCCGAGCTTCACTGACATTATTCCCAGAGATGGCGTAAAGCCGCACCATCTCTGTCCACTGCACATTGGTGTACGCCATGTTTAAAACGGCACGCTTCGGGCGTAATTGGCGGGAACGAAACTCAAAAGAACATGCGTTTACTCCCGTGACAGCGCGACGGACGACTGGCCGCCCTCGCTCGCTTGTTGCGGGGCCGGCAAGCGCATCGCGGGTAGCGCCACCGTCTTCGCACCCTTTGCTTTCGCCAGCAAGATCACAGGGTGGACCACGAGTTTGCTGAGTCGCATAGGTTGACCACACGATTTTTCGAATCGAAATATTAATACAAAAAATAAAATTTTTCTAAGGGTATTTTTTTTTTACTGGTTTTAGACTCTATTCATGATACTTGTGCAGGGTTCCAAGGAAAATGCTCCGATTTAGCAGGTACAATGGTTTATTGAGGGAAGTTCACACCTTGATGTTGTCCGGAAAAGAGGTAGAGGGGCTCCCGGAGCGCCCTATATAGTTGACCACAGCGCCACATCGGCAGATATCGGTACTAAATTAATATTTACCAAGCGTCTTAAGAGATAAATTCTAGCGATAATCTGTTGTGAGGTGCCGCTGTGTTTACAATAGATTCACAAAGATGTCGCCACTAGCAATATGATAATAGATGGCGTTGTTAACTAATGTACCGTTGTTGAGACAAAGTCTCAACAATACTGAATCACCAGTTTCAAGGATAACGGTGTTTACCCTAACATCCTGTATATTAAAACATGTATAACATAAATATTGTTAATTATGAAAGTTTATAGCCTTACTTATCTATCAGATATTTAACTGATATTAAACCATCAAGAATTCCAGCATTATTTTCATTATTTACGCAATGAGTCCTTCCTTTTTTAAATAAATATTAAAAAGAGAAAGATAAAAAAATATTTAAAAAAATACTTATGATTGACCCTATCGAATAATAAGCCATAAAAGTACACGATGTTATTTTTTTTTTGGATTTCAGTCGGTTTCATTCTTGGGTGTGACAAGAGTCATTTCAAAAATCGTTGAATGTAGTTTTGTTTCTTTATTAAAATAAAGGAATGTTTCCTTTGCGTAAAATTTGTTATCTGCAGTATTTAGAGTACTTTCCCTCTAGGTGGCGCTCCAACATTCCAACCTGTACATTAAGGCCTAGATAAGTAAAAATACTGATTTACTGAGGTAAAAATCTATATTCTTAGTTACTGTTGTCGCATAGTTGATTTTGATTCTTTAAATTTATACATAATTATATGCAAAAAAGCCATTAAATTTTTAATTGTATATTAAAGCCTGGATAAACAAACATACCCCTAATATCATTTATCTATTTTAGTAATGCTGTATAATTTAAATAACTTCTAGATAATCTAATCTAGGTATTAAAAGTTAAGTCAAATCATAATATTGAGATTTATGGCAGTGATTATAACTTTAAATAGTTGTTATTTTTAATATCCTGCACTTGTTTATTAATAAATATAATATATTAACAAGTCTAATGGGTTTAATTTTGATATTGACAAAATTCTCAAAATACTTTGGGAATTTACTGGGAATATTCCTTCGGAATATTGAGAACATAGACAATTTAGACGGAAAACACATAACTAATATTGAATTATATTGCAGGATTACATATTTTTTGTTTATTTACTTAACCAGGAAAGAGTAAAGCTCTAAACTTTAAATTTCAGCAATTTTCCCCAAAATTCCCATTTTAGGGAACGTTCCCGGCAAAGAAGTTTTATATCGTCGCTCCGCTCCTCTATAGAACGCTAATACATCAGTTTCAATATGAAACCGCGTGGACCAAGTTGAGGGGAAAATCTGAGGTGCGGGAGGCGGAAGCTTCATAACTGTTCGAATTTTTGAATCTAAGAATGTCATATGTTTGAATTACGACCAATCACCGCAAGATGTCAACTGTCTAAGGATTTGAATCGTCGAATAGCAATAGAGTTTTTGAAAGTGACAAAACTCAAATTATATACGACTGAAATATCTAGTGATGGAGGTGATAGAAAGGATCACAAATATCGAAAATTCTTACGATAATTTTTAAAATGAGGATAACAAAATAAATTAAGCATATTGTTCCTTGTTAAATCTTAATACATTAACAACACGAATACAAATTCAATAATATAATATAGTAAAAATACATATTAAAACAAAAAATATATGTTTTAAAAATAAAAATCAAACCGAATCAAAGTTTCCAAAACATATCTATAGCCAAGCTGGGTGGAAATGTTAGGAGAAAATATTCCAGCTGTCGTGTCTGCTCATAGTCTTAATTTTCGTTTAATTATTATTTGGGTTCCTTTGGAAACTGAAAAAAAATTAGAAGAAAAAATAAGTCAAATACATTTCATGTCTACTTTGGATTAAACTATGTAAATATGCAGTCGGATATTTTTTGTTCTATATCTATCGAAAAGTCGATGAAGCGTTACATCACTACCATATGTTTTGCAACGAAGTTATTTAAATAAAAATTTGTCAATATATGGCTTACTTCTGGTATGAAACCCCGCACATTTGATTTATTGAGATGCCCAGTGCGGTTTCCGCATCAGACAACGATGCAACTTGGCATTTTTACGATAAATTTACACACATTTTGTCCGATGTTACCTCGACCATTGACAGAAATATACTGAAAGACGAAAATTGAACAAAAATGACATTTCAATTTAACTTGGCCATCGGACCACCTTGCGGGTGTCCATTATTCCAGCGGAATGTTGTAGCTAAGAAGAATGTGAGTATAATAGGGAATTAGAGCATCATTAGGACTAATTGTGCGCCAGCAGCGGAATTTGTGCGTCTTATAATTTCGGAGATATTCATTAAAAACCGATTCCGCCAGGGTCACGTTCCCCCAGCGGCATGATTTTGAAAAAGACGGTCTAGCTCATAACAAAGTACATGACTGAGTAGCTTTCGTCGTGTTATAAATGTGCGCAAATAGCGGAATTTGTGCATCTTACGGTTTTCGAATTATTCAAGATTCCGCTGCAGTAACGTTTTTGGGTTTTCTGTATCTCGAAAACGGCTGATAGAAGAAATTTCGAAAAAAAAACCACTAGTAGACCTTAATTTGTGCGCAATTTGAGCAATGTTAGTTTTTTGAAAATTATGATATTTTTTTAGTAATTAATTTGTTTAGAAAATCAGGAAATTCTGATTTACAAGGAAACGAGTGAAGTTGCAATCGAATAAAGAGCACTCAAATATTCCTCTAGTAGACCCTAACAATATCTGCAATTGTGAATTGTATTATCCAGTCAATTAGTGAGATATACCATTTAATTACGAAATAAAGTTAGCGAAATTTTAAAGATTGAATTTAGTGCTCCCATAAGACTATAAAACATGAAATTCTATATAAAATTAGAGCGTCCTGCTAGCAAGCTTTCCTGTAAGTTTCAGCTTTGAATAACGTTGATTTAAAAAGATTTACCCAAAAGAAGAAAGAACGAACATTTTCCCTATAACCCGACCAAATTAGAATGTATACGAGAAAGCGGCCGCGCCATACAAAAGGATAACCTTCCTAAATTGGTAGCATACAACCAGAACGAATTGGACAATTAAGCAGAAAAAATTTTGATATGATGTTAATATATGTTTTATTATTTGGCGTCGTATTTAAATTAACTAAAATCGGGTAACATCGACAATTTGAACAACAAACTTTTTGATGTATCGGCATAAAACTCAAAATGTTTATGTAGATGCTTTGCACATGCTTTTATATCGTCAATATTTTTTTTCTACCTAGTACCATAGAACAAATACCATACCATAGAATAGCATAGAAGTAATTAGTACTTTATTACCTCTATGTGTTGAGGTATATTTCTCGCAAAGCAGATATAATCAAATCAATGCTTTGTTAATTTCTGATCAAAGTGTTTATCTTATCGCTTTGAACTGAGCTGCGCTTCTCACACAGGTAGCCCCCGGGGCACGGGTACAGGTAATGAGCTCCTCCCGTCGCGCGAGTTCCCGTGTTTTTGAAACCCGTCCAGATGTGCACCCGTCCATGTGGCAGATTTCTGCCATTTGGGCAGATTTGGCTACTAAATTTTAACTCAGGCAGAATAAGCTGACGATTTAAAGAAGTTTTTGGCAGTTTTCAAGGAAATACTTTTTTAAATAGCAATAGAAAAGTTATATATTTTTTTATGACTTGCTAACTAGAAAATAATTTTAATTAGGTTCTGAGCTAGCAACTTTTGTTTCATGCAAAGTAGTACGGGAATTTCCCGTTTATTAATTTAATTTAGGTGAACCATATACATAATTATTTTAGCAGATCTCTTCTTTCTTCTCTCAGAACTCTTCATTGTTTCATTCTTCTTTTTAATTTTTATTTTAACCTTCTCGAACTATTAATCAGTATGCTACAAATTAAACACTACTTAATGTTGATTGTTTTTAATCCTCTGTTTTTAGCCCTTGGCATCATCTCACCTGAGTAATGATGACGCCGATGATGGAAGCGGGCTTACCAAAGAATCCCCAACGCAATGGGGAACTGGCTATCTTCATGCCGGAACACATCTGTGCTGTTAACATTTATGTTTGGCGGCAAGACTTAGATAAGATACTTACTATCTAGAAATCTTATTACAAGTATCTTTTATAATAACTTCGTCCCGGCCGCTATACGAGCACGTAGGTACTAAGAAAACAATCGTCAATAAAACATTTGCACGCAACTGTACTTACAAAGCTTCCTTCAATATACCTTTCATTTAAGAAGGTTATCCTTTTGTATGGCGCGGCCGCTTTCGCGTATACATTCTAATTTGGTCGGGTTATAGGGAAAATGTTCGTTCTTTCTTCTTTTGGGTAAATCTTTTTAAATCAACGTTATTCAAAGCTGAAACTTACAGGAAAGCTTGCTAGCAGGACGCTCTAATTTTATGTAAAATTTCATGTTTCATAGTCTTATAGAAGCACTGAATTCAATCTTTAAAATTTCGCTAAATTAATTTCGTAATTAAATGGTATATCTCACTAATTGACTGGATAATACAATCCACAATTGCAGATATTATTAGGGTCTACTAGAGGAATATTTGAATTCTCTTTATTCGATTGCAACTTCACTCGTTTCCTTGTAAATTAGAATTTCCTGATTTTTCTAAACAAATTAATTACTAAAAAAATATCATAATTTTCAAAAAACTAACATTGCTCAAATTACGCACAAATTAAGGTGTACTTGTGGTTTTTTTTCGAAATTTCTTCTATCAGCCGTTTTCGAGATACAGAAAACCCAAAAACGTTACTGCAGCGGAATCTTGAATAATTCGAAAACCGTAAGATGCACAAATTCCGCTATTTGCGCACATTTATAACACGACGAAAGCTACTCAGTCATGTACTTTGTTATGAGCTAGACCGTCTTTTTCCAAATCATGCCGCTGGGGGAACGTGACCCTGGCGGAATCGGTTTTTAATGAATATCTCCGAAATTATAAGACGCACAACTTCCGCTGCTGGCGCACAATTAGTCCTAATGATGCTCTAATTCCCTATTATACTCACATTCTTATTAGCTACAACATTCCGCTGGAGTAATGGACACGCCGATGCCCTATATTTCGCTAGTCTATAGGGGGGGGAGCGGGGTGCATGTCTGTGGTTCCCGGTAACGCTACCAAGAGAAGCTTATAACCAAACTGGAGAAAACACTCTCTAAGACCGGAATGAAGACAAAAAATATGACCTTGAATATTCTGTGTCTTCTTCTGTCTGTCTCATTCTAAGTACCCTAGTTAGAATGAGACAGCAAGACCCATCGAGAAAGACACAGGACGTTCAATGTCATATTTTTCATCTTCACTTGTTTCTTCTGTTTCCTCCCGTTATTTATAAGCTTCTTAAAAAGCAACCGTTCACTCTGACAACAGGATAGCATAATATAAGTCGCCTAAGTGTGAAAGAGAAGGACCGAAACGGTTGCTCTCAGAGTGCAGGTTCTGAAAGTGATTATATTCTCTTTGTTTCTGAACGCGGCTAAGGGTCTCGTGTGGTTTCGTGCGTAAATATCCTGTAAATATTTACCTTCTAAAGAAGTATCAGCATTTTTTTTTTCATCACTTCGCTTAAGTTAATTAAAAATATAGTTCTTGTCTTTTCTACAGTACCTATGTGAAGCGTTAAGTTTCTAGAATATCAGATCTTTGTAACCATGAGTGATAAGGCAATTCCCAGCAGCAGCGGCAACCAGCCCATCGTGAAGATAGGACACTACACGCTGGGGGCTACGCTGGGCGTGGGCACCTTCGGCAAGGTGAAGATCGGCGAGCACCAGCTCACGAAGCACAAGGTCGCCGTAAAGATCCTGAACCGACAAAAGATAAAGTCCCTTGATGTCGTCGGCAAGATCAGACGCGAGATTCAAAATCTCAAACTGTTTAGGCACCCCCACATCATCAAATTGTATCAGGTAGGTGGTTCTGTTCTATAAAAAAAATTGTAATACTCTTATAAAATAGATATACTCTATTATATAGGAAACTTCTGGGTATCCTTGAAGCTGTTTACAGTATTATGTTGATGGAAATTTTATGATGTCATAGTTTGGTAATTGTTGTTGTCTCATTTAAAAGGTTACGATTCTGGCTAAAGATATATTTCATTGCCTGAGAGTGAAAGTGAAAAGTAGAAGCATCTGAAACGTAATTGAAAAATTACCCATTCTGCATATAGAAGGTTTTCACTTTCAGGCAACAATTTGGATAATGCTCTACAGAATAGTGTGTTGTCATTATATCAACCTGAAGTCAATAGGGTTTTTCACCATTTTTTCATAATCAACAACACTGAATACCTTAAAATCGACTGACTTAAATTGTAACAACTACAATTTTGCTGTTTTTTTCGTTAGGTGATTTTTTCAAAAAGCACTAAATCAATTTTATAAAATTTATACGGGACCACCTCTGAAGTATTTCCTACCAAACAAAAAAAGAATCATCGAAATCGATTCATAATTGGCGGAGTAATCGCGTAACATACATACAAAAAAAACAACATACAGTCGAATTGAGAACCTCCTCCTTTAGTAAGTAAAAAGTATCTCAGATTGATCATTAGGTGCAAAAAATCCAAAAAAGTTTTAAAAAAATTTTTGAAACCTATAAGTACCCCAAAAATACATTTTAAATTACCATTGCCAATTACTGCACGAAAACGCTAACTGCCATGATGTCAGATTGTGCCGTCACTAAGGTAGTAAACATGATAGCTCTACGTATGATTTGGCAACTTTTTGTGAGCGAAATGTTTATTGTTTACTACCCTAGTAACATCACAACCTAAAACGTGGCGGCTGGCGTTTCAGACATTTGAAGAACTGATAAAAAAAAACTTGATTTTTGTAAATCAAATTTTTTTTCTCATTTCAATAAATAGAAATCATATTTATTTGATTTATAATTTTAAACTGTGTAAACAGTTCCATTACTATAGTTTTAAAATTAAAAACTTTTGTATATTGAAGACTGTAAAGTAAAGAAGCCACACATTTTCCACAGGTAATTTCTACACCAACAGACATATTCATGATTATGGAGTATGTGTCCGGTGGAGAACTGTTTGACTACATTGTGAAAAGGGGAAAGCTGCAAGAGCATGAAGCCCGCAGATTTTTTCAGCAAATCATCTCCGGAGTGGACTATTGCCACCGTCACATGATTGTGCACAGAGACCTTAAGCCGGAGAACTTGTTATTGGACCACAATATGCACGTTAAGATTGCCGACTTCGGGCTATCCAACATGATGATGGATGGAGAGTTCCTGAGAACTTCTTGTGGGTCTCCCAATTATGCTGCTCCTGAGGTATTATAGCAACTATAGTTATGCACATAATTAAGTATGTATAGGGTGACTTTAAATTAGTTCTTGATACGGAAGGCTATGCATGTGCTTATGATAACAAACAACTTTCCCTTAGAAACCCATAGTCAAATCGCAAAAAAAATTTTGGACTCTTCATACTAATTTTGCCAGTCAGTTGAGATCGATTCGTATGGAGAGTCCAAATTTTTTTGCGATTTGACTATGGGTTCCTTAGGGAAAGTTGTTTGTTATCATGAGCACATGCATAGCCTTTCGTATCAAGAACTAATTTAAAGTCACCCTATATATGCAACTGAATCATAGATCCCTAATGCATGAAGGTTGTTTGGGATTTTTCAAATCACTATATTTGTTCTTAAAACCTATATAGGTATAGCATATCTTACAACTCAACTGAACTCCAAATAGCAACTTAACTGCTATTGAATTTTAGTTCACAGTTTCCTTTTGTTTCGTAAAAGCTTTCAAGGTGCTGTCATAATTCAAAAATATTTAGCTTGTATTGTTATGATTTTTACAAAAGAAACATTATATGTATTTTTATATCAAATCATATATTTTCATTTTAGGTCATATCGGGAAAGCTATATGCTGGTCCTGAAGTTGATGTGTGGTCTTGTGGAGTCATCCTGTACGCTCTGCTATGCGGTACTCTCCCATTTGATGATGAACATGTCCCCACTCTATTCCGCAAAATTAAATCTGGTATCTTCCCCATTCCGGAGTACTTGAATAAAAGTGTGGTCAGTCTGCTTTGTATGATGCTCCAAGTCGACCCGATGAAGCGGGCCTCCATTGAGGATGTAAAGAAACACGAGTGGTTTCAGAAGGACTTGCCTGGGTACCTGTTCCCATCACCTGTTGAACAGGTAATCTACGTAAGGAGTTTGTTTTGATTTTTTTTTGTGTTGTCACCTCATATGGTAATGGCTTAATCCGACTGTATTCTACACCAACTATAACATCAGAAGTGCTCTGGTCCTTTGTCATTCCATCCATGTTGGAATTTAAGTTCCAACATAAGAAGTTTCTGCAGATTGTCTTCTGTAACTGTGTTTGATCTGTTATAACATTCTGTATCTGTAATTAACACATACAATAGTTCAGCTTAAAATTACATACTTCATACAGCATTCATTTTTACTGCATTCATCTCATGCTTTCTGAACTAATGGACGAAGTATTTTACCGCGGTACGGCAAAGCCAAGGTATTTTTTACCTAAAACATTTGGGGATCAGATGGCTGTGTGTGATAATGATAATGGTCCCAATATTTATTTTTACCGACTTCCAAAAAACGAGGAGATTCTCAGTTCGACTGTATGTTTATTTTTTCTTCTTTTTATGTTGATTTCAATTATTTATTTTTATTTGATTTTAGTTGTTACCATTGAAATCAGTTGTTAAAATTTACAACAAAATACTGTGCCATTACTGTACCTCGGTAAATTATAAAAACGTCCAACATGGCTGCAAAAAATGTATGGTTAATTGAAAAATAATGATTGGCACTTCGTTATTAACATTTAGGAAAATATTTCCTGCAGGACAGCAGCGTAATCGATACAGAAGCAATTTCGGAAGTTTGCGACAAATTCGGCGTGAAAGAGCATGAAGTGCACAATGCACTTCTAAGTGGAGACCCGCACGATCAGTTAGCTATTGCGTACCATTTGATAATAGACAACAAGAGGATTGCTGACGAGGCTGCCAAGGCTGAGATCAAAGACTTTTATGTGGCCAGTAAGTTTATTATACACACGCATAACAAAACTTTAATGACATTTCAGTTTGCATTTTAAATACCATTTTCAAGAAGACTGACAAACCCTAAATACAAATTGCTAGCGACATCTATATATAGTAATGAATGACCTATGAAACATCCTACTCAGATACTGATAAGGTGATAAGTAAGACTTGAATTCTAACATATGTATTTATAATGATATTTTAACCACATTTAAAGTCTTTCTCTTGATAAAAGAGTAAACATATACTTTTACATATACAGTTTCGAGGTAACCCTTTGACTGCCGCTGTGTACTCTGGTTACATAACGCGGGAGCGGATTTTAGAATTTCTGTAGCAACTACCCCGTTCCGGGGCGAGGCTGCCTCCCGTCGCGGGATTGGCAGTCAAAGGGGTAAACTAACATAGAGTATTAAAAAAGTGTGTTTGAATTTTTTAGGGTTTACTCAGATTGGAAGAATAGAATACAGGAAAAATATTGAAAAAAAACCTATCTACAACTTTTTTTCAGTTTCCCATACTAGGGTAACGAGTAGTATCGTTGGCCCCCCTCCAGTGAATGGCCTTTTGAACTTTATAGCACAATATTAAGGGTTACCGCTACTAAAAATATCGTCTTATATTTTTGTAAAAATAAGCATTTTATGCTTTATATAGTTTATAATAGCTTTTTTGATTTCGATTCTAGCAACACTGAAAACTAAAGTATTTTTGTTCGTGTGTCGCAGTCGTTTCAATGTACTGCAGATTTTTATCAAAATTTGTTAAGACTAGGTAGGTTTATTGCTTTGTTTCTTATTGTATCGTGATTTGTTACATTGTAAGAGTTATTTATTTCATTTAATAGGTCGATTTGATGTTAAATAACGCAAAAGTAACTAGTTTCTAACGTATAATTCAGAAATATTAGGGGGCCAATCACTGTACTTAGGCCTTATATGGAAGTCCAATTGAATGGCATGGCGGCCAATCACTAAAAGACGGTTTTATAAAATACAATAACATTTTGAACTTTATTTGCGCTGTGTTAACGGAGTTATTTATTAAATTCATGCATAAACCATCATAGCCCTTGTCTAAACAAAAACTGGCCGGGCCAATCACTGTGTTTTTGATGGGATTGGCAATGCCAATCATTGTATTTTGTTAGGGCCAATCAATATACCGTTTCTCAAAGAACACGACAGTGATGTGCGCATTTTATTATATTTTAACAAATTTATTTTATTTACCTAGCTAGATATACAAAATCCTAAAAAATAAATGCCTATTCTCTTAATTTACTTACCTTACATTAGTAATGAGATACAGTGAAAACGAAAACCATTTTATATCTTTTGTTGTTTTATTATTTTGTAATTTTCTACTGAGATAATAAAAGAATAAAATAAAAGATTTAAACATATTTTATTTTATTTGATTCTTTGTTTCCCATCACTATTGCTCGTTTTGCTACATTCATTGGCACACCACGTATACAGTGATTGGCCCGGTCATTCACTATCAAATCGTTAGGACAATCACTGTGCTCAAGGGGGCCAATAATACTACTTTTGGGTGGTTTTTACTAAAATTCCATAAATATCTATTTAAAAGCAATTATTTAGGGTTCAAATCATATTAATTTACTTCTTAGGCCCTTACAGAATGGTAACATACAATTCAGCAGTCAACTGTTAGCCAATATTCAGAGTTATATGGGTTCAAAGTAAAAAGTTTGCTTAAAGGGCCAATCATTGTACCCGTTACCCTATATCTGAATAATGAATCAAGAATTTGTATGGGAAACTGAAAAAAAAATTGCAGATCGATTTTTTTCAATATTTTTCCTGTATTCTATACTTCCATTCTGAGTAAACCCTAAACATTTCAAACACGCTTTTAACATCCTGATTTAGTTGTCGTTTGTCTGCGACAGGCAACTCGCCGCCGGCGGTGGCGGCGGAGAGCGGGCGGCCGCACCCGGAGCGCATCGCGCCGCTGCGCGAGAAGACCTCGCCCGCGGCCCAGCAGCCCGCGCTCGACAAGCAGAAGGGCACGCCCGTCAAGAGGTACCCCGCGGACACGCAGTGTTGCCATTTATTAAACAAAAATTACCATGAAACATATATTTCCTCTCTGATTTCAAGTATTCATTCATTTTAAATCATGGAAGGAAATAGTACATTGTTCATCTTTTTACTAATATCATTTGTGAGAGTGACCGATTACCATGCGCCTCGGGCTTTAATACACTTGAGTTGGTAATCGCACTTTCTTTCCGAGTGATACGTAGTGCTTTATACTACACCTACGAGGAAAATAAAAAAACACATGTTCTTTTTTCAAAATAATGTTTGGAAAAAGCTAGTGGCAAGTATCATTTTGCGAACTTGGAGACAATTCACCTCTCCAGCACAAAAAGGGTGCCTTTGGTCCCTAAAAACTCAAAACAAAAACGGTTTTTGCTGCGAACGTGAGAAAAAGTGATTCGAATTTCGAACACCATCTTTTGCGCGGCGCTGACAAAATATATGGGCGATAGTTCCTTCAGAAACTCATGTTGGCCTAGCGATTTAACTCATAGGCACAAAATGTTGTCTGCTATGTTTATTTTTGCTTTTGCATTTTTAAAGACGTAATATTTAAAATAAATATGTACTAGTAAACATGAATATAGCTTACTTAAAAATATCATGTTTGGTTTTCATTTTAGGTTTTCATAAAAATGACAAGCAGCGCAGTTTCCGAACGCAACCTCTAAATTAAAAACATTATAATAAAATACTATATTGTCTCCAAAGAGAATTTAATCGACTACGTTTTAACTTTTCTCGATGGTCGAGATGAAAAGTTGTATGTTTAACACGAGAGCAAGTTATTTTTATATCTCGTGCCTTTAAATTACTCACTGTGCTCAGTAGTCTATATGTATAAGAATCACTCGCTACGCTCGTGATTCAATTCTAGACTATTTCGCTATTTCGTAATTTAAAGTCAGCACTGGTAGCAAAAAATAACTGCTCACTAGTTGAACAAATAACTATTTGACATTTTACATTTAGTTTACAGACATAGTCTTACCCAAAATTAAAAAACAAACACGTTAGTGATGGATTTTCATACACTTTTCCCTCCCGCTCAGCGCGTTTTGTTCCCGCATATTTGTACGATAGTACCTAATGACGTACATACTGCCTCAAATTCGATAAAGTATTAAGGTACGTACTAAGTAGGTGTAGTATAAAGTTAATTTATATTTTACCTATTTAAGGAAAAGTGTTTGTTTAACGTATGGTATTAAGATAAACGCTAACTACATACGTATATATTGCGCACCGTGTTACCTATTGGAAATATGCCCATTGAATGATAGTCTGACAGTCTGACACCGACGTTACATAGTAGCTTGAACCGTGAGATTTATCAGTTCCTACCGTGAAGGAGGAATCAAACACGAAAAACGGTATGTGAAAAGTCTCGCCGATCACCCGAACATTCTGCCCACGGATCTGCTGGCCAGTAATCGATATACATATTCGATATACAATCGATGAACTTAAATATGGAATCCCAAATCAAAAGTCTCTGTTAACTGGTCACCATATAATTTGAGTCGTCCTTACAGGGCCAAGTGGCACCTGGGCATCAGGTCGCAGAGCAAGCCCAACGACATCATGCTGGAGGTGTTCCGCGCCATGAAGGCTCTCGACTACGAGTGGAAGGTCATCAACCCCTACCACGTCAGGTATGTCTTACGATATGAAGTGCTATACAGGGTATTAAAAAAGTGCTTTTGAGATGTTAAGTGGTTGCTCAGATCAAGCATAGAATACAGGAAAAATTATCTAAATATTATAGTAATTCAAGAATTTGTATGGGAAACTGAAAAAAAGTTGTAGATCAGATTTTCCAATATTTTTCCTGTACTCTATAATTGATTCTAAATAACCCCTTAAAATCTCAAATGGGTGTGTGCATCAAGTAACGACTATCGGAATAATGTCGATAATATACCAGTTATATTTAAATTTTGTTACACTACTCACGGGAGGTATGTTGGTCCTTACCTCCCTGGAATTTAAACAGAAAGAAATAAAATCTTAAGGCTTAATCGCTTATAAAATCGGTCCATACTTTTAACCGCCTCTGTAGCCCAGTGGCTTGTCCGCTCGCTTTACATCAGGAGGTTGCGGGTTTGATTCCTGGCGGGGTCCAACTTTGTAGGACTCGGTTTGGTTGGTGGTAGGGCATTTTCGAGCCCGCCTGGCTAGCTACCACCATCTTATCTAAGTTTTGCCGCCAAACATCAAAGTCAACAGCATTGATGTGTTCCGGCATGAAGATAAGATAGCCACTTCCCCATTGCGTTGGGGAATCTTGGTAAGCCCGCTTCCATCTTCGGCATCACCATCACTTACCATCAGGTGAGATGATGCCAAGGGCTTACCAATTGAGGGTAAAAAAAAATACACTTGAGAAAGCATCTGAACTTTGCTTCCAATTTATTACAGAGTGCGCACACTAAACAAAATGACCGACAAATACGTCAAAATGTCCCTCCAACTGTACCAAGTGGACTACAAGTCGTACCTGCTGGACTTCAAGTCTCTCTCCGGCGAGAAGGAAGAGAGTGACGAGGAGCTGTCGCCGCTGGCGCCGCCGCCGCCGCCGCCCCTGCAGCCGCCCCTGCAGCCGGCCCTGGCCGCGCCGCCGCAGCCGCGCGGACACCACACTATGGAGTTTTTCGAGATGTGCGCCGCACTTATAATACAGCTGGCGCGATAGGACTGACCTTTAGATCTCCCCTGTTCATCTGTCGTCATCAGAAGTTTACCCGGAAGACATCCTATATTGAACACGAGTGAGCGCGATCGGGGGCCATAACAAATATCATGCTATGGTATGCACGGTAACATGCTTCCAGCCGTTTCTTACTCCTCTATTTACCCTGTCTACTAGAAATCATTCAACGCATCTTCCGTCTCAGTTCACCCAGAGATGGACGTCCAACACTATAGTAACCTGACCCGGTTTCTCTTGGATTTTCCACCCAGCAGTATATTAGGAAGCTATGATGAAGCTATGTGACCTGCGTATCACAAGTTTTGGGTGTCGAGAACTTGATGACGGATGTATGTATGCGTAAGCGCATTAATTATACAACTAGTGAGATATGTCCGTGTATATTTTTAAACATAGCTTGCTTGTGTAGTAAGCGCTCAAATATACAATACAGTCTTCGAAATTAAAAACTTAAACAAGTTTAACAATGCCATTCGTATTTAAAGTAAATAGTGAGTGCAGTTCAGTGCTGCAACTGCTGTTGAAGTCAAAAATATATTGATATTGCTAGCAAAAAAAATTTTTTTCCACAATGCAGTATTGAAAATAATTTCTTGTATGAAAAATTAACTAATTTATTATGTAAATATGTAATTGTGTTGTTTTGATAAAATCAGTTTCAACATTGTTATTATTGTTTTTACCAAAGAAAATAAACAAACCTTAAAAGTGCCTTTTTTATGGTGTACGCTAGGGCTTTTACATTTTATTGTATTTTTATGCGATTTTTTGTATAGTTTTGTTTATGGATGAATCAATTAGAAGTATACAAAAAGGTAATTATTGGGTTGAGTTTAAAGTAAAGATTATATTTAGGAAAATACTTTGAAACAAAAATCAAATTAATAAAATTGACATCATTAGAGTTTTTAACCGGCTTTAAAAAGTACGGATAGTGATAGTTTGTCTTGTAGGATAATATTGTTTTTGAAATGATAGTGATGTTAGATTTTATTTATTATTGTAGATATCTAGTGCATAGTGAAATGGTTTAAAGAACGTAAAATTATATGTACAGTTGTATCTGAGTGGAGCGCATGTGCAATCCCAAAAAACTTGCAATAAAATTATATTTTAGAAATATTTTTTTTAATTTATTGGGGGAGGGTCATCTCGGTGGTCTTGCCATTAAAAAAATATTTAAGTTCTTAGAATACTGTAATTTAATTCTACAGATCTAATAATTAAATAAAAACAAAAAACGTCAAAGAACTTTAACTTTCATACATAAACAACACGGATGTAATAATGTCGAGGGTAATTAAGACAATTTTAGGGAAAAACAGTAGCTAAAACCATATCAATGTAGCATCACAATAAATAAATGACTATTTTTTTTTTGTTTTTACGCTTGCGAACTTGACAATTGTATAAATAATGTGTCTGTCTAACAAAATCTGTTGAAACTATAAACTGGTGATTCTACTTTTGAAACTGAACAGTTTTCCCCCCAAAAACCAGTAGTAATTTCGCGAAAAGAATTGAGGGCTTCCTATACTAGTTGTTTGATCAGCTGTCATTTTTCCCGCAAATTCTACGGGTTACTAGGGGGAAAGTAAGTGGATCAGTTCATGTTTAAAAGCATGTTTCAGAAGTTCCGCTTGTTAGCGACCGACATTCTGTACAAACTTGTCACCAAAGAAGTATTCCTGTCCTGGCTAAATGACATTTTATATTAAAATATCTCAAAAACTGCCAACATACTTCATATAGGTATATTTTGAAAATTTTATGATTTGAATATTTTATCACATCTATGTACTCTTCTTCATTTAAAATTATAACAAACAATTCATGCAATTTTCTATTATCCATTTATTACTGTACAATTTTGTCGGTCCAGCTCGCTCAAGTTCACTGAAATGCTAATCCTAGTAAAGCTACGGTAGCGGATGAACAAAACGTCATCACATCACATAACCTCTACAAGGACAAAAATACTGAATACTCTCGCCCAAGACTCAAAAGCATGCTATTAAATTAATCCAGGCATTTTAGTCCATGCGCATCATTTGATCGATTATTGTCCTTTCGTTGTGTGGTATGGAAGATTAGCGTTGCAGTGACTTGAAAGCAAGGTCCACTAGTCGGGAGTAGCCGGGGGTGCCGGAGTGACGTCATCACGCGGCGGGCGTGGGCGCCACGGGCGCGTCCTCGTCCGGCTTGCTCTCGAGCGAAAACGGCGGGATGCGGCAGTCGAACGTGTAGCCGTCTTCGCGCTCCATCCTGAACGTGCCCCTACCGGAAAAAAAAGGATTTAGCTCGAGTGATGCGATAATGGTACGTTGGTAGGCAGTGGGGAGTCTGATAAGGTGAAGTTATATGGATTGTATAATTCGCTGTTTCACAAAACCGATAGTCATTTTACAAAACACCGCCGTTTTGTAAAACGGCTAAATGATGTTCAGATGGATTGCCATTGCACTACGTTTAACAAAACTACTAACTACGTTTAGACGTATTGTAGAATGGCTACAAATTACAAATATACTTATAATTAATAAAGATAAACTATAAAATTTTAACCATGTTATCTTAATAAATCGTCATACAATAAACAGCTTATGACAACAGAAAACAGTATTTTTCGTATCTTAATTATTTAAATATTCATTTCAGTTATATATTTTTCAACAAACTCTGATAACTTTTTATTAAAAACTGTCCCTAAAACACTGTATTCACTTGAGGTAAGATAATTTTCACTCATATTACTCTATTTATTTCGGCAAATTATAACTTTCTGTTTCGGACGCCATTATTGTTGTTGACACCCAGAGCCACGAGTGACAAAATTTATTTATTTAGAACTAAAATCTACAATCTGACGTTTAATTTCACGCTGTTTTACAAAACCTCAAATCGTTGACCCGCTGCATTGATGAATACAAAACGTTTATGCAATTCTGCGTATTATAGCTCAATTATTATGAAAAACCGCTAAAGGTTGTTCAGCTATTTTACGAAACGGCGCTGTTTTGTAAAATCACTAGCAGTTTTGTAAAACAGTGGATTCTGCAATCCATCTGCGACAGAGGGATACTAATTTAACTAGAATGCTATGCTAGTGGCTGCTGTACTGGCAGGCGCGTGCACTAAGTACCACATGTGTCCGCTGGGCGCCTGCAGGCTGACTACGCAACACATGTGTCCGCTGATGGGTGCTGCAGGCTGACTACGCACCACATGTGTCCGCTGATGGGTGCTGCAGGCTGACTACGCACCACATGTGTCCGCTGATGGGTGCTGCAGGCTGACTACGCACCACATGTGTCCGCTGATGGGTGCTGCAGGCTGACTACGCACCACATGTGTCCGCTGATGGGTGCTGCAGGCTGACTACGCACCACATGTGTCCGCTGATGGGTGCTGCAGGCTGACTACGCACCACATGTGTCCGCTGGGCGCCTGCAGGCTCACGTGGCTGCTGTACTGGAAGGCGGGCGCCGGGCGCGCCAGCACGGGCTCCTGCCCCACCACGCCGCGGCCGCGCACGGTCTCCAGCGTGCCGCTCAGCGAGAAGATGCGCCAGTGCCGCTCCCGCAGCTGCACGGCCTGCGGGCCCAGGTTCTCCAGCCGGATGCAGTACCGCCACTGCAATCGACCAGAAAAGCAACGCTCAGCGTTCAGTTACCGAGTCTGCCTAGATACGAGCATATTTGTGCATTCGGGCTAGTGCTCCCATTAATTGAGCGAATTCCCCAACCGAGAAACTCATAGTAAATTCGCGTTTTGAATTGGTTTGGTAATTTTATTCACAAAATGCACCTCAGAAAAACATTTTCTGTATAAAAACTGTGGGGTAGGTAAATGTAACCTATAATGTAGAAAATCAAAACTATGTTCTTTCTAAAGTTTGTAATAATAATATTTATATGCCATAATTATCAAACAAGTTCAGTTACAAAATATGTCATTGTGTTTGGATTTTTTTGTAAGACGCATTAACAACACTGACATATCACCAACGCTCACACACACTTTGAGAAAGGCGGGAGAAATTGGTAGTGAAAATCTTCTTGGCAGATGATTCTTCCTAGTATTCCTAGGATTCATAGAACTTCTACACCAGTCAGCACAGTGACGACAAATACTCAAATACCCTAAAAGCTGTAATACTTACCCAATAGACAGCAGAGTTCTGCGACTCGCGGCTGCCCATATAGAAAGGAATGACGGTGACGCGCACGCCCTCGGTGGTCTCGCGGTGCACGTCGCTCAGCTCCAACCACGGGTGGTTCTTCTTTTGCCACGCGCGAAGAGTTTCTTGCGCTATGAAAGGCGGATCTGAAAGTTTCATTATCAACATCGTTGGAGTATTAAAGAGTATTTTTTCAGCAGAGGCGGGTATCTCGCGGATATACAAATGGTCGGTGGTGTAGCAAAAATTTACAGCAAAACAGGTCAGCTTTTATCTACACAAAATTAAGTTCTACAAAATTGCTGATATAAGAATAAACATTTGGCTAGTGGTGTAGTAAAAAATTACAGCAATAATGTAAGGTCAGTTTTTATCTACAGAACCGCCCCTGTGGTCTAGTGGCTATGGCTAGTCAGCTTGCTTCATTTACACCTGGAGGTCGCGGATTCGGTTCCCGGCGGAACTTATTCCAAGAATACCTAGAACTTAAGATGCATGCCGCTCACTGGAGTGACGAAATAAAACTTCTTTACCGAGAACTTCTTCAAACTGAGGCAAAAAGGGGATGCCAGTATAGTATCAAGGATACCTTTATCAGGATTGTGCATGAGAAACTTGTCGAAGAGCTCGTGCTGCAGCGGCACGCGCTCCACCGACGTGTACGGCAGGATGTCGTCGTGCGCCACGTAGTCCAGCCCCGGGATCGCGTACAGGCTGCGGCTGGACTCCTGGTTGCCGAGGAACGTCACCGCCTCTGTCTGAGCGCGCTGCAGGTGTGTATGCGGTTTATTTTATTTTTTATTTTGTGAGATGCCCTCTCATACAGTGGATGGATGAACTGGTGAAGGTTGCAGCAGGGTGCAGCAGCAGTGCAGGACTGGTCAGCGTGGAAATCCTTGGGGGAGGCCTTTGTTCAGCAGTGGATGCTTTTGGTTGATGATGATGGTAATTTTGTGAGATGGCAAAAGGCTTACCTGATGGCAAGTGTCTAACGCCACCAGAACTAAACTCCAGAAGGATTATGTGCTTTGCCGATTTTTGAGGGCTTACATGAAATGCCTATAATTACGATTTCTATCTTGTACTAACTCCAGAACACAGCACGCACGCAGTAAGGTCCTACTTTGTTGTGATACGTTTGTATTTAGGAAGACATTACTGGAGTTTAGTGTGTAGAGTGACTGCCTTCAGCAGATCAGTTTTACAATCCACTGCAATAACACTGTTGTTTCAAGCAATGAGGTGGGTAGTGAAGTCATACTGTACTCATAGTATGAGTAGAAACTTACAAAAAGGTTAACAAAGGACATATTTAGTAAATTAACAATAAGTTATTATGGAATATGAACAGAGAAAACAGTCAGCATGTTTTTTTAGAATAGAATAGAAATCATTGATTAATGTATTTTTTAAACTAAAGCTAATTGTTGTTTAGTCATATTAGTTATTTTTTAAATTAAACTTTATGTATTCTTCTCTAGCATGTATTAGTTGCTAAAGAATCAACTATTTTTTTTTATCAAGCTTTCCATTAATAATGAGTGGTTGTTTTTATTTTCACATGACACAAAGCAAATGCATTCATCAAAGTACCTTTTTCTTCCAATCAGGCCTCATATCGACGTTTGTGTGCAAATTCAAAATAAATCAATTTTATTTTCAGCAATAAACAATCAGTTCATTCAATATTTGAATGTTATCAAGTGATGAATACTTTTACTAAGAGAATTAAGTATAAATTAACCTGCAATTCACTAACAACAAATTAAAAGTAATTTGAATTTCAAAATCTTACAAGAAGATTAATAGCCACTACAGTGGAGATTTGTGGGGTTTGGCACCAACAGAAAACTTCTTATCTATTGCATTGTTATTTTGTAATTAAGGAATTATGTCCACCACAGCAGAAACACACGCATCCGCATCACACCCAGCCACAAAAAGTCTGGCGCCAGCCCTCAGAAATCACCAATGAGCTCATAAGATAAATAATAAAAAACTTACTATGTATGGGGCATCTCGGGTATCGATGAGCACTTGGTAGAAGGTGTGGGTCCTACCCTTCACCTCCTTGCCCACGTTCGACAGGGAGTCCCCCGAACTGTCTGCGGAGCCTGAGGATTCCGAGCTCTCTTTCTTGTTGGTGGCATCTCGGTCGTATACTCGCGCTAGCCAGGGGAACAGAATGACGCCTCTGTACCCAAACACCTTATGCAGTATCAGTTGGCCGGTGTCATATTTCCCTGTGGCTTTAGGTGCTTCTAGTTTTCCAACCTCTGCTAATCTAAAAACCGAATTTCTAACTTATAGGTTATGTGGCGTAACAATTGTATAAAAGTTTCCAAAAATGTATACTTACCTGGTGTAATTGGCTACATGTACTGAAAGTATTTTAGGTACGGTTAATCTTAAAGGATTTGTACACAAAAATCGTAACATTATCTCCATTTTATTAACATTGTATTTATTTTTTTCGCATTATCGAGATGTTTTTGTTTGACAGTTCGGACGGGAATCGTTCGCAAATTTTTCTCGAACCATGAAGAAGAAAAAAAAAATGTATCTGTCTCCTTCTAAGCATATGTGAAAGACAGAGCTATAAAACTCCAAAACATTCCGAAAACAAATGTCAATAAATGTGATTTCTAAACGAAGAGAGGTCAAAGTTCCGATTCTCATTTGTTTTTGTTATTTTTTTGGAGCAATTTTTGTGTTTTGTTTGTGTTAATTTAATTAGAAGAATGTTGAATATTTTCTCAAAAACCATCCAGATATTTGGTAATTCATAAAACATGCAATACCTAAAAATTATAATAACTGAAAACAAGTTTGTTTGCTATATGCTCTCAATTTTCGTAGCTCCATCAGCTGCCCGCCAGTCGAGATGTATAGCATCACTCTCAGCGTTACCTGACACTTACCAGATGCTCTACAAGACCTGTCGCGACTTCGCCGAGGGGGAGCTTAAACCTAACGCAGCTAAATTTGACCGAGAGCACTTATACCCTGGAGACGCCATCAAGAAAATGGGTGAGCTGGGTCTGATGGCCATCGCAACACCCGAGGAGCTCGGCGGGGCTGGTCTGGACTACCTAGCGTATGCTATAGCTTTAGAGGAAATATCCCGAGGCTGCGCGTCAGCTGGTGTTATAATGTCAGTGAACAATTCTCTCTACCTTGGCCCTATTCTGCATTGGGGCACTGATAAACAGAAGCAGGAGTTTATCACACCTTTTTGTACTGGTACATATTTTTAACTATTCTGTTTTTATGTTTTAATAATATCTAAATAACATATTTAAAAACTAAATTTAAATGATTATAGGAGATGTGGTTGGGTGCTTTGCACTATCAGAACCTGGAAACGGGTCTGATGCTGGTGCAGCATCAACTACAGCCAAAGATGGTGGGGACAAATGGATTTTGAATGGCACTAAATGTTGGATCACTAATGGTTACGAAAGCAAAGCTTCTGTAGTCTTTGCCACAACAGACAAAAGTCTGAAGCACAGAGGAATCTCCGCCTTTATAGTTCCAAAACCAACTAAAGGTTTAGACTTAGGAAAGAAAGAAGACAAATTAGGCATAAGAGGATCATCAACTTGCTCTCTGATCTTTGAGGACTGTGAGATTCCAAAAGAAAATATTTTGGGCCAACCAGGGCTTGGTTTCAAAATTGCCATGATGACATTAGATGCTGGAAGAATTGGCATTGCGTCACAAGCCTTGGGAATAGCACAGGTATTATATTACACTATGGGTGGATGTAGAAGTCATCATATATTATAGTAACATTAAAGTTTTTTTGTAACATTTTGATAAGCCTGCTTCCATCTTCAGCATCATCATCACTTACCATCAGGTGAGATGATGCCAGGGGCTTACCAATTGAGTGTACAAAAGAGATTAAATTTAATTCACTTTCCCCAGAATCCATTTTGGTTATAAAGTATACAAATCCACTTATACCCAAACATACATACAACCACAAAATATTACCCTACAGTTAGTAAATCAACAAGCTATTTTACATCCTATTTACATGTATCCATAATTTCTATTGTACTAATGTTACATAAATTTCAGGCATCACTGGATGTGGCCGTAGAGTATGCATCCAAACGAATGGCTTTCGGCAAACCCATTATGAAGCTGCAAGCCATACAGAACAAGCTAGCAGACATGTCTGTGCAGCTGGAGTCTGCGAGGCTGCTGACATGGCGGGCTGCATGGTTGAAGGATAACAAGCACCCCTACACTAAGGAAGCAGCCATGGCCAAGCTAGCTGCTTCAGAAGCTGCTACATTTTTATCCCATCAATGTATTCAGGTAATTTTTATATTTCGTAGGTATACTGTAATACCCTGCTCCCCTGTTCAATGTTAACATTTGTTTATGAGGTAGGTAATTATTATAACTAACTGAAGCATGCTTTCATTCCTTCAGTAGAGTCAAGGGATTGAAAATTATACTAGTTGATGATGAAAGCACTTGATTTCATAGTAGTAACTATATTTGCCATTCCGTTTTACCAGATCCTAGGAGGAATGGGCTATGTGTCAGACATGCCAGCTGAGCGGCACTATCGCGATGCGAGGATCACGGAGATTTACGAGGGTACTTCCGAAATACAGAGGCTTGTGATTGCTGGACAACTGATCAAGGAGTATGGGCTCAATTAAACAACAACTAACAATGGAAATAAATCCAATATTTCATATGGAACCACACTCTCAGTATATGAAATGTACAAGAATTAAATTATTCTTAAAGATATATTGTACTGTTTGTGAAGAAATCAGATTGGCAAAGAAAAGCACTATTTAAGTGCCAAAACAGAATCAGTAGGAAGTGTGTAAAGTACAATAAAGTTTGGAGAAATAAAACAAATGTATATTAAATATTAAGTAAAATTATTATTTGATAAAGAACATTTTGATTGGCTTTACAATTTGTTAGACTAATTGGTAGCATTTTGTTCACAGATTTTTATGTGACCTTTAAATATTTTGAACAGTTTTTTTGACTAAGTATGCAAATATAAAGAACTGTCAGTTACTACATCATTATTAACATAAGTTATGTACATAAAATAAGAGAATGTGAAAGTAAATGCTTTTATCAAGTACTTTGTTGTAAATACTTGCATCACTGGCCGGGCCCTGATAGAGATTTGTCCATAAATTTCCTTTTTGCAAAGCACAACCACCACTTGCTGGGCTTCCCATCCTCTGTGGCAAATACCTGGAAGAATAAAAATGCATATATTATGTTTATAGCGCTATGAGCACTTTGCCGCCCGCCGAAAAAAAATCGTGTTATTTTGTACACAATGCATTTTTGATAAATGCATTGTGTATTTGTACACAATGCATTTTTGATAAATGCATTGTGTACAAATAACAAGTCAAGTGTTTCAGTAGCTGCCCCCTGGTATCTCACCTTGTTTAAGAAATTAGAAGAAATTATGTGTGCGGGTGGCTGCAGGAGGCTAGGGTTGTTATGGGTGTGTCGCGTTTCGCGGCAAATTGCTCACCGCGCGACTACTCACGTAAGCAAAATTCACATGTCTGGTTTTTAATTTCAGTTGAAATATTGATAGTTTTCATCGCATATAATATTGTAAATATCATAGGAATATTGATATTTACTTTGTTTTGGTTAATTGATGGGCGTTTTTTTGTTTCATTAAATAATATACAAAGAAAATACTGACTTATTATAACGACGAATGTTTAATTAAAAAAGTTGCTCCGGCTATGACTTGACTATATCTAATTAAAAGATCTAACGTAAACACTTTGCAGAAACAGTTGAGAAACAAAATTTTCCGATTTGTGCCATCAGAATATGCAAAGGTATATGCGCAGTATGTCCGTCAAAAAAAAATAGAAGAACAAAAAAGGGTGCCATAGATGCACAAAATTACTGTGCAACGAACATCATATGTAAATATTTCAGGTTTTTTTTGCTGAGATACATGTCGTAGGTGATGAAAACGTTTAATTTTGTTATAATATTTTTTTTTGTGTAGGTTGAGATAAAGATGATGTTAGAATTCAAGAGACTTTACCTAAAATTTCTCAAGGCTCTTTATTTTCCTGCTAATAAGTATAGAACTTTAATAAATGTTATTTTTTGATAGTTAATGTTTCATTCCATCATTTTAAAGTAATTTTAAATTTATTTAACAAATTTTTGCACAAAAAAAAGTAATTTTGATTATGGGTGGCAAAATGTTCACTATGGGAGCACTCTAATTTTACGGAAAGGCGTGACTACTCTAGAATTAAATAAAGTTACTATAATAGTTTAATGTTTTATCTGCTAACAATACTGAAAACAAACCTTTTCACAAACTCTTGTTCCGGTCTCGTGTCGCAGCTGTTGCATATATTGTCTCATCAAATCTGCAAAGGAAACATACCCCATTTCACAACATCATTAAAATGTAATCTCCAGCTGACAAACTTTTTGTTGCATAAAATAAAATAACTTGTGAAAACTTAAATACAATTGATTATATTGATTTATGGGTTACTATGCATTGCACATTTTTTTCTTTCAGATTCATTTTTTTGAGCTATTTTAATTCTTTAATTAAATTTTTCGAAGATGTGCCATTTATTTATAACTTCACATTGATAATATGAAAAAAATAACTAATCTACCAAATCTCAGCTTTACTACAAGCAGAAAATTACATTATGATAAATTATCATTGATCATTCATAATACATTACAATAATTCATAATACATTTGTAGTATATATTTTTTTCTGTTACATACCAGCTTCCTGAGGGCTTGAAGGTTTGGCATATACTGAGTTGAGTGGGAAGCCTGCCTCCCCAGGGATGTCAAACTTAGAAATGGCAAGCATGTACATTTCTTGCTGCCCCTGGTTCTTATTGGCGCACTTCTGCAACTTCTTTAGGCACTCCGAAATATACAGCGTTAAGTAGATCAAGACTCTATCAGCATCGGACTGTAGACAAAAATATAATAATAATATAATAATACTTAAGATTTAAAAATGGCTTAGTTTTAGGGTTCATCCCATAGGCAGCTTTCTAATCATGGGTCATAGAGTAGCCTAAGTGATGAGAAAAGTAGTCTTAAAGAGCACCCCAACCAATAATTACTCCATCTATCACTTATGATAGCATGGTTATATGTGACTCACGATAAGAAATTTGGAAACTCCACAATCCAATTTCTAAGAAGAATAATCTCATGGATGTGTTATGATAGGACACCCAGTAAAACTAGTACAAATAGTTAAATCAGTGGAACAAACTACCAGAGACAGACATAAGTGCTCCATCCGTGAATAGTTTTAAAAATAAATTGGACAAACATTTGTTAAAAACTACATAAGAGCAGTGAATTACACGCATCAGCTGTTATAGCTACTAGTGTATAAACTATAATAATAATAATATTTTCTCACTGACCTTTATCTCATAAAACCTGAAGAACACATTAGCCTTGAAATAGTTGAGTGCTTCATCAATGATGTCCAGTTCAAGTTTTGGGTTTATCGGGGCGGGGCCTCGGAACGTGGTGCGTATCGGCAGGACGGCGAGGTTCCCCACCGACTGGCTGTAGTCCGTCAACGTGGAGTGATACGCCTGAAAACGTAAGCTTTGCTCTAGGAATGTGGTCATTTTACTATAATGATGAAATAACAAAAAACCCTATCCTCACCGGCATTGTCAGCCGAACAAAAATTCAACCGATTTTGTTGAAATTTCTGCAAAACACCCAATTTTGATTCCGATGTGCTGAAATTTCGAGCTCGAGGACGTCTAGCTAGACCTCAACAAATAATTTTTGTTTCATAAATTGAAACTAAAAAGTTATTTTTCAATGAATTTCTAAAAAAATCTGTAAATTATGAGTCACGACAGATTTACGACAACGACAGCTCTTATCTTTGCGACAGATTGACAACAGAAGATGATTTTTTTTTGTTTTATTTTACCCCGAGATGGGGAAGGCAAAGGATCAAAGCCATACAGCCTAGTCTGTTGTAAATCTTCTGTTGTAGGCCAAAAGCCATTTGTTCCGTATTTCTTCGTCTTTATAGGAAAATTCAATTAAGGCCAAAGCCATTTCTTTCGTATTTAAATTTCCTATTCATCAGCAACATGATAGCACTTTGATGAAGATTTCATGGACTTCTTGAGAGCACTCGAAACACAGTCTACACACTTTTATTTCATTATCCTACATATTAGACACTTAAATGGCACATTATTGAACAATACACTATCAATATTATGCATTAAAAACCACGATATCTATTTTTTCGGATAATAAAACAAAATGCAAACTCTTGCCGCGAGTTCCCGCCAAAAATTCACAAAACAGATGATAAAATGACATTGTTGTTTTAACGTGGCTTGCCACGGTGTATTAAAAACCTAATTTTGTAACATGCTGTTTTTATTGCAAAAATCAATAGTTTGGATCATTTTAAGCTCTACAGTAAAACTCCGGCATTGATACGACATGTAGTTAATTTTTTAAAAAATCTCAAAGTTGACGTATATCCGGGTCACAAAAATAATAAAAAAATATATTAAAAAAGAACTAAGCTGCTTAGTTAAGTTTTGATTATTATATGTTATTACATATATAATACCAGATTTGTAAACAAAATTTTGTCTTCATACTTTAAAAAAATAATGAAATATAAATATTTTTGTCATTTTTCTTATATATTTATTTTTTCCACAATAACACCGTATTAGATGATCATTTATAGACTAAAATATAGGCAAAATCTGCCTTTATATACACTATTAAAAACACAATCTAATTCCGCGTTATCTAGAAGTTATGCGGTATTTCTCAATTTTAGTCAGGGTTGCCACTTTCTTAAATCCGGATATCATTTAATATTACCCGGATCTTAAAAAATATTTATAAAAATATAATTAACTGCCATCCTCGTGTTAATTCTCAAATACCAAATTTTCATCATACTCATGGTCCTGGGACGACGCATAGTCACTTTCATATTGTTTTCCTCGATAGGTTTCAGCAGACATACTGCGGCTGGTGGTAATGACATCTTTTATTTTTTCTTTGTTTTATTTTAAAGTCCCATATGACGGGGTCAGATGAAACCAATGGCTCTATGAAATAAATCAAACATCGCTGCGTCACGACTGAATTTTCTGGCATGGTGTTCCCTGTCAAATCGCCAGTATTTGTTACGCGATTTCGCCGCTTGTTCAGATAACTGAATTTATCAGTGACAACATAATTTTAAAACATTTTAATCTGCTTTCGTATTTATTCTACATATTTGAAATTAGTAATTTCATCTAATTATGTACAAATTAAAAAAGCATAGGTGTATATGAGTCTCATAACTAGTGATCGGCGTAGGTCTCATAACTAGTTATCTTTACATGGATATGCCTCAGAATCCCGAGAAGTATTAAATTTATTTGTTTAATTAAAGTGTCTTTTTATTAGGAACTATTTTAGGAAAATATATATTAAATTCCTTAGCTTTATGCACATATTGTATTGGTCACTAAAGCCATATCTTTCCCTCGCGGGTGAGGTGAGGACTGAGTAAGTGGTAAATGGTAGTGACGGCTATTAGCAGATAAGCGAATATAAGCTGAAATTAATTGATGTCTTAATAAAATACACCCTGACACTGCAAATATTTTTGAATAACTGAATAAAAATGATCAATTCTAATAAATAATCGACAACGCTAAACACGTTAAAAACAACCGATTTTAATCGTAACAACAACGATTTTGCTGTTTTTGGTTTTATGTTTGTACTAATTGTTGATTTTTCAAAAAGCGTTAAATCAATTTAGATTTAATTAATATGGGACCACCTACGAAATATACCTACTAAACAAAAAAATAATCTTCAAAATCGATTCATGATTGGCGGAGTAATTGCGTAACATACGTACAAAAAAAAAAACAATATACAGACGAATCGAGAACCTGCTCCTTTTTTGAAGTCAGTTAAATAAAAAAATGGCGAAGTAACATCTGAAAAAGCAAGTCTTACACGTTTTTGCTTATTATTTTTTGATAAATCTCGACCTGCGATATTTGTTTTAGCAAAAATTGCAAATATCCCGGAAACGGTAAAAGATATCGAAAATCTGACAGAAATTTTGAAAAACTTAAATAAAAGCATGTTATACATGAAACGCATATTGACTATGAGAAAAATGGCGAATCTTCATTTTTTTTCAGTTTCCCATACAAATTCTCGATTCACTATTCAGATTTAGTACGTGAAACTAAAACTTAAATAAAAAAAATAAAAATGGCATTATGGTACATGTTTAAAAAGCGGCTAGCCCGTTTGTAAAAAGACTAATTCTGCAATTGGGCTACGTTTTGTGCATATAAAAAAAAAAACTTTTAAACATGTCAGCCAGTATATTTATCACGGGAAAAAAGGTAGCGGAAGTGGCAAGAAGGTGAATCTTGCATGGCACAAATTAGCACTACAGTGCTTACTCGCATTCATTATCAGTAAGCTTGCTATACCTGACGTTCTCGATACAAGACGTAATAAAAAAGTATGAAAATATGCCGTAAGGTAGAGTTCTAGGGCAAAAAAAGTTGCATGTTTTTAACCTGCTTTCGAATATATGTATGTAATTCTTTGGTGCGCTGTACAGCCTACACCGTTTGATGGATTCCCACAAATGAGATGTGATTAGATTCTTCTTAGATTGTGGGAGTGATATAGGATATATTATTTTAATATGGCGTCTACGAAAAAATAAAAAAATAAGATTTGAAAATAGCTTTATGGTACCTGTATACAGAGCGGCCAGCCCTTAATAAATAGTCTAATAGTGCAATTAGGCTAAGTTACGTCAATGTAAGAGACCTTTTAATTTACATAGCTCGCTCCAAGAGAGGGTAATTTTTTGTTAAATCTCGACCTCCGTATTTTTTTGCAAAAATGCAAATATCTCGGAAACGGTAAAAGATATCGAAAATCTAACAGAAATTTTGAAAAGCTCAATTAAAGGCATATAATATATGAGACGCAAATTGACTATGAAAAAAATGGCGAAACTCATCATTTTTTCAGTGTCCCATACAAATTCTTTATTAATATTGAGATTTATGTTAAATCTTGACCTCCGTTTTTTTAGAAAATAATGCAAATATCTCGGAAGCGGTCAAATTTGTGTGGTACAGTATGATGCATAAATTCAACTATAAATAAACTCCTATAAGTGTACAAAAGACCCAAAACTACTTTGCTTTTGCTGCTACCGTAGACCGTAGGTTGTGCATAGGACTTGAACCTGGTAATGATTGCCGGATACTCTATGAGTCATTCGAAAAATTATTACTGGAATGTGCTGAATCTCACATACCCAAAAAGAGCTCAGCTACTCGTAGACTTACATCTCCACCCTGGTGGGATTCAGAATGCACTACACTGGTTAAACTAAGCTACGTAAGGACTCTGAGCTGACTTATAATTGTTCTATGACTCCAGAGAATTTTATCGAATTTCAAAAAATTTCTGCAAAAGCTAGAAGACTAATTTCTATTAAAAAAAAGAAAGGTTGGAAATCTTTTTGCGAAAGTATCTCACCAAGATGCCCTCTGACAGTTGTATGGCAGAATGTAAAACGGTATCGTGCTTCATTGTCATCTGAACAGTCTGCATCCAACGATCCAGATCCTTGGTTAGAGAGCTTTAAAGATAGATTACCCCCCCTCTTTTGTCCCGAACTTTTACGATCTCCCTCATTCTTCTTTTGAAACCTCACTAAATTTAACTAAATTCGACGAACCATTCTCCTTCAGCGAGTTAGAATATGCCTTAAATGGCCTTAAGGATTCTGACCCTGGAGAGGATGGAATCCCTTATTCTTTTGTTATCAACTTAAATAAAAATTCAAAAATATTTTTTCTAAATTTAATAAATAACATTTTTACTTCTGGTCAAATTCCAGTTCGCTGGAAAACTCAAGTGGTCATCCCAATCAAAAAACCAGGTAAAGATGAAAACGACCTATCATCATATCGCCCCATTGCCCTCTCCTCCACATTATGTAAAATTTTAGAACACCTAGTTAAAAATAGACTTGAGTGGTTTGTGGAAAGTAAACACATCCTCTCTACTAGGCAGTTTGGTTTCCGTAAAGGCAAAAGTACTATGGACAGTTTAGCCATATTCACCTCGGACATTCGATTAGCCTATTCTAATGATGAAACTCTGGTGGGCGTCTTCCTTGATATAGCTTCTGCTTATGACAATGTACTTCTCCCTGTACTCAGACAGAAAATGTACCAGCTGAGTATCCCGGTGAGGATTATACACTTCGTTTGCAACCTATTTATGGGTAGATTGATTAAGTTTCGACACCGAGGTAATCTGTCTACTCCAAGATATACCTATATGGAAAGGCCTTCAACAGGGATCAGTTTTATCGCCTTTATTGTATAGTATATATACTTATGATCTGGATCTTTCCGTCAATTCCTTCTGTAATATATTACAATATGCTGATGACCTTACTTTGTACTTTTCCTCCAAATCCATGGAGGAAACCTCCTATCGCCTTAACTCTGCTCTTTACTACCTGAGCGTGTGGTTACAAGATCATGGACTCGACCTTTCTGTTTCCAAGAGTAACGTAGTTTTGTTTAGCCGAAGGAGATCTACTCCTAGTATTAATCTCTTTTATCATAATCAGTTAATGCCCGTTGACTCCAAAACTAAATTCTTAGGCGTCATCTTAGATTCGAATTCGGTATTCCATATCTGAATTATATCCTTGGTAAATGTGAAAGAAGCATAAACGTTATGCGGGCTTTATCAGGTGTGTGGTGGGGTGCTCACCCCTATTCTATACCCCTAAAGAAGATCCTTTTGCTAAAGATCGCTTTAATTCCATCGTATCGGAGCAATGGAGCAATTACTTGACCATGTTTTCGGATGCTACCAAAACATCTGATCAGGGCGGTGTCGGGGCGGCGATTTGGATTCCCAAATATAAAATATAAATTTAAATGTCCTCCCTACGCGTCCATTTTCACTGGAGAAGCGGTTGCTATTTTCGAAGCCGTTTCCTATGCCTTCTCTCACAAAATCCAAAAGGCAATCATCTTCACTGACTCCTTAAATTGCTTACAATCCCTCGTCAGTAATCTATTTAGGAAACAAATTCAATGTCCGCTAATTTTTGATATCAAAGAATTGCTTTTCAAATGTAAAACTCAAGATTTAGATATAGTTCTAGCTTGGATCCCAGGACACTCTGGTATAGAAGGAAACGAATGGGCTGATTATTGGGCTAAAAAAAGCCGTTCAAGATGGTGTTTTGTGTCACTACAATATTTACTCCACAGATTTTGTTGACATGGCCAAGTCTTATTTGTATTATTCGTGGTCTACAATTTGGGATCAGTCTAGACAACAGAAACGCCGTCATTATGGCTCTATTCAACCATACATTCGTAAAAAACCTTGGTTTTATAAATTCAAAAAATTTAACAAACAGACTACCTCCACAATTTGTCGACTCCGTTTGGGTCACGTTGTTACTCCAGTATTTCTTGCCAAAATTAGGATAAGGGATCACTCAGTTTGTGAGTGCGGACTCGATGAGGGCTCTGTCGACCATATTTTATTTTCCTGTCCAAAATATCCTTTTTCCTTGTATGATATTCTTCCCCCAGATTTCCCTCGTCCTACCAATATTTCTTCTTTATTGTCCCATATAGATACCCCTATTGTTACAAAATTACTTTGTAAATACATTCAATATAACAATATTAAATTTTAATTCTATTTAGACACTTAATTTAACAATTTATAAACCTTTAACTATCATTCCTTGATATATTATGTTACGTTATGTTGTGTTGTGTTGTTTTAGGTGGTGTGCAATAACTTTTTTTAAAAATAAAATAAAAAGATGGTGGTGGTATTTATGTGAAATCAAAGAAATCAAGTCTCTTTCTTAGCTCCACCGGTCAATCTCCTTTATATTTCAATGAGTTTTCCTCAACGTTGACATTGGCAGAATTGTTGGGCCTGAAGCTACAACAAAAGGCCAAAAAAAAAAAAAGACAAAATTTTGTTTAAAACTCTGTTATTATGTATGTAATTACATATACCGAACAATATGGATTTCAAGCGGGAAAATCTACAACATTAGCCATGTTTTCTTTAGTAAAGAAAATTACCGAGAACACCGATAGACGTATCCCAATAAATTCAGTATTCTTCGACATGAGCAAAGCTTTTGACTTTGTTTCACATAAAAAATTATTACACAAATGTGAACTCTAAGGTATTCGTGGTGTGTCGAACCAATGGCTTCAATCATATCTTCATGATAGGAAACAATTCGTTGAGGTCACAAGTCTAGATAATAATAACGAAGTTACAGCCTTTAAATCAGACATTAAATTCAACAGAATGGCCGTCCCACAAGGAAGAATATTAGGGCCCCTTCTTTTCCTGCTATACATCAACGATCTACCTCATGTAACTGATTACGAATGCACACTCTTTGCGGATGATGTATCAATAGTAATACCATGTAAAAACTTAACAACATATAACGATGAAATAAATAAAACTGTAAGCTCGATTATCAAATGGCTAAATAAAAACAATTTGCAAGTAAATATATCAAAGACTAGCTTTATTCAATTTACAAATTAAAATGGCAATAAGCATAAACTTAACATTTTTCAAGACAAAATCGTAAATGAGTGCTCGAACGTAACTTTTCTAGGAGTAGTTTTGGACGACAAATGTACATGGGAGCTACATGTTAATAAGGTCTGTAAAAAAATATATCCCTTTTCCTATGCATTATGGCGCCTTGCTAAAGTCAGCTGTGAGAAAACTGCTTTACAAGCTTACCATGGTTATGTAGGTTCTATTCTTAGGTACGGTATTCTGATCTGGGGTAACATGGGGGTAACTGCTACCATTTAAACAGAGCACTGATTGCCCAAAAACAGTGTATTCGAGCCATCTGCGATGTTGACAGCATGACAAGTTGTAGACCCCTTTTAAAAAAATTAAGAATAAGGACGGTTCCCTCTTTATATATTTTTGAAGCGTGTATATTTGTCAAAACACACCCAGACTTTTTTAAAAAACTCGGTGACAATTGTTACCATAACACCAGGAATCCCGATAAGTTGGTGCTGCCTACTGTGAGAACAGCTCTATGTAGTAGGAGCAGTTACTCGATGGCCATTAAACTGTATAATAAATTGCCAAACGCGCTTAAGATGTTAAACTTTATACAATTTCAATTTCAATTAAAAAAAACGCTTACAGATGACTGCTTCTATTCTGTTGATGAATATTTTAAGTTTAAATTTTGACAAGCATGTAATAATAATAATAATTAAAAAAATTATGTCGACTAATATATGTATACCCTTGTAAAGTGAATTGTATTATGACAAATTTGCATGCCAGCTGCTGGTGAAATGTAAAGAAACTGTATTTTGTAATATGTCCACCTAAAATGTAACTTCATTTCGAGCAAATAAACTATTCTATTCTATTCTATAATAATCAAAACTTAACTAAGCAGCTTAGTTCTTTTTTAATATTTTTTTATATTATTTTTATGACCCGGATATACGTCAACTTTGAGATTTTTTTTTAAATTAACTACATGTCGTATCAATGCCGGAGTTTTACTGTAGAGCTTAAAATGATCCAAACTATTGATTTTTGCAATAAAAACAGCATGTTACAAAATTAGGGTTTGCGTTCCAGAACACTTAAGTGGTGGAGTAAAGTTCGTTAGCGTAAAGGCGGAAAAATACTAACGAAACACCACACTGTTCCGTCCGTGTGTGATGCAGTTGCAGTAGTTGCTTGGTTCCAGAGATGAGGCTGCTAGCCGAACGTTCCGCTAGCAACCTCAGTAAAAAACTCATTTTCTCTGAAACTACGATAACACATTTTTTTTTCTTTTGAGCAACATTTGGCAGTGTTTTTATACAGTATTTATTTGCATAATCAGAATACCGAAATTCGATTATGAGGTTGCCAACTGGACACACACCCAGAAGATGAGGAGGCTGCTAGCGGAACGTTATGGTGCGTTTACACGTTCGCGTGCAAAGCTACATTCAGGCGCTGAGCAGACGACGGTCAACGGAGGCGCGGACATCATAAACAAATAATGTATAGACGGAGTGTAATCTTTATGACGTTTCGCGTGAAAGAGACAAAAATATCACCGACGCTTTTGTTGGAAAGAGCTGGTAACGTCGTTTGCTGTCCTTATCGGTGTTACCACTTTTTTTTGACAAGTGACCTTAAAGAATAATGGCGAGATCATACCTGACTTTTTAAAACGTATAAAATAAAGACAAAAACAAAAATAAGTTATACAGGCTGTAACAGAAAGGTTTGATAATACTTCAAGGTGGGCTTCTACCCATCAAACTGAACAATTTTTGCTCTACAACTTTGTTGAAATCGCAAAAATAATTTCGGACTTTTCATACAAACTTGGTTCGCCAGCTGATCGATTTGTTTGAAAAGTCCAAAAAAAAATTTTGCGATTTGAACAAAGTTGTTGAACAAAAGTTGTTCAGTTTGATAGGTAAAAGCCCACCTTGAAGTATTATCACACCTTTCTGTTACGCCCTGTATATTTACTCTTGATTTTTAAATAAATCAGTATCGTTATTGCAACCGGAGGAAATTAATTAGTTCTTTTTGGAAGTTTAGTTGACTAACTAGTTCCGTAGCGCATTCCGAGGACAATTTCTGATAGCACCCGTTCACTCTGACAACAGGATAGCCTAATATACGGAAATCCCATAAGTGCGAAAAGGAAAGTACAACACAAACAACAACAGTTGTTGTTAGGGTGTATCCATGGAACGTGGCCCTGAGCAAAATGTCATTGTTGTGCTTTTGGTGTTGCCATTCGCTAGACACTTCACAACTGTAGAAGATTATTTCTTGTTTCACTTTTAGTATAAGGAAATTATTCTCTTTATCTTTTTTTCTCTGGTTCAGAGAGTCTTAATTCTTAAAGGAATACGTTATGGAGTAACACCTGAATATTTTTTTGTATTTTTTATTTTTATACTTTAACAAATTTAATCCAAGTTAATTGATATATGGGAGTTTGCCATTGTTCTTTAATCCAGGTAAATTGATATCTGGGAATTTGCCATTGTTCTTTCATCCAAATCCGTCCAGTAGTCTTGGGGATAGAGCCCGGTAGACTCCTTCTTTCATCCACCTCCTTCTTTTCTGAGCTTATCTTTTCTTCGATTCGTCGCCAATAATTTTGATTTTTTTTTCCAATAAAAGTAAATCAGCCCCACGAGATCTATGTTCGCGTTGTCTGCCATGCTTGCACTGACTAGCATGCCCGCGAGCGTGTGAATAGCTTTCTTGGCCCGAAGACGCGCGCGGGCTGCATGCCGGGCAACCTGCTGGGCTGCCTGCTACGCGTGTAAACGCACCATTACGCTAGCAGTAGAGAGCGTTTCAACAAATAGTTCCTATGCCGTTATGTTGGCCGTTATGTTGGCTCCCCTGGCTATCAACGACATCAACACGCGAAGACGCTTCTACCGATTTTGTTAGTGTGTGTCTGCGTTGTATGTAGTGTGTGTCTGAGTTCTATGTAGTGTGTGTGGAAAACATTGCTGCCAACATAACGGCATAGGAACTATTTTTTGAAACGCTATATAGCAGTGACAAACTCGATTTTCTCTGAAACTACGATAGCCCTGATTTTTTTCCCATGGGCACTATAATGAGGCTGCCAAATGAACGCTCACGTGCCTACCCACCCAACTCATCAATCTGTCGACTTTTTGTTGGGTACTCGTAGCAAGCAAGATTTTGACAATTTTGTTTTATTATTCAAAAAACTAGATACCGAGGTTTTTAATGCATAATATTGATAGTGTCTTGTTCAATAAATTGCCATTTAAGTGTCTGATATGTTATTGGGATAATGAAATAAAACTGTGTAGATGTAAACTGTGTTTCGAGTGCTCTCAAGAAGTCCATGAAATCGTCATCAAAAGTGCTATCATTTTTAGTTGACTTTTTTGAAAGAAATAACTCAAACTGAAGACGTAAACTCCAAGGAAAAATCAACTAAAGACGAGGCGGTATGGCCATGGAGCCTTAGCCTGCCCTAAAGGGGCGAAAAAAAAACCGTCATCAGTCATTCATTATTCAGAGATTTTTTCATTTCGAGTGTTGAAATCAGTGATTATATTCTCTTTGGTTGAGCTTGAGACTTTTTGGCGGGAACTCGTAGCAAGAGTTTGTAAGTTTTCTTTTATTATCCAAAAAAAAATAGATAGCGTGGTTTTTAATGCCTAATATTGATAGCGTATTGTTCAATAAAGTTCCATTTAAGTGTCTATTATGTAGGATAATGAAATAAAAGTGTGTAGACCGTGTTTCGAGTGCCCTCAAGAAGTCCATGAAATTTTCATCAAAAGTGCTATCATTTTGCTGAAGAATAGATGTAGATATGAAGAAATTTAATTTTTCTATCAAGACGAAGAAATGGCTTTTGGCCTTTAAATACGACAGATTTTCAACAGACTAGGCTGTATGGCTCTGATCCTTTGCCTTCCCCATCTCGGGGTAAAATAATAATAATATAATCTCTATGGTTGAAATGAAACTTTGCAGAGTTTTCAAAATAAAATAGTTTTTGCTTTTGCTGTGCAAAACTATTGCCGTATCTAATTATGGATGACGATGCAAATGATAAAGTTAATTCAATACTTGCCAATATAAAGAAGACTCAGGAATCTATTTCAGAAGACGAAAGAGCTGATAATGAAGGCAACCTGTTACAAAACAAAAAGAAAGCAGATACACCTCGTGGCAAACCTAAATCTGGACGATTTTGGAAATCAAATAAAGAAAAGTAAGTTTACCTGCCCCTAAGGATACCCACTAAACGTATTTTGTGAGACTTTTAAAATAACACGAGTTTTTGTAGGTTATAATCTTAATCAACACAGTGTGTCATGGAGAGAGCCATGCTCGAAGTTTCTCTTTGCGACCGAATCCGAAAGTAACCGACATTGCTCAGAGAATTAGTACACTGAAGTGGCAATGGGCCGGACATATATGTCGAAGAACTGACAACCGGTGGACAAACAAGAGTGCTACAGTGGAGACCGCGTTTGGGCAAACGTAGCGTGGGACGCCCCCCGGCTAGGTGGAGCGATGATCTGCGCAAGGTTGCTGGTAACAGCTGGATGCGAGTGGCCAAAGATAGGTATATAATAAGTGGCGTGCCTTGGGGGAGGCGTATGTCCAACAGTGGACTAATGCAGGCTGATGATGATGATGATGATGAATCTTAATCAGTGATAGGTAGATCAGTAAATCAGAGTAGGTAAATTGATTTTTTGACTTGCATCATGATTTTAGAACATGGACACTCCTTTTTTCTGGAAAGATCCGGTATTTCCGGATTGAGTTGAGTATTATTACAGTAAATCTGGTTCAATCGATTGGTTCTGAAAGAAGCAATTTATTTATATGTAGAATAACAAAATGACTACCTATTCGTTTTTGTTTGCTTAAAAATGTTAAACTCTCGGAATCAGAGAGGCATGTCCATATTAACATATATGTTTGTGGCCATTGACCCTAAATAAATCTGGTTATAATTCAAACAACATATTGCACATCTAGAACTAAAAGACGCAACTGTCATTTTGCAAATTTGTCACTTGCGTCTTTGTAATTCTAGATTTGTGATATATGTATATAACATAACCTTTAATTTACAGATTTTCATCGATAAACAAGACTAAAGGCCTTAAACAAAGTTTTGAGAAAAAAGCTGCTCTTCGTTTGGAGTTGAAAAGGACTAAAGAGTTGTCAAAGCAGGTTCAAGAAGAGTTTAAACAGAGAGAATTGACTCGTAAAGAGAGGAGGCGAGAAAATATAAAACGCACTGAAGAAAACAAGAAAAAGGCTGAGGTTGTACAGGTTATTACAAACACTGCCAAACTCAAGAGAATGAGGAAGAAACAGCTGCGGTTTATACAGAAAAGGGATACAAATAAGGAAGTAGAAGCAAATAAATGATTTGTCTAAATATATTTGTTTTTATGCCACAGACCTAAGTATGTTTGTCGTTTTATGCCAAAGAGTAAAGTAACTATAGTTTTATGCTATGAACCCTGAAAAATAGTCTTACCTCTTTATTCTGTAACTAGCTTCCGCCTGCGACTTCATCCGCGTGGACTTCAGAATTGCGTCCAGAAAGAAATAAAATGTTAAGATAGCGCCGTCTAGTGATGAAGTGGAAATTTTGAGTTTTTGAAGCATTCCTATGGGAAGAACCCTTGAGTTTTCCGGGATGAAAAGTTTATCTATCCACCTACCAAATTTCATCCAAATCCGTTCAGTAGTTTCGGCGTGAAAGCGGAACAAACAAACATCCATACTTTCGCATTTATAATATTAGTGAGATTCTAACATATTTTACGGAAAGCAATGATAGTATAGTTTGAGTCATTGCCTTTTTTTATAAAGTAATCATTTTCACCCACAATAATGTTTATATTTAATATTGGATATGAACATTATCCAAGCTATTATGGTGGAGGTCAAGCATATGATCTTTGTTCCACCACTTTTAAAATTCAATAGGCTATTCTGCTGTTGGATTGAAAATTACGAAAGTGTTCAGGAACGCTTTCTTAAAAAGTGGCTGAATAAAAGTTGATACATTTGACCCGAACAATAGCCTTGTTATAGCCTGCCATTAAAAAATCACCTCATTTATTTTATGTGCTTTTAATAAACAAGGAAATTCAAAACTGCTACAACAAACTACAATAAGAGTTGTATATTCATCATCATAGGCCTTGTCTTGTGCATCTGTTACAGACGATTTAAGCAATGTCTGCTACAAGCATCTTTTGTTGACTGTATAAGCCAATACGGGTACTACAAAAAAAGGAAGCAGAATTTAATAAAACCAAAAATTATTTTCATCTAATATTTTTATTTAGTATTGTTAACAAATACTCTTATATAAAAATATTAAATGCATTTTCAATTTTGTGGATACAACATGATTGTTTATGGGCAATATTTACATCCTGTTCAAATGTGTACGAGAGACAGAACAATGCTGGAGTCATATACTTAGAATATTGATGTCCACTGTGTGTGCAAGGAAGAAACTATATCGATAGCATGGACACAATGTCTTGTAACCTACTTTGAATGACAAGTCGTGGCCCTGGTACCAAATCTATCAATATTTTGAGCTTTTTGACATTTCAAAAGTAGCCCCACGCCGATGAGCTCTTGGTATATTCTAAGTTTATGGCTGGAATAATGTAACATCAATTTTATATAATTTAAATTATGTACACTGTCTAAAACTCGCATCTACACAAAAAAAAAACGTTTAAAAATGTTTTTAAAGCTGTCCACAAAAGCACATATAATGATTTTAAAAGACAAAACATAAGATAACTCATAAATGATACATTTATGATTACAAATTTGTAAGCCTCCATAAAATTATCGTCAATTATTAAATATCACTTCCGAGACAATGAAATACTGTATTTGCACTTATATACTATGCTATTCATTATACTTAAGACAACATAAAGAACTACAAACATATTCTAAAAAAGAATCAAAAAACTAATTATTGTAAAAATTTTCTATCAAAATCAAATCACACATACCAAGTACAATATTTCTATCCTCTTAGTGTCTTACATAATAAAATCTTTATTAAATTCAAATAATTTACAACAACAATACAGTTGTTATAAAAATAACAACAATACTTAGTTCTTACCAACTAATTAGTTACACATGTTTCCATAATACTCCCCTCGAATGCAAAAAAAACATCAGTCTAAGGCAGTGACAAAATAGTTTGTTCCGAATTAAATGACCCCCTAGATTCATGTATATAGGGTGACTTTAAATTAGTTCTTGATACGAAAGGCTATGCATGTGCTCATGATAACAAACAACTTTCCCTAAGGAACCCATATTCAAATCGCAAAGAAAATTTTGGACTTATCATACTAATTTGGCCGGTTAGTTGCTCGATTTGTATGGACAGTCCAATATTTTTTTTTTGCGATTTGACTATGGGTTCCTTAGGGAAAGTTGTTTGTTATCATGAGCAGATGCATGGCCTTTTGTATCAAGAACT
Source organism: Coleophora deauratella (assembly GCA_958295455.1). Lineage (NCBI taxonomy): Eukaryota > Metazoa > Arthropoda > Insecta > Lepidoptera > Coleophoridae > Coleophora > Coleophora deauratella. The sequence continues at coordinate 7,440,099 of OY282409.1, read as the reverse complement.
AATTTAAAGTCACCCTATATAAATGTAAGGATAAATTTTAAAACAAAAACTGTTGAGAGATTCCTATAAACATAAAGCACTGAATGGGGGCAAAAAATAATAATATTATCAATATTTTCAAATTATCAAGTCCGCAAATGAGATTCAAAGAAATCCTTAGCCTATTCATCGATTGTTCTTTCATTATGATGGGTTTATTTATAAACAAAGATAAAAAATAGTACATGCACGCACAGCTGCAACTTTGAGATGCGATTTTATCATTGGTGCTAATAAATGGGCATTTTGTGCCCAACATGGCGGTGTTATTATACCCAAAGGTGTGTACTTTTCACTGGTTATACAAAAATACAGTATAAAAAATGTTACAAAAAATATGAAATGCTTTGACTGAGTATTGATTAATTTGTGATATTATAGTACAAGTAATGACATAGTTTTGAAACTGTAAAAATATTAACCATGATAATATGGATCTTTCCAATCTTTAAGTCTTGAAATGAAATAAACTCAACCTGCTCTTATTATCCAACATGTTATAATGAATTTTAGGATAATGTAACATGACCTCGAGTTAAGGATGCGCTGATCCGATCCGATCTCTCCAAAGATCGGATCAACGAGCATACGATCCGGCGATTTTAGGATCGGATCGAAACCATGCGATCCTAAGGCGGATCGATCCTACAACATCAAATATCGGATCACATGGATCGAATGAATCTATTAACTTTACATTGTATGGCATGACGACTGCTACGCAAGAATAAGAATATTAAGAATATTTATCTTATCTACGCTGGGCTACGCTGGTAAGAAAGAAATTGAGACTTGTTTAGTTTACATTGTAAACACTTATCACATGTTTTACGGGACCTGGGTAGGTATGTTGTAAAAAGTAAACGGGTAAGCGTAAAAGCGTTTCGTATCTTACTTCTCAAAACGTCAGTTCTTTTCATCAGCCAATTGTTTTTTTTTTTACTCTCAATTGGTAAGCCCTTGGCATCATCTCACCTGATGGTAAGTGATGATGATGCCAAAGATGGAAGCGGTCTTACCAAGATTCCCTAACGCAATATGTGAGAGTCACAGCAGGCTGGATCATATCCTCTATCAAAGTTGCTATTTTTAAAGAGCCTCGACATTGACGATTGGCACCTCTATTAGCGTTTAAAATAAATGGAGGAAAAGTCGTATCTGTGCCTGGATTACGTTTTTTTAGAAAAATAAATGATTATTAAATATTATTTTTCTTGTTTATTTTTTTCATTCGATCTTTTGGATCGATTTTTTAAAATTCGGATCGACGCATTACGTACGATCCGTATTGATCCTCAAGATCGGATCAAATGAAAATATCGCACATCCCTACTTCGGGTTACCCTGCGTAACATATAATTAAGGTAAACAAGGCTCTCCATTCATTACTTCGGCTTAGCGTTGAATTTTTTTATATACATGTTTCTCCCAAAACAAAAATGAAATTAAAAAGTAAAAAATCATAAAAAGTTTCATGTATGTATATCAGATGTGAACGCAGCCTAATTTAAAGTGACGCTGTCGGAACGAAGTGAACCAAAATCGCTAACCTAAACATCCTACCTAACTGTTAACTATCTACCATAAACATCAATTCAAGTCACCGCCCGATGATTATGCTTGTAAGTTATACAGGTTGTCCAAAAATACATGTAAAATGATAAATGGTTATTCTCCTGAGTAAACCAAAATACATAGAGATACATGAAAAATATTTAAACAAGAATTTTTCCTGTATTCTGTACTCGATCCTCCCTGAGTAACCCTTTAAAATTTAACAAATACATTATGACGGGAAGAGTGGAAGTGTTAAGCGTTGCATTTAAAATTAAATTAACTTCAAATGCATGCTACGTTTATTCTATTAGAGCTTGTTTTTCACTTGCTCAATTTACAAAAAATTATAATAATTAGTTCGGAAATATATTTTTTAAATCTTTGCAATTATTTTTTTGGGTTCAGTAATTCAACGGGATCCATCGATATGAGAGACATTAGATAAGGTTACTCGCTCTGTTTGTTTCTGAACCAGCGTGTTCGTCTTGCGGGGGCTGAAGCGGGGTGAAGAGGGAGGCATGTATTTAAACAAATATCGCCGTAGTGTGATAAGCCTAAGGTTTATGTATTTAATGTTATCTACTAGCGACGAGTAGGGAGGCATGTATTTAATTAATGTTATCTACTAGCGACATCTAGCGACGAGTAGCGTAGCATCACTATAAAATGACAAAATATTCATAAAATAACAAGAAAAAGGCGATAAGAAATGTTGCTGTTAGTTTTGTTCTTTATTTTTTTATTGTTTTAGCACATTTCACTGCACTGTAAGACATATTTTCATTTAAATACGGGATGTTTACTCGTCGCTTGTCAGATTGCGAATGGTGCACGAAAAGGCGGCGCTACTCAACATAGGGGAGCAAACCACTATTAGCGACTACGCAGTCGGGCAGTATTAACCTCATCTAATGTCTCTCATATCGATGACGGGACCCTATTAATACACCATCTGTCTGTTGGTTCTACCTCTGGCCAAGTGTGAGTCGGACCTGAACGATCCCGAACTGAATGAAAGAATGCAGGCTTCTACTCATGAAACTGAACACTTTTATGACGTTTTATAGTCATTAAAAAACTAAAATCAATTTAACAAAATCCTGTTTGGGATTAACTTTTTTACGTATTGTTTATAAATAAGTTTCTGAGAGAAAGTTGTTCCGTTTTGAAAATAGAATAACGTTTTGTTAAGCCTTTATATTGCGTGATGTACCCTGGTGTCGCAACTCCGACACGCACTTGGCCGTTTTCTATTTTTATTTCAGCTATAACTATGAAATATCAACAGTGCACTGAAGAAATAATCAATTTCCTACTCAAACGTTCTCCCGAACGAGCCATTTCACATTACTGTGCTGATTGCTTTATCACTTGGGACAGTTGTAGACGGAAAGTGTCAAGAGTCTCACTTGTGCTGACTGTACAGGCTGGCCGGCGGCGCGCGGCAGTCACACGTCGAAGTCACACGTCTTGCCGCTCGGCGCTATGAAAGGCTCACTCCACATTCTTCTAAGATCGCCCTGCGAACGACACGTCAATCTGAATCAGTCTGCGTTTTTTTACTCGAGTTGAAAATAGCCTATTTTAATTTCCATGTCATGTTCAGCCGGTGTACTGTACGCAAATTTTATCAAGATTGGTTCACGTAGTTGAATAGCAGAAATCCAGACTTTTACTAGTTTGGACTTGAGTCCCATGTCTAGTTGAACACGGAACAGACGTCACAAGGCTTCATAATTAAATACAATAATTTTCTACGTGAGGAAATAAACGGCGCTTCTCCAAACGATAATAATTGAATTCGAATGTCATTTGTTTTGTCTAAATGAGCGCATTCGTCGCCAGGTTGTGGTAACCAGCCCGTCCTCACAATTACAAATAACCAGTTCCCCATTGTGTTGGGGAATCTTGGTAAGCCCGCTCCCATCTTCGGCATTATCGTCACTTACCACCAGGTATGATGATGCCAAGGGCTTCCCAATTGTGGGTAAAAAAATAATGTAAATGACCTTGACGTAGGCCATGGTGAGCAGCGGCAGCAGCGTGAAGGGCACCAGGTAGAGCAGCGCGGGCTGCGCCGCCTTGAACACCTCGGCCGACACCGTCGCCGTCAGCAGCCCCAGGAAGTAGCCCAGCAGCGAGCAGTGGAAGTACGTCAGCCGGGACCCCTGCCACACCACCGCGGTATAGCCATTAGTATAATATTACATGACATAGACTGGACATTCTCTGCCCCTCTCTTGACCTCACTCCCACCAGATCCGGTGAAGGTTGCTTAGTACAAGTCATGCAACACACATTAACGCAAGTAAAAACGCTTATTTTGATACAACAGTAGTAGGTAACAATAATAACGCGTCATTTATATGATGTGTCAAAATTACGCACAATATTCTGACAACTTCAGTTTCTGACAATGATGTGATGTTAATTTAAAAACTGTTTAGGTTTAAGTTTCTCCCAAAAATGTTTAGAAATGTTAATCATGGAAACGTTAAGAAATACATGTTCCCGCTGTAATACTGGACTTTTAGAAAAAAATTAATAAAAATATCATTTTTGTGACAAACAATGTAAGAAAGTATGCTTTCACTAACCATAGATCTTGGGCCAGGCACTTGTCCCATTTGGCACACCAGATTTGCCTTCTTATACGCGTCGTACCGCAGCACGAAGCACAGTAGTAGGCCCGGCATCACTATGTCGCCAAGACCTGGAAAATAAGATCCAGGTTTAGTTCGCAGCTGGGTTTTTATAATAAGTTCTAAGGCCGTCCGCTACGTTATGGAGCCGAAATTAGTACTGGAATTCCGTAATAGGTGCGCTACGACTGTGAGTTGCTCCCATGCTCCACTACCGAAGCGGCTCCCCTTTAGCAGACAGCCTAAGATGGATAAGTATACTTCTTAATTAAGCAATGACAGCTTCACATAAGATACTGAGGTACTGAATTTGAACAATTAAAGTTGCGGTTGTCATGAGAGCTCGTAGACAAAGCTGTCAATTCAAATAACATTTATCTAGGCGCGGTCGAGGTTTTAGCATACGATAAATGCAGGCGCGGTCCCAGGGGGAGGGGGGATCGTAGGGGTCATGAACCCCCCCCCCCCCCTAAAATCATGGACATCAAATTGCTAAACCTTCTTTAAATAGAAAATTCACGAATACTTTAATAAATAAGAAATCTCTCGCTTTCTTATACATCATCATCAGCAGCCGAAAGACGTCCACTGCTGGACAAAGGCCTCCCCCAAGGATTTCCACATCGACCGGTCCTGCGCTGCCTGCATCCAGCGGCTTCCCGAAACCTTAACCAGGTCACGTTCCATCGCCTTTTGGGTGATCTTGAGCCTTCTTAAGAGGCCCATAGCAAGCGACCATGTCTCGGTTCTTATACAAGGAAGATTAATTGTACTGCCTCATAAATTACTTTACCGGAGGGACATTCAAAAGAGAGCGTAAAATTGAAAAAACTTATGAAAAATGCAGATAAATTGATGTTTTACTTTGATAAATTACAAATTTTTTCGCTCTTCTTTTTATGATGGGACAGTAACCTCTGATCCTTTGTAAATTATTGAAATACAAAAGAGGGTGTAAAATTAAACTAAAAATGCAGAGAAACTAAAGTGTTCAATTTACTGAAGTAAAAATTTTCACGCTCGCTGCACTCGCACTTTTTTTACAAATAGTGCTGTGGATTCTGCTACCTCGTTATTATAATACTGGAGGAACATGCAGAGGAGGGCGTGAAATTTACATGAAATTTCTTAAAAATTCAGGTAATCTGAGATACTTTAACCGATAAATTTTAAATGCCGCAAAGGCGCAGCGATGGTACACTTCTTATAATAATATGAGGCCTATTTATACGGCGTGAAAAGCTTATTTGTTTCCATACAAACGCAATAAATTTGTTACGTACGCACTAAAAATGCGCGTTCAAAGCATTGTATCGCGTTTGCCGGGCCCTTAAATCATTGTGATACTACAATCTACTGCTGCTTTGCTTGCCCCCCTAGAAAAATCCATAGCTACACCAATATTTGCCACTAAGAATAGACAACTCAATGGGAGTTGTTTTATAGTTTTGTATTTTAATTTCCTTAAAATTTTTGTGTAATAAACCCTAATTTTCTCGACTTATTTTACTATTAATGTGACCCCTACTATTATTATTAATATGATTTATTATGACCCCCAGCCCCCCAATTTTTGGCTGCGACCGCGCCTGGATAAATGTAATTTGAATTGACAGCTTTGTCTACGAGCTGTCATGACAATCGCAACTTTAATTGTTCAAATTCAGTACTATCTATACCATATCATAGCTGCAGCCGCGCACACCACGTTCACAGTATCAACAAGCAGCCAGCTCACCGAGCATGGAGAAGTGCCCCTGGTGGTGCATGGAGGGGAACACCAGCTTGGCGGGCAGCGACAGCTTGGGCGCGTCGCGCATGGCGCCCAGCTGCAGCCGCCGCACTACCACGTTCATCGGGTTCTCCGCCGGCCTACCGGGCAATCAATTTTGTTTTTTTATTTACCAAAATATCATCATTATCAGCCAAAAGACGTCCACTGCTGGACAAAGGCCTCCCCCAAGAATTTCCACACCGGCCGGTCTTGCGCTGCCCACATCTAATGGCTTCCCGCAACCTTCACTAGGTCGTCGGTCCATCCAGTAGAAGGCCTGCCTACGCTACGTCTTTCGGCGCGGTCGCCTCGCCACTCGAGAACTTAATGCCCCGCCATCTCCGTCTCAGTCTGCCGCACTTCTACGGCCTTTCAGAACCCACTCCGTGGCGATTAGTGCCCACCTCTCTGGAAGCATGAGGCAGATGCTCAATATATCCCTTGGCATCATCTCAACTGGTGGTAAGCGATGATGATGCTGAAGACGGAAGCCTCCCTCACTTCAGTTTTAAGTTTAGAAAATCAAATGATAAACTCTGACCTGGTGGCAACTTTGACCATGACGTTGGTTGTGAAGATGTAGGAGGAGAAGAAGACCCAGAAGACGTCGTAGAGCAGCAGGCCGGTCAGCAGCAGCGTGGACACCTTCAGCGAGGGCAGCCGCACCAGCGCGATGAACGTCACGCACAGCCCCATGCCCATCGCTGGGACGGCACAAGACACAGTCACGTTAAAATATTGGTCATATGACAAACAAAGTCTCGGTGAAATATGTCGTCAAGTTAACGTGGGCTATATGTCAAATAGAGTTCGTAACAGGTCACGAGACATGTGTGGATTAGGGGTTCAAACCATGATTGTCTGGGAGTAATCACTCTTTAGCGATAAGACCACCTACCTGTATAAATTTTTCATGTATAATGTTTATATTTTCATATTTTATGTTGTGTAATAAAGTGTTTTCATTCATGTTTCGTTAGTATGAAACATTATTATAAAGTTGATAGGGTAGTTGACTACATTACAATTATGAAATATTTTTTACTAAATAGCTCTTTTATTGAAACATTAAGTAATTATAGTTGGTTTGGAATTTAATTACATATGCAATTTTTTATTACTACAAATTCTGTAATGTCATTATAACTATCATCGTAACTTTGTATATTACGCCAGTCATCGTAGACATAAAAATCGCGTTAGGTCGCATTGGTTGCAACAGTTCTGATTTTTTGGTATGTTGTTAGGGTTGATAACAGTAATGTAAAACTAATTTTTCAGCTTCGAAAGACTTGTGCTAACTGCGTGGTGCTCCAAAAACATCGAAATTTTCGGACTTTTTTCAGATTTTGGCTTATAACTTCTAAAAGGTGCATCTTACGGAAAAAGTCATTATACACACTTATAAGAAGACATAATTTCCTATAATTTAAGGGCAGGTGCAGCTCTGTAGGTCTAATAGAACCCAAGATACAGCACTTCAAACATTGGCAATTTTCGCTAAAAAGTTGGAAATTGTAGTTTTGCCGCCTTCCGAGCAGAATATCGGCTATAATACTCATTCTACGAGGAAAGTTATTAAAAAGAAAGTTATAGATAAATTATTTAGCTTTAATTTAAGCACAAACTGAAGTTTGTAAGACCGATAGTTCCCTTGTAATCTTGACAAAGCGAAAAATTAAGAAAATCAGATTTTTCAAAAAAGGGAGCCTGACAAATGGCAGGACATCTGTAAAAGATAAGAAAGACATAAATCGGTGTAAAATTATTTATACTGATATTATAAAACTTAAATTATATCACTTAGTGATGGCGGGACCTCAGTTGATACCTGCGACAGAAATATACATGAAATATAGAACAAAATGTCAATTCATATTTATTATAATGAATTACAACGAAGGGGTAGGTATGTAATATTAGGTTTACCTTTAAGTGCTTAGCGACGAAACAATCGTGTTTTTTTGAAAGGTCTAGGTTCATCTGACAGTTCTTCCTGGGGCTTCGGAGACTGCTCTGTTGCTTGTTGTAAAGGGCAGGTCGTCGAAGTCGTCCTTTTCATTCAACTCAGTCAAGGACGGAGTGTTGAGGCAGGCAGGTCTTCCCCTGACAAACTTTGCAGAAAATTTCAGCCCTGTTGTCTTGCAGGACCATCTTGCTTTTCCACACCCATTCTTACACCTGCATGACAGGAATTTGATAAAAACTTGTAACAAATAGTTTAAACACACAGCCCAGGATAGACCTACGAATGGATTACCTTACTTGCATGGCAGGAATTCCGACGTTGGTTTCTTCATTGAGTCACTAGTGGCAGTCCCTACTGGCTCCTAGAGGTGTTTTCATAACCACTAAATGCGTAAAAGAACAACTGTATTCAAGAGGGGTAAGAAAGCTCTTCTTGAATGAATGATGTCGTTGAGAACTTCTCGCAACTGGCACTTTGCTGGAAAAAACATTTTATATGTTGGAGCCCAATCTATCAGTCTATGCTGGTAAAGAGCATCAGAGGTTGACATCCTCTACTTAACAGATTAGGCTCTAACGTAAAAAAAGTTTTCTCCAGGAAAGTGCCAATTGCGAGAAGTTCTCATCAACATTATTCATTCAAGAAGAGCTTTCATCCCCCCCTGGAGTACAGTTATCATTTCATGCATTCAGTAATTGCAACAACACCTCAAGGAGCCAGTCGGGTCTGACACTAGTGACATCAACGAAGAAATCAGCGTCGAAAACCCTGCTGAAATTACGTCATGCAAGTAAGGTAATCCATTCGTAGGTCTATCTTGGGCTGTGTATTTAAACTATATGTAACACGTTTTTATGAAATTCCTGTCATGTAGGTGTAAGAATGGGTGCGGAAAAGGAAGATGGTCATGCAAGACAACAGGGCTGAAATTTTCTGCAAAGTTTGTCAGGGGAAGACCTGCCTGCCTCAACACTCCGTCCATAGCCTTGACTGAGTTGAATGAAGAGGACGACTTCGACAACTTCCCCTTTACAGCAAGCAACAGAGCAGTCTCCGGAGCCCCAGGAAGAGCTTTCAGATGCACCTAGACCTTCCAAAAGAACACGATTGTTTCGTCGCTAAGTGCTTAAAGGTAAACCTAATAATACATACCTACCCCTTCATTGTAATTCATTATAATAAATATGAATTGACATTTTGTTCTATATTTCATGTATATTTCTGTCGCAGGTATCAACTGAGGTCCCGCCATCACTAAGTGATATAATTTAAGTTTTATAATATCAGTATAAATAATTTTACACCGATTTATGTCTTTCTTATCCTTTTCATAAGTCCTGCATTTTGTCAGGCTCCCTTTTTTGAAAAATCTGATTTCCTTAATTTTTCGCTTTGTCCAGATTACAAGAGAACCATTAGTCTTACAAACTTCAGTTTGTACTTAAATTAAAGCTAAATAATTGCTCTATAACTTTCTTTTTAATGACTTTCCTCGTAGAATGAGTATTATAGCCGATATTCTGCTCAAAAGGCCACAAAACTTCAATTTCGAACTTTTTAGCGAAAATTGCCAATGTTTGAAGTGCTGTATCTTGGGTTCTATTAGACCTGCAGAGCTGCAACTGCACTTAAATTATAGGAAATTATGTCTTCTTATAAGTGTGTCTAATGATCTATTCCGTAAGATGCACCTTTTAGAAGTTATAAGCCAAAATCTGAAAAAAGTCCGAAAATTTCGATGTTTTTGGAGCACCACGCAGTTAGCACAAGTCTTTCGAAGCTGAAAAATTAGTTTTACATTACTGTTATCTACCCTAACAACATACCAAAAAATCAGAACTGTTGCAACCAATGCGACCTCCGATGTCTTGTACGACTGGCCTATATACAAAGTTACGACGTCTAAGTTCACTTAAAACATTTTTAGAATAAACTGTTGTTTTTTGACCATTTGATAAAAATGTAACTCGGATGATGACTAGCAGTCAACATCCCTATTGCGTTACTGAAAAAAAGATAGGGTTGAACCATATCTGGCCGCACGGAATCGCATTTTCCCGTAGTTTTCTTTTCTGTCGCTCAGATATATCGTTCGTTAGAGCGAGAAGATAATACGAGTGGCACCCGCATACTTCCGCATCGCCGGCACGTCATCACGTTACTCGTATTCTCTTCTCGCTCTAGCAAACAAAAGTTTCTCAGCGACAGAGAAGGATAGCGCTACGAGAAATTGCGATTCCGAGCGGCCAGTTATCGTTCAACCCGAAGTCGCGTGTCGTGTGTGTTCAGTGTACACTGTACAGTAGTGAGCACTAACCGTCCATAAGCAACCAGTGGCCGGTGAGCACCCAGACGGCGACGACGGCGGCGGCGAGCAGCGCGGCGGCCAGCTCGGGCGGCGAGTAGCGGCCGCACGCCGCGCCGCCGCGCAGCCCCGCCGAGCCCCACACGTACTGGCACAGCGGCGTCAGCAGGAACGCCAGCGCCGCGCACGCTATTACTGCGGACACCACACGTGCTCACTGCTTACTGGCTCAGACCATAGCCACGACCCACAAGAGACGAGGCGCTCCGGTGATCGAGGAACGCCAGCGCCGCGCACGCTATTAGGTACTGCGGACACCACACGTGCTCACTGCTTACTGGCTCAGACCATAGGCACTACCCACAAGAGCCGAGGCGCTCCGGTGATCGAGGAACACCAGCGCCGCGCACGCTATTACTGCGGACACCACACCATGTGCTCACTGTTCAGACCACAGGTACGATCCACAATAGAAGCGAGGCGCTCCGGTGATAGGCCAGCACAAATTATACGTAGGGTGTTCAAGAAGTCGTGACGTATATGTAAATGATGAGAGTTAAGCGAACAATTTTATTTTTGTTATTAAGTAACATCTCTTACAGGACTATATACGTTTATTTCACCTTTCTGTAAATTCCGTCTAAGTAGTTATTAATTTTCAGTTTCTGAGATGACAACATTGAGCAAACGAGACTATCTTGTCATTTTCTACTAAAATTTCAAGCCAGGTTCGTTCGACAATACAAACAATGTTTTCACGAGATGTTTACTGTATTAATTAATAAGCTCGTACTGTAAGGAATATCGAACAGTTGTTTTTACAGTTCAGTTGTGGTGATTTTGAGCTAGATGACAATCCGGAGCCAGATAGGTCTATGGAAATTACACTGTCAAAAAACAAAACTCTAGTGGAAAACCCTTTTAGAGAAGATCACTTACCGCTAGTTAGTTATAAATAAATAAATAGAGAAACTCCTAAATATTCATGTATCTTCTTTACACAAAAATATGATGGCGTGTTTAAATGTAAAAAAATAATACTCTATAGGTACCCCCCTCTTACAACGAGCATCAGAAGCAACGTCGTGTCGAATGGTCGCAATTTGTGCTAAACGATTCGAACATTTTTATTAATACAAGTGATGATATATGCATTTGTTATAAGGATCTTCCAATCAACTTTATTCTAAAGCAACACAGAGTTCTTCGAGGATGAAGAGCCACCCACGCAAGTTCAAAAATCAAAAACCACCGATAAACGTATGACAATTTGTTATTTCAATAATCAAGGGTTAATAAAATCTGCTATACTTAAAAGAAACAGGACCTTTATCTGACCTCGCGTAGTGTGACTTCGATTTTTTTGTTTTGTTAAAATTATAAGAAGAGACGCAAGTTTCTGTCAAAAGAGCAGTAAGTTTGTTAAAATTATAAGAGACGCAAGTTTCAGTCAAAAGGGCAGTAAGTTAATACGTTTGAGGAAAAAAAATGAATTAATTCCTAAAGAAAAGTGGGACAGTTGGATTAATGAGGATGAATGAGGATTGGATTAAGGTATCAATAGTAACGGAGGTTATTTAGCAAAAATATAAATGTATCTAATCACACGACAAGACTTCCTGAACATCCTACGTACTGTAAGAATCCTCTAACTGATCATGTATCTACTAACATAGTTTTTAAGTTTCTCTGTTACTAACAAATATCATGGATCTACGGTCTGAGTTAAATAAAGTATTATTATTATCTAACATAAAACGTTTGTAATATTTTAGCAACACAATATCCGTATTTGACTTTGTGGCGTCACATCCTTCTCCTTGTTATGTGGGATATAGCTACGGCAAGGTGTAAAAGTTAATACTGCCCATTATTAATTTAACTGGAGAGTTTTTATTACAATACTAGCCCCCTTCAAATACTTTACACTATATGAATCATTAAGAAAACGAGAACACACTTGTTCGTTTTAGAGATCAATAGAGAAAAAAAAAACTTTCTAGTACAATCTGTCATCTACAGAATACGGGCTCCGATCCCTCAGTGTCAGCTCAGTCTTGAATATATTGTATTTGACAAACTGCCGAGTGCTCTCCACTGCATGGTCATATTAATTTCAATACAGCTGCTCTCAAAATGGTACTTAAAATACATGGTTCGAAAGCTAACATATATGCCCTTGTGCAATTTACTTTACAACTTTTATTTACACCAGGAAATACAACATTATAATTGACAATAATATCTATAATAATCTCTACCTCAATCTCAGAATGCTCTAAACACACAAAAGTTTATTCTGTATTTACGAATACACATGTTTGAGCAAACATTTGTCATGCAAGGTACCGAGAACCAAGGAATGGTACGCTGTCCTGTGCAGATTTCGGAATTTCTTTAAGCAACCCATGGCAAAACATACAATAAAGTATGTAACTATGCGTGATCGAAGGACATCTGTATATTTTTTTATGTACTCACTCGCAGTGCAAATAGCGACGAGAGTCTGCATGGAGTCGAAGAAGAAAAACATGAAAAGCAGCGCGACGGATGAGCCCAGCGGGAAGCACAGCGCCTGCATCGTGTTGAGCGTCTGGACATCTGCACCAAAAGGCACCGCTTCAGTTCAAGTTGTAACACACGCCATATGGAAACAGACATTAATGGAATATGAAAATATTGCAAATGTTTTAAAGGGCAGGTGCGCATTGACGAATCGAGCTCTTCTTAAGTTGGCTAAGTTTTAAAACAGTAGGCTATAAATGGTTACACTATATTTATAATTCTTCTTAAAATAGCTATAAACTAACAACAAACTATAAAATAGATGTTAAGAGCTCTTATTGTCAATCTCTTTTATTTGACCGCGAAAATAATGCTTTCAGATTTTATTGAAAAAAAAAAACATTGCCAAAATTGTTTTCATAAAAAAAATACCTAATGAGGGTTTCCCTGTAATGGTTCCGGATGTCCCGAAACTTTGCCAGTTTAAAAAAGAACTGTCTTCCTCACTCTGGCACCCTTGCGCGAATCATCGATCTACCAACAAATTAGCCATGGAGCATCGCACTCTAAACGCGACCTCCATTCTAAAATTAGTCTCGCCCTTTTCGGACATTAAAATATCGATTTATTTTACACTGTTAACTTAAGATTACTCAGTATGTATTAGTTGTAGAAATAGCAAGCGACAAATGATATTATACATAGATCTCTTTCCTCGAACATAGTATCCAGTAGAAGTTTAATTACTTCAGTTGAAGCCCCATACTTACCTGAAGTTATGGGGTTGTTTAATGAATGAACTCACTGTTGCAGGGTGCGGGCGCGGGGGGCTTCCCGCCGAGCAGCGAGGCCTCCCGCTCGCGCTCCGCCCGCTCGCGCGCCTCGCGCTCCATGTTGAGGGAGCGGAAGCTGCCGTACACTATCAGCAGCATCGAGATCAGGCACGCCGTCACCCTGCCGATGACAAATATCGTATATTCAATATGTAAAAAGGGAGAGGAGGATTCGAAACTAGATATAGAGAAAACGAGCGGGATATAGAAGACCGGAAGATTGTATCGGCGCTGGCGCTCTTGCCTTGCTGGTAGACAATACGATTTGGAAGGGATAAAAATTTTATAAATTCGAAATTTAAAGTTCAAATGAAGACCACGCGTGAAGAACAAGGAATGTCAGTTAGAAGTGTTTACGAGAAAATCGACTTTCTCGTAAACACTTTAAGAATACAATAGAATAGAAAATATTAACTGACATTCCTTGTTCTTCCCGCGTGGTCTTCAAATTACTTACATTGTTTTATAATAAAATATTAAACATAAAGTTTAGACTACTTCAGTCAGACCTAACTCACAGCACCAAACCTTGCGAGTAACGCACAAAAAGTAACCCAAATTATTTGCCAAAAGGCCAAAAGTATTTCAACCGTTTCGTCAGTGAACTTGTCACAAATATAGGTTTCCACGGCAGTGGAGCGTTCATTGTCCACTTGGACCACCTCGCCACCTCGGCCGGCTTGAAACCGATCGTGATGTAATAAGTTGCTATCAGTTGCACAACAAACTATTAGTTTCGGCTCCGGGCTATGCCATTTCGAGCTAATTTAGCGCGATCATTTCGGCTTGCACGAAATGACCCGACTTCACACTTTTCGCTGTTTTCGACATTAATTAAATTATTTGCATACGTAGTTGTGCGGACGATAGGTACATTTGCGATTATTGGGTCTACTTAGTCACGTGCACAATTTAAATAGGTAATCTATGGTTCTAAAACATACTTTTACGAAATGACTGGATTTAAGACTGACATAGATTGTACTCTATCTATTGTACAATGTGTGTTTTTATTAGGCCCTACACAAATTATATGTTTACAAGATATACAAATGCATTATGTACCTTGTAATAAACCAGACACCAAGATCCAATAATATAAAAGAAATTGAATTTCTATGTACCGGAACGCTGAGAGCTGAATAATTGAACTCTTCATACAAATGATCGTCGTATTGGCAATTTTGTATGAAGAGTTCCAATATTTTTGTCATTTATTTAAAAAGTGGCAGAACAAAGTGGATATCCGTGGATATGTTTATATCCGTCTTTAAAAAAACTTTTATAAAATTACATAACTAGAGTTAATGGAATACAAGTTGCTATTAACATAGCTAATAATTAGTTTATCATAATCCACAAATCACAATTGACGAAGCCTGTAATAAAAGCAATGCATTTCATTTCTCGACGGGGTCAACGCTCGATATCGCGTAGTAATTAGTGATTAATTGCAAACTTTGTTTCGAGTGCAGGTGCTGTTCTAAACAATTCATTGTCTACAATCGAGATAGGATAATCAATTAGTGTGTGGTATGTACAAACCGCAATTCGATTAACTCAAATGAGTCTAAAATTACTACTTTTGAAACGCAGCAAACGAGCGCTGTAAAATAGAAAACACTTCCAAGTTCAAGTCAAGTACCTATCAAAACTTTGACAAAAAGTTTTTATAAGTTTAAGCCTACATCAACCAACCTCTTGCTAAGTCTAGTTACGAAGTAAAACTTATAAATAAAATTTGGCGCACGTTAACATTCCTTGCTGCGAATTTAACATTCGCAATATTTTACGTGACATAACATGGCCGTTGTGGTAAAGCAATTGCTAAATTTTATCATCAAAAGTCTGCAAGTCAACTTCCACTAACGGTTTTATTCAATATTCTAAAGTAGCGGAATTCTGCTTGGTTTGATCACGTTTGACCAAACTTCAATCATTGATAGAACAAAACCGATTGTTTGTGTTTAGTAACAATCCCTTCTACAGTGTAGCAACATAGGTATAATAGTATGCCCAAATGGGCATACCAAGTGCTGAACTACAATCCAAACATATAGCATCATATAGAAACCTACGTACATGGATACCTTAGTAAATCAATCTGGCTACCGCCGCGGTAGTCGCCCCCTTGATTAAAAGGCTTCGGTTTTGTTAGCAGACTCAGCAGAGCGGTTAGGGTTTTTTTTGTAAGTTCGCTAAGTAGTATGCTATTATAGCTGGTACTAAAAATACCATCATTTTCTATTCTTTATTTCGAAGGTGGACAAATTATGCTAGCAAATACAAAGTAAACTAGGTCTATCTTTCTGATGAATACTATTAACTCTTCTTCCAAAATATGTATAATTCTTATTGTCTAAGAATATTACAATTCTTATTTTATTAATGTGGTGGCGGTCTTATTGTTGCACTTAGCATCACCGACCAGGACTAAGGACACGACTTATCTTTTATGTTAGATTAAAGAAAGCTTATCTATATTTTTACGTAAAAAATTTGGAGCTATGGTTCATTCCAATCAAAAAAAAGCAAAACGTAAACAAACTTACTATGGAACTGACACATGTCAATGTCATCTGCATACTACGTTTGTTTACCTTTTGCTTTTTTTTGATTGGAATGAACTATACATATGAAAATTGCTCCCTATTTTGTTCGCTAAAACAATTATGTTCCTGAGACCTTCCCTCTAATTAAATGAGTCTTCGTTTCAACGACGGACTAGGCACTTCGGGGGTAGTGATGTCGAGGCCTAATGAGAGTTTTTTCTTTGACGAAGCAGTCGGATACCCTAGCTACATACAGATACAGTTAGGTAGATATATATACGCACTGATTCACATGCAAACGTATGTATTGAGACGATTTAATCGGTCGGTCGGTCGGTCACACTGAATAGGCACTTTTTACAGGATCAATATTCTTTTTAGTTTCTACACAATGTCTTCTTATTCATAATGACCGCTTATGGAAGTTAAGTACCCGTACCCACCCTTTATTAACGAAGCCTTCCAAATTAGATTACCCGGGGAGTGCTTTAAAAGCTCTACAATTAAGTGTTAAATCATCTTACGTTGACAATGCGGGCTATGTTCTTGATTAACTACTGACCAGGAACTTTTAAATTAAAGGACATTAAACCAAAATGTATCACGATGTCGATTTTTTTCGATCTAGTTTATTTATTGAAAGGAATAAATTATGGTAAATTGCTATCTGGATATATTTTACGAAACGACAGAACTATCGACTTTATCGACGTCTAAACAAACCTAATTCTTTATCAATGAAACATAGCAAATATTATTTTATATGGGGATTTAATGCGCGACTTTTTATTAACAAACCGTGGCACATTTCGTTTATGTTTTAACTTATACGGCGTTCTCGTTTCCCTTATCTAATCAGACTTGGAAAGTAGGATGCGTGTTTGTTCCCCATAACCAATAAGTATTTACTTTGAAATGTATTGTTTTGGAGTCCTTGGAAGACGATGTTTTGTAAAATCGGCTTGAGTAGAAAATTTATTTTGAAATGTTGCTCGCACAACACAGCCGAGGCCCGAGGCAGGTCAAAGTCGCCTTAATTACATGCATTTAGGGCGATACGGAGAGTTACTACTCATTAGAGATGTTCAGTTGTAATGTATTGCAGTGCAAAACGCGCTGCTTATGTTGAATGCATAATTCATTTCACGAAATGCGACTTCCCCTATGTGATCTGAAACCCCATGTTGACTGCTGAGACTTTGAAACCCCGAGGGGCTTCGACACGCTAACAGCAATGAAGAATGTTGAAATTGGTACAGTTTGTTGCGACT
Source organism: Coleophora deauratella (assembly GCA_958295455.1). Taxonomy (NCBI): domain Eukaryota; kingdom Metazoa; phylum Arthropoda; class Insecta; order Lepidoptera; family Coleophoridae; genus Coleophora; species Coleophora deauratella. The sequence goes on along the minus strand of OY282409.1, from coordinate 7,422,652 downwards.
AATGAACAGACACTTTTTACTATTCTGTGACAAGATTGATGAAGATGTAACATTCACTGATAGTAATCTAGACATCGCACTGTATCACCCAAATTCTAATAAGAAGGGCGCCGTACAGGTTGTGGGTTATATAGGGTCCTTATGAAATACCTGAAAAAAATTAACCGTGGCTTCTACTCATGAACCTATACTCAATTCGCAAAAAAATTTTTGGAGTCCCCATACTAATTGATCAACTGAACCGCCAATTTTGTATGGGAAGTCCAAAAATTTTTTTGCTAATTGAGTATAGGTTCCTTGGGGAAAGTTGTTCAGTTTCATGAGTAGAAACCACAGTTAATTTTTTTCAGGTATTTTAGAAGTACCCTATATACTAGTTCAGCAGATTACACGAACGATTTCACGCTACTAGCCACGTTCGACAACAGCGTATCTGGTAAGTTTTCTAATAAATTACATTATACATATAATTCTTTATGATTTTTTTTATTATTCTTTATGGGTGCTAATTAAACAGGCTTCTATTTAATAGCATTATTCGCCTCAAAAAATCTATATTGTCCTCTAGATTACTAAGTCAGCCACCATCAATAGGCATCTAAAAATACTATAACAGCCACTATAAATCTACGAGATAAGCTTCTGTTAATACAACTCAGCATGGTAGTTATTATTTAGTATCAAAATTTGTAACACATATTCAAGTAGTCAGCTTCTAAAATATTTATATATGACACCAAAAAACTAATGAACTTGACCTCAAATTTTATAACTTAGTAGAATTTAAAATTAAAATGTAGTGAAACTTAAATAAATACATAACTCGTTCTATATAGAATCAATATTGATTGATCATCAAAATGCACCTAAAATTATAACCAAATATATTGATTGATCATCAAATGTTCCTAAAATGATAACCAAAAATATTGATTGATCATCAAATGTTCCTAAAATTTGTAAATTATGGCCACTAAATTAGGGAACTACTAAAGGGAGACGAAACATACGATTTTATTTAAAAAAATATTTGTGCAAAAGCTTACCATTATACCATATAAAAAAAAACATGCAAAATTATAATACTTATAAGTATGAAGTTTTCTAGTTGAAGCTTGAACAATAATTTTTGAGGAACACATGTTGAAGCTGTAACACGTAAAATGTTGGTGAGTTGTAAAATCCGTGGTTGAGTTAGTAAATTAGGTGGTGATCTATGAATCAGGTGGACAAGTAAAGATAATTGTTGTTCTTTGCTTGACGCTATCTTTGGAATATTTAGTTGGCGTTGTGAATAAGACGAATAAGTTTATTAGAAGCTTTCTCATTTTCCCGTGGCTAAGTTATGAAATTAGAGGTTGGGTTCCGTGGCCAAAAAAAATATTTGCGACTCGATTTATAATTCCCCATTCTTTATTACTTTACAAAAAAAAGTAATATCCCACCAAAATCATAAGAATTCAGGGCAATAAGTTTCATATGGTTTCATCTAGAACTTTTTGGATAAGTACAGTTCTATGCGAAACTCGCAACTTTAATAAATAAACGTCGTAAAAATGTTGGACTCTGCATGTAAAAATGGTTAATATATTGTTCAAAGTGCACTGGTTCTAGGGAGTTGCAGCTGACTGCGTGGAGGTATTTCCGCGCGTATTGAACTTTCTTGGCTGCACCATACAGACAGAGACATTAATTTCTTCGGAAAAGTTGTTCCAAGTACCAATTACCAATTTTAGTTATCATTACCATGGTAAAAGGGAAAAGAAGGGGAAGGGGGGATGAATAACAGATATTTTCGTATTTTGTATTAACGGGGTCGAACTAGTTACCAAAAAGTAATGTGTTTCTAAACGCCATTTCTCAACATTGCCCTGACTATAAATAATGAAAGGTAGCCAAGTTCGATAAAAAAAGACGTTGGTCGGTTTCGCTTAGGGCTTCGCCAATAAACAAATGTGAGATCTAAATGGTTAACAAGTTCTACAGAAGATCACATAGCTATGGGAATGTACAACGTTCTTTAGTTGCTTTAAAATACATGTTATGATCTGTGCTACTTAAATGGTATGAGTTGGCAGGTTTTAATAGACAATTAATTGCTGGCTAAAGACTTGAATTGTACTCATAGGTTTAAAAAATGTGTTAAAACTTGCCTAGTTACCCCATTTAGTAGCATATAACATAAAAACCACTTGGTCTTCCATGTTGACTAACTTGAATCTGACTCTAGACACGTAGTACTATTATCTAATCTGTGTCAAGACTTCGGAGATGGTATAATTCATACTAAGACTGCATGAAGATAAAATGATATAACACCTACATGGAGGAGTCCGTGATTGATAACAGCCATTTGTACTCTCAGCACTGCATGTTAACTGTAAATGCATCCCTATGTACAGCTATATGAACCTTAGGTGCGTAACTGATAAGCAGAAAAGTTATGTTGGGACGCGCTGCACAGAGGGGTAAAACGATGTGGCCCTTGGGCCAGCCTGTGTTCGAGTATACACTCTCTTGGTATATGTACTCATCATGATCAGCCAAAAGAGGACCACGGCTAGACAAGTCCTCCCCCAAGGATTTCCACAACGACCGATCTGGCGGTGACCGCATCCGCGCATCCAGGCTTAGAATCTTAACGACTTCTCTACGACTGATGGTACACTCACTGAGATGACTGAGATAATGCAAAACAACACTCACTTAGAGGAATCCATAATCGAGTACGCCCACTTGTACTCTTGGTACTCCATGTTGGCCGCGACTTGAGGCATGGCGATTGCGGGTGGCGGGGCTCCGCGCGCCGCGCGTCACCTGAGCAGGGCGGGGCCGGGGCTGAGAGCACGCTGGAAAATAATGTTCTGTAAGTTTGGAAAAGTAGTAAATCTAACTTACATTAACTAAGGACAAGGGAAGAATTTTCTGATCAATATTAAATGCATTAGTTTAGGCGGTAATTTGTCTGTGGATAACAGACAAACAGACTAGTTGATCGACGGAGTATAATTGGAGTTTATTTAGTAGATCGAATCCGAAACGAGGAAATTCAGAACTAGTCACTGAGATAGTTCATAGTATAAACAAGTTGAAAAGGCAATTGGAAGGACATATATACTCAGTTCCAATCCGGACTTGGCCCCCGTGTGTGGAGTATGACCTAACATTCCCGAATTATGGGAAGAGACCCGTGCCCCTGCAGTGGGGACGTTATGGGTTGTTAATGATAGTTCGCAGAACTGAACACCGATGAAGAAGAAAGGTTCTTGAATAGCAACCGCGAGCCAGAAGATGTATGTTCAATATTGGACGGCCCCCCACCAGACAGACTAATGATCTAGTCAGGCTTGCAGGAAGCCGCTGGATGCACGTGGCTCAAAACGGCGCGAAGTGGGTGTCTATGGGGAAGGCATAGGTGCAGCAGTGGACTTCAACAGACTTCCGGTTGATATGGTGATTATAACTACTACGGTAGGTACAGTCATGAGAATTGTCGCTTAAGATGATTCATTGAATGTCTTATTTACGTTACGACTATTTTTTGAGGATAAATGGAATAAAAGAGAGGGAACGTGTAAGTTACTAAAATCAAGTAAAATGTGTTTTACCATTAATACTTATGTTTAAAAAAATACAAAGTAAACATTTATGAGGACGTTTGTCGTTTACCAATAAGAGTTTCACTAGCTTGCACTGCCTGGCAAAAAGAGACTTCTCAAGATGTACTAAATAAAATATACCAATGCCGTAGAAATCAATAATATTTGTTATCTATAATTAACGTGTCACTGCTAGAGTATTTACAGATAACTGAGACGAGAATAAGATTTTTGTATCTTGAGTTAAGAATACGTTGACCTCTGGCGTGTCAACAAACAATAAAATAAAATATTAAAACAATGCTTTACACTACTGATTGTGTTTACTTCAAGTACGTATTGAACAATTCACAATGAATGCTTGTTTGTGATAGGCATAATCAAGAGAAAACCGGCGCATTTCGCAAACGCGCCAGCAAGTTGCTTACAATATTTTACTAAAACAACAGATGCTAATTAGTGTAAGTACGTAAGAAGTTCTTCGAGTTTCATTGTTTAAATAGGGTTCCGTGCCGAAGAATACTAACTATTACTATACACATAAAAGTAGCTTTTGCCCGCAGCTCCGCCCGCGTAGATGTCGCTGTTCGACTGTCTCAAAGGTATCCTACGGGAACCATGCATTTTCCCGGATCAAAAAGTAGCCTATGTGTTAATCCAGTATTTGATCTATCTACCTACCGAATTTCATCCAAATTCGTTCAGTGGTTTCGACGTGAAAGCGGAACAAACAAACAAACAAACATCCACACTTTCGCATTTATAATATTAGTGAGATGAGATGAGATACACCAACAGCATCCATCGAACTAGACACCCTAACAGTATGAGATTGGCCCAGTGGGCCCATACCATACACGCTCATACACTAATGTGGGACATTACACACTAAATAACATAATCGTAAAAATTATTGATTGACTTGTATGGAGTGTGAGGGGGCTGATCGTAGTAAATACACACTTACTATTAATTCAATTACAGCACGTTTTTGTGGATAAATATAAAATATATCGAGGTATCGTCTGTTTAGTTTTCTTACAAGTACCGCGTTCAACTGTGCTTTCTTTGTACAGCTGTATAATTATAGGGCGATTCTGTTGATAGTATTAAGATACCCGTTAAAACATTCAGTTAACGAACGTCAAATGCATTAGTGTAAAATGTAACAAGCTTTGATTATTTACTGTCTAGATAGAGCGTCGCTCTGTAATCACTACGACAAAACCGGCCAACTTTTTCAAGCTTGTGTGTGTAACAACCTTTGTCTTACGCTCGCGTCATGTCGTTCAATTTGCCTATGTGTGCGTGCATAGGGATAATAGGTAATGCCATATTTTCCCCTAAAATAAGTAACTAAGGAACTTTAAATAGATTATTAGGGTTAGATTAAATTTGTATTTTTAAATAATTTGGTCATCAGTATGTCTGAATGTACTATATAGGATGTTGAAAAAGTGTTGTTGGCAGAATTTTTTAAATTGAAATATAACACATTACATTACATAGAGGGGGTGTTAAAAAAGTGCGTTTGAAATTTTAAAAGGTTTCTATAGATCAGGTCTAGAATACAGGAAAAATATTGAAAAAAATAGATCTAATTTTTTTTAAGTTTCCCATTCAAATTCACGATTCACTATTTATATTTGGTATGGCAAACTGTAAAGAAAAATTGAACGAATTTATCATTTATTTTTGTATTCTTGACTTGATTCTGAGTAACCCCTTAAAATTTCGAACGCATGATAGTGTTTTTAGTAGTGATTAAACAATTACAATTAATTGGTATCCTAACAATTAATTGGCCGTAGTTATCCCATAACGATCCAACTGACATAAAGTAAGTTAGAGATAATGTACTTTGTGTCACTGACATACATTTTCGAGCCTCCAATATGTTTTAATTTGGTACCAGAATTATTATTTTAACTCAAATTTGGAGGAAATTTTGCATTGAAAAACTGGCAACACTAACAAAATGCCAAGTGCGAGTCTTTAAAAATTGGCTGAAAAACGAATTATTTTCTATCAAAATACGATGAATCTGAATTGCTTAGCAATGGTAGGTGACTTTATTTGTTGTTTTCAAACGTTCTTTGTAATTCCTGCACATTTTTATTGCACATTTCGTCATTTTAACCACCTTTTTTTTTATTCGTAACTTGAGCGGGCGTGTGCATCCTTTGACGTCAAACTGGACACTAAGGAGCGGGGAGCGGCTTATAGGCCAACAGTTGGCTGATAATTTTTTGGACGCATCTGCGCCACCAGCGCACTATCTAGACAGTAAATAATCAAAGGTAACAAGCCTATTTATATGCCTGCAGAGTCTGAGACGGACGACTAATATTAGGTTCGTAGACTTAGGCTAGACAAAGTAAACATACAGAGATAACTTTAAGAGGAATTTATCTTATGAATATGTTGAAATTCAATTCAATTCATTTATTCATTAACAATATACATTGTATTTGAATTCACTATACATTACTTACGTTTTCTCCTTTGGAAAAAGTAACTTATAAAACCGATACTTTTGATTAACTCAAGTCCTTCCAGTTTTCAGTTCGAATAACACAGCAAACTGTGCCTTGTTAGCACTAATGTACCTCTAAAATAGTCGATATGACTTTGAGAACAAAAGATAAGTAGATTTATATTTTTGAGAGTTCCAGGCGAGACAGTGTCTATGAAGAAGAGTTTTCGACTGTGTTAAGGAGTCAAAATCTGCTACACGCCCATTGTGATGATTACGAATTATAAACTTATTAATTAAATGCATACTATGACACTCAGGGGATTACACTGTACACTCAAAAACCGTCAAGCTGTTAAGGCCAAACAAACTTTCCTTCTGGAATAGCAAGATCCAAACAAGCTCGAGTCCCCCTTCGCAGCAAATTAAAAATACGAGTAGGAAAGGCGACCACCTACATCAGTAAGTTAAAGTACACTGATATAATTATAATTTGACTTGGCCATGATAAACATGGGTGAAATAGTTGTTTCTGAGTGTATACTTGACAAGCAAAAGCAAAGCTAAGTGGATATTCGACATTATGACAACAATCTGCTGGGATCTCATAACAAACAGTTAAATGTAATAACAAATCATTTAAGACACCAGTGGGACTTAGTGGAGATTTGGAAATCAAAACATCATATTGTACTGAGAATATAAACAGGATCAATTCTTTGTTAAAAAATGATTTTGTATACTGATAGTTAGCTTCATTTATTTAGTGCATAAAAAATCAAAAATAATTAAGTTATAAACACAATGTTTGCATTTTTGGGAGTGTTTGTATCAAGTTTTGTCATTTTACCTTATGTTAAAAAATACAAGTAAGGTAAGAATACCCCATTATATTTATATAGGATGGAATTTTGTAACCTCACCTGGAGGGAAAGTACTCTAAATACTAGAGATAGAAAATTGTACTCAAAGGAAACATTCCTTTATTTTTTTAAAAGAAGCAATACTCATTCAAAGATTTTTCAAATACTCTTGTCACAGGAATCGAACCCGCTAAAATCCGAAAAAATAACACCTGTATTTTTATGGCTTTAATCAATAGTGTCAATCATAAGGATCAAATCTCTCTCACAAACATGGTAAGTTAAAGTTAGTTACGTAGTTACGTTAGTTGCGTATTTTCAAAAATCTTTAAATGTGGTTTTACTTCTTTATAATAAAGGAATGTTTCCTTTGAGTAAAATTTGCTATCTCCAGTATTTAGAGTACTTTCCCTCCAGGTGAGTTTAAAAAATTCCATCATGTATAGTACATATTTAATGGAACTTAACACTGTGAGTTTGCACATAAGACACACCACACCTAACATTACCATTTAAAGAGTGTAGCGGAATAAGCATGGGCCAGATGCCCCTCGGGAAAGTTAGGTTGATATTTTTACCATGACATCAGCTTCTCAAGAGAAACATTTCCCTGAGCTATCAAACCTCAGCACGCGCTAGTTTTTGAAATAAAAATTTTTAATTGATTTTTGAAAAAAATATTTTTTTCCCTTACAACATAATTTTTTTTTGTGATCTTTTTGCAAACGCTAGATACAACAAAGAAATATTAAACAAAGTACTTTTTAGTGTTCGCAGAGATTTATATATCGAAATACACGAATTTAAAAATTTTCAAAAATTAAAATGTCACGAATTCTGTGCGACACCCTCACGATATTTTTTTTAAAAATTACTCTTACTGTGCTCTATAACATATATTTTTTTCAAAATTTTAGTAAGGGTAGAACAGTGTTAGAAAAAATATTATTTCTATCCATATATGAATTTTAGAGCAGCGAAGTGAGTAATACTGCTCTGATTTTTAAATGTAATTTTAATAATAATATAGATATAATACACCCAGACACAGAGCGAACAATTCTGCTCATCACAGAAAAGTTTGCCCTGTGTGGGGATCGAACCCACGACTCTCGGATCAGAGGCCAGGATCGCTAACTCATACAGCAACTCAACTCATCACAGCAATGTTTGCCCTGGGTGCGGACGAACCCCCAACCCTCAGATCAGATCCGTATGTCACAGCCACTTTTTTCCGAAACTATAAGAACTATACTGTTGAAACTTGGTAAGTAGATGTATTCTGTGAATCGCATTAAGATTTTCACACAAAAATAAAAATAAAAACAATAAATTTTGGGGGTTCCCCATACTTAGAACTGAAACTCAAAAATTTTTTTCATCAAACCCATACGTGTGGGGTATCTATGGATAGGTCTTCAAAAATGATATTGAGTTTTCTCATATGTTTCTTTTTTCTAAACTGAATAGTTTGCGCAAGAGACACTTCCAAAGTGGTAAAATGTGTGTCCCCCCGCCCCCTTAACTTCTTAAATAAGAGAATGATAAAACTAAAAAAAATATATATGATGTAAACTACCATGCAAACTTCCACCGAAAATTGGTTTGAACGAGATCTAGTAAGTCGTTTTTTTAAATTGGTTAGAAATCGTAAACCGGAACGGAACGGAACCCTTCATGGGCAAGTCCGACTCGCACTTGGCCGCTTTTTTATGTGATATGTGGCAAAATAGCAGACGGATCACCTAATGGTAAGCGATTACCGCCGCCCATAGACACCCGCAATACCAGAAGAGTGACAAGTGCGTTGCCGACCTTTGAAATGGGAGGGGGGATGGGAGGAATTGGGGGGGAGGGGAGGTTGGGCCTCCGATGCCCTCACTCACTTTTAGGCCGTGGTATCACTCCGGTCGAGCAGGCCCATTCGTGCCGAAGCATGGCTCTCCCACGGTTATCGTCTCCACTTCCGGATTTCGACTTTAATCTTCATAATTCTTCAGTAGTTGCTGAAATCGCCTTTTTGTTTTGTTTGTAGTATGGATGTAGGTCTTCTTTAGCCAGTAATAAAAATAAATCATCGCAGAAATATTTGCCCTGGATTGGGATCGAGCCCACCACTCTCGGATCAATAGTCTGGAGTGTAAATCACTGAGTCAGTGATAAGGGTTATTAGTAAGAATAACTGTGAAAATGTCGAAGTATCGACATCGCGCACACTACACCGCCCGCCGCAAACCGAGCGATCTCGCCGCTGCTGGCGTCAAGAAAGTTCCACATCTATCGCTCGCGCCGCCCCGCCCCGCCGCCGTACGTTCTGGCCGTGTCGCGTATTGGATCCACAGAGTATTGGAGCGCACGATTAGGTACTCACAGGAATCAAATGTAATCAAACAATTTTTTTTAACTGGTTCGGTGACTTAATGGTGAGCGCTCCTGACTACTGATCTTGAGGGTCGGGGGTTCGTCCGCACCCAGGGCAAACATTGCTGTGATGAGCAGATTTGTTCGCTCTGTGTCTGAGTGTATTATATATATATTATTATTAAAATTACATTTAAAAATCAGAGCAGTATTACTCACTTCGCTGCTCTAATATTCATATATGGAGAGAAATAATATTTTTTCTAACACTGTTCTACCCTTACTAAAATTTTGAAAAAAATATATGTTATAGAGCACAGTAAGAGTAATTTATAAAAAAAATATCGTGAGGGTGTCGCACAGAATTCGTGACATTTTAATTTTTGAAAATTTTTAAATTCGTGTATTTCGATATATAAATCACTGCAAACACTGAAAAGTACTTTGTTTAATACTTCTTTGTTGTATCTAGCGTTTGCAAAAAAATCACAAGAAAAAATTATGTTGTAAGGGAAAAAAATATTTTTTTCAAAAATCAATTAAAAATTTTTATTTCAAAAACTAGCGCGTGCTGAGGTTTGATAGCTTAGGGAAATGTTTCTCTTGAGAAGCTGATGTCATGGTAAAAATATCAATCTAACTTTCCCGAGGGGCATCTGGCCCATGCTTATTCCGCTACACTCTTTATTTAAGGTAAAAATTTCAATTGCTACTTTCAAAACAGAAGCAGTAATGTTAAAAACAATTATTTACAAAATCTCATTAATGTGGCTATGAATAAAACTGTAAATGTAATGTCCTATACCATGCCAAGAATGAATTAAATTTTCTTATGATAAATATTGAACTAAAATGATACATTCAATATCTTATTCATGATTGTTAAAATTATGGATAATGTATAATTATATCAATGCATACTTATATAGAAATTTAAGTTATGCTTCTATTAAAGTGAAACAAATTAATTAATGAAGTATTTGTTGCCCAAATACATACAGCTGCCTTGTTTTGGTAGATTAAGAACAAAATATTAAACAAAAATTAACAACAGTCTACTGCATCTAAAATCAGTATAATAGATATATCCCAAGATTAGAATCTTTCTGCACATACACATGGAAATGTATGGCTTAGATAATTTAAACACCAACCATTCAACTCAAGTGAAAGTAATGCTCCATTAACAAGATCTTCAAAGTGTAATGAAAATGGATTGACAAAGAGGCTCAGTTTCTTAGTACCTGCTGTATTGTGTGAGACATACCACATCCACAGTCATGGTTAGTTGCCTTCACTTGATAAAAGACAATTATAAGATAATGAAGAGGACAATGACCCACAAGCTAGGCATAGTGAAATACTTCATGTGGACTTAACACTAATGAGTTTAGCAAATGTTTATTATTACGATAAAAATATATTTTATAAACAGTGCTACTACATTATCACGTACAGGAACTTTATACCATAGTAGTAAGACAGGTAAGAAGTATTCCCAAGAAAGAAAGAAATATCTAAAAGAATTTTGATTATAGTAAAAAATTAAGAGTAGATACAAAATACAGTCATTCATAGTAGTGGCATTATCAGCACTACTCCAGAATCAGTGGTGGCTTAAAAGATCTTATTACCGATGGTTGAAAACATTATCAATATAACATTTTACAACAAAGGAAATTGTATTAATTTTAAGATGTTTATTAGCATCACATTTGTGCCGGGCGATTCTACCATCAGTAAGGATCTGTAAATAGCTACAGTTAAGAAACTGTGCCAAAGTAGGTCATATCTGATAGGATTGCTAATGAAATACACCTATCCAAGGACTATATGTCAGTGATGATAACAGAACCATGAATTCAGATACTACACTTGTCTAACGGGACTTACGCACAGGATACTGCAGAAGAAAAATTCAAAGCCCAAAATAAGTAGAGCACAAAATTATTTTGCAGATATACAATGAAGTGAAAGGGTGCCGAAACAAAACTTCGTTGCTGGCGGATATGGCAGCTAAAAGCATATGTTGGAGGATTCTATACAGCCCAACGACACCGATTTTATAGTTTCTATATTTGCCACGATATGATTTAGTGAACTAAAACACAATGCAATAATATTGACAACAAAAAAAACACGTACCAATCACGAGGATACTGCTCCAGTAAATATACTATTGCCGGTCTCGCAATTCCATCCTTAGTTGAATTTTATTGATACATAAAAATTAACATTAGTTGAAACAATTTTTTCTGTATTTATTTTTATGGGACGCGAAAAAACCCTACGCTTGAGCGACAGCCATAGTCTGCCATAAACATTTTTTTTTTTTTGTTTAGTTCTTTCCTGCTTTTGCAAGGAAAAGGCAAAGGCTTCTCTGGCCATACAGCCTATTCATACGTAGTTTGCTCTTCTCTAAATATTTTTCTATTTCATTTGAGTTCTCATTTATTATCAATTTCTGTCGTCTTTAACTTTTTCTCTATTCTTCAACAAAATGATAGCACTTTTGATGAAGATTTCATGGACTTCTTGAGAGCACTCGAAACACAGTCTATACACTTTTATTTCATTATCCTACATATTAGACACTTAAATGGCACTTTATTGAACAATACACTATCAATATTATGCATTAAAAACCACGATATCTATTTTTTCGGATAATAAAACAAAAATGACAAACTCTTGCCGCGAGTTCCCGCCAAAAAGTCCCTGCCATAAACAAAATAGATTTTAGAGAAAATGAGACGAGACGAGAGAGAAGGATAACAAATATTTAAAATTCAGATACAAATATAAAAACCGGTTTCACTTTATTCAAACAAACCGGTTTTATTTAACCTCCTCCAGTCCAGCCTATATGAAATGTATCCAAATTCTAATCGGCATAGACAAGGGAGCTCTGGCGCTGTCACAACTCTGTCATCTCTGTGGTTAACCTTAAAAATTGGGATTGTTTTGTTTATCAATCAAAGAGGATTTCGTCGGAATTCGCCATGAAATTGACACAAATTCTATTTCGGCGCAATTATATGCCGAACGGCCACATCTGGAGAGGAAAAGATCGTTTGGTAAAAAAGGTTGAGCCAAAACATTTACGAAAGTTACAACAAGATTTCGCCATAGAAGAGCAAAACATGTTTTATTTACGATTCCCATATCTTTCAGAGGTTTGTAATTCGTTCTTTAACTCCTTTTACTCTAAAAATTTGAAACTGTTTGTCGTCTCTGCTAAATATATGTCTGATCTTTTATTTTACAGGCGGAAAGCTCGGGTCATACCAAAGCTCTTGGGAAATCTGAAAAAAAATTTGAAGCTATGAAAGAGAACAGAGCAAAAATATTTAAACAAGACATTACTTTGTATGAACGACTGGGACACCTACGGGTCAGCGAATCTTGGGATTGAACACATTTTATGTATTTATATACATACATATTTATTCTGTAGGCATTTGTGAATAATATAGTTAATTAATTATTAATGTTGTCTTTGATTAAGCTCCATTTCTCTGAACGCATTGACCGTCACGCCACTCTGACAAATTGTGCACCCACTGCCACATTCACTGGCTCTAGCTGACAAAAATGTATGAAAATCTCAAGTCTTGACACCTGTGGAATGGAAACCGATTGCTTGTCGGTGCTAGCATATGGTAATGCTCAAAGGGTTAACCTCCTTTGATTAGATCAGAGAGGTGTGTGTGAACATGCAATAATTTGTGATTACAGCATAGAGATATTTAGATGCCTCTTCAAGGTTTTTTCTTGAAGTTCTAAAGACTGTCTATGAGTGCCGGCTTGTTGGGTTCTGGTAAAAGAAAACTTTCAGTACAAATTTAATTATTCCTTGTTAAATGAATACAGAAAATAGTGACTAGGTAATATTATAATATATCTACAAGGCAAATATTAGTACTGCATGGGGCTATTCTGCACAAGGCCTCTAAGTATGCAGAAATGCCATATACCTAGCGGCCTTCTTTCTTATAAGGATGGTATTGGGGAATAACTAAACAGATTCATAAAACATTTTACATGTGCATCAATAAAAAAGAAATAAAAGTTATTTCAGTTAGGCACGCGGAAGCTTCTCTCGTGTTTGTATTGACTTTATCTATATATTTCTGAAATAAAACAGGTATGTAACAAAATTGGCTCTCATAAAACACTGCATTGTTTTATATCTGTAGCATATCATGACAGATGTGAAATAAATCAACAAATATTAAATAATTTATCTTTCAGAAACATTTAATAAATTAAATTTTCAAACAAGCTGGCTGAATACAATATAGATATCACATTATTAGCACACATAAAGCACTTGATTCATCACTTAGATTCATACTTAACACATTTTTAAATGTAAAATCTTAGTTAACAAACTTGTATAAATCAAAAATATGTCGACTCAAGACTAAAATAAAAGTCCTCATTATGTAGATTTTTATGCCCTACAACGGTATCTATTTCAAAATCATAGAACAGTTCTGTTTATATTACTTTAACATATTGTTGCACCCTTGTAAGTGATGACAACCAACAAATATGACCATACAATCAACTTTATAAATTGTAAGTTCTAGAAAAACTTTTTTTCTGTTAAGTCAAACTATCAATGTGTTTTTAAAACAACTTTGAGCTAGATTCTAGATGACTTAACATAATTAAAACTAGAGTAAAGAGTTAATATGTTTTCTTACAAAATACACATATACATACATATTAAAATACTGCTTAACTGTGAATGTTTTGTTACATTTACTTTATAAATATATTTTTTCCTGTACAATAGGTGTTCATACGTTCTACTGTTGTTTAGTTGATCGACTTGGTCCAAGCAAAAGGATCGCCTTTCAAATCTTTTCTATGCAGGGTTTTTCCGAGGTGAGTGTACTCGGCAAACTGGGAGACCACTGGGTCGCGCATGCACGACGCTACGGCGATCACTTTATCAGCCTCGTCAAAGAAGAACATGACGAACTTGAGGGCCTCGATGTCGCCCTCGATGTGCGTGCTGGCGGGCCGGCCGCAGCCCGCGTAGCGGATGGACTTGCCGAACACCATGGTCCAGAAGTACGGCACTGTCCGCAACGGTGTGTCTCTCTTCATCATGTTCAAAGCCGCGATCCTGCCGTGGTACTGAGACAACCCTATGTGACCGATACTCATTTTCTTATTGCCAGCGGCGTACACTGGCGCATAAGCGATATCTCCTCCAGCATAAATATCTTTGATGCTCGTTTCCAATTTGTCGTTTACTGTGACCGCACCGTTTGGTTCCATTGCGATACCACTATCTGTGAGGAAATCGGTGTAAAATGTAGTTCCCACGCCCAGTATTAGTATATCAGCCGGCAATGTGGCCCCGTTGCCCAACTCCACCGATTTTATCGCACCGTTCTCGCCATTGCATTTTGTTATCGTGGTTTCGAACTGGAACTTGACACCCTTCTCTTCAAACAGTTTTTGAAGCCTTGCGCCTATCTCCATGCCAAAGATTTGTCCGAGAGGAGCCTTGTCTGTGCCGACGACGGTCATAGAGTTGGCCTTTTCGCAACACGACGCCGCGCTTTCCAACCCGATGAAACTAAGTCCAAGGACCACTACATTCTTATCTTTATTGTTACCCAGAGTTTGCAGAATGTTCATGGAATCCTCGAAGTTCCTGACTGTAAAAACATTTTTCAGGCCTATGCCTGCAATATTGGGAACACGAGGCTTGCAGCCAGTAGCTAAGTAGAGCGAACCATAGGGAAGCGTCGTCCCGTCACTCAAGTGCACCGTCTTGTCTTTGGGTTCGATCTTCGTCGCTTCGATCCCTTTCAGGATGTCTATATTAGCATTGTGGTAGTACTCGGGGGTGCGGGCTTCGAGTTTTTCGATTTCAGTGACAGTCCCAATTTTGGATACCTTGATTCTGTCGTAGGGGAGGTGGTTTTCCTTGGCGACGATGGTGATGCGGCCGCGGAAGCCCTCGCCGCGCAGGGTCTCGGCGCAGGTGGCGCCGGAGGGCCCGCCGCCCACGATCACCACCGGCGGCGCCGATGACGCCGAGTCACATACCGCCGCGCAGTACGATATGTCTTTCACGCGAAGATTCGCTTTTAGATCGCTCAGTTTCGCTCGTACCTGTAAATAGGAAAGAAATACGTAGATAAATATAGATTATCTAGAAGAATGAGTTATTTTTACAAAATCTCTTCTCACTTGTATATAAGATAAATTGTATAGTCAATAGTCACACGCGTTGCGACCTTGCGAGCGTCACGTCATTAAGGCGCTCCACTCTGTATTTATTAAAGCCTCAATAATATCTAACGAAACTGCATAACAATTGATTCAGCATTACATAATGCAATTCCAGGACTTGGAGTTTCTTTTTTTTAATTGGCTTTTGAATTAATGCAGGCATTATAAAGCACAGTGAGTGATGCCAGTTTATTATTATGTGTAAAATAATTTGACTTTGACTTCGTTGTCTTTGTAGCCGGACTTAAAGAAAGAATCATTGTACCTTTTAGCTTTTAGCTAGCTTTTTTTTTACATTGGAGAATCAGCCATAGCTACGGCACCTCTTGTCCCATTTCATCTTACGTGGTGCCTAGATGAAGCTCTTAAGTTGTGTCCAGACCAGTTTAAGTAAAACTAAATATGTACCTAGATGGGTTAAGGTTTCAAAAACTAATAACTAATACTAACTAATAGTTTTTTACACCACGAGGTTTTTGTACGATCTAATCTGCTCTATACAGGGTGAAATTGAAATTGTGGAACAAATTTTAACTGTGGTTGGAAGTGACATAAGTATTTTATATTTCATTAGACAAGTCAAGTTCAAGCCGGTCCTGGCGTAAGCAGACGCGGACACGCTGGACACGATAATGATGCGTCATGGTTTGCGAAGGAAGATGCACCAAAGTCATAGATGTTATGTTCGACATCTGATTGAGATGAGCCCACCTGTACAGATTATCTTTACAGCAATGAAGGATACCAACAGCCCAGCGCTGTTACATTATAAGTATTTGCTCCGCCCATTTTTATTTTTCAATTGCTCGTCTTAATATTGAGTCATTAACTGGTGCACGAACAAACTTCGTCCGAAAGAATTATTTTATGGGTCTGTGTAATATGTAAAGTATTTATCCGACGCCGACGTAGATTACTGTACGCGGAGTAGGTATTCGAATTCAAAAGAAAAACAAAGGCGTCAACTCATTTTAATTTTACGCTCGACTTCGGCTTTGAATAAAGAGATGGAATGAACAAAATGAGAGTAAAGTTTTGTAATACAACATATCGCTAGTCAAAAAGGTAAAGTATAACGAATACAAGGAAAATTGTGTTAATATATTTGTTATCGTGTTCAGTTTGCTTATAAGTCAAATCAAAATTTATGTGACGCGAAATTGTTATTCGATCTGTGTTATTCGGGCATTTCTTTCCCGAGCCTTTTCTGAGGTCCGCATGATACTTGTATTATTCACAGTTACTAGTTTTAATGAAAAACAAAAATTTTGTATCCTTTTTTATTAAATAAAAGTAACTAAACCCAGTTTATGAGGATGTCGGCCTGTCGGCCCTTAAGTAAAACCGCTGTTATCTCAGCAGCATATTAAATAGGTATATTGAAGGGTTTTCAATATACGGCTGATGTTGCTCAAATTCACAGATTGGTTTAGGTCTACTCTGTTCGAGATAGGAATAAACAGAACGACAAAAAAGTTTTTAAGCCGCACACTTTTCACATGATACTAATAAACAGTTCATGACGCAACCCAAAAAATATATAGTTCAAGTTCAAATTAATCTTACCTGCAACTTAAGAGTTGAACTATAAAGCCTACAAAGTCAATTTTAATTTATTTTGAGTCATGTTTGTCCTTAAGTATGATACCTGTGTAGGCGCGAATAAGTGGACTGTATAGTTCGGGCTGGCTGGCACCTATCATGAGGAATCTAATGCAACCGCAATAACACAAGTAGGTAGGGCAAGGTAAAGGATGTAGACTCACCACACACGCAAGCAACCAAGCCGAGCATCCAAATGATGTATAGCGAGGGTTAGTAGGCAGGTGTAGAACTTCACTTCACCAAGTCTCTGCTATTTAGTTAGTACACAGACACCAATGGGTTATACACAACACAAATAAAGCGGTTAGTTCAGAATGTGAGCGGCGGAGCGTGATCCGCGTCAGTAGCGAGCGGGTCAAAAACAAAGCGTATTGCGAGCGCGACGTCGAAAAGCGCACTGTCGAGCCGAGGCGGCGGCCGCGGATCGCAGACGCCGAAGCCGAAGCTCCTCGGATGCGTTCGGGTATTCCCGAAACAAGCGCCGACCTCTCATTGGTTGGCGCAACGATGTTGCTTTACACAGCGTGAATGTGAAAGGAATGAGGGAAATGGAAAAATATATAGAACAAAAGGAGACAGGAAAAGGAACTATGTGCTACTGCGGTGCGTACAAAACATTGGCTAAACCATTTCTCCCCCACCTGAAAGGGGATGAAGTAATCCACTTTCACCAAATCAAAACAATAAGTGACAACTTAACAGAGACTGTCCATTAAAGTTGTGAAAAAAAAACATAAGAATACAAACTTGGCTACAAATTAATGACAAGTTAAGAGAGACTGCTCTTTCATAATGAGCGCAAAATCAAAATAACCTAAACTAAAACTAATTTACAATGCTCAAAGGCATATAACACATCAAAACTAAGTTATTACTGAGTTGGAAGAGGGCACAGCTTAACGACTGGTCGACGATAAATACCAGACTTAGTTTTAACATCTGCCACTCTTACCACGCCATCGGCCCCAGGGAAAACCTTAACTATGATACCCATAGGCCATTGAAGCGGAGGCAAATTATCCGATTTAATAAGGACTACAGTTCCTTCTTTAACCGATTCTGAACGCGCATGCCATTTCTGACGAGACTGTAAAGTGTTCAGATATTCAATCCGCCATCTGTTCCAAAAAGATTGCACTAAGCGATCTACCAAATTTTTACGCTGTAATAAATTAGTGCGTTCTTCTGCCAAATCGGGGGCGGGTATTGACTTCAGCGGGGTGAGAGTCAAAAATGAGCGGGTGTCAAAGGCAAAGGCTCAGATGGGTCTGCGCTGAGCACCGAAAGCGGACGCGAATTCAGCAGTGCTTCGATCTGAGTGAGCACTGTCTGCATCTCCTCAAAAGTAAGCAATTGATTGCCAACGATCTTATTAAGATGCGATTTCACACACTTTATATTGCCTTCCCACATACCACCGTGATGCGGAGAGAGCGGCGGGTTCATCTTCCATTCAATTCTATTTTCGCGGAACGCGGCGGCGAAAGCTTCATTGTAACCGGGTGAGTCTACTAGGGTATACAACGCTTTTAGGTGAGATTTACAACCTACAAAATTTGTGCCGCGGTCAGAGTGTACGAAACGGACCGGGCCGCGACGCGATAGGAAGCGTTTGAAAGCATTCAAAAACACTTCGGTGGACAAGTCAGATGCGAGTTCAATATGAACGGCATGAGTAACCATACATATGAACAAACAAATGTAAGATTTTTGCGAGCGAACTCCACGACGTCTGTACGGAATAGTTTGTATCGGGCCGGCGTAATCCACACCCGTATGTAGAAATGCCTTCGGTGTCTCTTTCACGCGACAGGCGGGTAGTTCTCCCATGAAGGGGAACTCGGGACGCGGTTTGTTCCTAAAACAGACGTTGCACATATGCACGCGTTTTCTAACTAAATTCCTAGCGGACAAGATCCAATACTTCTGGCGAAGCAACGAGAATAGCAAACCAGGGCCAGTATGCAGATTTACTCTGTGGTAGTGATCGACTATCAAATCTAACACGTGATCGCGAGCGGGAAGCAAAATGGGGTGTTTGCTATCAAAGTCTAAGTCAGAGTTCGTCAGTCTACCTCCTACGCGAAGTGTATCGTCTTGTAGAAAAGCGTTAAGTTTCGACAAGGTTGGAGGTAGCGACTTATTAGTTTGGATGCATTTAATCTCATTACTAAAGTGTACCTGTTGGACAGCGCGAATAACTGCTGACTCAGCTATGTCAAGGTGCGAAGATTCGAATTTACGCGGAAGTTTACGAATAAAACGTAATACGTATACGACGATGCGAAGCAGTTTTGACCATGATGATACGCGTAAAGCGAGTTCATAGAGAACGGGAGTCGCGGTCTTATCATTCGAGATGTTGGTTACTAAAACCTTTGTTTTAGCTTCCGGCGGATTTCCGGCGGATTTCCGGCGGATAGGCCATTCATTATACGGCAACTGAGCGAATGCGGGGCCGTTGAACCACAACGGGTGGTCAACCAGCTGAGCGGGAGTGAGACCACGCGAAAGACAATCAGCGGGATATTCGGTACCTTTAATGTGATGGAAGTTACGTGGATCAATATTCTTTTGAATTCTAGCGACGCGGTTGGCTACGAATGTTTGCCAGCGGGCTGGAGTGGAGTGTATCCACGCCAGAGCGACTTTACTGTCTGAAAAAGCGAGCGTGTTATTTATCTGACAACGCGATGAGTACGTATCTACCACCATGTTCATGAGTTGCGCAAGAATGAGCGCGCCGCACAACTCTAGGCGCGCGAGGGTGACTACGGTCTTAGCGGGAGCAACTCTAGACTTCGCGCACAAAAGACTAACGCAACTTTCGTTAGTGTCCGGGCAGTAGACATGAAGGTAAACGACGCCACCGTAGGCGCGTTCACTAGCGTCGGCAAAGCCGAGAAGTGTCAATACAATACGCGGTTCAATTCCTAAATAACGCGGGATTTTTACATTTGCGGCAGTTCATTGATGAACTGTGTCCAAGCGTTTACCACATTTTGCGGGGGAACGTCGTCCCAGTCAATACTATTTTCCCAAAGCGATTTAACTATAAGCTTCGCGAACAAAGTTACGGGGGCTACAAATCCCATAAGGTCCCATAGGCGAGCGATAGTCGAGAGAATGTTTCTCTTTGTACAGTTGCGTTCCTCATTCGTCACGGAAAATGCAAACTGATCAGCGGACGGAACCCAATGAAGACCTAGGACCTTCATATCGTCGGAACTGAAGTCGATCAGGTCTGTTACACGGCGGTCGGCGGGAATCGAAGCAAGAAAATCAGGTGAGTTACTCGCAAACTTAACAAGTTCGAATCCACCAGCGGAGAACAGCTGAATAAGCTGCAATGACAGCTGGGTAGCTTCGCGGGCATCTACACAACTGACGGCCAAATCGTCCATATACAGGCTGTCCTTTTCTAATACAGCGGCTGCGAGCGGATATTTCTCACGTTCATCCATTACCAGCTGTCGAATAGTGCGCATGGCCAAGAACGGGCTACAAGTCATTCCGAACGTGACTCTTTTGAACTCATACAACTGTAACGGTTCCTCTGGGCTGAATCTATAGAAGATTCTCTGAAAGCGGCGAAACGCGGTGTCTACAATCACTCTCAAATACATTTGACGGATATCTGCGCTTACTGCGATTTTATACATGCGGAAATTCAATATTATGCGAAATAAATCAGACTGTAGATTTTGCCCAGTGTGCAAAATATCATTCAGTGATACGCCCGAATCCGTAGGCATACTAGCGTTTAGAACTAAGCGAGTCTTAGTTGTCAATTTGTCCTTGCGAACTACAGCGTGATGCGGTATCACATATTGCGGAGATGCGGTGATGTCCGTCTCTTCTACTGGAGACAGATAATCTTTCTCTAAATAATCTAATATTATTTTGTCATACTCGGATTTTACTTCTGGATTAGCGAGCAAGCGGCGTTCGAGCGAAAAGAAGCGACGTTCAGCGAGATGCTTCGATTCTCCTAATAGCGCGGGGTCGCTGCGCATGGGCAGCGCGACTACATAGCGGCCTAGTTCGTCCCGAGTGGTCGTATCTACAAAAATATTCTCACACTCCTGTTCCTCAGGCGTTAGAAGCTCACCCTTTTTTGGCAAGTCTTCTATTTCAAAAAAGCGTGACACGCAAGGAGTGTCGAACGCACAAAACGAGCGCAATACGTCGGTTTCTATTCCAGTGGGGGCATTACCCATAACTAAGTACCCTAACAACGTTTCTACTGCGACTGGTTCGCCAGGCGCGCGAGATACTTTTTTCCGCAACAAAATTCGCGTGAAAACATCGCAACCTAGTATAAGGTCAATGACCCCGGGCGAGTGGTAAGTATCGTCAGCGAGCGGCAACCCCTGTAGGTATGGCAGCGCTTCAGTGTTTACGCGCGATGTCGGTAACTCACTGGTTATGCGGTCTACGACGTACGGTTCGATAGCGAACGATACATTTCGATCGATTCGAGAATGGACCACTAAATTGGTTACACCTTCAGCTTTATTTACTACGTCACCGAGTCCGGAGACGTGTGCATTTTGCGAGGGACGAATAGGTATACCTAAGCGTTTACAACAATTTGTCGTAATTATATCACGCATCGATCCACAATCAACTAAAACGCGAATAGGTATTAACTGCGTAGAGTCGGATGCTTGAGCGAGACACGTAGCGGTGCCTAACAACACGGTACGCGGAGCGGAATCACTATTTGGCGAGAAATTACAATTATTTTCGTTTATACATAACGAAACATCTTGAGCGGGTGCGAGCGATGCGGAAGCGACATTCGAATCAAAATCGTTATTAGCGGATAACTCATAATTATCCTTCCTTGTCTTCTAGATTTAATTGGTTAACATGTAGTAGTCCTCGTCTACGTTTGACCCACTCGCACGTAGTTTAGCGCCATAAGAGAAAAAGAGACAGCTAGGTAGTCTCCCACCTCGGCGCCATTGCACGGTCCAAGCCTCATTCGTTTTCGTGCGCGCACGGCTACCGCACGTAGTGAAAAATATTTCTTAAAAAGTTCGTTAATTATTTGAATTTAACAAGTGTGCAAAAATGTGCCTAGAAGAAAATAAATCCTTACGTTACTTTTAAATAAGGAGGTTATGTGGAAATGAAATATGAAAATCATTTAAAAAATAACAAGTGCAGTGAAAATTATTTTTATTTTAACATGATGGGAGAATTAGCTTCGAGTCAACGCGAGACGTTGACCAATAGCCATTTTTGCTTCGAGTCAATGCGGGACATTGACCAATAGCCATTTTTGCTTCGAGTCAATGCGGGACATTGACCAATAGCCATTTTTGCTTCGAGTCAATGCGAGACATTGACCAATAGCTACTATTAGAGTTAATGCGAGACATTAACCACACTATAATATTCCTGTTTCGTATGAACTGGAATCATCAGCTTTCTAATGCTTATGCGGCTGCTCCATCAACCCTCGCTCGCCGCCACAGGTGAAGCGTTAGCAGCATCGTGGCTCATATCACTGCACTGCCACTACAGCCACCGCTGCTTATGCAGCCGACAACGATGCAGAAAAAGCGGCAATGACGACGGATGGATTGCCTCCCGAAACCTCCTGAAACAGCGCTGCTATAACCGCCGCGCCGTCCGCCAAAACCGCCGCCGGCGCCGCCACCACCAACTGCCACCGCCTACAGGTGATATATTGTATCACAACAATTATAAGCATTTGACTTCTGATTAATTTTCCGGCACATATCCACCGCCATCGTGCGTTTGGACTGATGCCTACTATCCGCAGTGAAGGTTCCTTGTAGTGTTTCCAAATGCGTGTGTTATTATTTCAAAACCATTCTCGAGAAGGACGGTCTATTTAAAAATAAAAACAATTTTCTTGAGTTTGTCATCTGACAATAACTCCAGAAGTTGTGGCAATGCTAACAATGAGATGAGAATAAGATGGAGACAAAAACACAGATTTTGTTGTGTATTAGCTATTTTGCTTACGTTACGGTTATGTCCAATACCGCTAACCTGATTTATTGAAACTACGGACATCCCGTCATTTCAGTTTAATTGATTTAATGAATGAAAGAACTATCCGACCGATTTCGGTCATGGCGACCACTTCGACTCCTAGTCGACTTGTTGGCTGCGGGGTGCCCGAAAATAGCTAATATACTCAATGCAAACCTGTGCACAGTGCAGTTTAATTAAGTAATATATCAGCCTTTTATTTATTTCTTCATCATAAAATAAAATACTTATACACTGGAATCAAAAGGGAGACACTCATTTATTACGTGTTGTGTTTGATTGTTTTATGAAGATGTCATAGGGCATGCAGAAAGCTAACGAGTCGAGTTGCATCGGATAGCGAGCAGGGACATATTTATGTATGTATGTGCAACTGCCGCTTAGCCAGCCCAAGCGCAACCCGTCGCATCGCCGCGCCGCGCCGCGCCGGCCTATTACTGCGAAGCGCACCCGCCGCCGCGCAGCCGCATTTTAAGGTAGCGGGTAGATGGAAAAATTTTATGGAAATATTTTATGGATGCATTAAAAAGGTTTTTTTGGTATAACTAGACCATTATACACAAAATATTGAAATAAAGAATCTCAGTCTCCCAAATGACACATTAACCTTCTTGGCCCCTGGCCAAGTCCTTGCCAAAATATGGTATATTTTTTGTCAAAATCGTAAAAGTTAATGAAGCATCCCTTTGAAAAACTCTTTGCTTCGAGTATTATTTTTATAATCCGTAAAAGTGAAGATAAGGTTAATTTATACTGGAACTAAAATGTTCATCAAATATTGTTGTACATTGTGAATATTGATAACTTTAAATCTATTTTATCGTAGTTGCCCAGGGCAGTTACATGGTAAAAGTAATAAAATCGGCCGATTTCCTCGTGCTCATGCATGATTGTAACATACTTAAAACACTTTTTCTATATACTTGTGTTTAACCTTTCAGCCTGTGCTCAACCTTTATAGGACTCTAGTGCTATGAACACTATAGTGCTCATTAGCTTAATAAACAGATACAGGAGTATTTTCAATCGGTTTTTACTATACTATTCTATGTAATTCTTCTTTTCGTGTCGATAACAAGCCTAGATGGCCTTAGTCCGGGATTCAGCCACGCGAATCGCACTGCCCGTGGTGGCACTCATTGGATCTTCCTGCGTGCAGTTGTTTGGGCACGCAGGGCACGACCTCAAATACTCCATCGTTTAGGGAACTACGCCACACCTACACTCCAATTTGAAACCGTCTGAGAATGTTACCACCATTATGAAATAAGGTTTTTTGTACCTTATATTTTAAATTGTCTCTTTTTTATGCCTAGCTTCTACTACTTACACGAAACTTGCAATGACAGCGTTTCGGGAAGTATTAATTATAACAGTTACATATACCCACGTTACAGGTATACGTTTTCTTATGAAGCTATGCCTGTTTTTTAAGTTTAATGCAAGTTAATTCTAGAAGCTACCGCAATCACCAGATAAGAATAAACAATAATGATTTATGGGCGAAATCTGTGAATTTTTATATGGTGCACAATCAAAATTTTGACCTTTGCATAAGCAAAATTTTCGTTAATGCCTGCCTCCGCAGTACACTGGAGATGTCCTTGTGAGGGTAATAATGAGGATGGTTAAAATTATTTATTGATACTGTTTAAGATTGCCTATAATCAAAATACACATTAAAAATATTTATATGATGAATTAAAAATGAAACATGTGAACATCAGCGAATTTCGCGAAAACAAAATTATTATAAGCCATACCTTACGTGAAACTTCTGGTATATTTGGAACATACATTATTTACAATTAAGCGACATCATTTCGTGGGTATATAAAATTACAGCAACTTTTTGTCTGTATTAACCGAAACACACAACGAAAGAGCGAGAAAATAAAGTGTTTAAAAGTTGGGACAATAGAATACTATTGCTGATGTGCTGAATAATAAATATATTTATATTTGCGTCACACATATACATATAAAACTTTCTAAAGTTACTGTTATCAATACAGTCTAGATAAATCTACTAAACATTTATAAAACAAGAATGTTTCCTACTGCATTCCAAAACTTATTAATAAGCTTATCCAGCCTAAAATAATAATTTTAACTAAAAGGATAAATACAAA
Source organism: Coleophora deauratella (assembly GCA_958295455.1). NCBI lineage: Eukaryota > Metazoa > Arthropoda > Insecta > Lepidoptera > Coleophoridae > Coleophora > Coleophora deauratella. The sequence continues at coordinate 7,397,322 of OY282409.1, read as the reverse complement.
ATGTAATTAATACCAAAATGCATTTTACTGAACAGACCTCAAAACCCTTTTTCGGTTAATTATCTGTGTAACTCTATTCAACGGTTCCCACCTTTTCCAATTATTATGAACTTCAAATTATTATTTTGAAATTATGACTTATTATGTACTAAGTAATAACTAATAAGTTAAAAAAAAAAAAAAAAACACCTGCTGATCAAGATACCAAAGATCCGTTTTCATACCTGACGTAGGGTCTGTTATGAAATCATATAATAATTCATGTATTTCTTATAAGTGAATCTGAAACTTAATATTCAAATATTTTCTCAAATATTTACTTATTCAATTCGTATAGGGAACGAACAAATGCATACCGTCAGCACTGTGCTGGACATGAAATCCCTATCAATGGTCGATAACACCAAGTTTCAGTTCACGTCTGGCTTTAAACAGTGGGGGAATATTATCAATCGAGAGTATAGATTCGTTGGTTTGTTCACGGCTCATCCCCATCGCGAATATATTATATAGTTATTCGGGTTTATTTTGTGTTATTATTTTTTTGCCAAATTGCCTAAAAATGAATTTCTGATGTTCAAGGTGAATTATTCAAGCAGTACATAAAAGATGTACAGGTTAAAACCATATTTGTTAAAATACGATACATAGTGTAATTAAGGTACCCGAATATCGTATTAGATGGTATTAGTTTACCATTTTAGCAGTTCTTTGGACTTAGAACAGATTTTCCAAATAGCTAAAAGGATGGAAATGTCAAACAAGTTCCCGTATGAAATTTTCAAGTATATGTCAATAGATTATTCATTTATTACTAAACTAATTCATATCCGGTTATGTAAGACGTCTAGAAAAAGCATACTTAAACGACGCTGCATATACCTTTCATAAAACACTATCGTCTATCGCTACACTTATGCTAAGTGTAACCTCCTCACTCAGAACCTAACGTCAAGTTCAACTAACAATCAGACTAACAATCACATTCATAAAATTGAACAAGATTTAATTTTATTTTCACATTGTTTATTTGATAACCTTCTAGGAAGTGTTATTTTTAATAATTTATTGTGTACACAAAATGGGCATAATATAAAAGCTTACCATCAGATATACGCAAGGGGTGCAACTTGTTTCTAAAAGAAATTTCTTCCAGAAATAAATTTCTGTTAATTGAATTGCAGTTTTATAAATTCTCTCAGATTATATTTTATTGCAATAATTCTCATACCTATTACCTACAACATTGTTAGTCTCTCTAAACATCTACATGTTAACCAATTAAATCTAGAAGACAAGGAAGGATAATTAGATGATCAAACGAACTTACCTCAAGTGAAGTTCGATCTTAATTATCCTTCCTTGTCGGAGAGATTTAAGGTCCCTCCCTGCCCTAGAGTAGACAATACTAGGATGCTAGTATTAAAACCCCTAATACCAATGTTGTAGGATGTAGGTTGCCTTTTTTTATTCTCTAAAATGAATGAGGCTTGGACCGTGCAATGGCGCCGAGGTGGGAGACTACCTAGCTGTCTCTTTTTCTCTTATGGCGCTAAACTACGTGCGAGTGGGTCAAACGTAGACGAGGACTACTACATGTTAACCAATTAAATCTCTCCGACAAGGAAGGATAATTAAGATCGAACTTCACTTGAGGTAAGTTCGTTTGATCATCTAATTATAATCCTCCCGATTATAATTATACAAATGCGCGGGAGCGGTTTCATTCAACAACATAGTTTTATTATTATTATTAGCGAGAGAAACGCGGTGCGAAGCGGGAGCGGGGCTAGTGTGGCCTTGGCGAACGAGCGGGGTGCGCGAGACAGAGACAGACGCGGGAGCGCGAGTGTTCGGCGGGAGATCGCGACCATCATGCGTGGGAGCGGGACAACTATAGCGAGGCGCGGGAGAGGGCGCGGGAGCACGTCGCAGCGGCGGCGCGACGACGACTTGCGCGCGCGAGGCAAGCGCGGAGCCCTGGGGCTGCGCTGGCGGAGGCCCGCGGGGCGCGGTGGCAGGCACGAGTGACGTCGACGGATGGCGCGCGAACTCATTCGATCGTGCGGAGTTTTCATTATTTAAATGAATAAGCGAATGATGACTGCGGGAACAAATCTTACAACCTTGTAGCGATTTGCATTCGTTTATCATATGCTTATCACTGAGGCAGTTAAAACATAATCTACTGTTTTTTACTAAACGGAACCTTTCGTAGGGCGGGAGCGCGTTAAACTGCGGGCAAGAATACAGTTGATGTTCTTCTACTTGGCAACAATAACAGATATGCCTATCATTCTGTACATTCAAAAATGTGTAGGTATTTGTCGATCTAGTTTTATTATCGTGCGATTTTAGGTATTTTGAGTGAGAAGCGGATGGTTGTTCCGATCGGTTTTGTTTACTATTGTCGTGATTAAATAGATTAGCGCGGTTTAATATGCGGTGGTGATCGCGAACAAAGTCTATCAATTCTAAGCTAGACGGGAACCCTTTACTGTCGCGAATTGACATCTCAAAACACCTCACAGTCTCCACGTCTAGGCATTTTAATCCTAAATGTACGAACATGAACTCTGATAAGTCATCTAATTTTAACTGTTTGAGTGCGGATATTATTGAAGAGAATTTATCTACGAAATTCTCTAGGGCTGCGGGCGAGGCGGATTTAACCGGTTTTATTTTCAATAACTGGTCTAAATAGGACGCGGCTAGAACACGATTATCATTATATTTTTTACACAGAGCGGTCCATAGAATGGAGTAATTATCACCCGTAGGTATCAAACCTCTACAAACGGATAGAGCGTCACCTGTCAATCTGCCTATCAAATACTGAACTCTTTCTGAATCAGATAGCGAGCGATTTTCGTGCACCATTGTGCGGAAGTTTTCATAAAAGATTGGCCAGTTTTGTATGTTACCATCAAATGAACACAATTCTAAACGGGGCAACTTTATGTTATGCGATGCGGATGCGGATGCGGGAGCCTCTACTTTAGGCGAAACAATTATAGCGGGAGCGGGCGCGGGTGCGGATGCAGATGCGGTCAAACTAGCCAACTTGACTTTGATTTTAGCGAACAATTCGTCAAACGAAATTATGGGATAGTAATTCGGTTGGAAAGTAGGGCTACTTTCCGCTAGAATGCGGTTTTTATCTTCGATTGCGGCAATATACTCAGTGCGTATATCCTCTAACATTGCACAACTACAAATGAAATTATTTTTATTTTCAACACTATCGGATACTTTAGACATAGAGTCGAAGAGCATTTGGATTCTTTGAAAACCTAGAGCGGCCTTGGCTTCAGCCATCTGAAGATTCCTATCAACTTTAGCGGTAGCGTCGGCAGTAGCCGATTCCTGTTTGCTAGACGCCATCTTGTTTTCACTACAATGAAAAAACTATTCGGTGAGAGGACCAAAAAATGTAGGCGCGAATAAGTGGACTGTATAGTTCGGGCTGGCTGGCACCTATCATGAGGAATCTAATGCAACCGCAATAACACAAGTAGGTAGGGCAAGGTAAAGGATGTAGACTCACCACACACGCAAGCAACCAATCCGAGCATCCAAATGATGTATAGCGAGGGTTAGTAGGCAGGTGTAGAACTTCACTTCACCAAGTCTCTGCTATTTAGTTAGTACACAGACACCAATGGGTTATACACAACACAAATAAAGCGGTTAGTTCAGAATGTGAGCGGCGGAGCGTGATCCGCGTCAGTAGCGAGCGGGTCAAAAACAAAGCGTATTGCGAGCGCGACGTCGAAAAGCGCACTGTCGAGCCGAGGCGGCGGCCGCGGATCGCAGACGCCGAAGCCGAAGCTCCTCGGATGCGTTCGGGTATTCCCGAAACAAGCGCCGACCTCTCATTGGTTGGCGCAACGATGTTGCTGTACACAGCGTGAATGTGAAAGGAATGAGGGAAATGGAAAAATATATAGAACAAAAGGAGACAGGAAAAGGAACTATGTGCTACTGCGGTGCGTACAAAACATTGGCTAAACCAACCTGATTTAATTATTTGTTTATGATACGAAAAACTCTAAAATGGAAAATTCAAACTAATATAAGAAGTTTTAAATTATTTGTAGATTTTAGACGACTTATAAGATCACTCCAATTATGGAGTTAACCCCTCCCTCATTTGCCTGGGTAACATTTCAAAATGATTCGTCCAAGTTGCTTAGAGATAAGAATACACAATATATCACATTAATCCTCCCAGATTATCATTATTATATCACGCAATATTGTACAATCAGATACTGAAAATCAACCGGCAAACCACATCATGTGGTGTTGTCCTATCTTCAGAGTTTAGTTTAATGATCTAATCGAATAAAATATATCGACGCTTGAAAGGAAAAGTTGACTGGCGACATGGCGCTTAGGGCGCTTTTGTCATGCGGATTTCTGCACGCAGCTCGCATGCGTGCCGCCCGCAACCTATCGTTTCATTACATGTTTTTTGGGCCCTTTTATTGTCACACGCACGCGGGTCGCTTTGGAAACGTCGCATGAATGCGGGCGCGGCCCGCATGCGGGCAAAAACCCGCATGACAATAAAAGCGCCCTTAGTCAACTTTTCCTTTCAAGCGTAGATATTATGATATAGTTCATTCCAATCAAAAAAAAGCAAAAGGTAAACAAACGTAGTATGCAGATGACATTGACATGTGTTAGTTCCATAGTAAGTTTGTTTACGTTTTGCTTTTTTTTGATTGGAATGAACCATTGGAAGAAACCATAACCTATCCTGTGAAATCTATGGATTCAAGTTTACGAGTATAAACAAAATCCGTCCTGTACGAAAACCGAGAATGCAAAATGCACGATTGTACTTGTGCAGAACAATAAACAGACTTATACCTATATCTACGAATACGGATAATGATAAAAAACCTTAACACTGTGCCTGAGAGTGACTTGTTTGTTTTAGTTTTAGCCACGGTGAGCTAAGCGCTTTGCCTTACTCATGCTCACATAATGCATGAGTATTCGTCACGCTAAAGTTTTAAACATGCAGAAGTTACGTGTGTAAGTAAGTACACGAGTTTGGAATATCTTCGATTTAATCGAAAATGAAATACAAAATGAATACATAATAATATGTCCCGTCCCATATATGTATCAATAAAATAGGACCCGGTAAAGGATTTCTACGCATCGTACTAGTTTGTTTCTATTATTTAAATTAAAAATAAAGATTCTAACAGATTATACATATATATCAGCTGATCAATTTGTATAAAGAATCCCTTTTTAGGGTTCCGTAGCCAAATGGCAAAAAACGGAACCCTTATGAAATTGTCATGTCTGTCTGTCTGTCTGTCCGTCCGTATGCCACTTTTTTCCGAAACTATAAGAACTATACTATTGAAACTTGATAAGTAGATGTATTCTGTGCGCCGCATTAAGATTTTCACACAAAAATAGAAAAAAAAACAATAAATTTTGGAGATCCCCATACTTAGAACTGAAACTCATTTTTATTTTCATCAAACCCATACGTGTGGGGTATCTATGGATAGGTCTTCAAAAATAATATTGAGGTTTCTAATATCAGTTTTTTCTAAACTGAATAGTTTGCGCGAGAGACACTTCCAAAGTGGTAAAATGTGTCCCCCCCCCCCCTGTAACTTCTAAAGTAAGAGAATGATAAAACTAAAAAAAATATATGATGTACATTACCATGCAAACTTCCACCGAAAATTGGTTTAAACGAGATCTAGTAAGTAGTTTTTTTTAATACGTCATAAATCGTAAACCGCAATTTACCTACAACGAACTACAAGAACTTTTATATTATGTTACTTGCTTCTACGGAACCCTTCATGGGCGAGTCCGACTCGCACTTGGCCGCTTTTTTTTCTATTTCAGCAAAGTTATTTAGTATGATATGTGGAATCCCCAGTTAACGGATCCTACAGCTATTTCGTTACACCGTGTTGACCTCTGAATTCTATCTGAAGTTGGTAATAGCACAACCATAGAACAACACGTAATCAACAAGATTATAAAGTATAGATGTAGATTACCTTGAACTGACAAAACTAGGAAAGTAGATCAAGTGACACAGCCGCCGCGTCCCCTCGTACGGAACGTAAATAAATAATTGCAGTTATTATTGATCAAAATAAGGGAAAGATGTTTAGTTTCATGAGTAGAAGCGCTAGTCAAAACAGTGTCAGTGCCTTTAAAATTGCGCTATGACTTACTTGACTTACCTACTTAATGTCCTAAGTCCCCTAGATGGGGCAGAGGGCGTCCACAGTGCTCCGCCATTGCGTTCTGTGTGGAGTTACGCGTTTCACTTCGGGCCATGATAACCCAATCTTTATATCAGTTGCCACTGAGCGTCGCCAGGATTGTTTGGGAACGGCCACGTTTTCTTTTCCTTGTGGGGTCCACTCTCCCTTCTGAGAGTGTGGCCAACCCACGTCTACTTTCGACGAGCGATCTGATGACCAATCGGTTTTTCACGACACATTTCCCAGAGTTGCCCGTTGGAAATTTTCAGCGTAGTCTAAGTCGTCCAATTGCTCGGTCAACCCCCACTCTATACCGCTGGCTCGTTGGCTCTGTGCATTATACCACCCAGGTCAATGAGGAACAGCCAGAATGAGATAATACAGCCTTATCTGACTCCCACATGCACGTCAATGTCATCGGCGATGAGACCGTCGTGTGCAACTTTACAAGAGTATTTCTTGTAGATTGCTTTCAGAAAGTCTCTGATTTTAGGCGGGACAAAAATTGCCCTATACATATTGAATATTATATTGATATTGTTTGCTTAGTAATAAATTTTATTCTTTACCTTATCTCTATGGTTCATGTAGAAAACCCAAGTAGGTAAACTTTTATCTGGGTGGAATGTTAATGGTTAAAAATTTTGCTTTGATTAGATAAACGATAAATCGATTTCATATCTCCGACAAAAGGTACCACAACCAGAGAGTCGTGGGTTTTTCGCCACCTAAGGCAACATTTGGATGAGGTGCAAAGTTTGCTCTGTCTTTATCTGTGTTTAATATCTGTTAATGTACCTATTTGAACATTGTATAAGCGTGGTATAAGTACTACCTATCACTATCACAAGTCTCTGATAGAAACGGTCACAACCTCCATCCTCCCCTCAATCAACAGTGCAGCAAAATAATATGCGAAATAACAAAGTTTCCCGCATATTTTCGCCCTTCATTGAAAGCACGGCAAAGTCTAAACTAAGTAACCCAACGCGGTCTCCAATGTACAAGTACCTACCATTCTTCCTAACCTTCTATCGTGTGGCACAGTGGCACCTAACGCATTATAAAGGTGCTTCCAAAATATATGCCACCGCTGCAATGGGAGTAAGAGTCATGCATATAGATTACAACAGTAAAAAAAATTCGTGCCCCGGAGTCGTTAAATTGATTTGGGAGACTAAACATTTTTTTTTTACTTTGATTCAATTTCGCACAACACGGTCCGTCAAGTACGTACGCTCCGTCATGAAGTCATGAATGAACTCGATGTCATTTCACTGAATGAAAGCAACGCACGCTCGTAGGTATCTCTTTTTACAGGTTAATTTAGTGAACAGCTGATTGTCTTTAAATTAAATGTAGAGAAGAATAAACAAACTTACCAGTTATTAAAACGGCTTATTCACGTAACAAGGTGATAAACTTACCATCGCACTTTGACAGGCTTTGGACTGTTAAATTACGTACTTGTAATGTATCTGTAAAAAGTTTAGGTAGGTAAGGCATCTACTCAAGAGTAGATGCGTAAAATTAAAAAGAACGTGTATTACAGTAAGTAACTTGGCGTGTTTCTAAGTTCATCACCTTATTTACAAGGATTTGCACAACACAACACTGGTGGCTGGCTGACTCACACCAAACCTCTGTTCATACGGGTCTACGGCAAACGCAGGGATGTTATTTGCACTCGCGGTAGTAGTGTCAATCACCTTATTTACAAGCTATTTCACAACACAACAAAGTTTTACATCAGTTTTACAACACAGTAAAGTTCTCGAGTGGTGACTGCGCACTGGAATACGCAGTGTGGGCAGGCCCCCGACTCGGTGGACCGACGAAGACCTGGTGAAGGTTGCGGGAAGCCGCTGGATGCGAGCCGCACAGAACCGGTCGGTGTGGAAATCCTTGGGGGAGGCCTTAGTCCAGCAGTGGACGTTTTTCGGTTGATGATGATGACACAACACAACACTGGTGGCTGACTCTTACACCAAAACTTTGCTCATACAGGTTTACGGCATGCGCAGGGATGTTATTGCACTCGCGATCAGAGGGTATCGCGGTAGCAGAGTATCATTTCAAGATACTCTTGATTCGTATGTACGTCTAAGTGACATCGTTATCTCACTCGCGGATGGGGGCGCAGGCGGTGCAAAACGTTCGCGTCACGCCTGCGCGTCACCGCTGCGCATAGCGAACTGACTGACCTGTACGAAGGGCGCGCGGGCGCCAACCGCCCCCGCCCGCCGGGTCGCGCCCCGCTCCCGAGTGAGTATGCGAAAGGATGCGGACAGATCAAAGCCTTTTGTAGCACGACACAAGTGCCGAATTTGTTTGATGTCTAGCAGCAACGTCGGAGCGTTTAAGCATGTTTTCGCGCGCCTGGTTTCATTCAACACAATACGGGATGGCTTAATAAAGTAAAGCAATTTATTTTTATGATTGTTATTTTTTTGTATGGAAAAAAAAAGAACAGTTTCCGGACATGAATGTCTCATTTTCGTGATCACTATACGTGATACTTTCTCCCATTTCAGCCGTGGCATATATTTTAGAAGCACCCTATATAATCTTTTTAAACATTAGTATTTGAATGATCAGTTAAAAGTAAAATAAACATATAACAATGAACACACAGAGAAAAAGCGACCAAGTACGAGTCGGACTCGCCCATGAAGGGTTCCGTAGCAGCAAGTAACATAATATAAAAGTTCTTGTAGTTCGTTGTAGGTAAATTGCGGTTTACGATGCGGACGGACAGACAGACAGACAGACACACAGACAGACAGACATGACGAATCCATAAGGGTTCCGTTTTTTGCCATTTGGCTACGGAACCCTAAAAAGCCTATCCATAAGTTCAAGGTGCAATAATTTGGGTGGCAAGTAAATATAAAACTTTTCTTTTTAGCACGGCTATATAGTAAAAGTAAGTATACTTCATTCCAATAAAAAAAAAGCAAAACGTAAACAAACTTACTATGGAACTGACACATGTCAATGTCATCTGCATACTATGTTTGTTTATCTTTTGCTTTTTTTTGATTGGAATGAACCATATGTCATAGTGTTAAGGCTTAATTTTTGTGACACATCACAAATATAATTTTAATTATACATGGTGTTAAAAAAGTATGTTTGGGACACGATTCATTTTGGGCCTGGTCACTTTGCAAGCATCTACTTAAATAAAAAACATTTCGAGTTTGAGTTTGATCAGGGTGTCCACTCAAAATTCCCAAAATACTTCCCTGACCTTTCCCTGACCATTTTGTAAAATTTCCCTGACCCTTATAATCCATTTTAGAACCTTTTTAGGATTTTTTGTTTGATTGATGGTTTATTTTTAAATTTCATCTGGAGACTGGGAAAAATTGGTTATCAATCTGCCATACGACTTCACACCAGCTACGAGTAAACGAGCTTTTAACAAGGGATTTTCATTAAATCTCTGAGATTTTTGTTTGTTGTTTTCTGGGACCTGTAGATTACAAATTGGCTTACACTGTCAAAAAAATGTGCTCTTTCAAGACAAGGACCATTTTCCAGCCATCTAACTCAGGTTAATTTCTGAAATGAAGAGCCTCCACTCATATCTGTGTAAAAAGCTCAACGTTCTGGACAGTCTTTGAATAGCTCGTACATAGATTTCAATACATCATACATGTCCTACACATTATGCATATGACCTTTCTCCCAGTCCTATTTAATAGGTAGACCACAGACTTCATTTTCAAGTAGAGTTTTCGCGCTCTCCTACTCCACAAGCCTTGTGGAGGAAATGTGCAAACAGTCCCCAAAAAGTGGGATAGAACTGATCCGTCGAATTACAGGCCAATAGCTATATTACCTCGCTCATTTCAAGGTGATGGAGCGTGTAAATAATAATATAGCTCCTAGCATATCTGGAAGATCACGACCTCATCAACCGCCAATACGGGATTTGAAAGAAGCCCATGGATCAACTCGCTAAGAAGAAGAAGAATACAGGTTTCGTCATGGCCGGTCAGCTGGTGATCTTATTGTATGCCTACACACCGCTGGGCCGAAGCCATTAAAAGTCGAGGGGAGCCTTGATATAGCTAAGGTGTTCGATTACCGATTAGTGTCTGGATTAGGCACTTCTATCAAAATTACCAGCATACGGCCTACCCGTGGGGTTGTGCATTTGGATCGCTGTGTGATAAGAGCATTAAAGTCCTTTGCGATAACAGGTCCTCTGACACTAAACACATTAATGCTAGTGCCCCGCAAGGTTCTGTACTCTCGCCAACTCTATTCCTCCTGCATATCAATGATATCTGCAAATACTCAGTATCCATTGCTGTGCGAATGACAGTACGGGTGATGCGCAGTACACAGGCCGTGCAACATCCCACGGGCCGAGGCGGAGAAGAGTCGTGCCAGGCTTGTGTTTGAAGTCGAAGACACTCTGGAGCAAGTCTCCGAATGGGGTAGACTAAACTTAGTCCGTTTTAACCCAACGAAAACGCAAGTCTGAGCGATCACCGGAAAAAAGTCCCTTTTACTGTGGCACCTCAGTTCTAAGGAACGACGCTTGCTGTTGGTATACGAGCATCGGGATGCTGGTGTCGACATTTCTAGCAACTTTCAACTTCGGGGTCACCTCGAAAAATCCTGGAGTGCTAAATAGAGCAAAGCGGTACTTCAGACCCAGAGAGCACTTGTAGCTACACAAAGTGAGGCCACATGGAGAACTGCTCATATCTCTGGGCAGAAGCACCCAAGTATCAACTGAACTCCCTCGACTCCACCTCAACGACCCTGAGCTCACAGGCGGCCTTGAACCCCTCAGCTTCCGGAGAAACTGTGTGTTCTACCGCTTATACAACAGCATGTGTTCTGTCTGAGGAAATATTCGACATGATGCCTATGGTACAGTTTTATCACCACGACACTCCATCGGAGTGGAGTTCATCTCCACCAACTAAGGGCGCTTTTATTGTCATGCGTGGCACACGCACGCAGGACGCTTTGGAAACGCAGCACGCATGCGGGCCTGGCCCGCGTGCGGGCTGAAATCCGCGTGACAATAAAAGCGCCCTAAAGCCAAATTGGTTTCGAACCGTCAAGCTCCCTCAAGCTATGGAATGCAAAGTCATGACATGATGTAGATCACTGATAACTTGAAAAAAAAAAAGTCTGGGTTAAATATCAGCAAAGACAGGGAGTTATCAGATTAGAGCATGGATGTTTCCCTCACTAACAATCATTGGGAAAACGTAAATATCCTTGACTTTTCCAGGTCGCCAGGTCATTTTTTTTTTCTTTTTAACCTCAATTGATAAGCCCTTGGTATCATCTCACCTGATGGTAAGTGATGATGATGCCGAAGATGGAAGCGGGCTTACCAAGATTCCCCAACGCAATGGGGAACTGGCTATCTTATCTTCATGCCGGAATACTCCCATATCAAAGGCCGGCAACGCACTTGTGACTCCTCTGGTATTGCGTGTGTCTATGGGCGGCGGTAATCGCTTACCATCCGTGTGATCGTTTGCCACCTCTGCCATAAGAAAAAAAAACATAATAAAGCCTTACCTTTACATCTCCTTTATCGGTGACAGTGACTTGGTAACATGGTAAGGAGTCAAAGCCAGGGAAGTCTTCAATATCCCCAGTTTTCAGGTTAAAGCAGGCTCCATGCCAGGGACAGCGCACTCGGCCGTCCCCCAGGGCACCGTTGACTAGTGGTGCTCCATAATGTGTACATTTGGTACCAACGGCGCTAATCTCTCCCTTCTGTTTTACTACAAGAACTTTGCCTTCTTCTCCAAGGTCAAAAACTTTCATTTCATTTTCATTCAGCTCATTTTCCTTGCATACAACTTGTTCTATGTAGTTGCTTTGAGATTCCATACGAGATATTGTTCCACCTAAAATTTAATTAAGTATTATGATTATACTTTGGATAAAATACATTCTTTATGGTACCACCATATTCACCCTGTATTGTATTCGGGAGTATACAATACAGGGTGTTAAAAAAGGTTTCAATATTTTTACTGTTGTTATTCTATACTTGATTCTGAGTAACCTCTTATTTCAAATGCACTTTTTTTTAACACCTTTATTATTTTATTTTTTGATAAATTATAAGCAACATAATCAACATCTTTACTTTCTATCAGGTATAGTCAAACATACTCAAATAAACAAAAAAAAAGAACAAATTATCTAAATATGACCATTCTCGTCTTTCATGCATAATAAACAGGTTGAAAATCCTTGAAAAATAGATGTCAGTTTTATAAGCATACAATATTTACAATTTTGGCAATAGTTGTAAAGTAAATAAACAAGTAAGAATAAATCTTCAATAACCTACAAAAGCATCAATAAACAACGGGCACATTCTTGGTACTTAAAGCTGGTTTACACTTTGTTTAGTTAAGTAGAGAGTTAACTTGCGGTTTTGGAGAATCAAGTTCTTGTCATCGTTTGAATGGAGATTTTCCAGTTAACTAAATGATTAAGTACAGAGACTAGAATGACATTCTATTTTTTCAGCAAGTCAAGTGCAAATCCCCCCACCCGCATGTCTCCCCACACCCCGACAACTAAACTCGCCGCGCATGTGAACGGGTGAGTTTAGTGTGTCCATTATTCCAGCGGAATGTTGTAGCTAAGAAGAATGTGAGTATAATAGGGAATTAGAGCATCATTAGGACTAATTGTGCGCCAGCAGCGGAATTTGTGCGTCTTATAATTTCGGAGATATTCATTAAAAACCGATTCCGCCAGGGTCACGTTCCCCCAGCGGCATGATTTGGAAAAAGACGGTCTAGCTCATAACAAAGTACATGACTGAGTAGCTTTCGTCGTGTTATAAATGTGCGCAAATAGCAGAATTTGTGCATCTTACGGTTTTCGAATTATTCAAGATTCCGCTGCAGTAACGTTTTTGGGTTTTCTGTATCTCGAAAACGGCTGATAAAAGAAATTTCAAAAAAAAACCACTAGTAGACCTTAATTTGTGCGTAATTTGAGCAATGTTAGTTTTTTGAAAATTATGATATTTTTTTAGTAATTAATTTGTTTAGAAAATCAGGAAATTCTGATTTACAAGGAAACGAGTGAAGTTGCAATCGAATAAAGAGCACTCAAATATTCCTCTAGTAGACCCTAACAATATCTGCAATTGTGAATTGTATTATCCAGTCAATTAGTGAGATATACCATTTAATTACGAAATAAAGTTAGCGAAATTTTAAAGATTGAATTTAGTGCTCCCATAAGACTATAAAACATGAAATTCTACATAAAATTAGAGCGTCCTGCTAGCAAGCTTTCCTGTAAGTTTCAGCTTTGAATAACGTTGATTTAAAAAGATTTACCCAAAAGAAGAAAGAACGAACATTTTCCCTATAACCCGACCAAATTAGAATGTATACGAGAAAGCGGCCGCGCCATACAAAAGGATAACCTTCCTAAATTGGTAGCATACAACCAGAACTAATTGGACAATTAAGCAGAAAAATATTTGATATGATGTTAATATATGTTTTATTATTTGGCGTCGTATTTAAATTTACTAAAATCGGGTAACATCGACAATTTGAACAACAAACTTTTTGATGTATCGGCATAAAACTCAAAATGTTTAAGTAGATGCTTTGCACATGCTTTTAAATCGTAAATTTTTTTTTCTACCTAGTACCATAGAACAAATACCATACCATAGAATAGCATAGAAGTAATTTAGTACTTTATTACCTCTATGTGTTGAGGTATATTTCTCGCAAAGCAGATATAATCAAATCAATGCTTTGTTAATTTCTGATCAAAGTGTTTATCTTATCGCTTTGAACTGAGCTGCGCTTCTCACACAGGTAGCCCCCGGGGCACGGGTACAGGTAATGAGCTCCCCCCGTCGCGCGAGTTCCCGTGTTTTTGAAACCCGTCCAGATGTGCACCCGTCCATGTGGCAGATTTCTGCCATTTGGGCAGATTTGGCTACTAAATTTTAACTCAGGCAGAATAAGCTGACGATTTAAAAAAGTTTTTGTCAGTTTTCAAGGAAATACTTTTTTTAAATAGCAATAGAAAAGTTATATATTTTTTTTTATGACTTGCTAACTAGAAAATAATTTTAATTAGGTTCTGAGCTAGCAACTTTTGTTTCATGCAAGGTAGTACGGGAATTTCCCGTTTATTAATTTTATGTAGGTGAACCATATACATAATTATCCATAATATCAGGGTTCCACGTAGTGTGGCAGATTTTAGCAGATCTCTTCTTTCTTCTCTCAGAACTCTTCATTGTTTCATTCTTCTTTTTAATTTTTATTTTAACCTTCTCGAACTATTAATCAGTATGCTACAAATTAAACACTACTTAATGTTGATTTTTTTTAATCCTCTGTTTTTAGCCCTTGGCATCATCTCACCTGAGTAATGATGACGCCGATGATGGAAGCGGGCTTACCAAAGAATCCCCAACGCAATGGGGAACTGGCTATCTTCATGCCGGAACACATCCGTGCTGTTAACATTTATGTTTGGCGGCAAGACTTAGATAAGATACTTACTATCTAGAAATCTTATTACAAGTATCTTTTATAATAACTTCGTCCCGGCCGCTATACGAGCACGTAGGTAATAAGAAAACAATCGTCAATAAAACATTTGCACGCAACTGTACTTACAAAGCTTCCTTCAATATACCTTTCATTTAAGAAGGTTATCCTTTTATATGGCGCGGCCGCTTTCGCGTATACATTCTAATTTGGTCGGGTTATAGGGAAAATGTTCGTTCTTTCTTCTTTTGGGTAAATATTTTTAAATCAACGCTATTCAAAGCTGAAACTTACAGGAAAGCTTGCTAGCAGGACGCTCTAATTTTATGTAAAATTTCATGTTTCATAGTCTTATGAAGCACTGAATTCAATCTTTAAAATTTCGCTAAATTAATTTCGTAATTAAATGGTATATCTCACTAATTGACTGGATAATACAATCCACAATTGCAGATATTATTAGGGTCTACTAGAGGAATATTTGAGTGCTCTTTATTCGATTGCAACTTCACTCGTTTCCTTGTAAATTAGAATTTCCTGATTTTTCTAAACAAATTAATTACTAAAAAAATATCATCATTTTCAAAAAACTAACATTGCTCAAATTACGCACAAATTAAGGTCTACCAGTGGTTTTTTTTTGAAATTTCTTTTATCAGCCGTTTTCGAGATACAGAAAACCCAAAAACGTTACTGCAGCGGAATCTTGAATAATTCGAAAACCGTAAGATGCACAAATTCCGCTATTTGCGCACATTTATAACACGACGAAAGCTACTCAGTCATGTACTTTGTTATGAGCTAGACCGTCTTTTTCCAAATCATGCCGCTGGGGGAACGTGACCCTGGCGGAATCGGTTTTTAATGAATATCTCCGAAATTATAAGACGCACAAATTCCGCTGCTGGCGCACAATTAGTCCTAATGATGCTCTAATTCCCTATTATACTCACATTCTTATTAGCTACAACATTCCGCTGGAGTAATGGACACGAGTTTAGTACAGTTCATAAGTTGACAGGTCACAATGTTTAACTTTAGGAAAGCGTTCCAAATTAGTTTCGTTAGAGTAATTTTCACTCTGACAGCAGGATAGCATATTATATTTTTTTGAAGTGTGAAAGGGACAAACTCTTGTCAGGTGAATCTTAACTTGGTTATGGAACGACTTCTAGGTTGCGTTCCAATACCAAAGATTTCACTCGGGGTGATGCGAATTTTACCCTAAATCGTTCCAAAACCGAGCCGAGTGAAACCGAGGGTAACCGCATGATCGCCTGACAGTTCTCCGTCGGGATTTCGGAACGCCTTCGTGAGTGCGATTTTCACTCTGACAAGTGCGATTTTTAACGCTGTTTGATTACCGTTAAAATTCGCCTGACAGTTTATTCGGCGGGAAGTTCGTAGTCAATGTCAAACAGACTAAGACATACAAACATTTCATCTTCGGAATTGTTTTGAAATACGATTGCTTGTATCTGCGAAGGTGTTAAAGCCATAAATAAGACAGAATACTACCCAAAAAAGCTAGAAACCTTTCTGAATTATTTTCGATGACGTTTGTTACCCTGTCACTCTGGAATCTCTCGCAAGCGTTCCAAAATCATATTTTTTTCTCTTTCTCAAAATAGCTACGTCTCTTTCATTTCTCCGAGTTAAATTCTACCTCACCCTACCTTGGTTTTGGAACGACTTCTTAGTAGTGTAACACCTGTAGTCTTCGTCGGAAAACTGCGACTTATACTTATAACTTAACTCTCTAGCTGACATGTGAACGCTACTTACTAATTACTACTCACCAGGGTTCTTAAATATCCGATACTTATAATAAATATCAAAATATCAGATATTTTTGATATATATCCGATATTTTTGATATTTATCAAAATTACATACTGATGTCAATTGGGGAATTATAAATCGAGCCGCAAATGTTTTATTTGGCCACAGAACCCAACCTCTAATTTCATAATTAAGCCAAGGGAAAATGAGAAAGCTTCTAATAAACTTATTCGTCTTCTTCACAACGCCAACTAAATATTCCAAAGACAGCGTCAAGCAAAGACCAACAATTATTATTACTTGTCCACCTGATTCATACATCACCACCTAAACTAATTTAATTTTTACTAACTAACTATTTACTAACTCAGCCACGGATTTTACAACTCAGCCACATTTTACGTGATACAGCTTCAACATGTGTTCCTCAAAAAATATTGTTCAAGCTTCAACTAGAAAACTTCATATACCTAAGTATTATAATTTTGCAGGTTTTTTTATATGGTATATTTTACACAAAGTATTTTTTCAAATAAAATCGTATGTTTCGTCTCCCTTTAGTAGTTCCTAATATATTTAGTGGCCATAATTTACTAACTTTATACATTTGATGATCAATCAATATATTTGGTTATAATTTTAGGTACATTTTTATGATCAGTCAATATATTTGGTTATAATTTTAGGTGCATTTTGATGATCAATCAATATAGAATGAGTTATGTATTTATTTAAGTTTCACTACATTTTAATTTTTAATTGTACCTACTAAGTTATAAAATTTGAAGTCAAATTCATTACCTCTCTGGTGTCATATATAAATATTTTAAAAGCAGACTACTTGAATATGAGTTACAAATTTTGATGCTAAATAATAAGTTGGTTGCTGAGTTGTATTAACAGAAGCTTATATCAAAGATTTATAGTGGCTGTTATAGTATTTTTAGATGCCTATTGCTGGTGGCTGACTTAGTAATCTAGAGGACAATATAGATTTTTTGAGGCGAATAATGATATTAAATAGAAGCTTGTTTAATTAGCACCCATTTCAATTTCTTACTCTAATATGTTTTTTTCGAAAAAGCTGAATTTAAAATGTAGGTATATGTTTGAATTTGATAATTTGAATATGTTTATCAAAATAACATTCTTTATACTCTGATATGTTTTTTTAAAATAACTGAATCTAAAATGTATATTTTATTTTTGCTAATTTGAAGATAGTTAATTAAATTAAACTCATTTATTTATTATTGTTATAATTAATGATTGGAAATTCGGTTGCAGGGCAATTATACCTAAAATTGGGGAGCTAGCATAATATGGCGATGCCGTTTTGAATAGAATTGGAAACTATTGGCCATACATATGTAGTGTTAAATTTTTTCAATCACCTCCTACAAGGATTACCGGTAACCCTGTGTTGTATATATAAAATAAGTTGTGGATATAAACACATAATAGCATACATAAAATTTTCAATAAGATCAACATTCACTACAATCAGATCATTACAATTAAGAATCCCAACGCTTTTTGCGATCCCGGTATCCCGGGAATTTTTTCTATGAAAATCTATAAATTTATTGGGAAATACCATACTATTCTTTCTAAAAACGAAATTGCATTCGAATTTCCGATCACTAGTTATAATCATATCTTTATTCTTTGGATTTGGCACATTCATTCTTAAGAATCAGCTCTTAGAAGCTAGAAAAATATAAATATCAATATTGATATATATCAAGTATAAATATCAATTGATAGATATCCTATCATGCGAACCCTGCTTCTCACTAGTTAACTGTCCGATTACTAAACTCGCTTGCTACTTAACTAAACAAAGTGTAAACCTGCCTTTACAGCCTTACCCACATTTGAAATTACAAAATTTATCCTACGTTTAGAGGGTAGGTAGTCCATACAATTTTATTTGCGTTATATTTTTTATCAATTGGTTGACTGGGCTTCAATATGTAAAGTTAATGAGTTTTATACTCAAACTCAAAATTTTTTATTGCAAGAACATAGTAAAAAGATGGAAAAAAAATACAATGTTCTTATGTTCTACCAGACATGGCATGCAAAAATTTAAATTTAATTATTTCACAATATTAATAAAAACAATTATAAATTAACATTAAAATAAAACTATAGTTAACAAGGTTCACATGTCAAACAAAAATCTAATAACATAATATAATAATAGTGTATGTCCAAAGAAGTAAAGTAATTAAAATAATAATAGTAATGTCATTGTCATCCAATTAATTAAAATTTATTACTTAAATATTCTTTAATAGAGTAAAAACATTGCTCTGTAAGCCACTCTGATATTTTTGAATTAAACTTTTTTAGAGGACAATCTTTCAAATGCTTAGGTAAGTTGTTGTAGATCTGGATCGCCATACAGAATGCATTGTTTTTATAAACATTTACTCTATATATATTGGACCAGGTTTATTATCATAAGCAGGCTAAAATTAAACTAAAAAAAACGTAGCAACTTACGATTTTCCTGTTGTGGAGGAGGGCAGTGGCAGCTAGGGGAATATGATCTTGAATGTGACGATCCCATTGTTTTAGTGAGAATTATTGATCCTACACAGAATAAATTTTGAAATTCGCTCCACACCAGTAGCAGTAATAAATTTTACTGATAAGAGGAGCAAGTATTTAATTAACCAGTAAGAATTTATAAATTACTGTTTCACTGCTCCAAGCCAGGAAAGCTAAAGGGAAAGGATTTACCTTGACTGTAACAATAATAACGCACGACCTTGTATAGCGTACTGCTTTTGCTGAATACCCTGAATACGAGCACCATACCTACAATAATTTTGAAAGGAAAACAAATCGAACGACAAACGACAAATGTTGATTACGTTCCAAAACACTTCGAAGAGACTTCGTTAGTTGTCAATATGCGATTATGCGGTATTCAGGAACAAAAAGCGGTTTTGGTTTTGCATCATAACCGCTTTCATCGGATTCGGATTTACTAGAACTCTAGAACTAGAACCAAAGTGTCAGCAATAAAAACGCGATTTTGACAACTCTTGACGGGTACATGACAGAGTCAGAAACGTATGTGTGACATTTTCTGATTATGGTGGACGACGGACGTGGCCGATTGAAGAATATTGTAATGTTTTTTGTTTCATAGACATAACAATTACAAAAATGTCCGATGCAATTGTGCCTAAAGGACAGCCCATTGCCGGTGAGCCGGAGAAAAAGGGATGGCTCTTCAAATGGACAAATTATCTGAAAGGATACCAACGAAGGTGGTTCGTGCTGTCGAATGGATTGTTATCGTATTACAGGTAAATGCTAATCACTCACATTTTCCTTGGGTACTGATTATAATGTTGCACTTAATTTAATGTGTGGTCTAAACATGTTTCCAACCATAGTACGGGGTAATGTGGGTAATATTGATGTTGCAATGACGTCGCTGTTTTACCTATTTTTAGATAAATAAAAAACCGGCCAAGTGCGAGTCGGACTCGCGCACCGAGGGTTCCGTATAAATTCATATTCACACATATCTTGAACTCTATATCAAATTCTCAGGCCCTCAAAACCTATAGGGTACTTCCCGTATACCTAGAATCATGAAATTTGGCAACAAGCAATGCCCATTACATTGATTCCCATGCGAGTGTCCAAATATGTGATGTACCTTTTGATTGCGTTGGCATAGAAAATTTATTTTTTTACAGCTTTAAGGGATTGCAGGCCTGAGTATTTGATATAAATTTCAACTTTATATGTCTATGCGTTCCTGAGAAAAAGGGCCTTGAAAGACAGACAGACAGATGGACAGACAACGAAGTGATCCTATAAGGGTTCCTTTTTTCCTTTTGAGGTACGGAAACCTAAAAATTTAAAAAATGTGTTTCTATAGATAGAACTATTACACTTGAATTACAATGTTATGACACTTTTTATCTTAGTGCTAGTTTTGATTGTGTCCCCTAAATTTTTCCTTTAACATTTGAATTTGATACTGTAGATAATTCTTATTTTAAGTAAGTTTACCTTAAGAGGCCTTTCTCGAAACGCAAGTGCTCAAGTTTAGGCATCGACACAGAGCGTTGTATGCTTGTTTGTATAATCGCATTACTCCACGCACACAAACGTATTGCGCGACAAACGTATTGATCCTTTTATCC
This sequence comes from Coleophora deauratella, assembly GCA_958295455.1. Lineage (NCBI taxonomy): Eukaryota > Metazoa > Arthropoda > Insecta > Lepidoptera > Coleophoridae > Coleophora > Coleophora deauratella. The sequence continues at coordinate 7,376,565 of OY282409.1, read as the reverse complement.
GCTCGTTCTAAGCTAGCCGTGAAATGAAACAGCTGTTGCATTGTTTTGCATGTATTGTTTACTGTAATTGCCAAGAATGTGTTTACTATGATGTTTATAAGATATCGTTATATTTTGACCTTACTTTTTAGGTTATATATATATATTTTAAATTTAGTTCCATGTTTAAGCTACATTGAACATTAAATCAGTTATTAAAGGATAAAAATAAGTAATTCAAAATGATGAAAATAGTATTAAATATTATGATTAGTAGATTTAAAAGTATGTGTACAACATCTATTTATTGTAAATAAAAAAAAATCATTTGACTTTTTCACTATAAAATTATTCTCACCTAGTAACTAACATCCTATATTGATGTGTGTTGATGTGTATTAGTAACAAGGCGGTAGCATAATTTAAAAAAAAAATGCTCTTAAACAATATTGAGATTTTTTATTTTTTATCAACAACTTATACTTACAGGATTATCAAAAAGTGCGTTTGAAATTTTAGGGGATACACAGAATTAGAGATTTAAAAACAGTTTTTTCTAAGGTGAAAAAAACGTTATAGAAACACGAACATTTTTTTTTCTGGTGCAGGTTTTTTTCAGGTGTATGAAAATTAAATAAAATATCCTTAGGTGGTTATCGTTAAATAAGTGTATCATTGTTTTGTTTATTCATTTTTAACATTTGAAATGAACCAAATACGTTCATTTCAAATGTTAAAAATGAATATTTTTTATAATAATTAAATAGCTCGAAATAGTTGGCACTCACTGATGTTAAATTTTTACTGAGGGACAGAATTTCTCCAATCCTTGTTTGGTTTAGATCTTATATAAATGTAGAATTTAATTTATTTTATTAATTAAAATCAGAATAAACCCATCACTTTTTATGTTTATTACATTTCAGTTGTGTATTCCGTTCTCTGAAAGAAAAAAAGAACCTTTAGAAACCTGTGTTTTTCAAGATTATGAAATATGTTTTTTTTTTTTTATTTACATCACTAAGAATGAAGTATAGAATACAGGAAAAATATTGAAAAAAGTCGATCTACATTTGATCTCGACCTCCGCTTCTTTTTGCAAAAACTGCAAATATCTGGGAAAAGGTAAAATATATCGAAAATCTGACAAAAAAATTGAAAAAGTTCACGAAGGGCGTGTGTTACATAATACGCACATTGACTATTAAAAAAAAATGGCTAAACTCATATATTTTTTTCAGATTTCTATACAAATTCTTGATTCATTATTTAGATATCTCGACCACCGTTTTTTTGTGCAAAAAATGCAAATATCTCTGAAACGGTAAGAGATATCAAAAATCTAACAGAAATTTTGAAAAGGTTAATGAAAGGCGTGTATTACGTGATACGCACATTGACTATGGAAAAAATGGCTACCTCATTTTTTTTCAATTTTCCATACAATTTCTTGATTCACTATTCAAATATCTCGACCACTGTTTTTTTTGTAAAAAAATACAAATATCTCTGAAACGGTAAAAGATATCGAAAATCTAACAGAAATGAAAAGCTTACATAAAAGCATATAATACATGAGACGCATGTTGACTATGAGAAACATGGTCTAATCATTTTTCATCAGATTTTCCATACTAAATGTGAAAAGTGAGTAAAGAATTTGTATGGGAAACTGAAAAAAATGAGTTTGGCTATTTTTTGTGTTTTTTCAAGACTGTAAAGTCACTACTCAGAACTAAGAATAGGATACAGGAAAAATATTGAAAAAAAATCGATCTACATTTGATCTCGACCTCCGTTACTTTTTGCAAAAACTGCAAATATCTGGGAAAAGGTAAAATATATCGAAAATCTGACAGAAAATTTGAAAAGGTTAACGAAAGGCGTGCATTACATGATACGCAAATTGACTATGAAAAAAAATGGCTAAACAATTTTTTTTTTTCAAATTTCCATACAAATTCTTGATTCACTATTCAGATACCTCGACCACCGTTTTTTTTGTAAAAAATGCAAATATCTCTGAAACGGTAAGAGATATCGAAAATCTAACAGAAATTTTGAAAAGCTTAATTAAAAGCATATAATACATGAGACGCATGTTGACTATGAGAAAAATGGTCTAACTCATTTTTTTATCAGATTTCCCATACTAAATGTGAAAAGTGAGTAAAGAATTTGTATGGGAAACTGTAAAAAAATGAGTTTGGCTATTTTTTCGTGTTTTTTCAAGATTGTGAAATGTGATCCATTTTTTATTTATTTAAATCACTACTCAGAATGAAGTATTGAATACAGGAAAAATATTGAAAAAAATCAATCTACATTTGATTTCGACCTCCGTTTTTTTTTGCAAAAACTGCAAATATCTGGGAAAAGGTAAAATATATCGAAAATCTGACAGAAAATTTGAAAAGGTTAACGAAAGGCGTGTATTACATGATACGCACATTGACTATAAAAAGAAATGGCTAAACTATTTTTTTTTTTTTTAAATTTTTCCTACAAATTCTTGATTCACTTTTCAGTTATCTCGACCCCCGTTTTTTTTTATAAAAAATGCAAATATCTCTGAAACGGTAAATGACACCGAAAATCTAACAGAAATTTTGAAAAGCTTATATAAAAGCAAATAATACATGAGACGCGTATTGACTATAAAAAAATAGCTAAACTAATTTTTTAGTTTCCCATACAAATTCTTTACTTAAATTTCAAATATCTCGGAAACGGTAAAAGATATCGGAAATCTGTAAGAAATTTTGAAAAACTGAAGTAAAAGCATATAATACATGAGACGCATATTGACTATAAAAAAATAGCCAAACAAAATTTTTTTTTCCTATACAAACTCCTTACTCACTTTTCACATTTATTATGGAAAATCCGAAAAAAAAGAGTTACGCCATTTCTCTCATAGTCAACATGCGTCTTATGAGACGTGGGAGAGCCATGCTTCGGCACGAATGGGCCGGCTCGACCGGAGTGATACCACGGCCTCACAGAAAACCGGCGTGAAGCAACGTTTGTTGTGTTTCGCCGAGTGAGTGAGGGTACCGGAGGCCCAACCCCCCCTCCCCCTCCCCATTCCCCCATCCCCCATCCCATTTCAAAGATCGGCAACGCACTTGTGACTCCTCCGGTGTTGCCGGTGTCCATGGGCGGCGGTAATCGCTTACCATCAGGTGATACGTCTGCTCGTTTGCCACCTATCACATAAAAAAAAAAATGTATTATTTGCTTTTGTGTAAGCTTTTCAAAATTTCTGTTAGATTTACGATATCTCTTACCGTTTCAGAGATATTTGCATTTTTGGCAAAAAAATACGGAGGAGATTTAACATAAAAAATAACCCTGTCTTGGAGCGAGCTTCGTAAATTAAAAGGATTTTGACATGGACGTAAAGTAGCCTTATTGCACTATTAGTCTATTAAGAAACGGGCTAGCCGCTTTGTAAACAGGTACCATAAAGCAAACTTGTTTTTATTTTTTTTATTTTAATATATCCTATATCACTCCCACAATCTAAGAAGAATCTAATTAAATTTCATGTGTGGTAATCCATCAAACGGTTAAGGTTGTACAGCGCATAAATACATACATTCGAAGCCGGGTAAAAACATGCATCTTTTTTCGCCCTAGAACACTACATATTTTCATACTTTTTTTATTTCTTGTGTCGAGAACGTCAAGCTATTGATAATTAACGCGAGTAAGCACTGTAGTGCTAATTTATAACACGAAAGATACACCTACTTCCTTTTTTCTTCCGTGTTAAATATACGGGCTGACATGTACTTCAAGGATAAAAAAATTACAAGCATGTATTTACTTTGTATATTCATATGAAAACGACAATGTATTTTTTCCATATTATCTAATAAGAGCGACCACCCTAGAAAATATGGAAAAATGACAATGTTATTTTTATGTAAATATAATATTCAAAGTACCTATACAGGGTGTTGTTTTGGTCGACAACGAGCTTTTAAGGGGTGATAGTATACACGATACTGATACCAAAAATAATACAAATGTGGCACCTTAAATTTTCATAAGGAAAATCTTAGAAAATAATTAATTATGGTATCCTTGTTTCCGTGCGTAACGTATTTTAACAATGAATGGTTGCATAGCAACGAGGCGAGGTGTGCGGGGGTGCGCGAGGGGCCCCGACTGCGATTGCGCCCCGCGGCGCGATAGAGGTGGGTCGGTACGTGATTTTCCAATACCGAAACGTAACTGGTTATCAGTACCCAATAACGGGTTTTGAAACTATTTATTTTAATAACTATGTATCGGCGACCGAGAAAACGATACTGGTATTGGAGGGTATTGGTATTTCTACGTTACCAGTTATCTGTGGTTATCGGTGTTATAGCGTTATTGTGGTAAACATGGTATTGTGCGGTATTGCTGTCCCTTTCACACTTGCGTGATTTGCGATAGTCCGTCCTGTTGTCAGACCGAACCGTTGCTTTCAGAACGTAGACTTGGAACGTCCTCCTGTGTTTTTTCGTTGCTCGTACGTGTTCTGAAACACTTCCGCACGAGAAATTATTCCTTGATAGCAGGACGGTCTTTTGCAAACCTCGTAAGTGAGAAAGGGACACTCTTGTCAAATAATGCATGACTTCCAATAACTTGAGATTTGAAACATGCTTCTCAGTTATTCCCAATAAATAGTTTCGAGAAATACATAGTTTTCGTAATACCGAATACCGTATTTCGGTTATTGCACCAATACATAGTTACAGAAACTATTTACGTTTTAAAACGCCCATCGCTACGGCGCGAGCAGTCTGCTGCATGCCTCCGCGCCGAATCTGCGTTTGTTTTTCTCAGCGAGAGCAAGCGCAAGCGCCTCTGCGCGTGAACTTACGCTACGGGTATGATCAGAACCAAGTCTTCATTCAGTAGTCGTGAACTGAGCGATGTAGTATTACATTTCGTGTGGTGTAAATCAAGTTGAGTGTGTGAGATTTAAAGTTATTTGGAGTGACTTCGCGCCGCCGTAATGTGTTACGCAATAAAAACATTATTCACAAACTGCGCAAATGGAAAGCCACCGAAAAAACATCCCATGCTCGAGATAGAGCCCAAAGTAGACAAGAGTTCAAGGAAGAAGCTATCTTGGAATACTTCTCCCGACAGCTACGTTCATGTAAGTGTCATTGACCTTTTTGTAGGAAAATTCGTGAATGAGCCGGCCGTCATTGACTGACTGCGCAAACATGCGTTTTGATAATTTTAGTAAAATTTGTAAGTCATTTTTTCAGTAGAATAAATTAATTAATAAAAAAAATATTATAGGTATTTTCAGAACTAGTATTTTTTGTACTTTCATCCCTTAGAAGGCCGTTGTCGACCAAAACAACACCCTGTATGTTTAACATTTTTATGCTTAAAGTAGATGTCACTCAGAATATTAATTTAATAAACATATATATTCACAATGATCAAAACGTTGCGGGGCAGCGTATAATTAGTACTATCGGAGCGCGGCAAAACTGACACAGGTCCTTCCTCGACGGGTGCTCGCGCCGTACTGATCGGTCCACGCGGTGGCAATGAAATATATCGTAGATTTCTGGTACAATTTAATTTATTGTATTTTTGAACCCTTTTTAATTAATGCAGATATATTAATTGATTTTTATTGGGAAAATAACACTGTTTATTTTGATGTTAGTTTCAATCAAAAATATTTTAGTTTTATTATAAAAAAATCGCGGTTTAGTATAGACGTATTTCGCTGAAATTGATGTTAGAAATATTTTTTTTACTAGAGATTTTGGCGTTTAATCGAAAAACGAGAACATTAACTTACAATAAATTTATTTAAGTGATTTGAAGATATTTTTTTCTGGTACAATAAATGTTTTCTAGTTAAAGAATTAGGGGCTTGAAAATGACCGTGCGAATCTTTTTGCGAAAACATGACTGCGTGTTATTTTTTATATAAAATAATGGAACAAATGTTTAAAAATCTGAAACATTAACTAACAATAAGAAACACGAATCTACTGAACACATATTTTTTTAAATGTATAACTCTTTCCGAAAGTAGAAAATTACGAGCTCAAAAAGTGCGATTTCTCAAAAAAAATGTGAATGGGCACTTAAGTTATTATATGAATAAGAATAATAAAATGTATATTGTGTTTGTTTGTTCCGATTTCACATTGAAATTGCTGAACGGATTTGGTGAAGCACTGGATTAACAGGCTGCTATTTGTTCCAGAAAAATGTATGGATCTCCTAGGAGACCTATTTAAAGACAGGCAAAGCATTTATAGGTTGGCTATGTTATATATATTTTACACAGAGATAGTTGAGAGGATGGGAAGCAAGTAACATAGAATTTTTAAAAGGAAAATTTTGACACTATTTTACAGTAAAGCTCAACCAGTGTAATTGGGATTCGGTATTTAGCTAAAGTAAAGGCTGAAAAACAACATAGTAAAACACAATTTAAAGAGGATCTGAGAAATCAATTCCATGCTCTTGCAGAGCAGACCTGCGGGTAAAAGCTAGTAATCTGATAAACCTTTTATACATATAGACTTCATGTATCTATCTCGAGTGATAGGACTATGAGTCACCTATCTTTAAAGATATATGCTTATTAACAAAATGTTTACGTCTCAAGATACTTCGTACATACACTACTGACTCACAATGTCAATCGTATATGAATAAGTCATATAGAAAAATGTTCAAGTTTGTGAAACCTCTTATATTTTATTACTTACGTTGTTAATAATTATTTGTCAGAGAATTAATCATAAATGAAAAGATATTGGTTGTTTCGACATATACGAGGAGTGATCAAAAAGTAGTGAGAACGATATATATACTCCTTGGTAAGAAAAAAAAAGAATACTGGCAGGCATAGCTCAGATATTTGTAATATTAATAAAGAAAAAGTTTTTGATTCTCTTTTGTTTTTTTCTGAATGTAGTCATTTGTTTGCTTCGTGTCAGAACGTGTTCTCGAAAATGGAGAAAAACGAAGTGCGAGCCGTTATTAAATACCTCTGTTTAAAAAAGTTAACGACGCAAGAGATTTACTGCGATTTGGAGGCAACATTAGTAGAGTCTGCTCCGCCGTATTCCACTGTCGCAAGGTGGGCTTCTCAATTTCGAGTAGGGAGAACGAGCACGGAAGACGAACATCGTTGCGGCCGCCCATCGACGTCAGTCACCCAAGAAAATGTTGTTAAAGTCGAGAAAATTGTATTGAGCGATCGAAGAGTTACCATCCGTTACTTAGTTCAAGAAACGGGCATTTCATATGGAAGTATTCAATCCATATTGAAACTATCTTTAATTATGAGAAAAGTCTCCGCAAGATGGGTGCCGAGAATGTTAACAGACAGTCAGAAACAAAATCAACTTGACATTTCGAAGAGATTGTTGGACAAGTTTCAAGAAGATTCTGAAAACTTTTTGTCTCGTTTTGTAACAATGGACGAAACATGGGTCCATCATTTTGATCCCGAGACAAAACAGCAATCTTCACAATGGAAACGGCCATCATCACCGACCCCGAAGAAGTTTCGTGCCGTGGGATCGGCTGGCAAGGTTATGGCCTCAATATTTTGGGACTCAGAAGGGATATTGTTGATTGATTACCTGGAGCGTGGAACCACTATTACAGGCCAATATTATGCAGCATTAATTCCCAAGTTGAGGAATACCATCAAAGAGAAAAGGAGAGGGAAACTTAGAAAGGGCGTGCTGTTTCATCACGACAACGCACCCGCGCACAGCTCGGCAGTTGCGATGGCTGCCATTCAACAAGCTGGCTTCGAATTGGTTGACCACCCCCCTTATTCACCAGATCTGGCGCCTAGCGATTATCTGTTCCCCAAATTGAAAGAATACTTAAGGGGAAACAGGTACGAAGACGATAATGAGGTGATGGATGCCGTGGAGAGCTTTTTGCAGGACCTAGACAAAACTTTTTTTTTGAAAGGGATTGAAGCCTTGGAAAAGCGCTGGACTCGGTGTGTAGAGAGACTCGGAGACTATGTAGAAAAATAAATTATTAAGATGTCAATAGTCATTATATTCTATCTCATTCTCACTACTTTTTGATCCCTCCTCGTATAGTCATCATTTATCACACTGAAACAACTACTATTTTTTTTTCTTATCTCGCTGTTGTCATTTAACTAGTATAGAGAGGCTATTACAGTACTTATTAAACAATGTGAGTATGAGAAAGGCCTGCCAAGGGTAGTTGACAGCAACATTGATAATTAATTATGAAAATATGTCGCCTAATACCTCTTTTATTGAAGCAGTAGAAAATTAACTAGCTTCGATTTCATTACATGAAAACGACTGTACTAAATTATGAAGTAATCGTTTGCTATTTCAATAATTTTTAGAACAAATTGTCATTTTTGACATTTGATAAAATTTTACTCAGATTGCAGTTAATTATCCTATTAGATTATTCTTTGGGAGTAAGTTAACATTATTCAGGCTACTTAAGTGGTCCACCTTATTGCACAAAAATATTAAACCCTCTGCCTCTCACATGATGCCCGCCAGTGCCAGTGTAAGAATCAAACATGTTGTTAAGTTGGTTTGATGATAGAGAGCAAAAACAAATACAATAACATTAAAAACTTCTCTGTATTTTTTCACTTTTTTGTATCTTTATACTAGTTTATGTATATTGTTAATTGTCATACATAGCCTCCATACATACAAATACTATTCCCTAGAATGTCATCAAAAGCTAATTTTCCTTTTTCCTTATATGCTGAAAAATAATCTCTAATTTTTAGTTTTGTGCCAACATTCTACACAAATACCCCTGTATTTAACTCATTCAGTTTACACAGTGGAGTACCTTGACGATGGACAAACAGACAGCCAATACAGCAATTTCTTTTCAATCCATATATGTACATATATTTTATTAAGTACAATCGTCATCATTGTTCCAGAAACCAAGCCGAGATGGTGCACACGTGCCGAGGGACTATTTCTCTGCTCGGCGCACTAATCCACACGGCGGACTCGTGCACGTTTGTCATCAGCAACGGTGGCACGCAGACCTTCCACATCAGGGCTCACGACGAAGTGGAGCGCCAGAGCTGGGTCACTGCCCTCGAGCTGGCCAAGGCGAAAGCTATGTTAGTGTTGGATGGGTAACGATCAAGATTGGTTAAGCTTCACGCTTTCTGGTGAAGGCTTACAGTCTTTGGCTTGATAGTGTAGATATTGACAAAAATATATTTGCATATGTAACAGGATTCGAATAAATAACCACAACACTCTCTGTAAATTGCTTATGAATTCGTAACGAAATTGATCCTTTACACCTTTCTCCAAAATATAAAGAGTACTTTTTTATTTGCTTCTAAGTAGATTCTAGCACTTTGCTAACATTTTGTTGGAACTTTATATTCAATAGAAAAAGAAATATCGATTTCAAAGTGTAGAGCATCTACATACCTACTTAAAAACTTTTTATTTTAATCTAATCGTATTTTAAATTTAAGACGTCGTCGGTGGCTCTGCGGTTAGTGACTCCGTCCTCCTAACCAGAGGTCTCGGGTTCAAATCCTGGCCAGTGCACCAATGAGTTTTTCGAAACTTACGTGCATTTTCGTACTGACTGCTTTAACGGTGAAGGAAAACATCGTGAGAAAACCTGAACATCTGATTACTAGTTGTAAAGAGATTTTAATCTTATAGTTTAGGATCTTTATTTTTTGCGTTTTATATTTAGTAAAAACAGATCAAACTAGCTAATACATTCAGTAGTTGTACGTTGCTTATTTCATGCTTTTTGTAATAATATCACCCTTTAGGAGTCATAGTTTTGAAGTTACCCACCATACATCATAATTATTTACATTTCGTAATTAGAAGTAAGTCGTAAGAACATTTAAAACCCCGAATTGTCTTTGATTACACTGTTATGTAACGTGAAATAAATATAGGGAACTCTAGGAAAAAAAATGAATGTGTTAACCTTATGTTAATGGTGTTAATTGACTAGACACAATCCTACCCTGAAAGGCAACCAATCGCTTTTATGTAAAAAGATATCTTTTTCATCATGTTAATGCTTCCCCCTAACTCTGCCTTGAGAATGTACCTATCTCTTTTCTCAATTAAGAAAAACAAACAGTAAATCCTCAAACCTCTGTACATATTATTTCTACCATCAACACCAATAAAAGATCCTACAACAACAACAATTTCTAGAAAAACATTTTATTTACAGTCGCGCACAAGAGTCGGACGACGAGGAAGATCAGATATCTGCGAGTGCGAACGCTTCAGGCGGCGACGGCGAGGCGGAAGACGTGGGGGGCATCGCGCGAGAGCTCTCGGCACGCTTCCACGACCTGAGGACTTGTTCCGAGCTGGTCGCAAGGCACGGAGTGGCCCTGCAGCGGTCGCTCGTAGACCTTGAAATTCCGCCCTCCGACACAACTAAACAGGTCTCCGAGAGAGCTACGCTGTTTAGGATATCCTGTAACGCTATGATGAATGTAAGTTATTTTTTGTTCTGTAGATTTCGAGTTTATCTCTGGGGTTACCATTGGTCCACCCAGAGAGCCGCTTCTGGTTTGAACTAGTGACTTACACTCACAAGGATGTGAATTGATTCAGTTCGGTTTGAAAATGCAACAGTCTGTGTAGGGTGGAACAATCTTATAAAAATACATTAACGCAAATACATTGCAACTTTTTGTAGATACACACGTCGTTTCCGAGACATCCTCCGACGGGCCCTTTGTTTGTCATCAGGCATGTTCCGAGTTCATGACGGCGGCGGCGGCGTCCAGCGCTCGCATGAGCCGCGCGCTGCAACACGAGCGCGAGCAAAAGAAGAGGCTACAAGAGGTCGTCGAGCAGCTGGCGAGACAGCACGACAACTTGGAGAAGACGGTCACAGGGCGCGCCGCACCGCACGGGCCTGGTGAGTTTTTATTAATAAACAGGGTGTAAAGGACAGGTTTCCGAAAACTTTAAGGGCTTGCTCAGTAGACGAAACTGAACAACTTTCCACATGAAGGCTTCTCCATACAAACTGTCCAATCAACTTTATAATTTTGTATGGAGAAGCCGATTTTTTTCGTTTCCTAAAAAAATGTCTTGTGGAAAGTTGTTTAGTTTCGTCTACTGAGCAAGCCCTTAAAGTTTTCGGAAACCTGTCCCTTACACCTTGTATATGCGACTACTTTTCTAGTGACAACAGGTACTAGTTATTTTCACCTCTCCAGACGAAAAGGTTGCCTTTGGTCCCTTTGCGAGTTTTTACTCGCAGGAAAAACGATTTTTACTGCGAGCGTGAGAACAAGACACCTTTTGCGCGGCGGCGCTGAAAAAGTATGGGCGATGGTTCGTTCAGAAACTGATTTTGGCCTAGCGATTTAACTCATAGGCGCAAATGTTGTATGTTATTTAATGAAATTTAAGTTTATAAATTGTGCTGTTGCATTTTTAAAGCCGTAATAATTAAAATAAATATGTACTAGTAATCATTAATATCGCTTACTTAAAAATATCATGTTTGGTTTTCATCTTATTGTTAGGTTTTCATAAAAATGTCAAGCAGCGCAGTTTCCGAACGCAACCTCTAAATTAAAAACATTATAATAAAAACTGTATTATTGTCTCCAAAGAGAATTTAATCAACTATGTTTTTAGAGAAACGTAAAAATGTAGTTGATTAAATTCTCCTTGGAGACAATATAGTTTTAAAAAAATATACTTGTATAAACTGTAAGGCAAAGAAATTATAATATATTGTACGGTCTCTTGTTAGATCCGTACAGATGTATTGATAAATGATGAACTCTTGATATAAGAAAATAAGTTTTATTTCCTGTTAATACAATGGATGCGAGCACACACAACCTTGTCGTTATGTGAACTGAATAAATGAATACATAAAAAAAAAAACGCTGACGCGGTACCATGTACAGTATGATGAGACTGTACATATACAGTCACTGTACTGTACTGTACATATATCCTAAAACTAATGCGACAAATTTTGGCCGGTGATAGCTTTGATCAAGACCTATCAAAATAACGAAACATATGTTCAGCAAAAGTTTATGGTTTTCGAGTTATAATAATAATAATATAATAATAATCATTTATTAGCAGGCAATAGCACCCATATCACATCAATAACATTTAAAACAGTTAAATTTAAAATTAAAAGTTATCTAAAATAATTAAATAAAATATACAGCACAGTATATTAGTCATTTTACGTTGTCGCTCCGATGTACATCAATCCAATACATAAATAACGGTCCCTCCATACTATCATAGACCGACTTTATAATAGCATTTTTAGTGCGATGTAGTCTGTCCCAGAAAGAGAAAATACGAGACCTGACGATCGCAAAAAAGTCAGGCACTCGGGCCTCGGCGAACATACCCGACGCGCTGCAAAATCTCGGCAGCCGCATGAGAATACGGAACGCGTCATTGTACTGCACTCTCATGGTGCTGTACGCCTTACGTGTGAAATCCGCCCACAGTTGACAGGTGTAAAAGCACTGGCAGTAAGCGTTAAACAAAGTTAACTTTACCTCCTTGCTACACCTGCCAAATCTACGCGCGAGCATATTGCACCGTACCGACAATGCCCTTATCTCTCTCTCAATATGGAACCATTCATGCGCGAGTCCGACTCGCACTTGGCCGGTTTATTTTTATCTCAGGTATAAAGTTACGGTGACTTTGTAGAACACACACATGATCTCCTTTCTATTTTAATCAATCTAATTATTTTTATTTGAAAAACCTCGAATATATATTTTTTTTTTTAAATCAGCACCTTGAGGTCAAAAATAGCATTTAACTCAATGATTGCAAGGAAAATATCCAAGTATTATACATTTCTAAAATGGGCATGAAACAAGGATTTTTTATAGCATATGAGACAAAATCATTCAATATATTTTTTTTACGTCGCCGATGTTTCAAGTTTCATTATCGGATATGTTTAAAGATTTTTCTTGAATTGATGATGTTTTTCTGATGGCATCTTTAATTTTTTTGCCGAATAAATAGTAGATTCGGGTAGAGACACTAATCAACAATATTTGAGTGCAAAAGAAAATATAAATTAAGTGGTTTTTTATAACAAAAACTCAAAAGACCCATCGCAAGGTAGTAATTTTCATTTTTTTTTTAAATCTGGTATAATTCGAAAACCATAAACTTTTGCTGAACATATGTTTCGTTATTTTGATAGGTTTTGATCAAAAGTATCACCGGCCAAAATTTGTCGCATTAGTTTTGGGACAACCTGTATATAGTTTTTATTATAACGTTTTTAATTTACAGGTTGCGTTCGGAAACTGCGTTGCTTGACATTTTTATAAAAACCTAAGATGAAAACCAAACATATATTTTTAAGTAAGCGATATTAATATTTATTATTACATATTTATTTTAAATATTACGTCTTTAATACAGTAGCATAATTTATAAACTTAAATTTCATTAAATAACATAAAACATTTTGTGCCTATGAGTTAAATCGCTAGGCCAAAATGAGTTTCTGAACGAACAATCGCCCATATTTTTTTAGCGCCTCGCAAGAGGTGGTGTTCGAATAGATCGGGAGCCAGCAAGGTGTACGGGCCTGAACATATAAGAACTCTGGAATCAGTCTAGCTCGAAAGAACTTTCTGTTATCAATCGTTTGGTTCAAGTCTTACAGTCCAGATCGGTCACTGAAGTTTTTTATGACGTTCAGAAAAAAATAAAAAAGTCGTATTTGGGCCTAAACATATAAGACTCAAAATGAAATGTGGATTTGAAAGTGAGTACATTGGACAACCCCATACTAATTTTTTTTTCGCTGAAATCGGTCACCGTCTCAAATCAGACGGGGGTCGAAAATCGTAAAAAATCTGTTTTGGGACTAAACACATAAGATGTCTGCAACCAAATTAAATTGATAGAATACACTTTACGATGTATAAAAAGTTCAGTCTTACAACGCGAATCGGTCACAGTTCCAAAATCAGACTACTTTCATAACCGAGGTATTTTCGCTGACGATGGGTGATAACTCGATAACCATTTAGGTTAGAGGTATAGTTACTTCGGCAAAATTGAAGTGCATAAAATTTCCAACAAAAAAGGTTATATTCATTTTTATAGTGGGATTAATAGATAAAGAATAAATTGTAAAACTGTTTCTCATTAACATCGTTTTCGTCTACTTCTCCATAATCTTCAAGATTACAGGTATAGCTACTACGGTAAAAATAAAATACATCAAATTTGCAACATAAAAGGTTATATTCACTTTTAAAGTATAATTAATAGATAAAGAGTAAATTGAAAATAAAAATAAATAAATTAATTAATTTAAAAATATATATATATATATATATATATATATATATATATATTATATATATATATACATACAGGGTGACTTTAAATTAGTTCTTGATACCAAAGGCTATAAATGTGCTCATGATAACAAACAACTTTCCCTAAATAACCCATAGTCAAATCGCAAAAAAAATTTTTGACTCTTCATACTAATTTGGCCGCTCGGCTGATCGATTTGTATGAAGAAACCAAATTTTTTTTTGCAATTTGGCTATGGGTTCCTTAGGGAAAGTTGTTTGTTTTCATGAGCACATGCATAGCCTTTCGTATCAAGTACTAATTTAAACTCACCCTATATATTTGAATTTTTCATCTACTTGTATATAAATTAAAAATGAGATTAATTGCGACTTAATAAAATGCATAAAATTTTCCACAAAAATGTTTATATTCATTGTAATTGTGGGATTAACAGATAAAGAGTAAATTGTAAAACTGTGTCTCATAAATAAGTTTTTGCCTATTTCTCCATAACCTTTAAGATTAGTGGCATAGCTACTACGATAAAAATTAAGTGCATAAAATTTGCAACAAAAAAGGTTATATTAATTTTCATTGTATAATGAATAGAAAAGAGTAAACTGGAAAAAATCTTTTTTACATTAGAAATTCTGATCTGTTTGTTGATAAATTAAAGATTAGAGATATTGTGACTTGTGAAAAATATATATATTGTGGCTAGTATGTTTCTCGGACGCAGTGCGGAAATAGCCTAATTGATGTTCAAATTCAGGCTTATGCGACCGCCCTTTACCTTCCGACAACGGCACAAATCTCGCGTGTGAGCAGATTTCATTAGAGTAATTGTTTTAAGTCGCACATATTTTAGAAGTTCAGTGTAAACGTTTACGTTAATTTACGTAAATCTTGATCTGTTTGACGACGTAGTAAATGGTTTATGAGTGAAAATTGGCAACGAAAGGCCTTTTAATATGAAATGTGGTAATATCCCAAAATGACCAGTCTTTTTAAAAAAAAAAAAAAAAAAATGTATATTTCAAGGATTGTATTTAATGGAAAAAGATGAGGAGTCCCGAAGATAAACCCATCATAAATACAGTTTACAGGATTTCACATCACATCACATACACATTGAGTTATGGAGATTTGCTTTTAGAAAAAAATGAAGATACATGGGGTACCCAACAAAGAAAGGGTATTACTTTAAAAAGCAAGTTATTATATTGTCTTATGTATGACGGAACGAAAAATGTATTTTCGCTTGACCTATGAGGTGCACCAGATTGTCAGAGAGTAGAGTGAGAGGGCAATACTATGGTATTACTTATAGTTATACTTCTCACACAGGTATTCGCAAACGCGCTCGCTAAACCCATTATTATAATCAAATATGATATAATAACTCCTTTAATCCCTTAAAATTTTAAACGCACTTTTTTAACACCCTGTGAAAATTACATTTGTTCTCCTTTAGCAATTCCTTTAAACTTAATACAAAATTTTTGAGTAATAATGTGTTATTAGTAGTACTCGTAAATATTAGTATGCGCATACTTTCATGTATTTTTTGTTTATTCAAAATATTCAGAGAAAACACCACGCGGGCAAATAACGCAGTGCGCGCACCCTCCTTTTGTCGCTGCCTCTATATAAGAAGTCCGTGGGATACCAGCGTAGATTTTATTGTTAAAATGATTGTCTACAATAAATGGAAACGTCAACCATGAGAATAGTTTTTTAGTCTATTCTTAATTTATTTATTTATTATCTTTAAAATAAAATTAAATAGCCTTTTATTACTGAAAAAATTCAGGCTTATCAAATTAATATAATGCTTGTCAAAAATTCAGTCCGCCCTTTTGGCGAAGGCTTTCTTCAGTCTCTTCCATTCTTCTCTCTATCTGTAATCTTTAATTAAAAAATCCAAATAAAAAAAATAAATAAAAAAAAAACAAATATAAAATTTATTTTTTCAATTTACTCTTTATCTATTAATTTTACAGTAAAAATGAATATGACTTTTTATGTTGCAAATTTGCTGTACTCTATTTTTACCGTAGTAGCTATGCCTGTAATATTAAAGGTTATGGAGAAGTACACGAAAACGTTGTTTGTGAGTAACAGTTTTACAATTTACTCTTTATCTATTAATCCCACAGTAAAAATGAATATAACCTTTTTTGTTGGAAATTTTATACACTTCAATTTTGCTGAAGTAATTATACCTCTAACCTAAATGGTTATCGAATTATCGCCCATTGTCAACGAAAATACCTCGGCTATAAAAGTAGTCTGATTTTGGAACTGTGACCGACTCGTGTTGTAAGACTGAACTTTTTATACATCGTAAAGTGTGTTCTATCGATTTACATTGGTTGCAGACATCTTATGTGTTTAGTCCCAAAACCGATTTTTTACGATTTTTGACCCCTGTCTGATTTGGGAAGGTGACCGATATCAGCGAAAAAAAAAATGTTATGGGGTTGTCCAATGTACTCGCTTTCATATCCAAATTTCATTTTGAGTCTTATATGTTTAGGCCCAAATACGACTTTTTTAATTTTTTCTGAACGTCATAAAAAACTTCAGTGACCGATCTGGACTGTAAGACTTGAACCAAACGATTGATAACAGAAAGTTCTTTCGAGCTAGACTGATTCCAGAGTTCTTATACGTTCAGGCCCGTACACCTTGCTGGCTCCAGTACTAGAAATTCGAATCACTTTTTCTCACGCTCGCAGCAAAAAGCGTTTTTGCTTCGAGGTTTTAGGGACAAAAGGTACCCTTTTCGTGCTGGAGATGTGAAAAATACTTTCGATGGCATCGGCATCTGCTTCCGCCCTTGGAGTGTCAACTTAAGAGTTGAGATCAAGGTTTGGAAACCGGTTTTTTGAAAATACCGGTTTCGGTCATTGACCCCTATATCGAAATAATTTCGGTTAAGGTTTCGTTCAGGTTTCGTTCAGGTTTCGGTTACCGGTATATTTAACCGGTTTAACCAAAACCGATATTTTTTCGTTCGTACGGAATTAACCGGTTAATTTGAAGAATATGCGACTTTGTAGGCATGTTTGCCGCGTGCAATCAATTGAAAGCGTGCGAGAAAGTGAGCAGAAGACTCGGGCAGTGGCACCCGCGCAACGCGCCTGTACTTGACTAAGTTTGGTTTTAACCGGTTAATTTAGTTCTTATTTCGGTTAGAAAACCGCTTCCTGATTAACCGATATTTTATTCAAATTTACCGGTTAAGCTGGAAACCGGTTTTAACCTGAACGGAATCGTTAACCGAAATTCGAACGAAATTAACCGGTATTTGTTAACCGGTTCCGAACCTTGGTTGAGATGTAGAGATGTAGAGTGAGTATGGTGCAACATTTAGAGAAGATGCAGTTTTTAAGATCAAGGTGACAGGACGGCTAACACGCGCTTGCTCCTTTTGCACTCCAAAATCGAATAAATCGAGAAAGAAACTTCAGTAAGTTCTAGTATTTTTAGCTACTTTCTAATAATTTTAAAATTAAATTATACCAATACCATAAACAAATAAAGCCTATACTATTAAACGAGTTGTGTCCCGACGATTTCGAAAATGGCTTGAAACCTTTTGACGAAAATCTAGGATTAGGGGTAAAAAATCACCAGAAATCGATCTATGAGGGAATTATCTTCGAAAAAATTCATTTAAGGGATATATGAGCGAAATTACAATAAAAAAAGAACGCATATGATACTTATTTTTAACTATCGTTTATAACAAAGAAGTTTTATATCCAGGAACGTATTTTAGATTTTCACGCCCTGGGCGACTACGATCGGGCCGCTCCTCACCCTCCACAGCCAAAGGAAACAACAGTAAAACAGAACCAAAAATAGTAATAAATAGTTAAACGAATTTATTAGCTGATCACGATGAGCGACGATGCGATATTTGTTCTGAAAAATCATCCAAATTAAGTGCATTCGTTCAGCGATCACCGAATGGTAAGAGGCACATTGAATCTAAAAACCAAGCTGGAAAGATGTCGACTAATGAAGCCTACTTATCCAGCTCCAAAACTCCGATAACTTTCAGCTCGAGTTGCAACACCGCTTCGAATGGCTAGGAGACTGCGAAAATGTGGACGATTACTACGACAGGTTCGAGGAAATTGTCCAAACGGCTGGGAATAAATAAGGCTTTCAAACCCACCGTTCAAAAAGAAAATTTCGGATCACACCAGCAAGCTTATAGAGGAAAGCTGAAGCCTGATTATGAAATCCTCTGAAGATGCTTGTCAGTATCGGCGACTAAACAGACAGGTCTCCATGTCCTTGACTCTGACTGCCAATTTAATACTAATCGTATTAAAGAGGCTATCGAGCGCAATAAAGGGTCAAAAGTATTCGCAAGAGACCTGTCTGCTGGTCAAAGCCAACTGACAAAGCTGAAGACTGTGGATGGCAGAATCGGGTCGTACAACCCTGAGCTGTTAGAAGAGGTCGAGAAATTCTACGGACTTATACACGATCACACGCTTACCTGTCAGTAATCTGGCTGAAGACCCGAGAGCCAGATCGACCTGACACATACAGAAGATATCCCAAACGTCAGCCTGTGCGAGATTAGAATGACTCTCAAAAAGCTTAAGAACAACAAGGCACCGAGTGATGATGGAATTACGATTGAGCTTCCGAAAATTTTTCACAGTCAGCTAATGAAAAAATGAGAGTTGTTGGAGAACTGGGCGGGCCGCCCCTTGAGACGGGCCGCCCCGGGCGTTCGCCCGAATGACCCTATGGAGAATACGTCCCTGTTTATATCGTCGCTCCGCTCCTCTATAGAACGCTAATACGTCAGTTTCAATATGAAACCGCGTGGACGAAGTTGAGGGAAAAATCTGAGGTGCGGGAGGGGGAAGCTTCATAACTGTTCGAATTTTTAAATCTAAGAATGTCATATGTTTGAATTACGACCAATCACCGCAAGATGTCAACTGTCTAAGGATTTAAATCGTCGAATAGTAATAGAATATTTGAAAATGACAAAACTCAAAATACGACTGAAAGATCTAGTGATGGAGGTGATAGAAAGGATCACAAATATCGAAAATTCTTACGATATTTTTTTATATGAGGATAACAAAATAAATTAAGTATATTGTTCCTTGTTAAATCTTAAAACATAATCAATACTAACTAATACAAATTCACAAATATAATACAAAAAAAATACATATTAAAACAAAAAATATATATTTTAAAAATCTGGGTGCATGTCTGTGGTTTATAAGTATTTTGGTGGACTAGCAGTTTAGGAGCAAGCCACTTACGTTTTGCTGTTTTTAGGTCCGGATTCGAATCCCACCCATGAGACTTTATAGTTTTTTTTGTCATTTTATTTTTTATTTTGGGTGAACTTATGTAAATAAATAAAAAGACTTAAGAGTGATAAAAATTTGTATTTTAGAGACAAATAGCGCCATCTTTCGCCATATAAGTGAATTACATACCTGATGATTGTGCCGCCCTGCCCCGTGTTTGTCAATAGGGAATTTTCCACGGCTTTCTCTAAACTCAACTAGCTGGCGCTGATAACATTTGCAATAAGAAAATCTCTAAAAAGTCGCCAAAACTGATTGATATTACTAACTAATATCATAATAAACGATGAACAACTTTCTAATATTACGTATCATTGAATATTTTTCTGTTTTTTTTTATAAAAAAAAAAAACGATAATTAGCATGTATTTTTTTCAATAGAATCAAATTATAAAAAATGCAGCAAAGGTACGGGATGAAAAGACCAGCGCATTAAAAAAGGAGTATAACTTTGCCTCCAGGTCCTTCAAAAGAGACATTGCCAGGGCGAAGTCGGCGCACATAGGCAGAATTGGCGAGAGACTAGAGCGTCTTCCTTTGGGAACTCGTGCGTTCTGACTAGAATTCTAAGTCCAGGCCTATGAAGTCGTAGTGCTCTATAGACGTGTATTCCCGCGAAAAACCAGATATGAGCGCTTTCGAATGTTTTTCACTAGCCCAGAGTGTTTTACTCTGTTCCTTAGCCCATTCCTGCAGCATTCTTCTTCCGATGCAACGAGGCACTCCCACTATTGGTTCGGGTCTAATAGCTGGTGCCTCTGCTCCGTTCCTAGCTAGCTCATCTGCTATTTCGTTCCCCTTGATGCCACTGTGCCGAGGCACCCAACATAAGGTGACGTTGTTGTGCCTTCCTAGCTGATTTCGTGCACTGGTGCACTCAAGGGTAAGTTTTGAATTAATCTCATGTGATTTCAGTGCCATAAGGGCTGCCTGACTATCCGAGCGTAATATGATTATGTTTCACTTTTGATAGGATCTCAGAAGGTTTTCTTGCACGCATCTTATTATTGCGTACATCTCTGCCTGAAATACCGTCGCATGCGAGCCTAGACTGTATGACTGCTTCGTCTCCGAGTCTTTGAACCAGATGAGGTCACCACATTTAAGAGTTTCGGGAACCGCACAGTTTCACTCGTCCCTACGCGGTACGTGAATCGTGTACAGTTTGTTGAAACTGTACCCCTTTAAGAGGACATCAGATGGCATGGCCAGTACTGGGCTTACAATGAGTGCATCAAAGAGATCCCTCGTGTATCTCGAAGGCTTAAAAGTTGCAACAGATTCCTAAAGTGCCTTGAACTTACTTAAACTGCGATCTGTGACGTTGCTCACTTCTTTATTCTGTCTTAGCGTCTTCCTTAAGGGAGTTCCTTAATTGCTCCTAACTCAAGTAGGCGGAGCTAGGACAATCGGTTAAGGTAGAAGTTCGCCGAGGGTTCGAATTGAGTTAAAAGTGTGGTGCTCAACAAGCTGTGTCTCACTTGATTACCTGACTTAGTGCTCTCACTCCTGCACGCGGGTGGAGCTAATGATTACAGGAAGTTCTAAAGGAGAGCTGCTATTGCTACTTTGCAATTGGCGTGCCGTAAAATGCTGCAACTTTGCACGAAATTTAAGGTTTTTTATCATTTTCTCTTAAAGTGTTTGTATCTGTGCTCATTTCTAAATTAACACGCGAATTTAAGATTTACGCCATAATTATACAGGCTCATAATGCCAAAACAGTAGTAAGATTTACGTTCAGAGACCGTCAAAGTTGTAGGCAAAGTTGTAGTAAAATTATGCAACTTTGCCTAGCAAATTATCAGAATAAATATGTACCGCGTTTGAAAACTGGTCTTAATTTTAATGTAACAAAAACTGTATAACCATCGAGATATTATGTATGCCTTGAAACAAACATACATTTTTTTTCTTGCTAGTAGGCAAAGTTGGGCACAGCTAGATAGTTTCAGTGAATAATTTTCATAGTAACTTGTTACCATAGTTAGGGTTGCTCCAAATATACAAAAAAAAACACAAAATTCATAAATATTTACTATATTGCTTAAAAAAAACGAATAAAAACATTAAGTCCTTTTTGACACCGAAAAAAAATATTGGTTATTTTTTAAAACTGAAAGTACAGTGGAAACTCCATGTAACGTCACTCGACTTAACGACAAACTCCCTAAAGCGTCGAAATCACTCGGCTTTGGTTGGTTTAGCTTGTCTTCCATACAGTGATACACTCTAAAGGGTGTCCCAAAAACCAACGATAATCCTTGGAGTGCTGATTAGCCAGGTCCTGACTAGCCAGAAAATGTATATTTCACTTTCGTAAAAGTGTCATAGTTTTCGAAATATTGGTACTTTTATGAAATTCTTGAAAATGTCTACCTTACGACAAAGTTACCAATGCCACGTCTACAAATTTAGGTATAATTTGATTCTGTTTTTTTTCTAAGTATTACAGAGGAATAAAGCTATCGACAGCAATTTTTTTTAATCGCTACGGTTTGCTCATAAAATAAAATTAAAAAAATCATTTACGCTTTTCAAATTTTAATCCCTTAACTTGAACCTTTATGGTACTAAAAAATATATCAGGGTATAATGGCATGGTTTTTTTTAAATATGCGCATCAAGTGCAGTTTTTAAAATAATGATTTTTTTACCAAAATTCACTTTACGAAAAAAGATATTACATTACATTTTAAGTGCAAAATAAACTCCTTCCAACTGTACCCATAATTAGGAGTTTTAATGAAAATACTTTCAAAAGATTGAAATATGGTGTTTTTTTAGTATTTAATTTAAATCAAATAGCCAAATTGGTTGCCACCTTGCACAACCATACTTCATGCCCGGTGTTCTGAAAGGAGTTCTTGAACATGAAAGCCGGGAGTGTCACCCGCTTCGCCAACACCGCTGCATCCCTCCCAGCCCTCACCCGGCCAATGCAACGGCCGCACAGGAGTCGGCCTCTGAGAGTCCATGGCCCCCGCTAACCTGCTTACCAATAGACGTGGGGCACCTCTAGCAGCCAAGAGGAAGACCTTCCGCCACCCCACCTGTCACTGTCCTGCCGAGGCCGAGTGACACCGCTGCCGCCGCACTGCCCCAGAAAGTGCTCCTTCAAGCCCTAAGACTATTGTGGCAGTCGCTCAGCCCGGCCGGAGCGACCGCTGTGGGCCAGGGGCCCACCCCAAGGATCCGCTCATGATGATGGGCGGCTGAAGCTTCCACGCCAGGGGACCCATCACGAAAACGTCTACCCCAAGCAATTTGATCATTTGATTTAAATTAAATACTAAAAAACACCATATTTCAATCTTTTAAAAGTATTTTCATTAAAACTCCTAATTATTGGAACAGTTTGAAGCGAGTTCATTTTGCACAAAAAATGTAATATCTTTTTTTGTAAAGCGAATTTTGGTAAAAAAATTATTAATTTAAAAACTGCACTCGATGCGCATATTTTTAAGAAGACATGCCACTACACTCTGGTTTTTTTTTGTACCATGAAGGTTCAAAGTTAAGGGATTAAAATTTGTAAAGCGTAAATTATTTTTTATTTTATTTTATGAGCAAACCGTAACGATTTTTTTTATTGCTGTCGATAGCTTTATTCCTCTATAATACTTAGAAAAAAACTAAATAAAATTATACCTTTTGTAGACGTGGCATTGGTAACTTTGTCCTAAGGTAGACATTTTCAAGAATTTCATAAAAGTGCCAATATCTCGAAAACTATGACACTTTTACTAAAGTGAAATATACATTTTCTGGCTAGTCAGGACCTGGCTAATCAGCACTCCAAGGATTATCGTTGGTTTTTGGGACACCCTGTATATAGCATTACACACTCTCAATAACGACAACAATTAAATAATAAAAAGTACTTTTTAAGTTGCCAAAATTAGTAAAAACTGCACAGTTGTGTACGTTCTTTTGTCGCTTTATTGTCCTAGCCCGGAATAAACTTGACTGTCGGCATCATACATACCGAACTTACTAAGAAATCCGTTCTTTTGTTTACGAATTGGGATTGCTTGCACGTGTAGACTGTTGTTAGTAGGAGTCATGGATTATCTATACGTTATCATATTCTTAGTTGCTCACAAACTTTCAAACTGTAAACATGGCAGGTAAGGGAAAAATCACTGTGTATTGACGAAAAAGTAACTTTAAAAAAATAAACTTTTTCTTTTTCTAATACAGATTTTTCGTCTCTCCATTTAACGACAACTCTCTATAACGTCAAAATATGCACAGTCCCTTGAGTGTCGTTATATAGAGTTTACACTGTATAATAAAAACCATAATCCTCCATACGCGTCATAGTTAGGTAACTAGTGCACTAAGCAAAGTTGTGCAACTATGTAGTATCCGAGAAACATGTTGCAATATTGCCTACCATCGCCCTAGTCGTATATGATTGTATTTACAAGTAAAATAATTAAAAACAGTAGAAAGAGCATATCTGCTTACCTCTTAAATACTCACAGATATCCAATTCGCGATTTTTCTAAGAAAAAAATACAAAAGTTTTGTACCCAACCCAAAAAAGTGCTCTATTCTTGTGAGCATTGACAACTGATAAATAAAAGCAGGGGAGTGTTATCACTTCGAAAAATGATGAAATGAGTTGCCAAAAGAACCATAGTGCTTTTCCTAATAGTAGAAGTAGAAAATAAATGGAGGTTATTTATCAAAAATGAGGTCAGTTTTTAACCGACTTCAAAAAAAGGAGGAGGTTCTCAATTCGTCGGAATCTTTTTTTTTATGTATGTTCACCGATTACACTAAGACGCGTGAACCGATTTGGAAAATTCTTTTTTTGTTAAAAGGGTTATACTTCACAGGTGGTCCCATATAAATTTTATCGAAATCGATTCAGCGGTTTTTGAGAAAATCAACAAAAACATAGCACAATTGGAGTTGTTGCGATTGAAGTCGGTTGTTTTTAACGTATTAAGCGTGGTCAATTATAATAGATTAGGCAAAGTGAAAGCTGAGAGGCAAAGTTGCAGCGTTTAACGGTAATAAGCTATTAATGTATGTTGTTAACTTTTATTATTTTTGCCTAAGGTAACCTAAAACTGATGGTCCCCTTGACAGAATGTGGCTCCCGTCCCCTATAGTTATGACTATGGTTAAGGACTACTTATCACCACCTAACCAACAGAAAATTAGTAACATGGAATGCCGTTTTTGTAACCTAAATACCAAAACCTAATACCGATTACTAGTTATATCAAAAAGTATTACAATAAAAAAAATATCAGTAAAAAAAACAGTTTTTTTTTTTCAAAATATTTACAGCAGTAGTGACTGGACATAATCGTAGCCCTTTTAATAGCTTTTAAATGATACAATGTACATACATAGCCTACGACTTCGAAAAAACAGCGCAAAACCAAACCGTTTGCCGCCATCTTGGTGATGACATAGCTACTCATACACTGGTACAGAACTTTTCACTAGGCGGATTCGTGTTTTAGAGACCAAAATGTATAGTCCAGTCAATCTACGAATTTTTGTATGGAGTAGGTTACATTTAATGCACTTTGGGTGAAAATTTAGAATATGTTACTTAAATAATTGCAAAATGAAAATTTATGAAAATCTCTTATGAGTATTTGATAATTTTTCGGTAATTAGCCCCTAAAGAAACAAAATTAAATTTAAATGTGAACAAAAAAATAGAAAACTGGTGATTTTTTACATGAGGGCTTCTTATAAGACGTTTTATTTATATTTATAATCGTCCCCGATCGAGATCAAAACATTGAGTAGATATTGAATATAATATATTTAAAAATTTATAACTTGAAAAGAAATACTGCAAGGTGAGTGATATTTTGTCTTAGGGGGTACATAACCACTGTCAATAACCATGAGAATTATCTCCAAGGTGACTTCGTTATTTATTTTTTTATTAAGTTTTATTCGATTTTAACCCTTGCACATTAAACACACTACGAATATTTTCATGAAATCTAATAGTAATATTTTTTTAAAACTAAGACTAAGAAAAATCCCCGGTCAATCTGTTGCACAGTTTCTTTAATAATCTAATAACAATTATAATTCGCGAGCGGGCTGAGCGGGGGGCGCGGGCGGGGGAATGCGGCATGCGCGGCGCCCGCGCTACCCCGCGAGTTCTTTATTCAGCTAAGCTATAGCTGGGGATTTCATGCAACATCTTGTATGAGAACTGTTTTTAATTTTGGATCAATATTTCTCTCTCTCTTTCTTTTCTTTTCGTGTGGCACGTTTTTTTACTATTCACAAGATATAGATGGCAGTTGCCTGATGTTCCACTTAGCATCATCCGCGGTCACGTGTCTACCTATTGGGTTTTGTGTGTGTTATCAAGGATTTAAACTTGGTATATAGTTGTTCTTTAGGCGGTCTTGAGTGTTAGCCCAGGAGGCATCGGGAGGCATCACAAAGGTGGCGAGGGAAAACGGGGAAAGTTTGATTCGGCCGCGCTCTTCTTTCGAGCTTATATCTCCATAACTATATGTACTGGGGCAAGTGTCATAATTATCGGACAATTAAAGGAATACCAATTCATTTGGAACAAATAATTGCTTCCATCGCTAGAAAAAAAATTGGCTATGGAGGGTACATGTAAGGAGATCTGTCTCTGTGTACAAAAGTGTCCGTCAAAATGCGTTAAGTAAGGGTGGTGTTTTTGTATAAAAAGCGGTCAAGTGTGTGTCGGACCACGCGCAGTGTAGGGTTTCTTAGTACTTCGACAAACCCTGCTTCAAGGGGAAAACCTCCCGTCTAACAAAACTGAATACTACTCGTTAACTTGTAAAGCCTACTTAGCTGTGATAGTTTTCCTTTTAACTTCGTTAAATATACTACTGCCGTGAATTTTTTCACATTTCATAATTATTTAGCTGTCGGGGGGGTGGGGGGGGGGGCACATGACTTTAACAAAAAATTGCACTTTAAAGCTTAATATTTCGAAAACGAATCCATGACTCGAAAAATTCGCAAACCCACAATATTTTTGAAAGACCTATTCAACGATACCCCACGCCCTGGGATAGTCGAGATAAAAAAAAAAAAAACAAAAAGAGCTTGTAACTTTAGTTCTCCTACGTATCTCCTCATATTTGATTCAATCACGTAAGGAAACACCAAGCGTAGCACGTTCCATCGCCCTTTGAGTGACTTTAAGCCTTCTTATAAGGTCCATAGTAAGCGACCATGTCTCGGATCCATATGTCATCACTGGCAGCACACACTGGTCATGGACTTTAGTCTTGAGACACTGCAGTATTTTGGACGTGAAGATATTGCTAAGTTTCCCGAACGCTGCCCAGCCAAGTTGGATTCGACGCCTGATCTCTTTCTCAAAGCTGGACCTACCTAACTGGACTGTTTGTCCCAGGTATATACAGGGTGTAACAGAAGTGTGTGACAATACTTCAAGGTTGGCTTTTACCCATCAAACTGAACAACTTTTGTTCTACAACTTTGTTGAAATCGCAAATTTTTTTTTGGACTTTTCATAAAAATCGATCAGCTGGCGAACCAAGTTTGTATGAAAAGTCCAAAAAAATTTTTGCGATTTCAACAAAGTTGTAGAACAAAAGTTGTTCAGTTTGATGGGTAAAAGTCAACCTTGAAGTATTGTCACACACTTCTGTTACACCCTGTATATTCGTCAACAACTTCGAGCGTAGAGTCTCCAACCTTCAGAGGAGTGGGTGTAACACGGATGTTTGACATGATTTTCGTCTTATCTATGTATCATTTTAAGACCCACTTGTTGGGAGACTCTACTTAGTCCTTTGAGCATTGCGCCTGGATCCTCCAAGGTCTCAGCCATGATCACGATATCGTCAGCAAATCGAAGGTGAGTGATGTACTCGCCATTGATGTTAATGCCGAGTCCTTTCCAGTCCAGAAGCTTGAAAACATCTTCCAGTGCAGCGGTGAACAGTTTCGGAGATATAACGTCTCCCTGTCTCACCCCACGCAGCAGCCGGATAGGTTTTGAATTCTGATCCTGGAGGTGGACCAACATGCTGGCATTTTCATACAAACACTTCAAAACTTCGATGTATCGATAATCGATCTGGCACCGTTAGGAGAGATTGCAATACAGCCCAGGTCTCGATCGAATCAAAGGCTTTCTCATAGTCCAAAAACGCTAAGCTTAGTGGTCGATTATACTCTTCGGTCTTCTGTATAATCTGCCGAAGCGTATGTATGTGGTCTATGGTACTGAAGCCTTTTCGGAAACCGGCTTGTTCGGGAGGCTGGAAGTATATAAGGATTAATATGCATATCCGTACCAAATTACAGCTCTGGAGTACTAATAGTCTCTGAGCTAAGCCGCGGACAGACAGACGGACATGGCGAAACTATAAGGGTTCCTCGTTGACTACGGAACCCTAAAAAGGGTACATTTTAAAGAAAGCGAGAAAAGTTATTAGAAACAGAGAAGAAAACAAGGAAAGAATCCGCTTTGTTATAACGCACTTTAAAACAAAAAAACATAAAATAAGAATTTTTTTTTTCATATATTATTTTCATAATCCTTGTCTACATTAGCGCCACTCTGATGGATTCTTGAACTATTATTTACTGCTTACAGTTGGACACTTTTTTAACTAATCCCCCCATATAAAACAGTCTTCCTTATACTATTGGCATCGAGAGGCATCACAAAAGTGGCGAGGAGAGGCAAGGAAAATTTGATTCGGTCGCGCTCCTCTTTCGAGCTAATACGTCCATAACTTTATGTACTAGGTCAAGTGTGATAATATCATTTCCGGATAATTCAAGGAAGACTAATTCATTTCTGATTAAATAAAGGCTTCTTTCAAGTTCTTTCACTAAAAAAAATATAACAAATTCATAAAATCCGAATAACGTGGACAACATATTTAAAAAAAATGGTTATTTATCTAGTACAAAATAGTTTTTCTATCTAGCACAAAGTCCTTACCACGTGGAATTTGTACACTCAACGTTTCAGGAAATGTTTGCGAAGCGAGAAGAAACGTTGAGTCCAGAAGAAACTCACTTCAGCACATATTTTTTTAACACTTAATTTCTATTAAAAATCATGTCAACAATAAAATTATGAGCTGTAAGATCCATACACGGTTTGAGATATTTATTTCTCAAAAAGAATTACAAATTCACTTAACTTAAGAAATGCAATATAAGTTCTTAAATTATTTATAATCGTGAAGGAAAATATTATTTACATCGAAAACAAATAATCCGTCGGTACTTTGGAATACAAATCTGATCCATAAATGACTTGTTTAATAAAAGCAATGGATAGGATCTACTAAATTTCCATGATTGGGTATGACCAAAAGCTATGTACTATTGTGATCCAAAGTTGGTCGAAAATAAATTTTATTATTATTTTGAAATATGAATTTGGGCTACTCTGACCACTTCGCGCTCGGCGAAGTGGCAGGAGCTACTCCAGCAGAAGCACAGTCGGCTGGAGGTCAGTGCGACGAGGAGAGAAAGCGTCGGACAATCCGGGCATTGTCGAGGAGGACTGCCTTTTGCATAGCCGCTATTATCGGTCTGCCTCGAAGTCCCAACCGCCTAAGGTTACGATCCAGGTCAGTGGGGATCAAACCATTAACGGACAGGACTACAGGAATGATTTCAGTGGATTGCACTTGCCACACATCCGTAACCTCGTGCGCCAGGTTAAGGTACCGTAACCTCTTGTCGGCATCGGCTTGCACGAGGTTTTCGTCGTGTGGAATAGTGATATCCACCAAAAACACCCTTGACTGCGCCCGATCCATCAACACGATATCAGGTCTGTTATGATCAACAGACCTATCCGTGATGATGTCTCGGTCCCAGTAGAGCTTGGCGCGGTCGTTTTCGAGAACCGACTCCGGCGTATACTTGTAATATGGCAACCGCCGAGCTATGAAGCCATACTTTAGAGCGATCTCTTGATGCAGGATCCTGGCTGCTTGGTTATGTCTGTGCAAATACTCAGTGTTACAAAGAATCGAACAACCGGAGGTTATATGGCGCAGGGTTTCACCTGGCTCACGGCACAACCGACATACGTCCAAGGTACCGTCTTTCATTATGAACCTCCTGTAGTTGTTCGTCTTTATAACCTGATCCTGTATTTATTATTATTATTATTATTATTATTATTATTATTATTATTATAATATATTTAAGCAAATTTATGTTAATTTTAGTAAATATACTTTATATGAGAAGCGGTCGTGGCTCAGTGCGGCTTGCGTGGTCGCGTCGATCACGAAGGTTAACTGACTACAGACACGGTCATAACCTGGATGGGTATGACTGTTAGTGGCATTTATCTCGACCGTTTCCATACTTCGCAAGGCATGTTAAGCCGTTGGTGCCGGCTGCTATCGTTAAGCCACGTTGGAGTCCTTATAGGCGGCTTGAAATTTTCTGATACTGGGGTTGGCCACTAGCCCCACAACCTCCACCAATCCGGACTTGGCCCCCGTGTGTCGAGTATGGCCTAACCTTCCCGAGTTATGGGAAGAGATCCGTGCCTCTGCAGTGGGGACGTAATGGGTTGTTAACATACTTTATGAGCCACACACATAACATCCCAAAAGGCATTTTTATACACTTCCGTAGTCCGTACTAACAACTGACGGTAAATTTTTCAACCTAGACCGAATGAAGGCACGTAACAAAGTTTTATGCCATATAGTTACAGCAATAAGGTACGTGGACGACTTATGTTTTACAGCGGAATCCCCTAATATCTCTGCAAAAACTGATGACCAGTTTTGACGAGTCATTAAATAAATTACTGACTGAAAATAAAACTTAATAAGCACTGACAGTGCTAATTAAGTAAGATCGATGTTATGTATGTTGGGAGACAACTGAACAATCTAACTCCAAATGTATCTCGGTTAGAATGTCATGAAGCATGTGGAGAAGTTTAAGTATTTGGGAAGTGCAATAACATTCAAATGTGACCTCGACCCTGAGATCATTGGGATTGGTTCAGCTTTAGCAGTTTTTGGCAAACGTAGACCTACATTCTTCCGGTCGCATGATATTAGCGACTAATGCTGAGTGGGGACCCTTTTTTAGTGTCACTATGCAGCACCTACATTTAGTTTTAGCTTAAGAACGAATGTCTTACTTTAAGGTGTTGTGTTTTTACATTAAATAAAGAGTTTCTATTTTCTATTTTACTAAGATCTTGGTGTATATGTCCAAAGTAATTCCAAACCTCCTCAATTTGTGAGAGACATAGTGTTTATATAGAGCTATGACAGGTATAGATCGATGGATTCATTTTGGTACAGATATTACGAAATAGCCTGTCGTAAGGTCGTTTGTTTCGTCATAGCTATATCGGCCCCCCTCCCCCTTTTTTATGACTGGCTATTTGATGATCTACGAATCAAGACGAAAATATTGATAATTTTTGTAGCTATATAGGAGCCAGAGAAACAAACTCGGTAAATAGAGCACTTTTATTATTTTCGCCACCAGTCTAATAGGAAAGAAATACGCTGCCTCGATAGATTTCACATGCAGTGCCTCCGTGATATCATGAACATCGACTGGTCCAACCATATAAGATATACAAAGGTTCTACACCGTGCAAACGTATACGGAATTGAGGCGTACCTTAAGCGAAGAAAATTACGTTGGTGTGGTCTTGTGACTCGTATGCTGGGTTACGAAACGTGTCAGTTACTGAGAGCTTCGAGAGGGCAAGCGAAAGCAAAGTGGACAGCTATTGCGGTATAATAACGCCGCCAGCGTGATGCCTCCCGATGCCTCCTGGGCTTATTCCACTTAAGACCACCTAAGGAACAACTATGCCAAGTTTGAGGTCTTGATTCTTGATCCAAAATTACGGTAAATCGCAACGACGATATGTCGCATCTAGTTCGTGAAATTTAGCGTAAATACCTACCTACTTTTACTTTATAAGAACAGGCCCACTGGCATTGGAAGTGGGGTTGCTTTGGCAGGCTCATGGAAAGTCATGGAAAAATTGCAATGACACTCATGTCATGACAATATAATAATTATATATAATTTTTGGAGTTAAATGTTCGGCGAATCAATAGGACAAAGTTTCTTCTTTTGAATTGAATTTACAGTAGGTATATCTATGTGGTAAATCAGTAGGACGGTAGTACTATGATCACGTTTGGATGCCCACAATCAATTATTATTAAATAACTACTACCTACCTATCATATTGTGCATTTTATCACATTTGCGTTTCGCACTATCCATCTAGCTATCCGCGCACTTGTCTTTTTCGCACCCAATAGCTCCATCTCTGTCACACACTGGCTATGCGTACGTGGCAGTTCACGCACCTTCTCGGCGTTTGAAATATAATTACTATAATGTCTAAGAAACTTCTTTGTTTGTACAAGGGACGATGATGATTTCCAATAGATAATATTAGTGTTACGGCACAGCCAAGAAAATATTTGTAGTGTCTTTAATGTGTACTACAGAAATCTTTAAAAAATCGTTTTTAACCGGGTTCTGAAATAGTCACCTAGGTGAAAACTTAACACATGTTCAAGCCTTACAATTAGACTTAAAAAACATAAAAACCTCCGAAGGCTCCATTTTGTAAGTATTATTTTTCACGCAATAATATAAAAAATATCGTAATATTAAGAATTTATTGCTTTAAACTAGAGACAACTTAAGTACCATATTTATAAGGTAACTATAGTTATAAATCTCAGTTTTCCCCAGAAGTGCATTTATTGTTTGGCGTATACAAGTTAAAAGGCGTCTTTAGGTATTTCTAAGGGTTGAACGCCCTTAAAATCACAAAATTACCACGAATGCTTAGTAAAACACCAATTCTTTTATTTCCAAACCATTTTAGTCAGGTGTCTTTAATGCGACCTCAAATCTTTTATTTACTGGACTAGTAACCATACTAACTCGTATTATGAAATAATTATAAAAAGAATTAAATGGTATCTAGAGTTTCTAGTGTTAGAGCGTTCGCTACCCATAGGTATTGCGTTACAAAATCAGTCATAGCTCACTTAATTTTTAATTTAGCAATATATAAATTACTTTTTTAAATAGCTTAAACTGTACTACATATTTTATAATAAAATAGATCACAAAAAACTTCCTTTTCAAGGAGTTATTAAAAAAAAAAGATTTTTGTGATAAAACAGTTTTTTTCAAATATCTTTTTAAGCATTGAATTTTCATATAAAGTATTTTAGAAATAATTCAAGCTTATTTGATTACCTATCAAATGACACCTCACTCGATACATTTGGTTTAATAGAAGTCAAAAAAACATGAAATATCGCATGTGGTTGCCGCCATCTTTGTTACATCTGTCCCCCTCCCCCTTTCTTACGACAGGCTATTTCATTATCTACGGACGAAGACGAAAATTTTGATACCTGTCTTAGCTATATCTTCCTCAGTCCTGAAGCATAATTTCGTTTGTAACACTGAAAGAAAAATACTTCGACGTACTAAGGGGTTTTTATATAAATAAAACATATATTTTGTTTGTCCACTATGTAACACTTTTTTGTATCTACACTGGTAGACTAAAAAATCGACTCAAGATTTGTTTCTCGATTTTGAAAAAGTAACTCAGTCTACAAAACTGCTAAACACTAAAAGCAAAAAACTAGAAAACCATCAAACTAAAATCATAAACAATTAACACACAGTTTTTGAACTTTTGGTTTAGTTTTATTTTGCTAGATTGAGTTAATTTTCCAAAAGTCGGGCATAAAACTTTGAGTCGATTTTTTTGTCCATGAGTATGTCGTTGCAATAATTTTTATTTAAAATATCGCCAGGGAAAGCCCTACGGAAAATGTCCCTTATAGAGGACATGAGGACCGAGGAGGATATAGGCGCCAGGAAAACGAACTCCGTAAATAGAGCACTTTTATTATTTTCGCCGCCGCACTAACTCAATCTGAAATGCGAATCAAGATGTATGGAAAAAAACTAGTAAAATGTAAAAAAAGTTTTTCATCAATACTCAAATCAAACATGATACGATTTTAAAAAACGCTCAACTATTCTGCCTGATGACAGCACCGATTAGTTATTGTAAGGGTTCGGTCGGTCGGTCTGTTCTCAATAGTTCTCATCGTTATTTCTAAACCTGTTATTTTCCATTATAACGCTAGTACGACTTTGACTACGTCTCTATTCCGTGACAGCGGAGCGACGGACGGATCGGGGACTTTTTGGCGGGAACTCGCGGCAAGAGTTTGTCATTTTTGTTTTATTATCCGAAAAAATAGATATCGTGGTTTTTAATGTATAATATTGATAGCGTATTGTTCAATAAAGTGCCATTTAAGTGTCTAATATATAGGATAATGAAATAAAAGTGTGTAGACCGTGTTTCGAGTGCTCTCAAGAAGTCCATGAAATCTTCATCAAAAGTGCTATCATTTTGTTGAAGACTAGAGAAACAGTTAAAGACGACAGAAATTGATAAATGAGAACTCAAATGATACAGAAAATTATTTAGAGAAGAGCAAACTACGTAAGAATAGGCTGTATGGCCAGAGAAGCCTTTGCCTTTTCCTTGCAAAAGCAGGAAAGAACGGACGGATCGGGTGGATGATTAAAAAAAATTGGAACCTAAATCGTCGTGCTAAATAATCAATCTGGTGTTAATCGCCTTCATATTTGCTATTTATAAACAATAATAAAAAGTGTCTAAGAGCTAAAAACTGGTGTAGTGATCAAATTAACAAAGTATTGTCTCAATTTCGGTACGTAGACGGGAAATGTTACTTTGCCGTAGTGTCATGTCGTAGATTGCAGGTTTTTTGGTGGTTTCAAGGTTGTATTTACTGTTCAACACTAATGCAGAAATAATTGGTTGCTCTGTGTTACGTATTAGTTGATTTAATTATCGAGTGCCGCGACTGTAGCTGTCTTTTGGCAGCGCTCGCCTGCAGTCTTTCAGTTGGTAGCAACAACGATTGTGATTGCTCGCTCGAGTGTCCTACGATGTGATCTTGGCCTTGTGTAATGGTCGTTCGTATAAGATTGTAGGTTATTTGTAATGTCAAGTTGAATTCAGCACTAAATTCATCATGGGTGGTAAGTTGCAGCTGAGTGCCAATTTTATGAGTCACTTCAAGTTAACCACACACACATTAGAGCTGGTGTTGGTCACATCATTCATCTCTGGCTGCATTCTGGGTTAATTTGTTGAATGTTATTTTTCCATTGCATTTTGTTTTTTCTCCTTATAAACCAAACTTCGGTGAATTTTATGGTGGCACTAAGCATATTCACCTAATCCCTACTCAAGGACCTGCAGTCCTATAAAGTGCACTCCAAACTTGTAAATCTCAAAAATGTGCAAAATTCCTTAATCCCTAGAAGACTACCTATGTAAGATATACAAAGTCGCCTCTTTACTTACATAAATATCTCAATATTACTCAAAGTTGCAAAATTTTGAGAAAACACTCTGAATGCTTTGACTGTTTTGAGATTTGTATAGTTAATTGCTTTTGCACAAATTACTCCAAACCCATATTAAGATCGTGATTTCTGTTGTTTAATTATGTACCGTAAAATTGGCTTTAACTTCACTAAAAGGTCTTCAGTGCTGAATGCACTGTCACTGTAAATATTATTATATCATGTGGCACATCCATACACCTCAACAAGTGTACATTAGTCATGCTGTTTGTGTGTTCAGTACCTGTGAGTCCAAATAGGCTGCCAAATGTTCACATCAACACTTTCTACCCATTGAATTAGGTATGTGCTTTATATGGCTTGCCAGCCAGCCAACTATGTGTGACATTTGTAACCTATATTGGTATTAGTTTTCATGTAAAATATTCAATATTAATTCAACATGCTTAGTTTTGTTATTTTTATTACAGTAAATGCATGCAGAATGCCTCCATTTATTTAGATGCAAAAGAATTTTTGTATCCATGTCAGAAAGATATGACCAGCTATTTGTGGGATGCATACACCTATGTGACTAGTGTCTTCAGGACACCTGAGGGTTTGCAAATTCTAGTACAGTAACAGATGTTCCAGAGGTTCAGTACCCATTATTTAAAATCTAAAAATACTTGGTACATTGTTTTTACTTTGATTATATATAAGTACTTAATTCAAGGGCAGTAGTGCAACATTTTTATTTATCTTGGACCTTTTGGGTACAGAACTCTTGAGTGCGTGGTAGAGAGAAAGTGCCAAACACCAAACATGAGTAGATTTTACTTTGGTTCTGCTTTCTCTATATCACATAGTTTGTTGTAATTAATTGTATACTCTGTCATAAATATGTATTTTCAGTTAAATTGTTGCTGATAATTAGTTAATTTGGACAAACAACAACTTAATTGATTGGTTTTCTGTAGATAAAAAATAATCAATAAAATTATTTAAGAATAGAACAAAACATCTATCAAATGTTGACAAACAAATTACATTTAAAATTAAACATTATTTTATTTAGAAAAACACCTTCGAAACCTATGTTTTTTTTTGTTGGCAAATTGTGACTAAACATGTAATAATAAACAACAATCTTTACAGCTTGAAGGTAGGTTTTCTCTGTAAAATGATGTTAGTTTTCAAATATCTTTGGCTTGTCCACATCATGATGAGTATAATATATACTGGAAAACAAAGGTGATTGAATTTTGTGCTGTCATTTATATTAATATTTTATGATATCTATCAGTTTTGTGGGAAAGTATCTGTTAGTGTATCTTTTTCATGTTGCTTTTGAGAAATTCCATATTAATGTAAGGGCTTAGCCATTAAACCTAAATAGTCATTTGGCACATATGCACTTGAGGTCAGAACAATACAATACTTATGAGTGAGAGTGTACAAAACCTGGTGATAAGTTAAAGCTTATTATCTAATGTATAGTCAATTAGTGTTAATAAGATCATTTACCAGTTATTGTTTATACTACAAAATACAGATATTCAAACTAACTTATGACTTCTAGTAGTGTAGTGTCCTCTGTTGTTGACTTTAAAATGGAAGTTTTAGACTTTAGCAAGTTCACCACTGCAATTAATAAAAAATGTTCAGTTTGTAATAATTACATTTGATTTTCTAATAGCCTAACTAAAAAGATGCTAGTAGTGTATTTGGTTAATTTCGTACAGGATGAGATCTAAAGTGTGTGTTTGTGCGCAGGCGGCACCGGTACGGGGCAAGGAAACGAGACGGAGGATGAGGATCATGAATTCTTCGATGCCGTGGATGACGGGCTTTCAGCAGACATGGACAAAAGCTCATTTGTGATAAAAGTACCTGTAAGTATTACTTTAAAAAATTATTATTCAACACACACACACATACAAACACTCACTTGTCATGAGATTGAAAACTGGAATTCCTTTTAATGGATGGAATCAAAGACATTAATTCTTGTTTTTTTTTTCTTTCAAATAATCAAATATTAGATAAAATATTGAGCACATTATGCTGCCGTTTGTTTTTACTTTCTGTTTTGTATATTTTTTTATTTATTTCTTAATACAATAAAGAGTTTTATTTGATAACAAATTCTAGAAAATATATCTCGCGTTATTAATTAGAATCATTAGTGTTATTTCTTGGTTTAAATTAATTAACAATCAATTATGTAATCCGATTGAAGGTCATTTATATTAGATTCTAAAATGTGGTATTGTTAAGAGCATTCAAGTACATAGATTTGTTTTATTATTACAGGTAAATAAGAAACTTAAATCTAAATCTGGCGAAGACTCAGACGAGTCAGAAGGCGAAACCGTGACGGAAACACAGCAGGTGAGGTTATGGATCTATTGGTAGACTTACGTTTTGCACATATATGTACATTATCATATTATAATAAAAAACTAAAAGTTAAAGTAATTGGATTAATATAATAAAAGGTTATTTTTTATGTGTATGTGAAGCATCTTTCTATAGTACTTTTTAAGAGATTTTTGAATTATTTTTTTATAAGTTAACCACAGCAATTAAAGGATAAAATTATACATACAATTGTTTGTTCAAATAAGGTTCCAAATAAATATTTTTTCATTTCCTTTGTTAATACGGAAAGATGCTCCACTAAATATACTCAACATTTTATTTATTGATACATAAGATAATGAATCTTCAGTAATAATAATCTATTTATTACCTTTATTATTTTCTTTCGATCATATTCCTATTTATATACCTATAACCATATTATCTGCATTGGCTGGAGCATGATAATATTACTATCTCAAACTCAAACTCAAAATGTTTTTTATTTAAGTAGATGCTTTACACATGCTTTTAAATCGTCAATATATTTTTTTTCTATTTTATCAGTTTTAATATTGAAATATGTAAAATGAAATATTATGCAGTGGTAATGGCAGTAGGTAATAAATTACTTACACCTATAGGGAATTAAGCTAACAATAAAAGTTTTATGTCAACAATTAAAAAATGACATAGCCACTCTGAAAAACCCATTGCTGTCTTAGTAGGGGCAGCGGTAGTGCATTACTCATATTCAGTGGACATAAAACAATTTCCGTTCTGTTAGATTGAAATTAAAGTTCCTATACTGCCATGCCATAATATTTGACCTCGACTGGTTGTGTCGTCGACAGGTGCTGTTCGTGGAGGACAAGGAGCGAGTGGAGGCGCTGGGCGGCGCGGAGCCGGCGGCGGCGGCGGCGCCGGCGGCGGGCGCCCCCCCCGCGCTGGCGCCGCCGCCGCTGCCGCCCGGGGCGCCGCCCGCCGCCGCGCCTGAAGCTAAGATATGGGTCAGTAGCGGCGCACCCAGTACATGCACAACTTACTATGTAGATTGTAAAGCGAGCGGTCTTCTTCACGCTGCTGTGCTGTTAATTGTAAAGAAAGCACGCATTCAGAAGTTCCTTGAGGATAAGTCGCAGGAATCGGTGGGAATCTCCACACTGCGTAGACCATCAAGATATGGGTCAGACAACGATTTCAGATTAGCATATTTAAGATCGAGCTTGCTGTCATTTTCAAAATATAGTTCATCCAGTGCATAAGTAACATCTTTAAGCTTAGAATTTACAACATATAGAATTCACTTGTCTGATGCAGTAGGTTTCATTAAACGACTTGCCTGGTATAAAACATTGGAAAAACGTTAACAGTGAGTATGATTGCAGCCGCACGTGTCAGAAGTGGTCAGCATGGTGGACGGGCACCCGCGGCGGACCAGCGTGCCCGAGAAGCCCTACTACCCGCTGAGTCTGTGGTCCATCATGAAGAACTGCATAGGTGAGTAAAGTGAACTTCTGAGAGTGACTTTTGAGGATGCGAGGCTAGGGAAAACATGTAAATGTCGTGGCCAGATCATAGAATTGATGATCATGAAATGCCATATCGTCGAGAAGCTCCGACAATACAGAGTCAACGCAACGGACTCCGCTTTTTGGGGCTTCTTTATACGGTTACACCGATAGGTTACTGGTGCCCACGAAATATACACAGTGTAACAGAATACGTTAACTAAGGCTTCTAATACGTTCACCAGAGTTTCTTTTGGACCAAACGTTTCTTATTATTATGTACCTTGTTTAATGGCAAATAAATATTCTATTCCATTCTTCTGTCCCCGCAAACACTTCACGAAATGTTGGGTATCAGAGTTCCAAGTGGTAGGAACTTCGTATTAGGTAGATTAAAAAAATACCTTCGAAAAGTATATGATGCTATGCTACCTACATCGAATAAACATTGTTTGATTTGATTTGATTAGTAATCTACTGAACGACTACGACTACATTCATTCTAAGACTCTGTAGAAATAGAAAAGACTACAAAATTGTCCCGAATTCAGTATGTTGAGAAGCTCCAATCCAGTAGTCATTACATTACTTACTGATAATTGTAACTGCGGCTTACCTCCATCACCTTGTATCAACAGGCAAAGAGCTATCGAAGATCCCGATCCCGGTGAATTTCAGCGAGCCGCTGTCGATGCTGCAGCGGCTGACGGAGGACTACG
This sequence comes from Coleophora deauratella, assembly GCA_958295455.1. Lineage (NCBI taxonomy): Eukaryota > Metazoa > Arthropoda > Insecta > Lepidoptera > Coleophoridae > Coleophora > Coleophora deauratella. The sequence goes on along the minus strand of OY282409.1, from coordinate 7,336,849 downwards.
AGTACTCGGCGGTGCTGGACCGCGCGGCGCAGTTCGCCGACCCCGCGCAGCAGCTGGCCTACGTGGCCGCCTTCACCGTTTCCTCCTACGCCACCACCTCCAACAGGTGAGATTAATAACAGAACACATAATAGGCTACATTATAATAGGACGGAACATTATAATGGGCTAGAATCGGCTAGATGACTGCATCAAAAATAAATTACGAGCTTCTCCTACTTAAATTTCAAATACCATATTTCTTTTTGTTTTCCATCTCATTTTTAGTTTTTATTAATAAAAATCACAATATGAGTCTATTTTAGAAGAAACTTAAATGACTAGATCTACCCTATTCAAACCTACTGGGCGTATTTTTTTTTTGTTTTTGCAAAGTAGGTAGCGACCGCTTATGAAACTTGCATGAATCGATAGCTGACAGTAATACAAACAAAAATGGTATAGATAGAAAGTTTGTAAAGTGTCACGTTTATGAGATATAAGCTAATCTGCCCACTGATGGCTTGGCTCCACCCAGTATAACTTTAATAGCTTATATCTCTCTTACTTAGAAAAGTAGTAGCACCTGACTTTTTACCGACAACCATGCATTTACGGGCGTAAAAAGTTCCTATGTAGTGCCCTGTCCTTTACAGCCTTATGCAAAATGTTAGTAAAATTGATTCTGTATTTATTTTTGAAAGGTATTTTAGACTAGACGTTTCGGGATAAATATATAATTTTCGCCCTTTATTTTAACCAATACATCATGAAAGAGCAACCTATTCACATTTATTTGGGGTCACAACCTCATCGCCCAATTCTTGATAGCGACGCATGGTGTAATTCATAAGCTTTTCTTTGCAGGACAAATAAGCCGTTCAACCCTCTACTCGGTGAGACGTATGAATGCGATCGCATGGAGGACCTCGGGTGGCGCGCGATATCAGAACAGGTAATAAGAGTTGGTAACAACGGTTGATGTTTTCTGATAACATGTTGACGTTATTCTATTTCTGTGGTTAAAGGGAACAAAGTTCTTCAAGTAATTTATGACTGCACATGAAATAAATACATGTAAATAACTGTAACGGCCCTGTCACATAAAAAAAATAACTTTTATAATGTCATGTATAAAAAAAAATTAACCAACAGCAGATTAATGAAATTCGAAATTACCAAAAGCTTTTTTAAGTTACAGTTTAAAGTTTTTTGTGTTGAAATTTAATTACTTCACCCACACTACGGCCGACGTGGCATGAACAAGACATGTACTATGAAATGGCTTTGTTTTTTTTAGCTGTAGTTTTAGCTCTTTCTCGCGTATCTGATGCACAGCGAACACGCTCGGCCGTCATGTGGATGAAAGTAAACTGTAAAATAGTCTTGCAAAAACAATTGTTACGTATCTTGCTCCTCCTCCCTTATACCGTTATCTCCTGCCTGCCTTATCCTTCTTCCTTTCAGCACTTGCCTCCTCCTGCCCAATCTTTTCACATATTTTGGGAGTTTATAAAAATGTTTATGTGGAAAGATCAAAGATCCTGCGTATCTCGTTCCTTGGTTTTTTGGCTTTTATTTTTTGAAACGTACCACTTTTACATCAAGCTCTGTCTAATCTGGTTTAACTTGAGCTACGCATCTGTCTCGATACTTGCTGTCCACTATTCTTTTACTATTAGCTGAATAAAAATAATTCGTACATCGTAAGGCCTATGTTACTCACGGATATGGCAACTTACTGACTTATCTCTCAGCAGTAAAAAGTAAAAAGTCATAATATGTCTAAAGCAGCATAAAATTTTGCCGATTTACATATCCTATGTAACAAAAGTCTAACAAATTGACTAGTTTTAGAGAACAAGACAAGTGGACAGACGCGACAGACCAGTGAAGTTAAACTCAGAACACTATTTCCATTGCATCTAAATTCAAAATTGGGTTGTGATGTCACGTAGGTGTCGCACCACCCGCCCATGGTGGCGCAGTTCTGCGAGGGCCAGGCGGGCTGGCAGTGCTGGCAGGAGTTCACCATGACCACCAAGTTCAGGGGCAAGTACCTGCAGGTGGTGCCGCTGGGCGGCGCCACCGCCTACTTCACCGCCTCCGGGAACAAGTACGGCTGGAGGAAGGTAATTGCTACTTGATCCGTGGTCTTAGCGGCGCGGCGATCGGCGGTCGCTGAGGCACGCTAACGTGCGGGTGCGGGTGCGGGTGATAACTTGCAGGCGTTTGGAGTATTGTGCGGGCTTATATAAGAGGTAAGTAACGTTTTATGAATGTGGTACTAGTATGTTACTTATCCGCGGTCGGCACCAAAGGTAAGGCAGGCAGGCAGTGAAAATGCAGCTACCCCCAGTAACCAACCGTTTGCATGACAGTCACTCGACAGAGCGAAACGTTTATCGCTAGACCAGAAATCTGTCATGCCTCCGGTGTGTTCGACCGGCATTGAAATCGAGGTAGGTAGTTCGCTAAATCAGTGTTGCCAAAACATACGTACTGTGCATTTTGATAAGATAAATACTCTTTATTGCATACAAAATAAATTAAAGTTTAAAGTACATATTTTGATGTGATTTAGAAAAGAAACAAGAAAATGCACATCGAACAAGAGTTTAACTTCAATGCACGAGTTTTTTTATCGTATACCTATTAAATAACGGGATTGAAGTTTTTTCTCGCTTTTAAAAAATGGTAGTCTACATAAATATATGTTGGCAACACTGAGAGGAGGGTAAGGCGGGGTGAGCGTGGTCAGGTGGAGCACCACCCGCCGCGCTGCGCGCTGCGCTGCGAGGGCGCGGCGGGCTGGCTGGCGCGGCACGAGTTCGCGTTCGCGGCGCACCTGCGCAGCCTGGGCTACATCAGCGTGGACTACGACTCGCACTGCTACCTCACCTACGGCGGCTCCGGCAGCACGTGGCACTGGGGCAAGGTAACAGCTGTTTGCTCACGCAGCATGATCATGTAGCGTTCGGTTCAGGTAATGTTTTTGATTTTGTAAAGATTGCCGTTTGATTAAGTAGCTAGGCTAGGATGTTCTCTGGGAAGGCAGTATATTGAAGGAAGGAATACATTTTTCCTCGATTAAAAAGTGTTTACTGCCCCAACGGCCATCTGTTCTACGAGCTATGTGCCCTGCCCACTGCCACTTAAGTCTAGCGATTCTGAGAGCTATGTCGGTAACTTTAGTTCTCCTACGTATCTCCTCATTTCTGATTCGATCACGTAGGGAAACACCAAGCATAGCACGCTCCATCGCCCTTTGGGAGACTTTGAGCCTTCTTATAAGGCCCATAGTAAGCGACCATGTCTCGGATCCATATGTCATCACTGGCAACACACACTGGTCAAAGACTTTAGTCTTGAGGGACTGCGGTATTTTGGACGTAAAGATATTGCGAAGCTTCCCGAACGCTGCCCAGCCGAGTTGGATTCGACGATTGATCTCTTTCTCGGAGTTGGACCTACCTAACTGGACTGTTTGTCCCAGGTATACATATTCGTCAACAACTTCGAGTGTAGAGTCTCCAACCTTCAGAGGAGTGGGTGTAACACGGACGTTTGACATGATTTTCGTCTTATCCATGTTCATTTTAAGACCCACTTGTTGGGAGACTCTACTAAGTCCTTCGAGCATTGCGCCTAGGTCTTCCAAGGTCTCAGCCATGATCATGATATCGTCAGCAAATCTAAGGTGAGTGATGTACTCGCCATTGATGTTAATGCCGAGTCCTCTCCAGTCCAGAAGCTTGAAAACGTCTTCCAGTGCAGCGGTGAACAGTTTCGGAGATATAACGTCTCCCTGTCTCACCCCACGCTGCAGCCGGATAGGTTTCGAATTCTGATCCTAGAGGTGGACCGACATGGTGGCGTTTTCATACAAGCACTTCAACACTTCGATGTATCGATAATGAATTTGGCACCGTTGGAGAGACTGCAACACAGCCCAGGTCTCGATCGAATCAAAGGCTTTCTCATAGTCCACAAACGCCAAGCATAGTGGCCGATTATACTCTTCGGTCTTCTGTATAATCTGCCGCAGCGTATGTATGTGGTCTATGGTACTGAAGCCTTTTCGGAAACCGGCTTGTTCGGGAGGCTGGAAGTCGTCAAACCTGCGTGCGAGACGATTCGTAATGACTCTCGAAAACAGCTCGAATGGCGACCGCGCACCGGAAGGCGCAGTGTGGGCAGGCCCCCGACTCGGTGGACCGACGACCTGGTAAAGGTTGCGGGAAGCCGCTGGATGCGAGCCGCACAGGACCGGTCGGTGTGGAAATCCTTGGGGGAGGCCTTTGTCCAGCAGTGGACGTCTTTCGGCTGATAGATAGATAGATAGAAAAAGTGTTTGTATATGATATGATTAACTTAGCCTTTACAGTGCAAAACTTTCATGGACCAAACTTCGTCTTGGACAACACAATTCAATAAAGCATACTTAAAATGTTTGTTTACAGATTGTTTTTCATTTGGTTTTGTAGTTTGCTGCAGGCAAACTTTCTATCGAGACAAGTCTTGTTTGCTCGTTTTCTTATTTTCTTGCGATACGATGGTGGCATTGCCTTTTTAGATTCCACCGTTTAGTTAGTTCTCGAGCTGGAGCATCATCAAAATTCGACTGTCCGTTGCTTCTGGTCTGCGAAAGTATGACTACATGTAACATAAAAACCTATTCAGAAACTTAAATATTTGCTACGACAATATTTCCTTACTTTCATCTGTGAGTAGCTCAAAGTAAAATTTTTTTTCAGTAACTTGACTGTTTTAAATCTTCTTTTTATTGAGTGGCACAATTTAAAAGTGCTATCATTAGGTTTAGATAGACGGTAATTTTTAATGATAAATAACAGCAAAATACTATTAAAATAGTTAATAAAATCAACATTGTTGTTGTTCAGGTGACGACGACAGTGCACAACATAATAGTGGGCAAGCTGTGGGTGGACAACCACGGCGACATGGACATCACGGGCGAGGCGGGCCCGGCGGCCGGCTACGTGGCGCACCTCAAGTACCAGCCCTACGGCTACTTCAGCAAGGACACACACCGGAAGGTCACCGGCGTCGTTAAGGACCCGCAGGGCGTGGTGAGTGCACGCGGGCTCACCGGGTTGCCCGGTTTGTTATTCTGGACGGCGTCGGACCGATTCATTTTTTGTTGAGCAAGATGGCATAAGGCTGACGGCCTACCTGATGGATCCGCCGCCTATGATCATCCATAACACCAGCAAAAGGGTTACCAGTGCCTTGCCGATCTTGTGGGCTAAGATGGAATGCCTCTTATGCCTGCCGGTAATTACGCTGGCTATCTCGGGCCTCGCGCACGCTCGTTGCTTGGCGGCAGGTATAGAGCGAGCAGTGGTACCTACCCAGTCGGACCTTGAAAAACAAGGTCTTTCCACTGGTAACTTGTTCTGACACCCGCGTATAACCATAATGACTGTATATCGCTCGCAGTTTTCTCTTGTCTATAATATTAATTTGGATTGAGGGCGATTCACCCTTGAGGCATGCCTGTTTTTAAGGGATTAAGTATTGACTAGCTTACGCCCACGACTTAGACTGCGTGGACTTTAAAATTGGGTCCAGAGAGAAATAAAGTGTTAAGGCGGCGCCATCTAGAGACAAAATAAGATAAAAAGTATCATATGTGTTAGCCAGGTAAGCCAGCCAGATTTCGTCCAAATCCATTCAGTAGTTACGGCGTGAAAGTGGAACAAACAAACGAACATCCATACTTTCGCATTTATAATATAAGTGCGATGGACAAAAAGTACCCCGCGGATATTTCCCTCGTCTGAGCAGGCGCTAAAACTGTATGGTGTAGACTACGTGTAACCTCTAACCAACCCCACTCGTCTCCCCCGGCAGCCGCGCTACGTGCTGCAGGGCTACTGGGACAGCCGCATCGAGGTGGCGCCGGTGACCAGCGCCAGCGCCGACAACACGCAGTGCAAGACCGGCAAGTTCACCGTGGCCTGGGAGCGCGTGCCGGCGCCGCCCGACTCTGACAAGTCAGTGATCCTCTATTCTATACTTGCCCGATTTTACTTCGGTTGCGATGCGAAGGTCGAACGATTTCGAGAATTTTTCCCCTAGAACTGTTCCGAGATCGTGTGTTATGTTATTCGTTCGTTAAAACTCGATATTGTCCCCGCTGCAGGGGCACGGGTCTAATAATATAATAATAATAATATTTATTTATTTGGTACACACATATTTCAGCTATTACAATCAAGCAAAAATGAAAATTATTGTTGATGGCCGAGTACAATCTGGTGACGGCTGATACCTAAAATAGGCTCGAGGCCTGTGCTATAGGCACCAGCACCCCCATAATGGTGATCATTTATAAGCCAGAGCTAGTAGGTTTATATAATATTATAATAAATACAGATTGTTACTTAACCAATAAAGCAGTGAATACATAATCTGATTAAGATTAAGATTAATATAATTAAGAATATAACTAGATTTGAGAGTGAGATCTGTACATTCACGCTGTGTGTGTGTGTGTGTAGGAGTATGTGTGTTTGTGTGTGTGTGTTTGTGTGTTTGTGTGTATGTGTGTGTGTGTGTATGTGTGTGTGTGTGTGTGTGTGTGTGCGTGCGCGTGTGTGTGTGTGTGAGAGTTTGTGTTGTGATACCTAATCTCACCTAGCCCTTCGACATAATACAAGGTCTTGGGATCGGTGTTTTTATAACCACTAGATAAGATTAGATAGTGGGATAGTGACTTAATAGTCGATAATTTAAATTAAATACAGATATTATTCAGTTACTGCCATTAGTTTTTCAGTATCGTCGTAGCTAAGTGTTTTCATCCACTGTGTTACTTTTTGTTTACATTTATACCTAGGAAGTGAATAAATGGGTATAATGGAATTTATTTTATTGTAAAGAAATTCTCCTAGAAAACAGTAGAATTTATGGGAGGAGGTTGTATTAAAAGTATTAATGGAGCAGACAGTGTGTTTCCGTCTTCGCTCGAGAAACTTGCTAGGGTCATATAAAATATTTGAGTGTTTCCTGACAATTGTGCATAAAACAAAAATTTGGCGTACAGTGAGTACGTCGCATATATTATACAGGTCCACAGTTGGAAAGAAGAATGGCAAAAACCAGCCTACCTTTAGGACAGCCCTTTGGGTGCGCTCTAATTTAATTAGTGATGTTTTTGGGGCACCTCCCCATGATGTTATGCAATAACTAAGTATTGATTGGCAAAGCGAGAAGTAGACAGATTTGATGATCTTGGTATCAGCGACATGCCGAAGGGTTTTGAAGATGAAAATCAGTTTACGAACCCTCTTTGCAAGTACGTCAATATGAAGTTTGAAACTAAGAGTGTTATCTATGACAATTCCCAAATATTTAATATTATCTGTTCGTACAAGTTTGGGACAAGAGCAGTCCTGTGAAGTTTGAAAGGAACATGTGACAGTATGGGAAAGTATTGATAAGTTCTGGTAAGGAGGGTTGTTAAAATTTTTAAGGGAGAAGGCGATGTATTTTGTTTTGTCCACGTTTAATGTCAAAAAATTACTATAGAGCCATTTGGACACATGGTTAAAACCAGATTGAGCATGACTATATACTTCATCCCAAGAGTTCCCGCTAAATAGAAGTGCAGTATCGTCTGCAAAAGTTATGATTTTGCCATTATGGAGCCGGAGATTACACAAATTATTAATGTAAATTAAAAATAGAGTAGGGCCAAGGATGCTTCCTTGAGGCACACCAAAGGAGATCGGCAGATAGTCACTCGTCCAGTCATCTATCTTTACCCTCTGTAAGCGATTCGTTAGGTAATCTGTAAACAAATTAAGTTGAACTCCCCTTATGCCTATGGCTTCAAGTTTTTGTACAAGTTGGGGAATAGAGACTGTGTCAAAAGCTTTAGCTAAATCAAGAAATATTGCAATCGTTTTGCGTCTTTTGTCTAGGTTAGTTATAATATAATTCGTTACCTCATGAACGGCATCATCGGTGGACTTACCTAAACGGAAACCGTACTGGGATGGGGAAAGAATTTTGTTATCTTCCAGAAACTTTACAAGTCTGTTATTCATAAGTCTTTCTAGTAACTTAGATAACGTGGGGAGTATAGATATAGGCCTATAATTATTGACACAGTCTCTATCCCCACTCTTATGTATGGGTAAGATTTGAGAATTTTTAAATTCAGATGGAAATACACCGGTTTCGAAGCACAGATTAAAGATATATGTTAGAGGTGGTACTAGTATATCTTTAAGATGTTTGAGTAGGGGCCCTGAGATGTTATCAGTCCCTACGGCGCAATCATTCCTTAGATTAAGTATAAGTCTCTCAACTTCATCTTCGTCTGTGGGTAGTAGAACGAAGGAGTTCGTTTGTGTAGTGGTTGCACTGTATGATACGTCAAGGTAGTCTGACGATAGAGTTTGAATTTTCTCAGCTAATGACCTACCAATACCAGCGAAGAAGTGATTTATTTCGTTCACCCTGTGCAGTGGATTCTTATTATTATTAGAGATTAGTTGTGTAGCTTTATTTTTGTGTTTATGTGTGTGTGTGATCGTTTTAATTGCTTCCCAAAGCTTTTTAGTATTTGACCCTGCCATTTTAATTTGTGACCTTTCATATTCCCTTTTAGCTTTTTTTAGAATCGTATTACAGAAATTTCTGTAACGTTTGAAAGTTTGGATGAGTATGTCATTATCTGGTGTCTTTTTCAGTTTTTTATGTAGTCTGTCTCTGTTTTTCATGCACCTCAAGAGTCCTGGAGTAATCCAAGGCTTGAGTATTTGTTTACGTTTTGGGACCTTGTGTAACTTAGTATTAATGTCGATTCCTTTTTTTAGTGAATTGATCAGAAAATTTGCTGCGCTATTAACATCTTTCATTGAATAAATAAAATCAAAATTTATCTGTTGCATATATCTTTTTAAAGCATCATAGTCTAAGCGCCTGGCTATTTTTGGTGGGGGGACAGTTTTAGAAGCCAGACTGATACATAAAAAAGTGCAGTCGTGGTCAGTTATTGACGCATGTGCAACATAGCAATAAGCTTGCCTTCTAGTTTTTAGGATAAAATGATCTAGACAAGCACGCGCATGTGTCGGGATATTATGAGCTGGCATCAGTCCATGTGAGGCTAGCATATTGAGATAGAGTAATGAACGTGAATCAGTATTATTTTCTGCGATGTCAATATTTATATCTCCAGTGATAATGATGTTTTTAAAATAGGAATGAGTGTTAAGATAATCATTTAGGGATATTATGAAATCCTCAGTGTCAGTCTTGCATGGGGGTCTATATACAGCTATGATAACCGTATGGTTTTCGATCGTAAGAATTACATTGTTAGCGTCTTGAATATTTGCTTCCTCTAAACCAACAATAAGATGATTTTTAAAATAGACCACCACGCCTTCATTCTGAGTTTTATTGTTGGTTGAGGAATAATAGTTATAGCCATCAAGTATTGGTATGAACGGAGCGGATAGCAACCAGCATTCAGTGAGTATAATGACATCCCAATCAACCTTGCTACGTGAAAGTAGTGTTTGAAAACTCGACATATTGCAATTTATGCTCCGTATATTCTGATTTATAATTTTCAGTGCATATTGATTGACAGGCGACAGCGCACTGCAATTGTCGATGTCGCAGACTGCGGACTCAGCTACAGATATTGCGTCGAGTTCGCAGCTAATATTATTTATGTTATCGAATTTTATTTACGTTTGTTAAATATGGAACGAAATTTGACATGACATACGTTAGATTAATTGATATGCGATTAAGGTAAGTGCCAAATATGGGAATTATTAAGTTTACGTTACTGAAGACAGTTCTTAATAGATTTAATAGAAGTAAGCATTTGGTTTTAAAGAGATGAGAATGAGCAAACAGGTCTTTAGTATTTTTATACTTAGGTTGAGTACCAGCAGTTGTAGCGGGATAGATAATGATTTCATTCGTAACTGAGTGATAGGGGTAGGAGTTATGTGAGTATGGATTGTGTGATAGTGATGGGTGAGTGAGGAGTATGAGTGTGTATGTGTAATAATGAGTGATAGTTGAGTAGTGTGATATTAATTTTCTCATGTTATTATACAGTTATTCTTACTTATATTTTTTCTTATAGCTAAAGAAAATGTAAAAGTAGGCTAACAAATTTTAAGTAATTATTTAACCTTTAAATATAGAAGATAATAAGGATAAATTGACTATTTTTTCATCGAACCAGTCACTTCGTGTCTGTTAGCTTTTTTAAATCTCCTTCATTTTGTATACGAACTGCAGTGGGATCGTTTAGTTTTTTCCGAATAAAGATCTTCCCGTTCGAAGTCCAACAGTAGGCGAATCCATTTGATTTAGTACAATCCCTGGCGAGAAAGAAGAGGCGCTTCATCTTGAATGTGAGGTTTTCAGAAACGTAAACAGGTTGTGCGTGGGCGTTCTCCAAAAAATGCGTTGTGTTCAGTTTGATATCGGTGGTTTTGTTATAGTGTTTGACGGCATTCATAAAATTTTCCTTCATTATTACTGTGGTGAAGTGAACAATTATCGGTTTGTTTTTGGCCGATTTGGGGTTTGTTCGATAGATGTCGTTTATATGAGAATTTTGAATGTCCAATTGGAGCGACTTGCCTGCTTTAATAACCATTTTAATCAAATCTTTTTTGGTTTCAGTTTGACTGGCAGGGATGTTCCTGATTTCAAGACTAGTTGATTTTTGATATTTTTCCAGGTGTTCGATTTTTTGTTCCAGGTTTTGAATATAAACGGCTTGGTTCTCCCGTTCACACTTCAATGCATCCATTTGCTTTTTTAGCTCCTCATAGCTTTCAGAAACAAAGGTGATCGTAGTTCTATAATCTTCATTTTGTTGTTTAATTTCAGTTATTAAATTTTGTAGGCCTTCTAATTTTTTGTCTTGCTGAATTGAGAACTCCGTGAACATCTTCTGAATTTCCTCCTTAAACTGAGTTAGTTCGTCATCATGTTTACGTTTCGGTACTCTTGGGATTTGTTTGGTTTGGTCACCAGTCGACAGAGAAGGCATGGAGTCCGTGCGGGTGATAGGGTTTGGTGACGGCGGTGGAGTACGCTTTAGACTCAACATGTTTATATCTTGTTATTTTCGTAGGATAAATGTAGCCTCTTAACAATTCAAGTTTATCTGTGAGCCTACTCGTGGTGCCCTCTACCGTTGTTTTGCGTTACTAGCTGGTTAAGCGCTGTGATAGCTGGTGATTGATTTATTATATCGATCTAAGATTTGTAGTCTTATTGGAACGCTTAGTTGGGCTATAAATAGTTCGTAAAGTATTCTGTAGATGGCGTTAGGATGAGCGGGTTATGATCTTAAACCAGCTGATCTATAGTCTGTGTTGTGGGTAGATCTATTGGCTGCCATTGTCAATGTCAAGTGACTAGTTGCTGATGTTGAATTACTCACATTTCTTGAAAAAAATGCCAGTCGTTGTTCGGTTTTGTATCATTTTTTCACCTCTTGGATGTTGAAGTTCTTGTGGAATACAATATATGTTGAAGTTAGTGTCTCCTGTTAATGCACTGAAACAGTTTCACTTAGTTTGAACAGGTAATACACTATAAAAATTACAAATAGTGACGAGCCGATGTTTACTCTTTGGGATGCGGGGGGGGACTGATCTCTTCCCATATATCAGGAAGGTTAGGCCATACTGCACACACGGGGCCAAGTCCGGATTAGTGGAGGTTGTGGGGCTATTGGACAATCCAGTGTCAGAAGTTTTCAATAAGGCCTCCGACATGGCTTAATGACTGCCATCCGGCACCAACGGCTTAATATGGCTTGCGTATCACGGAAACGGTCGAGATAGACGCCACTAATAGTCAAACCCATCCAGGTTGTGACCGTGTCTGTAGTCAGTTAACTTACGTGATCGACGCGACCACGCAAGCCGCGCTGAGCCATGATCGCTTCGTAATAGTTAAGTAGCACTTAAAGTCGTAGGAAAATAAGTTCATTGGTTTCTCGGCCATTTTGTTTAATTTTGTAATAAGGAAGTATCCAATTTTTTTTCTTTACTTTCAAAAAATAATACAGAACTTGCTATTGCAATTTGCTATTGCAAGACCATTGTTTTTTTTAATTATCTTCATAAATCACGAAGTTATGATACTTTTCCCGTCCGCTTTAAAACTTCTCGGCGCATGGCCTGGCAACAACCGCATGACGTCACAAGTCTCGTGCGCGAATCGCTCGAGTTGAGTTGAGTAGTCTTCGATGCGCGGTCAGCCTTGTTCAATTCAGACAGTATTACTTTTGGTTAGATCAAGACGGAACGAATATTATCGTTGTGGAATCATTATGGAATGGATAGTTTATCGGTCTCTTTCAGTGGAAGCACGACAAATCCCAGAAAATAATTATAATAATACGCTTTATAAAATTAAACACAATACACAGTTGTATTTAGGGCTTCCTCAAGACACTTACTTCTTAATAGATACTAGTTAATAATGTTCAACAACCTCACATGTATATACTAATAACTTAAAAAAATAAGATTAAATGATTCCTATTCCCGATTAGCCATCGAGTTTTTGCCTTCAAAAAGGATCCATTGAAAAAAATATTAGGAAAACTTTACCATTATTAGGGCATTTCATAAAAGAGTTAATATATTTTCCTGAACAACCCGAGGTAGAAGATAATTTACCAATGGCATTTCACAGTCGCTTTTTTAAAACCCAAAGCATTATTGACTGCTTTGAGATTCGAATTCAGCAGCCAAGTAATGCCTTACACCAGTCTTAACTTGGTCTAATTACAAGGGATGTAATACATTAAAGTATCTTATTTCTATAACACCAAACGGATTTATAAACTTTATATCTAGTGGTTATGCTGGACAAGTCGATGATGCTGCTTTGTTTCAAGACTAACATAATTGATGAAATAGGTACCAACTGGATCTACCATTTTGGCAGACAGAGAATCATACATATCACTTCCATCGTGAAAAGTAAGGGATGTAAGCTAATCAGACCACCAAGCGTAAAAACCGGCGCTGTTAGTGACAAGGCTGACGTTATTTATGGATACCAAAAGTATAGCTGCTGTTCGAATCCATGTGAAAAGATCAATAGGAAGATTACGAAGTTGTAAAATGCTTGCACCACATTCAAATGTGAACGTAAAAATTCTGCCACTCTTTGATGACATTGTATACGAGTATGTAGCCTGTGGATTAGTTAATTTGCAGTCTTTTAATAAAACAATAACTTGTAACTAACAAATTCGCGTTTATTTTATATATCATAGGAACTTTTTTAAATACACTTTTTTCCATCGTCAAAATTTTACTTTAATCTAGTTTTTACTTATCTAAAAGATGTTTAATATACAAAATATTATTGACACTTTGGCCGCCACAGTCGGCTATGGCCGCCAACCGGTTTCCGTGCCACGGGCGCCTTGGGATTTTCATGTATTTTTGTCGGCTATAGCCGTCGTTGGCGCTGGGGGCACGATTTGTCGGGGAGTGGCGAAGCGCTCAATGGCTTAATATGGGTACTTAATACTTCACACATATACTCACTCACCGCGTTCCATGTACTTACTGTGAGCAACAAACGATTAATCACTCGAACCAGCCGCTAAGCGCTTTCCGCCCCACCCGTACCGTTGACCCGGAGAGACTTGTGACGTCACAGAGGAAATGCTTCGCGCGCAGTTCAAAATTCGTTCAGGATTCAGTAAAAGTTGATGCATTTTGTCATTTATCAAGTTATTGAAATAATTCTTTCACCATATATACAGGTGTTTAAAAAGTGCGTTTGAAATTTTAAGGGGTTACTCAGAATCAAGTATAGAATCCAGGAAAAATATTGAAAAAATCCGCTCTTCAATTTTTTTTTCAGTTTTTCATACAAATTCTTGATTCACTATTCAGATTTAGTATGAGAATCTGAAAAATATATGTGAAGAGCGGATTTTTTAAATATTTTTCCTGGGTTCTATACTTGATTCTGAGTAACCACTTAAAATTTCAAACGCATTTTTTTAACACCCTGTATAATAATTTCTTTGCCTTACAGTTTATATAAGTATTTTTTATTTTTGGGAAAATAGAAAATTCCTTATTGTGATGACTAATCGGTGACGGTGTGTGCGCGCGCAGATGGTACAACTTCACGCTGCTGGCGGCGCAGCTGAACGAGCCGGAGGCGGGCGTGGCGCCCACGGACTCGCGCCAGCGGCCCGACCAGCGGCTCATGGAGGAGGGGCTGTGGGACGAGGCCAACGCCGAGAAGCTGCGGCTGGAGGAGAAGCAGCGCGCCAAGCGGCGGCAGCTGGAGGCGGCGGCCGAGGAGGCGGCGGCGCGCGGGGGGGCGCCCCCCGAGCCGCCGCGCCCGCTGTGGTTCTCGCGCGAGGCGGCGCCGGCGCCCGGCCACCCGCACCTGCGCCACCTCTACAACCACCGCTACTGGGAGTGCAAGCAGAAGCAGGACTGGGCCGCCTGCCCCGACATCTTCTAGCGCCCCCCGCGCCGCGCGAGCTCCCGGGACCCGTGATCCGATCCGCCCGGTATTCGTTTCCGCACCGGCCTCGTTGGGACTTCCATTTTTCTTTTCACGAACTGGTTTTTTTGACGACTTTTTTTACTGAGTCCCGATGTGTTGTAAAGAATTTATTTATGTAAATGTGTTTCCTGTCCGTTCTCGATTGATAAATCGGTGTCCGTTTCGAGAGGTGTTGCATAATCTAGTGAAGTTAATCTCGAGTCTCAGCTCTAATTTTTATGTACAGACTAATCGATCATATGGTTAAGGTTACATAAAGGATATTGAATTGTTTTATGCTCATTCCATTGAATGTGTTATTTATTGTTATTGATCAGACTTAGGCTATATTCATATGACGGGCACTTAGCGAGCGTTTTGCTAAAAAACGTCGAAGTTTTAAGTTGTCAACACGCACACTCAATACCTTTCATCTGAACATAGCCTTACTATTTAAATTATATTAATTATTTTTCGACTGTTGTGGCCTAACTGAAGTTTCAAGCTATTAGACACTAATACCGCAGATTTTCAGTCCATAGATAACACTTGTGAGTTTATGAAATGACAACGAACACCTTTCACTGTTTTATTTTGTTTGAAATCTTGATCATAGTCAAATCACAAGTGCTTAAAGTAGAATATGATTAAAACTATTTGCACTATAATATGTGAAGACTGGACCTAAATTTATTCAGTAGGAATCGCTCCATGATTATTAGTGTAAAAATGTCATTTGATAATTTCTTGGAGTTAAACAAAATTCCTATCTTTGTTTAATAGAAATGCTTCATCCTTACTATTTACTATAAATTAAATAGAAAAGGACAAATGATGTAGGGATAAAGTAGAGAAACATCTTCAGTGCCCTAGGCGAGAATAAGTGTTGGAGAGGACACAGGTTGATGACAAAAGCTTTGGAGCCTGTGGCTGCCTTGTGGGGCACCGGCCACTGACCAAATCCTTGACACCAACTTGATGTTCACTAGAATATTTTGTAAGATCTATTACAAATTGTACATTTTCAAGTGAATGTAAGATAATTTGTTAATATTTTTATTATCATAGAATATTTGAATACAAAGCCATAACATCTGTATCATGTTGAATATTAAAATAAAATATAATGTCGCGAAATATGTTTTTATATTTTGACCTGGATCCCGTTATAAACCGGCTTCCACAAAAAGGTTTTCGATTTATCTGTATATTTAGGCTGGTTTCACAGATCCGCGCTTCGGCAGCGCTCGGATATGTATGAGGATAGTACTAGCGTTTCAGAGCAGGGTGTCCACTCAAATTTTCCAAAACACTTCCCTGACTTTTCTCTGACTTTCCCTGACCATTTTGTAAAATTTCCCTGACCCTTATAATCCGTTTTAGAACCGTTTTTAGAAATTTTTGGAGGATTTTGTTTGATTGCTCGGTTGCTTTTGATTATATTCTATAGACGGCGCAAAAGTGGTTCGCAATCTGCCATAACTGCAGCTAAACGCGCTTTTAACAAAGGTATTTTCATTGAATCTCATACATTTTTGATTATGGTTTTCAGAAACCATATCATCTATTACAAATTGGCTCATCATGTCAAAAAAAAAGGTGTCCATTACGCCAGCGAAATTTTGTAGCTAAGAGCATTAGAGTCCTTTTCTATGGCTGCTCCTCTTACACTATGCACATTAATGTTGGTGTCCCGCAAGGTTCTGTACTCTCGCCAAATCTATTCCTTATGCATATCAATGATCTGAAAATACGTGGTATTCATTGCTATGCAGGGTGATACGCAGTTCACAGGCCGAGCAACATCTCACGGGTCGAGATGGAGGAGTCGTGCCAAGATTGTGTCTGAAGTCAAAGACTCTCTAGATCAAGTCTCCAAATAGGAACAGCGTAAGTTATTCCGTTTTAACCCCACAAAGACGCAAGTCTGCGAGTTCACCGCCAAACAAGTACCTTTTCCTGTGGAACGCCTCAGTTCCAAGGACCAACGCTTGTTGTTGCTACGAGCATCGTGATCCAAGGTGTCAACATTTCAAGCAACGTCCAATTCCGGGGTTACCTCGAGGGCAAGGTTAACCTTGCAACGAAAAAACCTGGAGCGCTCAATAGAGCAAAGCAGTGTTTCAGACGCAGACAGCGCTAGCAGCTATACAAACATCAACTGAGGCTGCATATGGAGTGCTGTTGGGTAGGAGCACTCAAGTATCAGATGAACCCCTTTGACTCCACCCAGCGAAGCGCGACCAGAATTGTCGACGACCCAGAGCAAACAAGCGTTCTAGAGCTCCTCAGCTTTCGGAGAGACGTCAGCTCTCTCTGTGTTCTACCGCTTATACAACGGCATGTGTTTTGAGGAACTGTTCGACATGAAGCGGTATAGTTTTATCACCACACCTCTCGCCATCAAAGCGGAATTCATCTCCACCAGCTAAAGCGTGTCAGTGACCCCAGCAAGCACTTTTTTCCTGGGGCTCCTACGAGAATCCTACCTATCTCAAATTTTAGAGCATAATTAGAGCAATCATCATGCCAAGGGAAAAAATTAGAGCAATCATACTTTACGAGATACGAGCGCCTAAAGGTGTGCTTGCTGGATGGCAGTCCACCCAGCAAGCACAACTGGTGCACCAAAAAACTACGAAGACTTGGGAAAAAATTTTGATGCACAAATTTAGAGCATCATAAAGTGAGTCGGACTGCAAAGTTTCATGAATGTCATGTCAATAGTTATCTCGCTAGAACGCAAAACCTGCTTCACGTTCTTTTCACGAATCTTTCTAGCAGTCACATCAGATCTCAGCAATTACAGCATCTTGGTTCAAAATTTTTATGGCAGGATTTAGAGCAACACGAAAAACCTATGCTGAATTATTTTTGAATCCCAAAAATCAGTACTTTTTGTGCTACTAGCCAATGTTTTTTCCTTGCTGGGTGGACATAACAAAAGTGACAAAGGTGTATAGCTTTGCAACTAATATGAATACAAGACTGGTTCTTATGCTCAGATTTAGAGCAAAATTACAGCATTCTGCTAAAAAAAAACTAGAATCCCAAACGTTATAGTTACAGCGGTAGACGCTAAAAACTGATTTTTCCCGCCAATTTTTTGAATAATTACGGTGACTCGCGGCAGATTGCGACGTTGCCGCTCTTAATTTTTTTAGTTCAAGCAGTAACTAACTTTGTGCTGTGAGTATAAGGTACATTTCAGTTTCAAACTATCGATTGTCACTTACATTGATTTAGACTAGAAACAAGGACGATTTTATATATAATATTTCTATGGGAATAAATACATGTAAATCATACGATAGCGGAATACCTATAATACGGAACGCTTGTGGTTCATCATTGCGTTTTGCTGGTGGTGGCGTCGGCGGCATCGTTCCGATTTCAGCCATGCTCCAATATTTGTATATAGCAGTACAAAAACAAAACGCAAAACGCCCTACATCCACACATTTGACCAACACATTAGTCATATTCATATTCCGTACTAAATCCTATAAATTCGACTGAATAATAAGCGGTCAAGTGCGTGTTGGGCCACGCGAAGTTTAGGGTTCCGTGGTACAACTTCATCAAAGTAATCAATGAAAATATGAAGCAGGTACGAAATTTTTGACGTTTTCATGTGTCAGTTCCCTAATAAGATTGTTTGCCTTTTTAAATTGGATTGAAACAAGGTATACCTAGTGCCGCGTTCAAAACCACTGTACCTACATAAAAGTCAGTTTTTTCAAATAAAAATATTTTTATTTGTATGGTGATTATAGGGCTAGTGGTGAACCCCACTGTCAGACACCTGAAATAACTTTACGACTACCATCTAAAGATATTAATTGGCACGAATGTGTCAGAGTGTCTTGAAAAACGCGAAAACCGTCGAGTTAAATGTCACTAACAGAAAAACTTATTCAGATAATTATCTAACTTTTATTCAGTTAACCTACGTTATCGACGTGAAAAAGCAAGAGTGCAAGTCACACTGAACTGCGGCTGTGGTGACCGATTTTTATTACTATCAGTCTTCATCGTTGCATTGGCCGAATGTGTGGATGTAGGGTAATTTTTTTTACACACAGTTTAATTATTAGGTAAATAAAAAGATTCTACATATATTTTGCTGCGTAAGACTGATTATTAAACAAAATGTGAAAGCCCTAAATGCGTTTAATTTGTGACACTGATCCCTGAAGTCTAAACAACGATAGCCGACATCAATGAGACCCTACCTCTTACTTTTAGGCTTTTCAAGAGTTATTTTTTTATTAACACTTAGTGACCTCGTGACATGTCTTTTAAGCTAAAGATATAATATCAGCTGTCAACTAAAACGGCAGTACGCGCGTCGTCCGGCTCGATACAATAATACCAATTCCTGTCATATTAAACCCTTACGTATTGTAAGATCACCAACACTTCCATTTATATTTGTCCCGCTTGTTTCTTGTCTATCAGTGTAAATGACAATCGATAGTTTGAAACTCAAATGTACCTTATACTCACAGCACAAAGTCAGTTATTGCTTGAACTAGAAATAAATAAGAGCGGCAACGTCGCAATCTGCCGCGAGTCGCCGTAATTATTCAAAAAATTGGCGGGAAAAATCAGTTTTTAGCGTCTACCGCTGTAACTATAACGTTTGGGATTCTAGTTTTTTTTTAGCAGAATGCTGTAATTTTGCTCTAAATCTGAGCATAAGAACCAGTCTTGTATTCATATTAGTTGCAAAGCTATACACCTTTGTCACTTTTGTTATGTCCACCCAGCAAGGAAAAAAACATTGGTTCGTAGCACAAAAAGTACTGATTTTTGGGATTCAAAAATAATTCAGCATAGGTTTTTCGTGTTGCTCTAAATCCTGGCATAAAAATTTTGAACCAAGATGCTGTAATTGCTGAGATCTGATGTGACTGCTAGAAAGATTCGTGAAAAGAACGTGAAGCAGGTTTTGCGTTATAGCGAGATAACTACATATTGACATGACATTCATGAAACTTTGCAGTCCGACTAACTTTATGATGCTCTAAATCTGTGCATCAAAATTTTTTCCCTAGTCTTCGTAGTTTTTTGGTGCACCAGTTGTGCTTGCTGGGTGGACTGCCATCCAGCAAGCACACCTTTAGGCGCTCGTATCTCGAAAAGTATGATTGCTCTAATTTTTTCCCTTGGCATGATGATTGCTCTAATTATGCTCTAAAATTTGAGATAGGTAGGATTATCCTAGGAGCCCCAGGAAAAAAGTGCTTGCTGGGGTCGCTCACACAGCTAAAGCCAAGTTTCAGAGGTGCCTCTTACGTCGAACCAACAAGCTGTGGAATGCAACTTGAAAAATAAAATGTTCAAAAGTCTGGATTACATATTAGCAAAGACAAGGAGATATCAGATGTTTCCCTCACTAACGGTCACGTGGAAATCTCAAATATCCTTGACTTTTCCAGGTCGCCAGGTCATTTCCCTGACTTTCCCTGACCACCAAAAGTTCCCTGACATTTCCCTGACTTTTTCAGAAAGTGGACACCCTGCAGAGTCACGCTGTTGAAAGGTTGTAGTCACGTTGGTGAAACGCGCGCTGTCGGACAGCGCTGCCCAAGCGCGCGCTGTTGAAGCGCTTCTACGGCCAGCCAGTGAGCGTTTCAGAGTGACGCCGTTCGGACGCGCTACTGCGTACAGTCTAAATATGATGAATATGACTTCTGGATGAGTGACTGAAGACGTGCGCTCCAGAATATGTTTGTCGGGAATGTTTTTTAATGTTCTATTTTTTACGTATCATTAACATGTTTACCGCCACACAATTCTCTTTAATAAAAACATGTTTGAAAAGGTCGATATCTTTTTCTTCTTTTCGTAATAATATCGTAATATAATAATAGTAATATTTCTTATTTAGTAAAAGTTATTATTGTAATAACTTTTACTAAATAAGTGTAGCCGGTTCGCAAAAGTCAAAAAAGTTAATTTTAAGTATTTTCCATAAAAAAGCTAATGGGTCAGGCCGCCATTTTTTGCTAATATGGCGCAGAAGTATTATGTTGGTAGCGTAGACACTTCTACGCGTCGGTGACGTTGAGTGACGTATAATAGTGACGAATAATTGTAAAGGAACACCTACACATGCCAATTTTTATACTGTCTTACTAAACTTTTTAACAACTAATACTTTTTTAATACTATTCACTATCAATCATTGTTGTATTTTATTGTAAATAATACCGGAAACAATTAACAGTGGCTTCTACTGATAAAACTGAAAAAAATCTAAGGACCTATGCTCAATTAAAAAAATATACCTATATTTGGACTCCTACTAATTGATCAACTGATCCGCCAATTTTGTATGGGAAATCCAACAATTTCTTTGTGAATTTGGTAAAGGATCTTTGAGGAAAGTCGTTCAGTTTCATAGTAAAAGCTGCTGTTACTTTTGTTTAGGTATTTTAGAATAACTCTATATTTATATTATTGTAATAAATGCACAAGGAAACTCATTATGAGAATAAAATCAACTTTTAAAGTTTCACGTTACCTAACTAATTACAAATATTAAAATAAAAAGAATTAGAAAATTTCACTCAACTAAATTAATAGTAAAACCTTAACTTGAAACACAATTATAATTTTAATAAGTCCGCTTAAGTCCCATATTGTTGGTACCATGTTAATCTCATTATTTTTTTTCATCTATTTCCCTCATCTTTTTTGATTCTGTTTAGCAGATCTTGCTCTGCTTTTTATTTAGAATTCTTATATTTTCCTGGGTTATTTTTAGTCGCTTCCTATATCTTTTAGATGTTTCAGACATCAGTAATAAATTATAAATAGATTAATTTCCTGTAATAAGACATACGCTCACTGGCTACTAGCTATTACTATACTTACACGACATTGAGTCGGTGCCTACTTTTATGATTATCATTAAATGTTTTTTTTTTATTATTTGACGCCAAAATTCATATGGCAAAACTTTCTTGCAGATTCTTAAAGAGGACCAGACACTATCAGTAATAATGACAGTATTTTCAAGTAATGACATTATACTGACAGTGTAGTGGTTGGAATGATGGTCTGACGCATACTAAACGATGGAATGACAATATACTGATGGAAAAATACTGTCATTATTACTGATAGTGTCTGGTCCGCTTCATAAATAAAAAACTGTCTCATGGTCCGGGCCGTGCAGCCCTACGACGACTAACGAAAAAAATTTACAACGTTGAAAGAAGTTTACAGTTTGTGGGTTACAGCGTTTATGCTTTTTTTTTGCGTCGATTAAATACACTTCTAGTTTATGCACAAAAAACAAGTGAATATTCTCCTTTATTTGGTGGTGTAGAAGAGGTGACGAATATCTACGCTACTGGTGGCGTTGAAGTAACAAAATGGTGGCGTTTTTTTACTTCTCCGCTACCGTCGCGTTGAGAAAACAAGTTACAACTCTGCAAATAACGTACTATTACAGTTGTATTTTAGTATTAAACATAGCTTACATATTGACACACATAGCACACTGATAGTTTTTAATAAAACATTGAAACTTACATTTTTATACACAAAAATCTTCCGTCGAAGCAAGCGTGCCTGTTTTACTTAAACTAACAGTCACATGTCTTTTGACAAAAAAATTGCCGCTATCAAACAACTGTCCATAGACAATCCAAAGCCAGTGTTTGCTACCTACTGATTTTAATCTCCCAAACTCTAAACTTTGATAGATACAGATAATATTGGTGACGTTGACAAAGTGACGTATAATTACAGTTTTATGACAAAACTAAAAATTGGAAAAGTTTTTAAATAAAGTCTTAGGAAAGACATTGCACAATTAAGAGCAATGATAGCCATATAGATGGGTATTCTTAAAATATCAGCCATATCTCAAAAACTATCGTACTTTTTACTATAGCGACAGTTAAAGTGCACCTCTACTTTGGCGGATAGGAGTTTTAGTGTAATTTTTCTTCATTTTATCACGTTTCGTTTGAAATATATTTCTTGTTTAATTACTGAAATTAAATGATTGTAGTGTCCAGTAGGGCCCTTTTGTTGCTTAATCCGATAAAATCATCCAAAATAAAATAAGTGTCCTACTTTTGAAATTACTGACTGCGGAGATTTTTTTTCACCAAATCAGCAAAAAATAACGGCCTCACCCTAATACATGATGACGACTGTTACACCGCAGCGAAACGCGTGCTGTTAAAACTCGTTTCACAGATGTCCGCTATCAAGCGCACGCTGTTCAACAGCGCTGCCGAAGCGCGGATCTCTGAAACCAGCCTTATTGAATTTGACTGCGATCAAATATATTTTATCAACCGCGACGGATCGTATTATTTGGTAAAAAAAATATCAAACATGAAAAATATAATTTTCAACATTTTTATTAAGAAAACGGAAACAGTGAAAAAGTACATGACTGTAAATTGCGGTTGGTTACAATGCTGTTTATTAAAAACAAATCTTTTACAGTTAAAATCAGACTTACGATATTTTTACTTTGTAAAAACGGATAATTTTGAAAATAAAGAAAATTTTGTAATTCTAAAACAAAGTAAAAACATAGTAAGGTAGACGAGTAAGAAGATAAATAAATCTTCATAAGTACTATAATATGTATGATACATGGTAATGTCTCGCTGGCTAAATTAAAATATGGGTACTTCACTTTCTCGTATTAACCCATTGACCACTACTCTCGTGCCCCCACCGCCAATGTCGGCTCCAGTCGTCAAAAATGTATGAAAATCTTAAGCCCTGGCGCCTGTGGCACGGAAACCGGTTGTCGGCCCTAGCCGACTGTGGCGGTCAAAGGGTTAACTGCCATTCCGTCTGTACATCAAGTTTTAATTCAGACAGTAAGACTTTGGTAATTTATATTTCTCAGCATTTATTTATACATTTACACTTTGCCAAAATTAGCTGACTAAGCATTATCAATTCGGTATGTAAAGAAACAAGAAGCTTTATAAAAAGAAAGATTTAAATATAATTTCGCTATTATGACAAACAGAGAAAATGAATGATTATGGAAGTCGTAAAGTTGTTATACTCGTAACAACACATCAGTGCAGAGACTACTTTGGTTAATTCGTTTTTTTTATTATTATTATTATGGAATCAGCAGACGAAGACAAACCACACATGGTCGCCGCCGACTAGGTACTGGTTGGCATCAAATATTTTTTATCATTAATTTGTCTGTCTCCGATTCCAGTCCAGCTATTAAGCCTACTTATTATAGTCATCACGGCGAAATGTTTATAAATAATAAATAGAACACAAAAAAAACAAATTAGTTCTATTATCATTATCTTTCGAAGAAAAATATAAAAAATCCTTCAAAAACTTTACATACCGAATTACTAAAATAGTTAATATACATTAGCTCATTTTTTCCTACATCTATACTTCTGAAATTCAATGAGTATAAATAAATTTATTAAGGCAGATTTACATAAAATAAACCCAAATATCAAGTTTTTTTTTGCAAAGAAGATACAACATTTTTAGGAAGCATTCGCTCCAGGCGCGGGGCGCGGTGGTGGCGCGCCGTCATCACGTCACTGCGGCTGTTCAAGCATAGTGTGGCAAAAACGAATTTCTTCAGTTAATTTTACACATCACAGCCAATCTTATTGACCACACAAAAGTAATTACGGTAAAAAAGTATTTACTAAATTAAATGTGACTTTTGGTCTTTATCGTAACGAGAATAATGATTGGAAAAGGTGTTTACCTTATCCGTAGCAAAATTATATGGTGTGAAATTCGGACGCGCCGCCGTCAACTGTATTGTCACAACATCCAAACGCAGATATCTTTCATCCACAATGTCTATTATGTTCTAAGAATTATTAGAAATCCAATATTCATCTGCACAATTATTTACATATTTTACAAGGGAAAGAAATAATAAATAATATTTCTATACCTTTGATATGAGCTTCCTTTTCAGTCCTTTGCTATCGATCTGAACAAACTTTGTTATTATGATGCAAACTTCTATTCCAAAACAAATTGAAATAATATTCTTTATCTTTATACACAGTAACAGTCAGTAGTCGTCGTATAGGTATTTATTTTGTATTCACACAATCAAATCTCAAAATAAATAAATCATAGAAACTAGTCAACTAAGACCCCTTATAATCAATGCAATTTTGTATCTTGAATACGAAAATAATTTAAATTTTTCGACAATAATAATATTCTGGGACAAATCATACTCGACCCAAACCAATAACAAGCTAAAGTTGCTGCAATAACTACAATTTCCATCATCTCAGTACATAGGATTTCCTGGGACTACTTTTTGTGTGAAATGTGCATTGCATGGCGATAGAGGGGCGGGCGCACATTGCGACAAAGTTTCTAGGATGAATGATGCATGACAACAACGGCGAGTACTGATCACCATGAATTTTATTAACGTAAATGCGATTTATGGACGAAAGTAGTGTCGTATCATTGGAAAGGGAGGACGACTTATTTAGTGAACAATACTTAAATCTTTTGAACTTTTAACAATGTTAATGCCAACGAATTCGGTACTTTTGTACCCATCACGCCGCCGAGCTATATTCTACATAATTGCCACAAACTCTGTGCCAATCATACCTTAAATAATAGATCGTACCACAAAAATATCTGCCTCATCAAATATTATACTAAGGGTGTGGCCTCCGGACATGATTAAGTGATTTTTTTAGAGAGAACAATAAATGTCCTTATTTTGCAGTGTGTTTATGAACTAATTAAAATAGCCGTTAATTTGTCGCTCTTTCTACAGGTGTCGCTCCATTCACCTGACATTTGCAGAATTATTGCAAGGCAGTAGTTGCTATTCAGCTGTTAAAACATAATGTATTCAGAAAATAGAATATAGAACCATAGGCTCCTTGGAAAAAATTGTTGGTTATAAAATGTTGTTCACTAATTAAAAATTACCCCTTATAAATTTGCTAGAGTACATTATTGTAGATCTATTTTTTTTATTGTTGCTGCACAAATGCCAAACGGTATTTGTATAATAGTGTACATTATTAAGATCATACCTTGTGAACCATATCAAATAAATATGTGGAATTTTAAATTATGTACAAATTACACATGTAGAGATATACTTCATTCCAATCAAAAAAAAAGCAAAAGGTAAACAAACATAGTATGCAGATGACATTGACATGTGTCAGATCCATAGTAAGTTTGTTTACGTTTTGCTTTTTTTTGATTGGAATGAACCATAGATACACATAAGTATGAAATTTGGTCAAACCTTTTCAACAAAGGTTTCACATACATATTATACGATCTTTTATAGAATAGAAAATATACACTTCTGTACTCACTGTTTACATAGTGATGTCAGAGTGGACTTAATTATATTTTAAGGCAGATCAAAAAGTACACACCTATAATAGAATACTGAAAAATAGCGTAATGAGATGTCGGTGCGCTTCAAGTCACATATAGGTGTATGAAACAGAATTAAAATGTATTAAATCACTTAATTCGACACTCCTACCGAATAAAGGAGAAATGTGTTTTTTTAGTTCTAATTTCCTTATTTACTGAGTTTATAATAATGCTATGCTAATGATTTGAAAGCTATTTTAATACACCTTTGTACATATCTTTTTACAGCACAAAATAAATATCACAAATTTAGACCCGTTTTTCGGGATTTTGGCTCTCCTGTAAAGTTGCAATTTTTCGATTACTCCTTTATTCTGTTAGGGTGTCATTACGTATGTTTTGTTTGTGCATATTCAAGGAAAGTGTTGCGTTCGCCCTTTGACACCGCTTAGATATCAACATATTGTTAATATGTCTTTTTACAGCACTTTTTTAATGTTACTGTTCCCCAACTTAAAAAGAAGTGTCTAACTTATTTAAAAAGTGTTTAACTCTATTTCAAAAACCTATATTATGATTACTTAATAAAATAAATTATTTTTAACAAAGCTGGGTGTAGGGTAACCATGTAATATATATATATTTTTCTTTTGTAAGTAGAAACTGTTTGTAAAAATTTAATTAAGGGGTCTACTAGGTCTTTAAGAATTATTTTTTTGTTGTATAAATATAAGTACGTGACTGTTTGTATCCTTCACATAAATAAATAAAAATAAAAAAAATAAAATGTCAATGTATTGTTCGACTGCTTATCTACAGTACTCATACAATCATATATTAAAGTAATATAAAATTCCAGGATTATGTTTCAGCAGAGACATTCTATGGTTTCAGTGAGAAATAGTTCCTATTTGCCCATACAGACTTTCCTTATGTAACCATTACTTAAACAGTGAGTACAACGAGGTTCATTATAATAATAATAATTACTACATATTAGGTATTTATGTCTCATTAGCTCACACATTATTTGGCGTGTCCTTTTTAGTCGACGAAGAAGAAATGAAGAGCACTAAAGATTTGTGACAATGAATTAATATAAATGTGGTATTCATACCACGTTCACGATTCATCCTAAAGAAGAAAGAATCTAAGAAGAACACTACCAAACAAAATAAACCCCATATTAATATGGCCAGTTACACCTTAAAAGATCTTTATTTTATTTACAGTTTAAAAATGATAAAACTTAAAATTACATAACAAAATTAGACACGAGTGGGCAGTTAGACGAAACCTATAATATGTGATTACATAACAAAACTCAAGCATAATAAACATCAACAGAAACAAAATAATTATATATGCGTCCTGGTCAATATTCAAACCTAGACATTGAAAGCCTGACGCCCTGTCGATTGTTATTAGATATTGCTTTATTATGGTTATCAACATAGTAGTTATGTTTGATGAACATATTTTGTTATTTTATTTTATTGTAGTCTATGTTATCAATAAGAATCAAAATATTTTGCTTAATGAGGGCGAGAGAGGTTGTATAAACTGAGACTGTATTCTCCATGGAAGATCTGCCATTTGATTGACTTTTATACCTAGTTGACTACTATTTGGTAACATTTATATAAATGGGCATTCTTCATTTCGTTCTCTAGTCGGAAAGAGCATGTTCTTTTATTTATTTAATAATCTGCTTTATTTGCTTTACACATCAGCGTCAGGCCTCACTCCAAACAAATTCTCAACCGAACAACAAAATACCAGACAGACGTAACCAATAACAAACTCTTTTTTTATAATTTTTTTGCTAGTGCATTACAAATAAATGCTTGCAAGATAACTCTCTTACCTCTTATTTACAAAGCGAAAAGATTTATCATTAATCACAGCGAAAACGCTAAGATACTCGTGGAATCACACCGTATGGCTCGAGCGAGCGATACGCGTCCGCCGTCGGGAGCGCAGTTAGCGAGCACGCTGAGCGAGCGAAGCGCAAGGTCGCACTACACAGCAGTACCGACGTATCAACATTCAACGCGGTCACGCAGCCAGCGGGAAACTGAATCACATGCGAGTAACAAGCAGTGGTGGTCCACGAAACCACAACCGATACCACTTCAGTAATCATTCGTTTCACAGTCGTTGAGATATCTAGCTCTTATTCTCCCCACCCGTTTAAACGTTTAACGATCGGGCGGGTCCTGCTAAGGAAGATTCTTTTTAATTATTAGTTTTTTTACACTAGTACTAAGCGACAAAAATATCATTTATACAGTTCAGTTCGTAGTAGTCACTATCGCACACTAGAGAGAACACTCGTCAGTCACTTCACGGGCGGCGCGGGCCGAGGCGGCGCTACTCGCTGAAGTACCGCACCTTGCCGCCGCCGCAGCGGACCACGTCCTCCCAAGCTGAAATGCGAAAGAAAATGGTACAGCCACGCTATGAATGCTTTCTCACGTAACCTATCATCACTACTTGGTAAATCAACAATAATCTATCTATCTATCTATCAGCCGAAAGACGTCCACTGCTGGACAAAGGCCTCCCCCAAGGATTTCCACACCGACCGGTCCTGTGCGGCTCGCATCCAGCAGCTTCCTGCAACCTTTACCAGGTCGTCGGTCCACCGAGTCGGGGGCCTGCCCACACTGCGCCTTCCGGTGCGCGGTTGCCATTCGAGAACTTTACTGCCCCAACGGCCATCTGTTCTACGAGCTATGTGCCCTGCCCACTGCCACTTAAGTCTAGCGATTCTGAGAGCTATGTCGGTAACTTTAGTTCTCCTACGTATCTCCTCATTTCTGATTCGATCACGTAGGGAAACACCAAGCATAGCACGCTCCATCGCCCTTTGGGTGACTTTGAGCCTTCTTATAAGGCCCATAGTAAGCGACCATGTCTCGGATCCATATGTCATCACTGGCAACACACACTGGTCAAAGACTTTAGTCTTGAGGGACTGCGGTATTTTGGACGTAAAGATATTGCGAAGCTTCCCGAACGCTGCCCAGCCGAGTTGGATTCGACGATTGATCTCTTTCTCGGAGTTGGACCTACCTAACTGGACTGTTTGTCCCAGGTATACATATTCGTCAACAACTTCGAGTGTAGAGTCTCCAACCTTCAGAGGAGTGGGTGTAACACGGACGTTTGACATGATTTTCGTCTTATCCATGTTCATTTTAAGACCCACTTGTTGGGAGACTCTACTAAGTCCTTCGAGCATTGCGCCTAGGTCTTCCAAGGTCTCAGCCATGATCACGATATCGTCAGCAAATCGAAGGTGAGTGATGTACTCGCCATTGATGTTAATGCCGAGTCCTCTCCAGTCCAGAAGCTTTCAACAAATCAACAATAAACAGACAACATTTTAGATTAAATTCTTTGAGAAATTAAATTTGATCCATTTGATTAAATCCATTTTGTAGTATTGGTTTGGAACACGCCCGCTGCTTCCGGTAAAGTATTTCAGCAATCACACTAAAGAGTTATACAAATAATAAATTTATGCTTTTTATCAACAACGGTTGATTCTCACCAGCGCCAACAAAGTCGACAATCTGCAGCAGCTGGTGCGTGTCGCGCGGCGGGAGCGGCGGCAGCCAGCGCAGCGCGCCGCAGCCCGCCGCCACGGCCACGCCGCCCGCCGCCGCCGCCGCCGCCGCCGCCGCCGCCGCCGCCACTGGCTTCACCGCCGCCTCCACCGCCGGCTTTATAGCTCCTTCGACTGGCTTCGTCGCTCCTGCGTCTACCGTGGGAGCTTTCTCGAGGGACGGTTTCAGGGGCTCGGCTTCAGTGACGTCGTCGGGGGCCGACTTGCTCTCGACCGCGTCGCGGACGAGGTCGCAGCGCGGCCGCCGCGTTGATCCACCTGTCAAGGTTTATATGTACAAGTGCGACTGTTCAGTGCAAGTGCATGTGTACTCAAATACCCTGTCTATATGTTGGTTCCGTGCCCGTCACTCTCCGTGCGGCTTAGATAGCAGTTTCACTAGCAGCAATTACCATTTTTGTAGATTTTGGAATAAAAACACTTCTATTATCAAAGAACTCGAGTTTCGCTTTACACAAGCTTCCATGTCAGATTCTAAAGTGAAAAGTGTTCTGAAATTGCTCAGGGTAGCAAACATCATCAAAAAGATTTTTTTACGTATAAAGTTGTCTTCAAACCTTTTTGGTTGTACTGTTTGTATCTGCTCCATTTTGATACCATTATAGGCTGATATTTTTAAGAAAGAAAAGAAAAAGTAAAAAGAAAAATAGGCCGTGTACGAGCCTAGAACAGTGTCAGTAACAGTAGTACAAAGTTGGTTCAAGCGTTTCCAGTCTGGGAGTCGTGATGTTAAAAATGCAGGTAAATTAAATCTGTGATTTTTCATACAAAATACGAAGAATCTTTCCCCGACGTAATATATTCTGTTGCGTGAGGAGTGACTCACCGAGCAGCTGCTCGTTGATGTCGAAGCCGAAGGTGACGCCGTCCATATCGCCGGGGCGCGCGTCCGAGTCCAGCAGGATGACGGGCGGCCGCCGGTCCGCCACCACGTCCGGCGCCGGGCTGGCCGCCACCCCCGCCGCCCCCGCCACCCCCGCCGCCCCCGCACACGCCGCCAGCTCCGGCACGCGCGTCACCTCGCGCGCCTCCTGCTGGGAAACGGTAAGTAAAGTGATCCGCCCGCCCGCTATGTTTATACATATGCAAATTATATTCGCCCACGAGGTGCGCTCATATCCACAAACAAAACCAGACTTTAGAAATTGAAAAATGAGTCTGATTCTATGTGAATCCGATGAATGTCACAAAATTGATTCAATACATCGACGTAGAAACAAATGGACGACGGGTCTAGTACATAATTCACGAAAAAAGCGTCCGCAGTTAACCTATACACAAACAACACATTTGAATTTAGATCGTGTGTCATTTGCATTACTGTTGATTTTTGTTTGCTACAATTTATCACCATACGAAGCTTCGACTGGAACGTACTTCACCTTACGCAGCTTTGAGTGAAGACAGAAAAGTAATGGAGTGGCTTTCACTTATGTTTTTTGTTAGCTATGTTTTATAAGTATTTTTTTATTTTTGCAGAATCTTGTTTTTTTTTATAACAAACACAGAAACACGCTTAAATATTAATTATACAGGGTGAAAATGATTCGAGCAAACAAAGTGGATTTTTTTCGGAACAAAGTATTCCTCTCGTCTCGATTCGGCTATAATGTTTTTCCATAGTGCACAACGTATAGGATCTCGAGGACACCTAAAATAAATAAAATATTTCATGTCATAAAAACAATAGAAAAAGGTAAAAAAATATTTTAATAAAAACTATACTTAAAAGCGACTCTATAAAATTTTTGTTCCAAAGTTGTGATGTTCGATTGTTCGCTCATGGAAATCAAACTAAATGCGTAATTCAAATTAGAATAAACTACTGTGTTTCTTAGCAAAACAATACTTTAAAATGATAAAGCAAGAGTTTACTTACCGGAAATATGATACTCCATCCTGTTTTTTCACTTTACTTGAATAGTTTTACAACTTTTCACGACGCAGTACGCCATTTTGGACGCGCAGTCAGCCGGCCGACCAAATGAAGACTGGCGCGAAATTACAACTCTTTTTGCGTTTTACTACTCTTTTGGTTCGGACACTTTTGAGCGCTGACCCGAAGTCCATTTGTTCCTACGTCGATGATTCAATAGGTATATTATGTAATTTTTGGGACGAATCATATCTGGCCGCACGGAATCGCATTTTCTGATATCCATACTATAATATTATAAATGCGAAAGTAACTCTTCTGTCTATGTCTGTTACGCTTTCACGCCTAAACCGCTGCGCTGAACCGATTTTTATGAATTTTGGTACAGGTATAAATGGGACCTTGGGGAAGGACATAGGCTACTTTTTGTTGACGTATGGGTTTGACTTCCGTTTCGGTGCTTCGCAAAGTAGTTAAATCATTGGTCGTAACTCAGTGAGCTTGCGTGGTCTCGCGTCGAT
The DNA here is from genome assembly GCA_958295455.1 of Coleophora deauratella. NCBI lineage: Eukaryota > Metazoa > Arthropoda > Insecta > Lepidoptera > Coleophoridae > Coleophora > Coleophora deauratella. The sequence goes on along the minus strand of OY282409.1, from coordinate 7,304,919 downwards.
CGTGCAGGTTAACTGACTACAGACACGGTCAAGACCCGGATGAGTTGGACTATTAGTGGTATTTATCTCGACCGATTCTGTACTTCGCAAGGTAGGTTATTCCGTTGGCCGTGACTCAGGGGGCTTGCGTGATCGCGTCGATCATGCGGGTTAACTGACTACAGACACGGTCAAGACCCAGATGGGTTGGACTGATAGTGATATTTATCTCGACCGTTTCCGTACTTCGCAAGGTACGTTAAGCCGTTGGTCGTGGCTCAGCGCGGCTTGCGTGGTCGCGTCGATCACGCAGGTTAACCGACTACAGACACGGTCATAACCTAGAGGATTTTGACTGTTAGTGTCAATTATTTTGAACGTTTCTGTGCCTCGCAAGGTACGTTAGGCAGTTGATGCTGGCTGCTATCACTAGATGGCAGTCGTTAAGGCAAGTCGGAAGGCCTTATAAGCAGCTTGAAAACTTCTGAGACTGGATTGGCCACTAGCCCCACAACCTCCACCAATCCGGAATCGGCCCCTGTATGTGGAGTATGGACTAAACTTCCCGAGATATGGGAAGAGATCCGTGCCACTGCATTGGGAATAGGTCGTTAACAGACACAGTAAATACTTTTGCTGACGTAGTTAATCACTTAGAAAGGTTTTTTGAAAATTCATCCCCCAACGAGTTCAAATATGGGATAAGAATTCTATGAAAGTTCACATAGTTATGAAGCTCGCCTTTTTCTTCATTCGATATACTCGCAAATAATCGTTCTGAAATACGGTAATTACCGTTTAGTCAAATCAAAATCAAATTAAATAATTCTTCTGTTTATTCACGGTTCCCGTGGATTAACGTTTGGCAGTGCGTAACAAAAATATAATGACGCCAAGCATCAAAAACTATATCAACGCGGGCGTAGCCGCGAGCAAAAAGCTAGTGTCTCATAAAATAATAAATATTTAGTTTCGGCTACGCCCATGGGTTTGTCGTATGTGGGTTAAGACGTATTCATAAAAATCGAGCACGTTACCTTGCGATCCCTCGAGTGCGTAGGGGGCGCGGGCGGCTTGGCGGGCAGGTCGCGGGCGCGGCGCGCGGGCGGGCGCGGCTCCAGCGCGGGGTAGTCCGCGTCGCCGCGCGCGCGCGCCTCGCCCGCCGCCGCCTCGCGCGGCTCCCGCGCCTCCCGCGCCTCGCGCACCTCCCGCGCCTCGCCCTCCGCGTAGAAGTTGCACGACTCGATGAGGTCGGGGATGTTGTGCCGCGTCCGCGCGATGTCCGCGTAGGAGACGGGCGTGGGCGCGGGCGCGGCGTGGCGCGGCGCGTCCGCCGGCAGCGAGTGCACCGAGTCCATGTCGTCGTTGGAGTCGGCGGAGCGGTCCGAGGGCGGCGCGGAGACTCGGCGAGCGCGCGGCGTGGGGGCGCGCGGCGGCCGCGGCGGCTCGGGCTCCGGCTCGTCGGCGCGCCGCCGCGGCTTGCGCTTCTTGGTGACGGTCTGGAAGTCGGCGTCGGGCGGCGCATCAGTGGCGGCGGTGGGGTCGTCGCGGAAGTAGAAGGCGTCGCGCGCGTCGTCGCCCCAGGAGCGGCGCTCGGGCTTGGCGGGCTTGGCGGGCTTGGCGGGCGCGGCGCGGCGCTGCGGCTCGGGCGCGGCCGTGAGCTCCTCCAGCGTGGTGCGCGACAGCTCCTCCAGCGAGGAGGCGCGCTGCGGCTTGGTCTCCTTGTCCTTGCGGCGCTCGGCGGAGCGCTTCTTGCCCGCCTTGTCGTCCGCGTCGTCCTTGTGCTTGGCGCGGCCCAGCTTGTGCGCGCGCCCCTGCTCCGCGTGCGACTCGATGAAGCGCAGCACCTCGTTCAGATCCTTGTCCCCCTTGTAGCCGTCGATCTGGTGCGACGTGATCACCGTCTCGTTCTTTGACGACTTTTTTCTTCTCGGTTTTTTGTTGTGACTAGACCCCGACTGTGGTGAACTGAATCCTTGTAGTGAATTGCCATTTTCGTCTAAAGATTTCTGTAAATGGAAGTGCACAGTGAGTTTAGGAAATTATTGGCTCATCGCAATCCATGCAAGAAGGTTCCGTTATCACCTTATACTCGTCAGAGGAAGTGGTAGTAGCCGTAGATCCGTAGCTCGTCCTGGCGAGCGGCAGCCCATTGAAACTGCTCGATATCACGCTGCGAGGCTGCAAGCAACATCAAATCATACCATTTACACCATCTGATAATGCCTTTGAAAACATAAAACAGATTGCCAGTCTTGAGTTTGCCAGCAGTTCTTGGTAACGCTCGCTATGGCCGCTTACATTTCGCCAACATAATATGCTTACTAAATTCACTGAATAACATGCTAGTAATATTCAACAACAAAAGCTATTATGTTCAATGAATGGCGTATAATACATGACATAATAAAATTTTAAGATGAGGCTTGGCCTAATGGCCAGCCACTAATAGTTGAGTAAATGTTCTTTAACCATCATCTGAAATTTGGCAAAAATTTAGGCAACTAGAATGATTGGAACTTCTGATGATTTATGTAAGACGTTGCTAATTAAATACTTAACACCATTTACATTTTCTTTGAATCAAAGAGATAAAATAGTATAATATTAAATAAATAACTGCATGCGCTCGTGCGTCTGCTTGTATGCATTCAGTTTCTTTTAAATGTATTAAAATATATCTACATATAAGGTCTAACTCACATTTATACATATATAAGGCATAACCCATACTCAAATCACAAATAAATATTTTATATATTGTATTTTTTACTTTTCAATTTTTTTCGCGAATTGACTATTGATTTTTTGGGGAAAGTTTTTCAGTTTCATTATTAGAAGTCCAAGTTCAAATAGTTTCAGATGGTATTGTTAGTCCTTATAGTATTATAAAGTTTGCAATTCCTTGTTATGATCTTGACTAATCTACTAATCTACATTGGCACCATGCAATTTTGTACTATACATGTATGCATGCATATTAACATAAAGTAACGACGTATTTATCATATTTAAAAAAAACGATGTAACATTAATTTACACGACTACATTTAAAAAAAAAACAATTATACTATAAAGGCTGTTTCGTCGGAAGGTAACAATTTTGTGTTCTGTAGTACTTTACATATAAGTAATGGTTAAGGGTTTGATTATTTCTTTTAGCAGGATATAAGTAAAGTATCTTTGTTAAACCCAACGATTGCAAAGAAGGATTCAGAAGGAGGAAAAAGTGCACGTGGATTCATCAATGGAGCCACCCAAGGGATCCTAGTGGACAGAGGGTCGTAAGCGACCGGTATGATACAATAGTTTCTAACTCTTAAGACATCTTGTTTGGGTAGATAGAGGGTAGCTTTGGAGCGTTTTCACACGGACCAGCAGACGGACGTTGGATGTATGATTTCCCGACGTTTATGTTTTATGGCGTTTTATCGTGAAAATACGGTTTGCATTCCATAAAGCATTTTTACGCGATCTTCTGGGTTTCGTAAAATTATTTATGTAGTTAATCAGAAACTTTTACGGAATTTAAAAAAAACTACATAAAGAAACATTTTAACATTTGTATTTCGCGTTATTTATTTAATTTCTTAAGATAAGAAAGAAAGCACTTTATCACGACTGCTTTAAAAAAAAATCGAAAATAAAAAACAAAAATCAATAAAAAAATTCAATTCAATTTATAAAAAAAAAACAAAACAGGACGAGAATATCACTTTTTAGTAACATACTGTATGTTAACTAATTTGATACCTATAAATTCGATAATGCTGGTTACCAACTTTGTCCCTTCCTTCTTTTCCCTCTTCAAATTAGTTTTCCCTTATAATGGAAAAAAAGTAACAGAAACCTGAAAGACAGTTAACCATGACATTAAATTTCCTAACTACCAATACTCATATAATTTTATGTCACTACGAAAAAAGTAAATGATGTTCTACGATTTTCTAAATTTTAAAGGAAACAAAACAAACAGTAAGGACAGTTTTAATCTTACCGGAAAAACAAACCCTTAATACGTCAGAAAATGTTACCCCAGCAGTTATTAAGATTTTTTATTGTCAAATGGTCCTTGATTCATAAATAATACCAAATTATTGAGTGTCCGCGAGTTCCTTTGCGTTTACTTCGGATGTATGTAAGCAGTTAGAATAAAATATTTTGGCATACCTATAGCATCCCATTTGTAAATGTCGGGTCTGAAATATTTTGTGGTATTTTACGTATCGACGTTTGCAAAACTCTTAGCCCTTTTACTTTTTTATTTGGAATACATAACCTTTCATCCTTTTTTTGGTTGCATAATAAAGAAACAGCCTTTCCTATTCTATATATATCAGTGTTTTTCAACCTTTTTTAATACCCGATCCCAAAGAAGTTTTATTAGGTGTACAAAAAAGTTCTACCCATTTCCAAAAAATGACAACTTCTAAACGACATTTATGTTTTAGTTAACGATTATTATACTAGAGTATACTATTACTTGTAATCTACGCACACAATATATTTATTGGAAAATCAGAGCATCCTTAAGTGAAATAAAGATGGAAGTAAAATATTGAGCATATTTGACATTATGAGTACCTACCTACTTTATGAGTTTTACCAAGGACACAGTGATGGTGAAGCTCATAGAACTATATGTTTGACTTGCGGTGAAAGTATTATTGATGACAGCATGTGCCGGAAATAGTTTCGAGAATTAAAAAACAGAGATTTCGATTTAGAAAATAAATCACGCTCTGACCGACTTCAGAAAGTCTTAAACTTAAACTGAAAGAGCTACTGGACCAAGACACTGCACAAACACAACATCAACTTGCAAAGACATTAGATGTAACCCAAAAAGCTGTTTCTGAAAGACTATGTGTGTGGAAAATTAAAAGAAAGGGATGATGGGTCCCGTTAAAGACGAGTTAGTATTGTCTTTAATTGCTTTCAAGTCTGAAACAAAGAGTTTTTTGTGGAAACTATTTACATGGGATGAAAGACAGAGTTACTATGGAAATCCCAAAAGTAAAAAAAATTGGTAGATCCAGGACAGGCGACAACATCAACACCAAAGCGGAACATTTACAAAAGAGTGCTCTGTATTTGATAGGTTGAATGAGGTGTATTGTTTTACAAATATCTTAAATCATATGTAAGTATAACAAGCGAACGTTACGCTGTACAATTACAACCTTTGCTTGAAAAAAAAAATCATGAAAGCCGACCATATTCTAGTCATGGCCGTCGACCAGTGATACTGCAGCATGACAATGCTCGGCCACATAGAAGTTCTGTGGTCACGAAAATTATAAATGAACCGCAATAGGATATTTTACCGCAGCCATCGTACTCGCCTGACATTGCACCATGCGACTACCACCTTTTTAAATCGTTACAAAACTACTTAGCGGAGCAGCAATTGCTAAATGAAGATGAAGGTAGAAAAGAAGTCGATGAATTCATAGCGTCGAAAGAACAAGACTTTTTTCTCGAAGAAATCAATGAGCTGCCTACACGTTGGCAGAACGTAGTAGAAGCTAATGGTCATTGAATTTAATAAGATTTGTACTTTGTTTCATTTTATATAAATTTTATTTTGTTCAAAAACGGGTAGAACTTTTTTGTACACCTAATATATCGTCGCTCCGCTCCTCTATAGAACGCTAATACGTCAGTTTCAATATGAAACCGCGTGGACCAAGTTGAGGGGAAAATCTGAGGTGCGGGAGGGGGAAGCTTCATAACTGTTCGAATTTTTAAATCTAAGAATGTCATATGTTTGAATTACGACCAATCACCGCAAGATGTCAACTGTCTAAGGATTTAAATCATCGAATAAAGCCTCCCCCAAACAGGCGCGATTTTTGTAGCGCGAATAATTACTTTCAGTACATTTTGTACTGGGACGCTGTGTCGCTTTTACACACTGCCGCGATAAATCGGCGATTTCGCAGCTACAGCCCCCCCTGGCCCCGATGTGGCGGCTTCACCCCCCCTGTGTAGCGGCGATTTTCCGCCGCGCTTGCCCCCCGGGCCCCGCTGTTGCCGCTTCACCCCCTCTGTGTGGCTGCGAATATTCTGCGACGCCGCGCTTGCCCCCCGGGCCCCAGGCCCCGCTGTCGCCACTTCACGTCGCGTCGCTGTCGCGGAATTCTGCGAATTTCCTGCGACGCGACAACGGGGGTGAGGCCCGGGGGGGCCAAGGTAGAGTAGCGCCGCGATTCGCGTTCTGCGTTCCGTTTTTTGTAACTAGTACGTAATAGCTTTTGTTCAAATAACGATTATTGCGTGCAAGTATTTATTTCATTACCCGACTGCGCCAGAAGGAGAGTTATGTTTTTTAACCGACTGGGCCAGGAGGGTTATGGTTTTTACCCGACTGGGCCAAAAGAAGGATTAAGTATTTTATCCAACTGCGCCAGAAGGAAGGTTATGTTTTTACCCAACTGCGCCAGAAGGAGGGTTATGTATTTAACCCGACTGGGCCAGAGGGAGGGTTATGTTTTTTTCCGACTGAGCCAGAACGAGGTTTATGTTTTTAATTTACCCGACTGCGCCAGAAGGAGGTTTATGTTTTACCCGACTGCGCCAGAAAGAGGGTTATGTTTTTACTCGACTCCACCAGAAGGTGGGTTATGTTTTTACCCGACTGGGCCAAAAGGAGTGTTAAGTATTTTATCCGACTGCGCCAGAAAGAGGGTAATGATTTTACCCAACTTCGCCAGAAGGAAGGTTATGTTTTTTTACCCGACTGGGCCAGAAGGAGGCTTAAGTATTTTATCTGACTGCGCCAGAAGGAGGGTAATGTTTTTACCCAACTGCACCAGAAGGAAGGTTATGTTTTTTACCCGACTGAGCCAGAAGGAGGGTTATGTTTTTACCCAACTGCGCCAGGAGGGTTATGTTTTTATCCGACTGCGCCAGAAGGAGGGTAATGTTTTTTACCCGACTGGGCCAGAAGGAGGGTTAAGTATTTTATCCGACTGCGCCAGAAAATGGGTTATGCTTTTTACTCAACTGGACCAGAAGGAGGGTTATGTTTTTTAACCGACTGCGTCAGAAGGAGGGTTATGTTTCTACCCGATTGGGCCAGAAGGAAGGTTACGTTTTTACCCGACTGCGCCAAAAGGTGGGTTATGCTTTTACCCGACTGGTCCAGAGGCAGGGTTTTGTTTTTAACCCGACTGGGCCCGAGGGAGGGTTATGTTTTTACCCGACTGCACCAGAAAGTGGGTTATGTTTTTCACCCGACTGGACCAGAAGGAGGGTTAGGTTTTTATCCGACTGCGCCAGAACGAGGGTTATGTTTTTACCCGACCACGACAGAAGGAGAGTTATGTTTTTACCCGACTGCGCCAGAAGGTGGGTTACGTTTTTACCCGACTGCGCCAGAAGGTGGGTTATGTTTTTACCCGACTGGTCTAGAAGGAGGGTTAAGTATTTTATCCGACTGCGCCAGAAAGTGGGTTATGTTTTTTACTCAACTGGATCAGAAGGAGGGTTATGTTTTTTAAACGACTGCGCCAGAAGGAGGGTTATGTTTTTACCCGACTACGACAGAAGGAGGGTTATATTTTACCCGGCTGTGCCAAAAGGTGGGTTATGTTTTTACCCGACTGCACCAGTGTACACACTTAATAGACAATTTACATTTTCATGTGCCAGTTTCCTAGCTAGTAAGATTGTTTATCTGATAGTAGCTTTTGCCCGCGTCTCCACCCGTTCTAGGCAGAACAGAATCGGTAGGTCTGGGGCCACCCAAAGACCCTTTTTTGAATGCAAGAAAGAAGTTTTTTTTTCATTACTTAAAAGCATTTATTATTATTCTTGTTTATCCTTGTATATTTATTTTATCTTTAACCTGTTCCAAGTTCAGGACGACAATTAAAACTTACAGAACCTTTTGAATCGTATATGCATTTATTATTCTACACTCTGTAATGCAATATTTAGAGATATTGATATTGAGGAAACAGAAACACATAAACGTCTCTTATTACCTTTGTGAGGAGTAAAAATAAATAGTTTCCAAGTCCATTATCGATACTTACTGTTAATCAGTTACGTTACGTTATTGGAATATCTGTTACCGACCCACCTCTACGTGTCGCAGAAATATCGCACAATTTTCGTGCGACATCTTGTCGCGTCGCCGAATATTGCAACACGTGTAGCGCGATATTCGCGCGACACATGTAGCGTCGCGGCTTGTCGCGCGAAATTCGCGCTAATTTCGCGCGACGTGTCGCGACGCAGTGTCGCAGAAGTATCGCCACTTGTAGCGCGAGATTCGCGCGATATTCCCGCGACGTGTAGCGGCTTTTTGCGACGCGACGTCGCAGCTTCACCTGCGAGTTTCGCGCGAATTTCGCGCCACAGAAAACGCGCCTGTTTGGGGGAGGCTTAACAATAGAGTATTTGAAAATGACAAAACTCAAAATACGACTGAAAGATCTAGTGATGGAGGTAATAGAAAGGATCACAAATATCGAAAATTCTTACGATAATTTTTAAAATGAGAATAACAAGATAAATTAAGCATATTGTTCCTTGTTAAATCTTAATACATAAACAATACTAATAAAAATTCACAAATATAATACAGTAAAAATACATATTAAAACAAAAAAAAATTATTTTAAAAATAAAAATCAAACCGAATCATAGTTTCCAAAACATATCTATAGCCAAGCTGGGCGGAAATGTTAGGAGAAAATTTTCCAGCTGTCGTGCCTGCTCATAGTCTTAATTCTCGTTAATTTTTATTTGGGTTCCTTTGGAAACTGAAAATAATTAGAAGAAAAAATAAGTCAAACATATTTCATGTCTACTTTGGATAAAAGTATGTAAATATGCAGTCGGATATTTTTTGTTGCTAAACTTTTTGCTATATCTATCGAAAAGTCGATGAAGTGTTACATCACTACCATATGTTTTGCAACGAAGTTATTTAAATAAAAATTAGTCAATATATGGCTTACTTCTGGTATGAAACCCCGCACATTTGATTTATTGAGATGCCCGGTGCGGTTTCCGCATCAGACAACGATGCAACTTGGCATTTTTACGATAAAGAAGTATGGCGAACTGGGACCCACCAAATAAAAAAAATCAAAGACGACCCATTCAGTTACGAAATTATTTCCATTATATATTTAAATATATGAGTATGTAAATTTAAAAAAAATGACTCCAGCAGAAGCAGGGAATCAATAGTTTAAAAAAGTCTTGATTCCACACTAATTCCAACAAAAACGCAGCAATGTACCAAAAAAACGCAACGGTACAACAGACAATAGACTATGACAGCCACCGTTTACTCTGACAGCAGGATAGCATAATATAAATCGCGTAAGTGTGAAAGAGAAGATACAAAACGGTTGCTGTAAGAGTGCACTCTCGGAACGCGTCTCAGGAATCAGTGTTGCCAGACGTTAAGAAGCTGTCATTGTTTTGAGGGATTTTTAAAGTATAATAATAAGCTAATAATGATACAGTCAGCCATGGTTAAGATTTGAGATTTTCATACATTTTTGTTGGCTGGAGCCAACGTTGACGGTGGGGGCACTATTTGTCAAAGAGTGGTATAGAGGTCAATAGGTTAAGCTCGGTCTCCCAAGTATAACCTAAAAAATGTTAAATGGTCAGTTTCAAACATCGTTATTTCAAAGTTCTCCCAACTTGTGCAATAAACACACAATTTACTTTTTTGTTATTTGTAATCCAATATTCCAGAAATACCATGTATCATTAAAGCACGTTGATGAAAAGACTGGGTCCCAAAATACATGGCGTCTCGCCATCATTCTTTACACACATTTTGTCCGATGTTACCTCAACCATTGACAGAAATAGACTGAAAGATGAAAATTGAACAAAAATGACATTTCAATTTAACTTGGCCATCTGCCCACCTTGTGGCGAGCGACCGATGCCCTGTATTGCTAGTCTATAGGGGGGAGCGGGGTGCATGTCTGTGCCCGACCCCTTTACAAGTTAAAAAATTCTTGCGACCCCCCCAGGGCCATAAAAATACAAAATGTTAGTGATTTGAAAGACTCCGTTTATAATTTTCTTCAAATAGAAAATGATTTACTTATAAACGTCTCCAAAATAGAACCACGTTTCGACAAATTGTTAAAAAATAAACAGGACCAGCCTTCTCACTGAAACCGTATTTTTTCATTGCAGTGAAGAACCTATAACCACTTACTTCTTCTTTTCCGTGGGGGTCGCGACCCACAGGTTGAAAAACACTGCTATATATCATTAAATCAATGCTGTAGATTCGTCGATCTGCGGCGGTGTCGTGGGCGCATGGGCGCTGGCATACCTGCGCGGAGTCAGGCGCGCCGGGCGCCCGCGGCGGCGGCGCTGCGGCGGCGGGCGTGCGCGGCGCGGCGGGCGGCGCGCCGGTCAGGCTGGCCACGGCGCGGTACCCCCACCCCAGCTGCAGCGGCTGCACCGGCACCAAGCCACATCAACCCACGACCGCGTGCGGCCACGACGGACTACCCGCTATTATAGCGACCGCTTGTTGATTGCTTTTACTGTATTCATTTTTGCAATATCGCCTATTTTTATGTGGCTCTATTAGCCATTATATTCTGAGTTGTTAGGGCGCTGTCCGCTTATTTCAAAATAGTATGTACATGCAATAATAGCACCACTCATGGCTATGAATAATATTTAAATGATAATATGTACACATGCACTATTATTGAGTGATCACCAGGTATAAGGTAAACCCATAAGAGTTGCAGCGTTATAGCAGTTATTGTCAACAAGAAGTCGCCATAAGCGTCCAAAATATTGTAACTAAGCCAACGTAACTTTACCTATACCTATTATATCCCAGAGTTAGCCCATTACAAAAGGTCCATTCTTTTTACATAGATATATGAATATACTTACGGAAGTCCTCCTCTGGACAACCATCTTGTGAGATTTTTTAATTAAAAAAAAACTCACAAACGTGTGCACGTTAAAAATGTAACGAAGCACAAGTGAAAAATATCTACAGATTCAAAAAGAATGTAAATAGTGCAACACACATAATACTATTGATATTATACATATTTCTAGATAACTACATTTAAAAGTTCGAAACTATCTACTAACAGTAATGTGTTGTTATTGTGAAACATGAAAGCGATGAAAGTTTGGGTTTAATAATAAAAAACTTTCTTTTTTAAAATACATAAAGATTACCCTATATGCAATTTCCATTTCTTATCAAAAATAAATTATAAATATAATTTACTAAATATCCGAATATATTAGAATAACAGAAAGTCTTAATCGTCTAACGATTTAATAATTTTTCCACTTGAAATTAGTTCATCAAAAACGTTACACATATCGTCCCTCGCGCGACTAACTCTCCTATCTCATTACCTTGATTATTTGAGTTTGGACTTTATCTAAGTAATTGAAATAGGGTTGTTTTAAAAACTTACGAAAAATGAGATAGGAGAGTTAGTCGTGCGAGGGACGATATATTACGTCATATTTGTGTAATACGACGATAAATAAATAAAAAGCGGTTTAGACAAATGACACAGTAACCGATTCGACTTATAAGTGGAAAATAGTGGATGAGAAAAACACGAGTGCCTAGGGATGGGTAAGTACTGCAGTATTTACTCATGCCAGAGTAAATACTCAGTAAAAACTATTATAAGTACTCTTTTTTTACTTTTTACCGAGTATTTATGTTTTACTAACAAAAAATTAATAAGTTATTATATTTTATCTAATATTTATCTGTATGACACTTTTTTACGTTTTTCTACGTTCTTTAAGTTTTCTAAGTTCTAAGTAGTCTGACGATATAACATTATTAACATTTTATTTAGGGGATTCCCCGGATCTTTATCAATATAGTTGTTATTCGTAGTGTTACCAACTAAAAAATCACTTTAGGCTCCGCGCACACGGGAAACTTTTATGTACCACTAATGCGTGTAACTTGTTTTGTTTTTAGGGTTCCGTAGCCAAAATGGCAAAAAAGGGACCCGTATAATTTCGCCCTGTCCGTCCGTCCATCATAGCCATTTTACTCGGTGAGTATTGGCACTATGTAGATGGTTTTTTTATGGAATGAAAGTTCACTCCCGCATAATAAATGCACAAGCATATCGCTTCGTGCGAATAGGTGGTATATCAACTACGAAGGGATGAAACGCCTCCCTGCGCCTAGTGAACCAAAGGTGGAATGGAGCTAGGGGAATGAGGTCATGAAGTTCTTGAGCACACTCTCCGAAATGAATTCGATAAAAAACGATAAAGAGGCGGCTTTGCGGCGATGCTCAAGGCTTTGGAGCTTATTTAAAATAAACTCGTCATCACCTATTAGTCTCCTGACGCGTCGGTCGATAGCATCCAAGGCGTCAAGCTGGTAGCGGGGTTCTTACATTATATCAGGACTTGTGCCTGATATAATGTAAGAAGCTGTCCAGGTGTGAAGTACCGTCTCACCTTATATAGGATACGTAGGTCCATTGCAGCTACTTTAGCCTTGGACTCTATGTATTATCCGAAATTCATGTTAGATGTTATAGTCACGTCTAGGCGCTCAAGGTGGTCAGTTATCGGAATCGATTCATCTCGGAGAGTAGGAGTCAAGGTGAAAGGACTCCTTTTGGCAGAAAAAAGACACGCCTGTATTTTAGAGACATTGAACCTAACGAGGTTGTTGAAATGAAATGAAAATATTTTATTCGAAGTAGGTAGCAGTGTACACTTTTCGAGCGTCATTCTTTTATCTACCTAATTCGAGGTTCCTACCACTCGGAACTCGTATACCCACCGTTTCGGGAAGTGTTTGCGGAGTGAGAAGAAACGGCGGGCCCTAAAGGCTCTCCCCCCGCAAACCGCGCCTCACCTCCGCATCACACTCCTCCCCCCGCACCCCGCGCCTCCCCCCGCACGCCGCGCCTCCCCCCGCACGCCGCGTCTCCCCCCGCACCCCGCACTCCCCGCACCCCACTCCTCACAGTCCCCCGCACCCCGCTCCTGTCGTCTGTAATCCGCGCCTCAGCCCCGCACCCGCTCCCCCCGCACCCCGCTCCCCCAAACCCCACTCCTCACCGTCCCCCGCACCCCTCTCCTCTCCCCCGCAACCCGAGCCTCAATCCCGCACCCTGCTCCTCCCCCCCGACACCCCGCTCCTCCCCTCGCACCCCGATCCCCCGCTCCCCGCGCCTTCCACCCGCACCCACCCATCCTCCCCTACACCCCGCGCCTCCCCCGTACCCCTTTCCCCCACCACCCGTACCCCGCGTCTCCCCCCGCAAACCGCGCCATAACCCCGCAACCCGCGCCTCACCCCCGCACCCTGCTCCTCCTCTCGAACCCCGCAACTCACCCTCCCCCGCACCCCGCTCCTCCCCCATCTGCACCCCACACCTCCCCCTCCTCCCCCTGAACCCCGCTCATCGCCTTTTTGTTTTGTTTGTTGTATAAATCTACGTCCTCTTTAGCAAATTAGTAGTATAATATTAAAAAACAGAAATATTTGCCCTGGGTGGGGATCGAACCCACGACTCTCGGATCAATAGTCAAAAGCGGAAACCGCTGAGTCAGTGTTAGGTGTTATTAGTAAGAATAATTATGAAAATATCGAAATATCGACATCGCGACAGACCAACATCGACAGAGTCACGTCACTACGTCGCCGCAAACCCAGTGACCTTGTCGCTTGCGTCGTGAACAGTCATCGCTGTCGCTGTCGTTGTTGCTGTCGCCGTCGCTGTCGCTGTCACTGTCGCCGTCGCTTGCGTCCAAGCCACGGCCTTATATGTAGCAGGAATAGAGTTGCACAAAGAACCGAACCCTGAGGTACCCCGGCATCGATAACCAATAGGTCAGACAAGCAGCCATCAACGACTACCCGAATCGACCGTTCCCTCAGGAAATTGGATACTCAGTTGCACAAGCTCACAGGGAGCCCGTAAGATGGAAGCTTGCAATAAGGCTGGCGTGCCAGACCCTATCAAAAGCCTTTGAGATGTCGAGAGACACAACGAGTGCTTCACCATGTTTCTCAATGGCCTCGCCCCAAACATGCGTAGTATACACAGGAAGATCTCCTCGGCGAAACCCGTATTGTCGATCGCTAAGAAGGTCATTGTCTTCGAGATATGCAAGAATGAGGTTATTCAGTACACGTTCCATAATCTTGGATTGTGGAAGTGATTGCTATGGGGCGGTAGTTGGCAGGATCCACACGGCTACCTTTTTTGGGCACAGGTTGCTCGTTGGCAAGCTTCCAGGACTTTGGGACTACACCTGTCTTAAGAGAGAGACGGTACAGACGTGTCAGAACAGGAGACAACTCAGGAGCGCAGTTCTTGAGAACTATGGCTGGTATACCATCAGGTACACTGGCTTTGTTCATGTCTAGATTGTAAAGTGTATTAAGAACCTTTTGGCGGATACAGATTGGAGTCATTGTAGTACCGCAAGGAGGTAAGTGGGGTGGTGTACTATTCGTAGAATCCAAACGCGAATATTTTCAGCAACAAGTTTGCCTTATCAGTTGCTATGTGAGCCAGTGTTCCATCAGGTTTCAGCAGTGGAGGCAGAGACGGCACGACAGAAATTCGCCTCGACCGATTTAGCCAGGGACCAAAAAGCCTTACTCCCAGAGGGATAGGAGGCAAGTTGTGATCCGATGCGGCGTATGTGGTCGAGGCGTGCCCTGCGTAGCGTCTTTTCGTAGGACTTTGCGGCTCTATTAAAGGTTCTTTTCTTATCTTGCGTACCCGGAGCTTTGCGACTGCGAGCATCAGCCCAAGTTTGGTACGCCGAATGTTTTACTGCCTCGGCAGCTGAGTATTCGGCATTGAACCACGGGCGAGCTTGATTCTCAAGAGGAATGTCAGAGAACGGGATGTAATATTCCATTGCCTGACAGATTACCTCTGAGATTGATGCCGCACAGCTAGACGGGTCTCAAGAAGAAAAAAAATTGCCCAGTTAGTGGTTGAAGAATTTAAACATATTCAACCATGAGTGCGCACAAGATGCTTTGAAGCGATATTCAAATATGGAAGGCAAGCGAAAGGTTAAAATAAACTCCAACACGAAGACCCAAAAAAAAAAAATCGCATGTTTTTTTTAATATATATTTTCCTCACATTGCATTGGTCTTGATTTTATTATATGTATACCATGATTACCATGTCATGCAAAAATAACCGATAAAAAGTTTTTACTGTCTCTAGAGAGTAAATACTCAGTAAATATAGTAAATACTCAGTATTTACTCTGACTGAGTTTTTACTCCCTTACCCATCCCTACGAGTGCCAAGCCAAAATAACACACGCTCTATGCACAAGTAATTTGATTCTTTGCTACGGGAATACCTACCTACTACATACCTATAACACCATCGATTTTTACCATTATGAACCCTCCTGAATCCTGAATATTTAAACTTTTTGAAAATTGTATGGCAATAGAAGTCTTTGGGCCGTGCAGACAACAGGTCGAGCAGTTGCTTTCTCGACCTTACTTGCTTATTTCATAATGTTTTAATAACTCTTTTGCTTTCTGGTGTTGGGTATACATAAAACATTTTCGTAAAGAGCGTTTTCCAATTATCTCTTTTTATCCTGTTTCCATGACTGGGCTTACCTTATTATCCTCGGTGACTGAGGGCTGCGTGGAAGTGGTCGTGCTGCAGGTGTCTACCACCTCCGACGAGGTGATGCAGTTGAAAGGTATAGCCGAGTCAACCTGCAAACCATAACCATCGTATAACTTTGCTCACCTTTATTGATTAAATAAAATAATAAAATAAAGGACACTGGGTAGAAATAAAGAGAAAAATAGAAAAGCCGCCCGCAAAGCAAGTGTGAATGAAAAAACAAACTGAAAATGGGATTAGTAAAAAAAATCAAAACAACATGAAAATTAGTCGAACTAAGTATGACAAATGTAAGTGTGCGCCGTGTGCACCGGATCCGCCGAGTGTCCTTTCAATATTGAATCAGGAGGCCTACCTGCCGGCCGTGTGTGGCGGACGTCTCCTTTAGCCTCACACTCTTGTCATCACTCTCACTTTTCATCAAGTTTTGAAAAAGTAAAGTTTTCAATTCTTCTCTACTGAGCACTTTCTTGTTAGTGCCAGTAGTTCCAGGTGCAGATTTCTTTTTTTTCTTCCTACTCTTGCCTGTAATGTTCTCTGCCGGAGCAGTGTTGGTTTCTACATCGTGTAAACTTTTGTTAAAAGGAATGGCCAAGCTTTTTGGGAATGTTAAGAACACATAAGAGTTATTGGGAATCACACCGAGGACATAGTTAGACTTGAAGTTAATATCATCTAATAAGTTATCAGCAGCCTTAACTGGTTGCAATACATGTACATCTTTAATATTGGTCAAGGTTTTGTTTTCCTTCGGAATATTCATATCGCTACTCATATTATTAAAAGACGAAGAGTCTAGACTATATTCCAAATCATTGTTGTTACCTTCTATAGCCTGGAATAGTTTCTGTTGATCATCAAGATATTTCGAAAATGAAGAATTATTTTTTTGGTCATTTCTTGATTTTATTTCAATTAGTTCTACGCCTTCTTCTTCATCTATGTAAAGTTTAGATGAACAAATCACTTCTGTCAATCGTTCTAATTCATTGTCCTCTTCTTTATTCCTATTCTCGATCTGTATATTTGGATGAGTTTCAAAATCAGAATGGGCATTAGCTTTAGCGCTGTTTTGAGCTGTCATGTCTTGTGTATTTCTCTCAGACTTTATTTCTAGCCGATCAGTGGATTTTTCTTCACTTATTAGGAGTCCAGAATCACAAAAGTCTTGCGACTTCATATTTAAAGATATATTTTCTGTCTTCGAACATAAAACACTTTTATGACGTTTAGCCATATCCAAATCGATAATGTTATAGTCTTGAAATGGTATGTCTTGAGTTTTTCTCTCAGAAACGATTTCCAGCATCCGGTCGCTTTTCTCTTCCTTTTCAGGAAGGTCGAGATCTGATAAGCCTTTCAATTCAATATGTACAGAACTGTTTTCTGTGTTCGAACACGAAATCCTTTCATGTCTTTCGCGCATATCCAAATCATATTTTTTAATATCTGGAACTTTAGCGTATTGAGTTTTGCTTTTATTTGAATATTCCTCAGAATAGTCTGATATCGCTAACACTATATTTTTATGAATTTCTTGATACCTACTTAGATTCATTGGTTTTTCGTAACTTGAGTTAGTTCTTATGGAGTCTGCAACCATTTTGTCAGACAGATTGTTTTCAGACGCATTCAGGCTACCTTTCTTGTGATATTGGCTTTCTGTAACTGTACTTTTGATAGGTTGAGGGTTCAATCTTGTATCGTGATCATTATTTTTTTTATTTGAAGATTCATTTACGAAACTAGACTGTTTATTATTAAATTTATTTGACAGCAACTTTTCTTCATCAGCACAAAATGCATTGTAAACACTTTTATCCTTTTCTGCTTCACTTATACCGTGAAAACCTTCTAAGACAGCTGTACTGCCAATAGTCATTCCACGGACGTTTTTAGGATTGACACATGTCACTTTTGGGGCAACCAATCTACCGACTCTTTCTCTGTATTTCAACTGTGAATGAATCAATGAAGTGTCTTCGTCGTTATGATCATTTTCCTCACTAAAATCTGTATATTGTTCATATTTGGCACAGTTCTGATTATGTTTGTTGTGTATAGCATCTTTTATTAGTTCCTTGATAATTTTATCCTTTTTAGGTTTCCGCTGCATGTGGCTTTTAGCCTTTATGCTGCCGTCCGATGTAGAAGGCAACTCTAGAGACTTCAAGACACTGTCATTTGCTTTTGCACAACTGGCATCACACTGCAATGGATTATGCAAATTACTTAGGTCCTTCTGGCAATCTTTGTCAGGTGGCAAAACATTGGTGATATTCCGTTTATGAAGGGTAGAAGTTTGAGTTTTTTCCGGAGTTTGAGAGGAATATGTACCCAGTCCTTCGTACCAACTGTTTACTTTATTTATCCAAAAATTTGAGTCGTCACTGTTGACTGCATTTGTTCCTAATCTTGGGGATTGATTTTGAACATTATTTTTTCCCGTGTTCTGTGTTTTCTTTTTCTTCGAGCCGCGCGGTTTTTTCACTTTACTGTTTGACGAGACATCTTCAGCCTTAGAGTCCTCGTTACGACCACCACGGTTAGTTTTTGGCATTAATGCATTTAATAATTTTCTTTGGTTCGAATCAATTTCTTCTTTCACAGTAGGTAGGGTAATATTTTTTTTTGCAGTACAAATTTCTTGAGATTCGCTGGGCCCGTCGTGATTCTCTTCCCGCTTCCCGGCGTCACTGTGGGACACTTTATGTTTTTTATAGAAAGAACAGTTTGGTTCGCGATAAGGGTCGTAGAGGCGGTCGTTGTATAGGCGATCGGGCGGTCCGGTGGTGAGCGGCGTCCAGAGGGGTGAGGCGGTAGCGGTGGCGGTGGCGGTGGCGGGGCGGCGCGGGCGGCGCGGGCGGGGGGTACGCACCTGGTTGGACGCCGTGGTGGTGGTGACCGCGCGGCCCGAGCCCACGCTGCCGCTGCCGATCTCCAGCGTGGCGCGAGCCGTGTACGTCATCGGGAACGCCGGCTTGCTGCGTCTGCAACAACCGCACCGCTTAGTGCCACAGACTTTTTTCGGTATTGCTGGCGTTTTACTTAAAATATACCTCTTATTCCTGAAGTGATTGACATTATTAATTAGGCATGCACGCGGGGCCATACAGAAATAGTGCATTCGCAATGGCACATATCGTTCCATGCGATTGCGAATGGCCGGAAATAATTAAACTGTTACACGTAGGTACGAATCTTGTATGACAGTGACGGATACTGTGACAGTCAGGCAGCCTCAGCCGGTGAAGGTAAAGAGCTGGCTGGGAAGCCAGCTGACGGGTTCACGCAGCGTATCGCCACCGGGCGCTGCCGCCTGCGTCCAGGCTGAGGGACTCACCGTGGGCCAGGCTCGTGGTCCTGCGCGTCGCTGGCCGACACGCGGCGCTCGTTCAGCGGCGGCGGGTTCACGCAGCGCACCGTCGCCAGGTAGCCGCCGCGCCCGCTCGACTCGTCGCCTAGGAGGAACGCTGCAACCAAATTAAATGTCATTGAAAATTACGATTGGATTACTTTTAATCCCGAGGTACTAAGGTAGGCAGTAATTCCGACTCCTCGCCTACGATGAATGCTGCAACCGATGAAATCTTACTGACGATCGGATCACTTTCAATCCCGAGGTACTAGGGTAGAATTTAGTTGCTTCACGACGCGGGAAAGATATGAGAAAATTTGAAGTGCATATCTGATTTGAGACGACGCTGCATTTTTATGAATTTAACCACCTGTGTAGGGTAACATCAACTAACATCTTAGGTCACTCTATTTTCGGTTAAAGCTATACATATTAGAATTAGCAGATTAACGATTAACATCCGCCTATCTACTCGTGCGTGACCTCTTTTTTATACGCACAATTGTGAAGCCCTTATCATTATTTCACCAGGTAACTGATGATGATGTCGAACATAGAAGCGGGCTTACTGGCTATTTTATCTCCATGTCGGAACACATAAATGCTGTTAAAATTAATGTTTGGCGGCAATACTTAGATAAGATGGTAATACCTATCTGGACGGGCTCCGAAAATGCCACCAACCAAACCGAGTCGTACAAAGTTTGACCCCGCCTTCTCTTCTCAAATCCATGACCTCCTGACGTGAAGCAAGCAGACTAGCCACTAGTCCACGAAGGCGGTTGCAATCAGTTATAAGTGCATGCATATCAGTTTCAGAGTGGTATACTCGTGTACTAATGGTAGGACTTTAATATGCAGTCCGAATATATGGGTACCACTGCTTGCTCTATGCCTGCCACCATGCAGAGCACTGTGTGCCGACGGGTGGGGCGAGATAGCCAACGTAATTACCGGCAAGAGACATTCCACATTCCACCTCAGCCCTCAACGATCGGTATGACACTGGTGTCGATTCGGTTTTCACGATTTAAATTAATTGACAGAACTAAACTTAATTTAATTGTTTTATCTTTTTCTTTCTGTATCGAAAAGACAAAGATAGGATGCTTCAATTAAGTTTAATCCTATCAAATAAGTTTAATCATAAACTCTGAATCGACACCACTGATAACTTCTGTCTGTGGTTACAAATGCTCATAGGCGGCGGTATCTACTTTCCGTCTGGTGGGCGCCGTCAGCCGTTTGCCAGCAAACATAATCTTCTTCTTCTTTAGGTCCTGTAACGCCTAGGGGTGCATAGGGCCGAGACTGCTTTTTCCACTCGGATCTGTCCGCAGTTGTAGACTTCACTTGCTCCCAGGACATGTCAGCCGCCTTTAGTTCCTCATTCTGTCAACGTTTCCAGGTTATTTTGGGGCGAACCTCGCTTCCGTTTACCATACACATATTAATACAATGGCTGCCGCCGTGGTGGTAAAACAATCTTCTTCTTCTACTTAGCGTTGAGCCAGGGTCTGCTTTCCAATTCAATTTACTCCACTCTGCCCGATCTTCAACATCCTCCTCAGTGAGGTCATTTTCTCTCATGTCCGCTCTCACGTCAACCACGGCACCTACAACAAGAATGACAATAAAACAGAGGACTCACACTTGTCGACGTCGCAGGGCAGGCTGCCGCCGTGGAGCGCGCGCGCGGACACGCTGGCCGGTGCGGGCCGCACGCGCCGCAGCGCGCTCTCCGCCGCCAACGCCTCCTGCTCCAGGTCCTGCGGCAGGAGCGGACACTTTATTGTATTACTGATTTATTAAAGAGACAACGTGAGTCCATAATACGTTAGTAAAAAAGTAACTATGTTAGTGACACAAGAATAAAAGTAATAAGGTATAGCCACACCACAGTTTTGTATAAAATGATTGACAGAATAATTTGAACGATGTGCAATTAACGAACTTTGAAACTGTTAGGTATACTACTGACTGTTGACATTTAGCTGATCGTAAGACCAAACCCATCAAAACAAAGCATTTCCTTTTTTTATATTACCACTATTAAAAAAACAAATTATCAATTTCTTCCAATTTATCTCAGGGTGACTTTGTAGAACACATCCCATAAATCGCGCGGACAGCCTTTTTTGCAGTGCAAAATGACACGTTTCGTACGGAGTACAATTAATTAACCACGCTGAATACGTTAAAAACAACAGACTTCAATCGCAACAACTCCAATTTTGCTATGTTTTTGTTGATTTTCTCAAAAAGCGCTGAATCTATTTCGATAAAATTTGAACAAAAAAATAATTTTCCAAATCGGTTCAGGCGTCTTCGAGTAATCGGTGAACATACATAAAAAAAAAAGATTCCGACGAATTGAGAACCTCCTCCTTTTTTTGAAGTCGGTTAAAAATATAGGCTTTCTAGGAAAAATAATGTAAAAAATATTAGAAGCAGGCACAGACATGCATCCCGCTCCCCTCCTATAGACTAGCAATACAGGGCATCGGCCGCTCGCCGCAAGGTGGGCAGATGGCCAAGTTAAATTGAAATGTCATTTTCGTTCAATTTTCATCTTTCAGTCTATTTCTGTCAATGGTCGAGGTAACATCGGACAAAATATGTGTAAATTTATCGTAAAAATGCCAAGTTGCATCGTTGTCTGATGCGGAAACCGCACTGGGCATCTCAATAAATCAAATGTGCGGGGTTTCATACCAGAAGTAAGCCATATATTGGCAAATTTTTATTTAAATAACTTCGTTGCAAAACATATGGTAGTGATGTAACACTTCATCGACTTTTCGATAGGCATAGCAAAAAGTTTAGCAACAAAAATTATCCGACTGCATATTTACATAGTTTTATCCAACTTAGACATGAAATGTGTTTGACTTATTTTTTCTTCTAATTATTTTCAGTTTCCAAAGGAACCCAAATAAAAATTAAACGAGAATTAAGACTATGAGCAGACACGACAGCTGGAAAATTTTCTCCTAACATTTCCGCCTAGCTTGGCTATAGATATGTTTTGGAAGTTATAATTCGGTTTGATTTTTAGTTTTAAAATATATATCTTTTGTTTTAATATGTATTTTTACTGTATTATATTTGTGAATTTCTATTAGTATTGTTTATGTATTAAGATTTAACAAGGAACAATATGCTTAATTTATTTTGTTATCCTCATTTTACAAATTATCGTAAGAATTTTCGATATTTGTGATCCTTTCTATTACCTCCATCACTAGATCTTTCAGTCGTATTTTGAGTTTTGTCATTTTCAAATACTCTATTGCTATTCGACGATTTAAATCCTTAGACAGTTGACATCTTGCGGTGATTGGTCGTAATTCAAACATATGACATTCTTAGATTCAAAAATTCGAACAGTTATGAACATTCCCCCTCCCGCACCTCAGATTTTCCCCTCAACTTCGCCCACGCGGTTTCATATTGAAACTGACGTATTAGCGTTCTATAGAGGAGCGGAGCGACGATATAAAACTTCTTTGGAAGCAGGGATGCGTAGTACAAGTGTAATGTTTCGTCAGCACTTTTTACAGTAATGGTAACACCGAGGCTTGCATCGTACGTATGTATTAACCATTGTGGGTCACGTTCAGAAACTACGAATCTGACTGAACTGAACTTGGTGTACGATTTTTCAAATCTGCGGATATGCATTGCCTCTTTTACAAGCATAACAGCCGGTCTTCCGAGTTACTTTAATTTCAACTAGCTGGGAGACCGAGCGTCATTGGCGTAGCTAGGGATTTTTTCTAGGGCCCCCCCTAGCTGTAGCAGCCGCACACATGCAATATCACAGCAATCCAGTCTTAGCAGAGGTGACAGTATGTAGGTGTAGGTATCTACCGTTCTAAGAAACTGTGTCGTAGTTTTGTGATTAAAATATAATAAAAATAAACAATATTATTTCATGTGTACTGTTAATTTTTCTAGGGTTTCTAGGGGGGGGGGCAGGAGAAATCTAGGGGGGCCAGGCCCGCCCTGCCCCCCCCCCTAGCTACGCCCATGCCGAGCGTCGCTCGTTCAATCGGAGTTTTTATAAACTAACTTATTTAGTAGTACATATAAGATATAATTGCTATGAAACATTTTGCAGGGTGTTGTTTTAGTCGATAGTGGCCTTCTAAGGGACGAAAGGACAAGCAATATTTGTTATGAAAATATCGATAATATATTTTATAATTTGATTCTGTTTAAAATATACATGCAAATTATCATTTTTTTTGGATAAAAAAAAACAGAAAAATATTCAATGATACGTAATATTAGAAAGTTGTTCATCATTTATTATGATATTAGTCAGTAATATCAATCACTTTTGGCGACTTTTTAGAGATTTTCTTATTACAAATGTTATCAGCGCCATCTAGTTGTGTTTAGAGAAAGCGGTGGAAAATTCCCTATTGTCAAACACGGGGCAGGGCGGCACAAACAACAGGTATGTAATTCACTTGTATGGCGAAAGATGGCGCAGCGCCATTGGCGCTATTTGTCTCTAAAATACAAAGAGGTTAAAATATATTTTTTTATCACTCTTAAGTCTTTTTATTTATTTACATAATATTTACATAAGTTCACACAAAATAAAAAATAAAAAGACAAAAATACTATAGTCTCATGGGTGGGATTCGAATCCGGACCTAAAAGCACCAAAACGTAAGTGGCTCGGACCAAAACCGCTAGTCCACCAAAGTACTTATTACCAACTACTAAAAATAAGCAGATCCCTATCCCATCAGAATCCCTAATCCTAGATTTTCGTCAAAAGGTTCCAAGCCGTTTTCGAAATCGTCGGGACACTTAACTTTTTTAATAGTATAGGATTAAGGTACACAGATAGAAAAGATATCTTACTTTAAGACGCAAATATGTCTTGCACCATGTTTTTCAAATCAAATTATAAATATCTTAATCGAAAATAATTTACTTGGCTTAAATTGATACTAAGACATCCTTAAAGAATTATAATTTTTTTCATAGATTTTGAAAAATTGTTAGTACAAAATGTACAGTATTGAAGTAAAAAAGAATTGCTTACATAAAAATGTTACTCATTTTTAGCGTAAAAGTGAAAAGTCTTGGTAATCCCCACTTGATCCAAGAATTATAATTTGAATGAAACTATCGAAATCTATATAAATTAAGAACTACAGTAATCTTTCTTGGAGAATGCTGGCATTGTCAGATGAAAACATAATTTTTATAATATCATCGAGTTTGGCTTCATTCAAGATTTTTGAAGCTAGATCCAAAAATACCTATGTGTATTGCATCAAGAACTTAAACTTTCTTGTCTCAATATTACATTTATGTGTAGATTTTAAATTAAAACTGTATCATGTATTCGTTTTCCGGTCAAGAAACAGACACTCTTAAACGAAACAATTACATTCAAATCTTTCTTGCCAGTATGTAAGTGTTGCCATTATAAAAACTCTCCCTGAGTACCTGGTAAATTCAGCATATACGGTTGCAAATCTTCGTAAATATTTAGAATACTTTTTTACCCTTAATTGTAAAAAAGACTTACTTCTGAAAAATACATTAAAAAATTTTGATTTTCCGAATATTTAAATTAATATTTGGTCGTCTACGGCAGACGATTTAGTCAGTGTTGCAGATGTACTACTTTTAGCGACTATACAGTCGTGTGCAGATACCGGGAATCTAAGCATAAAGCGGGTTATAGAGCCTATAAAGGAAGGATATAAACAACCCCTCTAAAGCAAGTGGATGGTACGGTTATCAGTGACAACCGTCGCAAAATGGAACGCTTGATAGAGCACTATACCAGTCTCTACTGTCGGAAGCTGTCGAAAGTATGCCCAAATAGGCTACCTGGATCGAGCTAGATGACTAACCTACCGTTGAGGAACTATACCAGGCTGTTGAGCAGATGAAACGCGGCAAGAGTCCTGGCAGTATCGGCACCCAAGCCGATATAGTAAATCTCAAGTGCTTATTGCCAATCCTGCACAATCTGCTGTGCAAGTGCTGGGAAACGGGGCAAGATGGAAAGGTGACCGCGGCGATTGTAAATGTCACCGTGGAATTTCTGTTCTAAGCATAGTCGGAGAGTTATTTGGACGTCCTATCTTAGTATGGCTCCAAAAGCTTGCTGGACACGTTTATCCTGAGGTTCAGTGCGGTTTCCACCCCCAGCGCTCCACAGTAGATATGATTTTCACACTTCGTCAGTTCCAGGAGGAGTATAGAGAGCAGAAAACCCGCTATTCATGGCGTTCGTGGACCTCAACAAGGCCTTCGACGCCGTGAGCAGAGAGGGCTTGTATACTGCCATTGAACGCATTGGGTGTCCACCGAAATTCTTGAGCCTTGTGAAATTGCTTCACGAGGAAATGAAAGGCATAGCAAGACAGCAGTCTTTGACGGTGAAACATCTGAGCCGTTCGACATGCGTAGAGGTGTTCGTCAAGGCTGCGTATTAGCTCCTACCCTGTTTGGTATTTTATTTTCGATGCTTAAAGATAAAGAAACATTTATTTAACAAACAACACACAAAAAAGAGAAAAATAACTTAAGAAAAACAAGCACAGTCAAAAGAATAACACAAACAAACAATGCTTCTGAAAACTGCTTTCGGCGAAGACCAGCAGGCTATTCACCTATATCCGACGGCCGGCGGAAAGCTTTTTAATATCTCCCTACTCAAATTTTAGAGGAACCGTGAACATCTTTTTGTTGACAGCCTTTTGTTTGCTGACGATGCAGCCTTCACTACGAGTACGGCGAGCGAGCTCCAGTGTATCATGGACAAATTTTCCCAAGCCGTTGCTTTGTTCTCCATGTCCATTAACGCCAAAAGACGGTAGTGCTTTTTCAAGGTTGTGAAAATCCGCAAGCTATTTTGCTGACAAGTCTTGTTACCTTGGATCAACCATGTCAAACAATCTCTCGCTCGATGTGGAGATCGACATTCGTATTGGCAAAGCAGCGACCACGTTTGGGTAGCTGAGTGCAACAGTATGGGACAACAAACATCTTACAGTAAGACCAAGATGGGTGTTTATCAGTCTTGCGTACTCAGCATACGCTTGTAGTTATGCAGTTGCGCACGCGCAAAGAAACGTTGGGAGACCGCTATTGCGCTTCAAGGACTGTGTGAAGCGTGACATGATAGCGTTTAATATTGATCACCAAGGCTGGGAAAATCTTGCTGAGGACAGAGATAAATGGCGCAAACGCGTGGACAACTTGTGCGACGAAGCCTGTTTAGAGATTTTGACCGACAATAGAAATCGCAGACATCAAACCGCTGCTAATCCGTCGACTTCCACTAACTTCCCCTACCATAGCTGTGGTAAACTATGCAGATCTCATATCGGGCTGTATAGTCGCTAAAAGTAGTACATCTGCAACACTGACTAAATCGTCTGCCATAGACGACCAAATATTAATTTAAATATTCGGAAAATCAAAATTTTTTAATGTATTTTTCAGAAGTAAGTCTTTTTTACAATTAAGGGTAAAAAAGTATTCTAAATATTTACGAAGATTTGCAACCGTATATGCTGAATTTACCAGGTACTCAGGGAGAGTTTTTATAATGGCAACACTTACATACTGGCAAGAAAGATTTGAATGTAATTGTTTCGTTTAAGAGTGTCTGTTTCTTGACCGGAAAACGAATACATGATACAGTTTTAATTTAAAATCTACACATAAATGTAATATTGAGACAAGAAAGTTTAAGTTCTTGATGCAATACACATAGGTATTTTTGGATCTAGCTTCAAAAATCTTGAATGAAGCCAAACTCGATGATATTATAAAAATTATGTTTTCATCTGACAATGCCAGCATTCTCCAAGAAAGATTACTGTAGTTCTTAATTTATATAGATTTCGATAGTTTCATTCAAATTATAATTCTTGGATCAAGTGGGGATTACCAAGACTTTTCACTTTTACGCTAAAAATGAGTAACATTTTTATGTAAGCAATTCTTTTTTACTTCAATACTGTACATTTTGTACTAACAATTTTTCAAAATCTATGAAAAAAATTATAATTCTTTAAGGATGTCTTAGTATCAATTTAAGCCAAGTAAATTATTTTCGATTAAGATATTTATAATTTGATTTGAAAAACATGGTGCAAGACATATTTGCGTCTTAAAGTAAGATATCTTTTCTATCTGTGTACCTTAATCCTATACTATTAAAAAAGTTAAGTGTCCCGACGATTTCGAAAACGGCTTGGAACCTTTTGACGAAAATCTAGGATTAGGGATTCTGATGGGATAGGGATCTGCTTATTTTTAGTAGTTGGTAATAAGTACTTTGGTGGACTAGCGGTTTTGGTCCGAGCCACTTACGTTTTGGTGCTTTTAGGTCCGGATTCGAATCCCACCCATGAGACTTTATAGTATTTTTGTCTTTTTATTTTTTATTTTGTGTGAACTTATGTAAATATTATGTAAATAAATAAAAAGACTTAAGAGTGATAAAAAAATATATTTTAACCTCTTTGTATTTTAGAGACAAATAGCGCCAATGGCGCTGCGCCATCTTTCGCCATACAAGTGAATTACATACCTGTTGTTTGTGCCGCCCTGCCCCGTGTTTGACAATAGGGAATTTTCCACCGCTTTCTCTAAACACAACTAGATGGCGCTGATAACATTTGTAATAAGAAAATCTCTAAAAAGTCGCCAAAAGTGATTGATATTACTGACTAATATCATAATAAATGATGAACAACTTTCTAATATTACGTATCATTGAATATTTTTCTGTTTTTTTTTATCCAAAAAAAATGATAATTTGCATGTATATTTTAAACAGAATCAAATTATAAAATATATTATCGATATTTTCATAACAAATATTGCTTGTCCTTTCGTCCCTTAGAAGGCCACTATCGACTAAAACAACACCCTGCAAAATGTTTCATAGCAATTATATCTTATATGTACTACTAAATAAGTTAGTTTATAAAAACTCCGATTGAACGAGCGACGCTCGGCATGGGCGTAGCTAGGGGGGGGGCAGGGCGGGCCTGGCCCCCCTAGATTTCTCCTGCCCCCCCCCTAGAAACCCTAGAAAAATTAACAGTACACATGAAATAATATTGTTTATTTTTATTATATTTTAATCACAAAACTACGACACAGTTTCTTAGAACGGTAGATACCTACACCTACATACTGTCACCTCTGCTAAGACTGGATTGCTGTGATATTGCATGTGTGCGGCTGCTACAGCTAGGGGGGGCCCTAGAAAAAATCCCTAGCTACGCCAATGACGCTCGGTCTCCCAGCTAGTTGAAATTAAAGTAACTCGGAAGACCGGCTGTTATGCTTGTAAAAGAGGCAATGCATATCTGCAGATTTGAAAAATCGTACACCAAGTTCAGTTCAGTCAGATTCGTAGTTTCTGAACGTGACCCACAATGGTTAATACATACGTACGATGCAAGCCTCGGTGTTACCATTACTGTAAAAAGTGCTGACGAAACATTACACTTGTACTACGCATCCCTGCTTCCAAAGAAGTTTTATATCGTCGCTCCGCTCCTCTATAGAACGCTAATACGTCAGTTTCAATATGAAACCGCGTGGGCGAAGTTGAGGGGAAAATCTGAGGTGCGGGAGGGGGAATGTTCATAACTGTTCGAATTTTTGAATCTAAGAATGTCATATGTTTGAATTACGACCAATCACCGCAAGATGTCAACTGTCTAAGGATTTAAATCGTCGAATAGCAATAGAGTATTTGAAAATGACAAAACTCAAAATACGACTGAAAGATCTAGTGATGGAGGTAATAGAAAGGATCACAAATATCGAAAATTCTTACGATAATTTGTAAAATGAGGATAACAAAATAAATTAAGCATATTGTTCCTTGTTAAATCTTAATACATAAACAATACTAATAGAAATTCACAAATATAATACAGTAAAAATACATATTAAAACAAAAAATATATATTTTAAAACTAAAAATCAAACCGAATTATAACTTCCAAAACATATCTATAGCCAAGCTAGGCGGAAATGTTAGGAGAAAATTTTCCAGCTGTCGTGTCTGCTCATAGTCTTAATTCTCGTTTAATTTTTATTTGGGTTCCTTTGGAAACTGAAAATAATTAGAAGAAAAAATAAGTCAAACACATTTCATGTCTAAGTTGGATAAAACTATGTAAATATGCAGTCGGATAATTTTTGTTGCTAAACTTTTTGCTATGCCTATCGAAAAGTCGATGAAGTGTTACATCACTACCATATGTTTTGCAACGAAGTTATTTAAATAAAAATTTGCCAATATATGGCTTACTTCTGGTATGAAACCCCGCACATTTGATTTATTGAGATGCCCAGTGCGGTTTCCGCATCAGACAACGATGCAACTTGGCATTTTTACGATAAATTTACACATATTTTGTCCGATGTTACCTCGACCATTGACAGAAATAGACTGAAAGATGAAAATTGAACGAAAATGACATTTCAATTTAACTTGGCCATCTGCCCACCTTGCGGCGAGCGGCCGATGCCCTGTATTGCTAGTCTATAGGAGGGGAGCGGGATGCATGTCTGTGCCTGCTTCTAATATTTTTTACATTATTTTTCCTAGAAAGCCTATATTTTTAACCGACTTCAAAAAAAGGAGGAGGTTCTCAATTCGTCGGAATCTTTTTTTTTTATGTATGTTCACCGATTACTCGAAGACGCCTGAACCGATTTGGAAAATTATTTTTTTGTTCAAATTTTATCGAAATAGATTCAGCGCTTTTTGAGAAAATCAACATATAATAATAATAATAAATTATATTAGTACAGTTAAACACAGCTCAATGTAAACCGTCTATCAACTCTTTGACTTTATTAATGCAACTTATGTAATTTCAGATACATCAGATATGGCTGAATACAAATAACGAGCCTTGGGAAGAGGTGGTAACTAAATGAAAAAAATGCTGAAATACCAATTCAAAACTTTCAACAGTTCACGAATAAAAATGTGAAAGGTCATTTATGTTGGTAATAAACACTATACAGGCGTTGTTACAAAAAGTGTGTCTGAATATACAGAATACAGGATATTATTAAACTGCTACTGTAGTGAAGGGGTTAGTATACCTACCCAGTTTGCATGCACCCTGTGATGACCAAAGATTTATACATCCATCAGGACTGATTATGTATGAAGAGTTTTAAATTTTGATTTTCTTTTGAACTATGATCAAACCCATGTAAGTTTAATAATGTTATTTCAGATTTATCTTTGTACAAAGAACAGGTTTTGTTTTTTTATAAATATTGGGAACCCTTGTTTGTCAAGCTCCTAAAGTTGAAGCAAAGTCAACTTACAAATGAAAATGCATTACAAATATTGGAAACATTGAAGACCATGGTGAGAATCTCTTTTGTCTTTTCGTACTTTTGTCATTTCCTTTTTGTCGTTTTTTGTTTTGTTTTTTTTTTTAATATCGTCTACCTACCTACTTGGTAGATAATTATATAGATGAGGGAGCATGGAAGCCCTTGACAGTGCTACTTACGGTATTGCCAAGGGCTCCTTGTCTCAGGGTATTTTTTATTATATTTAATTTTATTGATTTCAGATAAAAATCACTCTTCAAATTACCCTGTACAACTTGACTACTTAGTTCCACCCCAGAGAAGACTGTCAAGAAAAATAAAATTTTCAAGTTCAGAATCTATAGAAGGACTCATTGTTCAAAAACATGTAAGCAATTTTTACCTGAATATTTAAAAATCTATTATAAATTCAAACATACTATGCTCTTCTATTTTACGATTTGATTGAATTTAGATAATTTATCATATTATGGCTAATAAATTAATCGTTTCAGAACGCTGGAGATCGACAATGTCATCAAAAAACAAAAGGAGAAATCTGGCAAATATGAGCTTCAGAGCACTACCGCAAAGGGATTCGACCTTCTTTTAAATTAATCATGTCTTTCATGTAAATTACCCAAAGCAACGTCACACTTGTACCTTATCGTATAAACTTTACGGTATTACGACTTGCTATGACATTATGCCAGCTCATGTTATATAAATCCTAAATCTGTAGGCAGTCATTTTTATTGTTAAGTCACTGTTATCTGCACGCTTCCCTCATCAAGTTAGCGTATATTTATATTTGTCTTAATCTTAATCGTAATTTTGTTTTGGACATTAACTCAAAGCAGCTATCGAAATGCATTGTCTTGAGTGTCAAAAGAAAATAAAAATGTTAAAAATACGTGTTACATCTAGAATCTTGATTTAGCTCATAAAATTAATAACTATGAATTACAATGTCCTACTGAGAACTGTAACAGAACAAGGCAATAATAAGGTTGAAAAATAAGTAGAGAAACCATTTTTCTAAAAGTTTTTTGTAATATTTTTTTTCATCAAAACCAAAAATTTAAAGTCGATATCATTTTCATGCTACAAGTTACGAATCTGTGGCTATAACCATTTCATGAATTAAAGTTGGTATCTCTATGTAATTGTTGTAACCAGTTGCCTATGTCACTTAGCTCAGTTGACGGAACAACAATTTATCTTTTTAATTTTAAGCTTACTGCTGGCTGTGGATTTGGTAGTCTTTGAATTGTATACTTTCGTAGATACTTACTTTGTTATGTTTATAGGTATAAGTTTTATTATTTTTGATAAATAAATAAAAAACTGGAACTTTTTTAAGAACTTTTAACTATAAAATTATCAAGTCCTAGAAAAAATATAAGTAAAAGATTCTGTATTTGCCAAGTTGAAAGTGCTGATCATATAAACACGATAATTGTTGTGAAAAATAATTGTATATTTTAAGACAGTGTTAATTTTGTTACAGACTTCCTATTTAGTAGTGATATTATCCAAAAAATAGAACAACTTGTTCTTCTCACTCAACACTCTGCACAATAATCAACACACTAATTTTATAGTTTATAGTTATTTAGAGAAAATGTTATTTTATACAGGGTGTTAATTTGATCGCAGACTTCCGATCTAGGGATTAAATTATTCAAAAAACTGAAGAACTTCGCAAAAAATACTTTTAACATAAACTAGTTGTACTAGCCGTCAAAGTTTGTGTTAAAAGTATTTTTTGAGAAGTTCTTCAGTTTTTGAATAATTTAATCCCTAGATCGGAAATCTGCGACCAAATTAACACCCTGAATAAAATAAAATTTTCTTTAAATAATTATAAAATTTAATTGAAATATACGAATCTTTCATATCAAGTAATTTTCACTTTAATACAAAAGATTTAAAAATCTTAGCTTAAATAACAGATAATTATCTGAGAGTAATAGTCAATCTTACCACGAAAAAGAAACATATTAAATCCAAGAAATAAAGTTATTGGTGTCATGTAGATAAATATTTGGACGGAAAATCATAGGAATCTTAGAAAAAGCCTTAAATTTCAATTCAACAAATATCATTTTTCAAATTTAGAATCGAAACCTCTTGATTCAAGAACGTCTGCTTCTCCATCTAAGTACCAACAAATGTTGAAACTAAAAATAATATATTTTAATCGAAGAACGTATCAAATTACACCTGATTGATAATTGTGTGATGTAAAATCGTTACGCTCTTGGAATGAGTAATATTCTTTTTAAAAAAAGAGTCCACATGCTATTGTTTCGAGTATTTAGTTGGTTCGTTTAAATGATAAACTTTGAAACATTTTATGTCTTAATCCGAGTAATTTATTTTTTCCTTATATAGGAAACTGGAAATCTCTTGACTGAAATAAGTTTCTTTGATTGAAGAACTATTTTCGTTCTGTGTATGTAGCATAGATGTAATTATTGAACAAAATCTAGTTTCTGACCGTAAAATGCTCAATATTGGCATTTATGCGCTCGCTTCGCCAACTTGGGTGATTTATGTTTTGCGATTGTTAAATCTTAGAATCTAGATGTACCTCGCAACAAAGGTAAATCAAAGGAAATGTACAGTTAGAATAGGCTATGTTTCTTAATGATCTATCTATGGCGTTTCGTACACAGACCAGGCCCAAGCTCCATAATCCCGAGAAACGTATCCTTTGTATTTTCGTGGTTTGAGGACACAATACGACATATTATTAGAGTTAGAAAAAAGTTATTTGTAGTTTATTTCTTTCCTGTATTGCATTATTACGAAGATATAATACTTCTATTTTTAAGTAGTTATTCTGTCAGCGTTTGTAGCCATTTTTGTCTATAAGCATAGTTACTGCACATAGATGGACTGATTTACAATGAGCAGGATACATGCTGTTCCATATGTTACGGCTACATCCCGGACACTTCATACAAATATCGCGTTATTGTTTACTACATATAAATTTGACACTTCTTCATGTCTGTACACGTGTTAATGTGTGTGTGAGTATCTAGAGTTGCTTAGAATAAGGCTTCTTAAT
Source organism: Coleophora deauratella (assembly GCA_958295455.1). Taxonomy (NCBI): domain Eukaryota; kingdom Metazoa; phylum Arthropoda; class Insecta; order Lepidoptera; family Coleophoridae; genus Coleophora; species Coleophora deauratella. The sequence continues at coordinate 7,271,501 of OY282409.1, read as the reverse complement.
CATACCACCTTGTCGTAGGTTAAACATCTTTTTGTTAGGTTGAAGTTTTTATAAATTGATATTTCCGAAAACACTAGAACTATTAACGACGGATATGAACATAAACGACAGACTTTTACGATAGACATTAATAATGAAGTGAATACTCATATAGTTTATTCCAATAAAAAAAACGCAAAAGGTAAACAAACTTACTATGGAACTGACACATGTCAACGTCAGTTGCGTACTAAGTTTGTTTACCTTTTGCTTTTTTTGATTGGAATGAACTATATACGAGACAAGGCTGTATAGCCTTAGAAACCATTGCCTCTCTTCTTATAAAATAAAATTGTCTTTGATTTGCCAATCTCTTGACAACTGGTCACTTAGAAGTCACACAGGGAGGGGTAAGGTAGCCTTCGGAAAGCAGCAGGGAGTGTCCATACTGTATAATGTCCTTATACTGTGGTTACTTCATTTATCATTCCAGCCGTAACCACAAAAACATTGCAAATTAAAATATGTTATTTCACTGCTTTTTATATGTTATTCCAAAAAATAAATACAAAGTTAAACAAACTTATGAGGCAAATGACGTTGAATGTGTCAATTCCATAGTAAGTTTGTTTACCTTTTGCTTTTTCTTGATTGGAACAAGGTATACCTGCAGCGAATTAGAATGCGCAAGCGCGCGGCGGCCGCCCCGGGGCGCCCGGCGCGCCGCGCGGCCGCCGCTCAGCTCGCGCGCGGCCGCCTCGAGCGCCTGCTCGTGCTCATCTTGCTCTACCTCCTCTAGGAGCTCCTGCAACCACAAATTAAAACTTAACAGTACATTTTGCTTTATTCCTACCCTGAGATTAAAGCATGGGCTACATGTTACGCGCAATCACGCCACTTAAATCATCTGTTCAGTCCAACACCGAGTGCAAACTTGACAGAGGTCAAGCTTCATTGCTGTTATATTTTGTACTTTCACTCAATATAAAAAAGAAATTTGATTTTATCAAATTGGAGTACATAACGTGATTACTTCGTCCTACTCGTGCCCCAAAAGTACTCTTTAGAACTAATCAGATTAAACGAGGGCGACCTCGAAAACTCTAAATATAGGCTGAATTAAGTCATAAAAATTTCTGATTACTGTTTTAGTAAACTACTATAGTCTAGTTTTTTAATTTAAGTATATATTTTTTTCGAGAATCGTAACACTGACACTAAAATTAATCTGGGTTCTGACTTGCGTAATCAAAAGTCATTGAAGTTCGCGCAAGTTCGCGATTTAATGCTTTTAACAAAAAAAGCGGCCAAGTGCGAGTCGGACTCGCCCATGAAGGGTTCCGTAGCAGCAAGTAACATAATATAAAAGTTTTTGTAGTTCGTTGTAACTTGAATGAAAGGTAAATTGCGGTTTACGATTTATGACGTATTAAAAAAAACTACTTACTAGATATCGTTCAAACAAATTTTCGGTGGAAGTTTGCATGGTAATGTACATCATATATTTTTTTAGTTTTATCATTCTCTTATTTTCGAAGTTACGGGGGGCCACACACATTTTACAACTTTGGAAGTGTCTCTCGCGCAAACTACACTCGGCTTCAAAAAAATCGCACGTCCGTAAAAATAGGCTTCAAGCACTTTTAATCCTTAAGACAAGCAGTTATTCGTAGCAATATTGGTATCATTTGAGAGCCCTATAAAAACTCTTTAAAAAAATATCCATTTCATTTGATTAAAGAAAAAGCTTGACACTTTAAGTCACTGTGAATGACAATGGAACTGATTCTCCTCTTCAAATGTTGTTTGTATTGTTTTGTTTTTTGGGTATAAAAGGGTCGATACAGCTTATCGGGGGATAAATTTGCTACCAACAGTCGAAGAAGACACAGAAGAATATCTTTCATCAGAAAAACGTCCTTGAAGATGGACACTACTGCTGCTGAAGCCGCCCAAGTTATCGCACTACTGCAATCAGGACTACGTCAGTGTGATGTTGCTCGGCAATTGCACTTGAGTCGCTTTTCTGTTCGAAGAGTGTACCAGCGGCTCCTGCAGACCGGTGGCTTTGTCCGAAGGCGTGGGTCTGGTAGAAATCGCTGCACTTCTGCGAGAGATGACCGATTCGTCGTATCGAAGTCTTTGAGAAATCGGTTCTCTAATGCTGTTGAGTTGCAACAGCAGCTTCAACCAGTTCGTAGAAGGGCCGTGAGTGTCTCTACAGTTAGAAAAAGACTAAAGGAGAGAAATATTGTGGCTAGAAGACCTGCCTGGGTCCAAAATTAACCGCAGCGCATCGGCGAGCACGCCTGCAATTTGCTCGCGTCCACGTCAATTGGACCCTGGACCAATGGAGAGCTGTTCTCTTCTCAGACGAAACGAGAGTGTGCCTTTTCTGCAACGATAGACGCAAAAGAGTATACAGAAGACAATGGGAACGTTTTGCCCAAGCCTGCATCCAAGAGACGGTAGAATACGGGGGCGGTTCCTGCATGTTCTGGGGCGGCATATCTGCCGACGGCAAAACTGAACTTTCTTGCGTCTCTCGGACCGGCGGTGCTCGCGGGCAAGGGTCGATGACTGCTCACCGGTACATCACAGAGATCCTGGAAGAACATGTGGTCCCCTATGCTGGATTTATTGGCGACGGGTTCACATTAATGCATGATAACGCTCGCGCGCACACTGCTGGAATTGTGCAGGGCTACCTTCAAGAGGTTGGGATCCCTGTCATGCAGTGGCCAGCGAGAAGTCCAGATCTGAAACCGATAGAGCACCTCTGGGACCAGCTGAAACGCAAGGTTAGATCCCGTGATCCCGCTCCCGCGACTCTTCAGGAGCTCCAAGACGCCGTTATTGAGGAATGGAACAGAATCCCTCAAGAAGAGGTCCTAAAGTTGGTGCGATCCATGAGGGAGCGCATGGAAGACGTCATTAGGGCTAGGGGGGTAACACTAGGTTTAAGGTTAGTTTTAAGCAACTTTGTTTTGAAAAATTAATCAGATTTCATTTGGGTTTTTTAAGGATTTTTATTGTTTTGTAATTTTTTCTCAGTTCCAATAAAAAAACATTGAATGAATTATTGTTTTTGCATTCTCTATTTCCTTACCTTTCAAATGATACCGAACATTACCAATATTTCATAATACAAATACGATTGAAAGATGTTTAAAATAGATTTCTTAAAAGGTGCGATTTTTTTGAAGCCGAGTGTATTCAGTTTAGTAGAAAATGATATTAGAAACCTCAATATCTTTTCAGTTTAGTAGAAAATGATATTAGAAACCTCAATATCTTTTTTGAAGACCTATCCATAGATACCCCACACGTATGGGTTTGATGAAAAAAATTTTTTTGAGTTTCAGTTCTAAGTATGGGGAGCCCCCAAAATTTATTGTTTTTTTTCTATTTTTGTGTGAAAATCTTAATGCGGTTCACAAAATACATCTACTTACCAAGTTTCAACAGTATAGTTCTTATAGTTTCGGAAAAAAAGTGGCTGTGACATACGGACAGACAGACAGACAGAGACAGACAGACAGACATACAGACAGACATGACGAATCCATAAGGGTTCCGTTTTTTGCCATTTGGCTACGGAACCCTAAAAATCTCCAGGAAAGACTAGTAAGATGTGTTATAAATGCTTAATTAAAAAAAGGGATTGCTACGTTCATTTGAACTAAACGGTTCGCTTAGTTTCAAATAAACGTAGCTTTCAGAAAAGAGTATTCACTAAATGTTTACTTACGTTGAAGAGACTACTCTTGCCCTCGCGGTCCTTGGGGCGCTTGTAGGTGATCGCCTCGTCAAGCAACGCCTTCAGTTGTCCATCGTCCAAGTGTTCCACGTGCTTGTTGTTCTGTAACAACAGCGACCAACACTTAGATATCGACAGAAGTCACTCATGACGTATACATAAAAAGGAAAAAGGAACAAAACTTAGGGCATTCAGAGTCACTGCCCACGGGTCCCACGGCGGTCGGTTGTTATGTTTGCAAAAGTCTCTTAGGTGATGATTCTACTCATGAAACTGCTACAAATTCGATGAAAGCGCAAATCAAGACATTTCATAAAAGCTTGATCGATCAAAAAGTATTGGCTATTTCAGAAAAGTTGTAGACTCAGTTTCAAGTATAGAATCACCACCTTAAGAGTTGATTACAAATAATCCTGTATAAAAAGCAGTAGTGGTAAGTTACACTGCGGTCACTGCGGCGTCGCTGTGGAAGTTATTTTGCCGCTTACAATGGGAAAAAAGTGAGCTATCAGTGACGGCACATTAATGTCAAGGCTAGAAAGTAATCAGTCTCTTATCAGCCGTCACGGGTCAGCAGATGCGAGCTCGCCTCTGCATTAACTGCTGGTAATAAAAACGCGACAAACAGCCGACTGTACCACTCTTGTACTTTAAAGAAGCTCGCCTTGGCGTTAAAGAGTTTGGCTCACATTGGAAATAAAGAGATGAATTGCAAAGAAAACTTATTAATTGCCGAAACTAACAAAGCGTTACGATAAAGTCACAGGTAATTATATCGAGCAACGACAATTGTAATTCAAAAAGCGTGATATGCTTACACCGTTTAGTGATGTGTATATGTCGTGGCCAGATCATAGAATTGATCATTTCATGATGTGGCCGACCATTTCATGAAATGGTCGTATTACATGAAATGGCCAGCTAAAACTGACCATATAGTTTAAACGTCAACGTTTAATGATATACCCATCCACGTTTGGCCATATCATTAATGTAGGGTTTCCATGATATCAAAGCTTTAATCTCATCTCACTTATATTATAAATGCGAAAGTATGGATGTTTGTTTGTTTATTTATTTGTTTGTTTGTTTTTTTGTTCCGCTTTCACGCCGAAACTACTTATCAGACTTGGATGAATTTTGGTAGGTAGATAGATAAAGCACTCGGAAGCTAGTAAAAAATAAAAATACGTTGAAAAGTAACTAGCTTTCATTAAATCTGAGTAATCTTGGTTAACAGATAAATTATATATTTTTAATACTTAGCTTTTAAGATTGATATCTACTAACCTATGAGATACTTTCCGAAATTCAAGGTTTTTACGTTGCGATCGTTTTTAGGGTTCCGTAGCCAAATGGCAAAAAACGGAGCCTTATGGATTGGTCATGTCTGTCTGTCTGTCTGTCCGTCCGTATGTCACAGCCACTTTTTTCCGTAACTTTAAGAACTATACTATTGAAACTTGGTAAATAGATATATTCTGTGAACCGCATTAAGATTTTCACACAAAAATAGAAAAAAAAACAATACATTTTGGGGGTTCCCCATACTGACACTCAATTTTTTTTTTCATCAAACCTATACGTGTGGAGTATCTATGGATAGGTCTTCAAAAATGATATTGAAGTTTCCAATATCATTTTTTTCTAAACCGAATAGTTTGCGGGAGAGACACTTCCAAAGTGGTAAAATGTGTGTTCACCCCCTGTAGCTTCTAAGATAAGAGAATGATAAAACTATAAAAAATATATGATGTAAATTACCATGCAAACTTCCACCGAAAATTGGTTTGAACGAGATCTAGTAAGTAGTTTTTTTTAATACGTCATAAATCGTAAACCGCAAATTACCTTTCATTCAATCAACTCAAATATAAAAAAAACGGCCAAGTGCGCGTCGGACTCGCGCACCGAGGGTTCCGTATAAATTCATAATCTCACATGTCTTGAACTCTATATTTTTTATATTTGAGTTGATTGAATGAAATGTAATTTGCGGTTTACGATTTATGACGTATTAAAAAAAACTACTTACTAGATCTCGTTCAAACCAATTTTCGGTGGAAGTTTGCATGGTAATGTACATCATATATTTTTTCTAGTTTTATGATTCTCTTATTTTAGAAGTTACAGGCGGGGGGAACACACATTTTACCACTTTGGAAGTGTCTCTCGTGCAAACTATTCGGTTTAGAAAAAAATGATATTAGAAACCTCAGTATCATTTTTGAAGACCTATCCATAGATACCCCGCACGTATAGGTTTGATGAAAAAAAAAATTTGAGTTTCAGTTCTAAGTATGAGGAACCCCCAAAATTTATTGTTTTTTTTTCTATTTTTGTGTGAAAATCTTCATGCGGTTCACAGAATACATCTACTTACCAAGTTTCAACAGTATAGTTCTTATAGTTTCGGAAAAAAGTGGCTGTGACATACGGACGGACAGACAGACAGACAGGCAGACAGACATGACGAATCCTTAAGGGTTCCGTTTTTTGCCATTTGGCTACGGAACCCTAAAAATATTGTAGTTTGAAACATATAATTTTTTTTAAATATATTCGCTCAAGAAGCTGGCCAGATGGGAAAAACTTTCCAAATGTATTATTGTGACAGATGTTTTTAACAACTAATTAGTTGCTTTTGAAGTTTAAATGATGCTTTCATAACGTTAATTTTGGTTTTGAGGTATCTTCTATGACATCAACTTCAATTTGAGAGCTCTTTGATAATTACTTATTTAACGCGAGGCTTATCTAATAATCTTTAAACTGCTTTATAGGCAGAGCAAGGCATTAGGCAGCTGAATTAATAATTTGGAAAAGAAATAATAAAACAAAATCAGAATTTTAGTGAATCAAGGTCAAGACGGTAAAACTTTTCACCAAAAAACATTATATTAAGACTTTATCATCACCAGAATAGGTGGCGATCCAGGAAGAGACCAGTATCCTTCTGTATGGTAAAATACTTATAATATTGATACCGATAAGACGTATAATAGAACATAACCCACTACAAGGCAACTAGATAACCGTAAACTCACCGCAGACAGGCAATAAACGATAACATTGAAATGACAACTTTTTTATCTAATTACGTTACCGAATACATTGAAATAAGAAGAGCTTATCGACCTAAAATGACAAAAATGCAATTGTTATCTTCACATTATCACGGAATAATAACACTACAATGTTGGACGTAACGAAATATGTTTTGACAGAACCGTAGGGTTTATCGACCATTTATCTACGCTAGTTATATTCTATTAGTCACAACAGTAACACGCCCTTAAATATTGAAAGCTTAAATTGTGATAAGTGCTTATTTTTTTTTTATTGGTAACTTACACAAGAACGTTCTAGAGTACGTTACTGATACAATTGTGTCCCATTTGACCGTTGAATAAATATAATTTATATTAAGGATAAGAAAAAAGACATAAGTAAAACATTTGTGTGCAACATAAAAGAAAGTAGATTGGGTAACAGTAACTGGCAGATTTAGGTCTTGTATTTTAACACGCAAATTAATTCGAGAAAGAAACACAACAATGAAATAAATCACCTTTTTCTCAAGGTCGCAAAGTAAATCTCACTCAGATTCAGATTCTCTTTATTTGCCATGTTACAGGTTATACACCATGCAAAATAATTAACAAAATAAATAATAGATTATTAATACTACTTAATTCATTAACTAAAACAATATGTGGAAAATAGGTAGACAATAAAATATTAAAATAATATTAAACAAAGATTCTAGTCATACATGTTTGAAAAATATTCCCTTAAATCATAAAACGGTCTGGTCAGTAAAAATAATTTAAGTTTTCTAGAAAATTCAATAACACTTTCGCATTTCTTAATGTCATCATTTAGGTGAATAAATATTTTAAAGCCATTATATTCTATACCTCTGGTAAAATTTGTGTAATTAATCATAGGCATCACAAAATTATTTTTATGTCTTAGGTTGTAAGGTTGTGTGTCAGTCAGGCGTTTATACTTTATTTGATTTTTAAAGACATACAAACAGATAAGATGGATGTAAAGGGCTACTACAGTCAATACTATCAAAATTAGAATAGTAGACCATTTATCGAACAATACTATCAAAATTAGAATAGTAGACCATTTTCAGAGTTGATGAGTCAGATGTCTTTGATAGGGTTTTTAGAGTATAACACGCGCCCGCTAATCGGTTGCACACGGTCTCTAGCTGCTGTCCCCATCTAAGGTGATGATCTAATTCAATACCCAGAAATCGAATAACTTCCATTTTGGATATAGGAAGTTGTAATGTGTAGTCTGCGGTATTAGTGTGACGACGGAAAACTATATATGAAGTCTTATCGATATTCAGGTTAAGACCGTTACATTTGAACCAATGATTAAGTTCGCTCCAAGCAGTACCAACTTCTGTTGTTAGACTTGCTAGATCTATACTATTAAAAATTAAACTCGTGTCGTCCGCATACAGATATGTTCTACCATTAGATATATTTTGAGGTAAATCATTAATAAATATGATGAACAAAAGTGGACCAAGCACGGATCATTGCGGCACACCACATGTAATAGGCCTGCTCACAGAATTAAATTCTTCGGCCTCGCCTTTGCTGTTAATGTTTTTGGTTTGCACATATTGTGTACGATCGGACAGATACGATCTCAGTAGGTTTACAGAACCGCGGATGCCATAATAATCAAGCTTTGCTAGTAGAATATTATGGTCAACGCAATCGAAAGCCTTACTTAAATCACAGAATATTCCGGCGCATCTATTATTATCATTAAGTCCTCTCATTACATCTGTCACTAATTCACATATAGCTTTTGTGGTATTACGGTTCCGCCTAAAACCAAATTGTTGAGAGGAAAAGTAGTTATTTTCATTAAAATATTCTTCAATACATTTAGCCACATATTTTTCGAATATTTTTGTCAGAACGGATAAAAGAGATATCGGTCTATAGTTATTTTTATCGTATTTGGATTTCTTTTTATATACTGGTATGACTTTCGTCTGTTTTAGTACTGTTGGGATCGTTTCCTCAATTATAAATTCATTAAAGATATGTTTCAGAGGTGCACATAACGCGTTAATGTTGTTCTTTATGATTGAAATGCTTAAGTTATCTGGACCACATGAATTTGTATTTTTCATACTCTTGACTATTCTCACTATCTCAAATTCATCAATTGGTCTCAGAAACATAGATTTCTCACTGTTAATGGAATGTTTATTTAATAGCGGCTTAAAATTTGTCGGGGATAGATCAGTAGTTTTTCCAACATTAACGAAGAATTCATTAAAGGTGTTACCTACGCCACGGGGGGAACTCACAAATCTATCTTGATCCTTTAGTTGAATGCACGGTGGTTTAGTTGAATTTTTTCCCGTCTGTTCCTTAACCAATTGCCAAATAGCTTTACTCTTACATTTAGCATTTTTTAAAACATTTTTTATTTGCAAGGTTTTAGCTGTAAATAAGGTTTTTTTAAATGTTTTACAATATTTTTTAAAATGTAAATTAAAGTTTGGATTATCCTTATTACGACGTTTATGATTTAGTAGACTTCTTTTGGTTTTACTAGATATTTTGATACCCTTAGTTATCCATGAATTTTTTTAAATCTTAATTTTTGCTTTTTTAAGCGGAAAATGTTTCTCAATCAGTGTATTTATAATATCATAGAAAATATTTATCTTCTTGTCCAAATTAGTTTCAAAATAGAGTGTTTCCCAGTTAATTCCCTTCAAGTCATCATTGAAATTCTTTGATGCCTCCCTACCGAATCGCCTTTTTGTTATATAAATAACCTGTCTTTTATTGTCATTAATAGGTTCATTGAAGTAAACAATCTGTGCGTCATGATCTGAAAAGGAACAGGGTATAACAGCAGATTTGTGGTAGTTATCTATATCAGTCAGAATATTATCTATTATTGTATTAGATTGAGTCGTTATTCTAGTAGCTTCCCAAATGGTTGGTTTTATATTGTGTTCTAAAAGAGTCTGTAGGAATGTTTTCGTGTTTATATTATTATCACTTAGTTTTATACTAGGGAGGGTACAAAGCAGTGCCGTAAGCTGCACAATATGTATATATGTATGTACCATGTACAAGGAAATTAAGGTTTTTTCCGATAGATCGGCTTAATGCGAATTTTGTTTGTAATGAAAATTTTGTTCGAGTCGCCACGCATGAACAAAATTTTTGAAAGATTTGCGAATGGACTTTCGGCCACAGAACAAGAACCTATGCAATTAATTAGATAATACATAAATAGCACAGTATTGTATAGGTGCAGGTACGTTTGTGTTATTTATTATTTCTTAGTCGGAACGTTGTTAGTAAAAAAAAACCGGCCAAGTGCGAGTCGGACTCGCGCACCGAGGGTTCCGTATAAATTCATAATCACACATGTCTTGAAGTCAATATTTTTTATATTTGAGTTGATTGAATGAAAGGTAATTTGCGGTTTACGATTTATACGTATTAAAAAAAAAACTACTTACTAGATCTCGTTTAAACCAATTTTCGGTGGTAGTTTGCATGGCAATGTACATCATATATTTTTTCTAGTTTTATCATTCTCTTATTTTGGAAGTTACAGGGGGGGGGGGCACACATTTTACCACTTTGGAAGTGTACTATTTACCAAGTTTCAACAGTATAGTTCTTATAGTTTCGGAAAAAAGTGGCTGTGACATACGGACGGACGGACGGACGGACGGAGGGGCGGACAGACAGACATGACGAATCCATAAGGGTCCGTTTTTTTCCATTTGGCTACGGAAAGTCCATTCGCAAATCTTTCAAAAATTTTGTTCATGCGTGGCGACTCGAACAAAATTTTCATTACAGATAGAGATAGATAGATGATAGATAGATGTAGATACATCAGTTGGTATCCCAAATCCGCACATAAAATGGATATATGCCACAATAATCTCTCAAACTTTTCGAGACATGCAGTCTACTACAACTGCTTCGGAAAATACAAGGTTATGACACCTTGGGAACTGCACGTCTCCCAGAGTTTGAAAATGTTGTGTGATACCATGTGATATTCAAAAAACCTTGTCCTGTAACCTGTAAGTAACAAATAAATAAATAATCTAGCTAGGGTATTAAAAAAAAATATATGAGCCTCCGAGAGCAAAGAAATAAGGATACTTTAAATGTCTTCTATATCTTTATAACAGCAACTACCGCCACTGCACTATGGAAAAACATTATAGCCGAATCGAGACGAGAGGAATACTTTGTTCCGAAAAAATTCCACTTTGTTTGCTCGAATCATTTTCACCCTGTATAATTCATATTTAAGCGTGTTTCTGTGTTTGTTATAAAAAAAATAAACAAGATTCTGCAAAAATAAAAAATAATTATAAAACATAGCCAACAAAAAAACATTATAAGTGAAAGCTACTCCATTACTTCTCTGTCTTCACTCGAACTTGCGTAAGATGAAGTACGTTCCAGTCGAAGCTTCGTATGGTGATAAATTGTTACAAACAAAAATCAACCGTAATGCAATGACACGCGATCTAAATTCAAATGTGTTGTTTCTATGCATATAACTACGTGTATATAGGTTAACTGCGGACGCTTTTTTCGTGAATTATGTACTAGATCCGTCGTCCATTTGTTTCTACGTCGATGGAAAAATCTAATTTCTAACGAGCTTGTTTAGACCAATTAACTAGCGATCACAAAATATCAGCCCACCATAATTTTTACCTTAGTTTTTAAATGTTTATATGACTAACAGCATACTAGTTTTAATAGGTGTACTAGTTTTAGTAGGTAGGTAGGTGGAAACATAAGATTAATTATAAATATAGATTTATATAAATAAAATTTCACGTGGCTTTGCCACCCTAAGCACTGCCAAAAAAAAAAATATTTGCCAAATACCAAGAAAGAAACTGTACGTCAATTACTAAGTTTTATAAACATAAAAAGATTTCATCAGGCTTCTCCAAAAACGATTCTTTCGCAAATACTTGAACAACTTTAATATTGCCATTCACCCACCCACTCGGAGCTTTGCCAGAAACAAACTGCAAGAAAGTACTACATCTACTCGTCTACCTCCTTTGATAACTTTTAATGATTTCGAAGGGTTTTCTTTTTATGGGAGAAGTATAATCGAAACAAATACGTCAGAGAAGTTTTAAAATGCGTAGGTATTCGGAACCAAAGTTTTCGGGAAACTGCAGATATGCCTAAATGAGTGTAAAAGAACTTTGTACTCTCGCGCCTCGTAAACATTTTATACAGCGCCAATGTTAGACGAGTGCTTTTGTCGTAAACTTTTTCAAAGAATTCAAACTTGTTAGCAAAGTGCCACACTGTGACATAATCAGAATTCCAATAAAGCATAACTAAACACCGGTGACACAGTTGACCACACCCACCTACAAAGCTAAGTTGATATTGTGATACTCTAATGAAGTGTTCTTAGTAAGTATGTTAACAACCCACAACGTCCCAAGTCCCAACTGCTTGGACAAGAGTCTCTTCCCATACCCCGTTTAGGTCATACTTCAAACCCGGAGGCCAGGTCCGGATTAGTAGAAGTTGTGAAGTTGTAAGTTTTATGTACACTGGCCCACAGAGATATCTGAACCCCTACTAAAGCTTTTCGTGATACATGGTGCATTAGGAGAGGTTCAGATATCTTTGTACCTGTCTGTACTACTGCTGTTGATGTCCCAATAAACCTAAATAATAAATAACGAGCTTCTGCCCGCGACTTCGTCTGCGTGGACTTTAGCATTGGATCCAGAGAGAAAGAAAATGTTGAGGTGGCGCCATCTAGTGACGAAGTGGAAATTGTAAGTTTTTAAGCATTCCTCCGGGAACCCTTAAGTTTTCCGAATAAAAAGTATCCTATGTGTTAGCCGGGTCCTTTATCTATCTACCCACCAAATTTCATCCAAATCCGTTCAGCAGTTTCGGCGTGAAAGCGGAACAAACAAATAAACAAACAAACAAACATCCATACTTTCGCATTTATAATATTATAGTGAGATGAGATGAGATAGTGAGATAATAGCTAGTGGCCATCCCCAATGCAGAGGTTTTCAAGCTGTCTATAAGGCCTCTTACATATCTTAACGACTGTCATCTAGTGATAGCAACTGGCAACAACGGCATAAAGCCATCTAATGATAGCAACTAACACTAACAATCAAAGCCATCCAGGTTATGGCAGTGTCTGTAGTCAGTTAACTTGCGTGATCACGCGACACGCTCTAGCTTCACAAGCCGCGACCCAACAACGACCCTACATTTAAACAACGTGACTTAGATGGCATCAAAGTCTGAAGTTTAAGTAAGCTCCACCAATGATCCGCGAATTACTGTTACAAATATGCGAGTTATTTACGATGGATCGCCATAAGTACGAATCTGAATAGTGCGCATATTCTATCTAGCAGTAAACTGCCAACTTGATGTTAGCGAAAGATAAGATTAGAATAGAACTGTAATTGCAAAAAGGGTTTGTCGAATTATGGAGATTAAATAAAATTAAAAATTAATATAATTGAAGACTACGGAAACTTGCATTATCTTTTTTTAACATTATTAGTGTTAGAACTATTTTTTTCTCAAAGGAAGACAGTAATAAAATCACCGATATTGAAAAAATTGTCTGGTTAAATGCTGGCTGCGCAAAATATAATAAGGATAAGTAAATAAACAGTTTTGTCTGACCGATGAGATAAACAGGGCTGTGAACTGTGTCCTATGTTTGGTTTGTCAGCGATAAAATATGTACAAGTACGTACTTATACAGGGTGTTGTTTTGGTCGACAACGGTCTTCTAAGGGATGAAAGTATAAAAAATACTTGTTCTGAAAATACATATAATATTTTTTTTTATAAATTGATTCTACTGAAAAAATGACCTACAAATTTTCCTAAAATTATCAAAACGCATGTTCGCGCAGTCAGTCAATGACGGCCGGCTCATTCACGAATTTTCCTACAAAAAGGTCAATGACACTTACATGAACCTGTCGGGAGAAGTATTCCAAGATAGCTTCTTCCTTGAACTCTTGTCTACTTTGGGCTCTATCTCGAGCATGGGATGTTTTTTCGGTAGAACACGATTTGCGGAGTTTGTAAATAATGTTTTTTATTGCGTAACACATTACGGCGGCGCGACGTCACTCCAAAGAACTCCAAATCTCACACACTCGACTTGATTTACACCACACGAAAAACATTTCGATAGTCGTGAACTGAGCGATGTATTAACAACTACATCGCTCAGTTCACGACTATTGAATAAAGACTTGTTCCTGATCATAGCCGTAGCGTAAGTTCACGCGCAGAGGCGCTTGCTCTCGCCGAGAAAAAGGAACGCGGGTTCGGCGCGGAGGCATGCAGCAGACTGCCCGCGCCGCCCGCGGCGCTGCCGCAGTCGGGGTCCCTCGCGCACCCCCGCACACCTCGCCTCGTTGCTAGGCAACCATTCATTGTTAAAATACGTTACGCACGGAAACAAGGATACCATAATTAATTGTTTTCTACGATTTACTTATGAAAATTTAAGGTGCCATTTTTATATTTTTTTTGGCATCAGTATCATGTATACTATCACCCCTGAAAAGCTCGCTGTCGACCAAAACAACACCCTGTATTGCTTATTAGGGCATCTAACAGTGGCTTTATGATTTCACGCTAATTAGCATTAAATTAACTGAAGCTATCTAATTCCAAGAAACTAGACTTAAACCACTACGTAACCCACACAGTATGTTTCCGCTATCCCATAGCTTCGCTAATGCACGCAGAATTACGTATGTATGTGTAATGAAGATTTATATGCACTGCAAATTAGCCAAATTCGAGTTCCGACTTGAAAATAGATTGGACTGTGTATTCAATCTATCATTCACTTCAAATCAGGGTTCGTAAATATCCGATATTTATAATAAATATCAAAATATCAGATATTTTTGATATATATCCGATATTGTTGATATTTATCAAAATTACATACTAATTTCAATTTCTTACTCTAATAAGTTTTTTTTTTAATAACTGAATTTAAAATGTAGGTATATGTTTGATAATTTGAAGATGTTTATCAAAATAACATTCAAATTGTATACTTTGATTTATGATTTTTCGAAATAACTAAATTAAAATGTATATTTTATTTAATTTGAAGACAGCGAATTAAATTAAACTCATTTATTTATTATTGTTATAATCATATCTTTATTCTTTGGATTTGGCACATTAATTCTTAAGAATCAGCTCTTAGAAGCTAGGAAAACATAAATATCAATATTGATATAGATCAAGCATAAATATCAATTGATATACACACATAAACACAATCTAGGGATATTTACAATTTCATCGATTATCAAAAAACCTATGCAAAATTTGTTAAGGTAGTCAATGGAATAATAAAAGGTAATTTCGTAACCTGTAAAAAAATAAAAACACTATGAGAATTAGTTTTTTTTATTAATAAAATTGTTAAATTAATGAACCCATATAAAATTACTTAAGTAAACTTAAAGTTAACTAAAGTAAACAATAATGTTATTTTCTTATACAATTAAGAAATCAAATTAAAATTGAAAAAACGTTATTAAATCTAATTTTTAATAATCAGTATTGCCTCCTCCACGCATCGGCAATGATTATTGTACCCATACTTAAAATTAGGTTGTCAAGGTCTTGCTGGGGTATGCGGTCCCATGTTCTTTCCAAATGTTGGAAAAGTTACTGTTCCGTTGTCAAATAGGGTGGGAAATCCCTCAAAGCCCTTCGCTGTAACATGTCCCAGGCACGTTCGATAGGATTTAAGTCGGGCGACTGTGCAGGCCAATCAGAAACCCGAACATCGTGGTCTCGACTGACACCAAAAGAGGTGGGTTCGTCCACCTAGTCGAATTCCTGCCTACCGAGCCGTCCGATTTCCGTCCGAGTCCCGTCCGATTGGTATGGGTGGACCTCCTGAGGGTACCGGAGACGGCTGATTCTACCTGGAGTTCTCCAAACGCGTATTCGTCGCGAATCTGGATGAAATCCAAAACGGGACTCATCTGTAAATAGCACCAATGACCATTGTTGGTCACTCCACGCCAAATGATCCCGAGCCCATGAAAGTCACCCACCGCGATTGCCACATCGCAGTGCTGGAACTCGTAGCGGTCTTCGAGCACGAAGACCAACTTCATACAATCTCCTTCGCACGGTTTGGTTGCTTACCAACAGCTGGTGGTCCTCCTGGAGCCTTTGCACTAGTTGCATCGCTGTGATAATGGGTTGCCTTCTGGCGGTCATTTGGAGAAATGGATCCTGTCTCCGAGTGGTTATGCGATATCTACCCATATGCCGTTCTGCTACATCCCCAGTAGCGCGATAACATGACCACAACCTCAATATCACGTTTTGGCTGGTGTGTAGAGCCTCAGCAACGACGCATTGGATAGCTTGCCGCATACCCCAGCAAGACCTTGACAACCTAATTTTACGTATGGATAACCGTTGCCGATGCGTGGAGGAGGCAAAACTGATTATTAAAAATTAGATTTAATAGGTTTTTTCAATTTTAATTTGTTTTCTTAATTGTATAAGAAAATAACTTTTTAGTTTACTTAAGTAATTTTGTATGGGTTCATTAATTTAACAATTTTATTAATAAAAAATAATAATTCCCATGGTGTTTTTATTTTTAATTACAGGTCACGAAATTATCTTTTATTATTCCATTGACTACCTTAGCAAATTTTGCATAGCTTTTTTGATAATCGATGAAATAAATATCCCTAGATTGTGTTGATGTGTGTATGTCATGCGAACCCTGCTTCAAATGGAGAAAGTGCTCAGTGTACCCGTTTTTCTGAAGCTGTCGATGGTATTAGACCATTAATATATAAAAAGTCACGAGCGTAGCTATTTTTCGTTTTTGAGATTTGATAAAACGTCGTCTACTATATTACGCGAAACTGGATGTTAATGATTCATTCCCCTTTGTGTAAGAGATAAAAACTAAAGTCCGAGACTTTCGAGACAAACCCTGATTACAGTAAGTCAGGCCGCCTGTCATATGCCAGTTGAGACAAAGGCTTATCAGGGCTCACGGCTCTATTCACGTGCGGGGTGCGCGTGCGGGCCCGAGACGCGTTGACGTCATCAATCCCGGAGCGGGCCGACCGGCGGGTCAGGGTGGGGTCAGGGTCGGGCCAGGAGAGGGATCGATGCGCCCTTCGCCCTACCGCGGTTCCGGCTAAGGCACCTGAATGGAGATTAAGCCTGAAGCTACAGAAGATGGGACGACATGATTAAATCAATGAAAATTGGTCTTGGAAAGATATTGTTTTTATTTTAAAAATTGCAAAACACCCGATCAATGTTCGAGCAAGAAGAGTCGGGAAATTTAACAAGAAATAGTAATTCAACAACCAATCATATCAGTCAATCTAGATCACGAATCAAGACGAATCTAACAAAACCACGGACTCTTAAATTATTTTTTGGTTACATGGGCTGTAACAAGAAACGGGTACTTAAATATAAGTCGCAGGGATATTGTCAAACTCGTGATAATTATTATAATCTCTTAATTCCTGCTTAATTCCTCGGGTACAACGAAATAATTATTATATTAAACTAAGTCAACCCCAAAACGATGTACGTGTTTATTTCACAGGACTTCTTATATAACGAGTTTGTTTATTATATATGTACAATAAAACAGCAACTAACGAGCTTAGGGAAAAATGGAAGGGAAATTAGTAATGCTAAGTAAATTGACGTCACTTTTTGTCAAACCACGGGCTCGGCTCCCAGGTTCAAGGTCCAATGCTATAACAACATGAACACAGGCACCATAGTCTGACATTCACCACAGTATCACATTTCCATTCGTTTCTGGGTACGTTTATTTGTATTATGTTTCATACACTCTATTTAAACAACGAATTCTGAAGACGCGGGACGTAATTCTCCTGGAGTATAATAGCACCACTTGCGCACCACGTAGCAGTTCTATGTGCTAATAATAACGGCAGAAAAAACAGTTGATAAAACTTCCAGAACTGCTGATTTTATAGGAAAACATGTTTGGCTTCACTTTTACTTTTACTTGCACGGAATTCCTCTTTAAGGAAATATGGGGATATAAAAATATTGTTGCGATGAAATTGATTAACTATGTATGTAAATGTAAGCCATAACTAACTTAGTAATCCATTTACTAGTTTACGCGCGCGCACTGACCGTCTACTACTATGCGTTTACTGTAAAGGATTCGCACTTGTTGCTTCGCGGCTGTATATCAAAGAATACCTATACTATTGATTATGGTACTTACTAGGTAATAATTAGTGGACAGAGTACGAAGCTATTTTAAAAAGAAAATCGCATTTTCATGAAGATGCCACCAGTCGTTCAAGTCATATACAAAGTGGCAAATGCTGGTATTGCATACATTTCTGGTCGTTATCTTACCACTGGCGCCGACATATAAATATTGTTAACGTTTTTTTAAGTATCTAAACAAATGAAGTATAGTTAACGGATGGTGTCACTTTTAACCTGATTTTTCTTAACCTTTTAGTTGACCCTGTCAAACAAGTTGCAGGAACAATAAACGATGGAAATACAGCAAGACGATTTTTCGAATTTCCTAAAAAAACAGCGGCAATCAGTGAGTTGAACGAAGATCTGATTCGCAGATTTGCCGTTATTCTGAAAGTAATTTCATCTGGGTCAGAAATAAATGTGCAAAAGTTTAAAGAATTTGAGTGCGTTTGACTAAATCTCACCTGATGGATACTTTTTGAATAAAAGCTTACATTATAATAGTATTAGACACTGGGAAAATGTGGGGAAAATCGCTTATTAAATTACTATTATAATCATCATATCAGCCTGCTGAACATAGGCCTTACCCCCATAGACTTCCCCTTAGCTCGGTTCTGAGCCACGTGCATCTAGTGACCGACAGAAGGTTCGGTTTTGGTTTCGGTTTCGGCCAAAAATCAGGCGTGCCGAAACTCAGTGTTCGTGAATTTTCGCGCTTCGTTCGGCCATAGTTTCGGTATCCGCCAAAAATCGGCCGTGCCGAAACTCAGTGTTCGTGAATTTTCGCGCTTCGTTCGGGTGAATTCGTGCCTCGTTGTTGCCAGTAAACCTTGTATCAATCCAATATAAATAAAAGGTAATCCAACTTATTAGGCAATTGAAGTTTTTATTTATCAATCCCCTAGTAAGATTGTTTACCTTTTATTTATTTTAGATAGGAATAAAGTACAGAATTGAGTCGTGACATTTTAAATACAGTACCTCTTACAACTGTTACTCAAGAATAAGTTTTTATAATAAGAAGTTTTATAATAAGTTTTTAGAACAAGAAGAAGTTTTTTTATTTTATTTAACAAGAATTAAATATTACGCGATAAAGATTTTGACTATTATTTTAATCCTCCCCTGCGGACCTCCGTGCAGTTCGGACGTGTTCAACAGCAACCTTTACGCATTTATTCTAAAATAACAAAATAAATTAAAGCCTGTGCGACAAGGACAACGGGAAAAAAGAGCGAGTCAACACTACATCTCTAAACTCCAGTTGAGCCTACGCCAGAGGGTCCCACCCAATCAGCATCACGCCCGGCCGATACCTGCGCAAGACTAGCGACACGCCTACCGGTGCACCATATACCTACCAATAGATAAATAGGCCTACACCAGCTGCGCTCTGCAACCTTCCGACGGCAAAAATAGGCCTACTCCATTATGAATATGATGCGATCTCCGCCGCCGTGCAAAGATTTAATTCCTCCGCAAGAATCTGATACTGCTTCTGTGCAGTCAGACAATGACCAATATAAAGAACACAATGTAGCGAGAAGAATAAAACGCAAACACGGAGACGTCGCAAATGCGGAACTCAAAGAACTTCTCTGTAAAATCGAAAAGAAACAAGACACGCTGAAAATCGACATGGAAACCATCAAAAAGCAAAATGAGGAGTACAAAAAATTCCTTGAATTTATGTCAGAAAAGTATGACAATCTCCTACTCAGGTTGGAATCGGCCGAGAAAGATAATACAGCCTATAAAGACCGCCAAAAATTTCTCGAAAATAAAATTGATCAACTGGAGCGAACACTAAAATCATCCACCGTCGAGATCCGAAACATTCCCTCGACACAATCAGAGACCAAGTCAAACCTACGAGCTCATGTCCTACGCCTAGGTGAAGTGGTGAGCCAACCAATCCAGGAAAATGAAATACGCGATATTTTTCGCATCAAAACTAAGAATGAACCGGGACCAATCATTGTGGAATTTTCTACCACATTCGCAAAAGAAAACCTCATCAAATCTGTGGTAAACTACAATAAAGAAAAATCAAAGGATCAAAAAATCAATACGTCACATTTGAACCTAAACTACCAACCCAAACCGATTTACATATCGGACAACCTGACTACCAAAACTAGACGATTGTTCCATTTGGCCCGGGAATTCGCTAAAGAAAATCACTACAACAGCTGCTGGACCTCGTACGGGAAAGTATATTTACGGAAAAAAGAAGGACAACCACTAATCCGTATCAACTGTGAACAAGATATTAGTGATTTAATCGCCAGTGAGTGACTAGTGTTAAAAACAATATTATTGTTGTTTTTTGTTGTAAGTTTATACACACTCTCATCTATACACATGCACACAAAATTACCTCCAATCCATTTTCATACAAAAACACATTTCCCACTCACAAAACACTCTTCAATCGAATTTCATACGTTTATCCGGATTAAAAACCTGCCTATAAATAATTACTCTAAAACACAAACACACGACTATGAGTACCTGCCTCTTATACTTACCTACCTACCCACAGTGCGGACTGCTCCCTGTTATGTAACCGAATTGCCCTTTGCATTGCTTGTATTGTATTGTGCGCGGAATCTTATCAAGGTAACAACACCATCTTTTAAAATTCGATAATAATAACAATAGTGATTTAATTTATGACTTAGATAACATAGCGTTAGCCGAGTGTAAATCGTGCGACATCGATAACTGTGCTAAATTAATTCATAATAGTAATTCATCTTTAAAATTAATTTTACAAAACATAAGGAGTATCAATTGTAATTTTTCACAGTTTGAAACATTAATTCACCGCACTAATGCTGATTGGGATTTCCTATGTCTGACAGAATGCTGGCTACAAAAAAGTCATTACATCCCTTCACTTGAAGGGTATGATTACTCTTTTACCTCAAAAAATAATTCACAAAATGAAGGCGTAGTAGTCTATTACAAGTCTTCCCATACTTACACAATAACTGAACCTGATATCGTAGATGCTAACTGCCTATTGATTAAAGTAAATTGTAGCACAGTTATTCTAGTCATATACCGCCCACCCTCCGTGAAAAACACAGCCCAATTTCTTGAATCCCTAAATAACGTTTTAATTAAATTAGCATCTTATAAAAATATAATTTTGACAGGTGACATTAATTTAGATATCTCCGACTCATCCAATGATTCCAGAGCCCTCAGTTACCTTAATTTGTTAGCCTCGCACAGTATGTTGCCAGCCCATAATATACCTACGCATACCTTTACCTGCTTAGATCACATGATCCTAAAGAGCAAGTTACCTACTAGATGCCTTGTCGCACATACAACCATAACTGACCACTACAGCGTAACACTAAGTTTAGATTTGTTACCAAAAACTTCCCCACTATTAAAAACTATAAACCGAATCGACTACGCAGCTCTAGATTTGATTATTTCTAAAATCGATCTAACCGCAATTTTATCATTAAGTGACGTCAACGAAGCTGTTAATCTCCTCACGCGAACCCTGAATAACGCATTCAATAACTGCACTAAAACTTCCAAGTGTCCAACACGTAAGCGTACTATTAAACCTTGGATAACAGTAGGTCTACTAAAATGTATGAAAAATCGTGACAATCTACATATTAAATCTAGAAAACAACCTAATAATGAAACTCTTAAAGTTACTTACACTCGCTATCGAAATTATTGTAATTCTATTCTAAAAAAAGCAAAACATGAGTATGAAAAGGCAGAAATTAAAAAAGCTCAGCACAATAGCAAGAAACTCTGGGAAGTAATAAAATCAATAACTTACGCACAAAAATCAAAATCTTCAGCTACCGACTTAATTGACGGCACCAATCCCCTAGCATCGGCAAACTCAATAAATTGCTTCTTTGTAAATGTTGGGAAAACGTTAGCAGAAAAAAATATAATTAACAACGCGCCCTCTTCGCACACACAAATATTATCTTTACCGTCACCTTCTCAATCTGAATCTTTTGTCATGCTAGAAACCGATAATTCTGAAATAGAATCAATAATACTTACTCTTAAAACTGACTGTGCAATTGGCATTGACAACATCTCCAACAAATTCATTAAAAGGTACAAAGACATCCTAACACCCGTTTTAACATATATCTGCAACCTGGCGCTTACCACTGGAGTTTTTCCCAAAGCGTTCAAGAAAGCTCTTATTCATCCAATATTCAAAAGTGGGGACAGAGATCGTGTCAACAACTATCGACCAATAGCCATTCTTCCAGCTTTTTCCAAAATATTGGAGAAACTGGTTAACAAGAGATTGGTCAACTACCTTGAATCAAAAAACTTGCTTTCTAATTGCCAATTCGGTTTTCGAAAAAATAAATCAACCAGCGATGCTGTTCACGATTTGACAAACTATGTAGTAACCAACCTAGATAGAAAAAGGAAAGTAATTGCTATATTTTTGGACTTAGCCAAAGCATTTGATACGGTCTCTGTCCCTCTGCTCTTAGAAAAACTCCATCATCTTGGAATACGAGGAGAAACATCGGACTTTTTCAAAAGCTACCTCACCGATCGGACACAGTGTGTAAAAATTGATAACGTTTGTAGTGATGCTCTTCCTATCCATTACGGCGTCCCCCAGGGCAGTATCCTAGCACCAACCCTGTTTTTAACATATATAAATGGATTATGTCAACTAAAATTAACAAATGGGAAGATTATAACCTTCGCGGATGACACGGCTCTTGTTTTTTCCGGAGAAACATGGGATGAAGTCTACCAACACGCTCAACAAGGCCTGAATTTAGTAACTAAAGGGCTTTCAAAAAACTTGCTCACTTTGAATTCCGACAAAACAAAATATATTTCGTTCTCCCTAAATAACAAAAATCATCCGTACTTCTCACATTATTATCTGACTGCCCATTCTTGCTCAAACTATCTCCCTGGATGTCCTTGCCCTCAACTACAATTTGTAGACCAAATCAGATATCTAGGTATCATAATAGATAAAAACCTTAACTTCCAAGCCCATATTAACTTATTGACAGCTAGAACTAGAAAACTTATCTATATATTTAAAAACCTCCGGCATGTCGCAGATGAAAATGTTATCAAACTTGTCTACCTCACACTATGCCAATCCATCCTAACCTACGGTATTACGTCGTGGGGCGGTGCACCAAAATCCTACATGCTTAACCTCGAACGCGCTCAAAGAGCTGTCCTGAAAGTCAGTTACTCCCTACCATTTTTCTTCCCTACTACTGATCTTTACAAAAAATGTAATCTACCAACCGTAAGACAACTATTCATTTTACAGACCGCAATCAAGGCACATTCTTTAACATACTATCACCCACCGCTTAGTAACTCAATTCGCCGAAAAGGCAAGGTATACCCAAACACTCACTTCAAAACCAGTTTTTCTCATAAATTCTTTTGCTTCCTTGGACCCTTTCTCTACAACAAAATCAACCAGTTCCTAGCTATTTACTCATTACCCAGGTACCAATGCAAAAAAGTGATAACATCATGGTTGCTTACCCTCACGTATGCAGAAACTGAAGACTTCCTTGTCCCCTTATCTTGATTTATACTACGCCGGACGCCACCACACATACACACACACACACTCTCACACACACACACACACACACACACCCACACACACACACACACACACACACCCACACACACACACACACACCCACACACACATTCAGACACACACAACTAAGATTACCTATCTTATTATCTTATGTTCTATTTCGTTGTTTATTTTATAATTTGATATTACTATTCTTCGTGAAAATACTACCACTAATGTTGTGTAAAGTTAAATCCGTGGGGTGAGAGCCTGGCGATCTGTAACACAGGTTACCCTAGTACAGACACCAGTCTTTCACAAAGGAACATTATAAATTTACTATGTTACACAATTAATTATAGTATCTATTTTTTAAGTGTTACCTTTGTGAAAGAGAAAATAAACGAATATTATTATTATTATTATAATGTCTAAATGAGTTTCAGTTTCGGCCGAAACTGAGACTGACTGTGAGGTTGAAAGTTCGGTTTCGGTTTCGTTTCGGCTGAAAATCTCGTTTCGGTCGGACACTACGTGCATCCAACGGCTTCCTGCAAGCCTAACTAGATCATCAGTCCGTCTGGTAGCGTCCAACACTACGTCTTCCGCGGAGGCCATTATTTTATTATTATTATTGAGCTTTTTTTTTAAATAGTTCTGTGAACTATTTATAAATTTATCTTATAAACTGCCAAATAATATACATACATTACAATTTAAATAGCCCTAAAATCAAACTACAATTTGAATAATTTTACGACTTCACAGCAGAAACAGCCAAATGTACAGTGACTGAAGGCTAGGTAATAGTGTCTAGCCAGTTAACGACAGTTTTTTATCGAGTAGGTAAGCAGTCTTCCGCGTTGCCGAACGTGCGAACTACAACAGTTGTGGATAAATTACATTTTCGTTCAAATAATTAGCAGGCCGTGAAAACTCGCGTCTCCATACATGTTGTGACCGTTTGCGTGAATATTGTTGCATCTTCATTGAGCAGGAAAACTGTGAAACCAATCATGCAACGTAAAATAATGAACTATATCATAACAGATAAAGAAAACAAAGGCTAGCGGTGCGAAAAGTAGAAAAGACAGCACATAAGATTATGCAAACTTAATTTATATTCTTCAGCATTCCATCGCAGATTCTTACTTTTTGGAATCAATTCATAGCTGAAAATCCAAAATTCTCAGTAGTTAGAAGAAATCTAAAGAAACAACTGCAACCTCAACAAAATATTCCTGCTATTGTACACTAAAACGCACCTTCTCCAATAAATAAAAGTCAACAAAAACTGTGGCCAACAGTCACAGATTCGCGTCTATGACGCCGAGGCGAGGCGGGGACGACGATGGACGACGGGCGTGACCCGGCGTGACGGACGTACAATATGATCCGCCGGCTTCCGTTACTCGACCACAGCAGGCGTGAGCTGTAGATGCAGTAGTTCAAACCGGGCTACATTCTTCGCGCTTAGTCTTTGTAGACCAGTGGTTCCCAACCAGTGGTCCGCGGACCACCAGTGGTCCGCAGGAGCCAAAATATGGTCCGCAAACGATTTAAAACAAATATTCTGCTTTCACGATATTAAAAAAACTTTTGGAGGACAAAAAGTATTACGCGAGTAGGGTAAACATACAAGAAAACATCTATAAATGTTGATTGATGAATTCAATAGTTACTTCCTACAATAAACCGAAACAGAAGCTAAAGTTGATCAAAAACTGATTCTCAACTCTTTTAGCGCACATGCTGGTGAAATAACAGAAGAAATCCACGAAAAACTCATTGAATTAAATAAAAAAATATAGAAACTCTAAGAACGCATTAGAATTGAAATTTTGGTGTAAAAAAGCAATTCCTTAAACCAAAATTCGAGAAATCGCCTTGCGCTGTCATTGGCTTTCTCACTACTACTTATTTATGCAAACAAGGGTTTTCTGCTTTGTTGGCAATTAAAAACAAGGCCAGGTGTCGATTGAAAGTAAGCGGGTAAAATAAAAACCGCAGCGCCGCACACCGGAGCGGTTTCCAGTGCAATGTGATAACCGCCTATGTGATGATTTGCGTGAAGATTGGCTAATGTTATTTCTCAAATCTCGTATCTTCTTTACAAGTTCGGTAATCTTAGGAGATTGCCGAACTTGTAAAGAAGATACGAGGTCCAAAATCATACTGATTCAAAACTTATTTAATTCATTTCTACGAAAATGATATTTTTTCAATTAAAATAATACTGTTTATGCATGTTAATATTGAGTTCTTGATTAAGGTTTATTTTCGAATTGATTCAGTTTTTTTTGTACATGTGGTCCCTGCTAACAACAAAGAAATCAAAGTGGTCCCTGGTCAAGAAAAGGTTGGGAACCACTGTTGTAGACGGTATTCCAGATAAAAAGTATTTTTCGAATATCATTCGTTCGTTTCAGTATCAGGTAGACGCGTAGGGCCAAAGACTTAAAGGATGCCACACTTCTTTAGAAGAGGTCTACCATCCATCCATCCATCTATCCATCCATCCATCCATCCTCAGCCGATTCCGGCCATGGCGACTGCTTACTACTCCTAGGCCGGGTTATGGCGTTCATGCGCCCTAATATGGCTAACATTGCCGATCTTAGCGGCATGTGAGAACACCGTTAACAAAGTTGTAATTTATAGCCGCTGGTGGTCGGGCTTTAATTTCGTCGCGTTTGGTGTCTAGATCTAGCCTGCAACGCTCTTCATAAGAATCGGTTTTAACCGACTTAAAAAAAAAGGAGGAGGTTCTCAATTCGTCGGAATCTTTTTTTTTTTTAGTCTTCACCAAGTGTCGCCATTCAGGACGCAGTGCTGCCAGTGCCTCCCATTGCGAAGGTTCAATGTCGCATCTTTTCAGATGCGTTTTCAGGACATCTTTATATCTGAGTAGCTGGCCGCCCTGCTTACGCTTGCCCTCCTGCATCTCAGAGTAAAATATGCGTTTTGCTAATCGCTCGTCCGCCATTCGTGATACATGCCCGCACCACCGAAGCTGTCGCCGCATCAAGTAAGCCTCAATGCCACCAACATTGGCTCGTCGCAGCACCTCGGTGTTTCGCACACGGTCAGACCATCGGATGTTCATTATGTTGCGCACGCATCTAAGGTAGAATCGGTCTAACGTGCGAATATGGTGACGGTACAAACACCACGTCTCAGAGGAATAGAGAAGATTTGGCAGCACTATCGCCATGTAGACGGATATCTTTGTGGCTAGTTTCAGATCATGTGAGCAGAAGACCTTAGGACTGAGCTTGCCAAATGTTGCAGCAGCTGCAGCAATTCTGCTATTGATTTCAGCGTCAAGGTCGCACTTAGCTGAAAGTGTGCTCCCCAGATAACGGAATTTGTCCACTTGTTTCAACACGTCCTCACCAATCCGTATGGTCAATGTCTCATGACCTTGAATGTCCAGTAACATTACTTCAGTCTTTTTGACACTGATCTTCAGGCCAAAATTGCAGCATGACTGGTGAAAAACGGACATCAAATGTTGCAGGCCGTCTGGGGATTCTGCCACAAAGCATAAGTCGTCCGCATACATGATCTCAGTGATCAAGGCGTACGAGACTTTGGTGCGGGCCTTGAATCTAGCCAGGTTAAAGAGTTTGCCGTCAGCGCGGAAACGGATGCGGACTCCTTCAGTAGAGTTCCGTAGGACCTCCCGAACCACTACAGCAAAATATAGGGCGAACAGTGTAGGCGCAAGTACACATCCTTGTTTCACCCCACAGGTAACGGGAAAGAAACTTGACTGCTCACCATCGACTGCGACACAGCACCGCATATCGTCATGCAGTAGTTTCAGAAGTCACAAAAACTTCTCTGTGCATCCCAATTTCCTCAGAACAAGCCAGAGGGCTTCACGATTCACACTGTCGAAGGCTTTCTCGAGATCAACAAAGCAGAGATACAGCTTTTGACCCTGTTCCCTGCTTTTTTCCTGCAGTTGTCGTACTGAGAAAATTGCTTCACAAGTGAAGAGGTCTACACCCAACTGATTAATACGGGTTTTTGATGTTTTATGTTTTGGAACAATGGTCTGAAATAAAACTTTTTTAAATGACTAATGTATGGCCTTATCAACGTCATTTTGAAGAACTCTATCGAAAGATATAAATATTAGTTTAACGTCAGTGTCAAATTTCGTCAGATAATTATTAGATTTCTTCAGATAAATCAGATTTTCTAATCTCTATTCTTTGGCCTATTAACTCGCAATGAACGGTATTAGAGTTAGACAAGCCAAATAAGATGTTCTTTCATACATTCAGAAACTGAACCAAAGTTGGTTCGTGTGGCGAGGGCGACTGTGGCGTTAAACTGTGGTCGCGGTAAGGTTATACCGCGAGGCGACATGCTCCCGACGACGCCGTTGAAGTCGACATAAACGACAGTATACACGTGCAACATGTATATGTTTAGATATGATACTACCACTTTCTACGATACATATAGTAGTGTGCGTGGGTAACAGGGAATATGCAATAAAACGTCTAGGACCCATGAACAACAACACTGGCAATTACAGGATCGAATGTCAAGTCTTACTAGAATAAGAAACATTGCAAGGCTTCATCAATACAGGATTTCAATAACTTTACTGTTATTTATTATTATAAGACTAAAATACTTTCTTTATCATCTTGATACATGTTGTAATATATAGTTCATTCCAATCAAAGAAAACGAAAGGTAAACTTACTATGCAACTGACGTTGACATGTGTCAATTCCATAGTAGTTTTGTTTATCTTTTGCTTTTTTTTATTGAAATGAACTACACATATTTATTCATGTATCTTATTTACAAAACTTACAATGAGTACATTTACAGAGTAATGCAGTAAGCAGTTGTGACTTGAAAGTAACAGCCATCCTTTTATGTACACAATGATCAAGCTTTTGCTAAAATGTTTTCACATTTCAATTGTTACAACAACCTCTTGCATATTTGGGTTGCACATGTAGTTTTGATTGGGCATGAAAACATCAACATTCACTAAGTTTGACACCATCTGCTCATGTAGCATTAGCTGTTAGCTGGTGTGCATAGATGTGTACAGCCAAAGATAGCCACATACAAGTGGCATGCATTAAGTAAAAGTTTACATCAGGTCCTTATGAGAATCAAGAATATTTAAATCCCAAAATTAGTTATTTTGTATTTAACTTGTAACTTTCAAGTTTTGTTAACTTTCAGGAATGTATTTCTGAAAGTAAATCTTGCTCAATTTATCAAAAGATCAAACAGCCTTTGTCACTGTGCACAAAGTTGTGCACAGTGACCTGTATGATGTAACATTATAAGTAATTTATTTTTAACAGGCAGACAAGAATCTATCTATCTATCTATTTATCAGCCGAAAGACGTCCACTGCTGGACAAAGGCCTCCCCCAAGGATTTCCACACCGACCGGTCCTGTGCGGCTCGCATCCAGCGGCTTCCTGCAACCTTTACCAGGTCGTCGGTCCACCGAGTCGGGGGCCTGCCCACACTGCGCCTTCCTGTGCGCGGTCGCCATTCGAGAACTTTACTGCCCCAACGGCCATCTGTTCTACGAGCTATGTGCCCTGCCCACTGCCACTTAAGTCTAGCGATTCTGAGAGCTATGTCGGTAACTTTAGTTCTCCTACGTATCTCCTCATTTCTGATTCGATCACGTAGGGAAACACCAAGCATAGCACGCTCCATCGCCCTTTGGGTGACTTTGAGCCTTCTTATAAGGCCCATAGTAAGCGACCATGTCTCGGATCCATATGTCATCACTGGCAACACACACTGGTCAAAGACTTTAGTCTTGAGGGACTGCGGTATTTTGGACGTAAAGATATTGCGAAGCTTCCCGAACGCTGCCCAGCCGAGTTGGATTCGACGATTGATCTCTTTCTCGAAGTTGGACCTACCTAACTGGACTGTTTGTCCCAGGTATACATATTCGTCAACAACTTCGAGTGTAGAGTCTCCAACCTTCAGAGGAGTGGGTGTAACACGGACGTTTGACATGATTTTCGTCTTATCCATGTTCATTTTAAGACCCACTTGTTGGGAGACTCTACTAAGTCCTTCGAGCATTGCGCCTAGGTCTTCCAAGGTCTCAGCCATGATCACGATATCGTCAGCAAATCGAAGGTGAGTGATGTACTCGCCATTGATGTTAATGCCGAGTCCTCTCCAGTCCAGAAGCTTGAAAACGTCTTCCAGTGCAGCGGTGAACAATTTCGGAGATATAACGTCTCCCTGTCTCACCCCACGCTGCAGCCGGATAGGTTTCGAATTCTGATCCTGGAGGTGGACCGACATGGTGGCGTTTTCATACAAGCACTTCAACACTTCGATGTATCGATAATCAATTCGGCCAACTCCAACGGTGCCACCGTTGGAGAGACTGCAACACAGCCCAGGTCTCGATCGAATCAAAGGCTTTCTCATAGTCCACAAACGCCAAGCATAGTGGCCGATTATACTCTTCGGTCTTCTGTATAATCTGCCGCAGCGTATGTATGTGGTCTATGGTACTGAAGCCTTTTCGGAAACCGGCTTGTTCGGGAGGCTGGAAGTCGTCAAACCTGCGTGCGAGACGATTCGTAATGACTCTCGAAAACAGCTTGTAGACATGGCTCAGGAGTGAGATGGGTCTGTAATTCTTCAGCAGAGACTTATCACCCTTCTTGAAGAAGAGCACCACCACACTCCTGTGCCATGCTGTAGGCGTTCGTCCCTCGAGCATGACGGAATTAAATAGCTTCTGAAGAGCTATAAGTACCGGTTCTCCACCTGCTTTCAGAAGCTCAGCCGTAATTCCTGTATTAAGCTCGTTGACTTATTTTCTAACTCTTTAGCACAATTTAAAACTAAAATTAAAAAAGTTATACTTACTAATACATAGGATAAAACTAATAAATATATTGTAGTAATTTCTTGCTGTAATGTAATATTTACATTTAGTATCAAAAACATAATATCTCTTTCTAGGATAATCCTTTTTTTTTCTATAGCTCTATTGTATGTATTATATCATAGGAAACTATAGGTCTACATTGTTATATGTATTTTTAAGTGATTCATTTATAAGACTGTTTGTTTCTCTGTAAAATAAAAATAAAAAAATAAAAAAATTCCATCATCACCCGGTGCCTTGTTGTTCTTAAGCTGTTTGAGAGCCATTCTAATCTCGCACAGGCTGACGTCTGGGATATCTTCGGTATAGTGTCGGGACAATCTGGCTCTCGGGTCTTCAGCCAGATTGCTGACAGGTAAGCGTGTAGTCATGTATAATTGTCCGTAGAATTTCTCAACCTCTTCCAACAGCTCGGGCTTGGACGACACGACTCTGCCATCCTCGGTCTTCAGCTTTGTCAGTTGGCTTTGACCAGCAGACAGATCCCTTGCGAATACTTTTGACCCTTTATTGCGCTCGATAGCCTCTTTAATACGGTTGGTATTAAATTGGCGTATATCACGGGTCAAGGACTTGGAGATCTGTCTGTTTAGTCGCCGATACTGACAAGCATCTTCAGAGGATTTCAGAATCAGGCTTCGTCTTTCCTCCATGAGCTTGCTGGTGAGGTCCGAGATACGAGATGTTCTTTTTAAACGGCCGGTTTTGAAGGCCTTATTCCCAGCCGTTTGGACAATTTCCATGAACCTGTCGTTATAATTGTCCACATTTTCGCATTCTCCTAGGCATTCGAAGCGGTTGTGCAACTCGAGTTGAAAGCTTTCGGGGTTTTGGAGTTGGATAGGCGCTGGTCGGAGCGTGGACTTCATCAGTCGACATCTTTCTAGCTTTGTTTTTAGATTCAATGTGCCTCTTACCATTCGGTGATCGCTTCCTGTCTTCAGCGAGTTGATCACAGAGACATCATTGAATATTTGCCTTTTTGTCGACAAGATGAAGTCAATCTCATTTTTTACTACGCCACTGGGATGCAGCCATGTCCACTTGCGCTGTTTTGGCTTTTTGAAGAAGGAGTTCATCATGAAGAGGCCCTCCTTCTCCATAAAGCCAGCCAGCAGCTGACCCCGCGCATTCCTCTCTCCGTATCCAAATTTCCCCACTCTCAGCTCGTTGTCCCTTCGTTTGCCTAGTTTCGCGTTGAAGTCCCCCATCACAACGGTGAAATGGGTCCTGGAGCTATGTATGGCTCTGGAGATATCCTCATACATAGCCTCCACCTCTTCGTCGGGGTGTTCCGCGGTCGGCGCATATACCTGTATGACCTTCAGCGAATACCGTTTGGTGATTCTGAGTATAAGGTACGCTACCCTCGTCGAAACACTCTCGACCTGGACCACGTTGTTGACTAGGGACTTGTGGACAATAAACCCGACACCACCCTGGGACAGTTGGTCGCCCTCCCGGAAATAGAGCAGGTTTCCGGACTTAAGGATCATGGTGTCCTCAACCTCTCTTCGGACTTCACATAATCCCACAATATCCCATCGTAACCTGCTCAATTCCTCCTCCAGTTCAGCGAGTCTTTCGTCCGTTCGCAGTGTGCGCGTGTTATAGGTTGCCAGGGCCAAAGGTTTTTGTTTTTGGTAGCCTGGCCTCTGCCGGAGATTCTTCGCAACCCATGCCCCGCCGTTACCGTGACCGCTACCGGAGTCAGGAATAGCGGGGCTGCCGGGGACTAGGGGCCGTTGTTTCGGGTTCCTAATCATATTTGGGGGGTAGTTGCCATAATCGCCACGCTTGGCATGCGGGTTGGCGATCGCAGTGTGGCGTGAGCCAAGATGGTACGCGGGAAAGACGCTGCTGCCCATCCTCCGGTTTATGGATCCCTTAGTCGCCTTTTACGACACCCACGGGAAGAGATGGGGTGGTGCTATTCTAAGGCCACACCACAGGCCAAAGAATAAAATTTAATAATATTATATATATAAGGTTTAATAATTATAAAAAAAGTAAACACAACATTAATTATGGTTGCTATATTATTTTTAAGACCAATTGATTGTTATAATTCAAGGCCAATAAATTAAAAAAAAAACTGTTTTGTTAATAAATCTTGTTACGCCTACTTCCATCTTCAGCATTATTGTCATTTACATCAGGTGAGATGATGCGATGATGATCAGGTGAGTGCTTAGCAATTGTGGATTAAAAAGAAACCTAAATTTTATGTTTATCACTTAACTAATATTATGGCCATTGTTGGAATCAGTTATTGTTTTTGCATTAGGATACACATAAAACAATATATATAGCATAATATTGTTTTATTAGGGTTCCGTACCCAAATACACATGGGACCCTATTAGTAAGTTATTATTATCAAGATTATCAGTTCCCTAGTTGGAATATCAGAAAATAGTAAAGCTGACAAAAAATATGAAAAGACAGTATCTTAGCATCTATGAAGTATTATAATAAAATGTGTATATTTTAGTACCTACCCAACTAAAATCAGTCTTAATTCGATGAAAAAAGTTAAATATCAGTTTCTCTTAGTATTGACAGATTCCAAAGTGAAGTAATCATTTTACTTTTAATTAAAATAAAAAAACTCCATCTTAACATCTCTTTTTATTATTTTACTTAATTCTTTTAAAATTCAAAAACGATCTACGCAAGTAACATCAACAAAAGTCTGTCAGTAAGGACGTTTTTACATCGATTAGAATTAAAAGACATACAGTCTGTCAAGAAAGTCTTGAAAATAAATGAGGGCGCTATTTATTTTACCATTGCAACATTTGAGCATGGTCAACAAATGAGGATTCACAATTTTGTGGTTGCCATCAGAAATAATTGTAGTTCCAAGAAAATCCACTTTCAAGACTTTTTTGACAGACTGTAGCAAATGCATAATCATCAAAAACTGCAAACAAAATTTTTACAGTACTATTCACATCATCTATGTGAACAATTTGAACAATTACCTAAAATTCAAGTATGAAAGTTGTAATAATGTAAGCACCTTCAAGGGTTTAGGATATGCAGCTTCACCAACCTGTTATTAGACAAGGATGGTAGTTGGAGCCCACTTAGTTAAGTTACATACAAAACTATGCCAAAAGCTTCACAAAAATGTGAAATGCAACTCATACTTAGCGCTGACTTATGCATTAAATATTGCATATTATTTTTGACATATAACCTTCGCCATTTTCGCCTGCCTACTTGTTCTAATGGAACACGATAAATAGGGAATATGATACCTTTTCCAACAATACTTCATCCTAAATTCTAAGGACTACATAAAAATACAGTGGAAACTGCAAATTAATTCTCAAATAGCTTAGAAAACCTTCAAAATTCGTAAATGGCAACAGAGGTCGACTTACCTCAACTTCGATGTTGGCAGTCGCATTCGTAGTTTTACTGTCAGAATTGTTTTGATGGTCTATAAAATGGTTGTGTAGAGATTTCGAGTCGTCGCCGGGTACAACTGTAGCACTTTTATCCGGGGCTTTCGGTTCCTTATCATACTCCGGCGGAGGAGCCATCTTGAAGGAAGAGAAGTCAGATGACACAACTCTTTATGACTTTTGCACACCGAAATCACTCTGCCCCGCTAATTTAATGTTAATCACAAACTAACTATTACATCATCATGATTTAGTAATTTCTCTACAGTATAACTAAAGTTCTAGTAATTTGCAAACCCGAATTCAACATTTTGGACAGCTCTCAACCAACATTTCCAACGAACGACTACGCAAACGCCCTCAAGTGGCGAAAAATAGTAACATTTTTGTCTCATTTCCCGAAGTGTTTTAAATACATTTAGTATCTCCTATTTTGGAAAAAATAATCGATAAAGTTAAAGTTGAATCTACTCCATAATAAGATGCAAAAAGTACCAAGAATTTTCAAAAATATATTAGATATTATAAGGAGGTAAGAAAAAATGAAGCTAATTTATGTATCACAAATATTCATGGAAATATAAAAAATGTTAGTAGCACTGGTAGTAGCTTTCATTACCACTTTACTGGCTATACTCTTTTTGACATTTGAGTTATCGTTTAAGAACACAAAAAAAACATAATTTCCGAACGAAATTCTATCCTTCAATTGTGTGTTTCGTAAAAAACAGTCAGAACCTCATCAGAACCTATATTACACGTGTAATATAGGATTCCATAAACGGTATCAGTACCATCACATTACAGTGGTGGATGGAACACTGTAGCTTAAAAAAAAATGAAAGCCTTACCCTGTAGTATGCTAGACGGCGGTTCAGCGCAAAGCGGTTATCTGCCGGAGCGTGGATTGTCCAATCATAAACAAGCAATTTTGAGCCTTTTGCGTTTCGGGAAGTGTTTGCAGGGAGAGAAGAAACGTCGCACAGTGGGGCTATTTTCCATAAACGTGATCAAAATTATATTTTCGTTCATTTTGTCTTTAGAGTGATTAAATTATTAATGACAACGCTGAACACGTTAAAAACAACCGACTTCAATCGTAACAGCTACCATTTTGCTATGTTTTTTAGTTTTAGTTGATTTTTTTAAAAAGAACTGAATCAATTTCGATAAAATTTATATGGGAACATGTCTAAAGTATTACCTACCTAACAAAAAAAGAATCATCAAAGTCAAGTCATAATTGGCGGAGTAATCGCGTAACATACATACAAAAAAAAACACTTGTGGGTACTGACTTATCAATTTTTTTTGCTGCAGCAAAGCAATTACTTCTTTAGATAGGTATTTTTTATTATTATTTTCTATCTTTCTGGACAAAGTTACATACGAATCGGAAGACAAGAGCATTTTTTGAAAGATATTAGTTATTGTACTCATCCTTGATGCTTTTCTGCTGAGGTGTTCCCGATAAAAGGAGGGGTAACGATAAGGCCTTATTTTCGCCCCATCCCCGACATGAATTCTTATATGTACATTAGGTTTACATGAAAGTGAATAGTAATATGGAATGAATAATATTCCAGAATATTTTCATTTAACATATATTTTGCAGTTCATATTATTATTATAGGAAGGTTTTATGAAAAGGTGAAATCACGAATTTAATCAACTTTATTTGCGTAATTTCGAAACTTTTCAACATTTTTAATCCTACACTCCCCATTTAGTCTTCATTCTCGTCACTCCCACGTCCTTCAACATCTGCATCCATCAAATAATAAATTGTAGTCGCACTGGACTCTTTGGGTACTATGATCTTGATATCTGCAGTTACTTAAATACCAGATTACGGAGCCAATATGAGCGCAACAATCAACAAGTCTTGCCCTTACTTTGCATTGACAGTACTAGAGTATTATAGTGGTGGAACTGTATTATATACAAAGAGAGTATATTTTAGAAGCTATATGCCTAAATTGAATTTATGATCTCAAAATATCACTCGATTCTTTATGTAAAAATATTTTCCTTCTCTGTCACTCCTTTACGTCACCGTCAAAACAACGAAACGACATTAAGTTTGTGCCGTGGTGGCACTTCAATTTTATTTTATGTCTTTATAAGGTGATCATTTTTTTCACTTTAAAATCGATTCATTTTCATTTATCTATGAGCGCAGGGTGGAAGCAATGTAATTTTTAAATATAGGGTGACTTTAAATTAGTTCTTGATACGAAAGGCTATGCATGTGCTCATGATAACAAACAACTTTTCCTAAGAAACCCATAGTCAAATCTCAAAAAAAAAAATTGGACTCTTCATACAAATTTGGCCGGTCCATTGACCGATTTGTATGGAGGGTTCAAAACTTTTTTTGAGATTTGACTGTGGGTTCCTTAGGGAAAGTTGTTTGTTATCATGAGCACATGCATAGCCTTTCGTATCAAGAACTAAATTAATGTCACCCTATATATTGTACAGTAACATGAGAACATTAAATAAAAATAAAAAAGAAAATGCTTCTTACAAGCGCTCTATATATAAAAAAGGTTTTTTTTTTTAATTGTAAAATCGTTTCATTTGTATTTATCTATGAGCGCAGGGTGGAAGCGATCTTATTTTTAAGTATATTGTTTAGTAACATAAGAGCATTACAATAATATAAAAAAAGTGCTTCTTACATGCGCTCTGTATTAAAAAAATGGAATATTATTGAATCTTTTTAAATTGTACAATGGTTTCATTTGTATTTATCTATGAGCGCAGGGTGGAAGCAATGTAATTATTAAATATATTGTACAGTAACATAAGATCATTAAAATAATATAAAAAAGAAAGTGCTTCTCACATGCGCTATATATAAAAAAAATGAAATGTTATTGAAAATGTATTATTTTGAACGTAGATCACGGTTAGACCGAAGTTTAGCGTCCCACAGCTAATATTAAATGTAGGGTTTTTCTTTAATATTTTCTTATCTGGATGTATAAAGAAAACATCAAATCGTATACATATTTTTTTTTTCGTTATTTTGGGGCGAAAATAAGGCCTTATCGATACCCTTCCTTTCTAGTGAGGAGCACGTATCGTATCAAAATCATGGAAATACAGTGAATTTGAGTTGGTCAGATGATTGCGACAGCCGCGGTCAGTCCTGTTCGCCAGTGTCCGCCAGCGGTCTTTTTTGTCCGCAAGTCACGTTGACCCTCGTTTGCGTTACTTACTGCATAGATGTCCATACGTTCCATTCTCGCGGACAAATTATCCGCGCCTCCGTTGTCCCCCGTCTGCTGAGCGCCTTAAACTCACACTCACATCCTTCTTAGGCTGCGGCCTGGACGCAAGCGACGGCGACAGCGACAGCGACAGCGACAGCGACGGCGACAGCGACACGAGTGACTTGATCATTTCCATACATTTGTATGGAGCTGTTTTGGACGACAGCCACACGCGCGGCAACACACGAGCGACGAGCGACATTTCAAGGACGTCGCGCGTTTCGGGACGTTCTTCTTTAATCGATAAACCAGTTTAAACTATCAATAGTTAGAGAAGAAAAAATAGTTTCAGATAATAAAATGATAAAGTTTGATACTAGCTGGAGTGCCCG
The DNA here is from genome assembly GCA_958295455.1 of Coleophora deauratella. Taxonomy (NCBI): domain Eukaryota; kingdom Metazoa; phylum Arthropoda; class Insecta; order Lepidoptera; family Coleophoridae; genus Coleophora; species Coleophora deauratella. Next base: position 7,233,861 of record OY282409.1, on the reverse strand, counting down.
GCTTCGCTCAGGGAGTTGATATCTCCCCGCACCCTGCGTCTCACCCCCTCACCCCTCACATTACCCCCCAACTCACCCTCCCCCGCACCCCGCACCCCGCACCTCGCCTTTCCGCACCCCACGCCTCCCCCGGCACCCCGCGTCTCCCTCTCGCACCCCGCTCCTCACCCTGCCCCGCACCCCGCTCCTCTCCCCCGCAACCCGTGTCTCAACCCCGCTCCCCGCTCCCCCCCCCCGCAACCGACCCATCCCCGCACCCCGCTCCTCTCTCCCGCAACCCGTGCCTCAACCCCACACCCCACTCCCCCCCCGCACCCCGCTCCTCTCCCCCGCAACCCGCGCCTCAACCCGCACCCCGCACCGCTCCTCCCCCCGCACCCCACTCCACCCCCCTAGCTACAAACAACCAAAGAGTAAAGTAACTATCTATAACAACATTCCGCTGGCGTAATTGACACTCGATGTGTCACTGTGTTTTTCTGGAACGCAGGAAATGGCATTTTCCTTGTTCGGTTCTCGGTTCAGAGCATGTTCAGAGTTCCGAAAATCGATAACACCCTCTTTGATCGATAAGTTTATCCATTTTTCTAATAATTTGTTTGTGTAATTTCTTCCTTTTATAATTTACTATTAAAATGACTGAGTCTAAAGAAAATGTTTTTCTTTTCGTACCCAACATTATCGGTGAGTAATGGTTCAGGCTTTGCGTAGCATTTGTAGGTCCATGAGTTGTTTACATGAGTGTTTTACAGGGTTTGCAAGGGTCATCTTGGCGATAATCTCGTTCTACTTCATGCCCACGCACTGTATATTCGCATGCACCTGCTATGTGACCTCGGCGCTGCTGGACGCCTTTGATGGACATGCCGCAAGATATTTTGATCAAAGTAAGGGTCCTACTAGTTATCATATAATTAAATTAATTAATTACCATCTTTTTCATAACCTTCTTAATTTCTTTTACTCACTGTAACCAATTGTTTATCTGATTAGGTCAGATAACTTGTCTCTGGGTCAGATCAAAAAATAATTCAAATATGAGGCAGGAATATGTGTAATATAGTTATTTTATAGATACATAATTTTTAATTTCTTTTTACGTCATACAGGCACGAAGTTTGGCAGCATGCTGGATCAGCTAACAGATCGTGCTGGAACAGCTTGTTTAATGATGACACTTGCCACATTTTACCCTCAATACACATTCTGGTTCCAAATCTCTATGGCTATCGACATTACGTGCCACTGGCTGTACTTTCACACCAGCACATTGCAAGGGAAGACATCTCATAAATTTATAGATATGTCAGAGAACCCTATAATGCATATCTACTATACAAACCGGACTGTTTTGTTCCTGATGTGTGCAGGCAATGAAGCGTTTTATGCCGCTCTGTATGTGATGCACTTCTACACTGGACCTACAGGTAAAAAAAATAGTTGATAGTCTACTAATGAGTAAGAATGATTGGATTTTGATATTTTTTATAAGTTTAATTTTTTTTATTATTCTGTGTTTTATCTCAATTTATTTAACTAAGTTTTAAATTTCTTCCTAAGGCCTTTCATAATATTTTAAGTTTTCAGGCCAAATACTTATCTTTAATAAAAATTAATAATATAAGAGTAAGAGTACAACTACCTATCTTATATAACTAAGTTACTGACTGTCTGTGTGTGCAAGTTTGCAATTTGTCCTTGGATATTTATTTTTATTATAAAAACATGTAAGTTTTATCATTTTACAGTTCTTGGAGTTGGTTTATTCAAGCTGATTGCTTTCCTGACCATGCCAGTGGCGGTGGTGAAGGCCGCCATCTCTGTGCTGCATGGCATCGTGGCTTCCATCAACTTGGCTACAATTGATGTCAATGAAAGAGCTGCTCTGCGTGAGAAACAGAAAAATTAAATCAATGTACTTATTTCACAAGATTTTAATTTCTCACTACAGAATAGTACCAGAGACCAGATATAGTACATAAATTTTAAAATCAAATTATATTTTTGTGGTTGATATTAATAAATTCACTAACATGTTTATTGATAACTAAGTTATACTATGAAATAGTTTATTGTATCTCAGTAGAAATACAAGATAAAACCAAATGGTAAGTAGGTACTTAAGTATTTTACCAATTGAACAAACTAGTCTACTATTCTATTGTTTATCTTGGTATATAAACTATAAGTAGGTATGTGTAATTTTTTTATATTTTATTTTTATCCCACAAGACATGTTTTTATTTTCTCAGGATACCTGACTTATTGAAATGATATCCTGTATTACTATTATCACTCTTACTACATTTATTTGTTTAAATCAGGTAACAAAGTGAAGCTGTTATTGGTCTCACTATTATTTGCTTTTGTATAAATTCCCATACACCTGTTAGTATATATCAGTGTTTTTCAACGTGTGGGTCGCGACCCCCAGCCTTTCTCAAGGGGTCGCGGGTACAAGAAAATGTAAGTCCTACACTGGGCCTGTTTATTTTTTATTATTTTTCAAAACGTGGGTCTATTTTGGAGACGTTGATAAGTAATTAAATCATTTTCTAATTGACGAAAATTATAAACGTAAATCTCAAATCACTAACATTTTGTATGTTTATGGCCCTAGGGGGGTCGCAAGAATTTTTTAACTTGTAAAGGGGTCGGGTATTAAAAAAGGTTGAAAAACACTGGTATATATTAAATAAAATACTTCCAAACTTTCCATTTAATAATCTCACTGCGTTTACTGTTTGAGAAATAATTTAAAATTAATTTATTTACATAGAATAAGAATATAAGGGATTAGTCTTTCGATGACAATTTAGTTATGTAAGGATATATTTATGTATTGTGGCAATTAAAAATAGTACATAAAATACTCAGATGTATATGATGATAAAATTATAGTTATAAATCCTGTATTTATTTATATTCAGCTAGTTTTGATAAGTCAAAGTGAAATTAATTTGGTCTACATAGCATTCCTAATATTAGGAAGGAATCTTGAATATCCCATGGAATAAAATATCTACTCATTTGATAAGGAAGCACACTTGTAATATCTTGTTGCTGCTACTTGTACAAGCATTTACATGTAAACATTCCCGTTGCAGTAGGAGAATTAGGACATGTATGTTCTTGTGCTCAGATGAGGCTGTAGCAGATTTATCAAAGCTGTTGTTCTACCTACTGTAATAATTAATAAATATAAGAAGTACCTTAGAATACACTAGTTAAGTCATTTTAAATAAAGGCAAGGCCTAGTAAGATCTTGATGTATTAGTATCTTGAATTCCTATGTTGTTGTTGTACTCGTCGTTAAGTACAATATATTATTATACATTATATCTGGGAGTATAATTAAATAAAACAAAAAACCTACATAATTAGTAATTTTATTTTATGTAAGTTAGTTTTAAAATATGCAAATAAGTATATTACTGTGCCTATCTTTAAGCATTAATGAAAGGCAACTTTTGTGAACAAAGAAAATGTTAAACCTCAAAGAACATTGTGATCTGACAACGCAAGATAGAATTATCCTTTGAGGCTGCTCATTCCAGCTCTCATGATCTCGTCGACGAGGAGCAGGTTGCTGGCGATCACTGAGCACGAGTTCAGGATCTGCTTCTTCACAATGTAGTTGTCCAGGATGCCCAAGTCTACGGGTTTAATGGCTTCGCCCGTGCTCAAGTCTAAACCGACAGGATCGGGGCTGAGACGCGACTCCTCTTGCAACTTGACAATCGTGTCTTGAGCGTCGTAACCCGAGTTGATGGCTAACGTCTTGGGGATCACAAGCAACGCCTCAGCGTAAGCCTGAATGCCGAGCCGAACTTTGCCCTTGACTGTGTCCTTGAACTTCAGGAGTTCAGTGTTAGCCTTGATTTCAAAGGCACCAGCTCCGGGGATCACGCATTTATCTTCGATCGCGTTGTTGATGGCTCGGAGGCCGTCGCGTATGGCGTCCTTGATTTGAGTCAGGGTGTGCTTGTTGGGTCCCTTGATCAGGATGGTGACTGACTGGGGATTCTTGCAGTCCTCGATGAAAGTGTACTTTTCTTCTCCGAGAATGTGCTCGTAGACAAGGCCAGCGTAGCCGAGGTGCTCGGGCGCCAGATCCTCGAAGGAGTTCATGGCGACGCCGCCGCAGGCTAGCGCCAGCCGCTCCATGTTGCGACGCTTGGCGCGGCGCAGCGCGATGATGCCTTCCTTGGCCAGAGCGTCCAACGACAGCGGGTCGATGCCCTTCTGGTTTATCACCACAAACGACTTGTCTGTGCCGTCACACACTTTCTTTTTGAGTGCGATGATCTGAGAAACGAAAAGAAAAAGTAATTGAGATTTAAGATGATTGCTCTTCAGGTCTCCACTATAGCATGAATGTTTTTTTAATGTTATTTACATAATATGATGACTCCATAAATTGCAAATAACATTATTACTTAATGTGACCTATTTTACGAAAATAATACAGGGTGTAACAAAATTGGTGTAGGACCCGTTAACTGGGGATTCTACTTATCGTAGTGAATAACTTTTGTTCTACGACTTTGCTCAAATCACAAAAAAATTTTTTGGACATTTCATACAAATTGATCATCTGTTTGCCATTTTTGTATGGAGAGGCCAAAAATTGTTTTGCGATTTGAGCAAAGTCGTAGAACAAAAGTTGTTCAGTACGATGAGTAGAATCCTCAGTTAATGGGTCCTACACCAATTTTGTTACACCATGTATAAATAATTTAATGTGGCCATATTATACACTTCCGGACACATCTATCGGCCCACCTATCATTAAGTTTTTATTGACTATAGTTAAAAATAAATGTTACGTTAAGCAAAAAGCTTTTATGCAGTTTTGAAACAGACATATTAACAATCTTTTTGTATGCCATTAGTTCCAAATTCAAAATCAGGTATTCAGTATAAATAGGTTTTATCTATAGGCATAGGCTATGATAGATGTGTCTCGAAGTGTATCTCATATGTCAATGATTCCCCGGTACTTCCGTAGGCCCGGTCCCCCCACCTCCATGAAGAGATTCTGATGGCACCATATGATAGTACACCTCAAGCAGAATCAATGTCTCAACAGGACCATCTCCCTCTATTTCTTATAGATTTCGAGCTATAGGGTTGACCCTTGGCATAAAAGGAGGACTTGAGTAGGTCTAAAAAACCACAGCATCTTTCTCGACTTTGGAAAGAGGTCCAATTATAGGGACTGCAGAACTTAAAATCTGTACAAGAAAAATATTTGTTTCTAGTCACGACAATCGCAGCATCAACACTTTTAGATCATAAAAATAAAAACTCCATGAAATGGGGAAGAAAACGCAAAGCTATTTGCAGATGGCGCTACGGACGCTTGACTCATAACAACTTTCAATTAGTTCCGGTTTTTATTATTGAGGTGTTATAAATTAGTTTTTTTTTCTCTAAAATTGTTAAATGGAAAATGTATGCGACTTGGACTGTTCCTCAATGAAGAATACCACCAATTTTTGTTTTTTATCTTAAAATATACTCTATTAAAAATAAAAAAATATGGTGAAAAAAAATTTTTGATACGTTTGATAGTTTCCGAGATACTGAATTATTTAGGTAGGCAAGTGACGCGGGGTCGCCGCACGCTGCTGTGACGTCACTCTGCAACGGTCGCTCAGTGCGCGCACCGCTCCCTGCCTCTATGTATGAAGTTTGCGTTGAAAATTTTAAAAATGACGAATCCAAAAACAAGAAAATCGTGCTCGTGTCAAAGTGCTTAAATACAACTACCAATATACCCGAAAAGTTATTTTTTACTGTTATATTTTTGAACCTTAAAGTCAAAAGAAATACATGAAAAGTATGATCCACCCAGACCCAAAGCCAAAAGTTGTGTGTATCACCTTCTCCTTATCTGATAACTTTTGCATAAACAGTAACGTCGTCGCCGTAGCTATTTCTAGCCAATCTAAAATAAAATAAATATGAGTTAACCGATACACATAAAAAATAAAAACCGGACAAGTGCGAGTCTGACTCTCGCGCAGAGGGCTTTGTCCACACCTACAAACTTTTAAATCTTAAAAGCTGTGACCGTGTTTGTAGTCAGTTAACCTGCGTGATCGACGCGACCACGTAAGCAGCGCTGAGCCATGACCGCTTCAGTGTCGTTATTGTGTCATTATATTACAGTTGATGACATAAGTGATTTTGACACCATAACTTTTACCTTGCCCCTCACTCCTTATTTCCGAAATATCAAGTTCATAAATATCATTATTACCAAAATTTTTCAATACTAGTAATGAAAAATAGGTATGTAGGTATATAGGGTGACCCTAAATTAGTTCTTGATACGAAAGTCTATGAATGTGCTCATGATAACAAACAACTTTCCCTAAGAAACCCATAGTCAAATCGCAAAAAAAAATTTGAGTCTCCATACAAATCGATGAACTGACCGGCCAAATTAGTATGAAGAGTCCAAATTTTTTTTGCGATTTGACTATGGGTTCTTTAGGGAAAGTTGTTCGTTATCATGAGCACCTGCATAGCCTTTCGTATCAAGAACTAATTTAGGGTCACCCTATATATGTATAGGTATCTTATAAGGATCAACAGATTTGTGATAAGAAAGAAAAAAAAAAAGTTGTAAGTACTTTTGCATTTTTAATCATTGTCTCGGCGGCCGCGGTAAAGAAATCGGAGTTATTTGAGAAATAGTAGCTTAACTCGTCTATTTAAGGAATCATTCGATTTTTCAATCAATTTTTAAAACTGTCATCGATTATACTTGTAACACTACTGTAACACCGATTCACATAAAAAAAACTACCGTTAGAAATATTATTGTGGGCGAACGTAGGGACCATCCGATAGCAATGTATGAAGAACACAGTACGGTGAGAGCGGCGAGTTGCAGTATGACGTCACGCGCGCTTGGCGCGCCCGAGCGAAGTATTTGAAAAAGGCGGAAACTAAAATTATCGTAACTTCAAAACTCTACTCGCTTGATTTAAATGAAACAAAAACAAGTGTATTTCTAGACATTTAGGCTACAAGGTCATAAAGTTTCAAGTGATTTAAAGGACCCATTAACATTCTTCATTAAAGGCGAAGTTGAAAAGTAAATAATTGAAATCGTAACTTTTCCCACGTCTTCTTCATCCGAGAATATTTAGGAAATTAATGATTTCCATTATTATTGCAAGCAATCGCCACACAACGCGGTATTTTTTTAATTATCTTATGTTTAGTTCACGTAAACAATTTTTTCTATACGTTTTGACAGTTAGTATGAGTCAATTGTCTTATTCATGTCATTAAAATGATATATTTTTCATCACTATTGGTAAGGGGGAACATGGAAGAAGAATCAAAAGTCGAGGATGGTTTTGTTAGTGATGGTGGCTAGATGAAGCGATGATTTGCGCAGGGTTGCTGGTTGCTGGTAACATCTGGATGCACTTGGCGAAGATAGGTATAAGTGGCATGCCTTGGGGGATTGCCTATATCTAACAGTGGACTAATACAGGTTGGTGATGATAATAATGTATGAGGTTTTTAGTTTTTACAATCCTTACCTTTTGCACTCTCTGGTCGATAAAGTCCCTCTCAGCAGCAACAAGTTTCTCGCGCTCCTCGGCGGACTTGTAAAAGAAGCCGGAGTTGACCTCCGTCTTCTCGTACTCGAGCGACACGTTACACGTGAGGATGTAGGCGTTCTCCGCGCGCTTCGGCATGTCCGGGTGCCGCGCGCCGTGGTCCAGCACCAGCCCTGGTGACACGCCACGTAAATCAGATTGGATTTCTTGAAAGTCCAAGTGGTTTAAATTATTTACACTTGATGAATGTTTTTTTTTAATGCTATGTGCCTAAATTCACTCCAAAATTGAAAATTGCATTGAATTGTAGGGAGTGTACGAAATATTATGGAAAAATAAGTGGTTTCACAAAATTACAGCATTTTTATTTATTTGTAATCAATCTATTTCTTTTTAACTTTTCAATTTTCCAATTTGTTAATATTTTATTAATAAAATATTTAAAAAATTAATTAATACAAATTGTAAATATTATATTTAGTACCTATCTTACAAATCAATGTAATTATTTTAAAGAAATCATTGTTTTTTGTATCGTATCAACAAACAGTTTAAGCAAGTCCCCTCGGCACTGCCATATCCACAGAACAAACCTCTGACGAGCGTGGTCTCGGTGGCGGTCTTGTGCTGCATCTCCATGATCTCGACCATGTGCAGGTCGGCGGCGCGGGGCGGCGCGCGCACGGCCAGCACCGCGTCCACGCAGGCCGCCGTCAGCAGCTCCGCCAGCGCCGGGTGCACCTGCCACCAACCACGAGCCTTAGCGCAATGCACAGAGCCGGCGGCGCAGTGCGAAAGCATTCCGGGACCGGTATTTTTTGTAATTTTTATTTATTTTATTTTATTAAGAAAACCAACAGCTTTTCAACAAAACTTTTAACGAACATATGAACATAAAAGACAGTTTTACAATAGACATTTTTAATAAAGTGAATACTTTATTCAGGAGACAAGTTGTATAGTCTTAGAAGCCATTACCTCTCTACTTATGAAAATAAAATCTCTTGACAACTGGTCACTTAGAAGTCACACAGGGGGAGTGAGGTAGCCTTCAGAGAGCGGCAGGGAGTGTCCATACTGTATAATGTCCTTATACTGTGAACACCACTATCCACTTGGGCAGTCAAGTACAGTTCCGGTTATTTGTATTTTTTCTCTAACTTATTGATTTACCACCCTTACTCATTGCTAGGCATAGTTTTTATTACCAATATTACCAGTTTGTGTTGAGCTATGACAATTGTGCATATGAAACAATGCAAAGTGAGGATGTACAATTTATTATCTACACTTTAGATCATGCCCACTTAAGATAGATACTCAGTTAAACTTCTGAAAGTATTTTCATTGTTAAAGTCAAAGTTAAACAGAAAATAAAAATACAACCTATAAATAAATACCTTGGTTTTAAGAGAAGTACGGGCCACATCCAAAAGGTTCTCTCTCTTCACCTCAATGGGAATCTTCAAAGATTCCAGAACTTCCAGAGCCTTGGTACGAGCTACATCAAATCCTTCAGTAAGGATTCTTGGGTGGAGACCTGGAAGCAAAAAAATATAATTTCAATTAAAGATGATAATGATTAAAGAATTTTGGTAATAATTCTTGGTAGGCGGGTATATGTGAATTTGGCCAGAATTTGACCCAAACTATTTTTTTCAATAATAAGGGAAAATATTAAATTATTTTCCCTTATTATTGAAAAAAATAGTTTGTAATCAATCATTACAAGTTCCATTATTTATATAATGAAAAATTGTAACTAGAAACTTAGTCCAGATATTAAATGACCTATAATAATAATACTTTATTTAGCCAAAGAACAATAGAACAAAGATCCATAATATTTGTTAGTAACAGAGAAACTTAAAAACTATGTTAGTATAAATACATGATGATTGACTGTAATTAATAATTAATTATTGAGTAAAAAGACTTGTATATGACTGTTTTGACTGATTAGGTGGCTAAGTGGTTAGCGATCCTGACCTCTGATCCGAGAGTCGTGGGTTCGATCCCCACACAGAGCAAACTTTTCTGTGATGAGTAGAGATGGGGTTTTGCCCGGACATTTATAGGCATTTTGAGTAAATGCCCAATATACGTCCTTTTAAGCCCAATAAATGCCCGAACACAGGGCATTTATTTTAATTGAAAAATTTCAACAATTATACCAGAATGCTTCGCTTAAATTACTTTTTAGTGTTTTAATTGTAAAGTAAAACTATAATTCAAAGTATAAATACCTTCTTTATAAACAACCACCTATTTTTAATCGATTAATTTGCCATTCTAAGTACTTATAGCTATTTGTGCTAACAATTCAGTTTTTTATAAATTAGTAAGTAGGTTACTACATAGTACCTTTATTAAGCACCTCCCTCCCTAGCGTAGTGGCTAGTCCGCTCGCTTCACATTAGGATGTCGCGGGTTCGATTCCTGACAGGGTCCAACTTTGTAGGACTCGGTGGTAAGATATTTTCTAAACCCACCTGGCTAAATACCACCACCTTATGTAAGTTTTGCCGCCTAACATCAATGTTAACAGCATTGATGTGTTCCGGCATGAAGATAAGATAGCCAGTTCCCCATTGCGTTGGGGAATCTTGGTAAGCCCGCTTCAATCTTCGGCATCATCATCACTTGCCATTAGGTGAGATGATGCAAAGGGCTTACTAAATGCGGCATAAACTGCCGTATCTCTTGATTGCATTGGCATAGAAGTTTAATTTTTTCATAGCTTCAAGGGATTGCAGGTCGGAGTATTTGATATGTTACCGGAAATGTATGAAATCTTGGAATTGTACACAAATCCTAGGAAATGTATGCAATTCCGAGCCTATTTAGGAAATATGTAAAATAATGTTTCTAAGATTATTTAATGCACACATTTAATTTCCTAGGAATTGTATACATTTACGTGATAACACTAGTAAATATATAAATGATGATGAGAAAATGCGTGGGCTTCGCCAGAAGACTCGCTACGTCGCCCCTTTCGCTCCGCCAGCACTCTAGCCCATCGCTCCACTCAAGACCTCCTGCGCGAGCTTCTGGCTCCGTACTTTAAAAAAACATTCTAGTTGTGTGGCAGACAAGACCACGCGGAATCGGGGTGCTCCGATTCGGATCTGCTACTCAAAGTATTTTTTATTTTATGATGTACCATTATATCATGGAGCCACCATAATATTACAATCTAGCCTAAATGCTAATAAGTAATTTAAATTTAACCTAAACTGCTAATTTGATTTATACTAAGAATGTGTCCTATAGCACTTTTCTTATTGTCTCTAGTTAAGGGGAAGATACTTTGTTCTTGTGTTCTTTACTATAGCACTCACTACACTGCACTAAGCAATACTGACACTTTATATAACTAACTCAAAAGGTTTTGTCCTTTTCAGTCTTCTCACTAGGTCCGTGTTGTCGAGGAGCTGAATGGCCTTAACATTTACATGGTGATCAAGTCAATGCTCATGAGCTTTGGCGTTTTTTTTTATAATGTTAACGACAAAGTCCACTTTGAGGTCCCGATAAAGGTCATCATTTCGTATGTACCAGGGTGCATTTACTATACCTGAGTACTTTGGTCTGGAAGCGTTGTATAATTTGGATGTTGCTTTGTTTGGTACAGCCCCAGAGCTGTATGCCATAAGTCCATACATGCATAAGGACTTGTTTATATAACAATAGCTTGTTTTGTGTTGTCAACGATGAGTGTTTACCAAGTAGCCAGTACATTTTGTTGTAACGTAGCTCCACCTCATCACGTTTGTTTCTGACATGTGCTTTCCAACGAAGCTTTGCGTCTAGAATCATGCCTAGATATTTGGCTGTATTCTCGTAAGGTAATTACGTAAGGTATTCTTGTTAGTGAAGTCTATGTGAATTGACTTTGATTCATTTAATTTAATTCGCCATTTCTTCGTCCAGTCGCAGATTTTATTAACGGCTGTTTGGACCTTTTCCACTGCCTCCGCATGTGTGAGCCCTGTTGCCATGATGGCTGTGTCATCTGCAAAGGTTGCAATGGTGTTGTTCTCTGGTACTGGGATGTCACAAGTGCATAGTAGGTAAAGGACCGGATCTAGAACACTGCCCTGTGGTACTCCAGCTTTTATTTGTTTTAATTAAGAGTAAGAATCGTCTTGTCTTACCCTAAACATTCTGTTGGAGAGATATGACTCCAATATCTCTGTAAACTGCTTTGGCAGCATTTTCCTTAGTTTGTGTATGAGGCCTTCATGCCATACCTTGTCAAAAGCCTGCGCTACGTCCAGAAAAACTGTAGTGTAAACTTTACTATGGCTTTGTGAGGGAGATAACGTAATACTTGACAGGTAATACGGTCTTACCCAGGAGCTTTTTTTTGGTTTAAGTGCTTGATTTCGTTTTGCACTTTTTTGGGCGTAACGAGTCTTATTTCTAGCTGATAGCTTTTGAGAGGTAATTTTAGCTACTCACAATGAACCTAAAATTAACTCAAGTGGAACCCCCACTAATACATTTCCGACTGCCATTTAGGAAATGTATAGATTTCCTAGAAAAAGTGCATATAACAAAATATATCATACATTTCCTATCAATTTTAGGAATTGTACACATTTCCTAGAAATTGTACACAATGACGGATTACATACTTTTCCATTAACAAATATAAATTTCAACTTGATATGTCTACTATGGGGTCGTCCATTAATTACGTGAGGCTCAAAAGGGGGGAGGGGGTTCGGAAAAAATCACGAAACATCACAAGGGGGAGGGGGGGTGTACTGAGATATCACGTGTATAAATTTTTTCGTTGAACGCGCAATTTCTAGAGTCGTTTTTAACTCATCCCAAGGTTCGAAACTGCTTTAGGCAGTCAGAAACAACCTGCAACCTTAATGTCTGTCTGGAAATTTTTATCACGGTGCTTAATTTTCCAGAATTAATTTACATTATACCTGTATTTAAACATAATATTTTGTACCAAAAATTATACGTGATTTTGGGTAGGAGGTGGGGGGGCTAAAACTCACCACGTATCACCAGGGGGATAAAATTGAAGAATTGTTTGCTCTGAGTCTGGGTGTATTATATCTATATATGTATGTATGTATTTAAAAGTATATGTGTATGTATATCAGTATCTGGTTCCCAAGATACAGGGAATCCTAGTTTGGGGCCACATGACCGTGTGTGATTTGTCCCAGATATTATTATATCCGTGTGTGATTTGGCCTGTGGTGTGGCCTTAGAATAGCACCACCCCATCTCTTCCCGTGGGTGTCGTAAAAGGCGACTAAGGGATCCATAAACCGGAGGATGGGCAGCAGCGTCTTTCCCGCGTACCATCTTGGCTCACGCCACACTGCGATCGCCAACCCGCATGCCAAGCGTGGCGATTATGGCAACTACCCCCCAAATATGATTAGGAACCCGAAACAACGGCCCCTAGTCCCCGGCAGCCCCGCTATTCCTGACTCCGGTAGCGGTCACGGTAACGGCGGGGCATGGGGTGCGAAGAATCTCCGGCAGAGGCCAGGCTACCAAAAACAAAAACCTTTGGCCCTGGCAACCTATAACACGCGCACACTGCGAACGGACGAAAGACTCGCTGAACTGGAGGAGGAATTGAGCAGGTTACGATGGGATATTGTGGGATTATGTGAAGTCCGAAGAGAGGGTGAGGACACCATGATCCTTAAGTCCGGAAACCTGCTCTATTTCCGGGAGGGCGACCAACTGTCCCAGGGTGGTGTCGGGTTTATTGTCCACAAGTCCCTAGTCAACAACGTGGTCCAGGTCGAGAGTGTTTCGACGAGGGTAGCGTACCTTATACTCAGAATCACCAAACGGTATTCGCTGAAGGTCATACAGGTATATGCGCCGACCGCGGAACACCCCGACGAAGAGGTGGAGGCTATGTATGAGGATATCTCCAGAGCCATACATAGCTCCAGGACCCATTTCACCGTTGTGATGGGGGACTTCAACGCGAAACTAGGCAAACGAAGGGACAACGAGCTGAGAGTGGGGAAATTTGGATACGGAGAGAGGAATGCGCGGGGTCAGCTGCTGGCTGGCTTTATGGAGAAGGAGGGCCTCTTCATGATGAACTCCTTCTTCAAAAAGCCAAAACAGCGCAAGTGGACATGGCTGCATCCCAGTGGCGTAGTAAAAAATGAGATTGACTTCATCTTGTCGACAAAAAGGCAAATATTCAATGATGTCTCTGTGATCAACTCGCTGAAGACAGGAAGCGATCACCGAATGGTAAGAGGCACATTGAATCTAAAAACAAAGCTAGAAAGATGTCGACTGATGAAGTCCACGCTCCGACCAGCGCCTATCCAACTCCAAAACCCCGAAAGCTTTCAACTCGAGTTGCACAACCGCTTCGAATGCCTAGGAGAATGCGAAAATGTGGACAATTATAACGACAGGTTCATGGAAATTGTCCAAACGGCTGGGAATAAGGCCTTCAAAACCGGCCGTTTAAAAAGAACATCTCGTATCTCGGACCTCACCAGCAAGCTCATGGAGGAAAGACGAAGCCTGATTCTGAAATCCTCTGAAGATGCTTGTCAGTATCGGCGACTAAACAGACAGATCTCCAAGTCCTTGACCCGTGATATACGCCAATTTAATACCAACCGTATTAAAGAGGCTATCGAGCGCAATAAAGGGTCAAAAGTATTCGCAAGGGATCTGTCTGCTGGTCAAAGCCAACTGACAAAGCTGAAGACCGAGGATGGCAGAGTCGTGTCGTCCAAGCCCGAGCTGTTGGAAGAGGTTGAGAAATTCTACGGACAATTATACATGACTACACGCTTACCTGTCAGCAATCTGGCTGAAGACCCGAGAGCCAGATTGTCCCGACACTATACCGAAGATATCCCAGACGTCAGCCTGTGCGAGATTAGAATGGCTCTCAAACAGCTTAAGAACAACAAGGCACCGGGTGATGATGGAATTACGGCTGAGCTTCTGAAAGCAGGTGGAGAACCGGTACTTATAGCTCTTCAGAAGCTATTTAATTCCGTCATGCTCGAGGGACGAACGCCTACAGCATGGCACAGGAGTGTGGTGGTGCTCTTCTTCAAGAAGGGTGATAAGTCTCTGCTGAAGAATTACATACCCATCTCACTCCTGAGCCATGTCTACAAGCTGTTTTCGAGAGTCATTACGAATCGTCTCGCACGCAGGTTTGACGACTTCCAGCCTCCCGAACAAGCCGGTTTCCGAAAAGGCTTCAGTACCATAGACCACATACATACGCTGCGGCAGATTATACAGAAGACCGAAGAGTATAATCGGCCACTATGCTTGGCGTTTGTGGACTATGAGAAAGCCTTTGATTCGATCGAGACCTGGGCTGTGTTGCAGTCTCTCCAACGGTGCCAAATTGATTATCGATACATCGAAGTGTTGAAGTGCTTGTATGAAAACGCCACCATGTCGGTCCACCTCCAGGATCAGAATTCGAAACCTATCCGGCTGCAGCGTGGGGTGAGACAGGGAGACGTTATATCTCCGAAACTGTTCACCGCTGCACTGGAAGACGTTTTCAAGCTTCTGGACTGGAGAGGACTCGGCATTAACATCAATGGCGAGTACATCACTCACCTTCGATTTGCTGACGATATCGTGATCATGGCTGAGACCTTGGAAGACCTAGGCACAATGCTCGAAGGACTTAGTAGAGTCTCCCAACAAGTGGGTCTTAAAATGAACATGGATAAGACGAAAATCATGTCAAACGTCCGTGTTACACCCACTCCTCTGAAGGTTGGAGACTCTACACTCGAAGTTGTTGACGAATATGTATACCTGGGACAAACAGTCCAGTTAGGTAGGTCCAACTTCGAGAAAGAGATCAATCGTCGAATCCAACTCGGCTGGGCAGCGTTCGGGAAGCTTCGCAATATCTTTACGTCCAAAATACCGCAGTCCCTCAAGACTAAAGTCTTTGACCAGTGTGTGTTGCCAGTGATGACATATGGATCCGAGACATGGTCGCTTACTATGGGCCTTATAAGAAGGCTCAAAGTCACCCAAAGGGAGATGGAGCGTGCTATGCTTGGTGTTTCCCTACGTGATCGAATCAGAAATGAGGAGATACGTAGGAGAACTAAAGTTACCGACATAGCTCTCAGAATCGCTAGACTTAAGTGGCAGTGGGCAGGGCACATAGCTCGTAGAACAGATGGCCGTTGGGGCAGTAAAGTTCTCGAATGGCGACCGCGCACCGGACGGCGCAGTGTGGGCAGGCCCCCGACTCGGTGGACCGACGACCTGGTAAAGGTTGCAGGAAGCCGCTGGATGCGAGCCGCACAGGACCGGTCGGTGTGGAAATCCTTGGGGGAGGCCTTTGTCCAGCAGTGGATGTCTTTCGGCTGATAGATTATTATATCTGCGTCAAGAAAATTAATTATAAAAAGATATGTAGAGCTGTGTTTTTTTTCAGGATCTATTATATGGGTATTTTTTTATTGTAGTTTTGGTTTTGGTTACAGATCAAGTGAATAGTACAATTTGTTCTCTTACTACATTTTGAGATCACATGTTGCTATATTTTAAAATCTAGATGTAGCAGTCTGCAAACTTATCAATCTGTTCAGCCAACTTTGCATTTTAAAAGCACAATGTAAAGTGCATCCTGTTGGAAACCTAATAAATAAAATAATATGAAATTTACCTTCACTAATGTAAATGTCCGCCTGCTTGAGCAGCTCGCCGATGAGCAGCACGGTGGAGGTGGTCCCGTCGCCAGTAGCATCATCCTGCGCAGTAGAGGCGCGCGCGATCAGCGACGCCGTCGGGTGCTGGATCTGCATCTCGTGGAGGAGCACGTTTCCGTCCTTCGTGATCTTGATGTCACCCGCGCCCGACACCAACCTGCCAGCCCCATGTTATATTAACCTGCCCACTTTAACAAAATGAGATTTCCAAACATCTGTTAATAAAGGAAAAAAAAAAATGCAAGTTCCATTTTAGAAATTCTCATGCACTGAACGCTTTGACAGTAGGTAGGTACTACACGGCATGTCCACCAGCCCAAATCATATGATATCAAAAACTTGTTTTTTTATGACAAAATAATGTTTTTAGGTAAAGCTAGGATTTAATTAGTGTAAACAACGTTGAAAATACTTTATTCTGTTTGAAGACACTTAAAAACAAGGCTTTAACCCCCCATAACTTACATTTTCATCGTGCCTTTAGGACCTAGGTTAGTCCTCATCACATCTTGAATTCCTTTAGCGGCTGATATGTTCACTGCCAAAGCTTGGGCCGCTCGTGCAAATTCAGCTTTAGGATTTAATAAACTTATTGCAGCCATTGTCTACGCTTTTAATGAAATTATAATATGAAATCCGGTAAAAATCACGAGGAACACAACTGAGGCAGGCCCTGTTCCAAAACGTAAAGAAATAAATGATTGATTAATATAGAGCGTTTCAACAAATAGTTCCTTTGCCGTTATGTTGGCACCACTGTCTATCAACGACATCACACGCGAAGACTCTTCTACCGATTTTGTTAGTGTGTGTCTGCATTCTAATATAGTGTGTGTCTGAGTGCTATGTAGTGTGCGTGGAAAACATTGCTGCCAACATAACGGCATAGGAACTATTTATTGAAACGCATTATAGCGTCTTCTCTTTTTGTACGTGAAGTTAGCAGCCTCATCGTAGAATTGGTCATATAGCGCTTGGAGGATTTAGAACTGGAGTAGGCATTGGAGAAATCGTTGAACTTTCTGCAGATTTTTGCGGAAAGTGAGTCAACTAAATACTACATAGATCTTACAAACACTGACGCAAATATGTTATAAATATAAATATGTTGCATATTTACAATACAAATGTGTTACACACATACAAAAAACTTACACGCACCCTTTGCACTCGAAAGGTACCTTATACGGCGACACTAAAACATAGCATAGTCAAAATCCCATAATTCCACAACTTTATGTTAGGATGACGCACACTTCTTTGTATACTTAAATATTTAAAGTGTGATACTATTTTCGCAGATCTTTTCTATAAAGAGTGATTGATAGCACATTTTTTTTCCTTTTGGTACTATTTGGCAGTATTTATGCAGTATGCAGTACATATTTATTAGTATAATAAGAACTAGCTGAGAGACTGAGCGTCGCTAGTCGCTCGTTCAATCGGAGCGTTTATAAACTAAGTCTAGCTGGGAGACCGACATTCGCACGTTCAATCGGAGCGTTTATAACTTAAGGTGTTAAAAGGTCAAATCTCAAATTCTTGATGTTAAATATATATAACATACTTGAAACAATACAAAATATTACAAAACAAATTGAGATGAACAGAATCATAGAAATCACAAAACTTTGATGATTTTTTCCTGTAAGCCCTGTATTTTGTATTAATTGCAAATTCTCTCGGAAACAAAACATTAGTTTATAATGAAACCAACCCACAAAAATCGTTATTTTAATACCTTCGGTTTAACTTGAATGGTTTTTTTAACTTATTTTAAATCCAAGAAAAGTAATAAAAACATCGAAATATCGAGAATTTTGCGTTGAACTTCGACGTAATCGCCGCGACTGTATCCACAACATTGATCTGAACTTAAAATGATGAGTAACGTTACGGTCGATTTATTTTATCATGCAACAACCTCCTCAGCTTGACTGTACTTAGCGCCTTAAAACTCAGTTACTACATTTCAAACAAAACCTGGATCAAAACTATACAAATAGACACAATAAAATGTTTTATTTTATCAGTCCAATCTAAAAGTTATTATTAAAAAAGCAGTGACATACCATACACATACAGCGCCACCTTTCGTAAATTACAGTTAATACAATGTCAACTTCTTTGACAAAGTTTTGTTTAGCCGTGGAGCCCGTGGATTTTGGTTCAAAATTACAATTGTCTCGTTTGATAAAAAGTAAGTAGGTTGAACCAGCTATGGCAAGCATGTGATACAACCTGAACCTAGAAATGTAGAATAAATCATATGTACGCGATAAGTAAAACTGCTGAATAAAACGTACATTATTTTTGACATCACTTCGTATCCTGCGTGCATGGTATTTTTTTTATCGCTCTTAAGTCTTTTTATTTACATATTTACTTAAGTTCACATAAAATAAAAAATTAAAAGACAAAAAAAACAATAAAGTCTCGTAGGATTCGAATCCGGACCTACATAAAAGAACGCTCGCACCGAGACCGCCACGCCACTTATATTTTATTTATATTTCGCTCAAATCTCCCCTAAAATGAATGTTTTCGAAGATAAATTAGTATAGTTTAAATTAGATCAATTTTTTTTGTATGTAAATTGATAATTACGTAATTTCTGTTGCTCGCGTTCTACCTCGATTCCTTGTTTTTTTCCGAAACTCGGGTTGTCTGGAAGAAATCGCTTTTAGCGATAAGACCGCCCAGATTGTACTACTTGTTTCTTTTTTGTTTTGTATGTGTTATGTGTATTTGTATTGTAGTCAATAAAGAGTATTTGATTTGATAATTCCCTCATAGATCGATTTCTGGTGATTTTTAACCCCTATTCCTAGATTTTTGTCAAAAGGTTTCAAGGCGTTTTAGAAATCGTCTACGCTTACAAGGTAACTCGTTTAATTGGATAACTTGTTTAGTAGTACCTGTAAGATATATTTTCTAAAAAACATTTTGCAGGGTATTGTTTAAGTTGATAGTTTCCTTCTGAGGGACGAAAGGACAAACAATATTTGTTCTGAAAATACCTATGGGTCCAAGTATACCAAAAATATGAGCAGGTAAACTTGTCCCCACGACATTCTTTTTTATCTCACCTAAATAGAAAATGCATTTAATTTTTTTTTTCATTTCTTAAATATGGACTAAATTATACTTCTTAGTTTATAAAGGATTTAAAAATTAAATAACTATGTACTGTGTTTTACCTGGTAACATAAGAGTAACGTCGGGTAACAGAGGGGATTTTCATACAAAATGAGAATGTCCCTAACACCAAGTTAATATGTTACATCATCAAAAACTTTTTGTTTTTCTTTAGGACGTCAAAAACTTTTAAGTTGATATTATTTTCAATATGTCTTTGTTTTTAAATTCTTTGTTTGAAGAAAATTAAAGCAAATTCTAATATATATTTTTAAAATTTTGTCCCACGCACTCGACGTTTTCATAGAAACACTATTTTACTATAACAGTTACACAAATAATAACAGATTTCCCTGTTTTGAATGCTTCATTGATTGCTGACAGTGGCTGTTAAATTTGCTGAGCGGGATGCAGGGGAGGTAGACGACAGGCGCGAGCTAGTCGATGGCAAGTCGTGCAAGTGCCCGTGTGTGTTTATTCCGACGCCACTCTGTTACCGGCACAATGTGGTGAGAATTGATCATTTTTTAGTTATTCTTTGTGAAATAAGTAGCCTTAGAGTGATTTTTTTCCGGTGAACAAAACATCATATAATCCTAACCTACAAAAATCCCACTCTGTTACTGCTAAACTCTGTTACTACAATAGGTAACCGGGTTGCACATTGCATAACAGAGTTCTATTAATTACAATGTTTGGTTTCATATTAGTTGCTGTTGATATTACTGAGGCTGTTTTGTTGTAGTGGATAGTTATGTGAAACATCTACTCAATCAAATAGTTTCAGAAAGTCCCCACATAGCTCCGAACTGCCTCTCACCTATTTTTGTTTTATTAAAAAAAAAACATTAAGTATTTGCAAGTGAGCGTTCCTATTTTAAAGATTTATATGATAAGATGTTGACTTTTAAATAACTTAGGTATCAAAAGCAACGTGCATTTTTTTAAATCCTCAATTGATAAGCCCTTGGCATCATCTCATCTGATGGTATGTGACGATGATGCCAAAGATGGAAGCGGGCATACCAAGTTCCCCAGCGCAATGGGGAACTGGCTTTCTGATCTTCATGCCGGAACACATCAATGCTGTTAACATTGATGTTTGGTGGTAAAACTTAGATAAGATGGTGGTAGCTAGCTAGGCGGGCTCAGAAAATGCCCTACCACCAACCAAACCGAGTCCTACAAAGTTGTACCCCACTGGCAATCGAACCCGCGACCTACTGATGTGAAGCGAGCGGTCTTGCCACTAGACCATGGAGGCAATTTACCATAATCTTAACACTTTTACTACTCTGTGACTTTTGTCCCCAATTTCAGTTACATTGTTTAAAGTTTTATTACGGGTTTAGTTCTAACAATATAACTAATTAATATGTAATATGACGATTCTATAATTTTGTCATATTTTAAAACGGTGCATCTATTGTGACTGTTGTATGTAGGTATGCATTATAATATAGTTGTGGGTACATAACAATAAACCAGTTGATCATTGCATACTGAACTGAGCGTTTCCTTATTAATCCTATAAACACTACATGGTGTCAGGTGTGAATTTAAATCGTGAGAAATAGTTTAATTAGTGACAAAAAAGCAAAATGACAGAAAATCAGTTCAAATCAACTCCACCGCAAGCTACTACGTCATCGATAACCGGACTCGTGCAAGCTGCGATTCAACAGCCGGCCGCCATGATGGAGGATGGGAACGTTTCGTTAAATTGGCGAGAATGGAAGTCCGCGTTTGATTATTATTTAATTGCCTCTGGGAAAGAAAACGCGCCCGATCGGGAAAAGTGTGCATTATTTCTACATGTGATTGGAAAGTTTGGCCGTGAAATTCTAGAGGAATTGGAATTAAGTGAGCCGGGACGCAGAGTGTATGATATTTTAGTTAGAAAATTTTCGCAACACTGTGACCCTGCCCGTAACATAAATTTTGAAAGACACATTTTATTCGAAACATACCAACAGGTAGAAAGTTTTGACAAGTTTTTGAGCACTCTAAAAATGAAAAGCAAATCCTGTGAATTCGGAAATTTACGAAACAGTTTGATTCTCACTCAATTGATAAGAGGCATAAGAGATCCCGGCATGCGAGAGAGGCTGTTATCAAAGCAAGACCTGGAGTTACAAAGTGCGGTGTCATGGTGTCGCGCTGCCAAGATGTGACACATATTTCGGAACGTAAAGAAAATAAATATCTATAAAAAATGACAAAGTAACAGAGTGGTTTTAATACTTAAAAAGGAAGATATATTTTTATAATAAGTGTGATTTTTTATGCCATAATGAAGAATTTTTTGCCAAATGTTGTAACTTTAATACTTCAAATTTTCGTTAATGTTGAAATAATAAATATTTTCTTACAGTAACAGAGTTGTTTGTTTTTCACACCTTTTTTACAAAATTATCTATAAGTTTAAAAAAACAAGTAGAACATCTCTGCCAACGTAGCTAACGTGTCACTAATCTTAAGAAATTGTAGAAACGTTTGAATACAAAGAAAAATATAAATCCTTAAAATTGTTGTTGTATTTTTTTCGTATTTTCAAATCGGTTTATCTGCTCAAAATTTTGAAACCACCCCTTTCTATAGAAAAAAATACATGTAAATTCTTTTTTTTTAGATAAAAAAATATAGAAAAACATTTAATGATAATATGTCGTATATTAGAAAGTTGTTAATCATTTATTATGATATACAGGATGTTACAAAACTACCCCTAATCGTTGAAACGGCGTGGACTGTAAATTATTTTAAATGTTGGGTACTTTTTCTTTTTGCTGCATCAGTACAAGTTTCGCAGAAATCATCTATCGATTTTTTTTTAAATATCGATATGATATTTAAAGTTTTCCAGCTCTAGCAATCATCTGGTCGCGAACATGACCCCGCGCGCAAACGCGCAAGTCATAGCGCAGCGGCATATGAATGCAGCCTATCATAGCGCGGCTATCTGTACTCCTATCATGAACTGACAGGTGAATACCATAATGCTGTGGTTCTACATAGTCGATAATCTTATTTATGATTAAAAATAATTAGTTTCCGCAATTTTTTTATTTAACGTTTTGTTAAAAAATATATTATACAGTGGACTGCTTACATGACACACTTTAACACCCTTAATTCATTAGAAGTAGTTTTGTAACAACCTGTATTACTCAGTAGTATCAAACAGTTTTGGCGACGTTTTTAGAGATTTTTTTATTTCTAATGTTGATCAGCGCCATCTAGTTGAGTTTAGAGAAAGCCGTGAAAAATTTCCTATTGCCAATAAAACATGAGGCAGGTAGGCAGCACAATCATCAGGTATTTAATTCACTTATACGGAAAAAGATGGCGCTATAAAAAAATAACCTTCAAATCTCCCTAAAATATTATTTATTTCTCTAATCTTCTTATCGTGTGGCTGACACGTTCTTATCCACAAGGTATAGACGGCAGTTGCCTAGTGTTGCACTTGGCATCACCCGCGGTCACGTGTAGGGCATTTAGATTTACACCTACGGACGTGTGCAACGCGACCATCATCACATCTAGAAATCATCATTACTCTAATGTAAATCTTTTTATTTACATAAGTTCACACAAAATAAAAAGACGAAAAAACAATAAAGTCTTATGCGATACGAATCCGAACCTAAAAGCAGTAAAACGTAAACGTAAGGCCACTAAATACTTCCAAGCGATATATTTCGCTCAAATCTCCATAAAATGACTATTTTCTAAGATAATTCCCTCATAGATCGATTTTTAGTGATTTTTAACCCCTTATGCTAGATTTTCGTCGAAAGGTTTCAAGCCGTTTTCGAAATCGTTGGGAGTTGTGGGACACCAGTTTATGCGTGGTATTAATAGGGAACTAGCTGGGAGACCGACCTTCGCTCGTTCAATCGGAGCGTTTATAACTTAAAGGCGCTAAGTAGCGTCAAATCACAATATTCAATTTAAATTATTGAAATAATACTTAAAGCTATTACCACGGAAAAAATATATAACATACTTGAAACAATACAAAATATTAAAAAACAAACTGACTTGAACCGAATCATAAAAAATCACTAAAACTTTGATGAAAAAATGTTTCCTGTCTCGTGTGGGATTCGAATCCAGACCTACATAAAAGTATGCTTGCATCGAGATCGCTAGGCCACTTTGCGCCTCAACTCATTGTTAAAAATAAGTATCATATGCGTTTTATGTATATTTCGCTCAAATCTCCCTAAAATGATTTTTTTCGAAGATAATTCCCTCATAGATCAATTTCTGGTGATTTTTAACCCCTAATCCTAGATTTTCATCGAAAGGTTTCAAGCCGTTTTCGAAATCGTCGGGACAGCTAACTCGTTTAATAGTATTCCTTCAAAAACTCCACGCCGTCTGTTGTAGAAAAGCGCTATTATGTAGCCTCTTGTTTAATTGGTAAGAAAACGCAAAGCTATTTGTAGATGGCGCTACGCTTGGCGCGACGCTTGACTCATAACAACTTTCAATTAGTTCCGCGTTTTTTATTATCGAGGTGTTATAAATTATTATTTTTTTCTGTAAAATTATTAAATGGAAAATGTATGCGACTTGGATTGTTCCTCAATTAAAGGTGAAATTGAAAAGTACATAATTGAAAACGTAAAATTTCCCACGTCTTCTTCATCCGAGAATCTTTAGAAAATTAATGATTTCCATTATTATTGCAACCAATCGCCACACAACGTGGCATTTTTTTAATAATCTTATGTTTAGTTCACGTAAACAATTTTTTCTATACGTTTTGACAGTTAGTATGAGTCAAGCGATATCAGCGCCTCTATCGGCGAGCTTTGTCAGTTTTCTTCCCCATTTCTGGACCGTTCTTCAAAAGTCCATGTTGCTAAGGGCTCCAAGTAATTACCTACTCGACAAATGAAGGCGTTATTAGTAATAGATTACAAAATAAAATACGATCAAAATACGATAAATTCATTTTTATTCTTCTAGAATAAGTTTAGTCTTTTACAGATCCATTGTAGATCCAAAACCCCTAGCCATAGATTGATAGAATAATTGTTACAATCGCATTAGACAAAGATTTAAAAAAAAAACAGACGTAATGCACTGTAAATTCAAAAACATGAACATTGTAGCACTAGCAGGATTAGGGGTTAAAAATCACCAGAAATCGATCTATGGGGGAATTATCTTCGAAAAATTTCATTTAAGGGAGATATGAGCGAAATTACATAAAAGCAGAACGCATATGATGCTTATTTTTAACATAATATTCAAGCGTGATCTGGCGTAACGGTTGGGTGCTACCTTTCTTTTATGTAGGTCTGGGTTTGAATCCCACGAGACTTCATTGATTTTTTGTCTTTTTTTTGGGTAATTTTTATTTTTTTATTATTATGTAAATAAAACGACTTAAGAGCGATAAAAAAAATACCATACACGTGGGATACGAAGTGTGTCGAAAATAGTGTAAGTTTTATTCAGCAATTTTCTTATCGCGTACATAGGATTTATTTATTCTACATTTTAAGGTTTTAATAATATTTACAGGTTGTATCGCGTAGTTGCCATAGCTGGTACAACGTAGTTACATTTTGTCAAACGAGACAATCGTAATTTTGAATGAAAATCCACGGCTAAACAAAACTATCAAAGAAGTTGACATTGTATTAACTGTTATTTACTAAAGGTGGCGCTGTATGTATTTATGATATTTCACTGTTTTTTGAATGAAATTACAGGAAATATATAAGTTTTAACTTTTAGATTGGACAGATAAAATAAAAAAGTTTATTGTGTGAATTTGTATAGTTTTGATTTGAACCAAGTAAAGTTTGAAATGCAGTGACTGAGCTTCTAGGTACCTTATTCAAAGACTCTGACTCGGATCTATTGAAGTTTGCAGTAATTTATATAGGTACATGAACGCAAATTACAATAAAATTATACGTGTCATATAAAAGATTTCAACGCGAGCTGCATTAACAAGTTTTCATATAAAAGACATCAACGAGTGTTACAATGTTTATGTTTCGAATTTACTGTGAATTACATTTGTTTTTTTTTATATCATAGTCGAAAACGATTATGTTTATGTTTCGAATTTACTGTGAATTACATTTGTTTTTTTTATATCATAGTCGAAAACGATTCTAACAATAATAATTCTATCGGTCTATGGTTAGTTGTTTTAGATCTACAATAAATCAGTGAGAGTCTAAACCTAAACTTATTCTAGAAATAAGATGAATTTATTTTGATTGTTCCTACGTAATTTTTGTACATACATACTAATGTAATGCTAATGTATTTCACTAATGGCGCCATCTTTTGTCGAGTAGGTGAATTACCAGTGAATTATATTACTTGGAGCCCTTTGTTGCTAACATTGACTTTTAAAAGCACGTTCCGCGCTACTCGACAACAGATGGCGTGCAGTTCTTGAAAGAATGACCTCAGGAATGACAACATGCACTGATATTTTCGTGTATTTTTCTGCCATTTTTCATGTCTCCAGTTTTTTAAGTGAATTAGTTGTCCATTAAGTGAATTAGTTTATAAACGTTCCGATTGAACGTGCGAAGCTCGGTCAACCAGCTAGTACTAATTAACTGATAAAACCAATATAATTAATTTCTTGTTTCATGTCGTTAATCTGTTATTGCCCATCTCTAGTTTAGGAGGATATGTCAATTTTGACCATAATCGTCAAATAATAATAAAATAATCGAAAGTTCGCCATCAGTTGCGATTTATGTACGAGTAGAGTACAAAAAAAATAGACGCTCATTCTCTGCATGCCGGTGATATCGATAAAATCATATCTCATATAATGGGTATGCACTAGGCCGAACGGCCATTTTCCTTTCTCAGCAAGTTTAGGTATGCACGCTTTTTCTGTAGGTATGCCACGTCCATTATCTTCTACGTCATTGGAAAAGTCCCTATAGTATAGGATAGGATATCAAAATTAGATCATGAGGCTTCTAACTTCACGGTCACGGGTCAAGTTCCAGATCAAAGTGATATGGTAGTATGGTAGACATTCCCTTTCACATTTATAGCATTTAGAAAGCGTTCCAAATTAGTTTCGTTAGAGTAATTTTTACTCTGACAGCAGGATAGCCTATTATATTTTGTGTAAGTGTGAAAGGGACAAACTCTTATCAGGTGAATCTTAACTTGGTTATGGAACGACTTCTTGCAATAAACTATCCTGCTGTCAGGATAACATACCTCACGGATGCGTTCTAGAACATTTTCAGGATAAACAACTATGTGACGGTGTTTTATCTCTTTTTTTCCTACAAGAATAATAAAATATTATCCTTGTCTCTCAGTATTAATTTCATTTCTTCCCGACTTATTTCTCAGCTATTTTGGAACGTTGCCTTAGATCACTGTGTCGGTTTCGACTTCGACGACCTTATTTATATCCCTTTACAGAAATAAAAATCTATTTTTGTACCTTTCTGCGATGTACGAGACACTGCGAGAAGTTTCCCACGTGCATAATATATAAGCTTTGCCGGGAGAGTGCAACAACGATTTGTATACTGAAATTGAAACCGAATTATGGGTGTCCGTAGCGAAGAAGCTGAAGACTTCAAGAATAAGGGTAATGATGCCTTCAAAGCTGAAAAATATGAAGAAGCCATATCCCTCTACACGAAGGCAATCAGTCTCGCCGAGAGAGACAGCCGCGATCTCGCTACATACTTGAAAAACCGCGCGGCGGCCTATCTCAAGACCAAGGAATACGACAAGGTAATAAAGGACTGCGATGACGCTCTGGCGATTATTCCTGAAGATCCGAAAGCGCTTTTCCGACGGTCTCAAGCTTTGGAAAGCTTAGGACGATTCGAGGAAGCATACAGAGATGCCAAGACAATTTTCACAGTGGAGCCGAGCAACAAAGCGGTGCAGCCGGTGCTGGCGCGGCTGCATGCCATGGTACAGGAGCGCGCCCGCCAGAGCGCGCAGACCTCTAACAAAGTGGAGCAGATGTTCAAGTTGGCCTTTGACATAACTGAAAATAAGGAAAAGCGGGAAAAGGCTATGTCCAATCTGCTGGTTCTAGCTAAAGAAAACACAGGTGCTGAGATAATGATAAAAAATGGAATCATTCAGAAAATACAGCAACTGTTGAAAATTGAAAAAAATTGTGACATTTATGTAAATGCTATTCGAGTTATAGGACAACTTTGCAAAAGGAATGTGGGAGCAACGAAGGAAGTTATTAAGGTGGTTGGAATCCCCTGGTTCCTAGAGATCATGGATAGTGACATAGAGGAAAGAGTGACAGCAGCACAATATTGTCTCCAAGTGATTTTGGATACATTTTCTGGCATGGACAGCAAGCAGGATTCAAAACCAGATAAAAAAATATGTGAAGAACATAAGCGTGAGATTGATACTCTGTTAACATGTCTGACTTATTCTATTACAAATAGAGTTATTACTGGGTCGGCTAGGGATGCAATTATGGAGCTCATCATGAGAAATTGCCATTACACAGCTCTCAACTGGGCTGACAGGTTTGTAGAGATCAAAGGATTGCAAAGACTACTTGAAGTTTGCAGTGAGTTGGAAGAATATAAGTATGAATCAGCAATGAATATTACTGCGTCTTCCCGAACTATTGCTGCTGCTTGCCTTGCTAAGATTTATGAAAATATGTACTATGATGAAGCCAGAGAACGTTTCAATAGTCAAGTTGATGAATTCATCAAGGACAAGTTATTGACTCCTGATCTTGAATCAAAAGTAAGAGTCACTGTTGCTATAACATCCTTGTTGCGGGGTCCAATAGATGTTGGAAACTATGTTATTTCAAAAGAAGGTATTATGGAAATGATTCTGGTGATGGCTCAGACCGATGACCCCCTTCAACAGAAAGTGGCCTGTGAATGCTTAATTGCTGCTGCATCAAAGAAAGACAAAGCGAGAACCATCATTAACAAAGGTGTTGATATTTTGAAGAAATTGTACCAAAGTAAAGATGATGCTGTGAGAGTTAGGGCTCTGGTTGGTCTTTGCAAAATTGGCAGCTTTGGAGGAGATGACGCATCAGTTCGACCATTTGCTGATGGCTCTACCAAAAAACTAGCCGAAGCCTGTAGGAAGTTTCTCATCAATCCAGCAAAGGATAAAGATTTAAGGAAATGGGCTGCTGAAGGTCTCTCTTATTTAACTTTAGATGCAGATGTTAAAGAAAAACTGGTGGAAGATAAGGCTGCACTGCAGGCTCTTATAGAGCTGGCAAAAACTGGCGACCAATCTTGTTTATATGGTGTAGTGACTACACTTGTCAATTTATGTAATGCTTATGAGAAGCAAGAGGTACTGCCAGAAATGTTAGAGCTTGCCAAGTTTGCTAAGCATCATGTCCCTGAACAGCATGAGTTAGATGACCCTGATTTTGTAAATAAGCGGTTAACAGTATTAGCCAAGGCAGGAGTAACATCTGGTTTGGTAGCACTTTCTAAAACTGAAAGTGACAATTCTAAAGAATTGATTGCCAGAGTCTTTAATGCCATTTGTAGCCTGCAGGAGCTGAGAGGTATTGTGGTGCAACAGGGAGGAGCCAAAGTCCTAATACCTATGTCTTTAGAAGGAACCAAAAATGGTAAAAAACAAGCAGCTCAAGCATTGGCCAGAATAGGAATAACCATAAACCCTGAAGTAGCATTTCCTGGGCAAAGAAACTTGGAAGTAGTAAGACCTCTTGTGTCACTATTGCATCCAGAGTGCAATGCTTTGGAAAACTTTGAAGCTCTAATGGCACTATGTAACCTGGCAGGAATGAATGACACAACTCGCAAGAGGATATTAAAGGAAGGAGGCTTAGTCAAAATAGAACAGTACTTATTTGAGGATCATTTGATGCTTCAAAGAGCTGCCACACAATGTATCTGTAATTTAACACAATCTGAAGAAGTCATCAAGATTTATGAAGCAGACAACGACAGAACTAAATATCTATATTTGCTATGCCAAAATGAGGATGTTGACACGGTCATGGCCGCCGCGGGTGCACTCTGCGTGCTCACGTCAGCCAGCAAAGTTTGCTGTAGGAAACTGTTAGATCTTCACTCTTGGGTGGAGTCGCTCAGATGTTTACTGGCCAATCCCAACAAGGAGATACAATACAGAGGAACGTACATAGTACACAACATTGTTAAAGGAGACAAAGATACAGCCTCAAAAATATTTGAAACTGACGTCATGGAAATATTGATGGCTCTCACAAAATTAGATGATGCTGAGAGTAAAAAAACTAAAGAATTTGCTCAGAAATGTCTTGATGCTGCAGAGGAACTTGGCGTGATAAGGAAGCCTGATGAAACTCGAGTAGTAGACCCCTTTGAAGATGCTGCAAAACATCTGAGTGACAATGAAGATATTGCCTGAAGTTTTTAGACTGTAGGCAGTTCATTAGGGTAGACCTTATTAAGCTAACACATATAATCTAAGAATAGGTCTTTCTAATATACCTTTTAAGTACTATGTACTGCATAAAAACTATGAATATAACTAATTATATATAAAATAGTATTTGTCAGTTATTTTACAATACATTAACTATATTATTTATTTTTTAATAAAGTTATATAATTTATAAATATACATATGTATACATGTGTATTTATTATGTTAACCCCCACAAGTATTAGTACACAACATTGTTAAAGAAGACAAAGTTATGTTATGTACATATTAATATATTACAGTTTAGGGTTCGTCCATTAATCACGTAAGGCTCAAAAGGAGGGGGAGGGGGTTCGGAAAAAATCACAAGGGGGAGGGGGGATGTACTGAGATATCACGTGTATTTATCGTGGAGGGGGGGTCTAAAAAGTTGCTAAAAAACGTCACGTGATTAATGGACGACCCCTTATTAACATTATCATCACCCAAAAGACATCGTGACTATTCGTGACAAGGCCTGCCTACGCTAAGTCTTGCGGTGCGTGGTCGCCACTCTAGCTTAGTACTTTATTTCTCATAAGTACATATCTCCTCATTTGGGACCATCTATAAATTACGTCACACGTTAAGGGGGAGGGAGGGGTTCAACGAAGTGTGACATTATGTGACAAGGGGTGGGGGGAGTCATAAACGTTGTGACGTCTCATAATAAATAATAATAATAAAATAAATAACTTTGGAATTTATGTTTTCATTTATTCAATTCTGGGTGAAAAATTGCAAAATAGTGTAGTCACACTAGGGAGGGAATGGAAATGTGACCATCTGTGACAAGGACGGGGGGGGGGGGGGGGTCAAAAAATCAGCTCCGAAACTCCGAGCGTAACGCGCTTAAGTACAAATATTACAGAATAAGTACCAGGCGCCGTCGCAGCCAAAACTTTGGGGGGGGGTCTTATAAATAGTAGGGTCGAGAAAATTAGGATAAATTGCACAAAATATCTTATTTAAGGAAAAAAATGACACAAATAGGAATTATGTGTTAGTGGTCTTATCTTGGTAGCAAACATTGGCGTAACTATGTTTTTTTAAGTAATTAATGAGGTAACACAATCAACCACCCTACATGTATAATAATTGTTAATTTATCAAATAAAACACTTCAGTTTCCTGTTTTAGTTTAATTTTACACCCTCCCGTTCACTCCAGTAATTTAAGCGGGAGCAAAAGGTACTGTCCTATTTATAAAAAAAAACGCAAGCGAAGCGAGCGCGGAAATTTTTAATTTATCAAATTAAAAACCTGTTTACCTGCAATTTTAAGAAGTTTTATAAATTTTACGCCCTTCTTTGCATGTCCCTCCAGTAATCAAATTTAAATTATATCAGATTATCTGCATTTTTAAGAACTTGCAATTTTTACGCTCTCTTCTGCGTGTCCTTCTACTATTGTAATTAACGAGGTAGGAGAATCAACCAACTACCCTACTGGTGTAAAAAGCCGCGAGCGTAGCGAGCGCGAATTTTTTTTAAATTAAATTAAACACTTCACTTTTCCTGCATTTTTAGGAAGTTTTAGTTTAATTTTACACTCCAGTAATTTAAGAGGGAGCAGAGGTTACTGTCCTATTCATAAAAAAGACGCAGCGAAGCGAGCGCGAAATTTTAAATTTATTCATCAAAAACCTCAGTTTACCTGCAATTTTAAAAAGTTTTATCAATTTTACGCCCTCCTTTGCATGTCGCTCCAGTAAAATAATTTATGAGGCAGCACAATTAATCTGCCTCCTGCCTTGTATACATCCGAGTGACTGACTCGGTGGTTAAGTGGTTAGCGATCCTGACCTCTGATCCGAGAGTCGTGGGTTCGATCCCCATTCAGGGCAAACTTTTCTGTGATGAGCAGAATTGTTTGCTCTGAGTCTGGGTGTATTATATCTATATATGTATGTATTTAAAAGTATATGTTATTATTATTACATATAAGAAAGCGCAAGCGACTTCTTTCACAAATTGTAGAAGAACCTCTTCTTTGTCGGTAGTCGGTTTACTCTTGGCAGAGTGGTCGTCGTCATAGGGTTGCCAGGCCCAATGAGAGACATCACGCTACTACTCATGAAAGCCGTTGGATATAGCCAGAATATGATATATAATTTGATGGGGGTAAATTAATATTTGGGATGAAACGCAGTTGAACTTTCAAAACGGCAATTTCATAGGTAGGTGCGACTCCTGCGAGAGGTCGCGACGCGAGTCATGCGTGTCCGCATGAGTCACTTATTCGTTCGAGATATTTTGGCGGAGCGGGTTGACGAAAAGCCTAACAAAAGCCGGACAGGCCGGACTAGCATATATTTGGCCCGACACGGCTGTAAAAAGCCGGACATGTCCGGCTAAAGCCGGACACCTGGCAACCCTACGTGGTCATCATGGCGTAGAAGAATCTATGGCCCTGTTAATCTTAAAAGGCGCAAGCGAAGCGAGCGGCAAAATTTTAAGCAGGAGGTTAATTATTTATTAAATATTCGTGAATTGTCTATTTTATAAGGTAAGGCATTTTGATGTGCACGAGTTGCGGGGAGGGGGGGTCATGACCCCTATGACCCCCCCCCCCTCGGACCGTGCCTGACACTGTAATATTTATGCATCGTTGCTCTGTCGCTGGCGCTTTCTCTTGTCATTTTTATAGATTTTTTTATTAATCGATCATTATATTCAAATTTCGAATATCTTTTGGCAGGCGCAGGAGCATTGACTCATTTCTATTCTGAATCTCAAACGTTCGACACCGTAACATCACTTCAGTATTTTACCGCATAACAGTTTAAGTTTACCTATCTCCAGTGAAAGTTATCAGTTTTTAAGTGCCTCATAAAATTTTCAGCCACTTTTATTTGCGACCCTTTAGGGTCGTTATTCTGGAAATAAAATATCATTGGCAGTGGCAGTAAGATTTATTTTCTCAATTATATTATTAAATTCTTCTCTACCTCCTCTTATTCTGTCGATGGGCGACGGCTCCAGACAAGCTCCCCGCCGCCGCAAGTACTTACTTGTCTACCTACCCAAGTACCACTGTCTACCAAAGAGTAAGGAATATCAACTTAATCTACAGGATGTAACAGAAAGGTGTGATAATACTTCAAGGTTGGCTTTTACCCATCAAACTGTACAACTTTTGTTCTACAACTTTCAAATCGCAAAATTTTTTTGGACTTTTCATACAAATCGATCAGCTGGCGAACCAAGTTTGTAAAAGTCCGAAAATTTCTTTGCGATTTCAACAAAGTTGTAGAACAAAAGTTGTTCAGTTTGATGGGTAAAAGCCAACCTTGAAGTATTATCACACCTTTCTGTTACACCGTATATGAAGAGGAAGGATTACCGAGCCATCTCATTATAATTCGGTATTTCCCTTTCTACGACCATATTTGAAAGTAATCTATTATTATTAGAATTATTATTATTATTTTTTCACATCAGGCGAAACGTCCGTTTTATAGATATTTATCCCCAATACAAAAGTTTTAAATTGTTCTTCTCAAACTTTGCAATGCCCATTACTTTAATAGAATCAATCACTAACCTGCAATGGCCAATGGTAAGCTCGGTTTTATTTTTAGGGTTCAAAGGCCGACGGGACCCTATTACTAAGCCTCCGCTGTCCGTCCGTCCGTCCGTCCGTCTGTCAGCGGGCTGTATCTCATGAACCGTAATAGGAATAGGTAGATAGTTTAAATTTTCAGTTCATACTTTGTGGTAATAGGAATAGGTAGATAGTTTAAATTTTCAGTGTGTATTTCTGTTATGTTGCCGCGATAACAACAAATAAAAATGTTTTTTTGGCTTTTTTTGCTCGATCTTAATAATGGCAACATATAGTAGCGAAAAAAATATATTATTATGTTTAAAAATTTTCCGGGGTCCCCATCCCCACCCCATACTAGAGACGTGTTTTTTGGAGTTTGTTGTAAGATGGTAGGTACGGAACCATGGAACCCTTATGCGCGTGTCCGACACGCACTTGGCCGGTTTTTTCTAGGATATGCGCAAGCCGCTCTGAGTCCAACCAGCACAACACTGTGCCTACTACACAGACAACCTTTAATTATTTTCTATGCCGATGCCAAACAAAAGCAGTCGAGAGAATAGAGATTAGATTACCTATTTATAGCAAAAGTACCTATTAGTACCCATAGCAAAAGTATCTATTTTGGTTGAAAAACACAGTAAAAGCTTATACTTCTTAAAAATATTATCTGCGGATTCTATTAAAAAATAGTGAAAAGTTGTTCAGTACATAAGTGAGTAGAAACAAACAAGTAGTATTTTTTTTCAGGGAAGTGTCAGATTTTTTCCATTATTTAAAGTTCGCGCCTTTTTATTCCAATCTTTCCACATTGGAATACCGCGTCCTTCCCCTCCTCGGCACTCCCTTGACTTCATAAATACCTACCTACCAGTTTTAAGTAAGAGTATTTTACAGTACACACTTTAATAAAACGAGCAATAAGAAATTATTTAAATGCTTGTTTAAATTTATTTGAATTTGCTAGTCATTGAAAATATATGCAATTTATCAAGGATTGAATATTAAATACTTTTACTGAGCAATTACTGAGTATAAAAATAATCAATTTAACCTAAAAATATAACGATGTAGTGGTTTAAGTTGCAATAAAAGCGCGCACAGAACGCAACCTTTTCCAATGACAGCTTGATTTGGTTTGGTTTCCGCTACTGTGCTATTGTGCTATTTTTTTGGATTTTCCGCAGAAAATCAAAGGAAAATGTCGATATCGGCTGCTACAGGTAAGGACCAGATGTTAAGGCGTTTTTATTTGTATTAATTCAGTAATTTTGGTACATTTTCCTACCATACACAGTCGAAGATTGTTTGTGGAGCAATTCCATGGAATCCCATATGGCGGTCTACACACCACATGATAGACTGACGCTATTCAGAGCATCAGAAAATCAGTCTTGATAGGATTTTTCTCATCGTAATAGATGGAAGCTTGTAATTTTAGGTTATAAACGTTTTCTTCTAATGTAAAGGTTTAGGGTTATTGAGAAATGGTGACTTTTTTTTACATCCCCTGGCGTCTTCTACGATTACTTGAAGCGGAGCGATCGCCACCTATATTTTCTCTACTCGATAAATATATAAATGCATATTGAATTTTTCACCAAGATTCAAATGTAAACAAACATTACCTTCAATATTGTCAATCTAAATTGTATTTAATTACATAGAAATATACTTTTTCTTGGTGGCCTAACTTTGGATGATGCCTGTCAAATAAATATAAAATATTTATATTGCAGATGACCGTACAGAAGGAGACGATGACACATCACAGGGAAGCCAGCCCAAAGACAACAGCAGTGACTCAGATAGTGAAAATGAAATAGAAAACGATATTCAGAACCAAAATGGAGGGCAACCCAGCCCTGAAGTTCATGAAATTACCAGTGATGATGATGATGACGATTGTATGGTCACCAATGAAGATGAAGAGTCATCTAGTTCAAGTTCAAATTCTAATGACAGTTCGGAAGGTTCACAACAGTCTAACAAACTTATGGAAGCCAAACATAATGAGGAGCAGATGGAAAATGGAGATGATGAATCTGATGTAGAAGAAATCACCATGGAGGATCCCCTGAATCAGTCACAGAATAAGAATAAATCCATAGTTATCAATGACACCAAAGGTTTGGCTGAGCTAGCCTCTAAACAAGCTAATACAAATGGAGAAGAACAGAAAGAACCAACAGTGGTTATCATTGACACCAATTCAATTTTGGCAGGAAAAGGACCAATACCTCTTCCACAGAATAGAGCCATTTCCACAAGTACTCAAGATGCTCAAAACTTGTGCCAAAGTATAGCTGCACGTGGCACAACTATCACGCCTGTCTCCTGCAGAAATACTGCATCTATTCAGACTGCCCCACAGGCCCCGCAACCCAACATATTGCCGTCTCTAACTGATGATATGTTCGTAGTGGAAGCACCTTCATTCATAGTTCCTTATGTGTATGAAAAACCTTCTATTAAGCCATTCAGAGAATTTGTTGATAAATTGGGAAAAGACCTTGAAGAAATTAAATTGAAAGAAGGGCAGGAAAAAATGGAAAAGGAAAAAGCTGAGAAAGAAAAAAAGGAGAAAGAGAGAAAAGAGAGGCTTGAAAGGGGTGAAGAAGTTAGTGATGATGATGAGCCAAGTGAGACAGAAAAACAGGCAGAAGAAAAAACGAAGAAAGAGGAAAAGAAAAAGAAGAAGCGCAGGACTGAAGAAGACGATGACTCATGGGATGGTGAGTCTACTAGTGATTCTGAAGCTATGAGTGATACTGAAGCTGTTGTGATTAAAGATAAAGCAGATGAAGTTAAAGACCCCATAAGTATGATTGCCATGGGACTTTCAGGCAAACCAGATCCTTACTTTGATTGTACACTTGGTAAATTCTTTGTAAATATTGGGCTGAATCTTGTACAGGAGTATGTGCAGAGTGACTTACTTAAACAACAGCAACGGAAGTTATATAAAGAAAAGAAATCTGGTCGCAGCACTAATGCTACAGAGTCTGCTATCACATCTCTTACACAGAATTTGGAATTTAGCCGAAAAACAAATGCTTCCTATGCATTGAAATATAACAGGTGTATGTTTTGTAGTTTTAAAACAGAGTCAATGCTTGTTATGTCACACCACTTAGAAGCACCTCATATGCGAAACAATATTTACAAGTGCAACACTTGTGCATTTGAAATTCGTAGCCCACATGACATTTTATTTCATATGGAAGCAGAACACAACATTAGAGGAAGGCTGGAGAGAGCACCTGCCTACCAACAGTGTGCTAATTGTCATTTTGAAGATAATAGTAAAACAAAACTGGCTCGTCATCTTATTGCTTGTGCGAAGAAGTTCAAACCAGAATTTAACCTTTCACCACCTCTTGAATGGGAACCTCCTGCAAAAATACCAAAATTGTCAAGGGCAAGGAATAATGTCATAGCTCCATATGGCGCTAATATCACTCGACCAGTGGGTATGAATAACCTTCCTAGGCCTCCTATAAATATACATGGCAACATGACAGGTTTACCCATCATGGGCCGGCCACGCGGGCGGCCGCCATTGTCGGGAGGTCCACCGCGGCCGCAGACTGTCGCCGGCGTGCCCATCATCCGTGGCGGCGTCATGATCATGCACAACACCCACCCAGGGCATAATATTGCTAATTATCCTCTAATGCAAAACAATCAACCCAGCTCTAATGCTACGCCTAAGATTTCTATAACCCCATTACCTAGAGCACCACTACCGTCGTCCTCACAGTCTTCATTAAATAACAAGGCAACCTTTGTTATCTGCGAAATTTGTGATGGTTACATCAAAGACTTGGAGCAGTTACGAAACCACATGCAATGGATACATAAAGTAAAGATCCATCCTAAGATGATATACAACAGGCCACCACTGAATTGCCAGAAATGCCAGTTCAGATTCTTCACTGATCAAGGACTGGAGAGGCATCTTTTAGGCTCGCATGGGCTGGTCACTAGCTCTATGCAAGAGGCAGCTAATAAAGGCAAAGATGCAGGTAGATGTCCTGTGTGTGGCAGAGTGTACCAGTGGAAGCTGCTAAACCACGTTTCGAGGGATCACAGCATGACGCTTAAGCCTGCCCATCTGTCTTATAAGTGTACTGTGTGCACTGCTACATTTGGAATGTATAAACAGTTTGAGAACCATGTTTATTCAGCCCACAGTGTTGTTGCTAAGCGCGTGATGGACAAGACCAAGACCACAGCACCTGTTAAGACTAATGATGACCCACTACTGAAGCCTTTAAAAATTAGTGATGAAATTACTATTATTCCTCAACCGGCAAAGTCCTCTGTGACCATTACAGCAAAGGGGAAATAACAGAGACAGCGAGGGTGTGACAGCACACTGACATAGTACCTAGCTAGCCTTGTCTACTGATGCACTTCCGTAATATTGAGCAGTATTTTGTAAATAATCTTGAGCAACATTAAATGGTATTTATGATATTCGGAAGCTGCATGTAACCTATAGCAAATATTTAGTTAATTATGATTATGACGTATGAGTGAATGTATGGCATATGACAAATCAAATTGTAAATGCAGCATATAAAACTGTAGTTTATAATACATTTTTAAAAGTATGTTTAGTTTGTAATTTTACATCCTCATTGTACCTCTAGAGCCTTTCTAGTAGTATTTGTGATTGTGAGCTGTGTGAATTGTGTAAGTCACAAAGTAATGAAGATCTGCATCCTCTTGTAATTAAATATAGTTAAGCATGTGAGAAAATGGCTAAAGCTTGATGAGCATTGTCTATTTTTATAATAATAATCCATTTTATTTATTTGCAAAACCAATATGAATACTTATAGGCAGTAAGTTGCAACTGTTATAGAATTATATTTGTTAGCCTTGCATTATTTAAATCACAGATTAAAATGTTAATAGAAAACGTTCATAAGGATTGTAATATATCATATACATACATAGGTAAATACTTTCCATTACCTAATTATGATTGTATAATAATCAACTTGTAGAATTATATAAGTTAATAAAAAATGAATACATATAATTAATGTCTACACCATCCATCATATTGTAACAGTGTTGACAAACTAGCAGAAATGGACACATTGGTCTTAATTTTGATCTCCTTGGACCAACAATTAACCGACTTGAGTGTAGATTGGTGAAATATAACTGTCTACTAAATTGTTAAACGTACTTATGAACTGATGCAGAATGTATTTTTATTTAATAAAAAGACCATTACAAATTGTAGTATACCTTCAGTATTTTTATTTGCTATCTTCCATTTTGAAGGTTGACATCAGATCAAATAATTCTTATTATCATCTATGTACTCTTGTATAAAAAAATTGACTTCCCATACAAACTTGGCGGATCAGTTGTTCAATTACTATGAGTCAATTTTTTTTTGTGAACTGAGTATAGATACCTAGGTTCCTTAGAAAAAGTTAAGTTTCACGAGTCGAAGGAGTCGTTAAATTTTTAACAGGTATTTCATAAGGACCTCATACAAGTTATGTTCAACGTTTTGTATGAGATCTTTTTCATTTTCATCAAAACCTGATTAGAGCAAAAGCTAAACGTATGATCATTAATATTTAAAAGGCAAGTTAAAGTGTTCGGTTCTACCATACACCAATTTATTTACATTCTGTATTAACACATATAATATGTACCTAGCTATAAATGTATCTTACTATTATCATCTATTATTATCTATTATAAGTAGATATATATTCCACGGCCATCTTGTAGCCGCCATTTTGCCCGGCACAGCGGGCAGCCCCACTTCACAAAGCCCCGCCACAGCCACAGCCATGTCGGCATCGGCTCGGTACGGCGGCGGCGGCGGCGGCCGGCGGCGGCGCGGCAACCAGCTGCGCTGCGTGTAGGTTAAAAAATGCTCACTGGCGCACAGCATCTACCGCGCGCCGCCGTTGCAGCGCGCTGTCTTCCTTCATCGCGATACATATCGTCGTCAGTTCTTTCGTTTTACCGATTCGCTGTTGCCTAGGTAAATAAAAGCAAATAGGAGTTTAAACCCTATCGAATCCTAACTTTTCCGGGTATTTCCAGAGACAGCGAATCATAAGCGAATATACAATAATAATACGATAATATTTTTATGATGCTGTTATTGTATACTGCCCTCGCCCTCATAAGAAAGATGGCCGCAAAGTATATGGTGTTTCCGTATACTTTGCGGCCTTCTTTCTTATGAGGATATTATTAATAATAATTTCTTTATTCAGTCAGGCAGCAGACCCATAAATGTACAAATAATAACTAAAAATAAAATAGAATAAAGAGATACTTAAAAACATAAATAAATTAAAGTAAAATAGGTAGGTACTACGTCAAATATTTAAAAATTAAAAGTAGGATTAGGCATACCTATGTAAAGAGTAGGTATACCTATGAAGTGTCGTCATTACTTCCTGTTCCCACTGCGATGTATATAGTGACAGCCAGGCTATGTATATTGGAATGCAGTGCATCGCTCACAGCTCGCAATATAGTGTTGCGAGAGCGCCGCAGGCGAACCTAATAGGAAGCCACGCGCGCTCTCACAACCGCAAAGAAATCTGGCACCCGCGCATCGGCGAACATGCTCGACGCGCTGCAATAGCGAGGCAGCCTCATGAGGATGAGGGCGCGAAAAGCGTTATTGTATTGCACCCTCATGGAGCCCCATGACTTTCTGCAATAGTTGCTTCAGAGTTGATAGGTGTAGAAACATTGGCAATATGCACTAAAAGAGTGCGCTTGACCTCGTCACTACACCCACCAAATCTGCGCGCGAGCATGTTGCACCTGACGGAAAGCGCCCTCCTTTCCCGTTTTATGTCTCTGTCATCCCTCCTGTCGTCGGTGAGGACATGCACTAGGTACCTATTTAAACTGGGCTACAACGCGAACCACTGAACCTTTAAGCCTTAATTCCGGCACATTCTCCAGACCTCTCTCTGCCTTAAAGACCATGGCCTCCGTTTTTAAGGCATTATATTTCAGTCCGTGACAATCAGCATAATTCTCACAGACTAAAAGCAGGCTGATAATTATAAAATTATTGGCTCACTTCTTATAGCGTAACCTACTTAACGTATAGTAAATATTAAAAATCTATTTAAATAAAATAATCAATCAAAATAATAAAACAATTAATATAATTTAAAAGTAATTTTCGTAACAAAGGTATACGTAACTAAGAGGTCACATAATTAACGTCGATTTAACAACGGATACGGAAAACGTGTTTGAATTTGAATACTAGGGTCGCGATCAGAACCTGTACTCTGACAGCAACCGTTTACTCTGACAACAGGTAGCATAATATAAATCGCGTAGGTGTGAAAGAGGGGGTACGAAACGGTTGCTTTCAGAGTGCAGGTTTTGAACGCGGCTTAGGTAGGTACATATGCTAGCAGCCAGCATGCATTGGTAGAAACAGTACGTAAAGAGAACCTTCGCGGCGTTCAAATCGAATACTTCCAACCAGTGAAATGTCATATCTCCAGAACACTATTCTATATCGCAAACACAGATTGGTCATGAAATAAAAACAATAACGAAAGAAAGAGATGATGTCATTACTCAACGAATGTGCGTGAGCGAGATACAATCTTCATCTTTTGTCCCTTACGCGCGTATGCGATTTTGTTTGTTTGCCCACAGTTGATAGGGGGCAAACAAATTATCCGACAGAATTAGGTGGTCATCTTGATACATACATTGAGACGTAGCAGTTGCACCATTTGAATTAAGTCGGGTTATATTGGATATTCGGGATACCAGCGCAGCAAAAATATTTTACCCCAAAAAGTGGGTTATTTCAATATCCCGGTTACTTAATACAAATAACTACTTCTTGTTGTGTTAACGTTATCGTTAAAAGTTCCACTAATTTCTCAAAATGGATATTTGAGAAATTAGTGGAACTTTTAACGATAGATATGAACATGAACCACAGATTTTTTATAATAGACATTTTGAATGAAGTGATTAAATTAAATGAGATTCTTTCTACAGTAAGTCGCATACATCGTTATAATAAAACATATATAACGGTAAATATATACAGTAAGTTTGCGTTTTGTTATTGCATCAGCAACATCATTTTAAGCAATAACAAAATGCAAATGTATGTAGATTTTAAACTTGAGATCCTGAATAAATAAGAAGCTCTAAAGTTCTGGATTGTTTTATATCGGAAGGCACCATTTAGGCAGAGTTTTTTGACATCATTTTGGTCTCAAAGTTCTAGCTGGAACCAATCTACCGTTATATTTTGGGTGTTATTGAAGCATTCATTTTTAAATTTTGCATGTGGGTAGGAGGCTCTATTTCAGCACTAATTGTTGACATATAACTAAATACAATTGATGTAGTAGTTCCTTGGTTCCAGATCCAGATATGAGGCTGCTAGCGGATCGTTCCGCTAGCAGCCTCAGTGGAAAATTCGATTTTCTGTGAAACTACGATAGCACATTTTTCCCCTTTGGGCACTATTTGTCAGTATTTATTGGCATTATCAGAATATTGAAATTCGAACATAAATAAAAAATTAGCTTATTTAAAATATTATTTTTACTGCTTTATTTACCAAGTTTCCGAAAACTTTGTACGAATAAAATACTGAAACGTGCGAATGAAATA
This sequence comes from Coleophora deauratella, assembly GCA_958295455.1. Lineage (NCBI taxonomy): Eukaryota > Metazoa > Arthropoda > Insecta > Lepidoptera > Coleophoridae > Coleophora > Coleophora deauratella. Next base: position 7,191,725 of record OY282409.1, on the reverse strand, counting down.
CTGAAAGTTGCGAAAAATTAAGTCATCATTTGCTGACGTAATACTTTTCTACCAGAGTAAATTACGTTTAACCGAAAACTATGGTTAGTCATTTTTATTATTATTTATCAATTTAATACCTATTATCAATTTAAAACCAATTTGATACATTTCATAAAATGTGGCGCTTTTTAAACTATAGCGAAATAATGGAAATACTATTCTGTATTATTCCATAATAACTTCCATTAAATATGAAAATCTGCTTTTAATATATATTTTATTACTTACACAGATGCCTGTTAGTCTATTATATGATGACCTAACTTTGATTTTAAAGTAAGGAGTAAGTGAGTAAATAAAAGTAACGCAGTTTATTATGAATTATTCCAATCATGAAAAGTAATACAAAATTGTACTTATGTACTGCTTAATCAATAGTTTATAATTATGTCATTCATTATTGTATTATAAAAGCCGCTCTAGACTTAGTTGGTTGGCCAGGTTTCCTTTGTACTAATGTAATTAAACTCTACCAATATTGCAATATTTTTTATTTTACTATCTTATGTTACGATTATTGAGGTATTATTGAGAGTAAGTAGTAGGGTTCATTTTTAACCCCCGACGCAAAAAGAGGGGTGTTATAATTAAAACAGTGTTTATAAACATTGTTTCCAAATAAAATAACACATTTGTATAAAAATAATTTTCAAATATTTATTATATTTTAATTATTTTTCAAAAATAGGTCGTACCTGTGGCCGTGTACTAGAATATGTATATCAAAAAATTCAAAATAATTCAAAGATTAATCACCTGCAAAAGAATAATGGGGAAATGTGCGATAGCGGAGATATCATTATTTTTCATGTCAGCTTCATAAAATTTTTTCGAATAAAAATCTTATTAATTGGAAACAAGACTATATAACTTTTTCAATATAAGTGTGCATAAGCATGATCTATAGTGCCCATTTCGAGCAAAATAAATATAATATAATGTAAGAAAAAATGCTGAATCTCTATGAAAGACGAATCTCAGCCAACAGTGCGCCGCCGCGGGTAGTTGTTTTTATTACAATTGAGAGTAAAAAAAGTTATTCCATAACCAACAATAGAAATTAAGATCGTTTTTACAGAGCGTAGGAAAACGTTTATATTATCGGAACATGATTTCGCAAATTTAAAAATTTAGTCGGAAGTTTAGTATTTTATTTGGAAGTGCAGTTTTTTTTTCGTTGAATTGTAATTAGAACAGACTTGTGCTTGTTTATTAAATATGAAATTAGTTTTCGCTGTATTTTGTGTTAATTTTTCGATAATTTATTTTAATGCAGCTTAGTTAGTATGTATTATAATCAGCCGCTGACCGATCGCTGCAAGTTCATTTGTTTTTCGGAACCTTTATTGTTTCTCTCAAGGCGTTAAGTATCGCCAAATCGCAATATTCAATTTAAATTCTTGAAATAATGGTTAAAACTATCACCCTGGAAAAATATATAACATACTTGAAACAATAAAAAACAAATTGCCTTGAACAGAATCATAAAAATCACAAAAACTTTGATGAAAAAAAAGTCCTGTAAACCCTGTATTTTGCATTAATTACAAATTCTCTCGGAAACACAATATTTGTATATGTTGAAACCAACACACAAAAATCGGCCATTTTAATACCTTCAATTTACCTTGAACGGTTTTTTTTAACTTATTTGAAAGCCAAGAAAAGTAATAAAAACATCGAAATCTCGAGAATTTTGCGTTCGGTCTTGACGTAACCGCCGCGGTGGTACCCACATTGATCTGAACTTAAAATGAGTGGCGTTACGGTCGATATTCATGCATCAACCTCCTCAGATTGAGTGTACGTCGCGCCTAAACAAACGATGTAAACAGATCCACGTCAAAATAAGTAAAAAGGGAGTTTTTGTGAACACAGATGGTAACCCAGTCGTAAGTACCTACCTTATATGTCTTTCTCAACTGTATACGGGAATGTCCCGGGCCTGCCCCAACGGCATATATGGCTAAAAGTCTTATGAGATGAGTTACTCAGTCTGTATCAAGCTACGGTCACGACAACGTGTCCTCCGTACTCACTCCTTGTTACACAAAAACATTCCGAATTGCGTAGTAAAATCGTGTAAATCTCATTCCGCCAGAGATAACAAGAACACCGGTATCACATTTCACAGGTCAATAAGTATTTTGTTAAGATTTTGAATAAAAATAACTTCGTAAAAATTCATCACAAATTGTCGCCATTTTCCATCGTTCAGTGTTGCTTAAAAATAAAAATACTAAATACCCTAATTTGGGGGAATTTAAATGAATGAATGATGAGGACGTATTACGTGTGTCTATCGATAACTGTTTAAATTGTAAAATTACTCTAACTGTATATTTTTTGTATAAAATATATACAGGGTGTTAAAAAAGCGCGCATGAAATTTTAAAGAGTTATTCAGAATCAAGTATAGAATACAGGAAAAAATATTTAAAAAATCCAATATACAACTTTTTTGTAGTTTTCCACACAAATTCTTAATTAATTATTCAGATTCAGTATTAGAAACTGAAAAAAAAATATTGTGGACTTATTCAATATTTTTTCCTGTATTCTGTACTTGATTCTGAGTAACCCCAAAACGCACTTTTTTAACACCTACTATAAATAAACGATAAGAGCGAGAGAGAGAGAGAAGAAACAATAAATAAAAATGTTACCCTATATTTGTATTTTATATTAATTTAAAACGTAAACTAGGATTCGCAAAGATCCCGTGAGGAGAAAAAAATAGTAATAAATAATAAAAGTCGCGGGCGAAAGCTCGTGACAATAAATACAATAGTTGATAAAACTAAATTCTCGTATTTTATATTAATTACAGTTACAGTTACAGTTATTGCTTGAAGTAAATGCCGATTACAATTACAATTCGGTTGTTTCAAAATAAAATACTGAATACACCACAACTTCTCTACATTCTAGATTTCTGGGTGCTGCTAACTTCAAATATTATTGAAAAAAAAAAACCGTCAGAAGGAAAAAACTTTTTTCACGTTACGCTTGCGTTTTCGACTAGCTGTACATATCAATAAATGTTATTTTAAACGCTCTATAATTTGACGTAAACAGCTTCACGGACGCATAGTTTATTCCGGAAAAACATTTTTTTGTTATATTTTCTAAATAAAACATATTGGCTAACTTTGGATTTTTTTTCTCAAAAACTAGAAATAATTGACACTCGGGAGTGTTTGTCTGGTATTTAGAATATCGAAACGCATCGATCTCTAAGCTTAGCTTAAAATGTCCGATCCGAAGGGTTCTTGGCATACAGTGGGTCGTCCATTAATCACGTGATGTTTTTTAGAAACTTTTTAGCCCCCCCCCCTCTCCCCTGATGATACGTAGTGAGGTTTTAGGCTACCCCCCCCCCCCTACTCAAAATCACGTGTATTTTTTGATACAAAATATTATCTTTAAATACAGGTATAATGTAATGTAATTCTGGAAAATTAAGCACCGTGATAAAAAGTCTAGACAGGCATTAAGATTGCAGGTTGTTTTTACTGCCTGAAGCCGTTTCGAACCTTGGGATGAAATTAAAAATAACTTAACAACACCAGTCCGACGTTTGGAACTTACTCTAGAAATCGCGCGTTCAACGAAAAAATAAATACACGTGATATCTCAGTACACCCCCCTCCCCCCTTGTGATATTTCGTAATTTTTTCTGAACCCCGTCCCCCCTTTTGAGCATAACGTGTTGTAAATGAGGATTTTTGAAGTGCTGAGTAAGAAAATGTCATCCACTCCATCCAACAAAAGCAGACATGTACTTATCGAGGTTCTGATTATGAAAAATGACATCAGTTTTTTAATCCAAGATAACAGCCGGTTCGATTCCTGGGTGTGTCAAGCGTATTTTCAAAAACCTTCGAATATAGTTTTGCTTCTTTAAAAAAATTAAGGAATGTTTCCTTTAAGTAATATCTTCAGTATTTAAAGTACTTTCCCTCCAGGTGAGGTTACAAAATTCCATGCTGTATCGTTGTACCGTGAGAAAAGCAGGAAGCTCCCCGCGCTCCTACCCGCGCCTCACCCCCTGCACCCCGCAGCTCGCCCCCCCCGCACCCTGCGTCTCACCACCCGCGGCACCCGGTGCCTCACCCCCGCACCCCGTGCCTCACCCCCCGGCACCCCGCGCCTCAAGCTCCCGCACCCCGCACCTCACCCCCCGCACCCTGCGCCTCACCCCCTGGCACCCGGTGCCTCACCCCCCGCACCCCGCGCCTCACCCCCCGGCACCCCGTGCTTCAAGCCCCGCACCCCGCCCCTCACCCCCCGCACCCCGCACCTCACCCCCTTCATCCCGAGCCTCACCCCCGGCACCCCGCGCCTTTCCCCTTCATCCCGCGCCTCACCCACGCATCGGGCGCCTCACCCGCCCGCACTCCGCTCCTCACTTCCCCCGCACCCTGCTCCTCTCCCCGCACCACGCACCTCGCGGCCATCCCTCGGACATTGCTCCTCACCCCTCGCATGCCTCGCCTTCACCCGTATTCCTAACCCCCCCCCCCCCCCCACCCCGTACCACACCACCCCACACACCGCGCCTCACTCCCTGAACGCCGCGCCTTTACACCCCCGTTTTTTTAAAATTGGGCATAGTTATGCCATAACGATCCAACTGACTTGCCACTGACAAAAATTACATTATCCCTTAGTTGCTTTAAAGTCAGTTGGAGCGTTATAGCATAACTACGGCCAATTATCACCCCACAAAACTAAGAAACTGACACCCATATCGATATTTTTCGAAAATTGCATGGCCGCCATGTTGGATTTCATAATAGATGTCATTTTTTTAACTAGAAAATAACTTCATCCAACTCGGTAATTTAAAATATTATATTCAAGACTTGTTATACAAGTGTGAAAAAAATTCACTATTCAGATTTAGTATGGGAAACTGAAAAATGTTATATATTTTTAGGTTGTTATTGAAATAAGTTACTGAATTACATAAGAGTCACTTAAGCTAATTATTATGCTAAGAGTTCTGAAGTGAGATTTAAAACAAAAAATTATAATTCTCATAAGTTTATATATCAACCGTGGGAGAGCCATGCTTCGGCACGTATGGGCCGGCTCGACCGGAGTGATACCACGGCCTCACAGGAAACCGGCGTGAAGCAACGCTTGCGTTGTGTTTCGCCGAGTTAGTGAGGATACCGGAGGCCCAACCCCTTCCCCCCCCCCCCCCCCAATGATAGCGCAGTTCCCAAATTCGCTACCCCAGGAGGGTACCAGCTGCGCGAGCGCTGGAGAATCCCTCCCTGGACGTCCAGGCTCAGAACACAACGTCCCTGAGCCTGGATGTCCAGGCCGCCCCTCGTCGTACTCTGGGGGGGGCAAAACCGCGCTTTCAACTGCACGAGGCAAGGGCAAAGACACTGTGGCACCCCCTGCCACGCTGACTGTGGACTTCTGCAACATCAGGGGCTTACATTCCAACCTAAATGCTGTACACCACCACCTTGAGACAGCAAAGCCGGCCTTGCTTTTTTTGACCGAGACACAGATATCGTCTCCAGCGGACACATCGTACCTCTCCTACCCTGGGTACGGTCTGGAACACTCCTTTGTGCCTAGGGCTGGAGTGTGCGTGTACGTCAGAGACGATATCAGTTCTCGCCGCCGCAGCAACCTTGAAGGTAGGGACCTCTCCACCATATGGCTACGTGTAGACGGCGATGACCATCCCCGCGTCTATTCGTGCCTATATAGGTCCCATACCGGCGATGGCGAAACTGACCGACTCATTGAGCACGTCCAAATGGCTGCAGATACTGTGCAGCAGCAGATCCCATCCGCTGAGATCGTGGTACTCGGCGATTTTAACGCCCACCACGCCGAATGGCTCGGTTCTAGCAAAACCGATCATGCGGGGAGATCTGTTCACGACTTCGCCCTGGCATATGGTTTGACACAACTGGTTACTACGCCCACGCGAATCCCAGATGTGGAGAACCATGAACCTTCACTGTTGGACCTTCTGCTGACTTCTCATCCGGACGGCTACCAAGTATCCGTTGACGCTTCACTCGGCTCTTCGGATCACTGCCTGATCCGGAGTACGGTGCCACTCACGTGCCCGCCGCGACCGCGAGTTGCTTGTCGCCGTCGTGTGTGGCACTACAAGTCAGCAGATTGGGATGGGATGCGGTCTTTCTTTGCGTCCTACCCTTGGGGGCAGATTTGCTTCACGCCGGATGATCCTAACTTCGCTGCTGATTCTGTCGCTGATGTGGTGCTGCAGGGTATGGAGCTTTTTATCCCATCCTCGGTGGTCCCCATTGGCGGCAAATCACAGCCTTGGTTTGGTCGGTCCTGCAAAAAGGCTTCTCGCCGGAAGCAGGAATGTTACCAAGCCTGGGCAAATGCAGCGAAGGTACGGGATGAAAAGACCAGCGCATTGAAAAAGGAGTTTAACTTTGCCTCCAGGTCCTTCAAAAGAGACATTGCCAGGGAGAAGTCGGCGCACATAGGCAGAATTGGCGAGAGACTAGAGCGTCTTCCTTCGGGAACTCGTGCGTTCTGGTCTCTGGCCAAAGCTGTCCAGGGGAATTTCTGCACGCCATCATTTCCACCACTGCACATGGGAAATGATTCATTGGCCCACGACGCAAAGGAGAAAGCCGATCTTCTAGGCAAACTCTTTGCGTCCAATTCGACATTGGATGACGGGGGAAACGAGCCGCCGACCATACCGCGGTGCAAGAGCTGTATGCCGGATATCCGGTTCCACCAACGCTCAGTGCGTAAAGCACTTTTTTCCCTCGACATTCATAAGTCGAGTGGGCCCGATGGAATCCCTCCCATCGTGTTGAAGGTGTGTGCTCCAGAGTTGGCTCCAGTTTTAACGCGCCTTTTTCGGCTTTCCTACTCTTCTGGCGTAGTCCCGAAGTCATGGAAAACAGCTTTGGTGCACCCGATCCCTAAAAAAGGTGACCGCTCGAATCCGTCCAACTACAGGCCGATAGCCATAACCCCCTTATTCTCAAAGATAATGGAGTCCATTATCAATAGCCAGCTCCTTCGGTATCTAGAGGACCGCCAGCTGCTTAGCGACCGACAGTACGGTTTCCGTAAGGGCCGGTCCGCTGGTGATCTTCTTGTCTACCTGACACATCGTTGGGCACAGGCGATCGAGACTAAGGGGGAAGCATTGGCGGTTAGTTTGGACATAGCGAAGGCCTTCGATCGGGTTTGGCACAAAGCACTTCTTGCGAAGCTTCCTTCTTATGGGCTTCCCGAGGAATTATGCAAATGGGTCACTAGTTTTCTTGCAGACAGAAGCATAAAGGTCGTAGTCGACGGTGCATGCTCAGATTCTATGTCTGTGAATGCTGGTGTCCCTCAAGGCTGTGTGCTTTCGTCTACACTGTTCCTTCTGCATATCAATGATATGCTGCAAATCAGCAGCACTCATTGTTATGCGGATGACAGCACAGGTGATGCCTTTTATACCGGCCGTGCTAACATTTCTCGGGAAAACGTCATCGAGAGCCGAAACAAACTTGTGTCAGAAATTGAGGACTCTTTAAAGAAAGTCTCAGAATGGGGTCGGATTAACTTGGTCCAATTTAACCCCACTAAGACACAGGTTTGCGCGTTCACTGCCAAGAAAATGCCATTTGTCGTATCACCTCGTTTTGAGGACACTCCCCTTAATGCCTCAGCTAGTATCGGAATCCTTGGTGTCGACATATCGAGTGAAGTCCAGTTCCGTGGTCATCTCGAGGGTAAGGCTAAATTAGCCTCGAAGAAGCTTGGTGTGCTCAATAGATCGAGACGGTATTTCACTGCGGCCCATCGCCTGCAACTTTATAAGGCGCAGGTTCGGCCTCACATGGAATACTGTTCTCATCTCTGGGCAGGGGCACCCCAGTACCAGCTTCTCCCTCTGGACCGTATTCAACGGAGAGCAACTCGAATCGTCGGCTGCCAGGATATCTCAGATCGGCTTGATTCCTTGGCGCTGCGTAGAGATGTAGCCTCGCTCTGCATTCTCTATAGCATGTACAATGGGGAGTGCTCCGAGGAATTGTTCGGATTGATCCCTGCCGCCTCTTTTCGCCATCGTTCTACGCGACAATATATTCATCCCCATCACATAGATGGTTGGCAGTCCACAACTGTGCGTTTCACTAGAAACTTTCTGCCTCGCACAACCAAACTATGGAATGAATTGTCGCCTGCGGTATTTCCGGACCGATACGACATTCAAACCTTCAAGGAAAGAGCGTACTCCCATATCAAAGGCCGGCAACGCACTTGTGACTCCTCTGGTGTTGCGGGTGTCTATGGGCGGCGGTAATCACTTACCATCAGGTGATCCGTCTGCTCGTTTGCCACCTATGCCATAAAAAAAATAAAAAAAAAAATACCCTGATAAATACCCACTGGGAAGGTATTTATGGGTAGATATTGGGAATATTCCCAATCTACCCGGCACATTGGGTAGATTGCCCATCTATAGTTGAAACGCTCTATAGGGGAGTGAAATCTTTGGTATTGGAACACAGCCTTACGTTCGTTTACATACACCACCACGTTAGAAGTCGTTCCAAAACCAAGGTAGGGTGAGGTAGAATTTAACTCGGAGAAATGAAAGAGACGTAGCTATTTTGAGAAAGAGAAAAAAATATGATTTTGGAACGTTTGCGAGTGATTCCAGAGTGACAGGGTAACAAACGTCATCGAAAATAATTCAGAAAGTTTTCTAGCTTTTTTGGGTAGTGTTCTGTCTTATTTATGACTTTAACACCTTAGCAGATACAAGCAATCGTATTTCAAAACAATTCCGAAGATAAAATGTTTGTTTGTTTTAGTCTGTTTGACATTGACTACGAACTTCCCGCCGAATAAACTGTCAGGCGAATTTTAACGGTAATCAAACAGCGTTAAAAATCGCACTTGTCAGAGTGAAAATCGCATTCACGAAGGCGTTCCAAAATCCCGACCTTAGGTTGCGTTCCAATACCAAAGATTTCACTCGGGGTGATGCGAATTTTACCCTAAATCGTTCCAAAACCGAGCCGAGTGAAACCGAGGGTAACCGAATGATCGCCTGACAGTTCTCCGTCGGGATTTCGGAACGCCTTCGTGAATGCGATTTTCACTCTGACAAGTGCGATTTTTAACGCTGTTTGATTACCGTTAAAATTCGCCTGACAGTTTATTCGGCGGGAAGTTCGTAGTCAATGTCAAACAGACTAAGACAAACAAACATTTTATCTTCGGAATTGTTTTGAAATACGATTGTTTGTATCTGCTAAGGTGTTAAAGCCATAAATAAGACAGAACACTACCCAAAAAAGCTAGAAACCTTTCTGAATTATTTTCGATGACGTTTGTTACCCTGTCACTCTGGAATCACTCGCAAGCGTTCCAAAATCGTATTTTTTTCTCTTTCTCAAAATAGCTACGTCTCCTTCATTTCTCCGAGTTAAATTCTACCTCACCCTACCTTGGTTTTGGAACGACTTCTTATTTGACATGTGTATTTGTCAAAGAAAGACAAGAGAGAGAAATGACGCGGCCGTCAAGAGTTAGCGAGGCGATCTGGTGATTGTTATTTTATAATAGTAAAATATTCTCCTAATTCTTACGTGTTACCTAAGGTAAGGTCCAATTCCAGAACCAAGGTTTTAAAGTAATATTTCCCTAACTATAATATTTACTACCTTTATACTTTGTTCAACGTTGACGTGCAATCCACGGCTATTCTAGTAGCACGTGCTCGCAGGTGCCTTATCTTTACTGCTTCCGTATTAGGTATTAAAATTATAATACAAAGTGCGCCGGTTCTCTATCGTACCATATACTTTTCCTCATGAATCCCAGAAAAATATAGATGAGTTTTTAAGGTTATGAAACAACCATTCATCGCTGTACCTCATGCACATGCCATGAGCCGCATGCACCCACCAATGCCTGCTGTCGATTACGAGTATAAGGTAACAATGATGATAAACAACACGAGCCGAATATGTGTTTTTATGATTTAAACACATGATATGAAATGATAGGTCTGAGAGACATGGGTACTAACATTTATTTCGATGTTCAAAAAATTGTGTACAATGTTTGATATTTTATCAAATGTTTCAGAAGCAACAGCATGGTGTGAAGCAGTCTCAGATGTGAAGTTGATGAGAGTAATTTACAATCTAAATGTCGTCTTTCAAATGCCATGTGGTATAAAGATCACATTTTCTGTCTGTTGAGAGCTGGGTTCACTGATTACTGGTGATGTAAAGGCAATATTGATGTGGTAATAACCTGTTCCGCATATACAACATATCTTTTATAATGTATTGATGATGAGAACAAACACGAGCCGTAATGTGTTATTTTGATAACAATATGATAATTAATGATAGGCCTGATAATATTCCCCTATGCTAACTTACGATAGAAGTGCATATCATAGATAACTTATATTACCCTTATTTTTGCAGATCCCTGTGTGGATATCACATCTGTGCCAGAGAAAAGTGAACAATCTTTTGGTAGATTGTATGGAGTGTCATGGGGCGCTGGTAAAGGTGTGTGTCAATGTGCAGTAAATGTTTTATTTGTTTTTGCTATCCATAATGAATGATGATAAACAACACGAGCCGAATATGTGTTTTAATGATATAAACATGTGATATCAAATGATAGGTCTGAGAAATATTGTTAACTTGGTCAGAATGTTGTGATTTTACAATGTTTGATATTTTCTCTATTGTTTCAGAAGTAGCAGCATGGTCAGAGTAATAATCTACCAATAAAGAATATTCTATTCTATTCAATCTCAGATGAAGGATGAAGTTATTAGATACAAATTGCAGTTTCCGAGATCCCATGTGACATTGAAATGTACATATTCTATCTGTCTAGAGCTGTCATCAGTTATTCCACTCACAATTTAAAGGTATTCTATTCTATAATAAAGTTTTCATATAAAATATACATATATTATTTTTAGCTTTATGTAACTAGGTATGATGAGAACAAACACGAGCCATAATGTGTTATTTTGATAACAACATGATAGTTAATGATAGGCCTGATATATTCACCTATTGCTAAATTGTGATAAAAATATATTATCAGAATTAAGCTACTCACTTATATTTGCAGATCCTGCGTGAACTACATTAAGAGGCAGCAGAGAAAACTGGAATATGTACATCAAACAAGTATATATTTATATTATATTATTATATTGTTAATATTTTGCATGCCATAGTATGGTTGACTGACTTGTTGATTCTGTATTATATTTTTTAAGACCTGTAAAACGTACTTTCATGCAAATAAACAATTGAAATTGAAATAAGATTTGATTGCCGACAATACATATAATGGCACTGGAGGTTGTAGTGCCAAAAGGCCATTCCGAAAAAAAGTCTTTTAAAGTTTTTATTTTTGGACTAGGTATCAATCATGCGATTTTGTTGAAATAACCTTATATTTTAAACATTTTTCTGTCTTTTATCAATATCCCTGTATATTGCTATTAAATTAAGGTTATTTTAGGAAATAAGTTGCACTTCATATGACTTCACTTTAAAGTAAGTCAAAACTTAAATGACATCAAGTTACATTTTCTTTGCATTTTAAAAGTACTGATAACTGATAACATACCGAAGTAAAAGTACAAAAGAATTCTTACCAATGTATCTAACTATACTGCTATTCTGGTAAAGTAAAATTGCTGGAGTCTCACATGTCAATGAAGTTACTGACTTGGGTTGATTTAAATATATGGCTTGCATTATACTGAAGTATTATACAGGGTGACTTTAAATTAGTTCTTGATACCAAAGGCTATGAATGTGCTCATGATAACAAACAACTTTCCCTAAATAACCCATAGTCAAATCGCAAAAAAAAATTTTGACTCTTCACACTAATTTGGCCGCTCGGCTGATTGATTTGTATGAAGAGACCAACATTTTTTTTGCGATTTAGCTATGGGTTTCTTAGGGAAAGTTGTTTGTTTTCATGAGCACATGCATAGCCTTTCGTATCAAGAACTAATTTAAACTCATCCTATATAGGGTGACTTTAAATAAGTTCTTGATACGAAAGTTTATGCATGTATTCGTGATAGCAAACAACTTTCCCTAAGGAACCTATAGTCAAATCGCAAAAAAAAATGTGGACTCTTCATACTAATTTGGCCGGTCAGTTCATCGATTTGTATGGAGTCCAAATTTTTTTTTGCGGTTTCACTATGGGTTCTTTAGGAAAAGTTGTTTGTTATCATGAGTTCATGCATAGTCTTAAGTATCAAGAACTAATTTAAAGTCACCCTATATAGAAAATCATTAGTACACAAAAATTACGTATGTGAAAATCTAAACGACTTTCCTATGACATAAGATAGGAAAGCGAAAAGGGGTAAGATAAAAGTTTATTTGCTGAAACATGGTAATTGAAAGTGCTTTTAGTATATAATATAATATTATTAGCTTACAATCCAATGCAAAGCGTTTCCTCTTCTGCCCTACCATTCACATTATCTGACATATACTTAGGATACCTTAGAGACAGTCATAAAGCGATATCCACGCGGGCAGAGCGGCGAGCAAAAGCTAGTTTTATATAATTTAAGAGAAAATTTAAAAGCCCCTCTTATTAAGTCAGAAAAAAAGACTATTATTTTCTCTGACAGAATAGGTGTAGGTTTTGGACCATTGTTGGCTAATAATATGTATAAAAAACTCGTCTATAGTAAATATGTGCTATCCTGACGCATCATTGGAGCAAATAGTAGGAAAAATCTGTAGTAGTTCTCTAGACCAATGCACCTCGGTTGGGTTAGTGTTAGGTAATAGCTTAAATGTAAAAAAAACCTCAGATAAAAAGAGCTGTCGACCGGCTGGTTGAGCTAAGCGCAAAGAAAAAATTTAAAATAACTGTCTGTGCGTTCCCTTACTGCAGTAATGAAACGCATAGCTACAACAAAAAATTTAAATCTGTACTTGTATAACCTGACTTGTAGTCATAGTGACTATGTATTATTTTTTGATACAAATAGTTTTGTAAATAAGTATAGATTGACTCAGGATACAATGTATCTTTCTTATGTACAGAAAAAAAGACTAGCTAATTCGTTAGCTTATAGTATTTTACATCGTACCGACTGTATTCAGTCGGCAATTAACTGCGTAACGACGGAGGAATCCGCCGCCGCGCCGCGCCGGTGGCAGTGCCACGGGTATGGCACAGCCTATAAATGTACTAGATAGTACAGCCTGTGATGCCGTCGCCTGCAGTGGGGCTCGAACTCCAGATTTAAACTAAAGACAACGAAGAAGCCTACCTATCTTAATTTAGTTCAATTAAATATACAAGGCTTCATCGGCAAAGAATTTGAAGTAGAATTATTTTTGGAAAAATATAATATCCACATATTCTGTACTAGCTGGTGCCCGCGACTTCGTACGCGTTAGTGTTGGGGTTTTCATAATAGTTTATATATTTTGCTAAATTATTCATTAGAAATAAGAAAACAACAAAATTAAGTAAACAATAAAACGAAAGGGAAAAAAAGAAAAATATAAAAGAAAAAAAAGAAAAAGATAAAGGAAAAAGAAAAAATAAGAAGATAAAGAGAAAGAAAAAGAAAATATAATTGCATAGAATTTATGTTCATAACTAACACTACTGGGGCATGGATTTCTTCTTATAGTTAGGTCATTCTCCACACACAGGGTCCAAGTTTGGATAGTGGTAAGATGTGAGGCTAATGGCCAACTCCAGCTTAAGAAGTTTTTCAGCCGCCTATATTAGGTACTTAAAGAAAAAGTTGAAGAACAGGTCCAGGATAATGCCTACGCCATTATAACACCCTGTATACCACTACTTAATAAATATTGTCTTACACTTAAATAGTTGGGTACGAAATAAAAATACCATTTACAAACGCAGTTTGCTTTGCTTATTTCAGCTTCACTACGTTATACGTATATTTTCGGTATTCTACAGCTACCTACACCGTAGGATCCCGTCAGTTTCCTCGGGACAGCCCTTGACAATTCCGGGTCAAGAATGTTAACTGAATATACCTTTGATTCGCCTAATCTAAGAGTGAAGGTTTCACCTTAATATACTTAGATACAGTTTCCAATTTTTCCCTCGGGATCCCTTTGAATTTCCAGGACCAATAGCACGAATGATACGAAAGTACCGTAATCGACACGCCTTTTCAAAAAGTTAAGGTTTTATCTTAATAAATTGAGAGATACGGTGTTGTCGTTTTCCTGTGGGAACCCTTCATGAAACCGAGATGAAAAAGTTTGAATTTTTTTCTCGTAAAAAAAACCACTGTACATAATCGCGTTACTAAGGTAGTCAACTAAACGCAACATTATAGCGCGTTTTAAATCAAGGTTCGGAACCAGTTAACAAATACCGGTTAATTTCGTTCGAATTTCGGTTAACGTTCAGGTTAAACCCGGTTTCCAGCTTAACCGGTAAATTTGAATAAAATATCGGTTAAGCAGGGAGCGGTTTTGTAACCGAAATAAGAACGAAATTAACCGGTTAAAATTAAAACCAAACTTAAGTCAAGTTCAGGCGCGTCGCGCGGGTGCCACTTCCCGAGTTTTCTGCTCACTTTATCGCACGCTTTCAACTGATCGCACGCGGCAAACATACCTACAACGTCGCATATTCTTCAAATTAACCGGTTAATTCCGTTCGAACGAAAAAATATCGGTTCTGGTTAAACCGGTTATATATACCGGTAACCAAAACCTGAACGAAACCTTAACCACAATTATTTCGATATCGGGGTCAATGACCGAAACCGGTTATTTCAAAAAACCGGTTTCCGAACCCTGTTTTAAATTACTTATGGCGCCATCTATCGACTGCTTATTAGTAATAGTAGTCCTGCCTTAGGAAATCTTGTTAATTTCATTCAACTGATATTTTTACCGATTCAACCGGGATAAAAATTACCAGGTGTTTAGTCGTGACATAAGGTATCATTATGCCAAATATCAATAAAATCGTACTAATAGTTATTGAGCATTGAATCATTCAAGAATTTCAGTTTTTAGCCATTCCTTCGGGAACCCTTGACTTTTCCGGGATAAAAAGTATCTAAGATGTTACTCCGGGTAGTATAATCGTACAAAGTGTCATCAAAATCGTACATAATTATAATACACATTGTTTGACAGGCAATATAAGGTATCAGCATGCCAAATTTTACTAAATTAGGTGCATAAGTTGTTGTGTACTAAGCTGTATAAGTTACTATAGTTTTTTAACTATAACGCGGGAACTCTTTAATTTTCCGGGATGAAAAGATATTGACCGGGGATATAAGGTACCACCATGCAAAATTTGATTTAAATCGGTCCAGCAGTTTCGGAGATTAGCCCGTACAAACAGACAAACAGACAGAGAAACAAAAAAAATGAAAAAATATCTGGATTTTTTCTATTGCTCTTCTTACATCGAATACATACTGAAAATGTCACTATTCGAACGAAGCCGATCACGATAGATAGTTTACGAATTGTCATCCGGGAAGAGATCAGTAAATTACTGAAAGAGTTACTGCCCAATACCATCGGCCCTCTAATGATGGAGGCTTTAGAAACAATCAGAGATAAACTAGCGGCTATCGAGGAGAAATTTGTGAAACAAGTAACAGACGTTCCCACAATACAGCAAGAAATTCACGTGGCCGAGGTGTCAAAGCAGGCTAAACTCCATGAAGAGCGAAGTTCTGACAAAAGCACTAAAGACGCGTTAACAAAGCTCTCTAAGCTGAATCAGAAAACCACACCCAAAACAACCAATACAAGTCGACCACGTCGGAAAAACATCACTCCTGCCCCTGCATACGAATATGCTAAAGTACCGGAAGGCAAAGAGGATGCAAACCGAAATCAACAGAGAGCACGGGGACAAGTTGTTGAAGACGATATACCTGAAATACACCTGCAAGATTCTGAAACAGGTTGGCAGCAAGTGCTGCCCCGCAAGTCGTCTCGTCCCAAGTCGTTGTGTGGAACTGCTGGTCCCGAGGTAACTGCACTCAAAGCAGTAGAGCGCCGGAGGTATATCCACTTGTGGAATATGGCATCAGAAGCAGACGAGATTTCAACTTACCTGCGTCAATTGTATCCAGATGTCGTATGCACAGTTGAGGAGCTGAAAGCGAGAGGGGACTACAAGTCCTACAAAATTGGAGTTCCCGACGAATGGTACGATAAGTTGTTTTCTGTAAATGTGTGGCCTAGAAACGCAATGGTGAAGCCATGGGTGTCCTTTCGTAGCCAAAACAAAGTCGCATAAGTGGACCTCCAAGCCACGAAAGCACAAACCATTTACACTAAAGGTATACTATCAGAACGTTAGATGGCTTAGGAGCAAGCTTATATCATTTAAAACGAATCTTTCTCTACTAGATGATGTTCATGTCGTTGCGATTACCGAGACGAATGCTGATGCCTCTATTCATGATGCCGAGCTGTGCAATACAGATGAGTGGGGGCTATTACGGCGGGACCGCAGCGTGGGTGGCGGTGGTGGGGTGCTACTAGCGTCGCGTGTACCACTCTTCCTCGAACGCATCCCCACCTTCGAAACCATTAAAGGCGAAGATCTTTGGGCCAGATTTAGAGAGAATGGAAATTACATTTTTGTATGTGTTGTTTATATACCACCTCGATCCTCAGATGAAACCTATCTGGAATGGTTTGACAGTGTCGAAACTGTATGTCTAAACCAATCAAGTGCAAAAATAATTGTACTTGGTGACCTTAATCTTTATAGTGCCAGTGAAAATATTCAGAGATGTTTTCTATGTTTACTAAGTATGTGTAATTTGGTTCAATACAACAGTGTTTGTAATGTAAACGATCGAATACTGGATGTAGTCCTAGCGAGTTCGGAGTTGGAAGCCGCAGTGTGCGTTAGAGAAGCGGTACCTTATGAGGTAATTTCTAAAATTGATCCCCATCATCCTCCATTGTTAATAGAAGTCCAATTTGACTTTCATTCAGATGTTTTGATGATGGAACCGTCCAATATAAATAAGAATCGTGACTGGAATTTTGCAAAGGGGGACTATTATCAACTGTACTGCAGTCTTAGGGATATGAATTGGGACAATTTATATCAGATAACGGATACAAATAATAGCCTTGATTTCTTAAATAATGTACTTTACGATTTATTCGACTGCTGGGTCCCAAAGAAAATACGTAAGTCTTCATGCAACCGTGTTTATCCAGTTTATTACACGAATTCTATCATTCGAGATATTGAATGGAAAGCCAAGCTCCACCGTCACTGGAAACAAAGCGGAGACTTGGTGGTTTTTGAAGAGTTCAAACATCTGCGAACTAAAATTAAACTGGAAATCAAAGATGCTCATAGTTTGTTCGTAAAACGTGTATCGGAAAATCTGTGCTCCGATCCGTCCAAATTCTGGTCGTATGTAAATTCGTTACGCAAAAATGTAGGCATTGAGCCCAAGGTAACACGTAACGACAAAGAATATCACGGATCGGAAACAGCTTCCGCTTTTGCGGTACATTTCAGCTCAGTGTTTCAACCAGGGGAGCCAGCTCTGGACCCTGAAGCTGCTAGTGCAGCAGGGTCTGCTGATAATAGATTTGTAGACGTAGTGAGATTCACAGAGAGTGACGTGAGACGAGCTGTCAAAAAACTAAAAGGCAAAACTTCTCCAGGACCAGACTGCATACCGGCGTTTATAATTAAGGGTTGCATTGAGCTCTTGATTGAACCAATTCTGTTCATCTTTAATCTCATTCTGTACACCGGTGAATATCCAGAGCCATGGAAGACTTCCCGCGTATGTCCCATACCAAAAAAGGGTAGTAAGGTTAAGGTAGAAAACTATCGACCAGTAGCTATACTGAGCGCAATGGCGAAGGTTTTTGAGTCGGCCTTACACAGTCTACTTATGCCGCAGTGCGCACCTTACATCACTGACGCACAGCATGCGTTTCTTCCTAAAAGATCCGTAGAAACCAATCTGCTAACCCTAGTCGATATTTTATCATCAGAACTAGAGAGGAAGAACCAAGTAGACGTCATATATCTAGACTTCCAAAAAGCCTTTGATCGTGTGGACAATGATGTACTACTGAAAAAATTAGCGGTTATGGGCTTCACACCAAGACTACTGAAGTTATTTGCAAACTATCTGTCTGATAGAAAACAGTTTGTCAGGTATGGCCCTTACATATCACAGTGTTACCAAACGCGTTCCGGTATAAGCCAAGGCTCAAATTTGGGACCTCTTTTGTTTGTCTTGTTAATTAATGACCTACCTGATATTATGACATCATCTAAAATACTGTTGTTCGCAGATGATGTCAAAATAATTAAAAGTATTCGCACTCATGAAGATCACGACACTTTGCAACGTGAGTTAAACACAGTCTTCAGTTGGAGCCAGCAAAATAAACTGTGTTTCAACCCAACCAAGTGCGAAGTGATCAGTTTCAGTAGGTCTCCGTCACCTCTTGATTATGACTACCAACTCGGTGGGTCTACCATCGTGCGAGTAAAGAGAGTACGTGATCTTGGGGTGCTGTTCGAGCCAGACCTAACGTTCCGAGCACATATTTCAGCAGTCGCTGACGCAGCATCGCGTCGCCTGGGGTTTGTGCTCCGAAACGCGGCCCCTCTCACGCTCCAAGCAACGAAGACACTATACGTGGCACTCGTGCGCAGTTTGCTTGAATCTAATGCGGTAGTGTGGAGTCCACATGATGGTAGGCATATTCTTATGTTAGAACAAATACAAAAGAAATTTCTTAGATATTTGTACAAGAGAGAATATACCTACTATCCGTACATGTACCCTACTCTTTTTATACAAGGTTGTTTAGGGTTTGATTCACTGCAGTTGCGCAGGCATCTGGCCCTAGCAAGATTTATCATCTTTCTGCTCCGGGGTAAGATAGACTGTAACGCACTTGTATCGGCATCACTAAGACTGTATGTACCCGACAAGTACACGCGCGTGCGAAATCGCAGCAGACTGTTCGCCGTCCCTCTCGCGCGCACACTAGCGCACAGCCAGGCGCCGGTGGCGCGCGCGCTGGATCTGCTCAACTCCGTGCTCGCCGAGACAGTGTATATCAGTGGTTCCCAACCAGTGGTCCGCGGACCACCAGTGGTCCGCAGGAGCCAAAATATGGTCCGCAAACGATTTAAAACAAATATTCTGCTTTCACGATATTAAAAAAACTTTTGGAGGACAAAAAGTATTACGCGAGTAGGGTAAACATACAAGAAAACATCTATAAATGTTGATTGATGAATTCAATAGTTACTTCCTACAATAAACCGAAACAGAAGCTAAAGTTGATCAAAAACTGATTCTCAACTCTTTTAGCGCACATGCTGGTGAAATAACAGAAGAAATCCACGAAAAACTCATTGAATTAAATAAAAAAATATAGAAACTCTAAGAACGCATTAGAATTGAAATTTTGGTGTAAAAAAGCAATTCCTTAAACCAAAATTCGAGAAATCGCCTTGCGCTGTCATTGGCTTTCTCACTACTACTTATTTATGCAAACAAGGGTTTTCTGCTTTGTTGGCAATTAAAAACAAGGCCAGGTGTCGATTGAAAGTAAGCGGGTAAAATAAACACCGGAGCGGTTTCCAGTGCAATGTGATAACCGCCTATGTGATGATTTGCGTGAAGATTGGCTAATGTTATTTCTCAAATCTCGTATCTTCTTTACAAGTTCGGTAATCTTAGGAGATTGCCGAACTTGTAAAGAAGATACGAGGTCCAAAATCATACTGATTCAAAACTTATTTAATTCATTTCTACGAAAATGATATTTTTTCAATTAAAATAATACTGTTTATGCATGTTAATATTGAGTTCTTGATTAAGGTTTATTTTCGAATTGATTCAGTTTTTTTTGTACATGTGGTCCCTGCTAACAACAAAGAAATCAAAGTGGTCCCTGGTCAAGAAAAGGTTGGGAACCACTGGTGTATATCGATGTATTTAACAGTGGATTGGTATGTTTGTTAAACGAATGTAAGCGAGTGATTGAGGGAAGGATGCCACTTAGTTCTATAAACATGTAACATAAAATGATATTTGTAGCGTAATGGTTTAGCTGTAAGCTGCAAATGTAAACGTATAATAATAAATAATAAATAATAAATAAATAATAATAAATAATACATCCCCCTGACTCGGTTTTTAGCATTTTTTTTCTATGTACAGAAATTCGACCTCTACAGTTTTATTATATGTATAGATAACGGAACACTGGCTTAAAGAACATGAAATGCTTTTTAATTTTGAAAATTATAGAATGGCAAGTGCTTTCAATCGAAAGACTACACAGCGTGGTGGTTCCGCAATACTAGTTGAAAATTCCATAAAAACTAAGGAACGGAAGGATGTCGTCAGTCTTTCGATTGAAAAAACTATTGAACTATCTTCCGTGGAGCTGGAGAACCACATAATTATTTGCGTGTATAGACCCCCACCCATATGACGATAACTTTGTTCGTTTCGAATCGGCAGTGGAGGATGCATTAGATTTAGTTAGTAAAAGTAGTAAATCGGTAATCGTTTGTGGAGACTTTAATGTAGATTTGTTAGATAAGAAGTCCCTAACAACTAGAATCATTTGTCTTTTTAAGTCGTTTGATTTAGATTACATTTTTTTGGAACCAACAAAAAAAACAGAGACTTCTGCAACTTGCATAGATAACATATTTTTAACTGTAAAGGAGACGTTTCACGGGACTATGGAGCTTGGACCTGGTCTGTGTACTAAACATCATAAATAAGTCATTAGAAACATAGTCTTTTCTAATTGTACATTTCCTTCGATTTACCTTCGTTGCGAGGTTCATCTAGTTTCTCAGATTTAACAATCGCAACACATAAATCACCCAACATGGCGAAGCGAGCGCAGTTTTGAGCATTTTACGTTCAGAAACTAGATTTTGTACATACCATTGAAATTAATAATTTAGTTGTCCGACAAGTAACTCGAAAACCAGCTGTTATGCCTGTAAAAGAGGCAAGGCATATCCGCAGATTTTAAAAATCGTACACCAATGTCAGAAGTCAGAACAGAAGGGTGTTCAGTCAATCAGAGTCAGAGAAAGCATCTGAGGAATATGTGGATGAAGCCGTAATTTCTGAACGTGACCTACTATTGCAAGCTTCAGTGTTACCATTTATATTGTAAAAAGTGCTGACAAAACATTATGCTTGAACCACGCAACCCTGCTTCTAATATTTTTTTCATTATTTTTCCTAGAAAGCCTATATTTTTCAATATTTTTCGTACTACGTACATGTCCAGGCACAAAATGAAACGTGTCCTTTGTAGAAAAAAAACCGGCCAAGTGCGAGTCGAACTCGCGCACCGAGGGTTCCGTATAAATTCATAATCACACATGTCTTGAACTCTATATTGTTTATATTTGAGTTGATTGAATGAAAGGTAATTTGCGGTTTACGATTTATGACGTATTAAAAAAAAACTACTCACTAGATCTCGTTCAAACCAATTTTCGGTGGAAGTTTGCATGGTAATGTACATCATATATTTTTTCTAGTTTTATCATCTTCATATTTTAGAAGTTACAGGGGGGGGGGGGACACATTTTACCACTTTGGAAGTGTCTCTCGCGCAAACTATTCGGTTTAGAAAAAAAATATATTAGAAACCTCAATATCATTTTTGAATAACTATCCATAGATACCCCACACGTTTAGGTTTGATAAAAAAATTTTTTTGAGTTTCAGTTTAAGTATAGGGAACCCCCAAAATTTATTGTTTTTTCTATTTTTGTGTGAAAAGTTCACAGAATACATCTACTTACCAAGTTTCAACAGTATAGTTCCTCTAGTTTCGGAAAAAAGTGGCTGTGACATACGGACGGACAGACAGACAGACAGACATGACGAATCCATAAGGGTTCCGGTTTTTGCCATTTGGCTACGGAACCCTAAAAAGTAATGAATTGCTTAAGATCTGATCTGTAAGGATGGGACTCGGGAGCACAACAAACAATTAGTCCGTTTCAAATATTACTGATTTATTGAAAATAATTACTCCATTATATACTCCTAATTCCTAGGTTACATATATGCATAAATGGTCTTTTACAAATAAGGCAATAGGAAAATAGGAAATTATATCTAGGTTAAAGATAGATGCCTTAATATAGTATTATAGGTTTTCCATATACAAGGATGATACTATTGTACACACTGCACCTTCCCTCCTAAAATTTTGAAAAATAAAACTGGTATTTTATTTTTCAAATTACAAGCTTAACATTATTATAACAGTTTTTTAACAAAAATATTTCTTAGTTCTATCCTTATGTACTATGTCTATTTTATTATTTTTATAAATTTTTACATTTGGCGTAATATCTTCTATAACACAGTATGGGCCTTCATATATGCTGTCTAGCTTGTTCCCAGTTTCTTTTTTTACTAGAATTAAGTCACCATTAGCATAGGATTTAGTTTCGAGTCATAATTACATTTCCTTTTTTCTTTAGTTTTTATTAAATTTTGATAAGCATTTTTTGTGCTACCTGTAATCTAAACTTTAATTCTATTGGATATGAATCAAAATTATAGACAGGGTCTATTCCAACATTTTTGAGGTTACTTGGTAATAAACACTTTTTACCAAAGACTAATTCGTAAGGAGTATACCGAGTTTCTGAATGCACTGTTGTATTGTATGAAAAACTCCAGTACTGCAACCAATCGCTCCAGTTTTCAGCGTGATTGTCCGTTTGTATACGAAGGAAAGCACTTAAATGTTTGTGTGAATTCTCCAGAGCACCAATACTTTGATGATGGTATGCTGTAGGCTGTAGAGTTCAGTTGTTCTATATTTAATAATTTACATACTTCTTTGAAAACTTCTGATGTGAATTCTGTTCCTCGATCAGTACCGATTCGTTGCGGTATTCCATATCTTAACATAAAGTTATTTGTAAAACTGCGTGCTACTTCTACTGAACTTTTTGTTTTTAACGGATATACTTCGGCGTATTTGGTTAATTCGCATTGGAGTGATAATATGTAATTATAGTTATTGTCATCTCTTGGAAGAGGTCCTACTATATCCATGTAAATTTTTTCAAACGCTGAACCTGCTTTACTGGTGATGTTCATGGGTTCTCTAGTATAAACTGAGTGTTTCTGCTTTTGACACTTGTCACATCTTTTAACAAAGCTCGTTATATCTTTCTCTAACCCTAGCCAATAATAATATATTTTTATAGTATTATACATACGCCTTATACCTGCATGTCCACTTGTAGGCAAAAGGTGAAAGTCATTTAATATTACGCGTTGATTGTCCTTATCATTTATTCTTTGAACATCTTTTAATATACGTAGCTGGGGCCCAAGCCACTTTCTATATTTATTTATTTCTCTCGAGAGTTTCTCCACAAAAACTTCATTATTTTTATTCTTTACGAAATATAACTCATTTATACCTATAGGTTCACAAAACTCTTTTAGTTCTCTCGCAAAGTCGCTTGGCGTAAGTTGCGATCGAGAATCTAATTTTATCAATATGTTTTTATTTGTGGAATCATGTATGAGTACTCCTTTTTCCTTTATTTGTTTATTTGAATTCTTAAGTTTTGTAAGTTCGTCTATTCTTATGAATTTTAATTCATATGACTCCTTAGGTTTACTGATAGTTTCCGAAATATTAGGTTGATCAGACCTATTTTCTGTGGAAGCTACAGAAGTGTTCGTTTTTGTCACGTTTAGTTTTTTAAATTGTGATCTTGTTGTCACTAACATACAATCATTTCCTAATTCCTTTAATTCATCTGACGTTATCACGATTCTAGACAATGCGTCAGCAGATACATTGCTAGATCCTTTCACGTATTCTACCGTAAAATCATACTCTTCTAACGCAAGTCTAAATTTCATTAATCTGCTGATGGATCTTTCATTCCGAATAGGTAAATCAAAGGTTTATGATCCGTCCTGATTTTAAATTTCCTGTAATCTATAACTAATCGCCATTTTTTCTCATCATTTTCTGATTTTTTTGGAACTAATAGTACTGGGCTAGACCAGTCGCTACTACATGGCTCTATTATTCCTTCTTGCAACATTTGATCTACATATCTGTTTCTTGATTTCTGATTTTTGAGAATGGGGTAATCTATATGGTTTTATGTAAACCGGTTCTGTATTTTGTTTTAATGATTTTTTTGCTTATAAATATTTGTTATTTCTAATTTATCGCCTGGTAAATAAAACATATCTGAATATTTTGCACATATTTGTTCTATTGTTGATTTTTCTTCTTTATTTAAGTGCCCTAATTGTAACAATTTAAACATCTCCTTAACTCTCGTCGCGTTAATGTCGTTATCAGCATACGAACATAAGTTATATTCACTAAGCGCCTTTAAAATGGGCTTTAAATCTTGGTTTGTTAAAGTCAAGTTGTTTTCCGTTGTATTTAAAATACGGAGAGGCAACTTCCCGTTTTTTGGTGAAACTATAGAATTAGCTATAAAAATTCCTTCACTAATTTCCATTGAACATACTACACAATCTTCTTCCAAACTTGTTTCAATAAAGTGAATAGATTCTGAGCGTGCTGGTATGTGATAAAAATTGTTTGAATATTTTTTTTATTAATGGCAATTCAATTTTTGTTAACGTACTTGTACACAACGTTAGGACGTTCGAATCATAACATATTGACGATTTATATTTTTTAAGGAAATCTTTTCCTAAAATACCATGTATCTTAATTGGCAATGAATTAAACACAATAAACTTATGATCAAGCCATTCATTTCCTATTTGTAATTGTAGATTGATGTGTCCGATAGCAGTCACGTTACCGCCTATCCCTTTTATGGAAGTGCTCTCTAAGCAAATAGGTAAGTTATGCTCACTGACATACTTATATTGTACGGCTGATATTGAAGCTCCGGTATCGATTAAGAAATAATAGGGTTTATCTTGCATATATAATTTGACTGAAATAAAATTTCCGAATTGTTATCCTCCGAGCTTTCGGGATTATTATCTTCCTGTATTACTCGTATTATATTATTTTGCCTATTTTGCCTGACGCGAGAATCGAACCTACCTCGATAAGACGGAAAGGCTCCGCGCCTGTAGACATTACCGCGCCCGCCTCGCGCGTTTCTGTGTTGTTGCGATGGTTGTGTCGGTGTGTAATTAGACCGGTATGTCCTATATGTCGTTGTGTTATGAGGATTTAAATAAGGCCTACCTCGGTTGAATGTAGGTTGTCCTCTAAAGTTGTTTAAATGGTTATTTGGTCGACGTCCCATTACCATAATATCTTGTGGATTAAAGGTCAAAGATACTTCCTCATCAACCGCTGATTGTATAGCATCTTTCAGCGTTGAAAATTTTTGGGCTGCTATAATTGTGCCAACCCTACGATTTCGTAGACCGTCTGAAAATCTTTTTATAGCTTGTTTTTCATTGACACTTTTCAAGATTTTATAATTATTGGTATTATTTTCAGCTTGAGCAATCGTAAGCTCAACGAATAACTCTGATAGTTGTCTACCGTAGTCATTAGTGGTCATTTCGTTTTGTCGTAAAAGAGATTGCCCGATTTCGTACCATGTTGCGTCTTAACCAGACATTTGTCAAAAATCGTAATTAAATTTATTAAGCACACTTAATTTTTTCTAGACCTATTCGAACTGCAGGAAAGAAATGTATGAAAAAAGATTTTAATTTGATATATCCCCTACATTTTGTACACTCTGACAGCAAACGTTCACTCTGACAACAGGATAGCATAATATAAATTGCCAAAGTGTGAAAGAGAGGGTACAAAGCGGTTGCTGTCAAGTGCACCCTCGGAACGCGGCCCTGGATTCATAAAATGTGTTCCGAAACTACATTATGGTTGTATCGAGATTTTTATGCTTCATCCACATATTTCTTCTTCTTCATCTAAGAGATGTCTTCGCATTACACCACCATTTTCCTATACCCGCGCCCTCTTTTTCAACTCCTGGTAAGATTGACTATCAGACGATGTTTTATAGATTTGATTCTTGATCACATTGGTGCGTCCCAGGGTTGCCAGACGTACAAGAATTTTTGTTTGGACGTAACGTAGGGCCATAGTCACGTTGCGGAGCGGCATTTTTTTAAATCCACATATGCCACACAGTACGTTGCAAATTGGCATCGCACACACGCCCCGTTACGTCATGTTACGCCGCTGCACTTTACGATATTTAAAAAAGTATACCTAGTATAGTATAGTTTCATTGTTTTGTCAAGTTTCAAGCAGTGTTAATCACAAATTACAGTTTGACTACGATCTTTTGGTAGGTGGATGACATTGACAGGACAGCTTTTGTCGCAAATCTGACATTTTTTTCATACAAATAGTGTATGCCGCCACATACCCCCTCCTCCCCACCCTCACGGAAAGGAATACAGTGTAGCTGTATGATAGAATAAAATACAAGACACTATAAACTAGAGAACACGAAATAATAATTAAAAAAAATATATTAAAACTAGGTCACAAATCTAAAATATCCTTAAATCGAACCCTGACCTGATCGTGTGACGGTGGGAGGATTTGGTGCAGAGTGAGCTGTTGGTGGGGCAGACGTAGGACCTGGACATGTGGTTGCATTGCGAGGCCGGGGGCGTCGCGGGCGCCTGTGCGCTCGGTGAGACCGCGCCTCGCTCGGGGTCTGCAGCGATGTGTGCAGGCTTCCATTCGATCCAATCGACGCTCACCTGTACCTTATTACGTGAAACATCTAAGGTAAGTGTCTTCAGAGAATGACTGAGGACTTTATAGGGGCCGGTGTACAGTGTTCGTCGCGAAGGAAAACGTGAGATGCGTCTGCCAGGTCCTTAAAAGCGAACGACTTCGAGACGCATGTCGGTCATGGCCAGGTGTGCCACGAAGTCCTCACTTACATTTTGTGTGAAAGCGCTAGGTACCAGGAGCTCCCCTGTAAGCATACAGGAGGTCTGCAGCAGAGCATTTGAGGTCCTCCTTGAGAGCCAATCTGATACCAAGAAGCACAAGAGGTTGGGCTCTGTGGCAGGTTTCTCGGTGGCACATGAGTGCAGCCTTCAGATGGCGGTCGAAGCGCTCCACCATGCCATTCGCTTGCGGGTGGTAGCTGGTAGTTCGTACGCATTTGGTAGCGCCTAGGTCGAGGAATCAGTTGAATAGCGCTGACTCAAACTGGCGGCCTTGATCGACGGTGACCGTGATGGGCACGACGAATCGCGCGATCCAGCCGCGTACGAAGGTATCGCCAACATCCTCGGTGGTGATGGATGACGTGAGCCACGCTTCGGGCCATCTCGAGAACCGGTTTATTGTCGGGAGACAATAGGTGTAGCCCTCAGAGTGCAGCAGGGGGCTGATGATTTCGAGGTGGACATGGCTGAATCTCCCAGATGGGAGGGAAAATTCACCGAGCGGTGCGGTCTCGTGGCGCATCACCTTGCATCGCTGGCAGTGGAGGCAGTGACAGCCCAGGTTCGACAGTCGCGCGCCACGCCGGAGCGCACGTAACGGTCAGCGACGAAGTGCGCGGAGGCGCGGCCGCCGGGGTCGCTCAGCGCGTGCAGGTGCGCGTGCGCGGCGCGCAGCAGCGCCGCCGGCAGGTTCGGCAGCGGCCGTCCCGTCGACACGTTGCACGCGATGGTAATATTCGTGCCTGGAATTAGCGTCGGTTCCAATTTGAGAGAAGAACCGAAATCGACTCGACGTGGGAAATCGCGTCCGCGACGATGTTGTCTTCGCCTTTGACGTACTCGATCTCCGTAATAAACTGCGAGATGATCGTCAGTTGGTTCAGCTGTGCGGGAGGCAACTTTTAGCGACGTTGTGAGAACGCGTACAGTAGTGGTTTGTGGTCGGTATATATGATGAAGTGTTGCGCCTCCAATATATGCCGAAAATGTACACGGCCAACAACTCCCTGTAGTAGGCGGGCCAGGTGGTTTGGCTGGGCTTAAGTCTTCTACTGAAATATGCCAGCGGTTGCTAGCCCTGCTCTGTCCACTGCTGGATACAGGCACCTACGTGTGTGCTTGAGGCGTACGTGTGGAGGCCCAAGCATGCGTTAGGAATTGCATGCACGAGTGCGAGGCGTGAGTGATGCTTTTGCGTTAGCGTTCTTCTATATTAAAGCACTTCGTTTTATTCGTCAACTGCACTTCATCATTACAATATACATACAGTGCCGCGTTCGGTTTGTGGTGCTCCTTTATATTACTCGTTAGCATCACTGAACCATACCATAATTAACTAAAACTAGCTATCAAATGATTGGTTAAAACTAAGAATTTCGTGTACGCCTGAGCGTAGATAAAGTACTTAAAAATAACCTTAAAACATAAAATGAAAGTGAAAAAGCTCTGGAGTTACAGTAGCTATGATAGTAATTTTTCGTATAATAATTAAATATGTTATCCCCTATCCAATTCAGAAGGTTTTTTCAAGACGCAATATGGTACGAGCGTTTCATACTTCCGTGGCATTCTCCTTTAATAATTTATTTTGAAGGGCATGAGCTGATTTCTTAGTCAATAAATTTTTCTTCATATCATTTACAAGTTCCTCTACAGTTGCATAATTTTGATTTAATTTTAGTTTTGCTGATTTGGAAAGTCTCGTTTTTAAAATGAAATTGATTAATTCATTTTTTGAATCTTGACTGATGGTGCTAGAATAATATTCGACACCGTCTATTAATTGTTTAGTTATTATTTCGGTATCGTCCAAAACTGGTAGCAAGCTAAGAGCGATCTTAAAATCAAATTTGGCCATTGTGTCAAATATTTGTTCTATTTCTTTTTCAGTACACAAGTCTTTAATTTCGTTGTGTATAGTTAAAATATTTGTTTTATAAAGAGTTATCGAAATATGCTCACTCTCTTCTAATTTTTGAACAAGAGCCTGTTTTTGGATTTCTAATAAAATCTCCTCAAATTGTCTGTATAATACATTGGCCTCTTCTAGCTTCTCGATAAGCTTATTACCTACTCTTCTACTTGGTCCTAGTTTAATTAAATACGTTCTTATGATTTTTTATTAGTCATAAACTTTCTGTAACAATAGTGCCATAACATTAATTATGCATAATATTTATTACGAGGCTACATGGAATATATTGAATATGGAGTATATTAATACTTACTAAATATGTACGTAAATAAGTTTTTTAAACATTATTTAACCATATTTACCATATTTATAAATTGAAAAGATAGATTATATATTTAACTTAAATGCTATTGTACATTTTATATAAGCAGCTGTATGATTTAATAAAATGATTGAGTCTTACACTTAGCTCAGTTAACCGGTTTCTTTCACCAACTCAGCCACTTGATCTTCCATCTGTCTGTATGTCTCTTGGCTGGCTCCACCTCGGGCACGAGCCTCTCCCAGCGCCCAGCAACAAGTAATCGTCATCGGACACCATCATCGCCCGGCGCCCGGCAACACCTCTATGCATTCGACACGAACAACGCCCGGAAGCGCCCAGCAACACAGCTCTCACAAAATGCTCTTGATTTCCATTCGGTTCCATTTAATATTATGCTTGTCTAGAAGCTCCAATTCGTTCAGTTTTCATTTTCAAAAATAACAGTTAAAAATAAAAGTTTAACACGTTTATAATTATAATTGCACTGGAGGTTTTTTTTTTGAACAAAATTTCGAAAAATCCATACGAAAACACTTTTATCTTCATGCGAATTCATTGTCCTTTTTGTCCAAATTGTTCAACTTATCACACATAAACATAATTATCTTTTAATAGGTACTCGCGAAGCTCAGCGCTGCCAAATAAGGCGGCACTGGCAGGGTCGCCATGTAAGGATGGGACTCGGGAGCACAACAAACAATTAGTCCGTTTCAAATATTACTGATTTATTGAAAATAATTACTCCATTATATACTCCTAATTCCTAGGTTACATAGATGCATAAATGGTCTTTTACAAATAAGGCAATAGGAAAATAGGAAATTATATCTAGGTTAAAGATACAGTCAGTCACAAAAGTCTTCATACAGCCAGCTAATTATCACTCGACCAATAAATATTTATAATAGCTATATAAACATAATATAAAATGAAAGCATAGTTAACATTTACTTTAACGGATACATTGTAAGTTACATTAATATCAAATTAGTAAGATAAATAAAATGTATAAACTAAAAACCGCATCACAAAAGTCTTCGTACAGACAAGTCGAGGCAAGTTCTCTGAAGCCATTACGCATGACGTTAAATCACACTGGGATTATTCAGTAGTCTTTTGTTACTGCTTAGTAAAAGAACATTTGTTGCGTATTAATTATTGATTATAATTCGATATGAGTAAAAAAGAAAAGAAATTGGTGTTGATATAAGAAATTTAATAATAAAACTAAGGCAAGAGAAAAAGTCTTATGGTGAAATAGCAAAAATAGTAAAAAAAAAGCGGTCAACAGTACAATCAATCATAAAAAAGTTTGAATCATCTGGTACAGTATTAAATAAGCGTCGATCAGGAAGACCTAGAATATTAAATGATCGTGATATTCGTACCTTAATCAAAAATCTTAAAAAAAATCCGATGAAAAGCGCACCGGAATTTGCGGCTGAATTCGCGTTTGACGTAAAAATGAATGTACATCCAGAAAATGTACGTAGAATTTTGAGAAAACATGGTTATCATGCACGAACACCAAGGAAAAAGCCGTTTATTTCTTATATTAATCAACAAAAACGTTTAAATTTCGCATTAACTTATAAAGATAAAGATTTTAATTTTTGGAAAAAGGTTTTATTTGTAGATGAAAGTAAATTTAACATTTTTCGAAGTGATGGAAGGTGTAAAGTGTGGCGCAAGGCAAACAAAGAGTTACAAAAAGAAAATATTATTCCAACTGTGAAACATGGTGGATGTGGAGTTATGGTTTGGGGATCTATGGCAGCATCGGGAGTTGGCGAACTGGTGTTTGTTGAAAAAAATATGAATGCTTCGGTGTACCTTAACATATTGCGCCATGATTTACTCAAGAGTGTCCGTTCTTTGCAGCTGACAAGAGACTGGATTTTATTGCAAGACAATGATCCAAAACATAAAATCAAAAATAGTTATGAATTGGCTAAACAAAAACATCCCCAATGTACTTGAATTTCCTCCACAGTCACCTGATTTGAATGTAATCGAACATTTGTGGGAAGAACTAGACCGGCGTCTACAGAAATCTCAAGTCAATTTTGCTATTATCGATGAAAATTCATTAAGAGACGCTTTAAAGAAAAACTGGACCGACATAACTTCAGATACAACAGAAAATCTTGTTATTTCCATGCCCAGACGATTACAAGCTGTAATAGATGCAAAAGGAGGTCCAACAAAATATTAATTTATAATATTATTATGTTTTTTGAATAGTTTACAAACTGTACGAAGACTTTTGTGAAGCTATCTTTTAAAATATATATTTTTTTTGTCTTGCTGTTGTGACATTTGTTACTTTGTTTGTTTTAAATAAACAAAAAAATAACCGTATTTTCATGTGGTATTATTATACTTAAAGAAATATTTATATTTATTACTGATGTGCTTATTTAACTAGGTGTACGAAGACTTTTGTGACTCACTGTAGATGCCTTAATATAGTATTATAGGTTTTCCATATACAAGGATGATACTATTGTACACACTGCACATGGTAATGTACATCATTAGTCCAGTAAATAAAAGATTTGAGGTCGCATTAAAGACACCTGACTAAAATGGTTTGGAAATAAAAGAATTGGTGTTTTACTAAGCATTCGTGGTAATTTTGTGATTGTAAGGGCGTTCAACCCTTAGAAATACCTAAAGACGCCTTTTAACTTGTATATGCCAAACAATAAATGCACTTTTGGGGAAAACTGAGATTTATAACTATAGTTACCTTATAAATATGGTACTTAAGTTGTCTCTAGTTTAAAGCAATAAATTCCTAATATTACGATATTTTTTATATTATTGCGTGAAAAATAATACTTACAAAATGGAGCCTTCGGAGATTTTTATGTTTTTTAAGTCTAATTGTAAGGCTTGAACATGTGTTAAGTTTTCACCTAGGTGACTATTTCAGAACCCAGTTAAAAACGATTTTTTAAAGATTTCTGTAGTACACATTAAAGACACTACAGATATTTTCTTGGCTGTGCCGTAACACTAATATTATCTATTGGAAATCATCATCGTCCCTTGTACAAACAAAGAAGTTTCTTCTTAAAACGCATTTTAACTAAAATGTATTAGACATTATAATTATATTTCAAACGCCGAGAAGGTGCGTCAGCTGCCACGTACGCATAGCCAGTGTGCGACAGAGACGGAGCTATTGGGTGCGAAAAAGACAAGTGCGCGGATAGCTAGATGGAAAGTGCGAAACGCAAATGTGATAAAATGCACAATATGATAGGTAGGTAGTAGTTATTTAATAATAATTGTGTCATACTCATTGGATTGTGGGCATCCAAACGTGATCATAGTACTACCGTCCTACTAGATATACCTACTGTAAATTCAATTCAAAAGAAGAAACTTTGTCCTATTGATTCGCCGAACATTTAACTCCAAAAATTATACATAATTATTATATTGTCATGACATGAGTGTCATCGCCATTTTTCCATGACTTTCCATGAGCCTGCCAAAGCAACCCCACTTCCAATGCCAGTGGGCCTGTTCTTATGAAGTAAAAGTAGGTAGGTATTTACGCAAAATTTCACGAACTAGATGCGACATATCGTCGTTGCGATTTACCGTAATTTTGGATCAAGAATCAAGACCTCAAACTTGGCATAGTTGTTCCTTAGGTGGTCTTAAGTGGAATAAGCCCGGGAGGCATCGGGAGGCATCACGGTGGCAGCGTTATTATACCGCAATAGCTGTCCACTTTGCTTTCGCTTGCCCTCTTGAAGCTCACAGTAACTGACATGTTTCGTAACCCAGCATACGAGTCACAAGACCACACCAACGTAATTTTCTTCGCTTAAGGTACGCCTCAATTCCGTATACGTTTGCACGGTGTAGAACCTTTGTATATCTTATATGGTTGGACCAGTCGATGTTCATGATATCACGGAGGCACTGCATGTGAAATCTATCGAGGCAGCGTATTTCTTTCCTATTAGACTGGTGGCGAAAATAATAAAAGTGCTCTATTTACCGAGTTTGTTTCTCTGGCTCCTAAGCTACAACAATTATCAATATTTTCGTCTTGATTCGTAGATCATCAAATAGCCAGTCATAAGAAAGGGGGAGGGGGGCCGATATAGCTATGACGAAACAAACGACCTTACGACAGGCTATTTCGTAATATCTGTACCAAAATGAATCCATCGATCTATACCTTTCATAGCTCTATATAAACACTATGTCTCTCACGAATTGAGCAGGTTGGGAATTACTTTGGACATATACACCAAGATCTTAGTAGCTAATATCATGCGACCGGAAGAATGTAGGTCTACGTTTGCCAAAAACTGCTAAAGCTGAACCAATCCCAATGATCTCAGGGTCGAGGTCACATTTGAATGTTATTGCACTTCCCAAATACTTAAACTTCTCCACATGCTTCATGACATTCTAACCGAGATACATTCGAAGTTAGATTGTTCAGTTGTCTCCCAACATACATAACATCGATCTTACTTACACTGTCAGTACTAAATTTTTTTTAATGACTCGTCAAAACTGGTCATCAGTTTTTGCAGAGATATTAGGGGATTCCGCTGTTAAACATAAGTCGTCCACGTACCTTATTGCTGTAACTATATGGAATAAAACTTTGTTACGTGCCTTCATTCGGTCTAGGTTGAAAAATTTACCGTCAGTTGTTAGTACGGACTACGGAAGTGTATAAAGATGCCTTTTGGGATGTTATGTGTGTGGCTCATAAAGTATGTTAACAACCCATTACGTCCCCACTGCAGAGGCACGGATCTCTTCCCATAACTCGGGAAGGTTAGGCCATACTCCACACACGGGGGCCTAGTCCGGATTGGTGGAGGTTGTGGGGCTAGTGGCCAACCCCAGTGTTAACGACTGCCATCTAGCGATAGCAGCCGGCACCAACGGCTTAACGTGCCTTGCGAAGCATGGAAACGGTCGAGATAAATGCCACTAACAGTCATATCCATCCAGGTTATGACCGTGTCTGTAGTCAGTTAACCTTCGTGATCGATGCGACCACGCAAGCCGCACTGAGCCACGACCGCTTCTCATATAAAGTATATTTACTAAAATTAACATAAATTTGCTTAAATATATTATTGAACATAGCTTTTGGTCATACCTAATCATGGCAATTTAGTAGATCCTATCCATTGCTTTTATTAAACAAGTCATTTATGGATCAGATTTGTATTCCAAAGTACCGACGGATTATTTGTTTTCGATGTAAATAATATTTTCCTTCACGATTATAAATAATTTAAGCACTTATATTGCATTTCTTATGTTAAGTGAATTTGTAATTCTTTTTGCGAAATAAATATCTCAAACCGTGTATGGATCTTACAGCTCATAATTTTATTGTTGACATGATTTTTAATAGAAATTAAGTGTTAAAAAAATATGTGCTGAAGTGAGTTTCTTCTGGACTCAACGTTTCTTCTCGCTTCGCAAACATTTCCTGAAACGTTGAGTGTACAAATTCCGCGTGGTAAGGACTTTGTGCTAGATAGAAAAACTATTTTGTACTAGATAAATAACCATTTTTTTTAAATATGTTGTCCACGTTATTCGGATTTTATGAATTTGTTATATTTTTTTTAGTGAAAGAACTTGAAAGAAGCCTTTATTTAATCAGAAATGAATTAGTCTTCCTTGAATTATCCGAAAATGATATTATCACACTTGACCTAGTACATAAAGTTATGGACGTATTAGCT
This sequence comes from Coleophora deauratella, assembly GCA_958295455.1. Taxonomy (NCBI): domain Eukaryota; kingdom Metazoa; phylum Arthropoda; class Insecta; order Lepidoptera; family Coleophoridae; genus Coleophora; species Coleophora deauratella. The sequence goes on along the minus strand of OY282409.1, from coordinate 7,156,680 downwards.
CGAAAGAGGAGCGCGACCGAATCAAACTTTCCTTGTCTCTCCTCGCCACTTTTGTGATGCCTCTCGATGCCAATAATATAAGGAAGACTGTTTTATATGGGGGCATTAGTTAAAAAGTGTCCAACTGTAAGCAGTAAATAATAGTTCAAGAATCCATCAAAGTGGCGCTAATGTAGACAAGGATTATGAAAATAATATATGAAAAAAAAAATCTTATTTTATGTTTTTTTGTTTTAAAGTGCGTTATAACAAAGCGGATTCTTTCCTTGTTTTCTTCTCTGTTTCTAATAACTTTTCTCGCTTTCTTTAAAATTTACCTTTTTTAGGGTTCCGTAGTCAACGAGGAACCCTTATAGTTTCGCCATGTCCGTCTGTCTGTCCGCGGCTTAGCTCAGAGACTATTAGTACTCCAGAGCTGTAATTTGGTACGGATATGCATATTAATCCTTATATACTTCCAGCCTCCCGAACAAGCCGGTTTCCGAAAAGGCTTCAGTACCATAGACCACATACATACGCTTCGGCAGATTATACAGAAGACCGAAGAGTATAATCGACCACTAAGCTTGGCGTTTGTGGACTATGAGAAAGCCTTTGATTCGATCGAGACCTGGGCTGTATTGCAATCTCTCCTAACGGTGCCAGATCGATTATCGATACATCGAAGTTTTGAAGTGTTTGTATGAAAATGCCAGCATGTTGGTCCACCTCCAGGATCAGAATTCGAAACCTATCCGGCTGCAGCGTGGGGTGAGACAGGGAGACGTTATATCTCCGAAACTGTTCACCGCTGCACTGGAAGATGTTTTCAAGCTTCTGGACTGGAAAGGACTCGGCATTAACATCAATGGCGAGTACATCACTCACCTTCGATTTGCTGACGATATCGTGATCATGGCTGAGACCTTGGAGGATCTAGGCGTAATGCTCAAAGAACTAAGTAGAGTCTCCCAACAAGTGGGTCTTAAAATGATACATAGATAAGACGAAAATCATGTCAAACATCCGTGTTACACCCACTCCTCTGAAGGTTGCAGACTCTACGCTCGAAGTTGTTGACGAATATACAGGGTGTAACAGAAGTGTATGACAATACTTCAAGGTTGACTTTTACCCATCAAACTGAACAACTTTTGTTCTACAACTTTGTTGAAATCGCAAAAATTTTTTTGGACTTTTCATACAAACTTGGTTCACCAGCTGATCGATTTGGGACAAACATGGGATTTGGGACCTGGGACAAACAGTCCAGTTAGGTAGGTCCAGCTTTGAGAAAGAGATCAGCCGTCGAATCCAACTTGGCTGGGCAGCGTTCGGGAAACTTCGCAATATCTTCACGTCCAAAATACTGCAGTGTCTCAAGACTAAAGTCCATGACCAGTGTGTGTTGCCAGTGATGACATATGGATCCGAGACATGGTCGCTTACTATGGACCTTGGTGTTTCCCTACGTGATTGAATCAGATATGAGGAGATACGTAGGAGAACTAAAGTTACTAGCTCTTTTTGAAATTTTTTTCTCTCGACTATCCCAGGGTGTGGGGTATCGTTGAATAGGTCTTTCAAAAATATTGTGGGTTTGCGAATTTTTCGAGTCATGGATTCGTTTTCGAAATATTAAGCTTTAAAGTGCAATTTTTTGTTAAAGTCATGTGTAGGCTTTACAAGTTAACGAGTAGTAGTCAGTTTTGTAAGACGGGAGGTTTTCCCCTTGAAGCAGTGTTTGTCGAAGTACTAAGAAATCCTACACTGCACGTGGTCCGACACACACTTGACCGCTTTTTATACAATAACACCACCCTTACTTAACGCGTTTTGACAGACACTTTTGTACACAGAGACAGATCTCCTTACATGTACCCTCCATAGCCAATTTTTTTTCTAGCGATGGAGGCAATTATTTGTTCCAAATGAATTGGTATTCCTTTCATTGTCCGATAATTATCACACTTGCCCCAGTACATATAGTTATGGAGATATAAGCACGAAAGAAGAGCGCGGCCGAATCAAACTTTCCCCGTTTTCCCTCACCACCTTTGTGATGCCTCCCGATGCCTCCTGGGCTAACACTCAAGACCACCTAAAGAACAACTATATACCAAGTTTAAATCCTTGATAACACACACAAAACCCAATAGGTAGACACGTGACCGCGGATGATGCTAAATGGAACATCAGGCAACTGCCATCTATATCTTGTGAATAGTAAAAAAACGTGCCACACGAAAAGAAAAGAAAGAGAGAGAGAAATATTGATCCAAAATTAAAAACAGTTCTCATACAAGATGTTGCATGAAATCCCCAGCTATAGCTTAGCTGAATAAAGAACTCGCGGGGTAGCGCGGGCGCCGCGCATGCCGCATTCCCCCGCCCGCGCCCCCCGCTCAGCCCGCTCGCGAATTATAATTGTTATTAGATTATTACAGAAACTGTGCAACAGATTGACCGGGGATTTTTCTTAGTCTTAGTTTAAAAAAAATATTACTATTAGATTTCATGAAAATATTCGTAGTGTCTTTAATGTGCAAGGGTTAAAATCGAATAAAACTTAATAAAAAAATAAATAACGAAGTCACCTTGGAGATAATTCTCATGGTTATTGACAGTGGTTATGTACCCCCTAAGACAAAATATCACTCACCTTGCAGTATTTCTTTTCAAGTTATAATTTTTTTAATATATTATATTCAATATCTACTCAATGTTTTGATCCCGATCGGGGACGATTATAAATATAAATAAAACGTCTTATAAGAAGCCCTCATGTAAAAAATCACCAGTTTTCTATTTTTTGTTCACATTTAAATTTAATTTTGTTTCTTTAGGGGCTAATTACCGAAAAATTATCAAATACTCATAAGAGATTTTCATGAATTTTCATTTTGCAATTATTTAAGTAACATATTCTAAATTTTCACCCAAAGTGCATTAAATGTAACCTACTCCATACAAAAATTCGTAGATTGACTGGACTACATATAATTTTTCTATTTTTATCATTCTCTTATTTGAGAAGTTAAAGGGGGGGACACACATTTTACCACTTTGGAAGTGTGTCTCGTGCAAACTATTCGGTTTAGATTTTTTTTTTATTAGAAACCTCAATATCATTTTTGAAGACCTATCCATAGATACCATACACGTATAGGTTTGATGAAAAAAATTTTTTTGAGTTTCAGTTCTAAGTATGGGGAACCACCAAAATTTATTGTTTTTTTTCTATTTTTGTATGAAATCTTAATGCGGTTAACAGAATACATCTACTTACCAAGTTTCAACAGTATAGTTCTTATAGTTTCGGAAAAAAGTGGCTGTGATATACGGACGGCCAGATAGACAGACAGACATGACGAATCCATAAGGGTTCCGTTTTTTGCCATTTGGCTACGGAACCCTAAAAAACTAGATGCTTTATCCTATACTATTAAACGAGTTAAGTGTCCCGACGATTTCGAAAACGGCTTGAAACCTTTGGATGAAAATTTAGGATTAGGGGTTAAAAATCACCATAAATCCAGATCTATGAGGGAATTATCTTCGAAAAGATTAAATTACGGATAATTCATTTAATGATCGAAATTACATATAAGGAGAACGCATATGATGCTTAAATTTAACCATCGCTTATAGGTACATTGGTAGACTAGCGGTTTTGGTGCAAGCCACTTAAGTTTTGCTGCTTTTAGGTCCGGATTCGAATACCACCCATGAGACTTTATAGTTCTTTGTTTTTTATTTTTTTTATTTTATTTTGTGTGAACCTATATAAATATTATGAAAATAATAAAAAAGTCTTAAGAGTGATAAAAAAAATATTTTAACCTCTTTGTATTTTAGAGAAAAATAGCGCCATCTTTCGCCATATAAGTTAATTACATACCTGGTGATTGTGCCGCTCTGTCCCGTGTTTGAAAATAGGAAATTTTCCACGGCTTTCTCTAAACTCAACCAGATGGCGCTGATAACATTTGCAATAAGAAAATCTCTAAAAAGTCGCCAAAACTGATTGATAGTACTGACTTATAAATGATGAACAACTTTCTAATATTATGTATCATTGAATATTTTTCAATTTTTTTTAATAAAAAAAAAGGATGATTTGCATGTATTTTTTTCAATAGAATCAAATTATAAAAAAATATTATAGATATTTTCTGAACAAATATTGCTTGTCATTTCGTCCCTTAGAAGGCCACTACCGACTAAAACAACACCCTGCAAAATGTTTCATAGAAAATATATCTTATATGTACTACTAAACAAGTTATCTTATTTTATAAAAACTCCGATTGAACGAGCGACGCTCGGTCTCCCAGCTAGTTCAATATAATAAGAAAATTATCAGTATCATTATTTATATTAGAATGAATTATTTTGAAATTATAACACCCATCAAAATTCAGTCATTGGGACGATATTGGGTTGTTAACTAAGTAACTATGATGGTTATCATCCCAGCGAATGTGTTATTGTCAATCAATCTGATGGGACCGTGAGAGTGAGTGACTGAATTTAAATGTATATTGGAGTAATTTATTATTCTTTAAATGATTATACTGATAATTATGTTATTTTAATTAACAAAACATCAACTTTTCTTAATCAATTTTATCAATTGAAATACTTTCATCTGTATGGATAAAATAAATTGAAAAAATTAATAAAAAAAATGAATATATTTTTCTCGACAATAAAAACGAATTTCATGCTGCCACTTCACGGAAGTAATAAGGGGGCCATTCCCTATGACATATACATAAAAATTATGATAATCTGTGATTCCTAAGTTTGATACTCTCCTTAACTTGCGGAGGCTGTACCGTGACTCCAAATAGCGTAAGACTTTGCTTGCAAAGGCTTGCAAGGCCGTGCCTCCACAAATTTTCGACATCACTTCGTATCTCCTTGCATGATACGTATCTCCTTGCAGGCTATTGCTAGGCAACGTTGTTATTCAATAAATGTTATGTGACTGAACAGATATTTTATGTTTTTAATATTGGCGACGAGGCCAATACAATGGATTTAAAGAAATTAAAACGTACAAGAAGCTCAGTACAGTTTATTAACGCGCACCTAAAATTTACTCGACACTCAAGACCCAAGTAAGTATATAGCCCCGCTTGGAGTCACTCGACAAAACAATAAAGAAATTTCACGAAATACAGAACAACATAGAACTAGAAACCGAAGATGCACATCTTGAGGAAGAAACCTTCTACAGATTCGAGTTTGAGGAGTTGTGTATAGCACTGAAAACTACATTACGAAAACTAAGTATTACTTCACCACTCAAGGGGAAACCTCAGTCCGCTTGAGGCAGACCGAAACTCCAAGAGGGACTCCCCCCAGATAGCATTTTTTGGTAGCCGTTACGAAACCAGTCGACACGGAAAAGACAACACCAGTAACATTTTTGGTCGCTGCTACGACTTTGTTTCGGTCGCTGCTACTAAAGTGGGGCACTTCTCGACACGGTAACATTTGGTTTTAAAGTTACGACGCTGTGTGGTAACATTGCTCCTACTATTTCAGAAATCATTCGTTCATTCGTCAATTCTCTTCATTCTTTCCAACCTAAAGAAACAATAAGTAAAATGTCAAAGGAAACTCGTACAATTGAAAGGTTCGCCATTATTATTTTCACAGCGTAAGTTTATTTTTAAAATTAATTAGTTTTAAATGTGTTGTGATATGGTGATATTAGTGGGAAAAGAAATTTGTCGTATTACTTAACAAAATATATTGAAAATCATCGATGGGCCGTCATATGATTGCAATTTAACCAGTTTATTGAAATATTTACATGGTTTTCACTACAAGTTTTGTTTATTTTCTGTACTCCAGACCTTAAAGTTTAATCAAACTGTGCACTTTTCATGCTACTAATATGATATTTAATCAAAAATAATCCATAAACTTACAAAAACATTTGTTTTTATAGTAAAATTATTCTAGTTGTATTTGGTAAAAAAGTTACGACACTGCGTCGACTTGCAGACACAAAGTTACTGAATTTATAATATGGTGTCTCTCACTTTATTCTTTCTAGCGGTTCTCAAACTGTTGACAATGCCATTCTCAATTGTCCTTACTGAAGAGGGTTCGTCTCAAATGATATCCATGGTTCATTGTGTCGAGACAAACTGTTTTTACAAAATGGAGACTATGTATTTTTATGTTTTCAGTGGTTCGCAATATGCTGTTGGAATCGGAACCGTCATCATCGGCAGAAATATTTGATAATTCGGCACCACTTGATTCAGGATTATTTATTGGATTTACAGAAGCTGCATCAACAACGGCGTTAGAAGGAATCAAAATATTATCGTGATATCCTGAATTATTTGTATGATTATTCTGATTGTCAGATGCTGAAGACCGTGGATTTGATATATTACCTGAAACAATACGTAAATTTAATTTCCTATAAATATCCTATACTGTAAATATCCTCAAATATAAAAAAAACAACTACAAGACAATTTTAATTTATTATGTTTTAAGAAGAAAAAGATGATCAACGTATATTATATTACAAATTAAGCAATTACTTACTTGGAGCTTCATTGTGTCTTACTAATAAATCGTTGATTTTCCTGTAGTAAGTTGATGTGGTCCGGAAATTACGTTTTTTAGGCTGCTTACTCATGTTTAGTTGGCATACAATTCAGAAATAATTGAGAACCAGGTGCAGCTGGTTGATATTTTTAAGCTTATTTTGGTAAAATTTTGTTTCGGAACTATGACGTAACATTACGAAACATTGTGTACATTGATGTTATTCCAGTAACAAAATTGCCACACCGTTACAACACAGTTAATCTTTGATCTTTCGTGTGTTGAAAACTCAACGCAATGTGTAGAAAATAAAGTCGACACAAATCCGTACATACCGTGTTGACTCATCGACTACAAAGAGTTACTGAAACACGTTCCGGTTAAATTGTGTAAACACTGATACCACACATATAAACCGAAACAAACATAGTTGCATTGTTTCGAAACAATAACGGAACTTTGTCAATTTGTTACTGATTTAAATATTTTGCGACCAAAAAATGCTATCTGGGCCTACCTACTGATGTTTGGAAAAGAGTTTAGAACTAAGCTACATGCCATGCTAGTCCCATACCTAGACCGGAGCCACGTAGTCAGAGGACAAGGAGGCATTTCTCTCCTGGAGATAAGGTGGCCAGGAGTTACTCCTCTCTTGCTCAGAAGTTTGAATTCGGCACAATAACCCGATGTCTGGGTGGAGTACATTATGAAGTCAGAACCGATGGGGGACTCCTGTGGATCCGTCACCTCGACCAGCTGCTGCTGTCTCCTCTGGTGTCCTGATTCGCGGGGGAGATGTGATACATATCTCCTTGCAGGCCAATGCTATGAATGATTGCTATGCGACATTGTTATTCAATAAATGATTTTTTTCTTTAAAAAAATCTTTTCTTTTATCGCTCTTGGGTCTTGTTATTTACATATTTACTTATATTCATACTAAATAAAAAAATAAAAAGACAAAAACAATAAAGTCTCGTAGTATACGAACCCGGACCTAAAAGCAATAACGTAAAAAGTTCGTACAAAATTTGCTGCTTGCACCTCTGGGTTATAGACTACTTATAGAGGTAAGTCAAAAATAAGCATCATATACGTAAAAAAAAAAATGAGTATGTGTGCGTAATTTGAGCCCTTAGGCTCAGCGCAGACAGAGAGGAGCGCAGCGGAGAGGAATTTATTATGGCACTCGAAAATCAACCTTTAAAGTTATTGAAATAAAGTGCATATATGCTTGAACCTGACAAAAAATACTCGCGCGTCCTCGAAGATGCGCGGGAAGCCCCGCGCGGCGTCGAGTCGGCGCCGCCGCCCGCGGCGGACGCGCAGTGTTGTCACTGAGTTCAAAGAAGGAGAACGTATGGAATTCTACAATGGACGAAGAAAAATTAATATGTTTAGTAGCATCTCATGAATGTTTATTTAATGTGTCAAGCAGAGCATATAGCGACAAATCAGTAAAGATGAATGCGTGGGAAAGAATTTCCGAAGAAATGGGAAAACCAGGTAGGTACCTACTAAGTATTTTTTTAAAATTTGCACAACATACCCGCCGCTTCGTTCGTTCACAACAAATTGTTTTATGTAGGTATAGTAAATCTATTGCAACCCTGCGAAACTGAAAACAGTCGCTAGTTTTAGATAAATGTAACTTTGATAAACTATGTAATATGATTATATTGTGGTTATATCTATTTTGTAGATAAGTATAGATTTCAGCTCCATCTATCATGTTTGGGTGTTACAAACGTGAGAACTTCACGAGAGAACATCATTAGACTGACTCGGTGGCTAAGTGGTTAGCGAACCTGACCTCTGATCCGAGAGTCGTGGGTTCGATCCCTACACAGGGCAAACTTTTCTGTGATGAGCAGAATTGTTTGCTCTGAGTCTGGGTGTATTATATCTATACAGGGTGTAACAGAAATGTGTGACAATACTTCAAGGTTGGCTTTTACCCATCAAACTGAACAACTTTTGTTCTACAACTTTGTTGAAATCGCAAAAAATTTTTGGACTTTTCATACAAACTTGGTTCGCCAGCTGATCGATTTGTATGAAAAGTCCAAAAAAAAAAATTTGCGATTTCAACAAAGTTGTAGAACAAAAGTAAAAGATGGGTAAAAGCCAACCTTGAAGTACTGTCACACATTTCTGTTACACCCTATATATGTATGTATTTAAAAGTATATGTGTATGTATATCAGTCTCTGGTTCCCAAGATACAGGGAATCCTAGTTTGGGGCCAGATGACTGTGTGTGATTTGTCCCAGATATTATTATTATTATTCTATTATATTATCAATGTATATGAAGTTAATTAATAAAATAATAATTATTTTATTTATTTTATTTCCAGAATCATAAATTAACAACTTCTGGCATTTTTCGGTAGATGGGAACCCAGAACGCTTTACTCGCGCAGGCTCGCGAGGTCGCGCGCATGCTCGAGCATACGCGATCCGTCATAAAATGCCCGAGACCGCGCGAGAATTATTCCTCTCTGTCTGCGCTGACCCTTAGCGTACATTGATCTTGTAACTGCTCGCTGTTTTACGTAATATAGTTTAGGGTTATTTATACTATTTTTAAATCAAAAAACTAAGTTATAGTCAGATTAACACCATCTATAGGATTTTTTCGACCAGGGAGCACTAACGTTTAACCTTAATCGGGGTCAATGACCGAAACCGGTTATTTCAAAAAACCGGTTTCCGAACCCTGTTTTAAAATACTTATGGCGCCATCTATCGACTGCTTATTAGTAATAGTAGTCCTGCCTAATCTTGTTAATTTCATTCAACTGATATTTTTACCGATTCAACCGGGATAAAAATTACCAGGTGTTTAGTCGTGACATAAAGTATCATTATGCTAAATATCAATAAAATCGTACTAATAGTTATTGAGCATTGAATCATTCAAAAAAACTTAAAAAACTTAAAAAACTTAAATCACTTTACACTGAATTCTGACAGACATACTCGTAATCTCAGGAATAACAGTAAGCTTCAGCTTGTATCTACTAGGCTCAGTAAGGTTAGTAAGTCGTTTGTGGGACAATGCATACGAATGTATAATAAAATACCAGAAGATATTGTAAACCTAACAGAGAATAAATTCAAAAGTTATGTAAAAAAGACACTATGTAATAAAGCTTACTATAAGACATGTGAGTACTTAGATGATAGAAATGCTTGGACGGTAAGTGTTTCTCCAACCAACACAGCAACACTTTCATGACATATTGTGAGACAATAAAGATACAAACTCTATTGTGAAAGAACTGAAGGGATTCGGTAAGACATTTTCTTCTCCTTTTTCTTTGTCCATTGATCGGAGTGGTGCATGCTCGCATAAATGTTCGTGCGGATGGTGGCGTATCGGGAGCCGGGTCGTTCCCTTCCCTCAAATATGGTTGAGGGGAGCGATGGCTGACTCTCGCGTTATACTCGTGATCGGGTGCTGTCCGTGTGAACTGGCCTGCTCTTGTCATTGGTTTTTTGGAATTTGTTAGTCATTAGCTACAAACAATTTTTACTTTTATCTCTTTTGAATCCTTTCTTTATTCTTATTTTTGTATATTTTATTTACAGACATGACATTGTATAATTCATTTATTGATCTAGCATTAAGATGTTATAGAATATAAGACTTAAAAAAAAATGTGTTGGAGGGAGTTTCTTTAGGGCCCGCCGTTTCTTCTCACTCACACTCAACACTTCCCGAAACGGTGGGTATACGAGTTCCGAGTGGTAGGAACCTCGTATTAGGTAGATAAAAGAATGACGTTCGAAAAGTGTAAACTGCTACCTACTTCGAATAAAATATTTTCATTTTCATTTTCATTTTCATTTTCATTTTCAAGAATTTCAGTTTTAGCCATTCCTTCGGGAACCCTTGACTTTTCCGGGATAAAAAGTATCTAAGATGTTACTCCGGGTAGTATAATCGTACAAAGTGTCATCAAAATCGGCCCAGCCGTTTCTGCGTGATGCGCGAACAGACAGACAGACAAAAATTTCAAATTAATTTTTTTGGTCTATATCGATAGCTATGCACCCCCCCCCCCCCCATCGTTACTATTTCGAAAAAATATTTTATGTACAGAATCGACCCCGTTAAAGTTTTATTAGTATGGTGATGAAAAACGCTATGCTAGACACTGTTTTTGTAAACGGGAACCCGTCACTTTTATGGGATTTATAAATTTTATAATACACATTGTTTGACAGGCTATATAAGGTATCAGCATTAGGGTTTCTGCTCGAGCTTTCTCGAACTCGAGAAAACTCGAGAAATTTGGCTTCATTCGAGACGAGAAAAAAGTTATCGAAACTCGAGAATTCTCGAGTTCCTAATTTAAATTGCGCCAAGCGCGCCGTGCGACTATTTTTCGCCGCGTAACAGTGCCCGCGCTTCGTGCACACTTCGTAATAGGGTTCCTTTACACAAAGCTTATCCCATAGATGAACTGGTAGGAGTATAGTTTTAATTTTCCAATGTGTGTTGCCAGTGATGACATATGGAACCGAGACATGGTCGCTTACTATGGGCCTCATAAGAAAGCTCAAGGTCGCCCAAAGGGCGCTGGAGCGTATGCTTGGTGTTTCCCTACGAGATCGAATCAGAAATAAGGAGATACGTAGGAGGACTAAAGCTACCGACATAGCTCACAGAATCGCTAAACTTAAGTGGCAGTGGGCGGGCCACATAGCTCGTAGAATAGATGGTCGTTGGGGCTACTTTACTAAGTTCTCGAGTGGTGACCGCGCACCGAAACACGCAGTGTAGGCAGGCCTCCGTCTCTGTGGACCGACGACCTGATGAAGTGCGGGAAGCCGCTGGATGCGAGCAGCATAGGACCGATCGGTGTGGAAATCCTTGGAGGAGCCCTTTGTCCAGCAGTGGACGTCTTTCGGCTGATAATGATGATAGTTTTCACACACAGACAAGAGAACACGTTTTTTGTTTTAACATAGTGGCGCCTCTGCCTATGGCGAATCGCACCCTGAGGCGGTTGGAAAATGTACTAGAATGTATGTAACCGCGGCGGCTATACCGCCTGGTACGCGGTTGCCCGCCAACCGCGCTAGCCTTGCACACGGGCTAGCGCGGTTTTCATACATTTCTAGTACATTTTCCAACCGCGGCGGCTACCGCCGCGGTCAGAAACCGCCTCCCGTGTGATAATTGCCTATGCTATGTCGTATGACTGACTAATTAAAAGACTGGAAAATCAGACCACTAGTTACTACAAGTTAGTAGAGTATTAATTTGATTACGTTTTCACATCATTTTCGTAATTTCTTTGTTTTTGGTGTTTGTAGTTGCAGATATCTGCACGCGTTTTCATGGCTTTTAGTGATAAGTTTTGATTTTAGTTGTTTTGTTTAGGGTATATCAATTTTATTATGTAAGATTTTAATTTTTATTCCTTTCCTTCCTTAAATAAGAGGTACCAAATACTACAAAATAATAATTATGGTGCAATAAAAAAACTATCCGATAAAAAAATTGCTTTTTTAAATTAATTTCAACAAATTTCAACGGTTTATATAAAAAGACTCGAGACCCGAGAAAACTCGAGAAATTGGCCTCGAGAATTCTCGAAACTCGAGAAATAAAAAAGGTCGAGAAATCAGAAACCCTAATCAGCATGCCAAATTTTACTAAATTAGGTGCATAAGTTGTTGTGTACTAAGCTGTATAAGTTACTATAGTTTTTTAACTATCCCGCGGGAACTCTTTAATTTTCCGGGATGAAAAGTATCTAAGATATTGACCGGGAATATAAGGTACCACCATGCAAAATTTCATTTAAATCGGTCCAGCAGTTTCGGAGATTAGCCCGTACAAACAGACAGAGAAACAAAAAAATTGAAAAAAATCTGGATTTGTTCTATTGCTCTTCTTACATCCGTCCCCCTGACTCGGTTTTTAGCATTTTTTTTCTATGTACAGAAATTCGACCTCTACAGTTTTATTATATGTATAGATAACGGAACACTGGCTTAAAGAACATGAAATGCTTTTTAATTTTGAAAATTATAGAATGGCAAGTGCTTTCAATCGAAAGACTACACAGCGTGGTGGTTCCGCAATACTAGTTGAAAATTCCATAAAAACTAAGGAACGGAAGGATGTCGTCAGTCTTTCGATTGAAAAAACTATTGAACTATCTTCCGTGGAGCTGGAGAACCACATAATTATTTGCGTGTATAGACCCCACCCATATGACGATAACTTTGTTCGTTTCGAATCGGCAATGGAGGATGCATTCGATTTAGTTAGTAAAAGTAGTAAATCGGTAATCGTTTGTGGAGACTTTAATGTAGATTTGTTAGAAAAGAAGTCCCTAACAACTACAAAAAAAATAGAGACTTCTGCAACTTGCATAGATAACATATTTTGTAACTGTAAATTTGTAGAAAAAAAACCGGCCAAGTGCGAGTCGAACTCGCGCACCGATGGTTCCGTATAAATTCATAATCACACATGTCTTGAACTCTATATTGTTTATATTTGAGTTGATTGAATGAAAGGTAATTTGCGGTTTAGACAGATGTAGATACTGCGAGACTAGTGTATTTTAGTTATTTTCACAGTATAATGTCTTACGGAATCTTACTCTGGGGACATGCGGCTGATATTGAAACGATTTTCATTTTGCAAAAAAGGGCAATTCGCGCAATCTACCAGATGCGATCCCGCGAGTCGTTGAGGAATTTGTTTAAAGAAATTAATATTCTTACCGTTGCTAGTCAATTCATATACGAAAATATCATGTATGTACGTAAAAATTTGCACTTGTTTCATAAAAACAGTGACAGACACAAGTTTAATCTAAGAAATATTAATAACATAGATGTTGCCTATTCGAGACTGAGTAAAGTTAAGAAGTCATTTATGGGGCAGTGTGTAAAATTTTATAACAAAATACCCGAAAATGTGACTAGTTTGCCAGAAAACAAATTCAAATTGCATGTGAAAAATTGTTTATGCTCTAGAGGGTATTACAAAATACTAGATTATGTAAATGATAATGATATATGGACATGTATAGATCCTCCAGCTCACAATTTTATTGTTGACATGAATTGTAATAGAATTTAAGATTTTATTTAAAAAATGTGTTGAAGCGAGTTTCTTTTGGGCTCGACGTTTCTTCTCGCTTCGCAAACACTTCCCGAAACGTTGAGTGTACAAGTCCCGCGTGGTAGGGACTTTGTACTAGGTAGAAAAAAAAATATTGACGATTTAAAAGCATGTGTAAAGCATCTACTTAAATAAAAAACATTTTGAGTTTGAGTTTGAGTTTGAGTTTATGATTTATGACGTATTAAAAAAAACTACTTACTAGATCTCGTTCAAACCAATTTTCGGTGGAAGTTTGCATGGTAATGTACATCATATATTTTTTCTAGTTTTATCATTCTCTTATTTTCGAAGTTACAGGGGGGGGGGGGGGACACATTTTACCACTTTCGAAGTGTCTCTCGCGCAAACTATTCGGTTTAGAAAAAAAATATATTAGAAACCTCAATATCATTTTTGAATAACTATCCATAGATACCCCACACGTATAGGTTTGATAAAAAAAATTTTTTTGAGTTTCAGTTTAAGTATAGGGAACCCCCAAAATTTATTGTTTTTTTTCTATTTTTGTGTGAAAATCCTAATGCGGTTCACAGAATACATCTACTTACCAAGTTTCAACAGTATAGTTCCTCTAGTTTCGGAAAAAAGTGGCTGTGACATACGGACGGACAGACAGACAGACAGACAGACAGACAGACATGACGAATCCATAAGGGTTCCGGTTTTTGCCATTTGGCTACGGAACCCTAAAAAGTAATAAATTTCTTAAGATCTGATCACAGCGGATTGCTGGCTAGCTTCCCTGTGAGATTTATTAAAGAACAAATAAAAGTTCAAACAAGACCTGTCGCTGTTAACCGAATAGAAAATTTTAAAATGACACTAATTGAAAAGCTGCCCATACCAAATTTTGATAAACACGTAGACGCGAATAGTTTTACAATGATTTTTTCACAGTGGTTGACAGAGAATATCAAGATATATTTAAAACAAAATCCAGAAATATTAATCATCAATTCAAATTTTGTGAGTGGGCTACTGTAGGTATTTATAAAAGCCGACAAACTTTGTTTGATCTCTATGACAAAAATCTATATTTTTTAAAAAAGTATTCGAAAATCTTTAAGCAGGTATGCCGTGCAGCAAAATCTAATTACTTAGCCAGAAAAATAAAATCATCAGATGATAAAATTAAAACCGTTTGGAATATTATAAGCAAAGAAACCGGCAAGGTCAAACCCCGCGATAATGAATATGTTTTGAAAACAGATCAGGGTAAAATTACAACAAATGCCGATGTAGCCAAATAATTCAAAACTTTTTTCACAAATATTCCACTTAAGACCACTGAGGCCTTGAATTCTTCACCTGTGCATGCTAAACAATTGTTATAAGATAATGTCAGTATTTGTAATGAAAAATTCTCCTTCAGAGAAATTGAACCAGACACTATTATCAAAACTTTTAAATCTCTTAAAATGAAAAGAACTGAAGAACTTTGGGGACTATCAGTAAGTTTAATTAGTAATGTAATTATGACTTTAGCGCCATATTTTGCTTGTCTTTTTAATATCAGTATTGATAGTGGCGTATTTCCGGACCTAATGAAATGTAGTAAAGTGATACCCCTATATAAGTCTGGTAACAAAACTGATCCGGGAAATTACAGACCAATTTCTGTACTACCAGTTCTCAGTAAAACTTTTGAAAAAAATATGCTTAACCAATTACTACAACATTTTAGTGAAAATAATCTTCTGCATAAACAACAGTTTGGTTTTACAAAAGGTCGATCTACAACCGATGCAGGAGTATCTCTTATTCGTAACATCTATGATGCTTTTGAAGAATCACAAAATGCAATAGGAGTGTTCTGTGATTTATCTAAAGCATTTGATTGCGTTGAACATCATACATTACTTATAAAGTTAAAAGCATTACGGTATCGATGACGGGGCCCTCAGTCTTCTAAATTCCTACTTAAGCAACAGAACGCAAAAAGTCCAAGTAAATGGCACAAATTCATCCGGCTCTATGGTTAAAATGGGTGTGCCCCAGGGTTCTATATTAGGCCCTTTTCTTTTTCTTACATATATAAATGAATTGCCATTTATGGTGCAAAACTTGTCAAACATTGTGTTGTTTGCCAATGATACTTCCCTTATTTTTAAGGTTGAGAGGAAAGAAAGCAAAACTGACGAAGTAAATAACACTCTTTCAGAGATTCTAAAGTGGTTCACGATAAACAATCTACTCTTAAATGCAAAAAAAAAAAAACAAAATGCATAAAATTCTCATTACCAAATTGAAAGTAAACAGTGTAATTGTAGGTCATAATGTATTGGACTTTGTAAATAAGACCGTTTTCTTAGGTATAACAATGGGGCCCACACATAGAAACGGCTTAGTTCAGCTGCATATGCTGTTAAGAAAATAAGACAGTTGACAGATGTAGGTACTGCGAGACTATTTTATTTTAGTTATTTTCACAGTATAATGTCTTACGGAATCTTACTCTGGGGACATGCGGCTGATATTGAAATGATTTAAATTTTGCAAAAAAGGGCAATTCGCGCCATCTACCAGATGCGATCCCGCGAGTCGTTGAGTAATAAGTTTAAAGAAATTAATATTCTTACTGTTGCTAGTCAATTCATATACGAAAATATCATGTATGTACGTAAAAATTTGCACTTGTTTCGTAAAAACAGTGACAGACACAATTTTAATCTAAGAAATATTAATAACATTGATGTTGCCTATTCGAGACTGAGTAAAGTCAAGAAGTCATTTATGGGGCAGTGTGTAAGATTCTATAATAAAATACTCGAAAATGTAACTAGTTTGTCAGAAAAGAAATTTAAATTGCTTGTGAAAAATTGTTTATGCTTTAAAGGGTATTACAAAGTATTAGATTATGTAAATGACAATGATATATCGACATGTATAGATCCTCCAGCTCACAATTTTATTGTTGACATGAATTGTAATAGAATTTAAGATTTTATTTAAAAAATGTGTTGAAGCGAGTTTCTTTTGGGCTCGACGTTTCTTCTCGCTTCGCAAACACTTCCCGAAACGTTGAGTATACGAGTCCCGCATGGTAGGGACTTTGTACTAGGTAGAAAAAAATATTGACGATTTAAAAGCATGCGTAAAACATCTACTTAAATAAAAAACATTTTGAGTTTTTAGTTTGAGTTTATCTCTGAAACGCCTGAGTACACAATTTTGAAAAAGAAACGGATAATAGATCTTTACTTAGGATTACAGGAAAACCTAAAAGACGACTATGGTTTTAAGGTAGTAAAATTCTTAATACTGTTTGGTCGTACGGAACCCTGGCCTCGGTGTCCGGTTTTTTAAGATTTTATGAATTTATTGGGACTTTTAGAAGGTTTACTTCCTAAGCACCCTGAACAAGTTTCTGAAGAAATCGCTTGGGTCCCTGCCACGCACTCTTGATATATCCCTTTTGGATCATTTGACAACTATATCCAGAGATACCTACTTACTTAACAATAAAAAAAGGGATTAAAATACGTTTGTGACTTACACAGCAATTAAAACTGAAAAGCAAAATTACTGATGCCCACTGCCATACGTAAATTACGTCTATGCCATTCAATTGACAAAAAAATAAGGCAAAATAATCGCGCCTCATCATTATAGAATGATGAGTGGCGGAAGGTTTTTTCGATAAATGAATAGGTCTTTTTATCATGTGTGTCATATTTTGTTTACTTACTGTATGAAAAAAAGCATTTCAATTTAAGTAAAATGTACTTTCTTTTATCTAGAAAACGGTGTTATTTTATGAAGTGCCCTGTTTTTGGAATTTTAGAATAACTCGGTCAAAGAAATTTTGATTTATGTCCATAGGACTATTCCTAGAAATTTTGATTTATTTCCATAGGACCTATTTATTTATCGAAAAAACCTTCCGCTTTTCACGGATTACTGAAGCGCCCCAAAAATACAATACTCCGATTGCGATGCTGTTACTTATAGACAGACTGACGATGACGCAGAAAAAATTGCTGGTTATTTATGTATAATTCAATATGGCCAATTTGGCGGTTAAGTAATTTTGCCTTTCCAGTTACGATATAATGTAGAACATATTTTTAATGCATTTAATTTCAACTTTATGTCTAGAATGTAGAACGGGTCAAGTTCATTAATATGTAAGTACATAATATTTACAATCCTATAGAATAGCTTAGACACAGATAAAGTTACGTAACATTTATACTGTGTTTTAGGTCAGCCTTTTTTTTATAATGCTGCTATTATATTAAGTTCAGTCCGTGTGAACAGAGAATATATCAACGTATGTTCAGATTTCCTTGTTTTCATCATTAGATTACTGTAGTACATTCCTAGGGTTACGCTCAGTGACGTTTTGGAAGCGGATGGTAACGTCTTGCAGGGCCATGTTGGGCAGCATGAAGTCTTCGATGTTGGAGGCGTCGCGCGAGGGCCGGTCGAACGGGAAGCCCATAGACCGCCGGTCGGGGTAGCGCTGGTTCCGTATGCCGCAGAAGCTGGAGGCTTCCTTGCACGTCAACTCTCGTCCGTCGGGCTGATCAACCTGCGCGGGAAAAGAATACTAATGTTAGAAAATTGATGATAAAAAATTGACATGTCAGTCTACATGAAATTACAAGCTTAGTATGATTCTATATTCAGAAAACATGAGGAACATTTTCGGATGTATACAATTCTGGTACATTCTCGCTTGAATTAAAACAGAATACTGACCCTGTCCAGGTCGTAGTTGGAGAGCATGACGAACAGCTGATAGGTGAGGCCCGCCTCATTGCCCTTGGGCACCAGCATGTGCTGTGGCCAGCCGCAGCCGCAGAAGTTAAATGCCTCCAGTTCCTGGCGGCGCGGGTCATCACCATGCGAGGACAGGTCGCGGAATGTCTGCTCGAATGGAATGGTCACGGAAGATTCTGTCGACTGCCGCTTAATCGTATTCTGGCCAGAGTTCACTAATGATAATGAAGAATTGAAATTAAAAGTTTGTGTTATTTTTTTAATGTTCGTTATGTAGGTAAGGTAAAACGGATGATTTTGAATATAGGTGATAAGAAATCTACTACCCAATATGTATCATTGTCCTTTACATACAGACAGAAACTTTGGCAGGGAAACTTTTTTTAAGGGCCATTCTTCTTCCTTTAGGTACCTATAGAAACGATTTTCGGACTTTCCATTAAGTTATTGTATGATATGATTGGTATGACACAAGTATTAAATAAAATAATTATTGGCGACACTCACGTGGTGTGACGAATCTGTCCATTTCTATGAACATCTTGCGCTGGTCGGAGAGCGCCCATGGCAAGTTGCGTTCGTTGAATTTGGGCGCCAGGAAGATGCGCACCGTCGCCCGCCGCGCCCTGCCTGTGTTGTTCACATTGATGCTGTGGCAAAGATGGCAAGTGTCACAGAAAGCGCTATCTTCTTAGCGGGCTCGCTGAAGCGTCACAGGAATTTGACATGACTGACAAAAATGTTCATCTGTCTCGGTAGATCTAGGTGAATGTGATGTTAGGACTGTCCCCGGATCTTACCCGCTTTCGCAGAAGAGAGTGGCAGGGAGTGTCCATACTGGTTGTAGTCGGAGACAAGGTATTCCCTTTTTCTATGATGTTGTACTATTTATTATACTATATTAAGTCGTAAAGTCGTTACCTTGAATAATTCAGATAGAGACAGTCGTATCTTTGCTACACGAAGTCGAAGTTAAACGTTCTTAAAAATAATCGCCTGTACAACGTTTTGAATTAGAACATCTGGTATGATTGTACTAATTAGGAATTGTTCGAATTGGTGTACTCACGGGTACAGTCTCGTACCACTAAAAGTATACAGCCAAGTAGTGTAAGTAGTACTATACTCCATTTCAGATAGGAATAGACAGATGGAACAAAAGGTGGCAGAGCTACCCTGTATACTTTTAGGTGCACGAGAGTGTACACTCGGTACGCTGTACTCACACATATTGGAACCGACGATGGTTCAGGTGCGTGAAGCGCGCGTACACCGGCCCGCGGTTGGAGAAGTCCAGTCCGCGCGAGAGGTCCACGTCGCTGCTCATCCAAAACGTATTCAGGGTGTTGGGCTGCCCGCGTCCCTCCAAGTTCTCGATTCGGACTGACGACACTCGCACGCCTTCATTCTCGAGCTACATATTATATTATAATTAAGTTATCATAGGTATCACCGTGGTACGATGCGAGATGAAATACATACGTACTTACTTAGTTACTTCAAAACATAAATTTTTTCACCGTTACTACTATAATTAACCGGCGAAAAAACGGAGGAGGTTCTCAAGTCGACGCGTATACTTATATATTTTTTTATGTATGACCACGCATAACTTTTTATAGAATAGTCCGATTTTGATAATTCTTTTTTTATTGGATAATTCTTTTATTTATACCCCGAAGTTGGTCCCATATATTTTTGGAAAATATCCAACCCTAAGGGTAGGAAAACAGGGGTGATTGATTGTTCACTCAGTGATTGTAATGTATGTACGAAGTAGGTCCCATATAAATTTGGAAAAAATCCTACCCCAAGGGTGGGAAAATCGGGTTATTTATAGCCACAAAAAATCATAAAATAAAAGCTTTTTAACAAAAAAATTAAACCGCCGAAAAAACGGAAAGCAAAAAATAATAAACCTTTTTATTTAACCTTAATAACTAAGTTCACAAACAATCAATGAACAAATATCACTAAATTACCTTAAATTTAAAGAAATAACCAAATCAAATTAACAATGCAATTAATTAATTTGCTTGTTTGGTGCAGACTTAAAATTACTTAGGTACACTTACATTAGGTACCTAGTTTAAGAACTTAGTTATTAAGGTTAAATAAAAAGGTTGGTTTATTATTTTTTGCTTTTCAGTTTTTTCGGCGGTTTAATTTTTTTGTTAAAAAGCTTTTATCATAATAATTTCAAGACTAAGCGGGTTGGGTAGGGTAAAATTGAATAAGATTGATTTGAAGTTTTAAATAGGTACTTAACATATAACCCAACCAATTCAACAAACAAAAAACTATTGCTTTAAAAAAATATTATGCTAATCTGGGGGCATGATGATTATCAGTTCAACGTAGTTACACAATACATCCGAAAAAAGATTAACCTCATATGTATATCACGGTTACGTCACGCTGGTTGTATTTTAAAGAAAATTTCCCTTTATTACCTCGGAGCGAGAGTAGGGTGGTACAATAGGTGACTCCTTGTGCTTCTGGAACAGGTCGTCTATGAAGGCATGCCAGCGGTAGAAGAACGGGTCTCGCATTGTGGTTGCCTCGTCAGCCATTACCGAAAACGATTCCTGACGATTGTTAAAGTGCACTAAGATTAAAATATTTCAGAAGCATTAACAAAACAGCTGTAAGTGGAACGATTTTTAACCAACTGGATAAGGTATGATAAGCGGGTAAGCACTTTGCTCGTTCGTGAGGTGGCTTTATAGCTAACTTTGTCTACTGTTGCGCATCAGTTAAAATAATTATGCATTTGTTTACTTCGTACCAAAGCGCTAGTGAAAAGGGGATGTGCGCAGAAAATTATTAGATTCCTGCGACGACGCATCATCAACCCTCAACCCAACGTTTGTTTTGCAAACTTCTGTTATTGTTACCGCGCATGACCTGGGCGAAGCGCAAGCCCTTTGAATAATCAAAGCGCAAGCCCTTGGTGTAGTTACGGCTAAGGACATCTTAGTTAATGCTGTTGGTGTATGTATAGTATACCAAACTTCCATCACAATAAACCAGTGGTTCCCAACCTTTTCTTGACCAGGGACCACTTTGATTTCTTTGTTGTTAGCAGGGACCACATGTACAAAAAAAACTGAATCAATTCGAAAATAAACCTTAATCAAGAACTCAATATTAACATGCATAAACAGTATTATTTTAATTGAAAAAATATCATTTTCGTAGAAATGAATTAAATAAGTTTTGAATCAGTATGATTTTGGACCTCGTATCTTCTTTACAAGTTCGGCAATCTCCTAAGATTACCGAACTTGTAAAGAAGATACGAGATTTGAGAAATAACATTAGCCAATCTTCACGCAAATCATCACATAGGCGGTTATCACATTGCACTGGAAACCGCTCCGGTGTTTATTTTACCCGCTTACTTTCAATCGACACCTGGCCTTGTTTTTAATTGCCAACAAAGCAGAAAACCCTTGTTTGCATAAATAAGTAGTAGTGAGAAAGCCAATGACAGCGCAAGGCGATTTCTCGAATTTTGGTTTAAGGAATTGCTTTTTTACACCAAAATTTCAATTCTAATGCGTTCTTAGAGTTTCTATATTTTTTTATTTAATTCAATGAGTTTTTCGTGGATTTCTTCTGTTATTTCACCAGCATGTGCGCTAAAAGAGTTGAGAATCAGTTTTTGATCAACTTTAGCTTCTGTTTCGGTTTATTGTAGGAAGTAACTATTGAATTCATCAATCAACATTTATAGATGTTTTCTTGTATGTTTACCCTACTCGCGTAATACTTTTTGTCCTCCAAAAGTTTTTTTAATATCGTGAAAGCAGAATATTTGTTTTAAATCGTTTGCGGACCATATTTTGGCTCCTGCGGACCACTGGTGGTCCGCGGACCACTGGTTGGGAACCACTGCAATAAACAGTGAGTCTATGTCAATGCCTATACTGCTGAGCCTTATACTCACTAGGTATCTGTGATCGGGGTCGTGCAGGTAGGCGGTGAAGACGTGCCCGTTGTTGTGCAGCTGCCCATACCGCTGTTGGTTCGGCGACAGGATGCTCGCTTCCACCAAGTTGCCCATCGTGTCAATATCCAGCGGCATTGTCTGTCCGTTTTGCTGCCAAGTAGGTACTTACGTTACATACATTTCTTAGTTGAGTTATGCATCTTCCTTACTCGAAGGATATAATACAGGGTGTAAGAGACAGGTATCCGAAAACTTTAAGGACTTACTCAGTAGACGAAACTGAACAACTTTCCACAAGAATTTTTTTCAGGAAACGAAAAAAAATCGGCTTCTCCATACAAAATTGTAAACTTGATTGGACAGTTTGTATGGAGAAGCCAATTTTTTTTTTCGTTTTCTGAAAAAATTCTTGTGGAAACTTGTTCAGTTTCGTCTACTCAGCAAGCCCTTAAAGTTTTCGGAAACCTGTCCCTTACACCCTGTATAATATATATAATATAATATAAGGATATAAGTAAGTAAGGATCCTTGTTATAATAGAATAAGAGGAGTTGGAGAATTTGCCGTGGGAGAGCCATGCTTCGGCACGAATGGGCCGGCTCGACCGGAGTGATACCACGGCCTCACAGAAAACCGGCGTGAAGCAACGCTTGCGTTGTGTTTCGCCGAGTGAGTGAGGATACCGGAGACCCAACCTCCCCCCGCAAATCCCCCATCCCCCCATCCCATTTCAAAGGTCGGCAACGCCCTTGTGACATAATGTCACATTTCGTTGACCCCCTCCCTCCCCCTTAACGTGTGACGTAATTTATGGATGGTCCCTTAGGTACTTTTATTTGGTCACCTCCTGTACATTAAAATTACTCACCAGTTGAACTATACCAGTAGCTATGGCATCTTCTATGTTCCGCCGCCATCTCTCCATCTGCGAGACGGTGAAGTTGATGCCGTCGGCGGGCCGGTTGACGTCCAGCCAGCGCATATTGGCCTGCCGCGGCGGCCAGCCCCGCGATGACGTCAAACTGTCCAGCTTCGGGAAGTACGCTTCAGGAATTGGTTCCCTCCAGTCGCTGAACTTCTTCACTCGCATCAAGGCGTTGTTTAGTCTCTCGCAGTTGTATCTGCAGAAATATTATATATAATAATAATAATAATATCTGGGACAAATCACACACGGTCATCTGGCCCCAAACTAGGATTCCCTGTATCTTGGGAACCAGAGACTGATATACATACACATATACTTTTAAATATATACATATATAGATATAATACACCCAGACTCAGAGCAAACAATTCTGCTCATCACAGAAAAGTTTTCCCTGTGTGGGGATCGAACCCACGACTCTCGGATCAGAGGTCAGGATCGCTAACTACTTAGCCACCGAGTCAGTCATATCATTTATATTATAATTGACAAAGTATAGGTGTACCTACTTATCTAATGCTTGTACTTACCTACTTATAGTTAATTCTTACGGCAACACCACGTTAGTTAAACCAGAGACAAGATGTTAAACGTTGTGGTTAAATACTTATCGTCGATGTACTTTACCTAGTCTTTCGCTTCATATTCATACACTTTTTTAACACCCTGTACAGTTGAATTTAGTTGATAGAAAGAAAAAGAAAGAAAGAAAAACGTTTATTCAGCAACACAATTTCAAAACAAAGACAACAAGTACATAAATAATACTTATTGATACTTTTGATTGTAGGTTCTTGATGGATGGATATGGTTTTTTCACGAAGTTTCTTCCTGAAGATGATGCCCGAAACCGGCCTACCAAAATGAGTTTTATATATGAATGACGTTAAAACCACGTTAAAACTTTTTCAAATAGGTACCCGGAAAACTATTCGCAGTAATAACTATTATACTTATACAGTACAATGTTGAAGGGAAGTAGGTAGGGCCTTAATATTATTTTCTCAATGCTCACCGTGCAATAATCTGCTGGTGCATGTAGAAAAAGAGCTCTCCACGTCTGTCTTTATCAACAATAGCTCTATTGCTAGAGTTGAACGGGTAAACCAGGTGCCAGTGCCAGTGGTGCAGGTTCACACCAATGTCTTCACGGAAGTAGGCCAAACGATGTTCTACTTCCAAGTCTGTGGCCGTAAAATCTCGAGGAATAATGATTGGGGTACGCTGAAAAATATAAATAAAGTCCATTCTTTTTTGTAAAAAGTATTCACAAAACGTTAATGACAGGTAAATTCGCAAACGTAGTTATAACATCATTAATTAAACGTATTTAATAGCGTCTTAATTCTCTCGCCTTTGCTGTTCCTCATTGTCCTTGATGGTATAATGCACAAAGCCAATGATGGCAAACGACACGGTATAGAATGGGGGGTTGACCGAGCATTGGACGACCCAGACTACGCTGATGACCTGTGTCTGTGTCTGCCCAGCCACAAACAAGCACGTTGACATGCAAGCCAAACTGGATGACCTGCAGCGCGAGGCCTTAATCGATGGTCTCAAAATCAACACGTAAAGACCCAGGAAATGCGAAAATATACTGTGCATAAGTTATGTGAATAATGTCTGTCGCTGGATGAATATAAAAGAAATACGACGGTAGTGATGCTTTTTTTTACTTATTTACGTCAGGTATTAGTGCGAGTGTAAGTTTACTGTTAATATAGGCATATGTTTTAGCTAAATTTTTTATGCGCCTTCAGAAATCGTGGATAAACCATCAAATTAAGTGGTCATAGTGACATAGCTCTCAGAATCGTTAGACTTAAGTGGCAGTGGGCAGGGCACATAGCTCGTAGAACAGATGGCCGTTGGGGCAGTAAATTTCTCGAATGGTGACCGCGCACCGGAAGACGAGGTGTGGGCAGGCCTCCGACTCGGTGGACCGACGACCTGGTAAAGGTTGCAGGAAGCCGCTGGATGCGAGCCGCACAGGACCGGTCGGTGTGGAAATCCTTGGGGGTGGAGGCCTTTGTCCAGCAGTGGACGTCTTTAGGCTGATAGATAGATAGATAGAAATCCCGTTTAAAGTTTTGAGTCGAAATGAGTTCCAGAACTGCCTCGGCTCACAAAAAAATCCATAAAAAAACTACGGCACCCAGGGACGTATTTTAGATTTTCACGCCCTGGGCGAATACGATCGGGCCGCCCCTAACCCTCCACAGACAAAGGAAACAAACGTAAAGCAGAATGAAATACTAAGTAATAAATAGTTAAACGAATTTATTAGCTGATTACGATGAGCGACGATGCAACATTTCTTCTGAAAAATCATCAAAATTAAGTGCGTTCGTTAAATCAGCCTCAATGTTGAGGATTGCTAAATAATTGAGTCGTTTCTCATCCAAGCGAGAGCGCATATAATTTTTAATTCTTTTCAACACTGAAAATAAGCTGTGGTCAACTCGATGAAGAAAGGAAGCGATCACAGGATGGTAAGAGGCACATTGAATCTAAAAACCAAGCTGGAAAGATGTCGACTAATTAAGCCCACGCTCCGACCAGCGCTTATCCAGCTCCAAAACCCCGATAACTTTTAGCTCAAGTTGCAAAATCGCTTCGAATGGCTAGAAGACTGCGAAAATGTGGACGATTACTACGACAGGTTCGAGGAAATTGTCCAAACGGTTGGGAATAAATAAGGCTCTCAAAACCAGCCATTCAAAAAGAACATCTCGGATCTCACCTGTAAGCTCATACAGGAAAGATGGAGCCTGATTATGAAATCCTCTGAAGATGCTTGTCAGTATCGGTGACTCAACAGACAGGTCTCCAAGTCTTTGACTCGCGATATACGCCGATTTAATACTAATCGTATTAAAGAGGCTATCGAGCGCAAAGTGCACAGGAGTGTGGTTACACCAGAGACAAATGGTTACACTCTCTCCAACGGTGCCAAATCGACTATCGATATATCGAAGTATTGGAGTGCCTGTATGAAAACGCCACCATGTCGGTCCGCCTCTAAGGATCAGAATTCGAAACTGGGTGCAGCGTGGGGTGAGAAAGGGAGACGGTACATATATCTCCGAAATTCTTTACCGCTACCCTTGAAGACGTTTTCAAGCTTCTGGACTGGAGAGGACTCGGCATTAATATCAACAAGTATATCACTCACTTTCGATTCGCTGATGATATCGTGCTCATGGCTGAAACCTTAGAGGAACTAGGCACAATTCAATGTCCGATGGACTAGAAACTCCCAACAAGTGGGTCTAAAAATGAACAGGGACAAGACGAAAATTATTTAAAAATCCGACCACTCCTCTGAATGTTGGAGACTCTACACTCGAAGTAGTTGACGAATATGTATACCTGGGACAAACAGTCCAGCTAGCTAGGTTCAACTTCGAGAAAGAGATCAATACTCATCAAGACTCCCGCGCCCGTGTAAATTCTAGATTACCTACAATTTTTCAGTCAGCTAATAAAAAAATGAGAGTTGTTGGAGAACTGGGCGGGCCGCCCCTTGGGACGGGCCGCCCCGGGCGTTCGCCCGAATGACCCTATGGAGAATACGTCCCTGACGGCACCTAAAAATATTCTGATTAGACCAACACAAAGCTGTGTTTGCGCTAGCGCCATCTGTCGGCGTTTCGCAGAAGCAATGAAAGAAGCCTCTGGATCACGCCATTATCTACGAAACTGCCCTTGCATTGCCATTTCGATTTATCAATTACATTATTTTTTCTTCAATAAACGTTAATTTCTAAAGTTTATTGCAAGTATTTCATGTACACGAAAGCTCATCCCGTACAAGCTGAAAGACCAAAGAAACAAAATTCATGAAAAAAACCGTTTCTAATCACTTCAGGTCCCTTTTTGCGTAACCACTCACATAAAGTTTTAAAAAATTCCGTTTAAGCTTTTATACCATTCACCTGTCGAGAAGTCTTAATATATTTTTATAAAAGCTATTTCATAATCATACATAATCGATGTGTTATTTACAAAAAGACCTAAGTCTATTATTTTACTGCAAACTGTTATTAGAGATAGGCTTTAATATCCTAATCTAACAGGATAAATGTGCCTCATTTTACCTTAGTATTCTGAAAACACTGCCTGTTAGCTGTTTTTATATTTCAGTTAAGTTTTTCTAATAAAAATCAGTACCAACATATACATATAAACATAGATAACAAATATTAGTTATTTTAAAAATAACTTATACTTTTTAAAATAATAAGGCTTCTCACCTCAGTGTCCTGCAAAACGCTAGTAGACTCTCGAGCCTGTTGGAACACTTGGGAATCCATGAACTTCGCAGGGAATGTCTCTGCGAAGTTGGGGAGCGGGACATTGCGCGTGTCTCGTCTGGAATTGCAAAAATGAATTAGGTACCTAATTTAAGATAAAATTCACATAACATGTCTTAAATAAAAATGGACTTACTGTCTATGTTTACTGCAGTAAAATTTTTTAAACAAAAAATATTTATTTATGTACAGGCAGCGTTTTGATAGTCGTTTAGAGACTATAGAAAGTATTAGAACTCAGTTAAGTTAAAAGAGTATATAGTTTCAGTCCTTATACTGTGGTTATCAAAAAAACATAAAGTCCTTTTTTTGAAATCTTTACAAGTTAGGTATATAATTTTAATAGTTAAGTACCTGTGCAGCAGAGCTACAGAAAAACAGTAGTTGAACAGTTGTGGATTGATGTTAACCCTGGCGTATGCGCAAGTGGATAGGAAATCTTGCAGCTCGTTCTCTGGGACCTCTGTAAAAATATTGATAAATAAAATACAATATAATAACATTATGAAATGTAACACTGTATGTTATGAAAATATGTAATACCTAATAATTCTTGAGTTTCATGTGTAGAGCCCTGGCAGATACTTTAAGAACACATTATACGTTATTTTTTATTTGTTTATAAAATATACAGGCTTTGTGTGGTTATCTATTTTGTTTTATTCAAAAACGCAGAAAGGACTTCATTTCTTATTTAACAAAAATATCACGTCATTCTTTCATTATACCGGGTTGCATGACTTAGAAGGCTTAAAATACAATTATTGTAAGTATTGTAATACTATTTATGTACTCCAGATGTACTCGGCAACTGTAAGGCCTCGTTTATGGAGACGCGGCGCGTTGCGCGGTCAAATCAAACATTAATCTATGAGAGCGCTCATGAGCGCGCGTTGATGCTTCTACATGAACGCTCTCATTACCATGTTTGATTTGACCGCACGCGGGACGCGCCGCCTGACGCTCCTCGCAACGCGCCGCGTCTCCATAAACGAGGCCTAAGATGTAAAAAGCGTGGCCACCACGTGGCCACCACGCGTAGTGTAGGGTTCCGTATGGGTTCTCGTTAACTTTGTAAAGCCGACGTAGCTGTGACAGTTTTCCTTTTAACTACGTTTTGTATATTCATATATGTATACCTACTACTGCCGTGAATTTTTTCACATACCTAAGTAGAAACAACCATTTAACTGGAAGGGGGGGTGGGGGAACAGAATTTAACAAAAAATAGCTTAATATTTCGAAAACGGTCCCCTGAATCGAAAAATGATTTTCACAAACCCACAATAGTTTTGAAAGACGAAATCCCAGAT
The DNA here is from genome assembly GCA_958295455.1 of Coleophora deauratella. NCBI lineage: Eukaryota > Metazoa > Arthropoda > Insecta > Lepidoptera > Coleophoridae > Coleophora > Coleophora deauratella. The sequence continues at coordinate 7,127,718 of OY282409.1, read as the reverse complement.
CATGGGATAGGAAGTCGAGAAAAAAGTCATCCCTACTTCACGTGTGTAGGGGAGGTAGTCTGAATTTTAATTTTTAAGATTTTATTTTACCACTTTGTCTGCGTGATTAATATGTATATTATAAACTTATAAAATAAACCTACGCTTTTGAAGAATTTTACAAAGAAATCCTTTTCCATTTTTTTTACTGAAAGCAGCTGAAAGACAATAACATAACTCATAAAATCCGAAAATTCGGACAGAAGACGAAACGAAAACAAAGAAAGAGAGAAAAAAAATTGCTTCGGCAAAATCAGTTTAATAAGGTTTGAGAGGACGGCAATATTAGGTTACAGTTACAAGACACCAAGTCTAAAGTTGACTGATTATTTAACGTGATTTAACTTTATTATTTTACTTATCATTATCACCAAATTCGGCGTTTTTTGTAAAAAAAAAAAACGGTTTAAATATTAAATAAATTACCCCAGTTAAGCGCTAGCTTCAGCTCCTGAAAGGTATACGAGAAGTAACGAGTTACCAAAGAAAATACGTGTTTAAACCCCATGGGAAATTTAAACTTACTCATAAATGTGTCAATGACTTCCTTAGCCATTTCTTGGTGTTTTGGGATGAAAAGCGAGAAATCCGCATCCGTGGGCAGTTCCTTGGCCTTTCTAAACTGCGGGATTTGGCTTAGGTTCTTCAAGGGTATCTTTTCCGAAGCATCGTCGCCGAAGCGGTTGTTCAATTCCAATCCATTGCTCTCATAATCAGGGGGCTATAAAAGAGAAAATTTATCATAAGATGTAATGTAACTAACTCCTTCTTAACTTAGATTCAAGTGCATATATTCACAGCCCTGTGAATAAAATTGGTGTACCTCTATTATCTTCGTGCCACCACAATATTTCCCGGTTTAGATACCTAGATAGATAAAAACTTTATTTTGCTTTCGAGGCACTTAAATATCAAATGAATAGTTACATACAATAGTTATAGTTTCTACACTTGGCATAGTAGTTGAAACATAGTGACTACCGACTTAATTTGTGAACAAAACGTATAGGTAGTTATTACTCGTGTCAGATCGATTTTATCCGAGTTGCTCGTATCTTGTAGTGCGAATAAATGGGAGTTGCCGTCCTTTGCCAGCAGAGATAGCATAGTATAGGGACAAAATCAACTGCCGAAGATTTCCGCAGAACTTATTTAAGCTACGAAAGACGAATATCTTTTACACGCTGCCAGAGAGAAACATAATGTTGACCGCCGCTATTCCAGGCTATATTTTCAGTAGAGTAACAACCAAAAGTTTTCAACATACAGGGTGCTAAAAAAAGTGGGTTTGAAACTTGTGGTGATGTTACTCAGTATCAAGTTTTTACAGAATACCTACAGGAAAAATATTGGAAAAATCCGATCTATACATTTTCTTCAGTTTCCCATACAAATGCTTGGTTCACTATTCAGATTTAGTATGGGAAACTGAAAAAAAAAAGACTTGACTTTTTTAATATTTTTCCTGTAGGTATTCTATAAGTAGATAAATTATTTAGATAGATAAATTATTTATTTCACATAGCCATACAGATATTTCAACTATAAAATAAAGCTAATGCTAAGGAGACAAAAGAACAAAAAGTTGCATAAGAAAAAACACATTACATATTGCACAGGCTAGTGAAAATGGCCTGGACTCAGCATATGTTATGAGTACTGTAGGGTACCCACAACGCTGATGATTCTGCCCAGACCAGTGACAAAATCAAGAGACGCGCGCACCTCGCTTACAGAGCACTACGAACTAAACACAGCGTAATATAAGTACTTGATTCTGAGTAAACCATTATTTGAAACGCACTTTTTAACAGCCTGTATTTATATGATTATATTCTCAGATTATATTTTGTTTGATTAACATTAGAAACATCTTAGAATCGTTTTCTCAGATTGATTATAAACATTTTTAAGCACTTATGCTTTAAATTTATTTATGTATATAGGGTGCTACTTTATTAGTGCCGGATATTTTAGTCAGTGGTTCTACTCCTGATTCTGATCAACTATCCCCAAGGAACCCATAGTCAAATCGCAAAACAAAATTTGGCCTCTTCATACAAAAGAGATTGCCCGATTTCGTACCATGTTGCGTCTTAACCAGACATTTGTCAAAAATCGTAATTAAATTTATTAAGCACACTTAATTTTTTCTAGACCTATTCGAACTGCAGGAAAGAAATGTATGAAAAAAGATTTTAATTTGATATATCCCCTACATTTTGTACACTCTGACAGCAAACGTTCACTCTGACAACAGGATAGCATAATATAAATTGCCAAAGTGTGAAAGAGAGGGTACAAAGCGGTTGCTGTCAAGTGCACCCTCGGAACGCGGCCCTGGATTCATAAAATGTGTTCCGAAACTACATTATGGTTGTATCGAGATTTTTATGCTTCATCCACATATTTCTTCTTCTTCATCTAAGAGATGTCTTCGCATTACACCACCATTTTCCTATACCCGCGCCCTCTTTTTCAACTCCTGGTAAGATTGACTATCAGACGATGTTTTATAGATTTGATTCTTGATCACATTGGTGCGTCCCAGGGTTGCCAGACGTACAAGAATTTTTGTTTGGACGTAACGTAGGGCCATAGTCACGTTGCGGAGCGGCATTTTTTTAAATCCACATATGCCACACAGTACGTTGCAAATTGGCATCGCACACACGCCCCGTTACGTCATGTTACGCCGCTGCACTTTACGATATTTAAAAAAGTATACCTAGTATAGTATAGTTTCATTGTTTTGTCAAGTTTCAAGCAGTGTTAATCACAAATTACAGTTTGACTACGATCTTTTGGTAGGTGGATGACATTGACAGGACAGCTTTTGTCGCAAATCTGACATTTTTTTCATACAAATAGTGTATGCCGCCACATACCCCCTCCTCCCCACCCTCACGGAAAGGAATACAGTGTAGCTGTATGATAGAATAAAATACAAGACACTATAAACTAGAGAACACGAAATAATAATTAAAAAAAATATATTAAAACTAGGTCACAAATCTAAAATATCCTTAAATCGAACCCTGACCTGATCGTGTGACGGTGGGAGGATTTGGTGCAGAGTGAGCTGTTGGTGGGGCAGACGTAGGACCTGGACATGTGGTTGCATTGCGAGGCCGGGGGCGTCGCGGGCGCCTGTGCGCTCGGTGAGACCGCGCCTCGCTCGGGGTCTGCAGCGATGTGTGCAGGCTTCCATTCGATCCAATCGACGCTCACCTGTACCTTATTACGTGAAACATCTAAGGTAAGTGTCTTCAGAGAATGACTGAGGACTTTATAGGGGCCGGTGTACAGTGTTCGTCGCGAAGGAAAACGTGAGATGCGTCTGCCAGGTCCTTAAAAGCGAACGACTTCGAGACGCATGTCGGTCATGGCCAGGTGTGCCACGAAGTCCTCACTTACATTTTGTGTGAAAGCGCTAGGTACCAGGAGCTCCCCTGTAAGCATACAGGAGGTCTGCAGCAGAGCATTTGAGGTCCTCCTTGAGAGCCAATCTGATACCAAGAAGCACAAGAGGTTGGGCTCTGTGGCAGGTTTCTCGGTGGCACATGAGTGCAGCCTTCAGATGGCGGTCGAAGCGCTCCACCATGCCATTCGCTTGCGGGTGGTAGCTGGTAGTTCGTACGCATTTGGTAGCGCCTAGGTCGAGGAATCAGTTGAATAGCGCTGACTCAAACTGGCGGCCTTGATCGACGGTGACCGTGATGGGCACGACGAATCGCGCGATCCAGCCGCGTACGAAGGTATCGCCAACATCCTCGGTGGTGATGGATGACGTGAGCCACGCTTCGGGCCATCTCGAGAACCGGTTTATTGTCGGGAGACAATAGGTTTAGCCCTCAGAGTGCAGCAGGGGGCTGATGATTTCGAGGTGGACATGGCTGAATCTCCCAGATGGGAGGGAAAATTCACCGAGCGGTGCGGTCTCGTGGCGCATCACCTTGCATCGCTGGCAGTGGAGGCAGTGACAGCCCAGGTTCGACAGTCGCGCGCCACGCCGGAGCGCACGTAACGGTCAGCGACGAAGTGCGCGGAGGCGCGGCCGCCGGGGTCGCTCAGCGCGTGCAGGTGCGCGTGCGCGGCGCGCAGCAGCGCCGCCGGCAGGTTCGGCAGCGGCCGTCCCGTCGACACGTTGCACGCGATGGTAATATTCGTGCCTGGAATTAGCGTCGGTTCCAATTTGAGAGAAGAACCGAAATCGACTCGACGTGGGAAATCGCGTCCGCGACGATGTTGTCTTCGCCTTTGACGTACTCGATCTCCGTAATAAACTGCGAGATGATCGTCAGTTGGTTCAGCTGTGCGGGAGGCAACTTTTAGCGACGTTGTGAGAACGCGTACAGTAGTGGTTTGTGGTCGGTATATATGATGAAGTGTTGCGCCTCCAATATATGCCGAAAATGTACACGGCCAACAACTCCCTGTAGTAGGCGGGCCAGGTGGTTTGGCTGGGCTTAAGTCTTCTACTGAAATATGCCAGCGGTTGCTAGCCCTGCTCTGTCCACTGCTGGATACAGGCACCTACGTGTGTGCTTGAGGCGTACGTGTGGAGGCCCAAGCATGCGTTAGGAATTGCATGCACGAGTGCGAGGCGTGAGTGATGCTTTTGCGTTAGCGTTCTTCTATATTAAAGCACTTCGTTTTATTCGTCAACTGCACTTCATCATTACAATATACATACAGTGCCGCGTTCGGTTTGTGGTGCTCCTTTATATTACTCGTTAGCATCACTGAACCATACCATAATTAACTAAAACTAGCTATCAAATGATTGGTTAAAACTAAGAATTTCGTGTACGCCTGAGCGTAGATAAAGTACTTAAAAATAACCTTAAAACATAAAATGAAAGTGAAAAAGCTCTGGAGTTACAGTAGCTATGATAGTAATTTTTCGTATAATAATTAAATATGTTATCCCCTATCCAATTCAGAAGGTTTTTTCAAGACGCAATATGGTACGAGCGTTTCATACTTCCGTGGCATTCTCCTTTGGCCGCTCGACTGTTAGATTTGTATGAAGAGTCCAAAAATTTTTTTGAGATTTGACTATGGGTTCCTTGGGGAAAGTTGATCAAAATTAGGAGTAGAACCACTGACTAAGATATCGGGCACTAATAAAGTAGCACCTTATATATCGTGGCCAGATGAAAATAACTGGCCATATTGTTGAGGAGCTCCGAAAAAACTCAGGTTTGGTTAGGTTACTAGTGTCACCGTATAAAGGGCTCCGCTGACTTTTTTGTCGGACCTCCTTGACAATATTGCCAGTTATTTCGTGATATGGCCACAACATTATATAACAAACAGTTAGCCAGTGTGAGATATATCTCACATATATATGATATATCATGTACTTACAAGGAATTGCTCAGTGAGTTGAAAAAGCGCTTTGTTGTTTCCTTTTGGTGTAATCAAGGGTTCGCAAGGGCGATCGAATAGTAGCAACAGACTCTTCACCACGTCTGCCATCTTGACCTGATCACGGAACCACAGAGAACACAAACACAAAATATTCCACCCTGCACACTTCACACGTTTTGTGAAGTGGTTGAAGATACAAGGGAGAATGGGGTTTTATACTTTTTGTCATGCATGTCCGTGCTCATGCGGTGGAGTGCAAAACCGCAAACTAGGCGGAAGAACATTGCCGGTGATAAGAAAGTTAACTATTTTTAATCAAATCGACGTGGGAAACAGGAAGCTCACTGTATATGTGTACGGACGTTATTTCATTTTTAGGGTTCCGTAGTCAACTAGGAACCTTCATAGTTTCGTCATATCCGTCTGTCTGTCTTCCTGTCTGTCCGCGGCGTAGCTCAGAGACTATTAGTACTATTGAGCGGTAATTTGGCACGAATATACATATTAATTACACCGCCGACAAAGTGGTAAAATAAAATCTTGAAGAGTACCTCCCTAAACGTGAAGTGGAGATGTTTTTTTTTCGATGTCGATGGTGTGGGGTGTCGTTAGATAGATCTTTTAAAAATATTGTGGGTTTGTCAGAACCATTTTTCGACTTAGGGATCCATTTTCGAAATATTAAGCTTTAAAGTGATTGTTTTAAAGTCCACAGTCCCCTGCCAGCTAAACGGTTGTTGCCAGAAATGTGAAAAAATTCACGGCAGTAGTAGATATAAATATAACGAAGTTAAAAGGAAAACTATCACAGCTAAGTAAGCTTTACAAGTTAACCAGTAGTAGTCGATCGATCAACTTATCAAAGGCAAATTTCGTACCTACTTCTTGTCTTCGTGTCTGTCGAAGTACCTACTACGGAACCCTACACTGCGCGTGGCCCGACACTCACTTGGCCGTTTTTAATACCGTAGCGGAGGGCCTTGCTTACTCGAACATCTAGAAATTCGTTAAATACGGTAATCCCCCCCTTCTTTCTTTCGAGGGTAATACGGACAGTCGACGTGACTGCCAGATGGCAGGTCCGTCGTTTCTTCTCACTCCGCAAACACTTCCCGAATTAGGGACCATCTATAAATTACGTCACACGTTAAGGGGGAGGGAGGGGGTCAACGAAGTGTGACATTGTGTGACAAGGGGTAAGAGGGGGGAGTCTTAAACGTTGTGACGTCACATAATAAATGTTAAAAATATATATAATTTTGGAATTTCTGTTTTTAACTTTTCATATACTTATTCAATTCTGGGAAAAAAAATTCAAAATATGTGACGTCACACCAGGAAGGGGGTGGTTCCACAAATGTGACCATCTGTGACAAGGACGGGGAGGGGGGGGGGGGGGGGTCAAAAAACCACGAAATCCGTGTGACGTAATTTATGGATGACCCCAAACGGCGGCGGCGGGTATACGAGTTCCGAGTGGTAGGATTATTAGGTAGATAAAAGAATGACGTTCGAAAAGTGTACACTGCTACTTCGAATAAAATATTTTCATTTCCTGTATCTGTCCATGGGCGTAGCTATAGTTTTCATATTTCCGACGATCCAGAAAATATGAGAATTATCAAAGCGTTCCAGAACATTTTCGTGTGAGTATTTTTTAATCGTACCTTGGTTCTGGAACTGAGATTTATAACTGTGTTTATTTAGAAGTTTTTTGCAAAGCTTACTTGTTTTACAAAAAAAGCGCTGCTTTTTTAGGGTTCCGTAGCCAAATGGCAAAAAACGGAACCCTTATGGATTCGTCATGTCTGTCTGTCTGTCCGTCCGTCCGTATGTCACAGCCACTTTTTTCCGAAACTATAAGAAATATACTGTTAAAACTTGGTAAGAAGATGTATTCTGTGAACCGCATTAAGATTTTCACACAAAAATAGAAAAATAACAATAAATTTTGAGGGTTCCCCATACTTAGAACTGAAACTCAAAATTTTTTTTCATCAAACCCAATATGGATAGGTCTTCAAAAATGATATTGAGGTTTCTAATATCATTTTTTTCTAAACTGAATAGTTTGCGCGAGAGAAACTTCCAAAGTGGTAAAACGTGTGTCCGCCCCCCCCCCCCCCCGTAACTTCTAAAATAAGAGAATGATAAAACTAAAAAAAAATATATGATGTACATTACCACGCAAACTTCCACCGAAAATTGGTTTGAACGAGATCAAGTAAGTCGTTTTTTTTAATACGTCATAAATCGTAAACCGCAATTTACCTTTCATTCAATCAACTCAAATATAAAAATATTAAAAAAACATTTAATTTCATAAACACAACGAACTACAAGAACTTTTATATTATGTTACTTGCTGCTACGGAACCCTTCATGGGCGAGTCCGACTCGCACTTGGCCGCTTTTTATGTTCTTATTGGCTTTAGGTGAGCAGGAATTCACCAAACCCAAAAGATCAATAGGGATATTGGGCATCTTTACCTAATCTTATTGTGTTCATTGCCTGAAGCGCTCGTAGACGGAAACTCTTTCTACGTGTCTCCATTAGTTTTCACCGCTAATTTATCGTATTTGATGTAGGCGAAGTTGCCTTTACTTCTTTCCTCTTGGAGTTTAGTTTGTAAGCCACGCCTGGTTTCAAGTAGGTACCTACCTGCTTCGTATAGTCTGGCATTATTCGGATAGTACCACTTAACTTTCTTTTGTTTCTCAGGATATCGTTACTGCTTTTTCCCGCAGTTTTTGGCCAACTCTGTGTACTTTCACGATTTGACTTTTGTTTAATATAACGTCTATGTTCTTGATTTCCTTCATTACCTTCTCCAACAAATTATAGTTATTTTTTTCGTTTTCTATCAGGGTGTAAAAAAAGTGCGTTTGAAATTTTAAGTTAAGTAAGGAAGAGCTTTTTAAATCAAGTAAGAAAGAGCGGGGCTATTCCGTCACAAAAACAAAAGCCGAAAGTTTAGAACTCCGTCTGTACTGTCATCTAATATAAAGCTTCTCTGTTGTCTGTCTACTGCTTTTTCAACCATACCATTTACCACAATAGTCGATTATCATAAGAATCTGAAGTCATAAAGTAATCTCATGTCATCTCACTAAAATTATAAATTTCATCTCACTCAATGCGAAAGTATGGATGTTTGTTTTTCCGCTTTCACGCCAAAAATATTGAAAAGATTTGGATGAAAAGATAAAGCACTCGGTTAACACAAAGTGTACTTTTTATCCCGGAAAACTTAAGGGTTCCCGGAGGAATGCTTACAAATTCAAAATTTCCTCTTCATTTCTGCTCTGGACCCAATTCTAAAGTCCAAGCAGACGAAGTCGCGGGCGGAAGCTAGTTTCTTATAATAATCTGAAGTCATAGCTTTAAGATCTTAAACCTTATTTATCTTAAGGCTAAACGCTTCGGTTCCTAACAGTTAGTGCCACTTTGACTTTACAGTCGTAGTGTTAGGCTAATATGAAAACCATAGATAGGACCTTCGTCCATAGGGCCTTCGTCGACTGCAAGCTTGCTTGCTTGCGTACCTGCATACTTGCTTGCTTGCATGCCTGCCTGCTTGCTTACTTGCATGCATGCCTGCCTGCATGTTTACTTGCATGCCTAATTACTTGCTTGCACGATTGTTGCATGCCTGCTTGTAAAAATAGGACCACACAATGGGACTAAATAGAGAACCGTTGGAGTGGTTGGTGGACGGTACGAACTGACTGAAGTTTGAAGTTTGTAAAAAGTGCTGCCTGACGGCTGGAAACTGGAAACTAAAATAGGCTTTTTTAGGTTTCTCTAAAACCGCTTCACATCACTTGGTTCACGCTACCGAGAAAACAAAAAAACTAAAAAGACAACAATTGGACGCCTCCAGCTCCGTCCAGACGATCTCAAAGACGGAGTTACACACATAGCGACCACGACACCGTTACGAAAATGAAACCATTATTTACCATTTAATTATACTATTTATTTTTTTATTGTGATAGTGACCGTGTGAGTTTCAAACAGTATACTCCTTGGAAATCATCGAATTCATGAAAAAACTAGCGGTAGTAGCCCGACTTCTACCCACTTCATTTTTTTCACTTATACATAATCTATTTTCCATACTTTTACAGACAGTTGAGAAAACTCATCCGTTCCGTTCCGTTCCGGTGGCTCACTGACCAGAAGTTCTTCTGCAGGGGCGTTGACGTCAGAGCATAAGGGATCATGGGCGAAGTTGTAACACCTGAAGTGAGTGGCTCGAGCACCGTGACGGTATCCAGCATCCAACCGGATCCTGAGGGCACGTGGGTGACACAGCCTCAGGTTCCGAGGCCATTTACTGAATCCTGCCGGCAGCACAGGATACCGTTCACCTGGGGACGTATCAACTCTCGTCCTTGTGCCTCTATGTAGCTGAGATCTACCCAAGACACCAGTGGCCACGTAGATAGGATAAGGAGTATAGGTGGCTTTTGCAGTCGGGATGGGGGCGGGGTCAGCATGTGGAAGACTATACTTGGTGTGTAATAGGTACAGGGAGGGAGGGTTGACTGCTTTCTTCCTTTGATGATAGCTTCAGTGTTCTGGGGTTTCTTGGTCTGCGTTAATAATTAATTCATTCAAAAGGTGTGACATGGTCTGAGGAGAGACGCCACACTCGCATGCACCTTCCGGGCTGTAACCCCACCTGCACATATTTTCCTAGTAGTAGAAAGAAGCCCCAGTTTAAGTAGTATCAGCTAATTTGTTAACACCTTATACATAAATAAGTACGAATATGACTCTTGGGCACAACCAGACGTTATCATTTACACTGTGTGCATAATTTGAGCTCGTATACATACGAGATAAATACAAAACTATGTCGAAGTCCTTATTTAATTACCATTATTTTAGTTTATTAGCGTACATTGATCTTGTAACTGCTCGCTGTTATTAGCCGACTTCAAAAAAAGGAGGAGGTTCTCATTTCGTCGGCTGTTTTTTTTATGTATGTTCACCGATTACTCGAAGACGCCTGAACAGATTTGGAAAATTCTTTTTTTGTTTAAAAGGGTATACTTCACAGGTGGTTCCATATAAATTTTATCGAAATCGATTCAGCGGTTTTTGAGAAAATCACCAAAAATATAGCAAAATTGGAGTTGTTGCGATTGAAGTCGGTTGTTTTTAACGTATTCAGCGTGGTCAATTATACGTAGTATGGTCTAGGGTTTATTTATACTATTTTTAAATCGAGAAACCAAGTTATAGTCCAATAACGCCATCAAACGGATTTTTCAATCAGGGAGCACTGACGTTTAACCTTAAGTTTAAAACTTTGTTGGAATTCTGTGAATTCTCGTCACTTTAGTTCACTTAGTTCGTGTATTTGATGAATAAACATTTATTATGGATATGACGCAATTTGGATATGAAAATGCTTGGAATCACTTCCAAGAGATCGGCAGTGTTGCAAGAAGTATATATACCAGATGTTCCATTATTTTGCACAACATTGACAGTGCGATGGCGTTCCCTACGTGAAATCGAAACCTATTAGTGCGAAACTTGTTACTGCGAACATGATATATCGAAAATGTATTAGTGCGAAGCTTTATTGGTTCGAAGTTTGTATGTCTTAGTGTGGGACGTAACGTTAGTGTGGGACGATAGGAAGACAGAAAAACGTAGAGCAAAAATCTTGGGTTTATTATCTAATCTTCGGTTTCATGAAATGGGGCGGCTATGTTCACGGCGGTACAAACACGAGGCCTTACGTAGTCGGTCCCATAATGAATTGGCCTAACTATGAAATAAAAAAGAAAATTAAATGCAATCATTTTTATTTTTCAATATAGTCTCCATCAATACTGACACACTTCTGACATCGGTGAAATAACATTTCTAATCCTTTATAAAAATAATCGCAATCTTTTTCTTCAAAATGACTGAAGACGGCCGCCTGCAACTCTTCATCGCTTGAAAATTTTCTTCCCCTTAAGTCCCGCTTTAAATTTGGGAATAAGTAATAGTCGGACGGAGCCATGTCTGGACTATAAGGTGGATGGTCCAGCTCCGTGAACCCGCATTGACGCACTGCATCCTTCGAAACACCGGCGGTGTGCACGGGGGCGTTGTCGTGAAGCAACAGGACGCCTTTACTCAGTTTGCCTCTGCGCTTCTCCTTTATAATATCTCGCAGTTTATATATTAATGAAGCATAATATTCGCCGTTTACGACTGTATTGCGCTCTTTAAAATCAACCATCAAAATACCTTGAAAATCCCAAAAGATTGTGCACATGATTTTTTTGGTAGATTGTTGCACCTTTGCCTTTCTAGGCGGCTTTTCACCCTTATAACGCCATTCCATTGACACGCGCTTGCTTTCTGGATCATAATATAACACCATAGTTTCATCACCAGTCACTAGTCTCTCGATCACGTTCTTTGGGTTTTCTCCACAAAGATCTAAAAACTCGGCAGCACAGCGAACTCGCTCCCGTCTCTGCACAGCTGACAGAAGTTTCGGGACCCATCTTGCACTGACTTTTTTCATATGAAGATGTTCATCGATTGCACGATGGACGGTACTTTTAGAGAGCCCAAGTCTAGCTGCAATTTCTCTAATCTTCAAACGGCGGTCACTCAAAACCTCTTCTTCGATTTGAGCAATAGTATCGGGAGTGAGCACTTCTACCGGTCGACCGTCATGGCCGATATCTTCGACGGTTTCTCGCCCGAGGCGAAACTCTTTCACCCAATTTTTTACTGTGCTATAAGAGGGAGAACACTCCTTATACACACCATCTAATCGTTCTTTAATTTGGGCGGGGGATAAGCCTTCTTTAAATAGAAACTTTATGACGCTTCGATACTCGGTTTTCGACATTTTGAAAAAATACGCGACACTTGTTGTTCAAACAAACTGCTAAACTGAACTACGCTCGTCAAGTCCATGCGTGTTCGTTTATAAAGTGTCTGAGAACCGTACTATTCAATGCAACATAACATGTATCGACATGTCGCGTAGAACTATATCAGGCCAATTCATTATGGGACCGACTACGTATGTATTATTTTGTTAATGATAGGTTTGTTATATTCCCCTATGTCAAAGTCAAAGTCAAATATTTTTTTATTTAAGTAGATGCTGTACGCATACTTTTAAATCGTCTTTTTTCTACCTAGTACAAAGTTCCTACCACGCGGAACTTGTACACTCAAAGTTTCGGGAAGTGTTAGCGGAGCGAGAAGAAACGTCGAGCCCAAAAGAAACTCGCCCCAACACATTTAAAAAAAATATACTTAATATCTATTACAATTGATGTCATTACTAAAGCTATGAGCTGGAAGATCTATACATGTCCATACATCATTGTCATTAATAGTCTTGGGTTTTATAATATCCTCTTGAACACAGGCATTTCTTTACATAAGTCTTATACTTATTTTCGGATAAACTAATTACATTTTCAGGTATTTTATTGTAGAATTTTATACACTGCCCCATGAACGACTTCTTTACTTTACTCAGTCTCGAATAAGCAACTTCGATATTATTTCTATTTCTAAGATTAAAATTATGCCTGTGACTGTTTTTTGGAAATAAATCTAAATTCTTACGAACATACATGATGTTTTCATATATGAATTGACTGGCAACAGTTAAAATATTTATTTCTTTAAACTTGTTCCTCAATGACTCTCGAGATCGCATCTGATAGATAGCGCGAATGGCTCTTTTTTGCAGTATGAAAATAGTTTATATGTCAGCCGCATGGCCCCAAATTAAGATGCCGTAAGACATTATGCTATGAAAATAGCTAAAATACACTAGTCTTGCAGTATCTACATCGGTTAGTTGCCTTATTTTCTTGACGGCGTAGGCAGCTGAACTAAGCTCTCCTGCTAAGGTCCCCATTGTAAGGAAGCATCTAAAGTAATAGGAGAGAGTCCTCCAGTACCGACACCCTAAGGTTCATCAACAATAAAATCGAACTATCTTAGGCTACATGTTTAAAACCTCCTGATATGTGTAAAAGAACTATTGTGCTGTAAATAAAAATAATAAAATACCGGTATGTTTAGAAATAATGAACTTTATTGACGACTTTATATGACAAGGAAAAATCTGCCTTGAAAAAATTGGCCTCCAGTACCGGCCAGCAAATATATGACCATTTGTACCATGCAAAAATCGCAAATATATAGGGTGACCCTAAATTAGTTCTTGATACGAAAGTCTATGAATGTGCTCATGATAACAAACAACTTTCCCTAAGAAACCCATAGTCAAATCGCAAAAAAAAAATTTGAGTCTCCATACAAATCGATGAACTGACCGGCCAAATTAGTATGAAGAGTCCAAATTTTTTTTGCGATTTGACTATGGGTTTTTTAGGGAAAGTTGTTCGTTATCATGAGCACATGCATAGCCTTTCGTATCAAGAACTAATTTAGGGTCACCCTATATTTATTTGGTAGCTCTGATAATTCGCACTCGCCTCGTAGACCCAAACTTTGCAATTTACATACTGTATTCAGTCCTTTTCATGAGATTCAAGTCATTAAATACAAATTATCTCTTCCTTAGTCGGTCTGCGGAGAGGAGTTAGGTTTTATTTTTCATTTTTCTTAGTTTCTAGCTAACGTCTCTTCCTGAAACCAAACTCTTACCTTTCTTGCTAATACCATTTCCTGAAACAAAATTCTTGCCTCGCTTGGCTGATCCAACCCTTGTATTACCTGCTTTTTTCTCTTCCAGCATCTTATTGTATTGAGAACTTTTTACCATATCCTTTCTTTCAGCTTTACGACGTCCTGCAATAGCTCTACTTTTCGAAGTATCTGGAACTGATGAGAGTTCTGTAACTATTGCTTTAAAACTGGCAATGGATTGATCAATGATAGATTTTGTTTGAGATTGGGATTGTTGAGACGAGTCAATTTTACGCTCGGAGTCTACGACTTTATGCATGTTCGCAGGATCCCAGCTTTCCTTCTTTTTATTCGTCTCACCATTGCTTTCATCTTATGGCATCCTTGCGTACCTATAAGCAAATTAAACTTCTTAAAAATGAACATGAACAGTGGCCGGTACTGGTGGACAATTTTGTGGCCGGTACTGTAGGAAACGGAATACAATATTATGTTCGATCACAGACAAAAACGTATGTAAGAAAGTTGATTTAAAATATATTTTGTAATAGCCATAGAAAGAGCCAATACATACCAGGTATGACTTCTTTTGAACTTGACCTCTGAACTCAAAAATCACCCACAGAACTTTGCCTCTGTATCGTACATCCACCTCGCGCAACACAAATCTTTACACTGACAGTAAACTGGCTGCAAGAGGTCGCTGCCGCGCGGGGCATATATTCTTGGGAGAGCGTATCACACTAGTGGCGGTAAGACTCATCGCCATCTATAAAAAGTTACCAGAAGTTGCAACTGGCCGGTACTGGATGCCGGCCGGCACTGGGGGACTTTCCCCTACCAAGAAAAACAGTGCTCTTTACGAACTCTATAATATTACTATCTAATATTACACTATCGTGAGGTTGCTTGACATTTGGTAATCTGAATTTTATTACTTTTGCCTTTGTGGCATTTAATAGCAAGTTATTAACAGTAAACCATTTATGTCTCTGAAAGTGTATTGTTTACTTCGTCAATTTTGCTGTCTTTCCTGTCTACCTTAAAAATAAGAGATGTGTCTGCATCTGCAAACAACACAATATTTGAGAGACGTTGCACCATAAATGGTAAGTCATTTATATAAACAAGGAAGAGAAAGGGGCCTAAAATAGATCCCTGGGGAACGCCTATTTTTACTGTAGAGCCGAGAGAATTTGTGCCATTTACTTGGACTGTTTGTAACCTATTGTTAAGGTAAGAATTGAGAAGACTGAGAGCCCTATCCTCCACACCGTAATGCTTTAGTTTAAGAAGTAAAGTTTGATGTTATGCAATGCTAACTTACGTTACGATAGAAGCGCTATCACAGCACACATAAGTTATATTGCCCTAATTCTTGCAGACCCCTGTGTGGACTTCGCACCAGAGGTAGAAAGTGGAAGATCTTTTGGTAGATTGTATGGAGTATCATGGGGCTGAAATAGGTGTGTTAATGCACAGTAAATGCTGTATATTCATCGACTCATATGTATAAAGGACACGCCCAACGGAAGCGACAAATGGCACCGTTTTTTTGGTCTCAAAATATCAATCATTTGTCGCGTCCGTTGGTCGTGTACTTTATATAACCAGAGAAACATGTTACTGTTACCTACTGCAATTTAACTTTTTTTATTTAGTTTCACTTAAAAAGTAGGCCAGGGAGAGGGAGTTTATTCAAAGAATTCTATATCAGTTTTGGGACTAATCAAATGGTGTCATTTGTAGCTTTCGTAGGTCCTTTATACGTATAAGTATAGATGGGATTTTGCCCGGGCATTTTGAATAAATGCCCAATAAACGTCCATTTGCGCCATACAAATTGGGCATTTATTGGGCATAAATGGACGTTTATTGGGCATTTACTCAAAACTGCCCGGGCAAAAACCCATCTCTACGTATAAGTCGATGTGTATATTGTGTTTACTAACCATTAAACAAAACGAGCTGAATATGTGTTTTTATGATAAAAACACATGATATCTAATGATAGGTGAGAGAAAAGTTGACTTTACAAAGTGACTTTACAAAGTGACTTAACTTCACAAATGAGTTAAACTATTTATATTTGCAGATCCTTTGTAAACTGCATCAAATAAGAGACAGCAGTGAAAACTGGAAGATGACAACTGTATGATTTGATTGCCGAATGCCGAATAAATAATACAATGAAGTACGTACTTTCAATATATTTAATTTTAACTTTATATCTAGAATGTTGAACGGGTCAAGTTCACAATAAACACTATTATACACTATAAAATATGTTCATATTTACAATCCTATAGAACAGTTGAGACAACGATTACGTAACGGATATACCGTGTTTTAGGTCAGCCTTTCTTTTTATAATGCTACTTTAACGCTATTATAACATTAACTTCAGTCCATGTGCACAGAATGTCCAGTTATGTTCAGAATTCCTGGGTCGTCATTAGATCACTGTACTACATTCCTAGGGTTACGCTCAGTGACGTTTTGGAAGCGGATGGTAACGTCTTGCAGGGCCATGTTGGGCAGCATGAAGTCTTCGATGTTGGAGGCGTCGCGCGAGGGCCGGTCGAACGGGAAGCCCATAGACCGCCGGTCGGGGTAGCGCTGGTCCCGTATGCCGCAGAAGCTGGAGGCTTCCTTGCACGTCAACTCTTGGCCGCCGGGCTGATCAATCTGTGCGGGAAAAGAATACTAATGTTAGAAATTGATAATATAAAACTCACATATCGGTCTACATGAAACTACACGCCTAGTATGATTCTGTATTCAGGAAACATGAGGAACATTTTCAGATTTATACAATACTGATACATTCACGCTTGAATGAAAACAGAATACTGACCCTGTCCAGGTCGTAGTTGGAGAGCATGACGAACAGCTGATAGGTGAGGCCCGCCTCATTGCCCTTGGGCACCAGCATGTGCTGCGGCCAGCCGCAGCCGCAGAAGTTGAACGCCTCCACCCCCACGCGGCCCGGATCGTCACCCTGCTGGGACAGGTCGCGGAATGTCTGCTCGAACGGAATGGTCACGGAGGATTCTTTTGACTGCCGCTTGATCGTATTCTGGCCAGCGTTCACTGATGATAATGAAGAATTGAAATTATAAGTTTGTGTTATTTTGTACGTCTGGTATGTAGGTTATGAAGATTGTACAGCCATGCAGTGTATATTTTCTCGCGAATCTACAGAAATGGCACACACAGGAATGTCATTGCTCAACACAAATCAGCAATAAGCAACACATTTCAGGAGCGAAGCATAGGGGTGGCCAGGATCAGCAAAAGACGTCCAAGGACTTCGCTCGAAAATAAAAAATCTATCTATCATCTATCTAAATATTATTTATATTAACTATGATAAGTTACAATTTCCAGCTTGACAAGATAGGAACCGAGTCTTAATTAATGGGGACCGGGTCTTAATCTTACTATTGTAGCCACCTTGTCAAGCCAAAACAGTTGGATGGTAATGTCTTCTTTTAGTCCGGCTTGAACTCCTCCAAAGATCCCTCCAAGACGGTCAATCTTCGGAAGAGCAGCCAAATCATGTCAGTTTTTATATGTAATTAAATACGTTACAACACCCCACAGCTGCCCTTTTTTTACTAGTAATACCGGAAGTCATTCTTTACGGAGACATTAACAGAGACATTGAGCACCGAATCAACTTGGGATGGATGAAGTGGCGACAGGTCACAGGGACTACCTGCGACCCCCGACTTCCTCTTAAGTTTAAGGGGAAGATATATAAAACTATCATAAGACCTGTCGTCCTGTATGGATCGGAATGTTGGGCCACTAAGGGGAAGGATGAAAGACGATTGCATGCTGCGGAGATGCGAATGTTGAGATGGATGTGTGGAGTAACAAGAATGGACAAGATTAGGAATGAGTATATAAGAGGAAGTTTGAAAGTTGCGCCAGTGATAGAAAAATTGAGAGGAAATCGTTTGTCGTGGTATGGGCATGTAATGCGGAGGGATGAAAGACATGTTACAAGGAGAGTGTTACAGATGAGTGTCGATGGATATAAGGGGAGAGGGAGACCAAAAAAGAGATGGATGGATTGTGTGAAGGATGATATGTGTCGAAAGGGTGTGAGTACGGAGATGACAGCTGAAAGAGATGTATGGAAGAAGAAAACATTTTGCGCCGACCCCAAATGATTGGGATAAGGGCAGGAGAATGATGATGACCGGAAGTCATTCTTTCTTGTCCTTTAGGTAAGTATCTACATATAGAAAAATGATTTGCAGATGGAGTGGACTTTCCATTAACTTGTATGATAACATAATATGATAAATAACATACAAAAAATGAATGGAAAGTCCGTAAGTCCGAAAATCATAAGATTGGTATGACAATTACTGGCGACACTCACGTGGTGTGACGAATCTGTCCATTTCTATGAACATCTTGCGCTGGTCGGAGAGAGCCCACGGCGAGTTGCGCTCGTCGAATTTGGGCGAAAGGAAGATGCGCACCGTCGCCCTCCGCGCTTTGCCCGTGTTGTTCACATCGATGCTGTGGTGAAAACGGAAGTGTCACAGAAGGAGCTAACTTTTTAGTTCGGTAACTATAGGCTCGCTGAAGCTTCACAGGACATTGCATATTGACATAATGGACAGAACCGCTTGCCTGATTTCATTGGATCTAGGTCTAGGAGACTGTGCTAGCTGTGAGTAATCACGATAAGTTTATACAGGGTGTAACAGAAGTGTGTGACAATACTTCAAGGTTAATAATAACAATACAATACTTTGTTGAAATCGCAAAAAATTTTTGGACTTTTCATACAAACTTGGTTCGCCAGAAGATCGATTTGTATGAAAAGTCAAAAAAAAAATTTGCGATTTCAACAAAGTTGTAGAACAAAAGTTGTTCAGTTTGATGGGTAAAAGCCAACCTTGAAGTATTGTCACACACTTCTGTTACATCCTGTATATTAGTAATATTTCTATAGTATAGCTGTGAGTAAGATTATACTCCGGACTCTGCATACACAAAATTCAAAATCATTTATTTCTTTACGTAGGAACATTAAGCACTCTTATAAACGTCATATAATTTTTGTGGAGGAATATTCCAAATGTCATTATCATTAAAATAATCTACAGTCTTATAGTATCCTCTTGAACAAATACAGCGTTTTATATGTTTCTTAAATTTACACTCTGGTAATTCACACACGTCATTCGGAATTTTGTTTGTTTGTTGCGTACACACTGCCCTACAAATGATTTTTTCACTTTACTAAGTCTCGAGAAAGATTATTTTTACTTCTCAAATTATTATGTCAAGATTATTTTTACTTCTCAAATTACGGTTATGTCTGTCACTATTTTTGAAGAACAAGTTTAGATTTTTACGAACGTACATGATATTTTCGTAAATAAACTACCGGCAACTGTTAGAATATTTATTTCCTTAAATCTATCTCGAAGTGATTCTCGGGATCGTAGTTGGTATATAGCTCGTACTGCTCTTTTTTGTAAAATGAAAATGGTTTCAATGTCTGCTGCGTGTCCCCACAGTAAAATGCCATAAGACATTATACTGTGACTAAAATATACTAATCTGGCAGTTGTTACATCTGTCAATTGCCTTATTTTCTTGACGGCGTAGGCAGCCGAGCTAAGCCTCCCCGCTAGAGTTGCAATATACCTTCGTCTTCCCATTGTGATTTGTTTGAGAGTACGGTTGGATGTCTGATGTTTGAGTGTAAGCGACTGATTGAAAGTATGATGCCTGCTAGTACTATCTATTAAATTAAATTTAGCTTGTTATTTAATATAAGGATACAACCTTTTTTATTACTGTCTGTTATATTTTTTTGTATGTACTTGTAGTGTCTTGGAGTATTCTGTTATGCTACAATGTATCTTCATTAATAAATAATAATAATAATAATAATAAATCTATAGTTATACCGAGAAAAACTGTACTAGGAACAAAATCTAATTCGTTACCATTTAATATTACTTTATTATGAGTCTGTTTAACATTTGGCAAAGAAAACTTGATGCATTTTGTTTTTTTCGCATTTAGTAACAGATTATTAGCAGTAAACCAATCTAGTAACTTAGAGAGAGTGTTGTTCACTTCATCAATTTCGATTGTCTTTCTACTTACCTTAAAAAGAAGGGAAGTATCATCAGCAAACATCACAATATTTGCAAGATTTTGCACCATTAATGGCAAGTCATTGATGTACGTCAGAAAAAGGAAAGGGCCTAAAATAGATCCTTGTGGCACGCCCATTTTCACAGTGGACCCAGAAGAATTAACGTCCTTGACTTCTACCATTTGCATTCTATTATCAAGATAAGATTTAAGGAGACCGAGTGCCCTATCCCTCATGCCGTAATAGTCCAATTTTATGAGTAAGGTTTGATGTTTTACGCAGTCAAAAGCCTTAGATAGATCACAAAATACCCCTATTGCATTTTGCGTTTTCTCAAATGCCTCATAAATATTGCGTACTAAAGCAACTCCTGCATCTGTTGTTGAACGCCCTTTGACAAAACCAAATTGTTGATTATGCAGGAGATTGTTTA
Source organism: Coleophora deauratella (assembly GCA_958295455.1). Taxonomy (NCBI): domain Eukaryota; kingdom Metazoa; phylum Arthropoda; class Insecta; order Lepidoptera; family Coleophoridae; genus Coleophora; species Coleophora deauratella. The sequence goes on along the minus strand of OY282409.1, from coordinate 7,107,087 downwards.
TGTTGAAATGCTGAATCAATTGATTTAACATATTTTTTTCGAAAACTTTACTAAGTACACGAAGCACTGAGACAGGCCTATAGTTTCCCGGTTGTTTTTTTTCCAGATTTATATAAAGGTAGTACTTTACTGAATTTCGTAAGATCGGGGAATACACCACTATTAACGCTGGTATTATACAGGCACGCCAAATATGGTGCCAAAATATGTATTACATTACTGATTGAAAAACACAAATTGCAGGACAGACAATGAATTGGAATGGGAGTACACTTCAACGGTAGAGATCACTAAGTTAGTCAGGAAAATGGAAAATAAAAAATCTTTCGGCTATGATGAGTTTCCTGTATCAATTCTAAAAGAAAATATTGATATACTGGCCAAACCTCTCGCTCATTTTTATAATATGTGCTTCGCTCAAAGGATTTTTCCTGAACAACTTAAAATAGCTAGGATTTTGCCAATACACAAAAAAGGAAGTAAGCTTGATCCGAAAAATTTCAGACCCATATCGCTTTTGCCAACACTGTCTAAAGTATTTGAAAAGTTAATAAAGACAAGATTAGTAAAACATCTTACTAACAATAAAATTATTAACAAGAGACAATTCGACAAATTCTTCTCTCGGCATAAATTACTTAGGTAAGGACATTCATGAAACAGAAGTAACAAAATTTCTTGGCCTCTTTATTGACAAAAAAATGAGATGGGATAGTCATGTTGATTATGTTAGCAAGAGATTATGTCAAACATCGTATGCACTTTACCGATTAAATCAAATGGCAAATAAAGTAGCAGTCTTACAAGCCTATCATGCTTTTGTTGTTTCCATTCTTCGCTACGGGATAATTTTTTGGGGTAACTCAGTTAACAAAGAACAAGCCTTCAAAGCCCAAAAACAATGTTTAAGGTCCATGTGCAATTTAAAACGAACTAAATCGTGTAAACCGTTTTTCAAAAGTCTCAACGTTTTAACGATGCCATGTTTATATATCTATGAATGCGCCGTTTTTGCCAAGTCTAATACTGATTTATTCCCGTTCCACAACCGGGTGCGAATTGATGACAAAATGAAATTAGTTCCACACAAAACCTCGTTACTTCATAAAAGTGTGTTTTGTTTAATACCGCACATTTACAATAAACTACCGAAATCGTTGAGAAACACTCCACAAATAACAGTGTTTAAAAGAAGACTCTATTGCTTGCTCTCGGAAAAATGTTACTATACACTAAATGAATATTTAAATGATAGATTATTGTAAGATATGTTTAGAGAAGCTGTGTAAATTTTTAATAATTGTGTGTATTAACTTTTGTAAATATTGTATGCCTACGGCGGGACATAGCTTGTACTACTTTACTAAATTCACTAACTTTTAGACCTATGATCCACAATAAACATATTTGAGTTTGAGTTTGAGTTTGGATATCAGTCAGGTGTAGGTACATCAGAAGCTATAGATACGTTAGTTGACGATGTTGTTAGTAAATTAAATAATAAAATGAAAGTATGTGGACTCTTTCTGGATTTAAGTTCGGCCTTTGACACCGTTGATCATGAAATTTTGCTCGGAAAACTTAGCTACTATGGGTTAAAGGGAGACAATTTACATCTGGTAGAATCTTATTTACGTAGAAGGAAACAATATGTTGAATTAAAAATTAATGAACAGGGAAAACAGAAACTGTATAAATCAAAACTGACCACGATTAACAGAGGTGTTCCGCAAGGTTCCATACTAGGACCTATATTTTTCAAAATTTTTTTGAATGACATGATTAATTTTATTTATAATAAAGTACCAGACATAGACTTAACTGTGTTCGCAGATGATACTAATGCTATCATCTCTGACAGCAACTTAGAGAGACTGAATAAAAAAGTTAATTTGGCTTTAAAGTATTTTAAGGAATGGTTTGATGTTAACAATTTAAAATTAAACACTTCTAAGACAAATGTAATGTTATTTCGCACAACAGCTAGAAAAAAAGACTCAATTACTGTGGCTTTAGATGGAGAACCAGTAAGTATGGTAGAGAGTGCAAAGCTCTTAGGTGTTCATATTGATTGTGACCTTAATTGGAAAATAGAATTAGATTTTATTGTTGACAAAGTAAGCAGTGCTTGCTATGCATTGCGCAGCCTGAGGGATGAAGTAGGTTTAACACAACTGAAAATGGTATACTATGCACTTGTGGAATCTCGGCTGCGTTATAGTATCAAATTATGGGGAAACAGTTATGATTACAACTTGAGGAAATCGTTTGTTATACAGAAAAGAGCAATCAGAACAATACTTCGCCTCCCTCAGGAAGAATCTTGCAGGAGTCACTTTGTAAAGCTGGAAATCCTTACTGTCCCGTGTCTGTATATTTTAGTTTTGCTTAGTAGTTTTGTGAAACATATTGACAAAATTGAGACTCCTTCTGAGAAAATGATTAGGATGGGTACACGTAGGAAAGATATTCCCATCACTTCACGTACTGTACCAAGATTAAACGTTGTGAAGCACAGCGCGCGATACCAAGCCGTAAAATTTTTCAACCATGTTCCCACTGAATTTAAATCTATTGACAATCACATTGCTTTTAAAAATAAATTGAAAAAATATTTGATTAGTAAATGCTTTTATAATTTTAATGAATTTTTTAATGATAATAATACTTAATATACATACTTACATTATGAATGTTTAATAAGATTAATATAATTATAGATTTAAAAATAGCGATAAGCCTTTTATAATTTTCGACGCAAACTATTTTGCTATGAAATAAATAAATATGAATATGATTAAACTAACTGATAATCCGCAGAGGTCTTCTGTATTTTTTAATTTTAAAGATTTAAAAGTCTTTACAACAACATTTGGCTCAATTTCTTTAAAAGTAAATACTGAAGAACAAGACATTACGTTTTCCTCTAATAAAAAGCTTGTACGGGCGAAGAATTAAGGGCTTCAGTCGTTTTTTGTTAATGAAAATTTTTTCAAATTCTTTAGCTATTACAGAATGATCTGTAATTTTACCATGATCTGTGTCTAGTACACAATCTTGTTCGCGACTTTTTATTTTTCCTGTTTCTCTATTAATAATATTCCATAAAGTTTATACTTTAGATCATTTTATTTTTCTAGCTATATGATTAGATTTAGCAGTTAAACATACCCTCTTAAAATTTTTTGAATAATTCTTAACGTAGTTAATAAAATTCTCATCAAACACGTAAGTCTTTTTGTCATAAAGTTCAAATAGTTTTTCTCTGCTTTGCGAATTCCAACAGTTGCCCAGTCACAAAATTTAAATTTTTGGTTAATCGTTATATGTAGATTTTTGTTTAAAAATGTTTTTGAATTCCCTGTCTATAACGGTAAAAATATCGTTATAAAATCTATTTACTTCTAATGTACATGTGTCTGGTATTAGCAAGTTTTCGTCAAGTTTATCTCTAAATCTCTCTATCCTACTATAATAGCTGTGACAGGCGTTGTTTGCAATTTAATTACTTCTTTTAGTTTTTGTACAGGAAAACTAACTATTTGACCAATGTGATCCGACTTTAAACAATTTAAAACTTTTTTATCATAAAAATTGCAATTACAGAAAACGTTATCAATACATGTAGCGCTAGATTCCGTTATCCTAGTTGGTTCTAAGAATATGTACTGTAAATCAAAAGATTTCTTTTCAAGCAAATCTACGTTGAAATCACCACAGATGATAATGTATTTATTTGTTTTAATTAAAATCCCTAATGCATCTTCCATTACCTTCTCAAAGTCTGTGAAGTTTTCATCATAGGTGGGCCGGTATACGCATAAAACAATATGAAGATTTAATTCTACGCAAGAAATTTCTACTGATTTTTCAATCGAAAGACTGATCACATCCTTTCGTTCCTTAACTTTTAGTGTTTTTCTCACAAATATTAGAGAGCCACCACGTTGTGCACTCATTATCAGAGTTATTAACCTACTACGATAACAAGTAGCAACGACCGAAATAACTATCACCGGATCTTACCCGCGCGGTTACAATACTTATAACTGTAGGGGGTGACCATCCATACCTTCACTAAAACATTTTTTTACTCACACGTATTGGAAAGCGCGATGGTTCAGGTGCGTGAAGCGCGCGTACACCGGCCCGCGGTTGGAGAAGTCCAGTCCACGCGAGAGGTCCACGTCGCTGCTCATCCAAAACGTGTTCAGGGTGTTGGGGTTTCCGCCCCCCTCCAAGTTCTCGATTCGGACTGACGACACCCGCACGCCTTCGTTCTCGAGCTACATATTAGGTATTAAGTTACCGCAGGTATTACCATTGACGATGTAAGAAGAAATCATAGTACCTAGGGCCTCGGTATAATCTCTGGTATAATCAAAGAACATATAACTTTTTAACCACGATGAAACGATAAAGGTATATGCGTTTGTTTCCTCTGATATTACTATACAGGCTGTTAAAAAAGTGCGTTTGAAATTCTAAGGGTTTACTCAGAATCAAGTACAGATTACAGCAAAAATATATAGAAAAAAACTGATCTGAATTTTTTTCTGTTTCCCATAAAAGATCTGAATAGTGAATCAAGGATTTGTACGAGAAACTGAAAAAAAATCTAGATTGGATTTTTTAAATATGTATGTTTCCTGTAATCTATAGGTACTTGATTCTGACCAAGTAACCCCTAAAACAAACGCCTATGCTTTCTATGCTTGATTTTAAGTTTATACGCGTAAATAACTTATTCACGCGTTTAATAAATAACCCAACGAATAATAAAAACATTGCTTTAAAAATATCGGGTTGGCACGAAAGTAATGAGACACAATTTTTATCTTCGTTTTTAAATTGTACATTTTTATTTTTAAAAAACATTAAATCAATTAAATACTCGCCATTAGCAACTATGACTTCTTGCCAACGCATAGGCGCGGACTTGATGCCTGTTGCCTAGAATTTAGCGGGCCGTGAGTCGAAGAAGTTGACTACGTAGGATTCGACTTCCGTAAAATTGTTGAACCTTTTACTGCGCCAGATGATTTTTTATGGCTCTGAATAAATGATAATCTGAAGAAGCAATATCAGGGGAATATGGTGGATGAGGTCCTGCAATTGTTGGCGGGTGGTCGATGCAGTGCACGGGCAAGCGTCGTCATGAAGTAAAATGACTTTGGTTTTTCTTTGTCGCTTTTCTTTGAAAGCCGTGGCTAGTTTGCCGAGCTGCACCGCGTATGTGTCGGTATTCACTGTTTTATTATATAATAATTCATGAAACAGTAGGCTCTGATAATCCCAAAATCAAAACAGTACAACTCTTTCGCCGCGGTTCTGAAGTGGCTTTGGCTGAATTGGTGGGTCTTCCCCTCGTGGCAGCCGGAAGACACGGCGCATATTGTTTTCGCAGAGAACCCACGATTCATCCCCTGTAACCAAATCCTCCAAAAACTCCTTGTGGTGCGGTCGAAGTAATAGTGATTAACAGACGGCGACTCGAACAGCACGAGTGGCGTCTATGAGGGCATGGCGTGTGCATCGGCACAAACTCTCATACATCTGAGCTCGAGCTCATACTTACATCCGGGTTCTGTTCGGCACAAATCATCATTGTCGAACTCTGGTATTCGTCCCGAGTGAGGCTGACTTTCGAGGCTTCGGTCTCCTGCACTAAAGGGTTTAAACCAACAACGAGAGAACAATGCAGTGTTGATATTGTCTGCCACAGCTCGCGTACTATGGCCTAACAGATACGCGACAAGTTCACCACTTGTCGCTCGTCCATTGTAATGAATCCATCTTTAGTACAAGCACGCTTATTTACCCTTTGTGTAAAAGTCTTTTAAACTTTCTACAATATACTAGAATATCAACGAAATCAATACACTTAATATAGTTTTTTTTTAAATGTCTCATTACTTTCGTGCCAACCCAATATATGACAATATAAAAATATGTAAATCTGGAGATATCACCATTATCAAGGCGTTTTTGCTGCAGGTGTTAACTATAAAACGTACAATACATATAAACATACCAGAACAAAAAAAATACCTCAGCTTGGACAGTCGGGTAAAACGTTTATTTCAATCATTAATGTTTATCTCCGTATTAGGTAACCTGTCTTTATTTTAGTTTGTCTTTTTATTTGTCTTGTATTTCATTGCCTCTGTTTTTGTTGTACCCAACTACGAGACATAAAAGATTATGTTTTTGTGTAGTTTGCAATTTTTTTTGTTTGTTAAATAAATGTATTATCTACGATAGATTAGATTAGATAATTCATTTCATGTCGCCAAATTCATATTTACATTACAATAAATATAATAATAAAATGTCAGAGTGTAACATGATTGTCGGAAAGTAAATTAAAACAAGAATATTCAATTAAAATGTTACAAAACAGAAATTCATTAATTCATAATATAAAATGTCAAAGTAGGTCTTTGAGTTTTCTTTATTCTATTTAGTAAGAGCACTGAGTTGCATGTCGCTTACAAAGTTCTCGACGTAGAGGACTAAACACTATCCATGTCTTTGTTTCCGGTCATATATGAAAGAAATAAAGAAAAGCCCTAACATGAACGGTCACGCTGTATTTTACTAGGAATTTATTTTCATTTATTACCTCAGAGCGAGTATAGGGTGGCACAAAAGATGACTCTTTGTGCTTCTGGAACAGGTCGTCTATGAAGGCATGCCAGCGATAGAAGGCCGGGTCCCGCATTGCGGTCGCCTGGTCACCCATTACCCCAAACGATTCCTGACGAAAAGTTTGAGTACACTTAGATTGAAATATTTTAGAAACTTTTATAAAATAGCTGTAAGTGGAGCAATTTTTTACCAACAGGACCTGGTACCTAATACATTAATCCGAGTAAATGAGACGCAAATAACAGCGCCAAGTTTAGGTTTCGGTGGCTTATACGTAGCTAAGTTCGTGAACTGATGCGTATCATGTAAAAATAATCTCGCTCGCACAGATTTTGTAGCTCGCTTTCACTTCGTACTAAAAAACTAGTAGAAAAGGGATGCGTTCAGATAATAATCCGCTCCCTGCAAAATAACACGAAAAGCGACGGCCCCCAACCCAACGTTTTTGTTGCAAACTTCTGTTTCTGTAACTGCTACTGCGCATGAGCTAGGTGACGCAACGAAGCCCTTGATGTAGTGCGGCGCCTAACCTCACCTTAATTAATGCTGTTGGTGTATAGTATACCAAAGTTTCATCAAAGTGGACAGTGAGCCTATGCCTATTATGGCCGAGCCTTATACTCACGAGGTATCTGTTGTCAGGGTCGTGCAGGTAGGCGGTGAAGACATGCCCGTTGTTGTGCAGCTGCCCGTACTGCTGCTGGTTCGGCGACAATATGCTGGCTTCCACCATGTTGCCCATCGTGTCAATATCCAGTGGCATTGTCTGTCCGTTTTGCTGTTAAATAAATACATTTCTTAGTTGGAGGGATTTATCTTCCTTCTTCGAAGGACAAACAATACCTAACACTTATACAGGGTTACAGGAAAAGTCGTACTGAATATTAAAGGACGTTATTATTCAGGTCATTTCTGATGGATTTGATCCTTTGATATGGTGTCCTAAACTTAACGGTTATGGAGATATTGAACTTTAAACATTTTTTTAAAAATCCTTCATTTTTTGGCTTTTTTTTCGGGATTTTTTTGGGATTAGTGCTTCTAGGGTCCATTTTTTGATGTAACTAGTTAGAAGGCATGTCAATTAATGAAAATTAATAACCAAAACTGAACCTACTACTAACAGCTTAAAAAGATTGCTTGACAACGGTTAGAATTAAATAATTTTCAATAAGTGTTTTTAAATTTGAAGCTCTCTGTTTTTAAAAAAATGTATGAAACTTATTCTGCAAATAGTTTTAAAAACTTCTACGTCTCTTTAGCTATTCAAAAAGGTATAACACTTACTATTAAATAGGCAAAATATTGACCAAATAACATTTAAGTTAGCAGAGGGTACATTTTTTTGACAACTCTTTAGTTCTTTTCAGCTTCAAACGAAGAGCAGTTTTCTTCTCAAAACTTTGTTTAAGGCCTTAATTCTTGTTAATCGATTCTTAATTTACAGATTCTCGTCGATTAATGAGACTAAAGGCCTTAGGGTGCATTTCCACTGATGCGTAGCGGGGCTGAGCAGGGCGGAGAAGATCAGAGAATAGTAGCAATTGTTTCCACTGAAGCGAGACAGAGCAGAGTAGAGCAGAGTGGAGCGAAGTAGGGCAGAGTGGAGCTAAGTAGGGTGGAGCGGAGCGGGGCGGAGCTGAGAGGGACGGAGCGAAGCTGAGTGGTCTGGAGCTGCATGTGACCATTTTCTAGGTCTGCTCTGCTCCGCTCCACTCCATTCCGCCCTACTTCGCTCCACTCTGCTCTACTCTGCTCCGCCCCGCTTCAGTGGAAACACTTGCTACTATTCTCTGATCTTCTCCGCCCTGCTCAGCCCCGCTACGCATTAGTGGAAATGCACCCTAAGGCCTTTAGTCTTATAAATCTATGAGAATCTGTAAATTAAAGAGTCGATTAACAAGAATTAAGGCCTTAAACAAAGTTTTGAGAAGAAAACTGCTCTTCGTTTGGAGCTGAAAAGGACTAAAGAGTTGTCAAAAAAATGTACCCTCTGATAACTTAACTGTTATTTGGTCAATATTTTGCCTATTTAATAGTAAGTGTTATACCTTCTTGAATAGCTAAAGAGACGTAGAAGTTTTTAAAACTGTTTGCAGAATAAGTTCCATATATTTTTTTTAAAACAGAGAGCTTCAAATTTAAAAACTCTTGTTGAAAATTATTTAATTCTAACGGTTGTCAACCGCTCTGCTCTACTCTGCTCCGCCCCGCTTTAGTGGAAACACTTGCTACTATTCTCTGATCTTCTCCGCCCTGCTCAGCCCCGCTCCGCATTAGTGGAAATGTACCCTAAGGCCTTTAGTCTTATAAATCTATGAGAATCTGTAAATTAAAGAGTCGATTAACAAGAATTAAGGCCTTAAACAAAGTTTTGAGAAGAAAACTGCTCTTCGTTTGGAGCTGAAAAGGACTAAAGAGTTGTCAAAAAAATGTACCCTCTGCTAACTTAACTGTTATTTGGTCAATATTTTGCCTATTTAATAGTAAGTGTTGTACCTTCTTGAATAGCTAAAGAGACGTAGAAGTTTTTAGAACTGTTTGCAGAATAAGTTCCATATATATTTTTTAAAACAGAGAGCTTCAAATTTAAAAACTCTTGTTGAAAATTATTTAATTCTAACGGTTGTCAAGCAGTATTTTTAAGTTGTTAGTAGTAGGTTCAGTTTAGGTTAATCATTTTTATTAATTGACATGCTTTCTAACTAATTACATCAAAACAACGTACCCCAGAAGCACTAATCCCAAAAAAATTGACAAAAAAGCCAAAAAATTGAGGATTTTTTAAAAAATCTTTAAAGTTCAATATCTCCATAACGGTTAAGTTTCGGACACCATATCATAAATCAAATCCATCAGAAATGACCTGAATAATAACGTCCTTTAATATTCAGTACGATTTTTCCTGTAAGCCTGTATGTACTAAGTATTACATGTATAGCACCTTCATCCTCACCAGGAATGAGAAATGCGATACAATAGGAAATATATTGCCGGACCTTTGTCCAGCCAGAGAGGGAAAATCGTTAATTAAAATAACTACATACCTTGAATTTTCTTTTCTGTGGCCTAAAGTACCAAATGATTGGTCCTTCAAGCCGTACTCGGAGTGAGCTAAATTAAATCATACTTGGGTATATAAAGTGCTACTTTATTAGTGCCCGATATCTTAGTCGGTGCTTCTACTCCTGTTTCTGATCAACTTTCCCCAAGGAACCCATAGTCAAATCGCAAAAAAATTTTTGGACTCTTCATACAAATCGATCAGCCGAGCGGCTAAATTAGTATGAAGAGTCCAAAAATTTTTTTGCGATTTGACTATGGGTTTCTTGGGGAAAGTTGATCAGAATCAGGAGTAGAACCACTGACTAAAATATCGGGCACTAATAAAGTAGCACCCTATATATATATTTTTGCATAGCAGAGGAACAAATGACGGTTTTAGATGCATATACTTATGCAAAAGTTTAGCCTGTAAAACTTTGCTGTAAAAGAGTAAAATACAATAGTAGGTACAATTGGAACTCTAGGCCACCTACATTCTTATTCGTTAGGTACTCTTCTTTGCTCATCCTCCTCCGCATTTAAAATTACTCACCAGTTTAACTATACCAGTAGCAACGGCTTCTTCTATGTTCCGCCGCCATTCCTCCATCTGCGATACGGTGACGTTGATGCCGTCGGCGGGCCGGTTGACGTCCAGCCAGCGCATGTTGGACTGCCGCGGCGGATAGCCCCGCGATGACGTCAAACTGTCCAGCTTCGGAAAGTATGCTTCAGGAATTTGTTCCCTCCAGTCGCTTAACTTCTTTACTCGCATCAGGGCGTTATTTAGTCTCTCGGCGTTGTATCTGTGCAGAAATATATTATTTTCCCGAGGTATGGAAATATAATAGATCTGTGCCCCTGCAGTAGGGATGATATGGATTTTGTAACCTAAACATATTTAGAAAAAGCGGTCAAGTGCATGTTGGGCCACGCGCAGTGTAGGGTTCCATATTACTTCGACAGACACTGATTCAAGGGAAAACCTCCCGTCTTAAATAAATTAACTACTACTCTTTAACTTGTAAAGCCTTCTCAGTTGTGATAGTTTTCCTCTTAACTTCCTATATATTACTGCCGTAATTTTTTTCACATTTCTAGAAATAACCGTTTTGCTGGCATATGACTTTAACAAAAAAAAATCACTTTAAAGCTTAATATTTCGAAAACGGATCCCTAAATCGAAAAATGGTTTTCGCAAACCCACATTATAATGACATGACATGACTGACTCGGTGGCTCAGTGGTTAGTGCTCCTGGCTACTGAACCGAGAGTCGTGGGTTCGATCCCCACCCGGGGCAAACATTTCTGTGATGACCAGATTTATTTGCTCTGTGTCTGGGTGTATTATATCTATATATGTATGTATTTAAACGTATATGTGTATGTATATCAGTCTCTGGTTCCCATAGCACAGGGAATCCTAGTTTGGGGCCAGATGACCGTGTGTGATTTGTCCAGGATATTTATTTATTTATTTATTTTATTTATAAGACCTATCCAGCGACATCCCGCACCATGGGATAGTCGAGAAAAAATAACATTCCTACTTCACGTGCAGGGGAGGTAGGGTAAACTTGCATAACAATGTGTTACTCCTAACATTGTGATAAGATGTTTCGAAGCTCTTTCTAAGTTGTTAACAATCCATATCGTCCCCACTGCTGGGGCACAGGTCTCTTTCCATACATCGGGAATACGCCACAGTAACTATTATACAAGGTAGAAGACTTTTGCTCCCGTTTCATAATGAAAGACGTTAAAACTTTTTCAAATAGGTGCCGCGAAAACGTTCCGTAGTGTTAGAAAACTTTGCGCAGTATTATTCAAGAATAGGTACAATGATGAAAGAGAGTAGGCAGGACTTCTGTGTTCTCAGACTTTTTTAATGCTCACCGTGCCATAATCTGCTCGTGCATGTAGAAAAAGAGTTCTCCACGTCTGTCTTTATCAACAATGGCTCTATCGCTAGATGTGAACGGGTAAACCAGGTGCCAGTGCCAGTGGTGCAGGTTCACACCAATGTCTTCACGGAAGTAGGCCAAACGATGTTCTACTTCCAAGTCTGTGGCAGTAAAATCTCGAGGAATAATAATTGGGGTAGTACGCTGAAAAATAATAAATAGTCTATGCTTATTTGTATACGGGGAAACGGAACGTTAATGACAGATGAGAGTTTTTTTTTGTTTGGTTCTTTCCTGCTTTTGAAAGGAAAAGGCAAAGGCTTCTCTGGCCATACAGCCTATTCTTACGTAGTTTGCTCTTCTCTAAATATTTTTCTGTTTCATTTGAGTTTTCATTTATCAATTTCTGTCGTCTTTAACTGTTTCTCTAGTCTTCAACAAAATGATAGCACTTTTGATGAAGATTTCATGGACTTCTTGAGAGCACTCGAAACACAGTCTACACACTTTTATTTCATTATCCTATATATTAGACACTTAAATGGCACTTTATTGAACAATACACTATCAATATTATGCATTAAAAACCACGATATCTATTTTTTCGGATAATAAAACAAAAATGACAAACTCTTGCCGCGAGTTCCCGCCAAAAAGTCCTTTTCCAGATGAGAGTTAACATTGTTTACGTTCCATCACACGCTTACGTAGTTATAACATTAATTAATTAAACGTATTTACTAGCGTCTAAATAACAATGCTAATGAAAATAAAAAGCTTAACTGCCTAACTCAATCATTTAAAAAAAGGTCACATCAATCTGGGCTCGGTTTAGCAAAATTAAGAAAAATAAAGTTTAATCTATGAAACGGAACGTATTTTTTGATAAAAGTCACGTACGCCACTTGAGTTGAGATGGCGTGTGTTTTATTATTTTAACAAAATATAACCTGGGATTTAAGTCTGTGCTAAGAGTTCTATGAGAAAACTAAGAGTGTATGTGGTGATTGTGGAAATATGGAAGATTTTGTTAACAACCCTGGTGTGGTCGTAGTTCGCGCTAAACCTGAGGGTCAAAGGAAAACTTTCAAACCTTCGATTCGCTCTGTGAATAAAATACCTGATGAACTACTGAACGACCCGCTTTTGAACCGAGCTTGCGAAGCATTACCCCAGAACTACAACTTTGAAGTACACAAGACGATTTGGAGGATTAGATCGTTGGGTGCAAAAAGAGTTGCACTTCAGATGCCTGAAGGTAAAGAAAGTTCCACTAAACTTTGAAATCATTAATATCAATGATATTATGAAAAGTCAGGGCTGGGGTGCTCTAAAAGGTATACTGTATGTTATTTATTTATTTCAGGTTTAACCATGTTTGCTACAACTTTATGTGACATTATCGAAACTTTCACTGAGGCGGACACAGTAATAATGGGAGACGTGACCTACGGCGCTTGCTGCATCGACGACTTCACGGCAGTCGCGCTCGGCGTGGATCTGCTGGTGCACTATGGCCACTCCTGTCTCATACCCATTGACCAAACCAGCAACATAAAAGTACTGTACATTTTTGTAGATATCAAAATAGACCCATCACACTTTGTAGAAACAATCAGAGTCAACTTTCCCAAGAGGACACACTTAGCTTTAGTTAGTACAATTCAGTTTGTAACAACATTACATTCGGTAGCCAAAAATTTACGTGCTGAGGAGTATATTGTTACTGTTCCACAATGCAAACCGCTGTCTCCAGGGGAGATACTCGGTTGCACTGCTCCAAAGATAAATTCTGACTTTATAGTTTATCTAGGAGATGGTAGATTTCATTTGGAATCTATTATGATAGCAAATCCAAAAATACCTGCATATAAATATGATCCATATGACAAGAAATTCACTTCAGAAGTATATGAGCATTCTTTAATGCAAACAAATAGACAGAATCAGATTAAGACTGCAGAAATCGCTGGCAGTTTTGGTCTTATCTTAGGCACATTAGGCAGGCAAGGTAGTACAAAAGTGTTAGGAAATTTAGAAAAACAAATAAGAAGCACTGATAAAAAATATGTCAAGATATTATTATCAGAGATATTTCCTAGCAAATTGGCTTTATTTCAAGTAGACGCATTTGTTCAGGTGGCTTGCCCGAGGCTATCTATTGATTGGGGAACAGCATTTCCCAAGCCACTTCTTACTTCATATGAATTTTCAGTTTCATTAGGAAACAGCAAATGGCTCACACAAGATGGCACATATCCCATGGATTTTTATGCAAATGAAAGCTTAGGTCCATGGACACCAAATTACAAACCCGTTTTATGTTCAGGTACAGATAAAAAGTGTGAAAACTGTTGTGGGGGTAAGGAAAAATGAAATTTACGTTATTTTTTCTTTTATGGGCAAAAAATATACTTTTTATAAACTGACAGGGAAACAAACTACTTAAAATGTTACTACACAATACTTAATGTAAAACCAAAATTGATTTTGACAGTGGAAGTGGAAAGTAAAAATGCTTAACTGCTATTTTCAAAACTTTATGCATGAGGTTTAAAGTTTTCTACAAGAAGTCTGTTTTACCTTTAAATTGTTTATTGTAAATTGTAAAATATAAAAGCTATTCTAGAATCTATCTATTGTATGAAAAAAAAAATACCCTATGATCTTTATTGTTACTGCAAACTGTTCTTTTAGAGATATGGTTTATTTAAGAAACTAACTGAGTAAGTATGACAAATTTTTAGTGTAAATATCTGAAAAACACTTCGTGTTGGCTGTTGTTATATTATAGTTAAGTTTTTCAAACAAAAGTAAGTACCATACAGAGAATTATGTTAAAAATAACTGGTTTTCAAAAATAATAAGGCTACTTTTTACGAACTACTGGAAGCTCCTATTTATTGGTAGTTACAATTCTCACCTCAGTGTCCTGCAAAACACTAGTAGACTCTCGAGCCTGTTGGAACACTTGGGAATCCACAAACTTGTCAGGGAATGTCTCTGCTAAGTTGGGGATCGGGACATTGCGCGTGTCTCTCCTGGAATTATAAAAATGAATTAGGTAATTTTGTCTTAAATAAAAAGGGGACTTACAAACCTATGTTATAGGTATAACTGCAATAAAATTAATTAAGCAAAAATTATTTATTCACATGCATTTTGATAGTCACAGATTAGGGACTAGAGAGTGAACTATTAGATTATTACAGAATTGAGTTAAACAGTAAAGGGAATATACTTTTTATCCAAAGTCGCTGTCGCACCTTGAATCTTTTATAAATCGCTAGGAAACATTCAGACAATGAAAAAATATAATTAGTAATTTTGTGTTTAACACGTTCACTGGTGTCGATTCGGTTTTCACGATTAAACTTATTTGACAGGATTAAACTTAATTTAACTTATTTGACAGGATTAAACTTAATTTAACTTATTTGACAGCATTAAACTTAATTTAACTTATTTGACAGGATTAAACTCAATTTAAGTGTTCTGTCTTTTTCTTTCTATATCGAAAAGACAAGGACAGGACGCCTAAATTTAGTTTAGTTCTGTTTAATAAGTTAAATAATACCGAATCGACACCACTGTCCACCTATCTTATATAGGTTTGAATTCCTGCTGAGGAGTTCATTAAAAAAATACATAAATAAAAATATTTTTTATTTATTTGCAAGAACACATTTTATTTCATATTATTGAACTTTTATGTCAGTTATTGAATTGTCTATGGAAATAACGATCATTTATTGCTCTATGGTAAATTCAAGCTCTATTGCCCGTAAATTACGTAAATATCTTGTGACTCCATACGGAGTCATGGACTCCTGGGGCCGTCAAATTTGTGACACTTTTTGGAGTCATGGACAGTGAATGTGTTAAACCACCAGTTTCGGAGATATTTCATGACAAAGATTTCTTTACCATATGGAGGGATCATATAAAAACAATTATTATGTATATTTGAAACTGGCGATGTTATGAAAAAAATATCTATTTATTTATATATTTTTATCATTTAGGTTCCTTTATAGATTTAAGTAGGTTTCAAACTGCGACACCACTTTTGTGAAAATTTGACAAGTCATAGGCCACAAATCTTCCTACCTCTTTCAGTCCTAATACTGTAGAATTTTCAAAAAAACAAAGTTATTTTTTAAATCTTTACCAGATAAATTAATTTATATTACCTGTGCAGCAGAGCTACAGAAAAACAGTAGTTGAATAGTTGTGGATTGAGGTGAACCCTGGCGTATGCGCAGGTGGATAGGAAATCTTGCAGCTGGTTCTCTGGGACCTCTGTTAAAATATTGATAAATAAAACATTAACGCAATGAAATTGTAACTGTATGTGTGAACATAATAATAGTTCTTCAGATTCATGTGTAGAAGCTCCAGTCTGAGCCCTGGCAAATACTTTATGAACACCCTATACATTATTTATAAAATATATATGTTTTGTATGGTTATCTATCGTGTTTTATTAAAAAAATCATTTCTTACGTTGGAGTTTGCACATAATGTTGTTGATCCTTTCACATTCCTTTATAATAGTGGGCAACTAAATTTGCCATAACCGGGGTTGTTTACCCGAATTATGTAGTAGCATGTAAGACCTATATTTGAAAAAAGTGTTGGAGGGAGTTTCTTTTGGACCTGACGTTTCTTCTCTCTCCGCAACACTTCCCGAAACGTTGGGTATACGAGTTCCAAGTTGTAGGAACTTTCTTTTAGGTAGATTAAAAATTCTGGGCATTTTCGCCGGAAGATAAACAGGGTGTCCACTTTCTGGAAAAGTCAGGGAAGTCAGGGAAAAGTCAGGGAAGCTTTTGGTGGTCAGGGAAAGTCAGGGAAATGACCTGGTGACCTGGAAAAGTCAGGGATATTTGAGTTTGTCCAATAATCGTTAGTGAGGGAAACTTCCATGCTCTAATTTGATATCTCCTTATCTTTGCTGATATTTATATTATTTGTATTTTTTAGGACAATTAAGTATATCGAATTGTGTCGAATTGTGGAGAGACCTTGTTTTTGGTCGCGACCTTCAGCATTGAGGGACCGAGGAAGAAGAGGTCAAATCCGATTTCAAAGGTTGGCAACGCACTTGTGACTCCTCTGGTGTTGCGGGTGTCTATGAGCGGCGGTAATCGCTTACCATCAGGTGATCCGTCTGCTCGGTTGCCACCTATCACATAAAAAAAAGAGAAGATATCGAATTGCATTTAATCCAGACTTATGGACCTTTTTTTTAAGTTATCAGTGATCTACATCATGACTTCGTATTCCATAGCTTGAGGGTTCTAGGTAAGAAGCACCTCTGAAACCTTTCTCTTCGAGATCAATTTGGCTTTAGCTGGTGGGGATGAATTCCACTTGGATAGCGAGCATTGCGGTAATAAAACTGTGCCATAGGCATCGTATCGAACAGTTTCTCAGAACACAAGCCGTTGTATAATCGGTATAACACACAGAGAGGGCGGAAGTCTCCGAAAGCTAAAGGGGTTTTAGAACGCTTGTGAGCTCTGGGTCGTCGACAATTCTGATCACGCGTGGCTGGGTGGAGCCGAAGGGGTTCAGTTGCACCCAGCTCCTGCCAGAGATATGAGTAGTTCTCCATATGCGGCCTCACTTGAGCTTTGTCTGAAGTACCGCTTTGCTTTATTGAGCACTCTTCCAGGTTTTTTCGCTGCAAGGGTAACCTTGCCTTCGAGGTTTTTTTGAAGTTGGACGTTGCTGGAAACGTCGGCGCGTAGGATCCCAATGCTCGTAGCAACAGCAAGCGTTGTCCCTTGGAACTGAGGCGCTAGAGTAAGACAGTTTGGCGGTGAACGCGCAGACTTGCGACCTCGTGGGGTTAAACAGACTAAGTTTAGTCTACTTCCATTCGGAGACTGGCGACAGAGTGTCTTCGACTTCAGACACAATCCTGGCGCGACTCTCCTCCACCTGGGATCTTGCTCGGCCTGTGTACTGCGCGTCACCCGTACTGTCATCCGCATAGCAATGAATACTGCGTATTTGCAGGAGATCATTGATATGCAGGAGGAATAGAGTTGGCAAGAGTACAGAACCTTGCGGGTCACCAGCATTAATGTATTTTAGTGCCACAAGACCAGTTGTCGCAAAGGATTTCAATGTTCCTTTCACACAGAAAAGTGGCTCTCCAATTGCACAATCCCACGGCTACGCCGTATTCTGGTAATTTCGATATAAGTGCCTTATTCCAGACCGTGTCGAACGCCTTAGCCATATCAAGGCTAGCTACCAACGCCTCCCCTCGACTTTCAATGGCTTCGGCCCTGTGGTGTGTTAGGCATATTAGAAGATTACCAGCTGACCGGCCATGACGAAACCCATATCGCCGGTCATTGATAAGGTCATGATCTTCTAGATAATATGCTAGGAGCTGTGTATTAATTATACGTTCCACCTCCTTTAAAAGGAGGCAGATAAGTATATGATCTATAAAAATCTGTGTACATACAAGATATTCAAAGACAGTCCAGCACATTGATCTCTTTACACTGCTATTACTGGAGGCTCTTCATTTCCACAGCACAAAAATTCACCTCAGTAAGATAAATGATCCTTGTCTTGAAAGAGCAAAATTTTTGGTTACTTCATAGAAAACCACAGTCAAAACATTTAAAGAGATTCAATAAAAATCGCTTTGTTAAAAGCATGTTTAGCTGCTGTGAAATCAGTTATGGCCTATAGCAGATTGCGAACCATTTTTGCATGGTCTCCAGATAAAGATCGAAAGCAAACCAGCAATTGAACAAAATCCTCTAAAAACGGTTCTAAAATGGATTATGAGGGTCAGGTAAATTTTACAAAATGGTCAGGGAAAGTCAGGGAAAAGTCAGGGAAGTATTTTGGGAATTTTGAGTGGACACCCTGATAAATATTAATAAAAAAGTGGTCAAGTGCGTGTCGGGCCACGCGCAGTGTAGGGTCCCGTAGTTCTTCAACAGACACTACTTCAAGGGGAAAAAAACCCTTCCGTCTTCTAAAATTGACTACTACTCGTTAACTTGTAAAGCCTACTTAGCTGTGATAGTTTTCCTTTCAAGTTCGACATATATGTATAGTACTGCCTTGAAATTTTTCAAATTTCTAGAAATAACCGTTTAGCTGGCGGGGGGGGGGGGGGTCACATGACTAACAAAAATTTGCACTTTAAAGCTTAATATTTCGAAAACCGATCCCTAAATCGAAAAATGGTTTTCGCAAACTCACAACATTTTTGAAAGACCTATCTAACGACACCCCACACCATGGGTAGTCGAGAAAAAAAATGCATCCCCTCTTCTAGTGTAGGGTTCTAGAGTTTTTTTTCAAGATTTTATTTTACCACTTTGTCGTCGTGATATCCCTGCCAAATTACAGCTGTCTAGTACTAATAGTCTCTGAGCTAAGCCGCGGTCAAACAGACAGACGGACATGGCGAATCTATTAAGGGGTCCTTGTTGACTACGGAACCCTAAAAAGGCATGAGAGAAGAAGAGATATTGCGACTGATAACCAGAGATATTCAACTAAGTGTTAGACGAATCGCATTCTTCCACGGCCGCATTAGCACTCCTGTTACAATAAACCATACACAGAATGAATGTCAGTAATGTGTTGTGAAGAATGCCGATTCGGCATTTTTAAAACTTGAAAACTTCACAGACTGTCAAAGAACGCAAACGAAAATGAGCGCTTATCTTTCTTCTGTGTACAAATTAAAGTTCGATAATTGTTTACCTTTTTAAGGAAAAGTTTTAGTTTAACATGTGGTAAAAAGAATGTGCATGAAATGCGGTAGGGATCCGTTAGTTTTAACAAAAGGGATTTTCTGTCTGCGCATGGGTAATGTTTAAACATCAATAGCTTCAAAACAAGTAGACTTACAGTCAAACTTGGTGCTGTTTTATAGCTTATCTCAAATACTGTCAACCTAATTAAAAAAAAGACATCCACTTAATTACCTTGTTTTTTTGTAAATTTAATGTTTTTTTTCACAAATATTCACGATTCAGTAAGTTTTTTGAATGGATTATGTTAACTTTGTTCACATTTTTGGATGTTATTTGATGGATAATATTGTAACCTATCGAATAAGATTACTAGTAGGTATGTCTAAAGAACCATAAAATTATGATATGTGAAATTTTTTGTTAATAGGTGCATAAAAATAATTAAATGGACGTCACGGGGAGGGGGAGAGGGATGGACCCGATAATGGGGTTGGTTTTAATGTGGAAATGGGTTACGATCCTAAAATATCGCTACTTCAACCTGGGACACACTGTATATGTACAAAACCTTCTTGTTCTTTTAAGAGGACGGACGGCTATATTCTTAGTTATTCCAAGACACCAAGTCATGATTCTAAAGTTGACTGATTATTTCTTACTGAATAAATAAATACATATCCGCGACAAATCATACACGCACGGCCATCTCAAACTAGGATTCGCTGTATTATGGGTACGAGAAACTGATATACATGTTTACTGGATGCGGGCAGCGCAGGACCGGTTGATACATATATACGTTTAAATACATATACATATATAATACACCCAGAGGCAGAGCAAACAAATCTGCTAATCACAGAAATGTTTGTCCTGGGTGGGAATCGAACCCACGACTCAGCCACCGAGTCAGTCAACTTTATTATTTCTCTTCTCATTATCACCAAATTCGCAGATTTTCGAAAATATCGGATTTTTAATCCCCACATGAGGGTGTTAAATAATTGACCCCAGTTGAGCGCTAGTTTCATCCCCTGAAAGGTAAACAAGAGGTTACGAGTTACCCAAGAAAATACGTATATAAATCACTATGGGAACTATAAACTCTTACTCATTAGGATATCAATGACTTCTTCAGCCATTTCGTGGTGTTTTGGGAGGAAATGACAGAATGCCTCATCCGTGCCCAGTTGCTTGGCCTTTTTGAACTCCGGGATTTGGCTTAAGTTCTTCAAGGGTATCTTTTCCGAAGCATCATCTCCGAAGCGGTTGTTCAACTCCAATCCATTGTTCTCGTAACCAGGGGGCTATAAAAGAGAAAATTTAACGTAAGACTTATTCCTTTTTAACTTTGATTGGGTTGTTCCTGTTTGTCCCCGAAAGCCGTCCCCGAACAAAACGAACACCCGAATTTTTATGAGGGGAAGAACGGGAATTTTACACTTTCATTTTTCCCCAAAAATTATTTTAATCAACAATTCAGCTCTTTTAAGGTGCCGTACGTTCAACGAAAACTATCGAATTCCTTATTCGTAACGCGATACAAGGTTCAAAATCATTCGTGCCTTTGTTACTTACTGTGTTCTTAATTTGTAAGGCAGCGCGGGAATCATGGTTTTCAAATTATTATTTTTGATTGCTTTTAATTTTAAAAAAAGTAATCGATAAATCCCATCGAAAATACAATTACGCAATTTTAGATACAATTTCCATATCAGTAGATGATTAAAAAAAAAATATATAAATAGAGGTAGAGGTATGTTTGCGATTTTTTTCTATCGAGCGAAAAATGCTTAATCGTGTTTCGAATCGATGTGGTCCCTGCAGAAAGGTCTCAAGATTACTATTCATATTTTTTGGAAACCAATTATGAATAAACGCGTTAAAACGTTTCAAGAACTCTGTTCATTGAACGTACTGGCCCTTAACAGTCTTCGGGTGCGCGGTCGCCACTCGAGAACTTTAATGCTCCAACGGCCATCTGTTCTACGAATGTTTATGCAATTGTTTCTAATTTTTTTATGGCAAATTTTAAAAACATTATTACGGTTTATTATTGTATGTACTAAGATTTGATTAAGACTGATAAATAAAATTAAGAAGACCCGTGATTATTGTAATAAATATTCATGATAATTATTTTGTGGTAGTTTTAATATTATTTAGAATAAGAAATGTTCAAAGAGCTGAATTGTTGATAAAAATATTTTTCGGGGACAAACTAAACTTTTAATTCACTTTTTCCCTACACAAAAATTCAGGAACAAACAGGAAAAACCCCTTAGATTAGTGCCCTTATGCGCTATTGTGTATAAAATTGGTTGATTACACACTCTTTGCCATTGATTATACATCTGAATAGTGAATCAGAAAGTATGGCAAAATATAAAAAGGTTTTTCCAATATTTTTCTGTATTCTGGACTTGATTCCGAATAGGTAACTTTTTCAAACGCACTCATTTGACATCCAGAGAAAAACAATGTTACCCAATATGATAATTTTCGACTCTTAAATGTTGATCCCCCCTTTCAGTAACAACCAAAATGTATTCAGTATAAGTATTTTTTTTATTATGTTGTCCGATTATATTATGATAAACATTAGAAGCGTTTTGGGATTGTGATCTGAACGTGATTGCTTAAACATGTTTACCTATTTTTATTAGGTTTATGATGATAATATGTATAACCAAAATGTTTTCAATATATTATATACGTATATACTTACAAGGAATTGCTCAGTGAGTTGGAAAAGTGCTTTGTTGTTTCCTTTCGGTGTAATCAAGGGTTCGCAAGGGCGATCGAACAGTAGCAACAGACTCTTCACCACGTCTGCCATCTTGACCTGATCACGGAACCACAGAGAACACGACTGCAAAATATTCCACCCTGCACACTTCACACGCTATGTGAAGTGGTATTAGTTGTAGATGCAAGGGAGAAACGGGGTTTTATACTGTTTGTCATGTAAGGTCCGAGATCATGTAATGGAGTGCAAAACCACAAAACAGGCGGAAGAACATGCGCGTGATAAATAAATTTTGGCAACTGTTTTTAACCAAAACAGACGTGGGAAACAGGAAGTTCATTGTGTATACGGGCGTTTTTTTCCTTTTTATAGGGTTTTGCTTATTCGAACATCTGGAAAATCGTTGAATACGGTAACCCGGACAGACGGCGTAGCTGCCAGATAAGGCGTCTTATTAAACTTTTTATTCAGTCATTCAAAGAATATAAGAGCTGTATAAAAGTGTGTCTTCTTAATAACAAATATTGCAGACTCTTGGTTTACTCGTCCTTTCTATCAAGCCAAGGGGGCAGTTACTTTTATTTCGTACGATACGATACCTAATAGTTCGTTTTCGAGCGACTGAAGAGAGGAGGGATCGACTGGTTGCGATAGGAGTAAGGGAAGTACCTATGTATGTTATCCAATCCAGATTGGGAGTCCAAAACATTATAAAATAAATAACAATATCTGTGCCATGCTCTAGACGGTGCTCTTTCGTCTCAACCACACTTCAATATCTCGGCAATATCTCAAGACATATTTATTTATAGTAATGTTGCGTGCAATTGAACATTTTACAATATTATACAATAAATTATACCTACTGGTACTTCCCGCAATGCTTATTATAGGCAAAAAATATTGAGGTGCTTTCATAAACCGAATAAATAGTATTTTTTTTTCAAAAATAGCTAAATATTTTAGATTTTTTTATACGTTACTATTATTGTATTACACGCCCTGCCTAATTGTTCACCTGTACCTGCGGATTCTCTAATGGCTATATTGATGATGTTAGACTGTTAACCTACTTGGCTCGATATATATATCATTGCATTGACGATTCTTGGCAAAGGTTTGTTTGTCTTTTCGACATCATCGGTAACATTAGGTAAGTACATCGCCTACAGTCGATACCATTATCATCAACAGTCAATTACTGCAAAGGTGTTAAGTTTGTGATGTACTCATAAACCTACATATACAGGGATGTTAAAAAAGTATGTCAGACAAAAGAATATACAGAATCAATTAGTACAGAATTCATTTGAAAAAAAAAAAACATCTGAAAAGCAGTTCTAATTTTTTTCAAAATGTTTTGTAATATTTTTCTAGATTGGGATATTTTGTAGATTGGGAGTCCAAAACATTATAAAATAAATAACAATATCTGTGCCATGCTCTAGACGGTGCTCTTTCGTCTCAACCACACTTCAATATCTCGGCAATATCTCAAGACATGTTTATTTATAGTAATGTTGCGTGCAATTGAACATTTTACAATATTATACAATAAATTATACCTACTGGTACTTCCCGCAATGCTTATTATAGGCAAAAAATATTGAGGTGCTTTCCACATAAACCGAATTTATAGTATTTTTTTTCAAAAATAGCTAAATATTTTAGATTTTTTTATACGTTACTATTATTGTATTACACGCCCTGCCTACTAGTTCACCTGTACCTGCGGATTCTCTAATGGCTATATTGATGATGTTAGACTGTTAACCTACTTGGCTCGATATACAGGGTTACAGGAAAAGTCGTACTGAATATTAAAGGAAGTTATTATTCAGGTCATTTCTGATGGATTTGATTCAATGATATGGTGTCCGAAACTTAACCGTTATGGAGATATTGAACTTTAAAGATTTTTTTTGAAAATCCTTAATTTTTTGGCTTTCTTGTAGATTTTTTTGGGATGAGTGCTTCTGGGGTACGTTTTTTTGATGTAGCTAGTTAGAAAGCATGTCAATTAATAAAAATGATTAACCAAAACTGAACCTACTACTTACAGCTTAAAAATACTGCTTGACAACGGTTAGAATTAAATAATTTTCAATAAGAGGTTTTAAATTTGAAGCTCTCTGTTTAAAAAAAAAATGTATGAAACTTATTTTGCAAATAGTTTTAAAAACTTCTACGTCTCTTTAGCTATTCAAAAAGGTATAACACTTACTATTAAATAGGCAAAATATTGACCAAATTGATTATTTAATTTACAGATTCTCATTGATTAATAAGACTAAAGGCCTTAGGGTGCATTTCCACTGATGCGGAGCTGGGCTGAGCAGGGCGGAGAAGACCAGAGAATAGTAGCAAGTGTTTCCACTGAAGCGGGGCGGAGCAGAGTAGAGCAGGGTAGAGCGAAGTAAGGCGGATCAGAGTAGAGTGGAGCGAATTAGGGCGGAAAGGAGTGACCGGGACAGAGCAGACCTAGAAAATGGTCACATGCAGCTCCAGACCACTCAGCATCGCTTGGCTTCGCTCCGTCCCACTCAGCTCCGCCCCGCTCCACTCCGCCCTACTTCACTCCACTCTGCTCTAGTCTGCTGCGTCCCGCTTCAGTGGAAACACTTTCTACTATTCTCTGATCTTCTCCGCCCTGCTCAGCCCCGCTCTGCATCAGTGGAAATGCACCCTTAGGCCTTTAGTCTTATTAATTGATGAGAATCTGTAAATTAAATAATCAATTAACAAGAATTAAGGCATTAAACAAAGTTTTGAGAAGAAAACTGCTCTTCGTTTGGAGCTGAAAAGAACTAAAGAGTTGTCAAAAAAATGTACCCTCTGCTAACTTAAATGTTATTTGGTCAATATTTTGCCTATTTAATAGTAAGTGTTATACCTTTTTGAATAGCTAAAGAGACGTAGAAGTTTTTAAAACTATTTGCAGAATAAGTTTCATACATTTTTTTAAAAACAGAGAGCTTCAAATTTAAAAACACTTATTGAAAATTATTTAATTCTAACCGTTGTCAAGCAGTCTTTTTAAGCTGTTAGTAGTAGGTTCAGTTTTGGTTAATCATTTTTATTAATTGACATGCCTTCTTACTAGTTACATCAAAAAAATGGACCCTAGAAACACTAATCCCAAAAAAATCGATAAAATGGCCAAAAAATTAAGGATTTTTAAAAAAAATCTTTAATGTTCAATATCTCTATAACGGTTAAGTTTAAGACATCATATCATAGAATCAAATCCATCAGAAATGACCTGAATAATAACGTCTTTTAATATTCAGTACGACTTTTCCTGTAACCCTGTATATATCATTGCATTGACGATTCTTGGCAAAGGTTTGTTTGTCTTTTCAACATCATTGGTAACATTAGGTAAGTACATCGCCTACAGTCGATACCATTATCATCAACAGTCAATTACTGCAAAGGTATTAAGTTTGTGATGTACTCATAAACCTACATATACAGGGATGTTAAATAAGTATGTCAGACAAAAGAATATTCAGAATCAATTAGTACAGAGTTCATTTGAAAAAAAAAAACATCTGAAAAGCAGTTCTAATTTTTTTCAAAATGTTTTGTAATATTTTTCTATACCTGATTCGGATTACCCCTTAAAATTTCAAACTGACTTTTTCACAGCCTGTAGAGCATATCTCTGGAAGTAACTGAAAGAAAAATTACTATCAAATGTCATACGCTAGTTCTTTGTATGCCTATCATTCGTGCTGTCTGTGACTGGTTCCGAAGGGTTTGTACAAATTCGAATTTCGTGACAGTGAATTACAGTCTGTCTGAACATTCGTTTGACCAATTCTGCTTTGTATTAGATTAGAAGTAATGGAAACATTTTGATCTGAAGGTTGGGAAGAATGTGCCAATGATAAGTAAAAGATTTTAGGAATGCATTATAAATAGGGATAAAAATTTTTGGATCACATTCTTTTTCATTATTTACAATGTGTATATTGCACAAAAAGTTTCAAACATTTAAAAATCGCAATAATTTAATTTGTACTAAATAAAGCCACTAAAATTAAAATTTTACTAAGTCTTGTTGCATAATTTGTTTGGCTAGATTACTTCTCCTTTAGGAACTTGCAGACAATTTCTAGGAATTTTTCGGGCTTCTGGCTGTGTACCCAGTGGCCGGCCCCCTCCACCCAAACTAGCTCTGCCAATGGAAAGTAGTCTTGTATCTCTTTCAAATCACTTTTCCTGGAGAAAGATACAGGAAATTTCAGTATTTTTATTATTTCATATGAATAAGAAACCAAGATTCTTAAAATAATTCCTTACCCTATATAATCTGACAGTGTTCCACCAATAAACAATGTAGGCCCACAGTATTGAAGCCCTTTCAAATTTGATGGGAAGTTTGATATATGATTTTGGAAACTATCCTTTAAAGCTGAAATATTCACCCTCCAGTTATATGCACCAGAGTTAGTCTGTACTAAGTTTGTGATAAGAAAGTTCCTCAAATTGACATCTGGTGTGACCAATTTCAGTTGCTCGTCTGCCAATTTTCTAGCTTTAGACATGGCGATCCCAGGACGTATGTTGACTGAAGCCATGGCATCGAACAAGTTCACCATTGAAAATATCTGAGGACTCGTTCTTACAGGTGATATGTCAACCACAATCAGACTTGAAACTAGATCAGACTGAAACAAAATGATGACCATTAATATACGAATGTTATGCCTACTGATACAAGTTGAGCTGTCCAATGCTGACTACGTACAACTTACACAGAGCAGGGAGAGCACCATGGCCGTGCGGCCGCCCATGCTGTGGCCCAGCAGCGACACCTTGTTCAGCTCCAACTTCTTGAGCAGGCGCATCACGTCGTGCGCCATGTGTGTGTAGGTGTGCTGCGAGGCGTGCCGGCTGTCGCCGTGGTTGCGCGCGTCCACGCTGATCACCTTGCGCCCCGTGGTCCGGTGGATGGCCTTGCTCATGCTATTCCAGTTATTCTTGGACCCTAGCAAACCGTGCAGTATCACCAGGGGCGGCTGCGAGCTTTCCTCGAGGCTCGTACTCTCGTACGATGCGTATGCGAGCTCTACCGTATCGGCGTGTTCGGAGGTACCGCTGACGCATCTTTGTATAATTCTTGAACATACACTTGAACTATTTAACACATATTTAGGGCCTAATTTATTGAGAAACATTTTTATTTAATATTTTCTTTTTAAGGTTATTTTTTCAGCTTTTGAACATTGTTGACATACAAATGTGACAGTGACAGAACTGACAGATCACGTGAGCAGGACGTACGATGTTTATTTTTAAAGAACTGGATTCAGTTCTCAGAACCCAAATCATCCCAAATCTCAGACTACTTCATGGCTCAAGAATCAGACTATACTGTAGCGATAATATGCACTTAGTAACGTCGGATTGATTACAAACCTATTAAGGTTGCCATTCCCTAGCCTGGTAGAACCCTTTTTTTTGTACAGAACCCTGATTTTGATCCTCTATTTACCTCATAAGGCTCACGATCGAAACCTTAGGCAACCGCAAGATATCCCTCAAGATATGATGCCCCACTGGGGTTGCCACCCCCCCACCCTGGTAGGAGCCGCAGTCGGGCACCTTGAAGTAGGCCAAAAAAAGGGGGGTCTATACCTCATCGGGCTCAAAGATGAACCAGTGGCGCGGCGTAGCGTGGGGGTGGCATGGCCCCGGGCGGCACATGGATAGGGGCGGCGAGCGCCGCATTTTTTTACCTAGTGTTATTAGGCGTCGACGTCGATGATCTGCACTTAGGCCTCCGGCTTGTCAGGCGGCGCGTCGCGCGGTCAAATTAAACATGGTAAGATATTAATAGAGAAGATTTCAAACTTGAGCGTGTACCTACGTCTTCGTAATTTTGTAGCTGTAACAGATCCAGACTTTAAAAAAAGAGCTACATAATTATATCTGGGTCATGGGGCTTACTAAAATATATGATAAACGTGAAGAGGGTTTACCAAATATTATCATAATGTTAAGAATATTTTTAACAGCTGCAAATTAGCAATCCCAGTTTTGAAAGAAGCTTCTCTATACTGACTTGAGGCACGTCCAGAAGGACGGCTTAAGCAATCGAAATATATGATAAAAAATATTCAAAGTGATACAGGTGTCCCAGAATGGGTGAATCAAATTGCAAAGGTAGATACCTTGTCTAACATCCCACCGGATAGGCTAAAGTTTAAAGTTTAATATTTTTTTAAGATTAATATTTTTTTAGTAATCTCAGGAATAACAGTAAGCTTCTGCTTGTATCTACTAGGCTCAGTAAGGTTAGTAAGTCTTTTGTGGGACAATGCATACGAATGTATAATAAAATACCAGAAGATATTGTAAACCTAACAGAGATTAAATTTAAAAGTTATGTAAAAAAGACACTATGTAATAAAGCTTACTATAAGACATGTGAGTACTTAGATGATAGAAGTGCTTGGACGGTAAGTGTTTCTCCAACCAACACAGAAACATTTTCATGACATATTGTGAGACAATAAAGATGCAAACTCTATTGTGAAAGAACCGAAGGGATTCGGTAAGACTTTTCCTTCTCCTTTTTCTTTGTCCATTGATCGGAGTGGTGCATGCTCGCTTAAATATTCGTGCGGATGGTGGTGGCGTATCGGGAGCCAGGTCGTTCCCTTCCCTCAAATATGGTTGAGGGGAGCGATAGCTGACTCTCGCGTTATACTCGTGATCGGGTCCGTGTGAACTGGCCTGCTCTTGTCATTGGTTTTTGGAATTGTTAGTCATTAGCTACGAATAATTTTTACTTTTATCTCTTTTGAATCCTTTCTTTATTCTTATTTTTGTATATTTTATTTACAGACATGACATTGTATAGTTCATTTATTGATCTAGCATTAAGATGTGATAGAATATAAGACTTTTTATAAAAAATGTGTTGGAGGGAGTTTCTTTAGGGCCCGCCGTTTCTTCTCACTCCGCAAACACTTCCCGAAACGGTGGGTATACGAGTTCCGAGTGGTAGGAACCTCGTATTAGGTAGATAAAAGAATGACGTTCGAAAAGTGTACACTGCTACCTACTTCGAATAAAATATTTTCACTTCATTTCATTTAAAGTTTAAAAAACGACTTGGATTTTCCGAAAATAGGGAAAAAGTCCGTCATTTTTAAAATTTTCGCCTCTTAAGTGTCACGTTTAGGATGAATTTGTACTTTTTTTCAATAGTATTAACAATATGTGATTGCTTTACCTAACTGTATTCATCTAACCCAGCTAAAAAGTCATGAAAACAAATTTTATCGTATGAAGAATGAAACCCGTACATACAGCAAGTCGGCAACAGCGCAAAATTACTATTTTGCACAGGGCCGGAATTTGGGTACACACACAGGGTATCGAGCTTATGGGGGCGCCAAGCACCCTGGTAGGTTCAAATGGCGCTGAGCACTCCAAGTAAAAGGGTTTTTGTATTCTTAGATATCTAAAAAAATTTCGCGCTCGCTTCGCTCACGCTTTTCTTTCTTAAATTGCATATGTTCGTGACCGCTCGCCCACGGAAATACATGGGAAATACGCTCATTTCACATCAGGAAGTTGCAGGTTCGATGTGCGGCGGGGTTCAGTTAGTATTACGGATTTCCAATTTAGCTATATTAGCAATTAGCAATCGAACATGACATACACATCGATTGTATAAAAGATTTAGCTTTAACAAAGACGAAGAGTACATTTTTTATTGATTACAGAATTTGGCTGTTTTTTTTACTAATGATGAAAATAGAAAGGGGCGGCAAATTTTTCGATGGGCCCCGGGCGGCGAAAACCCACGCTACGCCACTGGATGAAACCAGTGCAGATCGATAGCTCTATAGCGCCTGCCCTCAGCATGGTAGGTTTCCTGGTCAGCCACCTCGAAGATTCAGCGCGTAATACACTAATGCCCTTGTAGAAACTCCACCTCTTCTCACTTTATATTATTACTGATACGTTATGCTATAAAATATGGTTTGGAGCTAGGTTTTATGTAAGTAGGTACCATATTCGACCTCTGAGGTGGCTGCCCAGGGCATCTACCATGTTGAGGATAGGCAGCCTTATTTGTAATCGTCAATACATCATAGACCTTACGACCTGCATTGGTTTTATCCGTGAATTCGAGAGGTGGCGTTTCTACAAGGGCATTAGTGTTTTACGCCCTGGTAATTCGAGGTGGCTGACCAGGAAACTTACCAGGCTGAGGGCAGGCAACCTTATAATTCGTCAATGGCATCATCAGAGCTATCGATCTGCACTGGTTTCATCTTTCAGCCCGATGAGGTATAGACCTCCCTTTTTTGGTCTACTTCAAGGTGGCTGACTGCGGCTCCTACCAGGGTGGGGGTGGCAACCCTAGTGGGGCATCATCTCTTGAGGGGTATCTCGCGGTTGCCTAAGGTTTTGATCGTGAGCCTTATGAGGTAATTAGGGCGTCAATATCAGGGTTCTGTACAAAAATTTGAAAGGGTAATAATAATAATAATTTTATTCGCCATAAATGTTTTACAATTTAGATAAGACTAACATAGAGAAAAAAATGTACACACACAGCGTATGGTAAAGTGACATAATAATATTGTGGGTCAAGGTCTTACTTCCTAGGGAAGAACCCTGTATTTTAGGATAAGCAAGCGCCCTTCCCCCTAGAATACATGTACCAAAGAAATACAGCAAATTTACTAAGTTATAGTAATTAATACATAATTCTAATGGTAGTTAATAATAATAATAATAATATCTGGGACAAATCACACTTAAGCCACAGTTAAGTCGGTAACTATTGAATTTTTTAACATATATACAGTATATAAATATCGTTAGGTAGTTTAAATACAAGCATGCAAAATGATTTCTTAAGTTAATTGTGCTTAGGTAAAATATATATAAATAAAAATATATATAAATATACATAAATAAATATTACATTATACACAGATTTACTGTTTATGACATGATACACAGAAGGTTCTCAGTGTCATCATAAGATTTGTCCAGAAGCCAAATAATTAAAACTCTTTTGCATTCAAATACACTCATTTCATAAATTTTCAAGTGTCTATTAATAACATTATATAAGTATGGGCCCAAGAAGTTAAAGTATTTGCGCCCAAAGCTAGTATTGCATTTGTGATCTAAATTAAATACAATGTCCCTACAACGCTTATTAATCATATTAGGATCATAGACTAGTGTCTTGTGCTGCTTCTTAATAGTATTTAAAATAAATAGTTGCCGAACTGTAAGAACTTGACAGTTTTTGTACAACGATGCAGTGGGAAAATCAAAAGCCTTGAAAGTGCTTACTTTTAAAACTGCTCTTTGCGCCCTCTCAAGAGTTACACTCGGCTTCAAAAAAATCGCACGTCCGTAAAAATAGGCTTCAAGCACTGTTAATCCTTAAGACAAGCAGTTATTCGTAGCAATATTGGTATCATTTGAGAGCCCTATAAAAACTCTTTAAAAAAATATCCATTTCATTTGATTAAAGAAAAAGCTTGACACTTTAAGTCACTGTGAATGACAATGGAACTGATTCTCCTCTTCAAATTTTGTTTGTATTGTTTTGTTTTTTGGGTATAAAAGGGTCGATACAGCTTATCGGGGGATAAATTTGCTACCAACAGTCGAAGAAGACACAGAAGAATATCTTTCATCAGAAAAACGTCCTTGAAGATGGACACTACTGCTGCTGAAGCCGCCCAAGTTATCGCACTACTGCAATCAGGACTACGTCAGTGTGATGTTGCTCGGCAATTGCACTTGAGTCACTTTTCTGTTCGAAGAGTGTACCAGCGGTTCCTGCAGACCGGTGGCTTTGTCCGAAGGCGTGGGTCTGGTAGAAATCGCTGCACTTTTGCGAGAGATGACCGATTCGTCGTATCGAAGTCTTTGAGAAATCGGTTCTCTAATGCTGTTGAGTTGCAACAGCAGCTTCAAGCAGTTCGTAGAAGGGCCGTGAGTGTCTCTACAGTTAGAAGAAGACTAAAGGAGAGAAATATTGTGGCTAGAAGACCTGCCACTGGTCCAAAATTAACCGCAGCGCATCGGCGAGCACGCCTGCAATTTGCTCGCGCCCACGTCAATTGGACCCTGGACCAATGGAGAGCTGTTCTCTTCTCAGACGAAACGAGAGTGTGCCTTTTCTGCAACGATAGACGCAAAAGAGTATACAGAAGACAATGGGAACGTTTTGCCCAAGCCTGCATCCAAGAGACGGTAGAATACGGGGGCGGTTCCTGCATGTTCTGGGGCGGCATATCTGCCGACGGCAAAACTGAACTTTCTTGCGTCTCTCGGACCGGCGGTGCTCGCGGGCAAGGGTCGATGACTGCTCACCGGTACATCACAGAGATCCTGGAAGAACATGTGGTCCCCTATGCTGGATTTATTGGCGACGGGTTCACATTAATGCACGATAACGCTCGCGCGCACACTGCTGGAATTGTGCAGGGCTACCTTCAAGAGGTTGGGATCCCTGTCATGCAGTGGCCAGCGAGAAGTCCAGATCTGAACCCGATAGAGCACCTCTGGGACCAGCTGAAACGCAAGGTTAGATCCCGTGATCCCGCTCCCGCGACTCTTCAGGAGCTCCAAGACGCCGTTATTGAGGAATGGGACAGAATCCCTCAAGAAGAGGTCCTAAAGTTGGTGCGATCCATGAGGGAGCGCATGGAAGACGTCATTAGGGCTAGGGGGGGTAACACTAGGTTTTAGGTTAGTTTTAAGCAACTTTGTTTTGAAAAATTAATCAGATTTCATTTGTGTTTTTTAAGGATTTTTATTGTTTTGTAAATTTTTCTCAGTTCCAATAAAAAACATTGAATGAATTATTGTTTTTGCATTCTCTGTTTCCTTACCTTTCAAATGATACCGAACATTACCAATATTTCATAATACAAATACGATTGAAAGATGTTTAAAATAGATTTCTTAAAAGGTGCGATTTTTTTGAAGCCGAGTGTATAAGAAAGGTTTTAGGTGCACCTCCCCAACATGAAATACAGTAACGTAAGATAGATTCGCAAAGTGCTCGATAAACATTTTTCAGTACACAAAATTCTAACAAGTGCCGTAGGTTTTTAATTATGAAAATTAATTTACGAACCCGCCCCGAAACAAGCTGGATATGTTTCTTAAAACTAAGGTGCTTATCTAATATAACTCCAAGATATTTAATATCATCGGTTCTCTCTAGCAGTGGACAACAACAATTTACTGAGTTGGTGGAATTATATCTGTGTGCCTTAATGTTGTATGTGGAAGAAGGCTGAGTATTAGTGCGTATTGAAAAGGTAATATACTTGGTTTTGTCAGAATTTAGGGTAAGTTTGTAATGTCGCAGCCAGGTCAGTACTTTATTGAATGAGAATTGGGCTGATTTAAAAACTTTATCCCAATTACTATCTGCAAAAAGAAGGACAGTATCATCAGCATAAGAAAAAACTTTACCTGAAGGGAAATTCATTGAACAAAGGCCGTTAATATATAGTAGAAATAAAGTGGGACCAAGAATACTGCCCTGCGGTACACCGCATTCAACTTGTAAGTTTTTACTCAGGAATTCATCAACTCTAACGGATTGAAATCTGTTGGTTAAATAACTTTCAAAAAGGTCAAGTTGTTTGCCTCTGATGCCAATTTCCTCAAGTTTTTTTTAATAGGATGGGAACAGAGACCGTATCGAACGCTTTGGCTAGATCCAGAAACACTGCCAAGCAGCGTCTGCCGTAGTCCAAATTATTTGCTACAAATTCAATAAGTTCATGCACCGCACTTTCGGTGTTCCTACCAGATCTGAAGCCAAATTGATTTGGGGCTAGAATGTTATTCTTCTCAAGATAGTTAATAAGTCTTTTGTTAATGATTTTTTCTAAAATCTTTGACAAAGCGGGTAGAATTGATATTTTGATAATTATTTGTGCGGTCCCTGTCCCCTCTCTTAAATATAGGAAGAATAATAGATTTTTTCAGTGCATCCGGAAAAATACCAGAATTCAGACAACAATTGAAAATGTGAGTTAGGATAGGAACAAGTTCGTTTTTATTGTTTTTTAGAATTTTGTTAGAGATTTTGTCCCAACCTGTAGAGCAATTATCTTTAAGACCCATTATTAGGCATTCAACTTCAGATTTGTCCGTTTCAAGCAATACAAAAGACTCGAAGTAACTACTTGAAGCCAAAGGATTTGGAGGAGGACATACAGGGATTATTTTGCTTTTCGCTAGGTTCTTTCCAACATTCACAAAGAATTCATTAATTTTATCAACGGCTACATCCGGAGATGAATGTGTTAATAACAATTCATTGGGAGACGTTGAGGTTGTCTTCGTAAAGTCACGGATTTTACAGCATCCCAAAGTTTTTTATTATCATTTCCCGCTTTGGCAATTAAATCTCTTTCGTATTTTCTCTTAATCTTTTTAAGCAAGTTATTACAATATGCTTTGTACCGTTTATAAATAATTTGAACTCTCTCATTATTTGGTTCTTTTTTGGCTTTTTTAAACAAGTTATTCCTATTCTTAATACACCTAAGTAATCCAGAAGTCATCCATGGTTTTAGAGTACTGGTTCTACAAGGCTAGGGAATGGCAACCTACTAAGATCCGACGTTATTAAGTGCATATTTGCGCTACATTATAGTCTGATTCTTAAGCCTTATGAAGGTTTTCTGCAGTGGAAGCTTCAACTACTAGGATAATAAAATCTTGCCAACCTTATTTTGTAGCGCGAGTGTTTATTGGACAGACCAATAATATTACAGGCTGGCTGTATAATGATTTGTCGTTTAATGTGAGATAACGAATTATTATTTTTTGCACCGGAACGGAGCAGTGGGACTATGAGAAACAAGTTTCCGTCATGGACCCATCAGTGGGACAAATTAGTGGGACCACGAGAAAACATGGGATATTGTTGACCATGTGCATTAAGATTTTTTTGCAGACCAAGGGTTGCAGCTCGATTTTTAGCGCACCTCAAAAAGAAAAAAGGAACCCTTATAGGACTTCATTGTCCGTCCGTCTGTCTGTCTGTCAAGACCATTTTTCTCAGGAATGCGTAGACGTATCAAGTTGAAATTCATATCAAATACTCAGGCCTGCAATCCCTTGAAGCTGTAAAAAAAATCAAACTTCTATGCCAACGCAATCAAGAGATACAGCTGTTTATGCCGCATATTTGGACACGCATGGAAATCAAAACCTATAGGGTACCTACTTCCCATTGACCTAGAATCATGAACTTTGGCAAGAAGCAATGTTTTATAGCACAAGTAACGTGTAAAGTCCGAAAATGATAAATTTTTAGTTACATCACAATTCTTTGTGCTCGTTGCTAAATTTCATGATTCTAGGTCAACGGGAAGTACCATATACTTAGGTTTTGATTCCCATGCGAGTGTCCAAATATGCGACATAAACGGCCGACTCGCTCTTGGCCGGTTTTTTATTTATTGCAAACAAAATGTGTGTTTGCTGTCCAAATGATTAAAAAGCAAATTTTTGTAGCTAACCAAATTAAATAACGGCATACCACTTAATTACTTCCAGTGAAATGATTACTTCACGTTTGTTTAATTCTGCTATAAAATCAGTAACCGATTTGGAGGTAAAAAAAACTCTATGATTAGGTACGATAAGTATTTATATATCTATATAGTATATGCATTCCGATTTATGTTGAAGATAAAAATTTCATAACAATATTGAAAAATGCAGTTGGATCCTCAACGTGGACATTGTGTCCTGAATTTGGGATCACCTCCAGTGTAGCATTTGGGAACATCACTCTTATAGCTGTCAGGTCAGATGATCTGAAACAACGAAAGAAAAATCGGAGTTACGATCTACTCTTACGGAGTTAGGTCTACTGCGACCTGCTAATAAAAAAAAAAACGTTAACTTGAAGTTTTTTTGGTATGCCTATTATTCCGTAGTTCCGTTCCGTTCCGTATAAGATCGTTCTGTCCGTCAGTTCGTTATTCCGTCATAGCAAAGAATATTAACTATGGTTATTGGTCACACACACACAACTATCATAAATCATACAATACATGCAAATTGGATGAAAAGTTTTCTTGTAAGACTTTTATGTAAACCTGTATAATACTTACATTCCGTATAATAGGTGTTACTAAAGTGCATTTGAGTCTGAGTCTGTAGCTTGTCCGCTCGCTTCACATCAGGAGGTCGCGGGTTCAATGCCCGGTGGGGTCCAACTTTGTTGGATTCGATTTGGTTGGTGGCATTTTCTGAGCCCTTCTAACTAGCTACCACCATCTTATCTAAGTCTTGCCGACAAACATCAGTGTTAACAGCATTGATGTATTCCGGTATAAAGATAAGACAGCCAGTTCCCCATTGCGTTGAGGGATCTTGGTAAGTTCGCTGCCATCTTCGGCATCATCATCACTTACCATCAGGTAAGATGATGCCAAGGGCTTTCCATTTGAGGGTAAAAAATACCCTTAAAATTTCAAACGCACTTGAAATGCGCCACATGTGAAGCCATATACTTACTGAATTCTGAAATATAAGTTAGGAATCTCCATACAAAATTAAACGAATTTTTTAGTACCATTTTTAGCTAGTTGAGTTTTTTGGTTTTTCTGATTCTGATTTTTTGATTCCAAATTCTGATTTTTTGCACAGTCGTTCCTTGGGACCATAGAAGTATACCCTGAAAAGTCCCAACTCCTAGGGTGCCGGCGTCCCCCTCTCCCCCCCTCGAAAAGTCCCGATTTTCAGTATTTTTCATTTTACTCAAAACCAGTAGGAGTTAGATGAAAACTGTCAAAGAGGCAATTAGTCCTTATTAAATTACCTATCAAACGGTACTACTTTCATATCAATAGGAGTTTTAGTTATTGAGATATGCTTGTCTATATATGACAAAAAATTTAAAATACCCAATTTTGTACCGATTTCTTGATTTTCTGAGAAAACTGTAAAAGTATTTATAAAACATTGTTAGTAAAAATTATTCCTTTCATGTTTAGCAGCAAAACGAGACTACATTAATAAAAAATTACAAATAATTAATTAAGTTGTAATTCATTACATCTCAGCTGATAAATATGATTAATTTTCTACATATAAATTTCAACTCTAAAGCATCGTGACTGACGACTTGCAGTTATTATCTATGTATAAATTTGTCACATGGATACAAAAAAGCCTTAAAATAGAAATAAAATAAAACATACAATTCTTTAATATTACGAATTACTATATTTATTCGCCTTTTTGATCATCGATATCTATGTTATCTTATTATTTACGAGATGAACCACGGTGTCGACCCATAGTGCCTGCCACATTATATTAAATAGTACTATTTACATTAAGTATGAATAATCCCTGTTGCTCTCTGAAGGCGACCCCACCATCCCTAAGGTCCGGAGACAGTCCATACAGTCGCCAGTCGACACTCGTCACGCACTTCTCGCTCGCGTCTACATTTTAGAAAGGGAAATTTGAATAGGTAAATAACTCAATGTATGGGGTATGGAGTGTCCAGGATGTGAATCTGCAACTGGTTTAGTGCAAATGGAAGCTTGGTAGCCACAGGTATAACGCTTTACCCCAAAATTTTCCACTCCACTCCTGAGGATTCAATTGATGTCCATCCAAACTATAAATGTACCTGCAGGTACACACACGTACAATACATATTGCGCACACACATCAGAAGCGGTAGCAAGGATGCCAGTTAAACTGAAGAATATACTCGTTGTGTGGATTTTGCACAGATATTTACGAGATGAGAGATCTCGTAGAGCATTTGAAAAGAAATGAAGAAGAAAGAAAGAACTTGATAGAGAGTCATGGTATTATATTTTCTCCAATAGCGATTACCTATGTGTTTTGTATAAGCATAGTAAAAAAAAATCGGTCAATTTAATAAACCATGGAATATACTGTATTTTTTTCATGTTTGATTGTTTCCTTTTTTGAAAAGGCACTTGTTGTAGGTATCAGAACATCGTTTTCTCGTCTTTCTTTTTAATTGTGCCATTGCATGACCCCAACCGTATTCTACGGCATAAATATCTGCGCAAAATCCAAACATGCAAGTAAATGCTTCATTGCGACTGGTATCCTTGCCACCTAACTCTGATGCGTATGCGCAATATTCACTACACGTGTACCAGAAGAACAAGAATAGTTTGGATGGACATCAATAATAATTGAATCCTCAGGTTTGGAGTGGAAAATTTCAGGGTAAAGCCTTATACCTGTGGCTACCAAGCTTCCATTTGCACTGAACCAGTTACAGATTCATATCCTGGACACTCCATACATTGAGTTATTTACCTACTAAAATTTCCCTATCTAAAATGTAGACGCGATCGAGAAGTGCGTGACGAGTGTCGACTGGCGACTGTATGGACTGTCTCCGGACCTTAGGGATGGTGGGGTCGCCTTCAGAGAGCAACAGGGATTATTCATACTTAATGTAAATAGTACTATTTAATATAATGTGGCAGGCACTATGGGTCGACACCGTGGTTCATCTCGTAAATAATAAGATAACATAGATATCGATGATCAAAAGGGCGAATAAATATAGTAATTCGTAAATATTAAATAATCGTATGTTTTATTTTATTTCTATTTTAAGGCTTTTTTATATCCATGTGACAACTTTATACATAGATAATAACTACAAGTTGTCAGTCACGATGCTTTAGAGTTGAAATTTATATGTAGAAAATTAATCATATTTATCAGCTGAGATGTAATGAACTACAACTTAATTAATTGTTTGTAATTTTTTATTAATGTAGTCTCGTTTTGTTGCTAAACATGAAAGGAATAATTTTTACTAACAATGATTTATAAATACTTTTACAGTTTTCTCAGAAAATCAAGAAATCGGTACAAAATTGGGTATTTTCTATTTTTTGTCATATATAGACAAGCATATCTCAATAACTAAAACTCCTACTGATATGAAAGTGATACCGTTTGATAGGTAATTTAATGAGGATTAATTGTCTCTTTGACAATTTTCATCTAACTCCTACTGGTTTTGAGTAAAATGAAAAATACTGAAAATCGGGACCTTTTGAGGGGGGGGGGAAAGGGGGACGCCGGCACCCTAGGAGTTGGGACTTTTCAGGGTATACTTCTATGGTCCCAAGGAACGACTGTGCAAAAAATCAGCTTTAGGTTTTTTTTTGACTGTAAACATTAAATTGCCCGTACTAATTATAGTTGACGCTTTTTATTAATTTTTTTTTTGTTTAATTTGTTTACTCGTGTTCAGTATCTTTCATTATTGTCACAGTTCTCGGGTTGTAAAAGAATACTAGTGTAGTGCTCGAAAGGGCAAACCACACACTGAGTCCCGGCCCTTTTGTACTTTGCAACACACACATATGCTTAACTATTGCTATTTTTTTTTAATTTGTAATTTGTGGTCATTCCTGTATTGATGTAATAATATTTGTGTTCGTAGTAACAAATAAACGTGTTACCTATCTGTCTATCGACGTGGATATGTCACATAGAACGGCGTAAAAGAATATGCAGACATTACAGTTAGATTTTTTGGGCTCGGTTTGCGCTCAAAAGTATTCAGCCATCAGCCAAATATAGGTGTCCACAATGAATTTAGCGTAATTTAACTTCACTTATAGAGCAGCTAGATATAGTCTATCTATAGGTAGGTACCCTAATGTTGTCATTTTAATCCTGAACAGCTACTAACGGCAGATAGTTGGACTCTGCTCCAGCAACGAAGAGTGTCGGGCCGCTGTACTGTTTCCCAGACAGTTCAGAGGGGAACGTAGCTATAGATTTAAATGAGTTCTTTAACACGTCCAGATTGTACACCCAACCTGCCGAAGAACAGATAACGTCATTTAATAAACTCACCCAATTTTTAACAGACTTCCAAAAGGGAGGAGGTGCTCAATTCGACTGTATGTTGTTTTTTTGTATGTTTGTTACGTGATTACTCCGCCAGTTATGGATTGATTTTGATGATTATTTTTTTGTTTGGTAGGGAATATTTCAGAGGTGGCCCCATATTAATTTATCAAAATTGATTCAGTGCTTTTTGAAAAAAGCAAGAAAAGCTAAAAAAATCATTGCAAAATGGTAGTTGTTTCGATTGAAGTCGGTTATTTAACGTGTTCAGCGTTGTCAATTATTATCTCGAATAAAGATAGTGTCATTTGCGTTAGTATTTAATTAATGGCAGTTTTAAGTTGGCAGATATACTTAGTCCAGTAAAGTACTTAGGTAGTATTTACAGTACTTACTTATTTGGTACTTTATATCATCGTAAGAACTGGGATGGTAAGTGTCTCGGTTACTTGACTGATTAAGTGAATAAAATTACTACTTAACAATACATAACGACAAACCGTTTATTACCCGAGGCTCAACTGCGAGACTAAGTTGAGCCTTACAAAAAAAAAATTCCCCACGGCACAACTGGTTTTCTAGTGTAGCAAATGTATGGTAATATTTTTACCCACGGCACAACCAATTCCCTTAGGCTCAACTGCTTGAGAGTCCATAATATATATTAATACCGGCCAACTAA
The DNA here is from genome assembly GCA_958295455.1 of Coleophora deauratella. Taxonomy (NCBI): domain Eukaryota; kingdom Metazoa; phylum Arthropoda; class Insecta; order Lepidoptera; family Coleophoridae; genus Coleophora; species Coleophora deauratella. The sequence continues at coordinate 7,066,397 of OY282409.1, read as the reverse complement.
CGTAGGGCGTTTCGTCGTCTTAATTAATATGATGAGTATGTATGGCTCCACAATGGGAGTGGTCTTTTTACACGTGTATAGGTGCATATTATACATGATGATAAAAAAATTCCGGCAAAATTAAAACTGTGGCTTAAAATTTTTTTGCTATTTGAGCATTAGTTTCTCGGGGAAAGTTGTTCAGTTTGATTATTTTATTTATTTTATTTTATATTTATTCGGAAAACTTACCGCTAAATAACAACTATAGGTTAAATTAACAATATATCAACCTATGCTATTGACAAGTTTCCACCCATATACACTCGACTTCAAAAAAATCGCACGTCCGTAAAAATAGGCTTCAAGCACTGTTAATCCTTAAGACAAGCAGTTATTCGTAGCAATATTGGTATCATTTGAGAGCCCTATAAAAACTCTTTAAAAAAATATCCATTTCATTTGATTAAAGAAAAAGCTTGACACTTTAAGTCACTGTGAATGACAATGGAACTGATTCTCCTCTTCAAATTTTGTTTGTATTGTTTTGTTTTTTTGGTATAAAAGGGTCGATACAGCTTATCGGGGGATAAATTTGCTACCAACAGTCGAAGAAGACACAGAAGAATATCTTTCATCAGAAAAACGTCCTTGAAGATGGACACTACTGCTGCTGAAGCCGCCCAAGTTATCGCACTACTGCAATCAGGACTACGTCAGTGTGATGTTGCTCGGCAATTGCACTTGAGTCGCTTTTCTGTTCGAAGAGTGTACCAGCGGTTCCTGCAGACCGGTGGCTTTGTCCGAAGGCGTGGGTCTGGTAGAAATCGCTGCACTTCTGCGAGAGATGACCGATTCGTCGTATCGAAGTCTTTGAGAAATCGGTTCTCTAATGCTGTTGAGTTGCAACAGCAACTTCAAGCAGTTCGTAGAAGGGCCGTGAGTGTCTCTACAGTTAGAAGAAGACTAAAGGAGAGAAATATTGTGGCTAGAAGACCTGCCACGGGTCCAAAATTAACCGCAGCGCATCGGCGAGCACGCCTGCAATTTGCTCGCGCCCACGTCAATTGGACCCTGGACCAATGGAGAGCTGTTCTCTTCTCAGACGAAACGAGAGTGTGCCTTTTCTGCAACGATAGACGCAAAAGAGTATACAGAAGACAATGGGAACGTTTTGCCCAAGCCTGCATCCAAGAGACGGTAGAATACGGGGGCGGTTCCTGCATGTTCTGGGGCGGCATATCTGCCGACGGCAAAACTGAACTTTCTTGCGTCTCTCGGACCGGCGGTGCTCGCGGGCAAGGGTCGATGACTGCTCACCGGTACATCACAGAGATCCTGGAAGAACATGTGGTCTCCTATGCTGGATTTATTGGCGACAGGTTCACATTAATGCACGATAACGCTCGCGCGCACACTGCTGGAATTGTGCAGGGCTACCTTCAAGAGGTTGGGATCCCTGTCATGCAGTGGCCAGCGAGAAGTCCAGATCTGAACCCGATAGAGCACCTCTGGGACCAGCTGAAACGCAAGGTTAGATCCCGTGATCCCGCTCCCGCGACTCTTCAGGAGCTCCAAGACGCCGTTATTGAGGAATGGGACAGAATCCCTCAAGAAGAGGTCCTAAAGTTGGTGCGATCCATGAGGGAGCGCATGGAAGACGTCATTAGGGCTAGGGGGGGTAACACTAGGTTTTAGGTTAGTTTTAAGCAACTTTTTTTTGAAAAATTAATCAGATTTCATTTGGGTTTTTTAAGGATTTTTATTGTTTTGTAAATTTTTCTCAGTTCCAATAAAAAAACATTGAATGAATTATTGTTTTTGCATTCTCTGTTTCCTTACCTTTCAAATGATACCGAACATTAGCAATATTTCATAATACAAATACGATTGAAAGATGTTTAAAATAGATTTCTTAAAAGGTGCGATTTTTTTGAAGCCGAGTGTAGTTGATGAGTAGAAGCCACTGTTAAAATTTTGCCGATCAATTTTTTATCATTCTTTATAAGATTACTACTTTTATGTTTTACCACCAACGAAATCTGTTATCACAGGATACCCGAAATAATTTTCGTTGAGAGTTCTCATGAGCCGCCTCTATGGTCTATTCTGCTTGTTATCAGGAGGTCGCGGGTTCGATTCCCGGCGAGGTCCGATTTTGTCGGCGAGGTCCAATTTTGTAGGACTCGGTGGCAGGGCATTTTCGGAGTCCGCCTGGCTAGCTACAACCATCTTACCGCCAAACATCAATGTTCATTGATGTGTCCCGGAATCGAGATAACCGTGGGGGAAGTATGGCCTATTCTTCCCGAGTTATGGGAGGAGACCCGTGCCGATGGAAACGATGTGGGTTGTTAACAGATGAATTATGAACATAAACTATATGTATAGTACGGTAGCTGCCCAGTAATATATGTTGGTATTTAATTAATGGCAGTTATGTCCTCACAAGCAAGAAAGCCGCTTAGTATACGGAAATTCCATATAGGTACTAAGCGGCCTTCTGTCTTATGAGGGCAGAGTTAAGTTGGCAGATATACTTTGTTCATAAAACCAATTAGTTATTTCATATAGGTAGGTATACCTACGTTTAAAACGTTCGTTGTGATTGTAATGAATATGCATGCAAAATATCATTAAGTGATAAAAATGTTTTGAAACTAGAGAGTTATCGGTTGTGGTTTTTTACCACAAAATTTGCAATGTGATAATGTTTATTATCGACTACTAGTACTAGAGTAGGTAGCTTTCGAGGTCCAAAATATTTAAAACTATAATAAGTAATTATATACTTACATATATATATTATAGTAGAATCATGAAAGTCCGAAATTGAAAATTATTCTAAATGTGACTAGTAAAATATTTTAATAGGTAAACGGCTGACTACATGAAAAAATATCAGCTGATATCTAAACATAGATACTCGTAAGTGCATATACAGGGTGTAACAGAAAGGTGTGATAATACTTCAAGGTTGGCTTTTACCCATCAAACTGAACAACTTTTGTTCTACAACTTTGTTCAAATCGCAAAATTTTTTTTGGACTTTTCTAACAAATCGATCAGCTGGCGAACCAAGTTTGTATAAAAAGTCCGAAAATTTCTTTACGATTTCAACAAAGTTGTAGAACAAAAGTTGTTCAGTTTGATGGGTAAAAGCCAACCTTAAAGTATTATCACACCTTTCTGTTACAGCCTGTATAAAATGGGCAGCCAATGCTTACCGATATTACGGAATATTAATAAACTAAAAACCAGTGATGAAACAATTAATTACAATTACAATTAATTGTAATTGCCAATTATTGACATTTTAGCAATTAATTGTAATTGTCACGTTTTGAACAATTATTGTAACAAATACGATTACCCCTTATTCTTCTAAATAAAATATCTAGAAGACAAAACTTTATCGCGATCATTCCGTTAAAAGCCTCACTATAGAATTTCAAGATTCTGATTATGGCAAAAAATATTGCTTAAACTGTATTTTTTTAAAGTTAAGCGACATAAAAAATATAGCTTTTAGGTATCGACGGGTCATATGATACATAGTCTTTTAACAATCCAGGCACTTTATTAAAACACGATCACTCCTAAATATGATAAAAACCATTTTAAATTTCGATAATTGCAATTGTGATTGTAATTGGCAATTATGTCAAGTAATAATTGTAATTGTTAACCTGTAATTGTTTCATCTCTACTAAAAACGTTACAGATGTAACTGAAAATACGTATTTTCTTTTTCTAATGGACTCTACTTACGAAACTGAATAACTTTGACCGACGAAAAACATACCTACCAACAGAATAATTGGCAATTCATTAAAACCACTTAAATATTTTTGCGAATGTTACAACACCGGGTGGTATTATTGTTAGAATAGACCCGAACCTACGGGTTAGTCCCCGAGGGCCTGATCCCCGAGGTACCCGTTCCGGAGGACCCCGAATACGATAAATTTGATTACATTGCTACCTAGACGACCTATATACGGAACAGTAGCCAGGAGCGCAAAATCACTAAGCCACCAAGTAAGTTAATAAACGTAAATAAATATAATATATGTCACCTATAGTTTTATCAGGCCTCTCGCCAATATTCATCAAGATAAAGCTGTCGACGTTCTTCACTACGTTCATCTTTTCCAGTGCCTTCTTCGCCTCTATCTTAGCGTTGCCCGCGCTCACGCCCGGCTTGAACGTGACGGCTTTCAGAGCATCGATCAGACGCGGAAAGAAGTCGTCCAGTACACCCGGAGTGGATACTGGCGATATGTCACATACCACTAGTCGTTTCACTTTTTTAGGCTGAAAATAAATAGGCGACAACGTGACATTAGTTACAAAGATTCGTTTCCCAAACAAACAAATAATTCAAACTTGTAAACGAATAGGTTAATTTTAATGATACGTAGTCTTAATTTCTTTGTATAAACTACTATTATCCTGAACTTTATCATGGTCATGTTGATGACGCAGATGTATATTTTTAATGGGTTGGGCAAGTACTTACTTACTTATTTTTTGACAATTACGTTAATAAACAGATTTGCATGCATAATGATTGTATACATAATTAATTAACAAAAAAACTAATTGATCGTTTGTTTGCAGTCTTTTAACAATGGTCTGCGCCAATAGTCAATTTACTAGTAAAATAAGTAACTAGGTCAGTAAAACGGCAATTACTCCCAAATACTTATCTAATTTGCCTCCATCCACCAGGATCCATTTGTTGGATCCATTGCTGGTCTAGTCCAATGCCAAACATTGCATTGGTAGCAAAAGAAGTGAAAGAAATAAGTATAGTTCAGTTCCTCAGTTTAGTAACAACATAAGTTAAACCTATCTTTCAAACGTGTAAACGAATAAGTCGATTTTCCTTTGTATACGTATGGTTCGTCATTTCAGGTAATATGTTTGGTCATGACATAAGCATAGGTCGAGCGTTTTTCTAGTACTTTTATCTAATCTCTGGTTTTTCTATGCTTCCCTGAATTACCATTCTGAGATATAGATAAAGACATATAAATAAAGACCCTATACATATAAATACAGACATCTAGTTTCGGCATTACCCCGGTCAGATTCGTTAAGATGTGATGATTAATTACCTCAGTAAGAGCTAAAACCATGCCAGTTCTGCCTCCCATGCTGTGACCGATTATCGTGGGATCTTTGAACGACATTTTGTCAATAAATTGGCTTACATCGGAGGCCAGATCGTAGTACGTGTGGGTGTTCGTGTGCGGACTCTCTCCGTGGTTCCTCGCGTCGAGTGCATACACTGCGGTACCCGTAGCCTCAGCGAGGCGCCTCGATACGCTAGTCCAGTTCTTCTTAGACCCAAGTAGCCCATGCAGTGTGATGATAGGAGCTGAAGTCGTACTCTCCCCGTATAAAGTATACGCCAAATCAACAGCAGATCTTAATACAAAGAAATGATGGACTGTTTGTATGCGTTTAATAAGTGTACGTCTAGATTTTAGCGACCAAAAAAAAACCATAATTCCATTGCGTGTGTTTTTGTTACGCGCTTTTGTCACAAATCTGACATTTACTACATACAAATAGTGTCATTTTTCAAGATGGCGGCGTTAGTTCCGGCCTTTCACCACCTGCCAAAAGATCGTAGTCAGACTATAGGGGTGTCACTTTTTCTGACGTTCGGTTTTACCTCAGACTAAAAAAGTAATTAATATTTATGCTTTATGCTTTTTAATAATATTTATGCTTTTAATAGTACTTAATATCTGGGACAAATCACACACGGTCATCTGGCCCCAAACTAGGATTCCCTGTATCTTGGGAATCAGAGACTGATATACATACACATATACTCTTTTTATATATACTATATAGATATAATACACCCAGACTTAGAGCAAACAATTCTGCTCATCACAGAAAAGTTTGCCCTGTGTGGGGATCGAACCCACGACTCTCGGATCAGAGGCCAGGATCACTAACCACTTAGCCACCGAGTCAGTCAATATAATTATATATCTATGGGCAAATAAAGACTTTTTTAGTCGGAGTCTATTGAGCTACAAAAAACACAATACAAAACCCTACCACCACACTGTAAATAAATGCAGTAAACTAAACATGATGAAATGAAAAAAATATTTATGAGACGTGTTAATAATTCAGGCGGTTCGGTACACATTTTTTAGAGCAGGTTGTACAACGCGACATACAAACAGAATCATAGATAAATACAGTAAATACCAAGTAAGTAGTCCAAAAAATATGTTTTATCGTAAATCGTCAGACTAAAAATGTCTAGGTATTTCATGAAAGAAGCAGACCCACGGCACCCAATGACCCACCATATTCCTGTGCCACTTAGCCTCAAAAAACGATGCAGAGGTGATGCCACTTAAAGATGACGTCTCCAAAACACAACAAGAGAGATTTCGCAGCTTCATAAAGAGGTGATGCCTCTAAAATATGACGCCTCCAAAACACGTCTGCGTCTCTGGCAGGAGATATTTCCAACAGCATCACTTATTCCACATTCCGAAAGACTCCCCCCTGGACATGATTTGCCCTGGCCGACATGGAAGTCTTTAAGTAGACTCCGGACCCAAGTCGGCCGTAGCAAGGAAAATATGTGCAGGTGGGGTTACAACCCGGAAGGTGCATGCGAGTGTGGTGTCTCTCCCCAGACTATGGCACACCTTTTGTCCTGCTCTGCGTGTCCTGCTACCTGTACGCGCGAGGACCTGTACAATACAGTTGAGCCTAGGAGAATAAACGATATTTACGGACGTACGGACAATGCTGGCGAGCCACAATTTTGTTAGGTACAATAAAATGCGTAAGATATAAGAAAAACTTCTAAAATGCTAAATAGAATTAAAATACGAAATATGCTTGGATGTTAGGCGGCCCGTATGGATAGCACTGAAATCGCATGAAATTTTTTAAAAACTTACCCCTGAGATAGCATATTTTAATATTTTAGTCAGAAGCTTTTGCAGTATCATTTAGAAAGCCACAACAAGGTTTTATTACTTAGAAATAGAAGATACGTAAAAGTATGAAATTAAGTGAAAATAATACCATTTTATATAAATTGTTTTTTAATATTTTTTGTTGATATTTTATTACAAATAGATAAAATAATTTACAATTTAATAAACACTGACTCGACGTTTGAACAATGCAGTTAGCCACACAGACGAGGAAGTGCTCAAAAAAGCGCTTATTTGATTTCAGCCTTTTTTTACTTTCAGTTTGTTTGTCCTAAGGAAGCTGATGGTGAACTCCAGGAAGGTCTTAGGGTCGTCTAAATGCACGAAGTGGCCAGTGCCGGGCACGTACACTATTACAGCCTGCGGGAAGATCTGCCTCACGTTCGGCAGGTCGTCAGGACTGTAAAGGAGATCAGCCTGTTCTTAACATAAATATGAATAAGGGTAGTCATCACATAGTCCTAAACCTGTCTCAGTCCTAATGGGCAGGTTAAAAGCTTTGACTGTGGGTTTTCCTAATAGCTCCTACAACCTCCACTTCCAATCCAGACTTGCCCCGCGTGCGAAATTGCGAATATGGGCTGAACGTTCGAGATTAGGACAAACAAACCTGCTTCCTAACAGTTTTAAGTGTAGAGTGTAGACCACAGAAAACTTAATCTCAAGTGTTCCAATCAAAAAAAGCAAAAGGTAAACAAACTTACTATGGAACTGACACATGTCAATGTCATCTGCATACTACGTTTGTTTACCTTTTGCTTTTTTTGATTGGAATGAACTATAGTCGTTAACGTGCAACCTATTCACTTCCTGTCTCTGTCTCGCTTCACCTTTACAAATGTGGACCAAACTCGTGCTGGTTATATGGGCTCTGATCAAAATGAAGCAACTATGTCAGACGAGCTCATAATAATGAATATTATCTTATACGAACAGAATTAATGACTCCGAACTTACGCATTAAGCAAGGTAACGGTTCAGGAAATGGCATTGATTGCGTACGTAGGGCATCATTTATAACTGCAGGTAAACTCACTCTAAACTGTCAGATAATTGACCACCAACAAAAAGAGCTGGACCGGTGTAGACTTTGGTCTTCATGCTTTTTGGCAGCTCTGTCAAGTGGCTGAAGTTCTTGATGAGAGCGTCCACGTTGCACGTCCAGCCTATGGACATGGTGGACCGCTGAATGGCCACGTTCGATAAGATGAGCTGCATGGTGGCTTCATCATTAGAAGCGACAACCTTTCTTAGTTCCTTCTTCACAAATTTTTTCGCCTTGCGAACTTTTTTTAACTTGGAGAAGTCAATTTCTTTCATAGCCAAGAGTATTTTATAGTAATATTGGTGTATTTCAGCAGGGCATTTAATCGGAGACATATCCACGACTAAAATACCAGCTACCATTTGTGGCTGAAATAATAAAAAAAACAGATGAGTATCAGTTCGGTTAAAAGTGGTGTATAATTTCGCGATGTTGCACTCAGTCTTACCGCCAGAAGCGAGGTGCACATGGCTGTCATGCCGCCCAAGCCGTGTCCGATCAGGCTCGCCCTAGTTACCGACAGCTTTTGGAACAAATGTATCAAATCTTCTGCCATCTTCTCATACTTGAGCGTATTGGTACGAGGGCTGTCCCCATGGTTGCGTAGATCCACCCCAACTACCACCCTCTTCGTCAACGTTAGAATTGTTTTCCCTATGCCCTCCCAATCTCGCTTCGATCCAAATATGCCGTGTAATAAAAAAACGGGAGGACTGAAAGGGTCGGTCCCTATGTCGTTATCACCTACGATTTTATAAGATAAATTGGCGACTGTTCTCTCTTGAATAGATCTAATCTTCGGTCTGTAAGCGTGTGTGCAAATCTTTACAAATTTCACAATTTTTGACATAAATCTCCATCCCATAGCATGAGTTACGAAAAATTAAACTGTGAAAAATAAACACGAAATAGTTACATATTTTTTGCACTTATTTTCTAGATTTGGAAGAATTTCTGTACTTACTATATAAAATTTCCTTGGATTTTTTCGATTCTCTTATCATTTTGCATCTCGGCAAGATTCAACATTTTGCATTATTTACACAAATGTCAGGTTTGGTGACCAATGACTGACGTATTTTTGTATAGTATTTATCAAGGAATTTATATGTAGGATATACAAGTTCTTTAGTATTTATAGATAAGTACACTATCCAAAGACTTGATCTCTAAACTTTATGCATATAAAAAAGATAAGATGAACTTTAAAAACAGTTCCAAATAGTTCCCACCAGTCACGTAAAAGTTCCTTGTAGGTATCTCAAATATTGGTCTAAGAGTCCTAAAGTTCTTCGAGAAAGGAGTAAAATGACAACTTTTATGAATAATAATAGCAAGGAATTTATATCGATACTTCTGGGTTCAAAGGGCGTAAACGCCATTTTGGCTAAAATGACTTATAAATGCCATCTTAATTCGTTTTTTGTGCTCTTTCGAACTGTATATTTAAAATCCTCAAATTCAAAAAAAAAATGTTAGTTACGCCCCACTCGATCGGGGAAGATAAATATGATATTTTTGAATTTTTGGTGGTTTGGTTTTCTTCATTATTCGCAAATTAAATGGTTGTAACTGCTATAAAATGTAAGACTTTTACACCCAAATTAGTAACTGCATTCTACAACAACTTGACTTTTACACCACCAGCTATTTAACTTTTTAACAGGTATAAGTTGATGTATTCGCCGACAAAAATACAACTTGGCATCTATGCTTATAAAAACTTCTGTATTTCTTTTCAATTTGACTTATATAACCTAAAAGTTATAAGCTTTTTCCCTTGTTTAAGTAGTCTACGACTATATTTTATGTTGTCTCTTTATTGAACGCGAGATACTGCGTGCGGGGGATATAGTCGGGGATTTAGTGCGATGAACCGTTTTATTTTGGATCCGGCGTTCAAACTTGGCACAGTTGTTCCCTAGGCCGTTCTGAGTGGATTAAGCCCGGGAGCCATCGGGAGCCATCCCCCGTTTGGCAGGGGGAGGGGGGTAAAGTTTGTTTCTGCCGCGCTCCATTTGTGGGCTTATATCTCAAAAACTATTGGTATTAGGGCAAGTAAAGTATCATTTTCGTATGATTCAAGGATACGGGATTCATTTCTGTAACAAAAAAAATGACTTTCCATATATAAAAAAAAGAAATATTTGATAAAACGTATAAAACACGACTACCTTTTTTCCGCATATGTATCGATAAATTTTTAATGGTCTAAGATATTAGCATGAAAAAAATATATTCTGAAAGCCGCACTTCCTAGCATTATAAAAATATAAATTTCATTAGAATAGCATAATAAATACTTAGTGAAAAAAATAAAATTCAATGCGTGGCAGCGTGGTATAAAACGCGCGGTCCGCGCGGTTCTAAATTTCAGCAGTTATATATTTTTTTTCTTTCTATAAAACGTATTTTTTTTGTTGCAGTGATGAATTTGTCATCCTTGAAATATCAGAATATGATATCGGACTTGCCCTAGTACCTATAGTTATGGAGATATAAGCCCCAAAAGAAGCGCGACTCAACAAGTAAACGATGAAGCGTGGGTGATTTTTTTCCACATATGTGTTGATTAATTTTTAATGGTCTAGGATATTAGCATTAAAAAAATATATTCTGAAAGCCCCATTTCCTAGGATTATAAAAATGTAAAATTCATTAGAATAGCAAAATAAATACTTCGTAAAAAAGAAAATATTTTGATGCTAGGATATTAGCATAAAAAAAATATATTCTGAAAGCCCCATTTCCTAGGATTATAAAAATGTAAAATTCATAAGAATAGCAAAATAAATACTTCCTAAAAAAGAAAATATTTTGATGCTCGGCAGAGTAGCATAAAACGCGCGGTTTTAGTTTCTGTTGTTCGTAATAAATAAAATTAATCATCTAGCGCCCAAAAATGACTGTTAAGTAACATAATATAAATAGGTACATAATATTATTATTTAAATATTTCTCGCACGCACAAAATATTTGTCACGTAGAACAAAAAATATTTTCCTTAAAAAACATATATATGAGAAAATCCGAAAAATGTGACTATTTCTCATACGAATTATGGTGGTTTACTATCTATCAGCCGAAAGACTGCTGGACAAAGGCCTCCCCCAAGGATTTCCACAACGACCGGTCCTGTGCGGCTCGCATTCAGCGGCTTCCCGCAACCTTCACCAGTTCGTAGGTCCACGGAGTCGGAGGCCTGCCCACACTGCGTCTTCCGATGCGCGGTAGCCACTCGAGAACTTTACTGCACCAACGGCCATCTGTTCTACGACCTATGTACCCTGTCCACTGCCACTTAAGTCTAGCAATTCTAAGAGCTATGTCGGTACCTTTAGTTCTCCTACGTATCTCCTCATTTCGGATTCGATCACGTTGGGAATCACCAAGCATAGCACGCTCCATCGCCCTTTGGGTGACCTTGAGCCTTCTTATGAGGCCTATAGTAAGCGACCATGTCTCGGATCCATATGTCGTCTCATCACTGGCAACACAAACTGGTCAAAGACTTTTGTCTTGAGACACTGCGGTATTTTGGACGTTAAGATATTGCGGAGCTTACCGAACGCTACCCAGCCGAGTTGGATTCGACGATTGATCTCTTTCTCGAAGTTGGACCTACCTAACTGGACTGTTTCTCCCAGGTATACATATTCGTCAATAACTTCGAGTGTAGAGTCTCCAACCTTCAGAGACGTTTGACATGATTTTCGTCTTATCCATGTTCATTTTAAGACCCACTTGTTGGGAGACTCTACTGAGTCCATCGAGCATTGTGCCTAGGTCCTCCAAGGTCTCAGCCATGATCACGATATCATCAGCAAATCGAAGGTGAGAGATGTACTCGCAATTGATGTTGATGCCGAGTCCTCTCCAGTCCAGAAGCTTGGAAACGTCTTCCAGTGCGGCGGTGAACAGTTTCGGAGATATAACGTCTCCCTGTCTCACCCCACGCTACAGCCGGATAGGTTTCGAATTCTGATCCTGGATCCTGGACCGACATGGTGGCGTTTTCCTACAAACACTTCAATACTTCGATGTGTATCGATAGTCAATTTGGCACCGTTGGACTGTAACACAGCCCAGGTCTCGATCGAACCGAAAGCTTTCTCATAGTCCACAAACGCCATTATACTCTTCGGTCTTCTGTATAATCTGCCGCAGCGTATGTGTGTGGTCTATGGTACAAAAGTCTTTTCGGAAACCAGCTTGTTCGGGAGGCTGGAAGTCGTGAAACCTGAGTGCGAGACGATTTGTAATGACTCTCGACATGGCTTGTAGACATGGCTCAGGAGTGAGATGGGTCTGTAATTCTTCAGCAGAGTCTTATCACCCTTCTTGAAGAAGAGCACCACTAGATTTCTGTGCCATGCTGTAGACGTTTTTCTCTCGAGAATGACGGAAATGAATAACTTCTGAAGAGCTATAAGTATCGGTTTTCCACCTGCTTTCAGAAGCTCAGCAGTAATTCCGTCATCACCCGGTGCCTTCTTGTTCTTAAGCTTTTTGAGAGCCATTCTAATCTCGCACAGGCTGACGTCTGGGATATATTCGGTATAATGTCGGCTCAATCCGGCTCTCGGATCTTAAGCCAGATTACTGACAGGCAAGGATGTAGTCGTGTATAATTGTCCGTAGAACTTCTCAACCTCTTCCAACAGCTCGGACTTGGACGACACGACTCTGCCATCCTCGATCTTCAGCTTTGCCAGCAGACAGATTCCTTGCCAAAGCACATCTCATTGGGTGGTGGCTGAAAATCAGTGCCCCGTCCTTGGGCGGGGTAACAACACTGAGCCGTGGCCCATTTGTGATCGCTGCGGCACACACACTAAGCGCATCATAGATATTTAAGTTTGCTTGTTTTTTTCTTTTTTTACTTATTATTTTATTTTTTTGTTTTTCCTTATTTATATTTTGTTAATATGTTATAAGTTTGTATGTTATTACTCTTATTTATTTTTCCTGTGTTTATCATTTTTGTGTTCAAGTTTGTTTAATGTGTGTGATCACAGCAATTACAATAAATGCTTTATCTATCTATCTATCTTTCGGGGTTTTGGAGTTGTATAGGCGGTGGTCGCAGCGTCATCAGTTGTCAAGAACATAATTTGACGTGGCTTGCGAAGCAGGGAAACGGTTACGAGATTAACTCGCCAATGAGAGCCAAACTCATTATGGTTATGTATGACCTTTTCTGAAGTCAGTTAACCTGGGTGATCAACATGACCACGCAAGTTACATAGTAGACCACCATAATACAATGCAAGTTAGATAGTAAACCACCATAATTCGTATGAGAAATAGTCACGTTTTGCGGATTTTCTCAAATACGTTTTTAAAAGAAAAAAATATTATTTGTTTTACGTGACAAATATTTTGTGCGTGCGAGAAATATTTAAATAATAATATTATGTAGGTACCTGTTTATACTTTGTTACTTAACAGTCATTTGGGCGCTAGATGATTCATTTTATTTGATTTACTTACGAATAGATAGACAGATACTAAAACCGCGCGTTTTATGCTACTCTGCCGAGCATCAAATTATATATTTTTTTCACTAAGTATTTATTATGCTATTCTAATGAAATTTAAATTTTTATAATCCTAACAAGTGTGGCTTTCAGAATATATTTTTTTCATGCTAATATCAAAGACGATTAAAAATTAATCGACCCATATGTGGAAAAAAGGTAGCCATCTTTTATACGTTTTATCAAATATTTCTTTTTTTATATATGGAAAGTCATTTTTTTGTTATAGAAATGAATTCCTTATCCTTTAATCATACGAAAATGATATCTCACTTGCCCTAGTACCAATATTTTTGGATATAAGCCCAAAAATGGAGCGCGGCAGAAACAAACTTTCCCCCCCTCCCCCTGCCAAACGAGGGATGGCTCCCGGTGGCTCCCGGGCTTAATCTACTCAGAATGGCCTAGGGAACAACTATGCCAAGTTTGAGCGCCGGATCCAAATTAAAACGGTTCCCATACTAGACGTTGCACTAAATTCCCCACTATAATAAAGGGGCGGGGAGACTTACGCTAGCTTAGTATTCCTTTTAATATATCACACTATTAAAAACAGATTTTGTAGTTGATCTGATATCTTTTTTTGATATATTTTAGACATTTTTATATTATTGTGTGGATTTTAGAGAGTCTGTATTTTTTCTTCCTATTACTGATTAAAATTGCCTTTTGAAAATTACCTGGTAATTAATCTGGGCTGTGTTCTTTACTTTTTTTTGTTTTCTACTTATTACTTATTACCTGAAGTATATTACGTTGAGCTCAAAGATCGTTTGGTTATTGTTAATTCTAAAGATTGTTTACGATAATAAAAGTAACATTATCTAAGTGGGAATAAACAAAAATATTTTATGAAAGGGCTTATTCAGTTAATTTAAAAAAATGCTTGTGATTATTAGATAAAAGTTGAAACATTTGATCTCGGGAAGGTTGTATTGTTATTATTTCTATTATTGTGATTAATGGTTAGATTTTGGTTGAAACATTTGATGTTGATCTCAGAAAGGCTGTATTGATTTTTTGTAAGGGATTCAAAGAAACGTGTCAAAACAATATAGACGTGGGAGAGCCATGCTTCGGCACGAATGGGCCGGCTCGACCGGAGTGATACCACGGCCTCACAGAAAACCGGCGTGAAGCAACGTTTGTTGTATTTCGCCGAGTGAGTGAGGGTACCGGAGGCCCAATCCCCCCTCCCCCTCCCCATTCCTCCATCCCCCATCCCATTTCAAAGGTCGGCAACGCACTTGTGACTCCTCCGGTGTTGCGGGTGTCCATGGGCGGCGGTAATCGCTTACCATCAGGTGATCCGTCTGCTCGTTTGCCACCTATCACATAAAAAAAAAAAAAAAAAAAAAAAAAACAAAGACAAAAAGTTCAGAACGTTGTAACTACTTATAAGATGAGACACAACAATCCCAAATATGATGTAAGAAATAAATGTAAGATTTTCTATGTTGGATTAGAATTACTAATAAAGATACAGATATGAGGCAAGTGATCGTTTTGTTTTGAATAGTAAAGTAAGGTAAACATTATTAGATAAGTAGGATCTAGTTTCCACTAAGTACTTCAAAATTTGCAAGCTTCAAATATGCTCACAGTTTTTTGTGCTCAAAGAAAATAATAAAAATTTCAGGGACACTAGCTTAAAATTATCATTCTTTGTCTATGGATGGAGTCCTTAAAGCATCTTGTAGTACTTAAATAATTTGAAATTTATTTGTGTTCATTTTTGGGTTCCGTACCTCAAAAAGAACAAAAGGAACCCTTATAGGATCGCTTTGTTGTCTGGTCCGACAGTCTGTCTGTCAAGACACTTTTAATCAGGATCGCGTGGAGATTGAAATTGGAAACTTATATCAAATACTCAAGCCTGCAATCCCTTGAAGCTGTGAAAAAAATAAACTTTTATGGCAACGCAATAAAAAGATACGGCCGTTTTTCCCGCATATTTGGACACTCGCATGGGAATAAAAACCTACAGGGTACTTTCCGTAGACCTAGAATCACGTTTGGCAAGAAGCAATTTCTTATAGCACAAGTAACGGGAAAAGTCCGAAAACCGTAATTTTTTAGTTACATCACTTGACGCTGGCAAAGTTTGTTCGTTTTCAGCTTCAGTGGACTGCAGGCCTGAGTATTCGGTATAAATTTCAAGGCCTCTGTGATTATGAATCGATAAGGAATCTTTGGCGTGCGAGTTCGACTCGCACTTGACCGGATAAGCGCAAAATAACTAACTATACGCAAAAAAAGCAGTAACTTTGAAAGGTGGCCTTTACTTCCTAATTTTGTTGTACAGGAGCAAAATTTAGGGGTGTGAATGACATTCAGATTCAAATCACAGGGGCGTATAACAGTACATCTATTTTCTAAACTATTGAACTTATCTAAAATGTTATGAAACAGTAATACGCATGCTACGATTACAAGTTTTTTGGTACAGGAATCATTGTTGTAACTTGAAAAACAAAAATAATATATGCAAAAAATTAAATAAAAAAGTCTTTTTTGGCTCTCCTGAAAAGTTCTACTTTGGCGTTTACGCCCTTTGAACCCAGAGGTATCGATAGGTATCGTAGTACCTAGATATGCAAATTCTTTAAATAATAGTGATAATAATACGATATTTTACTTTGTAATGTCTGTGGTAATTTTTTTAAAAATAATAATTCCCGCTCCTCTTTTAGGGTTAATATATCGCAGTGAGATTGTAGAAGTTTTAGCCGTCTATCTATCAGTCGGTCTGACCAACTCAGTTTTAATCGTAGTTTTTACAATAGTTTACAAAACAACTAGCGATTTTGTAAAACTTCAAACTCTACAATCTCGCTGAACTTTAAAAACAATAGTTTCTACTTTAAACTGCTCAGCTTGAAAATTAATAGTTTGCACTTTAATTTCAATTCTTCTAACTTTAAATATCTAGATTAGCTTTAAAATTATCGGTATGTTTATTTTTTAACAGCATCTCTACGTCGTTTGCTTCTATTTCAAACTAGGTATCCAGAATACACAATGCGGGATTGAGCTGTTCATAGTCATCATAGTCTTCGTTGATTTAACACAAAAACCACAGAAGATTAAAAATGAAGAAGTAACATTTTATCACCATTGTAGCATACTGGAAATTATATGAACGTTACTACGGTTGACACTTGCCATCGAGCTGTCACCGGGTGCGGTTGTCTAAGCAAACCTGTGTTTCATTTATTGTAGTTTGTGCATCTGTGAACTGTACAAAGTGGCGACCCAGCCAGGATTAACCAATTCTGACGCAAGAACAAACTAAATAAACACAACAGAGGTAATATCGAGATATATACTTGAAAAAAAATCAAGACAAGAAAATGTTTGAAAAATTACAACTAAAATATCTCCATACTGTTACTAAATGGTTGAATAATGTGAACTCATGTAATTTGGTACATAAACGTAGGAAAATTACGTAAATAAGAAAACTGTTACAGTGATTTTTAATGATTTGTTGTAAAATTCGCAGAATACAAAATTTCTTGTCACGGACTTTTAAAGTATGGACGAGTCCATTCAAATGTTAAATGAAAAGGGTAGCGTGCACCGCATTCATAAGTCCGACAGAATATTTGTCTTATTTATAGAAAAAAGTTTATAACATGCTTGTATTTATTATTTTTATATAATAACCTGTAAATAATAAAATAAAAGTTTAATGGCATCACTTAAATTTAAAATACTGATTTGCCTAGTCTTTAGAAAATAATGTCATGTCATGCGTTGTTTGTAATTACTTCTTTTTCTCTGACGACTAATGTCAGTAAATAAAAAGATTTTATGCGTTATGCGGTGCATCGCCGAGTTTTCATTACGAACAAAAAGTTTTCAATAAACAACAAAGTTTTAAGAAAGGAGTTTCTATACTATGATATGTATAAAGTATGGACGTATATAGTCTTCATGCACAACCGAAGTTGGTTTGAAACTGAATGAAATATTTCTTGTTTATTATATTTAGATTTACAATATTTATAAAAACAGTTGAATCTTAAAAAAAAATACTTAGATGAAAGAAATAAGATTGTTGAAAAGGAAATCCAGTTCAGACGGGTCTCAGTGCCTAAACATAAAAATCATAAATGTCTAATAATTACATAATATAATTGTGCGATGATGATTATTGGCACTGGTTTAGGCAGATAGCTCTTCTTAGGGGCTTCTTTATGTAACCGAATATAACACAAAGAGATGCGTGAAATAGCTTAATCATAATCACTGACATAGTTCAAAGGAATAAGAAAGTTGTCCTGGGTGGTAATAGCGTATATAGAGATGGTGAATATATTTCTAAAAAAATATAGTTTTGAAGACGCGTAAGCGGAAACTGACTGAGCAAAATGTCGAAATTAAACAATGTAGAAAGGATTAATTGGAAAATTCAATTCTTTCTTAGGCTGGACTTTGGCTAAATGAGGAAGGAAACAAAGGACGATGTGGTAGTTTAGCAATCGCTGAACGGTACCAAGTACAAGTGGTAGTTTAGCAAATGTTGAACGGTACCAAGTACGAGTGGTAGTTTAGCAAATGCTGAACGGTACCAAACCAAGTACAATACAATATGGTTCTTTAGCAAATGCTGAACGTTACCAATAGTCATGTTTTGGCAATGGTTGCACGGTGTACCTACAAACGACAAATTAAAATACAAAGTGTTAGTTTAGCGAATGCTGGGCGGTGTTCCTAAAAACTGGTATAGTTTGAAAAAATAATTAATTTTACATAAAAAGTGGTAGCTTTGTAAAATCAAGTGATACGTGATATAATAAATATAACATGCTAAATTGACTTTTTAGCTGTGTTAAATCCAATGAGATTTAAACTCCAATTGAGTCTTAGTCGGCTTGTACTTAACAGTCTTAGTCAATGGTAGTGACAGATGGTATATAAACAAAACTAAATGTTACATTGTATCTGTCAACGATAGTTGTACCTGTTAGATAGTAAGCAGGCCGGGCAGAAGGAAGTTTTAAATCAGAGGTTAAGAACAAGTTTGGCTTTTGAGGGAAACAAGGAACGGTATTGCAAGTCCTGCAATGATTCCGTTCGATTTTATATAATATGTACCATGAAAAAATATATAAATTGAGTTAGCACAGTTTTGAAACTACACATACTATATTGGTAAGATAAGATTCATTTAGTTCATATTATCAATTTCAAATTACAATAATAGCTTATAAAAACTGACAAAATATAATGTGATCGTCAAAATAATTAATAATTGAATACAAATAGTCATTTATGTAAAATATCTGTACTGTTTGACAAGTAAAATATTTTTACGAAATAGATTGAATTGAATTGAATTCAGAATGTCAATGTAAAAAATATATCAATCATAATTACTCAATGAGACATTGAAATAATAAATAAATTTTAAAATAATAAAGGCTAAAAGCCGAATATCACCTACCTAAAAGCTGAACATCGCCTACCTACAGGTTGTTGTCAAATATTGCGTATAGCACCTTAGTGCAAAAATAAAGTTGCTAATAGCGATGCTTGATTTGGCTGAAACTTAAAATGCTGAATAGCCCCTAGATAGTTGTTGCCAGCGCGACGATGGTTGATTTGGTCAAGAGACTAAATAACACCTATAATACGATTATTTGGTCAGAAGACTGAATAGAATCTACAATTATTTGGTCAGAAGACTGAATAGCATCTACAATTATTTGGTCAGAAGACTGAATAGTATCTACAATTATTTGGTCGGAAGACTGAATAGCACCTACAATTATGGTTGTTCCTTCAAAGGAAAGCAAATATGACACACTGATCCCATTAAGCCAAATACTCGTAGCCTATAAAGACTAAATGATATCTAAGTTTTGGGTAAAATCGAAATGATCCGATATAAGAATTTGCTTAATATTCTATTGCTAACTATTTGGAAATGGTCAACTTGTTTGCGACGTAGATCGCACGTATTCGTTACCATTGACATGGCTCGCGGCCCCCAGGACATAAAAATATGAAGAGTTAAAATTCTTGTTTAGCGTACCTAGTTACCTAGAAGGAATTGAGATAATTGTAGATTGCAATGTTATTGTGATTTCGAACTGTAATTGAAGAACTATGATAAACAATGACAAAGGCATGAATATTTATATTTAAAATAATTTATAATAGAATGATGCCAAAGCAATATGCCAAAATAACAAAGAGTTTTTATAAGCCTCGGGAGTAGGTTGAATTAAGTCATTTTAAAAGAGGATTTGTGACTCATTAAAAGTGTAAGCTATAGTTAAATTCGTTAGAGCAAGCTAATTGCATGGAGCAAATTCTATCAAATATGTACATAAGTAAAATGTTGTTTTACATATTTAATTTTAAATAAGTACAACCTACCAACTGTAAGTTATCGGAAAAAGGTAACAAAATAATGTATAAATGTATTTACGGTATTCACAATAAATAACAGGATTGCTACTGATTGTGAGTAAATACATAAATGGACTAAATGTATCGTTTGACGAAATGTACATAATCTAATAGTAAATGCATTTAAGTAATCAAGTAATGAGTAAAAAAGTTTCTCTTCTAATTAAGAAGACTTATAACTGAGGATCTGAAGAGTTTGAAAGATAAAGTAACTTGACCAATGAATATTTCCTGTTAGATATTTCACTGAAGCGTGTGATTACAAAAATTATCCAGGAACTCAGAATGGAGACGCTAAATAGAAAGAAAAGGAATAACGGCTGTGATGCAGTATGAGGTTGCGGGCAAACTGTTACATTTGAGAAGAATCAATCAAAGAAAGGGGAAGTTTCACTAGGAACATGAGATGTTTGTATAAGTGAACGAAAGTAAAACACGCCTACTCAAATTAACGTAATCTAAATTCTGGCAATTTGAATTTCAAGAAGCGTTATTGCTGAAAATCGAAATGAATCATAATGAGTGTGACTTTGAACGAATATTTAGTGTTTAGTGTGCTGTACATGCAAATAATTATTTCTGTACTAGATATACGTATATATAATCTGATTTAGTTTTATTAAACTTGTAAAGGCTGGTATAGGTACCAGCAATAAGTTTGCAGTTTACGTCTGTATATAAAACCTAGTATATATTTTCTAAAAATAATGAAAAATGTTAATTGACTGTAAGTAATTTCAACAAAAGAAAACTATTTATAATTTGTATTATAGTGGATTGATGAAATTCATTTGAATATTACTTACATTATTTGTTTATAAAAACTGGTATATAATATTTACTAAGTATAATTTGACTGTAAGGAATGTCAATAAAACAAAACTTTACTATACTTCATTCCAATCAAAAAAAAGCAAAAGGTAAACAAACGTAGTATGTAGATGACATTGACATGTGTCAGTTCCATAGTAAGTTTGTTTACGTTTTGCTTTTTTTTGATTGGAATGAACCATATGTATGTGTATAATAGTGGCCCGACTAAATTCATTTAGATATTTTATGGCATTACTTATAAAAGAATGGTTTAAAATTGTTTAACATATAATATATATTAAAATGTTTTTTGTAAAAGGTAGATGTAGTATACTGGAAATTATATGAACGTTACTACGGTTGACACTTGCCATCGAGCTGTCACCGGGTGCGGTTGTCCAAGCAAACCTGTGTTTCATTTATTGTAGTTTGTGCATCTGTGAACTGTACAACCATCACCCTTAATATATAGGGTATACAAAAATACTTAAAGAATTTAAAGTGAGTTTCCTTGTCATCGCCTTAATAACTTAAGAACCACACAGAAATCATGTAATAATTATTGGTTTGCCTTTAGAAAGATCTACCAATTTGTTTAAAACGTAATCAAATATTTAAGCGTAATGCAATCACGTGATAAAGGCGCTCTTAACTCGTCACTGCTTCTCTTTAGTTTTTTAAAACAGAATCGCCAAATTACGACTTGCGACCCTCATGACGATACTCGTAATGATTTTGTATAAATAAAGGTATCACTGAACCAATTAATTTATTCGCACGTTCCAATTAACTAATTAAGACATACCAAAACTTGGACGGTAGGAATAAGATTATTCACTACATTAATCAAATCCAAAAGTGTGTTTTAAGTGCCTTTACAATTTTAAGGGGTTATACTCAGAATCAAGTATAGAATACAAGAAAAATACTGAAAACATCCTTAAATTTTTTTTCAGTTCCCTATACTAAATCTGGATAAGTAGGTACTTATAGTGAATCAAGAATTTATATGGGAAACGGGAAAGAAATGTAGATTAATAATAATAATAATAATAATTATTATTATTATTATTACTTAGTCAATCAATTTGTATGGGAAACGGGAAAGAAATGTAGATTGGATTTTTTCAGTATTTTTTTCTGTATTCTATACTTGATTCGGCGAAACCCTTTTTTTAACATCTTGTATTTTTAGGGTTCCATAGCCAAATGGCAAAAAACGGAACCCTTATGGATTCGTCATGTCTGTCTGTCTGTCTGTCCGTCCGTATGTCACAGCCACTTTTTTCCGAAACTATAAGAGCTATACTGTTGAAACTTGATAAGAAGATGTATTCTGTGAACCGCATTAAGATTTTCACACAAAAATAGAAAAAAAAAAAAAATTTTGGGGGTCCCCATACTTAGAACTGAAACTCAAAAAAATTTTTTCATCAAACCCATAAGTGTGGGGTATCTATGGATAGGTCTTCAAAATGATATTGAGGTTTCTAATATAATTTTTTTCTAGAGATGCGCCGAATACTCGTTTATTACTCGGTACTTGGCGTACTCGGCGCTTTTATTAATACTCGTACTCGGCCGAATAACTCGGTTCAAGTGACGAGTACTCGGTTCAAATAAAGTAATATACACACACCGGCAAATTTAGAGGAACACAAAAAAAGGACCAATTTATTTAAAAATTATGGTTATATTTCCTAAAGTAGTATTAATTAGTTAAATTTATTTAAAATTACACCTTTTAAATTAAACAGTAATGACGTGTGATACACATTCTAGGAAAAACATTATTTTTTGCAAAAAAATTACTTATTGAAGTTAATTAGAAAAAATGTATGTAAGGAAGAAAAGTTGGAAAATAAACTTAAAAAAAATTTTTTTGCATGGAAAATTAGCAATCAATATCGCGTGTTTCCTGCCCTTATCAAAGTTTCTAATCGCCTAGGCATGCTGAGGATAATGTTATCTACAGTCTCCTAAGGCAGCTTCTGCCATTCATCGACTACGGCAAAACGCAGTTCAGCGTTGTTGACTGGAGCTGGGGTTCTGGATTCAACCCTCCGTTTCAGCAAGTCCCAGACGTGCTCTCTCGCATTCATATCCGGAGATCTCACCGGCCACTCCATTACAGCGATATTCACATCATTTAGGTATGCTCGAGTTGATTGAGCAGTGTGCGGTCGAGCATTATCCTGCATCAAAATGAAGTCATCACCGATAAAGGGAGCAAAGGGTTACAACATTTTCTTCTAAAATGTCTGTTATATAGCGATCTGCAGTCAGATTTCCTCCATCAATGACCACCAAGTCCGTACGAGTTCCCAAACATATCCCTCCCCAAACCATTATTTATCCTCCTCCATATGCCACGGTCGGTAGTTTCAAAATGTACTTGATTGTCTCGTTCTCCTTTGCGTCTGTATATTCTTTGTCGTCCATCAATTTGATTTAAAAGAATTCTGCACTCATCAGTAAACAATACTTTACCCCATTGGTCAGCATTCCAAAGCCGATGTTCCCGAGCGAAAGTGAGTCTGTTCCTTCGATGATGTACCTCAAGTTTTGGAGCTTTTGCGGGCACGAACGAACTTAAACCAGCTTCTTTAATTCTTCTTCGTACCGTACGCTCACTTGCTGTTACACCTCGAACTTCCTCAAGGGCGTTTCTGGCTCGGACTGCAGTCAGGCGAGGATTTTTACGTATTCCAAGCTGTATAAAACGATCGTCCCTGCTGGAAGTACACCGTTTTCTGCCTTGACCTGGTCTTCTCACATAAGCATTAGTCTCCCTGAGTCGTTTGATACTGCGATGAATTGTGGAAACTGGTCGACGAAGAATGCTGGCGATCACTCTGTAGGTTTGACCATTTCTCCGCATTTCAAGAGCCCTGGCAATTTCAGTTGGAGTCATATCGGGCTTATTGAAGATCGTGACGTTCAGAAAGATTAGAAGGAAAAAATAAAACTAAACAAAAATGTATTTGCACGTAAATTTAAAGAAACAAACCAAAACACAAAAAAAATCACTAATATGGAAAATTACCTCAAATTGATATTAGTTTAAACAAAACAGAAACAATTGCCAATATGGTGATTTTCAATTGTTTTATCAATTAAAAATACTTCTTTCTAAATTTAAATAAAGCAAAAACCAGCCGGCAATGTTGCACAAAAAGGATATTCGATCTTTTTTTTGTGTTCCGCTAAATTTGCCGGTGTGTGTGATTTGAGAGATAATATAATGACAACAGGCCTTTTTTAGTTAAATAAAATAATGATCATTTACTAAAGAAAACAGAGGGAACTATAATTTATGTAGAAAACAGTAATTTAAAATTGAATTATTATTATTTAGAATGAATAACAAACAATCTGCGACCATCGTATATGCTGTGGAACCTTTATTCAGAAATTTCAGAATACTGTAAAGGATATACATATGTATTAATTCGACAATTAAGCTATTGATATTTGAAATTAAAGGTAAGTTAAGCTGCAGGATTATAGAATCTCTAAGCCTGTTCTTTGTTACTTTCGAGCGACTGAGGAGCGAGCGTCAACGAGCGACAAATGAGTAAGGGAGTATTGTCATGGCAAAAAATCTTACTTGAGATTTTAACGGGGATCGATTGTCTTGCACTAATAGAGCCCAAAAAACTACTTATAAAACAAAATATCTATGTCGGTGTGTGTGTTCGTCCGGTACTCTAGCGCCAATACGACTGGACGAATTTGGATGAAATTTGGGTTACGGCAATATTTTGCTAATATTTTTTGCCAACCGTTTTTTTATTTCTTCATAGACATTACCGGCTCGCATTTAGTAAAAATATTATATATCGTGTGTCACACGTTGAAGTCTTTTTTATGAGCCATCAACGAGACCTACATTACATTTTTGTTAAATAAAATTATGTTTTTTGTCTGCGTAATAATAATAATCTTGGGATAGGCCACCAAACTGCGGTAGTGGCTATTCCAAACGAGAAAAATTCGTTCGACTAGTACTCACTGCTATAGGCGAAAAACCTATACTTATAGTCTGATATTTTATCTCTGATATCTATTTTTTCATATTTTTTTTCAATATCCGGGACAAATCACACACGGTCATCTGGCCCCAAACTAGGATTCCCTGTATCTTGGGAACCAGAGACTTATATACATATACATTTAAATACATACATATATAGATATTATTATGAGTCACTTGTCTTACTTATCAGAAACATAAACAAATTATCAATGAGGATACTAAACCGAGTAATTCGGCCGAGTACCTATTCGGTTTGGCAAACTTGAGACCGAGTAATACTCGGTTACTCGGTAAAACTTGTACTCGGCGCATCTCTATTTTTTTCTAAACTGAATAGTTTGCGCGAGAGACACTTCCAAAGTGGTAAAATGTGTGTGATAAAACTAAAAAAAATATATGATGTACATTTACCATGCAAACTTCCACCGAAAAGTGGTTTTGAACGAGATCTAGTAGTGTTTTTTTTTAATACGTCATAAATCGTAAACCGCAATTTACCTTTCATTCAATCAACTCAAATATAAAAATATAAAAAAAACATTTAATTTCATAAACACAACGAACTACAAGAACTTTTATATTATGTTACTTGCTGCTACGGAACCCTTCATGGGCGAGTCCGACTCGCACTTGGCCGCTTTTTTAAAATATTATAAATGAGAATGTCTGTCTGTCTGTTACGGTTTCACGCTTAAACCGCTAAACCAAATTTGATGAATTTTGGCATAGAGGCTTTTTGTCGTGAAAATAAAACTTGAAGGGGGTGAGAAGTTTCTCAAGTAATGCTTAAAATGTGGTACAAAAGGATGTTACATAACATACAGAGTGTTAAAAAAGTGCGTTTGAAATTTTAAGGGGTTTCTGTATATTATTTGCTTGTTTCTGAGTAACCGCTTAAAATTTCAAACGCACTTTTTTAACACACAGTATGTTATGCCTGTATATACTAAGCTGTACACCTAGGTACACTTAAACAGACCTAACTGTAGAAGTCACTATGTATTCTATTTATTAGATCCCGTACGAAATGTTAGAAATAAGCTTGTCTTCTCTACCAGCCCATAAAATGCTGCTTTATTATTTTAAACCGACTTTTCAAATGAGGAGTTTCTCAATTCAACTAAATGTATTTTCTGTATCTTCGTGTATGTTTTGCGATTTCTTCATCGGTTATGAACTATTTTAACAAAATTAATTATACAGCGACGCGTGTATTATCCTGGCATATAAGTAAATAATAATAATAATAAGACAGATAAGAGAAGAAGTAGCTGTAGAATTGCAAAATACACAGAATGAAATAGTACATAACATACCTGTAAGCACGCCGATAACCCAAAATAGCAACAGTACTTATTTAACACAAAACTTTTGTGAAAATATCGAAATATCAGCTAATAGTTTATTGGAGAATCGAAATAACAACATACTAGAGCAACTCCTTGAAGATACAGAAGATGATAATGCGCTAATAAATAAACTACAGGAAGACTTCGAAGCAAACTTTAATAAATATATTACATAAGATCTTACTAAAAGACCATCACTATCAAAACTGAGACCATCTCAAAAATTATGTCAAGTTATTAAGATTTTTAATCTCAAATGGAGCTCACTTATCCTCGATGACTTAACAATACTAGATATACAATACATACGATTATATACTGTACTGCGCTAACAATAATTGAACACTTTCAAATCAGGATAAAAAATGCAACTTCTGAAAACCCCCGAAGATCTGGTATACCCGAATGGCAGATAAGACTTGAAAATCAAATAGAACAGTTAAGAAAGGATATTGGGCGACTGTTTCTGTATTACCCGTCCTTAGTAAAGTCTTTGAAAAAATTATGCTCAACCAAATGCTACAACACTTCACTTTAAAAAAACTTCTGCATAACCAACAATTTGGCTTCACGAAAGGTCGATCAACTACCGATGCAGGAGTAGCACTTATACGAAACATCTATGATGCTTTTGAGAAATCACATGATGCAATAGGAGTGTTTTGTGATTTATCTAAAGCATTTGATTGTGTGGAACATCAAACTTTACTTCTTAAACTAAAGCATTACGGTGTGGAGGATAGGGCTCTCAGTCTTCTCAATTGTTACCTTAACAATAGGTTACAAACAGTCCAAGTAAATGGCACAAATTCTCTCGGCTCTACAGTAAAAATAGGCGTTCCCCAGGGATCTATTTTAGGCCCCTTTCTCTTCCTTGTTTCTATAAATGACTTACCATTTATGGTGCAACGTCTCTCAAATATTGTGTTGTTTGCAGATGACATATCTCTTATTTTTAAGGTAGACAGGAAAGACGAAGTAAACAACACACTTTCAGAGATACATAAATGGTTTACTGTTAATAACTTGCTATTAAATGCCACAAAGACAAAAGTAATAAAATTCAGATTACCAAATGTCAAGCAAACTCACGATAGTGTAATATTAGATAGTAATATTTTAGAGTTCGTAAATAGCACTGTTTTTCTTGGTATTACTTTAGATGCTTCCTTACAATGGGGACCACATATAGAAACCTTAGCAGGAAAGCTTAGTTCAGCTGCCTACGCCGTCAAGAAAATAAGGCAACTAACAGATGTAGATACTGCAAGACTAGTGTATTTTAGCTATTTTCATAGTATAATGTCTTACGGCATCTTAATTTGGGGACATGCGGCTGACATAGAAACTATTTTCATACTGCAAAAAAGAGCCATTCGCGCTTTCTATCAGATGCGATCTCGAGAGTCATTGAGGAACAAGTTTAAAGAAATAAATATTTTAACTGTTGCCAGTCAATTCATATATGAAAACATCATGTATGTTCGTAAGAATTTAGATTGATTTCCAAAAAACAGTGACAGGCATAATTTTAATCTTAGAAATAGAAATAATATCGAAGTTGCTTATTCGTCGAGACTGAGTAAGGTAAAGAAGTCGTTCATGGGGCAGTGTATAAAATTCTACAATAAAATACCTGAAAATGTAATTAGTTTATCCGAAAATAAGTTTAAGACTTATGTAAAGAAATGCCTGTGTTCAAGAGGATATTATAAAACCCAAGACTATGTTAATGACAATGATGTATGGACATGTATAGATCTTCCAGCTCATAGCTTTAGTAATGACATCAATTGGACGTAGTTTAGCAGAAAGGACTCAATCCACAAAGCTTTGTTAGAGGATTAAGTACTTTAAGGTTTGTAGGTAGAGTCTATTTTGATAAACTACGTGTTTCTAGATTGAGTCCTTTCTGCTAAACTACGTCCAATTGTAATAGATATTAAGTATTTATTTCAAAAAATGTGTTGGGGCGAGTTTCTTTTGGGCTCGACGTTTCTTCTCGCTCCGCTAACACTTCCCGAAACGTTGAGTGTACAAGTTCCGCGTGATAGGAACTTTGTACTAGGTAGAAAAAAAGACGATTTAAAAGTATGCGTACAGCATCTACTTAAATAAAAAATATTTTGACTTTGACTTACACAATACAAAAATGGCAACAGATCAAGGAAATTAGTAAGAAATGTAACAAAAATAATGGAACAAAATAAACAACATAGTACTTATGAAGATTATAATAGAAAAGTAGGTAATTGTTTAGATACTTTGAAGCAAAAATTATCAGTTAAAAGTTATAGATTAGCCAGATACAAAAAATCTCAGAGTCGTAAGAAGAGTAATAAGATGTTTATAGCAAATGAAAAACAGTTTTATAAAAGCTTGAATGAAAAGGAAAGGTGGTAAGTTAAAGGTCGTTCTCTTCTCCTTCCTCTTCTTGATTACGGAAATGTTGCATTTCTGGACGCAAATGAAGAACTATTTGATAAACTGGAACGCCTTCAAAACCAGTGTATTAGGTTTGTCTACGATTTGCGCAAATACGACCATGTTTCGGAATTCCGGTCCAAACTGAACTGGCTACCAGTTCGTCTTCGGAGAGATGTAAGCGTGCTGACTCTTCTCTATAACGCTCTCTTCTCCTCTAATGCTCCTTCTTATCTTCGTGATAAATTTTATTGCCGCACCACCTCGGGGAATCGCCTGCGTTCGAGTACCAATCTTTCCTTAGTGATTCCCTTACACAGGTCCCAGACGTACACCGATTCATTCACGTCGATGTTCGCGGTGCATGCTATGCGACTTTGGAATAGCCTGCCCGTGGTTGTCAGGACCAGTCCTTCTGTATCCTCTTTCAAATCCAGCCTACTGAAGCACTGGGGATATAACAAAGTTCCTTGTATATTTATTTATTTTACTTATGTATGTATTATAATTATATTATGTATCTACCTTATAGTATTAGATCTATGTATGTATTGTATAATATTTTTATACCTGGTACGTTTACCATAAACTATAATAAGTCGTAGGATTAATTTTACTTATATCTACTTTTGTGTTCAAATGTTATTTTAAGTTAGTATAATCTATTTTATTTTTTAAATCTTTGTAACTGTTTAGTATGAGTATATTGTTTTTCGAAACTTCATACCGACTGCTTTAACAGTGAAGGAAAACATCGTGAGGAAACCTGCACATCTGATTTCTAGTTGTGTATGATGGTCGCGTTGCACACTTCCATAGATGTAAATCTTAAAGGCCCTACACGTGACCAAGGGTGATGATAAGTGCAACACCAGGCAACCGCCGCCTATACCTTGCGGATAGGACGGTTAAATTGTGCCACACGATAAGAGAGAGAGTATGAGTATGTGCAGAACATGCCACCCGTAATATTCTTTTAAGTTACTTGCTCAAAGGTGGACTGGAAAAAATCTCTTCCAGTAATAAGTCCGCCTTTGTACAATCTGTTACTTTTATGAGCAATATTGTTCTGTTTTATGTTTTTGTACAATAAAGAGATTACAAACAAACAAAAGGTAACTGTCAAAGAAACACCTCGAATATCTGGGCGCAAAACCTTACTCACAATAAAAACACTACCACAATCCTTGGTGCAGCGGCAAAAAATCGTGTTCAGTAGGACCTCTGGTACCGGGGAATCTTCTGTTTTTATTGGCACCAGGGTGTCTCCTACATGTCTCCACCCCCACTCTTAAGAAGACAGCTCATTCTCGAGCCACTTCTGCACTTGGTGGTAGGTGAGTCGGGAATTATGTTTAACTGCACTGACATCAGATTCGGTGGGAGGAATCTGATGTCAGGTTTAATATTTGCCACTGACCCCGTGAACGACTGGAAACGGTACTGGATCAACCCTGGTCAGTGTTCCTGGTTAGTGAGAACCTACTTCTCCTTATCGAATGTAATTTATTTTAATTGTTACTTAAGTGACGAAAGATTATCATTTTTATCAAAGTACCTTTAAGAAGAAGAATATTTTGTTTTAAATTTAATTTCTAGTTACGTAGAATTACGACTCAAAGAAGTTTCTTGAGTTAAAAAAATGTATAAATAAACTTCAAAATTAATTGTTTACTTTACGTCTCGAATGTCTCGAAAGCCCCGGGAAATTTAGCTCGAGGCGTCTCGAGTCCCGGGACTTTCAAAACCTCGAGACTTGGCAAATCCTAGACAACACTGAGGTTGAAGAGCTGACCAATATAATTAATAGAACACATCAATTGGAAATCGCCAGGTATAGATAATATTAACAATTTCTGGATAAAAAAAACTTACTTGTCTGCATGATATCCTAGCGAAAGAAATTACAGAAGTGATAAAAGGGAGTCGCGAATTACCGGATTTTTTGAAAAGGAATAACATATATGTTACCTAAAAGTAATAATACTCAGGACCCATCTCTTCTACTCCTCCACCTCATCTCTAATAACTTGCCTCCCAACACTGTATACAATCATTACTGCATGTATAGCTTACAGAATTAACATACATATAGAGACGAATGAGATCTTAGCTGAGGAACAGAAAGGTTGCAGATCGTCACCTGAGTGCTTATTTGTCCAATCGAGCATATTAACGAAAATTAATTTTAAATGCAGTTATCATATTATCCAATTTCCCGTCGATTGGTGTATGATTCTTATAATTTAGACTTTTAGAACATTAAACATAGAATTACCTGTTGACAACGCAATCTGTAAGAAATCATTTAATTTACGTGAAATAATCAGTTAAAACTTTGTTGTATAAAGTTTTGGATATGGAGATTGAACAAATAAGCACTCAGGTGACGAGATGTC
The DNA here is from genome assembly GCA_958295455.1 of Coleophora deauratella. NCBI lineage: Eukaryota > Metazoa > Arthropoda > Insecta > Lepidoptera > Coleophoridae > Coleophora > Coleophora deauratella. The sequence goes on along the minus strand of OY282409.1, from coordinate 7,035,397 downwards.
ACCATATGGGATGTAAAGAACAACTTGTCATAGATTCTGCAATATTGAACCATGTTCTTAAAACTAAACGTCACCTGTTTGTTACATATATTGATTATAAAAAAGCATTTGATAGTGTACCGCATTCTTGGCTAATTCATATTTTAGAAATCTACAAAATCAGCCCAGTAATAGCTCAGTAATAGTAAGTTTCCTGAAAAATATAATGCAAACATGGATAACTACATTACATACTAGAAAAGAGTCTGTAAATCTTAGCACGGAAGAAATACGTATCAGGCGGGGGATTTTTCAGGGACACTCTCTAAGCCCACTGTGGTATTTTTTAGCTGTCAATCTACTTTCACATGAACTTATTCACTCCCAACTAGGGTTTGATATCAAAAATAACAAAGAAAAATTCTACCAGATCACACACTTTATATGGATGACTTAAAACTAAACTCCAGTAAACCTATTAAATAGTATAACCAAGACTTTTTCACAAGATATCCCGATGGATTTTGGTGTAGTTAAGTGTCTTAAACTAAATATAAAAAACGGGAAGATAGTTGAAGGTAGTTACAAAATAAACGAGACTCAAGAAATTAAAGCAATAAACGAACACGATCTCTATAAATATTTAGGCTACCACCAAACACGTCTGTTGCGGCATAACACTATAAAAGATACTTACATTAAATAAGGAATATATGAGACGTTTGCATGCACTCTGTAAAACCAACCTGACTAGTAAAAATCGATTCAAATCAATAAATACCTATGCTGTACCCATACTTACGTACTCATTCGGAGTCGTGAAGTGGACAAAATCAGAATTACTCAAGTTAGACACTTAAACCAGAACAACCCTTACACAGTATCGTTTTCACCATCCTAAATCAGCTAAAGAACGTATCACAGTTAGCCGGAAAGAAGGAGGAAGAGGACTAATCTGCACAACATACAAATATCAAAATTACAATACTTCTTTAACACTAAAAAGGAGACTAGCTCCCTTCATTACTCAATAGTTCACATAGATAAAAACAACACTCCATAACAATCAAAATTTAGTACATATAGATACATAAAAGCAAAAACAGGACAAAATAAATAAGTGGAAAGAGAAATAGCTCCATGGCAGACATATAAAAGATATAGAACAATCGCACATAGATAAATCAGCATCAAATAAGTGGTTAGAGTTAGGAGGCCTATTTCCTGAAACTGAGGGTTTTCTTAGTGCTATACAAGACCAAGTTATAAAAACAAAGAATTACAGAAAATATATACTGAAGAGTAGGATATTAGCAAATGATCTCTGTAGAAAATGTCATAACAAGCCGGAAACAATTCAACACATCACTGGAGCTTGTACTACACTCTCACAAAACGACTATACCCATAGACATAACCAACTTGCAAAAGCTGTCCATTACATATAACCTTGTTGGTAAGTCTTATTTGCCTTACTATAAATATGAAGCACCTGCAGTGTTAGAAAACTCTACACACATGCTCTACTACGACCGAACAATACTAACAGACCACACCATCTACCACAATAGACCGGATATAACGCTAATCGACAAACAAAATAAACATACTTACATAATAGATATTGCAGTCCCAAACACAAATAACATACAAAACACAGTAACAGAAAAAAAAGAAAATATACAGAACTCCAGAAAGAAATAAAACGCCTATGGAAGATGACTACCGTTACAACAGTGCCTATAATTATATCTACTACGGGGGTAGTACCAAAACACGTATTCTCAAGTCTGCAGCTACTTCAACTACCAAAAAACACATACATTACTTTACAAAAAGCGGCAAAACTGAACACATGCCGAATAGTCAGAAAGTTTTTGCAATTAGATACAGAGTTTAACCCAATGACATAGAATAGCACTTGGCTTCGCTTCGGCCCGTGTTAATCTAAAATAACGGATTCGTTTATCGTTTTAAAAAACTCCGAGAGAAATTAAATTTCTACGTATAAATAATAATAATATTTTTTAAGTTTTACTAACAGCCACTATGACTCTGTCGAATAAAGATTTATCTATCGAATAAAGTGTATCAGCAATAAAAAATCCTAGTCGGCAAATAATGAAGAATAGGGGAAGTAATCATACTTGAGGAAAAATATCAAATAGGGCTTATTTGGGTTCCGTACTATTTCTAAGTACTCGAATTAGTTAATTAATAGTGCTTAAAACAGGAACAATGGGTAATTAATAGGGACAAGACGCTACTTAATCGTCAAAATATGCGCTTTCCTATATCGACTAATTTTAAATTATTTAAACTAAACAAATAAAGAAAGCAGGTATCTAAATGTAAGCAAATATAGAGCATTATGTAGATAAAGGTAGAGTTTAAAATACAATCAACAGTCGGGAGGCAGTGACAAGGCAATTCTGTCTGGCGGGCAAATTCATTTTGTTTATAAAAAATCCAGATATTTGACCAAAAATACAATATACAACTCTTTGCTCTTTGAGGATCCATGGGAGGGTCACAACCTGAAGGAGCTTCGGATCTTTACCGACGGCTCCAAAACAGGCTTAGGCACCGGATATGGCGTCTTCTCCGAGGACCTACACAACTTCATAGCCAAGCCTCTTAGAGAACACACTACGGTCTTCCAAGCCGAAAGCATGAGTATCATTTCGGCGGCGGATGAGATTGCTGCAAGGGAGGTACGTGACTACCCGATCCGTATCCTCTCCGATAGCAGGGCAGTACTACAAGCTCTGCAGAGTAGCACAACTACGTCGGGGCTCATACTGGAGTGTCATCGTAAGTTGTCAGATATATGTCACCGAAGTGACGTTACTCTGCAATGGATTAAGGGTCACAGCAACTCACGCGGCAATGACGGGGCGGATGAGCTTTTACTTTTATTTTGAAGAATGTAAGTACATATTTTCATTATTCAGCGAAGTGTGTGTTTTGTATAACCAAAGTGATATAAGTATGACCAAAATATCTCTCCCATTCTCCGAAGCATGCACGTCAAAAATTCTACTACTAACTGTTGTCAGTGCTAGAGGAGATGACTTGCTTTGTGTGCTTCCGCTAAATGACATAAGAATATCAAGAAATACTTTTCTGGAAGATAGGTACATCACAACAAAATGCCCTTTTATTTGAAAGACATTCTCAACTGTGAAATAAATAATAAAAGTATCCACGCCTGCATTCACCCTGTCTCGCTACACCACGATCCACCGACTACGTCGTCGGTGGTTCGAGTTGCAGAAGATAGTAAGCATTTTACCTGCATTTTGGGGGACAAGTGTCATCTTACTTTTACTTAATCACGCTATTATTTACTGCACTTGGCAAATAGCGTCATAATTAAAGCATTTCATTAAAGTCATTCACGACGACGCCGCGGCATCCGGTGTTTTGTCTCAATCTTGTGGTATACGCGGTTGAGGTCGGCACGCGCGTACAGCACCAGGTCTGTGGACATTTCACTACATTACAAATACTATAAGGAAGAAGCAAGTAAGGAAGAAAAGGAGGAATTTTACCATAAAGTGATTCTATTTCCGGAAGTTTCCCGAATATACCCTGTTTGGAACTGCGTACATACCGCGCGAGCGTCTTATCGCAGAGCTTATTAGGTACGTGTTCTTTTTTTGTCCTCCTTGAATCGTAATTGTAAAAACAAAGCGAAATAACAACATCAACATATTAAACACAAAAGTTATTCAAACTACTTAAGAAGATTCTTAAAATGTCTGTTTTAGTTTTTATTTGACAATAAAATATAAAGAAAAAACTGTAAAATGTGATAATCATAGTAAAAATATAAGTTAATTGTGTATTCTAAGAAGTTAATAAAACTAAAAATTCATTTCGAAGTTTTAAACCATCATAATTGGCCAAAAGATAATGCATAAATGTGTGAAAATATCATCTATTATGTAGTATCTTTTTTCCACTGACGACAAAGGCCTTTGTCCCCTGATATATCAGGGGACGATTTCCGTCGGTGCCGTGAAAACGCTCATAGGTAGAGCTATTGAACAAATGGGAATATATATGGCTTTGATACTGAAGCAGAAAAATGTTACTCATAAATTTTTATGGTTCCGTATCTCAAAAAGCAAAAAGGAACCCTTATAGGATCACTCCGTTGTCCGTCCATCTGTCTGTCAGTCAAGAGCAGTCAAGACCCTTTTTCTCAGGAACTGAAGCTGTGAAAAAATCAAACTTCTATGGGCAACGCAATCAAGAGATACGGCCGTTTATGCCGCATATTTGGACACTCGCATGGGAATCAAAACCTATAGGGTACTTCCAGTATACTTAGAATCATGAAATTTAGCAGGAAGCAATGTCTTATAGCACAAGTAACGGGAAAAGTCCGAAAACCAAACATTTTTAGTTACATCACAAAAAAAACTATTTTTTTTTTTCAAATCCGTGTACAAACCAGGAAGAAAATAATTTAAAATCATGATTATTTGTAGTAGGTAATAAAAACCTTGGTTCTGGCACCAACAAGGAATCGTCGAAAATTCCGTCGTTTGAAAATTACTAGATACAACATCAAAGTCATGTTTAAATATGTCATCTTTATTTTACTCAAAGTTTTTATGTTTTGCCATTTTGGTAGAATTATAGTATTTCTTCATTCTTTTTTTGCTGGTATAATACGTAAAAATTAAGGTATGAGATGATAATCATCATAGTTACTTAGTTAATAACCCATATCGTCCCAGTGACTGAATTTAAATGTGTATTGTAATTTTATAGTAATTAATTATAATTTAATAATTATACTGATAATATTGTTATTATAATTAATAAAACATCTAGTTTCTGATTACTTTTTTCATTGATTTCATTTCATTTTCTGGAAGCTCAACTGAACAACTTTCTTCTGAATGAAAAAAATAAATAAAAACTAGTTAAATTCAATTTTTCAAAAAAATGTGACATTGTTATTTTTTGAGAATGAAAACGAATTGCATTCTGTCACTTCACGGAAGTAGGTAATGAGCCCACCTTGCTAATCTGTAATTCCCTAGTTTGATACTCTCCTTGTTAGACTTAAAAAAGTTTATATTTCATATAAGTCTGAAATACTTTTTTTAGTCTGAGGTATGTGTTTAAGTTCATTGAAACGAATAAATAAAAGTATCAAAATCAATTGAAAACGTCTCATTGAATTTACAGTAAATTTAGTTTTTATGTTTAATTTTTGTGGCGTTTATTATTTTTTGTAACATCATAATGGCGCGAAATTGGGAATACCGTGAGTTGATCTCTACGCATGTGTTGCAGAAGCGGCACAGGCACGCTCCCGCCACCATGGGGACCATTATCAAGAATGTGACCACATTCTACCATTTCGTCAACGATGACCTCGCCGGTAAGGATTCCTTTTTTCCTGATTTCTCCTTTAATGTAAGTATCACACTTAATATTCATTTTAGGATTTATCCCTGATTTTGAGTGAGTTACCGTACCGCGCCGAGACTTGTTGTCAATTTTAGTAGTAGAAAGTTAAAGGGAATGTTTTCAATGATAATTTAGCATGCGACGAGATTGATCTGCTTTGAGCTTAGCATAGTCTACTACAGGATCCCCAATATAATAGAATTTAAGTTCATACACAAACCGGTAATCGAACCCGATCTTTTTACAGAGAATGCTGTTTATGTTTACTCGATTGAAATTAAATTTTAAATGCGATTTCATTATCAAGTGAAAGTAGCTATTCAATATACAGTGGGCATACAATACGTTTACCTTCATCCACCACAAAGCAATTGCTTTGTGCCTTAACACTGTCCAAAGGGTAGAGGTCGACTTGATCTACATTGTATGACAGTATAAAGCAGAGTCAAATAAAAAACTAATAAATAGAGGACAATGACTACGAATTTTAAAAACATGTCGGTATTCAAATTTACATTTTACAGCTTCTACGGTAAATGTTCATTTTGAATTTATATTTTATATAGGATTTTAAACACACCACCTTAGATGTCACCATTGCTGTGTTTTTCAGCCAAGCAGCAACATTTTCAAGTTATTTATTTATCACCATTAAGGATGCGTTACCGACATACTTCCGACAGGCTTCCGTTTGAGAGAAAATTAAATAAACGTTGTTTTCCGCCTCTACAGATCCTCGCACAAACGATATGCCACTAGTGTCAAACCCGTTCCCGATTTTAATAATAATGTACCTCTACCACCAATTTGTGCGCAAATGGGGTCCCCAGTACATGGAGAAACGGCCAGCATACAGCCTAAAGTCCCTCATTGTTATCTACAATATCGTCCAAATAGGACTTTGCGCTTATTTGACTTCAGAGGTAAGTGGCTATTAGACGATCGTATTTTTTATTTTGTAACTTGTAGAGCAGCAGCAGACGCGGTCCCAGGGGGGAGGGGTAGAGGTCGTAAAATTTACATGAAATCTCTTAAAAATTCAGGTAATCTAAGATACTTTAAATGATAAATTTTAAATGGCGAAAGCACCTTTGCGAGCGTGTACTATTTATAATAATATGACGCTTATTTATATGGCGTGAAAAGTTCATTTGTTTCCATACAAACGCAATAAAGCTACGTAGCACTAAAAATGCGCATTGAACGCGTTGTATCGCGTTTGCCGGGCCCTTAAATCATTGTGATACTACAATCTACTGCTGCTTGCCCCCCTAGAAAAAATCCATAGAGCTACGCCAATATTTTCCACTAAGAATAGATAACTCCCATTTGTTTAATAATTTTGTATTTTAATTTCTTTAAAAATTTTGTGTAATAAACCCTAATTTTCTCGACTTATTGTACTATTAATGTGACCCTACTATTATTATTAATATGAGTTATGACGCCCCCCCCCCCCAAATGTTTGGCTGCGACTGCGCCTGGCTAGGTTATAGTCAGAGTAGTATCATAGTTATACTAGATAAATAGTTAGTCGACATTTCATTTGAAGAGGACATGACATTTTGTACGGAAAAAGTTGACAGTCCAATTTTCACAATTAAAATTTTTATGTGTATTTTGTAGAATACAGAAAAATAAAACAACTCCAGTATTTTTTTACGAGATGATTACTTGTTTCTATCCTTTCCAACAGTCACGTAAGCCGGCATGTTGGCTTGGGTATTAACTCGGCCGCAAAATTTGTCCGCGTTCCAGATCATCATTTTCGAATTCACTAGTGGTCAAATGGTCCCATATAATTTTAAATTGCAGCCCAAATAATACTCTAAAATTTGCTAGGGGTCAAATGGTCCCATTATTGTGAATACATTAATGAATGGATGAAATGTAGAGAAGTGGTTTGATAGAGCGATGATATATAGTCATGAATGAAAGGCAAAAGACGTGATATGGTAGAGCGGTGATAGAGATATGGATGAAATGTAGAACTATGTTTTAGTAGAGCGATGATAGAGACATGGATGAAATGGACAGACTTGGTTAGGAAGAGTGGTGATAGAGATAGGTTACAACCCTGTACATTACAATGTAGAGACGTTTTTGGTAGAGCTATGATCGAGACATGGATGAAATGGATAGGCTTGATTAGGGTGATGATAGAGATATATTGTAATTTAGAAACGTGTTTTCGTAGAGCTATGACAGAGACAGGGTGAAATGTAGAGACGTGGTTAGGTAGAGCCACTTTCTACATTTCGTCAGGGATGACGTGTATACTAACCTCTACTTAGACATGTTTCTACATTACACCCTGTCTCTAACATAGCTCTACCAAAACACGTCTCTACATTTCACTCGCTCTACTAAAGCACGACTCTACATTACAACCTGTCTCTTTCATCGCTCTACTTAACCAAGTTTGTCCATTTCATCAGTGACTATCACCGCCCTATCAAAACACACCTCTACATTTCATCCATGTCTCTATCACCTCACCGCTCTACCATATCACGTCTTTTGCTTTTCATTCATGAATCCAACTACCAAAACACTTCTCTATATTTCATCCATTCATCAATGTATTCACAATAATGGGACCATTTGACCCCCAGCAAATTTTAGAGTATTATTATTTTTTTTTTTTTTTTTTTTTTATGTGATGAGGAAGGCAAACGAGCAAGTGGGTCACCTGATGGTAAGTGATCACCACTGCCCATAGACACCTGCAACCCCGGAGGGGATTGCAGATGCATTATTATTATTATTATTTGGGCTGCAATTTAAAATCATATGGGACCATTTGACCACTAGTGAATTCGAAAATGATTATCTGATCCGCTGACAAATTTTGTTAGTGGCCGAGTTAATACCCAAGCCGGCATTGCAGCTGCAAACAATCTCAAGAAATATATAATTCTACAAAATATACAAAAAAATGGGAGTTGAAAAATTTGCAATTGTAAAATAGGTGCTGTCAATTTCACAAATCAGTACTGCTCTACTTAAAACGCGTATAATGTTAATTATCATTAACAACCCATATCGTCCCCACTCTGGGGCACGGGTCTCTTCCCATAACTTGAGAAGCGCAATACTCCACACATAGGGGCCAAGTCCGGATTGGTGGAGGTTGTGGGGGTTATGGCCAACCCGAGTGTCAGAAATTTTCAAACCACCTATAAGGCCTCCAAGATGGCTCTAGTGATAGCAGCCGGCACCAACGGCTTAACGTGCCTTGCAGCGAAGCACGAAAACGGTTTGACCGTGTCTGGAGTCAGTTAAGCTGCGTGATCAACGCGACCACGTAAGCCGTACGTACTGAACAACGACAGCTGGCTTTAGTAATATATAATGTTAGTAAAGCTGTAAAAAAATAATTAAATTTTGTCAATTGCCTTCATTTTCTCAGTGTCTGGCAAGGCTGTATCTAACAGGCGCCTACAGCTTATGGTGTCAGAAAATGAACTATGAGGAAACTGAATTGGAACGCATCGTCGTGAACAGGGTGTATTTATATTACCTCATCAAAGTCCTGGATTTATTAGACACGGTAAGTATTTCTGCAACTTTATAATGCCTATAATAGGTATAATCTAGGTCTTTATTATGCCTAGTCTAGGAGCAGAAGCAGTATTCATATCAGGTGTATTAACATTACAATATTTTTTTTAACACAACTTAATTTTTATATACCATGCACCATCTCCGAAGTTTGCAAGCAGATTTTTTTAAAATCACACTATGAAAGGATTATCTATATTTTCGACAAATAAGGGGGAAATTATTATACAGTCGCACACAGAAACTTTTAAAACGACCTTTTTTCTCACAATGTACTTTTATTAGATAACTTCATTCACTTTAAAAACTTGCATTTAGGTATTTAGAAATCCAAACCGAAATTTTAGAAAAATATATTGGTTCGCTAATTTTCCTTCCGATTTGTTTGAAACGTACATGTATTTTGAGAGGTTCCTACTTGAAATGAAGTAGGTAGCAGACAGTTCCTACAGAGGAATTTCTCTCCTGTCGACTCCTGGAAAGGTGTTTCAAAAACCCTGCTTAAGCGCCTCATACCCCTATCGGAAACTTTGTTGCCAGAGACCCAATTTGGTTTCCGTCCAGAAAGAGGAACGTGCGAAGCAATATTTACCATCCGTCAACTACAGGAGAAAAGCAGAGAACAAGGTCAACCACTGTATCTTTGTTTCGTTGACCTTGAGAAAGCTGATCAAACTTGGTTGTCCTGAAAAATTTGTGCGACTTATACGACTACTACATGATGACATGACCTGCTGCGTCTCAGTGGAAGGCGAGCAGTCTGAATTCTTCCCAGTCACGTGTGGAGTGAAACAGGGTTGTGTGCTTGCACCAACTCTCTTCGCTTTGTATTTTGCAGTGGTAGTCCGGGAAACGCTCCAATACACCTCTAGTAGCGTTCGTATCCGTTTCCGATTAGATGGTAAATTATTTAACCTGGCTCGTTTAAAAGCCCATACTAAAGTATCTTATGATATTATTAGAGAGGTAATGTACGCAGACGACCTTTGCTTTGTGGCTGAAACTGCAAATGGGCTCCAAGACCTTAAGCATGGATTAGACGAGTCATGCCAGAAGTTTGGTCTCAAGATTAACGTCAAAAAAACGGAAGTCATGGTTATGGATGCTCAGAATACTGAGCCACTCACAATAAACTTGAGCAATGAAGTCCTCGAACAGGTGGAGAAATTTAAATATCTGGGCAGCACTCTAACCTCAAAAAATGACCTAGACTCAGAGATCAATGCTAGGATTGGTGCTGCTTCAGCAGCCTATGGAAAATTGCGAAGCAAAGTTTTTAACGCACGATCTGAAGTTAACTACGAAGATCAGTGTCTATATGGCGACAGTGCTGCCCAATCTCCTTTACGCCTCTGAAACGTGGTGCCTTTATCGTAGGCATATCTGCACGCTGGACAGATTCCACTTAAAGAACCTTCGAGACATTATGAAGATCAAATGGTCAGACCGTGTACGAAACACGGAAGTACTACGACGGGCAAATGTCGGTGGAATTGAAGCCTATCTTATGAGGCGTCAACTGCGTTGGTGTGGACATGTTTTGCGAATGCCTGATGAGAGATTGGCGAAGCGCATCCTTTTTTCCGAACTTCAAGAAGGCCAGCGGAAACCTGGTGGGCAACTTCTTCGTTATAAAGACGTTCTGAAAAGACACATGGTAAGGTGCAATATTGAGCCCTCTCAGTGGGAGGATGAGGCAGCCAACCGCCCTGAATGGAGGCACCTGGTCAAGGAAAAAGTATTTGACTTTGAACGTCAGCGAAAAGATTGGCTATATTAGTCATCTTCGAGCGCATCAAAGGGCAGACCAACTAAACCCTAGCTCTTAGAGCTGATTTATAACAGTCGCCATCACCGAAATCGGTTGGAAGTTACGAGTATTATTATTATTAGCAGTCAGTGTAGGTAGCAATTTATACTCGAAGTAGGTAACATACATTTTTCGAATGTCTTTATTTTGTCTATCTAATACGTGGTCTGCATAATAGCTTACGTATTATATGAGGATTAGTACCTAAATAATAATAAATATATTAACTAGTATTCCTTCTTATATGGCCCAACTAAAAACGCTCCATTCAAAAGGACTGTAAATAACTATCTCTACTGTATGCAGGTATTCTTCGTGTTACGGAAGAAGTTCAACCAAGTGTCGTTCCTGCATGTGTACCATCACCTCGGCATGTGTATTCTCGGCTACATCGGTACCAAATATGTCCCCGGTGAGTTGTAGTTCTAAAAAACAACAGGTATAATAATATACGTAATCAACTCGTCACTCTTTCTAAATATCAACGCAGACGAATGACGAATCTTAAGCTTTATAGAATAAAGGTCAAGTCAAAGAGACATGCAGTAACAGCCAAATATGCAATGCAAACCTTATATAAATTAATTTGAACGAGACATACAAACAACAGGGTATCTTCATAGTTAAGACATCAACGCGACATTCAAAGTGTAAAAGCGTAGCTTCATAGAAAAGACATCAACGAGGTATGCAAAATGTAAAAACGTAGATTCATACTATAAAAAACATCAACGCGACATGCAAACTGTAAAAGAATAGCTTCGTAGAAAAGATATCAATGAGACATGTAAAGTGTAATAACGTATAGCTTCATAATAAAGACATCAACGCGACATATACAGTGTATTTAAAAACGCAGCTTCATATAAAAGAGATCAACGCGACATGCAAAGTGTAAAAGCGTCGCTTCATAGGGGACTACGACGCGTCTGTCAGCCAAACAGTATCTATAGTTTTTTCGTATTGATGTCAATACAGGGTGTAAAAGATCACTTCCGGAAACTTTAACAGGGTGTTCTACTAATGAAACTTAACAAATTTTCCTACAGAACCTATACCGAATTCGCAAAAAAATTGTGGACTTTTCATACTTTTCATACAAATTGAATAAGCCAATTTTGTACGGAGTCCAATTTTTTTTTGAGAATAGAATTCAGTATGGGTACATGGCAACAGAGTTGTCCAATTTCATTACTAGAACCTCGCCTTTAAATTTCCGGGAATAGTCTTTTCACTTGCCTGTTCTCACTTGTCGCTTGTCGGGCAGGCGGTCACGGAGTGATGCTGGGCTTCATCAACTCGTTCGTGCATACCGTGATGTACTCCTACTACCTGGTCTCCATCGTGCGCAAGGAGTGGGTGCGCGTGTGGTGGAAGAAACACATCACGCAACTGCAAATGGTAAGAATACACAATTAACAAAATTAAATATAAAGTTTTATGGTTTTCTTTCTACAAAAGTTTCATTTTTTTGCCTTAGTTGATAAAGAGTCTCGTTAAATATACGTAACTAGAAGGATTTTATTTTCCTTTAACCAAGGGGTCGTCCTTTAATCACGTGAGGCTCGAACAGGGGGAAGGGGATCAGAAAAACATCACCACAGGTCCCCCCTGTACTGACATAATGTGAGAATCACGTGTACCTATTTTGTCGTGCGTCAAAAAAAAGGTGTTACGTATAAACTTAACAATGACGTTGAGTGTACAAGTCCCGCGTGGTAGGGACTTTGTACTAGGTAGAAAAAAATATTGACGATTTAAAAGCATGTGTAAAGCATCTACTTAAATAAAAAACATTTTGAATTTGAGTTTGAGTTTGACATGCGACATTTCGAATACAGATGCAGTTCGTGCTGTTGATCCTGCACTTCGGGCACGTGATATTCGAGCAATCGTGCGAGTACCCCAAGTGGGTCTCCTTCGTGTTCCTGCCGCACAACATCTTCATCTTGTTCCTCTTCACAGACTTCTACATCAAGGAGTACGTCCTGAAGACGAAGACTAAACGTAATTAAGAATAAATACTATTTATTGGTAGTAAATAATTAATACTGTACAAACATAAAGAATTAGTGTTTTATTTTTTTAATTATTTATGTTTAAGTTATGTAATACTAAAATGTTATGAATGCAAAACCGCCTTTTGCTGGTTCTTCTTTTGAATCGACGCGTCAAGCAGTGACTCTCGCTGTTTTAGACGTGGAGGTCTTTCGGTTTTTAATGATATGAGCGGCGAAGTGCATCATAAAGGCGCACGCATGTACGCACACATCTCAATACAAGTCAGCAATAACATCCACATTAAAAAATCATAATCATAGCAATAAAATACCTGAAATATGAAACAAATGTAATCGGATTAATATGGGAAATACCTACCTTATTTCGATATTTCCCGGATATGAACACCTACCGGTCTGTGGAAATCTTGGGGGAGGCCTTTGTCCAGCAGTGAACGTCTTTCGGCTGATGATGATGATTTCGGCTGAAGGCCGTAAGTTAAGTAACGTACAAAGTTTCATTGAAATCTTTAGAGCCATTTTGAGAGATAAAATGGATTCAGCAGGAAAAAGCAGTGTTCGTTGATCCATCAATAGAACTATAACAAGGGATTCAATTCGGCGGGCGAGAGAGACCGAAGTAAATTTACCCTCCTTCGATATTTATGTGGAAGGTACCAAAATCAGATTTTTCTCGGGATATAAAAATATACCTACACAGAATATACTTACAATGTAGATCTGGCTATAGAGCCAGTATGTATTTCAATTTATAGGCCAAATTAAGTTGTGTGATTAAGCCCTGGAGATTATACTAATGACTTGGAGGAAAATTCCTCCGTGACGAGCAAAATACAAAAAATATTTAAATAACTCCGTCCTGTGGTCTTGGGCGCTAGATTAGAACAGATTACATAATAGTTACACTGGCTAGAGCACCGGACGGACACATACACACACACACACACACACATTATCTAGTTTTCTTTAGATTCTACTAATAGTGTAAGACTATCGATCCCCATCACCATCAAACATCCCGAAAGGGATAAGTCCGCCTTTGCTATACTTTGTTTTGTATGTATATATTTTATTGTATGTGTTATGTATGCAATAAAGAGTTTACTACAAACAAACATACAAACTCAAGTGCGCGATTTTTTGAAATGACAATATTTTCTTACTTCTTCGCCGCTCGCTAACACTCGCTCCCCAGTCTCAAAAGTTAACAATTATAGGAATATACTAAAATAATAGGTAAACGTTTTTGAATTTCATAAAAATTACCAAAGCTATCAACGAGGAAGAAAGCGTGAAAAGTAAATCTTTAAAAAAGTTTATGGCTTGCTTTAATAAATCTTTACTATCTGAACCCATTCATTTGTGTATTGTGTAGTTGTGAATAATCTTGCAAATATTTTCGAATAAACATTTTTTCACCAATTCATACTTAAACGCAATTTATATTATGCTATACCTTCCTTATTCAAAACTCTACCATACCAAGTATTAAATTAAATTAAAATAAAAAAATAAATTAAATTAATTTACAGTTTACTGAAACTTTGCAGGGTGTTATTTTATTATAGAAGTATGAAAACCATAGTGGCCAAAAATTAAATCTTAAGCATCAGGGTGGGCAACGCATATGCACTAGTGAACTTGCGTTTGGGTTTTAGTGAGTGAGACGTGTCAGTGACCCCAGCAAGCACTTTTTTCCTGGGGCTCCTACGAGAATCCTACATATCTCAAATTTTAGAGCATAATTAGAGCAATCATCATGCCAAGGGAAAAAATTTGAGCAATCATACTTTTCGAGATACGAGCGCCTAAAGGTGTGCTTGCTGGATGGCAGTCCACCCAGCAAGCACAACTGGTGCACAAAAACTACGAAGACTTGGGAAAAAATTTTGATGCACAGATTTAGAGCATCATAAAGTGAGTCGGACTGCAAAGTTTCATGAATGTCATGTCAATAGTTATCTCGGTAGAACGCAAAATTTTGACGTTTTCATGTGTCAGTTCCCTAGTAAGATTGTTTACCTTTTTTAAATTGGATTGAAACAAGGTATACCTAGTGCCGCGTTCAAGACCACTGTACCTACATAAAAATCCGTTTTTTTTTTTTCAAATAAAAATATTTGTATTTGTATGGTGATTATATGGCTAGTGGTGAACCCCACTGTCAGACACCTGAAATAACTTTACGACTACCATCTAAAGATACTAATTGGCACGAATGTGTCAGTGTCTTGAAAAACACGAAAACCGTTGACTTAAATGTCACTAACAGAAAAACTTATCCCGATAATTATCTAACTTTTATTCAGTTAACCTACGTCATCGACGCGAAAAAGCAAGAGTGCAAGTCACACTGAACTGCGGCTGTGGTGAACGATTTTTATTACTATCGGTCTTCATCGTTGCATTGGCCGAATGTGTGGATGTAGGGTAAAATTTATTTGTCATTAGTTTATTGCGTTGGTAACACACAGAATGAAATATAAAAAAAATTCTAAGCAACAAAACAAAACAAGAGAGAGAAGCTCGGCTTGACTAAAACATGCTAAAACCCTTGTGCACCTTGTGAATGAAATAAAGTAGGCCTATACATAGTATTGCTCTAGGGTACCTATAATATCTAAAAAAACAAGGGCGCAGTTATAGAAGCTCGCACAGGGCGCAAAAAAGGCTATTTACGGCACTGGGTAAGTGGATGTTTTTTTTTTTGTAAATATGCGCAGTCTTAAAATCTAATTTTAATTTGTACACAGAAGAAAGAGAAACGCTCATTTTTATTTGCATTCTTTGAAAGTCCGTGAAGATTTCAAGTTTTAAAAATGCCGAATCGGTGTTCTTCACAACACATTGCTGAGATTCATTTTGTGTGTGGTTATTGTATTGTAACGGAAGTGCTAATGCGACCGTAGAAGAATGCGATTTGCCTAATCTGTGGTAATCAGTCGCACGCAATATCTCTTCTTCATCTTCCGACGATAACAGGCGATCACGTTCATTGGTGAGTGGACGTCAATAAATAGTTGATGACTCGGCGTAAATCTGTTAGAGGCTATCATATTATATCCGATATTACGGATACTTTATATTTAGCCCTTTAAGTTATGGTGGAATAAATAAACTCGCCACATGCATATATACATGAACCCCAAGCATGAACACAAGAAAAACATTACACTTTTCTTTTTAGAAGCACTCGCGCGTGTTATTTGTAACTGAAGACAAGGCGGTATGGGTATAGAGCTTTAGCTAGCCCCTAAAAAAAATGGCAAATAAAAAATTTCTTGTCATCTCGGGGTAAATTAAAACAAAAAAAAAATGTCAGTGTCAAGTAAAGAGCGTTTCAACAAATAGTTCCTATGCTGTTATGTTGGCAGCTATGTTTTCCACACACACTACGTAGAACGCAGATACAACTAATCAGTGAAATGTCATATCTCCAGAACACTATTCTATGTGGCAAACATGCCCCAACGGCAAATATGGCTAAAAGTCTTATTAGTTACTCAGTCTGTATCGTGCTACGGTCACGACAACGTGTCCTCCGTATTTACTCCTTGTTACACAAAAACATGCCGAATTGCGTAGTAAAATCGTGTAAATCTCATTCCGCCAGAGATAACAAGAGCGCTGGTATCACGTTTCACAGGTCAATAAGTATTTTGTTAAGATTTGAATAAAAATAAATTTTATAAAAATTCAACACAAGTTGTCGCCATTTCCATCGTTCAGTGTTGCTTGAAAATAAAAATACGAAATACCCTAATTTGGGGGAATTTTAATGAATGAATGAATGATGAGGACGTATTACGTGTGTTTATCGATAACTGTTTAAATTGTAAAATTACTGTAACTGTATATTTTTTATATAAAACTTAGAGGATGTAACAAAACTGGTGTCGCGTCCTACACCAGTTTTGTTACACCTGTATACAGGGTGTTAAAAAAACGCCCTTGATTTTGAAGTGTTATTCAAAATCAAGTATAGAATACAGGAAAAAAATAATTAAAAAATCCGATATACAACTTTTTAGCTTTTCATACAAATTCTTAATTCAATATTTAGATTCAGTACCTATGAAAAACTGAAAAAAAATATTGTGAAATTTGCAATTTCTATACTTGATTCTGAGTAACCTCTTAAAATTTCAAACGCACTTTGTTAACACCTAGTATAAAGACACGATAAGAGAGAGAGAGAAGAAACAATAAATAAAATGTTCCCCTATATTTGTATTTCATATTGATTTAAAAGATAAACTATCATTTAAATAGGATTCCTAAAGATCACTTGAGGAGAAAAAAATAGTAATAAACAATAAAAGTCGCGGGCGAAAGCTAGTGACAATAAATACAATATTTGATAAAACTAAATTCTTGTGTTGTATATTCTTATTTATTTGTATTTTTTGAATATTTTATACAAAATGGGCTCATCAGTATTTCGATCTGTATGAATAAAACAATGTTTTTTTGAAAGAACCATCACCAACGTAGCTTTATCTTAATTACAATAGCCATTGTATAAAACCATTACGGTAACTAGTACATTTTATAGTGACGAAACAATTACAATATTAATTACAAATATTACTTGAAATAATTACAATTACAATTCGGCTGTTCCAAAATAAAACACTGCATACGCCATTTCGATATTTTTACATTAGCTGAATAAATATTTTCGTAAGTTTCTGTTAATTTAAAAACTTTTGTAAGCTTCATTACGTCTATTCACTTTTGCTTTTAAGTTATTGCTAATAATTAGATAATATTATCCACTCGGTGTTTTATTACAGTTACTAAAATATCGATCTATCATTCATTCACTCATTCATTCTTTCTGTGGGGGAATATGATACTATTACTGGCAACATTATTCAAGTGTCATTGAAATATTTGAAAACATATCGCCATCTTTTTCTTATTTGACGTTTAGTTGTATAGATTCGCTTAGTAAGAGTGAGACAAATATAGTATCACTTTCACATAAGTTCATGTTTCAAAGCTACGTCCTAGTTTTTGTTACTTTACTCCACGTTTTCATGGAAGCGTTGTAGGTGATTGCGGCTCTTGTATATAAATCTCTTTGCGACTTTACTAATAAAATCACGAACGTTATCTCGTCGGGCCCATAGCTCAAAGAGGCTTCAGACCTGAAAAAACCCTTTGTACCTGAAAAATGATTTCTTATTTTGACACTCACAACATTTGTACCGCTGTCTGTGAGGAATGATTGACGAAAGAGTTTGGGCCATACGGCGCCATCTTGAAAATATGTTTTTCCATTTTTTTGATCATTTGGCTTTTCCCCGAGCGGATTTGAAGGGCTAACAGGCGTTACATATCATATGTAACGGGGCTGGTGTACTCAGTTTATTCCTAGATTGTCTAGTTTTTCTGTAATTAACCTCCAAAAAAAAGCCCTTCAAATCTGCTCGGGAAAAAGCCTATTAATAAAAAATAGAGAATAACATTTTTCAAGCGTTACTCCGTCGGGCCCATAAACTTTCATCGATAACTCCATAACGAGTGCGGTACAAATGACAAGACTGAAGTATTACTGAAATATTTTGCCGGTACTTTGGTTCTGTAAACTCGTTTTGTCAATATCTGCGGTAATTGTGGAGAAATTCAAAGAGAAAGTTTGTATGTAGCTCACGAAATAGGGTGACAATGATTGTTATTGTTATTGGAATAGTACTGGTTAGTACTAAAATGTTAGGTGGGTAAAAATTATAATGAAATAATCACAAATAAATCTATCTAGGTACCTGCAGTAACCTTATTACCAAACAGATGAAATATTGTATTATAAATAAAATACATATTATCAAAAAATGTGCGTCCGTTGACAGTGGTCATAAAAATATTTAGATAACGCTTGTTTACATAAAAATACGCGTGTTATTGTTATGTTGCTTGCCTCGTGCTTGAAACCTGATTGTACATTTTTATCCGGCTGCACGATAGCAAAGACGAAATTGAGTTTTCACATGTATCTGGGTATGTATTTATGTAATTTATATACCTAGTCAGGTCATAAGTTCTGTCACATTTATATTGTCATATAGGTTAACAATGATTTTATGTTATTGGAATAATACCGATACTAAAATGTTAGGTGGGTTAAAAACATAACAAAATAAGCACGGATAAATCAGGCTAGGTAGCTACCTTATTATCAAGTCAAGGAAGTTTGTTATTATAAATAAGATATTATGAACCCATTGACCGTCACGTCTATGACAAATCGTGCCCCTATCACAAACATCGGCTTCGACAGGTAAAAATGTATGAAAACGATTCTTAAATAATACGTTTCGAGTCATATTATTGTTTATTTCGTGATATGGGGTGAAAATGGTTATATATTATTGGAAAAACCTAGAAAAACATTACGAAGCAGTAACAGTCAACTTATAGTTCATTTTTGAGATTTTATGCTACTTATTGTTACAAATAATAGTTATTTTTGTTAAAATGTTTAGCAAATCTAACATTTTTTGTGTGATATTCATAATAAAAAAAATCCAGTTTTTAAATTTATTTATGTACACATCTTTTTGAAATACATAGGTTTTTTCTATCTAGTACCAAGTTTCTACCACTCGGAAACTACACACTCACGTTTTCAAATATACAAAATAAGGTAAAGCAAAGGCTGACTAACCCCTTCTCTCTTTTAGTCAACCTGAGTCTTGTCCCTTTCACACTTAAATCATTTGCAGCAGGTTGAATAATTTGCAGTAGGCTATTCTGCTGTTAGAGTCTGACAAATGAAAGCGTAACCTGAGAAAGCGCGGTAAATTCAAAAAATCTTACAGCTGAGTCAGTAGTACAAGTACAACACTGTCCGCGCCAAAATTATTCAACGAGTACCGTCAGCATGGAAGGTACGAATAAACGGAGAAAAGTTGTTGAATGGCTGAATGAAAAGTCTGGAATATTTCACTGTCTGTATACTACAGAAGATTTACAACAGAGTAGGCTGTATGGCTCTGATCCTTTGCCTTCACCATCTCGGGGTAAAAAAAAAAACAACATCTCTTGGCGTCAAGGTGTCAAATGTGTTTATTTTGTCTGTCCATATTGTGCATGGTTTCTTTATTTATTGCGTGCGATTCATTGAAGTACCTATCTCCAGTTGTTTGTTCATGCAATGTCTACTGAAAACAAGCCAGCCAAGCCCGGCGAGGCGGCGCTACAAAACATGAAATTGCTGAAGTCGGAAAGTTCTGTTTTTAAAGTTCCAAAGGTGCCTCAGCAGAAGAAAAATGAGAAAAAAGCCCAGGTTTTGGAAGAGGACGTCTACGTAGAGGTATGCTTGATGTGTTTTTAAGTACAACACTACGTGGTGATGACAATGGACTACATATGACGGATTAAACTACCTGTTATTATTTCTGGAGTCCAAACCGACATATCAGCTTAGGGCTGCCATCACCTAAATTGCCGACCCTGGACAAGAATTACGAAAACCCCGGCTTTTTGATAACCCTGCCCCGACGGCCCCCGGACGTCCTTCAAACTAGGTCAGGGGAAACCCAGACGGATGGCAGCCCTATATCAGCTCCCTCTTCTAGGGCAATGGTACCTATGCTAGTAATGACACAGCCAACATCCTAGTTGTGAAAGTGAGTTTGTTTGGATGTTTGCTTGCCCGTTAATACTCAGTATCTCTCTCTTTTGGTGTGCAATAAAGTATATTTATATATTTATTTATCACTCCTGATATTATTGGATGAATTCTCATAAAGTTTTGGCATTAAATTTCGGATAACATAATCAACTATTGATTATATTATCGGAAAAGAATATCCTGTGCCACCCCCTGGAAACCACAGTCAAAAGCTAGTAAAAGTAGTATTAGTAGTAGTTATGTTTTTGATACCTTGATATTTATACTGTACCCTGGTTTATTAAATTTAACTGTTTTTATGCCTGCAGGGAATAGCAAAAATAATTCAAAGGGATTTTTTCCCTGACCTGGAGAAACTAAAAGCTCAGAATGAATATTTGGAAGCCAGTGAGAACAAAGACTATGCAAAGCTGAGGGAGATCACCAGGAAGTACAGTGGTCGCCGGCCCCCGACTGAGCCTTGTGAGTGTTACTGCACTATTGAGCTGTTTGATAAGTAGTTTTCCTGGGCATAACTGTAGATTCGAAACTTCAATGGGGTCCTCACATAGATACTTTAGCAGGAAGATTAAGCTCTGCTGCATATGCTGTAAAAAAAATTAGGCTTTTAACAGACATAAACACAGCTAGGCTAGTGTACTTTAGTTACTTCCACAGCGTTATGTCGTATGGTATTCTCTTGTGGGGACATGCGGCTGACATAAATACAATTTTCGTGCTGCAAAAACGAGCTCTCCGTGCGATTTACGGAATGCGTTCGCGAGAGTCACTTGGAGATAAATTCAAAGAAATTAATATTTTGACTTTTCCCTGTCAATATATCTATGAAAACATTATGTATGTCCGAAAAAATTTGCATCTTTTTTCGCTGAACTCTGACAGGCATAATCGTAATCTCAGAAGTAGAAATAAACTTGAAATTGTATATACTAGGCTCAGTAAAGTCAGCAAGTCATTTCTGGGGCAATGTGTACGAATGTATAATAAAATACCGGAAGACATCCTAAACCTTACAGAAAATAAATTCAAAATGTATGTTAAAAAGACACTGCAGTAAAGCCTACTATAAGACTTCCGAATACCTAGATGATAAGAATGCGTGGATAAAAAGTGTTTCTGCAACTAAATGACATAATAATGTACAATGACATTAAATGACTTTTAAAATATTTCTTTTACCAATAAAATATTGATTATTATGATTGATTAGACATGTATAAATTACATATCCTTATGTATACTTAATATTTAGTAATTGAAATTGTAAGTGGTTGTATACATATTGTGGAGGGTCTGGAAGGATTGAAGATTCATTAATTAATATATTTTCCCATTGACCGGAGCGGTGCATGCTCGCTTAAATGTTCGTGCGGATGGTGGCGTATCGGGAGCCGGGTCGTTCCCTTCCCTCAAATATGGTTGAGGGGAGCGATGGCTGACTCCCGCGTTATACTCGTGATCGGGTGCTGTCCGTGTGAACTGGCCTGCTCTTGTCATTGGTGTTTGGTCACAATAATTACCTGTTTGCACATTGTACTTGTATGTTTTTGTTGATCCTTTCACATTCGTTTGTAATAGTATGCAACTAAGCTAACTATATCTTTGTTGTTTACCTGAATTATGTAATAGCATATAAGAATTTTATTTTAAAAAATGTGTTGGAGGGAGTTTCTTTAGGGCCCGACGTTTCTTCTCTCTCCGCAAACACTTCCCGAAACGTTGGGTATACGAGTTCCGAGTGGTAGGAACTTCGTATTAGGTAGTAAAATATGACATTCGAAAAGTGTACAGAGATACCTACTTCGAATAAATATTATTTCATTTCATTTCAGTATTATTTTCTTAATATATACAGCATACCAACTGATGCATTTGAGGAGATGAATAAAAAAGCAGCCTATTTTATTTGAAAAAATATGTCAGAGGGAGTTTCTTTTAGACCGGCTACTTCTTCACCCAAAATATGAAGTATATAAATTCCAAGTGGTAGGAACTTCATATTAGATAGACTAAACAAGTAACCTTCAAAAGGTGTATATTTTGAGTAATTTAGTGGATGTTCCATTATTATTCCATTTATTCATTTATTTAATTAACTTTTATAAATTTCTGATATAAAGCCAGTTTTGTATGAGAAGCCCCAAAAACAACCTTTTTGACCTATATTTTTTTTTTTTCAGATAATTCTCCAGCCACCTTTGACACTCCAGATGTGAACCGGCCGAAGTCCCCGTTACCACCCACAGAGAGGGGACAACCATCACAGTTTGAAACTGCAGCAAAGCAGGACAAACCAAAAGACATCACTGATAATCACACATTAGGTGAGAAAAATATATTGTGTATTGCGCGCCACCCACTTGCTGGGTGTTGGCTACTGTAGATATTGCCTTATACTTACATGAATTTTGGCAATACTGTAGCATAGAAAAAAAGTATCTCTGACTGTAGTCAATTAACCCTTTAAGCGCCACAGTCGGCTAGGGTCGACAACTGGTTTCGGTGCCACAGGCGCCAAGATTTGAGACTTTCATACATTTTTGTCGGCTGGAGTTGATGTTGGCGCTGGGGGCACGCTTTGTCAAAGAATAGCGAAGCGCTCAATACGGGTTAACAACCTTACAAAAGTACGCACGATTTTTTAAGTGTCCTGTTATTTTTATAGAAGAAGCTATGGTGCGGTGAATTATGGTTCATAAGAAAACAAGGTTTTTACCTCTCCAGCATGAAAAGACCCTAAAAATTTGGTCCTTAAAAACTCAAATCAAAATGCTTTTTACTGCGAGCGTGAGAAAAAGTGATTCGAATTTCGAACACTACGTTTTGCTCGTCGCTAAAAAAATATGGTTCAGAAACTCATTTTGGCCTAGCGATTTAACTCATAGGCACAAAATGTTGTCTGTTATTTAATGAAATTTAAGCTTATAAATTGTGCTATTTCATTTTTAAAGACGTAATATTTAAAATTTTACTAGTAAACATGAATATCGCTTACTTAAAAATATCATGTTTGGTTTTCATAAAAATGACAAGCAGCGCAGTTTCCGAACGCAACCTCTAAATTAAAAACATTATAATTAAAAACTATATTGTCTCCAAAGAGAATTTAATCAACTACGTTTTAACTTTTCTCGCTGGTCAAGGTGAAAGGTTGTATGTTTAATAAAAATAATATAATATAATAATAATAATCATTTATTAGCAGGCAATAGCACCCATATCACATCAATAACATTTAAAACAGTTAAATTTAAAATTAAAAGTTATCTAAAATAATTAAATAAAATATACAGTATATTAGTCATTTTACGTTGTCGCTCCGATGTACACCAATCCAATACATAAATAACGGTCCCTCCATACTATCATAGACCGACTTTATAATAGCGTTTTTAGTGCGATGTAGTCTGTCGACGACAAACGAACAAACGATACTTCACTCCTTCAGGCCAAAACTCATTAGATAAAAATTTGTCTAGCTTATTCTTTGTTACACAAACTTTAAATGACCTAAAACTGGTTTCATATTTCTGGTCTAAAAGCTGTACTTCTATAAAATCTTCCCCCATGTCCTTTATGTGTTCCTTGATATTGTCCACAGTAGTTGTTATAGAAAGTCGTGATACGTAAATAGTCATCGGTAACTCGGCTACTTTTAATTTACTTGCATTTTGCGCAGTTCCACACAAATTATTGTGCCTCTTTTTTCTTCTTTGCTCCACCAATATAAATCCATCCTTATTCTCCGCACTAATCCCACTGCAACTCGGCGTAGGGGTTACTTTGGCTTGTACTCGTTTAATCGGCAGCAGTATGTCTCTGTATGACGGTGTATGCACGGCATCCGCTTCTAGTGAGACGGAGAGCGCGCGCGTCGCAGTGGTGGGAGAGGGCACAGGTACAGGTAGCGCGGTCTCGGGCATATTCACAGGCGGCAGCGGAGGCGGAGTAGAAACACTCTTAACCCTAGTCGATCGTTTTCGCTGTGGAGTGATGTTTTGAACACTTAATGATTGTACTATACTTTCAGAGTTGAATTTTTGATTCTGTTTATTTTTTATTAATTTATCGTTCTTTATTTAGTTATTAGTTCTTTATTTTCTCTTTAACACGAGAGCAGCTTTGTTTAGACTTTGGTAAAGGTTGTTTTAATATTTAATCAACCTTGTTGACTTAAAAATTCTTAAGCAACAAAAAGTAATATAAAAAAGCGGTCAAGTGCGTGTCGGGCCACGTGCAGTGTAGGTGCGGTGAATTATGATTCATAAGAAAACAAGGTTTTCACCTCTCCAGCATGAAAAGACCCTAAAAATGTAGTCCCTAAAAACTCAAAGCAAAAACGCTTTTTGCTGCGAGCGTGAGAAAAAGTGATTCGAATTTCGAACACTACGTTTTGCTCGGCGCTGAAAAAATATGGGCGATAGTTAGTTCAGAAACTCATTTTGGCCTACGCGATTTAACTCATAGGCACAAAATGTTGTCTGTTATTTAATGAAATATAAGCTTATAAATAGTGCTATTCCATTTTTAAAGACGTAATATTTAAAATGTTACTAGTAAACATGAATATCGCTTACTTAAAAATATCATGTTTGGTTTTCATAAAAATGACAAGCAGCGCAGTTTCCGAACGCAACCTCTAAATTAAAAACATTATAATTAAAAACTATATTGTCTCCAAAGAGAATTTAATCAACTACGTTTTAACTTTTCTCGCTGGTCAAGGTGAAAGGTTGTATGTTTAATAAAAATAATATAATATAATAATAATAATCATTTATTAGCAGGCAATAGCACCCATATCACATCAATAACATTTAAAACAGTTAAATTTAAAATTAAAAGTTATCTAAAATAATTAAATAAAATATACAGTATATTAGTCATTTTACGTTGTCGCTCCGATGTACACCAATCCAATACATAAATAACGGTCCCTCCATACTATCATAGACCGACTTTATAATAGCGTTTTTAGTGCGATGTAGTCTGTCCCAGAAAGAGAAAATACGAGACCTGATGATCGCAAAAAAGTCAGGCACTCGGGCCTCGGTGAACATACCCGACGCGTTGCAAAATCTCGGCAGCCGCATGAGAATACGGAACGCGTCATTGTACTGCACTCTCATGGTGCTGTACGCCTTACGTGTGAAATCCGCCCACAGTTGACAGGTGTAAAAGCACTGGCAGTAAGCGTTAAACAAAGTTAACTTTACCTCCTTGCTACACCTGCCAAATCTACGCGCGAGCATATTGCACCGTACCGACAATGCCCTTCTCTCTCTCAATATCCTGATCATCTTTTAGATCGGATGTCAGTATGTGACCCAGATACTTAAAATTATTTACAACCTGAATTGCTGAATCATTCAATCGAACCTCTGGAATATTCTCCGGACCCTTTCCCGCCCTGAACACCATGAGTTCTGTCTTTTTTACATTGTATTTCAATCCATGGGCATTAACATAATGCTCGCAGACTGAAACCAATTTTCGCAACCCCTTGATCGAGGGGCTGAGCAGCACCATATCGTCCGCATAACTTAAGTTATTTACACATATCCCACCAATGTGGCAGCCGATTCTGGTGTGTCTCAGCTCCTCGATCAGACCGTTAATGTAGACGTTGAAAAGGTCCGGAGAAGTAAGCCCTCCTTGACGTACCCCGCATTCTAGTCTATATGGATTAGAAGTCGCGTCGCCCCATTTTACGCAATTCGTCTGATTTCCGTACCAGTACCTCAACAGATCCACCACACCTTCATCGATTCCGGAGTCACGCAATTTCTTTCAGAGAATCTTATAGTTCACTAGATCAAATGCGCGACTCAGATCGAGAAAGCATGCATAGACCGTTGTCTTTCGTGATTTATAGTAACCGACAGCATGCTTCAGTGCTAGTATGGCGGAATCCGTCGAGAGACCGGGACGGAAACCAAACTGTGCGTCATCTATCCTAATATGCTTCAGCAATTCAGGCTGCAACGTTCGTTCGAAGACCTTGCCAATGACAGTTCCTAGTGAGATCGGTCTGTAGTTAGTAGCCGCTCCTAAATCGCCTGTCTTATTTTTAGCTATTGGTGTGACGATAGTCTTCATCAGATCGGGTGGAAGGTATGTGTACTTAATGCATAGATTATACAGACTGCACAATTTTAAGCGTAAAACTTCACCACCGTAAAGTATATGCTCTATGCTTAAATTATCATGTCCGGGAGACTTACCCCTTTTCATTTTTAAAATAACTTTTACAAGTTCATCAAGGGAAAAAGAGACAGCAGTGGTTAAAATTGTTGTCCTAGGTATAGCATTATCTAAATTAGACTCCCTGTGTTGATCTTCAGCGGGTAATGGCTCTATTTTGAAATTACTTGCAAACAAATTAGCTACACTACTATGATCCTGCAAGCTCTCCACACTGACAGGTAAACTTTGTTTGTAATTAAATTCCTTAGTATCTTTCCAAAATTTTGCAAAATTCTTTTCATTCCTACTCGTTGCCAAAATATCTAATTTTATTTTCTCTTCATTAAGTTGACACCACCTCAGTTTACTTTTAAAGATTCTTCTGCTTTTTATATAATCCTCATATACCTGTCCAGTGGAGGGCTTACCGGCCATTATCCAACATTTAAAGTGTATTCTGTACAACCCATGCATCTCGCCAACATGATAATTCCATCCCGGAACTAATCTACGCTTAGTGTTGCCATCGGAGCGACAACGCGATGTTTTTATAGCCCCATTTTGTAGGGTGGTCACAATACCTGCGTACAAATCACGTATGAACTTATAATGCTGTTCAAAATTATTACATAACATATACATATCACAGTTGTCACATTTTAACTTATCATCAATTTTATTCAACATGTCATTACAATACTTATAATAACTATCGATTTGACTACTTCTCACTCCCCAACAAACTCCCGGCTCATTTTTACTGGTGTGAGAAGTCCAACTTTGTGTAACGCCACTGATGTTACACAATAAGCGTAGTGGTAGATGATCGGACCATGATACATCGTAGACTACGCCTACAGATTCGATTGTGTTCCAAGCAGCTTTTGTCGTCACACAGTGGTCTAACCATCGATGAGAGCCATGTGCCTCACTAACGAAGGTAAAAGTATCAGGGCCTAAAGTATCTATATCAGCGCAACACCAATGTTGCTCTTCACAAAAACTTAAAAGCTTACGGCCAAACGCAGCAGTTGGATGAGCGTTAAAATCGCCCAATATATACGCAGCTTGTACATCACTCTCATCAATTACTGCACTAACCTGAGCAAGGCAGGTCGTAAACTCAGGGAGGTTGTCAGGGTTATCAGTAGGCATATAGACATTTATGATTAAAAAAGAGCGGTGTTCTACCTCAACTCTTATTATTGCTATCCTATCACAAGGGCTACTAAGAATTGAAACGTTTGGGAACTTCGATTTTCGCCACAAAATAGCGAGTCCTCCATAAGGCCTACCACGTAGGACACCAGCACTTGTGTCAACAGATGACGTAGCTACACACGAAAACCTGTCGTCGATGGTGTGAATAAAATCAAGGTCATGCGGAAGCAGCCAAGTCTCCTGAAGGGCAACTATATCAGCTTCTTTACATAAATCACGGACATAAGGTAGCGATCTTTTGACTGATTTACAGTTAAAAGATATTATGTTAGTCATTAAACTGTTATTTGTACAATCCATAAAAAATTAATTTTGTGTACATCTTAAAGTCTGTTTAGAATTCTGTGCTGATCGTTGACGAAACAAACGATACTTCACTCCTTCAGGCCAAAACTCATTAGATAAAAATTTGTCTAGCTTATTCTTTGTTACACAAACTTTAAATGACCTAAAACTGGTTTCATATTTCTGGTCTAAAAGCTGTACTTCTATAAAATCTTCCCCCATGTCCTTTATGTGTTCCTTGATATTGTCCACAGTAGTTGTTATAGAAAGTCGTGATACGTAAATAGTCATCGGTAACTCGGCTACTTTTAATTTACTTGCATTTTGCGCAGTTCCACACAAATTATTGTGCCTCTTTTTTCTTCTTTGCTCCACCAAAATAAATCCATCCTTATTCTCCGCACTAATCCCACTGCAACTCGGCGTAGGGGTTACTTTGGCTTGTACTCGTTTAATCGGCAGCAGTATGTCTCTGTATGACGGTGTATGCACGGCATCCGCTTCTAGTGAGACGGAGAGCGCGCGCGTCGCAGTGGTGGGAGAGGGCACAGGTACAGGTAGCGCGGTCTCGGGCATATTCACAGGCGGCAGCGGAGGCGGAGTAGAAACACTCTTAACCCTAGTCGATCGTTTTCGCTGTGGAGTGATGTTTTGAACACTTAATGATTGTACTATACTTTCAGAGTTGAATTTTTGATTCTGTTTATTTTTTATTAATTTATCGTTCTTTATTTAGTTATTAGTTCTTTATTTTCTCTTTAACACGAGAGCAGCTTTGTTTAGACTTTGGTAAAGGTTGTTTTAATATTTAATCAACCTTGTTGACTTAAAAATTCTTAAGCAACAAAAAGTAATTTAAAAAAGCGGTCAAGTGCGTGTCGGGCCACGTGCAGTGTAGGGTTCTGTAGTACTTCGACAGACACTGCTTCAAGGGGAAAATCCTCGCGTCTTACAAAATTGACTACTACTCGTTAATTTGTAAAGCCTACTCAGCTGTGATAGTTTTCCTTTTAACTTCATTATGTATACTACTGCCGTGATTTTTTTCACACTTTTAGAAACAACCGTTTAGCTTGCAGGGTGGGGACACATGACGTTAACAAAAATTTGCACTTTAAAGCCTAATATTTCGAAAACGGATCCCTGAATCAAAAAATGGTTCTCGCAAACCCACAATATTTTTGAAAGACCTATCTAACGATACCCCACACCATGAGATAGTTGAGGAACAAATTTTTCATCCCCACTTCACGTGTAGGGGAGGTACCCTGAAAAATATGCATATTCGTGCCAAATTACAACTCTCTAGTACTAATAGTCTCTGAGCTAAGCCACAGGCAGACAGACAGATGGACATGGCGAAACTATAAGGGTTCCTTGTTGACTATCGAACCCTAAAAACTGAAAAATGTAGGTGTTTTATTTATTATTGCATATTCTGTGTAGCAACTTTTAATTTTTATATCTGTTGATTGTTGCATACCGTGTTGTTAGTTCATCTGTCCCATTCACACCACACGGTTGGCATCTCTATCTCAAGTGTGCAGCATTAGAGATGTCATAACTTGTGACCTACCGACCTGCACAGATACATGTTTTAAACAAGAATATAATTAATTATATGTTCCAGATTCCTTCCTAGCAAGCCACACAAGTGAAGACAACGCTAGCTACGACCGCGTCATAGCATTAGAAGACAAGAAGCGAGCAAACAAGCTGGCTGACCAGTTTAATGCTGAAGTGACTTCCAAAGCGTTAGCAGACGCGAGTCTTGTGCTGCCTTCCATAGAACAGCAAGCTGATCAGAGTGAAAGACCAGTGGAGGTGAGATTACCTTATTACTTTGATTATTATATGTTTGCGGATATGTTGTTACCAATTTGGTGGTAAAGTTGAGTTGACAGAGTTGTAGGGTAAATGGAGGAAGTTGCAGCTAGGTAATCATCTCGACGCCTGGTGGCGGAGCGGAGGACAGGATGTAGTGATTACTCCATGATTGCTGTTCAGGTACTGCTCGGATACTGCACATTTATTGGTATAAAGTAAGAGTATTTATACAGATTATAACTGACGTCACCCATATTAGTATGCTCTTTGCAAGCACGTTCGGAGATGTGATAATATGCAGCTTTGTGGAATCTGCAAGGTCGCTACAATATGCACTGAAGTAGAATATTATCACTTAGGAGGATCAAAAAGTTTGTTAAAGTCTGAAAGTAAAACCAGGGTTAAAGTAGGTTTAATAAAATAAGGTGAGCAATAAAATTATCTTAAAATAATAAAAAATGAAGATCATTAGAAAGCATCCCATTTTCGTGAGAGTAATTTGTACTCTGCCAACAGAATAGTGCTTTGTAAATATGTGTAAAAGAGACACACTAAGGTAAATGTTACCTTGGTTCTGGAACGGGAACCTGATCAACGTTACCTTTTACGATATGAATGACTGTTCTATTTTAAGCAGGGTTCGCATGATATATATCAATTGATATATATCGGATATATATCATGATATATATCAATTGATATTTATGCTTGATATATATCAATATTGATATTTATATTTTCCTAGCTTCTAAGAGCTGCTTCTTACGAATGAATGTGCCAAATGCAAAGAATAAAGATATGATTATCACAATAATAAATAAATGAGTTTAGTTTAATTAACTATCTTCAAATTTGCAAAAATAAAATATACATTTTAGATTCAGTTATTTCGAAAAAACATATCAGAGTATAAAATTTGAATGTTATTTTAGTAAAAACCTTCAAATTATCAAACATATACCTACATTTTAAATTAAGCTATTTCGAAAATCATGTATTAAAGTAAGAAATTGAAATTAGTATGTAATTTTGATAAATATCAAAAATATCAAAGATATCGAAAATATCGGATATATATCAAAAATATCTGATATTTTGATATTTATTATAAATATCGGATATTTACGAACCCTGATTTTAAGACTAACACAAAAGTGAATAATCAGTTTTTCACTCATATATTCATACTTTACACTAAATACAAAAAAGTTGAAGAGTTCTTCTGCTTTTCTATTTGGCATTCCACATCAATAAAGAGTAATTTCGTCAAAGTCAAGTGATAAGAGATAAGCGAGTATTTGGATCATGGTCATGTTGTTATTTAGACTCATGACCTTCGATTAATGTCGAATATGAATCGTGTAGTCTAACTAATACAATCGTCGTCCCCATCCCCAGCTGGACACGTGGCGCTACACGGCGCGGAACCACATCATGTACGTGCCGGCCGGCGCCCCGCAGCCGGGCGCGGGGGCGGGGGCGGGGGCGGGGGGGCCGCGGCCCTCGCTGCGGCATCGCAACACGCGGCTGCGCGCGCCGCCCTTCGACCCCGCGCTCAGCCGGCAGGCCATCAGCGCCATAGCGCGCACGCAGGTACTTCCATACCAAACTGTACTTTTCTATAGGCCTTAGATATTGATTTATTTGAGACTTATAGGTAAAAGTAGAAATATTCTTACGTTAATGATTTTGACTGACTCGATGACTTTGTGGTTAGTGTTCTTGACTACTGATCTGAGACTCGTGGGTTCGATCGCCACCAAGTGCAAAGGCAAACATTTCTGTAATGCTAATGAGCAGATTTGTTTGCTCTGTGTCTGGCGGGGTGTATTATTAAATATGTATATCAGGGGTGGAAACTAGTCAGAAAAAGTCAGTTTTTTTGGCTTTAGTCAGTATAAGTCAGTTTTTTCAGAAAATGGTCAGTAAAGTCAGTACTTCCCAGAAAATTGACAGTATTTCCCAGCTATCTTAAGAGTTTTCAACCACAAAAACTCTATTTGCGTGCGAAAAACTAATGGTACCTAAAACTGAATCAATTATTTTTAAAGTAGGAGCAAAAATATATTTTTTTAAATACATAGATGCATTACACACTGAAAAAAAAGTTGGAGATAATTTTGCGCAAAAAGATTCTGATGTCTTGGATTTTTTTCTTACTGCAGAAGTAATATTTTTTATAACGAAAGTTTCGACTCTCACTATAAAAATATGATATTCTTGAGGGCTGATTCAAGAAACTCATACTCTCCAATGAAAAAAATATTTCATTAAAATATTTTACCGTGCACATCTATAAAAATAATATACCAATTTTTTAAACATCCAAGTTATAAACTATCCACCGCTCAAAAATCTGTAGCAGTTGAAAAAACATAAAAACCTTTGTAATCATCTAGGCGGGTACTTATTATCTCAATTAGTAGTGGTCAGTAAAAGGTCAGTAATTTCGAGTTCAGACGTCAGTAAAATCAGTATTTTTAGCCAAGCATACCGTTTCCACCCCCTGGTATATGTGTATGTATATCACTCTAGTTCCCATAATACAGGGTACAGGGGGCCAGATGACAGTGTGAGATTTGTCCCGGATATTTATTTAAATAAGAAGTCAATTTTAATGTGTATAGTCTAGCCATCACCAACATTTACCCTGCTTCGCCCTATACAGGACGCCACAGTCTCGGGCCGGATAGGCGTCGACGGCGTGAGCGTGGCGGCGGAGCGCGGCGTGGAGTACGAGTTCGTTGCCACGCCCTCGCCGCGGCCCGGCGCCGGCGCCGACCAGTCGCCGCTCATGACCTGGGGCGAGATCGAGGGCACGCCCTTCCGGCTCGACGGTGGCGATACGCCCCTCAAGCCGTATGTATCTCATCTCACTAATCTCACTAATATTATAAATGAGTATAAAGGGGTATTTTGTGATCTATCTTAGGCTTTTGACTGCGTAGACCATCAAACCTTACTCATAAAATTGGAGCATTACGGCGTGAGGGATAGGGCACTCGGTCTCCTTAAATCTTATCTTGATAATAGAATGCAAATTGTACAAGTCAAGGACGTTAATTCTTCTGGGTCCACTGTGAAAATGGGCGTGCCACAAGGATCTATTTTAGGCCCTTTCCTTTTTCTGACGTACATCAATGACTTGCCATTCATGGTGCAAAACCTTTCAAATATTGTGTTGTTTGCTGATGATACTTCCCTTCTTTTTAAGGTGAGTAGAAAGACAATCGAAATTGACGAAGTGAACAACACTCTCTCTAAGTTACTAGACTGGTTTACTGCTAATAATCTATTACTAAATGCGAAAAAAAACAAAATGCATCAAGTTTTCTTTGCCAAATGTTAAACAGACTCATAATAAAGTAATATTAAACGGTAACGAATTAGATTTTGTTACTAGTACAGTTTTTCTCGGCATAACTATAGATAGCACGTTACAGTGGGGCCCACATATTGCAACTCTAGCGGGGAGGCTTAGCTCGGCTGCCTACGCCTTCAAGAAAATAAGGCAATTGACGGATGTAACAACTGCCAGATTAGTATATTTCAGTTACTTTCACAGTATAATGTCTTATGGCATTTTACTGTGGGGACACGCAGCAGACATTGAAACCATTTTCATTCTACAAAAAAGAGCAGTCCGAGCTATATACCAACTACGATCCCGAGAATCACTTCGAGATAGATTTAAGGAAATAAATATTCTAACAGTTGCCGGTCAGTTTATTTACGAAAATATCATGTACGTTCGTAAAACTCTAAACTTGTTCTTCAAAAATAGTGACAGACATAACCGTAATTTGAGAAGTAAAAATAATCTTGAAATAGCTTTCTCGAGGCTTAGTAAGGTGAAAAAATCATTTGTGGGGCAGTGTGTACGCTTTTATAACAAAATTCCGAATAACGTGTGTGAACTACCAGAATGTAAATTTAAGAAACATATAAAACGCTGTATTTGTTCAAGAGGATATTATAAGGCTGTAGATTATTTTAATGATGTTGTTGTGTATGTAATTCCAAATGTCACTAGACATTTGGAATATTCCTCCAGCAAAATGATATGACGTTTATAAGAGTGCTTAATGTACCTACGACGTAAAGAAATAAATGATTTAGAATTTTTAATTTTGAATTTTGTGTACGAGTCTATAATAAAATATCAGAAAATTTTGAATGCGAAAGTATGGATGTTTGTTTGTTCCACTTTCACGCCGAAACTACTGAACGATGAAATTTGGTAAGTAGATAGATAAAGCACTCGGCTAACACATATCCTATGTGTTAGCCGAGTGCTTTATCTATCTATTTATCCCGGAAAACTCGAAGGTTCACGGAGGAATGGCTAAAAACTAAAATTTTTACTTTATCACTAGATATCTTCTTTCTTCCTCTCTCCAGGACATTTGGACGCAGTGCGAAAGAGAAGAGGAAAGAATTCGGTACTTTGATTTTAAAGCGGAAAAAAGAAATTAAAGAAAGAATCCAAAGTAAAGGGATTTTATTGTGTGGCACTACCATAACTGCCTTAACATTTAATTTCTCTCTGGACCCAATTCTGAAGTCCACGCAGACGAAGTCGTGGGCGGAAGCTAGTAATGAATAATGATACACTATGTCGAGAGAAATGAAATGAAATGAAATTTATTTTATAAATAGATACAATTTTTAAAATTATGTAACTTATTATATAACAGCGCTCGGAAAATTCTGTCCTCTGCCGTTTCTAGAAATCATAGAAAACTACGGTAAGTACTATTAGAACCACCGCGAAGAATTAGGGCGGGACATGTTTCGACCAGTTCGTGTGATCAGAATCTTTAGAGGGAGCAGCGAGTCAAACTCAAACTCAAAATGTTTTTTATTTAAGTAGATGCTTTACACATGCTTTTAAATCGTCAATATTTTTTTCTACCTAGTACAAAGTCCCTACCACGCGGGACTTGTACACTCAACGTTTCGGGAAGTGTTTGCGAAGCGAGAAGAAACGTCGAGCCCAAAAGAAACTCACTTCAACACATTTTTTAAATAAAATCTTAAATTCTATTACAATTCATGTCAACAATAAAATTGTGAGCTGGAGGATCTATACATTTCCATATATCATTGTCATTTACATAATCTAGTATTTTGTAATACCCTCTAGAGCATAAACAATTTTTCACATGCAATTTGAATTTGTTTTCTGGCAAACTAGTCACATTTTCGGGTATTTTGTTATTAAATTTTACACACTGCCCCATAAATGACTTCTTAACTTTACTCAGTCTCGAATAGGCAAAATCTATGTTATTAATATTTCTTAGATTAAAATTGTGTCTGTCACAGTTTTTATGAAACCAGTGCAAATTTTTACGTACATACATGATATTTTCGTATATGAATTGACTAGCAACAGTAAGAATATTAATTTCTTTAAACATATTCCTCAACGACTCGCGGGATCGCATCTGGTAGATTGCGCGAATTGCCCTTTTTTGCAAAATGAAAATCGTTTCAATATCAGCGGCATGTCCCCAGAGTAAGATTCCGTAAGACATTATACTGTGAAAATAACTATTTCTATGTGTGGGCCCCATTGCAGTGTAGCATCTAAAGTTATACCTAAAAAAACGGTCTTATTTACAAAGTCCAATACATTATTATCTACAATTACACTGTTTTCAATTTTCTTTACATTTGGTAATGAGAATTTTATGCATTTTGTTTTTTTTTTTGCATTTAAGAGTAGATTGTTAACAGTGAACCACTTTAGAATCTCTGAAAGAGTGTTTGCTATCTTTCCTGTCAATCTTAAAAATAAGAGAAGTATCATTAGCAAACAACACAATGTTTGACAAATTTTGCACCATATATGGCAAGTCATTTATATATGTAAGAAAAAGAAAAGGACCTAATATAGATCCCTGGGGCACACCCATTTTAACCTTAGAGCCGGATGAATTTGTGCCATTTACTTGGACTTTTTGCGTTCTGTTGCTTAAGTACGAATTAAGAAGACTGAGGGCCCCATCCTCGACACCGTAATGCTTTAACTTTATAAGCAATGTATGATGTTCAACGCAATCAAATGCTTTAGATAAATCACAGAACACTCCTATTGCATTCTGTGATTCTTCAAAAACATCATAGATGTTACGAATAAGAGATACTCCTGCATCGGTTGTAGATCGACCTTTTGTGAAACCAAACTGTTGTTTATGCAGAAGATTATTTTCATTAAAATGTTGTAGTAATTGGTTGAGCATAATTTTTTCAAAAATTTTACTGAGAACAGAAACTGGTCTGTAATTTCCCGGATCACTTTTGTTACCAGACTTATATAGGGGTATCACTTTACTACATTTCATTAGGTCCGGAAATACGCCACTATCAATACTGATATTAAAAAGACAAGCTAAATATGGCGCTAAAGTCATAATTACATTACTAATTAAACTTACTGATAGTCCCCAAAGGTCTTCAGTTCTTTTCATTTTAAGAGATTTAAAAGTTTTGACAATAGTATCTGGTTCAATTTCTCTGAAGGAGAATTTTTCATTACAAATACTGACATTATCTTCTAACAATTGTTTAGCATGCACAGGTGACGAATTCAAGGCCTCAGTGGTCTATAGTGGAATATTTGTGAAAAAAGTTTCGAATTCTTTGGCTACATCGGCATTTGTTGTAATTTTACCTTGATCTGTTTGCAAAACATATTCATTATCGCGGGGTTTGACCTTGCCGGTTTCTTTGTTTATAATATTCCAAACGGTTTTAATTTTATCATCTGATGATTTTATTTTTCTGGCTAAGTAATTCGATTTTGCTGCACGGCGGCATACCTGTCTAAAGATTTTCGAATACTTTTTTACGTACTCTTTAAAGTTATTATCAAAAATATAGGTTTTTCTGTCATAGAGATCAAACAAAGTTTGTCGGCTTTTATAAATACCTACAGTAGCCCACTCACAAAATTTAAATTGATGATTTATATTTCTGGATTTTGTTTTAAATATATCTTGAAATTCTCTGTCAAGCACTGTAAAAAAATCATTATAAAAACTATTCGCGTCTACGTGTTTATCAAAATTTGGTATGGGCAGCTTTTCAATTAGTGTTGTTTTAAAATTTTCTATTCGGTTAACAGTGACAGGTCTTGTTTGAACTTTTATTTGTTCTTTAATAAATTTCACAGGGAAGCTAGCCAGCAATCCGCTGTGATCAGATCTTAAGCAATTTATAACTTTTTTTTCTACAAATTTACAGTTACAAAATATGTTATCTATGCAAGTTGCAGAAGTCTCTGTTTTTCTTGTTGGTTCCAAAAAAATGTAATCTAAATCAAACGACTTAAAAAGACAAGTTATTCTAGTTGTTAGAGACTTATTTTCTAACAAATCTACATTAAAGTCTCCACAAACGATTACCGATTTACTACTTTTACTAACTAAATCTAATGCATCCTCCATTGCCGATTCGAAACGAACAAAGTTATCGTCATATGTGGGTCTATAGACGCAAATAATTATGTGGTTCTCCAGCTCCACGCAAGATATTTCAATAGTTTTTTCAATCGAAAGACTGACGACATCCTTCCGTTCTTTAATTTTTATGGAATTTTCAACTAATATTGCGGAACCACCACGCTGTGTAGTCTTTCGATTGAAAGCACTTCCCATTCTATAATTTTCAAAATGAAAAAGCATTTCATGTTCTTTAAGCCAGTGTTCCGTAATACAAAATATGTTAATATTATATTTTTCCAAAAATAATTCTACTTCAAATTCTTTGCCGATGAAGCCTTGTATATTTTGTTGAACTAAATTAAAACAGGTAGGCTTCTTCGTTGTCTTTAAATCTAGTTTAAATCTGGAGTTCGAGCCCCACTGCAGACGACGGCATCACAGGCTGTACTATTTAGTACGTTTATGGGCTGCACCATACCCGTGGCACCGCCACCGGCGGCGGGTTCCTCCGTCGTTACGCAAGTAATTACTGACTGAATACAGTCGGTACGATGTAAAATACTATAAGCTAACGAATTAGCTAGTCTTCTTTTCTGTACATAAGAAAGATACATTGTATCCTGAGTCAATCTATACTTATTTACAAAACTATTTGTATCAAAAAATAATACATAGTCACTACAAGTCAGGTTATACAAGTATAGATTTAAATTGTATATTTTTTTGTTGTAGCTATGCGTTTCATTACTGCAGTAAGGGAACGCACAGACAGTTATTTTACATTTTTTCTTTGCGCTTAGCTCAACCAGCCGGTCGACAGTTCATTTTATCTGAGGTTTTTTTACATTTAAGCTATTACCTAACACTAATCCGACCGAGGTGCTTTGGTCTAGAGAACTACTACAGATTTTTTCAACTATTTGCTCCAATGATGCGTCAGGATAGCACATATTTACTATAGACGAGTTTGTTATATTATTGGCCAACAATGGTCCAAAACCTACCCCTATTCTGTCAGAGAAAATAATAGTATTTTTTTCTGACTTACTCGCAGAAGACAAGGTGTTTTCACAAAGCGAGTTTGGTACAATCATTAAATGGTCTGAGTTTAGAACAGTGACTCCGCTTTGAAACGTATCATTTTCGCGCCTGTCTGTTGCTGGCCCCTCGGCGCTAGCGGGCCGGCCGCAGTCGCACTGGTGGTTGTTTACTAGGGAGTCAAATCGCTCCGAATTATACCTACATAGTTCTAAGAGCTTATCTGTAGCCAAAACATGTTCATCAATTTGTCTTTCAGCTTGTTCATATTTTTGTTTTGTTTCTGCAAGACAATCTGTTAACCTAATTATTTCGGACTCCACGCGTGTCCATGTCATATTTAATCTTATAATTATCTAATTGCATGCAGTGCATATCTAATTTTTTTAACAACTCGATGCGTTCAGCTTTAATTTTTTCTGTACTTTTACATTTAATACAGATTTTTTTTAATTGGAGTGTGGACTTTCTAACTAACTTATTAAGCCTTGCATACTTTTTAATTTTTTTCCGGCTAGAACGAATACCTAAAAGTGACTTAGAGTTCTGACCAACAAGCTCGTCATACAGGGTCTGAGTGTCCTCCAGTTGCCGCTAGTATTTCTCTGCCTCCAGGTGTTCGACGCGGCCCTGCGCCGCAGACAGCTCGCGTTCCAGGTGCCTGATGCGGTCCAAAGCTTCCTTGTGAAGGTTGCTGCATTGTTCGTAGGCGGAAACAGCTGATTGCAACTGGTCACGTTGGTCGAGAAGATCCTGAACTTTTATGTCGTATTCGCTAAGTTCACTTTTAAGTTCCTTGTTTTTGTTGAATATTTTCCGGAGCTCCACCTCACTATCCTCGCGTTCTGCCAGTAGCTTATCGTTTAAAGCCTGGGTTAACTTCGAAAATGGCTACGTGGACAAAAATCGAGTATTGCACAGTTATTCGTTACCATTTTCTGCGCAAGTTATCTGAAGATGAGTGTTTCACGGAAATGTCTTCTGTATTGGGCGAAGATTGTCCATCCCTGAAGACAATAAAGCGGTGGTATACACGATTTAAAAGTGGCGATTTTAGTGTAGAGGAAGATCCTCGTACCGGTCGGCCAACCGAAGCTGTGACGTCTGAAAATATCGCTGAAGTGGAAAAACTGCTAACCGAAGACCGATGTAATACGTACAGGCAGAGTCAGGAACTCTTAAATATTAGTGCATCGTCCGTTCACAATATCCTGCACAATAATTTGCGAGTTAGGAAAGTATATTCCCTTTGGGTCCCCCACTTAATGACAGAGGAGTTAAAGCATACCTGAGTAGATTGGTGTAAAAAAAATGTTAAAACGAGGCATCCAAGGATGTTAACGACATCATAACAGGCGATGAAACTTGGCTCTATTATTTTGATTTGCCGACGAAATCCCAATCCAAAGTATTGCTTTTCGAAGATGAGGATACACCGGTGGAGGTCCGCAAGTGTCGTTCGACTAAAAAGCGAATGATTGCCGTATATTTTGGGAAACATGGTCGCGTGGAAAGAGTCGTACTAGATAAACAGCCGACGGTTACAAGTAATTGGTACACGCAAAAATGTTTGCCAAAAGTCATTGAAAAACTTCGGAACTTGTGACCAAAGTCTCGGCTTGACACATGGTTTTTTGATTTTGATAATGCTCCGGCACATAAAGCAAAGGAAATAGCAGCTTTTCTGGTAAAATCTGGACTAAATATTTTGGATCATCCTCCGTACAGTCCAGACCTCTCGCCTTGCGACTTTGGATTGTTTCCGGAAGTCAAAAAACTACTCAAAGGAAGACGTTTTACCTGCGATGATGAACTTGTGGCAGCGTGGGACCAAGAGTGTGCCAATTTCTCTACAGAAACGTGCAAAAGTTGGCTGGTTTCGACGTATGTCCTTGTGCATCAACTGTGGTGGAGAGTATTTTGAACCATTGTGAAATATAGCTGTAAAGGACAGAATTTTTCGAGCGTCCTACGTATAACGACATAAAAGATTACATTGGTAACCAAAACTAGGATAACCTGTGCTATGGAACCAATGTTCACCGTACGAATAGTTGTCATGCATACAAAGATGAGAGATGTAGCAGTTTATGGTTTGAGGCCAATAATATTTGTCAGAAGATTTAGCAAAATCTTTGTAAACAGCGCTTACTTGATATTTTTTATTTTATTATTCATAGAGTCAAAAATAGTTTTGTGGAACTAATAAGATATGGCTTTTTAACCATATTGAATTGTTGATTAGGGATTTTACATCTCGAACTGCGCTAGTAGACTGGTCTGCAAGAATTTTACTGTATTGTATTGGACTCTTGTTTCCGCGTCTCTGTTTTGGTCCATTATTTATTTATTAGGTTTACCAACAGTAGTTTACACCCATACAGAGTAAGACTTAAATTAACACAGTTCAAAACATAATCTAGTGCAAGAACCTGTTATTGCACAAAAGTGTGAACACGTCTATAAATTTATACAAAAGAAACATGAAGATGGATATAACGCTCATCAACACAGTAAAATATAAGTAAACATAAATTTAAAAATAATATTAAATATCAGACAGATTGTCTGATACAGTTTTGTAAATACATACAGAATCAGACTGTACATAAATGCCGTCACTACAGCAGCTATTTATAATTTTACAGAATCTAGCAATTGGAGAATTACAACCTAAAACTGTTCTTCGGAGTGGAGGGTATAGCGGGGTGACAGGTTTACGCGGCAAGCGGCTTGGGGCACGAAAATTAATGAGATGTAATAATTGTAGGCAGTCTATGTCATGTCTGAGAATTTTGATAAGAAACATAGTCTTGTAAGATTATATGTAAGATTATACGCGCAGGCGTGGTTGACTAGTCAAGCCAACCCATAATCAGTCAAAAGACGTCTACTGCTGAACAAAGGCTTCCCCCGGCCTTTTCTGCCCGCATCCATCGGCTTCCCGCGACCTTCACAAGGTCATCGGTCAACAGAGTGGGAGGACTTCCTAGACTACGTCTTCCGGTGCGCGGTCGCCACTTGAGAACTTTAATGCCCCAAGGCTATCTGTTCTACGAGCTATGTCTTAAAATGGGATAGTATTTAATTGCGCATCAGAAAAAATCTAGTTGCACATCAGTCAAATTAACTAAATTGGAAATCTATTCTATAGATGGTGAAATAAATAAATGTTTGTTCCTTAATAAATAAAAAAAAGATTTTAGCGATTCAGTATTTTTATGGGCGAGTAAATATTTCCTCTTAATTTATTGACCGCTTCGCAACTCTTTGACAAATCGTGTCCCCACTGCCGACGTCGGCTCAGCCGACACAAATGTATGAAAATCTCTAATCCTGGCGCCTGTGGCACGGAAACCCGTCCTCGACCCTAGCCGACTGTGGCACTCAAAGGGTTGTTAACAACCCATTACGTCGCCACTGCAGAGGCACGGGTCTCTTCCCATTACTCGGGAAGGTTTGAAATGTGTTTATTTGTTGTGCAGGAGCGGCGCGGGCGCGGCGTACCGCATGCTGGAGGGCGGCGCGCGCGAGCGGCTGGCGCTGCAGCTGGCGGAGCGGGCCGCGCGCCGCCGCCGCCCCGCCACGCCGCGCTCCCCCCGCGCCGGCCCCGCCGCCCCCGCCGCCACGCCTGCGCCGTGAGTGCTGCGTGTGCGCGTGCGCGTGTGCGTGTGTGTGTGCAGTAGCGGGCAGTGCCGCATGCCTGGAGAACGCATATCTGATCACTATTCTCTGATCTAATATAATCTAGCGCTGCGCCACGCCTCGATGGAAATCGCATAGCTGATCAACGATTACTTGTTTCTGATCTGATATAATCTTTTTACATGAAGTAGAAGAAAATGATCTTATCAAATAAAAACTTTGCTATATCAACAAGCCATACCTACTTGCTTTTTTTGCCTCGCGCACTAGGTATTTGAGCAAGCCGCGCGCCTGTATAGACTGACTTCAGTTAAAGGCGGAAAATGGTATATTCTCCACGATAACTTTCCCCATTACATACATTACTCACTGTAACAGATGCATCACTCCCTTATAAAATCTCCCTTTACCCCTCCTCCCCACTGTCAGACAGTACTCGCAAATGTCAGTAAATGACAGTAAACGAGTCCCTCCCTCCCTACGTAGCCACGCGGTAAGCCCCGCCCATTTCGCGGTAGGTCTAACAAAGTGACGGGCGGGCGGGAGCCTAGTATGGGCACCAAATATTTCTTGCTGTGATTATACCTGTTATACCTGTGATTATAACAAAATTGATGTAGGACCCGTTAACTGGGGATTCTACTCATCATACTGAACAAGTTTTGTTCTACGACTTTTAGGCCAGTCGTACAAGACATCGGAGGTCGCATTGGTTGCAACAGTTCTGAATTTTTGGTATGTTATTAGGGTTGATAACAGTAGTGTAAAACTAATTTTTCAGCTTCGAAAGACTTGTGCTAACTGCGTGGTGCTCCAAAAACTACAAAATGTTCGGTCTTTTTTCAGATTTTGGCTTATAACTTCTAAAAGGTGCATCTTACGGAAAAAGTTATTATACACACTTATAAGAAGACAAAATTTCCTATAATTTAAGTGTAATTGAAGCTCTGTAAGTCTAATAGAACCCAAGATACAGCACTTCAAACATTGGCAATTTTCCCTAAAAAATTCTAAATTGTAGTTTTGCCGCCTTCCGAGCAGAATATCGGCTATAGTACTCATTCTACGAGGAAAGTCATTAAAAGAAAGTTATAAAGCAGTTATTTCGCTTTAATTTAAGCACAAACTGAAATTTGTAAGACCCATAGTTCCCTTGTAATCTGGACAAAGCGAGAAATTAAGGAAATCAGATTTTTCAAAAAAGGGAACCTGACAAATTGTAGGACTTCTGTAAAGGATAAGAAATACATAAATCGGTGTAAAATAATTTATATTGATTTTATAAAACTTAAATTATATCACTTAGTGATGGCAGGACCTCAGCTGACACCTGCGACAGAAATATACATGAAATATAGAACAAAATGTCAATTAATATTTATTATAATGAATTACAACGAAGGGGTAGGTATGTTATATTAAGTTTACCTTTACGCACTTAGCGATGAAACAATCGTGTTCTTTTGGAAGGTCTAGGTTCATCTGACAGCTCTTCCTGGGGCTCTGGAGACTTCTCTGTTGCTTGTTGTAAAGGGGAGGTCGTCGAAGTCGTCCTCTACATTCAACTCAGTCAAGGCTATGGACGGAGTATTGAGGCAGGTCTTCCCCTGACAAACTTTGCAGAGAGTTTCAGCCCTGTTATGCAGGAGCATCTTCCTTTTCCGCACCCATTCTTGTACCTGCATGACAAGAATTTCATAAAATCATGTTACAAATAGTTTCATAAATACACGACCCAGGACAGACCTACGAATGGATTCCGTTACCTTCATGACAGGAATTCCGACGTTGGTTTCTTCGTTGAGTCACTAGTGGCAGTCTCTACTGGCTCCTCGATGTGTTGTCACAACCACTAAATGCGTAAAAGAACAACTGTATTCCAGAGAGGGAAGAAAGCTCTTCTTGAATGAATGATGTTGTTGAGAACTTCTCGCTTCTGGCACTTTGCTGGAAAAACATTTTATATGTTGGAGCCCAATCTATCAGTCTATGCTGGTAAAGAGCATCAGAGGTCGACATACTCTACTTAACAGATGAGGCTCTAACGTAAACAAAGTATTTTTCCAGGAAAGTGCCAATTGCGAAAGTTCTCATCAACATCATTCATTCAAGAAAAGCTTTCATCCCCCCTGGAATACAGTTATCATTTCACGCATTCAGTAATTGAGAAAACACCTTAAGGAGCCAGTAGGGTCTGACACTAGTGACATCAACATAGAAATCAGCGTCGGAAACCCTGCTGAAATTACTGTCATGCAAGTAAGGTAATCCATTCGTAGGTCTATCCTGGGCTGTGTATTTAAACTATTTGTAATATGTTTTTATGAAATTCCTGTCATGTAGGTGCCAGAATGGGTGTGAAAAAGGAAGATGCTCCTGCAAGATAACAAGGCTGAAACTCTCTGCAAAGTTTGTCAGGGGAAGACCTGCCTCTACACTTCATCCATAGCTTTGACTGAGTTGAATGAAGAGG
Source organism: Coleophora deauratella (assembly GCA_958295455.1). Classification (NCBI taxonomy): domain Eukaryota; kingdom Metazoa; phylum Arthropoda; class Insecta; order Lepidoptera; family Coleophoridae; genus Coleophora; species Coleophora deauratella. The sequence goes on along the minus strand of OY282409.1, from coordinate 6,990,825 downwards.
ACGAATTCGACGACCTCCCCTTTACAACAAGCAGTCTCTAGAGCCCCAGGAAGGTCTGTCAGATGAACCTAGATCTTCCAAAAGAACACGATTGTTTCGTCGCTAAGTGCGTAAAGGTAAGTCTAATATTACATACCTGCCCCTTCGTTGTAATTCATTATAATATATAATATTAATTGACATTTTGTTCTATATTTCATGTATATTTCTGTCGCAGGTGTCAGCTGAGGTCCTGCCATCACTAAGTGATATAATTTAAGTTTTATAATATCATTATAAATTATTTTACACCGATATATGTATTTCTTATCCTTTACAGAAGTCCTGCAATTTGTCAGGCTCCCTTTTTTGAAAAATCTGATTTCCTTAATTTCTCGCTTTGTCTAGATTACAAGGGAACTATGGGTCTTACAATTTTTAGTTTGTGCTTAAATTAAAGCTAAATAACTGCTTTATAACTTTCTTTTGAATGACTTTCCTCGTAGAATGAGTATTATAGCCGATATTCTGCTCGGAAGGCGGCAAAACTACAATTTCGAACTTTTTAGGGAAAATTGCCAATGTTTGAAGTGCTGCATCTTAGGTTCTATTAGACCTACAGAGCTGAAATTACACTTAAATTATATGAAATTTTATCTTCTTATAAGTATGTATAATAACTTTTTCCGTAAGATGCACCTTTTAGAAGTTATAAGCCAAAATCTGAAAAAAGACCGAAAATTTTGTAGTTTTTGGAGCGCCACGCAGTTAGCACAAGTCTTTCGAAGCTGAAAAATTAATTTTACACTACTGTTATCAACCCTAACAACATACCAAAAAATCAGAACTGTTGCAACCAATGCGACCTAACGCGATTTTTATGTCTACGGTGACTGGCGTATTTAGTCTAATCACAAAAAAAAATTGGACTCCAAAAAAAGTGTGCTAATTAAACAGGCTACTATTTAATAGCATTATTCGCCTCTAAAAATCTACATTGTTCTCTAAATTACTAAGTCAGCCACCATCATGGGCATCTAAAAATACTATAACAGCCACTATAAATCTTCGATATAAGCTTCTGTTAATACAACTCAGCAACCAAGTTATTATTTAGCATCCTGATTTGTAACTCATATTCATGTAGTCAGCTTCTAAAATATTTATATATGACACCAAAAAAGTAATGAATTTGACTTCAAATTTTATAACTAAGTACGATTAAAAAATAAAATGTAGTGAAACTTAAATAAATACATAACTCGTTCTATAAAGATTGATCATCAAAATGCACCTAAAATGATAACCAAATATATTGATCTATCATCAAATGTACCTTAAATTAGTAAATTATGGCCACCAAATATAATAGGAACTAGGAGACGAAACATACGATTTTATTTAAAAAATACTTTGTGTAAAAGCATACCATTATCCATATAAAAAAAACCTGCAAAGTTATAATACTTATATGAAGTTTTCTAGTTGAAGCTTGAACAATATTTTTTGAGAAACACATGTTGAAGCTGTATCACGTAAAATATGGCTGAGTTGTAAAATCCGTGTCTGAGTTAGTAAATTAGGTGGTGATGTATGAATCAGGTGGACAAGTAATAATAATTATTGTTCTTTGCTTGACGCTATCTTTGGAATATTTAGTTGCCGTTGTGAAGAAGACAAATAAGTTTATTAGAAGCTTTCACATTTCCCGTGGCTTAGTTATGAAATTAGAGGTTGGGTTCCGTGGCCAAATCAAATATTTGCAGCACGAATTATAATTCCCCCCAAGAAATTGGCAAAACAGATGATCAATTTGTATGAAAAGTCCAAATTTTTTTGTGATTTGAGCAAAGTCGTAGAACAAAAGTTTTTCAGTACGATGAGTAGAATCCCCAGTTAACGGGTCCTAGACCAATTTTGTTACACCCTGTATGGGGCCCTTGACGAAAATGTACTAGTTTCATGAGTAGCATCTATTATTTGCCGCTTTCCAGCAAAGAAAAAGTCTACTTATATGTATATGAACATAGAATACTAAATATATCTTTTTTTACAGGTTCAGAACGAATACAGAGCGTCTAGCCAGCATGTCACCTGCCGCCAGAAAGCTGGCCGCCAAACATCTGTGGTCGCCGCGTCTCAAGCTGACTCCGAACGACGTGGGCATCTGCCATCCGACGACGCCTAAGAGAACACCTACGCCGCACCGCACGCCGCTCGTCGCCAGCAAGAGACAGCAAACGCCGGCAGCTACAGGAGCGAGTGAGACAGACAATAACAACCTAACCGATAACCTCCTACAAATCAATGTCGCTAAAAGAGTGAGGTTAAAAGCACAAGATTTCTTTCAAGGATAGTGCATTTAGCATTTATTTTAGGTATTTGTTATTGTATCTGCAATAAGTGCAGTGGACTGTGTGAATTGATGATAAAGTAATTTATATGTGGTATCAGTTAGATAATAGATAGATAAGGTTGATAATGAAATAAAAATAAGTTACACAACACAGAATTTATTTCATTTTTAAAACAAATAAATGACAAACACGATTGAAATATTCTTCAATAAATTTATTCAGTTTCAATCCATTCAAATACCAAACAGTTGCATTGTATATTGATGCGGGTACTTAGTAAGTGTAGACATGGTACAAATAAAATGCAACTCAGGTCCCAACCATTTAGTTGTTATTATTGTCTACTGCACTACAACATTAAATATTTGTTCTGATATGCATAGAAATTGAGCTTTTTGGCCTACAAAGAACGATGTCAAAAATAAATTCATAAAACCTAAAAATATAGATTTTTACGCCTTTTTTAATTTGCTTAAAATGTCATGATGAAATAATCTCAATGTATATGTTTTGATCATAAATTAAAATACAATCGTATTATTTTGTTATTAAATAATAAAAACGTATGAACAGTAAATTAGAGTAACAAAATATAATATTATTTACATTTTAAAAGTCATTTAAACTATTGTTACATTGTCTCTACATTGTTACATTTGCTTAAAATGTCGTCATGAAATAATCTCAATTAATACACATCCTTTGATCACAAATTAAATTACAATCACATTATTTTGTCATTAATAAAAAAAAAGTACATAAAAAGGCAGTCACAAATTACACCCTAACCGACACCTTAAATTACATACTCATATATATATATTTTTTATTAAAAACATAATGCGTTAGACTGCATCTCACCTGATAGAAAGTAATGATGCAGTCAAGTAGGGTACACAGAAATACCTGTTCACTCTCGCCTTAAAGAAATCAACACCAAAAAGAGTTCAACTCCGTTCGTCTGTATGACAAATGTCGCTTTGTGCGATAGGCGTAAAGTTAACAATAAATACAAGGAACTTTCTTCTTAAACTTTTCTGAATTCAAAAAACATTGTGACTGTCCATACAAAAGTAAAGTCATAGAACAAAAGTTCTTCATTATGATACATGAAAGGCCCCACTAAAGGGCGCGAGACAATTTTTTTACATCCTGTTAATTTATTACGATCAAATAAAAAAAAATTACTACCATTTAGTCAAATTTACCTGACCAACTGTGTTCATTTTCGCAGTTGAAACTTTTAATTAGTGGCAGCTACAGACAAACCAAAAGCCTTTTTTTCACCCTGTTAATCACTCGTTTGAATAGTACCGTAATAACAATTATAAAACAAACTTAAAATTAATAGAACGTATCTATTAAAAAATCAACAACAACAACTAGCATAAAAAGTTAATTATAGTAAATTCGTTCGTAAACATCCCATATAATCCCCACGGCAGGGGCACGGGTCTCTGCCCATACCTCGGAAATACAATAAATATTTTTAATTATGGTGAAGTTTGGTACAATACAAATGTATATTAATTCTAATACATAATAAAAACAATGTATTATGTCAAAATGTGTATCAAATGATACTGAACACTATCAGACGATACTGTCTTCGTCAAGTCTCAATTAGGTGCCTCTGGCTAAAGTCACTGATTTAACACATTACCATAATATATTGAGCCACGACTGGTACCACGGGACCTGCGCTGTCTTATAGTACTCTGCGTTGGGCTTGGGGACGGTGTCGTCCACTGGGTCCTCCGTGAAGATGTCCACCAAGGAGGCTTTGACACCGAATTTGAAGAACGCCAAGTAAGGGCAATACTTCATCAGAAAAAGGCTCCATAAAAAGTTCAGGTTGAAGTAGATTCGACCCCAATACGTTGTGTACAAATGCGTAATCAGGTGTGCCAAAGCTAGTTTGTATCTGAAGTAAAGTAAAAATATTGTATATAATTAAATTATAGGAATTTCCTTTACAACGGCTTTTCAAAGTCAAAAAATGTTGCCCGGAACAAATTGCTACCTAGCAATAAATTCGCTTAATGTATTTTAACTTCATTGTACTCGTATGAGTTACTGCAATAAAGTATATTGTATTGAAAATGTTTTACAAATTCATTATTTTATTTTTTATTTTATTTGGAATATTAACAGACAAATAACAATATTTAGGTAAATACAAAATGGATCAAACAATGCTAATTATAAATCTTCACCATTATAAATACTCTGAGAATATGTTACGTTAGGTATTTTTTCATAAAAAAACTAGTGTTAATATGTTTTATAATAAATATACTAGTAACCTAACTGCGGGTACAGAGTTCCAAGTGGTAGGAACCTCGTATTACAATAGATAGACAAAAAATGACCTTTGAAAAGTGTACACTGCTACCTACCCATACATCGAATAAAATATTTTCAATTCAATATACTTTATTGCAAAAATATACACAATAACAAAAGGAAATAAGAAATTAACAATGGCTTCTACTCATGAAACTGAACAACTTTCCCCAAGGAACCTAAATCAATTCAATACTCAGTTCGCAAACAAATTGGACTCCTCATACTAATTTATCAACTGACAGCCAGTTTTGTATGGGAAGTCCATTTTTTGCGAACTGAGTATAGGGGGTTAGTATCGAATGGTCGCGAACGTAAGTACGTAGTAACTTTGCAACTCGTCTAAATATCAACTCGTAGACAATGCGTTTTATCAATTCGTCTAAACTTGGGGAAAGTTTATCAGTTTCATGACTAGAAGCTGTGGTTAAATTTTTCAGGTGTTTCATAAGGACCCTATACAGGATGTAACAGAAAGGTGTGATAATACTTCAAGTTGGGCTTTTACCCATCAAACTGAACAACTTTTGTTCTACAACTTTGTTCAAATCGCAAATTTTTTTTTGAACTTTTCATACAATTCGATCAGCTGGCGAACCAAGTTTGTATGAAAAATCCGAAAATTTCTTTGCGATTTCAACAAAGTTGTAGAACAAAAGTTGTTCAGTTTGATGGGTAAAAGCCCACCTTGAAGTATTATCACACCTTTCTGTTACATCCTGTATATGCCCTGCCGCTAACTCTCGCTAGTATAGGTATAGGGCTGGCGCTATTAGATTGCACTGTGAATTTGTGACTTGTGACCGTCGTCGTCGTCGCTTAAAAGGAGAATGGTCATTTGGGTAGGTAGGTACTACATATTATCTAATCTGAGATTTGGGTCACAAATGGACTTAACGCTAAGCCCGACACGAAATTCAAATATGTAATATTATTTAGTAAGGTATTTCACCTGAAGAAAAACCACAAGGCAATGTGTAATTTTTAGTTACTGAGATTGAAAATTGTATGTTATACGTAATTAATGTAACAAAAACTGCAAGCACGGGGCGCGCCCGTGGTCCGTCCGTCCAACGTTATCTATCACGTAATCTGTGGTCCGAGGCACTCACCTGGCGTAGGAGGAGAGCCGCTTGTAGTCGGGCGCGGTATGGAGCGAGGCGTAGTCGCGCAGGTACAGCAGCCGCGGCGGCCGCTCCGGCAGACCCGCCACGCGCGGTGCCGGCGTCAGCTCCCGCGAGTCCACCCCTGCACAAAGAGAACAGCTTATTGCTGGCCGCTTATGTCAAGCCCTAACTAAGCTATAATAAAGAGTTGGATGCTTGAAGTAATAGCTGACAAATCCACAAATGACTACAGGTACAAAAACACAACCACACACTGCCACAAAACAAATTCACCTCGCCAAACTCACCTTCATCCAAAGACTTCCCCTTGAGCTTCTCTTTCAAAGCATTCTCCAGTTTGATCCTGTCCGCCTCGGTGTAAATGTAGCCGGGCACGTCGGCCAGGTACCGCGTGTGGTACAGCACGGCGTCGCACTCCACGGTGGGGTTGACGTGCCACATGCCGTCCAGCATGACGCGCGCCATGTGCTCGAAGTGCTCGGGCACATTCTCGAGACACGGAGTGAACACTTGTTCTTGTAGCAGTCGGCACACGGCGCGGGTCTCCTCTATCGTGTCGCGGCAGATGTTATACCTACAAATTGCATTAACATAATAATGTAGTCCTGTCCGTAAAGGGTTGATTCCCGCTGATCTAGAACGTGACCTTAGGTGAATGGGACTCTAAGGCAAATCGATAATTGCGGCTATGCAAAAGATAGTCCTCCTTGAAAATGCCTGGATGCCATTTTTTTATCATAAAAGATAACATGGCATGAGTAAGAAAAGGCTATGAATTATTTTTTGCAGTACTCATATATTGAGTGTGAAACACTTTAATATCGATTAAAAAGAAGAAGCTTCTGCTTAATTGAGAATTTTATTACCTTAAGACCACAGATTTCTTATAGATGTTTCTGTAATCTATGAGTAAATACCTATTTTCTGTACTTTTTTCAAAATTTTAGGCTCAGTAGTTTCGGGCAAAACGGGTGGATGGTCAATTTTCGTGTATTAAATTATATTAAATAATTTTAAACTAACGTTATTCATTATGATTATGACGAGTAGTGTTAAGGGGTCGGGTTCTACACTACAGTGATTTACAATCTGAATAGTCTGACTCGGTGGCTAAGTGGTTAGCGATCCTGACCTCTGATCCGAGAGTCATGGGTTCGATCCCCACACAGGGCAAACTTTTCTGTGATGAGCAGAATTGTTTGCTCTGAGTCTGGGTGTATAACATATGTATGTATTTAAAAATATATGTATGTATTAGGGGCTTACCTATGAAATTGACGTTTAGTTAAAAAAGTTCAAAGACAAAAATAATATAAAATAATTAAGGTTTTAAAACAACTAATTATTTTCAAAGTACCATTGGACATTTAGAAATAAAATAATGCTTGCTAAATGCACGTTGTCTGAATATTTTGAGAGCACAGTGGTGTAGAAACTGTGAAAATGGATTTTTTCGTCACTGAAAATCGCCATTTTTTCGTTAAAAAAATACTTTTTTTTTGTTTTTGAAGGCTACACTTATCCCAGTGTGTTATTCGTTACCATATGTATTTTTGAACATATTGCGCATAATATTTCACGATTTTCAGATAATTTCGATTTTTTTTGGTAGAAAAAATTGACCCAATTGTCCTCTAAGAAAACTCCAATACAGTATTTAATGGAACCCTACTCAGTCAGTTTTTACATAAGAGACATGACATCACTAATTCATGAAAGACCTTGAATGTAGCTAGAAAATGATATATAATTTAATAGAAGTAAATTCATTTTTGGGGTAATATTATTCTGTTGAACTTTCAAAACTGAAACGCCAATTTCCTAGGTAAGGACCTAATATTTAAAAGTATATGTGTATGTATATAAGTCTCTGGTTCCCAAGATACAGGGAATCCTAGTTTGGGGCCAGATGACCGCGTGATTTGGCCCAGATATTGTTATTATTATAGCTTGACTCACCTGTCCTCCAACCCGATCATGTACCCAACGACCCTCCAAAAGTGATTGTAGGCCTCCCAGTCCCCCTCCTTGATCTGGCTGATGCTGAACTGCTCCGGCTTCAGCACAGAGAAGCCGATGAAGCCGAACTGGGTCAGAGCTATATCTCGCTGGGACACCACATCGCCGCCTTTCAGTTTTGACGCCATACCAGCTTTGAGGTGCCGACTCCGCACCGCGTACAGTGATTTCCATGATCTATGAAAATATTTAAAAAATATATTGTATTGGTGTTTTGTTTTTTACTTAACTAAACTACATAAAACCAGATAAAATCGGAAACTCAATAATATGGCAACGTGGACAAAAAATAGTTTTATTTCATGCTATAAATGCATACTCCACCGATTTCACTTTTACTTTCACCAACAAAGCACTCACAGACTGCCCGGCTTGAGGTCGTTCTCGAACCACGAGACGGCATGCAGCAGCGTGGACAGGTACCGCCTGTACGCGGTGTACACGCTGGAGGAGCGCCGGCTGCCCACCAGCACCCTCAGGATGGAGGGCACCGCGAACACCGCCACCAGGCCCAGCAGCATCGACGTCGCGAACGAGTAGCTGTGCTCCCAGTAAAAGCGGCGCGCCCTGCGAATGTGGTAACAACTTTTGTTAAGCTTTGCCCGACAGGATCCATATAATGATCTCCTTTATACTTTAACACTTTATTTGTATCTTATGGTATGCTAATAAAATATTGAGGTGAAATTGAAACCGCGAACCAAATTTTAACTGTCGTTTGCTTATGAAACTGAACAATTTTCTCTAAGGAACCAATTAAATCGGAGCAAAAATTTCGACTCTATGATGAATGTTCGGGCCGCGATTTCAATTTCACTCTGTATAAATTTTATGAATTTGTAGCTGTAGGTCTGTACGTCTGATTTCTCTGAGTGGATAATTAACTGTTTATTCTTTTTGAGAAATGAAAGTCAGGAGCAAAGCAAGTCCATTCTGAAACTTGCCTGATGATCATCATATTTATCATCCACTATCATAAGGGTTTTTGTAACGACGTGGACTCACTGGTTGAACTTCTTCTCGTCGAACCATGGCGGCAACTCCAGCACCAGCTCCTCAGGCTTGACCTTGTCCGAAGGCTGTTCCAGTGCCTCCTTCGTCAGGAGGTTGTCCACAAACTCAGCCGCTGAAACAACACGACACAAATTAAATAAACCAGCGAAAACCGCATTGAAATCCGTTCAGTAGTTCTCAATTTTAAAGAGTTAAAATCGCAGACAACACAAATAAATACCTACAATACAGGAAAACTGATAACCGTACTTTTTAAAGCCGGTTAACAGATTGAGGTTCCTGCCATATTAGTATGACTGACTCGATGTAGTTTAGTGGTTACCGGTCCTACCTTCGATATATGTATGTACATTCTTTTTGATAACTAATTTAATTTTAAACCTTACTGTATACCTAGTATACTCTGCGTTTTGTTCTAGACATTCCCTGTCTTACTGTTTGTTTTTTTTTTCACCGTGAAATAAGACTAAAATAAAATATTAATTATCAAAGTCAAAGGAAATTTCATTTACTTTAGATCTGCCTTCTAGGACAATTCGATTCCCTGCACAAACTAACATGTAACATGTAGTAACACACAGGGGCGCCGGGTTTTAGAAAACCTCGTGGGTGCCCACAGTGGCGGCGGCGCGGCGGGCGCTAGCAAAATTTTTAAATGGTGCGAGATCTTATCGTGGCACCACTCCATATACGATACAAAAGTTATGTTCCTTCGATGCATTTATTTATTTGCTCGTAATTATGCTCTTTAGGACAATTCGATTCCCTGCACAAACTAACATGTAACATATAGTAACACAACACACATAGTTTCCAGCACAAACCGATAGCGGCCAAGTCAAAGATATACAAAAAATAATAACATATACAGCGTACTTATAATAAATAAAAACAATAACTTTACATGATAATACGCGCCTTAGATTTAAGGTATATATAACAGCTATGCTAGATAATGAACCATTCAAACAAATCGTACAATCGCAAAACTCATTACTATCTGGCATACAGGATTGTAAGGGATTAAGTAACTGGACTTGAGAAAAATTAAAATTAATATGGGGGGGGGGGGGGGTGTATGAGACGTACCTTGTATCGGTATTTTCCGGAATAACCATTATTTAGTAAGCAATATAAAAAATATAAACAGCAAAGTTTCATCAAAATCCTTAAAGACATTTTTGAGTTTTTTTTACTATAATGATGGCAACTCAAAAAAAGTATGAAAATATATCGGAGGTTTTTAAAAAAATGTAGCCCTTTTTCTTTTATCAAAATCCGTCCAGTGTGGCAGACGTAGTAGATATTCGTTCTTGTTAATTTAGAACCAAATTCAATAAAGCTATTTTAGTTTGAGTATGGAATCCAAGTCCAACACAGTCATTACTTTTTGTTCCGCCAAATAAATTATAGTCTTGTCCTGCTGATAGCCTTTATTTATAGGTACATACATGGTGTAAAAAATACGTCTCCCGAAAACTTTAACGGAAGCCTCATGCTGAGGCCTGATGTTCAGGCCCTGAACACATTTGTCGTTTACCACCTGTTTTGCCTCCATTTTAACACACCTTTAAAACTTAACGTGAGTAGATTACACAAACCTAAAAGACATGCTGATAAATCAAAATATTATTATGGAAGCAGAAACCAAAATAACAACCTATTTCAAACCGGTTATAGCTTTTTATGTGTCTACTATTAAAAAAAAAAAATGGCGGTTTCTATGATTTCGCCAATGACAATACTGATAGAGGCAAGGGATCAAGAAGATCGAATATTTATATATGAGATAATAAAAGAGTTAGAAATTAAAGACTTCAAATAAATAAATGGAAGTATTACAAGAAAAATAAGAAGAGGAATTAAAGCTTAATGTTATTTGACAAGATAAAATCACTGATAATGTAGATGAAGGGAGAGAACGCAAGTGACAAGAGAGATGAAAGATTAATGGGACGAGGGATGGAAGGTGGCAAAACATCATAAAGAGAAGACCGTAAATTGCGACAGTTAAAGAAAATATGATCAGGAGATCCTTCGTCTAAGCCACATTCACAGAGGGAGTTGTCTCTAACCCTTATTTTGGTTAAATGAACAGGCGAACAGCAGTGACCGATTCTCAACCGGCATATTATAGATGTAGAGAGTTTAGGGGCATCACGGAAAATAAAAAACCAAGGCTTAGAAGGAATGAGTTCCTGTATTGTAGCATAATGCTTGCCTTTCGCGGCACTAGATATCCTCCAAGCTTCTTTCCAATAAATGTGCAATCCTTGAGAGGCTAAAGAAACGAGATCATGGAAGTAGCACTTATAATGTGAGAGAGAACCTGTAGTAACTGCTTCTTTTGCATAGTAGTCTGCCAAGTCATTCCCCACTATGCCACTATGACTAGGTATCCAGATCAGAGCGATCTGAATGCCCTTTTCGTGGCACCTGAAGAGGGCAGATTTAATCTGGTAGATAAGAGGAAACTTAACTTTGTTTTGAAAGAGGTTGGAAAGAATGGCCAAAAGACAGCTTTTAGAATCAGAAAAAATAACAGTTTCATTCAAGGAATGAGACTCTGCATATAGGATGGCCTCTAAGATGGCCACTGCCTCACCGGTAAAAATCGAACACAACGCCGGACATTTGAAACTTAAAATAATTCTAAACTTTGGGATCCATACAGCAGCACCGACGCAGCGGTCGACCGTTTTGGAGGCATCAGTGAACATAGTCAGCCAACCCCGCCAATTCCGGTCGATAGCCGCTTTCAGCTCCGTCTCACCTGAGGGCGAGTTCTTCTGAATCCCTAAGTCCAGAACAACGGAAGGAGAAAAAATCAAACAGTCGAAAGGGGTTTCGAAAATTACATTTTTATGGCCCTGTAGTACAGGGCATGGGAGACGTAGGAAAGAAACAAAACTATTAAAAAGACGAGGATAGGTTTTATGGGTCCAGTATCCACCAGCGGAAATGAATTCGGATAGACAGTGTAATTTAGCGATAAGCGGATGATTCGATAGCTGAACAGCTTTATATAGGAACCTGTCAGAGAGGTATTGTCTTCTAAGGTGAAGAGGAGGATCCACACATTCAACTTGGAGTACATTAGTTGGAGACGATTTCATTGCCCCCAAGACGATACGGAGAGACTTAAACTGGATTTTATCCCAATTGAAAAGAGCTAATTTGTTGCAAGGTTCTAATAGAAAAGAACCATAGTCAAGATGGCTGCGGACAATTGCATTGTACAATAGTTTTTGGCAGTAAGGGTGAGCTCCCCACCATACACAATCAAAATATTATTATGGAAGCAGAAACCAAAATAACAACCTATTTCAAACCGGTTATAGCTTTTTATGTGTGAAATATGATAATACGTGCATGTCATAGTGACTTGCAAATCAGTATATGAAACTAGGCTTGAACTAGAAGAATCTCATTTTATTTTATTTATTTGGTACTCAAACAAGATACAATCCTTAGTTTTTATCATAAAAATGACAAAGTCACTATGATGTAAATAAATCAGATAAAGTGAATATAAAAAGAAAGATTATATCAGATAAAGTTTTGTAGAGTTCAGACTTCCTTTGTAATTTTAACTCGTTTGTTATGCAAAACTACTGACAAATATAGATACGATATAACTGTGGTGTGGCACTGGATAGGGCGTAGAAACATCTCGAGAAACATTAGAAAATGTTCGAAATTAGTTGTCGCTGGAATGTAATCCATTAGGAACACTACTCTATCGCATAGGGAGGGTGTAAGGGGTTATAAAATGAAGGGGTATTGCCTCCATTAAAGCTTAAAAACTTGACGTGATTAGATTACACAAATCTAAAAGTCACGGTGATAATTTTTTTTTAAATTATAGAAGCAGAAATCAAAATAACAGCCTATTTCAAACCAGTTATAGCCTGGTAGGTAACATCGGTGTGAAATATGATAATACTTGCGTATCATAGTGACTTGTATATAAACCCAAGTGTATAAGATATTATGAAACTTGATGAATGAAACGCGTCTTAATGATACTCTAATGGCAGAGTCACTATTGTAGTGCCTCAACCATATACGTAACGTTAATATTATATATCTGTCTCATTATGTTACTAACCTAACCTTCCCGAGGTAAGAGACCCGCGCCCCTGCAGTGGGGGACGATATGGGTTGTTAACCCTTTGACCGCCACAGTCGGCAAGATCTGACAGCCCTTGTTTCCGTGCCATAGGCACCAAAATTCTCAAATTAAAAATCTTAATTATCTTACATTTTTGTCGGCAGAAGCCGACATTAGCGGTGGGGTACGATTTGTCAAAGAGTAGCTAATGGCTATGGGTTAACGATGTTATTTTGACGCAATATACGACAATCCACCAAACGCACTGTTTCACTCCACATCTCTCCCGGTCCCGTCCTTACACTATGATGTAAAGAAATTAGATAAAGTGAATACTTCCGTGGTGAATACTAGCTTTGTAGAGACAGTGTTCAGAATTCCTTTGGAATTTTACCTCTTTGTTATACAAAATTACTGACAAATACAGATACGATATAAGCTGTAGTACTGATCTGCCGTAGAAACGGTGGAAAACTGTATGTAGTAAATAGTGTGAAATATTGTAAAATGATAGGTATTAGTTAAAGTCGCTAGATTGTCATCCATTAGGTACACTATCGGGTGTATCGGGTGTAAGGAGTTCCTAATTCTACCGGAAAGTGACGACCGGAAAGACGCTCTGGCGTTCAATCTGGCGATAGGCTCCGGCCGTGACTAGTCAGCACCCTCAAAGCAAAGTCGTGTAACGTGAAGTGTCTTCTGACGTCTTACGTTAAATGATGCTTTGTGAAGGAGGATGGAAGTCTCTAGTAGTGGGACAGACACAAAATGCTGCCCCGCTATCTTCGCGCTAAATCCCTGATTGTGCAGCAGTGTCGGTTGATGATCGGATGAGAGATAAGCAACTCCGGGGAGGTTCGGTTCAGGCGTCTTCGCGCGCGCGGTCTCCGAACTATGGCGTTTTCGTAACTTGGAGGATTTCTCGTTCTCCTGCATCTGCGTGGTGGTTGATACCGGCGTAGAGCAAATTCCCTACGCTGATGACCACTGACCAGGAGACAACTAGGCTCTCTGACTACCTTAGTGATGTGGCCGACGAAGCCCAACAAAGGTGTACCCATCTGCGCAACTGGTATTTCTGGCGCTCCGGGGGACTTCAATAATGGTGAATCAGCAATGATTGTTCCCATATCACGAAAGTTCACGAAACTGGATATGCTGGTAGAGAGAGACATACAAACTTGCTTTGTCTCTAAACCTCACTCATACTGATCGACCAGCCGATGTTGATGACCACACGGCTACTCGTTTGGACCTTCAAATAACAACTGAACCAGACTGATACACATGTGTCAGTGTCAGATTCTCCCCTCTGAGAACTTCTGACCACTGCCTGGTAAATCTGTACTGGCCTGCTCTCCTGTGTAGAGGTACAAGTCAGCTGAATAGGGTGAGATGCGGCAATTATTTGCCTGTATAGTTAGAACAATGTATTAACGGCTAATTTGTAGGAGAATTTTATATGTCTGAAGCTTGTGTAGCTGCTAGCTGAAGCTGTTTCCTACATAATGGGGTGAGAACGTGTTAAAAAAATTTTTTATCACTTTTTCATGGTAGCTATCATGATTTATTTTCATAGTATATCACAACCTATTTTTATATCATAGCGACATAAATACATCAATGTAAACTCATTGAAATGTTCCCAAAAATCACTTATTAATATGCCTGAGGAATTTCCTTCTCAGTGGAAGCTTTTGTCCTGCGTGTCATCATAATTGTATAACAGGGTGGTCGTGTCAATCTGGGCACGTCACACCACCTGCCGAACGCCGATCACCTTTGAATGGCGCATACAATGGGGTTTAACAATCGGCAGCCCTTATCAATCAATTTGTAAACATTTCCGCTAACAATGCATGCTTTACGTCTGCATTTGTGGAGAAACTTCGTCCCTGGACAGTTTCCGTGCCACATCTTACAAAATGTTTCATAAAATATTGTTTTTCTTTTTATACATATCGCACACGAGCTACGCCGATTGGGTAAGCATTAGAATTAAGCTTTGTACAACAAAAAAAACTTATACGTATTCTATATAGCTTCTAATTACTTAATAATGTCAGTATCGTAAGATTTGATTCGAAACTAGCTTTACTATATGAAACGATCTGGGTGAATATTGGTTAAATACTAAAAATGTCGTCCCATTCTGGCTGTTTGATAACCAGTCTTTGTCGTTCAATTAACAGTGTTTATCGAATTTAATTAAATTTTTCAAAAAAGTGATACGGTACCGACGATCAACATTAAGATTACAGGAATTAAATAGAATTATTATTTTAAAATGGGGGAAACTCGCACTCGGTGGACCGATGACCTAGTGTAAAGGTTGCAAGAAGCCCCTGAATGCGGGCATCCTTGGGGAGCAGCTTTTGTTCAGCAATGGACGTCTTTTGAATGATGATGGTGATGACGATGATGGGGAATGCACACAGTTACACACAAATCTCTTAACGGTCTTGAAATTGGACAACTTTTTGCATCGTTCTACAACTTAATGCTGAAATTGCAAATTTGACTTTTCATATAAATAGATAGATAGATAGATAAAGCATTTATTGTAATTGCTGTGATCACACACACAAAACAAACTTGAACACAAAAATGATAAACACAGGAAAAATAAATAAAAATCTATCTGTTCGTCGGCCAAATTGGTTTGGTACCAAAATTTTATTTTCCAACTGGAACCTACAGTCCTATTTTACTTTTTCTGCTATAATAAACAATAATACTGATCCAAAAACATATCTAAAAGTGTCTTTCTCAGAAAAAGGACTTTTCATATTTTCATGGAAGAGTTTCTTTCGATATTTTTTATCACCACATTATTGCATCAGATCATTTGTATACGACCAAAACAACATTCTGATATGACCTACAGTTTTTTATTTTTCCTGTAAATACTAAAAAAAAACTCGCTTATAATAAATATTAAGCTGCTTATTGATGTGATTGATTTACTGCTATGTATTTGTAGATATAGTTGCTATGTTACGAAATTAGAACTTTATAAATAATTTATTGATAAAAATTATCATAAGTTCAGTTCATTTTATTTATGTCATGAATGGTTTTATTAGCTTACAGTGAGTAGACATATATAAAATTCAGATGCTATAAACTAATCATACTGCTGAGTCATATTAACTGCAGCAAACTATAAGACTTTCTCACTTTAAAGTTTTAGAGGTTAGTTGTCTAAGAAAAGAACAGAAAAGCTCTAACCCATATTTAGCAATAATTGACCATGCTGAATACGTTAAAAACAACAGACTTCAATCGCAACAATTCCAATTTTGCTATGTTTTTGTTGATTTTCTCAAAAACCACTGAATCGATTTCGATAAAATTTATATGGGACCACCTGTGAAGTATACCCTTTCAAACAAAAAAAAGAATTTTCCAAACCGGTTCAGGCGTTTTCAATTAATCGGTGAACATACATAAAAAAAAAGATTCCGACGAATTGAGAACCTCCTCCTTTTTTGAAGTCGGTTAAAAAAATAAAACCTACCGCATTTAATGTGTATCCTATCCTATATAAATTTGTGGAACAAACGACATCTGGCACATTTTAGCTACAGGCGGTTACAAATAAACCGAAAAATATTACACTCTCCACTTGGACACTCGGGTGATAAAACTGAGATATTTAGTTAAATAGTCATATTGAATCCCCACTTGGCTAAAGTACATACAGGATGTTAAAAAAATGAGTTTGAAATTTTAAGGGGTTACTCAAAATCAAGTTTAGAATAGAGAATATAGGAAAAAATCCGATCTACAATTTTTTTTTTCAGTTTCCCATGCCAAATCTGAATAGTGAATCAAAAATATATAAGGGAAACTGAAAAAAACTGTAATTTTATCGGATTTTTCAATATTTTTCTGTATTCTAAGTATACTCAAGTATTCTAAGTATACACAAGTATACTTAGAATACATAGGAATCAATTCTTGGATGATTTAAGGGGTTATTCAGAAGTTACACCTTAAAATTTCAAACGCAGGTTTTTAACATTCTGTATAAATTATACAGCGGAAGGTCAATTTTGGTTCTATACAAGGTGTTAACAAATTAGCTGTCATTACTTAAACTGAGGCTTCTACTCATGAAACTGAACAACTTTACCAAAGGAACCCATAGTGAATTCTCAAAAAAAATGTGGACTTCCCATACTAAGTGACCAGGTCAGGTGACAGACTTGTTAGAAAAGTACAAAAAAGTTCTCGAATTGACTGAGGGTGCCTTGGGAAAAGTTGTTCAGTTTCACTAGTAGAAGCCCCACTTTAAGTAATGATAACTAATTTCTTAACACCTTATATAATTTCACAGATATCCGACTGGATGGGGCCTGTACGTGATCAAATGTAAGTACATACTTACATAATTAAAAAGTCTTGTCAAAACTTCGCAAAAAATCACCGGTCAGTAATAATAGGTGCACTGGGAGTAGGATCCAGCCTGGGTATTCCATTTCATATACATATATTGAGTAAACTCTCTCTGATGGCCTCTACGTGTTGGATTTCTATCCCCACGCAAGCCTTAAAGGACCGGGTTCGTCCCGTGAACTACCCTTGAGAGATACAATAATAATAATAGAAACTTTATTTCGGAAATTAATCCATCGTCTATACATAAGTACTAAAAAAATTATTCACAGTATTGAGGGACCATCTAGAAAATTCGCTGATGATCAACCAAAGCCCGTTGAAGAGTCGTTGAAGACAGCACCTATTCAGCAGCCTCGAGAATTCCCTGAGCCTCCGCCAGTCATGGGGCTTCCATATGGGCTACCTAGTAAAGGACTGGCCGTGAGAGACGAAGCGGCCGAGTACAACTCCGCTACTAACATGAGGGTCAAGTTGGAGGCCACGCTGAAGACAGCCGAGGGCCTGGTGGAGACTCTCAAGGCGCAAATACTTGCTGTGTCGACACGCGAGTACCTGCTGAAGGAGGCCATTACAAATGGCAGGTATGTACCGGTGGTACTTGTGCAAAAATATAGAAAACAAATTACTTTGGTGGTCACTTGTTCTAAAAGTTATCTTAGTCTTGCTGCCAAATATCAATATAAACAGCATTCAATATTGATGTGTTCTGGAATGAAGATAAGATAGCTAAAGCTAATTAGTTCCCCATTGCGTTGAGGAAGCTTGGTAAGTCCACTTCCATCTTTGGCATCACTTACCACCTGGTAAGATGATGCCAAATGCTAACCAATTGTGGATAAATAAAAAACTGCTTTAAAAGTTTACAGCAAGCTTAAACTTTAACCTTTTACACAAAGTACCTTAATTTTCTTTCTACGTCACTGTTATAAAGTTACTTTGACAAAACCTGTCCAAAATACTATGACTCGAATGGATTTAACGAACATAATTGAGCTGGTCAACTTTTTTGCACAGGTCCGGTTTGACCACAGTGACCGTGACGTCACTGGGCCAACTGCCACGGACCTACATAATCAGGGATGGGTTCTGGACGTACTGCAACGGCGTGTTGCAGTCACCGAACAACAGAAACCCAGCAGCAGGTTTCACCCTAATGGATGCGATCAACAACATGCCGAGGTGTATTGGAACAGAAGTAAGTAAAAAAGCGGCCAAGTGCGAGTCGGACTCGCCCATGAACGGTTCCGTAGCAGCAAGTAACATAATATAAAAGTTCTTATAGTTCGTTGTAAGTAAATTGCGGTTTACGATTTATGATGTATTAAAAAAAACTACTTACTAGATCTCGTTCAAACCAATTTTCGGTGGAAGTTTGCATGGTAATGTACATCATATATTTTTTTTAGTTTTATCATTCTCTTATTTTAGAAGTTACAGGGGGGGGGGACACACATTTTACCACTTTGGAAGTGTCTCTCGCGCAAACTAGTCACTTTAGAAAAAAATGATATTAGAAACCTCAATATCATTTTTGAAGACCTATCCATAGATATCCCACACGTATAGGTTTGATAAAAACAAATTTGAGTTTCAGTTCTTAGCATGGGGAACCCCCAGAATTTATTGTTTTTTTTTTCTATTCTTGTGTGAAAATCTTAATGCGGTTCACAGAATACATCTACTTACCAAGTTTCAACAGTATAGTTCTTATAGTTTCGAAAAAAAGTGGCTGTGACATACGGACGGACAAACAGACAGACAGACATGACGAATCCATAAGGGTTCCGTTTTTTGCCATTTGGCTACGGAACCCTAAAAAACGGGGTGGTTTAAGGAAAGGAAGTTTTCATTTCACAAAATAAAGTTTGCATTATTTTATTTTATTTAAATATACAGTTCGTTTCGTTAAAATGCATAAAGCAGTTCCGATGTTGGTCATATCACATGTGCTGGTACATATGACCAACATCGGAACTGCTGTATGCATTTGAACTACAGACGTCGCACTCTTAATAATACAACGAACGACCGAATTAAAAATTTTGGCGAAATGAGATTTGATTAAAAAAACCGAGATAAAAGAGCAAGCCTCACAGTCTCTGTAAAAAAAAAACACCTCTATTTCTTAAGCAATAAGGTAAGGACTTTTTGGCGGGAACTCGCGGCAAGAGTTTGTCTTTTTTGTTTTATTATCCGAAAAAATAGATATCGTGGTTTTTAATGCATAATATTGATAGTGTATTGTTCAATAAAGTGCCATTTAAGTGTCTAATATGTAGGATAATGAAATAAAAGTGTGTAGACTGTGTTTCGAGTGCTCTCAAGAAGTCCATGAAATCTTTATCAAAAGTGCTATCATTTTGTTGAAGAATAGAGAAAAAGTTAAAGACGACAGAAATTGATAATAAATGAGAACTCAAATGAAATAGAAAAATATTTAGAGAAGAGCAAACTACGTAAGAATAGGCTGTATGGCCAGAGAAGCCTTTGCCTTTTCCTTGCAAAAGCAGGAAAGAACCAAACAAAAAAAAAAAAAAAGCAATAAGGTAAGAAAATATTTGCGTCTTTATTCGTCCCCCCGCACACGCGAGTGTCTCTCTTTTAGGTCCGATTTTTATCAAAACTTATTTTGGCAAATTTTGAATTCGGTCGTTGTTTTATTAAGAGTGCGACGTTGTAACCGCGCAATTGCACTATGGAATAGGTATTATAGAAAAACAAAGCAAGCATACATTTTTGTTAAGCCAGATGTCTTCATAACGATAACACTTTTGTCACTTATAAACTTAAGTAAAAAAGTCAGAGAAAAGGGAATAATAGATACAACTCTACTCTAGTGCCAAAACACCTCTACGTTTTTCCTTTTCTTAATTTTGTTAAGTTTGGAACATTTTATATTTTTTTATTTGCCACTCCAAAAAAAAATCATTATTTTCTCAAAACTTGGTCTTCTATATTTTTATACAATCTCCTCTTCAACATTACTAGTTCGTTAATTCTGAATAACACAAATACCTACAGACTATTATTTAATCTGTGCCTACATGTACTCCCTTACAAGCCCGAGTTTTTTTTTTTTTTTTTTGTTTGGTTCTTTCCTGCTTTTGCAAGGAAAAGGCAAAGGCTTCTCTGGCCATACAGCCTATTCTTACGTAGTTTGCTCTTCTCTAAATATTTTTCTATTTCATTTGAGTTCTCATTTATTATCAATTTCTGTCGTCTTTAACTTTTTCTCTATTCTTCAACAAAATGATAGCACTTTTGATGAAGATTTCATGGACTTCTTGAGAGCACTCGAAACACAGTCTACACACTTTTATTTCATTATCCTACATATTAGACACTTAAATGGCACTTTATTGAACAATACACTATCAATATTATGCATTAAAAACCACGATATCTATTTTTTCGGATAATAAAACAAAAATGACAAACTCTTGCCGCGAGTTCCCGCCAAAAAGTCCACAAGCCCGAGATTTTTTGAAAGATCTGATTATTCCTACACCAACAGTTTATTTTATTCACAGCAGAGACAATTTATGTTTCAATAAAACTTCAGTTAAGCGTTACTCTATCTTTTTGCTGCTACGGAACTATTACTCATCAAATACGCTATATGGGAAAACATACCAGTATTATTAGATGCTATTATATTAATCAATCACACTACCTCATCTATATTTAAAGATTAAATATTTTTAAGATTGAAAACATAATAAAGTTAAATGAAACAAGACTCATGCAGTCATAAACGCAATAATAAAAAATGCAATAATCTCCAAACTGGCAATAGTAGAACTCTCCTTTCGAAAGCTTGACAAATAGTTGCAAGTATTTTTCGTAGGTATCGTCAACGCAAGATCCCTGCGTGTTCAACTCTGTCATCAAGTACGAGACGATTCCGACGAGGCGGGCAGCGGAATACGTGGAGGAAGACTTTTTGTGCCTCAAGCCTGGCTTCCGAAACACCCTGGAGCAGTACCTGAGTGTGCCCAAACATGTCATCAACGAGACTTGTCTGCAGGGTGAGTTCAGATTTCATTCAGATTAAACTTTATTACTTAAGATATTTGGACTGTGATCCTGAAACACTATGGTTATCGATCGATCGCAATGATATTTTATTTAATATCATTGATCGATCGATACTTATATCCCTTACAAATTGATCTCTCCATACAAATAGATAGTTAGACTGATATTTTTTTCAAAAAATGTTTCATTTATTTAAAAAGTGGTATAGTACAAGTGCCTAAGTTATTTCAACTGCGTTATATACGTGCGTAAATCTCTTCTTCATTTCATCAAACGCTCTCGCGAAACCGCAGTGACTCGCTTCACTGTTTCAAGTAAAAACAAAATATAAACAATGAAATGAATTACTATCTTTCAATCACCAGGAGTCGTATGGAGCCTCAAAGATTTCAACAGTAACTGCGGCGTCCGCACCATGACGGAGTACACGTATTACCCCCTGAAGGGCACGCCCGCGGTCGCCCTGCCGCTGGACTACTGCACGGAGCAAGACGGCGCCTGCAAGATGATCGTAGCCTGGCACGTCTCCAACGCCTCTATAGAGAACTTCGAGTTCCTCAAGGACGAGACCGATTTCAAGAAATACTTTATCAAGCCTGGAGCGTTCGTAGAACGAGTGTAGATAACGTTTAGTTTAAATAATTCTTTAAACAATTGTTGGTATTCCAACAATCACTACGTGTAAAATAGATACCTATAGTTCATTCCAATCAAAAAAAGCAAAAGGTAAACAAACATAGTATGCACAGATGACATTAACATGTGTCAGTTCCATAATAAGTTTGTTTACGTTTTGCTTTTTATTGATTGGAATGAAATGAACTATACTTATAATTTATATTTTGTGAGAGCATGTCATATCAATAGTTAATTAATGCGTATAAATAAAATTGTTAGTTCATAGATTATTCTTTTGAACTTTTGTAAATAGCCAAGCTGTAACCACAAGTTGAATTCATGAAATTATGAAATTATAAAAACGGTGAAATCCTTGTAAAATCTTATTTAGTTACTACACATTTAAACGACGTCTTTTTATGGCTATTTAATAAATAAATAAATATCCGGGACAAATCACACACTGTTATCTGGCCCCAAACTAGGATTCCCTGTATAGGTATTATGGGAACCAGAGACTGTTATACATACACATATTTTTAAAATACATCATTATAACGTAATACACCCAGACACAGATCAAACAAATCTACTCATCAATTTCAATTTCAATTCTTTATTTGCCAAGTAACAATGTAACATTACTTTTAGCTCGTTCAATACAAAAAATAACAGTAAATAATAATAATTAGCATTAAAATTAAAAATATTTTCCTTATTCGAAGCTGAGCATGTCCTTAGGCGCTTCAAAATACTCATCTAAACTATAAAATGCATTGCCTTCCAAGAAGTTCTTCCCGTTACGTTATGAGGCAGCAATTCTAGTCCTTGGTGCAATTAATTTATTTTTATTTCTAGTGTTATACTTATGTACATCTTTAAATCTTAAAAAAGTAGATTTTTCAGTACGAACTTCTATTAACGAACGGTAAATATACAAACAAACAAGTGTCATTATCCTATTATCAATAAATAGATTTCGCGCCGATGTTCGCCTATGTTTTCTGTTTATTATTCGCAGTTTTTGTAGCCTTAGTAATTTTTGAATTTCTGACCCATTACCCCAAACTATGATTGCGTAATTTAGCAGTGATTGCACCTGCATAGTAAATATTTATTAATGTCTGTTTATTAACAAGAGATTTTAGTTTAAGCAATGCGTAATCACATCACAGAAATGTTTGCCCTGGGTGGGGATCGAACGCAAGATTCTCGAATCGGTACTAACCACTGAACCACACCACAGAGTCAGTCAAATTTGATCCCAAAAAAAATCCAAACGAATAAGCGAGATTAATTTACTTAGAAACGGTAAGGAAACAGAGAAAAATTAAAGGAAATCTGTAAAAAACTGCTTTCATAAAAAAGAAGCCGGCTAAGTATACGGAAACTACATACATCACAGTATAAGGATATTTATACAGTATGGACACTCCCTGCCGCTCTCTGAAGGCGACCTCACTCCCCCTGTGTGACCGATGTGTGACCTAATAGTCAAGGGTTGGCACACGGTTGGCATTGGCAAACTAAATACATTTATTTGTGGTGTGCGTTCCGAGAGTACGGTCTGACCGCAACCGTTCACTTTGACAACAGGATAGCATAATATAAATCGCTTAAGTGTGAAAGAGAAGGTACAAAACGATTGCTGTCAGAGTGCAACCTTGGAACGACGTAAAGGCTTCTATGTACATACAGCCTTGTCTTCATTTAAAATGTATATTCTAAAAGTCTGTCATTTTATATTCACGTCTGTCAAAAAGACTGGGATATAATTCAAGTCTTTTGGTAATATTCTAAGAACAGCACATCTGCATCTGCAGTACCAGTGAAGGCGTAACTAGATAAATAAAATGGCATTTCAAAACAATCTGTAAACATCTTCATAATCATCACATATTTTGATAAAAATAACAAACAATCCTTTATTTATGAACAATAATTTTCAGATTTTGCTAATATTTAATGTATTAGCCATTTTTGTAATGTATATTTTATCACACATTTGTATTCAATAAATTACTTACAATATCAATGGCTTATTGAAAATACAAAAAAAAAACATAGGTACAACTGTATCAATATGGAATATATTTACACGGTTTTCTTTTATTTTGACAAAATACGTGACGATTATGGAGATTTTAACAGATTATTTTTTACCTACATTTCGAAATACCTAAATAGTGGTAAGTAGCAGGTGAAACTGAGAATAATTTCCTCATCGACATATTACATACTAGATGATAGGGAATTTTCCACGGCTTTCTCTAAACTCAACTAGATGGCGCTGATCAACATTGGAAATAAGAATATCTCTAAAAAATCTACAAAACTGATTGATATTACTGATTAATATTATAATAATAGAAGCTTTCGAAGATTACTTTTCATTTTTTTTTTATTTTGATCCAAAAAATACTTTTCATAGTGTTTGATGCACAAAGCTTGTCAGTATTGTTTTTGTATTTCTTAAAAGACGTCTAACATGATACCGAGTTCTAAATTGCATTTTAATCATAAAAATGTATTGAAATCTATTTATTTTTGGTTCGGAAGAAGAAATTACATATATCAGAGAAACCGGAATGCATCCAGGTCATCCATACTTGATAAAGTTGTAAATTTATCGTTTCAGTTAATTCATTTAATAAGAATCTATGTTCATGTGGCTTTTTATATATTTTCAACTATATTAAATTTATTTTGATACCGTTAATTCTACGCTGCTTTTAAAAATACATTGCCAAAGCTAAGAAACGCCATCTATTGAATCTTATGAACGGTGTGATATACGTCATCTGAAAACTCTCTATTAGATTTCAACTAGATAAATAAAATGGCATTTCAAAACAATCTGTAAATATTTTCATAATCATCACATAACTTGATCAAAACAACAAATAATCCTTTATTTGTAAACAATGACTTTAAGATTTTGCTAATATTTAATGTATTAGCCATTTTTGTAATGTATATTTTATCACACATTTTTTTTTTCAATAAATTAATTACAATATCAATATACAAAAAAATATAGGGACAACGGTATCAATATGGAATATATTTACACGGTTTTTTTATTTTACATAAAATACGTGACGATTATGGAGATTTTAACAGATTATTTTGTACCTACATTTCGAAATACCTGAATAGTGGTAACTAGCAGGTGAAACTGAGAATAATTTCCTCAAGGACATATTCATTTGCAATATGACTTTCCAAAATGTATCATTTTTTATTTTGATTTTGCTGATTAGTTCGTGTTCATGGATAAGTTAAAAAATCATATTAAAAGGTTTATGAAATTCTTTCATTTCCATAAATCTTTGATCGATAAACCGCCCGCCCTCGGAATTTATTTATGTTACACATCCGTGTTTGGGTTAATCTATTCATTGTGTACTAAGTTTCAATTTATTCAATCGATCCGATAGATTCACAGCAAATTGGCTGTGACCGAGACGGACGAACAGACAGACCCACGAGTGATCGTTTTACTTTTTTGTGGTACAGAACTCTGAAAGAATCGCCTTGATGCCAATCGGACAGAAAAACTGGCTGTTTTTCTATCAGAGTTTACCGTTTTTAAAATTTTAATTATTCAGTTAATCTTTCTTTAATTTGCTTAAACATTTTCTTCCAATGGTATTTGTTATTATTTCTGTCCACTAAATTATCCGGCACTAACTATTTTATTATCGGATACCCGGCCAGATCCAAAAAGTAAAATCCTGCCAAAGACAAATCCCTCAAGACAAGGCTGTATGTCCAAGCAGCCTTAATATAGGCAATAGGCAGCCCGTGATGCATAAACACGTCTACAGACATGAAGAAGTGTCAAATTTCTATGTAGTAAAAATGGCGCGAAATTTGTATGAAGTGTCCGGGCTGTGTACATACATAATACATGATAATACTTAGCCGCCTTCTTTCTTATCAGAGCAGAATTGAGATCATAGCTTTGACTGAAGACTTGGGGACACTCACAATCAATTTTCAAATCTTAAAATTTTTTCTCGAACGCAATCACGACAATCGTTATTTATTAATTTTTCCAATGATTTTACGAGTAGATAAACGTTTACTTTGAGTGACCTTATTTTATTTGTATCATATCATATTAAATAATTGCTAAACGCACTCAGATAAACAAAAAATCTCAGATAAAAAATATATAATCCAGTTGCAACGGTGGCAGTCCGGGAGTTGACTGTTGTTAACAACCCATTACGTCCCCACTGCAGGGGCACGGGTCTCCTCCCATAACTCGGGAAGGTTTAGGCCATACTCCACACACGGGGGCCACCAAGTCCGGATTGGTGGAGGTTGTGGGGTTAGTAGCCAACCCCAGTGTCAGAAGTTTTCAAGCCGCCTATAAGGCCTCTGACGTGGCTTAACGACTGCTAGCGATAGCAGCCGGCACCAACGGCTTAACGTGCCTTGCGAAGCACGGAAACGGTCGAGATAAATGCCACTAACACAAACCCATCCAGGTTATGACCGTGTCTTTAGTCAGTTACCTGCGTGATCGATGCGACCACGCAAGCCGCACTGAGCCACGACCGCTTCGTTTCGAGTTGACTGTATTTAAAGTGAATAATGAAATATTGGTGTCGATTCGGTGTTTACGATTAAACTTATTTGACAGGACTAAACTAAATTTAAGCGCCCTGTCCTTGTCTTTTCGATACAGAAAGAAAAATACAGAACACTTAAGTTTAATCCTGTCAAATAAGTTTAATCGTGAAAACCGAATCGACGCCAATTATTTACTCAATATAGTTAGATCTTTTATTAAAGTTATAGAAACTGTTACTCGCTTGGATTTTCATTACATATTACATAAAGTTATACAATTTTTAATTTATAAAAATTTCGCAATTCCTTCGCAAACTACTATATTGAAAAAAGTCGCCATCGTTTTACAATTTAACACAGTTTTAAAACAAAATGTAGTTTTTGTCATTATTGTCATCAAGAACACATCAAAATTCCATATATGTATTATACTTTTTTAGTCTAAGGTGTTAAAACCGAACATCTGCGGACGTGTCAGTCCCATGTCTGACATGAGTCATGTCATGACATTACATTAGCATAACTGACAACATTTCAAATTTTATTTTTTATCTCCAGTCATCACTCATCAAAATGAGTTAAGTATATACAGGTGTTAAAAAAAGTGCGTTTGAAATTTTAAGGGGTTACTCAGAATCAAGTATAGAATCCAGGAAAAATATTGAAAAAATTCGCTCTTCAATTTTTTTTTGCAGTTTTTCATACAAATTCTCGATTCACTATTTAGATTTAGTATGAGAATCTGAAAAAAATAATTGAAGAGCGGATTTTTTCAATATTTTTCCTGGGTTCTGTACTTGATTCTGAAACCCCCCCCCCCCCCCTGACCCCTTAAAATTTCAAACGCACTTTTTTTAACATCCTGTATAGAAAATTCAAAAGTACCCGTATTTTTAAATCGTTAGAGATATCTCTTTTACTAGATACTCTCTGTTACTAGATACTAGATCTATACTAGACAATCACTTTTTTCCAGGCTTGGAACACGCGGATCCACCGTTGTGGGGACGGTGAGCAATTGGGCATGCCCACAACCCTAATTGAGGTCGATAGGCTATTTAATGTTGTATCAAACGCCTCAGAGAAAATAAAAATGGATTTAATTCCCCCGAATCCCGACCGAAGCACTTTTTTGAACTTGTCCTTAGGTCTGATAAAAAACAGTCTGATAGAAATACATTTTTTTCTATGATTGTATCCTCCTTATCTTAGGGACAACTTTCGGTGTAGGAACTCAGTGCATGGTCGACAACCTCGGGCATGTAATGCGCTCCTTTCGGTCTTTCCTTCTTAATGTTCATTCCAATCAATCAAAAAAAAAGCAAAAGGTAAACAAAGATAGTATGCATCTGACATTGACATTTGTCATTTCCATAGTAAGTTTGTTTACCTTTTGCTTTTTTTTTGATTGGAATGAACTATACAGCAATGACTTCTTTAGTAAATATTTTGCGTTTTTTTGATATTTCTGTTCTACTGGTGTGCAATAAAGAATATTTATCTTAACTTATTGATCTTAGGTATGATGATTGATTGAACGATTCAAAAGATTTAATGTCCTCGTGTTTAGTGCAACAAACGAATGATGGAACGAATATTTTCGCAATATAAGAAAAGCTTAATTAAGGCGCTAAGTATAGCCAAATCGCAATATTCAATTCAAATTCTTGAAATAATGGTTAAAGCTATCACCATGGAAAAAATATATAACATACTTCCAACAATGAAAAACAAATTGTATTGAACAGAATCATAAAAATCACAAAAACTTTGATGAAAAAAAATATCCTGTAGACCCTGTATTTTGCATAAATTGCAAATTCTCTCGGAAACACAATATTTGTTTATGTTGAAACCAACACACAAAAATCGACCATTTTAATACCTTCAATGTATCTTGAACGGATTTTTTTTAACTTATTTGAAAGCCAAGAAAAGTAATAAAAACATCGAAATCTCGAGAATTTTGCGTTCGGCCTTGACGTAACCGCCGCGATGGTACCCACACTGATCTGTACTTAAAATGAGTAGGGCGTTACGGTCGATATTATATTGTCATACATCAACCTGCTCAGATTGAGTGTACTTCGCGCCTTAAAAGCATTTAATACATGAGGCGCATATTGACTATGAAAAAAATAGCGAATCTCAATTTTTTTTCAGTTTCCCATACAAATTCTTGATTCACTTTACGGATTTAGTACGGTAAACTAAAATTTAAATTTAAAAAATAGCGTTACGGTACGTGATGATGTTTACAAAGCGGCTAACCCGTCTGTAATAGTACATTATGGTACTAGTGTGTAACATTGGTGATTACCGTCGAGGCGCCATTGAGACCCGAGCCGTAGGCGAGGGTCTTAAGAGAGCCAAGGACGGTAATCATCAATACACACGAGTATCATACGACGTTTTTCAACACACTTGTGAATAAAATAACAATAAAAACTCATTTCAACAGTGAAAACGAGTTGTGAAAAATGTTTCGCTATGGCGGGAAAAAATAATCAGTTTACCTATGCGCGCGCATTGCGATCGGCCACAGACTAAAGGGATGAGGTTTTTTTTTATTTTCGGCGCATAGGATTTGCGCCTATTCTGCCTCGTACAAAATGGGGAATTTAAAGTTTTCTTTTATTACAGAGAAAACAATAGTTATATTTGAGTGAAAGTTTTATTTATTAAACACGTACGAGTTAAAATTATCTATTTAAATAAGAAGTTGCATGAAATGAGCAAGCAATAGGAACATTAATTTATTTGTTCTATTGAACACGATCTTTTTTTTTTGAATAAAAACTTTTTTAAGAACAAAGCAACTCAACCAATAAAATTTAAAAAAAATCTATAACTCACTAGTGCGTTATAGCTATGAAAAAGTCACAGTTTGATTATGGGTGTCATTCTGTGCCTAATTGCGGTGACCATAAAGCCACTTTATGAGCAAGTGTGTTGAAAAAATACTTATTCTGCAATTTGGCTACGTTATGTGCGTATAAAAAAAAACTTTCAATTTACGCAGCTTTCTCCAAGATAAGGGATTTATTTTTTTGTTAAATCTCAACCTCCGATTATTTTTTTAGCAAATATCTCGGAAACGGTAAAACATATCGAATATCTGACAGAAATTAACCAAAAGCATGTAATACATGAGACGCATATTGGCTAAGAAGAAAATGGCCAATCTCTCTTTTTTTTCAGTTTCCCGTACAAATTCTTGATTCGCTATTCAGATTTAGTATGGGAAACTAAAAAAAGGGTTGATCGGACTTTTTAAATATTTTTCCTGTTGTCTATACTTGATTCTGTGTAGCCACGACCGCTTGTTCTAGTATATACTACCAAAAATATGGCAAACATCACCGCGCAGGACCAGCTTTATACTGGAAAAGAGTAGTTTGATAAAATGTCGTCGTGCGAACTTACGATATCTCAAACAGTTTAATTTTATTTAATACAGCAACATTCAGGAAAATATTATGTAGACATAATGTAATCCTGCAATCAATTATGAGATCCCGGGATTCCCGGGGCATGTCCATATTAACATCAACATTTGAGGTCATTGATCCCAAATGGCGCTACCTATGCTGATCATTATAAAGGAGACGTTTCACGGGACTATGGACCTTGGACCTGGTCTGTGTACTAAACATCATAAATAAGTCATTAGAAACATAGTCTTTTCTAATTGTACATTTCCTTCGATTTACCTTGGTTGCGAGGTTCATCTAGTTTCTCAGATTTAACAATCGCAACACATAAATCACCCAACATGGCGAAGCGAGCGCAATTTTGAGCATTTTACGTTCAGAAACTAGATTTTGTACATACAATTGAAATTAATAATTTAGTTGTCCGACAAGTAACTCGAAAACCAGCTGTTATGCCTGTAAAAGCGGCAAGGCATATCCGCAGATTTTCAAAATCGTACACCAATGTCAGAAGTCAGAACAGAAGGGTGTTCAGTCAATCAGAGTCAGAGAAAGCATCTGAGGAATATGTGGACGAAGCCGTAATTTCTGAACGTGACCTACTATTGCAAGCTTCAGTGTTATCATTTATATTGTAAAAAGTGCTGACAAAACATTATGCTTGAACCACGCAACCCTGCTTCTAATATTTTTTTCATTATTTTTCCTAGAAAGCCTATATTTTTCTATATTTTTTGTACTACGTACATGTCCAGGCACAAAATGAAACGTGTCCTTACATATTTTTGCGCTCGCTTTGTTAAGCGTCTCTTATTTCTATTGCATAGTGCGATCTATTGTACTGCCTTGTTAATTACAAAATAGGAGAAATATACAGGGTGTCCAAAAATTGAAGGATAATCCTTCACCTGCGGATTGGTCGAATCATTTCCTACTACATATCAAAAATTTTTTCCAGTAAAAGTCCCACCATTTTTGTGATATCGGTACTTTTAGTTTTTTTTTTTTTTAAATTGACCTTCAGTTTAATGCATGCCATTCCTACAAATTATATTTTTAAGTCCTGTTTTTTTTTTTAATATTCGTGAATACATAATTCATCAAACACAATGGTAAATTATTTCTTAAAGTGCTGGCAAATCCTGTAAAAAAAAGTTTTGCAAATTTTTTACAAAAACTTTTTCGAATAGTTAACTTCGATAGCCTGTGGTGTAAAAAAAAATTACTAAGCTGATCGTGCCAACAACTTAAAAAAATTGCTTAGTTATTGACAATTCTAAAATAATATAATTGTTTGACATTACATTAAAAACATTTTTTTAATGATAATTCTAATGCACCAAGGTCGAATTTTTGGAGTTTTGCTATACTAAAATTCTATCGACATAAAGTAACTAAGCAAGACTTTGGTTATACCTACGCAAAGAAAGGCGTAAAATTGTCCTTAATCTTCATTTTATTCATTAAATAAAATTGCATACTTACAATACATTTTACAGCTTGAGGTACTTCATTTGATAAAATTTTTATCTAGAGTAGAGGACACTATATTTGGAAGTGAGTCCGACTCAACCACAACCTTTTTTGAGGGCTGGATCCAAGCCTGGCTTGGAAGTCATAATTACCATAGATAATTATTATATTGATAATAACATAAACACATAAAAATGCAATTAATTAAATTATGAACGCAATCATATCGTTTTATGTGTATCCAAATGCAATTTGCCGTTTTCGCGTTTCGCGCATATAAAAACGCGCTAAAATTTTTAAAAAACGGTCACAAATAGGTATTGTGTTCAAGACCGTGTTCAAGACACAGAATACCTACCTATATTTGTATTTTTGTTTTGTTTTATCACTGTTATATTGTAATAAAATGACCATTTTTAAATCTATATCTATATCTATATACTATAATAAAACAGTAGAAACCGCGTGTCTGTACATTGAATATTTTTACCAAAAATAGTAAGGAGGTGATAAAATAAGAGTAATAGAACACAAATAAACAAATTTAAAATTTTTTGTCTGTCTGTCTGTCTGTCTGTCTGTCTGTCTGTCTGTTCACGCTAATCTCCGAAATTACTGGACGGATTTTCATGCGGTTTTCTCGAGTAGATTAAGCTTAGTTTGGAGCATTATATAGTCTTTGTTTCATCGAAATCCAATGTCAAGAAAAAAAGTTGTCGTCCTTTAAAGATAATTTTAAATTCACCGCCTGCCAAAAATTACATAGCAAATGGGTCAAAAGAATGTTCGGAAGCTTAATTCATGTAGGCAATCGATTATAATTTTAATTTTAACATTTTTACATAAAACAATAAAACATCTAATTATTTAAGGTTCCGACCCTTCTTTCGACCTATTTACTATGTAATAGTATAGATGTAATTTTGGGCACACGAGCGGCGAATTTATTACTATGTTGGTAAAAATATGTAACATCTATACATATAATAAAACTGTAACGGGGCCAATCCTGTACATGGAATTTTTTTGAAAATAATACCTGGAGGGGACATGTCTATCTATATAGAGACGAAAACAATTTAATTTGGAATTTTTGTCTTTCTGTCTGTCTGTCCGCGCATCACGCAAATACGGCTGGGCCGATTTTGATGAAACTTCGTACTATTATACTACGTACCCCGAAAACCATCTTAGATAATTTTTGTCCCGGGAAATTCAAGGGTTCCCGAAGGAATGCATAAAAACTTTAATTCTTAAAAGCCTTATTACTCATAAACTACGAAGCCGATTTTATTGTAATTTGGCACAATGATACTTTATCATAACTACTAAACATCCAAACCTTTTCATCTAGGTTTCATGAAGGGTTCCCACAGTAAACGACAACACCGTATCTCCACAATAACTCAGTTTATTAAGATAAAACCTTAACTTTTTGAAAAGGCGTGTCGATTACGGTATTTTCGTATCATTCGATACATACTATTGGTCCTAGAAATTCAAAGGGATTCCGAGGGAAAAGCTGGAAACTGTATCTAAGTATTAAGGTGAAACATTCACTCTTAGATTAGACGAATCAGAGGTATAATTAGTTAACATTCTTGACCCGGAATTGTCAAGGATGTCCCGAGGGAACTGACGGAATCCTCTGTTTCGATGAGATTTATGTTTACATTGTTTTACGGTGTAGGTAGCTGTAGAATATCGAAAATATACGTATAACGTAGTGTAATAAGCAAAGCAAACTACATTTGTAAATGGTATTTTTATTTCGTATCCAACTATTCAAGTGTACGGCAATATTTATCAAGTGGTGGTATACAGGATGTTATAAATGCGTAGGCTGTATATTTGATTGCGTAGGCGTAGGATGTATATTTTGATTCTGAGTAACCCCTTAGAATCTCAAACGCACTTTTTAACACCCTGTATTAGGTAGTTAAAGAAAAAAATTAAGAACAGGTCCACTAGAATGCCTACGCCTTTATAACATCCTGTATACCACCACTTGATAAATATTGCCGTACACTTGAATAGTTGGATACGAAATAAAAATACCATTTACAAATGTAGTTTGCTTTGCTTATTTCACTTCGTTATACGTATATTTTCGATATTCTACAGCTACCTACACCGTAAAACAATGTAAACATATCTCATCGAAACAGAGGATTCCGTCAGTTCCCTCGGGACACCCTTGACAATTCCGGGTCAAGAATGTTAACTAATTATACCTAACATCTATAACCTAACATCATTACATCTTACCACTATCCAAACTTGGACCCTGTGTCCTAACCTTCCCTAGCTATTAGAAGAGATCCATGCCCCAGTAGTATTGATTGTGAATATAAATCCAATGCATTTTCATTTTCTTTCTCTCTTTGTTCTTATTTTTTATTGTTCTTTTTCCTTTTCTTCTTTTTTATTTTTTCTTTTACATTTTCTTTTTTCTTTTTCTTTCAGTCGTTTTATTGTTTACTTAATTTTGTTATTTTCTTATCTTTAGCAAAACATATGAACTATTGGGAAAACCCTAACACTAACGCGTACGAAGTCGCGGGCACCAGCTAGTACATAATAAAAATCGGTATACATGGTGATTTGCTGCGTTGGATAAAATCATATATAGACAATAGAAGTCAGGCAGTCGTGTTACGTGGCTTCATGTCACAATATAGAACGATTAGTTCTGGGGTGCCTCAAGGCTCTCATTTAGGGCCACTTTTGTTTATTCGTTATGTCAATGACATAACTAATGACATATCTGACTCTAATATGCTGTTGTATGCGGATGACACCAAGATATTCAGAATAGTTTCAAGTGTGACTGACTGTGAACTATTACAAAAAGACTTATCAAAATTTGAAAGATTTTGTAGTGGTAGTAGTTTGTTTCTTAACCCTGACAAATGTTTTGTTATTAGTTTCTCTAGGAAAACAAATACAATCCGCTTTGATTACACTCTACGTGGTAAAAGTCTAACTAGAGTTGATACTATTAGGGATCTAGGGGTTCAAATGGACTCAAAATTAACATTTGTCCCGCATATAGATAAAATATTGGATAAGTCTTACAGACAGATGGGTTTTATACTACGGGTAGGCAAGCCTTTCAAGAATGTATTTACATACAAACTACTATACAACAGTTATGTTCGTAGTCGTCTGGAATTTGCTTGTGCAGTGTGGCAACCCCACTTTAGAGTTCATATCGATAGACTGGAAAGACTGCAACGTAAATTTGTTAAATCTCTTAACTTTCGTTCTGGTCTGGAATATACTAATTATGAAACTTCGTTAAAAATACACAAAATCCCAACACTTGAATCTCGTCGGGATTGCCTTGATGCTGCTCTCCTGTATAAAATATTAAATAACTATTTAGATGCGTCCCCCTTGTTAAATAAAATTTCATTTCTAGTCCCTCGCAGACAACAACGAACGGTCCTGTCGAAAAAAAAAATCTTTTCTATGTTTCTACCAGTAAAAATTGTTATGCCAATAACTCTTTCATTCGAAGAGCCTGCAAGCTTTATAATGAGGAATTAAATGATATAGACTTATTTAATTGTAGCCTTACACGTTTCAAAAAGGACGCTCTCGCAGTGCTTTCTGGCTGTGCTTAACTTAATTCTTCTACGATCTCAATAAATTGTTGCTATGATAGGGTATTTTATAGAAGAAATGCTGTTTAGTGAATAATATTTTACAATTAATCACTAATTAATAGTAAATTCTCTATTGTATTGTATTTTGTAATTATTTTCAATTGTATTTTGTATAACATTTTTGTATTTCGTATTAAACACTAAGAGAACTATAGGTCTACCTTTAATAAGAAATATGGTATAACATAAGCAAGTGACTGTTTGTTTTTTAATAAAATAAAATAAAAAAATCTAGTTATGAATGACCACTGATAATTATCCTATAACCTATAATTATAATGATCTTGATAATTTCGAACCCTGCTTTTTTTTCTCCGTTAGGGGTTAATGGAGAAAGCAATAAGTACTAAAATGTAAGTTTCTGTGTACTTAGTACCTACCTATATTAGATCATTCCAATCACAAAAAAGACAAAGGTAAACAATCTAGTAGGCAACTGACGTTGGCATGTGTGTGTCAGTTTCATTACCTTTTGCTTTTTTTATTTTTAACCGACTTCAAAAAAAGGAGGAGGTTCTCAATTCGTCAGAATCTTTATTTTTATTTTTATGTATAATCACCGATTACTCGAAGCGATGTGGGAAATTCTTTTTTGTTTAAAAGGGCATACTTCACAGGTGGTCCCATATAAATGTTATCGAAATAGATTCAGCGGTTTTTGAGATAATCAACAAAAACATAGCAAAATTGGAGTTGTTGCAATTGGGTTTTTAACCCCCGACGCAAAAAGAGGGGTGTTATAAGTTTAACGTGTCTGTGTATCTGTGTATCTGTGTATCTGTGTATCTGTCTGTGGTATCGTAGCTCCCAAACGGATGAACCGATTTTCGTTTTGTTTTTTTTGTGTCATAGATAATTTTATCCCGAGTGTTCTTAGCCATGTTTCATGAAAATCTGTTCAGCCGTTTGAAGATCATCAGCTCTTTTCTAGTTGATGAGGGGATCTGACTAACTTCCTTATGTCCGATCGATTCGAAATTTGGTACCGTGTTACTTCAACGATATTTAAAGAACATGGTAAGGCAAGCGTGAGCTGGTCAGCCGTTTGAAGATCATCAGTTCTTTAATAGTTGATGAGGGGATCTGGCTACCTTCCATATGTCCTATCGATTCTAAATTTGGTACCGTGTTACTTCAATGATATTGAAAGTATATGGTAAGGTAACCATGACCTGATCAGCCGTTTGAAGATCATCAGCTCTTTAATAGTTGATGAGGGGATATGACTACCTTCCATATGTCCTATCGATTCGAAATTTGGTACCATGTTACTTCAATGATATTGAAAGTATATGGTAAGGTAACCATGACCTGATCAGCCGTTTGAAGATCATCAGCTCTTTAATAGTTGGTGAGGGGATCTGACTACCTTCCATATGTCCTATCGTTACTAACTCAACTAACTAATCATTATAAATACCTTCCTAATATTTATACCTACTTTAAAAAGGACAAAATAAAAGTAAAATTAAAATTTTAAAAACCCCCCGACACAAAAAATAAACTCTAAAAACGAACAAATAATATTTTAAACCTATTATAATTATTATCGTCACATATATTATGTAAGTTCAAATATTTTTATTTTCCAAGCGTCGTCGCGTCGGGGGACCGCTAAGTGATAAAAACAGGTGTAGTCGTAGATTGCAACAAAATAATTTACTCCGCTCGTACCTAAATGTAATTCTTAATAATTAATTAGCTGTCGTTGAAAAAATACTTTATAAACTTTAGCGGTCCCCCGACGCGACGACGCTTGGAAAATAAAAATATTTGAACTTACATAATATATGTGACGATAATAATTATAATAGGTTTAAAATATTATTTGTTAGTTTTTAGAGTTTATTTTTTGTGTCGGGGGGTTTTTAAAATTTTAATTTTATTCACCATTTTTTTAAAAGTATCTCAAATTGATCATTAGGTGAGAAAAAGTAAAAAATATTTTTTTAAAATTTTTTTGAAACCTATAAGTACCCCAAAAATACATTTTAAATTACCATTGCCAATTAGCGCGCGAAAACGATAGCCGCCATGATGCTTAGGTCGTGACGTCATTTCAGGAGTAAACAAAACAGCTCTGTACTAAAATTTTGACACATATCGCGAACAAAATGTCATTGTTTACCACTATTGTGACGTCACCTGACAACCAGCATGGCGCTTGTCGTTTCAGACATTTGAATAACAGATTAAAAAACTTGATTTTTGTA
Source organism: Coleophora deauratella (assembly GCA_958295455.1). NCBI lineage: Eukaryota > Metazoa > Arthropoda > Insecta > Lepidoptera > Coleophoridae > Coleophora > Coleophora deauratella. The sequence continues at coordinate 6,953,434 of OY282409.1, read as the reverse complement.
AATCAAAAATAAAATGTTTTTTCTCATTTTATTGTATAGAAGTCATATTAAATCGATTACGTATTACAAATACCACAGTAAATAAGCAGTTTTAGATTTTTTCTTGTATAGAGTAAAATACCCTATTGAAGTCGGTTGTTTTTAACGTATTCAGCGTGGTCAATTATTGCCTATTGAAACAAACTTTATTTATTTTCCCTATCTATCAAAGAAATTGAATACAAGGTACATACCTATTGTATAAGAGTATAAGTTCATTTGTATCTTATAATTTGTACTTAAAGGTAGGTACCTCAGTAATTTGGCGGTTTTAAAATATGGTTCATTCCAATAAAAAAAAAGCAAAACGTAAACAAACTTACTATGGAACTGACACATGTCAATGTCATCTGCATACTACGTTTGTTAACCGTTTGCTTTTTTTTTATTGGAATGAACTATAGGTAGGTTTATTTAACTAAAAACAGTCCGCCGTACTCGCCTCTTTCTTTATTCTACCTATGTTGGTAAAGTCGTAAAGCAGCTAATCAAAAGTCAGTAGAAGTGAAAGTAGCAAATAGGCAGCTACTGCAATCTCCGCATGCATAGGTACGACATTATGACCTTCTTTTCATGTAATCAATCACATCACAGCAGAAATACTTCACTACTTTCAGAATAGACATATACCATATACCTAAAATAACCTTACTAAAAGAGGGTACCTATCGGTTGGGGTGCACTTAAGAGGGCTTTCACATTTAGATTTTTTATTTATTATATTTTCCGTAAACATAATCGCACCGAATTTGCGCCACCAATTAACGTTCGATAAAACTTTTACGAGATAAAAATTGTTTTATTTACAAAAACATCGAATAAATCTTACCTAATAATAACAAAAACAATCGTATAAAAAGCAAAACAATAACCATACCTATAAATACTGTGTTAGATTTAACTTACCTTTTTTATCCATTGTTTTCTTTAGAACACTTAAGTGATCACTTTGTGTATAATTAACGATATAAAAATATAAGTACCTTCTGTAGGTACAACATAACTAAACAGATAGGTACCAAACTATATATTTTGGATTTCAAGAAAAATAGGTATAAAATATGGGAATAATAATGATAAAACGCGGCCGCTGCCGCTGCTGGGACGCCGTGTTAAATTCGAAATTACACGACACCTCCCCACAACCCACAGAAACGGACTGACCAAAGAGAATATAATCACTACGTTTAGACGTATGTATATAGTACTCTGTGACTCTGTGGGACTGACTGATGGACGCAATACCACAAAATACACAGATACAGAAGGTCCACTCAATACGCTCACTAAAATCCTAAGCATATACATGCTTATAGACGTATACGGTCGTTGTAGGCAAGGTCACGATACTGTTGTGATACTTTGCCGCGTGACCTTGCCTCGAACGACCGTATATTTCTATAAGCATGTATATGCTTACGATTTTAGTGATTTGTATTGAGCGACCCTTCTGTGTCTATTTGTGGCAATACTCGATCCTTCTGTGTCTATTTGTGGACGTTTATATGTCGCATGGATATGATAAAATCAGGGAATTGATCAAATTCCTAAGGGATTTGATCAAATCCCGGGAAATGATAAAATAATAACACGATTTTGTCATTTCCCTAAACAATTCTAGTGATTTGATCAAATTCCTAAATTGATTTAGTGAATTGATGAAAATAATTATTCTGCAGTCTTTAAAAGGTCTATTTGGTACAACACATACGTTAAATGACACAAAAATCTAATAAATAAATACACAAACACACACAGATACACAAAAACAATTTGTTATTATTACTGTATGTGTATACTTAACGTTTTTATGACACCATTGCATTGTTTTTGTGTATCTGTACAAAATAAGTAAACTTCTAGTGTTGATTTTTAAATCAGAGTAATCAGGCCTGGCGCACTCCGTGCTTTAGGTATAAAGCTGTAAGTAGATGAACGCTCCCAGTGACTGGGAGTATGATTCATTCCAATCAAAAAAAAGCAAAAGGTAGACAAACATAGTATGCAGATGACATTGACATGTGTCAGTTCCATAGTAAGTTTGTTTACGTTTTGCTTTTTTTTGATTGGAATGAAGTATAGTTCCGATGGCTGCTACGCGGCGGCGGCGGTTAGATTGTACATATCCTAAACACACTGCCGCCACCGCGTAGTTTCTTCGTGAAAGCGAAACAAACAAACAAATAATATTGTTTTCACCCAACTACGGCGAATCAAAAAAGAGGTTTATTTTTAAATTTGTTTTTTGTTGTTTATACAAAGAAAAACATTTTGTTTATACAGGATGTTATAAAGGTGCGTTTGAAATTTTAAGGGGTTACTCAGAATCAAGTACAGAATACAGGAAAAATATTCAAAAATTCCAAGTATTTTTTCAAATTTTTGATTCTCAATTCAGAATCAGTATGGGAAACTGAAAAAAATAATTGTAGTGTGGATTTTTACAATATTTTTCTTACATTCTATACTTGATTCTGGGTAACCCCTTAAAATTTCAAACGCACTTTTTTTAACATCTGTATAATAAATAGTGACATGCGATAGTACGCATTATTTATTATACATAAATAGTTTTTCAATAAGAACTTGTATTTGTAACGTATTTTTTTACTTAACTATAATGGATAGGATAAGGTAATCTTTACTACTTTTCAGATTGAGAAAACCTTTGCCGTTAAGAAAAGGTATGAGTTACGCGATCGAAAGAGATGGAAAGTATAGGTGAATCGATGTAGGTACTTGACGCTGTTGTGAACTGAATTGAACTTTATCTGTACTAATGTACTATTAGGTATTCTGAGGTGTAATTTAATGTATGTTGATTGTTGTACCAATAAACCAAACTTTTAAATACTACAGAATAATTATTTTAATCATTTCATTAAATCAATTTAGGGATTTGATCATATCACTAGATTTGTTTAGGGAAATGACAAAATCGTGTTATTATTCCATCATTTCCCGGGATTTGAACAAATCCCTTAGGAATTTGATGAAATCTCTGATTTTATTATATACCTGCGACATATACATACATAGTACGTAATTTAGTGTCAGCGGTGTCAGTGACCATTTTTTATTTTATTATTTTACCCCGAGATGGGGAAGACAAAGGATCAGAGCCATACAGCCTAGTCTGTTGAAAATCTTCTGTCGTATTTAAAGGCCAGAAGCCATTTCTGCCGTATTTCTTCGTCTTCATAGATAAATTCAATTAAAACCAAAGCCATTTCTTTCGTCTTTAAATTTCTTAGTATCTAAACCTATTCTTCAGCAAAATGATAGCACTTTTGATGAAAATTTCATTGACTTCTTAAGGGCACTCGAAACACGGTCTACAGTTCTACACACTTTTATTTCATTATCCTACTTAATACACACTTAAATGGCAATCAATATTGTGCATTAAAAACCACGCTAAATCGTTTTTTTATGAATATCTCCGAAATTGTAAGACGCCCAAATTCCGCTGCTGGTGCACAATTAGTCCTAATGATGTTCTAATTCCCTATTATACTCACATCCTTCTTAGTTACAATGAAGAAGACAAAGTTTTTTCCACAAATGCCAAAAAAATCTACTAAAAATTACAAGAACAACTGTGTTTTTACTTTTATTCTATCTTTAAAAATGGCTGAGATATTTAAAATTAAAGTGCGTATTTTCATTCGAAATTATTTAAAAACGCGGAAAGCTCTCGATCGCGTGGTGACGTCACGGCTCCTCTCACCGGCCGGCGCCGGGCAGGCGGGGTGTTCCTATTCGTTTCCTGGCTGCTCGCTCCCGCTTGCGAGCGCATCTAGATACCCACTAAAATGAATAATAAATACTGTGTCGTGCCTCAGTATTTTAATTTCACTGTAAAAACATCGGAAACGCTGTTTTTTTACGTGTCGAAGGATCCAAAATCCAGAAAGATGTGGATGACAGTTATTAGAAGACGAGATTCAATAGGACCTAAAACTGTTGCGTTCTGTTGTGAAGATCATTTATTATCATTTCGTAAATATCTATTATTGAATGAACAGATCTGGTTTCATGTTTTATATTTAGGATACCTAGTACTAGAAAATGTATATTCGTAGGTAGGTCACTAAAAAAGCGTTACATAATTGTCCACGCTGAATACGTTAAAAACAACCGACTTTAATCGCAACAACTCCAATTTTGATATGTTTTTGTAGATTTTCTCAAAAACTGCTGAATCGATTTCGATATAATTTATATGGGACTACCTGTGAAGTATACCCTTTTAAACAAAAAAAGATATTTCCAAATCGGGTCAGGCGTCTTCGAGTAATCGGTGAACATACATAAAAAAAATAAAAAAGATTCCGACGAATTGAGAACCTCCTCCTTTTTTTTGAAGTCGGTTAAAAATCATGAATTACTTACAACAAAACCTGAAGATATTATTGTTATAGCATTTTTTATTATATAGCACATAGATATATTATATTTCTCTAGTCCATGAAATTAATACCACATTCAAGTTAGTAGGCGTAGGTATCATGTAAGTACATATATTTTTAGGAACTTTGTACCTATTAGGTAGATAAAAGAATGACGTTTGAAGTGTCTACTGCTACGTACTTCGAATAAAATATTTTCATTTCATTAAGTAACCTATAAATGTTATGAAACAAATTATCTTAATAAGATACCTTTTCATTTTTACTCCACGAATTTCAGCAGCCGTAAAGTCTTTATTTTGAACAAAATATTGTGCCACCATCAAGCTATCCACTCTTGGCAGATGGTCTGACTACCCTTTCTGAAATCCTACTTCCATGGCGTATAACTTATACGGGTGTATATAGTAAAGATGGGCGTTTAAACGATAAGCACTTAATAAAGTTCTATTTAGATAATAAACACGTATTATTTAGGCAACAACATTAAAACAATACGCGCGCGCATGGCGTGATTTTTATGAGTTTCACTATGACGGGCAGCGCGCGAGAGGTACTACGGGAGCCGTGACGTCACGCAGCGAGCGCGCGTAATCTCGGAAATTTAAAAAGTGGTCTAAACATCTCGCAGTCGTAACTTCGGTAATACTGCATGGATTTACGTGAATAAAAACTAATATAACGTACGTGGTCTATGCTTTGATGTGAGGTATATTTTAGTGTTACATTTGAACCCTTTTGTGTTCTCCATTACAATATTCCGCTGGCGTAATAGACATCCTTGAATGCGCTTCTGTCTCATATGTATAAGGGGAACTGCTATCTCATTCTACCCTACTTAGAATGAGAATAGCATTCAAGGCTAATTTTTTTGTCTTCAGTCCGATCTTAGAGATTTTATTCCTAGCAGTACCCCAAGCAAAGTAATTTCAGTTTTCAGCAGGTTATGGGACCAGACGCCCAAATAGGGATAAAAATAGAGAGAAAACAGTACAGTAATAATATATGTTGTGTCTGAAGTATCGGTCAGGAGCAAAAACATAAAAATGGCGATGGCGGCCGAAACAACAGGTACTTTACCAAAATTCGAAGGGAAAAACTTTAGTAATTGGTTATTTCGATTAAAAGCAATTATGGAAGAAAAGAATTGCTTGGAGGCGCTGGAGGTAACGGCTAAGGAGGCAAAGTCAATGAAAGAGACTGATCCCAAATTTAGAGAGAGTGACGTAAAAGCGAAAAACATAATAATACAAACTGTAAGTGATACTTACCTCGAATATGTAAAAACAGACACAGCAATTGAAATGATTGATAACCTCAGAAAGGTATTTGACAGAAAAAGCAGCGTAGCAAAATTGTATCTAAGAAAGCAATTACTTAATCTGGATTTTAACAAAAGAGATGGTTTAATACAACATTTTAACAAGTTTGACAGAATCATAAGTGAAATTGAGTCATGTGGTACAAAAATGGATGAGTCTGATAAAGTATGTCACCTGTTATTAAGAGTGGAACAAGATTTTAAAGCAGTAGTAACGGCCATGGAAACGACAAACATAGATTTGACAATAGATTATATAAAGAGTAAGTTGCTTGATGCAGAAATGAAGGAAAACAATGAAAATACAGAAAACAGGCAAGATTCTTCATCGCCATCATTTATGTCAACAAAAATTGAGTGTTTTGGATGTAAAGGAAATCACTACTTAAGAAACTGCCTAAAGAATAGAGGAAAAGGCAGAGGAAGAACTCGTGCAAGAAGCCGAGGAAATTTTCAGCACAGAAGGAATATAAGTAACTATCAATATGTTGCTGAATCATTCATTGCAATGTACTTGCATAATGAAGGAGATGACAAAGATATTTTTATATTAGATTCAGGAGCATCTGACCATTACGTAAAGAAAGAACTGGAACAGTACATGCATTCTGTGGAAAAACTGGACGAAATAGTTAAGATATATACGGCAAATAAAGAAATACTTGTGGCAAAAAAGAAGGGAATTTTAGAAACTAAATATGGAGGAAAAATAATAAACATACCAGCGTTGATAGTAGAAGGAATAAAATATAACCTGTTGTCACTGAAGAAATAAGCTGAAAAAGGATATAACATAAACATAAATAAATATGGATGTAAAATAAGAAATCCCAGAATGACTATATGTGCACAGGAAAGAAATACGCTTTATGTACTAAAACTAAAAATAAATACAAATCAAAATGCATGTGTCACAACTGAAACTGATGGAGAACTGTGGCATAAAAGACTAGGACATTTAAATACTGGAGGGATGCACATATTACAAGTGCCAGTAAGTAATGTGCAACATGTATTGAAGGAAAAGCTTCGAGAACTACATTCCATAAAAGTGAAAGAAAAACTCATCATATTGGAGAGCTAATCCATACAGACCTAAATGGACCTCACAAACCAACAAAGGAGGGTTTTTGTTATTTTCAAACAATTTTGGACGACTATTCTCACTTTACAGTGGTAAAATTATTAAAGAACAAAAATGAAGCAGAACAAAATTTAATTGACTATATTCAGGACATAAATAATCAACATAATGTGAATGTAAAGAGAATTCGACTAGATAATGGCGGGTGTCACGTAAATAATAAAATCAGAAAAGTATTAAGTGTTTTATTCCTAGCAGTGCCCCAAGAGAGTGTTTTCTCCAGTTTGGTTATAAGCTTCTTTGCCGGAACTATCGCCGCCATCAGATTTGCGACTAAAGCGCTGCCAGTGCCATGGCCAGTGCCATGTCATCCATCTGCCAAAAGATCGTAGTATCGTAGTATCGTAGGTTAGACAGACTGTAGGGTAAAATCGCATCACCCGAGTGAAATCTCTGGTATTGGAACGCAGCCTTATATGAAATAAATGTCAGAATTATTCATCGACGTAGAAACAAATGGACTTCGGGTCAGCGCTCAAAAGTGTCCGAACCAAAAGAGTAGTAAAACGCAAAAAGAGTTGTAATTTCGCGCCAGTCTTCATTTGGTCGGCCGACTGACTGCGCGTCCAAAATGGCGTACTGCGTCATGAAAAGTTGTAAAAACTATTCAAGTAAAGTGAAAAAAACAGGATGGAGTATCATATTTCCGGTAAGTAAACTCTTTCTTTGTCATTTTAAAGTATTGTTTTGCTAAGAAACACAGTAGTTTATTTTAATTTGAATTACGCATTTAGTTTGATTTCCATGAACGAACAATCGAACATAATATCTTTGGAACAAAAATTTTATAGAGTCGCTTTTAAGTATAATGTTTTTTATTAAAATATTTTGTTACTTTTTTCTATTGTTTTTATTACATGAAATATTTTATTTATTTTAGCTTTCCCCGAGATCCTATACGTTGTGCACTATGGAAAAACATTATAGCCAAATCGAGACGAGAGGAATACTTTGTTCCGAAAAAAATCCACTTTGTTTGAGCGTGTTTCTGAGTTTCTTATATAAAAAAAAACAAGATTCTGTAAAAATAAAAAATACTTATAAATCATAGCCAACAAAAAAACATTATAAGTGAAAGCTACTCCATTACTTCTCTGTCTTCACTCGAAGTTGCGTAAAGTGAAGTACGTTCCAGTCGAAGCTTCGTATGGTGATAAATTGTTGCAAACAAAAATCAACTGTAATGCAATGACACACGATCTAAATTCAAATGTGTTGTTTCTATGCATATATAACTACATGTGTATAGGTAAACTTCGGACGCTTTTTTCGTGTATGATGTACTAGACCCGTCGTCCATTTGTTTCTACGTCGATGGAATTATTGCAGAATTGTGACAAAACCTTATGTCAATGTCATCCACCTCTTTCTCAGAAAGAGTTCCAGAACAGTATTTTTCCCTAACAGCAGGATGGCCTAATACAAATACATTAAGGGTGAAAGGAACAGACTCTTGTCAGATTTTTTTTTTACCATGATCATCTTGATTCTGGAGCGAGACTGCCTTTGCCAAAGAGATTTATATACAAGAGCCGCAATCACCTACAACGGTTCCATGAAAACGTGGAGTAAAGTAACAAAAACTAGGACGTAGCTTTGAAACATGACTTTATGTGAAAGTGACACTATATTTGTCTCACTCTTACTAAGCGAATCTATACAACTAAACGTCAAATAAGAAAAATATGGCGATATGTTTTATAATATTTCAGTGACACTTGAATAATGTTGCCAGTAATAGTATCATATTCCCCCACTGAATGAATGAATGAATGAATGATACATCGATATTTTTGTAACTGTAATGTAACACCCTGTGGATGATATTATCTAATTATTAGCAATAATTTAAAAGCAAAAGTGAATAGGCGTAATAAAGCTTACGAAAGTTTTTAAATTAACAAAAACTTACGAAAATATTTATTCAGCTAATGTAAATTCAAGCAATAATTGTAATTAATATTGTAATTGTTTCGTCACTATAAAATGTACTAGTTACCGTAATGGTTTTACACAATGGTTATTGTAATTGAGATAAAGCTACGTTGGTGGTGGTTCTTTCCAAAAAAAAAAAAGTTTTATTGATACAGATCGAAATACTGATGAGCCCATTTTGTATAAAATATTCAAAAATTACAAATAAGTAAGAATATAAAACACAAGAATTTAGTTTTATCAAATATTGTATTTATTGTCACTAGCTTTCGCCCGCGACTTTTATTATTTATTACTATATTTTTCTCCTCACGTGATCTTTGGGAATCCTATTTAAATGATAGTTTATCTTATAAATTAATATAAAATACAAATATAGGGTAACATTTTATTTATTGTTTCTTCTCTCTCTCTCTCCTATCGTTTTTTTATACTAGGTGTTAACAAAGTGCGTTTGAAATTTTAAGATGTTACTCAAAATCAAGTATAGAATACAGGGAAAAAATATTTAAAAAATTCACAATATTTTTTTTCAGTTTCTCATACTGAATCAGAATATTGAATTAAAAATTTGTATGAAGAACTAAAAAAGTTGTATATCGGATTTTTTGTATTCTATACTTGATTTTGAATAACACTTCAAAATCAAGCGCGTTTTTTTAACACCCTGTATACAGGATATAACAAAATTGGTGTAGGACCCGTTAACTGGGGATTTTACTCATCGTACTGAACAACTTTTGTTCTACGACTTTGCTCAAATCGCAAAAAATTTTTGGATTGTGCATAATTGATCATCTGTTTTGCCATTTTTTGGCACTTTTGTATGGAGATTCCAATTTTTTTTTGGGTTAGAGCAAAGTTGTAGAACAAAAGTTGTTCAGTACGATGAGTGAAATTCCCAGTTAATGGTTCCTACACCACTTTTGTTACACCCCTAAATTTTATACAAAAAATATACAGTTACATTAATTTACAATTTAAACAGTTATCGATAAACACACGTAATACGTCCTCATCATTCATGCATTCATTCAAATTCCCCCAAATTAGGGTATTTCGTATTTTTATTTTTAAGCAACACTGAACGATGGAAAATGGCGACAATTAGTGTTGAATTTTTATAAAGTTATTTTTATTCAAATCTTAACAAAATACTTATTGACCTGTGAAACGTGATACCAGCACTCTTGTTATCGCTGGCGGAATGTGATTTACACGATTTTACTACGCAATTCGGCATGTTTTTGTGTAACAAGGAGTAAATACGGAGGACGTGTTGTCGTGACCGTAGCACGATACCGACTGAGTAACTCATAAGACCTTTAGCCATATATGCCGTTGGGGCATGTTTGCCACATAGAATAGTGTTCTGGAGATATGACATTTCACTGGCCTTTGCCTTTTGTTTTTGTGACTTTTTGGCGGGAACTCGTAACTCGTAGCAAGGGTTTGTCAGTTTTGTTTTATTATCCGAAAAAATAGATATCGTGGTTTACAATGCACAATATTGATAGTGTATTGTTCAATAAAGTGCCATTTAAGTGTCTAATATGTAGGATAATGAAATAAAAGTGTGTAAACTGAGTTTCGAGTGCTCTCAAGAAGTCCATAAAATCTTCATCAAAAGTGCTATCATTTTGCTGAAGAATAGGGTAGCTGACTAACAAAGAGTATGAATTTGAAAATAAAATTAAGATAAAATGAAGAAAATAATACTGAAGACGTAAACTTTGAAACTAAAAAGAAAAAACATAACTAAAGACGAGGCGGTATGGCCATGGAGCCTTAGCCTGCCCAACGAGGGCGAAAAAAAAAACTTTTGTTATTGTTGATTGTTGTAATTTCATTTCTGTCCCTGTCACGTTTTTTTATTTAATTTAAATTCCTATTATATACCTTACCGACGTCTTTCACTTTCCTTAGGTAATTAGATGCTTTGGAAGTTTTTCATTTATAGATATTCTGTGTATTTTAAATAGAAAGAAAAACACTATGAAATGTCATGTTCCTGGTCCTAATGTGAAAGGTAAGGTGAAGTTTATAGACTCAAATTTGTGATATAAGTACAAAACTTCTAAACTTTTCAATTTCAGTTCTAGGTAGAACAGTCCATGCATTGGCCAGATTTGGAGATGAACTGTATTTAGAATCCCTGCCAGATTGTGTTCTTCTTAGAACTTTGAATGCTGCAGAATCAGCATATGCAATGGTTAAATTCAACAAGAATTTCTTTTCTCATTTCAACTATAACTTTTTTTCTACTGAAGACAATGAAGGCTTGAAATGTAAAATATCTATGAAGTCTGCTTTAAATGCATTCAAATCGCCTGCACACATGGACAAACAAGTGGAGAACCTTGAAATAAAACTTGACCCAGAGTCATGTAAACTAATATTCCAGTTGAAATGCAAGCATGGTATAGTGAAAACTCATTTTGTGTCGATTCTAGATTGCAAAGCTATGCAGGCTGTTTATACAAAAGATTCTGTGCCTAACAGGTAAACATTTCAGTCATTTATGTTATCCTATTTATTAAGATAATAATAAAAATTTACTATAATTTTCTTAAAATCATATTTGCAGGATAACTTCATCACAAAGAATATTGTCAGATGCTCTTGGAAACTTCCAGAGTTCAGACGATCAAATCACTGTTGAAGCTACCAAACAATCACTTTTGCTGCGGAATTACATTGACAATAATGTGGACTTGACCAAAATTATACGAACCCAAATCTGTTTGAAGCCTGCGGAGTTTGACAGTTACACAATAGACGCAGAAACTACAATCACATTCACACTGAAAGAGTTCAGAGCTCTACTGGCATTTGCAGAGTCTCTAAACCTGCCCTTACAACTTCACTTTGAGAGCACTGGTAGACCGGCTGTTTTCATAGTACACAATGGAATTACCTTTGAAGCCCACTTTGTACTGGCCACCTCTAAGGCAGATTCTGCAACGCAAGCTACGTCAACACAAAACACAACAGTCAGCGAAAGAAATAAAAGAAAAGACAAGTCATCCTCGGGCTCTGCTAGAAAAAAACAACATATAGATACGGACATATCTAAACGATTAGATGAGGACTCTCACTTATTTAATTTTATAGATATTCCTGAAGGGAAATGTGAAGAAATTAATGAAACTTTAGATAAAATGCCAAATGGAAACAAAAATTTAAATAATATTATTAGAACAGAGAACTTGGACTGTGATAACATACCACCATCACCAACTTCTAGAACAAGGATAAAGTCTGTGTTCAAAAGGTGTTTTGAAAATACTTTTGATCCTAGAAGCATACAGGGTGCAGTTTTAGCAGAAAATTCTGATAGTGACTAACTTTTTTAACAATTAAAGTAATTAAATTTCATAGCTTTATATTTTTCAACCTCACTTGCTGAATTCTTTAACCAACTCTTTGTGTAAATATGATATCCAGTGAGTTTGTCGCTGACGTCCAGCCAAGGGATGCAACCTAGCCATCGAGTAATGTTGACAAAATGTAAAAATTAGTTGGAGATTTTTAGTTTTATATTGTGGAAAGATTGCACTTAAGTGCATTGGGATTTTAAAAAAAGTCGTATCAAACTGAAAAGGAATTTCAAGGACTGGAAATGAAATATCAAGGATCACTGCTTATGATTTTATAATAAAAATATACATACACTGGTAAAAATACAGTACACAAATCAATGTTCTAAGATGATGAAATTTCTCTTTAGTTTTATAAGCCCCATGTGTATATCTGCACATTTAAACAACCAAAGTTCCTTCAACTTATCAATTAATTATAGTAGAAAATTGATTATATTACTTTATTTTCGTGAGCAATATATGGGACAGTATAAAAGAGAAAGATATCTTTGTCTAGCTTGCTAATTGTTTGACTCCCCGAACCTATATTTAAGCACATGGGGCAAGGTAGAACCAACACAATTCCAATTTTACAAAATTGTATTTATTCAGTAAAAATTATAATTAAGTTTTATATTTATTACTAAATTAGCACTAATTAAATTGTGGTTCTGAGAAGCAACATGAATATAAACAAAGATCAGCTCTGAACCTTAATGAGTAGAGTACAAAGTATCAGTATATTAATTGTATGAATTGATTGCATTTGTTTCGGTAAATGTTGGGTAACTAAAGTTTGTACAATAAGCCCAAAAATGTTCAAATTTATCCTTCATTTTAAAATTTGGAGCTTCAAGAAAAAATAACTCTAAAGGTTAAAGTGACAGCTTTACGTAATAAATAAATTGTAGTTATAATTACATCAGATTTGGTTTCTACTGTACAGAGATCAAACTAACAATAATGAAGCAAAATTCATTTTTCTATAAAAAATTACCATACACATTTTATTATACTGTTGTAACAAGAGCTACCAAACATGTCTTAAAAAAGATGAAAAAGACCTTGAATTCTATTTTTAATTTATTATTATTTATAAAATACGGCAGCGATAGTATTAATTACAATAAGTATTTATTTAAAAATCAATTTCAATATTGTCTCTGGCCTGGGTAGAGGGGCCTGCCTGCACGCGGGGCCTGCTCCCCATAACGGCATCACCAAACACTCACTATCTGACTAAATCAGTGAAAAAGGGCACTGTTATCTAGGAACAATCCTCTTGGCTCTTTCTCACACACTGTGCTACTTTTCTTTTAAACTCCGAATATGATTCTCTCCACTCTTTCTGTAAAAAGAAACAGAATGAGCTCAAGCCTACAGTTGCATGCATGGATGTGGTGATGAGTCGTAGTACTGTAGGACCCCCATACATATGTGAGGTCATGTTTTAATTTTGTTTGTTTGTCTCCAGGCCCTTTCCAACAATATTACTGCATCCTAATTTCACCTCTCACTCCTAAAAGCAATCTTCTTGACTTTTCCTAACGCATCTGGCAACTTTCTTTTTGAAATCCGAATACCGTTCCCTCCATTCTTTCTGTGAAATCAAAACAACAACAATGGTGAAATGGCAGAATAGGTAAGTTACATGGATAACAATATTACCCATATAAATAAAATAAATAAAAATATACAACATTCTAATCCAAAAACAATGCTAATGCTAGTGACAAATTGAAGTTTTTAAGTTTGGCAACAATATTACAGTGAAGATACAACTATCATTAGCAATTTTTACAATTTTACAGGGTTTTTATTTTTCCAATAACTTCATCTTTCTCAATTACACCCTAAACAAAGAAAGAAGCATAATGTACAGGATAAAATAAATAGGTAATTCTTGATCTAGTATTGTAAATCAAATGAGGTATTAAGGTCACACTGAGGTACTCTTGTTCTGAAATTTTTGTTTTTACCAACAAAAAATGATTAAAACGCCGAACATGTAAGATTTTCAGTTTGCCTAAGGATTTTTTTTTTATATTTCTTTTTTAATAGTGTAATTACCCAAATATGAATTCTGCGCACTCATTCTAAATAATTCAACTGGCGCTTATCCCTTGGGAGAGCATGGTTAAATGAGCGAAATGACAATATGAAAAGTTAATATGGGAAGTCAAACTACATATTGATATTTCTTTTCTCTTACTTTATATGATCTCAGGGAAAGTGTTTCTGTTGCTACTTTGCAGTGAATAAACAAAACACTTTTATAAACATAATGTATATCGCTCTTAACTTCTAAGTGGCGAGTTGTTCCCACTCAGTACAAATATTTGTGTGATGAATAGATTTATTTGCCCTATGCTATATTATATTTTAAAGTTCTGCTTATGTGCAATAAAGTATTCATATATACATAGTTTCCAGATGAATCTGTGACACCAGATGGACTGATGATCTAGTCAGGCTTGCAAGAAGCTGCTGGATGCAAGTACTCGAAACCATGCTAAGATATGGGGGAGGCCTATTTTCAACAGTGGATGTCTTCCCGCTGTTATGTTGTTGATTCATAATTTATACAAATAAATAGCAAACATAGCTCACCGCAGCATCAACATTTGCTGGACTTTCGTCATTTGGATCAGCCAGCATGGAGATTACGCTGATAAGGATTGTCTCCACAGTATGCACAGGTAGCCATCGCTCGGATGCCTTCTCATAACCCCACTTGTCATCACCAGGCTCATGCAATATTGATATGCAGACATCACCATTCTTTTCAACTAATAAAAAATAAATTACGATATATAAATTGTATCATGAATTAAAAAAATACATGGAAAATAATTATTTCTCAACTAAAACACTTCATCATTGGTGTTATATAGGGTCCTTCTAAAATACCTAAAAAAAAATTAACAGTGCGTTCTACTCATGAAACTGAACAACTTTCCCTAAGGAACCTATACTCAATTCGCAAAAAAATTTTTGGACTTCCCATACAAAATTGGCTGATCAGTTGATTGATTAGTATGAGAAGGCCAGAATTTTTTTTGCGAATTGAGTATAGGTTTCTTGCGGAAAGTTGTTCAGTTTCATGAGTAGAAGCTGTGGTTAAATTTTTTTCAGGTATTTCATAAGGACCCTATATAAATAGTACTAATTTATATTTTTTTTTTACATAAAATACTACCATAAATTCTGTGAGAGCTCATCAGGTTAATTCATTTAAAAAACAAGTTTCTAGAAAAGTTAAAATGAAAATATTTTATTCGAAGTAGGTGGCAGTGTACACTTTCGAACATCATTCTTTTATCTAAACGAGGTTCCTACCACTCGGATCTCGTATACCCAAAGTTTCGGGAAGTGTTTGCAGAGTGAGAAGAAGCGGCAGGCTCTAAAGAAACTCCCTCCAACACATTTTTTTTAAAAAGTCATATTTTATTACATCTTAATGCTACATCAATAAATGAATTATACAATGTCATGTCTGTAAATAAAATATTAAAAAATAAGAATAAAGAAATAAAGGATTCAAAAGAGATAAAAGTTATTTGTAGCTAATGACTAACAATTCCAAAAACCAATGACAAGAGCAGGTCAGCTCACACGGACAGCACCCTCATAAGAGTATAATGCGAGAGTCAGCCATCACTCCCCTCAACCATATTTGAACAATGAACATAATCATTAGTTAATACTTACTATTTGGATGCCATATTTCAGTGACAAATTTCATCCTTGGTGGCCTAAGAGGATATTCCTTTGGAAAATGTAAGTGTGCTTTGAAAAATCCACCCTCACTGAAAGAAAGAAAATATTTATTGGAAAACATCTTGATAAATTTAAAATATAATTACCACATGGATTAGTATTGATAACAAGGTGTAAGTCCACTGGGCTGGCTAGAGTTGGTCACATTGTTAGTTACCAGCAATGCGAAGGTATACTCACTACAGTGTGTCTGGAGGACCAATGATGAGCACTTCCCATCTATATATATCATTGTCGTCTATCAACCCAGCAGAAAACCCTTCCACTGGATTTTTGTTTAGTTCTGAAAAGTAACACGAGAAGTTACGGTGGAGCCGAGGAAATACACAATTTCGGGGTATTTTTACGCGTGGTGTCTAAAAGAAACGAAGAAACGTGAATCATTGCCAAGTATGAACAGTAAATATACACTTTTCAAAAGTTATTTCACTCTGGCACCCGATGCCTGTCATCGTTACAGATATCGATTTACACTGTTGTGAACGATTTACATAATGATAATTTAATGCCACACTTAGATTCAATAACACAAACACTTAAAAATCCGGTCACAACCTACGAATAACCACAAAGATTCTCAAAATTCGACCCGCTGAGGTCAATGAATGCTGCGAGAAGACGTCTGACGCTGTCGCATGGTGATACGGCAAAAACTATGTTTATGGCGAAAAAATACATACCTGCTAATTGCTTTTTTAATAAAAGCGAAGACTGTGGCTCTGACATTAATTACAATTATGAAATTTACCCTGACGACACGAAACAAATGATTTTTCCACAAAAGATGGCTGGCTGAGTTTTGGGCAGGTTGTGAAACATATGAGTTGTTGCTTGTTTCCGGTACTGTGTTGCCATATCTCGATAGATAAGTTTGTCCAAAACAAAAGTTAAGATAACAAAAGATATATCAATCAGGTCACAGGATTTATAGATTTTTTTCTGCTAGAGAACGAAAGTCGAGAAAGGGTAACTTTTAACAAAATAGCGATTACTTTCCGATCAAAGTATGGATGGAAAGAAAGAGCCAGTCTTATGGCAATCATAAAGCGGAAACAGGTGAGACCTCAGAGCCATCTATTAAAGAACTCAGTAAGTTTTTTAATAACCAATGCAGTGCGGCAGAATACCACGCAGTACCACTCAGATTTGACTCAGATCAAGAAACAACGATACGAAAGCCATCTTTATGTCACAGACATAAAGTACATTATCCCTAACTTACTTTATGTCAAGTTGGATCGTTATGGCAGTTACAGATCTGGCAGTACCAGCTCTGACGACCAAAATGTACACCCAGGCTGCGCATACATTTTTAAATTAAAAAAAATTAAGTATTTTATTTGTGTTAGCAACAAAAATCTGCTATTTCGTATTCCAAAAGCCTTCCGTTATCCATTCTAATCGTTTTTTTTTTAAATTAAGTCATAAAAGCTCCATGTGAAAATTAATTAAGATTTATTTTCTAAAATTTTATGAGGGCATTTCAAAATATTATCTGTATATGATTATGAAGCTAAACAGAACGGAATAATTAAAAGAAAAATATACAGGGTGTTGTTTTGGTCGACAACGGCCTTCTAAGGGATGAAAGTATAAAAAATACTTGTTCTAAAATACCTTTTTTTTTTTTTATAAATTGATTCTACTGAAAAAATGACTTACAAATCCTAAAATGTTATTAATGACGGCCGGCTCATTCACGAATTTTCCTTAAAAAAGGTCAATGACACTTACATGAACGTGGATGTCGGGAGAAGTATTCCAAGATAGCTTCTTCCTTGAAGTCTTGTCTACTTTGGGCTCTACCTTCAGCATGGCATGTTTTTCGGAAGAACACGATTTACGGAGTTTGTAAATAATGTTTTTATTGCGTAACACGTTACGGCGCCGGCGGCGCGACGTCACTCCAAATCTCATACACTCTACTTGATTTACATCACACGAAATGTAAATCTACATCGCTCAGTTCACGACTATTGAATAGACTTGTTCCTGATCATAGCCGTAGCGTAAGTTCACGCGCAGAGGCGCTTGCTCTCGCTGAGAAAAAGAAACGCAGTTTCGGCGCGGGGGCCGAAATTTTAAGATTTTAAGAAAATTTAAGGTACCTACCATTTTTATATTTTTTTCCGCATCAGTATCATGTATACTATCATCCCTGAAAAGCTCGTTGTCAACCAAAACAACATCCTGTAGTTTACATACATATACCTACCTTCGAAATCATACGACGAACGTCGTCATTGCGCGGCACGGGTATTTAAAAATACAGCACAAGAATAACGTCGAAAGTTCAATTAATTTGTTTACAACTTTGACTCTCCTCGTCGGCAAAATAAGAACTATAAATGTATTTACACCAAAGTATTTTCAACATAGAGGAACTAACAAATGGTCTGGCCTTTTCCCATAAATCAGGAAGTTTTTCATGGAAGCGTTATAGGTGATTGTGACTCTAGATAATAAAACTCTTCGGTAAGGTCATATTCCACAGCCTGTGTGAACTTGGTATAATCATTTTTCTTTTTTTATGGCAGAGGTGGCAAACGAGCAGACGGATCACCTGATGGTAAGCGATTACCGCCGCCCATAGACACCCGCAACACCAGAGGAGTCACAAGTGCGTCGCCGGCCTTTGATTTGGGAGTACGCTCTTTTCTTGAAGGTTTGAATGTCGTATCGGTCCGGAAATACTGCAGGCGACAATTCATTCCACAGTTTGGTTGTGCGAGGCAGAAAGTTTCTAGTGAAACGCACAGTTGTGGACTGCCAGCCATCTATGTGATGGGGATGAATATGTTGTCGCGTAGAACGATGGCGGAAAGAGGCGGCAGGGATCAATCCGAACAATTCCTCGGAGCACTCCCCATTGTACATGCGATAGAGAATGCAGAGCGAGGCTACATCTCTACGCAGCGCCAGGGAGTCAAGCCGATCTGAAATATCCTGGCAGTCGACGATTCGAGTTGCCCTTCGTTGAATGCGGTCCAGAGGGAGAAGCTGGTACTGGGGTGCCCCTGCCCAGAGATGAGAACAGTATTCCATATGAGGCCGAACCTGCGCCTTATAAAGTTGCAGGCGATGCGCCGCAGTGAAATACCGTCTCGATCTATTGAGCACACCAAGCTTCTTCGAGGATAATTTAGCCTTACCCTCTAGATGGCCACGGAACTGGACTTCACTCGATATGTCGACACCAAGAATTCCGATACTAGCTGAGGCATTTAGGGGAGTGTCCTCAAAACGAGGTGATACGACAAATGGCATTTTCTTGGCAGTGAACGCGCAAACTTGTGTCTTAATGGGGTTAAATTGGACCAAATTAAGTCAACCCCATTCTGAGACATTCTTTAAAGAGGCCTCAATTTCCGACACAAGTTTGTTTCGGCTCTCGATGACGTTTTCCCGAGAAATGTTGGCACGGCCGGTATAGAAGGCATCACCTGTGCTGTCATCCGCATAACAATGAGTGCTGCTGATTTGCAGCATATCATTGATATGCAGAAGGAACAGTGTAGGCGAAAGCACACAGCCTTGAGGGACACCAGCATTCACAGACATAGAATCTGAGCATGCACCGTCGACTACGACCTTTATGCTTCTGTCTGCAAGAAAACTAGTGACCCATTTGCATAATTCCTCGGGAAGCCCATAAGAAGGAAGCTTCGCAAGAAGTACTTTGTGCCAGACCCGATCGAAGGCCTTCGCTATGTCCAAACTAACGGCCAAAGCTTCCCCCTTAGTCTCGATCGCCTGTGCCCAACGATGTGTCAGGTAGACAAGAAGATCACCAGCGGACCGGCCCGAATGTCGAAATGTCGAATGCCGAATGCCGAGAATGTCGAAATTCTATGGTGAGGCTACCAGCTTCACGCTCACTGTCTCGCCTCGCCACTCGCCAATGACGTAGGAGCCACTCGCGGATAGGGCATGCAAATATTCGAAAATTTTGGTATTCGAATATTTTTGCCTGAGATATTCGAATATTATTCGAAAAGTTATAAAGTCAAATAAAATAGGGTTTTACGTGGTAGGACACTATTTTGCAATTAGATAAAATAGACTCATTAAAATTTCTAAAATCAATCATATTTATTTGCGACAACATGTTAAAAAATTATAAAATCAAACAACTACCTACTTCAAATAAAAGAAACAAGGTAATTAGTTTTATTCATTCATTTATTCATTTATTTTTTAACTTAATAAACCCCATCTCTTCCCGTGGGTGTCGTAAAAGGCGACTAAGGGATCCATAAACCGGAAGATGGGCAGCAGCGTCTTTTCCGTATACCATCTCGGCTCACGCCACACTGCGATCGCCAACCCGCATGCCAAGCGTGGCGATTACGGCTACTCGGGGGGAGTAGGGTGGATATAAACCCTAAAAAACTGCCCCTAGTCCCCGGCAGCCCCGCTATTCCTGACTCCGGTAGCGGTCACAGTAACGGCGGGGCATGGGGTGCGAAGAATCTCCAGCAGAGGCCAGGCTACCAAAAACGAAGACCTTTGGCCCTGGCAACATACAACACGCGCATACTGCGAACAGACGAGAAACTCGCTGAACTGGAGGAGGAATTGACCAGGCTACGGTGGGATATTGTAGAATTATGTGAAGTCCGAAGAGAGGGAGAGGACACCATGATCCTTAAGTCCCCGGAAACCTGCTCTATTTCCGGGAGGGCGACCATCTGTCCCAGGGTGGTGTCGGGTTTATTGTCCACAAGTCCCTCGTTAACAACATGGTCCAGTTCGAGAGTGTTTTGACGAGGGGTAGCGTACCTTATACTCAGAATCACCAAACGGTATTCGCTGAAGGTCATACAGGTATATGCACCGACCGCGGAACACCCCGACGACGACGTGGAGGCTATGTAAGAGGATATCTCCAGAGCCATACATAGCTCCAGGACCCGTTACACCGTTGTGATGGGGGACTTCAACGCGAAACTAGGCAAACGAAGTGACAACGAGCTGAGAGTGGGGAAATGGATACGGAGAAAGGAATGCGCGGGGTCAGCTGCTGGCCGGCTTTATGGAGAAGGAGGGCCTCTTTACGATGAACTCTTTCTTTGAAAAGCCAAAACAGGCCAAGTGGACATGGCTGCATCCAATGGTGTAGTAAAAAATGAGATTGACTTCATCTTGTCGACAAAAAGGCAAATATTCAATGATGTCTCTGTGATCAACTCGCTGAAGACAGGAAGCGATCACCGAATGGTAAGAGGCACATTGAACCTAAAAACAAAGCTGGAAAGATGTCGACTGATGAAGTCCACGCTCCGACCAGCGCCTATCCAACTCCAAAACCCCGAAAGCTTTCAACTCGAGTTGCACAACCGCTTCGAATGCCTAGGAGAATGCGAAAATGTGGAAAATTACAACGACAAGTTCGTGGAAATTGTCCAAACGGCTGGAAATAAAGCTTTCAAAACCAGACGTTCAAAAAGAACATGTCGTATCTCAAACCCCACAAGCAAGCTCATGGAGGAAAGACGAAGCCTGATTCTAAAATCCTCTGAAGATGCTTGTCAGTATCGGCGACTAAACAGACAGATCCCCAAGTCCTTGACCCGCGATATACGTCAATTTAATACAAATCGTATTAAAGAGGCTATCGAGCGTAATAAAGGGTCAAAAGTATTCGCAAGGGATCTGTTTGCTGGTCAAAGCCAACTGACAAAGCTGAAGACCGAGGATGGAAGAGTCGTGTCGTCCAAGCCCGAGCTGTTTGAAGCGGTTGAGAAGTCCTACGGACAATTATACACGACTACACGCTTACCTGTCAGTAATCAAGCTGAAGACCCGAGAGCCAGATTAACCCAACACTATACCGAAGATATCCCAGATGTCAGCCTGTGCGAGATAAGAATGGCTCTCAAACAACTTAAGAACAACAAGGCACCGGGTGATGATGGAATTACAGCTGAGCTTCTGAAAGCAGGTGGAAAACCGGTACTTATAGCTCTTCAGAAGCTATTCAATTCCATCATGCTCGAGGGACGAACGCCTACAGCATGGCACAGGAGTGTGGTGGTGCTCTTCTTCAAGAAGGGTGATAAGACTCTGCTGAACAATTACAGACCCATCTCACTCCTGAGCCATGTCTACAAGCTGTTTTCGAGAGTCATTACGAATCGTCTCGCACGCAGGTTTGACGACTTCCAGCCTCCCGAACAAGCCGGTTTCCGAAAAGGCTTCAGTACCATAGACCACATATATACGCTGCGGCAGATTATACAGAAGACCGAAGAGTATAATCGGCCACTATGCTTGGCGTTTGTGGACTATGAGAAAGCCTTTGATTCGATCGAGACCTGGGCTGTGTTGCAGTCTCTCCAACGGTGCCAAATCGATTATCGATACATCGAAGTATTGAAGTGTTTGTATGAAAACGCCACTATGTCGGTCCACCTCCAGGATCAGAATTCAAAACCTATCCGGCTGCAGCGTGGGGTGAGATGTTATATCTCCGAAACTGTTCACCGCTGCACTGGAAGATGTTTTCAAGCTTCTGGACTGGAGAGGACTCGGCATTAACATCAATGGCGAATACATCACTCACCTTCGATTTGCTGACGATATCGTGATCATGGCTGAGACCTTGGAGGACCTAGGCGCGATGCTCGAAGGACTCAGTAAAGCCTCCCAACAAGTGGGTCTTAAAATGAAAATGGATAAGACGAACATCATGTTAAACGTCCGTGTTACACCCACTCCTCTGAAGGTTGGAGACTCTACACTCGAAGTTGTTGACGAGTATGTATACCTGGGACCAAAGAAGTTTTATATCGTCGCTCCGCTCCTCTATAGAACGCTAATACGTCAGTTTCAATATGAAACCGCGTGGACCAAGTTGAGGGGAAAATCTGAGGTGCGGGAGGGGGAAGCTTCATAACTGTTCGAATTTTTGAATCTAAGAATGTCATATGTTTGAATTACGACCAATCACCGCAAGATGTCAACTGTCTAAGGATTTAAATCGTCGAATAGCAAAAGAGTATTTGAAAATGACAAAACTCAAAATACGACTGAAATATCTAGTGATGGAGGTAATAGAAAGGATCACAAATATCGAAAATTCTTACGATAATTTTAAAAATGAGGATAACAAAATAAATTAAGCATATTGTTCCTTGTTAAATCTTAATACATAAACAATACTAATACAAATTCACAAATATAATACAGTAAAAATACATATTAAAACAAAAAATATATATTTTAAAAATAAAAATCAAACCCAATCATACTTTCCAAAACATATCTGTAGCAAAGCTGGGCGGAAATGTTAGGAAAAAAATTTCCGGCTGTCGTGTCTGCTCATAGTCTTAATTCTCGTTTAATTTTTATTTGGGTTCCTTTGGAAACTGAAAATAATTAGAAGAAAAATAAGTCGATTACATTTCATGTGTGCTTTGGATAAAACTATGTAAATATGCAGTCGGATATTTTTTGTTGCTAAACTTTTTGCTATATCTATCAAAAAGTCGATGAAGTGTTACATCACTACCATATGTTTTGCAACGAAGTTATTTAAATAAAAATTAGTCAATATATGGCTTACTTTTGGTATGAAACCCCGCACATTTGATTTATTGAGATGTCCAGTGCGGTTTCCGCATCAGACAACGATGAAACTTGTCATTTTTACGATAAATTTACACACATTTTGTCCGATGTTACCTCGACCATTGACAGAAATAGACTGAAAGACGAAAATTGAACAAAAATGACATTTCAATTTAACTTGGCCATCTGCCCACCTTGCGGCGAGCGGCTGATGCCCTGTATTGCTAGTCTATAGGGGGGGGGGAGCGGGGTGCATGTCTGTGCCTGGGACAAACAGTCCAGTTAGGTAGGTCCAACTTCGAGAAAGAGATCAATCGTCGAATCCAACTCGGCTGAGCAGCGTTCGGGAAGCTTCGCAATATCGTCACGTCCAAAATACCGTAGTGTCTCAAGACTAAAGTCTTTGACCAGTGTGTGTTGCCAGTGATGACATATGAATCCGAGACATGGTCGCTTACTATGGGCCTCATAAGAAGGCTTAAAGTCGCCCAAAGGGTGATGGAGCGCGCTATGCTTGGTGTTTCTCTACGTGATCGAATCAGAACTGAGGAGATACGTAGGAGAACTAAAGTTATACACATAGCTCTCAGAATCGCTAGAGTTAAGTGGCAGTGGGCAGGGCACATAGCTCGTAGAACAGATGGCCGTTGGGGCAGTAAAGTTCTCGAGTGGCGACCGCGCACCGGTAGACGCAGTGTGGGCAGGCCTCCGACTCGGTGGACCGTGACCTGGTGAAGGTTGCGGGAAGCCGCTGGATGCGAGCCGCACAGGACCGGTCAGTGTGGAAATCCTTGGGGAAGGCCTTTGTCCAGCAGTGGACGTCTTTCGGCTGATAGATAGATATATAGATAATAAACCTATCATAAATGAGATCATCAATTATCATTGATCATCTAAAATAAAGTAATGAAAACAAAATTAAACAATTTCTGTTAACTTGGCAGTAACCTAAATAGAAACAATCACTCTCTGAGATCACATGCATAAAAATAGTCCTTATTGGAAAATATAACAAATGAAAATACTTTAACAAATTTTATCCAGGTAAATTAATATATGGCAGTTTGCCATTCTTCTTTCCGAATAACGGCGAGCGCTCACGCAGGAATCGCACGATCCTTCTTTTGGGTGCGTTCACGCAAGATGCGTTTGATGAAATATGTTAAAAACATTTTTTTAGATTTTTTTTTAAATAATTGTAATACTGTCTTTTAATATTTAATGTGATGAAATAAATAAACTCGTCACCACTATGGATAAAATATTATATAAAATTCGTTTACTAGTCAGTTCAAATGTCTTTAAAAATAATCGAATATTCGTAAACATTATTCGAATATTAAAACGAGGCGAATATTCGAATTATTCGAATATTCGATTGCAGGCCCTACTCGCGGACATGTGTAAACCAGGGCCGTCGGAGCCTATCGGAGGCCCTGGGCACTTTAGAAGAATAATGGGGCCCCTCTGACTATAATGCGTTTCAACGAATAGTTCCTATGCCGTTATGTTGGCACTTGGCCCTTGACAAGTTAAATCTTTTTATAGACTTTTGTTTGCCGAACCAAATGAAATTTTGCCACCAGACTCGTGGTCCCACCGCAATGTCGTCCCACTGGTGGGTCCACGTGTAATTAACTGTTTACTTGTCGTCCCACCGATTCACTCTAGACTTTTCTACTTATCATCAATAATTAACCATCTGATTGCTTACCAAAGATTAAACATGTTTCACTTAAAGTAGACAATACAGGGAGGGTGTAAAAAAGTGCGTTTCATATTAAAGGAGAAGGTCCACAATGTATGAATCAAAAACCCAGAATCGATACGAACAAACTGTATGCGAACAGATCCCTTAGAATGAATTTAATAACCCTACATAAGTCGTAGGCTTTACGAGTTAAGGAATAGTAGTCATTTGTAAGACGGGAGATTTGCCCTTGAAGCAGTGTTTGTGGAAGTACTACGGAACCCTACACTGCGGTGGGTGGCCCGACACGCACTCGTCAGTTTAACACCAGTCTTATGTATTTAATTTGCTATACAAAAAAAGTCGAGCAAACGCTTGTTCGCCATAAGATGCTGACCATGTAACCATTTTAGCTGACTGATATTTATTTTTTTGCTTAAAAAACCGAATGTTTTTCTACCTGTTCAAATGATACCCTAACATTTTTCTTGATTTATTTACCTACAGCTAGCTTGTAATCCTGTAATTTTCCCCTACACATAATTTTCATCGTTACAGCTGGTCCTTAAACAAATATGCAAGCAGACAAAAACATAATTTTAAATTGATTTATTTATTTATAGGATTTAAACTTATTCACTTTGGGCGGAATTCCTGGCTTTCTTTTGTTCTGGCTCATGGCTCTTGGTCTTAAGTTTTCGTTTCATCTTTTGAAACTTTTTCTTTGATTTTACTTTTTGTTGTTCTCCGTTTTCAGCAGATTGTACGTTGTTATTCTTGTTTGCCTTCACTACAATTTTAGCTTTATTTGTGCCGACATTGTCCAGTATACTATCAAACTCTATACTAGATTTAATGTTACAAGATTCATGAAACATCTTCATTGTGTTGATCAGTTTTTTCAAAGCAACAAAGAAATTATTCTTCACCTCCAACTCTGTTTCACCAGATAAAACACTTGCCAATTTATTTTCAAATTCTTTCTCAATATTCAATAACTTTATAAGCAATTCTTCTGTGGTAGGTTTATTTCTCTTCAGACCACGATAGAATCCTGCCATCAGCTCCACACCTTCATTGCGGCGGAACTGTCTGACATTATTATTAAACACGTTCTCAATTATTATAGGCATGAGTTCATAACTACCTTCCCATTCTGTTTGTAGCACATTATGGAAGAAGATAATAGGCAGTAAACAGTTACGATTTAGGAAATAACTCCGTACGGTATCTTTGAATAACTCTGTCAAAGGTGACAAGGCCTTTTCCTTTTTCTTTTTCGGTGATGTGGGCGATTTATTTTCAATCTTCACGGCACATGAAATGATAAATGTAGCGAAGCATGTGACAATATCTCCCATTGCTTGGAACATAAAGTGTGACCTTGACCCTTTATCAATTATATTTTTCAAATAATCACATAAAACTCCTACAGTTACATCATCAGTAGACGAAAACTTTCTTATTTTAGTAAGATTCTTTATAGTTTTTCGGACTCTGTTCTCCAGGTCACGAAACTGATTATCAGCAATACAAAACTCCAAGCATCTAGTTAAGGGAGCAATCATGCCTAGACAAATGTCCATGGATGGGTCTTTTTCTAAATAAATGTCCAGTAAATCAAGTACTCTGACCCTAAAATTAGATAATGCCTTTTTGTCTTTTCGATCTTTCTTACTCTTTTTAACTTTTCCTTGGTGAAATTGTTTGAAGGCTTCTGCTAGTGCTTCATCGAGTTTTTTGCCTTCTTCTTCATCTATCATATCTGCGTCCACACTCTCTGCGTCTGAGTCTGGTGCGGCGCTCCCTAGTGCCTTTTGTACCGCCAATCTGAGCTGTTCTGGTGTCTTCATTTCTTCGTCATTCTCTTCTTCAACCTCACTATCGCTTTCGTCGTCTTCATTGCCATTTTCTGCATCATTATTACTTTCATTTTCAGACTCATCATCGTCATTTTCGTTATCTGATTCATCGTCATTCGTTAATGGATTAGTTTCAC
The DNA here is from genome assembly GCA_958295455.1 of Coleophora deauratella. Classification (NCBI taxonomy): domain Eukaryota; kingdom Metazoa; phylum Arthropoda; class Insecta; order Lepidoptera; family Coleophoridae; genus Coleophora; species Coleophora deauratella. Next base: position 6,926,180 of record OY282409.1, on the reverse strand, counting down.
TTTCAGGATCTAAGACAGAGACAATTTGGCCAACACAGGATGGAGTCAGATCTTCCCACAGTAGTCTGAACACACATTGCACTACTGAGCGTAGCACGCTGGACTCGACCGACAGAATGGACAGAAGAACTTCTACTAACACTTCAATCCATTCTGGCTCTTCTGACAAATCACTCCCATTACTCTTGGACTTCTTACTTTTCCTATAATGTTCGTAACAACTCTTAAGTTCTTTTATGGAGCTTCTGGCAATTTTAACATGAGTAGGTTCAGAAAATAGAAACAGGCCAAGCTGATACTGTAATATTAAGAAGACTTTATCAATTTTTGACTTGTTATCAATTTTTTCAATACTTTGACAGATTGTTGTGAGCATTTGCCAGCACTCCATGTTTTCTGCTGGGAATTGCTTCTCCATTTTAGCGCGAACATCTTCATTTTTCATGATGCCACAAATGAAGTTGCATAGAGAAGAAAGGACAGACACCAGACTGTCCACATTAGAGAACCGTGAGGTGAAACAGCGGTAGAAACAAGTTTTGATTAAGCCTGGAAAAAATAAGTAGATTTATTAATTTGTATAAGCAAACACACATGAAATGTAATATGTCGTGAAAACAAAGGTAAAAAAACAAAATATTACCTGATAATTCAGTGCTAACAGCTACATTGTCATCTCCACCGAGTTTAAAGAACCCAAAACACATGAGTATCTTCATGTAAGTTAGTTTAAAGTCTGTGTCCTCTTTCATGGCTTCATGACTGACTAAGTAAGACAGAAGCTCAGCAGCTTTCACTCTCTCATTGTTATACCAGCTTCTCTCAACATCCTCTTTTATGACTTTCTTAGAGCTATTCAACAGAACACCTTTAAACAACTTAGCCATCTTCTTAACACCATCCTTGTCTAAATCAGATATAATAGATTTGACAATACTAGTGCCAGACACTTCTGTGAAATTCATTTCACCAGGGTAGAATAGAAGTTTCTTCATTGTCTCCATTCTTGTTTTAGTATTAACATTTGGAAGTTGTAGAGCTTTAGATAAAGCATTCAACAGTTCCTTTTCCTTTTTAATCATCAGTTTGTGGTCATCTTCATTGTCTCTTTTGTTTCTTATTTTGCTTGCTGTTTGTAAACCCTTGAACCAATCCATGAATAATTTGAAGAAGTTTTTGCTGAGAAGCTCTGGTATCAGTTGTACATTTTCATTGAGGTTGCTAAGTATTGAAGTAAGGATGTTGATAGAGACCAGCTCCCTATTTCTATTGTGCTTGACAAGGTGGCTGTCTATTCCTGAGGTCCAGAACAGTTGGAGACTAGGGGAGTTTGCAATTTGTTTTCCAATCTCTGTGTAAATTGGATGACTTATTGAATTAAAGTCAATGCCTGCCTGTAATAAAAGAACATAATTTTACTAGACAACAAGTTATAATTTTGTACCAAAGATTATCTTAGGCTGCCAATTACATTCAAAGTGCACAAATATATTTTTTTAACTGTAGCAGTATGAGGAAATTATTAACCATCCTATTTACAAAAACATTCCCAAAGCAGGTAAATAAAATCAATTCAATTTTGGTATATTTTTTTTAGTCAAAGACAGTCAGTCAGACAGACAGTATTACATAAATAAAATATGAATAAACTCCACTCATCAAAATTTAAAAATATCCCAAAAGGTTAAAAAAGCTTACACAAAATGTGCAAAAGGCACTGTTTGGACCTTATTTTACCGAAGACTATCCCTGTACCTCCCATGGTTTCAGTTTTCTGCATGCTGTCTCAGTTCAGAATAAATAACACACAACTTACCATAAGTTTTCCACAAATGGCATGAATGTTATCTTCACATAATAGTTCAGCATTTCCAATGAGCTTTCTCAGTTTAACTTTATTTGGAAACTTTGTGCTTACCACTAGCAAAAAGTAAAGGGAGTCTAAACTGTGCTCACTTATCTCTTTCTTAAAATCTTGGTTTACATGATTCCAGATCATCGAATTAAACTGGTCTTCATTCAGCTGTAAAATAAATAAAAATAAGAGTTTAATACTTCCACATAAGGATGAGGATGTTTTATTGTAATTAGTATACTGATTACTAGAATCTATTGATTTGAAACTGATTTTGTAGATTATGACCACTTGTTAGAGGTTCTGTATTCAATTAATACATTCAATAATTTAACCTGTTTAAGAAAATAAATAAATAGGAAGGGTCAGTTCACATCCAAATATGATGCAGTGTAAAGATGCTTTAAACCCATTGAGGACTTCACTACTCTTTGACAAATTGTCAGCCCTCAGAGCCAACATTGGCTCTAGTTGACAAAAATGTATGAAAATCTCAAATCCTGGCGCTTGTGGCACGGAAACTGGTTGTCGGCCCTAGGCGAATGTGGGTTAAACACTGCTGTTTTCACAAGAAACCACCACTATGGCTCAGCACAGTGTACTTTCAACTTAGAAAAATACACGTTTTGTAGATATCAATATCTTTAGTGACATAATATAAGTTCTATATAGAATAATTTACAAGTATCACTTCACACTGCAATTCAGTCAGTGTGAACACTATAATGATTACATATGACACTTACTCCAGTGGCGTAGTCCAAGAGAATAAGGAAAGCTACAGTGCTAAGGTAAGACTTCCTTTTACTGGCTGTCATTAGAAGTTCAATGACTTGCTTCTGCTCCTCTTCAGAAATGCGAAGCATCAACCCAGAGCGGAATATTGCCCCACAGACCAGTATTTGACCGAGGGCTACATCGCCAACTTCCTGAGGGAGCAAATAAAGATAAAAGTTTCCATGTACGAGAAGTTGTCAAGTTTCAATTTAGTAAAACATTTAAAATGATTATGAAAACTAGCAGTAGCAATACATACGCTTTTAGAATCTCCACTGGCATGAAGCTCTTTCTTGGCCAGCTCGAACAGCTGCGAGACTGGAATTTCTACATGTTTGGTCAAAAGCGCCACGAGTGTCACGAAGTAACCAATTCTCGCATCAGGTACATTGGCTCCCAGACTTCTCACAAGCCTTTTTAAAACGTACTGAACTTCTTTTTCGCTCTGTAATACAAAGTTACTAACATTACACTTCCAATATTTTGTAAAGAGAAAGAAATATTTCCTTTCAGTTATATTCTAACCTCATTGCCTTCAAGTTGTAAAATAATTCTTAAGCCTCCTTTCAGTTTCACGTCATCAGTGGGTTCCCTTAGCAGGCTAAAGGCATCTAACAGCGATGCACTCAATTTGCTATTCTTCTGAACACCATTTGATTCATTTTCGTCCTTCATTTTGAAAAAATCTTTAAAAAATAATCACATCACATCACAAGATTCACCGACCCACATGGCGATCCATCCATGGACATTTTTTTTTTTTTTGTTTGGTTCTTTCCTGCTTTTGCAAGGAAAAGGCAAAGGCTTCTCTGGCCATACAGCCTATTCTTACGTAGTTTGCTCTTCTCTAAATATTTTTCTATTTCATTTGAGTTCTCATTTATCAATTTCTGTCGTCTTTAACTTTTTCTCTATTCTTCAACAAAATGATAGCACTTTTGATGAAGATTTCATGGACTTCTTGAGAGCACTCGAAACACAGTCTACACACTTTTATTTCATTATCCTACATATTAGACACTTAAATGGCACTTTATTGAACAATACACTATCAATATTATGCATTAAAAACCACGATATCTATTTTTTCGGATAATAAAACAAAAATGACAAACTCTTGCCGCGAGTTCCCGCCAAAAAGTCCCATCCATGGACAATCAACTAGGTACTCATAAATGTCAAAATTTGAGGCCCCGTTCAGAACCTGCACTCTGACAGCAACCGTTCACTTTGACAACAGGTTAATCTGTGCAGGTTAATATAAATCGCATAGGTAAGTGTGAAGGAGACTCCGAAACGGTTGCTGTTAGGTGCAGGTTCTGAACGCGGCCCAGCAACGTGAATAAAGCCGTGACATTTTTATTCTGAGATAATATCGCTTTTTTTTGTGCACCTTTCCTCAGTTTTACGGCGGAAACATACTAACGAAATCATTTCTACAGTGACAGGTGTTTTGGAACGACTAAAGGCAGAAACATATTATTAACATGCTACGCGCCGCGTGACGACACCCCACGCGACAACACGCATATCAAATCCATACCAATTCTATGGCTAAAATCTAGAATCATACTATCTCCCACCCACCCAAACCACACGCCATCCGACGCCACGTGTCATCGGGTGTTGGTAGTATGTTTCTAGTCATAAAGTATGGATTTGTTTTGGTACGTTTACACGCGTGGCAGGCAGCCCGGCGGGCAGCCCGAGAGGCAGCCCGGCAGGCAGCCCGAGAGGCAGCCCGGCAGGCAGCCCGGCAGGCAGCCCGGCAGGCAGCCCGGCATGCAGCCCGCGCGCCAAGCACATTCATCAGGGTTGCCATTGCTACGGCAATTACCCTGTTTTACGGCAATTGGATGACATTCAAAGGAAATCTACGGCCTACGGCAGCTAATCCATTGGCGTAGCAAAATCTACGGTATTCTGCAAAGGGCTCATTTTACAACCTGCCAAGGCTGCCAAAGCCAAATATAAAAATAAAAATGCGGAATCTCTGCTTGGGGACGGGGAATCTCCATGGTTGGTACAAAAGAGAACACCCAAACTCCATAGAAAATTACCCAAGGCCCGGTACAGAAGAGAAGTATCTCAGTTATTTGCGTATTTTAAGTACAATATTTTTGATAGGTATGTTTGCCGTAAGAAGTGGCAAACATAAAAAAATGATTTTAGAATATTTTCAGGCATAAATTGAAAATTAAATTGCGTTGCACATATCGACTCCAAAATGTTTCAGAATGGTAGTAAATCACATTTTTATAAGAATTATACTGTTCGGGACGGCCAGTATATGAAGCATATGTGATGTTATACCGTAATATAAGCATAATTGTATTGATAATTGATAGACAGTTTTAAGTTCGTAGTTGTAAGATCTCACAGTAGTTTAAGCCTTGTTTATAACAGTTACTCAGTTTACAATGTATTTGCCTAACGGAACAGGGTAGGTAGGGCCATAAAATAGAAAGCTGAAGGGATGCCGCGCACAGTTTGCCTGCGCCTAACGGTGCACATAGCGGGACTCCAACAGTAACGGCGTCATGACGCGACGCCCCAGCGTTTGGCGGGAAATAGTGAATAAGACTTCTATGTTAAAAATAAGATATTACAGATAAGTGTTCTAGACTTTAAATATGTTTAAATAATATAGAATAACTAGGAGTGAAGATAAAAATAAGATAGTTATTGTAAATACAGATTTAAATAAAGAGAGTTCAGTGCGGGGGTAGCGGGGCAGGGTACGGACGCGGTCCGTCCCATAAATACGGTCGCGTTGCGGGCCGCCATGCGCGAGATCCGACGCCCCCGGCACGTACTCGAGGATCCCGATGATCCTATCACGCTAGCCGTAGCAGCCATGACCCCCCCGCCCCAACCACAGAGTAACACCACACCGACATACTGCCCTCGCCGGCGAGGGCGGCGTCCCCCCGCTTCTCGCGCCTACCAGCGCTATCGGCACATACCGGGCCGATTCTCCCCGATCCTCCCCGTCCAAGCAACGTCCTAAGCCGAGGTCCGTGCCCACCTGGGCGCCCTTAGGCAGTTGCATCTTTTTGCTTAGGCTGAGTACCCTACGTACTCGCCTTCCCTGTCCGGTGAAGTTGTAAAGGCCCAACGGCCAACAACAAACATGTCCTATGGAAAAAAAAAAAAAAAAAAAAAAAAGGCCGCCATGCATTCCATCTAGTACAGCCGAGCATTTCGAGTCATTACAGTCATACCAGTCTTAACAGCTACAGTCACAGACTCCTCCCCGACTTACAGCACGAACTCGAGACTCGAGACTCGAGAGAACACGAACTGTGCTGGATTGGATTGGAGGATGATTGCCTTATTCGCAGTCAATGAGTTCAAACAAAATAGAATATTTTTTCTATTGAACATAAGTAATATTTTTTAAGTTTTCTTTTTACTTTAAAATGCATATACGTTTTTTATTTATTCATTACCATCCCCTTGGAGGCAATTATATGATGGCATATTTTTGGCATTTTCTGGAGTCGAGTTTGGCAGATTTTTTGCCAGTGTTGGGCAGATTTCCAGTTTTGAGATGATCACCCTGGTTTACACCGTTAGTACAGTGTTGCCGACAAAGAAAATGAAAAAAGTCCAAAGCCACTCGTGAAAAGTTCCGTCACGCTCATAGCGGCTGAGGAGATGCTCCACTGGCAGACAGAACTTTAATGCCGGAGAGAGCCGTTGGCTGCCGAGGGTGACGGTGAGGGAGTCTCGCGCGTGGCGAAAAAAAGTACCAATACACAGGGGCTGTGACACTAAGGCTGTGGCCTGGACGCAAGCGACGGCGACAGCGACACGAGCGACTTGATCATTTCCATAGATTTGCATGCAGCTGTTTTGGAAGACAGCGACACGCACGGCGAAACACGAGCGACATGCGACATTTCAAGGTCGGCCGCGCGTTTAAGGACGTTCTTCTTTAATCGATAAACCAGTCCAAAGTATCGATAGTTTGAGTAGAAGAAATAGTTTCAGATAATAAAATAATAAAGTTTGATACTAGCTGGAGTGCCCGGATTCGCTCAGGGAGTTAATATACCCCCGCATCCTGCGCCTCAACCCGCACCCTGCGCCTCACCCTGCACCTCGCCCCCCTCGACTCACCCCCCCGCACCCCGGACCTCGCCCACCCGCACTCCGCGACTCACCCTCCCTCGTACCCCACTCCTCCCCCACCCGCACACCGCGCCTCCTTCCACCATTCCACCCCACTCCTCTCCCCCCGCAACCCGCGCCTCACCCTCGCACCACGCTCCTCCCCCCGCACCCCGCGTCACCCCCACACCCCGCTCCCCTCGCACCCCTCTCCTTTCACACGCAACCCGCGCCTCACGCCCCGCACGCCACTCCTCCCCCCCGCACCCCGCTCCTCACCCTCCCCCCTGCACCCCGCTCCTCACCCTCCCCCACACCCCGCGACTAACCTTCCCCTGCACCCCGATCCTCCCCTCCGCACCCCGCGCCCCCCTCCGCACCCCGCGACTCACCCTGCCCGCACCCCGCTCCACCCTCACCCTCACCCCACGTCGCCCCCGAAAACCGCGCCTCACCCCCGCAGCCCACTCTTTCCCCCGCATCCCACGACTCACCCTCCCCCCGCTCCTCTCCCCCCGCAACCTGCGCCTAACCCCCTGCACCCAGCTTCTCCCCCTGCACCCCGCTCCTCTCCCACCCGCATCCCGCGCCTCCCCCCGCACCCCGCATCTCCCCCCGCACCCCACACCTCGCCTCTCACCCTCCTCCGCACCCCGCTCCTCACCCTCTCCCGCACCCCACTCCTCACCCTCCCTCGCATCCCGCGACTCACTCTCCCCCCGCTCCTCTCCCCCGAAATTTGTATGAAGTGTCCGGGGTGTGTGTTATTATATTAGTAAGAATAATTATGAAAATATCGAAATATCGACATATCGACATCGCGACAGACAGACATCGACAGTTCAAAACAAGTTCCGCAAAAGTTCCGCTGAAGCGTCAAAAGTTCCGAAATCGGAACAAAAAGTACGCACCGGCAACGCTGATACCCGCGAGCGTGTAAACAGTGTGCGGGCTGCATGCCGGTCTACGTGCCGGGCTGCCCGCCACGCGTGTAAACGCTCAACGTGCAAAGCCACATTCAACGAGCACAAGCGAGGAGAGTTGCCAGCGTCAAATTTTTGACTGCCAAGTTTAGTAGGAGAAATTGCCATGTTCTTAAGGAATAGCGATTTTCGGCTGCACCGTACGTAGCAAAGAAATTAAAAATGCAACATGTTTGTCTTTAGTTTTTATTATTAGTTTAATAAATTTAAAAATACTAGCGCCACTTGCAACTGTAAGCTAAAGGTGAACACCCAAAAAAAGCCCAAGACCAGGCGCAAAAGAAAGATATCTCAGAGTTTTGTGTATTTTATTAGGTCTTAGCCGCAAGAAGTGGCTAACGTAAAAAATCAGGCATAGTTTTAAAGATGTAATATTTTGAGCTTTAATAACTTTTGAACTTTGATAACATAAATTTTTTATAAAGTATTGTAAAACATACGAAATATCGTAATATACTTCGTTTATCATTTTTGGGAAAAAAATGAAGAAAAGATAAATATATTTTTTTTATTAAAAAATCATTGCCCCCCCTAGCTAGGTGGAGCGATGATTCGCGCAAGATTGCTGGCAATAGCAGGATGCGCGTGGCCGAAGATAGGTATAAGTGGCGTGCCTTGGGGAAGCCTATGTCCAACAGTGGACTAGTACAGGCTACTGATGATGATGAAAAAAAATCAAAAGAATAATATATATTTTTTTAATAATGATTAATGCTATAATAATATTGTTTTATTCCTAATCGTGTGTACTAAAAACAGAAAGCTAAAACCCACTTTTTTCCAAAATCCCAAACGCACATTTTCAACAACCTGTATATTTTCACTAAAATATACAGGGTGTTAAAAAAAGTGCGTTTGAGATTTCAGGGAGGCCTTCAGTATTGGCTCTAGAACACAAGAAAAATGTAAAAAAATCCCAATCCCTTAGTGTCACAGCCCCTGTGTATTGGTACTTTTTTTCGCCACGCGCGAGACTCCCTCGCCGTCACCCTCGGCAGCCAACGCAACGGCTCTCTCCGGCATTAAAGTTCTGTCTGCCAGTGGAGCATCTCCTCAGCCGCTATGAGCGTGACGGAACTTTTCACGAGTGGCTTTGGACTTTTTTCATTTTCTTTGTCGGCAACACTGTACTAACGGTGTAAACCAGGGTGATCATCTCAAAACTGGAAATCTGCCCAACACTGGCAAAAAATCTGCCAAACTCGACTCCAGAAAATGCCAAAAATATGCCATCATATAATTGCCTCCAAGGGGATGGTAATGAATAAATAAAAAATGTATATGCATTTTAAAGTAAAAAGAAAACTTAAAAAACATTACTTATGTTCAATAGAAAAAATATTCTATTTTGTTTGAACTCATTGACTGCGAATAAGCCAATCATCTAGCTTCGCATTCTTTAGTAATTTAAGAATATGAAACTCTGAGATATGGAACTTTAAAAAATAAATAAAGTACTGTTAAAATAATTTCTTCAGTTAACCTAAAATATTTTTATTACTTAATATAACAGGTATTTTTTTCACTTAACATGTAGGTACTGTACTATTACTATGTGTCAACATTTGCTTTAAATTCTTCATTTTGTTCATTATACTACATATAATCAGTTTTAAGGACAACTTTTTAATCATTTCTTTAATTGGTTTCAAGGAAATACAGTCTTTTTTTTATTGTGATTAATGCGCATACATGTTTTTTTTTCGTAATCTGTTCCTTATTTTTGTTTTATTTAAGTTTACTTGGGAGGATATTCTCTCAGCGAGTCCACCAAATAAGTCATAAAAAATATAGTAAATAAAAAAACAGAAAATTACAAGTTTTCTATTTGTATTTCAAAAATAATAAGGATTTCCTTGAAATCTGCCAAATTCTGCCAAATAGTAGCCAAATCTCCCCAAAAGGCAAAAATCTGCCACCAATGGTCACACTGGTGTAAACAGGCACACACATAGATGAAGTGGCACACAGGCGCAAGCATATCATCCTTTGATCTGTGTCAAAAAACCGACAGTCGTCCCAATCAGTGGCGAGTACGAACACGAGCACGGGCACGCGCGTGTGAACAGGCTGCTTGTGCATGCGCCCGTGCTCGTGCTCGTTGAATGTGGCTCTGCCCGCGGGCGTGTGTACGCATCACAAGCGTGTAAACACTGCGGCAAGCACAGGCACGAGCACGGGCGCGTGCACAAGCAGACTGTTCACAGGCGCGTGCCCGTGCTCGTGCCCGTTGAATGTGGCTTTGCCCGCGCGCGTGTAAACCCACCATTTGATATGCGTGTTGTCGCGTCGGGTGTCGTCACGTCGGGTGTCGTCACGTCGCACAGTATGACGACCAGAAGAAAAATTTTGACACTGGCCAAAATACACACTTTTAGCTTTAATAATCTTTAATTATATCTATTGATAATTCAGGCCTTAGGATATATTGTACTGTTATATTTTTTTTCTATCTATATTCTAACATGTTTTTTTAAGGCTTCAAAGTGATATCCTAAGGGCGAAAACACAACAGAGCGGCGCGGCGCCGCGACGCTGAAATCGGCGGCGCGCGTTGCGCCGCACCGCCGAACGCAGCGTTGCGCGGCGCGCGTGCCGCGCCGCTCGTAGCTGCGGCGCACACCGCTCCTAGCCGCGGCGAGCACCGCTCGTTTCCGCGGCGCGACGCTCGTAGCCGCGGCATGCGCCGCTCATATCCGCGGCGCGCACCGCTCGTATCTGCGGCGCGGCGGCTCATATGATGTCCACAGTTTCTGTAGGTCGCACGCTTGTTTTTAGGGTTCCGTAGCCAAATGGCAAAAACGGAACCCTTATGGATTCGTCATGTCTGTCTGTCTGTCTGTCCGTCCGTATGTCACATCACAGCCACTTTTTTCCGCAACTATAAGAACTATACTGTTGAAACTTGGTAAGTAGATGTATTCTGTGAACCGAATTAAGATTTTCACACAAAAATAGAAAAAAAATCAATGAATTTTGGGGGTTCCCCATACGAAGAACTGAAACTCAAAAAAATTTTCTAACATCATTTTTTTCTAAACTGAATAGTTTGCGCGTGAGACACTTCCAAAGTGATAAAATGAGTGTCCCCCCTGTAACTTCTAAAATAAGAGAATGATAAAACAAAAAAATATATATGATATACATTACCATGCAAACTTCTACCGAAAATTGGTTTGAACGAGATCTAGTAAGTAGTTTTTTTTAATACGTCATAAATCGTAAACCGCAATTTACCTACAACGAACTACAAGATCTTTTATATTATGTTACTTGCTGCTACGGAACCCTTTATGGGCGAGTCCTAAGTTCTTAATGTTCTAAGTATGGGGAACCCCCAAAATTTATTGTTATTTTTTTCTATTTTTGTGTGAAAATCTTAATGCGGTTCACAAAATACATCTACTTACCAAGTTTCAACAGTATAGTTCTTATAGTTTCGGAAAAAAGTGGCTGTGACATAAGGACGGATAGACAGACAGACAGACAGACATGACAAATCCATAAGGGTTCCGTTTTTGCCATTTGGCTACGGAACCCTAAAAACAAGCTTCCGACGTACAGAAACTGTGGACATCAAATGAGCCGCCGCGCCGCAGATACGAGCGGTGCGCGCCGCGGATATGAGCGGCGCATGCCGCGGCTACGAGCGTTGCGCGCCGCGGCTAGGAGCGGTGCGCGCCGCGGATACGAGCGGCGCGGCGCGCGTGCCGCGCAACGCTGCGTTCGGCGGTGCGGCGTAACGCGTGCCGCCGATTTCAGCGTTGCGGCGCCGCGCCGCTCTGTTGTGTTTTCGTCCTAACGCGTACGTATTTCACACTTAAAAATTAGCCCAAGCTTTGAATGCATACTGTAATAAACGCTGCACATTTATTAATACTGTGTTTATTTTATACAAATGAGCATTTATTAAATACTCTAAAAATAAAAGTTCCATAGTTGTAACTCATCATCGTTTTTTATAGAACTGTTTTAATACACAATAGTCCGATTAAAGGCAAATTAACAATTTGATCATTCATTAAGTAAAAAGTTTAACTTTTTTTTTTTTTTTTTTTTTTTTTTACCCTCAATTGGTAAGTTTAACTTGGATCAATATGAGACATAGTGCGATAAATATAGTAATTAATCGTCTTTAAAACAAGGTATATCACATTGTCGGATATTGTCGGATGCGAGAGTTATGATTTTTTCCTGAAGGAAGTCGTTTACGCGTCAAACGAATAATGATGATTTTCAATCACAGAAATCAAAATATATATAAAAGATGTGGTTTTAAAAAACGACGAGCGCTTAAGGGGTCAATGTACTCATGTATAAGAACAACTTTAACTATTTTAGTACCTCTTAAATTGATTGACAGTACCACAAAAGAAGTACTTTGGGAGAATTTGAGACCGTCTTCAACTTGGTATTGTAGACCAATAATGTTTAATTTCACAAAAGAAACGGAAGAAAATCTTTGCAATGAAATCACTGAAATTAAAATCAAGCGGAATCTTTGTCTCTTTTTTACTATGATCGATGGGAAAGTCTGTAACGCTTTATCAGATAATAGATCCACTTCTATCTGTTACATATGTGGAGCAACCCCAAAACAGATGAATGATCTGACTCGAGTTATCAATAGAGCCGTACAACCAGAGTTTTATGCATTTGGGTTGTCTTTACTACATTGTTGGATTAAATATTTCGAGCGTTTATTACATATAGGTTATAAACTACCAATACAAAAGCGGTCTACTCGTAACACGGATGAAAAACATTTAGTCGAAGAAAGAACGAAAATAAAATGGGCCTTCTGGTGGATATAGTCAAACAAGGAGCAGGAAACACCAATGACGCAAACACAGCAATACGATTTTTTAAAAATTGGTCATTATCTGCTACAATCACAGGGGTAGACGAAAATTTGATTAAAAGATTTTATATCATTTTACAGGCTTTATCTTCGGGTATCGAAATAAATGTTGACAAATTAGGTGAATTTAATAGAAGAACAGCAGAATTGTACGTACAAAATTATGCCTGTAACTGTGCACAAATTATTAATTCATGCAACAGAAATTATTAAACATCATGCAATAATACCAATCGGAAAACTTTCCACAGAAGTTCAAGAAGCCAGGAATAAAGAATTTAGGAATGTCAGAGAATGTCACACTAGAAAAAGCTCTAGAATCAAAAACAATGAAGATATTATTCATAATTTATTAAAACGTTCTGATCCTTATATTTCCAGTCTAAGAACTGAGCATCAACGGAAAAAAGAAGAGCTGCTTCCAGAAGCAGTGGATTTATTAATTTTGGCTGATACTGATTCAGAAGACGTAGAAAGCAGTGAATGTTTATAATTTACTAATCTACTTGTCGTAAATAGTACTGTTTTATTATTTATAAAGAAAATTAAATACATTTATTTTATGAATAATATAAGTACTAAAATGGTTTATCATATCTATAAATTGCATGTTTAAAATAATGAAATAATGTAGGATTTTATGTATTTTCTTGAAATTAAAATTAATAAATGAATCTGTTTACTCAGAAATATCAAAATTAACAACAAACTTTTTTTTTTTCTATAATACCAGTTATGATAATATAATTAAATATGACACAATTATATAGCTTAATTCTTTAACAAGCTGCGAAAAAAAAACCGTATTAATATCTCTACTACTTTCGGAGATATCAGACAATGTCCAAAAAAACACCATTTTCGTCACACTGTGCGTCGGCGCGTGGCGTGTTAATTATATGTTTCCGCCTTTATTCTACTGTGCAAAAAAACACACACGACTGAACTAAAAAAAGGCTCCTTCTCTATGGCTCTGGACTTTTTTGGCGGGAACTCGCGGCAAGAGTTTGTCATTTTTGTTTTATTATCCGAAAAAATAGATATCGTAGTTTTTAATGCATAATATTGATAGTGTAAGTGCCATTTAAGTGTCTTATATGTAGGATAATGAAATAAAAGTGTTTAGACTGTGTTTCGAGTGCTCTCAAGAAGTCCATGAAATCTTCATCAAAAGTGCTATCATTTTGCTGAAGAATAGAAAATTTAAATACAAAAGAAATGGCTTTGGCCTTAATTGAATTTCCCATAAACGAAGAAATACGGAAGAAATGGCTATTGGCCTATACGACAGAATATTTACAACAGACTAGGCTGTATGGCTCTGATCCTTTTCCTTTCCCCATCTCGGGGTAAAATAATAATGTCTCTATGGCTCTCTATGGAAAGTAGATGGTCAGTCAGTAATGATGTATAAACACTAGAAAGGACAACTATGTTAAGCAGACAATTTTTTATGAGATGGCGTTACAGTCGTTCTTCGATTTACGTTCTTATTTACGCATGGTCTATCCATTTGTATATTTCTGCCATTTCTAATAAAATACATCGGTAGTTAGTAACTAAAGAAGTCGAAGGTTAAAAAAGTGGCGAAGAAAAGCACCACGTAACATAGAAGTCGTTCCAAAAACAAGGTAGGATTTAACTAGGAAAAATGAAAGAGACGAAGCTATTTCAAGACAGAGAAAAATATTTGATTTTGGAACGCTTACGTGTGATTCTAGAGTGACAAGTATTCTGGAACGACTCTGAGTAACAAATGTAATCGAAAATATTTCAGAAAGATATCCAGCTTTTTTTCGTTGTGTGCTGCCTTAATACTCGTAATGTCTTTAATACCTTAGCAGATACAAGCAACAGTATTCCAGAACAATTCCGAAGACAAAATGTTTGCTTGTCTTTGTCTGTATGACGTTGACTACGAACTTCCCGCCGTATAAACTATCAGGCGATTTTAACGGTAATTAATAATATTAAATTATGTTTATTCAATCAACAAAGGATCACAACATCATATTTGATAGTAAACAGAAAGACTAACAAGGTAAGTTTAGTATTTAATTATATACTAGCTGGGAGACCGAGCGTCGCTCGTTCATTTGGAGTTTTTATAAACTAATTATATATTATTAAGAAGTCGTTCCATACCCAAGTAAAGATTCACCTGACAAGAGTTTGTAGGGACAAAGTCTTGTCAGGTGAATCTTAACTTGGGTATGGAACGACTTCTTAATAATATATAATTAGTTTATAAAAACGAAAGGGTATGGGTATGAAAGGGTTCACACTTCAAAAAAATATAATAGGCTATCCTGCTGTGAGAGTAAAAATTACTCTAACGAAACAAATTTGGAACGCTTTCCAAACAGCGTTAAAACTCGCACTTGTCAGTGCGAAAATCACATTCACGAAAGCGTCTGACGGAGAACTGTCAGGTAAGCGATCGGTTACCATCGGTTTCACTCGGCTCGATTTTGGAACGATGTTGAGTAAAATTCGCATCACCCCGAGTTATGGAACGCAACCATACTACTTCCTAGAAGTCGTTTTAAAACCAAGGTAGGATCAGGTAGGGTTTAACTTGGAAAAATTAAAGAAACGTAGCTATTTGAGAAAGAGAAAAAAAATGAAATTTTGGAACGCTTGCGAGTGACTCCAGAGTGAAAGGTGTTGTGGAACGACTAAGGGCAACAAACGTCATCGAAAATAATTCAGAATATTTTATACCTTTTTTCGGTAATGTGCTGACTTAAATGTGGCTTTAATACCTTAGCAGATACAAAAAATAGTATTACAAAACAATTACGAAGATAACATATTTGTTAGTCTTAGTCTGTTTGACATTCATCACGAACTTCCTGCCGAATAAAACTGTCAGGCGAATTTTAACGGTAATCAAACAGCGTTAAAAATAATAATACAATACAATACATTTATTCAGAAAACAACACATTACAAAGTTGAGTACACACAAACAAACATGACAAAGAAAAAAATAAGATAAACAAGAAATAAAATAAAAAAAGAGAATAACAAGAAAAAAACTCACTTAAGTATCCTAATTACAACTGTGCTGCTTTCCGAATCGCTCCCGACTACTGATGTACTGATTGTTTGATTTTTGATGATTACCGGGAATATTCCCTTAGACAGAGACAGCGCTCTATATTGCATATCGCGCCGTCCTTTGGGAATATTGGGTATATTCCCATTGGAATATTCCCAAGGGACGACACTATATGTAATACAGAGCGCTGTCTCTGTCTTGCGGGAATATTCCCGGGCATGGCACATCAGTAGTCCCGACTCAGCAAAATGCTGAAGGTAGATAACTACCTACAGCGCTGTTATTCTGCGGGAACCAAAATCGCACTTGTCAGTGTGAAAAATGCAGTTTGGAATAAACAGATGGAAATGCAAAGTAGGTTTAGTACTTTATGTAGGTATATGTAACATCTCCACCCGCAGATCAGCAACTATTTTCCAACGTTTAGGCAGAAAACACACTGCTCCGCTCAACGCGGCGAATTGCGGTGGAGCGGATTTAAACTTTGTACTGTAAAATGTTGATTTGTATACGAAACCGCGGGGTACCACACACTGGCACCGCTTCTCCGCCCGGAGGCGCGATTCGCACGACGGATCCGTGCTCCCCGATGGCGACGCGGTGCGATTCGCTGGGTACCACACACTGACGCCGCTTCTCCGTCCGGAGGCGCGATTCACACGCGATCCGCGCAAAAACGAAACAGAACTACTGCTTCAGAACAAGGTCGGTAGGACAACAAATAGAGTCGTCGCTACTTTTTTTTGTACTATGGGAACCAGAGACTGACTGAGTGTGTGGAATCTACTATCGCATAATAAATGTTATAATATGTGATTTACTCAATAATGTTATTATTTGTAACGAAATAATGTAATAATGAAATAATAATCCTAAGTAGGTATATGATGTTATATTTATATTATGTTATATACACTGACTTGTAACTTGTATTATTATATAAAATATGCTCTGGGAGCGGGAGGGGGTGAGGCTCGGGGTGCGGGGGATGTGGTAGGGAATTCTAAAATAATTATATACCCTGAAAACGAAAAAGATTGTTAATGAACCAGATATGTAAATTGTTAGACTAAGGATTCAATAAAAAAAAACTCTTAGATTTTTTTTTTTTCTTTTGTTCCAACTACCAGACGATCTCACATCAACTCCCCGAGCGAAGCCGAGCCCTCCAGCTAGTGAAGATATAGTTCAATTCGATGTTTTTCTTAGAATGTTTGCCGTAGTAAAAAATATTTTCGTTAAAAAATGAAGTAGAGGTGACTTCACTATCAACTCTGTTTTAATCCTGTGACGTGGAATGCCACAGAACACAAAGATAACAGTAAGTAAAGTACTCCTGCTACGCGAAAGTTGTTTAACATAAAAAACGGGCAATTTGCGTTTATAATACTGATAATTCGCAAAGAAATATTAAGACGGAAAGAAGGAAATACAGGGTGTTAAAAAAAGTGCGTTTGAGATTTCAGGGAGGCCTTCAGTATTGGCTCTAGAACACAAGAAAAATGTAAAAAAAAATCCCAACTCAAAAAAATTTTTGCTTTCATACAAATCCACAATAAATAACATACGAAACGGCCGCCTCCAACTGCGCCCGCCGTGCCGGTCAACGACCGCACGTCAAACAAATCATGACCTTGCGAATGAGCCGGGTCGAGCGAGATGCAACATTTTGCTATTCGTTCAGTTTTAACAATGGCCATGGTTTTGTTTGACGCGCGGTCGTTGACCTGTACGGCGGCGGGCGCAGTTGGAGGCGGCAGTTTCATATGTTATTTTATTGTGGATTTGTATGGATTTTTTTTTTGAGATGGGATTTTTTTTATATTTTTCCTGTGTTCTAAAGCCAATACTGAATGCCTCCCTGAAATCTCAAACGCACTTTTTTAACACCCTGTATTTATTAATCAAGCCCGTTTCGTTATTCTATAACATACATTTTGTTGCTTCGATTTACTGAGTTTGCTTGCTGTTTTTCCGTGATTGAATCTATACGATGTGGTTTTGCATACACATAGGTCAAGTTAGACTGGATGGAAAACATAGTTATATGAAACCATCGCGTCTTACCATTCAAGGTTGACCTCTGTTGACAAAGAAGTACACGTATATATAGGATAAAGTACTACCCTGCTTTTTGGAAGGAGTATTGTATGGAATTCAGTTTCTATACCTATTCTTGTTCTGAGCTTGTTACAAACAAAAACAACCCTTGTTACATACATACACGTTCGAATATTAGATAAACGTATGACGAAAATCATCGTGCACCGCAACTTCAGACGAAATTCGGACGGAAACCGCCCGGCGGTGGCGCGGAATCCGCGCCTTCGTCGTGCACTGCAGCTTCCGACGAAATTTCGACGGAAACCGTCCGGTGGAGCGGATCGCTGCCGCATGCAAATTTCGTCGCTCCGCGCTCCCGTCCGAATTCCGCCTCAGTGTGATATCCGTGTTAGTGAAAAAGTTGCTGGAACTGAAGACATCTCTCGCCGTGCTGGGGCTCTTGCTTCTTGCAGATCTTCGTAAACGTGTTTCTTCGTACTGGTTGGGTTAGAAGTCGGTTTGGCCACACAGCTGCAAAGTTTGTAACGTCGGCTGGCTACGTAGAGAACAAGTACACATACAACTAAAAGTATGACGTAAAAGGGTATAGTTGTATGAAAAAAGACGTCTGGTTGCACTCGTTCCAGTTGTACAGGAGCTTTCACCATGATCTTATCCTGGATGTTATGAAGACCCTTGAGATTGATGGAATTCAACGTGACATGTGTTGAACCTGAGCTCTGCTTTGCAGCATCTTAGGGTATCTGCATCAGTTTCAGCGGCTGACCTTTGATCTCGTCATTATCATTAGTTATAGTAAATTCGTTAGTACGGAGGTAACAGTCAACGGGTATAGTGATAAGATAACTTCCCTGTAGCGAGGTGAAATCTTCTCTTCCGCAGACCAGCTTTACTTTCGTAGGGTGTGGAAAGGACAGCACGTAGTGTTGATCATCCAGCTTCTCCATCGCCTCCTTTGCTAGAGAGACTGTGGTGAAATGACAGGAATTATCCAGGTCTTGATTAACAATGAGCTTTTGAATACAATCGGGTTTGGTGCGAATTTGTTGGCTGATCTTTCTTTCACAGAGATACTAGTTACTCAGCTTCGGGCACTCAGCCTCTATGTACACGAACGACTTCTCATTAGTTGCTAGGAAGGGATAGGATGGGATAAGAGCCTGTTGGTGCTTATTGGGAACTACGGAGAGTCTATATAGATCATATTATATCTTCAGAAATTATAGGAAATCTAAGTACTATAACTATTTGATTGCCAATTTAAAAAGAACCAGGTTTTATTATATCATAGTACTCTCTCAGTTCTAAATTTAAAATGTTGTCCTTACTGTAAATAACCTTTAACTTATCTAACATAGTTTTTATAATTCCTACATCTATCATAGAATGATGAGTGCTTAATGCACGAATAAAAGCTAACGAGTTTTCTATCCTAATTAACATTAAATCTTCTACGTTTTCACTTATAATACCTAAAAGTTGTGCAAATTTAGCAAACTTTATAAGACTGTAGTCTCTATATGCATCTTTTTCTAATAATAGTTCCAAAGTAGCGTTAATCTTGCTTTGATTTTCAAGTAGCTGAGATAAAACGTTACTATGCTGAGACATCCATTCTTTATTGAAACTTACATGATTATTTAATTCAGAAACTAACTTATTTTGATTATTTTCTAAAGATTTAATTGCTTCATTATATTTTATAGCATCCAAATAATCTAAATTACCAGTGATACTCTTTACTACGGAGCCAAGGCTATCTACAAGACCTCTTTTAGCACGATTGGGTTCTAAAGATCTTAATTGAACTAAAACCTTGCCAAGCTTATTAGTAAGATAGTCAATTTGGAGTTCATAAAGTTGGTAAGTTTCATTACTAAGTCTGGTCTTAAAAGTCTGTAGTTGAGCCTGTAAAAAGTTAACTTTGTCTTCAATGTCAGTAAGTTGAACATATTGTAAGAAAGTATGGTAATGTGTTGTAAGTCTCGTCTCTCCAAGGTTATACGGTAGAAGTCCAGGTCCGTCTCCTAAACTCTCAAGTTTTATCTCCAGAGGTGTCACGTGGACGGCCAGTAACAGCAGTATCCTGCAACAATTTTGCTGTTTTAGGAACTCATTTCAGCCGGGACTTCGCAACAGGTCCTCGTTTCTTCGAAGTATAGATGTGTATTGGCAGATCAGCTAGGACAGTATCCTGTGTGTATCGAGGAGCAGTTTTCTGCCTACTAGCAAAGGGGTTTTTTATGAAAACCTGCTGGTCAGGAGTGTATTCGACTTCTGGTTCACGGGTTTTGTTCCTACTCTCAATTATTTCTGTACGGTTAGCAAGTGAAGACTCATTTATGATATCGTATACCTTCTTCATCTGTTCTTTATGGTTGACGATATACTGCTGCAGCAGGTGCCGCGTAAGATCAAGATCTAGAGTATCTCGAGGGTCAAAATGACCAGTTAGAAGGTCAAAAGGCCTGCATTTGGTGAAGCTGTGGATAGAGCTATTATAAGCTATAATCGCATAAGGCATTAGGTTGATGATGGGCTCGTCTTTGTGCTGCAGTTTCAGAATTCTAAGGTGTTCGAGCAAAGTCGAATGAAAGCGCTCTACAATACCGTTATCGTTCGGAGAATGAGCTAGGATTCGGTGATGATTTATTTTGTGAAGTCGGGTGACCTCAGAAAAAAGTTGGTTGGTGAACTCAGTTCCGTTGTCAGTCACTAGGGTAATGGGGACACCGTGATGGGTGCAATAGTGAAGCAGAGCTTGTAATATGCTAACAGCTGTGCCGTTACGCAGATGGTATGCCTGTCCATACTTAGTAAAAACGTCAACTATAGTCACGTACTTTTCGTTATGTACTGTAAACAAGTCCATGTGAACGATCTCGAATGGTTTAGTTGCGGGGGGTACTACGTTAAACTGGGGTCTGATAGGGTTTCTGTCATATTTTGCCTGTCCACAGATTGTACATTCGTTTATGAACTTAGTTATATGCTCCTTCATCTTAGGCCAGTAGTATTTACGAGAGAGGGCCAAGTAACACTCGTTAATGCCACGGTGGTTAGTTTTACCATCATGGTAATGACGAATGATCTCCTGCTGTCGGAGGTACTCTTTAACATTCTCGAGCTCATGTTTGGTAAGAACTAAGTTCATAGCCGAACTCTTAAACTTTTCCTGTATGATTGGGATAATTTTGTACATTGCAAGAGGTGGATTAATCAAAAGGGCGGTTTTAACCTTAGGGTTAACAAACTCTTTGATGGCGTTGATTACGTCATTCTCTAAGTCGGATTCAGATAACTGAATAGCTGTTCTTGTATGCATGTCAAACGGTTTAGTAACGGTCGGTCTTCGTTTAACGTCACCTACGACAGTCAAGCAAATTTGTCTATGGTATCTGTTTAGGGTATCGTCAGTAATAGGTATCTCTAGAATGGGATGTTCGTGACTGGTATGCATGGTCTCAGTTGAAGTACCTGCAACAGGCTGTTGGGTAGGGGCGATCTCTATCGTGGAATGTGCTAAACTAGGTGGTCTCTCTGATGGGATTCCAATTAAAGTGCTAAGCTCGTCAATCTGCTTAATAAGGCTTTCTATCTCCTCATTGTGGATTTCTATCCTAGAGAGAGCATCAGCGTTAGTGTTATTTTTACCCTTTTTGTATACAACTGTAAAGTCATATTCACTCAGTCTTAGACGCCATCTGGTCAGGCGACTGTTGGGTTCTTTGAGATTCATCATCCACTGCAAAGGTTTATGGTCTGTCACGATCTTAAACTTACGTCCGAAAATGTAAGGTCGGAAGTACTTAGTTGCCCAATAAATTGCAAGTAGCTCCTTCTCAATAACGCTATAGTTCAATTCGCTGTCGTTAAGTGTACGAGATGCGTACGCTACTGGTTTGTCAGATCCGATAGGTCCCTGTGATAGTACTGCTCCAATTGCTACATTAGAAGGGTCAATGGTCAGTATGAACTCTTTAGTAAAGTCAGGGTACTGGAGTATTGGGTCATTTGTCAAAAATGTCTTGCATTTTTCAGAGCTGTCGACGTACTGTGAGTCTAATATAACCTTTCTGTCTTTCTTTAAGCACATTGTCATAGGCTTTGTTATGCGAGCAAAATCTGGGATGAATTTTCGGTAATAACCGAGAAGACCTAGAAACTGTTTGATCTGTTTAGGTGTTCTTGGGATGGGGTAATTTTTATAGCTGCAATTTTGTCAGGATTAGGTTTAATACCTTTATCACTGATAATATGGCCAAGATATGCTGTTACTAACTTAAGGACCTCAGATTTGTCTATCTGGATCTTGAAATTGGACTCTCTAAAACTCTGAAAAACCTTTTCTAGATTAATCATGTGCTCTTGGAGTGAAGTGCTGAAGACAATTATGTCATCTAAGTATACTAAGCAGATCTTATTCATAAGGCCTCTGAGGATATTATCGATCACTCTTTGAAATGTGGAAGGGGAGTTCTTTAATCCCATGGGCATGCGAAGAAACTCATAAGGACCATGCTCAACATTAAAGCCTGTCTTGGGGATGTCGTTGTGGCTCATTTCTACCTGGTAGAAACCGCTCGCCAGATCAAGCGTCGCAAAGTATTGACACTTGCCTAATTTGTCAAGTACGTCATTGATGTTAGGTATGGGGTACTTTTCGTCGATGGTCTTTTAATTCAGTTTCCGGAAGTCAACTACCAAGCGCCACTTCTGCTTGCCAGAAGCATCAACCTTCTTAGGAACTACCCAAATAGGTGAGCTCCAAGCAGACTCTGAAGGTCTGATGATACCTTGCTCTAGCATCTTACTTATTTGATTGCTTACTTCCTGTCTTTATTTATTTTTATTTTATTTTACAGAGAAACAAACAGTCTTATAAATGAATCACTTAAAAATACATATAACAATGTAGACCTATAGTTTCCTATGATATAATACATACAATAGAGCTATAGAAAAAAAAAAAAAAGGATTATCCTAGAAAGAGATATTATCTTTTTGATACTAAATGTAAATATTACATTACAGCAAGAAATTACTACAATATATTTATTAGTTTTATCCTATGTATTAGTAAGTATAACTTTTTTAATTTTAGTTTTAAATTGTGCTAAAGAGTTAGAAAATAAGTCAACGTCCAAAAACTTACTGTTGTACATTCTACAAGCTCGCCGAATAAAAACATTGTTTACATAACATCTCGCACTGGTAGGTACTGAAAACAACGTCCTGACACGGCAGCTCCTCTCGCGTCTGCGTGGTACTCTAAATAATACATTCCGCAATAACGACGGTGAAATAATAAGGTTATTTACAATTTTAAATAATAATGTTAAATCAATATAGTCGCGACGATCGCTCAAGAGCTCAATCCTATGTCGGGCAGCCGATTGTTTATAATCCTGATAATCAGGGTTCGGAAACCGGTTTTTTGAAAAAACCGGTTTCGGTCATTGACCCCGATATCGAAATAATTGTGGTTAAGGTTTCGTTCAGGTTTTGGTTACCGGTATATATAACCGGTTTAACCAGAACCGATATTTTTTCGTTCGAACGGAATTAACCGGTTAATTTGAAGAATATGCGACGTTGTAGGTATGTTTGCCACGTGCGATCAGTTGAAAGCGTGCGAGAAAGTGAGCAGAAAACTCGGGCAGTGGCACCCGAGCGACGCGCCTGAACTTGACTAAGTTTGGTTTAAATTTTAACCGGTTAATTTCGTTCTAATTTCGGTTACAAAACCGCTCCCTGATTAACCGATATTTTATTCAAATTTACCGGTTAAGCTGGAAACCGGGTTTAACCTGAACGGAATCGTTAACCGAAATTCGAACGAAATTAACCGGTATTTGTTAACCGGTTCCGAACCTTGATGTCGATCAAAGGCCTAGCTCCCGAGCCTTTTGGCAGTTGTGTTGTGTCTAACCGGCATCGGCAGTGCAATGTAGATCCTATGTTAAATAAATTAAATAATTCAAGATATGTACAATAAAAACGACATACAATAAAAACTATACAATTCTATCAGTTTCCAAGGTTGTCTGAAAGAAATCACTCAAAGCGATAAGGCCGCCTTTGCACTGTCTGTAAATATTTTTTGATGTCTCTGTTCTACTGGTGTGCAATAAAGAATATTTATTTTATCTTATCTTATAAAAACCTGCGCCAGATAAAAATGTTTTCTTTCATGTTTTTTTTTATCGTGCTTTTCACCTCGGAAAAAAACGTTTTTTACATCTCTAGGCCAACCCTAAGAACAACAATCATACAGCTTTATAAATCTTATTCTAGTCAAGGGTCAGCATGCTTTCTAAGTATTCAAGTAGTTCTTTTAATTGATCATTCGTTTTTTAGCAGATAAATAAAAAAACCTAATATTTTCATATTTTTTATATTAACTAACTGTTTTCTACTTTCACACTCTATTGGTATCCACTTTTAGTCTTAGGTTCTGTGTAAACGTGGTCACCCTACTTCTTATGATCAGAGAATTCATCTTTGAAATGAGAAATACGTCCAATCTATAAAAAGAATTCTACAGTTATCATAGCTCTCACTTTTGCAGCCTTGTACACAACTAACTTTCACTATTTTTCCAGTTTTTTTCACATTTTACGAAAAAATAGCGAGCGTGCAATCAGTCACCATAATTACGTTTTATTATGCAATCACCAGGGATGCCAGTAAAAAAATAAGAAATATTACTAAATTGTTTTCAAACACTGTGTCATTGGTTAAATAAGAACTAAATAATATAACAGTGGTAACGGTGTCTAAAATATTGTCGAATTATTATAATTTCATAAAATTACATCAAAGTTACTTCTTATAATATAATCTACCATTCCGTAATTTTATTGCGTAATAACAACTGAGCGAGCGGGACACAGGGCTCTAGTTTGATCCTTTCACTTGGCACGTTTTCTCTGCTTGGGCACATGACAAGTATAATGTGTTTTATTACTGTGGGTTAGGGTTTAGTTTCTATTAAAAGCATTTTCAGAGTACTCAGTCCAGTTTGGCTTGTATGTCCATGGTTTCAACGAATAGTTCCTATGCCGTTATGTTGGCAGCAGGGTTCGGAAACCGGTTTTTTGAAAATACCGGTTTCGGTCATTGACCCCTATATCGAAATAATTTCGGTTAAGGTTTCGTTCAGGTTTCGGTTACCGGTATATTTAACCGGTTCAACCAAAACCGATATTTTTTCATTCGAACGGAATTAACCGGTTAATTTGAAGAATATGCGACTTTGTAGGCATGTTTGCCGCGTGCAATCAATTGAAAGCGTGCGAGAAAGTGAGAAGAAGACTCGGGCAGTGGCACCCGCGCGACGCGCCTGTACTTGACTAAGTTTGGTTTTAACCGGTTAATTTAGTTCTTATTTCGGTTAGAAAACCGCTTCCTGATTAACCGATATTTTATTCAAATTTACCGGTTAAGCTGGAAACCGGTTTTAACCTGAACGGAATCGTTAACCGAAATTCGAACGAAATTAACCGGTATTTGTTAACCGGTTCCGAACCTTGCTGATAATAATGATGACCCATCCTATAATCTAAAGCTTTAACGAACTTTTTTTGCAGTCTCTCGATTCTATCAATATGTACCTTATAGAATGGACACCAGACACTACTAGCGAACTCTAAGTTGCTGCGTACATAACTATAGTACAATAGCTTGTAGGTATAAGGTAGTTTAAAGGATTTACCAACACGTAATATAAAACCTAACTTTTTATAAGCTTTATTTAAAACTGTGTCCACATGAGGAACGAATGTAAGTTTGGCGTCCATAGTTACACCCAGATCTCGAATTTGAGACACCCTATCAAGAGTAGAATTCCAGAGTGTGTAGCTGTAAACAATAGGAGACACTTTTCTAGTATACGTAATTATATGGCATTTAGTGGAATTTAGAAACAGATTGTTATTGTTACAAAAAGCTTCAAAATTATTTAAATCTTCTTGCAATAATTCGCAATCGTGCGTATTTTTGATAATTTTGAAGATCTTTGTATCATCAGCATAGAGTAACATATCTGAATGAATTACTGATTGATTAATATCATTAACATACAAAATAAAAAGCAAGGGCCCGAGATGGGACCCTTGCGGAATTCCCGAACTGATAGTTTTATATTCCGATATGTATCCCCCGAGAACAACAGCTTGATTTCTATTCTCTACGTAAGATTTCATCCAGCGTAGAAGATCGCCGTGTATACCGAGCCGCCAAAGCTTCTTCAATAACGTATCATGACAAATTTTGTCAAAAGCTTTGGCGAAATCGGTATACACCGCATCAACCTGATAGCCTGAATCCATCGCACTCAAGATAACCTGCGTAAAACTCAATAGATTAGTGTCTACACTACGACCCTTAGAAAAACCATGCTGGTTGGGAATGATATATTGACGAACATTGTCAAAAAGTGTCTCTGTAACAATTTTTTCTAAAATTTTTCCGAATTGACATATTTTAGATATAGGACGGTAGTTTACTATATCTGGACTGGTAGCACCCTTAGGAATAGGAGTGATCCAAGCGGTCTTCCAGATAGATGGTACCTGTCCCTCACGTAAAGACTTATTATATATAATTGTTATAGGCACCGCCAGCGTAGAAGAACAAGCGCGAATTAAAACCTGTCTATGGATGAATGGGTACCGATAGGTCTTAGTGTACACTGGTATTTCATCTGTCGTTTTAATAGAGTGTTTGATCTTGTTAGTAAAAGTCAAAGGTTCACCTTCAATGTAAAACACGTCAGCATAGCGAGAACAAAGAGATGTTAAGTTCGCTTTTTCTTCTTCATTAAGGTGATCCGTACGTAACCGCGATAATACGTCTTTTACGCGCGATTGATTGTTTTCAGTGCGCATGCACTCGGTATTATACAACTCAGTCTGCGCTGGTTGGTCCAGTGAGAATATGACGTCATTCTGAGATGGATTTTCTACTTCTAGAATACCACGGTTATTAACAACAGTTGTTATGCAAGCGTGAATGATACAGTTACAGATAACCTGTTCTCTGATCATCACTTCGCCATCGGGGGCGTTAATGGGAATCCTCACTAACTTAGAGATTCCGGCGGGTATTATATCCTCATATAAATTAACGTTACGCGAATTGCACATACTGATGGGATTCGAAGCAAATTGTGTGATTAAGGACTGATCTTTCAGATCTATCTTAGCTTCCCACTTGGTTAACAGATCTAAACCTATAAAGCCATCAAAATAGTCATGAAATCGGTAGACAAAAAAATTAATCTCGTCTGGGCTACTAAACTCGGGGAAACAAGGCAGCGTAATCGAATAATCGCTGCGACTAGTCGCGTGTACGTTTGTTACTTCGAAGGGGTCAAAGTTTAGAGGATAGTCAGAAAAAAATCTTCTAACTACCTCGGGACTTATAAAAGACTGGTTTGCACCTGTGTCAATGAGAAGTTTTATTGGAGGGTTAGCTATCTGTATGTACGGTAGCTGTCGTTGAGTCTGAAGATTAACCTCTATTTTAACTTTTTTAATGTCCGTCCCTTCTGAAAATCCTGACTTGCGTTAATGTCATGGCTAGGGCCAGGTTGCGGTTGAGTCATAGTCATCAGCTGATCGTCAGATGTCTCGCTGTTATACGTCATATCAGGTTCGTATTCTACGTCGTACACATATGTATTATAGTCAGTATAATTGTCAGTGTAACAATCATACTCGGGCTCGTAATATGAGTCAGTCGAGTAATACGAGTCATCATACGCCGCGCACTCGTTAAGGTTTATTTCGCGACTTTTAAAATAATTTGTCGGTGGCGGGTTCCCTGATTTAGCCCAGTTATGACCCGTAGTCATCATGGTTGGGGGTAGAGCTTTAGGGGTGAAATGCTGAACTCCACTCATAGGTTTAGGGGTAGCATTGAAGGGTTGATTATTCCTAGGAGGAATACGGAAAACATTACTCTGGGGGTTGTAGTTAGGGGGTGCAGCACGGAACATTTGTTGAGTACGGGTAGGCATTCTGAATAGGGGTTGCAATTGGGGTTGCCCGTGGGGTTGATTAAATTTAAAACTTTGTGTTGGAGGTTGTGAAGGTCTTTGTCTAGCTGGAGCTGGCCAATTGAGTGAAGGGGCCTGGAAGGCCTGCGGTCTTGGGGCACTGAAATTCATTGAGGGCATCTGGGGTGGTACCCTGATAGAAAACTGTGGCTTATCATTGCGCTGCTGAAGGTACATGACATTAGACATGGGTGCCGCACCGGCGCGGCGCGGTTGCGCCGATTTGTTCACGCCGCCGCCGCCGACTCTTTCAAAATTTGCGCCGTTTTCGTGCCGAGACCAAGCAGCAAGTAATTTTGGTTAAATTAGATGTAGTTTTTTTCAACATCCGGTACGGTACCGTACCTCATATCATTTAGAGCAGATTGCAGATGCAAACAGAGAAAGAAATCGATTCATGCGTGGAGATACAAAACACAACTCGTGTGGCTTCTCTCAGACCGCATCAACGAGTATGTAAATTCTTATTGCCCTTAATTTACACAAAAATGTTAGAGATACCTGGCATCACCCAATTTCAAAGATTAAGTTTACTTTAATCCAAATCGATCTGACATCGACACTATAACGAAGATATCTTTAGAGCCATGCTTCGGCACAAATGGGCTGGCTCGACCAGAGTGATACCACGGCCTCACAGAAAACCGGAGTGAAGCAACGCTTGCGTTGTGTTTCGCCGAGTGAGTGAGAGTACTGGAGGACCAACCCTGTGGTGGGTGGTGCACTTCTTCAAAATTGGTAATGACCCAGCTGAACTGCTGATTGTGAGACCCTACAGACCCACATCAATGTTTTTAGTTTTTAAGAGTCATCACGAGTCGTCTGGACGCTTGTTTTATGAATTTCCAGGGTTTACGAAAATATTTCAGTACCATAGATCTCATTTCTACATTGAAGCAGGCAACACAAAAAAATTAAAGGCATAGACTCGGCTGGGTAGCGTTCGGGAAGCTCCGCTCCGATATCTTCACAAGACTAAAACCTTTGACCAGTGTGTGTTGCCAGTGATGACATATGGATCCGAAATATGGTATCTTACTATGGACTTTATAAGAAGGCTGAAGGTCACCCAAACGGCGATGGAGCGTGCCATGCTTGGAGTTTCCCTAAGTGATCGAATCAGGAATGAGAAGATACGTAGGAGAACTAAAGTTACCGACATAGCTCACAGAATCGTTAAACTTAAGTGGCAGTGGACGGGGTAAACAGCTCGTAGAACATATGGCAGCAAAGTTCTTGAGTGGCGACCACGCACCGGAAGACGCAGTGTGGGCAGGCCTCCAACTTGGTGGACCGACGACCTGGTAAAGGTTGCGGGAAGTCGCTGGATCCGAGCAGTACAGGACCCGTCGGTGTGGAAATCCTTGGGGGAGGCCTTTGTCCAGCTGTGGACGTCTTTCGACTGATAATGATGATGAAGGGTTATCAAAGTTCTCGAATGGTGACCACACACCGGAAGACACAGCATAGGCAGACCTGTCACTCGGTAGACCGTCGCGGCAACTGGTAAAGGTTGCGGGCCGCAGGATACGGGCATCGCAAGACTGATAGGCGTGAATATCTAGGGTAGTTCTGTATCAAATGTAGATTTTTTTTGCTGAAGATGAAATATTATTTTTATAAACATTTTCAATTCGCAATTAAAATTGTTATTTATTTATACAGGGTGTTAAAAAAAGTGCGTTTGAAATTTTAATGGGTAACTCAGAATCAAGTATAGAATCCAGGAAAAATATTGAAAAAATTCGCTCTTCAATTTTTTTTTGCAGTTTTTCATACAAATTCTCGATTCACTATTTAGATTTAGTATGAGAATCTGAAAAAAATAATTGAAGAGCGGATTTTTTCAATATTTTTCCTGGGTTCTGTACTTGATTCTGAGTAACCCCTTAAAATTTCAAACGCACTTTTTTTAACACCCTGTATACGTAAAATTTTTTTGTCTTATTACCAATCTCAAAAATAAAAAATTACGTCGCGCCGCGGCGATGCGCTGCCACGCCGATCAATTTGGACCGGTGCGCCGCCGCCGGCAAATATAAGGTCGGCGCCCATGTCTACATGACATTGAGTTCCTCCTGAACGAACTCTAAAGGGCACGTTTCAACGGTAGTAGGTAAGTTTTTATGTAATGTCACATAAGTCATTATCGTACTAAACATAGGTTGGCATTGGTCATAAAATTCCTGTGGAGTTATATTACCTTGCGTTGCTAAAGACAGGTCACTGTACAAAGCCGTTTCGTCACGTTGGTCGGAAAACTTATTAATTAGACAAACACAAGTTAGACAGTTCACTACCTTCCTTGTTACTCATATACTGCATAACTAACGGGTCACAAATAGTTATAAATCTGGTAAAAACATTAGGGTTACCATCAAACTCAGGAACCAGGCGCATTGCCTTAAAAATAGTATCAGGGTCGACGGCCATTTCTCGCTCTACCGGGACACTTGGGGTATAATCTGATTCTAACAATTATCCTATATCTCTATTTAAATCTAATGTGTTTCGTCGAGCCTGTCGAGATACAGACTCTTCGATCTTAGACTTCTCCGGGTGGAAAATCTTGGCAGGGTGATAAAACAAGGGATACAACTAAAGGAAAGCAACACGAGAACAGTTCAAGTGTACTTACATAGATTTCATCTCTGGCTTCTCTCTGAATCGATTTCTTGATTCTCCTCCCTGGTCCGCAGCGGTCCGTAGATTCTGGATACTCGGTGATGAGGCTTGATAGCCC
The DNA here is from genome assembly GCA_958295455.1 of Coleophora deauratella. Classification (NCBI taxonomy): domain Eukaryota; kingdom Metazoa; phylum Arthropoda; class Insecta; order Lepidoptera; family Coleophoridae; genus Coleophora; species Coleophora deauratella. Next base: position 6,895,654 of record OY282409.1, on the reverse strand, counting down.
CCGGGCGGTACGTGAACGCGAACTCCGATTTTTAGAATTCCTAATACTCGCACCGTCCCGCGAGTATCCTACCGACTGCGCCAATTACGTACGCTGCGCAGAGAAGATCGAAAAAAAAAACGTAGTGAGTGAGTGAGTCAATGGTAATCGAGCTTTTATATAGTGTAAAATATATACAAACTAACAACTAATTTAACACAAAAAGAAAAACTAAAACTACGAACTAATCCTTTGAATTGATAAAATATTATTTTTTAACAAAAAATACGCCCGCTCAATTTGAAGGTTTCTCCTATTTTTCATTGTATATTATAATTTATAATACAGTTATATCACTTTTTTTTCTGATGGTACGTTCACACGTTCGCACAGTGGCAAGGCGAATGGCGAGGCGAGGCGGCAACGCGAGAGTGTGAACGCACGTTGCCCACTCGCCTCGCCATTCGCCTCGTCACTGTGCGTCGGTGTCGCTATTCTAGCAAAAGATCAAAGGCGCGAATGGCGAGGGTAGGCGAGTGTTCACACATTACCTCTAGCTTCAGTAGAAGACTAGCTCTCGACCAGGTATGATGCTCTGAAATGGACGTAAATCACCGAGAATTGCTGGAATTCATTGAGGTATATCATGGTTAACCAGTTATTTGGAACCCGAAACATGCACTATCATAAAAACAAGTAAAAATTGCAGGGACATGGACATGGACAGGGACGTATTCTCAATAGGGTCATTTTGACGAACGCCCGGGGCAGCCCGTCCCAAGGGGCGGCCCGCCCAGTTCTCCAACAACTCTCATTTTTTCGTTAGTTGACTGTGAAAATTTGTAGGTAATGTAGAATTTACACGGACGCGGGAGTCTCGATGAGCACTCGTATTGATCTCTTCTCGAAGTTGAACCTAGCTAGCTGGAATATTTGTCCCAGGTATACATAATAGAGGCTCCAACATTCAGAGGAGTAGGCGGACATTTTACAAAATTTTCGTCTTGTCCCTGTTTATTTTGAGACCCACTTGTTGGGAGGCTCTAGTTCATCGGATATTGAATTGTGCTTAAGTCCTCTAAGGTCTCAGCCATGATTGCGTTATCATCAGTGAATCAAAGGTAAGTGATATACAGGCGTTGATACCAGGGTTCGGAAACCGGTTTTTCGAAAATACCGGTTTCGGTCATTGACCCCTATATCGAAATAATTTCGGTTAAGGTTTCGTTCAGGTTTTGGTTACCGGTATATTTAACCGGTTTAACCAAAACCGATATTTTTTCGTTCGAACGGAATTAACCGGTTAATTTGAAGAATATGCGACTTTGTAGGCATGTTTGCCGCGTGCAATCAATTGAAAGCGTGTGAGAAAGTGAGCAGAAGACTAAGTTTGGTTTTAACCGGTTAATTTAGTTCTTATTTCGGTTAGAAAACCGCTTCAAGTGTCCGTAGAATTTCACGACCTCTTTTAACAGCTCAGAGTTGTACGACACGATTCTGCCATCCACAGTCTTCAACTTTGTTAGTTGGCTTTGACTAGCAGACAGGTCTCTTGCGAATACTTTTGACCCTTTATTGCGCTCGATAGCCTCTTTAATACGATTAGTATTAAATTGTCGTATATCGTGAGTCAAGGACTTGGAGACCTGTCTTTTTAGTTGCCAATACTGGCAAGCATCTTCAGAGGTTTTCATAATCAGGCTCCATCTTTCGTCTATGAGCTTGCTGATGTGACCCGAGATGTTCTTTTTGAACGGCTGGTTTTGAAAGCCTAATTTATTTCCAGCCGTTTGGACAATTTCTTCGAACCTGTCGTAGTAATCTAAAATACGTCCCTAGTCCAGTTGTCCATGTCCATGGACATGGACAACTGGACCCCCATTATAAAAATAAAAATATATATTTCAAGCTCAGTTCTCATAGAACATTTAACATTACATTACAGTACAGTACACATAAAATTACATTATGATTACGACTGTTATGGGTAAACCAGTAGAGGAATTAAAAACCAAAATGAAACCATTATTTATTAATTATTTAAATAAATAGAAAAAGAATAGGAACCATAACCGAGGCGAGTGGCGAGGCGAATGGGCAATGCCATGTGTACACGCAGTATGAACACTTTGGGAATTTGGAACAGCGCGCGCGAGTGTCTCGCGTCAACGCGCTTCAACGTGAGGCGTGTGGCGAGGCGAATGGGCAATGCCTTGTGTACACGCAGTATGAAAACTATCACATCAATGTCACATCTAGAATATAACTGCGCGCTCAGTCATCCATGTTTCTAAACATGGCAGGTCGCAGTGGTTTCGATGATGGAAATCCGAGGTATTTAATTTATTCCATAGTAGTTATTGTTTTCAAATACACTTAAAAAGTACTATTGACCTTATTAAATATGAATATCAATACTGTTATGAAGCTTGAATGAACAAATTGTATAAAATTACATGTTTTGACATCGCGATAACATTGAATGAAATTGCGAATTTTAGGAAAGCATGGCACACAGAGATGATTACAGTGTAATTAGATCATCTTCGGGAGTAACTGCGTCCATTTATTCAATGAGTAAAGTGCCTATTCCCATTTTTATAGGTTATAAAGTACCGTGTTCATGATGACTCTTTCAGGGACTTCGGTGGCGGTCGGAGGACGCTGGGTGGCCGCCCGCTTCCCACCGAGCCTCCTTATAAGGCATACGTTGGGAACTTACCCTCTGGAATCATCCAAGGCGATATAAATAGAATTTTTCCTGTAAGTAATTTTCTATAGGACTGACACTTTACAGTCATTAGCACTAGCAGCATAGGCTAACACTATATTGAGCCATAGCATAAGATTTCTAATAAATCTGAACCTACGTACCTTCTACCATTTTGATAAGTAGGTTACCAACACCTGCTTACATTAAACTGAATACTTAGAATTGAAATATCTACTTGTTTGTTATTAGAAGTGTTACTGTTCTTTACCTGAATTCCACTTTTAGGAATATATTTTAATTAGATATTCATCTAAAGTCAAATTAGAATAGAATAGAAAGACCTAACCTACACTCACCTGTGTGTGGAGTAAGACCTAACCTTCCCGAGGTATGGGAAGAGACCCCTGTACCTGCAGTGGGGACAAATGGGTTGTTAAGAATTACAAATTAAGGTACTAATAAGTATTTCCTTCTGTTTTAGGACCTATCCATAAAAAATGTAAGGTTGGTGATGGATAGAGAAACAGACAAATTCAAAGGTTTCTGCTATGTGGAGTTCGAGTACCTTGAGGATTTGATTAAAGCAATTGAAATGAATGGTGTTGTAAATGTAGATGGTAATTTTATTAAAATAGATGTTGCCGAAGAAAAAAGAAATGAAAGGTGAGTTATAATACCTATAAATATGAATCTGAATATTATTTATTTATACAGAATGTTAAAAAAGCGTGTTTAAAATTTTAAGGGCTTACTCAGAATCAAGTATAGAATACAGGAAAAATATTAAAAAAATCTGATCTACAGTATTCTTTTTGTCAGTTTCCCATACTAAATCTGAATAGTGAATCAAAAATTTGTTTGGGAAACTGAAAGAAAAATTATAGATCAGATTTTTTCAATATTTTTCCTGTTTTCTATACTTGATTATGAGTAACCCCTTAAAATTTCCAACACACATTTTTTTTAACATTCTGTATTGTGTACTTTCTTATTTTTATTTAATTTTTTCAAAAGTTAGTTTCTACTTAGAACTATACTACTTTTGTATCCTTGAATTTTAATTTTCTGCTGGAAGACTGGAGAATGTAATATGTAAGAGGATCCTCATTAATATATAGGGAGTGCTATTTTGATTTCAGCTAGTAGATGATTTAATTTTTCAAGAAAGAGTGATGATATAGGGATTCAACTGTCTCGGTGGCCCAGTGGTTAGCGCTCCTGACTACTGATCCAGGAGTCATGGGTTCGATCTCCACCCAGGCCACACATTTTTGTAATGAGCAGATTTGTTTGCTCTGTGTCTTGGTGTATTTAAACGTATATCTACCCTCATAAGAAAGAAGGCCGCAAAGTATCTGGTGTAGCGGGTGTCTATGGGCGGCGGTAATCGCTCACCATCAGGTGATCAGTCTGCTCGTTTGCCACCTATCACATAAATAAAAAAACAATACGGAAACTCCATATACTTTGCGGCCTTCTGTCTTATGTGGGCAGATATGTGTATGTATATCAGTCTGGTTCCCATAATACAGAATCCTAGTTTGGGGCCAGATGACCGTGTGTGACTTGTCCCAAATATTTATTATTTATTTATTGAGTGAATGTTACAAGCTGGTTGATGCATGTAGCCATTATTATATAGTACTATAAATTATGATATGAGTCTGTCACCTGATATTTAATTTATAAAATAACATCTAACTTATTCTTTACCAATAGCATTATCACATTTATCACTTAATATTAATAATGGACTTCAGAAGGGCCTAGGATTGTTAGCTTTACATACTGGTTTTTGCAGAGGAGGCGGTTTCGACCGCGGGCGGCGGGACGGTGGCGGGGGCGGGCGAGAGGGGCGCGGGGGAGGCGGGGGCGGCGGCGGCGGCTTCCGTCGCGACGGCGGCGGCGGCGGAGGTGGCGGCCCGCGGGGTACGTACGACCACTTCGACGGCCTCGACCGCCGCGGGCCGCGCCATCAGGGTGGAGGGTTCACACATGGTAACATCGCCGCAACTAACATTCATTAACTATGCTACATTTGGCCAGTTAAAGCGCGCACGGATATGTCGTATAATTTTTTTTTTATTTGGATATGGATTTTTAGAATGAAATTGTGTTGAAGGGTCTTGATCAGCATTTCCAGATCTAGCGATTATAGTGGAACGTCCGGGTTTTTAGCCTGAATTGAAATGTAGCGCGCGGGAAAGGCAAAGACCTTGGAATTTCTTGACAATAATGCCATAGTTTTATTATTCTTTCTTCTATATGTAACGTGGGTGTGGGACAGATTGATAATACCATAGAAGAAATAAAAAGAAGAACATTAGAGACTGACATACAATTAAAAAAATATACAGATTTCCCAGATATTCAAACATTATTTTAGTTCTTTTCCAAAACTTTTTTCTATTCTCAAAAAAAATCTGGCAATGCTGACCTTGATACACAATGAAGACTCGGAGTTTTCAAACTTTACATGGCCAAGTGTAACATTTTATTGACCACATGAAATTAAAGTTTCAAAAGTATCTATGAATGATAAGAAAAAAAATATTCTGTGGTTTTCTTGTCCAGCTTATTTCATGACATCATTCTCATTCTTTTTCCATCAAAAACACAGTTTTTTTTTTTTTGCTTACTTGCTATTTTTCCTATAAATAAATATACCCCTGTCGGGGAATTGCACTATGGGGCCAAAGCGTGCGTACCGTCTCAAAAATGTATTTTGTATAAGTGTGATATTTACGATATTTTAAATAGATATGCATAAAATAATGTTCAAGATACTAGAGAATAGAAACAAAATGTATCAATACGCATTATTCACATTCAAAACTTGCACTTAAAGTTGTCGATCTTAATTATGTCATCTATACTTCATTCCAATCAAAAAAAAGCAAAACGTAAACAAACTTACTATGGAACTGACACATGTCAATGTCATCTGCATACTATGTTTGTGTACCTTTTGCTTTTTTTTGATTGGTATGAACCATAAGTAAGGTAGAGAACCGCGAAATTTCTATGTCCATTGTGATTCGGTTTTAGGAGAAATATAATATGTGTTGTATATTTTTGAAAAGGCCATACCTTTTACTCTTCAAATAAATTATTAACAATCCAAAAGTAGTTTTACAGTGAATTATAAAAAAATATTTTCTCCGAACTCGAAAATTTTCTGTTTTTTAAATTTTGAATAGACTTGACAGGTACCCCTGTTTGCCCATGTTGAGATTTTGCTTTCATTAAATTACGAATTTCATATATAACATGAGCCAAAAATAAAATTCTGTCCCAATCTGCCCCCCTTCGGGTGAAACACGTTTAAAGATTATGTGGTAAAAACGGCGAATTAAAAAATATTCGTTAATATAATAATTTAATTCGGGTTTTTTGAGAATTTGAGCGGAAATATATTACAGCATAGCGTTTATTTACTGTAAACATATTTTAAGTACCTAGCCAAGTACCTACATCTACCTAAGTTACATCTAAGTACCTACCCAAGTACCTGTTATTTGTGGTTAGAAAAATGTGGTATTCTTATAATAACCGATTTTATGTTTGTTATCAACGCTGACCAGGTCCATAGAAAAGTGGAAAGTGATGAAAAGTTGAAATATCACAACAAATAATAAACAAGTAAGCCACACTTGTGAGTGCAAAATTCATAACAGTTTTGCACACGTCGTCGCTTGTATGGGATTACCATACTTGGCTTGAAGTTTCATGTCGTCTGTGCATTGGTCCACCTGCTATGTCTTTAGTTGGATTACAGGCCTTTACTAAGTGCGTCTATACAGCAGAAGTTGTTCAGTTTCTGCCCTCAATTAACAATCCTCTACCACAATCCATCCTCAGTTGCTTTGCAAATTAGAGCATTCTGCTCAAAAAAAACTAGAATCCCAAACGTTATAGTTACAGCGGTAGACGCTAAAAACTGATTTTTCCCGCCAACTTTTTGAATAATTACGGCGACTCGCAGCAGATTGCGACGTTGCCGCTCTTATTTTTTTCTAGTTCAAGCGATAACTGACTTTGTGCTGTGAGTATAAGGTACATTTGAGTTTCAAACTATCGATTGTCATTTACATTGATAGACAAGAAACAATTGGTATTAAAATTGTATCGAGCTGGACGACGTACTGCCATTTTAGTTGTCAGCATCTATTATATCTTTATTTTTTATAGCTTAAAAGACATGTCACGACGTCACTGAGTGTTAATAAAAAAATAACTCTTGAAAAGCCTAAAAGTAAGAGGAAGGGTCTCATTGATGTCGGCTATCGTTGTTTAGACTTCAGGGATCAGTGTCACAAATTAAACGCATTTAGGGCTTTCACATTTTGTTTAATAATCAGTCTTACGCAGCAAAATATATGTAGAATCTTTTTAATTACGAAATAATTAAACTGTGTGTAAAAAAGTACCATTCCATATCAACTCTATAATCAGTAAATGTGTCATCAATTCTTTAACCTTTATACTCGTAAAAATATAGATATTAAAAAATATATATTTTAGAAACAGACATCCATAATCAGTTTTTTGTAACTTTTATACACACAAGGGTTTTAGTCAAGCCGAGCTTCTCTTGTTTTGTTTTGTTGCTCAGAGTTTTTTTAATATTTCATTCTATGTGTTTTTATGATAAAAAAATATTTATTAAAATGCTGTTTTTGTTTTTGGTCTTCTTTCTTAGGACGACATAACTATGTGTTACCAACGCAATAAACAAATGACAAATAAATTTTACCCTACATCTACACATTCGGCCAATGCAACGATAGAGAGGAAAATATGATTCGCTGTATAGGCATCCTTCTTTACTTCAAACGTTATCTAACAATAGACATAAGAAGGACGAAGAAGCAGAAGTAGTAAACATTTAGCCGCAAGTATTTCTCTGTGGCGGTGGCAGCGCCACGGGCGTAACGGGCCGCAAGGAGCTACGGGTTGCTTTATTATGAAGACCGATAGTCATAAAAATCGGTCACCACAGCCGCAGTTCAGTGTGACTTGCACTCTTGCTTTTTCGCGTCGATGACGTAGGTTAACTGAATAAAAGTTAGATAATTATCTGGATAAGTTTTTCTGTTAGTGACATTTAACTCGACGGTTTTCGCGTTTTTCAAGACACTCTGATACATTCGTGCCAATTAATATCTTTAGGTTGCGTTCCAATACCAAAGATTTCACTCGGGGTGATGCGAATTTTACCCTAAATCGTTCCAAAACCGAGCCGAGTGAAACCGAGGGTAACCGAATGATCGCCTGACAGTTCTCCGTCGGGATTTTGGAACGCATTCGTGAATGCGATTTTCACTCTGACAAGTGCGATTTTTAACGCTGTTTGATTACCGTTAAAATTCGCCTGACAGTTTATTCGGCGGGAAGTTCATATTCAATGTCAAACAGACTAAGACAAACAAACATTTTATCTTCGGAATTGTTTTGAAATACGATTGCTTGTATCTGCTAAGGTGTTAAAACCATAAATAAGACAGATCACTACCCAAAAAAGCTAGAAACTTTTCTGAATTATTTTCGATGACGTTTGTTACCCTGTCACTCTGGAATCACTCGCAAGCGTTCCAAAATCATATTTTTTTCTCTTTCTCAAAATAGCTACGTCTCTTTCATTTCTCCGAGTTAAATTCTACCTCACCCTACCTTGGTTTTGGAACGACTTCTTAGATGGTAGTCGTAAAGTCATTTCAGGTGTCTGACAGTGGGGTTCACCAATAGCCCTATAATCACCATACAAATACAAATATTTTTATTTGGAAAAAAAACTGACTTTTATGTAGGTACAGTGGTCTTGAACGCTGCACTAACGGTATAGGTACCTTGTTTCAATCCAATTTTAAAAAAGGTAAACAATCTTACTAGGGAACTGACACATGAAAACGTCTAAAATTTCGTACCTACTTCATATTTTCATTGATTACTTTGATGAAGTTGTACCACGGAACCCTACACTGCGCGTGGCCCGACACGCACTTGACCGCTTTTTATTCAGTCGAATTTATAGGATTTAGTACGGAATAGGAATATGACTAATGTGTTGGTCGAATGTGTGGATGTAGGGCATTTTGCGTTTTGTTTTTGTACTGCTATATACAAATATTGCCGCCGCCGCCACCACCAGCAAAAGGCAACGATGAACCACAAGAGTTCCGTATTATAGGTATTCCGTTATCGTATGATTTACATGTACTTATTTATTAGTTTATTTCAGGCACAAGGCCCATAGAAATATATAAAATCGCCGTCGTTTCTAGTCTATATCAAAGTGACAATCGATAGTTTGAAACTGAAATGTACCTTATACTCACAGCACAAAGTCAGTTACTGCTTGAACTAAAAAAAAATAAGAGCGGCAACGTCGCAATCTGCCGCGAGTCGCCGTAATTATTCAAAAAATTGGCGGGAAAAATCAGTTTTTAGCGTCTACCGCTGTAACTATAACGTTTGGGATTCTCGTTTTTTTTTGAGCAGACTGAATGCTCAAATTTTGCTCTAAATCTGAGCATAAGAACCAGTCTTGTATTCGTATTAGTTTCAAAGCTATACAGCTTTGTTACTTTTGGCATGTCCACCCAGCAAGGAAAAAACATTGGCTCGTAGCACTAAAAGTACTGATTTTTGGGATTCAAAAATAATTGAGCATAGGTTTCTAGTGTTGCTCTGAACCCTGGCATAAAAATTTTGAAGCAAGATGCTGTAATTGCTGAGATCTGATGTGACTGCTAGAGAAATTTGTGAAAATAACGTGAAGCAGGTTTTGCGTTCTAGCGAGATAACTATTGACATGACATTCATGAAACTTTGCAGTCCGACTCAATTTATGATGCTCTAAATCTGTGCATTAAAATTTTTACCCAAGTCTTCGTAGATTTTGTGCACCAATTGACCCAATTGTGCTTGCTGGGTGGATTGCCATCCAGCAAGCACACCTTTAGGCACTCGTATCTCGAAAAGTACGTATGATTGCTCAAATTTTTTCCCTTGGCATGATGATTGCTCTAAAATTTGAGATAGGTAGGATTCTCCTAGGAGCCCCAGGAAAAAAGTACTTGCTGGGGTCGCTGACACTGATATAAAACTTCTGAGTTTTTATGTTGGAATTGATTTTATAGTTCAGTCTCATTTTATAATTGCTTACAGCAAGGCAATAAACTAGCGAACTAGTAACAAATACACCTTTTTTATACAGGGTGTAACAGAAGTGTGTGACGATACCTACTTCAAGGTTGGTTTTTACCCATCAAACTGAACAATTTTTGTTCTACAACTTTGTTGAAATCGCAAAAAAAATTTTGGACTTTTCATACAAACTTGGTTCGCCAGCTGATCGATTTGTATGAAAAGTCCAAAAAAAATTTTGCGATTTCAACAAAGTTGTAGAACAAAAGTTGTTCAGTTTGATGGGTAAAAAAGCCAACCTTGAAGTATTGTCATACACTTCTGTTACACTCTGTATAATTAAGTCTGTTTGTTACCACTTCATGATAAAATTCTGAATGGTTTTTTAAAATATGGCATGGAGCTAAAGGACGGACACAAGGTTTATTCTATTATATTCTAAATGTAGGATTATTTTAAACTGGAAGGTGCATAGTTTCTGAGGAATCTGCAAAAAACCTATTTAACCCTTTGACCACCACAGTCGCCTAGGACCGACAACGGACTTTGCCACACACGATTTCTCATAGCGTAGCGTGGCGGAAATAGAAGTACCTAACTCGGCCCCAATCTACAGTTATCACTGACTTGACCTCACGATGGTCACGGTCCGCAATCCTTGGGGTTACGGCGGCAACAACTCTAAACCTGTATGTACTAGTAAAATTACAGTACCAAAATGTTAATGAGCATGGTTCGCAGATCGCGAGCGAGGCGGGGGCGGGGGCGGCGGCGGGGGCGGCGGCGGCGGCGGCGGCGGCGGCGGTGGTGGCGAGCGGTGGGAGCGCGACGGCGGGCGCGGCTCGCGGGGCCCGTCCGAGGAGCCGCGCGCCGGCGACTGGGGCCGCATGGGCGGGCCCGCGCGGGCCGCCGGCGCGCCCGCGGGGCCGCGCGCCCCCGACGGCGGCCGGCCGCGACGCAACTTCGATGATATGCCCCCTTCGCGACCAGGCGAGGCTTATATTATTTTTGTTTAGGTTTGGAGAAATACGAGTATGGGTTGAACCATATCTGGCCGCACCGGCGGCGCGGCGATGCGGATGAGTGAGGCGCCACTCGTATTCTCTTCTCGCTCTAGCGAACGATGTTTCTGAGCGACAGATAAGGATAGCGCTACGAGAAAACGTGATTCTGTGCGGTCAGATGTGGTTTAACCCTAAATCAGCAGTTAATGATTGATACATCCTCTGTAGACAATACACATCATACTAAAGCTCGTGCCCACGACTAATTTCATTTGGGTGTCCTTAGAAATTGGTTCTTTTGTCTACCCTTTTCAAATAAAGAAAAAAATCTAGATAAAATACCTATGGTTCATTCCAATCAAAAGAAAGCAAAAGGTAAACAAACATAGTATGCAGATGACATTGACATGTGTCAGTTCCATAGTAAGTTTGTTTACGTTTTGCTTTTTTTTGATTGGAATGAAGTATAAACACTAAAATTTCTGCACTGTGAGTACAAATATAGTTTACAAGAGTGTGTGCACCTAAAACCCTTGTGTAAGTGCAATCAGTTAATTGATACAAACATACCAAAGATGTTTCATATCGTACAAATATAGTTTACAAGAGTGTGTGCACCTAAGACCCTTGTGTAAGTGCAATCAGTTAATTGATACAAACGTACCAAAGATGTTTCATATAGTCACTCTGCTCCTCTATACGCTAAAATACGTCAGTTTCAATATGAAATCGTTTGGTGGATGTTCCGTTTGTCAGTTGACTATATAAATAAGTCCTTCGTTTATTTTTGCAGACACAACAGGTAGACCAAAGTTGAAACTGGAGCCGCGCACGGTGAAGGAGCCCGTAAACTCGCTGGCGTCGACGAGCCAGGCGTCGGCGATATTCGGCGGCGCGCGGCCGCGGGAGGAACGGCTTAAGGAGCTGTCCGGCTCGGGGGAGTAGCCCCCCACTGCCCTCTCGCCCCCCGCCCCCGCCCGCAGCCCTCTATACGCACCCCTTGTATATGAACTTGAAATTTTACTAGGTTATGAGGTTGTAAATCATTTTTATCATATATTTTGTTAGCTTTATTATGTGTATTGATGAGCTTATTATTGTTTTTAGCGCTGGTCCCGCTACCACATTTTTCAGTGGTGAGCTCCGCTATGTCAGCTTTTATTTGCAGTATTTAAATTGCTAGTAGACCGTCTCATTGTTAACTTTACTCTTGATACAGTCTGGGCATTGTGTGTACGATACTCTGTGCATAATATTTAATAAGTTTTGAAATTCACCTCAGAGGTAATTTTTTCGTTCATTTTGTTATTACAGCTTATGTAATAAAAACATAATATTATTATTTTATATAGAATGTGCGATTTTAGAGAGCTCCATAAATGATTCTCTGTTGTAATTGTTTATCATTTTGACTGTTTTAGTTTGTTAGGTCACAGAAATTAATAATCGCATGAGTAATTATGAAACATAATTTAAGAATTGATATTACGGTGATGTAATTACAATATCGTTAATAAATTTGAACTTCCACGTACATTGAATTTCTACTTTATATTAGATATTGTCTAATACAAATAGGTGACGTGGCAGATAAAAAAAAATCGCAAAATTGTAACTGAACTTAAAAAATTAATAAAACGTGATTTCTTTGTAAAATTGTGGGTTTCTTTTTCTAAAAAAAATTACCAAACCAGTTAAGTTTTTTTTTGCATTGCATCGCTATGATTAATCATATTTTATATCCACACAGTTGGTAAACCCTTGGCATCATTACACCTGGACTTGCCAAATACCCCAACGCAAAACTAGGCAGTATTACAGTAAAGCATTTATTATCTATGACTAGCTTTTGCCTGCGACTTTGTCGCAAAATGTTAAGGCAGCGCCATCTAGTGATACAGTAAAAATTTCAGATTTTAGTCATTCTTTGAGTTTTCCAGGATATAATGTGTCCTATGTGTTATCCGAGTGTTTTATCTACCTACCTACCAAACATCCAAATCAATTTAGTAGTTTCGGCGTGAAAGTGGAACAAATAAACATCTATATAGTTTCGAATTTATAATATTAGTGAGACGAGATATAGAACAAGACAGCTTGAATTTCAAGTTCAGAAATCAAAATATTTCATTGTAATTGGTACTTAGTAACCATGCGCTGCTAAAAAGTCAAACTCCAAGTTTTACATCAACATTTTCATCTTATTATGTAACATTTAATATTTCTTTCTTATATTTATTTACAATGAATATTTGTTATATATCAAGATCTTCATCAGGGTCCTCCTCATCCCAGTCATCAACTGCATCTGGTTCATAATACACCTTGCTCTCTCCCTCGTTTATCTTACTCATGTAAGGCAACTTTAGCTTATACTTCTCCAATTTCTCTGTCTGTTTCGCTTCTATCTTGAATGTAGTGAGGTTCTCTGGCAAAGGTCTCTCCGGTTCTTCTTCTCGTTTCTCTTCCTTCACCACCGGAGTAGACTTCAAAGTGGACGTAAGACGATCATACGATAAAATTTCTTCAGTTTTAGTTACTTTACCACTTTTTTTCAACTGCACCTGTATTTTACATGGGTCCATAACGTTGTAAGAAACTATTGCACTTGCCATGTGACTCAAACATAACCGAAGCTTTGAATAATGAGATAAACAATCTGTGTGTAATATTAAAATAATTTGCTTTACATTTGGATGTGAATGCAGTGTCTTCAAGTACTTTAAACATTCGCTCCAACCCAAACAAAGAGACATTTGATTTACTGAATCTACCATTACTGATTGAATTTCATTTGAACTGCTGAGAGTGTTTAACGTATTTGTATTAAATTCGTGGTAATATCGTACATTGGACTTTATTTTGAAAATATTTCTCCATAAGCTTGTAGACTGTTCGTAGCAGAATAAGTTGAAAGCGTGTTTCTCATGTTGGATCAGTTCCAGAATCAAAGGTATAATATTCTTGTCTCCATCGTCTTCTATTAAAACTAATGGTGCTAATTTTAACTTCAAAATACTCATTTATTTTTATTTATCACTAATAATAACCCAAACACAGGAATACATAACCTTCCTCGTCCTCGGGAATATGTGTCAGGCAGGCACAGTGTTGCCGGCAGTGAAAAAAGAAAATAGTCCGAAACCACTTATAAAAAGTTCCGTTTTGACCAGTTTTAACTTTATAAGATCCGTGTAAAAATTTCCACGCTCGCTTCGCTCGCGCCCTTTTGAATGAGTTACTCCATTGCTAATGACCTCTTTCTTAAAAATTCTACACGAGAAGATGAGGCATATCAAATGTTAAACAACGATCTGTCATAGTATTATCTGTCGAATTTCAAACTGACGTCTATCAACTCACGTCTTTCAAAGTACACCGCATGGAATGTATGAAAAAAAAACATCGGTGAATTTTAATAAAAAAAAAATATGTTACGTGTTTTGATAGGCACATAAAAGTTCTCGAAGGGCAATACAATCCTATGATTAGATTTTGAGAAAAAAAATATTTTGTGAAAAATCATCTAGGTATTGGTTCCATACTAGAATGTATGGAGAAAAAAATAAAGTGATCTGTTATGAACGAAAAAATTATATGTTTTATTTATCAGTTTAATGATCAAGTTCTCAAAAGAAACTAATCGAAAAAAGTATTGGGTTTGGAAGTTACAGCATTTTTTTAAATTCATTTTTTCATACAAAATACCCAACTGATTTCTACGAAAATGAATCGGTGAACTTGTAACGAAAATAATCTATATTACGTATTTCGATGAACGCTTATATATCTCCAAAGAACAATACAATCGTATGATTCGTTTTTGAGAAAAAAAATATTTTGTAATAATATCATCTAGGTTTTGTTCCATACTACTCGTAAAATGTATGGAGGAAAAATTAAAGTTGCCGTTTAAAACGAAAAACATTTCTTTGGAGAACTTGATCATTTTAGTGATTAAAAATTCACACATTTATTTTTCGTACCAAACGACATTTTAGTATGGAACGAATACCCAAGCGATTTTCTTTACAAAATATATTTTTTCTCAAAAACTAATCATACGATTGTATTGTTCTTTGGGGATTTATAAGTGTTCATCGAAATGCGTAACATAGATTATTTTCGTTACAAGTTCACCGATTCATTTTGGTAAAAATCAGTTGGGTATTTTGTATGAAAAAAATAATTTAAAAAAATGCTGTAACTTCCAAACCCAATACTTTTTTCGATTAGTTTCTTTTGAGAACTTGATCATTAAACTGATAAATAAAACATATGTTTTTTTTCGTTTACAAGATCACTTTAATTTTTTCTCCATACACTCTAGTATGGAACAAATACCTAAATGATTTTTCACAAAATATTTTTTTTCTCAAAATCTAATCATAGGATTGTATTGCCCTTCGAGAACTTTTATGTGCCCATCAAAACACGTAACATATTTTTTTTTATTAAAATTCACCGATTTTTTTTTCATACATCCCATGCGGTGTACTTTCAAACAGACATGACAGACTGATAATAAAAACTCTAAGCCTTAAGTAACAAAGTTAGATTTAAAAAGGGCGAGTGAAGCGAGCCCGAAGAATAATTTCAAAGTGCATAGCACCCGTCATCTCGTTTTAGCCGCGCTAAAACCCGATGTCTTTGGGAGTTTCGTTTTTCAATAATTTAAATTTTGTGTTTTATTGATTTCCCAAATTCTCGCTAAAAGTTCCGAAAAGTTTCGATGATCAAGTTCCGAAAAAGTTCCGCTGAAGCCTCAAAAGTTCCGAAATCGGAACAAAAAGTACGCACCGGCAACGCTGGCCAGTCAGGAGGAACACAAACCATGGTATGAAAGCGTTCCAGAACACGTGAATTCGTGAATTTTAACCTTGACAGCAGGATAACCTATTGCAAATATTTAAAGTGTGAGGTAAAGGCGGAAACATACTAATGAAAAGCCACCCGACGACGTAACGTCATCCGTCTAACGGCGCGGGTGCACTGACCCGATAAAATAAGAGCCGACAGCTAAGCCACGCCCACCTGTCAGTCCTCTTAAAAACTATAGGATATACGCGGGTGCACTGGTCCGATAACTGTCGTACCAAAACAATCATTCCACCGACCGCTCGAGCCATATAGTAAGCATCGTCGTCGCGTCGTTGTTTCTGAATAGTGTTGTGCGCAGTACTATAGAAAATGTGCTCGGCTTTTAGCTAACGCCAATTATTGGCGTTATTGTTATAAACATAGCTTAAAAGTAAAAGCATAGGTAGGTAATTAAGTGTAAAATGGCGGTTATATCATAAAACCTACCATTTTAAAAATACCATATCATGATATTAAATTGCATATTCTAAAAGTGTATGTCAATTTCTATAAGTACAATAATTAAAAACGGACGTTGTATTTTTTATTAAAAACGCATTACATTAAAGCACTTGGGTGGTTACAGAAACTCAACATGTAAATTGCAAATATCAAAAACTGAAAATCTAAAGTATTTTCTATCTAAGTAGATGCTTTACACACAGGGAAGTATTTTAGATTTTCACGCCCTGGGCGAATATGATCGGGCCGCCCCTCGGCCTACACAGCCAAAGGAAACAACAGTAAAACATAATCAAATATAGTAATAAATAGTTAAACGAATTTATTAGCTGATTACGATGCGATATTTGTACTGAAAAATCATCAAAATCAAATGCGTTCGTTAAGTCAGCCTCAGTGTTGAGGATTGCTAAATAATTGAGTTGTTTCTCATTCATGCGAGAGCGCATATAATTTTTAATTCTTTTTAACACTGAAAATAAGCTGTGATCAACTCGATGAAGAAAGGAAGCGATCACCGAATGGCAAGAGACACATTGAATCTAAAAACCAAGCTGGAAAGATGTCGACTAGGGTTTGCATTATCCGTTCAAATTTACTATCCGGATAAAACGAATATTAAAATTTAAAATATCCGGATATCCGGATAAAACGGATAATTCGGATAATTTTAAAAATGCTCTAGTTTTCTTCGTTAAATGTATTTTTATATAAGGTGTTTATGTAAAAATGTGATTAAAATGAACAAACACACTGCTACCCAGCTTATACTATTTCTAACACCGCCCAAAATTAAAATAATGAATTATTTCAATTTATTTATTTATATCGCAATTCGTGATTTAGAGCGTATGCATACATGAGGTTCTGTTCTAGAATTCTTCATCAAGAGACACCTGAGTGAGCATGAGCACTACATAATTCAATAGATTTTTTCAAGTGACTAGTATTTTAAATCGATAAATTTTGACCTTGAGCTTTGAGCCCTCTGATGATGCCCATATCATGTCTTAGTTTCGTCCGTATTACTGACAACACACACTGTTCCAAGATCATAAATTTGAGAAACTGCGGTATTTTGAACGTGAAGAAATGGTGGATTTTGATTCTGATCCTGGAGGCTGACAGACATGGTGGCATTTTGGCGCCGTCGGAAATACTGCAAAACGGCACAGGTCTCGATCAAATAATTTTTTTTGAATAAGTCAAAATGTCAAGCATCGTGACTGACACTCTTCAGTCATCTTTCATGTTATCTGCCACAGCATATACAGGCTGTTAAAAAAGTGCATTTCAAGGGGTTACTCAGACTCAAGTATTGAACTTTTTTCCCTGTATATGTGATATACGATACTGAAACCTTTTTGGAAATCGGCTTTTTTGGGTGGTTGGAAATCGTCATACGTACTTGCGAAAGGATTCGCAATGACTCTCCAAGACAGCTTATAAAAAAACAGATCTTCTATCTTGATCAGTTTACTCTTGACAGAGTGTTCGTCGTCAACATTGCGTAGCTTTAGTGGCCCGTCGAAAAACACGTCGCCACTCCTCTCGCACTGCAGCAGATGTCCTGGGACATTTATTAAGGAGAATTCCCAACGCAATCTTCAACTGCTCTGTCCATTGCATGGGAGACCAGCTGTGTGCTCTGGTGGCTTCGACTTTGCCCTAACCATACCAAATGCTCGATGGATGCATCTCTTGCATGCATAGCAAGAATTGATAGAGTAACGTTTACTTATGTTGACATGACTCTAGAAATATGCTGGTGTTATAGTTTGCCAGCAGGTTCTTATTGCATTTTATTAAAGAAGCTCATCACCATTAGTACCGGTTTTCTACCTGCTTTCAAAAGCTCAGCCGTGATCCACCATCAGCTGGCGCATTGTTGTTCTTCAGCTGTTTAAGAGCCACTTTAATCCTCTTACAATTTGACGCCCGGGAAAGAGGGCTTCGGTACGGTGCAGTTTCGGGTCAATCTGGCTCTTGGGGCTTTACGAGATTACAACTTTTACAAGTAGCCTCATTTCTGACGGAGAGACTTATTTATGGTCGCCTACGACTGTCCTAAGAACTTCTTAAAGTATTTCAATCGCTCAAAAGAAATAAATAAAAAGAATGATGAAATTGGGAGTTAATCTATGTTGTTTTCTGTGTACTGAAAATCACGGATACGTTTTTCTTTATGCGTTTTTTTCGTTGGTGTATTTTGTACTTGTTATACACAGAACTGATTAGTGGTTTATTCATAGGTAAACAATATTATGTTTCTCTATACATATAATTAAAAATCTTTTTTACTAAAAGTCTTCTTCTTATCGAGTCGATAACAATCCTCACTAAATCGTGCTGGCCTAGAATTTAGCTAAGAGTATAACATTTTCACTAAAATTCGAAAGTATCTTCTATCAAGACCCCCGAACGAGCGTTAGCAGACGTAATTCGCGTAAAAATATGCTTCTGTAATCGCATTCTAAACAAGTTTTATATTATCCGGATATTCGGATAATTTGTTACAAATAATCCGGATAGTAAAATTGACGGATATCCGGATAACACGGATATCCGGATATCCGGTTTGCAAACCCTAATGTCGACTAATGAAACCCACGCTCCGACCAGCGCTTATCCAGCTCCAAAACCCCGATAACTTTCAGCTCGAGTTTAAAAACCGCTTCGAATGGCTAGGAGACTGCGAAAATGTGGACGATTTCTACGAGAGGTTCAAGGAAACTGTCCAAATGGATGGAAATAAATAAGGCTTTCAAAACCAGCCGTTCAAGAAGAAAATTTCAGATCACACCAGCAAGCTTATAGAGGAAAGATGAAGCCTGATTATGAAATCCTCTGAAGATGCTTGTCAGTATCGGCGACTAAACAGACAGGTGTTCTTGACTCGCGATATTCGCCAATTTAATACTAATCGTATTAAAGAGGGTATCGAGCGCAATAAAAGGTCAAAGTATTCGCAAGAGACCTGTCTGCTTGTCAAAGCCAACTGACAAAGCTGAAGACTGTGGATGGCAGAATCGTGTCGTACAACCCTGAGCCATTACGAGAGGTCGAGAAATTGTACGGACACTTATACACGACCACTCGCTTACCTTTCAGTAATCTGGCTGAAGACCCGAGAGCCAGATTGACCCGACACATATAGAAGATATCCCAAACGTTAGCCTGTCAGAGATTAGAATGGCTCTCAAAAAGCTTAAGAACAACAAGGCATCGGGTGATGATGGAATTACGATTGAGCTTCCGAAAGCAGGTGAAGAACCGGTACTTATAGCTCTTCAGAGGCTGTTTAATTCCGTCATGCTCGAGGGACGAACGCCTACAACATGACACAACAGTGTGGTTACACCTAGAAACAAATGGTTACACTCACTCCAACGGTGCCAAATCGACTATTGAAGTACTAGAGTGCCATGCCATATGAAAACGGCACCATGTCGGTCCACCTCCAGGGTCAGAATTCGAAATTGGGTGCAGCGTGGGGTGAGACAGGGAGACGTTACATATATCTCCGAAACTCTTCACCATTGCCCTGGAAGACGTTTTCAAGCTTCTGGACTCGAGAGGACTCGGCATTAATATGAATTCCGAGTACATTACTTACCTTCGATTAGCTGATGATATCGTGATCATGGCTGAGACCTTAGAGAACCTAGGCACAATTCAATGCCCAATGAACTAGAGCCTCCCAAGAAGTGAGTCTCAAAATGAACAGGGACAAGACGAAAATTATGTAAAATATCCGCCGCTCCTTTGAATGTTGGAGACTCTACACTCGAAGTATAGTTGACGAATATGTATACCTGGGACAAATAGTCCAGCTAGCTAGGTTCAACTTCGAGAAAGAGATCAATACTCATCGAGACTTTCGAGACTCCCGTGCCCGTGTAAATTATACATTACCTACAATTTTTACAGTCAGCTAATGAAAAAATGAGAGTTGTTGGAGAACTGGGCGGGCCGCCCTCTGGGACGGGCTGCCCCGGGCGTTCGCCCGAATGACCCTATGGAGAATACGTCCCTGTTTACACATTTTCTTAAATTGTATATACAAAATACCATAATATATCCATACATACATACATACGTATATATTTCAATATTCTATAAATGTATATTGATTTCTGTAGTTACCTATTAAACATTATCATATTAATATATGTAAATCGATACCATGTCGATAAATGATGCACAACACTTCGTTTCGTCCGGTAAGAATGTTAGTGTCGGATGAGTGCAGCAGCGTTCATAGAAAATGTACAGCGACCAGTAAGAGCCGATAAAATAAGATCCGTTCTATAAGTTATAAGTCCGGTAAGAATGTTAGTGTCGGATGAGTGCACCCGCGCTCATACAAAATGTACAGCGACTGTATCGGACTGTGACGTCATCATCTGTCGGTCTTACTGTGTCGGCTCAGTGCACCCGCGCCGTTAGTAGGGACGTTACGGAGGTTCGATTCCGATTTCGATAAGTCGGAACTTCCGACTGAAATTTGACATCCGATTTCGATTCCGGTTTCGACAGTTTTAAATCGGAGGTTAAAACGGAGGTCGAAGCTCACGGGCGGTGGGGAAGAGGCGCGGGAAGGGGCCACCCCGCGGTGGCCGGTTGCTGCCAGGCGTACGGACGAACATGTTTTCGGCTGTTCCAAAATAAAACACTGAATATGCCAATTTTACGAAAAAAATCTTTCTTACCTTAAAGAAGACATACTCGATAGCTCCTAAAATAACTGAGTTACAGGAACACGGCAGTCGATAAGGTATTTTGAAGTTATAAGACAACAGAATTTCATTAAAAGCCTTCCTAATGTTAAATTATTGAAACGAGGCACCTATGTTATGTAGTGAATCATTTTTTCATAAAGCTTTTGTTCATAAAGTACAACTTGCTTCTCTTAGAATCGCTTGGTATATAGATACCCTATTAAAAACCTGAACAAAATTTAGAACGGCTTCTTATGAAACTGAATAACTTTCCCCAAAATACCTGTACTCAATTCGCAAAAAAAAGGGAATCCTCATACTAATTACAAGTAGTCCCTGTATCTGCCATGATGACATACGCCTGTACTGTATTTGTCGTCAGCGGCGAATTGATTAACTGGTCCGCCAATTTTGTATCAAAAGTCAATTTTTTTGTGAATTGAGTAAGTATAGGTTCATTGGGAAAATTGTTCAGTTTCATGAGTTGAAGCCGTGGCTAATGTTTTTCATGTATGTCATAAGGACCTTGTATACTGTTTAAAATTAAAGTTTTATTTTTATTTAGATATATAAGTATTTTACTAGATAGATTTCTGAAATTAAACAGACTGAGTTAAGTTTGTTTTTGTGTTTTTTTTTAAATTAAATTGTCCTAAAAATATCTCTCTTCTGCCTCGAGTTCCACCGCGGACTTCTATTCCGGTTCTGGTTTCGGTTCCGATTTCGGTTCCGATTCCGGTTCCGATTCCGATAAGTCAAATTTCAAAACTCCGATTCCGGCTTCGGTTCCGGTAAATCCACCAACGTTACATCCCTATTAGTTAGTACCACACCCCGGACACTTCATACAAATTTCGCGCCAATCTTTACTACAAAGACATTTATGTTTGTACACATGTAAATGTGTGCGTGATGTACTAGGGTTGAATCAAGATTCAATTAGCCCTCATTGTTCTTTATTGTTAGCTAGACTTTTACAAATAAAGTGAAGGTTGTATACAAAAGACAAGGCTAGCCTTAGATCCTTGAGCTCTATCTTTAAAAAATAAAATTGTCTTTCGTTATAATATTGTGATTTGGAACTGTGCCAACCTCTTGACAAATGGTCACAGATCGGTCACACAGGGGGGGTGAGGTAGCCTTCAAAGAGCGGCAGGGAGTGTCCATACTGTATATCCTTATACTGTGGTTAGTACCTTCTGATCTGATCTGACTGAAGGTACTACTACTGTTTCAATAATATGTTTCCGCCTTTATCTGACTTTTGGACACTGTTTGGACAAGGATCTCAGCGGTCAGCGGTTTTATTTATTTGTGTTTGGGCTGTGGTTTGGGGCAGTCAGTGTTTCTGTGGTTTGGGTTCTCATTTAGCCGAAAACTCTTTATACTGTTTATTTTTTTTATTGGTTATTAAAATGATTAAAAATAACTTCTTGCCTGTTTTGCAAGTGTTCAAAAGATCTATTGCGTGTGTTCCAAAACACAATCCAGCTGATTCAAAAGACCTTGAAAAGCTAAAGGATTTTATAAATAAGCACGAACAGCTGCTTATTCTAACAGGAGCTGGCATTTCCACAGAATCAGGCTGGTATCATTTATATAGAGCATAATATTTGTTAACAACCTATTACGTCTCCACTGCAGGGGCACGGGTCTTCCGATAACTTGGGAAGGTTAGGCCATACTCCACCCAGGGGCTCAAGTCCGGATTGGTGAAGATTGTGGGGCTAGCGTAATATGACAGAGAAGAAATAATAATATAAAAATGTTCATAATTTTAGGGATTCCCGACTACAGATCCGAAGAGGTTGGCTTGTACGCAAGGAGTAATCACAAACCTGTGCAGCATCAAGAGTTTCTTAAATACCCTAGAGTGAGACAGAGGTACTGGGCAAGGAATTTTGTAGGGTGGCCCAGATTTAGTAGCACACAACCTAACACTTCTCACCATTCTATTAGAGAGCTAGAAAAGGTAAAACCATTATTTAGTATAGAAAATAATAAACTAATAAGAAAAAAGTGTTTCTACATACAGGGCTAACCTTGGCATCAACTCATATCCAATATCAAGACATTAGAGTTTTTATTTATTTAATCAATTTTCTACAAGGCTGGGAAAGTGACATCAATAGTTACACAAAATGTGGACCGACTTCATCATAAAGCAGGATCAGAGAACATCATAGAGCTCCATGGGACTGGTTACATTGTGAAGTGCCTTGATTGCCCGTATGAGATCAGTAGAGAAGAATTACAAGTTGAACTGCTAAGAATGAATCCGAAAATGCAAAGTAGTTTCACCATGATCAGGCCGGATGGCGATGTGGAGCTAAGTAAGGTATGTTAAGATCAGAAAAGACACTTCACTCTATAGTTCATTCCAATCAAAAAAAGCAAAAGGTAAACAAACTTACTATGGAAATGACACATGTCAATATCAGATGCATACTATCTTTGTTTACCTTTTGCTTTTTTTGATTGGAAGAACTATAACTGTTTCTTTGTGGTAAAAATATAGCAGCTGGCTCCAACATCTAGGGGCCTTGCGAAGCACAGAAACACTCAAGAAAAATGCCACATTCATACATGTCTGTAGTCAGTTAACCTGCATGATTGACGCGACCACAAGCTGCACTGAGCCACGACTATGGATGCTTTACTAACTTTACTTCATCCAAATATATTAATGGTATTTTTTAATTACCAGGAAACTTAAAACTTTATAACTGACTCAACAGTTCGCAATATAGTTAATAACACTTACTGAATTATTTTTTATTCAGCTAATGTTACATTATGAATGAAAATAAAACAACTTTCCCCAAGGAAGGTATGGAAGATGGGAGATGTTTATAGTTACATAACTTTTTCTTTCTTGTGAGGTAGAGGAAATATAAAAAAAGTATAGGGGTAAATTGTGTAACATTACCTTTTCTTAAATTTTAGGACCAAGTGGAGAGTTTCAAAACACCTGTATGCCCACACTGTGAGGGTCCCTTGAAACCAAATATTGTGTTTTTTGGAGACAATGTGCCCAAAGCGAGGGTTGATAAAGTAAGGAATGAAGTAGCTCGGAGCGATGCAGTTTTTGTTGTTGGGTCAACTTTGACAGTGTATTCTAGTTATAGAATAATTTTACAAGCGAAAGAAGAAAATAAAATGATAGCTGTACTTAATATAGGGCCAACAAGGGCAGATGATATTGTTGACTTGAAAGTGTCTACGAAATGTGGTGATGTATTACCAGAACTGTGCCAGTCTTTATGTAGGTAATAGTAGGTTAATAAGTGTATTTTGATATAGTTATAAAATAGACATAACTAAAGTGATCATACTTAGTACAAAACTAGCAAATTTGGTAGGATATATTGTTGTTTTGTACATAATTAATTAGATAAGACAATAATGCTCTGTTCTATATGTTTTATTATTAGCTATCAATTATTGTTTTTTGTGATTAATTCCTTAATAATGGTCTTTTATTTTTATGAAGGAATTTAAATAAATAATAAAAAAGAATACAGTGACATTTCAATTTAATCATTTGTATACTTAAAATAAACAACATAAAAAAAGAGCTGTTGCATAAGTAGTACTTAGGGAAATGTTGACCGTTGCAGCATTCTTTAAATATAAATGCTGGTCAAAAGAAATTCAATACATCCATTTTCTTGACAAATGATTTCAATCTTCTATCAAACAAGCAACTCTAAAAGAGCATGATCCATCTTCCAGCTGACCAGTTTCATCAGATGACATCACAACACACACAAAAGAATGAAATATGTAAAGCCATTTATATTGTAAAGGAGGATAAATTATGTTGAATGCTACGCAATGTGAACTGAATAAGTTAAAGTTCAAACAGTGTGTTAAAAAAGTGCATTTGAAATTTTAAGGGGTTCAGAATCAAGTATAGAATACATAAAGAAATATTGAAAAAATCAGATGTACTATTTTTTTTTCACTTTACCATACTAAATCTGAATAGTGTTCCGAGTAACCCTTTAAAATTCCAAACACACTTTTTTAACAATCTGTATTATTATGCATTTTATATAAATGTTCAAGAGGTACTTTAATATAATAAGATATATTTTGGCAGTGTTCATTCAGGCAACATTATATTTATTAAGTATTCTACAAGAAAAAAGGTAGGTTAAAATGTATTAGACTGGAAGAAGTCTTGTCGAAAAGGCAAGTCTCTTGCCATCTCTCAAGTTATAATTTATAAATATAATTCTACTGTAATAAATAAATTCAATTTCTTTTGCTAAGTTTGCTAGGCCGGTTGGTGTGTCAATTATTAATACAAAATCATCTAATACGGAAACTCTGTATTAATACTATAAAAAGGTTTACTACTAAAGTTGGGGATCTTTTAATGAATGCAATTTCCCCGTATTTCATTTCATCATTACCTTGGTTATTGTACTCTTGACTACTTAACGAAAAATGTCTCCACACCTCTTTAAAATTGGCTCCCATTTCAGACAATTAAAAACTATCGAAGTATCCACTTACACTCTGTACGATTAACAGTCTTAAAATCACATAAAAATTACACATTGAAATGTATAGTCACTACATTAAAACCGTAACACTAGTCATTCGCGGGCGTACCGTCTAGGGCATTATAAGAAATAGTCCGCTTGAGGTTTCTTGGAGGGAACACCGCGCGACTCTTGCGGCGCTGCTTCGAATATCGTGAACTCTCGTTGCAGGTTCTCGTTTAGTTCTAATATCGCAGCAACATTGCCGCACCTGGAAGAAATATGTGATATTTTTATATACTACTCAAAAGAAAATAAGGGCCACTTATTTTCTTTAAGTTTCATTTAATTTTGTTGGGGCATGGTGTTTTTTATTGACGAGTGTTAAATTTCTTAGTGATGATCGACGTGTAAGGGTATGGCAATGACGGGGTGAGTGTTTTTTTTTATGGCAGAGGTGGCAAACGAGCAGACGGATCACCTGATAGTAAGCGATTACCGCCGCCCATAGACACCCGCAACACCAGAGGAGTCACAAGTGCGTTGCCGGCCTTTGATATGGGAGTACGCTCTGATTTTTGGAAGTCTGCATCCATGAAGTTGACAGTTCGGTGGTTCCAACGTAATGGTTTTGGGCGGGATTGGCTTGCAAGACAAAACTGAGCTTGCACTTTTAAATGAGGATGTTGTAACTGCTCACCGTTTTATTGAGGAAGTTATCACACCTCATTGATCCCATTTCCGCAACGAGTGGGTTCTGGATTAACCCTGATGCAAGATAATGCCTGTGCACACACAGCTCAAGCGGCCCAGTCTATTCTGGAAGACTCATATTCCAGTGTTACCATGTCCAGTGAGCAGTCTGGACTAAATCCGATAGAGCATATGTGGAACCAATTGAAATGAAGGGTTAGAGAAAGTCTGCAAGCAGTTCAGCAGCAGCTGATTGACACTTTGAAAAGTGCCTAGGAAGATATTCCAATAGAAAGTATGCAGTCCAGGCTTCAGGAGTGCATAGATAAAAGAGGAGGTCATACCCATTATTAAAAAACAAAAAAGTGGTAAATTAAGATCAAAATTTAAAAAAAAAAACAGTGTTTTTGTTGTTTGGGGATTTTCATACAAAACGGCTATGTTTTAATTAAAGTTTGATAAAAAGGTCTACTGAGCATTATTTGAAACGTTTATTAGCTTAAATTGTAAACAATAGCATAATTTTATTAAAGTGTACATAAGAAAATATATATTACTTTTATTATTTTAATGATATACCAGAAAAACCTGCTGGCCCTTATTTTCTTTTGAGCAGTATATATTTATCAGTCTCTGGTTCCTATAATAGAGGGAATCCTAGTTTGGGGCTTGTCAACCATGTATGATTGGTCCTGGATCTGGATATGTATAATTAATTACCATATTTTTTTCATGTTATCCTCCATCCAAAGGTTATCTTGCTAGATTTTTTGACCTTCTATTTCATTTTCTAACTAAGCTAGAGCTCATATATTTTGAAATAAAAACAATGAATAGTTTGATGCCTCACCTATAGCAGTAGTTGGGCGCCGACCACACGGTGAGAACGGTCTCGTTGAAGTGCCACTTGTAGCCCTCCATCACCAGTTGGTGCGCGCGGCAGATCATGTCGATGTCGTTTGACACGTTGAACTGAGCCACCACGTCCGAGCCGAACAGGTACCCGGCGCCCCGCGGCGACACGCCCCAGCCTTGTGTGTCTGCCATATAACAGAGCAAGTTCAAGTAGGAGTGTAGGAGCCTCTGTGTTTGCCAGATATGCTTAAACTGAAGAAGTGCATACAGCCAAGAGATAGCTACAATCCCACTAGTACCACATTTAACAGATTTGAATAACTACAACCCTTGCTGCCCACACAAGAGAGAAGGCTGCAAAGTTTACTAGGACTTTTATAGGATGGGACTTCTGGTGTTTCGTGATGCGGATCTCTAGAATGGAGCTCCAATTCTGTGGGATGAACGACGGTGTAGAGCTTTAATTATTCATATTACCTTCAGGGTCACTCCAAAGGAGGTCACACATGGGCCCGTCGTGAGGAACCTCCTGTTTACGGTCGATGGTGCGGATCTGATCCAGGGTTTGGATGGAGGGGCTGAGTCCACCGTGCACGCAGAATATCCGCCCGTCGATGATTGCAGAGAGAGAAAGGTAGTCGAAGATCTCAGTGCAATACCTGTTACATTTGGGTAGTATTTAAAAGCCCATCAAAAATGTGTTTAGTAAAATATAGTACTAGCGTGTCCACAAATAATATTGACTAGAGAACAAAGAATTAATAATGCTCATAGCACAAAGGAGAAAAGTTGTGTAGTACATAATATGCAATGCTGATACTCTAATGTACAATTTAAGATTCTTGTGGAAAAAATAAAATGTGCTTAAATTCTTCTTAGTTGATTAATTTGTAATTTATACAATTAAATATACCAATTAAATAATTCATTTGGAGATGTACGGCAGTTGTAGTCTAGACGACCTTAAGTGGGATAAAAAATGAAATTCCCATTTTTCTCATACTCAGCTTAGTCGAGAATAGGAGGATAGTAAACTGAACTCATTTTAGTGGTATTTGAGAGGAAGTTTCTGAGAAGGTTTAATGATCTTATCACAGGGCTCACCAGTGCTACATTGGAACAAAATATTTTGGTTGTAAACAACCCAATACCCTACTGCTGGAGCCTGAGCTCCAAGGTTATTTTGTGCCCTGATTCCTAACTAGGTGGAGAATGCTCCACATGTTTTATTTCAATTTTCTAAAGTAATTACCTCCAAACAGTAATGGATCCATATTTTCGTAAACACTCATCATAGAAGCCATATACTTGTGTGATCTGCCTTGATTCGTGGTTGCCTCTGATCAGTGTAATTCGATCAGGATAACGTACCTGCAATACATTTTTAAAGAATTATGAATGACTCGGCTGAAAGGGCTAGGAAGATTTGTGGCCTATGACCTGGCAATTTTCACTTAAATCAATAGAGGGAACCTAAATAATAAAATAATAGTTAATACTTTTGACTGTAGGTTCTTGTGGAACATTATATCACTCATTTTGGCTAGGATTTTTTACTAATTCCACTTAATTTTGAAAAGTGTAGTTTTATTGAAAATTTATGTGGAATTTGTGAAAAATCCTTACCAAAATGAGTAATCAAAAAATATAGGTAATAGGTAATTTTGTCGTAACATCGCCAGTTGCAAAGATATAATTGATTTTTATGATCCCTCCATATGGTAAAGAAATCTTTGTCATGAAATATCTCCGAAACTGGTAATTATATTTTTTCATTGTCTGACTATTCCCCAGCGATTTATAAAGAATTCAAGGTGTGACAGCGACTGGAAAAAAAAAGACGGCCATAGGCCACCTTCTAAAGTAAAATCTTACCGGGGTGTAAGATGATTTCACTATTGCCATAGAAGGCCACTGTAGTCTAAACAGCTAGGTAGCGACTGTCTACTGTATACATTAACAGTATTGTTACTGTCCAAATTTTTCATTTTAGGTTAGGTTATTTATTAATTACCTTTAGTGCTAGTAGTAATAGAAAAGTTTCAACTGAGTAGAAACCTCGGTCAACAAAGTCTCCCATAAATAAATAATTGGTCTCTGGAACATCACCGCCAACTTTGAACAATTCTTTCAAATCATAAAACTGTCCATGAATATCACCGCATACCTGCAATAAATTAGATACATATTAATAATTTTATTTTTTAAGTGCAGGAGAACCATAAATGTGGCTGCAGATGATGCTTAGTTTTTGCAACACAGAAAGGGTTAGCCTTGCAATATCACAGTTAATTGTGCCATAGGGAAACTGCTTACAACTTGAGGATGACTGTATAAGTGACTAAACAGACTAACAAATAATAGATGTGGTGTTTCAACAATCATCTTCTATGAAGGAAGTAATCAGATTATATTTTATTAAAAAGCTTAATGTGAATGTAACATTTCAGTGTAAAAATAAAGTATAAAAATCCAAAGCAAAGAGGCAAAGGAAGTGAAGACAGGAGCAGCACAGGCCACTTATTATATTTATTTGACAATACATATAAATCTTTCTGCTTGAAAGCTCTAGTATGAATTTTCACTCATAGTAGGAATAAACCAAATGGAGGGCACTTAAAGGCCTGTGTAATAAAAAAGTGGACAAGTCTATCTTCCAGTTTATGCTATATCTTGTGATGAAGTTACAAATATTATAGAGCAGGGTTGTGGAAGCTAAAGGATTTATCCGGATACCCATGACCCTGCCACTCAAGTGATGGAGGAGCATCGCTGAGTGTTAGTGGGTATACTGCCGGGAATGTTTCTCAGTAGGAGTCCCACATACATAACTCTGTCCTCCGAAAGGGAGGTTATCGAAAGCATTTCGGTCCATTTCTCAGCGAAGAAAAAAAAGGTAAAGAAATGTTACGTACCGTAACAGGTGAGTCAACTCTCTGGACATTGCTTTCTTCCACAAGGATCTCGCGTGCCTTTGCGCAAAGCGCTTTTACCTCCGCTTCCATAATGATTTCGCATCTTTTCAGTTGCTCAATTTGACGGTCCAAATCGCTCGTATCAGACATTTTTCAAATAAATTCAACACGTTATGTATATCCTGCAAAATATAAAAAACTGTGGGTAACATGATGAAACGATAGTCTTTACTGCATTAAGTATTTGTAAAAGATTAGGAGAATTTACACTACAGCAGATTTATCAGGGATATTACTCACGACTATAATATTGAGACTTGCGTGGTTAATTCAGTTTTCTTTCATAAATCTACAACAAACAATCACAATCCGCCATTAGCTGTTGAGTCATAGACTTTTTTTGTTTTATTTTACCCCGAGATGGGGAAGACAAAGGATCAGAGTCATACAGCCTAGTCTGTTGAAAATCTTCTATCGTATTTAAAGGCCAAAAACCATTTCTTCTGTATTTCTTCGTCTCTATAGAAAAATTTAATTAAGGCCAAACACATTTATTTCGTATTTTTATCTATTCTTCAGCAAAATGATAGCACTTTTGATGAAGATTACATGGACTTCTTGAGAGCACTCGAAACACAGTCTACACACTTTTATTTCATTATCCTACATATTAGACACTTAAATGGCACTTTATTGAACATATGCATTAAAAACCACGATATCTATTTTTTCCGATAGTAAAACAAAAATGACAAACTCTGCCGCGAGTTCCCGCCAAAAAGTCTGAGTCATAGACTTTTTTTTTTTGTATGGTTCTTTCCTGCTTTTGCAAGGAAAAGGCAAAGGCTTCTCTGGCCATACAGCCTATTCTTACGTAGTTTGCTCTTCTCTAAATATTTTTCTTCTAAAAATAAAGTATTCTGGGTCAAAAAAGTGTATAAAAATTGTCTGTCGTCTTTTTCTATTCTTCAACAAAATGATAGCATTTTTGATGAAGATTACATGGACTTCTTGAGAGAACTCGAAACACAGTCTACACACTTTTATTTCATTATCCTACATATTAGACACTTAAATGGCACTTTATTGAATAATACACTATCAATATTATGCATTAAAAACCACGATATCTATTTTTTTGGATAATAAAAGAAAACTGACAAACCATTGCTACGAGTTCCCGCCAAAAAGTCGAGTCATAGACTACAGACTAGAAAGAAGCTAGCAGGGCCGCGTTCAGAACCTGCACTCTGTCAGCAACCGTTTGGGACCCTCTCTTTCACACTTACGCAATTTTTATTATGCTATCCTGTTGTCAGAGTGAACGGTTGCTGTCAGAGTATAGTTCTGAACGCGGCCCCGAAGGTGTCCATGACGCCAGCGGAATGTTGTAGCTAAGAAGGATGTGAGTATAATAGGGAATTAGAGCATCATTAGGACTAATTGTGCGCCAGCAGCGGAATTTGTGCGTCTTACAATTTCGGAGATATTCATAAAAAACCGATGCCGCCAGGGTAACGTTCCCTCAGCGGCATAATTTTGAAAAAGATGGTCTAGCTCATAACAAAGTACATGACTGAGTACCTAGCTTTCGTCGTGTTATAAATGTGCGCAAATAGCGGAATTTGTGCATCTTACGGTTTTCGAATTATTCAAGATTCCGCTGCAGTAACGTTTTGGTGTTTTCTGTATCTCGAAAACGGCTGATAGGAGAAATTTAAAAAAAAACCACTAGTACACCTTAATTTGTGCGTAATTTGAGCAATGTTACTTTTTTGAAAATTATGATATTTTTTTAGTAATTAATTTGTTTAGAAAATCAGGAAATTCTAATATACAAGGAAACGAGTGAAGTTTCAATCGAATAAAGAGCACTCAAATATTCCTCTAGTAGACCCTAATAATGTGTGCAATTGTGGATTGTATTATCTAGGCAATTAGTGAGATATACCATTTAATTACGATATTAAGGTAGCGAAATTTTAAAGATTGAATTCAGTGCTCCCATAAGACTATGTAACATGACATTTTACATAAAATTAGAGCATCCTGCTAGCAAGCTTTCCTGTAAGTTTCAGCTTTGAATAACGTTGATTTAAAAAGATTTACCCAAAAGAAGAAAGAACGAACATTTTCCCTATAACCCGACCAAATTAGAATGTATACGAGAAAGCGGCCGCGCCATACAAAAAGGTAACCTTCCTAAATTGGTAGCATACAACCAGAACTAATTGGACAATTAAGCAGAAAATTTTTTGTTATGATGTTTATAAATGTTTTATTATTTGGCTTCGTATTTAAATTAACTAAAATCGGGTAACATCGACAAGTTGAACAACAAACTTTTTGATGTATCTGCATAAAACTCAAAATGTTTAAGTGGATGCTTTACACATGCTTTTAAATCGTCAATATTTTTTGCTATCCAGTACCATAGAAGTAGAACAAATGCCATACCATAGAATAGCATAGAAGTTATTAGTACTTTATTACATCTACGTGTTGAGGTATATTTCTCGCAAAGCAGATATAATCAAATCAATGCTTTGTTAAATTCTGATCAAAGTGTTTATCTTATCGCTTTGAACTGAGCTGCGCTCCTCGCACATGTAGCCCCCGGGGCACGGGCAGAGGGAATGAGCATTAAGCTCCCCCCGTCGCGCGAGTTCCCGTGTTTTCGAAACCCATCCGCCCCGCAGTGTGACCATTTGTGGCAGATTTCTGCCATTTGGGCAGATTTGGCTACTAAATTTTAACTCTAGCAGAATAATCTGACGATTTAAAAAAGTGTCAGAATATGGCAGTTTTCAAGGAAATACTTTTTTAAATAGCAATAGAAAAGTTATAATTTTTTTTATGACTTGCTTGCTAGAAAATATTTTTAATTTTATTATTTTTATAATAATATAAAGTAGTACGGGAATTTCCCGTTTATTAATTTTTAAGTAGGTAAACCATATACATAATTATCCATAATATCGGGGTTCCACGTAGTGTGTCAGATTTTAGCAGATCTCTTCTTTCTTCTCTCAGAAGTCTTCATTGTTTCATTCTCCTTTTTAATTTTTATTTTAACCTTCTCGAACTATTAATCAGTATGCTAGAAACTAAACACTACTTAATGTTGCATTTTTTTTATCCTCTATTGGTAAGCCCTTGGCATCATCTCACCTGATGGTAAGTAATGATGACGCCGAAGATGGAAGCGGGCTTATCAAAGAATCCCCAACGCAATGGGGAATTGGCTATCTTCATGCCGGAACACATCCATGCTGTTAACATTCATGTTTGGCGGCAAGACTTAGATAAGATACTTACTATCTAAAAATCTTATTACAAGTATATTTTATAATAGCTTCGTCCCGGCCGCTATACGAGTACGTAGGTACTAAGAAAACAATCGTCAATAAAACATTTGCACGCAACTGTACTTACAAAGCTTCCTTCAATATACCTTTCATTTAAGAAGGTTATCCTTTTGTATGGTGCGGCCGCTTTCTCGTATACATTCTAATTTGGTCGGGTTATAGGGAAAATGTTCGTTCTTTCTTCTTTTGGGTAAATCTTTTTAAATCAACGTTATTCAAAGATGAAACTTACAGGAAAGCTTGCTAGCAGGACGCTCTAATTTTATGTAAAATGTCATGTTACATAGTCTTATGGGAGCACTGAATTCAATCTTTAAAATTTCGCTACCTTAATATCGTAATTAAATGGTATATCTCACTATTTGCCTAGATAATACAATCCACAATTGCACACATTATTAGGGTCTACTAGAGGAATATTTGAAATATTCCACTTAAGACCACTGAGGCCTTGAATTCGTCACCAGTGCATGCTAAACAATTGTTAGAAGATAATGTCAGTATTTGTAATGAAAAATTCTCCTTCAGAGAAATTGAACCAGACACTATTGTCAAAACTTTTAAATCTCTTAAAATGAAAAGAACTGAAGACCTTTGGGGACTATCAGTAAGTTTAATTAGTAATGTAATTATGACTTTAGCGCCATATTTAGCTTGTCTTTTTAATATCAGTATTGATAGTGGCGTATTTCCGGACCTAATGAAATGTAGTAAAGTGATACCCTTATATAAGTCTGGTAACAAAAGTGATCCGGGAAATTACAGACCAGTTTCTGTACTACCAGTTCTCAGTAAAATTTTTGAAAAAATTATGCTCAACCAATTACTACAACATTTTAATGAAAATAATCTTCTGCATAAACAACAGTTTGGTTTCACAAAAGGTCGATCTACAACCGATGCAGGAGTATCTCTTATTCGTAACATCTATGATGCTTTTGAGGAATCACAGAATGCAATAGGAGTGTTCTGTGATTTATCTAAAGCATTTGATTGCGTTGAACATCATACATTGCTTATAAAGTTAAAGCATTACGGTGTCGAGGACGGGGCCCTCAGTCTTCTTAATTCGTACTTAAGCAACAGAACGCAAAAAGTTCAAGTAAATGGCACAAATTCATCCGGCTCTAAGGTTAAAATGGGTGTGCCCCAGGGATCTATATTAGGCCCTTTTCTTTTTCTTACATATATAAATGACTTGCCATATATGGTGCAAAATTTGTCAAACATTGTGTTGTTTGCTGATGATACTTCTCTTATTTTTAAGATTGACAGGAAAGATAGCAAAATTGACGAAGTAAACAACACTCTTTCAGAGATTCTAAAGTGGTTTACTGTTAACAATCTACTCTTAAATGCAAAAAAAACAAAATGCATAAAATTCTCATTACCAAATGTAAAGAAAATTGAAAACAGTGTAATTGTAGATAATAATGTATTGGACTTTGTAAATAAGACTGTTTTTTTAGGTATAACTTTAGATGCTACACTGCAATGGGGCCCACACATAGAAACCTTAGCGGGACAGCTTAGTTCAGCTGCATATGCTGTTAAGAAAATAAGACAGTTGACAGATGTAGATACTGCGAGACTAGTGTATTTTAGTTATTTTCACAGTATAATGTCTTACGGAATCTTACTCTGGGGACATGCGGCTGATATTGAAACGATTTTCATTTTGCAAAAAAGGGCAATTCGCGCAATCTACCAGATGCGATCCCGCGAGTCGTTGAGGAATTTGTTTAAAGAAATTAATATTCTTACCGTTGCTAGTCAATTCATATACGAAAATATCATGTATGTACGTAAAAATTTGCACTTGTTTCATAAAAACAGTGACAGACACAATTTTAATCTAAGAAATATTAATAACATAGATGTTGCCTATTCGAGACTGAGTAAAGTTAAGAAGTCATTTATGGGGCAGTGTGTAAAATTTTATAACAAAATACCCGAAAATGTGACTAGTTTGCCAGAAAACAAATTCAAATTGCATGTGAAAAATTGTTTATGCTCTAGAGGGTATTACAAAATACTAGATTATGTAAATGATAATGATATATGGACATGTATAGATCCTCCAGCTCATAATTTTATTGTTGACATGAATTGTAATAGAATTTAAGATTTTATTTAAAAAATGTGTTGAAGCGAGTTTCTTTTGGGCTCGACGTTTCTTCTCGCTTCGCAAACACTTCCCGAAACGTTGAGTGTACAAGTCCCGCGTGGTAGGGACTTTGTACTAGGTAGAAAAAAAATATTGACGATTTAAAAGCATGTGTAAAGCATCTACTTAAATAAAAAACATTTTGAGTTTGAGTTTGAGTTTGAGTTTTTTGAGTGCTCTTTATTCGATTGCAACTTCACTCGTTTCCTTGTAAATTAGAATTTCCTGATTTTCTAAACAAATTAATTACTAAAAAAATATCATAATTTTCAAAAAAGTAACATTGCTCAAATTACGCACAAATTAAGGTGTACTAGTGGTTTTTTTTTGAAATTTCTCCTATCAGCCGTTTTCGAGATACAGAAAACTCAAAAACGTTACTGCAGCGGAATCTTGAATAATTCGAAAACCGTAAGATGCACAAATTCCGCTATTTGCGCACATTTATAACACGACGAAAGCTACTCAGTCATGTACTTTGTTATGAGCTAGACCGTCTTTTTCAAAATTATGCCGCTGAGGGAACGTTACCCTGGCGGCATCGGTTTTTTATGAATATCTCCGAAATTGTAAGACGCACAAATTCCGCTGCTGGCGCACAATTAGTTCTAATAATGCTCTAATTCCCTATTATACTCACATCCTTCTTAGCTACAACATTCCGCTGGCGTCATGGACACGCCCCGAAGGGCAAAAGACGGAGTGATTATATTCCTTATATTCTCTTTGGGCAAGGACTTATTGGCGGGAACTCGCGGCAAGAGTTTGTCATTTTTGTTTTATTATCCGAAAAAATAGATATCGTGGTTTTTAATGCATAATATTCATAGTGTATTGTTCAATAAAGTGCCATTTAAGTGTCTAATATGTAGGATAATGAAATAAAAGTGTGTAGACTGTGTTTCGAGTGCTCTCAAGAAGTCCATGAAATCTTCATCAAAAGTGCTATCATTTTGTTGAAGAATAGAGAAAAAGTTAAAGACGACAGAAATTGATAAATGAGAACTCAAATGAAATAGAAAAATATTTAGAGAAGAGCAAACTACGTAAGAATAGGCTGTATGGCCAGAGAAGCCTTTGCCTTTTCCTTGCAAAAGCAGGAAAGAACCAAACAAAAAAAAATCTCTTTGGGCCTTGGGCAAAAGTGAAGGGCAGCTCACGCACGACGCGACGAACGATCGTTTCTAAAATCAGTTTTCTTTGAAATAAATACTTCCTTTGCAGTTTTTTTAGTCTGAGTCTCATATTTATTGACACAATAGGCTATCTATAGTATCCCAAACAGGAAAAATGATGTGTTTTGGAAAGAAACCAGAATGTAGGAGGCCCCTGCCCTAAAGTAGAGGGGCCCTCCCTTGAATTCGAAAAACTGTGTCATTCATGGTGTGTGTGTCGTACGCCGCCACTTAGAAGTCGTTCCAAAACCAAGGTAGGGTGAGGTAGAATTTAACTCGGAGAAATGAAAGAGACGTAGCTATTTTGAGAAAGAGAAAAAAATATGATTTTGGAACGCGCAAGCGATTCCAGAGTGACAGGTTAACAAATATCATCGAAAATAATTCAGAAAGGTTTCTAGCTTTTTTGGGTAGTGTTCTGTCTTATTTATGACTTTAACACCTTAACAGATACAAGCAATCGTATTTCAAAACAACCAAGGTTGCGTTCCAATACCAAAGATTTCACTCGGGGTGATGCGAATTTTACCCTAAATCGTTCCAAAACCGAGCCGAGTGAAACCGAGGGTAACCGAATGATCGCCTGACAGTTCTCCGTCGGGATTTCGGAACGCCTTCGTGAATGCGATTTTCACTCTGACAAGTGCGATTTTTAACGCTGTTTGATTACCGTTAAAATTCGCCTGACAGTTTATTCGGCGGGAAGTTCGTAGTCAATGTCAAACAGACTAAGACAAACAAACATTTTATCTTCGGAATTGTTTTGAAATACGATTGCTTGTATCTGCTAAGGTGTTAAAGTCATAAATAAGACAGAACACTACCCAAAAAGCTAGAAACCTTTCTGAATTATTTTCGATGACGTTTGTTACCCTGTCACTCTGGAATCACTCGCAAGCGTTCCAAAATCATATTTTTTTTCTCTTTCTCAAAATAGCTACATCTCTTTCATTTCTCCGAGTTAAATTCTACCTCACCCTACCTTGGTTTTGGAACGACTTCCTTATATGTCAATGTGATGTCAATGTCATTTTGAGACTGTTTTTGAGAGTTAGTATTTCGCGCAAAACTATATTTGGAATCGAAGTAATCAAAACGTTGTATAAAATTACAGACAAA
Organism: Coleophora deauratella; assembly: GCA_958295455.1. Taxonomy (NCBI): domain Eukaryota; kingdom Metazoa; phylum Arthropoda; class Insecta; order Lepidoptera; family Coleophoridae; genus Coleophora; species Coleophora deauratella. The sequence continues at coordinate 6,857,981 of OY282409.1, read as the reverse complement.
TATTATCGGAATTCTGTGATATTTAAGGTTACTTGTCAACTGGCTGCGAGTACAATTCTGTGTGTCGATTTTTTCCCGCTCTTCTCTTCTGTCTCTAGGCCGGGCGCGCGCGTCTTCGAAATATCGATTTATCAGCTACAGTGTTAGTTTTGTGTTTTCCTGTGAATTTATTTAAGGACTTTACCGAGAGAAAATGGGTAACATTCACACCGTTGGGCCTAACGAAGCGCTAATAGTTTCAGGTAAGAATGTATTTAATTTCTTAAAAACATTTATAACCTTACTGTAACATTACATTGGATCTTTTCATATTTTTGCTCAAGATCCATATAACTTTTGTTTCATAATCTATTCGATAGTTTAAACTAGATCCCTATTTGTTACAACAATAATGAGAAGTGTTTTTTAGTGCACTGACTGACACACCCATATCTTGTTTGTTGACAAATTATTTGTTTACATGATGATATTGATAAGAATAAGAAAAAGGCGAATGATTTGATTCATATCAAATCGAAAAGAGACGTTGAATGATATGATGATATGAAAAAGACAACTTATAGACTAATGTTTTATGTATTTTAGTAAAAAAAAGTCTGTACCTACATAATTTGGGTACCAAATGAGTCATCCCAATTTTTTGTATGTCAGTTGATTAGCAGTGTGCTTCAATTTGAGTTTGTCTATTTTATTTATGAAATGAAAGGTTGTGGGAAGCCACTCGATGCGAGCAACACAGGACCGGTCGGTGTGGAAATCTTTGGGGGAGGCCTTTGTCCAGCAGTGGATGAAATATAAACATATAAAGTTTCATTAAATTAGTTATAATCATTTTTGAGACAAATAAAAAAGAAATTCCAAAACCATCAGAGCCAGTTTTGAGAAAAAAAAAAACAATTAAAAATATGTTATTATTGTTTTCAAATTAAAAAATAATGTTTTTTTGAATTTGTTCCTCCAATTTGCAATTTGGATTAATTGCTGTGTTGATAGGTAAAATTTTTTATATAAAAAAATACCACAGACTGCAACATTTTTAAAAAGTTTTAAGTCAATTTTATACCGTTTGTTGCGTATATCCCCACAGTAATGCTATTTACCAGGCATCGATTTTTGTGTTAAGCAAAGCGAGCGTGAATATTTTAAATGACTTCAGATGAAAACTTTCATTAGTAGCAGACACAAAATTTGGTTAGTTTTTGACCTCGTTTCCTCGTGTCCTCAGTAATTACGAAGGAAGAGACCAAGTGGTTCTGCTTATATATTGTAAAAAAACGAGAGAGAGGAGCGAAAATTAAAATTTATCTAAAGTAGTGCCTCTTTAGTACACCTAAAAATAACAGTTTAGTCCCAAAGATTTCGTAGGGTTCACCCACAGCGATTCATATGGAACTGAGAATACTCGTTTAGACACCTTTATTTACTGTCAACAAAATTGTAATGTCGCAGTATACATTTAGTATGCAAAAACCGCCGCCTAATCGCAGCACGCACAAATCACAGGATCGATCGTTGGCGGTTGTGTTTTCGGCTGATTTTAGCGCCCCCATGAGCCAATCGCGTGTTCGCTGTGCAGATTGTGACAGGTTATATTTTCATTCACTCTTCAACTACTTATTTGTGTTGTGTGTGTTAAAGTGTGTTTAGGCTAAAAATATCTAAAATAAATAATACTCTTACTTTTCTTGTTATCCAATAAAATAAATATAAAATCATTTGCATTTTCAATATTTTCGTGGTACAACAATATTATATTATTTTGTTTTGACTAGTATATTATACGCCGATTATAATCGGCATATTATGCCGACTAGTCACCGACTAGAGAAGTCGCCGAATAGTCGTCTTTCCCGACTAGTTAGCCCATCTCTAATAGAGACCTATTAAAATAGGTACCTGAAGAAATGGTTACCAGGAAACTGAAATACTTTCCAAAAAAATTAAACTCAAAGGTTCAAAACCAGTCCAGTTATTTTAAAGTTATACCATATTAGTTAGCCAGCTGATTTTCCAACTTTGTATGGGAAGTCCATTATTTCTTTTGAAATTGGAGTTCCTTTAGGGAAAGAAGTTCAATTACATTAGTTGAAACCATGGTTAATTTTTTTCAGATATTTTAGAAGGCAGCCTATTAAACATTGGCCTTATATCAAGGTAAAAAAAATAATGTTACATGTTACTTTAAAATAAAAGAAACTCAGTACTTATCATAAACAATTTTAATTAAATTAATTAATGTAATTAATCGGAGTATTCATTTTAATCAATTATGATCTTATTATCCTATGATCTTATGTATGGGCATGTTATGAGGAGGGACGAAAGTCATGTGACTAGGAGAGTATTGAATATGAAAGTGGATGGATTAGTGGGAAGAGGAAGGCCAAGGAAGAGATGGCTGGATTGTGTGAAGAATGATATTATAAGTATGAAAGGAGTGAGCACTGAGATGACGGCAAGAAGAGATGAATGGAAGAAGAAGACATCTTGCGCCGACCCCAAACAATTGGGAACAGGGCAGGAAGATGATGATTATCCTATGATCTTATCTTCTATGTATATCAATCTCTGGTTCCCATAATACATGGAATCCTAGTTTGGAGCCAGATTGTGTAATTTTTCCCGGGTATTTATTATTATTATTTTCTTCTAATTCCAAAGTTTCCAATTTCCGATGATTTCCGAAGTCAGAAGTTTTCTGAACAGTGATATTAATCGAAAATAAGAATTTCAAAATTATTAAGGCAGGTAATTTTATATAATATTATGTAGGTTTTTATATAATATTATGTATGTTTGAAGAATGTTTAATCATTGGTCACTAATGTTTTGATGGTGTCAGTAATACTGAGCAGTGCCTTATTAGTCAAACATTCTCTTTTTGAAAAAGATAAAATTTCAATTTACTTTGCATTCTTTACTTATATGGCAACTTTTACCGTGGAATTTATTTCCAGTGCTTAGACTGATTTAACCTGTGTGTGTATTTAAAGTCCCCAAGTTCTGCTAATCATATCTGCAGCCCTTTCTCCTATCATAATGGCCGGTGCATTTGTGTGCGCCACTATAGTTCTTGGTATGATGCTGCTGTCAACTACCCGCAGGCTTTTCACTCCATGCACGCGTAGTTCGGGATCCACCACAGCGTCAGGATCAGTTGACGGGCCCATCTTGCATGTCGCTATCTGATGATGCAATGTGGCCGTCATTGTTCTTATTGCGCATTCCCAATACTCATCACTTCCGAAAAAAAATCTGCTACAGTTAGGATACTTTTTAGTGTACAGTTTCGCACCATATTTCTGAAATGTTGGTGTTTCGATAAGCTTTTGAATGTACCTAATAGCTTCTATCATAGTCGCTGTGTCGTCTGGATGCGTTAAATAATTCCCGTACAATTTGGGATGATCAAACGGATTTTTTGATCGCAGTTTTAAATATCCTTTCGATTTTGGATGTAAAAGCATAAAAAGTACTGAAAAAGTTTCAGCGTTCTCTATTGGTTTATATACGGCATTATACAACCAGTCAGCTATATGGATACCTTTGGCTACGATGCTACCTTCGTCTGATGATAGAGAAGCACATGTACCGAGTAACTCTATGTCTGGCAAATCTCCGATTTCATTTGAAATATTAGTTTTGATATAGCCTATAGTTTCCACTCCAGCTAAAGATGACATGGGACCGTCTCCGTATTGCATGTACTGTATCACATTTTTTATGGAAGCCTCTCTTTTCTCTACAATAGTGAGATAACTTGTATTGAGAGTAAAAGTTAAGCCTGGGAAGGAAATGTGATCATACAGAGTTTCACCTACTCTCAAATCTTGTACAACGTTGATGCCTAGTGATTCTAAATGTTCTTTTGGTCCGATGCCAGAGAGCATCAGCAAATGTGGAGACTCGATAGGCCCTGCTGAAAGAATAACTTCTTTCGAAGCCATTATTTGATATAAGCGTCCGTTTCTGCTGAATTCTACTCCTATAGCAGTCTTAGCTGCAGGGTCTATTAAGATCTTGGTAACTGTGCTGCTCGGTAATATGTGAAGGTTTCTTCTTTTCTTGTGGTTGTGAAGAAAGGCTTTGGCGCTGCTCCAGCGGCGACCTTGGGACATGGTGGCCTGGATGTAGCTGAACCCGAAAGCATCAGGACTGTTGTAGTCCACTCTTCGGTGACCCAAGTACTTGCTAGCATCTAAAAATGCTTTCGACAGTTTTGACCTGGAAAGAAAGAATACAAAACCATATTGTGACTTAGTTTGCTTGGGATTTGGATACCATGAGGACACAATGTTTTTATGGAAAGTAAAGTATTCTATGTATTGAATGAGTAGTAATAATCTCATATTTCGATTTTAAAATATTTATACTTTTTGCATGACAAAATGACTTACCTAAAAGGCACATACTCCACTCGCAGTTCTCCGTTCGTATCATGCCAGGGGGAGTCCCTGAGGCCGCGTAGATTTGCGCGCTCCGACTTCAGATAATACGGCATCACGTCTTGATAAGACCTGCAAGGAGGACATTATTAATTACTTCAAAGGTATTGATTAAAAAACGTTTCTCCTTTCAGGTACGTTTGTTTAAAAGGTCCGCTGCCCATGGTAAGTTTTTTACCCAACTGCCCAAGCGGAGGGTACTATTATTCAACTGTATGTAATTGATAATTATGTATGTATATCTGTTTCAGTGGTTTCATTGTTACCGCCTGTAACGAAAACACCTTGATGTTAAAGGATTTGTTTTTTTGTTTGTGGGTGGTTTGGGGTGTCGTTATGATGAGAATCTAGGGAGATTGCCATAGGATACATTTTTTTTTTTTTATTGGTTTGGTTATTCTTACTTAGTGTCAGTAACCGTAAAATTTTTAATATAAGTGCTCAATTCTACTTTTCGAATTCGTCTGTTTCTGGTTTAGCTTAAATTACATATTACAGATTAGATAAACTGAATTAAATAGAATGAAAAATGATAATCGCATGTAGATAACCGCCGAAACTACTGAACGGATTGGATGAAATTCGGTGGGTAGATAGATAAAGCACTCGGCTAACACATAGGAACGGCTACGGCATACGGCTTTTTATACCGGAAAACTCAAATTTTCCCGGAGGAATGGCTAAAAAAAGATTTTTTTAAGTTGTCACTAGATGGCGCTCTCTGGACCCAATTCTGAAGTCCACGCAGGTGAAGTCGCGGGCGGAAGCTAGTGTTCCATAAAATAATAATAAAACATATGGCACCCTCACATTGACTGCGTAACTTTTAATAAGTAGATAAAAGTCCTAAATGATACATTGTCGCCATGTGTATGTCGTGGCCAGATCGTAGAATTGATCACTTCATGATGTGGCCGATCATTTCATGAAATGGTCGTATTTCATTAAATGGAAAATATCCGCTGATCACATCATGATATGGTCTGGCCAGATCAATGAATACATCAACGTTTGACGATATACAGTTAAACGCACGGCTATTTCATGAAATGGTCAAGCATAAGTGATCATATCGTAAAATAGTTACAATATCCACCGTTAGCGGCGCTGATATCTTTTTGTTTTTGTGATGGATTATGGCGGCGTACAATTAATAATAAAAAAAGGCTATTAATAATGCACCCAATTGAAGATAAAATAGAAGTTAAATATCGTTACGATACTAAACTACAATAATTTTTCTAAAGTCAATCAAAAAACGAGCGCAACGTAAAAACCTTGAAGTTCGGAAAGTATTTGATAGGTTAGATATCAATCTTAAAAGCTTAGTGTTAAAAATGTATAATTTATCTGTTAACCAAGATTACTCAGATTTAAAGAAATCCAGTAACTTTTCAACGTATTTTAAATTTTTACTAAACCTTTGTATCATGGAATATAATGTAGGGTACATTAATGATATGGCCAAACGTGGATGGACATATCATTAAACGTTGACGTTTAAACGATATGGTCAGTTTTAGCTGGCCATTTCATGAAATACGACCATTTCATGAAATGGTCGGCCACATCATGAAGTGATCAATTCTATGATCTGGCCACGACATGTATATTATATGGTCGATGATACTTCAATACGTTTTGTAGATATCAAAAATGTGTTTTTTCTTTTTTATATTCTATGTGACTGGTGCAAGTATTTGCGTCGATCAATCACGATTAATATGTATATAATTATATTTCTAAAATATAACCAGACAATGCATCTAGTAATTAATAGTAGTATGATTTAAAGAAAGAGAGATTTATTTAGTTTTTATTGTTTCTTCTACCCTTTTTGTGACATGGAACGTAATACAGTATCACCGACGATATGCCAAATTATCATGCATGTGTGTGTATGTTTCCACTAGTTTCCAGTTTCCCACATACCATCCGTAGTTTCCGTCCGCTGCTATCCTGTCCCAATCAGCCGTCTGGCCCCTCGTGTAGATCATGTAGTTGACGACGCTGGTTCCGCCCACAGCTCGCCCGCGAGGCCAGAAGCATCTTCCACCTTCCATTCCTTTATGAAGACCAGCAAAAGAAATCTAGTTAAATCCTGAAACGTTTGTGTTGTAGAAAATTGAAGATGGAGTGGACATTCAGATATTTTAACCCTTAAATGGATGATTTTTTTCTGTCTTGCCGAAATAAGTATTACGACACAAGACTAAGAAACTGTTGTTATGTTACTAATTACGCAGTATTTGTGCAGCTTATAAAATTTTCGTTCGATAACCACAAATCAATAATAAAACTGGAATCAAACTAATTCATACTAAATGTATTTATCCTACAGTATGCATTTAAGGGTTAAGTAGTCACAAATATTTCATTCTCACAAAGTGTTGTTGTTCATAGTATTATGTATGTGTATCCTAAGTGTAACCATATTTTTTTGCATGTAAATCTGTTTGTCTTTAATAATTAGTTTTCATAATTGTATTCACATTGTGTATCACTTAGTTTTAATATGGTTTGTATTTTTGTTTTTTTTTTTAGAATTGCTTAGTAATAGTAATGCTGAAATAATTATAATTTATGTGATTTTCATTAGTTGATTAATCAGTACTTGATTTATTATTAATTAATTTTATTGTACTTACCAAAAAATATAAAAACATTAACAAAAATAAGGGTATCCCTGATCCCCCCATTAGGATTCCCTGTGTTGTAGGTAACTATAATTTTAAATGTATTGTGACATATAGTGAAATAAAACGGCTCTAAATCTAATATTTGTAATTATGTGACTTTTTTATTATATTTTCAACAAAAACATCAAAATGAACCTTTTTGGTTTTTTCATTGTCCTTGTAGAATATATCTACATCATGTATCTAATATCTATTATATCAAACATGAAGTGATACGTATGTGGAACAAAAAGGTTTATTCAGCGTGCCGCTTAGCCAAATTGGTCATTTCCTAAAAAATATTAACAGCATGAATAACTGGGAATTTCCATACTATTAGCTGACTGACTATGTAGAAGCTATAGTTTCAGGTGAGTGTCATTTTTTTTATTTATTAGGTTTACCAACAGTAGCACCCATACATATAGTAAGACTTAAATAACACAGTTCAAAACATAATCTAGTGCCACAACCTTTTATAGGTAAACACAGCATGCACATTTTTAAAATCATATACTTTCGTTAACAACCCATATCGTCCCCACTGCAGGGGCACGGGACTCTTCCCATAACTTGGGAAGGTTAGGCCACACGCGAGCCAAGTCCGGATTGGTGGAGGTTGTGGGGCTAGTGGCCAACCCCAGTATCAGAAGTTTCAAGCTATAAGGCCTTAATAGGCCTAGTGGCCTCCGACATGGCTTAACGACTGCCATCAAGTGATAGCAGCTGGCACCAACGGCTTAACGTGCCTTGCAAAGCACGGAAACGGTCGAGATAAATACCACTAACAGTCAATCCCATCCAGGTTGTGACCGTGTCTGTAGTCAGTTAACCTGCGTAATCGACGCGATCACGCAAGCCGCACTAATACTTTACAAAATACTAAGTTTACACTATTTGTGTAGGGATGCAAAGATTCATCCATTATTATAACGATTAGAATCGTTATTTATTACGATAACCGATGCAATACGATTATTGCGTTTTTGCGTGTAACAACCTTACAAACTTTATTTATGATTTTATTCTATTTATTTATAGAAAATCAACACTCAACAGCTTTAGTTACAAATCAGAATTAATTGTACAAACATTACAGATTAGCCTTTATAGATTTTGACGAAAAAACGTATACATAGCAAAATCAGACATGTTACATCTAATAGGATATGCTCCGAATTATGTACTTATTTAGGCTGCGTAGCAAAAGGTCTCCGATAATTTAAAATCTAACTGGGGTAAGTGAGATAGACTATTGCCAAGTGAAATGTTACCTGTTTTGGAACGGGGCCTTGTTACATACTATAATTTTTTTTTTGTTCTCGAGCCTAAATTTTTGTATCGGTTGTCTTTTTTAATAATCGTCATAATTTTTACTATGGTGCATTGATGATTGCATCCTTATTATTCGTAAAAAATACAATGACAGATGTATAACGATGAACCGCTTCGTAATCGTTGCATCCCTACTATAAAATGAAAAAGTGGATCGGAGTGCAGACACAATCTTATGATTGATATCAGTACCTCACTTTTTTAAATGCTTTTTGCACATGTAACTTGCTTTACGCGTAATCTGATTAAAAAAAGATATAAAACACTTACCCATACAAACTCCTTCTTGAGGCTCCATTAAATACGGCCACACATACTGAGTCTGCTGGAGGAAAGGTGCCAGAATTGGTACGTCTGTTATCATGGACTCTCCTTGGCCAGCTTCCAACAGAAGCACTGATGCCTTCCCACCCTCGCTGAGTCGGGCGGCTAAAACGCTGCCGGCTGATCCTGCCCCCACGACTATGAAGTCGTATTCAGCTAAAGGTCCTTTGAACCCTGAAAACAGATGTAAAATCTTGATATTTTTAGACGAATTAAAGTTATTTCTAACATGAGTAGATTAGGAGAAATCTCGTTTTGTTGGTGGTTTATAGGTAATGCTTGTGTAGAATACCAGTATTATGTGTTAGTCTCCGTAATAGTAGTTATTTTGTCAAATATCGTGGCGATCATTCGAAGTATGGGATCTGCTTTGTTAGGAGTATAAGAGTCCGGTATAAAATAGAAAGAAAGTCCTGTATTGTGGAGGAAAGTTACTAGACAGGACAAGCAGATATACATTAACGTACCTACATTTTTAGATGTTATTCATGCATTATTGTGATGTTATAGTAAATTTTATGATAAACATCTGAAAACGTACTCTTGTATCATTGCTGGTATGCTGTAACTGTTATTTGACCATCAAGAAAGGTCGACGCCTGGGACTTTGGGTTGGGGGCAACGTACGGCGGCATTGTAGTTATTGTGAAGTTCACGAACTGTACACATGCGTTCGTGTAATTGTATCATATTGTAAATCTGCAGATGTTAGGTTACATGGGTGTTATTTTACATCTCTATCATGTCATAGATTCCATGATGATTTATTTATTTATTGCAAGGCAATTGATTCCGGATAATTATAAACTAAAATGAATAAAAACGCATTACTGCATTATTGCCATTTCCATCTGTTTGCTGGCTTGTAGTTGAAGATAAATACATTTGGACATGCGAAAATATTTTTTTCCACATTATTAACCTATTGACCGCCAAGCTACTCTTAGACAAATCGTGCTCCCACCGTCACGCCCTAGTATAAAAATCTCAAATTCTGGCGCCAGTGGCACGGCACGCCGGTTGTCGGTCATAGCCGACTGTGGCGGTCAAAGGGTTAAGCGAAAATTATTTCAAATGCATTGTCATGTCCTTTTGATTGCATGCGAAATTCCTGTTAATTTGGCTTCTCATATTATGTAAAATAAAACAGTAAAGCTAAAAATTAAATGCCAGTGTCCACTAACGGGAATTATTATCATGCTTGCAGAGTAGATCATTATAAAATCACACACGGTCACTGATAATAAAGAAAACAGGAAATATTATATGAATAAAAAAATTGACGCTAACCTTTAGGTAAATCATACTGATCTCTCAGTATTGATAGAAAGTCTGATTCTTGATGGCCGACGTGCAGCATCGGCGTCTTTAGCATGGCTTCTATAACTCTGCTGCGTCCCGGTTTTCCCGATTGTCTTCTTACTCTTCCCTCATCACAGTAATTTCCACACAATCTTGGCACTGCATAATCTACTTCTTCCACGAAAGCTTCTTCAAAATCTTCATAGTAATTTTTATTTAAAACTTCCTGAGGTGCCACAAGAAAAACACACAAAATTATGAAGATTCTCATGATTTTTATTAACTTTGACTTTGACACTGAACTGCGCGTCGGGTGCTCTCTCGGAGATTACAGATATAACTGATTCAGAACTAACGGTCGTTTCTTTCCTGTTTAGGAAGTTAAAATGACTGAGAGCTTTGAATTTGAACATTCAAATTAATTTTACAAGCGTGACAATTATGACGGAAGCACGAACAAATCACAACGCTAATAGGTGTAGAGTACTAGTAATTATAGCGATCACATCACTATGAGTTTTTATTGTAAGTGTAATCTTGACGGGTAGTAGTTAATCAGTGGCGACGGTACAACAGATCAGGGTTATGCGTTTCACGTATGTAAGTATGTTAGAATTTTGGTTTCGATATTATTTCGTTACCTTGGAGCAACTGGATCATCACCATTATAATATCAGCTGAAAGACCTCCACTTAGTATAGAACTGATTCACGTGCATCCATGGATTCCTGCTAGCCTGACGTATGATCAGTCTATCTAGGTGGGGGTAGTTATTACTAACTCTATGTATTCCGGTCCAGGTCCGCGGCCGCGGTTACCACGAGCTCTGCGAGCTACTCGTATATGGCTCGCTAATTGCTACTTCAACTTGCTTATTTTACGACGTGTCAGTAATTCTAGTTCTTCTTGTTTTGGATACGATTACGTAAAGAAACGCTAAGAATAGATCTTGCTAGCTCGTTAAACGACATTGAACTTGAGTATGAAGTAATAGGATGGGTTAAATAAAGGTTTTACACAATTTTTTTATTTATACAAGTTATGTTGTGATTAATAACGCTTTATTCTTGTTTCTAATTTTAGTAAAAATAAAACTACATAGTAGTAAGTACTTATATTTTTAAAGTTTAAATATATCACAGGTTCCACGTGGCTTTTATCATATCTGCAGCCTTTTCACCAATCATAATTGCGGGTGCGTTCGTGTGAGCAGATATAGTTCTTGGGATCACGCTGGAGTCTGCAACACGCAAGCGATTCACACCGTGCACTCGAAGTTCGGGGTCGACGACTGCTTTAGGGTCCCCTGTGGGTCCCATGCGGCAGGTGGCTATCTGGTGATGTAGCGTCGCCGTCAGCGTCCTCACAGCACACTCCCAGTAGTCGTCAGAATCGAATTGTAGGTGATTACAAGATCTGTACTGTACTGTGTGAATCCTAGCTCCAAATCGCTGAAAAGGCTCAGTTGCAACCAATTCTTGTACGTGGCGAATGGCAGCTACAAACGTCTCCACATCACTTCTCTCCGTCAAGTAGTTTCCATACATACGAGGGAAGCTGAAAGGGTTGCTGTCCTTCAACTCTAAATATCCTACAGACTTCGGATGCAACAACATTGGGAACGAACTCCAAGTGTCCTTGTTGAATATTGGGCTAAATCCTTCATTGAATACTTCATCTGTTATTCTCATACCTCGGCGCACAGCTTGACTTCCCCCAGGGCCGGCATCTGCTGTTATAGAACCTCCAATACTGATGAGCTCAATGTCCGGCACCAGTTCAGGATCATCAGAGACCGGAGTTTTGATGTAGCCGATACCCTCTACAGCTCCAGGCGTTGTAAACGGACCTTCACCATCGCGCAACCAAGTTGCAGCATTCTTTAGTGACAGTGCATTGTTTTCATCAAAACTGATACCTGTCGTGTTTAGTTCAAAAATTAAACCAGGAAAACAGATGTGGTCATAGAGTGTTCGGCCAACAGGAAGGTCTTTAAGAACTTCTATTCCTTTTGACACTAGATGTTCTCTTGGCCCTACTCCAGATAACATAAGGAGTTGAGGTGAAGCAATAGGTCCGGCTGATATGATGACTTCCTTGCGCGCCAGTACTTTATTTTTTTTATTATTTCTTACATATTCCACTCCGTAGGCGGTTTTTGTTTGTGGGTCTATCAGTATTTTCGTGACAGTTGCTTGAGTCAGTACGTTAAAGTTTCGTCTTCCTTTGTGTCTATGAAGGAAAACTTTAGCAGCACTTTGACGGCGACCGTTATTGATTGTGACTTGTACTTTTCCAAAACCGAACCCATCGGGCGCGTTGTAGTCGACTGTAGGGTGACCAAGTAGTTCGCCTGCTTCCAGGAATGCCCTTATTAATTTTGTTCTGTAAAAATGTGAAAGAAAAAAAAAACTCATTTTATCATTTTATTGATGAACACTGACTTTTTGTTAAAAAATTAAAAATTTCTATGTACTCGTACACTTGTATATATTAAAATATACTAGTGTTGTAGTTCCGATATAATGTTTAAAACTATTTGTGACTCTAGTTTTTTTGGTCGTTTTTTTTTTGTATACATATAAGTGAAACGATTTTTTAATTATACTATTAGGAGTTACAGTAAACGCAGCTGATATAAATTTTTCTGCTTACTTTATTGGCACAAACTCCACTGGTAATTCTCCGTTTCTGTTTCTGTAAGGGTATCTCTCATATCCCTTGAGACTTGCTTTTTCCGACCTCATGTAATATTTGAGGACTTCACTGTATGACCTGAAATACAAATACGTGTGACTGTGAGTATTAATTTATAATGTTTCTGTTTTGTGTGTACTTCCAAATGATAATGTAAATTGTAGAATGATTCGTGTACACTGGCCATGTTTTGTTGCATTCAATACAGGTGTAGGAATCAAATTACTTAAGATTTTATGAGACATTCATACGCGTTGATGGTTGATTTTTAATTAGTCTGTACTAAGTTTTATGTTTTACCTTTATTCGATATGACACGGATTGACTATAAAGTTTTCCTTATAACTATAAGGCTGCGGCCTGGACGCAAGCGACGGCGACAGCGACAGCGACAGCGACGGCGACGGCGACGGCGACGGCGACGGCGACGGCGACAGCGACAGCGACAACTGTTCACGACGCAACCGACAAGGTCACTGGGTTTGCGGCGATGTAGTGACGTGACTCTGTCGATGTCTGTCTGTCGCGATGTCGATATTTCGATATTTTCATAATTATTCTTACTAATATAATAACACTTAACACAGATTCAGAGGTTTGCGCTCCTGACTATTGATCCGAGAGTCGTGGGTTCGATCCCCACCCAGGGCAAATATTTCTGTTTTTTTAATATTACTACTAACTTGCTAAAGAAGACGTAGATTTAGACAAAACAAAAAGGCGATTTCGGCAACTACTGAAGAATTATGAAGATCAAAGTCGAAATCCGAAAGTTTATATTACAAAAGGATGACTGTGGAAGTTTTCGATTATGTTCTACATAATCAATATTATAAAAGAAAGTGTACAAATGTTTGTGCCGATAAAACTCAGAAACAAATCCAGATACGATCAAGGGAGTTATATGGTGCGGTAGCCCTCTGTCCCCCATCCATGAAGAAGGTTTCCGTTTTTGCCTAAAGGGCGTGCTTTTGAAGATATAAGGGTTGAAATTTCACTCTTAAGGATTTTCTAGAATAGAACAGTCCAGAACATTCGAGAGTATTTGAGAGCACTCCACAGCAGTCCCGGAACAGCGGGGTGCGGGGGGAAAGGTGCGGGGTGTGGCGGGGATGATAAGCGGTGTGCAGGGGGTGAGGCGCGGGATGCGGGGGAGAGGAGCGGGGTGCGGGGCAGAGTGAGGAGCGTGGTGCGGGGGGAGACGCGGGGTGCGGTTGGGGGAGGAGGGGTGCGGGGGAGGGTGAGTCGCAGGGTGCGGGGGGAGGAGCTTGGTGCAGGGGGTGAGGCGCAGGTTGCGGGGCAGAGGAGCGGGGGGAGGGTGGGGGGTGAGGCGCGGTTTACGGGGGGAGACGCGGGGTGCGGGTGCGGGGGGAGCGGGGTGCGGGGAGGGTGAGTCGCGGGGTATGGGAGAAGGAGCGGGGGGAGGAGCGGGTTGCGGGGGAGGGTGAGTCGCGGGGTGCAGGGGGAGCGGATTGCGGGGGAGAGGAGTGGGGTGTGGGGGACGGTGAGGAGTGGGGTGCGGAGGGTTGCGGGGTGCGGGGGAGGAGTGTGGTGCGGAGGTGAGGCGCGGGTTGCGGAGGGAGAGGAGAGGGATGGGGAGGGGCGCGGGGTGCGGGAGCGGGAGGAGCAGGGTGCGAGGGAGGGTGAGTCGCGGGGTGCGGAAGGGCGAGGTGCGGGGTGCAGGGGAGGGTGAGTCGGGGGTGAGGTGAGGGGTGAGGCGATGAGGCGCAGGGTGCGGGGATATCAACTCCCTGAGCGAAGCCGGTCACTCCAGCTAGTATCAAACTTTATCATTTTATTATCTGAAACTATTTTTTCTACTCAAACTATCGATAGTTTAAACTGGTTTATCGATTAAAGAAGAACGTCCCTAAACGCGCGACGTCCTTTAAATGTCGCTCGTCGCTCGTGTGTCGCCGCGCGTGTTGCTGTCGTCCAAAACGCTCCATACGAATCTATGGAAATGATCAAGTCGCTCGTGTCGCTGTCGCCGTCGCTGTCGCTGTCGCCGTCGCTTGCGTCCAGGCCGCAGCCTAATACTTATTTATATTTATTTCCAAAGCTCATGATCTTAATTTATAATTAGCATGTATGGCGCTATTGTATTCGCAGCAAAGTCAAGCCTCATTTTGTTCTAACTGCCTACAGATTATCATGACTAGATTATCAAATGACTGTTACTTGCTATATTGTTCTAATCTTGGAATCTGTGTTGTATTTATTAAGTTAGCTGCATAGTCTTGTGCCAATTTATGTATGTATTTAGCATACAATGTGGTACATGAAATTAAATTCAATGAAATTACTAGCCTAACCATCAGTCACCGTTTGCTCCCAGTGCTGCGGCTTGCCGCGCCTGGGTTAGTTGTTGTTGTCTATGATTACCCACCGCTCTACTCCAAGTTTTACTCTATTACTCGTTGCTTGGACACATTACCAGCCATAGTTGCCGTCATCCGCGATGCGGTCCCAATCCTGGGGCCTGCCGCGCGTGTAGATCATGTAGTTGATGACGCTGGTGCCTCCAACGGCTTTGCCTCGCGGCCAGAAGCATCGCTCGTTTTTCATGCCTAAAACATTACGGCTTGGTGTTCGTTATTGTGCATAGAGCCCACTGATTACTGACTATTTACTATTTCTGAATAAGCGAGTGGGAAAATTTGGTCTGATAGGATTTTGTACGAGTTTGTCGTTTGAGCTTGTTTAATTGACGTGTTCTAAACATTACTCTGGCTGAAAATGGCTGCTCAACTCAATACTGACCCATACAAACTCCGGGTTGATGCTCCATATAGTACTGCCAGGTGTAGTCGGTAGCTTGGAAGTAAGGCGCCAATGCTGGTATGTCAGTTAGCAGCATCTCTGGTCTCCCAGCTTCCAGCAGCAGCACCGTGATGTTCCGGTGCTCAGTGAGGCGTGAAGCCAGCGTACATCCCGCTGACCCAGCACCGACTATTATAAAGTCGTACTCGTTGAATGGTGATTTTTGTCCTATAATGTTACAAGGTAGCCCGTATTAGTGGAGATTTCTTACCTTATCTTTGTTATATAGTGTGTTATTGTTATATACTATACGTATATATGCAAACGGTTGTGTTTAACACATAAAAATAATAATAAAGGTATAAATTATAAACATAGAACGAAAAAACCTGCTCTGACACAACTGTCATATATTGATGATAATATAATAATTAACACAAATTATTACTATCCATCAACTTATGCTCAAGGTTCTAATATTTTTATTGTGTCAGTGGCACATACTTGTTATGTTATTAATGCGCAATTTGCCGAAAAATCTATTGTGCGAGAGGAAAACTGACCTAATCAACCTATTAACTGACCAGCCCCGGTGGGCCTTCAACTACTAGATTTTTTCGTATTTTTAGTTTCACTCAGTGATCGATCTAGTGTTTATGTTTAATAACATAACAGATCTTAGTCCTTCTGAACATGTAACCGAACTACATTCCTCTAGATAGACATATCAACTGTTTCCGCTACAAAGGTCGTAACTCCAAAATGCATAGTTTTGGCAATAGGCAAAAAACATAAAAAAAATATTTTTTTATTTTTAAAGTTATGAAAATTTGGTTCTAATGGTCTTTTATTATTTAGACCATAAAACGTTTTTTAAAGTATTTTTTTAGTATGTATTTTTTAGTTTTTTGGATATTGCCAAAACTATGCATTTTGGAGTTACGACCTTTGTAGCGGAAACAGTCGATAATATTTTCAATTCTCAGTCGCAAAATCTTTATTATAGTTCCCGTACACGATTCTAATCAGCTGATAAATCTTCTTAGCGTGTCGACTCGCCCGGTTTTATTATCAGCTTATAAATTGGTAGGTACTCGAAGCTCAAAAATTAGGAAACCCAAACAATATGTTAGGTAGATTTTAATGATTGCTCCTCTTTGTCTAACAGATTAATTTTATTTTATTGTATTTTATTTTCTTTGGGAAATCAACAGCTTGTACGGTATAGCATATATGTAGTTGATAAAACGTATTGAACAGAAAAGCCTTTACAGATTTCCACAAATAGATAAAATAACAGAACATAGTTTAAAAATAGATAAAGTAAATAAATCCTAAAAACTTAAATTTAAATGACCACGCTGAATACGTTAAAAACAACCGACTTCAATCGTAGCAACTCCAATTTTGCTATGTTTTTGTTGATTTTCTCAAAAACCGCTGAATCGATTTCGATAAAATTAATATGGGACCACCTGTGAAGTATACCCTTTCAAACAAAAAAAGAATTTTTGAAATCGGTTCAGGCGTCTTCGAGTAATCGGTGAACATACATAGAAAAAAAAAAAAAAAAAAAAAAAAAAAAAGATTCCGACGAATTGAGAACCTCCTCCTTTTTTTGAAGTCGGTTGATAATCCAACCAAAAAGGTGTGTGTGTGTGTGTGTGCGTGCGTGCGTGCGTGCGTGCGTGCGTGCGTGGGTGATGAAAGATACTTTAGCTTTATCATATTTATAGAAATTACAGCCTTCATCGTCCCTCATGATGGCATGTGTTGGACGATTATATTTACAGGATGTTAAAAAGTACATTTGAAATTTAAAGGGGTTACTCAGATTTAAGTATAGAATACAGGAAAAATACAAATTCTAATTCGCTATTCAGATTTCGTGTGGGAAACTGAAAAATAATTGTAGATCGGATTTTTTCAATATTTTTCCTGTATTCTATACCCGTGTTCTATAGCTGTATGTGTATGCGGGGTGTTAAAAAAAGTGCATTTGAAATTTTAAGGGGTTGCTCAGAATCAAGTATAGAATCCAGGAAAAATATTGAAAAAATTCGCTCTTCAATTTTTTTTTTGCAGTTTTTCATACAAATTCTCGATTCACTATTTAGATTTAGTATGAGAATCTGAAAAAAATAATTGAAGAGCGGATTTTTTCAATATTTTTCTTGGGTTCTGTACTTGATTCTGAGTAACCCCTTAAAATTTCAAACGTTTTTTTTTAACACTCTGTATATACAAATGATCTTATTTATATTCTTCAGCAAATAGTTCATGCCTATAACCTGTATTTTTGTTCCTGTGTAGGTAATTTTAGAAAGGGCTAAAGAAGGGCTTGCAGTCGTGTATCAGGGGGGGGGGGGGGCAATGGGTGCAATTGCCCTGAAGCCTGACCGAAGTACTAAAACATGTATAAAATGCAAATAAATAGAGGCATTTCTTAACTATTCAAAAAATTTCGTGCTCGCTACGCTCGCGACTTTTTATATTAATGGCCTAATACTATCGATCGCTTCATAAATAGGGGTATACTGAAAATTTGCCCCAAGAAACAAATCCTGGATCCGCGCCTGTCGTGGATAAAAATGCCATCTCTATCAGCACATTTATTTTCGTATTCCAAGATTTATTTATGTGCCCAGGCTTTGTAATCCAGGTCCTTGACCGTTAAATTAATTTTCAAGTTTGCACCGAACAGGTTTTTCGGTATTACAATATTATTTTTTATTTTTAGTATGCACCGTTATTTATAATGGCACAACATACTAACTTGAATGAACTGTATAAAAATAAGGCTTGTTTTCGTTTTTGTTTTATATAGCGAATTTTGCAGCCTATCTACAAAGTAAGGGCATCCGCATGACAATAAAAGCCCTAATAGCCATTAATTGACCAGCATTAGATCATCTTCATTGTAGGTAAGGGACCTGCAAGATGTGTAATGCAGGTTTAAGGATCTAGACTGTCATGTTGTGTTAAAGTCTATTCTCAGCTGAGAGATTCACAGTCTGATAACAATGGAAGCTATTTGTGATATCAGTCATTTATACATTTTAAATGCAGCACCTAAAATCATATTTTATTAATAATAATAATATCTGGGACAAATCACACACGGTCATCTGACCCCAAAGTAGGATTCCCTGTATCTTGGGAATCAGAGACTGATATACATACACATATACTTTTAAATACATACATATATAGATATAATACACCCAGACTCGGAGCAAACAAGTCTGCTCATCACAGAAAAGTTTGCCCTGTGTGGAGATCGAACCCGCTCAGGATCGCTAACCACTAAGCCACCGAGTCATTAGACGAGTACCTTAGAGTATAAATATTTAATTAATCTTAATACGAATTAAGTTCTCCATCATCACCATCATCACTGCTGCGGACAAAGGCCTCCCCCAAGGTTTTCCACACCGACCGGTCATCCATGACGTTTGTACATATGATTTGTATAATTCGTTCATTCTATTTCGTTCTTTGAAAATATCCTATTTCATAAAATTAATTTTGAAATTCGCAATATATGAAATTGCAAACAAACACACTTGATTGTCCTTGTCCGTTTGCCAGTATAGGTCAACCAAGTCCTAAATCCATACCATTTTAGTTTAGAATCAATACCGTATGAAGTTCCTAACAAGTACATCCGTGCTCCATGCGGCATGAATTTCAATCGATGATTATATATAATATTGTTATTTTTATCTTGTCCTAGACCTAGCGGGTGTTATGTCCAATAAATTTAATAACCTTTTTGTTTTAAAATATTTTATTGTTCGATCATCTACAAAACATCATTAAATCGTTTTTACAGTGAATTACAAGCCTTAAAAATATTCTGACACGATTTAAACGGGGGGTTCTACTCAGTCTCACTCAGACATTCATACATTACTCATAGAAAATATTTGAAATGGATCAGACGGTCGAACGATTAACTTAGTTTGTGAAACACAACAATTCTTAGGCTGGAGCAAACTTGGCATTGTCTTTTAGTCATAGTTTACATTTGTTACAGTAATTATAGTTCACATATGTATCACAATAGTGTTCAACTCGTAGTTCTATTGGGAGTTCTAGTGGAAGGAGAAGATGTAACTAAAATATAGGTAGGTAGCGCACTTTAGATCAGCAGTAATGGGGAAGAAAACGCAAAGCTATTTGCAGATGGCGCTACGGACGCTTGACTCATAACAACTTTCAATTAGTTTCGCGTTTTTTATTATCGAGGTGTTATAAATTAGTTCTTTTCTGTAAAATTGTTAAATGGACAATGTATGCGACTTCCTCAATTAAAGGATTCCTCAATTAAAGGTGAAGTTGAAAAGTACATAATTGAAATCGTAACTTTTCCCACGTCTTCTTCATCCGAGAATATTTAGGAAATTAATGATTTCCATTATTATTGCAACCAATCGCCACACAACGCGGCATTTTTTTAATTATCTTATGTTTAGTTCACGTAAACAAATTTTTTCTATACGTTTTGACAGTTAGTATGAGTCATGCGATATCAGCGCCTCTATCGGCGAGCTTTGTCAGTTTTCTTCCCCATTGTTTCGAAGTTGCTACTGTATTGTACATAATGTATAAAATCTATTTATGATTATTGTTATGTAATATAAGGTGGCTTACCTTGTGGCAGTGAGTACGAGTCTCGTAAAAAATCAAAGACGTCTTCATTATTATTTGTTACGTAATTTTGTGCCGCTGACTTCACCACCATATCGATAACAGGATTTCCAGGGCCGGAATAGAAAATTCGACCCTTTCTTCCGTAATCCCTCACTGTATTGTTCACGGCTTCTAGAATATTATCAGATCTCGAATGCTCATTGAAAATGTTTGACTCTAATGCGGCTTCGTTCTCATTCGCAATTGTAAATAAAACTGTTAGTATAACAAGAAAAAGATTTTTCACAAATGTCTTCATCATTTCTTTCGCATGAAGACTAGTCAGTCGTTCGTCAGTTGTGATACTGGTCAAGTTCAAAATTCTTTGCGGAACCAGTCCGCTGGGCAAGTCAGTGTCAGTATGCGAGCTATGTGCTGTGTGACCAGGTTCTGACAGAGTTCATACACCTTAAAGAAAATGTTTACTAGGAACTTTGTACTTTTTTATTTGATTCTTTAACCTTACAACATAAAAACTTATATTTAAAATTAATAAAGTATGAACTAAGAGTTAATGTTATTTAGTATGTATAATTAATGTTGAATTTAGCAAACAGTAACTAAGCTTAGAGAAAATTCTTCAGCCTTTGTAGATTAAAAAAGTATTAAAATATATTCTTAATAGTAGATTTTATGCCAGAAATATGTGCTTGTTATTTTAAAACAAAGTGATCTGAGTCATTTTTGTAAAAAATCGCCGTAAACCTTATAAATCACGTTTGCATTTTATGTCAAACTAAAATACAGTTTTATTGAACTTTAGTAAAAGAAAACGGGATCTGTAACAGTATGCTAAATTCATATATATAATTTATTTGAAAAACAATTTTATCTAAACTTACATTTTGCTGTATCTATTTCTATACACACACGCATTGTTTTAAAATGTCCTGCACAAGTTGATCGGCTCTCCCTTTTTCCTCAACACTGTTTATGAAAAAGATGTAACAACTTTCTACGCACTTCACTTAATTTATATTTGTCTAAAAAGTACCTTGCAATCACGTTATCATCAATCACTATCTATAGCTCCAGGTGGATTTTATCAAATCAGCGGCCTTTTCGCCGATCATAACGGCGGGTGCGTTTGTGTGCGCGGACGTGGTGCGAGGGATCACGCTGGAGTCCACGATGCGTAGGCGCTGCACGCCGTGGACCCTGAGCTCCGGGTCCACCACTGCCTGAGGGTCACCCACAGGCCCCATGCGGCAGGTCCCAATCTGATGATGCAACGTCACCGTCAAAGTCCTTATCGCGCACTCCCAGTAAGCGTCAGAATCGAACCTCAGTGATCGACATGCGGGAAACTGGGCTCGGTGAACCCTTGCTCCCAGTTTTTGGAACGGAGGTGTCTGTACCAAAGCCTGCACATAACGAATACCAGCTATGATAGTCGCCACGTCGCTCGGTGCTGTTAAGTAGTTACCATACATGCGAGGATAGCTCAGCGGATTCTTGTTCTTCAGCTCTAAGTATCCTACAGATTTTGGATGCAACAACATCAAAAATGCGCTCCATGTGTCTGTATCGTCGATGGACCCGTAAGCAGAGTTAAACACTTGATCAGTGATCATCATGCCTTTTCTGACGGCTTTGCTTCCGTCTGGCCCGCCATCTGACACTAAAGAACCGCCTATACTCAGCAGCTCCAAATCTGGTATTCGAGGAGCTTCGTTCGAATTGGGTACCTTAATGTAGCCTATGCCCTCCGCGCCACCAGATGTGGTGGCCGGCCCGTCCCCAAATTGAAGCCACTGCAAGACATTTTGTAAGGTTCTCAGCCTGTTTTCATTAAAGGTGACATTAACTACGTCCAAAGTAAATATTAAACCTGGAAAGCATATATGGTCATAGAGAGTTCGTCCCACTGGAAGATTCTTTATTACTGGTATCCCATGGCTTGTCAGATGCTCTTTTGGTCCTATTCCAGACAGCATGAGCAGTTGTGGTGATGCTATCGGACCAGCAGATAATATTACTTCTCTCCTTGCCGTTATCTGCCTTCTGATTCCATTTCTCACATATTCCACTCCATAAGCAGATTTGTCTGAACTATTAATGAGCACTTTAGTGGCTCTTGCCTGAGATAAGATATGAAGATTATACCTATTTTTGTTCGGATGCAGAAACGCTTTCGCAGCGCTTACTCTTCTTCCGCTATTCGCAGTGACTTGTAGGTAACCGAAACCAAGTTCTTCAGGACTGTTGTAGTCCACTGTTGGGTGACCAAACATTCTGCCCGCTTCCAGAAAAGCTTCTATGAGGGGCGTCCTGAAAATATATGAGTCGATCAGTATAACGAGCTACCTGATAGTACAAAATAGTTTCAAACAGATTTCTTTGTTTTGCTTTACCTTTCGGGTATAAATCGAACGCTCAGTTCCCCGTTTTGGCCTCTGTAAGGTGAGTCAAGGTAACCTTCCAGCCGCGCATCTTCGGATTTTTTATAGTATTCAAGAACCTCGGTGAATGACCTGTAATAAAATTAATAACGAATTATACTCGTATCTATTTGATTTGAAATTTTATTCAACATTGCGAGTCCGACATACAATCAATCAATATATTTGTGTTATTAATTTATTTTCAAATATTTTTTAAATTTGAATTTGGGATCGTTAGCGCTAGCAGCATAATCATTTTTGAGCGACTTATTGTTTATATTTTGTATTATATTGCGGATGCGGATGCGGATCTTAAGATTTTTTAAAAATGTAAATGGGGTGCGCATAAAACAAAGATACTTAATCCTAACATTTTTATTACATAATTAAGCACTTAGTAATTAAACTTAAAAATTGGTCCATTATATTTAAAAAAAGGAGCCGAAATCTAGGCTCCTATTGGTCAATGGGCACGTGCTTACGGCACGCGCCAATTTCTTTCTTTCTTGTCGCTCGCGACCCGTAGTGATATATGTATACCTTACCTACGAGTAGTTCATTTCATTTGTCATAGCGGTATTCTACTTGAGAATTAAGAATAACGGTGTTGTAATGTGAATCCTATTGTTGTCTGATTTTTCTTTAACCTACAGTAAGAATGATGAATGACAGTATGATTGATCTACTTTGGCACTTACTTGAAAATAATAGTGATTACTAAAATTTAATAAAAATATCTTATTTATATAGGTACTTTTTTTGGATGTTGAAAACTTCATAATTTATAAAATTAAACTTTTAAAACGA
Source organism: Coleophora deauratella (assembly GCA_958295455.1). NCBI lineage: Eukaryota > Metazoa > Arthropoda > Insecta > Lepidoptera > Coleophoridae > Coleophora > Coleophora deauratella. The sequence continues at coordinate 6,834,551 of OY282409.1, read as the reverse complement.
AATATTACAATTATTTGCCCTACATCCGCATCCGCATGAATATCCGCATAAAATTTTGCGGATGCGGATGTCGAAATTGATGCGGAAGTTCCGCATTTGCGGATGCGGATGCGGATATTCGCAACATCCCTGCTTCATACACATCGTCCGAGTTATTTGCCTACTACGACTTCTTTACGTAGTAATTGTTAGTGTTCTTTCATAGTAAAAAAAATATATCCCATTATACAGGCTGTTCAAAAAGTGCGTTTGAAATTTTAAGGGGTTACTCCAAAGTCCAAATCAAGCATAGAATACTGGAAAAATATTGAAAAACCCGATCTAAAATACGATCTTTTTCAGTTTTCCATACAAATTCTTGATTTGCTATTCAGTTAATACGCTGTATATCTAAAAGATATCAAAATGTATTTGAAACCACAGCCACAGTAGACTTACCATCCATAGTTGCCAGCGGCTGCGATTCGGTCCCACTCCTCAGGCCTGCCCCTCGTGTAGATGAGGTAGTTGATCACACTGGTGCCGCCGATTGCTCGCCCTCTTGGCCAGAAGCAGCGCTGGTTCTCCATACCTGGAGCGTTTCAAAACAAAATAGAATAGAAAATGATTTAAATTCATGGTTTGCAAAGTTTCTAAAAAATTCTCTATTGGTTAACCCTTGGCATTATTGAACCACCCGACAGATTTTTATGACGACCACTTCGAATCTTAGCTGGCATAATACACCTGATTACACCTAATTGATTATGATGCCGAAAATGTAAATGGGCTAACCAAGATTTACAGTCGCAATAGCTGTCTCATCTTCATGACGGAACACATAATTGCTGTTAACATTGATGTTTGGCGGCAAGACTTAGATATAGATGGTGGACGCTTGCTAGACGGAGTAGGAAATGCTCTACCACCAACCAAATCGAGTCCTACAAAGTTGGACTTCGCCGGGACCTAACCCGTGGCCTTCTGATGTGATGCGAGTGGATTATCCACACTATGCCACGGAGGCGGTAAGCCACTACGCCACGGAGGCGGGGAAGACGTTTAAATAATACCATTTTAGGGCCTATTTTTAAGTTTTGTTATGTGTTACGCGTTATATTATTATAAGTATCATAAATGTGAAGTTCAACAGTATTCTACTAAATACAAAAAAGTGCTGGTAATAAATTTGAAATATTGTCAAAGCTATTTGTCTTAATTTATTATCTTATAAAATATTTAAAATTTAACGCAGTCGTTGGTAATGAATAGCTTTACGCCGAGAAGGAAAATTCCGAAACGGAAAGCCATATCAACAAACGTATTTTTTTAAATTGCTGGTACATACTGGTAATTGCTTGTACTTGGTATTGCTGGTAATAGATGGTAGAATATAATGCCCAATAGTTCGAGATGAGTAAACCATAAAAATATCCGTATCGTTGAGTTATGTGTGTCCAATAAAGCTCATTCATTTCATATTCCTTATTATTATTTTTATTTTCTTTTACAGTTCTTCTATGTTATGGTATGAAGTTTAGGTGCGTAATAATATAATAAATATTGGTAATTCACCCCCAAACTAGAATTCCCTGTATTATGGCAATCACATACATTTACATCCATACATTTTAATACACAAAGATATGTTTAATACACCTAGACCCAGCACTCAAATCTGTTCATTACTGAAATACTCGTATTTACCCTGGGTGGAAATTGAATCCATGATCCTCAAATCAGTAGTCAGGTACGTTAAGCACTGAGCTTCCGAATCAGTCGTGGGTAAAAACTTACCTAAGCACACATCAGCTTGTGGCTCCATATAGTAAGGCCAAGCATAGTCAGTTCTCTGGAAGTACGGAGCTATGCCTGGTATATCTGTGACCAGGAACTCTCCCTTGCCAGCTTCTATGAGGAGTACAGTGACATTGACTTCTTCCGTCAGCCGGGCTGCGAGGACGCTGCCAGCAGAGCCTGCCCCGACTATGATGTAGTCGTATTCCGGGAGAGGTGATAAGAGGCCTACAAAAATATAGAATACAAAGAGGTGTTATTTATTACAAGTTTTACTATCAGATAAACTTCGCAGTTTACAAGAAATACTTGCGGATTATCTGTATGTTTCAAGTTTTTTTCGGATTTGGACATATATACATATGCAAGTTGTTTTTTTTTCCAGGGTTTTCCAGCACTTTAAGAAATAATTTGCCATTGTGTTTGATGATTTATGTATCCACGAGTATTTAAAAAAACAGGACTTAGAAATGTCGTAATTTGTAAGAATGGCATGCATTCAAGTGAAGGACATTTTTTTTGAAAAAAAAAAAAAACTAAAAATACCGGTATCACAAAAATGGTGGGATTTTTACTAGCAAATTTTTTTTGGTATGTAGTAGGAACTGATTCGACCAATCCGCAGGTGACATTATCCTTCACTTTTTGGACACCCTATATATAATACAGTGCATGCGCTCATTATTTATTACGCTCCAGTTAATCTTATTTGTGCAGTTGACTCACCACTGGGCAACCGATATTGGTCCTTCAAGAAGTCAAAAAAGTCCGTTGGCGCACTATCTCCACTTTTTGGTGTGAACATTTGCATTATAGTGTTCACTGGGTCCGCGAAAAATGTCGTCGCTCTCTTCTCTCTTATGGAATCTGGTACACTTGCATCTCTTTCTTTTGAACGTGAGGGTTCCGTTTGCGCCAATAATAAAGTAATTAACAGTGATAGTAGCCTCGTTATTTGTGCCATGTTTAAGCTCGCAAGTTTCTGCAATAGTAAGTAATATCTCGTAAATGTTGTAAGTAGATCGAAGCTCAAGGCTTGATGTTGAAACTGGGTAAGGGTATGGAATTAATAAAAACAAGCATATTTAAAAATTGAAATAAAATATCTTCATTTGTTTGTAAATATCAAGTAAATTTTTATTTTTTACTTTTATCGAAAACTGTGACATTAAAAAAAATATTACTCCAATTAAAATATTTTTTAAACACTTATTTAAAAAAAGTCTGTAAATATGCGTGTAACATAGTATATTTAGATATAATTTTAACGTTGAAACTCCTGGGCCACAGGTATTTTTGTATATCTCGGGAAATTTTAGCCATACTTTACACATGGGTAGTTGCTTTTGCTTTTTTTAATGACATACTCACGTTCTATACGAGTAGGCTAGACGTGTGCTAAATAAAATGACACTTCAAACAAAACTTTTTTCACTGAAACTTTTTTTTATTAAATTACTATGACACAAGCTATACCACTAAAAGGCGTTTAGCCCGAACCGTGCACTCTAGAATATAACCAGATGACTGAGCGTAGTGTATAGTTTTATCGGAACCCATTGAGCTAGATTGTCTGCGCAGGCGCAGACCTTACTGCTAATGCAGTTGATCCGGCCAGCTTTTGATTTGTGAAGATCTACCTACAGCCAGTGCCCTAAAGTAAACAGATCAGAATCAGTTTGTCGTTTATTTCATCACATTCATATCCACACCCCTGATACTTCATACAAATTTCGCGCCACTGTTTACTACATAGAAGTTCATGTTTGTACACAAGTAAATGTGTGCGTGGTGTACTAGGGTTGAATTGAGATTCAATAATTAGCCCTCATTGTCTTTATTGTTAGCTAGACTTTAACACATAAAGTGAAGGCTGTATACACCAGACAACGCTGTATAGAAGCCTTTAACTCTTTCCTTATAAAAATAAAATTGTCTTTGATTATTATACTGTGCTTTAGTTTGCCAACCCCTTGACAAATGGTCACACATCGGTCACACGGGGGGGGGGGGGGGTGAGGTAGCATTCAAAGAGCGGCAGGGAGTGTCCATACTTGTATACTGTGGCTCATATCAGTACTTTTGTACATAAGTCTGTCTCTCATGCTTCCTTTGAAAATGAATTGACCTCCACTTATCGTTAAAATATGCGTGGAGATAGAGGTACGCTAATGAATGAGGGATGTTTCGAAATTCCATCCATAAAAATAATTAGTAAAGGAAGGGTATCGATAAGGCCTTATTTTCGGCCCAAAATAACGAAATAAAAAGATGTATACGATTTGATGTTTTCTTTATACATCCAGAAAGTAGACTGTACACCTGATAAGAAAATATGTATATTAAAGAAAAAACCCTACAATTAATATTAGCTGTGGGACGCTAAACTTCGGTCTAACCGTGATTTTCGTTCAAAATGATACATTTTCAATAACATTTCAATTTTTTTTATATAGAGCGCATGTGACAATTAAAAAACATTCAATAACCTTTTTTCTATATAGAGCGCATGTAAGAAGCACTTTCTTTTTTATATTATTTTAATGCCCTTATGTTGCTGTACAATATATTTAAAAATTACATTGCTTCCACCCTGCGCTCATAGATAAATACAAATGAAACCATTTTACAATTTAAAAAGATTCAATAATATTCATTTTTTTTAATATAGAGCGCATGTAAGGAGCACTTTCTTTTTAATATTATTGTAATGCTCTTATGTTACTGTACAATATATTTAAAAATTACATTGCTTTCACCCTGCGCTCATAGATAAATACAAATGAAACGAATTTACAATTAAAAAACATTCAATAACCTTTTTTCTATATAGAGCGCATGTAAGAAGCACTTTCTTTTTTATGTTATTTTAATGTTCTTATGTTACTGTACAATATATTTAAAAATTACATTGCTTCCACCCTGCGCTCATAAATAAATGAAAATGAAACGATTTTAAAGTAAAAAAAAAGGATCATCTTATAAATACATAAAATAAAATTGAAGTGCCATCACGGCGCAAGCTTAATGTCGTTTCGTTGTTTTGACGGTGACGTGCAGGAGTGACAGAGAAAATATCTTTACATAAAGAATCGAGTGATATTTTGAGAATATAATTTAAATCTAGGCATACAGCTTCTAAAATATACTCTCTTTGGATACAATACAGTTCCACCACTATAATACTCTAGTACTGTCAATGCAAAATAAGGGCAAGACTTGTTGGTTGTTGCGCTCATATTGGCTCCGTAATCTGGTATTTAAGTAACTGCAGATATCAAGATCATAGTACCCAAAAGTCCCGTGCGACTACAATTTATTATTTGATGGATGCAGATGTTGAAGGACGTGGGAGTGACGAGAATGAAGACTAAATGGGGAGTGTATGATTAAAAATGTTGAAAAGTTTCAAAATTACCCAAATAAAGTTGATTAAATTCATGATTTCACCTTTTCATTAAACCTTCCTATAATAATAATATGAACTGCAAAATATATGTTAAATGAAAATATTCTGGCATATTATTCATTCCATATTACTATTCACTTTCATGTAAACCTAAGCACATATAAGAATTCATGTCGGGGATGGGGCGAAAATAAGGCCTTATCGATACCCCTCCTTTTGTTTTTAGAAACATTTTTTTGAGTTTCAGTTCTAAGTATGGGGAACCCCCAAAATTTATTGTTTTTTTGCTATTTTTGTGTGAAAATCTTAATGCGGTTCATTGAATACATCTACTTACCAAGTTTCAATAGTATAGTTCTTATAGTTTCGGAAAAAAGTGGCTGTGACATACGGACGGACAGACAGACAGACAGACAGACATGACGAATCTATAAGGGTTCCGTTTTTTGCCATTTGGCTACGGAACCCTAAAAATCATGTAATAGGGAGGATATTTGCATTTACAACTGATTTGAACATCCATATGCTATCTCTGACAACACGGACGAAATGAGTTTTAGGGAAGTCTAACAGAAACAGATATTTTGATGTTCTGAATGTACGTGTGGTAATAAACTTTATACCATAAAAATACCTTCATATGTTTATTTTGCAAGACTTATTCTGATTTACAATACCTACTTTATATTAACTTATTTGAATTTAAACTAAATTTTCTGCTATACCACCAAATCTTCAATTATCACATTTATAAAAATCAATTACATTTATAAGCTTATTTATACTTGTATAAGCAAAGGTGACCCGACCCGAGTTGTAATTAATATAATATGTGGACTAATAACTCTTGTTGTAAACAGTTTTTTTCAAACCTGTTTATAAACTAACATGAAATTGCCGACCAATTACTAGAATAAAAAAAATACTCGTAATTTCATGTTGTTAACATACATAAGTTGGATTCATATACGTCAGTACGAGGATATTTTCAGTAGTTACGATTGTCTTATTTATTTTCCAGCTGTGCCCGCTGCTCCACCTGCGGTGCATTTTAAAAAGTATGTCCTTTCCTAGTGTTCACGCTCTAATAATTACTCAGCTAATTTAGTCAAAAGCAGCTTCCTTATTAATTTTTGGCATGCATTATTCACGAAACAAATACTGAAACGATTAATAGTTCCGTATTGAGAAACCAATAAGAAAATTGCGTACAATAAATAAAATAGAACCAGTAGTGGTACTATTTATAATAATAAAAATGTCTTTTATTTAAGTAAATCACTTCTTTATTACTGTCACTTGTTTATTTCAGGCACACGGCCATTAGAAATAAAAAAAACCCGGCCAAGTGCGAGTCGGACTCGCGCACCGAGGGTTTCCTATAAATTCATAATCACACATGTCTTGAACTCTATATTTTTTATATTTGAGTTGATTGAATGAAAGGTAATTTGCGGTTTACGATTTATGACGTATTAAAAAAAACTACTTACTAAATCTCGTCCAAACCAATTTTCGGTGGAAGTTTGCATGGTAATATACATCATATATTTTTTCTAGTTTTATCATTCTCTTATTTTAGAATTTACAGGGGACACACACACACACACACACATTTTACCACTTTGAAAGTGTCTCTCGTGCAAACTATACGGTTTAGAAAAAAATGATATGAGAAACCTCAATATCATTTTTGAAGACCTATCCATAGATACCCCACACGTATAGGTTTGATGAAAAAAAAATTTTTGAGTTTCAGTTCTAAGTATGGGGACCCCCAAAATTTATTGTATTTTTTCTATATTTGTGTGAAAATCTTGATGCGGTTCATTGAATACATCTACTTACCAAGTTTCAACAGTATAGTTCGTATAGTTTCGGAATAACGTGGCTGTGACATACGGACGGACAGACAGACAGACACGACGAATCCATAAGGGTTCCGTTTTTTGCCATTTGGCTACGGAACCCTAAAAAGAAAATAAAATACAATAAAATTAAAAAAAGATTATATACCAATTCTATACGTAAAAAAATATTAAATGTTATTAATAAGAAATCTATCAACTAAGTAGTGATAATTTTCTTCGGTTTCGCCACCCTGAAGCATCAGATAATAAAATTTTTAGGGTTTTAGGAAAACTTGGTATTTGAAAGGAATGTGAAGCTTGAAGGCCACAGAATTGTTGGGCCTGTTCGAATACAGGGCGTTGAAAACACCTCTATCCCTAAACCGACCCTGGCTCACAGTTTGCATGTGTTTAAAGACATCCGACTTTTATGTCTTCTTATCAAAAAGAGAGATGTTTATCAGTGTGGTTGTCGCAGCAGCGTGTCATGCTAGAGGTGGACCTCTCAGTATTTATGAGTGGGCATAAAACTGAACCGTTTTCTTAAGATTTTTTATGCAACCCAAAACATCTTTGTTCCTTTGATTATCACTAAAATAATCATGGCAGGAGTGACTTTCCGCAAGGATCTGCAAATAATTTTAAAATATTCCACGTACCAATTTACAAAATTGGGGTTTTAGCATAATTCGGTTTCTCGTGGGAACTAGTTCAGTTTCATGTTGGTTTCATACGCGATTAAGGCACTTTTGCAGTTACTTAACTAGCTAAATCCACGACTGAATATTTATCACGTTATTAACTTAAATATGTTCTATGCACATGAACGAACTAATATTTTACAAGAAGCTTGTTGTGCTGCCCCAGATACAGACTTCAAGGCACTTAGCTTTTATTTCTGCTGCAGATAAGGCGCGTGTTACAGAACATGCGTACAATTTGCAGTAAATAGTTTTAGGAACCTTGATAACAGACGCAGTGAGAGTACACTCTTTTAGCCTTGTCATAATAACTTGAAGTTATTAATACACTGGTGTTGGAATTCTACCACAGTTAGTCTATTGTCGTTAAACTGACAGAGGTATTTTTTACTAGTGTCATACGTGGGTTGTGTTGCCATTGAGACCTGATGGTTTGAAGCCTATAAGTAAAGTGGCGATGAGAGGGTGCCTAACATGGCAAAGCCAATGACACTGGAGCCGATCAAACGCGTTATTCATATTTTCAACGCTGTTGCAGAAAGGACCGATATATTCGTGTGTAAATTCGCAATATAGGCCATTTATATTATTATATTACACATCTGTTATACTATGTATTTTTTTATTTTATTTGTTACAATATTTAAATCTTCCATATCTATCGCATTACGGTATAACCTGTATTGGTAATCAATAAGTAGTCAATAAAAACATGAAAGCGAAGCTATCAGGAATAGGTACTCTACGTATGTATCAACGTAACGTTTCAAATATTTAGTGACTTTGAATTGTCTTGCTTTTTGAGTTTGTCTTGAACTAACGAAATCGTTAAATGTTACCTGAAGTGACACGGCTGAAGTTATGAGTATATGCACGTGTAGCTCAAATTGTTTAATCAGTTGTTGCATTTTCAACACAGTGTTGCATTTTCAGGCCTGCATTCCATAGCTCTGCGCTCTGATAGGAACCGTTTTGTACCTTCCCTTTCGCACTTACGGGATTTACATTAGGCTGTCCTGTTGTCAGAGTAATGTCGGTTGCTGTCCGAGCGTAACATCCTCAGTAAGCACTACTGTACTGCCATCCCTATTTCATGTAATTTCCAAATAGTCAACTTTTAAACTTAGAAAGGATGCTTGCCAATTAGACCTAACTTAATTATAATCACTGAAGTTGTCACAGTATCACTGCAATTTTAAGTAGCTTATCTTACATTGCACTAATTTGATGAATGAGAAAATCGAAAAGTCTTCTTAGGTACTGAACTAAAAAAAAAATGAATCTTGGTTGGTTACCGAACTAAGGTTGAAAGTAGACTGCAGTTGTCGCGATATTTTATAAACTTATATCGCACCTCGTCAGCTTATATGTTGAAATTTATTCAGAAATCTGATTGACCTCGGGGGTTCTCGGCATCGCAGGACACGTTGTCTGAGAACTAATAAAATAATTTATGACTAATATCATAGTTTTTAAAAACTAGCATATCATACGCAAAATATTTCATCAGTAAAATTGTTATAAACAAGCAAAAATGTTTTCTATTAATTTAATGCTGAATTTAGAATAAGTGTCATAGTTCGAACATTCCGTTTCATATACGTAATAGCTTTTGACCGCGAATCCGCCAGCATGGAAAAAGTATTTATGGCTGCCCTTATAAAAGCACGGAAATATTTTCCTCACAATTCCCCTTAACTGTGTTCTATTATGTTGTCTCTAAGCCTTCACGTTAGCTATATGTCGATAAATCAGGTCGATAAATCATAACATCGGTAAATCAGGTGTCGCACTGTATGCCAAGAACCCTTCGGATCGGACATTTTGAGCTAAGCTTAGAGATCGATGCGTTTCGATATTCTAAATACCAGACAAAAACTCCCGAGTGTCAATTATTTCTAGTTTTTGAGAAAAAAAAACCAAAGTTGGTCGATATGTTCTATTTAGAAAATACAAAAAAAAAAAAAATCCCGGCATAAACTATGCGTCCGTGAAGCTATTTACGTCAAATTATAGAGCGTTTAAAACAACATTTATTGATATGTACCGCTAGTCGAAAACGCAAGCGTAACGTGAAAAAATATTTTTTTTTCTTTTTAACGGTTTTTTTTTTAAATAATATTTGAAGTTAGTAGCGTCCAGAAATCTACTCACAATGTAGAGAATTAAGTTGTCACAAAAAACGCAACTGTTAATACCGTGGGATATCGGAGATACTCGTTAATATGTTAAGTTGACTGAATATTTTGACTAGAAATATTTTAATTAAGTTTTTGCTATGAAGATTAAATTAGGCGCAGTAAACAATATCAAAAATAATACATTATTGAGCAATCAAATAGAAAATTAACTAAATTAAATTACATACACATTAATTAAAAATAAATAAATTAATCAAAAAATAAATAATAAAACTACAATAAAAAAATTTAATAAATCATTTTGATTAGCAAGTGTAGGTATACGGGGCGTTAACAAAATTGGTATAGGACCCGTTAACTGCGGATTCTACTCATCGTACTGAACAATTTTTGTTCTACGAGTTTGCTCAAATCGCAAAAAAAAATGTGGAATCTCCATACAAAAATGACAAAACAGAATGAATGAGGAGTCCAAAATTTTTTTTGTGATTTGAGTAAGGTCATAGAACAAAACTTGTTTAGTACGATGAGTAGAATCCCTAGTCCTACACCAATTTTAAAATTGGACGTAGAAGAAAAAACAATTACCTACTCAAGTTTATGCACATAACTCACACATAAACACCACTCTTATACGCAGGCATTCGAAAATCAAAGACTTTGATTTTGTTTACTGCGGCCAATTGTATCTTCATAGCAAAAACTTAATTAAAATATTCCTAGTCAAAACGGTCAGTCAACTTAACATATTAACGAGTATCTCCGATATCCCACGGTATTAACAGTTGCGTTTTTTTGTGACGACGTACAACTTAATTCTCTACATTCTATGTAGATTTCTGGGTGCTACTAACTTCAAATATTATTTAAAAAAAAAAACGGTTAAAAGGAAAAAAAAATATTTTTTCACGTTACGCTTGCGTTTTCGACTAGCGGTACATATCAATAAATGTTGTTTTAAACGCTCTATAATTTGACGTAAATAGCTTCACGGACGCATAGTTTATTCCGGAAAAAAATATTTTTTTGTATTTTCCAAATAGAACATATCGACCAACTTTGGAATTTCTTTTCTCAAAAACTAGAAATAATTGACACTCGGGAGTTTTTGTCTGGTATTTAGAATATCGAAACGCATCGATCTCTAAGCTTAGCTCAAAATGTCCGATCCGAAGGGTTCTTGGCATACAGTGTGTCGTAACATCGTAAAATTTGTTTCAGTGTAAAATAGTATCAAAACGTTTTACCGAGCCCTTGGGAATCCAAATTATTTTCCGGGATAAAATATCCTATATCACTTCCCACCCTCGCAAATATTTCTGTGCAAAATATCACATCGATCCTTTCCTCCGTGGCAACGTGAAAGAAGTGCAAACACATTTTCGCTTATAACCATACATTTTTTCAGGATAAATTCAATTCAAATTCAAAATTCTTTATTTGTTGTAAATATGGTGATAACAAGATGTTATTATTTATGGAAAGGTCTCATATCTAGCTGAGGTCAGCATACAAATTATAATACAATATTTAAAACAATATAAAAAAACCATTAAATACAAATCATGCCATAAACAATAATGTGTTAATCCAGTGCTTGCTCTATCTACCTGTCAAATTTCATCCGAATCCGTTCAGCAGTTTTGACGTGAAAGCAGAACAAACAAACATCCATACTCTGCATTTTTAATATTAGTGAGACGAGATACTTCCAATATACAGGGTGTGAAAAGTTGAAGCAATATTTTAAGGTGTGTTTCTACTCATAAAACTGAACAACTTTTGTTTTATGACGACCGCAATAGCAAAAAGTAAGAATTAATTTGCTCCATACAAAAGACATCAACGAGACACGCACCCTCGCTGAAGATTCCCATCTTTTCAAATTTATAAATTCATACCAAGATTATTCGTAAATTGACTGTTTTTAGGGTTCCGTACCTCAAAAGGAAAAAAGGAACCCTTATAGGTTCACTTCGTTGTCCGTTTGTCTGTCTGTCCGTCAAGACTCCTTTTCTCAAGAACGTGTGGAGGTAGAAAGTTGATCCCTTGAAGCTGTGAAAAAAACAAACTTCAGGCAAGAAGAAATGTCTTATAGCACAAGTAAAGGGAAAAGTCCGAAAACCATTTTTAGTTACATTAAAAGTTTTTTTGTGATTTAGGTACTTGACAAAAAATTTATGGTTTTCTGACTTTTGCCATTACTTGTACTATAAGCATTGCTCTTTGCTAAATTTTATGATTCTGGGTCAACGGGAAGTGCCCTATAGGTTTTGATTACCATGCGAGTATCCAAATATGCAGCATAAACGGCCGTATCTCTTGATTGCGTTGGCATAGAAGTTTGATTTTTTCACAGCTTCAAGAGATTGCAGGCCTGAGAATTTTATATAAAGTTCAAGACCTGTGTGATTATGAATTTATACGGAACCCTCGGTGCGCGAGTCCGACAAGCACTTAGCCGGTTTTTATTTTTTACCAAATCGACATACAAATATATATGTTTTTTTTTTATTTAATGGAGTAGCATTAGGAAGTACAAACTCATTGGATAATATTAAAATAATGTCGCATTGCGCCTGTGTAGAGCAACCATGTTTAACATCACGAGCGCGATATTGCTCTTCAGTTTCATGATGGCACTCGTTCATACTCGTCCGTTATATTATATCTCACTAAAACAAAAAAATAATATTTATCTTATCTTTTGAAATTATCGCTTTAATACTATAAGTAACTTATATTCAAATTAGTAGTAGATTTATCTTATTAATAGTTACAGGTACGGTACGGTATACTCGTACATTTCGGATTTATTGCACTATGATTCACATCTCAAAAAGGTATCGAATAGCTAAGTGGGTAATGCAATGGTTATCCACTGAATATTTGTTACAAAAATGTTGTAGGCGTGTACACGTAGGAAACTGTTGTTTTTTTATTCACATTTGGTCAGCCCTATAATATACATAATATTATGTGATATGATTACTCATTGTACATATATAAGACTCTTCTGTGTCATTTCTTGCTTCGAGTGTATACGATCATATTTTTCTAGTACGGTTGTCCTGCATGAGACATAAATTCGTATGTTCAGGCAGGACAGGACTGTGGAAGTGATACACTGACTAGTAAGGTTCCTCTTAAATATATTTTTCATATACAATAGCTATTTTGAAATGTGCAAAACTCCTTTCAGGAGTTTTTAATTTTTAAAGTATAATATTTAAAGATAGTACATTTTGGTAAAACCATTTTAGCATTAGGTGTATAAAGTAAATTTTAATTGGCAAATGTCGAAAATTATTAATAACATCATTTTTTTAAAATAAAACATATAAATAAATTCACTCCGTCACACTGGCTGTGTCCCTGCATTTGATATGCACCGAGAGATGTTGGACGAATCAGAGTGCGGTTCCCCCCTGCAGTTTGGCCTCGCAACTTGCTCCGAACCCGCTTCATATCTTCGAAGCCCCAGGGTCGGTTTTTTTTTACGTTATTTTTTAATAACTTATGCCTGCGACTTCAACACCCAAGTGTTGAAGTCTGAGTGCCTGAGTTCTTTCTTTATTTTATTTTATTTTATTTAAGATTCAACTGCGATTGATGAGTATGAGATGTCCAAAAATATTTTTTTCGAATTGAGTATTGAATTCCAGAGGAACGTTATTAAATTTTATGAGTGGGAATCTCAGTATTTTTTTACGGACGGCCTGAGAATTTAGCGCAACATACTCCAACAATCCGGACTAGGCCCTCGTGAAACTGGAAGAGATCCATGCCGCAATAGTTGAGACACTACACGAAATAAAAATACCAAAATCAAATTCCACTGTGCGTTAAAGAATTGTGGTACGCCCACATCCGTCTTCGGCATCATCATCACTTACCATCAGTCAAGATGATCCCAAGGGCTTATCAGTAAAAAATAAATAAAAAAACAAATATCGGTTCTTGTGATCATATTATTCAGATTTATTATTTTCTTCACAATTAAAAGAGCCCGACTCCACCCAGCGACTCCCGATCAGAATTGTTGACGACCCTGAGCTTCCGGAGAGACTTCAGCTCTAGCTTGTTCTATCGCTTATACAACGGCATGTGTTCTGAGGAACTGTGCGACATGATGCTTACAGCACAGTTTTATCACCGCACTACTCGCCATCGGAGTGGAATTCATCCCAACTAGCTAAAGCCAAATTAGTTTCGAACCGTAAGGTTTCAGAGGTGCTTTTTACCTAGAACCCTCCAGCAGCCGTGGAATGAGCTCCCACTCGAGGTTTTCCCTGAGGTCTACAGTATGGGACTCAAGAAAGGATTGAAAACGGCAAAGCATTGATAGCATTCCTGGTGTTGCAAATGCCTATAGGCGGCGGTAACCACTCTCCATCATGTGGGCCGTCAGCCTTTTGCCCTCTTATATAATAAAAAAAAGTAAAGTATATTGAATTGAATTGAATTGAATTAAAAAAACATTTTATAATTATTTTATCGTTTCTTCAACAGTTTGACATTGATAGATAAATTAACATTTTCTATAATTGTTTATTAATCGGTTTTTAATTACAACAATTATTATACATAAGTTGTTACGGTCTTAAAAATAATTTAAATAAAATATTGCACTAAAACAAATGCGATTGGTACATACATTTAAATTCTATTTTTATTCACAGGTCAGAAAAAAAGGCTAAAAACCTAAAAACTTGTACCTGTTGTTCTTTGTTACATCTAGTTATTACCTTTATTTAGCTATACCCGTTAAGCTTTTAAATAAATATCCGGTACAAATCACACACGGTCATCTGGCCCCTAACTAGGATTCCCTGTATTATGGGAACCATAGATTAATACACCCAGCTCCGCTCATCACAGAAATGTTTGCCCTAGGTGGAGAGAGAACCCACACCTCTGGGATCAGTAGCTAGGAGCACTAACCACTGAGCCACTGAGTCAGTCAAAATTTTTCGCTTGGAAATTAGTTTTTCTGATCCTCAGACAATTATGATATAGAACTCATTTAAAAAGTACCTTATTTTATTCTACGTCCCATTTTGGTATCGGAGTAACAAACAGACGGACGCTCGTTTAGATTTATGTAGAGATTTAAATGCGTATTATGTAACGATATATTATGTATGTATCACACAACATGATACTATATACTTAATCTTTCTCCTATATTTACCTATTAATTTAAAAATAATTTCATATCATCACAGATAAGCTTTCACTTTACTATTATTTAACTAACAACCGTAATAATCACCGTAAAATGCCCCAATCTTGTTTTATCATATCTGATCCTTTTTCGGCTATCATGTAAGTGGGTGCGTTTG
The DNA here is from genome assembly GCA_958295455.1 of Coleophora deauratella. Lineage (NCBI taxonomy): Eukaryota > Metazoa > Arthropoda > Insecta > Lepidoptera > Coleophoridae > Coleophora > Coleophora deauratella. The sequence continues at coordinate 6,819,329 of OY282409.1, read as the reverse complement.
TGTGGCTGGAGACAATTTCGGGCATGATGCTCGCATCGATTACACGCAGGTTTCCAATGTCGTGCACTCTCAGTCGGGAGTCCACCACGGCTGTGGGGTCTCCCACCGGCCCCATCTTGCACGTGCCGCTCTGGTGGTAAATAGTGAACGTAAACATCTGCGTCTGACACGCGAAGTACGCGTCACTCCCAAACGGCCCGTACTGCAAACACTCCTCAATGGGCACGTCGTACAGTTTCGTCCCTATCTTCTTCATGGCGGGCTGCCTAGATATTTGCACTGCTACTTTTATCCCTTCAACGATCTTCTGCAGATCATCGGGGTTTTCGAAATAGTTCGGTATCAATTCTGGGTGCACTTTAGGATTTCTGCTCCGCAGCTTAACTCGCCCCCTCGATTTCGGCCGCATCAGCATGGGGAAAACCATAAACACGTCCGCATTCCCTAAAGCACTGTATGTGTCTGCGTAGATGCCCTCGTCAAAGCCGAAATTCATAGGAAGGCTTGGATCAGAATTAAGTCCTCCGGCAATGAAAAGTAACTCCATGTCTGGCCAACCAGTAGTATTGAATTTGTCTTTTAATTCCATAAAAATCAGAGCTTCGCAGCCGCCGGGAATCGACAAGGGGCCTTTGTGACTCCTCATCCATTTAAATACTACATCCAAGTGGCTAATTATATAATCAGTGTTAATGCTTGAGTTTTGTTTTCGCACTAAAAATTGCACACCTCCGGCAGCTATGTGGTCCATTAAATTGTATCCTACTGGTAAGTCTTTGATTACTTTTATTCTCATTTCCCCTAAATCCTTCTTTGGCCCGATGCCCGATAACATGAGCAAGTGGGGTGAATTAATAGCTCCGGCCGATAGAATCACCTCTTTTCTAGCAAGTATTTTGTACTTTCTTTGCATTTTTTCTAATTCAATTCCAATAACTTTGGTTTTGGTTTCATCAAAAATAAGTTTTGTCACTAGACTATTTTTTGATACATGAAGATTTTTTCGCCTATTTATTGGATGTAAGTATGCTCGACTGGAACTGTGCCTTGTTCCATTTTTCATGGATAGTTGTAAGAACGACACGGCGGCCGGCGTGGCTCCATTGTAGTCCCCGTATGTGAACCCAAGTTCTTGGGCTCCTTTGACCCATGCTTTCCCTTTCGTGGTTCGGAAAGGAGCATGTTCAACATTAAGGTAGCCTCCTTTGGCATGATAAACGTCGTCGTGGTGTTTTGGTATATTGAAGTTTTCTATCTTTTTGAAGTACGGAAGCACTTCGTCCCAACCCCAGCCTTCGTTCCCCATGTTCTTCCAGTTGTCGTAGTCTCTGTGCATGCCCCGCGTGTAGATCATATAGTTCAGCACACTGGAACCTCCCATGACCTTGCCTCTTGGCCAGTTGCATTGCTGGTTTTCAAATCCCGCGCAGTATTTAGCTGAAGGTTTTGTCCTATATTTCCAGTTTGCATTTGTGAACTGTAGGTAGTTAGCGACGAGAGGTATATCCATGAGAAAGTTTTCGTTGTTTCCTGCTTCAACCAGCAATACTTTCCATTCTGGTATCTCTGTGAGTCTGTTGGCGACGACGCAGCCGGCGGTGCCGGCTCCGACGACTATGAAGTCGTACTCGGAGAGGAGGGTGACTTGGTCCTGGGGCTCGCTGTCGAGCTGGAAGGTGCCTTCGTTGAGGAAGTTCATGAAGGAGGATATTGGGTCGGCGATTTGCGAGCCGGCGGGAAGTAGTACCGCGCCCGCCACCAATAGCATCGTCACCTTGTGCGCAGCAGACATCGTCTGGAATTATAAAAGAGCGCTTCGTTATACTCATACAAATGTACGATAATGAAATTGTTGCGTTTTGTTTTGACATAGACTGCAGACGTGGCCGTTTTTAAAGACTATGTCTAGAATAGAAAACTAAGCCTTGCAATTAACGATATTCGATTTGTACAAAGGTGCACCATCAAGGTCCTTTGACACAATACAATTGTAAGTTTTAGATGGTCACAGTCTATATCAGAAAATACTAAGTATGTTGGCAGCATCAACAGCATAAATATGTCAGTATTCTCCTTTATAGCTTCAGTGTGGCTTATTAATATGTATCACAGGCATGGCTTTATTCTATATGCCTGAGACATTTAATGTTATTCAAATGTGCCTAGAATGCACAGAGATTTCACTTTTTGTTCAAAACACAAAGGATAATATGCAGAACAACAACGACGATAACTTAGGGTTCTGACTACTAGCGATCATGGCCATATATGTACCTATTCTTATTCAGTTTATATTTTTAATCAGTTGCGTATTTTTGAAAGTTGTAGGATCATTATTTTATTATTAATTTATATTAGGTAGCTTTAGGTAGGTAAGTAGAGTGTTACAATTTGTTACCATAGATCAGGATTTTCTATGGTTTGTTTAGTTTAATTAACTATTTAAGTATGGTAGGAAGGTTTTTACAATTAGTACTTGCTACCAGGATCAGGTAGTATATTTCAGCTCATTGTTTTCTTTTATTTAGGTTAGTTTACGTGTTTAGGGTTGTTGCTAGTGATGAAATAACGTTACGAACGTAATAACGTTAATAACGTTAATAGCGTCACGTTTACGACAATTATTTTAACAATTACGATTACCATTTTTTAAATTAAAATATCTAAATGACAAAACTCTATAGCGACCGTTTCGTTAGAAACCTCATTATAGAACTTTGAGATTCTGATTATGCCAATAAATAGTGCCTAAATAGTTTTTTAAAGATAAACGACATTAAACATATAGTCTGACAGGTCATATTATGTTGTGTTTTAGGTCTCGTACTTTGATTTTTTAATACATAGTCTCTTAACAATACTAGCACTTTTATTAAAACACTATCACTCCTAAATATGATAAAAACTAATTTAAATTTCAATAATTGTAATTGTGATTGTAATTGGCAATTATATCAAGAAATAATTGTCATTGTTATTGTTCATCACTAGTTGTTACAATTTGATTTTATTATCGATAATTAGTTTAGATCTAGGTCTTTAGTGTGTTACAGTGTTTAAGATTACTGCATTATGTAGTAGACACTGCTGTATTCTTATATTTTTTAATTAACACTCAATAGCCAGTTATCAGGGGCATCTCATTGATGGATAAACTTTGCATCAATAAGAGTCTGTTATTATGAAACCAGCACTCTACGCGATAAGTACCAATTAAAAACGTAGAACCGCTAGAATCACGATCACAACTTATAAATAGATAGTGTGGAAGGGCGGAAACATTTTTGATTACCGCGTGTGTTGCAGCTAGTCATTGCACTGATTATGCAGGTCAGATTATTGCATAATCGAAATATATTATAGTAATATCTATCAAGAATTGATTAAATATGATTACTAATAAATTGATTACAATATGATACAGATAAATATACATAGATTCAATTGCAAATGATTTCATTCTTGGCGGGCAAGTTCAAGGCGATAAGTTCCGCCAGAGCAAGTCCGAGCACCGAGCAGTGTGTTTTTTTTTGTGTCCTACTACTTTGTAATTGATGTGTGCGTCGGTCGTAGCGTCCATGATTATTGTATAATATTAAAATAATATTTTTGTGGGTTTTCTCCATTTATCCGAAATTAATTTAAATCGTGTTTTGTTTTTAATCTTGAATAAAAAAAGGTATTAAGTAAATTTTTCGGTTAGCAGCGTTATTGTGTAAAAAGAGGTGACGCTTAAAGCCTGTTAACCTGTTAACCGTAACTGAGTTAAAGAAAATATTTTAGAGTATAGTATATAGAGTATAGTATTCTTTCAAATGAGTATTTGTGTCCACTTTTACTTATTTAAAAAGTAATACAAGATTTTGTAAATATTCATTTTAAAAACAGTAACGTTCTGATTTGCACAATTAAAAAATGTTGTACACGTGTAATTAAATAACTACCTAGTTACTATTAATACTAAATGGTGCATTTAGTATTAATAGCATGCATTATAAAGTGGTATAATTTATTTGTCACTTAGATTTTATATCGCGTATTGTACCTATATACGTAATTGTGTTGTTATTAATACAATATTTTTTACTGATAAATTTCAAGTGCCATTGCTTAACTATTGAAATAGGCTAATTATTTAATCGTTGATTTTTTGGGCAAGAAATTAGACCGACACATTCATTTTAGATCTTTAAATTCGGTTCAGCACGCATCCGGCACGGCAAGTTTAAATTTGAACTTGAAGTTACTTTCGGTTAGCTTTTATTTAATTGGATAAAAAAGGCTAAGACTGAAGTGAAATTAATTTTCAAATGGATATTAAAGGGGGAGTGCTGATACTATGCTGAGCTGCTTATTGCAGGATAAATAAGAGAATATAAATTAAATAGTGGTAATCAAAGTACTTACGTTTAATTGACAAAATCTTCCAAATCCAAGTGTTCCAATCACAACACATTAATATAGCACACAGTGAAATCCTTAATTTTAATTTTTGTTTGTTTTTTAAAGAACTAAGAATTGTGTTATCGTTTAGTTGAACTTGAACTAAGGTGCGCTGGAGTCCTGAAGTCACTGGCGGCCGCCGATAGGACGCGTTGTGTTTTATTTCCCCGAAGAAACGGCGCGGACGCACCCGCACGGCCGGCGGCGACGTGTTTGCGACTTTTTCCTTAATGTAGTTAATCCACTACAACAATGCTTGTCGATGTCTGTCTTCTACTGACACATATTTTTGTTCAAATAAGTAAGGTTAGAAAAAAGTTGTGTCGATCTTGGGTACGATTTCTTGAGAATACTTAATTGCAACTTTCTGAATACGTTAGGTAGAGTTTAGCTTTATTTAGGCTTAGTTTGTTTGTTGTTAAACTCTTTTACTAAAAAAACGCAGTTACACAACTAAAGGATTATCAGAGATATTTAAATTTAGTTTTATTTCGAATATTATGAACAATAAAAATTGTTTTTTTATTAAATAATTACCTACATATTCTTTGATCAGGTTATATAGGGTTGAATGAAGGTAGTTTAACATCATCTTTTGAATATTAAAATAAATGACCTGAGACTGAGGTTTTTCTCTACACAACCTTTAAAAATATTAATGGTGAAAATAAATATATCCTCAAAAATACATATTTATACTTATTATAGTTTAAAAAAATTTCATCATATCACCGACGCAAATGGATTTATAATGACCGTTGTACGAATAGTGCTATTCACCATATGCACAGTGAAAAAGTCACTAAAATATTTACATTTTATAGTTACAAAAAGGTTTATTTGTATAGGAATCAAAATTATAGGATTAAAAATTAAGCAGCGTATAATTTTTTGGTAGGCAGACCGTAAATCCGTGTTATTTTATTGTCAGTGACAGACTTAAGTGTTTAGGCAAGTACGCATGTGCGTTTCTTTTAGACAATTTATTTTAAATGGACAAAGACCTTTTTAATCTAAGGAGCTATAAAAGTGAAAAAATAATAATAGTAAAAATTCACAGTTTATGACTGATCTAGTATCTTAAAAGAAATATGCTCATTAAAATGATTTAGTTGTCATTAAATCGTAGTGATAACCATAAACTGTGAATACATCTTTGGTTTGTTATATTTTGATATTTACGCTTTGGTCTAATTTTTATTCGTCGACAGCCTGTGTCGCCGACAAGCGGTATCTAGATGCCACTCATGAAGCTGTTCAACTTTCCTCAAGCATCAAAACCTTTTTGTTCCTAACCACAGACTATCTATTGAAAATAATTCTTTCTGTTGCTTTATACTCGTAAATACAAAAACAATATCTGTTAAATTTATAAATGTACTTAGTTCCTTCATTATAAAAATAATATACTAGTAAGTTTGCAGAATGATGATGCAGATTTCCGTATTTTTAGGGTTCCGTAGCCAAATGGCAAAAAACGGAACCCTTATGGATTCGTCATGTCTATCTGTCTGTCTGTCTGTCTGTCCGTCCGTAAGTCACAGCCACTTTTTTCCGAAACTATAAGAACTATACTGTTGAAACTTGGTAAGCAGATGTATTCTGTGAACCGCATTAAGATTTTCACACAAAAATAGAAAAAAACAATACATTTTGGGGGTTCCTCATACTTAGAACTGAAACTCAAAAAAGCTTTTTTTTCATCAATCCCATACGTGTGGGGTATCTATGGATAGGTCTTCAAAAATGATATTGAGGTTTCTAATATATTTTTTTTCTAAACTGAATAGTTTGCGCGAGAGACACTTCCAAAGTGGTAAAATGTGTGTGTCCCCCCCTGTAACTTCTGAAATAAGAGAATGATAAAACTAAAAAATATATATGATGGACATTACCATGCAAACTTCCACCGAAAATTGGTTTGAACGAGATCTAGTAAGTAGTTTTTTTTTAATACGTCACAAATCGTAAACCGCAATTTATTTACCTACAACGAACTACAACAACTTTTATATTATGTTACTTGCTGCTACGAAACCCTTCATGGGCGAGTCCGACTCGCACTTGGCCGCTTTTTTTTGTTGCTATTGTACTATTCTGTGAGTATGTTTAAGCTTCGTTAAAGATCTCTAGCTCAAAGTAGTCAGAAAAACTTTGTGGACATTTGAACAAGCTACGAAAAAGGAAAAGGCTACACTGCATAGTGTTGTAGTCTAATAGTAAGGTGGAGGATGTGACCCAGTAACACTTATTCACTCTCGCCTTGAAGATCCGAAGATTATATGTTTGAGGGAGCAGTCAAGTGACGCCCCGTAATCGTCTGTCAATCGGCCGGTCACGCCATTTGGACATGGGGTGTAAACAGCAGCAACTGCACTTGACCAACTGTTGTCATGTTCATGTTTGTGTACAGAAACAGGGTTTGAATAAGTCGCGTTTCGGCTGCATCCCTGTATTCTTTGGTAAAATTTACTCAGATACAATAGGTAGATGACTCCTCTGGTGTTGCGGGTGTCTATGGGCGGCGGTAATCGCTAAACCACCAGGTGATCCGTCTGCTCGCTTGCCACCTCTGCTATATATATGAAAAAAAAACTAAAACTCAACAGTAAATGTTTTTTTTATTTAAGTGGATGCTTCACATATTCTTTTAATAATATTTTGTTCTACCTAGTACAAAGTCCCTACCACGCGGAACTTGTAACAGTTGTTACTCAACGTTTCGGGAAGTAATACTCAACTATTTTCAAGCCCATACTTGACTGGAATAACAAATTGTAGCTAACAGCTTTTTTGGTATGATAAGAGGCCGAAATTCAATCAAATATGTTTTTAATTCGACGGCAAAGCAATAATAGTAAGGTTTATGTATCTCTAGTATGTATGTAGATTTGCGTCAGTGCATATTTAAATAAATGAGGTGTTCCTGTATTAAGTGTGTCCTATCCTATTTTTATTTATTTATACTATACTATAGTATACAACCACTACACAATCACTACATTAAATAAAATATATTAACAAAATTTAATCGGCACATTTAATTGCATGTCAGAAGATTTAATACACATAAAACTATGTCCACTATTCAATCTCACAAATTTATTTCAATACAAATAAACCAACCGAATAACAAACTTCAATCAAAAATAATTTTAAAACACATAAATACTACTATTTTCTCAGTGTGATAACGAAATTGTTAATAATGTGCCCCTAAAAACAAAGTATAATAAAACCGAAACTTCATAATTTGCCCCACAAATAGTTTATCACAATGTATAAGATTAATGATAATACAAAACAAAGATTCATTGTACATATATTTACATATCTTTGTTTCTTAAAAATCGAATTAACTAAGACTTCGTATGATTGAGCGTTTCCGCAGACTGCTTGCGTGAATGCATGATTGCTCGCATTAAATGCTGCTTCATTATGTTGTGGTCCTGCCGAGCAGACGGCGGCGTGGCACATCGTAGAGGAGTGTCCAATCCGGCGCTTTACCCCCCCGGCTGAGAGGAGCCGAATAAACTTACCCAGGACGCTGAATTTTGGATACAGAACCTGGACATAAACTTGTAATTATTTTAATTGAAGCAGGAACAAAGAAAGGCCATACGATAATAATAATAATGCTGTTCCATATAAACTGAAGTACTTAATAATAATAGTCTTTATTTATAGCAAACTAATGTATACCTTAAATATAATGATCTGTATGGCGTACTTGTATGAATATATTCTGTTATTAACTGAAGTACCTTTGATTACAATCAGTATGTAGTTGCATTTGTTGTGTGTCATAAATATTAAAAGTGATTTAAATTGTTTTGTGATAAAATGTTACGTTCAATTTAAGTATATCATACTAAATAAACATTTTTTTGGATGCACAGTTAGTATATTTGAGCAAACCTATGTTGTAAAAAAACGCCATGTTAAAACACAGTTTTTCTTTAAAATTATTAATATCGGAAGTTGTTTCAGCATAAAATTCGTGAGTGTTTTTGCTAAAATTATAATAAATATCAATTCAAAATCAATTAGGTAGCCAATTTTTTTTATAACTACTGATATCATCCATGGCACAACTATCCGCTATGGCTCATCCTCATCATACTGAACTGGCATGACATTTGATTTGTTTTGCTACGCGCACGAGCATACGTATAATAGCAAACTTTTTTTTGTAGCAGTACCTCATCGATATCGAAACTTCTTCAGAAAAAAAAAGAAAATACAATTATTAAAAGTCGAAAACTAAAACTAAAATTGAAAATAAATTATGATTTTAAATAAAAATAAAAAACTGTCTTGAGTTGAGTTAATGTACACATTCTTGTATTGAAGTTCAAAAAAAATATTCAGCACGCACTCGCATTTTGCACAGGAAGTACGCTTTTACATGTTTTTCTGAGATCCAAATTGTTTTATAATACATAGATTAAACATTCTTGAAATTATTTCGTTCTCCGTTGGTGTGTATAAATGTCGTAGCTGAATTCTAGAATTGGCCGTTTTATAATAATTGACTAGCTTTGAGTGAATGAGTTTGCTCAAGTTCATACGCTTTCATACAGCGCTTTTCATATTCCATGTTGCGCAACGTGGAAGCTTTATGATTAGAGGCCGAGACTCGACCAATTTTTTTTATTCTACACGATCGTTAACTTTTTTTACTGTGATTGATTTTTTTCTCTATTTCAGAGTGCGTTCTTGTCATTTAAGTCAGGCAAAAGCCGACTTACTTCCACGTAGGTTAACTGTAGAACAGATCGTCTCTTTGACTTATGTATTGTTTTATGTATGTGTATTTAGTGACAATAAATGTATTTTCTTTCTTTCATTCTTTTCTTGATGGACGGGGATCAATTTAATTTGGCCGACGACCGTATATTTTTTAACCAATGGTGGAAGATGTTGCAGCGGTGAAGCAGATATTTCATATCAAAATTATAATTTTATAATTTAAGGCATTTTAATGTCTAAAAAATATATTTTGTTAAACCGGATAGTGTGCGTATACTTGATATTTTGTTTGCGTGGTAAGTTTGTCTAGTGAGTTTGCAACTGTAGTGTAGTATGCAGATGCTTGTCAAATGGTTATTCGTTATAGATTTTGTTAGTTTCAGGCGTAGCCACATATTGCAGGCTAAACATATCTATTTATGATCTTTCTTTAAATATACACTGTTAAACATACGCCATAGATCTCCAATCAACACGATAGGGCATCAGTTCGAGTAATTATTGTAAAATTCTACAAGAGTAAAGTTTGAAAAACTTATCCGCAGAGGTCCAGTTGTCTAACTGCCTTTGTTACTCTTACTTATCTTGGGCCATCGCTGTATCAGGATCGTTTTTCGACGTCCAAAGTACAATGGCCGTTACTCGGACATCTGTGGTTATCTTTATTGATTAAAAAAATAATTTATCGTCCTCGTGGTAGTCCGTTATATAATTATCGAATAAAATATGTAAATTTGGAGAGGAATGACCTGATATAAAACGTGATCTCGAAGAACCCTCTTCTCTTGGAGCTGACCGGTTATCTACATTATCATTTCGTTACCGGTTTTTTTTCAATTCATTGGTATTTCCAGAGTAACCTTGTGACGCACAGCAATTTTGGTGCCTTTTTGCAGTAATCGCTGTTTTTAGGGTTCCGTACTCATAGGGCAAAACGGAGCCCTTTAGCTTTCACTCTGGGGTCTGTCTTTCCGTCCGTACGTTACGTACGGGTATCTAGCTCGTAAACGGATTAAGTCACACACCTGAAAATTTGTATTTTTTGTCTAGAATGTTGACCCAAAATCGAAAATTGTATTAGAAATTAAATAAAATTTCTGAACAAAGATTTAATTTAAAATAAAATGTTTTGATTTATTTAAGATGTTTTGCACATACTTTTAGATCGTTTTTTTTCTACCTAGTACAAATTTAAAATAGCTAATTTTTGGTATATTATTTTTATCTGTGCAATCCTTACATAAAGCTACTGAGGTTTTTGATGTGCACGACTGTAGTAACTTATGTTTTTGTTTGTTTTGGAAATTAATAAATAACAATATTATAAATTATCTAAATAAAATATATTGCAAACGCCGATTTATAATACTATTTGTAAGCTGTGACTAAAGCAAAGAAAAAACTTTTTTTTTACTATTTTTTCTAGGGGTTTTTTCACTGTTTCCACATAAACTATGAAATAATGTTCCACCAAGAACCTACAATCAAAAGTATCAACAAACTTTTTTTAAATTATATTACTTAACTGGCCATATGAACGGAACTCTAGAGCGCACGAGGCCCATTTTGTGCTAAGCTCGTTTTTGCACTAATGTATATTTGGAACTTTTTAGATTGTTGCCGTACTCGCGTACATTAAATAAAACAAAAAACTAAATGGTGGTGATTATAAACAAGAGTCAAGCGAATATTTGAAATTATCCATGGAAATATTGCCAACTGTCATGAGATTTTTAATGTGTGTTTACTGGAAATGGGTTTCGAAAAGAATTTTAATTTCATGTAATTTATTTAAATATGTTAATTACATTACAATATAGTTAACAAAACCCTCTTGGAGTTACAACTTATTTGACCAGTACTGTAGTATGAACGAAATGTCTCTTGTGTGACAGAAACTATTGTCTCTTTTTAACTGTAAGCTGTCCATAGAGACGGCAACATTGTTGTAACAAGCAGAAAGCTTTTTGTACACGGTCATACTATCACACTATCAGAGCAGGTCAAGTTTTGGTCGGACCAGTCGAAAGCTTCTCGAGGCAAACCGGTAGCAGGCTTCGATGCGCCGAATTCAGGTTTCGGCAAGGTTACAGGAGTAGGCCAAGTGTAATCGCATCTTTATCCATAATTAATAAAGTTTTAACCAGATTTCTTTTTGTGGAGGGCGTAAGCACGTGATGGAAAACCAATATATCAAGTTTAAGTTATCAAGGAATTTTAACTTAAGCTTTAAATCTGGATAGAGGGGGGCATTTGGGCAAAACAGGTATTTTCTCACAACTCTTAAAATACGTATAAATACCGCTATACGAGTACTGTTTCATTTTCGGTGACTTCAGTCGAAAATATGGAAGACTGGGAATTTTAGCTAAAATATTAAATATTATCTATATGTAATTGGTATACCCCAATCTTCTTTTATTAGATCGGCAGCTTTTTCAGCTATCATCATTGTTGGGGCGTTCGTGTGCGCGGCCGGCACATGGGGCATCACACTCGCGTCCACCACTCGCAGTCCGGTCACTCCATACACCCTCAGTCTAGGATCAACCACTGCCTCATGGTCACTGCTTGGCCCCATCTTGTTTGTGCAGCAGTGATGGTATATCGTATTTGTGATGGTTCGCATGGCGCAGAACCAATACTCATCTGAATTGAAGCCATATTTCGCACAGTTCGGCAAAGGCAGGTCGTGTAGTCTGCTACCGTACTTCTGAAATGCTTTTGTTTGAGACAACTGTATAACTTTCCTTATTCCATGCAATATTACCCTTTGATCGTGACCGTCGTCGGAAAAGTAATTAGCATATATTACGGGCTTGTGATACGGGTTTTTCGTTTTCAACATGATGCGACCTTTGGATTCTGGCAACAAAAGCATTGGAAATACCATCCATGTATCCCGATCTTGAATAGGGCCATACACCTTGTCGTATACTGAATCGTCGATGGCAAAAGCTTGTTTGTATGTGGGTTGTGACACTAGTGAGCCAGCAACGAAGAGAAGCTCCAAATCTGGGTATCCATCAGGGTCGTTTGGATTCTTCGTATCTATAAACGCTAAAGCCTCAGTGCCGCTTGGTGCTGACAGTGGCCCAGTGTGATGGCTGAAGTACTCTATTATATTGTTCAAAGTGGCGACCCTTTCTGCTCTGATCGAGTCGGTGGTGTTGATCAGAAATGTGAGTCCACCGAGAGCCCAGTGGTCTTGCAAGTTGTAACCGACTGGCAAATCTACTGTAGTTGTGATGTTCTTTTCAGTCAAGTGTTCCTTAGGACCAATGCCGCTTAACATTAGTATCTGCGGAGAATTGATGGCTCCGGCAGACAATATTACTTCTCTCCTTGTCTTCACGATATATTTGCGACCATTTTTGTTGAATTCAACGCCGTAAGCTTCCTTATTCCATGGATCTATTAGTATTCGGGTGACCATAGCATTTTTGGCGACGTGCAAGTTCTTACGGTATTTGATAGGGTGGAGGAAAGCGCGACTGGCGCTCATTCTGGATCCATTGTTCATAGTAAACTGGATGATGGAGTAGCCGATCTGCTTTTCTCCGTTGTAGTCAACTATTCTGCCACCCGTTTCCACGCCAGCCTGCAGGAAAGCCTCTGATAGCGGTGTTCGCCAGTTGGGGTGTTGAATGCTCATTTCGCCACGCTTTGAGTGATATTTAGTGTCTTTACGTAGATCTGGTATTTCCATTTTCTCTGATCTTTTGAAGTACTTCATTATTGAATTGTAGTCCCAACCTGTTAAAAAACAAGAAGTTGAACACTAGTGCCAAAGATAAATTTACTACAAAGCTTTTTCTATCATCAAATTTTAATTGCCATAGTTTACTTTATTTATAGGTTAAGTTTACTAACAAAATGTGGATCTATGTAATCTGTGAAATTAAATAAATATAATATTGAGGGTCTTAACACGCTTTTGGGGACGCAGCTCTGACATTTACCATTATAATAGGTATGCAATACTCATTTACTTATTTGTTATCACATGCTACTGTTTAATCTGTTGTCTCGATCGCGTGTGGCCAGATTACCACTGCTTTCTATGAATATTATATCTATGTTACGTAAGCTCTTACCTGGGTTGCCATTGTCCGCCCACCGGTCGTAGTCCCGGCGGTTGCCGCGGGTGTGCATCATCGAGTGCAGCACAGAGGAGCCGCCGACGACGCGGCCGCGCGGCCACGCGCACCGGCCTCCGCGCATGCCTATACAACCTGCTTTCTGAACAGAAATACACACTTTAATATAATGTACCAAAAATATTCAAGTACTGACCTAAAATATATTTAAATTTTACCTATATAGGTAAAATTTAGGTTATATATGCAGGTAACTAAAATGAGGTTTTAATGAAATAATCAAAGTAGTTCGTGTGCTCGTTTGCCACCTATCACATAAAAAAAAAGTCAAAACATGGCTAAACAGAATTCTACTAAGCCTTACTAGGTATAAAAAAGTTACTATCTTGTAATCAAATATCATACTAAACAGATGCAAATTACGACCTAAATCATCCAGGGTTCAGTTTAATTTACGTTACGTTTCATTTACATATTTTTGAGTTTATGTGGATGACAAATTAAATTGGCTTGCACACTTATTTACTACATTTCTACTTCCCTGTTTTTAAAAGACTGTGTTTTATAGATGATACTGCGTTATTATCAAAAAATCCATAGTTAATGCTCTTGTAGAATGTGCTATATTTTAGATTATAGCTGACGCTTGTTTTCGCTGGGTTAAGTATGCGATTAAAGTAATAATAGGGTATTTTACGCTATACAAGAAAACGTCTAAAACTGCTTATTTACTGTGGTATTTGTAATACGTAATCGATTTAATATGATTTCTATACAATAAAATGAAAAAACACACTTTATTTTTGATTTACTAAAATCAAGTTTTTTAATCTGTTATTCAAATGTCTGAAACGACAGCCGCCATGCTGGTTGTCAGGTGACGTCACAATAGTGGTAAACAATGACATTTTGTTCGCGATATGTGTCAAAATTTTAGTACAGAGCTGTTTTGTTTACTCCTGAAATGACGTCACGACCTAAGCATCATGGCGGCTATCGTTTTCGCGCGCTAATTGGAAATGGTAATTTAAAATGTATTTTTGGGGTACTTATAGGTTTCAACAAAATTTTAAAAAAATATTTTTTACTTTTTCTCACCTAATGATCAATTTGAGATACTTTTCAAAAAATGGTGAAAAACCCTATTGACCACGCTGAATACGTTAAAAACAACTGACTTCAATCGCAACAACTCCAATTTTGATATGTTTTTGTTGATTTTCTCAAAAACCGCTGAATCGATTTCGATAAAATTTATATGGGACCACCTGTGAAGTATACCCTTTTAAACAAAAAAAGAATTTTCCAAATCGGGTCAGGCGTCTTCGAGTAATCGGTGAACATACATAAAAAAAACCTCCTCCTTTTTTTTGATGTTGGTTAAAAAGGGCTCTATGAGCAGTATTAATAATTGACCACGCTGAATACGTTAAAAACAACCGACTTCAATCGCCACAACTCTAATTTTGCTATGTTTTTGTTGATTTTCTCAAAAACCGCTGAATCGATTTCGATAAAATTTATATGGGACCACCTGTGAAGTATACCCGTTTAAACAAAAAAAGAATTTTCCAAATCAGTTCAGGCGTCTTCGAGTAATTGGTGAACATACATAAAAAAAAAAGATTCCGACGAATTGAGAACCTCCTCCTTTTTTTTGAAGTCGGTTAAAAAGCCTAGAATGGTTAAATGAGTAATTATGATGAGACGAAAAATATGCTACTGATAAATTTTTGATAAAAGTACCTACTTATAGTTTATTTAATTAATATACTTTTTGGTAGTGCTTTAAAAACTACTTTTTTCCTTCCAGAAGTCTTAAGTTCCTACTATTATTAATTTGCGAAAATGGTTTTAGATTTTTTTATTGATCGGTTAATTTGCCAATTTTGTATGGGAAAATTTTATAGATTCTGGGTGGCCTGGGGCAACTATGCTATGCGGAATTAAAGCGTCTGGTTGGAATGTCAGTTAAACCCCCGAGTTAAAAGAAGGATGTTATAAGTTTAGGGTATTAACTCGGCCGCTTACGAAACGGACCTACTCGTATTAATATTTTTTTTGTCTATTCTGTAATAATATGTTAGGGGTCAAATTGCCCCACTATTGTGAATACAATTATGGATCGATGGAGGGCTATAGATGAAATGCAGAGAATTGTTTTGGTGGAGCGATTTTGACAAAATTGGGTTATGGTGAGAAGCAGTGTAAATTGTCGATAGGCATGAATGAAAGGGAACAGACGGGAATAGTAGAGCGATGATACGTACATGGATAGAATGTAAAGACGTGTTTTGGTACCGCGATGATACAGTCATGGATAAAAATGACAAACGTTGCTACGTGTGTCTGTGTCGAGGCAAGATAACTCTCAAACGGGTTAATCAGTTTTTAATTCTTTTTTTTTTCTCTTAAAAGCAGGTTTCATCGCGGCACTTCTCAGCTATGGTTCGTGAAAAAAGGTGCAGTGTTTTCGAATGAATCGACTTTTACTCTCTGGGGTTGTAAAATTTCAAGTTGTAATTTTAGTGCCACAATGAATTTCTACAGATAACTGAATATTAATATTAAATGTACTAGAAGGTACTGGTATGGTGCATTGGCATTTCCAAAGGTTGCAGTAAAATGGCGAGCTAACATAAGTAACAAGGGATTCCCTTACTGCTCGTTAATTTATGTCTCAAGGTAACCAGGTTGGTCCACAATCTCCTAAAAATGGCGATTGCTTGTTTTAAGGCGGATATTGCTATTATGATATTAAAATGTCTCATGCAGTTTTTCTGTTTATAGACTTATTATTATAGTAAAATATTTAAAATGTTATACCATTTTCGCATATTCTTTTAACAATTTTCGATAAGATGTTACAGGTTAAAGTTTAGATAATTTGAAGTCAATAATTTTTTTACCGACTACCGAACATATAAGAATAATGGAGTGACGTAGTCAGTCAGTCAAGTTTTTGCGATTATTGTACACTTTCAATATATATTTTTAATAAATGTAGTCAAAATACCAAACTTCCTCAAAATTTACATAGCAATAGATCAAGGTGCAAGTAATAATATTTCAGTCAAGATAATTTCAAGTCAGTAAATTGATAAATGAGAAAATATGGATGCTTGATAAAACGTATGAAAAAGTGCAGGGAACTTAAGAAAAATGAAGTATCTCCGCGGTACTGGAATATATGCCAGTTTTGGTGTCGAATCCTAAAGAGGAAACTTCTAGGATAAAGTCCCGTTTGTATCGTATGTCGCCGCAAATATTCAAAATTTTTGGTACCAGTTGGTTCCTAGCGGGAAAGGAGGCGTTTTTTTTGTCGAAAGCCAAGATCCACTACTACCGTAAAAGCAACGTTGTATACTAATTGTAACAAGGTGTTTTATAGTTTCAATGCTAGCAGTAAAATTGTATGTATAGTTTAAAATATAAAACTGTTAAATGATTCCGATTATACTTTAATTGGTAATAAAATAGCTGATAATTACAATATTTATATTGTAACATTAAATTATATTTGTCGATAATAATACGTACATAAGACAAACCAAATGCGAATGAAAAAATAGAGTGGAGAAATTACAAACATAGCGTTTAAAGATAATATTAAAAGCAAGCAAGGGCCATGGTGCGTGCAAAACAGCATGTGATTCTGCACACCTGGGGTCAAAATCAAGCTCTTTTCCTGTTCGCTGATACTAAAAAAACCCGGCCAAGTGCGAGTCGGACTCGCGCACCGAGGGTTCCGTATAAATTCATATTCACACATGTCTTGAACTCTATATAAAATTCTCAGGGCCTGCAATCCCTTGAAGCTGAATTGTGATTGTGAAAAAAATTGTGATGTAACTAAAAATTTTTGGTTTCCGGACTTTTCCCTTTACTTGTGTAAGACATTACTGTATAAGACATTGCTTCTTGCCAAATTTCATGATTCTAGGTATACGGGAACTACCCTATAGGTTTTGATTCCCTTGCGACTGTCCAAATATGCGGCATAAACGGCCGTATCTCTTCATTGCGTTGGCATAGAAGATTGATTATTTCACTGCTTTAAGGGATTGCAGGCCTAGTATTTGATATAAATTTCAACTTGATACGTCTACGCGTTCCTGAGAAAACGGGTCTTGACAGACAGACAGACGGACAACAAAGTGATCCTATAAGTGTTCATTTTTTCCTTTTGAGGTACGGAACCGTAAAAATTGAAGCTCATCAAGTACATTGCATCGCATTATTGGTGTTACGCGTGATATTCACTATTTATTCCTGGTTCCTATGTACCAGTACTACATTTACTTTAATGTTTCTGTAGGTTTGATTTGTGAGTTGCGATTTATTATTTCAACTACAAAACGAATATTTTTTTTTGTAACATTACCAACTTCCATTACCCTGTTGTTTATATATTGTACATATCGTATATGTACGTTTGTTTTAATCGTGTTGTTATTGTCTGTATGGAGTGAGAAGTGTCTTAAGATTCGTCTTGTCCAGAATGAGATCCGTTTAATTTTTTTAAGTCAATTTACGTTTTTTGGTTATTATTTTCCATGTCATTAAATAGAAGTTATAATTTTTAACCGCAACAGCCGAAAATCATTTCTAAATTAGGCTTTTTATGTCTCTACTAGAGATGGGTTTTTGCCCGGGCAGTTTTGAGTAAATGCCCAATAAACGTCCATTTACGCTCAATAAATGCACAATTTGTATGGCGTAAATGGACATTTATTATATGGCGTAAAAGTCGGACTTTTTATCTATTTTCGGAAAAACATAATTTATGAAAAACCAAGTAGTTTTTTTAAATTAACTTTATCCTATGCGGTGGGATGTTAGATAAGGTATCTACCATAGCAATTTGATTCACCCATTCTGAGACACCCTGTGAATAAACTTTGTTTTTTTTTTATCATATATTTCGATCGCTTAATTTGCCGCCCCCCTGGACGTGCCTCGACCTTAGGTAATTTTTAATTAATTTCAGTATAGAGAAGCTTCTTTCAAAAGTTGCATTGCTAATGGCAGCTGTTAAAAATATTCTTAACATTATGAAAATATTTGGTAAACCCTCTTCAAGTTTATAATATATTTTAGTAAGCCGCGTGAGCCAGACATAATTATGTAACTCTTTTTTTAAAGTCTGGATCTGTTGCAGCTACAAAAGTACGAATACGTACGTCGTACACGCTCAAGTTTGAAATCTTCTCTATTAATATCTTGAGGAGCGTGATCTAAGTACAGTTCATCGAAGCCAAATAACACTAGGTAAAAAAAATACGGCGCTCGCCGCCCCTATCCATGTGCCGCCCGGGGCCATGGCCCCCCCAGCCCCCCCACGCTACGCCACTGGAAACTTATGCCAGTTTTATGGTTTGCACTCAGTTTATCGCATCTAGATCTATCGACCTGAATTAACCGGCTTTAGGTATTTTAATGTGATTTTATACAATTACTTATAAAGGGTCCACATTGCATCGTTAAGCGACCACTACTTAGTAACATTTGTAGAAGCTGACTTAACGTGACCACGAGACATGACGAAAGTGTTTTATCGCTACTTATTTGCAACATATAGTACCTTCTGCTCAAGTTGATAACCTCATAGATCTCAAGTACATTTCCCCAACAGTCATACCGTATATAGAACTAACCAACCAACCAATGAAATCTGCCAAGGCAGGATAGACAAGTTAGAATAGGTCTTAAGGACTTTCGATATGCACGATATAATTTGACTCTGGCGTGGATTTTCCAGTGACGCAGGGTGATCTAGTACTAAGACATCGCTAAATATTGGTCTCATCCACAGGTTCTTGTTCGTTTCATGGACTATATTCAAATTCAAATTATTTATTATGCATAGAATTTAAGTAACAATGATGGTAACAAAAATATAATATAGATTCATTAAATTCTACCTTATTAGGCGTGCACAATATTAGATTAAGTATTTTATCATATAACTCATTCATAATTATTAATATTACAGTCAGATAAATTATGAAAAAATTTTAACAATTTGTAAATAATATTTCTTAATTAAATGCATGTCATATATTAGTAATAGAATAATAGTAATAATAAATAATTGATTCCATACATGTCAGACATTCAAATTTAAAAATTCATTGACTGAATAAAAGGCTTTATCAGAGAGCCACAAGTCCAATTTCTTATTAAAATAGCTCAGCGGGATGGTTTTCATCTCACCAGGCAACCTGTTGAATATGCGTACAGCCGGATCAGGGATCAGGGTATTTTTCACAAAAATGCAGACCTCGTATATATACATTGAAGGAAGGGTAAGTAGCTTTAATTTTTGAAATAAAGGTTTACAAGTAGTTATAGGAGGTACATCGCAAAGAGTATAAAGATACCTATGCCTGGAGTTTTAATACCTGATCGAATGCTAAATTAGGAGATCCGTAGAAGAACTTAGTCTCTGACAGTCCATTGTATTGTTATTCTAACTGCTGTTATACCTGTAAAATTTACTATACTCAATTCGTGCAGGCTGACGCGTCCATTGCGTCGTCACAGCGAGCGTTTTTCCGATCATGTATTATAATTGGCCTTGTTTGACGTCAAATTGTGCTCGGCATTACAATCGTGTACCTGTCTAGTTACTACCGTATCTGCGTTGTCCGCCCTGTATGTGGGTGCTATGTTACTACAATATGTTAGTCCGTGTTTATGGTGGGTATGAATGTATGTGTTACCTTCTGTTCTAACATGTTTCATTTAAAGACAAAAAAAAAAAAGATTTTTCCATCAGTATGGCAGTCATAGAAATTGATCGCTGGATTGGCTATTTTTCTATGGAGAATACAAAAACTTCTGTCATTTAAACTATAAAAAGTTGTAGAACAAACGTTGTCACATTTGACCCAAATAATAGACTGGATAATATTCATATCATTAAAGATACCTTGTACAACTCTTGTAAACACATTTGTGTAAACTTTGTAAAACATCAGTTTATCAACCGACTTCAAAAAAAGGAGGAGGTTCTCAATTCGTCGGAATGTTCACCGATTACTCGAAGACGCCTAAACCGATTTCGAAAATTCTTTTTTTGTTTGAAAGGGTATACTTCACAGGTGGTCCCATTAAAATTTTATCGAAATCGATTCAGCGGTTTTTGAGAAAATCAACAAAAACATAGCAAAATTGGAGTTGTTGCGATTGAAGTCGGTTGTTTTTAACGTATTCAGCGTGGTAAATTATGGTTTTATTTATACTATTAATAAACCTAGTTTCCATGCAAAAGTTTCATCTGCTAATTTTCAATTTAAGTAACAGATTTTAAAGCAGTGCTTTGTATTTATGTAAGGTTTCGTCACACTTAGTATAAAAATAACTGCTACTTTTTAACACGGATAGTGATTAATAATATTCTATTGTAAACTACAGGAATGTGTTACATATAATTGACCACGCTGAATACGTTAAAAACAACCGACTTCAATCGCAACAACTCCAATTTTGCTATGTTTTTGTTGATTTTCTCAAAGTCCGCTGAATCGATTTCGATAAAATTTATATGGGACCACCTGTGAAGTATACCCTTTTAAACAAAAAAAGAATTTTCGAAATCGGTTAAGGCGTCTTCGAGTAATCGGTTAACATACATAAAAAAAAAAAAGATTCCGACGAATTGAGAACCTCCTCCTTTTTTTGAAGTCGGTTGAAAATTTAAAAAACATAGTTGTGCTTTTTGTATTGAATTGTAAATCCATATTTTTTTTTTAAATTTTAATATCATGAAAATAGTTGAGTTTTTTCATTTTTGCTAATTGAACTTCGCCTTCTATTATTGGATATTAAGTATTCGGCACTCACTAGAAATACTTCTGTAGTCTATGAGCTAGTGTTACCTAATTTAATCACAAATTAACAATTCCGTGTGAATTTGATTCAGTTCTATGAGTCAAGGAAACCTTGGCAATGTATTGCCAATGAATTCTTGATAATCTGATCGAAATGACGGAGGCAGATAATTCGTTTGCAATTAACTATTCTCAGACCGCAGTGGAAAACCCAGCAGTCTCACTAGCAGCCTCCGTGGTCTGTAAATGAGTTGTCGATTTACTTTTCCAACTTACTTAAGTTGAAGATACCCTTGATTATTCTTACGATATCAAAATTTATTTTTCCATGCACTGTTTGTATGTCCACTAAGTTGACTACGGTGATGACTAGCTTCCTTTAACCAAATAATAATAAATAATAAAATAATAATAAAAACTTCATTTAAACAAAATGTTAGAATATTTAGTTGCCTGGCTCCCTAACTAGGTTGCCCTGTACTTAAGGGAAGCCAGTCTTTCATCCTTAGTTTCTAAATTACATAAACAGTTACAAATTCCACATAAAGAAATTACAAAACTAAAAATAAAGAAAAACAATAACTATAATTATTGTGCTAAAATTTCGTCAGTTAATACGTATTATGATCTTGTCACATGTTAGTAATATTGATGGAGTAGAATCCTGTGATGACTACAGAATCTCTGCTTTTGGGAATGTATTCACCAGTTTTGATAGTTTTATTTAAAAAAAGTTTGTGATGAAACGTGAAAATGAATACTCGAAAATAATAGCTATAAAGTAGAACCACCGCAATGTACCCTGCTTGGAATTTTCCTATTATTTTATTGTCTATCTCTTCTAGTTTGTAAT
This sequence comes from Coleophora deauratella, assembly GCA_958295455.1. Lineage (NCBI taxonomy): Eukaryota > Metazoa > Arthropoda > Insecta > Lepidoptera > Coleophoridae > Coleophora > Coleophora deauratella. Next base: position 6,797,346 of record OY282409.1, on the reverse strand, counting down.
TTTAATATATTATTGTACCTATATTATCTTTTTGCAATAAGTATAACAAACATTGGGCGACAGAAAAAATAATAATACAGAATCTAAAGCAAAACTTACTTATAGCTAAAATAGCTATGGCAAAATTTAATCGTGGTTAAATTTGACATCACTTGTTTTGTAGGGGTTTCTTATTGCGTCATCTCCTCAGATCTGGTCTGTTCTTACTGGTCAGCTCCTCAGACCAGTGACCGATATTGTAACTATAGTATTATATTGGTTTATCCGTAATAATTAATAGTGATTGAACATTTGAATAAGAATGGAAAAAAATCTTGAGAACTAGAATAAAAAAACCGTAATTATTGTATTCTACCACTTAACCTTACGTCTCATCGATTGTGCCCAGTCTTGTTCCAGTGGCCCTTAAGCCTTTAAGGTTTGAAATGTCAATGTTACAGTCATGGAGCTCGTCACGTAAGCCTTCTGTTATTCATTGCGATCACGTTTCACTGTCAGAGGTTGCCCGATCAGCCAAACAGGATTTTGGTCTGGTCTGGTTCCTTCCTTACGGTTTCATTTGGGGCATTACGAAACATTTGATACTTTTTTACTACCTGGGTTCTATGTAAAATCAATGAGAACCGATATATTTTGATAGATTTTTTACTTTTGTGATAGAAAGAAAGAAAGAAAGAAAATACATTTATTTGACAGTAAAAAATTCACAAAAACATTTTTCAATCTCAGACTTAAACATATTTTTACTGGCAAAAAGGCACCGTCTCAGCATAATGCTAATAATTGATAATGATGATGATAATGATTCCAAAAGTTTTGACAGCTTGTTTCTCCGTTGTTAGTAATTCTTTCTTTTAAATCCTGAACGCTCTTTAGATAAATTTTTAAATGTATGTACCTGTTGTTTTTTTTATGACTGAGTAATTGCAAGTACATACAATAGTCATAAATAATAAATTACAATAGTAATAAAGCAGTTAATATGTAATACGGAATACCGTAGCAGCAACTTTGATCATCATTGAAACGTTTTAATGAGGTTATTACTATTCCGTAGCAGCAACTTTGATCATCATTGAAACGTTTTAATGAGGTTTCTAGGTCTAGGTTCTAACTAATAAAACTGTCTTTGACTAACTTTAGTAAGCAGTGTTGTTTAAATACATTATAAAATATCGTCAGGTGAGTGCTCAACTGAAGAGTTATGTTTTTCGATATTTGATCGATATAATGTTCTTTTTGATATTTATTATAAATATTTAGTTAACTGTTAAACGTGAATTATCGGAAATTAGCTTCACAATCATCATAGTATGTTGATTTAGTTGCATTACAAGTTCGGTTGCATTGTCATGAATTATGCAATGTTGACGATGTAACTATTTTATAGTTTTATGCAATTTGTGTTTATATTGCTCTATATCAAAAAAATGTTTTAGATAAATCAATGAGGTGCCTAGTTTGAATGGGCAATGATGTCATATCTATGTTAGTTAGACAATCACGTAGATAACGTATTATGTGAACTTTTAAATCTTGACAAGGATTTGTTATACCTTCGGTTTCACACGCTTTTTTTATTATTCTGTATTTATATCCGTGACTAACCATTGAAAAATACATAATTTTGAGCTACATTACATTTGTAAACGTAGAAAATACGTAGAAGACTTCTAACATTCATATTTATATCTCTCTTATTGTGTGGCACAATTTAACCGTCCTATCCACAAGGTACAGGTGGCGGTTGCCCGGTTAAAGACATATACCTATGTCTTTCGGTTATTAATATAAAGACTAGGTTAAATCTGCTTCATCGCCCGCGTGGACTGTTCGGTATTGAGGGTAAGCGGTTGCGTGTATTTAACCGACTTCAAAAAATGGAGGAGGTTCTCAATTCGTCGGAATCTTTTTTTTTATTTTTTTTTGGATGTATGTTCACCGATTACTCGAAGACGCCTGAACTGATTTGGAAAATTCTTTTTTTGTTTAAAAGGGTATACTTCACAGGTGGTCCTATATAAATGTTATCGAATTCGATTCAGCGGTTTTTGATAAAATCAACAAAAACATAGCAAAATTGGAGTTGTTGCGATTGAAGTCGGTTGTTTTTAACGTATTCAGCGTGGTCAAGTATAGTCGCGACGCGAGTGGCTAGCGAGAAGCAAAAAGAGTATTCCGGATCGTTCTGGAAGTATGCACTTTACGGGGAAACCCATTTATTATATTGTTTTTTTTTTATGACAAAAAGTAACCTAAGTTATGAGTTATCCTGTCAGCTAGCTATTCCTGTGCAAATAAACTAAGCGACGATTTGCTTCGTTGTTACGTGAAAGAAGGACAAACATACACTAAGATTACATAACTTAGCATAGTAGGAATAAGGATGGGAAGCCTGACCTGTGGTTCTGTATGGTAATTCCAGTTGGCGTCTGTAAACTGCAGCAAGGTGGTCAGCACGGGTATGTCCATGAAAAGCTGCTCACTGCCGCCAGCTTCGATCAGCAACACCTGGACATCATTGTCATAAACATCATTATCATTTCTAACGGAAGACGTCAACGGTTGGACAATTGGACATAGGAATAGTAGGGCGAGATTAAATGCTTTGTTAAAACTACGAAATGCTGTGTTAAAACTCTTTCCCTCTTCTGTAACATTCTTCCACTGAATATCTGTGTTAAATAATAGAATTAATTGTGTTGGTAGTATGTTTTCTATGGCATACTGGAATCTCGGTAAGCCCGCTTCCATCTCCGTCTCACCCTTACAGTCTACTGTTAGGTCTAGGGGCTTACCCATAGACAATATTAAATTTTATATGTTAGGCAACAATAAAATACCGAAAAAACCCATATAATTATGACACTCTATTACATATACATAATTATTTTTTCTTGAGATAATGAATGCTTTACAAGGTTTTTAAAGTATATGAAGATACATTACCTTTGTCAATTGGGTAACAATTAATTTAAAAAAAGTTAATCGATCTAAAGAAAACGTGTTGACATGCGCATATTACCCATCCTAACCTATAGTTCTCAAACTTCGTCAGTAGCCGACAACCAAAAGTCGAACGAAAATTAATTTGTTTCAGAGCAGCATTCTGTTACTGAAAATAATCTATAGGATCCGGAACATGATACTGCGCTCAAAGACTCGCATAAAGGACCGTCGTCGGAGAGAAAGCCTTAAGTGGAATTGAGCGAGACACGTCTTCTGCCGTATGCAATGCACCCGGAAAAGTGGGAAGATTGCCACAAACTAGGTACCTAAAAGCTATTTTCTTGAATCATGTAATTCGTAAATGATTACGCCTTAAATAAATATGTCTGTGTTTTATTATTTACGAATAAATTAAAGTTTCAGTATCGCCTGTACTACATGAATCACATAAAAATTGTGGGTAATATTTGTAATGTGGTCAACTGTGGATAAACATCGAAGTCCCTAAATGTCCCTGCACGTGGCGTCTTGGTAGCTTCGTAAAACGTCAGACAACAATAGACAAGATGTCCGTGATCGCCATCGGATTGCACAATCGATTAATAATTGAAACATTTAAATGCTTTATTGTGACATAGACTGCACACATCCACAGGTCACAGTATGAGTACCTGATGAAGCGACTACGCTGCGTTGTTGTTTTCCGGCGTACTTCACCAGTAGCAACTATTATAATTGACCACGCTGAATACGTTAAAAACAACCGACTTCAATCGCAACAACTCCAATTTTGCTATGTTTTGTTGATTTTCTCAAAAACCGCTGAATCGATTTCGATAAAATTTATATGGGACCACCTGTGAAGTATACCCTTTCAAACAAAAAAAGAATTTTCGAAATCGGTTCAGGCGTCTTCGAGTAATCGGTGAACATACATAAAAAAAAAAAAAAAAAAGATTCCGACGAATTGAGAACCTCCTCCTTTTTTTGAAGTCGGTTGAAAATAGCAGTGATGGTATTTCGGGAATGGCAACATTGTTGCAACCCTGCGTACTACCTGAGATCTCAGAAGCGTAGCAGTGTTGCCCTTGTATTCAAATTGTTGCTTTTTTGAGGCCGACTTAATTGATCTACTGATGTGAAAGGTTTTAGAAGATATTTATTAATTTATATTTAATTTAATCTTTCTCCTCGAAACTCTTAAGTCATGAACATTGCCGAATCTTGCCGTATATGTACAAATCAAGTTTTTTTTATCGGTTAAGCGCGGCCTTTACCTTTTGTAGTGTGAACTTTGCTCTCTTGTTCAAATCACAGGATTTTTTTGCTTCATTTAATTATTGTAAGTGCGTGAGCTCATGTGGTAGGTACTGTAAAAATGTTATCCTCTGATAATTTAATCTGACTTGAACGGACAGATTTGCAGGTATGCTACCTATCATAAGCATCCATTCAGGAGAGTATGCGCAAGGATTTACTTGACCTTATTCTGTTGGTTTGTTGTTGATATTCGCATATCTGCACGAAGCTTTAAGCTCCTTTCCACCGGCGAGGCGAGGAGGGAAGATAATTTAAATTGTATGGGAAAAAATAAATTCTCTTCTCGCACATCTTCGGTGTAAATAGTCTTTTTCTTAGAGATTTCAATTCTCTTGACTCCACTCCTCGCCTCGCCTCGCCGGTGGAAAAGCAGCTTTAGAACTCTTTACTGGCGTCGGTTTTACCCCATTCTTATAACATAAAAATATTTAAGACGAGAGTGATTAGCCATTATTTGATTCTGCCTTTTTCATCTACGACTGTCAATTATCGTCAGGCGATATGCAGTGCAAAGACCCTCGAATGTAATATTAAAAAAGTATTATAAAAACCAATCAACTGTCAAAAGTTACCTTGAACTTCTTGACTTCCGTAAGCCTGTTGGCCAACACGCAGCCGGCAGTGCCAGCTCCGATGATGACAAAGTCGTACTCTGGTAGTATGGTCTGGGCGTCGGAGGGTTCTCCGTTGTGGAGCTCGTGCATGTCTCGCAGTAGGCCTGATACAGCCTCGAAGACCGAGCCGCCCTTTGTTGGAGCCAGGCTCGTTAGCGCGACGAATGTGCTGATTGAGAAACAAAGAATTAAATAGAATTTGACACAAGAAAGTGCGAAGCTGAAGTACGTCTACTTAAAATTAAGCCTGGCATTTGTTGATATCTCAGCATTTGTTGAATTGGTTTAGCCTAACATCCTGCCATACACATAACCTATGAGAATGACTAAATGCTTAGCAACATCACTTTGGATAAAGGTGTATTGTATAATATTTTTACATCAATGCTTTATTAATTGAATTGCTTTTTGCTTTATTAATTGAAGTTGTATCCCATAGGACGGGCAATAAACCGAGACTAAATAATAATAATTATTTTAAAGGCTTGGTTCATGAATGTAACATCTCACGTCAAAAAATACCTGTATCATTTTATTTGTCAATGCGAGTTGTATTTATTGACTTGTGGTACTGATACGTTGTGTCTGTGTAACTACTGATTTCATCCACAGACTAAGTCGCTGAGTGAGCTAGAGAGAGAGCTATTCTTTGAGTTTATTTACATGATCGAATTTAATATGCGGAGATCCTTAAAGTATCTACTAGTCATCAGCAAGTTCAAGTGATAGATGAATAGGGGGCTATTATGATCTTAAGTACCTTTTGCTACCGTGCTAAGTAGTTCCGAGATTCGAGAAGCCAAATTGTATAGAAATAGTCATGATAACTACACTTGTTTTAAGCAAATGTCAAATTTTATTGCCTTGTCTACATACATACATAAGCTAATTTACATTTTTTGACATAGGACAGGACCATTAGCATAAAATTTTATTATCTTGATAATTTAAGTTAAAGACAAATAGTGTTTGTTATAAAAAAATAACCATTGTACTATTGTATTGTATTTTCCAGTTTTAGTTTTTTATTCGACTATCTGATAATCGGAAAAAATTAAAACATCTGCCATCTGTTTGATTACTACCTACTCGTATACTAGCTTTTGTCTGCGGCTCCGAATTCAGAACGTTTCTTTCTTGATATAGGTAGGTAAGTGTGACTTTAGGGTGTAACAAAATTGGTGTGGGATCCGTTAACTGGGGATTCTACTCATCGCACTGAATAACTTTTGTTCTACGACTTTGCTGAAATCCCAAAAAAAAATTTAACATTTCATACAAATTGATTATCTGTTTTGCCATTTTTGTATTTTTTTTTTGCGATTTGAGCAAAGTCGCAGAACAAACGTTGTTCAGTACGATGAGTAGAATCCCCAGTTAATGGGTCCTACACCAATTTTGTTACACCCTGTATGTACTAGAAATAAAAAATCCGATTTAAAATAATGTTTTAAAAATCTATTTACTGTCATTTTGCTGGAAGTATAGAATATACATACACGATCCTGTAATGTTATCTTAATGTTATGCTTTTCTATCCCCTAATCTAAGGTTTATGCGTTCGTAAAACGTGCTTACTTTATCAAGACATACATAGCTCTATTTAAATCTAATCATCACTTATATCAACTACGATACGTCGTTCTCAAAATATATCTCGTTTCGATATGCTAACAGTCTGTTAATCTATAAGTTTACCTTTAAGGCTCTAAAAATCTATGGATCTATTCTATAATATTTCATCACTGTACATCGCGGTTTCATGTCACAACCTGCCTCTGCACTCCATAAATTTTAAAAATAATGTTGCTTTAACTTCACCTTTACCTGGCTTTATCAGGTTAACTGAACAAAAACGGTGATAACCTGGATGACATTGACAACGGGTTTACGAGTTCCAAGTCGTAGAAACCTAGTATTAGGTAGACAAAAAACTACTATCGAAAAGTTCGCACTGCTACCTACCTACTTCAAATAAAATATTTTCAATTCATTTTAAATTTTGCGTTCGCATTACGAGATCGTTTCACCTAATGGTCATTTTATCTGCTCACTTATGTAATTTTTTAATCGACTTAAAAAAAAGGAGGAGGTTCTCAATTCGTCGGTTTTTTTTTATGTACACCGATTACTCGAAGACGCCTGAACCGATTGGAAAATTCTTTTTTTGTTTAAAAGGGTATACTTCACAGGTGGTCCCATATAAATTTTATCGAAATCGATTCAGCGGTTTTTGAGAAAATCAACAAAAACATAGCAAAATTGGAGTTGTTGCGATTGAAGTCGGTTGTTTTTAACGTATTCAGCGTGGTCAATTATCATTAATTCATTCATATATTGGGAGAAGTCCATACATAACAAGACGAGTGGTAAAACCTGCAAACATCTAAACTACACTCGACTTCAAAAAAATCGCACCTTTTAAGAAATCTATTTTAAACATCTTTCAATCGTATTTGTATAATGAAATATTGGTAATGTTCGGTATCATTTGAAAGGTAAGGAAACAGAGAATGCAAAAACAATAATTCATTCAATGTTTTTTATTGGAACTGAGAAAAATTTACAAAACAATAAAAATCCTTAAAAAACCCAAATGAAATCTGATTAATTTTTCAAAACAAAGTTGCTTAAAACTAACCTAAAACCTAGTGTTACCCCCCCTAGCCCTAATGACATCTTTCATGCGCTCCCTCATGGATCGCACCAACTTTAGGACCTCTTCTTGAGGGATTCTGTCCCATTCCTCAATAACGGCGTCTTGGAGCTCCTGAAGAGTCGCGGGAGCGGGATCACGGGATCTAACCTTGCGTTTCAGCTGGTCCCAGAGGTGCTCTATCGGGTTCAGATCTGGACTTCTCGCTGGCCACTGCATGACAGGGATCCCAACCTCTTGAAGGTAGCCCTGCACAATTCCAGCAGTGTGCGCGCGAGCGTTATCGTGCATTAATGTGAACCCGTCGCCAATAAATCCAGCATAGGGGACCACATGTTCTTCCAGGATCTCTGTGATGTACCGGTGAGCAGTCATCGACCCTTGCCCGCGAGCACCGCCGGTCCGAGAGACGCAAGAAAGTTCAGTTTTGCCGTCGGCAGATATGCCGCCCCAGAACATGCAGGAACCGCCCCCGTATTCTACCGTCTCTTGGATGCAGGCTTGGGCAAAACGTTCCCATTGTCTTCTGTATACTCTTTTGCGTCTATCGTTGCAGAAAAGACACACTCTCGTTTCGTCTGAGAAGAGAACAGCTCTCCATTGGTCCAGGGTCCAATTGACGTGGGCGCGAGCAAATTGCAGGCGTGCTCGCCGATGCGCTGCGGTTAATTTTGGACCCGTGGCAGGTCTTCTAGCCACAATATTTCTCTCCTTTAGTCTTCTTCTAACTGTAGAGACACTCACGGCCCTTCTACGAACTGCTTGAAGCTGCTGTTGCAACTCAACAGCATTAGAGAACCGATTTCTCAAAGACTTCGATACGACGAATCGGTCATCTCTCGCAGAAGTGCAGCGATTTCTACCAGACCCACGCCTTCGGACAAAGCCACCGGTCTGCAGGAACCGCTGGTACACTCTTCGAACAGAAAAGCGACTCAAGTGCAATTGCCGAGCAACATCACACTGACGTAGTCCTGATTGCAGTAGTGCGATAACTTGGGCGGCTTCAGCAGCAATAGTGTCCATCTTCAATGACGTTTTTCTGATGAAAGATATTCTTCTGTGTCTTCTTCGACTGTTGGTAGCAAATTTATGCCCCGATAAGCTGTATCGACCCTTTTATACCCAAAAAACAAAACAATACAAACAAAATTTGAAGAGGAGAATCAGTTCCATTGTCATTCACAGTGACTTAAAGTGTCAAGCTTTTTCTTTAATCAAATGAAATGGATATTTTTTTAAAGAGTTTTTATAGGGCTCTCAAATTATACCAATATTGCTACGAATAACTGCTTGTCTTAAGGATTAACAGTGCTTGAAGCCTATTTTTACGGACGTGCGATTTTTTTGAAGCCGAGTGTAGTAAGTCTGATGAAATTGAATAACTTTGCTGAAATAGCAAAAATTTTTTAATTTCCATACAAACTTGGCTTACAAGCTTATCGTTTTGTATGAAAAATAAAGTTGTTCAGTTTCATTACGATAATTACCAGTTAAGAGGTTTGCAGGTATGTATCAGTCATCCTGTAGGGTGCTCTTAAAATGTCTGCCAGGAGTCAGACTGGGGTTTTTACTGATGTATCTAAACTTTTTCGAAGGAACACAGACAATTTGCGAAAAATCTGAACTCTTCATACAATGTTTGCCGATGAGATACCGTATCGACAATCATGATTATATATAGTATTTTAAAATGCAAATGGGAGATTAACCACATAACTACCATATTTTATAACGTCAGAATATAGGTATTGTAGGTATGGTATATGTTTTTATTATGTCGATTTGCACGTGCACGTGAGCTGTCAAAATGGGTTTCTCCTCGCTAGAACAATATGATGTTGACCTATAGAATATAATAGTATGTGTATAAAGGAAATTTTGTCTACAAAGAAAAAAATTGCAAAGTTTTATTTAGATATAGTTATCTAATAAAATATTTTTAGAGACCAACCATTTTCTATGATGCTGTTAAAATGAATAAGCCGTTTGCAAATCCTAGAATATATTATGTTCACTTTATTATATCCTAAACAATTATTATTTAACAGGGCTCATGTGAAAAAGCTGATCGAATCCGGTAGCTGCTAGTCAACTATGTTCCTTTTTATTAAATGTCAGAAACGATTTTTTTTCTATATATGTTTGAAATTCTTGACAATGAAGTCATTGTTCAATATAGTAGTTTACATATTTATTTAGATTTTTTTTTAATTAATTATGAATTGTACATGTAATGAAAATCCTTGCGAGTAAGTTTTTCTGCAATTTCAATAAAAAGAGCTTTTTAGTGAATGTTTCATATTTTTAATGCAGTCAACTCCCGGAATAAAAACTGAGAGAAAAAAAGAGTCCTTGAAACTGAATACTATTATTAATTAGGTAAGTATGAATAATATTCGTCAGTTTCATGAGAAGTAATCCGAATTCAGTTGTTTCAGGATTTTCAGAATTACCTTAACTTTAACACTTCTTCGTGAAATAAAAATAAAAATTACCTGAAGAAAGTGCAAGTATCGAAGCGCATCTTTAACTTATTCCAATAGCACTGCACTGTCCCTTGTTTAACAACTGAATGGGCGACACTTCGTCGGACAGCCCAAAATTGTGGTTAAATGTGAACAACATATTTAAGAAACCAGTCGATATTGACTCGGTTTTACGTCAGTTCCTAGTGGCCATTACTGATGCAGGTGCAATGGAGTCAATAAATGCAATTAAGTAATTAAGGGGATGGCCCTTCGCGAAGGTTAAGACACGCTGATCGACGTCTGTAAGTTTGGCGCTCCGCATGTATTATGTTCTGTCTAATACGCTAACAATATCGAAAATTTAAGATGAGTTTTGTGTAGATTACTGCTTTTATTACTGTGATTCTTATTCCCAGTATTGTAATGGTATTTTTTCATCACTATACAGAACGAATGTTAAGAAAGTGCGTTTGAAATTTTAAGCTTGATGGATCTAAATAAGTTGATGATAGAACTGACTATGCCTCGACATGAATAAAGTAAAATTATTAAATTCAGCACTTTCAATTTGATAAACGTTCAATCATTTCAGCTTTATATTGTGGTAAGAAACCGTCAATTATTGTTTTTGATATTTCCTTGAATGATTCAGTCATATTTTTTTCAATCAAGCAAGATTGTAACTTATTTAGCCATTATTTTTTTCAGTGCATGCAAACTTCCACCGAAAATTGGTTTGAACGAGATCTAGTAAGTAGTTTTTTTTAATACGTCATAAATCGTAAACCGCAATTTACCTTTCATTCAATCATCTCAAATATAAAAATTAATAAAAAACATTTAATTTCATAAACATAACGAACTACAAGAACTTTTATATTATGTTACTTGCTGCTATGGAACCCTTCATGGGCGAGTCCGACTCGCACTTGGCCGCTTTTTTTTATGATACACAAATAGATTACAGTATTTACAAACAGCTTAGTCTTTAAAATTGTAAAATTTTCCAAGGTATCTTAACCCTAATATAGTGTTCGAGATGTTTTAAAAGTAAGATTTTCCAAATACGTGGAAAATTTTAGTCTAATGGGTAATACTGGTGAACGAAAATTAATCTTAAGCTTTATCTTAATTATATTTGTTTTAAATGTTTAGAGATGTGCTTAGCTAATGTGTGTACACAAGTGTAAAAAAAAATAATGTTTACAGCATAAGAATCTAAATATTTGTTGAACTAGAACTGTAAGCTTCTGTAACCTATTCTATTATCTGTACTGTTGTAAGCTTCTTATCTGAGCATAGCATGCAAATATAATATAATATTTCATGGATCGAAGTGGGTTCCCAAAATAAAACTGAAAGGGTTAATTACTTGGTAACATTTTTATATTGTTTTAACAGAAGCTTTTGTATAATAAGTACTTACATATATTTACACAATTTACAGAAGACTTAAATTATTAGGTTTTATTTAACTGAAATTAAAATACACACATTTCATAAACAATTATCAGTTATCACTAAAACAGCATAATTGTCGGTTATTCCATAAATGACGTGTAGGTAAATTCTTTAAAACTGCCTTATAAATCAAGCCCATTTCTTGTGTAGTTTCCCTAGAAACTACTTAAGTGGAAACAATAATATTTCGTGTGACTCACAAAGTATCGACCAAAACACTCGTATGAAACCACAAACTACGCTCAAGCCTCCAGTATGAAAAATACTACACGTCTTACAAGTGAACTACTAACTATACATTCAGCTATGAGTCGTAGTCAAATTAAAGGTAGGTGGGAGTAAATGGACGAGCGAATTATAGCAAGAAAGATTCCTATATTCTTCAAAAAAAAAAACTTCAGCATAATCACTCACAAGGGTGAGTGAGACTGTCATTTAAAAAATAAAATGAATCTAATATACGTATTTTTGATAAAAATATATTCATCCTCGTAACGTGCGTGTAATGCATGTCAATCAGTGTTGAGAACTAGATTTAAATTATTATTAAAAAAAATTAAAAATGTTTCATGCTGATGAACGATGGGGAAGAAATATTGTTTAGTGGCGCCCGGGGACCGCAAGTCGTAGTGTAGAACGGCACTCTACCAAGTGGACTGATGGTCTATTCAGTCTTGCAGACAGCCCCGTGCTAAGTGCAGGTCTACGGGGTAGACCGTTGTTGGCAGTAGGCTTTTTCCAGCAGATATATGATGATTATGAACAATGAAAAATAAAGATTATGTAAAAACAGTTATGCTTATATCTTTGTTTTTTGTTAATCTACGTCTGTATAAGAAAAAAACGTTTTGGTAAGATTAAGTAAAAACAGTTATGAACATATCTATTTTTTGTTTATCTACGTCTGTATTAGAAAAAAACGTTTTGGTAATTTCGTTTTCCGATAAACATGTTTTGTATTAGTTTTGATAGACATGTCGTTTGGTTCGGTTTGTGTAACAGATCAACAGTTCAAATACTGAAACACGTTGCAGGCAGACATTTACACTATTTACGAATAGGTAGGTATACTTGATATAAACATTTATTGTTACGATAAGTCATACATAATACATGCAGAACAAATTTTCTCACAGGAACGACTAAGATATATCAGTTATTTAAATCAGTTACGTTAGATATTCAAACACGTTTTTTTTAGATGTTAATTACACGTTTCTTTCAAGATGCAGTTTCTTCAAAATGTAAAAATTGACAATATATTTTTAGACAATCATACACTATGAGTATCCTCCAACACTCCTTGTTTGTTTGAAAGTAAAAATTTCTTGATGTTGGGGGAGTCCTCTGTCTTGGACTAACTCGTATATTCGACCATTAGATGACGATGATTTTTTACACGAATCGCCAAATAGTTACGGGTCTGATAATAATTTGGTAAATTAATTAATTTATAATAAAATATATGTTATTTTACAAACTGCGATTATTTTGTAAATATAATCTTTTAAATACACGTTTTGATGTATAAGTGTAAGATTCAAAAGACAGCTCATTGAAAAGTAAATAATATTGTGTTAATTTTGATTTAATACAATAATTTTGTAAATTTGGTACATGCCAATTGTCACATCCCAAGTATATGATTTTACAATGGTTAATCATTTAATCGTAAGAGAACGCATGTTTATTATGGCACTTATTTACCTGGATTTTATGGAAATAAATACATACATGGTATAAAATATGGATGATGCGTCGTAAGAGATCCGTACCACCAACGTATCCTGCTGAGCAGCTGACGTAACGCGCATCTATTGTTTTGTTTATTTTTGTAATACCAGAGGGTCTATTGTTATGTTACGTACTATATAAAAATTTTACTCTATTATGTTATGACAGAACTTTACGGAACAGACAGATTGCATCCAATTGGTTAGGTCCAATCGGCCTTTTTAGTACGGAACACTAAAAATGAACAACAAACGAACATATTTTAAATGAAAATAGCCAAGTTGTACAATTATTGATCGTTTTATATTGACAATCAATCAATCAAACATTAAATCATTCATACAAAATAAAATAAATTAGTTTTTAGAAGTAAAATAACAATATTTACTGTGGGTTTAAAAGCCGTCACATGTTTACCAATTTAAAGAAAAAATACTGTTAAAACTTTTGACCTATACTAAAATCATTTGACAATAATTTAAAGTAAGAATCCAGGTGGGTACTTTTACCCTTTAAAATGTTACCAGTGATTTTAATTTCACCTGTAGACTAAATTGCAATAATGAATTCAGAAAATACTCAACGTAAGTAAATTATTTTAATTTTATTATTGAATAAATAAAGACTCAATGACTACATTAACTAGAATGATGTACAGACATACATTACAATAATAACAGTAAGAACATAACGATTATAATAGAACTCACTGTCAACATTTGCTAACATTCTAATGGTAACACGTAAAACTTACTATCTATAAACGACCTGTCATCGATTTAACCAGTCCTGTTTTATAAGATCAGAACCCTTCTCTCCTATCATGATAACTGCTGCATTAGTGTTACCGCTCACTATAGAAGGCATTATACTGGCGTCTATCACTCTTAGTCCTTCGACACCGAGGACCCTTAGCCTGGGATCCACCACTGCCTCGGGATCCCAGGAAGGGCCCATTTTTGCCGTGCCACACTGGTGGTATATCGTCATAGATATATGCCGCACTTGACACTCAATATAGTCGTCGGACATGAACTTCAAGTGTTTGCAGGGTGGCAGAGGCTTCATGTACAACCGCGAGCCAAATTGCTTGAAGGGTGACGCATTGGCCACTTGTAAAGCTATTTTGATACCCTCGACGAGGCGAGCCACGTCCAATCGATCCTCATGGTACCGGGGATTCATTATAGGATAGTGGAATGGATTAGAACTCCTCAGTTTCACGTATCCTCGTGTGTTAGGCCTTAGCAGTAGAGGCATAATGGTCCATGCATCTTTATTTGCAATCGGTTTATACACAGTGTTGTAAATTTCATCAGTAAGACCTAATATTTTCCTTACTATTTGCCCGTTATCAGAAGAAAACGAAGCTGGTGCCATGTGGAACTGTATATCTGGCCACAACCCTGTACTGTTGGCGTATTTTGTATTTACAAAAGCTACGCCCTCCAGGCCTCCTAACACCGTCATGGGACCTCTTTCATTGACTACGTAGTTCATAGTGACGGGGAAGGCCTGGAAGCGGTTTTGTACGATTGACACAGGTTTATCGACTAGAAATGTCAATCCTCCCACTCCGACATGGTCTTGCAAGTTTTGGCCCACTGGCAAATCCCTCAAAACCTTTATTCCAACGTCTCTCAAATGTTCTTTAGGCCCGATGCCAGAAAGCATAAGTAGTTGTGGACTGTTAATAGCACCGGCAGACAAGATAACTTCTTTTTTGGCATACACTACTCTTTTAACACCTCTTTTAATGTACTCAACGCCATACGCTTTCATTGTGACAGGGTTAATGAGAACTCTAGTAGCTTGACTGTTAAGAGAAATGTCAAGATTCGGACGTGTTCTCACTGGTCTCAAGAAGGCTTTAGCCGTGCTGCACCTAGAGCCTCGTCGAATAGTTCCCTGTGCCATCATAAATCCTGTTTGCACAGCTCCGTTAATATCTCTGTTTTCGTAACCAATTTCGACACCAGCTTCAACGAAAGCTGCCACAAGTGGCGTTCGCCATGGAGCTTCTTGGACTGTTAAATAGCCTCCTCGTCCGTGGTACTTGCTATTTGCCAAGTACGGGTTTCTGTTGTCCTCAGATTTGATGAAGTACTTGAGCACGTCCCGGTAGCCCCAGCCCGGGTTGCCGAATGACTCCCACTGGTCGAAATCGTAGCGGTTGCCTCGCACGTAGATCATGTAGTTTAAAACACTGGATCCACCTAGAACCTGAAATGTAAAAAGAGTTTTTGCTTACATCTAGCTTCTTTGCTATTAGATAATGCACAGGTTCCCAAAATTATTTCGCACAAAACTTTAAGAAAAATAAATTTGATGTAATTTTTTTAACTTATCATCTGCTGCGAATCGTTTTTGAGCTTTAGCTTTTTTAAACTTGTCATATGAAATCACCTCAGACTGGTGTGAAATTAATCAGTTAGACAAAGCTGTCCAGCTATAAAACGTGAATGCTGTGACAGTTATATAAATCTAGCGAACAAAGTCAGTGGTGAGAGTGGTGAGAGATGACATTATCCTTGCTCCGGAAGTAGTAGTTAAGGCGTCTCTCCTTGACATAGAACCAGGCTTAGGAAGCTGGTTTTGTTTGGTTCTGCCATAACTTATTATTATTATCCAGCCAGTGCACATTCCAAACAAAGGTCGCGTTATTAAAATATTACCTACAATAAGTACATAAAAATATGACGTTTGTACACATGTGTGACCATCTAAGGGGGTCAGGTCGCCTTTAGAGAGGGGCAGGGCGAAGCCCATACTGCATGCACGTATATAAGATCTAACTAGAAACAAAATCACTTAAAACTATTTAACCTGGGGCTTCTACTCATGAAACAGATCAATCTTCGCCAAGGAAACCACATCTCACAAAATAAAATTAACACTTCTGTAACCAGGGGTGGGCGCTCACTGCAGTGACACAGCGAAAGCTAATGCTTCTGTTATCGAAGAAACATATCTAAATTGCAAGTTTCTGGTGTCAAATATTTTTTTTTTCATTTCATACTAAGTTATCATCTGATTGACATGTTTAAACATTTTTTTCGCGAATTAATGAGTTACGTGGGGAAAGTTGTTCAGTTTCAAGCCCCAGTTGAAATAGTTTCACCTGATTCTGTTTGACCTTTTTTACTGTAGCTGGTATTGTGTCAGTGACTAGAGACCATCCGCCTCCGTGGTCTAGTTGCTAGTCTGCTAGCGGCAATCGAACACGCGACCTCCTGGTGTGAAGCACACACCAAAAGGTCGCGTGATCGATTCCCGGTGGGGTCCTACTTTGTAGGCATGGGTTTAGTTAGTAGTAGGAAATTTTTAGAACCCGCCTGGCTACCACCATCTTGTCTTGTCTAAGTCTTACCGCCATATCAATGTTAATAGCATTGATGTGTTCCGACATGGACATGAGATAGCCATTTCCCCATAGCGTTAGGTACTCTTAGTAAGCCTGCTCCCATCTTCGCATCATCATCACTTACTACCATGTAAGATAATGCCAAGGGCTAAACAATAGGGTTTTTCACCATTTTTTGAAAAGTATCTCAAATTGATCATTAGGTGAGAAAAAGTAAAAAAATATTTTTTAAATTTTTTTTGAAACCTTAAGTACCCCAAAAATACATTTTAAATTACCATTTCCAATTAGCGCGCGAAAACGATAGCCGCCATGATGCTTAGGTCGTGACGTCATTTCAGGAGTAAACAAAACAGCTCTGTACTAAAATTTTGACACATATCGCGAACAAAATGTCATTGTTTACCTCTATTGTGACGTCACCTGACAACCAGCATGGCGGCTGTCGTTTCAGACATTTGAATAACAGATTAAAAAACTTGATTTTAGTAAATCAAAAATAAAATGTTTTTTCTCATTTTATTGTATAGAAATCATATTAAATCGATTACATATTACAAATACCACAGTAAATAAGCAGTTTTAGATTTTTTCTTGTATAGAGTAAAATACCCTATTGTGGATGAAGAAAAAGAGGACAGCTACCTTGCCGCGGGGCCAGCTGCAGCGCCGCTTCTTGAAGCCGAGGCACGCGTAGGACGAGGGCTCCGTCTTGTACTGCCAGTCGAGCTTGGTCAGCTGCAGATAGCCGGCCAGCGATGGCACGTCCGTGATCTCGTTCTCGTCCGGGCCTGGAATTGAGAAAAAGGAAACATTATTTTCGGAAAACGAAATGTAATAAGATTTATTTGCATGAGATTTTGCAATAAATTAGTTCTAGAACTAATCTCTTTTTAGGTCCTTTCAAAATCTACTTATACCTGTTATGGCCCTGAAAATATTTTTATACTACACCTACTTAGAAAGTGCCTTAATACTTTATCGAATTTGAGGCAGAATGTACGTCATTACTATCGTACAAATATGCGGGATGAAAACGCGCTGAGCGGGAGGGAAAAGTGTATGAAAATCCATTACTAACGTGCTTTTTTTAAATTTTGGGTAAGACTATGTCGGTAAACTAAATGTAAAATGCCAAAAAGTTTTTATCTCCAAGTTCGCAAAATGATACTGGCCACTAGCTTTTTCCAACCATTATTTTGAAAACATTCAGAAAAAAACAAAAGAGAATCGAAAACTTTTTCTTTATTAATATTACAAATATCTGAGCTATGCCTGCCAGTATTCTTTTTTTTTTCTTACCAAGGTGTATATATCGTTCTCACAACTTTTTGATCACTCCTCGTATATATAATAATGACTTATTAACAATAATCTCATTCAGTAAGACTATTGAATAAAAACAATTTCGGACAAGCCAGTTATGAAGTGTTATTTAAAAAAAAACCCTGATAGAGAGGCCGTTCCGTATATTATCTTGCAAAGCATTTAACATTCGAAATGGGCATTCTTCAAATTTGTTATAGACAAAAGATTATTATTAGATACTTGAATAGTGTAACAGTATTATTAATGTGTTCGTTTATGATCAAAATTAGTACGGCGGCGTGTGCCTGTAGCAAATTAGCAATTGAATGGAGTTTTTGTTGAGTTGTTGATCAGAAACAATTGTAAACTAATTCGAATCAAAATCAAAACATATATAAAACATTTCTTTCAAGTTACTTAAAAATTGTTTACAAAATATTGTTTGTTAGACTAGCTCCTCCACAAGGATCCTCTCTTCCCGTAATATAAATAATTAAAAAGCTGCCATCAGTCCTTGCTAATAATATTTAAATGCGATAGTGAATTTGTTTGTCATTCTTTCTCGTGGTAACGGAGCAGTGCATGTTTTTTTTTGCACAGAAATAGTTGACGGGGTGGGAAGTGACATAGGCTACATTTTATCCTGTAAAAATATCGGATGCCTACGGGAAAAACACTGGCAAACCCAAATATAATGAAACTTACAAACAAAGAAACGCTTTTTATGACTGCAAATACCTGTTTAACCAATTTATTAAAATTAGTCAAAGAGCTTCTAGGGCTTCTAGGGTGATTCTTACCACTTTCTAACAGCAGCGTGCTCCACCCGTTGACTTCCGTCAGCCGGTTAGCCACCACAGCGCCAGCAGAGCCTCCCCCCACTACTACGAAGTCATATTCCCTCCTCGGTTCCTTGTCCAGCACCTTCGCCTCAGGATCAAACGAGTTGTAGTTGTGATACGTCAGCGCTCCCAGCAGCAGCGGTATCAGCCACAGTCCAGTCACACTGATCGTCTTCAGCGCTGTAGACGCAAGAAGGACGTGGACACCCATTTTGTTTCGTTATTCAAATATCACAGCTTTAAGGTTTCTTCGTGGCCAGTATCACAGCATAGTGTTCGCTTTGGTTCTTTGGGGACTAGCTGGTGTGCGAGTACGTTGGTTTGTCTGGTGGCTTGCTCTTGCGCATTGGTTTGGTGGCGGTCCGTAGTGAGAGAGCCCGCGACGGCATGTTACACCGCATAGCAGACGACAGTATGCTCTTTGATGTCTCGAATCTGAAATTGAGAGAATATTTTGTTAGGAAAATCATTAATTTTGGAACCTGTGTTTCTATAAAACAGAGAATTGTTTTGAAACTAGGATATTATCAACAGTGTACTTTGTTGTAGTGAACTTACGTAAAGAGGGGAACCTTACGTAAACTCAAAGAATTATTTGCATAAAACTGTAATCGTAATATGACAATTTATCAGTTGTATATTTATCTTCTTGCAGGTAAGGAACAGACACCCATCATCAATCACCGATGTTGATGGAGTATTATAATACAGCTTCATACCTTATACGTAAGTATAGTTACTCTAACGGAATTTATTTGCGTATCTGTATTCGTGCTATAGTGGCTAGACCACTCGCTTGACATCAGGAGGTCGCGGGTTCGATTCCCAGCGGGGTTCTCGTTTGCAGGACTCGGTATGTTTGCTGGTAAGACATTGTCTGAGCCCATCTGGCTAGCTATCACCTTCTTATCTATGTCTTGCCGCCATACATCAGTTTTAACAGCATCGATGTGTTTAGGTATGAAGATGAGATAGCCAATTTCCCATTTCGTTCGAAAAAAAGAAAAAAAATTTGGTAAGCCCGCTTTTATCATCATCACTTACCATCAAGTGTGATGATGCTAAGTGCTAACCAGTTTTGGATAAAAAAAAACTATAATTGCATCACTGTTAGGAGAAAGTTCAAGAATATTACATTTAAGCTGCATGAAATATTGGGGTGGGAACGAAACAATATCTCAGGACCGTAAGTGCGATAGAGACACACAATTTCCTAGTTTTGCGGAAGATATGATCTAATTCCTTAGCCATATACTCCGGAGGCGATCTCGAGAAAGTGATAGTTTAGTAATAATAATGATATAGTTAATAATACGAATCATTGCATTCTTTCGATATATGAATTGCTCGATATTTTAGTGAATTCATTAATTAAGTACTTTGAACTTAAAAAAAGTATTTTACTATTGCTAACCTGCTACCAGCTTGCTTATTGGAAATTCATTGGGAATTCCTGTCATATTTAAATAACTGACATCTACGTAATTCCGCCATTCACTGGATGATTATTATTGCCCTGAATTCGTATGAGTTTTATTTCATTTCTCAAAGTGCTTCACCGGTCTTCGGCTCTATGCATCCAGCTTGATCCAGCATTCTTGCGCAAATGATAGTTCTACAAAAGCGTGGCTTGAAGAATCATTTAATTTATTTAATTACTATGTAACATATGTATGTTGATACCAACAATGCCAAATATGAACAACCGGGTTACTAGTGCAGTAATCAGACCATGTAGGCTCTTTGGCTAATTTAGTGGGAGTGTGGTGCGTGACGCCATAGGTGTACAAGTAAAGCGATGCTATTTATGGCAACCATATATTTAAATTGAACTGTATTATATAATATTTCGTAAACAAATCACTTGCACCGTTTCTGGGTCAAATACCTTAATACCCCGCCCACGTGTTTGAAAAGTGCGCGGTATGTAATTAATGGTAATAATTTTGTAATTCACACTAATAGTTCGTAGATAAAACTAAAGTCAAGTCACACTTATAAGAAAAACGTAAATAAGATACGTCCCATAAAAATCCAGATAATTAAATGGTGAGAATATCAGTAATCCTTTGCTGTACTTTTAAAGCCCACCGTTGCTACTGACACAGATAATATAATACTAGTAAACTACTGACTACGCGTAAAGTATAGTTGATTTGGTTGAACAATGACATACTGGACTGGACATACCAAACAGTGGAAGATTAAGCAGATGGACGCATATACTAGAGCAGTATCAAGTAGAACGCTACAGCCATATAAAAGACATCAACGAGAGATGCAACTCAAAAGTATTTTCCAAGTTTTACTGAAAGACACTCTCTAACAAGACAGAAAAAGAGAAATATAAACGAAACCATAGTTTCTTCGACCATAACTTGTCTTTACTTAATCCTTCCAGCAGTTTTCGAAAAAATCTACGATACGTACATACACTGAAAAAAATGAATGCCTACTAAGAGGAATTTTTCTCTTAGTTGACCCTTTTTGGATCAATGCAAATACGTATTTAGATGATTCAATAAAAGTTGTGTAATTAATTCAACTTGGTTATCTATGACTGAAGTAGCAATGTACCTAATGTATAAGTTTATTAAGTTTCCACGTTGTTTCTACCATAATATGTATTGATATAAATATGGCGCGTGATTAATTAAAAAAAACCTTTCAATAGTCAAAGCAATAAAGATAAAAATTGATATGTCTAGTAGCTTAGTTCATTCAATTATTTATACATGTGTAATGCGTTTATGACAAATATTCCACCTAACAAACACTTCAACGTTTAAATCTACCATGAAAATGATAAAATTGATCATGTAAAACTGTCAATTCAATTATTTATCATAGTTCGATCAATCGTTTTCTTGTTCATATCAATCAAGATTTAAAATATTAAAACGACTATTCGTAAACAGTTATTACTTGTCATAGTAGAAACGATTATTATCTTGTTCGTTTCAATCAAGAGAAGGGCGCGGGGGAAGGTCTGCATCAAGTGTCAAAGTAGAGCTACACAAAATCTTGGTTGAATTAAGCATAAAATAATAATAGCTTTATACAATACACTTAGTACGCTAGACCAACTATAAATAAGATCAGCTTGTTTTTTGTAATCATCCTGTTTGCTGCGTCATATGCGTTTATGATACTTGTTTATAATAGTCACATCTTAGTTGAATCAGTAAATTTTTTTCTGTGTAGTTATCGAACAAAATTAATAAAAAGAAATATATGAGAATCTATTTTGGAATTATCAAGCTTTGCTAGAACCATGAATCAATCTAATATTCGTAAGGCAGAGATAACGTTGAATATTTTGTCATATTTCAATCAAAAATAAAATGCTGACTATACTATAAGTTGCTGACTAGACCATACATCTCTATAAATGTTGTTATTTCTACATAACATTACACGCTGAATAATATAACTTTCATCATCTACATATACTAAATCAGTCGGAACGTTTACACGCAAGAACAAAGGAGACAGATCACTCACGGGAACACTAATGGGCTATTGTGTGAAATTTTCGCATCCCACACTTACAGATATCAGTTCTGGTGGTGTCACTAACGTCTGCGTTGGGTTCATTTGCGTTCATTTATGGCACTTGTCCGTTTGTACACCGATTACGTCTGTGGTTCGCGTAAAACCTTTCGCTTCCCTTCAGTGAAAGTTATTTCATTGTACAGAAATATGGAAACTTAGTCTGCCACAAAAAAAAAACTGGTGGAATTCATTTGAATACTTTACTCAAGTTTGCTGTAAAAAATATTTTATAGTTATGGATCAGCCGGTACTAAGGAAGATAATGGTAATGGTAACTGATATATTTATTTATTTATTCACTATTCGGAAGATTTACAGCAAAATAAACAATGTAAATACAAAGCAGTAAATAACAAAATGCCAATTAAAAATCTTCACCTACAAAAAACAAAACAAGCGATAACATTACAACTTTCTGTCATACTAAAATCCACAAAATGTAAATTATAAGTAAATATCCATCCAATATAGAATAGCCCATGTTTAGTCCACAAAAAAGTTTTGTGCCACTAATCGTTTTATTGTAGTAGTGCTCGTGCAAAATAGATCAACGTCAGGGTGTTCGCAAACAAATTTATTAAAACTATTGCAACTTCGCAATAAAAATGTGTTCTGCCTGTAATTCGTGCTCGCATAAGTAATGTGTAATATGGGATGCGATCGGAATTCTAAAAGGTTGGTGAGTAGATGCAGTTTGGACAAAAGTTCAGGGCTGTCAATAGTACCATTTGCTATTTTTCAAAGGAAACACAAGTCATTTATAGTTCTTCTGATAGTTAATGGCAAAAAGTGATAGCGTTTGCAGCGATGTATGTAACCGTCTCATCTCTGGTGTGCTTTATAATCCAAGAATCTCATAAATCTCCTTTGGATACCCTCAATGCGATATTAGTTACATAATCATGACAGTCGGCGTTAAAATGTTTGCGGTTATAATCTGAATAAAAACTGAGTCGATTTTACCAACAATTGATTACACTTTGACTTCGGAAATCGATTACAGTACGAAGATTTTCCGCTTAGGTTCACTGGTTTTGTTAAAATTATGTTGAAATTACGTTTATGAAGTGATTTTATAAATCGGAAGTCTTAAAGTCTTAAATTTCTTCTCGTGTTAAAAAAAAATAGCAAATATCACTGGTTTGACGGCAAATCGAAGTGGTAGGAAAAGATGAAGCTCACATCTATGTTGTTGTCGGGTGATCTTAGGCGAGCTCTTAAACTAGTCAAGAAACGTAAGAACCTCTTTTGGAACGCAATAGAGAATATTAATTCATTTTACAGTTTGATTGTTTTTAAATTAAGAAACACAGCTGATGTTCTCATTATAATCCCGAAGGGTTACGATTTTTTCAAAATTAAATGAAATATTTCGTTGCTGAACATAATAGTTACGATACATATTTGTTTATCAATATCGTGAATATCATGAGCCATGATAACCAAAACCATAATACGTATTTATTCAACTTAAGGGCTTTTTCACTGGTCTATCATCGTGATTGATACTCACTTCCGGACAAAGAGACTAATCTGAATATTATAATGTCGCCACAGCGTTGCATAATAACCTATTGAATGCTATATAATATGAAAGGCGAGCATTTACTGACGGAACTCGGTCGCTTATTACCCACTTTGTGTGACAACTGACAACTTACCTCTCAATTTAATTTTATGACACAATTTGTCAACATTTAGTAACGACATAAAAAAGGCTATCTTAGTATCTGAGTCGATATAAAATAGGAAATGCATTCCGTGCAATGAAAACGTTAGTAAAATGGGATGTACTATTGCGAATTTCTAAGATTTATTTTACTGTTGAAATAAGCAAGATTTTCGTGCGAAAAACTGACATGTCCTATTTTTATCTTGCCTCTTATCGGTGGACTATCCGCCATTCCCTCCTATTTTTGTAATAAAATAATAAAGTAATAAAATAATCAATATCTCCTTTTGCTTACTCTTACGCTTACGCTGCATAAAATAAAATAAACGAATTATTGGATAGATCTAACTTAATCGTTTCATCGAAGTTAATTATAAATGTATGTATGTATGTATTTTTCATTCTACAACTCGTACTAAAGCTGATAAACAAAGCTTACATAATATTCAAATGCCAAACCTGCTGCGAACGGAGGCATCAGGTGAAGGACGTCTTAGCGGTGACTGTACCCCGCATTTTATCTTTCTCTTCTAGTGTTATAAGGTCTTAAGTGAGTTTTAGATGGTTTTGCTTCATCACGCAAAACGGCTGAACACGTGATGAAATTGAGCAGATAGAAAACGACTTGGGTAGAAAAATTATTGGCTCCCACCATCGGTGACGTTATCAAAATTCCACGCAAAGAAGCCGCAAGGTGCTAAGTGTTACATGTTACACCACTGTAATAATTAAATGACCAATTGTTTATTATTGTCTATGTATTTACTTATGTACGCATATGCATGGTATTAACAGAAACAATCAACTTTCAATACGTAAGATTCCAACAGCGACACGTTACACAATGTGGTTCTGAATCTTTTATTTGTAGTAAGTACACATTATGCTGTTTGTTTTATCTGGGTGGTCAATAAATTATATGTGGTTACCATGTGACAACAGCACGTAAAAATGTCGGCCATACATGCTTGCTGGAGTTGCTGCAGAGCTTTTGACACGTCACGTAACAAATATGATTGATATAGCGTAGTTTCCTACATGTTTCCTATCAGTATCAACCAAACCAATAATAGTGACAAAAGGATCAGTAAGGCAACTAACTATACGTGGAAAATTTTGGTTAGTTCACGAGGTATGGGATTGGGAAGGAAGATAGATATGGGTTACGATCCATAACCTGTTAACCACCGGATATACGATATATTTGCTCTCCATACACCCATGTGTATTCTGTTGTCTGTATAATGACATATATGTATTTTCTGAGGAAGTGTGTAAGATTAAGCCCACCGCTTGTCGACTTATCTAAATACTAGCTTCCGCACGCGACTTCGTCCGCGTGGACTTCAGAATTGAAAGAAAATGTTAAGACAGCGCCATCTAGTGACGAAGTAGAAATTTCGAGTTTTTAAACATTCCTACGGGAACCCTTAAGTTTTCCAGGATAAAAAGTATCCTATGTGTTAGCCGAGTGTTTCATCTATCTACCTACCAAATTTCATCCACATCCGTTCAGTAGTTTCGGCGTGAAAGCGGAACAAACAAACAAAAAACTGACAAACAAACAAACAAACGTCCATAGTTTCGCATTTATAGTATTAGTGAGATATTAGTGAGATGAGATGAATATAGGGCAAGAAAATTTCCATGTACTAAAATGTTTCCTACTTAAAGGTGCAAGTCCGAGACCGGCTGCAAGTCGCCGACCGCAGGCGACAGGCGACAGACTTCATTTATCGACCACCGCAAGTTACACTACTGGTTTCTATGAATCTCTATGAAAGTGATTCCGAGCGCGGCGACGTGTCGCCTGCGGTTGCGGCCGGCGACACGTCGCCGGCCGCACGCAGCGACCGCAAGTCTCAGGACCAGTATTGCGGCCGACCGCAGAGCGGTTACACGCGTTTCTTTTCTTTTTTTGCATATAATAACAACAATTCGTCGTCATCTTCCTCCTCTAACAAATGACACACAAAATTATTGTTAAACACGTCCGATATTCTGACTCGCGCGAAGGTACGGAAACGACAGGGTATAAAAGATGACTGAAGTGCAGTCGCGCTGGGAATGGCGGCGGCAGCGACATGCGGTCGGACCGCAGCGGCCGGCCGCAGTGTCGCCTGCGGTTGTCGCCTGCAGCCCGTCTCGGAATTGTACCTTTATCCGCTCCAAATTAAAAAAAAGCACGTCACTGTCAAATCTGTCAAACTAATCAATCACGATAGTGAGATATCGTAATAAGCTGATAACCCGATTAGCGTAAGTGGCGCACCGGGTGAAGGCCGCGCCGAAATTGCTTTCACTCTTACGCAACATGGCAACACGCTGCGCGGACGCAGCCGCCGGCGCACGCCGCCGCCGCCGCGCGCCGTGCGTGTGCGCTTCCTACTCAGATACGGCAGGGTTTGTGTATAAATAAACAAACTGTCGTCGATGGAATGCGGATTAGCCTGTGTGGTAATCTGGAAGTAACTCAAAAAAAAAAAAACCGGCCAAGTGCGAGTCGGACTCGCGCACCGAGGGTTCCGTATAAATTCATAATCACACATATCTTGAACTCTATATTTTTTATATTTGAGTTGATTGAATGAAAGGTAATTTGCGGTTTGCGATTTATGACGTATTAAAAAAAAACTACTTAGTAGATCTCGTTCAAACCAATTTTCGGTGGAAGTTTGCATCGTAATGTACATCATATATTTTGTCTAGTTTTATCATTCTCTTATTTTAGAAGTTACAGGGGGGGGACACACACATTTTACCACTTTGGAAGTGTCTCTCGCGCAAACTATTCGGTTTAGAAAAAATATATATTGGAAACCTCAATATCATTTTTGAAGACCTATCCATAGATAGATACCCCACACGTATAGGTTTGATGAAAAAAAAAATTTTTTGAGTTTCAGTTCTAAGTATGGGGAACCTCCAAAATTTATTGTTTTTTTTCTATTTTTGTGTGAAAATCTTAATGCGGTTTACAGAATACATCTACTTACCAAGTTTCAACAGTATAGTTCTTATAGTT
The DNA here is from genome assembly GCA_958295455.1 of Coleophora deauratella. Classification (NCBI taxonomy): domain Eukaryota; kingdom Metazoa; phylum Arthropoda; class Insecta; order Lepidoptera; family Coleophoridae; genus Coleophora; species Coleophora deauratella. The sequence goes on along the minus strand of OY282409.1, from coordinate 6,770,375 downwards.
TCGGAAAAAAGTGGCTGTGACATACGGACGGACAGACAGACAGACAGACAGACATGACGAATCCATAAGGGTTCAGTTTTTTGCCATTTGGCTACGGAACCCTAAAAACTGAGTACTTCTATGTTACTCTATATTCACCGATCCCATAGTCTTCTGCACAAATCTGATGCAGTCTGTGCGTAAGAACCCCAAACTTTTGTGTGCAAGCGACCAACGAGACATTTTCTATCCAATTTGGCTTTTCTGTGACGATTCTTGCTAGAATAAAATATACAGTGGCTTATTATAGTGTTCATGTATACTTTAATACACAAAAACCTAAAATAATTACATTGAACCACATTACAAAGGAACATTATGTACTATAGTGCGAGGGTGAGAGAAGGGACGGGATAAAACTATCCTATCTTGGTCCCGTTCCCGACCCGTGAAGCGGTCGTGGCTCAGTGCGGCTTGCGTGGTCGCGTCGATCACGCAGGTTAATTGACTACAGACATGGTCTTAACTTGGATGAGTTTGACTGTTAGTGGCATTTAAGCCGTTGGTGCCAGCTGCTATCACTAGATGGTAGTCGTTAAGCCATGTCGGAGGCCTTATAGGCGGCTTGAAAACTTCTGACACTGGTGTTGGCCACTAGCCCCACAACCTCCACCAATCCGGACTTGGCCCCCGTGGGTGGAGTATGGCCTAACCTTCCTAAAGTATGGGAAGAGAACCGTGCCCCTGCGGTGGGGGTGATATGGGTTGCTAACGATGTTGTTCCCACCTGTATCTAAGCTCTTTGGATCGAGCTCTAATGTTTGTTTTGAGTCCCGAGGGAGTCCGATATTTTTACTGAATGAAATGTTCCCTATTAATAAGATAGTTGACTAAGTTGACGATTCTATCCCTTTCTCCGTTAAAAAAAGTTTTGATTTGATTTCCGTTGCGACTTGGAAGAAGGACAAACAAACTCACTTTCGCATTATAATATTAGTAAAGAGTATAATTTAAATTTAAAATTTTGATCACCGTGTAACCTAGGCTGATTAGATGGATCGACCCAGCTCATATTGCTTAATTTAACACTATGTAAAATTCATTCGGCAGTGTTTTGATGTAATATGGTAATGTGATGATGCGATGACCTTAGCATTGTATTGTATCAGCACTCAAATATTGGGGTCACTAAGATTATGACATTTTATAGGTTCACACTTTTATTTACGAAAACGGTGTTAATTATGATAATGTAATCAATAACTCAAAATGTCGAATATCTACTTGTAGCTGCGTTGTTACGTATTGAAAACTTGAGAAATTTCATTAAGTTCATATTTACTATTGAATTACTTTTAATTTAAAAAATAATAGTTATGTAACGATAAAATTTAAATGTTTTCAGAATTAACGAATTTTAGCTAGATTTTTCTGTTGCGTTTTTCTGTTGTAGATTCGTTCGAATTTTCCTTAGTTGTATTAAATTTGTAAAGCTTTAGGTAATTTACCCAGCAGGGGGACGAGTTATTCTGACAAAAAAGTCCTAGGAATATTCTGATTAACTGTGTTGTTATGAGTTCTATAATCGTAGTACTGAATGAAAAGGTAAACGTTGCGGTCTGTGGATTCCTGTAACACTCCGTAATACGTATTGCACGTGTTGCAGCACCGGCAGTTTACTGATTACTCGCCTTGCGTTAAGTTATTCAGGTAGTTGGCTGCATCACAAATAATAATTTAATACTCAACATTCTATCTGACATATGTACTGACTCAAAAAATAAACTTCAAAGTGACTGGATTGAGTGAATCTTATTTTACACAGAGTGTTAATGTCACTTTACTACAAGAGATACGAATACTTTCAAATGAATAGATGACCAGGTCGCGGTGGAAGAGTATGAGATTTTGCTTTGTAGTTACTCGTACTTTCAAACCTTTCTGCGAGATTCAGACCGCCTCCGTAGACCAGTGGCTAGTCCACTCGCTTCACATCAGGAGGTCGCGGGTTCTTCCCGGCGGGGTCCAACTTTGTAGGACTCCGTTTGGTTGGTGGTAGGACATTTTCTGAGCCCGCCTGGCTAGCTACCACCATCTTAACTAAGTCTTGCCGCCAAACATCAATGTTAACAGCATTGATGTGTTCCGGCATGAAGATAAGATAGATGATTCCAAGGGCTTACCAATTGAGGGTAAAAAATAATAATAAAAAAGACGCATTGAACACACACGCAGCTGATTGGAAAACCAAGATAGTTTCTTTAGTCTCGTAGCAAAAGATCACACGTCTTAACTGCCTGCTAATGGCTTAACTATTACGTAACGATGTGACATAGTCCGTCGCACTAAGGAGATTTAAAGCTTTACGCTTATTCCAGTCAGGCAACAGACAAGAGTATAAAGTATTGCATTTGCATACAGTTTGTCTGTCGCAACTAAATTATTTAAAAAAAATTGTTTTATTTAAAAAACTAACTGTATTCTAAATTTCTTTATTTTCAATAAGGGTTCTAAGTATCTAGATATAGGTCTAGCTGGCAATATTTTCGTGCATTCTTTATTTTCCAGTCGCAACATTCGAAACGAACTTACGAATCGAATTAAATTTGGAATTCGGTTGAATGTCGCGACCTCGAAAAGTAACACGTCCTTTTCGGGGTTACCATGTTGCAATAAAGGGCGCGGGCAGTATCTTATGTAACTGGTCATGTGAGAATTGCAACACTGTATGACTAAAAACACTGCCGGCTTCTTCAACCGCATAGCGAGTGATTCGCCGTATTTGCATTCGCCCGGGCTTTTGCTTGCAACACTGCATGTAAATGTAGAGCATTATCTCACTGACTAAAGTTTTGAAACAGTGTGTATTCTTAAAATTATTAAAGGTGTTGTGATTTTTTATTTTAGGTATAGTTTCATCATATACTTTTATTTAGTTAATTTATCTGTCCATTCCGGGAGTTGAGTGCCTCAAAAATAAATTATGAAATATTATTCACTAAATAAGTATCTGTTTTATTTAAATTGCAGAACAACTTAATTGGACGGATTTTTATTACAAAAAAATTCGTAATTAATATCCCAAATACTACATTGAACAATGACGTCATCGTTCCTGATTTCAAACATTAAAAAAAAGATCGTTTTTAACATTTGATAAAAAAAGTAACTTAGTTGACTAGATTACAGTACCCTATGAGTCTGTAAATCTTTTAAAGTTATATTTATCTAAATTATTCAAATCGTAAATTTATTTCTAGTTCTAGTTTCAATGTTACGACTTGGGTTAATGCGTTAATGTCCGCAAGCGACCTAGATCTCGATTTCCTAGTTGCATGCAACCCGCACACAGCGTGACAGCCTTCAGTTGTGCCAAGAACAAGGACTTATTCGTGAATTTAGTTGAGGATGTTATAAAGTAGTTTTAGCAAGCAATAATTCAAGTAGATCATAGTATATTAATCCATTTTAAGTTGTTGACCATATCTTTCGAATCAAAACCAAAAAACGTTTTATTAAATGGAAATAATCTTTCGATTTCACAATATAATCTTAACCTCAGAAAAAAGAACTCTGTTGAGAACAATACAGCATACACAATGCTATATCTTCATTTACTACGACAATGCAAAAAAAAACAATGATTTGCATAGCAATGGACGAACGACGAAGCGATTCTGTTATCTTTTACTCTGGTTATTCTCTTGCGTAATGTAGAGTGCTTGTATGCTCTGTGAAGATTGATTTGTGATCAGCTGATCGGATGGAATGGAACCGATATAGCTGTGTAACGCACACTAAATGCAAGCAATAAAATATAGTATTGTTTAGTAAAAGTCTTATAACCTGGGGGTCTTCAAGGCGAGAGTGAATAGGTTTTATTTGGGATTGCGTGTTCCACCATCGACTCCATCGTCACTTACCATCAGGTGAGATTGGAGTCAAACGCTCCCAAATCTTGAATAAAAAAAAAAGATAATTGACCACGCTGAATATGTTAAAAACAACCGACTTCAATCACAACAACTCCAATTTTGCTATGTTTTTGTTGATTTTCTCAAAAACCGCTGAATCGAATTCGTAAAAATTTTTATGAGACCACCTGTGAAGTATAAACAAAACAAAAAAAGAATTTTCCAAATCGGTTCAGGCGTCTTCGAGAAATCGGTGAACATACATAAAAAAAAAAGATTCCGACGAATTGAGAACCTCCTCCTTTTTTTGAAGTCGGTTAAAAAGTACACTCACAACAGATTGCACACTAAACAATATAGTGCACAAACGAAAAGGGGTGAAATTATAGACAATTTTATGGACCCATAATTTTTTTTTCCTTTAAATACCCTATATACAGTTTGTTGCCATAAATATTTTCCATCGCAGACAGAGTTGATAGTGTTAGTGTTATAATATTTTCAGTTTAAATACACGTCAAAAAATTCTGTAATTTTCAATCAATGGCCTTTAGTCTATTGCAGACGATTTATGACAGTGCTTCTGAGGCAACTTTTTAAGTGGCTCAATAAACCGATGCGAGAGCGGCACACTCCCGCGGGCCTGGTTTGCGGCTGGTGTGCTAGTGCCGCCCCGGTGGCGCTTTTCCCTCCTGTCAGCTAGTGATCTAAACCAGTAATTAATCAGCATCTGTAATTTTAGGATAAAGGATTTCAAAATTTACTGTCTACAGCATAGCATAGGAGTCTATATAACCGTGAAAATACCGACAGTCCCAGGAAGGGTAATGCTTTTGTTCAAATGTAATATCTGTTTGTTTGGCCGAGTCTGTAGTTGAAGGGTATAACGAAGTCTTATTGCTATCAGTCCGTGTTTGTTTGTCTGTCCGAATGTCACGGGTCTTGTGTCGAATGTTGAACCAAAACTGAATAACTCATGCATGGAACTCAAATAGAGAGCCAAATTGTACTTGGTCGTTTTTTTAGGTTACTCATACGTTGTTCATTTGACATTAGTTTCGCGAATAGTAGAAATTCGTTTCACTAAACATATTATTTTACTTTTGGTGGGCGTTCTAACAACTCATTATTGGGTGCCTACAATTAAAGATCGTTCACTAAATAGATGTAATTGCTTGTATCATTTAGCTGTACTGATGATGATTACTCTGCTTATGTCACCTACCTATTAAATTATAAATATTTCTATTAGTGACGGATGACTGACAGTGGTAAACGGAACAATCATCATAAGTTTGTGTGTGTCATGTAATTACTTACATTTATATATTGACTTTCATAAATGTATAATTTCGCTTTATTCATGATCATATGATTTGGTTATGTTAGCCATTTATTAAAATAATATAAATATTTCTTAGCGTCGCTTCTGGCAGCGATGGCGTAGCCAGTGCAATAATTTTACCGAAGGAAAGGTAGAATTCTGTTATGAGTCCGAGTATTTATTTCACTATTAACTTTCACTATGTGTAATATAGTATAGCTATTTTTGTTGCATATCTTGTTGTTGAACATTAAAATGTACTGTTTAATCGCTCAAAATGTGCCTTCATGAAAAATCGAAAATCGCGTTTTCCGTACGATTGCGTAAAATTTTCAAAACGAATAAACTCTTTGCAGTGTATTAGGGTTGTTTCCTTGGTTGGTTGCCGGGACTTTGTACCGAGCACCCGTCTGTTGAGTTAATTTTTCAATTATTTCTGTTTTAGAGTAGTTTCAACGTATTTTTGTGATGGGGAAATAGCTGTGATTCAGATTCAGAGATAAGCGGTCATAAGAGGAGGATTAATTCGGGAGAAAGCTCCGTTTTCCGAGTTCCAGCAGCAAACCACCACGTGGAGCGTCTTTAAGTGCCCATCACCCTTAGAGCCGTGCCTTTCACTTGACATTGGCGTTTCGCAATTTTTTTATTGAAGATTCTCCCATTTTTCACTCGACATTGGCAAAATCACGCTCAATATCACGCTCAATATGTGGAATGCCAAATAGAAAAATAGAATAGAATAGAATAGGGTTGTTTCCTTAAAATGGTAAATCACCAAGTGTGTAAAAGGGTTATAAAGTTTATTGTCAACTCCAGACAGGAAGTAACTACTAGGTCTATATGCTCCTACATATATTTCTACATTGTCCCATGTATCAGTACTTGTACGCTCCATATAAAAGACATCAACGCGAGATACAAGTTCCTCACATTGACTAATTTTAAGAAAAACTTTATAGTAGTTGTATTATTTAAACTTAGGTTAAGAGACAGTTTTTCTTCTACCTAACGTTACCTGGTGCCAGGGTCCGCTTTATTAACATCACACTAATATTATAAATACGAAAGTATGGATGTTTGTTTGTTTATTTGTTCCGCTTTCACGCCGAAACTACTGAACGGATTTGAATGAAATTTGGTAGGTAGATAGATGAAGAACTCAACTAACATATAAGATACTTTTTATTCTGCAAAACTTAAGGGTTCCCGTAGAAATGCTTAAAAACATTTTCTTTCAATTCTGAAGTCCACGCGGACGAAGTCGCGGGCGGAAGCTAGTTAAATATAATTTTAAAAAGTAAACACGTTTACGTATTTTTTGACTTGTCTGCCTCAGACAGAGGACACGAGTAAATACGAGTGCCTAAATTTTATTTTATTTTAATTTTGCGTAAATAGCAAAAAAATATTCCCCTTCCTAACAAAGTTGGCAAATCAGATCAATTTCTATCGAGAGATCTAATTTTGTTTTATATTAACAGCAAGTAAAACAGAGGTTCTTCAGTATAATTAAGTAGAAGCTCCAGTTAATAGGTCCTACGCATTTGTTACACCTCTATGTTTTACAATCTAACTTTAGATATCCAAACATGCAGTCCTCTCAAATTAATTTGGAATATAATGTGAACCTCTGTTTGCATTGGCTCGTAGGCAAGCAGGCTGCCTATGGGGAAGAAAGCTGATATCGCTTGACTCATACTAACTGTCAAAACGTATAGAAAAAATTGTTTACGTGAACTAAACATAAGATTATTAAAAAAATGCCGCGTTGTGTGGCGATTAGTTGCAATAATAATTTAAATAATTAATTTCCTAAAGTCTCGGATGAAGAAGACGTGGGAAAAGTTACGTTTTCAATTATGTACTTTTCAACTTCGCCTTTAGTTGAGGAACAGTCCAAGTTGCATACATTTTCCATTTAATAATTTTACAGAAAAAAAAACCTAATTTATAACACCTCGATAATAAAAAAACGCGGAACTAATTGAAAGTTGTTATGAGTCAAGCGTCCGTAGCGCCATCTGCAAATAGCTTTGCGTTTTCTTCCCCATTTAACCAGCGCTCCAAATATCGCACTTTCGCTCATTCACACTTAGTTACTCAATAATAAGTGATAAGATAACTCATGACGTAATACTGCTATGTTTACTCTAAATACATACAAATTGATAGCACTTCTTTGGTTGGTTTGATTTACGAGATATTGGGATTTTTCTTGCACCCGCCTCTGTTTAACCGACCATAGACCGTAGTTTGACGAAGAGAACAGTATTGCCGTTACAGTAGTTTTACTGTATTATTAGTTATTATGTAACCTCGCGCCAGTAATGAATCCTTACTTCCTTACTTAATATTATAAATGTAAAAGTGTGTTTGCTAGTCCGTTCTTACTTCACATCGCAATGGAGAAACGGATTGAGGTTATTGTTTGTACAGTCCTAGTGGACAGGATGAATAGTGACCATACGCTAATTTATATAGGGTTCTTATGAAATATCAACAAAAGTACCCGGCCTTTGACTGACTTTTGGCCACTGATGAAACTATAAAATTTTTCTCAAGTATACTAAATTCGTAAAAAAAAATTTTGACCTCATACCAATTGATCAACAGATCCGTCAATTTTGTATGGAAAGTCCAAAAATTTTTTGCAAATTGAGAAATAGGTTCCTTGGGGAAAGTTGCTGTGGAGAAAGGCATTGTATTTTTTTTAAAGAGACCCTATATACATATTATTAAAGTATTGACTCATTTATTACATGACTTCCAAGGACAATCAAAAACGATATAAACGCGGTCGGAGCCACGGACAAAAACTAGTGCTAAAAATATCTCATTCAAAGGCTATTGAACTATTTTGTACACAGAGACTGCGAAAGCGTAACTGAGGCATTTAGTTATTGAAATTTGTGGTTTTGCTGTGTACTTTGGAGACTTGCGTTTTTAGTTTTTACGCAATGCGTAACTTCGTTTTTCTTCAAAGTGCAAATAACTCCAGATTGTTTGCGTGATTTGTTGTCTTAATTAAATTAGGTGTTTATTTAATTATTGTTATTATTTTTAATTTATTTTATTTAAGGAATAGAATTTTATATTGTAATTGCATGACTTTTTGATTTATTTCGCAAATAAGGGCTTACCGATTCAACAAAGAAGTTCTTAAAACTGTTTCGCAATACAGTGGCATGTAATTTGAATAATATTTGTCATTATTTAGAGCAGCGCGGTCGCTTCATGACAAATTGTTATGCAGACTCGCCTGCCGCCTCGCCGCCCTGTCTACCGGGCATCCGCAAACGGACGGAACGAATCACTTATTTATTTAGACGCACTGCTTTTACTTTCCTCTCATTCCTGTCATAGATAGTGTATATAGCTTTGTTGCTACAAGCAAATACTGATGCCGATTGATTCTTTTGTTACGCAATTACGATACATAGTTATATTGTATGACAAGTAAGCATTTAGAACATCAAATCTAATTTTTATTAATTAAAATAAATATTCTTTTATGTTCTGTGGTAGAAAATTTAATATTAAAAATGGCAACGATCCTCAGTTCCCTTCTGGGTCCCTCACAGTTAGATCGTAATTTTGAACGTGCACGCGAGTGGCACTTACTTGATCTATTACGAAAACTATGATTCTGTCATGTTTACTGGACCAGTGTTCTATTGAACTACTCAATATACTGAACACCCTCATACAGCTTTGCTGAATTTGCAAAAAAAGAATTTCTCATACAAAGTTCGATTTGTATTACTTGTTCCTTTACTTTTTCGTTTTTAAATAAATCTTATTGTTAGTACAAAAGTGGTAGATTACTATTTTTGGTCTTTCTTCAAATTGACTTTAGTGTCATTCGGACTTCTGTGCTCTTTGTCTAGTATTTATTGTACCGTATGTATCATTGTGGTATGCGTAGTTCTGCAAACGCAGCACGCTGGTCGCTTCCCCGGCTTCGCGACGAGTCGTTTTGTCTTATGTAACGTTTGGCAGTTGTCATCGCAGGCTCTGTAGGAAATTTCTGGAACTTTTGCGGTATACTGCGGTGATGCTCTAGGCGCATAAAATATGACTTTACAAGGTGAATTTGAAATCATAATATTTTAAGCTATGTTTTTATTTCTCTCAGGAAGGAAGCTGAAGAAGATTTCCCATGAAACAAAGTATATTATAGTTGGAAAATGTCATAAAAAAATACTTAGAGTTTAGAGCGTCATTTAATTATTGCAAGCGTATGTACCAATTTAGCGCATATGAAGACAGCTTATTTTATCCAGCATGTGAAACAAAACCCATGAATAAATAAAGAACACAAAAATTAAAAATATATAATATATATTCATAAGAATTGTGTAAGGAGGTCCATAGTATTACGCGAAATAGATTTTTCGCAAGCATCATAAATCTAAGTAGATTTACGTAATATTTAAGTGGTACATTATATTAAAATTACGTGTTACGATTATACCATAGCATATGTAAAGAGATAGAGAGAAATTCAAGGATTGTGTCTTGTACATCACTTGGTGGATTCCTTGAATGCGTGATATTTTATTCATCGCGTTTCCATTTATATGACATCTAATCGGGAAATAAAATAACTTTCTTAAAGAAGATCAGAACAAATCAATTTTGGGATCCTCCATACAAATTTGGTTAATCAACGTGATCTATTCATACTAAACTGTAAAAAATAATCTCCAGTTGTATGGGTTTCTTGGGGACGTTTGCTCAATTTCATCCCATTTTTTTTTGTTTTCAATGTAATGGGAAACAATGTAGTGAGGAACTTAAACTGTGGCGTGGACCCTCCACAGCAACAAGACTGTGAATTAAAGCAATGAGTGTATTCAACAAAAGCTACAAGTAAAACAGCAATGAAAATATAAAACGCAAACTTATGAAATGAATCTTTTAATCTTTTTTTCTTTTGAAGAAACGCCTGTCTGTCTCAGTTAAAAATGTATTTAAATATATATATAAAAAGTATTTACATGTTACAAAAAATTTTGCAACACAATACTTGTCGTATATAACGAAGGTTAACAGCTCCAAAAACGAAAAATCTTGTGAAACTATGTCGAATGGCGTCCCAATCGCCCAAAGATGTTAATGTTACTAAATTTGTTATAATAGAAATATTTTTACTAAATGTGAGTTAGCCATTTTGCAACCGTGCCACATCAGTTGTGTCAGAAAGCTGCACATTGTAAAACAAATTATTGTCGAAGCTCGAACTTCATACGCAAATGCTTTTTATTGAGTGCTTTTTCGCAACCGTATTGAAAAATGTCAATGATACGTAAAAGTTAATATTGGAACAAAAGTATGATTGCAAACTATCGTGACAATGTTGACGTTGACATCATATTTATCACAATGTACTTTTATCATAGAGAGAAAATTCTCTGTCGCCTTATCCTCTTATGCCAGTCGTAATTACAATAAAAGCCATAGACTATTGTACATTCTTCTTCTTCTTATCGCGTGGCACTTTTAACCGTGCATTGAAACTGTCTGCTCTCCGTGTCTACCTTGTGGGATATTTAATACATTCTGTGGTTGCAATTCTATTAGACTGTTTGAACCTATAAGCTACTAGAGATATTTGGTTGCCAAACTCTTACTATAAATATTAGATTGCCAATAACTTGCTACAATACGTGAATCTTGTTGCCAAACACAGTGAGCCGGCGGCGTTGTCCGATGTGTTATTTTTGTTGAATATTTATGTATGTGTCAATTATAACGTTACTCATCGGTTATAGGTGTTTAGAGAAGATTTGTATGTAATCAGTTACAGAGCTTTGATACATTATAATTACTTTTTAACATTGATACACTAAATAGATAATAAAAAACAGGGCTACTTACTACTATTAAAAAAAAAAAAAATGGCGGTTTCTATGATTTAAAAACTCGGCGGGGCTAACGAAAAGTTAAAATAAATAATGACAGAAACGATTCACTTAAATTTAAAGTCAGAAATAACGTTTGTGAATAAGCCTATATCATGTTACTTCTTTCTTTTTTAAACCTGCTCTTAAACTTTGTCTGGTGTTGTCGTACAAGTAAAAAAAGTTTGCTCGACGCATATTCGTCGCGGACGTGTTGCGATGACCATGCACTTTCGGTCATTGCATTCAACATAGCAATGATTTGAGCAATACAATGACCACTATTTGGCAGCCTTGACACACTCTCGTGCAATTATTATTAGTACTGGTATTATATTAAATTGTTAAAGTTACTCCACGTTCAATTGTTGAAGCGTAATTATCTGAGTTGCATGACATGCGCAACAGGGGTCAACAACGGATTGACAGTGAATATTTGATTTGGGTATTAGATCATAACTATCATGAAAAATAATTATTAAATATAAATTAAGTAATGAAATGTCATAATAAATAACATATAAATAAAAGATTTCATATTTTTGAAGTATTTTATTTGTATGTTATTCATTTTGTACGATAATAAACACTTAATTTCTATTCACCAGTGTTAACATATTAAATGCAGTATTTTCTCTACAAATAAAGCTCTTGCAGTAAATTCATTGACAGGTACTCACGTTCATAGCTGTAAATTTCCCTCGCAGTATCTCCCAAACACGAAGACTTCGGGTAACTCGGTGCCGACGCACTGAGCACTGAACCTTAGTCAACAAACTCTTCACCAAAATCCTTCACTCACTAACGAGAGTCATTATTAACAGCACTGCACACTTAATGAGGTTACTAATGTCACAGGTTTAAAAATTTCTTGACCTCGTGACTTCAGACAGTCCTTTTGAATAGGTTCAAGGATTGTTATTTTTCTTGACGTTTGAACTTGTGCTCCCGAGTCTGTTATATGCAGAAGAAAGTTATCAGATTGTATAATAGGAGTTATGACATTTGTATTGTCACTCGAGGTTGTGGCTTGCCACTGTTCATCGCATTGTTTGATGCTCTCACGACTTTTTACTATCGACGCGCGCGTGTGCGACCTTGATTACTCTGCTCAGATTAATGATATAGTGTATGAAATTATGGTTTATATGAAATGTTTGTGTCTGAATGAACAGCAAGAAAACGATAACTAATTAGAGTATAAAAGTACAAGTTTAGGATAATCGTTTCAACGAATAAGGTAGTAACGAGAGTCTATTTTCAACCGACTTCAAAAAAAGGAGGAGGTTCTCAATTCGTCGGAATCTTTTTTTTTTTTTATGTATGTTCACCGATTACTGAACGCCTGAACCGATTTGGAAAATTCTTTTTTTGTTTAAAAGGGTATACTTCACAGGTGGTCCCGTATAAATTTTATCGAAATCGATTCAGCGGTTTTTGAGAAAATCAACAAAAACATAGCAAAATTGGAGTTGTTGCGATTGAAGTCGGTTGTTTTTAACGTATTCAGCGTGGTCAATTATTTAAATCAGCATCGCCCTGCATTAGTGCAAAAAACTTTTGTCAAACTTAATGACACGAATAAAGGAAATATTTTTAAAACGAGAGAATGGTTTGATATAGTTTGTGGAAATGAGCACATTGTTGTGTAAGACACGATTGTTTACCGTAAGTTAAGTAGAGAAAAATTGGACCGAAATAATGAGATCTCCCTCAAATTAATTTTAAATTAACTAGCAAAGGAAATTTGGGCTTGCAACTCATAATTATTTAGATTCTTAAAACTATAGTTAATAATCGTTATGTGGTAATTGATGGTTAGCTATTGCTCGTTACAACATTCATAACCAATAGAAATATTTTAATTTCGTAGATGGTTAACGACGCTTTACGTCACGTCTGTACAGCAAAACTAAAACTGAAGTATTATCTAACTGTTGACTAATTAAAACTGATGATTGCCCCCCATTAGTCATAGTTTGAGAGGTAAACGGGGAAGCTATTACCGACCACGTAACAGGTTTACCATTTCTAAAGACGATGGGTCGGAAACGTGATAGTTTGTCAGATAACTAAATTAGACTGAGATCAACAACCTTAACAGGGTTAATGAGATCATCTGCAAGACAAAGAGTTTGTATATACGTATGTAAAAAAATATTAATTAGTAAGTCCTATTTTTTGGATTTTTAGATACTTGTTAGCGTTTTTTGAATCTATTTCTTCTTTGAGTTTAAATATTTCAATTTGAGGGCGGATATGAGCGAGGATGATCTTATAAAAAGGATGTAGAAGAAATGTCAACGTGGAGGAGATTATTTCGGAAAAGAAGCCCTGGTATACCTATAACTCGCCATAAGGCTAGGTTCTGTAGAGAAAATGAGGTATCTTAGTAGATTCTGCCTACTCCAGAATAAGGTGTGAGTAAATGTATGTATGTAAGTTATGTTACCTTTCTTTTTAAAATTTAAATCTTTATTACACATGAAATATATCATTAGTTTAAACAAGTAGTCAGAAGCTCATTAGCTCAATACGTAACGTAATGCTAGATCAGTATGTAACTGTGGCATGGCTTGATGCATTACGGGAATACCAGCACTCGATACGCGTAGGACGAGATCGGCCTGGGCTTGTTACGTCAGAACAGGTCTAAGTTACGTAGGGTTAGGTAAGGATCTGTTATACAGCTAGCCTAGTGACTGGACTACGCTAGTAAACGTAGAACCTGATAGTTATCGATGGATTTGCACGAACAATGGCCAATAAGCGGGGTGCAAATTATACAGGTGGATTTTATCGATAACTTCGGAATAGGGAAGTGAACGTAATAAGAGTTAGTCTCGAGTTTTTTTTTGTTTTGGTTTGTGGCACGCAAAAAATTACGAGTATGCAATTGAGAAAAAAACACTGTTTATTTTTTATAGTTCGGAAAATGAAGTAATATTACAAGTAGACCAAAACTTTTAAATATTTAGGTTGAACATATTCGATGATTTTTTTAAGAAGTAACTCGCTGGCTGAAGTAATTTTATACCAGATATGTGTAATGTACAAATCTAAATTGGTATCATATAGCTTATTTGAGAAACTTTACTGAAATTTACATTTTTTTTCTTATTACGTAAAACATGTATAGATATACGACGAAGCTCATTTTGAAAAAATATTGGTACCGCAATCAACATCGGTTATTATTAGGTCTAGGTATTAGGTTTTCACTTAAAACAAGAACATTTTTATAGCTTTTCTATTTAAAAAAATATTGCAAGCTAAAGTAAATAGCGTCCTTTAACGAGAACTGAAAACCGCTGATAACTAAACGACCCGGTCACACAGGTAAAAAAAAACTCTAAAACGGAACAAACAATAAAGGTTGCACACATCACATAAAGAACAATCAAAACAAATAGTTAGGTACTATGACTAAAGCTGAATACTAACAGAGGGCTACAGGCAAAGTTATCGAGATTGGGCTCGCGACAGCTGCGCGACGCGACTCCGCGTGGTAAACTGACTGCGAACGCGACGCTGAAGCCGAACCCAGCGCTGGGTTACAAAATCGCGGTTATGTCGGCAACTGGCACCAGCGGGCCGCGGCCGGCGTGCCTGCGCGGGCGCCGCCAACCTGCTCGTTGCACCCGGTAAACGGGTCAGGATCTCGGTCAGTGAAATGGTGTGGTGTTACGAAACTAAAGACGCAATGGCTTGGCCTGATTGACTCTTCATGTCACCAACATATTGGTTGTGAAAGAGCTTCCAAATATGTATATGTTTCGGAAGACTTTAACAATGCTTTGCTTTGCATCGTGTCAGCGAGTTCTTATCAAAATACTTATAAATTTTATAAGACTTTTAAGCTATGGTGGTTTTCCAATGCGGGTCCTCAGGAAACTGTAAACCTACAAACTCATTTTTTATTTTTATTTAAGTGGGTTATTTATAGACACTTTTAAATACGTAAGTAATGTATAACTAAAATATGTTTTTGTTAAAATTTATATTCACACTGAAACTGCGGTTGTTACTTAAAATTTATACAAAGTCGTAAGAAAAAAAATATTCATTTCATCTGATTTTACGAATCATTTATATGGTAGTTAGCTTGTTTTAATTACCTGCACGTAACAACATTTACCGGAAACAAAAATATTGTAATAATAAGAATAAAATGTAATAATGTTGTTATATGTTAACTGTGTAAATAGTTACCGATTTCAAACAGTTAATTTTAACAGTACACCGTAAATAATTTGTGAGCATGGTCTTGCATCACGAGTTGTGGCTAACAACAGCACTTGAGATCGTAAAGCCTCGAGCGGACAAGAAGACTCGGTTTCTTCCAGAAATCGAAAGTTCTTCGCTTTTGTGGGACGTGTTATGACATAATATAATGAGCTTCTTGCCAGCGTTGCCAGGCGCCCAGTCAAAGGAATAGAAACTGATTGTAAAGGGAGATTTATTTACTGATGTAAGTAAAGCGGCAAATCGGTAGATGTAGATACTACTGATAAAATAACTAACGAAATAAAAACGACTACCTCCGACCTTAAAAGTCGAATAACTCGAACACTGAATCGATCTTCACTCAACATAGCTACAAATTCAAATCTGCTCACTTATGCCTACGGTGCCACAAACAGTGAAGACTTCAAACTCATACGTATATTAGTATCTTCTAAATCGGGGGTTAATTGAACACGCATCTTATCATGTACGAATAACGTCGAGATGTTATGAAAGAATATTTATAAGAAATAAAACAAAAAAGAAACGGAACGTAATCTATTCGACGTACAGGCACTCATGAATGAGAATCAATTATATTTAAAGTTTCCACAAAATTTTAAAGAACTTGCAGTTGTCTCTGGCCACAATGCAAATACATAGTTGAGCTTTCGCTTCGCACAAATTATAGACTATATGTATGTATAATGAATATTCTCATCAGCTTTAGAGCACTTTACTCCACACTCGGACCTTTCTAATCGACGGCGATCGGATTGACTCTGTTCCAGGAAGTCGGTAATGCACAATGAAATCTCTGCAGCACAACATTGACAACTACCTATGTGATCGGAAGATGGATGGTAATGTGCATTTTAGTACGTCTATGGTCTATGTGACATCACTGGATATACATCATCCTCAAACTGTAATAAGTACAGGTTATATTCGGGATTTTCAACACTGTTAAAACTAAAACATACCGAATTCTTGAATAACTTTGAAACTGTTCATAGAATTAGGGATTTTGATTGTCACTGGCACATAGTCATTATTCGTATACAAGCATACTCGTAATACGAGTTCCTATGTACCTCAATTCAGATAAGTGCAGTAAGATGTAAAAGAAACAAAGATAAATAAAAGGTACTAAAAGTTGTCTGTTCAGAAAAATAATAATTGAGAAGCCTTTATGTGAGAAGCCCAATAATTTTGCGATTTCAAATGAAAACTAGTATGTTTGTATTTGTTTCCTTTTTTTCTCAAAACTTTTAGAAAAAACATGCTTCGTAGAAAATAGAATCATCTGTGGGGTCGTATAGTACCTACATCATTGATTTTGTTACACCCTATTATATGTTTGGCTTTAAGAACTAAGAATGAAACTAAACCACGAAAATCCATAGAATATTTTGTGTATTCCAGTACAAACGATTGTCTATTTCTATAGTATATCGAGTATCTATGTGAATTACAAAAAAAATATTACGTCAAAAAAGAAAAGCGTGTTACGGTTTTGCCTATGAATACATACTACCAGTTTATACAATGTCGTGCAATACGACACTCAAGAAATAGGATCCTCTGACACAAATGTTATACGGACTATGCAAGTCAAACAGCTAACTAAACATGCTTAAATTCAAATTATTGTTATTTATATATGAAGTGTGTGAAAGCGTCAAGTCTAAAAGTAACTTACTTCAACACATACAAACATTAATGTCTTCTAAAATATGAAATTTACTTCGTTTTGTTACAAGGGTTGTACCTCATATGTCATATTATTTATTGCAAATGAGATGACATATGTAAGTCACAGCTGAGTTATCTGAATTCGCCTTGATCTCTGTAGCCTTCGATCTTTCCCGTATAATTTTCTGTTCTAGGATGTTTTGTCACCTACGTCCACAGATAGTGCCTACGTCCAAAGAAAGGCTGCGTTGTTGGCACACTGTGGAGAGGCGGGTATTGATTTTGAGCTTTTCGGGTAGAAAGGTTGGTTCTCATGCCTATCTAGGACTTACGTTACTACATTCAGGTTACATTAGAGGCTTAGCCAAAGAAACAAAGACACATAAAATCACTACATGGCAAGTATTCCCTCCCCGTGTCAGTGTGTTCCTCTGAAATAAAAAGTCGGACCAATTTTTCCAGAATTGGTGGCTGACTTTAACGCAAACCCAAGTATGAAATGAGGTGAAGTCACCGTAGAATTCAGGCATCAGGCATCATGAGAACTATTATTTTCAGTTACATAAAATTAGGCACACGTTCAGTCTCTAAATGTGAGAGACATTGGTGTCGATTCGGTGTTTACGACTAACTTAATTTAAGCGTCATGTCCTTGTCTTTTCGATATAGAAATAAAAAGACAGTGCACTTAAATTAAGTCTAATCCTGTCAAATAAGTTAAATCATGAAAACCGAATCGACACGATTGTTTTACTACTAGGGGTGTAATAGCAAAAAATAACATTGGATAAGAATAAATTATGTCTCTAATACAAGAATTTTCTTTCAATTACTAAACCGGTGGAAAACCAGCTATCGAATTACGCCATCTGTCGTACGGAACAGTTGCGTGTGTTACATAAGGCCTAAGGCTGCGTACGTGCGTTGGCGCACCAAGCTATGTGTGCGCCCCCGATGTGCGCGTCAAACGCATAGTTTAAGTTAAAAATTAATTAGTTAGTCTACTAGGTAATGTTGCGGGCAAGATAGAATAGCACAGAATCAGCCATGGTTTCTTTCTGTACTCGTACTTTGGTTGACGCGTGTCATGTGAAGGGGAAAACTCTGGTGTGGATTTTGTCCACCTTAGTAATTGAAGCTCTAGCGATTATAAGGACAGTATTGGTAATGAGCTGAAAGAGATGTTCCATTGTATACGTAACAGTAATTGATAATTCATTGCGATGTTGAGAATTGACCCTCCATTTTTATGAGTGTTTCATGTAAAGTTGGCTAAATAAAAAACTTTTATTTTTATTTTATTTTTAATGCTTAGATTTTTCTCTATCTGGGTTTGTCTACTTAAGTACAGATCGCTATAAACTACTTGCAAATTTTTTTTATTTTTCCAATAATATGAAAACTTACAAAATATTTTACATAACAACACCATTAAACCTAAGGGGTTTGTGTTGGCGTCGTTGTCAGTTGTCTGCATGCTACATTAATGAAGTGATTTTAAATCAAAAATGAAATTAAAATAAACAATCATATCCACACTATTGTGATGAGCGACATTTTGTTAATGTTTACACATTTTTAGTTTTGTTTCTTACCTAAATATTCCAATAATGCATGTAAAATGTTTTATGGGATTAAAGTTAGTCTTAAAGGGCATAACATTAACAAAATTACACCCAAAATAATGATGGTGAATTTTAACCATTACAGAGATCAAGAGAAAAGATCATATCAATTGAATCGTGATTTCCACTTCCTCCTAGTGATCTATGATACTTAAATAGCGTTTTCACGCTTTCAAATTCAAATTCACTATACAGGCTGTTAAAAAAGTGCATTTGAAATTTTAAGGGTTTACTCAGAATCAAGTATAGAATACAGAAAAATATTAAAAAAAACCTGATCTACACTTTTTTCAGTTTTCCATACAAATTCTTAATTCACTATTCAGATTTAGTATGGGAAGCTGAAAAATACAGGGTGACTTTAAATTAGTTCTTGATACGAAACTTTGCTTTTGCTCATGATAACAAACAACTTTCCCTGAGGAACCCATAGTCAAATCGCAAAAAAATTTTTGACTCTCCATACAAATCGAGCAACTGACCGGCCAAATTAGTATGAAGAGTCCAAAATTTTTTTTTGCGATTTGACTATGGGTTCCTTAGGGAAAGTTATTTGTTATCATGGGCACATGCATAGCCTTTCGTATCAAGAACTAATTTAAAGTCACCCTATATATTTGAAGAGCGGATTTTTTCAATATTTTTCCTGTATGCTGTACTAGTTTGATTCTGAGTAACCTTTTAAAATTTCAAACGCACTTTTATTAACATCCTTTATAGGCTGCAGCAATACTGTTAGATAGGCGTCCGTCCGGTCCACTCGTAAAACTGAACCTTCTTTTTCTACGACTATTGCAAATGTACTTTCCACAGAAATCGATCGGCAGATTTTTTTATGACAACTTGAAAAAATTTAAGGGCTACAACAAAGTCCTACAATAAATGTTATTCAGTTTCGCGAATAGAAGTTTACCTTATTTTTCATTTTCTCTTTTTTTTAATTTTCTATACCTTTTTGTTACGCCCTGTACATGCAAGTTATAGCAAATGTATAATATAATCGTTCAAAGTTCAAATGCAAAATGTAATAAAAACCAGAAAGTATTCATGAAACTTGGCGATAGAAAACATTCGTAACCTCGTAAGGCCCAACCTAAATTTAGGCAGGTAGGCATTGCGGAAATTTACCTTAACGCTTCAACTCAAATGTGATATATATATTTTTTTTATGGCAGAGGTGGCAAACGAACAGACTGATCACCTGATGGTAAGCGATTACCGCTGCCCATAGACACCCGCAACACCGGAGGAGTCACAAGTGCGTTGCCGGCCTTTAATATGGGAGTACGCTCTTTTCTTGAAGGTTTGAATGTCGTATTGGTCCGGAAATACCGCAGGCGACAATTCACAATGTAAATCTATGGTTGATTCGGTAATGGCGCCAATATTCAAATCGTAATACGTTTTAGCCAGGTCGGTCTTTATACAACGATTTGAAAAACTTGATTGGGTCTGAACTAACTACTAAACCTATATCCTAAAAATAGGACGTTGGGCCTTACGAGGGTAAGCAAGCATTCGTAAAAAATCAACGTACAAAATACAATTTGTTGTACTGAATTTTGGGCTGTTTCCTGGGAAAAGTAATTTACTTTCTAAAATAGATTACAAATAGTTCAGTTAAAAAAACTTTCTAGAAGTGCATTTTTGAAAACAAAGTAACGTGCACTGTATTTATAATATAACAGAATAACTCGCGGTTTTGCGCCCGCCTAAAATCGTGTTATTATCATTAGGTATTGAATAACCAACCGCTCCTCGGCTCACCCATTGTCGTTGTGCAAGGTGCATCTGAACCAGTCGGTTGCATGCGGGAGCGCATTCGTTTTGTAACCTAAGTTAACCTAACCGCCTCC
This sequence comes from Coleophora deauratella, assembly GCA_958295455.1. NCBI lineage: Eukaryota > Metazoa > Arthropoda > Insecta > Lepidoptera > Coleophoridae > Coleophora > Coleophora deauratella. The sequence goes on along the minus strand of OY282409.1, from coordinate 6,749,852 downwards.
GTGGTTCAGTGGCTATTCTGCTCGTTTCAGTCAGGTAGTCGCGGGTTCGATTCCCGGCATGGTCCAACTTTGTAAGACTTGGTTTGGTTGGTGGTAGAGGATATTTCCTGAGTCCTCGTGGCTAGCTACCACCACCTTATTTAAGTCTTGCTGCTAAACATCAATGTTAATGACATTGATGTGTTCCGGCATGGAGATAAGTTAGCCAGTTCCCCATTGCGTTGGGGAATCTCAGTAAACCCCCATCTATCTTCGGCATCGTCATCGCTTACCACCAGGTGAGAAGATGCCAAGGGCATATTAAAAAAATTAAAAAGTAAAAATAAAATTATGGACGTTTATTTTTTTAAATAACATCTGCTGTCTCCAAGTAAACAAAACGTAACTTTTAAATTGAAGGTTAGAAGGTTAAAACAAAAACAGTGAGGATTGGCACTAGATAGACGTGCCACTGAAAAAAATTTACACAAAAAATAAACACCATCAATTAAATATAAGATTTTTTTACAGATAATTTTTAATAATTTTTGTTTAATTAGAAAAAAATATGAAAATAACACCCGTTAACCCTATTTTTTATTACTTTAAGATATTTGACATTAGTTTAGCTTTCAAATAATAAAAACCCCAAATTTCTAACCTACACACAACGTTTGCTATGAACGAATAAACAGTAGTATTCCAGATACGCTATTTTTTATACTGTTGCTATAGCATTTATAGCAACAGTATAAAAAATAGCGTATCTGTTTTGGGTTTTCTTAGTCTTAGTTTTGTTGTTTTTTGTGGCACGGTCATCTACTGACAGTCCTCACTTTTTTTTGTTTTAATATTCTAGCTTGCTTAATTTAAAAGTTACAACGTTTTGTTTACTTTGGGACAGCCGATGTTATTTTAAAAAATAAACGTGCACAACATTTTTTTTTACTTTTTTTTTTTTTCTGGGCGATAAAATTGGCTCTTATTTCACCCCCTTTCATATGTGCACTTTATAAAGACACTCTGTATAGTAACTTATGTATATGTCGCAGTAAGATAGTCAAAGCCGTAATATAGTTATATCCCTAGGGATATAATTATATACCGGGATTTACATATGTATATGACAGCGGTTCATAACTATCTTACTAGGGATATATCTAGGGATATATATCAAACCCCCAATACGAATGAAAGTTCCACCTCTTTGCTGAAAATACTGGGACGACCAGACGACTTTTCGATCTTCATTTGTATACAAGAACTATCTAGATGTATTTATAATCCATAAAAACCTTCTTATACTCATTTGTATAGAAATTGTCAAAGCTGTTTTGGATATGCAGAGGAAAATAAAATTAATTCTCGCGTTGAAGTCTTGTGTACCAGATAAAAATGCTCCGAGTAAAAGACATCAACGCGAGACTCACTTCGGAAATATGTGGCTATAATAATCGGTCATTTTATTTATCGTTTACATTAAATTTTGTCGATTGGCTACTACAGTTTATGTAACTTACATGTCGTTGTGAAATTGGATGGCGTCGTCGTCCATATATTTTGGCGGAGATTAGGGTCTCTCGGTTTGTAGGACACAACCGTATTGCTGAAAACAAGCTATACTTTGTTTCCATATGTTTAATTAATTACAAATTTTTAATTTTGTTTTATCTTTTGTAGTCTTATAAATAGTTAATACTATTAAGGTTAAACGTTAGTGCTCTCTGGTTGAAAAAATCCGTTAGATGGCGTTAATCTGACTATAACTTGGTTTCTGGATTTAAAAATAGTATAAATAACCCTAAACCATACTACGTAAAACAGCGAGCAGTTACATGACCAATGTACGCTAATAAACCATAATAATGTTAATTTAATAAGGATTGCGATATATTTGTCCCCTTACAATTATAGTTTTGCGTTTATCTCGTATGAATAAGGGCTCAAATTACGCACACATACATAAAATTTTCACGTATATGATGCTTATTTTTGACTTACCTCTATAAGTAGTCCATAACCTGGAGGTGCAATCGGCAAATTTTGTACGAACTTTTTACGTTATTGCTTTTAGGTCCGGGTTCGTATCCTACGAGACTTTATTGTTTTTGTCTTTTTATTTTTTTATTTAGTATGAACATAAGTAAATATGTAAATAACAAGACCCAAGAGCGACAAAAGAAAAGATTTTTAAAAGAAAAAAATCATTTATTGAATAACAATGTCGCATAGCAATCATTCATAGCATTGACCTGCAAGGAGATATGTATCACGCCTCCCCCGCGAATCAGGACACAAGGGGAGACAGCAGCAGCTGGTCGAGGTGACGAATCCACAGGAGTCCCCCATTGGTTCTGACTTCATAATGTACTCCACCCAGACGTCGGGTTATTGTGCCGAATTCAAATTTCCTGGCAAGAGAGGAGTAACTCCTGGCCACCTTGTCTCCAGGAGAGAAATGCCTCCTTGTCCTCTGACTACGTGGCTCCGGTCTAGGTTTGAGACTAGCATGGCATGTAGCTTGGTTTTGAGCTCTTTTCCAAACATCCAAACATCAGTAGGTAGGGAGTCCCTCTTGGAGTTTGTCTGCCTCAAGCGGACTGAGGTCTCCCCTTGAGTGGTGAAGTAATACTTAGTTTTCGTAATGTAGTTTTCAGTGCTATACACAACTCCTCAAACTCGAATGTGTACGAGGTTTCTTCCTCAAGATGTTTATCTTCGGTTTCTAGTTCTATGTTGTTCTGTATTTCGAAAAATTTCTTTATTGTTTTGTCGAGTGACTCCAAGCGGGTCTATATACTTGGGTCTTGAGTGTCGAGCACATTTTCTGTGCGCGTTAATAAACTGTACTGAGCTTCTTGTACGTTTTAATTTCTTTAAATCCATTGAATTGGCCTCGTCGCCAATATTAAAAACATAAAATATCTGTTCAGTCACATAACTTTTATTGAATCACAACGTTGCCTAGCAATAGCTTGCAAGGAGATACGTATCAAGCAAGGAGATACGAAGTGATGTCGACAATATCTGGAGGCACGGCGCGGCGCGGCGCGGCGCGGCGGTGCCTTTGCAAGCCAAGTCTTACGCGATTTGGAGTCACGGAAATGCAAGCTAAGGAGAGTATCAAACTTCGGAATCACAGATTAGCATATTTTTTATATATAGGGTGACTTTAAATTAGTTCTTGATACGAAAGGCTATGCATATGCTCATGATAATAAACAACTTTCCCCGAGGAACCCATAGTCAAATCGCAAAAAAAAAAAATGTCTTTCCATACAAATCTAGCAACTGAGCGGCCAAATTAGTATGAAGAGTCCAACATTTTTTTTGTGATTTGACTATCGGTTCCTTAGGGAAAGTTGTTTGTTATCATGAGCACATGCATAAACTTTCATATCAAGAACTAATTTAAAGTCACCCTATATTTTGGTGACAAAAAATATTGTGTAAGTGAATAACTGTTTATCCTTTTTTTTTAAATAAATTATTCTATAACCTGATTATAGAACTAGCGATTCAGTGTTTAAAAAAACTTGGCGCTACATGGTGGGAATTCATAACTTTTTACAGTCGAGTCTGTAAAGATTGACGTGTAAGACTTTTTACTTCATATGTAAATGTTTTTGCGGGATTTTACTTACCGCGTATGAAAATCTACATATCTCCTTCGTTGTCTAGTCGCTCGCTTCACATCAGGAGATTGCGGGTTCGATTCCCGGTGGAGTCTAACTATAATATGTAAGACTCCGTTTGGTCGGTGGTAGAGCATTCTCGGAGCCTGCCCGGTTAGCTATCATCTTTTTTTTACCCTCAATTGGTAAGCCCTTGGCATCATCTCACCTGATGGTAAGAGACCATGATGCCGAATACGAAAGCGGGCTTACCTAGATTCCCTAACGCAGTGGGGAACTGGCTATCTTATCTTCATGCCGGAACACATCAATGCTGTTAACGTTGATGTTTGGCGGCAAGACTTAGATAAGATGGTGGCATATGCCAGGCGGGCTCAGAAAATGCCCTACCACCAACCACACCGAATCCACAAAGTTACACCCCGCCGGGAATCGAACCCGCGACCTCCTAATGTGAAGCGAGCGGACAAGCCACTACGCCACGGAGGCGGTTAAAATTTTAAATGGAGCATGGTATAATAGGAGTCTAAAAATTTGTGAATGCACCTTATACAGGGTGTAACTTCCGGAAACTTTAACAGGCTGTTCTATTTATGAAACTGTAAAGCTTATCTTAAGGAACCCATACAAAATTCGCATAAAAATGAAGTTTTCATATAATATGGTCACCTAACCGGCCAATTTTGTATGGTGTGTCCAAAATTTGTCTTAAGTATTCAGCATTCTTAAGGTTCATTCGGAAAAGTTTTTCAGTTTCATTAGTGGATCCCATAATAAAAAATTCCAGGAGTGATCTTTTTACATCCTGTATAAGTAAAAATATCAGCCTGTATATCACAAATATCGAGCTGAAACTCACAACTAGACCTTGTTGGGTGAACAATATTTTCGTCTTTCAGATGTCCCTGACGTGAGACTGACAGCGTCTTTTTTTCTGAATATAAAAAAGTTTGCCAGCATAAATTACTCAGACTAAAAAGTCTTTATAATAAATTTGCTACTTTGGTAATGCTCAAGCAAAATGCAAGATGGCGATAAAAACGAAATCCTCAGCTAAACAAAGCTTATCAGACTAGTTGAGATTTTAATTACTGTCATTTCAGAAAGATGGTGCTGAATTATACACCACTACATGCGTAAAATTTATGGTATTTTACGGCAGTTTTTAATGATATTACAGAAATAATTAATATAATTATATACATTTGGCGAAAATAAAACGTTGTAAAGTTTACGTTGGACAGATAAAATCAAAAATATTGTGTGTATTTGTTTAGTTTTGACCGATGTAAATTTGTATGAAATAGGGTGACTGACGTTTAACCTTAATGTGTATTTTGTTCTTGTTTCTGTGATTTGAGCGCAGAATTTTGTAAAAAAACAAAATAGATATCTACAGAACTTAACAGTGCCATCTATTATGTCCACTGAATAACTCAAGATACTGATATACGCTATGTAACTTCTGTTGTTTGGACTTCTCCAACTTTATTGTTGTTCAGCTACTCGACGTTAGATGGCGCTAAGCGATTTAGTATAGATACTCGCCGATAGGTGGCAATACTAGCGCTTATAATTAGAGCTTCCTGAAGATAGGTACATAGTTATTCTACATAAGTAGAATAATCTTATCTAAGTCTTGCCACCAAACATCAATGTTAACAGCATTGATGTGTTCCGGCATGAAGATAAGATAGCCAGTTCCCCATTGCCTTGGGGAATCTTGTTAAGCCCGCTTCCATCTTTGGCATCATCATCACTTACCATCAGGTGAGATGGGTTTAATCGACATTTAATTTTGCCAGATTCTGGAAATGACAGATGAGTAAAAAAACAACAGATTCTTTAAATGTCGGATTCTACAAATACCAGATTCTATAAATGTCAGAATCTGCAAACGACAGATTTAACAAAAGACAGATTCTGGAAATAACAGATTCTATAAATGTCAGATTCTACAAATGACAGGTCTTAGGTTTCATTATTAACTGAAACCGCTAATATCAACTTGGTAACAAATGTCATAGTACTACAGTATAGTAAATTAAATAAGGGTTCCGTTTTTTGCCATTTGGCTATGGAAACCTAAAAAGTGAAGGGCTTACCAATTCAGGGTAGAAAAAAGATAAATAAAATGGCGCTATTGAATTTAAAAATACTGATATATCATCACTACAACTATAACTTCGCCTAAATATAGGTAGATTAGGTAGAGAAGAAAAAAGTCCGCCTTTGTACGTAAGATTTTGTAACACCTTTCTGATATTTTTATAATGTTTCCTTGAACAATAAAGAGTCCACAAAGTTGAGCTGGCGTTTACTTCTGCTATTAAAACTGTTAGAAGAGTTCTCATATCACAGGAAGAGTCTCCGTGGTATCTGGAACTGGCTGGTGACGAATAAGTGACTTGAGGTTTTTTTTTTTTTTACTTCGTCTGTCAAATCAAAATCGTCTGCAAATGCTCTGCATAAGTTTATAACGTTTATTTATAATAGTGCCCCCATAAGAAATAAGGCCGCAAAGTATACGAAAAGGCCATATACGGCCTTATTTCTTATGACAGCAGAATACACTATAAATAAATATTATTTTAAGAATAAAATACCATTGAAAACTCTTATTAGTAATAAAATAATATTTATTTATTTTAGTTTCGTTCTTCTAACTTCTAAAACTATGTGTTTTTCTAAGTATGTAATAAATATTAAAGGCCTTAAAATATCTATGTACGTTCGCTTTTACTACTACTACTAGGACAGTTTAATAAAACGTTTGATTTGTAAAGTATCTTTATAATAAGTAAAAAGTAGTAGTGGTACATTTTAAAACATATTTTTAATTTAGCAACCATTATAACAGCTCATAACGTTGAAATTAACTTAGTCGCACACATTTTATAGTTCTTAGATAGACTTAGTCTGCAACTTAGAGTCTTCTTGTCACTGAAGCTCAGATTTATTTACAACCTTATCCTTATTAAGAACATCACTATAAAAATCAATGTTTTCAGAGTATCTTTTATCACTTGTCCATTCACTAATTATTCCGGACTGAGTATTAATTTTGGATTCAATAATCACACCGTAACATTGGTATCTTTATTATGTTTTGTGTCAACAGTTCTTTGTCTATTCTGTCATAAAGCCAACCAGTCTTCCTTAATCATATCCGAAGCTTTTTCCGCAATCATTATAACTGGAGCGTTAGGGTTACCGCTAATAATAGTGGGCATAATGCTTGCGTCTACTACCCTTAGGTTGGCAACACCGTGGACCCTCAGTCTGGGGTCAACCACAGCGTCCTGGTCATGTTTAGGCCCCATCTTGCATGTTCCCGTGGGATGGTAAATGGTGAATGTGAAATGCTTCAAACTACATTCCCAATATTCGTCGCTAAATAAAGTGTGGTGCTGGCAACCCGGCATGGGGATGTTGTGCGGTCGCGAGCCGTACTTCTGGAAGGCAGTCGTGTTTGATATAGCCATCGCTATTTTGATGCCTTCAGTCAGCACTTGGATATCTTCTTTGTAAGCGAAGTAGTTCGGTTCAATGGAGGGAGGGTGGAAGGAATTACGGCTGCGCAGTTTAACCCAACCAGAGCTTTTCGGCCGCAGTAGTAGAGGCAGAATCGTCCACGTTTCGGCGTCCTCGAGTGGCTTATAAACAGTGTTGTATACCCGGTCTCGTAAATTCAAGATCCTTCTTATCTGCTCGCCGCCGTCAGAGTTGATGGAGCTAGGCGCGAAGTGGAATTGTATATCGGGCCAGTTGCCCGACGGAGGCGCATACTTTGTGTTGACAAACGCCAAACCCTCCACTCCCTGAGTGGTCAACGGCCCTTTCTCGTAGAGAATGTAGTTCATTGCTACCGCAAAGCTTTGGAAACGGTCCTTTTTGAATGTAACCGGTTTGTTGACTACAAACGTGAGACCACCCAGTCCGACATGGTCTTGTAGGTTGTGGCCTACTTTGAGATTGGCCACTAATGGGATTCCATGCTCTCTTAGATGGTCTGCGGGTCCAATGCCGCTCAGCATCATCAGCTGGGGAGTGGCTAATGCTCCGGCGGACATCACGACTTCTCGTTTGATTCGCACCTTTTGCTTTTGGCCATTTCGAATGAACTCGACGCCGTAAGCTTGTTTTTTGACCGGATTGATGAGAATGCGGGTGACCTGCGCGCCGAGCGCTACGTGCAGGTTAGTGCGCTGGCGCACGGGCCGCAGGAACGCCTTGGCCGTGCTGCAGCGGCTGCCGCGCCGCATCGTCGCCTGGGTCAGCATGAAACCTGTCTGCTTCGCTCCATTAATATCGCGGTTCTCGTAACCGAGCTCCATGCCGGCTTTCAAGAACATTACCGATAGCGGCGTCCGCCACGGTGCCTCTTGTACGGTTAAATAGCCACCCTCGGCATGGTACGGCGTTTTAGCCAGGTACGGGTTGCGGTTGTCTTCGGATTTGAGGAAGTAGGGCAGCACCTGGTCATAGGACCAGCCCTCGTTGCCGAGCGCCTCCCATAGGTCGTAGTCGTTTCGGTTGCCGCGCACGTAGACCATGGCGTTGAGCACGCTGGAGCCGCCGAGCACCTTTCCGCGCGGCCAGTTGCAGCGGTCGCCCACCATGGCGAGGCAGTACGAGCGGTTATGCGAGGGCGTGGTCTGAAACTTCCAGTCCATCTCGGAGAGCTGCGTGTAGCCGGCCAGCGCGGGGATGTCGGAGATCTCCGTCTCGTCCTGGCCGGCCTCGAGCAGCAGCACCGTCCAGTTGCCGATCTCGGAGAGGCGCGACGCCACCACCGCGCCCGCCGACCCGCCGCCCACTACCACAAAGTCGTATATTGGCAGCATCTGAAGTGATGAAAAATCTATTTTAAAAATTTTATGAATGAAGTTATTTTTATTGTACAAAAATGCGAAAGTTCAATTGTTATTGTTCTTTCTTTAAATTCTCATTTGTAATGGAGCAACTTTTGCTGTAGGCGCGAAAGAGCAACGAACCAAGCATAATAAATTAGGATTCATCCTTGAAAATTAATTATGCTCAAGTGTGACATAAAATGAAAAGGTGATTTACTAAATCCATTTGATGAATTGAACTAAAATTTCCTTGTATAAAGTAAACTTAATAAATAAATAAATGGAAAGACTGTCGAGAGAAGGAACTTGGCCATTTTTATCTTTTAATAATTGACAACGCTGAACACGTTAAAAAACCGACTTCAATCATAACACCTACCATTTGGCAATGATTTTTTTAGTTTTTATTGTGTTTTTCAAAAAGTACTGAATCAATTTTGATAAAATTTATATGGGACCCTCCCTACCAAATAAAAAAGAATCATGAAAATCAATCCATAACTGGTGGAGTAATCGCGTAACAAACATAAAAAAAACAACATACATTCAAATTGAGAACCGCCTCCTTTTTTGAAGTCGGTTAAAAACGGGTGTTTAAATATTTTTGGTATTAAGGGGCTCCAGGCCAAGAATTTGCTCTTTTCAATAGCTATAAAACTAATTTAAACGTAACGCTACGGCAACATATGTACTATGTATAAACGGTTTATATGGATATAATATTTGTTATGGATAATTATATTTATTTATGACATACTCATATGAAAAGCAGTGTTAGTATATAAGAGGTATTAGTGAAAACACTTACAGCATTCACATCCGTAACATAGGACTCCGGGTCGAACTGCTGGTATCTGAAGTACGTGATCCCGAGAGCCAGGAGCGGTATCAGCCCCAGCACGGTGATGGGCGAGGGAGCCAGGCTCGCGATCGCACCCGCTGCCTCCATGCTCGCGCTCCCGCATCTACCTCTACACTAATATTTACAACCTACACTACCCTGGTCTACCCCTATATCCACTTATCTAGCTTCTTCTGATCCTCCTCAGACAGAATCTTCGGCGTATAGTTTCGTATCCCTGCCTTCTTCGCAGGTACGGCCTTATTAATTTTATCAGTGTCGCTTAGATAACTCTGCAATCGATCGCTTTTGAGCCCGTCTTTGTCGTTAAACAGCTGCAGTTTATAGCGCTTCTCCTTAGGTATTTTTACTGGTTTATACAGTTCCTTGCTTAAGTCTCTGTAGTGATCGTTTTTGTATAGTGACGTGCAATAGTAGTCGCTGGTCGAGGATCTGTTCGAGCGGCTTTCGTAAGCGCTGGATCCGCTTCTGTAGCCACTGCTTTCTGTGTTGTTGCTTTTGAAGCTGTCGGCGCTCCTTCTAGCTTTGTGGCGCTTGAAGTCTGGGTCGATTTCGCCGGAGGAGCAGACGATGGGGGAGCTGCGGTACTGGACTGGGTCCTCGTACTTGTCGCTGCGCCGCCTAGCGGAGGCGACGCTGCCCTGCGCGTGCGACACGTACGAGTGTTCCTGCCCCATGGTGGCTCGCGCGGTATCTTGATAGGTTTCTGAAATTTAAGAGAAAAAAAATGATTTCATAACCTGTTAATTAATTGTATATGTATAATATTGTAAATGACTTTTTTTTTCTTTACAGGTAATAGAGACTTGATATAACATTACTACAGTAACTCAGTAAGTATATCGCTTGTTTAACCAGTTGACCGCCAGAATCGTCGGTCTCTTTAGAATTGTTTCTTATGTGGTTTTATTTACAATTAAGAATATGCCAACATTACATTATTTACCTAAAATATAAATCGAATAATTTTTAATAAACTTTTTGAAGTTATTTCACGTCTTTGGCGCAGCAGAAAACTACATAATAAATAACGAATTATTTTATTATTATTATTTGCACCGGAACGGAGCAGGGGGACTACGAGAAACAAGTTTCCCTTGTAGTCCCATCAGTGGGACAGATTAGTGGGTCCACGAGAAAACGGGGGTATTAAGTACTATAATTGGGCAGTCGGTTGATAGTATAATTGGGCAACTGATACATCAAATTTATTTTCAGTTTATTGTATTTCTTTTTTTTATTCTTATGTGTATTGGTTTTATTTCAAGTTCTTTGACATAATTAAATGTTGATAAAATATTAAAAATAAAATGTTTACCAAAGTAAGCAGTAATAACTGCCGTCTATACCTTGTGGATAGGACGGTTAAATATGCAACACGATAAGAAGAAGAAGCAGTAATGCAGTTCTATGAAACTACAGTAAAATATACTTCATTTTAGCGAAGCAAGCACTAATAATTCAGAATGTAGTTTATGAAGCTACAGTAAAATAAATGCCTCATGCATGAGTTTACGTTATGAAGAGGGACATGCAGGATGTCTATCATTACACTTTTAAAATGAGGCCAAAAACAGCGTCAGATCATCGACAGGCAGGTCTGCGATAGTTGACCTGCGAGCGAGAGAGGTGGAATCACAGAGATTCATTTCCGAGCTCATCACTCGCTGTTCAGTCGAGTCAGTTAAGACCCTCCTGATGGCAATTTACCACGACGCTACTCAAAGTTTACCTCGTCGGACAAATTCGAAACGATAGCGCGTTCTAAAATCGTTCAGCGACATCTATTAACGGTCCGCGGAACATGAAATCAGCAGCTGGTCGTCGACCTTGGCCTTGGAACGGTACATACCGTTATAGATAACACGTCATGTTAGTTGAATCCACGCTCTGTTATAGACGAATGAGGCATTTTGTGTTATTTTTCCTTTGCGTAAACATTCTAGTGTTTTAGTGGGTCGGGCAGTGAACTTTCGGATCGGAGACAGGCCGCGGCCCACGGACGACGCGAGAGAAATTCGAACAGTTCTATCCACTTGCACTCGCTGTGTTTCTACAAATAAAGATTGTATACTTCCGTACCTATTTACTCGTTTATTCGCATTGAAAAAATTGTTCTATTGTAAAGGAAACACTACCACGCTTGGTAGACTAGAATAAGATCTAAGATAAATTATATCGATACTTTTGGGCTCAAAGGGCGTATACGCCTAAGGTTTATTTAGCGTTTACGCCCTTTGAGCCCAGAAGTATCGATATGAACCATATTGAATTTAATTGAATGTGATGTCATGTCGTACAAAGTAGTCAAGGAGAAGGCCCTGAATAGGAGTGAATGGTGTGAGCTGCGACGACAAGAGCCCAGCTAAATGACTAAATTAGAGAAGAAAAAAGAGGAAACACTAACAATACTGTTATTTTTAATGTTCTTTAGGCGAATGTTTCCTAAAGGCTCATATTTTTTAGGACCATTACAGTACTCAGGTACACGGACAACATTGTCCGTTGCATTCAACTGTCTATTGAATGCACTGGTTGTATACCTAATTACAAAAAAATCAAGTCTAATATACCAAATTTCAAAATTTTGTGGAACATAACTTGCGCGAAGTTGTGCCTTAATGTACCTACTTTACTTTCATTAGAAATAAGCTTAGTGTTTTAAATTTGTAATAATAATACTCTTTAAATTACTTTCTCCTTTATTTAAGTGCTATTTTGTCTGACGGTATGAGTTTAAGAAGAGAGAATTTCGGCACTTGCTCTATTAAGAATTCTTATACCTATAACTTCCTAAATAACTCATATTATTTGAAAAATGGCTATAGGTATAAATTTTTATACTTAAAGTACCCGAAAACTTTTACCTTTAAAAGGTTCACTGAAGTACATCGTCTGAATTAGATTGCAGGGTCGCTGTGTCATCTATAATATTATTGTGCCGCAAATATAATACCTCGTAATCTGCCGTCATTATTCATCCGAAATAACCCCGTTTTACCTTGTCTGCGTCTATCTAGCGTTGGCTGTTAGACTTCGGTCGGAGTAACTACTGTTGCAACTTACTGAGTGTTCTTCGTGATTTTTGGAGAAGTGTTGTATTTATAATTCACATGATTATGTGGTTACGTTATCTGCACTTTTCGTTTCGTTCCTAAAACGCCCATGTCGGTGCGTTTCACTCTCGTCCGTTTAACACCCACGGAGTGACGGACAGGCGTTAATTGAGGGCTTGTGGTGCGTGAATAATACTGATGTCGCTTCAGACAGAGTCTCGAATGTCGCTTATAAAACATGTTTTAGATTAAGTAGATCTCTTGATAAAAATTGCACTTACAAAAATGTTCTTTTCTAGAACTAGAATAACATTAAATGAGATTATTTCATGAGTGTCAAATTACATTGAAAATATTATTCTATGGAATAGAAATTAATATACACATTAATGTACTAACAAAATTACAAATTTTAACTTACCCATCCAAGTTAAGTAACTTAAAAACCACTGAATCGATTGTCATCAAACATAGCTTACACGACTGCATTTAAACCCGTTTCTAAATAAAATTAAAAAAAAAAGAGAAACGCATTCAAATAGTTCCATCTATTTGTGGCCTACGGTGCCATAGATAGATACGTACGTACATAGACACATAGAGTTCAAACATATAAGACCCCGTGTCATCAAATAAGTAAGTAGTTGAAAATGGATTCGAATTTCTTTATTTTTGCACAAAACAGATAAATGTGTTCGATTTGTGTTTCGGTTCCAAAAAGAATTGTCATGTAATATTGTACGCCTGTTTCAACTGAAATGTTTTTACGCTACTGCATTTAAATCTAGCACAAAATATAAACATTCAAATAATACATATAACATGTATTATTTGATTTTGCAAAACGTCTCGGTCCAATCGTGTCCCTTTAAAAAAACATCATAGCTAGTGTCTGTGTCGATGCGCGTACGACAGAGTGTGCAAGAGTATTTAAGCAGTTTGTCGCCGCGCTGGCCTATGTATGTAGGCGTTAATCAATAGTGAAGTAATGGATACGCAATTGATTTTAATGGCACTAAAAGTTTATTGTAAAGACACTTGCTTTAGTGTGTTATATAACGAGAAAGCAGCTTTGTACTGAGTTAGTGAGGCAATCATGCACATCTTTACAATTTAGGCGTGTGTGGAATATACAGTTCGCACTAAACATGCAACGAATTTACTCATTAAATGCCTATAGTGTGTTCTGGTTTCTGCAAAACACTAGTTATTCTTCTTTTATATTCTTCCTGAGGCATGAGAAGAGTTCCATGCCCAAACAGCGAGGATGCTAAGGGTTGCTAAAGAGTCTTCGGTAGGATGATAATCTAGGAATTTCATGGATATTTTTTTTTTATGTGATAGGTGGCAAACAAGCAGACAGATCACCTGATGTTAAGCGATTACCGCCGCCCATAGACACCCGCAACACCGGGATATATGTATATTGACAGTTCTCTCTCAACTGAAATTAAAAACGTAATCAATATAACAACAACATGAAAAGTATATACTGTGTCAATCTCGGCTCTCTTAAGACTAATCTAACGACATCCACGACACTCCAAAATCCATCAATTCATTTGTCCAAAGGTGGTAACGATGAATGAAATGGACATAGACACCCGAAAAATCACCCTTTGGCCTGCTTGGGCAGTCGAGGCAAATCTGAAATGTACGATACTTTTCTGAAGCATAGTTGAATGTTGTTCTTGTACAGAACTTATTGTATTTACCGATTTAAATAACAAGCGTGTAGTGTAAGCCTTCTAATTACCAGAACAAATTGTTTCCCCGCCTGAATACCTCGACGAATCCCTAACAACGGTGACTTGTTATTTATTCTCTTTGTGTCATACCGATATGGTTCGACACGAAATTAAAGTGACAGGTGTCTTTTATTTACTTAGACATGTGAAGTATCGTGTGACGAAATATCCAGATACTTATGTTAGATCGTGATGATGTGTGTTTACCTAGTCATATTTTGTAATTCCGCTTTTTAACCCTTGGCTTCTCTTTAAAGTGAGACTGTATTTTTTTTACTTGTGTTTGGTTTCCATATTTATACAATTTAAAGCCTTTTAAACATTATTGACTGATGCATTCCTCAGGCAAATATTTGTCTTCGGATATGGTCTGAATGATTTTTTAGTGTTTGCTTATTGCATGCATTCAATAAAGGTATTTTAAACTCTTCATTGTACCCGTACCAGTGTTGTAAGATTCGTATTTTTTAAAATATACTCCAGTATATATTTTTTTGGATTACATCTTTATAATCATTACACGTTTATTAGTTATGACAGTAGATTTTACTATTTTTATTTAAGATTTCTATCTTTTTTTAAATTTTTTGTAGAATTCACAAAATATTGCTCGTTTATGTGTCGTTTCATAGTCGGAATTTCAGTCACGAGCTACGTTGCTCCACTCACACCCGCACTGCTTAGATCATATGTCAAGAAATATGACGTCTAATGAGGATAATTTTCTACATCAGAAAAAGCATCTTGTAGCACATAATATAACTGTGTTGAGATAATAAATGAATGACAGTGGCCCTGTTCTGCATGCAAGGCAAGACAGACATAAAACCAAGTCAGTGATCATCAGAGCGCGTCGCTTTAATAAATGTTAACGCAAAATGATATACAATTAAAACGTTTCCTCAAAACTGGCTGGTTACTGTGCGTTTGATACGCTCGTAATTCTAGAATATTCATGCATACGAAAAGAAAAAACAACACGGCAGTGGTAATGAATTTCTGTGTTGTAATCAATTACTTTACAAACATACAGAGGGCGGTCCATAGCTCCTACAACTGCAGTCAATGGAGAGACCTTATTTGTGGTCGCGATTCTCAACTTTAAGGGACCGGAGAAGAAAAGGAATCAATTACTTTAACTAAATATTGGTCTA
The DNA here is from genome assembly GCA_958295455.1 of Coleophora deauratella. Taxonomy (NCBI): domain Eukaryota; kingdom Metazoa; phylum Arthropoda; class Insecta; order Lepidoptera; family Coleophoridae; genus Coleophora; species Coleophora deauratella. Next base: position 6,734,562 of record OY282409.1, on the reverse strand, counting down.
GCTAGGCCTTTATATGTTACCCGAGCCGAGAACAACATTTATCGATTGTTGCTTAATAAATTAAATCTACGTTTACAGAAAGGTTAATCGTAAGCAGGAACCTTTGACTCTACCTCGTCCCACTTAACCGTACGGTGGTAATGCGTATCTTACATCAGGTCAGCGAGATCGAACTTCGCACCTGAAGTACCCTTAAATATTACTTATGTAAGTACCTATATCTACTTTCACTGTCTGTACTTTCCCTAAAAGAAAATGTGCCTTTCAGTTTGTTCATTTAGAGTAATTTAGAGGTTTACTATGTCACGAACAATTTCGAAGAGTCTCGATGCTTTGCACATTACTGCAAGCGAATGCAATTTTCTGCACTTTGATTTTGTGGTCAACGATGGTTCTAGTAAACGGAACGGTTTATCGTGCGTAGCGAGTGTTTGACTGAATAACTGGCAAGGGTAATTCAGACTACCTCATCTAATCTGACTGAAAGTTTCACAAATGCATAGATCTGATGGCGTCTGTACTGTTATGTTTTATATTAGTTTTAGCTGAGGTTGAAATTGAATTGAAAGTGAAATTAAGTTTGTTGTCGTATTAACATACATGAGAAAAATAATAGAGGAAACGTAACATTCTAAACGAGACTTCACATCAACGCCTGTGGCCTCAAACTCTGCTTATAATTTTTTAAATGTCTAATCTAGTTAGTTTATTTAATTTTACCCTAATATATAATGTGTAGAATTGAAGTAGATTCAAAGATCAAACTTATTTCTGAAACTGAAATCTTTTATCTAGTAAATGCAAAAGAGAGAAAATTTGTTAAAGCAATTACATTTCCTGGTTTAGAATAATATTAAGCCATTAACAGTAGCAACATTGTTCTGATTATCAATAAAGTTCTCAAACAAACCTAACGGGTTGGAAAAAAAATATGAAGGTGAATGAGAGCACGAAAGGAAAGTGCGGTCATTTTGAGAAAAAATTGACTTCTTTATATGAGAAGTCCATTTTTTCTTCGAAGAACTTTCTTCATTGGTTCTTCGGGGAAAATTGTTTAGTTTCGTCGTTTGATTCACATCCGAAAATTCATCTATCATCTTACCATGTATTATTTATTATATTTAGTAAGTGTCTCTCATCAAACTTGAACCCTCCACTATTATTATCTATAACCTGCATTATTATTATTATCTTTCAGATCAGTTTAAGATTTTTAGCTAAGTAAAGTAGTGCCCATATGTACTTTTTAAATCAGTAAGGATCGTAGACATATTTCTTAAATTACATGCGTTGTGTTGTGTACAGATGGTATTTTAACATAGAATATATCAGAATGACCCGTGTTCTTGAATTTCCTGTTTTCGTTCATATAAATTCAGGTCTTATGGTCTAACCATGTAAGGCAAACCATTATGTGAATCTGAAATTCTTCTCTGCACATATGTTGTTGAGCAAGACTGGGCGTAGAATTTTGGCTGGTGTGATGTCGTAGCCAGTGGGCCTGCACCCACTGACCGGTCGTTTTGCAAGCGCATGCGTCGCTGTAGTGTAGACTGACTGTATGTGGACTTGTCCTTGTCTACTGTAATACCTATTAAAATTCCAAATACCTACTTTTAGGTACGTGCATCGTAAGGTGTTTTATACGTGTATTTTGTAAAAAATATAATAAAATAAGATAATTAAATTACAAGTTACATTTTGTTGTGTTATTTTTTATTGAACCACAACAAAACATACCCAGATCTTAGTTAATGCTGATGTACATATATATAATGAAGTTATATATGTTTATAAGTAAGAGTAATTATCCAAGCATATTTTTTTCTGTCAGCTCTGATATCTTCTTTATTTGAGCTGTTCTGTCTACTAATTGATGGAATATTTGGTAATTATCTTTCACAAGCAAGCAGGAAGGATTTCGCAATAAAATTCATATCAGTAGATAATTTTAGATTTAATTTAAAACTATTTAGATACCTCCTACTAAGTAAAGGTCATCAAAATAAGTTATGTTGCTGCTTAGGCAACAAGCGCAGGCAGCTAAAATATAAAAATCTGCCAAATCTGGCCTCTAGCTGAGGTTTGCTTAACCGCACTTGCATCAACTGTATTTATAAAAGGCATTGACTCTCTGAGAAAACTAAGAATGGCACGCCAAAAACTGTCTTTCACAATAATCGTAATTCACAAAGATCTTTGCATGTAGGTCTTTCAGGTCGTATTATTTAAATCTAATGTCCAGACAAAGACCTTCAAAGTTAAGGTCACAATTTGAATATCGAATTTGGAATTATAAAAGATAAAATAAAAAACACTAAACATTATAGTTTTTATGTGAATCTCATTGCTCGCAATATATTTATTATTTTAATAGCTAGGAAGCGACAATGCTCTGCATACAAATGGTGCTTTTTCATGAATAGCCAACACTAACATTTGCATCGGAACAAAGACCATTTGACGTGTGGTCTCAAACGGTAGCATTTCGAAGACGTGCGCAGAATAGACTTTGACACAGTATGCGCAAACACAATAGCAATACTCAATAGCAACACTAAATTATGACCACGCTGAATACGTTAAAAACAACCGACTTCAATCGCAACAACTCCAATTTTGCTATGTTTTTGTTGATTTTCTCAAAAACCGCTGGATCGATTTCGATAAAATTTATATGGGACCACCTGTGAAGTATACCCTTTTAAACAAAAAAAGAATTTTCCAAATCGGTTCAGGCGTCTTCGAGTAATCGGTGAACATAAAAAGATTCCGACGAATTGAGAACCTCCTCCTTTTTTTGAAGTCGGTTGAAGAAGGAGAGTCCCACGCCATTCAGTAGTTTAGTGGTTTAAATTCGATTAGTTAAACTATTTTTGTATTATTAATTACTATATTCAAAATATAAATAGCGTTGGAGCACTAGTCTGTGACCGCTAAAACTGAAACATCTATACCTGCTTCGGGATGAAACCTGCATGACCCTTAGGCAAGATGCTGCGACATGATCTTCAGTTTCCTCTCACATTTTACTTATATCAACTTTTACCCAACCCACTGTTTCGTTATTTTCTCTGTGCCTTTTAAAGATTTGTCTATTTAATTGTATAAATATATAAATATTTAGTTTTTCGAAGACAGAAGCGTCCACTGATTACGCAAGTGTCCATACCAAAAGTTGACTGTTGACATATTGGTTTGGTTGCTTCTATGTGCACGGCGCGGCGTCGCGGCGCGTACAGCCTGTGTCACAACTGTTACGTCTAACATGATTGCATATTATATGCGTCAATAATACGTCATTATAATAAACTTTATTAGCTAAACTGTAAAGTACTGATTATGAACTGACATATTTATGTACCTATTTGCAATTTTTGCGGTTGTTTTACGGCAAGTCTTTGCTTTGTCATTGCATTGCGCAGCGAAAGAGCAAACGGCGTTTTGTAATGTAAGCGCAGTCTTCCTACTTTTAGCGGTTCTGGTGCAAGAGATGCTGCTATATCTAATATATGTTAACAACCCATATCGCCGCACTGCTGGGGCACAGGTATCTTCCCAATATCCAACAATATGGACAGTATATGACATTTCCATACTTTTAATTAAATTATTATATCAACATTTAAAATTACAACTCATACATTTTTCCTTTCCTTATGATTCACTTATGGATTTGCTATAGATTTTTAGCGAGCATAGACAAACGCGACTAGTTAATCAGCTAAGTACATAAGTGTAATAAAATAGGCGTCGGAGCCGTTATCTATTAGCCTTCCACTCAATATACTGATCAGTTTTTGTTATACAACTTTGCTTAATTGGCATGAAAAATTTTAGACTCCATAAAAATCGATCAGCTGTTTGGCCAATTTTGTATGGAAAGTCCAAAAGCTTTTTTGTGAATTCAGCAAAATCGTAACCACATTATCTATCAATCACTGATATTCAAACCACGCGAAACGCAAGTAGTCAACCATCATGATCACATAATCAGTGTGCTTGCAATTATTTTACCGTTCGCCCCATGCGCGGTTCACGGTGGACCGGTCACCGCCTGCGCCCGCGCCCTAGCCGATCGCGCACGTATTCTTTTCGAATCGGAGCCACTGGCCCACTTGGGATACTGCGTTCCGAATACAGATGGAATCGCTCGCCACCATACAGAATTTATTTAATGTCGACGTGACCGCTCGCACGTCGCCATGCATATTCTGATTTCATTAGCTCTGCAAACATGTTACAGAATCAATTTTCTGGATTAAACAATGGTTTGTGCATACAAGATACAAGAAGAGAGTCCGAAGAGTTTGAATCTGACAATCAAGAAAGGCCCATAATAGACCAGCTTCTAATTCGATTTGATTTGCTGGAACTAATAATCGTGCATGATCCATTTAGCTGCACTGCACGCTTTAACTGCATAATTGACTAAGTAAGATGACTTACTTGGTCACATCTCGGCGGCTCACCAAAAATTATCCATTCAGATGAATTAAATATACAAAAAAATTATTGATTTCAAGGATACTCGTGAATGTTTATTGGTTAATTTACATAACAAGTCATAAAAAAGTAATAACTAACATTGGAATTAAAATATTAAAATTTTTACCACATTAGTGTAATCAAAATCATCTACATCTAGATGCCCTTACCCACACTGTAATTAGCAAACATAACAACATGTATACTTTGTATAGTCATAGACAAGATAGCCTAAGTAAAGACCATAGAACAGTGGAGGCAGCCACAGTCATCAAAGCGTGCGATGAATGTGCGTCCTAACGGCGGAGAAAGCTGATGACCGCGGCCGCGCGGCGCTCGTCGGAGAACGCGCGAGCGCAGCCGCAGGCGCGCACTCATAGTGGCGTAACCCGAATTATGGATAGCGACACTCTCAATTTCTATTGACATTTTTTTGAGTCGGTTTGTTGAAGTAGCACTGATCTGCCAGCTCACAAGTTAAGCTGACAGTTACATTGTGAGAAACAGGCGCATAGTACTTTTATCCGAAAGGGATGTAATACACAATCAATTTATTAGTATTACTTAACAACCCCATTACAGGGGCACGGGTCTCTTCCCATACAACTTAGTTTACACAACATTCCTTTAATCTGATCCGATATTCCGATAGAGTTATCCACATAGACATACTATTTGGTCATCCACTCCATGATGACATGACTGCCATGTTTGTAACCTTTGACGTATCAATGTCTTACTTAATGGTCTAATTTTAATATCACGATATGAGTGACTGCATCATGATAATAAAACCAAATATTTAGTTACGTGACATTGATATGAAAATTCAATATGACACGTCAAAATTATTGCGGTTTCATAAAAAACAATGATGGTGATGATTTTTGAGATTTTAATCTTTCAGACATCTGTTTATTCCCATACTTTGAAGCTCACATATTGAAGCAAATTTCGCTGCGCTCCCAGCTAGTCAAAATCAAACAATATCTAACTATTGCAAAATGCAAGGTTGATTTAAAGATTCTCAGGGTTGTATTATTTACAACAAGGTTGAAATAATAATAACAAATCAAGATAAATATTAGAAGAATACCGCGAACTTCCACGGACAATTATTGCGAAGATGTATGTATGCAATGAAGAATTTGGAAACAAACAATACAATTTTGTAAACTGTATGTAAGTCAAGTTTACAAACCGAGTACGAGTATATACTTTGTTCTGGGAGAAGTTTGAAAAGGTAACATATTATTTATGAAGGTAGAGTACAAATAGAACGTTTTTTAGATTGCTCGACTTCTATCAAAAAAGTATAATACCATGGCAGCCTATCTTTCAGTTAAAAACATTATCTATAATTATGTATCAATCGCCGTTATGCTAAAAACGCCGTTTATAACAAAGAGCTAAAGCGTGCATGTCATGTATTAAATACAGCCTATAAAAAATTGCAATTTGTGATAGTTCTGTTTGTTATAGTCAAAAGCCCAAAGAAAAGTTACATTTAAGTTTAACTAGGCAACCTCCAAAAATAAAGAGTTATCTTTGTAATAAAACTTATTATTACCCAACCGTGGCAATGTGAACTGTTTATGCATAAACAACCCTTCGGAAAATGGCTTTTCAAAATACCTAACATTAGGCGGGTTTCAGTATTTTTTTACTTTTGACTTGTTTATAATTTTTAATTAATCCATTTCTAATTAAATACCTTCTGGTTGAGAATTAATTGACTGTCAAAAACAAATTTATCCTATCATTAAAAAAAGCTTCAGATCATTATCGGTGGTACCCTGCCTTTGACTTCTAACTAATGTTTTTAAACCAAGGATAATAATTATCCTTGCTAATGTAAATCAACTACATTGTCACTTTCATTGAAACTGAAGGAATTATATTTTATTCAAATTGAACTACTTTTTCTCTTTGACTGTTACATGTCAGCATAAGCGTATGCATAACATAAAAGTTCCATTTTTTCCAGCAATTAAACTCATCAGTTAGAACTTTTAACAAGGGCATTCGCCTGGAAAACAGAACAATATTTCTTATAAAAGTAACAGATTGTACAAAGGCGGACTTAACCCTGGTATCGTATGAGATATATAATCGTATGAGAGCTGGCAGTTCATCATTAATTCATCTTGAAAATGATGATCACTAAGATCTTTTTATTTCGGTATTTCACAACCCTTTGTAGGATTAAACATACCTGTACCCAGAAGCTTTAATAACACTCTCATTTTAAGAATATAGTAGGTAATTCTGGACAATAAGTTTATGAAGTTTTTTAGTTTAAGTTTTTAATTTATTTTACTGATTAAGACATTTAAAATTACAATACAACAAAATAATAACTTACCTAATAACCAAGCGGTTCTTTTTAATCAATGGGATTTTTCGAGATATTTTGGTTCTTGCTTAATAAAAAAAGACTCAAATCTTTACTGATATCATCAATTGAAAGATTCGTTGTACACCTAGTTTCCCGGTAAGATTATTGGATCAAATGATCTTACAGATGATGATTGACGTATGAGAGATTCCTCGTTAAAAATATGTATAATTTTATCAAAAACTGAATATACTGTACTCTGACGAAACTTGCACTCTTCCGACTGTAACGATCCTCCCCTCGCCAATGCAAAGTAAAAGAGACGTAAATAAAAATATATACATAAATACAAATAAACTTAAAACTAACTATTAAATGAAACGTTTGGCCAGATCATCTAGTGGGAACCCCACGTCGAAATTAAAGTAACCCAGAATCTTTTAGAGTGTTGATAGTGACTGAATTATGAAAGGCTTAGGGAAATATTTAATTAGGCAATTATTTGCTACGAAAGAGGCCCTACTTATTTGTTCTAACTAATCTAATGAGCAGAAATTATTAAGTTTAACTCAAGCAAATAAAGTACAAGAAAACGTAGAGACAGGACATAATTTAGGGCGTTATGAAACTCTCATGAAGCTTTAAGTCTATAAATTCATTTGTAAATTTATTAAATTATGCGAGCAATGTATAGACTATAGATCTACACATCACTATGAAAGCCGCAACCCTTAAAGGGTTGCGGGAGGATCCACCATAACCTCCCCTCATCCTCGGCCAGTCTAATACCATCCATCGCGTAAAGTTTAAAAATATAAGCTTCATGAAAGTTGATGCGGGAAGCATCCAAAATGAAGCTAGCAATACGGATTGCAACGCGTTTGTGTATATATACTTAAATATAAATAATATGGTATAGGGAACCCCAGAAATATTGTAATTTCAAAAGATTAAATAAACCACCACTTCGATAGTCGATGCTCTTAAATGAATATTTTAGGCTTTTAGAATTTGGAATAATATAAGAAACACCATCATCAGCCCACCTCCAGGACAAAAGGTTCCAGGTCAAACAGGGACTCTGTCCTACCTACCCTATAAGACTTAATGCGCCCTACCGCATTTTATCGATTTGTTGCTTCGTTCAGTTAGACAAATCGGAAGAAACGCTTATATCTACCTTTTTATTCGCAGTAAGTGCATTACGTACTTATGCCCTAATATCACAACCGAACGTAATGCCTAGTAACTACTTGTCACGTCAAACAATACGATACCCTAATTAAACTTGACTCGACATAATATACCCTTAAGCTAATTAATATTACACAAACTAATCGCTCCGTTTTAATAAGAAACAAATCCTACCAAATTCAAATAAAACAAATAAATCACACACAAAAATATGAAAATCACTCACACAGAAAATAAAATGAAATAAAACACAGGAGGTCCACAACCAGGTCTATCTTTCTCAGTTATAATTTAGGTAACATACAAAATATTATACTAAATATTGAAGTAAAATTATAGCTTAGAATTTATGGGAAAAGTGATGAATGTTAAGTGGAGTATAAGTGTGTAAGTGGTACGTCGAAGGATATTGTCCTTCAATAATCCACGTAAGTCTGTAAGGAAGCTGCGTCTTGGTGTCCTCGGAGAGGTTAATCGCACAAAACCACAACTTCCCTGTGAAGGTTGCCAGAGGCTCCCCGTATAGTGTAATTGAATGTAAATGTATTGTAGTGTGTTGTAAAGAGTAGTGTAAGAGTACTGTTTAGTCGTGAGTGATGTAGGAGTTATAGAGAAATGCAATCTAGACCCAGTGTGGATATACAGTAAAGAAGAAATAATCAACCTTCAAATAATATAAACTCCATATTTGAAAGTTATTCGAATTTAAGAGTGCAGACCATTAAAATCTTATTTACATCTAAAGGTTTCCAAACAAAACTAAACGTTTAAAATCTACAATAAACTGAACAAGATTTGCATACCTCAATTGAATCCAATGGTCTCACTTTAGTAAAGAAAACTCTCATACCCATGCGCCAATCTCTGTACCTCGCCCGCATACGCTCCTCCTCTTCGTAATCTCCAAGGCTGCTTACTCCACTCCAACATCCCATGGAACGGACCATAGGACGCTCCTTCAGCATTTCCTCATGCTTTGACCGACCGACGTTGACTAAACTCGCCTATCCTAAATCAATCCCTTATATACCCTCCGATTCAACCAGTAAACAGATGGACATCTTTCCGTCCGTGGCTGCCTAGTCTTCCATCTATTCTGACTCATCATGCAGAAGACGACCGCCCCGTGAATATCCAACCCTGATTTGCTGTACAGATTTTCAACACGAATGGTTCGAACAGTCATTTTAAGCAAATTAATTCTAATAAATAAGGAAAATAATAGTAATAATCATATGGATATTTTCTACTGTTTCTTTTTGAAAATTGACCGATAAATACTTAGCTAACGAAGGTGGTTCGTTACATTCAACCCCCTGAAAATTTGCAGATACCAAAACTGAAAATTTTCATAACCCAATAAATTTTTCCTGTTAGCATATTCCTCCAGAAAGCATCTTCCACTCTTCTAGTAATTTAAAAGTTACAAAGTCTTGGTTTGTGAGACCATTAACCATGCAACTGAAAATTAGCTTCGACTAGGTGGAAAATACTTGCGACCCTACGCGTGTGTGTGTTTAAACCTGACATTCATATCCCGTGCGTTGTTAGGAGCGCGTAATGCGAGCCCAGTCAGAATGTAAAAGCACCAATGTCTGCCAGCATCAGGAGTCCAAGGTGGGAGATCGTGGTTGTGAGCCAGAGTTACAGCTAGATGTCCAAATTCTGTCGCGCCAGAACGTCTTCTGACTTAGCGTAATTAGTTATTTGTCCATTCTAGCCGCTCCCACAGGAAACCCTCCGCTGTTCCACATAGTAGGCAAGAATTATGTTACTCTGATAATTAACCGGGCCCTTAAACAGCACTTCCCCCAAGTCACGAGATAATCATACCTGGCGCATGTAGAGTGTATTCAGTCAGAGTCTCAGCTTCTTGTGGAGTATTAGCCATAACACAACAAAATATAGTTAATAAGTAAAATAGTATTTTATTCAATGTTGTTGCCAGGCTAGTGAACAAAATAGACTGGAGGCGTATACCAAAAGGCTGACCATGTCTGATATTTGCCAACCCTCCTTCACTGCCATTCAGGAGCTCATCAGGATTCATTGACAAACCTTCAATCTACACTCTGGATTCTTTCATACTTGGATGGTCAACAATTCCAAACCTCTGGCCAGTTCAATATTCACGATTACCAATTCCCAGAGTTCAAAACCACACCTCATTCGCCACAACTTATCGGTCCGTTTCTACATCAGCTAAGATTTACAACAGTCAAGATTTATTTTGACAGATTCTGTTTCCTTCCAGCTCAATGATCTACAATAAACCATTCCAACGTTTGTGTAAAGCGGACCAGACACCACCAATAATATCGACAACATCTCCAAGTATTGACGGAATATTGACATCACATTGAGAGCGCAGTGATTGTAATGATCGGCTGAAGGTAAATAAATGATGGATTGTCAATATATTGATGTTAAAATATTGTCAACACCACCGACAGTGTCCCGTCCGTTCAACAATCAACATGGTTTAGAGTGAATCCAAAATCCTAAAGTGGGGAATATAATATTTAGTTCATTTATTTTTATTATATAATAATATATATTTTTTTTTCTTTGTATATAGAAAAGGTTTAATGTATTTTGAGGAAGATTCTAATGCTAACCATGGCTCGTTCGTTGCATTTACGCTATAACTGACTTTCTCCTTACCCAAGGTCAGTTCACAATTTACCAAGTCAATGCATAATCCAATTGTACCTCGCTTTAGCAATTAAATAATACTTTTGAACTACATTACCTTCAGTAAACATTACCTTCCATTATACATTACCTCCAAATTATATTACCTCAAACCAATGTTCAACCCGATTACCAAAATTATATTACCTCCAATAACCGTTACCTCAAACATTACCTTTAATACCTTTGTTTTATTTTTTACATTACCTCCAAGTTATAGACTGATACACATATACGCTCAAACACATACATATACCTATAGATACGATACCAGGCACAGAGCAAACAAATCCGCTCATCACAGAAATATCCGCCCTGGGCGGAGACGGAAACCACGACTCCCGGATCAGCAGTCAGGACCACCAACCACTGAACCATCGAGTCAGTAAAATTACAATTACAGGATTTAAACTTTAATTCCCGAAAATATTGCTAATATCTAATATTTTCTGTCAGCTCGTTAATGAATAGTAAGAAAAAGAAAGAAAGAAAGGTTTATTTGCAAGAGTACAACACAGAGTTATAGGTCTTAAAAATAGTGGTGCCAGTAGCAGTATTCAAACTTTTCAAGACTGGGGTTTGTCCGGGTAATTTTGAGGCACTTGAAGTTACTCTGCTTTTAGCCCCTGTCACGTTATTAGTTGCTTATGTCGTCAAAATTCCTCGAAAACTCCGCAGTCTCCAAAACTGTATTTACTTTTGCTAAAGACCGAAGCCTCTGAATATTCCTGGGAAATGTTTCATAACATCTATAACGAACTGAAATTATGGAATTTGAATTTTAGCATACGCACTTGTCCTATTATTTGTAAAAAATGACCTAACATTGACGGTTGCTTTAGTTTATCCCAGGTGTTACGAACTATACTTCGTTGTAAAGTGCTTTGCTCGGCTTCTCTCCAATATTTTAAATAAATGTAAATACTGTTAAACTTAATGGGATTATGTATCCAACTGAACGAAGCAACAAACAACTGATGAAACACAAAAATACCTTTCAAAAATTAAACCCTAACGTGAAGAAGAGATTTTATTAACCACGGTTTTGAATCTTAAATGAATTAAAACCGAATATAGACAACTAGGTTCCTACCAAACTCCTAACTGCTCATTTTTGTATACTAATCTACGCACAAAAGCTAACAAAAAAATAAAACTTAAATTAATTTCATCATGACTCGATCATACGACCAACAGAAAAATCAGATAAGTACCTAATCATTGAAATTACATCGTAAACAGCTTTTATCTACTCATTTATGAACGCTAACCTCCACAGGCTGAACAGATTTAAATGGAATTCCTTATTACGCCATCCACCTTCTCTCAATTCAACATCCCCAAAAATTGAGAACACCTGATCTAACGCCCTACACGCACAAAGTCACAATTTCCTACTAGAAATCGATTAATAATAATGCAATTTGGATTTAGATTATATCTTTAACGCGTCAATTTTAAGATTTACTTGACTCAAGACTCAATTATCTTTCAGTCATAAACAGTTAAAACAGGCAAGAAGATCACATAAGATGCAACAAACGATGAAAGATGAGATGTTGCCCAGCGCACTAATAAAAAATAAACGGTACGAGAAAACACTTTTCTTACCTATTGCGAACGTACTTACTTTAATCAGGTTAAATATTATAACCAACAGATAACGTGTATGCGCATATATGCGCGCGAGTAAAAGGGTTCTGAAGATATACGTATGCACAACAGTCTCAGGGAGAACAAATATACTGAATCATACTATATCACTTATTTAATTAATTGCTCCCAACTGAATTCCGTAGAAAACTAATTAAATAACTTATAACTCAGTAGAAAACTACCCACGAAACTATAAATCACAATAATTCTACGATGATTCTTCAAAATAATTGTACGAGTACTACTTCCGCTTTTGTTTGTATCCCTATCTATTAACCCAGTCATAATAAACACAGTTTACCTGTTATTTGGTGCCCCTTTTTCTAACACAGACCACAGAACTTTCATGTAACTCTCAAATTCAACTGCAACTAATTTATTAAATCGCATCAGTCTAACTTAAATGTGTGTTACTGCTGCTGTAATAAGCTAATTGTGAAATATGTCAAAGTGAACCTACTACATATAATAATAACTTCATTACATCGAGGTTATACGTTATTTGCCTAAAAATTTTAATTTAGAAAATACTTTAATACTTTAATTCTAATCCGATCCAGTCAGCGCCACCTAGTTCTACCGTGAAATCTCACACGTGTAATATCAACTTCTTAACTATACATGAACGTAGTGTGAGCCTCAACCAAAGATTTTCTTTAACGAACGATAACCTACATAAGCTTACAACGCCATCTTACGTTCTATAGCACTACTCCTAACCCGATACGCCAAAATTGCAACCCGTGCAAGAAAATCTACCGAGTATTTAAAACCTTTACGTAAATGCCTATCTACTTTTGAACCAGTATTATCCATTCATAAACAGAATAATCTTCACTTCTATTTCTCAACACTGAACTAAAAGACACGTACAAATCAGCAAGAGATTATAAAAACAATAAGCAGAGGCAGCTTCATAACTGAGGCAAGATGATACCTTCAAATCGGCATTAATACAACAATAATATAATTATTCGACCATTTAGGTATACTCCTATCAACATGTACATGAGACAGTACATGAGACTATTAATTCGTTTCTATACCTTGTTTAAATACCACAACAAAATACAACATTTAAAGAAAAATAAATAAATTTTAAAATTATATCAATGACTTAACTAAACAACTATTAAAAAGCCCTAAATCCTGTGAAAAATGTTTTTTTTTTTCTTCACAACCCCCAATCTATAAAACTCTTGACGTGTACAAGAAACGTTAAACCGTTATACCTGATTCAAAATATTAAAAGGCTGCATGAACCTATCACAACGGAAAACTTATTTTATACCCATGTTTGAAACAATAAAACAAATTAACTATAACAAAACCATAAAAATCGTACCAACATAGATGTCAAAAATATATTCTCAAAACCCTGTTGTTCAATTGAGACGGAAAAACATTCGTTTATGTTTAATGAAACTAATACACAAAAATTGGCAAACTTTAATACTTTTGATTCCTCTTGCACGATTTCTTTTTATATTTAAAGCCAAGAAAAGTAATAGAACTTGTAAAATCTAAAAAACAAAATAAACTGCGTAAAGCGAGCGTATGAAATTATTTGGTCGCCTTTAATACAAAAGTTTTTACTTTTAATATAGCAGTTTCATTTTAGAAAGCCTCAAGTTTCGAATTATTTTGCTGTGCAAATAATGTCAGGATACTACTTATTTTACTCATACATACTTGCTTACATGCGTATTATTAACTCACTTTTAAACGTTTTTTTTTTAAAAACCTTTATGATTTGATAGTATAAATAAAATCATTACAGTATTAGTGATAAGCGTATCAGGATTTCTTACGTAGAAAAGACATCAACGAGACACGCATTAGTAATTTTGAACGTTTATAAAATTACAGCTATTATACATAAATATGTACATAGTATGATAAGAATTTTATTATCGTATCTAATAAATGAAATAATAAGAAACGCTTGCAAATGGAAAACACTTTTTATCTAGTATTTAATACCTTTCAAGTTTCTTATAAATTGTTTTAGTAGGTAGACCCAATGTTTTAGGAGGTAGACCCACAAAGTTAAAATTACGTTTCAATGCACGTTCCTAATAAAATAATTCGTTTATGTTTATGTTATAAAAAGAAAAATAATTGTAAAATTGCTAAACTCAACTCAACCAAAAATATTTAATGATATTCATGGAATATCTTTATATGTAAAAGAAAATTAGATTTCTTTTTTTTCACATCAATCGCTTACCTTAGACCTATTTCTAATCAAATTGTTAGCAACTGTTCAACCGACACGACGACTTAAACGGACCGGACTGTTTTGTCCGAGCGTCTTACTCAACAGACGATTGTAATCTATGGTAGCAGTTTATCTATGGAAAAGGGACCTCCCAGCAGGAACTCGCGGCAAGAGTCTGTCATTCCAGTCCTACGATCCGAAAAACAGACATCGCGGCTTCCAACGCACAATACTGACAGTGCATTGCCCAACAAAGCGCCACTCAAGTGTCCAATAAGTAGGACAATATGAAATAAAAGTGTGTAGACCGCGCCTCGAACGCTCCCAAGAAGTCCACGAAATCCCCATCAAAAGCCACTTTGCCGAAGAATAGGAAACTCAAACACGAAAGAAATGGCTTCGGCCTTAATTGAACCCTCCTATAAAGACGAAGAAATACGGAAGAAATGGCTTCTGGCCCCCAAATACGACAGAAGACTTACAACAGATTAGGCTGCACGGCTCCGATCCTTTGCCTTCCCCGTCTCGGGGTAAAATAAAACAAGAATATTTATGGAAAACATCATACCACTTTCTCGCCTCGGGAACCAAACAGGAAATAAAAGGGAAACAGAAAATATGAAAGACAGCGAGAAAATAATAAAAAACCTTGTCAGAAAAGCATCCCTGTGTAAATATCGACAGTAATGAGGTAAGATTGACCAAAACTTCCACAGGATACATCTATCACGTTACTTTTGTGTGTTCTAGTCTACAAAACATAAAAATGCATTTATATAGTATCCTACACACATACCAATTCTAATCACGCATTTTTTTCCACAACCAGGTGGGAATACGTGGTATACGACTGCTGCAATGTCTACACCTACCCTACCCTACCCTGCCACGTACTCACGCCATAACCTGCACTCACTCACAAACCGGTCTACCTACATTGGAAATAAAACTGGAAAACGAAGGGAAATACGAATATCTGATCACATTATACGACAACCTATGGATTTGAACGAGTCCTACCTAATGTGATGAATGCACTATATTAATAAAATACTGAAGCTGATACCGTTTTGAACAATGATTTACCTAGTGAACGAATGCAGACTGAACCCGAATTTCCAGTGCGTAGTGTCTAAAATCTATTTTAAACAGTGGTAAACTACTTATGTATTTCTTAAAGTGATTAAAAATTTAAATCAAATTATCGTTTTTATTTTATACCAGAGGTTGAAAAACTAACGGTTTCTAATAAATAGGACACTTAAACTGCATAAAATAAACTTAAAAATTAATTGTAAAACATGAAGGTAATTGGAAATTCGAAAAATGTTCTTTTAACTTCTTGATGCCGCTTATTGAGTAATTCTACTTAATACCTAGAAGGCAATTTACTAAAAAGGTAAGCGTAAAGTAATGATATTTTCAACCCCCCGTTAAGTAAACTATAGTTCCATTAAAAACCCTTCGACAAGTCACCATCAAACACTCTTTCCATTTCACGGACACCAAATTGTGGCTAAAATAGCCACCGCGCCTATATTATAATAACTTATTCAATATACGTAGTATGACTTAAATCCTGGTCCTACGGCACCAAATTGTAACGATCCTCCCCTCGCCAATGCAAAGTAAAAGAGACGTAAATAAAAATATATACATAAATACAAATAAACTTAAAACTAACTATTAAATGAAACGTTTGGCCAGATCATCTAGTGGGAACCCCACGTCGAAATTAAAGTAACCCAGAATCTTTTAGAGTGTTGATAGTGACTGAATTATGAAAGGCTTAGGGAAATATTTAATTAGGCAATTATTTGCTACGAAAGAGGCCCTACTTATTTGTTCTAACTAATCTAATGAGCAGAAATTATTAAGTTTAACTCAAGCAAATAAAGTACAAGAAAACGTAGAGACAGGACATAATTTAGGGCGTTATGAAACTCTCATGAAGCTTTAAGTCTATAAATTCATTTGTAAATTTATTAAATTATGCGAGCAATGTATAGACTATAGATCTACACATCACTATGAAAGCCGCAACCCTTAAAGGGTTGCGGGAGGATCCACCATAACCTCCCCTCATCCTCGGCCAGTCTAATACCATCCATCGCGTAAAGTTTAAAAATATAAGCTTCATGAAAGTTGATGCGGGAAGCATCCAAAATGAAGCTAGCAATACGGATTGCAACGCGTTTGTGTATATATACTTAAATATAAATAATATGGTATAGGGAACCCCAGAAATATTGTAATTTCAAAAGATTAAATAAACCACCACTTCGATAGTCGATGCTCTTAAATGAATATTTTAGGCTTTTAGAATTTGGAATAATATAAGAAACACCATCATCAGCCCACCTCCAGGACAAAAGGTTCCAGGTCAAACAGGGACTCTGTCCTACCTACCCTATAAGACTTAATGCGCCCTACCGCATTTTATCGATTTGTTGCTTCGTTCAGTTAGACAAATCGGAAGAAACGCTTATATCTACCTTTTTATTCGCAGTAAGTGCATTACGTACTTATGCCCTAATATCACAACCGAACGTAATGCCTAGTAACTACTTGTCACGTCAAACAATACGATACCCTAATTAAACTTGACTCGACATAATATACCCTTAAGCTAATTAATATTACACAAACTAATCGCTCCGTTTTAATAAGAAACAAATCCTACCAAATTCAAATAAAACAAATAAATCACACACAAAAATATGAAAATCACTCACACAGAAAATAAAATGAAATAAAACACAGGAGGTCCACAACCAGGTCTATCTTTCTCAGTTATAATTTAGGTAACATACAAAATATTATACTAAATATTGAAGTAAAATTATAGCTTAGAATTTATGGGAAAAGTGATGAATGTTAAGTGGAGTATAAGTGTGTAAGTGGTACGTCGAAGGATATTGTCCTTCAATAATCCACGTAAGTCTGTAAGGAAGCTGCGTCTTGGTGTCCTCGGAGAGGTTAATCGCACAAAACCACAACTTCCCTGTGAAGGTTGCCAGAGGCTCCCCGTATAGTGTAATTGAATGTAAATGTATTGTAGTGTGTTGTAAAGAGTAGTGTAAGAGTACTGTTTAGTCGTGAGTGATGTAGGAGTTATAGAGAAATGCAATCTAGACCCAGTGTGGATATACAGTAAAGAAGAAATAATCAACCTTCAAATAATATAAACTCCATATTTGAAAGTTATTCGAATTTAAGAGTGCAGACCATTAAAATCTTATTTACATCTAAAGGTTTCCAAACAAAACTAAACGTTTAAAATCTACAATAAACTGAACAAGATTTGCATACCTCAATTGAATCCAATGGTCTCACTTTAGTAAAGAAAACTCTCATACCCATGCGCCAATCTCTGTACCTCGCCCGCATACGCTCCTCCTCTTCGTAATCTCCAAGGCTGCTTACTCCACTCCAACATCCCATGGAACGGACCATAGGACGCTCCTTCAGCATTTCCTCATGCTTTGACCGACCGACGTTGACTAAACTCGCCTATCCTAAATCAATCCCTTATATACCCTCCGATTCAACCAGTAAACAGATGGACATCTTTCCGTCCGTGGCTGCCTAGTCTTCCATCTATTCTGACTCATCATGCAGAAGACGACCGCCCCGTGAATATCCAACCCTGATTTGCTGTACAGATTTTCAACACGAATGGTTCGAACAGTCATTTTAAGCAAATTAATTCTAATAAATAAGGAAAATAATAGTAATAATCATATGGATATTTTCTACTGTTTCTTTTTGAAAATTGACCGATAAATACTTAGCTAACGAAGGTGGTTCGTTACACGACACAATATTACTCCGACTTTTAATTATTACTAGGTGCTGCCTTCAACATATCCTGTTTTAAACCCTGCACCTGTAATTTAAGTGAATCTAAAATGTTCATTTCGTCTCTGTAAGCGAGTGACTACCAATCTGTGTCATGAACAAACCAATCTTTTCTGTTTGCATACTGGCTGACACTCAGTAGGATCACGCAATCCGTATTTGTGTAGCTTGTTTGAATGATCTATTGCTAATATAGCTAATTTAGAAGATCTGGGTAATCAGCGAGCAGGTTCTGCACGAATCGTAATACGGATCGCGTGAGACTTTGTGCTATAGAAATGATTATTATTCGTCAAATATCATGTAGTATTGATAGTAGGCAAGTACATAATTAGTATTAGGTGCTTAATAGCTACTTGACTATTCAGAAATATGTATAAATTCAAATGTCAATTTTATTTGTTATCAATCACAGTCTATCCCTTTTGATAGCACGTTTAAATTGTGCCATACGATAAGTTGTAGAATTCAAATGGTACAGTGACTGCGCAGAGAAGTACTTTATCACAGTATATCCCATTGTACCTTTTAATTGATACTTTGTTTACCTTTCTTGTTCCTTTTTTTCATATATTTTTGTCACTATTTTTATTTTATACAACTCTTGTTATCGATTTTTTTATAACTGTCTCCTGCAGCCCAATAAGCGACAGTGACTTCATTTAAATCATTAAATTGAAGACTAAGTTCTCTCACGCGTAAAATACCGTTGTTTCGTAGTAAATCTTTCAAGAACAAAGTAAAGAACGGCCGTATCTATTAACGATAGGAAGGACTCATGCCAATTTCTTTGGTTATTCTCACCAAATTTAAAAGAACTTCTGGCAAAAAAATACACCAGGCAGTCTATAGAGAAATTGAGCTATATCGGAGAGGCAGTAGGAAAAGTGGTTCTGATATAGGTCAATGGAATCCGGACTGACTGGTGTCTCAGGGCTCGGGGCGGGAAGCTAATCCAGTCAGTCAAGTGCAGCTGGTGCTGTCACTGATGTCACAGCTATGAACTTAAACCTATTTTGAAAACTTATCAGAATAGTACGAAATATAATGGTTTATAATGGAATTTAATGACGAGTGACGCATCGCTTGTGTGGTATTTATGTGACGTCAAATCTAGAGATCTTTTGAATTTCTATGGGAAGAAATATACTACAAAATGGTAAAAGAGTTTATAATGCTATAGCGTCTCACCGCTTTGTTGTGGTAGTATTAAAGTTTGTTTATACAACAATGTTGCCACTATCACTTTCCAAACGTTATTAAAGTTAATAGCCCTCCCATATTCTATGATTAGTCGTTTAAATCTGACGATAACAATCTGTAATGATTGTTGATGACTATATGAGAAAAAGGTACAGTGATCTCTGTAATACAGAATGTAAAAATACCATTCCCGGAAATTTTAACAGGGTGTTCTACTCGGGTTCTACGGTGAAACTGATAAATTGTTCTTCTATAACCTATACTGAATTAGCAAAAAAGGTGAGTTTTTAGGAAGAATTTTCAGTCATAACAGTTACAAACCACTTAAGATTTGGGAGTAGTCATTTTACACTCTCTCTGTATGTTTTTTTATTGCTGATCTGTTTCCACAACTTTCATTCAAGATCATTGCCACCACTACTTTTTTGTGACAGAGTTTTTGTTTTCACTATTTTGTAGCGAACTGTTTTCAATTTTTCAAATAACAAAATAAACTTTGGTACCAATTATCAAAAATTAAAATAATTTTGCTTTATTACATCTATTAGTTTAGTATTTTGTTACACTAATTGCGACTATTAGAATAAGGTCAAGTGACTGTATTTGCAAATTATACAAAATTGTTAGGCTCTAAGCTCGTTCTAGAATGGATTGGCCAGCAGTTCAAGGTTCATAGTTGTAGTTGTGTATTTATATTTTTTTGATCTGTACTCTTTAACCTTTTAAATTGGTGGATAATGGCAATAGCCTCAAGTAAATGAATATCTTCAATCGGAACGGGTTTGCTTCAAGCGACGAGACAGGAAATCCATTATCAGGCAATTTGCATGTATAGGTAGGCATAGAATTCGCAAGAGAGAGTCGTATTATTTACCGATATATCTGCACTCTCTTGTCTGTCTGTCTTTAGATATTTCGCTGGGGTATCGTAGAAACATTGTATATTGTAGTGAAGCATAACATTAGAATTCTGATGTATAGAGAAGTATCAAAGTATGAAAACATTTAGGTTACTAGTTATAATTTTCGTGCTATCTATTAGGAGTACGATTACGTGAATTTGGAGGCTATAATTGTAGTTTCTTGAAGGAATGTAAATGTAACTATGAAAGTTAAGTTACCTTGAATCCATCGTGGCGTCCAAGAGATGCATCCAAAACTGATTACGTTTCACTCACAAAAAGGTACTCAGCGGCTGCACTACCAAACTGACCATAAACATTATTATCACTTTCAATACTTTCATCTCACCAAATATTTGTAGTGTTTCAGTTTTGAGTATCGAAGTTCTATGATTCGCTTTTTGAATTATTTATGACACAGGTTTTGAATAGTTTGAAATTGGAACACGTTTTGGTGGAAATTGAAGAATATCGGCATTGTTGGAATCACTGATCGATGAAAGAAAGCGATCTGTTCCGGAGAGCGACGCGTGCGCTGCCGCGGTTCCGTTGCGAGTGAGCCGGCGCGGGCGCACCGGCACCGGCCACCTGTACCGGTCTCGGCTGCTTCGTGCAGATATCGTGTACTGATGACTGTCTATCTAGTCCCCCAAGGGCACATTCTTGATTATAATAAATTAACTTATATTGACATAAAATAGAAAAGCATTTCAGCTGATTCTCTGTGTCGCAGGAGCTTTTTTTATGAAAGGGTTATGATAAATGTAAGTGAATAATAGTTATTAGAAAATTTTAAAAAATAATAAAAAAAAAATATTTGGCATTAAACAGAATTTCGACTTTTCGTGATAGGTTGCCTTCTAGTGTCACTTATTTTTAAATAAAAAAAAATCGACTTTCCATACAAGATTGACCAATCAGTTGCTTGATTTGTATGGAATATTAAAACAATTTGAATTGAGTATGGGGTTCTTGAACAAAGTCGTTTAGTGTGAATGAGTAAAAGCCCTTTTAAACCTTGAATAATTCCTAAGACAGCGACATCTGTCACGTTTTTAAGGTTAAAATTTAAAAGGAAGAAATCGAGTAGGAATATTAAAAATAAGATATATAAAAGAAATTCTGTGACCAATAGCCAATATATGTGTTTTATACAGGGTTCGAAAATATCCGATATTTATAATAAATATCAAAATATCAGATATTTTTGATATATATCCGATATTTTCGATATCTTTGATATTTTTGATATTTATCAAAATTACATACTAATTTCAATTTCTTACTTTAATACATGATTTTCGAAATAGCTTAATTTAAAATGTAGGTATATGTTTGATAATTTGAAGATTTTTATTAAAATAACATTCAAATTTTATACTCTGATATGTTTTTTCGAAATAACTGAATCTAAAATGTATATTTTATTTTTGCAAATTTGAAGATATTTAATTAAACTAAACTCATTTATTTATTATTGTGATAATCATATCTTTATTCTTTGCATTTGGCACATTCATTCGTAAGAAGCAGCTCTTAGAAGCTAGGAAAATATAAATATCAATATTGATATATATCAAGCATAAATATCAATTGATATATATCATGATATATATCCGATATATATCAATTGATATATATCATACGAACCCTGGTTTTATAGTACACAGGGATAAGTTTAAATAATATGACCTGACGCAAATTGTATCCAAATCGTGCACTAGTTTAGCTGCTAGAAACAGAGTTAGTAAAAGTTGCTACGTACAGCAGTACCCAGGCATACAGTAACAGTTTTGTGTAATTTTTTGAACTTTGAATACCTAAGTGTATAGACAATCGATATTTTGTGCAACCATATTTATGAAATAAACGTATTTATTCGTAAATTTGTATATCTGTTCATATTGGTTTTTGTAGAATTGATCGAAGATTAGTGCGTACGCTAATAGACACCTTTCACATCTCTACTAATATCTCTGTCTCTTTCCTTCTCTGCTGGTGGTCGGTAAAAGAAAGAAAGCCTGTCATCTTACATTTATGGTTATCTATTTGGGGTTTATCTGTCACGATTTAAGGTGGAAATAGTTCATCACTTTCGAAGATCCGATTTAAACTGTCCAAGTACTTAGTAGTTTTAAAAGTAGTTTATCAAAGAGTGTGTTTTCTTAGGTATATAGCTCATATTAATTTAGGTAGTTTTGATGATTACCTATGTATCTAACATATAAGGATATCTATATAAATATGTTATAGGTATTAGAAACGTATACGTTTACGCAATATGTGTAACTTTATAATATAGGGAATCCTAGTTTGGGGCTGGATGACAAAGTTATCATTGAGTATGTGCACCTATAAATTATTACTTATTTATTAACTTTTTTCATCAAGTGAGATGTAGTCGGGATCAATACGGACTTGGTGTGTAGAGTAAGGCCTAATCTTCCCGAAGTATTGAAAGAGACCCGGAAGTAGTGGGTTGCTTACGTGTTCATGAGATGCAGTCAGGCGTTTTTTTATTTAAATAATCTAATTTATTTTAATAATATAAAAAGTCTGTAAAGAATATTGACATTTTTATTTTCAATCCAGCCGATCAGCCGATTTACTTTAAATATAACAAAAATATATACATTTGTAATTTGTATGTTAACAACCCATTACGTTTCTATTACAGGGGCACGGGTCCCTTAACATTTATTAGTAAAAAATATTTTTCGCGAATGGGAATTGGGATGGGCTATGGGTCCTTGGGGAAAGAACAATTTCATGAGTAGAATCTCGCGTTCAAATAGTTTCGGTAGATTTTCGATCCGCTGATTGGCCAATATTATATGGAGCCAATTTTTTTTTGCGATTTCAGCAGAGTTGTAGAACAAAAGTTTTTCAGTACGATAAGTAAAAGCCCCAGTTAACGGATCCTAAACCTTTCTTTATAAGGATTAAACTTTCAACGCCGAAATAAGCAAAATCGCTCACTTCAATCCAGTCATACAAAAACTGTTTTTTATTTTGTAAATTTACTTTGTATTGTAATCGGTGGACCCTAGAACGATAATATTAAATAGCCATAGTTATGCCATAACGAGCCAACTGATTTAAAAACGTAAGGGATAATGTACTTTATATCACTGACATAAATCAGTTGGATCGTTATGGCATAACTACGGCCAAATAATATAGGTAAGATTTAAGCAATTAGAAAAAGGTTCTTTAAAAGTGAAAGAAATTACAAACTATACTCATGGACAAAAAAATCGACTCAAAGTTTCATACACGACTTTTGGAAAATTAACTCAATCTAGCAAAATAAAACTAAACCAAAAGTTCAAAAACTGTGTTACTGTTTATTATTTTAGTTTGATGGTTTTCTAGTTTTTTTGCTTTTAGTGTTTAGCAGTTTTGTAGACTGAGTTATTTTTTCAAAAGTCGAGCAACAAATCTTGAGTCGGTTTTTTTAGTCCACCAATGTATAATAAATGCTGATAAAACTTTATAGCTGTACGTACCTATGTAACGGAATTCGATGGAAGCATCATGACTGTTAACATAACTGGATACTTCGAATTACCATTTATTGTGGTTAGGTTTACTAATAAAAACTGCCCATATTATTTATTTATGATACTTTTACATTTGAAAAATATTGGATCCTCCTGAAATCTTATACTTAGTCTTATCCCGGGCTTGAGTCCACTTTGGGAACTTCGAAATACCTAAAAAATTCATGAGTAGAAACATTTCGAATATTGTCAGCAATGGGGAAGAAAACGCAAAGCTATTTGCAGATGGCGCTACGGACGCTTGACTCATAACAACTTTCAATTAGTTTCGCGTTTTTTATTATCGAGGTGTTATAAACTAGTTTTTTTTCTGTAAAATTATTAAATGAACAATGTATGCGCCTTGGACTGTTCCTCAATTAAAGGCGAAGTTGAAAATTACATAATTGAAAACGTAACTTTCCCCACGTCTTCTTCATCCGAGAATCTTTAGGACATTAATGATTTCCATTATTATTGCAACCAATCGCCACACAACGCGGCATTTTTTTTATAATCTGATGTTTAGTTCACGTAAACAATTTTTTCTATACGTTTTGACAGTTAGTATGAGTCAAGCGATATCAGCGCCTCTATCGGCGAGCTTTGTCAGTTTTCTTCCCCATTCCAGAGACAGAGACACACTTTACTATACATCATATTTTCGCCAAAATACAATACAAAACGCTTGTAGGGCTAATAAAAGAAGACCTCAAATGAAGACAAAAGTACCACACCCCGGACACTTCATACAAATTTCGCGCCATTGTTTACTACATAGACTTTCATGTTTGTACACATGTAAATGTGTGCGTGATGTACTAGGGTTGAATCGAGGTTCAATTAGCCCTCATTGTTCTTTAATGTTAGCTAGACTTTTACAAATAAAGTGAAGGCACACCAGACAAGGCTGTATAGCCTTAGAAGCCTTTAGCTCTTTCCTTAAAAAAATAATATTGTCTTTGGTTAATAAACTGTGCTTTGGTTTGCCAACCCCTTGACAAATGGTCACACATCGGTCACACAGAGGGGGTGAGGTAGCCTTCAGAAAGTGGCAGGGAGTGTCCATACTGTATAATGTCCATAATACTGTGATAAGTACGTAGATTTACAAGATCTTTGCGTGCTTGGTATGACCTCTATTGCCGAGTAGCGGTACTAATTTCATATAGAGAGACCAGTTCATAAGCCTTGTACTAGATGGCGCTGTTTTTTTTAACAAACCTAGCTATTTAAAAGTTCGCGCTACATTAAAGCCCCTCAGCAGCCGCAGCGCTAGTGTTGACAGTTTCCTTGCTTCGCCATTGGGCCAGCTCTTATCACTAGATGACAGTTGTTAAGCCAAGTCGGAAGCCTTATATGCGGCTTGAAACTTCTGGCAGTGGGGTTGGCAACTATCCCGTAAACCTCCACCAATCCGGTCTTGGCTCCCATGTTGGAGTATGGCCTAACCTTTCTGCGGTATGGGATGAGACCCGTGCCCCTGCAGTGGGGACGATGTGGGTTGTCAACGTGTTCCTTTGGTAAAATTGTTTAGTTTTATAAGTAGCCTGGATATGTTAAAACAGATGCACTTTTTTAACAGCCTGTATACATAATAACGTTCCATTTACCATAATTGTAAAAAAATTTTTCACACATAATGGTTTTATAATGATATTTCTAATCATATACATAATAATTATGTATTTTTATGCTAATGGCTTAACTTGTAAGCATGTAAGCTAGCATGACAGTTAATCCTTCTAACTGCTTCCACCTGTACCTACTTGAATCAGAGTATGCTAATGAGGAATAACACTTCGTTAATATCTTGATGCTGCCACTTGTACATGTAAGCATTTCTATTGCACTAAGAGCATCAAGACTAGTATGTCCTTGTGCTCCTACCAGTAGGAGAATTTAATAGGAGCATGAGGCCGTAGCGCTTTTACGTTCGAGATCTTCACAAAATATGCGATATTTCTAAGAAATATTGCGATGAAGACAAAGCACTTACCTTTTCTATTAATTAAAATGTTGAACGGTTTTGAAGTTCGTAGTGACTTTAGAGAAAGAACGAACGCAATCTATAAATTGCCACGCCTCCGCATATTTAATAGTCACGGGACACGAAATTCCATTTTGTGATAAAAAACGTTCTTTTTCGATATTACACCTATAAAGTGCCGTTTACTTAAATTGTTTATGAGTACTGAGAGATCCATCTTCTACAATGTAATGCTTAAGATGAATCACAAAATACTCCTATTGCGTTTTATGATTCCTCAAAAGCATCTAACTAAATGTTTCGAAGAGTGCTTCGATTGGGATGTGAAGCCAAATTGTTGGTTGTGGAGAATTTTGTTAGTTTATCATTTGGTTGAGTATAATTTTACTTAGAAAGTGAGAAACTGGTCTGTAATTTCCCGCCTTAGCTTTGGAAACGACAATTTTATATGGAGTCAGCTCTGTTGTAAAATGTAGGTGTATTGTGAGTTCAACATATTTTTTTGAGAATTAAACATTGTAAAAGTTGTTCAGTTTCAGGAGTAGAACTCACCTTTTAAGTTCCCTTTTGGTTTGGTTTGGTTTGAAATACCATTTGTGGAAGTGATCTCTTTAAAACTTGCATTTATTTAAAAAGTAAAGGAATGTCAAAGTCAAAATCTTTTTTTATTTAAGTTGATGCTGTACACATTCTTTTATTTAAATCGTCTTTTTTATTATTTATTAATTAAGTGATGGTCGGCGCCCTCTTAAATAAACTTACGTCCTAGCCAATCAGGAAATTCACCTCGATGATAATCTGAAGCTGTAAATGGCGGTAATGTTTGTAATGAAACTGAAAATTTTCTAGTCATGGTACCGGTGTTGATTCGGTAAGGGAAAGTGAATTTTATCTAGAAATCTGTGTGCAAGTGAACTCATTAGAACTAACTAACTAGACTTGGCGCAGACTATAAGTCACAAGCTCAAGCAGAATACGTAACACAACTCGGCTATTGGAGAAAACTCAGGGGAGTGATTTTCGAGTTTTTTGGTATATTCTTCTAACTATTACGGGTGCTTTGGAAATAGATGATTATACTCGTATATTAACTTTGGCATTTATTTATGGCACTTTAAAAAAATCCCAACGAAACAATACTTATTGTGGAACATTTATCGATTATGTGTTTTGCCAAATTAAATGGGGAGTGCCAAATCTGATGGTAAAATTCATTTTCAAGCGTTGAAGCCAGTTATTTCTTGTAAACTATTCAATTTTTTTCAGGGTACCTCCTCTACACATGAAGTAGGGATGATTTTTTTCTCGACTATCCCATGGTTGGATACGCCTTTCAAAAATATTGTGAGTTTGAGAAAACCATTTTTCGATTCAGTTATCCGTTTTCGAAATATTAAACTTTAAAGTGCAAATTTTTGTTATAGTCATGTGTCCACCCTGCCAGCTAAACGGTTGTTTCTATAAACTACATTTCACACAAATTTCGCGCCATTGTTTACTACATAGACATTCATGTTTGTACACATGTAAATGTGTGCGTGATGTACTAGGGTTGAATCGAGATTCAATTTAGGCCTCATTGTCTTTATTGTTAGCTAGCCTAAGTGATGGCTTTATACACCAGCAAGGCTGTATAGCCTTAGGAGCCTTAAGCTCTTGCCTTAAATAATAAAATTGTCTTTGGTTATTGTACTGTGCTTTGGTTTGCCAACTCTTTGACAAATGGTCACAGATCGGTCACACAGGGGCAGTGAGGTATCATTCAGAGAGCGGCAGGAAGTGTCCATACTTTATAATGTCCTTGTACTGTGGGTAACTTACCTAATATGATAATATCTGGGACAAATCACGCACGGTCATCTGGCCCCAAACTAGGATTCCCTGTATCTTGGGAACCGAGACTGATATACATACACATAGGCTTTTTAAATACATACATATATAGATATAATAATATACCCAGACTCAGAGCAAACAATTCTGCTCATCACAGAAATGTTTGCCCTGTGTGGGGATCGAACCCACGACTTTCGGATCAGAGGTCAGGATCGCTAACCACTTTAGCCACCGAGTCAGTCAAATTAGTAGTCGTTAGTAGTCATTATTAGCTTATCTACATAAAACTCCAAAACTATAAGTTTAACCTACGAAACTGTCATGTCACTGATTAGTGATCACATACATTTTTGCCCGCATGAAATAATCTTATCTATATATGTATATATTTTTAATTTAAACTTATCGATTGAGTCACTTTATCAAAAAAGTTCGGTACGGAAGCTTAAAATTTAATTTATGATCAAAGTGGGCCTCGTCATCGCGCGTTAAAATTCATACAATTTCGAAACGGCCTTACGTGAAGAGGTAAATAATATTTCGGTCAATGAAGTTGTAGTTATTAATTTTTCGCGGTTGGTCGCTGCGAGAACGGAAGCCAGCTGAGCAGTAATGAGCAAACCGTTTCGCAAGCTCTGCAGTCTTGGTGTTTCGTTCTTTTGCGTCTTCTAGAAGTTAATTCTGTCATTTCGTAATGATAGCGTTGAGCGTACAGATTTGGATTGGTAAAAACTACCTAGTTTGTAGAAAAAAACCATTGATTTTTTTTTGTTAAGCATCTACTAAAATTTTCAATTTTAATATTAAGAGCAGAAGCAATGGTTTTTGGACGTACTTATACGTGCATAATTGTTTACTTATACACTATTTATAATTGTAGGATATCCATTGACATAAAATGAGATTGATAATTATATAATTCTAGAAAATAACAAATTATTTAGACTTGTATGTTTTAGTATTGGTGTTAATTTTCTGGGGGCGCGGGAGCGCCCCCGGGCCAAGGTAGCGCGACTCAACATCCTTTTCTCGAAGCAACTCAGGGCACTTTCAACCCATCTGTATCTTAGAAACCAGAGATTGTAGATGTTAAAAATTTCTGTCATGTTGTAACCTATATTCCCTAAGGGAGGCTTCATAAATAAAGTAAAAACAAGAAATAAAGTTTAACAAACTTTTAATTTAATTTAATATATTTCCTACAGAAAATAACAAAAAGTGGGTACGTTGGTGGTCCGGTGGTCACTTATTCTAATCACTTATTATAAACCGCTTCAGCCGAATCGTCGGATAAAAAAACGTCAAGAGTCGCCCTTAATGAGGGAACGCCTCTAAATTGTCTTAAAAATAGTCAAAATACTCAGATGTAGTCAAATGGAAACACGGCCCGTTGCCACATCTTAATAATGCATCCAGCAAAGCAGAAAAACAAAAACAATTGAATATCTGAGTTGCCTCCCGGTGATGAGATTGCCTCCCGGAAAAATAAAAGTTGCCTCCCAAAAACCAAACACTCCTGGCCACGAAAAAAAACTTGTTGTCGAAAAAACTCTTGGTGACGAATGCGTCCCTCAGATGAAACAATTCTTGGTGACGAATGCGTCCCTCAAAAAAAAATGTTGCATCCCGCAAAAAAAAAACTTGTGGTGACGAATGCGTCCCGTAAAAAAAACTCTTGGAGTATGCGCCTCGATGAAACAATCCTGGCGATGAATGCGCCCCGTAGAAACACTCTTGACTCCCGGTGAGGAAAAAAAACTCTTGGTCACGAATGCGTCCTTCAGATGAAACAATTCTTGGTGACGAATGCGTCCCGTAGAAAAACTTTTGTTGGCATATACGCCTCGATGAAACAATCCTGGCGATGAATGCGCCCCGTAGAAACACTCTTAACTCCCGGTGAGAAAAAAAACTCTTGGTCACGAATGCGCCCAGATGAAACACTCTTGACTCCCGGTGAGGAAAAAAAACTCTTGGTCACGAATGCGCCCAGATGAAAAAATTCTTGCGATGAATGCGCCCCGTAGAAGCAATTCTTGTGATGAATGCGCCCCGTAGAAACTCCCCTTTTGAGGGGCTGGAAGGTGTCAATAGTTAATTAACACGCCAAATGTTCTGGTGACGCCACGCGGCCAAAAGGGGAACAGTCGGGAACATGGGAACAATGTCCAAAATCAACCCGGCCACAGCATCACCAGCACTTATTCCACGGAGTGCGTTTTTTGGTGGCGCACCGCGCAACCGCGCGCCGCGCTGTGAAAGCTGACAGTTCTCCAAAAAGAATAAAAAAAAACAACGAGGTGACGTTCCAAAACTGGTCAAAAAAATCAGCAATCAGTTAACCAAAACGATAGGCTATAAGAAACTCCTCGAGTACGAAAAGGACAGACTCTAAATTAACTTTCTTAACAACAAAATTTGTTACGGCTCAGGGTACGAGTCAGTTGAAAAGCAAAAAAATAGAAATTTACGAAAAAATAAAAAAAAAAGGTGTTACAATGTAGAGTTCTCAATGAACTAAGCTAGAAATATAAATTGCAAGTTTCTACCTGTTGTAGTTTAAGAAATAATTATAGGCAAAGTTCCTCCATTTTGTCACTGACTCACTCACCGATCATCAAATAGCTAAGCCACTTCTAACAAAGCTATGAGCTTGAAATTTGGTATGGGGGTAGTATTTCACCTACTGAGACAGGAAAAATTAAAAAAAACATGTGTTAAAAACCATCAAAAAAACCAAAAAAATCCGTGAGCACCACGACTTGAACCTACACCGGTTTGGATTACGCGTCCATTGTCAGCACCATTACGCCATGGCCTCATATTAACGTACAGTGAAATATGTCATTATTTTCATGTGTAACTTCGACAAAGATGGATCTCGCCTTCCCTGTCCGGTGAAGTAGTAAAGGCCCAACGGCCAACTACAAACAGTCCTGTCGAAAAAAAAAAAAAAACCATTAATAGGATACGAAATATTGTGGCTGGTTTATGACCGTGAGTGGTATTGTTCTGTATGAATGACCTGATGCTGCAGCCAGGGTCGTCTCCTCAAAGTGGAACATAGAAATGTCACTTGGCCGATAAACATTTGGTCATTGTGGCTAATATATCTGTAATATACACAATACATACTATCATTTCTTTATGAATGATTACTTATTATATAAAATAAGACAGGTTATTTAGTGAAAATCGTTTGCTTTCTTTAATATAACAATCCCTTACTCTTGGCTCCTCATCAGATCTTATTACTTTTTCAAGCGGCGTAGTAGTCCAGTACTATTATCTAATCTGTACCAGTACCTTGGCCCATTTTTACAGTATGTTTTTGGTCATTGTTGCTAATATATCTGTAATATGCACAATACATACTATCATTTCTTTGAAAATGTTTATCAGCCAAGGTATATGATAAGCCTACTATTTTAGAATAAATAGATGACTCTGATATCTTTATGAATAAATAATTGTAGGTTCAGTTACTCTTACAACTTGGAATTAGTAAACTACATATGAATGATTACTTATTATATAAAATAAGACAGGTTATTTAGTGAAAATCGTTTGCTTTCTTTAATATAACAATCCCTTACTCTTGGCTCCTCATCAGATCTTACTACTTTTTCAAGCGGCGTAGTAGTCCAGTACTATTATCTAATCTGTACCAGTACCTTGGCCCATTTTTACAGTATGTTTTTGGTGGGATTTTAATATTATTGTTTAGTAATGATGCTGCTCAATGTATTTGAATATTGCATGTTGGTAACGACTAAATGTGTGTTACTATAACAAATATGTAAGGAAAATTAAACATCATAATCTACCACATTTATTGCAATAAAGAATATTCTATTCGATTCTGTTCTATAATAATTTAACCATCTATAGGATAATTGTTATACAGACTTATATTATTTACACTAAGAGCGTGCCTTCTGGTATTACATACAAAGGCAAGTCAAAAGCAGGCGTCTCCCACACGGAAACGAAGTTTCATTTGCGTTCGTTCCCCTGCCCCTGGGCCTATAACTTTCGCAGGATTTCCGTAACTGGTTGACTCTCTCTGACTAAAAGCCTAAATATTGTATTATATTCACATCTTAATGCGAAGAGTAACGTCCTATAAAATCATGCCTTTGTTTAATTTAAGTTGTTACTAGTACGTGATATAAATTTCAACTTTCTATTAAATTCCAGAAATTCTTATTATCTTATAATTATTATATTATATTACCAACATTCGAAAAAAGACTTTCCTCTCTGTCTCTTAAATAATAATATAAATTCGTAGGCCGGAAAGGATTTAATGTGAAGGAAGTTTTGCACTGTAGTGTAGTTCGTTTGTCTGTTTGTTTGCGATAACTGCAGATAGTTTTGCGATATTAGAGTGGTTATTCTGCTTAGACAATGAATCCATTTAATTACCTTTGGCATGTATTGATTTGACATTTCGCATAGTTGTATGACTTATGATGGTGTCTTAGGTTTTCGTTGTTTATGTCGGAAAAAAGAGTCATGTTAAACTTTATCCTAAAATCATTACCAAAATATTCCTTCACGGATTTCGAAATATTATGTTGATCTCCGCACTTGGGCCCCGTGTGTGCAGCATACTCCACACAAGCCAAGTGCCATATTCTTACCTTCATGATCCTCTAGAAAGAGGCCCATGCCCCAGAGGTGGGGACACTATGAGTTGTCAACGATGTTGATCTTTGTTAGAGCTTAGCGTTTAGCGGGCTATACAGGTTCTAACTAAGTATAAATAAAGTTAAAGAACTACACTACTTTATGAGGAAACTACTATAAAACATTATGAAACTCGTACAGTTTTTATTTAGGTCAGAATGTGTATTATAACTATAACAAATTTGTATGTCTAAAAATTGAAGCGGTTCCGTTCGCATTCTAGTTGTTTTGACGAGAGAAGCACGCGCGTCATTATACATAATATTATTTTCTGGTAAACAAGTTAAGGTGTCGAAAATCGCAAAGAGAATTCGCTTATCGATTCTGTCGATTGGTTTTCGTCATTCGTTACGCATCACACACGCCTTGCGCTGTAGTTCCAATAAGCGAAATAGTCTCTATAAGCTCAAGACGCCATTACTGCCTTCTAAGACTCTAGCTTTCCACGAATTACTTGAAATTCACGTTGTGTCCTGATTCCAACATTATCACGTTCATTATTGAAATGATGAAACATAGTGGCACACTGTTGGTTTTCGCATTATACATAAATATCATGGACCACAATACATAAAGATTAACTTAAGAGATCGGGCCACTGCGAGTCGGACTGGCGCGCGCGCACTGAGGGTTCCGTACCACAAAGTACGGATGCGATGTTTGTGTCTTGTACCTGTTTGCTAATAATGATATTTTCTTGGAATCATTTGGTTTTGTATTATTGGTTATTCTACGAACGTAGAAGTAGAGTTTTCAACTATATCGCAACAAGTTTGGAGCTTAATGTATTAAAATAGAGCAAAATGAATAAAGTCAAAAAATACGTTTTTTTGCACCTTGCAGCCCCTTATTTTTACTTTCTTTTAAATTATTTGTTATATCTGTCGTCATACCTCGTATTATGTGAAAATTTCAACCAGGAAAATAAATGTAGGACAAACACACTTGTGTGTCACCTAGGCTTCGTAATAGGACCCTGTTGGCAACACTTTGAGGTGTGACACCCAAAAAGAGTAGTTGAATAAGTAATAATATCACTAACTCATTTACTGGCAACTTGATATCCTGAACATAATAGTCCACAATGTCTCAAGATCTCAAAGTCTAAAGCTTAAAGTCTATTTTATCTCTCTAAGGTTGACTGGAAGAGATCCCGAAAGTGAGAAGTCCGCCTTTGCTATACTTTGTTTTTGTATTTTATTTTCATTTGTGTTATGTATGCAATAAGGAGTTTACACACAAACAAACAAACAAACAAACTGAGCGACTTCGTTCATATTCGAACAGCACGTATCATCTCACTCTTGTTTGAGGAAAGTGAAACGTACATGTGAACCGACTCCGGTACCATAACATTCATTACATAAGTTGCGCAACAGTGGCGGATCTCAATTATTTCCATACTTTACGGCCTTGGGGCCTTGCCAACCTACTTGCTTTTGTGTCAAATCACTCACTGATCCGATTATTTACTGCGGGAATCGGGCTTTTGGTCGGTAGTGGTATTTCGAATTGCACAAGTTATGTATATTCTCTTTTTTATTCTTTAGCATACAGTATCTATCTCAGGTCATGAAATGTTAGGTACATTGTAGTCCTGTTTCTTAAACTCACGATGATTGATTATAGTGTGTTAAAAAAGTGCGTTGGAAATTTTAAGGGGTTCGCTTCCTCAGGCTCAGTATAGAATATACGAAAAATATTGTAAAATCACTTTTTTAACAGTCTTTATTATAAGATATTAAGGTTATTTCATCAAGTTTATATCATAAAAGACGTCATGTTAAAATGTATCATGCACAACGCTAAAAACTGTTAACAGAGGTTCACTCACACGAATTAATCATTACTTCATCAAAACAAAAGAAATATGAGATTGTTTTTGCACAACATAGGACACTAAACAGTGTTTGAAAAAGTAACGTTTCTTATAGAATATACCAAAAGACTCCTAGTAACCAAATGCCACTAACCTTAAGGTAGGCAGTTGTTATCGTTTCAATGAATTTTACTTCTGTGTGCTAATTAAAATATTTTTTATGTGGTTATTAAGGCTTATTTTGTAACAAAATTATGTACCTTCAGCAAATTTGGAGGCCATAATGCAGTTACACATTGCTAATTAGTTTGGTAAAATATAAGAGGTCGAATTACGACACCCTGAGACAGGAAGATCATGTGATTTGAATTTATTATTTCTAAGGAGTCCGTTCCTGTGAAAATATTAGTATTCAAGTATAAAGATTCATTTTATTTTGGATAGGGGAAAACAATGACTTCTGTTTGATTTCTTATCATTATACGATACCTTACTTTAGTGTAAAATATAAAAAGACAAACATTCGGTGCGTTCGCTCGTAAACAATTTTTGGTTCGAAACCACTTGAAGATAAAAAGTATCCAATGCTTTTCTCCATGTCACAGCACAGGCTAAGTGCATGTCAAAATTTATCAAAAATTGCTTGCGCGGTGAGGCGCCAAGAGGAACAAACCCTCATCTAGAGTATATTTAACACATGTTCACATATTACTTGGGATCGTTTAAATATATCTTACATTTCAGTGTAATAGTTTTTATTAGTAATGTATCTAACATAAAATACAATAATTTGAAAGTAGTCTACACTTATTTATAGTTTTTAACGACAAAGATTTTAAAGCGATCTTACGTGGATAGAACAGAAACTTAGACATTAAACGAATTGGTTTCGTAAGTTCGAATTCAACATGTATGACAGTAAAAGTAGCGAACACTTACCGTAGCACTGTAGGCCGTATATTTTTGGTCAATTACCGCTTTTCTCGGGCTAATCCACTACACTGTGCACATGTTTTCACTGCACCGAGAGAGGTTGCGTGAGCGTCGCCGGCGCGAGCTCAGGCGCCACTGTGCGGACGCCACTCGTGGTTGCGGCTGCGCGGGAGTGGCTCCTACTCTTGGAGAACTATGATGACTTCAGCAATGGACCCTGTAGACAACACAAGAGTTTTTTTATCTCTTATTTTGTCTTTAAAACTATAAGACGCTGTTGACCTATGCAATGATTTGATCCTTTTACGCAGTTCTTTTAATCTTTTAATATCATCGAGAACATAGGTTTTTTTACATACAGCAAGTGCTCGTTTTACACTTCAGAGTTTCTACTTCTAAAACTTCTTTAGATTTATGCTGACTTCAGTCAGATAATAATAATAAGTAAGAAAAGAATAAAAGGTAAGTGGAAATAGGGAAAAAAAGAAGAACCGAAGAAATCTGAGATGGTTACAGATATTTCATTTCAATCCGTCTTTCTTTAATTTAATTATAGATCATACGCACCAGGATAAGTATCCCGCTAGAAAACTGTTTTTATAGATACTATTATACTATATATTACACGATAAATCTTCAGTTTTATCTCCAGTCCACCCCACCAGTGGGAAACTCCAGTGGGTGGACGGGTCGGGAGGAATAATTTGAAATATAATAAAACTGATCATTGTTTAAGCTTTACGAGACTGAAAGAACAACCTCAAGTTTTTATTCTCTTCACAGTATAAGTTACGATATGGCACATAAATCAGAAAACATGACAACTTAACAATTTTATGACAGCGTGTTAAAATTTTCTAATGAAGTTGACATTAAAATGACATAAAATAGAAAAAAAAATCTTACGGCGAATCTTAATTAAAATCAGTTTTTTATTTATTAAGTCATCTTGGGGACATTTACGATGTCTTTGAATGAGATGAATATGCATATCTAGAGCTGCGTTTAAATTAACGGTCCAAAAGGATAAAAATTGACAGTTGTGACAAATTTCGTTAAGCGTGGGTCCGCTGTAAACATATTTGACCAATTTCGATGTCTAATATTTGATTTAATTGCTGTCAATGAAAAAGTATTCTTTCTTCTGTGGAAAAACATGCCAGTACATTTGATGGGGACGAGCACGCGGGGAACATACATGCAGGAACAACCCGACTTCTGGGTTTATTTCTTTGATCAAATGTACATTGCGAAAACATGCTTGACGAATGAAATACCACCCATAAATCAGTTATATTAGTATTTATAAGCATTTACTATTCGTATCCCCGCGAATTCGTTCACGTGAATTTGTATTGTTGAAACCACAAGAAATTTTCGAGCTTTCGCGTTGTCTCTCTCTTATTGTGCTACCCAATTGAACCATGCTATCACGAGAAATTTTAGGCGACAGATTTTTAAGTTTCAGTCTCTGAAGAACGTATATTCTGGTTTGCCTGCCCGTTTTCTGTCACTGAGTCAGTCAGAAGTTTTATATAATATTGATTTCGTAAGATAATATCATATTCAAATATGACAAATTGGTGTGACCGTAGCTACCATTATGATAAATATTTGTCACATAAGTTCACCATCTTTTTTTTATTTCTATTTTATTTCGATTTCGGTAACAATGATTTATTAATAAGCAGTACAACTAGGTTTCGATAAACATGCGTTCTTAGTTGTTTCTATGATTACTTACTGTATCCTGATGGTATAAGTGATGATGATGCCGAAGATGGAAGAAGGCTTACCAAGATTACCCAACGCAATGGGGAACTGGCTATCTTATCTTCATGCCGGAACACATCAATGCTGTTAACATTGATGTTTGGTGGCAAGACTTAGATAAGATGGTGGTAGCTAGCCAGGTGGGCTCAGAAAATGCCCTGCCTGACTGACTTAGGAAATTCACTTCAATAATAATTAAATTTATCTATATTTCTGTACGGGGGCTAATTAGAAAGTCTAATTGTTTTTGAATGCATCACTCATACGCATATAAAAACCGATTTGTATCTCATTGCGTTAAATTAAAGTTTATTCCACCACATCCCAAAATTGTGGTCTAAAAAGTGCTACAGTACACTCGTGAGAATATTTTTTACGCTGACAGCAGAATAGCTTATTGTATTTTATTTAAGTGTGAAAGGGACAGACTCCTGTCAGGTAATTTTTACCTTGTTTCTTCGACGGGTAAGGACCCGTACTATCTAGATGAAGGACCACAAGAACTTTTGGACCTTTACTTGTTGTTTCATTTCATAATGATACTGCTATAGTTTAAATTATAAAGAAGAAGATTTTATACCACTTTATACAGTCAGTACTGTTTTGAAGTTGAGAAGCAAGATTTGGAGCGTAGTAGAAGAAACCTAGTCTATATGGCGTGCGCTGCACACTAGCGTTATCACTGCGACTGTTGTGCAATTTTTATATTATTTATATTTTATATCAGCGGAGAAAATATTGTAGAATAGGTCTTATTCAGTTTCTGTACGTATCTCCTACTTTGAATAGGGTACCTACTTCTTTGTGCTTGTTCGCATTGAGTGCTAAACTCAGATTTTGTACTTAATCTCCAAGCAAGTTTTGAAATTTTTACAGCAGATTTTTATTTAAAAG
The DNA here is from genome assembly GCA_958295455.1 of Coleophora deauratella. Lineage (NCBI taxonomy): Eukaryota > Metazoa > Arthropoda > Insecta > Lepidoptera > Coleophoridae > Coleophora > Coleophora deauratella. Next base: position 6,696,526 of record OY282409.1, on the reverse strand, counting down.
GTTTCAGAGCTCAAGCGCTTGTCATATGAATTTCAGGCTTGTGTTCCGAAGGTGCCCAGCGAGAAAATTCCTTCTTAAATACTTGCAATCGTATCACCTGACAACAATCTCTCTTATTTTCAAACAAAGGCACACAATATACTGCCGCTGCGCAAATCTGTTGTTTATAGCATAGCATGTTTATTTGATTGATTGCCGTAAATTATATGAAATTACACGAAGACCTAGTGTAATAATTCACACTTTTTAGTATTGCAAAATTTTTAGTAGCTTCATTTATATGAATGCTTGTCGGTAAATGATTGGAATTAGAATACTTTTAAAAGTGCAATGGACTCCTCCTACACATAACTGAAACGTATTTTGTTTTAAGAAAAAGATTGTTTTACGAAAATAGCAATACTGGAGCTTCTTCTCGAATTTTCGTTAAATCGAAGCAAAAAAAAAATTACGTCGCATTCTGCAGGTAATTTTTCAATAATTTATCAGTTCATTTGCAAAATTTGTATGGAAAATTGTCCGTTTGTATAAGTTCCATGTGGAAAGTTTCTACCATTTCAGCGAAAAAAGTTAACTTGAGTAATCCTGAAACCGTTTTGTAATCTGTTACACCGTATTTTAAAATTTTATGTGATATGTAGATGATACTCTAACGATGCAAAAATAAGATATCAAGTATTTAGGCGTGGCAATCGAATTGATTTATGCGTATCGCATATTTTTTCGTAGTTTGCCGCCTTTCAAGTCCTGCCTCTTTTGCATATATGACCTTAATATCTTATTTATTTTTGAGCCTACTACGTAACTGCTAATTAACTTTTAGATAAGTATCCTTGGTCAATACGTGATTTTTGTACAACATTTTAGTATATATTGTTTACTTTATTAAATGATTCGCATTTTTAAAGTAATTTATTTATTAGTATCTTTCTTGCTTTTATGTTCAAATCCATTAATAACCTACAGCCAGGGTATGGGGGATATATCTTCTGATATTTGTAAAGGTTAAGCCATATTCAAAAAACATTTTCGTATTGCAAAATTCCTGGAGGAGAGAACATGGAAATGTTTTATTGGAGTTGGTAGCAGTATACATTTTTCGAAGGTCATTCTATTATTTACCTAATACGAGTTATATTTTTGGTACTTACCGTTAAGTAATTCTAATTATTTGGTTATCTTTTCAGGTACGTAAGAAGTTGTATCAGATTGCTCATAGTGAGTAATCGAAACGAGAGGGAGCGTTGGTAAGTGTAAATCTTGCTGCCACTAAGTGAAAGTAAATCTCGGCCGTTTAAATTGTCTCCTCGTAAAATTCGCTAACCGCGAAATTTTGGTACGGTGTTTCTTTATGTATTGTCAAACAAAATTATATTGTCTTGTCGACCTTTTCATACGGCGGCGGCTACTCAAATGAACACTTTATCTGTATTTTTTCTGTGGGAAAACGTCTGTTGTTTAAACCTATGGTAGATAGATATCCACACAGCACGATTATAACTACAGACAGTTCCTGTAAGCCTCTCCAGGTCACTTCAGGTCATCAGCCCATCTGGTGGAGCTCGTCCACAGGCTTACGTCTTCCCCCTTGCTACTCGCTGCTCACCACATCGGTTGTCACTTCTACGATTGCCACTTTAACTTCCTTATTCTATGGTCTATATGTTTTTGAGTTTTAATTCTTCTATATATCGCACCATTTGGGATTCTATAACAAAAAGAAAACCCAAGTACAGCTTTCTCAATATTCCTTTGAGTTACTTTGAACTTGTGAATGTGGCAGGTTAGCTTCAGTATTTTACCACAAACAACGGAAATTTAAACGACATTTCCTGTCATAAAGTGCGCATCTCTCTACATGTGTTTATGTTTGTGGGATCAACTAACTTATAAAAGTTATAAATATTATACTTGCTATAAATTATTCGAATTGTCACTTGAATGATGACATTCACGATTAAGTTTGTACTGAAGTACTTGTAAGTCTCGTCCATGTATCATTTTAATAGAAATAAATCAGTTTGAGGCAGTACTAAGTCGAGGTTAATGTATAATAAAGTGAATATTATCACATTACTTTCTTATATTCAAAACGTCGTTAGAAACATTGAGATAACAAAACCAACAATTGCAGCGTGACTGGTACATATCTATCTACAATGTTTCCCTGAAATAACAAAAAATATATTCTTCGTCCAAACTTGGTTCACAAAGTAATTTGTATGAAAACTCCAAATTATTTGGAATTTCAGCAAAGTTGTAGAACGAAAGAGAAGAATCGCTGTATTTGTATAATCTAAACAATGTAATTAAAAGTTAAATTATATGCAAATATTCATGAAGAATTCAACAGCCCGTACTTTTAAATCCTTCAATGCGTCTAGGCTAAGGCTCTGCCACGCAAACAGACATACATCCATACATTTGAAAACATTACTCTCCTTTAAGCGCCAACGGACAATAAAATAATAGTGAGTTCTCAGCCAGAATAAAATTTGGGGAAGAAATGTATGTCTCGTTGATGTCTTTTACTGGAAGTAAACCTGCGCCTAGTGAAAGACATCAACGAGACCGTTATTTGAATAACATTTATGTATGGAAATTCTGCAGTGTGTAAATGAGAACTAACAATTGATTTTAGATTTGGCATTTATTTTCATAATGGTAGTCATCCTCAGCCTGTATTAGTCCACTATTTTCGACATAGGTCTCCCACAAGGCACGCCACATACCTGTTTTCTGCCATACATATCCAACTGTCACTGTAGCCGGGGGGTTTGCCACGCTACGTTTGCCCAAACGCGGTCCCCACTGTAAAACCAATTGTAACAGAATAAACAGCAGGTAAGCTGAGGGAGTGATTGAGCGTGTAGCGACAACACCAAACGTACCAGGGTTTGTAGTTTTGTTTATGAACTATTTAAATTGGTCATATGTGAGGCTTGCGTGTCCCGTCGATCACGCATGGTAACTGACTACAGACATGATCATAACCTGGATGGGGTTGAATGTGAGTGGCATTACCGTTTCTGTGCATCGCTAAGCACATTAAAACGATAAAGATTATAAATTTTGTTTATCCGAATTTTGTTTCACAATTTTGTTTATCCGAATAAATATGTTAATTCTTTTTGAAAAAATAACTTTCAGTAATTAGATGATACATTTCTTTAATTGCAGGTCGATAGGTAACTATTATATCGTATTTTGATTACAAGACCTAAATAAACAATACTAATGGAATGTCAATTTTCTACCGCTATAGTTGCTTTCTTTTAAAATTTTGGAGTACTTATAAAACTTTAGTGAAGCTGAGTAGGTTTGGGGAAAGTAAAAAAAAGTTTTTATAATTACTGTTTTGATGCATTCATCAAACCCACGAACCCCTAGCAAGGAGCATTAATCACTACGCCTCTGGCTCTTTCTTTGCCTGCCTATTACGCCCTCTGGTTCTGTCTTTGATTTGATCAAATCCACGTCTGGCGTCTCGCGGGAGAGTTTCTACGACCGATGCGTTTATTACTTCCTGGTGCGCATGTGCAGTACACTGATTGAATTTTCACCATTGCATAGCCTGACATTCGCTCGGGCCTGGGCTTTTTCAAGAAAATTACGTGTAATGCTCAAAGATGCATTCAACAAGTATTTTCGACTATCAATTAAAATTTTGCAAAATCTACAACATATTATTATTATTATGTAAGTCTAGCTTCCGCCCGCGACTTCATCTGCGTGGACTTTAGAATTGGGTCCAGAGAGAAAAATAAAATATTAAGACAGCGTCATCCAGTGACAGTGACAAAGTAAAAATTTAAGTTTTAAGTCATACCTCCGGGAACCCTTAAGTTTTTCGGGATAAAAAGTATCCTATGTGTTAGCCGAGTGCTACAGCTATCTATCTATCTATCTATCAGCCGAAAGACGTCCACTGCTGGACAAAGGCCTCCCCCAAGGATTTCCACCCCGACCGGTCCTGTGCGGCTGCAACCTTTACCAGGTCGTCGGTCCACCGAGTCGGAGGCCTGCCCACACTATCCCTGCCCAGCTATCTACGTACCAAATTTCATCCAAATCCGTTCAGTAGTTTCGGCGAGAAAGCGGAACAAACAAACAAACATCCATATACTTTCGCATTTAATATCAGTAAGAAGGAAGATAAGATAAGATGGCAAAAGGCTGATGTTCTCCTTGTACTCCTTGACGAATTGAAAATGTCTGCCGCCACCTATTGATACCTGTAACCCAAGAAAAGTAACCTTACCATACCTTTCCTAACTTCTTATGCCAGTTACTACGCTGGCTGTCTCGCCTCACCCGACAGAACCCTCTTTAGTCGTACTTTGCAAAAAAGTCCTGATACTATTAAAATTTAATCTCGTAATCGACATATTTTTCATTCATAGGTTTTGATTATTTTATTTAAACTCAAAAATGTCAGAAACATATTTTGCTATGTAAATATTATTATTTTTAAATGAGATAAAGGATTTGTTTATTATATAATAAGAAGTTACCATCCAGCCTATACCTACCAACTTGTACCTATTAAAAAAATATACCCTCCACCTTAAAAGTCTACGTAAACAACAATAACACTTGGGATAAAACTGGCAAATGATTTAATAAGTTTAGTAAAGTCGTAATAGCTTGATATTTGTTGCTAGACTGGTTCAAGTTAAGCTGTTACATTGTAGAATTACAGCCCCGCATAAGATGGTACTTTTATACGTCATATATGTAAACGTAAACCAGGCTGTTACACTCTGTGGCGTAACATGTGGTCTTGGACCTCTACCAGTACAGTACTGCTTACGTAGGTGTAGGAAGTTCAGCGCTTGCTTGACTTTTAACATGATTACGGCTTGCCGCAGATCATTAGGCTTTCAAGAGTAATTTTAGACACTGCTTAAGACCTCTTGATACTCGTGAATGTATTGCTAAGATAATTTCCTTATTATAAGGATGGAGTTTGATTTTGAACTGATTGCGTTGCGGTCATTGACATTCTGCAGGCACAAACTAACAATAAAAAGATTAACAGATACTACGCTGATTAAAATAAAAAGGAATATAAAATTTTAACATGTGGACAATTGGTGTTACAATGTGGAATGTAACGCCCAATCGGAAGTTGGCATCTGTGTGTGGAGTATGGCCCAACCTTCTGAAGCAAAGGGAAGAGACCGGTGAATAACGTTACGGGAATTACATTTTTAAAAAAAAGTTGTAAATTTACAAAGTGACTGATTGAACGAAATAATATTACAGGGTGTCCACTTTCTGGAAAAGTCAGGGAAGTCAGGGAAAAGTCAGGGAAGCATTTGGTGGTCAGGGAAAGTCAGGGAAATGAGCTGGCGGCCTGGAAAAGTCAGGGATATTTGAATTTTTCCCAATAATTATTAGTGAGGGCAACATCCATGCTCTAATCTGATGTCTCATTGTTTTTTCTGATATTTAAGCCAGACTTTTAAACCATTTTTTTGTAAGTTATCAGTGATCTACACCATGACTTCGCATTCCATAGCTTGAGGGTTCTAGGTACTTCTAAGCACCTCTGAAACCTTACGGTTCGAGACCAATTTGGCTTTAGCTGGTAGGGATGAATTCCACTCCGATGGCGAGTGGTGTGGTGATAAAACTGTGCCGTAGGAATCATGTCGAACTCATGTCGGAATCATTGTGAGCTCTGGGTCGTCGACAATTCTGATCGCGCGTCCCTGGGTGGAGCCGAAGGGGTTCAGTTGCACCCAGCTCCTGACCAGATATATGAGCAGTTCTCCATATGCGGCCTCACTTGAGCTTTGTATAGCTGCAAGCGCTGGCTGGGTCTGACTGAAGTACAACTTTGCTTTATTGAACACTCCAGGTTTTTACGCTGCAAGGGTAAACTTTCCCTCACGGTAACCCCGAAGTTAGATGTCGACACCTTTTTCCTTTTTTTTTACGTAGGGAAATCCATCATGGATACCCAATCACTGCGGGGGTAGCAACAGGGTTATGCCGGACTCCTACCGGCTAAAACCCCACGGCGTTCCCGCTTCGCTATATGGCAGGGGTCTGAGAAACTTGCAGAGCCTTTTCGTCCAGTCCTCCACCGGCGACTGCCACCCGAAAGCGGTCCCGCTGCGTGAAGGGCAGAAAATCTGCCCACCCGCGTTTGTAGGGTGCACTCTGACGCTGAGCGCACCCTCCAACTGCTTCCTTACAGTGGGCAGCAGACTCCCCCGGTCTACTGTCTGAAAGCGATGGGGGCCAGGAAACCCAACCCCCTGCGGCGGATAATATGTTGGGCTTCGCCGCCAACCGAATCCGCGCAGAGATGAAAATCTCTCGCGGCACCCCCCTGGTGCATCGACAAAATATACCCTTCAGCAAGGGTCCAAGGGAGCTCCTCCGCGGTGGTGCGAGGCACATCCCTATAGCCTCAAGCGCCCCCTCCTGTGCTGCGCTTCGTCTGGTCCCTCTCTTCAAACCTGTCCGGTATGGGTAACTCTATTCAGCATAGCCTTGAAGGTCATAAGAACACGCAAGGCCCCCCCACCAACGACAAGGTGGCAGTAAGTATTTGTAGGAGATTATTGATATGCAGGAAGAGTAGAGTTGGCGAGAGTACAGAACCTTGCGGGTCACCGGCATTAATGTGTTAAATGTCAGAGGACCAGTTATCGCCAAAGGACTTCAATGCTCCTGTCACACAAAACTGACGCTCCAATTGCACAATCCCACGGGTAGGCCGTATGCTGGTAATTTCGATAGACGTTCCTTATTCCAGACCTTGTCGAAGGCCAGCTACCGCCAGCTGTCGAGCTATAAGGCTGACTACCAATGTCTCCTCTCGACTTTCAATGGCTTCAATCCAGCGGTGTGTTAGGCATACTAGAAGATCACCAGCTGATCGGCCGTGACGAAACTCGTATTGGCGGTCATTGATAAGGTCGTGATCTTCTAGATAATATGCTAGCTGTGTATTTATTACACGCTCCACCACCTTTCAAAGGAGGGACATAATAACTATTGGCCTGTAATTCGACGGGTCAGTGCTATCCCCTTTTTTGGGAACTGGTTGCACATTTGTAACTTTCCAGGATGTTGGCACATGGCTAGTGGAGTAGGAGAGCGCGAAAACTCTACTTGAAACTGAAGTCTGTGATCTACATACAGTAAATAGGGCTGTGAGACAGGTCATCAGCTAATGGATGGGGCGGGGCATATATGATGTATCGATATCGATGTTCGAGCTATTCAAAGACAGTCCAGCACTTTGAGCTCTTTACACTGCTACCACTGGAGGCTCTTCGTTTCCACAGCACAGAAATTCATCTCAGTAAGATGGTTGGAAAAATATCCTTGTCTTGAAAGAGCGGTAACATTTTTTGACAAGGTGAGCCAATCTGTAATAGATGAAACGGTCCTAGAAAACCACAATAAAAAAATTAAGAGATTCAATGCAAATCCCTTAGTTAAAAGCATGTTTAGCTGGTGTGAAGTCAGTTATAGAAGATTGCCAATCATTTTTGCGTCGTCTCCTAATGAAAATAAAAAACAAACCAGCGATCAAACAAAATCTTCCAAAAACGGTTCTAAAATGGATTATAAGGGTCAGGGAAATTTTACAAAATGGTCAGGGAAAGTCAGGGAAAAGTCAGGGAAGTATTTTGGGAATTTTGAGTGGACACCCTGTATTATAATAATTATGATTACTAAGCCGAGTGGTTATTTTTTCGCTATAGAAATTATAAAACATTCTTCTTAAACACATCGGTTAGTTGATTAGCTAACTCTGTTGTGCAGCTTCTTATTTACATTCTTAACTCTACCTTGCCTACTCAACCATCAGAACACAGCTTATACCCCGAAGGCATGACGACGTAACTGACATTTTGTATATAATAGACCAATTGACAACACAAAGCGGACAAAATGAGGAACGCCCAGTTACCCACTTTTCGCTTACACCGCAGTACAGCACACTTCCGAGGAAGTAATAAGTAATCTCGACCTCGGGTTGAGCAGATTGTGTTCAACAAAAGATGAAGATAATATTAACATTCACATTCACATTGTCAAAGACTTGTTTGGTGTGACTACGCAAACTTTGAATTTAGATGTTCCGTTAAAATAAATAAATTACAAACGAATACCAGCTAATACAATTGATTACAAAATCGATTCAGTAATTTATTTAATTATATAATGGTTTTTTTTTATAGCATAGCTGGCAAATGAGCAGACGGATGGTAAGCGATTACCGCCGCCCATAGAAACCCGCAACACCAGAGGAGTTACAAGTGCGTTGCCGGCCTTATCGATTGTGCGCGATTTGAACCATATTTCTCTTTTTGTGACGGTTAAACCTTATGTTATTGTACTTATCATCTCAGAAAGAAAACGTCCAAAATTGATTCCCTAATGTGTAAGTAAAGAGTATAATATATTTGGTTACAATTTTTCCCTGATTAGGCCTGTGTCCAGCTTTAAAAACATTAAATACGCAAATGGGTACACAAAGTTTCAGTGATTAGATCAGATTGTCTACTGATAAAGAAACTAGCAACAATCTTGATACAACAGTATCAAAATACCTTAATTTTACTTAGTAGGGACGGGAGCTACTAGCGTTTTAATGCTGTCAATATTGTAGACCACGTAGTTTCCAAAAAAGTTAAATTGATCCGACCTAAATTGATCCAAGCGAAAAAAATCTATGGTATGCTTAACGCAATAACTTATCTCTGACGCAGGTTAATAATGTAAATGTAATACTTACTTGTAATGGACTAACTGTACAGTTGTATATTACGAAAGATGGCTTCTTAAGGTCTTGATAAGCGATGACTTTCAAAATCAGAACTTTGACCAGCGCACTTCATTGTAGATGCATCTGGAAACTTGCGTAATATGTCATTGTTTTGTTCTGTTATGATGACTCGGTGAGGTGGCGACTATTATTCTTGTCGTTGGTCCCTTTTCTGTGCCTTACCTACCTATAAATGATACTTATAGCAAGGCAAAGAACACAAATTGTTACTTTATAGTATATTTTAAGGTCCAACAAAATTAGTTGAAACTATTTAAACTTTTCTCATGAAAATGAAAAACTTTCCCCAAGGAACCTATAGCCAGTTCCTGAAAAAAAATTCGACATTTCTAACCTAATCGACCAACTTACTTTGGAAAGTACAATTTTTTTTTCATGAAATGACTATGGGTTCTTTTGTGAATATTGTTCAGTTTCATAAATAGAAGCTCCAGTTGATTTTAGTAGACCTCATAGGTATATTATGTCGTGGCCAGATTATAGAATTGGCGAGATCATGATAATGACTGGTCAAATTGTTAAGGAGCGTAGTTGCGTCTACGTTTTGGTATAATTCTATGGGTTTTCTGTAAATCAAATAATAAACCATTACTTATACAACTCTCAAAAAAAGGGTGACCGTTTCCGTCATAAAACATTTCTCGAGCTGAAAAATAATAACGATTACTCGAGCCTTCATAAATGCCTGAACAAAGCGACATCTTTGTTGTTGTTCAACTACCAAGAACAAATACCAATACATCATTTGTTAATGGTTCATGTTAGATGGTGCTGTTGAAGAATTTGTAGTAAACGGTACAAGCTGTGTTACGGTACGTAACTCAAGTTTTGTTATAGTTTAACAAGATGCTGATAGATGGCGCGATTTGCAAGTGAATCATAGATCTCCTATAAATTGCGAATAAAATGTAGGTCAATCTTTATTGATATGCGCCACTAAGTATAGTTGATTGCACTGCTCTATGTCAGTGTCGTGTTACTAAAATTTTAGTAGATAGCATTATGGCCTTGCTTTCTATTCAGTATTGAGTTAGAATAAAAACGTCTTCAACATCAGAAAAAAACAAGAGAACTCGGTCATATTGTACATAAACCACTCTACCAAACCACTTTCCTCTTTTTATTACTTAACCTTATATTTACACAGTCCCCTTAACGTAATAAAGGTATTTAAATTTGAGCTGTAATTACTTAAACTTAGTTTTTGACATTGCTATTATTGAGACTAGATTATATCGGTAACACAAAAGTCCCTGAAATACTAATTACATCTTAACGACAAACCACCATACGTTTATCACATAAAAAAACTATCTAATCTCAACTTATTCGTCATCTTTCTATTCTACAAAGTTTCCTGCTTTCATTTTTAAGACTCAGCTGTTCTAATCTTGAGCATTTAAGGGACCTTCGTCTTCTTCGCTTTTCCTGCTTTGGCATCCATGCTTCTTTTATCATGTCAGCACCTTTCTCAGCTATCATAATAGTTGGCGCGTTAATGTTGCCATTGGTTATTGTTGGCATAATACTTGCGTCTATTACGCGGAGTCCTGTTACTCCGTACACTCGTAACTGAGGGTCTACGACTGCCATAGGATCACTAGGCGGCCCCATCTTGGCAGTACATGACAAGTGATAGATAGTCATTGTGTACTGACGAATGAGACAATCCCAGTATTCGTCGGTATAAAGAGGTAAGTGTTTACAGTTGGGTAGAGGTTTGTCGTGAAACCTAGCTCCGAAACGTTTCATAGCTTTAGTTTCTCCAACTGCTATAGCAGCTTTTACTCCCTCTCTCAACACGCCGACGTCATCAGGATGAGTCAAGTAATTGTGATACATGAGTGGATAGTCCAGTGGATCCTTGGATCTTAACTTGATGAAACCTCTACTCTTCGGGCGCAACATCATAGGAAATACTCCAAACACGTCAGTGTTACTGATTTCTTCAAATACTTCATCGTAGAACTCATCAGTAAGACCATGAGCCCTCTTTACTTGAGTACCTCCGTCAGATGGTGTCGATGCAGATGTCAGCATGAACTCTATGTCGGGCCAGTCGTCAGAAGCGTTGGCGTATTTCGTATTTATAAAAGCAACAACTTCCAAACCGACGCTCGAAGTGAGCGGCCCATCTTCAGTCACAGCATAACGTAGAGCCGAATTAATATTAACAAGTCTGTTCATGACTAAACTTACTGGGTAATCAATTCTGAAGACCAGACCGCCGATCGCTATGTGATCTTGCAAGTTTCTCCCGACGCCTGGAGAGTCGTGAATCACGTCAATGCCTACGTCCTGCAAATGTTTCGCTGGACCGATACCAGACAACATTAGCAGTTGAGGAGACGCAACAGCTCCGGCCGACAGTATAACTTCTCTTTGTGCATACACTACTTGCTTTTCACCATATCGAATGAATTCTACTCCGTAGGCTCTTTTAGTATCTTTGTCTATCAACACTTTGGTGACGTGCGAGAACAATGAGATGTGCAGGTTTTGTCGCAGCCTCACAGGTCGAAGGAAGGCTTTGGCGGTCGAACATCTGGTTCCACGTCGCATGGTGAACTGGTACCAGGCGTATCCCGTCTGTTTTTCGCCATTGATGTCTATTATGTCATAGCCCATCTCTTCGCCGGCTTGCAGGAATGCAGCTCCGATAGGAGTGTTGTAAGGAGGATCTTGGACTGTCAAGTAGCCACCTGGAATAAGGAAATATAGTGCTTTATTAAGTGGACCTCTTTTACAATAAAAGATTGAATACGTTTGGTAGTCAATTTTCTGTACTTTACATTAGTAACTTATGGCGCCCTCGCTGCTAGGCTTCCCAATCTCTTCGGAAAGTTAGGCCATACGCCTCACATGGCAACAATTCTAGAATTTTGCAGGTTATTAGGGCACGAACATTTTTAACCAGCTTATCATACCCCAGGCTAGGCCTAATGACTGATATTTTTTTGAAGCAGCGATGGCTTAGCATGAATTGCGAAGCACGAACATTTTTGATATAAATCCATTTATTGACTAACCCATCCAGGTACCATGTTAACAACCCATTACGTCCCCACTGCAGGGGCACGGGTCTCTTCCCATAACTCGGGAAGGTTAGGCCTACTATCCACAAACGGGGGCCAAGTCCGGCTTGGTAGAGGTTATGGGGCTAGTGGTCAACCCCAGTGTCAGAAGGTTTCAAGCCGCCTTATAAGGCTTCCGACATGGCTTAACGACTGCCATCTAGCGATAGCAGCCGGCACCAACGGCTTAACGTGCACGGCAACGGTCTATATAAATGCCACTAAGAGTGAAACCCATCCAGGTTATGAACGTTTCTGTAGTCAGTTAACCTGCGTGATTGACACGACCACGCAAGCCGCACTGAGCCACGACCAGGTACCATGTTTTTAGTTAATTAACATGGGTTATCAGCTTTAGCCGCACTAAGCTGTTATAGGGTAAGAAAAAAAGAGCTTGTAGAGCTCGCGTTTTAGTACCTAGAAGTCATCACTAATTAATTTGTACTGATTATTAATTAATTTAATTATACAGTATACAGTGGAAGCGGTCGTAGCTCAGTGCGGTTTGCGTGGTCGCATCGATCACGCAGGTTAACTGACTACAGAAACGGTCATAACCTGGATGGGTTTGACTGTTAGTGGCATTTATCTCGACCGTTTCCGTGCTTCGCAAGGCACGTTAAGCCGTTGTTGCCGGCTGCTATCGCTAGCAGTCGTTAAGCCATGTCAGAGGCCTTATAGGCGGCTTGAAAACTTCTGATACTGGGGTTGGCCACTAGCCCCACAACCTCCACCAATCCGGACTTGTCCCTCGTGTGTGGAGTATGGCCTAAACCTTTTCGAGTTTATGGGAAGAGACCCGTGCCCCTGCAGTGGGGTCGTAATGGATTGTTAACAACTTAATTATACAGTTACCTGTTGCATGATATTTGCTTTTGGCCAAGTACGGATTCCTCTGGTCCTGTGACTTCTTAAAGTACGGCAGCACTTCCTCGTAGGACCAGCCTTCGTTGCCAAAGGAGGCCCACTGGTCGAAGTCTCTCCTGTTTCCCCTGATGTACAGCATGGTGTTGAGGACCGAAGACCCGCCCAGAACCTTGCCCTTGGTCCAACTGCAGCGCTTGTCGATCATCGCCTGGCATGCCGAGTCTTGGGGTTGGGTCCTGGAATAGTAGGATAGAGATTTTTAGTGAGAATCTAAATTAAGTTATATTTATTCATTCATGTTTATGGTCACAGTAAATGAAAATATTGTGATCAAAAATGAAAACATATAGGTGAGAATGTACTGTGGTTAAAAATGCGCCTCATCGAAAATTTATTATAGAATTCTGAAACTTTTGATTGAAGCTTAAAAATAAAAATTCTCAGACTAAAACTGATGGAATTCCAGTCAAAGATTAATTTCGGGTAATAGTACTAACAAAAGAAAAACTCACCGGTACTTCCAATCCATTTTGCTCTTATGCAAATACAGTGACAGCAGCGGTACATCACTAATATCCGTCTCGTGTCCTCCGGCTTCTAACAGCAGAACGTTCCATCCTTCGATCTCGCTCAGTCGATTCGCCAGCACCGATCCGGCGGACCCGCCACCAACTATTACAAAGTCGTATTGCTCTCGAAGGTATTTCTGGTTAAAGGGCCGACTCTCTGGGTCTAATACTTCGTAGTGGAAATAAGCCATGGCTGCCAACATGACGGGGATGAAAGTAAGTTTCTTGAGCCCGGCGATGGCGAGCGCCGACTTCGTGGCGGCAGTGACCGCTGTTACCACCCCCATGGCTTACTGAGTTACCATCATCATCTGTAAAATTATAGCATTTATATTAGAGCGAATACATATATTTTAGAATGCAGTTAAGGGGCTGTAACATTTATTATCAAACTGTCCCGTGGCTCACTCCGCGTCGATTCGTTAAAAGTCAAGAGTCAAACAGATAATGTATGAAAAACCGGCCCTTAAATAGATTCTATAGAATAATTAGCTATTCAACAGAAACAAAGGATTTTTCGGGAATAAAAAATAGCCTATATGTTGATCCATTGTTGGATCTATCAAGTGGGTTAGATAATCCCCTACCACCAACCAAACCAAGTACTACAAAATTGGACTCCGTTGGGAATCGAACTCAGGACCTCCGATGTGAAGCGAGCGGACTAGTCACTAGACCACGGAGGCGGTTAATTTATGGAAAAAACACAAGAGCTATTTATTTACTAATCTGCATAAACTTATTGAAATACTTGTCCATAGATGGAGGATCTGGCAACACTGCCGGTTGACAGTTCGTTCTCCGTATTTAAATTAATTTTATTATAATTTAAGTGGTTAATTATCTTAAAATATAGTTAAATTGTGATAATCAGAAGATAATCAAACGACCAAAGTATTTTGCACAAGTTCTGAGTGGTTTTAAGCAAAAAATAAGCATCGTAAAATAAAACAGCTGAGACCGCCATTCATAACGGACGACCTACAAGGATTTAAAAAACCTAACGCATCGAAATTACATTGGATTTAACCTGGGGAGTATTGTTTTCATTATAAATGTACTTACAGTTAATTTAGGTATTTAGACACCCACATCGTAACCCTTTTTCGAATAATATTATTGCACTTTTTTTCTGTGACTGGGTGAGCGTTTGGTATCCCTTTGTTTATCACTATTAAAATACTGTTGGATGATATAAACGTTACACACGGTCACTTATCATAACAAATTAAGTAAATATCTCTGCTAAGATACACATTCTACAATTTTAACTTGTGTTGGTCCACGAATCCTTTCTTTTACGCCGCGATTCCAAAACAAATCGTGTTTGTTTACCGTGTCTGCACTCAGCAGCAGCAATAGGTACTAAACGAGCAGGTAGATAACGCACATTACTGGATGTCGCTTGGCTGGCATGGCTATACTTAGTTATAGTTATTGCTGAGTTATAAGCACGATCTGGACTGTATCACACTAGCTAGCATTTACAGTAAACAAATAGTTAGGCACATAGTTAATTATATTAAATATAGGTTTTACTAGATTTAAATTTGCATAAACCTAACATTCCAGAGAAATGACTACTAGAAGTATGGCCAAGACACTTGAGTTGGACTCCAAACTGCGTTCTGCCCTGGACCAACTGAAATCAACTCGGGCTCTGTGTGACAAACTACTAGCGGAACGCGAGGACAGTGAGGTGGAGCTCCAAAGGATTTTAAACAAAAACAAGGAGCTTAAAAATGAGCTAACTGAATATGACATCAGGTACCACGACATTCTTGACCAACGCGACCGGCTACAAACCACCGTCTCCACATATGACCAGTGCAATGAACTCTATGAGGAGGCGCTGGACCGCGTCAGACACCTGGAGCGCGAGCTGTCCGCGGCGCAGGGCCGCGTCGAACAGCTGGAGGCGGAGAAACACCAGCGGCAACTCAAGGACACTCAGACCCTGTATGATGAGTTGGTTGGTCAGAAGTCTAGGCCATTTGTAGGCATTTGTAATAGCCGTAACATTTGTAAAAAATATGGCAAAATTAATAGATTAGTTAAGAAGTCTGCGTTTCAGATAAAAAAGTATTGTAGCAAATGCAGGTCATCGGATAAACTTAGAGCGGAACGTAGGGACTTATTAGCGCAATTGGATACATATAGTGTTGAATTAGATAATTATAAAATCAAATATGACATCCACTCGCGGAATTTAGAGTCGGAGATTATTAGATTAACGGACCGTCTTACGGAAATGACACAAAAATACGATCAAGCTGAGAAGCAAATAGACGAGCATGTTTTGGCCACGGATAAGTTATTGGAACTCTGTAAATATAATTCAGAGCGATTTGAGTCTTTAGTAAATAATCATCAGTGTGACTGCGCGTGCGGCCAGCCAACTCTCACCGGCGAGGGGCCGGCCGCAGATCCGTGCGTAGGCCGAGCTTCGGAAAGCTGTCGGGATGTGTCTCCAAGCGCTGCTCCTACTTCGCCTCGGGTGTTTACACGGAGCACCGAATTTACATCACTTAATCCTAAGAAAAGAACCATTATTTTCTCTGATAGACTAGGTATAGGTTTCGGGCCGCTGTTTTCAAGTAGCATTGAATCTTCCAGGGTGGTAAATAGGTGTTATCCCGATGCCTCATTAGAACAAATAGTTGATAAAATTTATAGTAGTTCATTTGATCACAGCTCCTCAGTTGTGTTAATGTTAGGTAATAGTAACAATGTTAAAAAATCTCACATTAAGAAAACTGTCGACCGGCTTGTGGAGCTAAGCATGGAGAAGAAATGTAAAATAACAGTATGTGCGTTTCCTTATTGTACTAATGCAGCGCACGACTATAATAAAAAATTGCATAATTTGAATTTGTATTTATACAATTTGACATGCAGTCATAGCGACTTTGTTTTGTTTTTTGACACAAATAGTTTTATAAATAAGTTTAAATTGACCAATGATACAATGTATCTACCATTTGTACAGAAAAAAAGACTAGCTAATTCGTTAGCTTACAGTATTTTACATCGTACCGACTGTATTCAGTCGGTAATTACCTGCGTAACGACGGAGGAGCCCGTCGCCGGTGTCGGCACCGCAGGTATGGCGCAGCCTATAATTGCACTAGACAGTGCACCCTGCGGTGCTGGCACTTGTAGCGGGTCTCGAACTCCAGATTTAAACTAGGTTCAGAGACAACGAGGAAGCCCAACTCTTTGAAATTAGTACACCAAAATATACAAGGCTTTCTCGGCAAAGAATTCGAAATAGAATTATTTTTGGAAAAATGTAATATAGATATTTTATGTATTACAGAGCACTGGCTCAAGGAACATGAAATGCTTTTTAATTTTGAAAATTATAATATGGCCAGTGCATTCAATCGAAAGACTGCGATTCGCGGTGGCTCCGCTATATTACTTAAAAATACCCTAAAGACTAAGGTACGGAAAGACGTCGTAAGTCTTTCGATTGAAAGAACTGTGGAGCTATCTTGTGTGGAGCTGGAGAACCACATCATTATCTGTGTATATAGGCCCCCATGTGACGATAACTTTGCTCGTTTCGAATCAGTAATGGAGGATGCTTTAAATTTAGTAAGTAAAAGTAAAAAATCTGTCATCGTATGCGGGGACTATAACGTTGATTTATTAGAAAAGAAGTCCCTAACAACAAGAATTATTTGTCTTTTTAAGTCGTTTGATTTGGATTATTTATTCTTAGAACCAACTAGAAAAACAGAGACTTCTGCCACATGTATCGATAATATTTTCTGTAACTGTAGCCATGTAGAGAAAAAAGTAATTAACTGCTTGAGGTCTGATCATAGCGGACTAATGGCTAGCTTTCCTTTCAACTCAATTATAAAACAAATTAAAATACAGTCGAGGCCTGTCACTGTTAAAAGAATAGAAAAGTATAAAAAAGCGTTAAATGACAAGCTGCCCATACCAAATTTTGATAATGAACCAGAAGCCAACAATATGTACAATGATTTATTTACAGTAATTGAGCGAGATTTTCAGGAAATTTTTAAAACTAAATCTATAAATATTGATAATAAATTTAAGTTTTGTGAATGGGCTACTGTAGGAATTTATAAAAGCCGTCAAACCTTATTTGATCTTTATGAGAAAAAAAGTTATATATTTGATGACAATTTCAGAAATTATGTAAAACGTTATTCAAAAATATTCAGAAAGGTATGCTGCGCAGCCAAATCTAATTACTTAGCCAGAAAGATAAAACTATCTGATAATAAAATTAAGACGGTTTGGAATATAATAAATAAAGAAACCGGTAAATTCAAGAAACACGATAAAGATTTTGTTTTACAAACAGATAAAGGCAAAATAACATCTAACGCAGAAATAGCTACGGAATTCGAAACGTTTTTCACAAACATTCCACTTAAGCTAACTGAGGCCCTGGACTCATCACCCACATATGCTAAAAAAATATTAGAAGAAAATGTCATTTCTTGTGATGAAATATTCTATTTTAGAGAAATTGGACCTGAAACTGTTATTAAAACTTTTAAGTCGCTTAAAGTGAAACAAACTGAGGACTTGTGGGGTTTATCAGTTAAATTAATTAGTAATGTAATTGACGTATTAGCACCACATTTAGCATACCTTTTCAATATTAGTATAGAAAGTGGTGACTTTCCAGATCTCATGAAGTGTAGTAAAATTATACCTCTTTATAAATCAGGTTCCAAAACTGATGCGGGAAATTACAGACCAGTTTCTGTATTACCCGTCCTCAGTAAAGTCTTTGAAAAAATTATGCTCAACCAAATGCTACAACACTTCACTTTAAACAAACTTCTGCATAACCAACAATTTGGCTTCACGAAAGGTCGATCAACTACCGATGCAGGAGTAGCACTTATACGAAACATCTATGATGCTCTTGAGAAATCACAAGATGCAATAGGAGTGTTTTGTGATTTATCTAAGGCATTTGATTGTGTGGAACATCAAACTTTACTTCTTAAACTAAAGCATTACGGTGTGGAAGATAGGGCTCTCAGTCTTCTCAATTCTTACCTTAACAATAGGTTACAAACAGTCCAAGTAAATGGCACAAATTCTCTCGGCTCTACAGTAAAAATAGGCGTTCCCCAGGGATCTATTTTAGGCCCCTTTCTCTTCCTTGTTTATATAAATGACTTACCATTTATGGTGCAACGTCTCTCAAATATTGTGTTGTTTGCAGATGACACATCTCTTATTTTTAAGGTAGACAGGAAAGTCAGCAAAATTGACGAAGTAAACAACACACTTTCAGAGATACATAAATGGTTTACTGTTAATAACTTGCTATTAAATGCCACAAAGACAAAAGTAATAAAATTCAGATTACCAAATGTCAAGCAAACTCACGATAATGTAATATTAGATAGTAATATTTTAGAGTTCGTAAATAGCACTGTTTTTCTTGGTATTACTTTAGATGCTTCTTTACAATGGGGACCACATATAGAAACCTTAGCAGGAAAGCTTAGTTCAGCTGCCTACGCCGTCAAGAAAATAAGGCAACTAACAGATGTAGATACTGCAAGACTAGTGTATTTTAGCTATTTTCATAGTATAATGTCTTACGGCATCTTAATTTGGGGACATGCAGCTGACATAGAAACTATTTTCATACTGCAAAAAAGAGCCGTTCGCGCTATCTATCAGATGCGATCTCGAGAGTCATTGAGGAACAAGTTTAAAGAAATAAATATTTTAACTGTTGCCAGTCAATTCATATATGAAAACATCATGTATGTTCGTAAGAATTTAGATTTATTTCTAAAAAACAGTGACAGGCATAATTTTAATCTTAGAAATAGAAATAATATCGAAGTTGCTTATTCGAGACTGAGTAAGGTAAAGAAGTCGTTCATGGGGCAGTGTATAAAATTCTACAATAAAATACCTGAAAATGTAATTAGTTTATCCGAAAATAAGTTTAAGACCTATGTAAAGAAATGCCTGTGTTCAAGAGGATATTATAAAACCCAAGACTATGTTAATGACAATGATGTATGGACATGTATAGATCTTCCAGCTCATAGCTTTAGTAATGACATCAATTGTAATAGATATTAAGTATTTATTTCAAAAAATGTGTTGGGGCGAGTTTCTTTTGGGCTCGACGTTTCTTCTCGCTCCGCTAACACTTCCCGAAACGTTGAGTGTACAAGTTCCGCGTGGTAGGAACTTTGTACTAGGTAGAAAAAAAAGACGATTTAAAAGTATGCGTACAGCATCTACTTAAATAAAAAATATTTTGACTTTGACTTTGACTTTGATGATGTTGGCTACTAGAGGTACCACTGTCCCTGAGGGCGTCGCCTGTTGCAATACTTTTATAGCTATTACGAGAACTTCGCGCAGCCGCAGCCGTCGTCGCTATAGTCGAGAAGTCAAATAGCGTGTTGCCAAAATAAGCCGAAAAACCTGTTCTTTTATTTGCTATTTCATAACTATTGTATTTCTTTAGAATATGAATTGTTGTTATCATTTTATTTTGAAAGATTGCTTTTAGATACTATATTGTACTATACATTTACTTACAATATCTGCTCTGCTAGGACTATCTTATTCTATGTGTGCTAAACAATTAAACAGGAAAATTGCATACTGTTTAGCTGTCACGGTTCTGATCTACGGGTTGACAAACGATGATGTTGCAGACAGTCACTACTGTGGTACCGATGTTAGATAAGCATACGGTGAACCGTTTGTGTGTGTGTGTTGTTGTCCTATGGTACCCCAGTGGTACAAAGGGCCTTTGTGAGTCGACGCCATCCCCCTCTGTTCAGTTTGTTTTCGGTGAACCGTTTGCCTAACAATAAAGAGATAATAAACAAAGAGATCATAGAGCAGCTAGTGTAAAGGCGCTGTTCCGCTGCTGTGCACGTACATGTACACGCTACCCACGTGTAATGTTTCGCTTTGTATTGAACTGTATAGAATGTTCGAAAATGGACCTAACCTCCCTAGGTTTAGGAAGAGACCCGTGCCCACAGCAGTGGGGATGATATGGATTGTTGACGTAACGTAATGTGATCGTGAGTTGCAATTTACGTAACGTTGTCACATACATTTTTAACTGATTTTCATTAAAGGTTCTCAATTCGACTTTACAATTTTACGTATGTATTTATTTATTTATTTATTTATTTGATCCAAAAAATGTCACAGCACAAATATACTTATATTTAAATTCTTAAGGTTAATTCTAATGGCCAAAAACGAGATTTCAATGTTAGAATTTTTTTTATGCAATGATTATCAGCTATACTATACAATAACCCTGTATGTGTGTGTGTGTGTGTGTATGTGTGTATGTTATGCGATATCTTCGCTGATTGTGTATTTTATTAAATGAAGTGGTCCCAAAAATATATTAAAATTCTTTCAGTATTTTTAGACATTTTTTTTATGGCAGAGGTAGCAAACGAGCAGACGGATCACCTGATGGTAAGCGATTACCGCCGCCCATAGACACCCGCAACACCAGAGGAGTCACAAGCCGGCCTTTGATATGGGAGTACGCTCTTTTCTTCAAGGTTTGAATGTCGTATCGGGCCGGAAATATCGCAGGCGATAAATTAACAAAAACAAAAAATACAAACCAAAATAGTAGATACTACAATTTAAGTCGGTCGTTTTTGACCTGTTTAGCGTTGTCAGTAACAGAAAACAAAGCTAGGAACGTGCGTAGTGTGTACAGCTTGCGCAGCAGAATGCCCGTAAAAATATTGTTTAAATGTATCCTCAGAGTTATTCCATCAAGCTTCTTACTCTCTCTAAGCGACCCTGTTTAACCTTTCGGGTTTAGGTTATCTGTCACGGTCTGTCATTCATAACAGAAAAGCGTGTTACGTATTGTCATACCCATTGTAAGTATTCTCGGCTCGAGTCCCTTTCGTTGCGGACCTAACGTATGCAAACGTTAACTTAGTTACGTAACGGTTTCCTCGTGACATCACTGCAAAACAGTCGGGTCGAGATGTCTTCGAAAATGTGGGTCAGTACACACTTCAAGCTAGAGTGTGTTGCCATTATTATGGGACAAATCTTATAGAATTATTGTATACTAGTTTTTGACTGTAGCTATAATTAAACTATTCTATCTTCTTCCCCACCCTCAATCTAAGCTTATTGCATAAATTCAATAACATCGGATAAGAAGTTATGAGATGTACTAACAAATAGTTCTGCTCTCTGAAATTGCATTATTTTTGGGTTCCCGGTATGATTCTCGGGAATTTGATATTTTAACGGAATAAGATGTAGTTAATTCCCATATCACTTTCCATCCCTATATACGTGCAAAAAATCATGTCGATCGGTTTCTTTGTTGCGACGACGTGGAAGAAGGACAAACAAGCAAACCAACTAACTTTCGCATTTATATCATCAGTAAGGATTTAGTTCTCACTTTCTATAAAGGTTCTATAAAGGCAAAACTACTAAATTTATATGTGATTATTGTCATAAAATTTTAGCAACATTGCATCAATAGGATGTTAAGTACATATATTTAGATAGCCTGTCTATTCAAAAATAAGCGTAAGATAAAATATTAATATCTTGAGGTGAGTCATACATTTCAGTGGGTAACATAATGTCTCTACTAATACAATTAAGTGCCTTTGTTCTATTAACTATGTATGTGGGAAGTGGGTTATTCATACGATCACATTCAATTCACTTTTATTATATCCACCAGTACAATCAACCACACGCCTATAGTCTAAGAAAATAGACTTTAGCACTAGAAGATTAGATACGAGTGAAAATGACGGATGGTATGGTTATGGACTTGTTCCCTATGGGTTCAATTTGCGTGGAAAACTAATTATGGTTATAGATGGTCTCCTAATAGGTTTTTCTTAACTGAGGATGATTCGTTAAAATAACTTCAAATAAATCAGATATTGTAACTAAATACAGAGTGTGTGTATATGGGACACAATAAAAATTTCGAAAATAAAAAATGTTTTCCCTTTTTTAATAAATTTAAATCTATCATTTTATTATAATTTGTGTAACTGAATCAACCGAAGGAACCTGTAATATCGCACTTTCACAAGGGTTCGTCTCAGATCCGCACTAAAATACCTTCTACCCTATACAATTTTATCCTATCCCATATGTATTAGTATTAATATCTTGAAAAGTTACGATTTCATCTTCGAACATATATGTAGTTACATAATCCTACCTGGATTTTCTCGCATCCTCCCTGCATAGCGTCACATCCGCCAAATGAAGGGATGCGCAAAGGTCAGTGCGCATGATCTATGAATTACGAGTGCGCGCGAGTGCATTCAAACATACTCCGGTCAAATTATGAAATTCTACTCTTTATTGATGTAATGCAATTGCAAGGTCTATATTGCAATTGCTACTCTTCATGTCATCTTTTATATCTATTTTTTTGACTTTTCAGGTTTGCTGCAAGAGGTTGAAATACGCATAATGTTTATAGAATTACCTACTTGTGAAACTGTCGTTGAAGGTGAAAAAGATGATGGAATATCTGATGACATTAGCTGGTCGCATTGTCATAATGAGTTATAGTGGACGATGTACGAAACTATATTTGAAAGAAAACCGCAAATTGATGGAGAGGTTGACCGTTTAGCACATGTATATGAGGTAAAATCAATTACTTTGACCCGAGTAGAATGACTGATTGAATTAATGAAAACATTTTATTGCACAACATAAAACAGTATAGTACTTATATTTAGTATTTGACATTCAGAAGGCAGTTTACCTGTTTACAACTAGCTAGCTAATAAAAATGTAAGTGGAAGTGTAATGTAGTGTGTGTGTGTTTGTGTTTGTGTGTGTGTGTAGTTTATCTCGTGAGCCTCCATATACACAGTATTTAAGTCTTTATTTTGCTTATTATGATTATCAACGTTTTTTCCTAAAACTCATAATGCCACTTGACTAACTGGGCAATGTGCGTGTACCCAATAATTTTAGATTTCTTGATAATTTTTTTATTTATGTTTATTTTTATGAGTAGAGTGGTTAAAAAAATGCCAATATTGGGCCACAATGAATGGAAGCCGGCAATATCGGTGCACGCGCATACAAAAAATAAAAAGCACAAGTAGGCCAGTTGTATAACAAGCGTTCACATTTACGAGAGGCGCCTTGCGGCTGATGCTTGGTGCTCTCTCAGGAAAGGCTGCGATAACATTTTGATTGTGTTTGTCTACTGGTGAACCCTTAGCCTGTGGTATGGCTTTCCAATAGCACCACCCCATCTCTTCCCGTGGGTTTCATAAGGAGTGACTAAGTCAGGGACACTGGAGGATGAGCAGCAGTGTCACAGCGGGCTTGTGATGTGGTTCTCGAATAGCACTGCTTCATATCTTGCCATTCATGTTTGTCATAAGAGGCGATTAAGTCAGGGAAACCAGAGGATGAGCAGCAGCGTCCTTCCGCGTATAATGTACATAAATTAATAATATGAATTCTATATTTGCATAATCAGGTCAGCATTAGTACAAATGATTACAGAACTTTCCAGTTTCCATCATCTTGCTAACTATGAAGTACAATTAAAGCGAACTACATATTATTAAAGTAATGACAGGCGCAAGTTATGGCAATTTTAAATGAACCTATTATGAGTTCGAGTTAGAGATTACTGCGTAATGGGTAACTTTGTTACTAATTTACGAATAGCTGAACATTAGATGCTTGAAATAATTGGCGTGTTTGAACAATTATTTTCCATACTACATATCTATATTCTGGATTGTTTTCTTGACAACATTTTCAATAGTAATTCTGGAATTTTATCGTTTTCATATAATTGCAATACACATTTGAGCATACTGACATTTAAACGCTTTTGTGTGATTTGACATTTGATCATTTTGGCAGTCTTGCAATCAGAAGATTTCAAAGAACTTTTCTATAGTACTTACGAATATTTTAAGTTAATTGGAGAATTACACAATTATGGCATATGGTCGATCTATTAGATGTACTCGTATATGAAGGTCGCGTTTGGTGTTAAGATTTACACCAAGTCGTTTGTAGCCGCCGCGCGCCGTTTATATCGGGATTGACTGTCGATTGTGCCACGCGATATGAAGTAGAAGAATATGGTCGATCAGTACCT
Organism: Coleophora deauratella; assembly: GCA_958295455.1. Taxonomy (NCBI): domain Eukaryota; kingdom Metazoa; phylum Arthropoda; class Insecta; order Lepidoptera; family Coleophoridae; genus Coleophora; species Coleophora deauratella. The sequence goes on along the minus strand of OY282409.1, from coordinate 6,672,040 downwards.
AGTAGTAGTAGTATTTTAATGTTTTTGTAGTCACTTGAAGGCAAAAACGCGGTTTCTTAGCTTCCGGTAAAAAGGAGCCAAAAATGTATTGTCTCTAACGTGTGTAAGTAATGTCATTGTCTAGCTAGAGTGAATTGATTCTACGTATATTTTTACTTCTTTATCTTAAAACAAAGAAGGAGGAGAAAGAAATGTCCGGATCACATTTTTGGTACGGGGTTCGTCTAAAGTAAACTAGTTGGGAATTTTGAAATTCTGTACGATTCAAAAAAAAATTTGAAATCGCCGCACAATAAAGTAGTTTGTGAGCTGTGGCTGTAATTATTGAGCAATTTTTAGACCAGAAGACAAGTAAAAGGTGTTTATTTTCTTCCGAGTTACGCAATTCTTTAAGAAAAATGACTGAACTTATTACGGTTATGTATGGTTAATACTTAATAATTTCTTATCATGCGGGTTTATGTATAAGTGCTCAGTTTCGGACAGTCACACTTTTTTAATCTGTTGACGCAATAATATTTCAGAGGGTTTGATATAATATATGCAGAACATATTCTCAATCATTTTTGTAAATTAAAAATACTACACAGTGCTTCAAAAGTAAAAAACTCTTACTAGACGTTGTTTATGAAACTGCTATGTACAAGTACTTTATTGCTAATTCTAGGAATAACATTGAGCAAATTTTCAACAATTATTCTTCAACACCGTCACTTTCCATCAGGTGAGATGTAGACAAACGCAGTAAATTTTTTAATAAAAAAAACACATTCAAAGGTTTATACGATTTTATACGATATTTTAGTATTGATTGATACAGTCATGGTTCCAATTTGCCTAAACCATAAAATCGCTATTAGTGATAGAACATGTGGACATCGCGCCTCCATCAAACGACACTTTCACAGGTCCTAAGGCCTTTTAATACAATATTTTATTATTGATTGATACAGTCATGGTTCCAATTTGCCTAAACCATAAACTCGATATTAGTGACAGAACATGTGGACATCGCGCCTCCATTAAACGACAGTTATTTGATTTCCAAACGCTCGCGGTCAAGGTTTGTACGTGTAAGGTTATGCAATGGAATCACAGCCTATGCCTTGATGGTTCGACAAACGGTGAGATATGAACATCATGTCACTTTAATATTTTAGTAGATTTTCTATTTTAAAACGTAATTTAATTTATATGAAATATCTTAAACGTTGATTCATTGGTCATATCCAAATTAAAATATTACCACCCCGACAGTAAAAGTCGAATAACTCGACAACCACTTAATCAGTTTTCATCAAATATGACTCACCGTTTTAAACTGTTTTAGATACTTTAGATACTGTTTTAGATACTGGGCATTCACACATTCACAACATTCTTGCCGCTCAAGTATTGCATGTAATAATAGACTCTTTTTGAAGTTGAAAATGAATTTTGTATCTTCAACATCACATCTTGAGACTAACTTATGAAGCAGCATGCATAAAGCAACAGTTACAGAACATTTTTAAGTGTTACAACAGAGACAAGATATAGTTACAATAAGTTTTCTTTTTAGACGATTGGCTTTCATTTCTTGAAATTTCGTAAACTTAATAAAAGGTACTTGAAATTTGAAACCTAATATTTGAATAAGGCTACTGTGCGTTTGTCAAACATTATATATATATTTTAAAGGATGTTAATAAAGAAATATCCAATAAAAACCTTAGTGTTTAGGTAAATGTTTATGACAATTTTAATGAACATTAATGGAAGCTCACATACATATGTATATCCTTAAGGACCAGGTGGAGTATATCAAGCAGCAGATTAATTTTACAAAATTCTTAAAATGTGGCTTCTAGTTGTGACATTTAAGCACCTTTATCACTTACTTTAAAGTTGTATTTCTGTTTCCTCTATCAACAAATTGGTAACATGCTGTGTTTATAGCTAAGCTCCGGTTTGCAATAACCTTGGCAACATTACGTTTATGTGTATTTAGTTTAAGCATTTGTGAGTGCAGCGCTTGTGAAACTTGTCACTGGCTCGGGAGTACATTCAGTCAGTTGTTGATTAATTTCTATTTAATGCCAATCTTTTATCATAAACTATTACGTTACACCTATATTGAATATTAGTTTTTCTTTTTTTTCCTTTTGAAAATTAATTTCTTTTTCATTTTAATTCTAAAGAAAAAAAAATACTATTTTAAAGGTGAGAGATTATCATCTAATGCGATCTTCTCCATTATCAGATCGTGAAGATTTCTCAGTAATTAATTACAAAACTCAATCTCTACACTTTGTATAGTTTTTTCAGGATACATGTAAATGATTCCTGAAACATGGTTGGAGAAAATATGCTCGAATATTATTATATTAATTGCACCACCCCATCTCATCCCGAGGGTGTCGTAAGAGGCGAATCGTTACTGACGCTTTTACTCAAACAACTGGATGATTTTTTGCACGACTTGGCTGAAATCGAAAAAAATCTATATATATATTGTAACTTCTCCAACAAATCATCAGCTGATTAGCCAACTTTGGAAAGTCGTGAAAATGTATGTTTACGTATGGTGTACCGTTTATACTAATTCGGGCTTGGCCCCCGTGTGTGGAGTATGGCCTAAGCTTCCCGAGGTATGGAAAGAGAACCGTGCCCCTGCAGCGGGGACGATACGGTTTGTAATAAAAAGCTTTTTTTTATCAGTTTTTGGCTTTGGGAAAATTTGCTACATCGCGCGACCTCTTCTTGTCATTTCTGTATGATCTGCGCAATGTAAGATAACAATATTTGCTGTCAATGTTTTGCCACCTTACATTTTTTTACCTCGTCTAAGTATAAAGAAGCTCGATCCTAGATTCAAGACGAGTAGACTCATGCAAGGATAGTTCGAACAGGAAAGTAAGCAAGTACACGTTGGTTACCTGAATTCTTGTTACGTGTTGGTGTAGAGGGGAAAAGGTTAGAGTTGATAGTGTAAAGGTTTCTTAGACTAGAGTTACGTCCTGATCTTGATGCAAAGTCTGAAGTGGCAGCTAATAGTTTTCTAAGGTTTGAGCGTGATCCGGTGTTTTAGTTTTATGTTTTTTAGGTATAAATAAATTATTTGATGTACTTATTTAGTTAAACATTACATTTGACCGAAGTATATTATTCGTAGACCGCTACTTGAATTTTAACTACTTTTTTATTTATAACTTTGAAAACACTAAATTTAAATGCTCTTGCACAAAATATGCCACTTATTTATTACCTGAATTGAAGTTCTTTAGGGTGGCAGACTTTTCGGCCAGTAGTGATAAAACTTTTCAAAAAACGAAATTGTAAAATTTCCTGGTCACTGCACCGTTAATTCTGTTCTGTTATCTATCACACCGCACAACACCGCGCCCGCACGATACTGAGATGCTCGAAGCGTGCGCGCGCGCGTTGTTGGTGGTGGTGTTGCGAAAGTGAGGTCAATGTTAATGGGGTGGGTTTGCGCTTGTAGTTTATGGTGCTCGTACGTGTAGTTCTCTGTCGTATTGTATGCCGTAAGAATGAAGTATAATCTCTACGTTGGAGACAAGTTGTAGAAGTAAATTGATTCAGGTAGGCATGCGTGGGTGGTTGTATTAGAGTTTCGTTTAGAGCTTCTATTCATTCAAGGCCACACATTTAATTCTGTTCTTTCCCAAGGAAAGTTATATTGAAGAAAACAATTACTATTATTGTAAGCGTTGTTACTTTGAATACTTTTTGGACTTTTTATACAAATCTATAGTTGATTGGTCTACTATTTAGGGGAGGGAAGTCGTAAGTTTTTGTGATTACAGCAAAGTTGTAAGACAAAAGTAGTTTACTTTCTTGAGTAGAATGATACCTAAAGTATTGTTGCACATTTTAGTTAGTCCTTGAATATGACTACAGGACCTTATGTAGCCCGACAAGCGCTTAGAGGTTCAAACATTATTTTTATATTACATATTTTGTTAATTATTATGTGCTCTTATATTTGTGCCCCACTTACCTATTTTTTGATTTGACTCTAATTATTAAACTCCCCATTCACTAAAAGAAAAATAAGTTCTAGTCCTAGTTTAACTTTACCAGTTGCTGCCTTTGAAATCATAAGTACTGTCTACGTGGGTTCCTGCACATTCACCTCTACAATTTAGAGTCGTTCATAAACTAAGGTATAAACTATAAACATATCCAGAGTGAGTTTCGTAAGGTATTCAAACGCGGTCTCCGCGCCGTGTAATCGCCGCTTTTCGTTCGATCCGTATGGGAAAGCCCTTAATTTGAATGTCATCTGATTGGCCAATACTTTGCAATGCAATTATAATCAACTCTGTTAATATGTAGTTTTCTGTCTCTTAGTAAAGCATTTTTAATAGAAGCAGCTGTCATTTCTTATGAAAGTTAGTGTACGCTAAGAATGAATCCTATTTCATGTTATAAATGTGAAAAACTGGACGTTTGTAAATTTGGATATTTGTTGTTACTTAATCACGCAAAATTTTATCTCCTAATCCTAAAGCAGAGTATTCCTGGAACTGACAATAACCCAGTTTCTATGCATCCGAAGTCACGGGCAACTACTGTCCGATATATAATTTTTGCAATAACTTGTATTGGTGTTTATCACGTTAAATTGGTTAGAGACCAAGCGAATGGTATTTGATCATTGTTTTTGTGATTAGAAATGTTTCGTCGGTATATTTTCCGTAAAAATATTATACATACACCAGGGAAACATGATTACTTTATTTATAAAAGCATTTAATGTTCAAAAATTGTGTTTTTAATATTTTTCCCTTAATTTACTAACATAAAGTACATACTAACTTACTTTAACTACTAACTACTACTACTACTTTTTACTACTTTACTGTAACTTACTTTATGTCAGTTGGATCGTTATGGCATAACTACGGTCAATTGATCAACTGAACCGCCAATTTTGTATGGGAAGCAAAAATTTTTTTTTGCTAATTGAGTATAGGTTCCTTGGGGAAAGTTGTTCAGTTTCATGAGTAGAAGCCACTATTCAATTTTTTCATGTATTTTAGAAGAACAAAACCTATATTTGAAGGTGTTCAACAATATGTGGAATGTAATGTAATCTGTAACACAAATGTGAATCAGTGGTATATTTTCTGCACGTAATATTACTGTTCTATACAGTTCTGAACGACGATGTAGGGACTGTACGATCTCGCACCTAACAAGAAATTAAATTTCACACAAAAATAAAGAAAATCAACATTATGTATGGCAAGAAGAGTGAATGGCGACTTGCTCAATGCGCAGGCGCCGTCGATGCGGCCATTTTCCGGGCGGGAAGGGGCGAGCGCAGCGCAAATAATCACCAAGTGTGTCTGTCCGGCCCAGCTGCACTAATGACACATTGGCGACACCTTAGTTTATTTACCTGTCCAATATTGCACTTGTAGGGTTACAATTTTCGTTAAGGAAAAAATAGATAGTCAACTACATATGTTACATCTTGAAGTCAGAGAATCATATAAGTCTCAATATCGAGTAAACTGTTAAGCAATAACAGTCACGGACATTCGCCAATGTTAAACTGAATTTCAGGATGTTATAGTTACGTTATTAATCGTAATCGAAACGGAAGGATATCCGTTGTTCTTTTTATTTAACGCTGAATTTATTGAATGAAGGAAATAAATAATCTCCCGACTTCTTAAAAATAAAACAACGATAGAGAATAATTAAAAACCGGCCAAGTGCGAGTCGGACTCGCACACCGAGGGTTCCGTATAAACTCATAATCACACATGTCTTGAACTCAACATTTTTTATATTTTAGTTGATTGAATGAAAGGTAATTTGCGGTTTACGATTTATGACGTATTAAAAAAAACTACTTACTAGATCTCGTTCAAACCAATTTTCGGTGGAAGTTTTCATGGTAATGTACATCATATATTTTTTCTAGATTTATCATTCTCTTATTTTAGAAGTTACAGGGGGGGCGGGGCACACATTTTAATACTTTGTAAGTGTCTCTCGCGCAAACTATTCGGTTTAGAAAAAAATGATATTAGAAACCTCAATATCATTTTTTAAGACCTATCCATAGATATCCCACACGCATAGGTTTGATGAAAAAAAATATTTTGAGTTTCAATTCTAAGTATGGGGAACCCCCAAAATTTATTGGTTTTTAGGGTTCCGTAGCCAAATGGCAAAAAACGGAACCCTTATGGATTCGTCATGTCTGTCTGTCTGTCTGTCCGTCCGTATGTCACAGCCACTTTTTTCCGAAACTATAAGAACTATACTGTTGAAACTTGGTAAGTAGATGTATTCTGTGACCCGCATTAAGATTTTCACACAAAAATAGAAAAAAAAAATAATAAATTTTGGGGGTTCCCCATACTTAGAACTGAAACTCAAAAATTTTTTTGTCATCAAACCCATACGTGTGGGGTATCTATGGATAGGTCTTCAAAAATGATATTGAGGTTCTAATATCATTTTATTCTAAACTAAATAGTTTGCGCGAGAGGCACTTCCAAAGTGGTAAAATGTGTGTCCCCCCCCTGTAACTTCTAAAATAAAAGAATGATAAAACTAAAAAAATATATGATGTACATTACCATGCAAACTTCCACCGAAAATTGGCTTGAACGAGATCTAGTAAGTAGTATTTTTTTAATACGTCATAAATCGTAAACCGCAATTTACCTACAACGAACTACAAGAACTTTTATATTATGTTACATGCTGCTACGGAACCCTTCATGGGCGAGTCCGACTCGCACTTGGCCGCTTTTTTTCTATTTTTGTGTGAAAATCTTAATGCGCTTCACAGAATACATCTACTTACCAAATTTCAACAGTATAGTTCTTATAGTTTCGGAAAAAAGTGGCTGTGACATACGGACGGACAGACAGACAGACAGACATACAGACAGAAATGACGAATCCATAAGAGTTCCGTTTTTTGCCATTTGGCTACGGAACCCTAAAAACTTCGTATTGCTACAAAGGTTTTGTGAGTTAGAGTTACGTTACTTTAAATGTTTTTGACAAGTTAATTTTTAACTATTAATTTTTATTTATAAATTGGTAACTTCGTCATAAAATTTACATACAAAGAACTGTTAAGTAATATATGTATGTAATAGGTGCTGCCTACTAGTGATTTCTTTACTAAATGTAAATAGTTTTGTGTCTGTAAATTAAATGTACATACAATGTTCTGATGTGTTAATTTTCTTCTTGCGTTGTTTTAATCTTTGACATTTTCGGAAAAGTTTCGCGATGTGCGCCCGTTATTTGGTTTTAAACTACTCGAACGCGAAAGCGTTTCGTCAGTGTGCGGATCGCGCAAGCGTCAAGGATGGCTTTCGTAAAGTGATGTAATAGGCGTACCTTTATATTGCCTAGCCCAGCTTATTTATTAAGTTAGTAGGTTCGAAACGTATGGAGTATTATTTTAGTAGTACATAAATCAACATTATGTAAAAGTTGCATATTTATTACTTGTTTCAAATTCGGTAAGTTTATGGGAATTTTTAAGTTTTGAAAAAATACGACTAAAGTTGGTATAGTCTCCTTAGATGCATACAGCCTATGAAACTCCAACGAAGAATAAAATATGTAGAGAAATATATCTAAGAAAAGTGGGCTGGTGGTAACACAAATAAAAATTTGAGCTCAAAATTTTTAATGTTTTTAATTGTCATTTTATCACCACTAGTTCGTTAAATCTACTTTTTGTCGGAGATCAAAGTTCATCTTTCAAGTAATAATGTTTCTTAATGATTTCAACACCCTTCTTAGCTAAGGCTAAAGTCGGCGCCATCGTGTTGCCTCCGGGTATACTAGGCATTACACTCGCGTCAATCACCCTAAGGTTCCTCACCCCATGGACCAGCAAGTTTTGATCCACCACAGCAGACGTATCCGATGTGGGTCCCATCTTCGCCGTACCTACAGGATGGTATATTGTCGTCGCCATATGTCTTATATAACACTCCCAGTACTCATCTGAGTCTTGCGAACAACCTGATATGTTCAACATAGCAATTTCAACATTGAGGGACTTAAAAACAGCAGTGCTTTGAAGTTTCTTTATAAACTCTATGGACTTTATCATTGTGTTCATATCATTCGGGTGATCGAAGTAGTTAGCTTTGATAACTGGCTTTGACTGAGGATTGTCATCGGCAAGAAGGATCTGTCCTTTCGATTTAGGGTGCAGCAGTGTGGGCCAGATTCCAAGCAAATCGCTTCTTTCGTTAAGCTGTTCAACTTCTTTTATAATTTCCTCCTTGTATCCTACACCAGCCATGTAAGGCCGAACAAGGAAATTTTTATGTGGGACATATGTATGATGAAATTGAATATCTGGATAGCCCTTGTTCTTTGTATCGATGAATGCCATAAAATCAGTAAGGCCTATGTTAGATAGAGGACCAGATCTTGTTAGCATGTACTGTATCAGCATCATTGTAGTAACATCAGGTGATAAAGTAGTGTTGCGGTTTACTTTCAGATAAATAGGTAGTACGAGATGGTCTTGTAAGTTTTTACCCACATCTAAATCTAGAATCGACTTTATTTTCATTTCTTTCAAATGTTGTTTTGGCCCGATCCCTGATAACATTAATATTTGGGCAGTACCAACAGTTCCAGCTGATAATATCAATTCTGTAGTACAATTTATAACCATAACAATGCCACTTTTGTGCCTTATTTCTATTCCAGTAGTAACGTTGCGCTCACTTGCCATAATTAGCTTTTGAACTACTGTATTCTTCATGACATGCAGATTTGACACCAGTGACAAGTAAGTTTTAGCTGCGTTTAATCGTTTCCCATTATGCGTAAGTATTTTAGTTATTTGAGTACCGACGTGAGCTTCTTTGCTATGCTTATGAGGAGAAAATCCAAATTCCTTCCAAGCATTCCCAAGAATGTCATACCATGGATTTTTATTATACTTGTAGTTTAATAAATTCAGATCCTTTTCGATTTCATTAAAGTACTTAGCAATATTTTTATATCCCCAGCCTTCGTTTCCCAAATTTTCCCAGTTATCATAGTCATTTGGGTGTCCTCGTATGTAAATCATGGCGTTTATTGCGTTAGATCCGCTCACAGCTTTTCCTTTGCTCCAAATGCATCTTCCGTGGTTGAGGCCGAGACAGTTTTTTTCGTCAGGTTGTGTTTTGTACAGCCAGTCGATACTGCTGTTATGACCCAAGTAGAGGAATGCTGGTACCTGGAATACAATTGTGCACTAGGTTTTATTAATTTAGTCAGTCTTACCTATCGATGGGTATGTTTATATCTATTCATCACGAGAGTTATACTGCATACATATTTATATCCTTTATACGAGCACTAACAAATATTATATTTTCTAAAATGATTGTACGGGAAGTCACTTTTTTTATGAATTGACTAATTACGGATATTTTAGGGTTTAATCGTTTAGATGAGTTAGTTAATTTTAAATAATATTCTTAAAGAAATCACACTCTCTAATCTTTCTCCAATCTAGATTCCCTGTGCTGTTATTTTGTTATGTGCTGTTTATTTATTTATTTATTTTTATATTAGAAAAAATTGCCGTGAGTGGGCATCAAACCCACAACTCTCGGCGTAGGAGTCAACAAAAGTATCTAACCACCACGCCACCGAGACATTAAAAAAATGCTTTTCGTGAATTATTATATAAACTATCCCTTTGTAAATGAAATAGGAATAGTGCGCGTATGTCACACAAGAAGTAAGAACGTAACAGTTATGCAAATATGCATTTACACCATAGTGCTGCGCTACTGATTATCTCATCTAAGATACTGTTCCCAGCTTTGAACATACAAATCAAGTAACGTTGAGTAATTCTTGTTTACGGATGGAATTTTTAAGATATAAATTCTTACTTATTTTATATATCTTCATTGTCTCAACCCGTTTATCAAGAAAGCATTCTTTATCAGATGAGGATAATTGGTAAGGTTGTTAGTCCATACCTCACTATCTATCCCAGGGTCATCGCCAGCTTCCACAAGCAGAATGGATAGATCAGGATATGAGGAGGCCAGCTGTCCGGCTAAGAGAGACCCTGCAGTACCAGCCCCCACCACAATGAAGTCATAGGAGACTCCTTCTAAAAAAAAAACAGATCGATTTAGTATCATTTTTAAATCAAGAAGTTCGTCTCGTCCATCTAGGGCTACTCACAGTTCTACTGGTAGAACTATTTGGTTAAAAAATCTCAAAACCTTTATACTGACAAGTAATACATTATGGGGACTACAGTCAGATATAGTATATATTATGGACAAAATCATTTATTATTGACTAATAATTGAATGGGATACCTTCTAATGGATCTTTTAAGAAGTTGTATACCTACCTCAATTTTAATTCATGTTCTCACCAGGGGCTTTACTGAAGATATAGTTGGCTCGGTCCTCGGGCCACCGGTAATCGTCGAAGATACTGCAATGTGCCGCCACCACAGATGTCACGGCTTGTAGGAACAGTGCGCCGCTGGCGCCGGTGAAAGCAGGCGGGCAAGTCCCCGATATGTTTGCTTCCATTACTGCAGATTTACAGATTCACTAGGGATACAATGGATTTATTTTATCATCATCATCAGCCAAAAGACGTCCACTGCTAAAAAAGTCCTACTCCAAGGATTGCCATCACGCCTTCACCAGGTGTTCGGTCCACCGAGTGGAAGGCTTGCCTACTACGCTTATTTTTCGGTGCGCGGTCACCATTCGAGCACTTTAATGCCCCAACTGCCATCTTTTCTACGAGCTATTTGCCATGGGTTTTTTTATATTAAAAAAATTTTTTTTTCTCGAGATTTCTGTACGTTACTTCCGTCCGTCAGTATGATTTTCGAAAATCAAATCGCATCGGGGCACTCTCCTCCCGCGTTGGCTAGCAACGCGTAAGATCGTGTAAAGTGTGCGAGAAGTATCCTAGTTATTAAATGATTTACGATCCTGTCCCCGATATAAACTTGCTGTTTTTTTATAGCTCAATCTATTCAGTGTGATATTTTACTCCAATTTAATTTTATCTCACTTGAAAATTTAAAGAAAGATGCCTTCTGCTATCCTAGAAACCGAATTTAGGTTTTTCTAACCCAAATCAATTTAGCCTTAAGTATGATTTATTGAGTTTTCTTCGTGGTTCTTTTCGATGGAAACGTGAAAATCTAGAGACCTAAACTACAATTACCCAGTTTAAACCATGATTTTGTACTCACTTTGCTGCGTGGAAGAACAGATCCTGGGAACTAGACGACCTCCTCAGCACGTCACAAACAGGATTCTGTTCCACGGGTGCGCTTACGCTTTGTTATTATAACACAACCTGGGCCTGGGACGCCTTGATACGGATCAGCTTACATATGTTTACAAAAGGCTCATACATTGAGTTAACAATAACCTAATATGAAGATGTACCATATTATACCGTGCATGAATAGACTTAAAAATGTTTTTTTATTATCTTGGCTTGCCCGCATATTGTAATATTAATAAGTCAAAATCTACTTTTCGACCGACTCCTCAAAAGAAGGAGGTATATAAATCGTCTGTTTATTTTTTTTATCCACGCATAATAGGGTTAAATATTAAAAATCCATGTACAAACACGACCCTGTTTATTTTATTTAATTAATACAACATTTGATGTTAGTAGGTTGTATAATTTCATGCTCTGAGTTTTAACCTATTCGCTTTCAATATTTATCCTGTGAAATTTTAAGATTCATCTTTTTCTTAAAGTTCCTGATGCACACCAAGCCACGTCGCCTTTATCAAATCGGCTCCTTTCTCTCCGATCATTATCACTGGCGCATTCGTGTTTCCCCTAACAATAGATGGCATGATACTCGCATCTATCACTCGTAAACCCTTGACATTCTTCACCCGGAGCTGATTGTCTACCACAGCGGTGGCATCATCCATTCGTCCCATTTTGACAGTACTCGTTGGGTGGTACAAGGATGTCGTCATCTCTCGAGACCAGCATTCTAAGAAATCGTCACTGTCCTTAATGTACTTCTTGCAAGCATCTATATCTAACCAAACTAATTGAAGTCCCGCAGCTTTAAATGTATTTGTGTCGGCTAACTTCAATGAATGCTGTTTCAAACCCCGTAAAATAGTTTTCATATCTTCTGATTCCTTAAAATAGTTTGCGTGAATAACAGGATGCTCGTAAGGGTCTTTGCTTTTTAGTGTGATTTTGCCTCTTGACTTTGGTTTCAATAAAACACTCGCTACTATAGTAATGAATTGATCCTCATTTGCTTCACGGAATTTTTGTTGAACTTCTTCACTATACTCGTGCAATCCATACATATCAATGAAGTTATGTAAATTAGGAGGAAAAAAAACGTGATGTAATTGTATATCTGGAACTAATGAATGAGCGTCTGTTGTGTTGATGAAAGTAATGACTCTGTGCGGGGCAGTGCTCGCAAGTAGCCCTTTATCTTCTAGTAAATACTGTGCAAATACTCCTACTAGGTTTGATAAGCTAGTTAAGTTTTTTTCGCCTGGCATTTTATAATATACAGGAACGTATAAATGATCTTGCAAATTTTCTCCTACGGGTAAATCAGCTTTAACTTCAATCCCTAACTCCTTAAGATGCTCTTTCGGTCCTATACCTGACAGCATTAATAACTGTGGTGTATTGATTGCTCCAGCTGAAATAATAATTTCCTTTTCAGAGTTAACTTCAATGTCTCTACCATTCTTACTTAAAACTACTCCTTTTATAATATTAGAGTTTGGTTTGAATATAACTTTTTTGACGTGAGCATTTTTCAGTACACGTAAGTTTTTTCTTTCTTTTACTGAAGTCAAAAATGCTCTAGCTGTGCTGTGTCTCACTTTGCCTTTAGTTGTGGTTGCACTTGTTGTGACGCCCATTTGGTCTGCGCCGTTAATATCGAATGAATGTTTTACACCAAGTTCAGTAGTTGCTTTTATAAACAGCTTTTCTACATCTTCAGCATTATTTTGGTTTTCTACATTTAGGTATCCACTTTTACCGTGGTATTGATCAGATTCTTGTTGTGAGTGTTCATAATTCTCGCTTTTCTTGAAATATGGCAGTACATCATCATAGCTCCAGCCTGAGTTTCCTTCAGAGGCCCACTCATTATAATCTTCCTTATTTCCTCGTACGTAAAACATTGCATTAATGCTGCTGCACCCTCCTAAAACTTTTCCTCTTGGCCAAGCGCATCCCTTCGTCTTGTAGCCTCTACAAGCTTCTTCCTGAGGATGAGTTTTATAACCCCAATCTTCGTTAGAGCCAATATTATTGAAGAAGATTTGAGGTACCTGAAAAGTAATCGTATAGGTTAATACTACTATATTATAATATAGGGTCCTTCAAAATACCTGAAAAAAAATTAACAGTGGGTTCTAATCATGAAACTGAACAACTTTCCCCAAAGAACCTATACTCAATTCGCAAAAAAATTTTTTGAATTCCCATACAAAATTGACCGATAGGTTGATTGATTAGTATGAGAAGTCCAAAAATTTTTTTGCGAATTGAGTATAGCATTGGGGAAAGTTGTTCAGTTTCATGAGTAAAAGCCGTGGCTAAATTGTTTCAGGTATTTCATAACACTAAAACTCTTTAAAACAAATAAAAAAATTATGAATATTATGTTTTAGCGTACAGAATATATCTGTCTCTATTTCGCATAAGTGTTTAGTTTGGGGAGAAATTACCTAGCGCAGTTTGTCCCTGTATATTTATCTGTAACATCATTTACCTCAGTAGATATGGTGGGATTCCCCCCAGCTTCGACGAGAAGCACTTTCCAGTGTGACACCTCACTTAAACGGTTTGCCACCACAGCACCGGCCGAACCGGCTCCCACCACAATGAAATCATAGTTCGGATCTGAAAATATAAACAAATTTGATGAGATTTTATTATAAAATTTACGTTGCGGTCACCCTCAATTACCGGTACATCTACTACCTAAAAAATAAAATACTGGCGTTAATCAAAACAAGCCAGGTTTAGGAATTATGAAAGGTCCATAAGTGTATCAAAGTATTTTCATAAAAAATATATATTTTCTATTGAGTGAAATGTACCTAACATCGAATCATGATAGGGTATATAATTACATATTATTGCGTAGAGTATAAATTGCGTATTGGTTAAAAAACATATGATGCCCACTAGGATTGCGGTAGACCAATCTGTTCCTCTATTACATAAGTATTTGTTATTTAATATTTTGAAATAATTGAAAACGTAATAAACATTTTAGAAATAACCGGTTTCAACTGTAACACAATTTTGCTGTGATTATTTCGTTTTTGTTTACATACACAAACCAATATTTTAGTTACTTCCACTAAAACTATATATTTTACGCCTGTCTAATCAGACAGAGATAGTGCATTTGCCAAATATTTCGTAATGACTTCATAGATAGCGTCAAATATATTTTTTAAACGGGTGAGGGGAAAAAAAAACCATTTCCTGATCAAATCCACGATCAGATCCGCCGTGAGTTTCCTCTCAGACAAAAAAAATTGTTGCGAAATCGGATTAATATTTAACCTTATTATACGTGGACATTTGCTATACAGACGATGACTGGTATACCTCCTCCTTTTGGGAAGTCGGTCGATAAGAACAAGTTTTTAATGTTAAGTAATTTGTATTAACTTGTCAGCACCCTGTTTTATAATATTTCAACATTCGCTCCACCAAAACGGTATTGGTCGACGTTTATGGAGTATGACCTACCCTTGCTAAAATACGAGGAGTAACCTACGCGCCAATCAATAGGGGGACGCTATGGCGCGGCACACATTCCATAGTAGTGTTGGGTATGTTATTTACGTAAACAATAAATTCCGTAAACATTTAACAGAATTTGTTTCGACAAAGACATAAGATGGGTTAGAACGATGGTGACCCCGCTTCAATTTTGGGCACTGTTATCACTTACCATCAGGATGATGCAAAGGTCTTACCAATTATGCGTAAAAAAGGTATAACTCTTCCCAGTAGTTTACAACTTAACTAGTGCTTTTTCTCAACAAGTTTATTTCACGAGTACTGTGCGTATTTTAAGCGAGTATGTAGATGTTTTGATGTCAGCTAAGTCTCAATAACACGGCGAGTCTAGGTTAGGACTAATGAGCTCCTCACGCAAAATAGTAGTTTAGTAATAAATAATAATCTTGAGCTGGTACTGAGTACATACTATAGTGATAGCGCTAGCAAGCAACATTCTCGCTTTAATTGTTACGAAATAAGGTTTTTTTGCGTTCTCATCAAAATTACCTAGGAGTAATTTCAAAACATGATTCAAATATCTACTAATAATAATTTAACTTTGTCTATTTTATATAATTTTTAAATTACTTATCTATTGTTTGTCTTGTTTCTATTAGTTATTATAAAGTCTATCTCTAACGATATTCTAATGAGTCAAAGTAATGATAATAATAACCCTCGTGAGACTCGGGACAAATATGTAGCGATAAAATTCACATTGATGAAATGATTGTTTTATGGAATAACGACATATTATAATAATAATGTTGTATGTATGTATGTATAATTATAATATCTGTACAAATAGGATGTAAAAAAATATGTACAGGACAGGAATCATCAACAGGAGCGCTTCTATTTATAATACTAAACAACTTCGCAAAAAACTCAAACAATCATTTTGGACTTCCCATACAAATATGGCAAATCAGCTGATTGACTAAAGTAAATTAAGATTTTTTAAATTCCAATTTTTGTTTTCGAAATTAGTACAGGGTTTATATGTAGGCACTGCATTGTTTGTCAGTGAAACTAACTCTTCAACCTTTCTCCGATACAAGATACCTTAGTCTGAGAGTTAGTGTTTTAAGTAGGGATGCATCCGATACCGATATATCGGCGATACATCGGAGTTACTGATATATCGGCATCGGCGATACTTTTATTCCCGATACAACGATACTTTTAAAGAGTCCGAGGAAGATGAGCCCCTGTCCACTCTGAGCTGTAATTCTCTCAAAGAAGAAGTCGAAAGGTACCTAAGGCTTCCTAATATATCGAGAGACGTCTTTTAACCCAAACTTGGAAAAAATGGCGCAGAAGTACTTTAGTTTCCAAATGAGTTCTGTCGTATCAGCTGCGAGACTATTTTCACCGCAGGTCTTATTCAAACAAACCTGCGAAATCACCTGTCTCCACAATACTTGAGAATACTTTGTTTTTTAAACAAAAATCTTATTCATATTTATTTTAATTACTTAAGTATTATTAATTTCATGTAACTAATTATCTCATTCTAAATCTGTATATTGTAACATTAATGAAAAAAAACAACCCATCTTGTATTTTATTTATAATATTTAACCTTCGATAAATATACAAACACCATTACTCACGACTATAATAAAATGCTAATGGCACTGCCAAAGTATGTCATCGTAATTTGGAATTTGCTTTACTTCTATTTTCAACCGACTTCAAAAAAAGGAGGAGGTTCTCAATTCGTCGGAATCTTTTTTTTTTTTTTTTATGTATGTTCACCGATTACTCGAAGACGCCTGAACCGATTTCGAAAATACTTTTTTTGTTTGAAAGGGTATACTTCACAGGTGGTCCCATATAAATTTTATCGAAATCGATTCAGCGGTTTTTGAGAAAATCAACAAAACATAGCAAAATTGGAGTTGTTGCGATTGAAGTCGGTTGTTTTTAACGTATTCAGCGTGGTCAATTATTATAAATATTAACAATGAAACAACCTTCGTCGTCGACTGGTTAATCATACCTTGAAGAACTAGATGCTCAGCATCGTCGGGCCACAGGTGGTCGCCGACCAGCGCACACTGGGCGGCTAGGAACCCCTGCAGCGCCTGCGCAAACAGCGGGACTGCGGCTCCGTACGTCGACACCAGCGGGGCAGTGACGGCGGGGTCGCACGCCCACGTCATTACGAGGGCTACTGGCTCTGGAAACGTAATTTTTTTTACTCAGTGGGCTCAGGGTATTAGCCCTACCATCAACCAAACCGAGTCCTACAAAGTTGAACTCCGCCGGGAATCGAATCCGCGACCAGTAGGCCACGGAGCCTGTTGTTCCACTAACCGCCGGTGCTGGAAAAACGCTCATTGATCGACAATTACTTACGTATTATTTAGTCGCGGATTTAAGATTAAACAATTATGTATATTTTTTATTTGAACAGAAACGTTCATAAACAACTATGTACATTAGTATTAACTGTGAAGCAGTTGATTACGCTTATCTCCGTATAAAAGGTTTCGATTACGTACGACCTTTTATAAAAACGCAGACTTAACGTATACTTAACATTATAAATAATAAAAAAGAAAAAATCAGACAAGTAAGAGTCTGACTCGCGCGCCGAGGGTTCCGTACAAACAAAGAGTATTGAGAATTTTCCCACTTATTTTAAGACCACAGACTTCTTATAGGTTTTCCTGTAAGTAAAGAACTATTTTTTATATAATTTTAGGCTCAATAGTTTCGGAGATAAGGCTTCCCCCATTGGTAATTTTTTTCTACTTTCTTAAACTTTGACTACCGATTAAACTTTTACAAAAAAAAAATATTTTACAGTTATAAAATATATATTTTTAAGATAATAAAAAGAAGCCCTTGATATGTCACACAGTACTTTACTTTGTAAAAAATATATTTCATTTTCTGATTTGCCCCAAAAAGTGCCCCCCACACTCAAAATTCATTTATTTATGTTACACATCCGTGTTTGGGTCCCACAAATCTTATATGTGTACTTTAAGTCAACTTTATCGGTCCAGTAGATATGGAGCAAATTAGCTATGACAGACAGACAGACATACGGAACCCTAAAAAGGAATAAATTTGCTTTACAACTTGACTAATTAAATAAGGATGGATATAAAAATATGTAATATTAGTCTATGAGTACGTTTCAATGAACCATTTTAATGAACTATCTATGTAGAGTCATAGCAATTCATTGACACGATCGATCACTTTAGTGCAACTATGTTGAACGTAATTTAACTTTTATAGTTATGTTTTATGTATAGATATCATCATACATAATACATCCCTATATAAATATAACATTTGTCAATGAAAAGCTAAAATGTTTTTGTACAAATTAAAATGCAGAGAAACAAATAAATGAACTAATAACAATCTTACTAAAAACGGAAGAACACTTTCAAAAAAGTAATTTTCGGCATTTATAACTTCGAAAACATAGGTATGTGCAGGTAAAATGACAATGAAAGTATTATTTCCAAATACCTAGGAGTGTATACTTTTCGAAGGTAGTAAAGTAACCTCAGTTATATAATTATGAAAAAAAATTCACCACTGCGACGTTTTGAAAGAGAGAAACTAAATACCTAATAATAACACAACTAAACAAAAAAACACTTATTTGTTGAAAATATGCCATATTATTTATGCCATATTATATATTAATACCATCTTGGTTAGTCGTATAAATAAAAATGCTCAAGTTTCAGTCTTAATAAAATTCGACCAGGTTTGGTTTGTGGTATGGACTTGAGCCGGCTTGATTAGCTATCACCGTCTTATCTAAGTTTTGCCGCCAAATAACATTGATGTGTTCCGGCAAGAAGATAATATAACCAGTTCCCCATTTGCAGAAATCTTGGTAAGCCCGCTCCCATCTTTCGGTATTATCAACATTCATCACTTAGCAGCACATTTGATAATTATAATGAATGCCAAGGGCCTATCACTTAAAATTAAAGAAATATCGAAATAGGAATTATCAATTTTAGTCTTAAAAATATTAATCAAAATTACCGCCTTTTTGTTTTAATTTAAATTTGCTCTTTAATGAACGAAAAGAACAAATCATTTAAGCACGTGTTTTCGTTTAAGTTTTACGAATACATTTAATTTAATTATTACTAAAATGTTTGTTATAAAAACTGTGTAATCAAAATCGTTAAAATCCCGTTTATATCGTCCCCGCTGCAAAGCACGGATCTCATTCCATACCTCGGGAAGGATAGGCCATACTCCACACAAGTCCGGAAAGTTAGGCCATACTCCACACAAAGCCAAGTCCGGAAGTTGTGGGGCTAGTAGCCAACCCCAGTGTCAGAAGCTTTCAAGCCGCCTATAAAACTTCCGACATGGCTTAACGACTGTCATCTAGTGATAGCAACTGGCACCGATGGCTTAACGTGCCTTGCGAAGCACGGAAACGGTCGAGATAAAAGCCACTAACAGTGTAACCTATCCAGGTTATGACCATGTCCATAGTCAGTTAATCTGCGTGATCGACGCGACTATACAAGCTGCACTGAACCACGACCGCTTCACCACCTAAAATTTTTCTTCACATAAAAATTATGCACGAAAGATTTTAATAATTCTTTGAGCACACGCCTAAGTTTTAGTAATACATTTTATGATTATCAAAGTTTTAAAACAACGTAATCAAATTAATATATAAGTAAAAATAAAAGATACTTACATTTCTTATTTAACTTCCTTTTTCTATCAGTATTTTACGACGATTCACCTTCTCACGAACAAAGTTTAGCAACACTGGCCAACTAACCTCAGAGTTACCGAAACTGGTTATAATTTAAATGAGTGTTTACTCAAAAAGTTCTTATATCTGAGGGCTGTGTGAGCGCATCGGTCCGCATGTTTGATCTGTTCGAATAACACACTACTCGATACTCGAGTCCACGTTCGAGTTCTGATAGAATGTAATACCTACAGTAATTATTTTATTCTATACCTACCTATATACTGTACCGTGCGTGTACAGTAGGCTGATTGACACACTGACGGACTGACAACGTCCATTGAAGGCAGAAACGTGAAACATGGAAAACGAGTATAAGTTCTTTAGAGAGTAAAGTAGAACACTAAGAAATAATTTTCCAAATATCATGTGAAATGTGGTGTTAAAATTTGTATCTGTCTCCTATCGTATGTTGTCCCTATGAATAGACGGTTGTTGCCAAGTCTGTATGGAAAAATAATTTCCAAATGGTTCGATGGGCTGTTTGTTTATGCGGACAACGTCGCAGAACGTCACTAGTGCATGATGCGACGCAGAAGCGATATTAAAGTGAACTCGCGTGTATTAACCTGCTTATTGCCATTACTTTAGAATTAAGACGTTCTTGAAGTATACGTAATTATACCCACCGTGATTAGCGGTTAGTTTCAAAGCGTTAAGTCTTATTAATTTGATACACTTCTGTTTATTTACAAGTCAGTTTAACTTATATTAAGCCTGTTTTGTTGATTTAAATAGGATTTAAGAACAATGTATTGTATTGGTAAATTGATAACATATAACCTCTTTTAATCATATAAAGCGACTGTTCTGTTTAGATTGTAGTTATTACAATTTATAATAAAAGATAATTAAACTAATATTATCAGTATTATAAAGCAATTTTATTTATTACATAACGTTTGTTTTATTGTAAAATAATCACTGAGATATAACATAATATTAAAGGTATAATTTAAGAAAAAATATTCATCCTTACAAAAGTCTTAACCTACAGAACATATTTTTTACCGTCATAATACAACCACACTCTACATTTTTTTTGGCCGCTCGGTGTGACCACTTCTTTGACATCGTAATACAATGGTTCCTCCTCTACAATATTACTTCCCCCATATGGATAGTTTCCAAGCAAATTAAAAAGTTTACTTTTGACATTATAATATTTACTTTTAATTTTACTTATCGGAGTCATTGGCTGGTAAGAATTTGAGCTGAACCCAATATTTTCATAATTTTGTATTGCAGGCCAGTAAGGGTAAGGGTATGGTCGTGTATAATAGTTGATTGGAGCATAATAAGAGTATGGATTCAGTAATGGATTTTTAGTTTGTATTTTAATCTGTGGATTCGCATTACAATCCTTGTTTACATTTGGATTGTCTTTAGTAATATCTTCGTGATTTCTGTCTAAAGAAGGTCTATCTTCATTTGAGCTGGCCTTTTTCTTGTCCGAAATATAGTTTGCGTCCGTTAAATAGCTAAGAAGGCTTGTGGTTTCATTGAACAGGTCTAGTTTAGGTCTTAGCTGTATTCTGCTGGGTTCGTCTCCTGTGATCTGGGACCGCCTGTAGTCGGTGGCACAGGCGGGTCTGTAGTTGGTCTCTGCCCAGTCCTGCTTGATCATGTCGGCGGCTTTCTCGGCAATCATGATGATGGGCGCGTTGGTGTTGCCACTTACAATGGTGGGCATCACACTGCCGTCCACAACGCGCAGGTTTGAGATCCCATATACCTGGAAGATATATACAATACAGAGGGATTGGTACATACGTGCAAACATCATAACTGGGTATTCTCCCCATTTATCTAAACAACATTTGTTCTACAACTTTGCTAGAAACGTAAAAACCTTTATTTTAATTCTGTTTTAATTCAAGGGATCTTATGGGATAAGACAGCCTTTGTACTTCTTATATCTTTTGTTATGTATCTGCGTTATTTTTGTAGTACAAGAAAGAGTTTACAAAGAAACAAACAAGTTCCAGTATTTTTCATGAATATACTGCCCTTTTGATTGTGTCGTGATGTCACGAAGTACACTTAATTGCTCGTTGAACAGATAAGATCGTGTCATTGATATTTTTTATTAATTAAGTTATTGCTTCAGTTTGAACGTGGACACAGTGTAAAGCTGATTAATCTGTATGAAGATTTTATAATTTCTTTCGCGATTTTAACAGGAACAAAACAAAAGTTGTAAAATCCTTCCAAGTCAAAAATTTTAATAACAGGTTCTAAACATCAGGTTCAGATAATCACTAATTTAAATTCCGCCATAATAATGAATGAGCAAAAAAAAACAGGTTACAGAGGCTCGTAATTTAGGCGTTAGTTTTTATCAATTTCTAAAATTAGAAAAGCGTGTAGTTGAACTTGTTAGAAACTGTCTCTACAGTATCAAAGTCTTGTATAGATAAAGACCTTGGGGTTGAACTAAAAGTACGTGTATGTGAAGCTTTGGTTTTGTCTAAGCTAAATTCTGCCCTCATAAAAAAGAAGACCGCAAAGTATATGAAGTTTCCGTATACTTTGCGGTCTTGTTTCTTATGAGGGCAGAATTATTGTTTAACTATTTATGGTTATTGTTACCCACTGAAGCGCGGATATCTGCTGCTTTATGTGTGGTTACGGCAGTATTCACAGCGTAGTGACGACAGTATAAAGCTGCATTTCCACCGGCGATGCGAGGCGAGGAGTGGAGTGAAGAGAATTGAAATCGCGTCGGTCCATTTCCACCGAAAATGTGCAAGAAGAGAATTTATTTTTTCCCATACAATTTAAAATTCTCTTCCCTCCTCGCCTCGTCGGTGGAAATGCAGCTTGACTTCTCTACATATGCTGAGCCGAGACCTTTTACGCTGATGTGGCTTAATAATATTGTTTGTTATTTAACTAGATTTTAAGTATGATTTTTTTATTTAATATTAACTAAGTTTTCGGAATAGTTTTTTATAGTTTTGTAATTTGCCCGTTGGCGTATAAACTATAAAATCGCAAGTACCTTTGATATTTTATAAAATATTCCACAGTCATGAGGGCAATGACCGTCCTCGGTGTCATTAACATCAAGGCCGTCTGAGAAGAATCAATCCTTGGCTAGAGATACGTTATATCGTCACTTACGTTAAAGCCTGGGTAGCTGATTGGCTGAAGACGTGTCTTTTTACATCGTCTAAAACCAGTAAGACCCGGGTTCAAATCCTGCTTGAAGCGATAAAATTATTTATTTGAGCTGCTGATAATTGGTACCATCTATTGAGTATTCAAGATACCAAAATGAACAACGCAAGTATCAAAATGTCAGCTAGCAAAGCTACAACAAAAACTAACAGTGCTAGCAGCAGCAGCAACAAGGGGGCAGCACTGGTACTCTGCCATACATGTAAAAAATCTACAGATGCACGGAATACAATTTTGTGCATGTCTTGTAAAAAGTATTTTGAATATGATTGTGTAGGCTACTCCGAAAAATTATTTGAATTAATGAAAGAAGATGCAAAAAAAAAATGGAAATGCAAAGCTTGTAAATCATTAAAAAAGCTTCCTAAGGTATCCAAGAGTAAATTAACATTGAGAAAAAAAAGGTCCTGTACTAAAACCACTAATGTAGAGCCATCAACACCACGGGAACCTAGTACTGAAAGCAACAATAATCAGAGCAGCACTGGAAACGACCAAGAATTGGACCTAATAACGTCACCACACCGAATGACTCCAGACTCGCCCCTCTCATCAACGCTCATGGAAAATAAAGTTACATTGACAAGACCTAAATATAATGTGTCAGTAAGTAATTCTTTTGAGTATTTATCACAAGAGGATTATCAGGGAAACAAATCTCTTCCTGGTCATTCTCAGATAAATCGGAGTTGTCCTCTAATTACAATTGATCCTAGAGCAGAAATAGAGACTTTGGAAAGCAAATTAATTGACACACAGACACAATTAACAATAGCGGAAAACGAAATAGAGATGCTGAGTTCGGAAAACTTTCAACTGAGGAAGGAGTTAAATAGTTATAAAATCAAAAACAATGCCTTGACCCAACTATGCAAATCAATACCTACTAATGAGAAGACTTCTAATAGCAGTAAAAAGAAAAGACACTCTATTTGCCATTTCTCGGGCGAACTAGACAAAACTGCATGCAAGAACATTAGCTCACCTCATTATAAATACGCCAACACGGAGACTATAAATAGTTTACTCAAGGAAATTGAAAATTTGCATCTGCAATTAGAAAAATCCCATGAAGATATTATTCAACTAGAGAGTAGGATTCAAGAATTAGAAATTACAAACCAAGACTTAAAGAGCAGGAAAATAAAAAATACTTTTGAGATACTACCATCGGAAGACCAGCCTCAAGAAACACAGAAAATCTGTATAATAAGTGCTAATAAAAGTAACAAAGTTCTACCTATCTCTCAACAAGTGCTAACAACGTACAATATTTGTCATTATTTATTACCTAACGTAGGTTTAAAACAACTTTTGAATGGATTATCTTCAAAATTAAATAATTTTACAGACAGGGACTACTGTATTATATTCATTGGAGAAGAAGATTTTAAGAAAACAGATGATTATCTGGACTTAATTTCATTTGTGAGAGAGACATTAAGCGATATCGTTCACACTAATATATTACTCTGTTTGCCTACATTTAGATTTGGAAAACCTTTTAATATGTTTAATTTCCGGATTGAGAGTTTTAATAACTTGCTTCATTTAGACAACTTGAAACATCAATACGCTCATTTAGTTGACTCTAATTATGACTGGCAATATGATTTAACAATGGTTCGACAAATGACAGGGAAAATAAACAATAGAGGAATGCGAAAAATTTTTGACAAAATAAAAGACATTTTAAATAATTTGGACCAGTCTAATATTTTATCGGATAAAAAACAGTTTTTTCTTTAATAAGGATAATAACGATTCCGCTCAGAGCTCCTCCGCCTGTACAAACACTGTCGCGCTTAACTCTACTCAGAATATAATAAATATTCCAGTGCTACACATTTTCCACCAAAACATTGCTGGGCTTTGTAGTAAAATGGATCTTTTACAGTTGGTTTCGTTACAAGTAGATAGTTGCGAGAAAGAAATTGTCGAAATGGACATCCTTTGTTTCAGTGAAACTTTTATCAAATCTGGGAGTGAAAAAAATGTTAAAATTAACAACCAATATTTAGCCTCTTACTTTTCAAGAAGGAGTAAGCGGGGTGGAGTGTGTATTTTGTGTCGAGAGGGTATAGAATCTCGAAATTTAGATTTATTAAAGACTATGTCTACGGAAATGGTTTTTGAATGTTGTGGAATTGAACTTCCACAATATAATTGTTTATTGATTTGTATTTACCGGACGCCTACTTCAGATGCATTTATTTTCCTTGGTAAACTCGAACAGCTTTTGATTAAACTGCAAAATAAAAATAAAAAGAGAATTATAATAACTGGTGACTTTAATATAAATACACTTTGTACTTCTAAGCAATCCCAAGAACTTCAGCGACTTATACAAAGTTATGGCTATTATGCTCATATAAATGAGCCTACTAGACAAAACTCTTGCATCGATCATATTATAAGTAATATACCTGAAGGAAAAGGTAGTGTACATCAGTTATGGCTCTCTGATCACGATACAGCGCAGGTGCTAACTGTTGTTAAAAAAATAACTAAACCCGCTTTTGTGTTCCGTAAAATGCGTGACTTCAGTAACAGTAATATGTTAAAATTTTATAAATGTATAGGAGCTTTATCTTGGACTGATGTTTTAAATGACATGGAATTAAACAGCGCTTTTCAAAATTTTCAAGAAACCTTAATGCTATTTTTCAATTTGTGTTTTCCGGTCTGTACAAGGAAAATTAAGGTAAAAGGAAAGCTATCAGCATGGACTACTAGAGGACTAAGAAAAGCTTGCGTGACTAAACGCAAGCTTCGATTCAAGTACTATTTAACCAAAAATAACACTGACAAAAAAGAGTATAGCAAATATTCCAAGATTTTAAAACAATGTATTAATTTCGCCCAAAAAAGAAAAAACCTTTCACTAATTAGCAATTCTAAAAACACTTGTAAAACCTCATGGCATGTTATTAAATCACAGACACAAGACAGCACCACGAACAGATACATTGATAGTTTAGTAATCAATAATGATAATGTTACCAATCCAGTCGAAATAGCGAACTCCTTTAATGACCACTTTATCAATCAGACTAATAATAATGATAATACTAAATCGAATAAGCAGACTGCACTGAAATATATTGACCGAGTCACTGACAGTATATTTCTATTTCCCGCCGATCCTATAGAAATATATAATAATATAAAGGCGTTAAAAAATACTAAAGCAGTTGGCTTTGATGGTTTTCCTACAGACCTACTGAAAATGATAGCTCCAATAATATCACACGTGATGTGCCATTTGATCAATCTTTCATTCTTGCAAGGTACATATCCTGATCTTTTGAAAACAACTGTCATACGTCCCATTCATAAGAAAAATGATAAAAAGAATATTGATAACTATAGACCTATAGCATTAATTCCAATAATATCTAAGCTGTTCGAGAAATCAATGCATACTAGAATAACAAATTTCCTTGACAAACACAATATCTTATCCGAACAACAGCATGGGTTCCAAAAAGGAAAATCTACTACAACAGCGATGTTTCAATTAATGACAAAGATTCTAGAATTTGTTGACAAAACTATACCTTGTACGGCTATATTCTTTGATATGACAAAGGCTTTCGATTTTGTCTCTCATGAAATTCTTTTACGAAAATGCGAATTGTATGGACTAAGAGGTAAAACTTATGACTGGTTGCATAGCTATTTATACAAAAGAACACAATATGTAGAAATTACAAATATGAACAGAAAATTTCAGGAAATTAATTATGTCTCTCTTACAAAAGAAAATAATGTAGGAGTGCCCCAAGGCAGCATCCTGGGGCCTCTGTT
Organism: Coleophora deauratella; assembly: GCA_958295455.1. Lineage (NCBI taxonomy): Eukaryota > Metazoa > Arthropoda > Insecta > Lepidoptera > Coleophoridae > Coleophora > Coleophora deauratella. Next base: position 6,645,462 of record OY282409.1, on the reverse strand, counting down.
ATTTCTTATTTACATTAATGATCTCCCATATGCTACTAATCACTACTGCTCACTTTATGCTGATGATGTATCTGTGATTATACCTGATAATAAGAATAATATGATGGATTATAATAAGGAGCTAAATAAAAGTGTAAATGATATTTTAAACTGGATGATTGATAATAATTTAAAAGTTAATGTAAACAAAACAATATACTTGCAAATGCATAATCAACGAGGCAAAGTAAATGACATTGACTTGAAATATGAGGACGAAGTAATTAGTAATTCTACATCAACTAAATTTTTAGGAGTTATTCTAGACCATAATTGTACATGGAAAGAACACATTGAACATGTATGTAATAAAATTAATAGATTTTCATATGCTCTCTTTCGATTAACGCAAATCTCAGGTAGAGCAACAGCTCTCCTAGCCTACCACGGATATGTCGCCTCGATCCTACTATATGGGCTAGTACTCTGGGGTAATTCAACAGACCTAAACCGAGTATTTGTGTCACAAAAACAATGTGTTCGAGCTATCTTTAATATATACCCACCTGACAGTTGTAAGCCTCTGTTTATAAAGTATAAAATAATGTCGCTCCCGTGCATGTATATTTATGAAATTTGTAGTTTCGTAAAAAATAATCCCCAGTGTTTTACAAAAAGTCTATACAAGTATAATAGAAGGCGTCCATACAATCTTGAACTCCCTGTAATGAAAAGCACCTTGTGTAGTTCCAATTGTTACTCTATGGCAATAAGAATATTCAACAAATTACCAAACCATATAAAATGTCTGTGTTTTAAAGAATTTAAAAAAGTATTATTTGAGTGGCTTATTGACAAATGTTTTTATAGTGTCATTGAATTTTTGACTAACTCCTCATGACATTAAATTGCTATATATTATTTTTTGATTAACACCGAATGACATTTTGTATAATATTTTGACATTGTGATTTTTTTTAAGGTTGTTTATTTTTAATTTTATTTTTATTTTTAATTATTTTAATTATTTGCATGCTGTGACCTTATCAGCTGAATGTGGCATAAGGACTATTACCTATTTTAAGACCATATTATGTACCCCTTTCAAAGCAAATAAAGCTCATTCATTCATTCATTCATTCAACAATTTTTCTTTCTTTCTTTCTTATCAGTGAAACCCCAGTTTCTATACTTATTTTGTAACAACCTGTATAAACCTAATCTTACCCACAATATTTTTTTTTGGGAAATCTTTCATAGATACCCTCCTTTTGTAAGAAGCAAGATCACTATGATGCTCGACGGACTAAGGGATAAAGATACTCCGTTGAGAGCATCGTATTAGTTTTTTCTTGTTGGTAGCTAAGTGATGTCACCTACCCTGAGTCTAGAGTCGACAACAGCGTCCGGGTCACCCACTGGGCCCATAGCGCAGGTGCCCACAGGGTGGTAGATGGTCAGAGAGTGGTGGCGCGCCTGGCACTCCAAGTGTTCAGCCGAAAGGAGCTCATGATGAGAGCATCCAGGGTTGCGCCGAGGGTTGGGGCGGGCGTTCAACTCCTGCAGCGCAGGCTGGTTAACTAACTCCTGAACTAAGCGAGCGCCCTCTATCTGGAAAAGGCAGGAAATACAATATACCGGGTGATTATAAATTATGGCAATATTTTATTTTAACTGTGGCTTCTAACTTCTACTCATCAAACTGAACAACTTTCCCCAAGAAAGTCATGGTCAAGAACTCAAAAAATTTTTGGAATTCTCAAGCAAATTTCATCAACGAGCTGACGGATTCGTATGAAGAGGCCAAAAATTTTTTTGCTTTTTGATATGAGTTTCTCGGGGAAAGTTGTTCAGTTTAACGAGTAGAAGCCACAGTTATTGCCAGAAATTTTTTTATCATCCTGTAGGTATTTATGTGTTACTTACTATGTAAAATATTATAAGGCAAAATCACTTCACTCAAGATAAAAATAATAAAGCAGCAAAAATATAATTATACGGAGACTAAGACTAAGATAACGATTCAGTCAAAAATAATATCATCATAACAATATTTTAACTTAAATATACGGAAACTGACAAAGGAGATCGTTATTAAACGATTAATTTGAAATATCTGTATGCTTTATTGTATACAGGATGTTAAAAAAAGTGCGTTTGAAATTTTAAGGGGTTACTCAGAATCAAGTATAGAATCCAGGAAAAATATTGAAAAAATTCGCTCTTCAATTTTTTTTTGCAGTTTTTCATACAAATTCTCTATTCACTATTTAGATTTAGTATGAGAATCTGAAAAAAATAATTGAAGAGCGGATTTTTTCAATATTTTTCCTGGGTTCTGTACTTGATTCTGAGTAACCCCTTAAAATTTCAAACGCACTTTTTTTAACAGCCTGTAGATGAATTCTTAAATTTTATCGTAATGTAATTCTACCTCAACGTTACCCAATGCAGAGCAAATAAATATTTCTATTTCTTTATTAATCTATAATTAGTTTGTATAAGTAATATGTAAATAATTATAACCTAACACTGATAACTACGCTACTTTAAATAAAATGGTATTTGTTTATTTAACACATATTCATTAATAGGTATTTGCAAAGATTATGTAATACTCGTATTTGTTTAGTGGTTGTTACACAAAGTAAATTACGATTATGACCCTTAATACAAGCCGGTTCTTAGGTTTATATCACGATCTATAAGTGAATTTTTATATATTTGTAATTATAATTGGCTACGATTTTATGTTTATAGTTACTCAGTATTATAAAACAGAATTATGTCTGTCTTTCTGTTGGTTAATCATTTACATTGAAGCTACCGAACGGATTTATCATACAAATAAAATACAAAATAAAGGGTGGAGAACAACTGGTGGGATCTGAAAAAAATATGCTTGTAGTCTGTTTACAGTTCGTGCACACCATAAACGGTCATAAGACGACCTCCAAAGAGACAAAGCTGCAGGCATAAACTAGTACCTAAATACCTATAAAGTTCATACATATCAAATTCTACCTTTACTGGAAGTTTAACATGTTTTCCTGGTAGAACTACTGTGTAAATTAAAATTTTATGATGTTATGAACTTACCATAATATTGATATCATCCGGATGAGAAAAATAGTTTGGGTAAATTCTTGGTGGCGAAAAAGGATTTGCGTCTCTCAACTTGATGTAGCCCCTGCTCTTGGGCCTCAGAAGCAAGGGAACCACTGAGAATGATGATTCATAAAGTATGTCTTCATACAATACAGCGTAGGTTTCGTCAGTCAAACCGTTAGCTCGTTTACCGAATATCCCACCGTCCATATTATCCGCTGTAGGAGCGATAAATAATTGAATATCGGGGTAATCTTCAGCTGGATCTTGATATTTTGTGTTGACGAAAGCCATAGCCTCTGCCTCCATCATACTGTAGAACGCACCCGCCTTATAAATGGCAAAGTCTATCACACTATTGATTGAAAACACTGTGTTCAGGTTGAAACAATAATCTGTGCCGTTGGTATAAGGATTGTCGAAGAGAAATGAGTGTCCTCCCATCGCAACATGGTCTTGAAGATTGTTTCCCACACCTCGGAGGTTTGCGATGGGGTAGATACCAACCTCCTTCAAATGTTCAGCATCTCCAATACCGGACAACATCAGCAATTGAGGAGATTGTATTGCGCCGGCAGATAATACAACTTCTCTTCCAGCTTTCACTATATGACTAATACCGTGCTTAGAAAATTGTACACCATAAGCTCTTTTGTTTTCGTCAATTAAGACTTTTTGGACCAGCGAGTGTAGGCTGACGTGAAGATTGGGCCTTCGAGCTACAGACCTAAGGAACGCCTTGGCTGTACTACATCGTAAACCATTTCGAACAGTAGCATGCGATCGTGTGAATCCAGTTTGAGTTACCCCGTTCACATCAACGATGTTGTATCCAAGTTGTTGTCCTGCCTCCAATATCTTCCTTGTGATTGGTTGCTCGTAATTAAAATACTCAACAGATAATGGACCTCCTGTTGAATGGTAGGGATTATATTGGTATTCTGGTATCCTCATGTCTTCGGATTTGAGGAAATATGGGAGCACATCTCTGTAAGACCAACCTTCGTTTCCTATGTTGGCCCAGTTGTCATAGTCCCGTTTGTTGCCCCGGATGTACAACATAGCATTAAGTACACTTGATCCACCGAGCACTTTGCCTCTTGGCCACTTACACCGTTTATCTATCATGCTCAAACAGTAGTTATCACTGGGTTCCGTGACAAACTGCCAGTCTATAGATGAAGTTTGGAGGATAGGGAACAGAACTGGCACTTCAGATAGGACGTTTTCGTCAGGGCCTGCTTCTAGCAGTAGTATATTCCAATCGGGGTTTTCAGATAGTCGATGCGCTAGAACTGCACCGGCGGACCCTCCGCCGACTATAATGAAGTCATAGCAATCGTATAATTGCTCCACGGGGTGGACGCGATTCTCGACATCTTCTATGTCGGGTCTGTACAGGTGTATGGCCATTCTTATCAAAATCATTGCCCCCAGTCCTGGAAGCAGCGCGAACATAATACGCGTAGAGGATACGATAGTTTTTATCTCATTTGAGCCATCACTCGCCATTTTAAACTCTTTAAATACAATTACCACACAATATTAATAAATATTAATAAGAAAACACTTCATTTGTCCACTACGTATCTGCAACTGATGTAGAAATAAATTGTATGGTCATCGATTCGGCAAGTGTGGCGCATTTCTTGCTGACTTTAGTATTTTTTTGCAGTCAACAGGCACTGCTTGTATTGTTTAATCCGTTGCACGGCGCACTGAACCGTTACGTAAGTATTTATTATTCTGATCACAATTAACAATCTTAAGTTTTGTGTACACGAAAATGTAATAACCCAATTTTGATTAATAATGAAATACCCGACTGCTAAAAAGTGTCTGCAAACACTAATGTAGGTAATTATTATGAAGCTAATGACAACTCGAAATTACTTCAAGTTGTTTAAGCGACGGTTCAGCCACTGAAACAAGACACCCGAAAACATCACCCTCTTTCTGGGACAATTGGGAATTGTTTTATTTGTTCACGAGTTTGTTTAAGGCAATGGTTAAGAAATTAATTAAGAATTTGAAGAGAGCCAAAAAAACAAACAAAACAATTTTGAAATAACTTAGAAATATAAGGACCATAATATAACCAATGTCACTACAGTAACGATAATATCGATCGAAACGAGTTTTATCGTATGACAGCAACTGGGTAAATATGTCTTAAATACTGAAAAACTTATTATATTTTTTTCTGGTTAGTTAATATAAAAAAAACGTTTTATGTAATACAGTGAGCTCTTAAGATACAAGGGAATATGTTTAATGTTTATTTTTTACTTATCGCAATATTTATTTAGTTCATTATGTAATAAGTAATAAAATACCTTTGGTATTATAGCTAAAGACTCAGTAGATATGCATTAAAACTTTGACCTAAATATTTAATTATATTAAAATGACATCGTTGTCTCTTTAACTAAATACTCACCAGTGTAGTAACAGATAACAAATATTCAAAGGAGATTTCAAATCATGAAATCGAACAACTATTATTGTTCTGCAACTATTCTGAAATCGTATTTTTTCTGGGTATGGGTATGATTTGAATGAGATATGAAAAATAATTCGTTGATTCTGTAAAATTTATATACATTTGGTCAGTTTCATCAGTAGAAGTGTGCTTTGAATATTAAACCTGTAACTAAATCTAATGGATTGTGAGGTGGATTAATGAGAAGAAGTAAATAATCTAAACTAACTCATTTATTTGGTTAGTTACTTGTTCATCATGTTTATCACTTACATACTATCGGAACTTTGACAGTTATATGAACATCTTTAAATTCTAACTTTGAAAAGTGAAACGTTTTTCTTTGTTATTTGAAACATAATCTCATTTGTATGTGCTACCAATATTCTACCCAGTGTTATTCCGGCTTGAGATAGGGTTCTCTTTCCGACTTATTTTGTCCGATCTTCGATCCAATGCTTCTATTTTTTTGCGCCAATAATAAATAAATTAATAAATAAATAATAAGATCATTATTTACAATTTTTGTATACTTAATACTGATTCATAAATATTTTAAATTTAAACACTTTGTACTAACGACACCTTTGCTCCACGCACGATGTTCAACGTCAAACGTAATAGTATCTAGAAATTCTCCGCTTCATCCAGAAATCCTTGATCATATCGCTGCCTTTCTCTGCTATCATTATTATGGGTGCGTTCGTGTTTCCACTCACCAAAGTAGGCATTATACTGCCATCTATGACTCTCAGTCCCTTAACTCCATACACCCTGAGCTGACTGTCTACGACCGCCTCCTGGTCCCAGTAAGGCCCCATCTTGGCAGTGCCGACAGGATGGTATATCGTGCAAGTATACTGTCTTATCATGCATTCCCAGTACGCATCTGTGTATCGGGGAACGCTGACGCACGCAGGAAACACATGTTTGTTCAGAACGGAGCCGTGCTTCTGAAACGCCTTTGTTCTGGATAAAGCGACTGCTATTTTAACACCCTCGACCAAAGTTTTGACGTCCATCTCGTCTGACAGGTAGTTCGGATAAATATACGGGTAGTCGTAAGGATTGGCACTTCGTAGCTGTATGTAACCTTTGCTCCGAGGACGAAGGAGCATAGGTATGATACTCCAAACATCCATGTTGTTTATAGGTCTAAACACAGCATCGTAGAAGGTGTCAATCAATCCGTGAATTTTACGCAGTTGCTCTCCCCCGTCTGAATTTGTGGCGCCCGATATGAAATGAAACTCTATATCGGGAAAATCTTCAGAAGCATTTGCGTATTTTGTATTGACGAATGCTAAGCCTTCGACACCACCCATAATTGTGAGTGGACCTTCGCCCAACATCGCGTACTCCATTAGCGTGCTGACTGTATGGAGTCGCTGCTCCACTATTGATATCTGTTGGTTTACCATAAAAGCGAGACCACCTAAACCGATGTGATCTTGAAGATTCTTCCCCACTTGTAAATTTTGTATCACTGGTATCCTGTGCTTTATTAGCTCCTCAGCAGGACCAATACCGGACAGCATCAACAGTTGTGCGGAGTTGATAGTTCCGGCTGATAATATGACCTCTTTTCTAGCTCTGATGCGATGAACCATTTTGTTTCTTACAAACTCCACGCCAAAAGCTATTTTCGTTCTAGGATCGATAAGTACTTTTGTGACATGTGAATGCATGGCAATGTGTAGGTTTTGTCGCTCTCTGGCTGGTCTTAGGAAGGCTTTAGAGGTAGAACAGCGACGACCACGTCTGAGTGTGCCTTGGGCTACCATGAAGCCTGTTTGGTTTTCGCCGTTTACATCTCTGTTGACGTAACCCAACTCCAAACCGCCTTCAATAAAGCTTGAAACTAGTGGAGTGTGGAAAGGAGCTTCAGCAACTGTTAAGTATCCTCCCATGCTGTGGTAAGGTGTTTGAGCTAAGTAAGGGTTTTGGTTGTCCTCAGACTTTTTGAAGTAGTACAGGACGTCTTTGTATCCCCAGCCTTTATTGCCGAATGATTCCCACATGTCGTAGTCCTTCTTGTTCCCTCTCAGGTACAGCATGTAGTTGAGCACTGAGCTGCCTCCAAGAACTTTCCCGCGAGGCCAATTGCATCGACCACCTTCCATTGCTGAAATGAGAAGTGTAAGATTTTAAATATTCTTAACAATTCTAACTTCAAGACATGTAAGCAAGACAGTATTCAGTTATGAGTGTTTTGACAAATTAGGCTCTAAATATCTTGAATTTATGTCCCTAGAAAGTTTTTAAAATAAATAATGGTTATTGCCTGTAAAGTTAACTGACAAGAAATATTATATTTACCTAAGCAGCTTGTTCCCTGTGGTTCAGTCTTGTACTTCCAGTCCAGTTTACTAAGTTGGAGATACCCGGCCAGGAGAGGAACGTCCGATATCTCCGTCTCATCACTGCCTGCCTCTAGCAGTAGCACCTTCCAGTGAGCGATCTCTGAGAGACGATTTGCTAATACTGCTCCTGAAAATGAGCAAACGCAACGTTTTAACATCTTTATCTTATATTTTGAGGCCGTTTAACTTAATACCATTACTTGACTGTCTTATTTGTATTCTTGAATCTTGATATTACTATTTCTTGTGGTAGATACAATTTGACACTTAGATGCTATTAAAACAAAATCAACTTCTTCAACTTTTGGCAAATGAAATTGGCAAGTATGGCGTAATATAATGAAACTGTTAAAGCTGCTTGAAGAAAAAAAATTGGATATCTCAGTGCTTCATTTTCTCAGTGCTTTGTCCCAGGGTTAAAAAATTTTGGTTAAACTTACCGGCTGAACCAGCGCCTACTATGATGAAATCATACTCTGGTAGTAGGCGGTCCTCGACATCAATAGGTCTTCCCTCGGGATCAGCCTGGTCGTATTGAAAGTACGCGATGGCTGCCACCAGCATCGGAATGAACCAGGCCACCTAGAACAGTTTATAAAATGTATTAATAAAGTTCTACTACTTCTTATGCTATAGAGGTAGGTATATAAGCATGTCGTGTTTTTTTATGGCAGAGGTGGCAAACGAGCAGACGGATTACCTGATATTAAGCGATTACCGCCGCCCATAGACACCCGCAACACGAGAGGAGTCACAAGTGCATTGCCGGCCTTTAATATGGCCTTTAATATAATTTTGCTGAAGAAGTAGATACTAGATAATATATTGAGTATATAAAGTGATTTATCGTTAAAGCGACATAATGCTTTGAATACATCTATATTTAATTTTGACCTTTGCTAGTGTGGAGAAACAAATTAGCCACGGTAGTTGAGACCTTGTTGGCAACATCAAGAACAATCGTGACATTTCGCAGTCCAAAATCTATCAAGCCATTTTGGATAGCGTGGTAAAAACGGACATAAAATTCACATCATGAACAGTGGAAATATTACCCAACGCTTGAGCAGCTGCGAAAAAGTTATACCCTACCGATAGATATTCCTAATCCCATTACAGGTAATCCTATTTATTATTCCCGCTTGGTGGCGGGGTCTGCTTTCCTTGACAACTGCCTCCACGTCGTCGCTCTGGTCTATACAGGGTGTAACAGAAGTGTGTGACAATACTTCAAGGTTGGCTTTTACCCATCAAACTGAACAACTTTTGTTCTACAACTTTGTTGAAATCGCAAAAAAAATTTTGGACTTTTCATACAAACTTGGTTCGCCAGCTGACCGATTTGTATGAAAAGTACAAAAATTTTTTTGCGATGCGATGCGATTTCAACAAATTTGTAGAACAAAAGTTGTTCAGTTTGATGGGTAAAAGCCAACCTTGAAGTATTGTCACACACTTCTGTTACACCTGTATATCTCCTATTACACATGCGGAAGTTAGGAAGTCACTATACTGTTAGTATCACATCGTTTACAATCAATTGGACATTTTTAAAGGCCGCCTCCGTGACTCCGTGGCTTGTCCGCTCGCTTCATATCAGGAGGTCGCAGGTTCGATTCCCGGCGCGGTCCAACTTTGTACGACTCGGTTTGGTTGGTGTTAGGGCATTTCGTGAGCCCGCCTGGCTAGCTACCGCCATCTTATCTTAAAGTCTTGCCACCAAACATCAATGTTAACAGCATTGACGTGTTCCGGCATGAAGATAGCCAGTTCCCCATTGCGTTGGGGAATCCTGGTAAACCCGCTTCCATCTTCGGCATCATCATCATTTACCACCGGGTGAGATGATGCCAAGGGCTTACCAATTGAGGGTAAAAAAGGCATCAGTTCAGGTACTGATGGAGGTACATAATGGCGAGTATGTGAGCTTCAAGTGGTGGAAACCTCGTATTAGGTAGACAAAAGAAGTCGAACAACACAAATGTTATGCCTTTTTGAAGGAGGTATATTTTTTTCATTCCTTTTACTGTGGAGACCACAGGAAGCTGGGGATCGGAGGCAAGAGATTTTTTCCGGGAAATAGGGTGTCGTATCAAGCAAAGAGAGGGTTATCGCTGCTCTGGGGCCTTCCTGATGCAAAAGTTGTCCGTCGCAATTCAGCGTGAAAACGCTGCAAGCGTGATGGGCGCCTTTGCATTTGGAACGTCTAGAGATGATCTCTTTGACTTAGGAAACTTTGTGGTGGAGGCTTATTTAATTGTAATTTAAATAAATTTTAAGAATGGATTAACTTTAAATATAATATACTTATTCATTTCTAAACGGTTCAATTCAGAGAAGCGGTCGTGGCTCAGTGCGGCTTGCGTGATCGCGTCGATCACGCAGGTTAACTGACTACAGACACGGTCATAATCTGGATCGTTTTGACTGTTAGTGGCATTTACTTCGACCGTTTCCGTGCGTCGCAAGGCACGTTAAGCCGTTAGTGCCGGCTGCTATTACTAGAGTGCAATCGTTAACCCATGTCGGAGGTCTTATTTCAACGACGGAACAGCCTCTCAAAACAGTGGTGGACAAAGACGGCTTCACCCTAGTGAAATCTAGGAAGAATCGAGGTATTCGTAGCCGCAACCTGAGAGGCACAGCCCCAGCATCGAGTTCTCCGCTGCTTGCTGCTGCGCCGACCACACTAGTATACATCTCCCGCCTGGATAAGAAGACAACAAAGGCGGATGTCTTTCAACATATCCAGACTGCGTGCAGGGGTCGGATTCAGGGAGATACAGAGGTGTTTCTGGAGACCCTGGAGTCAAACAGGCCCAATAATTTTGTGGCCTTCAAACTTCAGATTCCGGCCAAACACCAGAAAATATTCCTTGACCCCGACTTTTGGCCAGAGGGAGTTGTATCCCGACGCTCCACGGAGGCGAAACTGAAGAAAACTATCCCTTCTTAAGTTGGTTGTAATATTAATTTTATATTGTTATGTATTTATAGTATTTGTATATTTTTAAATGTATTGTATTTTATATAAAATATATATTTCTATGGGCCCTGTGCCTGAAATAAACGGATAAATAAATAAATAAAATAGGCGGCTTGAAAACTTCTGACACTGCGGTTGGCCACTAGCCCCACAACCTCCACCAATCCGGACATGGCCTTTGTGTGTGGAGTATGGCCTAACCTTTTCAATGTATGGGAAGAGATCCGTGCCCCTGCAGTGGGGACATAAAGGTTTGTCTACACATTTATTTATTTAAACAAACTATGAGAATGGCATAAGCGTAGATTACCTGCGTACCTGCGGCTGCGATCGCCGTGGTGGTGAACACGTCGGCGGCCGCATTCACTATCGAGCTCATCTTGTAAGCGCCGGCGCAGGTGACGTCTCACCTGAAACACCAACGAATAATTTTGAATGATTGATCGGCGTCCTGATGGTTTGGTTAAAGTTTCTATCTTCTACACTGAGGGTAGAAGGGTTATGCGATATTTTCTGTACATCGTATGTTGTCGCCTATTGTTGTCACCTATTTTTGTCTTTATTTTCTTGTATGTTTTTTCTGTTGCAATAAAGTACATATTTTGAATTGAATTGAATAATTACTCAATGGATCATCAGGATCAGTGTAATGGAACATCCGAAGAATGCAAGTACCGTTGTGCGCGACAGGCAGCCCGCAGTAGAGTCTTCTTGCGTGCGCGCACGTGACACGGCTTGACACTCGCCGTTTGGGACGGCATCGGCACACTTCTCTTTCCCATTGTAAAACATCGCTTTGTACAAGGAACCGTTAAACCTTGTAGGACTTTCGTCATGCTATGTTGAATTGGAATAGCTGTGAGCTGTTTCGTATTTACTATAGATTTGTTCTGGTACTGAAGTGTGTTCAGCTCTCCCTTGCTTCGAGTCTCAAGAAAATATTTGTGGTTTTACAATTTATTCTGATGGTTTAAATAAGTTTAATAATATTTACTATTGTTTTAACAAGTATTATACGGAATGACATTTTATTCGAACAACTTTCTCCAAGAAACCCATATAATTGGAACAAAACAATATGTATTTGCACTCTACATACAAAATTGGTTTCATCGACGTGATCAATTTGTATAATATAAGAAGTCTTTTTTTTTCGTTTCTCGTTTTTCTGACAGAGTTCGGCTTTCTTATTATGATGCATCTCTTACTACACAAGACAAAGGTGCAAAAGTGCCTACGGGGACCAATTAATAATTTATACTGGCTGTACGTCTGCCTTCCTATATTTTATATTTGGAACTTGGATTTGCTATAAAAATAAAATTCCCAAGGAATTAATTTATAAATGCGGATAAAGTAATAATAAGAAAAAACGCGAAGTCAAATGCCATACATTGCCTTTTAAATTTTTTAACCTTTCTTTGTCGTAAACGGTAATACATGTACAATTTGTAGTGCAAACTCTAAAGTAAAACAACATTTATAAAAACTGGCAAAGTGGATCGGATTTGCGCTAATGAAAACGCACACACACCATTGTGATAAAAACGTAACAGAAATATATTGTATGGAACCCTTCTCGATACGCGAGATCGACTCACATTTGGGCGTGTTTCATTGTTATTTGTGAGTCAAGAAGCTTCATTGTGTCAGTTGCTGACGCCGTTACTTGAAGTTCTAGAAACTTCCTTCTTTCACTTCTTTGGCTTGAGAGATTCTTATCAAGAATTTATGTGTATGTTTGTTGCTGGCAGTTTATATCGAAGTGCGCAATCTTGCTTTTTATAAATTTATTTTACAAGAAACTCATTATCAGTGTCCATAACGTAGAAATATAATCGAGGGTTCACGGGCTATTTGTATTAAGCGACAAATTGTGGAGACACTTAAGAGGTTCTTTTACAAATTTATTTTTAAAAAAAGTAATCATTAAAAATAAACTTCTTGGTATTATAAGATTCTCGATATTCGTAATATTTTAAATATTATTAAGAAATAGTAACTCAGACTCCGCGTCAGAGTCTAACTTCATAATAGATAAATAATTATTAGTATTATTACTGACTCTGCTGTTGCGACGGCCACCAATCCCGTTGAGCATTTTTGCATGATTCTAATAAGAGGCATTTCAGGCGTGCAACCGCATTTAAAGTAAATCAATTCTTCGCTGCAAGTGGTCACGGAATCCTAGTTAGTAACCGTACTACTATTATCTATGATATTTGTGATTAAAACGTTTGAGATAATTTTAAATATTATATAAAGTTACAAAACTATACTTACAATTGATTTTTAGATAGATTAGATAACGGAATTTAATTTTCTTTAAAAAAATAGTATATCATTGTATATTTATTTTAATTATTTGCCAAGAAGTGGTAGAAAACTTGACATTTTTAATTGATCCAGCTTAAGATTTCGTGTCAATAAACTCAAGCAGGCTGCGGAATTAAGCATAATCGATCAAGCGGACTTTAGAAACTGGTTAAACATTCTAGAATAGTTTGGACAAGTTTACGCTTTATATGTATTTGCGGTTCCACTATAAAATTATTATTTGTTATTTTTATCGTAGTGTCATTTTTTGTCTGTGTAACTTTTTACTTGCCATTTACTTTCAGCAGTTTCGAAGCTATTTTTTTTAAGATACTCGAAGAAAGTGAATAGCGCTCAGTGGACCGACACGATCTATCCACTACCTACCTAACTGCAACTACTAGTGTGCACACAGTTGGTGAGGCAATACATGTATTCGTGCGTTTCCACCCCGCATGCCAAGAAGTTCCGGACCCGCCGTCCGCGCCGGTGTGACGGTGAAATTAGCTGGCATTACGTAAAGTTCGCGTCACCGTAGGGACAGACACGTGGTCGCCTATCGCGAAACTGTCACACATGACGGAAATGGGACCAGTAGAAAGTTGTATGGAACGCTAAATGGGACTCGCATGGAACTGAGCACGTAGGCGTTTACACTAGGGTTACATTTTACATATAAAAATGATAAAATTGTATGTTTTATATTCAAAGCAAAGAAAGTAAACATCCGAGGAGTTGTCAGATTTAATGCCTTACTGATAGCAATAATGCAAACTTTAGCAATCTCTTGATTAGTAGTCTCTTTAGGTCTACCTAAAAAAACATAAATAACAAGTCTACTAGTTAAATATAAATGGGTAATATGCATTTTTGAAATGTTATTGGTAATATTCTGATTATAACAGTACTTTAATCGTCAAAGAGTCTATGATAACACGCCATATTTTTAAAGAATTCTCAAAACCAACTGACGCTTCAGAAGAAAAAGTACTTACTATGAACTTACCTTGAACTCCTCAGACTCTCAAAGCGCACACGCGCCGATCGAGCACCATCGGAAGGAAAAACAAAACTCCACTTTATCATAAGAAAGGTGTTCATGCATTATATCGAATTCCGATACACTTTCACCGATCACGCAATTTTATTTCTATTCTTTTTTTAAAGTATCCCTTCGAAATTTCCACTTCAAAATACCGGCACGTATGACAACAAGCCTATTATGATGTTTGTATAAGATCTCTTTTGGTTTTGGTTGTGCGTACCGTTGTTTCGGTGTAGCGAGCACTTTCTTCTGTGGTCCGAGCGCGACTCGTGCGCAGTGTGAAGGACGGAAAAATGGTGGGAGAGCCGGTTCTATGTTCCAAAACGACCCATGAGTTTTTATTGTGAAGGTCAGGGATCTGTTTATCACTTCGTTGTGATAACTAATCGGGTATTTTCTCATTTTGTAACTGATTGTTTTACATTAAAATACAAGTGGTGAAGTTTTAACAATAATTTTAGCATGTGGCGTGTTTAAAGCATGATCGTTGCAATGCTTCGGCGAGCAACTTAGTTTGGCGATGCAGATATTCCGTTGGTATTTTCAGAAATATGATAAACATATGGTTGCTTTCTAAAGTGCTTTTTGTAATAAAGTATTTTGAATTGTAATATCTTCATACAGAAGGCCTTAACAATACCATACCCCGGACACTTCATACAAATATCGCGTTATTGTTTACTACATAGAAAGTTGACATTTCTTCATGTCTGTACACCTGTTAATGTGTGTGTGAGTATCTAGGGCTGCTTAGGCTAAGGCATCTTGGTCATACAGCCTTGTTGTAGGTTACACTTATTTTTGTTAGGTTTACGTTTTTAGTAGATAACTGATATTTCCGAAAACAGTAGAACTTTTAACGACTACCTACTATGAACATAAACGACAGATTTTTACAATAAACATATTTAATGGTTTAATAAATAATACATATGTAGCAATAGAAACCATTACCTCTCTCCTTATGAAAATAAAATTCTCTTTGGTTGCCAATCTTTTGATAACTGATCACTTAGAAGTCACACAGGAAGGGGGGGGGGGTTAGGTAGCAGGGAGTGTCCAATGTATAATGTCCTTATACTGTGCTGATACTATAAGTATTTAAAATTGGGCTTACGTATAGTATGAAACTGAACAACTTTCCTTAAAATTGATCATCTGATTCTTAAATGTCCAGTTTTGTTGGCAAATTGCATATAGGCTCTTTGGTAAAGTTATTCAGATTCATTAGTAGAGACCACTTTTTTCATTAGACATTTCTAAAGAACACCCTACTGGAATAAAATAGTAGTAGAACTCTATTCAAGATCAATTGGTCAATTTGTATGAATAATTAAATTTTATTGTGATAGCAGTAATGTCAATTTGGTTTAGTTTCATGAATAATTAGTACAAATAGTACTTATCTGAATATTGAAACATAGGTAAGTTCATCAAAAAAGCTTTTACCTGCTTAGACCTCCCTTTTGGCACTCAGGTACAACCTCCGTTATGTCTCTTTATCAGACCATTAACGTCGACAGAGCGTCGGTGGCTCTGCGATTAGTGACTCCGTCCTCCTAACCAGAGGTCTCGGGTTCAAATCCTGGCCAGTACACCAATGAGTTTTTCTAAAACTTACGTGCATTTTCATACCGACTGCTTTAACGGTGAAGGAAAACATCGTGAGGAAACCTGCACATCTGATTTCCAGTTGTGTTATATGGTCGCATTGCACACCTCCGTAGTAGGTGTAAAATCTAAAAAATGCCCTACACGTGACCTAGAGTGATGATAAGTGCACCACCTGGCAACTGCCGCCTATACCTAGTGGATAGGACGGTTAAATTGTGCCACACGATAAAAAAAGACCATTAACTATTTACGTGAATGCGATACTTTGAAATCATTTCTTAAGAACTCACGCAAACAAGTCAAGAGCCTGTCTAGGATGACCCCAGGCTATGTGCTCTTCTTCATTTCTTCTCTATACATCATGGTCGAATACTATGGATCACGTAGACGTTACGAAAAATAGTTATACAATCGTTCTTTTATTACTTAGTAGAGGCTTTCGTAATAATTAACAACCTATAAGCGTATGAATATGTCAAAACTTATATACGCATGCGGGCCGTGTCGGCGGTAGCTACTCCTTTAGAATTCTGGCGTTCTGGTATTTGGGATGATGAAATTCTTAACATTTAGGGTGTCGGTCTATCACAAAGCAGATCTTTTTATATCGAATTTCTACATTAAAATGCATAAAATTAATAACCTACTACTATTTGTTAACAACCCAAATCGTACCCACTACCACTGCTGCTGGGACCTTGTTTTTTTCTCATACCTCGGGATGGTTAAGTCATACCCCACACACGAGGAGCAAGTCTGTATTGGTATATAATATAAGCAGTACAGGTGATACATAGATTCAAAGAAAGCACTATGAGTTCTGCTAATCCTTCTTGTCGCTACTTGACAAGAACTTAATTGCCAACAAGTAACGTGTCTCAAAACGACTTCAGTAGATCATTCGTTAATTTCTGAAAATACTGACGAATTCATATTTTTTTCATACAGTATGCAGAGGCCAGTCGTCAGTCGTCGCTTTCTCCGCACCAGATGTGACCAGCATATTGATCAACTAACGGACGTACAGTTCACTCGTAGACCTGTCGCATGTTTCTTTTTATGAAGTCTGCGACTAATGTCCTACAAATCTATAAAGTTGGCTTTAACTTTTTTAGTACCAACTAGAACCTTGTTTTTAATTTGCTCTTATTTTTCATCTTGTTTGTTGTTCTTAGTTTTAACTTATATTATAAATCATGGCTGCCCGAATGGAGGATAATGTTTTCCAGATGTTTGATTTTGTCTAGTGTGACGTGTCGTTGGAGTCGTCTCTGTTTTTTTTTTTTTTTTTTTTTATGGCATAGGTGGCAAACGAGCAGACGGATCACCTGATGGTAAGCGATTACCGCCGCCCATAGACACCCGCAACACCAGAGGAGTCACAAGTGCGTTGCCGGCCTTTGATATGGGAGTACGCTCTTTTCTTGAAGGTTTGAATTTCGTATCGGTCCGGAAATACCGCAGGCGACAATTCATTCCATAGTTTGGTTGTGCGAGGCAGAAAGTTTCTAGTGAAACGCACAGTTGTGGACTGCCAACCACCTATGTGATGGGGATGAATATATTGCTGCGTAGAACGATGGCGAAAAGAGGCGGCAGGGATCAATCCGAACAATTCCTCGGAGCACTCCCCATTGTACATGCGATAGAGAATGCAGAGCGAGGCTACATCTCTACGCAGCGCCAAGGAGTCAAGCCGATCTGAGATATCCTGGCAGCCGACGATTCGAGTTGCTCTCCGTTGAATACGGTCCAGAGGGAGAAGCTGGTACTGGGGTGCCCCTGCCCAGAGATGAGAACAGTATTCCATGATTCATCACCATCTTCCTGCTTCACAATCATTTATTTTATTTTATTAATTTAAATCAGGTAGCAAATACCCATAGTATAAATACAAACTAATAAAATTTTTATAAAATAGATACTATAAATAGAATACAATTATAAAGGTAAACTTAAAATTATTGAGCACGCAGTGGTTCTATTTCGGTGGCAGAGGTCGGCAAACTCCCGCGGAATTTCCGAAACACCACACCCTTCTGCCAGAAGTCTTCCTGAGTGAAAGACTCCAGCTGCTGTGTCGGGACTCGCACCACAAATGATTTAAAGTTCACGCTGTGGCGCGACTCCATTTAGGGTCGGCGCAACATGTGCTCTTCTTCCATTCATCTCTTGTTGCTGTAATCTCAGTGCTTACTCCATTCATACTCATATCATCCTTCACACAATCCAGCCATCTGCTTCTTGGCCTTCCTCTTCCTACCAATCCATCTAGATTGATATTGGATACATTCATGAAGCATTTTATGCAAATGGCTTTTTTGCATGATTAAAGTGATTTGATTACGTTTATACATATTTAAACTTATTATTACAATAAATATACAAAATAAATATGGAACATGTAGTAAAAAGTATTTAACTAGGTACTTTTGTTCAAATACATTTATAATAAAATACTCAGACACAGATTAAAAAATCTGCTCATCACAATTACGATTGCCCTGGCTGGGCTAAGGCCCTGGCCGGGAGTCGAACCCGCAAACGCTAAACGCTTTGCTACAGAGTCAGTCTTAACACTACATGCGGTCAATATAATGCTAAAACGCTAATGTAGAATGACTTTACCAGTCTATAAACGAAAGCGAATCTTATTTTCCCATGTGACTTTTAAATGTGTATATTGCTCGACAACGCGACGCGGTTGCGTAACGGTTGTTAAGTGTTCAAACACATACATAGCAGCGACTAGACTGCATGACTTGGAATTTATTGTTCTATGAAATTTGACACTGTGCAACAATTTCTGGCCTGAAATACCTCGTTATGGTGTAGGCATTTTTCACTTTCCGGTCAAAAAAAAGCAATTTATATTAGAAATTTGTGTTGGCTTTTGGGGTTTCCTGACCTTTTTAAAAATAATTTAAGTATATGAAGTGTAAAGTACACAAATTAGTAAACAGATTTATCTATTAAACTAAGACCCTATCTAATAAAAGTTACTTAGGAGATAATTATAAAAAACTGAACATTTTCTAGAATCTTTATGCAAGACTTTCTTGTCTGTTAATTCCGACCGCAAGTCATAAGAACAGCTCCGCTTCCTAGACCACTTTGGTAACCCGTAGTTTCCACCTGCTAAGGGAAAATGAAAGTGCAGGACCAACGATCTAGCGTCGTGTACAGTTCACTCTCTGATGCAGCTAAACCACTGGCAATACATTGAAAACATCCATCTTTTCCATTGCTTTGTATCTCATTGTTATTAAATAAAAAATAAAATAAAAAATATGTGTCACTTCATCTTTAGCACTGCCATAATGGTCAGTGGATTTTGGATTAGCTATAAATATTAAGTCTAGTATAGGCCTTGTTGGTCCGCCTTTTCATGTGATCTAAGACTGCTTGTACATGAAAAAGCCATGTTGCTTTTAGCAATTTTTCTCACATAGTTCTCTCTGTTCTTTGCTCTTAGTTCTTATATCGAGACCGGAAAATATATCTACTATGTACAATATTATGTTCTTCATGAAAATTTAAATAATGGGTTCCACTCATGAAACTGAACAACTTTATCAAGGAACCCATACTGAATTTCCAAAAAATGTTTTGACTTCCCATACAAAATAGAGATCCCGTAAGGGATAAGTCTGCCCTTGTATGTTTTGTCCTTTTTTTATGTATTGTACTTTATATTTTCACAATAAAGAGATTACAAACAAACAAACAATACAGTTTGTTTAATTAGTATGAGGAATCAAATTTTTTTGCGAATTGAGTATAGATTCCTTAGGGAAAGTTGTTCAGTTTTATGAGTCGAAGCTGTGGTTAAATATTTTTCAGGTATTTCATAAGGACTCCATATATTGACGGTAGGAGATGAGCGTTCTAAATAGTATCTACCTAATATTTAGTATTCTATGCTCCTCCTTTAAGATACTATGGCTGGCTACGCATCAGTTAAAAGGGGGCGCGCCTAGTACAAGTACTTGTATCTTCTACTTTAGCTTGTAGCTTGTTAGCAATGTTATGTATCTGAGGCGAGCCGGAACCGTTAGTACATACTGGCTGCTGGGGCAATGCCTTTTACTGATCGGAAATAAAGGAAGCGCCCTTTTGCTAGAACAGTTACGATTTCTAACAGCTTGCATATTAAACATCTATATATACAGAGCTACAGAACAAATATGCTCACCCATCAATGATTGTCAGTGACGCCGTCACCTTCGACGTAGATCCACAAGCAATACTAAGTAAATAAAAGTTAAAATGTTTACTACAAAATTAATCACATTTGTATTGAATAAATAATTAATGAATAATTTTAGCTTTATTAGAATTAACTGTTTATTAAAAATTAAAAATAAATTGAAATTGACAGCAATTTAGTCGTAATCTCACCGAGTGTACAGTAAAGTCATCACTGCAGTGATGGAAAAGAAGTTATACCTATATAGTTACTACAAAATTATCCTGACGTTGACACTCTGACATCCCGTTTGCTAGAATCGTATTAAATTTTACAGATAGATAGGATATACATAGAAACTGAAACACATAAGCTAAAACTTATTATAACATCCCTCTTTTGCGTCCGGAGTAGAAAACTGCTTCAGTCTTTTTAACGAATTCTATCCTATCTATCTCTATCTTCTATCTATATTATATAAAAATTCTATCTATATTTTTATATAATACCCTTCAGAATAACCCATTGGAGTTTTAAAAGTATTTATTTACGTATTGGTTGCAGGAGGGTGCTTCGGCTCGACGAAGAAGCGCACGATCGTGGGCGGCTGGGCGTGGGCCTGGTGGCTGGTCACCGACGTGCAGAGGATATCCCTCGAGGTATGTATTCTTAACCTGTACTCCAGAAGTATAAACCTGTCTTACATCAGTACAAAGGTCCTTTACTTATGCAATCATTCGTAACAAAGGGACAGACTGCGAGCAAAAAACTTTCTCAAAGAACTTTAGTAAGTTCGTATGTTTTATTTTAGATTTGTTTGATTCTTTTTTTGCGATTTCAGCGACATCCTCTATTTAATGAGAAGAGTGCGTGTAACCAGAGACACTCATGTAATTTCCCTGACATGACCGCGTGACTGAATTATTATTGTGCGAGACTGTACTAGGTCTAAGTAAAAGAATATAGTTTTTTTACAAATGCTGATGTTGCCAAAGATCGAAAAATCCAATAAGCGACGATATGTTCTCTATCTCTCCCTATGTCGATGTATGAAGAAAATTCCAAGGTAGACTTAAAAACAATCCGAAGGGAATAAGTTCTTTTCTAACATTTTCCTGTCCATTACATTACTTTTACCATTTTCAATTTCCAATATTGCATCTCTAACAAACAAAAATTTTATTTTACTTGTTTCAAGATAGTTACTTTAATAATATACTCTGCAATTTTGTCCCCGACAAGGTTATGACGCTGAACCCGATGTGCGAGTACGTGGAGACAGCCCAAGGCGTTCCGCTGACCGTCACCGGGGTCGCTCAGTGCAAGATCATGAACGAGGATGAACTGCTTACCACCGCCTGCGAACAGTTTCTCAGCAAAACCGTCAAGGAAATCAAGATGACGATCCTTCAGACACTCGAGGGCCATCTCAGAGCTATTCTTGGTAAGTTTCCTTCCTGAAAGCATCTGAAAATTTCCAAGTAAATTGTTTAAGCGCCATCTATGAGTTGTGGGTGGAACAAATGAAGACTTCAAGATGCTTGCAACATGTTACTGACAATGAAGCCAGATGACGTTGTGTTTAGTTTCAGCGCCCTCTAGTTACAACACTATCAATGATTGCTGCTATTATCTTGACAGAAAACCAAAGCAGTAGTTCTCAATTAGTTCAACGGAGGTCACTAAACATTGCAGCTCATTAAAAACGGCTTGTTTCCGCTAGGAAAAAGAAAACGATTTCCTGTTACTCTTATAAAAAGAAAATTCTGGTAAGTAACTTTGTTTTAAACAAAGGTTAAATGTCTACATAATTATACATAATTTAATCTTCAAATCCAAAATAACACACTAAAACACGAGTACCATTCATCAAAATATATCAACTCGACATTATATAAATCTCGACTATAGGAAAGATTTAAAAAAAATATGAGCCTTAGATTTTGTTTTCTGATTTCCTTAAAATTGCAAAAAAAAAATAGGAAAAAATATTAAAATAGGGAGGGGGAACTTATGTTTAGATATAGATCAAAGAAAACTGATCATCACATTGTTAAACCATGGTATAATAGTAACACTATGGCAGAAGAGCGTAGCGTGGGATGTCTCCCGTCTAGGTGGAGCGATGATTTGCGCAGGGTTGCTGGTGATAACTGGATGCGCATACCCGAAGATAATTATAATTAACGTGCCTTGGAGGAGGCGTTTGTCCAACAGTGGATTAATACTGGCTTTATCATCAACCTTAGAAGAAGATTATGATGACGTGTCTTAAGGAGGCCAATGTCCATCGGTGGACTAATACGGGCTGATCATCAGCCTGAGATGATAATGATAACGTGGCTTGAGGGAGACCTATGTCCAACGGTGGACTGATTATTATCCAGGGATGTATCCAACAACTATGTCCAACAATGGACTAATACGAGCTTATCATAAGTCATACATTATGTTGATAATCATGCCAGAAAAATGTAGGAGCGCTAATCACTACCCCATTGAGACAGTCTTATAAACTCCTCTATGAAAAATTTTTCAGCTGTAGATTGGTACAATATTCTAAATTTGACTTTGTGTATGCAGTGTTGTCAAATTGTCGTGCGTGAGACGACATGCATAGTAGATAATATGTAGTTTGTAGGAAGCAAGCAAGTACAGTGGAGATATGTATATCGTGCAGTACCTACCTACCTATCAAATAACGATACCTACTTCCTGCTCTGCATCTGTCGCTACTCGGAAGGCATAACTCTTCCGTCTACGGCGCAGTCGGATATCGTGTTGATTCGTGTTTAATAAGATGCTACGCTGGCATTGTATTGTATTGTTCCATTCAATACTCAGTCATTGACGGCGTTGCATTTTAAAATTTAATACAAATTGACATTATATTTTCCTAGTAAAAAGTTTAAAGTGGTAACTCGGAATTGAAACATTCAACATTTGGGTATTATTTTTATTTGCATTCTATAATAGGGTAGATGAAAACACCAAAAACAAAATTTAATCATGAATTATGAAATATAGTTCACTAAATAACTCTTTTATTGAAATCGCAGATACACTTAATATATTTTTATCACATGTGCAATTTTTAATTTATGAAAATTTCGTAATTAGTACACAGATTTCGTCATGTCTGTATTAAATAAAGACGTCATTGCTCACTATTTCAGTATCAATTAGAATACAAACTTTGTTTTTAAAATCTTATAAAATTAAACTCAGATGACACAGCAATCAGTCAGTATATTCAAAGTATCTCTTTACACATCTTAATAAATCAGATCATCCATAAAAATGTTTTTTATTTTGATGTAATTCACCTATTTATTTTCAGCCATAAAAACATCGATTTCAAAAGCTCCATCATAAATCATTGCTCAAAAAATAACAGTGATTAAAATACATCCGGTTTTTAAAGAGTTTTGCCCCAGATATTTAATGCGTCGCCTGAGGTTGAACTTGACCGAATACGTAGAGCTGCGCGAGCGATGAAAGTAAACTGCCTTTTCATGTTATCGATTTGTCAAACAATTTGACATACATTGTTTAAATCCTGCTATACCATGAATGAAAAACAAGTATGCTTCTAACTACCGAATGAACGTTTTCCGGGTCTTTGCAAAGGTCTGCGTTCCGGCGGCGCAATTAAAAAAATTCTTCTGCTTTGCCCGATCTTCGCAGTCCCGATAATGATTTTTACAAGCTGAAGTAGAGTTTTTTTTATCTTTTTAATAACTAAGTTATTCTGATAAGTCCTGGTACTGGAATATTGTGTAAGTATTTCAGTTTTATTGGTGTTGGAGGTTTTTTATTCGTTGTGATTTTCTCAGTATAAAGATCCAGAGCTTCGGAAAGATTTTACACAATTTCCAAAACTTGAGTTGACTGTAAAATCTTAACAAATTTGTATATAAATGATACCATTGTACTACAAAACTTTTAGAAACAGCGAGCCTTTTTAAGTAGTATTTTTTAATATCGACAAACTCTATCATGTCTAATCTGAACAAAGTATCACTAGTAGAGGCATGGCATCGAACTATAATATTTAAAGACAGCTGTTCTTTAGATACGTCAATACATCGATCAAGAAATTAGTCACACGTTACGTCACGGTATAATTGACCACGCTGAATACGTTAAAAATAACCGACTTCAATCGCAACAACTCCAAATTTGATATGTTTTTGTTGATTTTCTCAAAAACCGCTGAAACGATTTCGATAAAATGTATATGGGACCACCTGTAAAGTATAGCCTTTTAAACAAAAAAAGAATTTTCCAAATTGGTTCAGGCATCTTCGAGTAATCGGTGAACGAACATACATAAAAAAAACGAATTGAGAACCTCCTCCTTTTTTTTTGAAGTCGGTTAAAAATACCTGAAGACGTGTAGTGACGAAAGGTACTATTGTAGACCAAGGCTAGGTAAGTAGCCTTTGCCTCCTCGACATTCTAAGGGCGTGTTGGTCCTATACGTGTCTGTCTTCTCGACTATTTTGGGCTAAGGACACCCTCAAGTTCAAGCCTCTGATGGGCCTTATTGAAATAGAATAAGGCTGTTGGTGTTCATATGATTAGGTGATAATGAGTTTCCGACAGGAAGTAACGTGGTTCTATAAATGTCTGGGCTATTTTGAGAAGGTAAATGAATCGTGTATAATGCTGCAGTGTAAAATTACAAAAGCTGTCGAGTTACATTATTGCAATAGAAGCGAATTGAAACCTTGCTAACGTATAGAAACAGGATCAGGTGCTGCGGTGCCAAGGGATGTAAGAGCTACTTTATTATTGTACTTAACTAAACATCGAAAGAAACCCTTTTTCACTACCTTGTATTTCATGTCAATGGGTTCCAGAACAAATTAAATATCGTACATTCTTATTTTATGTACCTAAGTATTTATGTTATATTATCGTAGAGGTGACATACAACTAGAAAGCTATCCAAACTATTCCTCAACGTTGGATTACATAACCGAAATGAACAACTTCTAGAACCTGCCCCAAAGTGATTAAATATTAAATTGCAAACCCAATGGCATTGCTGAAAATTTTATGACCGTCCTGTCGTGCTACTCAGGATTGAATTCAGTCTTTATGACCCGGCACGATCTGTGCATTAGTGTTTCTCATAGAATTTTTTTCAATGGGACCAAAAATTTTATATCAAAAATTTTTATAGTATTTTATTCAAGGATATAACACATAATAATATATGTGGTTCCACCAAGGTTCGGAACCGGTTAACAAATACCGGTTAATTTCGTTCGAATTTCGGTTAACGATTCCGTTCAGGTTAAAACCGGTTTCCAGCTTAACCGGTAAATTTGAATAAAATATCGGTTAAATCAGGAAGCGGTTTTCTAACCAAAATAAGAACTAAATTAACCGGTTAAAACCAAACTTAGTCAAGTACAGGCGCGTCGCGCGGGTGCCACTGCCGGAGTCTTCTGCTCACTTTCTCGCACGCTTTCAATTGATTGCACGCGGCAAACATGCCTACAAAGTCGCATATTCTTCCAATTAACCGGTTAATTCCGTTCGAACGAATAAATATCGGTTTTGGTTAAACCGGTTAAATATACCGGTAACCGAAACCTGAACGAAACCTTAACCGAAATTATTTCGATATAGGGGTCAATGACCGAAACCGGTATTTTCAAAAAACCGGTTTCCGAACCCTGGGTTCCACACATACGATTGGACAAACTTTGCTCGGTACTTTTTCCTACAATATCAATCAAACTTAAAAATGATGGCTTAATTTGAACAACAATATGTATTACGTTTACTTGTACGAGCTCTTGATATTTTGGGACAGTTATTACTATAAAAATAGGAAATTGTCACTACGAATAGATGATTGAAAAATACTAGGGTGAGTGGGGGGAAGATCGAATGGTTTTTTAGTGAGGTGAGCAGTGTTGTGTTCAAAGCGTTGTTAAACAGAATGTAATGGACTTCTGTACAAAATGTAAGAGGTAAGAAAACAACAATTTAATTTTGTATTCTGTCTATAACATGATTTTAATGCTGTCCCAATTTGTAATAAAACATCATATAAAATACTTTTATCATAAAAATGAATCAGGGGGAAGATGAAAGTATACGTTTCTATGACATATTATGATAAGAAAAGCGTGGTCAAGTTCATGATCACCATGCAGTTGCATTTTTCTAATGAATACTTGTAGAGTACAAGAGTTAAATTGCGATAAAATATTAAATAAGTACCCAGTTATTTATTTATTTAAAACATGTATAGAGTCAAAAATGCAGATAGGTAAATGACATGCTATTCAGTCGGCCTGTAAACATTAAGGCTAATTTGACAACTAAAAATAATGGTTTTGTGGACGTTATTATATTATAATAATCATGAAAAATTACCAGCAATGATACCCAATTTAAATAATTAGTTGGAACATATACTTATGCGCGAACCGCTCTCTGCTATTTACCCAGGAATGCAGGACCCATGCAAGCTCCGGGGAGGGTTTTGCCGACCGTTTGCAGTCAATGAACTTGTTTTGCTGACTGTCCTGTAGTGCATACGTGCAGGGGGTCACGTAGGCCACGATGATAGCACTTTTACCAGCCGGGTATATACATGGTGGGGGCTGTATTACAGTATCTAAGTACAAGCATTTACCATTGTTCCATTCGCCAATGGGAAAACGCTGCGGTACCATTATTTTTGCCATGATAAAATGATAGAGACATTGGTACTATACTGAACAGGATGATTCTGTAATTTTAAAACGATTGCATGTTATCATAAAAGTGATGATTTTTTTAACAAGGCAGGTCTCTCGAACGGCAAAAAATTTACAAGTCAAAAACTGCATTGACTCCATTAAGTAATCGGTTCAATGGTTTTTTTACTATCCACATAACTGCTCAAGCTGTAGGAAATGGTTTTGGTTGTATGTATTGTAGAATGCATGGCAGCGCGGCTTAAACGATTATGGTGCGGGGTTTCACTAGATTCCTCCTTATTCCCAGATTCACGTTATTTCTAAGAGAAAGTTGTTCAATTTTAGGTTCTACGATTCGCTGTTTTCCCTGTCTAGGCATCTCTATTTTTATATGTATACAAGTTGCATAAATTGTTAATAACATTCATGTGTTCCGGCATGGAAATATGATAGCCAGTTCCCCATTGCGTTAGCGAATCTTGGTAAGCCCGCTTCCATCTTCTGCATTATTGTCACTTACCACCAGGTGAGATGATGCTAAGGGCTTACCAATTGTGGATAAAAAAGCGGCCAAGTGCGAGTCGGACTCGCCCATGAAGGGTTCCGTAGCAGCAAGTAACATAATATAAAAGTTCTTGGAGTTCGTTGTAGGTAAACCCTTTTTCACTACCTTGTATTTCATGTCAATGGGCTCCAGAACAAATTAAATATCGTACATTCTTATTTTATGTACCTACGTATTTATGTTATATTATCGTAGAGGTGACATACAACTAGAAAGCTATCCAAACTATTCCTCAACGTTGGATTACATAACCGAAATGAACAACTTCTAGAACCTGCCCCGAAGTGATTAAATATTAAATTGCAAACCCAATGGCATTGCTGAAAATTTTATGACCGTCCTGTCGTGCTACTCAGGATTGAATTCAGTCTTTATGACCCGGCACGATCTGTGCATTACTGTTTCTCATAGAATTTTTTTCAATGGGACCAAAATTTTTGTATCAAAAATTTTTATAGTATTTTATTCAAGGATATAACACATAATAATATATGTGGTTCCACCAAGGTTCGGAACCGGTTAACAAATACCGGTTAATTTCGTTCGAATTTCGGTTAACGATTCCGTTCAGGTTAAAACCGGTTTCCAGCTTAACCGGTAAATTTGAATAAAATATCGGTTAATCAGGAAGCGGTTTTCTAACCAAAATAAGAACTAAATTAACCGGTTAAAACCAAACTTAGTCAAGTACAGGCGCGTCGCGCGGGTGCCACTGCCGGAGTCTTCTGCTCACTTTCTCGCACGCTTTCAATTGATTGCACGCGGCAAACATGCCTACAAAGTCGCATATTCTTCCAATTAACCGGTTAATTCCGTTCGAACGAATAAATATCGGTTTTGGTTAAACCGGTTAAATATACCGGTAACCGAAACCTGAACGAAACCTTAACCGAAATTATTTCGATATAGGGGTCAATGACCGAAACCGGTATTTTCAAAAAACCGGTTTCCGAACCCTGGGTTCCACACATACGATTGGACAAACTTTGCTCGGTACTTTTTCCTACAATATCAATCAAACTTATAAATGATGGCTTAATTTGTACAACAATATGTATTACGTTTACTTGTACGAGCTCTTGATATTTTGGGACAGTTATTACTATAAAAATAGGAAATTGTCACTACGAATAGATGATTGAAAAATACTAGGGTGAGTGGGGGGAAGATCGAATGGTTTTTTAGTGAGGTGAGCAGTGTTGTGTTCAAAGCGTTGTTAAACAGAATGTAATGGACTTCTGTACAAAATGTAAGAGGTAAGAAAACAACAATTTAATTTTGTATTCTGTCTATAACATGATGTTAATGCTGTCCCAATTTGTAATAAAACATCATATAAAATACTTTTATCATAAAAATGAATCAGGGGGAAGATGAAAGGGTGACGGGGTAAGTTTGAATAGTTTCTTGTATCTAAGATAATCCAAGTTATATGAGACGGGGTAAGATTAAAAATCAACCACTTGATATGAGAAAAACCACCTGACACAAATTAATTCGTAACACATATCCACGCACTCCTAGTGATAACTGCCAACTGAGTGGCCAGACGTAACAAAATTGCGGCCTGAACAATGTTGCCAGCACTAAAATTACCATCATGAATCAGGCGATAGGGGAGACTTTTTGTCTTACCCCGTTTTTCATCTTTCCCCCAATCACCTTGTCTAAAAAACTACGATTAAAACTAAGTCGGATGGTTTTTTTTTTACCCTCAAAAATTCAAAGATTCGGTTATCGTAAAAAGGAACTCCGTTTCTGACTCAGTTTTAGGTATTAATAGTTTTTTCTTATCGTCTATATGTTTGTAATTATACGTGGTTGGACAAACAAAACCAAAAGTTCTGTTTTTCCCCCTTCGGGGACAGGCTCGCGGGGAAAAACAGGAACAACTCGAATAGATCGCCTTTGTCAACATTGAGTATAGAAGTTCCACGTGGCAGGAACTTTGTACTTGGTAGAAAAGTATTTAAAAATACGTGTAATGTAAAGCATCTAGTTAAATAAACATTTAATTAAATTACAAGTAAATAAATATTATTATTTTGATATTGACTTTTTCGGAAAAAATACCGTGACGTGCGCCCATGCGATGCTTTTACTCGTATGAGCAATGATAGATACCGAAAGTGCTGTTCCTGTTTTTATGGATTTGTCTCATCCGTTCAAATCAGTAATCAATATCATTCATTTCTATACGTAAGTTTATAAGCACTTATTTTTCTGGCAACTATCTGAATCCATAAAAAATCCTTATCTTGAAAATCATTTTGGAAACCAGTAGTTGTGCAACAGGATGCTGCCTTAGCTGGAATGTTATTTTCTGGAATACACTATCCTGAATGTGTTCTTTATGATGAGCTGACCATTATTTCTGATTAGACCAAATAAGCGTATTTGCATATTTCTAGCATACCGTCATATGAGTGTCACGTGGCGATTGTCGAGTCTCAAGTTCATAGTGATGAAATGAAAAACAAACGTATACGTTTCTATGACATATTATGATAAGAAAAGCGTGGTCAAGTTCATGATCAACATGCAGTTGCATTTTTCTAATGAATACTTGTAGAGTACAAGAGTTAAATTGCGATAAAATATTAAATAAGTACCCAGTTATTTATTTATTTAAAACATGTATAGAGTCAAAAATGCAGATAGGTAAATGACATGCTATTCAGTCGGCCTGTAAACATTAAGGCTAATTTGACAACTAAAAATAATGGTTTTGTGGACGTTATTATATTATAATAATCATGAAAAATTACCAGCAATGATACCCAATTTAAATAATTAGTTGGAACATATACTTATGCGCGAACCGCTCTCTGCTATTTACCCAGGAATGCAGGACCCATGCAAGCTCCGGGGAGGGTTTTGCCGACCGTTTGCAGTCAATGAACTTGTTTTGCTGACTGTCCTGTAGTGCATACGTGCAGGGGGTCACGTAGGCCACGATGATAGCACTTTTACCAGCCGGATACGTGGTGGGGGCTGTATTACAGTATCTAAGTACAAGCATTTACCATTGTTCCATTCGCCAATGGGAAAACGCTGCGGTACCATTATTTTTGCCATGATAAAATGATAGAGACGTTGGTACTATACTGAACAATTCTGTAATTTTAAAACGATTGCATGTTATCATAAAAAAAGCGGCCAAGTGCGAGTCGGACTCGCCCATGAAGCGTTCCGTAGCAGCAAGTAACATAATATAAAAGTTCTTGTAGTTCGTTGTAACTTGAATGAAAGGTAAATTGCGGTTTACGATTTATGACGTATTCAAAAAAAATACTTACTAGATATCGTTTAAACCAATTTTCGGTGGAAGTTTGCATGATAATGTACATCATATATTTTTTTTAGTTTTATCATTATCTTATTTTAGAAGTTACGGGGGGGGACACACATTTTACAACTTTGGAAGTGTCTCTCGCGCAAACTATTCAGTTTAGAAGAAAATTATATTAGAAACCTCAATATCATTTTTGAAGACCTATCCATAGATTTATCATTCTGGGTTTGGGTTTTTCATCAAACACGTATGGGTTTAATGAAAAAAATTTTTTTGAGTTTCAGTTCTAAGTATGGGGAGGGGGAGCCCCCAAAATTTATTGTTTTTTTTTTCTATTTTTGTGTGAAAATCTTAATGCGGTTCACAGAATACATCTACTTACAAAGTTTCAACAGTATAGTTCTTATAGTTTCGGAAAAAAAGTGGCTGTGACATACGGACAGACAGACAGACAGACAGACAGACATGACGAATCCATAAGGGTTCCGTTTTTTGCCATTTGGCTACGGAACCCTAAAAATGATGATTTTTTTTAACAAGGCAGGTCTCTCGAACGGCAAAAAATTTACAAGTCAAAAACTGCATTGACTCTATTAAGTAATCGGTTCGATGATTTTTTTACTATCCACATAACTGCTCAAGCTGTAGGAAATGGTTTTGGTTGTATGTATTGTAGAATGCATGGCAGCGCGGCTTAAACGATTATGGTGCGGGGTTTCACTAGATTCCTCCTTATTCCCAGATTCACGTTATTTCTAAGAGAAAGTTGTTCAATTTTAGGTTCTACGATTCACTGTTTTCCCTGTCTAGGCATCTCTATTTTTATATTTATACAAGTTGCATCAATTGTTAATAACATTCATGTGTTCCGGCATCGAGATATGATAGCCAGTTCCCCATTGCGTTAGCGAATCTTGGTAAGCCCGCTTCCATCTTCTGCATTATTGTCACTTACCACCAGATGAGATGATGCTAAGGGCTTACCAATTGTGGATAAAAAAAGCGGCCAAGTGCGAGTCGGACTCGCCCATGAAGGGTTCCGTAGCAGCAAGTAACATAATATAAAAGTTCTTGTAGTTCGTTGTAGGTAAATTGCGGTTTACGATTTATGACGTATTAACAAAAAACTACTTACTAGATCTCGTTCAAACTAATTTTCGGTGGAAGTTTGCATGGTAATGTACATCATATATTTTTTTAGTTTTATCATTCTCTTATTTTAGAAGTTACAGGGGGGGGGGGACACATTTTACCACTTTGGAAGTGTCTCTCGCGCAAACTATTCAGTTAAGAAAAAAAAAATATTAGAAACCTCCATATCCATAGATACCCCACACGTATGGGTTTGATGAAAAAAAATTTTTTGAGTTTCAGTTCTAAGTATGGGGAACCCCCAAAATTTATTGTTCTTTTTTCTATTTTTGTGTGAAAATCTTAATGCTGTTCACAGAATACATCTACTTACCAAGTTTCAACAGTATAGTTCTTATAGTTTCGGAAAAAATTGGCTGTGACATACGAACGGACAGACAGACAGACAGACATGACGAATCCATAAGGGTTCCGTTTTTTGCCACTTGGCCACCCTAAAAATGGGTTATTGCATACGAATTGTGTTTAGTAATGAATTTGTAAATAGTTGGGAAATTCTGAAAACACTTGTTGTAAATAAGACTTATTTGTTGTTGTCTTGTTGAACTCATGACGTCGGCAGTATGCAAGTAAGTTGTTATCATGTTGCTTTGACTTTTGTTGTTATAGTAACATCCATTGCAAAATAGAAGCTATCTTCTATGATTTGTTTTAGCACGTTACATCTGAAACTGCTCAGTAGATTTGCATACAATTTTGCAAATAGGTTGTGTGACTTAATTAACAAAGAAAAAGTATTGATGTGTTATGTTATTCAATTTTGTGAAGGAATTTTTGATGTGGACTATTATCACATGTGCAGAGAAAGAAAAACAAAAAATATTTTGTTCTTTGACGAAATGGGCCAGTGTTTCGTCGATTGGATATCAAACGTTCGACTCGCGAGCCAATACAAGTTGACAGTACCAATAGGGCGATCGTAAATTGTTTTTCTCTCCCCCCCCCCCTACCGCCCCCTCAATCTTCATTGAAAAGAAAATCGCTTAATATAATGTACGGTTGAGTGAAGCTGCGAAGGTCACGATTCATCGGAAAACGTCTAGACAATTAAACCTTTCGCATTAAATAAATAATTTCCTGGATTAACAAACTTTTTTGCTGACCGTACTGACTGTGACGTCACGTAAGTTGAACGTAATGAAGCACCTGTACAAACTCACTAGGTACTTTTTCGTGTTCAAATAAAGACGTAGTCTGTGTATATTTAAATTCTATGTGATTTTGACGTTTTGAATAGTACATAATTAGTTCCAACGCTTCTGTCTTATCTCTATGCGCTAAGAAAAACCGGTTCTGGAAAGTGCTTATATTCGTTAAATTAGGCAGGATTACTATGCTACATTATCAAACGAAATAAATGTGTCTAAAATAGTATCTTAGATACGATGTTATTAGGTATATCTAGATAACTGATGTGAGCATTATCCGGTGAAAATTCGAACATTAGACCTATTTCAAATAATGAACGCGATAAAAGGATAATTAATTCAACTAACAACGGAGTGAAGTAATGAACATAGTTGATATAATTCCATTTATTGTGGTTTAGTATGTTTTTCATCGTTGATTGTTGCGGTTATATATTATCGTAGTTTGTTATCACATACTCATGTATGATTTTGTTATTGTAAATTAGGTTTCACGTATATCTTAGAAAGCTGCGTAGTCCTAATAAGCTTAAGGCCTACGTCCGATACACAGTTTCTTTATTATACATTTTTAACTGCTCTAGTACCCAATATATTTTCCGGTTCTTCTAATTAATTACACTCATCCCTGAAAATAAAGTTGACTGTACTGTTTCTGACTTCATTCTTATGTCAACATTTTGCGATTGTACAGTTAAAATAATAAAGAAACAATATTATGTGCGTCACTATAAACCACTAGGTAGACGCCGTGCTTGTAATACTCGTAATACGTACTTGTTTTAGTAAATTTACGTCAAATTAAGCGAATCTCGTTTTATCTGGAAATAAACAAACTTTTGTTGATAAGTCTAAGCACGTGCCTTATTTTATTACGTATAATCCATACAACACAATATCTTCCTAAAAAAGTTTTAAATTGTCTTCTGTAAAAAGATAAAAAGACTTTTTAAGAAATAAATATTACTAAAAACAAGGAGGTCATGTACATTTTTTATTTAAGAGTGTTGGCCAAAATTAATTATGTGTATAATATTGTTAAAATTAACTTTGATCTAGCTTTTACTTGCCAGCAAGAATCTATTAGATGGTTTGGTTAACTTTATCTGAGTCTTTTTGAAATATATTTTATGCAGCATAGACTACCATCTATCTGTGTGAGGTGCATTTTTTCAGAAGAGAATGAAACACCTACAATGCAATTGCATTGCAACTGAATTACATCATAAAAACGGATGGCTTTGAAAACAGCGGCGTATTCAGGCGAGGGGCGCGGGGAGAAACCTCCAGTTTATATTACAAAAGGCCTGCGCCATCGCGTCACTCGTACTCTACAGTTTGAACTTGTAACTCACAATCGATATTATATTCTCGATTCTAACTCATAATCAGTCTCGATCTATCACAGTAGCAGCTTTTGATAGTCTGTGACGTAAAAAAGTTAAGAATTTTAGGCGGCAAATTCAAATTTAGAAGTGAGAGTTAAAAAACTTTTTATCGAAGTTATAGAAACTTTTTTGATCCAAACTTAAAGATATTATTCCGTTGTTGAACATCGTGGCTCGTGATGAATGCATGTTGGTGTACAAAAGTGAAGTGCAGTTCTAGTTTCGTTCCGTTACCAGTGCGCGTTGGTTTGAATACTCGCCGTTGCAGCCATGTCGCTTCTCTGGATGAGCGCTTTTAACCTAGGATTAACAGTCGGCGCTACTTATGCAGTTGTCAAGAGGTAAGGCATATTAATATCAAAAGCTTTGAGTATTTCTTTATTTATTAATTTAATTTAATAATTATATTATATAATTCAATTTCATAAGCCTGTAATTATATGAGGTTTTAGTAAAATAATATAAAATTTTAATTACTCACGCTGAGCATGTTAAAAACAACCGACTTCAATCGTAACAACTACAATTTTGCATTTTTTTTGTTCGTTTAATTTCATTAAAAAGAGCTGAATCAATTTCGAATAAAATATGGAACCACCTCTAAAGTATGACCTACCAAACAAAAAAGAATCATCAAAATTGATTCATAATTGGCGGAGTAATCGGGTAACATACATACAAAAAAAAACATACAGTCGAATTGAGAATCTCCTCCTTTATTGAAGTCGGTTAAATATATTAAAACATTACTGAGATTGCATAGAAATTGCACTTTTTCCGTCTTACTTTACCTGTGCTTGTTTCATGATAACATCTGTGATATTGTTTTTTTAACCGACTTCAAAAAAAGTCTGAATCTTTTTTTATGTATGTTCACTGATTACTCGAAGACGCCTGAACCTATTTGGAAAATTCTTTTTTGTTTAAAAGGGTATGCTTCCCAATTGTTCCCATATAAATTTTATTGAAATCGATTCAGCGCTTTTTTACAAAATCAATAAAACAAAAAACATAGCAAAATTGAAGTCGCGATTGTTTTTAATGTATTCAGCGTTTTCATTTATAAAAGGTACAGTGATATCTTCATTTTATTATTTTATTTTTATTAATTTTAAATTGTAATATCTCTAACCTTGACAATAACCTAAGCGTAGTTCACCTCTGTTTCTCGTGTTACAAAATAGTTGTACCAAACCTTGGGGACTGTTGGGTGACATTGAAAATTTATGGAAACCCGACGACACTTTGGGACTGTTTGCACGGCCCTCAAGGGTTGTAATGGTGAAAATTAATTAAGGGATTCGAGGGAAAATGTTTTAACTACCAAAAAGTAAAGTATGGGAATCGAATAGGTAGTTAGTTAGGCGGTACTTAAACTTAATTAGGCATTAGTGGCCAGAGTATGTTCGTTTAATTTTGGTTACCTGAATTTTTCAGACATTTACTGAGTGAATAGTAAATAACATTTTCACAGCTCATTTCTATAATATTTATCTGATCATAATTTAAATTTTTGTTACCAATTGTTCAATTACTCCTGTTCACAAGGTATAACATGTTAATATTATTTAAAAGTAACGTTTAACGAACAATGTGTTAGCTAACTGATATACGTTAGGCATCGTTTAGAGTTCGATAGATGTGTGATATATACACGTAAATGATCTCTTCATTTTACTGTAATTGATACTGAATAGTGGTTAATTCCGGTTACAACCATTTACAGAAGCGGACAGACAGACGGTCCAACGGACGGAACCCTATTAATAATCATACCCCGTCTATCTGTTTACTTTAAAATTATTGTATCTTTCGAACCGTAACAAACAGTTA
Organism: Coleophora deauratella; assembly: GCA_958295455.1. NCBI lineage: Eukaryota > Metazoa > Arthropoda > Insecta > Lepidoptera > Coleophoridae > Coleophora > Coleophora deauratella. The sequence continues at coordinate 6,609,292 of OY282409.1, read as the reverse complement.
AATACTAAGGGACGTCCGCTTAAAAGAAACGTGTTTTTTTATACTTTTTCTTAAGGGTAATACATAAAAGCATAATAATGTAAAAAAGTGAAAACCTAGCTTCAAACAACAAGTAATTTAAACCGATGAGTCTATAATATAATAGAATAAAATAAATATTTTTGGTAGATACTGGTGTCGATTCGGTTTTCACAATTAAACTTATATGACAGGATTAAACTTAATTTAGGTGCTCTGTCTTTTTCCTTCTACATATATAGAAAAGACAAGGACAGGACGCTTAAATTAAGTTTAGTCCTGATCTGTATTCAGCCAACAATACTATTGTTTCTTACATTTCCTTGTTTATTACAAAGTTGGTAGCTAGGTAAAAAAAACGGGAATAAATTAAAGATTTATCGTACCACCAAAGTTTGTACTAAGTTGCAAGGCAAGGCAATGAAAACGTTCGCAGAACTGATGCAGAAAAAAGGTTCTCGAGGGGCGCGACTACGACTGCAGGCCGCAACAACTGTAAAAAGTTCCTTCACCAGATGGGCGATGATAATATGTATAGTCAAACTTGCAGATTGCCGTAGGTTGTTTGGGAACTGCATCGTGCTCCAATCAACAATGGCTCTTTCGACGATAATACTGCATTAAAAAAGTTCACCTTCTTAAAAAAACATATTTTCTGCTAATAAAACACATGTGGACGTGACCTTTTAGGATAGAGGAGCGCAGGTTAATAACTCTTTTGAGTGACAGGAAGTTTGCGGCAGTCTTCACTTCCTTGCACGCGAACATTTTAATTCGAAAAGTTTTTACTACTACAAAACTAGTTTACAAGCTGCCAGCAAAGCCCTGAACTTGGCCGGCCGACCTTCGCACCATGAAAGTTTTATGCAATTGACTGCGACATGCCGGCACATTTACTTAGTCGTAAAAACAAGTTGCTACAATAGTTTACTTACTTGTTAAAATATTTATTTATCGATATTTATATGTAAATAGAAAAACAGGTAAAATATAGGTAGCTTGACTCCGTTATATCCAAAAGGCATATGTGTGAAAATTCTCGATTCTATAGCAATAGTAAATTATATATTTTTAGCTCATGGTTCAGCGTGTTAAATTTAGGGGAAATAATCTTCAAACACAATGATACCTTCCCCCTCTTGTGATGCGTGTGTCCTCTTGAACTTTACGGCTAATTATTAACTATGACCGCCTCCGTGGTCTAGTGGCTAGTCCACTCGCTTCACATTAGGAGGTTGCCGGTTCGTTCCCGGCGGGGTCCAATTTTGTAGGACTAGATTTGGTTGGTGGAAAAGCATCTTCTGAAATCGCCTGTCTGCCACCACTAACACCATCTCGATTCATGAGTTTCATCAATCAAGCTTTCATCTTTGGCATCATTACTACTTATCACCAGGTGAGATAGTGCCAAGGGCTTACCGATAGTAAGTAGATATAAAAAAAGATACAACAAAAGTTATTAATTTACGTGCAATAGGTTAGGTTACATGTATGTACATTCTGTTACTTTACGATCATATTAATAGTTACATTTAAAGGGGATAATGATCTTTTCAACACACTTGCTCATAAAGTGGCTCTATGGTCACCGCAATTAGGCACAGAATGACACCCATAATCAAACTGTGACTTTTTCATTGCTATAACTCACTAGTGAGTTATAGATTTTTTTTAAATTTTATTGGTTGAGTTGCTTTGTTCTTTAAAAAGTTTTTATTCAAAAAAAAAGATCGTGTTCAATAGAACAAATAAATTAATGTTCCTAATGCTTGCTCATTTCATGCAACTTCTTATTTATATAGATAATTTTAACTCGTACGTGTTTAATAAATAAAACTTTCACTCAAATATAACTTTTGTTTTCTCTGTAATAAAAGAAAACTTTAAATTCCCCATTTTGTACGTGGCAGAAAATAAAAAAAAACCTCATCCCTTTAGTCTGTGGCCGATCGCAATGTGCGCGCATAGGAAAACTGATTAATTTTTCCCGCCATAGCGAAACATTTTTCACAACTCGTTTTCACTGTTGAAATGAGTTTTTATTGTTATTTTATTCACAAGTGTGTTGAAAAACGTCGTATGATACTCGTGTGTATTGATGATTACCGTCCTTGGCTCTCTTAAGACCCTCGCCTACGGCTCGGGTCTCAATGGCGCCTCGACGGTAATCACCAATGTTACACACTAGTACCATAATGTACTATTATAGTGCTGGATATGAAAATTCCAACGTATTTCGTGCATAAGATATAAATAAAAGGGCATCATTTGTTCCTTAAACCGCCATCAATCACACGGCCTAGCCCATATCGACCCACAGGGCTAAGCTTATTTTTGTTGGAACAGCATCTCAATCATCCCCAGTTCGTACCCTCTCCCCTTCACTTCCCTTCAGATCTTGGAATTGACAGGCGATCGTTTAAGAGCCTATGGAGGCTTAATAGGAGATAACAACTTTTTGTTTGCGAGCTGTATCTAACGTTTTCGTAATATTGTACTCCCGACGATAACAGCTGTGATTTCAATAATACTTATAAAACTAAACAACTTTTCCCAATTCGCCGATGTTTTGTACGAACAGTTAAATAACTATGTGAATAACAGTTTTATGTGCGATTAAGGTATACATAACGGGGTAAAGTTGTTCAGTTTCATGTACAGAAGTCCATTAGTACCCTTTCATAGTGTAATTATATCGACGCTTGAAAGGAAAGTTGACTAAGCCCCATATCGTCCCTCGCACGACTAACACTCCTATCTCATTTTTCTCAAGTTCTTAAAAACAACCATATTTCAGTTGAAAAAATCCATACTCAAATCATCAAAAATCTGACATAGGAGAGTTAGTCGTGCGATGGACGACATGTCGCTTAGTCAACTTTTCCTTTCAAGCGTCGATATGTAATGTGCACTCGTATTACTGTTATTTAATGTCTTCCAGTTTCCAGGTGCATCTGTACGAACAAATTGCCAACCAAAACATTCCTTTAACGTTGGTATTTATGATCGTTGATACCATCGAGGTAAAATAAACGTGGAAGTAATTTTTCTGAGATTACTCTTTGTAATTTATACAAAGAACATAGATCTACCTGTATACCAAAGTTTTACCGTTTTGGCCTATTAAGATAACAAACAAATGTGTATTCCATGTTAATAAATTAAGACAGTAAATCTCTTCTTATATACGAAAAAGAAATGAGGGCTGTTTTCTCCTTTGTTTCTTGAGGGTCCTTATTTCACACGAGAGAGCTCTCTAACGACCTCGACCATGCCAGCGTTGCTAAACCCTTTGCCCGCTTGCCCTCGTCAAGCTGAGGAAGCAAGTGAAGGGAAGAACTTTAGGTTCGTGCCCTTAATTAATCTTCTAACCGTGGCCCTGATTCATTGCTGAAAGACGCAGAATCATGATATTTTTCTTCTCATTGGAATGAAATTTTCTTTGAAATCAAAAATAATGTGGAAGATGGTGAGTCAACGTTTCGTTACATACAATTCCTAAAAAAAGTTACTTATTATTTAAAAAAAAAACATTAAATGAATGAATAAAAGTTTATTTTCAAACCAATTTCAAAAGTAACTTATCAGTATTAATTGAGTAGTCCCATCAGTAAGTGAGAAAAATCAATGAAAAGTGCCTTAACTGTCCTTGATCTGGGTAAATAACATGAATAGCAACGTCCCTAAAACATTACACACTTACCGGTCAAATGAATCATGTTGCTATAAAACATGTCACAAAACGAAAGAAATATATAGAATCAAGTGCGAACAAGAATGTAAAAATCATAACCCAATCTGATACACGAGGAAAATTTTAAAGGAAAACCCGGCTTGGGTTAAGCGGGACGCGGTTTCAGTACAGTAGCCATCCATCACCAGTCCCACGGTGTTTGCAGTCCATAGAAACTGGTAAGTTCAATGAGAAATGTGTTAGTTCGGGAACCTAGCAACAGATGGCAGTAATTATTTTTCACTAGCGGCAACACAATTAATTTTGCTTGTCAGTTGATACTTTTACGTTTCTCATAACGCATTTTTGTATCCATAGAAATGTGCAACCTAAATATTTTTTTCATACTATATTACGATTTAATCACAAAAATGTCACAAAAGAATGACGTCTTCTTATTTTTACATCTGTCTTACACAAATTTTACTCTTTCAGGTACAAAGAAGGCCAAGAGCAGACCACTGTGTCAAATATTTTCGACTGAGGCAAGCACACTAGCTCGTCAGATAAAAAAGTTGCAATCAGCCAAGGATAACTATGCTACAAAATTAAAACAAGCATTAAAACTGTCTGAAAATCAGACTTTCAAAAAGGCCATGCAGCGATTTGCCTCGGCTGCCGTGATATTCATACTCCTTCAATTTCGTGAAATTAATAAAGACAAAATGGGAAGGCGATTTACCAAGAAAGAAAAAATACTATCATTGGCTTTGTATAAACAAGGCCCGCGTGCATACAGGTGGCTAAGATACATATTTGTACTACCATCACCAGCAACATTAAGTCGAATGATTACTAGAGCTGCCCTACGACCCGGAATAAATGAGAATCTCTTCCAACATTTAAAGAAAACTGCATCGAGAATGTCATCAACAGACCGATTGTGCATTCTGATGTTTGATGAAATTGCCATTGCCCCTAATTTCCAGTACAATAGAAGAAGAGATTCCATAATTGGATTTGTGAACAATGGGAATACTACAGCAATGAAAATAGCCGACCATGCTTTGGTTTTTATGATAAGGGGTATACAAAAAAAGTATAAGCAACCGATTAGTTATACTTTCTGCGCAGGAAGCACCTCAAAAGAAGAGTTAGTCGCACAGATAAAAGCTGTGATCAGAAAATTAAATTCGGTTGGTTTCACAGTTCTGGCCACAGTATGTGATCAAGGTGCATCCAATATGAGTGCTATAAATAGTTTGATTGCAGACACAAAAGCCAAACACTTAAGGCAAAACATAGAATGGAGAAATAACACATTCGAAATCGACAATAAAGAAATAATACCCATATATGATACTCCGCACCTAATAAAAGGTATAAGAAACAATTTGTTGACCAAAGACTTGACGTGTATGATTGATGGTAGACAAAAAACAGCCAAGTGGGAGCATGTTGTCAATTTATATAAAGAAAATCCAGCTTACCAAGGACTTCGAATCCTGCCAAATTTGACTGAAAACCATGTAGAGCCAAAAAAAATACCTAAAATGAAGGTAAAATATGCCACTCAAGTTTTCAGCAGATCAGTTGGTATAAGCATGGGTTATTTAGCAGGTAAGATACAAAGATTTTTAAATTTTTAACGATTTATCACTCTGTACCCCTTTCAAAGATCTCTTCATTTCAAATACTATTAATGTTTTTTTTTAAACCAATAAACGCGCATAAAAATGTTTACGTAAAATCGTGTCAGTAGTATAGTAGGCTAATTGAGTGTAAACATACTAAATTAGTTCACTTACTTTTTTGTTTTGGTCCAAAGTTTTCAGTTCCCAACTGAATATTTTTCAAGAAGAATTGATGTAATGTAATTTTTATTTTATTTTATTATTTGTAGCAAATTTCACAGCCCATCATACTTTTATAAAATTTTGTAATATTTATAATAATCGATTATTTATTTTCAGAGAAGGGAATTCTACCAGAGGAATGCAAGGACACTGCAGACGTCATAATCTTTTTTGATAGACTGTTCGATTCTTTGAATGGAAGCTATGAAAATTCAAATAAAAGAGCTGGAAAACCATTGCTAGGTCCATTAACAGCAACGTCCTGCCATGAAAAAGAGTGGGAATGCGCCAAACCAATTCTGAAGACGATGAAGTTTATGGCAAATGGAAAATCAGGAAGTGTTCCTTCCATAAGGAACTTTATACACACAATTGAAAATCTACAACTGTTAAAGAGAAATATATTCGCCAAATACGAATTAAAGTCTATTTGGCTACGCCACTTCAATCAGGACCCCTTAGAGAATTTTTTCGGGTGCATACGTAGCCATGGAGGAAGAAATGTAAATCCCACCTGTGCCGGTTTCGAAGTGGCGTTCGTATCATTATTGATAAACAGTATGAATAGTTTACATTCGCCTGGGGCAAACTGCGAGAAAGATTATTGCCATACTTTTAAGTCTATGAATAAATTATTTTTTTCTAATACTAGTACCACAAATGTATCAACGAATGAAATAATAAATGATCACCTTAATGATGATGTGTTATTAGATTTAAAAAAGAAACTAACAAATCTAACTGTAAAAGCTCAGTTAGAGTACGTTAGTGGATATGTGTTGAGGAAATTGAAAAAAATTACAAACTGCAAAGAATGTAAATCGTGTTTGTTCGATGAAACCAAGCGTAGCGAATTTATCAAATTAAAAGACTACTCTAAAGAAAAAAAATGTCTTGCATATCCTTCCGAGAAACTTGTAAAAGCTTTTTCGAACATTCAAGATATTGTGACAAATATAATGAGAAAAAACAGTAATATGTTTAGCTTATGCAATTACATTAAAACTGTAGTATGTGTTGTATGTGATTTAAATTTTATTAACTGCCCAAAACATAAGAACTATGTAATAACCGAATTACAGGATATATCTTGTCGTTTATTTATCAACACTTGGTGCAATCATGTAAATAGAATAATAAAAGGATCACAAAAAGATTTTGATGCGAATGACATCATGCAAAAAATGGCATTTGATTATGCCAGAAAAAGAAATAAATAAATATAGCGAAACTTTTATTTTCTTAATCCTTGTCGTTATTTATTTGTCGTTATTCATTTTCTTTGTGCATTATTTTGATTCGAAACTCGAAATTATAAAAAATGATGCATAAAGAAAGATATAAATAAATTAAGAAATTATTGTAAAGGCCTGCAGGCCCTGCAGCCCATTTTGCTACAGCTAGTTATACATGTATTATATATACACAGAAAAATAGTAAGGGAACACTCCACCGCGGCGCTTTAGTCGCATGTCCTTGACTGCTGTCTCTATCTCAGATTTATTCATAGTACTCTATGACCAGTCCCGCCGCGGTCGTCGCGGGCGGCGGGTCCTGCTCCTGTGGCTTGCGAGCCGAGACCGCACATCTTTACGCGTCTTATTCTATTTCTTTATTGACATTCGTAAACTTGTTTATTTTTGTATAGTTAGTCTTTACTGAATTGAAACAACAATAATCTTACATTTATGGTACTCGGTCAATTATTCCCAATTATTTTTTATCTACAGTTGGTAAACCTTTGGAATTATCTCAATCATTTTTGTTTCGTAATCCCTACGACGAAACCCTTATAAGATCATTATGTCCACCGTTACAAACAGTCACAGCATCATAAGTTTTGCATTTTTTTACCGAAGTGCATGAAAGGTGGTACAGAATTGCACCTCTTTTGCTTTTGGTGCATCATTGAATAGTATTTTCGTTGAAAAAAAATTAAGTATTATATTTTAAGAATATATTTCAAACAAAAAGGTGTCTTTTGGATAAGATGAAGACGAAGCAATACTTCGCAATATGTAAAATAATATATCACACAATATAACATAAACTTGCAGATGTAATCTGTAGATTCAAAAGTATACTTACACACTCGAGCGTGGGCATGAATATTCTCGTTTCATAAGTAACTTATTACTTCAGTAACGTTTTATGTAGGTGTAGGTAATTGATGGAGCATTTTATACTTTAGCAAAGAATATGTGAAATTCTGTGAACCCTTTATTACTTTAAACGTGTCCTTTAAAACTGAACGACCCTAACTTTAGAAAGAAATTGGTAAGATTACGCCGGACCAATTGTGATCCACGTGGTGAAGTATTTTGTAACACAAAAACGTTTACATATTTTACCTGAACCTTTACTTACTATCAACTTAACTGGCACTACTAGTGTTTTTTTAAGATATATCTATATTTGTGTGTTTTTTCATAAAGTGTACATATTTTTACAATTTCACGTGATGGTGACGCTTCGTACGTTCTTAAAAAAGACCATAATATATAAGCATACATCTTTCCAAAACGTATGAACATTGCTGTGTTATTTTATTTTACATTAGTTTCTTTTTTGTACTCTGATAATAATATCGTATTATGTTAATACCGAATACAACTCTCTGAACTGAATCCTCCACTTATCATATCTTGCAGACATTAGCATGGGTATATTTTTAGGTAAGGTTATTACTGCAGTAATTTAGCAATAACTGCGAAACGCAATAGCGGAGATTATGTTCTAAGTCACTGAGGTAATAACAGTAATTGATATACAAAATTATGGACAATTTCAGACTGGAAGCTTAGCAGGTGTGTAGTCGGTCTCATAACCCCATTCAACTATAAAATTAGTATTTGCAATATGTGGCGAATACAGTCTTTAAATGTCTAGGTCTACGACTATTTGAAACTTCCTTGTTCCGTATCTGAAGTCTGAAGCAACTTGATAACTAACAAAATCAAACTCTGTCGTAAAGTTACGGAGTTGTGAAATCAGGATTTTTGACACCGAAGCCATAAAATTCAAGCTCATATAACCTTTCAGCGGTAACGGCACCAGTGTTTATGAAATGGAACTGAAATAGATTTACGCAACGCCTTCATTGATGAACGTTCTTTTATTTATAAAAGATTTTTGTCGTACTTGACGTAAATGGGGAAATCTGACATAAAAAACTTCAGTGACAAATTGTTCTTAAAAAACCTTCTGTTATTAAATCAAGGCAAAGTACCTAATGGTGAAATTCGCTAAGTCACGTACGTATTCATCAAATAAGGCTAAATTCGTTCACTACGGTTCATAGCAGGTTTATACTAGAAATCTCAAAACTGATCAGTGTGTTTACGAATTTTTTTCCTTTTTTTTAGTTTTTTGAGACTTTTCATACAAATTAAACAGATTTCAGTTACTCGTTTTAGTTCGAACCTTCCTTTTTTAGGATCAATTCGCAGGTAAGAAGTCAAGTCATCGTCTCAATTTCGCTATTGCCCAACGTCCAATTATAACAAATATCAGTTTCGTAGCTGATTGATGTCAAGGCCAGGTGGTGGTCTACTGGAACAGTTCTGAGTCAACAACGACCTGTTGTTTAGGTTAATCGACTAGACTAGGGTCAATAACGAAGGAATATAGAGAGTGTTTTTAAGGTTAAATTATCTGTGAAGGCAATTTTTGATCATCTGATTGATTGAATGCGGAATTTTCTGATAGATTTTTCCCTATAGTGGTTGGTTGGTTAATTTCAGGAAGATATTTTCATGAGCCCATTTCTATAATTCACAAAGTGAATAAATAGGCACCCTTTCAGATACAGGAAATAGTCGCGTTTTGAATCTTTTGAATGTTGAAAAAGAATACGTAGAAAATATACTCGTGGACAAAAATATCGACTCAAGGTTTGTTGCACGACTTTTGAAAAAATAACTCTAGCAAAAAAAAAACACTAAATCAAAAGTTCAAAATCTGCGTGTTTACTCTTTATGATTTTAGTTTGGTGATTTTCTAGATTTTTGTTTTTTCTATTTAGTAGTTTTGTAGACTGAGTTCTTTTTTCAAAAGTCGGTCAAGAGATTTTGAGTCGATTTTTTAGTCTACCAGTGTATTTAAATGTAAAAGCAATACTATGCGATAGAAAACGGAAAACTAAGACCTTATTGGATTTGAAGATACTAGGTCATACTGTCATACGTTGGTGAGCTATATTATTTAGATGGCTTCACCTATACTCATTTTAACGCGTTTAACATAATCTAGATTGTTGACGTGCAAACTAATTTTGTTGCAATATTTACGCTTCATTTTTCGCACTACTATATAGATAAATGTGTAAAATATCGTATCTATTGCCAATTCATATTTAATTAAATTTCTGATAAAATTTTGCCCAGAAACGACGATACTGATCATGCCGCATTCTTATCTTTTCTATCATATTTATATCGCTATTTAAACAAAATAGCACAGCGACCGTTCTTATCAAAAAACACAGTTATCATTATCGTACGTAACCCGTGGCAGCTGTTTGCAGCTATATCTATAAAAAGGAACATAGAAATCCGCAATCAGCAATAGCAGTGTGTAGTAGGAACTGTGTTGATTAAAACGTCCTTAGTGACACTGTGATGTATTAAAGACTCGGAAGTGTGCTGTCATAGCGAGTGCTGTAATAAAAGACATAGTTGTAAAACAGCTCCGAGTGTCTTGGCTCTGACTTGTACTTACTGGAGACATAAAAGTTACATTGTTTTGCCCTGTTGCTAGTTACACTTTTATGGTGTACGACAGTCATTTTATAGCAGAAAAAACTCAACATATTGCAAATTCAACTTTGTGATCTTAAATAAAATGTTGATTGACCTATATTTTTGCTTCCGAAGCTTCGATTCAAGTTATTAAGTATGTTGTTTAGGTTTATTGTTAGTTATTCTTGTCTATTGCGACATTCGCATATACAGTTAAAATCTTATTCATCCTAGGGACTCTCATGTCGCAGCAGTGCATTTAATTCTTATTCCGTACGTCACTTTAACTGCATAAATGCATTCTTATTTTGCATAATCATTTGAATTCACATCTATGCGTTAATATCGCCCATCTAAGTAGTTCAGAAGGATTCTGTCTTCTCTCAAGCTGCACTAAACTGCGTAACCTTCATTTATAACAATTCTGTCTTCCATTGGAAATTATTTATTTAAAAAATTCGTTAATTCTCTAAGAACTTATCTATCACAGTGCTATTCACTACGTTGATTTATAAAATAGTTGTTAGAAGTGCAATAAACATAACCATGGACATGCTACGGTTTGCGCTGGTTCCGCTGTCGCTGACGATAGCTCTTACCTACATCAACGTAAAAATGTAAGTTGTTCCATTTCAAACTTTAGCTTATAACATTATTAAGGTTTTGTATAATTGTAGGTACGTACTCATAGCAAATTCATTAGAAAATTGGTGTAATAGTTCCTACTATGAATCTCCCTTCAATTCCCTTACTTGTTCATAACGATTGATGCGGACTAATGTTTCATATAATATTTGTCTTATTTTTTCTATCTCATAAAATAATTTACAAACAAATACAATCTACAATAGACAAGTATTAGTATTGTTACGGTTTGTTAAGATTATAGGAATATTGTTCTTATTTATACACCTACATACATTATATACATATTTTTTTTGTTTCTTTCTTTTTTTAGTACCATTTATACTATTACAGCGCATTACTATACTGTACATACTTGTACTCTTAATAGTTAAATAGATGTATTCCCTCCTTGTATCTTCGTTTATTGCGTCTGCTTCTGATAGTCATCATAAAATTGAACAGAAAAACACCAAGTAAGTTTCAACTGTGCTTTTGTGTTTCTCTCACAAGTTATCGTGTCTGTACTAAACAGGTTAAAGCTTTTTAAAAGCTTTGTACTGGAAACTTCGATCTTCGCTGATAAAATACGAACTTTCAACATTAAAACTTCGGCTCTTCTCGGGTTTCTTGTAATGTAAAATAATTATAAAACAAGTACAATTTATAACTTTATTTTGTTTTAGATAAATATATTGTTTAACCAAAATTAACTTGAAAAAATTTATCGTCTGACTGACTTTAAAGTCATGACTGGAAACTTCAATGATTATATTATACGAGAGCTAGGAGGATGTGATATCAGCCTATTAAAACTTTCATAATGTCTAGTGATCTGGTATGAAATGTATTCCACAATAGGAACAAAACAACCTTTCCATTCTAACCTCAATTTCGATTTGTCCTCAGGAACGCTTACAGTAGAAGAGGTGTACAAGGACCGCGACCAATTCGCGGGGCTCGTTCGCGAGGTGGCTGCTCCGGATGTAGGTCGGATGGGCATCGAGATCCTGTCGTTCACGATCAAGGACGTTTACGATGATGTGCAGTACCTAGCCAGCTTGGGCAAAGCGCAGACTGCGGCGGTGAAGAGGGACGCCGATGTTGGTGTCGCTCAAGCCAACAGGGATGCAGGCATCAGGGTAAGGACGGAACACTTCAATTGTTTTGGAGCTCGTATTGAGAATGTGATATGTGATAACAGTAAATGCAACTCCAACCTTGCTGTTACGAGGCAAAGTTAAAAAGCGGCGCGGTGGACGGTGAAACTTAACCATAAAAAATATTTTGATATAACAAAAATTTGTAGATAAGAAAAATTACACGATAATTACTTCCTTTAGAATGTATCGCAGCTTTGACAAACTGATGATTATATAAACTTCAGACCGAACACATGTTCTTGAGGAATACCTTCGCAATAGTTGGAAACTTGGAACGTATACGTACACTAATTTTCTCTTGTCTAGTTCAGCTTACTATGTTATCAGCGTGCAAATATCAGCTTAGTTAGAATAAAACTTATTTAATCGATATATTTACGTAATTCTGAACATATTTTCATGATTGATGCAATCAGAATCTTCAATAAAATCTCGTGACATATTTATTTGTTTTTCACTAGGAAGCAGAATGCGAGAAGACGTCGATGGACGTGAAGTACTCGATGGATACCAAAATCGAGGACAATACACGCATGTATAAGCTGCAGAAGGCTCAGTTTGACCAAGAAGTCAACACTGCTGTAAGTAATTAGTTGCAAGTTCATCATTATCACCATATCATCCACTAAAAGCTGAGGATTATTTAGGGTTCTGTTTTTGATGAAAGGGTTACGCATGAATTACCACAAACACAAATTACTCTGAAAGATGTAGTATAATGCATTGTGTATTTATTTATCGCCTTAAAAACGGTGAAGTTTGCAAAATTTATTTAAATTTAACGCACATTGGTGTCATTTGCATTCTGCCACAACGAGCTACGCTGTTTCCTCGTGAATAGTAAGCTTTGGTGCTAAATTGTAAATTTACGAGTGCCAATATATTACCTACATTTTGTTCTGTTATATACGGTTACGTCGGTTTTCATTTATAACACTTACGTGAACTGAGTTTTGTTCTTTATACTCGTACTTATTCATTTATGAGAAATTTATAAAAGCCAATTTATTCCCTACTCAAGCGAATAATTTTCTAAAATAAATACAACGTTTAATTCTCGCTTCTAAAAGTCTTGTTTATGGGAGTGTAATTAAAGTATCCCAGTTCAGTGCCCATCATTAGATTCCTAGCTCAAGAATTGGGTATTAAATAAAACATAATTCACCTGGGATCGTTGAGGCAGAAACTGAATGAATTCCCATTTTTCTTTACTTATAGTACTAGTTTACTAGTATCTTATTATCTGTTCTTATTGATACAGGTCTCACTAATATTATAATCGCAAAAGTTTATTTTTTTATTTTAATAGGCATTTAATTTTTATTCCGGAAATATCCTTTGGGATATCTCCCTCAAGGATAGTCATTTAATGTTATCGAAAAGTTCGTATATTTATAAAATTAAATTGGTTTTTAGAAAGCCGAGGCTGCTTTAGCATACGAGTTGCAAGCCGCGAAAATTAAACAGAAGATACGAAACGAGGAGATTCAAATTGAAGTCGTGGAGCGTCGCAAACAGATTGAAGTAAGTAGTTAACGATTACAACATTTTCTCATGAATAACTAAATATAAATGCCCTTTTTAACGTAGTATTTGCACGCTGCCGCTGTGGTTTTATTCCATCTGGAATTTATTTATTTACGTATATTTTATAGTTTATTGTGAACAAAAGGATTATAAATCCAGACTTAATAGAAAATATTTACAAATGGTAATTTAATTCTACACTTTCCGATCGTGAAACGTTTACGCTTTTACAATCAGTTTTTCATATGGGTTTATTTTTGTACATTCTAGGTGGAACAACAAGAGATCATGCGCCGTGAAGAAGAGTTGATTTCGACTGTTCGTTTGCCCGCCGAAGCGGAGGCCTACCGCCTGCAGGCTATTGCTGAAGGAAAACGGTAACACCACTTCTTTTTATTTGCTTTCTTTCTGGTTATTCTTCCTTACTCGATCACATTGAATTATCCCAATGAATTTAGATGGATTACTTTCCAGCCTTACACATCGTTGAACATTTCCATTCCTTGTACATGAATACATGCAAAATCCCACCGATTAATAAGTGTCAGTAGATTTATATTCGATAAATGTTTACCACAATCTCTTTCAGCACACAAACGGTGGAAGCTGCCAGGGCGGACGCCGAACGCATCAAAGTGCTGGGTCTGGCTGAAGCTAACGCCATCGGGGACGTCGGCAAAGCTGATGCCGAGCGCATGCTCGCCAAGGCTAAGGTCTACAAGCAGTACGGAGAGCCGGCCATTATGGCGCTTGTTCTCGAAGCATTGCCCAAGGTGAGTGTCAGTTTGATAACCTTCGAGAAAATACTTACAACAGAAGTCATTTCTAACTCAGTCAGTCGAAAGTGCATTGCATTTTGTAATATTAAAGTAACAGTGTAGCTAAGAAAGCTATATCGTCCCCACCCACTGCGGAGCCATAGGTCTCTTCCCATACTTCGGGAATGTGGCCTAGACACACTCCACATTCACTTCTTCTTTTGTCGAGTAAAATATAACCATACGTTTCTATCTCGTTGTACCAGTAGTTAACAACGTATACAGAATTTTCGTGAGTCCACTATTGGTCGGAATAAAGAAGAAAAGCGAAATTTATACGAAGACCTTACACATCAAATCGTAATCTCCAAAACAACATTACCTATATTCCAGATCGCAGCAGAAGTATCGGCGCCTCTGGCGAAGACCGACGAGATCGTGTTGGTGGGTGACTCGGGCGCCACGGGCGAGGTGGCGCGGTTGGCGAGCGGCCTGCCGCCGGCGCTGAAGACCCTCACTGGCCTGGACCTCACGCAGGTGCTGAAGCGGCTGCACCCAACTAACGCCGGCGGCGGAGGTAACGTGTCCAATATACTTCATCAGCCGAAAGACTTCCATTGCTAGACAAAGACTTCCCCAAAGGATTTCCACACCGACCGGTCCTGTGCTGCCCGCATCCAGCGGCTTCTCGCAACCTTCATTAGGTCATCGGTCTGCCGAGTGGGAGGCCTGCCTACCCTGCGTCTTCCGGTGCGCGGTCTTAATATATTTACTTTTTAAAATTGAGTAAGATGACAAAAAGCTGACGGCCCACCTGATGGAAAGTAGCATCTATAACCTCAGAAGAGTTATCAATGCCTTGCCGATCTTGAGGGCTAAGATGGAATGCTTTTATAACTTACTTATTGTGCTAGCTCTGCGAACCAATGAAGATCTAGGTCTCTGACACTAAGACGTTGAATTTGATTGAGATTATTTTATTTATGTTTCGGGAGCCACTGATGAGGTGGTCATCAAAATCTTTTCGATGACATTTAATCGTATCATTCTGTTTTGTTACGCATAATTATAAAAATATACTCGGTTCTTGCTTGTGGATAAGTGTCAAGTGCACTATGAAGATGTATCGACAAAGTCCCCATTGTCCCCAGAACCCTCAACGAACTCTGCTAAGAAGCCAGTCGCAGCCTGCTAATTACAACTCTGACGTCTGCCAACTACCTACCTCCCGGACAATACCTTCACAGTGCCATGTGGTAAAACAGTGTTAGTTACCAGTTTTTAACAACTGCATCAAAATACGGGTACCAAATAATTTCTTACCTGAATACGAGTACCTGAAATAATAACCTAAATAACAAAAACACCTGAATAAAATATATCCTAATCAAGACGAATCTAACAACCGATCACGCTATCTATCAAGCCGTTTTGACTACAAGCTGTAACAATGAAATGGACATACGCACATATGTATACATGCACCCGAAAAACAATAAGTTCTGCTTGGGCAGTCGGTTAAAGGTATGGGAAAATATGTGACTATGAGCTATCGAACAAAAGTATAGTATAGTAAAAAAAAGTTTCAAATAAAGACCAAATAGCTTACTGAAAGACATGTAGAATGCCTCATATATACGATAACTTAATACGCAGTTGATACCGAAACAAAAGTAACCATTCAGTGAAGTCTTGACTACCTACTTATTTGATGCCCTGCGATGTTCAAACTAAACTATACATAAACGATGTAAGTATTTTGCATTCCACATAATACTTTTACTCGTTTTAACATATATTAATTTAATTATTTAAAAGTTGTAAATGTGATTATATTATGGTACAAATCCCATTCTTAACTTAGTTAATTAATGAAAATAGTTAGCAAATATTGTTTTATTGTAAATGTCGTTGCCAGATAATTTACAATTGAGCAAATCATGACATCATCATACCATCGCATGGCTCCAAAAAACGTAGGTTATTTTAGAACAAAATATAGTTTCTGGCGTTGCGTTGGATAAAAAGTAACTCTGATGACTTGCAGTCATGTAAAGTCGTCATTGATCTGGCAACAACATATCTATTTTATTTAAGTGGTGTCGAAGCAAATATTTTCAGTACCGTACATAAATACGCACTTTTTAGCTCTGATCAGTTCTGGCTGTAATCTCCATAATTGTAATTCGTACTTGTGTGTACTATAGGTAGGTAGATATCATAGGATACCATTTGAGGATCAAAAATTGTAATATTAGAACCAGGGGTCCGTAAATTGAGCCTTTGAGCTTAGAAAGAATAGATTTTGTACAATCTTCTATGTATTAAGTCGACGAAGTGTTCTTAGAATCTTATACCCTACTGAAACACTGCCTTTTGTAGTAGTACCTACAATGGTTGTACTTAGGTTTGTCTGTTTGATGTGATCTACAGTCATGTGGAAAAGCTCCAACTTAGTGTTGTGCCCTTTGAGAGTTGACAGGCATTTATGAACGTGATTCTACAATCACGGTTAAGTACTTAGGTGTGACTTTTTCTTAACGTGTGGCACAATTGGCTATAGTTATGCCATAACGATCCAACTGATTAAAAGGGAGTGTACTTTATGTCACTGACGTAAAGACTTACTTTAAATGATTTGGATCGTTATGTTAAAACTATGGCCAATATAACCGTGCTAACCCACAAGGTATAGGTGTGATGTGTTATTGTGATTAGTAGTGCTATTTCTCACTGTCGCCTAATTTTCCTACGTGGTTTAGAAAAGTTTTCAAAATTACAAAGAGTAGGGTATGTCATAAATTATTTTTGGACTACTTATTTTTAAATTTATAAGCGTTTTTGCTGTTTTTGCTAATTAATGTCGGCGTAGAAGATTTCAAATTATTATAAAATTTCCTTTTATGTGTCTATTATATTGTTATCGTAATTGTGCACACATTAAATTATCAAGTTAATTTCAAGTAGTAATACTTTGTTTTTTTTTGTGTTATCTATTATCAAAATCTCGTCACGTAATATATAAATGTGGAAAATACGACTAAATAATGATTTATTTTTGAAATAAAGATATGCAAAATGTATATTTTCTGTTTTATTTTCAACCAATCGTTTATTAAGATCAAATACACTTCTTGGCCTATGATATAGGAGAGAAGGAAGTAATTACTTTTGATGACTAGGGTTATAGAGTTCTCCTCGTATATTCGTCTTCATTAACTGCAATAAAAAAGAAACACAATAACTATTTATGTATCTAAAGTACAAGAATTAAAACTAGAAACCAAATAGGTATCAAACTTGGAATAATGATACCTTAGAATTTTTAAATTTATTCTCTTTTTTTTCACGGGACGACAACTTTTACAATATCGACCAGATGGCGTTGCTGGTTGGTGGTAACTTAAAATATATCTTGTAATATTGATCCCCTACCTCGACTTTCTGTTGATAGGTGAGCTCGGTTTTCGTGAGGACGTATGAAAGTTTCGCCAGAGCTGCCTCCGCGGTCATGTCAAATGTGGGCACAACGCCACACTCAACCAACAGCTGAAACAGTTATAAACATTTTTAACAACTTATAAAAAAACTATGGATTTTTTACTTGTTTGTTTTTCCTTTCACGTCGCAAGGGAGCAACGGATGGATGTGATTGTTTTCACACAACCTACACACAGATTGTTGACACGATACGTTAAGAAGTGAGATAGGATATTTTTATACCGGAAAAGTTCAAAATTCCCGAGGTATCGGAAAAACGTTTTAGCAGTATTTATGCCAAAACTACTTAATGAGTGTTCCTACAATTCGGCATATAGCTAACTAAAAGCTGGGAAACAACTAGTTAAGAGGATCTCGGAAATACATTTTCGTGCTCACTTAAGAACAGCCGTAAAAATTATATCCACGGGGGCGGTGCCCTGGGCAAAAGCCAGTTGGATATAAATTGCCCTGCCTTTATGGTGATAGAGTGTAATCTCATTTAGTGCATCACCACTAGTGGCATTAGGCAGTACTCAACGCACGTTTATCGTTTATTGTACCCTCCTAAACAAAGATTAGTATACATTGCCGTAGAAACGTAACCTATGCAGAAATAACTTTTATAATGAGTGTAACAATACAGGGTGTTAAAAAAGTGCGTTTGAGATTTTAAGGGCTTATTCAGAATCAGGCATAGAATAACCCCTTGAAATTTTAAATGCACTTTATTAATACCATGTAAACCACCACAGGTGTAGGACTCGTTAACTGGTGCTTGTACTCATCATACTAAAGAACTTTTGTTCCGCGACTACCTCGACTTTGTTCAAATTTTTTTACGGTTCGAGATGGAAATCCCACTTAACGGATCCTATTTTGTAACGTTTATCTATTTTGTTACACTCTTTATAGCGCTTTACAGTGTTTACATTATCCTGGATGAATCTGTAGTTAGAGTTAGAAATGTGTCCAATGAACTTTTCGCAAGATTTCCAATCTTCTTACTCCTTGTGGTCTTAAGGGTTTGGATGAGACCAATCCTGATTAGAAAAAAAGACTATTTAAATAAATATGTTATCATTAACCTCCTACCAGTCCAGTCTCGTAGATGGCCCTGCCCAGCACGGTCCCATTGATACACTGCGTCACATTCGCCACGATAACATTGTTCTTGACGGCTCTCTCGATCTCCGTGTAGATGTCCTTGCGTTTTACCGGCATGTTGCCGTTGCCGTACGTTTCTAATACTACACCTGCGAAGAGAGAATTTTCCATTTGTAGGAGTTTAAAATTTAAGTAAATAGCTATCAACACTAATATTAGAACGAGGTGAGACTGAAAATAAGAGCGTAACGGCGAAGATGTCATTGTTTTCTTTTTCTTCAAGTTTTGCTTCAATACACTGCAGTAAATCATATGAAATAGACGCAGAGGTCATTGATTGATCTGATATTTTTTTCAGGTACACGCAGTTATTGCTTACCTTAGGTCGCATTCACAATGAGTGATGCTGAGAAGCGAGGAAGAGTATGAGCTTAGAAGCGAGAGTAACAGATGACATTGTCTGTATAAATGTCACTGGAAATGAAATCTAGACTTTAGTAACTAGGCTTGCATAAAAAAGCTGACTTCATAGTTCAACAAAAGAATACTACAAATAACTACGTAAAGAAGCGAACCTCACCTCCACCAGCCGATATAATATCTCATCTGAACTGATGGTAAAAGTAACGGCAATTCTTACCTTCCATTCCTTCGAAGACTGCTCGCATTACTTCTGGCGTTATAGTTGGGGCTATTTTGAGGACGTAAACCTTTTTGGAAAGTCTGTCATGGAGTCTACATTCATTCGGTACGGATCCTGGAGGATGAATTAGCATTTTCGGGTCAACATCCATAGTAGTCTTGGCTTCCAATAGTGGAGGAAAGTTTGGCGAATCGAACGCGTAGATGCGTGTGTTTGATACTTTTTTTACTCTGAAAACGTCAACAAATATTATTATAGCATCTAGGGAGAACAATAAATATATCAACAAATATGATCGTCATACGACAAGCGATAATATTTTTTAAAACTGTATCATTTATGCAACTACTTCAACTTTTATTACAGGTTCAAATTTTAAGGGGTTCCTCAATCAAGTATAGAATTCTGTAAAAATGTTGAAAAAATCCGCTGTTCAAATATTTTTTTTCAGACACTAAATCTGAATAATGAATCAAGACTAAAAGAAACTCATTTTTTAACCCCCAATACAATTATGGCGATTCTACCAACATCCAAAGTAATATAAAATGCATTGTACTTTATTATTATAATTTACTTGTGCAACAAAAGATTATAGTAGGCTTGGTAATAAAAGAGATGACAATAGCAAATTTCAGATCTCGGTTTCTACAAAAAAACTAGTAAAAACAATATTTTATGAAGTTAGAATTTCTGCGTCTACTATTACTCTAAACCAAGGAATTTATATGTATTGCTCTAAACCAAAAGGCTCTCATTCTATTACGGGGGTTTCAGTGTCGCGGCTTAATAAATAAAGAAGCTTTATTGTATATTCAGTAAAAGGCAGGGTTCGAAAATATCCGATATTTATAATAAATATCAAAATATCAGATATTTTTGATATATATCCGATATTTTCGATATCTTTGATATTTTTGATATTTATCAAAATTACATACTAATTTCAATTTCTTACTTTAATACATGATTTTCGAAATAGCTTAATTTAAAATGTAGGTATATGTTTGATAATTTGAAGATTTTTATTAAAATAACATTCAAATTTTATACTCTGATATGTTTTTTCGAAATAACTGAATCTAAAATGTATATTTTATTTTTGCAAATTTGAAGATATTTAATTAAACTAAACTCATTTATTTATTATTGTGATAATCATATCTTTATTCTTTGCATTTGGCACATTCATTCGTAAGAAGCAGCTCTTAGAAGCTAGGAAAATATAAATATCAATATTGATATATATCAAGCATAAATATCAATTGATATATATCATGATATATATCCGATATATATCAATTGATATATATCATGATATATATCCGATATATATCATGATATATATCCGATATATATCAATTGATATATATCATACGAACCCTGGTAAAAGGCGCATTGAGTAAATTACTACTTTTATGTCCACCTAATCTAAATTAACAAGCAAGAGGCAGCAACCCTCGGAGCAATACAAGCAGAGTAATTATGGCTATGAAACTGTGACTGTATGTTTTGAAGCGTAAAGTGCCTATTTTTAAGCAATTACGAATATTGAAGGTCAGAAGGAAATGGACAAGTCATTATCCTTAATGAATATCTGAGATTTAATCTGAGATAGATATTTGAAATGTATTTTAAAATGCCCGTTTCGTTTTCGGCTTTGGTGGTACGAAATTCTTTCCTTCCTTTATGTTGGGACAGTTTCAGGATAACGAGGACTCGTGGGTTTCCAGTTATTAAAAACACTTTAGCACTATTTAGTTTTATCACTTTTAATACTTTAAGTATAAACACAACGTTTCACTTCCGAAGATTTGAACAGAATCACAGGCGCCCCGTGCGTGCAGGCCCTTTTATTAACTACCGCCCTTCCACAAAATATAATCAACAGTAAACAACATCAATTGAGCTACTCTGTAAATGTATGCATGTTACAAATTAAAAGGCGCCATCTATTTTATGGGCTTAGAAATACATTAACTCCTGCTAAAATTAAAGGATAAGCAATAAATATTGCAAATATACATTTAAATACCTTACAGCTCGGCCGTCCTGTTTTCAGCGAGTCCCTTCGCTGAGGTTTTGATACATTATTGCCTATGCAATACATTTATTTCTTAAATTAAATTAATATAATCTTCAATTATTAACATTATGGTGGGCCATTGCATTGAAAATAAGTTAATTTTATTAAAGATAATTTGTTTTGTTTTTTATTTAAATATACCTATATAAAAATAAACCTTATTACCAGATTAACTTTATATAATCTAATATTATATTAAAAATCAAAATTCCACAAAATGTTGGTAAAAATAATAATATTACTTCAACAAAACAAAACAATAACTCAGCTGACTGACAGTCAACTACATAATTAAACTTATTTTACAATATTTTATTTTAAAGTTAGTTTTCAACATGTTTGTTGAAATATTTTAAGATTAATATGAAAAAGAAATCAACAGTAAGAAAAATATAAAATCTAAGTATGTACTTGATAATAAATTGTAAATGCACTTTTACACATAATAATATTTCAAGGACAAAATTATTATAACCTATGTTAGTGATAATTTAAATATAGGTTCATTAATATTAATAATTAAATACTTATTATATACCTATACTTGACATAATAATCATATCATACAATAATCATATGGCCGGTGCCAAATATAAAATACTTTACATATTGTATATTTATATAACTATTTATTCATTCTTCCTGACTACTAGAATCATCCTTATCATCACTACTATCTAATATTCGATCAAAACTTAACCAGGGTTGTATTTTATCTATTGCCACTATATTTTCATAACGCCGACCATTTTTGCGAGTTAACGGTGTGTCTTTTATAACAAACCGGTCATTTGGAAGCACTTTTACTATGGAATATGGACCTTGATATTTCGCAACTAGTTTTTTAGATGTTCCGTCATGTGGAACTTGCCTTTCTACCCGAACTAAATCTCCTTGCATGTATTGTTTTGCCACTTTCCTTCGATTATTAAATCTTTCGCGATCTTTTATTTGTCAATTTAATTTTTTTGCTAGCTTCATTTCTTATTGTTTCTAATGACTGAGAAGACGCGATAGTCATGGTATCGTTTAGTATTGAACTAATTTTGCCTTCCGATCTGCACGTTATATTGAAACCAAAAAGTAACTCTGATGGGGATTTTTTTGTTGTTTTATTGGTCATAGTGTTTAAACCCATTTGTATGTCAGGGATGTTATCATCCCAAGATTTGTCATCTTTGCCGTGGGTAGTAGTGGATAAAGCATCAAGGATGGTTCGATTAAACCTTTCGACTTGTCCATTTGCCCGAGGGGTTGAAACTGCATTTTCGATATGTTTAATGCCATAAGTAGCTACAAAATCTTTAAAGACTTTGCTTGTAAAACTTGTTCCTTTATCGGTTACTAGTCGCGCAGGTACTCCGAAGTAACTAATGTGTTCCTTTAAAACTTTAGTTGTGGTTATACTTTTTGTGTTTCTTACAGGTTTAAGATTAATAAATTTTGTAAAACCATCTACGATTACAAGCAAATAGCTATTTCCTTTTTTACTTTTTACAAACGGGCCTAAATGATCGGCATGTACCGTGTGAAATGGTATACTTGGTTTATCTATTGGGTGGAGTTCCCCTTCTCGTTTACCTCCGGAAGCTTTATGATGCGCACATTCTAGACACGAAGAAACATATTTCTGTACAAAGCGACGCATCTTTGCGAACCAGAAGTGTTTGCGCAAACGTTGAAGTGTTTTGTCAAAACCACAGTGACCGACATCGTCATGATTCATTTTTACTAATTGCCAGCGGACTCCTTTTGGGACAAGCCATTTGATTTCATCTCCAACAACTCTATAAACGCGATCATTTTTGATTTTATAATTTGTTTTTATATCCATAGGTTTGTCCGATTCTTTATCACTTAATATCTTTTTAATTTTTCTTATCTCTTCATCAGCGCACTGCACGGTAGTGATCCAGTCCTGTTCCAAGTTTTGAATTGATAATACTTCTACGCAAGTTGAAGTTTTGTTTTCATAATTTTTTATTGGGTTTCTGCTTAATGCGTCGACATGAGACATCCGTGATCCGGGTCGATATTCAATCGTGCAATCATATTCTTGGATCTGGATCCACCACCGCGCAACGCGGTGAAGAAGATCACGTTTTATGAATGTTAACCTCAGTGCATTGCAATCTGTATATATTTTGAAGGAGATTCCAATTAAATAAACCCTAAACCGCTCTAGAGATTCGACAACCGCTAAAGTTTCCAGATCATAGGAATGAAATTTCTGTTCATCAAGTGTGGTTCTGCGACTAAAATATGATACAGGATGAAATTCATCGTCAGAGCCACGTTGAAGAAGAATTCCTGCTAAACCATCTTTACTCGCATCAGTGTGTAACTGTGTCTCAGCCAGTGGGTTATATAATGCCAGTATTGGACGTTGTACTAGGAGTGTTTTTATTTCATTAAAAGCGCGATTCTGGCTATCACCCCAAACCCATTTGGCATCTTTTTTTAAAAGATCATTTAAGGGTGCCGCAATGGAAGCATAACCTTTAATGAACCGCCTGAAAAACCCTGATAACCCAAGAAACTGACGCACTTCATGCTGGTTAGTTGGTTTGGGAAATTTAGATACTGCTTCAGTTTTTCTGCATCCAGGTCTTATACCTTTCGAACTCACTTCATAGCCGAGAAAATCTATGGTACTTTCAAAAAAATGACATTTATTTAACTTTAACGTCAGTCCGCCGTTTTTTAGAAGCTGAAGTACTTCTTTCAGCCTTTGTAACCCTTCAGCGACATCTTTAGATGGAATTAAAATATCATCCATGTAGACAATAGCGTATTTTATTTTGGCCTCTGATAAAATTTTATTAATAGTTCTTTGGAACACAGACGGTGCATTAGCCAAGCCGAATGGCATCCGATTATATTCAAATTGGCCGTCGGGAGTTACAAAGGCTGTTTTTTGACGCGATTCTTCTGCAATTGGGATCTGGTAATAACCGGATGCTAAATCCAGCGATGTAAAAACCGTGTTTCCCGATAACTGGTCTAACTGGTCCTCGATTCTTGGTAAAGGATAATGGTCCTTTTTTGTTTTCCGATTTAAGGCTCGGTAATCTACGCATAATCGTTTTTCACCCGTTTTCTTTTGAACTAAAACGATCGGACTAGCGTATGGCGATGAAGACTCTCTTACTATATCGTTATCAATCATCTCTTGAACCATATCCCTTACCAAGACTCTATCAGAGAAGGACATACGGTATGGCCGATAAACAACTGGTTCGGAATCTTCAAGCTCTATTGTCATTTCGGTTACATTAGTATAACCCAGATCTTTGAGTCCACTAGAAAAACATTCATTATATTTTGTTAGCAGTTCTTTTAATTTTAGTTGTTCATCATCAGTTAAATTATGATTACCAGTTATATTATATTCATTTGTTTTGTCGTTATTCAAAACTAGATTGTATGAATTAAGAATCTGTGAATCATTCGATTGTTGGGCTCTAGTTAGCAGAAATCCTTTATTTATTGTAATTGTGTCTGAAGACAAATTGTGGATAAAAACGGCACCTTTTCCGTTTTTGAGTTCATAGTTACCTGGTAGTAAATAATATTCTTTACCAACAGGGCCCCTAATTGATCCGCATACAAAAACGTTTCCATCAAAGTTATGTTTTGCATTTACTTGAACTGCTCTAAACGTTTCAGGAGGGATTGAAACCTCGTTCGAAGATATCAAATGAATTTTTACATTTGATATTTTTTTAAATATTATTTCATTTGGGGTTTTTGTTATTATGATATCTGGTTTCTCGGTAAATGAATGACCCAATAGGACAGGGTGACTAATAACATAATCATCAACAACGTACAAATCAATTGTTTCTTTTATCCCTTGAACCTCAACCGAAGCAGTTGTTTTACCTAAAGGTGGAATAAGGTTAGCACCTATACCTCGCAACATTGGTAAGTCATTAGTTACAGTGATATCAAGTTTTAATTTTTTGGCGGTTGTTAAACTAATTAGCGTGCATTGGCTACCTAAATCTAAATGACATGTCACATCGACGTCATTTACTTTTATATCAATAATGTATTTGTTACTTAAATTATTCGATAAATTTAATTGCGACACATGTTTTTCGTTTTTGTTATTTATGTTTTCTAATAAATTTAGCTCTGACACTTGTTTTTCATTTTTATCTACAGTTTCTTTTTTTTTATCCTTATTATTATCCTTGTTTTTATTTTTATAGCAGTGTAACGACATATGTCCCGATCTGTTACAAGTTGTACACTTTACTGCGGGCTTCTCACATTTAAAACTAGGATGTCCTATTTCATCGCAATTAAAACATCTCATGTTAGTATTTGATGATTTCGATGTACTTGGCTTAGGAGAATATGCTACATTTCTACGATCATTTTTATTTCTAGATGGGTCAAAACTTTCTTTATTTGTAATAACTTTGACGTTTCTAAAGTATTTTAAAACTTGTTCTGTTTCTGTAAACTGGGCTGCTTGAGCTCCCACTCTTACGGCACGGTCTTCAACCCCATATAAAATACAATCTACAGCACGCTTTCCGTATATTTCGCATCTATTGAGAAGATTCTTTTTGGCGTAATAATAATGCTCCAATGACTCACCGTACTTTACCCGTTTAGCAAGCATTTCCGTCAAAAGCTCAGCAAAATTTTCGCGGCAAGGGAATGATTCAATCAATTTTTTTTTCCATACGGACCAAGAAAACAACAAAGATGGTAAACCTTGGTACCAGGTCTTAGCGACACCTGTTAATTTAGGCAGAGCGTAATGTATAATTTCTTTATCACTCCATCCATATATTTCTGCACATTCTTCAACTTTCGTTAACCAAGTCAGCACATTTTGTTCTTTGGACATAGGGTCGAATTCGGGAATTACGTTAGTATTAAATGATAATTTTGGTTTGTCTGAGCTTTTGATGGCATGCAAGATTGATATAAACTTATCTAACATATTATTAGTACTATCCTCATTTAATTTTTGCTTTTTTGGGGAGTAATTACAAGTAACGGACTCACCAACGTCAGCAGAGGGAATACGCCTTCGTTTTCTCGTCGGGTTAGGATACTTTTCACTGCTGTCAGTGTATATTTCATCACCATACTCTCGCTGATGCACATCAACATTGTGTTGCCTGGTAACTTGAAGAATTGGAGAAATGACAGTTCCATCTCGTTCCGTCATTTGTGTCAAACGCCGTGATTGCCCTTCTATCCTGGGTACAGTTGAACGACCATGGCCCTCAGACATGGGTACACATGGGTGAGATTGTCCCTCGAACATGGGTACATGTAAACGACCTTGGCCCTCAAACGTGGGCTCTGATCTTTGCCTGGTATGTGTCAAATCCAATGCCTCTAGACCCTGACCCTCATACATGGGTGCTCCTGGGTCAATGTTGCGTCGATTTCTCATTTGCCATTGTTGTCCAGTATCGTTGGCCATGTTTCCTGGAACTTAGAAATATCTTTGGTTAATAAAAGCAGTTTAAAATATAATAATTTACGTTATTTTTATCCAATAATACAACAAGCAAATGTAAGTAATTTGTACACTCAATTTATAATGAAAAGAATACCTGCTATTATTTAAAAAATAAACATTAAAACTGTATTATACATAAGGACTAAACGATGGAAATAAAAACCTGTCTTTATATTTTCATGTGTTTTTTTTTTGTTCCCATGAAATTTGTGGAAAAAAACAAGCCCAAATTGTAGTAAAATATGTATAATAAAAGAATATAAGGTATGTCTTGAAGTTATTTTTACGAACTGTTCCTTAAATATGAGAACAAGAAGAAAAAAAAAATACACGTCAGGATAACAATCGCAAATTATTTAAGCAGTATTTTCGCTTATCAATAATGATGGATAATGAAAGTGGTGACGTAATTCATGTGCGCTATTTCAAAATTAATAGTACTTACTCCAATTTTAAATTCATATTTCGGTTTGTCGTACAAAACCTTAGCACTATATACTCGTTAGAAAATACAATATAACTTTCCGACTTATTACAGAATTCAATAAAGAATAACACTTACGTTTTTGTTTCCTTCTTAAATCGGTGGCGTGAGCAAAGAATATTAATAATTCTCCTTGATCCCACTTCTGAAACTGTTGGGACAGTTTCAGGATAACGAGGACTCGTGGGTTTCCAGTTATTAAAAACACTTTAGCACTATTTAGTTTTATCACTTTTAATACTTTAAGTATAAACACAACGTTTCACTTCCGAAGATTTGAACAGAATCACAGGCGCCCCGTGCGTGCAGGCCCTTTTATTAACTACCGCCCTTCCACAAAATATAATCAACAGTAAACAACATCAATTGAGCTACTCTGTAAATGTATGCATGTTACAAATTAAAAGGCGCCATCTATTTTATGGGCTTAGAAATACATTAACTCCTGCTAAAATTAAAGGATAAGCAATAAATATTGCAAATATACATTTAAATACCTTACATTTATATTATAAGCAACGCTCGTGGAATACCTGGTTCCTCTGAAGAGTTTGGCTCCAAAGAAGACCGTAATCTCTGGTATGAGCTGAGTGGCGGCTATGAGAATGGCGCAAAATAGGTTGTTGTTACCGTCCGATCGCGGCTGGAAGATTGGAACCTAGATGGAAAGAATTTAGATATATGATTATTTTCAATCACATATTAAATAAATATAATTAAATATATTATCACCTTCGACCGTAAAACTCGTATAGCTTGAAAACCACTAAGCCATTTTTCATCAAACATAGCTAAGATCCAATTCGATGAAAACTGCTACAAATTAAGTATAAATAAAAAAACACACTCAAATCGGTCTAGCCGTTTGAGAGCTACGTAGCCACAGATGTACTAGTAACGACTTTCTTTTAGTGGGGGATAAATTAAATGTAATGTCTAGACATTTAAAGATGAAGCTCTGAAATACCTTGTTTTGTTAAAAAACATTTTTAAAGTTTGATTATAAAAAAACACACAATTCTATTTGCTTGTTACATAGATTAACATCATATACCTAAAGTCATTTACTATACGAACTTTCAGATAATTGAGCGTTAATAAAAAAATAAAATCGCGAAATGCCGTTATTTCACCCAACTTTACAAAACTGCGTAATATCTCGGAAACTAAATGCCGACCACTGGACCCTTTTTGCTTGGACGCCCAAAAATATACGCCCACTTTTCCACCGGCGAGGCGAGGCGAGGAGTGGAGTGAGGAGAATTGAAATCGCGTCGGTCCATTTCCACCGAAGATGTGCGAGAAGAGAATTTATTTTTTCCCGTAAAATTTAAAATTCTCTTCCCTCCTCGCCTCGCCGGTGGAAATGCAGCTTTACACTTCTGGTGTCGTCTCTCCGTTACTCTCCTATCGTTTCGATAAAATCTATGGAAAAATGATTTCTAATTTTCTCTGAATATTTTAGATCCCTCGCCTTCTTGCTCGTGAGAGATCTCCCTTCTTACACACCCCTCTTCCCTTCAAGTCCGTTTAATTTGCGGATCGTCTACCGATAAAGTTCTTCTTTCACAAGTTAAAGCTCAAGAAAAAGTAGTCCTCAACTAAGTACAAACCTGAGCTCCAGTTAGCACCACAGTCTTGCCAACGCTCTCCAACATGAAGGACAGCACAGAGGCCCCATAGGCCATGGTGTCTGTCCCATGCAATACCACAAATCCGTCGTAGTCAAAGTAGTATTTCTGTTAAACAAAGATTTGATTCCGATTGCAAATTATAGGTCAATATGCTTTTTCCCGAAATATGTAATTAATAATAATAATAATATCCGGGACAAATCACACACGGTCATCTGGCCCCAAACTAGGATTCCCTGTACTATGGGAACCAGAGACTGATATACATACACGTATACAATTTAATACATACCTACGTATATAGATATAATACAAACCCAGACTTAGAGCAAACAAATCTGCTCATCACAGAAATGTTTGCCCTGGGTGGGGATCGAACCTACGACTCTCGGATCAGTAGTCAGGAGCACTAACCACTGAGCCACCGAGTCAGTCAATTTATTTATGTAAGTAAATAGCACATCAATACTTCTTCTTCTTCTTTGTTTGATAGCTAACCAATCTGTGAGTGTCAGAGTTTTTAAGCCGCCCACACCTCAGACATCAAACTTTCTGATATCAACTACATGGAGGAAGATTTCTTACACAAATTGTAATATGTGCTGCATTGCCCTCAAATCCTATGAGGGTTCTTTTTTTTCACTTACTTTGATGTCCCTGGCCATTTTGATCCAGTCGTCTATAATGAAATCCGACGAGTCCTTTAACTCCTCGTACTCCAGTATTTTGTACAGAACCTTAATGTCCGTGTCCTTGCCATCTGTAGAAAATACAAAGTAAATTTGAATGTAACTTGAGTAAATGTCTAACAGTTAAGAAACATCTAAAACCACCACGTACACTCAATCTGAGCAGGTTGATGCATGATAATATTATATCGACCCTAACGCCACTCATTTTAAGTTCAGATCAGTGTGGGTGGGTACCATCGCGGCGGTTACATCAAGGCCGAACGCAAAATTCTCGAGATTTCGATGTTTTTATTACTTTTCTTGGCTTTCAAATAAGTTAAAAAAAACCGTTCAATGTAAATTGAAGGTATTAAAATGGCCGATTTTTGTGTGTTGGTTTCAACATAAACAAATATTATGTATGAGCAGATTTGTTTGTTCTGTATCTGTATATTAAAATAAGCTTTATATAATATGATGTATCTATGTAAAGTTTCTGGTTCCTATAATACAAGTAATCCAAATTTGGGGCCAGTGTGTGATTTTTCCCAGATATTTCATTTATGAACAATACATTTTGTGATGCGGAACATTGTTTTTTCTTGGTACTAATATCGTGAGCATGCACAGTTAATTCTGTTTCACAGCCAATTTACTACTACTACAATTTACAGAAGGTTCGTTCGTAAATACATATTATATTACTTTTTACCCTAATGTAAAAGTGCTACTTGTTCGAAACTGTAACTTTCATGTCACTAAGTATATTTTCTTTCAGCTGCATGACTATTTATAAAAACTAATCAGACTGTTACGTATTTCAAATGTCATGATAGCACAATATCTGATATGATAAGAGATGTTATATAAATATATTAGCTATTACGATGATATCATTGTATAAGCATCATGCATAATAATAAAGTCCTAAGATAAAGAAACTCGTATAAGACAATTAAGTATATATATTATAAATATGACCGTAATATAGGGCATATTTGCCCTTTATTCACTGAAAAGGGGAAACTAGATGCTTCTCATGATGACACTAAACATCTAAGGAACCTTTTAAGTCAGAGCAAAACATGTTGACGGCTTATTCTATTTGACACTTATTGAACGGAATTGAATGCAAATTTTATATGAAAAGTCAACATCCTTTTGCTTGGACGGTATAGATTTCTTGAGAAAGGTTGTTCGAATTTATGAATAACAGGCTTCCGCCCGCGACTTGGTCCGCGTGGACTTTAGAATTGTGTCCAGAAAAAAAGAAAATGTAAAGATAGCGCCATCTAAGTGGAAATTTTGAGTTTTTAAGCATTCCTACGGAAACCCTTAAGTATTCCGGGATAAAAAGTATCCTTTGTGTTAGCCGAGTGCTTTATCTATCTACCTACCAAATTTCATCCAAATCCGTTCAGTAGTTTCAGCGTGAAAGCGGAACAAACAAACAAACTGACAAACAAACAAACACCCATACTTTCGCATTTATAATATTATATTAGTGAGATGAGATGAATACGCATCCAGGTTTGTTTTATAGTGTCGCTGAAATTCTTGTAAGGAAGTTAAACATGTTTTTGCAGGAATTCATGTCTCTAAGACCTTCATCATATTGGCCGTAAGACCTTGTTTGTCGCTATTCAAGCGTGTATCTTTTTTCTAGACTGAACTGCTTCGATAATTAGAACGAGGGAACCTATTTCCAAATATTAATCCATCGTTCTCCCATTAGTTGATTAACAGAAATCATTGATCCAGACTGGCAATTGATTTGCTAATATTATATAACTAAATAATAATAATAATGTTTATTACAATATAAACATAAGTAATGACAGAGAGTAATGACAAAGAAATAATCATATTTTGCCGGCAAAGACGACATCGCATACTGCTTTACCATTACATCTCAACTTTGCTATGCTATTATATCAGGAATAATAGGTAGGAGTTATTTTTGCATCTTAATTTGTGAAGTTTGGGTAGTTTACATTGGTCCTCACACTAGGCCGAGCCTGTATCGTGAGGGCCACGCAAGTCACGGTTCCTGAAATACTCAGAACGGGAAGACGAGAATGCGTGTGTATGTATGTGTGTGTGTGTGTGTGTGTGTATGTGTGTGTGTGCCGATTTTGAAATGTGTCCGACTGTGTCCGATGTGTCCGATTTTATAAAATTCACTTTCACGTCGCTTCGTGATCATTCAAATGTCTGTTCCCTAGTTACATTCCTTAATGGCTCCTGCCACTTACCTGGCAATGCTAAGTACTCCTTCATGATGGTCTTTGAGAGGTGCACCTGCCAGTACTCCTGGTCGTGGAGTTGCGGTAGCTTTCTGATCACTTGCTCTATGTCCTTCTGCGGCACCAATACTATAATCATCATATTGTACATTAACTAACTGATTTTGAATTATGATTAAAATTTTTCACTGTAGATCATGTCTACATTTCAGAAAAAACTACACTTTTTCACTCTGTCATAATTTTCTTGGCCTTCCATATGTCGGCTTCATATATTTTTTTTTTATGTGATAAGGAAGGCAAACGAGCAAGTATTTTATTGTAAAATAGTATATATTCATTTTCATCATCAGCCCGTATTATTCCACCGTTGGACATAAAAGCATATTATCACATATACCTAGCAATCATTGCCAAATCAGCGCTCCTTATAGCTGACGAGCCAAAAGCGGTCACTCCAACCAGAACTCGCTCTATCCTGCGGTTGTCGGTTCCAATTAATTACCAATTTAAAGCCATCGTAAACAATTTTGTATACATATATACGTTGACGACTAAATCTCTTGTTCTTAATAAACAGGTCAATGACGTAGAGTTCAGATGATATCGCCTATAAAGATAACATTGATGAATTGAATCTTTATACTGGATAAGATACAGGGAAAATTTATTGTTGTATAAAAGATTAAGAAGTTGCTAAAATAACTAATAAATAACACATGTACAATAACAGTATAATAGAATATATTTAGAAATATAATAGGAAAATAATACTACTACTAGATTGTATTTAATACTTGTTTCTTTTCTTTTTTGTTTTTCTATGTACTTTTTAGTTTTTTTTTGTAGTCAATAAAGAGTATTCGATTTGATTAATACATAACATAGACTAATAAGTAACTAATTTAACCTTAAAACTGCATAAAATATATCCTATGACATTCTGGAGATCAAAACGAATCTAAAGTCTCGTCTGCTCGCACTCAAAAATGAAATTGACATACATATACTCACACCTGAAAAAGATAACCTTCCGTTTATGCCATCGGGAAAAATAGCAAGCATAAAACACGGGCTTAGGTCAAGCACCAAGTTCCTTACAGGTACGAAAAGTCTGTTTCTCCAAAGACAATAGTCGAGGCAAAGCTGGTTTATGCTGGTTATTAGCCAACCGCTTTTACACTATAAAGATGTCTAAATAGGTTGACAGATCAAAGAATCTAGCCCTGAAGAGAAACAATCTCATCCAAGTACAACCCTGACCTTAATGTAGTAGTTGACGCAACCGACTTCCACGTCGAGGGTCATGGGTTCGATCACCACCCAGAGCAATTATTTGCGCTATGAACAGATTTGTTTGCTCTGTGTTTGGATGTTTTATTTATGTACTCGTATGTATCAGGCTCTGGTGCCCATAGTACAGGGAGTCCTAGTTTAGCCAGATCAACCTGTGTTATAATTATAAATTGGTTCCAGAATTTATCTATTATATTATTGCTATATTATCTTACCCTAACCATGATACCATTTAACTCATTTGAAGCTATCACAAAAACATCTACTAACGTCTTGAGATGGTCACACGCTCACTCCTACAATAATTAAATTATCAACTAATCTGTTTACATAATGAACACAGCTACTTTACCTCCCCTGTGATCCTTGAGCATACCAAATGTGCCGCCGGTATAAATCACTAACACTCTCTTTGATTGCACCATTTTCACTAAAATAGGTATATAATCTTACTAATTCTCAGCACATAACACTGCCGTAGTATCAACGTGTATTTATAATATTATCAACTAACTGATATGAGAAGCGTGTGCACTATAATGACAAGTCGATGTTGGTACTAAACTGTGTAGTGGAGTGACTAGTAAATGATAAAGTACCGCCCATTTTACCGCATTATATTCTACACGAAGACCTATATGTTACTTAGTAAAGATAGGACTATCGGCGTCGGAACGGAGCCACTTTGTTGAAGCCTATAATATTGTCAAACATTATTGTCAGTCTAGTAGATCGTAACCATCGATTTGAAAAACCAATTAGGTAGATATGGTTTAAGGTAAAGACGGATGAAGAGGTAGGGTTTCGTTTAGCAAAACTCTTAACGTAAGTTTTACATGTTTATTTCTTTACTACAGCTACTGAATAACAGAAAAAGCTACGCATAGAAATAAAGTTCCGTTTATCTCATTTTTATTTCAATGTAACAGACAAACCCACTACCCTACACAGCTAACTTTTGCCTTACAAAGTATTCTATTCTAAGCAAAAAGGAGGGCTATGACTCTATTTGGCATTCCACATTTCATTAAAGGAGTGATTTTGCCAATGTCAAGTAAAAAATGGGAGAATCTTCAATAAAAAAAATTGATGGGCCAAGCCAACGCCAAGTGATGGGCACTTAAAGACGCTTCACGTGGTGATTTGCTACTGGAACTCGGAAAACGGAGCTGTCTCCCGAGTTAATCCTCTTCTTATGACCGCTTATCACTGAATCGGAATCACAGCTATTTCCCCATCACAAAAATAACGTTGAGACTACTCTAAAACGGAAATAATTAAAAAAAATACTCAGCAGACGTGTGCTCGGTACAAGTCCCCCGCAAACAACCGCTCATACAAAGTAGTGCATCTCTCAAGTAGATGACTGTGTTAGCAATGTCGACTGTAACTATTATGTATGTCTTTATGAAATAAATACTTTTTTTAGTCTGATCTGAGCTATTATATAATCTGTGGCAATGTTCGGAAGGGCGAGTCTAGAGACATAAGTCTACGATTCAACAGGATTATGTGATTCACGGCCGTTCGCTCTGGCTAGGGCTTGTACGGTGCTGTATCACGTAAACAAGGTTTGTTGTGTCTTAAAATGGGCAAATACTAAGTCTATTTCTATTGCTATCTCTTACATTACCCATGTGGTGGACAGAAACAGCTGTTTTATTCGTGTCGCGCCGCTTCGCTCGAGAATTAATGCTAGTCACACTTCTTTATGAGCTGTCATACATAAGTAACGTCAACAAAATAATAACATTATAGCTCCTTTATATGTAGATACTTAATCTATAACTGACTGACTCGGTGGCTAAGTGGTTAGCGATCCTGACCTTTGATCCGAGAGTCGTGGGTTCGATCCCCACACAGGGCAAACTTTTCTGTGATGAGCAGAATTGTTTGCTCTGAGTCTGGGTGTATTATATCTTTATACGAGTATGTATGTATTTAAATGTATATGTGTATGTATATCAGTCTCTGGTTCCCAAGATCCAGGGAATCCTAGTTTGAAGCCAGATGACCGTGTGTGATTTGTCCCGGATATTATTATTATTATAAAGGGACATAACCTTCCATATTTCATTTTTATATATTCTAGAAAAGTATGTGTATATGAATATTATGATACTGGATATTCAATTTCATTCGTCACACGCCGTTGTAGAAATTTAATTCCTTATGTTGTCGATGCCGACTATCCGATACAAAATCCAAGATTTTGTTTTTCACGAGTAAAGCCTTAATTAATACAGACTACTTTGATAAAGATGTGAATAAGAAGTTCTATCCGGAATATCCCTGCGTTGAAAAGTTTTCTTTAGTGTCGAAAATTATAGAAAAGTCTGCTTAGGCATTATTTAGATATCTATATGGCTTATAGGCTGTATGTTCGTTGTAAAGCAACATGCTACGTGTTTTTTTAACTATTGTATATTTATAGATCCCCGTTTGCCTATGCAAAAATATTCTGTGTAATAGTATACAGGGTGTAAGGGACAGGTTTCCGAAAACTTTAAGGGCTTGCTCAGTAGACGAAACTGAACAACTTTCCACAAGATTTTTTTTCAGGAAACGAAAAAAAAATCGGCTTCTCCATACAAACTGTACAATCAAGTTTATAATTTGTTCAGTTTCGTCTACTGAGCAAGCCTTTATTACGTTCTCTCGTACTTTACATACGGGGTCTTAAGTCCGCACGTATAGGTAATAGGAGTTGCTGTACTGCCCCCATAAGAAAGAAGACCGCAAAGTATACAGGATGTTAAAAAAAGTGCGTTTGAAATTTTAAATAAATAAATCTGAATAGTGAATCAAGAATTTGTATGAAAAACTGAAAAAAAAAATTGAAGAGCGGATTTTTTCAATAGTTTTCCTGGATTTTATACTTGATTCTGAGTAACCCCTTACAATTTCAAACTGTCTGTCTGTCTGTCTGTCCGTCTGTCCGTCTGTCCGTCCGTCGGGCCGTCCACTTTTTTCCGAAACTATAAGAACTATACTATGTACAGGGTGTAACAGAAGTGTGTGACAATACTTCAAGGTTGGCTTTTACCCATAAAACTGAACAAAAAAAAAAAACTTTTGTTAATGGGTAAAAGCCAACCTTGAAGTATTGTCACACACTTCTGTTACACCCTGTATACTGTACTAACTTGGTAAGTAGATGTATTCTGTGAACCGCATTAAGATTTTCACACAAAAATAGAAAAAAAAAATTTTTGGGGGTTCCCCATACTTAGAACTGAAACTCAAAAAATTTTTTTTCATCAAACCTATACGTGTGGAGTATCTATGGATAGGTCTTCAAAAATTATATTGAGGTTTCTATTTTTTTTTCTACACCGAATAGTTTGCGCGAGAGACACTTCCAAAGTGGTAAAATGTGTCCCCCCTTCCGTAACTTAAATATAAACTAAAATAAGATAATGATAAAACTAGAAAAAATATATGATGTACATTACCATGCAAACTTTCACCGAAAATTGGTTTGAACGAGATCTAGTAAGTAGTTTTTTTTAATACGTCATAAATCGTAAACCGCAAATTACCTTTCATTCAATCAACTCAAATATAAAAAAGACATGTGTGATTATGAATTTATACGGAACCCTCGGTGCGCGAGTCCGACTCGCACTTGGCCGGTTTTTTTTATATTTTTTTGCAAAAGATTAATTAATTAGACTGACTCGGTGGCTAAGTGGTTAGCGCTCCTGACCTCTGATCCGAAAGTCGTGGGTTCGATCCCCACACAGGGCAAACTTTTCTGTGATGGGCAGAATTGTTTGCTCTGAGTCTGGGTGTATTATATCTATATATGTATGTATTTAAAAGTATATGTGTTTATATATCAGTCTCTGGTTCCCAAGATACAGGGAATTCTAGTTTGGGGCCAGATGACCGTGTGTGATTTGTCCCGGATATTATTATTATTAATTATCTAATTTCTTCATAAATAAAAAACAAGACATTTTCAAGAAAATATTTCTTAATTCACATTTTCTAAACATTAATGTGATGTTAAAATGTAAACCTTAACAAAATTGAACTAAGTCTATTTAAAAGACGAGGTAGCTAAACAGGAAGTAGATATAGCTAATAGCTAAATAGTAAAAATAGTATGCTTTAGATATTTTTTTAAATACTCTGTGGTGCCTACAAAAGGAAGTCTAATGCCAATACTGTCACTAGCAAAGCTTTACAAATAGAACTAACATATCCTAAACCTGGCAAGGATTCTACTTCTGCAGTTTCACCAAAGTCATGATCACCACTTGGTGGCGAAGCATCTTGCCGGTCCCACTCAAAAACGCGACCCCAAATAGCAAATGAATATAGCTCTGCGGTTTGCTTCTTTAAAATCAAGACTAGCTGCGTCCTATCTTTATGTCTCTCTTCTGCGTATATGAAGTCTGGTGCTTCCAAAGGCATAATGGAGACGTCCAGAGAAACAGGGAAGAAGGCGGAATTGTTGGCATCTAATGTAGAGTCAGGTTCTGGTGACGG
Source organism: Coleophora deauratella (assembly GCA_958295455.1). Taxonomy (NCBI): domain Eukaryota; kingdom Metazoa; phylum Arthropoda; class Insecta; order Lepidoptera; family Coleophoridae; genus Coleophora; species Coleophora deauratella. The sequence continues at coordinate 6,571,296 of OY282409.1, read as the reverse complement.
CACCACGGCTACGATGGTCAGTTCCTCGAATAAAGCCGTTGTGTTTGGTGTGAACTGTTCTATCCTGGAAATGAGAAAGTATGATAATTATTTAACTCGAAAATTGAATAAATGAAATGCTAATGCCAGCTACCTGGATTTAAAATAAAATAAAGTAGAGCTAGGCCGCTGTATATAGAAAGCGCGTCAGTTTTGAATTTAGAAATATGGAAGTTAGATCCGAACAATTTCTTTTTATTGCCTAATTGCCTAAAATTTGCTAATTTAGTTAATTAGAAAGCAAATGTATACCGAATTATCGAGCAAACGTAAACACTTTTGAAAATTAACGTTCATAGAAGTACTAAAGTCAAAGACCATTTACAAGAATTATATTTCTTACTAGAAAAAGCTAAGTGTCGCATGTTGTCTTACTAACAAATCCTTTACAAATACACCAAAAACATGATCGTACCGTTTGCCGCACGAGTCAATGGAGTCGCCAGTGCAAGCGAAGACGGCACACACGCGAGACCCGCCAGTCTCCACTCCGCTGAAACTGCGCACGCCGCTGAAGACAGCCGCTCTATACTTGTACGCCTACAAGATAATTGTTTTCCTCACATCATGCACTCCTTATAATTGAACAAAAATATAATTGTGTTTGTTGTCTCTAGACCAGTGGTTCCCAACCAGTGGTCCGCGGACCACCAGTGGTCCGCAGGAGCCTAAATATGGTCCGCAAACGATTTAAAACAAATATTCTGCTTTCACGATATTAAAAAAACTTTTGTAGGACAAAAAGTATTACGCGAGTAGGGTAAACATACAAAAAAACATCTATAAATGTTGATTGATGAATTCAATAGTTACTTCCTACAATATACCGAAACAGAAGCTAAAGTTGATCAAAAACTGATTCTCAACTCTTTTAGCGCGGATGCTGGTGAAGTAACAGAAGAAATCCACGAAGAACTCATTGAATTAAATAAAAAAAATATAGAAACTCTAAGGACGCATTAGAATTGAAGTTTTGGTGTAAAAAAGCAATTCATTAAACCAAAATTCGAGAAATCGCCTTGCGCTGTCCTTGGCTTTCTCACTGCTACTTATTTATGCGAACAAGGGTTTTCTGCTTTGTTAGCAATTAAAAACAAGGCCAGGTGTCGATTGAAAGTAAACGGGTAAAATAAAAACCGCAGCGCCGCACACCGGAGCGGTTTCCAGTGCAATGTGATAACCGCCTATGTGATGATTTGCGTGAAGATTGGCTAATGTTATTTCTCAAATCTCCTAAGATTACCGAACTTGTAAAGAAGATACGAGGTCAAAAATCACACTGATTCAAAACTTATTTAATTCATTTCTACTAAAATGATATGTTTTCAATTAGTTCTTGATTAAGGTTTATTTTCAAATTGATTCAGTTTTTTTTGTACATGTGGTCCCTTCTAACAACAAAGAAATCAAAGTGGTCCCTGGTCAAGAAAAGGTTGGGAACCACTGCTCTAGACAGGCTTTACCATCGAATCAACATAATACAATACCTAAGTAATGGACATATTTCACGAATGGCAACGAATGTGTCTCATATAGTGAGTAATGTTTCTTGGTGGAATACCACCGTTGCTGTTGTTATTGTAGCTATTCATGGAAAGCTTTTAGAGAAGCTGCAACAGTTCTGCTCAGTCACACTAATATTTAAGAGAAACTCAGCTTGTGGTAGTTACTGATATGCGAAGAAGATTAAATGAATAGATTCAAAAGCTAGTCTATGACGTAAAGCAAATTTTTACAAATTATCAATAAAACAAGATTATTTTGTTCATATTTATTTAAAAAAACTTACTATTTAGATTTTTAAACTTAACTAAAACTTAAAGAAATATTTTAATAGAAATAAGTACACTAACATCAATTTTACTTTGTTTAATGACTAGTCAGTTATGAAAAAGGGTGACTTTAAATTAGTTCTTGATACCAAAGGCTATGCATGTGCTCATGATATAGCGATGGGCGTTTTAAAACGTAAATAGTTTCTGTAACTATGTATTGGTGCAATAACCGAAATACGGTATTCGGTATTACGAAAACTATGTATTTCCGAAACTATTTATTGGAAACAACTGAGAAGCATGTTTCAAATCTCAAGTTATTGCAAGTCATACATTATTTGGCAAGAGTGGCTTTCTTACTTACGAGGTTTGCAAAAGACCGTCTTGCTATCAAGAAATAATTTCTCGTGCGGAAGTGTTTCAGAACACGCACGAGCAACGAAAAAACACAGGAGTACGTTCAAAGTCTACGTTCTGACAGCAACGGTTCTGTCTGACAATAAGACGGACTATAGCAAATCTCGCAAGTGTGAAAGGGACACCAATATACACACAATACCATGTTTACCACCATAACGCGATAACCCTAATAACCACAGATAACTGGTAACGTAGAAATACCAACACCCTACAATACCAGTATTGTTTTCTCGGTCGCCGATACATAGTTATTAAAATAAATAGTTTCAAAACCCGTTATTGGGTACTGATAACTAGTTGCGTTTCGGTATTGGAAAATCGCGTACCGACCCACCTCTATCATGATAGCAAACAACTTTGTCTAAGGAAACCATAGTCAAATCGCAAAAAAAAAATCGTACTCTCCATACAAATTGATCAATTAACCGGCTAAATTAGTATGACGAACACATTTTTTTTGCTATTTGACTATGGGTTCCTTAGGGAAAATTGTTTATTATCATGAGCACATGCATGCCCTTTGGTATCAAAAACTAATTTAAAGTCAACCTATATGTTTTTTTTATAATTATATATTCTACATTATTTACTATCAGCTAAAAAATACGCATCACAAGATTACCAGTCATTAAGAAAATACCAAGTGTATTTTAGCGTTAGTCTAGGGTATTCGTTTCATGGTTTTTATAAATCTCATTTTCAATATCCCTATATTTCTGCTTATCAATTTCAGTTATTTCTTTCACATGATTCACATCTTTTGTGTAGACTCTACCCCAAATACCGAATGAAACGATATCGTCTTGCGGCGCATTTATTTTAAAAGTAACGAGTTCTTTCCCACAATTTTGTTTTATTTCACTATCTTTAGTGTTGATTTCACTATGATGTTTTGAATCAATGTATGTAAAGTTGACTGGACTCAGTGGAAATTTGTTGATTCTCAGCGAACTGGGATAGTAAGCGACGTTATCGCATTTCAACGTGTCGTTATATTGTAGTCTGTATGAGGTCATGTCTACTCTAAGTTCTTCGATCACCACGTTCCTCTGGTTGTTACTGAATCTGTAAAATTAATTGTATAACATTATTTTTCAATCAAATATAATACACACTAATATTGAATACTACTTTAAAAAATGTGGTGTGGTGGTTTCCATGATTTCACAAACAACAAAACAAAGAAGCTTTCAATCAATTAAATAAATGGAAAAATCCAAGGAAAACAAGACAAGCTGTGGCGAACTTTGCAATACTCATCACAACCTACATTTTTATTTTTATTTTTATTTTATTTTATTTTATTCGGAAAACCAACAGCTTAATTACAACAAAATAACAAAACTTAAATTAAGTTCTAGACAGCCAGATAAGGTTTTCACAGATAGTTTTAAAATATTAACTAAAGCAAACAAAGCAGTTATCGCTAGGCAGACTATAGGTACTTACAAAATAAACGTTCACAAAGAGTATAGAAACAAAGAAAAAAGAATAATAATTTCAAGATAAGAAAAGGAAACAATAGAAATTTGGTAAACATTAAACATCAGTTTAAATTTACTAAGTGTCAAAAAACGCCTGACTCAACAACCGTCTCGCGGTCGCACAACTAGTGTTGAAGAGATCCAGATCAAAATCTTTGAATAGTTTGTTGAAATTGTTACTAGCTCGCCAAAGAAATGTGTTCTGTCTATAGTAGGTTGCAGCAAATGGTAGATAGATAGGTGTATTGTGCCTCAGAGACTTGGCTGGAGCTCTAAGACCAACGCGCGAAAGTATATGTGGGGAATCGATGTTGCCGGATGCGATCTTAAGTAAAAATACAATATCAGCGATTTCACGTCGCCTCTCCAGCGGGAGCAGGTGGTGTTTTTTACATAAGTTGTCATAGTTAGAGGAATGATAGGGTTCACGAATGCGATAACTCAGATAGCGAATAAACTTCTTTTGTACGTTTTCTAGGCGAGAAACATAAGTATTATATCTAGGATTCCAGATCTCCGAAGCATACTCCAAGTTGCTGCGCACTAGGGCACAGTAAAGTATTTTAAGTGATTTAGCGCTGGTGAAATTTTTAGTCGTACGCTTCAGAAATCCTAAAGCACTCGAGGCTTTAGATATGATTTTCTCTATATGGGTGTCAAACAAAAGCTTTGAGTCATGGAAGACACCTAGGTCGCGAATCATCTGTTCTCTGCAAAGAAGTTCGCCCTTTAAGGTGTAGTTGAAATTTATAACGTTACGTTTGCGCGTAAAGGTAACTACACTACACTTTGAAGGATTTAGATCTAAATAATTGGCAGCACAATATCTCTCGAGTCTCAGCAGATCAGACTGAAGAGCATTAGCATCGTCAACCGAATTAATAGATGAATAAATCTTCATGTCGTCAGCGAAGCAGAGCAAAGATGACGTGTGTAGGCACTTGTCGATGTCGTTTACAAAGATAACAAACAGGAGCGGACCTAACAGAGATCCCTGCGGAACTCCACTTGGTATGGATACCCAACTAGATATATAATTGTTCACAACAACCGCCTGAGACCTATTGTCGATATACGAGGAAAACCACCTACATTCCTAAAACGCACATTGAATAAAGCAACCCGACAGATATTTTCCTGGCCCGCTTACTGCACTTCGGGGCAGCAACAGCTTTTCTCATGTGATTACAAATGATCTGCTAGTCCGTTTGGTACTAGTTTATGTGAGCTCTTTGTAAGCTATAGGTGAGTCACTACTTTTTATAAAAATCGACTCATTTAAAAATACCGTCCTTATTTGCTCTAATTAATTTAGATCCTAAATATTATCTTGTACTAACATCAAGAAGAGGCCAAAATCAGTTAGTCTCTGCGCTAAACCAATGGATTGTCTCTTATCATGGGGGTCAAGTGCGACAAATACACCCCTGTTGATTAGCCTTTTTAAAACAGAGCATTATTGCTATAGTCTGCTTTTCTATCTACTACGTCCTTAGATCACAAGTCTCAAGTTTGTAAAGGAAACGAGCTACAAGAACTTTTATCATACCTACCTACTATTTTGTCAAGCTACGGGCAACCGGCTGTATTAAAATGATGCAGAGTGTGAGACGCATGATAAGGAGGAATGATATAGACTCAGGAAGATCCTTTGTACCCCTGGGATGCCACAGGACGATAACATGCTCATTTGTAACTTGCCCTTAATATTAAAGAAGTGATAACGGAACTTACTTGTAGGAACAAGTCTTCGCGTCCCCAGTTTTGCAAGCTACCACAAGGCATGATGGGTCACCTATTTCCTTTCTGGAATACGTGTGTGTACCATCGTGGACAAAAGCACGATACTGATGAGTCTAGAACAAGAAGCATATTAAAAATTCTGATAAAATTATAAAAAAACTTTTGTTCTACAAGTTTACTCAAAATTGCAAAAAGAAAATATTTTTATACAGAATTATTTCTAATTGCTTTGCAATTTCAGGAAGTAGATTCAGTAAAGTTCAACTTGCACACTATTAAAAATACTATTTAATAGTATTTTAAATACTATTTAATAGTATTTTTATACTATTTAATTTAATAAATGTATTCAAGCCCAAACACCAAATTAGTGAAGCAAATCACAGCTAAAAATTAAGCAAAAAAACTCACAAGCAACCTTACCTTGGGTTTAGAATTTAAACAACTTTGCTGAGGTACGTATAGGAAAAGCCCCAGCACTGGGGACTTCTTGGTTTGTTAAAGCACCATAGACATGCAATATGCATAAAATACTATTATATCGTACTTCTATTGATATACCATTCCAAGAGTAGCGTTAAAAAAATTAAACTTAGGTGTTAGTGACTTTTTTTAATTTCCGAACATTGGCGTCGATTCGGTTTTCACGATTAAACTTATTTGACAGGATTAAACTTAAGTGTTCTGTTTTTTCTTTCTATACCGAAAACACAAGGACCGGATGCCTAAATTAAGTTTAGTCCTGTCAAATAAATTTAATCTTAAACACCTAATCGACACCATTATATACTCAAAAGTTAAAAAATAACGTAGAAAAAAGTTCAGTTCCATTAGTAAAAGCGCACCATGCCTTTTTGAGCCGTATACAGAATGTACCAATGATTTAAATGAGCTTATGGAACTAAATAGCTTCTATAGACTTCTGTGAAAGTTCCCATACAAAAATAATCAGTCAGCTTATCTATCTGTATGAAAGGTCCAATATTTTTCTTACGGTTTCAGCAAAGTCGTAAAACAAAGACACCTTTTATTGCTACAAACTTTTGGTACACTCTGTAGAACAATGAAGTAATAAATACATATAGTATTATACTAGTGAGTACCAGTAGTTTTCAGTCAGTTTCATCAAAAATTTACTCACTGGTTCGCCACCTCGATGGTGCAGTTTGACTCGGAAGCGGCATGTGACCTCCTTGTCCACTAGTGTGAACTCCTGGAAGCCGTCCACCAGCGGCCTGCTGGTGAACGCTGGGAGGGAGGGGTCCGTGATAAGCACCAGGCTGTCATGGTCGGCGGGGTTGTCGTAGATCGGGCCGGGGTATGGGAAGTTCACCTGGGAACGGTTTAAAAATTTACGTTCAACGGAGAACAGACAGAACAGACATAAGCTGAGCCTCTAATAGTCAATTTGCTTTTGTTTCCTTCATATTCATGCCCTTGGCATGATCTCACCTGATGGTAAGTGATAATGATGCCGAGGATGGAAGCGGTCTTACCAATTTGTTCTGCAACTCTGTCTATTTCTTCTCGCAGCTGCGTGATTTTGAAGTCTCCGTTGCATAGACTAAATCGTATAAGCAGCCCCAATAAAAGAAATCCAGGGGATTAAGGTCTGGCGACCTTGCTGGCCATTTCAAGTGCAGCGCGTTCAAACCTTGGAACCTAACGACTACCCATCGTTCAAGATCGACAAGATCAGAGTTCTGCAATTTGCTTTTGTTTCCTTCATATTCATGCCCTTGGTATGATCTCACCTGATGGTAAGTGATAATGATGCCGAGGATGGAAGCGGTCTTACCAAGTTTCCCCAACGCAATTTGGAACGGCTATCTTATCTTCATGCCGGTACACATAAATGTTGTTAACATTTATTCAACACTCACTTTTCCTGGCACCTTAGGAACCTTGGAGACCAGGAGTCGAGTAGTGGGTAAACCTGGCATGATGCTGATCAGGGCTCCTGCTTTACCGGAATATATTCCAGATCCTGAAACGTAGGGTTTTAGAAAATGTATATAAATTCGGTATTTTTGTATAAAAAACACTACACACATCGAAACTTATTGATTAAATTATTTGCAAGTTATAAAATTAGATTTTCTTTACAGACCTGCAGAACCCACTCGGACATTATTTGCTCCAGAAGCTATGAAGTTGATATCCATCTCATAGGCATAAGATTCTTGTATTTGTGTAGCTGAAAAATAAAACAAAGCTTAATTTTTGACGATGTCTAATAAAAACTAGCTTTTGTTTGCAGTAAATATAATTTAACACGTTTTATAAAAATTCAAAACGAGGTTTATATTTTAATCGTAGTTTATTTTGAACTTCTAAGACTTGTCTGGCAGATTGGGTTGGTAGGCATCTCACACATGAAATTTCTTGCACACGTGCGAGTACCTATAGGGAAACTAGTTCCGTTTTATGTGTAGAAGCCGCGATTTAAAAACTTTCAGGTATTGTAAAGAATCCTATACAGGGTGTAAGGGACAGGTTTCCGAAAACTTTAAGGGCTTGCTCAGTAGACGAAACTGAACAACTTTCCACAAGTTTTTTTTTTTCAGGAAATGAAAAAAAAAATCGGCTTCTCCGTACAAACTGTCCAATCAAGTTTATAATTTTGTATGGAGATGCCGATTTTTTTTTTCGTTTCCAGAAAAAATTCTTGTGGAAAGTTGTTCAGTTTCGTCTACTGAGCAAGCCCTTAAAGTTTTCGGAAACCTGTCCCTTACACCCTGTATAATTTAACGGCTACTTTACCAGTCAAGAAAGGCATCTCAGAGAACCACATGGTAGTGAAGATGACGTCAGTGAGGTTGTACTTCTGCACCACCTGCACAGCCGGCACCTGGAACATGAGGTCGAAGCAGACGAAGTGGCCGAAGGTCACGCCGAAGTCCGTGCGGAATATCCCCAGGTCCGGATTTAGGGCTGGGTATCTGGTGTACTCGCCGAACAGGTTTATTTTACGGTATCTGAAAATATGATTTTTTGGTGAATTTTTATAATGTTCTTTTATACGTATAAATTTTTACACGGTAGTAATGGTTACGACGAAAGTTCTTTACTTATCACTTAAACTACTAATCCTCACAAACAAACCAAATTTTCATTTAATGCGACTAATTATATTTAAACGCGTTAGTGTGTTATTAAACTCGCTTCCCTACTATGTATATGCATACTCATACTAACAGTTTTTAATTATGCATAACCAGATGAATTCATAAATATATGCTAACGCTAGATACCTTTACTTTATCTTATTGAAACTTACCTATCGATAACCGCGCCAGTCCTGTCGAACACCACGTTAGTATTGAAGAGGTACACCTGCGAGGAAGGGCAGTATTCCCCACTACTGCTGTCGCTGGTGCAGTCCATCTTCTCCTGGACATTGATCACTACATACACTTGGTTCTCGCGAGCCGCTGCTGAGATGTTCACTAGTATCTGAAAGGGGCAAACAAAAGTGGCTAACACTTATGAAGGGACCATGCTTGTAACGTAGCACCATGGCTATAACTTAAGAGAATTAGTTATGAATAAGCATGTGGTTTATGCTTTTTTATATTCCTTTGTGTACAGAAAAAATATTCATGTGGAAAACTCACGTTACAAATTGAGAACAACCTTGTATTTTTCAGTTATACTAGGACAAATAAATACAGCAAAACTGATAATTTTTGCTCTCGATTTAACTGGGCAGTTTAATTTCGATGGAGTGCTGAGTGTTCAACGCATAGTTTTAACTGTAGATCAAATTCAGATTAGTCGATACATTAGTAATTACACCCCTAGGAATAATAACCTCAAGGAACCCTACACCCAAAGACATTGCATTTTAGATGATAATTCGTGGGAACCTATTACAGAATGCTGTTCATTACATCATCTATTTTGCGTACTGAAATTGAACCCGATTTAAAACAGTAAGCACGAGTATGACAATCTAACTGCCTCCTGAAACAAACCATAACTTCACGAAAACACTATTTCAATCCGCAAGTTCGCATAAACCTTGGGCGCCCGGGAAATATTTACCACGTTATAATATGCTTGTTTCATACAATTGACCCGATTATGAATTCACATAGTAATGGAATACGAGATTTTTCTGTTATTTCGTGAAATTACGCGGAGCGGTTGTGGCTCAGTGCGACTTGCGTGGTCAAGTCGATCGCGCCGTTGGACGCTGCATTTATCTCGACCGTTTTTGTTATCACAAGACACGTTAAGCCGTTGATGATTATTGCTATCACTAGATGGCAGTCACTCGGCCAGGTCAATACGCCTTATAGGCGGCTTGAAAACTTCTGAAATTAAGTTCAGCTACTAGTTCCAGAGGTTCTACTAATCCGAAATTGGCCCTCGTGGAGTATGGCCTAACATTTTTGATTTTCGAGCTATTGAAAGAATGATGGGTTAAAGACGTGGGTCGTTAACGCGTTTTTTCCTGATGCAACGCATTACGCGATCTAAGCCACTATTGTTCCTCACCTCATCATACAGGTCCTGGCGTAGAGCAGGGACGGGGAAGTCCCTCAAGATGCCGTGCACTGGAACGTATACGCTCCGTCCTGCACTGGTCAACGTCATTTCAGGGAACACCACTATATCAGCATTCTGTAATTTAACGTCACTTTTTTGTTAGTCTTCAGTTGTGGATGTGTCGGTAAACAATCAAATTCAATATGAATTTGACTAATTACATATGTAGATCGGTAGAGGGAGTTTATTTACGTCCCCATAGGTTGAGATGAACGAAGTTAACATTTCTGAACGTGTATTTCGATGGTGACGTACGCATACGGGAAAATTGCTTAAAATAGATTTGGAAAACTTAAACATTTCTTAAAGTAGTTTTTGTATCACCGAGATATTGCAGTTTACCTACACATTATTTATTGACATCTACTATCAATACTAAGGGGTCGTCCATTAATCACGTGAGGCTCAAAAGGGGGGGAGGGGGTTCAGAAAAAAATCACTAAATATCACAAGGGGGAGGGGGGGTGTACTGAGATATCACGTGTATTTATTTTTTGTTAAACGCGCGATTTCTACAGTAATTTCCAAACGTCGGACTGTTGTTATGTTGTTTTTAACTTTTCCCAAGGTTCGAAACGGCTTCAAGCAGTCATAAACAACCTGCAACCTTAATGTCTGTCTGGAATATTTAAATTTTTCAGAATTCAATTACATTGTACCTGTATTTAAAGATAATATTTTGTACAAAAAATACACATGATTTTGGGTAGGGGGTGGGTGGGGGGGGGGGTAGTCTAAAACCTTACCACGTATCATCAGGGGGGAGGGGGAGTCTAAAAAGTTGCTAAAAACATCACGTGATTAATAGACGGCCCCTAACATATTTATTTACTTTTATTGAAATCTAAAATTCATGCAAGTACCCCATTAGCAAATATATCAGCATGCATATGTCGTGGCTAAATCACAGGAATCGTCAAGGAGCTCCGACAAAACAGCTTCGCGGAGCTCGTTTATGTGGTAACACAACCTACTCGCAACCTAGAGTTTTTTCGGAGCTCCTTAACGATATAGTTATGGCCAGTCTTTCATGATCTGGCCAATTTTATAATCTGGCCATGATATTATTATGGTCTCTGCATTTATTATAAATGATTTACTGCAGTATCTTGGCGTTATTCCGTGTCTAAGTATAGCCAAATCGCAATATTCAATTTGTTGAGATTGTAAACTAAATAGTAACTGTCTGTGGTTATACGTCTTTGGATATGACGTCACTCTCGTTCTTGTGATCTTGTAATGTGCAGTGTGTCTCAGAATAAATCGTTGAAAATTCAAGCAATCTTCTGTTCTTCGCCTCTAAACCATCTGGTTATGGGCCCAGAGCGTTTTGCTGTATAAACTCAAGCAAAAAGTCGATAAGAAAAACATTTTTTGGAGATTGTTATCAACGAAAAACAAAATAACCCCAAAGTTCAAAATGTCGGGAGCGATTCAAACGTCAATTCCAATAGAAAAACTAAAAGGAATAGATGACTACAATAATTGGAAGTTTACCATGAAAATGCTTCTCATGCATGAAGATTTGTACGAGTGCATCGAGTCTGAGGAAGGTAGCAAAGATGCAAAGAAAAATCAAAAGGCTTTAGCGAAAATTTGCTTGTCAGTGCATTCATCAGCTTTTCCTCATATTCGCAATGTTAAATCACCATTTGAAGCTTGGAACAACTTGCAACGCGCTTTTGAGGATAAGGGTTTAAGCAGGAGGCTTGGGCTTATGAGGTCATTGTTTTCTATCAAACTGAGCGAGAGCACAAACATGGAAAGCTACATAATGAAAATAGTAGAGCATGCGCAAAAGCTGAATGACATTGGTTCACCTTTGGAGGATGAGTTCATTGCTATTTTGATGCTAAATGGGTTGACATCTGACTATGACCCGTTGATCATGGCTTTGGAAAACTCAAATGTCACTTTAGCAAGTGAGATAGTGAAATCTAAGCTACTGCAGGAGTACCAACGGAGAGATGACAATGCGGAGTCTGTCACGGCTTTGGCTGTAAAGAAAACATTCAAGTGTTTCAAATGCAAGAAGCCTGGACATACAAAGAAAAATTGCCCGAAAAATAACATCAACAATACCCAGAAGTCAGACGACAAGGAAAGTTGTTCGAGGAAAGGGAAGGCATTGTTGACGGCGTTATCGGTGAATTTGGATAGTGAAGTATGGTACATTGACTCCGGAGCCACAAATCATATGTGTAGAAAGAAGAACATAATGTGTGAATTTGTGACAACAAAATCTCTTTTCGTGAACATTGCCAATGGTTCGAAACTGTCAACTGCAGGAACCGGAAGTGTGCGTGTAGCTTTAAGGGACCATGTGAAAACCATAAGCAATGTATATTACGTGCCAGATCTGTCATGTAACTTATTGTCAGTAAGTGAATTGACCAGAAAAGGTTATAAAGTTACCTTTGATTCAAAATCCTGTAAAATTCTTGATGAAAATGAGGTTGTAGCCACAGCTACATACATAAATGGTGTTTATCAACTAGATACTGTTAGGTTATGTTGTAATGTAGCATCAGATGGTGTCATGGAGCCTCGGTGTGTTGATTCTGGCAGTAGTGACCAGTCTGTGCAGCAGACTGGAAACGGCAGAGTTTCACAAGGGTTGTGGCATCAGCGGCTGGGACACCTCAATGCAAGGAGTATGAATGTTATGCAAAAAGGTATGGTTACTGGCATTTCTTTTGATAATAATAGTTTTAGTCCATGCATAGTTTGTATACAGGGTAAACAAACCAAATTACCTTACCCTAAGAAGTCTGTGAGTAGATGTACTGAAGTTTTGGGTTTAGTACACACAGACATATGCGGTCCTATGCCAGAAAAGTCGTTTAGTGGTATCCGATACTTTCTTACCTTTATTGATGATTTCACTAGGAAAACTTTTGTTTATTTCTTGAAATCAAAGGACGAGACGTTCGAGAAATTTAAACAGTTTAAAAGTTTAGTGGAAAATGAGACTGATAAAAAAATTAAAGTTCTCAGGAGTGATAACGGCACTGAGTATGTTAATGGTAAATTCCAGGAATTTCTCAAGGCACATGGAATTAGGCACCAAACGACGATTCCATACTGCAGTCCGCAGAACGGCGTGGCGGAACGAGCCAACCGGACCATAATGGACAAAGTGCGGTGTATGCTGCAGGATTCTGGACTGGACAAGCGTTTCTGGGCGGAAGCTGTTAACACAGCTGTCTACCTGAAGAACAGATCACCAACGAAAGCTGTTATGGGCATCACACCTGAAGAAAAATGGACAAATAAAAAGGTGAATATAAGCCATTTAAGAGTGTTTGGGTGTTTAGCATATGCTCATTCTGAAAAAATTAAGAAATTAGATGCCAGAGCTAAACCATATATATTTGTTGGATACTGTGAGGACAGTAAAGGGTATCGCCTGATTGATCCATCATGCCCTTCTACCTGTGTGAAAGCTAGGAATGTAACTTTCTTAGAAAATAGTTTTTGTAAAAGCAGTAGGTCAGATGATGATAAGGAGTATATAGTACATGAGTGTAAAAGTACTATGGAGACTGAATCGTCTGTTCAGCCTATGGATGATGATGACAATTCACCTGGAACATCTGATGACCAACGATTGCGGAGACAGACTATTTTTGATTTGAATGAAACTGTTAGCTCATTTTATTCAGATAATCTGTCCGATGAAACATACGTTCCAGACACATCAGAAGACTCAACGGTGACTGCGTTTGAAGATGCTGACACATCAGCTCACCTGGTACTAGGAGCAGAATGCAGAGATGAAGGAGAACCTGAGACGGTACGAGAGGCACTATCTGGAGCAGAAGCCAAGGAATGGAAGGAAGCCATGAGAGATGAGTATGAATCCTTCATTTCTAATGAATGCTGGGAACTTGCTGATTTACCTGCTGGACAAAAGCCTGTAAAATGCAAGTGGGTATTCAAGAAGAAAAGGGGCCTTGATGGCAAACTTCTGAGGTATAAAGCTCGCCTTGTTGCCAAAGGATATACACAGAAACATGGCATAGACTATCATGAGACCTTCTCTCCGGTAGTGAGATACTCTACAATTCGTCTATTACTTGCATTGGCAGCTCAGTACAACATGGATATAAGTCACCTAGATGTAAAAACTGCATTTCTGAATGGTGACCTGCATGAAACTGTGTTGATGGAACAGCCAGAAAGTTTTGTGTTCAAGGGTCAGGAGAACAAAGTATATAAGTTGAAGAAGGCGATATACGGATTAAAACAAGCAGCAAAGTCTTGGTATGATAAGATAAATAATTCTTTGGTAAATAATCTGCAATTTAAAAAGGTTGCATCAGAACCATGTGTCTATTATAAAGGACAAGGGGGGAAAATGACTATCATTGCCCTGTATGTAGACGACATCATTTTGTTTTCTTCTGAGTCATCACAGGAGCAGAAAATGATAAAAGAAAAACTCATGAAGGAGTTTGAGATGAAGGACTTAGGTCCTGCACATCATGTTTTGGGTATGAGGATCATGAAGAGTGAAGATAAAATTACACTTGATCAATCTAGCTATATTCAGAAGGTTTTGCAGCGATTCAATATGACTGAATGCAAACCGGCGGCTACGCCCATGGAAGTTGGATTAAAACTGCAAAGGGGCGAGTCTAAAGATACTAACTATGATTACAGGAACCTTATAGGCTGTCTCATGTACATCGCCGTATGTACAAGGCCGGACATAATGCACGCCACGAGCTTCTTAAGTCAGTTCAACGAGTGCTACACAGAAACCCACTGGAAAGCTGCAAAAAGGGTGTTAAGATATCTAAAGGGTACTTCTCATTATTGTCTAGCTTACCGGAAAAACGGTTTCGACATCAGCGGATACACAGACGCTGACTGGGCTGCTGATGAAGTAGATCGTCGTTCTTACACCGGCTACGTGTTTAAGTTGGGTGAGTCAGTCATTTCATGGGAAAGTAAGAAGCAGAGAACTGTCGCCTTATCAAGTACTGAGGCGGAGTACATGGCGCTGTCTGATGCGTGTAAAGAGGCTGTTTTCTTACGTAATTTTCTGTTAGAATGTTTAAATATGACGGTTACAGTTAACTTGTATAACGATAACCAGTCTGCTCAAAAATTGAGTTCAAATGCTATGTATCATGCTCGAACTAAGCATATTGATGTAAGACACCATTACATTCGTGAGATTGTTAATAACAAAGTAGTGAATATTCTATACATGTCCACTAACGATATGTTGGCCGATTGTCTTACGAAAGCTCTAACTAGAGAAAAGTATAATAAGTGCATTTCATCTATTATGTCTATCTGATTGGTATTGTTATTCGAAATTATTAAATATCTCTAAGATTTGATTAATTCTTAATTAATGTGATAGACATGTATTTATTACTTTATTAATATGTAATAACTGTTTGGTTACAGTTATTCAGTTTATTTAATTTGCATTCGTCGATGCAATTAATTGTTTTTTTAATGTTTCACCTAAGTTGAAATTAATTTAATTAAGGGACAGTTAATAATTTGTTTAAGGGTCAGTGTTGAGATTGTAAACTAAATAGTAACTGTCTGTGGTTATACGTCTTTGGATATGACGTCACTCTCGTTCTTGTGATCTTGTAATGTGCAGTGTGTCTCAGAATAAATCGTTGAAAATTCAAGCAATCTTCTGTTCTTCGCCTCTAAACCATCTCAATTTAAATTCTTGAGATAATGCTTAAAGCTATCACCATAGAAAAAATATATAACATACTTGAAACAATACAAAACAAATTGCCTTGAACAGAATCATAAAAATCTCAAAAACATTGATGAAAAAAATATCCTGTAAACCCTGTATTTTGTGTTAATTGCAAATTCTCTCGAAAACAAAATATTTGTTTATGTTGAAACCAACACACAAAAATCGGCCATTTTAATACCTTCAGTTTGCCTTGAACGGATTTTTTTTAACTTATTTGAAACCCAAGAAAAGTAATAAAAACATCGAAATCTCGAGAATTTTGCGTTCGGCCTTGACGTAACCGCCGCGACGGTACCCACACTGATCTGAACTTAAAATGAGTGGCGTTACGGTCGATATTATATTATCATGCATCAACCTCCTCAGATTGAGTGTACGTCGCTCCTTAACCACCACGGAGCAAACCGTGGGTGGAGTAACCTCTCACCAGACACTGCACCGCTTGGGACGGAGTTAAGGAAACGCAGGGCTGCCACGACATATACACCTTTACATAGTGGGATACTTTAATGAATTTAGTACATTTCAATATTATGTACTAATAATTAATTACATTTCATACTTAGGGCTGTACTTTGACGTTAAACATATACATATAACAAACTATATAGGGTGCTAAAAAAGGGCGTTTGAAATTTTAAGGGGTTACTCAGAATCAAGTATATACAATAAAAATAAAATAAATAAATTCCGGGACAAATCACACACGGTCATCTGGCCCCAAACTAGGATTCCCTGTATAATGGAAACATATTTATTTATTATGAATACAGGAAATATATTTAAAAAATCCGATCTACAATATATTTTTCCATTTCCCATACATATTCTTATTAGTTCACTGTTCAGATTTATTATAGTATAGGAAAGTGAAAAAAATGTTTACATCGGATTTTTCTATATTTTTCATGTATTCTATACTTGATTCTGAGTAACCCCTTAAAAATTAAAACGCACCTTTTTAACATACTATATTCATACATATACAATGTACTATGTACTATTTTTTAAAGTCGATTTTTTTTGTTTCATCTTGTACCCAGGTATCTGAACAATTTTTTTCTCGACGTTATTTTCATTGGAACACAAAGAATACATCTCCGTACCTACAAAGTAATTGAATTGACGTGATAAATTTGTATGAATAGTCAATTTTTTTTTGCTTCAATTGTATTTTTTTTTTTTCATAAAATAAATTTCTTGGGAAAAATTGTTCAGTAGAACCATAGTTAACGGAAACGAAACAAAAAAAAAGTATTTCTGTACAATTGTGTCTGTAGGCGTAGCAATGATGCTCGCGTTGATGTCTTTTACATGATTATTCAGTTAGGCGTAGCGTGGCGACGCGAAGTATTAAAATTATTTGTAACCATTTTTGTAACAACACGCTCAAGAGTACAACAAGCTACTTCACACAAACATATACGTACATATGCTAATGTACGTATATGTTTATATACATACATATGTATACAATGTATATGGCCCTAAAAGAGGTGTAACAAAGGTGGGTTTATTCAAGAATTTATTGTTCTAAAACTATCAGTTTTAACTAATACTGAAAGTAGGGTCTCAAAATAGACGTCAAAATTAGATTCATGAGGAATATTTTTTAAATCTCTTTAATAACACGTTTAAGACATATGATTTTAAATCAAAAATGAAAATAAATTATACCATTCCACAAAAAACTCATGCATTAGTAACTAATAGAAAAACTGTTTTTCTATTTAATTAGTGTATAAAATTTTCTAAGACATTATTGCTACGCCTTAAACTGTATTGGTATTACCTGCTGGGCAGCATGCTGTATATGCTGGACATAGTTCTGTAAGTTGGTGTCGACGTCGGCGTTAACCTCATACTCCAACACGGCCGCTACGTAGCTGTCATCTTCGGGGGTTGAGCGCTGTCAAAGTTATCAATAGATGTTTTCAACAAAAGTCCAGAAAAAAAACAAAGGCTTGTTATATCTTTGGATTCCTTTTTTAAATTTTAGCGCCAACTTTTCTTGGAATGTTTGTTACAGCCAACGATATCTAATTTGTTTAAAACGTTATTTAAAACAATCAACTTATTATGTATAAGTACCTAATATTATTTTAGGTAAATATTATTCATTTACTGTATTTATTAATGTCATGTAGGTAAACAAAAAGAAATAGATTTAACTAATTAGTGATGCAAATAAACAATGTTTTTGTCACTGATCGTCAGTCATCGTCTCTATCATCATTCTTTTATAATTTATTTCCAAAATCAGTGTCTACCTATAATGTAGGGACATCATACGTCTTAATGTCTCAATCTAGGGAGAAACAACGTACGACTTTACGATTTGTTTACCTGTTCCGCCAGCATAAGACAAAGAGTTATAAATATCACAAGTATCCGCATTCTCACTAACAAATAGGACTAAATATAGAACTTTGTAACTCAGTTTGTCAGTTATGGTCTCTAAAACTTGAGAATTGAACACAAATTTGATCGAGTCGGTGTTTGGAACTAGAAAGTTAATTTTGTTTACGCCGCGCATGCGTCTAGGTCAACATGCGCCCGCGTCTTTACCGATACTGACTGTGTCGTCATGACAGACGTATCGTAAGGCCGATTTACATTATCTTAGTGTTTAGCAGAGTGCTTTAGGATAGTACTTTAGTTGAAACATGTAAACGCTACTTGCTTTAGTACGGTTCTACTTGACTTTCAAGTTGAATCAAATAGAATCGCTTTCTATTTTTGTTTCAAGTGATACCCCTCCCGCGCCCGCGCAACCCCCCGCGCGTCACTCGGCTCTTCCCTCGTTGTGTGTAAACACGTAATTTAGTAAAATCTTTAGGAGAGTGCAGTTTATTTCGAATAAAATGTCGTCTTCTATTTGTTCCATAACTACAGTTAGTATTTTGCGTAGAATAGCGCGTATTTGGCAACGTCGTTGCGCGTTCATTGTGGCGTTGAAATGATACTCTACTGGAAGAAATGTAAACGTTCACTCGCATCGCACTAAAGCACTAAAGAACTTGCCTTTCAAGTTGTACTAAAATACTCTCCTAAACACTAATGGGTAGTTTACACATATTAAGTAGCGAAGTAATCAAGTTAATTTTAACTTAAAAGTAAGTTAATTTTAAGTGGTCAAGCGTTTACACGTAATAAGTAGTAAGTAGATAAGTAGTAACTTAATTTTAACTTGTGTGTAGCGTTTTCACGTTAAAAATCTACACTTGCTTGCCATTTAGTAGCAGGCCACGCCCACCGGGGAGAGCGCGCGGTGCGGGGGGCGCGGCAACTTATTCGAAAAATAGATTCGATTCTATTCTACTTGTGCACTTGTCTACTAAATCGTTAACTTACCACTTATGACTTAATAGCTGATAAGTGACTGTTTACACACAGAAATTTACTTAAAATTTAGTTAAAATTAAGTTAATTACTTCGCTACTTAATACGTGTAAACTACCCATAAGATAATGTAAATAGGCCTGTATTCCCAGTGGTCAACAAGTTATTCCATTCCAAGATTTTGGTTGAGCCATCCATTTAGGGTATATACTTATTTTATTTGTAGTTAAACGTATCGTTTTGTTATCGATGGAAGTTTAATGAGTAACGTTGATAAAATTAAATCGAGTAAGTATAAGTATAATGAGATAGCTACTTAGTATGGAAACGAAGGGAAATGAACGATGTATCCTATGATTAAGTCATTGGGAGACTTATGTCAAATCTTACGACACTACTTCGCACTCCAAAATCGTTCAAACCGTTTCCGTACATTAATCTATACTATAATAAAACAGTATAAACCGCGTGTGTGTACATTGAATATTTTTACCAAAAATAATAATAAAATAAGAGTAATAGAACACAAATAATTTTTTGTCCGTCCATTCGTCTGTCTGTCTGTCTGTCTGTCTGTCTGTCTGTCTGTCTTTCTGTCTGTTCACGCTAATCTCCGAAACTACTGGATGAATTTTCATGCGGTTTTCTCGAGTAGATTAAGCTTAGTTTGAAGCATTATATAGTCTTTGTTTCATCGAAATCCAATGTCAAGAAAAAAAGTTGTAGTCCTTTAAAGATAATTTTAAGTTCGTCGCTTGCCTGCCAAAAATTACATAGCAAATGAGTCAAATGGGTCCGAAGCTTAATTACGTATAGGCCAGTCATACAAGACATCGGAGGTCGCATTGGATGCAACAGTTCGGATTTTTTGGTATGTTGTTAGGGTTGATGCCAGTAATGTGAAAAAAATTTTTCAGCTTCGAAAGACTTGTGCTAACTGCGAGGTGCTCCAAAAACATCGAAATTTTCGGACTTTTTTCAGATTTTGGCTCATAATTTCTAAAAGGTGCATCTTAAGGCTAAATTAAGTATAGACACTTATAAAGAAGACAAAATTTGCTATCATTTGAGTGCAATTGTAGCTCTAATAGAACCCAAGATACAGCACTTCAAACATTGGTGATTTTCCCTAAAAAGTTCGATATTGTATTTTTAGCAGCGTTCCGAGCAGAAAATCGGCTATAATACTCATTCTAAGAAAGTCATGTACAAAAAGTTGTAGAATAGTACATTATGGTACTAGTGTGTAACATTGGTGATTACCGTCGAGGCGCCATTGAGACCCGAGCCGTAGGCGAGGGTCTTAAGAGAGCCAAGGACGGTAATCATCAATACACACGAGTATCATACGACGTTTTTCAACACACTTGTGAATAAAATAACAATAAAATAACTATTATTTCAACAGTGAAAACGAGTTGTGAAAAATGTTTCGCTATGGCGGGAAAAATTAATCAGTTTTCCTATGCGCGCGCATTGCGATTGGCCACAGACTAAAGGGATGAGGTTTTTTTTCATTTTCGGCGCATAGGATTTGCGCCTATTCTGCCACGTACAAAATTGGGAATTTAAAGTTTTCTTTTATTACAGAGAAAACAAAAGTTATATTTGAGTGAAAGTTTTATTTATTAAACACGTACGAGTTAAAATTATCTATTTAAATAAGAAGTTGCATGAAATGAGCAAGCAATAGGAACATTAATTTATTTGTTCTATTGAACACGATCTTTTTTTTGAATAAAAACTTTTTAAAGAACAAAGCAACTCAACCAATAAAATTAAAAAAAAATCTATCTCACTAGTGAGTTATAGCAATGAAAAAGTCACAGTTTGATTATAGGTGTCATTCTGTGCCTAATTGCGGTGACCATAGAGCCACTTTATGAGCAAGTGTGTTGAACCAGTTATTTAGCTTTAATTTGAGCGCAAGCGGAACTTGGTTGGACCATAGTTCCTCTGTAATCTGGTCAAACGTAAAATTAAGGAAATCTGATTTTTCGAAAAACGGAGCCTGACAAATTGTATGACTTCTGTAAAGGATAAGAAAGACCTAATGCAGTGTAATATTATTCATATTTATATTAAATTCAGATTAATTTTTATTTTATATTATATCACTTAGTGATAGCTGGAGCTCAGCTGCTACCTGCGACAGAAAGACACAATAAAATGTCAATTAATATTTATTATAATAAATTACAACGAAGGGGTAGGTATGTAATTTATGATTACCTTTACGCACTTAGCGTGTTCTCTTGGAAGGTCCAGGTTCGTCTGATACCTTTTCTTGGTGCTCCGGAGACTGGCCTGTTGTTCGTCGTTAAGTCAAAGTCGTTCTCTTCATCCGACTCAGTTTAGTCTAAGGACTGAGTATTCAGGTAGGTCTTCCCCTGACAAACTTTGCAGAGAGCAGAGCATTACAGTCCTGCTCACTGCTCTCTGGCAGGAGCATTTTCCTCTGCCGCACCCTTTCTTGCACCTGCATGACAGGAATTTTATAAATACTTGTTACAAATTGTTTTACAAATACACGTCCCAAGGACCGACCTTCGAATGGATTACCTTACCTGCATGACAGGAATTTCATAAATACTTGTTACAAATTGTTTTACAAATACACGTCCGACGGAACGACCTTCGAATGGATTACCTTACCTGCATGACAGGAATTTCAGCAGGGTTTCCGGCGCTGGTTTTTTCATTGAGGTCACTGGTGTCAGTCCCTGCTGGCTCCTTTTCCACCCCCAGTTGGTGGGCTCTTTCTCTACACCCAACCACGTCTGCACCTGGTGGTAAGTTCTGTAGGAATGTTGGGCAGCAGGCTCTTCAGTTGGGTGTAGACGAGCGAGGTGGACTTTGGCGCTGGCAGCAGATCGGACAAATATCCTATAACCCACCATATAGCGCCACGAGACACTTGCTGCAAGCAGAGGCTATCTCCTCATATGTGGCGTTAAGGTCGAGAAACGTGGTACCCGTGTCAAGAAGGTCTGGCTGTTTTGAAAGAATGTCCAATACTTCGTTTTTCCTTGCCAGAAAAGTGTAGAAGTGGTGTCGCAACCACTGAATGCATGAAGGAACAACTGTATTCTAGGAGGGAATGAGAGCTCTTTTTGAATAAATGATTTTGATGTAAACTGTTCGTAACCTGTAACATACATGGGATTAAAACGAAGCAAGCCTCAGAAGACGCCGACTGTCTCATTGTAAGGACAGCATTGGAGATGAGTGAGGAGTATGATCGCTGGAGGAGTATGATCGCGAATAATAATCGCTGGAGAGGATGTCGACCTCCTAGTGCTCCTTAATGGATTGGGCTCCAATACAAACAATATTTTGTTCCAGAAAAGTGCCAGGGGAGGAACAGATTACGAACAGTTTACATCAAAATCATATATTCAAAAAGAGCTCTCATTCCCCCCTGAAATACAGTTGTTCCTCCATGCATTCAGTGGTTGCGACACCACTTCTGCCCTTTTCTGGCAAGGAAAAACCAAGATGTTGGGCGTTCTTTCAAAACAGCCAGACCTTCTTGAGACGGCTACCACGTTTCTCAACCCTAACGCCACATATGAGGCGATAGCCTGTGCTGGCAACAAGTGTCTCGTGGCGCTATATGGTGGGAAAAAAGAACGACTCTCCACGGCCTGTGTTACAGGATATTTGTCCGATCTGCTGCCAGCGCCAAAGTCCACCTCGCTCGTCTACACCCAACTGAAGAGCCTGCTGCCCAACATTCCTACAGAACTCACCACCAGGTGCAGACGTGGTTGGGTGTAGAGAAAGAGCCCACCAACTGGGGGTGGAAAAGGAGCCAGCAGGGACTGACACCAGTGACCTCAATGAAAAAACCAGCGCCGGAAACCCTGCTGAAATTCCTATCATGCAGGTAAGGTAATCCATTCGAAGGTCGGTCCTGGGGACGTGTATTTGTAAAACAATGTGTAACAAGTATTTATGAAATTCCTGTCATGCAGGTAAGGTAATCCATTCCTTGGGACGTGTATTTGTAAAACAATTTGTAACAAGTATTTATAAAATTCCTGTCATGCAGGTGCAAGAAAGGGTGCGGCAAAGGAAGATACCTACTCCTGCCAGAGAGCAGGGAGCAGAACTGAAACGCTCTGCTCTCTGCAAAGTTTGTCAGGGGCAGACCTACCTGAATACTCAGTCCTTAGACTTAACTGAGTCGGATGAAGAGAACGACTTCGACTTCCCGCCTTTACGACAAACAACAGACCAGTCTCCGGAACCCCAAGAAGAGGTGTCAGACGAACCTGGACCTTCCAAGAGAACACGCTAAGTGCGTAAAGGTAATATTACATACCTACCCCTTCGTTGCAATTTATTATAATGAATATTAATTGACATTTTATTATGTCTTTCTGTCGCAGGTAGCAGCTGTGGTCCAGCCATCACTAAGTGACATAATATAAAATATAAATAATATTACACTGCATTAGGTCTTTCTTATCCTTTACAGAAGTCATACAATTTGTCAGGCTTCGTTTTTTGAAAAATCAGATTTCCTTAATTTTACGTTTGACCAGATTACAAAGGAACTATTGGTCCTACAAAGTTCCGCTTGCGCTCAAATTAAAGCTTCATAACTGTTCTATAACTTTCTAGTACATGACTTTCCTCTTAGAATAAGTATTATAGCCGATTTTCTGCTCGGAACGCTGCTTAAACTACAATTTCGAACTTTTTAGGGAAAATCGCCAATGTTTGAAGTGCTGTATCTTGGGTTCTATTGGAGCTACCGAGCTGCAATTTCACTCAAATGATAGCAAATTTTGTATTCTTTATAAGTGTTAATATAAGTTTAGCCGTAAGATGCCTTTTAGAAATTATGAGCCCAAATCTGAAGAAATTCCGAAAATTTCGATGTGTTTGTAGCACCACGCAGTTATCACAAGTCTTTCGAAGCTGAAAAATTAGTTTCACACTACTGGCATCAACCCTAACAACATACCAAAAAATCAGAACTGTTGCATCCAAGGCGACCTAACGCGATTTTTATGTCTACGGTGACTGGCGTAGTAGGCAAGTAATTGATTATAATTTAAATTTCTACATTTTAATTTTTACATAAACCATAAAACATCTACCTATTTAAGGTTCCGACCCTTCTTTTGACCTATTTGCTATTTAATAATATAGATGTAATTTACTATTTTTAACCGACTTCAAAAAAAGGAGGAGAGTATGTTCACCGATTACTCGAACACGCCTGAACCGATTTGGAAAATTATTTTTTTGTTTAAAAGGGTATACTTCACAGGTGATCCCATATAAATTTTATCGAAATCGATTTAGCGGTTTTTGAGAAAATCAACAAAAACAAAGCAAAATTGGAGTTGTTGCGATTGAAGTCGGTTGTTTTTAACGTATTCAGCGTGGTAATTATTGGTAAAAATATGCAACATATAATAAAACTGTAACGGGGCCGATTCTGTACATGGAATATTTTTTGTAAATAATAACTGTAGGGGATATGTCTATCGATAAAGAGACCAAAACAATTTAATTTGGAACTTTTGTCGTCCGTCTGTCTGTCTGTCTGCCTGTCCGCGCATCACGCAAAACGGCTGGGCCGATTTTGATGAAACTTTGTACGATTATACTACGTTACTCGGAGTAACATCTTAGATACTTTTTATCCCGGGAAATTCAAGGGTTCCCGGAGGAATACATAAAAACTTTAATTCTTAAAAGCCTTATTACTCAAAACTACGAAGCCGATTTTATTGTAATTTGTCACAATTATACGTCATTACTGCTAAACCTCCAAATTTTTTCATCTCGGTTTCATGAAGGGTTCCCACAGGAAAGTGACATAACCGTATCACCACAAAAACTCAATTTATTCAGATTAAACCTTAACTTTTTGAAAAGGCGTGTCGATTATGGTACTTTCGTATCATTCGATACATACTATTGCTCCTGGAAATTCAAAGGAATCGAGAGAAAAGCTGGAAACTGTATCTATAGAATGACTTAAAGTATTAAGGTGAAACCTTTACTCTTAGATTAGGCGAATCAAAGGTATATTCAGTTAACATTCTTGATCCGGAATTGTCAAGGATATCACGGGGGAACTGACGGGATCCTCTCTTTCAATGAGATATGTCTATATTTTTTTACGGTGTAGATAGCTGTAAAATATTGAAAATATACGTATAACGCAGTGAAGCTGAAATAAGCAAAGCAAACTACGTTTGTAAATGGTATTTTTATTTCGTACCCAACTATTCAAGTGTAGGGCAATATTTATCAAGTGGTGGTATGCAGGGCATTATGCAGGCGTAGGACCCATTAACTGGAGTTTTTACCCATTATACTGGACCTATACTTCAACTTTTTCTATAACTATCTAATATAGGCGGCTGAAAAACTTCTTAAGCTGGGGATGGCCATCAGCCTCACATCTTACCACTATCCAAACTTGGACCCTGTGTGTGGAGAATGAGCAAAACTTTGTTATTTTATTATTTCTAAAGAATAATTTAGCAAAACATATGAACTATTGCAAAAAACCCCAACACTAACGCGTACGAAGTCGCGGGCACCAGCTAGTACATAATATCCGAGAATTCACCCTTCGCTGAGGTAAGTGGAAAAAGTACTCACCTGAAAAGATAGATTTATTGCACACGAAAGCGTTAGAATTATCGTCAGACCGCTTGAACTGAACATTATAAAACCTAGTCGGATTTTGTATAAATAAATTGAAACATTAGCTTTACATATATTTACTACAAATGTAAGTGAGACGATAAGCACTATCGGCTACACTCTAGCGCAGTCTCTACTGACAGGAGGCGCCATTCAGTGCTCGCTCTTTATATTTACTCGTGACAGATAAAACTGTGTCCATAACATGCCTGTTGGAGACAGCACTAGGTGTTTTCTGGTCTTCTGTAAGATTAAATGTAGACATGTAGATAATGGAATTGAACAAGTGGTACAATGTTGTTATGATTCATCAAATATATACGTATTTTTTATTAGTTAGGTAGGTATCTGAAATTCGCTACAGACTAAAGGATAGAGAGATTAATTGGCTGAAAGCAAAGGTTTATACAGGTGATATAACGTAAACGATAACATTTTTAACAAACAACAAAAAAATATGTACGTATTTTGTTTTTCCAATGAAAATATCTACTTCTCATCAAAAATATTCTTATGTCGTATCTGTTAAAGTCTAAAAGTAAGATTTTTCTTTCGATTTTCTGAATGACTTACTAAATCATTAACGTTTTTATTTCAATGCTGAACGTCTTATTAGGTGTACTAGTTGAACTGCTGTTCAAAAGATATCTTCGTACTTATAAAAAAAAAACAATAAACAATTTCTTTTGTATTTTTTTGTCAATGAAATCTGGTCTTATTCCCTCATTTACTTAATTTCTATGATCTTCTCAACTATCAAATAATCGCTTTATATTAAGTAGACTTAATTTGTAAAGCATAATTATATATTTGAATTAGTGACCGACCGAAGGTTCGGTTTCGGTTTCGGCCAGTTTCGACCAAAAAATCATGTTTTGGTCATAGATTCGGCCGAAACTTCAGCCGCGCCGAAACTCAGTGTCCCTGAATTTTCGCGCATCGTTCGAGTGAGTTCGTGCCACGTGGTCGCTAGTAAACCTTGTATCAATCCAAAATGAATAAAAAGTAATCCAACTTATTAGGCAATTGACGTTTTCATTTATCAGTAAAATATCAGTTTCCTAGTAAGATTGTTTACCTTTTATTTATTATAAAGCTTTAATTACAGTTTTTTATTTCATTTAAGAGTCTCTATTTAAAAAATTAGCTGAAAAAATAGCTATAAAACGTATTTAAACGTAACACTACGGCTACAAAAAAAAATGTGATTCATGACTTATACTTCAGTATTTAATATTTATGTGGAAATATACTGTTCTAAGATCGGATTGCGGGTGCCTTAGAGCGGGTGCCTCCGAAACTATCTACTTAAAAGCAAAAGTGTATAATTTTCAGAAACTATAAATTTTAATGGAAAAGTGATCGAGTCATTCGATGGCATATAAGACGATCATTATAAGTGCACTGCCGTGTAAATTAAAAACACAGTAAGTAACAGATTTGGTGCGATTGATTTTGAACCTTATTCGAAAATATATAGTGTACACAATAGTCGATATTTTAATTATAGATATAATCCAATACGTTATAAAAAACTAGGAAGCCTATAGGAGTTTTAGTGCTGCACTAGACGTCCACAATTTTTTTTTTCTTGTAAGCCGCATATCTTAGAACAATATATTTTCACATAAATAAATAAGAATAAGTCATGAATACCTTTTTTTTTGTAGCCATAGCGTTACGTATAAATACGTTTTATAGCTAATAAAAAGAGCAAATTTTTCAAATAGAGCCCCTTAACACG
Source organism: Coleophora deauratella (assembly GCA_958295455.1). NCBI lineage: Eukaryota > Metazoa > Arthropoda > Insecta > Lepidoptera > Coleophoridae > Coleophora > Coleophora deauratella. The sequence continues at coordinate 6,543,774 of OY282409.1, read as the reverse complement.
AATTAAATATCACGCAATAGAGATTTTGACTATTATTTACATGTCTGAATGAGTTTCGGTTTCGGCCGAAACTGAGACTGAGGCCGAAGGTTCGGTTTCGGTTTCGGCTAAAAATTCTGTTTTAGTCGGACACTAATTTGAATGAACCGACTCATAACGAACTCACTCACTGATCTAACTTCACTAGAGAAGTTATTAGATCACATATTACAAAAGTGGCTGATTATATTTTCCTCTCAGTTTCCCGTATCTCGTTTAATAATGATAAACGTACCACATTTTATGTGATACCTACAGACAACCCACAATCCTGCCTGGCTGGTCTCATGTATGTACAGTTCACCTAGGGACATCCCCGCAAGTGAATTACCTAACTTAAATAAAAACAAGGAAAAATTTTAACAATTCATTACAGCAGAGTCAATGTTTTGTTATTATTATTGTTTGTATCCTACAACGACAAAAGTTGCCCCCCTCTACCATTTTTCTGTACAATATTGCTAGAAAACGTCAAAAAATATTGTTAAACTTTTCAATTATACCAGAATCGTCAAGATAATAGATTATTCATTGTACTGATTCATAGTATCATTTTGGAACAGTAATAAATCGATTAGTTTATCGCTTTACTACATTATCTGGTGTCAAAATTGTTGAAGATCATAATTGTAATCCTTACTTTTGTTCCTCAGAATTGTCTTAAATTTTGGGAAAATTAGTAAAAAATATTGTTTAACTTTTTCAGCGATTAATCTTTTTAAACCTAATTAAATAGCGTGAGCCAAAATACCATATTAAACAAATAAATAAAACTTGCCTTTTGGTCACCTTTGTAACATAAATGCGTAGGGAAGGCTTCTAATCATGAAATTGGACAGCCTTTGTTATACTTATGTATTTGATGAAATCCCAAAATTCCCAATCCATTTTGTTTTTCTTTTATGAGACATAGATTTTTTTAAAATAGTTATTTATATGTATATAAAACTTTGTTCCTTTTCACGAGTAAACGCTGAACACTGTATTAAAAGTTCCGTGGCTTTTTTCTCGTGAAAAATTATAAATAGTAATCTATAGGTACGTTTTTAGGGTTCCTTAGTCAACAAGGAACCCATATAGTTTCGCCATATCCGTCTGTCTGTCTGTCTGTCTGACCGCGGATTAGCTCAGAGACTATTTGTACTAGAGACTAGAGAGCTGTAATCACGCATAATTACGAGCATATTAATCACGCCGACCAACTGATAAAATAAAATCTTTTTTCAGGGTACCTCCCTTTCACGTGAAGTGGGGATGAAATTTTTTCCTTGTTTATCCCACGGTGTGGAGCGTCGTTGGATAGGTTTTTCAAAAATATTGTGGGTTTGTGAAAACCATTTTTCGATTCAGGGATCCGTTTTCGAAATATTTAACTTTAAAGTGAAAATTTTTGTTAAAGTCATGTGTGTCCCCCCCCCCCCTTGCTAGCTAAACGGTTGTTTCTAGAAATATGAAAAAATTCACGGCAGTAGTATACATAACGAAATTAAACGGAAAACTATCACAGCTAAGAGGCTTTATATTAGTTAAGGCGCTAAGTATAGCCAAATCGCCATATTCAATTCAAATTCTTGAAATAATGGTTAAAGCTATCACCATGAAAAAAATATATAACATACTTCAAACAATGAAAAATAAATTGTCTTGAACAGAATCATAAAAATCACAAAAACTTTGATGAAAAAAAATATCCTGTAGACCCTGTATTTTTCATTAATTGCAAATTCTCTCGGAAACACAATATTTGTTTATGTTGAAACCAACACGCAAAACTCGGCCATTTTAATACCTTCAATTTATCTTGAACGGTTTTTTTTAACTTATTTGCCAAGCCAAGAAAAGTAATAAAAACATCGAAATCTCGAGAATTTTGCGTTCGGCCTTGATGTAACCGCCGCGATGGTACCCACACTGATCTGAACTTAAAGTGAGTAGGGCGTTACGGTCGATATTATATTGTCATGCATCAACCTGCTCAGATTGAGTGTACTTCGCGCCTTAACGAGTTTTAGTCAGTTTGTAAGACGGGAGGTTTTTTCCCCTTGAAACTGTGTCTGTCGAAGTACTATGGAACCCAACACTGCGCGTGGCCCGACACGCACTTGACCGTTTTTTCATGTCTGAGTAAATTTACTCTCCCGAAATGGGAATATTTTATTTGAAGTACGTAGCAGTGTACACTTGTCGATAATAGTTATTTTGTCTACCTATAATACGATATTTCTACCACACCGTGCTATACAGGGTCTTGTTTTGGTCAAAGATTATCCTGCGTGAGTATTTTACTTATTTCACTTAGATGCATTATACAAAAAAAGCATCAACCACAACTTCGTCAAAAATATGAATACGTACTAAAAATAACCTAACCATATTTAAAAAAAAACCCCGACTGCATTAAATCACTCTTATGTCATTCTCAGGATCAAGACGAATCTAACGACACCTCTCAAGCTAAAATCCATCAAGCCGTTTAGGCTTTAGAGCGTGCCAAAGAAATATACATACATACATACACTCGAAAAACATAACCCTCCTTCTGGCGCAATCGGTTAAAAATTACAGCAATAGAATCAGCTCAAGCATCGTCAAAGTATCGTTTTCATTGGCTGTCCCTTTCCAGGATCCTTTCGGGGTTTAATGTACTAAACTGATGTCAAAAAATAATCATTTATTTATTTTAAATTTTTCATTATTTGTTATAGTAATGGTAAATAATACAAACTACACCTTAATCAATGAATAGATAGATGTATCTTTTCAAATCGTTGTAAGTAATCTAATCCAACATACAATTACCTTATCGTTCAAACATACTAATCCTCTTGTTCCTGAAGATCTTCTCAAATATCACGTAAACGGTGAAAGATATTAAAGTGATCTTGACACCGATAAGAATTTCTCAATTTTTCTCACAGAGCCATGTTTTCTGATACTTATATTATTAATAAAATTTTGGAATGTGACGTCATTAAAAACTGACGTGACATGACAACCAAAAGATTACAGGTAATAAATTAATTACAATTTATATTTTGATAGAGTACAGAGTACATTATTACAGTTATTACAAAGGCCCTGTACAAAACTGATCGTAAACTTTAGGAAGTTAAAATGATTGTATTTACCTAAATGTAGTTTATTTTACCTCAATACTGTAATATTTTTAACCGACTTCAAAAAAAGGAGGAGGTTCTCAATTCGTCGGAATCTTTTTATTTTATTTTATTTTTTATGTATATTCACCGATTACTCGAAGACGCCTGAACCGATTTGGAAAATTCTTTTTTTGTTTAAAAGGGTATACTTCACAGTCCCATATAAATTTAATCGAAATCGATTCAGCAGTTTTTGAGAAAATCAACAAAAACATAGCAAAATTGGAGTTGTTGCGATTGAAGTCTGTTGTTTTTAAAGTATTCAGCGTGGTCAATTATCTGTATTTATCTTACTCAAAATTCCTTCGTATTGATTTTAATCGATATCACTTAAGGTTTTTAAAAAAAGACACTCTTAAACGACATAGATATTGACATAATCTAATCCAGTCATAAAGTTATGTCCTATTTTAAAATCAGCCAATATGTTTCTACACCATTCTTCTTCACAAAAGATTTCAATCAACAATTTCATTTGCGCTTCAGGACAGCCATGTCCTGTGCAGGGTTTTTACAGAACTCTGTAATAAAGGCGATTTTTAGTGTTCGTATAAACTGTCTTTAATATTATATAAAATATACATAATACAAAAAAAAACAATAATGAGAGTCGCTCTACGCGTATTATCGCGTGTAGCTTTAGGTGGTTTTGAACATGATCACTATGTCTGGTACAACTTCTCCTAAACTATAAAATAAAAGACATATCCAATAAAAAAAAAACTAAAATAATCCTAAACACATAATTATATTATACAAAGCAAATGGAGCCTGCCTTTATTGTAATGGCAATAAAAACTATCATCTCCATTACGTACCTATTCATCGGGCGTTTTCATTCGCACTAAAACGCACTCGGGTCCATCACATGATCACATCACATTAGTAGGTGTACGGCAAGATCATTACGTATCGTATATAGGATGTTCTTAAAGTTACTCACATTATTTAAACTACGGTTTTTCATAAACTGAACAACTTTTCCCAATGAACCCATTGTAAAATCGCAAAAAATCTTGTTTTCGTGAATTGAATATGGTTTGCTGGGGAATATTTTTTAATTTTCTTAGTACAGTATAAATAGTATTAGTACCTTTAAAACCTTAAGTAACATTTCCCGCTTCATTGTAAACCGCTTCAGAAAATGAAGTCGAAAGTTGGCCCGCCATAATTTTGAAATCCCCTCTGGCTCTTTTTAATATTATCAATGAGTTTCGGCATTACACTTATTTCCCCTTTGCGATGGTGAATTGGTGATTCTAATTACCGCCCGCATCCATCTTGATGACATTTATTAGGTGTGACAAGGCCAAGCACTCGCCAATCAAAATCAAAAACCTGCAAACAGTTAAATTATTATTTACAGGTTTTTGATTTTGATACTGAACAGTTCTAAATTCAACTCAGTGCAAAATTATAACAAAACTCGATAGAAGAATTCTTTACGTCTACCTATTTGGAAAACTAAATTATTTAGATACATTGCATTTTTGTGCCATAGGTACCTACTTTACACAATTAACTGAAGATGGTGGATAAAGTTGATTGAGATTACAAACAAATATCGAGTAAGATATTAGTTATGTATAGAATGCGACAAACGCGCTATTGGATCTTGATAATCGCTGGAATCTTCCTCGTCTTCTTCTTCCCTCAACTGCGTCTGCGCAACGTTTCCCGCGGGAGTTTTGACCCCAACGTGAGCAGAAGGAACCAACGGGACCCTGGTGCTCGTGCCAGAAAGCTTTATCTCGGACCTGTTAGCGGGAGGATTGACCTCAGAGCTGCTAGCAGCAGACATAACCTTGGATGGCTTGATCGATGTCCAGATGCTCGTCTCCTTTACTGTAATCTGATGTTGTTCTTGAGTGGTCATTTCACTAAGTGGATGCTGTTGTAATGGGCCGGGCGTGCCTCGGCGGTTCCTGCTCCCGAAAGGAGCAGTCAAGTTCTGTAAGAACTTGTGCTGCGTACATTTGCAATGATCACAATGACGTGAAGTCATATCTGAAAAAAAGGAATTATGAAAAAGAGCAGATTTATGTTCCAAAAGAGTGGCTTATGAAATATACGTAACTGGCCTGAAACTCTTTCTTATCCCCATGGGGTAGACGGTGGTTGTCTGATGTTGCAGTTAGCAACATAAGAGCATCATTTAATCCAATTTTTTATTAATTACCTACAGAGCTTTCCTTATCGTCCCCCTAGTATTATATTCTTAGACGAGCGACACACGGCGGCGTCGCAACAAATTCGCATCACCGTGCGGCTAGCTATCTACTGATATAGTTGCATCTATAACAAAGACTCACTTTTCTTCATCAACCCAGATCCATTATTGTGTTCTTTATCCACCGTCCTGGATACCACATTCTCTTTCACAAATTCCACCTGATGGGCAAGGTGATAATCCGGAATTTCGACACTTCGACGAACTGGTGCGCGGGCGGTGGAACGGGAACCCAGAAAATAAGCAAGTCGTGGTTCTTTATCCTTATCCTCATTGGCAGGAGGTGATTTGGAGCTAATTATCTGGTGAAAAGGAAAGATTGTAAGATTTAAAAATAATTTATTTAAGGGGTATCAAAGGTTGATAGCGAGTATAAAATATTTAGCTACATATTTATATTTAGTTTCCCAATTGTTTCGGGAATATGTGCTCTAACATTATTTCACTTACAATATGAAAATTTATAAACGTGCTGCTGATTTTATTTTCTCTTTACCAAAATTAGAGACTAAGAGTAGCCAGGAACATTTGCCGTTTTCACATGGCAATAATTCGACACTCAACTCTCATACTTACGATAGGTACCAAAAAGATGACAAGAATGATAGAAATAAGGCACGATGTCTACACTGCTGCTGGGTACCTGAATATATACGATGAGTCGACAAATTAGTCCTTAATTAGTTCTTGAGCATTAAAATGAGGACTTAAATAATTTAGCTTGATCATGCTCGATCAAGGATAAGATGCTAAAGCTAGCGTATTAAAACTAAAGTTAAACTTGCACCACCTAAGCCCGATACGGCACAAGATCGGAACATCAAATGATACATTATACGTAGATACCTCTGCGATAGTTAACAACACAAATAAAAATGTCCTTAGTTTCGCCATCACTTTTAGTTTGACCGTCTCACTAGTAAACCATAACTGCAAATAAGAGAGTATTGCGATGCGCAACGGTTTTATTTCAGCTATACATAGAATGAAGTGACATTGTTTCGAAAACAATAGAGATATTTGAGTAGCGTTGAAAACGTCGCGAGTTGATCTGCTGATGATCATGACCGCGAACGTATCAAAACAACACCGCGCCGAGCGAGTCAAAAGTTCAACAGTATACTGGCGAATAGACAGCCTACATAAATACATACCAATGGCACATAGCATGATACGCATACCCCGAATACTCAAACAAACTGTCTCGTTATATTTACCTATTGTTATTCACTGGCGCCGACTCCATAGAGCCTGGGAGTGCCCGAGCTCCCTCAACAACATTATCAGCGGGGCTGAGCTCCCCCAATATTTTATATAAAAAATTTGTGTGGCTTTTCAAAAATTATTTAAAGAATAATTATAAAACTTAAAACATATTTGAAAAGATCATTCGGCGCTCTTCGTAGATTAAAGACTTTACCATGACACAGAAGTTAAAACGAAGAAGTTAAAAGTTTTACCATGACACAGAAGAGACTCAACAACATAGCTGTTCTCAGCGCCCAAACATGATCAAACTGTTGTGGACAATCTGGTCCTTAGATCTTTGGTTGACCAAATTATTTTTAATGCGCAACTCAAAATAAAACAAAAAAGATTAGGAAAAAAACGAATTATTATCATACCGTGCCCATGGCGAACAAACTTTTCTAAGCCCCTAAGAAAGGCCAGACGAAACAGAATATCGTCTACGTCTACGCCGTTTTTTAGAATAATAGCAAAATAATTGCATAAAAATAACCAGAACATACCTGACTGCTTATACAGTTTATCCTATGTTATCATTTTATTTTCATTTTAAGACTGTGTACGGGTGTTTCAGTTAACAACTGTAATCTTTTTTGTTAATTCGAGTTTTATCACCCAGTTAGTAAAGGTATATTATCTACGTAGTAGTCAAAACATTTTACTACAGCCGTTATCGATACGATAACCACAATTGGCAAACAAAAATAATGGGTTTATACAGGGTGACTGGTAAATCAACGGACGCATTTAAGGAGGTGAATAAGAAGCTGATACACATTCCAAATATGTAAGAAAAACATGACCTTAATTTTCATCATTTAAAAAAAGTTCACCTCTACATTTTACTAAATACTAAGTCACGTGTACGCGGCCTCGGGCAACGACCCCGAGTAGCGGCGGCGCGGACTCGCCACTGCGCAATACTGCGCATGCGCGTGAGCGACTGCTCCCGCGTCTCTGCCCTGCGCCGCGCCGCGCCGGCCCTAGTCAGTCGCCCGCGGGCCGTCGTAGGGGTGGTGTGCGTTCACGCGTTCCGTTCGTCCCGAACATTCTGGTTTTACTTACGTAGCTGTCGCGTGGATTTCGGTGCCTTGATAGTGAGTGATAATGGCTTATCAGTACTCTAATGAGGATACTGGGATATGGTGTGGTGCTATGTAATGTAAGCTAGTGTTGTTAGACGTGAATTAACGTCATATTGCAATGTATCACGAATTACATAAGTTGCCGTCATAGACTTCTTAGGAGACTTGGCCTTCCTCCAGTTCCTAACCCTGATCAAGGACGAGGAAGGAATCGTTCGTTATCCAGTGAACCCGCACAAAGCAATTTACTTAGCCATGTGACTACTACTACTACTACTACTACTACTACTACTACTACTACTACTACTACTACTACTACTACTACTACTACTACTACTACTACTACTACTACTACTACTACTACTACTACTACTACTACTACTACTACTACTACTACTACTACTACTACTACTACTACTACTACTACTACTACTACTACTACTACTACTACTACTACTACTACTACTACTACTACTACTACTACTACTACTACTACTACTACTACTACTACTACTACTACTACTACTACTACTACTACTACTACTACTACTACTACTACTACTACTACTACTACTACTACTACTACTACTACTACTACTACTACTACTACTACTACTACTACTACTACTACTACTACTACTACTACTACTACTACTACTACTACTACTACTACTACTACTACTACTACTACTACTACTACTACTACTACTACTACTACTACTACTACTACTACTACTACTACTACTACTACTACTACTACTACTACTACTACTACTACTACTACTACTACTACTACTACTACTACTACTACTACTACTACTACTACTACTACTACTACTACTACTACTACTACTACTACTACTACTACTACTACTACTACTACTACTACTACTACTACTACTACTACTACTACTACTACTACTACTACTACTACTACTACTACTACTACTACTACTACTACTACTACTACTACTACTACTACTACTACTACTACTACTACTACTACTACTACTACTACTACTACTACTACTACTACTACTACTACTACTACTACTACTACTACTACTACTACTACTACTACTGATCGCTTCCTGTTTTCAGCGAGTTGTTCACAGTGACATCATTGAATATTTGCCTTTTTGTAGACAAGATGATGTCAATCTCATTTTTTACTACACCATTGGGATGCAGCCATGTCCACTTGCGCTGTTTTCGCTTTTCAAATAAAGAGTTCATCATAAAGAGGCTGTAAATGATGGTTAAATAAAAACACGTATGTATGTGCAAAACGTAGCTCGCCCGAAGACTATTTTTTTTTTAAATTCGCGAAGACGAGCGGCAGATTTCTGACCCTGAGACTAGCTAACCGGCGACTGGAGAGAGGGGTGCAAGACGGAAGGAAGTCAAAGGTGCGCGGGCGCGGGCGCGGGGGAGTGCAATAGTTATGCCTATACGTTTTCTAGAATCTTCGAACAAGCTACTTATTTATTTAGTAAAAATCAAAGGAAAAAACACAACATTTTATAAAGTAAGTAGTACAAATAAAATTACTTATTTTAATAGGATTTTAACATATTTCTAATCATCTTATTTTATTCTTTTACAGGTCCGGATTGGTGTGTTCTACAGGTAAGTACTTAGGTTATTTTTAGTATAAGTTCTATTTTAATATATATTCTTTTACTTTTCAGGTATACGTCATCGAGTGGACCGTCACATCATCGCCGTCGTTAACACTCTCCCCCCCAGTGTCGTGACTACGACACTCATTACCGAGTATTAGAGCTACACGAGTGACCGGACGTTTCATGATACCAAACTTGGTCTTCACATCGACTACTCTAACCCTATTGTCTGTTCCAGGATATACTTTCTCAACTACACCCTTCGGCCAGCAGTTTCGCGGAGATGCGGGATCTACGACTACTACAAGGTCACCTGTCTTCAGCTGAACTCCTTCTTGATGCCACTTAGCGCGAGGAACCAAGGTAGGTAGGATTTCCTTGATCCACCTTGTCCAAAAGAGGTCAGCTAAACGCTGGGCTATGCGCCACTGCTTCCTTAGGTATAAGTCGCTGTCGTCAAACACTCCTGGTTGAGGCAAATTAGAGGATGATCCAATCAAAAAGTGATTAGGAGTGAGAGACTCACTACTTCTGGGGTCTACCGACACGTGACTTAGCGGACGGCTGTTGATTATGTTTTCCACCTCACATAGAAAAGTAGCCAGAGTTTCCTCTCTAGGAGCACGCTCTTTAAGGACAACTTTGAGGGCAGTCTTAACACTGCGTATGAGGCGCTCCCATGCTCCTCCCATATGAGGACTGACGGGTGGAATAAATTTCCAATTTACGCCTTTGTTTAACGCTTCTGTCACTAGCGCCTCCTGATTGTCAAGAACTTCTCGGTAGGCCTTTTTCAGTTCTGTGTCGGCGCCTCTTAGATTTGTCCCATTGTCAGAGAACAATGTGTGTGGCCATCCTCTGCGTGCCGCCATGCGGCGTAGCGCCATAATGAGGGAGTCAGTCGAGAGGGACGAGACGATCTCTACGTGGACGGCACGTACCGTTAAACATGTGAAGAGAACGCCGTATCTTCGGGCCCTCTGTCTGCCGACGGCCACCTCTATTGGACCAAACAAGTCAAGGCCACACATTGTAAAGGGTCTCTGATGATGGGTTAATCGACCTTCAGGTAGGTCACCAAGGCGCGGGGGTCTAGGAGAGGCCTTTTTAATACGGCAGATAAGACACTGAGCTGTTACAGTGCGGACTGTAGGTCTTAGTTTTACGATCCAATATTTTTGTCGTAATTCATTTATTACGGTTTCATTACACGAGTGAGCGGTCTGTCCGTGGTAATGAGTTACAATGAGACGGGATACGTGGTTCTTACCGTCTAATATTATTGGATACTTAGTAGCGATACCTACATCTTTTACAGCGCCGATGCGGCCCCCTACACGTAGAATATTGTGTTCATCAATAAATGGGGTAAGTGTTCGCAACCTACTATCGCCTTTTAACTCTTTACCTACCTGTAAAGTCTGTATTTCTTTCTGAAACGACTGAGCTTGCGAATGGCGAAGTAATAATAATTCTGCCTTTTTCATTAATTCCTCATTAATTACAGTGATGTTACGTTTCTTACACTTTTCGATAAACAATAATACAGTGGCAGCGGCCCGCACTAAGCGTAACCAGCTGGAGAAACGAGACGGATCCGGTACAGGTAAGTTACTTTCACTTTCATTGGTATTTACTATATTTATTGTTTCTAAAATCTCCTTACAAATTTTATTTTTATTTCAGGACTCTGCGGCCAGCAAGATTGCGGTTGGTACAGAAAGGATGGACCCTTAAACCAGACTGATTCGCTGTCAAGCTTACAATTAGTGTTTTTAGTACATATGTCAGCGATATTTAGCGATGTAGGTACATAGTTCCACTCTTTTGAGCTACATAACTCATCTATTTCTCCTAACCTATTAGCAATAAACACTTTATAGTTTCTGTTTTGGTTTTTAATCCAATGAAGGACAGTAGTGGAATCGGTCCAGTAGTAAGTTGTTGTGGGTTTTATACGATGTTCTTTTTTAATACTATCCGCTAATCTACATCCAATTAACGCGGCCTGTAACTCTAAACGGGGCACGGACACATGTTTCGCCGGTGTAACTTTAGATTTGCTAGCGATAAATGAAATATTCACGTGACCCTCAACGCTCACACTTCGCCAGTACGCGACTGCTGCGTACGCGCTGGGCGACGCATCGCAAAACACGTGAAGTTCCAACGCTGTCTCGGCGCTCGAAATACAAAACTTAGTCTGTGCCTCGTTCAGACGAAAATACCAGCGTGGTATTCTAATTTGGTTTAATTCGTGCATCTGGGTTATCCATTCTCGAAAATCAATGAACAATTCATCAGTGATTTCGTCGTCCCATTTTATATTCGTTTTCCAAATTTCTCGCATAAGAATTTTTCCTTTTATTGTGAATGGCACCAGAAAACCATGAATATCAAATATAGACATAACTATACGAAGTAATTCTCGTTTTGTCGGTTTCTTTTTTAATTCCAGAATATCTACGGGTATCTTTTTTAAAGATAAATCGAAAGTTAATTCGTCGCTATTAGGGTACCATAATAAACCTAAAGTTCTTTCGGCTAAGGCGGAAGTTCGTTCTTGACAGAACTTAACTACTTTGTCACTTAATTGTTCTGTGGGAACGTTACAGAGTGCAGACGGCGCGTTACTTGACCAATTACGCATTTCGAAGCCACCCTGCTGATTAATGTACGATATTTGATTAATCATTCTACTAGCGGTAGCCTCGTCGGATAAGCTATCGATATAATCGTCCATGTATTGGTTGGAATTTATTGCATCGACAGCCTCTATCATGGTTTCCCTGAAACGTTCAGTATTTAACTGTTGGTTAACATATTGGGCTATAAATGGTGAACAATTCGCGCCAAATATGAGAGATGACATAGAATACTTTTTAATACTATCACCATCTTTCCATAAGAATCTCAAAGCCTGTTGGTCTTCATATTTAATTTTAATTCTAAGAAACATGTCTTTTATGTCACCTATTATACCTACAGGCCCTTCTCGAAATCGAAACATGATTCCAAATAAAGATTTTAACAGGTCGGGTCCTTGAAGAAGGTAGTCGTTTAATGCAGGGTTCGCATGATATATATCAAATGATACATATCGGATATATATCATGATATATATCAATTGATATTTATGCTTGATATATATCAATATTGATATTTATATTTTCCTAGCTTCCAAGAGCTGATTCTTAAGAATGAATGTGCCAAATCCAAAGAATAACGATATGATTATAACAATAATAAATAAATTAGTTTAATTTAATTAACTATCTTCAAATTAGCAAAAATAAAATATAAATTTTAGATTCAGTTATTTCGAAAAAGCATATCAGAGTATAAAATTTGAATGTTAGTTTGACAAACATCTTCAAATTATCAAACATAAACTACATTTTAAATTCAGCTGTTTCGAAAAAAAAACGTATTACAGTAAGAAATTGAAATTAGTGTGTAATTTTAATAAATATCATAAATATCAAAAATATCGAAAATATCGGATATATATCAAAAATATCTGATATTTTGATATTTATTATAAATATCGGATATTTACGAACCCTGATTTTTAAGCACGCAATGTACGTGCAGCAATTCATTGCCGCAAGCGTGTGTGTGACCGCTTGTCGTAGGTACCTACTAAGTTAGGCAAGCAACGTTGCGTCCTTTCGCCCCCACCGCGCCCCGTCCCGCGCATTTTCATGCAATTTGTTTTTGTGATCAGCTGTTGCACTTCGTAAGTTGGTAAATTAGGCAATGTGAGCTTATCCAAAAATCCAGACCCAGCTCCCGACACCATTGCTACAAGATAGGAACAATCATTTTTATTTGGAGTGTACCCTTAGAGACCCTAAGGGTACACTCCGGGGCCAGGGACTCCGCCCCTCTATCGCATATCCATCTTTAGAATAGGGTCATCATGACTAAATCCCTAGGTGCCCCTAAGTCTACTCTTAGTGAAGTTTTGGATTTTGGTTTCAGTTTTTCAAAAACGGTACATCTTACATAAATATGTCACATGAGCAAAATTGTCTCCCGTGGTAGCCCTTACATGATACAACAGTAAAAAGGCGGAGTTGCGAACAAAAAAAAAACTCGAAAATTTTCTAAGTCCCGAGCCCAAAAAAATTAATCAAAAAGTATCGTTTATTTTTGCATTACAAGGCATAGCACCCCTAAGGTTATACTCCAACATCAGCCTCACCGCCCGCCCCTAAGAATAACCTCTGACCTCATTGCCACTGCTCAAAGTTGTCGCTTTGGGCAGGAATTTTACTTATGCTTTCTAAGTCCTACCATAAACACTTTCAAGAAAGTAAATAAAACCTAGCGGGCCATTCACACAGATCTTTAACCGTACATTAGCATCGCCTGAGAGAGATAAAAGCTTTTGTAACAATCTATGGGGGTCTTGCCTACAAAGTTGTTAGTAAAACCTTACCTGGTAGACTGTTGTGGACTCTGTAGTGTTATGCATCCGCAAGTACAACACCACCTCACACTAATCCAACATCCACCATGCACACAATTCACAATTTCCATAACCACGAACACTTAACCGACGACGTTATTATTTGGCATAGTAAAAATAAAACACAAACTATTTACGAAAAACTAAATTATCGAAACAAAATACCTACGATCACCGAAAACGATACGCGCGTCCGCGCGGTCGCGTGGTAGCCCACAGAATACATACTATCTGCATGACTCGCGAGCCGCGACTGTGCAGCGACGGTGGCGCCGCCGCCGAGCGCGGAGTGGCAACGTTGCCCGCGCCAGAGTTTCCCAACCGCGGGCCGCAGGCCTAAAGTTGTGCCGCAGATTTTATTTTTTAATAATTAATGACTTTGTAGATACGATATGTTATTGTTATTTAAAATGTGTGTACACTTTCTCGCGAATCCCTTTTTACCATCTGGCATGCACATAATTATCTCAACATAAATTAACAATAAACATTCATAATTAATAGCAAGTGATAGGGTAGGGTCGTAGACTTCACATAACAAATAATGTGGTTTTGTATGGAAAGTACCTTATTCCAATACTCACCGTTTTATTGTAATGTCAGACGTGAAAGCCGCTCCTTGCTGGCACGACTGTGAGTGTAAGCACGCGGTTCTACTAGCCCAAACGTGGACTTTGCCAGCCGACAAACTCGTGTTATGTTCCCTACTCATTTACAGTGCCAATAGTGCCATTCTTCACGTCGTCGTTGTCTCCAGTCACTCGGTACGTGGCGAGCGCAGTAATTTAATTTAAAAGCGAAATTTTATTAATAGCGGGCCTAAATGTTGACAAGTCCTGACTGAAAAATCATGTAGTGTGTGTTAAAACTCGGCTCGCGCTTGATGTTCGGTCTTCTCTTTTCTGCTACAGTGCTTGAATATGCGTAACGAACACATTCTATCCTTTTCTTTCACGCACACAAAGGCGGGGTCCGCTCTTTTTGATGTTTTTGTAAAAAAGTTTTTTTTCGATAGTAATTAGGTAGTTCGTGGATAGTTCTACTCCGAGCTAGACCTGTGCTTTCGGTGACTAATTCGCCTCGCGCACGTTTCATAGTTTTTTTTCTGTAGGCTTTAAGTTTTTTTGTGTAAATAACTTTGTTTGTTCTGAATAAGACTAGGTATTTGTTATGATTATAACTTTTTTACTTAGATCGTTAAGTGTTTCTTGCTTTTTTAACGTTTTTAGTTGGTAGTTTTTTGTTGATAACTTTTGTGTTTATTTTTTGTAAAATAGCTAACCGCCCGTGTCGTGATCCTGTTAATTATCACTACAGCGCTCAAGAGTACGCAGAAATGGTTTTGTGTTATGGCATGACAGAAGGAAATGCCGATGCTGCTTTAGAACTGTATCGAGAGAGATACCCTACGCGACATCATCCGTCGGATTCCCGACTCATTTACAGTGCCTATCAACTTATTTTAGAAAATAGGCCAATAGTTCCGCAGTCGCAAGGTGGTGGGCAGCAGATCAGCGTGCGGAATGAAGAGCTGATCCTAGAAGTCGTGCATCGAAATCCACGTTTGGGGACACGCACTGCTGCGCAGCTCTTACGCCGCCGTAACTTTAGGGTCTCGCACTCTACTGTCCACAAAGTATGGAAGAGGAATAGGCTGCGACCTTACAAAATACGGTGCTCCTCCTCATGTTTTACTGTCAGTGCGTCAGAGATTGGATGAAATGTTCAATGGACATTGGATTGGACGATTCGGTGCAACGCCTTGGCCTCCGCGGTCTCCTGACTTAACCCCGTTAGACTTCTTTTTGTGGGGTTATGTGAAAGAAAGAGTATTCAACAGGCCCTGCGACAGTGCAGAAGAGATGAAGAGGAGAATACGTGAGGTATTTGATAGGCTGCGGGAGGACTACGCTGAAGACCCAACACTGATGCCTCGCCTTCATGAGGAGACGGCGCGTAGAGCTCGCCTCTGTCTTGAGATGGGGGGGGGGGCGCTCAGTTTGAGCCGTACCTCATAAGATCAGAAAGAAGACGGAGCTAAGATGGTAAGTTTTGATTTTTTTAAGTTTTTCAACGAGTGGCAGCCGTTCGTTGACCCGCGCGCGCCCCGCTTGTGTGTGTGTCGTTGAACCGCGTGTCCCGCTCGCTTGATGCTGCCGCTTGTGTGCGTTTCTGGCAAGTTTACCGTGTTTCACTTTAGTTTTCATTACGGATTTTTGCAATTTTATTCATTTTTAATTTTTATTTAAAAAAATAAATTGTATTCGGTTTCTCATGTTGTTTAGAGGTAATTAAAAATAATAAAAAAATACTTTTTTTTTCAAAAATGACATCAAATTTTACTGTTTTTTTTACATAAACGTATTTAGTAGCGTGCCTAGAACCCCCCCTTTAAGTTTCCGGGAGTGGTCTTTTTACACCCATATAGTTTTTTCTGAACAAAAAAAAAATATTTTCTGAATTTTCAAATGTATTTTTTTATATTTTTTCTAGGCCGAAGTAGAGGTTCTGTCTAGGACAGATATATTCCTCATACTTATTAGTATCTCCCACAAAATTAACACATTCTACTTCGGCGGAGGTTTGGTAAAATATATTTTTATGTACTAAGGTCAAAATTTTGGATTTAGGGTTGACACAATAAGGTCATTTCTTTTTTCTTCCTTTATACAAAATCAAGTTTATTTAAAAGACTTTAATTCAAAACGTACTTGGATGTAGTAAACTAAGGAACTAAACGTCTTTTGCGCATCAACTTCGCCCAAATTGCGAAAAAGAAAATTGGTCTTACAGACTTGACATTTAACTGATTAAATAGGTATGAAACGCCGGAATATTTTTGTTATTTCGCCAAAGTAGTAAAACATAAGTAGTGCAATTTCATGAGTAGAAATAATCCACCTTATTTTGTTATATCAAAATTGTGAATCAAGAATTTATATGGGAAACTGAAAAAAAGCGGGCAAGTGCGAGTCGGCCTCGCCCATGAAGGGTTCCGTAGCAGCAAGTAACATAATATAAAAGTTCTTGTAGTTCGTTGTAGGTAAATTGCGGTTTACGATTTATGACGTATTAAAAAAAAACTACTTACTAGATCTCGTTCAAACCAATTTTCGGTGGAAGTTTGCATGATAATGTACATCATATATTTTTTTTAGTTTTATCATTTTCTTATTTTAGAAGTTACAGGGGGGGGGACACACATTTTACCACTTTGGAAGTGTCTCTCGCGCAAACTATTCAGTATAGAAAAAAATGATATTAGAAACCTTAATACCATTTTTGAAGACCTATCCATAGATACCCCACACGTATGGGTATGATGAAAAAAAAATTTTTGAGTTTCAGTTCTAAGTAAGGGGAACCCCCAAAATTTTTTTTTCTACTTTTGTGTGAAAATCTTAATGCGGTTCACAGAATACATCTACTCACCAAGTTTCAACAGTATAGTTCTTATAGTTTCGAAAAAAAGTGGCTGTGACATACGGACGGACAGATAGACAGACAGACATGAAGAATCCATAAGGGTTCCGTTTTTTGCCATTTGGCTATGGAACCTTAAAAATGTGGGTCGGATTATTTCATAGAATTCAGCAAAAATAGTTGAAAAATCCGATCTACAATACTGATCAGCCTGTATAAGGATACCAGTAGGCACAATTCGTACATCTAACTCACACGGACGCCATATCGGGTCAGAGCAATTTCGAACCGCGAACACCCCCGGATTTCAACGGTGTTCGACAGTTCGGAACTACGGGATTGCAGAGGTTAAGAGACAGAAGTTAACTTCGTTTTCACAATTAAGGGAAGAAACAAGCATTCGATTTAGCTTTCAAAAAATAATACGATATTAATAGAAAGGTCAAATTAGTGACAACCTTAACACATATATTTGAAAATCATTTTCTCTAAACCTCCGCCGAAGTAGAATGTAGTGATTTTGTGGGTGATACATATTAGTATTAGGAATATATCTGTCCTAGGCAGAACCTCTACTTCGGCCTAGAAAAAATAGAAAAAATAAACCTAAAAATTCTGAAAATATTTTTTTTGAAGAAATTACAAACATTTTTTATTAAGTAAAAAGGGAATAATATGCGCCTAGACTATCTTTATATACCCGCAAAACAATGAATAGGTAATTAATTGTAAATAGTTTTTTTTAATGAATTAATTTCCGTATTTTTAACATGAAGGTCAACAAAACTTTGTGATTTTTTTAAAAATAAACTATACAAAATGGACTCCTGGGAGTTTTACTCTTGCATTTGTTATAAAAAGCCAAACTGAATGAATGAAAAAACGAAGATGTCACTTTTTTGAGGCAAAAAAAACACTGTGGGTTGGCATCCAACCCCACAGCCTCCACCAATCCGGACTTGGCCCCCGTGTGTGGAGTATGGCCTAACCTTTCCGAAGTATGGCAAGAGACCTGTGCCCCTGCAGTGGGGACGATATGGGTTGTTAAAGACAAAAAAAAGCATTCAGTAATGCGATATTTTTGTTCACGCCAAATGATCGGTTTCGGAGGCGACACAATTTTTTCTAAGACCAATCGGTTAGGTTTTTGTAGCAAGTTGTACAGTATACATATGGCCCCCACGATTTATATAGATTGGCAGCTAATTTTAAAATATTTTAACACTCTTCAATAGATATACGGAATAAAATACTTTTTGGCTATCTGTTGTGAACTTTCCACATACGTAACAAAATTGATCGGGAGAATTTATGCAGCTGCGTGACATTTTTGTACCTTACTGTATTGCGTTTCGAACACAACTGAACTTGTTTCAATAGTTCGCTTATTTCTTTCTTATTTCGAGAATTCTTGCAAGTCATTTATTTCGATAACGGGAGCTAAACAAACGTAACTATTATTATTTCTGTGGTTAGGTGTAGGATACAGAAAAAGCTCAAAGAGAAGGCGCTAAAGATTGTGCTGCCTTTACTTTTATCGTAATAAAAAAATAATCTAGTAGTGGGGGGGGGGGGCGCCAACTATATGTATCCGCCACTGATATGACCCCCCCTGGGGGTTTGGGGGGACCCCCCAAAGTTTTTGGCTGCGACCGCGCCTGTCTCAATAATTTCGAGTATCAACTTTTTTCGCCTTACGAAGATAAGAGGCGTATAAAAATAGGTTTAGGCACTTGCTCTGTGTATATTTCATTTATTATTGCATTTCTCCTAATTGTTAGTTAAAAATCTGCAGGATATAGTACTTACGTAAAAGTCCTTCGAAATTCTTTACATAGGTTCTTTACCTTTTCTTTTATTTACAAAGGTCACAGAGTGTAAAACGGTCTACGATTAAGTACTAACTAACCATACTAACAAAACAAACTAAAAATACTTACTCTACATGAAATGGTCAGAGCATTTCCTAACTGGCTCAAACCAGATGTGACGTTATTGACCCCAAGCAAATTTTATCCGTGTGACTAGAATCTGGACAAAACTGGATTAATAGTTATCGCGGTACTTAACCATGTTTACTTGGATAGCGCAGTATGGTATGACTCTCTGAACTACTTGACCCCTTAATATCATATCAATTTTTATGGAAAATTATTATAGTTACTAAACATGTAATTATACTGAACTACCTATATCAACTGCCATATACATTCTAATCACAAAAAAAATTTGAGGAGCTAAAAGTTTTATAAACGGGTTCAAATCAATATACAATCTCCAATCTCCTGTACTTCCTCTACAATATAACATGAATTGTACCACCATATACATAGATCACATACAAACACAGTGTACCTCTTTCGCAGACCCATGTCGAATAACGTAACGCCTTAGACAAAATATAGAGCAAAAAGTCATCTCATGCGCCATGATTTGGACCGCACGCATCTGCAACGTGATTGATCAGTGATAAGATAACACCTCTAGGGTCCCGTTTCAGAATCAAGGTTAGATTTATCCCTGAGAAGAGTCGGTCGCTTTCACACTATAAAAACAAAAGGGTAAGGTAAGTATTCTTCTGTCAGGCATGGTAAAAAATATTCTCACGAAACTGTTCTGGAACGCTTTCTAGCTGTCAAATTTTGGCGGCAACCTTGTCAGCTCAGCTGTTTTTTGTTTAGATTTTGTTTGTAGTTTAATTTTCTTTATCCGCTCTCCGTACTGGTACTCTAATAAATAAATTAAACTATAAACGTTATAATTTTTATCTTCCGCGGTTGAACTCTGGTGATATGACTGGCCGTTAAATAGAATCGTGCTGAAGAAATCCAGTTAGTCCGATCGCGTTACGCAGAAGGATCGGTGGAGTTAGAACTTATTGAAAACCTCTAGGCAAATATTATAGCAAAATGCCGCCCGTTGCATTGCCGGAAGAGGTAATTATATTTTTTTCAATTTCAGCATCAGAGTTACTTTTTTTTGGATAGTTTTGTTTTAGAAGCTTAGAAAAGCAAAGCAAAAAATATATATCAATTATGTTAATTGAAGGGGTTCAATTAACATAATTGATATATATTTTTTGCTTATTTTCTTGTTCAAGCACCAAGGTTTTATTATCGTTCTTTTACTATTAAGTTTGGTTATGCAGTAAAATAAATCTTTATCTTATGTTCATAGTCCCAAATTTTAAAATATTTTCAATTGTTTTCCTTGCAGCCTCCAAAGAAGAAGCTTAGAGTAGCCATCATAGGACAGAGTACCTTCGCAGCAGAGGTGTTCAAATGTCTGCAGAGAGATGGACATGTTGTCGCTGGAGTTTTCACCGTCATGGATAAGGGCAACCGGGAAGATACACTTGGTGAGAAAGAATTACTATTATAAGTCACCCAGCATTATATTAGCATGGTCAATGCACTATCTACATAAATTAATACATTATACTTGTAATTTTAATAACACCTCTTAATTTTTAGTTTATTATCAGTTTAAAATAGGGTTTCGGTCCCGGGATCCCGGAAACGGGAATTCCCGGAAAATTTGTCGTTCCTGATCCCGGGAATGTGAGGCTAGGATCCCGGGAATTCTTTTTTGTACAAAAACTAACAGGAAGAGGCTCTTTTGACGCTCTTCCACACACAAACTGTGTGTGTGAATATACCTTGATTCGCAGCTTAATATTCAGACCGCAGATTACCAATTACTACGTTCATTTCATACAGCAGGGTTGTCTAACGGAGACATACAAGAGTTGGCAAAAAGGGAACTAAAATAACAAAATAATTAAAAGAATCGTAATCATATTTTATTATTAAACAGTTCCCAGTGTCTGGTATATAAAAATATATATATAATAATATTGGTTTCGATGATATGAAGGAAACTACGCCATTAGTTTGAACATTTTCATTCAGAAAAAAAATGTAAAACGTAAATAATTCACGTGGCCTGAACTTGCGTTCAGTACTGCGCAAATGTGATGTGAAGTACCTGTCTTTAAGGATTTACTCAGAATCAAATACAGAATTCAGAAAAATTATTGAAAAAAATCAGATCTACATTTTTTTTCTGTTTCCCATACAAATTCTCGATTCACTATTCAGTTTTAGTAAGACAAAAACAAAATTTTTGATCGGTTTTTTTTTCATTATTTTTCCTGTATTCTATATGTATAGTTCATTCCAATCAAAAAAAAGCAAAAGGTAAACAAACGTAGTATGCAGATGACATTGACATGTGTCAGTTCCATAGTAAGTTTGTTTACGTGTTGCTTTTTTTTTATTGGAATGAACCATACTTGATACTGAGTAACCTCTTAAAATTTTAAACGCACTTTTTTAACACCCTATATATGACGTGATTTAAAAAATCGGCTTGTCAACGATTTGTCGCTGCTTAAAGAATACAAAATACAAAAATATTATTCCCGATTCCCGGGAATGAAAATACTCTGGGAATCCTGAAAGCCTAGTTTAAAAGTATGTGCAAAACATCTACTTAAGTAAATAAAAACATTTTGAATTTTTTTGAGTTACCTCTCAATGTTTATATATTGTAAAAGTAAGCGCATTGGCTATCTATATGGGAGGACATTGGCCCACTCAGGTCTCCAATCTTTGGTAATTTTCACAAATGAATATAAGAATGATATTAAGTTTTTGTAATATCACAATATTTATAGATATTGTAATATTTTTTTATATATTTACAAACAATATTTTATGATTAATTTTTTTGTTGTAATATTTTGACCACCTCACATAATAATGGTAAAGTGGTATTTCTGAATATTTAAGGTATTTTTCAAAGGCGGATATGAATATATCCTTGTTGTTGATTAATAGTAAGTACCAAAAAGTTTTAGAGTGGTCAGTCCAACTGATTGATTATGGAGAGCCTAAAAATTACGAAAATAATTAATTTAATGGTGTGTAAATCTTTGGCATCTTTTAAATTACAGTGTAAACTCATTATAACGTCTTTTGATATTACGTAAAACTTCCTATAACGTAGAAATCAGTTTAATTTGGTTGGTTTACCTTAAAACCAATACACTCTCTATAGCGCAACAGCCTTTCTCGATTACGAAGTAATATGTTAAAATTTATCAGCATTACTATTACGTTTATGTTACCAGTTTACGAAAGGCTCCGATTAAACTTTGAGGTGCCAAAATTTCTAAAAAAGACACCTAAGGTCGTAAACAGCCACCTTGCTTTTATTATTGTTAATTGCCTAGAACACGTGTGACATTACTCTTGGATTGCATTGTCTTTAGAAATGTTGGTCCCATCCCAGGTACTAAACATACTAGGCACCTCCATATAACGAAAACTCTCTATTACGAAAAAATTGCTCGGTCCCTTGAGTTTCGTTATAAAGAGTTTACATTGTAACATAATAATAATTTACACACCATATGGGAAAAAGAGATACAATCAAAAGTCTGGGATTCCCATTCCTGTGTCTGATATGTGTGGAAAAATTCGAGTAAATGCCTTTCCGTAACCGTGCAATGATGCAATCTAATAAATAGATGTGGGTGTGACTAAATTAGCACTTAAATATTAAACAAATTCTTTAGAATTCTTTGCTAGCAATTTCAATATCAAAAACAGCTTAATTTGCAGAAACACTACAGTAAATAAATATGCAAACAGAAATTATCAGTGACTCTGCTACATTGTTTCAAAATAATATACAGGGTGTAACAGAAGTGTATGACAATACTTCAAGGTTGGCTTTTACCCATCAAACTGAACAACTTTTGTTCTACAACTTTGTTGAAATCGCAAAAATTTTTTTGGACTTTTCATACAAATCGATCAGCTGGCGAACCAAGTTTGTATGAAAAGTCCAAAAAAAATTTTGCGATTTCAACAAAGTTGTAGAACAAAAGTTGTTCAGTTTGATGGGTAAAAGCCAATCTTGAATTATTGTCACACACTTCTGTTACACCCTGTATATCAAATAAACTGATTTTTTTTTCTTTCAGCCACAATCGCTGCACAGAATAATGTTCCAGTATTCAAATACAAAACCTGGCGATTGAAAGGACAAGTCATTCCGGAGATCCTGTCGGAGTACAAATCTGTGAGTAGGCTTAACTCTTACTTTAGTTAGACTGACATCATTTTATTTATATTAAATGTGTTATCCTCTCCAATCTCTATTGTTAGTAGTAGGTACAAATCATATCTGGTAGTATTATTCCTTTCAAATCTCTTTTATATTATTTATTAAATAATAACAGAAAATATCAGAAAATCTTACTTGTTTGATATTTTAATCCATTTTAAGTTTATTAAAATTCCAAAATGTATTTGCTATGCCACTTAAAATAGCTTCGAGTTCAAGATTTCGATCATAACACTCACGATAAAATTAAAAGTCATTTTCACAGTGCGTGGCCAGTATGTTTTGAGAACAATCATCGACCCAATGACCTCTGTTATCTGGTCACAATAACACCGCCACTGGATTGCATAACAGGATCATCACATATTTATTTGGGTTGTACATAGCACTAATTATAAAAGTTCTTCCGATCTATCTAACATTACTCTTTATATTTTCGAGTGATGAATGTAGTCAATGGGCTCCTAGACAAGGGAGGAGACCCATTCCTGTCCGTGCTCCAGATTTATTTGAGAACCGTGTCCCAAATCCCTCATACATATTCTGAGTCATGAGGGGTCACTTTACTCTCAATCAACTAGACTAACTCTAAAACTAAGACAGATATATAAAATTAAAAAAATAAATAGATGATCTGCAAACTCTAGTGAAATTCTTGTTTTTTAGATACCTAAAAATTATGAATGTTTGTAGGTATTATATTTATCCGGGTATCTTGTGTAACTTTACATGCAAAATGTGGCAATTAAATATGAAGGAAAAATATAATTATTGTTTTTGCGTTTCAAGTTTTCCATAATTGCGCCACTTATCGAAGCAAAATTATCCACAACGCAAGTCATATGACGCCATTTCGTGATGCGATAACCCATGGCTACAGATATGCCCCATGTCTCATGGTTTTATTCTCTTAGATAAGACATCGGTTTAAAACGCCAATCTGATAAAAATGTTTATATAATATTTCTTTAATTATGTAATTTGATAAAAATAAAGAAACTTTTGCGTTATATCAGGAAACAAACGTTCTGTTCAGGAAAAACAGACTATACTTATTTCATTTGCCGTCTACATAATACATAATAATTAATTCGATATTCGATTCGATTAGGATAGAAATTGGCTACTTGTCATTCGTAATAATTTTTGACTACCTATTAAGTAATGGGTTCCATAAAGTGTTCGAGAACTTAGCTGGTAATCGGCTAGGGCCGACAGCCGGTTTCTAGCTGACAAAAATATATGAAATTCTCAAAGCGCCAAGATTTGAGAGTTTCATATATTTTTGTCGGCTGGAGCCGACGTTGGCGGTGGGGGCACGATTCTTCAAAGAGTAGCGGTCAGTGGGTTAATAAGGTTGTATTTATTTTCATTACTAGGTGAATGCAGACATCAATGTGCTGCCATTCTGCACCCAGTTCATCCCAATGGAGGTGATCACGTACCCCAAATACCAGAGCATCTGCTACCACCCCAGCATTCTGCCGCGCCACAGAGGAGCCTCCTCTATTAACTGGTAAGAATTCGTCAATACTTTTGGAATCGTTTTTGTAGAATCCATTAGGGTTCTATTTACTTGGGTATTGCAATTTGCAAGAGAAATCTACAAGTTATTTCAAAAATCAAGGTTTTCCATATTGATGAGCTATCCGATGAATTTATAAATATTTTAGTTAAAATTCATACAGTAGTAAAATAAGCTTTTTTAAACTAGTTTTTTCTAAATTTTGTAATTTTTTTACACATTCTTTTTACCGCTCGGAACATGTACCATTTGTGCGAAAGTTACTATACAGCATCACTAATCCCCATCTCAGCCAGCCGGATTCGTCACTATTTCCAGTTATAACGCAAAAGACTTATGTCTTTTCCGAAAGTATCAATAGTGAAGTCACACAGTGGACATCTTCCGGCTAATATGATGATGGTACATTATGTAGGATTTTTTTTAAGATTGATTAAAATCCACTAGGACGCTAATAGAGGGTGACAAAACGTGCGGACTGAGCATCTTCTGGGCTGACGACGGTCTGGACACGGGCCCCATACTGCTGCAGCGCACCTTCCCCTGCACCATAGACGACACAGTAGACACCATCTACAACAAATACTTGTATCCTGAGGGTGAGTAGTTACTAATATAATGTTTCCACCAAGACGTTCTGTCTCTCTCTTCCAATTAAAAATATATAAAAAAATATTTCATGTTATAAGCAGTTCACCAAATTCTCAACTAAACAGATTATTTATTCACCGCTTCGTGTCTGTTTGCAAAAACTTTTGGCAGGTATACAAGTTCCAAGTTGTTCCAAGGAACTAAAAATACCTTTGCTAAGTGTACAATTCGAATAAAGATATTTCTATTTCATTTTCTCCTCCCTGTCTTAAAATTGAACGTCCATCCTTAGTCAGTCCCTTGAAGAGAATGAGACAGAACTGTTAGGGAATAATACAGAAGCTAGAAACACATTGACCAGTTACCACAGATTGTCATTCAATATATGCAGGTTGTAACAAAATAATTGCGCGACTCATTACAGCCACCCAAAATAGTTGTATCACCTGAAGCCATCATTATGAAGATTTCAGGAAACCCTTATAACAACTTGTATTTTGACCGCTGACATTGGCAAAAAAATTGGATTCTCCATATAAAATAGATGACCTCTTTGGCAATTTCGATTTTCGAATTTTACGAACTTTATCCAATTATGTATTTCCTAGGTATCAAAGCTCTGGCAGAGTCAGTTAACATGGTGGCGAACGGCACGGCGCCCAAGGTGCCGCAGTCTGAAGAGGGCGCCACTTACGATCCCGCGCTTTTCAAGCCGGAGACGCACCAGGTAAGATTATATGTAAAAATATATAATCAACAGTTTTAAGTTTGATTCTTGTTATACTGAGGAAAAAATCACTGACTCGGTGGCTCAGTGATTAGTGCTCCTGACTACTGATCCGAGAGTCGTGGGTTCGATCCCCGTCCAAGACAAACATTTCTGTGATGAGCAGATTTTTTTGCTCTGTGTCTGGGTGTATATATCTATATATGTATGGATTTAAACGTATATCAGTCTCTGGTTCCCATAATATAGGAAATCCTAGTTTGGGGCCAGGTGACCGTATGTGATTTGTGCCGGGTATTTATTTTATATTTTATACATTTATGTAAATCCCTTATCGTGTTCAAAAACAGTAGTATAACCAGGCAACTGGTTTACAATAATTTTACCTGGTAGGAGCTGGATTACTGATTGTTATAAGAACTTTAAAAGTTTTGAAGTGTCCATACAAACTCGAATCCTTTACATTACAGGTTCAGTTCTTTACCCTTAACAATTTTACCTCCAGCTAGTTAGTTGACCCTCTAGCCGGTTTGAACGTCTTCAAATATACCACAAGAGAAGATATCTGCTTTCAGCCAAGGCAATAAACTGAATATCACATTTTCCTCCTGCAGATTGACTGGAGCAGGCCTGGCCTAGCTCTGCACAACTTCATCCGCGGTCTAGACTCCTCCCCTGGAGCTTCCACCACGATCAAAGCTCAAACCCGCGAAGGCTTTGACGAGACCAGCCCCGATGTAGAGGTAAATACATTTTATTTTTAATATTAAGCTGTAACTTAACTGCATTCAACTAGTTGTACTGAAATGAAATGAAATAATATTTATTCGAAGTAGGTATCTCTGTACACTTTTCGAACGTCATATTTATTGTCATTGCATTAAACTAGTATTACTGTTATAGTTATACATTGAACTAATAGATATGATAATAAAACTAGAGAACTCTAGTTTATGTTATTCCACGCTTGTAGTTGTTTGTGTGTGCAAAAAAGAATTAGTAGATAGATTTCTCTAAATACCTGCTAGTAATATAATTTTACTACAGTATTTTGTATCTAGAAAAAAAAACGTTATTTGTTTCGTTCCCTTTAACTGTGTAAAATCATGTTAAAGGTAATTGACAAATTTTAAGAATGGAAATTCCACCTTGTATCATTATTTAAATGTGCCACACGATAAGAAAAAAATTTTTTCACTTAGGTCAAGTTCTTTGGTTCATCTCTATGGGAGGGAGAATTCGAGGCTGAAGGAGATAAACTGGTGATACCGGGACTGAAAAAGCCAGCGGTGATACACGAAGCTGGGCTACTGATTACAGCCAATGATGGCGTTAAGGTAGGAAGACAAGATTTTGGGATATTTGTATGAATCGTATTTTTAGAAAATCTCTATGAAATCATAAGACGTGACGTTTAGAAAGTGCTTTGAGATTGAAATCCGTTGATACAATCAATAGAACGTCGTTGATTCATTCATCTGTTCAATGTACTTTATTGCATTAAAAACAACTTAAAAGGACAAGAAAAAAAAGAGATGACAACGATCAACGACCTTATTGCTTGTAGCAATTTCTTCTAATCCGGTAGTTGACCGCTAGTCATTTGAGTTACTTTTTATCAAATGTCAAAAACAGCATTTTGTTCTAAAAATGTTTGAAATCTTGTACGATGACGTCATGTTGTTCATAGTAGTTTGCATACTAATAAGAAATTCTTATAAATTAAAAATTGAAAATGTAATGAAAATTAAAGTGATTGAGTTTTTCAACATTTTCAATTAAAGAGTTATTTAGTCAATAATATTTTGTAATTTATTTTTCATGCAGTCAACTCCCGTCATTAAAGTTGATATGAACATCTAATACTATTTGCTGCTTGTTAGCGTATAAAAGTTTCTCATGTTAGTGTTATTTATTTTGCATATTCTTTTACAGCTAAACATCCAAAGATTAAAAGTGAACGGTAAAATGATAAACGCACAGAACTTCTTTAAGGCGAACGAGAAAAAAGTAAAATTAGAACTAACAGCTGAAGAGAAACAGTTTGTAGAAAGCGTCAGGGACGTTTGGAAAGCCATCTTGCGCATAGACATAGACGAAGATACAGACTTCTTTAGTTCAGGCGCCGGCTCTATGGACGTCGTCAGACTCGTAGAAGAAATAAAAGACATAGCCAATCTAGAACTGCAAAACGAAGACGTATACATGAACACTACTTTCTCAGAGTTCTACACGACCGCTGTGTCTAAAGCTCGAGGCGACAGTGGTAACAAGGAGATTGTATATGATGGTGTCGAGTTAAACGTTAACAAAATGAAGATCAAATTCCCGACGCAGATGTTTATAAATGGGGAATTTGTGAATTCGGATAGCGGGAAGACTTTGACGCTTATAAACCCAGCTGATGAGACCGTTATATGTAAAGTGCAGAGCGCGTCAGTTACAGATGTCGATAGAGCTGTGAAGGCGGCGAAGAAAGCGTTCGAGGAAGGGGAGTGGTCGAAGATCAGTGCTAGGGAGAGGGGACAGCTGTTGTTCAAGTGAGTTTGTTTTCTTATTTTATTTGATTGTTTTTTTTATATTAAATAATATAATGAGTATCAGCTAGATAGCCTCCCCGCGTACTCCGCAGTAGAAATTAACCAGTGTCGACAAATCAATCATATGTTTATTTGAAGTACCAAGATTCCCATTAATTACGGATGGCACCATACGACAACTACCTGCATTTCAAATTAAATAAAACTTGAAAAATTTTTTTTTATGTGATAGGTGGCAAACGGGCAGACGGATCACCTGATGGTAAGCGATTACCGCCGCCCATAGACACCCGCAACACCAGAGGAGTCACAAGCAAGCGTTGCTTCACGCCGGTTTTCTGTGAGGCCGTGGTATCACTCCGATCGAGCCGGCCCATTAGCGCCGAAGCATGGCTTTTCCACGGTTTAAATGTATAATTTGTAACCTTAAAACACCTCAACAGATTAGCCGATCTAATGGAGCAGCACAAGGAGGAGCTAGCGACCATAGAGTCCATAGACTCGGGCGCGGTGTACACGTTGGCTCTGAAGACGCACGTCGGCATGTCCATAGACACGTGGCGCTACTTCGCGGGCTGGTGCGACAAGATACAAGGCGCCACCATACCCATCAACCACGCTCGACCCAACAGGTAACTTTATATCTCTCTCTTTTTCTCTCTTTTCGTGTGGCACAATTTAACCGTACTATCAACAGGTAACTAAGGAAACCCATTGCAGTGTCAAGTTTATGTTAATGTTAACAACCCATATCGTCCCCCTGCTGTGTCTCTTCCCATACCTCGGGAAGGTTAGGCCATACTCCACACGTGGGGGGCAATATTCTTCAAATTTTCCTTTCCCAGAAGACCAAGTTACTTTCATTTATTTTCTTTGAAAGTAATGAGTTAGATAGAAATCATCATACTAGCCGGAAGACGTCCATTGCTTAACAAAGGGTTTCCATAACGATCGGTCTTGCGTGCTCGCATCCAGCGGCTTCCCACGACCTTCACCAGGTCATCGGTCCATGTGACCGAGTGGGAGGCCTGTCTTCGCTACGTCTTCCAGTCAAGAACTATCCTACACAATAAGTTACATTTACTCCCAACGGCCATCTGTTCTACGAGCTATGTGTCTCGTCCAGTGCACTGCCACTTTAGTTTAACGATTCTGTGAGCTATGTCTGTTACATTAGATCCGTAGGTACGGAGAATGTCAGTAACTAAATTTGAAAGCCCTAGCTAGCTCATCAGAGACAAACCTACAATATAGTCCTCAATACATGGCAAACTCACTACTGACACGGTCATAACCTGGATTGGTTTGACTGTTGTTTGCATTTATCTCGACCGTTTCCGTGCTTCGGAAGGCATGTTAAACCGTTGATGCCAGCTGCTATCACTAGATGGCAGTCGTTAAGCCATATGAAAAGGCCTTATAGGCGGCTTGAAACTTCTGGCACTGGGGCGGGCCACTAGCTCTACAACCTCCACCAATCCGGACTTGGCTCCTGTGAGTAGGTATGCCCTAAACCTCCCCGAGGTATCGGAGGAGACTCGTGCCCCTACGGTGGGAATACTATGGTTGCTAACGTAACAACAATGCAAAATTACAATATGCGAATCTTTTACGTACAGAAATCTAACGCTAACAAAGCGGGAGCCTATCGGCGTGTGCGCGCTGATCACGCCGTGGAACTACCCGCTCATGATGCTGTCGTGGAAGATGGCGGCCTGCCTCGCGGCTGGCAACACCGTCGTCATGAAGCCGGCGGCTGTGAGTCTTGCCTTATGTTTTTGATTAAAGTGCTGTGAAGAAAATGACGATTTTAGAGTTAAAGGGTTGTTAACAACAGCAATACTAACTTAGTTGGAAACCGCAAAAAAGAGTCGAAACAGAAATCTACTGCGGCCAAGTAGCAGTGATTGTTTTAAACACAATATCTCCTTTGTAATAGGCAATAAAAAAGCTGCCATTCCTCGAGATGGCACTACTACCAACCACAGCGTTTGTACACTTAAAGTTCAGTGCTTACGAATCGACAGCCTACAAGACTGATTACTGTATGATAGATAACTCATTCTAAAACTCTGCCGGTATGTTCCAGTCTTTTCCCTCACTAACTGAAGACCCGTGGCCCTTCTAGACTGACAGATCAGCTAATGCAGTTGAATCACAAACCATCGACGACATTTTCAAAACGAACTTCGTTTTCATTCTAACTTCTCAATCTTCTTCCCAGGTTTGCCCACTAACGGCGCTCAAGTTCGCGGAACTATCGGCCAAGGCGGGTATCCCCCCTGGTGTTATCAACATCCTGCCGGGAAGCGGCACCGTGTGTGGGCAGGCTTTAGCGGAGCACCCGCTGGTTAGGAAACTAGGCTTCACTGGCAGCACTGAGATCGGTAAGGAACTACTTACGTCTCCATAACAGGAGTAAGATGTTATAACATTTTTTATAATGGATTTATCATGTCCAAGAATGTCAATATAATTATATCCTAAATCATATATTTAAGGCTAAGGAGTCCATAAGCAGTATAATGCATTCGTGGTCCGTAACACAAGTGCTGCAAAGTGCATAGCACGGGCACCGTCTGCTGCCATTAGTACAAATTATCTGTTATACTTTAGCCTAGTTCATTCTAAGAGATTGTAAAGGTATTTTTGCTGAATGAATTATTATTATAATGAAATTAGCGAACTAGAGAACGACACGAGACGAGAGATGGTGAATTGTAAGGCTGACATGTCATAAATGAAGCCCGATTGGTGATGAATAATTCTACTTCTACCTAGCGGCTGGAGCCAGTGTCAGCTTAATAAATGAATAATTAACTAACAAAATATAATACTATCCCCGACAGTAAAATTCCAATAACTAAAAACCGCTGAACCGATTCTCACTCAAATTTGCTAAAGAAACAACGCGAAGAAATCTGTTCCCAAGTGAAAATAATAATTTCACTAACCCATTTGAGAGCGATACCACAGAGTGACATAAACAACTCAGCTTTATATCGTACTTACAATACCTCTTTAATTTTAATTCTTTAGTCGGTGTAACAATAGGTAAAAGTCATAATAACTAAACATTGTAAATGTACTGTTAACAGGGCAAACTATTATGAAGACCTGCGCTTCAAACATGAAGAAAGTGTCCCTAGAGCTGGGCGGCAAGTCGCCGCTCGTCGTATTCGAGGACTGTGACCTCGACAAGGCCGTCAGGAATGTAAGATATACCAGTTTTTTTTCTTTATTGTAAAATAGATATGGGCCAGTAGTTCTTTAGATTTTTACAATAAATATTATATTTATGAAAATGTGATGAATTTTCCGGAATAAGACAGGATTGAATTACTCATTTTTATGTTAGTAGCTATCAGCTGACTAGTTTACAGAAAAAGGTTTTTATATTTTGGAATCTTCCAAAAGATGATGATAAAGATTGACGGTGTACCTTTGTGTTAATACTGCCGAAGCCTAGAATTCTGAATCGATTTATGCAACTGCTCTACCTGCGTCTTATTGCGCAAACTTTCGCAATAACATCATATCCCATCAATTTAAAAATACTTTTAAACAACATTTACCTGTTTATGTACCTAGGCGTCTTGTTTTAGTTGTTAAGATTTTGACATAATTTAGTGATATAACGCACGCAGGAGTTTAGTGAATATTTTTGCGATCCATGAAAGTCAAATTTATTAACCTATTAACAAGTTAGAAATAGTTTCAAATCCTTATTGAGTCGCTCATGTTCCATCGCTTTCTTGCCAGGGCATGGCATCAGTATTCTTCAACAAAGGCGAGAACTGCATAGCGGAATTGTCAATAATCAATATTATACTAGCGCTTTTTCAATCCTTAAAAAATACGAAAATATCATATCCTAGTTGAGTCATGTTCCATCGCTATCCCAACAGGGCATGGCATCAGTATTCTTCAACAAAGGCGAGAACTGCATAGCGGCCGGCCGCCTCTTCGTCGAGGAGTCCATTCACGACGAGTTCGTCCGGCGCGTCGTCGCGGAAACGGCTAAGATTAGCATCGGCGACCCGCTGCACCGGGGGACGGCGCATGGACCGCAGAACCACAAGGCGCATATGGACAAACTGATTGAGGTAATTACGTGTCTTGAGTATCAACGCCGTACATTGTGGTAGCCGGCTTCAAAAGTTGTATGTTAAAACAACATTCTCTACTATCTTGTCAAAAAAAGATTTCCACCGCCTTATTAAATCCATTTCTTTTTTAACCTGGTGAGATGGGAGACGACTTCTTAAAGACGATTTTTAAGACCGCATCATTTAGAAATGAGATCTATTCTTATATTTTAACATTTTAAAATCATCACAAACCAACATCATGTAATAACCGCATAACATCTTCCAAACATTTTCACGGCAAAAAGTTACTGCATACAAAAGAGTGTAAAAAAATTATAGGCGTAGGACCAGTCAACTAGGGCTTTTGCTCATCAAACTCATCATACTGAACAACTTTTGTTCTACGACTTTTACTAAATCGTAAAAAAAATTGGAATCTTCATTCAAATTGATCAGCTAATTGACTAATTTTGTATTGAGAGTCCAACATTTGGTATGCGATTTCAGCAAAATCGTGAAACAAAAATTGTTCAGTGCGAGAAGTTCGAGTTGGCAGGTCCTACTCCTATTTTATTACAGATACAGATTACTCGTAATTTATGAATATAAGTATACACTCCTTCGTGAGACCAAAAAGTTTTCATTTTAATATGGGTCTTTTTATACTCATTGACTGATCAATATTCATTGTTTTCTTGAATGAATGAATGAATTAAATTGTTTATTTGCAAAAATCATGTTAAAAAAGAATAAAATGATATAAAAGATGTTTCTTTTGAAATCGGTTTAATACTTCTCTAGTTCATAAAGGTCGTGGATTCAAATTAACGTCCTCGTTCCTTTCGGTGCTGAACGATGATGAAAGTTGTTGAAAACAACATTCTCTGCTACCTTGTCAAAACAAATTAGGTCAAAGAATTAAGTAGTAACTCTATACAAAAATTATTTGGATAAGGTATACTGTATACATAAACATAATTAGATTTCACAATACATTTCCAGTTTGTCCAAATGGGCGTGAAAGAAGGCGCCAAGTTGGTTTACGGCGGCAAGCGAGTGGACCGACCCGGCTACTTCTTCCAGCCTACTATCTTCACCGACGTCAAAGACCACATGTTTATCGCTAAGGAAGAGTCGTTCGGCCCCATTATGATCATTAGCAAGTTTAATAGCAAGTGAGTATGATGGCATTAATCCTTTTTGAGTCGCTCACGTTCTGTCACTTCCCCAACAGGGCAGGGCATCAGTATTCTTCAACAAAGGCGAGAACTGCATAGCAGCCGGCCGCCTGTTCTGTTCTGTTGTGTTGTGTAACGAATACCAACAACTTTTGAACACGGTGATAAGATAGCCATTTTTTCATTGCGTTAGTTAGGGAATGTTGGTAAGCGTGCTTCCATATACAGCATCATTGACAATTAGCATCAGGTGATAATATACATACGATGGAGATCAGTCGAGATAAACTTTTTTATATCACTGAAATGTAGAATAGTTTTGTATCTATACAGTTAGTTTGATTAGGTCTCCACTATACAGCTGTATAGTTGTTAGAAGCGAGTAAGGACATGTCATAATCATCATCAGCCGAGAGACATACACTGCTATATAAAAACCTCCCTCAATGATTTTCAAACTGCCGTAAACTGCATCTGTCGTATCCAGAATCTGCCCAAAACCAAACAGATTAATAAGAATTGCGAACAAATTTATTCTACACAAAATTATAATAATCTTTCTTTTTACCCACAGAAACATGGACGACGTCATTCGTCGCGCCAACAACACAGAGTACGGTCTAGCTAGCGGTGTCTTCACAAAGGATATTTCACGTGCAATGCAGTTCGCAGAACGCATTGAGGCCGGAACTGTCTTCGTAAACACATACAACAAAACTGATGTGGCTGCGCCTTTCGGAGGTTTCAAGCAGTCTGGATTCGGGAAGGATTTGGGTAAATAACATTTTTAATTTTTTTAATTGACCAAATAGTTAAGCTGAAAGTAGGCGGTATACGTCAGCTTAGGTAGAATCGGCAATAATTTCTTATTTTCGTTATTTTGCATGATCTATGATAGTTTTCCCGTTAGTTCTCTAGAAAAGTAGATGACTCGTGAGTTTTAGGAGATTATATATCTATATGTATATGCACGCAGTGTATTTGTTTTTTGAAATATACATATATTTTTGAATATCTTGTAAGAGATTTTTATGGTATATAACAATCTCTGCTAATTTGCCGGCCGATTGATGTAGTATAACAGTAAATAATTCTAATAGTCTGATTCATATATTTAGACAACATTATTTTATATTTCACCTACATTTTTTTCCTTTTGTTCCAGGTCAAGAAGCTCTGAATGAATACCTCAAAACAAAAACGGTTACCATAGAATATTGATGTGTCGTGTTTTATTTATGTTAATTTTATACTTACCTCAAATATTTAATTCTACAATATATCAATGTTTTACCTCATTGCTTTGCTAAGTTAAATATTTTTATTGTATTATAATTAATTTTAATTATTTGTAAATAATTAATTACGTTTTAACTTGTGAATAATGTTAATTATACAGTTAAGTTGGTTTTTGTTGAATAATTACAATTTTTACATAATTTTACTGTGTTTTATTATTTTAAAAGTGCTAAGATACCTTCTTTATCAAATGTAAATAGGTAGTTAGCATAGTGGCTAGCATCCTTGCTCCCTTAACACAGAATATGTATAGTCACACATGGTCCCGGGGCATAGAAATCTGAATAATACTGTTCTGGGCCGATGACATTGATGAGAACCACAAAAAGGCCTTATTTGTAAAGGGGCTCGGACACGACCAAGCGATTTGAATTAAACACGTAGATTTATGCTTGAGTCAAGCGCGTTTGATCGTTTACAGAGGTTGTTTGACGTTAGAGTCAAACATCTACGTGTTTGATGTGATTTTGTAGTTTTTGCTTGACGCGATGGTTTGATCGTCTTCCGCGACCGTTTGACAAACATAGCCTGCAAAACCCTTTGTAAATGCTCATAAATAAATCTGCATCTTAATTTATACTATTCCTGACATAAAATTAGTTTCTTTTACGAATGCTTCATCTGAGTTCATCGTAGGAGACAAACACACGACCACTCGCGACGTCGAGCGATTGCGAAGTGCGCGTTCTGCCAGTTCTGCTTGATCAAACCGGGAGCCGGGTCGTTCCCTTCCCTCAAATATGGTTGAGGGGAGCGATGGCTGACTCTCGCGTTATACTCGTGATCGGGTGCTGTCCGTGTGAACTGGCCTGCTCTTGTCATTGGTTTTTTGGAATTTGTTAGTCATTAGCTACAAACAATTTTTACTTTTATCTCTTTTGAATCCTTTCTTTATTCTTATTTTTGTATATTTTATTTACAGACATGACATTGTATAATTCATTTATTGATCTAGCATTAAGATGTAATAGAATATAAGACTTAAAAAAAAAAATGTGTTGGAGGGAGTTTCTTTAGGGCCTGCCGTTTCTTCTCACTCCGCAAACACTTCCCGAAACGGTGGGTATACGAGTTCCGAGTGGTAGGAACCTCGTATTAGGTAGATAAAAGAATAACGTTCGAAAAGTGTACACTGCTACCTACTTCGAATAAAATATTTTCATTTTCATTTTCATTTTCAAACAGAAACGTGCGCTTCAAGCGGTTTGATCAACCAACCGTAAAATCTACGTGTTTGAGTCAAGCCGCTTGATCGTGTCCGAGCCTCATTAATTTCCCTTTATGTAGTAACGTCGCTACAAAAGGACGTGTAAACCTTATGGCCTGTTATTAGAGGTAACATTCGATTAAACAGAACCATCCCTCTTCATTATCTGCTTCACCCACCCACTACCTATGTCATTTTGTATAGTAGGTATATTCGTATATTCTTTGATATTTGACATCAATGCGATGACCAACGGGGTTAAGGGCCATGGAGAGTATTAAAACACTTTTTATGTTCCTCTTTTCTAGTTCGGATTTTTCGTTTATTGTCATTATTTGTATCAAATGTATAAAACTGAACAACTATGTTGAACAAAAATAGGTATTTGACCAATGTAAGTTACTTGGAGGAATTAGAATTCCTCCACTCTTTCATTTTTTTGAAAAGTCAGTCAAAGAGTTTCAAGATGTGGTGTTATTTTTATCTTTCCATGTCAAAAAATATTAAAATCATAACCCTCCTTTTTCTTCGCCGCACAGTGGGGCCATTTTCCAAAAACGTGATCAAAATTATATTTTCGTTCATTTTGTCTTTAGAGTGATTAAACTATTAATAACAACGCTGAACACGTTAAAAACAACCGACTTCAATCCTAACAACTACCATTTTGCTTTGTTTTTTTTAGTTTTTGTTGACTTTTTCAAAAAGAGCTAAATTAATTTTAATAAAATTTATATGGGAACACGTCTAAAGTATAACCTACCTAACAAAAAAATAATCATCAAAATCAAGTCCTAATTGGCGGAGTAATCGCGTAACATACCTACATACAAAAAAAATCACTTGTGGGTACTGACTTATCAAAATTTTCTGCTGCAGCAAATCAATTACTTCTTTAACAAGGTGTTTTTTTATTCTTATTTTCCATCTTCCTGGACAAAGTTACATACAAATCGGAAGACAAGAGCATTTTTTGAAAGATATCAGTTATTGTACTCGTCCTTGATGCTTTTCTGCTAAGGTGTTCCCGATAAAATATAAAATCTTAATTTCGGGCCTCTTGTGCTCCCTCAGATAGCTGCCCAATGGATAATACGGCTGTCTGTATTATTAAATAACCATGAATCAGTATTTTATGCACGAAGGGGCTCATGTAGTACCCTATAGTTTCGATCCCCACGCAGGGCAAACATTTCTGCAAAGAGAAGATTTATTTGCTATTTCTGGTTGTATTATATCCATAATGTATGTATTTAAATGTATCTACCAATTTTGGATACAAAATCTATTAAGTATTTCAGTCTTTGTTTCCCGTAATATAGATAAACCTAGTTTGAGGCCAAAAATACGTGGGTGATTTGAGCCAGATAATATTTATTTGTTTATTTTTATGTTTATATACAAATATACATAAGTATTATAATATTATCTTTTTAAGCCTCATTTTGAATATAAATTTCTAATTATAAATTATATTTTAATACAGAAGTTATGGTAAATGACTTTAAAAATTAAATAAATTATAGAGTTAAATAATTAAGCTCTAAAATCAAATAAAATGTTTAAAAAATATATTGAAAT
Source organism: Coleophora deauratella (assembly GCA_958295455.1). Classification (NCBI taxonomy): domain Eukaryota; kingdom Metazoa; phylum Arthropoda; class Insecta; order Lepidoptera; family Coleophoridae; genus Coleophora; species Coleophora deauratella. The sequence continues at coordinate 6,505,618 of OY282409.1, read as the reverse complement.
AATTTATTGAAATATTTTTCAAATAAACACTTTTAGTAAAAATATTATGAAAAGTTCTACGAAGGCAAAGCGCCATAACTTTTGAATGTGGTTTATTAAGTAACTATATATTACCTATAAATTAAGGCACAAAAAAAGACTGGCGCTTTGCCTTTACAAAAGTTACAGGCGCCTATATAGAAAAGTGAAGTGGTCCTGTTCATGGCGGCCTGTGTCATTACGGAAAACAATATAATGATGTTAAAAATATGCATAAGATCCTGTAAGTAACCTACTTTGAAAATATTAAAACTTGAGTGCACTGTCTGCCAAGGTGACGAGAAAAAAAAATCATTACTGAACGTAACGAAATTTTCCAAACAATTTTTGCGATGAAATGATAGATAGATAGATAGATAGAAATGCTAAGTTTTACGTGCCGTTAATATTAACTCGGTTCATAAAATTGGGTAAAAATATTATCATGGTATAGGAAGATGTCTCAAAATTGTAAATTAATAAAAAAATTGTAATTATTACAATATTTCAAAAAATGCTATTTCGATCGCTGATGCCGAACAAAGGCCCCATAGTGCGCCGTAGTCGGGTTACCTGGTACAACCACAGTGGAACTGTAAAACCATGTAAAACGCACAAAATAATATTTATTATGATAATAATGAAACGAGCAGATCCTTTGCGTAAGTGACAGCTGTATAACCTGACTAATTTTAGAAGAACGTGACATTATTGCAAATGGCGCTAGTGTCTATGCCATGTTTATGAAAATGTAAACGGCTTTATTTTTTTTATCGCCTATCAATTTTAGTTTCGTAAACAAAATGTTTGCTTGGCTGCCTTTCACTTCGTTGTGTATTGTTTGTGGATTTTATTTATTTTTCCAGTGAATTTTGTGATTGTTATTGCTATTAGATTAAAATAACGTATTTCTATATTTTAGTTTAATTGCTAAAATGTTAATAACTTACTAAATACTTTGTAAAACGAACAAAATGGGTTTGGATTTTGACGTGTTGGAGTTTTGCAAAAAACTGCGGCAAAACCGGCCTCCGCCGTATCAGTGTCCTCTGGAGAAGTGCGATAAAGTGTACAAGAGCTTGTGTGGACTACAGTACCATTTGGTGAACTACGATCACGACAATCCGACGCCGGTGACTCCCGCCGTCGTCAGTAGGAAGAAAGGTTGGCGCACTCGGGCTCCTGTGCCTACCGGTGACATCGCGCTTCAGAGTCCGCCTAAAGAGGCGCTGACGTTTGCTGAAGCGCAAAAAGTGGTGCAGTTCGAGATAGATGGCAAGATCAGTCGCATACCAATAGATCAGCCGCTGCAGGTTATAATATTTTGTGGCACCATTGACCATATTACTCTATTTATTATAGTATATGTGTAGTTTCCTTCCGATGTAGCACTAAACTATTGATTACTAATACTTTTGCAGGTGATATCATTGGAAGAATGGGAAAAGAAAAATTCTGAGTTGGAAAAGCCACTACCGTTTGTGGAGCCACAGCCTGAGCCTCATGTCAAGCTGCCTGAAGCTAGCTTTAAGGTATTGATACAATTGGAATTTTACTGCTCAAAAATAATTGTGGGTAAAACAAATCAAAAAATCAAAAAAAAAAATCAAAAAGTATTTATTTCTTTACCAAAAATAGCAATGGTTTACAAACATTGTTGGGTATACCTAGTAGGTACTAAAATACCTGTATCAGGTTTACCCGCTCTTCCATACCTAAGATAATTATAGTAAAGGAAATAAATTAACATCTTATGTAAGTAATTAAGTATACAAAAAAGGAAAAAAACACCAAAATGAAAGGTAACTGAAAATAAAATGTTACAATTCATAGGAACTAGGTAGTTATGATCGAAAAGACTTAAGAAAGATGGATCATCAAAATTGTGTGTATGTATGTGTGTGTGTGTATGTGTGTGTGTGTGTGTGTGTATGTGTGTGTGTGTGTGTGTGTGTGTGCGTGTGTGTGTGCGTGTGTGTGTGTGTGTGCGTGTGTGTGTATATGTGTGTGTGTGTGTGAGTGTGCATGTGATAGAAGGCGGATTTAAGTAGAATATTTAAATAGTGATTCAACATCATTATAGCTTAAAAGCTTTATCCATTCTATTACAGCTTTCTTACATTGAAAAGATGTCATCGGGTAGATTTCTAGGTATTTATTTATGTAATTATATAAATGAGCAGACTGTCTCTTAAACTGTCGACTAGCAAACGTTGTCTTGACGCCATCTACTTGAACAGCAGTATATGTTCTTCTTTTTACAATACATGGGTCAAACACGAGGGTTTTATGTAGTTTCAATATAGAATTTACTATGTATAATTTTCTAACAGAGAGCAGATTGCTGTTTAAATAAAGTTCATTAGTACAGAATCTAAACGGCTTAAAGAATATGACTTTCCAAAGAGATCTCTGTGCTCTTTCCACCTCTATAAACATAGTTTTTGCAGCACCTCCCCAGATTGGCAGGCAGTAAACAATGATTGACTGAGCTAGAGCAATATATATTTGGTTCAAGAGGCTCTTTTGAGCGACATGTCTCAAAGTTTTAAATATCCAAACTAGCTTCCTAATTCTATTTGAAATATTCTGAATTTGAGGATACCAACTTAAACGTTGGTCAATGACAACACCCAGATATTTGGTCGATGTCAGCCTTTCAATTTCAGGGCAATTACAAGTTGTGTCAAAATTATTGATGTTATTACATTTGTGAATTCTAAGTTTAAAATCTTTCACTGGTTGGGTTCTGTTATAAATAGAAAAACAAATGTAATTTGTCTTAGCAGTGTTGAGTGTTAGAAGGTTACATTTCAACCAGTAAGCTGTTTTTCTCGGGCGAGAAAGATGCAGCCAGAATGACGAAGATCCTTGCTAAAGACAACTCCTGTCAACTAGGCAGCATCACAGTTGACGATGAACATCTATCAGATCCCGGGGATGTGATGGATGTCATGCTAAAATCACATTTCCCAGGATGCGAAGAATATTTAGAAACAGGCAGTACATCGGACCCTGGAACAGTATACTGGGACATGGCCCAAGATACTGTCACAGAAGAATCCGTGGAATGGGCGATAAGAAGCTTCGACCCCATGAAGGCAGCGGGGCCTGATGGGATATTCCCCATGCTTCTGCAAAAAGCTTGGGAATACATTAAGGAGCCGCTATGCAGCCTGCTAAAAAGCAGTGTTGCTCTAGGTTATATCCCTCACAGATGGAGAAAAGTCAAGGCAGTCTTCATTCCCAAACCAGGAAAGAAGTGTTATAGAGACGTGAAGGCGTTCCGGTGCATTAGTCTTTCGTCCTTCGTACTAAAGACTTTAGAAAAGATAATAGACGGGAACATACGCTCTCGAATAAGGACAGGCAACCATAATTTGCATAACAACCAGCATGCTTATATGGAGGGCAAGTCAACAGAGACGGCCTTACACAATCTGACTCTAAGGATTGAACGGGCTATAGACAGGGACAAAGCCTACGCAGTGGGATGCTTCTTTGACATAGAAGGAGCGTTTGACAGGGCACATTTCAGTGCAGTTGAAAACGCCCTCAACAGAGAAGACATACCGACAGCACTTGCAAGATGGGCCGTCAACATGCTGAAGAATCGTATTATTACCACCACGATAGGAACAGACACGCGCACAGTGGTGGCGAGAAGAGGTTTTCCCCAAGGGGGATGCCTCTCCCCACTTCTGTGGTGTCTCCTGATAGACGATCTAGTAAAAGCCATCAACAAACAGCGCATATATATGCAGGCCTATTCAGATGATGGCGTAATATTAGCAACAGGGAAGGTATTAAGCACGGTGAGGGCTATCACAATGAGAGGTCTAAAGATGGTAGCGGACTGGTGTCAGGACAAAGGGCTCGGTCTCAATCCAGACAAGACAAAGGTGATCCTCTTCACTCGGAAAAGGAAGTCCAACGACATGGCACCAATCGCACTGAAAGGAGTCATGTTGGAATGTACAGAAGAGATAAAGTATCTTGGGGTAACCCTTGACAAGACTCTAAGCTTCAACACACACATAAGAAACCAGAGCAAGAAGGCTGTCATAGCTCTAATGCAATGTAGAAGAGCTGTAGGAAAGATGTGGGGACTTAAACCTTACATCTGCCAATGGATATTCAAAGCAATAGTACTGCCTAGACTCCTGTATGGCGCGATAGTGTGGTGGCACAGAGCCACCGTGTCGTCGAACCTACGAGAGCTAAGGAAGGTACAAAGAGCTGCAGCCATTATGACCACAGGTGCCATGGCATCCACTCCAACGATGGCTCTCGATGTGGCGTTGGGACTAAACCCGATCCATATTGAGGTCAAGAAGAGAGCAGCAGAGCAATGGTACAGAATGAAAGCCAATAAGGAATGGAAAGCGAACGACATAGACACAGGACATAGTGCAATAGAAAGGGCATTAGGAAGAGACATGTCATTAATAATGACTAACAATGACCTAATCAGGAAACGAAGGATCTTTAACAAGAAATACAGGATACACATAGGTGAAAGATCTAACTGGGAACTGATGACTAACGAAGTAAATGTCATCTGCTACACGGATGGATCCAGAATGAAGAGCACAGGCTTAGCTGGCGCAGGGGTACACATACCCAATGAGCCCAGCAAAGACAAAATTCTGGCCTTGGGGACTTATACCAGTGTCTTCCAAGCGGAAATATTTGCTATCAAAGAATGTGCAGAAGAATTGCTCACCGACTCCTGGGGTGAGGCCACGGGCACCATCATATACTCAGACAGTCAGGCAGCAATCAAGGCGATAGCAAAAGTAGAGACCGTCTCTAAGCTGGTCGAGGAGTGCAAGGAAACACTCAACCGTCTGGCAGACAAGATGAAGATCACAGTAGCGTGGGTTCCAGGGCATCAGGGAACACTAGGAAACGAAAGGGCAGATGCACTAGCCAGAGAAGGAGCAGACACAAGATTCGTAGGACCAGAACCAGTACTACCTATCTCAGCAACGGTCACTAAAGGAGTGATCAGTGAACTGATGAGGAAAGAAGCCCACCAGGTCTGGGTGGGAAGTAACGGATGTAGGCAAGCCAAGTTATTCCTCAAAGGTCCCAATAGCAGAAGAACTCGAAGCCTGCTATCGCTAAGCCGGAAGAACCTGAGAATAATTATAGGAATCGTCACAGGCCACTGTAGACTGAACAGACATATGTTCCTGATAGGCAGAGCCACAGATAACACCTGCAGCGATTGTGGAGAGGTGGAGACCAGCCAACATTTTCTGGCAGAGTGCTCACTATACAGCAGGCTTAGGTGGGGAAATTTTTGGCCAGGATAGGATTGAAACGGAGGAGCTATGTGAGCTAGAGATCGGCCATATAGCGGAGTATTGTAGGAGGAGCTCAAGGTTCTCGGAGGGGGCGATTGCGGGGACACAGTAACTGTTTGCGTACCAAACCGGGAACAGGGTGTAATGAGTCCACCCAGAGACTTGAACACCCGCCTGTGCCCCGCAGGCGTCCCATCCTATAATAATAATAATAATAAGCTGTTTTGATTAGACCATGTTCTGTGTCTTTATGTACATTGTTCCATGTAGTGCCACTAAAAACAATAGCTGTGTCATCAGCATAGGAGAAAATATTAGCGTTATTTAGTTTTAAGTTACACAGATCATTAATGTATATTAAGAATAAAGTCGGGCCCAGCACACTTCCTTGTGGGACTCCGTAAGTTATAGAGCTGTCTTGACTTACGAAATTACCAATTTTCACTTTCTGTGTCCTTTCCTGAAGGTAATCTGTCAGTAACTCCAGTGATAATCCTCTTATGCCTACTTTCTCCAGTTTTTTTACAAGAATGGGGACAGACACGGTGTCAAAAGCCTTTTTGAGGTCTATAAAGACAGTTAGACATTTTTTCCCGTGATCTAGTTTATCCGTTATAAGAGATGTTAGTGCAGATACAGCGTCTTCAGTTGATATTCCGGTTCTGAATCCATATTGAGATGTAGATAATATATTAAATTTTTGCAGGTAATTGAGTAATCTAACGTTAATCAATTTTTCCAATATTTTAGAGATAGCAGGTAAGACAGAAATAGGACGATAATTATTTACGTCGCCCCTGTCACCACTCTTGTACACCGGAGTTATAATAGATTTTTTAAGTAGAGGAGGAAATATCCCTTTAGTAAAACAGAGATTTGAAAGATGGGTGATAATAGGGATGACTATAGGGTTAGCTAATTTAAGAAATTTAGTTGGAATATTGTCCCATCCCGGTGCACTTTCAGATTTTAAATTCATAAGAATTTTATAAACTTCCTCATTATTAGTTTCTAATAGGACAAAAGACGACTGCATTAAGTGATTAGTATTTAGGTTTGTAGGATCATGTGAAATGTTTGAAGTATTCAGGTCACTTAGTTCCAAGCGAATATCTTCTGCGAGTTTCTTACCTACTCCTGCAAAGAAATTGTTTACTTCATTTACTGATTCGGAAGGGTTTGATTTCAAGTTAAGCAATTCTAAATTCTGGGATTTGGTTTCCTTTAAATAAGTTATTGTTTTTATAGAGTGCCAGAGTGATTTTGAATTTTTCAAGTTATTTTCTAGTTGCTTTCTTTCATAATCCCGTCTCATCTTTTTTATTAGCTTATTACAAAAATTCCTATATCTTTTATAAGTAATCTTCAAAACTTCATTATATGGATCTGATCTAAGTTTCATCTGCATTTTGTTTCTGTTTCTTATGCATCTTAAGATACCCCCAGTTATCCAAGGCTTTATAGTACGTTTGTTTCTAGGTAATAGTTTTATATTTGTGTTTTCATTTATTGATTCGGTTATCTTATAAATCAGCTGTTCGACTACAATATTTGGATCTTCGCAAAACAGTAAGTCAGGTAAGTTTTTCTGCGCTAAACTACATAATGCTTTGTCAAAATCAGTAAAAGTATGAAAATTGGGTTCATTGTTTATTTTATTTAACATAGATATACAAAGGAAAATCATACTGTGGTCAGTGACTGTCGTGTTTAGGACAGCTATTTGAGCAGATACCTTATTTTTCTCTAATTTTAGAATAAAGTGATCTAAGCAGTTAGATTCGCGGGTAGGTAAATGGTGACCTGGCAGCAAGCCATGGCTACTGAGCATATTTAGATAGTTAGATCTATTGTGACGTTCAAATGATTGTTCAGTTACTTTAGGAATTATATTAATGTTTATATCTCCAGTGATTGTTACATTTTTACGAGTCTTAATTGTCTCTAAGTGCGTGTTTAGAGAATTAATGAATGATTCAGCGTTAGTGTTGGAGGGTGATCGGTAAATTCCTAATATGGTATTATTCAAGGCATCTATCTGTATGCACGATGCATTTACTAATTCGACTTCTTTTATTTTTGCATTAAGACTATTTTTTATATATACCACAACCCCGTCGTTCTGATTTAAATGTTTAGTGGTTACAAAAGATATATAATTAGGAACATATGGAATTGGCTTGTTAGAGCTTAGTCGACATTCGGTGAGAATTATGATGTCAACATTAAAATTTAACTGCGCAAGAGTAACTAATAAATTGTCCATGTTACAGTAAATGCTTCGTATATTTTGTGAAATAATTGTTAGGTCTTTTCTTTTTATATTTATGTGCTTACAAATGTCTTCGATATTACATTCACATGAGCTTGCAATATGTAGGTCATCTATATCCTGCAGTCTTTGTAAAGTGCTATCCATAATAAAAGACATAGGCACTGAAGTTGTTAGCTAGCTGGGGATGTATTTTGTTTAGATGTAGTAGGTTATGTATGCCACAATAAAATATAATTCTTACCTTGTTTACTATGTTATTTACTTTTTGTGAAAAAGCTGCCTCTCCTTTTATAAGCTTATGTGAGTGTGTGTGTGCGGAATTTTGAATGTGTGACTTTTTGTGATTTAGTATGAATAGAAGACTGTGTGTGATGAGTAAGATAAAATGCGTACAATTGAATTTGTGTGTTATATGTGTAAATGAATCATATTTAATAATACTGTAGAATTCTGTGTACAACATTAAGTATATAACCATATAAGTTACTAAGCAAAAACTTGAACCGGAAGATTTAAATGATCTTAGTCACGTGTCCTGTAGCAAATGGTTCACCTGGGCCTCACTCTTGATTATTATGATTGGTGCATTTTCATCCTTTCTTACATAAACCTTGCCATAGGCGGTCCAGCAGAATTTGTATTTCTTAGTCTTTGCTAGTTCTCGGGCGAGAAAGTGTAGACGTGATCCCTTCGCGGTGAGCTGCTCTGATAAGAAGATAGGTGTATCTTCAGACGTTCGGAATCCCAGATGCTTAGCGCATAATTTAGTTTTTTGTTTTACATTGAATGCCTTACATGATTTTAACATATCTGTCTTAATAAAAGTAGAAGATGTTTCAACTACAATTGGTGTGTTTTGTACGCCTTCCTTCTTTCCGCGGACTCTATAAATATCTGTGATATTTGATTTATCAATTTTGCAGCCTACATTTTGTGACAGACACATAACCATGTCAAGTAAGTCCTCTTTCGTCTCATTGTTTTTCTTGGGAACATTCTTCATTTCAAAATTTGCTTTGCGGAATCCCTTCTGTAAGTCTTCTATTTTATCTTCTAAGATAGTGATGTATTGCTTGTCCTCCTTCGATTGTTTTTCCAATTGTTCAATCTTCTTTTTAAATTCTTCATTTTGCGTGGTCAGAAACGCAACTGATTTTTCGATATTATTGTTTGTTTGCTGTATCTCTCTCAAAGTTGGCGTGATTTTTTTAAGTTCCTCTTCTTGGGATGAAAATAAAGATATCATCATCTTTTTCATTTCTTCCTTAAAATCACTTAGGTCTGATACAATACATTCCTCTCTCTTCCTTTTATTTCTCATAGAGACAAAGTTCGGTGGAGTTACATCCTTTTGTACTAAATCAGACAAGTCCGATTCCGAAACCGATCTGTTCATTTTGTCATCCATAGTACTAGGAGATTATGAGCTCAAGGCGACACACGAACAAGTGAATGAGAGCGAGTGAACGCACACTAATGGCGGCTGCTGTAGGTGTAATGGCGTCGTCGCCTGCGCTCGGGTTGGACGTGCACACGCAGAGCTGCTCCAATCAGCGTACAGACCAAGATGGCGTCGTTGGCGCGTGCTCAGATTGGTTGGGTGAAAATGATATGTCTGTCTCTTTCAGTTCGTTTAGGACAAGTACTACGGAAGCAGAAATCTTGCGGAGGTACTCACGAATTAGGCACGTAGTAATTAACTTCTCGGCACTTCTGCACTCCTAATTTTTTAACTGAATTAAATTTGTGAATTGCAAATTTAATTTTTATTTAAAATTTTCGAAAGTCTACGGACACAACTGCTCCGTACGGAGGTCCGGGGGGAAGAGGAAAAACAGACCCAATAGATTGAAGGGAAGAAGGACTAAAGGTGGATGGAACCCTATTAAATCTCTGCAACTTGGATAGATCTAGTGTGACTAAATTGAAGATACATATCTCTTCTATCTAGCGTTTTCAATCTGAAGCATTCGTAATTTGAGTTATTCAACTTTTTTCACCAAAAGTGGGAAAATTTTGAATTTTATCAGTTGTCATCTCTATTTAACATTTTTTTATTTTTAACCGAAATTATTTTTGTTTACTCATTATTAGGTAAATATTTTTTCTAAATGTTCTGTAACAAAAGTTAGAATTACACTTATTTCCCTTAGCTCATACCAGACTACAACGAGAGAGTGTGCGATGCTCCACCGCGCCCTAATGCATACATCCGCTTTATTGAGAAATCGGCTGAGGAGCTGGATGGAGAGGTGGAGTATGACGTGGATGAGGAGGACACCGCGTGGCTGGCCATTATCAACAAGGCTAGGGCGAAACAGGGCATGCCCCCTGTGTCTGTGGATACCTTGGAATTACTAATGGATAGACTGGAAAAGGAATCTTATTTCCAGGTATGCATTTCACCGATTATGCAAAAATTCTGAATTTTTTTTTTTTTTTTTTTTTTTTTTTATGTGATAGGTGGCAAACGAGCAGACGGATCACCTGATGGTAAGCGATTACCGCCGCCCATGGACACCCGCAACACCGGAGGAGTCACAAGTGCGTTGCCGACCTTTGAAATGGGATGGGGGATGGGGGAATGGGGAGGGGGAGGGGGGGTTGGGCCTCCGGTACCCTCACTCACTCGGCGAAACACAAGAAACGTTGCTTCACGCCGGTTTTCTGTGAGGCCGTGGTATCACTCCGGTCGAGCCGGCCCATTCGTGCCGAAGCATGGCTCTCCCACGTCTAAACAACACATTTACTGTGCACGACCCACATGTGGGGTATTTAGAGGTTTAAATGATACGTGAGTGCCACACATATGGGTCACACTACCTTGCAAACTAATAGGCTTGTTAAATCTCGCATGTGTGAGTTTAAGTATTCCATTTGACTTACACATATGGGCTATGAAATTGTGCAAAATAACCTGTGAATACCGGAAGATCATTTTGAATAGTGTCTTGCCAAGAAGTCGTAATAAGTAGTAGTCAACATAAAACAATCAATGTATTTGAGCACGTGAGAGGTCAATTTCTACTTTTCAATTGCACAGTGAACTTAAATAAGTTTTTAAACTTAAATAAGTTAAATAAGTTTTTGTGATAAGTAGGTTTTATATGACTGGCCCCTTAAATTAAGAAGAAGTTTTATACAAATTAATTCCAACTTCTGTATGATCTATGAAATTAATAAAACTGTATTAATAATGTTCATATTATAGCCAATACACAAAAGGTCCTAACCTAAATTATGGTATCAATTAATATTAGTGATGCAACGAATAGTACTTTTACGAATACGAATACGAATATCAAACCTACTATTCGGCGAATACGATTACGAATATTTTGCCATGATAATAAAAGACTAAATTAAAATTTACAATAGGCAAATTTTTATTTAAAAATCATAAAATTTGTAGATTTTCTGGTTTTAGGCGATTTCTGTTTTCACGCTGAATGTTCCCAGCCGTTGAAAAAAGTCTTTCTGAGGAGACTGTACATGGCTTCAGTGAAATATATTTTTGGGCGAGTTTTTTCAGACTTGGAAAATGGACATCTTCTCGCCAAAAGGCCAGTGGATCAGCAGTCGGCGATAAATTTGGGAGCTTTAGATAAGCATCTATTTCGTTTTTAGTTTGCGAATCCCCTGTAAAAAGACATTTTGAAATTAAATTTAACTTTTAGTAGATGACAAAGAGTACTACCTATTACCTATTAATAACTTTTCTAACTTTTTTCATACTCACCAGAAAATATTGAAATTGGCTCTTCCATTTCGGCCTCTTCAATTATTTCTTGGCATACTTGCCAAATTCCTCTACTTGTCGACGGTTGTTTTGGAGGTCTTGTCGGTCTTACGGCCTCTCTGACATCAACAGCAGCGTTAAGAACTGATTGAGCGGTTTCAGCGACCACTGTTGAGCTGAAAATCCTTGTTTTGAACCGTGGGTCAAGGATCGTTGCTAATAGATAAGTTTCATCACTTTCCATAAACGCAAATCTGCGTATTTTTACACGCGTGTTTTCAAATTCTGCCAGTAATTAGAGTTGCGTTTATACGTAAAATATTAGTTTTTAAATATTCGTATTAGTATTCGCCGAATACGAATATAAGGTAAATGTCTACTATTCGTTGCATCACTGATTAATATCCATTTATGAACTTTACTAAGAACAACACTTGTAGTTTCAACTACTACTAAAATAAATGTTGTAATGCCTAATGAGGTATAATTATGAAACTGTGACTTAAACGCTCGCTTGTGTCAGAGCACATGTATACTGTAATATAAAAATCGATTTTATCAGGCAACACAAACTGGCCAGCAAACTGCGGTGACAGTAGATGAGGATGCAGTATGCTGCATCTGCATGGATGGCGAGTGCCAGAACACAAACGTGATTCTGTTCTGTGACATGTGCAACCTGGCTGTGCACCAGGACTGCTATGGGGTAAGTAAAAAATAAAACAATGCAGAATTTCTTAATATTGTAACTGACACTATCCTACCCACTGTTGGTGATAATTACCCATCACCTGGAAAGCCATATAAGTTTGTATTTCTACACTGAATCAAGGATCGAAAAAGTTCATCATATTTTTATAACAAATTTGAAACAAAATTGTGGACGTTTTCACCAAGGCTTTTAGAAACCTGGGATTAGTTTTGCGTGAAACCTGTGATCTTCCCAGGACTACCACTTCACAAGTCCTATACAATGCCCTTGTTAGAAGTAGGTTGGAAAGTCGAGCAGTTGTCTAGAACCCCCACGAGGCTAAATATAGCCACATGGTGGAAAAGATACAGAACAAATTCGCGCGGTACCTGTATCGCAAACAATATGGAGTCTACCCTTTTTATCCACTCATGTACCCAACTCTATTCGTTTTAGGAATGGTTGGATATTATAAGTTAGAGGTAAGGAGAGATTTATCTTTGGTGAAATATGTTTTTGCAATTTTTCGGGGTAAAATAAACAACCCTGATATTCTAAGTTCTCTATAACTAGTAGTCCCAAACACGAAGCTTAGGATAGGTCCGAGAACTAGATTATTTGAGGTACCGGCGTGCAGAACGAATATAGGAAAATTTGCTCCCATCTGTAGGGCGGTGGAAATTATAAATAGTGTTGCGCAGGATATTGATATTTTTACGTGCACACTGACGGAATTCGAAAAAGTAGTCTTAAATTATTTGTGTAAGTAATGTGTAAACTCTTCATAATGTTGTTTGTTACTACGCTATTGAATTGTGTTATTCCTGTAATGATAGTGTTAAGTTATTGTCAATAAATAAAAATAAAAATACAAAAAAAAAACTTATGTAAATGGCCATTTCTGTGGCCAATAACTATTGCCAACGTAACCTACGTTGGCAATAGTTATTGGCCACAGAAATGGCCATTTACATAAGTTTACTGATTCTTTCGAAATATCCTTCATCGTTCACATCCAGAACAATAGCAGATTAATAAAAATGTAAGTTTTCAAATTATGTATTCCTAAATAACCAATAAAATACATCAGTTACCTCATGGTCTAGTGAATTTTAGTATCCAAAGATACTGTGTTAAATAAGCAGTAAATTTTGGTGTGATAGATCATGTTCAATTTCATATTAAATTGTTTTGATGTATTAGTTTGTTTTAGTTTTTTTTAACTTTATTGTAAGTTTATTTTTATTTGGCTCAGGTACCATATATACCCGAAGGACAGTGGCTATGCAGACGATGTTTGCAATCTCCATCACGTCTCGTCAACTGTGTATTATGCCCCAACACTGGAGGTAAACAAAAAGACAGTTGTCTACTTCTTTGTTTTATTGTATAAGTTAGTAAAATTCGAATGGCCCATTTGATCGTATAGCTAGCTCTGCCTTTTCATCTGCTATTTCATTTAGAGTGGATTGCCAACTCTTAAAGTCTATGATGCATCGAATTCTGGTAATCACGTTGGCTATCCCGTTGCAACCACCGGTGCACAGGACGCTGTATAGCGGCAGGAACCCAGAACCTGGCATAATAAGTTCCTACTACTAGTAAACTGCCACTAGTATAAGTCTATAATTCTACGCCGAAAGCTACTAAGTTATTGAAAGCTGACATATGACAGGCAGAGCGGCGATGGTAAAGCTAGACGGTGCGGTGCAATGAGGAGAGAGTGTTTTGTACAGTCAAATTTCATCCTTATCAATATCATTATATTGATAAGATTCAATTTAGCTCATTTTTATTTATACTTAACTGAACAAATCCATTATAGGTGGTGTCTCCTAGGCATAAAAGAATCCCAATCTAATAGATCTCTTATATCGATGTGTGCCTCTTTACATCCAGCTACTGCCTTTGTTGAGATTATGTTTTGAAAATGACATGCAATAACCTTTTCCTAGGTGCATTCAAACAAACCGATCAAGGGACCTGGGCTCACGTTGTTTGCGCTCTGTGGATACCAGAAGTCAGATTCGCCAACACCGTGTTTTTGGAGCCAATAGGTAAGTCGAGCAAATATAACTTTGTAATCTGAAGGAAGTTATTTTAAGGGAAGATGTATGCATTTCTTCCATGTGTCTTCCCACGTGAGCAAGAAAGTTGTTTATTTATGTGTTATGTCTTGATCCAATTATGCATTGTGTGATATTTAATGTTCTTTAAACTACAAAAAGAGAGCGTCAAGACTCAAGAATAAATATAGGCGCTAAGTCATATAGCTATAAATCAGTATACATTGCGTGTTTTCCGTAACAGACTCTATCGAGATGATACCACCTGCACGATGGAAGCTGCAATGTATGGTGTGCAAACAGCGCGGGGCCGGCGCTTGCATTCAGTGTCACAAGAGTAACTGCTACTCCGCCTTCCACGTGACTTGTGCTCAGCAAGCCGGGTAAGACAATTTATCATTGATATATTGGATGTTAAAAAAGTGCGTTTGAGATTTTAAGGGGTTACTCAGAATCAACTATAGAATACAGGAAAATATAAAAAACCTCTTAAAATCTTTTTAACACCCTGTGTACGCGTTAAATATCAAACTTAAAAAAATCATTTTTACTATTATAATGTGATAAAATTATAATCTATAAGTCAAAAACTAAAGTCAAAGTTATCAATCAGAACAGATAATTATCGGATAATTATCTGATAATTATCATGATAATTATCAAAGAAAATATTTATTGTGATAATTACGAACCCTGATTTTAATCGACAAACTATCTGGCATCATCTAGGTAAAATTTTCTGTATGAATCACCATCAGGTGAGATGATGCCAAGGGCTTACCAATTGGTTGGCAACGCACTTGTGACTCCTCCGGTGTTACGGGTGTCTATGGGCGGCGGTAATCGCTTACCATCAGGTGACCCGTCTGCTTGCTTGCTATCTATGATATTTAAAAAAATGAAGCCACAGGCCATACTATATTTTCTCAAAGCAACTCATGGTCGACGCACTTGTACCTTTCCCTCCGGTATCATATTTATGGGTAATGTGCTGGTTTTGTCCCGTAGATTGTACATGAAGATGGAGGCGGCCGGCGCCGGTCGCGACCCGAGCCAGCCCGTACAAGTCGCCAAGATGGCGTACTGTGACGCGCACACTCCGGCACACGTTTTGCAGGTATTTTGCAGATGCACAAAGAAACCTTCACACATTTTTGAATTTTGATTGGAAAAATAACACTTGCTTATGTTCCTTTAGGAGAGAAGAGCGCAAGAAGCAGAAGGAGACAAAACTGCAGATCTGTCGGTAATCAGGCAAAAAGGGAGAGAAAAAATAAAACAGGTACGTGGAAGTGACCAGTTACTACTGAATGTGACAATGTGACCGACTGCGGAGAGAAGTTAACGACTTATCTTTCAATAACTGCGATAGCGAAAGGGAAGCCCTTGTTATCTGTAGCATATCGAGTATCCTCTTACATAAAAGTATATGGCGATTTTTAACCGGCTTCAAAAAAAAGAGGAGGTTCTAAATTCGACAACTTTTTCTTACTCTATATTGTACGATATCTTTAGATATCGATATCAGTGTATATAGCTGATCGTGAACCGATTAATTTTTTTTAAAATTCGATAGATTATGACTCCAGGGTGGTCCCATATAAATTGTTATTTTATTTAAACCGGTTTAATCCTTTTGTTAGAAAATTGAAAAAAACATAGCAATATAAGCTTTTTTTAACGAGTTTAGCGTTGTCATTTATCGCGCATGTGCATGCGCATATTGTAGTGCGTGCTTGCTATTTGTTGATCAAATTAAAAGTAAGTATTTAATTGTTAGCCCAGTGAGGTACAAAAGGTCTCAGCCCAGCACATGTAACAGAAGCAAGGCATCAACTGCGCTCATAATTCTGCTGCAACCTAGTGAGATATGAACGCACTTCGATGGCTTGCAATAATTTAGTCAGAAAAGATTTTTAATTCAGATTTCTAATATGAAAATTATTATTATTTTATTATTTATTATGTCGTAGGCTCGCCGCGTGCTCGCTATGAAGCGCACCTGGGCGCCCGTGGTCCTAGTGCCAACATTGCCCGCCGCCAGGGTAGCCAACATAGCGGCACTAGCGCCGGGCCCGCCCGCCGCGCGTGCCCATCTCACCAAACGACTGCTCGCCTATTGGACGTTGAAGAGACACGCAAGGAACGGTGTGCCATTGCTTAGGAGGCTTCAGAGTAGGCCTTCGCATCATGGCGGTGATAGTGAGTGGATTGCCAATGTTCTTTTAAACGTTTACATTATGACATTAATCATTTGGCTCTGGCTCCGAATGCTATGATAAAGTATAAAAAGGTTTTTATAGTCACTGATTCACCCTCCTAGAGATACCGCATACAAGCCGATAATCGAGCATTGACTCATCCGGTCATCTAAAAACTACATAACTGATCAGAATTTGAGTATTGAAGACTGGCGATATCTAAATAGGATGATATTCCGTGTTTTAGCTCATGCATGGGTGATAGATAATTGATTTTAACAATATATATATTGCAGTGTGGTTTTTGTGCGACAAATTCAACCATTTTGTTGTTTACAGGTAGCAGAGGAATACAGGACGGTACGGTTAATGTGAGAGAACTCTGCAACCAGCTAAAATACTGGCAGAGAATACGGCAGGACTTGGAGAGGGCCAGGTTCGTTATTTCAAAATAAAAATTTAAAAAAGTTGAAAGTCTGTTTTCTATGAACCGTTTCAGACATAATATGAAACATCTGTTGTTCTATTTTATTTTTGTAAATGAAAACAAACAACAAGGAAAAACTACCTCTGCTCACACCAACTAAGAAAAACTAAAGAAAAACTAAGTTCACTTATGGCTTGAAATTATGAAAACAAACTAAGATGTATATACTAATCTGTAATATACAATGTATACAATGTCTGTATACTGTAATCTGTATACAATGTCAAGTAAAGTATTTTATATTCGCGAATCAAAAATCACGAACATTCTTCTTCTTCTCCATTGCAAACACAATGGCAATTTCCAAAACTGTATTTTACAAATGTTGTCTATGAAAACAGAGTAATCACGTGAGGCTCAAAAGAGGGGGAGGGGGTTCAGAAAAAGTCACGAAATATCACAAGGGGGGAAGGGGGGTGTATTTATTTTTTCGTTGAACGCGCGATTTCTAGAGTAATTTCCAAACGTCGGACTGTTGTTGTTATGTTGTTTTTAACTCTTCCAAGGTTCGAAACGGCTTCAGGCAGTCAGAAACAACCTGCAACCTTAATGTCTGTCTGGACATTTTTATCACGGTGCTTAATTTTCCAGAATTAAATTACATTATAGCTGTATTTAAAGATAATATTTTGTACCAAAAAAATATACGTGATTTTGGGTAGGGGGTGGGGGGGGGGCAGTCCAAAACCTCATCACGTATCATCAGGGGGGAGGGGGGTCTAAAAAATTGCTAAAAAAACATCACGTGATTAATGGACGGCCCCCATATCTATCGAATTTTCATACAATACAAAAAATTTCATAAGGAATGAATGAAATAATCTATTAGAACACACTTTTAAACTTACTATTATAATACATGTCAGTTTCTGTCACATGTTTGACTATCTGAACCGATTGATATTAACATTTCTGTCACATGTGTTCACATCCAAGCGAAGAGGTTAGACAAATAAAGGATTAACCAAACAGTCTGCTACTTGTGGTATAAGTAATCATTCAATAATACGAGTGCAACGAAGTTAATGTACATGTTTTTTTTTTTACAAAATATTGTATTAGTGACGTCTTCTTTTTCTGTAGATTACTCTGCGAGCTGGTCCGCAAACGCGAGCGTCTCAAAGCGGAATACACGCGCGTTTGGGAGCGATGCGTTTTACACACGCTACGGCCCGGCGCGGCCATACTGCACAAGCTGCTGAGGCTGCTGCGACAGCGCGACACTAGCGACATCTTCACTGAGCCCGTGGACCTGCAAGAGGTAAGCCTGAAAGACATAGGTATATGTACAAAAACTTTCGACAATTTGATTGCGAGTGCTGTTTTGCACACGGTGCGGCCCGGCGCGGCAATAATATACAAACTGCTGCGGTTGCTGTGTCAGCGCGACATTAGCGACGTCTTCACTGAGCCCGTCTAGACCTGCAATACACCTAAATACAAAATGCACCTTGCAAGCTGTTGGTATAAATTTAAATGCCCTACACATGACCGCGTGTGATGCTAAGTACAATAAATACCAAGGAAACGCAAGCAAACGATAAGAAAAAAGTTAACCAAGAAAGTTTAAACATTCTTTTCAAACTCCCGTTTGTTAAAGTTTTGACGTTTATTGTGACCATGTCCCCAGGTGCCCGACTACAGCTCAGTGGTGAAACACCCGATGGATCTGAGCACAATGGGGCAAAAACTCGACCGCGGAGCGTACAAGAACATAGACGAAGTCGAGGCCGACTTCCAACTGATGATTGAAAACTGTCTGACATATAACAACAAGGACACTGTGTTTTACAAGTAAGTGGATAGTCTTAAAGTTTTGTTGAAACTCTATTTATGGTAAAAAATCTGTACTGTTAACAACCCATATCGTCCCCACTCCAGGGGCACGGGTCTCTTTCTATACATTGGGAAGGTTCATCCATATTCACACGCGAGGGCTAAATGCGGATTGGTAGAGTTCGTAGGCTAGTGAGTGGTCAACCCTTGTGTCAGAAGTTTTCAACCCTATAAGGCTTCCAACACGGCTTAAAGGCTGCCATGTAAAACGCTTCTTTTCTGAGGGTCAAAAATTTATAATATTAATTAATAGTTTTAACTAAAACTTCCATTCATAAATCATAAAGGCATAACGGTCGCGTCAGCAAAATTTTCAGTTGTAAGAACTTAGCACTGATCAATTGTATTCAATTATTGTGTTGCATTTCCACAGGGCCGGCATAAAAATGCGGGAACAATGCATTCCTATTTTCCGCCAAGCGCGTCGTGACGTCATCGCATCGGGAATGCCCGAGCTAGCCGGCAATGGCGACGCAGCCAGTCCCGAGCGAGAGGGAGACAAAGAGCGGCCAGTTTCTGTTGCTAGAAGCAGACGGAGCATGTCGCGGGGGCGGCGAACAGTGCATACTAGCAGCGATAGCGACAGGACTGCCGGTATAATAACTTGGTATAGTGTTACAGCGGCTAGTCCCGAACCAGCGTGGGACAGAGATAGGCCAGCTTCAGTTGCTAGAAGACGATGGAGCATATATGGAAGGAGGATAGTGCACACTAGCAGTAATAGCGACAATGACTCACAACCGTATTGATGATAGCACACAATAATTTTGATAATAGCACACAGCTGTATTGACGATAGCACATTTTTTATTATAGAAGATGACAAAAAGGCTGACGGCCTCACCTGATGGAAAGTGGTTACAGCCGTCTAAGGGCATTTGCAACACTGCTTTGCCGAACCTTCAAAAACATTTTAAATCCCTCTAGAAGAGTCCCGAACATTAGTTCTCAGAGAAATCCTCGGGTGGAAGCACAATCCACAGCTTAATTATTGACGATAGTACACAACCGTATTGACGATAGCATACAACCCTATTGACGATAGCACTCCACCGTACCGTTTAGTTTCAGAAGACACGCAGAGCGAGCGAGCAGTGTCGGTGGCGCGCAGTGTGCGGCGGCAGCCCAGCGTGCGAAGGGACAGCGCAGACGAAGATAATAATACGGTAGATATTTTTTATTATTATAATAATATTTATTTATTTCAGGGAAAATGCCCATAATTACACAAGTGAAAAAAATTATATTACAGTGCATGGAACAGCAACGTAAAACTTAGATAGATAGATAAGTTACTTTGTGCTGATTTTGAGCATAAAGACACGCATTATTATTATTATTATTATTATTATTATTATTATTATTATTATTATTATATGTTCTTAAAAAGACTAGGTAAAACCACGGGGTCTCATTGCATACAACGAAAACCTTAGTTCATTAAAATGTCAATAGATGGCACGACAAGTATCGATTTGTAATCGAAGTTCATGCAAAACGAAGAAAAAACCCATTAAGTTGCTAAAAATAAGTGTTTTGATTATTGTAATAACCAAAAAGTATGACAAAGGCCGATAATGCACTTTATTATCAATTACTACAAATTATCTGATCACGGCGATGCATATCAAAACTACTTTCGTCTTAATTTGTCAGAGTTGAGGAATGACACGTACTAGTTGAGTACCAGTTTATAGCGTGAATTGATAGATGGCGCTGATACAATACAATTGAAAAACGTAATTGGTGGTTTACGTTTTGTTTTTCATATTTCAAATTATGTATTTTTATTTAGTAATATCACAGATAATATAATACTAGTCGGTTATGTGCAAAAAAAAAAACGAAAAAAGGAAATGAAGCTACAGGTAAGCAACCAGAATGTCTTCATTTATAGCCCGCGCCCTAGATGTCGCTAGTAGCGGTAGTTCTCAATGAGTGAAAAAAATAGCCCGAAGAATAGCCCGAGTTACGGCAGTCGCATTTCGTTGTATGACATGAGGTATCTGTACGTTAGTATTATAAAATCTGTGGTAAAACTGCCTGCACGCATATTGCCCAGTTACTAGTGGCTATTGAATAGTGCCATGCCAAGTTTTAAGAGTGTAATGTTTACTCTAGCGCGATACGTCGCCAACCGTGTCGCCCAGTTACTAGTCCCCATTGTGTAGTGCAAAGTGAGTTTTAATAGTGAGTTATAATGCTTGTTTTAGCGCGATACGTCGCCAGCCGTGTCAACAACTAGCCGCCGGGGGCGCGGCCGGTGGCGCGGCAGGGGGCGGGGGAGGGGGCGGGGCCGGCGCGGGGGCCGGGGGTCGCTGGCATCCCCGGCTTTGACACCGCGACACAACACTGATAACGGTAATTAAGTATCTGGACTACTCTGTAAGATGTTATGATATTTATTCGTCTTAATAAGTACAATTCGAGTATATTTGTTCTCGATAGAAACAGTAAATTCGCTTTTATCCGTCACCTATGTGGTGTGTAGTTTGTAAAATCTGCCACTCTGTAGATATATGCTTTGTAAAAATTCGAAGGCCACTATTTAACAATAGACTTCTCCGGTTATAATTAATTGTGATATACTACATGATTGCATCAAAAATAAATTATGAATTATTGATCACCAAATTGCTCTTCCACTTTTACTTTATTTTATTTCTTGATACTCATGGACAAAAAAATCGACTCAAGGTTTGTTGCACGTATTTTGGAAAATTAACTCAATCTAGCAAAAAAAGACTAAACCAAAAGTTCAAAAACTGCGTGTTTACTGCTTATGATTTTAGTTTGGTGGTTTTCTAGTTTTTTGTTTTTAGTGTTTAGCAGCAAAACAAAAGTAAACTGAGTTAATTTTTCAAAAGTCGAGCAAGCAATCTTGAGTCTATTTTTTGTCCACCGGTGTATATAATAAGTTTAAAATGTAACAGAAACGCCGACGTCCGGGTCGGAGACGCCGGTGCCGCCTCGCAAGAGCGTGGAGCGCACGCACAAGCTGTCTACGCCCGAAAAGTCACCCGCCAAGGAGCCCAAGACGAGTTAGTTGTAGTTCCAAAAAGTTCTTATTATAATTTTAGGGTCGTTATGGAATCAATTAATTTCCGTAAAATTTTTCACCGTGGGAGAGCCATGCTTCGGCACGAATGAGCCGGCTCGACCGGAGTGATACCACGGCCTCACAGAAAACCGGCGTGAAGCAACGCTTGCGTTGTGTTTCGCCGAGTGAGCGAGGGTACCGGAGGCCCAACCTCCCCCCCCCCATTCCCCCCATCCCATTTCAAAGGTCGGCAACGCACTTGTGACTCCTCTGGTGTTGTGGGTGTTTATGGGCGGCGGTAATCGCTTACCATCAGGTGATCCGTCTGCTCGTTTGTCACCTATCACATAAAAAAAGAAAAATTGTTTAATGTTGTCTATACGTATTTTTACTTGAGAATGTCATCGATAACGTTTCACTTAAAATCCTAAAAAATGCGAAAGTGACTTTGTTTGCCCTTCTTTCACGCCGCAACGGAGCAATGGATTGACATGATTTATTGCACAGAGATAGTTAAACGGGCTGGGAAGTTATATAGACTACTTTTATCCTGCAAAAATATATAATTCCTTCGGGAATTACACTGGGAACCTAAATATAATGCAACTTGACATAGCAACGCTACTTATTGCTATAACTACTAGAGTGATTTCATTGTGTGGCAGCTAACTTAGGTAACAACATAGGATAGTTTTTTTCCCAAAAAACCCAAATTTTCTTTATTTTGTTTTTATGTGTCCAGTTATTGCAGATTGTCCATTTACTTTATTATAAAAAATAAGACACAATGGACAGCCTTAGTGCTAGGTATCAATTTCTTCCAGGCGATGTTATGAAGCGAACATCTTTATCCCAAATGAGTACATTTGTTTTTCCAATCAGGTATTGGTCTTCTGGGGGGCCTAAGGAAACCAACGTTACTGGTAACGCCACCATCACTCGCTACGCCGCCGAAAAGCTTCGGTTCCGATGGTAAGTTGTACTTTGTGCCGTCTTGCAACCAGAAACGAGATTATTTTGACTTTCTAGTCATAGAATTTACTCTTTCCTTGTAAGGTTATTCCACGTACAACTAATCAAAAGTTGTGTGACCAGTAGTTTGGCCGTTTGACGAAAAATATAAATGGCCCTATATGGGGGTGTTGTCAAACATAACTCACCAACGTACGACTAGGAAAAGTGACGCAATAGAGAAAGATGGCAACGACAAAACAGTTGCGTCTTTGAACTTATACTCCATTTTGTTTGGGATTGAAATAAATGTAAACCGTCTCAAATGATTATATTTTATTTCGTGTAAATGCAAAAGAAACGTACCTGCGTTCCTAAGAATATCAGATTTTTTATTGTATGTCAAATAGTCATGTCAAAATTAATAAAGGAACGTCAAGATAAAATGGAATGAACAATAAAACGCCTTAGGGTTAAGAAAATTGGAATACTGCTAGTGTATGAAATATAAACAAAAACTACTTTCGACAGCATCTCTGCCCACGCTGTCTGCTAGCTTGGGGCGCTCCGAAGCGTCGCCAAAGAAGAAAGGGCGCGGGCGGCCCCGGAAACAGGATAAGAAGAATTCTTCGCCTGATTTGTTCAAGTAATTATGTGTCAGAATATGTCTTTCTAATGCTTTAGTATTTTCCTCGTTAGAAGTATACTTCTAATTATAATCCTTGCTAATTTTGCAGTAATAAACTCTAATTAATTTGTATGCTTTCGATTGATGATTCTGTTATCAGCAAAACTGAGACAATCTTCCGATTATTTATTGTCCCATTTAACAGAGCAATAGTTTTAGTGGCGGAGCTATTTTTGCTATATTTATCAGCATAGAGCAGATGAATGAATCAATTAATCGTAAATGTATTACGATCATCTGTATCTACAAAACAGAACTTTATGATCGACAACTCAAAGCTCAACCCATTGAAGATCGAAAATTGAATTGATTAAGGAAAAAATATCCATATTGTTTTTGATTTCGAAAGCATTGACCTCATAGAAAGGTTCTTATTTACTATATAATTGCTCTTTAAGAGTCCATTCAAAAACCATTGCACGCAAATCGCTATAAACACTACTTGTAATAATAATAAACAGTACTTGTAATAATGTTTTTATCTGCAGGAGCATGCAAGGTGAAGGCAAGTCTATATCGACGCCGGTTCCCGCGTCGTTCCTTCAGTACCGCGGGCCGCCGGGGGAAGTCGGTTCTGATAGCGACTTGGCGCTCTCCAGGTTTAACATACACTTGAATTGAAAACATACATTTGAATAGACATTTTTAATTTTATTGTTTATAGTTCCTGGTTTTTTTTTTAATTTATGTTTTATTTGCAAACTTTTTACAATCTAATATTCTTGCTGTAGTTCAGACCCTAAGAAGAAGAAGAAGAAGAAAAAAATATGTTTGCTCCAAGAACAATTTTAACGAGAAAATGGAGAACTTTAGTGAGCATATTACTATTGCAGGTCTTCAAGTAGCAGCTCAGTATGGTCGCAATCGTGCTCGTCGTGCACGCACTACGACGACAACGGCTCCACGCGCTCGTGCTCGCTCAGCTCCTCGGCCGGGTGAGTGCGCCGCTCGCCTGGCACCAGGTGAAGTAGCTTAGCGCGATCGCAGTCTTGTTTAGAGACTCCACAGGCTCCTGCTCGCTCAGCTCCTCGGCCGGGTGAGTGCGCCGCTCGCCTGGCGCCGCCTGGTGCCAGGTGCAGCAGCTTAGTGCGATCGCAGTGTGTTTAGACCACCGGCTCGTGCTCACTCAGCTCCGCCGGGTGAGTGCGCCGCTCGCCTGGCACCAGATGAGCAACTAAGTGCAATCGCATTCGTGTTTAGACTCCTCCCGCTTCTCTTCGCTCATCTCCATGACAGGGTGGGTGGGTTCACCCACCCTGTCATGGCCACATCTCACGTATGTAAATGGTTATTTACATACGTGAGATGTGGTTGGGCGAAAAGAGGAGGGGTATTATGAATTTAAATATCAACCTTACATGTTTGAATTTACATGTTTATTTCTTTGTATTAGTGATATCTGTTGAAAACATAGACTGAGTTAACATTGCACTGGAATGTCTTGGTCATTTTAATTTCGACATAGTGAAAAGATGTGGTTCAAGCAAGATCTTGAGCAAAGCATATTCATGTTTTTTTTTTTTATTGTGGTCACTGTCGTCTAGTACGCATGTGTGACATCAAGGAAATATATGTATAAGTAGACTTATAACAGTACTATTATATTGACTAATAGTTATTACTGTATAAAAGTTAAAGGATAATGTTTATTGTGACCCAGGTCGAGCTACAACGAGACGCTAGAGTCGGGCGGTGAAGGCAGCGGCGGCGACACGCGGCGCCGCTCGCGCCGCTCTCGAGCCGCCGCCGAGCCTTCCACGCCCACCAAGGTAACCTACACGCGTACCTCGGCTCGGAAAAGAGATGGATTTAAGTCGGGTTAATGTCAAAAACCAGGTTACTGTCATATCAACGCCATCTATCGGATTTGTTTGTTTGAAAAGTCCAACAATTTTTTTGCGATTTTAACAAAATTGTCGAACAAAAGTTGTTCAGTTCGATGAGTGAAGTGTTATCACACCTTCAGCCAGGGAGGACTGACGTTTAACCTTAAGCCAGTTACCGCAATATATGGCGTTGATACGGAGCCAGAAAAATACGCAAAAAAATACTGTTATACATAAATATTGTCAAATCCCTGTACAACCCAGCAAAAAAAAAACATTTAAATAAAAATCGTAGTAATAAAAATCTTGGTTTTGGTTGATGCTGAAGAATCAGAAATATGTCATCTTTATTTCAAGTAGTTCTGTTTATGTTTTGCCATTTGGTTACACCAACACTGTCTACAAAACGCTATTGCTTATGCTACAAAATTAGAGAGAGTGTGGAGGATTATGTATTTATGTCTGATCTAGACGTTGGCCAACTAATGAGCGAGCGAGACGCAATAATATTGATGTTAGAAATCATACTAC
The DNA here is from genome assembly GCA_958295455.1 of Coleophora deauratella. Taxonomy (NCBI): domain Eukaryota; kingdom Metazoa; phylum Arthropoda; class Insecta; order Lepidoptera; family Coleophoridae; genus Coleophora; species Coleophora deauratella. The sequence goes on along the minus strand of OY282409.1, from coordinate 6,479,957 downwards.
AGATAGGTATGCTTTAGTTGTATGGACAAGACATTCAAGCCCAAATGCCAGGACCAGCAAACTGTTTCATAAAAATAGTGATAGTGCTCCATCAGTGAACAGACTTGATAAGCGTTTTGAAAATAAATAATCAGAAGAGCCGATAAGTACGATGTAGTGCGTGCAAACCACTAAATAATAATAGGTAATAATGTTTTCACTTATTTGCAGGGCCGTGGAACCCGATCTTCTACATCAAAAACTCCAACGAAGAGTTCTCACTCAGACTTACTACTGGAACCTCTTCAACTGGTCTGGGCTAAGTGTAGGTCAGTATAACAAGTCACTGTACGTACTTAATACAAGAAAAAAACTATTTAAAATCATTAATTTGTTTAATACTGGAAATGTTTTCACAGAGGCTACCCCTGGTACCCAGCCCTCATAATTGACCCCAAAATGCCAAAAGGTTACGTCTACAACGGAGTTCCGCTACCAGTACCACCGCAAGACGTGTTGAACCTAAAGAAAAACCATTCTCATGAATCAATTTTATACCTAGTACTATTCTTTGACGTGAAACGCACCTGGCAATGGCTGCCGCCAAACAAACTTGAGCTGTTGGGCATCGAAAAGAGCGTTGATCAAGCTAAATTGGTTGAGTCTCGCAAACCGACAGATAGGAAAGCAGTGAAGAAGGCCTACAGTGATGCCATGCAGTTCAGGAAACAGGTTGACAACGAAGAGAAATGACAAAGGTTTAACTATAGGTCGCGTCGGCCTAGGAACAGGACGTTTACTTTCGGGAACTTCTCAATGATGCGTATCAGGACACCCGAGACCACTGATTCTAGTGATTAAAATATCCATATCGCGTTGATAAATTAATTAGCATCAAGATAGTATGACCAAAAGAGCACATATGTATATACATACAGGTATGTAACAAAGTAGGTGCAGAACTCGTTAACTGGGGTTAAAAATTAACCCATACAAAGTTGCTAAATCAACTGATTGAATTGTAAGAGAAGTAAAAAAAAAAACAACAAAATCGAAAAAAAGTTCAACAACAGATCTTATATTTTGTTAGACTCTAAAATGATTAAAGATTTTTCTATCATACAACTTTTTCTCACAAAACTACATGAACGCACGAAAGAGCGTCTTCGAGAATCAACATTTTTTTTAAATTCAAGATTTGAATGCGTTTGGCAACACTTCACCTGATGTTAAGTGACGATGCCGCCGAAGATGCTATTTACTTTTAATTGTGTAAAAATTTGTGTAGATTAGAAACATTGTAATAGCTCGACAAAAATGTGATTGTAAGATTTCAACTTGAATATGTAAAGAGAAATAAATAAATGTAATCAAGTTCATCGGTATAATCAGTGCAGCGTGTCTACCACCGTGTGTCACCATAGAATCGCGTAAACCATATTCGTGAAAAAAATGCAGGTTATTTATTTTTCATAAAAATAAATTAGAATAATGCATGTTTCATATTTAAAAACGGATGCATTTTGTAAGCTCGTGTAATGAAATTGCTTCTATTACAAAAATATGCTTTTTTTACACGAAAATGCCATTTATGCGATCCTTGGTCACATATAAGTAATTAATTAAGTACAAACGTATACCATTAAGCATCTTGTTGTTGTTAGTTAAATAGAACCAAGAGGTTATGTACTCAAAGAGTTAATACGATGTATCGTATTTAGTGGGAAATCATAGGACCTAGGTCTACGCCCTCTTTAATTCTTAGTATGTTATGTATTTTGTATTACACGGTATGTCTATTGTATAGCACTTTTGCTTAAAATCGTTTGTGTTCTGATTGTTTTTTGTTAATGATGTTAGAGCATTTTTTGTGCAAAATAAAATTATAGACAAAATTTTGAGAAGTATCATTTATTCATATCGTTTTTCTTTGAATTCTGCAACATAATGGTGTTATAATTACTACTTAACAAAAATATACACAAGGGTTTACTTACAAAATGTCTACCATATTATTAATAATTTTCTGCAGTATTTAAACATAGTGCTGATCCCAGTGGTACACCTTGCCAGGGGTGGGTGCTTTGATTGCAGCCTTTTTTTCTACACCACTGAAAAACAAAACAAAATTTAATATATATTTTTTTGTTTTCTATCTCTGCTATAATAAGGAAACTTTTTGTTAATATGTTGTACACGCTACCTTACATAGCCACCTTTTGAATTTCAAGAAGAGTAAAATATACAGTTAGATTGGTGCGTATATGGAAACCTTAGTAACTCTAATTATGAAACTGAATAAGTTGGTTCTACAAATTCCGCAAAAATATTTTTTGGAGCTTTAATACAAATTATACAGCTTATGAAGCAAGTTTGTATGAAGTTTTTTTTCTGCTGGTCTCAACAAAATTTGTTCAGTTTCATGAGTTGAATCATTAGTTAAGTAAACCACTTAACTAATGAGCTAGACCTTCAAATTTCTTGTCTTTGGCTAATGTTCAAAATATTCGTACAGTCACCAAAAAGAAACAAAAACGGATGACATAACAAAAATGAATGTCATTACAAAATAATAACAAAAATTAAATATAAGGCTCGTGTCACAGGGAAGAAAAAAACGAGTTTTGAAAAAAAAAAACAAATCCACCGTATACGCCCATATAAGTTCTTGTAAAAATATGCAGTAAATTTTAATATTTCATACGTGGACATTTTATCATGTGGAAATGTACAATAATTTTGAACATTACCCCTTTCTGCTGGCCTAACATGCGCAACACGACTTATCTCATGTCGTGTATGATAAAATTTGTCGATCTCGATTATTTTGTCGTTTTTCTTAACATGCGTACCACGGAAGAGAAGATTTCTCGGCATGACTTCGCTTTGTCGTGACGTCGTGACAAGTAACAGCGAGAAGTTGATGTTGCCATTTTAAGAAAAATAACCGGTTTGTCATATAAAATTCGTTAGATTTCAGCGATAAAAAGTTTTTAGTCTGAGCTTTTCAATAATTTTATGAAAAAAATAGTGATTATATTCTCTTTTGTCACAGACTTTTTGTTTTCTTCGTGAGTTTTGTTAGATCTCAGCAATAAAAACTTTTTATTCTGAGCTTTTCAATAATTTCGTTGTTAAAATAGTGATTATATTCTCTTTGGTCACTGACTTCTTTGAGTTCTTTGATTTCTTCGCGCGCGCTTCAATTTTGATCAATGTTTTCTTTTAAGAAATCTTATATTTTTTGCCACAAATAAAGCGACTGTCCAATGTAGCGGTAAAAAATTTGGGATTTTATACATTTCGGGGACAGTTAGTTACTTTCATGAGTAGAAATAATATTTAAATAACAAATTAAATACCTACTTATTTCAGAAGAACCCATATTATTGTTCAGTTTCATCTATTTCCATAAAAATCAAACCACCTACCCATGTGGCCCAGCGAAGCGGTCGTGCCTCAGTGCGGCTTGCGTGGTCGCGTAGATCACGCAGGTTAACTGACTACTAACACGGTCGTAACCCGGATGAGTCTGAATGTTAGTGGCATTTGTCTCGACCGTTTCCGTGCTTCGCAAGGCACGTTAAGTCGTTGGTGCCGGCTGCTATCGCTAGCAGTCGTTAAGCCATGTCATGTCAGAGGCCTTATAGGCAGCTTGAAAACTTCTGACACTGGGGTTGGCTACTAGCCCCACAACCTCCATCAATCCGGGCTTGCCCCCGTGCCCCAGCAGTGGGGACGTAATGGCCATTTGATCATAATTGTATATTTATATAGTCGTAACACAGGACTGCCTTTTTTTCGCGTTTCTCGTTTATCTCGTCGCTCAAATTCATCGAAGAGAAACATGTCGAGTAGAAGTTTCAAATTTCGAGAAATAAGGGCGCGCATGTTAGATTTTGTCGACAAAAGTTTGACAGACGATAAAATTTCATAAAATGACAGATCGAAAAGAGTTCCGTGTACTGCCATGGTTAGGACTCCTCGACAAATAGACATATCTCATTTTAACACGAGAAAATGCGTCGACAAAATTTTGTCACGTTGCGCATGTTAGGCCAGCTGATGAGTTAGGGGTCAATCAAACTGACATCTTTAGTCAGTGTGTTCAGTTTTGAAAGACCTCTTTTTTCACTCATATTAGCTATGGTGTATTTTAAGGTAACTTTTTGTTGAATAAACCAAGATTATGTACGTACTCCTTGTCTGAACTGGCCGTAAGCAGATACTGTTTGACATCGATGGGCGGCTTCACTTCACGGCGCGGATCTCTCGTGAAGTAATAATTGTGTGCATGCCTGCAATGATGAATATTTAATACATGTTTATTAAATTTTCTAATGTTCATTTAACATTTAAAAATTTTATACATTATAATATAACTGAAATGTCTGAAATGACTTCCAGATTACTTTTCTGAGAGTAATCTTTACCCCAGCAGGATAGCCTATTATAATTTTTTGAAGTGTGAAAGGGACAAACTCTTGTCAGGTAAATCTTACTTTAGCTATGGAATGACTTCATAATATACCTTAGCAGAATGCTCAAACCAGACCTATATGTTAGCAAAATTAGAAAACAGTTTTATAAAAAAAAACTACATGTTGCGATCAAAGGTAACATAATACAACAGTCATGGCGCAACGGAAATACGTTTCAACGAAATGTATGGTAGTTCCTCATCACTGTCTCAATATGTTTTTTTTCGAAGATGAAGGTTATTGAATCCTCACTTGTGCGCTACACCATCAGGGATTTCTGGAGGGGGCTGAGTCCTGGCTGAGACTAACGGCTCGAAACGCAGAGCGTTCGTGTATTCCCTCTGAAAGTAAACAAAATGAATGATGTTATATGTGTTGTCCAGTTACATAATGTAGAAATAATAAACAAAAAATATCATACCCCCAAAAGGAATTTCCTAATAGCTTGCATAATGGGCGAGACATCGCGTAAAGCGACTTTTGCTTTGCTCATGTTTATATAATGTTCTTGTTTTCTAAGTTTATTGTGAAAAAGTCTACAGAAGATATAAGACTGAAAAAACACTACCGTACATACACACCATCTGATTTTGACAGCTGGCACCCACAGACAGACTTGTCGCGGCGCGGTCCCGATTGAGCTGTACTTACGTTGTTCTAACCGATGTTTTATACATATTATAATCGAGTGTGTATATTTTTCGCTATGATTTCTCCAAATGTTGGCAATTTATTTTTTTACTTATATACTTTTGTACAATATAAGACAAAGAGTACATTTTTTTACAATTAGGATAAATACACAATAATACAAGGGATTTCTAGTTATAATCGAGTTTTTTATACACCGCACCCCTACTCTAGATTGTAGCGATATGACATGACATTCGTTCATTCAACCACCTCATTCATTTATTTCTCTGTCACGCATGTCGCATCTCACGCACGATCGTTACAAGTTGTTTGAAAACGCGCAACTTTTGGATCTGCTTGAAACTAATAAAAAAGGTAGCAAGCAACTTTTGCTCATTTATTTACTTACTACCACCGTCGTATTTCACGTGAAAATCATCACTTGAAATCTCTCTGCCACTATAAGTACGATACAGGTTGCAAACCTTAGAAAAATTTACCAGCTTATGCCACCTGCCCTGCCGGCCTGTAGTTGGTACATAAGTTCATATTTGCTTTTGTTTTTGTAGTTCCCACCACAGCATAGGTGTTAAAATATAGTTGGTGTCAGAAATGGCTGAGGGTGTCGAGCCAGACTGGAAAAGTCTATTGAAAAACTTAAAGATTTATCCAGGCATCAACAAATTTGTGTTTGAAGGCATCAAGATGGAGGTAAGTAGATAATGTAATTGCCATGAGTTGGAATACTACAAGTAGTTCATCTGTATTAAACTTTGTTGGATTGCATCTCCAAACCAAATAATATGTCTTAAGCGCAACACACACAAAGGCGGCCGCAGGGCGGTGCGGAAGCGTTCCGGGAGTGGTATTTTTTGTAATGTTCGGATTTCTATGAAATCCTTCAGACCGGGCGGGCGCCGCACGGTTTTGATGTGGAAGGTTTCATATAAATCCGAACATTACAAAAAATACTGCTCCCGGAACGCTTTCGCACTACCCTGCTGCTGCCTCTATGTGTGTTGCGCTTTATTTTTCATATGTGTTCGATGTCCATTTCATTGTAACTGCCTGTATTCAAAACAGCATAATGGATTTTAGAATGTAAGGAGTCATTAGATTACTTTGAGTACTGGATGGACATAGGATACATTTATGTTGGTAGTCAGGTTTTCTATTTTTGCAAAAATTTGTAACTTATTAATTTTGTTTTGTTTCCATTTTTGCCAACTTCAATTTAATATAAATCTACTTAACAATGTCTACTAATTTATAAGTCTCTTTTATATTTTTAAAGGTTGGCTGGAAGACATCCCTTTAAGGGATAAGCCCGCCTTTGTGCACCTATATTATTCTTTTAATTTCTGTTATGTGATTTTATTGTACAATAAAAAGTTAACAAACAAACAATGTCACTGGCCAGTTCTGCATAATAAAGTTGTAACATTCAAAATTTTGCACTAGATAGCTGTCTTTTAATAATATGAATAATTTTTGAAAAAATTATGTACGTTTCAGGTTCCTAAATGGTCACAGAAAAAGAAATATTGCACAATTTCATTTGACCAGTTTCCTATACAGCCCAGTCTTGACTATGACTCTAATTTGGATCAAATAATAGGCTTTGCATTATTGCCTGGCCAAACCGGGAAACCTAACTTTGCCACCCATGCTCTCATCTTTATATTAAATGGTGCAGTCTTCAGGTGGACCCAGCATATAGCTGTATATTTTTGTGAGAGTAAAATACCTACAGAACAGATGAAACTGATTCTTGAGGAAGTGGTGTCTGCGGTGCTAGACACAGGATTGGTCCCAATAGCTCTAATTGCTACACAGAGGGTGTCCTTCCAAATGGCCATAAGGGACTTTCAACGTGAATATGCCAAGCAACAGATTGTAGAAAAGAAGTCCCCTGCCCTGAAAGGCCTGTGTAGTAACTGTAATGGTATGTGTTAAATTGTTAAACTACAAAATGTTTAATCTGCAATGTTTTTTTTAAACCTTAAACCTGAAACTCTTTACAGATTACAGTGTATTCATAAAAGGAGTAAGACTCAACATAATCTATGATCCACGGCACCTCCTCAAAGGAATCCGCAATCATTTTGCAAAGAAAAATATAATAATGAATGATAAAAATGACAAGGTCGCTAGGTGGAAAGATATTGTGGATATTTATGTTCGTGACAGGGATATATTTAAAGACAGAAGCGATTTTGGTATAAAACAAGGCCTTTTGAGAAAACTACATGATGATGATATTATTCCAGAAAAATTAGATAGACAAAAGGTAGGAGCCTGAACTAAATAAGAAGCTTTTAGCTAATTAATGGTTTCCTTCTTTTATTTATTGTATTGTTCATGATTCATGTCATTACTATATTATGGTAACTTGAAACATCTCATAACTTTGTTAAATATTAATATTTATGGAAGAGCGGAAACTTCTGCCACAAGTATTTTAATATACTTAAAAGAAGTTTCTTGCAATAGAATTAAGAGTGCTTGTGAGATACTGAAATAAACATTTTTATTTTTATTATTTATTACTTGTCGTCAGGTGGACAACTGCCCCTACATTTTCAGCATGACTGTGGTTGCCGTCATGGAATTTACCAGTAAGTATTCAGAGTAAAACTTTTTAGCTTGTTATCTTTTTCTCTGGCAAAGTATAAATTTATTGTATTAGAACTGTTGATCTAAAATCACCATGAACTGATGTCAGATTAGGAAAAGAAAGTTCTTTAATCATTGTTAAATCTCACTCTTCATCATATTATAAATGCGAAAGTTTGTTTAACTTTCACGACGAAACTGCTGAACGGATTTGGATGAAATTCTATAGGTAGATAGATCAAACACTGGATAATGTGTATGTCGACAAAAATATGCTCCTCGTGGCATTAAAAAAACGTTCTGTTAATATTTTTTTGATGAAATTACTTACCCAGTACTGTAATTCGGCATATACAGGGTGTAACAGAAAGGTGTGATAATACTTCAAGGTTGGCTTTTACCCATCAAACTGAACAACTATTGTTCTACAACTTTGTTCAAATCGCAAAATTTTTTTTGGACTTTTCATACAAATCGATCAGCTGGCGAACCAAGTTTGTATGAAAAGTCCGAAAATTTCTTTGCGATTTTAACAAAGTTGTAGAACAAAAGTTGTTCAGTTTGATGTTTAAAAGCCAACCTTGAAGTATTATCACACCTTTCTGTTACACCCTGTATACTGCTCAAAAGAAAATAAGGGCCAGCAGGATTTTTTGTTATATCATTAAAATAATAAAAGTAATATATTTTTTTTATGTTTAAATAAAATATCTAAGTTTTAATAAAATACATAATTTTTTTTACAATTTTAGCTAGTAAATGTTTCAAATAATGCATAGTAGGGGTCTATCTAACAATTATGGTCTAATGATATAACAAAAAACCTGCTAGCCCTTATTTTCTTTTGAGCAGTATAGTTAAAGTACAGGCTGTTAAATAATGTGGTAGAACACGAAAAAAGGAAAGGAAGAAACATTTTCGTGCTCCCCAAGACATAAAAACGAAATCTGTGGACATGTGCATAAGCTAGTAGTGAATAATCGTACATATAATAAACACATCAACAGCCTAGTTGTTAGTAAAGTCTGCTATTACTTAATATATATTTAATTTAACAGGAAGAATGGAGGAGAGACAAGGCAAACCCCTGGAATCTACTACAATATGGAATACTGTGGAAGTGTTGGTATTCTTTGATAAATTATTTGATAGTGTTAATGGACTAAGACCCAGACTGTTTAAATCTAGAAGCACTGGCAGAATAAAACGCTTACGAACCGCAGTCACAGAGGAATCTCGCCATCATGATTTTTGGAACAACGCAATCAAACAATTGATGAAAATAAAATTCGTTAGTAACGATGGAAAGAAAGTATCCACAACGACTATAAAAAACTGGATTATTACCATCAAGAGTTTCAAAAACATTTACAAGTACCTCTCTGAGAAAAATGTTAAATCAATGAAACCGAGGTACTTTTCAATGGAAACACTAGAACAGTTTTTTACGAAAGTGAAAGCTCATAATGCCAAAAAAGATCTGACATGTATCAATGTGTTGAAAAGTTTCAAAACTTTTCTAGTTCTTGATCCTAGTGATGATTCTGATGCCGAGTCTGATGACTCGCATGATACATTCGCATCATTTGAGAATTACATGAGAAATAATATTCCCAATTATGATGAAATTGATATTTTCGCGGCGTTAAATTGTTAGTGGGGTGACTGTGATATTGGTATATTTAAGCCGCGCGTAGCGGCAGACTTAGGAGGGAAAAGCTCTAGGTATACAATATATAAGGTGCTTCTTTATTAGTGCCCGATATTTTAGCCAGTGCTTCTTCTCCTGATTCTGATTAACTTTCCCCAGGGAACCCATAGTCAAATTGCAAAAAAAATAAAATTGGACTCTTCATACTAATTTGGCCGCTCGCTCGGCTGATCGATTTGTATGAAGACTAAAAATTTTTTTTCCATTTTACTATGGGTTCCTTGGGGAAAGTTGATCGGAATCAGGAGTAGAAGCACTGGCTAAAATATCGGACACTAATAAAGAAGCACCTTATATACAGGGTGTTAAGAGTATCTTTGAAATTTTGAGGGGTTTTTCAGAATCAAGAATACAGGTAAAATATTGAAAAATCCGATTTTCATTTTTTTTTTTACTTTCCGATACAAATTCTAAATTAGTATTCAGATTGATTATGGGAAACTAAAAAAAAAAACGTTTTTTTTGCAATATTTTTCTTGTATGCTTTTCTTAATCCTGAGTAAACCTTGAAAATTTCAAATACACTTTCTTGAATACACCTGTATACCTGTGAAAAGAGAGCATAGTGTGAAGATTAAGTGCATGAAAGAGAAGGTATCAATAAGAGATACCTATACTGCAGCTTTGATTTTAGAATCTAAGTAAGGACTAGTTATATTATCAACATAACTAGTTTATTTTTGTGTTAAGTGTAATACATAAATATGTAAGATTTTGTTGGTCGTATTTTTTAATGATTACGGTAAAAGTCTTGACAGGATGTTGCTAGTTGCTACTGCTGCATATGGTCATCTGTCGGTGTCGCCCCAAAAGTGTTACTGTTATGTTAACCCTAAATAACGCTGGCTGTGATCAACTCGCCCACCGAAACAACACTGCTTGGCGGCAAACAGGCATAGAGAGCAGTGGTAACTACCCTGTCGGTATTTGCGTTGCTTATGCTCTATATTAATCGTTACATATTGTCACCTGAGAGTTAAAATCTCGTATATGCGGAAAGGGTAATTTTTCAGGAGGAAGGAAAAACCTCATCGTAAAATTTTGTTTACTACTACAATTTGTCCCCTTAAGTGTGTATTCATTAGCTAATCTGATGAGGTTTCAGATGCTTCTACAATTCATTTTGAATTGTTGTCTTAAATTCGTTAAAAGCTACAAATATAAGAGATAAATTAAAAATTTTGTTCCCGAGGTTTACACTCTCAAGCGACGATATAGTAGTAGCTTGTAATTTGACGGCATAATGGCCAAGCCATGCCAAGCGGTCTTGCGTATGAAACATAATATTCTATTTCGAGCCTTATCGTTTAACAAATTAACACAGACTGTCAAGAATTACGCAACTCAAATGTGTGCTATTTCATGATAATATTCATTTTGTTACGAAGTAAATGTGATAAAAGTAAAAGTCAATATTACGTTTTACGTTAGCCATAATACTTGATGTTATGTTAAGTAGTATCATATGAAACTCTTACCAAATAAATGTGATGAAAGAGAAAAAAAGTGATATGTATGATTGGGTAATTTTACTACTCTTGTGCTTTTTATGATTAATGATATTAAAGATTCTGATGACCTTATAGTTTTGTTTGTTTTTTAAGCAATGGATTTTTACCTTATCTTTATTATCAACTCATGACTACCTCGACCATTACTGGACAGACTCACAGAATTCTAAATAAAATTATTTATTTATTTATTTAGGTACGACAGGCAAGTCCAAAGACTCGTCGCGGATGTGGTGTTAGACTGAATAAATACTACTTTTTTTCTGCTCTTATACATGTCCTGATTCTACTACTGCCCATAAACACAAAGTATATTTAATTTTGTTATTCCTTATGCTCCTATCGCAAATAAACACTTCACTTATTCTCTAATTTTCCTCAATATTATCGCAATACAACAAATCCCTTACTTTTTTTTACAAGCACTTAAATAAAACAAAATTTGAAAGTTTTCAGTAGCAACAGTCTGGTTGCCACTTGCCTGTGATATTTCGTAAGTATCAGGAGAGAATGACAGAACCGAAGGTACATCATAGTGCCGGAGGGTTATTCCTGTCTGTCTATTAATAATATTAAAACTGCCATTAAATAATTATCATGAATATTATTTAGAATATTAATTCTTAATAAAAAAACGGGGACAAATTCCTGTTTGTCCCCAAATAAGCATTCGGGGACAAACAAAATTTAAAGTTCTGTCTGTCCCCACGGGAACAGGCTCGTGGGGACAGACAGGAATAACCCCCGGATTTCTATTTAATCTCCTAATAAACAATACACGCCCTACCATCTTAGTAGTTAATAAGTTATTAGTATTAGATCATCAAACCCAGGGGCATCTAAATATTCATTTCCATAAGTTGAACTCCGCCGGGAATTAAACCTGCGACTTCCTGATGTAAAGTGAGCGGACTAGCCACTTGGATACGGAGGCGATCGCGGCCGGGCCCGGAGGACTATTGGACAATAGCTGTTAGACATTTTGGAACGCAGTGTAAATAAGACAGAGATGCTAGTGTACAGTTCAGTATACAAAAGAAAGAGATAGCATTCTTTCATAGACATTTTTTTTTTTTTGTTTGGTTCTTTCCTGCTTTTGCAAGGAAAAGGCAAAGGCTTCTCTGGCCATACAGCCTATTCTTACGTAGTTTGCTCTTCTCTAAATATTTTTCTATTTCATTTGAGTTCTCATTTATCAATTTCTGTCGTCTTTAACTTTTTCTCTATTCTTCAACAAAATGATAGCACTTTTGATGAAGATTTCATGGACTTCTTAAGAGCACTCGAAACACAGTCTATACACTTTTATTTCATTATCCTACATATTAGACACTTAAATGGCACTTTATTGAACAATACACTATCAATATTATGCATTAAAAACCACGATATCTATTTTTTCGGATAATAAAACAAAAATGACAAACTCTTGCCGCGAGTTCCCGCCAAAAAGTCCTCTTTCATAGACACAATTTTTCATAGAATTTTCAAGAAAATTCTACAATTTGTGGTTAAAATATGTCAGTGTCAAAAAAGTGAAAGAGGTGTTTTGTGTTGTTATTTATTTCGCGAGTTCTTCCAGGAAGTGAAGTGATTGTTTCGTGGATTCCTACTCAATTTACAACTAGGACATAGTGTCACACAAAAATGGACGTTTACGCGTATTCTTCGTACCAGTATAATCAGAATGGTGAACTGGCCAACCAGATGTATGCGCAACAAGCATTGGCTTCGTCATTATCGTGCACCCGTAACGTGGAACCCCACGCGATGCCCGAGCCGACGGGAGCGCCGTGGAACGCTCAGGGGCTTCCATGGGGCCTGTCATCGCCGCCACCACTGGTACAGTTCACCGCACAGCCTTCCGTAGAGAATAAAATTTCGCCAGTTATACACTGTAAAAGAAAGAGCTTGGATGTGGAACCAGTCATGTAAGTGCCTACTATCCACAAACCAAATTAAAAACTCCGTGTTGGAGTGGTTATACCAATCGTTTCACATCAGGGTTTTGCGGGTTTGAATCCCAGCTACTTATTTAAAAAGGTTCTATTTTGTTGGTGGTACAGTATTCTCTAAACCTGTCTAAATAGCAACCACCATCTAGTGCTAACAGCACAGCATTGATGTTTCAGGATTGAAATAATAAGGCCTGACCCTTATTGCACTGAGAAATCTTGGTAGGTCTGTTTCATCTTGGCATCATCATCACTTACCATTAGGTGGGATGATGCAAAGGACTTACTGACATGTACTCGTAATCTACTATGAGTCCATCTATATGTACTACTAATCTACTGTAAGTCGAGCCATTTGAGGAAATCATCATCATAATCTCAGTCCACTTACAGGCTTAATATTGCCTTAGCACAATATTTCCTACCTTATCTTCTAGACGTCACGCAAAATTGGTGCAATGGTCGCCTGGTTGCGGGAAACAACCCGCTCCCACCTGTACCTACCTTATCTTACATCTGTATTTGTTTTGCAGACCGGCCAAGCAGCTAATAACAGAAGAGAAAATGGCCGCTCACCTTAGCGGATTGCACATATCCTCTGATTACACTCCGCACACTCTGGCCTCAGATGAACTGATGGAGGTTGCTATGGAAACTCCGTCCACCAGCACTGCCATTTCGGAGAAGTTGAAAGGCCATACCATTGTCCTCTCAGAAGAAGTTAAGAAAATTAAAGATGAACCTTTGCTGCCTGCATCACTCATTGAACGGTGCGTAAATAATGTATTTAAAGATTCCACTTTTTTACTTTTATCAAATCAACCAATCACTTATGTATTCTTCTTCCTATCTGATACATTTAACCATCCTATTCACAAGGTATAGACGGCGGTTGCCTAGTATTGCACTTAGCATTACCCTCCGTTATGTGTAGGGCATTGAGATTTACACCTTACATATACTTCTGTATTGATACTAACACATTAATACTTGGGTCTACATATTGTTTGTGTTGGCTGGTTTAATGTTTTAAAATTATGATAGGGTTTTAAAATGTAAATTTTCTTGCTTGTTTCCAGCTCCAGATGATAAAGTCAGATAGACAGTCTGTGTGTGTGTAAGTTAGGGTCATTCATGTACTGTAATTAAAACATAACTCCTAAATGAGTTTTATCTGATAAAATAAAACAATTTTTTGTACTGCAACTCCTTTGTAACCACCCAAAATGTACCTTATAATTGTTGCTCTATTATCTATTATTTCTTTATGAATTTCAATTTCCTATAGATAGGGTTGCATAATGAAGAAATTAAATAATCATCTGCTACTTGTCAGGGTTTAACTTTTTTCTTGTTCACTACTTAGTATACCTACACTCGTACACTTGAGTTCTGTTTTCATTTATCAGAAAAACATCCCCTTTGTTGTGGATATCTAATATTGAAAGTGGTTTTACTGTTATACTTAAAATGCGTAAAGTATTTTCTGTAATAAAAAATGTTGCTATGTATACAAGTTTACAAATGGAATTGGGTAGCAAATATTAATAAAACCTTTTTTTTTAACAGGTTAGAAAAACCTCGAATGTCTCTAGTAGTGTGGAAGCCTAGAGAAGACATTTTAGAGAAAATAAAAGAAGTTGTAGAAGAGAAGGATAAGCCAAAACCAGAAGAAGAAACAGCCTCAAGGAAAAGAAATGGTGTTTTAGTGCCAGAAATGTCAAACATGGATGTTGAAATGTGATAATCTAAAACAAACAGTAAGACTGATTGGAAATTCAGTTTATATACCTATAAAAAGTGTACTAGTTACCTGCTCTGGACCTTGTAGGTATGTGCAAAATATTTATATCTGGCAAATTTATTCAGTGCCCAATTGAATTTATTTACATTAAATTTATGATTGTTAATCTGCGCTACAAAATATATTGACCATAGAGTGGATTTCAGATCATAAATTTTATATTGATTCCGGTGTGCATGTTATACTCTCTTCTCAACACTTTACAGTTGATTTGTCTTACGTAGGGCAAGGTTTTTGATCTATGTTGTATTGTAATCGTGATTTTTTAACCTTTGGAGTACCAAAGTCGCGATATCGCGTCCTCCAATATTTCTCCTCTGCATACCGACGGCGCGATATCGAGTCATAAGATTGTGTTCCAGTTTTTTCAATATTGTGGTTGATGTATGGTATATTTTTATTGGAGTGAAGTTCGAATGAGTGGAGGATAAAACAGGCTTTCTATTGGTGCTTAGCAATGTTCACTGTTTGGTCCAGATTTGCAAAAAAATAACACTGAAGTCAGCGACAAAAATCTTTCGCGCGCGTTGGGTGACTGTTTACAGTGACATTTTGTGTAAAATATCAAATAAACTGTAAATAAAATTACTTTTACTAATAAAATATTACATGACAGGCATAATTTTGATGAAATACACGTAAAATAACACTGGAATTCCTAGAAAACCAGCTTCAAAATAAGCATCTAAATGTATGAAGCAACAGTGGCCGCCATTTTGGCGCCGTAACTCACATAGAGCATGTTTATATTTTGTCTTTCTTTTTTTGTATTTTGTACGGGAATCTGTCCCAAATAGTATCTATGAAAACCAAATTACGTTAACATTATAGATAATTAAGAACTTGAAATATTTTATTGTAATTTCAATGGAATTTGAATTTTCATAGTAAAAAAATCAAACATGAGATTTTAATGGGAATTGATTGTCTTACACTAATAGAGCCCAAAAAAACTAGAAAAGTAGTTTTTTATTCCATCATTTTTTATTGAAGCATTACCTACATACTGATGGGTCATTGTGCAACAAGGAAATAATGATCAGCCTGTATGAGGACATAAGTAGGCACAATTCGTACCTCTAGCTCCCGCCGACGCGATATCGGGTCAGAGCGATTTCGAGCCGCGAAAACCCCCGGGTTTCAACGGTGTTTGACAGTTCGGAACTACGGTATGGGAAAGGTTAATGGTTCATAATTTTTATGCCTAGAGTCTGGCAAACGAAAGTGTAACCTGAGAATGCGCGGCAAATTCAAAAGATTTTCATGTGGTCTCACCAACCTATAGCGGGAAAAAATATATAGGATGACTTTAAATTAGTTCTTGATACGAAAGGCTATGCATGTGCTCATGATAACAAACAACTTTCCCTAAGAAACCCATAGTCAAATCGCAAAAAAAATTTTGGACTCTTCATACTAATTTGGCCGGTCAGTAGCTCGATTTGTATGGAGACTCCAAATTTTTTTTTGCGATTTGACGATGGGTTCCTTAGGGAAAGTTGTTTGTTATCATGAGCACATACATACCCTTTCGTATCAAGAACTAATTTAAAGTCACCCTATATTTATACTTGTGTGATAAATCTTTATTATATTTATACTAGCTGAAATTACAATTTGCAATTAGATTTTTACAATTTTATTGACTCCTTGTACATCTTGTTTATAAACATAAAAACAGTCTACTTCATAAACTAATTTTGATAATCTGCAGTTTATTTCTGCACTGAAAAATCTGAAATTACCATGAAATCTATCATTTACGAATGGCCATTACAAATAATATCGTTATATCATTTCTTAAGCTCAACAATACAATAAATAATAAATATGAATATTCAGCTTACAAGTATCAATAATTAACAATCTTACTAACATTCAACAGTGACAGCCTCTGACAACTTGTTTATGTTGCCATGTAAAAACTTTTAATAAAATTCCCGGTTACGCTTTTGTTTGCCAAGACTCTAACTTACTTTAATTTGTAAGCTGTAAATATTTGTTAACTGTTTATATAATAAAAAAGTGGCAACAGAATGAGTAGCACGATTGATATTGATAGGTGTGTAGTTATTTGCTTTAGTAAGTAATAACATTATTATAGAGAAGAATAAATGTATATGTGATTGAATTTAAGTAATTTTTGTTTCATTTTAATGTAATTGATTTATAAATAAATCTTGGTGAAAAAAAACGTTAAGTTTGGGCGTCTCTTATAAGAATTCTGCCAATGGCATGTAAGTCATGGAAGTGGTTTGGGGATTTATTAAAGCAATGAAATATGAAGAATAAAAAACCAAAATATTACTTATATGAAAAATTTATTCACAACATCAAAGGGTTTTATTAACATTCATTTATTGAAATCTAAAATTAATACATAAAATACTGATTGAACAAACAAATATTATCAATATTATCATCACAGTTTTCATCCTAGGTACTTAAAACTGTAGATTCAATGCAGTCTCAATCATTTGTATAGTCCACTATTAAAAAAGTAGATCCATTTCATTTTAATATTATAGCACATAAAATAGCAATAAAACAGTTGAGACAAAAAAGTAAGACAGTAAAGGCAAAAAATTGTTTTCTTAGTATCTAACTACATACGTCTACATGTCAAAATTTAGCTTCATCACGAATAAAGATATTTATAAGTGAAGAGCTTACTTTGAAATCATTTTGAAAAAGAAACATACAATCAATACAATAACACATAAGGTACCATTACAAATCACACATAAATAAAACTATGATTTAATCTTATTTACAAATTTTCGCTATAAGATTAAACACTAAAATGAATATATTATCCTATTAAGTACAATGCCTTTGAGACTTCACTTTACTTACACTTTAATACTTAAATATAAATAGAACTTTTGAATATTAGTACTATTCATTTATACTATTCATCAATCAAATGTACTAGCTGCCTGCTGCGAGGACTTTCGAGAAAATCTTGCATTCTAATAATATTTTTCTTTTAAATTCGTTAAATGTCGTTGCTTAGCCATAAAATTAATTGAAAAAAAAGTTTCGAAAACTCTTAATGTTTGAATTAAATTATAAAGATTCTCGAGAGCTGCACAAAAAGATTAAATTACCATTAGAAACAACATAGGACATATAGCCTGGTTTTTATATGAGAAGATTTGGATCTTTAGAAGACCATTTATCTAGCACCATTAGGTTTTACAATCACATGATGTTTCGTTTCACAAACCATGATCAACTCTTATCCTTATTTAAAGAACCATAGACTACGGGTACATGTTGACTTTGACGGTTGCGGTGTCAAGATCTCGCTTCATGTTTTCCAGCTGTTCGATATCCTGGACAGAAGTCTCGCACTTCTGCACCACTAGCGAGTGGTAGAAGTGGATTGCGAACGCCACAAACACTATTAGCACTGAAAATGATAATCTATTCTTAGTAAAGGAGTATTTATTTAGCTTTTTCGTAGTCGGGATATACATATATTATGTTTTTTGTCCTTTGAACTGGATAGAATTACGTTAATATAAGCTTGTATTTGAAATACAGCATGTTAAAAAACGGTGTTTCAAATTTTAAGGAGTTACTCTGAATCAAGTATAGAATACAGGAAAAATATTGGAATAATCCGATCTACAATTAACTGGTACAATTTGCTGGTAACAGCTCAGCTGGATGCGCGTGGCCGAAGATAGGTATAAGTGGCGTGCCTTGGGGGAGGCCTATGTCCAACAGTGGACTAATGCAGGCTGATGATGATGATGACTCAGAATCAAGATAGAATATTAAAAAAATCCGATCCAATTGTTTTTTTTTTCAGTTTCCCATACAAATTATTGATTCACTATTCAGATTTAGTATGGGAAACTGACAAAAATTAATTGGATCGGATTTTTTCAATATTCTATCTTGATTCTGAGTCATCATCATCATCATCGTCGATAAGGCCGCCTTTGCACTGTCTGTAAATATTTTTTGATGTCTCTGTACTACTGGTGTGCAATAAAGAATATTTATCTTATCTTATTATCAGCCTGCATTAGTCTACAGTTGGACACAGGCCTCCCCCATGGCACGCCATTTACCTATCTTCGGCCACGCGCATCCAGCTGTTACCAGCAACCTTGCGCAGATCATCACTGCACCTAGCCGGGGGGCGTCCCACGCTACGTTTGCCCAAATGCGGTCTCCACTGTAGCACTCTGTTTGTCCACCGGTTGTCAGTCTTCGACATATATGTCCGGCCCATTGCCACTTCAGTGTGCTAATTCTCTGAGCAATTACTTTGGTTCTCTGGCGAATAACCTCATTTCGGATTCGGTCGCGCAGAGAAACTCCGAGCATGGCTCTCTCCATGGCACGCTGTGTGACTTTGAGCTTGTGGACTAACTGCACTGTTAGTGTCCACGTTTCGGCGCCATATGTCATCACGGGTAGGACGCACTGGTTGAAGACTTTTATCTTCAGGCATTGCGGTATTGGCGACGTGAATATCTGACGAAGTTTGCCGAATGCTGCCCAGCCTAGCTGTATTCTTGCTGTCTTCTACCTAACTGCATGATTCTGAGTAATCCCATAAAATTTCAAACGTACTTTTTTAACACTATATACATAAATAGTTCAAATACAAACGTGACAAATCATTAATATTAAAACTAATTGATGTCTGATTATATGTGTGAACACGTTTTAGAACTAATAAGAATAGGTACTTAACAAGAAGAAATAGAAACGGTAACTAATTCTATGGAATAATGCAATCGTGCCCGTTACGAATTAGTTCGCAAAACGAACCTTTGTTCACAAAGATAGAATTGAAATCGAATAACAACAATACGTACGTACCTACGACTAGTATATGTACAAACCAAAGAACTAATAACCTATATAGGGGGAAGTAAGTTTTTAACAAGTGAAAGCAAGTAGCGGAAACGCATCGATTTTAGCGGCCCGTCCCTAAATGAGTTAATGATTAGGTGAGGCCTACATGAAACCGCTGAATGCATTTCCGTAATCGCGCTGAGTAAAAATGTATGGTTTAGTGTCTTCCAAGTCTAGAAGATTTCGTTAATCGGTCCTACATATTATCACCCAAAAGATGTTGACTACTATACTGGACAAAGGCCTCCCCCAAGAGTCGGTGCTATACATTTATTTCTTTCGCCTCCTTTAAAAATCACATCTTACCTGGTATGACAATGACGGTGGCCGCGGTGGCGGCCGCAAACGAGTAGTCCCAGAACTTCACCCAGCAGAGGATCGCTATCTCCACCAGAAATAGGAACAGACCTGAAACAATAGAGTCAGTCATTTTCAACGATCGTCAACTGTGATAGGAAAATGAGATGAAAATTCTCGAAAATGGTGGTCGTACAAGTACTCGTGCTCGTTTGCACATTTCCATACGAGATCCAAAATTTGCCACCATTCTGTCTTGGGCTGGTTTCACAGCTAAACGGAGACACAGGTAAGGCGCTAGTAAATCGTTTCACAGCTACCCGAAGCGGGTCCCGTGCGGAATAATCCGCGTTGCTGTGAAACGATGTACTAGCGCTTCACGTGTGTCTCCGTTCCGAGAGCCCGTACGGGTCTTACGGATAGCTGTGAAACCAGCCTTGTACCTCACTCAACCCACTAAACTAGATCAAACAATGTATTTATAATATACATATTTATTATGTATAAATAAAAGTTTATTAATAAATTTTAAAAGGCATCTGTTTTCGCACCGCGCATATAAAAATAGCTTTGTCATTGTTTTGTTGTGCATTGCACCGTGTTGTTTGCAATAAGCATCAAGAATATTCTCTGACTACTTAACCATATTCTAGATGCTAAGCATAAAATATAGTCCTCATTTTATACTTTAGGTATTAACAATTTATAGGGCACTGACCTATAAATGTATATTTTTATCGTATTTGTGTGACCAAAATGCTATAATTACTACTACATATACATGAAAATATATGTGTAAATGTGTGTATTGCGTGACTTGCCGCTTATCTTACCCGTAGGGGAGGGACGTCGCCATAAGAGAAGGGCAGGGAATGGCCATACTATATAAGAGTGTTAATATAATATTTCACTATAAAACTGACCAAGCACCGTGCTGAAAGCCCACGCCAGTTCAATGAATCCCCTCATCCTTTCATGAGGCGAATCCCGCAGGGCTAACGTCGTTGGTCCACCAGGCGTCTCCATCTTGCTAACTGCGTCTATGTTGGGCAAAAGGTAGGTGGATATCATCAGCGCGAAGATATGGACGGCTACCAAAACGGTGGTGCAAACAGCGAACATGACGAAAAGCCACTCGGGAACATTAGTGGGCTCGTTGATCTGGAGTTCCACCATGGCCACCATCGCGAACCCTGGAAGGGAGAGACTTTAGTTCAGTCAAAAAAAAGTATTCGAACGAACATACCTCATACTATCTTGGAATAATATTTATTTATCTTACGATATGATACTTAGTCATCAGGGTATAATGATAAATGGAATAAGATTATTTATGCACATTTTGCAGCTGTGAAATAACAAATAACGATGACCGATGAGCAAATGATGATGGGCGGTTATTAAAAATATATTTTGGTTGCCTAAGAATTCCCTGAACCAAAACCAACAAAACAGATTTCGTAGTAAAAAAAAAAACTATTACATTTTTCTTCTTAGAAAATACTATAACATTGATGTCAGTATCGCAAACGTTTTCTTTGAATCGAGGTTTATCGTATGAAAGGACCTGGATGACAATGGCTCGATTTTTGCGTAAAATACTGAAAACTTCGTATATAACCCAAAGGGAAGACGAATAGTGGATGTGGTGGTGGTGGACTGTATCTAGTTTCATATCAAATGTAATTATATTCTCCAGTAAACTCAGAGTTGTCAAAATTACCTGACAGTAGTTCAGAAGTGGTAGCCGTGGCTTTGAGCTTGGCCCGGGACATGTGCAGCCTCCTCCAGGAGAGGCCGTCTGGGGAGTTGTTGTCTGCCAACTCCTCGTTCCAGCCAGGCGACGTGGGCATCGCCAGCGCCACTTCGCTTACGCTCTGAAAGAGATAAGAGTACGATATACTCGTAGATGTGTTATAAAAGATGATTGGTTTTTAATGGCGGATGTGAAGTTCTATGAACATTAATCGGGTAAAAGACAACCGGATCTACCAATTTTTAAAAACGACAAAAAAATTATCGATTCTCCACATCGAAATATTTTAATTATCCATACAATCGATACTCAAGAATGACAAAATGTTTTTTTTTTTGCTAACCAAATAAAATAATGGCAAACTGTTTATTATGTCTCTTGTTCATATTTGTGTATTGTAAGTGTACCTTACTGAATCCTGTATAGAGTATTTTGTCGTGTATTGTAAAAATAGTAGAACAAAAGTTGTCAAATTTGTTTGACCCTATTAATAAATTGAATTTAAGAGTATGTTTACGTATCGGCACTTAAAAAATCAATCATATTTACCAGGATATAAATATAGAACATTTACGCAAATAACGTTGACCTCATGTTTAGTACCTGAAGTGTACCAAGCTGAAGCTTGGAATCCGAAGTACTATACTAATAAATGGGGTCTGTCTGGCACTTGATAATTAACAGTTTTTCCATATCGATGTCAACAAGCTAGGTAAGTATTTATAATTTTTGAATGAATTTGGAGTTTATTTGAGTTTGTTTTCTTTTAGTGTGGTAATAAGAGATCCAGTTAAAAGCCATATAAATAATTAAAGTTATCTTCATACATACGTGCACCAATTTGGTTCAAAAAGTTCTACAAAAATTCGTAATAGGTACTTACAGATACTTGCTTAAATTAGGTAAGATTAGAATCACAAGATGGGATCGAAGGCGAGAATAAATTCGATTATTCTGATATGACATTCAATAAAATGATCTATATAATTACAAGGCGCGTACAATAATTATTAGTTATCTTTGTGTAATCCATTGTATTATGCAAGACAATTGTATTGATTTAGAAATAAGCAATAACCCGACAAAAAGTAAATTAACCAATAAAATGGAATGCCTGTCATCAATGTAATAATAATACTTTTTATCATATTAATTTGTGAACAGTAACAATAGGTATAGGCTGAAGCATTTCCCTCCGCTTAGGCATTTGTTCAAAGGCCTCCATTTATTGAATTAGCGAAAACATTTTATTAGGGACTTCACAAATCTTTTGCGCAATGAACAAGCTGGGAAAACTCAATTATGAGCCATAGAGTAACAAGGTAGTTTTTTATTAGGACCTATTAAGGACTCGTTGCAATATGTCCTGTGGGAAACGGGAGTTTATTCAATCTGTGTCAATTCCCGGCTAACGATGCATTTTGATGAAAGAAATATTTTCCTGATTGAATTAGCACTCTAAAAGAAAAACCTTTTTGTAAACTCTGCTGGCAAGGTTTGAGACACCTTGAGCTATTTACGTTTAGATGTTTGTTTTGTTATCTAAGTATGTAAATCTCAAAGAGAGCTCTTTTTGTTCTCATATGAAGGTTATGTAACTTTTAATTACAAAAAATACCTAAGATGTGAAGATGATGATGATGTGATGTGTTGTGATGTGTGATATCTACGGAAGGTTTCGAAAGCTGAGTAAGAATCAGAGCATTGGGAAGTGTACAATAGTGTGTCCTGTCCTTCATTGTATTCATATCATATAATAAAACATTTACATAACATAAAAGTTATACACCTACTTAATATATGAAGGTAGATATGAAGTAAAATACACAAACATAAATAACTCGAAAGGTCTGACTGTAACATTTATGTACTTACTGGTCGAAAATATTGTAATTGTTTTATTTACTAAGGAACACGAGGTCCGATCTCAAACTAACTTTATACTTATGTACGTTAAAAATGTAAATAATACAAATATGACATTATGTGGGTGAAAGTTGTTGATACAGGTGCGAAAATGATAAACGCGCAGACAATGGATCCTGAGTCCTGCCTATCTGAACACCATTTTTTTTACCTGACCGCTCTAGAATGGGGGTAGTATTATTCAGATGTTTGTGTGTGTGTTTGTTTAGCTGAACATTTAACTAATACGACGTTATGTATTTTAGATAGCGAGGTGACCCCTGGCTCGTATAGGATTTAAGCATTTAATTCCAGTCGAGATATTATTATTTAATTAAATTGTTTATAATGTCATGTACACTGTTTGTGATAATTACCTTTATAGATTGGTTGCATTGGCACGGGGATTGCAGATACGTGGGGCTCAGGAGTACCGTGGTGGCCCCAGAGCGGGAGGAGACCATCCCGTTCGGAGTGGCGCTACCGTTGGGGCTGGCCCCACCCTTGGGGCATACGTAGTCCAGGCTTTGTGGCGGCGTCACCGATATCGTGGGGCTATCGGTCGAGCCGATCTTGTATCTGGTGGGCAAAAGTTGTAAGCCTGTTACCATTATAATTAACGACGAACGAATTAAGTAACTACTCTTAGTTAGAGGTATAAACTACGAAAACAGGTGAATTTAAACTTTATTTTTGTTATTCCGTAACACTTTACGTTTACAAGAAAACTTTAATGGGTTTCCAATTAACAGTTCTCGAAAAATGTATGCAGTTATTCAAAATTCGGCGAAATGAAACACAAACACACCGGTTCGCGGTTATCAAAACAATAACTAGGTTTCTGCTGCTCGGCCGAGCGCTCATTCAAGACTAGTCGTTACTGTTTT
Organism: Coleophora deauratella; assembly: GCA_958295455.1. Lineage (NCBI taxonomy): Eukaryota > Metazoa > Arthropoda > Insecta > Lepidoptera > Coleophoridae > Coleophora > Coleophora deauratella. Next base: position 6,455,541 of record OY282409.1, on the reverse strand, counting down.
CACCGAGAAGTATGAAACCATCAGCATAATGAAGTAAGCCATTAATATGGTCCGCTGATAACAAACGACACAATTCAATTCGAGGGCAAGGTTGAAAAATAGGAAATATTACATTTACGTCTTTCTTCACACGTTAGCTATACTTTGTGAGTGCGTAGGGACAGAACGTCTACCCTCAGTTGCTAAATTGAATGATTACAACGCGAAACAATAAAACTAGTTGCCACCGTGATGCCGCACTTCATAGAAGCCAACTAAACAAATATTTATGTACATTCCTAACACTGCAACTGAAGTGAGCATATGAAGTTAGCTTTTGTCCGCAACTCTGCTCTGCCTGCGTGTTTATGCTTTTTATTATGATTGTCCTTGAGTGAGCACGGAAATGTTTTTCCCTATTCCCCTTAAACTGTATTCTTCTATGTTGATCCCCGGCATCGATACTTATACCGATGATCCCCGGCTTTTACTTTAGCTATATGCCGAATCACATTACAGAATTTCGAATTAAGTCAAAACATTTTCCGATCACTCGGGAATCAATAATAATTTTCGAGATAAAAATAGAATAGCTTATGTGTTAATCCAGCACTAAATTTATACCTATCAATCACCCAAATCCGTTGAGCAGTAAAGGCGTGAAAGTGTAACGAAGAATCTTTGGGTGCTGAATGGGACACAAAAACATTGGGACTAGTCGAATAACGAATCTTTTAGAACAAACAACTCAGTACCTACACTAACATAACTTTAGTTGCGCATCTAGCCAATAGTTTCCTTAGGAAATACCAAACGATAACATTAACAGAACACGTGTTAGTCACATTCACATGAAGGAATACCTACACAGAATCTGAGCAATCTTACTTCGGCGTATAGGATCCATCATAGTTCAGTGGTCTGCCGAAGTAGGGACAGGAATCACTGAGGCCCAACCCGAGGCTTTTGGGGCGGAACTCGGCGCGGCCCCTGTGGCGATGCAGTGGCCTGTCGTACAGGTGGTCTGAGGTGTGATACCTTTGCAGGGTGCGAGGTTTGGCCTTCCCGCCTGGTGGAGTTTGCGTGCTCTGGTCGACGCGAGACGCCTCCTCCACGCTAGTTACGAAGCTAGCCTCTGATATCTGAAAAGAAGCAAAGGGTAATGTTTTTAAAGTATACACTTTAGTTTAGTTTAGTTTAGTAAGTTTCTTGAACGGCTTGATAGATTTTGTAGTGTGAGGTGTTGCTGGATTTTTTTTTGCTATCCAGATTGACATATGATCATTGACTGTACATTAATAGGATATATCCTGCGCAGTCTGTTTTATTTAGGTTTTAACAAAATAAAACCGATTGCGCAACAAATAATCCAAAATAATACCTAATTATTCCGGTTATTTCTTTGTACTCCGCCTTATACTTGGAACGAATCTCACTTTACATTTCAGCGTACTTATTTGTACAATATTTGAATAAAATATATGGTACTCATCTAAAACGACAGCTGATAACAGATAATTATTATTGGTATTAAATCCTCGAAATTATTAGTAGGCATTAATTATATGTTCCTACTCTAATGATTATATTTTGCACCCTTAGGTACGCTTTTTTAACTATGAACGGTTTAATATTTCAGAATAATACGTAAAACAAAGTTATTTAATCTATAATCTTTTTATCTTGCAGATTGAATACTTATATTTGAAGTTCGTTGAAAGGATGTTTACTACGTCGAGGCTAGGCCCATAACCTATAATTTTATAAAGGCCCTAATGCATCACTATTCGTTAAATATTTGTCCACTTTCGTGTATCATAAGCATCCTAACGTAGATAGTTACGTAACTTAATGTTTTTTTTATTTCTACCGGGGTGCAGCGTTTCTTCCTTCTGTCTTTACAAATACTGTACTGTCATACGACCTAAGCATCTACCACCTGCTCACATTATAAAATGTTATCATCACACTCCGTTGTCGTTGTTTAGCGATGAATAATGATCGTTCGCGTACTGGTGACAGACATGTGACAAACACGCGAGTGCGCCCGCGCAACGAGCCGTGAGATTACCTGGATTCCGATTTACACATCCATAATTAATCATAATAAACAAAGAAAGTTGAGAAATAATAAAAAAGGTATAAATTTGTGCATAACGTGATAGTCAAGTATCCCGCGATCCAGTTAAACACAATAATGAAATGTACTTTTACTGTCACTTACGGTTAACTCATTTCATTTTCTCTCCCCTAAAGTGAATAAAGGTCATATTCTACCGGTACAAGAAAGCTAGGGAAACCAATAATTTTGAAACGTTTTACTGGGATTATTTAATAATACAAGTTTTAAGTAACCAAAAATAATGACTGAAAAAAATATCGCGTTAGAATATCAGTTTTCGAAAATCTTAAAAATATATTTTACTTGCTTGTACTTAAAATGGATTGAAAAACAGAATCACGGATTTTTTCCGGAATCACTTCATATTAATTTAACTGCAAAAAAAAAACAGAAACATAACCACGGAAGAAAGAAAAATAACCCTTGTAACATTTATTTTTAATCTAACATATCTAATAAGTTAACATATATATTTTATCTTGGAAGGCGTTTTAGTGTTAAACTGTATCCACTGAATTGTAACTGCCTTCCAATGAATTGTAAGAAATAAAAAAAAACATAAAAAAAAAATATTACTTAAAATACAATACCTATCTGACGATTTTATTATTAAACCTTTATCTACTTAAATGATGAATAAACCTGCGTTGAACGTGTGAATGTGTAAATCGGGCTGAAGCGCGGTGGGAAACGGCCCGAGCGCTGTCATTTCATTGATTGCTGTGTTTACACACCTATTACGCGGCATTGACATTGCAGCCTTTAGGTACAATAACGCCACGATTGAGATGTCATGTTCATGGATAATCCTTTTATTTTATGGCATCGAAAGTGATAAAGTGCTCATAATTTTCTCCTGTAATTACCAAGTTGAATAATGTGAAAATTTGGTAATGTTACATATTAATTCTCAGCAATTAAACTTTGAAACCCTATGTTCCTGATCGCCATCACTTTTTCTATTGCCACTAGAGGCAAGTTTATCCTATTGCCGCCACCACAGGAATTCTAAATATACTGTATGTGGGACATCATCATCATTCATCAATTCGTATTTAGTCCACTTACGAATGTCACGAGTAACCTACTAGCTTTCTGCCTGCGGTATTGTTCACAAACAATTGTTGAGTATTCCACGCGAACCACTTGAGGAATCGGGGAAAAAAAACGATCCTTCTCCATGTACGGCTACGTGAGTGCCAAATTTCGTCAAGATTGGTTGAGGCTTTTAGGCGTTAATAGGGACTTTTCGCATTTATAAGTAAGCTTCGACTATGTGCATCCAGCTGTCATCACTATCCTACTAACCATCGTTTTCTCTAGCCGGGGGGCGGGAATCTTTCGCTGCGCTTGCCTAAACCACAGATTTTATAATACTAACCTAAACCACAGAAAAAATGGGGAAAAAAAGGATAGGTATTTATCTTATTGTCTCTGCCTAAACGCAGTCTCTACTCGGTAAATGTATCTGGACGTGTGCTATAGATATTATCAGTACACAATTTAGCATCCTTTGCAACATGAAAATGAAAACTCGAGAAGTTTTGAAGCAGTAAAGATTTCTATTTGATAATAAGAAATTATAGCATTATTGTTAGGTCAGACGGTGCCGATCGAGAGCATCTACAGTATCAGCGTCGCAGGTTTGTCTAGTTATTACTATTTTGCGGTTTACGATATTGACAATGTTTTCAGTGTGGTTGATGAATGTAATATGATCCTAATGGAAGGCCACTTTTTACGATTCACACAAAGATATGTTAAAACGCGGTTTAAAACAATTATGACGATAATTATACAATATGACCTATGTACGGTACATTTAACTTACTTGAACGAAGTAAAACAATAATGTGTGAAGTAAACAAAACGATGCTGACGTACATATAGAACTTCGTCAATATTTAGTTTCATATGAGCAAGAATTAGTACATGCATAATTGGATTTTTATTCAGGCATTTAAGGCCGTATGGAAGGAAAGAGGAGTAGAGGACGCATGCCTATGGGATGGGCTGACGCGGTCAAAGAAGTCACCGGGATGACACTGCAGGCCAACATTCACAGTGCTCAAGATCGAGCGGCCTGGAGAGCTGTGGTGGCACGTGCGACCCATGATGGTCACGCCCCTCAGACATGACAAAGAACAAGAAGAGATTTTAGGCTTTGTGACGACTGCGTCGTAAAATAATATCGAAAACAGAAAACAGATCCCCGATTCTCGATCTTTATTGTATCAAAGTTCACATCCGTCATTAAAAATCGCCGAGTGATCTGTTCTCATATTTCTCATTGATACATGTAATATATTCAGCTGCCTCACATGAATTTATACAACGAGTATGATTTGATTTCCTATAGTTTGCTAAGATCTTTAGAAGTCAAAGAAAAGTTCATTCCGGGAGGAGATATTATATTTGGCAAGCGTTAACAACCTGTATTGCGGATAGTGATCAAATTATTCTCTTTGGGAATATCATAATCACTTCTCGTACCTACTAAGCAAGCTCGTAGATTACAGTATGCAAGTACCTGTTTCAGTATGACGCAGAACTATAAAATTACCTTCCTTCCTACCAATTAGCGGGAACATATCATCAAATCGTAGTTGTGCTCTACTTCTATATATGTACGTTCGTTCCTACTTGTCATATTGGTAATTATAAGATTTCAGCACAGACGCTAGTTTTAAGTACTTTATGCATAGTGTGGCGTGATAAAAGTCTCTAGTAAGTTTAGGTTACTGGTGTTACCGTATAAAAGTATACTCATAGTATACTCCGTTGACCATTTTGTTGCAGCTCCTCCATGATATAGCCAGTTATTTCATGGTTTATGAAAGGCAAAGGCAAACTACGATCTGGTCACGACAATAAGCAGTTTAGAAGTTATGCGGAAACAGATGAACATACACACAATATATACGGGTTAAAATTATAACTCTCCTTTTTGCTTCGCCGTAGTCGGGTTAAAACAAGGAGTTTACCAATCGAACAATGACTGTTTGCTGGACAATATTTTTGGAAAAAAGTCCATCGATGCATCATGTTTCGCTGCAAAGTTTATTCGATACTATTACTGTTCGACTTATAATGTATCGAAATTATTTTTTTTCGCACAGAATCTATTCGAAATTATATTAATCGGATTTCGGTTTCGGACCTGACACATACAGGTGATGGATTAATACTTGTGACTTATTTTGTGGCTTAGTGGTTAGTGCTCCTAACTATTGATCCATGGGTCGTAGATTCCATTGCCACCTAGGGCATTTCTGTGATTAGCCGATTTGTTTTTCTATGTGTATTATACGTATTGTGTATTATGTATTCCTAGTTACGACACGGATATCGCATATCTGTACTTCCCCCGGGTATATTATTTAACGACTGCCATCTAGTTACAGCTATCATCTTCAACTCAACGGCGTATTGGAGTTTTATCCATGTCTGAAATGTCTTATTTGCTTATTTATTATTCAATGAAATATATAAGGTATATATGTGAGTAACTAATTGGTACTTCATTAAAAATACACAAGCTCTGCTATAGCTCATAAAGTTAATTAGTGGTAAATTAAAATTAAATTAGTTTATAAAAATAACATTATTAAATACCTACCGATTTTAAAGTTTCTGAGAATTAAATGGATATTTGTTAATAGAAATTTAAATTACCTCTTTCATTATAATAAGATTATCCAATCAGCCACAATAACAACACATGACATCATTTAAAATCGATTAAATAAAGTTTTAACATGAGCACTCTATGTGTAAACTTGCTTGTCTAAGGAAATAGATTAATTTATCTTTGTCAAGTCACATGTTCACTAAGTATTACGAACTCTTTAACATCACTAGACGAAAACTTTTTCAATGGCCATTTAAGCAAAAAAAGAAACAATCACACCATAGAGAATCAAAACATCCCGCAAATTTCCGCGCAATCGACAAGGCGGGAAAATGACATTACGACAACACTTTTAACAGAAGTTGTGATGCTTCTGCCGGAAAATCAAAGACTGATGCCGTCACACGAGGTTCGCGTAGTTTTGTTCGAGCAGGCTAATCGTGATGAGTAGTGGTATTCTATCATTCATTAGGTACTAACAGATACATCAAACATCAAACAAGACATGAAATTTTCACTGCGACTAAATACGACACAGTACCAAAATTCAAAAATTCAAAATTATTTATTGTGAAACACAGGTACTTAGATGTAAATACATAGAATAATAGCAGCTCTGTGACCAGCCTTTTGGCATACAATATTATTTTTTGTCTTAAAATTACAACTATAATTGGTCAAAATATTTTATGGCAGAATGCACACAAAAGGACAGCACGCAAAACATGTTTAAGTGTATGGATTTTAAAAGTCTTTGAGCGAGTAGAAAGTTTTATCGACTAGGTAGTTCAATAAATTATATTTAAATTCTTTAAAGTCCGAGTTTTTTCGTATACTTAATGGCAGATTGTTGTACATTTTTGGAGCCATCGCAAAAAAACTGTTTCCGAATAGAGCCGTTTTATGAGGAGGTGCTCGCAGCTGGTCCATTATTCGCATTCTTTCTATTTGTGAAAAAACTAGGGTGTTTACGTATAAAAAGTGCAGTTTCATATATGTACATTGAAGTTAATGTTAATAATTTTAATTCCCCGAAGTACGGTCTACAACTATCTGTGCGCTTAAGGCCACACATCGCTCTGAGGCATCTCTTTTGTGCCTTAAACACAGTATTGTTATGTTGCAAGCATTTCCCCAGAATATAATTCCATATCTGAGAGAAGATGCTACATGGCTATGATAGACAGCTAATAATGCTTTCCGATTTAAAGTTTTACTTAATTTATAGAGTGCATATGAAGACTGAGCTAATTTTCCACACAGAGTTTCAAGGTGAGTTTGCCAGGTCAACTTGTCATCAATGTGTAGTCCTAGAAATTTTGTTTCCGCTGTTGCACATATTTCTTTATCTTCTATAATTATTTTAGTTTTAATGCCATTGTCTCCCTTTTGTTTAAAATTCATAAATGTAGTTTTTTCGATATTAAGGATTAGATTATTATTTTTTAACCAATTATTAATCGATAAAAGACTTGTATTAATATCATTCTCGTCATTATATACTATAGTACTGTCGTCAGCAAATAATATCATAGGGTTGTTGGTTGAATTTGGCAAGTCATTAATATATAAGATGAACAGCAACGGACCCAGTACACTACCCTGAGGCACACCGCAATTTACAACTCTAGCGGAGAATGTGTATTCAGTCTCCATTTTAGTTGTCAAAGATACTCTGCTGATGCTAGTTATTTGCGTTCTATCGCTTAAGTATGACTCTATCAGTTTCAGAATGTTCCCTCTTATACCATACGCTTCCAGTTTGTTTAATAATATATTATAATTAACGCGGTCGAAGGCCTTAGACATGTCCATGTAGAGTGCTATTATAGTTTGTCTTCAAATATTGCCATGTCAATAGATTTATTTTTACGGAATCCCTTTTGCTCGTCAATTAATATATTATGTTGTTCAAAATAATTATACAGATTATTAAATATAATTTTTTCAAAAATTTTGGATATAATTGGTATCAGGGCTATCGGTCTATAGTTTTGAATATTAGTTTTATCGCCTTTTTTATGTAGAGGTTTTACTACGGTAATTTTAAGTTTAGAAGGATATATCCCTTGTTCGATGCAGTTATTAAATAAGTGGCTTAATACAGGCGCAATAATCCCTGATACAAACTTAATGACCTTTGTATTAACTTCGTCATACCCAGTGCTATTGGTGTTTTTTAAATTTCTAATAATCATTATAATGTCTTCAGTGCTTGTAGGTTTCATGAAAAATTATTTAAATCCATTACCCATTGCTATATTTAGGCCTTTTTGGGTTTGAGACAAATTTGATGTTGACTATATCTGATCAATATACAGATCATTAAATGATTGTGCTATTTGAGAGGGATTAGTGACATACCGAACCGAAAACACGTTTATGTCTTTTGTATGACCGAAACGTTTAACTTGCTCTACGAGTATTAAATAATAATAACCAATAAATACGGTCAAAAAAAAAGATGAAACTCAAAAAACTCAAAATCTTTTTTATCTAAGAAGGTAGACACACTAGTGTCAATATTTTGTCGTCAATATTTTTTTCTACCTAGTACAAAGTAAGATAGAAAAGAAAATTAGTTTCAATTTGATTGGGATTAATTTATGCTGTAAAGTAATAAAAAAAATATTTACTCAGTGGTAAACACTTCTGAATACTGATCCGAATGTCATGGGTTCGATTCCCATCTAAGAAAAAGATTTCCGTGACTGTATTTGTTTATTTGGTGTTAATACAATAGGTATAATGAGTATTTTGTGCTATCAGTTTCCGTACAGTTTATTTACAAAAAACAACATGAAAGTTAAAAAAATAACACGTTTTCTTCAAAAACACTAGCTTTACACATGCTTTTAAAATCGTCAATATTTTTTTCTACCTAGTACAAAGTAAGATAGAAAAGAAAATTAGTTTCAGTTTGATTGGGATTAATTTATGCTGTAAAGTAATAAAAAAAATATTTACTCAGTGGTAAACACTTCTGAATACTGATCCGAATGTCATGGGTTCGATTCCCATCTAAGAAAAAGATTTCCGTGACTGTATTTGTTTATTTGGTGTTAATACAATAGGTATAATGAGTATTTTGTGCTAACAGTTTCCGTACAGTTCATTTACAAAAAACAACATGAAAGTTCTTTAAAAAAATAACACGTTTTCTTCAAAAACAGTGATTAAAGAAGTAATTTGAGGCAAAAATAATATTGAGATTAATTCACTTGTGGGGCAGTGTGTAATTAATGACGTGTGTGAATTACCAGAATGTAAAAAAGCAAAAGAGGATAATCTAAGACAGCAGCTTATTTGAATGATAATGACATTTAGATTATTCAAACTCAAACTCCAAATGTTTTTTATTTAAGTAGATGCTTTACACATGCTTTTAAATAATCAATATTTTTTTCTACCTAGTACAAAGTCCCTACCACGCGGGACTTGACACTCAACGTTTCGAGAAGTGTTTGCGAAGTATTTATCCAGCATAATGATATGAAATAAGATTTTGATTTTGCCGTCACTTGGTACCTACAGTTTTTTGTTACATTTTCATCCCTTAGTCAAATTTGTCTTCTCAAGGGTCTACTTGGCTCGACTTGACTTTAGGCTTTAGGTTGGTTTCGTTTGCATTAACTTGCTCTAATAACGTCTTGCCTTAGGCATAACATTTCCTCAAAGGATATTTTGTATGTATGTTTTTATAACGTCTCCAAGCTGACATCGGAAAATGTTATAATACATAGTATATTTTTACAGAATTTCCTCTCTTAACTATAAAACTTTACACAGACGTGTATCTAGTAAACAACCTTTAAAACGAACCCTTATTTTTTCATATAGCCTGCCCTGTTACAGATCTCAAATACTTTTGACGTAACGACAAAACCCATAGACCTACGACATATTCATATATGTAGTAGGGATATGGGATTTGTCGTTACGCCAAATACTTTTGACATACATAAGATCAAATAATTTAAAGAACGAATAACGTTTCAAATGATAGCCTAAAACGAGAAAGCTCAATTTCAGAGATTTCAGATGCATTTTTTTTTCTGTCGCATCGTTTATCAAGGTTACCGAAAATCTCTTAATTTTCAGAAGAAAATCTTGCACGCACTAAAAATAAATGAATACATTCGGGACTGCATTATTTAAACTTTGTACTGCTATGAGCAGGTACTTTAGAAACTAAGAAATATAGAAGTTTCTGAATTACAAGTATAGAAGTAGGTACTTCAGAAACTAAGAATTGTAGAAGTTAATTGAATCTACAATAAAGTCCGTTAAGGCAAATTGTTTCATTCACTCGAGACCGCTGTGCATACTGAGCTAATCTGTGCATTGCATAATGAGCTAATACATGTTTTCATATAATAAAACACTGTTTAACTTTGACTAACCCGACAAGCAAGCTCCATCAAATACTCGTACCTTAAAAATCTACGTGTCAGCATTTCGTGATTACACAAACTTCACATGTATTTGTAGAACTAAAATATGATAATTAGGACAGCTATATAAACCCAGTTAAAGGGTTGTAGAACGTTTTAGTATAAAATAATTTTGAACATAAATTCCACGGAAATATAATAATATCGTAGTACCCCGTCACGCCTCTCTTCTGTTTTCATACGTATGTATACCTATAGAGTTTAAAAAAGCTGACAATCGAAAACTTTATGAAAGAGCTTTTTCTACAATGACTTTGCTTTTTTGGACTTTTCATCCAAATTGATCGGCTAATTAGCCGATTTTGTATGTTGAGTCCAAAACTTTTTTGAGAATTCAATATTGGTTCGTTGGGAAAAGTTTTTAGTTTCAAATGAGATAATGCCCAGGGCTTACTTCTTAATTGAGGATAAAAAATATATTGTTTAAATTTGGGAGTGGTCTTTTTAACCCTGTATATGTAATTTTTAAGTTAAGTTTCCTATTGGTTTTTATATAAGTATCTGGAAAACCAATAAAAATGTTTCTATTCTTAAGTATGAAGATAAGTAATAACATAGGTAATTCAATAAATAAAAATAAATAACTATTTCGGACCATAGCTAATTATTAGTAACAATTTGTACTTAATACTTATGTTAGTATGTTAGTAAGATTACAAGGGTCATATCATAAGATTAAAACATCGTCTATCGATGCAAGATATAAACATCTTAGGATAGATAAACCTGACTTCAGTAATTGTGTTCGAGCCATTAAATAAAAAAGAAGTTACATTTTTATTACCCTTTGTAAGGAATTGATTGTATATGTGTGTGACGACCACAAATTATCACATTTTGTGGTCAAAGTGTACCTAATTTTTCTAAAATTATTTATTACATTCATTATTGTCATTATAAATGTGAATTATGAGCTAAGTGCGAATACAGACCTAAAGGTTAGTTTTTTAAAATAATTTCGGTGAGAGTCGTATAAAGTAGGTACAGTAGTGTACAGTTCTTAAAAAAGTAGTAAAGTAGATTGTATTGCTTTTAAAATGTTAATTTATTGTCTAAAATCATATAAGTACTCAGAAATTTCCTAAATTACAGAAATGTTTCTTTTATTTATCAAGTGTCATACTAAATATACGATATACAGGGTTACTGGTAATTCGACGCGAATATTTTAAAGGCTTATAGAGGAGGTCATTAGCGATAAATTTAACCCTATAATGTATTATGCAAAAGTGAACCATTTCAGAGATAATTTAAATTTAATTTTTTTTTGAAAAATCTTCGGATTGTCACCTTAAAAAATCATAAAAAAGTAATTAATAATTTTATTTTATTTTTTAATAATGGTTAACGTAGAAGACATGTTGTTACTTTATAGTCAGTAGTAAAATAAAAAATATGTATAAATATTCTTAAGTTACAGCATAAAATAACAAAAACTTCAAAATATTTTTTACAATTTATTGAACAAAATAGAGGATTTTCTAAAAAATCACCTATACACTAAGCGTGCAGATTCTTTAAAAAATATCTATGTCTTATTAGCTTTCTAAAAAGGTATAACAACCTTGCCTAAAATAAATAAAAACAAACAAAAACTTATTAAAACTTGTAAAAACCATGAAAACCAGCTAAGTGTAACTTTGAACTGAACAAAACACAATAAAATATGTTCTCTAACACAGTTTCTCTACAATAAGCCTAATTTAGGGTTATTCCTGTTTATCCCCACGAGTCTGTCCCCGAATTTTTTGTATGGGGACAAACAGGAATTGTTAAATTTCGTTTGTCCCCGAAAAAATATTTTATGGCAGTAGTAATCATTTAATCGCCCGACAGTAATATTAGATCAAAAAATCGTTGAAATTTAGAACTTTGAACGAACTTGATACGTTGAACTTTAGAAGTGTACAAGTTCCGCGTGGTAGAGACTTTGTACGAGTACTATGTAAAAAATGACGACAAAAGAAATAAAAAACATTTTGATTTTGTATGAAGAGTCCAATTTTTTTGCGATTTGAGACTTTTTTAGCATAAGTGATGTAAATGTTATATTTCGCGTTTAATGTATTACGCGTGGGTGAATTTGCTAAGTAAATAGAAGTCCCAGGCTTAAAATATATGTTATTAAGGAAAATATTAAATTATTCTTACTCGTACTTTACTAAGAATCTGTGGGATTTTTGGTGTACATTCGTTTTCCGAGAAGCTCCGATGTGTTATCGAATTAATGGATTAATAGCAGGCAACTTTCAATGCTAGCACATCAAAAAAGTGTTAACAGCAAACCGGTAAATAACAAAATTGTTTTTCCCCCATCGGTTAGTAACTGATGATGGCCTGTCCATTAGCAGGGCAACTTATTTACGAGTTTTCTTTGGGCTAAACATTAAATCCTAAACATTAAATCAGGCACAACAGGAAACCATCACAGCATACACCACGCTGCGGCTAACAAATTAGTCAAACAAAAGAGCATCATGCTTCACCTAGTTACGTTATAGAAAAGACATCAAAATGACTATCATGCTACGTCAAATTACATCTTAGTTAGAGTCCTAGAAAATAAATGACCGAGAGCAGCATACGCTATACCTTATTATGATTCAGAGTCATAGTTAAGGCATTCAAGCATGTTTTTTCCAGCGGTTATGTATGACAGAAGCGTTGCTAATTCTCTGAGGTACATGTCGGTTCCTTCTTCTTACTTTTATTCTCTATCGAATAAGTACTTATCGGGTTATTTTATGATAGCACAACCCTCTCCTTGGCATAGTGTGTGGTGAGACCTTACCTTCAGCTGATGGACTAATGCTACGACTTACTGCTATAGTTTACCGAAACGGTAAACTATTTATCATCCATTTATTTCTTCATTTACTCTAAACCAATTATGAACCTAACTATTATTAAAGTTAAGAAAATGTTAAAAATATCTTATCTTATGATATGTTTTAACTTAATAACTTATAGCTTATCTCTGTTTTAAACTGTTTCTAGATATGACAGATTCTTCAAGTACTTTTTCTTAGAATACAAAGTAGCCTTGTTCTGGATATTTACAAACAGTAGTAAACATACTTTAGAGATGTTAGGTTAGTTACTAAACAAAGTCTAAGTGCCTCATATCTGCCATGTTTGCGGCGACACGACGCGGCTTCTGATTGCAAGATACCAGTACAAGAGTAAACTTATAAAATGAAGACATGTTTAATTTGTATTTTACGACTAGTTTAGTAAATAAATATATTTTCTTAAACTGTTTTGTAAATGAAACTGCTCATCCCTTTCGAGGTTAATGATCTTGAAGCCTTTGAAACGATTCTTGTGACCTCTGCGAACCCTCGTTTTTTAGTTTAGAAATCACCGATTATGCAGTTTGTAACAAAATATATGTGGGTGTCCAAGCAAAAAGGGTTCAGTGGTCGGCATTTATAATAGTTTCCGAGATAATATACGCAGTTTTGTAAAGTTTCGTGAAATAACGGCATATTGCGATTTTATTTTATTATTATTATTATCTTGTTGGTGGGTGCTGTCCGAACAGCGACACTTCGACCCAAAGGGGTCTTTTGTGTCAACCCCTAAGACCTTCGTACCTATCCCTAGTCAAAAATATGTTGCATTAACGCAGTGATTCCGCTGAGGGGTAGGTGCCTGTATTCCTCCGGCGTTGGGTAGGTATTGCCAAGGAGGCACATAGTACGCTTGTTAGCCAGTACATCGCAGTGACACAATAGGTGCTCCATTGATTCTGTATCTTCACCACAGGCTCTGCACGTCTCATCACTTGTCAGACCTATATTTTTTTAAGGTGAGCGTTTGTTGTGTAGTGGCCTGTTAACGCCCCTGTTATGGCTCTGACATGCGACCGGCTATTCTTCCAAATGTACTTGGTCGCACCTGTGGTTACTTCACCGATGATATAAGGGAACGGTGTGGTGTGAAAGAAGATGTAGTGACAGTTATTGAGAAAGGTATGCTCAGATGGTTCGGTTATGTAGAAAGAATGAATGATAGAAGATTAACGAGGCAGATTTACAAGGCGAGTGTGAATGGTAATACTGGAAGGGGTAGACCTAGACGAACGTATCGCGACCAAGTCGAAGACGTTTTGAAAAAATGTCAGGTCAAGAGTACACAAAACCGACGAGCTTGCATGAAAAGATTGATGAATGTAGAGGAAGCAAGAGGAGTATGTCAAGATCGTAGTAAGTGGAAGAATGTGGTCTCTGCCTACCCCTCCGGGAAAGAGGCGTGATCTTATAAATATATACTTTTAAGCTCATGTTGCATCCGAATTTTCAAAATTGTTCTAACATGTTTCCCACTAATTGGAGCTTTTAATACTGCCCAGAATTTTTTTACTAGTTTTTTTAAAGAAACTCGTTTTTTTATTTATAGTTCATTTTAATTTCGAAGTCTTCGGCAATCATGCGTTTTCGCAAATCTTGGCCTACGAAAATTCTAATTGGCTATAATATAGTCGAAAAATGTATAGTCTATTACATAGATATTTAAGACACTCTCCTTGCTCTTTGATACTACTCTTATTTTTTTATGAGTCCAAGTTTAATATGAAGTAGACTTTTGTTAGATCAACCAAATTTTCACATTTCGTGTTTCAAGGATTTTTTGCAGGCTAGCAGTCCTTTCTTATCCAGTGCAAATCTTTATATCGGTTGTCCCACTCACACAAAAAGCATGGAAATGTATATTCCTAATGTTGTTCAACTAACATAGATATAACTTTAAATCACAACATATACGTACAACCCATTTGTGTATTTTTTGTCAAGCTTTTCAAGAATTAGGGCTAACCTTTATAACGTTTATTTTATTCTGTCACATTCAAGTGCTAAATGATATTTATAATCACACTAAGTCATATTTCACTAGATTTTTTTGATAGCAATCCTCAAGTAAAATATTTTGATAATAGCATCTTGGTATTTGGATACTATTATATTTATTAATATTTCTAAAAAACCTTACGTGATGGATTTTGTCAATTATTTTTCCGTTAATGACCTTGAAATCTAACAGAATTAACAGAAATCATTGTTCAATTTCAGACAATTTTACCCATGTTGACCTGTGTATTTTGTGGCAATAACTCTATTTCTGTAGGTGATTCCCTCGCCTCATGACCACGACGGGATTTTACCTACACCGGGTATAACAAAATGGTGACAGGCTGACCCTTCTACTCATCATACTGAACAACTTTTGTTCTACGACTTAGCTGAAAACTCAAAAAAAAATGACTTTTAACCGACTTCAAAAAAAGGAGGTTATCAATTCGACTGGTACGTATGTATGTATTTTAGTTATATTGTTGGAATTGCACAATATTCGAGTATGCCAGCCTTTATGGGCTTCTAAACAAGTGTGCCTGGCCTTTCGTAAGTGTATGTATGTATGCTAGGCATGTAAGTTTGTATGTTTGGCCACGCAGTTCTCAAAAATTAGAACTCGAATTGCAATGATTCTTTTTTTGGTGGATCAAATATATTTCAACTTAGGGAACAGTGCAAGTTTTAACAAAATCGGTTCAGTTGTTTTCAATAAATGGACTTAGTTAATAGTTACGACTGAAGCCGGTTGTTTTTAGCGCATATTTTGTCATTTTCAATTTATCATACAAAGCAACTGCTCAAACTTGCAAACTTTGTTTGGGAAGTCCGAAAATTTTTGGAGTTTTCAGCAAAGTCGTAGAACGAAAGTTGTTCAGTATGGAGTAGAAACCCCAGTTAACGGGTCTGAACCTATTTTGTTACACCTGTATGTGTGTTAAACTTACTCTAAATACTACTAGTTTTTATCACCTAGGTACTACCTTCTGGTTGTATTGTTGTAAGTGACAAAAATTAATACTTATATAAAATTAATACTTATGTAAAATCTAACTAAGAAATCTAACTAACTAAGATAAAATCTAACTCAGTGGCTGTCAAAAATAAAAAGATGATCAAAACAAAAAACTTGGTCTAACTAACTGTCCTCATTCCTTACCTTTCAGTTAGTTAGTTTTCATTTCCTTTTCCCTTATCTTTATAAATAATTTTAGTTAGCAAATTGTTATTTATTTTAATCTAATTTTGTTATTTTATTTTACTCAAATCGTGTCTGTTTTAGAACTTTTAGATATGTTTAATTTGCTATGTTTTAAACTGTTCAAAACATCGGTTATAACACATTAATATTGAACAGGTTTTTTTAACAGTGTTTTAAACAATGTTTAAAACAAGTGTTTTAAACACTTTGTTTTAAACATGCCAACCCTGCCACTACTGGACCCTTTTTGCTTGGACGCCCACATATGCAGGTCTGGAATTCCTACCTGTCATACTGAATAACTTTGTTTTACAGCAATTTTAAAGCTTCCATCTTCGGCATCATCATCACTTACCATCAGGTGAGATGATGCCAAAGGCTCTAATTGAGAGTAAAAAAAACTTTTGTTCCAAAGCACAGGTTCCAAAGAAATGTTGGACACAAATTGATTGAAATTCCAAAATCCAAAAGAGTCGTTTAATAAGATACAATTGCTTAGTATGATAAGCAGAAGTCCCAGTTAACGGATACTCTTACTTTGTGACACCTGTGTGACCACGGTCCACGGAAGATATAAAACTTAAAGATACGGTGGGAAACGGAACACGAAACTTGGGTAAACATTGGTATTTTAACATCAAGTTGTCTTCATTGGTGAAATTTGACTGCGGTGAGCCGTGTTTATAGTAATCACTTCACAAATTTCGTAGCCAAATTGAAAAATTCGTTTTTGTTCAGTTTAATCCGAAAAAAACTTTTTGTTATCACAACTAAAAACTAATAATAGGACATACTAGTATGATCATTTCTTTAGAAAATTAGCGAATTAATTTTTTGTTTTCTTTACAAAATAATATTTCGGTTATTTGAAGATTGTCGCAACAAATGTGTATGGCTTTAACGTGAAACAAAGTGGTAAGCCAATAGGTAACCCGGTTCTGTGCTGTCGCTTCGGATAAAATAAAATAAATAGTAACTTTCTTTATTTAAGTATCTTATCTGGAACGGCACATGCTGGAGCTGCTGTAATCATAAGAGAAAGCATCAAACATTACCCGCTAAACAGCTACCGATACAACCACATCCAGGCCGCTGTAGTGGCAATTAATGATTGGCAGGGTACAATCGATGTCGCGGCTGTATATTGTCCACCGCGCCACCGCATTGACATGGATCAATTCCGGGAATTCTTTGAAACGCTGGGTGGAAGGTTTATTGCTGGAGGGGACTGGAACTCTAAACATACTTTCTGGGGGTCACGACTTTGTACTACTAGAGGACGAGAACTGAAAAAGGAAGTAGACACTATAAAACTCGGAAGTACTCTCCACAGGTGAACCTACGTACTGGCCTACAGATCCTCGAAAAATACCAGACCTTATAGACTTTTTTATTGCCAAAGGAATCTCCAGAGTATATATCAAACTTGAATCGAACTTGGATGGAGCGTCCGATCACACGCCGGTAATATGTACTGTAAGCTCATCCATTATATACAAAGAACCAAAAGATACTCTGTATAACTACAAGACTGACTGGCAGGCCTTTCAGAACTACCTTGACAAACAAATTAAACTTAGCATACCACTTAAAACAGAGCTACAGATTGAAGAAGCCGCGCTTTATTTTACTAACCTCATCCAAACAGGCGCGTGGATGTCAACGCCTCATATTTTTTGTAGCCCAAAATGCAATGATTACACTGTAGCGATTCAAGAAATGATTGCAGAAAAAAGGAGACTACGCCGCAGATGGCACACAAGCAGAATTTCTTCAGACAAAACCGCTCTAAATAAAGCTCAGAGAGAGCTAAGAGATATGTTAAAAGAAATCGAGAACAAAACTCTACAGGACAGACTTCAAACACTTTCCGCAGACAAAAGGGAAGACTACTCTCTCTGGAAGCTTACTAAAACATTCAAACGACCACAACAACAAGTACCACCCCTAAAACGTGATGACGATGGATGGGCCAGAAGTCCTAAAGAAAAGACAAATGTATTTGCAGACTTCCTAAGCAAAGTCTTTAAGCCCAACGAGAAAGATGCAAACCAAACCGAAGATGAAATTGACCAGGTAGTTAATAGTGATCAACAAATGTCATTACCTCTAAAACCAGTCTCTCCTAAAGAAGTATTAAGACACATCACTCAGCTGAAACCAAAAAAAGCACCAGGCTTTGACCTAATCACAGCAGAGATCTTAAAACAATTGCCTAGAAAAGGAGTCATTTTTGTCACTATTCTCTTCAATGCAATACTTAGGTTGCAGTATTTCCCTGAGTTGTGGAAAGTGTCCATCATAAACATGATATCGAAACCAGGGAAGTCCCCTAACGAAGTATCATCTTACCGACCAATAAGTCTTCTGCCGGTGCTATCAAAGCTTTTTGAGAAACTGTTTCTAGCACGCTTATTGGCAATGTTGAATGATCAAAAGATAATTCCAGATCATCAGTTTGGGTTTAGAGCACAACACGCTACCATTGAACAAATACATAGGGTAGCCCATAAAGTGAGACAATCACTTGAAAATAAAGAGTATTGCTCTGCGGTTTTCTTGGATGTTCAACAGGCATTCGACAAAGTCTGGCATAAAGGGATGCTCTATAAACTGAAAATTTATGTACCTAACACAGCTTTTATGTTACTCAAGTCCTACCTCCAGAATAGAACGTTTCAAGTACAAATCGAGGATGAGCTATCCTGTTTCAAAGAAATCGAAGCTGGCGTACCTCAGGGCTCAGTTCTTGGACCGGTTTTATACACCATCTATACCGCTGATCTACCACAGAGCAATGAAGTTCTTACTGCCACCTATGCAGATGACACAGCTGTGCTAGTAAGCAACAGCGACCCAAAAATAGCTTCAAAGCATCTACAAATACATCTGAACAAGATTAGTCAATGGCTCAAAACATGGAGGATCAAAGTTAGTCCTGCAAAATCAAACCACATAACCTTTTCACTTAAGAAAGGAGGTTGTCCACCAGTGGACCTCCATGGCGTAGTATTGCTCCACAAAGCTACCATCAAATACTTGGGAATGCACCTGGATAGAAGACTTACATGGAAAGACCACATTAAGAGTAAGAGAGATCAAGCAAATCAAAAGGTCCGAGACATGTATTGGCTAATAGGTAGGCAATCAACACTCAGTTTAGAGAATAAACTCATCATCTACAAAATGATCATCAAGCCTATATGGACATACGGCATCCAGCTCTGGGGATCTGCTAGTCATTCTAACACAGAAATATTGCAGCGATTCCAAAACATTACCCTGAAAATGATAACGAGCGCCCCTTGGTTTACACGAAATCAAGAAGTGCACGAGTATCTCGAAATACCCACTGTAAAAAGGGAAATTGAAAAATTCTGTGAAAAATACAGAAATCGGCTCGAGAAACATCAAAATATACTGGCAACAAAATTGACAGACACATCTGAGTCGCTTTACAGGCTCAAAAGACCTCGACTCGCTTCACTATGAAGTCTCCAATAGGGTGACACATCAATGGATGTGAGCCCTCCAAAAGATTTTCCTCCACACAAAATCTGATAAAAGCCAAGAAGGCTGATGGCAGATGGGAAAAAAAAAAAAAAAAAAAAAAAAGTATCTTATCTGAGGCTGTCGCTCAGCTGGGTAAAAATAATCTTGTAGAGGCAACCCTAATGAATGAGGGTAGAACCAGCCATAAATTCCTACTTAATGCCTATGTAAACATTTGTGTTTCAGAATATAGCATTGTTTTCAACCACGTACAATTTTCCACTGCTCCGAGTTGTTTGTATGAATAAATTACTCTATCTAGAGAACTGCGACCAGAACAAAAGGCCGTATGTGTAGTATCTATAGCTATCCTTATAAACGCGTGTCAACACTTGGACTTGTGATAATGGACGCCCAACTTATGTTCTTCCAACCAACTTGGTTGAAATTGTAAAAATAATTGGGCAACTTTATACTTTAATGGGAAGTTCCAGTTCCCCATTGCGTTGGGGATTCTTGGTAAGCCCGCTTCCATCTTCGGCATCATCATCACTTACCATCAGGTGAGATGATGCCAAGGGCTTGTAACGATCCCCCCCTCCACAAAGCAAGGTAAAAGAGACGTAAATAAAAATATATACATAAATACAAATAAACTTAAATCTAACTATTAAATGAACATTTGGCCAGATCGACTAGTGGGTACCCCACGTCGAATTTCAAGTAACCCTGAATCTTTTAGAGTGTTGATAGTGACTGAATTACGAAAGGCTTAGGGAACTATTTAATTAGACAATTATTTGCTACGAAAGAGGCCCTACTTCTTTGTTTTAACTAATCTAATGAGCAGAAATTATTAAGTTTAACTCAAGTAAATAAAGTACAAGAAAACAGGACATAATTTTGGGCGTTATGAAACTCTCATGAAGCTTTAAGTCTATAAATTCATTTGTAAATTTATTAAATTATGCGAGCAAGGTATAGACTATAGATCTACACATCACTATGAAAGCCGCAACCCTTAAAGGGTTGCGGGAGGATCCACCATAACCTCCCCTCATCCTCGGCCAGTCTAATACCATCCATCGCGTAAAGTTTAAAAATATAAGCTTCATGAAAGTTGATGCGGGACGGGAAGCATCCAAAATGAAGCTAGCAATACGGATTGCAACGCGTTTGTGTATATATACTTAAATATAAATAATATGGTATAGGGAACCCCAGAATTATTGTAATTTTAAAAGATTAAATAAACCACCACTTCGATAGTCAATGCTCTTAAATGAATATTTTAGGCTTTTAGAATTTGGAATAATATAAGAAACACCATCATCAGCCCACCTCCAGGACAAAAGGTTCCAGGTCAAACAGGGACTCTGTCCTACCTACCCTATAAGACTTTATGCGCCCTACCACATTCTATCGATTTGCTGCTTCATTCAGTTAGACAAATCAGAAGAAACGCTTATATCTACCTTATTATTTGCAGTAAGTGCATTACGTACTTATGCCCTAATATCACAACCGAACGTAATGGCTAGTAACTACTTGTCACGTCAAACAATACAATACCCTAATTAAACTCGACTCGACATAACACACCCTTAAGCTAATTAATATTACACAAACTACTCGCTCCGTTTTAATAAGAAACAAATCCTACCTATAAATTCAAATAAAGCAAATAAATCACACACAAAAAGAAAATCACTCACACAGAAAATAAAATGAAATAAAACACAGAAGGTCCACAACCAGGTCTAGCTTTCTCAGTAATAATTTAGGTAACATACTAAATATTGAAGTAAAATTATAGCTTAGAATTTATGGGAAAAGTGATGAATTTTAAGTGGAGTATAAGTGTGTGGTACATCGAAGGATATTGTCCTTCAATAATCCACGTAAGTCTGTAAGGAAGCTGCGTCTTGGTGTCCTCGGAGAGGTTAATCACGCAAAACCACAACTTCCCTGTGAAGGTTGCCAGAGGCTCCCCGTATAGTGTAATTGAATGTAAATGTTTTGTAGTGTGGTGTAAAGAGTAGTGTAAGAGTTACTGTTTAGTCGTGTCTGATGAAGGAGTTATAGAGAAATGCAATCTAGACCCAGTGTGGATATACAGTAAAGAAGAAATAATCAACCTTCAAATAATATAAACTCCATATTTGAAAGTTATTCGAATTTAAAAGTGCAGACCATTAAAATCTTATTAACATCTAAAGGTTTCCACACAAAACTAAATGTTTAAAATCTACCATAAACTGAACAAGATTTGCATACCTCAATTGAATCCAATGGTCTCACTTTAGTAAAGAAAACTCTCATACCCATGCGCCAATCTCTGTACCTCGCCCGCATACGCTCCTCCTCTTCATAATCTCCAAGGCTGCTTACTCCACTCCAACATCCCATGGAACGGACCATAGGACGCTCCTTCAGCATTTCCTCATGCTTTGACCGACCGACGTTGACTAAACTCGCCTATCCTAAATCAATCCCTTATATACCCTCCGATTCAACCAGTAAACAGATAGACATCTTTACGTCCGTGGCTGCCTAGTCTTCCATCTATTCTGACTCATCATGCAGAAGACGACCGCCCCGTGAATATCCAACCCTGATTTTCTGTACAGATTTTCAACACGAATGGTTCGAACAGTCATTTTAAGCAAATTAATTCTAATAAATAAGGAAAATAATAGTAATAATCATATGGATGTTTTCTACTGTTTCTTTTTGAAAATTGACCGATAAATACTTAGCTAACGAAGGTGGTTCGTTACATTCTTACCAATTGAAGGTAAAAAAAAAGTCCTAAAAAATTTCACGAGTTCGACAAACTTTAACATAGAACAGAGGTTGTACAGTTAATTAGTTTGATTAGTATTTAGTATTGTTATTTGTTACACGCTCTGTTACCTATTAGTTACGGTAACTCATTTTCCATTCAAACCATTTAATGTAATTCTTGATCTTCAAAATTAAGTAATACAGGGTGTAAGGGACAGGTTTCCGAAAACTTTAAGGGCTTGCTCAGTAGACGAAACTGAACAACTTTCCACAAGATTTTTTTTTCAGGAAACGAAAAAAAAATTGACTTCTCCATATAAACTGTCCAATAAATTTTATAATTTTGTATGGAGAAGCCGATTTTTTTCGTTTCCTGAAAAAAAAATTGTGGAAAGTTGTTCAGTTTCGTCTACTGAGCAAGCCCTTAAAGTTTTCGGAAACCTGTCCCTTACATCCTGTATATGCTGATTTAATGAAACTATAACACGTAACTCCTCTTCCTTATTAAACGGCACCAATAATCACCTTTAATTATTTAATTAGATCAAGTATACTATTTTACTACATAAGCCTTTCCTAGCCATCCTGCTTAAATCGCATTGAAGAAATGTTGAATTGGCATGTTGAAGAAATTGAATGTAGAAAAAGAAATGTTGAAGTGTTTGCTGTAATTTTGAATTACCTAATTGATATTTACATGTGATTTACAATACATTTGTAATATGTATCACCTCTTTCTAATAATTACAGTTACTTTTTCTCGCATTCGACTACGTTTCACTGTGATTTAATTATGTATCTATGCATCTCGATAAAGCATTCTCTTCGAGCTCATGTCGTGTTTGAATGCAGCGTAATGACAACGCACACAATTTACACATATCGTTTATTACAAGTTCAGATATAAATTAACTCAAATACAAAAATCTAATATAAATATAGTATAATGTAAAACTAAAAACCACACACAAAATTAGTTATATCAATTTTCGACACTGACCTTATACAACAGACGTTGTTTGGTTACTTTCTTCTTATAATAAGACATAATATTCTTGTTTTAAAATTTAATTCAGCTTACATTTTCACATGCAAAAGTTCAAGTCAATAATTACCTTTATTATAGAGAGAAGTAAGATAAAATTGTTTGATTACACTGAATAACAAATTCTGATATAGCAAAGTGCATAAATACATCAGACTAGAGACAATGACAATGTGAGGTTGGATCACTTCCAATAGAATCATAAGTAGGGTACAGTGTGTAAGAACGTTTAATTAATAATATTACGATACGTACAAGGTATTAGAAGAAACACGTTTGAATCTGAAAAGGGGTGATTCAGAATCTTTTTTTAGGTTCACACCTATATATAAGTTCGAATGGTTGTATTCAGGGGCGCCGACTTCATGAAAATATTGGGGGGCTAGAACGGAAAAAAAAATTATGTTTATTTTCTTAATATCTTCTAACTAATTTTTGCCCGCATGGATATCGTTTTTTTAGGGTTCCGTAGGCAAATGGCAAAAAACGGAACCCTTATGGATTCGCGATGTCTGTCTGTCTGTCTGTCTGTCCGTATGTCACAGCCACTTTTTTTTGCGAAACTATAAGAACTATACTGTTGAAACTTGGTAAGTAGATGTATTAAGAACCGCATTAAGATTTTCACACAAAAATAGAAAAAAAACAATAAATTTTGGGGGCTCCCCATACTTAGAACTGAAACTCAAAAAATTTTTTTTCATCAAACCCATACGTGTGGGGTATCTATGGATAGGTCTTCAAAAATTATATTGAGGTTTCTAATATCATTTTCTTCTAAACTGAATAGTTTGCGCGAGAGACACTTCCAAAGTTGTAAAATGTGTGTCCCCCCCCCGTAACTTCTAAAATAAGAGAATGATAAAACTAAAAAAAATATATGATGTACATTACCATGCAAACTTCCACCGAAAATTGGTTTGAACGATATCTAGTAAGTAGTTCTTTTTTTTAATACGTCATAAATCGTAAACCGCAATTTACCTTTCATTCAAGTTACAACGAACTACAAAAACTTTTATATTATGTTGCTTGCTGCTACGGAACCCTTCATGGGCGAGTCCGACTCGCACTTGGCCGCTTTTGTTATCATCGTGGAGGGACGGCAGTGCGCGAGTCGCAAACGTTCATAGTGAAAAACATAAACCGTGAAGTCACATCTTGTAACTTTTTGTATCGAGCGGTTTCGGCTCTTGTTTGCAATGTACTTTTATATGTAAAATAAACTAAAATAATTCAGTAATTAATCTTGATGACGAAAAATGGTTGTCACAGATGTTTAAGTTTTTTAATTCTCTTATAAAAAACTGAAAAAAGACACACCAGTATTTTAATACAAAATTTTGGGGGGGCTCAGCCCCGCTGATAATGTTATTAGGAGGGCTCGGGCACCCCAAGCCCTATGGAGTCGGCGCCAGTGGTTGTATTATATTATAATGCAATGTTATTTGTTTCTGAGACTTTAGAGATTGATTTTATTTATTCTGTTACAGTTTTTTTAAGGCTGTATATAGGTAACACATCTTTTCAAACTGGGTAAAATTCTTTAAATGTCATTTTAAAAATTAAATAAAAATAACTCACCTGTTGAGATGAATTTTGAAAATAAATTGAGGAACATAAAGCTGTGCACTGAGGTTTACCTGCGTGCTCATATTATTATCATATTAATTTTATTAAATATCAGTCAATACGTGCGTAAAATTATTACCGAATCGTACACAAAATATATAGGGTGTTAACAAAACTGCATTTGAATTAAGGGGTTACTAGAAATATAGGAAAAATGTTCAATTTTTTTTTTCAGTTTCCCATACAAATTCTTGATTCACTATTTTTAGGGTTCCGTAGCCAAATGGCAAAAAACAGAACCCTTATGGATTCGTCATGTCTGTCTGTCTGTCTGTCTGTCCGTCCGTATGTCACAGACACTTTTTCCGAAACTATAAGAACTTTTTATTTTTTTTTTATTTTATTTATTTGGGATAATTAACAACTATGTACTAAATATTACATTATAAGATGTTAAGGACTAAATTATGTGAATAAGTACATAGCCCACAACATTATCCACGGATTATATACAAACAGTGATAGAAACAGAGAGGGAAGAGATAAAGATAAATATGTTTTTTTTTTTTTTTTTAAACATTACCTAGGATCCAAACAATTGTTTACCAAGCTCTTGAATCTAAAGGCAGAGAGTGCAAAGATGTCAATATGAGGGAATTCATCGTTATAAGTCGAGACAATGCGTCTTAGTGGAGAACGAACACCAGCATTACTTCTACAGAGTTTGGTATAAAATAATTTATTACGATTGATTGTGCGCGGGTATCTTGAGGGAACATGCAGTACAATATACCGAATGAGTTGGGGACAATCATATTGATTATTACAAATTTTATATAGGGTCATAACATTAATTACTTTTCTTCTGTCATTAAGCGTCAATAGTGAGTACTTTTTGAGTAGTTTAGAATAGGATAATCTAGGTTTTTTACATCTGTAGTGCATGGATCGAAGAAATTTTCGCTGAACGATCTCAATCTGATCACTGTACTTATTGTACAAGGGATTCCATATTTGAACGGCATATTCTAAATGGGGTCGTACCAGTGTATTAAATAGATGCAAGTAAGTAGAAGGGCGCTTGAATTCACGACCGGTTCTCATAATGAAAGAACTATACTGTTGAAACTTGGTAAGTAGATGTATTCTGTGAACCGCATTAAGATTTTCACACAAAAACAGAAAAAAAAAAACAATACATTTTGGGGGATCCTCATACTTAGAACTGAAAACTCAAAAAATTTTTTTCATCAAACCCATACGTGTGATACCCATAGATGGGTCTATGGATAGGTGTTCAAAAATGATATTGAGGTTTCTAATATCATTTTTTTCTAAACTGAATAGTTTGCGCGAGAGACACTTCCAAAGTGGTAAAATGTGTGTCCCCCCCCCTGTAACTTTTAAAATAAGGGAATGATAAACCTAAAAAAATATATATCAAATCAAATCAAATCATTTATTTCAGACAACTACAGGTCCACTTGTTAGTAACAAAATAATCTTAAAAGACTATGTTAGGACAAATTACAAAAATTTTATGAAAAACATATAAGTACATCCCTCGACACTCCACTCGCACCCCACAGACAGACAATAGGTTCTCACGTCTGCCTGACCAGAGTTCGAATGAAGTGCCCGAGAAGGGGCGAGTCAAATTTTTCGACCCACATTTTCAGGATGCCGTTTTAACTCATCCGCGCTCTGCTTAACAGCGATTCCGCTTTTTTGCGCATGATGGCAAAAAAGTCATCAGTAGGGGCTTGCGCAAACTTGTTCGATGCGCTGCAGACACGCGGAAGTCCAAGCAGCATCCTGAAGCAATTATTATACTGTATTCGCAGGGCGTCTAGCGATCTCTGCGAATGTTTGACCCACAGGCTGCTCGTGTAGAAGGTTTGGCAGTACGCTTTGAATAGTGTGATTTTGACTTCTGTACTACAGTGAGCGAACCTGCGCGCCAGCATATTACTTCGCACCGCTAGCGCCCTGCGTTCACGATCAATATCATCATGATCTTTAAGGTCCTCAGCAAGAAAATGTCCAAGATATTTAAACTAACCCTACGAAGTGGTTTACAGTTCAAAGATATTACTGGATCATATAAGACATTCTTACCGGGGGCCTTAAAGATCATGTATTCACTTTTGCTGACATTATAGATGAGACCATTTCTTGCCGCATAACTCTCTCATATTCTGAGGAGTTCTCGAATTGAGCTGGCCGTTGGGCCCAGCAACACCATGTCGTCAGCATAACTCAGGTTGTTGACACAGACGTTGTCAACCCAGCACCCGACATGTTTGCTGCTGAGCCCCTCGATCAGCTCATTTATGTAGAAATTAAAGAGTTTGGGTGAACTATATGATGTACATATATGATGTATGGTTCATTCCAATCAAAAAAAAGCAAAACGTAAACAAACTTGCTATGGAACTGACACATGTTAATGTCATCTGCATACTACGTTTGTTTACCTTTTGCTTTTTTTGATTGGAATGAAGTATACATTACCATGCAAACTTCCACAGAAAATTGGTTTTAACGAGATCTAGTAAGTAGTTTTTTTTAAATACGTCATAAAACGTAAACCGAACTACAAGAACTTTTATATTATGTTACTTGCTGCTACGGAACCCTTCATGGGCGAGTCCGACTCGCACTTGGCCGCTTTTTTAGTATGAGAAACTGAAAAAAAAAATGGAATATCGGATTTTTTCCATGTTTATGTTTTTATACTTAATTCTGAGTAACCACTTCTCAAACGCAATTTTTTAACTTTCTGTATTTATAACGAGTAGTAGGATGATACACGTCGTTTCAAAAAAATATTTTTGACTTAGGTCCACACAATCCAGTACAATCATAGGAACAACAGAAAAACCTTCGATTAGATTTTCAGGCTTTGGCGGCTTGATTTTTGACTCTTGGCGGCTCGATTTTTGAGCCTCGTTGATTCTTCTTTCGAGCTTTGTCGACTCGATTTCTGAGCCTTAACGGTTCAATTAATGAGCCTGAACGGCTCGTTTTTTGTCGTTGGCGTCTTGCTTGCCGCCCGTCATTTAAATCTTCCGTGAGGCGATTTTCAATCCCTCTTTTTATTTACACATATATAAATACATATATATTTGATTAAACTGAAGTAACAACTCACTCCCTTTTTCTTTGTTGTGTAGATGGCTACTGCATCAGCATTCAAGAGTCTTCGTGAGCTCTACGACGAGCCATCTGATGACGAAATCTTGGCCAGGTTGAAGATAGCGGCAGCAAGCTTCCTTCCAGACGGCTGGGAGCAATGGAGGGTACGCGAAAACATTACTGTAGATGCGGATGCTGCTCTCCTCAATAAATTACGATTCTGTTTGCCCGCTGCGCTGTAGATATCGCAAAAGCTTTCAACCCGGAAGCGAAGGACCTTAAAGAGAGAGCATACCGGGACATGAAGGTTAAGATGCTCGAATGGCCTTTTTGTCGGGGTCTGATAATAGGACCTCCTTCATTAGCAATGCAAATTAGAGGTTCCGCTCTGCATAATGAGCTCGTTATTCAGTTTTCGAATGAAGTTAAGAATAGCCTGTTAACTCGAAAAGAAGTCTCGAGAGCTTTAGGAGGTCAGACCTCAGAAACTGAGACAGAAGAGTCTTTTACTTCCCGTAAACGTACCTCTAGTGCCGCTCGACTCGAAGCTCTGGAACAAGAATCCAAGTCTACCAGGTCGCTCCTGCAAGAGATTCTTAATAGAATGGATGGACGATATGAAGACGAAAGAATGGAAGGACGATATGGAGACTCTAGTTCGGAGCAAGAAGAAGAGGGGGAGAGTGATGAAAGCACTGAAGAACCCATTTCTTTTCCTTGGCCGCACCTACAAGATAAGGCTCCAGAGCAAAATGAACCCCTTTTGGACTTTGCACCAAAGACTAAAGAACAAGAACCGATGATCCCCAAATTAAGAAGCAAGGGATGGCATGCCAACGCCTTGGGCAAGATACTTGGAATAAAATCCGATATTCGGATGTGCAGAAAAAGCTGCATGCAGCACCCGTTTTCGGAGCTCTAATTGTTAATACCCAACTTAAGAATTTAGCCTCGCCAAGCCCCTTAACGGAATATATGGAAAAGACAGAAGGCTCGTACGGTACTATAACACATGCTTTATTGTTACAAAGAGCAGCGTTCAGTAAATCTTTGGCAAAAGTAGCTGAACAGTGCCCGTCAGCATTAAAAGCCATTAATTCTGAATTAGGTGGCCCTGAGAGTGAGTTCAGGCAGGTCTCCGATAATTTATTACAGTTCGTTTGCGGGAAAAGAGCTGAGTCGATTGAGTTGAGGCGAAAAGCTTTGGCACCAATAAATGAACATTTTTCATCTGCACTTTTAAAGATACCTCCGTCGGAAAGGCATCTTTTTGATGAAAACAAATTAGAAGAACTGTCCAAATTACCATCTTCAAGTTTTGAAGTATTTCAATATAGAAAACATTTCAAGAGGAGGTACAGATTTAATACAAAAGAAAGGGTTTCAGTTCCGATTCCTAAAAAGACAAAGATTCAGAGAAAGAGGAAAGAAAACATACCCGCTACCTAAACCAGGAACGTTCGTATAATATCTGGGACAAATCACACACGGTCGTCTGGCCCCAAACTAGGATTCCCTGTATCTTGGGAACCAGAGACTGATATACATACACATATACTTTTTTAAATACATACATACATACATATATACATATATAGATATAGATATAATACACCCAGACTCGGAGCAAACAATTCTGCTCATCACAGAAAAGTTTGCCCTGTGTGGGGATCGAACCCACGACTCTCGGATCAGAGGTCAGGATCGCTAACCACTTAGCCACCGAGTCAGTCAAATCGTAAAAGTTTCACTTCAAAGAAAGCGCCTCCGAAAGATCGCCAACCGAGATCCGGACGCCGTTTTTGACAATCACGGCACATAGAAAGCGGGCCAGCTCAAAAATGTTCTCGATCAATGGCAAGCTTCGACAGCCCCAAGATGTATACTAAGTATGATAACTGGCTACACGATACCATTCATCAAAAAACCACCAAACATCCCGTTTTGAAAGAATATTGTGTCAGAATGGAAACACCGTTCAGCGAAGGGATGTCTCTGGAAATATCCAAAATGTTGAACTCAGATGTATTAAGAAAAGTCCCTCAATCCTTAAGCTTTGGTCTCATTTCAAGGATGTTTTTAGTTCCAAAAGGAGATGGTACCAATCGTCCAATATTCGATCTGCGAAAACTAAATCAATATTTAAAGGCCAAAAAATTCGCTCTCGTGAGCCATTTCACTATCCCAGAGTTCATTCAAAAGAACGATTTCATGACGAAGCTGGATATCTCGCAAGCATATTTCCATGTCCCAATAAAGGAACATCATCAGCGTTATCTAGCGGTTTATTACCAAAGTCAACTGTACAACATGACTTGCTTGCCCTTTGGTCTGTCGACCGCTCCAATCGCTTTTGCCAGAATTTCAAACTGGATGGCGAGTCATCTCCGCCAAAGGGGCATGAGAGTTGTCGTCTATTTAGACGACTTCTTGATTGTAAACCAAGATGCTCACTGCTTGAAGGAAGACGTGAAATGCGCGGTGGAATTTTTAACAAATCTGGGATGGA
The DNA here is from genome assembly GCA_958295455.1 of Coleophora deauratella. NCBI lineage: Eukaryota > Metazoa > Arthropoda > Insecta > Lepidoptera > Coleophoridae > Coleophora > Coleophora deauratella. The sequence continues at coordinate 6,424,758 of OY282409.1, read as the reverse complement.
AAATAAACTTTGCAAAATCAGTGCTGAATCCAACGCAGGACATGGAGTTCCTCGGAATAGGCTGGAACACAAGATTAGGAAAAAAGTATGTCCCTCAAAAAAAGATAGAATCCTTAAAGAAAGAACTCTTAGGACTTATCAAATCCAAGACGTGGAGTTGGCAGCAGGCGATGTCAATTCTCGGGACCCTAAATTTCATGGCATTTGTAGTTCCACTCGGCCGTTTACATTGTCGCCAACTTCAAATCTTCGGGAAACCCTTCCAGAAGAGTCACCCAGGACCAAATTTCTGATTCCCCAAAGAGTGATTCTGGATTTGAAATGGTGGTTGGAAAACGTACAACAGAAATCGAATATATTCATCCCACCGCCAGAGGTATTCATCTCCACGGATGCCTCAGACAAAGGTTGGGGCGCCAGTATTTTCAGCGAAACGATTTCCGACACTTGGACGAAAGTACAGACCTCGTGGCATATCAACCGAAAGGAACTGTACGCCGTGAGCGAGACAATAAACAGATTCAAACATATTCTGAGAAACCGGACAGTTCTGGTTCAATCCGACAATCGGACTGTTATCGCATACGTGAGGAATCAGGGTGGAACAAAATCTCAGACACTGTTGTCAATGGTAGAAAATCTGCTTTGCTTGGCAGAGAAATACCGCATTCAGATTCTAATAAGATATATTGCCGGCATTTACAACAACATCGCAGACCACTTGTCTCGACAAAAGACAATTCCCGATTGGCATCTGAGCCAGGAAGTGACGCAGAGGATTTTTTCGAAATGGGGCCTGCCATCGGTGGATTTGTTTGCGACACGACTATCAAGAGTGGTCCCTTGTTATGTCAGTCAGTTTATGCAGGATCAAGGAGCACTTTTTATAGACGCGTTCAGCCCTCAGTGGGATTTCGAGAGGGCGTGGGTATTCCCACCACCAGCTATGATTCCCAGAGTATTACAGCACCTGAACTCAGCGAAAGAAATTTTTCTCGTGATTGATCCGAGATGGAATCAGGCGTTTTGGTACCCCGACCTACTCAGGAGGGCTCTGGAATCTCCACTTCAAATACGGGACTTGAATCTCTACCTTGTGGACATAACGACCGGTCTTCCTCCTCCTCAGGCCAACAAGCTTTGTTTGCAGGCTTGGAAAATACAGGGTGGCATAATCTCATCCAAAACTGGAGCCAAAGAGATATAGAATTGCTACAGAGTTCCTGGAGACCTGGAACTTTAAAAACATATAGTTCAGCGTGGAAAAGGTGGCTAGAATGGGCGAATAAAGCATCAATATCTGTTAATTCGCCCAGCCCTGAGCAGGTTGCTTTGTTCCTAAGTTACTTACATAGTGTCAGAAAGCTATCATACAGTACTATTTTAGTACACAAATCCGTTGTGACATCGTTTGCGAATCCGATTAGAGCTGATTTGATAAATTGTCATTCTGTAGTAAAGCACATACTTAAAGCTATTAGTATATCAAATAGAAGAAAGAGTAAATCTACCGTTTGGGATATTTCTTGTCTAACAAATTGGCTAAAATCCAATCTACCTGATGTTAATAGTTTGTTCCAGGTCTCAAGGCACTTAGCTATTCTTTTACTTTTAGCTTCTGGGAGACGTATTCACGACATCACTCTTTTATCAATTGATGACTCTTATTTTCAAGAGTTTGATTCTTACATTGTATTATGGCCAAAATTTGGCTCAAAAACAGATACTGGTTGTCACAAGCAATCAGGTTGGAAGACATCAAGAAGTGAGGACCATGACTTAGATATAGTTTTCTGGTTAAAAACGTTGGTTGAGCTCACTAAGGTAAGACGTCGGACAGTTCCTGGCCTGGACTCTCTGTTTATCTCAACTAGAGGTAAAGTTCGCGCAGCCTCGAGAGCAGTCATTGCAGGTTGGGTCAAGACGGCTCTCCTAAACGTAGGCGTGAGCACAAGTCCAGGAAGTATACGTTCGGCAGTGAGCTCCTTTCGATTTAATTCTGAAATGCCCTTAGATGACATTTTGAAAAAAGGTAATTGGAAAAACAGTCACAATTTTCTTAAATATTATTGTAAACCTATTATACGTGAGCAACCCACTTTATCTTCCAATTGTTTTGACATAATTTGATTAATGTTTTATAATATATCATGAGACTTATTCGAAAGTAGTCTTAAGATATTAAGTTTCGTATTTCTACTCCCAAATAATGATTATTTGTAAGTCAAAAGAGACTAGTCTGATCATAGGTGATAATGTGCTGTGATTATGCGAATTCAGTATTAACTGACCTTTATTCTTATGTTGATTATTTTTAAGTTCAAAATTCTGGATTAATGTAAGAAATTTGATTCCAAATAATATGGTGATAATTTTGTAGTCAGGAGGACTACATACAATGAAGAATACCACCAATTTTTGTTTTTTATCTTAAAATATACTCTATTAAAAATTAAAAAATTTGGTGAAAAATTTTTTTTGATACGTTTGATAGTTTCCGAGATACTGAATTATTTAGGTAGGCAAGTGACGCGGGGTCGCCGCACGCTGCTGTGACGTCACTCTGCAACGGTTGCTCAGTGCGCGCACCGCTCCCTACCTATGTATGAAGTTTGCGTTGAAAATTTTAAAAATGACGAATCCAAAAACTAGAAAATCGTGCTCGTGTCAAAGTGCTTAAATACAACTACCAATATACCCGAAAAGTTATTTTTTACTGTTATATTTTTGAACCTTAAAGTCAAAAGAAATACATGAAAAGTATGATCCACCCAGACCCAAAGCCAAAAGTTGTGTCTATCACCTTCTCCTTATCTGATAACTTTTGCATAAACAGTAACGTCGTCGCCGTAGCTATTTCTAGTCAATCTAAAATAAAATAAATATGAGTTAACCGATACACATAAAAAATAAAAACCGGACAAGTGCGAGTCTGACTCTCGCGCAGAGGGCTTTGTCCACACCTACAAACAAACAATATTTTAAATTTTATCAACTTATTTTAAGATTTATAGATAACTTCTTAGAGATTTTCAAGTAATTTATAAGCGAAGATCTATTTTCTGTATATATATTTGTTTAAGTTTTATGCCCAGTTTTCGGAAATAAGGAGTGAGGAGCATGGTAAAGGTGATGGTGTCAAAATCACTTTTGTCATCAACTGTAATATAATGACACAATAACGGCACTTAAGCGGTCCTGGCACAGCGCTGCTTATGTGGTCGCATCGATCACGCAAGTTAACTGACTACAGACACGGTCACAACTTGGATGGGCTTAAATATCAGTAACTATCACTAGATGGCAGTCGCCAAGCTATGTCGGAGGCGTTATAGGCAGCTTGGATGGACTGCTAGTCAAGTCCATCCAAGCTGTGACCGTGTTTGTAGTCAGTTAACCTGCGTGATCGACGCGACCACGTAAGCAGCGCTGAGCCATGACCGCTTCAGTGTCGTTATTGTGTCATTTTATTACAGTTGATGACATAAGTGATTTTGACACCATCACTTTTACCTTGCCCCTCACTCCTTATTTCCGAAATATCAAGTTCATAAATATCATTATTACCTAAATTTTTCAATACTAGTAATGAAAAATAGGTATGTAGGTATATATGTATAGGTATCTTATAGGGATCAACAGATTTGTGATAAGAAAGAAAAAAAATAAGTTGTAAGTACTTTTGCATTTTTAATCATTGTCTCGGCGGCCGCGGTAAAGAAATCGGAGTTATTTGAGAAATAGTAGCTTAACTCGTCTATTTAAGGAATCATTCGATTTTTCAATCAATTTTTAAAACTGTCATCGATTATACTTGTAACACTACTGTAACACCGATTCACATAAAAAAACTACAGTTAGAAATGTTAATGTGGGCGAACGTAGGGACCATCCGATAGCAATGTATGAAGAACACAGTACGGTGAGAGCGGCGAGTTGCGGTATGACGTCACGCGCGCTTGGCGCGCCCGAGCGAAGTATTTGAAAAAGGCGGAAACTAAAATTATCGTAACTTCAAAACTACTCGCTTGATTTAAATGAAACAAAAACAAGTGTATTTCTAGACATTTAGGCTACAAGGTCATAAAGTTTCAAGTGATTTAACCACGGAAGAAAGAGGTAGGGGGAAGGGCCTTAAAGACGCGTTTGTACCAGAACCGATGTCGCCGAAATCACACATCAACACCTAGTATATTTATGCACTACTAATGCAAGAAGGCCTTTGATTGGACCATAAATATAGCACGTAAATATATAAAAAAATTAGCAACATTGAAATCTATTACTTCGTCCATAAAGCTCATACAAAATGAGCAAATAGAGGCGTATTTGATAGTGACATCTAGTGCTGAGTAGCAGAAACTCTAGATGACGGAAAACTCCAAAAGCGCTTCATAAACGTCCTAGCGAAATTTAACTTTCACTGCATATTAATAAAGCACAACTTTATTTACCTACACGTCATTACTACGTCATTTCCGTTCGCTACTCGATTAGGGATGTAAGTAATCTTCTATCACTGAAATATCGATATCCGGAAATGTTTCCCGTGAAACACCCGATGTTTCTGGAAAGGGGTCGTCCATTAATCACGTGATGTTTTTAGCAATTTTTTAAGACCCCTCCTCCCCCTGATGATATGTGGTGAGGTTTTAGACTACATCGCCACAACCCCCTACCCAAAATCACATGTATTTTTTGGTACAAAATATTATCTTTAAATACAGGTAGTATAATGTAATTTAATTCTTGAAAATTTAAGCACCGTGATAAAAATGACCAGACAGACATTTGTTTCTGACTGTCTGACGCCGTTTCGAACTTTGGGATGAGTTAAAAACAACGTAACAAAAACAGTCTGAGGTTTGGAACTTACTCTAGAAATCGCATGTTCAGCGAAAAAATAAATACACGTGATATCTCACTACACAACCTTGTGATATTTCGTTATTTTTTCCGAAACCCCTCTTACACCTTTTGAGCCTCACGTGATTAATGGGCGACCCCAAACGTTCAAGAGACTAGAAAATCTACAGTGCTAATCACTTGAATAGCCTCACCCTATATTTAGGATAATAATTTGTTTACGAAGATATATACTAAATATTGTCTGTAATTACTCTGTCTGTGCAATGTATAGCGACGTGCTTTAATTAAGAAGAAAACAATTTTAAACACATCCATGGTGCCAAAACGCGTTTTACCCCCATTCACATGAATAGCCTCGCTTACTTTGTTGCTGTCTTACGATGTAGCCACTGTTAATTATTTCAATATTTTTTTATTTATTTAATTACCACTCTAGTTGTACAAAACGAATAACAATAAATGATTAGCTAAGGAGCATAGATTTAATTATGAGACGCGATCAAAGATGAAGTAATGACATACATACTTAGGATTGCTCTTATATTTGCACAACAATAAGTAAACCGATAAATACCCAGAGATTTGGGTTGTAAAAGTATTATACAAGGTTATTCTTTTTGACCTGACATCCTTTTGGCCACGTATATTGGTGAGGTCAAAAGCAACAACTTTTTTTCTGGCAATGTTCGAGTAACAGCCATATTCTTTTCCATACAAAAAAACTCAAGACATACTAATTCCAAAATCTTTTCGAGATTTTACCTTAATTTACATTAAGTCCGCAACACACACAGAGGTGGCCGCGGGGCGGTACAGAGAATAGTATTTTTTGTAATGTTCGGTTACTATGAAACCCTTCACATAAAAACCGGCCAGGCGTTGCGAGTTTTCGTGAGAAGGGTTTTATAGTAATCCGGAAATTACAAAAAATACCGCTCCCGGTACCGCCTCGCGGCCGCCTCTGTGTGTAATGCGCTATAACTGTCATAGATAGAAAACAAGACTCGAAAAGAGAACAACAGAAACAACTGTTAAAGAATGAAATAACTGGCATAAAGAAGTCACACGTGTTTTAGAGTAGATATTACGACAAAATAATGCACAAGACTGACCGTAAGACAATAGCTTAAAAACAAAATTATCAAAGAATTGGAGCAGCTCGCCTTATCCTATAATTTATATTTTCAATTAGGTGAGGCTCTTCATGTGAACGACCAGAAACATGATTAAATTCTATTTTCCTCTGTAGAATTTTATTTTCATTCCTGTACAATGTACATAAACTAATACAACTATTATGAGACAATGACAATTCTTATGTTAGTTGTAATATGCTATTAACATATTAATAACTAAAGAAAAATAGGTGAGACTATTTAAGTGATCGTCACTGTATTTTTTCGTCATTAAACATTTCCAGAAACAGCAGGTTTCAAGGGGGTTCCCTTGAAACATCGGGTGTTTCAAGATAATCTATTTTTAGGGATCCGTACCTCAAAAGGAAAAACCCTTAAAGATCACTTCGTTGTCCGTCCATCTGTCTGTCCGTCAACACCCTTTTCCTCAGGAATGCGTAGATGTAACAAGTTGATCTTATTATTTATTAACTTAAATTTTTATTATTTTATTTAAAAAAATACATTTTATTTGACATAACATTCTATTATTATTTTTTGACATTGTATAAAATCAAATATTTTTAATGATAAAAATTTGCATGCTTATCGTATACTATTAAACGAGTTAAATGTCCCGACGATTTCGAAAATGGCTTGAAACCTTTTGACGAAAATCTAGGATTAGGGGTTAAAAATCACCAGAAATCGATCTATGAGGGAATTATCTTCGCAAAAATTCATTTAAGGGAGATATGAGCGAAATTACATAAAAGGAGAACGCATATGTTACTTATTTTTAACCATATCAGCTATCCCTTGAAGGTGTAAAAAAAATCTTACTTCTGTGCCAACGCAATCAAGAGATACGGCCGCATATTTGGACACTTGCATGGGAATTAAAACCTAAAGTGTACTTCCCGTCGACCTAGAATCATGAAATTTGGCAAGTAGCAATGTTTTATAGCACAAATAAAGGAAAAAGTCCGAAAACCATACATTTTTAGTTACATCACATTTTTTAAATTCCCATGCAAGTGTCCAAATATGCGACATAAACGGCCATATAGTTAATTCCAGTCAAAAAAAAGCAAAAGGTAAACGAACGTAGTATGCAGATGATATTGACATGTTCCATAGTAAGTTTGTTTACGTTTTGCTTTTTTTATTGGAATGAACCATAGGTATATCTTGATTGCGTTGGCATAGAAGTTTTTTTTTTTCACAGCTTTAAATGATTGTAGGCCTGAGAATTTGATTTAGAGTTCAAGACATGTGTGATTATGAATTTATATGGAACCCTTGGTGCACAAGTCCGAATCGCATTTGGCCGGTTTTTTATATCTAGGGTTGTCACTTTTCGAAACTAAAAATGTGTCAATACTATTTCAAATTCAAAGGTGTTTAGGCATTCTTGTCGGATTCAAGAGTGATTTAGTTTTAAAATTGTACCTTTTATTCGAAAATGACCTGTGAAGGTTAACATGTGGTATAAGAAATGGTCCATCCTGGATAGTCATAATACTGAAACTGAATGGCAATAAATAAGAGAGAAGACAAAACTAGATTTTTAAGACCATATTTGATTAAGTGCATTAAGGTGTGACAAAATCACCTGTAACTGTTTTAAGTGGAGCTTCTATTTTTTGAATCTGAACAACTTGCCTCAAGTAACCAATGCCACCTACCTGTATAGCTTTTTTTCTTTTCATGTTTATGTTTATATTTTCCTGTTTTGTTGTGCAATAAACTGGTCATTCATTCATTCGATGCCAATAATCAATTCACATAAAATTGGATTTCCCATACTAAGTTGGCCAATCAGCTGATCAGCTTGTTAATAAGGTCAAAACACTTCCGTATTGACTATAATTTATTGCTTGAGAAATGTTGTTCAGTTTTATAAATAATATAATAATAATAATTCATACTTTAAATAGATCAGTTGATTTCGTTAGACCTTATATAATTATTAAGTTATACTGCTCGACAAACGGTAAACTAACAGAAATAAATAAAAAACAAAACATATATACTTAAATTAATAAACATTTTAGATTTTGAAAAGTGACAACCCTGGAAATGGATGTTTCAGGAAATGCTTTAAGTGTAGAAACTTCAGGTGAAAATATTATTCTCTGCGTAGAAATCTCAGGTGAAACTCTATCTGCGATTATGTCATTTCGAAAACAATAAAAATGTTGCGTGTAGGACGTAATTGTGCCTACATAATATTCTTATATTTAACTTATTCCAAAATGGCAGAACAGCGGAGTAAAAAATTGAGAATGAAAAATTCAATAACGTTGAATACTCGTAAGTCCTAATATACATTGAATAGAATTACCAAACAAGACTTCAAATAAAGTTTTTTTAATGGCTTCAACAATATGCTATTGATTGCCTAATTGCTAGTACCATTAAGTTTCTATTAAGATTTTCCAGTTTTGTTTCCGGTTAGGGAAATTAATTTGAAAATTGCCCTCAAATAAAAACTCCACATATTTGACACGCGGGAGTTCTCGGCGTGAGTTATACATGAATATTTTTACCATTTTTTGGAATAAACTCGAGAATGACACTTTTTCCGATCCCGAAATCCACTGCGCGGACCTACGTAAAGGGCGTCACACACGAGCGCTATACTATACTCTTTCATCGTAAATCAAATATCGCTCGCCAAACAAATAAATAGACCATCTATACGATACTGTTTTATCTTAAGATGTCACGTGACACCGAGCGATACAGAGATGATAGCGTACGATATAACCTTGATATGAGCGCCACGACGCCTGAGGGTAATGAAAGGCGATGTAAGATTTTACTATGGAAGGTGGCCTATGGCCGACGTTTTTTTCAAAGTCGCGCACCTTGAATCCTTTATAAATCGCTAGTGAACATTTAGATGGTGAAAAAATATGATAAGTCCTTAAGTGTTTCCACCAGTTTCGGACATATTTCGTGACAAAGATGGCCATACCATATATAGGACAATAAACATCATTTATACCTCTGCAACCGGTGATGTTACGAAAAAAAAGACCTATTACATGTTTCATCATTTAGCTATCCTCTATCGATTTAAGTAGGTTTCAAACTGCGACACAACTTTCGTGAAAATTCGACAGGTCATAGGCCACAAATGTCCCTACCCCTTTATACGATAGTGTTGCCGCCATGTGTGATAGCTTGCTACAGTCACACACGACAGCAGCAGATATCGTAAGATGAAATAGCACAGTATAGCGTCCGTGTGATTCTTGAAAAGGTAGAGTATATAATAACGTAACGTAGACAAATTATAAAAAAAAAACAAGATTCAGCTTTACTTATCTACTGATACACTCATGGCGTCATTCTTAGTATGCGAGTAATTACAGCTTTAAATTCGCACTCACAGTATAGCGCCTGTGTGTGACGCCCTTTATTTGTAGTGTGGCGAGCTATATTTGATATTACGATGAAATAGCACAGTATAGCGCTCGTATGTGACGCCCTTTAGGCTGTAGAGCGTACCAAAGAATTATTTACATACATACCTACAAAATCCTTCGGTCGTAGGGAATGAACAAAGGTTTGACATTTGCCAATAAAATGTATCTAAAATATACACATTATAAACAACTGGAAGTATAATAAAATCAACTTCTCTTTTTATCGATATCGATTATATATTGTCAAAGATAAATGATTGCACACCACTATTTAGAACACACGAGAATGTTGGTGGACCTGGCCGACTTATGCTACTGACGTATGACTTTTATTACTCTCACATAAAGTTTAAAATTATCTAATTCGTTCGGGATAAAGCTTTGAATTAAATTAAATTCAATTTTAAATCGAAATATAAAATACAACATTTACCGGTGAAATGTAATGCCTTCATTATATGATATTTTGTCTGTGCTTCTATTTCTGCACTCTAAAACAGCACAGTATCGCATGTTTACGTGTTTTTTTATTTTATTTATCCGAGAACATCAGCCGTCCGGTGCCGCATAGTACGCGATTGAGAATGAGTGCGTCCTGTACTGCAGCGCTAATTTATGACACGCGAGATCCGCCTACTTACCATTTCCCCCTACCTCTTTCTTCCGTGAACGGACCCATTAACATTCTTCATTAAGTGACATCTTGTTATTTTAACGTTTATTTAGTGTCTAAAGATGTTAAAAGGGTTAATTAATAAAATTCTTTTCTATGCTTACTTACATAACAAGTTTTTATCATTTTTATTCCCTTTTACATTCATATTTCACAGTACGCTAGGATTACTAGCGCCGGCAGAATATAAACACTTCTCATAAGGGTCAAGCGAAGGCACAGACACAAAATATAGATGTTTTTCCCCCGAAGGGATAAAAACATGTATTTTGGGTCTTGCCGAAGCTTGAGCCTCAGTTTTTTTAAACCTAGCCGGCTACAAAAAAAAAAAATTTACTGAAGCGTATACGTACTTACTAGCCGGCGCGGCGCGAGCGGGCGGGGCGGCGTGGGGCGGTGTGCGGGCGGAACGGCTGAGTATGCACCGCGGCACGCCGAATAGGAGCAGATGGCGCGTCTGTAGTGGTTTGGTAAGCAAGAGGTAATCTCATAAGGGTCAAGCTTCGGCAAGACCCAAAATACATGTTTTTATCCCTTCGGGGGAAAAACATCTATAATAATACTTAGAGCACCCGGAGCTTGAGCTGACAAGTAAACTAAAAAAAAAACTACTGACTTTTAATAACGGCGAGATTTTCCATTCAGCAGCTGGAATGCATCTTAAGGCGCTATTGTACCAAAATGACGTTTTTTGAACACTAATGACTTAAAACTATAGAAAGAACACTGGCAAATGCCCATATATCAATTTACCTGGATTAAATTTGTTAAAGTATAAAAATATAAAATACAAAAAACTATTCAGGTGTTACTCCATAACGTATTCCTTAAAGAATTAAAACTCTCTGAACCAGAGAAAAAACGTAGAAGAGAATAATAGGGAATTTTCCACGGTTTTCTCTAAACACAACTAGATGGCGCTGTTCAACATTGGAAAAAAGAAAATCTCTTAAAAATCGTTAAAACTGACTGATATTACCGTCTAATATCATAATAATGATGAATATTTTTCGATGATTACTTTTCATCGAATATGAATATACATTATACATTCTTATGAATGTTTTAAAATAAAGGACACGTTTCATTTTGTGCCTGGACATGTACGTAGTACGAAAAATATAGAAAAATATAGGCTTTCTAGGAAAAATAATGAAAAAAATATTAGAAGCAGGGTTGCGTGGTTCAAGCATAATGTTTTGTCAGCAGTTTTTACAATATAAATGGCAACACTGAAGCTTGCAATAGTAGGTCACATTCAGAAATTACGGCTTCATCCATATATTCCTCAGATGTTTTCTCTGACTCTGATTGACTGAACACCCTTCTGTTCTGACTTCTGACATTGGTGTACGATTTTTAAAATCTGCGGATATGCCTTGCCTCTTTTACAGGCATAACAGCTGGTTTTCGAGTTACTTGTCGGACAACTAAATTATTAATTTCAATGGTATGTACAAAATCTAGTTTCTGAACGTAAAATGCTCAAAATTGTGCGCTCGCTTCGCCATGTTGGGTGATTTATGTGTTGCGATTGTTAAATCTGAGAAACTAGATGAACCTCGCAACGAAGGTAAATCTAAGGAAATGTACAATTAGAAAAGACTATGTTTCTAATGACTTATTTATGATGTTTAGTACACAGACCAGGTCCAAGCTCCATAGTCCCGTGAAACGTCTCCGTTATTTTGGTTCGGAAGAAGAAATTACAGAGAAACCAGAACGCACCCAGGTTATCCATACTTGACCGAGTTGGAAATTTATCGTTTCGGTTAATTCAATTAATAAGAATCTATGTTCGGATGGCTTTTTATATATTTTCAACTAAATCTATTTTGCTACCGTAAATTCTACCATTCTACGCTGTTTTTAAAAATACGTTGCCAAACCTTAGAAACGCCATCTATTGAGAATCTTATGAACGGTATGACATACGTCATCTGAAAACTCCCTATCGAAGTGTCTAGTGAATGGCAACACTTAAAGCGCAACAATGACGTTCTGCGCAGAGCCGCGTTCAAGGGGTACACTCTGCTCTGATAGCAACTGTTGTTGTGGTGTACTTTCCTTGTCGCACTTACGGGATTTATATAAGGCTATCCTGTTGTCAGAGTGAACCGGTGCTGTCAGAACGTACCCTCGGAACGCGCTACGGGACTAGTTAGTCAACTAAACTTCCAAAAAGAATTAATTTATTTCCTCCGGTTGCAATAACCATACTGATTTATTTAAAAATCACGAGTAAATATTTAACTTATTTTTGTTTTGTGTATATTTTAATAATAGTAATAATATCCGGGTCAAATCATACACAGTCATCTGGCCCCAAACTAGGATTCCCTGTATCTTGGGAACCAGAGACTGATATACATACATATATACATTTAAATACATACATATATAGATAATATTTTTATACGTTCTACTTAGTTAGGTATGATCTTGCCATTATTCTGTCATGTTTGAAAAAAATAATACTTTATTTTGACTTTTGACTATACAGGACTATTTTTGGACCCCCCACCAAAACTTCACAGTGGCTTCTATTCATAAACCTGAACAATTTTTCCCAAGAACGAAAGGTCAATTCGCCAAAAAAATTTTAGACCATTCATATAATACTAATTTGATCACGTGATCAGCCTACTTTTTTTTTATGGAAATGCCCAAAAGTTTTTTGCGAATTGACCATTCATTCCATTGGAAAAGTTATTCAGTTTCATGAATGGAAGCCACTGAGAAGTTTTGGTGGGGGGTCCAAAATAACCCAGTATTTGCTACGATCGTACGCCATCCGAAACACGATTCAATTATTTCGGTTCGATAAAAAAAAAAAACAAAGATGGGTCTACTGTTACTTAAAATAGTTCCCAGTCAAGAGAAAAAAAATGAAATTTATATAACAGTACTGGTCGACGATATGAAGGAAACTACGACATTAGTTTGAACAATTTCATAAAAAAATACCTTAAAGGTAAATTATTCACGTGGCGAATGTCTGGCACTGCGCAAATCAATACGCAGTAGATTAGTACAACCTTGCCTTAACTCTGTCACAGAATACTCAATATGATTGTCCCTATACTTATGTACTCACATTATCTTCTGAAACTTGCAGCATTTTTCAATCAAATTTAATTATGGTTGTTCATTTGGCATTTTCTTCTGCCATCATGATAATCTGAAAAGATAAAAAGTTTATAAAATATATAGTTTTTTTTCAGTATACATATATCTTCTGACTTAATTCAAATAACTTTGTAAACACCTCTAATAACGTCGATATTTAGAGTTGCCATAATGTGTAAGTACAGAAATAGTTTTAATATAGATCGAAATATTAAATGAATAAAATAAATAATAAATAAATATACTAGACATAATAGACAAATCACACACGGTCATCTGGCCCCAAACTAGGATTTCCTCCTATGGGAACCAGAGACTGATATACATATACTGCCGTGTCACACCAACATGTACTATCTTAAGTTAGTACAGTTACGCGTAACAAGTGTAAAATGTATTTTTTCCCTTTATACTATACCTACAACCAAACACAATTGAAAAAAGTTAAGCCGTTTTCGAGATATTGAACTTGTCAAACTGATATAACTTCAATATTTTGAGGTGCTGTCACGCCTTTCTGTTTCAACTTTAGATGTATCAGATGTGCGCTCCAGCAAAAAACAATTACGTGTCGCGGCTATCTGTACTATCTGAAGTAATTATAACAGATAGGCGTGACAACAACTGTTTAAGTCTCGCCCCAGAATATAATATAGTCCTTAAAAATCCCTGAAAATGTAAACTACATATTATACTAATGAAACTGAACATTTTTCCACAAGAAACCAATAATCAAAATTAAAAATAAAATACTTTTTTGGACTTAAAATAACCATTTAACCAAACTCAAAATGCACAGCAATCAGCAGAACCTACAATAAGTAAAAATAATACTTTTTTGGACTTAAAATAACCATTTAACCAAACTCAAAATGCACAACAATCAGCAGAACCTACAATAAGTAAAAATATACTATGTACTTCGCGAAATGTACGAGTCGCAAAACGTACAGTACGCAAAATTTACAAATCTTAGAACGTATAGATGTATAATAAGCAAAAAGAAGATTGCACAAATAGAGTTACAACGTAGATACCTAGGTATTTTTAAGGGTTCAGTAATGCTATGGAGGAACACATACCTAAAACATACCATACATTGTAAAATACCTGAAAAAATGTCACAGGACTCTACTCATAAAACTCAATAACATTCTCTGAGGGACCTATACTCAATTTGTTAAAAAATGTTTGGGCTTCAAATAGAATATTGGCGGATCAGTTGTTATGTAGTATGAGCAATCCAAGGAAATCTCTTAATATTTTGATAAATATTGTACTGTTTCCTTGGATTTATAACATACCTAGACAGTTTAGTAATATAAGGTCGTACGTTTCAGTCGGACATACACATTGACATAATATATGAAATATTATTTTATATGAGCTCCATACCCATTGTTGTAAATAATATTTCTTGACCTCGATATTTTTCTAAATATCGTAGGAGCTATTTCCGTGAAACTTCTCCAGATTTCAGACTTCAACATCAGATCTTGTAATCCACCAATTACAAAGTAATCAGCGATAAGGTCGTGTCTCGATTTATAATGAAGTTTTCAAGATCTGATGTTGAAGTCTACTAATGTTACTGTACTAATGTTTTGAAGTGTTTCGACGCTGTGACTATTCAAACAGAAGGAAAAAACGAAGAAAAGATGTGTCTGTCGAATATGAGTGTAACTTATCAGGTGATACACTGACTTTCAAAAGGGCTTGCCACTTTGATAACTCACCCAAGTAGAGATCAATATTTTCAGGACCCTCTAAGTTTCATACATATGCGTGGTATGGAACCTGATTACTCAGTTCTTGCCGAGTCTGAGTAAATGATTCAACGGCTCTTAAAGTGTCTTGAAACTGTACCTATTCATCCAATCTGAGATGATCTGAGATCGAAAGGAGTCTTTATGCTCCTAAGATGTGTTGGGTGTAAAACCCCTTCACCTAGTCTTTACTGAGCCTGAGCAGGCGATTCAGCGGCTTTCAAAGTGTTTTGACGCTGTGCCTATTCATCCACATGTAGGTCACTATCAACAGGAACCTCTAAACTACAAAGATATGTTGCTAAATTTCAACTGTCTTGAAATTTAGCAGCTTTTAAAGTGACTCGACCCTGTGGCTTTTCGATTTTAAGATTTTTCAGGCGTGAAAATTGTTTACTGAGTCCTTGTTGGGACTACATAGGGTTTCATAGATTATTAAAGCGGCTTGATGCTTTACCTGTTCATCTAGGCAAAGATCAGTATCAGTAGTAACCTTTAAGTTAAATCATTACTCATTACTCAAATCTAAATACGTGCTTTAGTATTTTTTTAAGCGGCTGGACACTGTACCTGTTTATCCAAGTGGAAATCAGTTTCGAAAGGAGCTTCTGAGTTTCTATGCCTAGCGTGAAACTTATGCACACAGGCTGTGCTGAGTATGAGTAAGTAGTTCAGCGGCTTTCAAAGGAGCTTCATACTATACCTGTTTATCCAACTGGAGATCAGTATCTACAGGAACCTCTAAGTTTCTGAGACTTGGCAGGTATGAAACCTCTTGATTGACTCTTTGCTGAATCTATTATAAACAGGTAATTTAGTTGCTGTCAAGGCAAGCTCCTGCATTTTTAATTCTGCATTATGTAACTTTGCGTTTGAAAATGTTGCCGCTCCCCTCGATCCACTTGGTTCCCCTTACTGGATCCACCGGTGGATTGAAATGCACTCTTTAAGTTTCGTGCTGCAGCGGCCTAACCTTTAGGAAATTGAGAGAGAGGAGCAATTTAAAACTTTGTTAATTTCATTTGTTAATTCATCGTAAGATACATTTTCCGGTTCTATGTAAATATTTTAATCTAGCAAACTAGAATTTCGGGAATTAATCTGTTCATACATATTGTTGTAAAATTATACCTAGATATAATTTTTTATGTTAGTATTAAAAAAAAACTGTAACTAACCTCAGAAAAACAGAAATGACTAGCCTAATTATAAATATTATACGATATTTTCATCTTGCAAACTGGTATTTTGGGAAGTGGTCATTTTGCGACTCCAGTTTTGCTGTTTTTATCGATATTTTTTGCAAAAATGTAGGTACCTAAATATACATATGTTTTAATATTTTAAAAATATTTTATTTAAGCAATTATAATATGAACCAGCCTGCCTAAAAGCAACTTTAAACTCAAAAAATATAATTTATATTAGAGATCGATGTCAAGCCTAACTGTTATAACTATTGTTAGAACTTATCGCGTGACAACGTTTGTATGAAACTGTTGTCACGCCTAACTGTTTTTTTGGAATTAAGTGAAAAATACGAACATTTTCAAAAAAATTATTGAGACCTCTTGTTGTACTCGATTTTTGGAAACTTTTGTGATTTAAATCATTTCAATACACCATGTAGTTTATTTTCTACATAATAAAATATGTTTAAAACTTTAAACCTCATTATCTCAGATTGCTCTTTTTTGAGATAGTACAGATTCGTATGACACGGCAGTATAGGTAAAGATATAATACACCCAGACACAGAGCAAACAAATGTGCTCATCACATAAATTTTTGCTCTGGGTGGGAATCGAACCCACGACTCTCGGATCAGTAGTCAGAAGCGCTAACCACTGAGCCACCGAGTTTGTCAATGTCTTTATTTATTTTTATTTTTGGTAGATACCATTTTTAAGGTCATATTTAGCCAAATTACAATAGGTTTATGAAGTCCCCCGTCTTGCTTTCTAACGACACAGCAACAATGTAACAAACAACGTCATTGTTGTTTACGGTTGCATTTTTGGAAGAATAAATAATTGCCAACTTGCAACATTTAACTGTCAATGTCAAAAGGTCATTGCCATTCGCATTCATTCATGAAATTGAAACGTGATGTCTCACCGTTGTATTAATGTACTCTATGATGTCTCAGACCAATTATCTCCTACGTCATTGCGTGATGTTGACTGATCTTCTGACTGACCGAAGAGAAGAATTGAAGATTGATGTTTTCTTTGCTCGACTGTTCTGTAGTTTTTGTGTTGTTATTTTTTGAAATTAATACGAAGTTATTTAAATGAAAAAGAGTGACTTGTCGGGGTAGACGCAAAGCTATAATCTGAAGGTAAAGGTTCAATTGTTTTTAAAAAGTTCAGTAGCTTGAATAAGCTACTTTCAAAGTTTTTTTACGTTTAGCTTTTTCTTTGTGGATTAAGTGACTGACTGTGAAAATTACAAGGTCTTGAAATACTTGCGATAGTGGTCAGAGGGTATCCTTAGGAGCAATAATGGAAAATTGCTAATTGGGATTATATGCAGACACCAGATCATGCGCAGACGGCAAACCATACCAAAGCAATTTGGTACTTTGCTTGGTCGGAAACATGCATGAACCAATGATGTATTAATACTATTGTTCTGAACCACAAAGTCTCATGGTAATATTATTACACTTACGGATACATTTGTCCGTTTTAATGGCATGAAGCTAAATGTTAGGTTGAGCAAAAAGCTTTTATTCAGTTTTGAAGTTGGCACATGAGGAATATTTTTTGTATGCTATTTATACTAAATTGAAACTCAGGAATAACAAATAGCCTATGATCCAACATAAAATCTTGAAATCGTAGGTGGGCCAATAGTTGTGTCCAGAAATATTTACTTAACTATCATAAAATTATTTTCTGTGACATACGTATTGCATTTGAATCTATAATGTTAAGGTATTTTTAAATGATTGTGTGACAAATAACTTGTTTTCAACATTAAATATTAACAGCTTTGATTTATTGGCAATGAATTTATCTATCAGTACAATTTTTGTTAAGTGTACAAGTAGTAGGTACATAGTTAATACAAAATTATTCTAAAACAAATATTTATTTTTTAAATAAATCAAAGACTAAGTTCAACGATAATAGGTAAAATAATTTGTTGACTTTAAAAAAAAACTGCGCAGTGCATATTTTAATTGTTTCTGTTCTGAACTCAGATGGACTAGACGGAAAAGGAATTTGATATTGCCTGTACGTGCAAGTTAAGCGGGATGACAATGATGAATTTTTAACAACAGATGTTCTAGAAAATAAATAAAAGTATGAAATATAATTTTTATATCTTCTGTACATGTAGGTAAAGAGGGATGAGAAATTAATAAATTAAATCTAACAAAGTTAGGATGTCAGATAGCTTGTCTCTGTTCTGGAGAATAAATAAAAGTGTAAATTAAGTATAAGTTTGCTTGAAGTACTAGTGTACATGAAGGTAAAGATGGGGGGGGGGGCACCCCTTTGGAACATAGGATATAATCACATGTCTTTTTTATAGACTTGGCCCATATTAGTTATCATTAGTCAAAACCTGAAAACTATAAATTCTGGGTGTGAGTGACATGACTGTGCAACTGCGGAACCCTTTGTTATGTGTTATATTGGCGATATATATTTGTAGAATAGCTACAAATAGGTATCTTGTGGACATGTTTGTTGGGATGAAAAAAAATTAACTATCATTATTTATATGTAAAGGGTCCCATGTTCGAGTATTCATGTTGAAGTGATATTCGTAAACTACAGGGTGTTAAAAAAGTGCGTTTGAGATTTTAAGGGGTGACTCAAAATCAAGTGTAGAATACAGATTGATAACTTTTTTTCAGTTTCCCACACTAGCAAATCAAGAATTTGTATGGGAGACTGAAAAAAAATGTGATTGGATTTTTTTCATATTTTTCCTGTATTCTATACTTGATTCTGAGTTATCCCTTAAAATCTCAAACGCACTTTTTTAACACCCTGTATATGTTATTTCCGCGTGTTATGGCAAGTCTTTAACGACAGTATGATAATTTGTTTAAAACCAACCATATGGGATGGGTATATTCATTTTCGCAATACCCCATATGTTACTTTTGCAACACAGTGTTTCTATTTTCTGCCTTTAAGTGTGTTGTCTTGATTTTATCGCATTTTGCGTTATAAGCGTTATGACTTTTATATATTTATCATTCCCTTCAAAACATTACAGATAGCGCTGTCTTAGTAACCATGTAAAATAGAATAAAAAAACCTAGGCTCTGGTCTGCCTGACTACAAAAAAATAACCTAAGAAAGTAACCTTTTTTTAACACATGTAAAAATATCGAATTGCCTCGAAAATTACACGGGTACCTACCCAGAAAGAATGCAATTTGTCATAGTAACTATTTATTGCTGTAACTATTCAACCGATTTCATTGAAACTTAACAAAGAGCTTAAATAGAGGGTAATTTTATTCCGAAACAACAGGCATGAAAATATGTTTTTAATTACAACTAACACATTTTTACCGTGAAGTTACAAATTAGGTTATGAGTTTAAACCACGTCTATCTGTCTAAGGCATGAAACCGCGAACTCCTGAGCGAAAGGACTAGAAATTGGGTCAAGAAGGCAGTTCAAAAAAATCTTCCCTTGGCGAGCGGTTTTAGTTAAATTCGGAGTCCTTGCTAAGTTGATATAAAAAGTGCGAGCGAAGAGAGCGCGAAATTTTTTCTGTATTTAAAAATAGTTTTGTAAGGGTATGTAGAATCCAACAAATCTACCTGGGGCTCTTTGGGCTCCCTCTTACACCATTTGACAGGTCCACGTCCAACTATACCAGGGTGCTTGACGCCCACCTGAGCTCTGCGCCCTGTGCCTAGGCACGGGTGGCACGACCCAAATGCCGGCCCTGTATAAACTATTTTGCGAAGCATTTTGAGAAGTATTTTGTATACCCCTCTAGCCCTCTTTCCACATCCCTCTAGTAATGTAATTTACAAGGCAATATAATTAACTGTTCTATTTATATAAAAGGACGTGAGCGGAGTGAGCGCGAAAATGGTTAATTTAAAAGTAAAATATAATTGAACATTTTACCTGTAATTTTCTAATTTTAGGTAAAGTTAGCGAAAATATTTCTAATTTATCAAATTAAATACCTCCATTTACCAGTCACTTTACGTCCTATTTTACATGCGTTTTTGTAAATAATGAGGCGGCGAAAGTAATTGTCCTATTTATACGATAGAAAAGACGAAAATTTTTAATTATAAAATGAAATACTTCAGTAAAGGCAGGTAGGCTTTAAAAAAAAATTACCTACACCCTTCTTTGCAGACACACAAATCTAGAAATGTAAATTGAAGGGACTGTAAAATTGCACTTCTGTGTTAACATAATACATAAGAGACTGTGAGCGGAGCGAGCGCGAAAATTTTATATTTATCAAATGAAGTTCCTTTTCTCTTTTTACATAATTCCCTCGCGTTATATAATTTACTAGGCATAATTACTCTGTTAATATAAAAATTAAACGTGAACATTTAAAATTTATCAGAAGAATTGCCACAGATTAGCAGCAGTTTCAGAAGTTTTATCTTCTCGATTCCGTCATACAAAAGGTGCGAGCGAAACGATCGTGAAAGTTTTAAATTGGTCTAAAGATGCTACTACATGGAACATTTGTTTTTGTTGTAAAACTGTTTGGATCCCAAAAAATTGTGGAGGACGCAACCCTCAAATCCCCTACCTAAGAATGACATTGGTCTTAGTCAGGCCTACTGTTATTTTTTTATAGGGGGGGGGGGGCAAGAGATTTCTATTCCCCCCGCCCCCCCCCATAGCTACGTCCATGACAGTGTGTTAAAAAGGTGCACTACAAATTTTAAGGGATTACTCAGAATCAGGTATAGAATACAGGAAAACTATTGAAAATATCCGCTCTTCAAATATATTTTTCAGATTCCCGTACTAAATCTAAAGTTATAAAGTTGTAGATCGGATTTTTATAATACAACCTGTATAATATATAACCAAACAAAAGTTATATTTACTTGAACTTTTCGTGTGGACATCCTAACGGATTCGCATTGAACATACGAGCAAAAACTGTTTTGTGTGTTTTTTCCGTATTCAATTAATCTTGGCGTTGTTTTTTTTTTTGCGCGGAAATTCCAAATGAATATTCCCTATGCCTGGAGCGATCTCAGGTTTAATATGTGTCGTTCATAGTTTTTTTAACCCACTTCAAAAGGAAGGAAGTTCTCAATTCGACAAATTTTTTTTTGTTTATGTTTGTTACGCGATTAATTTTGATTTCAATTTTTTTTTAATTGTGTGTAGGTTCTTGGGGAAAAGTTGTTTAGTTTCATGAATAAAATCACCGTTAAAGTTTTCTGGTATTTTATAATTTAAGAAAACAAAAGCCGTGTGTTCAGAAACTCTCAGTCTGAAATTATTAAAATTAATTTTCCAATTCCCAACATACAAAGTGATATTTCAATTTCGGTATTTTTTTAAATTCTTATTATTCAAATAAAATATTTACATTCAGAATGAAATGTCAGAGGATATATCATCGACAAAATAATAAAATGTACAAGGATATATAAAATAGCAGGAATGAAATTAAAACGTCTTTCTCTGTCGCGAAGGCACATTGGCACTTTACTCTGACAATAGACCATCATCAAAACTATACAACTTCCTATAAAATAGCAATTTGTTTTGCATATGCAACTTGTCAGATGCAACTCAGAGGCCTTCGCCCAATGTCCTGTTTGCAATGAATGAATACAAAATGAATTATTATTCCGATTCTTACTTACGCATAATATAAATACGCATATTATACTAAATATGCAGAATGTACATCGGTTAAATTCGCAAAAGGGTATAAAAATCATTGATTAAAATGCGAATATACAGGTGTTAAAATGTGTTAAAAATATAATCAAGTATAGAATATACAGAAGAATCAAGTATAGAATATACAGGAAAAATATTGAAAAAAACCGATCTTCCTTATTTCAGTTTCCCATACTAAATCTAAACAGTGAACTATGAATTTGTATGGGAAACTGTAAAAAATGTAGATCGGATTTTAACAATATTTTTCCTGTATTCTGTACTTGATTCTGAAGTAACCCTTTAAAATTTTAAACTCATTTTTTCCACTGTATCAGGTGTAACAAAATCAGCTGAAACTGATTAAACTGGAGTATGACCCATGAATCTGAACAACTTTCCCCATGGAACCCATAGTCGATTCGCAAAAAAAGACTTTCCTTCCCATACTAAGTTGGCCGATCAGTTAATCAACGTGATGGAAAAGTCAATTTTTTTTTCGAATTGACTCTGGTTTCCTTGGAGAAAGTTGTTCAGTTTCATGAGTAGAAGCCTCATTTTAAATAGCATTATCTGATTGTGTACCTATATTAGCTCGTGCTCGCGACTTTGATGGAAAAGATAATGATGCTATTCCACAGATACGGGCCTTTAACATTCCTGTGTAAACACTTCAGTAATCCAGTATTTTAAAAGATATAGTAGAAATAATAATAATAATATCCGGGACAAATCACACACGGTCATCTGGCTCCAAACTAGGATTCCCTGTATCTTGGGAACTAGAGACTGATATACATACACATATACATTTAAATACATACATATATAGATATTATACACCCAGACTCAGAGCAAATAATTTTGCTCATCACAGAAAAGTTTGCCCTGTGGGGGGATCGAACCCACGACTCTCGGATCAGAGGTCAGGATCGCTAACCACTTAGCCACCGACTCAGTCAAATAGCGCTATAACTCGAGGTTCAATAATAATATAAGGTCATCCTTAGATAATATACTGTCGAACTTTAACGTAAGTAATTTTAATTCTAGTATTGCGATTGATGGAATTCCCTACAGTATGAAAACGGATATTGTATTTTTTTTCTAATATTGATTGTATTTTCCCCACCATTCAACGACTTAATTAACCTGTATCGAATCGATTGTCGTAGCTCTGTTTTATCTTCAGATTGAACAATTTCCTTGGTAGTGTTATGCGTTGAAATTAAAATTGTTAGGCGAAACACTCTCTACAATACGATATTCTAACCCAATTAAAAAGAGAATTTGACGAAGGAGTAAATCATATAGGAATAGAGTCTATTCTTATATGATCGATCTATTCAATAGACCCTTAAATATACAAGCGCTTTCAAACATCAACTCAGTTTGAGAGAATAAGGTAACATTTTTCGAGTTATTTTTTTGGAGAATTCTGTATGGGTTCCTGGGAAAAGTTGTTCAGAGACCGGGAGTGGTCTTTTACACCCTTTATATGTATTTGTTTAATAGCAATATTGAGCATATAAATCTGGCTATTTGGAACACATCAATGATTTTAAGTTGATATTTGACGGCAAAACTTAAATAGGATAGAGTTAGTTAATCGGGCTCAAAATGCCATTCTACTAACCAGTATGTACTAATTGAGTACACATTATGCACATTCGTGTTATCTATTTAGAAACAGTAAAACAGACGATGGGGTTGCCAGGGAGCATGACGTAACCAAAAGAGTCCTATAAATATAGGCTCCGGTGGGAATTGAACACTTGACCTCTATAATGTATTTAAATCTAGTGTACTAGCCATTTCTTATCATGTAGAACTTTTAACCGTGCAAACACAGGATTAGCCACTAAGCCATGTTATGATGTTACAGATATTGAGGTAGAAATTGTGTGGACATGAAATAATCTTTTACTGGACTTAGTTCTTCGTTATTAAAATTGCGTTGTTAGTAATTACTTATTGTTTCTTGCAATATTATTCTTTTTTGTGGCACAGTTAATCGTACTGTCCTCAAGAGATAGACGGCGGCGGCGCCGGCGCACTTAGCATTAGCATCTCCCTCGTACACGTTCAGGCCGTTTTGTGCAAGTTCCCATAAGACTGTTATCCTTGGCGCGAATTTTTAAATTTTTCTGAATATTTTCGAGATATACCTACGTTTATTTTGTGAAAATCTTTCAATACTCTGTACGACTTTTATTACATTTTATCAAATAGCTTATCTAAGGAATATGACTTTTTGTCAATTTGTCTTGAAAAGTCCTAATTGAGTAATAATATTTAATAAATGACATTTAATAAGCTAGGAAACAATTTAAGATTTTTGCAAAATAGATTTAATGTAATAAATCAGCATAAATAAAGGAAAACCTGGATAAATTGAAATTGGCACAATATCAAAACAATAAAGCAATCGGTACTGTATTGTAAACTTATATTGGCACATTGACCGGGATATGAACCCGGACTTCTGTTAGTTAAGAGGGCCGAGTCACTACCGCTGAGCCATGAACGCCTTTTTTGTAACAAAGTTGTTAGGTTGTGCTTTACTTGTGTCCCATTTTCTAAGAAATCGATAATTTTTATCAATAAAAAACAATCATAATTATTTTTGATATCGACACTAGCCCAGGGAAGGAATCTCTGAAATGATAATTCCAGCACTACCTTATTTGGTGGACACTTCTTCATACCATGACGTGTTCTTTAGTTTAATTCTCACGATGTGCTATTAAGATTTTTTGCTCGTTCGCCTCCAACGATTTAACAAGTAGGTTTAAAAAAGTTTTGCCAAAACTTGCGTCTGAGTGCCCATAATCACATTGTGATTGCAGACATATTTTAATGGTACTCGTGTTATGGGTTAGAATTTTTATATAATGATGATATTATAATTTTATAGGTACATTTTGTTTTCATGGAGTCCGTTAATAGTAGGTATTGCCTCTGATATGCAAGTATTGATTTGTTTTGAAACTATTAAGTAAGTAATTAGGATTATCATTGTTTAAGTTTAGTTGATCTTGTAAATGTTTTAGTTCGTAGGTAAGAATAGAGATTTGGATGTTTGAAAACTTTTGGTATTATCTATAATAGTAGCAGGACTTTATTATGCTTTGATTTAATTAAAATATTGAAATATTTCAAGAATTAAATAAACTTAATGGATCTGAATAAGGTAGTGCGATTTTTGCACTTATAACGAAATGTTAATATAAATATAGATACGCAATTAAATACTTTTGACATATATACATAGTTAAATTAATTCAAAGTTGTGTAGTGCTTTTTCAACGGTAGTGTGTAAATAAAGAATGCCTAAAATGAATTTGTTTACGCTGAAATCAGAACCATTATTCATGATTTGTTTTTTCCTCGCCGTCGGCTACTCTCTACTCACGGTTAAACATTAAAAGGTCAAGGTTAGCTCATTCATATTAAACTTTCTACAGTAAAATTTTAGACACCTACGATATTAATATACTTTGCGATTCAAAATGTAAGTCATCATCAGCCGCAAGACGTCCACTGCTGGACAAAGGCCTTCCTCAAGGATTTCCACACCGACCGGTCCTGTGCTGCTCGCATCCAGCGGCTTCCCGCAACCTTCACCAGATCGTCGGTCCACCGAGTTGGAGGCCTGCCTACACTGCGTCTTCCGGTGCGCGGTCGCCACTCGAGAACTTTACTGCCCCAATGGCCATCTGTTCTACGAGCTATGTGTCCCGCCCACTGCCACTTAAGTTTAGCGATTCTGTGAGCTATGTCGGTAACTTTAGTTCTCCTACGTATCTCCTCATTTCTGATTCGATCACGTAGGGAAACACCAAGCATAGCACGGTCCATCGCCCTTTGTACCCAAAATGTAAGTATAGATAGAAATCAGGATGACGTCAGCAAACAGTACAGGACTTCCGCATGGGCAATTGGACGTGTAATCATAGCTAATTTTGTGAAATTCGTTGTAGTCGTTAATTACGTATATTTTTCAGGTAACAGTACTTACAATTATAGGTAAGCTAGTCTGGGTAAATTGTTGCGCGTCATATTACATATTATGGTAGTATGGCAAATATTTTCCTTTTGAAGATCCTAGATCTAGAGCTAACTATCATACCTATTTAAATAAACCTTTTGCAATATAATATATATTTTAATGGTGGATATTAGTGAATATATCCAGGCTTTTATTCGCGTTAGATGTAATAGTTAACTTTTGTCCAACCAGTTTTTAAATACTTAAATACAAAAAGACCCTCGGATCTCGGATTAACCATTTTCGTTTATTTCATTTAAGGTGGTAGAACAAAAAGTTGACACATATTGACGTATCTTTATTTTTACATAAAAAAATACCTTTTTATATGAAAAAGAATCTAGAAAAATATTCAGTCCAGAATACCTGAACGATTGCGATTGTATGAGTGCATTTGATTAGGCGTTTAATTTCATACCTCATTAGAAATCATATGGCCCGTGAAATTAGTACAATATTTAGGTATTTTACTATGATGCTAGGTGATATCATTTTCATTAATTATCTGCGTTTAATATCTCTATTTTGATAGAATAGAATAGAAGATAATATTTTTATTTGCAAAGAATACACGTATATATACAGATGGTTTGCTTATTATAAAGTTTCAGTATATTCCACTACAATATTGCGTCAATATTTATTCAGAATCCTTGAAAAATTCTCCAAGAGAGTAGTAGCATTTGTCAATTAGCCATTTTAGCTAAGTTTATTTTAAGAACTTACAATTCTGAGCCAGATGTCCTAAATAACTCGTTCCAAATATGATCTTCGTTCCGTGGCGGAAGCAATCCTAATGCTTTTTGTTTTAATTTGTAAGTGTAGTTCAAGGTACTCAAAGACAGCCTTCGTATCATCATTTTGAGCGGAGTAACTTCAATCATTATGATGTCATTTCGCATCCTACACCTGCACAGTCAAAATTAATTCCTTTCAAAAGAAGCTTGTCTGTCAAGTAATTGAAAAAAAAGTTACTTTGCTATTTATTACAACGAAAACACTAAAATACTTTTATAGATCGGAAAAAGATGTCAGAGCATACTCTACATATCTAATAATTTCCTTATGAAACACATTTTAATTAAAAGGCAAAGTTTTAATAACTCACTGTTTTTTACAATGCATAAAGGTAATGGGTAAATGGTAGGGGTGTTGTGGGTTTTTCGATTAGTCTTATTTTTTTTAAATCACGTGGTCATCGGGCCCGTACAGTCAAGTACGCTCAAGTACTAACATAATATATATGTAAATATAATGCAACCAGACACAGAGCAAACAAATCTGGTCAACACAGAAATGTTGTCCCTGGGTGAGAAACAAACCCACTATCATCTGATCAGTAGACAAGAACGCTAGCCACTGAGCCACCGAGTCAGTCATTCATTTTTCGTTCAGCCTTTAATTGGCTCTGTGTGCCTTGTCTATCTATCACGTTTCTCTCTATAATTTCAAAAGATTCGTTAATGTATGTTTTTAAGATATTACATCGAGGAAGAACCTAGTATTAGGGCTAAACAAATCTAGAGACACGCAGTTGTGTCTCATTCTTTTCTAAAAGACCATAGATTATTGAAGCAATTTCGGCTGGTGAGAGCCAAATACAATATGTATGTATTTGAAAATCAGTTTTCGACAAAACTAAAAAGC
This sequence comes from Coleophora deauratella, assembly GCA_958295455.1. Classification (NCBI taxonomy): domain Eukaryota; kingdom Metazoa; phylum Arthropoda; class Insecta; order Lepidoptera; family Coleophoridae; genus Coleophora; species Coleophora deauratella. The sequence continues at coordinate 6,397,211 of OY282409.1, read as the reverse complement.
GATCAGGTTACATAGAATATCAGCAGAACTTATATTCGCACGACACAGGCAAACTTTGTATTGATTATTGATGAATAATATGCTATTAAATAAAATTGCGATGTCATCTCATTACTCTTGTCATGACATTGAAAAAACAACACTGGCAGAAAAACAGTTTGAAAAAAAAAAAAACATTCATACATTTCTGTTGTTCCAGTGACACAGAAAATAAATGTACAATAAATATTAAACTTCTAAGATTATATTATTTTTACTGATGAGATGATTGAAGTGTTATCTATATGCATTTGAAAAGATCGAGTGATTTGAATGATATAATTCATAGATTTCAGTGACTCACTGTAATATGTTTACAAATGTAGACACAGTATAAAGGTGGAATTGATATTGCAAATTGACAGTATAATTGATACTGAAGCGAATTTTTTTGAGGTTTTCGTTGATTTTCGCATCCATGTGTGTTATTTATTACGTCAAATCTATTTTAGGAAAATCTTTCATTATTTACATGGTAATTAAATGTAGTTTATTAAGTACTAATATTATATTAGTTACTATAATAGGACATTTTGAAGACAAAGTGACAAAAAAGCCATATTTCTTTGATTTTCATCATATACATAGTTATTACATACATTGTCGCCTTGAAAATAAAATAAAAATTGATTATTTCATCAACTAATAAAAACTTCATTTGAAATTGGATGTAAAATCTCTTTCCGAAACTGAAACGGGTAAAAAATTGGTTTTCAGCTGAATGACCAGTACGAAGTGTTCCAAAAATTTTTGAGAATTCGGTAGGGTTCATTGGGGAGAGTTGTTTACTATGACGAGTATAGAACCCGAATATTTTCTTAGTGATCTAAAATGAGTAAATTTCTAACTTCTTCGCTGTTCCTAACAAAGGACGGACGTTTATAAATGTTTTGGGTATAATGTTCATCCCAAGGTGTAAGATGCGATGAGAAACACTTTTTCTAAGATCTCACCTATCTGACCTCGCTGTTCTCAGTCCTATAAGGCAACGGCCGAATCTATCAATTGTACTTAACCTGTTTTGACTTCGGATTTATTGACAGTACTGATATGTTTGGGATTTTACGTTAAATGGTGTTTCTGTTTTTAATCCGACTGTAACAGGAGGGCAATGTTTTTATAGTGTATGTCTGTCCGTTTCATTGTTACCGTCTGTAACCAAAACGGCATCATGGATTTTATCTTGGGATATTTTATTAATAGAGTTTTGTAGAATACCTCAGGCTCCTTCTACAGCATGTTAATTTTATCAGTGTATAAAAATTACCATATTGAAGGAGAAACTAAGAGCAGTTAAAAGAATAGGTTTTTGTGAATACATATGTCGCAGTAAGATAGTCAAAGCCGTAATATAGTTATATCCCTAAGGATATAACTATATACCGGGATTTACTTATATGACAGCGGTTCATAACTGTTTTACTAGGAATATAACTATAATACGAGCAAGATCTAGTAATATAATTATCTTACTAAACTAATCTAGTAATCTAATCTAGTAAGATAAGTATTTTCTTTAATTTGCACAACTGGTACTCATTTTAAATAAATAGCTCCAATAAAATAACTTTTTTATTACGAAAATCTCACAAACAAACAAGTAGTACTCCGGTTAGTGACTTCATCCTCCTAATCAGAGGTCACAGGTTCAAATCTTGGCCAGTGCACCAATAAGTTTTTCTAAACTTACGTGCATTTTCATACCGACCACAGCTTTAACGGCGAAGGATAACATCGTGAGGAAACCTGCACATCTGATTTCTAGTTGTGTATGATGGTCGCGTTGCACACGTCCGTAGGTGTAAATCTGAAATGCCCTACTACACGTGACCGCGAGTGATGCTAAGTGCAACACCAGGCAACCACCGTCTATACCTTGTGGATAGGACGGTTAAATTGTGCCACACGTTAAGAAGAAGACGATAAGTAGGTAATACTTATAATTATAAACATTAATAAAATAATCTGTTTTATATTTGAGTACCTATAGAATCAACAAATTATGACAGTAAAAAGTAAGGAAATTACTAAAATCTAGTAAAGAAGTAACTAATCAAGTAACTAATCTTCCTTCAATCCTTAAACAACTATTTCACTAGACTAATCTAGTGATATAATTATCTTACTACTGAATTGCCGTGTTATAGTTATATCCCTAGTAAGATAGTTATAAACATCTTACGTATTTCTATGTTCCGGCATATAATTATATCCCTAGGGATATAACTATATCACGGCTTTAACTAACTTACTGCGACACATATACATGGCGGCATGGCATGGCTATTGAGCCATAAACGTGATTTGACAGAACATGATAGAAGGATCTGTTAATATCTATCTAGAGATATGTTATCTTTTTGTTTAAAGAGTTAATTTTGACACTGGGGTTGGCCACTAACCCCATTACCTGCACCAATCCGGACTTGGCCCCCGTGTGTGGAGTATGGCCTAACCTTCCCGATGTATGGGAAGAAACCAGTGTCCTAGCAGTAGGGACGATATTGATATGATTTCTGGACCTAAATTATAGTAAACTAGTTCCAGTATTGTTATTTGTTACTTATTATTTAATGTTGCCAAAGACAAAATTTATATAAAATTGTATAATAGATATTTTTGCTGAAAATTATTCAGCTTCATGTGTAGAATAAAATAGAAATATATATAGCCTCCAGTCTGCTCTGCAAGGATTGTTAATAAATATTCATGACTTAACATGACTTCAATATGAAAGTGGTCATTTGGCGTAGCTGCCAAAGGTTACTTATGTTGAATATTATTGTATCGTAATCTACACATGGACTGGTGTGGCCCGGACTGATCGCACTTTTGAAATGTTTGAATAGGTACCTACCTACATATCTACTTAAAGTTTATGTCTGTCGTAAAATGTGTTTGTATAGTTTTTGCGCGATAATGGAAGTAAAATAAAATACGTCTATCTAGGTACCGTTATATACCAGTTCATTATCTGTAACTACTAAACTATGTTGTTATTTTTTACCAACAGACAACTCACAAGTTAGATTCAAAATAATAACCTATCCTTTCTAAGGATAATCAATGTAACTTTATATCTTGTTTATTAGAATTAATAACATTCTGTTAATTTAATAAAACATTAATTCTAATAAAATTTGTGAACCAACTTGATATCTGGACAAATCAAAGGAAAACCAATCGTATTTCTTTGTCACTCCGTTCTAGCCGTAAATAATTAAAAAGTTAATAAACAGCCAGTCTTATATAGCTGTCGTAAGATACAGATGTTATTTGCCTGCTACTGCTAACTGAAAGTGTAATAAAACCACTAGTTAATTTACCAGTTATGTGAACCAGCAGCATTTCCCGGATACATTCTCGTTTGAACTGATACGAACTTTAAGACTAGTTTTTCTTGACCTTCCAGAACTGAACTATGTACAACGTTCACACTTCCGTCAATCTCGGTTTAATGAATCATGTAACACTACCGATATGGTGACCGAACCCAGCCAGCATACAACACTCGATAGCCGATACTCCGACCGATACACTCGCAAATTCCGATTCAAAGAAAACCGTTTTATAAACACACTGTTCCCTTTTCAAAACTCAGTCGCGAATCGATTTTGTTATCGTTGTTTTAGATCGCGTCGTATCGTGTCGGTTTGTTTTTATTTTTCTTTATTATTTTCTTTTTTTATAGGTTGGCGGTTACGCGTGCGGAGACGCGTGCTGCCGCGACGATGCAGCCGTTAGCAATAAGCCGAAACAAGTTTCTGGTCCTCTGACACCGGCCACGAAGAAAAGCAGATACCAACGACGTTTCCCTTTGCACAGAGTCCGCAGACGTCGTATATTATCGGTAGTAGGCCTCTATTACCTACCTATTTTTAATAATACATCGATCTCCGTTCGAACTTCACACGACTGTTTTTTATCATGCAAGGCTATTAAAGGATCGCAATTTCATTGTTATATCCGAGCATACCTAGTTGTTATGTGTCCATTGTGTTTCCTCAACACGATCGGCAATCGGGCAGGTGTGAAGATGCCGGAGTTCTTAATATAAACTGCTTTGGAGACTACGCGAAGCAGCTTACTTTGGACCGCCGCGCCGCTGCTGTATAACAAAACGAAATTTTTCTTTCAAATTCTGACATTAACTGTTAAGATGTTTCGAAATATAAAAATAGTAAGTAGGTACTTAAGTATACGTATTATACATATTTTCCTTCAAATCATTTTGAAAAGAATAAGTCAGAATTCATCGACCATCGACGAACAAGATTACGTTCATCGTCTCGCTTGTTGCAACACTGCAACACTTCCATTTTTCAATCATTAAGTGACTAAACGTATTTGGCCAGTGATATTTATTTACCATGAAGACATTTATAAAAAAACTTCCAATCCACCGTAAAAGTATACAGGTGTAACAAAATATGTGCAGGACACGTTAACTAGGACTTATTTATAATTTTGAATAAATGCTATTCTTACGATTTTGCTGAAATAGCATTAAGATTTTTTAGACAAAATATTTTGGACTCTCCATACAAAACTAGCGATACAACTGATCAGTTTGTGGGAAGAGTTCAAACATTTGTTTAGTTGATAATTAGAAGTCCCAGTTAACGGGTTCTACACATACAGGGTTATTTTTGGACCTCCACCAAAACTTTACAGTGGTTTCTACTCATGAAACTGAGCAACTTTCCCCAAATAACCAATAGTCAATTCGCAAAAAAATTTGGGCATTTCCATACAAAGGTCCAACGTTTTTTTTAGGAACGAATTGAACATTCGTTCTTTGAAAAAGTTATTCAGTTTCATGAATAGAAGCCACTGTGAAGTTTTGGTGGGGGTCCAAAAATGGCCCTGTATTTTGTTACACTATGTAAACATAATTAAATTAATAACAGATTCAACACAGAAACAAACATTCAAAGAACCCATGTCTAGGAAAATGATATATACATACTAACAGAAACCTTACTATAGCAGTCATGTCATGACCATGGTAAAACGAATTGCTACATTAAAATAAATAAAATAAATAAATAAATATTCTTTATTTGCCATTGAAAAAGGTACATTGAAGGGCAGTATTATATCATTATTCATATACCTCCTGCATATTTTAAAAATGATAAAGATAGCAATGACAAACAATTTCCTGTGAGCATAGTTGTAATTTATGAACTATCGTGGAATTTTAAACTAACTTAGAGAATACATAGAGTCACAGTCAGTTAAGCAAACAATTCAAGGTTCATTTTCATTTTATCCTCGTTACATTATATTATAATCAGATTCTAACAAGCAAAAAATATCTCGCATTTTACTTAAAATATCCTTTTAGGTATATGTAAAAGGTGGTTTTTTTTATTGCGGATATAAACATTACAAGCGAAACAGTATAAACGCTGCAACCCACAAACTGCAAACTTTACATGCCAAAAACTTTTTAGAGATATCAGAAAAAATACAATTTCAACAATGTTTTTTTTTAATTAGTCGTAGAGCTGAGAGTCCCGGACCATTCGACGCAGAGTTTTTTTGCGTCGCATTATCTATTATTCGGGTCAATGTGACAACTTTTTTCTATACAAATCTATCCTCAAATGAAGCACTTTTGTATAAGTATAAGTATAAGTCCGAATAATAGGCTGCCTTTAAAAAAATATATCTTGTAAATATGTATAAATAAATAATTCCGTTTACGAGGTATCCGTGACAATTGAACGGGCAGACGGACGGACAGTAGAGTATCAGCCATAGGGTTTATTTTTGCCCTTTGTGTACGGAACCCTAAAAGGGAATTTACATAACTGGAACTGAATTTCCAAAGTGGAGGTTACTGAGTTCATGCGGGGTGTAAAGATTATTGAAACATATTGGACCATGTAATTATAATATCAAATAAAATAGGAAATTAATTTCACTAGAAATTAAAACAACATGTCTCAACACTATGTACTATGCTTAATATACTAATATGCGTTTTTATTTCCACACCATTATAACCTGGTCGGTTAATGAAATGACAAATTTATTGTATGTTTTAATATTGGCCATACATATACATGGACCATATAGAAAAAACTTTTGAATAGAACTAAAGAGTTGACACGTGTAGATTATTCTAAGTTTCGGAAATATTAATTTTCGATGCACTAAGTTTAAAACGTTAACATTTTTTTCTCATTCTTTTAACAATGTTTGATTATCAAAATTAAAGTACCTTAGTGAATATTATTTTAACCGAGCATATCTTGTTAATTGTACCCTTTTCCTTATCTCTGATTGTACTTATCTTTTTTTCAGACTATACCTAAAGTCATGGCTCAAGAAGACGACTGTGTCAGCAGATTTTTTCAAGAACAAAAGACAGTTATTTTGAAAAGTCCGGACAGAGTTCCTGCTTTATCGTCTGATATCGACTCTTCACAAGATTTAAGCCAAACATCCGTCGACTCTGATACGGACGCTCTGAGCTTATCGCAACTAACGATCGAGGAGCACTACCCGATGAATATACGCCCTTTTTACAACATCACCCCACGATGCATGCCGGTGTCACCCCACTGCGTTGTCGAGGAAGAGTTCTCCTCAAACCCTTGGGCGATGCTCATAGCAACGATATTTCTAACCAAAACGTCAAACAAAACAGCTCGGCCGTACATGCGAGAATTTTTCGAAGAATACCCGACGCCTTATCACGTTTTGTCTGATAACCCAGCAGCTGTGGAGAGGTTTTTCGAAAACCTGGGCTTAAGGAAACGTGGTCGAATGATTTGGAAACTGTCGTATCAATTTGTGTCATCAAAATGGCGGCGGGCTAGTGATTTGTGCGGCATAGGTAAATACGGCGAGGATGCGTATAGGATATTCTGTTTAGGGCATACGGATTTAGACCCTACGGACAGGTATTTAAAGCTTTATCTGGACTGGTTGCGTAGTCACACGGAATTCCTGGAGGATAATGGTGTTATGGACAGCGAGTGCATTATCGAAGATCCAGTTATGAAGTATTACAGAATAACACTGAGAGATGGATTATCTTAATTGCTGGAAACATTAAAAAAAAGAATGAAAAAGAACACTAAAAGTGCGGTTACTTGCTTAATATTGTACATATTTAATTCTGTTTTCTGTAATATAAATGCTTAAAATAAAAATATGTTTTGAAACTTTAATTTATGATTCATTATTTTATATTTACCTAATACCTATGTCATCTCACTCAGTTATATTTATCATAAGCGCGAAAGTATATGGATGTTTGTTTGTTTCCACTTTCACGCCTAAACGTCTTAATGGATTTTAATGAAATTAGGTAAATACATAAATGAAGTTGGTACCGTCAATGCATACAACATGAGAATGGAATGTAATTTGAGACAATCCATGACTTACCTACATTATTGCACGTGGTATTCATGTATATTTTATTTATTTGGGAATTCAAGCAACCATGTACAAAGCTTATAACAAAGTACTTATCGTTACTATACAAATGGATGTATACGTACATGGTCCAAAACGAAATCCACGAGTTGAATTTTGGTAACACTAACACTTTCCTTCAACTTCCGTTACGAAGGGACTAGACCTGCTAAACCCGTAACGAGAAAAGGAGAAGGGTGAATAAGGCGTGATTTTCGCCCATCAGCATCTTGATGCGAGATATATTTTATTGAACAGTGTTATACCTCATGATAAATATGAAAAACAACATTTTTATTAGCCATTCTGTAATTGATGGAGTAAATAAAATAAATTCATTACGAACATTTATTAGTATAAACATACGTCACTATTCTCAACACAAAAAATATACATGAATACCACGTGCAATAATGTATATTGCACGTGGTATTCATGTATATTTTATTTATTTGGGAATTCAAGCAACCATGTACAAAGCTTATAACAAAGTACTTATCGTTACTATACAAATGGATGTATACGTACATGGTCCAAAACGAAATCCACGAGTTGAATTTTGGTAACACTAACACTTTCCTTCAACTTCCGTTACGAAGGGACTAGACCTGCTAAACCCGTAACGAGAAAAGGAGAAGGGTGAATAAGGCGTGATTTTCGCCCATCAGCATCTTGATGCGAGATATATTTTATTGAACAGTGTTATACCTCATGATAAATATGAAAAACAACATTTTTATTAGCCATTCTGTAATTGATGGAGTAAATAAAATAAATTCATTACGAACATTTATTAGTATAAACATACGTCACTATTCTCAACACAAAAAAATAACAGCTGTTATTGGAACACTAAACGCGAGATTAAGATGAAAGGAGTTAATTGCTACTATTATTTCCATATTTGAAGAAAACAAAATAATCAAATAACAGTAAAATAACAGAAAGTCTCAGACAATTCGAGCAGTATGTTTTTGAAATTTTCTGGTTGTTTTCTTCATATTGATCGCTGCTATACCGTCCTGTACCGGCGGCGGGCGTCTTGTACTGTACAGGTTCATTCAAGACTTCGTATTTAGGGTTCCGTAGTTTTATTTCGGTTGAATTGACGCCAGTAAGCCATAATACGGAAGCACAACACCCTGCGACTTGTGCGTCTGTTTTACACTTAAAAAACTGTTGCATGTAAATTATAGTTTTTGGAACGTCTGTGCCGTCATCGAATAACTTTTATTAACTCAGATTCATTTTTAGGGTTCCGTAGTCAACAAGGAACTCTTATAGTTTCGCCAAGTTTGTCTGTCTGTCTGTCTATCTGCGGCTTAGCTCAGAAACTTTTAGTACTAGAGAGCTGTAATTTGGAATGGATATGCATATTAATTATAAAGTAATCGGCGAGGAAAACATGGAAGAAGGGGAACCTGGAAAACATATTCCCGTGCAACCTCAAGGACAGTCAAAAAACGATACTCCAGGAGGGTGGAGCTACGAGTAAAAGCTAGTTAAAAATAAATTACGACGTTTCGGGTAATATAGAACGTAGTAGTTAGCGCTCTATACTTCTACGCCAAGGGTCTTGGGTTCGATCCCCAGTACAATCAGTTTTGCTATGGGCAGATTTTTTTGCTTTATCTGCGTGTATCTGTACATTGTTAAAAAAAGTACGTTCGAAATTTTAAGAGAATTCAGCATCAAGTAAGTATAGAATACTTACAGGAAAAATATTTAAAAAATCCTTTCTACAACTTATTTTTCAGTGATTTAGTATGGGAAACTAAAAAAAAATTGTAGATCGGTGTTTTTCAATATTTTTCCGGTATTCTATAACGCTGATTTCACATATCTGATTTCTGATTCTTTTTTAACATTTTGTATATACTTCATTTTTTCTTACTTGTCTTATTTTTGAAAATATTATAGCGTACTTACTACTAATTACCATTGACATTTTATAGTGAAAGTTGTTCAGAATCTGAACTTCAGATTCATGTGTAGAAACCTCAGTTTGAGCCCTTTCCCATATTTACAGAAAACAGTCTCAGTAGTTCCAAGTTACAGGGAATCCTAGTTTGTTTGGGCCCAGACGACAGTGTGATAGTCCCGGAAGATCTTCAAGTTATTGCCTCGTAATCAACTACAGATAAGTAACTGCTCGTAATGTTCTATTTTCGTATTTGTGGTTGTATCTATTTAATAATCTAAATAAATGATCAAAATACTTAACTCTGCCACAAAATAGGCATAACAGAAGGTCCGCTCATAATATTAACGGCATAATATTACCTACTGCTGACCTCCCCGCAAGGGTTGTCACAACATTCACATTTTTTTAAAATGAAAATCACGTAGACTGAACTCGTAGAGATAACATAGGCGCGGGAGCGGGGTGAGGAGCGGGGTGCAGGAGATGAGGCGTGGAGTACGGGGAGTACGGGGGGGGGGTGAGGATCGGGGTGCGGGGGATGAGGCACGGGGTAGGGGGTTAGGACTGAGGTGCGGGGGATGAGGCACGGGGTGTGGGGGGGAGTGGGGCGCGGGGTGCAGGGGGTGAGGCGCGGGGTGCGGGGGATGAGGTGCGGGGTGCGGGAGGGTAAGACGCGGGTGGGAGCGCGTGGAGCCACCTGCTTTTATCACGGTCAGCTATATATAGTTTGCTCTCGCTCGAGGAGGGAATTTGATTTTTTTTATATAGGTACCATGAAGACGAAAATTATTGTTTCATAAAAAAAAAAGATTTAAAATTGTATCCTTTTATTCCAACTACCAGACGATATCATATCAATTTCCTGAGCGAAGTCGGGCACTCCAGCTATACTCACGGAAATATAGCTGGAGTCAAAGTTTCATGCACGAATCAAAGTTTCATGCACGACTTTTGGAAAATTAACTCAATCTAGCAAAATAAAACTAAACTTAAAGTTCAAAAATTGTGTGTTTACTGTTTATGATTTTAGTTTGATGGTTTTCTAGTTTTTTGCTTTTAGTGTTTAGCAGTTTTGTAGACTGAGTTATTTTTTCAAAAGTCGAGCAACAAATCTTGAGTCGATTTTTTAGTCCACCAGTGTAGTTAGGTATACAGGAGGGTGTTAAAAAAGTGCGTTTGAAATTTACGGGTTACTCGGAAACAAGTATAGAATACAGGAAAAATATTAAAACATTCCGATCTACAACCTTTTTTTTCAGTTTTCCTCACTAAATCTGAATAACTAATCAAGAATTTGTATGGGAAACTGAAAAATCTGAAATTCGGATTTTGTCAATATTTTTCCTGTATTCTCTTTTTAATTCTGAGTAACCCCTTAAAATCTCAAACGCAATATTTTAACACCCTGTATAAAGTCTACTACCCATAAATGAGAATCGAACCCACGACCCTCGGGTCAGTAATCAGGAGCGCTAACAACTAACGTATCGATTCAGTCAAGTTTGTGACAATCGCGACTGTGCGACCGTGACCTTGCCTTAAACGACCGTAGACGTCTATAGTCTGACAAATGAAAGCGTAACCTGAGAAAGCGCGGCAAATTTAAAAAATCTTCATGTGGTATCACCAACCTATAGCAGGAAAAAATATATTTAATACTTGTGTGATAAATCTTTATTAAAATGTATTTATACTAGTTGAAATTACAATTTACAATTAGCTTTTTACAATTTTATTGACTCCTTGTACATCTTATTTATAAACATAAACATAAAACAGTCTACTTCATAAACAGATTTTGATAATCTGCAGTTTATTTCTGCACTGAAAAATCTGAAATTACCATAAAATCTATCATTTACGAATGGCTATTACAAATAATATCATTATATCATTTCTTACGCTCAACAATACAATACATAATGAACATGAATATTCAGCCACCAAGTATCAATAATGGGGAAGAAAACGCAAAGCTATTTGCAGATGGCGCTACGGACGCTTGACTCATAACAACTTTCAATTAGTTCGGCGTTTTTTATTATTGAGGTGTTTCTGTAAAACTGTTAAACGGAAAATGTATGCGACTTGGACTATTCCTCAATTAAAGGCGAAGTTGAAAGTACATAATTAAGTCTTCTTCATCCGAGAATCTTTAGGAAATTAATGATTTCCATTATTATTGCAACCAATCGCCACACAACGCGGCATTTTTTTAATAATCTTATGTTTAGTTCACGTAAACATTTTTTTTCTATACGTTTTGACAGTTAGTATGAGTTAAGCGATATCAGCGCCTCTATCGGCGAGCTTTGTCAGTTTTCTTCCCCGTTGACCGTCATACAAACATTCAACAGTGACAGCCTCTGACAGCTTCTTTTTGTTGCCATGTAAAAACTTTAAATAAAATTCCAGGTTACGCTTTCATTTGTTAGACTCTAAGCATGTATATGCTTATACTTCATTCCAATCAAAAAAAAGCAAAAGGTAAACAAACGTAGTATGCAGATGACATTGACATGTGTCAGTTCCGTAGTAAGTTTAAGTTTTGCTTTTTTTTGATTGGAATGAACCAGAGTATTTTAGTGGTTTGTATTGAGCGGTCTCTCTGTATACTCTGTGACTCTACTTAATAAGAATCGTAATAAAATGTGGTTTTATTTATGCTTGTTTATATCAGATTACTTACATACGACTGCGACTTTTTCAACCTTACAATCCTATGTGAGTAACAGAAGAGAACTTTTATGGCGCCGTAATACCTACGTATAGTTTTCTAGGTACATACTAAAAGTAATAAAATAATTCATCTTTAGATCGTATAGGAGGAGTACGATTATCTCTATAGAAAGAGGAGCCTCTTGCCAAAATACTTGAAAAAAATGTAATTTATACTCATGAAACTGAACAACTTTTCTTTCATTAGTATATAATATGTTTGCTCCCAACGTAATGATCAGCTATAATGTGTAAAATGTTCAAAACGCCTATTTTATTTTGAAACGCAAACATTCAAATGCGTGATTTGCTGTAATTATGGTGGTTTTGGATATTGGTAGATTCGTTTGTTTAGTAGATCACAAATTACATAATAACTAATAACCTTATAAATCTTGTAGAAAAAATCTAAAATTTTGCCTGCGAGTTCCTTGGGGTAATTATTCAAATTCATGTGTAGAAAGAAAACTCGGTTTGAGCCCTGTCCCCTGACATAATTATTTTAAGATATTATATGTTTTGATTCGCCTTTCGAATGGTTTCCCTGGTTACTTCTATACTACCTATATTAGTTTTTCCCGGAATTTCTATAATAATACCTAGTATAGGAGAACGTAATTAATACCTTTCGGAAAAATCGTTGTAGCAATTTTTGGTAAAATGAACCAAGAACACTGGTATGAATGGTATCTTTATCAGATTTTTTCCTGGTGAATCTACTCCGGGAAACTATCTAGTGATTCTAGTGTAGTGGGTCATATATTCAAATAAGTATAGCAATGTGCACTAGCGATGTACCTACCTACTAGTCGGAACTTTTAAAAGTCTGCTGTACTAAAAACATGCACCAATTTATCTTTCCGAACTTATTGCATTAGACTTTGTAAACAATCCAGAGCTAGGTTTTAAAAATACTTAGTAAATTTAACTACAAACAAAATAATCAATGTCCATTATAGTGCCAGATGACCGTGTGTGATTTGTCCCGGATATTTATTATTATTATTTATCATAATTTTTAGAGCCATTTTTGAGAAAATAATGTTACGTGGTTTTTTAGTACGGTGGCAACCCTGAAAAATTTTGCTAAGAAAATAAAAATGAAGTCGCTTGAGATACAAAGAAAAATGGCCTAGCCCAAACATCCATACAGTATTATGTTTGTTTTTGGGCTCTATTAGTGCAAGACATTCGATCTCCATCAAAATCTTAATTCCGATTTTTTGCCTTGACCCTTGACAATACTTTCATAATCTTTCGTCGCTTCCTCAGACCAAATAAGTCGCTTCAAAGTAAAAAATATTTTCGAAGATGTCCTTTGCAAAATATTTAAACTTTTCTACCTATAATGATTTAAAAATGATTTTAAAAGAGCTCAGTTATGATTTTTAAAAATGTATACTTTAGACCAGTGGTTTTCAACCTGTGGGTTGCGACCCCCCGGGGGGCCGCGGAGCCTTTCTCGGGGGGTCGCGACCCAAGTCTTTCTCAAGGGGTCGAGATTAAAAGAAAAAGTCAGTATTTGTAGGTCCTACACTGCAATGAAAAAATACGATTTCAGTGAGAAGGCTGGATGTTTATTTTTTAAGAATTTGTCAAAACATGCCCATACAACCATTTCGGTCGCAGTGTAGACAATGCTACTTGCTTCTATTACGACGCAAGTAGCATTGTCTACACTGCGACCGAAATGGTTGTATGGGTGTTTCTATTTTGGAGACATTAATAACTAAATCATTTTCTAACTGAAGAAAATTATAAACGTAGTCTTCACTTGAAATCACTAACATTTTGTATGTTTATGGCCCTAGGGAGGTCGCAAGATTTTTTTTACCTATAAAGGGGTCGTGTATTAAAAAAGGTTGAAAAACTTAGACTAATACAACTCACCGTTGTCGAAGATTCAAAACAGCCGTCCATACAAATTTGATACATCAACTTCAATAAAGTTACTTTTGGTTTTGTTTGGTGTCAATCAGAAATAAATACCTAATGTAGAACAAAATCTTGAATCCGAATTTTCGGAAGATCACGTTCCATTTCTTTGTTTCTTGGACCCACGAAAGTAGAAATGTTTTTTCTTTTTACTCCAGTACCAACTTATTATTTCAACAATCGATCGTGGAAAACGCCACATCCTTAAAGTATTTCATACTTTTTTCCAAATTCGTGAAGAAAAATCTGTTACGTAATAATTTGTCACAAACTCTGTAAAGAAAAGATGGGTGCGTATACTACGTTGAATCGTCGATCTTTCAAATATTCCCGCCACGGCCATCCATAAATAAACCAATAGGGCGTTACGTGGGCTGCCAACATTGAAAAAAAATCCAAGTGATTGCTTGCTGCAATGTTGGCAGCAGTGCGTACTGTTGCAAATGGTGGATTGCGTTACTTTTTCTCGTGCTCTGTGTAAAATATTTACGTAAAATAGTGTTAATTTCGTGGCGCAGTGTTTCTGACTAACATAAACATGTCGGAAACACTGCCGAACAATAAAAAACAAGTTGCAAGACAGCTGGTGAGTGTTTATTGTTAATATTTTACGTATTTAGTCCCGGGTGACGCCATGGTGGCTTTATCTGGGATCACGTAAACATGAAATGGTGCATCGCTGCATCGTGTATCGATTTGCGAAAGTCTTCAGATTATGTTCATTAAGGTGTGTAGGAATATAAAATGAATAGTGATGATCATCATCGCGGGTCATCGGACTCGCTTTTTTGCGATCATGCCGCGGCCAAGTTTGAAACGCGGCGGCCGTACATATGCATTCGCGCATGCGAGAAGGTGTCAAAATCTATAATAGTTCCGGAGATCGCATCAGTGCGATGTATCGGCATTAATAAAATAATGTGTCAGCGGGGCTGGGATGCGCGCAGCAGCGACGGCGGTCGCCGGGCATAATGGGCCTCGAGGGCCGAAGCCGAAAGGCGTTTCCCTCCCGCGAGCTCGGAGTCGGTGGCCGGAGCGTGCGCCGTGCGCTCTACCACACGGCGAGTCTCGACGACCGAGGCTGCTCGTAATCACCTTTGTTACTCGATCGAATGATCTTACGCTACAATTATATTCGCCAAACCTCAACGAAAACAACCGTCGTCATACCTATCTTGCGCCGCACTCGCTGCCTTGCACGAAATGCCACATCAACTCATTGTTGCGCTTGCTAGGTATTCGCTTGCTAGGTGCTCGACAAAAGTTTGATTGTTCTTTTATTAGGTAAAACAATAAGACCCACCTACTCGAACTTTGTTAAATTAAAAAATACATAGATATAAGTAAATAGTATACAGATTCCCCCCAGATACACTAACACTATGTTGACACACTTTGATAAGCTTAACACTAAAGTAGGAAAGTATGAACTTCAATTACATGATGATTGATGTCACAAATGTACCTATTAGAGTTAAAAGAAGATTTTCATGAATATTTAGGTACTTACTTAAATAAAAAGTAAAATGGTTAAGTGTTATTTGTAAAAGTAACATTTTATTTTATTTTATAAATGTTATGTTGGATTTCTATACTCTTCTGTGAAAACCACAGGTGAAAACTTGAGTTATGTAAAGATACATAGTTACTGTAATGTATCTATGGTAGTCAAATAGAATATTAAAAAAATTGTGGTTAAACAATAATGAAAAATCTTGTAGGGGTTCGTTCAGCAACAAAGGACCACAGACAGGCTGGGGTTTAAGCCCTTAAAATAAATAATGATATTCATATAAGATCTAATAAATTAAGCAAAAAATATTTAAATCCACTCTTGTAACTAACAACATTCATCGAGGTACCCATTAGTCAATTCACAAGATTTATAATAAACATTTATTATACTTTTCTGAAAGTTGATGAATCGACCGACCAACTTCGTATGAGAAATCAAAATATTTTTTTGTGAATTGACTGTAAGTTCCTTGGGAACATTGGTTCAGTTTCTTAAATAGTCCCAGATTGATTACTTTTTGCCATTTTTATTATACAGCTGCCCCAAAAACCAGTCCTGTTCTTTTTAGACATTGTAGTGTGTTAAGGAGAAAAAAAAAGTTTCTGACTAACTAGTTGAAATATATAATAAATTAATAGTCTGAACACTGAACAGTTAAATTATTTGTTATCATGATATTTCACAAAAACCATGTGTTTTGTTTGACTGAATGTCGATTAATTGTATTTTATTAAAGTACACAATAAGAATGTGTACCAGAAAACATCCTACCTAATCATTTTGAATTTTTTCTAGACAAATTAAAACTTTACATCTCTGTCAGGTGATTTTTTATTGGTGAACGTGCAGGGTTAATCATTATCATCTGATTCTGAATGTAATCCAGTCAAACCTGAGTAAGCTGATACATATGTTGCTTCATACTTAGGGGTCGTGCTTTACGTGATGTTTTTAGCAACTTTTTAGACTCCCCCCCTCCCCCCTGGTGATACGTGGTGAAGTTTTAGTCTACCCCCCCCCCCCCCCACCCCCTACCCAAAATCACGTGTATATTTTTGATACAAAATATTATCTTTAAATATAGGTATAATGGAATTAAAAATTAAGCACAGTGATAAAAATGTCCAGACAGACATTAAGGTCGCAGGTTGTTTTTGACTGCCTGAAGCCGTTTCAAACCTTGGTATGACTCAAAAACAATGTAACAACAACAGTCCGACGTTTGGAACTTACTCTAGAAATCGCGCGTTCAATGAAAAGTTAAATACACGTGATATCTTACTATACCCCCCCCCCTCCCCCTTGTGATATTTCGTGATTTTTTCCGAACCCCCTCCCCCCCCTTTGAGTCTCATGTGATTAATGGACGACCCCTTACCCTCCTGAAAACCTGTGAAAACTGATCCATACATTGCACCCATATTGCATCACATTGTGACTACTTCATTTAATTAGGCTAAAGCTGTACTTTTGTTTTCATCATTATGTGTTGACTTTTAATTATTTTCTGAAAAGTAAATTAAAAAAATATTGACATATGTATCTTAAAACTATATTAACTCTAACTACTGTCTGTATTATTTCTAATTTATCGTAAATAAAATACCTAATATAATATAAATGGTATAAACCTTCTATTTGTACATGTGAAATTGTGGAGGCTTTGTTTTATGCGATTCTTAAAACTATTATACCAGTAATTTTATAGGTATACAGGGTTCTCTTTAAATACCTGAAAAAAAGAATACCGTGGTTTCCAATCGTGTCCCTGATCGACTTGCCGTAGTTATGCCATAACGATCCGATTGACATAAAGTAAGAGTAAGTTAGGGATAATGTACTTTATGTCACTGACACTGATTTACTTTAGGTAACTTGGATTGTTATGGTATAACAACGGCCAACTATCCTCAAAGGACCCACATTTATTTGTCAAGAAAATTTGAGACTTCCTATACAATGTTCACGAACTCATCAGGTACAATATCAGGTAGTATTTTTCATACTAACTAAGTAGCTCAGATTATTTTTTGGGAGTGGGAATTGAGTATTGCTTTTAAATTGGTCAGTTTCACTAGTGGAAGTCAAAGTTTAGATTTTTTCAAATATTTCAAGAAGTAGCCTATTATTTACGTAATGAAGTAGAGATATAAAATATTTATTTAAAATGTGAAAAAACAGGGTCCATGATATTATCCTTGATATTCACGATATACATATATCATGATATTTATCCTTGGATAAACATATATCAGTGATATATTATATCAATGATTAATTATATTTTACAAATACACACATAAGAACTTAGTTTTACTCGGTATTTTGCGAAACGCTGACGATGTTGACTGAAACCTAATGAGCCACATGTCAGTGACAGTATTATGGTGAGTGATGATGACTCCAATGAAAACAATGGTTTTATTTAATTTATAATGTTAATTTTGATAAATATAACAAATAAAATCAGTCCGACCGATATATTTCACATAGTGGTTTTTTTTAGAGAATAATATCTTGTTTAAGAAATAATCATAGGTTTGATCTTGCATGTCCCATATAAAGTGAAATATACATATAATTATTTGTTCAATTAATAAAAAAAAATACATTATAAATGGTTTTTTAAATTAAATTCCATTCCAATTATTTTTTTACACTTCATTTTTAATGTATTTACAAGGATTATTCAGATAAATATATACATAAGGTGCTTTACTAGTGCCTGATATTTTAATCAGTGCTTCTACTCCTGATTCTGATCAACTTTCCCCCAGAAACCCATAGTTAAATCGCAAATTTTTGGATTCTTCATACAAATCTTAAGGGGTTATTTAAAATCAAGTATAGAATACAGGAAAAATATTGAAAAAATCGGATCTACAACTTTCTTTCAGTTTCCCATACAAATTCTTTTAAACGATCTTTTTTTTTTAACTCCATGTATATAAAGTAAATTAAATAGTGTAATATCGATACATAGTCTACCCCACAGTTAATTTTCAGTTAAGAATAGTTCCCAGTAGAAAGTGAAAAGAACTCATTGAATATCCAAGCATTTCCAAAAATAAAATTAAATATATATAGGTATTGACTACATTAGGGAAGTAGCATAATTTCTTCTCATCATTTATTTATTTAACAAGAGAACTCTGTAGAAATTAAAAATCTGTGGAAGTCGTTTTTCGTTGTCATCATTATTCATTATGAGATTACATTTTGAAAAGTAAGCTGCTGAGCACCGTCTGAAAACGCTCCACAAAAAAAGAATCGAGAAAGGATTTGTGATGTCGCAGTTGGGTTTTCGCCTGTTTTCGCGGTCAAATGTATGAAGCGTGCGGCATAATAATTATTGTATTAACGCTTTATGTATGTAGGTATGTATATGCGATCCTGGAAGAAAGTTCACAAATATTATGGAGATGCATTTTTCATGTTGGACCGTTTTGGAAATTTGACCATTTTCACACTTATAATAGATTGTATTGAAATTTCTTAAAGTGTTTTTTTCGTTTTCATCTATACTCATTTTCACTTATTTTTATCGAAAACCTAAAATTAATGTATGTTCCATTTGTCCATGATCTCATGAATTGTTGAATTCATATGTGTATCATTGACACAGACACGTCTGTAGGTATCTCATTTCCCTAGGATAGAACGTGAACATTAAGAACATATTTAGGTATTTTTTCATATAACATATTGAATTTATAATTAGCTTATTAGGTACCAAGTTATTAGCTTAAATATTCAATCTTTGCCACCAGCGTGAACGCAAGCAACGCAAGCTGTACTCCGACGAGTGGGCGCTCGGCGACGATGAAGCGGAGGGCGGCCGAGGGTTCTCCCTCGCTGACAAGCTAGAGAGCCCCCGCTTTGAGCACCCCGGCTCCATCATCGAGATGCACGGCTCCGATTTGACCGTCAAGTACCTGCAGAAGAACGGCTTCACCACGCCGCTGCTGTTCAAGGACAAGATTGGACTCGGGTTGAGGTGAGTGATACACTTACGCTGAGATATTTACATGTGTTCGATTAAAAGGGTCTCGGTCTTGGAGAACGTTTTAGATGGCATGGCAACAGTTAAGATTATAGCATTTAACATACATTAAACTGCATATCACAAAGTTTCTGTTACATACATATCATATAGATTTTAACTACTTAGAAGGAAATATAAAACTAACAAAACGTCACTTTCCAGCAGGTGAGTATTTAGTATTTAGATGCAACAGAGATAAGATTTCTTATTCTATCAAATTAATATTTCTTCTAAAAGATAACTACCTTCGAAAACTACAAAGAAAAAATACTTATATGATAAATTGAACTATATATACTAAACAAATGCTTTTCTATGAAATTATCTTAATCTTAATGTAAATAGGTCAAGTAGAGAAAACAAAAACACACAATCAAAGCTTCGCTTGGGAAATTCATGGTAGTACCTTTAGTGAAAAGTGATACAAGTGGAAAAAACATTTTTAGAACTTACTATTAATCTTGACATCATAAATTTATTTCAATGGGCTGGATGGAATTTAATGGGGTTTCTGAAATCGTATTATAATAAAGTAAAAAACATTTATTTGCCAAATATGAGAGGTTTACAAATTAGTTTACCTGCGACCCCCACAAGACAAAGCCTGTCCTGTGATACTCGTAATCGAGGAAAAAAATATACATGTAAACATGAAACTTTTTGTACACTTTAGTCATGAAAAATAAGATAAGTCGACTTTCATTTATATTTATATTTCACACGAGGTTTTTCCTGAGGTCTACCTACACTGCAGACTCCAAGAGGGATAGAAAAAGGTCTTTGAAGCTTCGGCAAAGCTTCATTTATTATTATTATACCGGCTTCATTTATTATTATTATGCAGGGTGTAAGGGACAGGTTTCCGAAAACTTTAAGGGCTTGCTCAGTAGACGAAACTGAACAACTTTCCACAAGATTTTTTTTCAGGAAACGAAAAAAAAATCGGCTTCTCCATACAAAATTATAAACTTGACTGGACAGTTTGTATGGAGAAGCAGAATTTTTTCGTTTCCTGAAAAAAATCTAGTGGAAAGTTGTTCAGTTTCGTCTACTGAGCAAGCCCTTAAAGTTTTCGGAAACCTGTCCCTTACACCCTGTATAATAATAATAAATGAAGCCGGTGAAAAATAAACATGAAACTATATTTTACTGAATCCCATCATTACTATTAGTTAACATATGGATCATTAGGTATACAAATAAATTAAAAAATCCGTGACAAATAACACACGGTAACCTGGGCCAAAACTAAGATTCATTGTACTGTGTATGGCACAGGAAACTGACACACATATTATAATAATTAAAAAATAACTTTGTAATTTCAAAAACTCTACTTGTGTTATTGACTCAAAATCAGAATCAAATCAAAATAAAGAGATTTTTTGTGCATCGAGATGGCGTTGAAAACTCAATTCGATTTGCATCACTTTTCACTGAAGGTACATAACTGTTGTTAATTTATAATTTATATAGCATATTGATTACGACACTGAAGTTGTGCTGCCATTACCGTCCCTACCTTGTTTGAAAAAGAAAAAACTTCTGCAGTTTTCCCTGAAAATAAATCGAGCAACATTCTAAGGCTTTGTCGATGAAATGTAGCAAGGAGGTACTTACGTAAGATGTTTTTGCTTTAATTCACGTAGCGACCGATAACTCAACTACGTTAGATTCTTAATGTGTTTTTGTTAAAATAAATATTAATTCAAAGTACCTAGAAGTATAACAAATAATTGTAAACTTTTCAAAATAATCTAAACAACTTAACAAAAAAATATAACCCACTGCATAAAATGCATCCTTTGTTAAACTGGGAACTGTAAAAACGAATCTAACAGCACCTTGCAATCGAAAATCTATTAAACCGTTTGCCTTCAAGTGATAACACAGTTGGATGACAAAAAAATTTGGACTTTTCATACAAACTTGGCTCGTCAGGTGATTGATTTGTATGAAAAGTCCAAATTTTTTTTGCGATTTAACAAAGTTATAGAACAAAAGTTGTTCCGTTTGATAAGTAGAAGCCCACCTTGAAGTATTACCACTCGTTTTCGTTACACCCTGTATATTGGGCAGTCGAATAATAAGAACTACCCACATGTAAACACGAGGATTCCAGAAAGTTTGGTAAACAAACAAGCTTAAGGAGCTGAAGTTCATGAAAATCTAGTCGTGTAAATTCTTATATAAAAATAAATAATAATATTTGAAATAATTTTATATCTGTAATCGCATTAACTATATCTACGTCGATATTTTGTTACTTTTTTGGAAAAATGAACTGAAGTCGATATAGCTAGTAGACATGTTTCAATATTTTATGCTAATACGTGTCACGTTCGCCCAGTTCTTTCTATAAGATAAATGTCGCTTCGAAAAAAAAACCTTGTGGTATTTGCGAAGGAAAATTTGAAATAACTTGTTGTAAATTTTTAATAATATTGCAACAGTAAGAATCAGTTTGTGATGTTCTGCGCGATCTTAAGTCCCTCGGTGATACCTTCTAAGAATCAATACACCCACGAACGAGTGATTTTTCATTGTTTTTCACCTTAGAGGGTTAGGAACGTAGAATTTACGTCTAATTAGATAAAGCTATTGTTTGAGCTAACACCGTGTTATGTATACCTGCCTAAGTACTGATAGATAGATAAAAGCAGATTGATTGTCTGAGATCAGGATATAGAGTATGCACTCAGGATATAGAGTATAAACCGGCGGATAGGACCTGTCGGCCTGTTTATACTCTGTTATTGAAAATGTAGGTCAAATTTGTTTCTCAGATAGGCAATACAAATATCCATTTCGACTCTTTATTACTTTCGGGTCAATCAGTCAGTGACCCCTGCCTCTGTTATAGACGACTTAATGCATTGTCTTGGCGCAACGCTTTTGATGACTTATACTGACAGGGAAAGTTAGTGGCATATGCACTAATGCCACCCCGATTACGTGTGTCCCTTATGTTGTTGACTTTACGGGTATGACTTTCACGATAAATATTCATTCTAATATATATATCTAATAAAATATTCATTTTAAAATACGTTTAATAAAATAAGACCAAGATAGTGTCGCACTCAATTAACGAATCCGAACTGAATGAAAGGAAATGTAAAATTTTATTTAAAAAATAACACAAATAGTGTGGTTGTACAGAACCCTCAGTGCGCGAGTTCGACTCAACTTGGTTTATTATTTCATATCGTACTTATGACACATCTAAGTTACGTTTCGTAAATTATTCTGGTAGTCGTTACTAACATGTCGTATACTATGAAAGCTTCAATTTGTATTGTGACTGGTAATTACAGTCGCCCTCAGTACTATTTACTATGCAAGTCTACTATTGTATGTTGTGTAACGTTTCCTTCGTTATTTTTCTACGTTAACCATACTGCATACATATGATTAGCAGTCACGCACGACACTCTGAAAGCCGGCCCAAACTCAAATAAAACGTCGCCTGCTTCGTGTCGAGTTATAAGCTCGTTCTCAAGAGCCTTTTACGTATTGTTTTTCAGAGCTTTCATATTGTTTGGAAAATGCTTTGACGTTTTGAGACGCATGAAATGAATGAATGTATTTTTATTACAGGAAATAATAGAATTATACGTACCTATGACCTATATACTTTGAATGGATCGAGATTTTCTTACCCTGCTCTATTGTACCATGAATGGACAAGAATTAACCCTCTGGAGTGTAAATTTTATCTGCGTCCACGAATTGCCGATCGGTTCGATGCTTACACTCCTATACACAACTTTTAAATTAATTTTTATTTTTTTGAGGGCGTAGAGATAGCGCTCCTGACTTCTATGCCGATGGTTTATTGTGACTCGATCCCCTTCCAGGGGCAAACATTTGTGTGATGAGCAGAATAAGATTGTTCGTATGTCTATTTAACTTATGTAAATATATACATGTACATACCCATAGTACAAGGAGTTATGGTTTATGTGTATTTTATCCATTGTCACAGTGTGATTTTGTCCCGAAATACTCGTATTATTGTTCATAATATGTGATTACGCAAAGTACTACTTACTTTGTGTATGAAAGCAAAGCAGTCAAATAGTTTATTATTGTATATTTATTGAAGTAAATAACGAGGGCGGATATAAAATTTTCTTAAAAGGCACGCAGCAGCCTAAATAAACTAAAAATATGAAGATGGTCACAACGGCAGGGAGGGAGAGAGAGGATGGAAATTGATACCAATTATTATTTTACAAAGTAAAGACCCTTACCGGGCGTTTCTATTTTTGTACTGTATTCGTAAAACGCAGATTTAAACTGAGATTTACGTTTTGCAAATATAACCTTTGCTTTGTCCGTAGCGAAATCATTGAAACCAATAATTAACCAATAGATGAATGAAATAATTTGTTTTCACTAGTATTCTCAAAAAATAACCACCTCCGTGGCTAGTCCGCTCCCTTGACATCAGGAGTTCGCGGGTTCGTTTTCCGGCGCGGTTTAACTTTGTAGGACTCGGTTTGGTTGGTGGTATGGCATTTTTAATCCCGCCTAGCTACCACCATCTTATCAAGTCTTACCGTCAAACATCAATGTAAATAGAAAGCAATGATGTGTTCCGGCATGGAGATACGAATTCAGTGTCCTATAGCGTTGGGAATCTTGGTAAGCCGGCTTTCATCCTCGGCATCATCATCACTTATCACCAGGTGAGATAATGCCAAGGGCTTACCAACTGTGGATTAATAATAAAAAATCTGTTCGCAGGGTGCCGACCAGCAACTTTACCGTTAACGACGTGCGCATGTGCGTCGGCTCCCGGCGACTGCTTGACGTGATGGATGTCAACACACAGAAGAATATCGAGATGACTATGAAGGTTTGCCTACTGTAGAAATTACCGTAATTGAAGGTGTAGCGAAGGAGCTAGGCGTTTGGACTGTTTAAATTACGAACACAGTTTTTTTTTAGGTAGTGACTTTCTTAAGTCTGTGGTTACAGAACATATATTTAGTAGGAAATGGGATTAAGGTGAGCAGGAGGCTGCTGGAAGTAATATGTTATGTAACCAGTTGCACCACGCTCCCTCGAGAGACAAAATAAACTTCTTTTAATGTAAAATTACGAGTGATTATTATTAAAATTTTCTTAAAACTTTAGGTCTTTTTTTTTTTTTATGTGATAGGTGGCTAACGAGCAGACGGATCACCTGATGGTAAGCGATTACCGCCGCCCATGGACACCCGCAACACCGGAGGAGTCAAGTGCGTTGCCGATCTTTGAAATAGGTCTCCTCTGTAGTCAGGCTCCCATCTACGTAAATGATGATATTACGATATTATCGTCTTTTACTAGTAACAAGTAGTTTGTTAAAACAAGGGAAAACGGCGTGTTCTTTTGATCTGTTATATTTAACTTTTGTATGCAATAAATAGTTTACAAACAAGTGAAGGCACAATTCACAAACCTTTTAATTTTCCTATAGAATACGGTCTACCTACACAAAATAACCTAAATCGATGTAGAGGCTAATCTTTCGCACACATGCACAGTCCCGAAGTGCCTTGAGTCCTTTCAGCCGGTCACAAGCAAAAATCAAAGCTTTCGTATTTATAAGGTTAGCGGGATATTTATTGCGTGGGATTATATTTGCTTTTTATTTGTCCAGGTATCTACGTCTTGTTAAATTTAAGGCGCAGTTCGTTAATCTATTTTTGACCACTGTTATGCTGTGATAAATAAGAACATTCCTGACTCCAAAAATCAGACACAAATAGGTCCGCTTACTTTTGTATATTTTTTTATTCATCACCCATCTTCTAATGTGTGTTTACGATTTATATCGTCCGACAATTGTTTTGCTACGTTTGTTATTTACCTACTAAAGTTACGCCTGCGGAACTGTGAACTAACTAAATGTACTTATAGAAGTTTTTAATGTAGTGTATTTACTTGGAACCTTAGGCTGTTACAAAAACGTGTAAGTAAGGCTTATAATATAAGTTGGATTTCCAGTCATAAAACAACTTTTCCGAACAGCATACACAAACTTTGCCATTTTGATGATCGATTTGGTATGAAAAGTACTTACAAAAATAGTTTTTAATTACAGCAAAGTCGCAGAACAAAAGTTGCAATCAGCTTCCTGAGTAGAAGCTCACTTTAATCTATGTTCTTTATGGTACTATATTATTTGTTACACTCTGAATAACACTCTATTATGAACTGGTTCATACTATGAAAATGGTGAATCAATATTTGAAGGTTGGATTGTAACTTTTCTCGGTAGAAGGCCGGGGTAAGAGTGAAATTAGTAGGTTGTTTATGTTTGTCTGAGTCATTCTACTTCATCTGTCGTAATGAATACGACCAAAACTAGATAAATTATACAACGCTGTGCATACTTTCACACCAAACCTTCTTCTGGGATACATGGGGTTGACGTGGACTGTTTTTGCTATTTATCTCGACCGTTTCCGTGCTTCACAAGGTAGTATCAGCCGTTGGTGCCGGTCGCTATCACTAGGTGGCAACTGTTAAGTCATGTCATAGGCGGTTTGAAATCTGCTCACAGTAGTGTTGATCACTAGTTCCATAATGTCTTCGTAAGCTCACTTCATGTAGATAGTTTTACTAAAAAGCTCATTAGGAATTTATTTTCTCTTTAACAGGACTGGCAGCGTTACTATGACGATCCGAACAAGGAGAGGCTTCTGAATGTCATCTCTTTGGAGTTCTCTCACACTCGCTTAGAGAACTATGTGCAGGCACCACATATTGTGCGGCAGATCGACTGGGTCGATACTGTGTGGCCCCGTCATTTAAAGGATCAGCAGGTAAGCTCATCAGATTGGTGTTTTCGTATTTATTGCCTTTTTTATTTATGTGTATATTTATTTTACACATAAATAAAACAAATTGTAGTGTAGGACTTTACTCCTTTAAACTTAACGATTGTTACTCCTTTAAACTTAACAATAAGCTTAAAGGAGTAAAGTCCTACACTACAATTCCTCATTTATGTGTACACAGCATGTTTTAAATATCACGACCAGGCATGAGGGATTATGTTACTTAGCACTGTCTACCGTAAGTAACAATCAAATCGATTTTCACAACAGTACCTTAAGGATGCTGAACTTCTTGAAATAACGAATTGTATTTATTTTACTGGTATTTGTCTTAGATTTCTCAGCGTAAACATCACACACAGATTACGTAGGAGGTAAAACCTTTTTTCATGTTACTTGGAGATGTTAATTGTATATAGTTTACAGAGAAAAGTGTACATACATTGTTTGTAAAATTCGCTTTCAAGTTCTTGGAATGGGGACCGTCCATATTAGGTTTATATTCAGGAATACTCCACATTAAAGTACTTATAATAAAGATTTAAAATTTATGTGAGTTCTTTTGTGGATCTATAAATAACCTAGAGCAGTGGTGATATTGGAAGGGTTAACTTTCGTAAAAAAGTTGATACCTAGATGCCGAAAAACGTTCGAGCGTTGCGTAAAACAGGTAAAAGCACGTCTGGAATAAACATTTTAAAATTTGATTTATTTTTTAAACTGAAACATGAGTACACCTCCGGTTCTGCGATAAACTGACGCATTATAATTATCTTCTTCTATTAAAGAAAAATAATATGACGCTGGTACACCTGTAAATGTGTGTCGAATAGCTTGCTATAGGCAACCGATACCGCAACTTACCTGCAGGTGATCAGTCCCACCTATCGAGAGTCACAGGGCATGTCCACACTGTATGGACAGTGCTATTGTATAATTATACTGTGACCAGTGACATAACTATGTCTTCTTCGTCTGATGCAGACACATTGGTATAATGGTATTAATAGTTGCCCATAAAATTTTTAAAGGCCTTCTATCCTGCTTACATGTGGACATTAGTATTTTAAGTGCTTTTCTGTTACTTTTCAGACTGAGTCAACGAATGCCTTGGACGATATGATGTACCCAAAGGTTCAGAAATACTGCTTAATGTCAGTAAAAGGCTGTTACACAGACTTCCACATCGATTTTGGCGGTACATCCGTGTGGTATCACATTTTGAGAGGTAATTTCAGCTTGTTTGTTCTCACTTAGTTGAAAGTTTTTTTAAGTTTATCAATTGAGTCTACTAGTTTCAAAAACCGCAGTGTCCACAGTGAAAAATATGAAGGAAATTATTTTTATTTTATACTTACATGATCAGAGGTTAGCCGTGGTCGTATGCTAAGTATGTAATTAGGGTTTGTTTATCCTTAAGGATAAGGTGGCATACAACTACGGCTATCCTCTGAACATAACTATGTAAGGAAAAAAATATAATACTTTTCATTGTGGACATTGCGGTTTTTGAAACTACGATAGTAGACCCAGTTTAATATCTTTTACACTGAGTGTATAGATTCCATAGGGTATTAAAACGATTTTTTTTTTAATTCCAGGTGCTAAAGTATTTTGGCTGATCCCGCCGACAGAGAAGAACCTACAGCTGTATGAAAAGTGGGTGCTCTCTGGAAAACAGTCGGACGTGTTTTTTGGGGACACCGTCGAGAAGTGCATCAGGGTTCATGTAAGTTTCCTGGACAATTTACTTTGGTACTTAATCCAGAGTGTTTTTTTAAATGATGAGTTGAAAAAATTCTACCTATATCCAACTCTTGAATTCAGACAAGATATTGTTTGCAGCTAGTTAGGCATTCAGTAACGGAAGGCCACGTTAGCATTGGGGGCATTATTATAAGGTTAAGGTTAACAATAAGTTTTGTTTTAAAATCGGGACCTACTTTAAATTATCGTTTATTTTCTAAGATATAACCTGTTTGCCATATTCTGTAGTTGTCACATCAGTGTGGTGTCAAAGATATGACCAGTCGTAGCACTGATCTGCCGCATGTGTAGTTGTTCCAGCAGGTGTAGTTGTTATAACAATACAAGTTCCCTAAGTATAAGCTTATATTACAAAAATAAAATAGAAAAGGTCACTAGTCGTTGAAGGCCAAGATCGTCTTTAATACGTAGCAAGAAAGTATATTTTTGTACGCTTACGTTGCAGCTGCAAGCGAGCCATACGTTTTTCATTCCGACGGGCTGGATCCACGCGGTGTACACGCCGAGCGACTCGCTCGTGTTTGGCGGAAACTTCCTGCATCAGTTCGGCATCGAGAAGCAGCTGAAGATCGCTCAGGTCGAAGACGTTACTAAGGTACCTGCTTATTTTAGAGAAGTTAAGTTTACGTATGCTTACGTTAAGCTTACGCTTTCGCAAACACTTCCCGAAACGTTGAGTGTACAAGTCCCGCGTGGTAGGGACTTTGTACTAGGTAGAAAAAAAATTGACGATTTAAAAGCATGTGTAAAGCATCTAGTTAAATAAAAAACATTTTGAGTTTATGACCCATTTATCTGATTAAGTTGAGGGAAGGTAATTTGTTAAAGTTTTTGAGAAGTGGCAAGTGGAAAGCTTTTGGCTGTGGACAAAGTGTCAAGTTACTAGAGATAGTTGGATGATATTTTTATTTTATTTTATTTATTAAGGAACAAACAGTCTTAAATAAACATGGTTACAAATTTACTTAACAGATAGACCTATAGTCCTATTAATTTAAATAAATTGAACTTATATTTTAAAAGAGTTGTAAACAAACGGTTACAAATACATTAGATTATAGGATTTAAGAAAATTTCTTACAAAATATGGAATTACATGAATGACAAGAAAATAACACTGCTTCGTTTCATTTAAACAGCACTTCAATCAATTTACTTTTAATATGAAAAAGGTTTGCACGAGAAAATATCTACTGTGTTTAAACGTTTATTGTAGCAATCACAAGAACGTCTGAGGAACGTGTTTTTAGCGTAATTTGTATGGCAAAATGAAACATGGAAAGTATCTTTCGAGCGTGAGGAAGAAGAACGGGGAATTTTGAAGATAATTTGTTCCAGGAGTGAACTAGAGTCAATATGGTTGTGAATCAGTTTATACAGAAACATAGAGTCAAGATAGGTGCGTCGGGTTTGCAAAGGCTGGATTTCATGTGTTTTAGTACTGGTAACGTAGTCAAAGAAAACGAAACCTGATTTATAGTCTAAAGATTTAAGAAACTTGTTTTGTACTTTTTCTATTCGATCTATATGTACTTTATATTGAGGGTTCCAGACCACACTGCCAAATTCTAGAATACTGCGAATATAAGAGTTGAACAATGTCTTTAAGGTGTATGTTTTTCTAAAGGGTTTTCCTATTCTTAGGATAAATCCAAGTTGTTTAAAGGCTTTAGCAATGCTTTAGTTATTTAGCTTTATGTTATCAATGTGTGTATTGAAATGTAATTTGGAGTCCAGGATAATACCAAGATCTCTGATTGAATTTACTCGATTAATTACCTTGTTAGATAGAATGTAATCACATATAATTGGGTTATTTTTACGGCTAAAAGTAATAATGAATGATATGAAGAAAGACAGGATTACTAATGTATGTATTTGCTGCAATATGAATTCTTGGACTACCTTAGTCTGGTTGGTGTTGATGATGATGATATATAGTCGTAAAAATATGGGAAACACTGCTTAAAAATAGAGTGCATACTACATATTTTTATGGATTTTTATTAAACTAATATTAGGCAGTGCATATAAATAAAGTATAACTTTGAGTAGTGTGTTAATACAGATAAGATATAAATTTTGTTGGTTTTCCCGCCTCTTGCAGGTCCCCCAAAAGTTCCGGTACCCGTTCTTCACGGAAATGCTGTGGTACGTCCTGGACAAGTACGTGACGGCGCTGCTCGGCCGCTCGCACTTGGCGCCCGAGGGCCAAAGCACTCCGCCTGCACCGCCCAAGGAGCATATACATCTCACGCAAATCGAACTGCATGGGCTAAAGGTGAATACACATTTTATTTCTTATTAGCCTGAACGTGGACTCTAGTTTATGTTTACGAGTGTTTGTTTTAGACTTTTGATAAGTAGGTTGTCATTGTTGAATGCGTTCGAATGTCTTGCCTATTCCGTGAATCTGGGAGTGGCTGTGAGGCATGACTGCGATGACTGGCCGTTTGAATGTCTTTACAAGCCACTTGTAAGCCGAGGGATGAAGCTTCGACTGTTTAAGGGATCCTGAAAGGGATAAACCCGCCTTTGCTATATTCTATATATTTTTATTAGTATTAAGTATCCAATAAAGAGTTTACAAACAAATCTGGTAGCAAATTGCTATCTCTGGTTCCCCGAATGAAACGCGTCAACTTGCTTAAATGCTTACAAAGTTGTCTCTACATATTATAACCGTTGTAGGTACATCAAAGTAACTTTGTCTGAACATACTTTCCCATTCCAGGCCATAGTGATGTACCTTCACCAGCTGCCAGCGGCCCGCAAGTCGGTCCCGGAACTGCTCTCAGATCCAATCGCTTTGGTGCGGGACGTGCGCACAGTGGTGGAACAACACAGGCACGACAAGCAGCATCAGGCCATCACTGGTGTGCCGATATTGAAAGGTGAGTCGCAGGTTCTGTTCTACTTGTGGAACGGCCATAGTGGTGTACTTTCACCAGCTGCTAGTTACCGCAAATCAAAGTCCGTCGAGTCAGTTGCTGTCAGATCGGATGTTTGGGTGCAGAATGTGCCACAGTCGGGACAATATTGGCACGACAAACAGCTTTAGGCTATCACTGGCGATGGCCTGTAAGTTTTCTTCTCGTGTAAAGCAGCTGACATGAATTAGGATTTTATAACGGTATCAGTAAAAATCTAAGCCATTGGCAAATGTGCGATTATTGTCCCTCGGGTTCTTAAGTTTCAGATATTTGCGCTATCATTAAAGTGAACATTTATTTTCCGTTAAATATTACTGGGACCTATCAGCCTATCGGAATGATACGTCTAGTTTGGTTCGTAGATCTCACTTGGAATGTTTTGATGACGTTACTTCTACTAGAAATCTCCACTAATGTAGTGTGTTTGTCGAGCAGGGCCAGAGGAGGTGGTGAGCGGCGAGCGGCGCGCCTCCAGCGGGCGCGGCGGGCGTGGCGGCGGCCGCGGCGGCTCCCACCCGCGGCCGCCACGCCCCGAGCACGCCAACAGCGCGCCCAGACGACGCCGCACACGGTATCTATTTACTATTATTGATAGGCGTAAAGGCATTGCCGCATGAACGTGAACGTAACGTTTAGTGTACATGTTCCGCGTGGTAGATACTTTGTACTGGGTAGAAAAAAAGACGATTTAAAAGAATGTGTAAAGCATCTACTTAAACAAAAAAAAAAAAAAAACTTTGAACACATTTGCACTAGCGTCTTTACCGTCTACACTCTTTTAACATATACCTAACGCAGTTAACATGCAGTTCCCATTCGCCCGGAGGAAGTCTTCAGAGTAGGTAAGTCGCTGTGCTGGGATCCGACATATTCGAGTACTTACATGAACAAGTCAGACAAAACTTATCAAATTCAAGTACTTACAGTGCTTCATAAAAAATATTTAGGTATTTTTCTCACGTGCGGCTCTAATGTTATTTTTCAAATATCAGGCATTGTTCACACTTGTGATTGCTTAAATATAATTTGTAGGTATACATATAATGCGTATAAGTTTCTGCGATTTTTATTTAACTTATCTCAGATTGCGAATTTATTTTTAAACTATCCTGTTTAAAATACTGTGTTAATGATTATGTAAAATTAATGTGTGTTGTGTTCTTTCCGCAGATGCAAGAAGTGCGAGGCGTGCCAGCGCACGGACTGCGGCGAGTGCGTGTTCTGCCACGACATGGTCAAGTTCGGCGGGCTGGGCCGCGCCAAGCAGACCTGCGTCATGCGACAGTGCCTACAGGTAACTACTTTTTTAATCCACAATTAGTAAGGTGCCATACATAAATTACGTCATACGAATTTCGTGAATTTTTAACCCCCCCTTGTCACAGATAGTCAAATTTGTGGAATCTGGTGTGACGTCACATATTTTCAAAATTTTCGCCCAGAATTGAATAAATGAAAACAGAAATCCCAAAATTATTATTTATTATATGATCCCTCCCCATTAACGTGTGACGTTATTTATGGATGGCCCTTAAGCCCTTGACATCATCTCATTTGGTGGTAAGTGATGATGATGCCGAAGATGGAAGCGGGCTTACCAAGATTCCTCAACGCAATGGGTAACTCCCTGTCTTATCTCCATGCCAGAACAAATTAATGCTATTACCATACTTAGCTAATGTGGTGGTAGCTGGCTAGGCGGGCTCCGAAAAACCATAAAAAAATCATATTTCACGTTGATTGCTCAGAATATTGCTAACTAAGAAGTTTTATGTCGTCGTCGCTCCGAGCGGGCTGCAACTCTGTGATTGCCACGTGACAATGCGTCGGCCTCACACAGTGGAAACTGATAGGAAACAAAACAGATTACACGTCATTTACTGGGATTCAAATTGATGATCTTAAATGCCAATGAGCTTTTACGTTTATACCTTTTATTTTTTAATCATAACCGAAAAGCTTGTATCAAAAACGAAACCAGCAAACTGTACCTTACGACTTACTCTTACCATCTTACTCGCTAATCCTGCCGCTAAGCAGCAGTGCTTGCACTGTTGTGTTCCGGTGTGGAGAGTAAGACAGCCGAGGAAATTACAGGCACAAGAGGCATTTCATCTTAGCCCTCTAGGTTGGCAACGCATCTGCAATCTCCTCCGGGGTTGGAGTTGGTAGGTGTCTATGGGCAGTGGTGATCACTTACCATCAGGTGACCCACTTGCTCGTTTGCCTTCCTTATCACATAAAAAAAAATAAAAAATAAAAAAAAACTATTTATAATATAGTGTAGTGTTAGTGTTTATGTTGGTTATAGCTAATCACCAAGAACACATTATAATTTTGTTAAACCGAACATCAGCGGAAGTGTCACTCCCATCACTGATATTGTTAGAACTCTTATAAGAGACGATACAAACTAAAAGAGAAAGAGACCTAATGTTGTCTGATTGTAGTATTACATAAACTTCCCGCTTGCCCTCCCGTTTCGTCTATATTGTACCTACTAAGTGAGTAATCGTTCGCAGCCGATGTTGCCGGTGACGGCGTCGTGTGCGGTGTGCCACCTGGACGGCTGGATGCAGACTCCCGTCGCGCCGCAGGCTAAAGGCAACTCCGGTAAGACTGCTTGTATCAGACAAGATGAGAATACATATTTTTTTATTTGGTACATGTTGAACACTTTACTTCATAGCTTTGTCATGTCATGTGAGCTTGAGAAAAGGAAGAAAATGGAAAATTAATCATATGAAAAAATATATAATCAATTTATATGTAATACCTGGACGATATAGTAAAGAGCGGAATATACTTGGCTAAGACAAGCACAAAACCGAAATTAATTGAAAATCGAATGAGGCCTATGTCAAATGGCAAACTTACACGGATCCGGAAATCTAGAAAATAAACAAAGGACTACAAATAAGTCCGAATGAACTATATTCACAAATTTTTCGTTGTACGTATAACTATGGTTGTTGTTAGGTCGCAATGGGCCATCTTCCCTGCGCGAGTGCTCCGTGTGCTACAGCATTGTGCACCCAGCCTGCGTGCCACCCGGCGGGCAGGTCAACGAGGATCTGCCCAACTCCTGGGAGTGCCCCACTTGCACCACCATGGGACTCAACCACGACTACAAGGTAGCAGCCGTACATCTACACTACAAGGTAGCAGCCATACATCTACACTTAGGGCCTGCGCAGACTAGAAACTATTCACGGACTACTTTTTTGCCCACCAATATAGATCCCTAATACATACAGATCCCTTATACAACCTCTAACAATCCGGACTTCGCCCCCGTTTGTGGAGTATGGCCTAACCTTCCCGAGTTATGGGAAGAGACCCATGCCCCTGCAGTGGGGACGTTATGGGTTGTTAGCGATACATACAGAAATTCGATACAGCTTAACGCACAAAAACGACTAAAAGCATCCGGCAGTTTAGAGGGCATCTATTTTGATGGACGAAAAGTACCCCGCGGATAGTACCGCGTCTGCGTAGGCCCATAGATAGGGGTTAAACCAGAAAATCCACGAAGCGGTATTTTCTGCTCGCTCTAGTGAACGATGTCTCTGAGCGACAGAAAATAATAGCCCTATGGGAAAATGGGATTCCGAGCGGCCATATATGGTTCAGCCCTTCCTCGGCGGTGCACCAGGTCATAGCTCCTATGACCTAGTGAAGGTCGCGGGAAGTAGCTGGATGCGGGCAGCGCAAGGCCGGCGGTCGTGGAATTCCTTGGGGGGCGCCTGTGTCCAGGGTGGACGTCTTTTGGCTAATAATGATGATCTACTTACTAAGATCCGACCCTTCGAACGTTTTGCTTTGTTCCCATCCTATAAGTGCTATGTCAGTCACTGCTTTAAGGCATGGGTTTTACTTCTATGTGTCTTTTGTTACTTAAATTGTAATTGTTATTAATGAACGAGGTGTTAAATAACAGAACGTTAAATACTCCATTGCATTCCATACATTTTCCTTTTCTACTTTCAGCCAAGGCATTTCCGCGCACGTCAGAAGTCGTCAGATTTGCGGCGGATGAGCGTGGGATCGGATGCCAGTCAGCTCAATCAACATCACAATTTACAGGTACAGGTGAAAGTATTTTTGGACTGCGAATGTTTTCATTTTATATGGTTTATAGTTCAGGTGTTCTTAGTCTGTTCTATCTAACACATGAATGTTCTTTTACCAATAGAACAAACTTCTGCCGCCGCCGCCCCCGGGGCCGGTTAAAGGAGAAGTTGGCTCAGACAACGAGAGCAAGAATGATATGCACTTAAAGTCTGAAGATGGTAAGTTTCTCTTCTTTTAAAGTCTGGTGAATATGTATCTATTTATCTTTTTCTATTCTATAATAGTTACTTGACGGATTGCGGTATTAAGACACAGGAGTGAGAGGGAGAGAGATGGAGTGTTAACTCTGTAGCCTAGTGACGGCCACTACCCACGACATTGTGAACAAACAAAAAAAACCTTCAAAAAGACTAAATTCAATGAAATTATACTAACCTCTCACCGCGTACTCAAGGCGACGTCTCTGTTAAACGGTAGGCTTATCGCCAAGACACGTCAACAGATAGTCATACCTTTGTATTGTTAACAGAAATCAAACGCGAAGAGGATGCGGGCAGAGAGGGCGGCGGCAGCGGCGAGGCGGGCGAGTGGGAGCCGGCCGCCAAGAAGCGGCGCCCCAGCGACGAGGACGAGGCGCCCAAGAAGCAGGCTCTAAGGGCGCATCTGGCCGCGCAACTCACGCACCATTCCGCCAAGGTGAGTCTAATTTTCCACTAGGGGGTGCCCATTGTCGTTAATTGTGTAGAACCAAGCAGTCCGAAATGAATGTCATCTTCATCGCGTTTTTTTTTCCGCGATCCTGATTCTTTTTGAACCCACTTGTTCTGTCACGCCCATTCCTCGTGCTGGCTAACTACCTGACCCTCTGTACTGGTCCTCGAAACGTCCAGGTCCCAAGCTTTTTTTCACTTTTCACTGTTACTCAAGCTGCGTTGTCTTTCTAGCCGTCTCTCGCTGCTTCGCTTCGTCAGTTCCGTGAGTCGTCGTTCGTCAAGAAATGATTTGTGGAAGACCGAAATATAATTATACTTTTAATACACTTCGCTCCGCCTATAAGATATCTGCCACCGTTTTGCGCAGGCGAAGCCTAAAAACCACCTCTAGCTGAAGCTTTGGACATTCTATTTGTACCTAGTTATATTTGTTACCATTTATACCGACTTTGTGTGTAACCTAATACATAAACGTCTTTAATTTATTTATTTATGTTTTCCCGTTGTTTCAGCCACTAAAGAAGCCTCTGTACCCGATTCGGCCGGCGCTGTCCACTGGCAGCACTCCCGGCATGGCGGTGGCTGCCGGCACCCCCTGGTTGGACCGGGAGGCCATGCTATGTGTCTTCGCAAAGCTCACTCCACACGAGCTTGCGAACTGTGCGCTCGTGTGCAAAACCTGGGCAGAGTACACGGTAAACTGTTCAATATATAATCGAAAATAAATCATGACTTGGAGTCCATATCATTGCTAGAGCCAGAGAATAATATTTGCCTCTCTCGCTTCGGTAGATGGACCAATTTGCAGCTTCACAGATTAAGACGGGCGTTTGGCGCAACCCTCGTGTACCTCGCCATTACCTGGTGCCTTTCTTACTTTGCAGACTTTTTCTTAAAATAGCTCTGTAAGGAACAGTAGGAAAACTTACTAGTAGCTTAAAACATTACATGTGCATTTTTTTTATAAAAAAATCTTGACGTTATACTTTTCTATTTCAAACATATCTTAATCAATTGTCGATTTTGACATTTGATAAAAAGTAACTCAGATGACTAACAATCAACTACCCTATTGTTAAGACTGTTTTACCAAAGAAATAAAATATGTACTGTTTCTTGGTGTCTCCACCAGATGGACCCGTCTCTGTGGCGCAGCATGTCGTTCGTGCAGGTGCGCGTGTCCGCAGCTCAGCTGGCCGGCATCGCGCGCCGCCAGCCGCTGTCGCTGGGGCTCGAGTGGTGCCACCTGGCGCGCCGCCAGCTCGCCTGGTCAGTACTGCACTCTGTCAGCAACATGTACAGATGGACACAAAAATGGCGCCATAAGTAAAGGATTCTAAACAGTACACATTCAAATCCTATCAAATGCCCCTAAAATTAATGTTACTGTAGAAAAATCTCTCAGAGATCTATTATTTCTGGACTTACAAGAACCCCGAAGTCTAGATTTCGTCGAAACAGTTAAAGCCGAATTTGACATCGTCATCTCCTACAAGATAACTCGTTAAATAGTATAAGATAGGCGCAAGACCGTTTTGTGTGGAAATCCATGATATACTAAACTCTGACAGATGTACTAACCTCTGTCATTAATTCATCGAATCCATAAAACAGAATATAACCACGTACTTTATCTTTTCTAGGTTACTAGCCCGCCTGCCCGCTCTACGCTCATTATCTCTTGCCGGGTCGCCGGCTGAAGCGGCTCTCGCTCTCCGCTCGTCCACCTGCCCCCCTCTAACCTCGCTCGACCTCTCTTTCGCACGAAGCCTCGACGACGCGAAACTCCGCGGCATACTGGCACCGCCCGAGAACTCGCGGCCGGGAGGGGGGGCGCGGGGCGCGGAGCCGAGCAGACTGGCCGCTTTGAGCGTGCTACGGCTGCCTGGGACGGATATCACGGACGTGGCCATGCGATACGTCGTGCAGGTAAAACCTCAATATAATTCTGTAGGATGGAGACGTTTCTGTAGAATAGAGACTGTTTGTGCCCCTTATCTGCGTAGTTCTTGTCAAGGGAGACCGTTTGTGTCCCGTCTTGGTGCATTTCTTGGCAAGGGAGACCGTTTGTGCCCCGTCTCTGTGCAGTTTTTGGCAAGGGAGACCGTTTGTGGCCCATCTTTGCTCAGTTCTTGGCAAGGAAGCTCGTTTGTGTCCCCTTCTCGGCGCATTTCTTGGCAAGGGCGATCATTTGTATTCCTCGTCTGTGGAGTTTTTTTTGCCTAGAAGAGACCATTTGTCGAAAAAGTGAGACGCCATTAGCACCGCTTGTTCAACTACGGTTCCTCTTCCAGGCGCTACCGAAGCTGGTGGAGCTGGACGCGTCGTCGTGCGCGCGGCTGACGGACGCGGGCGCGGCGCAGCTGGCGCACCACGGGCTGCAGCGCCTGTCGCTGGCCGGCTGCCGGCTGCTCACGGAGGCGGCGCTGGACCACCTCGCGCGCTGCGCCAACCTCGTCAGGTACGCTGTCACTGTGACTGCAGTATACACAGCAGTATACTGCGGCTGACGGACGCGGGCGCGGCGCAGCTGGCGCACCACGGGCTGCAGCGCCTGTCGCTGGCCGGCTGCCGGCTGCTCACGGAGGCGGCGCTGGACCACCTCGCGCGCTGCGCCAACCTCGTCAGGTACGCTGTCACTGTGACTGCAGTATACACAGCAGTATACTGCGGCTGACGGACGCGGGCGCGGCGCAGCTGGCGCACCACGGGCTGCAGCGCCTGTCGCTGGCCGGCTGCCGGCTGCTCACGGAGGCGGCGCTGGACCACCTCGCGCGCTGCGCCAACCTCGTCAGGTACGCTGTCACTGTGACTGCAGTATACACAGCAGTATACTGCGGCTGACGGACGCGGGCGCGGCGCAGCTGGCGCACCACGGGCTGCAGCGCCTGTCGCTGGCCGGCTGCCGGCTGCTCACGGAGGCGGCGCTGGACCACCTCGCGCGCTGCGCCAACCTCGTCAGGTACGCTGTCACTGTGACTGCAGTATACACAGCAGTATACTGCGGCTGACGGACGCGGGCGCGGCGCAGCTGGCGCACCACGGGCTGCAGCGCCTGTCGCTGGCCGGCTGCCGGCTGCTCACGGAGGCGGCGCTGGACCACCTCGCGCGCTGCGCCAACCTCGTCAGGTACGCTGTCACTGTGACTGCAGTATACACAGCAGTATACTGCGGCTGACGGACGCGGGCGCGGCGCAGCTGGCGCACCACGGGCTGCAGCGCCTGTCGCTGGCCGGCTGCCGGCTGCTCACGGAGGCGGCGCTGGACCACCTCGCGCGCTGCGCCAACCTCGTCAGGTACGCTGTCGCACTATTGCTGGAAATAGCTTTGTGGCGACATCTATCGCGGTCAAACCACACAAACTAAAAACCTACAACGCGCTATCGAAAGTTTCTTCGGCTTAAGTATATATACGACTTCCAACCATCATCGGCTGGACCGCGGCCGACCGATCCCGAGGCAAATCACCTCGCCTGCCGGAGGTACCTCCCTTTTCCTCCGAAGAGGGAACACATTTCCTACAGCTTCATAAGTGAGGCGCACCGAAAAACGCACGGTGGACCTGGTAAAGGTTGCGGGACGGGAAGCCGCTGGATGCGGGCAGCGCAGGACCGGTCGATGTGGAAATCCTTGGGGAAGGCCTTTGTCCAGCAGTGGACTTCCTTCGGCTGATGATGATGATGATGAAGTGAGGCTTTTTAGACCACTTATACCGCCTCCCCCTTGTGACGTCGTGAGGTTTTTTACTGTAACTATCATGTGACCAAAAATTTACCGGAAAATTGATTGCGTGAGAAAATTTGATATTACCTAAAAAAGTTTCAGTGTATGTACTTCTTAGGGTCAGTGTTAACAGTGTCTCAATATCTTTCGCTTACTCATTCGGCAAACATGTTTGGATTTCTGAAAGGTTATCGATACTAGTAAATTACCCAGCTAAATCATGCCTTCTCTTTGCAGACTGGACCTCCGGCACGTGCCTCTAGTCACAACCCAAGCCGTGATCAAATTCGCCGCCAAGTCTAAACACAACCTACACGTGAAGGACGTGAAACTGGTTGAACTGCGCAAGACCTGATCCGACGAGTCCACCTCAAGGGACTCTCAGTAAATATCAGTGAAGTGCAGACGTGTAGGTGGCATAGGCAAGTGTGCTTAGCTATCATTACTAATATATAATATGAGTTTGCACTAAACAGCTTTTGACTGTTATAAATATTGAGTTTATGTGTATACATGTATGTAAACTGAGACGTCGTCGCGTGCGGTAGGTGCGCGGTAACAGATGAAACGATGAATTAGCTTGAGCACAAGGCGACAGATCAATTTCGGTACCCTGTTTCGACTTTTACACACGGTGAAACATTATGCTTATAGGTACAATATTAAAAATAATTGGGGGAAAGGGATGTCAGATACACTGCGTGCGACAAAATAAAAAACACCGCACCGACAAAATACGTCGCGTTCAACTTTTAATACTTGAAAGGCTAATCATTCAACGAATAAATAGATGGAGATGTGTCGCCGCCGTGTGTAGACTAGCGTTTCATCGCACACTTACTAAACATCCTTCGCGTCTTCTCAGTTCCAGAATATTTTGTCAAAGCTCACGGATCTACACTAGATCTCTCTGAATAAAGACGGGGCTTGTCTATTGACCAGTGAAGCAGTTTTTTTTAAAGAAGCCCTGTAAAGCGTACCTCTGTTTACGACTGGTATTAGACAGGGCTTGTCTGAATTCGGCATAACTTGCGTACGGTTTATTGTAAGTTGTTTAGTTTTATTAGATACTCTAGTCTAGATAATGTATTTTGTTAAATGTTGTGAAACCATAAATGGAACCGCACACTAATTTCAACATAACATTCTACACATTGCTAGGACCAAACTTCCCATGTTAGGACTTTCGTTGGGACGTTTCCTGTCTGTGATCTAATTTACTATTGGACATATCAATAAGTGGCAGCGAACTGTTACGTGCTCACATTTCGTCATGAAAAAGTTTCGCTACACTTGCCAAGGATACACTAACCACATGCTATCAACTATCAACACACAGTGTGAAACTTATTATCAGAGACTTGAATACCTACAATAAATAGGTACTTTAAATTTTACAAGTGATACGATTTCTAAATTATAGAGAAGTCACATCAAGTGATGATTATTGTGGATAGGTAAATTATCAGTTGACGTTACTCAAACTTTTATTTAATTTCTATTCTATCAAATTGTATAAAATTCAGTGCCAACATATAATCGGTATATGACAAGCACATATTTCATTGCACAATCAAATGACTATATTAAAAGTTATATATATTAATTTTATTGCATGTTGCATTCGGTCTATATTTTATTGTAAGTTTTATTTAACCTAATTGTTTGAAGTATTAACTGAAAAGAAAAACGACACTTTATCCATATTTTCATATTTTTTTCAGTTTTGAATTGACAGATACGTATACTTTTTATTTGTGTAAATTTTTCTACTAACTCAGCTCTAAAGTGCCTCTTCTTGACTATCAATTTCGATACCATATACAAATTACATATTTAATTTAGTAGATCCTAAGCTACATTGATCTACGACGTCGCAATCAAGGGCTGAGAGTTCGGATACACAAGAGACAATTGGTGTTCCTCCTCCTTTTTGGAAATCAGTCAAAACCATTATTGGATGTTACAAGAAGAGAACTTATTATTTCACGCTATCGACGTCGTCCAAAATGTTCCTTGGGAAACACGGTTATTTTCTGTTTTTAGTTTCATGACAATTCTAATTTGCTTAGGTTGTATTTTTAGTTCTAGTCGCTTTATAGGTTTAAGTTAGTTTTATTGCAAAACAGTGTTCGATTTCGATTACATTCACATGAGATTCATTTATATACCCCTGACCAGCAACTGCCAATACTTTATGTATCACAATACCATTTGATTAACTTAATTATTAATAATTCGTACTTACACTTCAAAGTTCTGACTTAATTTTTATTTAATCGATTCCAAAATATTGTATAAATATTATTGTTTTATATTTGTCGATGTAATGTATTTCATTAGTGTGTAAGCGTACCGACTCTGGTCAGTGCTAACGAGGTCGGAGGGCCGCCTATAGAATTAGTTTAAATGTGTATTCTACAAATTGCGTACACTTGACGACAAATTTCATAGTTTACTTGTATTCCAATCATTACTATATTTTATGTACGAAAGCACAAGACGTTTTCTGACGTATCTCTGCCAAGTCTATGCAATTTGTAGCGATAATGTAAATAGTTAGCGTAATATAAGTCGTTGTCGAGTAACATTTTTACTTAGAACTTAGGCTCTAAGTACCGAGCT
This sequence comes from Coleophora deauratella, assembly GCA_958295455.1. Lineage (NCBI taxonomy): Eukaryota > Metazoa > Arthropoda > Insecta > Lepidoptera > Coleophoridae > Coleophora > Coleophora deauratella. The sequence goes on along the minus strand of OY282409.1, from coordinate 6,354,926 downwards.
AGATTCTAAGCATTGTGTGCCTCTGTGTATAGACTACTAGACTTTAATTACGAAAATCGTTGAATAATTCAATATATTAATGAAAAAGCATTATTCACAGGGATGATAAACAAAATTTAGTAAAAAAAATGAGAGTGAGTAATGTTTTTGTATAAGTAATAAAAATATTTCTAATCTTCTATAGATAGATTTATCTAGTTTGTCAAGCTGCCTTTGTGTGAGAATAATTTGTGTTTTCTTGTATTGGTTTTATTAACATGGTTAAAATGACTTTATCAGTGTTAATTAAACTAAAACTGTGAAATGTATAGCTAGCTACTACATACCACTTTATCTAGTATCGGAAACTAGACTTACCCTGCGCTAATTACGCTTTTTAGACCATATTCAGGGGAAGACCAGTTATTTTCGTCATCGGCGCAGGGTATAAAGTGGCATTGTTTCGTTTGAGAGATTGAGACTCGCCGGCAGCGGTCGTTGGCTAGAGAAAAGAGAGTGATATTATAAGCCAATGGCTAGTTGATAGAGAATAGCGATATTATTGAGATATGTGAATTGGCGTGTTCGCGCGTGACTTTGTATCATTGGTTACCATAAGCACTCATAGTATTTGAAATAAATATTTACAATGAACTCTTGTTTTTGATTTTTATAAATAAGGGAAGTAAATCATAGTACCTATACCTTCATACGAACATTATTTCCTTCTCCGGCTAGGTACCACTATTAATTTATTTATTTTATAATTTATTGTGTACACAAAGTAGGCATAATACACAAGCATTTCACTATCATTTATGTCATGCCTTTTTACTTTCGAGTGGCTGAGAAGCGAGCGGCAGTGAGGGAGTATAGTCATAGCAAAATAATCAAACTTGAGATTTTGATGGTGATCGGATAGCCTTGCACTAATAGAGCCCAAAAAATTATAAAAAAATGGAATGTGTGTGTGTATGTCCGTCCGGTGCCCTAGCGCCAAGACACTGGACGGATTTGGATTTTAATAATTGACCACACTGAATACGTTAAAAACAACCGAGTTCAATTGCAACAACTCCAATTTTGCTATGTTTTCGTTGATTTACCTCTTTATTCCGTGATGGGACCACCTGTGAAGTATACCCTTTTAAACAAAAAAGAATTTTCCAAATCGGTTCAGGCGTCTTCGAGTAATCGGTGAACATACATAAAAAATAAATAAAAAAAAGAAGATTCCGACGAATTAAGAACCTCCTCCTTTTTTTTGAAGTCGGTTAAAAAATATTCATTTTTAATAGCGAATATCGCTGGGCTTATTTTTTTTACCCTCAATTGGTAAGCCCTTGGCATTATCTCACCTGAAGGTAAGTGATGATGGTGCCGAAGATGGAAGCGGGCTTACCAAGCAACGCAATAGGGAACTGGCTATCTTTATGCCGGAACACATCAATGCTGTTAACATTGATGTTTGGCGGCAAAACTTAGGTAAGATGGTGGTAGTTAGCCAGGTGGGCTCAGAAAATGCCCTACCACCAAACAAACCGAGTCCTACAAAACTAGACTGGACCCCGCCGGGAATCGAACCCGCGACCTCCTGATGTGAAGCGAACGGACAAGCCACTAGGCTATGGAGGCGGTAAAATTTTTATTTTATGGGTTATTTTCTTGGTAACCTCTCACGTGCTTGCATTTGGGTTAGGACATTTGGTTTTTTAATCAACGAAATTTTACGGGTTGCCATCATATACAATTATACATATATAAACACATTTTTTTAAATGAAACTACGTTACTTTTTTATCTATTGTACAATTGGGATAATCCCACCTGGTGGTAACTGATGATAATGCCAAGATTCCTCAATGCAATGCAATCTTACCTCCGTGCCGGAACTCATCAATGCTATTAAACATCGATGTTTGGCGGCAAGACATATGGTGGTAGCTAGAGCCAATCGGGCTCCGAAAATCGAAAATGCGCTACCACTAACTAAACCGAGTCCTATAAAATCTGACCCCGCTGGGAATTGAACCCGCAACCTCCTGACGTAAAGCAAGCAGACTAACCACTAGACCACGTCCATGGAGGCGGTTAAAACCTAAAGGGCTTTCTATATTATTCCGGGAAATATCGAAATAAGGTATCTCCCGTACTAACTCATTTGTATTTTTTTTATAATTGTGAATGGTCATTGCTGATTTGTGTTCTCTCTTATCGTGTGGTACAATTTAACCGTGCTATCCACAAGGTATAGACAGCGGTTGCACTTAGCATCACCTACGGTCGTGTGCAACGCGATCGTAATACAGGTTCATCTAGAAATCAGATGTGCAGGTTTCCTCACTATGTTTTTCCTTCACGTACCCAGGGAAGCAGTCGGTATGACGTGTGCAACGCGATCGTAATATACATCTAAGTAGAAATCAGATGTGCAGGTTTCCTCACTATGTTTTTCCTTCACTGTTAAAGCAGTCGGTATGAAAATGTATGTCATACTAGAAAGACATTGGCCAGGATTTGAACCCGAGACCTTTGGATAGGAGATCGGAGTCGCTACTCACTGAACCACCGACGCTTATTAATTTGATTTGTGTTGAGCCAATGACAATTCTGTGTATTTCAGGGGGTGAAAAGGGATTCGTGAAAATGTGTGCACAGCGTGGCTGTACAGTTTATAGTACAGTACACATTTTCGTTGTTATTATATCCTTTTATTAAAAGTTATTTTAATAATACATCATGCCTTAAAACTTTGAAAAAATATTGCTTTGGTGTATGATTATAGTTCTGAAAGAAAGTTCTTACCAGTTTTACTTGAAAACCATTTTCATTTTTCTATTTTAACACGCACTCTCACCCTTATATAAAGAGGCGTCGAGATTAATCCAGAATCCAATTACGTTTTCCAAATTTCTCATTTTTCCCTCGACGCGAGTTCAAAGCTCAGGGAAAATTGTTTTCTTCGCCCCCAAGAAATGAAAAATAAACTGTGCTCTGCTAACGACGCGACGGGAAACTTAGGGAACCTTGGGGACTGCGGTTAATGGAGAAATAGGTGTTTATTTTGTGTGATTTGGTCTGCGAACGGCAGGTTTCGCGGGTATGCGGGTGTCAACTAATAAAACATAATAACTTTCCTACTAGTATCTACACTTTAATCACACTTTGAACATTTAATCCAAGATCCTTTAACAGAAATATATAAGGAAATAACTAACACAACTGCCAACTGCGATATCGAAAAAACTACAGGTATAGATAGAGCCTTTGATAATACGAGTAGTAAGAGGCAGTATCCACTCCATACCAAGGTTTTTACCTTACCCTGTACCCGCAGCATATAGCAGCAGTTTAGTAAATATACGGACGCATGGCGAAACCCTCATAGTGGGAACAATTCGAGTGGTCTTCTTCTGAGATAAGTGACACATAAACGACGACGACCGGAAATTATTTAAAACTTCGTGAAATAACTATAATATTATATAAAATTCGATACAACTATTCATTTGTTACGACTACGACGTCGTGTAGTAAAATAGTTGTTAACATAATTTAACACTTACGCTGCCCTTAAATTGCTATGTATGGTTTTTCGCGACAGATGGTCCAAAGATTACCGCGGCTCACAAAAGTTAATGTCATACGACGTACGAATCGAAAGGCAATAGGATGTAAATGCAATAAAATGCGACTATTTGTTTGTTATTGCTTATTACTATTGTGGCTTCGAGGATATCGGCAAATAAAGGGTCATTTTATTAGTTTACTCTCTATTCTAGTTGTGATGATGTTAGGAAGTAATGTAGAAAACTTACCTAAGCATTCCGTTTTGGTAACCATTCATCACCAACTGAAACCAAATAAAGTACTAAATACCTGTCTACTTGTTTGTACTAGTTTTAGGACTCCCTTATTAGATTAAGGTACAGGCCGGATAAACAGAGAGGAATGCGTGAACAGACATGTCATAGCGTTATCTAACTTTGTGCTAACTTTCGGCGATCTTTTGTATTCTTCCTTATTATATCTAAATTACTTACTACATTCGTTAAAACAATTCTGACGTGAAAGGTATTAAAGTTTATTTATTGCTCTGACATCCTAACTCAGTAAAGAACTTAATAGACAAATTAAATACGCACAAATATTTGTTTGGAAGTCAGTGGATAATCAGAGCGGTGCAGGGGCAGATATCGATCTATCTGAACGGCACTGCACGCGAAGCCTGTCCACAACATGCCTCTAACCGCCGCCGATTCGCGCGTCTCCGTCACTGCTTGACAGCTGACAGCTGCCTGGTACTGGCTGGCAGACAAGTGCTTCAAATTAAATAGGTAAGTTTATTTTAATATGTAATTGTTGGCCCCTGATGGTAAGCGATGATGATGCCAAAGATGGAAGCGGGCTTACCAAGATTACCCGACGCAATGGGGAACTGGTTATCTTATCTCCGTGTCAGGACACATCAATATTATCAACATTGATATTTGGCGGCATGACTGAGATAATATGGTGGTATCTAGCTATGAAAAGTAGAAAATAATATGTACATTATAAAGATGTCCAATTTCATAAGTAAAAGCAGGTAAAAATCACAGTTTAAATACTTAAGTAAAACGCCCTTACACCTATTTCGGGTACCTATAAACAAGTAGGTAACTTTTGTTTTAAGTAGGGGCGTTCCACAATAGAATATGATGCGCGTAAGCTAAGGTCAGCTTATTTTTTTTTACAAAAGTTCTCCAAAGATGAAGTTAACTTCAACTTATTGTTTGTTTTGTGAACGAGTGTCCTCCCGGCTGAGCTGAGTGGCGTGCACGCGACGTCTCGTCGACGCCAAGTCTGTGGTCGCCTACAGCCTACAGCCTAAGCCTTCTCTGAACCGCATTTACTAAAGCACTGGAAACGACTATTGCTAACGTTGTGAATGCATAAACAGGGTGTTAAACGCACTTTTTTAACATTTTGTATAACCTTTTATGAAAATGTTTAATAACTAACAAAATAAAAAACTTCAAATGACAGTAAAAGTCAAATGACTCTAAAGCCATTGAATCGATTTTCACCAAACATTAGCTAATAGCTACCGCAATGGCATCTGGTTTGAACTGAAAAACCGTACTAATATCGATCTATCGTTTGAAAGCTACGATACCACAGACAGGCTTTAAACTTTTGCGTCTGGAGTTAATAAAGAAAAAAAATAAAAACATAAGTATAAGATGCATCTTATGACAACTTGCACTTCAGAATCCAGCAAACCGTTTTGCAGGTTGTTGTAATGAAACACATACTTCCCAAAAATACCCTTCAGGAACAAAGTACCTATTACATCGTTAACATAACACATACAAATAGCACACTTCATGGCATGCAGCTTATTCCATTTACCTTAGTTTACCATATCATCAGTGGACCCTAGATGGTTCCATAAGCCATGGCGAATGGTAACGAAGCGGTGTAAATGTGACTGAAGTGTGCCGAATTGTAGAAGGTGAGATCGGCACATGTGTTCTTCTAGTGGCGAATGATGGATGTGGTGTATTGCGTAATAGTTCGTAGCGTGCTACATAGCAAAAGGTGCTCGTACGCTAGATTATGGTGTGTTCTATTGATAATAAGTATTAATTATATAAAAATCAAAATAATTATTGTATTTAACCGACTCCAAATAGTACGAGTCTGGTGTTTTATTTTTATCAAGGATTTTAATCGTCAACTGAGTTAGCAATACGTTTTATAAGTTACTGAATTTCGGATTCGGTAAACACTTTTCTCCTTTCCTCTATGTCATTAATACCAATTTAAATAACTAATATAATTAAAAATAAAATACGTATGCGTAGGGATTAAGATAAATCTAACAACATCTCACGATCCTAATCCTAGTCCAATTCTATCCTAGTTTAAGCTTCATACTCAGCCAAACAAAAAGTCTAAATAAAAGTTAGTAACTATCATTAAGATAACACTCTTATTCAACGCATACCCTTCACGATAGTGTTAGCAGCACTGCGGCGGGTATTCCCTGAAGATATTACGGCCCAGTGAACCGCGTAACGAAGGCGCACTCCGTAAATAATGTATACGTACCCACTACACCCCTTAGTCATCACATCATACCTTGCAAGGATCTTATAGAAATGACGGGTGCCAACAGATTGAAACAAGACGTTACGTGCAGTTATTTAATCAGGTGATTGTTCTTAGGTGCTACTTTCTTTATTTTAAAATAAACGTGTGATGATTTCCTCTGTGCCTGCCTGGTACTCTAAAAACCATAATTCAGTTTCGGTTACAGATTGCAATAATGAAACAAACAAACGTCCATGATTAATTACATAGTCATACATCTACTGAAAATCATCTCCTTCTGCTCATTCAGTCGAGTAAAAAGAGATCAGGACTTTTGTGTAATCAAACTTATAGTTCTACTGCCTATTTCAATTCTTTAATTCAGCGCTTATTTTGTCATTTTCTTGTGACCCATCAAAGCAATCCCGCCAGTCAGCGAGCCCTACCGCCCTAGAGCCGCCTGCCCCAAACCTAGTTATGATTAACGGCCCCCGAGGAGTTGTCCCTTAGCCCTACGCTGTGCCCTAGCCCTGCGATCACCATCAATTTCGGTGTATATCGGTGGAGCATGATAAATCACGTTTTATTTTAGCTGCGTTGGTGGTATCATGTGTTTAATGGTACAACCCATTGATAACTTTTAGATAACTCTGAAAATATGCTATTTTTGGTCATAATTCCTCCATACCAGTAAACGAAGACAGTATATTACTGAATATGTACTTACAATTGTTATAAGCGAGAATTATTTTTTATTTGTTTTTGGATAACGTTGATTTCTGAACATAATGATGAGATGTTGTCATGTACCAAATGTTTAATTATTATTTTATTTACAAATAACAGTGATTCAAAATTTGTCGCTAAACTTAGCTTTAATAAGCATAAAAAATGTATTCAACAAATTTTCAAATACAATTTAAGAACAAGTAAAAATACTTATATCTGATCAAATCTACAGTTAATACAAAAAAAAATATGCTTGCACTGACTATCTGCTATAGTAAATTCACACAAACTCAAAATTAAATTCAAATGCACATGGTAAAGGTATAATTATTCTAAACATAGAAAGGAAATTATAAAAAAAAAACCTGATCAGATTTATAATACTGACAGTACGTTTACATGTTCACAACATTGGGTGGGTCGACTTATGGTCGACTTGTAGACAAGTTTAAAATTATCCCTATGCTTACAGCTGGGTGTAGCTGTAGGAGCTTGTACACTCGATATAAAGTGTCCGGGTAATAATATGTACATAATGAAATGAGTGCAATATGCGTCCCCGGGACTCTGGAGACCTAGGGCTGCATACATGCAACTGGGTTGCAGTGGATGCGGTATTGTACTGTATGCGATACTAAAGAATTTTGTTTGTGTGATTTGATAGTGATGTTTTTATCCGCTGACAAGCGGGAACTGGTAGATGCTACTCATCGATAATGAAACTGACCATTCTCAAGGATACAATCGAGATTTCTTACAAATTAGAATTCTAATTCTTGCGCTCAAAATTCAAACTCGAACTCAATATGTTTTTAAATTTATGGTTCATTCCAATCAAAAAAAAGCAAAAGGTAAACAAACATAGTATGCGGATGACATTGACATGTGTCAGTTCCATAGTAAGTTTGTTTACGTTTTGCTTTTTTTTGATTGGAATGAAGTATATAGTCTCTAAGTATATAAAATACTTTTAAATAATTATTTTTGTACTAAAACTTATTGGAACATGAATTTATGTCTGATAAACCGCATCTGACAAACCCTGTATGTCTTGGTCAGTCCCCCGGTCTCCAAGGAGCAGGTCCCAGGCGGCAGAGCACTGATTTATTCGGGCGTGTTTACACTCGCGACAGTCGCTTCGTTTAAACAACACTCGTTTTACACCACCAACTGCTCAGGGGAGAAGGGTTTGGATGTTGAAATTATAATTTTATACTTTTGTCACAAATATCTAATGTAATGTAAAAGTGGTAGGTAGGTAGGTATTTCCTGGCAGCTAAACAAAAAAAGTAAGTGAGCTTCCTACTTTAGTAAGAACATGCTTAGGGTTATCCTACCTAGGGATTAGGATTTTTGTAGATGAAACCTTATGTTTTTTTTAATTGGATGATGTACCATTATATCATGGAGCCATCATAATATTAAAATCTAGCCTAAATGCTAATAAGTAATTTAAATTAAACCTAAACTGTTAATTTGATTTACACTAAGAATGTGTCCTATAGCACTTTTCTTATTGTCTCTAGTTAAGGGGAAGACACTCTGATCTTGTGTTCTTTACTGTAGCACTCACTACACTGCACTAAGCAACACTGACACTTTAAATAAGTAACTCAAAAGGTTTTGTCCTGTTCAGTCTTCTCACTAGGTCTGTGTTGTCGAGGTGCTGGATGGCCTCAACATTCACATGGTGATGAAGTCTATGTTCATGAGCTTTGGCGAAAATTTTTTTTATGTTAGCGACCAAGTCCACTTTGAGGTCCCGATGGAGGTCATCATTTCGTATGTACCAGGGTACATTTACTATACCTCTGAGTACTTTGTTCTGGAAGCGGTGTATGATTTGGATGTTGCTTGGTTTGGTACAGCCCCAAAGTAGTATGCCATAAGTCCATACAGGCATAAGGACTTGTTTATATAACAATACCTTATTTTGTGTTGTCAACGATAAGTGTTTACCAAGTAGCCAGTACATTTTGTTGTAACGTAGCTCCAGCTCATCACGTTTCTTTTTGACATGTGCTTTCCAGCGAAGCTTTGCGTCTAGAGTCACGCCTAGATATTTGGCTGTATTCTCGTAAGGTATTACCTGATTGTTTATAAATATCGGGTGATAGTGTTGCTTGTTGTTACTAAAGTCTATGTGAATTGGCTTTGATTCATTGAATTCAATTCGCCATTTCTTCGCCCAGTCGCAGATTTTAGTAACGGCTGTTTGGACCTTTTCCACTGCCTCCGCATGTGTGAACCCTGTTTCCATGATGGCTATGTCATCTGCGAAGGTTGCAATGTTATTTAACTCTCTTACCTTATGAATAATCTGCAAAAAAATTCAAAAGAATGAAAGAACACGGAATTGGGACATTAATTTTTAATCGAAACCAATAAATAGTAAAATAAAATAGTGTAACCTAAGACATCAGGTAAACGTGTAAGGTTTCTAGTATAAATAAAAATAAGATCATATCAAATCCAATTTACAACACCGTCTCTGATATAATTGAGAATTACGGTTAAATGACCCCATAAAGTGACATGAAAGGTGTCTCTACTTTCACTGCTAAAAAAATAATACGCCCGTGGGATATGCAAATAGAAGCGCTAGTATTCCGCATTTATAATTTAAATCCAACCTTACTTTGCGAATTTCCTCCCCCAAGCCGCACACAATTTGACGTTTCGCCCGCGAACCCCCGCTTTGTGCGTCCGACGTGAATGCGTGGCCTAATCTCGATCACGTGCCCGCCACGCGCACGGCTTCTGCACGCGACAACCAGTGTGCACCCACCTTAGGAACACCATTTCAGAACGCAGACGGAAATCCCAAACGAGACCCTATAGGTCAGGCGTAAACGTCAAAATCCAACTATCAAAAATTGGCGGTAAAAACTTTGCTGCTTTGGCGGGAAATAAAAAAGCGTGTCCTTTATCTTAACTGATTGGATAATCTGTGCTCAAACGCTACAGTATATCGTATCGGAAACAGAAATATAAGCTCCAATGTCCTGATTAAGTTGCCTGGTTCAGGGCGTGGAGTAGATCGAAATTATAGTGATTTTTTTTGCATTGGTATCGGATTTCTATTGTGTTGTCAAAGTTTTTGGTGAAATCTGGTAAAATGTCCCGAATCTAATTATTAGCTTTGTCCCGCTTGCGTAGGGTCCCGCCGCAGTAACAATCAACTGGATTTGTGCAGATTTGCTACAAGTTATTTTCGGATTAGGAAAACAAAGTTGAGTAGGAATTACTTTTGTCGTCTCAATAATAATAGAGTTGGTTAGGGTAATAACGTGTAGAGTTTCAATTAATTATATAGGTAATACTTTTTGTTTTGTTTCGATGTTTCGATGCCATATCAAAAAAATATAAATAATCAATATAAAAATATAAGGGAAAATCAAATTATATTTCCTAATTTGAATCCCTGTATTGTAGGCTGAACAGAACAAGAAGCTCTTAAAGACCAAAATATTAAATACTTACTTCTGCTAAATTCTGTGTTATACAGAAAATATACTTACATAATATTTATGGCAGTGAAAATACTTTACCCACTGAAACAACATTATGTTTTTTCATCACATAGATTTAGGGAAAACTTAAGCGATGTGACCCCATCCGCATACATACGAGGTATTTCCCGCATGAATGGGCGCTAATTCCATCTTATTATTTATTCATGACCTGCGGGGGTGCGGGGGTGCGGGGGTGATGGTCGGTCATGTCATACAGGCGCCGCTCTTGAATATATAGGAGAAGACTAAGTTTATTCTTTAAGATTCGTAATTCTGTGGCTAGATAAAGAGGAAACAAATCTACTCATCACAGAAATGTTTGAGCTGGGTGGTAATCTAACCCACGACTTTTGGATTGGCAGTCGTGAGCGTTAACCAATGAGCCCCCCCGTCAGCCAAGCGCAATATGTTATACTTCGAAGGTTTTGAGAAGAAAATATGTATTTTATTTTAGACATTTTTGTATCTATCAGACCGTCTGCCGACTATTGGTATACTTGGTATTTTACAGTTGACACGTATACCTTAAAATGAAAATGAAAATATTTTATTCGAAGAAGGTAGCAGTGTACACTTTTCGAACGTCATTCTTTTATCTACCTAATACGAGGCTCCTACCACTCGGAACTCGTATACCCGCAGTTTCGGGAAGTGTTTGGGGAGTGAGAAGAAACGGCGGGCTCTAAAGAACCTCCCTCCAACACATTTTTTTTTAAAGTAGAATAAAGTATTATATAAGATTTTTTTTCACACACAGCTCCGCTGAGTTCTTCTAGCACATTTTCACACTAGGTAGTAGTATCTACGGATTTTTACCGCGCGCTTTTACTGAAAACGACATTGTGATAATTTTAGTATGATTGGAAAGCGACCACCAGCCAGTACCGTCCTCCGCACAGCTTTCCCATCCGTTTGATGGGTTGACTGTAAAAGTTCAGACTAAACTTATGTTCTCGCCTGTATATTTGCATAGGGATTGCAACGTTTTGTCGCGGAAGCACGTAGCTACCCCATTTTTGAATATCCAACGCGGACAGAGAGGGAAAGCTTATTTTCTTATTTGCTAGAGCTAGACAGAAGATTATGAACTTATAAAAAGTTTACAGAGGATTTGAATAGCAAATTTTGATATGATAGCTTAAATATTTGCTTCGCTTATATAAATAGGATCAAAGTGATTGATCGCATATTATTATAGTTACATAACAATATACATATATTCATGAATAAGTTTGTAGAGGCAAATAATGCTATCTCTTACAAGATTCATTTGCAGTAATGCTTTTAACGATATTGGTAATCCATCTGGCATCCATCTTCGTCATCATCATTACTTACCATCAGGATTCCAGGGGCTACTCAATTTATGATAAAAAACTGGACTACAAAGTGATCGCTTGTTAACGCCGATTATATTAGCTACTTTTGTTAGGAAATATTCAGAAGGGCAGTTACATTTCTATGATATTATGATTAACCTAGATAAATTTATTTAAATGATCCGTGTCGTACAACTTCTCGTGCAACTGAACAACTTTCCCCAAGGATTTTCAACAATACTCTATTCGAAAAATTTTGGCTTCTCAAACAATTTGAACAGCTGCTTCGTGGACAGATACCTATGGAAAATACAAAACTTATTTTGTGAATTCAGTATATGTAATTTATTAGGGTATGTAAAGCTGTTCATATTCATAAATGAATACATGAACGGTTTTTTTATTTTTATTTACAACATAATATTATAGATTTAGTTTTGGACTTCTGTGATTTTCATTTGTTTGTATAATATGATTTTTTATAATTTAATATATTTTATTTATTACTTTATTTCACTAAAATATGAATAAGAAAATACGTAAAGGAGCTTGAACATGTACTGAATGTTCCATTATGAACTCTTTCCAAGTCCTATAACGGATTAAGCTATTATCCAGCATACTCTTCAGTGTTCAAGAGCATTATAAAAATTATCGGACACACGTCGAGCAAACTCTCAAAAGCACTTAACACTATTTTGGCCCGAAACGAGTGGCAGCTACAAGTTTCACCCCAACTGTGCAGTATTTACTGTAGACAATTCGAGTGTTAGTAAGTAAATATACTTTATTGCACACCAACATCAAAAAGAAATATACAACAAAAACTGAACTAAATAAACAAAAAAAAAACTGACTATAATAAGTATACAAGATGATAATTAAGAAATTTTACGAAAAAAATCTCTCTGTACAATGGTACAAAATCTAACAAACGATTTGTATGGAGTGTCCAAAATTAAAAAAAAATTGTGTAAAAAAATTCTCGATACATGTCTTGCCAAATAACATATTGGTTAAAAATAAGTACCAAAACCAGTAATAAAATAACCAAAAGAATGAGTTAATTTGCGGAAAATGGTGTCATGTGCTTTAAAATTATAAAACTTCTCTAGTGTTACAAAAAATGCACCTTCTAGTCTCCTCTTTGTTAAATATGACCACCTAGTGGGCGGCATATTGCGACCACTCGACACAACAGTAACACGCTAGGCACAGCAACGCGCCAGCTGTTCCACTGTGCGCAAACACTCATCTCCGCATTATCTAAAGGATTTGGAAATAATTTCGTTATGTCGAGAGATTCGCAGCGCTTGGACCACTGTGCAATGTTGAAGTACAAATAAGGTTAAGTTTGATATATACAGATGTTATGCTTTTGCTAATAATATAATAATTAACAATATTTTGTCCCGAAGCGAATCGCAGCCACAACTGACTGACTCGGTGGCTCAGTGGTCAGTGCTACTGATCCGAGGGTCGTGGGTTCGATTCCCACCCAGGTCAAACATTTCTGTCATTGATAAGTTTTTTTTTACTCTGTGTCTGGATGAGTACCTATCTATATGTATATGTATGTATTTAAACGTATATGTGTATGTATCTATGTATATCAGTCTCTGGTTCACAAAATACAGCGAATTCTAGTCTGGGGCGAAATGACCGTGTGTGATTTCTCTCGGATATTTATATTTGAAATTATTGAATATTTAAAAACCCAACTAAATAAAAAAATATCCTGTGTTAATATGCGAATCAAGACAAATCTAACTACCCCACATGGACTTGAAAATCTATCCAGCTGTCTAGGCTTCAAGCGGTAACAATGAAACGACCATACCATACCATACACACTTACACAGATAGAAAAGATATCTTACTTTAAGACGCAAATATGTCTTGCACCATGTCTTTCAAATCAAATTATAAATATCTTAATCGAAAATAATTTACTTGGCTTAAATTGATACTAAGACATCCTTAAAGAATTATAATTTTTTTCATAGATTTTGAAAAATTGTTAGTACAAAATGTACAGTATTGAAGTAAAAAAGAATTGCTTACATAAAAATGTTACTCATTTTTAGCGTAAAAGTGAAAAGTCTTGGTAATCCCCACTTGATCCAAGAATTATAATTTGAATGAAACTATAGCAATCTATATAAATTAAGAACTACAGTAATCTTTCTTGGAGAATGCTGGCATTATCAGATGAAAACATAATTTTTATAATATCATCGAGTTTGGCTTCATTCAAGATTTTTGAAGCTAGATCCAAAAATACCTATGTGTATTGCATCAAGAACTTAAACTTTCTTGTCTCAATATTACATTTATGTGTAGATTTTAAATTAAAACTGTATCATGTATTCGTTTTCCGGTCAAGAAACAGACACTCTTAAACGAAACAATTACATTCAAATCTTTCTTGCCAGTATGTAAGTGTTGCCATTATAAAAACTCTCCCTGAGTACCTGGTAAATTCAGCATATACGGTTGCAAATCTTCGTAAATATTTAGAATACTTTTTTACCCTTAATTGTAAAAAAGACTTACTTCTGAAAAATACATTTAAAAACTTTGATTTTCCGAATATTTAAATTAATATTTGGTCGTCTATGGCAGACGATTTAGTCAGTGTTGCAGATGTACTGCTTTTGGCGACTATACAGCCCGATATGAGATCTCCATAGTCTACCACAGCTATGGTAGGGGAAGTTAGTGGAAGTCGACGGATTAGCAGCGGTTTGATGTCTGCGAAACCTCAAAACAGGCTTCATCGCACAAGTTGTCCGCGCGTTTGCGCCATTTATCTCTGTCCTCAGCAAGATTTTCCCAGCCTTGGTGATCAATATTAAACGCTATCATGTCACGCTTCACACAGTCCTTGAAGCGCAATAGCGGTCTCCCAATGTTTCTTTGCGCGTGCGCAACTGCATAACTACAAGAATATGCTGAGTACGCAAGACTGATAAACACCCATCTTGGTCTTACTGTAAGATGTTTGTTGTCTCATACTCTTGCACTCAGCTACCCAAACGTGGTCGCTGCTTTGCCAATACGAATGTCGATCTCCACATCGAGCGAGAGATTGTTTGACACGGTTGATCCAAGGTAAAAAGACTGGTCAGCAAAATAGCTTGCGGATTTTCACAACCTTGAAAAAGCACTACCGTCTTTTGGCATTAATGGACATGGAGAACAAAGCAACGGCTTGGGAAAATTTGTCCATGATACACTGGAGCTCGCTCGCCGTACTCGCAGTGAAGGCTGCATCGTCAGCAAACAAAAGTCTATCAACGAAAATATGTTCACGGTTCCTCTAAAATTTGAGTAGGGAGATATTAAAAAGCTTTCCGCCGGCCGTCGGATATAGGTGAATAGCCTGCTGGTCTTCGCCGAAAGCAGTTTTCAGAAGCATTGTTTGTTTTTGTTATTCTTTTGACTGTGCTTGTTTTTCTTAAGTTATTTTTCTCTTTTTTGTGTGTTGTTTGTTAAATAAATGTTTCTTTATCTTTAAGCATCGAAAATAAAATACCAAACAGGGTAGGAGCTAATACGCAGCCTTGACGAACACCTCTACGCATGTCGAACGGCTCAGATGTTTCACCGTCAAAGACTGCTGTCTTGCTATGCCTTTCATTTCCTCGTGAAGCAATTTCACAAGGCTCAAGAATTTCGGTGGACACCCAATGCGTTCAATGGCAGTATACAAGCCCTCTCTGCTCACGGCGTCGAAGGCCTTGTTGAGGTCCACGAACGCCATGAATAGCGGGTTTTCTGCTCTCTATACTCCTCCTGGAACTGACGAAGTGTGAAAATCATGTCTACTGTGGAGCGCTGGGGGTGGAAACCGCACTGAACCTCAGGATAAACGTGTCCAGCAAGCTTTTGGAGCCATACTAAGATAGGACGTCCAAATAACTCTCCGACTATGCTTAGAACAGAAATTCCACGGTGACAGTTACAATCGCCACGGTCACCTTTCCATCTTGCCCCGTTTCCCGGCACTTGCACAGCAGATTGTGCAGGATTGGCCATAAGCACTTGAGATTTACTATATCGGCTTGGGTGCCGATCTGCCAGGACTCTTGCCGCGTTTCATCTGCTCAACAGCCTGGTATAGTTCCTCAACGGTAGGTTAGTCATCTAGCTCGATCTAGGTAGCCAATTTGGGCATACTTTCGACAGCCTCCGACAGTAGAGACTGGTATAGTGCTCTATCCAGCGTTCCATTTTGCGACGGTTGTCACTGATAACCGTACCATCCACTTCCTTTAGAGGGGCTGTTTGTTTCCTTCCTTTATAGGCTCTATAGCCCGCTTTATGCTTAGATTCCCGGTATCTGCACACGACTGTATCCTACGATAAAGCCCAGTCCAATACGGGTTAGCATAGTAACGTATGCTTCGCTGAAGAGCTGCTTTGGCCTCTCGAAGCTCTTGCTGCGTATCGAGACCGGGGTTCATGCGGTGATTCAGAGCAGCTTTACGTTTTATGTCGAGCAAAGGTTATACATAAATGCTCAAGGTTTTCGGCAAACCAGTCCTGATTTCTGTTCTCCTGGTATCCGAAAGCCATACCTGCCGTGTCTGTTAGGAGTTTTCTAACTTTGTTCCACTCTTCTGTAACTGATGCGGTGTTTCACTTCTTACCATTTCCTCAAACTTTTGGACCTGCATGATTAAAGTTAAATTTCTTCCTGCCGGGTGGTTCGTACGAATGGATATTATTGTGAGTGAAACTGACGCTCGTCACCACCAAAGAGTGATCGGTGTCGCAATCGGCACCGTGAAAGTATCGCGTATGGAGAATTACGCGGAAGTCCCTTTTCCTGGTAAGGGCTAGATCCAGTTGATGCCAGTGTCCTGAACGCGGGTGCTTCAGTAAACTTTTCGCGATAATTTGCCTTTAAAGTAGGTATTGGTTATGCACAGCAGATGTTTAGAGCGAAATTCCAGTAAACGTCGCGTTGGCCGTTATCGTTTAGTTTGCCAACGCCGTGGTCACCAATTTATTCAGGCCATGCTGAGTTATCGGGCATTGAAATCGGCCAAAATCAACAGGTGATCACTGGAATTCACGCCCGGTATCACGTCAGCCAGTTGGTCAAAGAACTGCTTTTTAGTTTTATCGGTTGATGTAAGTGTTGGAGCATAGGCGGATATTGTCGTGACAAAACTGCAACTGCTTTTTAAACCCAACACCATTACACGTTCCGATATGCCACGAGGGTGTTCGATGGACTTCAGTAAGTCGTTTCTGACAGCGAAGCCAACTCTGTGCTCACGCAAGGCAGCGGGATCTTTGCCCTTCCAGAAAAATCGCTTGTAAACCGCATGCACGTTTGCCACCTATGACATAAAAAAAATGTGTAAGAAGCCTCTCGCAAAGATCCTTCATCTAGGAGACTGGTCTCTTAAAAAGCGCAACAGGCGATGTTCAGTCTAGATAGTTCTGTGTCGATGACAGCAGTTTTCCGTAGATGTTGTACTGTCCCCGTTACCTCCACGTTGTTCGGGATTTTTGATTAAACAAATGTAAATTAATTATATATTTTTCCTTTTAATTCTCATAATAACTAAATTATTAAAAGTTATTTTTTTATTTATTAAACAATACCTGAATATTGACAGAGGTAAAACTTTTAACTACATATAAAACACATTTTCGCTGCGCCTGTTTTTAAATAGTAATTAAAAGCGCAAAATGATTAAGTGTTCAAAAATATGTTAAAAGAGCAAAATGTTAAAAGTGCAAATAGATCTACCGGATAATATCAAGAATGAGCCGAGCTCTGTCCATATGATTTTTCATTTTTTTTTTCACTAGCCTACACTATCCCACTGCTGAGCAAAGGCATCATCTCGATTTCACCACGCATCTCTATCCCGAGCCACCCCCTTCCATTGATCGTCAAACCTGTCCCACTAATCAAGCCATCTTCGCTTTTATCAGGATTTCGTTGAGTAAATTTTGGGTTCATGGTTTTACATTATGACGCTTACCTTCCACCATTCTGAAATTCACTCACAGTGATGATATATAGGGTCCTTATGATATACGTGAAAAAATTTTGACCACGGCTTCGAATCTGAACAACTTACCTCAAGGAACCTATATTCAATTCGCAAAAAATATTTTTGACTCGTCGTACTAATTGATCAACCAATCCGCCAATTTTGTATGAGAAGTCCAAAATTTTTTTGCGAACAGAGTATAGGTTCCTTGGGAAAAGTTGTTTAGTTTCATGAGTCACTATTATTACCAAATTTCAAATGCACTTTTTAAACACCTGTATGTTTAAAGCCTAGCTAGGAACTTTCGATCTCAACATCTCATTTACCAAAATTTGTTCAGTAGATTCAGCTGCCGCGGGCAATGAACGATTTCTTCCTCATTCATACGTACATAGGGTATGAGATAACGTATAATAACCCATCCTTTTGGCTATGCCCTATGCTGGTAAAAAATAGAGTTTTGAAGTCAAAATAAAAAATGGGTAAAATAAGATAAAATACCCTATACTGGCAACCCTATACTCTGCATCGCGCGCTTTTCGTCCGTCCAAGGCGGTAAACTTGATTTGTCATGTAATAGTTTGTTATTAGTTTAATAATTAATAGATTGAAGTGAATTGTGAATTGAAGAACCCTCACTGAAGAAAATGGATGAGACTTCTAAATACACTGCTTGCGTCGTGGGATACTCCCCAAGATGTAATTGAAAGATTTAGCGGTAAGTCCAGTTACTGATTAAAAAGCTACCTACTCCGCTGGTTACTGGTATGCTTAATATTTTTAATTTTCATCATTGGGCCCCTTTTTTACTTTACACCCTAACCAAGCTATCGTATCTGCGGGGACGTGGCCTCCTGAGCTTTGAGACAGCTGTCCATCCACTTGCAGTGGAAGTTATGCAGTCATGCTTCTGCTCCACCTGCGTCCTAGCGCGTAAATTGTCCTGCTTATGATGTATTTGTCTTGCTCCAACGGAGATAGAACCATGCTATCAAGGCAGAACCACGAGCAGGACGAATACAGTATTAGCGCAATAAGACCCAGGTGGAGCAAGAGCATCATACTGCACGGACTGTGTTGCAGTGTCTGGACTGCAGTTTTATACTCGAGTAAATTCCTGGTCTGAACCAATGACTTCGAAGAAACCGTTCCATCGTTATGTAGCTAGTTGTTAGTGCATCAGTCCCCCTGGATGAAGCCAGGCTGTAGTCAAACCTGACTGCTGTATAGCGTACGACGGCCAATCATAATCATAAGTCATCAGCTGCTGCACAATATTTGACTTTTAAATGATCAAAAAAAAATGCTAAAAGTGATGAAACCTCTTAACTTGTGAGAATTTAATCAAGTAAATTATATTAGTACAGTTAAACACAGCTCAATGTAAACCGTCTATCAACTCTTTGACTTTATTAATGCAACTTATGTAATTTCAGATACATCAGAATATGTATTATGGCTGAATACAAATAACGAGCCTTGGGAAGAGGTGGTAACTAAATGAAAAAAAAAATGCTGAAATACCAATTCAAAACTTTCAACAGTTCACGAATAAAAATGTGAAAGGTCATTTATGTTGGTAATAAACACTATACAGGCGTTGTTACAAAAAGTGTGTCTGAATATACAGAATACAGGATATTCTAAAACTGCTACTGTAGTGAAGGGGTTAGTATACCTACCCAGTTTGCATGCACCCTGTGATGACCAAAGATTTATACATCCATCAGGACTGATTATGTATGAAGAGTTTTAAATTTTGATTTTCTTTTGAACTATGATCAAACCCATGTAAGTTTAATAATGTTATTTCAGATTTATCTTTGTACAAAGAACAGGTTTTATTTTTTTATAAATATTGGGAACCCTTGTTTGTCAAGCTCCTAAAGTTGAAGCAAAGTCAACTTACAAATGAAAATGCATTACAAATATTGGAAAAATTGAAGACCATGGTGAGAATCTAACATATTTTAAACTTTTTTATTTTCTCTTTTGTCTTTTCGTACTTTTGTCATTTCCTTTTTGTCGTTTTTTGTTTTGTTTTTATTTTTTAATGTCGTCTACCTACCTACTTGGTAGATAATTATATAGATGAGGGAGCATGGAAGCCCTTGACAGTGCTACTTACGATATTGCCAAGGGCTCCTTGTCTCAGGGTATTTTTTATTATATTTAATTTTATTGATTTCAGATAAAAATCACTCTTCAAATTACCCTGTACAACTGGACTACTTAGTTCCACCCCAGAGAAGACTGCCAACAAAAATAAAATTTTTAAGTTCAGAATCTATAGAAGGACTCATTGTTCAAAAACATGTAAGCAATTTTTACCTGAATATTTAAAAATATATTTTAAATTCATACATACTATGCTCTTCTATTTTACGATTTGATTGAATTTAGATAATTTATCATATTATGGCTAATAAATTAATCGTTTTCAGAACGCTGGAGATTGACAATGTCATCAAAAAACAAAAGCAGAAATCTGGCAAATATGAGCTTCAGAGCACCACCGCAAAGGGATTCGACCTTCTTTTAAATTAATCATGTCTTTTATGTAAATTACCCAAAGCAACGTCACACTTGTACCTTATCGTACAAAATTTACGGTATTACGACTTACTATGACATTATGCCAGCTCATGCTATATAAATCCTAAATCTGTAGGCAGTCATTTTTATTGTTAAGTCACTGTTGTCTGCACGCTTCCCTCATCAAGTTAGCGTATATTTATATTTGTTTTAATCTTAATCGTAATTTTGTTTTGGACATTTACTTTAACTCAAAGCAGCTATCGAAATGCATTGTCCTGAGTGTCAAAAGAAAATAAAAATGTTAAAAATACGCGTTACATCTAGAATCTTGATTTAGCTCATAAAATTAATAACTATGTATTACAATGTCCTACTGAGAACTGTAACAGAACAAGGCAATAATAAGGTTGAAAAATAAGTAGAGAAACCATCTTTCTAAAAGTTTTTTGTAATATTTTTTTTCATCAAAACCAAAAATTTAAAGTCGATATCATTTTCATGCTACAGGTTACGAATCTGTGTCTATAATAACCATTTCAAAATATATCACGTCGAAATTAGTGATGAAGTAAAGTTGGTATCTCTATGTAATTGTTGTAACCAGTTGCCTATGTCACTTAGCTCATTTGACGGAACAACAATTTATCTTTTTAATTTTAAGCTTACTGCTGGCTGTGGATTTGGTAGTCTTTGAATTGTATACTTTTGTAGATACTTACTTTGTTATGTTTATAGGTATAAGTTTTATTATTTTTGATAAATAAATAAAAAACTGGAACTTTTTTAAGTACTTTTAACTATAAAATTATCAAGTCCTAGAAAAAATATAAGTGAAAGATTCTGTATTTGCCAAGTTGGAAGTGCTGATCATATAAACACGATAATTGTTGTGAAAAATAATTGTATATTTTAAGACAGAGTGTTAATTTTGTTACAGACTTCCTATTTAGTAGTTATTATCCAAAAAAATAGAACAACTTCTTCTTCTCACTCAACACTGCACAATAATCAACTTACTAATTTTATAGTTTATAGTTATTTAGAGAAAATGTTATTTTATACAGGGTGTTAATTTGGTCGCAGACTTTCGATCCAGGGATTAAATTATTCAAAAAACTGAAGAACTTCGCAAAAAATACTGTCTTTTAACATAAACTAGTTGTACTAGCCGTCAAAGTTTGTGTTAAAAGTATTTTTTGAGAAGTTCTTCAGTTTTTGAATAATTTAATCCCTAGATCGGAAATCTGCGACCAAATTAACACCCTGTATAAAATAAAATTTTCTTTAAATAATTATAAAATTTAATTGAAATATACGAATCTTTCATATCAAGTAATTTTCACTTTAATATAAAAGATTTAAAAATCTTAGCTTAAATAACAGATAATTATCTGAGAGTAATAGTCAATCTTACCATGAAATAGAAACATATTAAATCCAAGAAATAAAGTTATTGGTGTCATGTAGATAAATATTTGGACGGAAAATCATCGTAATCTTAGAAAAAGCCTTAAATTTTAATTCAACAAATATCATTTTTCAAATTTAGAATCGAAACCTCTTGATTCAAGAACGTCTGCTTCTCCATCTAAGTACCAATAAAAGTTGAAACTAAAAATAATATATTTTAATCGAAGAACGTATCAAATTACACCTGATTGATAATTGTGTGATGTAAAATCATTACGCTCTTGGAATGAGTAATATACTTTTTAAAAAAAGAGTCCACATGCTATTGTTTCGAGTATTTAGTTGGTTCGTTTAAATGATAAACTTTGAAACATTTTATGTCTTAATCCGAGTAATTTATTTTTTCCTTATATAGGAAACTGGAAATCTCTTGACTGAAATAAGTTTCTTTGATTGAAGAACTATTTTCGTTCTGTGTATGTACATTTTTCTTACGTACTCGCGGTAAAGAGAAGTATATTCCTTGCTTACGTAATTACATACAGCCGAAAAACAACATTCTGCTTCGTCATTACAGTAAAAACGGCAACAATTTATTTCTTTTATAGTAGATTTCTCTAATAGCTATTCTGTCATGGCTTGCTGAATATAGATTTCATGAATCTAGTAAATGATAGCAGTTTCTGGAACTTTTCTGTTTTTATTAGGGCGTTTTAGCTGTAGTGCTTATGAATAATTAATTAGTTTAAAAAAAAAACATAGTTCCTTTTTGTACTTTTGTCCTCACTAACCACAATGCGTTATTTATTAATTATAGTCATTAACTAATGCGAACTACCATTTCCCGCCCACCAGCAAAGAGGTTACTTATTAGCCGACTACGGAGCAGAAAGAAGGGTAATGTTATTGTACCAACAGCCCTTGAACTGAAGAGTTGGCCCCTCGCGGTGCTAGCGTCTGGTTAGAACAGGATTGTCATAGAGTATGAAATAACAGAACAGACTCCGGCAGAAGGGCTTGCATGATTCAGATGCTTTGAAAGGGTGAGTTATACTCGTATATGCCAGTCCAGTTTTTAGTTTTTATATATAATAGTTATACTTTATATTATATTCAGTTAAGACTATTTCCTACAATGTCAACGAGTCTTCTCTATTTCAGAGAGGCAGTTACTGTATCAAACAAAATTACACTGATTGTCTCTCAGAGACAAGACAGGCTTATTCACAAAACTTACTTGCATACATTATCTAATCCAAAAATGAATAGTGTACAAAACAAATCGGTAACAAGGGGAGGCGTGGCGGCGCCCCGCGGTGCGCGTCTGTCGCCGTGTTGCCAACAACAGAAAAAATATAATTCCACCCATTGTGGCCCATTGT
The DNA here is from genome assembly GCA_958295455.1 of Coleophora deauratella. Taxonomy (NCBI): domain Eukaryota; kingdom Metazoa; phylum Arthropoda; class Insecta; order Lepidoptera; family Coleophoridae; genus Coleophora; species Coleophora deauratella. Next base: position 6,331,956 of record OY282409.1, on the reverse strand, counting down.
GCTGGCAACCCCGATGACAGGTCTCCGTTGGACACATGTTTGAGGCATTTTGGGCCAATTCCTTCGCCTAAGGGCGGTGTTTTAATGTTCTCAATAGATTTATGACGTTGGGGTCGCGACCACCCCCTCACCATGGTTTAACGTTAACAAAATTACCTACGATATAACGTGTAATGAGGTGATTTGGTGAATGGTTATTTAGTGGCTAATGCTCGGTCGGATGGACAGGAAAACGCAGCGATTAGCCAATGTCAGAAGGAAATAAGTATGTCGTAAAAGAAACAACATTAGTTTTCTAGAAATAGACTCTTAAAGCAGTTTGTGTAGTTCGGTCATTATAAGATACTAGAAAGAAATAAACCCGAAAAACTCGATCATAGACCCAAGATAATATTAGGTCCGAAAGAGATTTCGCTGAAAGTCACCGACTACGAGCTCCATACTGTAAGTAGGTGGTTCTGCCTTGCTTGCACGCACGTTGTCCTAATTGTATTATTTGCTAACCGTTTATTCATCAAAACACACAGAGTTCTATAAACTCTACGAAAAACAAAGTAATATAGTTTGGGGTGGATTGTTTTAAGCAACCAGGCGACCATTGCGTCTATTTTGCGTGACAGGCCGGCAACACTGCCAGCCCAGCTTTTCCAGGAAGTCCAGTAGCGACCTTGGGTTGCTGACAACTTCCTGAAGTGATCTCGGGTCACTGAGGTTCGCGATCCTGTAAGATGCTATGTCTCTGTACTTCGGCAGGATATGAGTAGCAGTTTCCTCAGCTTCCATGCATGTATACAAAAGTAATACAAAACTACAAAAATATTAGCGATATTATACGGGTCTAGAGTTGCGGGTTTCGACTCGACTGAAACTTAACTTTTAGCCTTAACCTTAACGATACGTTGCTTCAGCTGTCGTACAACTCACGATGTTCATACACATAAATGAGAGTAGTTGCATAGTTAAGATTATAAAACTACAAAATTAAATATACATGGTGTATCAAAATGTATGTAGGTTATGTTCAAAAGCATCTCCTCTCTTCATCCTACTGAAGAACTGTCCTAAAGATTTTTTAAGATATGATATCTCAGAATTTTGAACTCTCCATAACCAAACCAAGTATAGTTGATCAATTTGTAGTTAAAGTAGATTTTTGCCTATTTGGCTATTTGTGTGGATACGTATACGAATAATACCGTTATAGTGACTGACAGATAAGTGTAGACGAAACCAAGAAATGGAGGAAATATTCTCGATGGACCAAGAAATCAAAATTTTGAGGAAACATTCATTTATATTCCCACCCTGCATGTTCTTAATACATAGTAACTTTCTTATATCGATATCCTCTCGCAATAAGACACCGGACGCCGCCGCCGCCGTGCTGAACCAAACGTGGAGTAAAGGTCAAATAACAAAAAGGTTAAGAAACAGTTTAAAGTCCCTCGTGAATGAAACCTCGTTTGCAATCATCAATCAAACGATGGTAGATTTAGTTTGGCCTCCGCGTGATTGACGTATAGACAGAGGCAAGCTAATGAGTTAGAAACTTCAAAAATAAACTAGTGACAGGCAGGTAATAGGTACGTGAAAAGGGCAACGTCTTCGTACGCTCCAAGATTGCAAGTTGGTCTGTACATGAATTTCAATATAAGAACCTAAAAACCTTAAAATGTTTTACATTCTTTAATTAGTGATTCTATTAGTATTGCTTATGTTAAAAAACAAGGGGGAGAAGCTGTTTTTTAGTCTGTATCTCTTTCTTCAATTTACTCTTTCTTGAACCTAATCTTTCTTATGTTGTCATCATCATACCTATTTGTTAAGATTTTTTCTTATATTTACGACTCTACGTACATATATTTACTCCTATCGTCAATATAACAATAAATGTACTTCAACCGGGAAGTAGCAACATGTAAGAAAGTGCAAAGTTAAGGATTTAGTCTAGTTTCAGCATGGCAATCGATAATTCATAATCAGTTATATTTTTCAGTTTCTTGAAAATATTTCATTTTCCGTTTAATCATGTCGTTTCTTTATAAATATACTCAGAGACGTAACTTAGATTTGCTTAGACCTTTGTACTGTCACTGTACACTTTGTGTTGACCGAGCGTATCTTTACCGTTTGATTCCTACTTATTCCCATCTACAATCTTTAATCACGGTTCAGTTGACATTCATGACGCTATTATTCAAATGCAATGCCGCTACCCACTGCAGCGTCCATAAAGTCAACTCCTTTATGAAACAACCCCGGTCGCGATCCTCTTATACTGTACAAGTACCCCCATTTCCCAGTTGGCGTCGCATTACAGCCTTATCTATGCATGTGGCAGGCGTCCGCACCCTTCAGCCGTTATCTGGATACTGCCAGATTTTGCAACAATAACACCCACCCTCGCAGAGTTATCTCTCCACCAATCATGAAGGGGTTCGGGATTTGAATGAATTTAAAAAAAAAACTTTAGTTTACTGTAGAGTTTGAATTCTGTAAAATGTATCGTAGAAATGTCTTAGAAAACAACTGTATAAAACCGTTTCATACATCTAGGTTTTACTGGTAGGACAATTTGGAATAAAAAAGTTGAAACGGTTATACCAGATTTGCCAGATTTGACTGCCCCATTCAAAAACACTGGGTAATTAGTCACTGGAAATTTAAAATAATTAAAACCTGTAATCTTTACTAACATACTCACATAGACATTAAGTACAAATTGTTACTAATACACTAATATTCTATGGATTCCTTTGGTCCGAAATAAAGAGTTATTTATTTATTTATTTATTTATTTATACTCACTAAATTTTATAGTTTTATAGTTTATAATATTAGGGAAGTATCAAAAATAAATTTAAATAAAATCAATAAATAGCATTAAAAATATTGAAAATCTTTTTCTTTTGATATTAAAATCAGCTATATAGTATTTATTACTAAAATCAAAAATCACTACTAAAATCATAAACTGTGTTTGTCAAAAACTTTACTCATCACATCACTCTTGTATATTTGTGTAACAGGAACAAATCCAGAAAAAATACAAGTTTTTGACACCATGATGAAACTTTATTCATTTGATTAGGTAAATGAAGATCGGATTATGTAGGAAAGTAGATGTTCTCGTGAATATCCCTAGAGGATTATACATTGTACTAAAATTAAACAAGCTTTTTAACTAGAATAGCTCTTCATTTTTTAAACTTTTTTTAACAAAACATAACTTTTGACGAAAGGCAAGAAAATGTCCAAGTACGATAAGTAACTTGTATTAACAACACTTAAATTATAATAAACATTCTGATAAAGTTATCCGCACTATTAGCATTTTGATTACATTCTAATAGTATACATTTTTTTATTATTTTTTTATTTTATTTTTTATATCTGGGACAAATCACACACGGTCATCTGGCCCCAAACTAGGATTCCCTGTATCTTGGGAACCAGAGACTGATATACATACACAAATACTTTTAAATACATACATATATAGATATAATACACCCAGACTCAGAGCAAACAATTCTGCTCATCACAGAAAAGTTTGCCCTGTGTGGGGATCGAACCCACGACTCTCGGATCAGAGGTCAGGATAGTAACCATAGTCAGTCGAAAACATTGGTTTGCGCACCTTGAGATATCCAATGCACCTTTGTCCTTAAATTTAATAGGTAAGCCATTGATATTAACTCACCTGATGGTAAGTGATGATGATGCCAAAGATGGAAGCGGGCTTGCCAAGATTTCCTATTGCAATGGGGAACTGACTATCTTATCTTCATACCGAAACACTTCAAGACTTTCTTTTACTTCTTTACCTGCGTCTGATGAACTCTGATTAATTATCTACATATTGTCAGCATTTCACACTTCACAACATGTGTTTCTATATCACAATCACAGTCTGTGATCAACAGATCAATCACACATCCAAACATATCAACAAACATCCAGCTAAATCCAATCGAGAACCGTTTACCTCCGACAAATGAGTCCGCGAAAGATAGCCATAATCGAAAGCCGCGCCATACGGACGGACCGCTTGCTTGCGCCTGAGCACACCCCCGAGGGCGGTTAGCGCTGCGAACATTCAGCACAACTGTTGCGATACTGATATGTTTTATATTGTGGATTTACACAAGTATAACACAACTGGTCTTGATAGCGGGCCGGTGGAGCGAATGATATGGAGAAAAATGAGGAGTAATGAATGGTCTTGTGAGGGTAGCAACGTGGAGGGATGAGATTTATTGCATAAAAATGTTATGAAAATACTATTTCTGTTTAGTGATTGTTTAGTTGGAACTGAGAAGTTGGTTTACATGAAAAAATATCAAAGAAATTTAGGGCATAGAGAGTATTAAATGTTCTTCGACTATAAATCTCATGGTCGCGCACTTTTGACATGTCTCCTTTTTGGTGAAAATGCGGACTGAAATTGTTCGTTTCTTATGAAATTTGATTTAATGTCCAAAAAGTTATTTGATATACCTAGAGATTTAAAAATTATACTCTTTATATTATTTGTGATGTCGAAAGTAGGATGTGACTTGCTGTGCCTTTGTGTAGCGTATCAGCACTGACTTAAATCACTACGTCACACAGATTTACACTTAGAGTACCTAACTTTAGGGAGATAAACCTAAAGATAATTAGAATGCTCGTATGGCCACACAAATATCTGAAATTTTAAAAACCAAATAAAAACTAACTTCACTTCGAAAGATCTTTTAAACTGTTAACCAACAGTTAAACAACATAATTATTATAAAAACGTAACTTATCTAAAATGTCGACTACGTCTTTCACCTTTTTCTTAAAATTGATTGACCAAAACTATGCGTGATACCACACAAAAATAAAATACACAAACACACACACAATTGACAACCAAAAAACCATTTGGCTTCCAAATTGTGACTATTTAGCCAAGGGTTAAGAAGCCGTACATTTTGCCACAATAGGGGTGTCCTTTTAACACCCATCAGTTTTGATAGTTTGTCGTTTTTGCCCCGTTCATTGAAGGGTTGCCACCCTCACGCCCCACACAACTATTTTTTACTTTTTAATTCGACTTATCAAACGTTTTATAGAAGTTTTTTCATCTTGTGGGATTCCATTGACATTGTTAGTGAAGCGTCTACTCACCTGAATCTCTACTGTGAGCAAACTTTCAAGCCATGCTTTACTTTGCTGCGTACGTTTCATACATTCAGAAAATCTGTTCCAAACGCAACCATTACATACTCTTTGGTCTCGAATGTGAAAAATAAATACAGCAAAATGTAACCGAGAATTAAATTGTTCGTCACAGTGAAAAAATTCGCTTACCAATTTCAAACAATTCCATTTTTATTTAAGAAAGCGCAACACTAGGGTAAAAATGCGAGAGCAATCTCCAAGATTCCTAACATTACCTGCCAATATCGTCGGTCTTTACTTGTTTTACTTTTCTTTCCTTTACTTGTTCTTTGCAGTAACTTACGTCTGGATACGTAAAGACTTACCTAGACTGGTACACCTGGGTAGAAAATTGTACCATCTTTCTTCAATTCATCAAATTTCTCCACAAAGCTGTGGTTTGTGTTGTATCAGGTACCTTACATCAAAAGGTACGTAGCCCATTCAGCGCGTTTTTAAAAAACTAAAGTAGAAGGATAAAATATTACAAAATATAATTCTAGATTACGAAAAATATTTCAAAATATCGTTGTGTATCATTCCAGACCATTCATCTCAGTTGGCAGCTCAAGGGCTCTGTCGAGATTGTCATTTAATTCCCTCTAACTCTCCAATTCCCGAGTGGGTTGGGACCCAGGAAACATACAGTTCCATAAAACGTAGAGCCGACGTCTATTAAAAACTGAAATGCGAAGCTAACTTATCACATACTTAGTAAAAGATTTGGTTCAGCTTCTTTAGAAATGGTAGTATATGTAGTAGACTCTAGGATTCTATTTGAATACCGGATGTATAAAAAAGTTGTACTAATACTTTTAAGGCGGCCTTTTTTCAACAGTATTTGTTAAACAACTTTCAACACTTTTGTGATTCAGCTGCAGACTCTTAAATACTTCGTAAAACTTTTTACAATTTGTTAATTACAAATTCTAACACACATACACACAAACACACACACACACACACACACGCACACACACACACACACCCACACACACACACACACACACACACACACACACACACACACACACACACACACACACACACACACACACACACACGCACACGCACACGCACACGCACACACACTTTTTTACAATATGTTTATGACTTTATGTGTTTAAAAGTTCTGTTAAAGTAAGTTACCTTATGTTTTTTTCCATAATTTTTTTTTTAAGTACTTTACATAGTCTACTTTGTGTTTGTTATAGAAGAGCGAAAACTTCTAGCACAAGCAGATTATTCTGCTTACTAGAAGTTTTTAGAAACTGATATTGTTTATGTAAGTAGATTAAGGAAATAAACTATTTTTAATTTTTTCAAATTCCATTAAAAATTCGAACCTTATTCTCTTCGATTGAAGAAACTTTTGTTTCATGTAACTAAAACTTGCCGTGGTAATATGTGATGGGGAGGTTTAGGAGTGACGTCACCCCGTGTGTCGTTGGCACTGTAAACTGGGGTGCAGAGGGCACCAACTGTTGTCCGACACCGGCGACTTTAGTGATGCATTCGCGAGTAGGGCCACCATGCGCTTGCGATTCCTGCATCGCAACTTCTTCTACTTACTATCTTTTTATACGTAACAGAAATATGTTTTTCTGACAAAATATCTGAAATAAAGTAAAATATTATTTCCTTTATTTTTTTGGTATTACGTTACCATAGTTTTATAGAAAACTTGACACCCTACGATACACCCTTGAATAGAATAGAATGTGTCGAGTAGCTGTACTATTATGGTAATGTCAAAAACCTTCTATATACTTTGCAGTCAGGTGACTGGTCAGCTGTTCTTTGTTGAAAGTAAATTCTTAAGGTAAATTCATTAATTGATTACAGCGGCGGCCTTACCCTTTGCGAGGCTCCGGGCGGCTGGTCTTTGCGAGGCCCTTTGTCCGTCGTGAAAAGTATGTGATGCGAAAGTAGGTCTGGTTGTTTGGTTCGCTTCGGCGGATTTGGACTACAAATAAAAAATCTTCTAGAAATGTGGAAATGACCACTACGTAAATGACCACTTCTGGAAATTACCACTTCTAGTAATGATCACTTCTGAAAATTACCACTTCTAATAATAACCCGTTTTTCTCGAAAGCGATTGATCCTACGAAAAAACTTCACTTGACCAAAAGTGTTCCCCTAAGTGACTCCTACTAGATACAACAATAAAAAGGGGGAGTCGCAAACAAAAAAAAATTTCGACTTTTTTTAAGTCCCTTAGTGGCCAAGCGCTTATTTGTAGTCCTAATCCGCCGAAGCGGTCCAAACATTGATATTAAAATGGTCATTTGAAGAGTGGTCATTACTAGAAGTGGTCATTTCCAGAAGTGGTCATTTACGTAATGGTCATTTCAAGAAGTGGTCGTTTCTAGAAGTTGACATTTTTATTTGTAGTCTAAATCCGCCGAAGCCGCCGCCGCTGCCGTTTGGTTTAGGTATTTGTCATGTTTGACGAGAAATGCTAAAATTATACAAATAAATAAAATTAAAAAAAAAAAAGAGTTTTAATTACATTAAAAGATTTACAAAATTAACAAATACCGAGATGATAAATTTTAAAATTGATGTTTGCGGCTTTTCCTAAGACTAAAATCTTTAATTATAGCCATTTAAAGCACAATAATCTTACGAATGAGCTACGTCATTTTCGATTGAAAGAATAGCAAGGGCTGAAAGCAGATCTTGTGTGATCGAATTCCTCTAATAAGTTTTAATAATTTTAAGCCTCGAAAAACTCTTTTCAGCAGACGCAACTGTAACAGGTGTGGTGGCAATAATTCTCAGGACTATTTCGATAGTGGGGTAAACTTTAGTAATTCTTTTTTCTATTATTTATTTCAGCACCGAGATAATGTCGTCGTTTCCTTCGTACACACGGATGAACATATTCAGTTCTTCGTACAATTCATGTCCATCAATATCACATAATTCTCCTGCTGTCATAGATATTTGCAAGTAGCTGCATAGCTTCAAACTTCTTAATTTCCTTTAATCTTTTTATATTTTAAATGAAATCAAATTTGCTCTCATGATGTTTAAGTGCCTCAAACCTAGGATGGCAGAACCTTAATAAATAATTAAGGATCAAAATCAAAAGCTTTAAATTAAAAAAATATAGTTAAAAAATCTATATTTTTTCAAATTTGTTTGGGTTGTAGCGCGAGGCCCCTGCAAGAGCGAGGCCCCGGGCGATTGCCCCGTTCGCCACCCCCTAAGGCCGCCGCTGATTGATTATGACATCTTGTTGAGCAAACAAGATATTATTAACGACTTATTTGCCACGAAAGTCTGCTCAAATGAATCTTGATGACAACTGCATAAACTATGTGGACTTAGCTTCTCTAGCAGTTTTATATTATTCAGCCTATCCTAAAAGTCCTGAACGTTTGGCCAGCCTACCGCGACCCGGTGCCGCGCAGATGCGCCGGCATCGATGTATGATTAGATCCGCCGCGATTAGGCGCAGGCGGCTATCTCTGCCCGATTGTTGTGGAGAGATTTAGCTAAATCTGTTATGACGCGACTTTTTTGTAACTATTGTGACTGTAATTGCAAAAGTGTTATGTTAAAAATGAAAATTTAAAAGGTGTTTTTGGGCAATTTTTTTTAGGGGTAAAATGTAAACCTGAAATCAAACTTTAAAGATAGCAACTACATACATACTTATATTGACCCACATTCCTGTCATCATGTTCTATAATACTCTTGATTTAGATAGAAGATAAAATATATTGAACTGAATTGCATGAATTTGAACGAACTACTTTTGTTGTACAATTTTGCTGAAATCGTAAATTAAAAATTGAAATGATACAAATATAGCTCATCAGATCATCAAGTCGCTTTTGCGATTTTAACAAAGTTGTACAAAAAGTTATACAGTTTCACCAGCAAGCCCTTAAAGTGTCAAAATCCGTACATAAGCCCAATATGTCTCCTTTATAAAATACATTCACGAACATTTTTAAATCTCAAACATTTTTTTATTCAAGTTACAATTTGTCATCGGGTTCAAGTAGGGGTTCCAAGTTCGAATTAAATGTTCCATTGTCAACTGACACTTGTTAGGGTTGCGACTGTCCCCGCCATGTTTAATTGCTTGTTTACTGACAAATGTTCAATGTGATGGGGCTGGCTGGATGAGGATGAGCAAAGAGATCGGTAATGCTGTTTGAAATTGGAGTTGGTTTTAAAGAGAAGACTTAATCAACGCTTCAAATATTAACCAATAGAATGTGGCTAGATTCGAAGGTCTACGGATATGTGTAGTTATTGGCTTATGAAATTTGAAATAACGAAACATTACAATCCTAACAACAGTTTCATTTACGATTTATTAAAAATATGAAAATAGGTGATTTGAGTTATATAACACCGCCGACGCCTATATGTGTATTTTCTTGAATATTGATTTATCCTGTATAAGACATTTTTTCCCTGAGAAGCGGGAAATGACAAGATGCTACCCACGAAACTAAACTACATTCCTCAAGGAAGCTATATTATCGAAGCTTTCATAATTAGTAATAATAATTGACAGTAATGTCATTAAACTCCTCCAAATTGTTCCTTATAGATTTATGTCCGTCCTACAAGATTCTCACACCGAAAAGGATCAGTTCCTAAGCTCACAGCTTTAACTAATTCGACGTGACGGGCTTGACGCGTTCATGTTAAAAAATAAAAATAAAAAATCGACGGAGGTTGACAAGACTGCACCCAAAACCGTCTTAAGAGATCTCTAAATCCGTCCGCCTGATAAAGATCTCTGACACCTTCGGTTTAAAAAGTTGAAAATTAAAAAGAGAACACACCTAGCTACTGTATTTAAATGAAGTTTTTTGGGAAACCCCACGGTTTTCCCTAAACTACCCCACATGTTGTGAGGGCCTTATTAAGGAAATTATTTTCGGTTTTTAATGTTTATCCGGTTTTTATGGCACGCGAGGTAGATGTTATTAGTTAATGTTCAAATGGCTTTGTTAAGAAATACCCTTAACAAAATCATTTCAGATACTTACCTTTTTATTGTGCAGTGCAGAAGACAATATAATGAGATAAAACCATTTCATTCTTAGGTCTTTATGCTTTAGAGCTGCACCAATTTTAGTGATTATTGACCTAAACACGCCAATCAACATCTTCAATGGTGCGAAACATTTCGTCCACTATACACGCAACAGAAGATCTCAAACAAATGATACTTCTTAAAAAACTATGACCAAGGAAATAAGACTCAAAATTCAACGTATGAGAACAAAATGGTGATGTGATGACTCTCGCCCATCCCATTTCGTATGATCGATCTCGGTAGCCGTATTGTATTCAAATGGCTCGAATTTAAATACAAACCCGCGATTATGTGACGAACTGCGCGTAAGCCGCGCGTCCGGGGAGATTGACATCTCGAGCCTAGAGGTGCTGCTACGCACTGTAGAGACAAACCGCTCGCTTAGCCGCGCAAATGAGGCAGAGGAAACGCTAGAATCTATTGGAATTTGTTCTGGAACATACACAAGCAATTTTAGTATCCCATGGTAAACAAACCGATGATTTATTTGGATTTTGGCTACGGATTTCTATATGAATAGGAAAATACAATCAAATAAATAACTTGTAATTTTAAAAAATGAACCAATTTCATTTCAAATATATTTCTTTCTTTTTATTTTAAAATTTTTTGTACTTTTTCCACGGGATTTGAGCGTTTAAAAATCATAGTGCGTAAGCTCGGTCAGTGTAATCCTGTGGTGGCTGTAGAGTTATAGTGATGCACAATCTTGATCGTTGCACTAATTTCCAGTCTCGACCATTGTTCGCGCTTCCGGCGACCCCAGTGATGAGATAGTATATTCTAAATTTAGAGTTTTTGTGTGTCATAAATCTGGGGTTTCTTTGAACACTCTAAAAAAAGAAAAACTTTTTTGTGAAAGATAAAAGGAAAAACCTTTCGTTTCCAACATTCACGTAATTTAGCAGAGATGATAATGTTGATGATAATAATGATGATGATGGGGTATAGTGAAACTCATTTTGAGTAGATGCGGAAGTTAAATAATACATAAAAAAACAATTACTGAATTTAAACAAATGCATTTATTGAATTTGGTGGTTTTCAGAAATTATGAAATAAAAATAATAATTTATAAACAAAATTAATAAAAAAAAACTAATAATACGTTTAGTAGCCTTCTCTCATGCCTATTACAATTATATTATTAAAATTTAATTATAGCACTTCTAAGGAGCAAAATGTAACATATTTTTCTTGCAAGAAACAAGTTTCTTAGATGTTAATCTACTTGTAACATATGATTCTTATAATCGCATTAAAATTAATACTTATCATATTGTAGATTAATATCGCGCGAAATGAAGACATGTTTACAAATTATAGATGTGTATTTCTACAAATCGTACATAGATATAAATTTTTTTTTTCTAATTAAGATTAATGAAATAGTAAAAGAAGCTTTCTTGTAAAATATAAAAACAGACTAAAGTTACATAAAGTTGGATACAAGAATATTATCTCTGCATAATTTCAACCGCTATGTATAATTTGCTAATATTATAAAACAATAATTCTGTCTATTTGTTACTACTTCACAAACTTCTTTAATTTAGCTTAAAAAGAACAATAACATGCAAAAACATACAGCTTAATGATAGATAACAAAATAGGATGATACCTTTTGTTTGATCTAAAAAAAATACGGCCAGGTCAAATACAGTATCTGTATGTAAATCAGACTTTCTATATACAAAGTAGACCAATAAGCTGATTCATTTGTATGAAGAGTTCAAAACTATTTGCGATATCGGCAAAGTCGTACAACAAAAGTGTTCAGTTTGAAGACCTTATAGTATTGCTACACCTTTTTGCTACACCCCGTATAAATAACGCAGACAACATGGCGGGCAAAACCTAGTGTTGTTATAACCGTGAGAAAGAAGATCTATAGTATTGTGTCCAATAAAGGCTTACGGGGCCGTATTATAATAAATCCACTCAGAATCAATACATGCCATAAATGTTCCAAATCGTCGGGCGACATGACGCGGCAAAGATGATGTTTCGCAGACGCGCATTTTGGCAAATAAAAAAGGTAGATATACAATATTTTTAGTGGCGTGGCGGTGGGATAAACTTTAATGCTGCTATCTGCTAAGATTGCTGCTAGAGGCAATAGCGCCATGGCATTCGATGATTCGATCCATTTTAAGTCTGGCCAGCTGATCACGTAGATGACACCAGCTTTTTTGATCCTCCAAAATATAAAATATTGTCATTTACATTTAAATCAAAATAAAATGAATAAATTTATAATTAAATAAGTGGTAATTAACCTAACTTGGACATCTGGCTCCAAACTGATACAGATACACATATTAATTTCTATAAACTATGATATTTATTAGATATGTAATTCACAGAAATATTAACTTCACATAAGCATTATTTCGAAATTTAAAATTATTATTGCAATAGAAATTTTGTCACTCGCGTTGATGTCTTTTGTAAAGCTGATTCCATACAGACGTAGCGCAAGTAAAAGATATCAACGCGAAACATACGTTGATAAATTTGTGTGAGATAAATTACCTTAGTCTAAGCTTAGTCTTAGACCACTGATTATTTGATTCAGATACGTCATTTAGCATACCTGCGAAACCGCACGGAGACAAATCTTTCATAGGCATAAAACTACAAACTGACTTTAAATCGGCTACAAAATGTGAGCAACAACACGGGTCGTTAATCGCATGATCTTTGTCCCGCGTCTCGTGTGTCAGCCGGATTAGGCGCGCGCGCAGCCGCAGGTAGGCTGAATGAATTGTCAGTGTCGGCGTTGACACCTCCGTTAGGGGTGCGCGGGATACCGGTGGCTCTTCAATTAAACGTTACCAACTGATAGATTATTAAGATATTCTAACGTCATAGATAATATATTGGCGTCGTCGGTGGCTACACAGTAGTAATGGGGCTCTCCTAACCAGAGGTCTCGGGTTCATATCCTTACCAATGTACCAATGAGTTTATCGAAACTTTTACGTACATTTTCATGATGCTATCTAAGATTACGTAAGTATTAATATAATTTAACCGTCTGCTTACTAGTTCCCAATGGACTTTAAAAATGACTCTTTTATCGATTTATCGAGAAGCTCTTCTAATAATTTTCTTCAGACTTCTTAATAATTTATTTAAATACAAAATAGTTTTATTCACTACTGGGAAACCTAAGCATCCTTATCTCACCTGATAAGATAAGATAATACCGTAGAAACAATACTTACCAACATTCTCCAACGCAATGAGAAACCGCCTATCTTATCTCTATGCCGAAACACATCAGTGCCGTTACTTTTAATTAATCCCCTTGTTCGATGATCTGGCAACCCTGTGCTGGCGACGTAATCCTCGTCAGCATTAGTGGCTGCAACACGGGTAGCGCGTGAGAACGGCCCGTGACGCGCGCTTGCGCATGTTAAGTACCTGTCAAGGTCGGTCCGGTATCGTGACATCGACCGATTCAATATACACGAGATATTTGTGATTGGGTGTGACTAATGCAATTAAAGCGATAGCGATCACATAAAAAATTGTGCACTGCGTAGTATACGGGGCCACGAATGTAAGTCTGTGTTGGAGGCTCCATTAAGTGAACCCCAACTTAAGTCTGGCTATGGACTATAGACCCATGCAGCTATTCATACGAAAAGGAAACGCATAGTGTTAAAATCGTACTAACGAACTTTTAGGGACTTACATGTTAACGGAAATTAAAAAAAGTTAAAGTATCTCTTTTTCGTGTTTTTAGGTTGAAATTATTATCAATACCTGCTAAAAATTCATCTAACTTGCATTCAGTCTTAGATCTCTAAGATAGGTAAGACATGATCGTACTTTTGGGGTTGCAGGTATCTATAGGCTGCAGTAGCCACTTTACATAAAGTGGGCAGTCAGCCATTTGCCACCTTGCACATCAAGTATACCTATTATTATTAATCTGATAATTTTAATTCTTAATAAGTTAAAAACGAAAATAGTAATAAACATTTTTTAACTGTCCAAATTGTTTTTAAACTATAACGAACGCACAGTAGATGGATTTACAATAATTTGCAGTTCACATTTTACTGTAACAATTTTATTATATCATAAGGTTCGTTCGTGCCTGGCTAGATATGAATTATTCTAGCCAATGTTGCACCTATGTATAATATTTCAGCTTCTTAAATTTTGTTCATATGTATACCGAGTATACCATTTTTTCACGCTTCATGGCTTCAGTCCTCGTTATAACACGTTTCTTGTTAAGTCGGCATACAAAATTCTTCGCTTCAAACACATTCCAGGGATCATCGCAAAAATCCTCTCAGGGCATGACAGCACTGCCGGCGATGCATGTGCTTGGAGCGACGCGCGTCTGCCTGCGTCTGCTGCCAATCAACCTGGCTTTAACCTAATCCTGGTTAGGATTAAGAAAAAAAATAAAACGAACGGGCCCCTCGTGTCCCGCGCAAGCGTTCACGCTTCGCCGCTTGCGTGAGGCTCGGCAAATATATTATTGCGTTCCATTTTTAAAGTCTGACAAATTTCGACTTAAAATCCTTTTGGTTAGTGTTTTGAATCATCAAGGTAACTTCTAAGTTTTTGCTGGAAATGAATCGTTTTTGATGCTTGAGGTTTCGCGTTGTAATGTAATTGTTGTATGAAAGTATTGTTTGTTTTTGAAAGTTTTTGCTTGACCAACCGCACATTTTTGTGGAAGGATACATGAATTACATTACATATATTTTGATACATGAATTATAAGATTTCATTTAGGAACCAACATTTTAATTAAATTTCTGGGTGCTAAACTAAGATCCAGTACACCATTTCCAGTGAGAATTTAAAACTTTAATTAAGAGGGCGGTTATATCATTTTGACAATAAACCTATAAAAAGTTCTTCCGTTTTTGAAAGTAGAACCAAACATCATTTACGTCATGAGAATTTAAATTTGGTTTGAATTCGGTATTAGTGGTCATTAGAGTTTTTTTTATCAACTGTAAAGAGACATTTTGTGTGAATGAAGTACATATAAGATATAATCGTTTCTGTTGACTTAATTTTGTGATTTTCATAAATATAAATTTTATTAATGATTTAAATATCAAACGACAATGTATTTATTTTCAATATGGTATTTAATGAATAACATTTTTAATATATTTTTGATCTTAGTGGAATTTGACAAAGGCAATGAAACTACTTCGACTGAGAAGAATTCTATGTAGTTATGAGATAATGTTTAGACTATCTAAAATAGTTATATTAGGTAATCCCAACAAAGTCATGTTTCATCTAGTGTTCTATAAAACATAATTTACTACTTTGTATGAAATAAATATAAAAATAAATAGAAATTATGCCAAATCACAAAAGTAATTTATACCTTTTGCCAAATGAAAATACCAGTCGCTGGACCGCAACATCCATTATTTCTAGATAGACACCTAATTTCTACTCGTTTTACAATTCAAAAAGAAAGCAAAATAATAATTCAAAATTAGTTCGTGTGGCTGTCGGCACTCGGCACCCAAGTCTCAGGATCGCAGCCGTAGCCGCCTCGACCGCAGATCGAAATAAGGTTGCGGTTACAACCGCAGCGTTAAATTCACTTTCTTTGCTCAGCCATTTGCGGCCCCTTTGAACCCGGAAAAGAAAACAAAACGAAAAGAATCCTATAGAAAATAAAATCGCTGGGAGCTTAGTGCACACCCCTTAAGAACTGTCAACTGTCAGTCACGAAGGGACCACCTATCACAATTGTACCTTCGCTTTCCGTGAACACCTTTACAACACGGATAAACTAACAATAAGGTGCTGAAATCCATACCTTTGCTAAGCCGCCGAAAAAAAAACAATCCGCCAAAAGTTGCCAGACCGAAAAATAGAGAGAACGTATCCCAAAACAGATTATGACAAGCCCTTATTTTGTTTGTAAACACGACTAGATCTCTTACAATAGCGGCTCGTAATGTGACACCTTTGCTTGATCGGATGGCGAATAAGTAGCGACCATTGATATTCTATATGGCTAATGGAAATAAAAAAAGGAAATTTTAACACTGTGGTAACTTTGAGCGGCAAAATGGGCAAATTGTTGACGTGTGGGCACAGCTGCGTGCAAGTTTATATAATATGTTTATTGTTGGCCGATAATTTGATAATTTATTGTTAAATAGGATGGGCGGATTCGGATGTTCGGATCAACTGACAAGATTATATCGGAACATCTTAGCGAACACACCGATCTTTTAGTAAATCCAAAATTTTGATTTCTTCTTCGAAAATTATAGTGCTCTCTTGCTACAGTTCAATTCAATAGGTATTTAGTATTGACAGTGTTTAAGCATTAAACTGTAAGTAAATTCTTAAACAAAATCTGACTTTATAAATTGCCGAAATTAAACATTAACGAAAATCACTCTAAAATCACGAAACTAAACAATGTTTACATAAGCTAAGTACACAATCGTAAACAAACGTTTCAACAAAAGTGCAATGACAAAATTAAAAACGCCGCGAATAAAATAGGTATTTTTTCAGACGGTACTTATGAATGTGAACTGGATGTGACATGTCTTGAAAAATATGATAATTAAGGACCAGTTTCAAAGTCCGTCAAAAATGTGAAATTACATCAATGATTCAAATAAGAAAGGTACCTACTTACATAACAAAGCTAAATGTTGCATCAAAAATTTATGAGCTACTCAACAAAATTACTTTCCAACTGAAATTTCGAAATAAACTCTTTATTTTCTTGTCTATCATATCTTAAATTTTTATTTAATGAACATCATAAAATAATTCCATTACTGACGCTGAAAAACGATGACGCCACGCCATTTGTATTTCAAACATGTTTAGAACAAAATACTATTTTTGACAGATAATAAAAAGTAAGTAAGTCAAAATGACTAGTAGTCATCTACTCTATTCAATAGAGTGCCTTGGGTAAGTGTAAGCTCTTATTGTAACTTAACAAATAAAGAAATAAAGAAAGAAAAAAAGAAAAAGAAAAACCTTCATCCATGTAGTACAAGAGCTATATGTATAACATTTATTCTTTAGCCTTGCCTTGTAGCTCTGTCCTCTTAACTACGCTGGGTGCATAAAAGAGTCTTAACACTGGTTACCTACCCCTTGACTAACTTGTCAAAAATGACGTGAAGGTATCAATAGAAGTGCCCAGTTCCCGGAGCCGGCCTCACACGACGAGATCGTCTCGACGTAATCCCGAGAAAACTATGAATGGCCTTATTGTGGGCCATTGAGCCGTGTGCTTAGCCTATCTCTATCTTTGCATACAATTGCCTTTCTTGGGCAAACGACAAGGCAGATGCAATGTGCTACCACATTGTGGATAGTGGAGTAAACTAATCTTGGATCTTGTTCTTGTCGTGTGGCACAAATATCCAAATATCCGTCTATCCCCAAGGTATGCCTATATATATAATATATACGGTTGCCTGGGACGAAATGAACCATGGGATGAAATTTCGATTGTATTTCTATACATATTAGGTATTTAGAGTTTAAATTCAACAGCAGGGGTGCGTCTCATTTTATATTATAAAAACGGAAGATATATTTTCATTTCAATAACGCTCAAAAGCTATAATTATCACAAGATATACCAACAGATGATATAATTTTGTTGAATATAACAATTATAAGCTCTAAAGACTACATTATATAAAATCGTTTGATATAACATTTCTAATACATATCGTTATTATCATATAACATTCTCGAGATATAATGTTCATAAGATATAATAACTTTAGATATAATGCTCCGAGTGAGCAGAGAAATTACCAGGGTTTTATTTTCTACTGACTTTTTTATGAAAATCCTTCTATTCAGAATACATACAAAATTCTCACGGATTCTAAACAGGATATGGGAGCGAGCGAAGCGAGCTCGGGAATTCGGAGCACCCTGACTCTGATAATGTAGGTTCGGAGACTGTGATGTGGAGGCGAGCTTGCCTCCCCTCACAGTCGCCGTGTTAGGTTTGATTGATAAAATAACCACAGATAACTGCTTGCTTGCATATTTGCTTGCCTGCATTCATGCTTGCTTGCTTTCATGCTTGCATGCTTGCATGCATGCTTGCTTGCATGCTTGCTTACGTGCTTGCTTGCATCTGGTGCTTTTATACTTGACAAATAAATATCAATTAATTTAGTATACAAAATATATTTTATAAAGAGTTCATATTAGTTATGTAATATTAACAAGAAAACAACATTTTACACTTCCCGTAACGCTGAGTGTACAAGTCCCGCGTGGTAGGGACTTGTACTAGGTAGAAATAAATGACGATTTAAAATCATGTGTTAAGGATCTACATAAATAAAATAAAAAATTGAGTTTGAGTTTTAACATTTAATTAAATTTTAATTATTTTTCAAACTCAAGTTAGAGGCCAAAGCTCTTAAAAACTCGCATTCTGTATATTCCGACTTACGATTCAATGTTTTGTCAATTCAGTTTTATCATCTCCACTGTTATATCTTTTAAATTTATATCTAAGACATGTTATATGTTATTATTAGTAGGTTAAATGAGTCTTATATCATATGATTGTTATATTGTATGTTTATTATATACAGCGTTTATTATACCTTATGAAATTATTCTTTTTAAAATTATATATAGAGTTTATTATATCTGACAATCGTTATATTTAAGAAAATTATATGTTTGGTTTGTATGTATATCTTCTAAATTATATATCTTTTGTATTTATAGATTCTATTACTTACCCTCTCGTTAAAACGTTTAACATGTTGCATATTCTTTCCTTCCTTCCTTCAATCTCTATCAACCAGTCATTTGAGTACCTATATTAGCTCAATAACTTATTTTTCAACGTAGTCGGGTAAAGATTTAATCAGTACTGAGTAGACTATTTAGCGTAATTTAAGCATTGGAATATAGACAGTGGACTCGGTGGCTGCGAAATTCTGCGTCTGGCCACTCGTGGACTAATGACTGCGCGCGGCTTGGGCTGTCCTCCCATAGCAGCCCCGGCAAGCAGTGAAGATCAGGGCTGCCTCTTATCGGTGTGCTTGCGAGGACTCTTGCTGGTATTTGTGGAAAACACAGGAACAGTAATGCCCGGCAACATGCTTACAAGTGGAGTGAAAAAGGTGAGGTAATAAAATTAAATGCCTATACAAAGTTGGCTAATCACGTGATCGGTTTGTATTAAAAGTTCAAACTGTGAATTTCGAAGCTCGACTAGAATCCTATCTTTAAATATTTACTTGCCACTAAGGTTTTTATTACATTCTGTATAAGTGAAGATAGGTTTGTGATATTCCGGAAATGCAGCTGCACCAAAACGCCAATTAATAGAATTTTCTGATGTAGAAACAAACATTTTCCAGATGAAACTATTTTATTTATTTTATTTATTTACACTTTATTGTACACAGAAAAGAGACACAAACAGATATTAACAAGGAAAGAACATACAAAAGGTACAGCTTATTTCTAAAAGAAATTTCTTCCAGCAGACCTAAGACAAGGAAAGTTGTAGAAAGAAACTATGGTCGGTTCGCATTTAAAAAACTTACAAGTTTACATGAGAAGTGCTTATTAGTTTGCGTTTAATTTAGACTGCACTCTAAATAAATCAAATTAGGCATTTATATTTTATATTTCAAGTAAAGCTTAAATATCGAAAAGAAGTAGTAATTTTAGTATTAAATAAGAAGAAATTAGTAAAGTTCTTTTTTTTCTCATCGTGTGCCACAATTATTGTCTATTCTAATACTCTTGTTAAATATTTGCAACATTAACAAATACAAAAAAATAATAAGCAACTTCGTATAATGTGACCACATGCTCAATTATTTAGTGAAAACTTTTGCATCAACAACAGCATTTTCCCCAATGGCAACCCTGGTCTCCGTCTAGTTCAGTAATGAAGCAATTTAAATGCATGAGGAGGGCGCGAGCGCTTGGTGGGGAGAAAACCAGCCCAGGCGCAGTGACGTAAGCAGAAAGCCGTTACGTTTAAAAAGGGTTCTTGTGTCCGTAGAAAAGGATTCGTTTTTAGATGGTAGATAGTTGTACTTGAGTCGTTTTTGAGGAGGAACATGGTAGGAGGTATAGATGATAGTGGATGGTCGGGGTAAGCGCGGTATATCTCAGCAGGTAGAGGATTACACTGGGGCTCGGCGTGTGGAACTACGAAAATGTTTTCCCAACTTATTTGGGAGTGAAAGGAAAAGTCAAAGTGAAAGTGATATCGGTTGGAACTGCCAAGGGATGGGTAGTTTGTTTTTGACGTCTCGATTTTATTAAGGGCTGAATATTTCGATTTTTGGGCTTAATAAAGTTAGACAATAGGCTCTAACATACTTACGAATGATAAGCTTCAATGAAAATGAACAAAAACT
The DNA here is from genome assembly GCA_958295455.1 of Coleophora deauratella. Lineage (NCBI taxonomy): Eukaryota > Metazoa > Arthropoda > Insecta > Lepidoptera > Coleophoridae > Coleophora > Coleophora deauratella. The sequence goes on along the minus strand of OY282409.1, from coordinate 6,311,286 downwards.
AATGTTTATATGTGTCATTGTTTCTGGAAATAATAATAAATATTGGTAATTATTACAGGTCACTTAATAATTTCAATTTTTAAAAAGAAGAGGAGTAATAAGTTCTCATAACTTAACGTTTAAATTTTGAAATTTAAAAAAGTACGTTTGAAATTTTAATGGGACTCAGAATCAAGTTTAAAATATAGGAAAAATATTGAAAAAATCTGCTCCTCAAATTATTTTTTCAGTTTCACATACTATATGGAATGCAATAAAGCTATTGAGAGTTGATTATTGAATACTGAATCAAGAATTTGTATGTAAAACTGAAAAAAAGTTGTAGATCAGATTTATTTAATACTTTTCCTGTATTCTATAGGTACTTGATTCTGAGTAACTCCTTAAAATCTCAAACCCACTTTTTTTTAACATCATGTATTTTAATGTTCGTACATGCTGATTAGCTGCTGGCTTATTTTGTACGAAGAGGCCACAATAATTTCAGTATTTAGTAATCCAGTATGATGACTTTCGTTATACAGGTCAAAATCGGAAACAAAGCTATAGTCACAATCATCTGCCCTAATCTATGAGTCATGAACCTCTGTATTAGATACAAGTCTATAGGAATGAAAACTAAACCATAATAGTCTTGAGGAACTAAATAGTGATAACATCTATATTAATCGGAAACATATAATATATAACGTAATATTTGTCCTGGTTGGGAATCGCACATACGACCCTCGACCTAGCAGACAGGGCTTCAAACCAGGTACTTAAATAATTTTAAAAAGTAAGAGCTTACATACTGACCATGTGAACAAAGTCGTGGGCTACACATATAATACGTATAAGTAATAAGTTATCGACATGGGAGTTTGCATGCACCACATAAATCAGACAGCGCGGCCGCCCATTCGAAAGGCTTCTGTGGGAAATATTAATTATAGATTGCAACTTTATTTACTGCTCGAATCGACTGTGTCTCGAAAAAATAGTGGGCAGTTGATATTTCATGTACAGGATGGAAAAAGACCAATTCTAGATATATATAATCTAAGGGATCTACCGGTACTTCCCAGTTAAAATTTTTCGTCCGTCATTGTACAGTATTCTACAAAATCACTGCCTGTCTGTTGGTACATAAAGCATAATACAAAAGTATACTTTATGAGATTAGTAAAAAATATGTAAATAATAAATTTAATTGCACACAATATTAAACAAAGTGTATTGTGCAACTTTAAGAAACTATTTTAATACCTTATCAGATCCTGAAAAAACAAAGGTCTTTTAATTTCTCTCTTAGTTTGAACGGCGCGGTCGTTATGGAGCGAGGCATGTGTCACTTGGCTAGCGGGTTCGTAATGTTATTCCGCCCACCGATTCCACCTTTTCCACAGATACACATCGGTGGCTCTGGTTGTAACGCCTATAGGATGTGTAGTGCACACACCATAGATTTCTTCTACACAAGCTTATATTTAAGGTTTTGTCGTTTGATAAACGTACTCGTACATGTAGAGGTTTTTCTCGCTTCGCTACCACTTCCCGAAACCGTTAAGAAAGTGTACAAGTTCCAGGTGGTAGGGCTTTTGTAGAAAAAATAAGGATTTAAAAGAACGTGTAAACGTTAACAACCCATAGGTATCGTCCCCACTGCAGGGGTACGGGTCTCTTCCCATACCGCGGGAAGGATAGGCCATACTCCACACACGGGGATTAATTGTAAGTCCAGATTGGTGGAGGTTGTGGGGCTAGTGGCCAACCCCAGTGTCAGAAGTTTTCAAACCGCCTATACGTATAAGTCCTCCGACATGGCTTCACGACTGCCATCTAGTGATAGAAGCCGGCGTGTATGAATACTTGCGTGTACAGAATCTACTTAATTTAAAAAAAAAAAACACATTTTGAGTTTGAGTTTACAGGACATGAGAGGGTACACTCAATCTCCTGGCTTGTTCCCTATTTGGGGTCAGCCCTCCTGATACTCTTTTGCCACTCTTGGTGATTCTGTATCATTTCTGGCGTTAAGCCTAGCGTCATCATGTCATTGGAGACGGTACGCATCCAGGTGGTCGGCGGGCGTCCTCTGCCTCTTTTGCCTTCCTCTATGACATACGTCGCGTCATATGGTCTTCATCCCGACGCATCACGTGACCATACCAACGCAAACGGTTCTCTTGTATTTGTGTTGGATTTCAGCGACATTGAAAGTCCCTCGGATGTATTCGTTTTAAACTTTATCGAGTCTAGTAACTCCTGCCGCCCAACGCAGAATATTCATCTCTGTTACGAGCACTTTTTGTTCATCGCATTTCCGTGTCGCCCAGCATACGCACCCATAGAGCATGGCCGGTCTTACAGCTCGCTTATACACGGTGCCTTTAGTTTTGATGGGCATTTTTGCATCACAGAGAACACCAGAAAGCGACCTCCATTTCAGCCAGCCTGTCTTAATTCTGTTCTCTATGTCTCTTTCCGTGTTAGCTTTTGTAGTAACAATGGATCACAGGTACTTGAATTCCTCAACCTTGTTTAGGCGAGTTCCATCAATGGTTGGTGATACTTGGGTGCTGCTGGTGTTCCCAGAAAAGTTGCAGTGCATATATTCGGTCTTTTGTCGACTCACGCGTAGCCCTCTCCTTTCTAGAGCTTTTTGCCATTTCTGGAGACTATCTTGAATACCCGGAAGAGCTATCGCCGAACTATCATCGACATTACACTGGCATCTGAGAGGATCTCGAACTGCATATCCAACTGGCATGTGTCCGAGGAAGCCTCATGCTCGGACCACAGATGGGTAAGGTTTGATCTGCAAGTAAGAACTAAGGAGGCGCCACCACGCAGGAACCCACGCAGGACCGACAGGACTATCTACTGCAACCGGTTGCAGGAGAGGGTTCTCGGACTTGAGGTCCCTGAAAGGATAAAGGGCGCTAACCAAATAGAAACACAGGTAGAGCTTCTGACAGGCTGCATCACAGAGTCCTACCAAGAAGCGTGTCCACTGACGATACCACCGACGACCAGCGGCCTAAAGGTAAACTGGTGGGGACCCGAACTGGAGAGGCTCAGGAAAAAGGTCAGGAGGCTATTTAATAGAGCTATGAATACTAACGGTGATTTGGACTGGGACAACTACAGAGATGTGAAGTCCAAATTAAAGAAGCGAATACGATATCGTAGCACAGCGTCATGGAGACGCTTCTGCGACGGTATTGAAACGTGTCCGCAGGCAAACAGGGTAAGGAAAGTCCTCTCCAATGGACCCAATCAAGAATTGGGATCACTCCGAAAACCTGACGAAACGCTCACCAGCAACCCGGATGAAATCCAAGACCTCCTGTTACAAACACACTTTCCTGGCTGTAACATAGTCCCGGGGATCAGCTGGATGGACAATACGACAGAAGCGAATGACGAAGACTGGCTTGTAGCAGACAAGGTAGTCTCCGTACAAAGGGTAAACTGGGCTCTAAACAGCTTTCAACCATACAAGTCGGCGGGCTGTGATGGCGTCTTTCCAGCACTCTTGCAGTGGGGGAGGGACGACATCATTGAAGCGCTGACCAAGATTCTCAAGGCGTGCCTAGCCCACAGGTATATCCCGCATGCCTGGAGAGAGGTGAAAGTGATATTCATACCTAAACCAGGTAAGAGTGACTACACGGACGCTAAATCCTTCAGACCCATCAGCCTCACCTCCTTCTTACTTAAGACGCTGGAGAGGCTGTGTGACAGGGAACTGCGGGAGAATGCTCTGAAGAACATCCCTCTGCACCGAAATCAACATGCATACAGTCAGGGGAAATCAACTGAATCAGCTCTGCACGCTGTAGTCAGCAGAATCGAGACAGCAATACAAAGTAAGTCTATGTGCCTGGGGACCTTCATTGACATAGAGGGTGCTTTCGACAAGACAAACTTTAGTAGCATGAGAGCGGCACTCCAAAAGCATGGAGTTAACGCAACCATTACGGACTGGATCGAAAACATGCTCCGACAAAGGGTAATTAAGCAAACGAACAAGGAAGACGGCGGAGCCATTGTCGCGAGAGGGTGCCCGCAGGGAGGCGTCCTCTCGCCTCTCCTATGGAACCTGGTGGTAAATGACCTGATTACTATCTTGAACAACAACCACTTCCATACGATAGGATACGCAGACGATCTGGCTATCCTCGTGTCAGGTAAATTTGCCCACATAGTCTGCGACCTGACTCGGTCTGCACTCCGGATCGTGGAGCGCTGGTGCCGCGGATATGAACTGTCCGTGAATCCAGCTAAAACGGAACTGGTCCTATTCACCAATAAACGAAACCTAGGTAATTACCAACTACCTAAGCTCTTCAACACTGAACTCTGTCTGTCCACTAAAGTTAAGTACTTGGGCGTGACACTGGATAACAAACTGAACTGGAGTCACCACTTAGACAACAAAATAGAAAGAGCAACTATTGCCCTGTGGCAGTGCCGTAGAATGGTAGGTAGAAAGTGGGGTCTCTCCCCGAAAATCATGCTATGGCTCTACACAGCGGTAATAAGGCCGATGATATGTTATGGCGCGGTTGTCTGGTGGTCAAGAACCAGACAAACAACCGTCGTAAGTAAACTGCAAAGATTTCAAAGGATGGCTTGCATGGCGGTGACGGGGTGCATGCGGACAACTCCAACTGCTGCCCTGGAAACCATCATGGACCTGCCCCCTCTGCATCTCTTTATTGAACAAGAAGCAGCCACTGCGGCTGCACGCCTGAGGCTACTTTCACTCTGGAGTACGGACAGAACTCCCCACGCGGAGCTTCTTAACGAAATTACCACTGAGGAGCCACTGTTCATGGCTACACTGGACAGGATCCCAAAACAGTACGTATTTGACAAAAAATACAATATACAACTCTACGAGGACCCATGGGAGAGTCAGAACCTGAAGGAGCTTCGGATCTTTACCGACGGCTCCAAAACAGGCTCAGGCACCGGATATGGCGTCTTCTCCGAGGACCTAAACATCTTCATAGCCAAGCCCCTTGGAGAACACACTACGGTCTTCCAAGCCGAATGTATGGGTATCATTACGGCGGCGGATGAGATTGCTGCAAGGAAGGTACGTGACTACCCGATTCGTATCCTCTCCGACAGCAGGGCAGTACTACAAGCCCTGCAGAGTAGCACAATTACGTCGGGGCTCATACTGGAGTGTCACCGTAAGTTGTCAGAGCTATGTCACCACAGTGACATCACTCTACAATGGATTAAGGGTCACAGCAACTCGCGCGGCAATGACGGGGCGGACGAGCTAGCCAGGAGGGGGTCGGGACAAGCGGCGGTAGGGCCAGAACCCATCATCCCACTTCCATCAAACTGGCCGAGATCAGTACTCCGTCAACGCACTAGGAACAGACACAAGGAATACTGGTCGAACCTAGAGACCTGCCGTCAGACAAGGTTGGTTTTACCAGAATTAAATCCCGGCCTATCCAGAAAGCTTCTAAGACTGGAGAGAAATCAGCTCCGCAAGCTTGTTGCTGCTATCACTGGACATGGACCTTACAACAAACACTTGTTCACCTTGGGTGTTACAGACAGCCCACTGTGCCGAGCATGCATGGAAGCTGAGGAAACTGCTGCTCATATCCTGCTGGAATGCGGAGAGGTAGCATCGTACAGGTTCGCGCACCTCGGTGAACCGAGGTCACTTCAGGAAGTCGTCAGCAACCCCAGGTCGCTACTGGACTTCTTGGAGGAGCTGGGCTGGCAGTGATGCCGGCCTATCACGCAAAATGGGCGCAATGGTCGCCTGGTTGCGGAAAACAGCCCGCCCTAACCTATAACCTATAACCTATATATACCCGGAAGAGAGTCTTCAATCAGGATTACATCGTCAGCGTATAAAAGTGACCATGGAGCTGGTTTCTGAAGATCTTTGGTGATGTAGTATTGTTAGAGCAGATCCCTGATGGACTCCGACCTTGACTTCGAAGCTGTTGCCTGTATTAGAAGGTGAAACTACTCTAGTGGTGACGTCTTTATACATATCCTGTATGATGCTGATGTATTGCTCAGGTATCAGTTGGGCTCTAAGTGCTTGCCATATGAGCTGACGTGGTATTCGGTCAAAAGCTTTCTCTAAGTCTATAAAGACAAGGTGGAGATCCTTTTTCAGGACTTTATATTTTTCCAGCAGTATGCTTATCGAGTGAATTGCATCTGTAGTGCCTACTCCGCTAGTAAAACCGCACTGGTTTAGAGTAATTTCGGAGAGTTTATTTAGTCGTTTTATAATTACTCTTTCCCATATCTAGGGTGTGTGACGTTAATTTGATGGCTCTATAGTTTCCACATTCAGCTATATTTCCCTTGTTCTTGTAGAATGGTATCATGTTGCTACACCTCCATATATCAGGCATTTTCCTCGTCATCAGGATGAGGTTGAATAGGTTTGTTCGCCATATAACTCCAGCTGTGCCCGTTTTCTTCCAGAGCTCGTCCGGGATTTCGTCTGGGCCTGTAGCTTTCCCATTTTTCATACCTGATATGGCGGCCTCACTTCAGATGGTGTGATAGCTTCAATGGGGCCAACTATGAATGGCAGGGGATTAAGTGGCTCCTGTGGGAACTCCTCATTTAAGAGGTGCTGAATTTAAGAGGTTCTATTGTAAAATATTTTTTTACGCAGTCACCTAAAAGGTAAAGAAAAAAGCTGATTGAGATGAAAGAGTGGAAAACAGGCTGCGTAGGTGAACATTTTGACATGGATTTACTGTGACTGAATCGAATCACTCATGGAGGCTGTTTTGAAGTCTCGTACATCAGCCCTCACTCCGTTAGATATCTATTATATACTCAAATGAATTAATGAATTCTAATATGATAAAGTGACAGCTGTCAAATCTAAATAACTAGTCAAATAGAGGTTATCATTATTCAAGATATCGAAGTTTGGTAAAATATTTTATAGGTTTTCACATGTTTAAAAGATCTGTCTTGTTTAGTCGTATAATTGTATTGTATAGTACTGAAATTGAATACGAATACAATACATTTTAGGATGAAAAATTTACATGACGATTACTTTTCGAAATTGAAAATAATAGAGCTCTACTCAGTCTTTGCTTAGAAAATAGGATCCATGCAGAGTTTTATTGTTTTCTCTGTTGAGTTTTACTGTATGTTACGAGGTAGCTCGCTACGCTACGTGGGTAACTAATGTCATGCAGGTACCTAATAGGTCTTTATGATCAACGGAAGTAAGTCAATCAATGGATTAACGATAATATTTATGTAATGGGTATGAATGTTTACATCCTTTGTTCTATAATATAACTATATTCTTAGTCGGGATCATTTAAAGTATCGTTGTGGACATATGTAGTTGCGGTCATATCAAATTTCAAAATAAGTCCCGTAATTTATTTTAAAATGAAGCTAATTTTATTAGCAAAACTTGTACTTTTTCATAATTTTTTTGTTGTGTGTGATAATCAAGAAGAAAGTAAAATAGTTATAGAGCATTACAGGAAAGAAATGGAGGAAGATTCCAACGATCCCATTATAAAAAGATATAAGGAAAATTGTGATAAATTGGGGACTAATCCCTACTTTGACATAGATCAGGTGGTGGAGAAGGTGTGGCGGATCTACCACACCTGGGAGGTGCCCCCGATGCCAACCAAGTGCATAGACGTCACCTTCGTGATACCGAATGCCAAGGTATTATTCCCTTCACAATCTCAATTACAGAATATGACCATTCTTGGTTGATTCATATAAGAGAGATCACCTCATCATCAGCCAAAAGATGTCCGCCTGCTGGACAAAGGCTTCCCCAAGGATTTCCACGACGTCCAGTCTTGCGTTACCCGCATCCAGTGGGCTTCTCGCGACCTTCACCAGTGCGCGATCTCCACTCGAGAACTTTCCTGCCACTACCCCTATTATATTACTGCTCAAGGCCAATAGTTCTAAATAAGTATACGATGCACTTGGGATCGAGTTCTTATTACTTAGTAATAACGTTGATTTTTAAAAGTATACATTTATACAAATTGCAGGTTAAAGAGTCTGTGCAGGCCCACATCGCGCCGTACCTGGTGCACACGCCAACCTGGGCCGCCGCCGCGCTCTACATGTCTATGGGCCAGTCCAGCCAGGACATCCTGCTGTTCACAGACAACGGCCCCGCGGGCAGGTTCTCTGGGGTGCCTGCTGGAATCCGTGATGATCGTATGCAATAGCTCCTTACTAAACATAAGGGCCTGGTCTCTCTCTTATCTTGTAGCAAAATTTTACCGTGCTTTCACAAAGAACGAGCGGCCGTTACCTGGTGTTGTACTTAACTTTACCTGGCAGTCACGTGAAGGGCATTTTGCCACCTATGGATGTGTGCAATGCGACGTTCGTAATTATCTAGTAATCAAATGTGCAAGTTTATTCACGCTGTTTTCCTTCACCGTTAAAGCAATCGGTATCAAAACCGGGAGTTGACTGCATGAAAAATAAATTACGAGATACTATTGACTAAATAGCTCTTTAATTGAAATTGTTGAAAAACTTAATCACTTTAATTTTCATTAAATTTTCAATTTTTAATTTATAAGAATTTCCTAATTAGTATGCAAACTACTATTTTGAACAATGACGTCATCGTACAATATTTCAAACATTTTTAGAACAAAATGCCGTTATTGACATTTGATAAAAAGTAACACAAATGACTAGCAGTCAACTACCGCAAAGGGCCGAGATATTACCGTGGAGTTAGTGATACTTTTTGGAGGTAAGAGAGAATATTTTATTTGGGCGTGGTGCAGGTAAGAGAGTCAAAGACGTAAGTGCGGTGGGTTCAAGTTGGTCATTACACGCCAATCGGCGTAATGTTCTGGTTGACACAATACTTACGTTGTAAAACGTTAGACTTAGGGGCCATCCATAAATTACGTCACGCGTATTTCATATTTCGTATTTTTTGACCCCTCCCCCGTCCTTGTCACAGATGGGCACATTTATGGGACCACCCCCTCCCTGGTGTGACGTCACGTATTTTGCAAGTTTTTCGCCCAGAATTGAATAAATGAAAGCAAAAATTCCAAAATTATACATTTTTTCTTATTTATTATGTGCCGTCATAACGTTTATGACTCCCCCCTACCCCTTGTCACATAATGTCACACTTCGTTGACCCCCTCCCTCCTCCTTAACGTGTGACGTAATTTATGGATGGCCCCTTATGTATTACAGTGTATTTCGGAAATAAACATTCAGTCTGATTGTGTTGCATGTCGCCACTGCCCTCTAGGATATCGAGTTGTTCACCGACCCAGCGGCCATTTTTTGAGGATTGTTCTGGAATTTAACGAACGCACCTCGGAGGTGTTTCAGCTGTGTGGGGCTGGTAAGGCAGTCAAAAATGCAATGCAAAGTAGGTAAACAATCAAGGCCCAACAAAAGACGCTCCACGCATATGTATATACGGCATTGTATGTCGCCACTGCCTCTCTCTACATGTTACAATTTTCTTACAGTGTTTCCACGAAGCCTCCACAAGAACGTGATCTTCCTCCTGCAGTTCCAATTCAAGCTGCTTGAAGGTGGCAGGTTCCTTGTCATCCTGGACTGTAAGTCAGGCACTGCTATGCTCCTGGCGTCGGCGAAGGAACGAGTCATGACAAACGAAACCGAGGTTGTGGCTGCAAAGTTATCGTTTGGGAGCCTGGGCAGTCCCTCTTGCCTGGAACCAAAGCCTACATTTATGAATGTATGACTTCATTTTAGGTAAAGACAAAAGTGGGGGGAAGGATTATTATCGAAACTTGAAATAAATATTTTTTCTACTGAAAATTGTTTTGGTTTCACAAAAGCAGTGTTTTTCAACCTGTAGGTCGCGAAGCCTTTCTCAAGGGGTCGCCGGTAAAATAAAAAGAAAGTATTTATAGGTCCTACACTGCAATGAAAAAATACGATTTCACTGAGATGGCTGGACCTGTGAATTTGTTATAACGTGGTTCTATTTTGGAGACCTTAATAACTAAATCATTTTCTAAATGAAGAAAATTATAAACGTAGTCTTTCAGATCAGTGGATCACAAAAAAATTTTATGTTAATGGACCTAGGGGGGGTCTCAAGAATTTTTTAACATGTAAAGGGATGGGGTATTAAAAAATGTTGAAAAACACTGCACTAAAGCATTTCAATATGAAAACAGTATTCTAGAGAACAAACAAAACGATAATGTTTTTTTTTTAAATATGTATTATAAATTCGATAGCGTGTGTATCTGTTTGTTTGTTATTCTTTCGCAATAAAGATAACGATCCGATTTCACAGAGATATAAGTAGAGCTCAAACATAGGGCGGAAAAAGCCTGAAAAATAGTACATTACAGTAATAATACATACAAATGATAAGAGAATATTATGCTCGTAATATATGTGGTAAATTCCTGCTGCATATTAGTACTTACATACACCAAATGAATGAAATGAATTAAAATATTACTTTAGTAGGGAGTGATTCAAGTCTTTTCCCAAGGGACCCATACAATCGAAGCGTATTTTATTTATTTTCCATACAAATTAACCAAGTTGATTAAAGAACGTTGTATATGGAGTTCAATTTTTTTGCATCATGTATGGTATCGTCGGAAAAGTTGTTCTGTTTCATGAATTGATGCCACACTCAACGGAAACGAAACGAAAAAACACCATAACGTACAAATCAATGATAAATAATATAATAATTTTCGGATGTAATTAAACCTGGATGATAAAGAATAATGTGGAAATCCAGTGTTAAATTAAAACAATAGATTGTCTATAAACAATGATTACAGAATCAGGTGACATATTGAAAATTTCCAAGTTTATGAGAAAACCGTGAGATCAACTCAAAATATTTATTCAACCGAAGATGAGATCTTTCTTGTTTCAAAACTGCATCGTATTATATTAAAACGAGCGACTCCTATACATCTGTTGAGTATCAAAATGACATCTGTACATTACGGACGTATCTTTGTCGCAATTAGCGTTTTTATGGTCACAGTACCAGATGTTAGTACAGGGAAGTTGGCGAGGCGGCATGTGATGTGTGACAAGTTGGGGCAGGATCCTGGTTTCGACATTAACGCCGTGCTGGGCAAGCCCTGGCGCATCCAGCACGCGTGGAATTCACCAGGAAACCGGTGTCACGAGTTGAAGTTCAGAGCACTTAATCCGTCAGTGCTTGTAAGTTGCTATATTCAATTTTCCTAAACCGTTTTAGCAACCCATGATTACTGTGAATTTTCCTCATGTCTAAACGTCCAGGATGCCGCTGAACGTGCTTTTTTAACGCTCATTTTTTAGTCTAAATTCCATCATCATCTTGTACGTTTATTTTAGACGTTATAAGCCGTGTCCGTTACATAGCACTCTTTTTGGTATCTGTGTACACGAACATGGGAGCAACACACTTTTCCGCATTTGTGTCAGGGAAATGCGACGAAGGGTTTGTTATCACGGTGATACCTGTTTTCCCGCTTTTAAGTCAGGTCTCGATGTGCATTTTGTGCCCCTCGTGCACAAAAGTGGCGTAAACTTGTGCGCACGGAAGAAAAGCCCATATAATCTGTATTTTCCGGGAAATTTTGATTTTGTCCGCTCCCTATCTTAGACGGCCTCTGAGCTTATAGGTGACCTTGATTTTCTGAGTTACCATAGTTCTAAGGAATGTCCATGTACAAACTTCCTTATGGTCTCAGCTGGTCAGTCGAGTATACCAGGAGACCGCCTCAATCCTCGACCGGCACCCGAACTGGACGGCGCCTCAACTGCTGGTCACCATCTCAGGAGTGCCGATGGATATGCTGCTCCTCTTCGCGGATGGCACGACAGGTGGTGGCAAGTTTGAAGGCATCAGATACACGACCGCGCGAAGCATCGATGGTGAGGGAAACTGTTGTTTTTATTTTATTTGATAGATTTTTGTACTGATAATGAGAGATCGATTAACTAAGATGGACTCATTTTTTTCAACTGTATTCTGAACTACCAATCCGGACTTGGCGTCTGTGTATAGAGTATGGCGTAACCTTCCCGAACTATAGGAAAATCACTGCCCAAGCAATGAGGAAGAGACCGAAGATGCCCTTTAACAGACAACATCAATATTTTTTGTGTTTATTTTATGTCTCGTCTACAGAAATATTGTATTTTTTTTTCAGCTCGCCGACCAAAACGCCTACGCAAGTTCCGGCTACATACGTTCATTAATGGCAAGTTTGTGGTTTTCGCGAACTGCGACGACGAAGTGGCCTGGCTGCTGGGGCGAGGATCCCAGGCTCCCACTAAGGAGGACCTGGTTAGCATTAACGCTAAGATGGCTGCCGGCAACCGTGGCAAACCCGTGTGTGTTAAGAAAAATAAGAAGAGGATAGAAATGAGCAGTGGTATAATTTCTAAATAATTTTAATAAATACCAATACCTAGTACTAAAGTAAGTAAATAACAGAGTCATTTCTTTAAGTTTATTTAAGTTAACTAGGCACTGTATCATTGGATTTCTAAAAGAAATATGGATCTTACACTTTTGGGTGCATTGTAGTGCCTATTATACCGATGCAATGGACTGAATAGTAATTGTTATGAATTTATACAACTCCACATGTCTATAAATAAGTTTATTTTTGAACACTTGTTAAAGTTGTAGTTGTTATTTTTTAAACCACCGATGAGTGATCACCACCTATTGTTATTTTAGAGTTATAAGCTAAACTAATAAGAGTACCTATTTAGATAAATATTATAATACTTGTTGAATAAGTATTGAAATTAAATAAATGTTATTTTTTCTTATAAGTATTATATTATATTAAATATTATATTATTATATAAAGTATTATTTTCTTATAAAGTATTTCTTATAAAATATTACCTATTTCTTATAAAGTGTAAAGTTTTTTGAACATTGTTGTGTTTAGAGATTATATATGTTGCGAACCTGTACCTTTAAAAAAACCTCATGTGCTAGCAATATAGAACGCTGCATTGTAAAGCAAAACTTCCTTGAAAAACAAACAGTGTTCTCACGCCGCACGTCCTATAAGAAAGACTTGTTTGCGATCCGCGTGCAATCGCATTAGGTATATTCAGCATAACACCATGAAGATTTTCTGCTTCAAAATCTTTTTTGTTTCCGTCAATATTCTGACGAGCAAAACTGTATCAAGTTATATGATAGGGGAAATAACTGAAGTAGATTTTAAGAAAAACAAGGATATATGCGATAAAGTCGCGAAAGATTTACATTTTGACATGGATTTGGTTTTGGGTGGATCGTGGCGCGTGTACTACGCGTGGTACGTGCCGCTGGAGAAACGGTGCATAGATATATCGTTTAGAAAGGCGACAAAGGAGGTATAATTAACGAAAATTTAATTCTGAACATAGCCATGTTTAAGACCGAGAACTTCCTCTTCAAGTCAACAAACAAAAAGTTGATGTATTGACCAGAGATTGAAGTTAATAGTTGAAATAAGTAAATTTTCGTCTCAAATGTTGTATAATCCGCAAAATTCTCCTTTTTTCTTTCTTTCTTAGATAAGTTACTCTTAAACCTAATTAGTTACAAACTTCAGTTCACATTCTGCTGGTTACACATGAAGCAAAATTATTCAACTAACTTCCAACAAAGACTATGCTATACAATTATTTATTATTATCGTAAATATGTTATTGTTACCGAGTACCATTACAGGACGTGACTCGTTTTTACAATGATATGTCGGACTACGTGCACCAGCAGCCAGAATGGAACGCAGCCAGCCTGGTGATGAGCATCGAAGGTCAACGAGAGATGCTCCTCTTTGCGGAACCCTGGATGCAAGGCCGGTTCAGCGCTGTGCCTAACGTAGTGAGGGATCAACGAGGTAAGAACAGTTATACGGAAAATTATTGTAAGGATCCAAGGCACTGTATAGTAGTAAGGTTGGTTGACCGATCAATTCGTATGATAAGTAAAACTTTTTTGAGTTCTGTACCTATACGTCACATAGGAAAAGTTGTTCGGTGTCATGAACATCATATCCCGTTAAAATTTCCAGGAATAATGTTATTACACCCTGCGTACTTACCAATTCACCTGCTTGCAGCAACTCGCCCCCTAATAAGGGGCGTGCCACTCCTCTCCTTCCAACTGGCTCTTCTCCGAGGGTACCTGGTGAAACTGGACTGCGTGGTCGGCACCGCAGCGCTTTGCTCCCGACCCACGTCGCTCTACCGCTCCCAGCTCGCCATGGCGGCTTCAGAGCTGGCCATAGGGGATGGCGCCCACGCATGCTTAAGTGACACCAATGACGATGAGAACTTCTTAAGAGAACATATTGAATAAGATTGTGTTTTATTTTGGATCCTAGATCTTGGTGTTTGGTCACTCCTTTCATTTTATAGTAACTGGCACTCGAGAAAAAAATACCGTAGAAGAAGTCACTGACATAGCTCAAAAAATAAGCAGATTGCAGTGGGAATGGGACAGGCCATATAGCCGAACTAATAACCGAGGTGAAAAAATGTTCTCGAGTGGCGACTGCAGGGCGGAAGAAGTAACTGCACGGTCCTCCACCACATGCCCTTATCAACTAGTCAGACTTGTAGGAAGCCACTGGATGCATTATAACTAATAATAATAATATCCGGGACAAATCACACACGGTCATCTGGCCCCAAACTAGGATTCCCTGTATCTTGGGAACCAGAAACTGATATACATACACATATACTTTTAAATACATACATATATAGATATAATACACCCAGACTCAGAGCAAACAATTCTGCTCATCACAGAAAAGTTTGCCCTGTGTGGGGATCGAACCCACGACTCTCGAATCAGAGGTCAGGATCGCTAACCACTTAGCCACTGAGTCAGTCTGTGTGGGGATCGAATCCACGACTCTAACCATGTTAAAGGAACACCTTTGTTCAGCACTGGACGTCTTCCAGCTGATAAAATGATGGCACTGATACGAAGTTAGCAGGCTTTTGGCTAACAGGCAGATGTGAGTAGTGGCAATCATGTTATGTTGCTTGCAATGTCTCGCAAGGTTGAATTGCTTATACTTATACCTGTGACACCTTCCTTTGTATATTAAAATTTCTTAACTTACCATCAATACTCAATATTGTTTTGAAATGTATCAAAATTACTTGAGAAACGAATGCATAACAAATAAATAATAAAATAAA
Organism: Coleophora deauratella; assembly: GCA_958295455.1. Lineage (NCBI taxonomy): Eukaryota > Metazoa > Arthropoda > Insecta > Lepidoptera > Coleophoridae > Coleophora > Coleophora deauratella. Next base: position 6,296,082 of record OY282409.1, on the reverse strand, counting down.
TAAACATTCGCAGTGATGACCATAAATACTCTTGCCTCGTAGTTTGCTTCTTCAGTCAAAGTTGGTAAACATCTAAGTATAGGTTTGATTCACAAAATCTAACGAAAATAGCTTTATTAATTTTTTAATAACAAAAGTGTTTATCAAAAAAAGTGTGTGTTGTGTATTGTCATAAAATCTTTTCCCTTGAAGTTTTGTCTATTTTGCTTTAGATTTTACTTACTTTTTCTACTTGAAATGCGATATTTATACTGGATTTTACACTGCCTTCCCCACTTGTTTTCTGTTGGGTTCGCAACTGCAACAAATAAAACTGATACAAGCACTGACAGTAATACTACCTGTGAGGCGTTACTGGCGGATAGAACCTTCGACTTGTCCCTGGTAGAGGACACAGAATGGAAAGAGATCGCCTATTGGAATGTTGTTCCTCCTGGTGGAAAGATGAACACTATTAAATTCATCAAGCCTTCGGTAGCGGTAATGTATTACGACTGATTAGATGAGCTTGAAAGAAGCTTGGGTGTATGTAGCTCGATATGATCTGGATGACATGATTGATGATGGAGACCTAACTAAATGAATTTGTTAGGTCTTGTTTAGAATTTTCTAAAAATGGTTTTTATAAGCGTTCTATTTGTGACATCCAGATTACACAGAGCCCAGGTCCAGGCTGATTTTGATAAAAAATAGTTTTTTAACCTGGGTTTTTTTATTTTTTTAATTAAAAGCAATATTCCTTTACCAGTTCGTGAAGCGTATGTCGGTAGCCAACGACACTCAGCTGGAGAACGTTGACTGGGACAATGTGGTCCTGGTAACGAGAACTGACGACGGCCTGGGCGGGCTGTTTGTCAAGACTGTCACACCTGGACTCTTCAAGATCCACGTGTTTCCCAGTTACAGATGTAAGTGATGTGCAAGGAGTTTATAATACACCTAGCTAAAGGTAGTGGGACTTATGAAGATCAAATGCGGTCCTTTTTAATATAGAACGGCGATGTGCACTGATGTCTCTTTTTCACTTATGTAAAGAAACTTGGACAGAAAGAGATGAAACTAAAACATGTGTGCAATTGTGCATGAACTCGATCCGATTTATGATTTTTAAGCAATCTATTACAACAACTCTAAAAAAAGGTGGAGGTTCCTAACGTTCTTTGTTTCCTCAGTCCATGGCACGCCTTGTACGTACCAAGCAATCAGTGAGTCTAGGAGTGTATGTACCAATTGGATCGATAAGCTGAATGCGACCCAACTTCACACTCGGTTTATACTCATCATAGTTACTGAAGAATTTTTGTTTAACGATTTTCCGTTACATTATTTAACTTCCCTGGCGTGGAAATATACGATATAAAGAACTTTATTCATACGTGGCAATAAAACATGTCAGCGTATTTTTTTGTTTTTTCCTTTAGGCAGGCAAACTATACATAATTACATAGCTAATGTTTCGTTATGTCTATTATTTATTTTGGTAAAAACTAGATTGTTTTATAGTTTCGAAGACAACACCAACTGTTAAGAGAAGGAAAAGTTAATTACAACAGAAACATTTAATACATAACAGATGCAGCAAGTAACAAGCCAATATCAATCGGCATGAAACATTTGGAAGGTTATCTGATGTTCATGAATTGTGAAAATCTCGTGGGAGTGGTATTAGCACCTGTTGACGTCCAGCCAGATCCGCTTGCTGTAAGTTATTCGAAGATCATATACGTTAACAACTCATTTTGTCCCCACTGCTGGGGCACGGGTCTCTTCCTATACCTCAGGTAGGTTACATCTTACTCTACTCAAGGGACCAAGTCCGGATTTTGTATTAGTAGCAGTTTTGTAGCTTAACGTGTCTTCCAAAAAAAGGGAACTCGACATCAGAGCCAGTAACAGTAACCAGATCAAACGAGCTAAATCAAATCGAAAATATACCTACCATACATTTTGACTGACTCGGTGGCTCAGTTAGCGATCCTGACCACTGATCCGAGAGTCGTGGGTTCGATCCCCACCCAGGGCAAACATTTCTGTGATGAGCAGATTTGTTTGCTCTGTGTCTGGGTGTATTATATTTATATATGTATGTATTTAAATGTATATTTGTATGTATATCAGTCTCTGGTTCCCATAGTACAGGGAATCCTAGTTTGGGGCCAGATGACCGTGTGTGATTTGTCTACATTGCATGCCTTCGCATTGGAGTGGACGAGAGGATATAGAAAATTGAAGTAGAAAAAGCGACATATCCCTTAAATAAACTCTACTCTACAGATATATACTCATGAAACAAAACAATATTGCCCGAAGAACCATGAGGGTCAATTAGTTTTTTTTATTTCCCGTACTAGAGCTGTGGGGGAGCCATGCTTCGCACGAATGAGCCGGATCGACCGGAGTAATACCACGGCCTCACAAAAAACCGGCGTGAAACAACGCTTGCGTTGTGTTTCGCCGAGTGAGTGAGGGTACCGGAGGCCCAACTTCCCCCCCCCCATTCCCCCCATCCCATTTCAAAGATCGGCAACGCACTTGTGACTCCTCTGGTGTTGCGGATGTCTATGGGTAGCGGTAATCGCTTACCATCAGGTGATCCGTCTGCTCGTTGGTCACCTATCACATAAAAAAAAAATACTAATTTGGTCAATCAGCTGTGAAATTTGTAAGAACGATATTTTTTCACGATTCCACTGCAGGCCTATTATTAACGACCTCACCCCAATGCTGTAGCATGTGTTTCTTCCCTGTCTTGAGATTGTGAGACTACACTCCATAAAATCGAATTGAAGGAGATTGTAGTGAAGAAACCTAGAAAAAAACAAGCTTTAGTACCTACAAGTGAAATGCTCCTTTTGAAATCACACATTAAATATAATAAAGCCCTTTTTTCTATATAGGTTCAAGAGAAACTACAGCTTAAAGGTTTCAAGATATACTTTTCGGAGGAAGCTAGGAGAGTGAAGAGGCAGGCTCCCGAGACCATCAGAGAGGGCGTCTCGATCGCTGACCAGGACAACATCACTGATTTGGACTCTCTGTTGAACGACATGAAGTCTGTTTTAAATGAAGACGATTCCTTGTTCTGAACACTAGTTAAATTTTTTAATAAGAGAACCAGCTAAAATATGAAACATTTGTATAAATGTATGAATGAATGAATTAGAATCTGTTTCAGTCTTTTCACTTTGAAGTCCTACTAAAAATTTCCATTGTATCTAATAGCTGTTCAGTTGAGTTTTGTTTGCCAGACATTATTATTGTGTACCTGCTTTCCGTAATCTGAGAAAGATTGACAAACAATACAGTTGATTTGAGCAGTACCCACGAGCGTGTTTGTAATTCTTTCTATCATGCAGTGGTGACAAACCAATGATATTAACTGAAAAAAGTGAAAATAAAATAGATACTTTCCGTATTATAGCGAGCAAAAAAGATGATTAAAAAACTATTATTCTAATAAAAAAACGTGAAAGAATGAGTCGAGAACAAAAGCGTAAAAAATAATTATTTCACATCGTCAAACAATACGAAAAAGTAATGTACAGCCCTAAAAATGAAAAAGTTTGTAAGCACTGACTCTGAACGTTTCATTGCACTTCCTATAAAACCACACGAAAGGTATCAACTTCGATCATTTCATATGTAGTTGCATAATATGAGACAGTGTCAGATTTTTCTAGTACTTTCTTTTGTCATAATCATTAATGCTCAGGACGAGACTGCAGGCCTCCCAAGACCTCAACATGCACCGTTTGGTAATGTCTACAACGATGGTCGAAAACAGGCTGGTCACAATGATCCCATTGATGACTTAGATGAGATCCCGAGAGTTCCTGTCCAAGTTCCAGGAAAATATAACCTCAGCGACGCGGAACAACTTCCCTTGATGTTTGACCTGCCGAGCATGCTGCAAAGAAACATTGCAGCGAGTCTGAAGAAAAATAAACTATTTAACAGATTTAAGACGACAACAACCATGAGGCCGATGCGACCATTGCCTTCAATGAGGATGGACGAGGAAAAGAAGAAGAAGTATTTCGGGAAGACCTTTGGTATTAAGAACGAGGCGACAGAGAAGACTAAAGTGGAGAACTGGACGAGTTGTGATGAGTTCGGGAAGAGGGCTTCTTTCCATCCACTTGACATTGTGGAAATCGATTGGATTCCTTTTTATGTCTGGTCAAGCACTCCAGTGACGTACGCAGTTAAACATAAGTTTTCAATTCCTACGAAAAGAGTGAGTCATTTTGATTTCCTTTATCCTTATCGAACCTATTAATGTAGAATTTCTATTCTATTCTATTTTTCTATTTGGCATTCGACATCTCATAAGGAGCGTGATTTTGCCAATGTCAAGTGAAAAATGGGAGAATCTTCAATAAAAAAATCGCGAAACGCCAATGTCAAGTGAAAGACGCGGCTCTAAGGGTGATGGGCACTTAAAGACGCTCCACGTGGTGGTTTGTTGTTGGAACTCGGAAAACGGAGCTGTCTCCCGAGTTGATCCTCTTCTTATGACAGCTTATCATTGAATCGGAATCACAGCTATTTCCCCATCACAAAAATAACGTTGAGACTACTCTAAAACGGAAATAATTAAAAAAATAACTCAGCAGACGTGTGCTCGGTACAAGTTCCGGCAACCAACCAGCAATGTAGAATTTAAGAACGCATGAATATCAATTGGAGCAATATAGAACGAAAATATGCCCAAAATGACAAGATGAATCTAAGTTGTGGTCGGAGACGGCGATCCTACATAACGTTGTGGATAGTGTAGAAAATGGCATTACAAAATTACTCCATCGAATCTCGATATCCTGTGAGTTCACCATTATTGTTAGGGTAGTGTCTCATACAAGGTTTCCCTTACTTACCTGGTTAGGGTTAGGTAAGCCTGGTAAAAACCACCTTGAGACTTGAGATTAAGGAATGTATTACCAATCGATTTGATTTGATTCCGAATGCCAAAGTACCTAAAACAAATGAATCTTTTTATTCGCTCCAGCTGGTCGCGTGGTACAGAGACCACTACGGCCCATACCTGGACAAGTCTGTGAACTGGGATCAGCCAAAACTGCACCTGCATGGCACCCTGCGGATGCTTCTTATTGCCGTCGACTATACCGGCCTCTTCTACGCGATACGGAGACACCAAATACCGGACAGCTTCAAAAGTAAGGTGTTTATAATCTTAGACGTTATGTTCGCTGACATAGGTCGCTCAATATATTTGTAATTAGTACGGATCTGGGCCATATGCATCCAACGGTTTCCTGCAAATCTGACTAGATCAACACCATTAGTCAATATGGCGGGAGATGATAAGGCACCAAAGTCTGTGTATTTTAGGAAGCAATATCTAAGTTGTCTTCATGATTATGTCATGTGTCCTTATTTGTCGTTACAAGGAGAAAAGTGGTTATTACAAGTTATTGCAGTTACGTTAGTTTGGAAAAATTCTAAATGAAGAAAATCCGTTTTTAATATGTGACGACAGGGTTAAATTCCCTATTAGTAGCCGGTATAATACTAGCACAAAATTACAGCAACCACTTGAAATTTCAGTCGATAAATTCAAGATCCCAATTTTGACACTGCGACTGAAGATCGAAGATCCGTATTTGGTTATGATGTACTGCGACGAGCACCTTTATGCCACTGTCATGGCTGTCAGCGGCCAAGTGCCACCAGCGGAAGAAAGGGTCGAAGAGGCAGCCACGGTGGGTTTCAGAGCTGAGGGCATGGGAGTGGTGGTGGAGAGGGATGTCAAAAGAGAGCTGATGCTGGAAGAAGAGTGGAAGGAGAAGAAAGTGGAGCCAATGATGCAGTACCATAAAGAGTACGGCATGTTCGGGCCAGGGGAAGAAGAGCGCAATGTGTGAATGACTACGTATTTTAGACTACATTATATAGTTTTCAATGAAAAGCTTTACCAAAACAGCTAGATTACTGACGCTTTAAAAAAATAACAGACAAAAATAAAATACCACCATTAAAAGAAAAGAAACGGTTTGCTGAAAGAGGTTACGTTTCTGTTCTTAGGTATTAATAATATCTTAATCAGTAGAGTGACGAATTATCTTGATCATCAGTCAAAATTGTTTACGTATATTAGAAGGTATTTTAATTCCGTTCATTAATACTGATCTGTTACAAAATCTTCATTTAAGTAAAATAATTTTAGTAATAACAAAGAACTGGTTTAATTATTACAGTACGATACGGTTTTTATTCACAAATTCACGAGCGCTTTCTTCACAAGTTTGTTAACTAATTAGACATAATAGGCTCCAATTATGGAGTTTAATATTTAAACTGCACTGCTGGGAGGCCTCAGGGAGAACTTAACAATTGCTGGGCGATTAATTAAGTATTTATCTTATTGTTTCTAACATAATGGATGTGCGGTGTTGGATGTTAACAGTGTCGGAAAACTGAAGCTATCTGTCCTGACAATGAACAACATCTATGCAAATGCAAAGAATACTATGTTTAAGGTTCTCCACTAAATGGAATTTAACATAATTTTCGAGGATTTCATCTGATATCTTTTCTTAATTGTAGTGACTGTCATTTTAATTTACAAAAACTAAATTTTATCAAAAACCTTGTAAAAACTTAATGCGATTACGACATGAACTTGATCTAGTGTTAAGTTAAGTTAAATTTTCCAACATTTTGACAATTTCATTCATAATACATCTGATTTAAATCCTTATATATAAGGAGTAACAAAATAGGTGAGAAAATAGTCTGTGAACTTTATCTACATGTAATAAAAGTTGCATAGGAATCGTTAAGTAAGGGTTCTACTCATAATATTGATTAACTTTTATTGTAAAAAAACGTTTTCATACAAACTGATCAGCCTCTGACTTTTAATACGAATAGAAAAGCCAAAGTATGGAGAGATTTTTTTTGTGATTTCAGCATTAGATTAAAAGTTTATGTATTCAGTATGATGAGTTCTCCATTTAACGGGTTCACACCTATTTCGTTACACCCTGTAAATATGGTCTACAGACCATCTACAGACTAATAAATTGCAAAAAAATAGCAATTTCTTTGTCCTCGCCTTATCCCGTTACGCGGGGTCGGCTTTCTTAATCTTGAGGCGCCATCTATTCCGCTGTTTAGCATCGTCGACTGACTGGCCACATTCCTTCATGTCCTTTTGGACTTTAGTCATCCACGTTGTCTGTGGCCTGCCCCTCCTTCTTTTTTGGGTAGCCATGGAAAGGCACTTTTTGACAATGCCTTTCCATGGCTACCCAAAAAAGTTATCGGGCCTCCGCAGCACATGCCCATACCATCTCAGTCTGGCCTCGGTGAATTTTTCGGTAATAGATGCAACTTTGAAACTCCCCCTCATATGCTCCTTACGCACTTTATCTTTAAGTGTAACTCCACCCGCTCAGCGTAGAATACGCATTTCCGTGGTTTTTGTTCGTGTGTTTCGTAGCCCAGGTTTCACTACCGTAGAGTAATACTGGTCTAACAGCGGTTTTATAAACCTTGCCTTTGGTTCTTATCTGCATTTTAGGATCGCATAAGACTCCTGTTAAAGTACGCCATTTATTCCACCCAGATGTAGTTCTGTGTGTGATGTCGGCGGTTATCGATCCGTCTTGTGCAAGAACAGAGCCTAAGTATTTGAAAGCCTTTACTCTAGGTAGGGCTTTACCATCTAGCGTGACGTCTACGCTCGATAAGTTAGATTCATCGGGATTGAAGTTGCATACCATGTATTCGTTCTACTTATGCGCAACCCATTTAGTTCGAGGGATCTCCTCCACTGTTCCAGGTTTTCTTGTACACCTTGTATACTGTTATTGGAAATGAAAGCCACATCATCTGCGTATAGAAGATTCCACGGCGTAGGTTTCTGGATTTTTTCAGTAAGGTAGTTTATGGTGATATTAAATAGCAAGGGGCTCAGCACATTACCTTGATGAACTCCTACTTTGATGTCGAAGCTGGACTCTTTACACAGTCTGCACGTTTTGATACATGTCCATTAACAGTCTCACATAGCATTCGGGTACATTCTGAGCCCTGAGAGCTTGGCAAGCTCCGAGCGTACAATAAACCATATAATCGTGTATTTTGGTCACAAATAATGCCTACTTATAATAATAATAATAATATCCGGGACAAATCACACACGGTCATTATGTATGTCACTATGTATTTCACTTGGGAAAATTAAGAAATACATTTATGAAATATTAATAATTATATTATATATAAACAGAATTTTATTTGGGTCATCCACAATTCAAACATAAATATTTACCTCAAAAATACATATAATAATATGATGACCCACGTTTTCGTAACGTTTTTAACTAAAATATGTATGTTATAACTCTGTCTGGTAACTTCAAACCCTAGTTACTAGCTAGCTCTCGGATTCTCATACCTTTAATTCAGTATACCATCGAACATGTTCTGATAAACTCGAACGAACGTAAAACAGCACTGAGACACGTTTCACCGCGTGGAACATAAAATAAGGCGGACTGGACCTTCAAAAAGCGATTAAGCATTTAAAACCGGGATATTTAGTTGAGTTTACAGCGACGTTTAGTATCTAGACTGTTTTAATAGCTAGGAAGCGGCGGAGCAAAGGCATCGGCTCCATAATGCCCGTCTCCGAGATACGTTTACCCGTCCGGCCGAGGAATAAATTATATAATTTATGAGATATTTTTTTGTGATGGTAACCTTTGGTCTGTTCAGTTCATATGAAGAGTGTTACTAAGGTTCACGAACTCACTCAGAATATTTTCTGTTGTTCGTAATGCTTGTAAGATTGCATTTTTCAAGGTTAATGTAATTTTTACGGACAATTAGGTGATTAATTTACTCTCTCGATATAATGAGTGCGTATAATGAGTTTAGTAAACAGTGTCTTCGCTCTGTGGTCGTGGATATATGACATAGTTCTAACTTACAAAACGGGAAGAAGATATAATTAAAATTAACTACAAAAGTTACTCGTTTGAAAATTAATTGTGTCGACTTTATTACTTGTAGTAGGGCCCGTGTGGAAGCATTATGTATTATTATGGTGTGAAAGTTACACTCAGGTTTGTTCAAAAGACTTCGGTTTGTATAGGCAATTAGGGATCACTGGAGTATTTTAAAAACACGTATTTCATCACTTTGCAGTGCATTTTTGCATGTCTTTTTAAAAAACATAAAATGTATTTTTTATAAATGTTCTTAAGACAGTACAGACCTGTTTAAAATTTTAAACTACAGTCACAGATCCGTAAAACTTCGTAAAGATGGGACCTGTTAACACTGAAACGGGGGACGAATCAGTGGACCCCAAATTGATCCCGTAGATATTTGAGTGTCTGTATCTAGTAGGCCAGGACTAGCGACTATCCATGAGAAGCATAGTTTACTAGAATACTTTCAATATGAAAAAAATATTGAGGTTCTACGTTGAGTTAAATATGCAGTAAAAGATGCCATTAATGACTGCCACTTGAATTTCCACCAGGCAGCGGTTAGCTGTTTTATTATGGACTACTGAAATATTACGAATGAATGGCTTGACAGATATGTCTAACTCTTTGCAGCATTTTAAGTAGACTTTTAGACTCAAACGCAAGACTACGTTGTGCTAAGCTTTAATCATCTTATAATCAACAACAGATTGGTAGTCCACTCCATTCGTAATACTTCGGTAATTATCGACGGCCTGCCCGAGCATATCCATCTTCGTGCAGTGACGAGCGAGGAAGATTGATTGCCGACATGTCATTTGACCTAGCCGCTGGTTGGATGTTCGGTAGATACTGTTTGGGCCAAAGACCTAAGGTACATTATATAATTGAACTAGCTTTTGAGAAGAAACACTGTTTGAATCTTAAGCCATGATTATAAGACAAATATTTCCATGTAGAGGATCTTTCTGAAATATCTAAAAAAAAAGAGTAACTTCTCTTTATGTCACCAAATAAAACCCAGGGAACCAATATTTTTTTTAAATTCAAGTATTGATTTTTATTCAAGTTTGGAAACACACATTTTATTATTGGCCAATTTACAATTACACCTAGGATTCGCATTCTATTCATGGCATGCTAAAATATTAATCAACAAAGTTATTCACGGAAACGTAAATAAATAATATTAATTTATTGTAATGAGGCCAATGACCTTGCCTTCTTATGTAAACACATATTTGCCATTCTGTATGACATAATGCGTAAATCTAAATATCGTTCTAAAACAGCTGTGTAGGTGTCAACACCCCGATAAATAACAATAAAAAACAGATACTAATCTCCTATACAAAGTGTCAAACGGTACTTTATAAAAAAAAACTGGAGAAATTGTCACCTATAACTTGTGAGGGCGACCAGACTATTGTCACATTAACGACGGCTACACGTAATTCATTAGTCGTTATGCGGCCGCGATTATCATAAAACTCTAGTAGAAAATAATCTCGAGACGGAGAGAAATGAATAAATATGCCACACGGATATTTAGTACCGAAAGACTGGGCCTGGGGTCCCGCTGCGCCCAAAAGCACCGCGCGTCGGCCGTGGCGCTACGGACCCGACTTTTTGAACATGCGAACAAAAAAAAATACTACATATATTTTTGACTGTCATCGGGAACTAATTTCGTGAGGTTTTTTGTGGTTTTTCTGATAATAATTATTTTGTAAAGCGCCGCTTTGTGGGCGATGCGAGCTGCGGCGGTTTTTTGAGTTGTCGTGTCGGTTGGACGGTGATGATGCCGTGATGCCGTGTGTAAAGGTACCCACAATGGTAGCAGAAGAAAACTTTCTTGATATCCCCATAAATATAATTCAAAACCTCTGATCTACAATACAATCTGTCTCCAGTGTCACTCTGGTGGGGACACCCTGTATATTATATTTGATAATCAAATATTAATTGAAAAATAAAAATAGGTGAAATGGCTTTGTGTGATCCGATAATACATAGGTATGTTAAGACTATACATAGGTATCTAGTTTTATTTTGCTTACAAATAATTTGTGTTTTCACAATTCTAGCTACTTTGCTGATACAGCTAGTTAGTGGCTCATCAATTCCCTTTGCCAGCAAGAGCACATTACTACACGTACGTTTACGTAGCAAGAGCGCATCTAGTGGGTTCAGTAGTAAATTACAGTAGTCACGGGAACAAGCAAACTGCAGCCACGCGCCGACACGCCCCGCCAATACTCATTGTACCATTTCACGCACAAAATAATCTTATTTATAATATTTCATAGTTATTTTACTGCGAGAGCTTACCCCCGCGGTCTTCGGTACCGTGCAGAAAGGATGCGTGAAGTTTAGAGATCCGTGGTCATAGAGGAAATGTGTTATCGTTGGTCATGTATGTTTTGGACCTCAAAGCGCTGTATCAACTAGTTAACTTCACTCGATACTAGTTCATTTCTTACAGTAGTGTTTTCCTGATTCTAGAAAATTTTATATAAATCCCATTAAGCTGATTTAATGTAACCTTAATTAAGGGGCTTAGTTTTTTTTACCTTCTGTTTAGATGTTAAATACCCAGGCATAGAGTAAACGACCTTCAGCTTAAAGAACAATTAAAACTTCACCGCATAGTTTTGATTTGTTCTTTTGAATATACATATTTAATATTTTATTAGATCGATAATTATTTAGATATTCATACCTTTAGCTTAATCGAAAACAGAGTTGAGTTGTTAGTTAAAAAGCATTAATTTTACACTTAGTATTTATAATATAGCTACGGGTCCCTGCTCTTTGTATGAAATGTCTTAACACGTTTAACAAATTCATTGGTATGGGAGCGAGCATTCGTTGCAAATAAGGGCACAGGCGTAACGAATCAAAGCGTGTGTCGGTTTGTATGGGAAAATGGGGATGTAATACGAAACTAAAAAAAAAGTTGATTCTTGATACAGATCGACCGCGGGTGATGCTAAGTGCAACACTAGGCAACCGCCGTCTACACCTTGTGGATAGAACGGTTAAATGTGCCACACGATATGAAAAAGAAGAAGTTCCTGAATAATACAGTTCGTGCTCTCGACTCATTGTCGTCTCAATCTCACAATAATACACACATAACGTATACACATATTATTTTTTATCTCGTTAACAAACAAACATACACTCGGTAGACGCAGACAGATAGATCAATTCAGTTTCTTACATACTATTTTTTTATTCTTGTATTATCTCAATACACAAATTTTATGTAAGTCGCATTTTGTAACTGACTTTAAATTATTTTTATTAGATAATTTAATGTAAGAAAAGTAATGTTGTAGATTATGGTGAATACATAAATAAATAAACATTAAAACCCCATCTGTTCAAAAAACTCTGTAGTCAAATATACATTAACCTATTAAGATTGGAAATTCAGCCAAATACCTATGTAAACCGACATATACCTGAAAAACCTCCGAGGCATTCCAGTAAAAAGTTTACATAAAAAAAAATGCTTAGATATCTGTTTTACCACTATCAAAAATTATCCCACATCAAAATACAATAATTTAAAAAAAAAATCAAGTACCTATGTGTTCAATTTACGCCTAGGAAGTATATTTTTCTGAATCACATTTAGAAAATAAACTTACCATATAATTAATAGGCACTCACTTGTGCATTCGGCAGTGCAAAGTACAATCGCGCCCCAGCGGGCGAGGCGAGGGTCTGACCCCAGGGCGCGAGTCAGAACACCAAAATCATCCGCAATAAATAGCAAAAATTTAAATTTCACGCAACTAAACTTTAGGGCTCTAGTACGGGTGTAGTTTGAATCTGAAGCAAAAGCGACAATTTTTTTTATAAGATCCGGGGATGTGCGAGTGCATTTGCGCAAAAAGTTTCTGTACTGCCAACTGGTACCCTGGAGCTTCATGAGCATCGCAAACCTATTTTATTATTATACAGGGTGTCACAAAAAGGCGTTTCAATACTTTAAGGTAAGGTTCTCATAAAACTGAATACCTTTTCTTCCTAGATTTTTTCTCGATACATATTTTTTTTTTATTCTCACACTAAGTTGGCTAATCAGCTGATAGATATTTTGTATGCAAAGTTAACACGTGAATTTAACATTTATTTGTTTTTCTGTCTTAAGTTTTTTTATATCTTCATTATAAATTCAAAAGTTTCGTGGAAACTTTTAAAAATTTTAAGTTACTGTACAAAAAAAAATGTGTACTTTGTTTTGCAATTTCGCCTATGATTCACGCTACAATCATACTGATATTTTATATGCAGTGATCGGTGATGAGAAAGAATTATGCTAAGTCAACTATATTTTACCAGTAGTTACCTTCTACTTACTTACTTTTTGTTTGATGATTATGTTAATACAAATGAAACAATAAATAAATAGCTACTTCTAATGGACGTAACCTTGCATTTTAAAAACCATATATAAAACCATAAATGTGGAACTTAACAGGTTATAAATACACTGCACAAAAAAAATACATACACTTAATTATGATTATAATCTCTATGTCAGGATTAAGAAAAACCCGAATATTTGCCACTCACATGATTATATTGACATCAATCAACCAGTGACGTCACACACGTCAGCACAAAGGGTTTGGTCGGAAATCTGCGCCAGCGACACGCGCGTGTCACGTGTTTTTGCGCATAATCAGTAGTAGAGACGTGGCTTGGCGGTCGCCGAATCCATAGAGAATTGGGACATAGATTATAAAACACGCAGTTGGTAAGTTTTATTTCAGTGGTATTATAAAAAGAGGAAAAATATAAACTTTGACTTTTTTTAAAGGAGATATTTATACACATACACACAGCCTTAATATATTTGTGTGTAGTGGTATAGGTATACCATTATGTATATCCTTCTAAAGTAAATTTTATAATGTTCGGACTGAAACATTAAATGTACTACATATTAAACGTGATTTGTCCCGGATATTGAATTCATGTAAGTCTTGTTGGATGACTTAGAAACAACCCCAAGATTAGTTGTTTTTTTTTTCTTTAAAAGTAGTTAAGACTCAAAGCGAAAATATGAATTTAGGCATTTAACTTTCTAAAAACTCCATCGAAGTTCCCTTATTTATGATATCGATGACACTAATGACATTTTTTATGTTAATAATCCTAATCTAATGCTCAGTGTTATAGTCAAAGAGGGGTGTAATTTTTGATGTTTGTGCTGATAAGCTGTTGTTAATGTGAGAATATTGGTGTGTGTCTACAAATATTAACAAGTTGACTAGGTGTATAAGTTTTAGTAAAGTTTTCATAAACAGTGTTAAAAAATTGTCTAACAGAATTAAATACAAAGTATTTATGTGTATTTTATTAGTTTTACTATATATCTTATTTCTGATTATAATTATTTAACAAGCTAAAAATATATACGAATGTAAAAACTGAAACTTTAAAAGGTGTTCTACTTATATAACTGAACAACTTTACCTATGAAACATAATTTATATTATACCGAATTTGCACAAATATTTTTTTTGGGTGTGGTCTTTTTCATGTGTACAGTTAAATCATCATTGCTAACTTCTCATTATCTTACGATACAGTTTTTTATTTCGTTTTTCTTATGTTTTTCAACCCAATTTTCCTTAATTTTCTGAGTCGTCAAACGGTCAAGGTATTTTGTTGATACAGTTGTTTTGGAAGGTCAAATAGATCTTATGATTGTTTTTTGCGTTTCGTTTCCACCAGGTGTCATCCCACATCACATCACACTACTTAAACCTAAACTAACCGCAAAAACGCGGTTTTTGCTAATTTAGGTTGAAGGTCACAAGGTAAACTTTAATATGACCTTCGTTACACGTTTTACATATTCTTGAGTGTTATAATTTAGTTTGAAAACGCGGTTTTTTGCCGCAGTCAAATAAAAAAATGATAGTAATACAACGGAATAGTCGGTTAATTTTATATTAAAAAAAAATACGGAGCACCACCGTCGAAACCGTTGGAAATCAAATTTTACATATTTTTATATCTTGTTTCACCAAATTAGTGACCGATATTTAAAAACCCTTTGTTAGTACTATTTTCTCAAATATCTCAATTTTCTAAGGACGCTTGCTTTTCATAGTTTCCATCTTTAATGGAATATAAATATATTATAAATTAAAGACGATTTAAAAGAACGTGTACAGCATCTATTTAAATAAAAATATGCTGAATTTGAGTTAAGGCTGTGCGTTGTCTGTCACTTATATATAACGTATACTTTCGAAACTTACATACATTTCATACCAATAGCTTTAACGGTGAAGGAAAAGATCGTGAGGAAACTTGCACATCTGACTACTAGATGTGCATGAAGATCGTGTTTCATACGTCCGTAGGTGTAAATCGTAAATGCCCTACACGTGACGGCGGGTGATGCTAAGTGTAACACTAGGCAACCGCCGTCTATCTCTTGTGATAGATAACACGGTTAAATTTTGCCACTTGATAAGAAGGATTTTGCTGCAAGTAGAAAATAAGTGGTTCATAAAATTGGTTAGTTCCAAAGCTAAACATTAACGCACAGGTGCCATTAAACCCCAAGTCAGACCAATGCTACTAACATAAAAATTAATGTACCCGAAAACATTTCAAATGAATCGGTGCAGTTTTTTGTCCACCGTACTCCGATTTCATGCTAGCGTTAGTAGCGGGCGATCAAGCCATCCGCTCGTAAAATCAACTCAGAACACGTGTTGCGATTGTTTTTTGGACATTATTTTAACTGGTACTGTGTTAGGTTTTCTTAGTTTTATCCTTTGTATGATCTAATCAGTCTTTGAGTAAGCTTTTGACAACAAACAAGCTTTGCTTATTTATACTCTAAGATCTAGGCAGACGTACAAAAAGTCGCTACATGTACATAAATACGTATGTATGAGGTTTAGAACCGTACTAGAAGGATGTCTATGGGGCAGACCTACAGGTTCTTTTGAATGATTAAATGATTAATAAAAGAAACTCCTTTTTTCGGACTAAAATGTTCAACTTTTTTTTTTTGCTTGGTAATGAACTACTGATATTAATGATGTTCTGCTATGCCTTTTCATACGTAATATATGTGAAAATATATTGAAGTGCCCTAATAGGTGTTGATTCTTATTTCGTTCTCAATAAGACCTTTTGGGATATCTATAGAGTTACGAAAATCACGAAATAGGCGTAGGACTCGTTAACTGGGGCTTCTAATCAAAACTGAACAACCTTTATTCTACTACTACGCTGAATCAAAAATGTTTTTTGGACTCATATTCGAATTATCAAGTGCTTGTGAGGAGAGGTTTTATTTATTTAAAATTCTTATTAAGGTTTCCTTGTATAAAGTTGTTCAGTATGATTCACGTGTAGATTAAATTTTAAATCACCTTTGTTAAGACTAACTAAATTGGCAAGAAACCTTGTGATTTGTCGAATCAAATCGCTTTTAAATAAATTTATAGAAATGTAAAAACTCTCATGTCTATTGAGAAAGAAATGGACAAGAAAGAGGGCGTAACTTTTCCACGGCCTCTACAGACACGCCTCGGTCTAAAATATAGCATTAAATAAATTCTGCCGTATCGGTACGTACAGCAAAACACAGCGTTAGGTTAAGCGCAGTAGAAGTAATCTAGTTTCTACTTCCTATTTTGTCCTCTTCCTCTCCTTAAAGCTCGACCTATCTCTACGCTCCTGCGCAAGTTGGGGTTTCGAGCAAATAGGTTGAGTTTTTGAGTTGTGTTTTCTAAAACTGTATATTTTGCAGTCGTTAAGATTATATTGTAGTTTAGCATTTAGTTGATACATCGCGATATTATAGTTATTAATCGTTTGTGTTTACCAACTCTATGAGTAGTTATAATTTTTCACCTCATTCAATGCGATTGGACTACAACTGACATGATAAGCGATGAAAAGCAAATCCTAATTTAAACTGGTTATGAATTATTTTAAATAGGAAACTATCTTTAAAACAAAACCGGAGGAAGACAAAACGCAACCGACACGAAAAGTAAAGGCTTACTTAGTGTTTTAATAGTTTTGTTTGTAACTGTACGACGAATCTAGTAGGTATGTCAGTAATACCCCATCTAAAACTGGGCAGAAGTCCTATCCAGCCGTCACGTCGCGCGGAACTCCCGCGCAATCTGCGAACACTATAATTTGCGATATTGGCCGCCCGGCGGCGGCGGGCGGCGGCGGCGGCGCGGGCGCACAGCCGCTGCGGTAGCTTGATTAAAAATTGGATAAAATTGGCTATGGCTAGTGAATTGAACGTATTTCTTGGGGTTACGGGCATGCTGGTCACAGTTTGTCGTAGTTAAAGATATTTTGGTAAAGCATATTGGTTGATATTGATTTAAGGCTTTAATAGCCTGTCTCGTGTCTCCGATGAGAACCGATATTTACAAGACTTTTTACATTTATGAAAATTGAAAATTATTGAATTATTTGAGGAAGACGCTGGATACGAATGACATGGAGTGTCGCTGTGTGAAAATCCACAGGTATAAAATAGTGGATGCTCTCGGTCCAGAAATTATCGTGATACCGTAAATAAGTAGGTACCTCACTGCCCGAGCGGAGGGAAATGCTTTCCGAATACAATGTATATGTCTTTATCCGTTTCAACAGTACCGCCTGTAACCAACATGGAGTTTTGGAGTGCGGGATCTCGTGTCGTTATATTCGTCTTGAAGCCTAGATTGTCACACTTTATATAAGTATTTGGGTAAACAATTGAGTTAAAGGTTCGAGGTTATTAAAATAATACATAATACGAAGGCCCTTTGACATCACTTGTGACCAATGCCCACTATGACTAAACACCACTCCATTCCTCTCTCGGTTGCATTACATTTGTACTGTGGGAAAGATACGGCAATGCGAATAATGTTACGATCTATTTCTATTTACGATTCGCTTTGAATCGCAGAAATTAGATACCGGGTAAGTGGGTTGGGTACGCGGATACGGAGATCGAGAGCTCTCGCTGTACAGACACACAGAAAAAATAGATTTTCCAAGGAGTTGCTGGAAATAATTTTTGTTTCTTTTTGAATGTCATGAAAAAAATGAGTATGGTCCAATGGACATACATATAAAGGTTCTTAGGTGTGGTCAGCATAAAACTACGTATAAGACAGTTTTTCTTTTCAAAGATTGCAGCAGAGAAAGTAGATTAGTGGAAAATATTTTTTTTATAGATACTTGTGATATTTCATTAGTTTCCATTAGATGAGTTAAACCAAGGGCTTACCAATGTATTATCGATAAAACTTTTTTTTTAATACATTACATATGTGTAGAATAGAATAGAAATACATAAATGCAGTCAAATGGCCTAGCCTACTGTGCAGTCGACGTCAAAACTGTGCAATGTAATGATATTTTTGTGAAATAAAAATTATTATTATTAAAAATGGTTTCAGAAAAATGTTCCTCATAATATAAATGAATTCGGTCATCCCCTCTCAATTTGTCGATACCTTCTCTCCTGATGCCCAATCAGCGACGCGGAAAACGCGCGACGAAACACACCACGTGCGTGCAATTATGTCGGCGACTGTACTCATTCGCAGCGTTTGGTCACACTCATAATAAATAATACGCCTTAGTGACGTCAACTCCTAGGAAATATAGTGTGAATACGCGAAAAGGGGATACCTAATATTTTCCGTAAAAGTGTGTCTCAATCTCACATATAAAAAAAATGGACCTTTAAAACTTCCAGTCCAGGGATATTAAAAATTTCATGTTGATTAAAAAATATATCGCGATACCTTTATGGTTTACAGTTTTATTGCTAGCTCATTGCCGTGCCAGACACCTAGAAATAATAATTCCGAAACACCAATTTCTAAAAGTGGTTAGTAAACATAAAAACGTTTAATCATTGCCTACTACTCGTTTTGTAGTTGCTGGATGCGCGGGCGCCGCCTACGCCGCTTCCTGCGAATTACTTCCGCCCGATGTTATCGCTCAAATTGCTCGCATTAAACCTCCATGGTCAGGCACCATTGGCTTTTTACTTTTTATGTGAATAAAAGTACACTATGTCTACCATTCGGCTTTTTTATATTTTTTGTATTTCGAATATGGAGTTGATAAAAAATGAAAACATAAATGCTCTAGTTCAGTCACACATGTGGTAGTTTCATCCCTTTCTAAGTAACTTTACATAACTTAAAAAGGGACATAAACCTACAAACCGTTCTAAATTCAAATAAATTAGGACCGTATTTGATCTTTCAACTTCCTCCTAACTTGAGGTACTATATTATAATCTCCTTGGCTTTGATTAGTCTGACAAAGGGGGCCAAACCGAATTTAGATGGATTCTCGGATAAAAAGTAGCGAACGATGTGCTAAATGTGAGTTAAGGACTGTTACGAATATACATAATGGACGCAAGGTGCTCTAGGAAAGGGTTCTACGTTAATGATTTATTATATTATTATAGAATGCACACGCTATTGTTTTACCAAGTAATTGACAGTAATCTTTTGAATTTACGACACGTAGCAAGGCGTCTAGAAACCTAAGTAATTCTTAAATTTTTACGTCAGTTTTATGTTTTCCGTCGTAAACACTTGTAGGATTGCAATCTACAATTGCACCTTTACTACGAAGGAGGTTTTGACAATAAACGAAGTCTCCTTTGAGCCGTTATTAAAAATCCATTTTATTTTTAACCCGAAACGCGCCATATGTACGTAGAAATGCCGCCGTGGGGGGTCTATTTGGCCCCGCGCAAAACTGTAACGACTGGGGTCATCATAAAAGTACCCCGTGGTTTATAAATTTGCGAAAAATGACGCAAATTCTAGTGGTTATTGAACAGATTATATTTTATAATGACAGTAAGGGTTTTTGATTTGTTGAACGTGTTTGAAGAACTAAAACGCATTGTGTATTTATTCAATAGAGTGAAATATTTATTTTTACGTTATAAAATCTAATAACTTTCAGAACATAACTTTACATAAATGTTTTTCCTTTATTTATTTTTCCACAATTGACAAGCTCTTGGCATCATCTCACCACATGGTAAGGGATGATGATCCTGAAAGACTGAGCGGACTTACCACTCCCTGCCGGAACATATCAATGCTATTAACATTGATGTTTGGCGGCAAGACTTAAATAATATGGTGCTAGCTAGCCAGATGGGCTCACGAAATGCCCTACCACCAAACAAACCGAGTCCTACAAACTTGGAACCCGCCGGTAATCGAACCCGCGTCCTCCTGATGCAAAGCGAGCGGACAACCACTAGACCACGGAGACTTAGGCGGCTTCTTACAATGTTCTTCTATGAAAGCCTAAGAACCTCTTTTGTTAGTGGATTTACCCCAAGCAATACCAATAAGTAATTATTCGTTTTTATATTGATAAAAAAACGAAAAGTATTCAGAATTACGGCTGTGATTTACAAATCAACAGAACGAGTGTATGCGTTACTTGTTTATATTCTGTACAAGCCTATATCTGTCTATACCTAAAGGGACTGTAGGTAGGTACACGCTAGAAGTAGGATCCCTCCGTGGAGACGTCAAAGTCTATCCTAATTTAAACAGGGCGGTTTTTCCCGTGGCTTGGACAGGGCGGGTAGGGTGTGGCTGCACTAACAGCGGAGAAAATTTAGAAAATAATCTATTTTTGACAGCTAGATTAACGATAGAAATTTTAAACCTGTGTGTTCTAATATGTCCGAAGCTTATTTCAGTTTTGTCCATAGAGATCTTAATGATACTAGGTACCAGAGAACAAGGTACTAGAGATGCTGTCAAGGCTGATTTGTACCAGAACATGGTTTTGTCCAAGCAGTGCTTGTCTGGCGGTTGTGTCCGTACGATAATATTATTTTTCCATAATAATAATAATAATATATATATTTTTTTAATATTATTTTTTATTAAAACGAATTCTATGAGTATAAGAGTACGTGTATATGAGCAGTGTTCAGTTATTTGAATTCTTCTTTTGTACTATATATATTTTAATTTTTAGATAGAACTCATTCCATAGCACTGTGAGCACGGTCTATATATTGTTCTTAAAATTAAAGTTATCTAAACCTGTACAATTGTATATTTTATTAATTTAAAATGATTGTTTAAATTCACTTTTTGTTGCTCAACCTCCTTGATAGTTTAATAGAATGCTGCATGCTTCATATTGCAAACACATGGTGATTAATATGAAAAAAATCGAATCAAAAAATTTATTTTGTTTCTTTTATAAATATAGTGGTGTTTTTTCTAACTTATTTTATTTATCGTAACCAGTACTAGAAGTATCAATATAACAGTGTACTCCTAAATTAATAAAAAATCTACTTGTCTGTTAATGAAATGTTTTTGTAACGTTTAGCTGTTGTCAGTCTTCTGTGCATCGGACCCAAGTAGCGGAGTCCCGGCTTAGAGTGTTACCTTCTGAAAGTGGCGCCCAACACCGTCCTGAACTCATTTCAGGGTTGAGCGAGCACCCTCCGCCCGGGGGATGGGCTGGCGCGCCCCAGCTGTAGGTGCGCGAACCAGTCTGCTTCACAGATAACGTGTGACATTCAACATTACATCACCCTAAATTATACGAGAAAAATCTAGGAAACCATTGCAATGGAAATTATTTTATTGAACAACACAAAATATAAATTAGTGTTTAAAGAAAATAAAATTCTTACCACTAAAATCGATATCTTCTAATCAGCTTTTGATCGGAGAAAAACTTGAACGACATTACTTTTAAAATCAGCATTTAAATTAATTATTATTGAATAAAAGTAGAAAGTGAATAATTTTATTTATTTTGGTTAGGTTTTGGGTGTATATTTATATATTTAGTTCCAAACTGTAACTGTATTTAGTTAAAATTCTGATTTATTCTGTGATAAAACATTGTAGTTATCGCGTGCAATCTGCATGCAATCTGTTTGGTACCTTTTGTTTAACCTTTTTAGACAAGATGGTTGAAACACTATCACACAAATAAACTTAAACTTTCCTAAAAATCTTGTAATTGACTTAACGTCAAATGAAAAATATGTACAAACGCCGAAGTTTATGCAAATTTTATAAATTTCTGTGGAATATCTGCGACCCCACAGTAAAAATAAAAATGAACATTCATTAAGACAATACTGAAATAAAAATTATTTATTCCACGACATTCTCTTCATACCATGTTTAAAAATAATCATGAAGTTGCGTCCTCGTGTTTTCTAACATTATACCCCTAATATAGCCTAACATAAAAACCCCTCTACGGAGCCAAGATATGTGGTTACTTACTATTAAGCTTAAACATAACAATTTATGAAATTGCTGCGTAAAAACTCAATAGCTGGACACCCTATGATTAGACGCACGACTAAACGATAGCTCCGTACTATGATAGAACTACGGCTCTTTGAAAATAGCAGGTTTTTAACAGCACTTTTTACTGCTAAACACTCGGAGAGATGGGCGGGGAGCAAACAGGAAGGAAGGTAGATAGATAGTGTATTTATAATGTGTATAAAAAAATATACAACTTCATAGAATTTCCGTTCAAAGTACACTGTTTGACGAGAATTCGATTTAAGTAAGTTATTTACCCTGTCGATTTACCAGGGAAGATACGTATATTATGGTTTCAGTCAATATTAAGTTATGATGAAGAAATAGTATACAGATAAGCGTTTCTTATTAACTCTTTTCAGTTATTAATTGCGGATACAAAAAAAAGTATAAACCATAACTTGGTTGCCTTTGAATGGGTAGTATGTTTGATGATGAGCTGTGCTTTTTAGTTACCATCGATTATCGATATTTAAGCAATCTAAAAACACAGGATAATTTCGAAAAATATTTTTTGTGCTAATTCTATGAACTGCTAACGGTTAGGGAATTAGGCTCACACGATTATTGGTTACCCCGAGGGCTGTAACTACCGACTCTAAAACGGTGACTATTTTATCGGATATCGATAATTTTGTCTGTTTTTATCGGTTAACGATTATTTTAATCGGCCGAGCCCGGGTGTCCGTCTGTCCGTAATAGTCGTAATCGGCCGCTAATCGGCGTACAATTTACGAAATTGTCGATCCATGTCGGCGACCGCGTCGGCGATCAGGCCATTGGGATAGTGATGCGCTCTGTTATCGACGTTTTTCATATCGAACGATTCTTACGACGTATTAATATGTATGATATTGCAGGCAATGTTTCCTTGGAATATAATTTTTCATTGCTATAAATACGAGTATACAGTTGAAATTCCAGATGATATGGATAGTTGCAAGTTTAATGTTTAGTCATAAACAGATCAATAAAATACTCAATTATTTGCATTTCTACGCAAGTTTATTAATTAATAATATGAAATAATGGAAAACAAACGATAGAAAACAACGGAATTACTATTTTTAAAAACGATAAAATATAGATTCAGGGGGTGGCTTTATGTGGTATAAAATATCTTTGCTGGTTATCATGAAAAAGCCTGTTATAATTAAAAAATAAATTATCACTCAGTGACCATCTTAAATTAATTTTAAAATTTATTTCACCACCTTTTATTTGATTAATACCCCACATCTGCTCAATAGAGTTATCGATGACGTATCTCAACCGCATTATTTGTAACAAAATTATTGAAAAATAAAGCACAAAAACATGTGAAATTGGCAGCGAACCGCCGTCTAACCCCTGTATTGATCACGGTAATCGATCGTGTGCCGCGTAATTGCGCTTGCGCCGGATCGAACCCGCGACCCATTATGTCATTATAGTCGACCGACCGAAACAATACACTTATCGATACGTTACAAAAATGAACCGTACATCACTAAAATAAAAGCTATTTTTATTTTTCAGTCTGTTTGGGTAGTTACGTTATTTTACTTGTGAGAGTGAAAGGTATGAAATTATGTTTTATGATTTTCAGTCTTATAATAGAAATTGTAGGGTGGAGAATGTTTTGTGATGAGGTTTTTGCTAGTAAACCGCGGTAAACGTCGGAAATGGCCGGGGATCGTCAGCCAGGCGCCGGATCGGCACCTGTGACGTCACATGCTGACAGATGACGTTGCAGCAGCAGGCAACTCCTGCGCAGCATGGGCTTAAATGTGGCCTACAGATCAATCGATTGACATCTGGCTGAGGGTATTTCTTGTTTTCATAAATACGTAAATTAATTTTCCTCTATGTCACCCTAGGATTTCTGCCTTATTAAATTTTTCTATATGTCGCCTGTCATAGAGAAGTCAAAAAGAAAAACGACTCGACTTTCGACTTTTCTTTTCGACTTCTCTATGACAGGCGACAATAAGTTTGATGGACATGAAACCGAAGCGATTATTGGAGATGTCCTGAGATGTGATACGGAGACATGTGGAACAACGACATTTGACCAGTATGAGGCTTGATTATAAAGAAATAGGATTGGCAGATTGTCATTTCTCTCAGATCACGACATATTTTGGGTAGCCAGCTCAGATAAGTAATAAGGAAGGGAAGATGACGGAATGCTTATCTGTAATTATTGTATTAACCATCTCGATGGCATAGTGGTTAGTCTGCTCGATTCAAACCAGGCAATCGCGGGTTCGATTCGCGGCGGAATCTAAATTTGTAGGACTCTGCTTAGTTTGTGGTAGGGCATTTTCTGAGTCCACCTGGTTAGTTCATTTCATTTAAGTTTTGCCGCCAAACGTTAATTTAGAAAGCATTGATGTGTCCTGGTATGGAAATAAGATGGCTAGTTTCAGCCAGGAATCTTAGTCAACCCGCTTCCATCTTCGACATCAACATCATCGGGTGAGATAATGCCAAAAAAACAAGAAAAATATTTAATGAGAATAAAGAGGTGTTTATTACCTGTGTGATATTTTTAGCAATTGTTGTGTTATAAAAACGTCATATTAAGTATTGAATTTGTAAATCTTTATGGTAGAGTTATATAAGATATTTGTAGAATAAGGCCTAACTTTCCCGAGGGGAAGAGGATATGGGAAGAAACCCTTGCCCCAACCCAGCGACGGGAACGCTACAGGTTGTTAACTTAGAGGCAAGGTAAGCAAAACATCTACCAAACCAAAACTGGCCGCTGAACAGAGCCCTTCACACGACCTGAACGTAATTAAAACAATAAAAATAATAAAAACAAAAAACCATTTATGAATGAATATTCCTGCGAGATAGGCTCATGTTTATTAAAATCTTGGCCGGGATCGGGGTTTGGGGCCCGTCGAGGATGATTTATGCCCGCTGGATGCGCGGCCGCCGCCTCCATTCATTTGTTTTTTAACCTCCGTAACCATAGTTTTGTATGTCCATTTTCAGATAGAGTTGATTAGTTTTAGTTGGGATTAATCGAATGCGTGTGTTTTGTCTTTTGTTTGGGGGCGTTAACTAATGTTGTTTTGATTTGTGACGAAAACGGGTTCCGTTGTTGCTTTTAGATTAGGTACGAATAGCTTGTTAGTTCAGTTAGGTGTAAATCTAAAAATGCCCTACACGTGACCGCGGGTTATACTAAGTGCAATACCAGACAATCACCTTGTGATAGCACGGCTAAATTGTGCCACACGATAAGAAGACCTACAAAATTAATTAAAATAACGATCTGAACACTATATTAGATTTTATCGTACCCATGTATCAAAGACGCTAAGAGGAAAAAATATATTTCTGAAATTATAACATCGATTTTTTTATTATAGAATGAATAATTAACTTCTTATAGAATGTCCTTTTTATTGGCGACTAAATAAATAATTCTCCACCTAATCTAGAACTAAATATGAATGATCATGAAATGAAATGAAAATACTATTTTATTCGAAGTAGGTAGCAAACACTTTTCGATCGTCCTACCTAATACGAGGTTCCTACCACTCGAAACCCGTATACGTATACCCGCCGTTTCGGGAAGTGTTGCGGCGTGAGAAGAAACGACGGGACCAAATAAACTTTCTCCAACACATTTTTTGAAAAAAAAAAAACTTATATTCTATTACATCTTAATGCTAGGTCAAGAGATGATTTATATAATGTCATGACAGTAAATACTATAAAAGAAGAAAGGATTCAAAAGACATAAAAATAAAAGTAATTTGTAGCTAATGAATAACAATTGCAAAAACCAATGACAAGAGCAGGCCAGTCCATATGGACAGCACCCGATCACGAGCATAACGCCACCTTATCATCTCCTGAAACTTCAATTTAATTCTGAAAACGAGAGATTGGCTAGTAAATCCTGTATGAAAGGAGGCTGTCACACCACCGAGGCGGCTTGTGCAAAGTCGGTGCGTCGTCGGTACAAAGGTGTCTGCGGTTTCAGACCGCCTCAATAAACCCTCTCCCATACACATGTACCATACTAAACCACGGCATATGCCTTGAGAAGCCGAGGATATTCCATAGAACAACGAATACATTCTAAGAAACTGCGTACAAATATATTTTTTTTCGATCTAAGTTTCTGCATAGTGAAGAGTTATAAATAATAGGCTGAAATAGAAAGCCTAAGCGGAAAAAGATTCATGGGTTTCCTGTTAAAGCTAGCAGTTTCATTGATTATCTTTTGCAAATATGGTCCATATTCCAAATCTGTTTTTTTTTTCTTGTTTAATAAAATAAAATATAATTAATTACCGTTCTGAAAATTGTTTTTCTCTGCTCACATTCGTTGCAATACCGAGGTAGTTTTAGACGTCAATAAGTATTTACCATGAAATAAGTGATTGCCATCAGTCGCCACCCTTCGGGTACTATTATTCTTTATTATGAAAATTATCGGCATACTCGTTAGTGATAAGGAAAAAGAGTTCGTAGGTCCAGAGTCCATTTAAAATATCTAAAAAATCTAGATTCTAGTCATGAATTTGAACAAACTATTCTCGAGGGACCTACATTCAATTCCCAAAAATAATTTGGTTCTATCAAATTAACTGGTCAGCTGACATGCCAATTTTTTTGGAAGGCCGATTTTTGTGAATTTGGATTTGGTACCTTGAGGAAAGTTATTCAGTTGTATTAATAAAATTAAGTAGAATCCGCAATTATTTTTTAAGTATTTCAAAAGGACTCTATTTCCCACAAGTCATCGATTCGAAAGAAGAAAAATGCCCTAGTAACTTATAATAATCATCGAGGTACACAAAAGAATGTCGTAAGGGTCGGTCTGGAAAGGACAATCGCGTGGTCGTCTCTTTACGACGGGTGAGGTTCTAGCCGTAATGAGGTCTGAAATAAAGGGCTCCGACCCACGGGCGAGGTTACGAGGAAACGTATAAAACGCTAATTTGAATTAGTTCTAGAGTGATATTGTTCTGGAATTGCGTTGGAAAATGTTGTGTAAGTGAACTTGGATATAAGTTTGTGCCGACAAAGTTTAAAGGTCTTGTAAAAAAATCTGTTTATAAGACGAAATAATTAATAAAATAACAAAAGCAGCCTCCAAGGAATTCGAAACCCCAAAGTTTGGTTGGCTTGGATAGTTACGTAACAGTGTCTGGAACTTATTTTGAAAGTCGAATTTTAATGAATACTTGTTTTTATTTATTTTTATTTTACGCGTTTTAATTTGGTCGCACTCATTGGCAATTGGCATAGAATAGACCAAAAAATGTCTCGGTCATAGATAAATTATCAACAAGCAATGCGTACGGCATTGCTTGTTGATAATTTATCTATGACTGCAAATTGCAAGCAGGATTTTCTAATATAAGAAATTGAACGATGAAATTTGGAAAATAATTTAGAAAAAAGAACTGAAATTACGTACGTAGTCAGTTTAATCCCAAAAACTAGTTTGCATGCTCGCGAGTTGTTTGCGGCTTGCGCACTGCACACCCTCAACTAAAGTCATAATGTGCATAACGGTCAAAAACAGAAGAACGTTCAAAATCAAATTTTTTTAACATGATTTTTTCAGCATTATTTTTCATAGTTTTACGTTATTAGTGTTCAAATAACATCATTTTGGTACAAGAGCGTCTTTAAAGTATGTGCATTGCCCATTGTTTTAAATCGTGAAACAATTTTGAAGTCCCATATACTTACGTATTTTAATGTGTTGTAAACCTATACAGGTCACTGTGCACAAATGGATTTTTGTTTAATGATGATACCCAACATTACCTTCTGCTATATCCAGTCATAATGCGAGGGTAATTTCTGTAATATACATAGTAGCTAAACATGCAGTGATCTCGGATAAAATTATACTTAGACAAAACTGTAATTAAACTGACTCCTTATACATAGCCAGTGATACATTCATACATAAATACAGGCACACAGCACGGAGGCAAAAGCAAAAAGTCCATATAGGTGGGTAGGTAAGTCGAGGCTGGCTGTGGGCGGGTCGCGCACAGCAGCCTTAATTACGGGGTAGCAGCTTCTTGAGGTCTTGAGGCACCGTATCTGGGCGCAGGGAGGGAGCCAGGCTTCTTGATAAATGAAACGTCAATTTTTATATAGAATTTGTAGGACTTCTTTTGTTAGTTGGTTGGTAAAGGGGCAAAAAATATGGTTTTGAAAATTGCTATCCAAGATATACTACTATATTTGAACAGAGTTTATACAGGGTGCCTGTTCATGTAAATAATAATTTATCTTCAGCCCTCGAGAGAAACACGTAACGTTAGTAGCATAGTAAAATAATCCAAATTCAAAATGTTTTTTTATTTAAGTATTATAGATGCACATGTTTTGTTTACCTAGTATATACGTACAAAGTCTACCACGCGAAATTTGTAAACTCAACCATTTCTGTAAGTGTTAAAAAAGAAACTAGCAAATTAGTAATATTTTGGGATAAGTATTTCATTTAATTTATAACATACTGACCCATAAATTAATGTAACTCAGTCTCGAATACGTAACATATAAATTTTATAAATATTTCTTGGAGTGAAATTGTATCTGTGACTATTGTTACGAAACAAATATGTTTTCGCACATGGATGAATTTCCTGAACTTTAAAATGATGTGGATTATTCAATTTATAAGTTATCATATTTTCTTATTAAGTTATTTCAAATGTAAAAACAATAACTATAGCGCTTTGTCCCCTGGTCCCCTCTTCGCTTTATGAATATCGCGGAAACAATTATATGTTAAGTGGCCATAAAAACTTCGTCCATTTCTCTGTTTCCTTTTTTCCGTAATATTGTATACTCGTTATCATATAAAGAGCTTACTTACGTATTATGTTAGCTATGATAATATTATATAATCCTTAATGATATTTATAAAATGATACAATATTTTTATATTACCCTAAACTTCAAGTCATATTGATATTTTGTTTAATACAGAACCGGACCTGTTCTCCAGAGACGTACTAAGTATAATGAATGTATAAGAAGATGCTATTATCATTAACGTGAAATCTCTGGCTTGCGTAGATAGTCATCTAGTTCGAGAGAACTGGAAATCCGAACATGTCGGATGAAATTCTAAACACTTTTAGTATTCGTTTTGCCTAAGATATGATATTGATGGTTCATAAGAGATGTAAGAGGTCTATCTGCCGTATTTTTGTGTTTTAATATGTGTTTGGTGCGGTAAATTAAATTTATGACAGACTTGCCCAGATAACCAAAATCCGATATCGTAAGAAGTTCTATGTACGTTATTTTAAATCCATTAGCCTAGTTTATTGATTCCTAATCACCCGTTTAAACACATGAAAATGAATTAATTTTTGTGTTTAGTCAATTTCAAATGTAACCTAATATAGGTATTTTCTTTTTATCAACACATTGAGGGGACAAATGGGGAAAAATGAAATTGTTATAAACTGATAAAAAATCGTTAAATCTTAGTGTCTAACTAAACTATCCCCTATTCAAAGATGCTCTGTCTCCTCTACTGTGTCTCTACTATACAGGGTGTTTAATAAATGCGTTTGAATTCTAAGGAGTTGCTCAGAATCAAGTTTAAAATACAGGAAATATATTGAAAAAATTCGATCTGCATTTTTTTTAGTTTCCCATACAAATTCTTGATTCACTATACAGATTTAGAATGGGAAACTGAAAAAAATATATTATAGATTGGATTTTTTCAATACTTTTCCTTTATTTTATTTTACGATATTTATTCAGATCGATCTCACAGCAATACATCTGTTTTACTATTACTATTTACATTGAAAGTACAAGTATCCTATACTTGATTCTGAGTATGTAATCCCTTAAAATTTCAAACGAACTTATTAACACCCAGTATTTAAACAATTTTACTGTATGAATTTATTCTTGAAGTTCAAGAATATGATTAATTGTTAAGAACTCCTACCTTCCCCATTGCTGGGGCACGGGTCTTTTTCTATACTTAAGGAAAGTAGCTCATACGGGAGCCAATTCCAGATTGGTAGTAGTGGAAGTTGTAGAGTTACAGAAGTGTACAGAAGTTATAAGGCCCCCTAAAAGGTCTCTGACATGGCTTGACGCCTACCATGTAGTGGTAATAACTGACACTTGGCGTTAACATGCCTTGTGAGGCAAGTAGAATTAAATGATTAATTAATACTATTTAATAAATAAATTATTACAATTAGCATTACAACCGCCTCGATTTTCTTATGGGACATTAAAATGTGGTTGGTTCACCTTCCCATCCTCAACTTATCATGTTAAGGGGCGGTACACACCTGGAAGTTATAATTATGGGCCGAAAGGCGTACGCTTCCTGCAGTGCCGGCCTATGAAATATGAGTCTCTGTTTCTCATGGCATACACTCAGTATAAATAAAACTTTTTTGGTTTATTAAAGGGTAGGTAGGTGTGTCAGTGTAATGACTTAAAGCCTCTGTGGTGGCTTGCCCTCTATTAGAAACATTAAGTGTATTAAAAACTAAAATATACGAGTAGGTCGATAGTTTTATGAAAATACGTGTGAATTTGCGTTGTTGAAGAAGAAATAACTAAAATAGAGAACAACGCACAAAAAAAAAACTAAATACTGTAAAATTATCTGAGTTTAAAAGTTAATTGGTTTTCAAATTTACCTTTTATAAACATTTTGTGCTGTTAATACCTAGTAACATAGTTTATGAGTAAAAATTGTTACTATGGACTATATTGTCTGAAAATAAATAGTTTTTATTTTGTTTAATTTTTTATAATGTGTATTTTATATCATCCTAGATCTAATCATCTTGATCCTAATCTAGAATTCTGACAATTGATTTCGTTTTAATGGTCATTTTTAGATTTATATGTTTAGTATACATACCATGTCCACCATACACTAAAAAGGCCAGACAGAAGTCACATTTAATGACTAAACAAGCTATTAAGACGAACTACAAAAACCTCCCAACCTATTGAATCAGTAGATTAAAGTATGATTAAATTTTATGCCGCACAAAAAAATTATAAACTTGATGACTGGGCATTTCTTACTGGGCGGGGCGGTGGGAAAGAAAGCCATAGAGAAAATAAAAAAGAAACACACAAATAGACTGGAGCAAAGAGATCGTATAGTAGCTGACTATGTATTTTTCGTTGGCACATAAGTTTTTTTAGAAAGTCGTTTTGTGTGGAACAACTTTGATGGACGAGATATTGATGGTGTTTCAACTTGTAATCTGTTTTTCATACAGGTATTTGAGACAGTTCAGTGCTATTAACGTAAAACTGGCTATTTTCTTTCTCATTATAATATGCTATCAAGTAGCGGAGATTTATTTCATAGGTCTTTCAGAAAGCAGAATGATTAGTTTAAATAAACTTTAATAAGTTGTAAAATGTTATGACTCTTATGGCTATCGTTACCTTTCAAGATTCTTGCAAATGCTTCAGTTTTTATGAATAAACGTAACAGAACCGTGGATATTATAAAAACTTTATACTTTTCGTACAGAGTCAAATTAAAACGGGTTCATATCATTTTTACCTAAACAATGACATCCAAATCTGTTCTTAATTTCTTTAAAAACTCCTCAAAAAATCTCACAAAGTGCATTATCAAAATTCTGCCGTTACATTCTTTTAAATCATGTTTTTCCTGCCTAGTGCCAATTTCTTACCACTCGGAACCTGTCATTCAATGTTTCGGGCAGTGTTAGCTGAACGACAATAAGTCACTTCTTCTGTGGCTGTTCTTATCGTGTTGCATAATTTAATCGTCCTTTCACACGATATATACAGGTGTAACAAAATTGTTGTGAAAAAAATATTTTTGGATTCTCCATACAAATTGATCATCCGTTTTGCCATTTTTTGCCATTTTTGTATGGAGAGTCCAGTTTTTTTTTTGCGATTTGGGCAAAGTTGTAGAACAAAAGTTGTTCAGTACCATGAGTAGAATTCCCAGTTAACGGGTCCTACACCAATTTTGTTACACCCTGTATATTAAATGGTCGCTACCTGGTATTGTAATTAACATTTTCCAAAACAAAATAAACAAAAATGTAGAAAAATATAATTTTTATGAATTATATTACGAGATTCCAAACTCCACAATTCTAATAAGGTGAAAAGGGTTGATAATGGTATAGCTGCAGGCGCGGGCGCTACCAGTGAGCTGAACCACCATTATTTGGGAGCCGCCCGCCTCCGCTTAAGGCTATGCACGCAACTCTCCTACACATCTGGCTTGATGGTAAAGGCTGTGGTTCCTTGCAGTATTGAAAAATTGAAAATTACGTTTCTTTTCACTCTAAAACCACTTGAAAGTTTGGTTGTAAGTGGTAGGGACTTTGTATTGTACTAGGTAGAAAAAAGAAGATTTCAAAGAAACGGAAATGAAACTTTATACGAAATACCATATAGGGTGAGTGGGGGGATCTCCCCTATCGCCTAATTAATGATGGCAATTTTAGTGCTGGCAACATTGTTCAGGCTGCAATTTTGTTACGTCTGGCCACTCAGTTGTCAGTTCCCACTGGGAGTGCGTGGATGTGTGTTACGAATTAATTTGTGTCAGGAGATTTTTCTTATATCAAGTGGTCGATTTTTAATCATACTACGTCTCATATAACTTGGATTATCTTAGATACAAGGAACTATTTCAAACTTACCCCGTCATCTTTTCATCTTCCCCCTGATTACTTTTTATGATAAAAGTATTTTGTATGATCTTCTATTACAAATTGGGAAAGCATTAACATAATGTTATAGAAAGAATACAAAATTAAATTGTTGCTTTCTTACCTCTTATATTTTGTTTCAACAGAAGTCAATTACGTTCTGTTTTACAAAGCTTTGAACACAACACTGCTCATCTCACTAAAAAAACATTCGAACTTCGCCCCACTCACCCTAATGTAAACGTGATCTGGCAGCAAATCTTAACTTGGAATTCAGCAATGTAAAAATAATTATTATTAACATAAAACATTGCTGCATAAAACATTTTAGATCATTGCTAGGCAGAATCATCTAGGCATTCTCCATTCGTTGTAAACTAAATTGAAAGTTGCATTCGAGTTCTAAAATAAGGTTAGACTAGGGTCAGTTATGGGCACAGTTTTGACACTCTGGTAATAGATTGGCTAGCTTAGTTCTTGTACAGAAAATAAAGTAAAGTAAAATTCAACAAAATAAAAAAAAACTAGCACCAACCATAAAAATCTAATGACTCAATAATTATAGAACTTATATTTTCACCAAACCAGTTAAGAACCACCGCAATGAAACCTACTTTCAAATGAAATAAATGCATTCAAATCGGTTCACCCGTTTTAGAGCAACGACGCCACATACTGTCATAAATAGGCTTTAAATTTATACAGGGTGGAAAAATGTATCATAACAGGGTGCACTACTAAAGATAATAGCGTAATAATTCTGCATATTTAATTTTCTCCTTGTGTGAGATAAAGTATGAATATATAACATACCACTTTACCTATTTTGATTAAAGGTTAAGAACTTGATGACCATGGTAATGTAATGACTTGCTCCAGGCAAGAGTCTTCACTACCAGCGCTGAACCTGCTATTATTTGGAAGCCGCCCGCCCCTGCCGCGGGCCTGTCCACTTCTGTACACCTGGAGATTATTATGTGGTTAAGTAGTTGTAAACTTTTGCATATGTTTATTTAAACGATATAAATTGTTTAACCCTATATTTGGCTTTTTTGATTAGAGTTTTATTGATTTATCATAAGGACACTACTTGGCTATAGAGTTATACAATAAAACATGAGATTGCTTTTTGGGGGCATTTTGATCAAAATCTTGAAAATATATTCGCGAAGTATTCGCGAGTTTACCGCCATTTTTTGGAGTTTATTCGTAACTATTTCAGCATAATAATAATTCAACTTCAGTTTTCGTTTTTTGTGGTTTAGCTTATACATCACATTACATCTTGTGGTTTACTTACTCTCACAAAGTATTTGAAATTAAAAATTACATTAAACTAGTTTGCAGATGGCACAGAGTGGTGTGGATTCGGTCTTTACGAATAAACTTATTTGACAGGACTAAACTTAATTTAAGCATTCTATCCTTGTCTTTTCAATATAGAAAGAAAAAGACAGAAAGTTAAATAAAGTTTAATCCTGTCAAATAAGTTTAATCATGAAAACCGAATCGACACCATTATGTAGTAGCTTTAACGGAAATTTTATGAATAAATAAGTCAAAGTAAGAAAACTTGAACAGTCTTTTAAACAACATATTTTTTGAGAATACTTTGTTAAATAAATGAATGATAATGAGTGGTTGCCACAATTGATTTTTAATGAATAATTTGCTTCGTGGTTACGTCAAGTGAACCTCTGTAACGTATTTGGTAAATCGGTTTTCAGAAACCTGTTTAATACAAGACGGTTTTCAGAAACCTGTTTAATACAAGACTTTATGATATCGAGATTACTTTCAGTAGAGACTTAAAATACTCGCAGTACTGGTAAAGACTATCTTTCTAAATCCATCTGTGTTATTTTATGACCGTCATCGGAAAAACAATATACCTAATTTAGAAACATTATAGATTCAATTAAAATTTTCATCCACACAATAAAATTTTACTTAAAAGCTATGAAATTCAAAAAATAATGAACAGTAAAATTTTAAAAACAAGTCTATTTATATGTAAAACCGAACGTCTAAATCTAAAAGCTATTAAATTCGGCGGTATAAATCTCCCTCGTTCGTGGCTGCCCATGCCTCAGGGCAGAGACGCCTTACCTGATATTATTTGGAAGCTCAACCGCCCACGTCAGTACATTATACTTGGTAGTTTAAAAACCATCAAAATCTATGGAAAAAAGCTGTTAATTACGCCCAAAATGGCTAGTTTAAAAGCAAGGAAAGGGAAAGGGTATTTGTTTCTATTCATGAAACTTTCAGTAAGTACGTTGTTATTACTTATTACATAGCAAGTTTTGTTCTATATTGATTATATTTTTGATAGGCTATAGGCCTACTAAATTCTAATTGATTAATTATATTTAGACAAAGACAAAGAATTTTAGAAAAAAAATTAAAATTGTCTAAATTAAACATATTAAAACTATAATGAAGAGTTGCTGCTTAAAAGAAAATCAAAATGGGCAGCAAAGAAAATATGTCTCCAATATCGACAGAATTTTAAGATAGTAGCTAAAAGATGCTAAAGGTTTTTTTTATCACCATATCTCTGGAACTCGATCAACTGAATATACCTCTAAAAGTTATTAAACGAAAGCTAACATTTATCTTCGATTGTTTAGGCAGATGTTTAAAAAATTTAATCGTCTAATTGCAACGGTGGCGTTAGACAAACGTTAGTAAATGGTAATTTCTTTAAATTGAAAAATAGAAATTTCGAAATTACTTATTTTTATTTGAGCAGGGTAGCTTTTAGCGGTAGGGTGGAGCGGCTCACTGTACTCAAGATATGATGTGAATGGCAGCTCGAAGAATATGTGATAAAGAATAAAAATGGTCTACACGGGATGTTTTTAGAAATCAAACGTAACTAGGTGTCCATGGGCGGCGGTAATCGCTTACCATCAGGTGATCCGTCTGCTCGCTTGCCACCTATTACATAAAAATAAATAAATAAATAAAAATTATACTTTCACTTTTTATAGTATAAATGATATTAAAAAACTCATGCTAGCTCAAACGTAAATACTATCCAAAAGACAGAGACAATCAATTTCAATCCGGACTTGGCCCCCTTGTGTGGAGGTCTAACTTTCCCTAGGCATGGGAACTCTTCCCATGTGCCTCTACGTGCTCTCGAAGTAGGGGCGATATGGGTTTTTGTCGAAACAATTTATTGCTTTTTTTATGTACCTATATATTTCTTTTGAGAATCTTGAAGACATACCAAGAAATTGAGTCAGCAATTTATCTTAGATAACTTAGAAGAAAGACGATCAATTGAATCTTATCGAGCCGAAAGACGTCTGCTAAACAAAGGTCCTCCCTAGGGATTTCTATAACGACAACATCTACACTGCCGGTATCTAGCAGCTTCCTGTGACCTTCCACGTCATCTGTCCATCGAGAATCAATTTAATCTCCCCACTATGTACTCTTTGGTAAATATAAAATAGTACTTCAAGACACCCACTTGTTATGAAGGGAGTAGGGACACATAATTCATAAGTATTCACGATGTCACTCAAGTAATTTTGCAAAAGCCCGCCGCGTGTCCTGGAGGCAACAGTACCATTTACATATCATGTTTACGTCTGTCCGTGTATGTTAATGGCATACCAACAAATATATCCAACCGCCGACAACGTTCCTGAGCATTGTTTCCAGCAAACAACCAGTAAAAACTGATCTCGAGATTTAATACATACATAAGATTACGGGGATCAAAGTAAATTGGTTACAAGTATGTTATAACCCTTTTTTCATTATAAATCCCAGCGGTTTAGTTTTTATTTTGTTATAATTTCGCGAAGTTGCCGCGGGCGAGACCGCAATATGAATATTAAGAACTTTTTTATGATAACTTTTGTGGGTTTCCTTTTCAGAGTATCAGATAGAGTTCGTTTCATAAAACTTGCATTTACAAATACAATTTGATGTAGTACATTACGTAACTGGTCAGTATATTATTCTATCCTAGTATGATATTGCCTTATTACCTACGCGATGTACATCATACTTACTTGTAATTTGTAAATTGTAAGTAGTTTTATAAAAACCACCTGCTAAAGTTGCGTCGACAAAAGAAACGTACTTTATGTTACTTTGCTTACCTACTTGACTGGTTTTTTCGAGTTATTTTCCTTTGTTGTAATGGTCTTATTATATATTTTACTGATGAGTACTTGTAAGTAAAGGATTATTTACAAAACTCAATTTTGTTTCGATCGTAGTCCAAAATGCCCATTCTCTTTTAATATCAAGTTTAGCCATAAGAGTAAAATATTTATAAAATTCTTAATTTCAGTGTCGGCGCAAAAAAACTTTAATATTAACTGTTAACTGCAGATATATTTGTAATCATTGTCAGTTTTTTACCTTTCTTTGTTATAATAAAGTTTTTTTTTATTGTTTAAATTTAAATTGTTTATGAATATCGGAAGGTAATGGAAACGCGCCCTCAGCCCAAGTCTCGAGGCCGAGAAGCCTTCTGACTTTCTCACTGATGGATGACTGATATTTATGGCTGTCGATCGAATCAATGGTAATTATCGAGGGATAGCTCAGGATCGTTGAACCAGCGAATTACCTACGTATATGTAAAGTATAGGTTACGCTTTTTCTCGTTAAAACTAGATGTATGACTTATTGTTTACGATAAAGAAGTTTCTCAGGGTAAATATCATAAAAAAGATTTTTGGATATGCCACACAAAGATTGACCGAATCAGTCGATTTATTTTCACCCGACTTAACGAGAGATAATGTTTTTAGATGAATGTCCATTTAAATTTTTATCTTCTGTAGTCAAAATGGCTCAAAGGGTTTAGGAACCATTCGAAATGTCGTTAGTATGCAAGCAGTGGGTGCGTCTCATTTTATATAAAAACGGGAGATATAATTTCATTTTAGTAACGCTCAAATGCCATAATTATCATGAGATATACCAACAAATGATATAATTTTGTTGAATATAACAATTGAAAGCTCTAATGATTACATTATATAAAATCGTTTGATATAACATTCATAAGACATATCATTATTATTATATAACATTCTTATAATAAACTTTAGATATAATGCTCCGAGTGAGCAGAGAAATTACCAGGGTTTTATTTTCTACTAGCTTTTTTGCTTAGGAAAATTCTACTATTCAGAATACGTACGAAATTCTCACGGATTCTAAATAGGATGCGGAAGCGAGCGAAGTGAGCTCGGGAATTCGGAGCACCCCGAATAAGTTGATTTAGGTTCGGAAACTGTGATGTGCTCCCCTCACAGTCGCCGTGTTAGGTTTGATTGATAAAATAACTACAGATCGACTGCTTGCTTGCATGTTTGCTTGCCTGCCTTCATGCTTGCTTGCATACTCGCTTGCTTGCTTGCTTGCATGCTTACTTGCTTACTTGCATACTTGCTTGCATGCTTGCTTACGTGCTTGCTTGCATCTAGTACTTTTATGCTTCACAAATAAAATTCAATTAATTTAGTATACAAAATATATTTTATAAAGAGTTCGAATTTTGCCAGGCGTTTAGTTTCGTCATCTCCAATGTTATATCTTTTAAATTTATATCTAATATATGTTATATGTTTTCAATAGTAGGTTAAATGAGTTTTATATGATATGATTGTTATATTGTATGTTTATTATATACAGCGTTTATTATACTTTATGAAATTATTCTTTTTAAAATTATATCTAGAGTTGATTATATCTGACAATCGTTGTATTTAATAAAATTATATGTTTGGTTTGTATATCTTCTAAATGATATATCTTTTGTGTTTATAGATTCTATTACTTACCCGTATGCAGTCGAGTCTTGTTTTTTTTTATGAAAAAGGTAAACTTTATTATGTATAATAATTCCTTTGAGTTCAGAGTCACAGTAAAAGTCTACTTTAGCTCATTTAGTAGAAGCCACAATAATATATTGCTTACTTTTTTTGTCATCCCGTAACTTTAACGGCATCGTAACATCTTTTCAGAACATGTTGTCATACGTTTGTACAAAATATGACTCATTGCGTTATTTAGATTGCATCCATGAAGGTCCAAAAAATTGAGAGAAGGCTGTCAAACTATTTTGGCTCGGCCATGTGGAGAAACCGGGAGATGATCACGATGATAGCTTAAAGAGCGTATATGGAATAACCCAGGCCAAAAAAAAAAACTTATTATTTCTTTTTTCTTCTTATTATCAGTTTTACAATTTAACCATACTATCACAAGGGACAGACGGCATTGCCTAGTTCTTTTGTAACATTAAATTATTTTCCTTAGTAGGACAGAATGCCGTAAAAGTGTATCTCACGTTGATGTCTTTTCTATGGGACGGAAGCTACGAACCTACGAACAGACAAGTTAATTAATCTTCTACTTCTTTTTTTATAGAAAAAAAAACTAGTATTTAAACTTTTTCAAAATTTGTATAGGACTCTTTACTTGGAAGCTCCAAGTACAAATGACATAGTTTAAATACTACTAACGATTGTTTTTTAATTTCTTATAGAAATTGAATAGTTGATTTGCCAATAATTTATGACAAGTCCCATTTTTATTTTAGCAAAGTTGTAGTTCGAAGTTTGTTTAGTAGAATACAATTAGTAGAAAACTATTTTGTTTCACCCTGTATAACCTATCAAAGTTAATTAAGAAATCGATTACTATATGACACTATTTAGGCTGTAAGCTCAATCAAACAAACAAAAATACATTCATAGCTGCATCCAAGAAAGATAGCTCCCATTTTGGGTAAAAAAAAAGATTTGTAATATTAAACATTTTTTTCACGTTCGGAACTTCAAAATAATATTTTACTTTAGGCCTCACGAGAGATCAAATTAATGTCCTTTGACTTGAGAAAAAAACAAATGCCTCAAAATAAATTGGGAAGATTAAGACGCCCAAACAAAGCTGAACTTAGATAAACATTAATAATAGTTAACATTTAGTGATATTTTACGTGCACCTAGGTTCACCTGTCCGTTTGAGGAAAAAAAGTTAAAAAATAAAAACTTTCCGTTTCAAAAACTGCCAGGGATCGAGGATTAATTATGGTTTTTTTACTGTTCGTCAGGAATGCACGGCAGAAATTATTTGGTGTTTAGCCGCCAGAGGGCGGGGCGCGCGTGATTAATATATTTCTATGAAAAAACCATAAAAACATTAATGAGGTGAGGGCCACCGATTCTCGATCTGGCAAAGGTGAGGCGCGTTCACAGCGACTGTTTTTGAGTTAATGAAATAAAACTATATTTATTTATTTAATATAGTTTTATATTTATTTTGTTACTTGTACATTTGAAGCTCGGAATTCTGGAAAAATGGAGAAGTTTTCGAATGTTCCTAACTTTCTAGAACGTTACGTCGATACCATTCAGGCACACACCTCAGTTAGTAAGTAATTCGAAAATATTTTGGAACTTCTGATAAGAAACTAACTTTCAGTACCTATATACAAACGCAAGCACCAAACTCTCTCTTATCATCAGTGGCTGAACAAGGGCTTTTTGCCACCATAGTCGCTTTGTACAACTAAACTCGACTTCTGCAGCCTACTATGGGAATGATTAAGGGACACTTTTAATTACGAAATCCATAAATTCTGATTAGCAGATATAAAATTCAACCAAAAACTTGGACGTAATTAATCATAACTATTTTGTCTTAAAGCTATGGGAATGCAAATATTCCCAGTTCTCATACATATGTATAGGTATTAGGTGGTACCTACTTCTTTCCAAGTTAAAATATAAAAACAGGGTTCCACATTATGAACAGATTTTCACATTTCATATCCATTTAGGATTGTGATGTACATGATGGAGAATTAGGGAATATAAGGGGACTTAACTGATATCAACACCACATCCTTAGACGTTTATTGTAGGCAGTTTATACAATCAGTACAATTATTTACAATGTATTTACATAATCAGTACAATTATTTATAATGTTTTAAAGTACAATTATTTTAATTAAGCAACGCCGCTGGACTACACAGAGTAAATAAAAAATACGGAATAAAATGTATCATATTGTAAATCTCGGAATCATGATGAATCTAACATTTAATAAACGTTTTCTATTCTGTTCTAATTAATCTATAGAGCTATTTTAGCTTCAGGCGATAACGATTTAACGGACATACATACACCTGAAAAACATTACCCTCCACTTGAGCAGATGGATAAGACATAAGTGTGTAACATAAGCTCTGCGAATTAACGTGAATGACTTGAGTGGTAAAGAAGAAGAAGAATGTAATTACTGCGTAACTTTTGTACGGAGCACTAGGGAGTAAGTTTGATCACCCTTGACCATTTTTTTAGTACCTGCTTGTTCCTCCGCGCTTCGGACTTCGGACATCACTGCCCCGCCCATAGCAAGGGATTTGCATCCCGAACAATCTGTCATTGTCTGGGAAACCTTAAAAATATAAATGATGCTAAAATATGTTTTTATAGTTTGTTTATAATAGTGTAAGGGTTATATCGTATTTTAGTATAATGATATTCCATAGACAAATCACACATGATCTTATGGCTCAATGTATTAT
Organism: Coleophora deauratella; assembly: GCA_958295455.1. NCBI lineage: Eukaryota > Metazoa > Arthropoda > Insecta > Lepidoptera > Coleophoridae > Coleophora > Coleophora deauratella. The sequence goes on along the minus strand of OY282409.1, from coordinate 6,254,471 downwards.
ATGAACCAAAGACGATAATATACATATATAGATATAATACACCTAGGAACAGGGCAAAGAAATGTGCTATTTTCCCCACAGCCACCCCCAATATGGACTTGCCCCTATGTAGAGTATGGCCTTAATTTCCCCAGTTATCCCGGCAGAGACCTGTGCCTCAGCAGTGGGGAGAAATTATGGTATGTTAACGTATAATTATGAGAGTTTTGATGATAAAGACAATGTACTTATAAATATTTACTTAGGCACAAGTATTTATTTTTTTATTTTTTATTTATTTATTGATAATAACTTAACACTATCATTACAGGAATAACCCAATTCAATAGCGTAGTAACAAACAACATTATGAAGAGTTTACACATTACTTACACAAATAATTTAAGACTACTTTTTCGAATTCCGTCAGTGTGCACGTAAAAACATCAATACCCTGCGCAACACTATTTATAATTTCCACCGCCCTAGAGATGGGAGCAAATTTCCCTATATTCGTTCTGCACGCCGGTACCTCAAATAATCTAGTTCTCGGACCTATCCTAAGCTTCGTGTTTGGGACCACTAGTTTTAGAGAACTTAGAATATCAGGGTTGTTTATTTTACCCCGAAAAATAGCAAAAACATATTTGACCAAAGATAAATCTCTCCTTACCTCCAACTTATAATATCCAACCATTCCTAAAACGAATAGGGTTGGGTACATGAGTGGATAAAAAGGGTAGACTCCATATTGTTTGCGATACAGGTACCGCGCGAATTTGTTCTGTATATTTTCCACCATATGGCTATATTTAGCCTCGTGGGGGTTCCAGACAACTGCTCCACTTTCCAACCTACTTCTAACAAGGGCATTATATAGGACTTGTGAAGTGGTAGTTCTGGGGAGATCACAGGTTTCACGCAAAACGAATCCAAGGTTTCTAAAAGCCTTGGTGCAAACATCCACAATATGCCTCCTGAATGTCAAATCTGACATGAATAGCACTCCTAAGTCTCGGACGACATCAACCCGCGATATTATTTCACCTGCCATCTGGTATTCAAATTTCAAATTCTGTGCTGCCCTAGTAATCGACATCAATTGACACTTAGAAACATTAAAGTGAAGGTTATTTTTAGAACTCCATTCCAATACCCGATTAATGTCACGCTGCAATTTCTCGCAGTCAGCCAGATCCCTTACCGCCAAAAACAGTTTGAGATCATCTGCGAACATCAAGCAACACGATTCGGCTACCACCTCAGGAAGATCATTTATCAGAATAAGAAATTCAAGCGGCCCAAGATTACTACCTTGACTGACGCCAGTTAGCGTAAGATATGGGTCCGAAACGTAGCCCGCATACTCTACATACTGCCTACGGCCGTGGAGATAACTGCCAAAAAACTTAAGCAAAGAAGGAGTGAATCCAATCGTAGCAAGCTTAGTAAGCAGGATGTCATTGTCTACGCTGTCGAACGCTTTCTTGAAATCGAAGTAGGCGACATCAACTTGGCCGCCCACTTTAGCGTCAAGTTCACCAGCCGCGTAACTCAAAAAGCACAGGAGATTAGAATTTGTGCTGCGTCCCTGGTGGAACCCATGCTGTGCGTCACTGAGCTGCATACCAACTTGTGGGTAAATACAGGCACACAAGGCGGATTCAAACACCTTAGCAAACGTGGACAATACTGCCACTGGCCTGTATCCACTCACGTCCGAACTCTGCGCTGCTTTTGGTACCGGTGTTACTCTAGACAATTTCCAACTATCCGGATACAGTCCTCTTTCCAATGATAAATTAAACAAATATAATAATGGACTAGCCAGCGCCATTCGACAGTCTTTAACAACGAAAGGGGGGATGCCATCCGGACCTACCGACTTTTTAGGTTTTAGGCGTTTTAGGGCTTTCATTACTTCTGTCAGTGATAACTGTCTGACATGAACGCGCGAACCTCTTTCCGTACCGTCCCTAACCGATGCCTCTATGTCAAGCCTCGGTGTTTCCTCCCCATACACTGACGCAAAGAAGGCCGCGAACTCATTCGCACTATATATATATCATCATCAGCCTGCATTAGTCCACTGTTGGACATAGGCACTTATACCTATCTTCGGCCACGCGCATCCAGCTGTTACCAGCAACCTTGCGCAGATCATCGCTCCACCTAGCCGGGGGGCGTCCCACGCTGTACGTTTGCCCAAAGGCGGCCCCCACTGTAGCACTCTGTTTGTCCACCGTTTGTCAGTTCTTCATATAAGTAAGTATATAAGGTCCATTGCCACTTCTACATATAAGTTCCTTGAATGAAGATGATATAACTATAGGTTTTTAAACATTTTAGGGAAGGATTTTTTTAACGCCCAAGTTGTTCTTTAGGAAATACGAGGGTAAGTCTCGAGTAAACACGGCCACTGACATATAACGAAATCAGTAAATCTATAAATTATAAGGGAGCTCACAATTTTCACGTCTGGCCGGCACGTAGACGCGATCGGTGTATTCTACTCTGTTCCATAGATTCGTTCACATTTATTAAACTTTAATTCTCGTTGATTTATGATATTTCGTTGTTTTTTTATTTAGTAGGGCCCTTTTTGTATGTATTTTAATATTATGTTTCGCCTATCTTAATACGGTCGTTCTCTCATTTCGTGCAAATCGCACGAAAGCGACGGATAATGTACTTTATGTAAGTGACATAAAGTACATTATCCCTCGCTTACTTTAAATCAGTACGATCGTTATGGCATAACTATGGCCATATATTTCAAATTCATTACCATGTTTGATTTCTCATAACTGTTTTTTTTAAACTCATTACCATCTTTACTGTCTCATTACCGTCCTCGAACTGTAAAATAATAAGTCGTTTTTTTTAATATTCTGCGAATAATTTCGTGAAAATTATATACATAGCTAACATTTGTGACCTAGTTTCACGTGAGCTCATAAAAATGAACATTTAAAAATTTCTCTTACTTTCGACCAATATGCACCAAATCAGAGAATCACCCCTTATGTTATTTCTTAGTAAAATATGTACCCGGCTGAAAATGCGGTGCAGGAAGTCATGAAATTGGGTAGAGTCGTTTTAATTCCTGAACTTAAACTCAAAATGTATTTTTTTACTAAGGTAGATGCGTTGTATATTTTGTATGCAGAATTGGTCAGCCCTTGGCGTCATCTCCATAAATATGATGTCCATATATCTCTGGTATTTCTTTGCATGTCTTTTGAATTTGTTTACTTCCAAATTAGTTATATTTTCATATATTATTGAGAGATCAATGGTTATCATAGTGCCGTCCATCATGGACATTGTTATACAGTAGCCCTCTTCATGTTTGCTTTCATCTGGCTTTGCTGGTACCCTGTAACTATAGATTCTTGAATTGTTTGACCTATCCCTATAGCTTCGTACTATAAACATGTGGTTATGGGATTTCATCATCTTCTGCATTACACTGATACCTATTAATAAAGGATCTTGCTATCTTTACTAGCTTAAAACACTGGGTACGGGTAATTCTTATTTTTTGTTTTTAAGCAGAGAAGGCAAAATCAAGCTCAAAATATTTTTTTTATGAAGTAGATGCTTAAAAAAAATTGATTCGTATTTTTTGCTAGTCGTGGCAATGTATATTGTGACCCATCAATCAACATGTTGCCTTTTTTCTCTCATCACATCAAAGATTTTTTCTCCGGTAGCATCCACAAATAATAAAGAACAATAATACAAGTGTAAAGTGTAATGGTGCAGTGGTGTTAGCGATCAGCTATTGAAACATGACCGCCACGACGCGCCGCGCCGGTGTGAGCGGTGCCAGCGTCGTCGGGTCGGCGGGATCACATGCGACGCTCAATGAAGTGCGCGCACGCAAATGTCAGAACACGCACCGCACGTGCGATGCGAATGCGTAGCTTAGGGAAGTATATGTAGCTGATAATTGCTAGTGAGTAACTGTGTAAAGTCCTGTCACTTATACCAACCTACTTACATAAAGTGTGTTCTTCATATATATATTTTTTATATTTAAATTCAGGTAACATGATCTATAATGTTTGTTATGTTTGCAACAATGATAACTTATGTTAATATTGAATGCTAAATCATAATTACGCAAATCTTAATTTGGAGCTCTCCTAGACAAGTTTCCCAACAAAACTCGTAATAAATTTGAATTAAATTACTTTTCAAATTAAAATCAAGCAATTTATTAGTAGAATTACTTCCTAATTAGTTCATATTTTGCAGATTTTTTCTTAAGTTTTTTTTATACACAGGCTTACAGACAAAACAAAGTCCAAACTGTTATCTTCACTTAAGATGATTATCTGTATTGAGTGGGACAGAAGTACAAAAAAACATTAAACTCTGATTTCTTTTTCCCGAATTTCACGAATTGTCCATGGGTTCTATGGGAAAAGTTGTTCAGTTTCATGAGTAAAGCCCCAGTTTTAATGATTCCAATTCGTTTTGTTATACAATGAAATTAGTTCGTTAGAGTATAAAGTTACATACCAGTAACACGAACACTTTCACATTAAAATTTCGTTTTGACAGTTGATAAAGTAACTCAAATTACAAGTACAGTTAAACACTGGATTGTAATAGACTATTACAAGAAAATTACTTTTTCATTTCACACCTTTTTTACGTGTTAACACCTAATAAACGTATAAGTTATAGTTATCGTCATGTTATGACCTAAATACAGGAATATAGTAACAAACAACTAGTTCTTATCAGATTCCTCGTAAACTTTTGATGCCTTAGTGGCGTTTGGTCTCTAGTATCTTACTAATATTATAAATGCGAAAGTATGGATGTTTGTTGGTTTGTTTATTTGTTTATTTGTTTCGCTTTCACGTCGAAACTACTGAACGGATTTGGGTGAAATTTGGTAGGTAGATAGATCAAACACTAGATTAACATACAGGCTACTTTTTGTTTCGGGAAAATTTATGGTTCCCGTAGGATATGCCTTAGAGACAGTCAAAAAGCGAAATCCACGCAGGCGGAGCCGCGGGCAGAAGCTAGTCTTTTAGTATATTTTAAAAAAGTAACATTTTACAAACAAGAAATGTGGACTTCCTACTTTCCTTCTTTTCTTGGTGCTTACATTAGCCCCTATACCACCACTCAAATAATCCGCAAGTGGAATACACCAAAAATGAATTACGAAATATTTATTCTTTTATTGATATTTCAGAAAAACCTTCTCGTCTGGACTTTTATACTATGTGCAATTTTAAAATAAACCTTTCGTAATAAGTATGCAAATGACTATATTGAACAATGACGTCAACTTTCAATATTTCAAATATTTTCAGAACTAAATTTCATTTTTGACATTTTAATAAAAAGCAACTCAGATGACTAGCAGTTATTAGGATGTGATTACAAACTTTAAGATAACTTATAATTTTTCCAAAACAAAAAATATAGACGGATTTTATAGTTAGGTGTGGAGGGACGAAAGATCACCAGATACCAAAACTTGATAGTTCAGCTTATGGGTGGGTGGTGTTGCGTGCTCTACATACATACTGTCACAGAGGTAGAAGGGACAATAGTTTCCCTCAAATAACAACAATTGTACTAATTAATGGATTATGAGTTGAATTTCCTCTTTATTTGATATTCAGTTCAGTGTCCGAATATCCATTTATTTTAAGTTCTTCATTTGTTTAATGTCCTCTATTAGATTAATTAGGTATTTTACCCGACTTTCCAAGAATGAGAGTAAAGTATTTCGGGTTTGTGACTTTATTTATCTCTACGCTGCTCATAATTTAGGTAAACAGCTTGAGACTAGAGTTTGTTTGAATAGTATATTATTTCTGTGTGTTTAGTATTTGTAAATGCACTAATACTTTCTCTTCTGCAATCTCATTCCTTGCCATTCAGAAATATTTATTTTATATAAAGGTTTGCACTTTATTTAAGGCAATAAAGTATTTATTTATGAATTTGATTGATTATCTTTTACTTACTCCATTGGTCATACTACCTAGTGGGTGAAATTAGGCTTAATCTCATCAAACATAGGTCTGTCCTATCTAGTCTTTTTGATGGCTTGCATTATAAATTGGCTCCAGCAAAGAGTTTCCAATTCGTAGTCTTCCATTATTAAAAAAAAAATACAAGCTTTTTCAAGTTTTCTGTATTATGTTGAAAATAAACTATCGTCGGTTAACGTCAAGAACTTTTTCCGAAACGACATGTATCTTATCAAACCCAATGAACTTGACTCATTTTAGCCTAAAATATTAAAATTTTCTTTCTCTTAGCTATTAATCGAATTCAGTTCAGTTTTTCATAAAATAAAGAAAGTAAGACGACTACGAGCTGACTAAAAAACAGGCTAAAATGTGTCATGGTCACTTAATCCGATCACTACTACCTATAAAATTACTAACATCAGCTTGTTAGTTTCTTCAAAATTCAAAGACTAGGTTTTTACAAACTTCACGAGCTTAAGGGCTGGTGATTGACGTCTGACTATCAGCTATCGCACCCCGTCACGCACGTCCGTGCCACACAAACAGAGCTCCAAATTCCAATTACAGACCGCGACCGCAGCGATAATTCGCCCGTGTGAAACGCCACCTGCGCGGAGCTCTCGACACTCCACACGATTCTAATTTCCCTTTATAGCTATAGGGCTGAGGGTATGTACTCGTATGGACTTGTGGATATGAAGTTAATTTGTTTACTTTCATAAAAAGGAAGACGTCGTGATATGTGAAAAGTATGAAGATTTGCATTGGATACTGCTCATTTGAGTCAGACTTTTATTCGACTTCCTAAGCGAAACTAGCTGTTATCAATTGAGTGTTTATCAGGTGTTTGTATTTTTATCTATTTCATTGTTACTGCCAGTAGACAAAATGGTTTCGTGGATTTTGGAATGTTGCGGGATTGGCCTAGATTCAGTCTCCTAGTTTGTCCAGATATTGTAGTCATATGGTTCCTGCATTTACGGCCTCGTGTATTTTTTAAAGTAAAGTTTTTTATGGATTTCAAAGGGAGGAAGTCAAAGTCAAGTATTATTCCGTAAGTATAGAATTTATTCTTACAGACAATTCCATTATACTGTTATGCACTAAGTACAGATAGACAAAAGTGTGTACAGTTTATTAACACTTACACTAAAGTACACACTTCGATAAGTTTCTGATATACGATAAATTATAAATAATTAGGCTTTATGTTTTGAGTCAACACTGTTTATGACAACTGAAATTATAATTTACCACATTGAAGTGAAAAGTTGTGAGATTGTATATTTTCGTACGAAGTTATCCCAAGATACTCTCTCTAAAAATGGTCGTGACTCAAAATATAATCAGATTATTAAACACAACATGTCAATACAATACTCAATATTTTTAATTAAACATGTCACTTCAACATATTTAGCTAGAAATAATATGATGAGAATTTTATTAAAATCAAATTAAAATGTCAGAAACAAATGTTCACCTTCTCTAGTATTTTTTGGAGTTTAAATACAAAATTCCTGCAATATGTTTACTTAAATTGAAAATACTTATTTTTCCCTATTCTTACACGATGTTTTAAATATTTATAATACAGACACAGGTCCAATAATAAAGTTCATGTACAACTTTCATGTAATTATCTAATATACAAAACTAAGTAGTAACCTTGTTTCAGAAACATCTTCATATCTAATGTCTATTTCAGTAAAACTAATAGATTGAACTAAATATTCTATGAGAGAAAGCAATAGAAATAAGTAGGAATAAATTATACACGACAACAAAATGCATCGAAGTTTCTGCGCTGTGTCTATCTTAAAATAGGAACCAAAAACGTTTATCTTAAATCCCACTGTAAATAAATTACTTATGTTTATCTTTCCTTATCTATAAATATAATATTTTTTGATAGTTATAAAATCCATTTCTGTACACTTATTAATAGTATTTACAGTACCACGATATTCACAATAGAAAAAAAATAGAAAGACAGTAGGTATTAAGTACAGATATACATATTATTATTATATTATAGTTGATAAAAAACATAAACGGAAACAAAAAAGAAAGCAAACTCGTGTTAGTAGCAGGACATAGTTTGAGCACTGCCCTACTTCTAAAGATTTCTACAAAATATGAAAGGCAAAGTAACATTTGAAAACCATTATTATAATAGCACCAACTAAATGAATGGTTTTTCATAACTAAACAAAAATTGATTCAAGAAATGCGTTAATCAGAAATTTAGTTACATACAGACTGTTACATAATAGTCACTGGGCTGCAGCATACACGTAAAGTTAAAAATAACTTTACATTTGTATACATTTTTTTTCTAAATACACAAGAACGCTCGTAATCAAACTGTGAACCTCACAGCAACCTACAATTCATCAAAAACTAAACCTTAAAACAGCCACTGTCACATAAACACTGTCACGGAACGTCAAACACCGTATTCAATTAATGACACTGTCAAAGTCCACTTTATAGCCCGTCGAGCCGCATCAGTCGTGGTAGTCACGCGGCTCTGGCTTCAGCTACCACACCAGGCCCTCGGGGTGCAGGGGCGGCGGCGCGTCCCCGAAGGTGAACTCGGGGGAGGAGGGGCGCGGCAGCACCAGGTGGTCGGGCGGGGGGAACTGGTCCGGGAACTCGCCGCCCGGCAGCGACTCCATACCGCCTGCGAAACGACCTGCTCACGTTACTAAGCGTCTGGGAATGTATGTGTCGTGGCCAGATTATGGGGATGGCAAAATCATGATATCTGGACGTATTGTAGAGAAGCTGCGATAAAATAGATTTAACGGAAACACGCTTATCAGTTACCTAACCTAGAGGTTTTTTCGGAGCTTCTCAACGATATATGGCTAGTTATTGTATGATCTGGCCAATTCCACGATCTGGCCATGACATATAATGATGGTACAGGTTTAAATCAAAAGATATTTTATAGTACTTGAAAGTATTGAAATCGATTATTTAGAGGATTCTCTCTCAAAAAGGAAGGGCATCACTATGGTGTACTACCAAAGAATATGTATGAATGTACATATCATTTCGATGATTCAATTAGAGCAAAACACCCCATTTTAGTATTTAAGAGTGAACCATAATTGCTCTAACACTGCGTTTTTTTATATTAATTAAAAGTAGATATGTAACTCAAACATTCTTATTACCATCACATAACCAACCTGGCTGATTGAACGGCATGGCTGGCGGGGGGTGGAAGAATGGCGCGTCGTGGTGGAACGGGGGCCCGTAGCCGAACTCGAACTTGCCGTCCGCCGTCGCGAAGTAGGGGAACCCTGGAGGTCCTTCCTCAAGCCCCCCAGGGGACAAGTTCATGGGGAACCCTCTCATTTTGCGTGAGGATCCGAAGAAAGGCCCTCGCCCCATTGAGGTTAGCTGCTTGAGGCGACGTTCTTTCGACCGCTTGTTTTGAAACCAGACCTGTTGACAAAGTTAATGTGGTGATTAATTATGGAATTGCGTATCAAGAAAGTTAATGTAAAAAAAAAATGGGAGTCAAGAAAACTATTCAAAGGATATACTTGGGTATTCAGATAATTAATATAACCAACGTTTGCCATAGGTTACAAGGAACCCATCATAAGTTGAATCGTTTCTTCGCTTTCCTTTTTAAAGCCTTCCCTTGCATATTTCTTGTCCCTGGCAGAAAAGATAAATAAAGAAGCTATCGCTACCTGCTTATGTCAAGTAGACAATTTCTCATAACATTAAAATTATGAAGTCACAGCTGATTCTGTCAAGTTCACAGCGAATCAAGGCAGCTTGCGCACGCGCGTCTAATCTATAACACGAAGAGACTCGTCTCGTGTGTTGTGCCCATTACGATTTGATATGGTCTGAGGTCTGTCCGCGGCCTTATCCCTCTTTGTCAAGGTCGATTTAAACGGAGCTTGTTGAGAACATTGCTAAAATATGAAGAGAAATACATAGATACAATAAATTGTGTATTTCCCGTCTTTAAAAGTTTTGTACAACTCGAACCATTCAAAACAAATTGCTACGCTTAAAACATAAACAGGAGCATTTTCATTAAAATAAACAAAAGAAACAATAACATCTTAACCAGGAAAAGACATCAACCGCGAAGTATGTCATAAAATCGAAATTTAAAGGTTTTGTTTTTGCGTGTAGTGAGCATTCCAAGGCTATGCAACTCATCCTCCTTTCATTCCAATAAACATTCAATTACCTACGTAATTTTGCGTGATATTTGGTACCTAGTGGTCAGTCGTACTACTCTTCATTCTTAAAATTTTCATGAAAACCTTCTGTAACTTTATATCTTACAATGAAAATCCCATCAGTAAAAAATAAAACAAAGAAAACATTAAAAAATATATTTGTTAGTAATTATGTATGGTCGGTTGGTTTCTATATTGTAGATTGTATTATTGATATTTAAAGTGAATTGAGAACAAAATGCCACCATACACCAAAACCCAATTTTTTTTTGTTGTGCAACATCATTATCTATCATGAGTTTACGCATTTAATCAAAGTAAATTAGTCTATCGCGCGATTAAAACCTTATTTGTTTATGTCTCGTAATTACATCGTCACAATCGGTTTGAACTACAGTCATGTGAAACGATGAGTAATTTTTTTGGTTTATTTATTACTTTAAACGTAGGCTTTTATTTTGTAATATAAATTATGAGCATGTTAATATTATTATTATATAGACATACCAACTGATAAAAAGTGCTGAAAGACACGACTACCTTTCAGATTTGACCATACTTGCGCCTAAAGGACCGGTTTTATTTCCTTCTCCTAGAGGAGCTGCAGACCAACGCTTACCCCTAAGGAAGGGCCTTCCGTCAGTTCCGGGATAAATCACGCATAATAAGGTAATTATGAAATATTTAATGTTATTTTTAATGTACCGCATCCTCTTTATCTATATACTAGCGACCCGCCCCGGCTTCGCACGGGTGCAATGTATTATATACATATAAACCTTCCTCTTGAATCACTATCTATAAAAAAAACGCATCAAAATCCGTTGCGTAATTTTAAAGATCTAAGCATACATAGGGACAGACAGACAGCGGGAAGCGACTTTGTTTTATACTATGTAGTAATTCATGAACGTAAGGATTATCGAACAAACTGACTGAGCTGTCCACTAGCCCCACAACCTCCACCTATTCCAATTGAGCCCCTCTGTAGAATATGGCCTAACCTACCTGAGATATGGGAAGATTCCTGTGCCCCAGTAGTTGGACGATATGGGTTGTTAACGTCAAGGCAATACTCAACTAAATAGAAGTTTTCCTCGTCATTTTTTAATAAGGAAGTAAGTAGTTTTTGTAAACATTAACTTGCTCGCGGAGTGAGGAAAGGTGCTTTAATATACTTTATACTAAATATATAGGAGTAAGGAGAAAGTCTCTGTAGGCTCACTGATGTAGAACTTTCGAGATCAAGGCTTTCTCTATCATAAAAACTACTTGATCGAGTATTACGGTCATATGCATATAGTATGCAAGTTATGAATACATAATTATATACAAGATGACTTTTATTCGTTGACAAGCATCCAATGGTAGATAATATTTATGAATGAATTTAAAAAAAACACAAGGAATTTTATGCAGTCATTAATAAATAAAAATGTAAACACCTCATGGTAAGTGATTTTTTTTTGGAAGTACTAGTAAGTATAAACTTATCACACAAAAAGTTTCATAAAACGATGTTTTTTGTGCCAAAATTTATAATAAAAAAAGGATATTTTTACGTAGGCATACCTTTTTAGCAGACCTAAATTACGCGGTCGAGTTTGCAAAACTATATCGATACCTAAAGTTATGCTGGCGTCACGTAGCACAGAAACCTTGCAAGGAACAACTGTGGTTAGTGTCATGTGGCATTCAGAAAACAATATAAAATGAGATTACAACACCGAACGGTAGCCTTCGCACAATCACCAATAGTACGGTCAGAAACAGAAGCAAAAGATGAACTTAATTTTAAAATAGTCTCAGAAAAAAGAGATGTTACATTCTAATAAATATAATGAACTTATGTTACATTCTGATAAATTAATATTAACATGTAAGGAAGTAAGGATAATGCTAATGACCTGTATATCTTGGTATATCATAATAGCGGCAAAGATAAAAAGAAGAATGCTCTGTTCAAAGGTAATATAGTGTTTTTAAAAAACAGTCAATTAACAGTGATATATGTCAAAAACTGTTTCGTAGTCTCGTTATATTTTTCTTTTGGTTTGAACTTTATCGTATGTAATACATTGACTGAATATGGCTCGCTTTTAGCGTAAATTGTAAAAATCTAACTGCTTATAAATCGAGTCAATTAGGTTTAAAAAAAGTAATACCACACCTTATTGGACATGTACCTAATATCTAATGTCATACAGGTAAGTATAATAATAAGGTTTAACAATTTAATACAACTTTTTTACGAAATAAAGGACGTTCCCAGGCCTATAGTTAAAACTATGTTTTGGGAGTTTTTATACTGTCCGTAGCTGCAGTAACGTTTATCGTAAAATATACAAAATTGACCTGTTCCGTTATTTAATGGTTAAACTTATTACTTTTATTACTTAATCGCCGTTCGAATAGACAAAATGTGCGGTTAAATTGTGTGTTCGGGTATTTATTTAAATTATTAGGTTGTGTTTGTGGACCTTACATTAAGATAGTAACATATTGTTACAAAACGTTAGCAGTCTCAAAATTGTGCTAGATATCGGTTGTATAGAAATCGATGTACCTACAAAATTTAATGAAAAAACCTATTAGGATAAATAAAGCTGTTATTTTACGAGAAACCAAAAATTTATTTTAGTGTTAAAAGACATAATATTTCATTAGCACATACAAAACTGAAAAAAATAATTGCATTGATTCAAAATAATAAGTATTACTGATTTTAAAAACGGTGTTGTTTAAAAGTCGTTGTTGCATCCTAGCGAAAAGTCGAAACTTCAAGCCAGGCCAAGCCAGGGTTTGCAGCACCAGGCGGTTCCGTACCCTCAGACCCTCGCCACGGGAAGCCGCGGAACAAGCCGTGTGGTGTTAAACACTATATTTCATAAGCCTACCGCTGCGCTGCGCAAGAGAGCTGTTGGGTTATTCTACTTGTTCAGTTTTGAGGTTGAATTGTGTCTTATGTTACCATGTAAATCAGTAAACATGATAAATTCAGATTATTTTATAATAAAATAAAGTGAAGTGGTTCAAGAAAACAGCTATTTTGCGAATTTTGTATGGAGAGTCCAAAAAATCCTTGAGAATTCATTGAAGTCGTGGAAAAAAAGTTATTCATTTTGACGAGTTATGTTTTTTACATCCTGTGTAGGCGATATAGTATCTGTTCGCAAAAACGCAAATATCTGTAGCTTCTGAAACTCTGGCACTCAACTGATTATGCCCAGTGCAAAATGAATAATAATCTACAGCTGCCCTTCACAATGAAAAACTTAAAACTCATTACTCAACTGGAATTTTAACTGTTATTTGCTTAATAGCAAATACATTACTTTAAGACATTAAACTAGTCAATAATTCAATATGAGTGCTGTGTTTATAAAATACAACCTGCCTTAAAGGGTTTTATTATAACGATTATTGTAATCAATATGTTATTAACGCGAGAACTTCAATATAACAGAAGCTTTTTACGACAAACTTTTGTTCAAATAATAATAGAAATGAATTCTCGCTGACATTATACATCTATTTCGCACAATAAAGCATGATATAAAATTATAAATGGTCGAGCCATAATAATACAATAAGCCATGTTTAATATCGAAAAGCACTGTGTATTATACCTAAATAAATATGTAGTTGTATCGTATATGATGTGTTAAGAGAACATCACTAAAATAATAATGATTATAATATTATTACACATAATATGCAACCTGCAATAAATAATAAACTACCTAATGACTTTTATTTTAGTGATGTCTGAAAACAAATAAATGATATGTTAATGCTAACTACTTGTATTTTAATGCTCATATATACATTTTTAATTCAAGATAATTAACGTATAGAATCTGCAAGTCTTAAGGACTTATTGCGTGATGTTTTCATATAGGTCAGTTAAGACTATGAGATAACAAAAGATAGTGTATTCAAAGGGCTTAAGACATAGGGCCACAACTTCAAATAAAATAAAAATTTGCAAACCTTATCGCTCATATACGAGTATTCACTAGCAAATTCTTCACCAAAATAAAACCTGTTCACTCTCGCTAAAAAAAAAGGAATCAATATAGAGAATTGTCTATTTGTTACAGAATCAGCCTGGCGGTTTGGATAAAGGGATGATTAATACGAGATCGGCCGGACAATTGTTCTGTGGCCCAATATAAATAACACTACCTGAGCGCCCCCTTGTAGCCCCTCAGCCCCCCCCCCCCCCCGTAGCCCCCGCAGCCTAATGACTCTACACGCAAGATAAAGGTAACGATAATTTTCTCACATTAAACAATGGGTTTTTGGTAAATAGTCGCAAAATGTAAGGTTGAATAAAAGTGGCCAAGAACGCAAGAAGTTTTAACTGATTCTTTTTTTTTTAATCCAGGATACGATACCATAAAAAATATTTTTATTTAAAAATTTGCTTTACTGAGAGATAACAGAAGTGTTTTAGATCTATTTATTGATAATAATACGCATATAAACGTGTTATATGAATACTATGAAAATAATTGAATTAATAAATTAAAGTGTTCAAAGGATTTAAAATTTCAAATAATTTTATTTCAATATAGTAGCATTTTTTTAAATTTTGTAAGTATTCATTAGCATACATCAAGTTAAACGTCTCGGTCATACAAAAAACATCAACGAGCGGTGTAGAGCTTTCAGTAATATATTAATGTAAAATTAAACTTACACCAAGTAAGAACCATCAAACTAGGTTTGGTTAGATTTTTTTTTTGTGGCTACAATTTTGATAAGAATCAAGAAAGTTTTAAAAATCGCGAACACAGATCTTCATATTTGTCGGTCGAAAAACAAACGCACTTTTATTGGAGTCCTAACTTAATAATGGATTTGGCTAAAATTGAGAATTAACCCCTGTCATAAAACGAGGAATCCTGCTACAGTTATGTTATAGACCTCGCAAATGAGGAGAAAAACTATAAAGACAAGGCAAGGCCAAATGCGTATTTTGTCGGCTCTCCTGTCCGTCTAGAAATAATGATCCGATTAACAGGTTGGGTTTACGAGGCGAGCAGCGGGGGGCGCATCAGGGCACTTCATTCTCAGGCGTACCCATACTACATAATATTATACATAGCTGTTTATGAACTAACTATACCATATTCAATGAAAGTACAGCAGTAAAAACGTAATTTTTAAATTTTAACATCTTGCTATCCACATGTTTGTTGTTTACTCCCAGTGTGTTTACTATGTAAGCTTTATGTTTTGTTATTGATGCAACCTGCGACATCACAGGTGATCGTGGATGATGTTAGTTGGGCGATGAATTATGATAAATAAGCAGGTTACAAATAGATTGTAATTTATCCATTTGAAGGAAGAGGTAACGTCCTAAATCGTCCTAATTTTTATGAGGGATCTCTCAGCAAGTAGTCTGTTTCTCGATTCAACATGTCTATGTAACACCTTATAAGAAAGAGTAAGAAGGATAAGATTATTATGACTGAACTTGGACCGACGTATTCAAGTTAAAGCGCTTGCTTGCTTGCACGGTTAGACGTATCATGTGCCAAGGGCTCAGAATAAGTAAAACAAGTCTTTATGCCAATGAAGAGAGAAATTTCATTACTATGTGGCGACATCTATCGCACCGCCACAAAACTAATCCTAGAACGCGATATCGAAAGTTTCTTCGCACTACGCATATATACGACTTTCAACCATCAACGGTTGGACCACGGCCGGTCCCCAGGCATACCACCTCGCCTGGCAGAGGTACCTCCCTTTTCCTCCGAAGAGTGGGAACATACCGTTCCTACAGTGGTGACCCCTGACGCTGAACAATCATGGCGCAACTTCGACATCACACTCCTCAACAACCCTCCAGTTGGTAATGCAAGCCGCAGCAGCACAGCAGTCCAGTATATCGAAGTTTACCAGGACCAACGCAGCCGTCATATCGAGCTTCCTGGCCCCTGCTACTTTACTCCGAAGGTTCGCAACACGTCGACGCCGCATCGTACACCATGGAACCTGCACGCTTCACTCTTCAGGCAGCAAGTTGTCGGCAGCCCACGCTGTAGAGCACGCGCTCCACGTCACCTGCTTCCCTTGCACCGCACGCCTGAACCTCCTCGTCCCGACTCACCGTGGACTCGAGTTGAGCACTTCGGCCTGGCGTTCTCGACTCACCGCAGACGCCGCATCGCGACACGCATCGTCGCCCCGCCGCACCCACCCGCAACACTGGACCGCCAACTCAAGACGGATCGACCTCCGGTCTCGGAGGGGGAGTGATGTGGCGACATCTATCGCACCGCCACAAAACTAATCCTAGAACGCGATATCGAAAGTTTCTTCGCACTACGCATATATACGACTTTCAACCATCAACGGTTGGACCACGGCCGGTCCCCAGGCATACCACCTCGCCTGGCGGAGGTACCTCCCTTTTCCTCCGAAGAGTGGGAACATACCGTTCCTACAACTATATATGTATAACAGTTATAGTATATTATAGTAATGAAATCTCTCTCTTTGTAATTTTTTGGTAAAATAAGATGCAATTTTTGATCGACATTTATAACATACCCAGTTCTATCTCTACTCCTTTACACAAAAAGCAATCTGAAACAAGAGCATAGGAACAAGAAACGCATGCGCCTACGCCTGTCGACAAGAAAGCCCCAAGTCCTGTCATCAATCAGCATTTTAAAAATAAAGAGCTCCGCAATTTCGAAAAAAGGAACGCCTGGAACAACATGGCGGCTGAAGACGCGACCACACTGCGCGTGCGTCGCTCCATCTGCGTCAAATTGCCGTGGCGAAGCGAAACGTTTCCGCGCGAAACTGCACCCACAACAGGGGCTGATGTTTATAAACTTTCGACCGGAGTTTCCGATTGTCCCCGTCAACTGGGAGTTCAATTATTTTCTCGTAAGTTCAGGAATTATTTGTTGCGTTTTAAAATTTTACGAAAGTTTGCAAATATTATAGAATGAGAGCTGTCGCAGATACACAGATGTATCCGAAATACAGCATAGAGTAAAATTTGTTATGGAGTTAAAACGATTTAAATAACTAATTATTTATGTGAAGAGGATTTTTTGATGTGTAAATGTGAGAAGTCAAAAATCTTTATCAATCCCCAAATCTTGTCACACGGCTGTTCGTTTCAGTAAATAAGTGAAAACAAATTATTTTACGTTCCCAACCGTAAAAAGCCTTGTAAACAAAAAACCGTGGAAACTGCGTAGCTATTACAAAAAGTTGAAAACATACAAACTCCATCACGCGGCGTGTTCCAAAAAGCGAAAATTGTATTAGTCAAAGAATTAACCCACTTCCAACGGTTTTCATGGTCAATAAAAGCGGATAATTTCTGTTTTAGAATACTATTATTGCAAAATCGTTTTTAATACTGATTGTACTCTTCGGTATTCGATAGGTAATCTTTTGGTATACCTTTTTTCAGATTTTTTGATAAATGTTTAGGTAAGAATTCCTTTGCTTTATATACCTTCAGGTTTAAATGGAAGTAAATAACTGAATAAAATGTACGAGTAAATTACCCTACACTTAAAAATACATATAAGTACATAAGTTCATATGTTTTCTAGCACTAGCCTCATTTACCTATGATGGTAGAGACATTAAATTAAAATATACCTTTTTGTACCTTAACTATAAAATAATGCATGCCTAGCAGTCTGATGATGATGATGTTATTCCGCCCTCATAAGAGAGAAGGCCGCAAAATATATGAAAATGAAAATATTTTATTGAAGTATACGTATGTAGTAGTGTACACTTTTCGAACGTCATTATTTTATCTACCTAATACGAGGTTCCTACCACTCGGAACTCGTATACCCGCCGTTTCGGGAAGTGTTTGCGGAGTGAGAAGAAACGGCGGGCCCTAAAGAAACTCCCTCCAATACATTTTTTGAAAACGTCTTAAATTCTATTCCATCTTAATGCTAGGTCAAGAGATTATTTATATAATATGTCATGTTTGTAAATAAAAAAATATGGTTTTCCGTATACTTTGCGGCCTTCTTCCTTATAAGAGTAGTATTATAATCTGTATGTTGAAGCAAATATATATAGCACAAACGATTAACTCCTAAAATGGGTTCGTCAACGGCCCTCGCCTCGCAGTATCTTGAAAGATTTATCTAATTATAAAAGGTTAAAAAGTATTTCCTGCTAAATCTACCGTGTAGCATGTGTTCCGTTAGCGCCGTGTGTTTTATTTTAGTTAATTGGATTCTTAACATCCCATGTAGAGCGCACTGGTTTTGGAATTCATGCTATTTTTGTTGACTTTTCGACGTGGAGTCAGAGGCGTTGTACTAACATAAGTAATAAGCAATAACTTGCAGACAATCTCATTAATTTGTGAAGCGTACAGCATAACAGACGATCTTCTTCTTATCGTGTGGCACATTTTACCGTTCTATCCACAAGGTATAGACGGCGGTTGCCTGGTATAACATGTATAACAGACGATAACATGATATTGTTTTTATTTATTTTATTTAATCTCTAAGAAGCTATATTATGCAGCAGTTGCATTGATCTACGTACTAGCAGCTACTTCTAATCCGTAACACAAATCACAAAAGCACATAAAATATGACCCATTTCTCATAATAATAAGATTCAATTTTTAATTTCGATAACAGTATTGTGTCGGTGCAGCCGACCGTCGCACCAATCAGTGGGCGGTATTCATAAATCGAACGCGTTATCAGTATGCTGGCTGATAAGGCGTTGTGGAACCATTGGTCACGGTTTCAACATGGCCGCCGTATCAGCTCCGTTTTACTGTTTTGAACCTTACTTTTTAACGATCTGAGATAAGTTATCATACGAGCTGTATTGTTTGGCTTTAGTTTGATTTTACAGGGGTTTTGTGGGGCGATATAAATAGGTATATTCGGTAGCCTAAGCACCAACTGTGTCTGTATAAGTACATAAGTATATACTGGTAGTAACTAGCTTTGGTGAAAGAAACGATTTGCATAGTAAATATACAGGAGAAAATCGCTCCATTTAAAATGTAATCATAGGATGTAGAGCATAGAAATACTCTATCAATGTTCAAGTTTACAACGTCTCTGTTTATCCAAAATGTTGATTCAAATCTTTATCAACTTTTAATTAAATCCTATCTAGTCACAGAACTGATCTTCTAAATCTACTACAGTGATAATTCTAAATACATAATCTTATAACCTTATAGATTTTAATCCTTATTAACGTCAATTCATTTAGCGAAACTCTTCAAATAACTGTCGCCACTGCACTGGAATT
Source organism: Coleophora deauratella (assembly GCA_958295455.1). Classification (NCBI taxonomy): domain Eukaryota; kingdom Metazoa; phylum Arthropoda; class Insecta; order Lepidoptera; family Coleophoridae; genus Coleophora; species Coleophora deauratella. Next base: position 6,234,961 of record OY282409.1, on the reverse strand, counting down.
TCTAACTATTAACTTGTAACTAAATTCGAAACGCTACCACCTGTTAATGCTGGCAAATTCGCGATGTAATCCAAAAGAATCTTAGCACATTTGACCAAAATCTCTTCCCCGTGGAAGTGAATGCACACTTCCTAGCCGGTTTAGTGACAGTAGGAAGTGCTTGAGGTCGCGACGGAGTGATGGGCCGATGACGTACCGTCGAATCGACAACGCGGAAAAGCGGAGTTGGCCTCGCGAGCGGCTAAGCGTGACTGCGAAAGGCAGGTGACTTCGAAATTGTGTAGCCGGTCAGTTGGAAACTACTTTTCTGTTTGAGATGCACCTGAGGAGATTTTAAACGTGTCTGGAATCTCACAGACATATTTAGCAACGCCATAAAATTTTTCTGAGTAAATTTTGGGTTTTTAAGACATGCGATGTTAAGTCCCACCATTTAAGTTTTGCGATATCATAGTGATGAAAGAGCAAATACTACGCAATTTTGATTAGAAATGAAGACGATTTTAAATCAGATTTTAGTACATGAGGTTCAATCTAAAATCTGTAAATGTATATTTCAAAAAAAAAATGCAAGGTAATGCAACGAAAACACTTAGGTACACACTTTACAATAATTTTAAAACAAGTTTTCTTTGAACCGTGTTACTTTTCGCATGCTCCAAGAAAGACCGGTCACGTCTCGAAAGTTAACTTTTTGCATCGATCGTTGATTCGCGAAAAAAACGACAAAATCAAACATCGATAAAGTCAACCGAGCGAGTCGGCTGTCTGTATTGTCACGTCACTAGCGTCGCGAAGCGTGAACGTCGACTGTTACGTGCAAGATTTGGAGATGGACCGGGAAATGAGTGTGACGGAAATAAATAAAAAATAATAATAGCACGATTATTGACCAACTATTGAACTTTTTATTGTGTTCTTATTGTATTAAGGTGCCAAAGGAAAGAGTGGTGGCTCGCCGCTGGGAAAGTAGCTACCGCCGCCTATGGGCATCTGTAATGCTTGCCGATCCTTGAGATGGAATGCCTCGTAGGACGGTAATGGACTGTCTGTATCACCTCATCCGCTGTCACGTCAGTATGTACTAGTCAGAAGTGTAACTCTACACCACCACATGTTACAACATAGTAATAATAAAAATCATTAGTAAAAGGATTAATAGAAACGTGTTATTAACCATTAAGAATTTGCTGTTCATATATAATTTGTATTTTTTTTTGTTTGGGAACATAAAGAAAATGCTCTTTTTTATAAGCATTCCGAATATGTCATGTCAGTCGTCCTCTTTCAACCCCACATGCGTGTGAAAAAGAAAGATATAGTATTTTTTAAACATTTTTGACAAACTAGTTGGTCTACAGGGTGTTGTTATGCAGCAGCAGCAGAAGGTGATGTTAACAGGCAGCGTCTGTGGTACAGTCGCGTGCAACTAAAAGTATACAGCCTTATAATGCAAGTACTACTAGATGGCACGGCTACCCTGTATACTTTTAGGTGCACGGGACTGTACATCGTAATTAATTAGCTACTTACCATAGCTTGGCTTGGCTACTCGAGGATATGAACCAGGGCTATAAATCACTGAGTGGGCAGCTAAACGGTGATGGATTACTGCGCGCGCCTATGCTGTGGCTCTTATTGAGTATGATAGGGCTGCCGGTTGCTTAGGTATTACTTAGAGACTAAAATTAAAAAAAAAGGGGAAATCCGAAGGCCATTGTCATGACAAGAAAAATAAGAAAGAAGGTTAGTCGGAAAAAATATGCATAAATATACATATATACAGGGTGTCACAAATCGATGCAGGGCCAATTAATTATAATTAATATACTATACAGCTTGTACTACTCACTATACTCAACACCTTTTCTAAAAGATCATCTTTTAAAAAATCTTTATACAAAATGGGGCAAACAGCTGATCTCGGCAAAAGAAGAGCAATAGTCCAAAAGGATTTCGTTCTTCCATGTATATTGAATTGAAAGTTATATGTATCAACGAAATGTTAAAGAAGGTATATACTTTAAAACCAAAAACGTAAGACAACAACCCTAATAGTCGGTGATGCGGGAGGTACGCAAGCAACCAATACGTGTTTTTTACGTGCTGATAGAGACCTCTTATTTTTACCTACGGGCTACAATATGTAGTGTAATGTATCATGCTTGAATGTAAATCAACTATTTCAATATTAAGTTATTACGATACCAATTACGCTGAGGCCAGTGGCCTCTTTCTTATAATATCACAGAAAAAAAACAATAAAAAATTTTGCTCTTGTGTAATGTTTGAAAAAAATTGTAGGGAAAATAGATGAACCCAATTTAATGATTTTTAGCTAAATCTCATGTGAGAATCAACCTTTCCATTCTGTAAAAAAGTAAAATGTGTGCAACTGAAGAGAAGTCCTCTTAACAACATAACAACAGATATTTTAACAAAAATGATAATCATTACACGGTAGCCTACCGTCGTCGGCATATAATAAAAAGTGAAAAAATCTACAGCTTAACAGATATTTACATGTAAAACAGTTACAAATTGTTTTAACAAGTTTGCGAACCTGTGACTTACATTATCATAATCGCTGTGTATTGTGTTATTGACAGGTGCTACATAAAATGCATTAACCAAATTTTTATAGCGTCATCTAAACATTAAAACAGGTACTTATGTTTAATAGTAAGCTTAAATAAATTATATAAAAAAAGTAACTCTGTTACTGGTCATCTGAACAAAGCTAATCATGTATGGTAATAATTTTACTTTTTGTTTTATTCTCATTGAAAAACAACAACATTATTGACAAACGACCGGCCTACGGCGATTGGGGCATTAGACCGTACGCAATATTAATGTGCCACATTCCCATTCTCACCCGTGTAGCAATAAAATAAATGATGTAATTTTTTGTCCGCACCGGGATCCCTTTTGTCCCAGCGTGCGCGCCGTGTCGGCAACTTCTCTCCCTTTGTCCACCGCCGCACAGTGCGCCCGCGGGACGTCTCTTAGACAAAACATTTTTGGCGCCGCTCTCGAATTTTATCCAAAAACCTTTTTGATCATATTTCGCAAGCGTGTATGTGCATTATATGAAGCGACTTTTTGTCATAATTAATAATTTATTGGTTTCGTCGAGGCCGAGAGGCTTTGTGAGGCGGCACCTGCTGGCAGTCCAGCAAGGTGCTTCTGTCTTCAACCTCATAAATCATACGCCTTTGTTGCTTTTGTAAGAGTGAAGAGTAAACTACTCGTGATATAATAACGTTTTATTTCATCTTACTAAAAAAGCTGCCTTTGAAAGTGTAGCTGCACAATTTGTACTCTCTTGGGTATACTTTCTTACATTAACTCTGTAAGACTTTTCCTTAAATTTCTCGCGTGAACCCTAAAATTCAAAACCGCGGTGAACAGGTCGATATCTGGGTCAGTCGCCCATAACACCGCAGTTGCAGCTGAGCTGCACAACTAGCTATTCCCGCAACTTCTCTCGCATAAACCTTTAGATATCTTTTAAAGCACAAATACAAAATATACGATAATATAAGAGGTGTAAAACATGTTAAGCGGGTTCTACTCATCACACTAAATAATACAATATTTATGCTATGGTTTTGGTAAAATCGTAAAAAAAATACTTTTGAAATTTTAACCAATTTTGTATGTAATCTCTTGTAGAAGTTGTTTATTATGATAACTAGGTGCCCCAGTTAGCGGGGTAGCTACAACTTTTTTATACCTGTATAAATAACTTTATCGAGGGTTCGCGGGCTATTTGTATTAAGCGATAAATTACTTTCTTCCAAAATTCCTTATAAAAAATACTTCTTTTTAATATTTTAAATATAAAAAATATCGAGAATCTATATAAAACTAAGAAGTTTATTTTTATTGATTATTTTTCTAAGAAAGAGGTTTATAAAACAATCTCCTGAACATTTCTAAAAATGTCGCTTAATACAAATAGCCCGTGAACCCTCGTTATGTTGACTTCTGAGGATGATAATGTATCGACACTAAATTATCATTTGAGATTCCTGTATTGCAAGTCAAGTGGTCGACTCGGTGCACTGATCGACGCATGGAGGACAATCAAACCGACTCAATTTACCATTTATTTTTTATATTAAGGATATGCGTGCACGCTGCGTTTGACGCGGCCGCGCTACGCAGTACGTCCACCATTTTTACGACAATTGACGCGAAGAACGCTGTAAAATGCCTGCTTTACTGTCACTCGCGCGTATCCCACGCCGTTGTTTCAATAATAACGATTAAAATTACAAATTTATTGCAATAACCGTCCCGGTTTTAGATAAAGTGCGGATCGGATGGCGCTCGCGACGATACTCAAGAGTACTCAACACGGCATTATCGTTGCCAAACGCATTCCAAGTCCGATGACACGGATCGTGCTCGAGTTACCATAAAAAGATTTTACTCTCTTTTTTTAAATCTTGGCTTCGGTAACATAGCAAATTACATTCGGGATAATTTACAAGTTTATGGTATGTAATGATCGCTGGCGCAGTCGTTTGTGTTGCAGACTTTTCGTTTTAATTTTGGTTTTTGACTACGAATATTTTTTCTTTGTGGTTATTGTCTCCAATTTTAAGAGCGAAAAAAAGCCATGATAACACTTACTTAAATTAACGTTGCAGTTTTCCGTCATTTGTGTAAGAAAACAATACACAATAGTACATCTCTAAAACTACATAAACATTCGAATACGGGAATATCTTTTTGAAAAATTCAAAAAAAGAACAATTTGTCGTAAACCACAGAGCGGAATCGAGTTATAAAGCGGCGGTCACACGGGCTCTCGCCAGTGCCTCGTAACTCGCGCATGTTATAGTATTTGGGTCAGTTCAAAGTGGCCGACAGATATTAAAAGTTGAGATACGACCGCGTGCGCGACCGATGTATGGCTCATTCAACTGCAATCACATCTCCCTGGTCCACGATGTGACTTGGCTTGGCTCAACCACCATAAATAACAGACGTATCCCCGTGAAAAAAATATGTTCAAATAAATGTCATCAGAACGAGACGATTTAATTCGCATTTCGCATTCTTGTTCCCAATTAAGATGTTCGTATTCTCAGGTGTCAAGTATTCTTTATGGTGAATCCAACTCAGTTTCTTGGAAATTCTTAACGGAATATTTAAACGAGAAGAATATTCAAACCCGTAATTAAAGTTCCTTCCTGGTCCGGCGAAGTTCATGGAATCTTTATATTGCTTCTACTTCTTGCTCCCTCAGTAGGTAGTCAATGCACAAGTGGCAGTTCCCACTCACTGACCACAGACAACTCCTGCCTAATGGGCATAGACAAGGAGTGCGCGCATTAAGCCGGCCGCACACGGCACGATTAATCAGAGGCCAGTGACATAATGGCGTGTTCGCACTCGCTGACAAACAGTTTTTATCGGTCGGCATCAATCAACTGTTGACATGTGCTTCCGTGTGGGAATTACTTTTCTTGCTCGATACATATTTTCAAGCATCTGTGTTATGTTATTTTAAGCTACTTTCTAATTGGAATGTACTTATTTGTAAAGTACAACATAAACTCTTAAGAAATAACGTTGAATTCTATCGTGTTCGGAATTTGTAAATTATACCGCAGGCAATAAAGGAAGCCATTTCACGTAAGTTAATTTTTTATAATATAGAATAATTTTAAAGCATTATTAATTATCGTTACGAATAAAATTAAAACGAAAATCACAATAAAAAATAACTGCTTATTAAATAATTTAGAAATTATAATTTTAAATAAACTTTAAGTTACTCACAGTCTTGTAAAAAATGACATAAACATTAATTGTAACGTATTAAAATGTTGCTTATCGTCACAAGTAATGACAAGAATAGAAAGAACCTAATAAAAATGATAAATGATCATTATTTTAAAATTTATATATGCTAATTCAAGACGCGCGCTGAGTGTTCTTCAGGAATAATAAGGTAATTTATAAAATGTAACTACACGCCGATGACATTCTATCATGTAGTTAAATAAAAGTTGTTAATTAATTTATTATTAAATTACAGCCCTTTTGCGTTTTTGCGCGCTGCGTGTGTTCTTGGCTTTACAGTTAATTACAGAATTAAGAACAAATATTAATATGTCTTCAGTTTCAACACAAAAGAATTCGGTGCAAAATGATTCATTAGCGGTTTGATTGATCGATATTAAATAGTGTGAGGTGTACTATACATGACTATGCTTTTTTTATTTTAGATTAAAACAATTTAATGCAACTTCAATAATTGCAAATTGATAAAAACTTCGATTATCTGAATACCTAATAAATATGATACAGCAAAATAATTACAAACTACAAATTTCAATAACATGCCGTTTCTTTATTGACAACCCTGATTTGTCACTTCAACTCGAGCTGTCAAAATAAAATATGAACCAATAAGGGCGGCGACAGCGCGTCACTCGGGAGAAATTACGATATATGAACTTATTAAAATATCTCTAGCTTTTTCTCGTTTCGCGGTCGAACGGAGACCGACGTGTTCCGATTCAGTGACATAAGAAAAAAAGGTTGTTAATGTCACTTCACTTCTGTTGGCGTCCTGAAATGTCTCTCTCAACATTAGAGATGCGGTCACATTAGAGATAGAACAATATCCAGTGACAGGTAGCGTTGAATAAATGGGATGTAATAAAAATTTTGGTGATGGCTTACAAGCTTTTCTGCAGTTAATTGAGAAGATAAATTTATTTGGTAGCAGCATAAATTTTAATAAATATGTTAATCTGCAACGGTACTAATGTCACGGCACCATCGTCATAATGAAATAAAATCATAGAGAAAAGAAAATCTATAAATAATGTTCGAAGTTTAATCTGTTATTTATATATGTGTATTTTAACAGTTTTAATACCATAAATTAAGGCTTGTTTGTTCGTTAGTAGCCATTTAATAGGTTATAAAAAAAGTCGAACACATCAATAACGAAAATTTCTTATAACTATTTATGAAAAATCGTTTCCTTTACCCACAAATACCTCAAAGTTGCCGAAAAGCGGTGACTTCAAAAGTCACGCAGTTCACATGGGCCGGTGTTAACTAGTTAAATCCGGAATATTTGGACAAAAACGCATTTTACAGTTATACGCTCATGCGCACATATGGTGACGGCAGGAGACCGGCTAACTACAATATTCAAACATTGGACACGCGCGATCTGCCGCGCTGACGGAGTGCGGCAAAAACGCCTGTTTACGAACCCACTTAACATACTTGACATTATTTCTGTTGAGGAAAAAATATTGTTAGTTATAATACTTATAATAGATACAAACTCGAAACAGATGTGTGCTTTACTGGGTAGTCAAAAAGATAGAGTGCAGTAGTTATTTATATGATGGGGCTATTTGGAAATTTAATAACTAGGTATTTACATAACATATTATACCTACTTCTGTATAAATAATATATTAATAGAGTTATTTTTAGGGTTCCGTACCTCAAAAGGGAAAAAGGAACCCTTATATGATCGCTTCGTTGTCTGTCCGTCTGTCTGTCTGTCTGTCACAACCCTTTATCTCAGGAACGCGTAAGACACATCAAGTTAAAATTTATATCAAATACTCAGGCATGCAATCCCTTGAAGCTGTGAACGGAACCCTCGGTGCGCCAGTCCGACTCGCACTTGGCCGTTTTTTTTTATTAACTGATTTTAAAATAAAAAACAGCAAAGATAAACAAGTAATAGCCACCGTTTATTTACAGTTTTATCATAATCTTCTTTAGCTACAGACTATTAACTGATTACAAGTGACACTTTCATTGTAACGCACAGTTTTTCATCATTAAACTATTTTTTTTACGGACAATCTATTACCTCATCAACGGAGAATCTCATCATCAAAACATCTCTTGCAATGACGATTACTAACCGACATTGTTTTGAGAAACAAAGCATTTTGAACTATAATTTAAACACTATAAAATACCAAATAGAGCATTTCAACTTCGCCGGCTTTACAAACACTCCACTAGACGGCGTTGAGAAAAAAAGTTAAAACTTCAAATTTTTTTCGTTCGGAAATCGCTGGCAGCAAAAACTGAAACAAAGAGGAAGGCGCGCAAAAAGCGTGACGGACAGACGGACGGATCCAGACATCTGTTGCTGTGGAGAATCGCGTCATCCATGATCCATGTGGCGGGCTGCATCTAGTGGTTTTGAACCTTTTACAAACTGATCCATCTTTTGGTGATTTTATGAGTATGAGAGATAGAAGATATATTTGATGAGTTACAATAAATAAGTATTAATTATAATTAGTATAAAACTTCTTAGGGGTATTACACGACTGAATAATTATCTAAATAGATATATATTTTTTTATGAATCCATCTAAATTATAATCGATAAAAACCTTCGGCAAGTATTTTAAATTGATTAAAAAACGTGAACATTTCACTGTATTTTACTTTCAAAATATTATACCTCAAAAAACTTTTTAAAGTTAATTTTAACAGCGCGATTAAAAAATTGGTAGAAAAAAGTGCTGTATTCGCCAATATTTCGTTATAGTAGGTTATTTTTGGTACTCTAAACGTTATCTATAGGCACTTTTTAATTAAAATTTTAAGTAATATAGGTAAGTTAATATTTTCTGCCAATCTATAATTCATGGCATTGTTAAAACTCAACAACTGAATATCTCAATTGGGACATTAGCCATAAAGACGGAACGGATAGGCGCGCGATATTCAATTCGCAAAGGTACCTAAATATAACGTAACGCAAAATATCTAGATTGACAATGATACATATTCCTTATATTTGGAAGTTAACAGTTATATTTATAAAATTACTAATGCAAGTTAATATTTTATGACAATCCATAATTTATACGCCATTATCACAACTCAACAACTGAAGTCCTAATTAGAACATTAGTCATAAGGACAAGCGGATGGGTGCGAGATATTCAATTTGCGAAAACGCTTCAGACGCACTGTGATTGAGCGTTTGATATTATTTATGGTAATAAATAACAGAATATATTTTAGCGTCTGCAAAAAGGACGGCGGATATTTCGAAATGTGCCCCATTTACTTTTAAGTCCTATAATATCAGATTTTTAAAATACATTGATTGATTTTGCTATCGCCTCTAAATATCAGAGATATTTAGAGACTTTTGCAAAGCCAACCCCTAAACATTCAAAACTCATTAAAAACTTCAAACGTAACTAAATGGTGTGAAATTAAATCGAACACACAATTTGATTCGTAACCAATTGCAAACGCAGGTAAATAAAACAGGAATTACCTACGTACTATTTAAAAAGATATAATTCAATTTTAAAAGTTCTATGGACTTTGGGTCTCTAACTTATCTTCTTTGTGTTTAAATTAACCGGACGGCAGTTATTTTATTTTTCGTATGAAAGATTTATATGAAGCTAAAAGTGCTGCAACTATTTTTCATCATTACTATAATTTCCGTCTGACGTTAAATAAATAAATGAAATTAAAACAATCGCAAGACTAAAAATAATCTTTAACAGTCTACGCTTCATTTAAAAAATCTATTAATATTTTCAAGAATATATTTATTATGATTCACTTTGCAAATATATATATTTCAAAAACTTAAAAACTCAATCATAAATTAAAATCACGCTGCTTTATAACAAGCAAGATATTTTGGCTACAGATAATAATAATTAAACGTTTATACATACAACCGAAAGACACTACAACCGATAAATCTAATAAAAATCTACAAAAGCAAACAAACATTTATATTCTGTTCTTTTCTATTCTACCTTTACTTCCATGACTGACATGACATTGGCAGAATTGTTATAAGAGATACATCTATTCTACAAATAAAATAGTCACTGACCTGTATAACCCTCATCGGCAGCCCCGTCTCCTTCGCCAGCTGTTCCCGTATATGCCGCGTCGGCTTCGGCGTCTGCGAGAAAGCCGACTTCAGTATCTCCAGCTGCTTCGCCTTGATGGTGGTCCGGGGGCCTCTCCGCTTGGAGCCCCCGTTGCCGTCGTCGGGGGACTTGTTCTCGGCCTGGGAGTCCCTGGTTTCCGGGTCCCCGTCCAGCGAGCCCTGCGAAGTGAACAGATATAACTGAATGCGAGATGTGGTCAGTCTACGTGACGGCTTGAGTTGGATGGTCTAGTTTGACACTGGGAAGTGTAGTGTACTAAGTGGTATAGTTTATATTGTGAAGAAAACGGACATGTCGAAGTGAAAGCTTACTGAATAAGAGGTTTTGAAATGGTGTTTATTTATGGCTTAGTGGAAAGAAACTTTCCCATCTTTTTAAAGCCTTTATTTACAAGTATCATTTAGATATTCGTACTATGATAAGCGTGTACTACGTAAGGTGTAATTAGTGCGAACCCAAAGTAGCTAAACTGTGTTAGAAAGCGTAGAAAACAAAAACAATATTGGCAAATTCCGATTTAAACAATACACAGCGATAAATACAACCGAGTTCAGGGACAAGAGAAGAGTACATTGTTACCAGTGATGTGTTTCAGTACTATAAATATAGATAGGTAAATCTGGTCTGCTATAGCTCTAGTATTGTTAACTGCAAGAGAAGCACTTTAGCTTGCGTGTCACGCAACTAATTAAAAATTTTGGCATGATCTAGCAATCTAGATGTCAACCCCATGATTGACAGTTTCTAGCGTTTACCGCAACCGTTTATGTGCTTTGCGAGACCCCGTTTCTGTATTTCATTGGAATCTATTATATTAAGTGGCAGACGTTAAGCCATGTCAGATTCTTGTAGACGGCTTGAAACTTTTGACAAGGGATTCTCAACTAGCCGTACAACCTACACTCTTGTGTGGAGTATAGCCTAATTTTTCTGAAATATTCAAAGAGAGCCATACATGCAGTGGAGAAGGAGTAAGTATAGTTTTTAAAATTATAAGATAGCTTAATGTGTTTATTGTGATCCTATAAATGTAAGTTACAACTCAATACGAGATGTTAACAAAATTGTTGTTCGCATAAATTACTCCGCATAAACACTAACACGTATCTGGATTGCCAAACTGCATTGCTGTCATGCAGCAAGTAGGCAGTAGGAGGCATAAGTAAGACAATAATTATTAGGTAAGACAGCATAATAACAGGCACGAGACTAGCCCTGGCATATCAATGTACGTTCACATATTTGTATACGAATACGTATTACGAATAAAAATTAAATAATACGGCAAAGGATAGACGATACGTTTAATTTTTACGTAAAAACGCGTATGTAAAAATAAAATCTGTAAATATCAAGTACTTAATAAAATCGAATTCAAACGGGTCTTCTTAATTTAAAGAGCAATGCGGGTTCAAGAAAGGAATACAACGTAAAGGCCTATGTCTTAGTCACAACTAGGTACTGCAACATTTTTTTTTCCTGAAAGCAGTACTTAAGTAACCCTAGGAAACAAAAGAAACACGATCCTTCGATCGAAAACTTAAGGGAAACTTTCAAAAGTCTAACGCAACTACGTTAAACGTGTATTTAAAAGCTTCGGTTTAAAACTAAAGATAAATAAAAATGTGTCTCTTAATTTGAACTGACTCGAATTCAAGACAGTAATTCTATCTAATCAAGTGTTAAAAAGATAGACGTGTAAAATGAAGCAATCCTTTAAGAGGACTTTTCTTTCTGACCTCGCACCTAGTAGTAAAAAGACAACTTAATCTTTAGGTTCGGTGAAAAAACAGCCTTAAACAGCTTTGAAAAGTGTACCAACCTGGTCTTCGGAGTCGTCGTGAGGCTTGGTGTCGCCATTATGCGACAGTTCGGAATGCAGCGCCGGGTGCGGCGCGTGCGCAGGGCTACTCGCGTTGTTCGCGGCGCGGGACTCTTCCTCTTCTTCCTCATCCGAGCCTGACCCGAGAAGGGAATCCGCTGGAAAGAAAAGTAGGGTTAATATTGTCATCTAGATACACACACTAATGGTAACAGTTGTTAACCCCTGTATAGTATGCTCTGGTTGGAAACTGAAGCCACCATTTATAGTGAGGTTTTCTTATCAATAATCAGTAGATCATTACTTAGTAAGGAACTAAACGTAAAGAATATGCCACAGGTTATTTGTTTCTAATGATCAATGTTTTTAAGAATGATTAAACTTTTAGAGCATAATTCGGTATAGACAGCATTTTTACCAAAATCCCTAACTTAAGCCTGATCTAATTTTCAAATACAATAATTTTGAAAGAAAGAACATACGTACAATAATACAAAATTAAAAAATGTAACATTAGAATGAATGAATGAATTAAAACACTTTAGTGCACAACAAGACAGGAAAGTACAAAATAAACATTAGAATAAAAATTAGAGTAACAGCAATGGTTCTAATATTTTATTCCGACAAGACTCCTTCGAAAGCGTGACAGTCTATTGTGGATGGTGACAACCCGTTGTTGGTGCTAAAAATTGACTTATCAAAAAGCAATCGCGCGACCCCACGACTGGTTTAACTAAATAAAAATGCAATTTCGGGGCGCATCCCCCAAAGAAATTGGAGGAGAAAGAATTAGCCGCAAAAACAATTACTTATGGTAGGGAGGGAGCGTGATACTACAGTTTCTCGAATGTAACTCGAACATATATTTGTCATTCCTAGTAACTTACAAGGTTAGGTACTTGGGTAACAAATTATCGTTACAGAAATTAAATAAACTAATGGACTTCAAATTATTGGTTGTTATTGTGACAAATGTAAGTTTTATTACGTTGAGTCTGTACCTGTAAATAATTCGCAAATGAAAGATTTACTTATCTTTATTTATGATGACACGGATAAATGAATTTATCATTCACGTAAGAAATTAATAAAGCAATAAATAATCGACTTACAATCGACTGTGAAAATTAAATGCATTACACATGAAAGTTTACGAGATTTCATGATCATAGTTTAACGCAAATAATTCCCATTATCTGCTAATGTGGGTAATTAATTGTTTTACATGAAATATAACTTATTTTGTACAATTTCTTGTATATGTTACCCACAGAACATTTAATTTCTCCAAATAAACCGAGCCCTATTATAAAATATTGTACTCGTGGAACCATAATAGTATCAAAGATGCATCCTATAATGGTTTTGGTAACATTTGAGATTGAAATGAGATAGACTCGTAGTAGGGGCAAAAAAACCGTTTACGCTCGGCAAACAGTGGGGTCGCCAGTGCTCTGGGCTCTGCCATTATAAAATATTTACAGCCGGGGATCGAGTGCCTTGGACGACACTTCTGCAAGTAGCTACATGGCATAAAACTAGACAAGCAGTATATTTTTATAGGCGGGACGAAAATAAAAATAAAAGTTTTTTGGAGGGTCAGAGACGGTTGTGAGATCCTGATTTGGGAATCGACTTTTCTCCTCTAGCTGAAAACTGTTTCGCAATGTTATTTTGTAGTATTGTAAATGTCGTTCAGACGTGAAATTAGCGAGGACCGAAGGAGTGAGGATAAGTAAGTAGCTAAATGGTCGATTGATAGATTTTATGTAAATCTATACATATAGTAAATCGATTATATTGCACAATAATATTAGTCAAAAAACTATAAAATAAATAAGAAAAGTATGTGTGTGTTCGGTGCGCTCGCTAGCGGCTAAATCACTGGGATGATTTGGTAGAATGGCTCTAACATTTTTAACGCATCTCTGTATGATACGTTTATATTAACTATAGCTTTATAATCGTCTTAACTAGGCATTTAATTATTCCGGTAAAATAAGGTAAAACTTTGATAAGTAAGCGCCCATGTCCCATAGGTTGGAATAATGTTAATGGAATGACAATCCTGTGCATGCCAATAAATTATACAGAGAATGATTGAACATTCCTACCAAAACGAAAATAAAAAAAGTATGCATTGCCTACCAACTAATTACAAGATAATAAAAAAACGGTTTTGTATATCTCGTTGATGTCTTTTGTATGAAGGATTTTTTCTTATATAAAAGACTTCAACGCGACATACAACAAAAATTGATTTGGTATCTTATTTTATATACTTTAAAATTGAGTATTTAATGTGGATTAACAAAGTTACACATCAACAGAAGTAATATAAAAAAGTTATGTAATAAAAACAAGGTGTTGTAAATGTCTAAACTTCAAAGTCAAACATAAGATAAATGACCCCGACTGAATTTTTTTTAGTTTTAAAATTTTACATTTATTATGTATTGAAGTTTCTACCTACGTGGCTCTCAGCCAACATGTGCCACCAAAGGGCGTTTTTCTTCTTCGGACATGTTATGACGTCACCTAGGCAAAGTTTGGATAAACGCTAAATTCTGGGTCAGATGGAAGGCAGAGGATAGATAGATATGGTGATCTGATCGGGAATATTCAGAGAGTAGTCCACAACATAAAGCCAATGGAAAGATTGATTGAGCATCGACAAACCGTGGAAGAAGAAGAAGAGGTATCTACCTTCTATAATATGAAAACCGTGGTTCAATTCTACCCTTCCCGAGTTAAGTTTTTATTCGAAAGTTTAGTAATCGGGCAACATGACTATGCCCCAGATCTACCTTCCGATTACCCTAAACTAAAACTACTTCAATACATAAATTAACGTTCAAATTATGCTCTGAATAATTCCGAAATTGCCACAATACGCTGGCAGGGGCCCGGGGCTTGACTTATAATAATCTTGGTAACTTTTCCGCAGTCGGGCTGACTAGCACTTCCTTTGCTATAGTGCAAGTCACCGCGAGGGAAACGGCGGTTAAGGGCAGACATACTTAGGAATATAATTTTTAAAGTGACGAAGAATTTCCAAATGAGTCCATAAAGTGAATCTATACTTATCTATGGTAGAAAGAAATCTCTTCTACTATCGTGTGGCACAATTTAACCGTCCTATCCACTAGGTATAGGCGAGGCGGCGGTTGCCTGGTGTTGCACTTATCACCACCCTCGGTCACGAGCAGGAAGAAATGTTATGTAGGTTCTACTCATTACATGCAATAAGTTATACAGGAACTCTACAGCTCTCTACTAATTACATTACGGCATATTTTATTTTGATTTACATATTCTCCTCAAGTTAACTAGTTTTCCTTCAGTGATAGACAGACACTGATAGACATATCCTAACATACATACAAACATCAACTGATAATCTTGACCTTAACTGAATGAAAAAACCGAGGCAATTTCTCGCTAGGGCTACCACAGCAGGACCAGGTGATCCCAACTAGCCCCTCTTATGTTGAGGCTTGCTACGAGTAGCCACTTTGTATTATACTCAGTCATACCAGCGTGAAAAGATAATATTCTAATTATCTCTACGGATATACGTAACTAGACCATTAAATAAAGAAGAAATGGGTGCTTATCTGCGGGTTGATATACAAAGCTTCATTATTTACTTTGAGTGGCGGCATTAAAAATTGTATAAAATATAATTAAAAAGAAGGTGGTTATTTAAATACTTACTATGTTAGAGTGGGAAATGCAATGTTTTACCCGTGTGCAACAAAAGAAAGGATTGTTTTAATAGTTGTTTCATAGACCTAATATAGTGGGGATAGGCACGGTTACCTCATTGTTAGTGCCCAAACGGAGCTTTGCTGTCAATTTATAATATAGTAAATAAAAAAAATATAACACCTACAAGAACTAATAAGAGCTTTTTGAAGTTGCGAAAATATTCAAAAGTGACACACCTTTTCTACCACTAAGCTACTATACTTAGTTTAAGACATGGAAATTGAAAACTCTGATCTGATTAAGAACGGCTGAATTTCAGATTAGTTGTAAAATTATATTAAATTTAGATAACAGTACAATTTAAAAAATAACCAATTTCAGCTTTTTTAGCATTTACTTAGATTGCACGGTAAAGACTAATTTCAATTTGAATCCCTACCATTAAACGATTACATAATACTTTCAGAAGTACGGATCCCAAATCATGTTACGCACATTTTCTCGTAGGGCAACCCTGACAGGCAAGTTTATTCGTTGGAATCTGCGGGCGAGGCAAAAGCATCTATGTTTATACAGCCACTCCGGGTGAAGTGCACTTCATGCCGGATGTTTTAGCTTCGAGTGTTTGGCGATCACTTACCGAAGTGCGACCGGCCTAAGGTTTTGTTTTAGATTGTTTGGGGACAGGGTGTTATTATTATTGTAGGATGCTTGAGAAGAATAAAATGATATGGTCCTTTGTAATTGAAGTTTGTGGTTTTTGTACTGTTTACTGAAATAACGACCTCGAGTATGAAAAATATTTACATGATAGCATGTGTCTATCATGCATGACAGACCATAAAGTATAACTGTACCTATACTTATGTAAACCAATCTTTACTGACAGTATTTATAGTGACAGCTCGAATAAAAAGTTGAATGAGTTACATTCAAAAGGATTCTTTAAAAACCTATAGAATTAAACTATTATTATTTATCTAAACAGCTTACAGCGGACTTTTGCGACTGAGAAACCTCGATAAAAGCGCGATAAATATATTGCTTTTTTAATTGTATAGATTTGACAGCTTTCATTATAACCACATAAAATGCAGTCATATATGAAGCAGATGAAATTTTACTAGTACTTACTGGTGATTTTGAAATAAATAACTACCGAATTTTAGATGAATCTACCATAATAAGGTCGCCTTGTTCACATCAACTTTCTAGAGTCTAGAGAATGTTTTGCTCTCTGCTCAATGACTGTTTTACCATCAACGACTTCTACACATTTTCGTCTATTATTACATAAATGTATGTTGGAAACTGGAAATGAAGTAACGCCCCAAATCCTAAATTCAATTTTAAAACGACCCCCAAATAAACGACTTCCTTTGTCCCCCTGAACGCGCCTAATCGAATTTTGGCGGGAAAACGGTATTTTATTGTCGTTGAATTTGGAACGCTGTCTTAGATGTGTGGAAAACGGAAAAACATTTTTAAGGATTCTTTTTTATAAATTGTTTGATAATAAAACGTAACTTAAAAGGAAACCTAAATGATTTGTTTCAAGATAGGTTCAAACGAAGAAGTACGATTTCATAGAGAGTTATTAGCAGTAAAATCTGGTTAGTCAGCAATTAAGACCTATAAACAATTCAATCCACTTTGTTCATGAATAATTCTCTTCAAAATTGGTCTGCATTATCTCTGGATCTAAAACAACGTATTAGCGCTCTGAACTCCATAAAAATAACAGATTATTTTGTATTACAGGCGTATTAAAGTTTGTTATAGCGTGTTTATGGGTTAAACCGTTAATTCGTGACCACCATCTTAAATGTAAAATAAGAAACCACAAGATAAGGATCTAAGAACATAAAAGATATGGGAACTCTTTTGTGGTGCCGGTAGCGAGCTGTTTATGTTTATATACGCCCATATACAACTGGCAGGCTTATAGACGTGGAGGGCATGCACACACGTGCGTCGCGGCACACATGAAAGAATGGTGTACGCACACGTGAAGCGGATGGCCGCGATTGGCGGACGCGACGGAGACGACCACGCCCTGTTTTATCGACGCTGCGCGGGAAGCGTGCGTGCGAAACATCACCATAACATAAAATCGGCTACAGCTGGAATTGGTGGTGTTTTTATTTTAAACTGTCATTTCCATTGAGGTCCGCCTGATGTTTGTGGGAAATCTGGGCCCTTTGTTCTGTGCAGGCGAGTCGATCTGCACTCAGATTTTCTAAACGAACAGTGGCTTTGTATAGCTAAATCCATTTGATAACAGTTATAATTTTTTACTTTTTCTGACACGAAAGAAATAACTTTTACTATTACCAGTTTTGAATTTTAAGTTACCACACTTTTTAATCATCAGACCACTGCCAGAGTTCTTGAAGCTGGCAAGGGGGTACTGAAATAGTTGCTGAATATGTATAGGTATAGTGCTCAGTCCTAGTAAGTGCTCATGTCTACAAGTAGAAAACTAAGGTAACCAATTACATAGCTAATAAGTACTCAAAACTTCTAGATATAATAGACTGCTATACAGAGCGCTAGGGAATTTGATAAAGATTTAAATAATGATGCAAAATTTTCATAGCTTAATCGATGGTGTAGAATACAATTATATAAGTGCAGATTTGTAAATTTTACAGCAGAGTAGTTTTAAAAAGTCAAATGTTTGAAATGTTGATATGGAAAAATAAATAGAAAAATAAATTCTGTAACTTTTGTAATTTTTTTTTCATACTAACGTTTCAAACATTTGACAA
The DNA here is from genome assembly GCA_958295455.1 of Coleophora deauratella. Taxonomy (NCBI): domain Eukaryota; kingdom Metazoa; phylum Arthropoda; class Insecta; order Lepidoptera; family Coleophoridae; genus Coleophora; species Coleophora deauratella. Next base: position 6,216,704 of record OY282409.1, on the reverse strand, counting down.
GTGCTGATTTGTAAAATTTACAAATCTGCACTTATAATGATTGTCTTCTACACCATCGACATTATATAATTTATTTCGATAAATATGTATAAAAAAACTCCGTAATCGATATTAATAGCCAAAACCCAACATTTAACTATTCAATCTCATTACCTTCCTTAATAACACTGTCAAATGCAGATGGAACTACATATGAACAGCCATATATACTAAACAAAACCCCAAGCCAACCAAACCACGTTGACCCCTGACTTTGCAGGTTATTCACGTTCCTGTACGAGTCTGGAGAGATGTGGAAGAACAGGGCGGTTCAGATTATGCTGGCTGACCTAACTGGGTACGACAAAGAGGTCGTGACTTACCCAGGTAGCGTCGGGAGGGTAGGAACACAATTAAAAAGCTTGCGATACCATGACTCGAGTTTTCAACGTGTTTTGATTCGTGGCGCCTCGCCTCTGTGCCGCAATGAAGGATTTATAACATACTCGTATTATATGTTTTTTTGTTTTATGCTGCGAAGATTTATGTCAGTACGAGTGTATACAGTGAGTGTATTTTTTTTCAGTTTCCCATACTAAATCTGAACAGTGAATCAAGAATTTGTATGGAAAACTGAAAAAAAATGAAGATAGGATTTTTTCAATTTTTTTCTGTAGGTAGGCTATACTTGATTCTGAGTAACCCCTTAAAATTTCAAACGCATTTTTTTAACACTCCGTATCATGACTATGCCCAAACTTTTAGAAATAGGCTTTTGTATCTATATTCATTTCCACATTATAAATGAACCACATATAAATGACTTTTGAAAAAGGTTCCGCCGATGCCTTCGCAGTTTTTCGCTTTCAAGTCTTCGTTAACATTAAATTAACAAGTAGAGGTTATTATGATAACGGTAGCTTTTCAAATGTAACATTTTCAGGCCATAAAATCTCCACATAGATGTTCGTAAAAGAGATTTTGATCACCAAGATGTTACCGACTTTAAATTCAGCTCATATTAAAATACATACACACACCTACATAACATAATTACAGTGATTGATACAAGAGGTCAAGAGGTAAGCCACCATCAGAGACAAGCATGGCTGCTTGACGACCAGAGACAAAGGGAGGGCCATAAATAACTGTTACAACACCCGAAAAGATGCGGTCAAGTGCGTGTGTGATAATTGTTAGTTAGGTTCCGTATTTGTTTAAAAGAAGAGTGGTGGCTTGAAATGGTGTTTCAAAGATAATAAAGGTCGTAATAATAACTATAAGGATTGTACATATACGTGTAATAATTTATTATCACAGTTATATTTATAATGCCATAGAGTAAAATTAAAAAAATATGTATTAAAAAGAAAACTTTCAGAGTTAACAATAATTTTAAAAAGAAAGCTTTTAATAGCTTTTAATTACTTGATGAGTTAAGCCTTACGAGAGAGTACCTTAACTTCAAGAAGAAAAAAAGTAAAAATCTATATGTTCAATACTGAAACACAACATTTACTATTACTACATTTGAATAAGTTACTCAACATAGAAATACACTTATCGTAAAATAACTTGACGGAAAACACAGTCTGATTTGAAACTCTTCAATAGGTATATAGATTTTATCTTTTATTTCAGTTGTACGATGACTGTATTTCATGATGTGATCTAAAATAGAATTTTATATTTTTAGCTTGAAATGCAAACTAAAATGTTATAAACACATATTGTTTAATAACAGACGATGTTATCAAGTAATCATGGTTCACTTCCAGTGCATAGGGAATCCTAAAAAGCAATATTTCAGCGTCGACGGGCGCCATTAGCGCCGCCATGTTTGATCTAACACAATGGGATGCGCGTACGCATCTCGGGCGCCTACATTTGGACAAATTAGTCACCCATCCATCGGATAGCTGTGAAAAATTGGTGTTAAATTATTTTTTTATGCACCGAAGTGAATTCTTTGACCCCGTAACGAGGTTGATTTGTGTATTGAAGATGTACCACGACTTGATTTGTATACTTTTTTAATTTGGGACCGCCCGCAGCTACCGAACTCAATGTTTTTCTATTTTATATACGCAATTAAACATTAATATTGAATTTCCATATTAATTTCTCATTGTTTTGGGCCAACGTTAATTTTCGTTAGCGCGATTTTCAATTTTATTTTATTATTTCTAGGATTGGAACATCATCATTCTTCCTTTTTTCTTTGAAACCTCTTAGGTATACTACAGGTTTTCTTTATTTTTGATTTTATATTTTAGCTTATAGAAAACTATACTAAAATAAGTATGTCCTATTACTAACCTGTAGTAAGTATATTATGTACATATGTATAGTATAATGTGTACAGTAATAGTAAGTACAGTGTATTACAGTACAGCAATGGGAGTGGGAGCTACGTGACCGCAGATCGTGACCCTGCGAGATTGCGGCTACGCCTCGGCGGCGCGGGCGCACCGAGCCGGCTGCGGTGGCTTTATTTATATTCCCGTGTCTTTGCTTTACTCATACCATACCTAATATTAGATTGTGTCTTAAAATATATATTCGTATACAGGGAGTTAAAAAAGTGCGTTTGAGATTTTATGGAGTTACTCACAATCAAGTACTTATAGAGCATAGGAAAAATATTGAAAAAATCCGATCTACAATTTTTTTCCCCGCTTCCCATACAAATTCTTGATTCACTATTCTGATTTAGTATGGGAAACTGAAAAAAAAATATGGTTTGGATTTTTTCAATATTTTTCCTGTATTCTTCTATACCTTACTTGATTCTGTCTGCGTAACCCCTTAAAATTTCAAACACACTTTTTTAACACCCTGTAATACTGTTAATGTAATTTGGAGATTTTACTCTTTGTCAGTTGACAAAAAATATAGGTTCTGATTTCGCGTATGCATTAACTTGGCTGATAAGCTGGACTTGTTAGACGTTTTTTGCAAATTTTTGGATTTCTCTTGATAGGTTTTTATAAGAATTTCTTGATAGATTTTGGATTCACTCCAAAATCTTAAATTCAGTCATTAAATTCGTCTTAGTTCCCTAAAAGAAGTAGGACACGTTTTTTATAAAAACGGAGGTATGATTGTATATAGATTAGGATAGTTACTGTGTTGATCAAATGATAATATTTCATACTGAAAGGCAAAGAAATATATTTTTTTAAATGGACAAATCGGTGAGTGCCTTTTGATAGAGCCTCAATAAAAGACTGTTGTGTTGTATATGGACCATCTACCGAACAGTAGATAACAAAGCATCTCCGCTGAATACGATGTAATTAAAAGGGCCGAGCCAAACACGATCAATCTCAACTACATCTCCCCACATAAAGCCAAAATAATAGATGGCTGGCCACTCTAATGTCACTTTTTTCTTGTACACGACGGAATTGACAGGTCATCAGCGCAGGCACAGGCGCGATGACGCTGCTCTTTCTCGCTATAAAGAACAAAAGGTATCAGACAAGCGGTAATCCACGCGAATGTAACCCTTAATCAGTAGCCTAAAGAGGCGATAAGACCGTGAAATGAACACGCGTATAAGACCTTTGTTGTGAGTTGGCAGCGCCTCCCGTTCGGTTCTTTTTTCAAAAGATAATCTTCGGCGGCCGAGCCGAGGCGTGAAGGCCGAGTGCCACACAACATGGCGTCAACAGGTTTCTTCCCTCTTTTTTACCTCTTTGTTCCTTTCCAATTGTCTATGGATCGACGTTTCGTTCCCGCCGTTCGATTTTTGAGTTCGATGTTTTTGTTTTTATTTCGCGTTATTAATAATGCAGCGGTGTTTTTGTTATCCAATATTTACATACACTGAGATCTAGAGGGATCGTCGGCCTGGGAAAGTGATGTAGCAATTTTGGTCTAAGCGCCGCCGCCGCGCCGCGCCGCCTCTACTGTGATGACATGACTTTATGAACTCTATTCTTCTTGCTTTTTATACCTGTCGAACTAATTTTCTAGTACAACATTACTTTTCGAGTTGAAAATGATTTGTTCCACAATCTTTAAAGAAAGAAAGACAGAAAGAAATAAAATACATTTATTTGACAGAAAAAGAAATACAAACAAACAAATATACAAAAATATGAAAACAAAGCTTGTGTCAAAAGGGCTTTACTGAAATGTTTCTCACCCCAGTCGCCACTTACAGACTATCTCTATCATCATCAGCCCGTAAGTTCAGTGGAAACACATAAAATCACCCCAAAATAAGCCAATTAAGCTGTACACTTTATTTCGAATTTAATTTAGATTCAAATTAGATCACAAGATGAATATTCCATTCTAATCTGTGAATTTTCGTGGAACATCAAATTTTTGCCATCAATCAAAAGATATACGTTCGCGTTAAACCATGGTCTCGGTGTTTCGAAGAAAAATATGATTTAGTGGCCATAAAATTTTGAAAACAATAAACTGGTGGTCCAAATCGGTAGCCTGAGAACCTTTCACGGATCAAAAAATGACCTATTCGAGATATTTTTGTGCCAGTTGCGAGAAAAGAAGTTAAATGTTTGAGTTTTGTTTTTCTCTACCTCAACTTGTTGTGCTAGAATTTGAAATTAAATTTAAATTTAGAACTGAATTTATTCCTTTCCTGACCTCCGGGTTAGGCATTCGGGTCAGGTTCGGAATAACCCGGCGACTGCCAGCTGTGTTTATGGGTCAAAGTGACCAATTTAAACGCTTTCGAAACACTCGCTCCGCTGACAAGCCATGAAACTACTGGAATAATACGAAACCACCACCATAAAGAACGTAAAGTCCGTTCGGTTCATTAGAAATTACCTGCTTCGCTTCACTCTTGACTTGGATTACCGAACGCCGTAAAAACTGCTGCAAAACCTAACAATTTCGCATTCAGAATGACAACTAGCTGCAATGAATTCAAATGAAGAATGATAGAGTTCAGTTTTGATTGCTCATCATTTTTACATAGGATGTTTATTCTGTAGATGAACCAATTAATCCCTGGATCAGAAAGGTTATGAAATTTGAATTTTATGCTTAAAGTCATAAAGTTATTTTTTACAATTGAGACCAGTGAGGAAGTGGATTGAAATGAGGCATCGCGGGTTCGATTCCCGACGTGGGCTATTAAAGAGTTAAGGTTAAGTTGAACAGTGCCACGGTCGGTTGGTTGGCATATGTTTTGTATGAATGGGCCCGTTTTGACAGAACAAGCGTTGGATTGAGTGTCGGATGTCATACAGTTTGTATGGTCAAGTTATCGTGCTTCTGGGAACGAGGTTGTAGTTTTTTTACTTAAAGTTCAACGACTAGTGAAAGTACAAAAAATTCTGTCTAAAACGTAATATAGAAATATTTTTGTTTCATAAGTCCTTTGGATGTTATGTTTTAATTTTTGTTCAGTGTTTTTTTATAAATAAATTTTGCTACTATTTACATAAAATTTGGTACTCGAAGAGCTTGAAAACGTAAAACTATCTAATATTAATTATATATTCATTTTTACTTTGTACTATAAATAATTACTATACAATAAGTAATATTTTTCGACATAAATTGTAAAAAAAAAAACACAAGAAATGTCATTTGAAAATTACTTGTATCTATAAAATAAACACGTGCATTCACGCTCGTTATGAGCTGAACATTATTACAACATACTGAGTTAGGGTCTATAAATAATGACCATATCGGCCTGAGCGCGGGACTGGGGCCCAATTAGGACGTGGTCTCCCGTAGAGAGGCCTTTGGAGCCACCGGCGCGTCGGCGCTGGAGGTGTTACCTTAAGAGTTTTCTAGAATTATCGAATCGTGAGTATGAATATTGTTTAAATATTTGACAACGTCAAACACGCCAAACACTGATCTCATAAGAAAAAAAGCCTTTCCACCTTATTTCTTATGAGGGTAGAACTGATTTTAATCGTAGCAACTAAAGTTCTGCTGCTTTTTGTTTTTGTTTTTGTAAAGTTTCTGAAAAATTATCGGATCATTAACATATCGAGCAGTATTTTTTAAATTCTAGTTTCTCTGACTGAAGTTACCACCTTAACAACTATATTGTTTTAAACGGTAATAAATTGGTATTTTTTAAATAAATTTACTGGCCCACTTCACATGGGCTTTAAGACGTTCCAAACTTGATTCTAGAATAATTTCCCCCACTAAAATGCAAAAAAATCCGGTCAGTTTGCCTCATTTTCTTCCCTAGTTTGTAGAACTACCCAGTAATAATATGGGACAAAAAAATATTTTTAACTCGTATATAGGCATGGCGACCCGTTACTCGATAGTCGTCTCAATGCTATTGGTTAATCCCAGGGATTAATGACACTTTTTTAACTTCGGGATTAGTAAGAATTTTTGGTTTCAACATCAAGGGATTTCTCAGTTGAATACGTCTCTAGTGTTTAGAAATGTACACGCTCGAATATAACCAGTGTTAAGTAGGTACCTGAGAGATTAAAAAACAACTTTTTGTAGTTAAGTACATAAATTCTATGAAAACTTGGACAAGCTGTCAGATTTATTTTTTTCGAGAGGTAAAAAAGGATTTTGTAGATTATACTCTCACCCAAAGAAGATGGGAGCGGGGTGCAAGTCTTTGCTCTCGCCATTCATAGGGCTATTTACATGTTTTTGAGGTTTTCAATTGTCTTGTACATAATCAACAACGCTGAACACGTTAAAAAACCCACTTCAATCGTAACAACTACAAATCTGCTACATTGTTTTTTTGTTTTTGTTGATTTTTTCAAAAAACGTGGAATCAATTTCGACATTTTTTTTATGGAGCCACCTCTAAAGTATTATCTACCAAACAAAAAATGAATCATTATAATATATCCATAATTGGCGGAGTAATCGCGTAACATAACATACAAAAAAAACATACAGTCGAATTGAGAACATCATTTTTGAAATCGGTTAAAAAAAATAGTTTACAAACTTTAACATCTCAAAAACGTTCAATATACTTATGTAAATGTAATTAAAGTTCAAAACTTCCGATATTCCTATATTCAGGAAGCGTAAATTGCTTCCTAACTGTAACCGGAAAACGTCAAACGAATAAGTTTGGCCGTTTGGCACAATAGTACCTACCCACAAGCAGTCTGTATAAAATCGATAAAGAAAGAAATTACCCAATCGACCAATTTAATAATAAATTTAAATCAACATTGCTTAAAATATACAGTAAGTACAACAATCAGGTCTAATATCTTAACACCTTAACAGGCTAAGTAAACAAACATACATTATTAGATAAGTACATCATACTTTCAGAAGCAGTTGAGGTAAAAATAATAGAACACATCACTAGTGCATTAAAGACGATTTGCACCTATAGCGTGTTTCAGTAAAAATTACCCATTTCAATTCCTTCTTCACGACACACAAGTTTAGATCTGTCATTTCGGAGACCCTCGGAAACGACCTCTGCATTTCGAGACGGCCGTTCGCCGGCAGGGGGAGATAAGGAAGTTGTGTTCGTTCCCCACCTCCCCCGTTCCTCCATCGCCTTCTAAGATGTATTTTATAGTCTATGTCATGGTCTATGTATTTGTATAATATTTATAGGAAGACGCACTCTATGTTGTATGTAGTTTGATATTATACAAATAAATAGACAGAAATAAGAGAATAGGAGCACAACGTGGTCAAAGGTGATATCGAAGGTTTTTTTAAAGCACGCTATTCAATTATAAACTAAACAAATGAAACATTGCTCAATTCGTATTTGGAATACAAACTCGAAGGTCATAATCGAAATTTAAATTCAAAGAACGCGGCGACAAATGCTCAACTCGCAAACGCCACCCGCCAACGTATAATTCAAACTTCGAAACAACAAACTCGAAGTTTAATGAACTTTCAGGGCTCGTATTTTAGGGGACATATCGTATGCTAACCAAGAATGGTCAACAAATACTGGCCACCCGTCAATTTCACGCCATTTACCATCGCACAATACTTGGGCGTATAAAGAAAAATAATAATTTGAAAAAAGAAACACCATTTCACACTGCCACATCACGTATTGAAACCGCGAGAAGCGTAGGGCTGTACCAGATATCACAATAAAATACGATTCAAACGATAACAAAGTATTCTCATCTGTTCAAATCGCTAAACGACATAGATAGCCGAAAGAACATATCCATATTTTAGTACATTGTAACATTATACTGTAGCCAGTGCTATCATCGTATACGACCTCCGCAGTTTGACAACTAATAATTACAAATAAACCCACCAAAAGTCAAGCCGACCAAATTACGCTAAACGGCGGAATTAACCCTCGAAACGCCGCTGACAATTACAGATAATAAATAATAATTTCAATAATAAGCGTGTACAAAAAGTTGTTGGAGTCACCAATTTAGATAGAGCTCTGTTTCTTAAGGGAATGGTTGGAATAATGGGTCAAATTCAGCAGTTGACGCTTAAAACGCCGCGCACGTCCCATAATGGCGATCGGCAACAATCGCGCGGCACTAGTGATTATACCGATTACTGTCGATAACTTGTATCGACACCAGCTATTTGGTTAGTCGATCGATTATCGATAATTTGCCCTCGAGGAACGCTCCTGACGCTGTAAATCGTCACCGATTAGATTTTTTTGTTGTCTTTATTTTTTTCTGAATGATGGCACGACCTCGCCTAGGTACATCTGTTCAATAAACTGTTTAATTTTTCAAAACTTGGGAAGACCTATTTATTCAAAGATTCTTAAAACGTAAGCACAAAGGTGTACATAAAGGTAACCGTATTTTTCTCACTATAAGGTTATTTTTTATGAAAAAAAATTATGCATTTGACTACATCATAATCATGTACATGTTTTAAACAGTATTGTTATTGAGTAAACCATCACAAACAGTTTTGTTTCGTCTTTATGCTTAATTTAACATCGTCCATTGTCCTCGGTTTGTAGGTTATTGTAGGTTAGTACATATATAGGGTGACTTTAAATTAGTTCTTGATGCGAAAGGCTATGCATGTGCTCGTGATGACAAACAACTTTCCCAATACTCAAATCTCAATAAAAATTTTGAACCCTCCATACAAATCGGTTAACGGACCGGCCAAATTAGTATTAAGAGTCCAGAATTTTTTTGTGATTTGACTATTTGTTCCTTGGGGAAAGTTGTTTGTTATCATGAGTAAATGCATATCCTTTGGTATCAAGAACTAATTTAAAGTCACCCTATATACTGCAGAATATCATTTTGCGTCAATGCTTAAAATACACGGGTACTAAGAAAACGACAGCTAAGATGAATGAAAGGTTGATAACAATCATTCCGTATTTTTGCATCACATATTTTAGTGGCTATAATCCTATTCTGCGGACTCCACCGTATAAAATAGAAACTCTGGACTCGCGAGCTTTCAAAAACGCCACATTAAAACGTCATAAAAACCAAACATAAACGTTTACGGCGGCCATTTTACGAGCACGCTACCTATCGATCGGTTTAACGATAAATAAAAATTAATGGCCAGACATAGGGCTCAGACGCTAGTCGTCCGTATGCCAAAATGTCTATATCACGATATCCTTTTCTCATAAAAGCCTAAGAGCAGAACATAACTATTTAAAAATAAGACAGATTTAAAAAATAGTCAACATATAAGCGAAGTATTTTGTGACTACTTTTAACTTTTTATTGAAACAGGAAAACATAGGATGTAAACTATTGTAAACATAGCTCAATCGAAGATTTAACTTGATATGTGAATGAATTCACAATCGGGAGATACATTTCCATTATTGGAAGGTTTCACTCTGTCTTCCTCCCTACCTACCAATTTTTTTAGACGTTATGAGACTAGGTCATTTTGCAGGCTGGCCAATCTGCTTCTAATGGGTCGCAATCGTGGCAGTGGCGAGTGATGATGGCAACTGAAGTTCGAGTATCCTTTTCTTTGAAGCTATAAAACGATTTTTACAATAAGTATACACTACAGACATTATAAAAAGCAAAGGACTGCGCTAACTCTATTATAACACTAAAGAAACGTAAGATTAACAATCTGTCACTTATCAAAACTATTCACTCTTTTAAGTTTTAAGTTGATATATGCAATCTCTGATACCGACATATCATACATAGCTGCTTGATATTTTACATCAACATTTTTTATTTTAATTAATTTTCAACAAATACATTTTCGTGATCTTAAAATAAGAACTGAAAATAAAATCAAACTTTTGCAATTCATAGCTACGCGCTACGCTATTTACTTACTACGTAACTACGCAATTGTACTTCCACTTCCAAATGCCATTTTTCCTTTTGGGGTCAACGTCACCCAGTCCATTTAATTTTACATAACGTAAAAAAATATTCAAGAGCCCCTGAAATAGTATTCTCTTGTCAGTCTTATTAACTCGATCGAGCCTTCGGATGCAGGAGCGAGCGGGAATAATAGCCTCCCCACCCCGCCCCGCGCTTCACCCCGCGCGGGGGATGGAAACGAAATGGGTTTCTATCGGTCTCCTCCATTCCACACCGTTCGCTACTACGTGATTGTATATACCTATACAATACCACTAGACCACCAATCTGATTCAAACCTTAAAATGAAAAACACAAGTCCCAAAGTAGCACGCTCCTATTGGAGACTTTACGGGGAAAAGTTTTGTTTACGTCTGACATTCCGTACTGAAGTAGGAACAGTTTTTGCCGTGCGACACCCACGCGCCAGTTCGTGATGCCGTGTATACTTTAACTGAAGTCACAATTTTCTTGTCGGCGAATTGAAAACTTTTAGTTCGGGTGTTCTGAAACTTTAGATTCGTCTAAAAACACAGGTGCAATTTGTAAAGTAGGTAAAATTTGTAATTCGTTTGACGGCATTCTTTAACACACTTATTGTATGATGTCTTTCTTCTAATCTTTTTCCGAACTGATAACAGTTGACGACATTATTTTACACTCATACATTTTTTTAAAGGAATTTCATATTACCCGAGAAGGTCTTTTTTCCATTACTGTTTAAAGGCTCCTACATGATGTGAATTTTTAAAGTTAGGTCGAGTCGTTTTTTAAAATATGTAGCTGTCATCCAGCTGGCAAAGGTATGTTACCTTCATAAAGCCTTAAAACCCTAAACCAAAAATATTATATTGAGAAATATTATTAGCTTTAGTAATAACATCAATTGTAATAGCTATAAGTTTTAATTTCAAAAAATGTGTTGGGGCGAGTTTCTTTTGGGCTCGACGTTTCTTATCGCTCCGCTAACACTTCCCGAAACGTTGAGTGTACAAGTTCCGAGTGATAGGAACTTTGTACTGGGTAGAAAAAAATATGACGATTTAAAAGTATGTGTAAAGCATCTACTTAAATAAAAAAAAAATGATTTGATTAGATTTTGATTAATATTTTAAAAAATTAACAATGTGGTTATTTTATTATATTGTACATAAAATTATAAGAAATTATTTCTTGACTATTCTTTAATTTAATAATGGTTAGAGATAACACAATTTATATTGCGACAAATGAGCTTCCCAACGACTTTCTTAAAACCTGTACTTAATATTCAGTCTCATAAGAGACTCACAACAATGAACACGGAATATTTATTCTTCTTAATTTATTAAAAATCGAACCACCAAACCTTCTTCGACCCTCAGAAGCGGCAGAGCGTTCCTATTTCAAACAAAAACAGATCCCCCCGTATCGGTTCAGACAAACAGCCCAAAGCTACCTAATGTTTGTGTAGGGGGTACAACCCTATTGCTCTTGCGTAGACCGTAAGCCACTCGTTTATTAATAATCCCATTTGATTTTCATGTTACTGTGTTCAATGTTCTTGAAACTAATATCAATGACTATTTTCTGATCATATTAAATTTAAAGTAATTATGTACCTGAAATATAATAATTTATAATGTATGAACTATTAAATAATTAAAATATAAAAAACTCAGCGAGCGTAAAATTTTAACATCAAAATATCCTATTAAAAATGCCTGCATAAAATAAGATATATACTCATGACAATCTAGAGGTTAAGACAAATTCACACCTTTGGCTTCCAAACTATCATAAACATTTGAAAAACAATACCCTCTATATAATCAGGTAAAATACTGAAATTAATTAATTTAAGAATCCACATACAAATACAAATTACTTCCAGCTAGAATATCTTAAATCAAAGCATCATACAGTATGGTGTTAAATTTGCAACGGTGTGATTTATGTAGTTTTTCTCCGTGGCTCGAGCTAGCGATAAAAAATCGATTTCCGCGACAACCCTACGCGCGCGGCGCGTGCTCCTGATTGATAAGCGTTATCGGCACGCGCGGGCGGGGACCGAGAGCCCCACAGACGGGTCCCTACCGTGCTTCATCATAGGATCCGCATGACTTACTCCTGGAGGTGGCGGAAATAGGTTTAGGGTTCTTAGATGTTTGATCGTAATTTACTGACAGATTCGAAATATTTGTTTTATTATTTTTAAGTAAATGCGTTTATGCTATATACATTTTTTTAAATCGTCTTATTTCTAGTATAAAGTTATCTGTAACTAACACATAAGTAAAGTATTAAAAAAAAACAGCAAAAGCCCAAGCTTCGTCAAAAAACAAACTAACTATTAGCGAAAAGCTTTGTCATATAAAATAAATACTAAACTAAGAAATCCCCGCGACTCACACCCCGCTCAAAGGTACCTAAAGTACTAAGTAAGTTCACTCAACATTTCGGGAATTGTTAGCAATTTATTTATTTTTTGGTATTAAGTTTTGACCCACCTCAAACAGAATACATTGTAGGTATAATAAACGAAACATACATTATCCCACCCAAGTTTGTGCACGATGAACAATGACAGTGATGAAGAAAAATGTGACTTGCTTGAGCGACTGTTAGGTCATAAAATAAACATTAGTAACAACAGTTAAAACTAATATACCTACGGGTTTAAATTTTATTCACTTTGTTCACGTCAACTGAGACTTCTATTAATAAACGAGAACGAAAGGAATACAATTTCACCTGTAGTTATATCGAAAATTTATTACAGAGTCCTTCTAAAATACAATACCTGAAAAAAAACCAGGGATTCTACTCATTTTTCCCAAGGGACCTATTGGGGAAAGTTTTTCAGTTTCACAAGTAAACTCGTGGTAACTTTTTTTACAATACTTTATTTTAGGACTTCGTTGATCGTGGTAGAAAAAAATTGTATGAAAAGACCTTATTCCATACAAAATACGAATATATCTGAGTTGCACAATTTGGGATTAATGATATCAATAACCGCGCAAGCTTCTTAACCCCTCGCTCGCCGGTGGGGTCTAATCCACCCACATGGGGTTTAGTCCAACCGGTGGAAACAATGCTTGCTTGCTTTGGACAGATAGAGGGACGCTTGTAGAGTTTTGGGTATGGAAAGGTTACATTACACATACAATAAATTTGTTTTGTTGGCAATGAAAAGATCCTTTTTTGATACGTAAATAATATGATGTAGGTAGGTAGAAGTGAAATAAATATCACTACAATAATAAGTTACAGGTACTTCATGAAAAAAGTCTTTAATCTTTAAGTAAGTATTGTATCATGCCTCGCAGAACTGATAACCGATAGGTTTTCAATTATAGATTCCGAAGTAATATTGTATACTTTGAGGAGATGGTCTGATGATTTTATACTTATTATTATTAGACGGGATAACTATATGCATGTGCGTGTTTCCGAAATCAGCTTAATTTATAAGGAATATTCTTTTATACGGAGTCGATGTTTTCTGGGTGATATGAAAACGTCCACTGCCAGTCTGTCATCAGGCAATACCGTTATAACGTTATTTAAAGAAAAATTGCTCAATACGGACACAAAGGCTATTAAGAATAAAACCGTGTCGCCAAATACATAATAAGATCGAACGAAGTATTCAGGAAAAAAAATATAAATCCGCTTTATTAGCCCAAACCACAAACGAGCTCATAAATTTAGTATTACATTTAAGGTTTTGTTGAAGAATTTTCCTTTTCATACCCTAGTCTATTGACAATGATCCATTTGGAGCACACTAGCGAGAACAATGACGACTAACTGAGGCTTAATAGCTGTAAGAACACTAAGTGTAAGGTTAATAACAGTATTATGTAAGGCTGATGGCGTGGCTGAGACATAAACAACAATACAGAAGTGGCAAGAATTGTGATTGTCACTAAAACTCACTTCACAATAGATCGAAATTTATTCTATGTGACGAGGGACATAAACTATGATACACTGGTGGACTAAAAAATCGACTCAAAATCTCTTGACCGACTTTTGAAAAAAGAACTCAGTCTACAAAACGACTAAATATTATAGAAAAAACAAAAAACTAGAAAATTCACAAACTAAAATCATAAAGAGTAAACACGGAGATTTTGAACTTTTACCATCAGGTGAGATGATGCCAAGGGCTTATCAATTGAAGGTAAAAAAAAAACAGACCTTGAGTCGATATTTTTTTCATGAGTATAGTAACGCTGTTCTTATAACTTGAAACTATTAAAGAAGATAGAAAGACAGAAAACACGTTTATTGGATAAATAAATAAAAAATACAAAACACCTCAGTCAGTCAGTATTAGATTTTGAGGAGGTCCAAGAAAAAGAAACAAGACAGAAATCATTACTAGTAATAATTCGAGGTCGTTTAAATTTAACTTAGTTATTACATTCTGTAGAAATCTAGGCAGTATGCAACTCTTTTTGGTTGGTACTTTTTTCTTTCTTGTCTTACTGCATACACTTTAAAAGTGAAGTTGAATGAAAATGCTGTAGACAAATCGTTAATTTTAACAGCCTCGACTTGAGATGGATGCGTCTATGCCCGATCACGTCACTTGAATTAGAATTTGTAAACTACCGAAGTAGCGAGCGCCGTCAACTTCTTCGGCGCCGCACAGCGCATGACCCATAAATATTAATTTAGCAACACTGTTTTGTTTATACTGTAGAATGTGTTACGTTTACTGCCAAACATAACATTTATACAGGTTATACAGAATGTTAAAAAAGTGCACTTGAAATTGTAAGGGGTTACACAGATTCAAGTATAGAATACAGGAAGAATATTTAAAAAATCCGACCTACAATTTTTTTTTTCAGTTTCCCACACCAAAATTGAAAAAGTTAATTAAGAATTTATATGGGAAACTGAAAAAAATGTACTTAGATCGGATTTTTTTCAATATTTTTACTTGTTTCTGTGTAATCCCTAAAAATTTCAAATGCACTTTTTTAAACATCCTGTATTGTAATAAAGTTGGGCTACATCAAGGTTGATCATAGGCCTATCAATTCGCTTCATGTCACTTTTTCGCGATTTATGTTTTACACGAGTTTTACGATATTTACAAATATTGCATTTTAATAAACATTAAGATCTCGTAGTGTAATTTACAATATATATTTTAAAATCATTTTAAAATCCACTGTAATTTTAACATTCATAACTAAGTTTTATTAAATCGATCGTCTAACCAAACATAATATTATAAGCCTTTGCTTGCAATAGGGTATTTTACACTTTAAAAGAAAAAATCTAAAACTGCTTATTTAATGTAGTATTTGTAATAAGTTATCGAATTAATATGATTTCTATATAATAAAATGAGAAAAAACATTTTATTTTTGATTTACAAAAATCTAGTTTTTTAATCTGTTTTTCAAATATCTAAAACGACAACCGCCATGCTGGTTGTCATATGACGTCACAATAGTAGTAAACAATGACATTTTGTCCGCAATATGTGTCAAAATTTTAATACAGAGCTGTTTTGTTTACTCCTGAAATGACGTCACGACCTAAACATCATGGCGGCTAGCGTTTTCGCGCGCTAATTGGGAATGGTAATTTAAAATGTGTTTTTGGGGTACTTATAGGTTTCCCAAAAAAAAATTTTGGACTTTTTCCCACCTAATGATCAATTTGAGATACTTTTCAAAAAATGGTGAAAAGCCCTATTCTGAAATACAATATTTTTCCTAATTTGTAACGTTTCAGAATTAGACTTTTTTATTCGGAGTCAATGCATTTTGTTTTTTGCGTTCAACAAATAAAATAAACATAGACCGCAGACTATGGATTATTACTACGTCGAAAGCAATATTTTTTATCAAATGCACCGAACCCTTAAAACTTTTATTCTACATATAAACTCAAAAAAATAAAGACATGTCTTGACCATACTTGCGGCACTATACTCAACAATTTTTTTCGATTTTTGCCCACACGCATACCCCTAGTTTATCCATTACCTGACCGCTCGATTGCGTATTTATTCCACCGCAAGCGAGTTGTTTGCAGCATTATTCCGCTCCAACAATATCTAAACACAATTAGTTTGGACAAACACGAGCGGCGCCGCGGGCGAGCACATGTCGCGGGTACACGCGCGTACAGCTAATATTGAATCTTTGTCTATGGTAGTTTGGACGTTTGTATGTTATTTGATAAATACTATCCTTTGTTAAATAGAGTAAAATATGGTGACATTAAGGGAAAGATAAGAAAATTGCTTTACTAGTTTGACCAAAATTAAAACCTGACTGCTCAAAATGTATCCTACGTCAATCTGAGAAACAAGAGTAATCTAATGACAGTTATCACCCTAAAGTTAAGCTGTTTTGGCTACAGGCATATTTAGACACGCCTAAAATATTACCCTGCTTAGGGACAGTTAAAATTAAAAACACAGAACTCTTTCAGTAAAAAGTCTTGGAATATGTTTTCGATATATAGATAACGGTTTGACAGCACTTTATAAATACGATGAACATATTACAAGGACATTCTTCATAATCCATATTGCACAAGGGCAAATAAAGCCAGAATATATAATTAATTTATCACATAAATATATAAATAACAACCGGTTATCCAAATAGTACATTTAATTAATAGCAGAGTGAAATAATTAATCTGCTAAGTACTCTTAAAGTATTTTGATCGGTATGAATTTATTTACTTATAACCCTTAAAGTTACAGTAGCAACAAACGGAATACATTTACATGTAGCAATGCTAATCAACCGTCCAAAACCAGTAATACTGGATTCAAATACTGTCTATCTATAGGCGAGTATATAAATACAATAACAGTATTAGTGTGCGACCTCGCTCCTCGCGTAATCTCGAAATATCTGATGAATGGAGCCCAGAGCGGCTTCGTAGGTTGAACCTTTTTCAAAATGTATAACAAGAAGGGAGTGATATTGATATCAGTCCCCCAATCAAAACATTTATACTAACGCTATGTAAAAGCGGGTACCTTCAACTCACGCATCTCTCCTACTATGGTCCGTTTTTTTTCTAACTCACGTCAAGGTGTTGCCATCTATGCAGCCGTAAAGAAAAAAAGGTGAAAAAGATGTCTATGGTACAACGGCACTACCGCGTGGAGACGTGGCTAATGTGTAATGCGGTTGGGTTTTTGTACAACGACGCCTTTAGTTTTTTGTTTAATTTTTTCCCTCCGATTCGGTTACGGTTCGTATTGATCGAAAAATCCGATTTCAAAATGGGTGCTCCGAGTTTTATTGTTGCCGCGATACGTTCTTAAACAATAAAAAAGGCATTTTAAAACGAGAATGTAATTCTCAATTCTCACATGTCACGTTGGAAATTAAAGGGGACGTGGTCGTGTTTTAGAAAAGTAATTATTCTACATCGATTGGGTTCGAGGTGGCGTGAGGACAATAA
Source organism: Coleophora deauratella (assembly GCA_958295455.1). Lineage (NCBI taxonomy): Eukaryota > Metazoa > Arthropoda > Insecta > Lepidoptera > Coleophoridae > Coleophora > Coleophora deauratella. Next base: position 6,199,002 of record OY282409.1, on the reverse strand, counting down.
AAGACCTAATTTGTTTTTTTCGTATGGCAACACAGCTGTAGATTGCGATCGCGAACGTGTGTCGGTCAATGTTTGATTGGACTTGCGCAAATAGTTTGCATGTTCTTAGAACAGAAAGTTACCTATTTCGAAAAGTCACTTTGTGACATAGGATATTTATGGTTCATTCCAATCAAAAAAAAAGCAAAACGTAAACAAACTTACTATGGAACTGACACATGTCAATGTCATCTGCATACTTCGTTTGTTTACCTTTTGCTTTTTTTTGATTGGAATGAAGCATACGCAGGCTTTCCTGTTATTACTACTTATTTGAAAAGTTCTCTAGAGCTAAATCTAAGGCTGGACTATGTAAAACAACATCTAGCGTTTATCACGTACAATTTCATGTGACATTATACAAAAATCCAACAAGACACCTATCCCACATACACGGCCTGTTTGATTCATAATTTTCCGAAAAAAACGATTCTCGGATGGCGAATCGGAGGCGAAGTCGAACTACGTTTTGTTTGATGGCTCCTGTAGCTCCTACGCCTAGCTATACTCAATACTTTTTACTATACATACCTATATGTAAAACTGAAAAGTCCTCAGTATCTCAAAGTTCGGTCGAAATCTTAATAAAACACTTAGAACCCTAACGTATCAAGATATATCCATCCTGTCATCTGGTAACCTTACACCTCACCAGATGAGTCAATGAACAAACGAACCTTGCAGTAAGCTAGATGAATGTGTCTCGGAATCCTGCTAAGTGGAATACTATGGGAAAAGTAGATATTTTTCTAGCTTACATTACAACGCTATAACTTATACAATAGGTACTCACAGTGATTCGTGGGCGCTTTCCCCGCTAAGTAGTCCTCTTTACAAATGAACTTGTTGTCGTCCAGCACATACAACTCCTCGCCGGTGGACAGCTGCTTCCGGCAGACCAGGCAGGTGAAGCAGTTGAGGTGGAAGACTTTCTCCCGCGCCTTGCGGACCAGGTCTGAAGGGGAGATGCCATGGCCGCAGCCGCTGCATTTTGTTCCGTATCGCCTGACAAAAATTAAAAATGTTGAGAAACGTTTCAAAAATATACAGGGTGTTAAAAAAAGTGCGTTTGAAATTTTAAGGGGTTACTCAGAATCAAGTACAGAACCCAGGAAAAATATTGAAAAAATCCGCTCTTCAATTATTTTTTTCAGATTCTCATACTAAATCTAAATAGTGAATCGAGAATTTGTATGAAAAACTGCAAAAAAAAATTGAAGAGCGAATTTTTTCAATATTTTTCCTGGATTCTATACTTGATTCTGAGTAACCCCTTAAAATTTCAAACGCACTTTTTTTAACACCCTATATATGTGCAAGGGGAATACGGAATCAATACTGAATGTTCAAAAAGTTTAAAGAACAAAACCAGCCAACAAACAGATATTTCTTTTGAACTTCTTAATATCTATCAGCCTTAGAGCATAGTTTACGTGTTTTTAAAAGATAAACGATAGGTACACTTCTGTATGACACATTATAATGACAGTAATTATAATTATGCAATTGTGTACCCACCACATAGCTTCAACAAATTTGCATTTTACCCTACTAACTGCTTAAGGCATGCACCAAAATGTCAACTGCACAGTCTATATTCAAATCTCCCCACAACTTACGGATAATAGTTATCGATACTGCAATATCGGTCATTATAATTACGGATAAACACAACAGATGATTATCTTTACTGCCAAGCGTTTTGTTTAACTGCTCAAAACCGATATTTTAGGATAGTTGAGTGAGGAATCTTCGTGTTTAAGAGCAGGTGGCTTATAATTTTCTACTTCATGCATTATGGAGCTACCATTTTGTGTGGTTGAACTCCTAGCCTAAGCTGATACGATCGCGTTTTCTCTCCACCTGGCTTTGAGCTTGCTATGATCATGTACTGCCATAGGAAACATTGTGGGACCTTAACATAATGGTTTCTTCACATGTGATCGGTTTATAGCGAAATATTGTCTCGCTTCCCGATGATATTATTACAAACGATTTTTTTAACTCGCTAAAAAATAACAGTTTATGAATATACACCACTGACAGTGGATTGGTACTTTGGTTTTTAATGCAAAATATAGGTCTAGAGCTGCTTTTCCACTGGCGAGGCGAGGAGGGAAGAGAATTTAAATTATATGGGAATTCTCTTCTCGCACATCTTCGGTGGAATAAGTCTTCTTCTTAGAGATTTCAATTCTCTTCACTTCACTTCTCGCCTCGCCTCGCCGGTGGGAAAGCAGCTTAATAGGTCATCTATTAGATACTCCTCATGAAACTAAACACGTTCAAGTCAATAATCAATATCATCTGTCTGTTTGTCTGTCTGTAATAAAATCAATCAATTTGCAAATTTATTTAAAAAAGTAAAGTCAAAAGTTTTACTTTACTCTGAATTTATGAAAATTTCTGGGGAAAATTGTTTAGTTTCATGATTCTACCATTTGCAGCTTCTCGGCAAACAAAAACTCACCCTGTATACATATTTTATGCACCTAATGCATTAAGATGCCCGCTTAACATGCGTTGTAATGCTGAACACAAAACACTCAACATTGTATTGAACTATAGAACCGACGATTTGATCGTAAACCTAGATGGAAAATCGTAAAATTAGAACGATTAGTGATTTACTTTAATAGGTAAGCGAAATATGATCATAAGTATAAAATATAATATGAGCTAGCGTCATGAGAGGCCACGTTATAGGTACATACGACTTGGAGAGTAGGTACTAAAATGTTCCTCGTAAATTCATGGCTACAATATAATTGAAGGGAGTTGACTGGTCATGATAGTAATAGTAAACCAATGTGACCAAAAATATTCTGTAAAGACCTAATGGTCAAAAATGTAACGTCACTTTAGGTCACTATAACCGAAGCGCAATGATCACACTAACAAACACTTGGGGCAGGGAAACAGAGTTAAAAATTCGCAACATACACAGAATAATTAATCAACTTTTGCCCATTCCGCATTTAACTCTTATCAGCTGTGCAAACTGCAATATGCGACTCTATCGCGTCTTTTAGTTTATTTTATCAGCACATTGAATTATTACAGCGGCGATTTGCATAAACGATGGAGGCCGTATGAATAAAACATAAGGTATATAAACTCTTTGGTCGCGTCGCTCTGGCAACACGCCATCTCATGCCTATTTTTGAACTTTTGCCGCCAATTTTTTAATAAGCACCTACTTACGTATTTTAAAATTTAAAATTCGAATCCGCTGATTGATGAGGGTAGTACCGGATTTTAAGTTGTAATTTGAATCTGAAGTAGCTAAGAAGAACAGCTACGGGAACTTGTGGGAGATAGATCTTATAATGACTTAATCAGGTCGATTACAGGCAGACTTCTAGTTGTACTAATCAGATTATAGGGATGAAAATTATAGGGATCAAAGGGTCTAAAAAGGTTACCATAGATATAGTAAAATAAGTAAGGTAAGGAAAATACTGTCCGTATATAAAAAGTAGTCTAGTTTGCCGGTTGATCAGAAGAGTGCCTCTGATTGACTTAAAAGGAGCTTAAAGCAATTATTCTAGGTAATACGTATAATGCGTTATGGAAGTCGCTAAGCCATGTCGGAGGCCGTATAGGCGGCTTGAAAGCTTCTGACACTGGGGTTGAAAACTAGCCCGACACACAACCTCCACCAATCCGAGCTTGGCCCCCGTGTGTGGAGTATGGCCTAACCTTCCCAACTTCTGCGAAGAGACCCGTGCCCCTGCAGTGGGGCCGTTACGGATTCTTAACGATGATTTAAACACAAACAAATATATTTGTAAATAATTGTTCAGTTTAAAACTAAAACGAAAACCAGTATCATTCTGCACTTAACAGTTCAAATGCCGACGAACATTGCCTTCGAACCATTTGTGCGAATGCGCAGGATTTCCCATAGCCTAAGGGTTTCGCCTTTAAATTCATTTAACTGTGTGACAGACATGAAGGATGATGTTTTGAACCTCAGTCTCATGTCTTAAACCTTCGCTCTCATGCAGTATTCGAAATGATGAAAAATAAATTGTTACTCGTAGTTAGAATCTTATGTACTTACTCAATAGGTACTTTTTTAAATGCTTGACAAATATTTTTAAAATTAATTTTTGTGTGGTAAACGAAAAAGTGAAATTCTATATGTAACTAGGTGCTACAATAATAAGAATTAAGATAAGAAGAGAAGGTCGATCACAGTTTATTTGGGGACCGGTTGAATGGAAACTAACAACTAGAAAAACCGCTTTTAGAAAAGTTTCTTTCAGTTTCAAAATAAATCGACCTACATAAGAAATATACAATATAAATATGAAATGGGACATCTTTTCCGACATGTCCGGCACATGCGGCCATAAGGCCCATAGCTCTAAGGCTAAAGAAGTGAGTACGAAGTGTCCCTTGTTTATTTCTGTATTTTCACATCATTCAGGTTTTCTTATTTCTTATCAACACAGAAGGAACACAAATCTTTGAATTGTCACAAACTCTAAGGTTATACACGTTGTAACAAAATTAGTGTAGGACTGGGGATTCTACTCATTGTACTGAACAACTTTTGTTCTACAACTTTGGTCAAATCGCAAAAAAAATTTGGACTCTCCATACAAAAGTGGCAAAAAATAGCAAAACAAATGATCAATTTGTATGGAAAGTCTAAAACTTTTTCTGTGATTTGAGCAAAGTCGTAGAACAAAAGTTGTTCAGTACGATGAGAAAAATCCCCAGTTAACGGGTCCTACACCAATTTTGTTACACCTTGTATAATTTCAGTAACCTGACTAGATAGATTATATTGTAACTCCATACAATATGAGTGCAATAAATAATTGAGTTTGCGACCTCATGACGATGGACAGTTTGCGAATTTGAGGCTACAGCAAAAATATCATGTAAACATTCCTTCATAAAGAGGTATATGAAATCATTCAAACCAATCACACAGTCCATAATATTTCTATTTTACATACATTTCACAATTGGTTAGTCCTTGGCATCATCTTATCTGATGGTAAGTTGTAATGATGCTGAATATGGAAAGCGGCTTATAAAGACTCTCCAAAGTATTAGGGATCTGCTTATCTCATGTCCAGTCCAGATCATATTACTGTTAAAATACTCTTAACATTGATGTTTGGCGGAAAAACCAACCAAATCTAGCAAGTAGGACCACCCAGGAATGGAACTGGCGAACTCTTGATGTGAAGCGAGTGAACTAACCACTGATCACGGAGGCACTGGGGCCATTAAATTACTAAATGTTATTTAAAAAAACCGGCCAAGTGCGAGTCGGACTCCGAGGTTCCGTATAAATTCAACGACTCTAATAGAGGTCTAACTCTATATCAAAGTAGTTACACCACAATTTTTTTGTTATGTACCTAACAAAAATTTTATGGTTTTCGGACTTTTTCCTTTACTTGTGCTGTAAGCATTGCTCTTTGCCAAATTTCATGAATCTAGGTCAACGGGAAATACCCTATAGGTTTTGATTCCCATGCGAGTGTCCAAATATGCGGCATAAACGGCCGTATCTTTTGATTGCGTTGGCATAGAAGTTTGATTTTATCACAACTTTAAGGGATTGCAGGCCTCAGTATTTGACGTGAATTTCAACTTTCTACCTCCACGCGTTCCTGAGAAAAAGGGTCTTGACAGACAGACAGACGGACAGACGGACAAGTGATCCTATAAGGGTTCCTTTTTTCCTTTTGAGGTACGGAACCCTAAAAAGGAGTGAAACGTAACCTTTTTTTATAAAAAGCACCCTCGACATAATAAGATTACCTGTTATTCAAAAATTACCAACAATACGGCCATAATGACAGGGCGCCAAATCGCCGGAAATGACGTCACTTTAGGTGAGGAAGTTGAAATGTCACCAAATGAACTCATCATGAAATCAAATAGTTTTGTGAACATAACAATTTTATAACGATAAATAAAAAAGAAGGCAGGTTTATTACCAATTTTTTACTAGAGTTTCCACTCTTGATAGCGCTCGCGCAGATCAGTATTCCCATGGTACGTTTTGATCAATGAAACGATTGAGAAATGAAAATTATTTGGAGAATGATAAATTAGTAATTGTTTTAGTTTTTCAAGTTATTCTATTTTGACAGTGGTTTCGGCAAGGAACTTGTCCGAGACATACTCATAATACCTAAAACTGACTACTAAGCATACATGATAACGTGAGAACATGAGAACCCTAGTAATAATAAACTTATTTTCGAGTCTATATAAAATAACTTATTAGGCAGACTTAGGATACAATACTAGTCTTAAGCTGTATATATCTTGTCTCTGGCTGTATCTTAGAAGTATTTTCCTTCCCTTATTATAGACTTAGATAAGAATAAAAGTATGATATTCCTCCCTAATCATCACACCTAAGAAATCGCTTCTCCTTGTTATCCCTTTGACGGCAATTTGGGAGCAATCCGCGTCTCCCGCTCCTGAGCGCGTGCAGTAGGAAAGAGCAGGAGATCACCAGGTAATACAGGCAAATGTTATATACTAGGAGTACGAAAGGTTATAATCTAGGAATCTTAATAAAATACCAAATACACTTACCTAAAGAAATCGTTCCTACAAAACAGCTTGTTGTCCCTAGAGTAGCACTTGTCGGCGAGCGGGGCGCGACAGTCGGCGCAGCGCACGCACGCCGCGTGCCACGCGCGCTCCAGCACGTGCAGCAGGAACTTGTCGAGGATCGGCTTCTCGCAGCCGGCGCACGCCATCGCGCCGCCTGCCTCCCCGCGTCCTGTGGGAGTCAACGGGTTCAGGAGGCTGCTGGTACCAAATGACTATATATGGTGAACATTTCTTAATTTCGTCCCCGTAGCTTAAACTTATGATAATAAACAGCTTATAATGAACTTCTACAGTAGGCGTAAAAAAAATTCATCTATACAAGGTGGGTAGGTCAACGTGGGCCATTTGTATGAGGAGTCCAACATTTTCCTTGGGGTAATTTGTTCAGTTTCATGAATAGAAGCCACAGTTCATTGGAAAGAAACAATAACAAATAAAATAATCTAGGTTCTAGTACAGATATACGTATATTGGCTACACTAATAGTATTTATATCCTTTTCTAACAAGGTCTAACAGAAAGGCAAGAGAAAACGTAAAGCAAAAAGCCTTAAAAATGACATCTAATTATCTATGTCTATTTTGAATTTCCTGTAAGTGTAATGCCATACAGACTAGGACACCTCCAGTTCAAATGAATCAAAAAAATCTCTTAAAATCAGTAATTTTGGCTATACGAAGTCACATAGTCTGAACTATTCATATCACAACCCTTCTTTTGGCCTCGTAAAAATCGGTTAAAACAGGCTGAGGGGTTATCATGAACCGCTATTCACTTGAAATGAGTGGGATGGAGATGTATTTTAAACACAATTTCATGGTTGTTAGTACTAAGCTGTTCTGACTGCTCGAAAGAGCCTACCTGGTTCTGACACCGCTTACTCATAGTGGATATCAACTCTAAGGTCAATCACCACTGAAATATAAATCTACTCCAGTAGGATATCCTACCAAGTTAGTTCTTATCAGTTTACAAGCTAGGGTCCTTATGAAAAACCTGAAAATGTGACCATCGCTTCTACTCATGAATACAGAATACATTTTAAAAATCAATTAATATTTTTATTGTTTAAGATATTTCAGCTGGATTATGCTATTGTATCATCCGTCTAAAGATTCCAAGTTTACTAAACTGGGCAAAGATGCTTCTGTAGGGTTTATGCGTTTATCTTTTTTCTGATTATTATTTTAATTTATGCAGCCTGTCCTTGCAAACACTATCAATGCAAACATTCAAACATCAAAGGATGGCATTTACGAAAACATTTATTTGAAAACACATAAAAAGCGATGAATGATCTTTCACTATCTGTGTATGAGATGACTTAAATAATGTTTATAGTCATCTTTAGCTTACCTACCAACTCTCTGAAAGCATATCTATTGAAACCTTTATAAAACTTATTCAAAAGTTGTATTAAACTACCAAAGGGCAGTACTTTATGTACGAATTGTATATACGTCTAATAAATATGTACGTTTATATATAACGTATTCAATGGCTCATTTCATCACATAAAGACGGTAGCTAACACTGAACTGAACAGTCACTATATACCTCTCGTAATAGGATCAGGTTTACGATCGATAAAGCTTAGCTGGAATACATTTTATTAGCTTATGTTATTACTATGCCCGTATAAGGGAAATACATAAAAACACAAGTATAGTGTTAATACATTGGTATGTTAATACATTGGTATGTATTAACACTATACTTGTGTTTCAGAAGATGTAAAATATACTCATGGACAAAAAAAAATACTCAAGGTTTGTTGCACGACTTTTGAAAAAATAACTCAATCTAACAAAAAAAACACCAAACCAAAAGTTAAAAAACTGCGTGTTTACTCTTTATGAATTTAGTTTGGTGGTTTTCTAGTTTTTTGTTTTTAGTAGTTTTGTAGACTGAGTTAATTTTTTAAAAAGTCGGGAAACGAACTTTGAGTCGAATTTTTAGTCCACCAGTGTATTTTAAAAAACAACTTACTTTTATTGAATATTGAATATGTAAGGTCTAACAAAATCAACTGAAACTTTTTAAGCGTGGTCTCTATTTCTACTTATGAAGTTGAAAAAGTTTCTCCAAAGAACCTTAGTGAATTTGCGAAAAAGATCTTAATCTTCAAACAAGTTTATGGTCCAACTTAGTAAGCGAAATATAATTTTTTTCGAGAACTGACTACGGGTTTCTCGGATAAAGTTTTCAGGTTTCTTGGGTAGAATATTTTGTATTAATTTTTTAAGACTTTATACAGGGTATTAAAAAAAGTGCGTTTGAAATTTTAAGGGGTTACTCAGACTCAAGTATAGAATCCAAAAACGCACTTTTTTAACATCCTGTATAATCGATGACGATACCGCAAGGATAATTTTTACAAGTTTTTTTTTTATAAAATACAATGAAACCAACATGATTTATGGCAGAATCGAATAGAGGTAATGAGTTTAATCGTACGCGCAACAATTTTTAAAATATCACATTATTAATTTATTATGGGTAATAAACAAGTCATTTTCTAATCGAAAGTTTTGAAAATCGTCTTTTGATTTTCTGGATTTGTTCATTTGATTATAATATCGTTGTTCAGAAACTTAGTTCTTAATATTATTAAGGTAGTATAATTATGTAGGTTGCTATCATAACGGCACCAAGAAGATTGTAACTTTTTAGAAACAATTCCGCCCTTTTAAAACAAAACTAGCGATAAGCTTTTAAAATTAATTCTTTACAAGTTCTCACTGTGTAGATTTTACCATGAAAAAGTGCGAGAATAGTGCCTTAATTATCCTTCCTTGTCTTCTAGATTTAATTGGTTAACATGTAGTAGTCCTCGTCTACGTTTGACCCACTCGCACGTAGTTTAGCGCCATAAGAGAAAAAGAGACAGCTAGGTACTCTCCCACCTCGGCGCCATTGCACGGTCCAAGCCTCATTCGTTTTCGTGCGCGCACGGCTACCGCACGTAGTAAAAAATATTTCTTAAAAAGTTCGTTAATTATTTGAATTTAACAAGTGTGCAAAAATGTGCTTAGAAGAAAATAAATCCTTACGTTACTTTTAGATAAGGAGATTATGTGGAAAGGAAATACGAAAATCATTTTTTTAAAAAAACAAGTGCAGTGAAAGTTATTTTTATTTAAACATGATGGGAGAATATCAAATAATTTTATTTTGCTTCGAGTCAACGCGAGACGTTGACCAATAGCTATTTTTGCTTCGAGTCAATGCGGGACATTGACCAATAGCCAGTTTTGCTTCGAGTCAATGCGAGACATTGACCAATAGCCAGTTTTGCTTCGAGTCAATGCGAGACATTGACCAATAGCTACTTTTATTAGAGTTAATGCGAGACATTAACCACACTATAATATTCCTGTTTCGTATGAACTGGAATCACCAGCTTTCTAATGCTTATGCGGCTGCTCCATCAACCCTCGCTCGCCGCCACAGGTGAAGCGTTGGCAGCATCGTGGCTCATATCACTGCACTGCCACCACAGCCACCGCCGCTTATGCAGCTGACAACGATGCTGAAAAATCGACAACGACGATGGACGGATTGCCTCCCGAAACCTCCCCAACGGCGCTGCTGTAACCGCCGTCCGCCAAAACCGCTGCCGGCGCCGCCACCAAAACTGCCGCCACCTACAGGTGATATGTACCATAAGCACCATCACGTCTATTTAATTCCGGCACATATCCACCGCCATCGTGCGTTTATACTGATGCCTACTATCCGCAGTTGAGATTCCTTCTAGTGTTTCCAAACGCGTGTGTTATTATTTCAAAACCAACCTCGAGAAGGACGGTCTATTTAAAAAATAAAAATTCTCGAGTTTGTCATCCGACAATAACTCCAGAAATTGAGGCGATGCTGAACTATTAATCTAAGATGGAGCCAAAAATAGGGATATTATAGCTATTTTTCTTAACCATAACCTTACGGTTATGTCCAATACCTACCGCTAACCTGATTTATTGAAACAACAGACATCCTGTCATTTCAGTTCATATAACTGATTGAATGAATGATGAAACACCCGACCGATTTCGGTCATGAGTCATGGCGACCACTTCGACTCCTAGTAGACTTGTTGACTGTGGGGCGCCCGAAAATAGCTAATATAGCCATTCTTCGCGGCAAACCCCCGTGCACAGTGCAGTTTAATTGAGTAATATACCAGCCTTTTATTTATTTCTTCATCATATTATAAAATACTTATCTGCGAGTAATAGTGTTCTGTGATACTTATACACTGGAATCGAAAGGGAGACATTTATTCGGTGTTGTGTTCGGTGGTTTTGTGAAGATGTCAAAGGGCATATACAAAAAGTTAAAAGAATTGAGTTGCATCGGATAGCGAGCAGGGAGATACGTATGTATGTATGTGCCACTGCCGCTCAGCCAGCCCAAACGCAACCCGTCGCGTCGCCGCCGCGCCGACGACGCGCTGCCGCCCCCGCGCTGGCGATGGCGCGCTGACCGATCGCTGCGAAGCGCGCCCTCCGCAGCTCAGCCGCATTTTAAGGTAGCGGGTAGATGGAAATATTTTATGGATGCATTAAAAAGGTATTGTTTGGTATAACTAGACCATTTTACACAAAATAAGATAAAGACTCTCATTACCCCAGATGAATTTTTTGGCCCTGGACAAGTCGTGGCCAAAATATGGTATATTTTTGATCAAAATTGTAAAAGTTAACGCAGCAACCCTATGAAAAACTCTTTGCTTCGAGTATTATTTTTATAATCCATAAAAGTGAAGACAAGTTTAATTTATACTGGATTTAAAATGTTAATCAAATTTTGAATATTGATAATTTGAAATCTATTTTATCGTACCTACATAGTTGCCCAGGGCAGTTACATGGTAAAATAAATAAATAAAATAGGCCGATATCCTCGTGCTCATGCACGATTTTATCTTACTTAAAACACTTTTTTCTATATAAGTACTTGTGTTTTACCTTTCAGCCTGTGCTCAACTTTTATAGGACTGTGTTCATTAACTTTATGAACAGATTCAGGAGTTTTTTCAATCTGTTTTTACTATATTATTCTATGTTATTCTTCTTTTCGGTCGATAACAAACCTAAATAGTCTCGGCCCAAAATTCAGCCACGCGAATTGCACTGTCCGTGGCACTCATTAGATCTGCCTGCCTGCAGTTATCTGGGCATGCAGGGCACGACGTCAAATACTCCATTGTTTGGGGAACTACGCCACACTTAAACTCCACGCCAACACAAAACTTGGAACCATCTGAGGATGTTATCACCATTATATTATTATCTTATTGAGAGGTGTTAAACTTAACACCAAATATATTTTAAATCAACGAATTAAATTGTATGTACAATATTGTACACATTAATTCTTTAAATAATTAATTGATAGAAACCAGTTCGGTATACGATTCAAAACCCTTTCGATTTACAGTTACCATAACTGACAAGTAATCGTTAATAATTATAATAAGAAAAATAAAAGTATTTTATAAAATAAGGTTTTCTGTACCTTATACTTAAAATTGTCTGTTTTGTACCTAGCTTCTGCTACTTACACGAAACTTGCAATGACAGCGTTTCGGGAAGTATTAATTATAATAAATACATATACCTACGTTATTTTTTCTTATGAAGCCATGTCTTCAGTCTAGATGACAATGATTCATAGGTGTGCCTGTTTTTAAGTTTAATGCAGGTTAAGTCTTAATAAAGCTGCCGCAATCACCAGATAAGAATAAACAATAATGTTTAATGGGTAAAATCTGTGAATTCTTAGATGGTGGATAATCAAAATTTTGACTTTGCATAATCAAAATTTTTGTTGATGCCTCCACAGCACACTGGAGATGTCCTTGTGAGGATGGTGAAAATTATTTATTGGCATTGTTTAAGATCGCCTATAATCAAAATATATATTAAAAAGATTTATATATGTTGAATGAATTAAAAATGAAAAATGTAAACATCAGCGAATTTTGCAAAAACAAAATTATTATCAGTCATAGCTTACGTGAAACTTCTGGTATATTTTGAACTAAATTATTTACAATTGAAAGTTTATTAACCGCGATATACTTTCGTGGCTATATAAAATTACAGCAATTTTTTTTCTCTATAAACCAAACAGGTAGTTTTTTTTAAGTAAACACACAACAAAAGAACGAGAAATTAAAATGTTAAAAAGTTGTTACAATAGAATACTATTGCTGGTATTGACAATAGAATACATATAAAACTTGCTGAAATTACCGTTATCGATACAGTTTAGATAAATATACTAAACATGTTTTCTACTGCATTCCAAAACTTATTAAATAAGCTTATCCAGCCTAAAATAATAATTTTAACTTAAAGAATAAATACAAAATGTAGTAAGTACATTTTTACATCTTTGTAATGTTTTCCGTTTATTTGTGTAACTATCTTCAACGGTTCCCACTTTTTCCAATTATTATGAACTTCATATTATTATTTCGAAATTATGACTTATTATGTAATAAGTCTTAAAAAAAATGCTGCTCAAGCTACTACCGTTTTCATACCTGACGTAATCAGAATTTATCTATATTTTATTTCTTATAAGTGAACCTAAAACTTATATTTTCAAATATTGTCTCAAATATTTACTTATTCATTCGTATAAGGAACGAACAAATGCATATCGTCAGTGCTGGATATAAAATTCCTATCACTGGTCGATAATACCAAGTTTCAGTTCACGTCTAGCTTTAAACAGTGGGGGAATATTATCGATCAGGAGTATAGATTCGTTGGTTTGTTCACGGCTCATCCCCATTGCGGGTATACGTATAGTTATTCGGGTTTATTTTGTGATACATTTTTTGTCAAATTACCTAAAAATGAATTTCAGATGTTCAACGTGAATTATTCAAGCAGTACATGAAAGATGTACAGGTTAAAACCATATTTGTTAAAATACGATAGGTACATAGTGTAATTAAGGTACCAGAATATCGTATTAGATTACTATCTTAGCAGTTCTTTGGACTTAGAACAGATGTTCCAAATAGCTAAAAGGATGGAAATGTCAAACAGGTTCCCTATGCATCGACGTCGGTTCCCAACGACGCTGCATATACCTTTCATAAAACACTATCGTCTATCGCTGCACTTATGCTAAGTGTAACCTCATCACTCAGAACCTAACGTCAAGTTCAACTAACAATCACATTTATAAAATTGAACAAGATTTATTTTTATTTTCATATTGTTTATTTGATGACCTTCTAGGAAGTGTTATTTTTTAATAATTTATTGTGTACACAAAATGGGCATAATATAAAAGCTTACCATCAAATATACGCAAGGGGTGCAACTTGTTTCTAAAAGAAATTTCTTCCAGAAATAAATTTCTGTTAATTGAATTACAGTTATAAAATCTCTCAGATTATATTTTGTTGCAATAATTCTCATACCTATTACCTACAACATTGTTAGTCTCTCTAAACATCTACATGTTAACCAATTAAATCTAGAAGACAAGGAAGGATAATTAGATGATCAAACGAACTTACCTCAAGTGAAGTTCGATCTTAATTATCCTTCCTTGTCGGAGAGATTTAAGGTCCCTCCCTGCCCTAGAGTAGACAATACTAGGATGCTAGTATTAAAACCCCTAATACCAATGTTGTAGTATTTAGGTTGCCTTTTTTATTCTCTAAAATGAATGAGGCTTGGACCGTGCAATGGCGCCGAGGTGGGAGAGTACCTAGCTGTCTCTTTTTCTCTTATGGCGCTAAACTACGTGCGAGTGGGTCAAACGTAGACGAGGACTACTACATGTTAACCAATTAAATCTCTCCGACAAGGAAGGATAATTAAGATCGAACTTCACTTGAGGTAAGTTCGTTTGATCATCTAATTAGAGTCGAATTATTACGAGTATTTCTGAGCACTTCATACACTTTTAATATTCTTGAAAAGTACTCCGTAGGGTAGTAGAGTAAGTACATTTCCCAAAAAAATAACGCTATTCTATTCCAGCTTATATTTATCACAGAAAAGAAAAATCTGTAACAGTAAAAAGTATTTGACACTTACTACACAAAAACAAATAAGAAATTATCGGACCAAATCCAAAAAAATAGATTTATTTCATTTCCGTTACACGGAATATGCACAGAATGGGGAAGAAAACTGACAAAGCTCGCCGATAGAGGCGCTGATGTCGCTTGACTCATACTAACTGTCAAAACGTATAGAAAAAATTGTTTACGTGAACTAAACATCAGATTATTAAAAAAATGCCGCGTTGTGTGGCGATTGGTTGCAATAATAATGGAAATCATTAATTTTCTAAAGATTCTCGGATGAAGAAGACGTGGGAAAAGTTATGTTTTCAAATTATGTACTTTTCAACTTCGCCTTTAATTGAGGAACAGTCCAAGTCGCATACATTTTCCATTTAACAATTTTACAGAAAAAAACTTATTTATAACACCTCGATAATAAAAAACGCGGAACTAATTGAAAGTTGTTATGAGTCAAGCGTCCGTAGCGCCATCTGCAAATAGCTTTGCGTTTTCTTCCCCATAGTGTGGGTTTTAAGAGGGGGCACGGGATTTAAGACTCCTTAAAATATACATAGTACAATAATACATAAAATACAATAATATAAAATTCATAAAAAATATATATAAAAGCACCCTTTAAGTAAGTACATAATAAAGTGATTGATATTATCTTTTTAATCTACATGCTTTGTATTTGCTGTATTAAAAAAGACAATACATACAATCGACATCTATTCAGCAAGAATTTTTTTGAACGGATTTAATGGTAAAAAAAGAGTATTCTGGTCATTATTAACGTAAGATTCCGAAAATTTCTAGTTGCACTTAAGTTTCTCAAAAAATAATACAGTACAAGAGTATAGAAGATCTGATTAATTTCAAAGAAATGAAAAACAACATTTTTACTAACTATATGTAAGGCTTTCATATAATACATTAGCGACTGATTTATTAACATCCTAAATAAAACATTTGTCGTCAATTGTAAATAAAAATTCAGAAAGCAAAATTTAAAAATGCTTACGCTATTGTATTGGCTTTCATCTCGAAATAAAAAGCAAAGAAGTGTGGTATTCACAAATATGAGTACACTTCGAAATTGTGACATTTATTGGTCGAATTTATGAAGGTCGTTGTCGTTTAGTGTTTATTATTCCGTATTCAAATCTCACAGAATATCCGATTGGTCGCGCGCCATTTTAGTCGGTGCATCGGGAATTGTATTGATCAATTCCGTTTTGTACCACAAAATCGTTCTGCCGTATACCGTAAAGATTTTTATGTATGTATATTTAGTTTTTTCTGAAATCAATAGCTACGGAACGTAACAGAGCAAGCCATTGATTAAGTTTAGTGGCGGCGATTAGAGGTCATGGCGTTGTGGATATGCATCAGTCCGTGTGATTTTTTTATGAAACCGCCGCCGACACGCTGTTTATGGCATTTATATTTCGAATATGACGGTAAAATGACGAGTATCTTTTGAAAATATGTTTGTTCGTATTTTTGGTATCGCGCCTTCAAGATGTTGCGCTAGTTGCCGCCGACGGTAAAAGTAAGTAAGTTTGATAGAAGTGTGAACTCACAAAACATTAACTAACTAATTGCAATAGTTATTAATACAACAGGGTCAATATTAAATTAAAACAGTGGCTGGCAAAAATATAATAATAATATGTATATATAATATATTTATTTACCTTTTGACAAGTACCTAAAGAAATGGAGTATAGGTCGCTTTTTATATGCGTGTGTGGTATTAAAACTTATTTTGTTAACTACCGTCTAACATTGTTGACATCAGCTGCTTTTTGCATTTAATAACATAAGTTGATAAAACCGATCAAATTATACCATTGCATCATTATTATTGTTTTTTTTTTGTTTTTTTCCTTGTTTTTCTGTCCATACATACAATAACAATACGAAATATTGCTACCTACAATATGTTAAGGCGTGTTACTTGATTAAGGGGGCCATGGAGTTGCAAGGTAAAAAATTTAGTTTTAAAAAACTAACCGATTGATTTACAAAAAAAAAGTTATATCTGTAATCAGATTACCTATATCTATAAAATTTCTTTAGTTAACCGTCTAACATTGTTGACATCAGCTACTTTTTGTATTTAATAACATAGTTAAAACATAAATGGTTTCTTTCAGAGTCCTCACTCTCTTTTTAAATGTAAATATGATTAATCGAAATAAAACAGTACTATAGTTTTTTTAATAAGTTGCTTATTATAGTATACCTACCTACCTACCATAAATTTTGAAAATCCAAACTTTGTTTAATGATAATTTCTACTTCTACTTATGTAATATGTGTTTCTTTTTATATAATTATGACTAAATTTGGCCGAAAAGCAAATGACATTTTAAGTGACTCAAACAGAACAATTCAATATTTTAGCGTAATTCCTGTAAAGCAAATTCTTTTTTCATTGTTTCTAGTAGATATAGTAAGTACTTTATCTATTAATTTTGAGTTACTACTAATAAAAACCCACAAAACAATGCTTAGCGATTGTTAGCGATTCTGAGACTATTTTATCAGTGCCTAGACATTTCTATTACCTACTTAGCGATTGGACATATTTTTTGATGTGCAATTATGTATACTGTGGCAAATTATTTATATACCTATACAGAGTGTTAAAAAAGTGCGTTTGAGATTTTAAGGGGTTACTCGTCTGAGTTTGATTATTCAAGTACTTTGTGAACATCCTGTATAATTGTTAAAAGTTAAAATTCAAATTACTCTTACCAGTTTTTAAAGGTATATTTGGTATTTTTTTTAATACCTACGTGTAGTTTACTAACTAAAATTAAGGTAACAATGTTTAGCGATACTGATGTTATTTATTAGTCATTTGATCAATACCTAGGTCGGTATTAAAATTACTTGCCTGTTATATATTTTTATTTAACTATTGTAGCTTTTTTATTTTATTTTTTAAATTAGGCCTAAGGTATTGTTACTTAATCAGGCACGATTTACACTTAGGCCTAAGATGTATGGATTTTAGTGAATCGGTACACACGTGGATATATGGGGGGAAGATTGATAATTTGTATTGTGTACCTATTGATCGAATTATTATTATCGTGGATAGTAATAATAATAACCTATGTTTTGTAGGGTATCTATGAATAACATACTGACTATTTATTTTGTAATATGTATGTATGTAACATATTCGCTTATCAGGATTATTATCAGATATACATAATATACATGTTATACACAACTTTATAAGACACAAATAACAACAAAATCAAAACGAACATAAAACATAAACAACCTCCATACGTTGGCATTGTCAAGCACATTCACAGTTCCACCCAATCAAAGACAACAAATGTAATATCTCTGGACCACAGGACACTAACTTTTACCAATGTGGTGCTGGTGGAAGGGGGCATGGGCCCCCCGTCCCGCGGCAAGGAAACCCGCCACTTCGGCACCTCTACACGGCACAGCACTACACACCGCGGCGGCTCGCGCGGCGTCACGATAACGCTCTAACGCGCGCGAATGTCAAACGCGTACTGACCAAAAAGCTACAGCTTTCCGTCGGCAGCACTTGTCAGAGAGAGTCAGCTGGACACGGCGACACCAAGAGCGACGGAGATGGAAACAGTAGCGCTCCGAACAGGCGTGGTTCTGGTAAGCAGCCACTAGCGTCGAAGGGGTGGCGCCTGCGGTTTATTTTTCTATGTTTTTTTTCGTGCGTGTTTCTGTGCGGTAGTGGGATTTCATTTTGTGGGACACGTGCGGCGTTCGCAGTAAATTTAAATTGGCTTGCCTTGCCGGTGGATCGGGATTCGGGTGGTAGCTGCGCTGCACATAATTATATAGCATGCATTTTTCGGTTGCCTCTCTAGTCTGGTTCTCTTGTTTTATAGTTTTTCTTTTGGTGTTTCTGTGAAAGGATGTTTTGACGGGAGGCGTGTACGAGACTCGGAGATATGTTTATGTCGACAGTTGCCCGCCTTTGAGATGTATGACTTGTGATCTTAGTCTTAGTTTTAAAATTTTATTGTAATATCTAGTCAGATTAGTTACCTTCCAGGACCAGGACTTCTCAGACCGATAATTATATTAATATTAAGATACTTATATGAGTTTCCGATCATTTAAAAAATATATATTTTTAATGTAAATTAATTTAATATACAAACAACACTTTAATGAAAATCTAAGTGTTAAAAAAATACGGAATGTTTCAAATTTTGGGAAAAGGGGGGCCGGGCCCCCTTTTTTTAAATTAAGGCCACAGCACTATTTGTATACCGCTGCCCTAAGGTAACACCCGAAAAAATACATTTAACACTCCGACTTACGAGCAAAAATAATTAGATTTGTTAAATAACTGTAACTAAATGATTTAATCAGTTAAACAAAACAAAGCTTTTGTGTACCTATTGATCAATTATTTTAAGGTTACCTACATCTGCAGATTATATAAAGGTGTTGAATAATTAAAAGCCAGACCAACTTTTAACTACGATACTTATAGAGATGTTTAAAAATACTTATTTTATAGTTATCAATTGTCTAGAATAGGGTGTTTTAATAGGCTCATAATTTCACAGCACGGGAGCGACTTTACCTATTATAACCAACTTTGTAGTTCATGCTCTTAAATAGATAGGTTACCTACTTCCGAAACTAATGATGTTTACTTACTCTTTCACACTTAAGAGATTTGTAATATAATAATAAAATACCATAATTACTCTTTTAAGTAGATGTGTTTTGGAAATACTGATTAAATAATCCAGATTAGTTATTTTCAGGGTTGGCATGTTTAAAACAAAGTGTTTAAAACACTGTTAAAAAAACATGTTCAATATTCATGTGATTTAAACGATGTTTTAAACAGTGTTTTGAACTGTTTAAAACATAGCAATTTAAACATATCTAAAAGTTCTAAAACAGATACGATTTGAGTTAAATAAAATGAAAAATGGTACCGAATGAATGAAAACTAACTGACTGAAAGGTAAGGCGTAACTATTAAATAAGTCCATTTCTTGAAAACCACTGAACCGATTTTGATAAAACTTGCACTGTTTCCAAAGTTGAAAGATATTTAATCCAACAAAAAAAGGATCATTGCAATTCGAATTCTAGTTTTTGAGAAATGCGTGAACAAACATACATGCATACACTTACGAAAGGCCAGGCCAGGCACACGTGTTTAGAAGCCCATACAGACTGACATACACGAATATTGTGTAATTCCAACGATATTACATACATACGTACGAGTCGAATTGATAACCTCCTTTTTTTGAAGTCGGTTAAAAGTCCAAATTTTTTTGAGTTTTCATTTAAGTCGTAGAACAAAAGTTGTTCAGTATGATGAGTAGTAGGGTCAGCCACAGTTAATTAACGGGTCTGTCACCTATTTTGTTACACCCTGTATAGGTAAAATCCCGTCGTGATCGTGAGGTGAGGGGAATCACCTACAGAAATAGGGTTATTCTCATAGAATATCAGGAAATCCCTTCGTATCTGATTGAACTCCATATGTGACTTATATAACATTCCGTAGGTAATTTGTGTTTAAAACCGTTTTAAACAGTTTAAAACGTATTCAAAATATACGAAAAAAATAATTGTTTATAAACATTTTAAACATGTTTTAAACATTTTGAACTGTTTGTTTTACAAATTTAAAAAAAGAACTATTTTTTTCCAACACTGATTATTTTCTTAACTTACAATTGTACTTCTGGTTTATAACTATTCCTCAATGAAGTTTTTAACAAATGATAGACATGACATATAAATAATTCTTGAGTTTATTAGATATACTATTATAGCTATAACAGGTAATCAAAGTTGTAGAACAAAGGACGGTCAGTATGATAAGAAGTACCAGTCGACGGAACCTACACCTATTTTGTTACACCCTGTATTAATGTGAATTCGTTCCAAATTAAAAATTACGTTCAGACATTTGCTGAAATTATTAATAAGGATCTCTTTCTTTAAGGATAACTTTTCCCAAATATATTTTTTTACAGTCAATCGAATCAACTTGTAGTATTGGGAAATCCAAAATCCAAAATTTATCTCGCGAATTGACTATGGACAGTTTCTTGCTATGGACAAGTTGTATAGTTTCACGAAAAAAGTCGCAATTTAAATAATTTCAGCTTATTTAGTTAGACATTATAGAAAATTAACTGAAAAGTTAACTTGGAGTTAAGAACTCGTAATGCAAATTATTTATGCAATGGTGCGAGTTTAATTTTTTGAAGTTTTCAATAGGACTGTTCGATTGCGATTGGGTGCGCAAATTAAAAAAACTACAAAACGTGTTGAATTTCTAGATACAGTTGCTTTAATTTGCCTAGGGTACCGCCGCAGAAACTAATACTAAGTTTTTTTAAAAGTATTTATGAAACTGATGGAATTTAATTTTAAAATTATTGTTATTCTATGGGCCCCGTTGAATAAAATATGTAAATGAAAATTTAAAATAAAACGTGCAGAAACAGGCTAATCTGATATCTGAGGATCAGATTATTATTATGTACTTATATGCTAAACTTATACAGGGTCTAAAAAGGCCACTGCCAGGCCAAAAAGGGAAATTTTAACAGGGTGCTCTACTCATGAAACTGAACAACTTTTCATGAACATTTACCGGCCAGTCAGCTAAGTTTTGTATGGAGAGTCCAAATTTTATTTTGAATTTCATTGTGAATTCCTTAGAAAAAGTTGTTCAGTTTCATAAGTCGAACCAACCATTAAAGTTTCCGGTTGAAAATTTGATAACAAACACAAATAAGAAATTTGTTTCCCAGGCTTCTCTCTATTTTCTTTCCGTGTAGGTTTACTATATTTCCATGTAGGTAGGTAGGTAGGTAGGTATATACAGGGTGTAAGGGACAGGTTTCCGAAAACTTTAAGGGCTTGCTCAGTAGATGAAACTGAACAACTTTCCATAAGAAATTTTTTCAGGAAACGAAAAAAAAAATCGGCTTCTCCATACAAAATTATAAATTTGATTGGACAGTTTGTATGGAGAAGCCGTTTTTTTTTTTCGTTTCCTGAAAAAAATTCTTGTGGAAAGTTGTTCAGTTTCGTCTACTGAGCAAGCCCTTAAAGTTTTCGGAAACCTGTCCCTTACACCCTGTATAATTTTGTACGCATGGTCCGTAGAAAATACCTGAAAAAAGTAATTGATCCTTCTTTTCATTAAACTGAACAACTTTTTCCATAGAACCTATATTCAATACACAAAAAAAAAATCGCTCCCTATACCAAGTTTGCGGATTAGTTTATTCATTGGTGAGAAAAGTCTAATATTTTTTTTTGCAACTTTATGTATAGACTCCATGGTCAAAGGTGTTCAGTTTCATGAGCAAACGCCTTGGAACATTTTTAAGTACTTATTTTATAAGGAGCCTTTATTTAGGCAGTCTGGCGAAATCTAATTGCAGGAACCGTAACCTCGTTTTATTGACAACTTCGGTAAATCAATCAAAATCGATCGGAATGCGTCAGTTTACGAGATTTTAATTAATTGCAGTACCCAGAACACTTCGCTACGACGAACCGAAGAGGGTTACAAAACGTTTAATATAATTATATACCTACAAAAATTTGTTTTGTTTCAGTAAAGGGCTAAGTTCTGAGTGGTTGGCTATTTTTACTTGGTAGCAATAAATAACGATTTTAATGAATTAGTTTTTTTAATTCGAACAAGCTACATATACAATCATTTTGAAATATGTAGGTAGGTAAAATCGCCTTAGAGAGCGGCAGGGAGTGTCCATACTGTATGCAGTAATACACTGTGCCCATACTACGCAGCGACGCTACGCCGAAGTCCAAACGTTAACAGTTTTCTTAGAAAAGACATCAACGCGAGCACCACGGTAGGCAAAATCGCTACCATAGACAAATATTGGTTGCTACCACACATAAAAGAACGTTGCTACGCTTAACAGGATGGCTTAATATTTCGAAAATTGATCCCTGAATCGAAAAATGGTTTTCGAAAATCTGCAATATTTTTGAAAAATGCACATCGTGCTAAATTTACAGCTCTTTAGCACTAATAGTCTCTGAGCTAAGCCGCGGACACGACGCACTCTGAATAAAACAATGACCGAATTCAAAAAGACAATGCCAGGCAGGCCATATTGTCGTGCCCCAGCCCGAAAATAGGCAATGCACTCATATTACACGAATGATTCATATATCAAACGATAGTTGTTTGATTGCTAAATAAAACCGTATTACCATTTCACCTTTAAAAGTTGGGAGAACAGAAATATTAAGTTGTAAGCTAAAGTGATGTTTACCTAAGGTACGATGGGGTAATAACGGATAACTTTTCAGTGCTTTGTAATAATGATGAATAGACATATATTTTTCATAAATCTTACGCCTGTAAATATTCGTAAAATTGACGCTGTTTTCTCGTGGACCCACTATTTTGTCCCACTGGTGGTTCCACGAGGGATACTTGTTTCTCGTGGTCCCACTACTCCGTTCGGTGCAAAAAATAACATTTTGTTATGTGACATTAAAGGACAAATCATAACGGATTTTATTTTTAATATAACTGTATTTTGAATATTAAAACAATATTGAATTACAACTAAAACTTAACAATTAAAAACATACAAATGAAATTCATAATGATCGTTTAACGCACTAAGCAAAAAGACATGCGTGTCCTGTCGTGTTCTAAAGTACCAGGAGAGCATGACCGAACAGAAGGTACACAGTGCCGGATTACTAGTTGATGCCCTAATCAATTACATGCCTATGGGTCCGCACTATTAGAAAACCTAGTAAGTAGCATTATATTTTTATAGGATGAAACTTATAGTAGGGGACTGATCTTCTGCGACATTGCTGAAATCCCTCCAACCCCGACCTTCTCCGTGGCCTAGTAGAAGGAGTTCATAGGCGCGCATTGCTTAGGGGGTCAAATAGTAATGTGGCACTACCTTCTGTTCGGTCATGCTCTCCTGGTACTTTAGAACACGAAGCATCAAATATAACCAGGCTGCTGCACTGAAAACTTTCAAGTTTACCTGTAATATCAATTAATGAACTGCTTGTAAAGTAAAAGTGACGGATTTTTTCCAGACTACGGCGAAGCAAAAAAGAGGGTTATGATTTTAACCCTTATGTATGCATGTATGCTCAGCTGTTCCCGCATAAATTCTAAACTACTTATCAGAGTAAAATATACAAACACACTAAAAAAATGTACAGCAACGCTGTGCACACTTTCACGAATACACTTTAAATCAGAAATCAGCAATAAACATTCATAATTAGTAGCAAGTGATAGAATCAATTGATCCACTTTTTCCCTTTCTTTGAAGTTAGTGCGGTTACGATGCGCGTACAAAGAGGTTTGTACGCTTTTAAAAGCCGGTATCTTTCCTTTGTTCCCAATAGGTCAGTTGTACAGTTCAGTTAACTGAACAGGTGGGTATTTTTATCTCTTGGAAAAAAAAACAATGCTACTGTCATTCATTAATTTATCTAATATGTGTCACGACGACACAGAATAGTTAGAAAACTCATACTATCAGTACAAAGAGATTGTACGTATATGATGAGGAAAATTTATTCACCATGCTTTGTCCAATTAAAATATACTTAGTTCACAATATACAATGTAGTGGGACCACGAGAAACAAGTCTCCCTCGTGGAACCACCAGTGGGACAAAATAGTGGGTCCACGAGAAAACAGGGAAAATTGATAGGAGATATGAATCGTTAATAAAAAATAAAAATTAATTACTAAATGGTAAATTTTCTCGTTTTCCCCTCTAAATTGTGAATTTTCTTCTTGACGCACATCCCATTTTACCCCTGCAAACCTTATAAAACGTCACTTAATGTTTACATTATTGAATGAATGATAAATGATTATAAGGTTTAATACAGATGAGGTCTATAATTCTAATCTGGAGCTTATGTTCCAATTCCAATAGATTTATTTCACTGTCTTTTAGGTAGGTCCACTAGTGGACGGTGAATGTTAATTAAACGTACCTTTAAAATGGTGACGGTACTTTTTTTATTGTACTTCTTATTTCAATCTGAATATCCATGTTGTACCATTTAAATCACTAAAGGTTTCACGTTAAGGTACGTCTCGTTATTTGACTTAAATATAGGATCATCCCTGACACTTAAAAAAGATTATTATATCCGGCGGCGTAACAGAATATTTTATTTTAGTGATCATTAGATTAGTTACTATCTACATATTTAAACCAAGGTTATCCTAAATGTACTGAGGCAATTGAAAATCAAAATAAAAACTTTCAGAGATTTGTCAGAATTTTTATTTATACAAACCTTGTTGGTTTGTGTGAATCCAGTATGGTGTATTTACGGGCGAAAATAATTTGATGCTATTTTGTCAATTATTCTTTGGAGATCAAATGTCAGTAGTAGGGATGTGGATACTTCATGAGATTATGTAAAAATCGATTTATTGATAAAGAAACTCTTTAATAAACAACTTTATTAAAATGACGGAGAAATATTTGAAACTCGTATTATCACAGAAAACTTTCAGACATACGTATGATAGTATAATAAAATGGTATGATAAATAATGGGTAGTTTTAAGGTTTTTACAAGATCCGGATCTGGGATGTGATTTAACTTCAAGAACCAATGGATCTAGATTCGATTTGCTTTCGTAGTTACTTCAGTTCAATGAAGGATCTGCGGTTTTTGCTTTTACCCATATAATATCTAGATAGTACGTATTTCAATCTGTGATTATTTTACCTGTGTGAAATATTTGGTTAAATCATTCAGATGTAGCTCGGTGTGTTCACAGTTTGGGTAATTGAACAAAATAATGTAAATGTAATTCCTCTCAACATTATAAGGTTAACAGGAAGAGCTACCGTAAGGGATAAGTCCACCCTTTTTTAGTTTTTCCTGTTTATTTGATGTATTGTTCTTTGTTTTTTATTACAATATAGAGTATACAAACAAACAAACAATAATGACAGGATTAAAAAACTGAACAGAGAAGTGCATACTATAGTACATGGAGTTTGCGTTACTGATAAAAACTATGTAAAATCTTTTAAAATGAATTGAAATATAAGTAATATCAATTTTTATTTGTTTTACATATTCATATAATCATTGGTATTTTTAAATACTCGTTAAGGAAAAAGTATCGATATTTTAATATCATTAAATTGATACAATTGTTTCGTTAATTTCACAACACTATTGAATGAGGTGAATGAAAATGCAATGCATATCAATCTTTTATGTATCGGTTACATAAAAGTATTTTTTTATTTATTTATATCTATTTTCCAAACTTTTAGAGGCAACAGAGAATACCCATAATAATTATTTTAATATTTTATATCGCGTCACGTAACCTTATTTTTGTAATACATCGGAGTAAAAATTATTGAATATAAGTCCAAAAATGTTTCCATCTTCCTAAGGTGTGTGAATGTGAATTAGTCAGATATTAACAATTACTTTTTTTTATCTTTTTTCTCCCAACTTTTACATACATTTTGAAAAATGTAAAATGTTGAATTATTTGTGTTACGTTTTTTCACATTATCTTATTTTTGTAATATTTCAGGAAAAAATAATGAAAATATAAGTAAGAATATGACGCTGGGGCACAAACGGGCATTGTTTTTTGGCAAAATGAGTTTTGATAAATCTATAGATAAATTTTGATAAAATCGACCTAAAAGAGAGACACTCACGTGTGCGGGGGGTAGAATAAAGACGCAAATATGTTTTTACATTATTGCTAAAGAAATAGAGGTTATTTTATCAAAACTCATTTTGGCAAAATTTTGAATTCGGTCGTTGTTTTATTAAGAGTGCGATGAGTTCTCCTCTCCTACAGAATTAATCCTCTTCTTATGACCGTTTGTCACTGAATTACAATCAAGGCTATTTCTCCATCACAAAAATGACGTTGAACCTCTCCTAAAACGGAAATAATTGTATAATCAACAGACGTGTACAGCACACGTCTGTTGATTTTACAATTATTTCCGGGACTCTATTTACGTATGACACCCGTACCATGTACACGGTGTACTTACATGGTACTGGTGTCATACGTAAACAGAATCCCGGCAACCAACCACCTAATCTTATTCTGTGCTTATACCTGAGTAAAAATAAAATAAAAATACCGCGTGTTTTAATAAATTTGGCAAAAAAATACAAACTGGAGTTTTACGATGTTCTAGAATCTAGATGAATTTGCTGTTTTCTTTCAAAAATAACACTTAAGAGACAATGGGGAATTATAAATCGAGCCGCAAATATTTTATTTGGCCACGGAACCCAACCTCTAATTTCATAACTAAGTAACGGGAAAATGAAAAAGCTTCTAATAAAATTATTCGTCTTATTCACAACGTCAACTAAGTATTCCAAAGATAGCGTCAAGTAAAGAGCAACAATTATCTTTACTTGTCCACCTGATTCATAGATCACTATATACCTAATTTACTAACTCAACCACGGATTTTACAACTCACCAACATTTTACGTGTTACAGCTTCAACTTGTGTTCCTCAAAAAAATTTTGTTCAAGCTTCAACTAGAAAACTTCATAAAAGTATTATACTATTGCAGGTTTTTTTAAGTATGGTATAAAGGTATACACAAAGGTTTTACACAAAATATATATATTTTTTAAATTGTCTCCCTTTAGCAGTTTCTAATATATTTCGTGGCCATAATTTACTAATTTTAGGTACATTTAATGATCAATCAATATATTTGGTTATAATTTTAGGTACATTTTTATTATCAATCAATATATTATATTTGGTTATAATTTTAGGTATATTTTGATGCTCAATCAATATAGAACGAGTTCTGTATTTACTACATTTGTTTTACAGTTTAGTTTACAGTTTTACTACATTTTAATTTTTAATCGTACTGAGTTATAAAATTTGAAGTCAAATTCATTACTGTTTTGGTGTCATATATAAATATTTCTCCTCGACGGCGCAAGAACTACAAGAAATGCTTGAAGACCTGAGCAAAGCGAGCCTTGAGGTTGGACTCCCAATGAACAGATCCAAGACTCAGTTAATGACTAACAGCAGAAAACATAGGGTCGAGGTAGATGGGCAGGTTTTGCAATATGTCAATGAGTACATATAAAACTCAAACTCAAAAAACTCAAAATGTTTTATATTTAAGTAGATGCTTTACACATGCTTTTAAATCGTCAATTTTTTTTTCTACCTAGCACAAAGTCCCTACCGGGACTTGTACACTCAACGTTTCGGGAAGTGTTTGCGAAGCGAGAAGAAACGTCGAGCCCAAAAGAAACTCGCTTCAACATATTTTTTAAATAAAATCTTAAATTCTATTACAATTCATGTTAACAATAAAACTGTGAGCTGGAGGATCTATACATGTCCATATATCATTGTCATTTACATAATCTAGTATTTTGTAATACCCTTTAGAGCATAAACAATTTTTCACATGCAATTTGAATTTGTTTTCTGGCAAACTAGTCACATTTTCGGGTATTTTGTTATAGAATTTTACACACTGCCCCATAAATGACTTCTTAACTTTACTCAGTCTCGAATAGGCAACATCTATGTTATTAATATTTCTTAGATTAAAATTGTGTCTGTCACTGTTTTTATAAAACAAATGCAAATTTTTACGTACATACATGATATTTTCGTATATGAATTGACTAGCAACAGTAAGAATATTAATTTCTTTAAACATATTCCTCAACGACTCGCGGGATCGCATCTGGTAGATTGCGCGAATTGCCCTTTTTTGCAAAATGAAAATCGTTTCAATATCAGCCGCATGTCCCCAGAGTAAGATTCCGTAAGACATTATACTGTGAAAATAACTAAAATATACTAGTCTCGCAGTACCTACATCTGTCAACTGTCTTATTTTCTTAACAGCATATGCAGCTAAACTAAGCCGTCCCGCTAAGGTTTCTATGTGTGGGCCCCATTGCAGTGTAGCATCTAAAGTTATACCCAAAAAAACGGTCTTATTTACAAAGTCCAATACATTATTATCTACAATTACACTGTTTTCAATTTTCTTTACATTTGGTAATGAGAATTTAATGCACTTTGTTTTCTTTGCATTTAAGAGTAGATTGTTAACAGTGAACCACTTTAGAATCTCTGAAAGAGTGTTGTTTACTTCGTCAATTTTGCTATCTTTCCTGTCAATCTTAAAAATAAGAGAAGTATCATCAGCAAACAATACAATGTTTGACAAATTTTGCACCATATATGGCAAGTCATTTATATATGTAAGAAAAAGAAAAGGGCCTAATATAGATCCCTGGGGCACACCCATTTTAACCTTAGAGCCGGATGAATTTGTGCCATTTACTTGGACTTTTTGCGTTCTGTTGCTTAAGTACGAATTAAGAAGACTGAGGGCCCCGTCCTCGACACCGTAATGCTTTAACTTTATAAGCAATGTATTATGTTCAACGCAATCAAATGCTTTAGATAAATCACAGAACACTCCTATTGCATTCTGTGATTCTTCAAAAGCATCATAGATGTTACGAATAAGAGATACTCCTGCGTCGGTTGTAGATCGACCTTTTGTGAAACCAAACTGTTGTTTATGCAGAAGATTATTTTCATTAAAATGTTCTAGTAATTGGTTGAGCATAATTTTTTCAAAAATTTTACTGAGAACTGGTAGTACAGAAACTGGTCTGTAATTTCCCGGATCAGTTTTGTTACCAGATTTATATAGGGGTATCACTTTACTACATTTCATTAGGTCCGGAAATACGCCACTATCAATACTAATATTAAAAAGACAAGCTAAATATGGAGCTAAAGTTATAATTACATTACTAATTAAACTTACTGATAGCCCCCAAAGGTCTTCAGTTCTTTTCATTTTAAGAGATTTATAAGTTTTGACAATAGTGTCTGGTTCAATTTCTCTAAAGGAGAATTTTTCATTACAAATACTGACATTATCTTCTAATAATTGTTTAGCATGCACAGGTGACGAATTCAAGGCCTCAGTGGTCTTAAGTGGAATATTTGTGAAAAAAGTTTCGAATTCTTTAGCTACATCAGCATTTGTTGTAATTTTACCTTGATCTGTTTGCAAAACATATTCGTTATCGCGGGGTTTGACCTTGCCGGTTTCTTTGTTTATAATATTCCAAACGGTTTTAATTTTATCATCTGATGATTTTATTTTTCTGGCTAAGTAATTCGATTTTGCTGCACGGCATACCTGTTTAAAGATTTTCGAATACTTTTTTACATATTCTTTAAAGTTATTGTCAAAAATATAGGTTTTTTGTCATAAAGATCAAGCAAAGTTTGTCGGCTTTTATAAATACCTACAGTAGGCCACTCACAAAACTTGAATTGATGATTAATGTTTCTGGATTTTGTTTTAAATATATCTTGAAATTCTCTGTCAAGTACTGTGAAAAAATCACTCTAAAAACTATTCGCGTCTACGTGTTCATCAAAATTTGGTATGGGCCATACATATTTGGTATATCTGGGCCATACAGCATCCTTCGAAAACAGGCAAGGAAAAGAAGTCGACAGACGCGTCGTTATCTCGTCAGGTAATAATACCTGGATCTGGAAGAGCTTCTGGTCCATGAAGGAGTTTATGAAAGGAGACCTTCCCCTCTCCCTAAAACGCAAACTCATTGACATGTGCATACTGCCTATCCTAACCTACGGTGCTCAAACATGGTCGTTAACTGGAAAAAGTCTAGACTCAAGGTTTGCCAAAGGACCATGGAGCGCAGTATACTTGGTGTCAAGAGAATCGATCGTATCCAAAACAC
Organism: Coleophora deauratella; assembly: GCA_958295455.1. Lineage (NCBI taxonomy): Eukaryota > Metazoa > Arthropoda > Insecta > Lepidoptera > Coleophoridae > Coleophora > Coleophora deauratella. The sequence goes on along the minus strand of OY282409.1, from coordinate 6,168,456 downwards.
GACACTGCGCGCCAGGACCCGCATAACTGATGTCGGGAAAAAGGCTGCCAAACTGAAGTGGGATTGGGCAGGGCATGTCTGCCGCATGCATCCAGAAAAGTGGGCACAAATCACCACGGACTGGGGTTCCGGAAGGCCGTAGAAGTCGCGGCAGACCGAGGCGGAGATGGCGGGACGAGCTGGACAGGTTCGAGGATCAGTGGAAGGTGGTGGCCCGGGATCGAGATGTGTGGAAAAATAGAGGGGAGGCCTTTGCCCAGCAGTGGAACATAACTGGCTAGTTAAAAAAAAAAAAAAAAAATTTAGTTTACTTGAATATATGTTACAAATTTTGATGCTTAATAATAACTACCATACTGAGTTGTATAAAAAGAAGCTTATATCGAAGGCATTCGAAGGTTTCTAGTGGCTAAGAAAGTATTTTTAGATGCCCATTAATGGTGGCTGACTTAGTATCATAACTTAGAGGACAATGTAGATGTTTAGAGGCGAATAATGCTATTAAACACAAGCCTGTTTAATTAGCACCCAGAGACAATACATTTACATAGGTACATCGATCAACCACACTGGTTTGCTTACACGGCTATCGCTGGGTGGCACATTCGGAAAACAGGCGAATCAGAAAACAGCTGTTTTTCTGAGTTAAAAAATAATTCACCTGTTTTCGGAATTGTTACAGAATACCCAATCTCATGTCATGAATACAAGAAATCAGAGACTACCCCGCTCCCTGGAGTGACGACATAGTGACGATATAAAACTTCTTTGCAAGAAATGTACACACTAGCGTCATCTCTCAGTTTTTTCTAAAAACTCTGCCGTTGACATTCACCGTGCGCAGACCGTGCGGTACAGAAGTGAAAATCGTTCCAAACTTTCGACATAGATGTCGCTGTAATTGTAACCACGCTTGTCTATGACTAAACCACGAGTACGCAAAGATACGTTGCTAGGCAACTGTCATGGTGACAGAAAAACAAAAATAAACAGCTGTTTGTTCATCTCACGTGGGTGGAGGTGGATTGAATTTTGAATTGCGTGACCACGAACCGTGCTTATTTCATTTTCGGAAGTGAATTTTATTGGACATGACGACCTCGTATTATTGCGAAGGCGGCGTCCATTGCTCGCACGCGACAATTAACGTTTATGCAGTGATACAATTTAAAGAGTTTGAGTCATTGTAGTTAAGTGATTTAAATCGTTTTGGTGGCCAGTCGCTAAGGACGATCTGGCGTGTGCAGTGAAGCAAGGAGGTTTACACGTATTGATCTCACAGCGTGAGTCATATTGTTATTCAGATTAATTTCTTGAATTAAGATTCAGTTACCACAGTTCTATCACAGGAATAAACAGTTTCGTTTTCCGTCTAGGTATCTCCTCTAAAGAGACTTACTTTTGGTAGATGATCCATAAAATTAAAAACAAATTACTCTAAAAGAATACCAATAAAATAAAAAAGTATTTAGAATAGTTGACAGTAAAATCTTACTAGTATCCAACTTAAAAATCACCATATCAACAAGGAGACAAGAACGAAAGTACCTATATATTTAGCACATTTCTCTTTCCAGTACCTATATATTTAGCACATTTCTCTTTCCAGTACCTATATATTTAGCACATTTCTCTTTCCAGACCATGTCCGCACCACCCCGCTCCCGTCCGCAGTGGCAGCTGCAAGCCATCGCTGCCCAGCGACGCGACCAGGAGCTTCGACGAGCTGAAGAACTGCAGCGGGTTGCTGACTACTTTGAGTCTAACACCAATAAGTCTCGGCATCATGAGCAATGGACTACGGATGGATATTACCAGAGAGCAAATAAGGAAGCAGAGTTACTGAGTGAGAGGAAGATTCGAGAAGCGTGAGTATAAGTGTTGTAATTGTTTTAAGAAATGGTTATTTAAAAAATTTGTGTTCACATTAAGTATCTACAAAGAAACTTTTGTTTCCTAAAAATGCCTAAAAATTACCATAGGGATTTTTTTAAATCCATTATTTCTTTCCTTTTTTATAATCTCCATGCATTTGAATTCAGTTGAATATTAAAATGTTAAGTGCACCCACCAGCTATCATTTTACTCCATTTCCTACTTCATCAATATTGTACCATAGCTGCCTGCATTTTATGCAATGACTAACCAGTATTATACTCATATTTGTGAAACACCACACTGAAGCAGTTAATTTTAGCTAATTTTTTACTTTTAATGCATTCAGGCAACTTGAAGAACGCCGAAAGAAACTAGAACTAATGCTGTTTCAAGAGAACATGCAGTACCAACAGGAGATGAAAATGCTGGCTTCACAACCAAAACTTTATAAAAATGGGTAATTATAAATAATATATTTTTTGAAGATAGAAAGTTGGTTTCATTACTCAACCTCACCTTTATAAGACCTACTGATTTTTATTTTTACATTAGATTTGCCCGTTTAACGAGATACGAGCTGCCAGAAATCATACAATTGTTTTAAAATCATGACTTTTTAATGCCCAGGCCACCCGTTGTGCCAAATTGCAATCGAAATCTGTTTGGAAGTAGGTAAAATCAATTTCAACTTTAAGCAGTAACAAAATATGTTGACACTGTTTTTTGTATAAGGATTTATAAGTTAGTAAGTTATGTAGTTTATACAGGATTAGTATTTGGTATTGGACGGTATTAACCTAATTTTAACACTTTCACGGACAGTACGCCTGTAGACGGGATTTGATGAACTTATATTATTACATTACGCCTATTGACGTTACGCCAATAGCTTTAACTCAATTTTTGCTTCTATGTAAATAAGCGCTTTTGTGCGGCTACACGGCAGTACGCCTACGTACATAGGCATACTGCCATATTTATAATAAAGCATTTAAACTATGTGACAGAACGTCGATATGCGAGGTTCTGTTTTGTATGGAAAAAATAGTGTCACAACGGGAACTTAACGAAGGTACGTACTGTCCGTGAAAGTGTTAAACCTATTTCTTTATAAACATTTCAGTTCGTACCTTAACAACGTGCCAACGTCGACCCTCAAGGAGATCAACCAGGGCATCATGGAGAAGGAGGAGCAGCTCCGCAAGCACGAGGCAGAGTTGCGGCTGCATCACGCGTGGAGGCTGCGCCAGCCGGAACTACGAGCTGCAAGCCAGTACATAGCCAATGGGAAGCTTAAATCGGCTTGGTGAGTGCGTTATTCTTATTTCCTATATGATGTAATGGAAGGATTTAATTTAGTATAATGAGTTGATTTTTAATCAACTCCCAAAAACCAGGAGTTTAAATATGGACTCAAAATTAAAGAGGGCGGTTTTTCCGTCAAATTTTGGCCATCTTTGAGCGCATGAAAAGGCAAACCAAGTATAGCTTTTGTGTTGTAGCTACCTCTGTGCTGTAGCTAATAGGGCATGGAACCGGTTTTTCCCGGTTCCGAAAAAACCGGGAAAACCCGGTTCTGTCTAATAAAATAAAAACCGGTTCTACAAGTCATAAGAACCGGTTCTTTCGGTTCTTCAAGATTTGAAGCAGCATATGATCATTTTATGATCATTTCTTTCTCCATTTAGTGTGAAACCGGAAAATAATGCTTTCAAAACCAGCAGTTCAAAAAAGAACTCGGATCTTGGATCTCACCAGCAAGCTCATGGAGGAAAAAGGGAGCCTGATTCTGAAATCCTCTGAAGATGCTTCTCAGTATCGACGACTAAACAGATAGTGTGAATCTGATATTCTCCGGAAACAAAACGAAACGGAGATCAAAATACATCTGTGTATTTGTTTTACGCGTTAGTCTTGGGGTGAAGAAGAAGAAGAAGAAGAAGAAGAAGAAGAAGAAGAAGAAGAAGAAGAAGAAAAAGAAGAAGAAGAAGAAGAAGAAGAAGAAGAAGAAGAAGAAGAAGAAGAAGAAGAAGAAGAAGAAGAAGAAGAAGAAGACGATGACGATGACGATGACGATGACGATGACGATGACGATGACGATGACGATGACGATGACGATGACGATGACGATGACGATGACGATGACGATGACGATGACGATGACGATGACGATGACGATGACGATGACGATGACGATGACGATGACGATGACGATGACGATGACGATGACAGTGTTTTAGAACGACAACCTTTGCATCAGGAAAGCCCCGGAGCGGGGGTCACCCCCTCTTTGCCTGATGCGACGGCTGATTTCACGGACGAAATCTATCGCCTCCGATCCCCAGCATCCCGTGGTTTTTTATTGAATATGTAACTTCAAGGCTTTCGTGGATGTGTATGTCGCTAAACTCCCCTCAAACGGTCGGCTGGGACGATTTTAATGATTTTATTCTTCTAATATTATCTTATAATAAACATTCTATAATAATTCTATTCTTCATTCGTTCTATAATATTATTCTAACATTCATTCTATTCATTCTAAGTATGATGCCTGCTAGTACTATCTATTAAATTAAATTAAGCAAATTTGGTATTTAATATAAGGATACAACCTTTTTTATTACTGTCTGTTATATTTTTTTGTATGTACTTGTAGCGTCTTGGAGTATTCTGTTATGCTACAATGTATCTTTATTAATAAATAAATAAATAAATAAATTCTGCTCTATGATAGCTAAAATCTGTTCCATTCGAAAGTCATTCAAAACAAAAAATGGTAAAATTTCCTTTCAAGGATGGAACAACTGATAGAGAAAGAGGTTCAAAAGAAGAGAGATGAGGAGGAGGAACGCAAAGTGCTGCAAGAAAGAGACGCCGAGCTACGAAGGCAGATAGAGATAGAGGAAGAGAGACTGAAGGAGAAGGAAATGAAGATGAAGGTAGGTATTGTATTTATGGCAACTATGAGGTATGAACATCAGTGTGATCCATAGTTATAAGACTGCTAGAAGAAAACATAATAAACCAATCATTTGTGCGAAAGGAAAGGTACAAAAAGGTTGCTGTCAGAGCGTAACCATGGAATCTTACCTTAGATATAGAACGGTACTCTAGTTACGCTTACGTTATTTCCTCTGTCTTCACAGGATCTCCGCGCAAGCCTTGAAGGTCAAATTGCTGAGATGAGCGAGAAAGAAACAATAGTGAAACGCCTCCGCCAACAAGAGGAAAAGGAACGGCACATTTTGGACGAGCTTCAGTTCATATCGAAAGAAAGAGAGAGAGAACACGCGAGACTGGTGTCGGAGAGAGACACAAGTATAGTCAACATGGGACTGCATAAGTACAAACTGAAGAGAAAAGTATTGGCTGTGATGAAAGAGATTGAATTGGACTTGGTGATGTTGGAGAGAATAAAAAGAGCGGTTTTAAAGGTAAGTTATTTAACTAGTTAAGCGACCGAGAGCATAAGAGAGTATTGCCGTCGGGGAGAAACGAATATTTGATTATTTTACCCGAAATATGTTTACTGTTAAAAAAAAATATATACGTGTGTCGTTCCTTACGCTTCCCTTAGTTTATAAACTAACAGAGTTCGATTAAAATCAAGTTTTAAAGAGTTGTATGATAATTTGTCAAAGGGTTGACAAAATTCCGACAAAAAAATAAAAATACAAAAAATGGCTCTAAACTATAAATGTTTGCAAAGGAGTGCGGCTTCTAAGGTATTGGATATTTAACTCAGTCCCTTTTTCAGGACATTGATTCAGACAAGGACAAGAGTGCCAGTTACAAATGGGTACTGGACGCAGCGCTCGTCGAATTAGAAGAGCATAGAGAGAGGGAGCGACAGAGACAGAGGAACATTGAAGCTATGTACGATGGGGAAGCGAGGCAGATAAACGAGAAGCAAGATAAGGTGATACTACACGCAGACATTTTAGTCGATGAAAGCGCTAAAGAACGAAATAATATTCCCTAAGAAACTAATATGATCATAGCAGAATTGGTTTTCAAGTTCCACAGAGTATTCTTCTGTTTTTTTTTTCTATTTGTCATTTAACATCTATGAAGAAGAAATGTCAAATTCATGTGATAGGTTTATCTAGGACTCTGATCCACCCAACTTTTATGTACCGAAATTTTGTAAATCGAATTATGTGCTTACTTAAGTGCAATTTCATGTTATTGTTGATAGCTTGTTTGGACTTAAGTCTGAATTAAACATAATTTTTTATAGACCTGGGCCAAAGAGCGCGAGGCACGGGAGATTTTGATGAACGACGTCTTGACTACTCTGAAGAGCCAAGTCGAGGAGAAGATAGAAGAGAACAGGCAGAAGCAGAAAGAGAACGTGTTAGAGAGGGAGAATATATTGGATCAGCTTGACAGCTTCCACCAGGAGGTGAAGGCGAAGGAGAGAGAGACACAGGTATAAGATTACCACACATTTAAGATAATCATTTTAGTAAAGGATTTTCTGATTTGCCGTAAAGCTAATTTTGTATGGAGAATCGTTTTTTTTATAAATTTATTATTGGATAGGTTCCTTGGGAAAATTTGTTCAGTTTTATGAGTGAAGCTCATCATTTAAGTTTTCGGGAGTCTTTTTACACGTTACCTGTATCTATTTATACGATGAAATTAAACTAAACCATTTAAAAAAGTAATAATAGACTTATATCCAGTTTGAACTGGGCTCTTTTCAGTTAGCTCTAATAGATCTCAATCGTATCGTAGAGTAGGCATTTTGCGACTTGCTTTTTTTATCCATAATTGGTAAGCCCCTTGGCATTATATCACCTGGTTATGATGATGCCGAAGATGGAAACGGGCTTACCAAGCTTTCCCCAACACAATGGGGAACTTCCAAATTATTATTTCTTATCCAAAATTAGTAAGCTCTTGATATCATCTCACCTAGCGGTAAGTCATGATGATGCCGAAGATGATAATAACTATATAACCCAATAAATTACTCCTTTTCAGCTGCGAAACTCCTCATACTCGACTATGAACGCGCTGCAGTCACAGCTCAACAGCCTTCGCGTCCAAAGCGGGCAGTTGGAGGCTGCGAGGGAGCGGGAGGCGGCGCTGCGGGAGGCCGTGGCGCGGGAGGCAGCACTGCGCAAGGAGATCTCACGCATGCACCGCGAGGGCAGCACGCAGGCCTGGACGTAGACTCACTTACTTGTACTATAGACAACTCCTGTTAAGACCTGCTTGCCTGGTACTCGGTGCAAAGATTGCATTGTAGTGAAGTAACGAACAAAGGTTCCTCTATACAATGGGCCATCAAGGGCTAGCAACAGGGACAGAACTATAGGTTATACAAGGACGTACTTACATCTTCACTGTACTGTAATATAGCTTTGTCTCCATTGTGTAGAGGAGCCTTTAAATCCCTGTGTGTTATTGCGTAAAAAGCGCAAATTTCGCTATAATAGGCAACTCCTGCAGGGCCTGTTCGCCTGGTACTCGGGCCAAAGATTGCATTGTGGTGAAGTAAGCTCCCTGCTTCTTATTGCATAAATAACGTATTTTCGCAATAATAGGCTACTCCTGCTAGGGCCTACTCGCCTGGTACTCGGAGCAGAGATTGCATAGTGCTTTAGTAAGCTTCCGGCGTCGTAAACAATGTCATCGCAGTAATATCACTTTGCCATCGATTTAAAAATAGTTCTATTAGCTTATATATTTAAGGACAGAGACGTCCTTTTTATTAATTTCCGAGATTAATTATATTACCGCGATAATTTACGCAATAAGAAGGAGCAGGTAAAGTAGAAAATATTGTTTTACGAGATTCAGTCATAGTGCTAGATGATACAGAACCCGACTTATAAATAAGCCCAAACATTTACTATTATATAAATATGAAAATATTCTGAAATGACTAGATCACATCTCAATGCATTACTGCACGAGAGCCACAGAATGCTCAATAGTTACCGCTCCATCATTATCATCAGCCTGAATTAGTCCACTGTTGGACGTAAGCTCCCCCAAGACACGCCACTTATTCTGATAATAGTTACTACACAAAGAGTCAGACTAAGTGAGCATTTTTACTTTCTGCTCGCCTGATACTAAGCGGCAGATCTGCCAGCGTGCAATATTAAGAGGGAAGAATGACCACATAACAGAGACTGCTACAGAACAATTTATACTTCCTTCTTAAGTAATGTAGTTGACATTGTAGCTGATGATCAATACTACTGATGTGCCGTTCCAGGGAATATTCCCTTAGACAGAGACAGCGCTCTATATTGCATATAGCGCCGTCCTTTGGAAACATTGGGTATATTACCATGGGAATATTCCCAAGGGACGGCGCTATATGTGATATAGAGTGTTGTCTCTGTCTTGCGGGAATATTCCCGGGCATGGCACATCAGTAATCAAGACCACACCTCACACACTCCTTACAAATCATCCGAGTTATTCGTCCGTAGGTGTAAATCTAAATGCCCTACACGTGACCGCGGGTGATGCTAAGTGCAACACTAGGCAACCCCCGTCTATGCCGTGTGGATAGAACGGTTAAAATGTGCCACACGATAAGAAGAAGATCCGAGTTATTTACCTACTACGACTATATTTTTCTAACACGTAGAAGCGAGCGACATTACCCGGTACGATTGTATGGACCGCTGTCACCAGAGGCCCATAGAGGGAATGAGGTCGCTTTCAGAGAGCTGCAGGAAATGTGTAATCACACCATGACTGATTATTGGATGGAAGGACTGGGGTATTTTAGAGGTGAAATTTTTCGACTGCAATTGAATTCCATAGCGATTTATGCGTGTTGTGTACGTTTCCTGCTAAGACTGAATATTATATTGCATCTTAAGAAAGTAGTTTTACCCCCCAAGTAGACTAAGAGGATGTATTAGGAATAAACTTTTTTTTAAGTAAGAAAATGAGTTTAAAATGTGCCTTTGTGAAGCTGCACTAAATGATATATCAGTACATATATTTTATTAAGCTTATACTTACATGTACTCATTGTCGTAAGCTTATGAAATTCAAATTTTTCTAAAAACTTGTGTATGCTTTGGTGATTTTTACGACGGAAAATTAAATATATTTTTTATGGAAGTGAAACACTTTTTTACTTTTTAGAAACCAGTACGAAGGAGAGCATGATGCCGTAGCGAACTGAACTGAACTGTCTACTGAACAAATGAGTAAAATGTTCTCAATGGTTCAGTTGACTGAACATATGGGAAAAAATGCCCACCTGTTCAGTCAACTGAACTAGTACAACTGAACTAGTAGGAACAAAGGGCAAAAACATGGCAAAATTAGAAATTTCGAAAAAAACAGAATGATCATGGCAGTCAATCTTTTTTTAACTTTCATATCTTTCTTCTGTAGAGATGACTGACTCAGTGACTCACTGGTTAGCGCTCCTGACTACTGATCCGAGAGTCGTGGGTTTGAACCCCACCCAAGGCAAACATTTCTGTGATAAGCAGATTTGTTTGCTCTGTGTCTGAGTGTATTATATATCTATATATGTATGTATTTACCCATATGAGTATGTATATCAGTCTCTGGTTCCCATATTGCAGAGAAACCTAGTTTGGGGCCAGTAGACAGTGTGTGATTTGTCCCGAAATATTAATTCATTTAAGAGATACGGGTGATGATATTTATGTCTTTTTGCGTGTCTTCGCTTACAATTTGAATGAATGGAATGAATGAAAACACTTTATTGCACAACATAAACAGGAAAATTTTAACAATATCAATGAAATGAAAGTTATATATGTAGGCGGTCTTATCGCTAAAGAGCGATTGAGTTCTAGTTTTATAATTTTAATGTGGTTTTCATCATCTTTAGGTATTCATTCGTCGGTAATTTTGTTACTTTCATTAAACGAGAATAAGTATTCGCAATTTTTCTGAAAACCTAGGTCCTTGAATCTAATCGTTACTTTTCATTGCAGCGTATGAAACTATTCTTCAAGTTAATACTGCAATGAGAAATGGAAATAATTTATATCGTTTAAACGAAGAGTCCAAAAAGTCTAGTTATGGTTTCCGTAAGCAACAATTTTCATTTTATACGTAAATATTTAAAGTTTCGCTTGTCATAAATTTGATATCGACGATATGTATTTAAAGAAATTTCTTCGCAGTCTTGATCATGATTATTATAAAAAAAAAATATTTTTTATCCTTTTAATTAATTTACACCATGTATACAGTTAAGTATCGATGACAGCGCGGCAGCGTGCGCGGGAGTGTATAGCGTAACATCGAAAGCTCCAAAGGCTCCATTACCATTGAGGCCTCGAATAGAGCTTCGGCCTTCAAGGCAGGGCGGGCGGGCCACATTCCGGCGCGAGAGAGATGTAAGTATATCGGCCGTCTCGCTCTAACTGCGGGACTTATGTTGCCAAGTTATGGAGGATTCTACTATTTTAGTTGTCTGTTTCACTAAAAAAATTAAGTGGAATTAGTCTATTCGCCGGCCGTGCGTACTGAACAATATTTGATTTACGATTTTGCTAAAATGGTAAAATAAATTTTGTCTTTCCACACAAAGTTGGAAAATCAGCTGATCGATCTTATTTTGAAATGTTACCAATGTGGCACCTCAATAATGGTCCAGTATGATGTGTAAAAAAATATCTATTTTATTAGCATATACAGGATGTTAAAAGAGTGCGTTTGAAATTTTAAGGGTTTACGTAGAATCAAGTACAGAATACAGGAAAAATATTGAAAAAATCCTATTTGCATTTTTTTTTTCAGTTTTCTATACAAATTCGTAATTCACTATTCAAATTTAGTATGGGAAACTGAAAAAAATAATTGTAGATCGGATTTTTCAGTATTTTTCCTGTATTCTATACTTGATTTTAAGTAACCCCTTAAATTTTAAATGCACTTTTTTAACTGTATAAGAGTATACCGCTATACGTGCTATAGGTAACTAATGTCTTTTTCGTAAGGAATTTTTGCGAAACGAGTTTTATCTTATGAAACTCAGTGAACATAACTTTTTAGCAAAATATACTAGAATTTACTACCAACTACCTATCTATTTATCAGTTTTAGTTAAGTTTCTCACAAATTTAATATGGTATTGATATAGGTATAAAGATATAGCTACTTGGATTACAAATATAGAAAAACTATTTTAAAATCAAGCGGTTTATTTCTAAGTAAATTAAGTTCAGGAGGTTGTCAAGAAGTTGATAATATAATTCAAGTACATAAGTATTATAGATACAAACATATTGACAAACACCTACATGTGCTCGAAGGACCAACTTTTATGTTGTCGTAGCTCAAACTGCTCCTTTCTAAGTATTAACTCCACACCTGCTATTTTCTACCACGGGATGTTTATAAGGCTTTCACGGTACAGCAGGTAGAGAGCAGGTAGCGGTCTGGTAACCCACGAAAACCGGCCGTCACGTCAGTTGCTCTAGAGCTGGTTGCGTGCGCACGCGCACCCTACGTTCAAATTCTCCGGAACGCGTTCCAAAATCAAATATCACTCAACAAAACACTGACTTGAGTTCCACACTAAAGTTACAATACAAAAGTGATGCCCATAAGTGTTTTCATGGTGTTTTCGACCAACAATAGGACGTATCGATAAAATATGTTTGAACTGTGTATGTAGTGGTTGGAGGTTCATATTTAATTTTTTTGTTTGTACGCCAGTGTAATAACCATGTTCATAACCAAGAAATGGGTTTATAATTGATCTAAATCAAAGCTCCAATGGTGAGTAGTTAAAACTTACGATTTCAATGCATGTTTATATGTGTTTGTGTAGGTTGTATTACCTGCGTACTCACACGAGACCTCTATGTGTGAGAGAGGCGTTCTTGGCGGTTCTCAGCATTACATACAGTTTTCGATTTGCAAACATTTTTCTTCTTGTTTAAACAAAGTGTTTGAGGACTATTTGTATTGTTGACCGTACTTCGGTTCTAAACAGTTCGTTGACTGGAAACTCGGCGAAGATTTTGTAGAAAGTGGTTTGATTATACACAACACAGTTGAGTCGACGGTAGCGGCGTATAATTTCTTTAAAACCTCTCTCCGAACGTATGGTTTAAGGGAAATCTGGTTAGACACGTTTTATAGACTTTGATGAGGAGCTTTGGAAGCTCTATAATGGGTGTATTTATGGTATGAATTTACTGGTCTATCTATCATTCAAGACGTGAAGATCTAGTATGAAGATTAATATTCTTCTGTGCCTATTACTGATTTTGTGCTTAGAGTTACGTTAATCCGTTGGTGACGGTTGCTGTCACTAGATGGCATTCGTTAAGTTATATCAGAGACCTTACAGGCGGTTTGAAATCTGACATTGGAGTTGGCCAGTAACCCTCACCCTCCACCAATCTGGATTTACCTACCCTCTATGTATGGAGTAAGGCCTAACCTTCTCATTGTATGAAACGAGACTCATGCACAAACCGTGGAGACAATATGGGTTTTTAACAGACCTATAGCTGAACTACAAGTGGAAAAAAATCACTAAATTGGATAGAGAAATAAAGGGCCATTTCTCTTATATAATACCCAATCATCTATGTAATAAAAAAGTCGGCTTATCAAAAAGTTGATAATTCTTTGTAAAATTTTAATCTACATCATCATTTTGACTAAACTAAATAACTTGAAAAACTACTTACTGAAAAAAAAGGAAACAGAATATCAGTATTTTACTGAAATATGTTTCATCCCCCTTATACGCAGCTATGGGTATGTGTTTTAACCCTATGGAATTGCACTGCGATGTTACTACTATAATAAAATAAAAGAAACGAATGTTCTACTTGTAAAGGCGATAAAGATGATAGGAAGTTATAAAAGTGCCGGCGAAAGGGGAATGCGGCAATGCGTACGCGGTATCGAATTCGTAGAATGGGCGAACGCAATCGCTCAGAGGAAAAGACATCAACGAGAGCTGCTGTTCAATGTCTATTTCTATTTTTATTTATTTATTTCTTTTGACTAACTCGGTGGCCCAGTGCTTAGCGCTCCTGACTACTGGTCCGGGGGTCGCGGGTTCGATTCCCGCCCATGGCAAACATGAGCAGATTTGTTTGCCCTGGTCTGTAAAATATCTTTAAATGTAGTTATTGAAATCGTATATGTGTAATTTTATGAGTCTCTGGCTCCCTGGTAGATATTTAGTTATTTATTGATTTTAGTATGCGTTTACCCAAAATAAATTAACCAACAAGAGTGTCACCACTGCTGAAGACGAGTTTCCTATATCTTGGAATGGTTTTATCATTATCATGATGCACCACTCCAAAAACAGAGGCTAATTCCGGATCGGTGGGGGTTGCAAGAGTAGTGGTAAACTCCATTGGCATGTATAATATAATATAGTAAAGTAAAACATAATAATAAAATGAATATTGAGATTCAGAAAAGCAATAAAGTGTTGCAACTCGCAACTCGCATTGATATCTTTTCTTTTACGATCTATAGCAGTGTGATATTTTGATTAGAATTGCTAAAATTATAGGATTATTTAAACCATTATTATTTTTAATGTAGAGTCCAGAATAGTTTAAAATAGTTTTGATTCATTTCGAGATAAAGAAACAAGTGTTCAATGTTCATCTGTTAAAACAACTCAGTAATAAGACCAATTACCCAAAGAAGTTTTATATCGTTGCTCGGGGGGGGGGAGCGGGGTGCATGTCTGTGCAACTATATAAGTACCTATTGGTTGACAACAAAAGTAGGCACAGCCTAAGCGAAATAGATTATAATACACTCATCAAAGAAGTTTTTTCACCCGCTCCGAGCGGGGTGCATGGCTGTGACACTCATTGTTGGCATATAGATACAGTCCTCAGTATATTAAAGACTCTTTAGTCTGAGGTCCTCAGAAGAGTCTTTAATAATACAGTCTAAATCTGGAAATGGAAACTTCAAAATTGGAACATAATATGTTCCTTAGAGGGTGTATGTTCCTTAGAGGGTGTATGCAGTTGATGAAAGGAGACGTTATTATTTGTATAGCAGTTAGATTTCCCACGTGTTGACAGGCGCAGGCAGTTTAAATCCTTTTACGTGTATACGCCGATAGAGACACGGGCTATCCACTACTCTATCATAGATGATAAAACGTGATGACCGTATTTGCGTCTCAACGTCGAAACCCATATTCTCATTTCGTCCCATATGATTCTTAAAAACTCTCTTCAAGTTCCACGTTCGAAGCTTTCCAACCTTCGACTGATACCCAAACATAGTCTACGTATTGCAGCAAAGTGGACACCACATGATTCTAAGAACCTGTATTCGAATATCCCTTAAAGCTTCCTTACGACGTCCACGATCGCTCATATGAGTAACCAGTAGCCTGGTCAGGCGATCCCAAATAAAATTCAATAGGGACAAACGCCCGATACAAATATCAGTCGGATCGTTAATATTATGCTAAGTACTTACGTCGTCTCACGTAACAGGTAGCCCGTTTTATTTGTGCTTTTATACGAAGCGGCGCGGGCGCACGCATCCTCGCCCGGGGCGGGCACGCGACCAACAAGCATTGGGGAGTCATACGGGCAGTACTTTGGATGATTGCTGGAGGTTTTTGGAGGGAAAGGTGTACTTTAGTCCGGCTGTCGGTTTGGTTTTTAATGACCAGTAGTATTCTTTTGGTATACTCCGGCTCCACTAGGTTTAAAACTTGCAGAGAAGCATCATCATCAGTCCACTATTTGACATGGGCCTCCACCTAGTTGAACAGAGGAAGATGTATATACAGAGTGGGTCATGAATTAGTTTACTTTTGAAAATTTTATAAAAATTAAAGTATATGACCTATAATTTTTTTTTATTATTAACTGTAAAGATAGTTTACGGGAATTATTTTTTAAAAAATAATCTCATCTAAATGGCCGCCGTATCGATTTCATTGATCAAAATTTATGGGCTCATTTAGAAGAATGCCTAAATGAAGACATTTAGTTGAAATTTTTTTTAATAAATTCCCGTTTATTATCTTTTAAGTAAATAAATATTTTTCTAAATAAGTCATATAGTTTTATTTTTGGAAAATATTTAAAAGTAACCTAATTCATGGCCCACCCTGTATTGTGTGAAGTGAATGATATGAGTCAGGGCAAATGACAATAATAATAATAAATATACTTTATTGCACACCAACATCAAAATACATTTGAAACTTAAGGGCTAAATAAATTACTAAATGTGCAAAGGCGGCCTTATCGCTATCAGCGATTTCTTCCAGGCACCCTTAGGTAGTGATAGAAAAAGTATAAAAAACTAGTACCGGGTGGCTGCAATTCTAAAAATAAAACATCATGTATAATAATGATTATAAATGTAATATACATACACATCATAAACAAAATAATAAATACATAATGCAATAGGTATATATGCATAGATACATAAATGCATGATAAGATGTGCCAATCAATTAGAAGTAAAAATAATGACACAAACACACCAAGAATAGTTAATTAAACAATATAGATATCAAATCATAGCTCTGCAGAATCCAGTATCAATCATCTGCTCAACATCGAACTAAACTATAATATGTACCTAATATACATAATAATAATGTCCGGGACAAATCACACACGCACGGTCATCTGGCCCCAAACTAGGATTCCCTGTACTATGGGAACCAGAGACTGATATACATACACATATACCTACATTTAAACACATACACTGTGTCTGGGTGTATAGATATAATACACCCAGACACAGAGCAAACACATCTGCTCATCACAGAA
This sequence comes from Coleophora deauratella, assembly GCA_958295455.1. Taxonomy (NCBI): domain Eukaryota; kingdom Metazoa; phylum Arthropoda; class Insecta; order Lepidoptera; family Coleophoridae; genus Coleophora; species Coleophora deauratella. The sequence continues at coordinate 6,152,801 of OY282409.1, read as the reverse complement.
ATGTTAATCCTGGGTGGGGATCGAACCCACGACTCTCGGATCAGTAGTCAGGAGGACTAACCACTGAGCCACCGAGTCAGTTCACTTTATTCCTATTAAGAAAATAATATAATTATATTAAAGTTTACATTAAACTATTTAAATCAAGTTACACTTCAAGGCTCTGGAAATGTGATATGCAAAGACGCAGAGATAAGTACTTTCCTCATTTCCATCACATGTTTGTTGAGAGCTAAACGAATATCCGACTTTGGATCATGATAAGTGAGATAAGTACCGACTTCCTCCGGAAATATTCTTATCAAGGAGAGCACTGAACACAAAGACACCTGAAGATACAGATAAGTAGATAAACTTTTATCTAAGATGGTAAGGTGAGAATGGACACAAAAATCTTAGACGTTTTAAAGAAACTGCCGGAATATGACTAGATAGCTAGCTATAAAATACCGCAATACCGCACAGACATACACCCCGCTCCCTCCCCTATAAAACTTCTTTGTATATACGTATAAGAAAGAATATAGAAGCTTTATGTCGGGACTTATTTCTTTACATTAGATTCTGTAGCCAACCAGTAAATATTTAAAAAACTGACAAAAACAAATTGTAAATAGTCAACTTTGACGAGGTACTGTCGACAGAAATGTTCAAAAGCAGCTCTTCGAGATATAAATATAAGCTTCAGTTTCTGTTTTAGTTTTAGGGTTAGTGAACGTACTTACAAATTGCGTCTGATTACTCGAAGCACGCCACTTGACGTGCGCGTAATGGTGGTTGATGGTGCTCAAGTTAGAATTTGAATTTTTTACTCGCCTCTGCGATAAAGCCACCTGGCTGTATCCTGGCTACTGTGTAAAGAAACGCTGCGGGGCAAAATATTTTTTATTCCCGAGATGGGAGTAATAATATGAATAAGAGAATAGTTTTTGTAGTGTAAAACGTGGAGTGAGCGGTGCGTCCAAGATGAAGGGTTCCGCGCTCTTTTTAGTCTGGGATACTCGTAATGTACTACACAAAATGTAACTATAGGTACGTAGATCTTAATAGATCACAAATATCCATGACAGCAACGGTGCTAATAAAGACTAGGCCAGCGTTAATTGTCTCCAGAAGATGTTAGATAAGTACATTAACTGTCCCAAAATTATTTCAAAATCTAGCTCTACGTCAAGGAAATTCTAAAATATTCGGCTCAAATCTTTATCGCTTTAAGACTCTTAAAAATTAATAATGAAGTGCTTTGTAAAGTTTTACAATAAAAACGTGTAACAGTACTTAGTTGGCGTCTACTATTTTAATAAAACTGGACAAATTTTGTTCACGACTTTGCAGAAATCGTAAAAAATAGGAATGAAATTAAAGTCAGCAAATTACTAGATCTATATGAATGAAAAGTCTATTAAATCGTTGAAAAAAAGTTATTCAGAAAAATAAGTAGAAGCCTTCCTACACTTATTTACAACCTGCATTATAACCACCTGTGGTTTGTCCATGGATATCCCTGGATATTTGTCCTTGAAACTACGTTTATTACTCCCTGTTGCCAGGGAACCCTAAAACTGAGACGGATTGCGGGCGTGACCGAGCAACCGCGTCTCATTGTTTTTGTTGAAGCCTCTTTTTGTGGCTGCGAGTGGGTTAGCCGGGCCCGGCCGGCCGCTAGCCAGCCAGGCCTGCTTCTAAATCGATGTCTTGAATTTTTGTAGACGCTTTAATACATATAAGGTACATACGTAAACATATCTGTGTGTCTTCTATCTTAGTCTAATTAAATCATATTTTACGTATATTATTTACTCTGAGCTAATGAATGAAAACACTTTTTTTTCACAATTTAAAACAGGATCATATTAATTATATGTATAAACAATATGTTATACATGAAAAATAAGTTATTCGCTGGTACATACATAATCTCAACTTTATGACAATCTCGGACTATCGTTTCTCTACAGCTGTGACTATAGGGAAATTTGATGCAGTTATGAAAATAATTATTACCAATTCCTTCCTTTTCGTTGAATTATTATTACTTATCATAATAATAGTTATAAGTAAATTACTCGTAAGTCTAGTTTTACTTAGTTAATTAATCAATTACTTTTTCAATTTCAATGATTACTTCCTCAATATAAATGTTAGTGTGGAACTTGTGGAAGACAAATAACTATTACCCATAGTCCATTATATTTTATGAACTAAATTAATATTCAAAATAAATACAGTTATCTAACACTTAATTGGTCAAACGTCTTAATTTCGTTCACATTAATTGATCCACGTCGAAGTTATGTTATAATTTTAATATTGCCCAATTTATTTTTCAGGTTCCATTTGAAGAATGTAGATAAGCAACATGTCTCAACGGGACTTTTCCGAGGTTAGTGACACTAATGCACGTTAATATGCATAAATTGCTTTTTTGATATTAATTTGTATGACCGGGACGGACCCCCCGAGACGCGGCGCGTTTCATACCACGCACGGCTTCGACGCGCTAGATAAGATCTTATTGTGTGAATTCGAATCAAAACATGGTAATTAAGACATAAAATAAAGATTATTAGTACCTATTAGTAATTCATAAATATTTGAGTCGCACTGTATTCCACTTCCAAGTGCACTTTTCAGGACCATTCAAGGTGAATTTCTAGCAATATCGCCTTATACAGGATGAAGTTGAAATCTTGGAACAAATTTTAACTGTGGTTTCTGAAGAGTCCAATTTTTGGTAGCCAACTTTCTATGGAAAGTCCAATTTTTTTGCTCCGATTGAATTGGTTCCTTAGATAAAGTTGTTCAGTGTCATTACTGAAAGCCACAATTTAAATTTGGTCCACTATTTCAATTTCACCCTGTTTATGGATAATACTATCCACTCATTCATTACTCATATATTTTGCAAGTACTTAAGTAAAAGCCACTTTACATAATCATCAATTATCTTATCAGTCGAAAGACGTTCACTGCTGAATAGGCCTTCCTCGTACATAAATAATAGTAAATTAAAAATAAATAAATAAGAAAAACTATATTAATTAAATTTTTCATATTAAATAAAAATAAAAATGTTGATTGCCATTCATCAAAAATATACAGCACATGTTTGGTAGGCACCTATTTTGTAACATGTATACAATACAGGATACATTTCAATAATGAAATTAAATTTTCTCTAGGACAAAAACCTGACTAAAACAACTACGACTACCTCAAAACTCTCTCTACTTCCGCCTACTCTATGATGATGACGTGTGTTCCTCATCGTATTCCTTCAAGATTTCATCACAGCACGTCTATACCCGAACGTGTGAACGCACTGCACAGAGCACAATGCACATGCGCGTGACTTGCGTTTTGTTCCTCACTAGCGCAGCCCTCGCTCGTACCGTACCCACAGATGAGGGCAAAGTGATAAGTTGCTGACTGTTACAGCGCACTCTTAATAAAACAATGACCGAATTCAAAATTTGGCAAAATGAGTTTTGATAAAAAACCAACCTAAAAGAGAGACACTCGCGTGTGCAGTGGGACGAATAAAGACGCAAATATTTTGTTACCTTATTGCTTAAGAAATAAAGGTGTTTTTTTTTTACCGAGACTGTGTGGCTTGATCTTTTAGGTCGGGTTTTATCAAAACTCATTTTGCCAAAATTATGAATTCGGTCGTCGTTTTATTAAGAGTGCGACAGAAAGCGCGAGAACAGCGAAGGGTCACACCCCGGACGCTCCATACAAATCATCCTCCATACAATACAAACCTCCCATTCTAACACGTAGCAGCAAACAAGATAACTGAGTGACGACTGTATGGACCGTCATCAGATCGTAACCATAGGGGAGATCGCCTACAGAGTGGCAGAGATTGTTCATACTATACTGTATGTATTATATTACATATTTTTGTGGTAGAGCTCTCATGACAAAAAGGTTATTGTAATAATGGTGCTTAAAATTGTCAAATATGGAATAAATAATATAAAAATCAGTGAGTTGAAAAGTTATACCTACTGGCTGTAAATCGATTTCACGAAGTTTACAAGTAAGATACAAATATGTATAATATTTCAAAGTCAGCTTTTGAGCTTTTAAGTAAATAAAACACAACGTTTTCATTTCAACGAGCTCCAGGGCTTTATTAAAAGACGTATTGTAGTTTCATTCTACCTAAATGAAACTGAAGAAGGATCCCGAAGAAAATACCGAACATTAACTTTTCCTTTCAACAAGTCATGCTCTCAGGGTACAAGTGCCGACCTAATCTGATCAATCCGACTTTCTTCACAAGCATTCCAGAACACGTTCCCATCGTGGAGGTTGCTAGTTGCTCGTTGTACCGGGCGGGCGTCGTCGTCGGCGCAGCGGCGCGGGCGGCGGCGCAGACGCAAGGCGCGGTAACACATAATCCGATACAAATTAATGTGATTCAAACGCTGCGAGCCGATTGAAGGGTAGAGCCTGTTCTGCGCGTGAGCGCGTGGCCTCGGTACCATAACTACAATAGGATTATATCGTACATACTTATACCTCAGCCCTTAGCAAAGCAGGTTACTTTTCGCTAGAAATTGGTTGCGATTGATTTGGCTCTAAACTATGTTGATTTAATCTCTTAAAAAGCGAGATTGGAAAGTTTGACAGTCGAACTTGTCTATTTTTTCTTGGGAATAAAATTATCAGGAGCCCTTCGATATGTTTTTATCCGACTAATCAGGCTGAGGGTCATGTTTTTCGGGTGTATTAGGTATGTAAAAAGGGTATGTCCGTTTCAATGTTACCACATCTTGCCTAAATGGTTTGATGGATTTAGAACTCAAATTATCTTTAGAATTGTCTTGATCCCTAGATTAAAATAGGATTTATTTTATGTAGTCGGGTCTTTTTTATTTCAGGTTATTTCTTTTGTTTTCTAAGTTTTAAACGAGCAAGTTTTCAAATCCGTTTTAAATCAAGTTATACGAAAAAATACGTTTAATCAATTGAAGTGAAGCTATCATCAAAGAAATCAGAATCAATATTTTGATATTCTATGCAAAATAAACATGAACTCAAAATTTCTAACTAAAGAACACACATGTGATTAAACACATTACTCACTTTATAGCCATACCGCCTGCAACGGACAGTGTATCGTACTTGTGAAATTTAATTTAATTTTTATTAGCAATCTTAAAATCTTTAAATTTCTCATCTAATGTCATTGAGTGGTTTCACAGCTACCTTCATGGCCGTAAACAGTGTGTAGGTCTGAATGACAAGTTATCTGAACCTTGCTCGATAACAGCGGGCGTGCCTCAGGGTGGAGTATTATCACCGCTCCTCTTCTCTATATTTAATAACTCAATTACTCCACTTATAAGCTCTTCTTTTCCTCTTTACGCTGATGATCTTCAAATACAATATACAGGGTGTTAAAAAAGTGCGTTTGAAATTTTAAGGGGTTACTCAGAATCAAGTACAGAACTCTGGAAAAATATTGAAAAAATCCGCTCTTCAATTATTTTTTTCAGATTCTCATACTAAATCTAAATAGTGAATCGAGAATTTGTATGAAAAACTGCAAAAAAAATCGAAGAGCGAATTTTTTCAACATTTTTCCTGGATTCTATACTTGATTCTGAGTAACCTCTTAAAATTTCAAACGCACTTTTTTTAACATCCTGTATTCCCAAGCATCCCTGCAAAATCTTCACTCAGCCATTGATCAAATTAACTGTGATTTAAATAAAATTAGCAAATGGTGTAAATCTTACGGCTTGACCATAAATCCTATCAAATCCCAAGTAATTGTCATTGGAGGCTCGAGACAGATAGCTGGCATTTCTTTCGACAAGCTACCACCTGTGGTATTAGATAATACGCCTATCTCTTTCAGCAGAGTTGTAAAAAACCTAGGAATCTTGCTTGACAATACGCTGTCTTGGTCTGCACATGTTACTGAGGTCAGTCGTAAGTTGTTTGCTGCTGCTCATTCATTAAGGCGTTGGAAAAATTTTCTCCCTCTTAAAACTAAGATTGAGTTAGCGCAATCCCTCCTCTTACCTATATTGGACTACGCTGATGCGAGCTACCCAGACCTTAACGAGGATCTTAAATCAAAACTGGAAAGGTTACAAAATATGCGCATTCGATTCATATTTGGTCTTAGAAAATTTGATCACGTATCTGAATATCGTACTCAGCTCAAGTGGCTGCCAATACGTGAACGCCGGAACTGTCATATTCTCTACCTTCTTTTCAACATCTTATACAACCCTAACGCTCCAACTTACCTAAAGAATAACTTCTCTTACCTTGGGTCAGACCACGACCGAGCACTCAGGTCTAAGGAAGATAACCTACTGAGACCCACATACTGTCAATCTCGTTACTACAGTCAGTCTTTCACTGTAACCTCTGCCTTACTCTGGAACACCTTACCTTCTCATATTCGTCACGCTGAGTCACCAGCAGCTTTTAAGCTGCGCCTAAGGAAATTACTCCTTTCTCAATAGTTTGTGCGTTATTTATCTAATAGTATATATATATATATATATATATATATATATATATATATATATATATATATATATATATATATATATATATATATATGTATATATTTGTATTTATCAGGTATATAAATGCGTTATTTATTTAACTCATATCTATAAATGTATATATGTTTTGGTTATTTTAGGTATATTTTTAGCTATTACGTTTTTTGGTTCTATTCCCATGAATATACTATCGTTGATATTGTCCTATATTTTCATTTCTTTACCCAGGGTAGTCTGGAAGAGATCGCTCGTAGCGATAAGACCGCGTTTGTACACATAGTCTTAGTCATTTTTATTTTGTAATGTTCTCCTTGTGTGCAATAAAGTGTTCATACATATTATTACTTTTAGCAAATAAAGGACCTGTGAATATATCCATGCATGTACTGATATAATATTCTTTTATAATATTAAAGGAAAGTGCAGGTAAAGCTTTCATACTTAATTGAAACATAAAGCACGAAAGTTTATTTCATTTGAGTTTATGGAACAGTGCTTCACTCTATATTTTATTTTATTATTATATAATAATAGCTCCTTTAATAGATACGGAGCTTCATTATTAGTAAGAATTGTAACAAATTACACGGGTCTTCATACATATACGCAACACATCTCTGTCATACATAACATTTTTGGAAATTAACTATTTCAATTTTAATAACTTTTATAGACTTTCTTATTTTGAAATAAAAGACTGTAGGTAAATTACTATTTTTAAAACCTGTCAAGTATCTGTTAATCAATTTCGCCAACAGTATGTCTGTATGCCAACAAAACTTCAGCTATAAGCGATTCTTTAGTAGTCTGTGACAAAATCATTATAAATAGAGTTGTACTCACTAGTCGACGATTAGTCGGGAATGCCGACTAGTTGGCAACCTTCATCTTAAGCGACCAGCCAGCAATTTTGCCGATATTGTGTTTCTTACTGTAAAGCGTCACAAAATTCAACATTATCGCCAATTGTCTTTCAGCATTTATACATTTTACAGGGTGTTCAAAAAGTGCGTTTGAAATTTAAAGGGGTTACTCAGAATCCAGTATAGAATCAAGTATAGAATACAGAAAAAATATTGCAAAAATCCGATCTACACCTTTTTGTTTTCAGTTTCTAATACAAATTATTGATTCACTATTCAGATTTAGTATGCGAAATGAAAAAAGTAAAATAAATGTATAAGATGCTACTTTATTAGTGCCCGATATTTAAGTCAGTGCTTCTCCTCCTGATTCTGATCAACTTTCTCCAAGGAACACATAGACAAATCGCAAAAAAATACTTTACTCTTCATACTAGGTAATTTAGCCGCTCGGCTGATCAATTTGTATGAAGAGTCCAAATAATGTTTTGCGATTTTGGGGAAAGTTGATCAGAATTAGGAGAAGAAGCACTAACTAAAATATCGGGCACTAATAAAGTAGCATCCTAATATTGGATTTTTCGAATATTTTTCTTACATTCTATACTCGATTCTGATTAATCCCTTAAAATTTTAAACGTACTTTTTAACATACTTTATAAACAATCCTTTCTTTTTTTTACATTTCCATTAAGAAGTAGTACTAACTTTTAATTAAATAAGATTTTATTTCTATAAATGCAAAAATTCGCGTGGACCAAGGTAACTTGCCGACTAGTCAGCAAAATCAATAGTTAACCTATCACATCACTAATTATTATTAGTTTCTCAGTTCATTACGTTTTCTTACAGAGACAGATAATATTGCCAGCGTATAATTTAGTATAATAATAGTGTCATCATTTCAGTAAGCCACTAAAGACTGAACACTCCTCAGAAATAATAGATACTGGTGGCGAACTAAAAACGAAATGGCTGGATAAAACATGGACACTTCTCAGCGTTAACTCTAGTAATTACATATTATTTTATAGTCTTTTGTCTGGCTGACAATACGTCATATCTCTAAAGATGACGAAGCTAGCTTTTCGCACACCATAACTATTAACTGACGAGGAAGTATTAATAACTATGCAGGAATCTCAACGACCACACATTCAAATCGCATAACGCACGTACAGGACCTTATAGTATCCCTAGCTCGTTATTTAAGACATATTTAAGACTCAACTTGGTATCGGCTCGTAAGCAGGGACAACTCTGATTTTTATTCAATTCGTTGGTGTCGTTAAAATTTGGAATGCCTTTTTTTTACCCTCAATTGGTAGGCCCTTGGCATCATCTCACCTGATGGTAAGTGATGATGATGCCGAAGATGGAAGCGGGCTTACCAAGATTCCCCAACGCAATGGGGAACTGGCTATCTTTATGCCGGAATACATCAATGCTGTTAACATTGATGTTTGGCGGAAAGACTTAGTTAAGATGGTGGTAGCAAGCCAGGCGGGCTCAGAAAATGCCCTATCACCAACCAAACCGAGTGCTACAAAGTTGGACCCCGCCGGGAATCGAAACCGCGACCTCCTGATGTAAAGCGAGTGATCTAGCCACTAGGCGGTTGAAATATGCATATAACTTCGGTTATAGAATTTGGAATTTAAAATTTCAAAATTCAAATCAATACTAAATTTATTTTAAATAATCATATTAAATATGAAATGTCTGTGACATAAAAATGACGATTTGTATTTTTTACCTTTTGTTTATTATGCTAGTGTATAACCATTCGCTAAGAAAACGGAAGCCTAATTAGAACCATACGATACGATCTCTAAAATGGAATTAGTTTATATTTAATTGCATAGATAAAATTCTTGGCACACTAATTTGCCAGCAAATAACGCACGGTGTAATGGACGATAAAGCAAATGAATAGCATCCGCGGTGACTGAGGTTTAGGCTATGTCCACAACTCCATAATGGTATTGCGATGTGAATAATTTATGGAAAAAGCGGCCAAGTGCGAGTCGGACTCGCCCATGAAGGGTTCCGTAGCAGCAAGTAACATAATATAAAAGTTCTTGTAGTTCGTTGTAGGTAAATTGAGGTTTACAATTTAGGACGTATTAAAAAAACTACTTACTAGATCTCGTTCAAACCAATTTTCGGTGGAAGTTTGCATGGTAATGTACATCATATATTTATACTAAAGAAAATATATGGTGTACACCATATATTTTCTTTAGTTTTATCATTCTCTTATTTTAGAAGTTACAGGGGGGGGGACACATTTTACCACTTTGGAAGTGTGTCTCGCGCAAACTATTCAGTTTTGAAAAAGAATGATATTAGAAACCTCAATATCATTTTTGAAGATCTATCCATAGATACCCCACACGTATGGGTTTGATGAAAAAAAAATTTTGATTTCAGTTCTAAGTATGGGGAACCCCCAAAAGTTATTTTTTTTTCTATTTTTGTGTGAAAATCTTAATGCGGTTCACAGAATACATCTACTTACCAAGTTTCAACAGTATAGTTCTTATAGTTTCGGAAAAAAGTGGCTGTGTCATACGGACGGACAGACAGACAAACAGACATGACGAATCCATAAGGGTACCGTTTTTTGCCATTTGGCTACGGAACCCTAAAAAACCAGCTAAGTGTAAGCTTGGACTTCAGCGTCACGGATTCCGTACTATGCTGTTTTTTTATTAAATCACGTAATGCGAATATCATGAATCCTAGTACAAACATCGAAACTTATTTAGAAATTTGATATGCTTCAATAGGGTATTTTACTCTATACAAGAAAAAATCTAAAACTGCTTATTTACTGTGGTATTTGTAATACGTAATCGATTTACTATGATTTCTATACAATAAAATGAGAAAAAACATTTTATTTTTGATTTCCAAAAATCAAGTTTTTTAATCTGTTATTCAAGTATCTGAAACGACAGCCGCCATGCTGGTTGTCAGGTGACGTCACAATAGTGGTAAACAATGACATTTTGTTCGCGATAAAATTTTAGTACAGAGCTGTTTTGTTTACTCCTGGAATGACGTCACGACCTAAGCATCATGGCGGCTATCGTTTTCGGGCGCTAATTGGGAATGGTAATTTAAAATGTATTTTTGGGGTACTTATAGGTTTCAAAAAAATTAAAAAAATATATTTTTGACTTTTTCCCACCTAACAATCAATTTGAGATACTTTTAAAAAAATTGTGAAAAACCCTATTGATATGCTTATTATTAAATGTGGCTTCTAAACTTTCTGAAGGAACCCGTACAATCGGAGAAAAAATGGACATCTCATACAAATTAATCATGTTGATTTGAACGTTGCGAAGTGAGACTAAAATTTCAGCTGTATAATTACTTTTTATACGATCATCCTTCACTCATAATTTTGTCGCTTCATAGTCAAATTAATATTTGCCGTACTAATGTGAACAAAGCTTTACTCTGCCATTAAAGACTAATAATAGTACAGTCAGATGGACCTACTTTCTAAGTGCTAAGAAAAGTATTTATTTGAGAGCAAATTATTTTAATTTATAGGTCCACATTCATGATACAGATTAGGATTTTACTTAGACTAGTAGAGAGCGATAACACAACACAACTTCACTCAATCTTCTGACCAGGTGTATGCTACCTAAACAATAATAGACAGTATTTAAATACACTTGACTGACTCGGTGGCTCAGTGGTTAGCGATCCTGACTACTGATCCGAGAGTCGTGGGTTCGATCAACATTTCTGTGATGAGCAGATTTGTTTGCTCTGTGTCTGGGTGTATTATATCTATATATGTATGTATTTAGATGTATATGTGTATGTACATCAGCCTCTGGTTTCCATAATACAGGGAATCCTAGTTTGGGGCCAGATGACTGTGTGTGATTTGTCCCGGATATTATTATTATTACTTTAGACAAAACTATGTACTTGCAAGATTGACAGCTAACATCTGGCAATTTTGCAAGCCGTTAAAATGTGATTCTTTACATTGATTCACACTGTAAACCCGCAAGAATCTAAACCTCAACTCAGCTCATCTACAAGTAAAAACAAACCTTCAACATTGTAAAAACGTATGCAAGTCCACGAGCCGTTCTTGTAATATGAGTTGTGACAACAACAAGTAATTTCTTCTTGCAATAAATTCAGTGACCAACCTATATCGTGCCAACGGGGACACGGGTCCCTTCCAATAATATCTACTTCCAAAAGTTAGGTTTGACTCAAAACACGTGGGTGAGGTCCACATTGGTGAAAATTGTGTCAAGTGGCGTACTCCAATGTCTCACTCTAACAATGATAGCGACCGGCATCAAGCACGGAAACGGTTAAATAAATACATACCAGTACTCTTGCATGACAATAAAAAATCCGGCCAAGTGCGAGTCGGACTCGCACACCGAGGGTTCCGTATAAATTCATAATCACATATGTCTTAAACTCTATATCAAATTCTCAGGCCTGCAATCCCTTGAAGCTGTGAAATAATCAAACTTCTATGTCAACGCAATCAAGAGATACGGCCGTTTATGCCGCACAAAAAATTTTGATGTAACTAAAAATTTTTGGTTTTCAGACTTTTCCCTTTACTTGTGTTATAAGACATTGCTATCTGCCAAATTTAATGATTCTAGGTCAACGGGAAGTACCCTATAGGTTTTGATTCCCATGCAAGTGTCCAAATAAGCGGCAGATACGGCAACAAACAAAGTGATCCTATAAGGGTTCCTTTTTTTCCTTTTGAGATACTAAAAATGAAACGATTCAATCCCTGCAGCCGTCCTTTCCCTGAATCAAGAGCTAGAATCCCAGCCTGGCTCGGTATTATACCAAAAGCAGTCATTCTGCGGTTGAATACAACGATATCCGGTGCCCAATGCTTTGCGGCCGCTGCGGTCGCCGCGAGATCACTCCACTCACCCCATCGCATTACACATCTTTGCATGCCACGTTTTAAACCACTCAAACTCCGATTTTATAGCTCAATAATACCTTAGACAATGTGATTGGTTAATTTGAAATTCGAAATTCTATAATCTTCGTAACCCATGAAAATGAGAGCGCTATCGAATTAAACGGACGTTTTATGACGTGAAGATTAAAAGGGAAAATATTGCGACGAAGTTAAATTGTATTGAAAATACTGGTGCAGTTTTCGTAAGGACAGTATTGGCGCCAAGTGGTGACCGTATATGTTGTTAGTTGGTAGTGGAAGTGACTGATATTATAGCATCTTGTATACGGGAACATTCTATTGGAAAACTGTGTCCATCAATATGGATGTCCATGTTTTTTTTTTCATCGATTTGAAGTAAAATATTACTTATGTGTGTAAATTCAGAAAGTTTATTTACAATACCGAACATTTCCATAGTTCACCAAGTAAAAGTACCTGCGGTTACACATAGTGTAATTACTAATTATATATTTTTTCGCGGTAACCTAGCCCATGATGGATGAGACCAATTTTGTCGTCGGCTAATTTCAGGATGGCCGACACGGGTGCGTTCCGCCCTCGCTACATTCTTGCACGTCTAATAACTAATTAACTTTGCCAGCCTTCCCTACGGACGGTTGGGAACAGATAAGTATTCAGAGTAAAAATAGGAAACCTATAAGCATATGAACAGGGTCTTTTTAATCAGAATAGGATCACCAAGGACTTGAACTGAGCCTATAATCTAAAACTATAATTATTACTGAATTCGCAAATCAGTAAATATTACATTATTTACTGGATTTATCGAACAAATCTGTTAAATTTTCAACTACTGTATATAGCAAACATTTTCTATTTCTAGATTAAAACTAAAAAATGATAGCTCTATCACAGAATTCACGAAAAAATCTTACATTCCTATCCTTTACAAAATTTTAAAAATGTAACAAGAAGAAATGTTTCGCGGTATGTGGCATTTAGTTCAGCTAATCCAAATCCGTATCTGTTCCATGTTCAACATCTTGGATAATCTCTGCAGTGCAATTGTTATTATAAGGCACTCTACTCGATTACAGCGCCTGGCTTGTTCTGTCCGACGACGCTGACTCAAATAAGCAATCTTGAAACGGACACGCCGTTAGTTTTTTATAAACCACTTCTTGTGAACCCTAAGCTCCATAGCCATATTAAAGTATACAAACTTTTCTTACCATATTGGTTATATTTTTCTTAAAAAGAATTCCAACAGGCTTGCAATACTGGCCAGCTATAAAGTTCACTCTGCGACCACGCCCACACGATCGGTTTGCAAGAGTTAAAAAAATAAAAGACTTAATCCGCGATAATGTTCGGCTTAATAACGGGCTGGATTATAATTAAATGCAAGAAGAAACAAATTCGATGGTAGATGGTAGTCATTAAAAGAGTTTAAATTAAACGGGAATAGGTTTGGTCTTTGGAAATTTAACACTTAACGTTTTAAGAGAAATCGTTAAAGTTACGTGTACTTAAATGGTGCAATTAACAGATTTATTGGTCTGGGTAACAAACTGAACCAAAGCATATCAGTTTTATTTAAATCAAACTAATGGTAAGAGATAATTCTCCTACAATGTCAGAACCGTTTGCCGGCTGTCACTTTGACAGTAAAAACAACATGGCGGTGGTGGTGATTGCGCGCGAAATCGATCATCACGAGCACATTATGAGCGCATTCCACTTGCATCTCACGCGTGCCGGAACAAAAACTACTGTACAAAAGTAATTCTTCTCGGAATATCATTATAATGAGTATTAGAAAATCATCTCCGCTGCGAACCGTGTAGAGTACGCATATTCCTACGTCATTCTGAAAATCCATGAGATAATTTTGAATTAGAGATGCGCCGAGTACTCGTTTACTACTCGGTACTCGGCGTACTCGGCGCTTTTATTAATACTCGTACTCGGCCGAATTACTCGGTTCAAATAAAGTAATACAATTTGAGAGATAATATAACAAAAACAAGCCTGTTTATTAAATAAAGTAATGAGATTTTATTAAAGAAAACAAAGGGAACTATGATTTATGTAGAGAACAGTATTTTAAAACTGAACTATTATTATTTACAATGAATAACAAACAACAACATTATAAAGGATTCAAGACATTGATATTTGAAATTAGCAAAGGCAAGTTAAAATGCAGGAATACAAGGACTCTCTAACAACTTGTTCTTTTTGAAAGTAAAAAAAAGCGACTGAGGAGCGAGCATTAGCGAGCTATGAAGGAGCAAGGAATTACTGTCATGGTAAAAAAATCTAACTAGAGATTTTGATGGCGATCGATTGTCTTGCACTAATAATAATAATAATAATATTCGTTTATTTCTCTTTCACAAAGGTAACACTTAGAAATAGATACTATAATTAATTGTGTAACATAGTAAATTTATAATGTTCCTTTGTGAGAGACTGGTGTCCGTAGTAGGGTAACCTGTATTACAGATCGCCAAAAACATTACTGTGTATGTGTGTGTGTATCTGTTTGTGCATGACTGTCCAGTACTCTAGCGCCATAATCACTGGAGAAAGTTGGCTTTTTGGGTTAGGGCAATATTTTGTTAATATCTCCAACCGTTTTTTATTTCTTCATAGATATTACCCGCTTCAGAAAACAATCGCTCGTATTTATACATATATCAACTTGTTGAACTCTTTTTTATGAGCAGCGAAAAAATCGCAAAGGTCAACAGATAAAAACATCAAGGACACCTACATTTCATTTTTTTTGTAAAATTAAATTATGTTTTTACTGTGTAGTAATATTGGGATAGGACACCAAACTGCTGTAGTAGCTACTCCAAACGAGAAAACTTCGTACGACAGAACTCACTGCTATAGACGAAAAAACCTTATAAGCTGATATTTTATCTAATCTAAAGATATATTATGAGTCATTTGTGTTAAACGTTTTATCTGGGGCCTTCCTGATGCAAAGGTTGTCCATCGCTATTTAGCGTGGAAACGCTGCAAGCTTTATGAGCACCTTTGCGTCTGGAACGTCTAAGGGTGGACTTTTCGACTAAAGAAGCCTTATGGTGGATTTTTATATTAATAATTGACTATATGTAATATTGTAATTTAGTTTGCTAATTAAATGAGATTTTATGTAAAAACAAATTATCAATTATATATATTAACTGAACCGAGTAACTCGGCCGAGTACTCGGTTTGGTAAACTTTAAACCGAGTAATACTCGGTACTCGGTAAAACTTGTACTCGGCGCATCTCTACTTTGAACCTTTAACGGACCAACGTGAGACGTAAAATAAAACGCAAGATTTACATAACTATAGGCGATTTGTATATAACTGTAGGTGATTCGATTTGCCATTCAAAATACCTCGAATACTACATGAATAACTGTATTTCATTTCCCCGTATTTTCCATACACCATACAGATTTCATTTAGGAATAGGGAATTTTCCACGGCTTTCTTTTTCTCTTTTTTTAGTTTACTCAACTAGATGGCACTGATCAACTTTGGAAATAAGAAAATATCTAAAAAGTCGTCAAAACTGATTGATATTACTGACTAATATTATAATAATGATGAATAGCTTTCGAAGATTACTTTCATTAAATACTTTTTTGTATTTGATCCAAAAAATACTTTTCATAATTTTTGATGCATAAAGCTTGTCATTATTGTTTTTATTTTTCTTAAAAGAATTCTAACATGATACCGAGTTATAAATTGCATTTTAATCATAAAAATGTGTTAAAATCAATTTATTTTTGGTTTGGAAGAACAAATAACATATAACAGAGAAACCAGAACGCAACCAGGTTATCCATACTTGACCAAGTTGGAAATTTATCGTTTATGTTAATTCAATTAATAAGAATCTGTGTTCGTGTGGCTTTTTATATATTTTCAACAATATTGAATCTATTTTGGTACCGTAAATTCTACGCTGCTTTTAAAAATACATTGCCAAAGTTTAGAAACGCCATCTATTGAGAATCTTATGAACGGTGCGACACACGTCATCTGAAAACTCCCTACACCATAAACTGGGCCCAATGTGTGCAAATATGTGCAGGGCCGTTCCGTTCGCAATTTTAGGCATGCCGCAGATGATGCTGAAATTGAATGAAGAATATTAGAAAGGCACTAAAATTCGTCTTCTGAAAAAACGAACTGAACGAACGAAACGAAATTTTACAAATGGTTGTTTCGTTGTGTCGATATTTCCATTTGTTTAACAGATTCAATGTGTGTGTGTGTGTAATCAACCTTACAGAACGGTAGTTTGCGTGCCAAGCCGCCCCATCGCCCTCCCATGCTCCCTGAGAAGAATTCTAGGCCTTATAAATAACCTAAAACAGCGAACAATGGTGAATTCACATAGTTACATTACGATTATTGCTTGGGCAATCTTGTTCGTTTGAACTGGAACTGTGCGTATTATCATAAAACTATTCATATGCTATTGTTATTTTACCATTACATTATACTAAAGACATCGTTACCTAGTCGTTTTTTGTCAATTATAGATGGAAAACAGAGTTTTTTCCAAATGTGAATAAGTTCCTGTGCGGGTACGAAAACCAATATTTCGTCATAATTTAGGAGAACCTGCCCTAATGCTACCACTATCTTGTAGTTATTTGACAAGACTTGAGACTGAACTACTTTATTTAAAAGATAGTTTTTGAAACTCTATTTGAGTACTGTCGTTATAGCTGGTCAGCCGAACAAAAGACGCGGGATCACTCACGTAATCGTAATTGTCCAGGAACGCCAGGAATTCGCGCTCGTGTGTGATTTTCCAACAAAAGCCAAAAGAAATGAAAACATAAGCATATCCCGTACAGCTTTGTAAGAATAACGAGTGTTCTCCCCTCGGTCGGTTTATACGCGAGTCGTGACTGCGCCCGCGCCTTCGGCACACCATTACTCAGCAACAGATGCGCGGAAGTCGAGAACACGAATTTTTAATGCATATTGAAGTGTCGCTGGAAGCCAAACAGATTTGTAAAAATGTGATTTACTCTAAAAATAAATAAACAATGCATTCTATACTTCAGCTTCGAAATCATTTTTAATATTTCATGCCTAATAACTTCGCATCGCTTTTATAGGCATAACGGGGCGGATGAAGTTATGATTCCCATAAAATTCATATTCGTGGTTCATAAAAAGCAACTTTAAACAATCAAAAATTACCGAAATCCGGTCTCAAAAATTATTATGTGATTTGTCTCGGCAACCCACACACGTTAATTGTTTTATTCTCAACCAGCAACAGGTAAAAATTGTAATTATCGAAAGGTGCACACAATGAGAAAATGGGCGGGAAAAAAAATAGACAAAGGACGACCGACACGTCATGTTTTTTCCCCTTTTTTGAGCCGCAACGTACCTGTCGGGGTGTGGCTCAGATGAACGTGAACTTGGACTAAATATGTGACATAGGTAAATAACATGTACTTATTTTGATCATCTTATACTAAGAGCTCGTTAGTCTATAATTGAAATTTTAGACAGTCTAAATGTCCATCTTCTTCATAATTTTTAATATTTCGTCAAAATTCTTTTTAATTAAAAAAAGCCTTTAACTGCGCTATTTATATAACGTAAATCTTAAAATTACCTCAAAACTTTATCAATATAAGTTAGGAGTAGCGTCTAAAAGATTAATTACCATGTTTTTGTGTAGATCATATCTTTTCTTCTTTACCTATATATCAACAGGGTGTTTTTTACAAAGAGATTTAGACTGCGTTTACGTATGCGTCTTTCCGAGACTGAGGTAGAAAACGCAGTGTGAATATCAAATTTATATTCTGAGAAATTTCATCCCTTGCATGATATCAAGATGATGCTCGTTAACATGATATAATATTTGTTTGTTAGTTTATTTATTTACTTATATGATCCAAAAAATCTCACAGCACAAATATACTTATTTTATAAATTCTTAAGGTAAATTCTAATGGCCAAAAACGAGATTTCAATGTTAGATTTTTTTTATGCAATGATTATCAGCTTTACTATAAAATAACCCTTGTTTGTAACTTGCGAGTGTAGTGAGTAGGTGTATCATACTCGTAGGTACGATAACGCGAGTGTCTACCTGATTTAAATAATTGTTATTCTCTTAGAATAGAGTTACGAAACTAAGTTCTCTTGTACCAGGTTCTCCTATACTGCCCTCATAATGAAGAAGGCCGCAAAGTATACGGAAACTCCATATACAGGGTGTAACAAAATTAGTGTAGGACCCGTTAACTGGGGATTCTACTCATCATACTGAACAACTTTTGTTCTACGACTTTGTTGGACTCTCCATACAAAATGGCAAAACAGATGATCAGTTTGTATGAAAAGTCCATTTTTTTTGTGATTTGAGCAAAGTCGTAGAACAAAAGTTGTTCAGTACGATGAGTAGAATCTCCAGTTAAAGGGTCCTACACCAATTTTGTTAAACCCTGTATAATACTTTGCGGCCTGTTTTCTTTTCTTATGAGGGCAGTATAGGTATGATCAAATCAATGACATCAACGTCTGTCGTAGACGATGTAGGACACGTTTCACAAACAGTTAGGAAAATTTGTACTTAAATAATTTCGAATAAGCATGATTTGCAGGTATTTAATAACTGCTCTCAGTAATATTTTAGAACGACATCGTTCTATTCCATTATCCTTAGAGGTGTCTACAGGGTGCCTCTCGAATCGAAAGAAAGAAAAGCCACCAAAAACTTCGCCAGTGTGATCAAAATGTGTCGTAATAAAAATATGCTATTAAAAAGTTCCACATTTCGAAGATTACTAAGCTACATTGGGCGGTCCGCGATTTTAAACACTAAACACAAATGAAAGGTCGTTTAAAGAAAAAATAATTACCCAATATGCCGGCCGCGACGGCAATCAGGCGCCTCTTTAAACGAAATTTTAATAAACCGAATAAGGAGCGATTACGCCCGCCATTTTTCAAGATGGCTGAAACAATCGGTGATCTGATCATTATATGGCGAGATGAGTTGGTGCCTCAAGACAGGTCACTTGGCGGATATTTTGTCTTACTTATTTAACTTGGTAGTTGTTTGTCGTTGAATTGTCTTCGAATGTATGTATGTACGAAACCGTACCAACCAACCCTATGTGTCATGTGTATCAGCTTATAAAAAAACTCATATTAATCTTCTTCTATAAGTATGAAAGTTTGAAATAACTGATTTATAAAAAAAATACTCAAATTTTACTTTAAACTTCTACAAATGTGATGATCGCTAAATAACTATTTCCGAGATCTTTTAGACAGTGAAATTGACAGATCTTTTAGAAGTCATGAAAACGGCATCTTTTATCTCCAAAAATTCTTCTTGAAAAATCTTACAAAACAAAACGCTAAACTAAATTGTCACACGTTGCCAAAATAAAGACTTCACTGACGCCGGCCCGTTGAAAGATGCAACGGACACCGGGTCAAATTTGCCGAATCCATCTCCCTGTAATTCGTGGCTTTCACACCTTCCATCAGCCGTCCAGTTTCCAGGACTCGTATTGATAAACCTTCACGTAGTTAATTACGATCCGGAACCTCTACCGCACCGGGCGGCATAACCTTTATATGAAAACTAAGCGATAAACGACGAGAAGTGAAACGCCCTCATAACTGTAACCCTTATAGGGAGAAATATTATTAAAGACTTAAAACGTGCAGGTAAAATGTTGATATGTGAGGTAGATATGTGTGACGAGGGATGTCTTTTAACTGGTCTTTTTTAAAATAAATAAATAAAATAAAAATAAACTGTCTCACGGTATTTATTTAGTATTATTTTTTATTAATTATATATGTAGCATATTCTAAGATATATATGTATCGTGCAATCTGTTAATTTTGTAAAAATACCATTTTTGGTCGATTGTCACTTAATTAACTTTTTTAATTAAAACAACCTCGAACAAACTCGATCACGTTTGGTCACTTCATTATATGGGAAAGGCTGTGGAAAAATCTTGAATATATTTTTTGATAACGACAAATACCCTCCTCTTACTTTTTGTTATACCAAAAAAACCTTTTTGGAAAATGTTCACCCTAGAATATTTCACTTACGTCACAAAACATGTTCTCTTCTCCGAGGCTGTTCAGCATCAAAGAGTGGGATATTGAGACGAAGCGAGGGAATGCAGCGTGAGAAAAAAACACTCTCGCTTCCGATGCGCTCGGCTAGATACCACTGTGCGGAGACGAAGTATAGGTTAGCGCGGCCTACACAGTGGGTCCAGCGGCGCGGCGGTCCAAACTGAGTAACATTTATTATAACCATAAAATTTAAATTAATAATTTCAATCTTGTTAATTGCTATACAAAGTAAGCTAATAATTTATCAGGCGCATAATATACAGAATGTCTCTTTCAAAGAGTAAAGTTTAACAAAAGAATACTATTTAAAAATACGTGGAAATGGTTGAACTACTAATGACTATATCTTTAATCTAAGATAATGTAGGTCATTGTAAGTATAAAATTTGAATCCTCAGACAGAAAAATGTCTGGGATGAGATAAGAGTCTTTACCTATTTGTGGAGTCTCCACATCAATTCACCCACAGTGCAAAGGAGCGGCAACGGCGCGGCGCGGTGGCGCGGGCGCAGGTGGCGATCACGCCCTCGCGCCCGCGTCAGCGCCCGCGCTGCCGGCCTCACCGATTTTAGAATACCTTTGTTTTAGAGTTCAGCGCGTTTAGATATAATAAGAAAGGAATAAGCACTTTCACAGCACAATACTAATACTATATGTGATTCGTATGCATCGATAAAATGTTAAAAGAAGGGTATCATTTACAGAAACTGTAATATCATAGAATAAAGGTATTATCGAATTTATCATTAAAATTGCTGTATTTATTTTATCCTTCAAAAACACAGCTCTAATTTGCCAAGTACAACTAAATAAATAATTGATTTATGTCTAATTATTTTTAGCGTCACAACATGATTTAATTTCCTATAATTCACTTCCTGATTATCTGTAGTTCATATTTCCAACAATAATTTTACAATAGTTTGTTTCACGGAACCCATTACGTTTTTTATGCGGTCACGATTGTCCATCAATTTTCGGAAAGGGAATCTGGAATTCGGTAGCAGGTTGTCATTTGTCTTTTTTATTTTTATTACACGCGTATTATCGCCGCATCGTCGCCATCCTTATGGCTTTCAAACGGTTTTTTATAAGTTTAAATATTTATATTTCTATTCATAGCTCGTATCATAAACCCTCTGTTGTGTACACAGATGTCTAAACAATACTTTTAATAAATATGTATAATGGATATGAATTTATATGGTTTCGAATAGCGCATAAAATTATAATAAAGCTTCTTTACATGTAAATCGCTTTATCACATAATTAAGTTTTAATAAAATTTCCTTTAGTAGCTAATCTTGTTTAATTATTCTGCTTTTTGCCACAGAAACATACCTATGTATAAGTAAAAAAAAATGTTATCAGCATACAAACCATACGTTTCCATCAATCTAGCACAAAAACTTGAAATTGAAAAACTAGGATAACAAAAACCTATCATACTAAATTCTTCAAAACAGTTGTCCTGCACGATGGAAGGTGCGATAGTAAAACAGGCTTTCAAAATAAAAACATTACTGGACGAGGTTATTAGCGTCTGAACCAATTAAAATCAAACTGTGCAACGTACAGGCATTCAGAGTTCAATATCCATTGGAGCGAAATCGAATTTAAATTTAAATATCGAAAAAGGTTAAGTCACGACTCGCGTGGATCGATTAATTTGAATCTCGAAGACGATATGTTAAGGGTCTGAGCTTTCGTGAATGTGTGCTTAGGTTTAATTAATTAAAAGGGTCAGCCAGTGTCAAGGTTGTCTTCAGGGCTCAGGTACTGCGGGTTTTATGGGTTCAAGCTTTCGTTTGAGCGTGGGCTTGCAACAATTTTATAGCATAGCATAAGCTCTTTCTTTTCTGAATGTAACATTCAAAAACGAAGCTACGATACTCACTATAATTATATTATGACACATCAATATTAGAAGAAAGTATTGTAACGGACCAAACTACGTTACATATTCACAAATACAATTATTTAATAAAACTTTTACGAATTTCAACAGTTTTGGAGAATAATAGAATCTTTACATTCAATCTTCTTGCTAGTCATTTCCAGGAATAAAATCTTTTTCAATAGTTTCGTCTTCTTTACGCTACGAGAAATTAAAAGTAAATTATTGACAGCTTTTGCTGCTGAGCAAATTATTGATTTTTGGGGAAAAATAATGTTTATTAAAACGCATCTGTTGAGGTTATTTAAATAATAAATAGTTCTAAGAGGCTTAGAAATGAATGCTTTATAAGTTTTGTTACAATAGCATCACTATTTAAGGGAAAACTAAGGACGGCGATATTAAAAATATAAACAAACTGACAAGTTTATTGTAAAATTTTTATAGAGAAGAATAATGTTTTGACATTGTGTGGGACTTCGGAATGGAGCCTGAAACAGAACGGTATTGTTTTATAAATTTGAAGCGGGGGAATTTATTTCAGTTTATTTATATAGACAAATGGGATGCAAATGGGATTTGTATTAAAATAGATATCGTGAATCTATTAGGTTTAGCTAGTAAAGTGGCCGAATCGGTAAAGTATTCACTCTAGGGCGATTCCTGGTCTCCTTAGAAGCGCCATGGATGTTATGTTTTCGTATGTTTTCAGTGATGGTTTGAAATAATATGTGTATTATTTAGATGGGTTTCGGGGGTGTCTCCCTATTTGGACCTTGTTTTATTTAATATGCGGTTTGAACTTGCATGCTTTTATTTATCTATTTTCATGTATTTTATAATGTGACATCTTTGTTTTGCTTGGATACAAATCTCTACTACGCAGTATGCTTGAAAACTATTATATTTTTTCCTGCTGTTCAGTTCTATGGAGCTTTTTATATCGTGGAGGGCTGAAGCTATTCTGTGCAATGTCAATGAGAGATCAAACTACACAGATATCTACTGCAAACAACGTCCGGGTTCTCATTTCGGTTCTTTGGTGTTACTGCCGAACCTGAAAAGTACTAAGCTTTAAAACATTAAAGAACTGCGGCATTTGCCTCTGATTAATATTTTTATTTCTACTGCCGAACCTCAACAGTACTAAGCTTTAAAGCATTAAAGAACTGCAGTTTTATTTTGTCTTCATGTTTACTCTCCAACGTCGCTAGATTGATTCCAAACCTATGCATTTACACTTGCGTTCTTAGTGGTGTCGCCAAACCTGAAAAGTCCTACGCTATGACAGCATTATTGACCCGAGTCTTGGATGAATTTAGTTAGCTAAATTCTACGGTGATATTCTACAAACTCGTCATACAGAGAACTTCAGCTTTCTGCGAGATTTGAGTAATCGATCAATCAGTTGTTCAGTGAGATGGTTTCGGGTGGAACAACGCTGTTATCTACAGTGAATAATTTATTACTCTAAAAGAGTGAAAAGCATTATTATTTCAACCGCTGTTGTCAATAATTAAATGAAAAAAATATGGACTAAATTATGGGGACAGAGCACTATCCAACTTAGGAGGGTTGAAGTGCATGGAACGTTGCGGGAGCGCCTAAATTTTACTTTTTTTTGTACAGAGTTCAGTTCTCTGTTTAATTAACCTTTGTTTGTTTTGGCTACATTTATACATCAAATATAATGCATGACTAAAATTTAGTTATTTCCTTTACTTCTTCTTTATTTATTTTTTATTTATTTTTTCATGGCAGAGGTGGCAAACGAGCAGACGGATCACCTGATGGTAAGCGATTACCGCCGCCCATAGACACCCGCAACACCAGAGGAGTCACAAGTGCGTTGCCGGCCTTTGATTTGGGAGTACGCTCTTTTCTTGAAGGTTTGAATGTCGTATCGGTCCGGAAATACCGCAGGCGACAATTCATTCCACAGTTTGGTTGTGCGAGGCAGAAAGTTTCTATCTTAAATACCTAATATCTCATATGCATAGTAACGTTTTGATGTCCAGAAAGCCATCAAAAAAGACAACTTCAACTACAGTTTGTCGGAACTTTGAAACATCGCTGTATGCTTTGAAAAGCAACTCAAAAATGTGTAGTATCATCTTTTTAGTAACTGTTTAATGATCGTAGAAAAAAATTCTTATGTCCTATAATAGTAAAAAGGCCCTTATGTCCTAATAGTGATACTGTTTCCCAGGTGGAGCCGTCAGGTTCGGCGTCTCTCGGAGCCGCGTCTCGGGCGCTCTTCGTGGAGAAAGTGAGGGCCTCCAACGCAGCCTGCCAGGCCGGCGACTTTAGCACCGCTGTCGCGTTGTACACTGACGCACTCACGCTCGACCCCGCTAACCATATACTTTATAGTAATCGGTAAGTGGCAAGACACCCTAGGTAGCCCATTAAAGGCTTTGCCACACCAAAAGCAGGTCAGTAGAGCGCAGTTTAAATGCGGGCCCGCGCATGTTGTAATACAAGAAATTATATGAAGTACGTCACACCTAATTTGAACGCGGGCCCGCGCTCAAACTGCGCTGCGCCGCGCCGCTCTGCAACTGCCGGACGACAAACCGGGCAGCTCGAGCGTGGGTCAGAAGCAGCGCAGGCGCGGCGCGGCGCAGTTTGATCGCGGGCTCGCGCTGCTGTATAACTATGGCAACCATGTTAGCATGCCACACCGGGGGAGGGGCGGTCGCAGTGCAGCGCAGCGCGGCGACGCGGTTACACAGCAGTTGTATTTTTTTACAACCGCTTGATGGATTTAAACGAAAAAAATATCGAATTAATGCGTGGAAACAAAAATATATACGATTTTCGAGACAAATATTATAGAAATGTAACATTCAAGTAAAATTCTCTTTTTTGACTTAGAGCCAAAACACAAAACACATAGATACAGAAGGTCCGCTCAATACGCTCACAAAAATCCTAAGCATATACATGCTTATAGACGTATACGGTCGTTGTAGGCAAGATCACGTACTGTGCAATCGTGACCTTGCCTTGAACGACCGTATATTTCTATAAGCATGTATATGCTTACGATTTTAGTGGTTTGTATTGAGCGGACCTTCTGTGTCTATTTTGTGGCCAAAAACAGCAAGAATCCGTTCGACATCTTGCAGCCAACTAACCTCCACCCGTCAACGTCACACTGAACGCGGTTTTAACGCGGGCCCGCGTTAAAACCGCGTTGGAACTGCCGTCTGCATTCAGTGTGCAGTCTCCCGCGCTGCTACTGACCTGCTCCGCGTCTGACCTGCCTTTGGTATGGCAAAGCCTTTAACCTGGGAGTTGATTGCGTAAAAAATAAATTTAAAATATTTTTAACAACATATAGTTATTTTACTCAAATTGCAGCAACACTTATGTATAATTTTTAATTTATAAAAATTCCCAAATACATAAGTTTAAAAAATACTGTTTCAACAATGACGTCATCTTTCGCAATTTTAAATATTTTTATAAGAAAAATTAGTTTTGACATTTGATAAAAGTAGGTAACTCAGATGACTAGCTTTTCAGAGGATAGACTACGAAAATGCCTATAGATGGCGGTAGCAACCGACTATCCGGCAAGTTGCTATGCAAGTTGCATATAATGTGATGACACAGAAGTGATTTTACATGAATCACCTAACTTACGAACTTATGCCAAAGATCGCTAAACATCACTAGTAAAGTCCCTGCGACTTCGCGTAGACTTCCAAGTAAACAACTTATCCAATCATTAGAAATTATATTAAGTTAAACTTCTGTACACAATAGTACAAAGCACTCCCAACTATTATATCGCATTAAACAACAAATTCTGCAACAGACTATCCTGTTATTTGGTGGCATAAAATTTAAAAGTTTTGTCGACTCGAGACAGAGAACAATAGGATACTGAAGATAGCTCACTACGGCTGATCCTGGGTGAAGTGGGGATAAATGTGAGGAATCATATGACGAACACCACATACGTCGCTTGCAAATACGAGAAGCCGTTTGGGCCCGTTTCTTCACTAAACAGCAGTTGTTAACGAATATGAAACCTTATTAATTGATCCTATCGATGGATCTTGTTATTTACTGGTAGTGGCATTTATCTCGACCCACTCTTGACTCGAAAATTCAAGACGTTGGTACCAGGTGCCTTTGATTATTTAATGTCTAGATAGTGCGCTGGTGGCGCAGATGCGTCCAAAAAATTATCAGCCAACTGTTGGCCTATAAGCCGCTCCCCGCTCCTTAGTGTTCAGTTTGACGTCAAAGGATGCACACGCCATACGAGTTACGAATTAAAAAAAAGGTGGTTAAAATGACGAAGTATGCAATAAAAGTGTGCAGAAATTACAAAGGACGTTTGAAAACAACAAATAAAGTCAGCTACCATTGCTAAGCAATTCAGATTCATCGTATTTTGACAGAAAATAATTCGTTTATCAGCCAATTTTTAAAGACTCGCACTTGGCATTTTGTTAGTGTTGCCAGTTTTTCAATGCAAAATTTCCTCCAAATTTGAGTTAAAATAATAATTCTGGTACCAAATTAAAATATGGTGGAACTTAAATGGTTACCCGACTACGGCGAAGTAAAAATCAGGGACACTTGTGGTTATTATGTGCGGGGTACCAGTTTATCTTGAAAACTAAAAACTAGTGATGAAACAATTACAATTGATTGGTATCTTAACAATTAATTGTACGGCCAATTAATTGTTAAGTTATGTCATAACGATCCAATATTTAAAGTAATTTAGGGATAATGTACTTTATGACATAAAATACATTAACTCTTACTTACTTTATGCCAGTTGGATCGTTATAGCATAACTACGTTACCAACAACAATAATTTATTAAAATACCAATTACAATTAATTGTAATTGTTTCATAACTAGATTTAAAATTAAGAGATTGTGCAAATCATCGAATATTCTTATATTGGAGGCTCGAAAATGTATGTCAGTGACATAAAGTACATTATATCTAACTTGCTTTATATCAGTTGGATCGTTATGGCATAACTACGGCCAATTAATTGTTTAGATACCAATTAATTGTAATTGTTTCATCACTACTAAAAACACTATCATGCGTTCGAAATTTTAAGGGGTTACCCAGAATCAAGTCAAGAAAACAAAAAAAAAATGATAAATTCGTTCAATTTTTCTTCACAGTTTGCCATACCAAATCTAAATAGTGAATCATGAATTTCTATGGGAAACTGAAAAAAAATTAGATCTGTTTTTTTTAATATTTTTCCTGTATTCTAGACCTGATCTAAAGAAACCCTTTAAAATTTCAAACGCACTTTTTTCACACCCCTTCTATGTAATGTAATGTGTTATATTTCAATGAACTATTTTTTTACCAACAACACTTATTATTTTGTACTTTGTATTATAACTACTTATTTTGGGGGAAATATGGCATTACCTATTATCCCCATGCACGCACACATAGGCAAATTGAACGACATGACGCGAGCGTAAGACAAAGCTGTCACGTGACTATCACATGGTTGTTACACACACAAGCTTGAAAAAGTTGGCCGGTTTTGTCGCAGTGATTACAGGGTGACGCTCTATCTAGACAGTAAATAATCAAAGCCAGGTGCTATCCACAAGCTAGCAGTCGATGAGCGGCTTAAAAAGTTTTGACACACTGGGGGTGGCTACTAACCCCAGAACGTCCACCAATCTTGGCCACTGGCTGTGGAATATGGGCTAAATCTAGAGAACCGGACCCTGTTGTGGAGGTCCTATGGGTTATTAACGATCCTAGTGGACTACTGTTCATTATCAGCAAAAGATGTTCGCTGCTGGACAAAGGCCTTCCCCAATTATAATATTTCCAGTCTTGCGCTACCCGCATGCAGCGGCTTCCTACTAGTGTTCATAGAAGTGCAACAAGAAGTAAAGATATAGCCCCACGTACAAGGTATGGTCGAGTAAACCTTTATACGGAAAGAGATCCGTGTCCATAATATGTTTTATTTATTACGACTGTTTCTTATGATCAGGTCGGCAGCAAGATTGAAGCAAGGTCAGTTTGCAGCAGCGCTGCAAGATGCTACCCGCGCGAGGGAGCTGTGCCCCAACTGGCCGAAAGCCTACTATCGGCAGGGTATGTACCTACCTGTATTGTATTATATTACAGATATGATTAAATTAGGATAAAACTATCTTATATTGTTCCCCACCCTCTATTTATTGAAATGGAAAATATCCGCTGATCATATCATGATATGGTCTGTCAATCAGGTCCAGATCAATGAATACATCAACGTTTGACGATATACAGCTAAAAGCACGGCTATTTCATGAAATGGTCAAGCATTAATGATCATATCGTAAAATAGTTACAGTATCCACCGTTAGAGGCGCTGATATCTTTTTATTTTTGTGACGCATCATGGCGGCGTTCAATTAATAATAAATTATCTATGATACAAAAAAAACAAAACGAAAATCGGTTCATCCGTTTGGGAGCTACGATACCACAGACAGATACACAGATACACAGACACGTTAAACTTATAACACCCCTCTTTTTGCGTCGGGGGTTAAAAAAGGCTATTAATAATGCGCCAATTAAAGATAAAATAGAAGTTAAATGTCGTTACGACACTAAACTACAATAATTTTTCGAAAATCAATCTAAAAACGAACGCAACCTTGAAGTTCAGAAAGTATTTGATAGGTAGTTAGTTAAAAGCTAAGTATTAAAAATGTATAATTTATCTGTTAACCAAGATTACTCAGATTTAAAGAATGGCAGTAACTTTTTACCGTATTTTTAATTTTTATTAAACCTTTGATATCATGAAAACCCTACATTAATGATATGGCCAAACTTGGACGGACATATCATTAAACCTTGACGTTTAAACGATATGGTTAGTTTAGCTGGTCATTTCATGAAATACGACCATTTATATAAAAAAAACGTGATTATGTTATTTAAAATTCGAGACATTTTTATTTTTCATTTTTTTTATTTGTGATATTTCGATATATAAATCACTGCAAATACTTAAAAGTATATTATATAATACATATTTGGTATATCTGGCGTTTGCAAAAAGATCACAAAAAAATTGTTGTTTTAAGAAAAAGTTTTTTTTTTTCAAATATCGTTTTTTTTTTATACTAGCGCGTGCAGCGGTTCGATAGCTTAGGAAAATGTTTCTCTTGAGAAGCTGATGTCATGGTAAAAATATCAACCTAACTTTCCCGAGGGGCATCTGGCCCATGCTTATTCCGCTATACTCTTTTAAAGGATCACTCAGAATCAAGTATAGAAACCCCTTAAAATTTCAAACGCACTTTATTAACATCTGTATAGTAATAATAATATTTTTGTACAAAAAGCAAATTATGAATTCTGAATTGTAAATAAGGACAAACTAATAAAGTGATAGCTACATATACGTATAATTATATGTGCTAATTAGCGGTTCGTATCGCTTCGAACTGTCGTAGCGTGCCGCTCGGTTTTTGCGCATTCAATTTATTGTCTTCGACTACTTCAAGATCACTTTCACTTCGGCTGTGAATCTTGTTTGTTACGTCTGTTATAATCTATATGTTATGGTATGAGTTAGACTTGATTTGCCAGTTGCCTTTCGCAACTATTTAATTAAATAGTATTATACAGGCGTAACTAAATTGGTGTACGACCTGGTAACTTGGCCTTCTACTTATAATACTAATCAAGTTTTATTCTGTATATTGCAAAATTGCCTAAATTGTTTGGACTCTCTATACAAAATCAGCCGACAACTGATCAATTTGTATGAAGCGGGCAAACATTTTTCCCCCATTTTAACAAACATGTAGACCAAAAGTTGTTCAGTGTTATAAGAAGAAGCCCAGTTACAGGGTCCCACATTGATTATATGCGGTACTGACATTGGTGGACATGGTCTTTCTTAAAAGACTACAAACCAACATTTGTTAACTCAGCAGCTGTACCTGTACGGGGCACTTTCATATATATTTTTTTTTAATATGTACTGTCTCTGGCCCCAGGGGTGGCACTCCAATGCCTCGGGCGGCATGGCGAGGCACTGGCCGCCTTCAGCTCCGGCCTGGGCGTGGAGCCTTCATCGCGGCAGCTGTTGGCAGCCCTGGTCGAAGCCTCCCTCAAGTCCCCGCTGCGAACCACCCTGGAGCCCACCTTCAGACAGCTGGAGGCCATGAAACTGGACCAGTCGGCGTTTGTTCTCATATCTGTAAGTAAAATTCACATTCGTCATCTTCATTTTTTTATACATACATAGAGATTCAGGTTAAAGGTTTTATTGTATTATCTGTAAAAATAAAATAAAATCAATACGAGTATTTGTTAAGAAACATTCAATCTTATGCACAGACCTTCACTTTGTCTTTTCTTAGTACTACATGTTAAAAAATCTATAGAACATTTTCATTAACAACCCAAATCGTCCCCACTGATGGGGCACTCTCCCCCTACATCGGAAAGTTTAAATATTATGCTTTCCCCATAGAATCTCTCTTAGCACTGTTCTGAAGTATATGAATCCAGTAGCTACAAATTTCACGAAGACAGCAACGCTATAACGTATAATGATAAGTAAATATTTTGTTTACCTACTGTTTAAATAAATAAATAAATAAGATTCAAACAATGTCCCTTTTATCACATGACTTTATGAAACATAAGCAGAGACAAGGCTTATAAGAAATTGTACGTCAGTCGGAATTGTCCTCCTTGCATGTAACGTAGAGTAGAACCGGCAAGGCTATGTGCGTATCCAGTTTCATACGCATTGCTTCAAGAACTTTAGTGGAAGATAGTCTAATCGTAAGATGTAGAAATAATATATCCATGAACATGAAATACTCCAATGCACATTGAATTTTAGCTAAAGCAATAAAAAGCATCGTATGGCTAGCTTCAAATGTAGCTTAGACACTGAAGATCCTAGTGTAACAAAAATATTTCGTAAAGATATAATAAACTACGATTAAGTTACTACAAATATACTTTATTATTATTATTATTATTTAGAGACTTCCAAACAAACTTTAAAAGTCCACTGGAATGTAATTTACCTGATGTACGAGTACATTGAGGAGTGATTCATTGCAGGTAATGCAAAACATTTTAACATCATACATATTTTACGAAAAAAGTACCTATCAAAGATTTTGTGATCACTCGTTGGCATTGGCACTCGATATTTCCTAAACTTTCCTCGATCATACGATTCCTAAAAGGCGAGCTATTTTACTCCGATAAAAAAAATCTTGTAATCCTTTTTTTACAACATAGATTGTGCTTTCGTCATTTCAGTAAACATACCGGAAATTTTAGATGATGTCCAATTTGTGCGAAATTTTGGAGTATTTTTTATGAACCAAATGTAGAGAAAATATAAATAAAATCTTTAAGTATTGTACTATTATTCCTAAGACCATAAAGTCTCAAAGCAGAGAGGATTTGTAAATTCTATTGAAACTTAAACCTGAAGCGTTGTTTAGATGCCATTTACTCTCGGTACTTATTTTATTCTAATTTCATAATTATTCACATTGGTCCCGATACCATCATGGCAATTTAACCATTTAGGTCTACTCACGACACACTATTTCTGCGGAGCCTTTCCAAGCGAAGCCTCATTATTCCACCCAAAAAGGCAAGTGGAATAGCGCGGAAACCTGCACAAAATACTATGCGAACTGCACCCTCGTTGCTTGAGGATGTATGCAGAATTGTAAATCTATTTAAGGATATTTATTACCAGCGCTTGTATGTTAATGTGATCAATAATCAATGATGGCTGTAAAGTAAACGATTTTAAGGTTTTGTAAATAAAATTAAAACGAAGTGAAACAGACTTCGGAATGTACACTAGCCTGAATTTTAGGTATCAGTGTGAGTTTCTGTACAGTTGAAAACATACAGCATCTTTTAAAAATATAGTGCTCGTATGTGTCAAAATCGGACACATCCATAGTAGTCTTAAACATAGACAAAATAACAATAGCGAGTACCATACATTTTTCTCAGAAAATCTTTGAGAACCAGGTTCAGCATTTATAGTTATTTTACTTATCTTATTTAATCTGTCAATAACATACGGCCTCGTCTGGGCCCAAATGTCGGGTCCGCCATTAAGCGGCGAACTGTGCGTTGTCACTCACTTTGTTCAACGTTAAACCAAAATACATATATAAATAAATGCTGTTTTAACAGAAATAATGGACATCGCTAAAGACTTACGGGGCTTCGTTTCCCGTTTTATGTCGATTCCGCAAAAACAAGCGAAAGAAATGAGATGCAGAGAGTGAAATAAGACAAGATGTGAAATGAATGCATCGCTGCGATATAAACATTATGGTGGTATTAAAAGTTGGTAATGCAGGATATAAGGTTTTTCCACTGTTTTGCTCTGTCAAACAGAATTCTATCTTTATTCATAAGGATGTTACTCTTACTTCTACTTATTCATCTTAAAGTATATAGTTCAACTTCTATAGTAATATTACTAATTACTTTTTATTTTTATTCATTTAATAATCAAAAACTTTAGGAAATTGTTTACTAAAAACAGATAGTGTTTCTCTTGTTCGTTTTCTTTTTCTTTTTGCGTGTAGGCAACTTTTGACACTCATACAACAGCACAACTAATTCATACAATTTTGTATGATACTCGAAAAAAATACATTCTCTTGTAGCACCCGTTGATGTCTTTTGTATGGAAGTTAAAGAAAAAAACATTCTCAAATAAATTGGAACATGTCTCATAGTAAAAACTATGTTATTTAAGCTTACCTTGTTGTTTATCTGGATATGCAAATAAATTATATTTTCTAATTATAAACTGATTTTATATTTTTTTAAATAGTGGTGCGTTGTACTCGTATATGTAGAAATATTACTTGAAGTTAGCAGATATTGTTACATACATGTTAATGCCATAAAATACCAGTTTTTAAATAATAAGGTGATAATGCACCACAAAATGTTTTCGCTTTTCTCGATGTTTGTTCAATAAATTCCCTTACATTTCCCGAGAGCGCACATTCGCCCAACTATTACATTACCCACCGCTATTTGCGTCGGCATAGCGCAGGCTGAATATTTCGTTCTACCCACATCGTTACATTGCAAATTCCCTGATAGACAACTTAAACAACTATGTAGACGAGACGACACGAGATGGGTAGCAAAAAGACAGCACAGAAATGCATTCGGCCGCAGAATCGCATTAAGGGACCCATACAGAGAGCCTTTGCATACATTCCAAGTCCGAACGTTCAGACGACATCTGAACATTTTTCGGCGCATTTAACCGGCCAAACAATGGGGCCGTGTCGTGCGGCTGGGAAATAAATTGTGGGAGGAAATGTTGCCTCTTTGTTTGCGGACAGCTGGAAAATGTGAGCGGAGTGAGCTCGAACTGTTAGTTGTTGTCCTGTCCACTAATAATAACACTTTTGTCGTTAACTGTACACGAAATATCTTGTGACTGAGACGATTTTTAAGCAAGACTAGCACATTTCAATACGAAATGCAGTTGTAAGGAGTGAAGTCCTTCGATTTATTTACTTAATATTATAAGAATAAACATGGAAAGTTGTATGCTTACAGTAATCCTACACAACATTATAATTTTTTATCCCTAATTTTATGAGTGTTATAAATGGATTATACGAAAATAAATGGCACTGAAGCTTTTCTTCTTTGACATATTTACACCTTTCTCGAGATAATTAATTTCATTTGTGTTTTATGGATGTTTGTTTTTAAGTTTTACTTAAAAAATTGGCACAAAGCTTTTATACAGCCTTGACTTCACGATTTTTTCTTTAGATAGGTCCTGCATCCTAAATTTTTTTTTTGTCAATGGTAACAAATATTCTCCAAATTGTAAGTACTTTAGAAAAATTAAAAGTCGTTATTTTAATTTGGTTCAAAATTTAAATCCATCGTCATTTCGAAGTCACGAAAAGCTACCTCCTAACAGTGACATTCTTTCGCATCGCCCATAGGAGTAGTGATCAAAGAGCCATAAATACGGCAGCCGACCCCCGGATTTACATACAATCTGCGCGACAGTTGATCGGCAGCGCGGACAAGATGGCGGGTGGCGAGCTACTACAAAATGGCGGAAAATAGTCTCTCTGGCGCCAAAACTATTCATACAAATAAAAACTTTATTAAACCATCTCAACTGGAGCTTCTTACAATAAATAATGTAATCAATTTTAACCTATGGTCAATTAACAATAATTAATAAAATTAAAAATTTACTACCCCAGATCGTCAATTTCAAATAACAACATGAAAAATCACTGAGCCGAGTTTCGTCAATCATAGTTAAAAACTGTCGGAATGAAGCGTACTTTAAAATAAAATAAGCTATTTGACAAACTTTGTGAAAAGTCTAAACATTTTTTGGAATTTCTGCGAAGTACAACACTTTTTCAGGTCTATTAGTAGAGCCCTATCTTAATGTATTGCTGCATCTTTTTGTGACCTGTAGAACGAACGAACAAATTCGACGTTAAAAAGTTTGTTGACTGTACTTTTTAATAGTAATACAATAGAATAGATACTTAAGTGCTGGAAATCATCAGCATATCAGCCGCAAAACGTCTTCTGCAGTCAATACGAATACTCGCGAGGAGAAAACATTCGCCAAATGAAATCCATCAAAGTACAAATCAACATTTCTCAAAATTTAAAGTTGGATGGAATGAAGCCAAGTTTATTGTTTAAGACCTATGATTAGCCCCGTACTAAAGATTTTTATGGTTCTGTAATATAATTTTAGATTTCTTATTTTGTCATTGGTACAGTTCAACAGAAGATTGAATGGACTCCCTCTATCCCTATTATTATATTTCTATAACTTAAAAATACATTTAAACATTTTAGTTTTACTAATATGTTATTCTTCTTTTAGTCGTAAGTGCAAGCACTGAGTATCATGACCAAGTCAAGCCAGTAGTGCGGATGGGTCTGGTTCAGTACTTAAATTTTTCTCTCTTATCAACATGAATACCATCATGCATATTGTGGATCGAATTTGTAATACGCTTGGCAAATAACGATTTTCTCAAAAATTTCGTTGATCACATCATTGCTTTTGTAGGACAGATTAGTTATTTTATTTTAAACTATTGTGACGTCATCAATGTCATCAATTTATGATGACATTTTGGACGTGAAACTTACAATTCCTTTGCTTTAAGTATTTATTCTACAGACTGTACCCGCCCGCGCTGTCCAGCGCAGTGTATAATTATATTTAAAAATTAGTTCGCAGAGACTGCGCAGTCCCCGCCACAAAATGACCTGCAGTTTTGTTGAAAAAATAAATCCGTCTTTCAACTAACCTACAGCACACTTATTAGGGATCTTAATCTGTTTGTGTCGGGTCGGGGTTAATTTTGGAAACCTGCTCGGTGTGTCCACAGTCGCAGCACTGAAAGACATAAAAAATGATATGATATTGAGGTTTTATTTCCAACACTAATTGATTTTGTATCGAATAAATTGTAGTCCTTATTGTGCAATTTCTTATATCGAAATAGATGTCTGACTACGAGTAAAGCATTTTTTAAGTTAATGTATAAAAGTGCAAGTTTCACTCTCCGGACTTTAGTATTTTCATTTTCAAAGTTCTAGCAGCCACTACTGTCAGAGGACATTCCATTTGGCCATAGTATACTTAAAGGGATAATGTACTTTTATGTCAGTGACATTAAGTACATTATCCCTTACTTACTTCAAATAAGTTGGATCGTTATGGCGTAACTACGGCCATATAAGTCTACTGAATGATATACATACTATAGTTCTCGCTCATGAAGGGTTCCGTAGCAGCAAGTAACAATATGAAAGTTCTTGTAGTTCATTGTAGGTAAATTGCGGTTTACGATTTATGACGTATTAAAAAAAACTACTTACTAGATCTCGTTCAAACCAATTTTCGGTGGAAGTTTGCTACATCATATATTTTTTAAGTTTTATCATTCTCTTATTTTAGAAGTCACAGGGGGGAGACACACATTTTACCACTTTGGAAGTGTCTCTCGCGCAAACTATTTAGTTTAGAAAAAAATGATATTAGAAACCTCAATATCATTTTTGAAGACCTATCCACAGATACGCCACACGTGTGGGTTTGATGAAAAAAAATTTTTGAGTTTCAGTTCTAAGTATGGGGAACCCCCAAAATGTATTGTTTGTTTTTTCTATTTTTGTGTGAAAATCTTAATGCTGTTCACAGAATATATCTTCTTACCAGGTTTCAACAGTATAGTTCTTATAGTTTCGGAGAAAAGTCGCTGTGACATACGGACAGACAGACAGACATGACGAATCTATAAGGGTTCCGTTTTTTGCCATTTGGCTACGGAACCCTAAAAAAGCAAAACGTAAACAAACTTACTATGGAACTGTTAGATGTCAATGTCATCTGCATACTATGTTTGTTTACCTTTTGCTTTTTTTGATTGGAATGAACTTTAGATAGGTATACTCTTTCTTTCTTTCTAAACGTAGGGACAAGCGGCATAACCGCGTGACGACTTTATAAAAGTGCCACTGAACGTACCATTGAGTCGCAGTCGGCAATGCGTATACAGGATGTACGTACAAATACCACTCCAGAAAGTTAAACGGCCGGTTTCACTCATTAAACTGAACAACTTTTTTTTAGGAACCCATACTGAATTGTCATAATAAATTTTGGGCTCTCCATATAAAATTGGCTGATGAGCCGATCAATTTGTCCAATTTTGGTTGTCTATTCTGTATAAGTAGATGCCATTGGTCCATGTGTAGAACACCCTGTTTCAGTTTCCGGGAGTGGTATTTTTACACCCAGTCCAAACCCTGTATCGTTTCTTTACGTAGTAACATTTAGTTTCTTTGGTTCTAGTTTTAGTCAACCTAAAGCTCCTATGCTCCTGTATATATATATTTAAAGAATATTGAATTGTTCCCTCGCGATAAACAAACTAGGTATACCTATTCGCAATTTTGCGAATTCATTTCAACACATGCCAAATAAATAAAATATACAATGTAGGCCCAGTACGGCCCCCGTGACGCCTCCTTGGGTGTTCCGAAGTCCCACAGTAAGACCAATATTATTGCTTCTCGAGATAAACAAGGTTGTTCTCAAATGTTCGCAATCTTACCGCTTACCCTCGTAAAAAGCATAATTTGTAATAATTTAAGTAACATTAAAAACAGTTTTTAAGTATTTCGATATATCAGTGACATTAGTTGTGATAATTTCAATATATTCCGACTAACATACCTATATGCTCTTTACAGTTACATTTAAAATGCATTTATGCAGTAAATACTCGCCAAATTTTATAATGGATATTTGTAATTATCGTATCATAATATTTCTGATTTGGTTTTAAACCTTATGTTGAATGATTGTAAAGCAGTTTAGTAGGTTCTCTTACCGATGCAGCAACAAAAGACTGCGAAATGTCGCCACTTGCTTCCGTCCTGCACCACAGATTAAATTTTACTTTTCTTTTGTATGTAAAAAATGCAATTAAATTATGTTTCAATGATATTTAAAGCGCACTATATAACCCATGTTATTTTCATGATATTTTTCTATACTTTTAAATCCAACGAATATACCAAAAGTTCTTAATAAGACATAAGGCAAAAGTTCTAAAAGGAATTAGATTTAATCTCACTGCAATGTCTACGTTGTCCAACAGGTGGTGGGTCAAGAGCTACTGGCGGCAGGACAGTACCAGTCTGCAGTGACGGTCTTGGAAGCGGCGCTCAGGATCGGCTCGTGTTCATTGAAATTGAGGTAACGACCCACAACATTTGATTAACATTATTCTAATCATCACCTGCCTGCCCTCATCATCATCACATCGACCAAGATTATCCCCATGGATTCCCACAACGACCGGTCCTGCGCTGCCCGCATTGAGCGACTTCCCGCGACCTTGCCAACCTCCGTTAACTACGTTAGAAGGCTAAAACGTGCAATAAGTAATATGTATAAATACAAGTTATTAGTAAATATATCTCATATTTAAAACACATACATACATAAAGAGCGACGAGGTGTTCGGTGGTTGTAAACGTCTCATTTAAAGTAAAAATACTTTGTTGAACAGCAACATCAAAATAGGTCAAAAAATTATAAATAATCGCTTTTAAATATTAAAAAAGGAGAATAGTTTAGAATAATTTACCTAGGATGACAATTAAAGTTCTTTTTTATAATATTATCAACATTATAGCATATCCTCCTAAAGCTACAGCACAGCAATTAACAATAATCTAAGTCGTTTGCATAAAATGTAACCTATGTGAATCTGCTGATCAAGACCAATCTAATGACCCTTTGCACCCCAAAATACATAACCAACCGATAACAATGAAACGAGTCACTAGTTTTCTTGCAGACAGAAGCAGACTGAGCATTGTCGTAGTCGACGGTGCATGCTCAGATTCTATGTCTGTGAACGCTGGTGTCCCTAAAGGCTGTGTGCTTTTGCCTACACTGTTCCTTCTGCAGATCAATGATATGCTGCAAATCAGCAGCATTCATTGTTATGCAGATGACAGCACAGGTCATGCTCTATACCGGCCGTGGCAACATTTCTCGGTAAAACGTCATCGAGAGCCGAAACAAAATTGTGTCGGAAATTGACGCTTCTTTAAAGAAAGTCTCAGAATGGGGTCGTCTTAATTTTGTCCAGTTTAACTCTACTAAGACACAGGTTTGCGCGTTCATTGCCAAGAAAATGCCATTTGTCTTATAACCTCGTTTTGAGGACACTCCCCTAAATGCCTCAGCTAGTATCGGAATCCTTGGTGTCGACATATCGAGTGAAGTCCAGTTCCGTGGTCATCTAGATAAATTAGCCTCGAAGAAGTTTGGTGTTCTCAATAGATCGAGACGGTATTTCACTGCGGCCCATCGCTTGCAACTTTATAATGCGCAGGTTCGGCCTCATATGGAATACTGTTCTCATCTCTGGGCAGGGGCACCCCAGTACCAGCTTCTCCCTCTGACCGCATTCAACGGAGAGCAACTCAAATCGTCGGCTGTCAGGATATTTCAAATCGACTTGACTCCTTGGCGCTGCGTAGAGATGTAGCCTCGCTCTGCATTCTCTATCGCTTGTACAATGGGGAGTGCTCCGAGGAATTGTTTGGATTGATCCCTGCCGCCTCTTTCCGCCATCGTTCTACGCGACAGCACCTTCATCCCCATCACTTAGATGGTTGGCAGTCCACAACTGTGCGTTTCACTAGAAACTTTCTGCCTCACACAACGAAACTGTGGAATGAATTGTCGCCTGCGGTATTTCCGGACCAATACGACATTCAAACCTTCAAGAAAAGAGCGTACTCCCATATCAAAAGCCGGCAACGCACTTGTGACTCCTCTGGTGTTGCGGGTGTCTATGGGCGGCGGTAATCGCTTACCATCAGGTGATCCGTCTGCTCTTTTGCCACCTTTGCCATAAAATCTTTGCCCGCCGCTTGAGCAGTCGGGTAAATACAGTCATCAATTCTTACAAAGTTATAAGACCAACAATTAGCACCCCGAATTGGCGCAGTTGCCGAATGTCACGGGTTCAAGCGCGGCAATAAATAACGCTCCGAAAGCAATCTACCGGCGGACATATCTGCCTTAACAGCGCATTTCACACCCCGGCACCACTTAAAACCAGGGCTGCCGTCACCCAGTACGAAAGACAGGATTGACGTTCTTAAGGAAAAAATAAGATTCAATAGGCGCTAGTCTATTCAGAACCAATTTCAACTGGAGTTAAACATCAGATATACATAGATAGAGATATACATATCTATTTTCCATTACACTACTAACAATGATATCCTCATCCTAATGAATGAACGACTTTTGTAGCAGTTGGTATATGTATCACTTCAGGCAGCTAACGATGCCTTTCAGCAAATAATTTGTGGACCCCTGTGAACTTTTTTATATTATTATTTACAACGATTTACTAGTAAATATTATTATTATTTAGTAACAGGCGAGCAGCTAATAGCTGATATGTCTATCCATTCAAGTTCACTTTGAGGATACACTAAATTGGATTGTCTTTGCACCATTTGTCCAGTCTGTTTTTAAAACTATTTACGGAGGGGGCATCAACCACTTTTACATATTTTGGTTACTTTGAATATAAGTTGTAACTATGTATTACTTAATCTTAATATCTACAAGTGATCCTAATTTAATAGTCTAGCTAATGAAAAGTTGAGGAATCCCTGACGTACCAACGTTTGAGCCTTAAGGCGAAAGGCCATCTCAATAAGAAGAAGACAAATGACCTGGCAAAACCTTCATTAGGGCTTTAACATTATTATTTTTAATCACCGACACGTTACACGGTGACAGGGAAGTAATTTATAATGTGGTACTTAAGGATCCTGTTATCTTCGAGGAATTTCGACGTTTTGATTTATAAACTCTACCACTTCACTTTGGAGGGTTGCTAATAAATTTGGAAAGAGATATCCAGTGTCACTTTTATAATAAAAGGCAGCGTGATATGTTAATATGTATATGAAATCCTAATATAAATTTTATTGTGGACCAACAAAATACCTATTGACTGATTCTGTGGCTCAATGGTTAGTGCTCCTAACTACTGATTCGAGAGTCGTGGGTTCGATCGCGGTGCACTGTTTGCCCACCCAGGGCAAACATTACTGTGATGAGCAGATTTGTTTGCTCTGTATCTGGGGTATTATATCTATACAGAGTGGAATGTTGGAATGCCACCTGGAGGAAAAGTACTCTAAATACTGGAGATAGCAAAACAAAAGAAGCAAACTACATTCAAAGATTTTTGAAAATACCCTTGTCACACCCAGGTATGGAACCGGCTAAAATCCGAGAAAATAACATCCTGTCACAAAAACAATCGATAGGGTCAGTAATAAGGATCAATCTCTATAACAAATATGGTAAGTTAAATGAAAGGAAAACAAAATTTTTTTATTGGAAATAATTTATTTAAAAAAGAAAAGCATATTTTAAGGTGATGATGAAGAACTATCACTGTATTTTAGTGACAGCCTGTTAGTTAGAGAAGTTTTCGAAAGAACACTCCCTGCGTTATCGCTCCTGTTCGTTTTAAAGAAATTATAATTTTTGTTTCATGTGGATAATGACATTTTTGCAAGGCCCGTTAAGATAAGCCGTATCTATCAACATAAATGTTTTCAGTACCGATGACCATCAGGTATCAAACCTTGATCATGAAATACCTACTGCAATTATTAAGGTAACGCTTACCTGATATCTGGCCCGCACTACCTATCTTATAAATTATATCTTAATAGCCTTTACTCAACCGTTAAATTTTAATACCGATATATAAAGGATTTCCTTTTACTGACCTGTGTTGCACTTTATTTATTGCAAATAAGAACAAAGTATAATTGGTATTTCGAAAAATACGAATAGGTATTGAACACTTATAAAATAACTAACCAATATAATACAGGATCCTACAGAAATACTTTAAAAATATAAACTGTGACAGTGCGGATTCTACTCAGGGATCTTGAACAACTTTTCCCAAAGGACATATACTCACTTCGCAAAAAAAAGACTTTTTTATACTAACT
Source organism: Coleophora deauratella (assembly GCA_958295455.1). NCBI lineage: Eukaryota > Metazoa > Arthropoda > Insecta > Lepidoptera > Coleophoridae > Coleophora > Coleophora deauratella. The sequence goes on along the minus strand of OY282409.1, from coordinate 6,110,742 downwards.
TCAAAAATTGGCTGATCAGTATTTAGATCAGCTCCACCATTTCGAAGCGGGGCTCCTTTATACGGTAACACCACGACATGTCATTTTTCATTGCCAGTCATTTCATGCATAATCTGGCCACATATATATATATGCCCAGTTGCAAGAGATTACCAGAATCACCAATACCGATAGATAAGAATACAATATCTTTACACACTACAAGAAGACAATTTATTCTTATCTCTATACATTTTTTTAAACTCATTAAAGGTCAATGGTATTTGGTCGCTTAACCTGCCAGGGAGTCGAACCCGCGACGAAACCCACACCTCGTCGAGATCTTTATCTCGTGATGAATCGTATACATAACGATACGGGCATATTCTGAAAGCTTTTAACGATATAGATCGATAGCGACAGATTTCTTGGCCTAAGCAGATAAGAAATAAGAAATGGTGACCTATTCTGAAGACAGTAGTTTAAAGAATGTAGAAAAAAAAACAAAAATTTGCTTGAAAATAGGATTTAGTAATTATGAAGTCAGTTATCAATTTAAATATTTTTTTAAATTTTTAAGTAATTGTTTATTCTCAATATTCGAAAGAATACAAGAAAATAAATAAATAAATACATAAATAACCGGGACAAATCACACACGGTCGTCTGGCCCAAAACTAGGATTCCCTGTACTATGGGAACCATAGACTGATATACATACACATATACAAGAAGAAGCATAAATAAAAAAAAGAAGCTTAAATAAAAAAAAGTATGGCCAATAGCAAAGATAATTAAGTTTTTAATGATCGTCGCCGATAGCAATCGACATCAAAAACTACTTACGGCACTAAGTAAAAAAGTACTAAATTTGCAAACCAAAGTCCTAAACTTAAATTTATGTACGACTTACTTTTTTATTACTCTTCGAAATCCCGATCCTAAAGATCACAAGAGAAAATGTTGCATACAAGATTATTATAATTATAATCTCATTAAACGGAAACGTCTTAGTACTTGCACTGAGTCCGCTCCCCCTGCGACCGGCTCTGGCGGTGGTTGTCAAATATCATCATGGAGTACAGTGATTCATTAAGTCCAGACAGAGCAAATTAAAATATTTTATCTCGAATTATCTCAAATCAACTTAATCGATTCCACGCGTAAACACCTTCAGTTTTAATTGCCTTAAGCATCCTTAAGTCTATAACATAGAGCTCACTGAAGGGAGATGTGTTTCTTGCCGTGATCGTGTGGTCGATCGATAGTATGACGCGTGAAGGGAAACCGGATGTTACAAAGCATGTTTTTCTTTCTCATAATAATTTCTGGATAAGTGAATAAAATACCTACATTTTGTAGAGGCGCTTGTTTGATAGTGACCCTCGTGGCCGGACACTCAAAGAAACTATCGCGTTATACTTGTTTAATCATCATCAGACAAAAAAACGACCACTGGTCTAAAATATGACAATGGCGATGCAACAATAATCGAAATGGACCCCTCCGAACCAGGAACGGCCTCTTTTTAGCATTTATTTGTTGTTTTTGATTGAATAATTTGTACTATGATATACTTTTTGGTCCTACATGGATACGTAAGATGGTAACTGAAACAATTTAGCAATTTATTGTATATGCCCTAATGCCTAGTGGACAATTCCACAAAGCTAGGTTGCTTAATAATTTTGTGCAAGGTTGCTGTCTTTAACCTGCGGACTATAAGATAGTAAAGTTATTTTGGTTTGGCCTTGCTTCTATGCCACAGAAACGGATAGAATAAGATGTTAAGGTGTGGTGATGCTGAGTTCAACACTTGGCAGTCGTTGTACTATCCCTTAAGATATCGCACCTAACAAATGCCACAGGTTTTTAGGTATTAAGCTTAATGTATAAAGCTTTAAACCATGTATTTTTTGCTATTAACTGATTTCTTCTTTCACAGAGGCTCAGTCTTCAGCGCGCTGTCGTCAGCCCACTGGGCTCTCAGCCAGCTGGATGCCGCTATCAATTATATGCAGCAAGACCTGGCCGTCGCCAAGTCGCTCGGAGACACAGCTGGAGAATGCAGGGCTCATGGCAATCTTGGTGCTGCGTACTTCAGTCAAGGCTCCTACAAGGACGCTTTGACTGCGCACCGATATCAACTCGTCTTGGCTATGAAATGCAAGGTCAGTACTTACTCGCTGGTACAATTTTCATTAAATGTGCTACTTGTTTTGTTTTTAATTCGAAATTCCTTTTTACATTTCGACGATAAAATATTTTTACATTCCGACGATATACGGAAAGTTTTGAATAGCAAATTGCAATGCTTAGCCCAAAAAAAAGTGAACAGTACCTATTTACATGAACTGCATGAGTTCATACGCGGGGTAATTATGTATGCAGCTTTCGAATACATTCAAAACTTTATTGTACATACTATGTTATGGCAATTTTTACATATTGGTCGATTTGAAACTGAGACATTTCCATGTAATTTTGTTGTGCGGAAATAAATAACTGAACAGTGCAACTTGGTCAAGTTAGACAACAGGAAACTTGCAAAAAATGTACATAGAGAAAAGAATAAAGAATGAATGATTAAAAATCCTAAATGTGAAGTATTTTGAAATGTGTTCATAAAAACTCTTTTTCAGACCCGATTTTGGTAACCAAAAAGTTTTAAATATATTACGTCAAAATAAAAACTTAAATACCATAAAACTTAAGAAATTTACGAGGAACCTAAGAGAGGTAAATACGATGTTTAAATTTACATAGTCTCATAATATCACTTTTCTCTACAATGTTTTTAATTACCAAAGAACGGACATTCTTAATACAATTTAACCGTTAAAACCCTTTAAATCGCATAAACTTTTATAATTTTAATCGTATTAACCTGTAATTTCTAGTCTTTAAATAGGTAGTAAAAATACTATAAAACCCTACATTAAACAAGTGCTTAACGTTAATCTTAGTATTATAATATAAAATAGGTGGTCTCGAAATATCCGCCAGGGATAAAAGTGAGGTTTCTACTCATGAATCGGAGCGATTTTCCTTAAAGAACGGATAGACAATTCACAATTTTTTTGGACTCTGTACAAATTGATCAGCTGAATGGTCTTTGTATGAAGAGGCCAAAATTATTTTTGCGAACCGAGTAGCTGTTTCTCAATAAATATGATTTAACAATAACTCCGCAAACTCTCAGTTCCGAGTGATTATAGGAACCTCATATCAGGTAGATAAAACAATGACGTTCGAAAATGTACACTGCTACCTACTTCGAATAAAATACATATTTTCATTTCATTTCCATTTCATTTCATAAGTAATAGTACGCAAATATTTAGTTAAAATTATTTTGGATCATAACTTGCTACCGCATAATATTTTCGTTACGCTATATGAAAGAGTGCAATGCCAGCTTTAGGTTAGGCGTACTCTTATGAGAGAGACTCTTGTTGGTAGAGTAACCACCATCCCTTCTAATATGCACCGTTTAGTTGTAAAGAAGTTGTGTATTTTGCAAGTATTATAAGAGGCATTTTTTAGCAGTTACGTGAGTACCTAGTACGTAAGGACGTGATAACAACACAACTAAAAAATACATATATGTGCGAATCGCATATATCCATTGCGTTTCATAAAAAAGTCAAATATGTGCGTGTTGTTGAATATCAAACGTGTATTTAATGCTAATATCGTAGTAGCAGCCGGTTCAGTTTCGCTGGTCGCCCCGACCGGGGCTGGTGTGCGGGCGTAACCCTAACCATGCAATGCTCACTGAAATGCTATTTAAGTTTTATAACGTGTTGCTCTGATATAGATAAACCAGCCGGAAAACAGAAACATTAAGACTTACATAGGTAAATCACTTTAGTGGGAAAACTTCAATTTTTGAACATAGGCGATTTTGTGTCGTTGATAAATTTATTCGTTTCAAAAAAGGATTTTGGTAATTATTTTAATAGGTGAAATGAGTTCATCAAATGGTTTAGTGAGTGTAACAATATTTGGTATTTTGGCGCCGTCGGTGTAGGAGTAATACACAATATACATGCGCACCCTTGGAAAAAGAATGCGCGGACAATAAAATGCTTATGTTATTGGCGCCTTTGAGAGCCGCCGCCGCCGATGCGGCGCAAGAGTTCAGTTCGCGAAATGTTTACTTAACTCCATATTATATCAAGAGAAATTCGATTTTATTAGCCCAAAAACCATTTTAAGGGACTTAAATTAATTAATAAATGCATATTCATCAATTAAACTTTGAAATTGATGTGTATAAATTATTCAATAATTATTCTACATAAAGAAGTTTTATATCGTCGCTGTGGGAGCGGGGTGCATGTCTGTGATGCTACAGATACATTAAAGTCAGGCAAAATAATTATATCGTGTCTACCTGATTGGTCCAGAAGAGAAATGATTTTTTTAAATTGATATGTTGTATGAACTTTTAATCCATGGCATATTAAACATGTAGAATTAATTTCATATTTGAATTAGATTTATACCAATCCAGAGTCACGCACATCATCTCGAATTAATCACAGTTAGAAAAGTAACTTCTCGTAATTTGATTCGTGCTCATATAACTGAGCTTTGAGAACAGTTTACTGTAACCTCGACCCACGGAGTGCATGCAAAAGTTAATTTAACACAAATAGCCACGGTAAGTGCGGCCAAAGTAGACCCAACTATGTAGCCTACGCGGTCTCAAGCAGGAATAAACTTCTCGAACTGCGTGTCAAAAGCCGAGAATATTACAAAATATAATATTTCACATTTTATTATTATAACATAATATGTAACACAATACGTTACATGTTCGAATCGTACGCCTCCTAAGGCTCAATCGCAGGGCTGACATGGATCAAACTAGAGAACAAACCGTCGTAAAAACGTATTTACTATAGGCGTTCCGCGCGAACGGCGGTGAACAAAAACTGTAAGTTCAAACTAACCACGAAACAAAGCAGGGGAAGTCGCCGCCACCCAACCCTCGCACCACTTGCCAATAATTACTGAAGTCACACACACATTGCTACAGTACTACAGTAGAGAGCGCGTTTGGGCAAACGTAGCGTGGGACGTCCCCCGGCTAGGCGCAGCGATGATCTGCGCAAGGTTGCTGGTAACAGCTGGATGCGCGTGGCCGAAAATAGGTATAAGTGGCGTGCCTTGGGGGAGGCCTGTGTCCAACAGTGGACTAATGTAGGCTGATGATGATTTTGATGATGACACACACATTGTATAACTTCACTTGCCAGTAATTATTGAAGTGTAGTGATGATGACTTGGGTGACGGTGATTCGATCTACATATCGGGTCATGCCATTATTAACCGTGAAATGCCAAGCAGCGGTTATCTGATTTACTCATAAAGTTAGCATCATATCATCTCCGGTCACAGAAATTAACATATCACATAAAATGTATGCGGAAAAGGGGTTTAATAAGAGTACTTACTTCTAGCACTAAAATAAGCAGTTACTTCCCTTCGTGATAATTATTCCGTAGGTTGCGACAATCTATAAAATAATGCTATATAAGTAAAAGAAATTTAAAAATTTAAAAAAATAATCGCTCCCACTTTAAAATTTTGCCATTAATACTTAGTTTGCTATATAATTTGAATAAACTTTAAAAAGCTTAACTTTAAAATTTAAATTTGGCACATACATTTTAGATACTTATAAAAAAACTTCCTAAAACTTTCATTTTTAATCTTTGACAGGAGCTCCGTCCAAAAGCTAATGCTTATAGAAATGCGACTTCAGTACTTACTGAAACACCAGATAACCGCTGTCTGCCCTTAAGCTCGGATAAATTGTCACATTTGATATATAGAAGAAATAGTACAATATATTATTTATGTCACAAATAAACATAACGTAATAGTACAATATACAGGGTGACTTTAAATTAGTTCTTGATACGAAAGGGTATGCATGTGCTCATGATAACAAACAACTTTCCCTAAGGAACCCATAGTCAAATCGCAAAAAACATTTTGGAGTCTCCATACAAATCGAGCAACTGACCGGCTTAATTAGTATGAAGAGTCCAAAAATTTTTTTGCGATTTGACTATGGGTTTCTTAGGGAAAGTTGTTTGTTATCATGAGCACATGCATACCCTTTCGTATCAAGAACTAATTTAAAGTCACCCTATATTATTTATGTCACAAATAAACATAACGTACGCTACAGCAATGGGCAATGAAACAACGAAACTAATTACGCGATGGTGTCTTTTACAAAACATACTTAGCCATATTTTACGATAATTTCGTTATTTCACTAAGTTTTAGGCAATTTGGATCAGGTTAATAGCATAAATACTACGTGCTCTCCGAATGCCTTCGGGTAACACCTGCAAGGACGATTTGACTAGGGCTGTCCTAGATCATGGGTTTAATGAAGCCTGATTTGTGGTGACGTCATCGTTTATCTATGTATAGGGTAGCGTCTTTGATAACTGCTCATATAGACATTGACTCTACATATACAGGGCATAACAAAAATATTGTAGTAAATAATCCATAAATAGATAAACAGGCTTCTATGAGCTTCTACTCGTAGTAGCACTTTAATCGTACGATTTTGTTTAAACTCATACAATAATCCAGCAAAAATATAAGTTGACTTTGTATGAATATTTTGTTTTAACTTATGACAGTCTACTATTTTGTTATATACTCCATACATATTATAACTTACTATTACTGTAAATCAGGGGCGTAGCTATCGGAGGGCTAGGCGGTGCCGTGCACCGGGGCCCTCAAGCTCAAGGGGCCCTCTGACCAGCAAAACCCATAGATCAAATCGTAAAAAAAATTTGAACTCTCCATACTAAGGCCGGTCAGTTGATCGATTTGTATGGATAGTCCTTTTTTGCGATTAGACTTTCGGTTCCTTAAGGAAAGTTGTTTGTTATAATGAGCACATGCATAGTCTTTCGTATCAAGAACTTACTTAAAGTCACCGTATATTTTTACATGAAAAAATCTAATATATTTGGATAGGGCCCCATTTTTTTTTGCACCAGGGCCCTTGAGTACCTAGCTACGCCACTGCTGTAAATGTGTGTTGCGTGACTTGCGCTAAGGAACCGTCCGGATTATACCTGCAAGAGGGTTGAGGTAGCCTTTAGAGGGAAGGGAGTGGTCATAGTGTACGACAGTACTAATTATATATTGTGGTTATGCTCAGTATAATACCATCAGCAATATGAACAGAAGATATACTCGTCGACCTAATGGTATTATAAATTCAGAAAAATGGATGACAGCATAAAAATTCTCCCCTCGTCGCACGTTCCTTCCAGTAGATATCCAGTAGCAAATAGCCAGTAAATCTGCAGCACTTGATCCACCTATTGAGACCATCAGTGTCATCCCTAGTTACAAGGCATGCGCTAATGAAGCCGACGACGACGGGTCAACTCAACTCACAAGTCCTTGTCAAACACGAGCGCACCTAGACTCTTTATGTCCCTATAAATGTGTCCACTAAGCGTCTCTCAGGGCTTATTAGTATCGGCGTGTCGTGATGTACCACGCGAGGATTGAAAGAAAAACCACGATTTACTGGCTGGTGCAGTTTAAAGTTCTTGTGAAACTGAAAATAAGTAATGTAGAAACGTAAATAAGTCGTAATCGATGAAAACGAAGCTCCAGTGCAATCAAGTTAATGGTCTCGGTGTATTTAATGGATTTCCTTAAACATCTAAGTGTTTCCTCTTATTTCAATTTCAAATAATGTGTTTTCAAATGAGAAATTCAAGACTTATTTTTACGAGACACAAAAATATATTCTTGTTTTTTTTGCGTCCTAAATATGGGTAAAAATAACAATTATAATCAAGTACTGTAATAAAATATTTATACGCTACTTCGGTCACTAAACTTTCGTTAAAAGTTTTATTCACATTCTACAAGTTTTGATCCTCAGGAATGCTATTAAGCGATCCCGGTTGACTAATACTAGATGCAAGGGCCACAAAAGAATAAAACGTGTATCTCATTCAAATGTTACTTAATGTTTATTAAACATATTACGTGAAAAGCTTTTAAAGTATTATTTTTTTATAAGTAGTTTACGCTAGAAGATCAAAATAAATTAATGTAGTATCAAAAATCTTTGATAAGTTTAATTGCCCCAATCTTATAATTAAATTTCCTCCTTATTAAAGTTGTTATTCTCCTTATTGTTTAAGGTTAGTAGTGAAAAATATGTATCTGAGAATGATATTCAAACCGTGTCAAAAATTACCCTTTTTTGCACTTCTGTAAAACCGATTGCAATACCTACCGAACTGAAATACCAATTCGCATAGTATTTTCCGAACTCCTTAAATAATTTTAAATTCTTTTTTATATTTGCAAAAATAAATTCACTCTATATCCTTTTAACCAAAATTAAAGAATTCAACTTTTACCTTCCACGCGAGCGTTCTGATCCTATTAAGAGGCAACCCGCCTTCAGATCGGGAACCGAAGCTAAAGGAAACCAAATATAGCAGAGCCGTGGCGATGGCGGTGTGGTATGTAAATCACGCCGTTATCGTATCATGTTGCACATACTTAATTAGCTAGATTGGCCCTCCTCAACTCAGCCCGGCACTAGTGATGTATACAGATGGTTTATCGATAAAACGAAACTGATTTCTAAACCATTTGAAGAAGTCGGTAAAAATAAATCTTTAAAATGTATAGCCGTAATAAAGTCACTGACACCATTCAAATAGAAGAAAATATAAAATTTTAACGTTTAATTTTTTTTCATAAGCTCGATCACCGAAATTAACCACATGCTACACAAACGCATAATTAAAATAATTTTATCATATAATATAAGCATTACATAATAATCAGCATACATTAGTAACTTAAATATTACTTCATCTATATTGGTTCAGACTACTTGTTCCCCTCACTAGTGGGAGCGTAAAACAAAGACCCAGCCGGCGATCTGTCGTCAGAGTATCTTTTATTTGTCCCTCTTTGTCCCACTTCCTCCGCAGGCCAATGTGATGAATATACTTTATCACTTGTATTTGCTTTTAAATTCCTTTTTATTTCTCAAGATATAATATCTTAACAGAATATCTTTTCTTATATTCTTAACAGAACTATTTCTACCCGCAATATTAAGAATCTATTCTTCTTCTTATCGTGTGTCACATTTAACCGTCCTATCCACAAGGTATAGACGGCGGTTGCCTAGTGTTACACTTGCCATCACCCGCGGTCACGTGTAGGGTATTTAGATTTACAACTACGGACGTGTGTAACATGACCATCATACACATCTAGAAATCAGATGTGCAGGTTCCCTTACGATGTTTTCCTTCACCGTTAAAGCAGTCTGTATGAAAATGCACGTAAGTTTCGAAAAACTCATTGGTGCACTGGCCAGAATTTGAACACACGACCTCTGGTTAGGAGGACGGTGTCACTGTCCACTACGCCACCGACGCTTTTTTAGACTCTATTAACATGCGTATTACCTAATATAAGAGCCAATAATAAACCCTGTGTTCAATAGCAGATTGAACAGAGTCAGCGACCTAAAAAACGTGACATACTGATTTAGTCGTATAGTAACCTAGTTCACTTAATTTTATTTGTATAATAATCATATTTTAGATTTATCTGACGCAAATTAATATTACGAAATACTCTTGTATAAATAGCTAAGACTAATGTAAATAAACTTAGATTCAACCTGGAGTTGTGTCTCATTCCACCTCCACTATACCAAGTACGCCTAGGGGAGTACCCTGGGAGTATTCCATTCCACATCCACGCCAACATCACTCCACCAAACCACCCCTCACTGTGGCCAAGACACCCTTAGCCGTCAGCTTAGGCAGCTGATCAGTCGTCGTTGGTGAGTCTGCCCGACTGACAGTGAGGATTTGTTTCCACTATACCTCTTTCCTTCCACTTCCGCCTGCTATCTAGGTCTCGTGTTAGCAGGTATCCCGCACTTATCAATATATACGTATTTATTTATATAATAGGGCTAGGGATTTAGGGTACGTAGGGACTTAGGGCGTTAGGGTTTTAGGTAGTAGGGCTCTAGCTGTAGGTTCCCTAGTAATTTCATGTGCAGTTGAATAATAGCTTTATTCACTTGCTAAAATTTAGCTGCACACCCTGTATTTCTACTTACGTTCATAAAGGCCCGAAACTACGGTTTATTGCGTTCTCACTATGAATATGGCTCATAAAATTACACATTAAATATACCGTAATCGCTTTCAAACACACAAATATTTGATGTCATGACAACTTTATATCTTCTAGTGACAATAAACTGCATTTCCGTATACAGCTATCTAAAACCGATCTCAAGAGCGTCGTTTCAATAAAAATTTACGATATCGTTAGAATTTTGCGGACACTATATTGATCTCTCGAAGAGAGATTAGATTATAAGAAATCAAAATTATTTACATCACCTAATAAACGCATTGACTTTAACATTACTCGTAAAGAATATATTAATAACGTTGCTACTCGCTCATAAAACGAAGCTCCTTTTACTGAGAAACTGATGATCTTGATTTCGTATTTCTGCAGAAGATCACCCATTCAGCAAAACTTTAATTTCAGGACACGCAAGCGGCAGCAGCGGCTCTAACATCCTTAGGGCACGTATACACCGCTATAGGCGACTATCCCAACGCTCTGGCCAGTCACAAGCAATGCGTCCAGCTGGTCAAACAGATGGGGGACCGTCTGCAGGAAGCCAGGGAGATTGGCAACGTTGGGGCCGTGTACCTGGCAATGGGCGAGTTTGACTCAGCAGTGGACTGCCATACGCAGCATTTGAGACTTGCTAGGAGGCTTGGTGATCAGGTATTAGCCAGTAACAATGTAGAAATTATCTTTTGTACTTCCATTAATTAGCTTTTTAAATTACATAACTAACTAGTGAAAGCCAGGTCAACATTCTCATTTCGTTTTTAATCCCTAAGTAGTAGATGAAAAACAATTTATAACGCTGGCAACTTTTTCAGGTGGAAGAAGCAAGAGCATACTCAAACCTTGGCTCCTCCTACCACTACAGGCGAAACTTCTCACAAGCTATCGCATATCACGAGAATGTTTTGAGGATAGCCCAGAATTTGGGCGACAGAGCCATTGAAGCAAGGGCATATGCAGGTCTTGGACATGCTGCTAGGTAAGTTGTGTTGCTGCGTACGAAAAATATAATCTCAAACCCAAGTCAAAATAAATATATGGTGAAATCAATTTTAACAAACAAATTTTATCATTTGTTTCAGGTGTGCAGGAGATTACGCCCAAGCAAAGAAATGGCATGAGAGGCAACTCGACGTAGCTTTAGCTGCGAGGGACAAAGTAAATTATCACCTTTAGATTTTCCCTTATACTGTTATCGGGTCTCAATTAATATGTTTAAAACAAACCGTTTTTGTACAGGTTGGTGAAGGCCGAGCGTGTTCAAATCTGGGTATCGTTTATCAGCTGTTAGGCGAACATGATGCTGCTCTCAAATTACATCAAGCACACTTGTCAATAGCCAGACAATTACAGGTACTTACGTTAAAGACGCAGACTAGTTTATTGTGAAGGCATCAAAATGCAGATAAGGTAAATAGTATAAAAATGTAACAGAACTTTCTAAAGCCTCATTCATTTCTTGCAGGACAAAGCCGGTATGGGGCGAGCTTACGGTAACATCGGTAATGCGTATTCTGCGGCCGGCTTCTACGAACAAGCCATCAAGTACCATAAGCAAGAGCTGACCATTTCTAAGGAAGTTCACGACAGAAGCTCGGAGGCCTCCACCCACGGCAACCTGGCTGTCGCATATCAGGCTTTAGGAGCGCACGATATGGCGCTCTTCCATTATAGAGCTCATTTAGGTAAGTGTTGCATGTTCTCCTTTAGTATCGGTTTCTACGAGTAATACTGAACCCCAGGCAGCTTTCTTGAGAACACGAATAAAGGTTAATGCGCATTATATAAGACTGTTATATAATAGAAGTATGCTTGTGGGTATAATAAAAAAGCTTAGAGCTACGTAAAAACTTTAAGATGTCCTTTGTAAGCCTGAGCTTTGAGCCGCAGTCCGAGTATTGGCTTCCAGCACCGACATATTAATAAAGCCGTTCCTTTTATTTTCAGGTATAGCACGAGAGTTAAAAGACGCGGCTGGTGAGGCATGTGCACTCCTTAATTTAGGCAATTGCCTGTCCTCGAGAGGAGAATTCTCTCAAGCAGTACCGTACTATGAGCAGCATCTAATGCTGTCTCAGGAGTTGGGTGACGTCAATGCAGAGGCCAAGGCGTGCCACTTTCTTGGATACGCGCATTACTGCTTGGGGAATTATAGAGAGGCTGTCAGGTAAAAGGCTGGTAGAAATGATCCGAAAGGATAATTAAAAGTAAAAAAAAACAATTTAGTAAAACTGTTTCGTTCTCATTGCAGGTATTATGACCAAGATCTCTCGCTAGCCAAAGATCTTCAAGACAAAATGAACATGGGTAGAGCTTATTGCAACCTTGGTCTCGCTCACTTAGCCCTAGGAAACCTAGAAACTGCGCTGGAGTGCCAAAAGTACTTCCTAGCTATTGCACATATGACTCAACATCTGCAAGGGAAATTCAGAGCATTGGGAAACATAGGCGATGTATTGATTAAGATGGGCGATGTAGAGGAAGCTGTCAAAATGTATCAGAGACAGCTTGGATTTGCTAGACAGGTCAGTATCCGTTTTTTTTAATTTGTACTCAGTTCGTGTCGTTAAAATAATAAAAAGATAAAACTACACTCTTATCTCTAACGTACGAATGTCATGAATAAAATTGTTCACGCTTTAAAAAATTCTAGGCTCGAGACCGATCTTTGGAAGCTGCAGCTTGTGGTGCCTTGGGTCTCGCAAGAAGACTACAAAGGAGATTAGATGCTGCTTTAGGTCATCATACACAGGTATCTATAGTTACTTCGTATACAAACAGAACCTCCAAATAACAGAAAATAATCATGCATATTGCTTTTGATTCAGGAATTAACGCTGCGTCAAGAAGCTGGGGATTCTGCAGGTGAAGCTAGAGCTCATTCTCATCTTGGAGCTGTCCACATGGCTTTAGGACATTATTCACATGCAGCTAGATGCTATCGGGTAAATTAAGTGTACTTAGTAACTTGAAATCAAATGCTTATAATTTTAAAAATTTTATAAATATTTTCATTTAAAGCCAATATTTTTATTTAATCTAGGAACAATTAGAAAGAGCTCAAGAGTTACAAGATTGTGCCTTAGAAGCCCAAGCCTATGGTAACTTGGGTATCGCCAAACTCAACATGGGTCATTATGAAGATGCCATTGGATATTTAGAACAGGTAAGCAATACACTACAACGATTTCTTCTTATGCTGACATAGATCAGCATTGGTATAGATTGGTATAGACCAATCGTCTTTAATACGACATAACTGTATTTTTTTTTTGTTTCAGCAACTGGCAATTCTAGAACGAGTTAATACACCAACCTGTCAGCTTGATAAAGCCAGAGCACTTGGCTCTCTTGGTGATTGTTATGACGCCTTAGGGGATCCAGACGAAGCCGTGAAGTACCATGAACAACATCTCGCAGCTGCATTGAAACTAAACAATACGAGGGAACAGGAACGAGCCTACCGCGGACTTGGACTTAGTCACAAGTGAGTATTCTTTAGAATAGCCTTAAGCCAACGTATTGCTTATGATCCACATACAATATTATAACAAAATCGTGCGATCAAAATCACGAACATAAGCTTACTCTAAATATGTGTATTATCATTTGCAGGTCTGTAGGCAATCTTCAGCAAGCCCTGGTCTGTCTAGAAAAGAGGCTGGTGGTATCTCACGAACTTGGCGTACCCGAAGCAAAGGCTCAAGCCTATGGGGAACTTGGTGCCTTGCACATAGCGCTTGGAAACCTAGAGCAAGCCGTGTCCTGTTTGGAGCACCAGAAAAACATTGCCAAGTTAGTAAAATATACTCGTGCTTTTAAAAAAAATTGTAATGTATGTCATGTTTATAATCTCGGGTATATTCTATATTTTTAGGGAACTAAACAACCAAATAATGGAAACTGAAGCATGCCACACTCTTGGAGTAGCACAACATGCTTTAGGAGACCACGCAGCTGCCATCCGATACCATCGAGCTGAATTAGAACTATCCCACAGACTGGGGCTCACACATTTACAGGTATTTATGTCAAAAATTCAAGCATATATTAATCTTGCGAAGGGTTCCTAACTAGATAGGATGATATCGAATCAGGGTTCAGTGAAGCACAAGCACAGGCAGCGTCTAGAGCATCTACAATTTTAATTGGATTTACAACTTTTTTTTTTGTTTACAGGCAAGGGCATGTGGTGGTCTCGGAGCTGCACATGCGTCAATGGGAGCTCACGCAGAGGCGGCGCGATGGCATGAATCCCGGTTAAGACATGCTACTGCATCAGGCAAGTATTTCTTACTACAATTCATTTTAGAAGACCTGATTTTATTATGTCTAAATTTGTATATGACCGTACTTGAAGTTACTTTTACCTTTGCTGACAGACAGATTATAAAATGTTGCTTAAATTGGCCGTCCAACAAACAGCATTTTTCACTCTACCCGTCTGAGCAATTATGTAACATTGTAATTCAGCTGCTTATATTTTTTCTAACTATTCGAAAAATTGTGTAGGTGATACCCGAGGCAGAGCACAAGCACTTGCAGACCTTGGCCGAGCTCACCTTGCTATGGGAGCGTGTGGCAGCGCCGTCTCTTATTTGAGACAGGCGTTGGCTGCTACCGAAGGACTGGCCGATGCTGATGAAGAGGTAACTATAGAGCCGGTGCTCTTCAGCATACACCACCTATATTCTTCTTCTTATCGTAGGTATATTTACTATAAGATTTCCCAAATTTACTTTTAACAGCATCTCTGTCTGAACGGTGCACTAGGATAACAGGGTTACTATCAAAATCTCAGTGCAACGCGGGCATTGTAGTACATATATCAATATTCATATTTCCTCACACACTTTACTTTAAGACTGTAAAAACTAACGTGAACTTTACAGTCCCGAGTGCGTAACCGACTGGGCTTAGCACTGTGGGCTTCCGGAGAGCTAGAGGAAGCAAAAGAACAGCTGCAAGCTGCACTAACAGTGTTGGAGTCAAGTGGCGATAAATACCGGGACAAGAAAACTGCAGCTTTCTACACTACAGCTCAGCATGCATTACAGAGAGTGCTCGTTGGTAAGGAAAATACAGTAACATCGTATATATTTTTTGGTTTATTTACATATTGGCTGTTTGCTTTGATTTAGCCCTTCGCATTACTTGAGGTTATTATCGAAATATAATACAAACATATTATTTATGTTAACAGAACTTGGTCGACATTCAGAAGCTCTGGTAGTAGCAGAGCGTGGTCGATGCCGCTCTCTCGACTCAGCCACTGATAAACACGCAGTCCTTAATCAGGCTAACTTGGAAATGCACTCTGCTCAAAGGTATTTCATTAATGTCATAACTTTGCATCGAAATTTGATTAAACAAAAAAACTAAGACAAAGAAAATAATTAACTGCTTTTTGGATTACAGAAACTCCTCAGAAGACCCTGTTAAAGAACGTAGCGAACCTTGGACTCCAGCTAATGCTGACCAAATTATGGAAGTAGTCAACAAGCAGAAAGCACCTGTATTGTACTACAGTCTGGCTGCTGGAAGACTTTACGCTTGGTTGTTGCAGCCCCATAAAGGTGACTTAAGACCCGAATTAAAGTTTCATAAGAAACGATAATATAATATTACTAGTTACTACGCTTTGGATTTGTATCAAATATTTCATATGTTTTAATTTGTTTTGTTTTTCCACCAGGAATATTGAGATTCCATCAAGTATCGTTACAAGAAGACGTAGAAGAAAGTGACAATAGCCTTCCTGACATCAGTCCAGATGATCTTCCACCTAGCAATGGTAACTTAAAAACACTTACCCCACTTATTAATGTTTTTTTTTTTTTTTACAAATGTAACAATACATAACCTTTTTGTTTCACAGTAGGTTCTAACAAACTAGAACGCTGCATAACCGAGTGGTCAGACTGGATAAAAACTGCAGCTGAGCATAGAAGCGAAGTTGACGATCAGTGGGAGCCTGATGAAAGACCTAGTGGCCTTACTAGAATGGTAAGAAATTTAAATCTAAACTTTATGTATACATATCATAATTAGTTTTATCTTATAACTTACAAAAACCTCACGTTATTTCAGGTTACACGCAACCATTTATTGAACTCGTCAAACTACTCTTTGAGTTCTTTGTTCAGTGTTGGTTCTGTTGGTGGATCAGTAGCAGGATCTGTAGCTAGTTTACAAGGATCTACAAGGTGAACTACATATGCATTTTATTGCCATTAACGATATTTTCCTGTTAAATCAATTAGACTGACTTTTCTCGTTTTGACTACAGATCTAGTATCCATGGTCCACGAAAGAAGCAGCCTCCGTGGCAAGGCCCTCCATGCCTAAACTTGTTGTATCAAATGCTACTTGCTCCATTTGAAGATCTGTTGCCGGCTTCCTGCAACAATAATCACGGTATTGTTTCTTCTCGTATTTAAGTATCTATTTCAAAGCTTTTTCTCAAAGGTCATAAAACTTTTTACTGATTTATGTGTGTAATATTTTTTATTTCTTACATCTAATCTTATTAACAGCATCTCACGGCCGACGTGGATGCGGCGGGCGCCGAGAGATTGTGCTCGTCGTAGAAGGAGCCCTCTACACGTGTCCCTGGGGCGCACTGCGGGGCACGGCCGACACCGAGCCGCTGTGTGAGCGATACGCGTTATTGGCTGCTCCGGCACTGCGTCCGCTCCGGCAGCGGCACGTGAGAACCAGACCGCATCATGAAAATGGTGAGTTGAGTTTATCTTGATAAACACTGATGCACAACGTAAATTGTTCTAAACTTACACATGCTATTTACCTATTTATTCATTATTCAATCTATCAATATAATTTTCTGGATATCTTTTAATCTATTGAACCATACATGCAATAAGCATTATATGTATATCATATGTCACCTGAGTAAAGTATATTACTATACTAGCACAAACATATTTAAGCTATTTCAAACAAGACACAGTCCAGATCCAGAATAATGTTTAATAGGCTCAAAGGGCAATGTATGTAGGTACATACATTGCCCTTTGAGCTCATTAATCAAATTTTCCTCATTACTACAGGTGCAATAGCAACGAACAACAATGCAGAGGCAGGGATGCGATGCCTTGTCGTAGGCGCACCCCGCGTGGGCGGCTCACGCTGGGTTTCGGCGCACGCACAGTTCAAAGAGGCCGAGCTTGTGGCTGACATGCTGCGAGTTACACCTCTGACTGATTATCAGGTACCAGCCATGAAAAATACGACAATGCGGTCAGTTCTCATATATCCTGGATGATGGCGGGTTCTCTTCTTAGTCAACATACGGGAGGACCGCGCCATCTAGATTTTTGACACAATCGCATCTTTTTTTAGTCAAGGAGGTCACTCTATCTGTCTGGGCATAATTCATACTTATATATTTCATACGCTCTAAGGCAAATGATTATCATGTTATCCGGCCGATATCCAAGTTCTGTTGTTTGTTCCTCAGGCATCCAAAGAAGCTGTATTAGCTCAACTACCTCAAGCCGAATGTGTGCACTTTGCGACACACGTTTGTTGGAAGACTCCGGCTATAGTACTTAGTCCTGGAGAAGTTGTGAGTATTGATCATGAAGAAAAACAAATCAGTTTTCACGGAATTTCAAAAATTAACGAACGATTTATTTGACAGGTCGACTCTCAAGCAAAGAGACTCCTTAACACAAGTATGGGAAGTGGAATAGGCGATAATTGTGCGGATACAGAAGAAGAAAGTAAGTTCTGCTTATCAAAGTACACTCATGACACGTCAACATTGAAACAGTCTTGCATTATACCTTATATTTCGTACTCCACGTCAAAATTATGCATTCAATGGAATCAATAAGCAAACCAAACAGAATCCATTCATGGTGTATCTAATTCCAGATACTGAACTACAACCAAGTAACGAAGAACTGCCTCCATCTTCGGAGTTCATGCTTACAGCCACAGAAATAATGACTATGAAAATCAATGCTAGATTGGTAAGTAAAGCCACTCACTACAATTATATGTCCCTTTTTGATGAGCAAAGACCAATATCTTTTTACAAAACAATGTGTTCGTTCTAACTTCTCCGAGCGTTTCTTCAATCTTAATTTCTATTTTTTTTATTGTTCTGTTTAGAGTTCCATTCTTTTGTTCAGGTCGTTATATCATGCGCTCCATCTAGTGCTGCTCTACAAGGATCTTCTACAGAAGACTCCAATGAAGTGACGACAGCTGGCGAAGGAGTCTCCCGACTCTGCA
Organism: Coleophora deauratella; assembly: GCA_958295455.1. NCBI lineage: Eukaryota > Metazoa > Arthropoda > Insecta > Lepidoptera > Coleophoridae > Coleophora > Coleophora deauratella. Next base: position 6,092,288 of record OY282409.1, on the reverse strand, counting down.
AAGCTTTACTCACTGCTGGAGCTCAGGCCATTCTGCTGACTCTATGGCCAGCACCACAGGATACCGCCACGAAGATCTTATACAGAGCTTTATATTCGGCACTGTTACAAGGAAGCAGGGTTTCAAAGTAAGGGAGATTTTATAATTTGATGAATTAGCATTACATCAGATTTTACCTCAATTTTTGGTACCGGGACAATGTTGAGTTATAATAACAGTAAGAGGTTGTCCATTAATCACGTGAGGCTCAAAAGGGGAGGAGGGGTTCGGAAAAAAATCACGAAATATCACAAAGGGGGGTGTACTGAGATATCACGTGTATTTATTTTTTCGTTAAACGCGCGATTTCTAGAGTAAGTTCCAAACGTCGGACTATTGTTGTTAAGTTGTTTTTAACTCATCCCAAGGTTCGAAACGGCTTCAGGCAGCCAAAAACAACCTGCAACCTTAATGTCTGTCTGGTCATTTTTACGCCGGGGGGGGGGGGGGGGGGGGTCTAAAAAGTTGCTAAAAAATATCACGTGATTAATGGACGACCTCTAATGTCAACAACTCCTATTGTCCCCAATTCTCATGCTGGGGCACAGGTCTCTTTCCATTACTCGGGAAGATTAGGCCATGCGCTAAGTCTGGATTGGATAATTAATTACACTAAACGGAATTTCACTTATTTTCCGAAACTTCTCGATAAATAATTTGTTGGCTTCGCACGTGGTACTTACATTGTTTTTTATATTCGTTATTCCATAACCTTCTTCATACCAATAAAAACAACAATACAAATGGAAACCAATCTTCGCAGGGCGCTCGGTGATGCAATGCAAACAGTGCGTCACACGAAACACTTCGCACACCCGGCGCACTGGGCTGGAGTGATCCTGCTCGGAGCCAACGTGCGACTGAGTAACAAAGTTGCGCTGATGGGGCAGGCGCTCTGCGAGCTGTTGGCGCAGCCCGACAAGTGTCGGTGAGTCTTTTTAAAGATTTTTTAAAAGTTTAAGTATTACTAAACTCTTTCACCACATCTATTTCGGCAGAAAAACTAATATAGATTAAAAAATCTACCTTAAATGGAACTAAGCTCTTTGCTACACTTTGTACAGATAATTTTAAAATATAGCTTACATGGTCGAAGATCAACTTTGTGAACTAAAACTGTCACTACTAAATCCAGCTTGGCATGACTGAGACCGTCTACATATTAAGTATATTATAATACTTACATATACCTGTCTAAATAATAGATTTTTTTAAAAGGGATGCACTACGTGTCTGTCTACACTTGGTAGAGAAATCACTACAGAGGATAGTACGGGGGCAGAAGAACGCTATGTATACCACCCAAAAAAGTATCGAGAACAAAGCCGGTACTGCTACAGGATGGAGAGAGCTTCTGATGAGCGTTGGCTTCAGGTAAACAAAACCAAGTAACCACATTGAAAACAACAAACAATCTACAGTGATAAAGTGCATAAATGAAAAGAGATAAAAACAAACTTTTTATCAACATTTTCTATTTTCATCACCCTTTTCATTAGCGCACTTTACTATTGGAATATGGACACCCATTGGAATAAAGTACTATATATGTACTTTACAGACAATATATTTATCTTGATTTTATAGGTTTGAACCAGCGGCTAACGGAATACCTTCAAGTGTATTCTTCCCTCAAAGTGATCCTGAAGAAAGATTAACGCAATGCTCCGCCAGTCTTCAAGCTTTATTAGGTGAGCTGCCAAAACATAAGATAGATAATTAGTGTTACTTTTAAGTAGAAATTAACAGCCTTTAAGTGATGAGAGGCGTAACGGTCTAGTCGAACCGTAAATCTGACAGAACCGAATGAACAGACACGACCGAGCCAGATTAAGAACGAAACTGCGCAAGCGTCTGGTGAGTATGAACGTAGCAACGATGAATACGCTGTAGGCAGGGATTAGTGTTTGTCAATGAAAACGTAGCGTTTATAAGTTTTACTTATGAAGTGTTTTTTCAGGTCTAACGCCAACTACTCTCCAAGCTCTCTCGAAGCTAATATCGAATGGTGACGTGGCTGATGATATCATCGGTGTCATTAGATCCGTCATTTCACAGTTCTCTGTGAAGAACTCTGAAAGTGATACGGTGGAAGTCGCTGTAAACGTCAGGTAATTGTTTTTTTCTTGCTGAAAAGTTCTTGTTTATGAGATTGTTATAATGAGGAAGTTGGCAAAAATCACTTATCTAATAAATATTTGCACTTCTAGACTATGGCGAGTAAATGGATGCCACGAATTGCTTGCGTCTCTTGGCTTCGACTTGGCAGAGGTAGGACAAGACGAAGTGACCCTGCGAACTGGCAAGACAGCAAATAAGCGACACATTCAGTTTGTTTTGCAAGCACTTCTGGCTTTATTCGGTAAGAATCAATAATCAAAATAGTAAGTTACTAGCAGTCATTGGCATTTGCCATATTATCCTAAACAAAACCATTTTCCGTCAGATACGCAAGAAGCGCCACGCAGTCTTAGCTTGGAGTCCAGCTCAAGTGTGGAATCATTGGAGTCTATTGAAGATGGTGACTTAGAACCCCACTCCGATGGCGAGCCCCCACCAAGGCAACATCGACGTAAGTTTTTTATATACCTATTTCTAACAAATTCAGGAACTGTGGCTGCGTTCAATATGAATTGCCCGTTTGCAACTGTACGTTTTTTTTTTCAGAAGAAAACGTGTCATCTGTTCCACCACCACCACTACCTTTAGGCTCATGCGGTGGCGCGTTCACAATGTATGTGCGAGGATCGGCTTCCTCTTCTGAAGTGGGTCGGGGTGAGCCCGACGGCAGGACCGCCCCGCCCCCCGCGCCCCCGCCGCCCAGGTACCGCGGCGAGAGCGACGCCGCTTTCACTCCCTCACCACCCGCGGCGCCCGCCACCGCTAAAACCACACCACAAAGAGATGTCTCCTTAGCCTTAGCTCATCAAACCAAAATAAGAACACTATACACCCGACGACCACCCTCAACGGATGACTCAGACTGGGAAAGTTCGGGACACGACACCGTTCTCAGAAGACGACCAGAACACTCCCACACGAGTTACTTAGACGCCTTCTATGACTTGGCTTCTGCTCAGCCACGAAGGACTGAAGAGGATAAGACTGAACAAACTCTAAGTAAACCATCGACTTCCAAACGCGCTCCGCGACCAAAGATGGGTACGAGCAGTCGAGATTCTATGGCACAAGTACGCCATATGAGCGGAGAATTGACACCTACTATTTCTGAAGTTTATCACGAAAGAAATATTGGCCTTGGCCTGGCTCCGCCTTTAGCTGAGCTACTTCTAGCGGAGGATTCTAAAACAGAAATGCGAACAGCGAGCTCCAGTGAAAACCTTCTCTTACAAAACTTAGAGAAACTAGGTCTTCTAGGAGAAACGAGCGAATCTGAAGAACGATGGTGCAGTACAAACGTCACGAGACCTTGGTTAACAGTCACGCCATTAGAGACTGATGTCCAAGGTTCAGATTTGACTACAGCTGAAATAATAGAACGACAAGCTAAATTTAAGAAAGACGACTCAAATAGGAAAGAAGAAAATGTTTACGAACTGAAGCCTAAGGAGGAACCTCCAGGTCCAAGCGGGATAGAGAAGCGTTCTGTTTCACCTTTTTCTGAGTTGTCGCGGAGGGATGAGGGAGATGGCAGAAGTATCGCCGACTCCCACTCATCGTACAAAGCTCTAGTGCTAAGTCCGCGGGCTCCTTACTTAGCAGAAGAGAGCGAGACGACACTAAGCTCTGTCTCTGAAGGGGGCAAGACACACCCGCGCCCACGCAGGCCCCCTGTCCCGCGGACAAGGCCTGCCTATACGACATTAGACTTCCCACCGAATAAATAACTAACTCTTCAGCTACCTAAGCTTAGCTAGAGCTACCTACTGATAAATAAAAATGTTGTAAATATCATCTAACTATATAACATTTTAGCTTATTGTAAAAGTGTTGTTTTATTATGTTATGTGTTATTTACGTAACTGGCTATGAGCAATAGTAATTTATAAGTGTATTTTTATTTTAAGATTACATATTATTGAATTTACGCACAACTTTTACATTCTTAGACCATAGTATTGTATTGTATTTACATTCTTAAAATGATGTAACTTTTATAGTAATTCTTGCCATCTTGTACATTTTAATACTGTATATTTAAATTAAGTAAAACTTAAAAATTAACAGTATTATTTTTATTTCTGACCCTTTTTAAGATAGATGTCCCAACAGCGATACTACACTGGTGGACTAAAAAACGCGACTCAAGATTTGTTGCTCGACTTTTGAAAAAATAACTCAGTCTACAAAACTGATAAACACTAAAAACAAAAAACTAGAAAACCACCATACTAAGATCATAAACAGTAAACAAGCAGTTTTTGAATTTTTGATTTAGTATTTTTTTGCTAGATAGAGTTAATTTTCCAAAAGTCGTGTAACAAACCTTGAGTCGTTTTTTTTGCCCATGAGTATAGATAATAAGATTTGAATTTAAATACATAATTTTCGTATGGCTGTGTATGGCTATTATTACTTACATTTACCAAATTATAAACAAAGGTTTTACCAGTATCCAATGTACCTGACCTACCCTGTAATGATTAATCTAGGCAGTGGGGCCCCCGCAGAGTCGGCTCTACTTATTTACCGATACCACACCGCACTTTGTCACAACCGTGTTATTGAATTCAATTTCCTTTCTATTAGTGCGAGGACCAATGAGAGAAGTCTATATTAGCCTATTTGCAGATATTACGATATAGACTAGCTATTTGTGAAGTGGGAAGTGTGAAGTTCTAAGGCGATCAGTTACAAGTTAAAAAAATCAGATACCAAAACCATTCCAGAACACTCAGCCTATACAAAATGGCTATCTATGCTAAAATACAAAAAGAGTAGGTTCATACAAATAAAGCTCATAAACAAACGAGCAAGATGATACTACACTTTATTTTTCTGTTTTGTTTGTTAGTAGTCCATAAAGCACTAAATCGCACGTATATCAATGGCACGCGACCACCGACAGAAGCAACAGGGTGTTTCCAATTGGTCGTCCAAGACATTTTCGAGATCTAAGTACACGTAATAGCCTATTTTAACTCTTGAACCCGGTAAAAAATCTTCCTCCGTTAACCTCATTATTATCCCTATTTTTCTGATTTGAACAACGGCCTTCATAGACCGGAAGTGGTTTAATTGAAGTGCAAAATATTTAACACGGACCAGTGCAGCGCCGTGCAATGAACTCCACTCAAGCAAAATAAATCTAAACCAAAATAAATCATTTTTTATGTGATAGTAACTAAGCAATTGATGCTTCACAAATCTAGACAGGTTTAAGATGTTGTCGAATTTGGAACGACGTATATTTTTGAACATAAGATAATAACATAAATATTGTTTTATTGACGAAACTCGTTCTTGATAGTATTTACATTCATGAAACATGACCTGATTCTAATATAATTTTAATTTAAAGGTTCGTTATTCTGTCTCTGAAAACTCCCACAGTCAAACAACATTATTTTTAAAGACAATACCATCGGCTACTAACCAGCTAATGTCTCAACAACAAGCAAAAAAAAATTAAATCAAGTTCAAATATGTATAGTTTTTCCTAACCAGAATTCTAGGGTTCAAATCATGGCTAATATACTTACCACAGAGTTTTTGAAACGTACATGCATTTTCATAGGTACCAACGGATTGCTTTAACAGTGCAGGAAAACCAGATGAGAAACATGCACATCTGATTACTATGTAGATGTGTATGAAGGTCTAGTTGCACACGTCCGTAGGTGTAAGGCTTAGTGATCGCGGATGATGGTAAGTGCAACACCAGACAATCGCTGTCTATATCTTGAGAAAGACACTTAATTGCGCCACAGGATAAGAACATTTATTTGAAGTTTCTAAAATGAATTCCTAAATAAATAATTAATTGACAACGCTGAACAAGTTCAAAAAAGCCGACTTCAATCGTAACAACTACAATTTCACTATATATTTTTTTGTATTTGTTGATTTTTTTCAAAAAGCGCTGGATCAATTTAGATTAAAAATTTAATGGGACCGCCTCTGAAGTATGTCTTACCAAATAAATAAGTAATCATCAAAATCAATTTATAATCAGCGGCGTAATCGCGTAACAAACATACAAACAAAACATACAGTTCAATTGAAAACATCATCCTTTTTGAAGTCTGTTTAAAAATGGCACTCGTTAATGAGACCTTTACTGCACCTGACCAAATTTTGTAACATAGTAGATAACTTCATTTCTCCTAGAGAGACAACCTAGTTTAATTTCTAAGGTCAAAAGCTTTAACATTAAAACTTGTTTGAAATGCCTCGTCAAATATAGTTGTTAGTTATAAATTATTTCTGTCATAAAAGTGGGTGGCCCCTAGCATGTTGTTTGGTTAACATAGGCCATAGACAATTATTATGTTTTATTTACGAGCGAGACCAATCTTATGGATCGATAATCCACAAATAAATCCACTTATCTGCAATCAGCAATCCTTTATTTCTATCACTGATTTAGGTACACTTCTGATCAATCTTTAGTATAAAACAGAAATACCTACAGGGTGTAACAAAATGGATGTAAAACCGTCAATTTGGGCGTTTTTCACATTGTACTAAACGACTATAGAGTATTCCAAAAATATACCTTAGTCTGTCTAAATAAAATTGGCTAAACAACAATAGTGGGCCCATTTATACAGAGTAGATTTTTCTGAGAATTCTCTATGGGTCTCTGCTGCGGATAGAGGTATACCGTGGTATATAATCGAGCAAGAAATTACTATTTGCAATGAGCCCCTGTAAATAATAATATATGTATTTCTTATTCTATCTAAATCAGAGAAAACTATATAACTTCAATTGTGTATTTTCATTTTTTTTACTTCAACTTCCTTAGCGGAGAAATTATAATACCGTGTGTATTTATTTGTATAACTAATAATATGTTTCATTTGGTTATACGATACAATAATTCATTTCATGCAATAATTCATTCAATTCATTTGAATTGAAGTTTCATTTCGACAGCGGAACTTAAGACTCTTTAGCTTGATGCCTATGAGCTGCATTAAATTCTGTGCCTACATTATAAATATTTTATTAACAGGTATATAGTACATATAAAAATAAGAACCCATTGTATAATACGTATTACTTCCGCACAGTTGTGTCTAAACATGCTCTCCAGTAATATCGTGTACTATAATAGTCACATTGCGTCGTGCTATAAAACTACTCACATTGTCTTATATCGATTGTATTCAAATTGTAGTAACGCACCCTTTATTTCCTAATTCCACAGCTAGCGCCGAAGCTCGATAATTAATACGTTGACTTCTTAAATTATTGTGCAAATGCAAATGTTAAGAAAGGTAACTATGTACCTACTTAGCACTTGGCACTTACAATTTAGGTTCTTTTACTACTCTTTGCCACTGATAATGTAACCTATGAACCAAAGTATACATATCGTTGCCTATGGACAAAAGAAAACAAAGATACAAATTGAACAAATCAATAATAACAACAGTTGCTATTTATATTGCTTTACCTAAAGAACAGATTGTCATTAAGATAAGTTATGAACTTCTGAACCTTCTTAAGACGGATTGAAAAGGTTGCCACCAATGTTGACCTTCATTAATAGTGGATAGGTACTCGTATCCTTAAATAACGTCAGAATAAATACTACATTTCTCAAAATAATCACATCTATACGTGTATCTATAGCCGTATATTTCCATACGAAAAAGATTCTTGATTCAAAAATACAGAGTGTTCTTAATAGTGTGCAAAGCAAACCGTTTAAATTAAGGAGCTTTTGGTTTACAACTTTGTTAAAAGTGTAAATAGTTTTAGACTCGAGTTGGCTGGGCTGACTAGTCTGTATGTAAAGTGCAAAAACATCTTTTGCTATTTTATTTATTCTTCAGATTCTTAAGCAGAGCATCCTTAACAGCTTTTAAAACACCTTGTATCTTAACTGCACTTTAAAGTATGCCATCTTTTCACCTTAATATGGCATATGACATAGCATAATACATAAAATAAATGCGAAAGTGAGTTTGTTCGTTCTTCTTACACGTTCGTAATGGAACAACGGAGTGACATGGTTTTGCACAGAAGTTGACGGGGTGGATAGTGACATTCTCTACATTTAATTCTGTAAAAATAGGGAATTCCCTCACACTTACACAGGGAAATCATAAATAATGCAACATCGGAAACCAACTGAGCACGGGAAACAACATATGATAGTTTGATCCCGAAAAACTCATTTCCACCTTCAACGACAATCATAAAAACGACAACCACGCGGGTGGAGCCGCGGTCAAAAGCTACTATGGCATAATATGAAATAATATTTACAAATGGGGAATAATAAGACCAATACGGAAAGCTATGCGTTGTAAAAGCAATTTAAGATCATAAAACTTTTTGTACAGTGACTTTTGAAGAGACAAGAGTCCTTATCTTAAGCTTATCCTTCATTACGATAAATCTGCATGTAAATACGTCCCCTTTTTGAGGAGAATACTTAACAGCTTTATTAATACTAATTGCTTCTTCACATTTAAAATATTGTTCATCTTCAAAAAATCTACATAGCACCTATTTAGACCGTTTAGTTTTGAATAACAATCTGTCAAAAATGACTTTACAGTAAAACACCTACAAGTAGAATAAAACTTATGTTCAATGTATGCTTGAAATAAAGGTTATTTATTTATTTATTACTAAAACTATATTGACTATTGATGCTCCATTAAAATTAATAGCTCTAGATCAAACAGATAGGCCAATAAAGACTCAATTGAAACATATGACTTAAAACAGTTCCAACGGTAGCAATTATTTACTATGGCCAATTTTGAAACGCCCATATATCTTCCGTACAAATCGGTAATCAGTAGGTGCACAAAATGTTGGGTAGCCTTCGTTCCCCGTCAGCCAACGCAACGCCTGAGGCGGCGACATCCGTATGAAAACAGACACTTTCGACTTCTCGCGTTGATTATTTTCGATATTTTAAATTTAATACAATACAAATAAACGCAACTACACACGGCAACACAATAAACCTCCCCATTTTGGACTTTTATAATAACTATTAAGAGTTGAACGCAGCGAATTATACGTGAGGGTATGTAAGCAAGTAAGTACATAATAGAAAAAAAAAGAAATGACTAATTTAAAAAATGTGCAAAGCATCTACTTAAATAAAAAAAAACGGCCAAGTGCGAGTTGTACTCGCGCACCGAGCGAGGGTTCCGTATAAATTTATATTCACTCATGTCTTCAACTCTATATCAAATTCTCAGGCCTGCAATATTTGGACACTCTCATGGAAATCAAAACCTATAGGGTACTTCCCGTATACCTAGAATCATGAAATTTGGCAGGAAGCAATATCTTATAGCACAAGTAAAAGGAAATGTCCGAAAACCAAAAATTTTTTGTTACATTACAATTTTTTTGTGATTACCTTTACTTGTGCTATAAGACATTGCTTCCTGCCAAATTTCATGATTCTACTATATACTACTATGTACTCTATACGGGAAGTACCCTATAGGTTTTGATTCCCATTTGAGTGTCCAAATATGCGGCATAAACGGCCGTAGTTCTTGATTGCGTTGGCACAGGGGCTCGATTTTTTTACAGCTTCAAGGGATTGCAGGCCTGAGTATTTGATATAAATTTCAACTTGATACGTTTACGCGTTCCTGAGAAAAAGGGTCTTGACAGACAGACAGACAGACAGGCGGACGGACAACGAAGTGATCCTATAAGCGTTCCTTTTTTCCTTTTGAGGTACGGAACCCTAAAAACATTTTGATTTTATTAGTACGAAGGTAATCTAAATAAAACCCAACAGGGCCCAGAAATAAAGCGCTTTTAAGAGTAATTTGTTGCAATTTATGGTCAAAGTTCATGCGAAACTCAAAGCCAAAGTGTATTAACATTAATTTATAGGTATTGGTGTTATTGCCACACTGTGCGATTTCGTAGTGATCCTAAAATTTACTCGGTGGCTTAGTGAGGGTCTACTGATTCAGAGGGTCGTGACTTCGATTTCCATCCAGGGCATTGGTGGAGCAAGCTGCAAGTAGCAGAGGTGCAATTAACGACTTGATTGATATTTGTCTGCAAGGCGTTTTTAGATTCATCTTAATCTCTAGAGTATTTAACGTATAATTCATTTCGTTAGGTTTTTATAAGCTATACACGAGGTCGCAGAAAGTAGCAAAGATAATATATAATATTAAACCAAGATAGAAATATGCGTGTAATTGCACTCCTAATACCAACCCACCGGTCACTACTGCCTCTAATCGAAACTACAAATAAATCGTGATATACGATATATCAAAACGGCCATTAATCAACCCTGTCAAAATCTAAACATAATGGATACATTTTAATTTGAGCCTGTAATAAATACCGGCAACAGACACTCCTAAACTTGTCTCATTTAGGCTGTTTATACCATGTACCTAACTTTTTGGCTTTCATTAATTCCGCGTGAAAAGATGAATATATTTTCACTCAAAGAAGAATGCAATGTATGGACTAGTCTACCTTCCAATGAGTGATAGGTATCTTTATAGTTATACATAAATACTTACTCTATGTGTGCAGTAAAAAAATCAAACATTCTCGAAATTTTAAGGCTCGCTCGGCTTCTTTGAAGGTTTCATTTTATTACAATTTTATTGGCAACGTGAGCGATGTTAATTTCTTGCAAGACCCACCGGACATGCCATGTCAAATAATTGGGTTTATTTTACAGATGAAGGTTACAATTTTAATAAGTTTACCAAATTACTTGTTGGTTATCTTGATCGTGCATTCCATTGTTTACTGAAAGGTAGCATGGTGTGTTATATGAGGTGGGAAATTACATCACCGCACAAACAAGTGAGTATGTCAAACGCAAGTCGACGAAAGGTAACGAATAATAATTTTCATTAAAACAAAGAAAATATAAAACTTAAACCAAGACTAAGAATCAGTTTTCGTTGTTCAGGTGTTACTACAACATTCATGCTAATGGGGCAGGGGTCTGTTCCCGTAGCTCAGGAATTTTGGCCATAGGTAATGTACACATGGGGACCTAGTCCAGATTACCATATGTTGTAAGACATATTCTTATAATAATAGCAAAACTTAGCTTAGGAATAAATTACTGTCGATATCTCGAAGGATGAGATTCTATTCAACTAATAAGCCATGTTTAGAAAAAATATATTTCTGAATACATTTAGCATCAGATGACTATCAGATCAGAACTTCATTTTTTACGTCAACTCCAGCAGCTAAGTAAGACGTGTTTGGTAATGCAACTAATGGTTATTGATAAATTGCGATTACTTGTTGTACTTATTTGTATTATATTAATTGGCAAGACTTGTATTTTTGCGGTACAATTATAAACGTGTACCTTAATTGAACCATTAGTGGTGAAGACAAATGCAGCCCACTGTCGCATAATATACCTGCAATATAGCAACTATTGAAAATAGCCTAAGTATAAAAATCTATATTCTGAAGTTATATTTAACCATCCAAGGCGATAGAAGAACAAAAAATGGAGATTTTAAAAAATACACAAAAGTGGCGATATCTCGGAAACCGCGAACTTTTACTAGGGTCATGTTGATGTTATCTAATAGACCTGAATCCCATCTATCTCCAGTATCACTTTCGAGTATATTCATTAGTAGTGTTATATAATATGGCCACTTGCTGCCCAGATGGACATTTTAGAGAGTTACAGGCGACCTCACCGCCAAGTAAGATCCAGTGACGCAAGCCACGCAAACACATTTTCGTGTGTATAAACTTCAATTTTTAGGGTTCCGTAGCCAAATGGCAAAAAATGGAACCCTTATGGATTTGTCATGTCTGTCTGTCTGTCCGTCCGTATGTCACAGTCACTTTTTTTCCGAAACTATAAGAACTATACATAAGTAGATGTATTCTGTGAACCGCATTAAGATTTTCACAGAAAAATAGAAAAAAAACAATAAATTTTTGGGTTCCCCATACTTAGACCTGAAACTTAAAAAAATTTTTTCATCAAACCCATACGTGTAGGGTTTTTATGGATAGGTCTTCAAAAATGATACTGAGGTTTCTAATAACATTTTTTTCTAAACTGAATAGTTTGCGCGAGAGACACTTCCAAAGTGGTAAAATGTGTGTCCCCCCCCTGTAACTTCTAAAATAAGAGAATGATAAAACTAAAAAAATATATGATGTACATGACCATGCAAACTTCCACCGAAAATTGGTTTGAACGTGATCTAGTAAGTAGTTTTTTTTAATACGTCATAAATCGTAAACCGCAAGTTACCTTTCTTTGAACGAGTCCGACTCGCACTTGGCCGCTTTTTTATGTGGTGAAATGTAGTCAAACGATCTCAAAAATAGTGTTAAAAATTTAAAGCGAAATGAAATGAAATGAAAATATTTTATTCGAAGTAGGTAGCAGTGTACACTTTTCGAACGTCATTCTTTTATCTACCTAACACGAGGTTCCTACCACTCGGAACTCGTATACCCACCGTTTCGGGAAGTGTTTGCGGAGTGAGAAGAAACGGCGGGCCCTAAAGAAACTCCCTCCAACACATATTTTTTTTTAAGTCTTATATTCTATTACATCTTAATGCTAGATCAATAAATGAATTATACAATGTCATGTCTGTAAATAAAATATACAAAAATAAGAATAAAGTAAGAAGAATAAAGAAAGAGAGGATTCAAAAGAGATAAAAGTAAAAATTATTTGTAGCTAATGACTAACAATTCCAAAAACCAATGACAAGAGCAGGCCAGTTCACACGGACAGCACCCGATCACGAGTATAACGCGAGAGTCAGCCATCGCTCCCCTCAACCATATTTGAGGGAAGGGAACGACCCGGCTCCCGATACGCCACCATCCGCACGAACATTTAAGCGAGCATGCACCACTCCGATCAATGGACAAAGAAAAAGGAGAAGGAAAAGTCTTACTGAATCCCTTCAGTTCTTTCACAATAGAGTTTGCATCTTTATTGTCTCACAATATGTCATGAAAATGTTGCTGTGTTGGTTGGAGAAACACTTACCGTCCAAGCATTTCTATCATCTAAGTACTCACATGTCTTATAGTAAGCTTTATTACATAGTATCTTTTTTACATAACTTTTGAATTTATTCTCTGTTAGGTTTACAATATCTTCTGGTAATTTATTATACATTCGTATGCACTGTCCCACAAACGACTTACTAACCTTACTGAGCCTAGTAGATACAAGCTGAAGCTTACTGTTATTCCTGAGATTACGAGTATGTCTGTCAGAATTCGGTGTAAAGTGATTTAAGTTTTTTCGCACATACATTATATTATATTATAGAGTACTGGAGTGTCCAGGGGGATTTTTTAATAAATTTTAAAGGGTGAAACTTTCAATTTTGCTATCGAGCTAACGATCCAACTTTCCCTTGGTCCTAGAGAGTACCTTGCGAAAAAGTATTTTTATGATGGTTTCAAAATAATATTGTACAAACTTAAAATTGATGCATTAGTTGAAAAGCAGCATTGTACTGAAATATCCACCTTATCGGATGGGCTTCGGACACCAACGTCAGATTATTACGGTAAGACTAACCCTATAGCAGCAGAATTATGGAGAATTTATAAAGTATTTCTGCTAAAAAAAACAGATTGATCCAACTCAAGGATACTTTTGTCTGTAAATGTTTTGTTGCATATGTAACAGTACCTTTCTATATAGTAATCTAATAGATTTTTATCGATTTTATCATTTATAAATCATCGAATGTTGACACTGAACGGATTTACTGACTTAAAAAGATCATTGATCCTGCATTAACACTTAAATTATAGGCCGCACAGCCTTAATATCTATTGTGACCAATCAAATTTGACCTTTTAGCTAATTTACATACTCTTTCTACACGAATTGTTTGCTTAGAGGACCTCTAGTGCCCTAATATTCGCATTGCACTTGAATTGCTGTAAACTATAATTTAATTTCTTAATCTCGAGCGTAAGCGTTTTCCTGTAACGCCTATAATTCCTTTCTTGCACAGTAGATAAACACTTCTCTTGTCAAGCAAGTGATGTATGGGTAGATCGAGCCTCCGATAAGATCTTTAATCTGTACTTCCTTTAACCATATTATCATGGCTATAGCTGCTATTGTATTGTGTTATTTGGATTGTCAGTATGTTACAATATGATACGGCAGGAAATAAAATTGTAAAACTTGTCAAATTACTTTTACGCTTAGGTAGTCTATTAATATTTGTTGTAATATTGTACAAATTATTCGCTGCATAAAAACAAGTATCGCTGGAGAGATAAAGTGGTGAAGGACCTATGCTGCAAGAACACTAGATAGCCCATTTGAAGATGAGACGTCTTCTGCTGTCGGGGGCCATACTCGTACATTCTGGATGGGTGGAACCATCAAAGCAAATAAATCGGTCGCATCGATCACGCAGGTTAACTGACTACAGACATAGTCATAACCTGGATGGGTTTGACTGTTAGTGGCATTTATCTCCACCGTTTCTGTGCTTCGCAAGGCACTTTAAGCCGTTGGTGCCGGCTGCTATCGCTAGCAATCGTTAAGCCATGTCAGAGGCCTTATAGGCAGCTTGAAAACTTCTGACACTGGGGTTGGCCAGTAGCCCCACAACCTCCACCAATCCCCGTGTGTGGAGTATGACCTAAAGTTTAGGCCCTAAACCTTCCCGAGTTATGGGAAGAGACCCGTGCCCCTGCAGTGGGGGCGTTATGGGTTGTTAACAAAAATCATATATGTAAGTACTCAATAAATATGGCAACGGTACTGAATAAAATACTTTAAAAAAAGCACGAACAAATAATTGTTTTCGTAATTTTGAGTTTATAAAAATGTAAAACATACCTACTTCGTGTGTTTAGTGAATGTGCCAGACAAGAAACATTAAATAATAAATATCTCACAAACAAACAAACAAAAGGCGAACTCATTTCGATAGTTGCAATGAACTTGATCGCTAAGAGTGGAATGCGAACAGCCTTCTAAAAAGAGGCGAGTATGAAAGGCAAAGATACCAAATACGGACATATATTCTTAAACATGCAGAATAGGTAAAGGGTGGAATTAAAATAGTGTAATGTAGTATCCATTAAATAATCATCAAAATATTTTTTCAATGTAATAATAACTTATAAGAACTTATAAGAAGTAATAATAAGTAATCGTATGCACACGTTTATACGATAAATGTATAAATAAAGTATGCCCCAGCTATGTGTATATCCCTTGCATATGCTATTTGTTATACCTGTATAAAAGTTGATCAGTATTGCCTTCTCATTTATACTTGTCTCAGGCCCGTGGAAGGAGAAGATTTACGAGAGCACCTATACGTACCGGACTCTCTTAGATAGGAAAGAAAACTATAAAAACAAAATAAAACGAATAAGTCCGACCGAACCGAGAATAATTTGTGTAATACACTAGGTGAGATGGCGATTACTCTACCGACAAGACAAGGTCTTAATGGTTGAAAACTGGCTCGATTTTATAAATTATGTAAACTGGGTCTACTTATCTGATAATGATAACTTATAATTATTATATATAAAATTCAAGGTGTCGAAATTCGATGGCAGTAATTCAACGAGAAATCACTTAAAAACTTTAAATTAAAAATTAATTACTAGTTTCAGTTTCAAAAACTTAAACCAATTTCTGCCTGTTTTTTTTTAATTTTGGATATCGAGCGCAATATTGTAGTGTTTGTTTTACAGTTTGCATACAGGGTAATCCAACAATAATCAACAACACTGAACACGTTAAAAAACCGACTTCAATCGTAACAACTACAAATTTGCTATATTTTTTGTTTTTGTTGATTTTTTCAAAAAGCGCTGAATTAATTTCGATAAAATTTATATGGGACCACCTCTGAAGTATTATCTACCGAACAAAAAAAGAATCATTAAAATCGATTCATAATTGGCGGAGTAATCGCGTAACAAACATACAAAAAAAACTACATACAGTCGAATTGAGAACCTCCTCCTTTTTTGAAGTCGGTTAAAAGGGTGCGCGGCCCTTTAACTGGAAGTTCTCCTCATCTTACTGAATAAATTAATTCGAATTTTAATTCCAAAAAGGCGAATGATAATTGATCGATGCGAAGTCCCAAAATGCGTTCATTTACTTTTACGTACTGCATCAGCCTCAGTCTCGGCGTGCACTTCCCACGCGGGCGACAGTTGACCTGCGCAAGAGTCCTTGCGACCAGTCACGTATAATTTTGTATACAGGGTGATTGGTAATTCGACGTGATCCTTCAAAGGGGTGATACTAGAGGTCATTTGCAACAAATTAAGTCCTGTTAACCAGGGCTCAAAAATGTATGGTTACTGAGATATTACTGTTTTTAGATTTTTTTGAAATTTTCTACCTTGTTAC
Source organism: Coleophora deauratella (assembly GCA_958295455.1). Classification (NCBI taxonomy): domain Eukaryota; kingdom Metazoa; phylum Arthropoda; class Insecta; order Lepidoptera; family Coleophoridae; genus Coleophora; species Coleophora deauratella. The sequence goes on along the minus strand of OY282409.1, from coordinate 6,075,727 downwards.
CAAAAACAATGAATTATGAAAAAACCATTACACCGTTTACATTAAATTGATATTTTTTTTTAAAGCTGAGAAATGAGCGCTTGCTTTGAAAAAAAATGATTGCCCAAAACTCACATATTCTCAAAAATAAACGGTCTTAAGTTGCACAAAAATATTATTTTTTATAAATTTTCCATAAGTAATTGAGTATTACTAGAAAAAAATGTAGTTAACTTGGCGTACAAATTAATGATAAAAGTTCCTTGTTTCATAAGGTTTCTAAAAAGGTACAAATGTTACAAACTTTTGCACGGGATCGAAAAAACAACAATAAACCAAACAAGTAACACATTTTTTCCATACATATCCTGCACGGTGCCGCCCTCTCTTTTACTCGTGTCGTGCGTGACTCGTGAGCTTAACATGATTCGATAATTTGTAGCAATCTTCGCGACAGTTCGTTGACGCGAACCATCAGTTTCCAATCAGATGGTTAGTTCGTGCGGACAGAAAAGTAACAGTATTCGTTAAATAATGTTTAATATCCTTATTAATGCCTGCGACATGGCTTAACGATAGCAGCCGGTGCCAAGGCTTAACGTGCCTTGCGAAGCACGGAGACGGTCGAAATAAATGCCACTAACAGTAAAAACCCATCCAGGTTTTGACCGTGTCTGTAGTCAGTTAAACTGCGTGATCGATGAGACCAAGCAAGCCACACTGAACCACGACCGCTTCTATGTTCGTGCTGAAGAAACGTCCCAAAACCACGCATATCAAAATTAAAAGAATTTAAACGTAGTTTTAGTCAATTAAAAAGGATATCAACTATTATTTAACAAATACTGTGACTTTTCTGTACGCACGAACTAACCTTCTGGTTGGAAACTGTGAGAGTTCGTGTCCACGAACTGTTGCTACAAATTATCGAATCATGTTCAGATCACGAGTGACGCACGACACGAGTAAAAGAGAGGGCGGCACCGTGCAGGATTTGTATGGAAAAAATGTGTTACTTGTTTGGTTTAATGGATTTTTTTTCGACCCCGTGCAAAAGTTGGTAACATTTTTACCTTTTTAGAAAGCTTATGAAACAAGGAACTTTTGTCATTAATTTGTACGCCAATTTCACTAATTTTTTTTCTAGTAATACTCAATTACTTATGGAAAATGTATAAAAAATAATATTTTTGTGCAACTTAAGACCGTTTATTTTTGAGACTATGTGAGTTCTGGGCAATCAATTTTTTTCAAAGCAAGCGCTCATTTCTCAGCTTTTAAAAAAATATCAATTTAATGTAAACGGTGTAATGTTTCTTTCATAATTAATTGTTTTTGGTAACAAGGTAGAAAAATTCAAAAAAATCTAAAAACAGTAATATCTCAGTAACCATACATTTTTGACCCCTACTTAACGGGACTTAATTTGTTGCAAATGATCTCTAGTATCACCCCTTTGAAGGATCACGTCGAATTACCAATCACCCTGTATATCGGAATACGTGCACTCAAATATGTTTGTATTGTTCTTAAAAGCGTTTAAAATTTATGTAAATTAAGTAATCTCCTGACTAGTCAATTTGTTAATCGATAATTTTAGATAGCATAGCTGGGCCCTTTAATTTTTAGATACTTATACATACGTTTTACACAAAGCTCATTTTGTTAAAAAATATATAGAAGTTATTTTCATTATGAAAAACTGTGTCAATGTACAGAAGTCACAACTATCTAAGACCTTGAATACTATCTACATAATCGATGGTATACCATCTCACAGTCGTTATCTCTGCGCGCTTTCAACTCCACAATGGTTACATACCCTACACATTGAATCCCCGCTATCTATCACACAAAAGGTTAAAAGCTTTTTCAATCTCAAGCCAATCCAACTGTCAGTGTTTTCAAACCACGAATCGCAATTGCCGATAAAAGTAGTCCACGCATAAAATAAGTGTACTAAGATTATGGTCTACTTTTGATCTTGAAATTACAGGGACAATGCGATAATTTAAGTTTGCCATTAGCGTACATGGAAAACATTTATGCAAACGGTAAGTACAACTTAATTTGTATGGGTGAGTGTAACTTTAAAATCTTAACCCCTTAGCGAGGCAATTAACAAGAAAAACTTTACTGTATTTGAATACATAAAATGTTTCACTATAAAACTATGAATCGATTAACATTGGACTGGAAACTAGATACAAATATAATTTAGCATCTAACACCAATAGCAAAAGCTTGTAGTTAAATGATTAAACAACTGGTAATAGATTTAAGGCTTAGTCTAATACTCTTTTGTCGCATGTGCTTAATTCCAGACATAAACTGCGACATAAGTACAGAAAATACTTCCAACTAATTTGTATAAATTCTTCACTATTCAGATTAACTATATAAATTTTAAGATTTACTACTTGCAAGTTCTAGTAAAATATAGCTCTGAGAGAAATGTATACCAAGTACTTCCAGAGGTAAAATTGTAGTTACTTCCTTCTTGAACGGAGAATATTTGATTATCATTATTTGCTACCACATCATCTGAAATGTCACTCACTTAATATTTATGGGCATTGAGTTAAGCTTCCCCCAAACAGGCGCGATTTTTGTAGCGCGAATAACGCGCGAATAATTACTTTCAGTACATTTTGTACTGGGACGCTGTCGCTTTTACACACTGCCGCGATAAATCGGCGATTTCGCAGCTACAGCCCCCCCTGGCCCCGATGTGGCGGCTTCACCCCCCCTGTGTAGCGGCGATTTTCCTGCGACGCCGCGCTTGCCCCCCGGGCCTCGCTGTTGCCGCTTCACCCCCTCTGTGTGGCTGCGAATAATCTGCGACGCCGCGCTTGCCCCCCGGGCCCCGGGCCCCGCTGTCGCCGCTTCACGTCGCGTCGCTGTCGCGGAATTCTGCGAATTTCCTGCGACGCGACAACGGGGGTGAGGCCCGGGGGGGCCAAGGTAGAGTAGCGCCGCGATTCGCGTTCCGCGTTCCGTTTTTGTAACTAGTACGTAATAGCTTTTGTTCAAATAACGATTATTGCGTGCAAGTATTTATTTAATTACCCGACTGCGCCAGAAGGAGAGTTATGTTTTTTACCCGACTGGGCCAGGAGGGTTATGGTTTTTACCCGACTGGGCCAAAAGAAGGATTAAGTATTTTATCCAACTGCGCCAGAAGGAAGGTTATGTTTTTACCCAACTGCGCCAGAAGGAGGGTTATGTATTTAACCCGACTGGGCCAGAGGGAGGGTTATGTTTTTTCCGACTGAGCCAGAACGAGGTTTATGTTTTTAATTTACCCGACTGCGCCAGAAAGAGGGTTATGCTTTTACCCGACTGCGCTAGAAAGTGGCTTATGTTTTTAACCCGACTGGGCCAGAAGGAGGCTTAAGTATTTTATCCGACTGAGCCAGGAGGGTTATATTTTTTATCCAATTGCACCAGGAGGGTTATATTTTTACCCGACTGGGCCAGAAGGAGCGTTATGTTTTCTACCCGACTGGGCCAGAAGGAGGGTTAAGTATTTTATCCGACTGCGCCAGAAGGGGGTTAAGTATTTTATCCGACTGCGCCAGAAGGGGGTTATGTTTTTTACCTGACTGCGCCAGAAGGAGGTTTATGTTTTACCCGACTGCGCCAGAAAGAGGGTTATGTTTTTACCCGACTCCACCAGAAGGTGGGTTATGTTTTTACCCGACTGGGCCAAAAGGAGTGTTAAGTATTTTATCCGACTGCGCCAGAAAGAGGGTAATGATTTTACCCAACTTCGCCAGAAGGAAGGTTATGTTTTTTTACCCGACTGGGCCAGAAGGAGGCTTAAGTATTTTATCTGACTGCGCCAGAAGGAGGGTAATGTTTTTACCCAACTGCACCTGAAGGAAGGTTATGTTTTTTACCCGACTGAGCCAGAAGGAGGGTTATGTTTTTACCGAACTGCGCCAGGAGGGTTATGTTTTTATCCGACTGCGCCAGAAGGAGGGTAATGGTTTTTACCCGACTGGGCCAGAAGGAGGGTTAAGTATTTTATCCGACTGCGCCAGAAAATGGGTTATGCTTTTTACTCAACTGGACCAGAAGGAGGGTTATGTTTTTTAACCGACTGCGACAGAAGGAGGGTTATGTTTCTACCCGATTGGGCCAGAAGGATGGTTATGTTTTTACCCGACTGCGCCAAAAGGTGGGTTATGCTTTTACCCGACTGGTCCAGAGGCAGGGTTTTGTTTTTAACCCGACTGGGCCCGAGGGAGGGTTATGTTTTACCCGACTGCACCAGAAAGTGGGTTATGTTTTTCACACGACTGGACCAGAAGGAGGGTTAGGTTTTTATCCGACTGCGCCAGAACGAGGGTTATGTTTTTACCCGACCACGACAGAAGGAGAGTTATGTTTTTACCCGACTGCGCCAGAAGGTGGGTTATGTTTTTACCCAACTGGTCCAGAAGGAGGGTTAAGTATTTTATCCGACTGCGCCAGAAAGTGGGTTATGTTTTTTACTCAACTGGATCAAAAGGAGGGTTATGTTTTTTAACCGACTGCGCCAGAAGGAGGGTTATGTTTTTACCCGACTACGACAGAAGGAGGGTTATATTTTACCCGGCTGTGCCAAAAGGTGGGTTATGTTTTTACCCGACTGCACCAGTGTACACACTTAATAGACAATTTACATTTTCATGTGCCAGTTTCCTAGCTAGTAAGATTGTTTATCTGATAGTAGCTTTTGCCCGCGTCTCCACCTGTTCTAGGCAGAACAGAATCGGTAGGTCTGGGGCCACCCAAAGACCCTTTTTTGAATCCAAGAAAGAAGTTTTTTTTTTCATTACTTAAAAGCATTTATTATTATTCTTGTTTATCCTTGTATATTTATTTTATCTTTCTTATAATATAACCTGTTCCAAGTTCAGGACGACAATTAAAACTTACAGAACCTTTTGAATCGTATATGCATTTATTATTCTACACTCTGTAATGCAATATTTAGAGATATTGATATTGAGGAAACAGAAACACATAAACGTCTCTTATTACCTTTGTGAGGAGTAAAAATAAATAGTTTCCAAGTCCATTATCGATACTGACTGTTAATCAGTTACGTTACGTTATTGGAATATCTGTTACCGACCCACCTCTACGTGTCGCAGAAATATCGCACAATTTTCGCGCGACACCTTGTCGCGTCGCCGAATATTGCAACACGTGTAGCGCGATATTCGCGCGACACATGTAGCGTCGCCGCTTGTCGCGCGAAATTCGCGCTAATTTCGCGCGACGTGTCGCGACGCAGTGTTGCAGAAGTATCGCCACTTGTAGCGCGAGATTCGCTCGATATTCCCGCGACGTGTAGCGGCTTTTTGCGACGCGACGTCGCAGCTTCACCTGCGAGTTTCGCGCGAATTTCGCGCCACAAAAAACGCGCCTGTTTGGGGGAGGCTTTAGCCTTGCATCGTATTAGAGTTCTGCATTAATGTAGGGCTAGGGCGAAGATAAAGTAGCTGCTCGACGGTCAAATGACAACATTTGCTCACTAGACTTTACTGCGCCATAATAGCAAGGAACCTGCACAAATGATAATATGCAAAGGAATCAACCTAATATACACGCAAAACGCTCAGTAGCCTAATTTCATACAGCGTAACTAAAACTTATTAGATGGAAGAATAATCATCCATTGTATAGTCGCAAAACCCATCCGATAACCCATAGATAGTATAATCTACGCTTCAAAACGGGCGAGCTTTTCCAGAAATAACGTATGCTCTATCAATGTTCTGGTATGGCAACTGAGTGTTTATGTGACACACAAGATCTTAAGACAAGATTGTATTATATAGATTCACTCGTTCACCATGCAACCTGACTGTGTGTATCAAGCGAGCCGCTAACATGGTTCCATTCACATTGATCTCGCCGGCGACCACTCGTCATGTCACTGGCTCGCTACATCGCCGCCCGCGCCGCCGAGTGGCACCCGGGCGTTAATGTGACACTCGAGATCCCAGATAGTGTCCAAAAAGATCTTTATTGGATAGATGAATAAGGGATGGACTGAATTCATGAGCTTTGACTGTCTTATAATTTGTGGAAGTGGACAATAATTGTATTTTTCATTTTTCCAACTTAATGTCTTTAAGGTTTCATCCGGCACCTAGATGTACATGCGCAGTTATGCAGTGTTGGAAATAAATATAAATCACGCGCCTTATGAGAATCTACAGGGTGTAACAGAAAGGTGTGATAATACTTCAAGGTGGGCTTTTACCCATCAAACTGAACAACTTTTGTTTTACAACTTTGTTCAAAAAGCAAAATTTTTTGGACTTTTCATACAAATCGATCAGCTGGCGAAACAAGTTTGTATGAAAAGTCCAAAAATTTCTTTGCGATTTCAACAAAGTTGTAGAACAAAAGTTGTTCAGTTTGATGGGTAAAAGCCCACCTTGAAGTATTATCACACCTTTCTGTTACATCTGTATATCTAACAGTGACCGTGTTATTATAATACAGAAGACTAATGCAAGCTGATGATAATAAATGATGATGATTTCATGGATATAGATTAATTTGTAAATAATAAAGTTATACACTTAATATCTGGCACTAGGTAGTTGGCAATTGTTTTCGATAAAATCACTACCGCCTTGACTAAAATATATGTATATGACAATGATAGACAATTACAGCTTACCCTTGTTATGTTAGCGGAGAGCACTAAACATAAATTTCTCACTACAATGCATTCCAAGTTCAAATATCAACGCAAAGCTTAGTTCACATGGTTTTAAAAATACCTCCAACTTTATGGTGAGATAAAAAGATATAGGACAAAATTTGTTACAACAAATCACGTTAATAAATCAACTTTGTACGGATTGCGCATTTTTTGCTTTAGTGTATTGTGTAGGTTTTTTTTTTTGGGAAATCTTTAGTTAGATACACGAGTAGAGAAAAACAAATAAAATTTTCATCCTTATATGCAACCATATACCCAGCTGCAATGATAAATATAAATAATTCAGCTACAGACAAGCGATCCAGGTTGCCTAAACGTCCCTTCATTGTAGGTTTCAGATTGGCACAACTCGGAATATGAAAAGCGTTGTATGAAAGTGTACGAAATGAGCAAAGTTTCAAGGAGGGCACCTTACATGCTGCTGTTCAGTTTGATGACGCTTACGACTCTATAAACATAGTATTTGGAACAAAGCTTTGGAAGCTTTTTTCAAAGATACTTCAAATAACAAGTATTTGAATATTATCAATTTAGCGCCACTGGAACCAGCTCCATTGTATTGTAATAATGAGAGCTGTCAGTTCCACTGATATTGACGCATGACTTGTCTGTGAGCACCTTTCACGATACAAGTGCAAGGCTCCCAAAACCAAGCTGATATTTAAGGTGCCAGTAAAAAAACTTGTTATCTAAATGCTAATAACATAATTATTGCTTAAAATACCAACATCCTAATAGACCACAGTCTTAATTAAAGAAACATTATGTATGTTTAATCAGATTTATAAGTATGTGTTCGTAAGCCCACAACCTGCACCAATCCGGACTTAGCCCTCATGTGTGGAATACGGCCTAACCTTCCCGATATAAATAATAAATAAATAAATATTCGGGACAAATCACACACGGTCATCCGGCACCAAACTAGGATTCCCTGTATTATAGGATGGGAACACTAGACTGATACGTTTTAAATATATACACATATATATATTTATATATATTATACACCCAGCCAGACACAGAGCAAACAAATCTGTTCATCACAGAAATGTTTGCCCTGGGTGTGGATCGAACCCACGACTCTCGGATCAGCTCAAATACAGGTTACTTACTGGATTCTTACTGGGGACTGTGGTTAGGACAAATATCATCAGATTTATACACGAGGAAGATATACTTTTTGTGCAACTTTTTTACTCCACCTACTCGGATAGTGCGTCATTCCAGATCGGTAAACGCCGTGGAAAGTTTCCCTTTCTGGCCTGGGTCAGAAAAGTTATAATATTAACAATCGAAGTGATCCGTGACGATAGTCCTAGGCGATAGACGCTGCGCGGTTCGGGTCCTCTCGTCCGCTCGGGTGTGGCTGATGGAACCAGTGTTCGCACAAACCGTGCGAGCGCTCTTGAAGCATGTCAAAAATCATAAAGATCAGAATACCTGAACTGGTTAAACTACCTGGTGGATGAAGAGGACTGTATGGAACATGTACGTGAAGAGCACTTTGACCGAAAAGGAAAGGCGAGGGTGCGCGCCGCGAATAGTGAATTTTAAGAGTGGATAATACTGACTTTAAAGGAATTATTTTTATAAGATATTTATGCGTTATGCGAGCGAATACCAGATGACGAATGAATATATGAAGTATGTAAAAGAAAGGGATAGATGATATGGCGTACTAGACAATGAATAAACAATAGACGAGTATAGATGAGCATGGAAGTTATATGGCCAAACCACTAATCATCATACAAACTTTGACATAATGCGTAGATATTTTACTTCGATGGTTTTACAGACTTTGTACGTAGATATTTTACTTCGATAGTTTTGCAACAGATGATGTTTTTTGCAATATTAGCAAATTCGTAGAACAAATGTTCTTAATCCTGTCAAGAAAAAACTTCATTTTGCAGTTCCCACACTTATTTCACTGTAACCTGTATACAAATTAAACAGTCAATGTACTTCTATAGTTGAAATCCAAACTTAACGTTACAGTTACAACGTAAAATTTTGGTAATTCAGGAGCTTCGCACACATGGATGGCCACGGCCACTTTTCATATTATAGAAAACCGCACCCAACCGCGTCGTCGCGCTGGGTATCTATGTATTGTCTCAATAAGCTGATACACAATGTGGAAACCTTGATCGCTGCTCCGCCGCGCCGTTCCGTGTGTAACGCACCTTAAGCACTAAGGCGGTCATATACATAATTATATCGAATAACTTATTACAGCTATCAAAAATAATAATGTATGATAATAACTATTTAGCCCAATTATTTTTTTCCAAAAACATTTGTTGTAAAGTAAATAAGACCGGAAACTGATGCAATTAAGGCGGCGACAAACGACAGCCGTCGACAGGCATTCCTGAAGTCCAACTCAAGGTGGGTCTCCATTTTGAAAAACAATTATAATAAGCTAGAAAATGCTTACTAAAAACACTATACAATAACTTCTACCCAATTATTAGATTTAGTTCACGATAAGCCGTCATTTGGATCACAGTGCTACGAAAAGTTTACCGCGAACAAATCGTTCCTAGAAAAGACATCAACGCGACCTACAACAGAAATTTTTTCTCTCCTGCTATGAAAATTCGAGGAGTTTAAGAAAATGATTAAGCTTATTGAAAAATAGCTGTTCAAGAATAACATTTCTTACCTTACATCTTTACATGACTGACTGAAAATCATAGCTGAAAACCATAGAAAAATGTCTCTGCTGATACACACGGAACACATCCTAATCCACTGAAAATAGTAGTTAAAAATTGGAACCTAAAAGTTTGCAAATGAACACTAACAAGATTTTTCAAACATACTATATCACTTAGTGGGTGAAATATGATGTTCAATTGTGTACAAGTTTACGTTCAAAATGAAACAACTAGTACTTCACTAGTAGTACATGACATTTAAAGTAAACATAAAACTAAGTTAAATAATCATAACAGCTTATGAAGATGTATTTATATAGTAATAAAGTAAATGGAAATGGTTATTTAAATTAAGGTAAGGATCTGCAGCTAAGTGGCAAGCCTTTAATGGAAAACATGTTCATTCATCACTCGCCAATAGCAATTAATTTACCAGATTCTTTGTAAACCAGTTCACGGCATACATGTACGCGGCTTTACGCTTCAATGCTTTAAATAAATGAAGTTTTTGACGGAAGCAACGCGTAAAGATATTTGGCCGATGAATGCTATAAATCTGTAGCTGCTAATAAATATTGCACCAGTGAGGAACTGATGGCCTCCACAAATCTGGACTTGGTCCGTGTGTGGAATATGGCTTAACCATCCCAAGGTATTGGAAGAGAGCCGTGTTCCTCCAGTGGGGACGATATGGGTTGTTAACGGAGGAAGTGGCTGTACTGCTACTGTTCACCATTATATCAGCAGACAGACGTCCACTGCTGATCATGGTCATCCCCCATAATATTACATGTAGGGCGGTTTTGCGCTATGTACGTTCACTGATTCCTGCAAGTCTGACTAGATCATCAGCCCATTAGTAAAGGGGCCGACCAATATTACAATACGTCTTACGACCCGCGGTTGCCACTCAAGAACCTTTCTTCACTATTGGTCATCAGTATACTTCAGTTGTAGCTGAATATCATAAGAACCAAGCATTTACCATCCTCACAGAGAAGTCTATATAAAATTGGTGAATTCTTCTTCGAGGCTACACACCATAGGAACTGATGGACCCTGGGATGACAACTCATTACTCGTATATCAAAATCCTGTACACAGTAAGACCAAAATGCCATGCCTCCGAAATCAAAGAAGAACTAGAAGCTTACTTAAAATCATTTAATTATGAAACCATAACTGCTATGTATCGTATGATATCACCCGATTCGAGGGAACTTTATTACAATATTTTATTTATAATGCACAACTACAGTGCTTAGTGGATCACCTCCCTTTCTTTATAAGTACTTGTTTTATAAAAGCTTACCTACCAGAGATGTTAGTGAGATTTACGATATTTCTGAATATCTGAAAGAGATCTGAGTATAGGAAACGTTGAGAGTTCAATAGATTGGCCAAGATAAATAAGCACCAGATCAGATTTCTTGGTTGTTGATTTTATCATTTCATTGATTGCGTATAAACTTACCATAAAGTTCGTAACACCTGTTACTTATAACTTGTAAAGGGAAATAATAATTTATTGTCCAATATAAAAAATAAGTAGTAAATAAGAATCGAATCTTATTAAAACTCCTCCAAAACGCCTTGTTAAGATTCCAATGGAAATTACCCATTACGTTGTTGGATTGCACCTAATTTCTAAACGTTTTTAAACTAAAAATCGATAAAATCTTCATAAAAATGTACATATAGAGCAGTCATCGTTTCAAGCAATTTAGAAAAAGTAAATAACCAAATAAAAATGATGAACCTATAGATGTTCAATCCTCATTCTTTAAGATTATCAATCAGCAAATTTAAGAATCTTTTAAAGTTGACTCTGGTCTTTCGTCATTCAATAAAGAAACGTAATTAATGAATTAGTTATTGATTCTATTGCTCTTGGCTCGTTAAGACTTGCAAAAACACTGTGTTATATTATTTAAACAAATAAATAGACAGGTACCTAAGTAGATAATGCTATATTACAAAGGCTTAAGTGAATTGTTGTCGTCAGAAACACTGCGTATTACCATTATCGTTAAAAACAAAAAGATCGTGACTTGCTTGAGCAATTTTTAAAGCTTTATAGGCATTTCTACAAAGTTTACTATTACGGAAAAACTAACGCAGATAGGTTACATAATATTAAAATTGTGTGCATGTTTACTTGGTTTTAACTTTTTAGTATTATTATTTTATTTCTTTACAATTAAACCCCAGGTAGTCCCCCAATCATTTCTTCCCAGGTAGGAGCTCAGCAGGGAGACCCTCTAGGACCTCTGATTTTTAGTTTAGCGATTCATAAAGCAATAAGTGCCCTAGAGTCTCCACTCAATATTTGGTATTTGGATGACAGGACGATTGGCGGTACGGCTGATGAATTCGGGGAAGAAATTGAGCGTCATTTACCCTGACTAGAAAGACTGGGTGAGCTTTTTCCCTGTGGCGCGGAGGCTTTGACTAGTTGTTCGAGATTTGAAGTAATGATCTCAGGAATAAAAATTTTAAACAGGGATAATTTCACTCTTTTACGGTCCCCCATATTATGTCCTGATTCAGATTTTCGAAAAGAGATCAATGTTGCGCAAGGCTCACGAGCAGCTGAAACACCTCTCATCTCATGTAGCGCTGGTCTTGCTCAGAAGTTGTTTGTCTTGGCCAAAGCTTATCTACACCATCAGAACGTGTCCAACATGGTTCTTTCTCCTCGATGTTGCCGCATTGGATGAAATTTTCAAGGGCTCTCTGGAGAAGATGCTTAACATCAGCCTGAGTGAAAGGGAGTAGCTGCAGGCAAGTTTGGCAGTTCGCCACGGAGGACTAGGGGTGAGACGTTTGCAGGACACAGGACCATCGGCTTTCTTGGCTTCTGCGCATGGGGTACTGAATCTTGTTGCTAGCATCCTTTCTTTTGAAGGCAATAATTTCAGCATCCCTTTTGCGAGTGAAGCATTAACAGCTTGGAATTCTGCTTGCCCCAATACCTATCCACCCAGCAAACCTGAAATGCAGAATCTGTGGGATGACTTGTGGTCGGAGTCGGTCATTGGGGATCTTATTGGGTCCTCTTCAGGAGGGGACATGGCGCGTCTCAAAGCCGCATTATGCGTTGAGTCTGGTGCCTGGCTGCAAGCTCTGCCTTCACCGCACGTAGGCCCTTTCCTCGACGACAACTCCCTGCGTAATGCAGTGAATCTTCGGCTCGGGAGCAAGGTTTGTGAGCCTCGTGCGTGCAGGTGCGGCGCATGAGTTGACCAAAGCGTCCGCCACGGTCTTAGCTGCAGGCTGTGTGCTGACAGACATCCACGTATACGGTATTTGACTACTAGTCATTTGAGTGACTTTTTATCAACTGCCAAAAACGACATTTTGTTCCAAAACTGTTCGTGTTACTAGCGTGTGACGTCACAGTCTTTGACGAACTTATTTTCTGATTGTAATGAATATAAAATTTAAAATGAACAAAAACATCAGTCCAGTAATATTTTTCGCTATTCTAGTATGCTATTTAGTGAATAATATTTTTCAATTTAATTTTGATAGAGTCAAATACCCTATTAGTTGATTCGCAGTGCGTTGGTTTCAGCCGATATCCCCTGTGACTTGGAGCCACCTGGTGTGAGTCGATCTGACGGTAAGAGACCAGACGGCCTGACTTTAATACCCTGGGGGAAGGGGAACTGTCTTTTGTGGGATGCCACCTGTAGCTGCACATATGCGGTTGCGCACTTGCCCCGAATGTCGCGTTTGGCTGGTTCCGCGGCGGAGTGGTTGGCGAAATAAAAACTGGACAAATACGCTGGCCTACTCCAGAACTATGATTTTGTTCCCTTCGCAGTACAGACTTCTGGGGTGTGGTGCGCAGCGGCTAAGTGTTTTGTGTGCGACTTGGGTCGGCGCTTGAGGGAGCGTGTCGGTGACCCCCCGCGCCGGCTCTTTCCTGGTCCAACAGTTTTCATAGCCATTCAACGCAGCAATGCGGCCAGCGTTATGGGCACTTTTGGACCGGGGTCGTGTAGGGGGGTTTGATTAGGTAGTTTATTTATATTTTTTTGCCGATTATTGTGATTATTTATTTATTTATTTTTATTTTGCAATTTTGACCTATGTATTTTTTATTTAATAAATATGATGTATATAGGTATTAAACCCCGCCTCGTAGTCTAGTGGCTAGTCCGCTCATTTCACATAGGACGCGGGGTCGATTCCCGGCGGGGTCCAACTTTGTAAGACTGACTCGGTTTGGTTGATGGTAGAGCATTTTCTGAGCCTGAATGGCTAGCTACCACAAAAATCTTATCTAAGTCTTGCCGCCAAACATGAATGTTAACAGCATTGATGTGTTCCGGCATAAGGATAAGATAGCCAGTTCCCCATTGTGTTGGGGAATCTTGGTAAGCTCGCTTCCATCTTCGGCATCATCATCACTCACCATCAGGTAAAATGATGCCAAGGGCTTACCAAATTAGCATAAAAAACCTCGCACTCTCCAACAGTTTCACAAAGGACCGTGCTATCCCAAGGGCTAGACGGCGCCGGCGGCGCGGTGATTGCCAAGATGTTGTACTTTTTCATTATACTCGTGTTTATGTTTTCAATCATCATCATCAGAATCAGAGCACGTGCAGAATTGAAGATGATCTTTTTCACGCAGGAAGATTAATTATATGTTTTTAATGCCCTTTTTTATAGAAATACAAAAGTTTTTTTTTTTATTTAGAGTCAAACTACATAACACTTTGTTGGCAAAATAGATGTACTTCATTACTAAAATTAAGTTTTGAGAATTTATCTTTTATTTTTAAAATTACTGTATAAATCCGTATAACATACACAGTATGTGTTATATTTTATTTACTTTTTGGATGACCTTGCATCCATATTACATTTAATGCACATCATGTTGTACTTATCAGATTGAGTTTTTTTTTCTAAATGAGCATTACGTATACGATTTGTTAAACTATAACAAAGGCTTTACTAATGTTGTGCTAAATGGTTTTAAGTAGTTTACAGTTTTTGAAATTTTGATTGATAGATAGATTAAAATTATTCGAATTCGCAATAACTGGCGAGATTTGATATACATTATTTGAATTTGCGTGATAAATCCTCTACAGCGTTGTCAATTGCCATTTGGTTGCCATCATGTGGCGTGCAGGAACCAAAAGCCCTTTTTTATTAATAGGTAACAACAATTTTTTATTTCAACATCCATATTTCAAGTGTAAAAAATGTCAATTAATTTAATGAAAGCTTACGCCTCCTACAATCAATCTCAAGCTACATCATTATTTTTTATGGAAGAAATTATCCCGACAGCCTTCCATCAACAACACGAGGTATTTAATAAATTTATGAGCCACGTCGTTGAGGTCGTAAAGAACCAATTTAGTATGTCCAAAATACTGATATGATAATATGGAGATAATAATAGACCATTTTTAATTTGGTACGAGGTTCGAAAACCAGTGTCGTATGGGTATTATTTAAGGAACAAATAATCAACAACGCTGAGCACGTTAAAAAAACAACTTCAATCGTAACAGCTACAATTTTGCTATTTTTTTTTTGTTTTTGTTGATTTTTTCAAAAACCGCTAAATCAATTCAGATAAAATTTATTACCTACCAAACAAAAAAAATGATCAAAATGGATTCACAATTGGCGGAGAAATCGCGTAACAAACATACTTACAAAAAAAAACTTACAGTCGAATTGAGAACCTTCTCCTTTTTTGAAGTCGGTTAAAAAGGTAATGTTCCTAAAGCTACCCGTAAGTACTAGATGGTCAGACATACTAAACATTACTCAAACGTAGAGACATTAATCAACTTTCACTCAATGACAAATAACAGATTTCCTTTTTAAACTCCTCATATAACCAGGACTATAAAGGCAACTAACTTTTGTGAACTATAAAGGCTGGTTACACTATTCATTCCAAGGAACCTTAAAACCAATCCGCATTTTCTATTGACCTTTATTCTTATTTATCAATCTATACATGTAAAAGGAAGTACATATTAGAAAAGGTTTACATTTTCCAGCATATTTTTAAAATAAATATAACAACATATTTGAAATAATAGAATGGTAGCAAATTAACATGATTAATTTACGTAATTTATGATTAAAACGAAAATGTCTATATGCGACTGGTCTATGTGTATTGCAATACAATCTCTGTGTTTAAGACGGCAATCTCAGCAGGATACCACTTTATAAAGGAAGTTACGACCTTATAGGATCGTATTCCTGTTCACTGTATTCCATATTATTGTATTGGTAATATATATTGGTAGCTTACGGTAGCTTACTTTTATTAATATTACAGAAAAACAATAAACACAGAAGCTAACGTCTGCCTTGATTTCAATAAAATTGCTTTCTTTATTCCAAGTTTTATGATTTGTAATAGACGCAAAGACCATTGATCGGGACCAATGTGGAGTCCAAGGGTCGCCTGCCTAACTGGAGCTAGGTGGAACACCAGATAAAAACTCTTGGAATACTTTTACACCTTTATTTGGTCCAGACAGGCAATAGACTAAACTGACATGTGAATATCCTTAAATTTTATTACGTTAAAATAATTAGTGTTTTATTGTTTTTATTATGACATGGGAGTATTTAAAGTATATAATGTGACATATTACAGTTCATTCCTTATGTTATTGTCTATTTATTACTTGTTTAAACTCACTGATGCCTTGAAAAGGTTATTTGTAATTAATATAACATCTATTTATACACATCTATTGTGAACATTTATAATTACAAATGATATGATATGATATGATATGATATGATATGATATGATATGATATGATATGATATGATATGATATGATATGATATGATATGATATGATATGATATGATATGATATGACATACAAAAACAACTATCAAAAACATAAAGACTCATAAAAATATACAGCATCCTTTGCTGCCAGCGGCATCCAACATCAAAATTATAACGTCCTTTCTAGACGTAAAACAACGTAATGAAGATAAAGTCAATATTTAAATTTTACAAAATTATTCTTTTTATGAAGAAATGCTGGCCAGATTTTCGGTAGTAGTAAATAAACTAACTTCTAGTACGTCATAGTAAATATTAGAAACGAGCGTCTTACAAACATCATTTTAATTCCATAACCCAACTTTTTTGAGAAACACTGTTTATATTTTTTTTATTGTCACTGGCCCACAGAGATATCTGAACCCCTACTAAAAGCTATTCGTGATACATGGTGTATTACGGAGAGAGTATTATATTTGTGGCTGTCTGTACAATGTGAATAAAAGTGGTTACCGCCTCTGCTACAATAGGGTCGTTATCAATACCGCAGTATTTTAAATAGTTCTACATATAGCATGGATACTTCATGTCACTCGATGAAGACCACATCTCCCCCCCTCCCTCCCCCAGAGGGTACGATCCGGTGAAGTAGATGTACATGGAACACGCTGTAATCATAAAACGATTAAGTACAAACTCGTAAACGCTAGTTCCAATTAATTTAGGTGAAATTTTCAAAGCAGGACGCTATTTAATTGAAGACTATAACCACATAATTAATCGCCAGCAATAATAAAACAATTTGTTTTCGTAATTTTGATAAAAATCAATAAACAAAAAACATGCCTGACGGGTGGTATACTGAGACCCGATTGCTTGCCGACTGAGGTAGTGATTAAACACTATGAATGTTACGGAAAAAATTGTTCAACAGCCTATCGAATAAAGATCTAACTGACGCGTCAGACCGATCATATTTATGCAATCGCTTTTTGTTGTTATTTACAAATGATGAAATCAAATGGAACCACGTGCCTGATGAGAGTTAGAGCAACGTATATAGATAATAATATCGTGACATCCATTATTATATTAAATATCTATTATTTAATTTAAAATTTAAAATTCGACACTAAAACTTATCCTGTGCCAGACAGGGGGTCTAATATTAATCTAAGCAGGCAAAGGCCATAGGAGCAGCACGGTCAATTGTACCGCATGATAAGAAAAATGACTGCGCTCCAAAATCCATATGAACTCCAAAGAGATACAAATGCATATGTATACTCGAAAGAGCGGACTTGGCCCCCGTGTGTGGAATATGGCCTAACCTTCCCGATGTATGGGAAGACAGTGAGGACATAATGGTTTGTTAACACACTCGAAAGAGATCACACAAACAACTCCCTAATACAAAGCGACCTAATTAATAACAACGCCGCCTTAATAACAAGGCATTAAAAATCACAAGGCGACGAAGTACTAATTTTCAAAGCACGCTATCTAGATAAAAGTTAAGAATTAACAAAACTACACAAGTTTCCACCACCCGGCATGGATTAATGTAAGAACAACTGAAACTATAAGAAGCTTTAACGATCGAACTCTCCTAAGCGGTTTCGGTGTTCGGTGTTCCCCTAAAAACGAAAATAAACGTTTATGGAATGTTTTTTTTAATTACGTCAAACTTTATCTCGTTGAACAGCATCATGCACTAATTTAATTATTAAGTATAAAGTAAGCTATCGTTTTTAATGAGACCACAAAACTCACTTCACAGGATCAACTAATAATACGAAAAAAAGAAGACTGAACTCAATTTATAATAGTATCCTCAGTTTCTCAAACATCACTTTAATGCCGATGTATTGTATCACACGAAGCACATTAAACTACTCACTACTAAACAGCTTAAAACAGAACACACCGGGTACAGCATGGCGATCAAATATTTTTTTTGTAACATCAATTTCTCAAAATATGAAAAAATATATCAATCCCCAATGCCTCCCAAAGTAAACCTAAAAAAGTAAGTCCAACATCACACTGTGTTCCATGAAAACTGTTACACCTAATCCAATGCTCCAACTGTACAAAGATTCACTATACACCACTGGTTATAAAAAATATCAAAAAGAGATTAAAAATCACCCAAAACAGACCACATATCGGACCATACTCCATGAAGATTGGCATTGAAATGCATGTGATATTCACCTATTATCAATGTCCCAATACTTTCGCTCGGCGCGCGCGCAGGCCGGGCCGGTGTGCACGCGGCAACGCCGAAGTATAAAAGCGCGCTCCCGCCCTCATTTCGGCCAGACGCAAGTTGCACTCAAACATAGCGAATCCTGGAAGATTGTAGTCTTCCAGCAGCGCTATTTTAACTATAAATAAAACAAACTATTCTTTACTTTTCCCTCTTTCACCTTTGTGCTTAACTTCACAACAAAAATGAAATCAATGGTGAGTACTATTTTCTTAAGATTTACATTTCTTTCTTCACTTTTATCATTAATTTTAATGAAATCAATGGTTAGTACTATTTTCTTAAGATTAACATTTCTTTCTTCACTTTTATCATTAATTTTAATAACAACGGAAATCAAGTGATAATTAATTGTGTTAAAACTAATTGTTTGGATTGCCACTAGCGAATAAATCATGGAGTTTGTTAAATCGGTTTAATGATGTGTCGTATATCACTTATGCAAATATCATGGTTCCATTCTAGTGATTAACTGGTTTCGTATCGATAACTTAATTTATTGTTGTAGCGAGTAAATCCGATGGCGAACCAGGTGTGTTTGGTTTATGAATAGTGCGTTACCCAACAATCTATAACAGAGTCTTTACCAAAGGATATTTGACCTTAAAGGTACAAGACTAACCTTAATTCGGAACAAGAGAACATGATGTATCTTTCACAATAACTTTGTTATCAATAAGCAGAACAATTGCGGCAATAGAGCGAATAATTTCGCAGTGTTGATTTAACAACAGATAGACGGCTTGCAAAAGCAACCAAATTATTATTTATAATAGGAAGATATAACTACCCATGTTAATTGTAATCACAAAGTTGATCCGATTAATTTTGGAACTTGTAAAACTTATTATCGCGACTTTCCTTCACAGCTAAATGACCGAAAATGACTATAGTCCCGCTTAGGAAAGAAGTTTCGTTTTTTAAAACAACTTAGGCTATAACATAATGCGCCATTAATAAAGTTCATTTCTTTCTAGTAATAGTAAAGACAAAGAAAAGTAAAAGAAACTATGTTTTTAATAAACTCAGAAATTCTAATAAAGTAACATACCTCCTAACGTTAGAAAGAAGCGGAATTTCTTAACAAAGAACTGAATATCTTAATAAATCACTATATTTCCCGTTAAACTGTAAGCGTAACGAGCATCGCGGCTGTGTCGAAAAGTAAGAAGACTGGCACGTGCAGCCGTGCATCGCGATAACTCAGCGCGCGCGCCTACTTAGTGCTTAGGTCAGTGTCAGTCGCACGCGCATACGCGCAAGTTTTGGCGTTTCGCTCTATTTACTATCCACGAAATTCCATATTCTTGCAAAAACTTGGACATGGCTCATGCATATGCGTAATTAAAGTCTTAAAGCAAAAGTTTTAACAAAATACGGACGAAAACAAAGAGTCCTTTTCTTTAATTCACCGCTAAGAAATCCTTATTTTCAGAACAACAGCTTAATAGGACATTAATTGCATAAATATGTATATCTTACATGACTCCTTTTAAAACTTGAATCACTATTACCAACAGTCCGACAATTAGGTAGGACCATTCAATAAAATACGACCCACACATCCTGACATGTAACTATAGTTATCCTCTTTTGGTGACTGCAGGGCGGGCTGTTTCATATCTCTATAGTTTATCTTTCCAACTTTTATATAAAGGTCAACAGCGACCAGATAGGTCAGGTATTGCAAAAAAATATGAAATTGTATAAATTTCATTAACAATGCGGTTGTGGTGAACGAATCAGAGCACAAAGGGTGGTCAATGTCATTGAAAGTTGAATAGCTCCGATAGAAATCTTAGTACTTGCCGTCCTTAGTCCTTCGGCAAGTGGAATACCAGAAGGAATTTGAAAAAATACTTTTAGTGCGTTTTGAAACTTCTTACAATGTAAGATTCTTAATCCACAGTGGTCGATATTAGCCCATATCGGATAACTGTAACTAAAACAATAATTGTACTTTGCCCTTTTCCTTTGCACTAAAGCCACTTAAGAATGTCTGGGAATGTTACATTTTCTTCAGATTTCCGTTTTAAGTATCTTAAAATATCTTTTAATGAGATTTTTTTTAATTTATCCAAAATTATATGAAAATTTTCACATTTGACATTTAGCTCACCAATAATTCATTTAATAGTATGTATGTTTTAATAGCAAACAGATCAATTGATCGAGCTTTATTAGGTTCATTTGATCAATAAAACTCGACAATCTGTTGACATACCTGTAATTTGTTCAAATAACTTGATTTTACTGTTTGACTCAAGTGTTTTTATGTCCCATAATAATGAATTACGTTCATAATCAAAGAACATTTAGCGACCGTGACTTTATAATGTAGGTACGTATTAGATTAGAAATGTATATATTTGTATGAAATAGACGGCATACGGCGGTGACGTCATTGATCCACCAAGAAAACATAAAAATAAATACATATCGAGGGTTCACGGGCTATTTGTATTAAGCGACATTTTAAGAAATGTTCAGGAGATTGATTTAAAAATTTATTTCTTAGAAAAATAATCATCAAAACTAAAATTCTTAATATTATATAGATGCTCGATATTCTTAATATTTTAAATGTTATTCACAAGTTATTTTTTATGAGGTATTTTGTAAGAAATAAATTTTTAAAGTAGAGGTTTCCTGTGTTTCCAAATATGTCGCTTAATACAAATAGCCCGTGAACCCCCGAATATATGGATATATTTTCACGTTTTCTGGTGGATCAATGACGTTACCAGATATGATTTTTATTAGTGATGGGCCGAATGTGGCTTTTTCAGACGTTTGGCATTCGGTCAAAGTTCGATTGAGCCATGAACCACACCGAAATTCAGTCTGGTTACTAACATGATACGAACTATTTAAAATCAGTTATTAGAATTCGGAAACCCTGTTTTTTTAAAATCCACAATTGATAAACCCTTGGAATTATTTCACCTGATAGTAACGATGATGTTACCGAAGACAGAAACGGGATTACCAACGTTGAACTAGACAAAAATATCGTGTGTAAACATTTTAATGTTCTATATTTCTAAAGTACAAAACAACAAAACATAAAACCATAATTTGTTCTAAAACAAACTGTCACAAACAAGTCAAATAGAGTTATTTGGTCATAAAGTGGCAGCGCATAATTTGATTAAAGCTTATCATTAACATAGTTCAGATGCAAATTATAGTCCACCACGTAAACTGAGATTTAAATTGGAATATTGTACAGGGCCTTAATTACCGGCTCGAGTGATACTGAAATGCTAATTTTAATATTTGTGAACGTGCGAATGGTTACTCCTTAATCAGGGGCAGCTGGTTGAAAAGAAAACTAGGTATTGTTCCGCATTAAATAAATTAGGAAAAGTAACATAATTTAAGTAAATACCTTAACAAAGATGTAAAACTTGATGTAAATCATGATGTCACGTATCTTACAAGAATATATATCTTACATGTATAACTTTCCTTACATACCTATATGTACAGATAACATATTTACACTGAAGATATTTTCGCACCTTGAGAACCATAACGTCATTATACGAAATTTGGCAAAATCACAAAATTGAGCTTTTATCGCCTTTTATAAATTTCAAATTTGAGATTTGTATAATGACGTTATGGTTCTCAAGATGCGTTTTGTTGAAGTAAATATTAAAATAATAAACCCTACTGACCACGACAAAATGCTTAGTATTCCTTAATCTGATAGAGTCATTATGACATTTAATTTTATAGAGGTACTGAGCTACATGTCCTTAGCAAAAATCTTTTTATGAGCTAGCTAAATAATATATCTAACTTAATACGTAATACTTTTCCGACATCGCAAGCGTAACAAACCGTTTAATCAGCGATATCTACTCGTAATCTAATTTACATCTAGACTTTCTTAAACCTTATATCGTATAATACTATGTATTAGTGCCCAAACACACTCCAGCGCAAGTTGTTGCGCAGGCGTAAACCGAGACACTCCATAAATAAAATGAGTCGAGTTTGAGAGTTCCAGTCCGAGCAATGTCAAGCGGTAGCAAAATGTCGTATTCGCATAATGTGTCAATCTTATATGAGGCACTACGTATTTACAATAATTCGGTTTCGTAGAATGTTTTATCAGTATACAGGTTGTTAAAAAAGTGCGTTTGAAATTTTCGAAGAATCAAGTACAGAATACAAGAAAAATATGAAAAATCCGATCTAAAAATTTTTTTTCAATGCCCATACAAATTCTTAGTTCACTATTCCGATTTATTATGGAAAAATGAAAAAAAAGTTGAAGATCGGTTTTTTTTTTAATATATTTCCTGTATTCTATAGGTACTTGATTCTGAGTAATCCCTTAAAATTTCAAACGCACTTTTTTTAACATCCTGAATAATTTGCAGAGCTTTTAAGCTTTACGAATACATAATATAAATAATAGAAATATATATAGGGTGACTTTAAATTAGTTCTTGATACGAAAGGCTATGCATGTGCTCATGATAACAAACAACTTTCCCTAAGGAACCCATAGTCAAATCGCAAAAAAAATTTTGGAGTCTCCATACAAATCGAGCAACTGACCGGCCAAATTAGTATGAAGAGTCCAAAAAAATTGTTTGCGATTTGACTATGGGTTTCTTAGGGAAAGTTGTTTGTTATCATGAGCACATTCATACCCTTTCGTATCAAGAACTAATTTAAAGTCACCCTATATAATTATATAGAGTCCTGCGAGTCTTTATAAAGTGCACATATGAAAGTGGTTGAATTTAGACCCAATTTAATCGCCAAGAAAAATATTGTAAAAATAACAGACGTTTATTTTTTTAAATGAAAGGAAGGAAAGACCGCTCCCAAGGCACTATCAAATTACGATGACAATTAAATTATGAATATACAAGGTTTCACGACTTTATGACAATACGAATATGTTGCAAAACAGCCTATTTACCTCTAAGCAGTTGATACCCATTCAGATTTCAGAAGGGCACTGACTCACCGGACGCCTACGAACTAACTGCTTTTACGCCCAAACATTTCATTTGTCATGTTTTCCATTAAAGCTTGAAATACAAATTAAGATTTCGTTCGAAAACAAATCCGCGAGAGTAATTATAACCCTAGGATAGCCTAGATAGGCATAGGTGTCGTCCTAGAAGTCGTAGATCATTTTTGTTACCTTGGCTCCATCACAACAACTCAGCTATCTAATAACAAAGAAATAGATGCACGCATTGGCAAAGCCGCTACAACCTTTGGCAAACTTTACGCACGAGTCTGGAGAAACAACAAACTCACTACCGCCACCAAAAGCCTAGTGTACCAGACTTGCGTATTAAGTACCCTTCTCTACTCTTCGGAAACATGGACAACTTATGCCAAACAAGAGCGCAAACTTAATGCCTTTCATATGCGATGTTTACGGACTATTATGGGAGTTACATGGGAAGACAAAATTACGAACGAAAAAGTTGTCGTTAACAGGCACCACCAGTATCACAAGTGGCTTGGACATGTCCAGAGTATGGAACCAGATAGGCTTCCACGTCAGGTGTTGCTGGGGGAAATCGCATATGCAAAGCGACCTGTGGGACGCCCCATACTGAGATTCAAGGACTCCTGTAAGCGTGACATGGAGAGTTTTCATATTGATCCCGGGAATTGGGAGTCACTCTCGGCAGAACGATCAAAATGGCGTCAAAGTCTTAAAACTGGTATGACAAAGCACGACGAAGCGTGGCTAGACAATCTCAAACAAAAGAGACTTCGTCGTCATGATAACCACAAACCCTTAGACTCACGTTTTACCTGTGACAAATGTGGCAAGAAATGTCGCGCCGCCATCGGCCTATACAGTCACAAGCGAAGATGTGGTGCTCCGACAACGAAATGATACCCGTAGCCGCTGTAACAATCATCTGACAAGATGTTGTGGCCAATGATGAGGATAGCCTATTGTACTAAATTTCTTGAAGATGTAAGCTAAGGCTTCTTATGATTTATTTATATTATTTTTGGTTTTTGCTAACTGTTTACTGACTTCTAAAAATGTATTTAAAAATATTAATTTTAATTTGATCCTATTATCACTTATTGTTTCACTTAATAAATCCTCTCAAGACAGAAGTAAATTATCCACTTTATCACTAAGCCAACTTTTGTAATGTCATTTTCAACCTTCTGACATCGAGCAACGTATGTCAACGTGATGTTGAATGTGAATCTCTTTCATGTCACCCATCAAGTACCAAGATCTGTCAAAAACCGCACCGTAAATAGCAATTTTCCTGTCTGTCCACAGACAGTCGAATAGGTTTAGTTCGCATGCCTCCCATTCAGTTCAGAATAACTTATTTAAAATCAGCAGAACAGTAGTTTCCCCGTTCGTCCACTGACAATTGAGGTCGCATATTATCCACTTCCTAAAAAAATTTTTGAAATTGACACATAATAAGATTCAATATTATTCAAATGTCCCAGCACTCTAAAACTTATGGGAAACTAAAACATGTCACGCCCCTCTCTAGTCTCCAATATCATATTTAAATTACCCAAATCATCAAGAGCTCCTGTCCTCTACTGCAATACTCGCTTGTACCTGGCCATCCATACGCAGTCATCCTTCCCACTATCTCCAAACCGTCTGACACCTAACACTTCCCATCATCATACTGTATCCAAGGTTTCTGTCAGACATCACGCTCCGGCGCTGTCGCGGCTCATTACTTGCACCTTGTACTCCTGTCAACTATGCACCATTTGCATCTCCAATGTCAACCGGACCACCTCCTCGTTGGCCTTACACTGCAGTTTTTGTAGCAAATATGTAACGAGGTTATATTGTAGAGCACTTACTCGTACTTTATGGGAGGTAATAGATCCTCGGTGGGTACCAACGTGGGCGAAAGTCGATTAGTTTCGTATGAATATTTAATTAATTTTTTTGTTTGTTTTTCTAATGCTTTATTACGGCCTTCTAATGCTACTCGTACTTAGTGCCTATAATATCGTAGATAAATGAAAAGGAAACTGTTTTTTACGGAATTGGACCAACTTAAGATTAATTTATATTAGGATCGTATGATCGATTAATTCACACAAAAGCGTTTCATACCCTGGTTTAATTGATAACAAAAATTGCGTAGCTTCGATGATTTATGATTTCATTATGCACCTCATACAATAATCATCGATATAATCTCTGGTTCACCAGGCGCGCCTTCCGTCCAGCACGGCTCGCCTCGCCACTCACTAGGCTTTTTGTCTGCATTCCGCCGCGTTTAGAAGGGCATTGGGCATGCCCGTGCCTACGCAGCCCCGCTGCACCGATATCGATAACCCAATTATAATGATGTAACGCCCACCTCTAGCGGTCACTTCGGGTTAACGATATGCGGTGAGAAATGTTCTGTTCGGTTGTCTTGCAAAGGGATTGTCATTATAATTTCATTGTTATTTTCATTTTACTACCACAGATGTTTATAGCGTCTATAATAGCGTTATATCAGCTTTTGTACAAGCATTATGCATCGATAACACTTGCCCACGACTGTGCAGTACAATAAGAACTACTTTAAACATCGCAACAGCAGTCATCATATAATATTGAAAATTCCAAAAGAGGTTCAGCGAGAGCGTTAAGTAAAATATGAAGTACAAAAGCGGACATCTGTCTTGGTAACATCCAAATAATTACACATTCACCTACCTAATATAACGTAATTAACTTAAATTATTATCCGATCGACAGTTCCTGGGCCCTGACGCGTCACTACCTCCACTTGCATCAGCCAGCCTTAAATGTGAACTGCTTTCAGAAGGTCGGATGTACATAAAAGTAACTCGGATTAAACTCCACCAACCGTTTACGCGTAATTCTTTAAATTAAGATAAATGTTCCATTGTTTATAAATCAATCAATAAAGTTTACTGTGGGCGGTGTTAAATAAATTAAGGTTGCAAAGGGAATCGCGAAAAAATAAACATTCTTTCCAACACCATTTTTTCCGTTTCCGGCAAAAAAGAATGTATTGCAAACCAACCAGAATCATTTTATTTTGAGGTTGCCTCAACAAAAAAACGAGTTAATTGACCGGATTCACAAATTGGCATAGCTATAGTACAATTTAAAAGCAATTAAATCTTACAACCGACAAGTTTATCGATACAAGTCTAGCAATCTCGTCGTTAGTAGCGTTAGAAAAAAAAATAAAAGCAAACGCGTATATGACAGGCGAGGTAACCAGGTCCAGCGTGCCATGTGGTGTGAATGTGGGCAGGTCCGGAAGGCGGGCTTCCTGCTCCGCGACCTTCGCCTGGCCTTCGGGCCTTGGCGCCATTCACCAGGTTGAACCACCTTTTATTTAGATATGTAATAATTATAATAATGAATGTGCAAAACCTGTGGTGTGTACTTAACTCAATGTCACTGTAATTGTAAAGGAGTCAGCGGATAGGGAACAAGAAATGAAATGAAATTAAATCCCGCTGCGGTTATTAAAAAACACATAAGCTGATTAATACACAGGCTATATTCGGGTCAAATGAGTCAACTTTTCTGCCACTTTTTAAATAAACGTCTAAATTTTTTTAACCATCTATGCAAATAATTAATAAAAATAAATGAAAATATATGCATTATTTTAACAAAACGTTTCAATTTCGCAAATGATTACCAACTTATATGCGTAGTTTATTTAGTTTCAAATTATTAAATTTCAATTCTATTAGTCATGTGACTGTGACCAGTATGATTTTATTCACGTAAATACTTCAGATAGTTCAAACATAATACAGGTAAATTACGAAAAGACATTTTAAATGCTTTGTTCTCCAGCATTATTGGAATCTTAATTTATTCTCATACACATCTATCAGTAAAATCAAGCCTAATTTGTATAGAAGTCTATGTTTTTAGTAGGTGGGACTGTACTCTTTTCGAAGGTAATTTTTTGCCATTTGAAACTGGTATACTCGTTTTTTTTTTAAATACATTACAAAAAATTTGATATGTAAATAAAATTATATGAGTCCATGTTCATTATACATATCAATTACAACAAAATTGATCAGTTTCAAGAGCAAAAGCCGATATGTTATATAAATATATTTTACCAAACCATCCATACTATCTATAAACGAATTAGAAGTAATGTTACAAAATATGCAAAACAAACATAAATTAACAAATTCAAAGAGTGTTGAATTGACACCATAGGTTTGATTAGAGCAATAAAAGTCTAAATCACATTCGGAAATGCACAAATTAATAATAATAAATTCGAGTAAGATATCTAAATTACCAAGTCGATTGGTGTGTCCGACTTGCGAGATGAATGGACAGAACTTATAGATCGAGTTCACCTAGTAGATAGAGCCGTCTTGAGGCTTGTACAATAAAAAAAAATGAACAGTTAAATGATATAAAATATCATTTAACTGTTCATTTTTTTATGTGTAATGAAGCCGGCAAAAAACATTTGGCACTCATTTTCTGTGAACGTCTAACATGCAAGAAAAATGTTTCTCCTCGACTTTTTTCGAGAGACCGCGAGCTCTTAGAGCCAAACTTTGTCAGATTAAATCAATCACATACAGTCCATCAAATAAATAGATTAAATCTTGGTCACCAAAAATAGCTAACTGCAACCCTGGTTGACCGCAAGCCATGACATCATTGCGTGACACAAAACTACAGGCTTGCCGCAAATTCCTTACTTATGCACTCATCCAATTGAATTTTCATCAATAACTTTATGTGTAACAAGTTTTCGATGTGAAATAAATCGTGTGAACTGAACTTCTGCCACGTCACTGGCAGCTTTGTTTTACATCATTCGTGCCAATATCAATATGGTCGCGGTTCAGTAATCGCAAGACATTTGAGTGCACATGAATTTAGGATATTAATGTAATGTAAGGTGATAACTGAGAGACTGGCATTATATTCTTCCGTTAAGACTTTAGAGAAAGATAGGAGCCGCCGGTGGTAGGCACTTTAAATCATATGGGCTGTCAACCTGTTGGCATAGAAAAAGGAAAATAAGAGTACGAAGGGACGGAAGAATATAACAAATCTAAATCTTACATGCGGAAATACTTATAGTATGTCTACGGACACATACTCTATTTAAAGTTATTGTATACAGCGCAACAACAATGTAGCGCGCATTCAAAAAAAAATCTACATTGCTCTCTTCTCTTATCGTGTGGCACAATTTAACCGTCCTATCCACAAGGTATAGGCGGCGGTTGCCTGGTGTTGCACTTAGCATCGCCCTCGGTCACGTGTAGGGCATTTAGATTTACACCTACGGACGTGTGCAACGCGACCATCATATACACATCTAGGAATCAGATGTGCAGGTTGCTTATAACAGCATTTTCTTATTTTAGGCAGACAGACCGAAGAACGTATTAGTTTTTCATTTAATCGTCAGAGGAACTTGAACGTTTATACCTACGTCGACCCAATTTTATAATACATAGTTTACTCCTCGCGCCATCTTTTATGATTTTTAGAAAAGTACAATAAAAAATTTAAATCATTGTCTAATTTTCGCTAGAAATTGAAAAGAGGTCATTTCGGGAACTGATCATTGTGTACCGTAAGAGTTTATTACATTACCTTAAGTAGATAAGTTATAAGCTCCTTGAGATAACCATACACGTCTACCTAATAATCACAAGCCATTAGTATACCCATAAAGTAGTCTAGTCGAAAACCTAATCCTTAATCCATCAGAGTCGCTGATTGCCTATAAACTAGTATTTACAAATATTTACACTTATTATCATAAATTACTAAGTCTACACTACCATTTAAAGTGGCATTATTACTCACTGATATATCCTGATTATGGCTAAAAAAACTAAAACGTTTAATTTACTAATTGAAATTATACAGTTTTATCTCATAGGTTATACTTGCAATTCATTTTGCGTAGTACCCATAATACTGAACGAAATCTCTCGTAAAGTTAAATATATCACGGAACCTTGTTACATACATATATTTTTACAATTAAATCTATCTATCAACAAAATGCTATCCGCGTGGCAAAATTTTGGGAGGACTCTGAGTTTGTCATCGACTCAACAAGAAGAAGGAGACTCTATCTCAGTCCACCCCTAATAAACTCTTTGGTTTCCTGAAAATCACCTTCGAAACTACTGGTTAAATAAAAAAGAAACATTTGTGCAGTTTAACTCATCTGTGGCTTGGTCCAAGCAACTTATTCGTGGTCTTTATCCTTATATTTTTCTCTGTAAAATTCTCCCAAAAAACTTCCATTATATCGACCAATTCTTCATTATATCACTTCATTATATTCCCTCTTCTGTTCTAAATTAATCGCATTCCTTAGCCAATATCTAGTAAGCATCGTACGTTATACGATATTTGAAAACTATATCTTAGTTTACCTACACCTTTAACTGCATTTAAACGATCACTTATGTACGCATAGAATGAAACGAGCCGGGCGTAACCCATGACAATGAAAAGCCGACTTGTATTGACATTCTT
Organism: Coleophora deauratella; assembly: GCA_958295455.1. NCBI lineage: Eukaryota > Metazoa > Arthropoda > Insecta > Lepidoptera > Coleophoridae > Coleophora > Coleophora deauratella. The sequence continues at coordinate 6,045,757 of OY282409.1, read as the reverse complement.
GAACAGTGTTGTCACAGCTACCACGCGCCACCAGGGTGCCACGATCGAGTAACCTTTCAGCTCAATCATGGTCAGTAAACCACAAGGTGTAGGAAATTAACCTATGGCAAAATGATCGAAGACTCTATCTTTAGATATTTTATGGGCAAACCTGAAAGATTGTAGGACTGTAGGTTCTATTTTGGAAAATACTACTTCAGGTACCTCTTTCCGTTGTATGTGATCCAATAATTAAAACTTACAGTAATTATATTGGTATACCTAAACATTCTAAAAAATAGATATAGATTTTAAACCAACTTGTATTTTAATTTATGACAATTATATTCGAACCTAGATTTTAAATTAATTTAGTTAATTATAAAATCTATTTAGATAGTCAGATATGCTCGCGAATAAATAGACTTGGTCGTACACAATTTCATATTTATAGACACCACTTTTAATAAATAAACTGATATGCAAATATGAACTGCTTATTGCTAAGTCTATTGTACTACAGCGTATACACAGCGCCAGTATGCCTGTTAAAAAGCAGTCATTACCCTAAACTCATGTGACATAATGCTGTGGGTTAAGGGCCTGGGGCATGCGTACCGACCTACCATTTATCTTAATGTATCAGACTGTCTACATTATCTTTGTGTCATGTTTCATTTAGTTTCCATAAATATGCTCTTTGAGTGACTTCACTGTAGGTATATACATATATAAATTAAAATATGAAATATTTTCTTAAACTATGACAAAGTTGCTACAAACATCTAAAAGATCTTAGAGTACATTAATGAACTGTCAGATAAATCGTAATAAACGTCAGCCCTTATTCAACACACAAACGGTTATCGTTAGAGGCATTTTATATACCGCTGGTATCTACGTCTGGTGTCTCCAGGCTAACTTCCAAAGTACAAAGTCAGCTTAGTTTACAACAATGATTGTTAAAATTTGACGTATTGGTCAATGTTTCTATCTAGTCGTCGTGATTTAATCAATAGTAAAACACGAAGTGAACCAAATTAACGCAAGCCACCTGCCCGATCGAGGGCGACTTATCACCGACAACTAGACGCAGAATTATAAACAAAGTATCTAACGCACAGACCAGTCCGAGATATAATAAGAGGGAGCCGGCCCGCAATTAGAATAGGAGCGCGGCAATAACTCGCAATATTATCTCGCAAAGAATACGGTTAAGCTAAATACAGTTACCGAGATCGATCTACTACACGAGGACAATGTACGATAACGATCCGACGCGAATGATACTCTGTTGAAAAGGAAACCGTCACGAAACAAGTTTGTAATTTATAAGTGGGCTATAACTAATGTTGTCTATCTGATTGTCCGCAGATCGTGGTAGCTTGCTTGGCCCTGGCGTGCGGCGCGCGGGCGTCGGGCTGGGCGGGCCCGCCGGCCAACATCGCGCTATCGCAGGACGGGCGCAACATCCTGGACACGCCCGAGGTGGCGCAGGCGCGCGCCGCGCACCTCGCCGCGCTGCAGCAGGCCGCCAAGAACAACCCCAACCCGCAGGACGACGGCTCCTACAACCCCGCCTGGGACAACGAGGAGTACTGGCAGCGCGCCGACCAGAACAAGTGGAACGGTGCCCCCGCTCAACAGTGGAACGCCGCCCCCGCTCAGCAATGGAACGCCGCACCTGCCCAGCAATGGAACGCCGCCCCCGCCCAACAGTGGAACGCCGCCCCCGCCGCCCCAGCATGGAACGCTGCCGGCCCTCTGCCCGCCCCCGTCGCTGAGACCCCCGAAGTGGCCCAGGCCCGTGCCGCCCATCTCGCCGCCCTCGCCGCTGCCAAGTCCGCCGCACCCGCCCAGCAGCAGTGGAACGCTCCCGCTCACCAACAATGGAACGCTCCCGCTCCTCAGCAATGGAACGCCGCCCCCGCTCAACAGTGGAACGGTGCCCCCTCCTGGCAATCCGCTCCCGCCCACCAGGCGGCCAACATCCAGCTCGCCCGTGACGGCTCAGGAATCTTAGAAACCCCCGAAGTAGCGGCGGCGCGCGCTGCCCACCTAGCGGCGCACTCGCAGGCCGCCCACGGTGCTGCCCCCGCGCACCCCCAGCAGCACTGGTGAACCCCTCTCCTCTTCTCTCCTTCCCTGGTCCCCGGCCGCAGCGCTAGCCCGCTATCCCCGATAGCCGGCACTAGCCCTGCGCCCGGCGGACCGCCCTTCCTTCGATCTCCTGTTATTTAGGAACTTTGTATAGTGCCAAGTGCAAGTGCGTCAGCCTATTCTATTCTTGTGGCTTTTTGTTACTTTTATAAACAAATTTCTATTGAACGAACTTTTGTACATAAATATTTGTATGTATGCGTAATAAATAAATGAATTTATGGAACGGAAAATTACTACGTCGTTTATTGGTATCTGTAACATAACAGTTCCATCTAGACTTGCCTCAGTGCCTAATGTGCAGCGACCTAGGCTAGCGATACCGTACTTGATAAATGATGCTTCTGTGCGATAGTGTAATGGCAAACACCGTGCAGCTCAACAGTTGCACGATGCACGCAGCCCAGTAACTGATGGATGGCACCTTAATTATACGTCACTGCAGTCCACAAACATAATTTTCATCACCACTAATACATATACATCAATCATATAAGAAATACAGATTCTATTAATTCATTAAATAAATAAATTATGATTAATTACATGACACACAATTACAAGTAGTTAACATCAGTTACCACGACGTGGAATTAGTGCAAAAATAAAACAGAACAGTGGTTTTGCATGTCAAGCGGTAGTCAAGAGGCGAGTGTTTCCAGCGCTGGCTCTATTTAACATTAGTCACAAGCTTGTTACTGCGTCGTGACATGAATATTATGAAAATGCAGATCTTTGCACAGATACATAGACGTTACAGGTTTCGTTAAAAACGCAATGTTCATGCCACGGTTCTAATGTTTTTTGCGTGGAGAATGGCTTAACCCTCTCGATTTATAGGAAGACACGCGTAGGCCAGTAGGGATGCTAAGAGTTGCGTATTACTTCTGTAACATACTACGCTTATTAGAACTCGCTCTTGAGTATGACGGGCGTAAAGACAAAGGTAAATCAATGTTTCAAGCCTTAAAATAACCCTTTATCGTTCTTGTAAGTATATTAATTATATTAACGATTTGCAATCAAAAATATAGGCCGATGGCGGCGCGACATTTCGGCCTATACAGTCACAAGCGAAGGTGTGGTGCTCCAACAACGAAATGATACCCGTAGCCGCTGTAACAATCATCTGACAAGATGTTGTGGCCAATGATGAATCAAAAATATTCATAGGTGTCTTTTTGATACAAATAAGAAAAGTACTCCTAATGCATCTAAGACAACTCAATAACTTAATTTATGCATCAATCAATCAATCAAGGTCAAAAATTATATCCTATCAGGAACCACCGATTACTGAGGCAGACAAATAAGCGAGGAATGTAAAATTACACAATGAAACAAATGGTTGACCAGCTCTTTATGATCAGCATGAAACCTTGTAATTACGTGGACTAGACTGGACAACAGATAACTGGAAAATGTATAATTTAGCTATCCAGGGCGAACAGGAGGCGGCGAGGTCGATCTATCATTCGATCGTCGGCAATCAGGCGGTGGGGCTGTGATTTTGAGGTTCTAACACTCGAGAATTAGTAGCTAATGGATAAAAATACGCAGAGTTATAGATGACTAAAGAATTACTGTGGATTCTTTAGTATCTCTGGTGTTACCATCGACTTGACATAAGAAGTATCATATAGTTGCATGTTACAATTTTGAGCTGCTGTATTGAAGATAGAAGCAATAGAAGCGTAGTAACACCTTCTTTCAAGTCCGTCCTTCGACGAGAACTATATTAAGACATGGCGTCATCGAACCTACCAGTACACTTTAACCAACAAAAGGTATGCTAAAAATGGAAACCCAACGAACTGGAAACAATTTTAGGCATACTATCATACATAATAGGACTCTACCTATACGTGCCAAAAAAAAGTACTAAAAAGGTTAAGCTTTTTCAACACTTGTTCGCTTCAAATATCGAACAGTAGAATCTCAACAATTGCACTCCATTCTACAAACATTCCACCTCAAATCAGGTTATTACGATACAGGGTGCTAACGCCGGAAACTTTTAGCAACATCCTGACACAACAGATTTATTTATTCGTAACAAACGTACTAACTAAGTGGACGGTTGTTAGTCGGTTAGTAACACAGCTCTACGTAGTGATGCAATCTGACAGACAGGTACTTAGATATATCGGGAACTGCAACGACTTTGTATGTAACCTATGTAACTAAAACAAAGTAAGGTAAACTTAAGGAAATGCTTAAGTATTGTACCTTCTATAAAATGAGTAAAATTCGAAATTAATACAATTATGTAAAGAGTGTGCTTTAGCGAAACAAAAACAAATAGATATACTTTTGAATCATGTATCATATCACACACATATAATTTACATAAGTATTCGCAAAAAGCGATCACATATAAAATAAAAAACATGTAAATATTTCGGTAATTTCGCAACAGCCAGTGTTGTTTTTAAAATAGCGCAGCCTGTATTTTCATTTACTTAAACAAACACAATACTAGGGGTGTTTTTAATAGATTACATATGTCGAACATTGTTGCATCCACACAGTGACGTAAAAGGGCCAAGTGTCTGATTGGAAATAGTAGAGTACTTTGAATTGGACATAACGAAGCAATGTCTTTCAAACAAGACGTGGGGTTACGCCCTAGAAGGCCATCGAAAGATACTTTTAGAAAGGTAATTTAAATGCAATAATAAAAAAAACATAACACAATGACTTAAGATACAATACCCATAAAATATTTTTTGTCATCCTTGTCTCAAGCCAAACTTGATAAGTCATACCTTTAAACCTACTTTAATAAATTAAAGCTAGTTTAGGTCGTATTTATTATAGGCTTTTTTATAGATATCTGCTGATCTTGTAAATGTAGGTGCAGGCGCATGTTTGCAAACAAATTATACAAACCTAAATCTTCTTCAAACGAAATCTGTTTCTAGAAATACCCTTAAAATTAAACTGTTGCTGTAAAATATTTCATGAACAACTCAAATAAGTAGGATTTCTGGTCGAGATTTTCCTTAGCGAGAATTCCTGGGAAATGCTCTAAGGAAATTAGGACAAAACAATTTGCGTCTAGAGAAAATAATTGGAATAGGAAAACTATGTAACAAACATAAATATTACCGTTTCCTTTGAAAACTCTCGTTATTTTGTCTGGCTCCTTATTTTTAGCAAAACTATTGGACAACTCAAACAAAGTCAGAGCCACCGCCGTGGTATGTTTGGGACTCCACATTGCCATTAAGCAGAGGCAGGAGCAGAAGCGAAGTAAGTGTAATCTTAAAAATATTCTACACATACAGTCTAATCTTGGACTCTAATCAGACTGACTCGGTGGCTAAGTGGTTAGCGATCCTAACCTCTGATCCGAGAGTCGTGGGTTCGATCCCCACACAGGGCAAACTTTTCTGTGATGAGCAGAATTGTTTGCTCTGAGTCTGGGTGTATTATATCTATATATGTATGTATTTAAATGTATATGTGTATGTATATCAGTCTCTGGTTCCCAAGATACAGGGAATCCTAGTTTGGGGCCAGATGACCGTGTGTTATTTGTCCCAGATATTATTATATATTATTATTATTAATCTTATAATTATTCTATATATGCTTAATTTATTACTACATCTTTGTAAAAGACACCGCCAATCTGGATTTTGCCTTCATGTGTGCAGCAAGGTCTGATGTAAGAATGGGAAGAGACCCATGTCCCAGCAGAGAAAACGATATGCGGTTGTTAACGAAAAGAATTACCTCATATCTTAATATAAATGTGAGTTTTATTTTTTAATTACGCATATGCACAGGAAAGAGCATCGCCTATAATAATACCAGGTTGCGACCCTGGCGATATCCGCAAAGACGTAAGGGACTACCTCCTGACTTCCACTTTGCATGGACTTCGGTACATCGGCGAGAAGAAGCTAACTTGGTTTGAAAGGTAGTTAAATTCTCACAAAAAAATGTATTGGCATAGATGAAACTCGCATATGCAAAAAAAAAATACTCTGCACAAAAACTTTCGCATTGCGTTTGTAAATTGCTAGTTGAGGGCCAAATTTAGTAGTTACTTTACTTTAAATTGGCGAGCCTCTAAATTCAAAAATCGACAATATACACGAAATAGTGCCCTAAAAGTCTCAGCGCTCAATGATACGCAGGCATGAACTTGAACTCACGTAGAGCGCAGAATACCATAAAAACATTCATAGAAGTTTTCGCAGATTTTTCTGGCTCATTGCCTTCGGAAGCTCACTCGTCTGCGCGGCATTCTTCATAATGAACGTGTACGCAAAATGGCGGATGTCTCCTATGATCGTGAGCGTCAATCCAGAGAACATGCCCCTGACGAGTCTCCCGTTTCCAGCGTTGACGATATGCAACGTGAACCAGGCAAAGAAATCTGTTGCGGAGCGGTATATAAAGTCAAGGTAAGTAGTGTATGAAGCTAATTTGTCCTTTCTATACTGAATTTGCTAAAGCATTCCGATAATGAAGTACAAAAGTCAATGCCTTTCTTTCATCCCAAATCGCTAATTTATTATTGAATGTAATTTAGATTCTGATATATACCACTCACAAGTTGCTACAGCTAAGTAGACTGAGAAACTAACTAAGTACTGCAAACTGATACATTTTATTATAGTGACCATGTTTATAAAAAGTTACTACAAAGTCTATGCTCCACACAAAACGACGCTGAAATATTCGAGGATACAGCAGAAGCCGAAAGCGCTGATTGGGATCACACTAGATCCTTCCTCATCAATGTAAGTAACATCAGTACTAGAGGTACTTGTTTCGCAATAAACCAACAAAAATACAAAACTATACTAAGGGCTATCGATTGTGGATTAAAAAAACACGACTTAACACTTTTCCTCTTATAAAATACGGTAGAGATGATGCTACTTAAATAAATTTAGCTATTATTATTATTTGGGGGTAAAACGGGTATAGGACTATAGGTGGGTCAATAGTCATTAGAACTATAAAAGCTAGCTTACCTAATAAAAAGAGCCTCGAAACAGGATTTTCTTTTCCGACACCGACTAACGCCGCTTTCGTCTGCCCTACGACACTTCATCCGACCCCATCGTCTCTTCAGAGGGTGGTCAGGTCTTTTTCTTCATTATTTCAGCTAAATTTGATCGGTACCTGGGAGGGACGTCCAACTGGGGGTTTCCGTTTGGTCGTCCTTTGTAGGATTCTTTGCACCACGCTAATCTTACATCTCCCATTTTGCTTCGCCCTTATTTTGGGCACACTGTCTTGCAATTTAATGACAAGTTCATTATATTTTTCTTTAGGAGCTTCGCTCTTATCTATGGAGTAAAATTCAGCTCTTCCTTTCCTTAACTCGCAACTCAAGCTACAACTTAAGCTACTATAACCCTTGTACTTTCTGAAAGTCCCACGTCTTAGAAATAAAGTAAAAAGAATAATTATTTTTCGTACATAGAGGTACATAAACATTTAAAAGATTTAAAACATATAACATAAAGATGACGTGGCAAAGTCTTAAGAGAACTAAAAGTGTCCGACTAGTCAAAAATAGAAAAGAGAGGCGCACTTTTATGTCGGTGGCCAAGATCCACTTCGCTGAGCTAGAGATGAGCGAAATAAGTACATAAAACATTTTGTTTCAACCCCACATCACGTTAATTACTCCCTTTCCTTATAAAGGTGACGCAGCCATGTAATGAAATGCTGGCGCTGTGCAAGTGGGACTCTAAACAAAAGAGCTGCGATGACTTATTTAATGCGCAGCTGACCGACGAAGGACTATGCTGCACTTTCAACGCTGTGCATCGCGACAAAATGTTTAGAAATCCGTATGTGCTAACTTATAAGTATTATTATAAATGTTAAACAGATACGATTTACTTCGTCTTTATTCTTCGTCTTCCGAGTTCCTTTTGGGCTCAATGATTCTACTCACTTTGCCTACAATTTCCGAAACGTTGAGTGTATTTTTCTTCGCAGTTATAATTTAAAAAAGGAGGTTAAATAAACAGTTCCTTTATATTTTTTTCATTTATAATTTTACAGGTAACTTCGCGGTAAACTAAATACATAGTATCCAAACACCTTTTGGACTATAAGTTGAATTCGTATGAATATTGGTCTAGCTTAGAATTTGGCTGTTTTCATTACCGCATAGTTGATTTATGGTTGCGTTGATTTTACAAAACTTTTCTTCAGTAATAACTTGAACGATATGAATATAACGTTTCCATCGCCTGCCGTGGACTGGACTCCGGAGGATGGGTACCCACCCGACGCGCCACCTAACGGATTCCCGTGGAAGCCAAAAGGAGTTGGGACTCACCACGGCCTCACTTTAGTGGTAGATGCCAATATTGCTGAGTACTACTGCGCTTCTACTAAGAGTTTAGGATTCAAGGTACGCATAAGATATCGCAAGTTTAAGTAAAGTTGTCAAAATGACGAAGTAGCTTTTTTGTGTTTAGCTATAACACTTGATCAAGCAAAATTATATAGATTTTTAATCAGTGAATCACTTCACTAGATTATGAAGAGAATTCATAAAACTAAATATCACCTAATAACCTAATATGCATCGTTCTTTTCCTACTGCTGTTTAGTTGTTACCTTGTATCTGTCATATTTTACTTCACTGCAGGTCCTCTTGCACAATCCGACAGAGACGCCTAAAATAGCAAATCTAGGCGAGATATTCGGGCCAGGCATAGAAGCTCGCCTTTCCATTCAGCCTAAGATATTAGATGCCCAACCAGCTCTTAGATCCATAGACATTTCGAAACGGTTGTGTGTGTTCTCTAGCGAGAAGGAGCTGGTGTTTTTCAGGTACCGATGTTATTAATCAAACAAATCAATCTATATGAATCTAATTACCTCTGTTAACAATTTGACATATTTCTACCACAGAACTTATACATTGAAAAATTGCGAAATGGAATGCGAAGCACGATCCATGTTGGAAGTATGCAACTGTGTACTCTATTACATGCCCAGTAAGTACAACAAATATGTGTAAAAAAATAATATAAAGCCGCCATCATTTTAAACACGGGAAAAATAATGTATGAATCAGAATATCAATCAGCCCTGGTATCATTGTATTGTGTTTCAGAAAATAGAACAACTCGAGTATGCGGTAAAGGTGACGCAAAATGTTATAATAATCTCAAGGAAAATATAACAAAAGGTGACCACTTTCCGCATATCTAATTTTCGTCAGAATTTTAAACACGTATAACATTCTCAGACATGAACATATAAGAAGAAAATGTATTTACAGAAAGTGACAGAGTGTGCGATGAGTGCCTGCCGGCGTGCACGGAAATCTCGTACGGCGAGCGGATAACCACAGCGCCACTGAACAAAGACCTTATCAAGCAACTGGCGAAGAGTTTGGGCGATAAAACTCCCGAGTATTTTATGTAAGCATACCCTTTTGAAAAACAGTTTAATTATTACACCCACCACAAACTATGAAGTAAGGTATTGTTACGCTATATAATGTTCGTAATTTTGAGTTGTAGGTATTATCTGGTGTCTGTTACAATTATTTCGTATAGGGTGAATAGGTTAGAAGAATGGTATTAGCTTCCCTAGAAGTTCAAGAAAAGATTCAGATATATACTTAAAAATAAAAAGCGCTTAAAAAAATATCCCCATGTATACTCATACCAAAGAAACATACGTTGGACACGTATGTTTCTTTGGTATGAGTATACATGGGGATATTTTTTTAAGCGCTTTTTATTTTTAAGTATATACTGTATTACTTCAGTTTCGCAGCCTTTACCCCTACATCTGTTATACGAGTCCTAGCGCTTTATATTGTAAGATAATAAAAGAATATTATGTTGCAGACAAAACATGCTTGTCATACACTTTTACTTCGACGACAACAGATTCATAAGATACACTAAAGGAGAGATATTTGGATTAACCGAATTTTTGTGTAAGTTTGCAATTACTACATAACACATCCTTACTGAGTAATGAATGGGGAATGATCTTACCAATTTTACCTGAATGTTTAAAATGAATACTATTTCAATGAGGATCAAGACGAAAATCTAACGTCACCGTGGCATCCCAACATCTATCACACGGTTTTGGCTAAAGAAAGTAAGGTTTTGGATATACCCTTAAAAATCTCCACAACCTCCACCAATCCGGACTTGGGCCCCGTGTGTGGAGTATGGCCTAACCTTCCCGATGTATGGGAAGAGACCCGTGCCCCTGCAGTGGCCTTAACGGGTTGGTAACACCCCGAAAAATATTACTCTCCACTGCATTCTGCATTAATTCTAATAACTATAATAAAAAAACGTACAATTTGCCTTTTTTTCAGCAAACACGGGAGGCTTATTAGGTCTCTGCATGGGGTTCAGTATGATGAGTTTTGTGGAGCTGATGTACTACTGCACTTTGAGAGCTATGTGTTTGGCACGAAGGAGGCGGCCGAAACCTTTTACTAAATAAAATAAAATATAACTACTAATAAAAGAGAACTACTAATAGATAGAAACTTTCTTAGTTGATTAATAAATAATACAATAGATACTTGTATTTAAAAAGTCTACTTTTTATTATCACATTTTATGGACAAAGTATTAACATATTCACTTACATATTTAAATTACTTAAATATATCAGTCTGTACATTTATCTAATTATATTATTAATAGTAAAAAATATATACAGATACATACTTAGGTAAATATAAACTAGAAATCCAATAAGAGAGATAATTTAGGAGTCTTGGTTGAAGATGTACATAAAATCATTTACAAATTGAATAAAAAATATTTTTCAGTGAAACAATGGGGAAGAAAACTGACAAAGCTCGCCGATAGAGGCGCTGATATCGCTTGACTCATACTAACTGTCAAAACGTATAGAAAAAATTGTTTACGTGAACTAAACATAAGATTATTAAAAAAATGCCGCGTTGTGTGGCGATTGGTTGCAATAATAATGGAAATTATTAATTTCCTAAAGATTCTCAGATGAAGAAGACGTGGAAAAAGTTATGTTTTCAATTATGTACTTTTCAACTTTCAAGTCTCATACATTTTCCATTTAACAATTTTACAGAAAAAAAACTAATTTATAAGACCTCGATAATAAAAAACGCGGAACTAATTGAAAGTTGTTATGAGTCAAGCGTCCGTAGCGCCATCTGCAAATAGCTTTGCGTTTTCTTCCCCATTCAATACACTGTCCTAGCCGTAAAATCCAGTACATATACAAAATGAATTTTAATTTATACAACTGATCAGCCCCATGTAACTTTTATGTGCAAAACAATTTCTAAACACACAACCTTATGGCAGTAGCCCGCCCTTTAGTAGCCCTGAAGATGTTGCATAGCAATCTAACTTGTTTCAGATAGAGACACTGATTGGTGCAAAGACCAAAATTTTTAAAGTTGGTGACTTTAATAGGAAGAGCTTGTTCCAGCTCATTTACATTATAAAAGCCAATTGATATCTTAAGGCATTTAATCCAAATCGATAAAAACGAGAACATAGGAAATACACTGAAAAGATTATATTGAATAAAAAAAACTATCAGCAGACATTTTGACTTGATTTAGGCACCGGCATAAGTCAAATTGTGAAAATTTGTGTATCTGAATCGTAGCCGACATCATAGAATTGGCCAGAAAATCAAATGACTGTACATCCGAAAAAAACTCTAGGTTAGGTCACTGATATTACCATATAAGAAGGGCTCTGTTAACTCAGTTTTGTTAGAGCTCCTCGACAATATATCCAGTCACTTTATGATCTGATCGATTGCTATAATCTGACCACAACAGACAAATACAAATGTATTGGTCCATTCTTTTAACCAATTCATACAAATATTTATCATCCTCATAATATATGATCTACTTTATAAAATAAGTGGTACCTATCTATGTCTGCGAGCGGGGCGGCGCGTGCGGCGGGGGCACAGGGGGCGCGGGGGGGGCCGCGACCCCGGGGGCTGCGGCCGGCGCGTCCGGCGGCTGCAGCGTGCGCGTGCGCCGCCGCGTGTAGTGCTGCCACAGCAGGATGGCCTGGTCGTCCATGAACTTGCACACCTGAGATAGTAATTCAAAAATTTAAATCAATATGTTTTTTATGTAAGTAGATGTTATAAATCTTTTAGTATTTTTTTTTTCTACTTAGTTACTACCACTCGAAACTTGTACAGTCAACGTTTTGGGAAGTGTTAGCAGAGCAAAAAGAAACGTCCAGTCCAAAAGAATCTTGCCCCAACACATTTTTTTTAAACACTTAATTTGTAATACAATTTATGTCATTACTGGAACTAAGAGCTGCAGGATCTATACATGTCCATAAATCTTTACATAAAACACTGGATGTTTTATAAATACGAATCTCATTGACAATTTGTCAAGCTAGAGATGCAGTATGTTACGATGCATAACATAAAAAAAGTGTTGACATTATGAAAGGTGTTGTTTGTGCATCAAAATTCTATTTTAAATACATACAGTTCATTTATCATTATCACTCTAATTCTGTTTATTTAATAGTAACACCCTCAAGTGTAGTAATCATCTGTTGGATTAGTTTTGGAGAAAAAACCTAAATGCATTTTAAATCAGAGACAATCGGCTCAAGATTGACCCAAAATCATATTTGAAAAAGGAATATGAGTATGTGTGAGCAAGAGACAGAGCTGCTATCTCTATCTACACTTGAACTTAAAATATTGTAAATAACAAGTGCACTTGACCTTAACCTTGTTCTGAAATAAAAAAGTTAACGGATGGCGATCAGCTGATCATAACATGTGAAACAATTTTCAGGCAATAAATATATTACTTTCAGCCAGAAGACGTCCACTGTTTAATATGGGCTCTCCCATAGATATCCTGTCATCGTAATTCTGAGCCACATTTATTCCATTATGCAATATGTAATAACAAAGCTAAAAGTTTACAAGTATGATTATATGTTCTGATGAATGTATTTTTGAGGTTTAAAATGATATAACAAACCTGTGCAGACACACATTCTCTTCTAAATGCCTCATGCTGCAGTAGCTCCAGAAAGTGAAGGCACATCGGGTACTTCAAGTAGCGCGCATAGTCTGGCTCCCGCCAATACTGCAGGTAGCGTATGTAGTTCACAAATGTCTGCTCCTTCAGGTAGCCGCGCTGAGCTAGAACTGCAAACAGCATTCTTCACTTAAAAAAATTTAAACATTTTTTTATATGGCAGCCCTCTTAAGTGTACTCCAACCCGGGATTCCAATAAAAAGGGTAGACAAGTCAAACATAGTACAGTATAGGTTCAGTCCTGGCACAAACTGATTAGGCTCTATGAATATATCTTATAATTAGATTTTGATCTAAGTCATACTGAAGAAAATTTAATACAAAATAAGTTAGTAATTTTAATTAACATTAATTAATTCACAAAGAGATTCCTAAATGGAAAAGATTTCAGAGCAACTGCTTTTGGATGTGCAAAATTGTCTATAACAAGATACCACAACATATTAAAGATCTTCCCTTCAACAAGTTCAAAATAGCATTGAACAGGTGGCTTCTATTCTTTTACGCTATCAAAGAATTCCTGGAGTACAAAAGTTGTTTTTTTTTTTGTGGCTTGGCAATGTTTGTTTATATTTTAAGATTTATGTTCCAAATGTTTGCATGCTAAAAAATCTTAGCTGAATTGGCGATCACTTTGTTAATTTAAGACCATTAATGTACCCATTTCAAAGGCAAATAAATTTTTAATCTTATCTAACAGTATTAAGTACTCTTGACGTGTATTAAGGCTTTAAAATAGCGGACTCTATACCAAGAAGCTTATAACCAAACTGGAGAAAACAGTCTCTAAGACTGGACTGAAGACAAAAAATATGATCTTGAATATGCTGTGTCTTTCTCGTCAAGTCTTGCTGCCTCATTCTAAGTACCCTAGTTAGACAGTCCGACATACAGAGACGTTCAAGGTCATATTTTTCGTCTTCACTTGTTTGTTCTAACTGTTTCCTCCTGGTTATAAGCTTCTTGCTCTATATTGACTGATCATAACATAACCTAATGTTTTACTCACAGTGAATGTAGTTGGGATTCGCCAAACACTGGACAAATTCCAGCTCCACTTGGAACCTTATCCTATTCTGCTCCTCGGTTTCAGGCATAACTGTAAAGTTTTGGTGAAAATAAAGAAAAAAATCATAACTATCAACCTAATATTCACACATCACAAATTACCTATAAAAATTACCTTTTGCAGCCATCATTTTGTTGAGACTGAGATAAAACTAGGATCGGTCTAAAATTGTGTTAGAATTTCTAGGTAGATTTTATTAGATACTGATCTAGAAATGGCACAGAATCAAACTTATTTCGCCTGTTTTATTCTTTTTTTTTTTTTTTTTGTTTGGTTCTTTCCTGCTTTTGCAAGGAAAAGGCAAAGGCTTCTCTGGCCATACAGCCTATTCTTACGTAGTTTGCTCTTCTCTAAATATTTTTCTATTTCATTTGAGTTCTCATTTATCAATTTCTGTCGTCTTTAACTTTTTCTCTATTCTTCAACAAAATGATAGCACTTTTGATGAAGATTTCATGGACTTCTTGAGAGCACTCGAAACACAGTCTACACACTTTTATTTCATTATCCTACATATTAGACACTTAAATGGCACTTTATTGAACAATACACTATCAATATTATGCATTAAAAACCACGATATCTATTTTTTCGGATAATAAAACAAAAATGACAAACTCTTGCTGCGAGTTCCCGCCAAAAAGTCCTGTTTTATTCTATTTGTGTCAACTTCAATTCACAGATAGGGTTGCGTTCCAATACCATATTTCACTCGGGTGATGCGAATTTTACCCTAAATCGTTCCAAAACCGAGCCGAGTGAAACCGAGGATAACCGAATGATCGCCTGACAGTTCTCCGTCGGGATTTTGGAACGCCTTCGTGAATGCGATTTTCACTCTGACAAGTGCGATTTTTAACGCTGTTTGATTACCGTTAAAATTCGCCTGACAGTTTATTCGACGGGAAGTTCGTAGTCAATGTCAAACAGACTAATACATACAATCATTTTATCTTCGGAATTGTTTTGAAATACGATTGCTTGTATCTGCGAAGGTGTTAAAGCCATAAATAAGACAGAATACTACCCAAAAAAGCTAGAAACCTTTCTGAATTATTTTCGATGACGTTTGTTACCCTGTCAATCTGGAATCACTCGCAAGCGTTCCAAAATCATATTCTTTTCTCTTTCTCAAAATAGCTACGTCCAACGACTTCTAGAAGTAGAAGTCGTTCCAAAACCAAGGTAGGGTGAGGTAGAATTTAACTCGGAGAAATGAAAGAGACGTAGCTATTTTGAGAAAGAGAAAAGAATATGATTTTGGAACGCTTGCGAGTGATTCCAGATTGACAGGGTAACAAACGTCATCGAAAATAATTCAGAAAGGTTTCTAGCTTTTTTGGGTAGTGTTCTGTCTTATTTATGACTTTAACACCTTAGCAGATACAAGCAATCGTATTTCAAAACAATTCCGAAGATAAAATGTTTGTTTGTTTTAGTCTGTTTGACATTGACTACGAACTTCCCGCCGAATAAACTGTCAGGCGAATCTTAACGGTAATCAAACAGCGTTAAAAATCGCACTTGTCAGAGTGAAAATCGCATTCACGAAGGCGTTCCGAAATCCCGACGGAGAACTGTCAGGCGATCATTCGGTTACCCTCGGTTTCACTCGGCTCGGTTTTGGAACGATTTAGGGTAAAATTCGCATCACCCCGAGTGAAATCTTTGGTATTGGAACGCAACCCTACTATCGCTCGCGACTCGACTGAACCACGTTCCGAGTGTACGCGCTGACAACAACCGTTATCTCTGAGCATGCCATGCCCGCATGCGTGCGTGCCGGTGCCGCCGGTAGTGCACAGTGTTGCCCCGCCTAACAAAAGTCGTTCAAAAATATTTAGTACCTACTAGAATCATACTGAAAAGCGTTAGAAAAGTAAAAAGCCATCACAAAAAAATGCAACTGAATACTTATTATGAAAAAAAAAACTGGTAAACTATAGCTAATTTCTTTCTGTTATTCGAGTTTCTTTTTGTTGAACGAGTATCTTTTGGGCTCGACGTTTCTTCTCGCCCCGCTAACACTTCCCGAAACGTTGAGTGTACAAGTTCCGAGTGGTAGGAACTTTGTACTAGGTAGAAAAAAAGACGATTTAAAAGTATGCGTACAGCATCCTACTTAAATAAAAAATATTTTGAATTTTGAATTTAATGTTATTATTCGATTAATAACCACTCTTAAAAAAAGTGTGTTTCTTTTTTTGCTTCATTCAACTAATTAGGATGTAAAAAATCGTGTAGGACCCGTCAAGGGGGTTCAACTCACCATACTGAACAACTTTTCTGAAGGAAGCCATAGTCAAATAAAATGATTTATCTACTTTTGCTATATCACTACGGCCTTGTTTGCGATAACTGACAGATGTATCGAAAGCTAATTCTGAACTACTAGCAAATTCGCGGAAATGCTCGATTTTCCTTCTTTTCTACCCATCTGTAACTGAGTCAAAAGAAGTTTATGGACGATCCCTCTTATATGTTATAGTTTTAAACGATCTAAAACTCTCAAATCCATGCAAACATTATTTATTTTATGTGTAAAATACGTCTTTCCTACGTAAAACATTAATGTATTTGGTTTTAAATTTAAAAAAAGAGATTGAATTTTTTTTTATTCAAAAGTCTGTGAACTGTGGACAATCTGTCTTTTGGATAAATATTCTAACAAATTCGATGCTTTTGTAAACCAATTTTATTATTATTATCATTAAGTTTTAAACGAAAAGTTTGTTCAAGATCCGCAAAAATCCGCAACTTTTTAAAATGGTTATTAAAAATAGGCACATTATATTATGTTTCTATAAGTTTCACAGTGGAGACTCATGGAGAAGTAAACTATTATCAGTCGTTAATTAGGAACTTCAGCAAAAAAAAAAAATATTTAATCATGTCTTAAATACTACTGTTATCAACATTACTAGGCTTTATTTATGTCAAAACGTTGGTACATACCTTCTACTACATAGGTAACTCATTTAAAATCCAAATAATTATCTTGTAATTATTTCAAACCCAGAAGACCTTATTTAGCACGTTAATATCACGCGTAACGGTAACGTCGAAGTGATGAATGTTTGACATTCTATATTTCGATATTGTTTAAGATGTACTCTCAAATTGATACGTTATATGAAGGTTCCATTACTTGAGAATACGTCAGTGAAATAAATTTTAGCCTACCCTGGAATTTGCTATTTCAATTTTTATTCGACCTAGACAACACTGTGCGGTGCCGCCCGCAACGTAGCGTTTCATTACATGTACAAAGTATAAAGGGCCAGAACTTTTATTGTCATGCGTGGCACATGCACACGGGACGTTTTGGAAAAACAGCACGCAAAGTACGAAAGGGAAGGTACAAATGCGTTCCGAGGGTACGCCTGACAGCAACCGTTATGCCGATTTACCAGGCCGCAGTAGTGCGTTCCGAGGGTACACCCTGACTACTGATGTGCCGGATGGAATATTCCCATTTCCAGTATTTTACTCCATGGGAATATTCCCGGAAATTCCCATTGTGCCTGGGAATATTCCCCAAAATTCCCTATATATTAAAACATGTAAAACAAAAATATTGTTAATTATGTAAGTTTATAGCCTAACTTATTTATCAAATATTTAACTGATATTAAATCATTAAGAATTCCAGCATTATTTTCATTATTTTCTCAATGAGTCCTTCCTTTTTTAAATTAATAATTAAAAAAAAAGATAAAAAAATATTTGAAAAATACTTATGATTGACTCTATCGATTAATGCCATAACAGAACAGGGTGTTATTTTTTTCTGATTTTAGTCGGTTTTATTCCTGGGTGTGACAAGGGTAATTTCAAAAATCGTTGAATGTAGTTTTGCTTCTATTTTAAAATAAAGGAATGTTTCCTTTGAGTAAAATTTGCTATCTGCAGTATTTAGAGTACTTTCCCTCCAGGTGGATAAGTAAAAATACTGATTTACTGATGTGAAAATTCAAATTCTTACGATTGATTTTGATTCTTTAAGTTTATACATAATTTTATGCAAAAAAGCATTACATTTTTTGTTGTATATTAAAGCCTGCATAAACAAAAATACCCTAAATAATACAAAAATATCATTTATCTATTTAAGTAAATTATTTTGGTAATGCTGTATAATTTAAATAACTTTTAGATAATCTAGGTATTAGAAGTTAAGTCAAATCATAATACTGAGATTTATGGCAGTGATTATAACTTTAAATAGTTGTTATTATTAATATCCTGCATTTGTTTATTAATAAATATAATATATTAACGAGTTTAATGGGGTTAATTTTGATATTGACAAAATTCTCAAAATACTTTAGGAATTTACTGGGAATATTCCCTCGGAATATTGAGGACATAGACAATTTAGACGGAAAACACATAATTAATATTGAATTATATTGCAGGATTACATAATTTTTGTTTATTTACTTAACCAGGAAAGAGTAAAGCTCTAAATTTTAAATTTCAGCAATTTTCCCCAAAGTTCCCATTTTAGGGAACGTTCCCGGTAACGCTACCGAGTAATTTACTCGCCTCGGGTAATTTACTGGGAACGGCACATCAGTAACTCTGACATCAGGAATTCAGGAATCAGGATAGTTTAATATAAATCGCGCAAGTGTGTGAGAGGCCTGAAAACGGTTGCTGTCAGAGTGCACCATCGGAACGCGCGCGGCCCAGGATTCATTTTGGAATTTTGCATGTGGGGTGGGATGGGATGTGGGTGGGAGGCACTACCTGTCTCCTCCTATTTCAGATTTTACCAGTATTTTTTTTAAATTTGGTTTCAGAGATGAGGCTGCTAGTGGAACGTTTGTTACGCTTGCAGCAAAGAGTAATACCAAATAACCAAAAGCTTACAGCCTCAGTGAAAAAATCTCTGAAACTACGATAGCAGTATCCAGTATATTTTCATAATTCATAATTGTTTATTGTAACCACATGAACAAATAGGTGTTACATTAATAAAATAAACTCCCTTTCATAGGCACACACAATCTCGCGCAACTACGAACAACGAAAAAATTGTATAGAGTTTAGCAAAAAAAAAAACTTCCTTCTCTTTCTAACGATCCGTCATAGTACTCCGCTGTCAAGTCTGTCCAAGTCTATGAAACCGCTCGCTCTCCATTTTAATTTTTAAATTTCTGTGGTTTTGCTGGTTTTTGGCAAATTTTTGGACCTATTTTGTGAATGTGATGATGTGAAATTCAGTGTGATATAATTGAAAACTGTTTCTTGTGAAAATGACTCCGAACAGACGTTATAGGTCTTGTGTTATTTGTGGTGTTCGATCCGGCCGTATCGACTTGACAGTCGATGGTAGCTTTGGTTACCGATGCCAAGGTTTTCTTGACAGTCCCGGTAGCTTTAGTTACCAGTTTTCCGCTTCGAACAAAAGATAGATTTTTTAATGTTTTACTGAATTATCGATATGGTTATCGATTCTGAATTAATCTTGATTTATCATGGTATCACTTAGTATGAAGGTCTCTAATGTGCGAGTTACAAAAAAAAATTTGAAAAAAATATCAAAAGTCATTCGATGGTTGAGTGTTTGTTATTAAAGTGTTCTTGTGAGTTTTACAATGCCGTTAATACATATTTCTATAACTATTATGTACCAAAATGATCGTTATAATATCCTTAGTCTTCTTATGTAATAACATGATCACGTTTAAAATGTATTTGTTGTAAAATATTGACGAAACTATCAAGAAGGATAGCGGAGATTATTGTAAAAAATGCATTGTAGTTCATTTCTCACTGTATTCTTTTAAAAATTTTTTATACCATTGGAATCCCTATAGATTTAACTTATTATGGTATTTTTTTCATTACCATAGCCCCCGTGGTTTTAGAGTGTCAAGCATTTTTCTAACGCGCGATGATTTGCACACTTTTTGCCGCAAGCTCGGACTGTCAAGAGTATCTTGACTGATGCGCGCGGACTGTCAAGTGGGTATAAATCAAGAAAAAAGGCAATTTATGGCAAGATTTCCTTTGGACCCGGACCGGTAAGTATTTAAAGACATTATAAGACATTATTCAAGCCTACAGTATTACGGCAGGATAATAAATATACATTTTTATATCTTGTTAGTAAACACTAGTGATGTACGTCTGTTATCGATAAGTCGGTAACTATTCTTGTTTTTAGTTGCAGATAATGGGTGAAAGTTATTGGGAACGAGGACCTAGTCTATATCCCAATTGAGAAATTACACCAATTAAAGTATGTTTGTGGTGACCACTTTTGACCCAAAGATTTTAACAGAAAAAAAAATCGACTTAAAAATGGTAAGTAACATGTATAATTATAAATAAATTATAAATAATTATACTCATATCTATAAATGTATATATGTTTTGGTTATTTTAGGTATATTTTTAGCTATTATGTTATAATTTTTTGGTTATATTCCCATGAATGCACTATCGTTGATATTGTCCTGTATTTTCATTTCTTTACCCAGGGTTGTCTGGAAGAGATCGCTCTTAGCGATAAGACCGCCTTTGTACACATAGTCTTAGTCATTTTTATTTTGTAATGTTCTACTTGTGTGCAAAAAGTGTTCATACATACATACATAATTTAAAAATATATATGTTAAAATGCAAAATGCTTTATTTTGTTTTATTTTATTTTGCTTTTTAATTATAGGGCTGTACCATCCTTAGAAATCCATGCACGACCATTATCTAATGATCTGCTTGTGGAATTTCCGTACCATAATATATCAAAATCTGAAATAATAATAATCATTTGCTTTATCTGAAGAAGTTATTAGTGACAGAGTAAAAAAAGCAGAACAACAATGCATTGCAAAATAGAATCCTTTTACCTTTATAATAATGTGAGTATTAAAAAAAATAGCCATGTAGTTTTTTACTTACTTTGCTGGCATACTAAAACAACAGAATATAAACTTATTTTCATATAGTTTCATAGGGTATTTTTAATAAAATATCATACAGGTTACAAAATGTATTATTAATTACAGTGCGTTTTTTCTATTTCAGAATGATCGTTGCATTCTTAAAAACTTTAAAACCACGATAGTAGTAAATAACTTCGAAAATCAAGTCAAAAGGAAGTAGGTAAGTAATTAATTGTAGGTAAGCAAATAATTGACAATATTTCATTATTTTTACCTCCCAATTTTTATAACAGTTTTATGTAAAATAATAGGCCATAATAAATCACCTACAGTTTATATATTTTTGAATAATTACATATTTCTCAAGGTAATAATTTTTTCTTCATCAATGTTTTAGCGGCTGTATAGCTGCTTTACATAAACAATAATTATTTAGTTTTTACAGCTTGGCGGCCACTAAAGCAAATAATTGACAATATTTCATTATTTTTACCTCCCAATTTTTATAACAGTTTTATGTAAAATAATAGGCCATAATAAATCACCTACAGTTTATATATTTTTGAATAATTACATATTTCTCAAGGTAATAATTTTTTCTTCATCAATGTTTTAGCGGCTGTATAGCTGCTTTACATAAACAATAATTATTTATTTTTTACAACTTGGCGGCCACTAAAGTAAACCCTTAAAATCTATCAGGAAAATAAACTGCGTTAAGTTAGAAAGTAGCACTTCACTACGTGTGCATGATTTATTTATGGTATATTTAAATTTGAATCTTACTTCATAAGGTTTATCTTTAAGATAAGATAAGATAAGATAAATACTCTTTATTGCACACAAAATACAATTACATTAATAAAAAAAAGATATGTGGTGGTAATTTTTTATTTTTCGTAGTATTTATGTACAAAAGTTCAAATTTGAAAGTGAAACAACCTTACAGTAACATGTTAAGTAGGCTGTTTGCACTAAAATATAATGTAGTTACTAATTTATCATTAATGGCAATGTTTCTATTTCAGAATGATCCCTGCATTTTAAAATAAATTTTAAAATCACGATGCTGGAAAATAACTCCAGAAATAATGTAATAAGTTATTAATAACATCGGTGATTATGTTAAGTTATATTAATTTTGTTTGAATAACTTGTTTACTTTTTACAGCTTGGAAGCTGTTTTCTGTAGAACAGACCAAAGTAAAACGCCTACAATTTTTTTTTAATAATGACATTTCTCGAGATATTTTTTCTCCATCAGTGTTTTAGAGGCTGGCTGTATGTATAGAGTGTGGCGCCTAGCCTTAGGCCAAGTGAACAACTTTTTTAGACAAATCAGATGTCAAAATATGGCTAAGGCGCTATATCCTGTACAGCCGCTAAAATACTAATGGAGAAAAAAAATATATTTTAAGAAATATGTAATTATTCAAAAAAATAATAATAAATTGTAGTTGTTTTATTATGGCATGTTCTACATAAAACGCTTATAAAAATTAGGGGAAAATATTTGAAATGAAATTACAATTTATGAATACTTATTTCATTACAAAATCAAATATACTATTGCACATTCCATTCTCTTGGATTTTATCGATATAAGAAACATTCTCTGTCAGAGATCCCTATCCTGAGCTTATAAGTTTCATTATGTTGGCAGCAGCGGCGTATGACAGTTTGGTGACGGCCATTTTGTTTTATAATGTTGGTAGGGGACTTCTTAGGCATTCAGTACTTAACTTAGTTTTATTTTATTGTATGAGACTCCCGACTCTTAAAACGGTAGTTTTCTTACATACTCTTTGCAGCAGTGGACGTCCTTCGGCTGATGATGATGATGACACCAGAGTAACACAACGTCATGCGACTATTTGCAGAGGATGTTAAAGTTATTTTGTAGTTACCATAGTTGTACAGTATTTTTATTAGATTGCATTAGGCTACGCAGCGTCATGCGACCACTTGCA
Source organism: Coleophora deauratella (assembly GCA_958295455.1). Taxonomy (NCBI): domain Eukaryota; kingdom Metazoa; phylum Arthropoda; class Insecta; order Lepidoptera; family Coleophoridae; genus Coleophora; species Coleophora deauratella. Next base: position 6,022,618 of record OY282409.1, on the reverse strand, counting down.
TAAAATGTCAATGTTACTTTTAAGTATTTACAGTTGTATGGTTTTATTATTGGATTATTTCAGATTGACGCAATGTCATACAAAAAAAAATTGGACGTTTTGTCTAATGAGCTGATCAGCCAACTTTGGGAAGTCCCAACATTTTTCTGAGGCTAGTGTGGGTTGCTCAGGGAAAGTTGTTCTTTGTGATGTGTAGAAGCCCCCGTTGCAGTTTCCGGGAGATGAATTTTTACACCCTGTATTGAAGAAAGGCCCTCTGCCCTTTTTGAATTAATAATCGGTGGCTAACGAATATTTTTAAAGGCATTATTGAGGATAACTGAACTATTTTATTTAATTTATTTTAGTGATAATATCAATAGCGGTTGTCAGAGTAGAATATTGATTTAGAGCGATACACATACTCTTGCTTGTTTAAGTGTATTATGTAGGTGTTTATAGAGTATTTTTTCTTAGAATTAAGATGTCACAGGAAACACAGTTGCTATTTTTGTTAAGATTGGTTACGGAGCCTGAGAGCCTGCCTTAATATCAGAATTGGCCCCCATGTGTGGAGTATGGCCTAAAACCTTCACGAGTTATGGGAAGAGACCCGTGCCCCTGCAGTGGGGACGTAATGGGTTGTTAACAACAACTATTTTCTGCTATGACTGGCTACATTTAGACTCTCTGTATTCAATACCCTTGCTTGTATATGTCATATCTAATCTATTATGCTAGACAAACATGATAATGAAAATCTGGTGCCATTTTTAAAAATCCCTATCCTACGATGATTATCGGAATATTGATCGTTTACGGTCGGTCAGAAAAATTGGTTTTGATGCTTGTACTTTTTTTATTAGAACATTAGAAAACATCGCTCTCGACCTTGACCTTTTTACTAACTGTTTTTGGCTAACCAACTATGGGTTATTCAAATTTGCCGCGGTTTTTCATTATTATGTTTCGCTAGCCAGACTATTTGATCACATTTACTTTATACACCCATGTAAGAGAAATTAATTATTATGAAAAATAGACCCGTGTATGAGAAATTAATTATTATTTATAATAGAAACCAAACTAAATATTGTCAGTGAAAAGGTTTTGAAATAATAAAAATATATTGAGTAATACGGTTTTTTCTTACTTGAAACCATTTTTGAGCTTAGCGACGGCATTGGACTGCTCACTACAATGTTGAACTCAAATATGGATTCAAACATAGCGTTGATAAAAAAATATACAAAAAATATAATAGAACCTATCGTGCTGGCACGTTTATTTTATCGATAACTACGATAGTCAGGTAGGCACAGCACTATTCAGCTCGTTAGGTTGGCGCTCCTGTCATTTGACATAGCGCATTAGTGTTCATGTGTAGGTTGGTAACAGAATTTCTGCTAAATTGATCCTACTAGCCAATAAGGAAGTCCCGTCTCTTAAAACGTAGTGTTATATTCTCTTTGGGACACACAGCATATTTTTCCTTTGAGCACTATTTGGCATATTCTATAACGAGGGTTCTAGCTTCACGCTCACGATTTCTGTTAGCACCACCCTCGCAACAAATAACCTGATAACATACTTCCATTTGACAATGACACATCGACAATCGACACTCGACAGCTTTCATTCGTTCATTACCTACCTACCAATTTGGTGCTTTGGGGCGTACAAAGGAGGAAGTTCTTTGTTTTTTGTATATCTGTACGTGGACCGTGATAAATTTCTAATAAGTGTTTCAAACTACAATGTCTGGCCATAAGTATATTAGTAACACAACCAATCTGTTCGAGGACGATGTCGACGACGACACTTTCGTCAACAGTTACAGATCAAGGATTCCTCCCTCATCCCAGCCAAGAGCTGCGCCCGCGTACAGCGGACACCTGGGCGAGCTGGAGCGACAGCGGCAAGTGATGCTGGAGAGGCAGCGCGAGATAGAACAGCGCACACTCGATTCCAGTGCCAGAAGCATAGGTCTGCTGCAGGACTCCGAACAGATTGGCATTGCCACAGCTGAGGAGCTCGTTCGGCAACGCGAACAACTCGACATCACCAACCAGCGCCTCGACAAAATCAACAATGATCTCACTGTCAGTCAAAAACATTTAAACGGCATCAAATCTGTATTCTATGGCCTAAAGAACTACCTCTCGGGCAAGTCTGAACAAACACCGCCTAGAAGCCAGACTTCACCGGAATCTGTAGACAAGAGTGGGCCTAGTAAAAGTAGATTGCAAGGAACGATAAGTGAGTTGTCAAGTAATGTGACACCAAATGACCGCTTTGCTGCCCACCCTTCTACTCGGTTGCGTGGTCTAGATGAACAGATGTCTGCTACTCCTATTACTGACAGTCAACGAGTTAACCAGATGCTGGATGCCAATTTAGATGAAATGGCTGCTGCTATTGGACGCCTCAAAAACCTTGGCATGGATCTGGGCCAGGAGATTGAAGCTCAGAATGAACTAATAGATACAATACATGATAAGGTAGAGGGAGCTGACCTCAGAATTGGCAAACAAAATAAGCAGATGAACAAACTCCTAGGGAAATAGTAAATATATATGTTTTTAAACAAACAAGTTAGTTACATATTGCTAAAATGTTAGTTCTTCAGTACTAGAACATTCCTGTAAGTAAGCAATACCAAAAGGGAGATTGTTTATTATAAAAAGCCTTTGATTTCTTCTTTGCACACAGGTTTTTATTTATTTATTGTTTGAGAATTTACATTTATGATATTTAGTAAGTGAATAGGTATAATATTGTTATGTAAATTGTAACATGTCTAAAAATGCAGAATATTACCAATAGCAGAACCAATTGACCGCCACACTACTCTTTGACAAATCGTGCCTCCACCGCCAACATCGGCTCTAGCTGAAATTTTCAAATTCTGGTGTCTGTGGCACAGAAACCGGTTGTTGGCCCTAACCGACTGTGGCGCACAAAAGGTTAACTAGCATAATGATATAGTAGGCGTAGTGTAAATCATTAATTATACTTTAAATGTACATAAAGCTGTAATCTAAATTAATGGGTCAATAACAAGGTAATGAGCAGCCTTATCATCAGGGTGCCCTAATTATTTTGTACTTTTCATTGTTTGTATTCACTCTGTACTCTATGTAAATAAATTTCATAAAACTGCTTTGCTTCTTTGCATAATTTAAAATTCCAAATAGGTATCACACTGCATTTATCTGTCAGATTTTTTGTAATAATAAGAAAGTATATTATTTATTTACTGTGAGGTAAAATGACTTTTAGACTCAATAGTAACATATAAATGACTTTCAGATTCATTTCTCAGATGAGATGAAACCCAGATAACTTTAAAACATACTTTAATACTTCAAATGTTTACAGAAAAAAGTAAAGATTAAATAAATCAACTGGCAATAGATATCATTCCAAAGCCTGTTTTACCTTTACTATCACAATTACATTTGTATGCAAATTAGTAACAATGTTCAAAGAATATGTTATCAACAACAGTCTCAAGGATCATATCCTTGGCATCCACATTGTGTATTTTGATGTGTTTCTGCAGTACTCGTTTATTGGAAAACTTCTTTGAGCAGATATTACAAGATAACTCCTTACTACTATGAGATTCTCTGTGAATTCTAAGGCCAGATAGGGTAGCAAAACCCTTGAAGCATATCACACACTTATGAGGCCTCTCAGTGGTGTGTGTGTGCGCAATGTGTACAAGCAGTGAATTTTTAGTCGAGAAGCTCCGATCACAGCCGGCATGGTCGCAAGAAAATGGTTTGGGTTTCTCCTGTCCAGTGTGAACTAGGCTATGAGCTCTCAGATATGAGGTACGGGTATAAGTTTTTGGACAGTGAGGGCAAGCAAATTGCTTATTCCCATTGTGACTTTTAATATGCATCATCAAAGTTGACTTTGCTGTGTAACTTTTGCCACAAGTGACACATACAAATAATTTACGGTTGCTAGAATGTGCCAATCGAAAATGCTCCTTCAAAGACTGCCTGGACTTGTAGGTTTTATTGCAGAAACCACATTTGAACTGGCCAATGTCTCGGTGGGAAATCGAATGCTGCCGGAGCCCCCCTGCAGTATGGAATGCTTTCCCACATTTTGTACACAAGTATTTGCGTACATCGGTATGTTTAGCCATGTGGTATCTCAAACCGTGAATTCTAGTAAATGACTTAGTGCAAATAGCACATGCATATTTCTTGGCACCCTCCTTTCTTGGCGGGTGTTCAGTTGCTGTAATCTCAGTGACAGGAGGCAGTGGGGTCACTTCTTTATTGACTGGCAAACTACTTTCAAACTCTAGTGAGGGCTGGCTACTGAACAGCGGTAGATCGTAGCCGTGATCCTGGTACACGACATTGATGTCGATAGAATCTATGTCGGACCTCTGCAAATGGTTTGGTGAGGACTGTATAGTGAATATTTCGGACAGAGTCGTGTTGGCTTTCAAACAGTTAAGTTTGAAATTATAAGCGACTAGAGCCGTTGAAACGCACGTCGAGCACATTCCTTGAGGCCAATTTTCTTCATCATTATTCTGAAAATTGCAAATGGATAGAATTAGATTTGGGCACAAACTATCACAATACCCAGTTCTAGTTCTTACAATTAAATATGTATTATATTAGAAATATATCCTACCTCTAAGCAGTTTAGAAAGACTAGAATATCAATAAGCTTAACTTCGTTCATCTCATGCTTGATTTCGTCTTGGATTTTCGTAAACAACGCGTTGTCAGATTCCATGAGGCACGTCCGACATATATTTTCTGTTAGAGGTAATATTAAACTAGTAAACTCCATAGTTTAATTTATAAGTATCACTGTAACTTAATGTAACCAAGCTTCATTCTTTCTAGATATCCAAAACTAAAAAAAATATTCACACGCATCCATTTTGCTCAGCTTTCGTTTCGTGTGTTATGCTGCTATGCTCCTTCGTTGTTTCGTTTGAGTGTTGCCAAATAACTCGAATGTGACAGTTTCCCACAAATACGGAAATAACAGAGCTCAGTGAAATGTCATATCTCCAGAACACTATTCTATATCGCAAACATGCCCCAACGGCATATATGGCTAAAAGTCTTATGAGTTACTCAGTCTGTATCAAGCTACGGTCACGACAATGTGTCCTCCGTACTCACTCCTTGTTACACAAAAACATGCCGAATTGCGTTGTAAAATCGTGTAAATCTCATTCCGCCAGAGATAACAAGTACACCGGTATCACATTTCACAGGTCAATAAGTATTTTGTTAATATTTTGAATAAAAATAACTTCGTAAAAATTCATCACAAATTGTCGCCATTTTCCATCGTTCAGTGTTGCTTAAAAATAAAAATACTTAACACCCTAATTTGGGGGAATTTAAATGAATGAATGATGAGGACGTATTACGTGTGTCTATCGATAACTGTTTAAATTTTAAAATTACTGTAACTGTATATTTTTTGTATAAAATATAAACAGGGTGTTTAAAAAGCGCGCATGAAATTTTAAAGGGTCATTCAGAATCAAGTATAGAATACAGGAAAAATTTTTTAAAAAATCCAATATACAACTTTTTTGTAGTTTTCCACACAAATCCTTAATTAATTATTCAGATTCAGTATTAGAAACTGAAAAAAAAATTTTGTGGACTTATTCAACATTTTTTCCTGTATTCTGTACTTGATTCTGAGTAACCCCAAAACGCATTTTTTAACACCTACTATAAATAAACGATAAGAGCGAGAGAGAGAGAAGAAACAATAAATAAAAATGTTGCCCTATCTTTGTATTTTATATTAATTTGAAACGTAAACTAGGATTCGCAAAGATCCCGAGAGGAGAAAAAAATAGTAATAAATAATAAAAGTCGCGGGCGAAAGCTCGTGACAATAAATACAATTAGTTGATAAAACTAAATTCTCGTATTTTATATTAATTACAGTTATTGCTTGAAGTAAATGCCGATTACAATTACAATTCGGCTGTTCCAAAATAAAATACTGAATACGCCATTTCGATAATTTTATATTAGCAAAATTTGAAAGAAAATTCTTAGCCTTAAAACTTTCAAAATACTTTATTGCCTTTTTTCGGTAGCTCAGAAGCCTGATTCTTTCACAAGCTATCGAAAAATAAATCTCCGCTAAGGTGACATCGTATGCAGTAAATTCAAATGTAAGAGAGTCCTTTTTTGTGAAATAGCCATATTCAGTGTTTTATTTTGGAACAACCTAATAATTGAATTTAAAATTGGTTCTGATAATATTTACGAGTGAGTTCTGATAATTTTAATAAAAGTTCCTGGATTTTTAAAAGACTATCAATTAAAAATTAAAGTACGAGTTCTCAAACACGACACAAAATGACCCGTCAAACCTAAAAGTTATCTGATTTATGTCGTAAAACATTAAAAATTAAAAAAACAGCTCTTAAGGTTTTCTTTCATTTTTCAGTTTTTATTAATCCTGCTATTGAGAAAAGTCTTTCGGAAGTCATATCTGAATGTTTTACTAACAAGTATTTGACTAAAAAGTTGAAATAGTAATTGTTAAATCATTTCAGAAAACGTAACAATAAGGGGTTTTCATTTTCAAGCAATTTAGTGATTTTCAACAGTGACAATAGATGGCGCTGCACCGAAGTCGAGCGTTAATGTCATAAATAATTATGAGATTTCATGTTTGTACGTAATTCTTTTTATAGGTAATTACAATTCTTTATTGGACATTTAAAGAAGATTATTAAATACAACACGCACATATTCATACCATTAAAATGGTCGGCAGCCTTATACAGAGTATTAATAAAATTAGAATCTCTAAATCGCCCCTCAAAAAGTCTAGGTACTTTTTGAGGGGCGATTTAGAGATTCTATAATATTTATCAAACTGAAAAACTTTTGTCCCACATCTTTGTAAAAAAATTGTGTACTCCATACAAAGTTCCTATGGAAATATAGGCCGAGTACGGGTTGCCAGCTGTGTAATTTAATACCTAACTTTCCATCAACGCCACCTATTGAAGAGATTCGACAACTTTTTTTTCTTAAAAACCTCTCATTACAATTAATTGTTAAAATGCCAATAATTGCCAACTACAATTAATTGTTATTGTTTCATCACTAACATTTTATTACACTCTGACTGAATAAATATTTTCATTAGTTTCTATTAATTTAAAAACCTTTGTAAGCTTCATTACGCCTATTCACTTTTGCTTTTAAATTATTACGACTTTTAGTTATATTGACGTTTAGTTGTATAGATTCGCTTAGTAAGAGTGAGACAAATATAGTGTCACTTTCACATAAGTTCATGTTTCAAAGCTACGTCCTAGTTTTTGTTACTTTACTCCACGTTGTCATGGAAGCGTTATAGGTGATTGCGGCTCTTGTATATAAACCTCTTTGACAGAGCTTCTTTCTCAAAAAATCTCAATAGATGGCGTCTGAGCTTTGGTAATAAGGAGTTTTCAGATGACGTATGTCACACCGTTCATAAGATTCTCAATCGATGGCGTTTCTAAGCTTTGGCAATGTATTTTTAAAAACAGCGTAGAATTTACGGTAGTAAAATAGATTTAGTGCTGTTGAAAATATATAAAAAGCCACCTGAATATAGATTCTTATTAATTGAATTAACAGAAACGATTAATTTCCAACTTGGTCAAGTATGGATCACCTGGGTGCGTTCTGGTTTTTCTGTTATATGTAATTTCTTCTTCCGAACCAAAAATAAATTGATTTTAATACATTCTTATGATTAAAATGCAATTTATAATTCGGTATCATGTTGGAATTGTTTTAAGAAATACGAAAACAATACTGATAAGCTTTGTGCATCAAAAATTATGTAAAGTATTTTTTGGATCAAAATACAAAGAAATATTAAATGAAAAGTAATCTTCGAAAGCTATTCATCATTATTATGATATAAGACGGTAATATCAGTCAGTTTTAACGATTTTTAAGAGATTTTCTTTTTTCTAATGTTAATCAGCGCCATCTAGTTGAATTTAGAGAAAACCGTGGAAAATCCCTATTTATTTTGAAAGGTGAGGTTATACTAAGCTACTACGCATTGATTTGCGCACTACTAAACGCAAGTCCTACCCACATGCGCCACGCGTATTATTTACGTTTTAGGTTATTTCGCAAAAAAATACAATCAAACTCGCAGTATGTTAAATAGCCCTACTCCAGGGGAATTCTTACATGTGTCAACACTGGATTTTTCTGTGAAAGGTGCATTCCAAAACGAATCCGAGAGAAGAGAACTTCCTTTTCTTGTTGTGAAAGGGACAGTCACTTCAGATTAGATGAACGTTATCTCCTCGGGCCCATAGCTCAAAGAGGCTTCAGACCTGAAAAAACCCTTTGTACCTGAAAAATGATTTCTTATTTTGACACTCACAACATTTGTACCGCTGTCTGTGAGGAATGATTGACAAAAGAGTTTGGGCCATACGGCGCCATCTTGAAAATTTGTTTTTCCATTTTTTTGATAATTTGGCTTTTCTCCGACCAGATTTGAAGGCCTAACACGCGTTACATATCATTTGTAACGGGGTTGGTGTACTCAGTTTGTTTCTAGATTGTCTAGATTTTCTGTAATTAACCTCCAAAAAAAAGCCCGACGGGCTTTTTTTCCCATGCTAATTACAGAAAAACTAGGTACTCTACATACCAGTTTATTACATCAGCCCCGTTACATATGATATGTAACGCTAGTTAGCCCTTCAAATATGCTCGGAGAAAGGCCTAATAATAAAAAAAAGGGAATAACATTTTTCAAGCGTTACTCCGTCGGGCCCATAAACTTTCATCGATAACTCCATAACGAGTGCGGTACAAATGATAAGAATGAAGTATTACTGAAATATTTTGCTGGTACAAAGGTTCTATGAACTTATTTTGTTAATATCTGCAGTAATTATGGAGAAATTCAAAGCGAAAGTTTGTAAGTAGCTCACGAAATAGGGTGACAATGATCGTTAATGTTATTGGAATAATACTGGTTAGTACTAAAATGTTAGGTAGGTAAAAATTATAACGAAATAATCACAGATAAATCAATCTAGGTACCTGCAGTAACCTTATTACCAAAAAAAATGAAATATTGTATTATAAATAAAATATTATCAAAAAATATGCATCCATCGAAATTCTTGTTAAGAATTATTGGTTGTTCGACCCAATGGTCATAACAAAAGTTAGATAACGCTTGTTAACATAATAATACATAAATAATACGGTCATTATGTTAACAAAATAATAGAAAAAAAAATAAGTTATTTGAAATTTTTCATAAATGTCCTAGTTTGCAACTATAAATTTTAATGCATTTAATTAAGTTCCTGAGAGATGAAGAGAAATTGGGATTTTTGAAATTGTATTAGGTATTAGTTCACCATTTGTAAAATTAATTTATAAAATAGATGCCTTTACCAACTTATCACAGACTACTGAAAATGCTTGCCTAACTTATTTTTACTCTGGAGTGATTGCTATGGCTATGAATAATCGAAATTATGGTTCAATTTAGTAATAAGGGTCGGAACAAATACTTAACTATTAGTGTAATAAATACCTACTCCGAATCGGAACATCATAAGGTTACCATAGCCAAAATGCCTTAGGATAAACGGGATTATAAGTTTTATGTTTACATAAAACAATATTAAAACTGTACAGAATCTATTTGATGAGAGTCTTTTACTTAAAGTATTTTAAATGGTTTTATTATAAATAAAGTTACATAGTGGGGTTTTATACGTAATCCAATGTGTATGGGGAGGTAAAATTTGATGATTAAAGGAAATCACTTGGCACACGTATATGTTAAGTAAATAGAAGCTGATTTAGCCCAGTAGCCACCCCTCACTCCCTGGCAGGTGATGAGGGAGGGCCGTACAAAGTCTCACTTTGGCGTGTTTTCGAAAAAAAACTATCTATTTGACCTATATTTTGAACTTGGTGTCGTTTTCGAATAAACCGAGAATGTAGCTTTCATTTTTGGCATAATTTTTGTTCAATTTACTACATTTATTGTGAAAAAAAAATAAGAAAATGAAAAAACTCTCCAAAAAATCTACTAGATTTTGCTTTAATATGCTATCGTTTAAAAAATATGCACTAGTGGCATAAATAAAAAATATTGGTAACAAGATATTACAAGACCAAAAAAGAATTAATGTTGTCCATATTCTATGCTCTAACAGGGGGTGATACCATTTCAGCCTCTAATGGAGGAGGAAAGAAAACCGCGTCGTAAGCCTGGAATGTTTCTCCTCCAGCAACTCTCGGTTTTAAAACGATGGGTTGTGGAGAATTTGAAGGGGCCAAAAAAAATTTTGGAAAAATGTATCATAACCATGTGCGCCTATGACAAGACAGTTTGAATAAAACTATATTTTTGTATTGTACATAGATTTCTCTGTTTGGGTATAAAATTATTTTAAATTGATTTGTTTTTAATATGTTTAAGATCCAGCTACTGCACCAGCTTAACCTATTGCAGGCGAGAATCATACTCTAAAAGATAAGGACAAATAAAGGACAAAAAAAGATAAGGATAAAAAAAAAATTCATCATCGGAAGACAGTTTTCAACAACATCTTCTGAGAGCAGTATACCAGGGTGTCCACGTATGGGATCAGACATTAGTGCCCGTTCAAAATCTCTCACGTCCGGCTCAGTGAAAGTGGGAAATAGCTACAAATAATCAGTAGATGGACTACTACTGTGGCTGCTACCGCTTGTTTAGAGCTAATTCGGTGCAAATGCAATTCAAACCACATTGTGGCGTTAAATACAACTGTCAAAAAAGACAAATAAACTGCCCCGAATTATGCCTTTGCAGTGGAAAATGTCGTTCTGAGGAATGAGCACTCAGCTAGAACAAAGGTATACTCGTTATTCATTAGTGATGGGGTTTCCGGCCTAATAAAATAGAAGCTTCCCTATTCTCAACTAGTTGTTGTGCAAGTGAGGTACTTATACATCTGGATTCTGGACAAAGGGATCGCCCACCCTTTAGGATACGGAGCAAAATATTTATGAGGGAACAGGAAAAGGACTGCAATAATTTTTTGAAACAAAAATAGCAGATTCGATTTTTGATATTTTTAATTTTTTTTGTCTGACATATCGTCCCTCGCACCACTAACTCACGTATCTCATTTTTGCAAGTTCTTCAAAACAACCGTTTTTCAGTTAGGGAATTTCAAACTTTAATTATATTTTAATTCCAAAGACATGCTGAAATAAAACTAATATACCTATATATAGAGGAAAGTTTCTGCTTTCATTTGATATATTACCTACTCACTTAATTGTATAAGTAATATTTTTTTTTATTTTTGAAAACAGATACGTGACTTTGTGATAACTTTGTTTTTCAATATCCGAATCATTTTCCACTTACGATCCTACAGTTACACTAGTTTATAAAAATAAACACTCCAAACTGATCATAGTTTTATTATGAAAATATGAAAATTTCCCACATAAAAGATTTGTTACATTATATTAGTTTGTACTTTGTTTGTACGCATCATCAAACCTTATGTGGTAGGAGCAAGAGTATTGTTTTCAACCTATATGTAATAAAATATAACTAATCATTAAAGAACTTCAGAACTTCCCTGCGCCACCGTCGTTCACCCCCGCAAACATCCTAAAGGCGCGGGCGCACTCATCCAATCCGATCAGATCCGACAGATCGTCGTATCCTACGAATAAAGCCACAATGGCTGTTGTTGCTTTTTATTTTTATTGCATAATTAAAATCTGTTACCCATTTTACATCATATTCAATCAAAAAATCACAGAAAAGCGATCTCTATCGACTAGAAAATAAGTATTTAAAAAATTTCCTGAAATACCCGCCGAAAACAGCCACAACAGCCACAGTGGCTATTTTCTTCCCTGCTGCGCGGGGGCGGGGCGGGGCACAAGCGCCACTCAGCCCTTTTTCCGCGGACAGTTTTAAACAGTTATAGTTCACATCCTAGTAGAAAAAAGACACTATTGCCTTTGTGGCTATATTCCACGAAATTTTTTCATTTTCTATGAACGTGCTGCACTCATCCGACACAGTCGGACACTGACATCCTTACAGGACGAGACGAAGTGTTGTGCGTAATTCATCGACATGTAAGTAGAGTTTAGTTATCGATTTACATATATATTAATATGATAATGTTTTATAGGTACCTGCAGAAATCAATATAAATTTATGGAATATTCAAATGCATATGTGTGTATGTATATTATGGTATTTTAGCATTAATAGAAAAAAAATACGGTTTAAGAAAATGTGCAAAGCATCTCCTTAGATAAAAATTACTTTGATTTTCAATAATATCGAGCCCTAATAGGTAGAACATCGTAAGCGCCAAAATACAAACTTTTCAGGAGGCGTTTTTTTTTGTTTTTCTCATTAGCTACAACAGCTTTCGCATCTATTTCAAGACGCATAAATCAATTTTAATTATAGGTATAAACAGATTTACACTATTTTTAAATAATAGCATCAGTTTCATGGATAGTGGCGGTTGCGATAAAAAAAACTTACCAAAAATAAGCATTTAATTAAAATGGTGGTTACGATCACACATACGATAATTCACAAAATGTTCAAAATTTGCATTTACGTTGTCATTTGAAATATTTATATTTTAACAAAAAAAAATTGTTCTGGGAATTCTATTGAAATAAAAACTATTTTAATCTAGGATCATTATTATTATTTTTTTAAATTCTGTCTACAATAATTGACTACTCACAAAAAATCCTCTCCAAATCCTTAAAGGAGAAGATTCATAAGTTACTCGCAATCAGTCTCAAATATTTCAGTCTTACAATAGTATGTATTTTTGGCGTAGTACTCTTAAAATTGTAAGCAAAAGTTTGCTTATTTATGAAAAGTCTTAGTGAAGTCTCTAGTTTTGAATATTAAGATTACTAGGTTTGAATATTTAAACCAGTGAGTTTACCTTATCTTTAAAAAATCAAAAAAGAACTATCACAAGTATTTAATAAACTTCTTTAGCAAATATTATAATAGGTATTAAATTCAAACAGGTAAACAAAAATAAACTTAAAAATAAAGGCAACCATTTTGCAAGTGCCGTCAAAACAAATTTAGATTACTAGGTATCAATATTTAAACCAGTGAGTTTACATTATCTGAGGAGGGTAGAATTCTATCGTCCAAGCCTGAACTGCTGGAAGCTGCGAGAAGTATCCATTGGTAAGCCCTTGGCATCATCTCACCTGGTGGCAAGTGACGATGAAACAGAAGATGGAAGTTGGTTTATAAGAATACGGAACTGGCTATCTACGGACAATCATACACGACCATACGCTTATTTGTCAGTAGTTTGGCCAAAGACCCGAGAACCAGATTGACCCGACACTATAATGAAGATATCCCGGATAAAAATCAACTTGTACGATATTAGAATGGCTCTCAAATAGCTTCAGAAGCTTCTGGAGAAGAGACTTGGCATGAACATCAACGGCGAGAACATACCAACTTTACTACCAACCTTCGATTCACTAACGTTATCGTGGTCATGGCTGAGCTGAGACCTTGGAAGACTAAGGCACAATGCTCGATGGACTTAGCAGGGCCTCTCAACAAGTTGGTTTTAACATAGACAAGACGAATTATGTCACTACTCCTCTGGTTGGTTGAGGTTGGAGACTACACTTGATATTTTTGACGGATATGTCTGCCTGGATATGTTTTCCTGGGACAAACAGTCCAGCTAGGTAGATCCATCTTCGAGAAGGAGATCAACTTTCGTCGAATCGAATTCTCAACCGTCAAATAAAACTCTGCTGGGCAGCGGCGTTCAGGAAGCTCCGCAATATCTTTACGTCCAAAATACAGCAATGTCACAAGACTAAGGCTTCCATTAAATCATGCATGAATTGTATGATAGTTGATACTGATGATTAATATTGCAACTACTCAAACAACTTAAGCACAAAAAGCAACTTACTTTAAAAACCGGTTTACCCGAAAACCGGGTTTTTTATTATGAAAACCGAAAAAATAACGGGTTTTATTTTCGGCCGGGTTTGCATTCCCTAAACAGCATGTATTATTCATAAAATCAACAATTTACTATTTTAACCTCTACCTCTAACCTTGCTCCTTGCGAGAAAACACAGCTGTTGATGACAAAAGATATCAGATATAAGACTTTTTTTTTTCTGGGTTTGGCGCAAAGTTTTTTGAGCATTCACCACATACAATGCTTGCTGGTTAAGCGGGAAATCGAAGACGAAACAACAGACCTATACCTGTTTCATTTTATCGCAAGTCTAATGCTTTCTACCTGTCTCTTTCGCTTATGTTACTTACGATGTAAAAAAAATCAAAATTTTGTATCGTAATCGCCATGAGTTGTTGCTTACGATGACAGAATAATTGTTGCTTACGATGTTTTTTTGTGAAAATGTCAGGTAACGATGAAAAACAAAAATGACTCTTATGTTTGCAGAAAATAAGGTTCACTTTCGATAATTTTTGAGCATACGATAGACATCATGACCTTGCGTTTACGATAAAAAAAGGTTTTGAAGATTTTTGGCGCTTACGATGTTCTGCCTATTAGGGCTCAATATTTACATATTTAGGTTCTGTACTGTAGCCACCCAAGCCTCTTCTTGTTTTAATGTAATGTGTTTTTGGTAAAAAAATACAAGGTTCGTTTTTATTTTTGGACCTATAGAAATTAACATACACTTTTAGAATATGCAGTTTCATATAATGATATGGTATTTTTAATATGAAACGTTGTATGATATAACCACAATTTTAGATGTATTAAACACTTGGTTTCCTAGGTAGGTAACTAAGTGTTTTAATACATCATAAATCAAGCATAGGTATGCTTATACTTCTACACTGTATTAATAACAATAACGTCACTAATTGGCGTTGGCTAAAAGCCGGGCACACATGTACTGCGCACAACACTATTCAATAACAACGACGCGACGACGCTTACTTTATGGCTAAAAAGGTGGCATGACTGTTTCCGTCCGACAATTTACCGGTACAGTGCACCCGCGTACATCCGACAGTTTTAAGAGGACCGACAGGTGGTCGGGGCTAAGCTGTCGGATCTGACCGGATCAGATGAGTGCACCCGCGGCCTAACAGCATATTAACTGTCTATCTCCCGCCAAATTAAAGAACAGTATAATAATATCGTATCGTATCTCATTACCTATGTAAATAACATTTCACTAAAAATCCTATATGATATAGGATATAATATTTTATCAAAGTCTTAAAACAGGTTTTGACTAAAAACCCTAAGTGAGTTACGTCACTTAGTTGAATTTTTTCCTGGATTTTTATGAGATACGTTAACTATGTAAATACCAATATCATGAGAACCACTATTCATACAGAAGCGTGAGTTAAAGGAAAACATAGAGAACGACACAAGGAAGTCAGCGGCAGTCCTAACTCAAATCATCAAAAAACTGAGATACGTGACTTAGTGGTGCGAGGGACGATATGTAACAAAAAATTTTTGGTTTTCGGACTTTTCACTTTTTGTGCTATAAGTTTTGCTTGTTGCCACATTTCATGATTCTAGGTATACGGAAAGTACCCTATAGGTTTTGATTCCCATGCGAGTGTCCAAATATGCGGCATAAACGGTCGCATCTCTTGATTGACTCGGCACAGAAGTTTGATTTTTTCACATCTTCAAGGGATTGCAGTCCTGAGTATTTGATATAAATTTCAACTTGATACGTCTACGCGTTCCTGAGAAAAAGGGTCTTGACAGACGGACAGAGAGACAGACAGACCGACGGACAGACGGATGGACGGACAACGAAGTTGTCCTATAAGGGTTCCTTTTTACCTTTTGAGGTACGTAACCCTAAAAATTAAAGATGCTATCAGAAATACATCGAAAAAAATCTTTAGAAAATATCTGATAATGAATGAAACTTTAAACATCGGCGACGTAAAAAAAAATACTGAATGGTTTTGTCTCATATGCTTTAAAAAAATCTTGTTTAATGCCCATTTTAGAAATGTACAATACTTGTACCTTTTTCTAGCAAACATTGAGTGAATTACTATTTTTGACATAAAGGTGCTGATTTAAAAAGAAAAACATTATATTCGAGATTTTTCACATAAAATTAATTAGAATGATTAAGGATGGAAAGGAGATCATGTGTGTGTTCTACAAGGGGGTCGTCCATTAATCATGTGATATTTTTTAGCAACTTTTTAGACTCCCCCTCTCCCCTGGTGATACGTGGTGAGGTTTTAGACTACCCTCCCCACGCCTACCCAAAATCACGTGTATTTTTTGATACAAAATATTATCTTTAAATACAGGTGTAATGTAATTTACTTTTGGAAATTAAAGCACTGTGATAAAAAATTCAAACTGACGTTTAGGTTGCAGGTTGTTTCTGACTACCTGAAGCCGTTTCGAACCTTGGGAAGAGTTAAAAACAACATAACAACAACATTCCGACGCTTAGAAATTACTATAGAAATCGCGCGTTGAACGAAAAAATAAATACACGTGATATTTAAGTACCCCCCCCCCCCCTTGTGATATAAAATAAATAAATAATAGTTTATTATATATTTCAACCTC
Source organism: Coleophora deauratella (assembly GCA_958295455.1). NCBI lineage: Eukaryota > Metazoa > Arthropoda > Insecta > Lepidoptera > Coleophoridae > Coleophora > Coleophora deauratella. The sequence goes on along the minus strand of OY282409.1, from coordinate 6,005,970 downwards.
TTTGTATTTTAGAGACAAATAGCGCCATCTTTCGCCTTATATGATGATTGTGCCGTCTTGCCCCTTGTTTGACAATAGGGAATTTTTCACGGCTTTCTCTAAACTCAACTAGATGGCGCTGATAACATTTGCAATAAGAAAATTTCTCAAAAGTCGCCAAAACTAATTGATATTACTGACTATCATAATAAATGATGAATAACTTTCTAATATTACGTAACATTGAATATTTTTCTGTTTTTTTTATCAAAAAAAAAAGGATAATTTGCATGAATTTTCTTCAATATAATTAAATTATAAAAAAATAATATAGATATTTTCAGAACAAATATTGCTTGTCCTTTCGTCCCTTAGAAGGCCACTACCGACTCAAACAACACCCTGCAAAATGTTTCATAGAAAATATATCTTATATCCTATACTATTAAACGAGTTAAGTGTCCCGACGATTTGGAAAACGGCTTGAAACCTTTTGACGAAAATCTAGGATTAGGGGTTAAAAGTCACCAGAAATCGATCTATGAGGGAATTATCTTCGAAAAAATTCATTTAAGAGAGATATGCGTGAAATTACATAAAAGGAGAACGCATATCGAGCTCTAATAGGCAGAACATCGTAAGCGCCAAAATACAAACTTTTCAGGAGGCGTTTTTTTTGTTTTTCTCATTAGCTACAACAGCTTTCGCATCCATTTCAAGACACATAAATCAATTTTAATTATAGGTATAAACAGATTTACACTATTTTTAAATAATAGCATCAGTTTCATGGATAGTGGCGGTTGCGATAAAAAAACTTACCAAAAGTAAGCGTTTAATTAAAATGGTGGTTACGATCACACATACGATAATTCAAAAAATGTTCAAAATTTGCATTTACGTTGTCATTTGAAATATTTATATTTTAACAAAAAAAATTTGTTCTGGGAATTCTATATGACTGACTCGGTGGCTAAGTGGTTAGCGATCCTGACCTCTGATCCGAGAGTCGTGGGTTCGATCCCCACACAGGGCAAACTTTTCTGTGATGAGCAGAATTGTTTGCTCTGAGTCTGGGTGTATTATATCTATATACATATGTATGTATGTAAAAGTATATGTGTATGTATATCAGTCTCTGGCTCCCAAGATACAGGGAATCCTAGTTTGGGACCAGATGACCGTGTGTGATTTGTCCTAGATATTATTATTATTATTATTGAAATAAAAACTATTTTAATCTAGGATCATTATTTTTTATTAGAAAAATTCTGTCTACAATAATTGACAACTCACAAAAAATCCTCTCCAAATCCTTAAAGGAGAAGGTTCATAAGTTACTCGCAATCAGTCTCAAATATTTCAGTCTTACAATAGTATGTATTTTTGGCGTAGCACTCTTTAAATTGTGAGCAAAAGTTTGCTTATTTATGAAAAGTCTTAGTGAAGTCTCTAGTTTTGAATATTAAGATTACTAGGTTTGAATATTTAAACCAGTGAGTTTACCTTATCTTTAAAAAATCAAAAAAGAACTATCACAAGTATTTAATAAACTTCTTTAGCAAATATTATAATAGGTATTAAATTCAAACAGGTAAATAAAAATAAACTTATAAATAAAGGCAACCATTTTGCAAGTGCCGTCAAAACAAATTTAGATTACTAGGTATCAATATTTAAACCAGTGAGTTTACCTTATCTGAGGAGGATAGAATTCTATCGTCCAAGCCTGAACTGCTGGAAGAAGCCGAGAAGTATCCATTGGTAAGCCCTTGGCATCATCTCACCTGGTGGCAAGTGACGATGAAACCGAAGATGGAAGTTGGTTTATCAAGATTCCCCAACGTAATACGGAACTGGCTATCTACGGGCAATCATACACGACCATACACTTATTAAAAAAAAATAGAAAAAAAAAATACTAATATGCAAATAAATACAAATGACAGTTAATTAAAAACGATTTAAAATAAACATAGTTACGTTATACGCTTATTTGTCAGTAGTTTGGCCAAAGACCCGAGAACCAGATTGACCCGACACTATAATGAAGATATCCCGGATAAAAATCAACTTGTACGATATTAGAATGGCTCTCAAATAGCTTCAGAAGCTTCTGGAGAAGCGACTTGGCATGAACATCAACGGCGAGTACATACCAACTTTACTACCAACCTTCGATTCACCAACGTTATCGTGGTCATGGCTGAGCTGAGACCTTGGAAGACTAAGGTACAATGCTCGATAGACTTAGCAGGGCCTCTCAACAAGTTGGTTTTAACATAGACAAGACGAATTATGTCACTACTCCTCTGGTTGGTTGAGGTTGGAGACTACACTTGATATTTTTGACGGATATGTCTGCCTGGATATGTTTTCCTGGGACAAACAGTCCAGCTAGGTAGATCCATCTTCGAGAAGGAGATCAACTTTCGTCGAATCGAATTCTCAACCGTCAAATAAAACTCTGCTGGGCAGCGGCGTTCAGGAAGCTCCGCAATATCTTTACAGCAAGGCTTCCATTAAATCATGCATGAATTGTGTGATAGTTGATACTGATGATTAATATTGCAACTACTCAAACAGCTTAAGCACAAAAAGCAAGTAAACCTTTTCTTAAACAAAACTCTGAATGTAATTCTTGTAAATTTCCTTTTTTTTCTTTTGGAAAATTGCAAGATGAAGGAGGCCTAAATTGTACGGTATTTAAAAATATAATGTGTAAAGCGATAAAAAAACTTACTTTAAAAACCGATTTACTCGAAAACCGGGTTTTTTATTATGAAAACCGAAAAAAAAACGGGTTTTATTTTCGGCCGGGTTTGCATTCCCTAAACAGCATGTATTATTCAGAAAATCAACAATTTACTATTTTAACCTTATCTCTAACCTCCTTGCGAGAAAACACAGCTGTTGATGACAAAAGATATCAGATATATGACATTTTTTTTCTGGGTTTCGTGCAAAGTTTTTTGAGCATTCACCACATACAATATGCATACAATGCTTGCTGGTTAAGCGGGAAATCGAAGACGAAACAACAGACCTATACCTGTTTCATTTTATCGCAAGTCTAATGCTTTCTACCTGTCTCTTTCGCTTATGTTACTTACGATGTAAAAAAATCAAAATTTTGTATCGTAACCGCCATGAGTTGTTGCTTACGATGACAGAATAATTGTTGCTTACGATGTTTTTTTGTGAAAATGTCAGGTAACGATGAATAACAAAAATGACTCTTATGTTTGCAGAAAATAAGATTCACTTTCGATAATTTTTGAGCATACGATAGACATCATGACCTTGCGTTTACTATATAATTGACCACGCTGAATACGTTAAAAACAACCGACTTCAATCGTAGCAACTCCAATTTTGCTATGTTTTTGTTGATTTTCTCAAAAACCGCTGAATCGATTTCGATAAAATTAATATGGGACCACCTGTGAAGTATACCCTTTCAAACAAAAAAAGAATTTTTGAAATCGGTTCAGGCGTCTTCGAGTAATCGGTGAACATACATAGAAAAAAAAAAAAAAGATTCCGACGAATTGAGAACCTCCTCCTTTTTTTGAAGTCGGTTGAAAAAAAGGTTTTGAAGATTTTTGACGCTTACGATGTTCTGACTATTAGGGCTCGATATGATGCAAATTTTTAACCATTACTTATAAGTACTTTGGTAGATCAGCGGTTTTGGTGCGAGCCACTTACGTTTTGCTGCTTTTAGGTCCGGATTCGAATCTCACCTATGAATCTTTATAGTTTTTTGTCTTTTTATTTTCTGTGAACTTATGTAAATATTATGTAAATAAATAAAAATACTTAAAACTAATAAAAAATATGTTTTAACCTATTTGTATTTTAACTATTATGTTTCTGACGATCATATTATACTCTGACATTTTAAATTTTATTATGAATATGACATTGATAATATGAAATAAAATAAATCTAAATCTAAATCTGCAGGGGCTTTTCTTAATGAACTCTTTCTATAAGAAAAAGCCCCAAAGAAGATGGACCTGGAAAAGCCCTGATACTGTGACCAAAAACGAAATAGATTGCATCTTGACTGACAAGAAGCACATATTCAGAGATGTCTCCGTGATCAACAGGCTTAATACCGGCAGCGATCACCGACTTCTCCGAGTCTGAATATCGATTACAAGCTAGAAAGAAGTCGTCTGATGAAATCTTCTTTTCGTCCTGATCAGTTTTAGGTCCTACTTGGTTCCGAGCGATTCCAACTGGAGCTGAAAAATAGCTTCGATGTTCTTACCCCATAAGTTGGCTTAGACGAGGACCTCAACAACGTGGTAAATACCATGAGGGCTGTGGGAGAAAAGTTCTGTAGAGTCAAGCATAAGGACAGGAAATCAAAACTCTCGGATGAGACTTTGGAGCTTATGAGGAAAAGGCGAGAAAACACGACAGCCACTTCGGGAGATGACAAAACTCTCTCAAAGCGGATACGTAAGCTGATGCAATGAGATCTTCGTCGTTTCAATGCTCTTCATATCGAAGAAGCTATAGAGAAGAATCGAGGAACTAAAGTTTTCGTTCAGCAGCTTGGGAGAAGTCATCTGACAAAACTTACAACATTCGACGGCAGAGTCGCTACCTCTAAGCCCGAGATCTTGTCCGAGATCGAAGATTTCTACAGTCGGTTATATGCTTCAAAAGCTTCCAGACCAGATCCCCATAACACGGAAGCCCGAGCCACGTTAACTTGCCACTTCACTGACGAGCTTCCCGATATCAGTCACGACGAGATCGAGTTAGCCCTCAGACAGCTTAAAAATGGAAAAGCCCCTGGAAAGGATGGAATAACTTCTGAGCTACTGAAAGCAGGTGGTAAGCCTGTAATCAGTAGGCCGTGTAATATATTCAATGTTGCTTTACAAAACGGGAGAACTCCAAAGGCGTGGAACAGAAGCATCGTGGTCCTGTTCTTTAAGAAAGGTGACAAAACTCTTCTAAAAGACTATAGACCGATATCGCTTTTAAGCCATGTCTACAAGCTGTTCTCGAGGGTCGCACGTAGGCTTGATGAATTCCAAACACCAGAGCAAGCTGGGTTTCGAGGAGGTTTTGGCACTCTAGACCACATACACACAGTGAGGCAGATTACACAGAAGACAGAGGAGTATAATCAGCCCTTGTGTCTTGCATTTGTGGACTATGAGAAGGCCTTTGACTCCATCGAGACCTGGGCTGTAATGGAGTCCTTGCAGAGATGCCAAGTTGACCGGCGATACATCGAAGTGCTGAGATGTCTTTACGACGCCGCCACTATGGTCGTCCAAATACAGAATAGTCAATCAAAACCCATCCAATTGCATCGAGGAGTGAGACAGGGAGATGTCATATCCCCAAAACTGTTCACAAATGCGTTGGAAGACGTTTTCAAGACTATAGACTGGAAAGGACGAGGCATAAATGTCAATGGCGAACACATCTCACACCTTCGCTTTGCCGATGATATCGTCATAATGGCAGAATCGGAAAGAAAGGATATGCTGAATAGCCTTAATGCTGCTTCCCGACTGATTGGTCTCGGGATGAACTTGGACAAGACTAAAGTCATGTTTAATAAACACATCGTCCCGAGTCCAGTTATAGTCGAGGGTAAACCTCTCGAAGCTGTTCAAGAATATGTCTACCTCGGGCAAATCATGCAGTTAGGTAGAAACAACTTCAAGAGGGAGGCCAGTAGAGCAAGTGATTTCCTTTAATCATCAAATTTTACCTCCCCATACACATTGGATTACGTATAAAACCCCACTATGTAACTTTATTTATAATAAAACCATTTAAAATACTTTAAGTAAAAGACTCTCATCAAATAGATTCTGTACAGTTTTAATATTGTTTTATGTAAACATAAAACTTATAATCCCGTTTATCCTAAGGCATTTTGGCTATGGTAACCTTATGATGTTCCGATTCGGAGTAGGTATTTATTACACTAATAGTTAAGTATTTGTTCCGACCCTTATTACTAAATTGAACCATAATTTCGATTATTCATAGCCATAGCAATCACTCCAGAGTAAAAATAAGTTAGGCAAGCATTTTCAGTAGTCTGTGATAAGTTGGTAAAGGCATCTATTTTATAAATTAATTTTACAAATGGTGAACTAATACCTAATACAATTTCAAAAATCCAAATTTCTCTTCATCTCTCAGGAACTTAATTAAATGCATTAAAATTTATAGTTGCAAACTAGGACATTTATGAAAAATTTAAAATATTTTTTTTTTTTTTCTATTATTTTGTTAACATAATGACCGTATTATTTATGTATTATTATGTTAACAAGCGTTATCTAACTTTTGTTATGACCATTGGGTCGAACAACCAATAATTCTTAACAAGAATTTCGATGGATGCATATTTTTTGATAATATTTTATTTATAATACAATATTTCATTTTTTTGGTAATAAGGTTACTGCAGGTACCTAGATTGATTTATCTGTGATTATTTCGTTATAATTTTTACCTACCTAACATTTTAGTACTAACCAGTATTATTCCAATAACATTAACGATCATTGTCACCCTATTTCGTGAGCTACTTACAAACTTTCGCTTTGAATTTCTCCATAATTACTGCAGATATTAACAAAATAAGTTCATAGAACCTTTGTACCAGCAAAATATTTCAGTAATACTTCATTCTTATCATTTGTACCGCACTCGTTATGGAGTTATCGATGAAAGTTTATGGGCCCGACGGAGTAACGCTTGAAAAATGTTATTCCCTTTTTTTTATTATTAGGCCTTTCTCCGAGCAGATTTGAAGGGCTAACTAGCGTTACATATCATATGTAACGGGGCTGATGTAATAAACTGGTATGTAGAGTACCTAGTTTTTCTGTAATTAGCATGGGAAAAAAAGCCCGTCGGGCTTTTTTTTGGAGGTTAATTACAGAAAATCTAGACAATCTAGAAACAAACTGAGTACACCAGCCCCGTTACAAATGATATGTAACGCGTGTTAGGCCTTTAAATCTGGTCGGAGAAAAGCCAAATTATCAAAAAAATGGAAAAACAAATTTTCAAGATGGCGCCGTATGGCCCAAACTCTTTTGTCAATCATTCCTCACAGACAGCGGTACAAATGTTGTGAGTTTCAAAATAAGAAATCATTTTTCAGGTACAAAGGGTTTTTTCAGGTCTGAAGCCTCTTTGAGCTATGGGCCCGAGGAGATAACGTTAATCAGATTAGAACGGCTCTCTTTTCTTCATGTAAACGAATTGAAACGAATGAAATACAATACAACATATTATAGAGAGCGTTTCAACAAATAGTTCCTATGCCGTAATGTTGGCTCCCCTGTCTATCAACGACATCAACACGCGAAGACGCTTCTACCGATTTTGTTAGTGTGTATCTGCGTTCTATGTATGGTTCATTCCAATCAAAAAAAAGCAAAACGTAAACAAACTTACTATGGATCTGACACATGTCAATGTCATCTGCATACTACGTTTGTTTACCTTTTGCTTTTTTTTGATTGGAATGAACTATAGTGTGTGTCTGAGTTCTATGTAAGGTGTGTGGAAAACATTGCTGCCAACATAACGGCATAGGAACTATTTGTTGAAACGCTCTATAGTGATGAACTCTGTGTCCTAAAACCGGTTTCATATATATTAAGAAGTCGTTCCAAAACCAAGGTAGGGTGAGGTAGAATTTAACTCGGAGAAATGAAAGAGACGTAGCTATTTTGAGAAAGAGAAAAAAATATGATTTTGGAACGCTTGCGAGTGATTCCAGAGTGACAGGGTAACAAACGTCATTGAAAATAATTCAGAAAGGTTTCTAGCTTTTTTGAGTAGTATTCTGTCTTATTTATGGCTTTAACACCTTCGCAGATACAAGCAATCGTATTTCAAAACAATTCCGAAGATAAAATGTTTGTATGTCTTAGTCTGTTTGACATTGACTACGAACTTCCCGCCGAATAAACTGTCAGGCGAATTTTAACAGTAATCAAACAGCGTTAAAAATCGCACTTGTCAGAGTGAAAATCGCATTCACGAAGGCGTTCCAAAATCCTGACGGAGAACTGTCAGGCGATCATTCGGTTACCCTCGGTTTCACTCGGCTCGGTTTTGGAACGATTTAGGGTAAAATTCGCATCACCCCGAGTGAAATCTTTGGTATTGGAACGCAACCTTAATTGTATGTCATTCATAGCAACACGACTTTTTGGCGGGAACTCGCGGCAAGAGTTTGTCATTTTTGTTTTATTATCCGAAAAAATAGATATCGTGGTTTTTAATGCATAATATTGATAGTGTATTGTTCAATAAAGTGCCATTTAAGTGTCTAATATGTAGGATAATGAAATAAAAGTGTGTAGACTGTGTTTCGAGTGCTCTCAAGAAGTCCATGAAATCTTCATCAAAAGTGCTATCATTTTGTTGAAGAATAGAGAAAAACTTAAAGACGACAGAAATTGATAAATGAGAACTCGAATGAAATAGAAAAATATTTAGAGAAGAGCAAACTACGTAAGAATAGGCTGTATGGCCAGAGATGCCTTTTCCTAGCAAAAGCAGGAAAGAACCAAACAAAAAAAAAAAAATCATAGCAACACTTCTGACTTTTTGGCGGGAACTCGTAGCAATAGTTTGTCAGTTTTCTTTTATTATCCAAAAAAATAGATATCGTGGTTTTTAATGCATAATATTGATAGTGTATTATTCAATAAAGTGCCATTTAAGTGTCTAATATGTAGGATAATGAAATAAAAGTGTGTTGACTGTGTTTCGAGTTCTCTCAAGAAGTCCATGTAATCTTCATCAAAAATGCTATCATTTTGTTGAAGAATAGAAAAAGACGACAGACAATTTTTATACACTTTTTTGACCCAGAATACTTTATTTTTAGAAGAAAAATATTTAGAGAAGAGCAAACTACGTAAGAATAGGCTGTATGGCCAGAGAAGCCTTTGCCTTTTCCTTGCAAAAGCAGGAAAGAACCAAACAAAAAAAAAAAAGCAACACTTCTGTCTGCTGTCCTTTTTTTTTGACGTGTGGTTTGCGTCGTGGGCGATTGGGATCGCCAGTATTTTTTCCAAAATATTCTCGATAATTTCATGATTTCCACGTTTGTAATACGAATTCATACTTCGTACATTAACTTTATTAAGTTGAGAAGGTATAAAATTTCATAGTCTCTTCTTTTCGCGGTAGTGAAAGTCCTAACCTAAATGCATTTCCAGCACCACTATTTTGCCACTTTGTGGGTGTTTCAGAAGTTTTAGAAGCTTTTATAGCTGTTCTCTGATTTAGTGCAGTGTGTGGAAGTGATTTTAAATGTGGTTTCTTTATGTTTGTAGATAAAGAGGTGAAACTCTACAATCATGAGTCGTTTCTTCGCCACTGGCACAGACTCCGAGTCAGAGAGCTCTAGTGAAGAAGAGCAGGTAGTGCGAGCGCCAGCGCCCGTCTACACGGTAAATACATTCTGACTTGTCGCGGTTTCCTCAAATGAGTATTCCTTAAAATATTTTTATTATTAAAACAACTATTGTATGTTAGTCTAGTTAGGCTAATGCAATGGAATTATAGTTATTAATTGACTGAGTATTGACAAATGAGGTTAAATAGAATGCGCTCCAGAACATTTATGTGAAAATTTTTACCTTGATAGTAAGAAGTCGTTCCAAAACCAAGGTAGGGTGAGGTAGAATTTAACTCTGAGAAATGAAAGAGACGTAGCTATTTTGAGAAAGAGAAAAAATATGATTTTGGAACGCTTGCGAGTGATTCCAGAGTGACAGGGTAACAAATGTCATCGAAAATAATTCAGAAAGGTTTCTAGCTTTTTTGGGTAGTATTCTGTCTTATTTATGGCCATAACACCTTCGCAGATACAAGCAATCGTATTTCAAAACAATTCCGAAGATAAAATGTTTGTATGTCTTAGTCTGTTTGACATTGACTATGAACTTCCCGCCGAATAAACTGTCAGGCGAATTTTAACGGTAATCAAACAGCGTTAAAAATCGCACTTGTCAGAGTGAAAATCGCATTCACGAAGGCGTTCCAAAATCCCGACGAAGAACTGTCAGGCGATCATTTGGTTACCCTCTGTTTCACTCGGCTCGGTTTTGGAACGATTTAGGGTAAAATTTGCATCACCCCGAGTGAAATCTTTGGTATTGGAACGCAACCTAGGATAGCAGTGTGAAATGGATATGTTCTTGTCAGGTAAATCTTACTTTAGTTCAGGAGCAGGACCTTAAAATGAAGATCCAATAATATTACCCATTCCACTTCCACTATTCTATAATAATATGTCATCTGTATATCTGAACCATGACATTAAATCTTTTGAGTGAAGTTTAAATTTGTCTACTTCACTTCATGTTATTTTATGTAATGCATTATTTATTTATTGTTCGGTTTCCTTACAGTTCAGTGATGATGAAGAAGAAACCAAACGTGTAGTGCGCTCCACTAAAGAAAAGCGGTATGAAGAATTGGAAGGGATTATTCATTCCCTACGTAACCACCGCAAGATCAAGGACTTCACATCTGCTCTACAATCCTTTGAGGATCTTCAAAAAGCTTATACTAAAGCATCTCCAATAGTTCAGAAGGAAGAGAATGGAATTGCTCCACGGTTCTTCATCAGGGCGCTGGTAGAACTAGATGACTGGGTGGCGGGAGCCTGGGCTGATCGGGACACCCGGAAGACATTGTCCAAGGGAAACAGCAAAGCTCTCACTTCCTTGAGGCAGAAGATTCGCAAGTATACAAAGGACTTTGATGTAGAGATCACCAAGTTCCGTGAGAACCCAGACCTGCCTGATGATGATGAGGAGAGGAAAGGTGAGTAGAGATAATATAATTTAATTGAATATGTGAGACCCTTGTTAAGGCCTTAATGTGTCATGGAGGTCTCACACTCCTGCATGACTGAGTATGAAAAAAAATCTTACAAGTCAAAATGTTTTTTACTTGTGAGAATTTAAGTAGATGCTTTACACATTCTTTAAAATTATTTTCTACCTAGTTCTTATATCGAGCCTAGTGAATGCTACTTTGCTTATGTATGAAATATACTAGAAACCTTCGCAAAAGGGTAGTTGACCGCTAGTCATGTCATGTGTGTAACTTTCAATAAGTAAGTAACTTATCACATGATGTCATATTTAGTATAAACAAGCTATTTAGTGAAATATATCAATATATATTATATTTGTTATTATCTCATCTCATCTCACTAATATTATAAATGCAAAAGTATGGATGTTTGTTTGTTTGTCAGTTTGTTTGTTTGTTCCGCTTTCACGTCGAAACTACTGAACGGATCTGGATGAAATTTGGTAGGTAGATAAAGCACTCGGCTAACACATAGGATACTCAGGGTGTCCACTTTCTGGAAAAGTCAGGGAAGCTTTTGGTGGTCAGGGAAAGTCAGGGAAATGACCTGGTGACCTGGAAAAGTCAGGGATATTTGAGTTTTTCCCAATAATCGTTAGTGAGGGAAACTTCCATGCTCTAATTTGATATCTCCTTGTCTTTGCTGATATTTATATTTGTATTTTTTATTACAATAAAGTATTTTATTTATTTATTTAGCCTTTTTTATTTCCTTAACTTTATTACATTTGAAAATATTTGTTAGTTTTGTTAGTTAAAGTATAATATATTTAATTTTAAATTATTAATCTGGTTAGTTTTTTTCTTTATCTAAGTTAAGAATCCCTTCTTGGGTATAGGCCTCCTCCAACCCTTTCCACTCGTCTCTGTTTTGTGCGATGTGTTGCCAATCGCTTCCTGCTGTTTTTATTAAGTCATCACACCATCTTTTTCTTGGTCTTCCTATTTTTCTTTGTCCTACAGGCCCCTTCCATCCGGTCACCTGTACTGTCCATCTTTCGTCTCTGCATCTAGATATATGTCCTGCCCAAAGTATATCGAATTGAATTTAATCCCGACTTTTGTACCTTTTTTTTCAAGTTATCAGTGATCTACATTATGACTTCTCATTCCATAGCTTGAGGGTTCTAGGTAAGAAGCACCTCTGAAACCTTAGGGTTCGAGATCAATTTGGCTTTAGCTGGTGGGGATAAATTCCACTTGATGGCGAGTGTTGCGGTGATAAAACTGTGCCGTAGACATCATGTCGAACACAAGAAAGAACACAAGCCGTTGTATAATAGGTATGACACACAGAAAGAGCTGAAGTCTCCGAAAGCTAAAGAGGTTCTAGACCGCTTGTGAGCTCTGGGTCGTCGACAATTCTGATCACGCGTGGCTGGGTGGAGCCGAAGGGGTTCAGTTTCACCCAGCTCCTGCCCAGAGATATGAGCAGTTCTCCATATGCGGCCTCACTTGAGCTTTGTACAGCTGCAAGCGCTGTCTGTGTCTGAAGTACCGCTTTGCTTTATTGAGCAACAGCAAGCGTTGTTCCTTGGAACTGAGGCGCTAGAGTAAAACAGTTTGGCGGTGAACGCGCAGACTTGCGACCTCGTGAGGTCAAAATGTACTTTATGTAAATGTAGTTTAGTCTACCCCCATTGGGAGACTTGCTACAGAGTGTCTTCGACTTCAGACACAATCCTGACACGACTCCCCTCCACCTGGGATGTTGCTTGGCCTGTGTACAGCGCGTCACCCGTACTGTCATCCGCATAGCAATGAATACCGCGTATTTGCAGGAGATCATTGATATGCAGGAAGAATAGAGGTGGCGAGAGTACAGAACCTTGCGGGTCACCAGCATTAATGTATTTAGTGTCACAGGACCAGTTGTTGCAAAGGACTTCAATGCTCCTGTCACACAAAAAACTGGCTCTCCAATTGCACAATCCCACGACGGCTAAGCCGTATTCTGGTAATTGGCCCAGCGGTGTGTTAGGCATATTAGACGATCACCGGCTGACCGGCCATGACGAAACCCATATTGGCCGTCATTGATAAGGTCATGATCTTTTAAATAATATGCTAGGAGCTGTATATTAATTACACATTTCACCTCCTTTAAAAGGAGGGAGATAAGTATATGATCTATTGAAATCTATGTACATACAAGATATTCAAAGACAGTCCAGCACGTTGAGCTTTTTATGCTGCTATTACTGGAGGCTCTTCATTTCCACAGCACAGAAATTCAGCTCAGTAACATCGTTGGTAAATGATCTTTGTCTTGAAAGAGCACAATTTTTTTTACAAGATGAGCCAATTTTTAATAGATGAAACTGTCATTGAAAACTACAATTGTCAATGAAAACATTTAAAGAGATTCAATAAAAATCCTTTTTTTAAAAGCATGTTTAGCTGCTGTGAAGTCAGTTACGGCCTATAGCAGATTGCGAACCATTTTTGCATCGTCTCCAGATAAAAATCAAAAACAAACCAGCAATCAAACAAAATCCTCTAAAAACTGTTCTATAAAGGATTATAAGGGTCAGGGAAATTTTACAAAACGGTCAGGGAAAAGTCGGGGAAGTAATTTGGGAATTGACAACCCTGATACTTTTTTATTCCGGAAAACTTAAGGGATCCCGTAGGAATGCTTAAAAACTCAAAATTTCCACTTTGTCACTAGATGGCACTATAACATTTTCTTTCTTTCTGGACACAATTCTGAAGTCCACGCGGACGAAGTCGCGGGCGGAAGCTAGTAGTTTATACAGATGCAATTGTATTCCAAGCTAATTTTGTTTCTATTATCATTTTAGATACTTCATCGTCTGATGAATCTGAAGATGAAGAGAAACCGAAAGAGAAGCCGCGTGTGCGCCGCTCCCCAGAGCCGCCGCGCCGCCCACCACCGCAGGACGACGAATCCTCCGACTCCATGGACTGGGGGTCCAGCTCCTCCGACTCCAGCTCCAGCTCCGACGACGAGGGCCGGGGCGTCACCAACCTGCGAGAACGCTTCTTGAAGAGAACTACAGAGAAAGATGAGGATGAAGAAAAAGCTGATAAACGCAGGGCGCGAAGAGCCGAAAGGAAGAGAGCTGGCAAGCCAAGCAAAAAAGATCAGGCTGACGATGGTGGTGAATGGGAGACTGTCAGAAAGGGTGCCGCCACATCTGACAAGCCCAAGATGTTTGCCAAGGTTTGTTCACTCAGTTTATTTTTAAATGTTTGTCTATAAAGAATTGAACAGGTTTTTTTTTTATTTGGAAGACTGGAAGTCCGTTGTCGTAAGGAAAAACAATGCAATTGACGTATTTAACTGAAGTGAAACGGACGGATTCAGTTGAGAGTTTAAAATATCGGGGAATCCCCAAACTTTATAGCATTGCACACGTGTGTACGCGCCTTAATTTATATCGGGGGAAGTGCCTTGACACTTTTTGGCTGATTTGGTGCAGTAAAAAAGTAATGATTTAAATCATTGAATTATTTTAAAAAATCATTTAATTTTAATCATCTCAACCCTGAATTCGTAACAATTTTCTTTTGTTCAGGACAGCGATATCGACGCAGCTCTCGTGGTGAAGAAGTTGGGCGAGATCAGCGCGGCGCGCGGCCGCAAGCGCACGGACCGGCGCGCGCAGTTGGAGCTACTGCATGAATTGCGCACAGTCGCCGCGCAGCATAATCTAGGCGACGCCTTACAGCTCAAGCTCCGTGCCGCCACCGTGGCCGCCCTCTTCGATTACAACCCAAAAGTTTCTGACGCCATGAAGCCGGAATATTGGTCGAGACTAGTTGAGAACGTCGACCAAATGGTCACGCTGTTGCTGGCGCACGAGGACATGGTCCTGAGCGAAAGTATTCTCGAGGAGCAAGAGCAACTCGTGACCCCTCCGTACAGAGTTCGCGGATGCGTGCTCACCGCCTTGGAGCGTCTCGACGATGAGTTCACAAAGTTGTTGAAGGAGTGCGATCCTCACTCCAATGAGTACGTTGAGAGGTTGAAGGACGAAGTTCGCGTGTCCGCTCTTATCGACCGCGTGTGCCAGGTGGTAGAACGCGACGGCAGTCCCCAAGAAATCTGCCGTGCGTATCTGCGTAAGATCGACCATCTCTACTACAAGTTTGACCCGCGGGCCGTCAGGAAAGACCTTCCCCCCGGTGAAGAGACTTCAATCAAGAAGATGGAGCGTCTCTGCAAGTACATCTATGCGCACGACGAGACCGATCGTCTGAGAACTCGCGCCATTCTGTGTCACATTTACCACCACGCGCTTCACGACAACTGGTTCCAAGCTCGCGACCTGCTCCTTATGTCGCATCTCCAAGAGAACGTCCAGCACTCTGACCCGAGCACGCAGATACTTTACAACCGCACGATGGCCAACCTAGGTCTGTGCGC
The DNA here is from genome assembly GCA_958295455.1 of Coleophora deauratella. Lineage (NCBI taxonomy): Eukaryota > Metazoa > Arthropoda > Insecta > Lepidoptera > Coleophoridae > Coleophora > Coleophora deauratella. The sequence continues at coordinate 5,990,690 of OY282409.1, read as the reverse complement.
GTTCCGGCGCGGCAACGTGAAGGAAGCCCACGGATGTCTGGCCGAGCTCATGATGACCGGAAAGCCGAAGGAGCTGCTCGCCCAGGGTCTGCTACCGCAGCGCCAGCACGAGCGGTCGAAGGAGCAGGAGAAGATCGAGAAGCAGCGACAGATGCCGTTCCACATGCACATAAACTTGGAGCTGCTCGAGTGCGTGTACCTAGTGTCGGCGATGCTGATCGAGATCCCGTACATGGCGGCGCACGAGTTCGACGCGCGGCGGCGCATGATCAGGTAAAGGTTCTGGCAGAATAACAGTGCTGTAGGTCACCTAGGTAATACGCTGAACCTGTTCCACAATAGATTTTTACAAACTACGTTTCTTTTTAGTTTCTTTTTGCTTGTGGGCATTGCTCCGGAAGCTCGGACCGTATGGAGTTTCCGATTCTGATTTTGGGGTCGCGATTCATTTTGACTACCTAATTTTGAAAGTTGGATTCGGGCTTCTGATGAAATGCTCTCGTTTGTTTGAGTGTTAATCTGTGATTTTTATTTGTTTTTTCATAATGTATTGTAACTTTCGCGTTCGGAATAAATGTTATGTTTATGTTTGTTTATCAGCAAGACGTTCTACCAGAACCTGCGCGCCAGCGAGCGCCAGGCGCTGGTGGGGCCGCCGGAGTCCATGCGCGAGCACGCGGTGGCGGCCGCGCGCGCCATGCGCCGCGGGGACTGGCGCGCCGCGCTCAACTTCATCGTCAACGAGAAGATGAATGCCAAGGTGATGCGTCAATTATTTTTGTTTAAATTATTTTTTGCTGCATTTTTGTCTTCTTTAAATTCAATTTTTTTTTGTCCCTTCAAAGTTATCTTTGATGTTTAGTCAAATGAACTGTAAGGTTCAGAACTTTCCTTTTATTTAAACGGTTCTATACATACCGGAGCGAGTCTTGTAAGCACCAGTTTGCCATACGAAACAAAAAACCCTGTTTAGTTCCCAAAAATGATGCAGAAAATCCAGCTAAGCTCCCTACATTTTGGTATAGCAGTAGTTTAATAATAAGTTATTATTAACTATATTTTGTTGTTATTAATAATAACAACAAAATATTATTAATAACAACAAAATATACAGCGCTTACTTGCAGTAGAGCTTGTCTTTAATATTTGGAAAAGTCTGCATGTGTTGTCTATGCTGACAGGTGTGGGACCTAATGGTGGGCGCGGACAACGTGCGCGCCATGCTAGGCCGTCTCATCCGCGAAGAGTCGCTGCGAACATACCTGTTCACGTACGCGCACGTGTACGCGTCTCTGTCCCTACGCTCCCTGGCCGACATGTTCGAGCTGCCCCGCCAGCGGGTCCACTCGCTGGTCTCCAAGATGATCATCAACGAGGAGCTGCTGGCGTCCCTAGACGATCCCAGCGAGTGCGCGATCCTGCATCGCTCAGAGCCCACTAGGATGCAAGCGCTGGCGCTTCAGCTCGCCGATAAGGTATAGATTACTTTTTAGTGATTTTTCTCGAGTGCAAATCCTTGGGGGAGGCCTTTGTTCAGCAGTGGACGTCTTTTGGCTGATGATGATAATTTTTCTATAAAACGTTTCGGGGGGATTTAGCCTCGAAAGTTCTGTTTCTAAAGCACTCGACTGCGTTTCCTATCCATTTTATTTAGTTGCTTCAAAATCTCGCGATAATTAACTAGACAGCTCAATGTGTAGGGTGGGGGGGGGGGGGATCATGTAAGCCGCAGTCGCATGTCGCTGGCACTAACGTAGAATGCATCGATATGAGACCCGTAGAATAAACACGAATGGTTTACTCTTTTTTAGAACAGCTCATGATTTGACCTTTTCTTCCGCCAGGTGGGCAACTTGGTGGACTCGAACGAGCGCATATTCGAGAAGCAGGGCTCGTTCTTCCAGCGCGGCGGCGCCGGCCGCGGCGGCGAGGGCCGGCAGCGCGAGCGCCCGCGCGAGGGCTGGAACCGCCGCCAGCGCAACCGCCGCCGCGACGACGAGCGCTCGCACGACGACTAAACTCTCCTTGCTGTCAATGCCCACTGGCCAGTGCTGGTTCAATATATTGTGTGCGCACCATAGACAAACCAATTATTTAATGTTTTCTAAGTGGTATTTTTTTAAATCTGAGCAATTTTTTATTTTTACTTGCTGATTGTGTAACGTAATCGTAAAATACAGATGTAACAAAATAGGTCTAAGATCCCTAAACTGGGGCTTCTACTGAATCATTTCTTTGTCTTTTCAGTAATCGACAAAAAGCTGATGAATTTGTATGAAGAATAATTTGTTTTCTATGGATTGACTATGAGTTAGAAAAAGTTGTTCAGTATAACTAGAAGCCCCATTTAATGGGTTCTACACTTATATCGAGGGTTCACGGGCGACTTTTATTAAGCGACATTTTTGGAAACACAGGTAACCTCTACTTTAAAATTTTATTTCTTACAAAATACCTCACAAAAAATAACTTCTGAATAATATTTAAAATATTAAGAATATCGAGAATCTATATGATACTAAGAAGTTAAGTTTTAATGATTATTTTTCTAAGAAATATTTTTTTAAATCAGTCTCCTGAACATTTATAAAAATGTCGCTTAATACAATATTATGACAACCTATGCACTGACCAGTGGGCACAATTTTTTAATACCATCCAATTATCCAACCGTTCAGACTGCCTTTGGCAAACATTTCTCTAAACTGAAATTATGTATCTAATGTAGTAGGAGAATAATACATATGTTATCGAAAATGTTATGTAGTTTTGTTCTACTGTTAATCCGATAAAATAGTATTTTTAAATATATCGAAAATAAATAAATCGAAAATAGTCACAAAACTTATTTAATATTTCAATAAGGTGACGAAGGGCGGTGAGTGATGCGGACTTGTAGGCACAGTGGTGAGTATCTTAGTTATTAAACCTATAGTATCATTTATACGATTCAAATACCCAAACACATACCCTTCAAGTTATAATAAATAAAGCGATACTATAGCAAACTTCAAAATTATTTGAGTGCAGTGGCTGTACATTTAGAGGTAGTTTTCATAGTTTCGAAATTCCATTACATTTCTCCCGTGATCCGAAGTCCTAGAATCTTATAAGGAACCCTCTGTTATGTTATTTCGCTCGTAGGGATCGCTAACAAATGTTTCGCTTCTGATATAAAGAGAAGGGCGCGTTCCAAGGGTGCACTTGCTTGAGTCTGACAGCAAGTTTTGTACTCGGAACGAAACGCACTACGAGTTTAATTGCCTGCGAAATTAAGCTGGCTGGCTGGACATATCAAACATTCGACTTGTATGATCTGTCTGAGAGATTCACTAACTCAACTCGGAGCCCATTATAAAGTTGTTATGATGAAGGCACAACTCGGAACAAAACGCCGAAACCGAAAAGAAAAAAAAAAGATATATTTGTCTATGGAATTTAATGGCGACAGTCGATTTTGCAGTGAGATATTTGTGACAGTTTTGTTTCAGTCGAAATATATTTTATTTCTAATTGTTCCAATTAATTATGTTATTCGACGTATGTTCTAATATTTAAGTTAATTTATTTCCAATCGTGAAAAATCTACAAGGGCTTTACACTTGGGATTTTATATTGACATTTCAATACAATGGCTGCAACGAGAAGGCTTCAAAAGGTTTGGAGAAAAAAAGATATTTTTGCGAAACGTACTAATCCGTTTTATGGTGCTGATTAATCCAGAAAACTCTAGTTAATGCTTTAAATATATTTATTTAGCTTAAAAAATTATATCCTGTACTTAATATCATAGCGCTTATTCCACATCACTGGCGTAGTTTTTTTGGGAACTTAGCATGTATTTGATATTCGTTCGGTATATAATAATATAGCTTTACATTTCAGGAATTAAATGATATCAGGCAATCGGGACTGAAATCGTTCAGGGATATTCAGGTTGATGAATCGAATATTCTCACTTGGCAAGGTCTCATTGTACCTGTAAGTATACCTATTCTATTTTTTTGTCTGGAATGATTTTTAATAATATATAGTATATTAGCCTTATAGTGTTATATTTTGATTTTGCTTGTTTATATGTAATTTTTGTACCTACATAACAAAAAATCCAATTGAGAAACTGAGTCATCTGATTGGAATCTACTCCTTTATCTTTGCAATGAGTCATAATGAGGTAAAATCATTATAAAATTGCACCTCATTGCAATTATAAGTAGTCTGATCCGATCTGGTGTGTCATCTCCTGTGATAAATAAGAATACTATTAAAATAGATTTCAACTAACCTTTTGAGCGCCACAGTAGATTAGGACTGACAACTGGTTTCTGTGCCACAGGCACCAGGATTTGAAATTTTCATACATTTTTGTTGGCTGGAGCCACAATTTATCAAAGAATAGCGAAGCGCTCAATGGTTTAATGAATACCAGGATACCTATTTTCTGAGAACGTAATTGTACAATTTGAGAAGCAACAATAATAATTTGTATTTTTTTCTTTCAGGATAATGCTCCCTACAACAAAGGTGCTTTTCGGATTGAAATCAATTTCCCAGCAGAGTATCCATTTAAGCCCCCTAAGATAAGCTTCAAAACAAAAATATACCATCCCAATATTGATGAGAAGGGTCAGGTCTGCTTGCCTATTATTAGTGCAGAAAATTGGAAGCCAGCAACTAAGACTGATCAAGGTATGAATTGAAAATATTCAAATAGTTTCAGATTTTTTACACTGAAGATCTTCAACCAATCCAATCAGGTCATCAGCATTAAATGGAGCCGGCTTAGAGTAATCCTGACACATATTTTTATACTTAAAAAAAACCTCAATCTTGTTTTAGAGAGTTACAACAGAAAAATTATTTTCAGGCTTCTCTTCAGGATAAAACTTGATATTATAAAAAGAGATTAGACAATGTCCTCAATGTTTGATTTGGAAATTTCTTGGTTGCAGTTATTCAGGCTCTAGTTGCCTTGGTGAATGACCCAGAACCAGAGCACCCCCTGCGTGCAGAATTGGCTGAGGAATTCCTCAAAGACAGGAAGAAATTTTTGAAGAATGCCGAGGAGTTCACTAAGAAACACAGTGAAAAAAGGCCTTCAGACTAAACTAGATTATTAAAATAATCACATTCTAGATACGATTTGCAGCAATGATGTTTATTTACATCTGCTTCATATTACATACAGTATAAAACATTTTTTAAAATATTTTTTATACATAATGATTTGGTACCCCAAAATATATTGCTATCTTCATTGTTGCAAATTGTTTCTTATTTTTGTCCACTGGTACATACAGAAATGTTGCTTTTGTGAAACACCATATTATTACTTGCAATGTGAACTTGCACAGTTTTTTAAATTTCACTTTAGGATATCGGCAAAAGAAAATGCTAAAAAATATTGCTTTATCCTTTAATGCTTTTACTAGTAATTGCCAGCCACTTTTTTGCCCTGTTTGCTAGACAATTTTTTGCAAATTTTCATTTGATAAGTTATATCCAAAATTCCAAATACATTATTCACACAAATAGTAAAATGTTTTGAACAGTCTAATATTTCTTTTTGGTAAAATTTTTAACTAAAGAATAAAACTAATTTAATTGTATTTTATTAGATATTCTTTGAAATTTATTTTTGTTTTATAGTTGAGACTGTAGCGCTCAGGGCACTAGTGTCAGTCTTTTCTTTGAGATTATGGCAGTAAAAGTGTTAAGTAAACATTATACAGTATAAGAAAGATTAAATGTGTTGAAATTTCATTAAAAAATATATTTTTACCAGAATGTCAGTCTCTTTAGTCTTTTTTTTTATGCATAACTTTTTAGACAATAAGTGTCTGTTATTCTTAGCTTGGAATGTTGAAAACTATTTGTAAACACAGTCCAAATTTTTGTAATGTAAATAGATCAGTGGACTTTAACTTGTTCAGGTAACATTGTGGAACTCACACCAATCTTTGTCAGATGAGCATGCAACCTAAACTGCACTTTCGTGAATTCTGTAATCAGTGGATGGTATGTTATTTCAGTGGAAATCTTGTATTTTATAGTTAAAGGTATGTTCAATGTTGTGATGCCCTGTTGGAGATTTGATCATATTGTGGTGTTTTAAAATAGCTACCTACTGATTGGAATTATTTTTCAAAGGCCTATAAATAATACAACTTCAAAGTACATAAATATGTGACTGTTTATAGCAGATCAATAGCATCTATCCCAAATTAAATATAAAAATAATGCCTCAAGAATAATATTATTTTAATTTTCCCAAGTAATAAAAAATTGTACATGGCAACTGTTTGCCAAATGCTTCAGTGAGAAACATTTAAATATATATTTTTTTCGAATTTATCTTGGCCATTTCATTTCTTAACAAATAGAATTAAACGTAAGTTATATCAGGTTATTACTTATTTATTCACTGAAAGAGTTCACATCAATCCTGTCGTTAAGCCGATTTAATTCTTCAGTTGTTTTAGGCATATTAGAATTTTCTTTATTTTCAGTAGCCTCCATTTTCTTTGTCTTATTTTCTGGTTCACTGGCTACTTCGGTTTTGCTTGCTCTTTCTAACTGTTGTAAGTTAACTGAAAATAATATCACTTTTTATAATTCGTGATTACGATATATCAATCAAAACAAACTAAAATTAGCGTTTGTTCCCCTAGGCTCAACTGCGAAACTCAACTGGTTGAGCCTTACCAAAAAAAAAATCCCCACGGCACAACTGGTTGAGCCGTTCGTATTTTTTTTTCTCATAGACTCAACTAGTTGTGCGCATAAGAAAAAATATATTGACGGCTCAACTCTGGTTAGTAGTATGTAACACCTTAATTACTGATGACTGAAATGAAGATGTATCAGACCTATCTTATCTCATGTGTGGTAACTTTCTCTAGGATTTCAGATTCCTGATCTAATCTTCAGGATTTTCAGCCGAAACCGAACCTTCGGCCTAAGTCTCAGTTTCAGCCGTTTTGAAAGTTTTCAGTAGCAACAGTCTGGTTGCCTGTGATACTTCGTGTTCCAAAGTACTAGGAGAGCATAACCGAACAGAAGGATTATTTTTATTTTATATTTATTATTATATGCCGGATTACTCTTTGAAAGCCAGTGGTCGGAAACATTTTAGCAGGCAAGGGCCACATCATAGAGATCTTAAGGCCACATAGTAATAGAATGAAATGAAGGCGGGCCGCACTTATTTCATTATATCACTATGTGGCCCTTGTTTGAATAATGTATGTCAATGTCAATTATAAATATATTATGTATTTACAATAACAATTTATTCATCATCAGTTTATTGGCAATAAAAAGTCCCAGGGTTGATTGATTTAAATCAGTTTTATTTTTTTTCAAAAAAAAAAATTAAGTTATAAAATAATAATATGCATATAAACAAAATTATGGACCTATAAAAATTAGGAAAGAAAATACTTGTGAGAATTATAAAGTGTAATTTTTTATTTACAGCTTCAAATAAAAAAATACGATTATATTTATTTAATCTAAATAAAATGAGAAAAAAATATTTTTATTTTTAAAATAACATTTTGTTTACAAAAATCGTACGTAGGTAGCGCTGTCTTGTTTACTACCCTAGCTAATGACGTCACGACCGAAACATTATGGCGGCTAGCGTTAAAAATCTAAGCAAATAACAAAAAAATTTGATGTAACAAAAAAAAATTGATTTTCGGACTTTTCCCTTTACTTGTGCTATAAGACATTGCTTCCTGCCAAATTTCATGATTCTAGGTATACGGGAAGTACTCTATAGGTTTTGATTCCCATGCGAGTGTCCAAATATGCGGCATAAACGGCCGTATCTCTTGATTGCGTTGGCATAGAAGTTTGATTTTTCGCTTCAAGGGATTGCTGGCCTGAGTATTTGATATAAATTTCAACTTGATACATCTACGCGTTCCTGAGAAAAAGGGTCTTGACAGACAGACGGACGGACAACAAAGTGATCCTATAAGGATTCCTTTTGAGGTACGGAACCCTAAAAAATGGTGAAAATCCCTATTGTTTTGGTTGGTCACAACTCACAAGTCGCAACTTCGCAACACAATGAAACAGTATATTTTAGGGGAATCCCGTTTTCAAATGCGACATGAGTGTTTCTTGGGTAGAAAAATAGTAGAAGTTAATTTAATTAAAATATCGGTTGTGTGTGTGTGTGTCGGTTTCTAGCGTAGCGCCAAGACCACTGGACGGATTTGGATGAAATTTGGGTTAGGGCACTATTTTGTTAATATCTCCAGCTGTTTTTAATTTTTTAGAATTGCCATCATAGTAAAAACACTTTAATTTTTTTGTTCAAAAATGGCTTACGATTTTGATGAAACCTTGTACAATACTTATAAGGTCTTCCAATATGCCTTAACGACTACTATCTAGAGATAGCAGCCAGCACCAGCAGATATTATTATATTATTATTACGGTGTCTGTAGTCAGTGAACCTGTATGATCAACGCCGCGCCGTTTCGGCCCATTCGCGACCACGCAAGCCCACTGAGTCACGGCCAACGTACCTTGCGAAGTACGAAAACGGTAAAAATAATCGACGCGACCATCCAAGACAACTGAGTCACGACCAACGGCTTAACTACCTTGCGAAGCACGGAAATGGTCGCGATAAATGCTACTAACAGTCAAACCCATCCTGGTCATGAACGTGTCTATAGTCAATTAGCCTGCATGATCGATGCGACCACGCAAACACACAGAAAGTAGAGACCTTTCTTACATTTACAGCAAATACACAGTCAAGATATGATGATATTTAGATCCCTAACTTGAGAAATTATTGGTACCCCAGACAAACTTTCATCCCCTATTTCACCCCCTTCAAGTTTAATTTTTGCAACGAACGTAAGTACCCTATATCCTTCTCCAAGGTCCCATTTATTTTTTTACTAAAATTCATCAAAATCGGTTCAGCGGTTTAGGCGTGAAAACGTAACAGACAGACAGACTTACTTTCGCATTTATAATATTAATATATAGTATGGGTGCCGTGGGTAAAAATATTACCATATTTGCTACACTAGAAAACCAGTTGTGCCGTGGGTTTTTTTTTTTGGTAAGGCTCAACCAGTTGAGACTCGCAGTTGAGCCTCGGGTAAGCATCAACACAACTTACTTTTAATACTAAGAATGCAACTATCAAGATAACTTTTCTTGTTGACATCTCTAGCTAAACTTGTCTCTATGCACAGCAAGAAGTCTGGTCCATAGCTAGGCCATTGGCTGTGTTCCGGAATGTCCTCATCCAGGCTCACTCCTGCTACCAGAGCAGTGAGAGAGGTCCAGAGACGCGCCGTATTGGAGTGGTTATAGCCTCCTGTGGACATTTACAATGTGATGTTGTTGAACGAGAGGAAATGCTAAACAGTTCTGAAAAGTAAGCTATTATATAATACTAGCTTTTGCCCTCGGTTTCGCCTGCGTGTATATAGTTTTTATGATTGTCGTTGAAGGTGCGCAGTGCGCAAGCTGCTTGCAGCTCGAGCACAAATATGAGATTTTTAGCATAAATCTATCATTAGTTCTTCGCCCTGTATCTAAAGCTCTTTAGGGTTGAGTAGTTATAACAATAAATAAAGTTGCATTGTTTGCAACTTACATTATTTTTGGCTTCCTGGGTTCCCGGTGTGATTCTCGAGGGAATTTAACATATTTACAGGATAAAATGTAGCTTATGTCACTCACTTCCCACCTTATCAATTATCTTTCTGTAGTAAGCATGCATTTCCATCGACTGGAATAGGATGGGACGAAACAAAAAAATTTTAGAATAGAAATGCATCTTTAGACTAATAACGTCATTCGTAATTTACCTCCTCCCAACAATAATGTGGGTTTCCGTTTGTCCAGCACTTTACGAATGCAGTGGCAGTACCCTTTAGTGGTGAGGTTGGCCCCACCGTGCGGGTCGTGGGCAAGTGCGTCCGCGCCACACTGCACCACTATCGCGTCTGGAGCGAACACGCTATATACTTCTGGAAAGACACTGGGAAAATGTATGGATTTTAAATCTTGGAATACATATAGGTCAAAGCATCATAAAAGTCAAGTGGGGTAGTACCTGCATATACAGGTATTGAAAAAAGTTCGTTTGAAATTTTAAGAGTAACTCAGAAGTAAGAACAGAGTATAGAATAGAAGAAAAATATTCAAAATAATCCAAACTTCCTTATTTTTAGTTTCCCATACAAATTCTTGATTCACTCAGATATAGTATGACAAACTGAAAAAAAAATTTTTTCAATATTTTTCCTGTATTCTATATTTTATTCTGAGTCACCCTTAAATCAAACATACTTTTTAACACCCTGTATATTTTAACATCTTCTATTTTATTACTTTACCTTTCAAACACATATGTCAAGGTGTTGTCGCAGTATGATGCTTTCAACGGCACATTGCAACTGTAGCCCTGCCCATTTAAGGTACCAGTATCATCTACGCTCCCTGTTCCAGGATAGAACCCAGGCTCAAACTTGTGAATGGATAGCGTGAAAACACTCTTACTCAAGTTGTATGCGTCTTGAACTCCATTACCTGAAATACAATCATTGAAAATAATATGTATATTTATTTTCTAGCCGAAAATCTTCCCTGTATGTGATTCGGTTTCAAGGTATTATAAATAATTTTTATTTGGCGCCCAATGTGGGATCTAATAATCCCACAGCTCACAAGTGTCAAGTACATCTTAATGTTGACATGACATAGATAATGTAACACTTGTTCTGTTGACTATACCACTGTTTACGTACCATGATGCACATCCAAATCTATATACAATACTTTCGGGAATTTTCTTCTTAATACTTCTATAGCTAAGACAATATCATTCACATAGCAGAATCCTTCAGCACCAAATCTGCAATAAATACAAAAAATATCTTTAGAAATCATCGATATGGGAAACATTAGATAAGGTTACTCGCTCTGTTTGTTTCTGAACCAGCGTGTTCGTCTTGCGGGGGCTGAAGCGGGGTGAAGAGGGAGGCATGTATTTTAACAAATATCGCCGTTGTGTGATAAGCTTAAGGTTTATGTATTTAATGTTATCTACTAGCGACATCTAGCGACGAGTAGGGAGGCATGTATTTAATTAATGTTATCTACTAGCGACATCTAGCGACGAGTAGCGTATCATCACTATAAAATGACAAAATATTCATAAAATAACAAGAAAAAAGTGATAAGAAATGTTGCTGTTAGTTTTGTTCTTGATTTTTTTATTGTTTTAGCACATTTCACTGCTCTGTAAGACATATTTTCATTTAAACACGGGATGTTTACTCGTCGCTTGTCAGATTGCGAATGGTGCGCGAAAAGGCGGCGCTACTCAACATAGGGGAGCAAACCACTATCAGCGACTATGCAGTCGGGAAGTATTAACCTCATCTAATGTTTCCCATATCGATGTTAGAAATATATTCCACTACCAAACCCACTAATTAAGGAGGATGCATAAGATCAGGTAAACTGGGCTAATAGAAGCTGGAAAGGGTACCTATGTGTAGAAGTGAAGATGAGATAGAAGAATTTTATTTTTATAAATAAAATATAATTTTAATACCTTTGAGCATGATGCCAACCTCCACACCAATTGATGGCAATATCTGTGAGGCCCAGAACAAGGCATTTGGCCCCCGTTATGGAGCCTCCTGCAATGGTCGACACCAACTCATACATATTTGACACTGGTGGACAATCATACCCTGGAAACATGATTTCAAACCCTTGAAGATTGTAATGTATAAGTCTACAACACAAAGATTTATCAGCTTTCAAAGATTACTAAGTTTTTATTTGACAAAAAAACTATCTTTAAAAGTTTTCTATGAAAACATTTCTTGTCTACTCAAATGCATTTCATTCTTTATAAGTCTTAACCATAATATCCCAAAGAATAATATAAAATAATTACATTTAATAATAAAGCAGCCTAAATCTACATCATAAGTAGATATTCAATGATTGTTACATTTCAGTTTTTATCTTGAGTTACCAATCATCAATTAGAACTAAATGCTATTTTAATAAAATAACTCACCTATACCAAACTCTTCATCCTGGCCACTTGTAACATATTCTTCATCAACATTAGTGAATCTCTTCAAGTGCTCCAGATAGAGCTCTGAATGGAATTCACGAAGTTCCTTATATGTTGCTGGTGTTGAACATACCAACTTCATATTTTTTAGAAGATTGTATGATTCTATGAGGTTGTGCACTAGTGATGCCTAGAATATTAAAGTTAACAATGCAGCAAAGTTGCACAAAAGGGTGAAGTTGAGTGGAAGCAAATAATAATAATAAGTATCCAGGACAAATCACACACAGTCATCTGACCCCAGACTATTATGATTCCCTGTACTATGGGAACCAGACTGATATAAATACATAGATACATATAAATACATACATATATGTGTAGATATAACACCCAGATACAGCAAACAAATCTGCTCATCACAGAAATGTTTGCCCTGGGTGGGAATCGAACCCACGGCCCTCGGATCAGAGTCAGGAGCGCTAACAATTGAGCCACCGACTAAATCAAACGTACTTACTCTTTTAGCAACAGCGGGTAATCTATCACATTGTGTAATCAAGTTTTCGTCCCACACATAGCAAACGTTATATTTTGTTTTATTGACCACGGCCATTATTACTACTGCACTTGATCCTTATTCAGTACTCTATGCTTGATCCGGCACCGGCACACCATTAGTAAACAGAACCACCGGTGTAGTCGTTGCGTAGCCAAGGTCAGAGGGGATATTTATGGAGTTCCTACATCATCATATCTTTTTAATATAAGATATTAATTTTATGGATCAGAGCAGAGTTTGTTGGCTTTCAAGTATATATACAAAGTACTCACTCTGTGTTGTTGGTAGCGATGGGCGTTTTAAAACGTATACTTCATTCCAATCAAAAAAAAGCAAACCGTAGGTAAACAAACAACGGGGAAGAAAACACAAAGCTATTTGCAGATGGCGCTACGGACGCTTGACTCATACAGTTTCAACCAACGACATTCTATACATGGACTTTTGCATCAGCGCGCTGGAAACGGCACAGCAGAAGTGTGCCCAAATAGGATGTGCGCACACTTTTTACCTTAGTCGTGTTTTGAGCGCAAATGTGTCATGAAAAAGTGTCGAAATAACACTCAAACGACCCTAAAAAAAGATGGTGTTACCTACCACCGCTAATTTAATTTTATTTATAAAAGATAACACGCGAAAACGTGTAAAAAAAGTAGAAAAGCACTGAAATGTCAATAAATAATGTAAATTATTAAGGAGTTTTCCTATTCTTTTTTTTTTTTTTTTTTTTTTTTTTTCTGGCCTTTTATTGTGTTGGCCACAATAATTCCGCCAACGTCAACGTAGAAATAATTTAAATTTAAAGAAGAAAATGTTCGGTTATACTGAAGGTAATTTTATATTGAGTTTTTTTTTTTTTTTTTTTTTTTAACCGCACAAACAGACCGCCACCAAACACAGAACCCACCACCGTATTCTTTTCTTTCACGCGCGCCAGAAAGAGACATGCGTCAGTACGCGACAAGAACATAGTCATAAAACAAAAGAGTGGAGTCGCTTTTGTTTAAATGTTTTAAGTGTAAAAGCCATATTGCCGAATCGGAAGATAATATTTTTCGGGTGTATGTATAAATGTTAATAGGTATGTATTATGTATGAAAATCTGTTTCATTATTACCGCCTGTACCCAAGACGGCTTGATAAATTTCGGACTGCGAGGTGATGTTAGATTAGTTTTGATCCCCAGATTATGAAGGGTATACTTGCATTTTTATCCGACTACAGCTAATTAAAAGGATTTTATTGGTCAGGTTTTATTTTTTTGTTTAATTGGTTAGGTTAGGTTATTTCACAGTTATTTGCAACATTTCTTTCATCTTTAAACAAATATTTAACTGCTTTTTTGGCAGTAAACTTGCATAATTAAACTCAAACTCAAACTTGTTTACTTAAACATACTATATGTGAATAAGTGTACTTTGTTAATAATATGGATCGCTTTTCTGTGTACAATAATTAATAAAATAAATAAATAAATATTTGAAGTACAAAAGGCGAATATTCTCGAAATTTGTAAAAATATATACTTAGCTTCCTTCCTTATCGTGTGGCACAATTAACTATTCTATCACAGGGTTACACTTAGAATTACTCTCGGTCACGTGTAGGGCATCAGATTAAGTGTAGGATCTACAATTAATATTTTAGATTCTCATACAAATCCTTGAGTCTCTATTCAGCTTTTGTATGAAAAAATGAAAAAGAAATTGCAGATCAGATTGTTACAATATTTTCCTATTATTTATACTTGATTCTGATTCTGAGTAACCCCTTAAAATTTCAAACGCATTTCATTAACAACCTATAATCAAACGCACTTTTTTAACACTCTGTATACTTGATTCTGAGTAACAACTTAAAATTTCAAACGCACTTTTTTAAACAGCCTGTATACAAGGTAGGAAATTTGAAAATCACCATTGTTTGGTTCAAATGTAACAACGTCTTAAAACATACATAATAAATGAAAAAAATGACGATCCATACAAATCGATCGCTGAATTGACCATTTTTTCATATCCATTCTGTCGACCATTGACAGAGTAAAAAACTTTTCCTTTTTTTTTAAGCGGTACAAAAAAGTCGACAACTTGACATATTTATCCCGATTAATAATTTAGCCTGAAATATTCATATCCGTCATTTAAAAATCACATAATATATATCTGGAATTCTAATTAAGTCAATTGTTCAATATTTCAGAAAACATTACGAATGGCAGTATTTGAAACTTTGAAACACTATGCCCAATACAAAAAAAAAATCAAATGCTACTCCACTCTTCTTATGTTCTCAAGAGTCACGCCACGTCACGCGTTGGGCTTGCGAGATGACGTAATATGAAATAGCAATTCATGCGCTCCATTTGTAAGAAGGAGATAGGCTGTGTTTCTACAACGTTTACTATTGATGTATAGCTACGTATAGTGTCCTTGTGCCGCGCTACGATGCCGCGTTGCTTTAGCGGGCAATATCCTTAGTAAAATATCACTGGTTTCAACGAACTTCAACGAACTATGCCGTTATGTTGGCTCCCCTGTCTATCAACGACATCACACGCAAAAACGCTTGTACAGATTTTGTTAGTGTGTGTCTGCGTTCTATGTAGTTTGTGTCTGAGTGTGGTTGTGTGTGGAAAACATTGCTGCCAACATAACGGCATAGGAACTATTCGATGAAACGCTCTATAAGTAACGCGCGAAACACAAACTCCCGCAACCCAAGCATATGGTATCCATTTCTACGTATGATCCAAGCTCCTAGAGAGTTTTTGAGTATACGAGGCTTTAGTGCCGTTTAAAAGATGTCCTATGATCATATTCCGCTCATTTGTGCCGCTACGGTTGGAGAAATATTCGATGGAGACGGTGGTACAGACAGGGAAATGCTTTTGACATCCTAACCTAAAAATTTTCGAAACCAGGCAGCGAAGGCCTCGTTTTCCTTGAAATAACTTTTGTGACGGAGAAAAAAATAAGATCCAACAAATGTCCGACGTAAAATTTGCAGTAGTTTTGATACAATTTCACTCAGATGGTGGTACAGAGGATTTCGTCGGGCCCACCTGAGATCAGGACAATGAGCCTGTGCAGACACAAACTGATTAGTGGAACACTGTCACAAATCGCAAACGATCATTTGTAACGCATTCGCAACATTTGTGACGCAACAGAAAAAAAAATATAAGCGATCGAAACTTTCGAGGCATTTCCCCGTCTGGCCCACCAATACACCTCAATATCTCCGCAAGTTTGGCGTTACAAACGTAGTGAGTTAGCTCCAGGTGAATGTTTTCTCCGTCACTAAAACATAGTAAACAAGAAAAGCATTCTATGCATTAGATACAGAGATATCAATACCTCAATTTGTATGGAGATATTGACTAGGGTGTGTTAAGTTTCTCTTTTTGTAGGACAACTCACTTTATAGCAGATCATAAAAAAGAAGTAGATTTGATTAAAAATGTTTAATATATTAATATGTAACATTAAATAACTTTTAATAAATACTAAATAACTATTTTAGAATAAACATGATGTCAGAAACAGTTTATTATATAATATTGACAAAAATCTTAATCAAAATATAAACCATACAAGGATTGGGGAAATCCTATGCCTCAGTAAACATCAAACATAACATTTTTAAAATGAATAAACAAAACATTGATGTAAGTATCCTAGTTTTTTTGGCTTCTACTTCCTAATTTGCCATAGACATTCTAAAGGTATAGGAAATATCTTTGGTCAGGTTACAAAAAGGAAAGAAAAAGGAGTTTGCAAAAAAATAAGGATATAGTTGGAAATAAAGATAAAGTAAATATGTAACAGTTATTTAACGATAACACCTTAAGGATATTTTTATTTTTGTACCCTTGGAAAAAACCTGCGCCTTTTTTTCACCTCAGAATTTTTTTTTTACATATCTACCCATACCCCTGCAGTGTGGACGATATGGTATAATATTAACATTATAACACTTTATTGCCCAGGTTTATTTGTCGAAACTTGGACGTAACTAAAATTAAAAATTACATTTGAATTTTCAAGATCAGATTATTATATTATTTTGTAAGAGTTTCCTATTTTTCTATGAAAAAACACCCATATCAGTAGAACAGTAGTATAGTTTCATAATATTATGTGTTTCAAGTACCCATGTTTTAATACTTATAACTAAGCTACAATACATACGTATATAAAACAATTGAAAAATAAATCAAATAAGTAAAGTTAGTATTTCGGGAAAAAGGACTGATTACACATATTTCAATTACTGAACTCATTATATTAGAATACGATGTGAATTTAATTATAGCGTTTATTTGATTCAACTTTGATAGGAATACATAAATAATAAAAAAATACAATAACTGAAATTACTGTGAAAATAATGCTAAACTACAGAATAATTATACAGGATGACTTTAAATTAGTTCTTGATACGAAAGGCTATGCATGTACTCGTGATAACAAACAACTTTCACTAAGGAACCCATAGTCAAATCTCAAAAAAAATTTGGGAGTCTCCATACAAATCGAGCGACTGACCGGCTAAATTAGTATGAAGAGTCCAAAAATTTTTTTGCGATTTGACTATGGGTTTCTTAGGGAAAGTTGTTTGTTCTCATGAGCACATGCATACCCTTTCGTATCAAGAACTAATTTAAAGTCACCCTATATAGGGTCCTTATAATACCAGAAAAAAAATTTACCACGGGTTCTACTCATGAAACTGAACAACTTTCCCCATGGAAGCTAAACTCAATTCGCAAAAATTTTTTTTGGAAGTCCAAAAATTTTTTTGCAAATTGAGTATAGGTTCCTTGCGGAAAGTTGTTCAGTTTCATGAGTAGAAGCAAAGGTTAATTTTTTTTCAGGTATTTCAGAAGGACCCTATATAAAAAAATAGATGTAAGTTTTTTATTCGTCCATAAACTGTTTCTGACATCATGTTTATTCTAAAATAGTTATTTAGTATTTATTAAAAGTTATTTAATGTTACATATTAGTATATTAAACATTTTTAATCAAATCTACTTCTTTTTTATGATCTGCTATAAAGTGAGTTGTCCTACAAAAAGAGAAACTTAACACACCCTAGTCAATATCTCCATACAAATTGAGGTATTGATATCTCTGTATCTAATGCATAGAATGCTTTTGTTGTTTACTATGTTTTAGTGACGGAGAAAACATTCACCTGGAGCTACCTCACTACGTTTGTAACGCCAAACTTGCGGAGATATTGAGGTGTATTGGTGGGCCAGACGGGGAAATGCCTCGAAAGTTTCGATCGCTTATATTTTTTTTTCTGTTGCGTCACAAATGTTGCGAATGCGTTACAAATGATCGTTTGCGATTTGTGACAGTGTTCCACTAATCAGTTTGTGTCTGCACAGGCTCATTGTCCTAATCTCAGGTGGGCCCGACGAAATCCTCTGTACCACCATCTGAGTGAAATTGTATCAAAACTACTGCAAATTTTACGTCGGACATTTGTTGGATCTTATTTTTTTCTCCGTCACAAAAGTTATTTCAAGGAAAACGAGGCCTTCGCTGCCTGGTTTCGAAAATTTTTAGGTTAGGATGTCAAAAGCATTTCCCTGTCTGTACCACCGTCTCCATCGAATATTTCTCCAACCGTAGCGGCACAAATGAGCGGAATATGATCATAGGACATCTTTTAAACGGCACTAAAGCCTCGTATACTCAAAAACTCTCTAGGAGCTTGGATCATACGTAGAAATGGATACAGCATATGATATCGAACGGTTTGACATATTCGCTTTCTCTCTTTCTAACAAAAAGACATTTCATCAGTGCGAAAGAAATGCAGCGAATATTGAACTTAGAACGGATATCAGCGGATGATAGGCGAATTGAACATTACAGTTATTGCAATACGGTTTAGATTGGACTTGATAACGCGCGAGTTTGTGTTTCCGTTCGTTTTCTAAACAAATAGATAAGTTACGTTTGAAAAGCGATTAATATCGTGCTACCCATATCGATATCTGAAAACGGTTTTCGATATCGATATGAAAACTTCATATCGGTTACACAACCGTTTTCCAAAAAAATTGATAACGCCCATGTCTACAGACTTGGTTCTTTTCCAGCAAGAATCTTATCCAAGCTTAACCAAACTGGAGAAAACACTCTCGGACTGTAGACAAAAAATATAACCTTGACTGCGCTTCTCTCTGTCTCGATGGGTCTTGCTGTCTCATTCTAACTAGGGTACTTGAAAAAGATTGTGAAAGAAACAGAGGTTTTTTTAAGTATTAACTGATTTTGGAACGGGTTTTTTCGTGGCGTGTCGTCACGTCGGGTCTATATACAGTTGTCCCAAGGCTTTTTGGCGGGAACTCGTAGCAACAGTTTGTCAGTTTTCTTTTATTATCCGAAAAAATAGATATCGTGGTTTTTAATGCATAATATTGATAGTGTATTGTTCAATAAAGTACCATTTAAGTGTCAAATATGTAGGATAATGAAATAAAAGTGTGTAGACTGTGTTTCGAGTGCTCTCAAGAAGTCCATGAAATCTTCATCAAAAGTGCTATCATTTTGTTGAAGAATTGAGAAAAAGTTAAAGACGACAGAAATTGATAAATGAGAACTCAAATGAAATAGAAAAATATTTAGAGAAGAGCAAACTACGTAAGAATAGGCTGTATGGCCAGAGAAGCCTTTGCCTTTTCCTTGCAAAAGCAGGAAAGAACCAAACAAAAAAAAAAAAAACAGTTGTCCCAAAACTAATGCGACCTATCAATATAACGAAACATATGTTCAGCAAAAGTTTATGGTTTTCGAGTTATACCAGATTAAAAAAAAAAAATTACTACCTTGCGGTGGGTCTTTTGAGTTTTTGTTATAAAAAACCACTTAATTTGTATTTTTTTGCATTCAAATATTGTTGATTAGTGTCTCTACCCGAATCTACTATTTATTCTGCAAAACAATTAAAGATGCCATCAGAAATGCATCATCAATTCAAGAAAAATCTTTTAACATATCCGATAATGAAATTATACGTAAAAAAATAAAAACTTAAAAAAAAATTTTGAATAATTTTGTCTCATATGCTATAAAAAATCCATGTTTCATGCCCATTTCAGAAATGTATAATACTTGGATATTTTCCTTGCAAACATTGAGTTAAATGCTATTTTTGACCTCAAGGTGCTGATTTAAAAAAATCTTTTATTAGAGGTTTTTCAAATATTTATTAGATTAATTTAAAATAGAAAGGAGATCATGTGTCTGTTCTACAAGGTCACCTCACCATGACTTACTACCTGAGATAAAAAAAAAAGAAAAAACAGGCCAAGAGCGAGTTCGATTCGCGCATGACGGGTTCCGTACCATCGTACAAGAAACTCCAAAAATACGTCTCTAGTATTGTGACCCCCTTTAATTTGTAAATATTATTTTATTTTATTATATTTTTTTAGCAACTATAGTAATATCTATTATAACTAGGGATGCAACGATTCGGCCATTACGATTACGATTACGATAACGATTCGAATCGTTATTTATTACGATAGCCGATGCATTACGATTATCCAAGAAAATTTAAAAAATATTCAAAATGTTTTAAATCACAAATCTTGTCGTTTTGGCATTATTATAATAGCAACAAGGCATAAATATAATTAGGAACTATTTTTTAATTATTATTTACAATTACAATTTTGCAGTCCTCGGAAGATGCTATTCAGTATCGGTGACTAAATAGGCAGATCTACAAGTCCCTCACTCGTGACTTCACGCCTCTTTTATACAAATCGTATTAAAGAGACGATATAAAGCGAAATAAGGGCTCAAAAGTATTCGTAAAGAATCTGTCTATTGATTAAAGCCAACTCTGGCCAAGCTGAAGACTGAGGATGGCAGAACCATATCATCCAAGCCTGAGCTATTCGAAGAGGTCTAGAAGTTCTACCAGAAATTATACACGACCGCACGCTTACCTGTCAGTAATTTGGCTAAAGACCCAAGAGCCAAATTGCCCGGACACTATACTGAAGATATCCCAGACGTCAGGGGGATTAAAATGGTTCTAAAACAGCTTAAGTACAACAAGGCACCGGGTGATGATGGAATTACGGCTGAGCTTCTGAAAGCAGGTGGAAAACCGGTACTTCAAGCTCTTCAGAAGCTGTTTAATGCCGTCATGCTCGAGGGACAATTGCCTACAGTAGTGGTGTTCTTCTTCAAAAAGGGCGATAAGACCCTACTAAAAACTATAGACCCATCTCACTTCTGAGCAATGTCTACAAGCTGTTTTCGAAAGTCATTTCGAATCGTCTCGCACGTAGGTTTCACTACTTCCAGCCTCCCGGATAAGCTGGTTTCCGAAAAGGCCTCAGTACCATTAGACCACATATATTCGCTGCCTCAGATTATACTGAAGACCGAAGACTATTATCGGCCACTATGCTTGGCGTTTGTGAACTATGAGAAAGCCTCTGATTCAATCGAGACATGGGCTATATTACAGTCTCTCCAACGGTGCCAAATCGGTCCGCCAGGCGGTCTGCCTCCAGGATCAGAATTCGAAACCTATCCGGCTGTAGCATGGGGTGAGACAGGGAAACGTTATATTTCTGAAACTGTTCACCGCTGCCCTGTAAGAAGTTTTCAAACTTCTGGACTGGAGAGGACTCGGCATTAATATCAACGGCGAGTACATCACTCACCTTCGATTCGCTGACGATATCGTGGTCACGATTGAGACCTTGATAGACCTAGGCGCAATGCTCGATTGACTTAGTAGATCCTCCCAATAAGTGGGTATTAAAATGAACATGGACAGGACGAAAATTGGTTCCAATGCAATAAAGTACATGGAAATGAAAATTATGTAAAATGTCTGTGTTACACCTACTCCTCTGAAGGTTGGAGACTCTACACTGTACCTGGTACAAACAGTCCTGCTAGGTAGGTCACCTAATCACTCAAATGGATCACCAGTGGAGTAAAACTCTGTAGTAAGAAAAGAAGGACCTTACTATGGCAATATAGATAAACCGGTAGTGAAGAGGCTAAATTAGCTTTCAAGTCATATTCAAAAAGGTATAAAAAAATTATCAAATTAACACAAAAAGCACAAAATACTCATTTCATAAATAATAGTAGTAATAAATCAAAAGCAACTTGGCAAGTTATTAATAAAAAGACATACAATATCCCAAATGAAATAATAAATGAAATCATAATTGATGGGAAACCTGAAAAGGACCCTAATGAAATAGTTCAAAAATTTAATGAATTCTTCGTTAACCAGGTGCAAGACAATAGTACACCATTCGACAAATTATACAATACCTGTACCTATACTTCCTGTAAGTCTATTTTTATGAAGCCGGTGATCGCAAATGATATAATTATCATAATTAAAAATCTTAAAAACACCAATAGTACTGGATACGACGGAATTTGTTCCAAAATTATTAAAAAAGTAGCACCTCTCATAGCCCCCCCTTTAACGGATATCGTGAACAAATGTTTAGAAAGCGGAACGTTTCCAGAAAAATTAAAAATTTCCATCATAAAGCCATTACATAAAAAAGATGACAAAACCAACTTGAGCAATTACAGGCCAGTTGCACTTATTCCTGTTTTTTCAAAAAAAATTGAAAAGGTTATATATGTAAACTTAAATGCCTATTTTGAGAAAAATTATCTATTCTGCAAAGAACAAATGGGATTTAGAAAAGATAAAACTATTAATATGGCAATATATCAATTTCTTGACAAAATTCACTCTCGAATGGATAGAAGAAAACCTGTAGTAGCTTTGTATATGGATATGACTAAGGCCTTTGACTTCGTTGATCATAAAATTCTACTAAAAAAACTGAATAACTACGGTATTAGAGGTAATATTCTCGATCTGATAGAGTCATATCTAAAAGACAGAAAGCAGATTACACAAATCAGCAGGATTAATATTAAAACTAAATTAGAGACAATATATTCATCAGAGCCTCGACTAGTACACTATGGTGTGCCACAGGGTAGTGTCCTAGGCCCATTGCTCTTCTTGATTTATATCAATGACCTTCCAAAAATAACAAAGTATCACATGTCTCTTTTTGCGGATGATAGTACTGTTGTCTTTAATGATGGAAATTATTTAACCATAAAATCCGATATCCGTGAAAATCTCACAATAATAATTGATTGACTTAAGGCAAATAATCTAAAAATCAATTTAAATAAAACCAACGTAATGAATTTTAAAATTAGAAATAATAATACAAATACATTAGACATAAATTATTTGGGACAAAAGGTACAAGAAACTAAGACTACGAAATTTTTAGGATTATATACATATAGACAGTGATATGTCATGGAAGACACAGATAAACCATGCATGTAGTAAGTTAAGTCAATTTTCTTATGCTTTATATATGCTTAGTGAAGTAGCAAACCTTAATGCACTTTTGGTAGCATATCATGGTTACGTCGCCTCACTCTTGCGATATGGCGTTATATTCTGGGGTAACGCCACAAATAAAGAAGACGTTTTTATTGCACAAAAAAAGTGCATTAGAGCAATATGCCAAATAAAGCGCACTGATAGTTGTAAACCACATTTTCTAAAACTTAGGCTATTGACATTTCCATCGATATATATACAGGGTGTAAAAAGACCACTCCCGGAAACTTAAAGGGGGGGTTCTAGACACGCTACTGAATACGTTTATGTAAAAAAAAAACAGCAAAATTTGATGTCATTTTTGAAAAAAAAATAGTATTTTTTTATTATTTTTAATTACCTCTAAACAACATGAGAAACCAAATACAATTTATTTTTTTAAATAAAAATTAAAAATGAATAAAATAGCAAAAATCCGCAATGAAAACTAAAGTGAAACACGGTAAACTTGCCAGAAACGCACACAAGCGGCAGCATCAAGCGAGTGGGACACGCGGTTCAACGACACACACACAAGCGGGGCGCGCACGGGTCAACGACACGGCTGCCACTCGTTCAAAAACTTAAAAAAATCAAAACTTACCATCTTAGCTCCGTCTTCTTTCTGATCTTATGAGGTACGGCTCAAACTGAGCGCCCCCCCATCTCAAGACAGAGGCGAGCTCTACGCATCGTCTCCTCATGAAGGCGAGGCATCAGTGTTGGGTCTTCAGCGCAGTCCTCCCGCAGCCTATCAAATACCTCACGTATTCTCCTCTTCATCTCTTCTGCACTGTCGCAGGGCCTGTTGAATATTCTTTCTTTCACATAACCCCACAAAAAGACGTCTAACGTGGTTAAGTCAGGAGACCGCGGAGGCCAAGGCGTTGCACCGAATCGTCCAATCCAATGTTCATTGAACATTTCATCCAATCTCTGACGCACTGACAGTAAAACATGAGGAGGAGCACCGTATTTTGTAAGGTCGCAGCCTATTCCTCTTCCATACTTTGTGGACAGTAGAGTGCGAGACCCTAAAGTTACGGTGGCGTAAGAGCTACGCAGCAGTGCGTGTCCCCAAACGTGGATTTCGATGCACGACTTCTAGGATCAGCTCTTCATTCCGCACGCTGATCTGCTGCCCTTCGCAAGGTGTTGCGACTGCGGAACTATTGGCCTATTTTCTAAAATAAGTTGATAGGCACTGTAAATGAGTCGGGAATCCGACGGATGATGTCGCGTAGGGTATCTCTCTCGATAGAGTTCTAAAGCAGCATCGGCATTTCCTTCTGTCATGCCATAACACAAAACCATTTCTGCGTACTCTTGAGCGCTGTAGTGATAATTAACAGGATCACGATACGGGCGGTTAGCCATTTTACAAAAAATAAACACAAAAGTTATCAACAAAAAACTACCAACTAAAAACGTTAAAAAAGCAAGAAACACTTAACGATCTAAGTAAAAAAGTTATAATCATAACAAATACCTAATCTTATTCAGAACAAACAAAGTTATTTAAACAAAAAAACTTAAAGCCTACAGAAAAAAAACTGTGTGTATTACGCCAGCGGAATGTTGTAGCTAAGAAGGATGTGAGTATAATAGAAAATTAGAGCATCATGAGGACTAATTGTGCGCCAGCAGCGGAATTTGTGCGTCTTACAATTTCGGAGATATTCATAAAAAACCGATTCCGCCACGGTAACGTTCCCTCAGCGGCATAATTTTGAAAAAGACGGTCTAGCTCATAACAAAGTACATGACTGAGTAGCTTTCGTCGTGTTATAAATGTGCGCAAATAGCGGAATTTGTGCATCTTACGGTTTTCGAATTATTCAAGATTCCGCTGCAGTAACGTTTTGGTGTTTTCTGTATCTCGAAAACGGCTGATAGGAAAAATTTCAAAAAAAAACCACTAGTACATCTTAATTTGTGCGTAATTTGAGCAATGTTAGTTTTTTGAAAATCATGATATTTTTTTAGTAATTAATTTGTTTAGAAAATCAGGAAATTCTAATTTACAAGGAAACGAGTGAAGTTGCAATCGAATAAAGAGCACTCAAATATTCCTCTAGTAGACCCTAATAATGTGTGCAATTGTGGATTGTATTATCCAGTCAATTAGTGAGATATACCATTTAATTACGAAATTAAGTAAGCGAAAGTTTAAAGATTGAATTCAGTGCTCCCATAAGACTATGTAACATGAAATTTTACATAAAATTAGAGCATCCTGCTAGCAAGCTTTCCTGTAAGTTTCAGCTTTGAATAACGTTGATTTAAAAAGATTCACCCAAAAGAAGAAAGAACGAACATTTTCCCTATAACCCGACCAAATTAGAATGTATACGAGAAAGCGGCCGCGCCATACAAAACGGTAACCTTCTTAAATGAAACGTATATTGATGGAAGCTTTGTAAGTACAGTTGCGTACAAATTTTTTATTGACGCTTGTTTTATTCGTACTATTCGCATAGTCCCGCCCGCTATGCGTATAGTATAAGATACTTGGAGAGTAAGCAACATTAAGTAGTGTTTAGTTTCTAGCACACTGATTAATAGGTCGAGAAGGTTAAAATAACAATTTAAAAGAAGAATGAACCAATGAAGAGTTAAATATTTTTTTTAATCACAGTGTTTTATTATGCTATTTACAAATTAGAAGGGTATCACCTGCAATTTGTGATGTATAATAAACAATTTCACACGTTAGTGGCTAAATACCTATATCATCATTTTACATCAGGATTATAGAGGGTTAGCCACTAGGAACTTTTTTTTTATGAAATCACAGATAATTATTTAAGATCTAGGTAGGTACTTAATTTTGTATTAATCAGTCTTTTATTAACATTTATCTGTATACAGTCTAATAAAATAATGTTCAGAAAAATTCCAATAATGAAAAAATATGGCAACAGTACCATCATCAATGGTGAGTCTTATATCTTATACTGAAACATAGATAGTTAAAAAATAATTAATATTCACTTAAGGTAAGTTTAGCCAAAATCAACAAAATATGAGTCTTATATCTTATACTTCAACATAGTTAAAAAAACATTATTATTCACTTAAGACCTAGGTAAGTTTAGACAAAATCAACAAAACATGGCAATTTTTTTTAGAAAAAACATCCTTTAACAATGGTATAAAATCTTAAACTGAAACTTAGTTATAAATCGAATCCTTAAAGTTACTTAAAAAAATCACAGATAATCACTTAAGATCTAGGTAAATAAACTGTATTTTTGTACATTGTTAAATCACAGTAGGTGTCTTCTTAACTTTGATTACGTATACACAACGTCCAATAAAATAAGTTTTTCAAACATCGGCCTTTAATTGTTGTATAAAAATAAATAAGTTTTTTGATATGTTGCATAAAAAATATTTATTGATAAAACTTTTTCTTGATTGCTTACATGTACTAATGTATAAATAAATAAACATACATGGCATGACAGAGCTTCAACAATTTTTTTCTGTACCATTCTGTTTGTAAGTAGTAATGGATAAACTGTAACTAATTATTGGAAAAAATATCTACACTAATTAAATTTTTTGTTTGTTTCATTATGCTATCAACAAATCAGAAGTGCATCACCAGCAATATGTGAAGTATAAGAAGCAATTTCACACGTTAGTGACTAAACACCTATATCATCATTTTACATCAGGATTATGGTGGGTTAGGCACTAGGAGCTCTATTTTTATAAAATCACAGAGAATTACTTTAGATATAGGTACTCAGTTTTGTATTAATCAGTCTCTTATTAACATTTATCCGTATACAAAGTCTAATAAAATAATGTTCTGAAAAATTACTATAATCGAAAATGATTGGCAACATTACCATCAACAGTGGTATAAAATCATTAATATTCACTTAAGACCTAGGTAAGTTTAGCCAAAATCAACAAAATATGGCAACATTTATTAAATATAAAAATCCTTTAACAGTGGTATAAAATCTTAAACTGAAACTTAGTTATAAATTGAATCCTTAAATTTACTTAAAAAATCACAGATAATCACTTAAGATCTAGGTAAATAAATTGTATTTTTGTACATTGTTAAATCACAGTAGGTGTCTTCTTAACTTTGATTACGTATACAACGTCCAATAAAATAAGTTTTAGCGATGGCAACATTTACAGTCATCAACCATCCTTAACAATGGTATCGAATCTAAAACTGAAAGTTAGTTATAAATCTTAAGCTTAAATATCACAAAGTTTCTCTTAAATGTAGGAGGCTCTTTAATTGTATTTTTGTACATTGGCAAATTACAGTAGGTAGCATCTTAACAATGATCACCTACTCAAAGGCAGATAAGGTAACAACATCAAATTTCGGCCTTTAATTGTTGTATAAATATATTTTTTTAATTGTTGTATAAATATATTTTTTTATATGTTGCATAAAAAATATTTTTTGATAAAAACTTTGTCTTGATTGCTTAAATAAATAAACATACATGACATGACAGAGCTCTAACTATTTTTTCTGTACCATTCTCTTTGTAAGTAGGTGGATTAACTGTAAGTGGGGTACCTAATTATTGGAAAAATTACCTATACCAATTAAATTTGTTAACTGCCTACGCTAGTGTATCGTATAAATGATTAGATGTGGCATTACAGTTATTTTACGTTTTTGTAAATTTTTACATTTAAACTGTAAATAGGTTAAATAATAATTAGCAAATTACCACAGTAATTAAATTTGTTTATTGCCTATACTAATGTGTAAATAATCAGATGTGGCATCACAGATTTTTTACATTTTTGTATTTTACTAAATAAATCATCGTAACATTCAAATGTTTGAGTGTTAGTTCTGTAACAGTAAGCTCTGTAATGTCCAAGTAAATATGTAGCAGTATACTGGTGGTCGTGGTAAGTTGATGGTGGGTTAAATTCAATCACTGCCAAAATCAAGTACTGCTTGTTATTAAGTTCAACAGTGGTAGGTACGTCATCCATATTAATATAAAGATCATGCAACTCGAAAAAGAGTACATGTTTTAATTCATACATAAAACGTACGTTTCCTTCTTCACATATACTACAGAAAGGAACATTATCATTTTCTATTATCGATTTTGCGGATTCTTGCAAGAATTTTATACCTTTTTGGGTTATGATATTTATATCTAAAGGTATGAACTTGCAATCGTTCTTGTTTGTTTTTGTTTGTTTAGAGCATGTGTTATTTGAACAATACCTCTGCCTAGTAGCAGAAAAATATATGTCATTAGTGAAAACGTCCTCTATAATTTTTGTCACGTTACATGCACAATCAATAATGTTTTGTCGTGAGTCGACCACCTGAAAAATTTCAAGTAATAGTTTTTCGCGAAGACCATATATTTTTTCACAGCTTTTTTTCGCGGTTGATAATTCTTTTAACAAATTAGTTAAATCATCACAGATAGAGTTTGCGTAATTTCTGAATACTGGTCTATCTTTGTACGCTATAGCAAATGTTTGGGCGATGGAGTCAAAAGCACATGTGTTGGTTATGATCACCCTGTTTTGGAATTTCTTAGAATTGGAAATATTGCCATTTTGCAATATATAAACAGGGTTCGGTTTTTTTATTTTGGGAGTTGGCACTGACAATCCGCGCCAGTTTTCTATTTCTATGGGCACATCTCGAAAAATTGATTGTACTTCAAAATCGGTGGTATCAGAAACTTTCGTCTCATGTATAAATTCTAATGTATCTTTTTCGACGGTAAAAATATTCTGCTTTTGTTGATTTTCACTGTTCGCTGTCAATTTAAGTGAGACATTACTACACTTCCCAATATCATCTTCACCAGTTTTGCGCTTTAGACTTTTTTTAGCTACATCAATAGGTTTTATCTGTTGCAAGTCCTGTCGTGTTTTTCTGCTTGCTGACATTTGTTGTAAAATGTTACTTGAGCTTAATTTAACGGCTCCATTAATGAAGCCATAGTGCTGTACTAAGAATTCGTCTAGGCGAACGCGTTCGGTTTTTGTATTGAAGTATATGGTTTTTAGGTCTTTAAAATGGTTTTCTACATTTGAGCTACTTGCGTATTCCATAGCTCCTGGAAAATGATCATTCATGATGTTACCCCACATTGGCAATTTTTTTAGAAGTCGTTTTAAGGTATTATTTATTTCCGGCAAATAAAAAGCATTTTTCATTTGCGAGTGTTCAGCCAACTGTAAATATAACGTTTCTGTCTGTACAACGTCGTCATAAAAATTTATCAAGGGCATGGGGCCGAGTTTTTCATTGTCTTCGTCTTCTGTAATTAACTTGAAATCGGATTTTTCAGCACTTATCTGACATTCATCAATTCCTTCTTTCTTTTTCAGACTTGTTTTTATTTTTAGACTTAAACGGTCTAAAGATTTTTCACTTTTTGACTGCGTGTCATTAAGGTCGGCACAGATGTACTCAGGCAAGGAAAGTGCGACTATATCTATAATAATTAACTTTATTTCGTCGTAGTAATGCACTTGCTGGATTAGTTTTATACAGTTTATATAAAAATACTTTACTTGTTCCGATGCTGTGTCGAAACAACTTTGGTTGTATAAATTTTTGACGAAATGCGATTTGTCTAATCGAATATAGCAAGCAGGCACATTTGTTGTATTTCCCTCGACTATTGAAAAGCATTGTCTGAGATAGTCTTTCCAGCTCATTTTTAAAAAAGCTTTTGTTATTGCTCCGATTAGTGCCGAGGAATCGTCACATATTATTTCATTTGGAATATTTCTCTTGTTAAGCCATGAATTAAGCCACGTCGCTATTGTTTCTGTCGTGTGCGACTCTGAAGCCATATAACATATGGGAACACTGGTAGTTAAGGTATATGCTACCACGGCATACAAAAAAACATGTTTGGATTTTATATTTTTTAAATCATCGTTCGCTTCAGGAGGTGATATCGGAAGAAATATTGATCCAGTGGCATCAATCGATAACTTTCTGTAGACGTTTCTTAAAATTTCGTCATAATACTTACTTTGATCCTCAGTCCAAAAATACAAAAAGAATGGGACGAGACTGAACTTTCTGATGAAAGTGTCATAGGGTGGGCTGTAGGCCATGGCGTACAGTGACAAAATGGTATTTTTATCAAACTGAAGGGCGCTTCTAATTTCATGCCGGTATTTTCTCAAGTTTGGTAATTTGGGCAAAGTAGGCGGTTCTTTTGGGTTGCTCATGTTCATGACTAAATTGGCTGATGAATTTCTTACCTTTAAAGCCTTTTCATGCTTTAATTTTTCTTTAAATAGTTGGATTCGGTCAGATGTAAGTTTATTCTTCATTTGATGGTTATGTGGATAGTTTTTATTCCATTTTTTCAATTCAAGCGTTACTTTAACAAAATGCTCAGTCCTGTCAAGGGATAATTTGAGCAAAAGACTAGCATTGCACTGTGTGCACCGGCCATTGCATGTTATGTCATCATATTCCAAATTTGTGGGTACATAATTGTCTTTAAAGGCAAACGTGCAGTCCAGTTCTGTTTTGAAAAATATCTGATCTTGGATTTCATTCGTCCATTTATTTTGTGCCAGACGGTGGGAGTCAGTCGACGCAATTTTTGAATATTCGTACATGTTCATTTGGAACGATACAGTAAAATTTGTAGTCTCTGCAATATCATCGTCATCGCAAACGGGTTCTAAGTCGGTTTCCTCGTTGCATAAAAGGGCATTATCATGATCTATTGATGCATCAAAATATAATTTTTGATTCCTTTTTGCAGACATCTGCAGGGCTTTCTTGCTAATCTCGTGATTGAATTGGAGACGCAAGTCCTGTTGTATGTGATCATAAACCTCGTGGGAAATGGAGGGAATAGAACCACTAAAAATGTCCTTATATTTTGTGAACACGGCCCTCAAACTAGATAGCGGTACACCGCTTTTCCGGCCTGCCATTTTACTGGTACCTGATATTATTGTATCTCGAACAAGAGGCTTGCACATTTTGCTCGTGTGAAACGCCGCTACCTGAAATCAAACAGTGACAATAATAATTACTAGTCATGTCTCCGGGCGGTATAAAAATATTACAGGTGAAGTAAGAACAAATATTTTTTCTCGTCTATCCCATGGTGTGGAGTTTCATTGGATAGGTCTTTCAAAAATGTTGTGGCTGTGCAAAAACTTTTTTCGATTCCGTGATATGTTTTCGAAATATTAAACTTTAAAGTGCAAATTTTTAGGATTCCGTACCTCAAAAGGAAAAAGGGACCCTTATAGGATCACTTTGTTGTCCGTCCGTCTATCTGTCTGTCAAGACCCGTTTCCTCAGGAACGCGTAGATGTATTAAGTTGAAATATATATATATATATATATATATATATATAAATTTCAACTTAATATATATATATATATATATATATATATATATATATATATATATATTTATAACCTATACGTTCTGATTCCCATGCGAATGTCGGAATATGCGGCATAAACGGCCGTATCTCTTGATTGTGTTGGGATAAAAGTTAGATTTTTCACAGCTTCAAGGGATTGCAGGCCTGAGAATTTGATATAGAGTTTAAGACATGTGTGAATATGAATCTATACGGAACCCTCGGTGCGCGAGTCCGACTCGCACTTGGCCAGTTTTTTTTATTGTTTGCCCGTCTCCCCCGTTTTTTAGAGTTCGTCAGCGGGCCTATCCTTATAAGATAAACTTACATTATTTTGAGGAATTGTTTTCCAAGTCCTTTGTTATAAAGGTACTACTGCATTATATCCTGCAAAGAAAATTTACATTGTACAATACAACTTGGTCTTTTTATTGTCTAGCTTGAAAATAAAAGGTTGCCATCTTATAATTTTTTAGTGATGTGTAACATGTAAAAACAACAATTATTGCATTGCATTTGGTATCTGTCCGTCCGTAAATATTGTGTAGTTTATTACTAAGAGATATAAAAATTACCATTGCGGGCGCCTCTTAGCCTGTCGCTTGGGATCCCCTTACTTTGTTCTTTTACGTATATATATAGTCCACTGAAAGCTGCGTGAAAAAGAAATAGGTTAAAGATGGATAGCAATAAGGTAGCTGTGTATTTGGTTTATTTATTTTATTTTATTTTTTCGGAAACCAAAAGTTACAGATAAATTTTACGAAAATATTATGCAAGGTTTGTTGTACCTATCTTTCAAAATAATTGAAGGAGTGAATACTTTATTGCCATCATATACAGTGTACAAAGATCTTATGGTAATATTATCACCCCATGATATTGAACAACTTTTCCAGAGGAATATATTTGTTTATTTTTCTTGTCATGAAATTAAGGCGTCATTTTTTTCACCAAACTGAACAACTTTCTCACAGGAACCCATAGTGAAGTCGCAGAAAAATGTCAACTCTCCATACAAGGTTAGTCAAGCCAGCTGGTCAATTTGAAATGAAAGGAAAGTATAGTGCTCATGCACTCTCCCACGGGGCGCGAGGTGTCTGCATTTTTTATGGTTTCGTAGTCAACAAGGTGACCTTACAGTTTCGCCATGTCCTACTGTCTGTCTGTCTGTCCGCGGCTTACTTCAGTACCAGAAAGTTCAATTCAATTCAATTCAATATACTTTATTGTAATAAATACATACTTTGTAAAGTTGTTATTTGGTACAGGTTATTAATCACGCCGAGTAAGTAAGCTTTACAAATTAACGAGTAATAGAGGCAACTGCGGAACACTAGACTGCGTGTGGCCCGACACACACACTTGGCTGGTATATTTCTAAGGATATGGTCAAAAAATAATTGACCTCCGCTTACAAATTGATCAGCTGAATTGGCAAATTACTATGGGAGGTCAAGCTTTATTTTGCGAATTGCTCATAGGTTCATTGGGGAAGGTCATTCAATAGTCACCCTTAAACTATTCAGGATAGTAAAAAAAACCGTGTACACATAGTTTCTAACAAATATCAATAGTCACCCTTAAACTATTCGGGATAGTAAAAAAACCGTGTACACATAGTTTCTAACAAATTGAAACTTACCATTGCAGATTTTTGCTCCATTTTCCGCAATGTGATATGCAGCGCCACTTGTCACTCGGCGACTAACGGAAGCTTCATGTGAAAAAAAAGGAGAAGTAATTAAATGGTTTGCCGTTATTTAATGTGGTTAGCAACAAAAATCTGCTGTTAATTCATTTGAACAGCAAACAAATATTTGGTTTGTAATAAATAAAAATCTGTCTGCAACACTTGGTCTGCAAAAAACCTTAATGTGGTCAACAATTTAAACAATATGCAGTCAGCGTATAATATTATTGGTTTGCTCAATAAACATTCACGCTGCAAAATAATTACTTGGTTGACAAGATTTAATAATTGGTCGGCAGAAAAAACAGATCTGTAAGCAGTTTATTTGAAATGTAGGCATATTTAAAATATGGTGAGCTATTTAAATAATTGAGTTTTATTTGTATTAAAAAACCGGTACATGTTTCGTTAAAGTGGGTGGTTTTTGAAATTTTCAAGCCACCTTAAGGCCTCTGACAGGGCTTAAAGATTGTCATCCAGTGATATCAGCCTGTTAGCACCTGCCGGTACGTGCCTTGTGAAGCACGGAAACGGTTGAGATAAAACACTAACAGTCCAACCCATCTAGGTTATAACCGTGTCTGCAGTCAGTTAACCAACGTGCTCGACGCGACCACGCAAGCCAGACTGAGCCACGACTACTTACTATATCACCTCATTGCACCCATTAAAACAAAGATATTAGTGTTGGGGACTCTTTTTGTTTGATGTATATACTTTTTAGTGTTTTACCTTTTTAGTATTGTCAGTATTTTGACCGTTATGTTCTTACATTTTAGTTGTCTTGTAGAGCTTGAGTTGTAAATACGTTTTGAACTCATATTATACCCTTTATAATTCCATTATTAATTTTATTTCATACAGTCCACATATCGTTCGATTCAATTAGTAAAAATATCTATGTTTTGGGGAAATTTTTACCGAAAATGAAATTAATAATTACGCCCATTTTGTGCATGATATTGTAAAGTTTATTTGATAAACAAAACGTTTCTGCTGAAGAATCAATCACTCAATCAGTTTAACAACCTACTGTTTGTATGACTTTTATTATGCCTTATTCTTGACCTACCTTCTAGCTAACTCAAATTTTTTATGGATAACTAGCTTCCGCCCGTGATTTCGTCTGCGTGGACTTCAGAATTGAGTTCAGAGAAAAAGGAAATGTTAAGGTGGCGCCATCTAGTGATGAAGTCGAAATTTAAAATTTTTAAGCATTAATCCGGGAACCCTTAAGTTTTCCGGGATAAAAGTATCCTATGTGTTAGCCGAATGCTTTATCTATGTACCTACCAATTTTCATCCAAACCCGTTCCGTAGTTTCGGCGTGAAAGCGGAACAAACAAACAAACAAATAAACAAACATGCATACTTTTGCATTTATAATATAATATAATTATTAGTATAGTACATACATATATTAGTATTAGTATATTAGTAGGATAGGATAATAATGATTTCACATAACATGAGGAGCAAACTTATATTAATGTAGGTACTAGCTGGGAGACCGACCTTCACTAGTTCAATCGGAGCGTTTATAACTAAGGCGCTAAGTAGCGCCAAATGCCAATATTCAATTCAAATTCTTGAAATAATACTTAAAGCTATTACCATAGAAAAAATATACAACATACTTGAAACAATACAAAATATTACAAAACAAATTGGCTTGAATAGAATCAAAGAAATCACAAAAACTTTGAAATGTTTTTTTTTTCCTGTAAACCCTGTATTTTGTATTAATTGCAAATTCTCTCGGAAACAAAACATTCGTTTATGTTGAAACCAACTCACAAAAATCGTCAATTTTAATACCTTCAGTTTAACTTGAACGGTTTTTTTTAACTCATTTAAAAGCCAAGAAAAGTAATAAAAACTTCGAAATATCGAGAATTTTGCGTTCGGCTTCGACGCAATCGCCGCGATGGTACCCACATTGATCTGAGAGTAGCGTTACGGTCGATTTATTTTATCATGCATCAAGATTGACTGTACTTAGCGCCTTAAAGCTCAGTCACTACATTTCAAACAAAACCTGGGTGAAAACTATACAAATAGACACAACAAACATTTATTATTTTATCTGTCCGATCTAAAAGTTTATTTTCTCCAAATGTATGAAATTATGTATTTTCTGTCTGTAATATTAATAAAAAAGCAGTGAAATACCATAAACACATACAACGCAAATTTTTGTAAATAATAATAATAAAAGACATTTATTTATCTGTTTACATACACAATTTCGGTATAAATTTCAGAATATATAACTTTAATCAGATAAAATGGCCAAAGCCTCAGCTAGAGCTGATTTTCAGGCTTAGCCAGCGCAAAATGGACAAAATGCATAGATATGAATACTGAATATTAATAATGAAAATCACAGTTAATACAACGTCAACTTCTTTGATAAAGTTTTGTTTAGCCGTGAAACCCGTGGATTTTGGTTTAAAACTACAATTGTCTAGTTCCATAAAAAGTAAGTAGGTTGAACCAGCTATTGCAACTACGTGATACAACCTGAACCTA
This sequence comes from Coleophora deauratella, assembly GCA_958295455.1. Lineage (NCBI taxonomy): Eukaryota > Metazoa > Arthropoda > Insecta > Lepidoptera > Coleophoridae > Coleophora > Coleophora deauratella. The sequence continues at coordinate 5,954,998 of OY282409.1, read as the reverse complement.
GGAATGTAGAATAAATCAATATGTACGCGTTAAGTAAAATTGCTGAATAAAACGTACACTATTTTCGACATCTCTTCGTATCCCGCATGCATGGTATTTTTTTAATCGTCCTTAGGCCTTTGTATTTGCATATAAAAAATTAAAAACACAACAAAACAATAAATTCTCGTGGGAGTCGAATACGTACCTACATAAAAGACCGCTAGGCCACTTTACGCGTTACACGTTATTAAAAATAAGAATCATGCGTTTAGATTTTATGTATATTTCGCTCAAATCTCCCCTAAAATGAATGTTTTTGAAGATAATTCCCTCATAGCTCGATTTCTGGTGATTTTTAACACCTATAAATTCAGGGAGACGAGCTAGTACCGACGAAATTAACTTTTCTGCCATTGGCCGGAGTAAAGACACTAGGGCTGTGTTCGCAGTACCCAACTTTTTAGTCTGTTCGTGCGACTCGTGCTGTTCAGACGTCTCCACCTCTCCAATCGAGAAAATGGCAAAGGTCAAAAATAAAACAGCACTGACAGAAGGAAATATTAAAAAAATATTCATCCTAAAATGAAAGAAATTAATAGAAATATAGATGTCATGACACAACATTTTGATAATAAAATTAGAAAGCGACAGACCAAGCAGTAATATATCGTGTGACAGCGAATAAAGATTTTTTTTTTTATAATTTGTTATTTTAGTTTCTGGTCAAAGTTTAATAATTTTAACTAAATAAAAATTAACATTTATTCAAAATAACTTCTTTATTTTTTCCTTTAAATGTATAATTATAAGTAAGAATATCAAATAGGATGTGAAATTTGTAGCAATAAAAAACAAAAACATTTCTTTTAAAATATCAAAATTAATGTTCAGTCAGAATGTAAAAGAAGCGCTTGGTATATGAACGCGTCTTTAGTTTCTTAGCAAAAGTTGACGCCTACTTTCTCGTGTGACGCACTCTTCCATCCTTGTCTTTTGTAAGCGATTGTGTGATAGAGAAAGCGCTCCACTAGTTCGTTTCCCTGAACAGACTAATATACAGTAATACCCCGCTTTACGCGACCTCGTTATGCGCGGTTTCGATTTTACGCGAATTTCAAATTTCGCGCTATAATGCCTCTCTTTACGCGGATTGGTTACATATACCTACATATTTAGTAATGTAAGTAATTGCCTAACTTGTCTTTGGTCGCGGGAATTCCCACTTTCTCTGACCATTCTCGTAAATAAAAGAATGGGGAATCCCTTCAGAGTAGGACTTTTTGGGGATTCCCTTTTTTGTTTCGTTCGTCTTACGTAAGTACATTACATATTTTAATCTCAGCTGGCAGTCGTGTTCTAACCTTTGGTGAAAATAATTCAAAGCTACGTTAAAAATGCCGCCGAAGAAAAAGGAGCGCAAAAGCTTAACTTTGGAATTGAAATTAAAAGTCTTAAGAAGGATGGTGGCGTATCGGGAGCCGGGTCGTTCCCTTCCCTCAAATATGGTTGAGGGGAGCGATGGCTGACTCTCGCGTTATACTCGTGATCGGGTGCTGTCCGTGTGAACTGGCCTGCTCTTGTCATTGGTTTTTTGGAATTTGTTAGTCATTAGCTACAAACAATTTTTACTTTTATCTCTTTTGAATCCTTTCTTTATTCTTATTTTTGTATATTTTATTTACAGACATGACATTGTATAATTCATTTATTGATCTAGCATTAAGATGTAATAGAATATAAGACTTAAAAAAAAATGTGTTGGAGGGAGTTTCTTTAGGGCCCGCCGTTTCTTCTCACTCCGCAAACACTTCCCGAAACGGTGGGTATACGAGTTCCGAGTGGTAGGAACCTCGTATTAGGTAGATAAAAGAATGACGTTCGAAAAGTGTACACTGCTACCTACTTCGAATAAAAATATTTTCATTTTCATTTTCAATGGAAAATGGAGGCAAAGCAACAATAGTTGGCAGAGATTTTGGACTCTCAGAATCGACTGTACGATCGATTTTTAAAAATCGGGAAAAAATTAAACTTTCCAGTGAAAGTTCGACACCTATAAGTGCAACAATATTGACTCGTTCGAGGCCCGCTATCCTAGAAAAAATGGAAAAGTTGCTAGCAGTCTGGATCGACGATTTAAATAAAAAGAACACGCCGCTGAGTCAAGCTCTCATATGTACAAAAGCAAACTCTTTGTTTGAGATGCTAAAGTCACAAGAAGGTGAAGGGAGTTCCACCCCGACTTTTAATGCCAGTAAGGGCTGGTTTCACCGGTTTAAACGGCGTTCAAATCTTCACAATATCCGCATAACGGGTGAAGCCGCCAGCGCAGACACTCAAGCTGCAACAGAGTTTCCAGACGAGTTTCAAGAGTTTGTAGCACGAAAAAAAATTCCTGCCTGTGTCATTTTCAACGTTGATGAGACCGGGCTTTACTGGAAAAAAATGCCTTCTAAAACTTTCATATCTAAAGAAGAACGTCAAGCTAGCGGTTTCAAAGTCGCGAAAGATAGATTGACTTTACTGCTGGGTGGTAATGCCACTGGTGATTTTAAGCTTAAACCTTTACTGGTGTATCAATCAGAAACACCCCGAGCAATGCGAGGTACTAATAAAGCAAGCCTACCAGTTGTGTGGCGATCCAACCGAAAGGCGTGGGTTACACGAGAAGTTTTTCAAGATTGGTATTCTAACAGTTTTTGCCCCTCAGTCAAATCCTACTGTGACAGAAACGGACTTGAACGTAGAGTTATACTACTCTTAGACAATGCCCCAGGACATCCAACCGTTTTAGATACGCCCAGAGACTTAAAAGTGTACGTAAAGTTCCTTCCACCAAACACTACGTCAATATTACAACCTATGGACCAGGGAGCAATAGCAAACTTCAAAGCTTATTACCATCGCCGCACATTTAGCCAGCTGATTCATGAAACTGACGGCGAAGGAAGACAGTCTATGCGAGAGTGGTGGAAATCATACAACATCATGAAGGCAATACACAACATAGACCAGGCCTGGAATGAAGTTAAAAAAAATTGCATGAATGGTGTGTGGCGTAATCTTTGGCCTGATGTAGTGGAAGCACCTAGGAGAAGTGTTCAGATGCAGAGACAAGTGCTTGAAGACATTGCTACAATGATTGAAGGCTCTGAACTGGAAGGTGTCACAGTAGAAGATCTCGAAAATCTTATAGCGATGGATGACGAACCTCTCAGCAACGAAGATTTAATCGAGTTACAGAATAATCCTTTCAATAGTGAGGAGGAACAAGTAGAAGAGAGAGTTTTATCTTCAAGTGCAATACAAAATGCTCTTTCAAAGATTTATTCAGGTTTGGACATATTGCAGAGCATAGACAGTGATGATGACCGTGTTTTAACAGTGGTGTGTCAATCAGTAAAAAGCAGTGTCGCGTGTTATGAAAATATTTTACAAGATCGTAAACGAAACGCAACCCAGAAGACAATAGATACATTTTTCCGTAAAAAAAATGTATAATGTAACGCTACACAATGTGGTTTTAGAATTAAAGTATTGATTTGCATTTTGTTATGACTTTTGGTTATGATTAAACGTGACCCCCTTATACGCGAATTTCACTTAACGCGAATTTTTGCGGAACGTATCCCTCGCGTAAAGCGGGGTATTACTGTAATCCTAGGTTTTCGTCGAAAGGTTTCAAGCCGTTTTCGGAATCGTCTACGCTTACAAAGATAACTCGTTTAAAAGTATAAGATTATACGTATTAGTACTATTATAAAATATATGACTGAAATGATAATATTAAATGGTTCAACTGACCAAAGATATTGAAACAAAGACCTTGGATTTTAGTAAATTGATTAACGTAAAAGTGGGTATCTACTATCTACCTACAGTGTAGGTAAGGTGAAACTCTTTGACGTCTTTTGATATAACGTAAAACTTTCTATAACGTAGAAATTATAAAAAAGTTATAGAAATTATAGTTAAAGGTTGGTTACCTTAAAAATTTATCAGCGTTACTGTTTACAAAAGGCTCCGACCACGCTCCGACTAATCTTTGAGGTGCCGCTAAGAAAGACACCTGAGGTCGTAAACAGCCGCCTTGCTTTTATTATTGTTAATTGCCTAAACACGTGTGACATTACCATTGATCGGAATAGGTAGACTGTATTTACATAAACTTCGCCAGAGAACAGAGACGTTTTATACAGTTAATGCTTACAACCCATTACGTCCCCACTGCAGGGGCACGGGTCTCTTCCCATAACTCGGGAAGGTTAGGTTAAGTCCGGATTGTTGGAGGTTATGGGGCTAGTGGCCAACCCCGTGTCAGTAGTTTCAAGCCGCCTATAGGGCCTCCGACATGGCTTAACGACTACCATCTTAGCGATAGAAGCTGGCACCAACGGCTTAACGTGCCTTGCGAAGCACGGAAACGGTCGAGATAAATGCCACTAACAAACAAACCCATCCAGGTTAAGACTGTGTCTGTAGTCAGTTAACCTGCGTGATCGATACGACCACGCAAGTCGCACTGAGCCACAACCCCTTCTTTTTAACAGTGTATTGCTGTAAATATACTTAAAATCTGGTGCATTTTTAGTTTTGACACGTCGCCTAGAAAGAGAGTTATTAATCATATTTTTTATTTTACGAAAATGCAATATAATCGAATTCCACACGGACCAAGTCGCAGGCGGAAAGCTATTTTCCAATAAAATTAATTCGCTCCCGTGATGTCAGGAAACCCGGGATAATTGACGCAGAAAAATTTTTTGTCGTGACTCCGCTCTGTTCCTTGAAGTTTAGGTAAATATAGTAGACTATATTCCGATCACTGGACATTACTCTTGGATTGCATTGTCTTTAGGAATGTTGGCCCGTTACTATTAAACATACTACAATAATCAATCCGGACTTGGCCCCCGTGTGTGGAGTATGGCCTAACCTTCCCGATGCCGATGTGCGTGCCTCTGCAGTGGGGACGTAATGAGTTGCTGTTGATACTATAATACGCACCTCCATATAACGAAAACTCTATAAAGAAAAAAATGCTCGGTCCCTTGAGTTTCTTCATAAAGAGTTTAAACGTATGTAACTTTGGTCGCTGTGGAACTTAAGCTGAAGAAGCTTAAGATTTGTGTGAAAATATGTTCATAGTGGATTCTTACTTAAATATCAAAATCTATGGATTCGTTTAGGAAAGTTGTTCAGCTTCAAACACAGGTAGCATCTACCCTTTGAGTTTTCAGTGCTAAAAACACCCGGAAGGTATGTAAAAGAATTTTGACAAGAAAGTTTTGTTAAAATGAAAATGCCAGCTCCACTTACCCTTTTCTTGTAACTGCTTAGCACATAAATATACACCAAACGCACAGCACAGCACGTCCTTCAATGGTTTTAAAATTATTTCTGCGACCGGCGGAACCACATGCATGGACTACATTACTCCTATGACCGGACCGTTCAACTCAAAGCAAGGACACAGAGTGGCGGGCGGCACGGGGTGCGGCGGTGCGGCAGGGTGACCATTTCAAAAATTGCTCTGCCCGGCACTGGCAAAATAATTTGCCGAAATCTGCCACACTACGTGGAACCCCTGTATTATGGATAATTATGTATATGGTTTACGTACATAAAAAATAACTAGCTGGGAGACCGAGCGTCGCTCGTTTAATCGGAGTTTTTATAAACTAAGATAACTTGTTTAGTAGTACAATATAACATATATTTTCTATGAAACATTTTGCAGGGTGTTGTTTTATTCGATAGTGACATTCTAAGGACGAAAGGACAAGCAATATTTGTTCTGAAAATATCTATAATATTTTTTTAATATAATTTTATTCTATTAAAAAAAATACATGCAAATTATCTTATTATTGTTATTTTTGGATAAAAAACAGAAAAATATTCAATGAAATTATATTATTATTATTCCGTAATATTAGAAAGTTATTCATTATTTATTATGATATTAGTCAGTAACATCAAACAGTTTTGGCGACTTTTTAGAGATTTTCTTATTGCAAATGTTATCAGCGCCATCTAGTTGAGTTTAGGGAAAGCCGTGGAAAATTCCCTATTGCGTAACATGGGTCAGGGCGCATAATCAGGTGTGTAATTCACTTATACGGCGAAAGATGGCGCTATAGATAAAAATTCGTTCAAATGTCTCTAAAATCTTTTTTTTTATCACACTTAAGTCTTTTTATTTATGTACATATTTACATAAGTTCACACAAAATAAAAAATAAAAATACAAAAGAAACTATAAAGTCAAAGGATTGGGAGGGATAAGCTCGCACCAAAAGAGTTAGTCTGCCAAAGTACTCGTAAGCAATGGTTAAAAATAAGCATCATATGCCTTCATATTTTATGTATTTTCGCTCAAATCTCCTTAAAATGAATATTTTCGAAGATAATTTCCTCATAGATCGATTTCTGGTGATTTTTAACCCCTAATCCTAGATTTTCGTCGAGAGGTTTCAAGACGTTTTCAAAATCGTCTACGCTTACAAGATAACTCGTTTAATATATAAGATAAACGAGAAATTCCTGTACTTCGCATGAAACAAAAGTTGCAAGATTATTTTCTAGCATGCAAGTTATAAAAAAATAAAGCTAATATTAGGACATATGAAATTATACATTTTTTATTGAAATTTCAAAAATAATAAGGATTCCTTTGAAATCTGTCAAATTCTGCCACTTTTTTTAAATCGGTAGCTTATTCTGCCAGACTTATAACTTAGTAGCCAAATCTGCCCAAATGGCATAAATCTGCCACAAATGGTCACACTGCGTGGTGCTCGGGTTCCTAAAACACGGAAACGCGCACGACGCGACGGGGGGAGCTCGTTCTCTGTGCGGGGGGCTGGGCTACCTGTGCGAGGAGCGTAGCGCAGTTCAGTTTGATCAGAAATTAACAAAGCAGTGATTTGATTATATCTGCTTTGCGAGAAATATACCGCAAAACAATGAGATAATAAAGTACTAAGTACATCAAAAAGTTTGTTTTCAACTTGTCGATGTTACCCGATTTTAATTAATTTAAATACGGCGGCAAAATAATAACAAAACAAACCTCATAAATAACAATTTTCTGCTTAACTGTCCAATAGTTCTAATTATATGATACCAATTTAGGAAGGTTATCATTTTGTATGGCGCGGCCGCTTTCTCGTATACATTCTAATTTGGTCGGGTTATAGGGAAAATGTTCGTTCTTTCTTCTTTTGGGTGAATCTTTTTAAATCAACGTTATTCAAAGCTGAAACTTACAGGAAAGCTTGCTAGCAGGATGCTCTAATTTTATGTAAAATTTCATGTTACATAGTCTTATGGGAGCACTGAATTCAATCTTTAAACTTTCGCTTACTTAATTTCGTAATTAAATGGTATATCTCACTAATTGACTGGATAATACAATCCACAATTGCAGATATTATTAGGGTCTACTAGAGGAATATTTGAGTGCTCTTTATTCGATTGCAACTTCACTCGTTTTCTTGTAAATTAGAATTTCCTGATTTTCTAAACAAATTAATTACTAAAAAAATATCATGATTTTCAAAAAACTAACATTGCTCAAATTACGCACAAATTAAGATGTACTAGTGGTTTTTTTTTGAAATTTTTCCTATCAGCCGTTTTCGAGATACAGAAAACACCAAAACGTTACTGCAGCGGAATCTTGAATAATTCGAAAACCGTAAGATGCACAAATTCCGCTATTTGCGCACATTTATAACACGACGAAAGCTACTCAGTCATGTACTTTGTTATGAGCTAGACCGTCTTTTTCAAAATTATGCCGCTGAGGGAACGTTACCGTGGCGGAATCGGTTTTTTATGAATATCTCCGAAATCCGGGAGTTGACTGCATGAAAAATAAATTACGAAATATTACTGACTAAATAGCTCTTTAATTGAAATTGTTGAAAACCTTAATCACTTTAATTTTCATTACATTTTCAATTTTTAATTTATATGAATTTCCTAATTAGTATGCAAACTACTACTTTGAACAATGACGTCATCGTACAAAATTTCAAACATTTTTAGAACAAAATGCCGTTTTTGACATTTGATAAAAAGTAACTCAAATGACTAGCAGTCAACTACCGGATTGTAAGACGCACAAATTCCGCTGCTGGCGCACAATTAGTCCTAATGATGCTCTAATTCCCTATTATACTCACATCCTTCTAAGCTACAACATTCCGCTGGCGTCATGGACACAAAAAAACTATGAAACGTGCGCGAGGCGAATTAGTCACCGAAAGCACAGGTCTAACTCGGAGTAGAACTATCCACGAACTACCTAATTACTATTGAAAAAAAAACTTTTTTACAAAAACATCAAAAAGAGCGGACCCCGCCTTTGTGTGCGTGAAAGAAAAGGATAGAATGTGTTCGTTACGCATATTCAAGCACTGTAGCAGAAAAGAGAAGACCGAACATCAAGCGCGAGCCGAGTTTTAACACACACTACATGATTTTTCAGTCAGGACTTGTCAACATTTAGGCCCGCTATTAATAAAATTTCGCTTTTAAATTAAATTACTGCGCTCGCCACGTACCGAGTGACTGGAGACAACGACGTGAAGAATGGCACTATTGGCACTGTAAATGAGTAGGGAACATAACACGAGTTTGTCGGCTGGCAAAGTCCACGTTTGGGCTAGTAGAACCGCGTGCTTACACTCTCACAGTCGTGCCAGCAAGGAGCGGCTTTCACATCTGACATTACAATAAAACGGTGAGTATTGGAATAAGGTACTTTCCATACAAAATCACATTATTTGTTATGTGAAGTCTACGACCCTACCCTATCACTTGCTACTAATTATGAATGTTTATTGTTAATTTATGTTGAGATAATTATGTGCATGCCAGATGGTAAAAAGGGATTCGCGAGAAAGTGTACACACATTTTAAATAACAATAACATATCGTATCTACAAAGTCATTAATTATTAAAAATAAAAAATAAAATCTGCGGCACAACTTTAGGCCTGCGGCCCGCGGTTGGGAAACTCTGGCGCGGGCAACGTTGCCACTCCGCGCTCGGCGGCGGCGCCACCGTCGCTTGCCAGTCGCGGCTCGCGAGTCATGCAGATAGTATGTATTCTGTGGGCTACCACGCGACCGCGCGGACGCGCGTATCCTTTTCGGTGATCGTAGGTATTTTGTTTCGATAATTTAGTTTTTCGTAAATAGTTTGTGTTTTATTTTTACTATGCCAAATAATTACGTCGTCGGTTAAGTGTTCGTGGTAATGGAAATTGTGAATTGTGTGCATGGTGGATGTTGGATTAGTGTGAGGTGGTGTTGTACTTGCGGATGCATAACACTACAGAGTCCACAACAACAGTCTACCAGGTAAGATTTTACTAACAACTTTGTAGGCAAGATAGATTGTTACAAAAGCTTTTATCTCTCTCAGGCGATGCTAATGTACGGTTGATGATCTGTGTGAATGGCCCGCTAGGTTTTATTTACTTTCTTGAAAGTGTTTATGGTAGGACTTAGAAAGCATAAGTAAAATTCCTGCCCAAAGCGACAACTTTGAGCAGTGGCAATGAGGTCAGAGGTTATTCTTAGGGGCGGTGAGGCTGATGTTGGATTATAACCTTAGGGGTGCTATGCCTTGTAATGCAAAAATAAACAATACTTTTTGATTTATTTTTTTGGACTCGGGACTTAGAAAATTTTCGAGTTTTTTTTTTGTTCGCAACTCCGCCTTTTTACTGTTGTATCATGTAAGGGCTACCAAGAGAGACAATTTTGCTCATGTGACATTTTTATGTAAGATGTACCGTTTTTGAAAAACTGCAACCAAAATCCAAAACTCCACTAAGAGTAGACCTAGGGATTTAGTCATGATGACCCTATTCTAAAGATGGATATGCGATAGAGGGGCGGAGTCCCTGGCCCCGGAGTGTACCCTTAGGGTCTCTAAGGGTACACTCCTAATAAAAATGATTGTTCCTATCTTGTAGCAATTGTGTCGGGAGCTGGGTCTGGATTTTTGGATAAGCTCACATTGCCTAATTTACCAACTTACGAAGTGCAACAGCTGATCACAAAAACAAATCGCATGAAAATGCGCGGGACGGGACGCGGTGGGGGCGAAAGGACGCAACGTTGCTTGCCTAACTTAGTAGGTACCTACGACAAGCGGTCACACACACGCTTGCGGCAATGAATTGCTGCACGTACATTGCGTGCTTAAAAATGATCACATGTCTAAAAAAAGGTTTTTTTAAAAAAAGAAAATGGTTATTAAACTTCATATAGGACGTACATAAACCCCGTGAAGTTTCCGGGAGAGGTCTTTTTACACCCTGTATATGAAGTCATCAAATTTGTAAAAGGCAATATCCACTTATTTGAATTCATTACAAGCCAACGACGATCGGATCAACTACATTTGATGCCCTGTAATACCACGTTTTTAAATAAAAGTGTATTTGCAATGGCGCCAAAATTATACAATAAATTGCCCAAGACACTAAAGAAATGTAATAATAATGATGAATTTAATAGTAATGTGTTCAATTTTTTAATCAATAAATCATATTATACTATTGACGAATATTTAAATGACAAATGTTAATTATAATTTTGGATCAATTTAATAATATTGTATTGTAATTGTATTGACATGTGTATTTTTTTGGTTTAATTTTATATTTCAATGACAGGTGATATTATTTAATTTAAATGGTTTGGAATGTGACTTTACTATTATAATAATTTATGAATCTAACTAACCAAATTTTGTATGCCTATTGGCGAAACATAGAGAACATTAATTATTATATTTTGTTTTATCATCCTGTATTTACCTATGTTTGACGAAAATAAATAAATTGAAATTGAAATTGAAGGTCCAACTTCGAAAAAGAGATCAATCCGATTCGGCTGGGCAGAGCTCGGGAAGCTCCGCAATATCTTCGCGTCTAAAATATCGCATTATCTCAAGACTAAGGTCTTTGACCAGTGATGACATATGGAACTGAGACATATGTATGTAGTTGCTTACTATGGGCCTCGTAGAAGGCTCAAGGTCACCTAAAGGGCTAAGTAACGTGCTGTGCCTGGAGTTTCGTTGGAGGGCGAAGCTCATAACTCGTAGAGCAGATGGCCTTTGGGGCATTAAAGTTCTCGAGTGGCGCTCGCGCACTGGAAGACGCAGAGTAGGTAAGCCTCCCACTCGGTGGACCGTTAACCTGGTGAAGGTTGCGGGAAGCCTCTGGATGTGCGCAGAGCAGGACCGGCTGTGTGGAAATCCTTGGGGGAAGCCTTTGTCCAGCAGTGAAAGTCTTTCGGCTGATGATGACGATAACATAAATTACAAAATTTATAATTCTAGCTTCTGCATACGACTTTGTCTGCGTGGACTTCCGTATTATTATTTACTGGGATAAAAAGTATCCTTTGTGTTAATCGAGGTAGTTAATTATCTGTGTGCCAAACTTCATCTAAAGCCATTCAATCGTTTTTGTGTATAATAAACATACAAACTTTCAGATTTATTATATTATAGTTGTGATTATAGTAGGATACGTTTTATTATACACTTAGGCTGCGTTGCAAAACGACTTCGTGATCCGTGTAATGTATAACATGAGACAGCACTGCAGACTTTTGACAAGTAAAATCTAACCCGTTTTGTAAAGGGGCCTTGAAAGGTGGTCAAAACCTTTTTATTTACAAATTGTATATATGTAGTTTTTTTAATAATCGTAATCGTAAACATTTTTTCTACGGTGCACTGCATCGTTATTAATCACTATCACTTGCTACTAATTATGAATGTTTATTGTTAATTTATGTTGAGATAATTATGTGCATGTCAGATGGTAAAAAGGGATTCGCGAGAAAGTGTACACACATTTTAAATAACAATAACATATCGTATCCCCAAAGTCATTAATTATTAAAAATAAAAAATAAAATCTGCGGCACAACTTTAGGCCTGCGGCCCGCGGTTGGGAAACTCTGGCGCGGGCAACGTTGCCACTCCGCGCTCGGCGGCGGCGCCACCGTCGCTTGCCAGTCGCGGCTCGCGAGTCATGCAGATAGTATGTATTCTGTGGGCTACCACGCGACCGCGCGGACGCGCGTATCCTTTTCGGTGATCGTAGGTATTTTGTTTCGATAATTTGGTTTTTCGTAAATAGTTTGTGTTTTATTTTTACTATGCCAAATAATTACGTCGTCGGTTAAGTGTTCGTGGTAATGGAAATTGTGAATTGTGTGCATGGTGGATGTTGGATTAGTGTGAGGTGGTGTTGTACTTGCGGATGCATAACACTACAGAGTCCACAACAACAGTCTACCAGGTAAGGTTTTACTAACAACTTTGTAGGCAAGATAGATTGTTACAAAAGCTTTTATCTCTCTCAGGTAGGGATGGGTAAGGGAGTAAAAACTCAGTCAGAGTAAATACTGAGTTTGAGTAAATACTGAGTATTTACTATATTAACTGAGTATTTACTCTCTAGAGACAGTAAAAACTTTTTATCGGTTATTTTTGCATGACATGGTAATCATGGTATACATATAAGGTGCTTCCAAAATATATGCCACCGCTGCAATGGGAGTAAGAGTCATGCATATAGATTACAATAGTAAAAAAAATTCGTGCCCCGGAGTCGTTAAATTGATTTGGGAGACTAAACAATTTTTTTTTACTTTGATTCACTTTCGCACAACACGGTCCGTCAAGTACGTATACGCTCCGTCATGAAGTCATGAATGAACTCGATGTCATTTCACTGAATGAAAGCAACGCACGCTCGTATCTCTTTTTACAGGTTAATTTAGTGAACAGCTGATTGTCTTTAAATTAAATGTAGAGCAGAATAAACAAACTTACCAGTTATTAAAACGGCTTATTCACGTAACAAGGTGATAAACTTACCATCGCACATTGACAGGCTTTGGACTGTTAAATTACGTACTGAAAAGTATCTGTTAATAAAAAGTTTAGGTAGGTAAGGCATCTACTCAAGAGTAGATGCGTAAAATTAAAAAGAACGTGTATTACAGTAAGTAACTTGGCGTGTTTCTAAGTTCATCACCTTATTTACAAGGATTTGCACAACACAACACTGGTGGCTGGCTGACTCACACCAAACCTCTGTTCATACGGGTTTACGGCAAACGCAGGGATGTTATTTGCACTCGCGGTGGTAGAGTGTCAATCACCTTATTTACAAGCTATTTCACAACACAACAAAGTTTTACATCAGTTTTACAACACAGTAAAATTCTCGAGTGGTGACCGCGCACTGGAATACGCAGTGTGGGCAGGCCCCCGACTCGGTGGACCGACGAAGACCTGGTGAAAGTTGCGGGAAGCCGCTGGATGCGAGCCGCACAGAACCGGTCGGTGTGGAAATCCTTGGGGGAGGCCTTAGTCCAGCAATGGACGTTTTTCGGTTGATGATGATGACACAACACAACACTGGTGGCTGACTCTTACACCAAAACTTTGCTCATACAGGTTTACGGCATGCGCAGGGATGTTATTGCACTCGCGATCAGAGGGTATCGCGGTAGCAGAGTATCATTTCAAGATACTCTTGATTCGTATGTACGTCTGGGTGACATGGTTATCTCACTCGCGGACGGGGGCGCAGGCGGTGCAGAACGTTCGCGTCACGCCTGCGCGTCACCGCTGCGCATAGCGAACTGACCTCTGACCTGTACAAGGGCGCGCGGGCGCCAACCACCCCCGTCCGCCGGGTCGCGCCCCGCTCCCGAGTGAGAATGCGAAAGGGTGCGGACAGATCAAAGCCTTTTGCAGCACGACACAAGTGCCGAATTTGTTTGATGTCGAGCCGCAACGTCGGTGCGTTTAAGCATGTTTTCGCGCGCCTGGTTTCATTCAATACAATACGGGATGGCTTAATAAAGTAAAGCAATTTATTTTTATGATTGTTATTTTTTTGTATGGAAAAAAAAGAATAGTTTCCGGACATGAATGTCTCATTTTCGTGATCACTATACATGATACTTTCTCCCATTTCAACCGTGGCATATATTTTAGAAGCACCCTATATAATAAAATCAAGACCAATGCAATGTGAGGAAAATATATATTAAAAAAAACATGCGTTTTTTTTTTGGGTCTTCGTGTTGGAGTTTATTTTAACCTTTCGCTTGCCTTCCATATTTGAATATCGTTTCAAAGCATCTTGTGCGCACTCATGGTTGAATATGTTTAAATTCTTCAACCACTAACTGGGCAATTTTTTTTCTTCTTGAGACCCGTCTAGCTGTGCGGCATCGATCTCAGAGGTAATCTGTTAGGCAATGGAATATTACATCCCGTTCTCTGACATTCCTCTTGAGAATCAAGCTCGCCCGTGGTTCAATGCCGAATACTCAGCTGCCGAGGCAGTAAAACATTCGGCGTACCAAGCTTGGGCTGATGCTCGCAGTCGCAAAGCTCCGGGTACGCAAGATAAGAAAAGAACCTTTAATAGAGCCGCAAAGTCCTACGAAAAGACGCTACGCAGGGCACGCCTCGACCACATACGCCGCATCGGATCACAACTTGCCTCCTATCCCTCTGGGAGTAAGGCTTTTTGGTCCCTGGCTAAATCGGTCGAGGCGAATTTCTGTCGTGCCGTCTCTGCCTCCACTGCTGAAACCTGATGGAACACTGGCTCACATAGCAACTGATAAGGCAAACTTGTTGCTGAAAATATTCGCGTTTGGATTCTACGAATAGTACACCACCCCACTTACCTCCTTGCGGTACTACAATGACTCCAATCTGTATCCGCCAAAAGGTTCTTAATACACTTTACAATCTAGACGTGAACAAAGCCAGTGTACCTGATGGTATACCAGCCATAGTTCTCAAGAACTGCGCTCCTGAGTTGTCTCCTGTTCTGACACGTCTGTACCGTCTCTCTCTTAAGACAGGTGTAGTCCCAAAGTCCTGGAAGCTTGCCAACGAGCAACCTGTGCCCAAAAAAGGTAGCCGTGTGGATCCTGCCAACTACCGCCCCATAGCAATCACTTCCACAATCCAAGATTATGGAACGTGTACTGAATAACCTCATTCTTGCATATCTCGAAGACAATGACCTTCTTAGCGATCGACAATACGGGTTTCGCCGAGGAGATCTTCCTGTGTATGCTACGCATGTTTGGGGCGAGGCCATTGAGAAACATGGTGAAGCACTCGTTGTGTCTCTCGACATCTCAAAGGCTTTTGATAGGGTCTGGCACGCCAACCTTATTGGCAAGCTTCCATCTTACGGGCTCCCTGTGAGCTTGTGCAACTGAGTATCCAATTTCCTGAGGGAACGGTCGATTCGGGTAGTCGTTGATGGCTGCTTGTCTGACCTATTGGTTATCGATGCCGGGGTACCTCAGGGTTCGGTTCTTTGTGCAACTCTATTCCTGCTACATATAAGGCCGTGGCCTGGATGCAAGCGACGGCGACAGTGACAGCGACAGCGACAGCGACGGCGACAGCAACAACGACAGCGACAGCGATGACTGTTCACGACGCAAGCGACAAGGTCACTGGGTTTGCGGCGACGTAGTGACGTGACTCTGTCGATGTTGGTCTGTCGCGATGTCGATATTTCGATATTTTCATAATTATTCTTACTAATAACACCTAACATAAAAAACCATCTACATAGTGCCAATACTCACCGAGTAAAATGGCTATGATGGACGGACGGACAGGGCGAAATTATACGGGTCCCTTTTTTGCCATTTTGGCTACGGAACCCTAAAAAAAAACAAGTTACACGCATTAGTGGTACATAAAAGTTTCCCGTGTGCGCGGAGCCTAAAGTGATTTTTTAGTTGGTAACACTACGAATAACAACTCTATTGATAAAGATTTTAAGGGGAATCCCCTAAATAAAATGTTAATAATGTTATATCGTCAGACTACTTAGAACTTAGAAAACTTAAAGAACGTAGAAAAACGTAAAAAAGTGTCATACAGATAAATATTAGATAAAATATAATAACTTATTTTTTGTTAGTAAAACATAAATACTCAGTAAAAAGTAAAAAAAGAGTACTTATAATAGTTTTTACTGAGTATTTACTCTGGCATGAGTAAATACTGCAGTACTTACCCATCCCTACTCTCAGGCGATGCTAATGTACGGTTGATGATCTGTGTGAATGGCCCGCTAGGTTTTATTTACTTTCTTGAAAGTGTTTATGGTAGGACTTAGAAAGCATAAGTAAAATTCCTGCCCAAAGCGACAACTTTGAGCAGTGGCAATGAGGTTAGAGGTTATTCTTAGGGGCGGTGAGGCTGATGTTGGAGTATAACCTTAGGGGTGCTATGCCTTGTAATGCAAAAATAAACAATACTTTGTGATTTATTTTTTTGGACTCGGGACTTAGAAAATTTTCGAGTTTTTTTTTTGTTCGCAACTCCGCCTTTTTACTGTTGTATCATGTAAGGGCTACCAAGAGAGGCAATTTCGCTCATGTGACATTTTTATGTAAGATGTACCGTTTTTGAAAAACTGCAACCAAAATCCAAAACTCCACTAAGAGTAGACCTAGGGATTTAGTCATGATGACCCTATTCTAAAGATGGATATGCGATAGAGGGGCGGAGTCCCTGGCCCCGGAGTGTACCCTTAGGGTCTCTAAGGGTACACTCCTAATAAAAATGATTGTTCCTATCTTGTAGCAATTGTGTCGGGAGCTGGGTCTGGATTTTTGGATAAGCTCACATTGCCTAATTTACCAACTTACGAAGTGCAACAGCTGATCACAAAAACAAATCGCATGAAAATGCGCGGGACGGGACGCGGTGGGGGCGAAAGGACGCAACGTTGCTTGCCTAACTTAGTAGGTACCTACGACAAGCGGTCACACACACGCTTGCGGCAATGAATTGCTGCACGTACATTGCGTGCTTAAAAATGATCACATGTCTAAAAAAAGGTTTTTTTAAAAAAAGAAAATGGTTATTAAACTTCATATAGGACGTACATAAACCCCGTGAAGTTTCCGGGAGAGGTCTTTTTACACCCTGTATATGAAGTCATCAAATTTGTAAAAGGCAATATCCACTTATTTGAATTCATTACAAGCCAACGACGATCGGATCAACTACATTTGATGCCCTGTAATACCACGTTTTTAAATAAAAGTGTATTTGCAATGGCGCCAAAATTATACAATAAATTGCCCAAGACACTAAAGAAATGTAATAATAATGATGAATTTAATAGTAATGTGTTCAATTTTTTAATCAATAAATCATATTATACTATTGACGAATATTTAAATGACAAATGTTAATTATAATTTTGGATCAATTTAATAATATTGTATTGTAATTGTATTGACATGTGTATTTTTTTGGTTTAATTTTATATTTCAATGACAGGTGATATTATTTAATTTAAATGGTTTGGAATGTGACTTTACTATTATAATAATTTATGAATCTAACTAACCAAATTTTGTATGCCTATTGGCGAAACATAGAGAACATTAATTATTATATTTTGTTTTATCATCCTGTATTTACCTATGTTTGACGAAAATAAATAAATTGAAATTGAAATTGAAGGTCCAACTTCGAAAAAGAGATCAATCCGATTCGGCTGGGCAGAGCTCGGGAAGCTCCGCAATATCTTCGCGTCTAAAATATCGCATTATCTCAAGACTAAGGTCTTTGACCAGTGATGACATATGGAACTGAGACATATGTATGTAGTTGCTTACTATGGGCCTCGTAGAAGGCTCAAGGTCACCTAAAGGGCTAAGTAACGTGCTGTGCCTGGAGTTTCGTTGGAGGGCGAAGCTCATAACTCGTAGAGCAGATGGCCTTTGGGGCATTAAAGTTCTCGAGTGGCGCTCGCGCACTGGAAGACGCAGAGTAGGTAAGCCTCCCACTCGGTGGACCGTTAACCTGGTGAAGGTTGCGGGAAGCCTCTGGATGTGCGCAGAGCAGGACCGGCTGTGTGGAAATCCTTGGGGGAAGCCTTTGTCCAGCAGTGAAAGTCTTTCGGCTGATGATGACGATAACATAAATTACAAAATTTATAATTCTAGCTTCTGCATACGACTTTGTCTGCGTGGACTTCCGTATTATTATTTACTGGGATAAAAAGTATCCTTTGTGTTAATCGAGGTAGTTAATTATCTGTGTGCCAAACTTCATCTAAAGCCATTCAATCGTTTTTGTGTATAATAAACATACAAACTTTCAGATTTATTATATTATAGTTGTGATTATAGTAGGATACGTTTTATTATACACTTAGGCTGCGTTGCAAAACGACTTCGTGATCCGTGTAATGTATAACATGAGACAGCACTGCAGACTTTTGACAAGTAAAATCTAACCCGTTTTGTAAAGGGGCCTTGAAAGGTGGTCAAAACCTTTTTATTTACAAATTGTATATATGTAGTTTTTTTAATAATCGTAATCGTAAACATTTTTTCTACGGTGCACTGCATCGTTATTAATCACTATCACTTGCTACTAATTATGAATGTTTATTGTTAATTTATGTTGAGATAATTATGTGCATGCCAGATGGTAAAAAGGGATTCGCGAGAAAGTGTACACACATTTTAAATAACAATAACATATCGTATCCCCAAAGTCATCAATTATTAAAAATAAAAAATAAAATCTGCGGCACAACTTTAGGCCTGCGGCCCGCGGTTGGGAAACTCTGGCGCGGGCAACGTTGCCACTCCGCGCTCGGCGGCGGCGCCACCGTCGCTTGCCAGTCGCGGCTCGCGAGTCATGCAGATAGTATGTATTCTGTGGGCTACCACGCGACCGCGCGGACGCGCGTATCCTTTTCGGTGATCGTAGGTATTTTGTTTCGATAATTTGGTTTTTCGTAAATAGTTTGTGTTTTATTTTTACTATGCCAAATAATTACGTCGTCGGTTAAGTGTTCGTGGTAATGGAAATTGTGAATTGTGTGCATGGTGGATGTTGGATTAGTGTGAGGTGGTGTTGTACTTGCGGATGCATAACACTACAGAGTCCACAACAACAGTCTACCAGGTAAGGTTTTACTAACAACTTTGTAGGCAAGATAGATTGTTACAAAAGCTTTTATCTCTCTCAGGTAGGGATGGGTAAGGGAGTAAAAACTCAGTCAGAGTAAATACTGAGTTTGAGTAAATACTGAGTATTTACTATATTAACTGAGTATTTACTCTCTAGAGACAGTAAAAACTTTTTATCGGTTATTTTTGCATGACATGGTAATCATGGTATACATATAAGGTGCTTCCAAAATATATGCCACCGCTGCAATGGGAGTAAGAGTCATGCATATAGATTACAATAGTAAAAAAAATTCGTGCCCCGGAGTCGTTAAATTGATTTGGGAGACTAAACAATTTTTTTTTACTTTGATTCACTTTCGCACAACACGGTCCGTCAAGTACGTATACGCTCCGTCATGAAGTCATGAATGAACTCGATGTCATTTCACTGAATGAAAGCAACGCACGCTCGTATCTCTTTTTACAGGTTAATTTAGTGAACAGCTGATTGTCTTTAAATTAAATGTAGAGCAGAATAAACAAACTTACCAGTTATTAAAACGGCTTATTCACGTAACAAGGTGATAAACTTACCATCGCACATTGACAGGCTTTGGACTGTTAAATTACGTACTGAAAAGTATCTGTTAATAAAAAGTTTAGGTAGGTAAGGCATCTACTCAAGAGTAGATGCGTAAAATTAAAAAGAACGTGTATTACAGTAAGTAACTTGGCGTGTTTCTAAGTTCATCACCTTATTTACAAGGATTTGCACAACACAACACTGGTGGCTGGCTGACTCACACCAAACCTCTGTTCATACGGGTTTACGGCAAACGCAGGGATGTTATTTGCACTCGCGGTGGTAGAGTGTCAATCACCTTATTTACAAGCTATTTCACAACACAACAAAGTTTTACATCAGTTTTACAACACAGTAAAATTCTCGAGTGGTGACCGCGCACTGGAATACGCAGTGTGGGCAGGCCCCCGACTCGGTGGACCGACGAAGACCTGGTGAAAGTTGCGGGAAGCCGCTGGATGCGAGCCGCACAGAACCGGTCGGTGTGGAAATCCTTGGGGGAGGCCTTAGTCCAGCAATGGACGTTTTTCGGTTGATGATGATGACACAACACAACACTGGTGGCTGACTCTTACACCAAAACTTTGCTCATACAGGTTTACGGCATGCGCAGGGATGTTATTGCACTCGCGATCAGAGGGTATCGCGGTAGCAGAGTATCATTTCAAGATACTCTTGATTCGTATGTACGTCTGGGTGACATGGTTATCTCACTCGCGGACGGGGGCGCAGGCGGTGCAGAACGTTCGCGTCACGCCTGCGCGTCACCGCTGCGCATAGCGAACTGACCTCTGACCTGTACAAGGGCGCGCGGGCGCCAACCACCCCCGTCCGCCGGGTCGCGCCCCGCTCCCGAGTGAGAATGCGAAAGGGTGCGGACAGATCAAAGCCTTTTGCAGCACGACACAAGTGCCGAATTTGTTTGATGTCGAGCCGCAACGTCGGTGCGTTTAAGCATGTTTTCGCGCGCCTGGTTTCATTCAATACAATACGGGATGGCTTAATAAAGTAAAGCAATTTATTTTTATGATTGTTATTTTTTTGTATGGAAAAAAAAGAATAGTTTCCGGACATGAATGTCTCATTTTCGTGATCACTATACATGATACTTTCTCCCATTTCAACCGTGGCATATATTTTAGAAGCACCCTATATAATAAAATCAAGACCAATGCAATGTGAGGAAAATATATATTAAAAAAAACATGCGTTTTTTTTTTGGGTCTTCGTGTTGGAGTTTATTTTAACCTTTCGCTTGCCTTCCATATTTGAATATCGTTTCAAAGCATCTTGTGCGCACTCATGGTTGAATATGTTTAAATTCTTCAACCACTAACTGGGCAATTTTTTTTCTTCTTGAGACCCGTCTAGCTGTGCGGCATCGATCTCAGAGGTAATCTGTTAGGCAATGGAATATTACATCCCGTTCTCTGACATTCCTCTTGAGAATCAAGCTCGCCCGTGGTTCAATGCCGAATACTCAGCTGCCGAGGCAGTAAAACATTCGGCGTACCAAGCTTGGGCTGATGCTCGCAGTCGCAAAGCTCCGGGTACGCAAGATAAGAAAAGAACCTTTAATAGAGCCGCAAAGTCCTACGAAAAGACGCTACGCAGGGCACGCCTCGACCACATACGCCGCATCGGATCACAACTTGCCTCCTATCCCTCTGGGAGTAAGGCTTTTTGGTCCCTGGCTAAATCGGTCGAGGCGAATTTCTGTCGTGCCGTCTCTGCCTCCACTGCTGAAACCTGATGGAACACTGGCTCACATAGCAACTGATAAGGCAAACTTGTTGCTGAAAATATTCGCGTTTGGATTCTACGAATAGTACACCACCCCACTTACCTCCTTGCGGTACTACAATGACTCCAATCTGTATCCGCCAAAAGGTTCTTAATACACTTTACAATCTAGACGTGAACAAAGCCAGTGTACCTGATGGTATACCAGCCATAGTTCTCAAGAACTGCGCTCCTGAGTTGTCTCCTGTTCTGACACGTCTGTACCGTCTCTCTCTTAAGACAGGTGTAGTCCCAAAGTCCTGGAAGCTTGCCAACGAGCAACCTGTGCCCAAAAAAGGTAGCCGTGTGGATCCTGCCAACTACCGCCCCATAGCAATCACTTCCACAATCCAAGATTATGGAACGTGTACTGAATAACCTCATTCTTGCATATCTCGAAGACAATGACCTTCTTAGCGATCGACAATACGGGTTTCGCCGAGGAGATCTTCCTGTGTATGCTACGCATGTTTGGGGCGAGGCCATTGAGAAACATGGTGAAGCACTCGTTGTGTCTCTCGACATCTCAAAGGCTTTTGATAGGGTCTGGCACGCCAACCTTATTGGCAAGCTTCCATCTTACGGGCTCCCTGTGAGCTTGTGCAACTGAGTATCCAATTTCCTGAGGGAACGGTCGATTCGGGTAGTCGTTGATGGCTGCTTGTCTGACCTATTGGTTATCGATGCCGGGGTACCTCAGGGTTCGGTTCTTTGTGCAACTCTATTCCTGCTACATATAAGGCCGTGGCCTGGATGCAAGCGACGGCGACAGTGACAGCGACAGCGACAGCGACGGCGACAGCAACAACGACAGCGACAGCGATGACTGTTCACGACGCAAGCGACAAGGTCACTGGGTTTGCGGCGACGTAGTGACGTGACTCTGTCGATGTTGGTCTGTCGCGATGTCGATATTTCGATATTTTCATAATTATTCTTACTAATAACACCTAACATAAAAAACCATCTACATAGTGCCAATACTCACCGAGTAAAATGGCTATGATGGACGGACGGACAGGGCGAAATTATACGGGTCCCTTTTTTGCCATTTTGGCTACGGAACCCTAAAAAAAAACAAGTTACACGCATTAGTGGTACATAAAAGTTTCCCGTGTGCGCGGAGCCTAAAGTGATTTTTTAGTTGGTAACACTACGAATAACAACTCTATTGATAAAGATTTTAAGGGGAATCCCCTAAATAAAATGTTAATAATGTTATATCGTCAGACTACTTAGAACTTAGAAAACTTAAAGAACGTAGAAAAACGTAAAAAAGTGTCATACAGATAAATATTAGATAAAATATAATAACTTATTAATTTTTTGTTAGTAAAACATAAATACTCAGTAAAAAGTAAAAAAAGAGTACTTATAATAGTTTTTACTGAGTATTTACTCTGGCATGAGTAAATACTGCAGTACTTACCCATCCCTACTCTCAGGCGATGCTAATGTACGGTTGATGATCTGTGTGAATGGCCCGCTAGGTTTTATTTACTTTCTTGAAAGTGTTTATGGTAGGACTTAGAAAGCATAAGTAAAATTCCTGCCCAAAGCGACAACTTTGAGCAGTGGCAATGAGGTTAGAGGTTATTCTTAGGGGCGGTGAGGCTGATGTTGGAGTATAACCTTAGGGGTGCTATGCCTTGTAATGCAAAAATAAACAATACTTTGTGATTTATTTTTTTGGACTCGGGACTTAGAAAATTTTCGAGTTTTTTTTTTGTTCGCAACTCCGCCTTTTTACTGTTGTATCATGTAAGGGCTACCAAGAGAGGCAATTTCGCTCATGTGACATTTTTATGTAAGATGTACCGTTTTTGAAAAACTGCAACCAAAATCCAAAACTCCACTAAGAGTAGACCTAGGGATTTAGTCATGATGACCCTATTCTAAAGATGGATATGCGATAGAGGGGCGGAGTCCCTGGCCCCGGAGTGTACCCTTAGGGTCTCTAAGGGTACACTCCTAATAAAAATGATTGTTCCTATCTTGTAGCAATTGTGTCGGGAGCTGGGTCTGGATTTTTGGATAAGCTCACATTGCCTAATTTACCAACTTACGAAGTGCAACAGCTGATCACAAAAACAAATCGCATGAAAATGCGCGGGACGGGACGCGGTGGGGGCGAAAGGACGCAACGTTGCTTGCCTAACTTAGTAGGTACCTACGACAAGCGGTCACACACACGCTTGCGGCAATGAATTGCTGCACGTACATTGCGTGCTTAAAAATGATCACATGTCTAAAAAAAGGTTTTTTTAAAAAAAGAAAATGGTTATTAAACTTCATATAGGACGTACATAAACCCCGTGAAGTTTCCGGGAGAGGTCTTTTTACACCCTGTATATGAAGTCATCAAATTTGTAAAAGGCAATATCCACTTATTTGAATTCATTACAAGCCAACGACGATCGGATCAACTACATTTGATGCCCTGTAATACCACGTTTTTAAATAAAAGTGTATTTGCAATGGCGCCAAAATTATACAATAAATTGCCCAAGACACTAAAGAAATGTAATAATAATGATGAATTTAATAGTAATGTGTTCAATTTTTTAATCAATAAATCATATTATACTATTGACGAATATTTAAATGACAAATGTTAATTATAATTTTGGATCAATTTAATAATATTGTATTGTAATTGTATTGACATGTGTATTTTTATGGTTTAATTTTATATTTCAATGACAGGTGATATTATTTAATTTAAATGGTTTGGAATGTGACTTTACTATTATAATAATTTATGAATCTAACTAACCAAATTTTGTATGCCTATTGGCGAAACATAGAGAACATTAATTATTATATTTTGTTTTATCATCCTGTATTTACCTATGTTTGACGAAAATAAATAAATTGAAATTGAAATTGAAGGTCCAACTTCGAAAAAGAGATCAATCCGATTCGGCTGGGCAGAGCTCGGGAAGCTCCGCAATATCTTCGCGTCTAAAATATCGCATTATCTCAAGACTAAGGTCTTTGACCAGTGATGACATATGGAACTGAGACATATGTATGTAGTTGCTTACTATGGGCCTCGTAGAAGGCTCAAGGTCACCTAAAGGGCGAAGTAACGTGCTGTGCCTGGAGTTTCGTTGGAGGGCGAAGCTCATAACTCGTAGAGCAGATGGCCTTTGGGGCATTAAAGTTCTCGAGTGGCACTCGCGCACTGGAAGACGCAGAGTAGGTAAGCCTCCCACTCGGTGGACCGTTAACCTGGTGAAGGTTGCGGGAAGCCTCTGGATGTGCGCAGAGCAGGACCGGCTGTGTGGAAATCCTTGGGGGAAGCCTTTGTCCAGCAGTGAAAGTCTTTCGGCTGATGATGACGATAACATAAATTACAAAATTTATAATTCTAGCTTCTGCATACGACTTTGTCTGCGTGGACTTCCGTATTATTATTTACTGGGATAAAAAGTATCCTTTGTGTTAATCGAGGTAGTTAATTATCTGTGTGCCAAACTTCATCTAAAGCCATTCAATCGTTTTTGTGTATAATAAACATACAAACTTTCAGATTTATTATATTATAGTTGTGATTATAGTAGGATACGTTTTATCATACACTTAGGCTGCGTTGCAAAACGACTTCGTGATCCGTGTAATGTATAACATGAGACAGCACTGCAGACTTTTGACAAGTAAAATCTAACCCGTTTTGTAAAGGGGCCTTGAAAGGTGGTCAAAACCTTTTTATTTACAAATTGTATATATGTAGTTTTTTTAATAATCGTAATCGTAAACATTTTTTCTACGGTGCACTGCATCGTTATTAATCGTAAAAATTACGATTACAGATGCAAAACGATGCACCGCTTCGTAATCGTTGCATCCCTAATTATAACCCGAAAACCATAAACGTTTGCTGAACATATTCGACCCTTGTAATATCAAATGTAGGTAAAGCCAAAACACGACTTTACAGGAGAAGCAAAAAACAAAAATGGTCATCATATTAATGTCCATAACTTTTTTGATTTTAAAGCTATTTTAATAAATTTAATAAAAGAAACATGGAACTAAGAGTTCTATAACATGAATAACATGGAAATTGCGTACCATGCGTAGTTTAAGATTTAGCATTGCATTTACTACAAAAAAACATTTTCAAAATGGTTTTTATGACCCTAATTTTAACCTAAAAAACTTATAGCTGTCGTTAAACATTGTAGTGCAAACCATTGGCATTAGTTTCGTTGAATATTTTATGTATTAAAAGACTCGTTTTTAATGTATCAAATGGAATTTATATTGATAAATTTAGGTGAATAGTCACAAAAACAAAAAGATAGGAAGCAAAATTGTTTATCAAATGAAACAATACAATTGAAAACAACAAAAAGACAACCAAAGCATAGAGGTTTACAATTTAACAGAACCATTTCTAAAATTTTCACATTTTTTTAGGTATTAAAATTGTTCATTAAATTAAGTAATAGAATTTAAAACATCAAATAAAATATCTTATCTTAAAAATGTCCTGTAAATTATAGATTTATTTAAATTTAACAGAAATATTAACAAAAATTGTGACACAAAATATTTTTTACAAGAAGCAACTTTTTTTTCAAATTACAAATATACAGTTATAATATAACTACAGTAAACTACAACAAGTAACAAAAACAATTATTACTTTAGTTATTGATAAACAATTAAACAACACAACATCAAACATTAACCGTAAAAAAAAATAACAAAATGAAATTCCGTATTTTTCCTGTAAGTCACCCTAGATCTTCAATAAAT
Source organism: Coleophora deauratella (assembly GCA_958295455.1). NCBI lineage: Eukaryota > Metazoa > Arthropoda > Insecta > Lepidoptera > Coleophoridae > Coleophora > Coleophora deauratella. The sequence goes on along the minus strand of OY282409.1, from coordinate 5,928,855 downwards.
GTAGTCAAAAGTCATACGTCCTACATTACGAATTTCAGCAAAAAATAGATACTTTTAATCAGGTAACATAAACGTAACAAAGAAAACAGCAAATTGAAAAATAATGTAAAGAAATAGTGATCTTAAATTCTATTCTTAAATTAGCCTCTTGATATTCCTACATCCTCCTCATGTAGATAAGATGAAAAAATACGGTGTAGCATTTTGTTATTTTGTTACGGTTAATATTTGATATTTGGTTGTGTTGTCTGTGAATAAACTAAAGTTATAATGATATCTTCTACTTGTTGTAGCTTACTGATAATAAAGAGCCCACTTTTTTGTAAATTGAATCAGTTTCTTGAGATTAAGATTTTGTATTATACATTATTATTTTCCTCACTGTCTAGATCTTCTTCATCAGTTTCAATTAGGTTATCAATGTAATTGCCCTGGAAGGGCATTTCTAAGTATTCCCTATGAAATCTTTTAGGGATGGTTCCATCTAAACACAGTTTTCTTTAACCGACTTCAAAAAAAGGAGGAGGTTCTCAATTCGTCGGAATCTTTATATATGTTCACCGATTACTCGAAGACGCCTGAACCGATTTGGAAAATTCTTTTTTTGTTTAAAAGGGTATACTTCACAGGTGGTCCTATATAAATTTTATCGAAATCGATTCAGCGGTTTTTGAGAAAATCAACAAAACCATAGCAAAATTGGAGTTGTTGCGATTGAAGTCGGTTGCTTTTAACGTATTCAGCGTGGTCAATTATAAATCTTTATATTTAAGTTCAGAGAGAGGCCGTTTTTTAACAACAGTAACAAATATTATTTGTTACAAGAACTCAACGATTTTTATAATTAATTGCAATAGGTTCAACCGATTTTTTTTACGAAGTCTAATACGACATAACAAAATGATACACCGTATTTTTTCATCTGATCTACATGAGGAGGATGTAGGAATATCAAGAGGCTAATTTAAGAATAGAATTTAAGATCACTATTTCTTTAGATTATTTTTCAATTTGCTATGTTTTCTTTGTTACGTTTATGTTATCTGATTAAAAGTATCTATTTTTTGCTGAAATTCGTAATGTAGGACGTGTGGGCGGCACCTCGATGTACTTAATCGTAGTGGAGTGGAATGAAACCAGGGGTGTTGATTTTCCGCAGCCGGGGGAGCGAGAGAACCGACCAAGCGAGCCTTTTCCGCCTTTTTCTATTTTTCTTTCTCCGAAGCTACTAGCTTGCCGCTTGTCGAATGACTGAACGGATCGCTGACCAACGAGCTCATATTTATATCAAAATTTGCTGGCCAGCGATCCGTGTATTTTCCTTATATAGGCAAACTCGCTTGGTCAGCCCCTCACCCCCGGAAATGCATTTATTAATAATTCTAACAAAATTACATTTTTTCTTAAATAAAAACATACCATTAGATGGGTTACATTATTTCGCATGCCGTTATCGTAACACAACCGCCCGCCAGGCCGTCGTCTCGTTCTGGCGAGCGATTTTTGTTTGGTGCGTATTTATATGGCTCCGCCTCCCGCCCCCCTCATATAAAAGCTACACGGCTTGTATGGGGAGCGGGAAAATTCGCACAAATTCCTATTTCCCGTGGCTTTTCCGGGTTTGTGCAATCGGATTGTACTTTCTATTAATGAAACGCACACAAATGACATATTTTAATTAGGGGCAGCTTAATAACTAAGGTAAAAATCAACTTTATATGTAAAAAACCTAAATACCTAATTTTTACCTAGATTACTTATTTCTACTTAATTCTAACGACTTTATTGAATGAATACTATCAAAACTTAACTAATAAATACAAAAGGAAACTTATGACTATCTTAATTAATTATTTATAGACTAAAGTCTTACAAAAAAATGTTACCTAATACCTAGCCTAAAATACCTATGTCTACTTAAACTACTAATCTTTATTTAATACAGGTAGACATAGGCTATCTAAATCACAAATAACATTCAGGCCAACTATTAAAACAAAAAAGTTATTAACAAAACACTTATAAAATTTCAACTTATTGCTACGACTTAGTCTAACTAGCTATAGTTATATATTTACATGTCATGTTTGCCGTTTTTCGTTCTGTCATGATCATTCTCCCGCCGTCGCGTGAGCGATCACTCCTGGATCACGACCACCTTCTTTGTCGGTCTTCTCAGGACATGTCCTCCGCTGGTGACGACGTCGACGACTCGGGTCACTCCGTCGTTGCCCGGGAACACCTTCTGGACTCGTCCTCGTGGCCAGGTGTTGCGAGGCAGGTTGGGGTCGCAGATCACCACCAGGTCTCCTTCTTTCGGTGGCACGCCAGTCGTGCGAGGCTCCCGCCGGTGTTGGAGCAGTGGAACGTACTCACGTACCCAGCGCTGCCAGAAGACGTCGGCGAGGACCTGGGCGCGCTTCCATTGTTGTTTCGGCGTGACGTCTCGTTCCTCGTACCGTTTGAAGGTAGGAACCCTGGTGTTCGGCCCGATGAGGATGAGGTTGGGCGTGATCCCTTCTGGATCTGCTGGTTCCGTGCCGACGTGCGTCAGGGGTCGAGAGTTCACAGTGTTCTCGACTTCGGCCAGGAGGGTCATCAGGGTCTCGTCGCTCGGGTACTTCTCGTGCAGCGTGACTCGTAGAGCTTCTTTTACCGCTCGAACCATGCGCTCCCAGGCTCCGCCCATGAATGGAGCTCCAGGGGGTATGTAGCGCCAGGTGATCTGATGGTTCGCGGCTTCTTCCTGCAGGGCTTCTACTGCTGCTTCGCTGAGCTCTCTTTCGGCGGCCTTGAAGCAGGTGGCGTTGTCGCTCCAGAGCTCCGTGGGGCACCCTCTTCGTGCCATGAACCGCCGGAGAGCTGCTATGGCGGAGTCTGCGCTCAACGAGTAGACCACCTCGATGTGGATGGCCCGGCAGGTCATGCAGGTGAAGAGAGCTCCGTAGCGCTTCTCATGGTGACGGCCCACGGTTACCTCGATTGGCCCAAAGTAGTCCAGCCCCGTGAAGGTGAAGGGCCGCTCGTGATGGGCTAGCCGTGCTGCTGGAAGGTCTCCCGTGGCCGGAGATGCTGGCTTCTTCCTCTGGAGCTGGCACGAGATGCACTTTTTGATGAGCTCCTTCACAGTCGGTCGTATCCTCAAGATCCACATCTGCTGGCGGAGCTCGTTGACCACCAGCTCCACCCCTCCATGGTGTAACTTCTCGTGTACGTGCTGGATGTAGAGACGGGTGTATGGGTGTCTCCCGTCCATGAGAGGTGGGTTGGCGGCGTCCTCGCCTATCTGATGTGCAGATGTGACTCGTCCCTTGAGCCGCAGTATTCTTTCCTTGTCGACGAACACACTGAGAGCGGCGAGCCGATCGCTCCCATGTGGTTGAGCTCCGCTGAGTACCCGTTTGATTTCGGGCCCGAAGCTTTCCTCCTGCGATGCTCGTATCCAGAGCTCTTCTGCTCTCCTCATGAGGTGTGCTGGTATCACGCGGAAAGGGACTTTCTTGTTTTCGTTCTGTTGTGGTCGCTGTGTCTTCTGGACCGTCTTCTTATTGTGGCGCCAGTCTGGGTCCTTCTCTCGGTTTTTCAGGGTTCTCTTCCTTTTGGCTGCAGCGACCGTCGCCTTCTGTGGACGACAGAGTTCGACGAACTGGAGGACTCTGGCTTTTGTCCTGATGAGTCGCAGCCACCGTGAGAACTTTGAGACTTCTGGAAGATGACTGTGATTTCGTGGTTCTTGGACAACGTGGCACCTCTCCCTTTCTTCTCCAGTTTCAGCTTCTTCTGGCAGCTTCCTTTCCTCTGGCCATTCTTCCTCTGGGAGGTACAGGAAGTCTGGCCCGTTGTACCACCGGTGCTGGAAGTCGAAGCTGTGAGGTGTGCCTCGAGTCGCGTCGTCAGCCACGTTCTCGCTGGACGGCAGCCATCTCCACTCGTTTTTCTTGGTGGTGTCTTCAATCTCCGCCAGCCTGTGAGCCACGAAGGTTTTGAAGGCTCTGGGTTCTGCCCTTATCCAGGCCAAGGCGGTTCTGGAGTCCGACCAGTAGGTCTTGCTGGCCACCTCGAAGTCGTGTTCTAGCAGGACGGTGCTGGCCAGCCTCGCGCCGAGTACAGCTGCTTGGAGTTCCAGCCTGGGTATGGAGATGGGCTTCAGTGGAGTCACCCGGCTCTTTGCTGCCGCTAGGGCCACGTGGACGCTGCCATCGTTCCTGATCGTGCGCCAGTAGACGGCTGCTGCATACGCCTCTTCGCTGGCGTCTACGAAAGTATGCAGCTGACGCGTGATGGCAGGTCCGTAGCCGTAGCACCGAGGGATCTTCATGTGCTCCACAGCTTGGAGTGATGCGATCCAGGCACTCCATTTTGGCTGCAGCTCTTCTGGAAGGTCTTCGTCCCAGTCTGTCTTGTATCGCCATGTGTCCTGAAGGATTCGTTTCGCCGGGGTTGTGACAGGCGAAATCAAACCCAACGGATCGAAGAGCGACATTACCACGCTCAGGGCTTCTCTCTTCGTTGGTGGCCTCAGGTCTTCCAAGATTTCGGGTGGTGTCTTCCTTCTGTTGATGTGGAAGCCAAAGCAGTCTTCTCTGATGTACCATTGGAGTCCCAGAGTCTTCTCGGTTTCACTCGCCCCAATGTTGACTGATGTGGTTCCCAGACTTGTTCCACCGAAGTCTTCTGTGAGTTTCTTTTCGTTGGAAGCCCAACCATTCAAAACGAAGCCCGCCTTCTTGTGCACGTGGTCCACCTCCTTTGATATTTTCTGAGCTTCTTCTTTGGTTCTGAAGCTCTGGAGGTAGTCGTCCATGTAGTGGTTTTTTCTTATTGCAGTTGCCGCCTCTGGGTATTCTGATGCGAAGTCTTCGGCATTTCGATTTTTGATGTAGAGCGCAGTGCAAGGCGATGATGATGCGCCGAAGATGACCGATGTCATCCGGAACTCTTCTGGGGGACCCTCCCGCCGGTCGCCTCTCCACAGGAATCTCAGTGCGTCCCTGTCCTCTTCTTTGATTTTGATCTGCATGAACATTTCTTTGATGTCTGCAGACACGGCGACTGGGTATTGCCGGAACCTCATGATGACGCCAGGGAGCGACTGGAGCAGATCTGGACCGGGAAGCAGCATGTCGTTCAGACTGAGACCTTCATACTTCGCAGCTGCATCATGAACCAATCTTGGCGGCTTGTGCGGTTTGGCAGGGTTCACCACCGGGAAGTGCGGCAGGTACCATGTTCGGTCTTCTGCTGGTGGTGTTGTAGCCTTCTCTGCGTAGCCCGATGCGAAGAGATTGTTCATGCGCTCTTTGTATTGGGTCTTCAGCGCTTCGTCTTTGTCCAGCCTCTTCTCAAGGCTAATGAGTCGCTTCTCAGCATCCCTGAAGTTGTTAGGGATCTTCTTGTTTTCTTCTTTCCAGAGGAGTCCAGTTTCGTATCTTCCATCGGGAAGTCGGTGACTCTCGGTCTCGAGAATTTTCAGGGCTCTCTCCTCGGGATCTTCTTTTGGTTTTCGAGGTTCAATGCAGAGCGACTCGAGCTTGAAGAAGTTCTTCATTTGTTCCTCAATTTGGTCTTCTTTCTTCATTGTGAGGTGTCCGCAGAAGGCCACGATGTTCGTGAGAGATGAACTGCAGCCATGGAGTACCCAACCAAGTTCAGTCAGGGATGCGACTGGCTGGTCGCGTCTTCCGGAGCGGACTTCTCTGGTGACAATGAGATGCCAATTGTCTTGGCCAATGAGGATCTTCGGAGTAGCTCGTTCGTAGATGAGCTCATGCTTGATCCCCTCGAGGTGAGTGCAGGTCTCGAGGTCATCTTCATCTATGTCTTGGGATGCGAAGTTCAGCCTCTCCACTGTTCTGACTTGTTCCAGGTTGAACTCCTGTTGCGAGTGTCTTCCTCTGATTTTCAAGCAGACCACCTTGCTGTCTTCGTGCTTCACTTCAGTTCCCACCCCCTGGATCCACATGGTGTTTTGTGGTCCATCTACCCCCAGCACCTCTGCGATTGAAGCGTCGATGATTGTTATGGTGCTGCCTTCGTCGAGCAAGGCGTAGGTCTCGATGCTGGTGTGAGGCCCCCTCAAGATGACCGGAGCTATCTTCAGGTAGGCTCGGCGACCCACGTGTTCTTTTGCTGATGCAGCCACTTCAATTGTTGAGGCGATGGAAGCCTTTTCTATTGCTGGTGGTGGTGTGGCTTCTGGCTTCCTGATGTGGTGAAGCAGGCGATGGTGTCTCATTGGGCAACCGTCTTGTCCACATGGTCGAGCTCTACATGTGAACCTGCGGTGCCTTCCCTTGAGACAGCGGTAGCAGATGTGGTTCTTCTTTGCAATGTCCCAGCGTGCGTTGACATCAGCGTTCTGAAACTGCTTGCAATCTGGTAGCTTGTGTTCTTGTTTGCAGAGTGGACATCTCTGGTCTTCCCTTGGCCTTGCTTCTATAGTGGTAAAGGCTCTCTCTATTTTCTTTCTTGCTCTCTCCTTATCTTCTGCAACGCTCTCTGGTAGTGCGTATGCCCCACACTTGTCTGCTTCTTCATTGAGGAAGAGTGAGATCCTCTTCAATTCTGGGGCTTCTTCTTGTTTGAGTGCTGCATAGTCGTACCACTTGTTCTTCATTATTGGAGTGAGCTTCTCAATGATTGCCCTCATCATCTCAGGGCTATGTAGATACTGTGGTTTCTTTAGTGCTTCCACAGTGCCGACGACGTTCGCGATTCTTCCGGCGAAGATGCACAGGTCCCGTGGATTGTCACTGAGCTTGTGTAGTGTCTTCAACTTTTCCATCTCCATCAGGATCAGTGCTTCTGGACGGCCAAATCTTCTCTCGAGGGCTTCTATGATTTTGTCTGGTTCTGGTTCCCCGATGAGAAGACAGGCAACTGCTTCTAATGCTGGACCTCGTAGTCCTCTTCTTAATCTTGCAATGTTTTCTGCTTTTGCGAAGTAGTGCTGAGTTTCTTTAAAGGCTGATTTGAATGTCAGCCATTCGCTGCAGTGTCCGCCGAAACTTGGTAGATCTTGCACATATCTGGGTGGTTCCTTTGGACTTCCTCTTGCTACCGCATGAAGGGCAGCTGCCAGCGTAGCAACGTCGACTGTAGCTTGCTGAACAGGCGGGATGAATTGATGTTCTTCCCTTGTCTTCTCTTCCTGTTGAGTAGCTTCTCTGGATGTAGCGACTTGATGGTCTGCTATTGGCCCAGTTGTCTTCTTTATTGTATCTTGGTTGCTGTTTTCTACTGGAACATCTTCATTTCTTTTTTCTTGGAGGAAGGCAGCCACTGCAGGAGGTGGTGGCACTGCAGTTGTTTCTTTATTCAGCCAATCGTTGATTCTTACTGAAGCGTAGTCATCTTCTATTTCATCTTCTGATGAGGTATCTTCATTTTCTGTTCTTATTCTTCGTAGGCGTGCTTGTTCTAGTTCCGCTTCTGCTTGCAGTTGCTTTATTTTCAGAGCTGCAAGCTTTTCTTCTGCTTATGACTCTGCTATTTTCATTCTTCTCTTTTTCGACGACCTCTTCGACGAGATGCTGGTGGGTCTGATTGTTCCCGAAACTGTTCCGGTTGTTCCCGTTTCATCTGTTGTTGCTTCGCTGCTTGTCGTAGCAACAGGCGTAGCACCGTCCGTCGTAGTCGATGACGTAGCAGGCGTAGTACGTGCGGCAGTAGTGGCTTCAGTATTCGTAGCAGGCGTAGTACTCGTAGTAGGCGTAGCACCCGTAGTAGGCGTAGCACCCGTAGTAGGCGTAGCACCCGTAGTAGGCGTAGCACCCGTAGTAGGCGTAGCACCCGTAGTAGGCGTAGCATTCGGGTTCTGGTCCGCTTCAGATCCAGGCGCCGGCAGCTCGCTTGGCGGCGCGTCTCCCGCTCGGCTGCGTGTTATCACCATGCTGATATCTTCAAAATCTTCAATGCGGCTCGTGAAGGACCAAATGTGGGCGGCACCTCGATGTACTTAATCGTAGTGGAGTGGAATGAAACCAGGGGTGTTGATTTTCCGCAGCCGGGGGAGCGAGAGAACCGACCAAGCGAGCCTTTTCAGCCTTTTTCTATTTTTCTTTCTCCGAAGCTACTAGCTTGCCGCTTGTCGAATGACTGAACGGATCGCTGACCAACGAGCTCATATTTATATCAAAATTTGCTGGCCAGCGATCCGTGTATTTTCCTTATATAGGCAAACTCGCTTGGTCAGCCCCTCACCCCCGGAAATGCATTTATTAATAATTCTAACAAAATTACATTTTTTCTTAAATAAAAACATACCATTAGATGGGTTACATTATTTCGCATGCCGTTATCGTAACACAACCGCCCGCCAGGCCGTCGTCTCGTTCTGGCGAGCGATTTTTGTTTGGTGCGTATTTATATGGCTCCGCCTCCCGCCCCCCTCATATAAAAGCTACACGGCTTGTATGGGGAGCGGGAAAATTCGCACAAATTCCTATTTCCCGTGGCTTTTCCGGGTTTGTGCAATCGGATTGTACTTTCTATTAATGAAACGCACACAAATGACATATTTTAATTAGGGGCAGCTTAATAACTAAGGTAAAAATCAACTTTATATGTAAAAAACCTAAATACCTAATTTTTACCTAGATTACTTATTTCTACTTAATTCTAACGACTTTATTGAATGAATACTATCAAAACTTAACTAATAAATACAAAAGGAAACTTATGACTATCTTAATTAATTATTTATAGACTAAAGTCTTACAAAAAAATGTTACCTAATACCTAGCCTAAAATACCTATGTCTACTTAAACTACTAATCTTTATTTAATACAGGTAGACATAGGCTATCTAAATCACAAATAACATTCAGGCCAACTATTAAAACAAAAAAGTTATTAACAAAACACTTATAAAATTTCAACTTATTGCTACGACTTAGTCTAACTAGCTATAGTTATATATTTACATGTCATGTTTGCCGTTTTTCGTTCTGTCGTGATCAGGACGTATGACTTTTGACTACATTTACTGATGATCTAGGGTGACTTACAGGAAAAATACGAAATTTCATTTTGTTATTTTTTTACGGTTAATGTTTGATGTTGTGTTGTTTAATTGTTTATCAATAACTAAAGTAATAATTGTTTTTGTTACTTGTTGTAGTTTACTGTAGTTATATTATAACTGTATATTTTTAATTTGAAAAAAAAAAGTTGCTTCTTGTAAAAAAATATTTTGTGTCACAATTTTTGTTAATGTTTCTGTTAAATTTAAATCTATAATTTACAGGACATTTTTAAGATAAGATATTTTCTTTGATGTTTTAAATTCTATTACTTAATTTAATGAACAATTTTAATACTAAAAAAATGTGAAAATTTTAGAAATGGTTCTGTTAAATTGTAAACCTCTATGCTTTGGTTGTCTTTTTGTTGTTTTCAATTGTATTGTTTCATTTGATAAACAATTTTGCTTCCTATCTTTTTGTTTTTGTGACTATTCACCTAAATTTATCAATATAAATTCCATTTGATACATTAAAAACGAGTCTTTTAATACATAAAATATTCAACGAAACTAATGCCAATGGTTTGCACTACAATGTTTAACGACAGCTATAAGGGTTTTTAGGTTAAAATTAGGGTCATAAAAACCATTTTGAAAATGTTTTTTTTGTAGTAAATGCAATGCTAAATCTTAAACTACGCATGGTACGCAATTTCCATGTTATTCATGTTATAGAACTCTTAGTTCCATGTTTCTTTTATTAAATTTATTAAAATAACTTTAAAATCAAAAAAGTTATGGACATTAATATGATGACCATTTTTGTTTTTTGCTTCTCCTGTAAAGTCGTGCTTTGGCTTTTACTACATTTGATATTACAAGGGTCGATATTTTGGAGCAGCTCCCAACCAAAACATTAATTCAAAGTGCTGTAAAAGCCACACAGTGTGAAACTGTGTATTTTACGACAAAACGACCTGATAAGTTTACTTTAAATGAATTTATTTAAAGTGTTGAAAAGACCATTCGGTAGTGGATTATGTCTTTTACGACAAAATTCCATGATAAATTTACTTCAATTTACACTGCTGTATAGGGTACTCGATAGTGAATTCTGTATTTTACGACAAAATACCCTATCAAATGGCCGTTTTTTTTTTTTTGAAATGTCGTAATAAGTTGAACAGGCAAAAAATATGTAATTACTGCATTTAACTGACTATTGCATTGTCGATTACTGTCAATTACAACACGATTTTCAAAGAGAATCTGCATAATTTTTTAGGTCGTAATTACATTTTTTTGCGAATATCGAAATTTTAAATACACAGATCGATAGATCTCGCGAAACTGAGTACGACGGTGTCAAAACGTCATTTTTTCCAGAATGGCTTTTACTACATTTGATATTACAAGGGCCGATATGTTTCGTTATTTTGATAGGTCTTGATCAGAGCTATCACCAGACAAAATTTGTCGCATTAGTTTATATACCATGATTCTGCAGCGGCAAGTAGAAAGGCAAAGGCATCTCTGACCAAACAGGCTAGTCTGTATCAAGACTTCTTGAGGGCACTTGATTTTACCCGCAACTTTTATTTCATGTTTCCTACAGATGTCATCTATGTCAGACATGTTGAGTTAGACTAGTTGAGAGTTGAGACCACGTTGAGCTTAAGCCGTGTCTCCTGCGCATGTTTTTTCGAAACATTACACAAAAACATTGATGGTGCGTTTACACGCGTAGCAGGCAGCCCGGCGGGCAGCCCGAAAGGCAGCCCGCCGCCGCGCCGGCATGCAGCCCGCGCGCCACATTCATCAGGGTTGCCATTGCTACGGCAGTTACCGGGATGACATTAAATCTACAGCCCACGGCAGCTAATCCATTGGCGTAGCAAAATCTACGTTAATTTGCAAAGGGCTCATTTTAAAACCTGCCAAGGCTGCCAAAGCCAAAAATAAAATTATAAATGCGGAATCTCTGCCTGGGGAAGGGGAATCGCCATGGTTGATACTTTAGCTTACAGTTGCAGGTGACGCTAGTTTTTTAAATTAATTAAACTAATAATAAAAACTAAAGAAAAACTTGTTGCATTTTTAATTTATTTGCTACGGCACAGCCGAAGATCGCTTTTCCTTAGGAAGACGGCAATTTCTCCTACCAAACACGGCAGTCAAAAATTTGGCAACGCTGACATTCATCCTTGCATTGCTTGTGCTCTCGTTGAATGTGGCTTTGCACGTGGTGCGTTTACACGCGTGACGGGCAGCCCGGCACGTATATAGTAGCCCCGCATACAGGCCGCGCGCTTCTGCGTAAACGAATGTTTTTGCTTCGTGTTTTCTGTGTAATGTTTCAAAAAAACACGCACAGGAGTCACGCCTTAACAATGACGTTGAGCGTTGAGACCTTTGTTTCTATTATACGTCGATGGTTGAGACACGTTGAGTGACGTAGAGGGGCCATCCATACCATACTATAAAGCCCTTATAGAGCGTTTCATCGAATAGTTCCTATGCCGTTATGTTGGCAGCAATGCCGAAAACCTTAATGCTCACCCTCGAGCGAGCGCAAAGAGCCATCCTAAAAGTGTCCACTTTCCGCCCATTCCTATTTCCTACAAGCTTACTCTATGACTCCTGCAAAGTGTTGACTGTTCGGCAGCTTTTTATACTGAACACAGTACTAAAACAACACAAAGCACTAACTTATAGACCTGACGTTATTAATAGTAAGAGGCGAAAAGACATAGTTTGCCCTACTCTTGCAACCTTAACATCAAAACATGTGTTTACAAATAGATTTTTTGCATTTCTTGCACCTTTCCTATACAACAGAATTAATAAAACAATAAGTACATATGACCATAACTTGTATAACTGTAAAACTATTGTGAAGAATTTTTTACAAAGCTTGAGCTATGAAGATACTGAAAATATGCTGTTGGTAATTAAATAAATTATTTATTTTTGGTTTAGAAACGTTATATTATAAACTGTTCACTAATAATAAGTATATTTGTAGTTTATTATGATATTTTTAGTCCATAAGAAACTATGTCTGCACCTTTTGCCTGAAGCACAGGTTTATCCTAGTTCAGGCACATAATACCTTTTGTATTTTTGTAAATCTCTAGCAATTTATGTTTAATTTGTACACTTTTTATTCAATAAACATTATTATTATTATTATTATTATTATTATTATTATGTTTTCCACACACACTACATAGAACGCAGACACACACTAACAAAATCTGTACAAGCGTTTTTTGCGTGTGGTGTCGGGTAGACAGGGGAGCCAACATAACGGCATAGGAACTATTCGTTGAAACGCATAATAGCCTGGACTTGTCGAATGAATAGGTAATGTCACAGGGTAATGTGATGAGATGACAATGGTTTGATTCGATGTTTACGATTAAACTTATTTGACAGGACCAAGAAGCTTATACAAACTGGAGAAAACAGTTCGAACAAACAAGTGAAGACGAAAAATATGACCTTGAACGTCTGTCTCTTTCTCGACAGGTCTTTCTGTCTCATTCTAACTAGGGTACTTACAAGGTACTTAGAATGTGACAGTTCATATTTTTTGTCTTCAGTCCGGTTTTGGAGAGTGTTTTCTCCAGTTTGGTTATAAGCTTCTTGGACTTGTCCTTGTTTTTTTGATATAGAAAGAAAAAGATAGAAGACTTCAATTAAGGTAAAAACCAGAATCGACATGGATGACAAAAACAAGCATATGATTTTGACACGTCACTGACGAGAGTTATTTTTTGTTTATGGTTTTAAACTTTAAATTCATTGGCTAATATTCTAGGATCCCGACCAATCAGCGTGTTGTAATCCCACCAGTAAAAAAGAAAAACAAGCGTCCATTTTCTAAAGTCTCGTCTTGGCATTTTTATAATAAAAAATGCCTTTCGGGTTGTCTAGCTTTTCTTACTGAAATGCTATCATTTAGTGAGTGCTAAGAAATTTTTTTAAAAGTCATCAGTAGTAAAGTTTAATATGGTATATTCGTGACATCAACTCTGAGAATCACATGTTCTAATGCGTTGGTGCGGACCTAATATGACAAGGTCTATTACAAAACATTGGTAACTCGAGTCGAAGATTGCGCCTTTTTGTTTAGTGTCGGGTTCGACCACTTTTTCGATGGTGTTCTGTGTTTATAAATCAGTGATTCTCAAGTTCAAGTGGAAATGGTTCGAGGTTAGTGCAATGTTTTCACTTATCTATTCATAATTCTGCAACGATTTGCATGATACCGCAAGCTTCTTTGTTCGCGGCAAACTGAGTTTGCGCTGTGTCCATTTTATTTTATTTTATTCAGTTACCCTGCCACCGGTTATAATGTAGAACATACATGCTCTGTTCAGCACCCTAAAACCTGCCAGAATTTGTATCGAGTAACGACGCGATTGGTACCTTCATCCAAGTAGGTACCTACACAATGTAGTTAATGTACATTACCTTGAAATTATTATTTTATAACCTAGATAAACATACATAGGTCAGAGAGCACGGAAGAAAGAGGTAGGGGGAAGGGCCTTAAAGACGCGTTTGTACCAGAACCGATGTCGCCGAAATCACACATCAACACCTAGTATATTTACGCACTACTAATGCAAGAAGGCCTTTGATTGGACCATAAATATAGCACGTAAAAATATAAAAAAATTAGCAACATTGAAATCTATTACTTCGTCCATAAAGCTCATACAAAATGAGCAAATAGAGGCGTATTTGATAGTGACATCTAGTGCTGAGTAGCAGAAACTCCAGATAACGGAAAACTCCAAAAGCGCTTCATAAACGTCCTAGCGAAATTAAACTTTCACTGCATATTAATAAAGCACAACTTTATTTACCTATAACTAGTACACGTCATTACTACGTCATTTCCGTTCGCTACTCGATTAGGGATGTAAGTAATCTTCTATCACTGTAATATCGATATCCGGAAATATTTCCCTTGAAACACCCGATGTTTCTGGAAAGGGGTCGTCCATTAATCACGTGAAGTTTTTAGCAATTTTTTAGACCCCTCCTCCCCCTGATGATATGTGGTGAGGTTTTAGACTACATCGCCATGTATTTTTTGGTACAAAATATTATCTTTAAATACAGGTACAATGTAATTTAATTCTTGAAAATTTAAGCACCGTGATAAAAATGACCAGACAGACATTTGTTTCTGACTGTCTGACGCCGTTTCTAACTTTGGGATGAGTTAAAAATATGAGCGCCACGACGCCTGAGGGTAATGAAAGGCGATGTAAGATTTTACTATGGAAGGTGGCCTATGGCCGACGTTTTTTTCAAAGTTGAATACCCTTGAATCCTTTATAAATCGCTAGTGAACATTTAGATGGTGAAAAAATATGATAAGTCGTTTAGTGTTTCCACCTGTTTCGGACATATTTCGTGACAAAGATGGCCCTACCATATATAGGACAATAAAAATCATTTATATCTCTGCAACCGGTGATGTTACGAAAAAAAGACCTATTACATGTTTCATCATTTAGCTATCCTCTATCGATTTAAGTAGGTTTCAAACTGCGACACAACTTTCGTGAAAATTCGACAGGTCATAGGCCACAAATGTCCCTACCCCTTTATACGATAGTGTTGCCGCCATGTGTGATAGCTTGCTACAGTCACTAACGACAGCAGCAGATATCGTAAGATGAAATAGCACAGTATAGCGTCCGTGTGATTTTTGAAAAGGTAGAGTATATAATAACGTATTACGTAACGTAGACAAATTATAAAAAAAAAACAAGATTCAGCTTTACTTATCTACTGATACACTCATGGCGTCATTCCTAGTATGCGAGTAATTACAGCTTTAAACTCGCACTCACAGTATAGCGCCTGTGTGTGACGCCCTTTATTTGTAGTGTGGCGAGCTATATTTGATATTACGATGAAATAGCACAGTATAGCGCTCGTATGTGACGCCCTTTAGGCTGTAGAGCGTACCAAAGAATTATTTACATACATACCTACAAAATCCTTCGGTAGTAGGGAATGAACAAAGGTTTGACATTTGCCAATAAAATGTATCTAAAATATACACATTATAAACAACTGGAAGGATAATAAAATCAACTTCTCTTTTTATCGATATCGATAATATATTGTCAAAGATAAATGATTGCACATCACTATTTAGAACACACGAGAATGTTGGTGGACCAGGCCGACTTATGCTACTGACGTATGACTTTTATTACTCTCACATAAAGTTTAAAATTATCTAATTCGTTCGGGATAAAGCTTTGAATTAAATTAAATTCAATTTTAAATCGAAATATAAAATACAACATTTACCGGTGAAATGTAATGCCTTCATTATATGATATTTTGTCTGTGCTTCTATTTCTGCACTCTAAAACAGCACAGAATCGCATGTTTACGTGTTTTTTTATTTTATTTATTCGAGAACATCAGCCGTCCGGTGCCGCATAGTACGCGATTGAGAATGAGTGCGTCCTGTACTGCAGCGCTAATTTATGACACGCGAGATCCGCCTACTTACCATTTCCCCCTACCTCTTTCTTCCGTGTCAGAGAGTGCCCTTAGGGGCCCAAGAAAGGACCAACAATGCTATTTATTTAAAACACTAAGTAATTGAATCAAAAAAAGACAAATGCAAATCTATTGCAAACCATGTAAGATTTTCAATTCATACTCAGCTAAATTAAACTACCTTATGACTAATTTTATCACATGTGATCTGTATTGATTACACAACACAGCACACCATAAACCACATCTTTACGGTGTTTTCCTAGTCAAGTGGAATAAACTTTACTCGTACATATGTTAATTTTATGAAATAAAAATAACTTTGAATTACCCTTGCCTAGTACATACTTAGCATTTTATAACCTTACTAAAAAAAAATTATACCTGTCTGCATTCAATGCATATTTTGTCATGGGAATCTGGGGATCAACACAAATCTATATACTTAACAATAATTAAAAATTCATCAAGATGCCTTGGCTGCAAGTGGTTTTGCAATGGACATTGAAATATAAATTATTCAGAAAACATTACCTGCTATTTGTGAAGTTAGGTAAAAAAATTGAACAGAAAAAATGCCACAGGTAATAAACTTGACATGCCTGTGTAATTTCCCCTTCATTTTATGGTCTACTGACCAGGGTCTAGTGTTTAATGCTAGTGCTTGCCATGGCAGTTCATCCATGTCTTAGGTCACAGGTTTAGCAAATAATAAATACTTTTCTCTCTTTTCTAGTATCCTATAAGCTGCTCACCTCTTAGTAAATAATTATTTATATTTTTATATAGCATTTTGTATAGGAAGAAAAAAATCTGAAGAGCAATTTTTTAAAGCAAAGAAAGTCTGAAATTATATGAAACTTAAAAAAAATATTACTTATATGGTGTTTTTTAGGTTTAATGTTTTTGTTTCTCTCCGCATACATTTCTAGAAATTGAGAATAATCAAGTTCCAATTGGTAGGAATTTCATATCATGTAGAGAAAAAACCTTATATAATTATTTATTATATTCATATCATCGTCCTTTCAGCTGTGAGACTTCCACTCTTGATTGAATGCTTCCCTAATCTATATCCACTTACTGCTATCCTGAGGACTTTGTTGATACATATTGTCGGTCATATGAGATTTTAACATGTTTAACCAGCTCTATGTTATTGCAGCCAACACTTTGATGTCAGGTCAGGACGCCGTGAAGACTCCTCACCGCATAGAGCTTTTTGAGGAGAAGCCAGTCAGAAACACACGCAACTTTAGAAAACGCAGGTTGTTGTTTATTCTTTGATTTATGATTTAATGTATTTGATTGATTTGAAATCTTAACTTTTTTGCAGAACTAATTTAAAAATCATTAGATCATCATAATATTCACAAAAAAAAATTGATAATGATATGAGTCAATGCTAATTGGGGCACATAAAAATTAAAGTAATTTCAACTTTTAACTGGTACACAAACACAAAAGATAACATAAACAGTTGGTCACATTCACAACCAACCGCAATAATATAACTTCCTGCAAATAATCATGTACTTACTTTTTTATAGGATAATAGTGGCAAGTCCATTGAAGACTGAAAATGTGGAATTAAAGTCAGAGCCACCGTCAAAGAAAATAGAACTGAGATCTAAGCCATTGAAGACTAACGGTATTGCCAACATGACAAACGGACACACCTTACGTTCCCGGGCGTCTCGAGCTGCAGCTCGCGCTGTGGAAAGCCATAAACTAACTGAGTATTTTAAGGAAGAGCTAAAGAGTCCTATTAAAGAGGCGCCGCTGTCACCGCCTCCAGTAAAGATAGAAAAGACTGTTAAAGTAGAAGCTAAAGTAACAAATGGTAATGACAATCACAAGCTGACAGAATATTTCCCAGTTAGACGTAGTGTGAGGAAGACTTCCAAATGTGTGATGGCCGAGAAGATGAGGGATTTGGAGAGGGCTGTGAGAGAACAAAGGGAAGATGGTTTACAGGTATGACAATTTTTCATAGTAGGTGTGCTGTTTTTATCTATCTGCTGTCTGTAGGTTCTATCTCTAAATTACTGTATGTTTTGTAGTAGTTATTTCACATGTGTTATTGTATTTTGGTGGATATACTAGCAAATAATAAAAGATAAATAATTTGTAATAGTTCAGAACCCTCAGTATGCGGGGCCGACTTACACTTAACAAATACATTTTCCGTAAGTCCATTTCATGAATATCTTGCTTAAAACCTACTAGTACTACTTTTTAATGTTGGTTGTTCATAGAGTGCTACACACACATTTAACAAAGACTCTGATTGACTGCATTTACTGATAAGGAATCAAAACACATACAATATATACATACAGTGGCTTTACATTCTTCATTCTCAGTGAAAATAGCATATAATTGCAAAAATACCATTTTATACAGTGTTTAGTCTTATCTCAGATAAAAATGTTTTGTGATGCCAATTTAGTATAATAATAACAAACAACAATTTTTCATTATGTTCATAATACATAACTTGGCAGTTGTTTTTGTTTTACCTGTATAAAATTAGAATCACAATGTTCTGAGATTATTTCGCTTATTACTCTTTTCGTAAATAGCTGTATAACTTAGATCAGTGTTTCCTAATTAGTAGTATGCGTACCCCCAGGGGTAGGCAAAGTATCTTCAAGGGGTACGCGCGGCGACCTCATAACGCAGTTACGCATAAAAAAATCACCGAAATATGCACATTACACCTAATTTGAATTGATCAAATACCTACTAAGCACCTGGCGAGCGCGGGGCGACGCGCGGAGCGGCGCTCGATGACACACGGGGGCGAAGTTTTATTTATTATTCCTGCTAAAAGGGGTATGCGAGTTTTAGCTCTTTCTGGAAGTGGTACGCGGGCAAAACTAATCGGGAACCATTGACTTAGATTATGTATTGTGTGGGCCTATAAACACACTAACTAATCAACAGCAACTCAAAACAAATTATTAATTCGTAATATCAGCTAAAAGACATCCTGTGATAAACCGATGAACAAAGACTTCTCCAAGGATTTCCACAACGCCGGCCGGTCGTTTTGGATATTCATCGCATCCAGCGGCTTCGCGCGACCTTTACCAGGTCATCAGTCTTCTGAGTGGGAGGCCGGCTCGGCTACGTCATGCGCGGTCGCCAATCGAGAGCTTTCCTGTCCCCTACGGCCATCTGTTCTACGAGCTATCAAGCGATTGTTAGTGCCATGGAATAATATTTAATTACCATATAAAAAACAATGTATTTTCCTGATACTATCAGTTTTTTCCGGCGTTTGACGTTGGGTATTGCGTTACGTGAAAAAAGTATAGCAATTATTTATGCTTAAAAATGAAAAAAAAAATGACTTTTTTGAAACAGAATGTTATATCTTAGTATATCATAGTCTTTAATCTGTCTATACCTTCGAGATAGATGGTTAATTTTGCCACACGTAAAAGAAGAAGAATACATTAAATTACCATAATTTAGAGCCATAAAATTGTGCTATCGTTTTTTAATGGAATACTGAGATGGAATATGTATCATAAACATTGAGCTAAAAAACATAGTGCATATTATTTCAATGATCATAACCAGTAAGTGTATCGTATTAGCCCTTTACAGCCACCAATGGAAGCACTGTCCAACAGACATAACAAAGGTTAATTTTACCACACGAAAAAGAAGAAGAATGCATTAAATTACCATAATTTAGAACCATGAAAGTGTGCTATCGTTTTTTTTATGGAATACTGAGATGGAATATGTATCATAAACATTGAGTTCAAAACATGGTACATGTTATTTCGATGACCACAACCAGTAATTGTATCGTATTAGTTTATACAGCCACCAATGGAAGCACTTTCCAACCGACATAACAAAGGGATGGCAAATATTGACAAAATGCCTTGATTTATCTTTACATTTTATCCAAATAGGTGGCATACTTCGAGGGCAAGGGCCGCGGTGTGATCGCGACGCGCCCGTTTACCCGCGGACAATTCGTAGTGGAATATGTGGGGGAGCTGGTGGGAGTGGCGGAGGCAAGAGAGCGGGAGGCGCAATACGCGTTAGATCCCGAAGCTGGCTGCTACATGTATTACTTCAGACTGCAAGACCAACAGTATTGGTGAGTAGTGGACTACATGACATATCTCTTCACACTCAGACAATGAGCGTTTTCTAGAAGTTACTCTATGCATCACTTACGCTAACAACCTTTATTGTAACTTAAAACATTCAAAACATTCAAACATTGTCTGGGCATACTGGGGCATGTCTCTCTTCCCGTATCTCGTGAAGGTTAGTCCTTAATCCACACATGAGGGCTTAGTACGGATTGGTTGAGATTGTACTAGGCTAGTGAGTAAACTCAGTGTCAAAAGTTTTTCAGGATAAGGCTTCTGACATGGCTTAACAACAAAGCAACAAATTAAAAACTTATGGTTCATTCCAATCAAAAAAAAAAGCAAAAGGTAAACAAAGATAGTATGCATCTGACATGTGTCATTTCCATAGTAAGTTCGTTTACCTTTTGCTTTTTTTTGATTGGAATGAACTATACATTCGACTAGTTTTTTTTTTCTTTCTAAATTATGAAAATAACTATACTGCACTGAAGATTAAGTTGTATGTCGAGAAATAGGCTAACAAAACCAATTGAAAAGAACAGCATAAATACAAATATTGTTCAAAATATGACTGAATATGCTGCAGTATGTTTAACATTTAAGGCAAGCAAGCAAACAGGCAATAATATTTTTTTAAAATTTCGCAGCAGTTCCTCTAAGAAACGTCAAATTTCTTATCATTTCGCGTAACAAGTACCAAATTTTGCTGCATTCTAACGAGTCTATTATATCGGCAGCATCGACGCGACGGCCGAGAGCGGGCGGCTCGGCCGGCTGGTTAACCACTCGCGCAACGGCAACCTGCACACCAAGGCGCTGTGGGTGGACGGACCGCGACTGGTGCTGTTAGCGGCCCAGGACATACAGCCCGGCGACGAGCTCACATACGACTATGGAGACCGCTCCAAGGAGTCGCTGCGGCATCACCCCTGGCTGGCGCTCTGACCTGGTGAGTCAAATCGTTTTTATCATCGTCATATCGACGTAATAAAGCAAAAACTCTGTAAACCACATATCGTTAACAACCCATATCGTCCCCACTATAGGGGCACGGGTCTCTTCCCATACCTCGGGAAGGTTAGGCTATACTTCACACATCAAGCTGTCCGGACTTGACCCCTGTCCGGGTCTCGCAGCTCTGCGACTAATAGAAAATTTAGTAGTGTTGAAATTGTATTTCTTTCTAAAATGGAAAGTCTTTCGGCTCGGATGTAAAGTTTTGTGGGTTACATTGTTTACTCTTTTTTGCGTCGATATAAAGATAGGACTCTAAACTAATTCCTCTTAATATGATTCTGAAGCACAGGCAATATGCATCCAATAGCAATTGCTGCATGTTCCGCAACCTGCAGTCACCACTTGATATCCAATTTTCCCCATTTGTCAGTTCTGTGAGCTATATGGCCTACACATTACCGTTCTTATTTTAATTATAAATAAAATAATGAATGTTCCGAATTAATTATACTTGGTCATCAAACTACAATAGAATTTTGGAACCACCTTTTTTTATTTACAATTGGTAAGCCCTTGGCATCATCTCGCCTGGTGGTAAGTGATGATGATCCCGAAGATGGAATCGGGCTTTCCAATATTTCCCAACGCAATGCGCGAACACATCAGTGCTATTAACATTGATGTTTGGTTGGCGACAAGACTTGGTTAACTAGATGGTGGTAGCTAGCCAGACAGGCTCTGAAAATGGCCTACCGCCAACCAAACCCGAGTCCTACAAAGCCACCGGTAATCGAACTCGCGACCTCCTGATGTGAAGCAAGCAGACTAGCCACTAGGACATGGAGGCGGTTGAACCTGTGGGTCGTAACTATGAAAATAGTATTAGCAATATTCGTCCAGTGTTAGGTTATTTTTAAAAAATTGTCTATGCATTAACAATATGCGTCTTTCTTTGATTCCAGGTATTTATTAATAATCTCAGTTGGACTACTAAGCATTATTTATTACAGTAACAATTTTTACTTTTAGATAAAATATGAACTTTGTTGTTTATGCAAGCGTTTTTGTTCAGATGTTGTATTGGTTTAATTATGTATGAACTGTTGAGTAGTGAGACAAGTGGCCTAACACTGTGTGAACAGGGTGGGACGTTCATGAACTGCCTTATGCCACTAGAAATTATTAAATTGTTTGGCTATGAATGTGTAAAGGTAGAAGTAATAACTGAAAAGTAAAAGTAAGCTATGACAAAAATTACGAACAATGTGATTTGCAATATCCTATTCAATTAGGTACTCTTTACGAAATACAGCACAAGATCTAACAATTTATGATCAAAACGAAAGAAATTAAAGAAATATTCAAACATGTTATGAAAATCGAAATGATCAAAGTCGATTCGATCATTTCTTGTCTTCTTTTTATTTGAGAGCGATAGATACTGCCTTAGAGTAATATAGCATGTAAAAGATTTTTGTATCACGATGAATGTTCCTGCGACTTTCGACCACCTTGCAGAAGTACGTACAAATCGTGCTGTATACAGTAGATAGGTAGGAGAATAAGCAATTTCTTTGTGTAAAACATGTTAAGTATGTTTATTTGTCAAGGGTCAGTTCCGAGCAAAATGCGACCTGACGTGGCGCACACTGCCGATATGCAATATAAAACTTATTTTTTACACGGAAACATAAATATTTCATTGAGAGCACGCGACGCTCAGCGGACAATCGCGTTCCAAAACACTTTTGTGAGGGTAATTTTTACCCTGACAGCAGGATAGCTAAATGTAAATCTACTGAGTGTGAAAGTGACAGACTCTTGTCTGGTAAATATCAGTTTTAAACGGGACGCAAGCTTCTTGCACGTCGTATTAGGGCGCGTCTCGGTATGAACTTACCCTAACATATACACAATGAATTTATTAGAGATATATGGAACCTGTTTACTCATTTCAATTGAGAGTCAAGGCTATGTTAGGATGAACTGTTAAACGGTGAGCCCAAATAAGTATAATAATAAATTATAGTAAAGTAATGGTTCCTTTTGAATAACGTACCATAAAGCCTCGTTTTTCCTATACAAATATTTAAAACGGACACCATTTTTTTCGTATATTGGCCGAGGGTTCCTATTTCGTGAATATACAGGGTGGATTAAAAATTAGTAATGTTAAATGATTATTAAATATACGAAAGGTAAAAGAGTTAACAATTATTTATGTGATATTAAAGTAATAAACGTCAGGATATTATTTTCTAAAAAAATGAAAATAAAATCCTAATGTATATAGGGTGTAACATTCAAGGTGTGCAATATTTACGGAGGTGATTAAGCTTCTCAAACTGATTACGAATCACTTAAAAAGTAGGCATCTTAAAAAAATATAATTTTCGAATGATTTTCAGAATAGGTAATAAATAATCTATTGACTTTTAATAATAATCCCTCAACGGCGCGGCTCCGACAAGGTCGCGCGACTGCGCAGTGGCCCGTGGCGTCACAGAGCAGACACATTCAGTATTCTAATGTCACAGAATAGTTAAACTGGTACAGAAAAAATAGGTTAATTAATTCAATTTAATTTTAATCATGAATTTGATAAATTATTCGTAATAAATAAATGCTCATACATCTTCTCAACAAATATTGCACACCTTGAATGTTACACCCTGTATAATTAACAGTCTTTGTGGTTTTTTTAACTATTAACGACATTTGGTCCGCCCTGTGCTTCAGTCAGAGAGTTGAAATGAATATGTCCCGGGTTTCCGTCCCCTGCAGATAGAACGCCAGATTCTGGCGCCAGTAAGGAGATAACTGAACTCGAATAGTTTCCTATATTTATCTATAGTTTTAATTTTTTAGTTAAGCGAGTACAGAAAGATGCGAGGTTGTAAAGGTTTGCTCACGTATTTGGCATGGAAGGTTTTATTTAAATTTTTAAATTTATTCAGAATCCAGTTCGATTCTCAGACATGATATTTGAAATTTTAATATGTTTTGTGTCGTATTTGACCACCAATGAACGCATGGTATTAGAATTATTTTATCGCATGAACTGAAATTATATTATTGGTTTGACAGTTTAGAAAAAACAATTACTTAGATCTCATAAAAGTAAAATATTCAGTAATTGTTGTATGTTGGTAGAAAATCAATAAAGGAGAAATTGAACACAAAAAGCTTGTTTAAGCTGTGAAGATCTCCCTGCATTCCCTCTTTAATTGGCAAAGTTGAAGAAGAAATTGAACTTACATTTTATTAAATCTAGAAAGCTATGTGTGATAGATTGCATCCCTGTTCATCATAGATACCCAAAATTTGAGCATAGTATAGGTTTTTAACAACTTTTAATGTGTCACAGCCAGAATTCTGTGTGCCTCCTATTTATTTACAAAAATTAAACCACACGAGCATAAAGACTAGGTATTTGTTATCAAACACGGTACTTAGAATAAACATGGTTAAAAATATACAGTGTATAACAATGTAGGTGTAGGAACCGTGGTTGGGGCTTGCCCGCATAATAGCTAACAACTTAAAAATCAAGGCAAATCCTGCTAATGCGAAGCAGTAGTGCCACGGGTAATAAAGGAAAAAATACTCCATACAAAATTGACGAGACAGCTGAGACATTTGTAATAAAACGTCTAAAAATGTATAATTTGCTATTTCAGTAAAGCCATAGAACAAAAGGTATTCAGTTTAATAAGTAGGAGCCTTAGGGTGCGTTTCCACTGGAGCGGAGCGGATACGTGCCGAATTGACCAATCATATTGCTTGAAATGAAGTGGAGCGGAGATTTTGTGTAACCTGATTGGTCACTTTTGCACGTCTCCGCTCCGCTCCGCACCAGTGGAAACGCACCCTTAGTCAACCAGTCCACCTATTTTGTTACGCCTGTATAAATAAACATGACATGTTTGCTCATATAATCATCCGTTTTGGAGATACATAATATGTTTATTTCACAGAAAGTTTATATTAATATAATAACATTAGGAGGTTACTTTCTTTTTCAGGTCTAATTGAAACTTTCCGGATGAACCTTGACTTTATTTTACTAGAATTTTACTCATATTAAAACGTGTATCGTTGTACCAATTGTGCACTTGGTATGAATAATCTAATAACGTTAGGTTAGCGATGTAGGGAGGATAAATAATTCTTTCGTAAGCCAAAATGTAGGCTTGTTTATGCGACAGACTAGCATCTTCTTACCGACTTCCCCGCCTATTATTTCACTTACGGGCTAACTCCACATTTTCACTAGACAAAGTAGTCTACTAAGGCAAAGAGTACCTACCTTCTAACTAACTTACCATTAGAAGAACTTAGACCTCCTTTCCTACCTGCCAAGTTAATGTCGATTGTTGGTGTGTGAACGGTTACGTAACGACGCAATCATTTATAACGCTCGTTCGCACACTTACAATCCCTACAGAAGAGTAAAATTAAATGACAAAA
This sequence comes from Coleophora deauratella, assembly GCA_958295455.1. NCBI lineage: Eukaryota > Metazoa > Arthropoda > Insecta > Lepidoptera > Coleophoridae > Coleophora > Coleophora deauratella. The sequence continues at coordinate 5,903,793 of OY282409.1, read as the reverse complement.
TAAGTTTTAATAATATGGAACATTATTTTTAGTACAAATTTAATTTTGGATTTGAAACTTACAAGTGCTTTATAATCCATAAGTATATTTTCCCATGCAATTTCGTAGCATCGTGCCTAATGTTGCCCTTAGCCTTTTTATATCTTCATACATTCAATAGCACTATCGTTACATATAATCGCACTATACCTACTTTTTAGTGTCATCGCGTGTAATGGATGTTTAATAATGTTGTCGTTTTGCTACATAATTTCAATTATTTAAAAAGTAAAGTAAGGGCGATAGTAGTCATGGTGCTAAAAAACCTCTGTCACATAACTTGGGCTATGTTCAGATGGCAGGAAGTTTTTGTGTAGTATAAGATTTGCCACTCCTCGCCATATTCAATATTGCAGATATTTTTATCTTCTGTGTCCATTCTGGATTTTCAGTCAAAATTCAAAATCTTGTTCTACTGCATAGAAAGCGCTCTTTCTGAAATTATCATTAAGTTGTCTACGCGCGTTAGTAAGACGCGTTCAGAGCCTCTCATGTGCACATAGCCTAAGCCAAAACTCTCTGAATATTTAATTTCATTTAGTCAAAAGTATGCTTGATAGTAGAAATATCTACTTGAGAACATTTCCATGTATTGCTTGTGTAGTTCCTACTCATCTACTATTAACCTATTTGCCTTGTGTGACATCCTAACTTATTCCTTTAACCAACTGTAATCGTTAAATTAATTAATGACAATTTAAATAATGTTAATAGTTAAGCGTTATTGTAAGTAGATACGTATGAATAAGTATAAAACTCAACTATTATGTTAGACAAAATTAATATATAAATTAAATATAAAAAAATTAAATTGCCGTTTAATAAGTAATACAGCGAATATTGTTTTCTAATGTTTCTATGCTCAGTTGATTCATTTCAATATTGTTAGTAAAAAATACAAAATAGTTTAAAACTGAAGTAAACAATATCGTTTTATAATACATAATTGCAAAGTTGCAAGATGCAGAATTAACCTTTTGACCGCATTGCGACGCGATGACAAATTTCGCATATTAGATTACATAAAATAATATGCCTACATATTTTTATCTTAACAAGTGGTAAAGGCCCAAAAATCTTGTCGCCCGTCGTCGCCATAGTGGCCTGCGGCGCGGCGGTCAAAAGGTTTATATACTTAGCTTTCATTGTTATCCTTTCACTTTTTGCATTTACATCGAAAAGTGAATTTAACTGAATTGTTTTATACAATAATGTAATAGTTTAATTGATTTATAAAAATCAGATTTTACATGTGAAATTATTGCTAGGTTTTTGAGTAATGTCTGTTTGTTCTGTCACTTTGTCGTTTTTGTACACATTTTGTTATATTTTCAATTCCAAATTATAATGAGAATGATGTTTAACAACTAGGGAATTGCAGTAGATTGTAATAAATAAATAATAAAACATAATGTGAACCATTTGAACAGTATTGTTAACAGATTTTTTGCTACAAAAGCATGTTTATGAGACTTAATTTTTATTTTGAAGTATGGGCGCAATGCACTGCCCTTTTACTAATAATTCAGTAGTGATTAAATATTGAGTGAAATAAAAATAATGAACTTTAAATCCGGTTTGTTTTTATCACTATTCTGTAGTTTAAGTTCCATGGTAAGTACTCGGCAAGTTTACAGAGATTACTCTGAAGAATGGGCGAAAGAAATAGTTTAGAAATACACTTCCGGACACATCTGTCGGCCCACCTAGGATTTAAAGTTTTAATAGCCTATAGATAAAACCTAGCTATAGGATATTCCTGAGTTTGAATTTGAAACTGATATCTTCCAAAAAGATTGCTAATACTACTGTAAAAGCCCGTATATTGGTAACTCTTAGTTTGTACCAGTAAATCTTAGGGTTTACCAATAGGTTAGGTTAGGTTGAACTTTTACCAATTAAGAGTTGGAAAATCTTACAATTTACCGTTGTTCGGGCTTTTACAGTAACACTAATATGCTGGCTTCAGAACTGCATAAAAGCTTTTTGCTTAACCTAACATTTATTTTTAGCTATAGTCCATTAAAACTTAATGCTAGATGGGCCGATATATGTGTCCGGAAGTGTATATGAAAGAGAAAACAAACATAATGGAACTGGGCGCATGAGAGGAACAATCAAGAGAGCGTTGCGAAACACTTTCATGAAAGTAATCTTTACTCTGAGCGAAGTGTAAAAGGGCTCTTGGCTCTTGTCAGGTAAATCTTACCTTCTGGGACGGTACCCAAACAAGCTTATGAGACCAGTAGAAGCAATGAGTTGAAATCAAGGGTTGAAATATAACTTATCACAGAACTGTGAGTACGACTCATCGATATAAGAGAACAATCTTATATCGATGGTACGACTAGATGGATGCATGAAACGAAACTTACAGATTACTCTGGGAATAGGTGATAGAAATATAGGCTGAAAAATAGAAGGAATTAAATATATTGAAATGCCAATATTAACCCTTTAAGCGCCACAGTCGGCTTGGGCCAACAACCGATTTTCAGGCGCCAGGTTTTGAGATTTTTATACATTATTGTCGGCTGGAGCCGACGATGGCGGTGGGGGCACGATTTGTCAAAGAGTAGCGTGTAAGTTAATGGGGGTTAAGTATATTAAATAAAGTTTTTTCTTTTTTAATTTTTTGTGACGTGACGTATCTGTCAACTGAATTAGTGCACACTAGTGGGAACAAAGGACTAGGATTAGGTAGATGCAAAAAAAAACACCCATTTGCCTCTGCCAACATCTTTTTTGGGTCACGGAGCCACCGCTGTAAATAAGCGTTCCGTACCGATGTAAGTACTCTGCGTGAGATAAAGAATCGACGGTGTTATTAGAAATAAAATAAATAAATAAAAGTGTTATTTATTACTTATCAGTCTGTTTATTGGTAGTATATATGTGGTATAAACTCATTAATTTTAGTTCTCTTAATACATATTATGCGAGCGTAACGTTGTGATGCATCTTGAGGTAATACAGCTGGGCTTGCGACTCCAGTTCGCGCAGGGTTCGTACTACAGGGGCCATTTGGCTTACGTGGTCCTGAAGAAAAAAAACAAGATTTTAGTAAACTGAATAAAATTCTACGATTTCAATCTTTTCTGATATGATAGAGTCCAGAGCCAGTTCGAAAGAGAATATAATCTATATTACTAAAGGAATAATAATCCAGCCAGGTCGCTTAGTCACGAATCTTCAGGTTAAATACAGATAAAAAACTTTATCGTCGTCGATAGCGGATGAGGTTACGACATGCCCATAGATATGGTGTCACTGCAGACACCGCTATCATAACAGGTATGTATTTCATTTAGCATTTTTATATATCTGTATGTTTTTGAGGTTTCCTCCAATATGGAACTTCCACCGACACTGACTGATATCGGGCCGTATCTTATTTTTACATTCAAAACGAAATGTTTTGTCTCTTTCTCACCTGGTATCCGGAGCCAACTTGTTTCCTCTTCTCACCGTAGACGACCTTCCCGTCGAACTCGTTGCAAGGTACCTTCATGTCGGGTTCGATCTGCTGGATCGTGATGTTCAGGTGGTCTTCTATGTCCGCCAGGTACTGGAAAGTGAGTTTGTTTCATCATTTAAATAAATAACGTAGCAAACGAGCAGACGGATCACCTAATTGTAAGCGATTACCGCCGCCCATGGACACCCGTAACTCCAGAGGAGTCACAAGTGCGTTGCTGACCTTTGAAATGGGATGGAAGATGGGGGGGAATGGAGGGGGGGAGGTTGGGCCTCCGGTACCCTCACTCACTCGGCGAAACACAACGCAAGCGTTGCTTCACGCCGGTTTTCTGTGAGGCCGTGGTATCACTCCGGTCGAGCCGGCTCATTCGTGCCAAAGCATGGCGCTCCCTTGGACGAACTTTAAGGCTAGATTGATGTTACAGCTGATACAGTTAATAGAATGTTAGTAGCTTGATCTGAATACGGTAAGAGCGGTTCTTACTATGTGATTGATAGAAAAGCTTCTAAAACTCGGCTCGTTCGACTCCTATGCTATTAGTATATTTTTACTCTTTTCTACTTTATTACTTTTATGTTTTTTACAAATAAATACAAATAAATTTATTGAAGAAAAAAAAATACATGCTTAAATATACTTAGAGACATTGCCAGGGCAAAGTCAGCGCACATAGGCAGAATTGGCGAGAGACTAGAGCGTCTTCCTTCGGGAACTCGTGCGTTCTGGTCTCTGGCCAAAGCTGTCCAGGGGAATTTCTGCACGCCATCATTTCCACCACTGCACATGGGAAATGATTCATTGGCCCACGACGCAAAGGAGAAAGCCGATCTTCTAGGCAAACTCTTTGCGTCCAACTCAACGTTGGATGACGGGGGAAACGAGCCGCCGACCATACCGCGGTGCACGAGCTGTATGCCGGATATCCGGTTCCACCAACGCTCAGTGCGTAAAGCACTTTTTTCCCTCGACATTCATAAGTCGAGTGGGCCCGACGGAATCCCTCCTATCGTGTTGAAGGTGTGTGCTCCAGAGTTGGCTCTAGTTTTAACGCGCCTTTTTCGGCTCTCATACTCCACTGGCGTAGTCCCGAAGTCATGGAAGACAGCTTTGGTGCACCCGATCCCTAAAAAAGGTGACCGCTCGAATCCGTCCAACTACCGGCCGATAGCCATAACCTCCTTATTCTCAAAGATAATGGAGTCCATTATCAACAGCCAGCTCCTTCGGTACCTAGAGGACCGCCAGCTGCTTAGTGACCGACAGTACGGTTTCCGTAAGGGCCGGTCCGCTGGTAATCTTCTTGTCTACCTGACACATCGTTGGGCACAGGCGATCGAGACTAAGGGGGAAGCTTTGGCCGTTAGTTTGGACATAGCGAAGGCCTTCGATCGGGTCTGGCACAAAGCACTTCTTGCGAAGCTTCCTTCTTATGGGCTTCCCGAGGAATTACGCAATTGGGTCACTAGTTTTCTTGCAGACAGAAGCATAAAGGTCGTAGTCGACGGTGCATGCTCAGATTCTATGTCTGTGAATGCTGGTGTCCCTCAAGGCTGTGTGCTTTCGCCTACACTGTTCCTTCTGCATATCAATGATATGCTGCAAATCAGCAGCACTCATTGTTATGCGGATGACAGCACAGGTGATGCCTTCTATACCGGCCGTGCCAACATTTCTCGGGAAAACGTCATCGAGAGCCGAAACAAACTTGTGTCGGAAATTGAGGCCTCTTTAAAGAAAGTCTCAGAATGGGGTCGACTTAATTTGGTCCAATTTAACCCCACTAAGACACAAGTTTGCGTGTTCACTGCCAAGAAAATGCCATTTGTCGTATCACCTCGTTTTGAGGACACTCCCCTAAATGCCTCAGCTAGTATCGGAATTCTTGGTGTCGACATATCGAGTGAAGTCCAGTTCCGTGGCCATCTAGAGGGTAAGGCTAAATTAGCCTCGAAGAAGCTTGGTGTGCTCAACTTTATAAGGCGCAGGTTCGGCCTCATATGGAATACTGTTCTCATCTCTGGGCAGGGGCACCCCAGTACCAGCTTCTCCCTCTGGATCGCATTCAACGGAGAGCAACTCGAATCGTCGACTGCCAGGATATTTCAGATCGGCTTGACTCCCTGGCGCTGCGTAGAGATGTAGCCTCGCTCTGCATTCTCTATCGCATGTACAATGGGGAGTGCTCCGAGGAATTGTTCGGATTGATCCCTGCCGCCTCTTTCCGCCATCGTTCTACGCGACAACATATTCATCCCCATCACATAGATGGTTGGCAGTCCACAACTGTGCGTTTCACTAGAAACTTTCTGCCTCGCACAACCAAACTGTGGAATGAATTGTCGCCTGCGGTATTTCCGGACCGATCCGATATTCAAACCTTCAAGAAAAGAGCGTACTCCCAAATCAAAGGCCGGCAACGCACTTGTGACTCCTCTGGTGTTGCGGGTGTCTATGGGCGGCGGTAATCGCTTACCATCAGGTGATCCGTCTGCTCGTTTGCCACCTCTGCCATAAAAAAAAAAAAAAAAAAAAAAACTTGTTACATTGATCTCCACACTAGGCAAAGCATGTATCGTGGATGCCGAAATGAATGAAGTATAAATGTACAATATTGAACTTAATTTATCTTACATTTAGGATACTTGTACTTATTGTCCTACGGTGTGTGTATGTGTGTGTGTTGGTGGGAGTGTGTGTGTATGCGTGTAGTGTCTGTGTGAGTGTGTGTTTTTGTGTGAATGCATGCGTGTGTATGGTATGTGCAAGCAAGGAAGTCGAGTCCAGGGGCGCCGGGTTTTAGAAAATCTCGTGGGTGCCCACAGTTACGGCCCTACAAAATGTTTAGCTGGTGCGAGATCTTATGGTGGCGCCTTCGAATTTCAGTTGGGTACCCAGATTTCAAAATAAAGGAGCCGGGTCCTTATTTTTTATTTTTTAAGGTGTGAGTTTTCGATTAATCGTGTATAGTCAGGTTGTATACTAATATGTATAAAAGTTTTTTCAATTTATCTTACGAAGCTCTTGAAATGTAATTTTTTTAAACAGTTTTAGGTGTATTTTGCAATTCTAACAAATACAAAAAAAGCGCGAGCGAAGCGAGCTCGAAAATTTTCGATTTAAGAAGTTGAGGCATCTTCCGTCATCCATCTACTCGTGTGCTACCTATGCCATAAAAAAATAACTTTTATCATCAGAATATGACAATTTTTTGGGTGCTGTTTATGGTGCCCTAAGACGTGATGCCCTAAGCGATTAGTTAATATGCTTATAGACTCATCCAACACTTGGATTATGATAAATAGTCTGGGTTTTTTATGAAAGGTATCTTGTTTCAGTGTTAAACGCGAGCGAAGCGAGCGCAAAAAATTTAAAATGACCTCACATCAGTAAATTTTTGACCTCGTTTTGTTCAGATATCACTGAACAGTCTTATGTCTATTCTCGTGGGTGCTCAGCACCCACTGTTTATGTCTCGTGGGTGCCCAAGCCCCCGAGCACCCACGTACTCGGCGCCCCTGGTCGAGTCATTTTCCTCTTATTTTACGATTTCTAGGACCACTCTGTTTCTTTGTAGCTTAAAGTGTTTAGGAACTTTTGTAACATATTCTTACGTTTGTATCTGCCTACCCCAGTTATATTTATGCGCTTACTTATTTTGTTGTATAGATTAATGGCACAATAACTTTTGTGTCTCTGTGCGAATGTCGTGTTCAGTCGTTTATAACATGCCATCTGAAGTCTCCTGGTGGGTTTTGCTTTATTTTGTGTGATATCTAAGTTAATTAATATGTTCAGAATGTATAGTTGCCTAACTGTTAGAACCCCGACGTCTTTGTAAAGGGTCTCAGTACAGGAAGGTTTAATCCATCATCACTTTCAAAACCATACGCTGGGATCTTTTATGTCTTTTTGTCGTTTTCATAGATATTTTATGTCTTTATGTGTCTTTCAATATAACGTTCATTTCATCATCAGCCGAAAGACGTCCACTGCTGGATAAAGGCCATGCTGCGTCTACCGGTGCGCGGTTCCGGACTTTTCATTCACAGTTCTCAAGGCTTCGGCCCGTATAAATGCGCTGTGAGGTTAAAGGAGAACGTACCTGGGGCTCATTGTACCACATGCAGCAGCCCTTGGGGCGGTCGTCGATGAGGTTCGTGTTCCAGCAGTTGCGGCCGCGTGATGAGCACCACTCGCCGTGGTACCACACCTGAAGACAGAAATCAGTAACCCTTTATTGCATTTATCATAAAAGTAAGGTCTTAATGTATTTAATAAAATTCACTATGATATACCTTTATAGGTGTACAATATAAATAGTAAGCTGCGCACCACACACACATTTTATCAGCTATAACTGTCCTACCATTTAGAAGGTATTTTTCAGTGTACCTATTACGATAGTATGAATGAATATTTCATTTTATTTATTTTAGAAAAACTTACAAAAAACATTGAAATACTGTTAACACTGACCGCCACAGTCGGCTAGGGCCGACAACCGGTTTCCGAGTCACAGGCGCCAGGATTTGAGATTTTCATAAATTTTTGTCGACTAGAGCCGATGTTGGCGATGAGGGCACGATTTGTCATAAAGTAGCGTGGCAATCAATGTGTTAATATAGTATTTGCTCACCTTCTCCGGCACCGAGGAGACGATGCTAATGGCGAGCCCCATGCGCTCGGCGCGGCCCACGCGCCCGATGCGGTGCACGTAGTTGGACTTCTCGTCCGGCAGCGTCACGTTGATCACTGCACCGCGAAATACCAAATGTAGTAGAAATGATTACTCGCCATGGGACCGGCCGTTATTTAAAGATAGAAGAGAACTTTCAAAGGGAAAAATACATTAAAATACTAGTACTGATGTGCCGCTCCTTGCAGAGGCGGCTCGAGCCTATGTATAGAGCGCCCGTGTGCAATCGATACCCTTGCGCCCTCTAGTAGGCGCGTGGTCAAAATGGAATAATTAACAGTTATATCAAGTCAGCAAAATTATTGAGCTACATTTTTAAAGGAACCGCTCGTGGTGTGCCGCGCCTTGCTTTCCTATAGCGCAGCCCGGCGGTGTCTGCCATAACACGGGCGCAGGGCGCCGGAGCGACGCATGCTCTTTGGAGATGTCGTCGCATGCGGCGCTCGGCGCCCCCTGAGACCGCCCACCCTGCACCGTAGGTCCAGCCGGCACTAGTTCCTTGGGAATATGGGGTATATTCACATGGTAATATTCTCAAGAGACGGCGTTATACTTGATATGGAGCGTTATCTCTGTCTTACGGAAATATTCCCGGGCGTAGCAAATCAGTTGTTGTTTCTCATAATGTGACCGGCCGTTATTTGAAGTTAGAAGAGCACGTTCAGAGGCAAAAAAAGATTAAATATTATTTATTTAATTATTTTAATTTAATTTTATTTTTTTATGCTATTTTTTAACAATGGTGTAGATTCGGTGTTTACGATTAAACTTATTTGTCAGGACTAAACTAAATTTAAGCGTCCTGTCCTTGTCTTTTCGATATAGAAGAAATAAGACAAAACACCTAAATTAAGTTTAATCCTGTCAAATAAGTTTAATCGTGAAAACCAAATCGGCACCATTGTATCTATACGAATTAGGGATTTGCAACAGTAAATACTTTTGTTCAATGTGGATATCCAATATTTGATCAAATTATTGCTATGAAAAATTGTACCATCTTCTATTGCAAAATATGCTAGGCACATTTATTACTATATAAAATATTTTTTATGCACACTTGGTAAGCTCCCATTTAATAAAGTCATCCAATTTTTATGATTAAATGCACATTGGACAAAGTTATGACGAATGCAATATCACCCTAATCTGTGATTACAATACATTAATTATTTAAAAATACAATACAGCATTGATATATTGTATCGTAAAACAATTACAATACTTAAGAGTTTCGTACAGGTTTTCGAAAACCATTCGACCACAGAACGACTCGTTTGAAAACTTTTTACTTTTTTCAATCTGCTCGAATGAACTTCAGTCCGGTGAACGTTTGACCAAATGAACGTTTTGTTTCGCTGTGGTTTCCTAGATTCTACAGCTATGAGCAAACTTTGGCTAAGTAGCAACTCAGAAGTAAAATCACACTCACTGAAGGGCAGCCCGCTAATGTCGATCCCTCTCGCCGCCACGTCGGTGCAGATGAGGAACTTGACCTGGCCCTGTTTGAACTTCTCCAAGTTGGCCTTGCGCTCGTGCGGCTTGCGGTCGCCGTGAAGGCACACGCACGAGAACTCGTTCCCGAACGACTTGAGGTAACGTTCCAGGTTGTCACAGTCCAGTTTCGTGCGGCAGAAGATTATGGCCCTGTTAAGTGGGTTGGGGAGTGACCGACACGGATACAATTTCAACATCCATTATTTATGTGTCGGAAAATCAAAATAGAGTAGGTCGATGTGTCGCTTTGTGTAACAAGTCGAAAGAGGGAATCTTGAACTGTCGTATTGTGCAGCAAAGTCGAAAAAGGGTAGATTGTCGCCTTGTGGAACAAGTTGAAAGAGGGTAGACTGATCATCCGCCTTGCGTAGAAAAGTCGAAAGAGGGTAGGTTGATCTACTGTATTGTGTAGCAAAGTCGATAGAGGGTAGGTTGATTTGCTGTCATGTGTAGCAAAGTCGAAAGAGGGTAGGTTGATCTACTGTATTGTGTAGCAAAGTCGAAAGAGGGTAGGTTGATCTGCTGTCTCGTGTAGCAAAGTCGAAAGAGGGTAAGTTGATCTGCTGCCTTCTGTAGCAAAGTCGAAAGAGGGTAGGTTGATCTGCTGCCTTGTGTAGCAAAGTCGAAAGAGGGTAGGTTGATCTGTGGTCTTGTGTAGCAAAGTCGAAAAAGGGTAGGTTGATCTGCCTTATTGTGTAAAAAAATCGAATAAGGGCAAGTTGATGTGTCTCCGCGTCTTGTGTACAAGCATACCTGTCCATCTTGTGCTCCCGAATGGCCCTCACGACATACTCTCCCTTGAGTATCTTGACGGCCTCGGAGAGCGTTTCGGGCGTCGTGTTGCCGGCGCGGATGTTGTCTTTGGCGTGCACGCCGTCTGTCTGCACGTGTCTGTGGGTAAGATCCATTATAACAATTTTATTATATCAATAGTTTTAAAAATGTGAATAGTTTGTTTCGTTCCTGTATATTTAATTCAGTTTTAGGAAGAGCGGGTTTAACTTATAATAATAAGGAATAAGAACAGGTAGACTTGGTGTTTCCGAATAAGTCAGAATAAATAAATATTGTTCACGTAATGAAATTACAAAAAAAAATGTTTTGTTTTCCATCGCATCTTTAATTTTAATTAAATTAAAAATTTTAATTTTCAATAAAAAAAAACACATAATTACTCAATTAAAGACGCTGTAAAACTATGACGAAAGTAACTAAATAACTTTACTCATTAGTAGTCATCTACGCTATTATACTACTCCACAAAAGTTTTGATACTAGGACATACTTGCGCAGCGTCTCCCAGGAGCGGTCTTTCTGCGGGTCGGCGATGACGACCACGTGGTGCACCGTCTCCGGCACCGCGTCCTCGCCCTTCAGGTCCACCCACGTGGGGAAGTGCATCAGCTTCTCCTATTTGTAAGACGTGAGACGTGACATGAGGTAACGCGGGGAAACGGACTGGATTACTTTAGGATGCAAGTAAGAATACGAAAATGATTTTATATTAAACTTAGTGTTTTTTTATCTCTCCATACTGATATGGGGAAAACCAGAACTATAAAATATACAGGGAAACTCACTTACGTAATATTCGTTTTACAGAAATGAATTTTTGCATTGTTTTGTTTTTAGAAAAGTATGTTTGTCCAATTGTCCATAAAAATTAAGACTTTTTGGCTTATAATAAAATTACGGAGCTCAGTACTGCAAAACGTCAGAAAACGCAAAAACATATTGGGGAAAGCCATTTAGTATAAGATTTTTTTTTACAACATCTGGCCTTTCTGACAACTTTCTTGGATCACCAATCCATCTAATTATTACTGAACTATTTCAGCAATACCTACACTTGTGCTCGTACGAACTTTCATGGTCCCGTGCAACTTACCGCCATCTTCTTGACCTCAAACGCGTGCAGTGTGGCGGAGCAGACCACCATCTGCAGTCTGTGGCCGTCGGACGAGATCTTCGGGATTTGGCGGTGGATGCGCTCAATCAGGTCGTTGTACCCCGCCTTGAGGAGTCCGTCAGCCTCGTCCAGAACGAAGAAACGGCAGTGCGTTAGAGCGAGATAACCTGGGGAGGAAGAAGTGGAATGTATTTCCGAGGTTTCCGCAAATATTTATTAGCCGAAATAGTTCCTTTACGAATTGGATCGCTTCCATAACGGTTGGCAGGTATTGGCCGAGGACAGGGAACAGTGGCAGAAAAAAGGGGAGGCCTTCCCTCAGCAGTAGGACAAATTGGGCTAGTTAAAAAAAAGTTCCTTTACGAATTTCAGAGCTTGCTTCGTAAGTATTGTTTTACAATATTTCCAGGAAAGAGTATTGATAAGATACAATAATGCTGAGTAAGAAAACTCTGCCAATAAAAGATTAGAGAGATGAAGGTACGAGTACGTTGTAATGATTGCTGACGAGTAAAAATATGATTTTAACACCTAAGCTTAGGTATTGTAACAGATTACCAGAACCAGATGAATTCATTTAACTAATCTTACTTAGACTTATCTTACTTAGAGAGTCGTGGGTTCGATCCCCACAGAGGGAAAACTTTTCTGTGATGAGCAGAATTGTTTGCTTTGAGTCTGCGTGTATTATATCTATATATGTATGTATTTAAAAGTATATGTGTATGTATATCAGTCTCTGGTTCCCAAGATACAGGGAATCGTAGTTTGGGGCCAGATGACCGTATGTGATTTGCCTCAGATATTATTATTATTATTACTTAACAATGCAGCAACAACGAAAATTCCCAAAACCATCAACCAGTTCACTTCCTACATCTAGTGCCTATCTCACTAATATAATAAATGCGAAAGTATGGATGTTTATTTGTTTGTGAGTTTGTTTGTTTGCTTGTTTGTTTCGCTTTCACGCCGAAACTACTGAACGGATTTGGATGAAATTTGGTAGGTAGATAGATAAAGCACTCTGCTAACACACAGGATTTTTTATCCCGGAAAACTTAAGGGTTCCCAAAGGAATGGTTAAAAACTCAAAATTCCCACTTCGTCACTACATGGCGCCACTTTCACTTTTTCTTTCTGGATCCAACTCTAAAGCCCACGCAGACGAAGTCGCAGGGAACCTAGGGAAGAATAAGAACCATTGCCAACTAACCTCCCTGAATAAGATCTTCAAGACGGCCAGGGGTGCCGACGACTATGTCGACGCCAGCGTTTAACTGGTTTATCTGATCCTTGACGTTGATGCCACCCACTACCAAGAGTTCGCGGACTTGCGGGTTCTCCAAGTACTTTTTGAACTTTGTGATTTGGTTGTAGGTCTGCTCTGCCAGCTCGCGCGATGGCTGCAGGAAGAAGAGAGATAGTAAGTATTAATTCCTCCCCTACTGCCCCTGTAAAGTGAACGCTATTGCCGTCTCTTCGTACGCATCTCGCACCGGCCCAGCGCAGCAGACTTATCTAAATTGATTCGCGTCGTCGTGGTAACGTAACCCAAGTTACACAGTTGCCTGATAGAGATTTGCGTCCTCTTTTGACTGAGTCACCGTCACTGACGCCGGTTTTGGAAGTCGAGTCATAATATGTAGTGGTGAAATTGAGGCTACAATCAACAAAATCTATTTTATTTTTTAGATTTCAGTCCTAACAGAGATGTTAACAATATAGCTGTCAACATGTTGCGCTCCCACACTCATACTCAGGTAGGTTGAAACCTCCTTGGGGGTGGTGTCAAGTCATTAATTTTTTTTCAACTTGGGACTTCAAAATAGTCGAATTTCAATATTTCTTTGAAACCAATCACATCTAAACAGCAGCTTTTATAGGAACGTCTTTCCTTTAGTAACTAACTGTAGTATATATGTTGTGGCCAGATCATAGAATTGATCACTTCATGATGTGGCCGACCATTTCATGAAATGGTCGCATTTCATGAAATGGAAAATATCCGCTGATCATATCATGATATGGTCTGGCCAGATCAATGATACATCAACGTTTCACGATATACAGCTAAACGCACGGCTATTTCATGAAATGGTCAAGCATTAGTGATCATATCGTAAAATAGTTACAGTATCCACCGTTAGAGGCGCTGATATCTTTTTGATTTTGTGATGTATCATGGCGGAGTACAGTTAATAATAAAAAGGCTATTAATAGTGCACTAATTTAAAATACAATAGACGTTTAATGTCATTACGATACTAAACTACAATAATTTTTCGAAAGTCAATCAAAAAACGAGCGCACCGTAAAAACCTTGAAGTTCGGAAAGTGTTTCATAGGTTAGTAGATATCAATCTTAAAAGGTAAGTATTAAGAATGTATAATTTATCTTTTAACCAAGATTTGTTGCCAGGGGCCTGTTTCATAAAAATTTTAGTCTGATAATATTACATGCTTACTCATAATATGAGTAAAAATATTAGAATAACTCAATAATATTCCTAATAATATCGGCTCTTCCATAATTATCAGTTATTTTATTACTAATTATATGAGCTAAATGCCAATATTATCAGTATTTTGACGTTGTGTGTCATTATGTCATAATAATTTTATCTCATAGTATTAGTTGATTGTTATTAGTTTTGCGAGAACAATAAAATTAAGTATTTCAACTGCAAATAATAATTTAATTAATGTTAAATCTAAGAATGAATTCCGATTGAAGTGTCGAAGACTTATTATTACACGGAGGCCTCGAATTTTCAGAATGAGAACAAGTTATGCGTTTTTTAGAGACATTCGAATTCAGTGAAAGATTTCGGTTGTCTTATAAAAAGTTTCATTTCATATTGACAAAAATTGAACATATTTTTAAAGTTCCGACACGAAGAAAGGAAGCCCTATCCCCAAAGCAGCAGTTAATGGTGACTTCAAGTGCTTAGTAGGTTTTATTTATTTATTTATTTATTTATTTATTTATTACAATTCATTGGAAGGCTTACAGTTTAACACTAAGACGCCTTCCAAGATAAAAAATATATATATATATATGTTAACTTATTAGTATTAGATATGTTAGATTAAGTTATTTCTAGACAAAGTTTATTGTTAATAAATAACCATATAGCTTTAAAAATTATGTTCTGGCTATCAAAAAATAAGTCCACACTTTGAACCTGGTCTGTAAATTCATTTAAAAGTGTAATAGCTCTCGCTGTGGGAGCATTACTAGCTTGCTGCGTGCGCACGCCAGTGAGTGCAGCGAACAGCCGGTGGCGCCGCCTGGTGCCTACTCGCGTATGTATATCCTTGAGGTACAAAGAGCCGCAGACCACTTAGCACATGTGGATTGTCTATTTTACTGCAGAGGATCTGATAGTAATGCACAAGAAGAGAGGTCTTCCGTCTGAGCTCTAGACTTTCCAGACTTACACTACCTAAAACAAATGCAGAGGGATACATAAATGGATAGTATCCAAATAACCGTTTGTATAGATAGCGAGCGAACTTACGTTGCACACGTTCAATCAATAAGGTGTACTTCACTTCCCTGGGATCCCAAACAGCTGATCCAAACTCCAATTTGCTGCGGACGTACGAATTATATAGCAAAATTGCTATTCTTATGTCACGAAATTGGGCCGCAGTACGCATAATAAAACCTAAAGTCTTATTGGCACTCTTACATATCGAGTTTATATGCTCATGCATGTCTAGTTTTGAATCAAGTGTCAGACCTAGGTCACGTATTTTGTCGACTCTCTCCAATGGACCCGAGGAAATAGTGTAAACAGCTGACACTGGATTACGTAACCGCGAAAAAGATATTATTTTACATTTATCGGTGTTAAGCCACAATCGGTTTTCTTCACACCAGCTTGATACACCATCAAGAGTGGACTGAAGTTTATGACAATCAGCACAACTGCCCACAGACTGTGCCAGTTTGACGTCATCAGCAAACATTAAACATTTAGTATTATTAGTAACTACTTGTGGCAAGTCATTTATCATAATTAGAAATAGTATAGGTCCTAAAGTGCTACCCTGGCTTACACCAGATCGCGTGAAATATTCATGGGATTGGTAATTTGCCAGTTGAACATACTGTTTGCGGTCTCGTAGATAGCTTGCTAAGAAACTAAGTAACCTAGGACTGAAGCCGAAGGAGGAACATTTGTGAAGCAATACGTCATTGTCAACCAGATCAAATGCTTTTCTGAAATCCAGATAGACTGCATCCACCTGTCTACTGGCATCCATTTGACATAAGGCATAATCTACAAAGTTAATGAGATTTGTGTTGATAGAGCGCTTACCACGAAAACCATGTTGTGCGTCGTCCAGATACACATTTATCTGTGGAGTCAGACAGTGTTTTAAAACACTTTCGAAAATTTTTGCAAACACTGATAACACCGCGATTGGCCTAAATGATCGGATGTCTAAAGAATTGTCAGACTTTGGAACTGGAGTGACTCGCGATATTTTCCACTCCTCTGGATACAAACATTGTTGAAGTGATAAGTTAAATATATAAAGCAAAGGTATTTCCAAGACAGAACAACAGTCCTTTACCAGAAATGGAGGTACTCCATCGGGGCCTGAAGAAGAGTTTTGTTTAAGATTTCGGATTGCTAACCTCACCTCTTCCAAAGTGATGTGCTCGATAGAAACCCTACGATAGTCAAACGATTCACTGCGAGTGGCCTCAACAACATCCAACCGTGGGGACACACTCTGAAATACGGAACCGAAGTACTGTGCGAAAGCCTCCACTGCCTCTTGCCCTACTACAGTGTTATTATCGCAGATATATTCTGTAGCCGCATGTCTATTTTTACGCTTGCTTCTTACATAGCTCCAGAACTTTTTTGGGTCATGGCTGATACTATTTTCAATTGACAACATGTAGCGCTTGTACTCTAGGTCCGACAAATACTTTACTTTGCCTCGGTAGTATCGGAACATCTCTCTATTAAATTCTAATCCATTGCTTTTAAACATTTTAAGGTTAAAGTATTTACGTTTTATATTAGTAATTATTTCAGCAGTAAACCACGGTGGATAAGTGCGCTTTTTGGGAAATGGTTCCTGTTTGGGCACCAGTGTATCAAAGACATCCGTTAAGAGCTTAGAAAAATTTCCTTGAGCCAAAGGACATTGACCAGGTCTGGACCAAGTGCTGCCCAGAATGAACACATAGTGCATTTTGTTCCTCAGGCCAACACTAATCTGTAAATCGAAGCGCTTCAAAATCTGTCCGAGGAGTCAAGAGAAAAAAAGTTTTTTTGTTGTGAATTATTTGTTTGCGATAAATGAACTTAATAATTGTTTTCAGTGTAACTAGTAGTGTATTATTTTATACTTATGTTATAATATTATCATCAATTATCAATCAGTAATTACATTGATGTCTGGACCAAGTGCTGCCCAGAATGAACACACAATGCATTTTGTTCTTCAGGCCAACACTAATCTGTAAACCGAAGCGCTTCCAAATCTGTCCGAGGAGTCAAGAGAAAAAAAGTTTTTTTGTTGTGAATTATTTCTTTGCGAAAAATTAACTTAATTATTGTTTTCAGTGTAACTAGTAGTGTATTATTTATACTTATTTAATAATAATATCATTAATTATCAATTAGTAACTACATTGATCAAGATTACCTAGTTTTTTATTCATAAAATAATGTAATTAAAAATCAAGATTCGTTAAACAGTAAGTTTAAAAACCTTAAACTACAACTTAGACACCATAAAAACCTAAGCCTTAGTCAAAAAGCGCCCCTGATGCATTTCATGTGCCCCTGGCAGCGTTGCCTCGCTGTATCGCCAGCGAGATTCGCTGCTTCAGGTACGATCTGGCATGGGGGTCTCCACTATTGTTGATCAGGCGCCGACCCAGTTCCCCCACAAACTTCCTAACTTCTGCACACCATGCGTCGCGTCGCTCGCCTCAACCGCGAAGGGGAGTATATGTATCCTTCAGGGGCGAGGACTTGGCATGTTTTTAACGGCAGTCCGATCGGCAGCTGAATCCGTTGTGTGGGTGGTACAGGCAAAATGGGAGGATGCAAATGTGCTTACACACGCCGCATCCCACACCAAACAACGCCCTCACTCCCAAGGGATCAAAGTGAGCCCATCAGACTGCTTGCCAACCTAGTGACTCAAGCCGGGCGGCTCCAGGATACTCGGAACAAGAGCACGGCGGATAAGCTCACTGAGCATAATATGGTGTCGTGGTCGAAGTTCCGTTGACTTCTTGCAGCTCAACCCGCGATGATTATCAGCATCCACGCGAACCCCGCATCTGCAGTAATAGGGCTTGCAGACGTTACGCCCTAGACGAAGAGCAGCGTCCAGCCTCAAGGATCCGTCATCGAGGGCGATTCCCAAACGGAAGAGCACGCAGCCAAGCTACCGACTCTGGGATAGATGCAGATGGTACTGATCACTCGGCAAGTCATCACGATTAACAGAACACAAGATCGGTGACCAGATGAACGGTATTAGGCATGCTTTAGATACAGGCTCACGATAATCACAATCGAGCCACAAAATATATATTCCTTGACCCAAATATAATCGATGACGATGAAGATGATTAATACATAATTAATTATAATTACATAATTATAATACTGTATTACTGTATTGTATAATTATTATTATTATACTATTACTGTAAAAGTCACTGTCACTAGTGTTACTGGCACAGGTATATCACTGAGTAATTGTACTTTACTTATCTGCCTACAATTATAATACTGGTATCACTTATAATGTATAACTATGTAATCTTAAGAAATGATAAATAATATGATTTTTTATAACATAAGTACCATTAATAAACTACTAGTTAGACTGAAAACAATTATTATGTTCATTTTTTGCAAAAAAAATATTTCATAAAAAAAATCCTTTTTTCTCTTGACTCCTCGGACAGATTTTGAAGCGCTTCGGTTTACAGAATAGTGTTGAGCTGAGGAACAAAATACACTATGTGTTCATTCTGGGCAGCACTTGGTCCAACTTCCATACATAGATGGTCAGTGTCCTTTACGTCTTTAGCATTCATCACGTCACTCCAATCAATATTAGCAATAGAAGTGTATAGTTTAAATATATCAGCCTTGTTAAAATTCCGACGCGGAAAAGTCAATGTATTTACCGGCTCAGATGCAAAAGAAGGTAAGGTAATACCAGATGATCCACAAGGGAGTGACAATGTAACCTCAAAGGGAGGATGGTATGTGTCCACAGGCACCAGCGGCTCGACATCATCTATAATCTATATCCTGTCAGAATCTAACCCAGACAAGACAAGGTCCAAAGTGCCACCATTAACATTAAGGATATTATTAAATTGCTTTAATTTACAAAATTCAGTAAAACAGTGAAACTGAGATATGGTACCAGAACTACAAGAGTTTAGGTTAAAGTCACCAACTATAAGAATATCTAATGAAGAGTATTTACACACGGCATTCTCTATACATGTTAAGACATTCAAATATTTATCAGCACTATAGCTTGGCGGTAAATACGTTACACACAACAACATCTTAATATTTTTGAATGCAATTTTTGCGAATATTATTTCCATATCATCAGCAAGTCCATCAATGTCATCAACTCTCCGCACCAAGAATGTATCTTTCACGGCTAAGAGAACTCCACCCCATCCAGCATTACCTACCCTATCCTGGCGTATAACAACAAATCCAGGCGGAAATAATTCAGAATCCAAGACCGAGCAATTAAGAAAGGTCTCAGTCAAAGCTACGATATCACAACAACTTAACGCTACATTCTTATAGAAGACTTCAGTTTTACTACGCAAGCCTCTAACGTTCTGATAGTATATGCGCAGACTTTTAGGACGACTGAGAGCTTTCCCTATTGTCTCCCTTGGTACGAAAAAAGTTCTGCCTCCATGACTTTATGCACACGTCTGTTGGCCAATGTTCGGGCAACATAACATGGTCAGTCAAGGTGGACGGAACTCCTATCTTGAAAGAAGCATAGTTCCCACGTGATTTGAGGGCTTCCACGGAGCAAACGTCTCCACCGCAGACTTTAGTGAGATGCAGACGCACTTGATCGTCTGTTGTGCCATATTTCACATAATAAAGATGGAGATATCTAGTGCGTTCCGCAGCCTCAAGTGCAGTGGTCCCAGGAGCAGCACTTCCTCGAATAGACAATCGCGGCCGCCTACGCTGAACCTGCCACTCAGACGGCGAAGAATCAGGTCTCAAACTAGGTTCAAGTTGAACAGTCGACGCTGCCGAATTCACTGATGCAATTTCATTCAGGGGTTTCCGGGACATCGATGCAGAAGCTGAAGTAGCTGAAGTAACTGGTTGAGACGCTACTTCGATAGGTATCTCCGATATACTCGCAACAGGTGTTTCTGAAGCCGCTTCGGGTGCAGGTGTAGTACCTACATTTGTTGGAGCTGCAGCAGTACTTTTTTGTGCGATATCCCGATATGTGAGTTTTTGTTTCTTACTTTTATCTGATGCAGAGCCACCTGAATGCTTAGGTTTGACAGATGGGATCTTATTGTCGTCAAAATTTGCGTCAGACTTCGAAGCTGGACCCAAAACCACTTTGGATATCTGCAAGATAACATGCTCCTCGATCTTTGTCAATTGACCCGTAATTTTTTCAAATGTGTTAGCCATAAGATCATTCAGAAGTTTAGGTAGTAATTCAGATACGACATTTTTCACCTCAACCCGAACAATTTCTCGAATACCTTCCAAGGTGACCGGCTTCGCACGCATAGTGACGTACTCGTGGGATACTGGATATTGCTCCGGAATATCTTTTGTGGTGCTCAGTCCAACCACAACTGCGCTCTGGTCCTGGAGCAATTCATCCACATCAGCGACTGATATTTGAGGAGCTTTCAGCGATTGCTTAGGTGTCTCATTACAATTATGTACCGGCGTGTCATCATTTCGGTTTCTTCGATCATTAGAACTGCATTGGGGACAAGCCCAGGATCGATCCAAATCAAATTTGTTCCCCATAAAATGAGCAGACGTCATGTTCATGCACAGGTAATGATATGTAGATACACAATGGCGACATTTAAGCAATTCGCCTTGTTTAATTATCTTCATGCAGTTGTTACAATTCATTTTCACAGAAAAGTACTCACAGAGACAAATCTTTGCAAAACTAATACTGTGTCACCTCTGAACTAATATTCTATGAGCAGTTTGACGCTCGACGTTGCTGGGCGCAAGTGCACGCAGAAATAACCCGTCCGCCACACACGTAACCGCGGCAGTCGTTTGCAGTAGGTTCAACTTGCTTATCACGCATGCACCAGCTGATCGCGAAATAATGTTTTCCAGCAATATATTTGTTGAGATTGTAGGTAAAGAAGACTAGAAGCTTTGTGTGTGACTAATATACCTATATACATACGAACGAAATATCTCATTTGGCCGTAGTTATGCCATAACGATCCAACTGATTTAAAGTAAGCGAGGGATAATGTACTTTATCCTTTGGTTTTTTAAACCAGTTGGATCGTTATTGCATAACTATGGCCATTTCATCTCACTAATCTAATCTCACCTCGTCTCACTAATATTATAAATGCGAAAGTATGCATGTTTGTTTGTTTATTCCATTTTCACGCCGAAACTACTGAACGGATTTAGATTTTTAGTAGGTAGATAGATAAAGCACTAGGCTATCATATATGATACTTTTTATCCCGGAAAATTTAAGGCTTCCCGGAGGAATCCTTAAAAACTCAAAATTTCCACTTCTTTACTAGATTGTTAAATAATCCCTTGTAAAATCTTTTTTACCTTACCACAGTTATATCCATCTCTTTTATTATTTCAATCGAGCTTCTCGATCCTATTATGTCACTGGTGAAATCATAGAAACCGCCAATAGACGTAGTAAACACTCAAACGTCAACACATGCATGAAAATGAGATCTAATGTTCTCCTAATAAAATTAGAGCTAGTAATATTAGTAATTTATGTATGTATATAGATATTTATGAAACAGAATACGACGATCATAATAATATTAGTATTCGAGACAAATATTATTAAGTAATATTATTAGCACTTTTATGAAACAGGCCCCAGATGTCATGGCATGAAGATGCCAGTAACTTTTCAACGTATTTTAAATTTTTATTAAACCTTTTATATAATGGAACCCCTACATTAATGATATGGCCAAACGTGGATGGACATATCATTAAACGTTGACGTTTAAACGATATGGTCAGTTTTAGCTGGCCATTTCATGAAATACGACCATTTCATGAAATGGTCCGCCACATCATGAAATGATCAATTCTATGATCTGGCCACGACATATAGATTCAATTCCTCGCTGTGGTTTCTGCGCGCTCCCATATTAGCACACAAATACTACGTATACTCATATCTACGAATTTAGAGTTTTTAAAAATAAGGGGGTAGACACAAGAAGGATTTTTTTGACTAATAACTGTATTGTTTCTTATAGTTTGTTAGAGACTGGTAGTTCCGCCTTCCACTACAATATTGATAGCGCCGGCGAAAGACTTGAAAACTCGCGCGGCTCTACATATTCAGCTGCTGTCATATGAGTTGTTACAGAGCTCAAACGTCTTCGCTGCAATGAACCAATTCCACGCGACAGCAAGAAGTTCTTCAGAAACGTCTGACTCTCTCGACAGTTATGTCTTCAATAATATTTTCATTTCAGAACATATTTTGTTAATACATATTATTAAAGTAAAAAGAAAGAAAACAATTTAAAAGTGCCTTAAACATAACATTTTCTTTGATGTAAGTATTTATAAACCTGGAATTTGAAACAAATAATGTACATACTTCAATGATAATAGCCTGGGGTGCATTGTTGACTTGCTTGCACTCTGTGGCTGCCCCAGCTGCCACCACATTCTGCTTCACATTCTCTTTTGGCGCCTGGCAGAGGGCAATGTAACCAGCTGGTGGTGGGTACTGGAATATAACCACATCTTCATCTTTGATTAAATCAAAAACCATTCAAGACATTCTAAAAAACGTATTTTATTGACTGACTGATTTTAAGATAATTTTATTGCTGCAACCAGATTAGACTGATAAGAGAATTGTCCTATAAGTTTACACTAAAATATATTTGTATTGTACTCTTACGAAATTAGTATTACCTTACTATTGTAGGTCTAACTAAAAAGTAATGCTTTGTGTAAAGTCAAGACAATTTTCATTAGTCATATTTGTAAAAATTTTATGAATGAATGAATATATTATAGCTAACCTTAAATGGAGTTGCGCCAAAGTTGAAGCTCATTTCAGCATTCTTCAGTACAACAGCTGGGAAGTAGCAGTCAGATCGGCGTGACTGATCTATCTTGAACGCAACACCTAGATCTTCACCGTTTTTGGTGTAACGAATCTCACCATTGTTCAGATTTAGCAGGCAACCTAAAAATATTTTACAACATTGGTATTGGTATTGTTTATTTTTTTTTCTTAAGAACTGTTTTTCCTGTCCATTGTAAATATAGATAGGGAGGGCTTTTTTGGCAACCAGACGATGTCTACAACAATTTTGTGTGATAGGCCAGTTTTATTGCTAGCCAAGCTTCTCCAGGAAGTCACTGGACAATAGATAGTAGCAGTCTGGGGATGCCGCAACCTTCTGAAGTGACCCATTATGTATTTGCAGATGAAGTTGGATTGTTCACCTAACCCAGCTCCTTTTAATGGAGCATTAGTATCTTGTGGCCCTGTGATATTCACAGGCTTCTCAAAACAAGATTGTATCCTTATGTGTGTAAGGAGCACATATTATTATTCTACCCTTTGACCGCCATAGTCAGCTATAGCCGACAACGCTGTTTCGTGCCACACACACAAGGATTTGAGATTTTCATACATTTTCGTTGCACGATCTCTCATAGCGTAGCGTGGCGAAAATGGAAACAGATGTACCTTACTCTGCCCCAATCTACAGTTCTCACTGACTTGACCTCACGATGATCTCGATCCCCAATCCTTGGACTTACATTTTAATAATAATAACAATTTATTTCATTTTAATAACACTGCTTTTAACTTTTAACACCCTTTTACGACATGAAAGAAGAAGAAGCATGGTGGTCAAAAGGTTAATAAGCCCTTAGTAGATCAGATATACAGTAATAATGATACTAAAAAATAATTTTAAATCCCCAATAAAATTATCTACAGTGGAAACCTTAGAATAGAATAGAAATCATTTATTTGCAAGAATACATGTCAATACATAGGTCTTAATTTTACTTCCAGTACAGTATTCTGCTCGAGGCAAGCATGCAAATTTATTAAATATTAAATTACAATAATAATTATTTATAATTAAAAAGAAAAAATAACAATAAATTTTGAGTCAGTTTAGAAATTGAAATATTAAAGTAATTAAAAAGGAAAGGAATGTCAAGTGAATTCTAAATTAATCGAAATATTAAATTAAAGATAAAATAATAAAATAAAATAAAAAAGAAATGTCATGTGAATACAGTATTAAAATGTTGCTATTTATAATGTAACTCACTATTATCTAGATATTCTCTAAAAACAATTTGTCAAAAGCCATTTTAATAATTTAGATTTAAATGAATTTATACTTTGGGTAAATTTAATGTTATTTGGCAGTTTGTTATATATTAAAATACTCATATTATAAACATTCTTTTTATAAATATCTAAGTGACTAGGTGGCTGATATAATAGAGTCACGTACATGGATCTTTGCTGTCTTATAAACACATCTCTACGATTATCATAATAAATTGGATGGAGTTTGACAAAAACACAAATCTCAAAAATGTAGATACTCGGAAACGGAAGGATTTTCAGCTCAGCAAACAAAGGCTTACACGAGTCTCTGAACCATGCGTTACAAATTGCCCGAATGCACTTTTTTTGTAATTTAAATACTCTGTCATTTTCAACTGAGTTACCCCATATTATGATACAGTATTGGAGAACGGACGAAACGTAGCCATGGTAGGCGGGCAGTGCCGCTTCCTGAGATACTGTATTTCTCAACTTTGTCAAAGCAAACACAAACCGATTTAGCCTGTTACATACATTGTCCACGTGGTGTTTCCAATTTAGGTGTTCATCAATTATAAGACCCAAAAATTTGAAAAATTCAACCTATTCAATTTTAAAAGGGGGTAGCGGGTTAAGGGGGGTCTGGCAGCCCCCACCGAATCTGGTAAAATCGTTCCAAAAATCTTGAAGAGGGTCGAAAAACAAGCAGTATAAGCTTTTTACCGACATTACAACGCCAAACGAAAACAGTAATGGCGAAAAATATGATTTTTTGTGATTTTTATTTTTTTCAACCAGTTTAATTTATTTTTAAATGGTTTAAACGCAATTAAAAATTTGTTTTGGATGTATGGAAGTCCCCTGAATTTTTTCAGATTTTTTGGTCAAGTAAAAACATGTGAATTTTAGGTTTAAATGCGAAAAAATCGTGAAAAACACGTCATTTTCAAGATTCAACCCTCTAATTTTTAGGGTTGTTTTCATTTTCCCGAGAGGTGCTGTATAGTATAGATAGCGGCAATCGTCTTCTTTTGAATGCAGGCAACTGGACTCAATTTGGTCAATTCTGGTGAGCGGGGCGATTTTTTGAAAAAAAAACTCGAATTTTCAACTTTCGGTAAATTACGGCGCGTACTTGGTATAATGCGTCTTTGCTATAAAAAATACATCTTCATAGGGGTTTTTGAGGTCGCTGATCACGAATTTGATGTAAAAAAAAAATTTTGACAACAAATTCACCTATAAATATTTATTAACACAGGTTTGATAATGTAAAAAATATCATTGAATCGCAGCATTTAAACAATTTTAATATCGTGTTCAACTAATATAATCAATGAAACTAAATTTTCTGGTATAAATCATATTTTATTCAAGCTTACGTAATAGTCACACAGTAATATAAAATAGCATAATACTTTTTTACAGAGCTAAGTTAACAATTTTACAGTTTTAATCCTCGTCACTATCTTCTTCAATAACAGGTTCAACGCTTTGAAAAGAGAAAAGATTTGTGAGAATCTGTGCTGGACGAATAATTCGCGACAAATATCTCGCATGCCCTAAGAAGTAAATGATAGTGGCCACATGTGTACAACAACCGACAGTTCTGAGGCCATTCGCACAATCGCATACGTATTCTTCTATACCACTTCTTCCAATAGCGTTAGGAACGTATTTTACGTAACACCTGTACTTTTTCCGACTTATGTGCCTCGATTGAACTTCGCATTTCAAAATTGATTTATCTTCCAACAAGTAATGCATATTAAGAACTCCATCTTCAGTACATAATTCTGCTAAATAAGAAACGGTCTGTGATAACTGGTAAGACCCTGTAAAAAGTATCTTCAGATCTCTTTCTGTCAACTCCGGAAAGTCTACAACATCATTTGACGTCAGAGGCCTGAAGATCCTTTTTTTTCTGTTCCAATTTTTCTCTTCTACCACTTTCGCTAAATCATTATTAACGTTTTTTCTGAACAACATTTCGTTAGTGATCTCATCTTGTAATTCGCTATCACAATTGAGTCGTTTTCCGAACACAAACGTTTATTGTCAAACTCATGATGCAAGAGTTGGAATTTGCTGCCAATGATCCCATGAACAGCCTCAACTACCCATCTTAGTTTAGTTACAAATCGACTGTCATTCGCCTCTTGAGTCGTTAGTTGTTTCCTTTTTCCTTTTAACGCAGGCATCAAAACAAAAAATTCTTCAGACTGTAAGAAATTTTTTACATCTCGAAATCCTCTATCAAGTAAAAAGACGTCGCCTTTTTGAAGAAGTGATCTTAAACCGCTTACATTATCAAACCTGTGTTAATAAATATTTATAGGTGAATTTGTTGTCAAAAAATTTTTTTGACATCAAATTCGTGATCAGCGACCTCAAAAACCCCTATAGAGATGTATTTTTTATAGCAAAGACGCATTATACCAAGTACGCGCCGTAATTTACCGAAAGTTGAAAATTCGAGTTTTTTTCAAAAAATCGCCCCGCTCACTAGAATTGACCAAATTGAGTGCAGTTGCCTGCATTCAAAAGAGGATGATTGCCGCTATCTATACTATACAGCACCCCTCGGGAAAATGAAAACAACCCTAAAAATTTTTTTGCATTTAAACTTAAAATTCACATGTTTTTACTTGACCAAAAAATCTGAAAAAATTCAGGGGACTTTCATACATCCAAAACAAATTTTTAATTGCGTTTAAACCATTTAAAAATAAATTAAACTGGTTGAAAAAAATAAAAATCACAAAAAATCATATTTTTCGCCATTACTGTTTTCGCTTGGGGTTGTAATGTCGGTAAAAAGCTTATACTGCTTGTTTTTCGACCCTCTTCAAGATTTTTGGAACGATTTTACCAGATTCGGTGGGGGCCGCCAGACCCCCCTTAACCCGCTACCCCCTTTTGATATGAAATAGTAAGAGGCATTTTACTAGAATTGTAAGAATGGAAATACATAATTTTTGTTTTATTAATATTGACTTGCAAACTATTTTCGTTCATCCAGTCAATTACATTCATTAATTTTGATTTATTGTTAACTTCCAAGTTTCGGTAACATTTTATTAAAATTGTTGTGTCGTCGGCGAAGAGAACACTTTTATGAGGTGTTATCAAAGGGAAATTGTTTACGTATATTAAAAATAGAAGTGGACCAAGCATACTTCCTTGAGGCACCCCAGTATTATTGACTTTATATTCTGATTTGTAATTTTGTCTAATAAATGATTTACCTACTTTTACAATTCTAGATACCTCTGTACATTGTTTTCTATTAGAAAGAAATGAGCTTATCCAGTCATGAGCCTTTCCTCTAATTCCATACAATTCAATTTTGCATAGTAGTTGTGTGTGGTTAACAAAATCAAAGGCCTAGGCTTAAAATATGTACTTACCAATAACATCATTTTTGCCATAAGCAGATCCATAATCATCAAACTGTTTAGCATTGGATTTTTTTCCTGTGCCTCCAAAACCATAACCAAGTCTATCTGTGCCAAGATCCAACCTTGCCTAAAAAAAATGAAATACTCAAAATTATGTATATATTGCTAGAGTTACGAATTAATAAAATTATGAGTTTTCTCTTACCGCCTGTGTAGACCATCCAACACGGCATAATCCTTCATCAGTGACCGTTGCTTCATAGTAGTACGCTCCCTTCGTGTGTACGCCTTTAGTGGCTCTACAACCATGCCAACCCTGCTGGTCCCTACTCTGACACCGCAAACCATCTGGAGTTACGGCCAACGCATCTGTGCGATCAAAGAACGACATTGTCCACTCCGTCGACGTCTGCTGTATGACCTTGCTAGTCTTTCCCTCTTGTATGTCCTTGAGCGTCTCCCATACAATCTGTAGGATGGGCAAGCAAAAGGCACCGGTCTTACCGCTGCCGGTTTCGGCTGCCATGAGGACGTCGCCTCCACCAAGGATGAGGGGTATGGCTTCAGCTTGTACGTCAGTCGGTAGCGTCCAGTCCATCTCCTCAATGGCTTTACCTAGTTCAGGGAGTACACCGAATTCTTCGAAAGCAGTCATTTTGATTTAGAAAACAATTTATTTCTAGAATTTACGTAAAAATGCAAAATGAATCGACAATCGACCAGCCAATGTCAAGTGAACTGTTTTGACATTGCTTGCTGGCTGCTGCACTGTCAAACTTCAAAAAGATCGTGTGTTCCAAAATCATCGTTGTCGTGTGTTGCGTGCGTACATATCCATTAACATAAGATCCGTTCTAGAATAAGAAAATATTTACCTACCAAAGTCCGTCTCTTTTACACTTACAAGATTTACGTAAGGCTGTCCTGCAGTCAGGGTAAAAAAGACTCTCAGGCTGCGGCCTGGACGCAAGCGACGGCGACGGCGACAACGACAGCGACAACTGTTCACGACGCAAGCGACAAGGTCACTGGGTTTGCGGCGATGTAGTGACGTGACTCTGTCGATGTCTGTCTGTCGCGATGTTGATATTTTCATAATTATTCTTACTAATATAATAACACTTAACACTGACTCAGAGGTTTGCGCTCCTGACTATTGATCCGAGAGTCGTGGGTTCGATCCCCACCCAGGGCAAATATTTCTGTTTTTTTAACATTACTACTAACTTGCTAAAGAAGACGTAGATTTAGACAAAACAAAAAGGCGATTTCGGCAACTACTGAAGAATTATGAAGATCAAAGTCGAAATCCGAAAGTTTATATTACAAAACGATGACTGTGGAAATAGATTATATTCTACATAATCAATATTATAAAAGAAAGTGTACAAATGTTTGTGCCGATAAAACTCTGAAACGAATTCAGATACGTGCGGTAGCCCTTGTCCCCCATCCATGAAGAAGGTTTCGTTTTTGCCTAAAGGGCGTGCTTTTGAAGATATAAGGGTTGTTTCACCCTTAAAAATTTTCTAGAATAGAACAGTCCAGAGCATTTGAGAGTATTTGAGAGCACTCTACAGCAGTCCCGGAACAGCAGGGTGCGGGGGGTGAGGCGCGGGTTGCGGGGGAGAGGAGCGGGGTGCGGGGCAAGGTGAGGAGCGGGGTGCGAGGGGGAGACGCGGGGTGCGGGGGGGGAGGCGTGGGGTGTAGGGGGAGAGGAGCGGGGTGCGGGGGAGAGGAGCGGGGTGCGGGGGAGAGGAGCGGGGTGCGGGGGGGTGAGGTTGCGGGGGGAGGAGCGGTGGGGGGTGCGGGGTTGAGGCGCGGGTTGTGGGGGAGAGGAGCGGGGTGCGGGGGACGGTGAGGAGAGGGGTACGGGGAGTGCGGGGTGCGGGGGAAGGTGCGGGGTGCGGGGGGATATCAACTCCCTGAGCGGAGCCGGGCACTCCAGCTAGTATCAAACTTTATCATTTTATTATCTGAAACTATTTTTTCTTCTCAAACTATCGATAGTTTATACTGATTTATCGATTAAAGAAGAACGTCCCTAAACGCGTGACGTCCTTGAAATGTCGCTCGTCGCTCGTGTGTCGCCGCGCGTGTCGCTGTCGTCCAAAACAGCTCCATACAAATGTATAGAAATGATCAAGTCGCTCGTGTCGCTGTCGCTGTCGCCGTCGCTTGCGTCCAGGCCGCAGCCTCATGGATGTGATCTGGAACTCTCTCTAAAACAGCTGTTTTCTGTCAATCAGTTCATAACCTATAAAATTCTCCCGAAATCACCAAGAATTCCTTAACTTTTTTTTACTGTATGATGGAGCTCGAAATACTTCAAAGCGACAGCATGAAAAGCCGTCGTAAATTATCTCCAGTGGGAAAAGCTCTAATTTACACAACTGGAGGATTAGCAGTTGGCGTCAGTATTGTTTGTATACCATTCGTATCGCCGGCTTTTAGACGATTCTGCCTGCCCTACGTTCCTGCTACAACTGATCAGTTACTCGGAGTAACGAAGGCATTAGCTGGTCGAAGTGGCAGACTACTGGATGTCGGTTCCGGAGATGGTAGAATAGTGTTCACAGCTGCTAAACTCGGATTCAAAGCTGATGGAGTAGAATTGAACCCATGGTTAGTTTACTACTCAAGAATAGCCTCTTTATTAGATCCTGAATGCAGAAGTTCGAAGTTCTATAGAAGGGATCTATGGAAATTTGATTTGAAATCCTATGACAACATAGTAATATTTGGTGTGGAGCAAATGATGCAAGCTTTTGAAAAGAAACTGCTCGCTGAAGCAAATGTAAACACTGTTGTTGTCGCTTGCAGATTTCCACTACCAAACATGACTCCTGTAGAAACTATAGGGCATGGTGTTGATACAGTGTGGAAGTATGTTATTAAGAGATAATAAATAAACATAATATTGTTTAAATGTTAGTTTCCTTAATTATTTACTGTACAAATTATAAAATAAAAAGTTATAAATACTTTTAAAAACTGTTCTCATTATTTTAAAACCGGCCACTTCTTTTTCTGCCAGTATACTTGGTGTCCGGTTTTGTATCTTTTCCCTGTTTTCTCCTCCTTTCCTTTTTCTCGAGGATCCAAGCTCTAGTGTTCTTGAGGGGTTTACCTCTCGCATTTTTGGATGCTTCCCTTTTTGAATATTTAACTTGAAGGTTATCTTCTTCTTCAGTACCTAGAAATAAAGAAAGAAAATGTTAGACAAACTGTATTTAAAAAAAATTATATGCATATGCTCTGGTTTATGTGTTTGCATTGCAAAAAGCAAAATTATCTTATGCCTCAATTTAGTATAGGCTTATGTCTCCAATGAGTGAACTGCTGTCTGAAGAACTTTAGAAAAAAAAGGTAAAATATTATTTTGTATGAAAATGTAGCAGTGTCTAAAATTTTAAATAAGGTCAAATAATTTTTGGTATAATTTTAATGTAGTTCTTGCCAAACTTCCTACTTTCAAGTAATAAATACTTACCTAATGCTTTAGGCAATGGAGCCGCACCCCCTGTCATGAGCACCAAAAAGAATTTTTTAGCTTTGGCAGAGTTAGGATAATCAATGACCACACCACCATAGAAGCCAGCCTTCATGGCCTGAGATGTGAGAAGTTCCAGCTGACTCTCATTCTCTGGGTAGAACTGGAAGACTGCTCTGGCTGATCTTGACTATGAGAAAATAAAATAAAACAGTTATCTTACATATAAAAAATAATATATGGCATAAAATATGTGTTATCTGTATCCTTTGAGAACTATATTTTTGTTGTTATTATGTTTTGACAGAGCAAAATCACCAATTTAATTCTGTAACACAGTTTGTTATCTACTGTCAAATAAAATATCAAAAAGTTATCAAAATCTTACCAATGAAGCATACAATGTACTGAAGAATGTGTACAGTCTTTTGACAGGTTTGTGAGATTTCTTATCGGCATTAAAGAGCCACTGTATGGCTGACACTGACACCGCCCCATCAAAGGCACCTGCTCTGAACGGTACTCCCTCGCCCATGTCAGCTAACACCACATCTCCTTCTATTTCACGTTCTATTGCTACATCTGGAATTTGTATTTAAAACCGAAACTTTTAAACTTTTGGCCGAAGGGTGTAGTGTTCCGGAGATTCCGAGAGAGTTTGCCGACCACTGCCACCTAAATCTTAACGACACCTAGTTTTTAGTTAATTTATATAAATTATTTGTGTATAGTATTTAAAGTATAAAATGTATATTATTGTATTTGTTATATGGGCCTCGTCGCCTGAAATAAATGAAATAATAAATAATAAATAAATAAATAATAAATAAAACACTGTAAATAGACAGATTTGGATAATGGTAAGAATAAAAATGAAATTATTTATCTTGTTAGATTTCTTTTCAATGTATGCTGAGAGGAAGAGATGTCTAATAAGTACTTCCCACATTAATTTGGTGACTTGACTGTAGAATGTAAGATAAGGTAGCATATAACATTTATAAAAAAACACTGTTGAAGTAGTAACGGCTGCTTAACCCACCAAGCATAGCTTGAGATATATCCATGCCAATCCACATATGTCCATTTTCCTCCAGCACTGTGCCAGACAGGCCAGAACCACAGCCTATGTCCAGCAGCAGGCAAGGTTCGTCTTCAGGCAGAAGGAGCAGTTCTATGCATCTTTCTGTCATCTGGGCCTGTATTTCCATGATACGAGTACTGAAATATGTTATTTTAAAAATCTTTATATTTTTAAATATTTTTCATATTAATGTCGAGATTTCAATGAAATTACAAAAATTTAGACACTCAGATATAATCACAAAATGCTAACATATCATTGAATAAGGCCACTCTATGATGGACTAAATTTACAGAACAAAATTATATTTTATAAAGTTTGTTTCAGTTTTTTTTTGTTGACTATTTTCGGACTAGTTCACTTTATACGGTGAACTAAAAATATTAAGATATTTACTTTTGTGTGTATTTTCTTGCTTCCTCTTCATTGTAGAACTGAAAAGAATGGAAAATAAAGGTGAAAAACCCGTGTGTATAGGATTCTATTGGTTTAGCAATTTTATATATCTATAATGAACCAATACATACAATCTCAGGTGGCGCCTGATGCTCTGGTCTTTTAGACATTTTTCGAAAGTATAATTAGGACTTCAATCTTAAAATTATGAGTATTTTCTGTAAAGAAACGTGAGACATAACCTCAAATAACAAATACAATTCAAAACATGTCAGATCAGATGGTTAAGTTGGCTGTATTGAAAAGTGGTGTTGCCTTTTCGATAAAAGTTGATAAAACCGGTTTTGCGACCTTTCTCTATGGTTTTTTTGTGAATATTTGTGAGTGTATCCGAATTTCAATGTCAACAAAATGTCAGTCAAAATAGAGAAAAAAAGCGCGGGAACTTTTGAAATAATAAGGCGCGGTTTTTTGAAAAAATCCAAATAAATTTTATTTTTCACTTCAAGGAGCTAAATTAAGTGAAAAACTAACTCCTCAAGATGGGGAAAAAATCAACTAAGAAGAGAAAAAAACATGAAGATGACATTGGGGAACTTCCATCCGATGATGACTCCAGCTCGGTTTCAAGTTTTGAAGAAGATCCCAAGGACACTTATAAAACTTATCTGGTAACAGACTATACGCGACAGTACCCTGAAGACTCCGGTGCAACTGAGTTTGTTGTGTTTGTAGAGTCAGTTGATCCAGCCATTCCTATAGGGACGAAAGATCTGATGTCTTTGTCTTCATGCCTGAAAAGATTTAACAAAGGTGTTAAATACTTGAAAACTATCAATAAGCACAAAATAGGTGTTTATTTTGAAAAACCTGGATTTGCAAATGCCTTCCTCAACAACCAGACTTTTCTAAAAGACTACCAACTGAAGGCTAGCATTCCTGCAGGATCTACAGAGATAACTGGAGTAATTCGAAATGTGCCAGTCAAATTGTCTAACAAAAAAATATTTACCATGCTGTCCAGTCAGAAAAAAATCATCAGTGTGCGTCGCTTCCTTAAAAGGAATAAAACAGATGAGGGCTTTGTGTTACAGCCAACCCAGACTGTTGCAATCTCATTTGCTTCGTCTGTGCTGCCAGAGTATGTTGACTTAGAAGGATGGAGACACAACATCTCTCCCTATGTGCCCCCAGTGAAGCAGTGCTTCCGGTGTCTGCGATATGGCCACCTTGGCAAGTTTTGCAAGAACGCTGAAGTATGCTCCATCTGCAAAGGTAACCACAACTATAAAGACTGCATTGTGCCTGTCGAGCAAGCAAAATGTTTCCACTGTGACGGAAATCATATAAGCATTTCAGCCAAATGCCCAGTTAAACAAAAGAAAATTAATGAGAATAGAAATAAGGTAATACCCACCTCTTATGCAGACATATTCAAAAACTCCAACTTCCCTGCCTTGAGCAAGCATGCAAACCTGATGACAGTCCTTAAAAGTGACAATAAGTCATTAAATTTGCTTCTAGAAGCCATCATCAAACTGATGACCCTTAATAAAACTAACAATACACCTATCTCTTCCAAAAACCTGCTGGACGTTCTGTCTGAAAGTTTTAACAGAACTTCGGATCCCTCCCATTCAAAATGGATCAATCAAAAGTAACTATCGTTCAATGGAATGCTCAAAGCCTTTTGAGCAATCGACATATTTTTATTCAATTTTTATATGAAAATAATGTAGATATTGCTTTAATTTGCGAAACTTGGTTAAAACCAAAACACCGACTCAACATTAGAGGTTATTCTATAGTTCGCAACGACTGTGGCAATAACCATAACGGTGTTGCCATTGTTGTTCGTAATAATTTACCGTTCAAAGTAATTAACTCCTTTTTTGACGACTCCCTACAAAATATCGTTATTCAGATTAAAATTAATAATAAATCAATTTCTCTAGCTTCCGTTTATTGTCCCGTGAATTCTTCTCCAGAATTTAGCAAAACTAAATTTGAACAATTTTTGAATAATTTACCTAAGCCAGCCATAGTTTCTGGTGATTTTAATGCTCATCACACCATCTGGGGTTGTGATAGTGTTAAACCTCGAGGTAGAGACATTCACGACTGCTTGGATACGTGTAATTTAGTTCTTTTGAATGGTAATATTCCTACTACAGTAGGGACACATACATGGAGACCCAATGGTTTGGACCTGACAATGGTTACTCCCTCCCTAGCTTTACAGTGTGAATGGTGGGTGCATGACGATCCTATGGGTAGTTATCACCTTCCAACTTTCACTCAAATTGCCTTTAATAATAGCATTTCAGAATTGAACTCCGATAATGAATTAAGTTACAAGCGACTTAATCAACGTTTGATTAATTGGGATTTGTACAGTGTAACTATTAATGCTTTAATAAACGACTTTCATTCAGATATTGATAATCCTATCCAATCTTATAATGATTTTTGCGAATTAATACATAAGGCTGTTGAAATTTCAATAAATAAAAAACCTTTAAAATCTAACAATTTAGATTCTTCCAGAAAAAGAAAACATTCTCCCTTACCTTGGTGGAATGATCGTTGTAAAACTGCTGTTAGGGAAAGTAAAGAAGCTTATATTAAATTTAAATTAGATCCCTCTTTAGATAATTTTATTGACTTCAAAAGGTTACAAGCTAAGAAAAAAAGGATTATCAGTATAGAGCGTATTAATAGTTGGATTAACTTTTGTACTGGTCTCAATAGAACTACGCCTATGTCTTATATTTGGTCCACAATGCGCAAATTTAATAAATCATATTCTTCAAGCAGTCGAAATGTCAATTCTGGTGCTTCTTGGGTTAATCAGTTCTTAAGAAAATATACCCCTGATTATGTCCCTTCTTTGTTACATACAATAGACAAATTTAATACTAATTCAAACAATAGTTATATAATAGATACTTTTACATTGGATGAGCTAATTGCTGCTATAAAGTCGAGAAGGGATACAACTGTAGGTCTTGATAACATTTCTTATAAAATGTTTCGTTTAATGAATTCCACAAGTTTAAATAAATTCTTAAATATTTTAAATTTGCTCTGGGAATCTTCAATTATTCCTAATGAATGGAAAAAAGATTGTTTAGTTCCAGTCTTAAAACCTGGCAGAGATGAACAAAATGCAGACTCATATCGCCCAATTACCTTAACTTCATGTGTTGGCAAAATTTTTGAACAGCTAATCAAACAGCGTGTTGAATTTTATATAGAAAAAAATCACTTATTACCTAACAATCAATTTGGTTTTAGACGCGGATATTCTGCAAGAGAAAGTTTAGCTCATCTCTGTCAAGATATTAATTACGCATTTAATCAAAACAATCACCTTGTTTGTGTCTTTTTAGACATAGTAGGGGCTTTTAATAATGTAAATCATTCAGTATTAGCTTCTATTCTTTCTTCCATAGGTATCCCCGGTAAATTAGTTAAATGGATTTTTAATTTTCTAAATGGACGTCAAGTGTTTGTAAAAAGTAACGATAAATTAATTGGCCCAAGGCTTTCCCACTTAGGAGTATGTCAAGGTGGAATCTTGAGTCCATTGCTATATATTTTATATATTCATCGCTTAAATGAAATACTAGGTAGTAATGTCAGTAATTTACAATTTGCTGACGATTTAGCAATTTATTGTCATGGAAACAATATCAAGGAATCTTACAATTACATAAACAATGTTTTACACAGGCTATGTATATATTTCAATGATTTAAATCTAGAAGTAAATGCTAATAAAAGTAAAATTGTAATTTTTAACAAAATTAGTATACGCTTAGCTGGTTTAAATATATTTTATAATGGCGTGTCTCTTCCTATGGATAATGAAGTAAGATTCTTAGGAGTTTTATTCCAGAGTAAATTTAATTGGAGGAAATATGTCGATTGTTTGAGTGAACGAGCGATGAAAGCCACTAATATTCTCAGATCTTTGGTTGGTACTCAATGGGGTGCTGATCCAAAGATTCTTCTTATATTATACAAAGCATTAGTACGAAGTCATTTTGAATATGCTTTTTTCTGTTTTTGTTCAGATTCAAAGTTGGTTGATAAACTGGAAAAAATTCAAAACATTAGTTTAAGATTAATCTTGGGTGCTATGAAAACCTCTCCTATAAACTCTATGCAAATTGAATGCTTTCTTCCACCTTTGATCATTAGATTTTCTCATCTTAAATACAAATTCAATTTAAAATTATTTTCTTCCCGTGATAATTTACTAATTTCCAAGTTTTCAAGAGATACTTCATTTACTTTCCTTAATTCTGACCTTGGGTTTTTAACAGAACTGTTATCACAGAATAATATTTATAAAAGTCTTGCTTTGCCTTGCTATGAATATGAATATAAAAGTAAATTTTTTCATATGAAGATTGATATTGACAATGAACTAAAAAGCAAATTTGATGTATATAGAAAATTAACAGAATGGGCAGATTACAGAAAAGTTTATACAGATGGAGCAAAAAATGATAGAAATGTTTCAATGTCTTTGTATGACCCTATTCTGAAAAGGGCTTCTGGCTACAAATTACCTAAACTTGCAAGTATATTTACTGCAGAAGCTTATGCAATTCTAATGGCTCTGGACTATATAGAATCATCTGATATCAACAAATGGGTTATTATTTCTGACAGCATGAGTGTTTTGTTAGCACTTTCTAATCCGGCATATAAATCCGACACATCTTTTCTGATTTACAAAATAAGACAGAAATACTACAGTCTCTCTAAAGTACTACAAAAAGATATTGTACTATTCTGGACCCCTTCGCACATTGGTGTTATTGGTAATGAAAAGGCTGATCAGCTAGCAAGATTCTTAACTAATTGTCAAGTTAACGCCGAAAGCAGGAATGTCGACTTACCTTATTCAGACCTTATGGTTGTTGTTAAGAAAAATATTCATGATAATTGGAAGGCACACTGGCAGGAGTCTTTGCAGACTAAAGGCAAGTGGTATGCAGAAATCGTTCACGATATAATTAAACCTTGGTTCGTGCAAGGGAATTATTCCAAGTATTCCAACAGAAAGTTTTATTCAACCATTTGCCGGCTGAGAATTGGTCACGCCCGGTTCAATGAACATTTGCATAGAATGAATATTGTTGCTTCGCCTTTGTGTAATTACTGTAATTCAGGAGACATCCAATCGCTGCATCACATTTTTTTCCACTGTCAAGAGTTTAATATACAAAGACTGATCTTGACTGATCGTCTCTTAGAAATCTACCAAGAAGCCCTGTCCATCCCGCGCTCGCTACAGGAGCTTCTCAAGAATAGGGAAACATTTTATCCCATATTTGATTACATAAAAACAACGATTCGTGAAATATAATGAAAGAAAACGGATTCGAAGAAAACGATTTTGAAGAACTTGATGTTCACAAATGTTTTTTATTTTGACAAGATTTGACAGTTCGAATACAGACTGAAAAGAAACTTAGCCCGATGAAATATGAATGAACCAAGGAACGAAGATGAACACATTGGACTTTGAATAAGACAAGAAAATGGATTTTGAATGGACACGACAGACAATTTTTACGCTCGAGCAAAATTCAGAGGAGATCACTTCACTCATTTCATTCATTCATTCGTTCTTTTCATTCATTCATTCGTTCAATTTCAAGGTCACGATACTAACCATTCAGTCATTCATTCAATTCTTATTCATTCATTCAATAATCGTTCAATCTGCTGTCAATGTCAATAATTTTCAGAGCACTTCACTTCACTCATATTTCCGTTCCGTTCCAAAAACAAGAGTTACCTGACCAGAGTCTGTCCCTTTCACACTTAAAAGATTTATAATTGACTATCCTCCTGAATAAGTATCACGAAAGTAATTTGGAACATCTTGATCTTGACATTGACGAGTTGGTTCTATGATGGCAGTTTAGTTTCTGCAAAGTAAATAAACGTAATATTTGGTATCCGTGATCAGTTTCTACGATATTATTATACAATTTATCCACATTTGCGTCAAGATGAGCTCTGCGTTTCGAGATAGGACTCCTGTCCTGCAGGCTACTGTCATTTCGTAGTGTTTAGATCCTTTCAGTACTTTATCGCTGAAATGGGTGATAAAGAACGTTTGGAGTAAATGTTTTAAATGTGGCAGTCCTATAAGGCAGCCCTCCTATGTGCACGCCAACCCATAGGCC
This sequence comes from Coleophora deauratella, assembly GCA_958295455.1. Taxonomy (NCBI): domain Eukaryota; kingdom Metazoa; phylum Arthropoda; class Insecta; order Lepidoptera; family Coleophoridae; genus Coleophora; species Coleophora deauratella. Next base: position 5,864,988 of record OY282409.1, on the reverse strand, counting down.
GAATACCATGTCACACTATAACTATTCACGAAATCTGGGAATGCGCAATCTTCTTCTGTAAGTATAAAGTTACTGGTTGTTCGGAAGTTGCTGAGTGGGATTAACGAGGGACCGAGGCAAATGGAGTGCACAAGTAGCTACTTGTCCACGCCTATGTAGCAGAGAGCTAATGTGGGTTGATTATATAGATAAAAGTACCTAAAAGCTCATTTATATTCAAAGGGACTTTGTAAAGGTGGGACTTTGATAGGTTGTGGTGTTGAGTAAGTGAAGCAAGCGTATGCCACAACAGCGGCTGGCGAACCACTAGAAAAAATTGGTCAGCTTGAGCTGGTTGACCACCACACTCCAAATATTTCATAAAGGTAAAGGTTCTTTATAATATAACTTTTTATTCTAAACTTAAAGAAAAATGCAAATTGAATGTGTTTTTCACTAAAAAATATCCCATGGTTCAGCATGCCTCTTAGTATAAGCCTTCTCTAACATTTTCCACTGGGTTCTGTCTCTGGTTCTTTAATCTTCATCAACTAAAACTTCAGACTCACACTTAATAAGTATTTCTTTCTTCCAGATGTCAATATAGGCAAAGTAGATTACCCATGACAACTTTCCAAGAAACGCTATGAAAAAAAGCTACACAGTGAGCACCAGATGTACTGAACAATCATTTTAAAGATATATGTAGACTTCTATGATATTGCATAAAAACTATTAAGAAATACCAAATGATGTAAGTATGGAAAATGTACTATAGAGTCTGCATTTGTTAACCCTTTGAGCACCACAGTCGGCTAGGGCCAACAACCGGTTTCCATGCCATAGGCACCAGCATTTGAGATTTTCATACATTTTTGTCGGCTGTATGGCAACAATGGCTTGTTGGCGCTGGGGGCACAATTTGTCAGATAATACTAAAGCGTTATTATTATACCTATTATTTTAATTTCTGATTGTGACAAATGTTCATCAGGAACAGACAGATATTCATTGTTGAGCAATGTCTGATTAATTACAGTGGTTAGTATTCCGCTTGTTGATCGATTGAGCCCTGGTTGAGACAGCTATTGCCAAGTTATAGAAGTTTTTGCCCAGCATTGGGATCTATCTAAGATCTAAAATATCCTTACATTCATACTACCTGAGTTAAATTCAAAGAAAAATATATTCGAAAAAGAAATGTGCTCTATTTGACCTTTTAATTTTTTTTTTCTAGATGAGTTCAGATTCCAACATTACCAGTTTTGCATCAGGAAGCTCAGGCTGGTCCTTCAACACAATTTCGCCGTCCCCTAAATCATACGTTCTTTGTGAAGAACCTGCTTATAAAACAATTAAAGAAGAACTTGATATAGCTGTAGATCTAGATACCAACAACGTCCATAATGGAGAAATGCAGGCGTGTGCCTCTATATGGTGAACAACATTAATTGGGACTGTAAAAATTGTTCAAATATACAGCTAGATGAAAATTGATTGTTAAGGGGTTACTGAAAATCAAGTAAAGAATACAGGAAACATATTGAAAACATTCAGTCTACAATACAGTTTATTGTATTTTTAGTAATTATATTCTAAACAATTTTTTTTAAATAAATCATAAAAATCATAAATAATTTATTTTTGGCAGTGTTGGGCGAATTTTAATTGCAATTATCAATTAATAATAATAATGTGACAAATCACACACGGTCATCTGGCCCCAAACTAGGATTCCCTGTATCTTGGGAACCAGAGACTGATATACATACACATATACTTTTAGATACATACATATATAGATATAATGCACCCAGACTCAGAGCAAACAATTCTGCTCATCACAGAAAAGTTTGCCCTATGTGGGGATCGAACCCACAACTCTCGGATCAGAGATCACTAACCACTTAGCCACCGAGTCAGTCACAATTAAAGATTAACAATTGATTAATTGGAAAATATACAAATTTGATCAACTGTAATTGTGAAAAATTACAATTAACAATTAATTCATTGTTAATTGTAGTAGTAGCAGCAGTTAACAATTAATAAATTTTCAATTGTTTTATGAATTCTAATTAAAACTAACAATTAAATGGCGCCAAGGGGGTACCAAGGGGATGTTAAGGGGGCGCCCTAGGCCCGACAAGGGGGCGTTAAGGGGATGTTAAAGGGGCGCCCCAGGAGCGCCAAGAGGATGAGAAGGGGCGCCCTAGGAGCGCCATGGGGGCGTCCGGGGGCATAATGGTAGCGCCATGCGCCAAGGGTATGTTAAGGGGGCGCCCCGAGAGCGCCAAGGGAATGTTAAGGCGGCGCCCTAGGCGCGCCAAGGGGAAGTTAACGGAGCGCCAAGAGGATGTTAAGAGGGCACCCTAGGGGCGCCAAGGGGGAGTTAAGGGGGTGCCAAGGGGAAGATGAGGGGGCGCTTAGGGGTTGTTAAGGAGGCGTCAAGAGGTGCCAAGGGGGAGTTAGGGGGCGCACCGGAGACACCGAGGGGGACCAAGGGGATGTTAAAGGGGCGCCCCAGGAGCGCCAAGAGGATGAGAAGGGGCGCCCTAGGAGCGCCATGGGGGCGTCCGGGGGCATAATGGTAGCGCCATGCGCCAAGGGTATGTTAAGGGGGCGCCCCGAGAGCGCCAAGGGAATGTTAAGGCGGCGCCCTAGGCGCGCCAAGGGGAAGTTAACGGAGCGCCAAGAGGATGTTAAGAGGGCACCCTAGGGGCGCCAAGGGGGAGTTAAGGGGGTGCCAAGGGGAAGATGAGGGGGCGCTTAGGGGTTGTTAAGGAGGCGTCAAGAGGTGCCAAGGGGGAGTTAGGGGGCGCACCGGAGACACCGAGGGGGACCAAGGGGATGTTAAAGGGGCGCAAAGGTGGTGCCAAGGAGGAGTTACGGGAGCACCAAGAGGGCGTTAACGCCTCCCCCCTTGCGGGGGCGCTCCGGAGGCAAGGGGGGCCAAGGGCAACAGCTAGTTATGAAATTAAAATATCCAAGTACTTATGCACAAATCCAATATTTACCTATTATACTCTGAATAAAGTTCCGCTAGATTTTCAAAACAACACTCTGTGCGCCCGCGCCCGCCGCGCCCGTTTTCATTGAAAATTCTTATCTGGCAACACCGCTTCTAAAAGTTTGCAGAGTACTATAGGTACCTGCTTCTAACTTTTTGTTTTTCCATACAGTTGCAGTAACGGAAAATCAGTTCCTTTTCTTTTTTTTTCTGGGCGCTTGGCATCTTTGGTAGCAATTGTTGAAGCAGGAACGCGTAGAAGATGGAAGAAGTAAGTACTTTTGCACTCGTGCTTTTCTCACACACGTACGCCGGCGGCGTCCCGCCAGCCGCCACCGCAGCGGCGCACGAAAAAACCTGCTTTGAACTTGTACTCGATGACTTGTCCCGGCAGCAACTGTGCCCTCACAGGGTGAGGCGTTCCCAGCAACACCTGTGCCCTCACAGAGTCAGGCATTCCCGGCAGCAACTGTGCCCTCACAGGGTCAGGTGTTTCCGGCAGCAACTGTGCCCTCACAGGGTCAGGCGTTCCCAGCAACACCTGTGCCCTCACAGAGTCAGGCATTCCCGGCAGCAACTGTGCCCTCACAGGGTCAGCTGTTCCCGGCAGCACCTGTGCCCTCACAGGGTCAGGGGTTCCCGGCAGCAACTGTGCCCTCTCAGGGTCAGGCGGTCCCGGCAGCAACTGTGTTCTCACAGGGTAAAGTGTTCTCAGCAGCACCTGTGCCCTCACAGGCTAAGGTGTTCCCGGCAACAACTATGCCCTCACAGGGTCAGGCGTACCCGGCAGCAACTGTGTTCTCACAGGGTAAAGTGTTCTCAGCAGCACCTGTGCCCTCACAGGCTAAGGTGTTCCCGGCAACAACTATGCCCTCACAGGGTCAGGCGTTCCCGGCAGCAACTGTGTTCTCACAGGGTAAAGTGTTCTCAGCAGCACCTGTGCCCTCACAGGCTAAGGTGTTCTGGGCAGCGCCTGTGCCCTCACAGGGTCAGGCGTTCCCAGCAACACCTGTGCCCTCACAGAGTCAGGCATTCCCGGCAGCAACTGTGCCCTCACACGGTCAGGTGTTTCCGGCAACTGTGCCCTCACAGGGTCAGCCGTTTCCGGCAGCAACTGTGCCCTCACAGGGTCAGGTGTTCCCGGCAGCAAGTGTGCCCGCATAGAGTCAGGTGTTCCCGTCAGCACCTGTGCCCTCACAGGTTCAGCTGTTCCCGTCAGCACCTGTGCCCTCACAGGTTCAGCTGTTCCCGTCAGCACCTGTGCCCTCACAGGTTCAGGTTACCTCAATCTTATTATTTTCTGGAATATGATTACCTAATTACGGAACGTCAATTAGTGAAACAAACAATCATATGTCGTAGCCAAATTATATGATGCGGAAATTGCAAAAAATTGATATGACAGTAGATGCAAAAAAAAGGACAAAGATCGAATTTCTGTTTACTAGTTTTTTCTTAGGGTTTCAAAGTGTGATTTCTAAAATGTTGCAACATAAAAAAATATGTTTAGAATTCCATAGTATTTGTGGTATTTTCTTGTTAGATTATATATATTTTTTAATTGACGGCGTAAAATGTATGCAGTGACTTCAAATCGACGCTATTTATTTTATGAAGCGTTCTCGGATCGGCTCCGCGAAATTCTTTTCAAACCTCAATATTTCGGTGAATAATGGTGATAACGATTTTTAAGCAAGTTCCACATTAGCATCAAGGGAATGTTGGCGCCCCCTTAACATCCCCTTGGTCCCTCTCGGTGTGTCCGGTGCGCCCCCTAACTCCCCCTTGGCACCTCTTGACGCCTCCTTAACAACCCCTAAGCGCCCCCTCATCTTCCCCTTGGCACCCCCTTAACTCCCCCTAGGCGCCCCTAGGGTGCCTTCTTAACATCCTCTTGGTGCTCCTAGGGCGCCCCCTTAACCTCCCCTTTGCGCATCCGGGGCGTGCAACTAAAAGTTTAATTACAATTATTTTTTTAATCAATTAATAATTTAATTGCAGAGTGCAACTGAAAGTTTAATTGTGATTAATTTAATTTCAATTATTTTTTTAATCAATTAATTAATTGATTTATACATTAATTGACTAACGCCCAACACTGATTTTTGGTTATAATATAAGTGAATATAAATATGATCTTTAATAGAAAAACATAAGTGCTTTACAAACAGTTACAGTTTTTTTTAAGTCAATCAGTTACAGAATCTTCTAAATATTTGATTTCCAAAAAATCTGCATCTGTATTATCAGCTTGACTTGTGCCTGATGCTTCAGACTTCTTCGGACTCTATCATGCTGTCATCACTGATGGTACTTGTCATCATACAGTGTGCATACTCTTTCATAATATCCTTTTCTAAATCGATGACGAGTTTGCGTGATTTTCTCTAATCAGTCACACTGACTTCTTGGAATGCACATGCAGTTGCTTCCTTAAATTAATAAAGAAAATAAAAACAAGAGTTATAGATTTGAGATCAAAAAAAAGTATATGAGTATTTCTTTCTTTCTTCTCAATACGCAAAAAAGTTTTTGGACCTCTCATACTAATCAATCAACTTATCTGCCAATTTTGTATGGGAAGCCCAAAAACTTTTGCGAATTGAGTATAGGTTCCGTGGGGAAAGTTGTTCAGTTTCATGAGTAGAACCCACTATAATTTTTTTTAGATATTTTAGAAGCACCTATTATCTGTACTTTTATGTCAAAAGAACCCATTTCTTTATTTATTTGCAATTCTCCAAATTAATTAAATGGGGTTAATTAATCTCACAGTGGTAAGGGTAAGGGGCGTAATTCGTTAACAACCCATTACGTCCCCACTACAGGGGCACAGATCTCTTCCCATAACTCGGGAATGTTTAGGCCATACTCTACACACGGGGCCAAGTCCGGAGGTTGTGGGGATAGTGGCCAACCCCAGTGTCAGAAGTTTTCAAGCCGCCTATAAGGCCTCTGAAATGGCTTAATGACTGCTAGCGATAGCAGCCGGCACCAACGGCTTAATCGAGCCTTGCAAAGCACGGAAACGGTCAAGATAAATGCCACTAACAGTCAAACCCATCCATCGAGGGGAGTAATGTTGTATAAAAATAACAAATGAAAAGTATAAATTTACATTAACACACCTGTTTTCTCACAGTGTAAAAGAACTGCACTTTTTGTCAGATTGCACACAGATCAAAATTATCTAATTCTTTCCCGGGGCGACCTTTTTTAATATGCTTTCCAGGATTATGAAAAATTCCATTATTCTGCATTACTTCTTCTGCAATGCGCCTTATGGTGCTGATGGATTTGCCTGAATAAAAAACAAAACACAGTTGTAGTATCGTGAGCGTCAAAAATTATACTATTTCTCCACAAACATAACCCAACATTCGAATTATCTGAGGCGAAATATCACTAAATTACTGCAAATAAGCGCTTTGATAAGTCTCTTAAGAACTATATAACATAATATTTGAGCTAAAAGCATGTTTAACTACAACAAACCTGAAATATCGGCGGTTCTTCGATAAACAACACTGAGTTTAGACAAAATTGTTCCAGCCTCATTTTCTGCGAGACATTGCTTGTAGACGGCAAAAATAACTTCTCTTCCAGAACTTCGTATAGTTTTATTCATTTTATTAACGATTCTGATCAAACAACAAATACAATAGCTTTTTATAAAAAGTTTTTTGACACTCGACAGCCGCCAGCCATTACGAATTACGATGTTGCCAGTAAAAGAAAAGTTTGTTCTATTTCTAGACTTTATTGTGAGCGTTCATTTAGCAGCCTCATCATAGAGTTAGAATAGAAACTGCAAAATACAGTGTTGGTTGGTATTAATTAGTATTTAGTATAAATAAATCAATAATCATTTTTTAATCAATTAATTAATTTGATTAATTTTAATGAGGTTAAATAAAAAATGATTAAAATAATTAGGATTCAATCACTTTGATGTTATATTCCGTACATTTTTCTGACCTTTAAACCTTTTAAATGCTACAATGTGGTATTATTTTTGTCATATCACTAAATCGGTTTGGGGATTTGATCGGGTCACTGGATTTGTTTAGGGATATGACAATGGGGTCGTTTCATTGTTTTAACATATTTCGGGATTTAATCGGCTCCCTTGGAGATTTGATCAAGTCACTGATTTTATCATGTGCCTGCGACACACGCAGGCACATGTCATGTCAAGTAAGTTATATAAGTTAAGTAGGCTATGTCACGGAGGAAGTAACACGTGCCCGTGACACAAGTATTATACTAGCTTCCGCCCGCGACTTCGTCTGCGTGGACTTCAGAATTGGGTCCAAACAAAAATAAAATGGTAAGGAAAGCGCCATCTAGTGTTAAAATTTCAGTTTTTAGCCATTCCTGCGGGAACCCTCAAGTTTTCCGGGATTAAAAGTATCCTGTGTGTTGGCCCAGTGCTTTATCTATCTACGTACCAAATTTCATCCAAATCCGCTCAGCAGTTTGGGCGTGAAAGTGGAACAAACAAACAAACATCCATACTTTCGCATTTATAATATTAGTGAGATGAGATTTTTCTAGTCAGTAAAATTAGGCTTTATTTAGGAAAAGTTTTTTGACATTAGTTTGGTCTTGAAATTCGCTGTAGTTTTGTTGGAACCATGATGAGGCTGCTAAAAGAACGCGTTCATTTAGCAGCCTCACCAACCTACCGTTATATCTGTGTACGTTCACTTGAAATCCTCATGATTGAATATTGATATTCTGATTATGCCAATATTTAGTGCCTAATTAATGTCAATCAGTGCCCAAAGGCCCAAAGAATAAAATTAGTGCTATCGTAGTTTCAAAGAAAATCGGGGTTTTTACTGAGGCTGCCATCATCATCATCATCATCATCATCTCTGGAACCAAGGAACTACTGCCTTTTTGACATTAGTTTGCTTGAAATTTGCTGTAGTTCTGCTGGAACCATGATGAGGCTGCCAAAGGAACGCGTCCCTTTAGCAGTCTCACAAACCTACCGTTATATCTTGGGTGTTACTGAAGCATTTATTCTGAAATTTTTCATGTGGGAGGCACTATTTTAGCACTAATTTTTGACATAAAACACAGCATTTGGTGCAGTAGTGTCTTGGTTCCAGAGATGAGATGAGGCTGCCAGCAGAACGTCCCAATTTTCTCTGAAACTACGATACCACCAATTTTTTCCTTTGGGCACTAATTGGTGCTAATTAGGCACTAAATATTTGCATAATCAGAATATCAAAATTCGACCATGAGGATTCAAAGTAAACGCACACAAAGTTTAAAATCACAGCACCGCACTATGGCGCTCGATGCAGTGTCTGGGCTCTGGACTGGACTGGACCATGCATTGAGAGTCTAACAAATGAAAGCGTAACCTGAGAAAGCGCGGCAAATTCAAAAAATCTTGATGTGGTATCACCAACCTATAGCAGGAAATATATATTTAATACTTGTGTGATAAATCTTTATTAAAATTATTTATACTACTTGAAATTACAATTTACAATTCGCTTTTTACAATTTTATTGACTCCTTGTAAATCTTGTTTATAAATATAAACATAAAAACAGTCTACTTCATAAACTGATTTTGATAATCTGCAGTTTATTTCTGCACTGAAAAATCTGAAATTACAATAAAATCTATCATTTACGAATGGCCATTACAAATAATATCATTATATCATTTCTTACGCTCAACAATACAATAAATAATAAACATGAATATTCAGCCAACAAGTATCAATAATTGGCAGTCATACTAACATTCAACAGTGACAGCCTCTGACAGCTTCTTTTTGTTGCCATGTAAAAACTTTAAATAAAAGGCCAGGTTATGCTTTCATTTGTTAAACTCTAATTGCGAATGCGATATCCGCCGCGCCGCGCCGTACCAAACTAGAAGTTGGCAACACTAAAACATGGTACTTTTTTAACTTTTTGCATGTCAACCCTAAATAAATGGTAACACTTACTTATAACTTCAAAGTGAAACGTCAGTAGTCAAAAATGTAAATATTGTCCTACCTAACCTCTACATTTTACAATGGCAATGATCACGTGAAAAATACAAAATATCCATAAGAAAAATCCTGAATGTAGTTGAAAAATTGAAATCAAACTCGCCATGTGATCTCCATTATGAAAATAGAAAACTTCAAATCAAACTCAAATTATGGTTTCCTGCAGGTTAGCTGAGCTCGCTCCATTATTGGCTTGCTTGCAAGGCCTGAATTTCCCTTACTACTATGTCTCAGTACACTGTCTGTAGAGAGGCCACTCTACTCGGCTGCTGCGTGGATGACATGGGTAGTGGTGGCAGTACACTGTTTTTCTCCAAAAGACACTGCACTTTACGCAGAGGTTATTGATATCTGCGTTCTAGCCTATGATAGAGTGTTTCAAATTGACTAATGTTTGTTGTTATAAGTGAATAGAATTGTGTTGTTCCATTTAAGGTTTTGTGTGGTATGAGCTGACCGAGCTCCTTCCTCACGCCCCGTGCCAGCAGCTGACAATAAAGCAATTATAAACTATACAAATATAAATGTGTTGGTTGTAATCTCTCTTATTTATGTCATCTCTTCACTCATTTGATAAAACATAAGTCTCTTCCTACCGCATTTTCCTTTATTTACTGGCCTCAAAAAAAGTTACAAAGAAGACAAAGTCCGTAACATCAAGAAAGTAACTACTGCTTGAACGGCTTGCCCGCTCCGCACATCTGCAGAAGAAAATAAGGGATACCACCAGTATATCAAAGCAGTACAAAAAAGTGCTTCAGTACAAAACATTACTGTTTTTGAAATAGAATGAATAATATAGATTTGTTAGGTACCTAGCAATATTTGGAAAAAAATATGTAGGTACATAAATGAATATAACTCATATACCTAATACTGACTTAAACTTTACATCTGCAGGTCGTTTACGGATTTTATATGTTCCGACACGAAGATAGCCAGTTATCCTCCGGTTGCAAAATATTGGTAAAAACCCACTTCCATCTTTGGCATCATCATCACTTACTATCAAAAATATCTTAGGACCATTGTTTGTCATACACATACTGACTAAAACTGACTACAGAGATAATTTTTGGATAAAATTGGACAAACAAGTGATGAATTTATAATTCAAAAAATTTGGTTAGTATTTCTCGAAGTTTTAACTTTGTGAAATCTTAACCAAATTTTTAGAATGTAAAGACCAAAATTTTTTTAAGTATTGTGAGAAAAACAAAAAAACAGCCTTTCTGACATTAGGATGTCTGGAGCTGGAGCAGTTTAGGTATCTATCGGCACACTGCTTTCAATTCTTTGGTCTAAAAATAACAGGTTACTCTATTACAGTGTTTTTCAACCTTTTTTTAATATCCGACCCCTTTTACAAGTTAAAAAATTCTTGCGACCTCCCGTAGGGCCATAAACATAAAAAATGTTAGTGATTTGAAAGACTACGTTTATATGGTGGGTCGCGACCCGGCACCAGGCCACGAAAATAAAATACTGGATCGCAGCATTGTCTCATTGTTAATCAATCATACTTTATTGTGTCAATGCAAATGGTTGCTCCACTGTTGCACTGAGGAGTGATTGGTGGTCGTCACACGTCCTGTGTAGATCTTGTTTTACACGCCCTGCGCCCCACGCAGTGGCTGGTGGGTCACAATAAATGTTTTGGAAACTCTGTATCACAGCAAGATATACAATAGGAGGTAGACACACTTTAAACTTATTAGTTTTAACTATCTTCTGTCTTGGTCCAATCTCTTGATTGATAACATCTCTGACTAGCTAGTCTACAAACCACTTTGATGCTGATGAGAACACACAGCAACACGCTTGCTCTGCTGAAGATATGGTATAAACGCAGTACCTAACTCTGAGGTCTGTATGGGAATTAGTCGATGAAGTAGTAGAACTAGCAGATTCCACGTATCAAGCACGTAGGTAGGTCCTTTGCAACTTAGAAACTGTTTCGAAAAGCAAGGCATATGAACCCGGCGGCGGTACGCCTTCTCTGTATGTCGATTTATAATTGCTTTTGTATTGGAATATGTTGGTTCACTTCTCGATATTTGATAGCTTTCTCTCTGTTTTGTGGCGCAGGCGTAATTTCTTCGCTTTATCTTAAAATAATTCTCTTTTTATTTGTTTCAAGAAGTAATAGATCGTCAAGCAAGACGTCAATTTGACATGAACGAAGTAAAATGCTCTGTGAACGAACTGATTTGCTGTGAACGAAGTGATCTCCTCTGAAAAAAGCATTTTTGTCATTCACTTTAGGTCACTGCGGTCCTGGTAAAATCACAGAATTTCAAATGGCACGAACTGCATGACCAGGAGGAAAAATTAAATTTACAGAAATGAATAAATAAGGCTTCTAAATGGAATATGATTGGCCCACGAACTGTCAAATAACTGTTTTTGTGTTTTCCACTCAGGTTAACAACGCGGATAACGTTGTGCGCAAAACCTAGTAAACATACATGCCATTTGGTACAACCGTTGACATTCTTTTCGTGCTTATTGACACCTGTTTGGAATGAAGTTTCTCTATGGTTTGATCCACTTCTATAACCGGAAGTGGTGTCTATGGTAACCGGAAGTTGCTCTGAATTTAGACTCTGCCCAATTTTTATACACTTTTTTGACCCAGAATACTTTATTTTTAGAAGAAAAATATTTAGAGAAGAGCAAACTACGTAAGAATAGGCTGTATGGCCAGAGAAGCCTTTGCCTTTTCCTTGCAAAAGCAAGGAAAGAACCAAACAAAAAAAAAAAAAAAAAATGTCAGTCAACGTCTAATGAAGGCGCGCAAGTTTGTTTTTGTAAATATTTTTAAGATTTTTGCGTTAAAGTGTTATGATTTACAATTATATTTCAATTTTAATTGATATGATACCTTGCCTCAAATATGCCGAAAGTTTTAAGCTTAAAAAAGGTAAACCCTGTCATGATTTTGTGCAATAAATTTGAACAATTAGATTTTGGTAAATCACACATGTTTCATGTTCAACAGAATGTTCCAGCTAAAAATCAGAAAGCTATTACGCAGTTTTTCAAAACCGCCATTCCTCCATCTTCAGAGAAAATACCAGTAAGCCCTGCAAAAAGTCATTCGTCACCAGAAAAATGTGAAGACAAAAGACCATTGAAAAGAAAAGTTTCTTCATCGTCACACATAGAAACGATAGATATAACTGACGATTCACGTTTAAATAACAATACAACAAAATCAAACTGCATAAAAAATGGTTTCCATACACCTAAAAAGTTTAAAAGTGAGGTCAACGGGAAGGATAGAACTCCAAACAGGGGTACACAAAAGAAAGAAAATGGTGTTTTCAACTATTCTCTATCAGAAAATGAAATCCCTGTCCGGAATGGAGAAACAAATATTAATTCAAGTCCAGATAAAACTGTCAGAAAAAGTAGATCACCATTGACACCAGTAGAATGCAACAATTTCAATCTCGATATTAAAGTCAATAATTTAAGTCCAGTCAATCATACTGAAAGAAATCATGTTACTCAAAAAGAACAAAATAATGCAACTCCTATAAAAGTATTGCATTTTGAAAACCACACAGACCAGAAAATTAATTCACCAAATAAAATTTTACATTTTGAGACTCAAAAAGGTTCTGCAAATAAAAATAAGACACCTATTAAGAAAGCTCTTATAAGCCAAGGTAAATACCAATATACAGGTGTTAAAAAAAATGTGTTTGAAATTTTAAGGGGTTACTCAGAATCAAGTATGGAATTCAGGAAAAATATTGAAAAAATCCGTTCTTCAATTTTTTTTTTTCGAATCAAGAATTTATATGGAAAACAAAAAATTTATTTGAAGAGCAGATTTTTTCATAATTTTTCCTGTATTCTATACTTGATTATGAGTAACCTCTTAGAATTTCAAATGCACTTTTTTAACACCTGTATATTTTAATATTTAAATCATGTTAATAATCTCTCTCCTCTACTGCTGTTCTAAGAAAAATAACTAAGTGTAGGGAATATCCTATGTAGATACGGTTCTTTATCTCAGAATGGCAGTATAGTGGTTGCCTGGTATTTACTTAATTTGACGTATTTGCACTTTTATCATAATTCAAATTTCCAGATTCAGTAGTCCACGTGTCTCCAAAGAAACTCAAATTAATATCAGAAGATGTTTGTGGTGAAGATGCCTCCCCATCAAAGAGTGGTTCTACTGTTAAAGCACTGGACTTCGATGACCAGGCAGTCAATGATATGTTTGGTGATGAGTTTGGGATGGCAGATTTTGAAGAGGTAAGTTCTTTTCGTATAATTAAAAACAGCCACTTGCCTTTTTTGATAAAACATGATGATGGTGATTGTCTTTAGGAATGTAAAGAAGATTTGGACTTGAGTCACATGCAGCGGTGTGAAGTGATATCAGTGAAGAGACACACTGCCAGGATAGAGCTTAGACTGAAGAATGCTGGTAACAATCAAGGCACATGCTTTTTGGAAGGAGTCTGGTAAGAGCGTAAAGCATAAGTAAATCAGTGAAATTACTTCATGCTTTTCCAGATAGAATAAGAAAAAAAAATGCATTTTTGAACTTTTAATCAGATTCTTTATACATTTACTTAATTATATGTTTTGTATCAAAATATTTTTTATTGAATAATATTCTGGATAATTGTTTTGCTCTGTTGTGTTAGAATCACAACAAAAATGAATGAGGATTATTTTAATCATAATTAATTTAACACATAACTCAACTCAACTCAATCTTGAATCCATATAATTCAAAATTCCATTTTATTTTTATTTCCTTAACTAGAAATAATTTACATAGTGAATACAACTCTATTCACTACAAGCATATTCTTTATTGTTAACAGAAATAAAAAGTCGAAATGTTTTATATCATACCATTTAGGTTGGACACTCCCCTCTCCCCGGGAGAAGTGATCAGCGTCACAGCACCCCGCGACTCTTCCGGCCAGTACTGTGTAGGCAACACTGCCGGGCTCCTAGCCCTAAGGCCTGACCATCTCATCTCCTCTACCAGTGTCGTGGCCGGTGTCTTTTGTAAGCGGAAGGCGGTTCTGCAGGAGCGATACAGAGGAATTGATTCGGCTAATACTGCTGTAAGTAATTTACTGTTGATACCTCACTCACCCTTTACGCATTCCGAAATACTACCTGGTAGTACTTCATCCACAATAGCTGGGCTATTCCTGAGGTCTGAATACCTCATTCCTCCGCTAGTTTTGTGGTGGGTGGTTTTAGAGGGTGAATTGATTCGTAAATGTGTTAAAAAAACTGTAAACTCTAGACAAAGACTCAAATCGTCCCTCGCACGGCTAACTCTCCCATCTCATTTTTCGTAAGTTTTTAAAAACAACCCTATTTCAGTTAGATAAAGTCCAAACTCAAATAATCAAGATTATGAGATAGGAGAATTAGTCGTGCGAGGGACGAAATGACGGAGTTGTTGCATATATCGAAAATAAAATTTCATGCACTGTTAATATGCCACCTTTTACAGATGCCAACTGCTTACTACTAAAACTCTCAAATAAACTTGCCCTAATAGCACTCTGTTGTTCCCCATCACAAAGAAACACCGATAATTTTATTCACAGCTTGGGTACTGTTCTGGGAACATTGAAACCATATAGCAACATTGTCATTATAGGAGATTTAAATATAAATAATATACCAGGTGATTTAGATCCATCTGCAGATGCATATCTCAATACCATTCATTCGTTCACACGGAATGCTACCTGCTCATATCCTGCTAACGCGTAATGAAAGATGTCTTGATCATGTGATGCTTAAAACTAGATATTCTGCTATTACGTTTGTTCTGGACTCTTAAATTACAGATCATGCACCTGTAATTTTTTGCTGTGAATTGAAAATATCTAAAAATCAAATAAAATATTCTATTCAAAAAAATTCGCGCTCGCTACAATCGCGACTTTTATATTAACGGTCTAATACCACTGACCGCTTCATAAATAAGAGTACACTGAAAATTTGCCCTCCCCTGAACGAAATCCTGGATCTGCGCCTAGTAACACCCGGTATACTACGATGTATAAGGAACAGAAGCTTTTTAACAAAACCAAAAAAGCTAACTAACAAATACTGTCACAAAAAATTTAAATAATAATCTACAAACTATCGGAGTTTTGCTAGACCTTTCCAAAGCTTTTGACACTGTATCTGTACCCATCTTGTTAAGAAAGTTAGATGAAATCGGAGTCCGAGGTATAGTCTTAAATATATTTCGTAGTTATCTAACCGATCGGTCTCAATGTACACATATTAATCAATGCATTAGTAAAGATGAGTCACTTAGCTTTGGGGTTCCTCAAGGTAGTGTTTTAAGACCCACGTTGTTTTTAATTTACATTAATAATTTATGTAATCTCAAACTGTTAAACTGCAAAATTTTGACATAAAATATGCTGATGAGACTGTCTTGCTTCTACATGGAAAGTCCTGGTGTAAAACACGACAATATGCAGAGGTAGCGCTGTGCTCGGTAGCAAAACGGCTTTCCTGCAATTTGTTAACGCTAAATTTAGAAAAAAACCAAATTTGTATGCTTTTCTCTCAGAGTTACATCGCTCCCTGATTCCACATTTACAATTTGCGCCCATACTCGCGCTTCAAGATCAAATCTACGATGTGACTGTATTAAGTTAATACGGACAGATAATATAAAATATGATCATCATTAAAATATTAAAATATGATATCATTGACAGCAATTTAAACTGGCAATTTCATATAGAATCGTTAATCTCCAGATTCAGAAAGCTTATCTTTGTTTTTAAAACCTATGTTGCTCTGCGGACTCCCATATACTCAAAACTATTTTACGTCAGCGCAATCAATATTGTCTTATTGTATCACAGCTTGGGGTGGATCAGGAAAGTCTCAGTTTCTTCGCCTAGAGAGAGCACAAAGAGCAGTCCTAAAAGTTATGACTTTTAAACCAATTCGTTTTCCTAGGACTGAACTTTATGCAGTTTGTGATGTTCTGACTGTTCGGCAACTGTTCATCCTCCAAGTAATCCTACGTAAACCCAGGTACTATGCAAATATAAACTTACTTTAAAACGTACACATGACAAAGTCTGCAAAATCGAACAATGTTGACTCTCTTTGGCAAATCGCCACTACTACTATCTTAGTCCCTAAATGTACAACAGAGTAAATCGGAAAATTAATATCTACCCACTATCCCTACATGAATGTAAAATAAAATGTATCAACTGGCTCAAAAGTCTCACATATAATGACACTGAAAACATTATTGACTGAATTCAAACACACACACGCACGCACGCGCACACGCACACACGCACACACGCGCACACGAGCACGCGCACACACACGCACACACGCACACGCACACGCGCACACGCACACACTCACGCATACACACTTGTTTAAGTTATAGGTTTAAATTTCTCATGTTTCTGTTATTGTTATATAAATCGCATCAAAAACATAAATGTGAAAATGGGAGCCAAGTTCAATATTATGATATGGTGTGGTTGTCAACTTTACTGAGAAAAGAATTGAGATCTAAATGGATGCCAAGTTCTGTAGATAATCCTGAAATTTATTTATAAGAACGTATAACATTCTTAAGTAAAAAAACACAATTTCTTGTTTTTTACTGCTACAACAATATTTGCTATTTGAAAATATGACTTTCTAAATTTAAATAGTAGAATTATTTACACAAAGCAAATAACTTATGATCTGTTTAACCTCATCATTGACTTGGCTAGTTTTTACCAGCACATGAAATATTCAGAAGAATAGAACCTTATAGTATAAAAATAAGAACTTGCGTGTAACATAAAGATGTTTTTTTTTTTTTTTATGTGATAGGTGGCAAACGAGCAGACGGATCACCTGATGGTAAGCGATTACCGCCGCCCATGGACACCCGCAACACCGGAGGAATCACAAGTGCGTTGCCGACCTTTGAAATGGGATGGGGGATGGGGGAATGGGGAGGGGGAGGGGGGGTTGGGCCTCCGGTACCCTCACTCACTCGGCGAAACACAACAAACGTTGCTTCACGCCGGTTTTCTGTGTTTACGTTACGTTACGTTATGATACGTTAATAAACCAAATTTAAGATGACTAGTATGTGAAAACTAGCCAAGTCAAAGTTGAGGTTAAACAGATCATAAGTTATTTGCTTTGTGTAAATAATTCTACTATTTAAATTTAGAAAGTCATATTTTCAAATAGCAAACATTGTTGTAGCAGTAAAAAACAAGAAATTGTGTTTTTTACTTAAGAATGTTATACGTTCTTATAAATAAATTTCAGGATTATCTACAGAACTTGGCATCCATTTAGATCTCAATTCTTTTCTCAGTAAAGTTGACAACCACACCATATCATAATATTGAACTTGGCTCCCATTTTCACATTTATGTTTTTGATGCGATTAAGAATTACATTTAGGTACGAGCGATCTTTAATTTCATGCATAGTCTACGCACTACGTAATGCCGCGCGCGGCGAGCTCGGTGTGCGGTATGCGGCGCGGGGGAGGCGTCACCAAGTGCGGCGACCCGAACGGGCAGACACGTGAGGGCAGACGTCGTTGACGGTTGTGTCGATTTTGCGAATTTTTCGGAGTAAATTCTTTTGTTGAAATCTGCGACTACACCTGTTTTTCTCACTTAGCGGTCCCCCGACGCGACGACGCTTGGAAAATAAAAATATTTGAACTTACATAATATATGTGACGATAATAATTATAATAGGTTTAAAATATTATTTGTTAGTTTTTAGAGTTTATTTTTTGTGTCGGGGGGTTTTTAAAATTTTAATTTTACTTTTATTTTGTCCTTTTTAAAGTAGGTATAAATATTAGGAAGGTATTTATAATGATTAGTTAGTTGAGTTAGTAACGATAGGACATATGGAAGGTAGTCAGATCCCCTCACCAACTATTAAAGAGCTGATGATCTTCAAACGGCTGATCAGGTCATGGTTACCTTACCATATACTTTCAATATCATTGAAGTAACATGGTACCAAATTTCGAATCGATAGGACATATGGAAGGTAGTCAGATCCCCTCATCAACTATTAAAGAGCTGATGATCTTCAAACGGCTGATCAGGTCATGGTTACCTTACCATATACTTTCAATATCATTGAAGTAACACGGTACCAAATTTCGAATCGATAGGACATATGGAAGGTAGTCAGATCCCCTCATCAACTATTAAAGAACTGATGAGCTTCAAACGGCTGACCAGCTCACGCTTGCCTTACCATGTTCTTTAAATATCGTTGAAGTAACACGGTACCAAATTTCGAATCGATCGGACATAAGGAAGTTAGTCAGATCCCCGCATCAACTAGAAAAGAGCTGATGATCTTCAAACGGCTGAACAGATTTTCATGAAACATGGCTAAGAACACTCGGGATAAAATTATCTATGTCACAAAAAAAACAAAATGAAAATCGGTTCATTCGTTTGGGAGCTACGATACCACAGACAGATACACAGATACACATATACACAGACACGTTAAACTTATAACACCCCTCTTTTTGCGTCGGGGGTTAAAAACTATGTTTTGGGGGTTTTTATACTGTCCGTAGCTGCAGTAACGTTTATCGTAAAATATACAAAATTGACCTGTTCCGTTGTTTAATGGTTAAACTTATTACTTTTATTACTTAATCGCCGTTCGAATAGACAAAATGTGCGGTTAAATTGTGTGTTCGGGTATTTATTTAAATTATTAGGTTGTGTTTGTGGACCTTACATTAAGATAGTAACATATTGTTACAAAACGTTAGCAGTCTCAAAATTGTGCTAGATATCGGTTGTATAGAAATCGATGTACCTACAAAATTTAATGAAAAAACCTATTAGAATAAATAAAGATGTTATTTTACGACAAACCAAAAATTTATTTTAGTGTTAAAAGACATAATATTTCATTAGCACATACAAAACTGAATAAAATAATTGCATTGATTCAAAATAATAAATGTGAAAATGGGAGCCAAGTTCAATATTATGATATGGTGTGGTTGTCAACTTTACTGAGAAAAGAATTGAGATCTAAATGGATGCCAAGTTCTGTAGATAATCCTGAAATTTATTTATAAGAACGTATAACATTCTTAAGTAAAAAACACAATTTCTTGTTTTTTACTGCTACAACAATGTTTGCTATTTGAAAATATGACTTTCTAAATTTAAATAGAAGAATTATTTACACAAAGCAAATAACTTATGATCTGTTTAACCTCAACTTTGACTTGGCTAGTTTTCACATACTAGTCATCTTAAATTTGGTTTATTAACGTATCATAACGTAACGTAACGTAAACACAGAAAACCGGCGTGAAGCAACGTTTGTTGTGTTTCGCCGAGTGAGTGAGGGTACCGGAGGCCCAACCCCCCCTCCCCCTCCCCATTCCCCCATCCCCCATCCCATTTCAAAGGTCGGCAACGCACTTGTGATTCCTCCGGTGTTGCGGGTGTCCATGGGCGGCGGTAATCGCTTACCATCAGGTGATCCGTCTGCTCGTTTGCCACCTATCACATAAAAAAAAAAAAAAAAAAATCATCTTTATGTTATACGCAAGTTCTTATTTTTATACTATAAGGTTCTATTCTTCTGAATATTTCATGTGCTGGTAAAAACTAGCCAAGTCAATGATGAGGTTAAACAGATCATAAGTTATGTGCTTTGTGTAAATAATTCTACTATTTAAATTTAGAAAGTCATATTTTCAAATAGCAAATATTGTTGTAGCAGTAAAAAACAAGAAATTGTGTTTTTTTACTTAAGAATGTTATACGTTCTTATAAATAAATTTCAGGATTATCTACAGAACTTGGCATCCATTTAGATCTCAATTCTTTTCTCAGTAAAGTTGACAACCACACCATATCATAATATTGAACTTGGCTCCCATTTTCACATTTATGTTTTTGATGCGATATCATTACTTTTTGTGAGTACATTTATTAATATTATTTAAAAGTGATTTACTAATAATAAAAAAAACCTGCGCTTACGCTGTCACACCCCGGACACTTCATACCAATTTCGCGCCATTGTTTACTACATAGACATTCATGTTTGTACACATGTAAATGTGTAAAACTTTTAGTGCTTGATCTGATAAGTGTACTTAGTAGGACAATTTCCATGTTCTACCGGCAGCTGTAGGAGCCTATGTATTGTGAGTCAGTTTATATTTAAAGCGGCAATGCCAGTGGATGCAGCTACTGCAAGTAATTTGTTCATTCGCTTCGTAACCCAAGTTTTAATGGTATTGATATAACTTTTTCCTGTGCCACCTGTCCTACTAGCAAATTCTCCAAAACTGCAGTTTTGTCTAACAAAGTCTTACAAATTGTATCGAAAATACGTTTCTGGTCTAACATTTAGACCTTTTATCATTTGTTCGAGCTCATTTTCTGATATGAAATCTTTGGCATTTCTGAAATCTTCCATTGCATTTACAGTTTCAACAGGTCAGAAGTCCAACGGGTTCTCTAGACCGTCATCTTCGTGATCATGTTCCTGTCGATTTCTTTCAATTTCTACTACTTTTTCTACAATCATTTCGAATGCTCTCTCTGTATTGTCTAATGTCACCATGCCCAAAGTAGAAGTGATATCCCTTACTTACTAAATCAACACAAGATATCACTTCTACTTTGGGCATGGCAGCACCCACCGAATCTTATCATTATCAGTTACAACTTACAACAGTACACCTATTGGCTACTATGTGTAACTGTGCTCTGTTTGAAAGATATAATTTTTCTCAAGTTATGTACCTACTGCAAAAGATGTGTTTCACCCCGTAAGGAATCGACCAACCGGTAGGCCGGTATAGAGGGCGGCTTCAGTGAGAAAACTCTTGGTTCAAATCAATGGGCAACTTTATATTTATTATATAGGGTGAGTTTACACAACTTTCCCTAAGGAACCCATAGCCAAATCGCAAAAAAAATTTTGGTCTCTTCATACAAATCGATCAGCCGAGCGGCCAAATTAGTATGAAGAGTCAAATTTTTTTTGCGATTTGACTATGGGTTATTTAGGGAAAGTTGTTTGTTATCATGAGCACATTCATAGCCTTTGGTATCAAGAACTAATTTAAAGTCACCCTGTATTTTCAGCTTATTGTTAGTAATAATGAAATGCTAACATATATTTTTATTCTGTTTATATTAAATGAATTAAGTTTATATGTAATAGTTTTTATTTAAATATTTAGTAGCTAGTGCTTTTATTACACAGGTTTTTTATACAATTCCAAGAATCTTTTATTTTTGTTTCATTCCAAGAATCTTTTATTTTGGTTTCGTCTTGCTATTTTCCTGTTTTCCATTTACTAAATTGTATAATATTGTCTTTATTTCACCATTGCCATAACAACCTCGATGACTCACTTAATATAGGAGTCGCACATGTAACGCGCAGGTGCGAGTTCGAGCCCCGCGATAAGTTACTTTTTGAGCCTTTTTTTATTTTTTTAACACATGGTTTTTTTTAATTTTTCCGTTATCAGTACATGAAATACTAGCCGCACACCAAATTTAAAGCTCGTAGCCTTGCTAGAAGTACCTTAGCTTTTTGATGACGGTGAGTGTGTCTTTAAATCATAAAAATATTGTATTGAAAAAAAAAACTTAGAAATTCTGTGTTTTTTGATTTTTTCCTTTGCATACACACAATTACCTAGCTTGATGCAAAATTTGAACTTTCTAGGTCATCTGGAAGTGGGTAAGCTTTTTGATCTATATGTCAGTGAGTCAGTCATAAAAATGTCGATTTTCGGACGTTAAAATCTATACCAACCGTTTGAGCTGTGTTTACAAAATTTTGAGTGCTCGTTTATCTAAAAAGTCTTAATACATAAACCAAATTTGGTGTGTTTATGTTTAATAGATTTTGAGTTATGAAGGTGACAAAAGTGGCTCCAAATGGTTCGTGTGATATTACACACGGAGCTACTCGCCAGTTCTTTTTGACGTGAACTTGGCTGGACACGCTCCGCGTGTCTAGATAGTATGTGTTATTTGTCTTTATTAAATATAAGTCGGAACGCCTCTATAACCAGGGGGTGGGCGCTAACTGCAGCGACACAGCGAAAGCTAATGCTGCTGTTATTGAACACAAATTTCTAAATTGTAAGTTTTTGGTTCCAAATAAATATTTTTTAATTTTGATCCCGCGTTGCGAATGCTTAAAAATAACCGCCAACATAAAAAAAAATATTCTTTGCTATAAAAAATTGTCTGGCATATTTTTTTAAGTCACAAAAATACCGAATATGAATGATGTTAGTCATACATAACGGATAAGTTCGTAATTATACCGTTACAGTAGCATATTTTTTCACCGTATTTTTTTAATTGATTTCAGATGACCATAGGAATTCTAATTCACGAGTTAGTTCAAAAAGCGCTAACTGAACGCATAATGGATGCTTCGCGACTTCGTGCCGAGACAGACAAGATTATAAAGGAATCCCTACAAATGCTTTATGACGCTGGATTGAGCGAAGAGGAGGCGAATTCTAATATGCAGCAGTATATACCACCACTTGCGTCTTTCATGCAGACTTATATGGGAGGAGTTCAAAGCAACGGGGTAAAAAAAAGTTATTTTAGTTACCTAAGGGGCTATCCATAAATCACGTCACACGTATTTCTGAGCCGCCCCCCCCAACGTCCTTGTCACAGATGGTGACATCTGTGCCACCCACTCCCTGGTGTGACGTCACATATTTTGCAATTTTTCGCCCAGTAATGAATAAATGAAAACAGAAATACCATTTTTTTTATTATTTATGTGACGTCACAACGTTTATGACCACCCCCCTACCCCTTGTCACATAATGTCACACTTCGTTGACCCCCTCCATCCCCCTTAACGTGTGACGTAATTTATGGATGGCCCCTAATTGATATAGTTTACCGAATAACAAATTGTATAATTGTGTTTTTTATCACTGTAGTTTTTTTCTGCTCAGTAATGTATGCTTGCTTAAGATTCTTTGTTCATCTCTGATCGAAAACAAACATTAATACGCAGCGTGCCTCTTCTTCTTTTAACAAAAGCGTTTTAAAATATACAGGGTGACTTTAAATTAGTTCTTGATACGAAAGGGTATGCATGTGCTCATGATAACAAACAACTTTCCCTAAGGAACCCATAGTCAAATCGCAAAAAAAAATTTGGAGTCTCCATACAAATCGAGCAACTGACCGGCCAAATTAGTATGAAGAGTCCAAAAATTTTTTTGCGTTTTGACTATTGGTTCCTTAGGGAAAGTTGTTTGTTATCACGAGCACATGCATAGGCTTTCATATCAAGAACTAATTTAAAGTCACCCCATATAAGATTATATTTTATCAGTCCCGAAAAAACAATATACAATAGTAGAACTAAATGATTACACATATTTCAGAAACCTCAAAAAGACCAATGGGTTGGACAAATAGACAAAGTCCTCGACATAGAAGAGAATTTATGTTGCCCTCAGTTGGGCCTGAAAGGCAAGATCGATGCCACCCTGCAAGTCACTATTCATGAACGGAAGGGTAAGATACACAAGAATTTTTGTACATTGTAGGTTTATGAATATTGATTTTAAAAAATCACCACTATTCGCTCCATATACCTGCAGACAAGAAACGTGCTGCTTTCTTTTAATAGGGCGAAATAACTTGTGTAATTACCGACTAGAAGCATACCTTATTTAAGATTTTATTTAAAAAAGCGACCAAGTGCGAGTCGGACTCGCCCATGAAGGGTTCCGTAGTAGCATGTAACATAATATAAAAGTTCTTGTAGTTCGTGTTTGAAATTAATTTTATCCAACGAAAACAGTATAAAATCGTAAACGTACAATGTTTAGCATTCGCAAATGTATCGAAAAAGTAGCTCCGCGTGCACGAGTTTCAACGACGTCACATGTCTGCCCGCTCGGGTAAGCGCAGTCGGGAACCTGCCCCCCGCGCGCTCCGCACCCGCTACCAATCAAGCCACGCCCCGCGAGAATTATAATTATTATTTACTTAGGCACCTATTACAGATTTATTATAAGAAAATAATGGTTCACGGTTTATGCATAAGGTTTATGTTTATGAAATTAAATGGTTCATTTTTATATTTGAGTTGATTGAATGAAAGGTAAATTGCGGTTTACGATTTATGACGTATTAAAAAAAACTACTTACTAGATCTCGTTCAAACCAATTTTCGGTGGAAGTTTGCATGGTAATGTACATCATATATTTTTTTAAGTTTTATCATTCTCTTATTTTAGAAGTTACAGTTAGAAGTTACAGTGGGGGGAGGGGGGGGGGGACAAACACAGTTTACCACTTTGGAAGTGTCTCTCGCGCAAACTATTCAGTTTAGAAAAAAATGATATTAGAAACCTCAATATCATTTTTGAAGACCTATCCATAGATACCCCACGTATGGGTTTGATGAAATTTTTTTTTTGTTTCAGTTCTAAGTATTGTTTTTTTTTTCTATTTTTGTGTGAAAATCTTAATGCGGTTCACAGAATACATCTACTTACCAAGTTTCAACAGTATAGTTCTTATAGTTTCGGAAAAAAGTAGCTGTGACATACGGACAGACAGACAGACAGACATGACGAATCCATGACGGTTCCGTTTTTTGCCATTTGGCTACGGAATCCTAAAAGTGTGTTGAAGCTAGTTTCTTTTGGGCTCGACGTTTCTTCTCGCTTCGCAAACACTTCCCGAAACTTTGAGTGTACAAGTCCCGCGTGGTAGGGACTTTGTGCTAGATAGAAAAAAATATTGATAATTTAAAAGTATGTGTAAAGCGTCTACTTAAATAAAAAAACATTTTGAGTTTGAGTTGAGTTTGCCTTCTTGGATCGGCTAGAGACTAACCCTTCTGGTGTTACAGATACCATTAGGCGGCAGTAATCACTACCCATGAAGGGGTCCATCAGCTTTTTGCCATCTTATACAATCAATAAATACAATATTAAAACAAGAGTCTGTCTTAACTTGCCTTTGAGTTCCAACGACTGTGCCATCAAATTTCGTGCCATAGTCAGTATTAAAACAAAAGCTTGTCTTTGAGTTCAAACAAATCTGTCATCAATATCTAGGCCGCCACCGTGCCATAGTGCCCTTGGAGCTAAAGAGTGGAAAAGCGTCGGTGTCGGCGGAGCATCGCGGGCAGCTCGTGCTTTACGGAATGATGCTTAGCTTGCTGAGGAAAGAAGACCCGACGCAATCTGAACAGAGGGGACTGTTGCTCTACTTGAAGTAAGTGTCTTATTTCCAAGATATTTGTTACAACGTATCCAAAATGCGTAGAAGTCCCTCGCTAGTAAGCAAGTAAGTTCCAAAAATGTTTAAGTTTTACCTATGAGGACATAGATATTGTTATTGATTGTCTGGGGCTACAGATGCTCATAGACGGCGGCAGCTTCTTGTGGACTGCCGCCAGCCTTTTGCCAAGCTTTTCGTCTATCCCATTTGTTTAAATATTCATTCATTGCTAACTGTTATTACCAAATTTTGCTTAAATATGCTACAAGATATTCGTGTGCACCTTATTTAACCGAACCCGTCATTTATGTTACTGCAGATAGACAGTGTAACCTTGGTTTATTCTTAGGGAGCGAGTAGACGTGCGTGAAGTAAGCTGCGGTTACCCAGAACGGCGCGACCTGATGATGTTACGGAACCAACTAGTGCAGTACCTGGCGTCTTCCCCGCAAGATGTCGACCCAGGTAAGGGACAACTCAGCTACAGTTCAATCACTCCAGGCTTTGCCGTAGGGTACGATTAAGTGCATGGGGCATTAAAGTTCTCGAGTGGCGACCCCGTACCGTAATACGTAGCTTAGACAGACCTCCCCCTCGGTGGACGATGACCTAGTGAAGGTCGCGGGAAGCCGCTGGATGCGGGCAGCGCAAGACCGTTCGGCGTGGAAATCCTTGGCGGAGGCTTTTGTTCAGCAGTGGACGTCTTGGCTGTAAACGTAAACAATCTTGATATGTATTTTTATTCATATGTGCATGTTTAAATTGTGATATTTAGTTACGTAGGTACTAAGTTTCTTTTGCATTTCTATTAAACTCGTAATAATACATTATACTCGTTTGAGAATTTTAACAAGCAGGTATCAATGAAAAGACATATCAAGATTGTTTACGTTTTTTTAAGTACCTAAACAACTGAAGTATAGCATCGTCACAGCCTCACTTTATAGTGACTAGCATCGTCGCAGCCCCGCTTACACATAGCTGTAGCTACGACAAATACAAACTCCAGGTGATGAACTTATTGAGTACTAGCTTTCCGCCCGCGGCTTCGCCTGCGTTAACATCGTTTTTGTGTCACTAACTTGAGAAATGATTGGTTCCCCATACAAACTTTCATCCCCTATATTCCCCCTTCAAGTTTTATTTTCGCGACAAAATTAGCTTATGTCATTGTCCAAGGTCTCAACTATGTCTATGCCAAAATTCATCGAAATCGGTTCAGCGGTTTAAGCGTGAAAACGTAACAAACAGACAGACAGACAGAGTTACTTTCGCATTTGTAATATTAGTTTGAATTACGATTTGAATCTATGATAAGTCTATATGAAATAATCATATAAAAATAAATTAACTTGTGAATTTATTTTTATTTTTGAATGTAGAAAGCCTTACAAATAGAAACATCTCTAGGACTGATTTTAACAATTTCTTCCAAAAAACCTTTAGCTTTTAGGAAAACTTTCTATAAATAATCTTTACGGCGCTATGTACATTCAGAGCAACTAACGGACATAGAAGACGCATCGTGCCTTCTTCAGCAAAGGCTGCCGGAACCAGTGCATCATCAGACTGCCTGCCAGAAGTGCCCGTACCTGACTATCTGCTCTTTGCATTTGTGGTAAGATGTTACATTTTTATTTGTAAAGTTTATTTCCCTAATACCGTATTATCAAAAACAAATTAAAAAAGCGGCCAAGTGCGTGTCGGGCCACGCGCAATGTAGGGTTCCGTAGTAGCACATGACTTTAAAAAGCATTTTAAAGCTTAATATTTCGAAAACGGATCAGTGAATTGTAAAATGGTTTTCACAAACCCACAATATTTTTGAAAGACCTGTTACAGGTATTTTTATACTTAAAAGGATGGTCCCATCAATGTTTGTAAAATTTTAAGAAAATGATGCTGAAATAAACATTTTTTTCAACACACTTGCTCATAAAGTGGCTCTATGGTCACCGCAATTAGGCACAGAATGACACCCATAATCAAACTGTGACTTTTTCATTGCTATAACTCACTAGTGAGTTATAGATTTTTTTAAAATTTTATTGGTTGAGTTGCTATGTTCTTAAAAAAGTTTTTATTCAAAAAAAAAGATCGTGTTCAATCGAACAGATAAATTAATGTTCCTATTGCTTGCTCATTTCATGCAACTTCTTATTTAAATAGATAATTTTAACTCGTACGTGTTTAATAAATAAAACTTTCACTCAAATATAACTTTTGTTTTCTCTGTAATAAAAGAAAACTTTAAATTCCCCATTTTGTACGTGGCAGAATAGGCGCAAATCCTATGCGCCGAAAATAAAAAAAAACCCTCATCCCTTTAGTCTGTGGCTGATCGCAATGCGCGCGCATAGGAAAACTGATTAATTTTTCCCGCCATAGCGAAACATTTTTCACAACTCGTTTTCACTGTTGAAATAAAATGAGATTTTATTGTTATTTTATTCACAAGTGTGTTGAAAAACGTCGTATGATACTCGTGTGTATTGATGATTACCGTCCTTAGCTCTCTCAATGGCGCCTCGACGGTAATCACCAATGTTACACACTAGTACCATAATGTACTATTATTATTATTTATTATTACTATGTTCTGGCAAATAAACGCTTTGACGCTTCCCCTCGTATCAGTAGTCCGGTTATTACACAGTTTTTTTTTTAAGATTTTATTTTACCACTTTGTCGGCGAAATTAATATGCATATCCGTGCCAAATTACAGCTCTCTAGTACTAATAGTCTCTTAGCTAAGCCGCGGACAGACAGACAGATAGACAGACGGACATGACTAAACTATAAGGGTTCCTTGTTGACTACGGAACCCTAATGACGGTTTCCAAAAATTCTACCATGAAACTACCAGATTTTATGTAAAAAAAAATATTTTTTATAAAAATATTGAAAGTACGAGTAACTAATAAGTAAGTAAAGTAGATAAGTATGTTAAAAGTTCATTTTTTTTAATTTATTTATTCTGTAGCTTCCTTATGAATGCAGGTGCTATCAGGCCGTTCATCATGTCAAATGTGTTGCCATCCGGCATTACCGTTATATCACCCTCACCTGTTCTAACTATTAACCAACCTGATGTATCCACACCAACTACTGTTCCTTGAAGTTCAGATTCTTCTGTTTTGACGCGAACCTCTTCATCAGCATGCAACCAAAATTTGTAGTAACTCTTAAGAAATCTCTCAACGTTGTTATCTTTGTTAATGTATTCGAGTATACCTTCTAGCTCAGACAAATATCGCGCTAAGAAGTATTCAATAGATATTTTAGGCAAATCTTTATTGTTTTTGTCATTGAATTCATTTATAATATCATTGATACACTTCGTTGGTACTTTGTTATCGATATTAACACCGGTACCAATGTTCACAATTATATTATTTCCCATACACATAGCATTAGAAATAGTGCCACCAATTTTTACATCTCTTCCGAAATAAACATCATTTGGCCATTTTATCCTTATATCTAAATCTTTGTAGGGTTTGCTTCGTAAGGCTAAGACAGCTGCTAAGGCTGATACATGCTGAATTATTGAGAGAAATTCTTGAGAAATATTTTGCGTTAATTGTACTGATATAACAGCTTGCCCTATAGGACTGATCCATATGTTACCTCCTCTACCTTCTCCTTCTAATTGCTGTCTTGCGACTACTGCAATGCCATGTCTTAGAGGTTCATTCACAAAGTTCATAGTTGTTGAAACAACGTCCGCGTAAAACAGAACATAACCGAGTGATTTTGTTGTCAAGTAACTATAGTATTCACAAATCGAAAAGTGTTCGGGATTATCGTCTATATATAGTGGTAGAAATGTTTTTGAAGGATTTTCTAAAGGTATTTCTCTTCGACGTAAGAATTGTATTGTTGTAGTGCCTAATGCTATTTTTAGTGTTCGTTTTTCATCAGAACACCAATCTTTAATTAGCAATTCCTTGTCGGGACTGTCTCCTATGAAATATCCTAGTGTGTGTTTTAAAGGTTCACTTTGTTTTTCTTTCAAATGAAGTCCCAGTTCTTTAAGCAGGTTACGTATCACCTGTATTCGAACTTTGTTTTTATCGTCTTCTTCTTCTTCTTCTTCAAGAATTTCCTTGTTATTACTTTCTAGGACTAATGAGGAAAATACAGCAGTTCCATTGTTAGTTGAATCAGTAATCTTTATTACAGCAGGTGAATTATTCGTATCCTCCCTTGTTATTATCTCAATATTTATGTCATGATCTTTATGACCCATATATTTATCGGTCACCTTAACATATTCTTCTAAACCAATTAAATAATTCCTAATTTTAATTGGCGGTGAATTTTCGAAAGTAACCTCAACGATTTCTTCAAGTTTTTGAGTCTTATAGAAAGGAACAATAGTTGATATTAAATCAGAATGCAAGGCTAATATTTTTCCTCCAGATAGAAAGTATTCAAGAAGGGGCGTTTTATTCTCTCCGACACTTCCTGCCAATACAAAAAGGGCTGTAGATCCTTTCCATGCTTCTTTAGCCAAACTTTCTTCTAATATATTGTACACAATATACCTTTCACTGTCCAAATTTTCCTTCATGACAGTTTCAAGGTCCTTCCTTGATATTTTATTGTCAGAATAAACTAACACATTGGTTAGTTTTTTCGCCGGATAATGAGTCATGTTTTTGATGATATAATATAATTATTTATGTCAGCAAAAGTTCTTTATTATTGTAAATGTATGCGACTTACTCGTAAGTATATTATATGTGAATCCTTTGTAGATTTAGTTTCTTTTCTACACTGAATAAAAACAAAAACACTAACCCCAATATTTAACTTTCACATGATGTGACATATTCAAGGCAAAACGTATTTTAAGCGTTTCAAGCGCTTGATTATTTTTGCAGACTTAACAGTAACATATTGTAACAGCGCTATTAAAGCTAGAATACTAAAACTTACGTCGTTGTCGAGATAGCAATTTGTTTACGGTCAGAGATTTTAAATTCATAATTAGAATATGGCGTGATAACACATGTTACAAAACTGTTACGGGGTCGTGTCTGTAAATGTACAAAGATTTTATTTATTTACTCTGTCTGAGCGCGCTTCATGCATAAACGTCTGGACTGATTTAAATCAAATTGTACACCATTGAATTATGTACCTATACAGAAATACTTTTTATCCCGGAATTCGGAAAGGATGTCAAAAACTGAATTGAAATTTAGAAACAACGAGCTCAATTAGACTTTTATTTGGTATGACAGTATACATATACCTTATACCACGACTGAAGATCCTTTTTTAAACCCTGATGTTAATCGGTAGTCATAATCTGAGTTACTTTTTATTAAATGTCAAAAATTACCATTTATTCTAAAATTGATTGAAATAGCGAACTATGACGTCATACCTGAGTACAGCTCGCATCACGTAAAAAGAGCGCTGGTGGGCGTTCCGAGGGCAGAACAGTTCACTCTGACAATAGGATAGCTTAATATAAATCGCGTAAGTGTGAAAGAGAGGGTACTAAACAATTGCTGTCAGAGTGCATCCTCTGAACGCCAGCCAGCGCTCTTTTTACGTGACGCGAACTATACAGACGGTCGTTTTCATACTCATTACGAAATTTTTACTAATAAAAAATTGCACATGTAATGAAATTCCAAGCCAGCAACTTTTTTCTGATGTTTCATTAAAAGAGCTATTAAGTGAAAAATATTTCATTATTGTGATGCACTAAACTTCCCTATTAGAGAGATCGGTGTCTCGGGAATGGTTATTTTTATTAGGCCTGTATTTATTAGAGAAGGAGGTGTATCCAATACGATAGGCAAAGAAGTTTTATATCGTCGCTCCGCTCCTCTATAGAACGCTAATACGTCAGTTTCAATATGAAACCGCGTGGACCAAGTGGAAGCTTCATAACTGTTCGAATTTTTGAATCTAAGAATGTCATATGTTTGAATTACGACCAATCACCGCAAGATGTCAACTGTCTAAGGATTTAAATTGTCGAATAGCAATAGAGTATTTGAAAATGACAAAATACGACTGAAATATCTAGTGATGGAGGTAATAGAAAGGATCACAAATATCGAAAATTCTTACGATAATTTTTAAAATGAGGATAACAAAATAAATTAAGCATATTGTTCCTTGTTAAATCTTAATACATAAACAATACTAATACAAATTCACAAATATAATACAGTAAAAATACATATTAAAACAAAAAATATAAATTTTAAAAATAAAAATCAAACCGAATCATAGTTTCCAAAACATATCTATAGCCAAGCTGGGCGGAAATGTTAGGAGAAAATTTTCCAGCTGTCGTGTCTGCTCAGTCTTAATTCTCGTTTAATTTTTATTTGGGTTCCTTTGGAAACTGAAAATAATTAAAAGAAAAAATAAGTCAAATACATTTCATGTCTACTTTAGATAAAACTATGTAAATATGCAGTCGGATATTTTTTGTTGCTAAACTTTTTGCTTTTCTATCGAAAAGTCGATGAAGTGTTACATCACTACCATATGTTTTGCAACGAAGTTATTTAAATAAAAATTAATCAATATATGGCTTACTTCTGGTATGAAACCCCGCACATTTGATTTATTGAGATGTCCAGTGCGGTTTCCGCATCAAACAACGATGCAACTTGGCATTTTTACGATAAATTTACACACATTTTGTCCGATGTTACCTCGACCATTGACAGAAATAGACTGAAAGACGAAAATTGAACAAAAATGACATTTCAATTTAACTTGGCCATCTGCCCACCTTGCGGCGAGCGGCCGATGCCCTGTATTGCTAGTCTATAAGGGGGGAGCGGGGTGCATGTCTGTGACGATAGGTATACGTTCTGAGGCAACCCAAACGTGCACGCGGATCGCTTGCCGTGAATGGGTAGCGGGATCCAGCTAGCGAACAACAGATATCGCCTGTAATAAATTAATTATCTACTAACTGATTGGAACTCAGTTAAAGTGTTAGTTTAAAAAAAGTACCAACAAGGTACTTTTTAAGATATTTTTTTGTTTGTGATTAACTCCTCTAGAGGGCGCCATATTGAATTTAATGTGACGTCACATAGCCTATAACTAGCGGACAATGAAGACGCTTCTAATGATACCTTTTTCCGATTCTGATTAGTAGTTTAGATGTTAAGCGGGAACAGATTAACATACATAAATACGGGTTAAAATCATAACCCTCCTTTTTGCTTCGTCTGTAATATTTATCTCTCTTTTACTATGGTATCTAATCTAATTAAATCTATGTCACTCTGATGTTAACCGCAGGCACACGGATGGTCCAAGCGTGTCTGAAAGTCATCCCTTATCCAAACTCCAAAGCCAAGCACTAGGCCACCTATCTCCCGACCATGTCAAGTATTTCCTACACTGGACGGCGCTTCTCAAGATGGAGGAGCGCGGACAGATGTCGGCGTCTCCCTTGCACACGTTATGGACTGATAGCACAGAGAAGCGGTAAGTCTTCGGCCTTCTAGTTCTAGAAATTTACAATTAAATAGACTCATCATGTTAACTGTTGAACACAGGCTTCCGCCATAGATTTCCACTCAGCACGATTCTGAGCCACATGCATCCAGCGGCTGTTTTCAAATCTCACTAGCAGAGTTTGTAATTATCAAGATAATTATTTTCTTTGAGAATTATCGGATAATTATCTGACATTTATCCGAGAATTATCTATGCTGATGCATAACTTTATAACTTTATTTTTTGACTTACAGATAATTTCATTATATTAATAAAACAACACAATTTTTGTGACAGATTATTGAATGTTTTTTTCATTATTTTGACATTTTACGCGTTTATACATATGAATGAATGAATGAAAACACTTTATTGCACAACAAAACAGGAAAATAAAAAAACATACATAAAACAAAAACATATATGCGTGGAAGTGGCAAATCACTTTTGTATACAAGTAAAGCGACATAATAGCTTTAGCATTTAGTTCATTGTATTGTTTTATGTACAAACTTGTTTCTGTGCTTACGTCGTTTTTATCCAATTGTGCATAGTCTTTGTATGGTTTTTAGAGCTCCCAATAATAATTAAGTTGTATTCTATTCATCAAATATATTTGTCCATTGTACATTTACATCTTTTGCTATAGAAACAAGGAATTCTTTTGCATAGCGTACCAATTTGATCAAATATTGAACATCGAAATTGGTCAGATATACTTACAGTGGAATACCACCCCTAATAGGGTCAAAAACTTCAACTTGCTGACCATTCCGTATATTTCCCAGCGCCAAAAAGGGAACATGCGCTGCCAACTTGAAGTTAAAACGTGTGGAAGTCTCCGGCGATAGACACCTACATACGTTTGAGCGACAGACGAAACCCATAGGTTAGTAGAGATATTTAGGCATCTTAATTATTTTATTTAGAATTTACATTCTCCTGTAGAGGTTTTCAGTCCGTAATTTATATATTGACTAGGTACGCCATAAATAAAGATTGTTACTACATCGGTGGACTAAAAAATCAACTTAAAATCTGTTTACCGACTTTTGAAAAAAGAACTCAGTCTACAAAACTACTAAATAGAAAAAACAAAAAAACTAGAAAATCACCAAACTAAAATAAAGTGTAAACACGCAGATTTTGAACTTTTGATTTAGTGTTTTTTTGCTAGATAGAGTTATTTTTTCAAAAGTCGTGCAGCAAACCTTGAGTCGATATTTTTGTCCATGAGTATGTAAATAAATAAACAATCCGCCAATTAATTTAAAACTATTTCTTTACCAATTAAACCTACCACGAAAGTCTTATGAACATGAATTCATTGCTTTATTCCAACAACAGAAAGTTTGAGTGAGGATAGCAGAGCTAAGGGCCCACAGGAAGGCGAATTCTCCATAGTGAGCGTCGACGGCAGGCCGTGGGTAGCCGCCGGCGTGGTCACTGCGGCCAGTGACAGGGAAATCGCGATAGTTTTAGAGAGGTTAGTAGCTTAGATAGCCAGTTATCCGGTACTTGACTGCATCAAAAATAAATTGGCATGTCATAAATACTTTGCTCTTTTATTTAGATTCCAGAAAACTTGCTTGAATTGGATTGCAGTTGTACTATTTTAATTTATAAAAAATATTCGTAATCAGAATAGAAACGAAACGACATTATTAAATTATTATTTTTATTACTAATACAGTTTTAGAACATTGTTTTCTCAATTTTTTGAACTCTAATTTTCCATAGTAGTTTTTAGGAAGCTGTCCTATTGAATCTGATGTCTCAACACATTTTCTTCAATAAGATCAAAACCTTGTTGATATGTTTTTTCTTTATGTTTTTCTGTCCAACTGATCTTTTGCATTCTTCTCCAGCACCACAATTCGAAAGATTTCCAATGTTTTCTTTTTTATCTACATTTGGTATTCGCCTTCGCATCATCTCATCGGGTGGTAAGTGACGATGATGCCGAAGATGGAAGCGAGTTTACCAAGATTCCCCAACGCAGTGGGGAAGTCTCTCTGTTAATCTATTCCTACCAATGCCTATTTTATTTCCAGGGATCTCAGCTCTAGATTAGACAAGGATACAGTATTCTACATAGACACGTACGAATCCTACGCGAGTACCGTGCAGAACTTGACCAATTTAGGTGTGCTTTTAGAGGACAGCGAACGCTCTGAGAGACTGCGCAAGTAAGTTTGAAACCTTTCACCATCTTTCACGCTGATTTCAGAACGGTGTAACAGAGATGGATGGATAGGGTGAAGATTTTTAATATAGCTCTGTTTCGTGTGCACCATTTTTAAGTCAGTGAATAAAGTTTACTGCTGTTGTAGAATTTATAATAAAAATTCAGTTTTGCTTATAGGCACACATTATCTGAACCCAAGTTACACAATTAGAGCAACTAGACTGAAAAACTGCTGGTTTTAATTGGAAGGAAGTCTGTAATAGCTAACTTTTACAGACTTCCTTCCAAGCATTCTTGATAAAACATTCTGTTCGGGGAAGCGAAGTAAAACTATTTGATTTTTTGAAGTCTTGAAAGGTACTCGTAATTCTTATATTTTTACCTTAATAAAAAAATTCTTGTCGATGGTTTTTGCCATAACCAACAGACTTATCATAGACAAGGACCCGCCCCGGTTCAGTAAGAAGCTGCCCCGCGAAGTGGGCCGTCTCGGCAGCAAGCTCATGCGAAGTCTGAATATCGAGCAGCAAAGAGCAGTGCTCAAGGCTGTCTCGGCAGAAGACTATGCGCTGCTACAAGGCCTCCCCGGCACCGGTGAGTTGTTGACAAAGTTTTAGATATACACACAAGCACTGATGTACCGTTCGTTCCCGGGAATATTCCTAAAAGACAGGGTCGGCGCAATACCTCATCTCTAGAATCAGGCTTGTCTTTTGGGAATATTCCCGAGAACGCACATCAGTACACACAAACACAAAAAGATAAAGGGTAAAAAAAAATCGTCTTAATCGTCCAGCTTAATATTGTGAATGCTGGTTTCTTTTCTGGAGACAGGCTCTTGTCGATGGCCACTCCTTGACCTCCTGGTATGACACGACGATTATTTTGCCTTCACTTGACCGATATTACTAATTCTTGGTCTTTCTTTCTTTCAATGTTTCCTTCCAAAATATGTCAATCATATTGCCTCTTTTGTTTTCATTAGTGACCATTATTTTTCCTTTCTTTTTCGCTTAAATGCGTCTTTTGTAACTCCTTTAAAATGTTTTTTGTCCCAGGTAAAACACAAACTGTAAGTATTCTGATACAAATGTTGGTGGGATTGAAACTGAGGGTCCTTGTTACGGCGCACACGCACTCAGCAGTCGATAACGTGCTAAGCAGGTAAGATTATGTTTAAACATTAATAGAGTAAGTAGGTATATTAAAATGAAATGATAATGAAACATTAAAATCAGCTCCCCTGTTCTGTTTAATTCAATGAATTTCAATGTACTAGAATACTCGTAGTATGTAAAAGTTCCAATTTAGTCAAAAATATTGTACAACTACGAAAATAGTTACTTATATAGGGTGTAATAAAATAGGTATAGGAAGCGGTAACTGGGGCTTCTACTCATCATAATGAACTACTTTTGTTCTACGACTTTGCTCAGATCGCAAAAAAATTGATTCTTCGCACAAATGGATTACCTGTTTTGCCAGTTTTGTATGGAGAGTCCATATTTTTTTTGCGATTTTTGCAAAGCTGAGAACAATAGTTTTTTAGTAATCGTGATGACGAGTAGAAGCCCATGTTACCGGGACCTGCATCTATTTTTTACACCTTATACAGGGTGTTAAAACAGTATAATCGATAGAAACGGCAAATGGTCGACGTTACTCACAAAACTGAACAACTTTCGTAATCATGATCAGAGCAGTATAATTCCTGTGTGTTCACAGGCTCCCTGAATCCTTGCGCGTGATGAGACTAGGATCGTCCTCTCGCGTGGCCGCGCGTCTGTCGCATCGATGCGAGCACCAACTGACAGCTGCCTGCGGTACGAAGGAACAGTTGTCGCAGCTCTATGAGTCTATGGTATGTTTAATTTGAATTCAAATATACGGGTGTTAATAAAAGTGCGTTTGAGATTTTAAGGGGATACTCAGAATCAAGTATAGAATACAGGAAAATATTTAAAAACTTTTTTCAGTTTCCCGTACAAATTCTTGATTCACTATTCAGATTTAGTATGGGAAACTAAAAAAAAGGACTTAAAAGAAAGGGACTAACTTTTTTAGAGTACCTGATATGAAGTTTCT
This sequence comes from Coleophora deauratella, assembly GCA_958295455.1. Classification (NCBI taxonomy): domain Eukaryota; kingdom Metazoa; phylum Arthropoda; class Insecta; order Lepidoptera; family Coleophoridae; genus Coleophora; species Coleophora deauratella. Next base: position 5,827,878 of record OY282409.1, on the reverse strand, counting down.
ACCACTTGGAACTCGTATACTCGTTTCATGGTGTGACATTCATTACATTCAGGTAATGCAGTCGAATGTGTGTTGCGACTCGGCTCGACTTCAATTCTCGAGGCTTGAATTCTGCAAGTTTTTTCAAACTTTCTTTCACAATTTCCATTTGTCTGTCCATCCCGCAGGAAGTGGTAGGCGTGACGTGCTTAGGAGCGAATCACGCGATGCTCTCGAAGACTACTTTCGACGTCTGCATAGTAGATGAAGCTACACAGGTAAGATCTTTGAGCACCAGGTAAAATCATTTCGAAATGTCTTTATAGAAATCTAGCAGATGTAATGAATTTATTGATACATCATACAGAGGCTGAAATGTGTATTAGTCAATATTAGTTGATAGGTATTTCTGTGCGGATAGTGGGGAATGAAGAATAAAAGAGAGCCAAAACATTCCTTCGTCTAATTTTTATATCTGTAATCATAATCGGAGGTAAATCTAAGTCCTCCTATAAAACTGGTTATTTATTTATAATAATCGGTAAAAAAAACTGTTCTTTACATCAAAATAATTCTTTACACTGTGTAATAAGTAATTTTCAACAATTTAGTTTCATACCATATTGTTCTTTTCAAAAAAATTTATCGGCATATTGCAAATGTTGTTTTAAGTTCAGAAATAATCTTAAATAGTACCGAATTTATTTCCATTCATCCAATAATAAGAGATCGCGCTGGATGATGTCTTTAGCGATAAGACATGTGTAAGTTTTTTCAAGTATATTGTTTATATTTTCCTTTTCTATATCACGTATTAAAGTGTTTTCATGTATTCAATCGATATTTCCGTCGTATGGGCAGGTGTTGCAATGCACGGCGCTGCGTCCGCTGTTCGCGGCGCGGCGCTTCGTCCTCGTGGGAGACCCGGAGCAACTGCCGCCGGTCGTGCGGAGCCGGGCTGCCCGGTAACGAAGACAAAGAGCAACCATTTTTTGGCACAATTTATACATATGCCGCCGCATGCACGCACGCACGCACGCACGCACGCACGCACGCACGCATACACACAAATACATATAGTTCATTCCAATAAAAAAAAAAGCAAAAGGTAAACAAACTTATTATGGAACTGACACATGTCAACGTCAGATACATACTATGTTTGTTTAACTTTTGTTTTTTTTATTGGAATGAACTATATGTGTATATTTAGTTAAATTAAACAAAAAACTCCAAATTGATTTTATGAGTAGAATTCGATTTAAAACATTACTGTAATTTTCTTAACTAAATGATTTTGTTAACGGTGTAAAGTAAACCCAAAATACGTAAGAGTCTAGTATTTATGTATGTATGTAAATAACTAATAACAAATTCATAACCTTGAGCATTTTTTCAGGCGTCTAGGCATGGAGGAAAGCCTTTTCCACCGGCTGATGTCAGAGAAAGTGACGTCAACGCTGCAGCTTCAGTACCGAATGAACCGGCCGCTCGCGGCTATCGCTAACATCGTAGCCTATAAGGACAAGCTGAAGTGTGCCGACCAGAGCGTGGCGGAGGCGACCCTTGCTGTTAGCTTGGAGGTAAACTGGACACACTTTATACAAGGTGTTAACAAATTATTTTTCATTACTTAAACTGGGGCTTCTATCTACTCATGAAACTGAACAACTTTCCCAAAGGAACCCGTTATCACTTCGCAAAAAAATTTGGACTTCCCATACTAAATGGGCCGATAGGTGACCGACTTGTTAGAAAAGTACAAAAATTGACTATGGGTTCCTCGGGAAAAGTTGTTCAGTTTCACTAGTAGAAGCCTCAGTTTAAGTAATACCAGCCAATAATTGGTGTTAACAAATTGGCTGCCAATTTGTTAACACCTTGTATATACTATACATACGTATTTTTAAGGAGCCCAGAGATTAGAGAATTGTAGAGGTGTTTTTCCACATTTGGTAAGCCCTTGGCATTATCTCACTTTTTACCCACTTTTATTTCCCCATACAGAAAATATCTGCCCACCCCAGTTGGGTGCTCTCGGCCTGCAGCCCAGAGCCGGAGTTAGCCGGCCTCTTCCTAAACATGGAGCCCGTGGACGCTGCCAGAACTCATGAGAATAAATGCGCCAATGTGGACGAGGCTTGTATAGTGTTGGCGATTGTGGATGCTTTGATAGAGGTATTGAAATAACATTGTTATACAATTACTTAAGAGTAGGTAGTCGGCAAAATCAATAGTTGGTCTATTTATACCCTATGCAAACATTGAAATGTAAGGAGATTTTATGTAGATATATGCACCATTTGAAGATGAAAATATTTTATTCGAAGTGAGTAGCAGTGCACTTACAACCTCCACCAATCCGGGCTTGGCCCTCGTGTGTTGAGTATGGCCTAACCTTCCCAACGTATGGGAAAGAGACCCGTGCCCTTGCAGTGGGGACGTTATTAACGAGGTAGCAGTGTACACTTTTCGAAGGTCATTCTTTTGTCTTCCTATAACGTTTCGGGACGTGTTTGCGGATTTATTGCTATCATCTACGTATGCAATACTACCGTCACAGGGAGGAGTGAAACCATCAGAGATCGGTGTGATAGCTCCGTACAGGCAGCAAGTGGCGCTACTGAAGGCCGCGCTGTGCCGCCGCGGCGCAGAGGGCAGCACTGTCGACCAGTTCCAGGGCCGCGACAAGAGTGTCGTCTTGTACACTTGCACGAAACACGCTAAGGAGGTTAAGAATGGGCCGGAACAAGGAAGTAAGGTAAGCAGAAAACGTGTAGAAACCATTCTAAGAATTCGGAAAAACGTTCAAGAATGATATAATTCAGAAATATTTTTCACTACATATGAATTTAATATGTAGTCCTTTAGAATTATGATTGGTGACATTTACATACCTATGTAATGTCATAATTTTGTTAAAACATTTTACCATCAACTATTAGCCGCACATCAATACACATTGGCCTCCCGGTAAACTTCCACTTAGCTATCCAGCGGCTTCCTGCAAGCTTGACCAGCCGGCAATAGATCTTCAGACCATCTGTTAGGGCTTAGGGCCCTTCCTATATTACGTCATTGCCAAACTAAACTTTGACTTTTACTTAAACTTTCGTTCCTAACAGGAAGGTGAAATCCTCAACGACCAGCGCCGTCTGGCGGTAAGCGTGACGCGCGCAAAACACAAACTTGTAATCGTGGGACACTCGCGCGCACTGCACCGATACGAACCACTCAAGAAACTGATCTCTGCATGCAAATCAATCAACATACAGAATGATGACGTCAACCTCGTAGTCAATAAGTACAGAAAGGAGTTTTTATAATTTTAGTTTTTTTATTATTATTGAATTATGATGATGGTTGTGTGTCCTGATTTAGTTTAATTATGTTGCGATTATTTTTTTATTTGTCCCGATGATGGTAATATTGAATTAAGTTTAAGAATTGAATATATTTTGTATCTTTTTATGAGTTGCAAATTTTTATTAAAATTAATTATAAGATCATAATTCATACTTGATCAAGGCGAGATAGAACATTTTCGCAATCTTCTTGTCCCTAAAGAAAATTAGTAGTGAACGGAACGTAACTGATATGTCTGTTATGTTGGTACACCTACATTTATGTCAATGTCTTATTGAAAGCATGTAAACATCTGCAAGGTCGAGTGATTTTTATCTTTCGCAATGGTTCTGCAGTTCAGATTTTGTAAACTTTAATACAACTATGAAAATTGATTAAATTTTTAGTTAACATAAATATATACAATTCGTGCATTTACTTTTACAAATAAAATATTACATACTCAAAATCAGTTACTCTGAATCAAAATAAAAGAAAATCATTTAAGAGAGATCTAGCGGATCTCGTGCTTTTTACTAAGGAACCCCGTTTATTTGGTTATTATTTAACTAAAATTCAGCCGGTCGCATCATTGTCTCTCGTTATCTTTTAAGTTTTAATTTATTATTAAGTGTTACGAGAGCTCCAGCGTGTAAGTGACGTATTCATACTGTACTGAAATAACTGCGGGTATTACTCAAAGTATATAGGTGAGTACTGCATACTTTCTAAAATTTTGTTTGCTTTTATTGTAACTTTTGTTTTTCGCATACTGTTTGAGATTTATTATTTTACTAGACATTTAATCAGATGCTTGATGATACATGCTTTGTATTGAATTCGGAACAGTTTAATTTCTCTATTTTACTACTAACTTAAAAAACTATATACAACCTGTTGTTCATTATTCATTTGACAGATATTATCAAGATGGTGAAATCTGTGGCAGTGATTACTATAAGTGACACTTGCTCCAAAGAGCCACACAAGGATGCCTCCGGGCCCACTTTGGCTGAGCTTATACAACAAACGTTTCCTCAAGCCAATGTTCACACTAAAATTATTCCTGATGAATTTGACGTTATAAAATCTATACTAGCTCTTTTCTCTGAACAAAACAGCTTTGATATTATTTTTACAACTGGTGGAACGGGCTTCAGTCCCAGAGATGTGACTCCGGAGGCTACAAAAGCCATAATTACAAAGGAAGCACCAGCTATTACCACAGCCTTGACTATAGCAAGCTTGAAGAAGACTTCCATGGCTATGATATCCCGAGCTGTAGCTGGAATAAACAACCAAACCCTTATAATTAACTTCCCCGGTAGCAAAAAGGCTGTCACAGAATGCTTTGAAGTTGTCAAACCTGTGCTGTCACACGCTGTTGCAGTTATAAAAGATGAAAAAGAAGAAGTTACAACTGTTCATAGTTCCATGCATCACGTCTGTCCTCGTCAAGTGCTGAGTAGCAAAACAGATGTTACAAAAGTAGCATTAAGGGCTAGAGAATCTCCGTATCCAATGTTGGAAATGGCAGAGGCGTGGAAGATTGTTGATGAAGTGATGGAACAATGGAAAGGGGATGTGGAAGTTATTTCTATTGAGGAAAGTTTGGGGAGGGTTGTTGCTGAACCCTTGTTCACCAAGGAGCCGATGCCACCGTTCCCTGCCTCAGTTAAAGATGGTAAGAATGCGCTGTTTTTTTTTTTTTTATAGTGATTGGTACCATGTAAGAATAGATTTTTGTTGGGTTTTGACTCAATTCACAACATTTCCATTGAAAGATGTAGTTTTTCTTTTCGCCATGATTTTCATAATATTAACTGATGTAACTGAGCAAAAAACTTTAATTGAAAAAGGCCATCACATTGTTATTTAGAGAGTGGGTAGGTATTTTGTGTTAGTAATTTGCATGCATTAGTTCCGCCCCGTCGGCGCTCGATATACGTGTCTCCAAAGCATTCGTTATGCGTCCGTGTGTTATGCTAATTAATCGATAATTTTCACTCAAGAATAACTTATTTCCTTGCAATTTAATAAGTATGAAACAAACTAAACAAGGGAAACCAGCACAGATAAATAAAGGCCCCTAAGGTAGTTTAATATTTTGCTGATAGGTAATTTTAAAAAATTATAATTATTTTAGTAATTGGTGTCACCCCCTTCTCCTTTCTTTTAATAAACAAAATGTCATCATAATTATTAAATTTCTACTTAACACATAATATTAGGTGGGACCTGGGGTATTAAGACGGAAGTATTGGATATACCGCACTAGAGGATAATTATGAACTAGTGAAGCTTGCGCGAAGTCGCTGAACAGAGTGTGTGTGTAGCGCTAAGTGGAGGGACCAGGGAGAAGCCTTACAAATGTAGGTACGTCTTTCCGTTGCAAATTCAAGGCCTCAACCACACCCCAGACCCTCGCAACAATATGTAGCGTTATATGTACCTACTACTACTAATACTACATAAATATATGTCGTTTGTACTCGCGTAAATGTGTATGTTGCGTGTCTTGCGCTAACCAACCGTCTCACCGGATCTGACTCGCAGGGGGGGGGGTGAAGTTACCTTTAAATCGTGGCAGGTAGTGACCATACAGTACTAAGGTATATACTATTAACTGACACTGACCAGGTTACGCGTGCATAAGCGCGGACGGGGCAGGCGTGCGGCGCGTGCGGTCTGCCGTGGCGGCGGGCGACGCGCCGGCCGCGCCGCTCGCCCGCGGCCAGTGTGCGCGCATCAACACTGGCGCCGCCCTGCCGCCCGGCGCCGACTGTGTCGTGCAGGTAACTTGGGAATCCTCTCCGTCTATACATATATGATCAAAGTCTCTCTTCAGTTGCAGCCCTAGCAAATTTTTTTGGGCGAGATCTAATGGTGGCGCTCCCTTCGATTCATTTGATTATTAACTAAGATCACATTTAGACGAAACCGAGCATAGGTATTTATTACTTTCAAGAAACGAAGGAAGTATTCAACATCATCAACCAAAAGACATACACAGCTGGACAAAGGCCTCCCCCAATTATTTCCACACCAATCGGTCCTGCGCTGCCCGTATCCAGTGGCTTCTCGCAATCTTCACCAGGTCATCGGCCCACTGAGTGGGAGGCCTGCCTACGTTACGTCTTTCGGTGCGCGGTCGCCACTCGAGAACTTTAACAGTTTAATTTAGGAAAACAGTCCTCTCAATTGATACATATATGCTCGGAGTCTGCGTATTCGAATCCGGTATTCGCTAGAGAACCAAAGTAAAATACATTGGTCAGACAATTAACACACTGAAGTAGCGTTGGACAGACACATCTATTACAGAAATGACGACCGCTAGACAAAGTGGGTTCTATAGTGAAGACCGCGTTTAGGCAAACGAAACCTAAGCACGCCTGCCGGCTAGGTGGAGCGATGATTTGCGCATGGTTGCTGGTGACAGTATTTAAATGGTCGAAGATGTATAAGTCTGATGATGATAAATAGAAAAAAATCCTTTAATCAAAATTTTATTTATTTATTTTTTTAGCATTTAGTCTTATTATAATTTGTTTTGCATAGTTTTCTTTTCTGATAGGTGGAAGATACAAAACTCGTGTCCGCATCCGAAGATGGTCGAACAGAATTCGAAGTGGAAATCTTGATTGCGCCGACACCGATGCAAGATGTCAGACCGGTTGGGTTTGACATACCCGCGGGCACTGCGCTTGTCGAGAAAGGTTCTTTAATGCATAAACTTTAGATAAGACGTAACAAAAACAGCTGAAACTTTAAACTGGGGCTTCTACTGATGAACTTTCCCCAAGAAATCCGTAGTATTTCAAGAAAAAAAAATCCTTTCTTTACGGCTGATCATCCAACTTAGTATAGATGGTAGATTTTGACTAGAAAAGGTTTGCCACTAATACTAGTTATTGTGACTGACTCGGTGGCTAAGTGGTTAGCGATCCTGACCTCTTATCCGAGAGTCGTGGGTTCGATCCCCACACAGGGCAAACTTTTCTGTGATGAGCAGAATTGTTTGCTCTGAGTCTGGGTGTATTATATCTATATATGTATGTATTTAAAAATATATGTGTATGTATATCAGTTCTGATTCCCAAGATACAGGGAATCCTAGTTTGGGGCCAGATGACCGTGTGTGATTTGTCCCAGATATTATTATTATTTGTAAGTATACATTTGGGCTACTCTGACCACTTCGCGCCAGGCGAAGTGGCAGGAGCTGCTCCAGCAGAAGCACAGTCGGCTGGAGGTCAATGCGACGAGGAGAGAAAGCGTCGGACTATCCGGGCATTGTCGAGGACTGCCTTTTGCATAGCCGCTATTATCGGTCTGCCTCGAAGTCCCAGCTGCCTAAGGTTACGATCCAGGTCAGCGGGGATCAAACCATTAACGGACAGGACTACAGGGATGATTTCAGTGGATTGCACTTGCCACACATCCGTAACCTCGTGCGCCAGGTTAAGGTACCGCATCCTCTTGTCGGCATCAGCTTGCACGAGGTTTTCGTCATGTGGAATAGTGATATCCACACGATATCAGGTCTATTATGATCAATAGACCTGTCCGTGATGATGTCTCGGTCCCAGTAGAGCTTGGCGCGGTCGTTTTCGAGAACCGACTCCGGCATGTACTTGTAATACGGCAACCGCCGAGCTATGAAGCCATATTTTAGAGCGATCTCTTGATGCAGGATCCTAGCTGCTTGGTTATGTCTTTGCAGAGACATATACTCAGTGTTACAAAGAATCGAACAACCGGAGGTTATATGGCGCAGAGTTTCACCTGGCTGACGGCACAACCGACATACGTCCAAGGTGCCGTCTTTCATTATGAACCTCCTGTAGTTGTTCGTCTTTATAACCTGATCCTGTATTGCACAGACAAAACCCTCGGTCTCTGCAAATAGGTCTCCGAAGCGCAGCCAGTGCACGGAACCCTTCTGATCTACTTAAAGAACCTTCCGTGCAGCTCTTTCTCTTTCCATATGGCTTCCCGCTCAGCAGTGCTAAGTACAGCCGGCGCTTGCCAGTTCTCTTGGGCCATGGATAGAGGGGTTAGTCCTTTATCACATGCTATGACAACTCTATGCAAATAACCATCAACTTTCGCCAGGAAATAGCATCGGAGGCTGCATATTTCACGGTTGTGCATTTGTTTTGCACTAAGAAGGCCACGACCGCCATTCTTCCGCGGAATATACAGCCTCATCACTGACGACCTCGGATGATGCATCCTGTGAAGTGTCATAGTAGTGCGGACTTTCCGATCCAGGGCGTCTAATTCAGTCTGTGTCCATCTGAGTATGCCGAAGGTGTACAGAAGAACAGGGATGACCCAAGCATTGAATGCTCGTACTTTGTTAACGCCGGACAAATAGCTTTCTAAAACTTTTGTCAGGCGCTCCCAAAACACGTCACATACCGCCTGCTTCACCTCCGTCTCGTTCACACCAATGCTCTGCAGCATACCCAGATACCGGTATGTCTCAGTCTCAGAGAGGGTACGAATGTTCATGGAGTCACTATCGACTCCATTTGAATGCACCACCCTACCTCTCTCTACATGAAGGATCGCACACTTATCCACCCCTAGCTCCATGTTGATGGAGCTGCTGAAATTGCAAGTGATTCTCAACAGTTTCTCCAACCGGAGCGAACAGCTTGAGATCGTCCATGTACAAAAGGTGGGTCATGCGTAAGCCCCCTCTCTGAAACTGAAATCCCGTCCCTGATTTCTCGAGCAGAAAGCTGAGTGGATTCAGAGACAGGCAAAACCAAAGAGGACTCAGACAGTATAGACCCTGGAATATACCCCTCTTTATCCAAATCCGGTCTTCCGCATTCGACAGCCGCTGACCATGGAGACTAAGGATCTAAGGACTAAGGATTATTATGTTACTATTTATTATATATAAATATAATACACTACAATATGTACAAATTGGACAAGAGTTCAAATCTAGTTATTTTTTTTTTATTTTTTTTTTTATGGCATAGGTGGCAAACGAGCAGACGGATCACCTGATGGTAAGCGATTACCGCCGCCCATAGACACCCGCAACACCAGAGGAGTCACAAGTGCGTTGCCGGCCTTTGATATGGGAGTACGCTCTTTTCTTGAAGGTTTGAATGTCGTATCGGTCCGGAAATACCGCAGGCGACAATTCATTCCATAGTTTGGTTGTGCGAGGCAGAAAGTTTCTAGTGAAACGCACAGTTGTGGACTGCCAACCATCTATGTGATGGGGAGTTAGTGAATGTTCCTTATGGAAAGTTGTTGTTTCATGAGCAGCATTGGCAGCATCCACTATTTTCCGCTTGATACTGAATAAAAAGACACCCTCTGTATCTTTATATAATATTCTTTATTTAATTTTCGCAGGAGATATTATGGACGCTGGCTCCATAGGAGTTTTAGCTGGGGCTGGATATCAAACTGTGGCGGTTCGCACCCTTCCGAAGGTAAACAAAAACATTAACAGTAATAATATTCTCATTCGTTACACCGAGACGCGACAAAGATCTCGCCACGCTCGGTGTATTCCGACATGTTACAAGTTCACTTTCGGGCTCTCACTGAAATGAAACCTTTTCGTCCAGTAAATAAATTCTGTATTTTCGTATGTGGCGTCTCTAATAAGAATTTGCATATATCGCTAACTGAAAACGCGAGCGTCGCGTCTCGGTCTCAACTCTCAACCATCGTTATGTTAATTAACCTATATCGTCCCCACTGCTGGGGCACGGGTCTCTTCTCGTACCTCGGGAAGGTTAGGCCATACTCCACACACAGGGGCCAAGTCCGTCTTGGTGGTGGTTGTGGGGCTAGTGGCCAGCCTGTGTCTAGAAGTTTTCTAACCGCCTATAATTCCTATAAAATGTTAAGTGTGATAGCAACTAGCCCCCACGGTTTAACGTGCCTTGTGAAGCTCCATCCAGGTTATGAACGTGTCTGTAGTTAGTTAACCTGCGTGACCGATGCGCAGCCCAACTGAACCTCGACCGCTTAGTGTTAAATTCTTTGGAAAAGGATTGAAATTTGAACTACCAAACCTTTACCCCTAGGTGGCGTTACTGTCTACTGGGAACGAGTTACAAGAACCGTCAGAAGAGAAACTGCGACCAGCGCACATTAGAGATTCCAATAGGACTATGCTGCGAGTGTTACTAAGGTACGTAGCCAGAGTTGTCAAATTTTTGCGAATTTAGCAAAGTTCTAAAACAAAGTTTTTTGTTCAGTATGACCAGAGATAATATATTTATCTAATTATATATACATATATTTTTCTTTTTTTTCTCTGGTATGACGAGTAGAAGCTTCGCTTAACAAGCCCTAATTTTTTTTGTTACAACCAGTATAAGTATTTACGTGTCGTGGACGCTAGTATTAGCATTCATCTCTGAGGCCCACTGAAATAGATTTTTGCAATGTAAAGAAATATTTAATATGCGTTTTCTTCAAAGAACCATCATCTAGCAGATTTATCAAATGCGATAGATTTACTAAAGCCTTGGGGAGGCCTTAGTTCAGCAGTGGACGTCTTTTGGCTACTTGCGACTTATACAGGGTGTTACAAAACTACACTTAATGGTTGAAATGGCGTGGACTGTGAATCATTTTAAAATTTGGGTACTTTTTCTTTTTGCTGCATCAGTTCACGTTTTGGAGAAATCGTCTATCGAATTTCTTCAAAATATCGATATGATATGTACAATTGTCCAACTCTAGCGATCATCTGGTCGCGGTCATGACCCCGCGCGCAAACGCGCCAATCATAGCGCAACGGCATATGAACGCAGCCTATCATAGCGCGGCTATCTGTTCTCCTATCATGGACTGACAGGTGAATACAATAGTGCTGTGGTTCTTCATAGTCGATAATCTTATTTATGATTAAAAATAATTCGTTTTCGCAAATTTTTTATTTAACGTTTTGTTAAAAAAAATATTACAATGGACTCCTTACATGACACACTTTAACACCCTTAATTCATTAGGGGTAGTTATGTAACACCTGTATAGGTGACTATAAAAAAGAGTTTTTACTTAGTATTAGATCTACAGATATATCTGGTCTATAGTAAAAACACTCAAGTTACATTCAAAGAATTTTCTCTTAACTTAATATGCTAACGTTTATATTCGCAGGGAACACGGCTTCCCAAGTATAGACTGCGGCATAGCCCGAGACGATCCCAATGAGCTGGTGAACGCTATATCCTCCGCGTTCAGACAGGCCGACATACTGGTCTGCACTGGCGGCGTGTCTATGGGCGACAGGGACTTGCTTAAGCCAGTTTTGGTCAATGTGAGTACAGACACTAACAGAATGTCGCGTTTACTTACTAATACATAAAAATAGGTCGTAGAACAGATGGCTGTTGGGGCATTAAAGTTCTCGAGTGGCGACCGCGCACCGGAAAACGCAGTGTGGGCAGGCCTCCCACTCGGTGGACCGATGACCTGGTGAAGGATGCGGGAAGCCGCTGGATGCGGGCAGCGCGCAGCGCAGGACCGGTCGGAGTGGAAATCCTTGGGGGAGGCCTTAATCCGTTAATTAAGTGGACGTCTTTCGGCTGATGATGTGATGTGAAATAAAAATATGATGCTTGTACACGCGTTAATGTGTGTTGCGTGGCATGCGGTAAGCACTGTCACCGAATCTGTCGTTGTGAAGTTGTCGTTAAGTCGTACTTCTCTAAGTACTTCTTCTTCGCGACTCTCTAGTGGCCCTACTGTGGCTTCTAGTTATGAAACTGAACAGCTTCCCAATGAATACATACATAATTCCAAAAAAAGTTGTCTCATAAATTTGTATGAAAAGTCCAAAAAAAAATTCACGACCTCAGTATAGGTTCCATAGCAAAAACTTAACAGTGTCATGTGTACTCATACCTATTAAAGTTCCCGGTAGTGTTTTTTTATTTTTACATCACATATGTAAAGGAACAATACTAAAAATACCGTAACGAATATTTAACAGAAAACTTTTGCAGGATTTCATTTTCATGATTGCATTTTCAGGAAAATACGTTAGAAAATAGAAAGGGGCGGCAAATTTCCGATCGGCCCCGGGCGGCGAAAGCCCACGCTACGCCACTGTCGTTACGCTATGTATTGTTTAATAATACCACGTTTGCAGGACTTCAACGCGTCGCTGCGCTTCGGGCGCGTGCGCATGAAGCCGGGCAAGCCCGCCACCTTCGCCACCTGCCGCTTCGAAGGCAGCGCCAAGTACATATTCGCGCTGCCCGGTAAGTGCTGTTTTTTTATAGCTCCTCTACACGATGGGCCATCATGGGCGAGCAAGAGAGACAAAGCTATATGAAAGTAGAGTAACGAAGTAAGTACGTCCTTGTCTAACCAATAGTTCTGTCCCTCTTGCTCGCCCATGATGGCCGATCGTGTAGAGGAGCTATTAAAGATAAAGAGCATTTATTTGTCAGAACATGAGATGCAGACATGCAGATGTTATTGTCTATTTTACCGTCCTTCATGTCTTACAGCATACAAATGAACACTTGCCTTTAACAATCTGGTAGGCGGAGAGCTTCACGGATGCTCTGCCGATAATAGATCTAAATGGCGTAAGATCATCTCCGAGAAATTGTTGTCAAAGGTCACGACCCTCATCATCTCATCACTGAGGAACTCGACGCAAGCAAAAAGGAAAATTCCAGTACGATGTATATTTCGGAAATGATATTATGCTCGATAATATTTTACTACAGATTCGTTGCCTTTGTACAGAATGTTGAATTATATTCCGAAACAGAATCTTTTCCAACATCCAAGCCTATTCATTGTGTGCTTATTTTATCCAAAATTCTCTGGGCCCAGGCAACCCAGTGTCAGCCTACGTATGCTGCCTGCTGTTTGTCATCCGAAGCTTGCGGATTTGTTCCGGCCTGGCCGCCGAGTGGCCGCGGCTCACAGCCACGCTCACACACGGCGCCAAGCTCGACGCGAGGCCCGAGTACGCCAGAGCCGCCTTGACCAAAGAGGGGGATGAGTGGAAAGTGACGCTAGTCGGATCTCAGGTTAGTAAGCGGAATAGTAAAGTATTTTTTCAGTGTTTTATATGGTTATGGATAAAGATCATCCTAATTTGGGTCTGTGAAACAACGACTGTTGACCAGATTGACTAAATATGAGTCTTGATGCAATGTCATCTTCATTTCATTTTAACGATTTCAAATAAATATTAGCCCCTGTATATATATATATTTTATGTGATCGGTGGCAAACGAGCAGACGGATCACATGCTGGTAAGCGATTATCGCCGCCCATAGACACCCGCAACACCAGAGGAGTCACAAGTGCGTTGCCGACCTTTGAAAAGGGATGGGAGATAGGGGAATTGGGGGGGGGGGGAGGTTGGGCCTCCGGTACCCTCACTCACTCGGCGAAACACAACGCAAGCGTTGCTTCACGCCGGTTTTCTGTGAGGCCGTGGTATCACTCCGGTCGAGCCGGCCCATTCGTGCCGAAGCATGGCTCTCCCACGGTAAAAATAATCAGATTGTAAAAAATTAAATAAAAAAGAAATATTTACGAGGTGACGTCTAAAAAGAACGCACTATTATAAACAGAATTGACATAATCGCAATTCGGTGCTAAGTTAACACCGCACTGAACTGCAAACAGGACAATTTTGTCATATTACGCGACTTAATTTAGTTCGACATGGATCCAGTTAATTTCGAACGTAAATGCTAAAACCTGTTATGTATATACCTATTCCAGTGCAGCAGCCGTCTTCTCAGTGCGTGCGGGGCCACCGTCCTGCTGGAGTTGCCCGGAGCTACTCCAGAGAGGAGCGCCCTGCCTGCGGGGGCGGCGGTATCCGCGCTGCTTATCGGCAGACTTGACCGCGTTAAACGTCCATCGGTTTAGATAAACTTTATGAAAAGTGACACAAGATCAAGGTCGGAATGTTCCTAATGTCATTGGCATATGTGCAAGTGTACATTATAAGCTCTTTCCCTTCGGTGTAAGTTTAACATTATGATCGTAAGTTATATTTATGTCAGTGTACTGGCAAATTACCAGATTTTTTATACCTACAGAAGTGTTATTTTGGTCGATGAAAAAGTGATGCATTGGTATTTTCATACCTATTTTTATTATATTTGTTGTAATAAAGAGAAAACCAAAAACATTTAGTTTCATTGAAATTCTTGAAAACCTTTAATCAAGATATGTATTTTAAAATATTAATTGTCTCCGCACTATCTGAAGAAATCACTGGCCTATTCACCTTTGCAGAAAATAAACTCAATAAAAACAAAGTAATTGTGCAAACAAAATTAATTTATTATCTCATTGAAAAAACTAATAACATACTTTACAATACGTTCTTCACTTGAACCACACTGTCAGATCACTGCACCATAAACTCCACACAGATGCCCCTTGCTCCCTTGTGTTTATAAAAAGCATGGAGAATACAAGAATTTATTTTAGTCCACAGTTAAAAAATGACCACTTCAAAAGTGTATAGTACATTCATATGCGCGATATTACACAGGTTATGTGAAAAGTAATAGTGAGTGATACTGAACAAAACTACTGGTAAATGTCGAGGAATAGATGCGCAACAATTATCCTGTTAAGATTATTTCCTTGTATTATTGAGTGATGTCCATACGCAATTATGCAATGAAAATAAATTCTATAAAAAAAACTGTAAGTATACCTAGTTATTTATTGGTAGTTTACACAGTTGCAAACAGCACAGAATACTTGAACATTCAACGTTCAAAAACATGGGAGCAAGATTACATACTTAACACTGGAGAATGAAAGTTCCCATCCAAAGTCACACTATAAAAATATTTTAGAATGAGTACTTGGAAGCATTTTCTTTCCAAATTAACATCAACCACAATATAGCTAGATGAGTTTTTTAATAAAGTGGTAATTGATTTAATTTACGAAAAGTATAAAAATATGAAACAAAGTGACAAAAGTTCCATTTTATTCTGTTTTTAAAGATTTGTGGACAATGTTACTGCTTTGTTTGAAAGGAACAAAATTGTAAACCTAGGTTACACCACACGCTGGACCTCAAAGAACCTCTTGAGGTAGTACACCTGGCCCACCGTCATCACCAGCAGCACAGACGCCTCAAAGATGGACCACTGAACTACCCGCCAGTTGGTGCTCTCGTTGATATCGCGATGGATGCGGTCACGGACCTGGGGGTGACCATGTGGTTATCAATGACGCTAGATTAATTCATTAACAAATAAAGAAAGAAAGGCAGTATAAAATAGTAAAATATATGACTGTTATGAGAAAAAACTGTGTACTGCATCATCTATAGACCAGCATTAATTAATTCTATCACACTAAATGTTTATAAAAGTAAAATATATGACTGTTATGAGAAAAAACTGTGTACTGCATCATCTATAGACCAGCATTAATTAATTCTATCACATTAAATGTTTTTTTATATTGTATATTGATACAATGGTATTACACAAACTGGACTTTCTTGTCTATAACTACACAATACTGTACCTGCATGTATTCCTGCTCATGTTTGACAGTCTTCAAAGTGGTTGCAAGTTCCTTGATCATATCTTCAAGCTTGTTGTGGTCGGCAGTATCTCCCGACTCGCCAGTCTTTTGTGGCGCATCTCCCACTTCCAGATTGAACATAACAACCTAGAAACATAAGAGTTTTCTCAAATGAATACTATGAGGTTGACTATTAAAGAGGTTTAAATTTCAAAACAGTATAACTGATACCCAAACAGATTACTTTATGAAGACAATAAAAAAAAATGGATTGATACTTTTCTCAAAGTTGCTTTAATGTTTATGGTTACAAACCTTTGGTGTCATAGTTGACATCTTATTGCTGAAGCAATAAGTGTACCTTCCACTCTTTGGAGCCGAGAATGTGTACATTCCTGATGTTTCTCGCTCTCCTTTATAAATAACTTCACCATCTGGCCCTGTTATAGTCACATCTATATCTAAAAATCCACCTTCTGCTATTTCAAATGTTAGACCTGAAAAAGAAATGATTATTCAATTTGCATTTTGTTTCCAATAATGGTTTTCAGGTACATAATTAGTCATTGAAATAATTACAATATATTCATAATGAAATAATATACATCCTTTTTTTATAGCTACCCGCTTCATAAAACTGTAAATGTCAATGTTGAGTAAATATCAATTTATAGCTGTATGAACCGTAACAGAGTTTGGTCTATGAAAATAAGTAGAAAATGATTTCTGTGAATTTAATATTAGCCTAAAAGCAGTCAGCAGCAGCAGTAGTATATCAGCATGTCACGCTGAGATGGGAAATTAGTTTTTATTTAATATTGACATAATACTATTATCAAAAAAGGCGAAGGTTAGAAATGCGGCTAATTTTGTCGTCCTGTGTATGCTACCTCTGATAGGTAGCATATTTTACATAATCATGAAAAAAATGGACAACACCTATAGAAAATATAGTTTTCTGTTATAATTCAAGATATAAAACATACCGATTTTTGTATCGACAGCAACATTTTCGAAAAAGCATTCTTCAGCGTGTGCGTCCACTGTGATAGTGTAACTGTTCACTGTGTTCAATAAACTAACAACTAAGACAGAGATGATGAATAGGCATCTTCGAAAGCACTGCATTTTGCACAATTTGAATATGAAATAGTAATTAATCGCTATTTTCTTTAAAAATTGCTGCTTGTTTTCTTTGCTGAGCCACGTAATGACAGATAGATTTGACAGTCAATAGACAACTCATTTGACAGATTTAGCGATGCGTTCATGTATATTTTTAAACCACACCACTACCTCTATATATGATGTGAACTTGGGCATGTAGAATGTTTTGCTAATAAGTTTTGCTACTCATCACTAGATGACGCTAGCATAATTTATATACTGAGGTGTGTTTATTTTATTATATTTTAGGGTTAGGGGTATAGAATCTAGTTACAATTAATAATGGGTTCTTGATTAGTTCTGTGTATTTGACGGTAAAAGGATTCGTTAGAAAGTATGCATTAATTTCAACACGCAGTCAAAAACCAAGTTTGGATATTTTGTATAAGGATTTACTTACTTTTCAAAATCTCTTAGTTTGTAGGTTCAGTACCTACAGTACTTCAATTGTTTATTATTTTTTGTGTCTACAAATTAAACTTTTCAATTATCGTCATCACATAATCGTAAACACAACTAAACTGTGTCATTATTATTATTCAGGTACCTATTTACATGTTATGTTTATAATTAATAATCTACATTAATAAAGAATAATGTCCATACAGGGAAATGTACGCGATACAAAAAATGGAGTTAACGTACCTATTTTAAAAAACGTGGGTTTGTTTTTTATTATAGACCTCCACCTGACATGACCTTATCTCAAATAATAGGGAATTTTCCATACGTTTGTAATTGGCACAGAAAATATAATTCTAGTAATAATTTGGCCCTTCCACGGTCTGCCACCAACAAACGGCAACAGTAGTTCCTAAATTCCATAAACATTTAAGTAATAATACGTAAGTTCGTTTCATTTGCATATCATTACTGTTGATATTTTGAAAGGTAGTAGTTATCTGGTGACGGGAGGAGTTGGATGGGTCTTTGAAGACTGGATGGGAGTGGCCCGGGACAGAGATGTGTGGAAGAAGCGGGTGGATGCCTTTGCTCTGCAGTGGGACGCTAATGGCTAATAATAATAATTAGTAGTTACACTTACACGAGATTTTAAGAACCTGTTCCAGAATCAAGGTATAATAATCATGTTTTACTCGATGTAGCAAACGTTGACTTTGTTAACAGTCGATTCTGATTTCAATTCATATTATAAACGAAATATTTTTCTAGCCAATAGTGTTCTACTGTTGAGTAAAAGTTTTCCTCTATTTTTCCAGACGCATACCCTAGTTTATTGATCAATCCTGTCTGTGTCGTCCCGTCATCTCCCACTTGGACTGCTGCATCTCTATTTCTACATGGCCTTTCGGAACCTAATCCGTGGCCTGTGTTTATCATTCTGAAACTAGAGTTGAAGCTTTTTTGACAATATCAGGCACTTGTCTACCTACCTACTATAAACCAGCAACTTAAAACTTGAGATAAAACTTTTTATTATACTTAAGTCTAGCTTTGTTAGCTTCAGAATATTTTGAGTGAAGATCCCAACGATGTATTATTATATTTATGTACTCTACGTTACCTTTTTCTTGTATTGACTGTAACTATTGTTACTAGATAAAGATTTAATTTCATTAAATTTTTATGTCTAACCTTTAATGCAGAACATAACAATCAACCCAGTAAACAAAACTTATCGATTTCTACGTTATCTCTCATACATAGGTAAGGCACGTAATTAACTGTAAGTAAGGCAATTAAATCATTATCTTAAATTGGTCTACCTAGTCCTAATCCTAAGAATCGGTCACGTGTAGTTTTATGTCCGATAGCCTATTAATTCGATAATACTTTGTTCTCCATTATCTTTTGACAACTTCCGTGATCCAGCAAAGCAGTGAAGTTGTAGGGCCAGTTCTACAATATGTAGGGACACCTACATATTTCAATTATCCAACTACCTTCGGAAATGTGATTTTATGTTATCATAATTTTATACTCCACCAATTGTCATACGCAAATATTTGTATATCAGTCTGGCAGGCAAAATGTAGAAATAGTCAAAACGTTTGATACTGTACCACGGTACTAAATACGAAGAACAACCACTTTTATTTCTCCGCTCCACCGATCGCTCTTGATTTATATTGGATCGACACACCCATCCAATAACTGGTGACCCCAAAGCTGAATACAAACAGCGCACCTTCAGCCAACCGGCAGAGCAAGTCTGATCGAAGTCATGTCTGAAGAGACGAAGACCAATGTCGCCGCTCGCTCCATCTCCAGTAGCGTGCCACACCGATGCAGTCTCCGTACACTCGCGTCTTTTGCCATTCTGGCGCGAACTACCCAGCATATGGTTCATACAGTTTGAATCTGTGATTGACCCACTGAAGACATCTGATGACCAAAAATTCAGATACCTACTTCAACAGTTGCAGTCGCAAGATCTTAGACATATCACTGACATTATCCGATCACCACCGAGTTCGAACAAATATGAAACAGTCAAACAACGCCTCATTTCTGTGTATGAGCAATCCTCTGTCCAGAACTTTTAACGTCTAAGTCAGTGGTCTTGAGCTTGGTGACCAGAAACCGTCCCAGCTCCTTCAACAGATGCGTGATCTAGGAGCTGACATGATCACTGAAGAAGGTCTCAAAGTGGAATGGTTAAAACAAATGCCTTCTAACGTTCGAGCCGTTTTAGCTGTAAACTCCGAATCGTCACTGGACACCCTTTCTACTATGGCTGACAAAATGCTCGAGTTTATGCCTACCTCACATCTTGCACCCGTTACGACGTCTCAGCACTCATCTGAAGACGTGCAATCAGTATCTTAACCAAGCAGATGGCAGAACTATGCATATAATACACAGCAGCAGAATAAACAAATCCGCGTAACAGAGAAATGTTTGCATGGGTGGGAATAAAACCCAAAACCTTTGTATCAGTAGTCAGGTCAGCTAACAAACGCGCCACACGTACTAGAATAATTAATAAGTAATAACCGACTTTCTTTGTTATTTTATCTTAAAAACGGCACTAAAGCGACTTTTCGGCCCATTAGATCCGTTTCCCAAATCATCCAGTATGTTCAAAACTTCCGTTTCCCAAAACATCAATTTCCTAAAATATCCAAATCCCATAACACCCGTTTCCCAGAACATACAAATTCACAAAATATCCGTCTTCTAAAACATCCGTTTCACAAAACATCCGTTTTAATATTATTATTAAGACCTCTATGATTATACCTAGTTACCACTAGTTATTTGCCAAGAATGGGGGTAATATCAGACTTCACAAGAATTTAAAGAAGCTTAGGTTTGTATACATATAAACTTTGTAAGTAAACTATAATTTTATACGGCTTACTACATGAGGTTTAATTTATTGCTCCGGGAATAATCGACATAATAGGTACTGCTGCTGTCAAGGCTCATTTGTACCAGAACTGTAGAGATCTTGGTAAAATAGTATTCCTGACAGACTCGTTGGCGTATTGGTTAATCGCTTCTGACTTTAACGCCGAGGTTCAATTCCCATCCAAGGGTAAACATTTGTGTGATGAGCAGATTTGTTTGCTCTTTCTGATGCACATGTCTGGATGTATATTAACTATTATGTATTTAAAACGTATATTAATTATCTATTTAGGTAAAAACATGTGTTAGTTTTTGGCCCCATGGTACAGGGAATCATATAGTGAGGGACCGAAAGGTGCCGGAAGCCCGTGTGTGATTTGTCCCGGAATCTATTTTTATTTTTTGTTGAGGAATCGTTATCACGTGAGGAAAATCCCGAAATTTCGGAAAAGTATTTACAGCATTGCAGTACAATTTATGTTTGGTGGAAAAATTTGGATGAGATATGTAGGAGCTATACATTTAGAAAAGGGCCAAAAACAACTTAATCGACTTCTTTTATGAATCGAACCCTTGACCGCATGATATTACGCCCCGCCACCGAGGTGGAATTTCTAATAATGCAAAATAAATAATTACAGTCTTTTTACAATCTAATAATTTTATTACAGTAACAAAGGTACAAAATATTTAGATACAATCAAACCCTAACTTATAGTTCATTCCAATAAAAAAAAAGCAAAAGGTAAACAAACATAGTATGCAGATGACATTGACATGTGTCAGTTCCATAGTAAGTTTGTTTACGTTTTGCTTTTTTTTGGTTGGAATGAACCATAGGTACATATATCATTTTAAATAAAATAATCGGTTTATTATCAATAATATAAAATTTTGATTTTGATTTTGATTTTAATATTACAGCACAATTTTTATAATTAAATCCTTAAACTACAAAGTCAACCTAATTCATTAAACTAAAATATTTATAAAATAGTCATAGCGTCCCCACCTCATCTATAAACTATAATCTTCAATCTTTGGTTCAACCGATCCCGTCAAAGCAAATAAGTCTTCAAACTCGCCACATCACTAGAGCCGATGCATATCGGGATGCTTCAACCATTCCGCGACGCGCCTGTCGCCGGGCTTGCAATCCCTGATTGGTTGCGCCACATCGTAGTGCTGGGATTAGTCGATATCAAGTTTTCTGAAGGCACCCATTGTACCGTAGATGTCTTTGTCGGTGATGTGTTGTGAGGTGGAGTTAGAGTATTCGTTGAGTTGTCGCAGATAGTCCCTGAGGTCATCAACTCGCCGCCTCCATCGCTTGGTGAGAGTGTCAATGGGGTCCTCAGTGCCGCCCCATTCGATAGGCAGCACCCTCGCGGGGATGTGGTCTAGGAGCTCTTCCATCTTGGAGTGTAGGAGGAACTGAAATTAAAAGCAAGGTCTCTTAAATCGGCACATTGCTTTGCTTGTAACATAATTGAAAAGTATGTGATTCTACAAATAATAAGCATCTACTTTTGTAACTTAGTTATACTTTAACCCGCAAAGAACGTTTCGAAAAAATAGTAAGTATTCGTAAAAAATATCTGCGTACTCAAAATAAATAGGGCAAAGCTTTTAGAATTTCAACCCGGTCTTTAAAAAAAAAGAATTGAACCTGGAGATTTTCTTTGACATCAGGTTACACTATATCATCACTATATCCACGTGATTGATGCCAAAAGCATGAACAAAACCAATGGACCATTTTCTAAATCCAACATATGACTTACTCGTTTCCTAATCTTCTCCGAGAGGCAGCTGCGAAGCAGTTGAATGGAGCTGGCGATGAAGGGCGGCGCGCCGACGATGTGGATGCGCTTGAGTCGCTGCGGGTACGCTGCGTGCGCCAGGTGCACGCCCCGCCGCACCGCGCCCAGCGCCGCCGCGATCCTGGCGGCGAGAGACGCGCGCACCGCGGAGATCTAGACACAGAAAAGATGGTTAGTGTCTGCTGCTTTTCAATATAACATCTATACTTCATTCCAATCAAAAAAAAAGCAAAAGGTAAACAAACGTAGTATGCAGATGACATTGACATGTGTCAGATCCATAGTAAGTTTGTTTACGTTTTGCTTTTTTTTGATTGGAATGAACCATATTTTATGCGATCTCTTTGAGCAGTGCTTCTAAGTAGGGGGAAAATGTAGGAAATTTCCTTAGGAAAAAATTGTACAAAATGGATATTGATATTGTAATCCAGAGCCAGTATAATTTTTGTTTAATGTAATGACGCAATGTAATATCATGGGTCTTGGTGAGCTATCAAATTTTCTGTAATTATTTCTGTATGTGGATAGGTACTTCGATTCAAAGTTAAAATATTTTTTATTTAAGTAGATGCTGTACGCATACTTTTAAATCGTCTTTTTTTCTACCTAGTATACAAAGTTCCTACCACGCGGAACTTGTTTAGTTTAGTTATCCGTCTACTCCAATCTTGGAAAATCCGATGTGCAATCTATAATAAGCTACATGTTCTCTAGCAACGCGCCATTGCACTGAAGCATGATTAAAATATCTACTGGTATCTAGACTCAAAAGTCCAGCAGGATTCAGCAATATACGGATTAATTACAGTAACGTCAGTACCTTAAACCTTAACTACACGAATACTAAGTTATTACTTTACATCTTTACATAAGCAACATTTTACCTCGTAAACGAAAACGTCTCCAGCAATGAGCTTCTCATCATGCATCCGACAGTCACTGATGAGCAGGATGGCTCGGACAGCGTTGACGATATCGTCCGAGTTCTCCGGATAGTCCGGACGTATCCTCATCAGCGTGACTCGGAGCCCCTCGTCTGTCAGCTTTGGCAGAGGGATCACGTCCCTGTTGGCGACAAGGAGACTCATTTAAGTCGAGATAAAATGGCCTGACTTGACGTCTGGGATGAAATTATCTTTAATTTCAGTTTATTCATTAAAACCGCAATAATGTAACGAGATCAAATGTTAAGTACCTATCTAGACAGGTGATTCAGAATTTATTGAGATAGCTGTATATTTAAGGTACATTAAAAATATGAAGGTTACGAAACTTGCAAATAATCATGTTATCAAGTACGTGTGCCTGTGCATGAGAAAATGTAACAAAAAAACTCGTACATATTGTTCATCATAACAAGACATACCAAACGGGCTTAACCAGCTCATTGTTGTGGAGATAGTCATAAAGGAACCACTTACCACAGATGATATGATATAATATATTTTACGCCCTACTTAAACCGGACCTACTACTAGACAAGATCTACTTTGATACCAGCACAGTAGTACCTGAAAGTCTCAGCGGTTATGTTAATCTAGAAACACTGGTGCTCTAGTAGACCAGTTCAGTATTCTTGCTAGTTAACCATAATTTATTGTCATAATCAAGAGAATGCTTAAATTTTGGCCCCGATGATAGTACTGAGAAATGATTTGCTAAATTGCTATTTTATTTTATTTTCTTTTCTTTGGGAAATCAACAGCTTCTATAGTGTTACGCGATGTGTGGATATTTTGATGGCTAACTCTATGATAAGCTATTGTAAGACTGGTCACGATCAATGTTAAATGTTTGCATCACAGTTGAAGAAACAACGAAAAAGACCTGATCGTGATGATAAGAGATAAGTAGCTGGTCTCAAAATGATGAATTTTACTCAGCATCGATTGTGATTAACCCTAAGGAAGAAATGAAAGGTTATCGAAATTGGATTCCGAATTCAGAACTTACATGAACTTGCAGAAGTCGTTCAACGGAGGCTCATTGAGGGAGCGGTACTCAAAGAGGTCCCGGTGACGTCCACGAGCGAGACAGAACGCCTCGAACTTCTCCCTCGCACGCTCTGAGTCCAGACGGCAGCCACGCACGAATAGTTCTAGGATGTTTTTATCTGTAAAGAGAAGACGGAAACCGTGTAGGACAGATTTATGAGATTTACTTCTATTAAAGGTTTAAATTACAACTGGTAAGGTCTGTAAGACTCGAGCCCCTGTAGCGGAGTAGATTGTCGATGAAAGGGATGGTTGGTATATTATGTAAGTACCGATAACGTAAGATGTTCCAAAGAAAAAAAAAACGGCCAAGTGCGAGTCGGACTCGCGCACCGAGAGTTCCGTATAAATTCATAATTACATATGATTGAACTCTATATCAAATAATCAGGCCTGCAATCGCTTGAAGCTGTGAAAAAATAAGAAAAAGAAAGAAAAAAGAACAAGATTAAGCTTACAGTCAATATTAGTATAAGCGCTGTATGTAATAACTACTATGAAACAATCCTTAATTTTGCTGAAACAGGTAGAAAGTACAATGATGATGATGACAGTGCCAGATGATGATTGTATAATGTACATGGAATTATAAGACGTAATTCTTCTTGCAAGTTTCAGTTTCGATGTCACTCGTCAGGCCAATGACAAAACAACAAAACTTCCTCGTTCAGAAGGAAGAATGCGTTATTGAGCATAATCGGACTATTGTTTAGAATTGCATTTATTACAGCATTATTAACTTTACTTGCAATGTAACAGCTGCAGACTCATTCCAAAGAAAATCACGTAAAAGTCCTGTTTGCTTATTAGTTGATCAAAGGAGTGATAATGCTTCATGATCATTACGCGTTACGTTTTGCTGGGACCTAAACAAAGGTGTGAAAAGCAGGCAATGGACACTGTGTAGCGTTTATCGACCGCCCGATCTCGTCGGAAGGCTTGACGTCGTCGTTGGAGGCAGCGCGGGCGCAACGCCAGCAATTTTTTGCAGTGATGTAATTAATTACTTCGAACACGGTTGTATAATAATTAGCTCAGATTTGTTTACATTTTTCCGGACAAAGACTTGAGAAAACAAACCTAGGTATTATATGTACAAACATAACATATTTTTGTGAGTTCCTTCCTTAGTGGGGAATTGGGAGTTGGTCACAATACGATAAATAGTTTTTTATATAAAGATTCTATTTATGTATGTGTTTTTTGTTGCTGTTATTTTTAAAAGACAACATAGATATCTTATTTAAGTTTTTATCCAATTATTGTAGTCCTAAAAAACAGTTTACTATCAGTCAGTATTTATTCCCAAAAAAAGAGTTGATATTATTTTTCAAAGTTTTTTATCATAAGTTTACCCTTCAGATTTCTTTGTTTTTGATCCTAGTCACTAAGGTCTTTAAACTAAGGTGCCTCTATACGTCTCTATAAGGTCTTTAAACTAAGGTGCTTCTATAAGATAATAAATACGTTATTGCTAAACAGAGGGCAAAGGCCTTCATTCGCATAATATTTAGCAAACACTATAACAAGTTGATTTTATACCTATCTACCTAGCTAATAGAATATTAACTAGTATTAACTAGGCAGATAATAGTAGTAGTGGCGGTGCGGGTGCGTCAATTGACTCTATATGGTGTCGTGTCGGGGAACAACTCGGCAGGTTGGTCTGCAGTTACATACAGTAACAACTACTTAACTACTTTTGTCTTACATCCAACAATGCGATTTGAGAGATAGGTATGAGTCATAAATAACATAAGTCATAACAGTGTTTCTCAGCATCCAAATCGTGTGGATAATTACTTAATTTTCATTCATTGTTTGCAAATTATTTTTAATATGTGAAATAAGTCTTTAATTTTACGTCCCACTTTACGCGTAACACGACATGGTCACATGTCTTATCTAGTGCCGAGAAGGGCAAAGTTGAACGAACCTCGTTAAAAGACAGGCACGCGCTCATTTAATTTGTTTTTATTAGACTAGAGGTGTTAGGTAATAAAAAGTACAAAAGCAATATATTTTATTAAAAAGATGTGTTATTTTTATCTTCAACAAAATATTTTGGTCGTCTATAATGACGAAAACTTTATTCCTAATAGAGACAAGTAGTTAGTTAAAAAACATAATATCAGATTATCAGATAATATGCATAAATTAACAAACATCAGTGACCAACAATTTACGAACGTAAAATGACGTCACAAGCGGAACGGAAAAATAATTATAAATTCTCTAAGATTAAAATTTTTTTGCTATTTTCGCACGTTAAAAATAACTTTTGGGGTTATTAATAAATCTTGTATTGGATATTATCTAAATTAATGGAGGTGGCAAAGGTCTTTAACCAAAATAGAAAAAGGAGTAAGAAAACGTGTAATTGTAGTAAAAATAAAACACACATATGAAAAAATATATTATATTTACGTTATCATAATTTTGTAGTCATGTTGTTATTATCTTTATATATTTTATGTCATTGTTTTTTTTGTCAAGTTTAGTACATAAAATTAACATTCGACGCAGTAAATAAACTGTCAATCTTTGCGGATTTCCCCTTCAAGATTGTACGTAAATTAACAGTTTCCTTATCTGTAAAAAATCTGGCTTCTTTGTTATTTTTAAGTGTTTTTATATTGTTTTGTTTCAAATATTTTTGTGGTTACGCCATGGAGCTCCTTTGGTATAAAAATATTTTTATTGTGACCATTAAGATGGGAAGGGAGATATGACTATTTGTTCTCATATTTAAAGATGGAGCAAAGTACTCAAAACTACTAGTTATAAAGTTGGGGCGTGGAAGTGGTAATCTAGTCACATAGACGAGTCCACAAGAGTTCAAACTCTTATTAGAACCTGATTAACCCAATGAAGAACAAGAAATTTTAAGATAGTAGCTATAGCGTTGAGTTACTCCGGACCTGATATGATACGTAGAGCAAGTACCTATAATAAATACGAATAAGAGTGTAAACCGCAGAATCCAAGCACGGCACACTATCAATGGCACCAAATGGCACACTATGGTCAACTATCGTTTCCGTCACTTGCACTAGGCTAATGTGGCGAGAACCGGTCGCGTGCGACTGTACAGGTCTTTCTCTAATCTGATGGTGACTTTTGGTTTAGGGCCTTTTTTTGTCACTGGACGTTAAGAGATATATGTTAACAATTTGACGACATTTTCTGTTAATTCTGACACATGATAAGAAGACGACATTTTCGCGTTAATATAAGTACTTTATTGCAATAAAAACAACGTGTTATGTTATCAGCTTTTGGTTTCGGCAGACCCTTAAAAGTATTTAAAAATATATTTTACGCCCTCTGATACTATGTAGTTGGTTGCAAAATCCTTGACACTTCTACGCGTCATATACAATATCTAAGATAGTACACCTGTTTGTATAGTATATATATCGTACAACGTTTTGTTTAAATCGGTTCAGTCATTGTGGAGATTAGCGTGCAGAAAAGCCATCACTCTTTGCTCATATCGTTTGGCACAAGTACTTAACGGTATTAATAAAGAGTTGTCTCGTATTCTGTATAGCATCTACCGAAGTCACGAGAAATGTACAAACTGACAATGCGATTAAATATCATCAAAAGCGTTTTTATCTTCCCAGTGTAAGTATGAAATAAGTTTTGGTATTAAATAAATAGTGTTAAGGTACTAGAGTCAAAAAACATTACCGTTGGCCGCTAGGTACCAAAGGCCACTGATCTTACTCAACTGGAAGCTTGTAATGAGCAACCGACATTCCGCCGGTAGCTCGAAACAGTTCATGATCTACCACAAAGTTACACACACACATTCTTAAGATATCTGAAGGAAACTTGCATATTTAAAAATATTATTGTTAGATTTTCGAAAAGAGAACTGAAAAACTTAATCATTATGTGAAAGTGATTTTTGTTATCAACTGTATTCGCTGTGCTGAGATAACTGTACTTTGAAAAGTACGTTGTTGCGAGCGCGAGGTGTATTATGGATACCTTTTTTGAATACTCTGAAAATTTCTAAATACAGTGAAACCTGTCTTACTTAAAGAGGTATTCCACTTACCCAGTGTCTCAGATATCCAGGTATAAATAAATATCTGCCTCTGTAAATACAGAGGGTTCCATTAATAGAGGTGAAAATAGAGGTGCGATTATTAAATAAAAGACACAAGAAAGTCATAGTAATAAAATTGATGTTATCTCAGTTACAGAGTTTACTACCTACGAAATTCAAAGTTTTTTTGTAAAAGTATTCTTTAAAATGTAATTATGACGATACAATCGAAGGAACTAATCCCAGATATAGAGGTTTGTTTTGTCCCACTAACAGAGGCAATTCAGTGCTAAAATGTCGGGACTTCAGCATGAGTCTCAGCTATAGAGGTTTCTCACTTATCCAGGTCCCACTTAACCAAGTTTTACTGTATAAGTTATAGTGGTTCTAAAAAATTTTATTATATTTCTTATTTTGCATCATTTTGGAAAACTTTAAAAAAGTTATAAAATATGCACTGCATTTACGTTTTTTTATATAAGTACAATATATATATTTTTTCTTGAAATCTAAAAGTCATGCAATGATAAGATAGCTGATGTATAATATACCATAATAAAAAGAGCGATCGTCTTTGTCATATCGTACTCGATCTTGCGTAGTGCAGCAGCATCTATTGTTTTTACTACGTCTTACTTGAATGTAATAAATAGATAACCATTTGAATTATGTTTCGCTTTATTTTATTTAATACTCGTATCATACTGAATTTGCCAGAATCGATGGGTTTACGTTATTTTGGTTTCTGATTCCGAAATTTTGCCTTAATGTAACAAGTGTTTTTTACTTCATCCTTCAGCCGTAAATAAAAGCACACTTTTTTTAGACGCTAAAAATAACCTTAGCAGCCAAGTCGAAATCGGTTCACAGGCTTCTTTGTAAGTAGGTTTCCATCGGTTGCACTTGTTTAGGTTTTAAATTACATCTAACTAGCAGGTCAAGTTCATGAGAAATGAGAATTGCACCTCTCGA
Organism: Coleophora deauratella; assembly: GCA_958295455.1. Lineage (NCBI taxonomy): Eukaryota > Metazoa > Arthropoda > Insecta > Lepidoptera > Coleophoridae > Coleophora > Coleophora deauratella. The sequence goes on along the minus strand of OY282409.1, from coordinate 5,798,688 downwards.
AAATCATACCCGAGACAGCGAAGTTATTTTAAGATGGATAAAATATTTTAAATAATAATGTACAATCGATCCTAAAATGAGGTTTTAGGATCCATTGTAAAAATATTTACTTTAAGTACATTTTGAAAATATTTTGGTGTGAGTTTAATGTTTAGTGTCAGTTATTTTAAAAGTTTTTAAAAGTATTTTAAAAGTTATTCTATTCAAATTAACGTTAGCTCGAAAGAGAGAATTCTCCTTGGTAAACGTAGCAGCAAACAGCTCAACTTTAACGTTCATTGCAAGCAAGCTAGGGTAAGGGCATATTGCATTCAGCAATCAGCATAGAACTTTCTAGGGCGTAATGACTTCACATTGCAATGAAAACCGCGAACAAGTAATTATAGCTTCAAAATATATTGCGTTGTGGACTTTTGAGAAAATTAAATATCTCTGCATCAGACTTTGAGACCTTTATTATCAAAAGTAGTATCAGACTTGGTATGCGCCGTACGGACGAAAATTGCCTAATACGACGTTTTCAGCCTTCATTCGCTTCACTTTATTTAACATTTTGATATCGGAATAAACTTGTTAGTTTATAGAAAATATAATATTGTTCTTTAGATTATATGGTCCTTAATAATGACACTGCGTCAAAATATGATTGTAAACTACTATAAACAAAAAAACATATTGATAAGTAGTTATTAAAATAAGTCGATTCATTTAAAATTAATACAGTAAGTACCTACACTTTACATACACTACACGTGATTTAAATTTAACTATACAGGTAAGTGCTTAATATAAAATTACGCACTCACGCTGGTAAAAAAAACTCGATGTTGTTTCATGGAAAATTACTAAATTAAACCAAGGTCCAAGTAGGTGTAACTATGTAACCACACGAACCTTCTTTCCTGGCTTAAGGAATTTGAACTTGTTTGATTTCCGCATAAGAATGATATGAAATGAAAAATAATTTATTCTAAGTTATATTTATTCTAAGCAGCATACACTCTTCGAAGGTTAATTTAACTAAAACAAATTTACTATCGCTTGGAAATCATGCACTCTGTACTCACTGTTTCGAGAAGTTTTTCGAGAGAAGAAAAGTACCGTAGCGTCGTCGTCTAGTCCAAAAGAAACACCCCCTCGACCCAGCAAATGCAGAGGCATTTTATCAAGATAAACTGTGACAAAATTGGGACAGGCTAGAAATTAATAATATTAGTCGCTAAACAATAACAATGAAAAAGAAGACAAAATTGCAACATGAATATTGAATACTGTTGAAGCAAATTGTAACAAACTATCGGTGTAATCATGAAGCCATATAATATTTATCCATAATACCAAACATTTACCCAATTGTAGCTATTATTATATATGATATAGCGAATAAGTAGATAGTTATCGCAGGAAAATTGTCTGTCGAGCTGTCTGTTTCCAATTTTCCGTTGGGAAATGGCACTGCGTTTGAAACTTATTACCTCTTGTGAAATAACTGCAAATGCACTTATTTGCTTTAGGCCTGTAAGTTCAAAGTATTTGGAATGAAAAGATTTTCTTTAATTTCGTGAAGGGACAGACATACGCATTCTAGGCTATGTTTATAAACTAAAACTGTTTTTGAGACTAAGATTTTCTTACGTTTCTTGATATACAATTCTTGAAACTTTATATCAAGTTCGTTCTGTAATCAACATCCATGTCATAATTAATTTTCATTTCGTACGTATACGAGCAGCTATTATAAAACTATTTGAGCCAATAAACACACACACACACACACAACAGTCGTTCAGACACAACAAAGACAATGCTCAGTAAAACTTAATTCTTATCTTACGAGTAGTTTATGTGGCATTTAAATTAAATAGCTTGGGAAAGATGAGCGGGAAGTGTCATTTACCAGCAAAATGCGGTGTAATCGCGGATATTATAGTTGTGATGTGAACTTTTATTTAGCTGTCGGTTTTTTATCGGACATAAATATACAAAACATGAATCATCATTCATATTCATAACTTAATTAAAGTAACGTAGGTCTATAAATACGAGAACAACACGCGCCTACGCGCTTGGGCCTAGGATTTACATAGTAGCTTGTCCAGTAGAACAGTGACAAATCTGGTTATGGTATAAACACAATAAAAAGTCACCACAACTTTATTATTATAAATAAATTCGAAAATATAGTTGATATGTCTGTTTGTTCTCACTAATACTACACGGAGAGAGAAAAGGGCGGAAAATTATGACAAAGGATATTTTTATTTCGCAGATTGAACAGTTAAAAAAATATTTTGAAAGCGCTTCTTGAGACAGCCAGAAAAACGGATGAAACCGCGGGCAAAATCTCACGACAACCAAGGTTTACCTTAAAATCCATATCTTACTAATACAATATGTATCAATTATGACTTGGTTTCATGTCATGACGCATATCAAATTGACCATATATAGTTACAAGTATTTGAGCTCGACTACGACGACGTATTCAAATCTTTAAGGACTTTAGCTATAGTCCTACAATTCTATCCGACAATTCCATTACGTGTTGGCCAATGTTTCGTGACGAGAAGAGCAAAGGTATATATTAAAGTTCCCATATAACGAAGTTATTAGCCATTATCCACTGAAATGACGTCGGTGTGACGTGGTATGCGCGTGCGTCCCAGTAAAATGGTTGTAACTGCTGCCAATGCCGCTCTGATTCTAAACACCGCCTAGGCCATCGCCACTCGACTGCGCTTGCGCAAAGGTAATTGAGACAGCTAAGGATACAGAAAATTTTGTTTCCTCGCTGTATCTAACAGAAATTATCAAGCTAATGTGGCAAGCTTCACTCGAAAAAAGAACAGAAGCGTGAACCACTTATGCTGTGCTCTCATCTATGCTAACTTTATCAGTTATCATATCACTAATCAGAAAAGAAACAAAGGATTATGACCGCGGTGCACGGTAAAAAATAAAAACATTGATTCATGTATTTATTTACTTACCAACTTACATGAAACAATTATTATGTGATTTTTTATGACATTATTATTCAGTAAAGGGACGGACGTAGTGTATTTTTAACCGGCTTCATTTAATAAAAAATTTGAGGGCGGTATTTATTTTTATTACACTACACCTAAAGTATTATTTTTAACCGACATCAAAAAAAGGAGGAGGTTCTCAATTCGTCGGAATCTTTTTTTTTATATATGTTCACCGATTACTCGAAGACGCCTGAACCGATTTGGAAAATTCTTTTTTTGTTTAAAAGGTGGTCCCTTATAAATTTTATCGAAATCGATTCAGCGATTTTTGAGAAAAATCAACAAAAACATAACAAAATTAGAGTTGTTGCGATTGAAGTCGGTTGTTTTTAACATATTCAGCGTGGTCAATTATTATTAACTATATAGATGTATATTGGATGTATAATACAAACAATATACAATATGTTTATGTTTTTTGACTCGGTGGCTAAGTGGTTAGCGATCCTGACCTCTTATCCGAGAGTCGTGGGTTCGATCCCCACACAGGGCAAACTTTTCTGTGATGAGCAGAATTGTTTGCTCTGAGTCTGGGTGTATTATATCTATATATGTATGTATTTAAAAGTATATGTGTATGTATATCAGTCTCTGGTTCCCAAGATACAGGGAATCCTAGTTTGGGGCCAGATGACCGTGTGTGATTTGTCCCGGATATTATTATTATTATTATTATTATTATTATTATTATTATTATTATTATTATTTTTAATACTTGTGGTGTGTCGGTGTGTGTGTTTCTCGTCAAACTCTATATATTTATGTAGTTAATGTACTTACTTATTGCTTCTTGTTTGAACGGCCAACAAATGAAATGTTTAACTAGCTAAATAACAAATAAGTAATCAAACTAATCAATAGGTATCTAAATATTGTGATTGTACAATAATTAAAATAGATACAAGAATCAATGGTCCGTTTACAGAGAGTTAAAATACATAATATAAGGTGTTAACAAATTAGTTAGTTTTATTTCTACTAGTGAAACTGACTGAACAACTTTTACCGAGGAACCCATAGTGAATTCGTAAAAAAAATGTTGACTTTCCATACTAAATGGGCTCATTAGGTGACCAACTTGTTAGAAAAGTACATTTTCTTTGCGAATTGTCTATGGGTTCAGTTTCACTAGTAGAAGCCCCAGTTTAAGTAATGCTAACACATTTGTTAACACCATATATAACAGGATCTGATTAATTTATTGGTACATGAGAATGAGGAGGCTATTCTGAAGGAAATCACACCCACTGAACGACATCCGAAACTAAGTGCATGATTGTCTTTCCGTTCTTATTTTTAAGAAACAATACATATTCATTGGTCTACGTATTTGGTATTACAGCTATTTAGTTTCCGACTACTAAAATGGTTAGAACCTTGATCCTTTTCGGTCTAATTCGAAAACAAAACCACTTGATGCATTTTTTTTTACTTCCGCGCTCCGCAGAGCGGTGGCACCCGAACCGGCAATCGGCATATCAAGGCGAACGGACTCATTAATTACCCACTACGACGGAACCTATGTGTTTGACCTAAGCTGTGTGTGTGTGTGTGTGTGTGTGTGTGTGTGTGTGTATGTGTGTGTTTGTCTGTTACCAATTACCATTTATTTTATGTAAAGTAGCCCATACCTACGTACTCGCGTACTATCATATACTTACCTAATAATAGGCAGCGAACTGATACCAGTTATACATATCATTTAATTTGGTATCTCAGTTCATTCCTCCTGCGCTTGAGTCGATGCAAAAGCCTCACCGAACACGAGACACCTGTCTGGTAGTTTAGTACAAATTATAATGTTGTTATCCGTGATTAACTACACACGATAAGTGTACGGAAGCGATTACTACATCCGACGCGACGACACAACACGATGATGTTAGGATTCCAATCCAAAGCTCGTCTAAGTACGGTTCGACAGTTTTTATTACCTACCTATTATAAGCATTTAGGAAAAATATGTATTATTTGCATTTTATTTCAATAAGTTTTAATTTCAAGTTATTTTTAGATGAATATACCTAATGAAATGAATAAAGTCAGTTCTGTCTGATACTGGTTTTAAAATTTTATCTAATTAGACGTATTTATAGATAGTTAATGTGTTTCAAATTTCTTTAATAACGAGGAAAAAAATCATATTTTATTAACTTGTTAATATGTACCTACTATAATATTAGAAATGATGCAAACAAAACATGATACAAATATAATTTAAAACTGGCGCATTACTTACAGTGACATTCAATATTTACTTAACTATTTCAAACATTCAACTTACTTTTATTCAACCATTTTGAAGATGTATTTTTTTTTGGTTTTAACTTTTAATATAAATCGATTGACTGAAGACCCTTTATTGTATGTTACGTCGTACAAATAACACCGTTCGATTTTGTGTAATTTCTCCACCTCAACGGTTCAGAGTTAACTACAAACATATCTAACCATGTAATAATAATAATAATCATTTTATTCGTCATCACAGGTAAGAAAATAGGTGACATGATCGGAAAGTAACACTGTGATGTGCTACAGCAGCATACGAACATTACAGTTTAGACAAAAAAAAAAAAAACTATAATATTCTCAAGCATGACATTATTAAAGATTTATAATTCTTAATATTTCATAAATGTCAAAAGTATAATAATAAAAATCGTAAAAACTAATACTTATACATAATATAGCAATAAAAAAAAACAACAATTAAACCAATAAAATATAAAATTAAAGCTCCAATATCAATTTAAACAGAATATTAAATGCATAGTTGATAAAAAGTCAATGAAAAAATGTATATGTAAAAATAATGAAGATTAACAAAAATGTCAATTTAAATAATTTTGTAAAATGTCATTGATAATTTAATAGCATAACAACAAGTTGGGCAAGTATGTGTATATTATTTAACCTAAAGAGTCAGCATCCAGATATTCATTAACACTATAATAGCACTTTTCGACCAGAAGCTTAAACAGTGATGATTTAAATCTTTGCAAGTTTAAATACTTTAAAGACTCGGGTAGTTTATTATATATTCTAGGGGCCATTCCGAACATACTTTTATACATTAATGCTGTTTTACAAACTATGGTGCAGATTACAGGTTTTCTCTGACGAAAATTTATATCCGGTGCTAATATTTTTGTTCGAAATAAGTCTGGATTGGCTTTAACAAACATGCAGATTTCAAAAATGTATAGACAAGGGAATGTCAGCAAATTCATTGTCTTAAAAAATGGAGCACAACTTTCAGTGGAGTGTAGGCCATACATAGCTCTTATACAACGCTTCTGGGCTCTAAATATGATCTCCCGGTATGATGAATTTCCCCAAAATATAACATCGTAACGTAGAATCGAGACTACAAAACCATGGTAAGCTGTTAGAACACTTTTTTTGTTGGTTATTTTTGTTAATTTATGTAAAGCGTGGGAAAACGAGTACAGTTTTTTACAAATCTGGACTGAGTGCGATTCCCAAGACATGTTGCTGTCTATGTAGACTCCAAGAAATTTTGTAGTATTAATATTAGCAATATTTGTACTATTCAAGTTGATATTTAGTTTTGTCTTTGGTTCCCTTTGTCTAAATTCCATTAATTTGGTTTTATCAAGATTGATTTGTAATTTATTATTTTCTAACCACTCAGTTACAGCTTTAATACTGCGTTTGATTTCGTTTTCATAATCTAAGTCTTTATTATATTCAATAAACAAGGTACTGTCGTCTGCAAAAAGAATCATAGGGTGCTTAGTACATTTAGTAATATCATTTATATATAACAAGAACAGGAGGGGCCCTAATACACTGCCTTGAGGAACACCATATTTAATATTCCTACTTTGTACATCATATACATTGTCTATTTACTTATGTTATCTCAAAAATAAAACTTAAAGTTACTATTAGTTTGATGTGTAAAGGCGTCGGTGGCTAAGCGGTATTGACTTCGACCTCCTAACCAGAGGTCGTGGGTTCAAATCCTGGCCAGTGCACCAATGAGTTTTTCGAAACTTACGTGCATTTTCATACCGACTACTTTAACGGTGAAGGAAAACATCGTGAGGAAACCTGCACATCTGATTTCTAGATGTGTATGATGGTCGCGTTGCACACGTCCGTAGGTGTAAATCTAAATGCCCTACACGTGACCGCGGGTGATGCTAAGTGCAACACTAGGCACCTGTCGTCTATTACCTTGTGGATAGAACGGTTAAATATGCCACACGATAAGAAGAAGAAGTTTGATGTGTCGAAGAAAAGTTCTGATAAAGAAAACACTAGTTAATGCATTAGACAAATTCTAAGTAAAATGCCTCAAATTGTCGCAGAGCGCCGCCTGCGCAGCCGCGACTAACCCTGACCCTATTAGGTATATCTTACTTATTCTGCATGTTTGTTATTATGCGACCCCCGCACCGCACGCTGGCTGCATGCACTACTACCAACAAACGGCGATATTCACCAAAACACAACTAAACACTACGTAAAACCTACAGAAAGCACGTTTTCAGACGCTCGTTTTTATTAGAACTTAGCTGCAAGACCTAGAATACTTGACTAATTGCAACTTGCCATAAATATATTGCAATGACGTTAAAACCGATCGTTATTTTTAATAAGGGTTTTTATTGTCCTCTTTTTTATTGTTTACGGAATGTTTGAACAATACAAACTGATATAATTGCTGATGTAGATAGCTACTTAAACTTCCTCAACTAGTACTTACTCGGTACAGGGTTTTTGAACTAAATCAATTGAGAACCTAACCTGAGATACCTATGCCTATATGACAGTTCAAGTAGGTTAATGATGCTTAAAGTAGATAAGATTTTATTATTGAAACGGTTACTAATTCATTATTAATTTATCCAGATGTCAGGTCTTTATGTAAAGTTGGCTTATCTATTATATTATGTTATAGTTGTTGGTTGCAAAACAAGCTAATCCAAGTACTTTATTCAAGATTTAGATAAACATATGATTTACTAGCATTTACTAAACAAAAACAAGTAAGGAGTACTTACGTAGCATGTTTGGCTGAGGCAAGTGGGGTAGGGCGGCGCACATATTCATCAAATCCCTAACCCCTCTTTCCAAGTCATCTCCACCTTCTCCTATCTCTTGCTTTATCATTTCCGCTTGCTTAACAGAAGGCCCTTGAAGCAGCGCCATTTTTAGTTATTTTAATTATTTTTCACTTCACCGTAGCGTTGACTGAAGAGAGTAGTCTTAGCCTTATTATAAAAAAATACTAGTATTGAAAGGTTATGATGTAGGTTGCGTTCTGCAGCTAAGTAAGCACAAAACTGCGGACTGAGCGCAGGCGACCGTTTTATATAGACAAGCGAAAACGCAAGGACTGCGGGCTTGCCCAGCGGGCGCGTGCGGCGGTGTTCGGTAGATGTTAGAGATGGGCCGGTTTATTGGACTATATTTCTTTGTTATTTTTAAAAACAACGTGTTTTTTGCCACCCAAAATAGCTTTAATTTCAGTTTGACGTAGGTACTAGGTAAGCATGTTGACGTCTGTATTTTTTCTTAATCTTGTTAAAGTTATACTGAATAATTTTGTCTTTTAAAGATCCCCTTCTAAGCGTGAAATGTTTATAAGTTAAAAGGTTTAGGGTAGCTGCTAACTTGAGTTTACCAATTTTATAACAAAACATCTTGGGAAATCTTGCACATAAAAGGTAGGGGATTTCATATCAGATAATAACAATATGTGGGTCACTTTGCACACGACTGTCTTAGTTATTAATCTGAAACGTATCCGCGAGACCACGGATTATGCTACGTACAGCACCAGGCATCTAATGTACACTCAATCCCCGCGTATTTACATATCTTTTAAATATACGCCTTCAGTTGCAGTGAGGTGCGTTTCTTGTTTTGCTTTGAATTACCTGTTCATGCGAATGGGGCTTACTTGGCGCTGAACACGCATATTTGCGTCTTTGCGGGATTGAAAAAGTTTAGCTTAGCTATTGCTAGCTAGCCTGGTACGACATTATTTGAATATTTGAAAGCCCGTAGGATATTTGAACGTCCTTATTACGCATCACCTTTTCTGTCATCCGCATGTCAATAAATATTCACTGCGTATTTGTGAAAGATCCTTAATATGCAGGAGATGATATCACGGGGATGATATCACAGAACCTTGCAAGACGTATCCATGTAGTATTAAAGCGATTCTACCCCTCACCAGTAGGCTGGAGGAGAATGAAGCTACTTATACTAATATAACACTTACATTACTGGTACATCTTTACTTTCAATTGTAGGTACCGCCTACTATTTTCTTTTGTTTTTTTTTACCCTCAATTGGTAAGCCCTTGGCGTCATCTCACCTGATGGTAAGTGACGATGATGCCGAAGATGGAAGCGGGCTTACCAAGATTCCCCAACGCAGTGGGGGAACTGGCTATCTTATCTTCATGCCGGAACACATCAATGCTGTTAACATTGATGTTTTGGCGGCAAGACTTAGATAAGATGGTGGTAGCTAGCCAGGCGGGCTCAGAAAATGCCCTACCACCAACCAAACCGAGTCCTACAAAGTTGGACCCCGCCGAGAATCAAACCCGCGACCTCCTGATGTGAAGCGAAGCGAATGGACTAGCCACTAGGCTACGGAGGCGGTTAAAACACGGTAAAACGGCGGTTGTTCAGAGATACGTATAAAATTACGAATTATCTTTTGATATAAGTATCTTGTTAATGTATTTTTACAAAGTTAGAATTAGCATGTGTCGTTGGTGTAATTTCTATCAAGCTTCTAATCGCATGTCTCGCCGATCTTGAAGCTGCGAAATACACTTGCATCTCACGTTGATGTCTTTTGTACGGAGAGACATTTCGAGCATTTAATAGAGACCCGTCGCATGCCAGGTGTCGCATCGACGGGCATGCCTATAACGTAGGGTGCATCATCCTTGATTTCCTTCTTTATCTGCTGATATCAGTGCTCTTGCAGAAGAACTTCTGGCAAGTGTGCTACTGAAACGGAACGGAACGGAGGAGAGAGAGGCGGACTTGAGATTTGAGTCTTTGTTCCGGGTAACGGCACGGTCAAAGACTAATTACGAGTAAAACCATTTTAGAACGTTACTCGTTAAGGATAGTATCAACCTTGATTTGCCGTGGTCAATCATTACTAGGCTATCTTTAGCGCTATTCTATAATCGGCATTTTCTCCGCACGCAGCTGAACTACCTCCTACATATTAATAGTATACTATTCTTAATAATTTCAGATGAATGCCGTCTATCCCTTGTGACAGCACATTTAAATATGCCGCACGATAAGAAGAAGAAAGATTTCGTCTCAAAACTTTGAAGACCCTAAGCAATCCTTTCTGATAAATACATATAAAAGCTATACTCCTTAGAGACGAACGAGATGTTCAAAACATGGTGTCAACGCTCTTTTTAGTCGCATTATATCATATATTGCAATAACATAACAATTAAAATAAATATAACTAAGTATGGCAAACGTAAACCGGCAATAATAGGTATACTTAAGTATAAGTAGTTTGTACCAAAGATATAAACAACACGCCGACGACGTAAGAATTAATTAATTCATTGGATCATAATATTAAGTACACTTTACATTATCACAAAAAAATTGTTCGCAAATAATATTTAATCGTGGCAATTAATCTTTCATACATTTTTTGTATAGGAGGGATGGAAAATAACCGAAGTTTTACTTTGTGTGGCGTATACGTATTATAAATAGATATTTAAATCCATAGTATGTGAGGGAGATGAATGAAATCCACAATAATAAAATTACAAACAAGCAATAATAATACAATTACAAACAAACTAAAATAAAATTCAGAACAGCTCCGACGACGTAGACAAGACACCAAACAGGAATATAATACCTGGAAAAAATATACGAAATTTTATTCGCAAACTATACTCTAGTATCAATAAATCGTCAGTTTAAAATTGGATACCTAAATGTTATGTTTTGTAAATTGTAAATTAGTGTTATGCATCTCGCCGCGCGCGGCCGCCGCGCCGCGCCGCCTGACTTGATAGTACGGGCAAGTTAGGTGAAGCTAGTATGGCGAGGTCGAAAAAAAAACCTAAAGCTGATTTTTTGCACAGTCGTTCCTTGGGACCATAGAAGTATACCCTGAAAAGTCCTAACTCCTAGGGTGCCGGCGTCCCCCTCTCCCCCCCTCCCCTCGAAAGTCCCGATTTTCAGTATTTTTCATTTTACTCAAAATCAGTAGGAGTTAGATGAAACTATCAAAGAGACAATTAATCGTTATTAAATTACCTATCAAACGGTACTACTTTAATATGAATAGAAGTTTTAGTTATTGAGATATGCTTGTCTATATATGACAAAAAATTGAAAATACCCAATTTTGTACCGATTTCTTGATTTTCTGAGAAAATTGTAAAAATATTTATAAAACATTGTTGGTAAAAATTATTCCTTTCATTTTTAGCAACAAAACGAGACTACATTAATAAAAAATTACAAATAATTAATTAAGTTGTAGTTCATTTCATCTCAGCTGATAAATATGATTAATTTTCTACATATAAAAAAGTCTAAAGCAACGTGACTGACAAATTGTAGTTATTATCTATGTATAAGGTTGTCACATGAATACAAAAAAGCCTTAAAATAGAAATAAAATAAAACATACGATTCTTTAATATGTTTACGAATTACTATATTTATTCACCCTTTTGATCATCGATATCTATGTTATCTTATTATTTACGAGATGAACCATGGTGTCGACCCATAGTGCCTGCCACATTATATTAAATAGTATTATTTACATTAAGTATGAATAATCCCTGTTGCTCTCTGAAGGCGACCCTACCACCCCTAACGTCGGGTGACCGTTCATACAGTCGCCAGTCGACACTCGTCACTCACTTCTTGCTCGCGTCTACGTTTTAGATAGTGAAATTTTAGTAGGTAAATAACTCAAATGATGTATGGAGTGTTCTGGATGTGAATCTGCAACTGGTTTAGTGCAAATGGAAGCTTGGTAGCCACAGGTATAACGCTTTACCCCAAAATTTTCCACTCCAATCCTGAGGATTTAATTGATGTCCATCCAAACTATTAATGTACCTGCAGGTTCACATGTACAATAAATATTGCGCACACACATCAGAAGCGGTAGCAAGGATGCCAGTTAAACTGAAGAATATACTCGTTGTGTGGATTTTGCACAGATATTTACGAGATGAGAGATCTCGTAGAGCATTTGAAAGCCGCACGAACTTGATAGAGAGTCATGGTATTTTCTCCAATAGCGATTACCTATGCGTTTTGTATAAGCATACAAAAAAAAATCGGTCAACTTAATAAACCATGGAATATACTGTATTTTTTTCATGTTTGATTGTTTCCTATTTTGAAAAGGCACTTGTTGTAGGTATCAGAACATCGTTTTTCTCGTCTTTCTTTTTGATTGTGCCATTGCATGACCCCAACCATATTATACGGCATAAATATCAGCGCAAAATCCAAACATGTAAGTAAGTAAATGCTTCATTGCGACTGGTATCCTTGCCACCTACCTCTGATGCGTATGCGCAATATTCACTGCACGTGTACCAGAAGAACAAGAATAGTTTGGATGGACATCGATAATAATTGAATCCTCAGGTTTGGAGTGGAAAATTTTGGGGTAAAGCCTTATACCTGTGGCTACCAAGCTTCCATTTACACTGAACCAGTTGCAGATTCACATCCTGGACACTCCATACTAATTATTTGAGTTATTTACCTACTGAAATTTCCCTATCTAAAATGTAGACGCGAGCGAGAAGTGCGTGACGAGTGTACACTGGCGACTGTATGGACTGTCACCGGACCTTAGGGGTGGTGGGGTCGCCTTCAGAGAGCAACAGGGATTATTCATACTTAATGTAAATAGTACTATTTAATATAATGTGGCAGGCACTATGGGTCGACACCGTAGTTCATTTCGTAAATAATAAGATAACATAGATATCGGTGATCAAAAGGGCGAATAAATATAGTAATTCGTAAATATTAAAGAATCGTATGTTGTATTTTATTTCTATTTTAAGGCTTTTTTGTATTTATGTGACAACTTTATACTTACATAGATAATAAGTACAAGTTGTCAGTCACGATGCTTTAGAGTTGAAATTTATATGTAGAAAATTAATCATATTTCGATGGGCCCTACGTATAACTCCGTATTTGAAAAATGCAAATTTTAGAGTAGAGCGATTACAAAGTTATCATAAGTTTGTCAAAGCATATCTCTGACATGAATAAACCTACGGTATTGAAAATTCGCACATAGATAAACATTGTGTTATATTTTTAATGATTGTATTCAATATTAATATTAACCTGAAGATTTAGTAAATATTGTAGATACGGTATTAAAAATAACAACGATTATTCACGGATGTGGCAGTTACGGCTTTATTCCGCAAAATATGGAAAAGACATTTCGCGGAATAAGTCAGTAACTGGCAGTTACCGACCTTTTCCTCCCAATTTCAGAAACATGTTTCGTGTAAGTTACCTATACGGATTTATTCTTCGGAATATAAAGAATTTACAAAACAAAAAACTGCAGACATTTCGATGAATAATTACGTAACTGGCAAGATTCGCAGTTTTACTTTGGAACGATAGGGAAACTGAGGACACATGATCCCTCTGGGTGACATGATACTGGTTGAGGAAAGTCAGTGTGGCTGGTTAGTGAGAACCTACTTGTTGACCATCGTTCGATGCATGATCGATAAGGTCACGGAGAGCGAGTCTCATCTTCTGTGAGGAATTCATCTCGCAGAATAGGGCAGAGGAGCGAGCGAGAGATAACGATTCTTACTCTCATGCGATTCACCGCTGGAGGGCCGGGGTCGGTGAAGGAAATTTCGGTCTCTGCATCCCTCAACTTGATTGGGCTCAGGCGGTAACTAGGGCATGCAAATATTCGAAAATTTTGGTATTCGAATATTCGAATATTTTTGCCTGAGATATTCGAATATTCGAATATTATTCGAAAAGTTATAAAGTCAAATAAAATAGGGTTTTACGTGGTAGGACACTATTTTGCAATTAGATAAAATAGACTCATTAAAATTTCTAAAATCAATCATATTTATTTGCGACAACATGTTAAAAAATTATAAAATCAAACAACTACCTACTTCAAATAAAAGAAACAAGGTAATTAGTTTTAACTTAATAAACCCCATCTCTTCCCGTGGGTGTCGTAAAAGGCGACTAAGGGATCCATAAACCGGAAGATGGGCAGCAGCGTCTTTTCCGTATACCATCTCGGCTCACGCCACACTGCGATCGCCAACCCGCATGCCAAGCGTGGCGATTACGGCAACTCCCCCCCATGGATATAAACCCTAAAAAACGGCCCCTAGTCCCCGGCAGCCCCGCTATTCCTGACTCCGGTAGCGGTCACGGTAACGGCGGAGCATGGGGTGCGAAGAATCTCCGGCAGAGGCCAGGCTACCAAAAATGAAGACCTTTGGCCCTGGCAACATATAACACGCGCACACTGCGAACAGACGAGAAACTCGCTGAACTGGAGGAGGAATTGATCAGGCTACGGTGGGACATTGTAGGATTATGTGAAGTCCGAAGAGAGGGAGAGGACACCATAATCCTTAAGTCCGGAAACCTGCTCTATTTCCGGGAGGGCGACCATCTGTCCCAGGGTGGTGACGGGTTTATTGTCCACAAGTCCCTCGTTAACAACGTGGTCAAGGTCGAGAGTGTTTCGACGAGGGTTGCGTACCTTATACTCAGAATCACCAAACGGTATTCGCTGAAGGTCATTATATGCACCGACCGCGGAACACCCCGACGACGAGGTGGAGGCTATGTATGAGGATATCTCCAGCAGTGGCGTAGCGTGGGTTTTCGCCGCCCGGGGCCGATCGAAAATTTGCCGCCCCTTTCTATTTTGATCATTAGTTAAAAAAAAAGTCAACATACTATAATGCTTGCTACGATTACTGGCCAAGAGAGAATCGGTGGGACTACGAGTAAACAGTAAATTACTCGTCGACCCACTAGTGGGACAATGCGGTGGGACCACGAGTCGGGAGCGAAGTAAACCGCTAAATTCTGTCTTCAATTAAAAATTATGTACTTTTCGTGATTTTTTAAACCAAAATCTTTTATACAATCGATGTTATGTCACGTTCGATTGCTAATTGCTAATATAGCTTAATTCTAAATCCGTAATACTAATTGAACCCCGTCGGACATCGAACTTGTAACCTCCTGATGTGAAGCGAACGCATTATATTCTTCTATGGGTGAACGCTCACGAACATAAATTATATTTATAAAAAGCGCAAGCGAAGCGAGCTCGAAATTTTTAAAGATATCTTAGAATGTTTATGGTAAACCAACAAAAGCCCTTTTAGTTGGAGCGCTCAGCGCCATTTCAGTTAGGGTAGGTACCCCAACTACCAGGGTGCTTGGAGCCCCCATAAGCTCGACGCCCTGTCATGTGTTTGTGCACGGGTGACACGACCCAAAGACCGGTCCTATTTAAAATGTAACTGCGCCGCCCGTTGCTGTACGGTATTCATTCTTCATACGATATCATTTGTTTGCATGACGTTTTATCTGTAACTGTAATTTTTTATCATATATTTTGACCGCTCAATTTGCCGCCCACCTGGACGTGCCTCGACCTTCGGTAATTTTTAATTACCTTCAGTTTAGAGATGCTTCTCTCACAACTGGCACTGCTAATGGCAGCTGTTTAAAATATTCTTAACATTATGATAATATTTGGTAAACACTCTTCAAGTTTACAATATATTTTAGTAAGCCCAGTGAGCCAGACATATAATAATTATGTATCTCTTTTTTAAAGTCTGGGTCTGTTGCAGCTACAAAAGTACGAAGAAGTACACGCTCAAGTTTGAACTCTTCACTGTCAGTAATATCTTGAGGAGCGTGATCTAAGTCCAGTTCATCGACGCCTAATGACACCTAATAACACTAGGTAAAAAAAATGTGGCGCTCGCCGCCCCTATCCATTGCCGCTCGCCGCCCCTATCCATGTGCCGCCCGGGGCCATGGCCCCCCCGGCCCCCCCCACGCTACGCCACTGATCTTCAGAGCCATACATAGCTCCAGGACCCATTACACCATTGTGATGGGGGACTTCAACGCGAAACTAGGCAAACGAAGTGACAACGAGCTGAGAGTGGGGAAATTTGGATACGGAGAAAGGAATGCGCGGGGTCAGCTGCTGGCCAGCTTTATGGAGAAGGAGGGCCTCTTTATGATGAACTCTTTCTTTGAAAAGCCAAAACTGGCCAAGTGGACATGGCTGCATCCCAATGGTGTAGTAAAAAATGAGATTGACTTCATCTTGTAGACAAAAAGGCAAATATTCAATTATGTCTCTGTGATCAACTCGCTGAAGACAGGAAGCGATCACCGAATGGTAAGAGTCACATTGAACCTAAAAACAAAGCTGGAAAGATGTTGACTGATGAAGTCCACGCTCTGACCAGCGCCTATCCAACTCCAAAACCCCGAAAGCTTTCAGCTCGAGTTGCACAACCGCTTCGAATGCCTAGGAGAATGCGAAAATATGGATAATTACAACGACAAGTTCGTGGAAATTGTCCAAACGGCTGGGAATAAAGCTTTCAAAACCAGACGTTCAAAAAGAACATCTCGTATCTCAAACCCCACCAGCAATCTCATGGAGGAAAGACGAAGCCTGATTCTAAAATCCTCTGAAGATGCTTGTCAGTATCGGCGACTAAACAGACAGATCCCCAAGTCCTTGACCCGCGATATACGTAAATTTAATACAAATCGTATTAAAGAGGCTATCGAACGTAATAAAGGGTCAAAAGTATTCGCAAGGGATCTGTCTGCTGGTCAAAGCCAACTGACAAAGCCGAAGACCGAGGATGGAAGAGTCGTGTCGTCCAAGCCCGAGCTGTTTGAAGAGGTTGAGAAGTCCTGCGGACAATTATACACGACTACACGCTTACCTGTCAGTAATCAAGCTGAAGACCCGAGAGCCAGATTGACCCGACACTATACCGAAGATATCCCAGATGTCCGCCTGTGCGAGATAAGAATGGCTCTCAAACAACTTAAGAACAACAAGGCACTGGGTGATGATGGAATTACAGCTGAGCTTCTGAAAGCAGGTGGAGAACCGGTACTTATAGCTCTTCAGAAGCTATTCAATTCCATCATGCTCGAGGGACGAACGCCTACAGCATGGCACAGGAGTGTAGTGGTGCTCTTCTTCAAGAAGGGTGATGAGACTCTGCTGAACAATTACAGACCCATCTCACTCCTGAGCCACGTCTACAAGCTGTTTTCGAGAGTCATTACGAATCGTCTCGCACGCAGGTTTGATGACTTCCAGCCTCCCGAACCAGCCGGTTTCCGAAAAGGCTTCAGTACCATAGACCACATACATACGCTGCGGCAAATTATACAGAAGACCGAAGAGTATAATCGGCCACTATGCTTGGCGTTTGTGGACTATGAGAAAGCCTTTGATTCGATCGAGACCTGGGCTGTGTTGCAGTCTCTCCAACGGTGCCAAGTCGATTATCGATACATCGAAGTATTGAAGTGTTTGTATGAAAACGCCACCATGTCGGTCCACCTCCAGGATCAGAATTCAAAACCTATCTGGCTGCAGCGTGGGGTGAGACAGGGAGATGTTATATCTCCGAAACTGTTTACCGCTGCACTGGAAGATGTTTTCAAGCTTCTGGACTGGAGAGGACTCGGCATTAACATCAATGGCGAGTACATCACTCGCCTTCGATTTGCTGACGATATCGTGATCATGGCTGAGACCTTGGAGGACCTAGGCACGATGCTCGAAGAACTCAGTAAAGCCTCCCAACAAGTGGGTCTTAAAATGAACATGGATAAGACGAAAATCATGTTAAACGTCCGTGTTACACCCACTCCTCTGAAGTTTGGAGACTCTACACTTGAAGTTGTTGACGAATATGTATACCTGGGACAAACAGTCCAGTTAGGTAGGTCCAACTTCGAGAAAGAGATCAATCGCCGAATCCAACTCGGCTGGGCAGCGTTCGGGAAGCTTCGCAATATCTTCACGTCCAAAATACCGCAGTGTCTCAAGACTAAAGTCTTTGACCAGTGTGGGTTGCCAGTGATAAAATATGAATCCGAGACATGGTCGCTTACTATGGGCCTCATAAGAAGGCTCAAAGTCACCCAAAGGGTGATGGACCGCGCTATGCTTGGTGTTTCTCTACGCTCTCAGAATCGCTAGACTTAAGTGGCAGTGGGCAGGGCACATAGCTCGTAGAACAGATGGCCGTTGGGGCAGTAAAGTTCTCGAGTGGCGACCGCGCACCGGAAGACGCAGTGTGGGCAGGCCTCCGACTCGGTGGACCGACGACCTGGTGAAGGTTGCGGGAAGCCGCTGGATGCGAGCCGCACAGGACCGGTCAGTGTGGAAATCCTTGGGGAAGGCCTTTGTCCAGCAGTGGACGTCTTTCGGCTGATAGATAGATAATAAACCTATCATAAATGAGATCATCAATTATCATTGATTATCTAAAATAAAGTAATGAAAACAAAATTAAACAATTTCTGTTAATTTGGCAGTAACCTAAATAGAAACAATCACTCTCTGAGATCACATGCATAAAAATAGTCCTTATTGGAAAATATTACAAATGAAAATACTTTAACAAATTTAATCCAGGTAAATTAATATATGGCAGTTTGCTATTCTTCTTCCCGAATAACGGCGAGCGCTCACGCAGGAATCGCACGATCCTTCTTTTGGGTGTGTTCACGCAAGATGCGTTTGATGAAATATGTTAAAAACATTTTTTTAGATTTTTTTAAAAATTATGAAATACTGTCTTTTAATATTTAATGTGATGAAATAAATAAACTCGTTACCACTATGGATCAAATATTGTATAAAATTCGTTTACTAGTCAGTTCAAATGTCTTTAAAAATAATCGAATATTCGAATATTCGAATTATTCGAATATTCGATTGCAGGCCCTAGCGGTAACGCATGAGCCTTATCGCCGTAAAATGGGTCCGATGTGAAGGCGCACATGATGATCCCACATGCCTTCCTAAGATGGTGTAGCAAGTTCCACACTGTTGAGAATGGCCGCCTCGGGCCCGCAAACCCGTAGCATTAGCACATGGTAGCGTGAAGAAAAACCGTAGGGTTTTAGTTAGTACGAGTCAAACATAACCTAGTTGATGCTCCCGCTGTGGCTGGGTATCCATGAAGGATATAGCCACTGCAAAAATAAGGACAGTGTTTTTGGTGCCCCATACCATATGAGGAAGTACCTCTTCCCAGGCTTCACAAGCAGGAGGAGGAATTTTAAAAGATCACTGCCGTTTCCTTGATGATTTCGGATTTCAAGTACAGTTTTACGAAATCCACCTTGCTCCTTCTGAAAGTTGCAGATGTTGTGTCTTAGCTGGTAAAAAGCTGAATGTAAGAACAAAATGTGTTCAAATCCATGCTGCTACAGCTCTTGGGTGGACTGTGAAATTGTTTTGGTTATACTTTGGCCAGATTTCAGGAGCAGACTGTCTTGGGTGGGAGGAGTGGAAGCTATCAAAACAGTAGCGAGGTCCACAGAACTATGAGTCAGTATTGAGTTGATCATGGGGTCAGTGGAAAATATTAAGACTATCATTAGCTCAACCTATTATTCCTACCGACCGATAAAAAGCATTCCTGACGCACCTACCACCAAGTGTATAAATGGATTAGGACGGGAATGAGCCGATGAGAACGGGAACTAAACACCAAGGATTGTGGTAGTGATAAATGTGTATGCCGGAAAATAATGCTGAACTGTTCTACGGCGTGCCTCCACTGCAAAGGAAAATACCTCAACGGCGCTGGGGTGTCTGTTGACGAGGACAACGACAATGCAGACGATATAGAGAGAGCCCCTTTTAGCAAGAACTACCCACCACTCGGGTACATTTGATCTCCCCTGATAAGGTCTCCCATGCTGCCATGATCAAGTCTCCCATACAAAGGGGACACTTGGAACAAAACCTTTTTTTTCAATAATAACAATAATTATTTATAAAAACGGATTAGTTTCAGTGAGGAACTCGCAAATGATAAATAGATAAATAAGGTAAAGTATATTTTACTCCACAATATCGGCATTCTGCCTTATAACTACAAACCTAGATAACAAAATGAAAAGGGGAGATCAACTGTCCCTAGTTTCCCCTAACTTATGACCAATTATAAAAGATAATATATGAGTTTTAAATTTAATTCACATAATTTAATTACATTAAAAGAAATTCGGAAGAAATTAGTAAGTAACTAATCAATTGCGTGTATTAACTGAACATTTAGCCGTATTTTCCTCTTTCTACGCTGTTTTTTCCTCACTTTTTGGGCATTACACTGTAAGCATGTCGAATATTTTGATATTTGATACACACGTTCACATGTTGGTCCGCCGGCGTAGAAATGAGTAACGGCCAGATACGGTCGGAGGGACGGATTCTGCTGCCGCGTATGTGGCAGATACGTATTATTACTTCGGACTTGAAATGCATATACTGAGTTATACGTTTTCAGAAATATATGAAATATTTGTATTTTGATTTTACTTTTCTGTTGAGGTCTATCACTTCATTAGGATGTGTAGATTATGAAAATACAAAAGTCGTATCTGGCAGATACGGAGTTAACTGCAATTAATTGTAATAGAATTTAAGATTTTATTTAAAAAATGTGTTGAAGCGAGTTTCTTTTGGGCTCGACGTTTCTTCTCGCTTCGCAAATACTTCCCGAAACGTTGAGTGTACAAGTCCCGCGTGGTAGGGACTTAGTACTAGGTATAAAAAAAAATATTGACGATTTAAAAGCATGTGTAAAGCATCTACTTAAATAAAAAACATTTTGAGTTTTAAGTTTTACGTAGGACCCATCGATTTATCAGCTGAGATGTAATAAACTACAACTTAATTAATTATTTGTATTTTTTTATTAATGTAGTCTCGTTTTGTTGCTAAACACGAAAGGAATAATTTTTACTAACAATGTTTTATAAATACTTTTACAATTTTCTCAGAAAATCAAGAAATCGGTACAAAATTGGGTATTTTCAATTTTTTGTTATATATAGACAAGCATATCTCAATAACTAAAACTTCTATTGATATGAAAGTAGTACCGTTTGATAGGTAATTTAATAAAGATTAATTGCCTCTTTGACAATTTTCATCTAACTCTTACTGGTTTTGAGTAAAATGAAAAATACTGAAAATAGGGACCTTTTGAGGGGGGGGGGGGGAGAGGAGGACGCCGGCACTCTAGGAGTTGGGACTTTTCAGGGTATACTTCTATGGTCCCAAGGAACGAATGTGCTAAAAATCAGCTTTAGTTTTTTTTTTTTTGACCCTAAACATTAAATTGCCCGTACTATGAATGAATAAAGAGAAAATAATCACTACGTTTTCGAATGAATTAATTATACATAAAAGTTGACTGCATCAACAATAATTATGAAACATTTTTGGCTCTTTTATTAAAACAGTAGCATAAATATATCACATGTGATAGCACGGTTAAATGTGGCACACGATAAGAAGACTGAATCAGTAGGAATTTAGGTACCTACTACCTTGGAATTTCATTTTATATCTATAAAAAAAGATTTATAATAAGTATAGAAACGACTATACTAATTATAACATCATAAGTTGTTATTTCAAACATTTTTAGAACAAAATTTAATTGTCGTATTTGAAATTTGTTAAAAAGTAACTCTGATGACTGGCAGACAAGTATCCTATTTATTCTGCAAAGGATTTGCGAGCTTGAAGTTTACCATAATAAATATTGAACACATGCTGTGGAGTGTGGTGACGTATTCCCCTTTAAAAACTTCTGTCACGATTTGGCTAGCCTTCCGAAGATTATCCTCCAAGAGTCTTGGCGGGATCTTTGGGAGTGTCGTGGTCAAACCAAGGGCAGACAATATCATTCCATCCAACCAACTATTCCTACGAAACCGTGGTTCACAAAGTTTCGGCTTGACAAGGTGGCTACAAGTATAATAATAAGATTAAGGCTCGGTCACACATGCACGCCTTCCCACCTTGCCAGGCTGGGAATTGTAAATAATTCACAATGTGAATGTAGCGAGGAAGAAGGTGATGGTAATCATTTATTCTTTTCTTGTCCTCTCTTAAAACACAACTCTTTCTTTTCACAGCTTGTATCCCTAAACATTCCTTTTCCTACTAATATCTCTTGTCTTCTTTCAAATATTAACTATCCTATCCTTTTATGTCTATCTTCATTTATTTTTGTAAATAATTTAAAAATTTAATAATCTATATAATAATATGTACATACACACTTTATTTTTGTAAATATCTGATATAATATCCTAGTTTTATTTTTCAAATTCCGTACTTTTTTCTTTCCTTTTTTGCTAATATTGTAAGATGTTTCCCAACCTTTTAAAATGTCTGTGGCAAATTACAAAGTAGAAGCCAAAAAAAAAAAAAAAATATTGAACACCTGCCGATTATATGAAAATAGAGTAACATACGTCATCTTAATTCATTAAGAATGCGTGTGACGTCAACGGACAGATTTAGTTCCGTTACAGTGGAGGAAGATATGGAGGAGTCGCATGCGTCTAGAACACTAACAAAATCAACTGAATTCTATAAGAAACATATTATAAAATGCTGTACAGGGGACCGCGGCTGTTGCACATACTTAGCATAATTGATATAAACGAACTAGATATCAGACATCAATAGTTATAACAGTTAAAAAACTATATTCTCTCTGAATATAGAAGTGATCTGGAAGTAAGTAAGTTATTGATTATTTGTAGCAAGCACATTTAAAATTACAAAACAATATGATAAAAGGGTAAACAAAAATTAAGTTAAATAAGCAGAAAAACAAAAAAACTATTTGGAAGAGACCCGGAAAGGGACAGGTCCACCTTTGCTGTATTTTGTTTTGTTTACTTTATTTTTATGTGATGTGTATGCAAAAAAGAGTTTAAAATCCAGCATAAAATACGTCCCTAAATAATTCTCGGTGTAGTATTTTAATTTTATTGTTAGTTATAATTTATTATAACTTATAGGTAATATACGCATAAAGAACCAAACTGCGATTGTACAGTGCGGAGGGTTGGCACAAAAATGGCGTGAAAATAAAATTAAAATAAATACTTAAATTAGGTATTAATTTTATTTAGGAAACAGTATTTTACTTGCGCTACTAAAACTATTTAGAACTTATAGACTTATGATTCCACAAGTTTTTCTTATGTAATACGAGTAGGTATATGAATTATAAAATGTGAATTTAATAAAGACTCAATCTGTTGCTTGCTATCACGGTAGGGTTGAAAATAACCCTTCGAAAATCACCTTACCAATTTATTTAATGTCGTTGCCATCGAAATATTAGTCACTGCACAGATTGAATCTTTCTACTTTAAACTTGAACCTTGAAACATCTAAAATGTCACGCAAAAGTAAGAGACTTATTAATTTGTATATGTGGAGTAGTGGAGTATTGCTTTGTTGCGTACAAGAGACGTGGACGCTAATTCAGCGGGACAGGGAGAGATTGGAAGCATTTGAGATGTGGTGCTGGAGGCTGGAGGAGGATGGAATGGATCAGTTGGACAGAAAATAAATCGAATCAAGAAGTTCTTGAGATGATTGAAGAAAAAAGAAACATGTTGGAAACAATTCAGAATAGACGAGGAAATATGATAGGACACCTGATAAGACACGATAGCTTCCTTAAAACCATAATAGAATGAAAGGTAGAGGCTCAGAGGAAGGTTCCTCTGAGGTAGAGGGGAGAAGAGGAAGAGGAAGACCAAGAAAGACGAGACGAAATTATATAGAACAGATAAAGGAGTAGGTTGCTGTAGGGTCGTATCGGGAAATTAAGATGATGGCAGAGGACAGGAACATTTGGAGATTGCTCCACCGACAAGAGCTTTGCTTTTGCTAAATAGAAGGTAATATTGCGAAAAATAATAAATAAAATTGATTTTTACCATCTATTGGCAAATAGCTAAACTAAAAAATACTGCCATCTCTTGGTAAGTAGCAGATCTACTAAGAAAAACTACGGTATTACCATATATGAAATATAACTTCGAATTTTTGCATCTAACAATATTGCAAAGCCAGCTGTCATCCACCATTTGTTTCGATTTTTCAAAATAACGGCAAACGGGGCAGTCGGCATTGCAGTTGTAAAATGTTTCAAATTTTTATTGAAAAGTAAATAAAGCATGGCTGGCAAATAAGAGAAATCTGTGAAAAGAATCTTGTGGAATATGGAGCCGTCAAAGGAGGCGATCGCTGTGCGCATAAGTCGGTTAAACAGGCAGATATTGGGGAAAGTGACTGGGGGATCGAATAAGTTGAAGAAGACAATAGACCGCGAGTCTCTCCTGGACGCTCTGACTGTGTTGTACGACGAGTGCAACGACGACCCCGTTAAGAAATGTGATGAACTGGCCAAAGCATTCGTGGACAAATGTAAGTTTGGTGAAATAACCATCAGCATCAACTTTGGCCTTAAGTCCGTAGTCATGTTTACTTTGTTTGGGATGTACCATATCTCAAGCTGAGTAGATAGTTTCTTCCTGTTTAATTTGGCTTTTATTGAAATACAAATATATGTATAATTTATAAAGTCGTGGTTCAAAAGTAAAACCCAGTACCATTGTGGTGTACTGAAGCACTCCAATCTGTGCCCACCAACCATGTCTACAAAACAGTCTGTCCTAATAACATACTCTTAAAATTGTGTGAAGTGAATTTGGAGGAGTGGTCACATATCGTCCCTCGCAGGGCTAACTCTCCCTATCTCAGATTTTTGATGATTTACGTTTGGACTTTTTCTAATTGAAATATGGTTGTTTTTAACCTTGTAAGGCCCTATTTTTACCTGACTACGGCGAAGCAAAAAAGAGGGTTATGATTTTGACCCGTATGTATGTTCATCTGTTCCCGCATAACTTCTAAACTACTTATCGGAAACCAAAGAATGAGGTATCATTAGAAGTGTCTTATTTAGGACATAGGTTTAGTAGTAATTCAGTCACAACTAGCTAAAATTTTAACTGATTTTTGAACTCGTATTACAAATTGAATATTGGCTCCATTTCTGAATGAGTTTGAGTTCAAGTGATAGGGTAATTTTTTTAGGTCGTTGGGCTGCAATTATTACCTGGCTAAATTTAGCTTGGGCCTTACGGGGTTAAGAACTTGAGGAAAATGAGATAGGAGTGTGAGGTGCGAGAGGCGATATAACATTGGCATTTATTTTCTTTATCATGTTATATCATACAATTCTTTCTCATATTATTATATGATTGTAACAGTGGCAGTTGGTATAGATTTTATCTAAGAAAACTATCCCCTTTCTTTTAGAGCCAAGATGATATGGATAATTTTAAATAAAGTGATAACAAATAAGTGTCCATTTCTTTTTATACATTAAGTTCTCACCTGCCCGCAGGCAGATGCTAGAGGAAATGGGGAACTTGACTTGCATGGTAAAAGTAAATAAATAAAATATTATGATAGATGTTGAAACCAAGAGACTGTAAAAGATCTAGCACACTTTTCTTATTTTTTATTAGGTTCAAAGTGTGAAATTTCCAAAATGCCACAAAGTAAAAATAAAATCTGTTTTTAGAATCTCCGTAATATTTGTGAAATGTTCTTCTAGGAGAGTATATACGTAAAACACACATTGAGGGAGTTGATCTGTCTTGTTCATTGTGCTTCATACATTTGACAGCAAAAAACCTTTTGTATGGAGCATAAAGCATTGGGTCCGTGATAGTCTCTTCACAGATACAAAAAACTACTTTCACAGATGTTTAAGTGATTTAAGCAAGTTCCCCATTTGTCATGTCTCCTCGTACAACAAGCGTAGTTATACTTCTTACTTTTCATAATATATTGTGTTGTTAGCCAAGCAGAGTGATAAGTTTTATACATGTAAAAGCTCTCCCTCGGACTTACTCAGACACTTCAAACAGACTCCATTAGAGTCATATAACATACAACAATTCCAAAGTATTACTGGAACTTTTGGGTTAAGTCAATTTAAATTTTACATCAATGATGAATTAGTTATATTCATTACTGGGTTCAATAAGTTGTAGCACCTGCCTGCATACATCTGTTGTGCATTCCATTCTCCACTCAAAGGTCAGCCCACTGCACATGCTATATGTGCTATGTGTACTGTGTGAAACTGAGTTAATAGGATTCCCAAGAATTTAATTATTCTATGTTTTAATACTTGTTTTAAACTTAATACATGTTTCTACTATTACTTAAAAACAAAAAGGAAAATTCAATTCAGAAAATTAAAAATGTCTTTTAGTCCTGTTTGAGTAATAGCAAAGATAGTTAGATCTTTTTGCGAAACTAACTAAAACCTTGTATTTTAATTAAAATATTTTTGTTATATTTCAGATCGGAGTACCTTGGCAGAGTTGCGACGTACAAGAGTATGTCTTTCAGATTTCGATATCCTGCAGCCTATAGGAAGGGGACATTTTGGCGAAGTCCATGTGAGTAAATTTTGTTCACATGTGGTTTCTTATGCTTTATGATAATTTTATTCTGAGAAGTCCAGTCTTGTATTCTCTAGAAGAAATGGCTCAATTATAAACAATAAAATCAAATAATCTGGTGTTTATAATAAACACGAATCCATCTCTCAAATTAATGATGGAATGCCTTAGGTAGTTAAGGCATTTATGTATTTCTAAAAATCTTCTTTGGGGCATGTATTTAATTATACTTTATTAATTAGGCATTATTTGAGCTTGCGATTATCCCCTTGGACTATATCGTCGCTTTCTATCAGGTGACATCTAATCATTCTCAAGTTTTTAATTAAAAAAACCCTTATATACAGATGGTCCGCGAGAAGCACACAAGTGATGTATATGCACTGAAGACGATGCGCAAGGAGCAGGCGCGGTCGCGCGCGGCGGCGGAAGATGAGCGCGACGTACTCGCCGCCTGCAACCAGCCCTGGTTGCCGCGCCTGCAGTACGCCTTCCAGGTAACACTAGAACTAGATCGCTGGCACTAGGCGTGGGTATTGTACATTAAGCTACTAACACAAAGAATTGAAATTGAAACACTAGGTCGCAATCACTAGGGATATGTATTATACGTTGAGTAAATGGTTGTGAGGAGTCAAAATGGTTGTGCTGTGTTTGACACTCTTAAGAAAAAATAGTAGAGGAAATTTTGATGTTTTGTCGTGGTATCTATAGGATCTTGTGTACCTTACAT
Source organism: Coleophora deauratella (assembly GCA_958295455.1). Taxonomy (NCBI): domain Eukaryota; kingdom Metazoa; phylum Arthropoda; class Insecta; order Lepidoptera; family Coleophoridae; genus Coleophora; species Coleophora deauratella. Next base: position 5,771,259 of record OY282409.1, on the reverse strand, counting down.
AGCACAGGGAGTTAGTGCAGTGGTAAAAGTCAGACCTATGAAGCAGAGCCAATCCAGTCTAATATGTTAAATCTGTGTCCATTGAATGATAATATGTCCTTGATCTTACTTTAAGTACCTACCCTACACAAGCAGACAATTATCGAAATATTTCTGAAAAGGGCAGTTTTCTTAACAACAAAGGCTATCTATTTTCTTACTTTTGATGTTAATAGACTTCTTCAGATATAACCATACTCAAACTGTTTCTAGCAAAATTTATAAAGGTGTCGAATTAACGCTGAACATATTACTGGTTTCTTCCCCCAGGACGCAACAAACCTGTACCTGGTGATGGAACTGTTCTCTCTATAGATGGGCAATCTACCCAATGTACCGGGTAGAATTCCCAATCTACCCATAAATACCTTCCCAGTGGGTATTTATCGGGTTATATGAACTTATGAGCATTAAATTTTTTTGTTTTAAATTATGTAATATGTAATTCAGTAACTTGTTATAATAAATAACAGACTAAAAAATATATGTACATTTTTTCAGTTTCCCATACTAAATCTGAATAATGAATTTTTTACACCTGTCTTGTGTAACAAGTCTTGAGTATAATATTTTGAATTACCGAGTTATTTTCTAGTTGAGAATATTACATCTATTTTGAAATCCAACATGGCGGCCATGCATTTTTCGATAAATATCGATATGGGTGTCATTTTCTTAGTTTTGTGGGATAATAATTTAAAAAAAACGGGGAGGGTGAGGCGTGGTGTGGTGCGGGGGATGAGGAGCAATGTCCGGGGGTAAGGCGTGGGGCGCGGAGGGCGAGCGGAGTGCGAGGGGAATGAGGGCCGGATGCGGGCGAGTGAGGCGCGGGGTGCGGGGGTAAGGAGCGGGGTGCGAGAGGGCGAGGCGCGGGGTGCGGGGGTTAGTAGGGGTGCGAGAGGGTGAGGTGCGAGGCGCGGGGTGGGGGGGGGGGTGCGGCGTGAGGCGCAGGGTGCGGGGGGGGGGGGGGGCGACAGGTGCGGTGGGCTGAGAAGCAGGGTGCGGGAAGTACTGGAGGAAAGTACTTTAAATACTGAAGATAGATAGCAAATTTTACTCAAAGGAAACATTCCTTTATTTTTAAAAAGAAGCAAGAGTTAATTCAAAGATTTTTGAATATACGCTTGACACACCAGGAATCGAACCGGCTAAAATCTTAAAACATAACATTCGGAAGCTGTTCTAATTATCTTTATAAAGAAACCAAGTAATAAATAATAATAAATAAAAGCCGACTGTGCTTCTGCTGGAGTAGCTCCTGCCATTTGACCTAGCGCCAAGTGTGCAGAGTAGCCCAATTTTATATTCCGAAATAATAATAATAATCGGTTGTTCGATTCTTTGTAATACTAAGTATCTGCACAGACATAACCAAGCAGCTAGGATCCTGCATCAAGAGATCGCTCTAAAGTATGGCTTCATAGCTCACCGGTTGCCATATTACAAGTACACGCCGGAGTCGGTTCTCGAAAACGCCCGCGCCAAGCTCTACTGGGACCGAGACATTATCACAGACAGGTCTATTGATCATAATAGACCTGATATCATGTTGATGGATCGGGCGCAGTCAAGGGTGTTTTTGGTGGATATCACTATTCCATACGACGAAAATCTCGTGCAAGCTGATGCCGACAAGAGGTTGCGGTACCTTAACCTGGCGCACGAGGTTACGGATATGTGGCAAGTGCAATCCACTGAAATCATTCCTGTAGTCCTGTCCGTTAATGGTTTGATTCCAGCTGACCTGGATCGTAACCTTAGGCAGCTGGGACTTCGAGGCAGACCGATAATAGCGGCTATGCAAAAGGCGGTCCTCCTCGACAATGCCCGCATTGTCCGACGCTTTCACTCCTCGTCGCACTGATCTCCAGCCGACTGTGCTTCTGCTGGAGTAGCTCCTGCCACTTCGCCTAGCGCGAAGTGGTCAGAGTAGCCCAAATGTATATTTGAAAAATGTCGGTAAACTAAATGTAAAATGCCAAAAAGTTATTATCTCTAAGTTCGCAAAATGATACTGGCCACTAGCTTTTTCCAAACATTATTTTGAAAAAAAAAGAGCATGCATTTTTTATTTTCCTCGTAGGTGTAGTATAAAACACTATGTATTACTCGGAAGAAAATGAGATTCCCAACTCGAGTGTATCAAGGCTCTCGGCTGCGCCTCGGGCCTCAAACTACATCTCTTGTTGGTAATCGGTCACTTTCTCGCCTTGATGAACAATGTACTATTCCCCCAGGACGCAACAAATCTGTACCTGGTGATGGAGCTGTGCGGCGGCGGCGACCTGGCGGGGCTGCTGGCGCGGCGCGGCCGCCCGCTGCCGGAGCGCGACGCCGCCTTCTACGTGGCCGAGGTGGCGCACGCTCTTAAAGCGCTGCACGCCATGGGCTACGTGCACCGGGACGTCAAGCCGCACAACATACTGCTGGACCGGTGAGTGTACTCGTCTCAGTAGAATATAAATTATTTATTTGGAGTGACAAACTAGTTAGTGGCATTTATCTCGACCGCTTCCGTGCTCCGCAAGGCACGTTAAGCCGTTAGTGCCGACTGCTATCACTAGATGGCAGTCGTTAAGTCATGTCGGAGGCCTTGTAGGCGGCTTAAAACCACTGGGGTTGGCCACTAGCCCCACAATCTCCCAATCCGGGCTTGGCCACGGTGTGTGGAGTATATCCTAACCTTCTCGAGGTATGAGAAGAGACCCGTGGATGTCTTTTGGCTGATGATGATGGTGAAGAGTGATGATTATGTTTTAGGTGAGAATTGCTAGGTATAGGTTAGGGCGGGCTGTTTTCCGCAACCAGGCGACCATTGCGCCCATTTTGCGTGATAGGCCGGCATCACTGCCAGCCCAGCTCCTCCAAGAAGTCCAGTAGCGACCTGGGGTTGCTGACGACTTCCTGAAGTGACCTCGGTTCACCGAGGTGCGCGAACCTGTACGATGCTACCTCTCCGCATTCTAGCAGGATATGAGCAGCAGTTTCCTCAGCTTCCATGCATGCTCGGCACAGTGGGCTGTCTGTAACACCCAAGGTGAACAAGTGTTTGTTGTAAGGTCCATGTCCAGTGATAGCAGCAACAAGCTTGCGGAGCTGATTTCTCTCCAGTCTTAGAAGCTTTCTGGATAGGCCGGGATTTGATTCTGGTAAAACCAACCTTGTCTGACGGCAGGTCTCTAGGTTCGACCAGTATTCGTTGTGTCTGTTCCTAGTGCGTTGACGGAGTACTGATCTCGGCCAGTTTGATGGAAGTGGGATGATGGGTTCTGGCCCTACCGCCGCTTGTCCCGACCCCCTCCTGGCTAGCTCGTCCGCCCCGTCATTGCCGCGCGAGTTGCTGTGACCCTTAATCCATTGTAGAGTGATGTCACTGTGGTGACATAGCTCTGACAACTTACGGTGACACTCCAGTATGAGCCCCGACGTAATTGTGCTACTCTGCAGGGCTTGTAGTACTGCCCTGTTGTCGGAGAGGATACGAATCGGGTAGTCACGTACCTTCCTTGCAGCAATCTCATCCGCCGCCGTAATGATACCCATACATTCGGCTTGGAAGACCGTAGTGTGTTCTCCAAGGGGCTTGGCTATGAAGATGTTTAGGTCCTCGGAGAAGACGCCATATCCGGTGCCTGAGCCTGTTTTGGAGCCGTCGGTAAAGATCCGAAGCTCCTTCAGGTTCTGACTCTCCCATGGGTCCTCGTAGAGTTGTATATTGTATTTTTTGTCAAATACGTACTGTTTTGGGATCCTGTCCAGTGTAGCCATGAACAGTGGCTCCTCAGTGGTAATTTCGTTAAGAAGCTCCGCGTGGGGAGTTCTGTCCGTACTCCAGAGTGAAAGTAGCCTCAGGCGTGCGGCCGCAGTGGCTGCTTCTTGTTCAATAAAGAGATGCAGAGGGGGCAGGTCCATGATGGTTTCCAGGGCAGCAGTTGGAGTTGTCCGCATGCACCCCGTCACCGCCATGCAAGCCATCCTTTGAAATCTTTGCAGTTTACTTACGACGGTTGTTTGTCTGGTTCTTGACCACCAGACAACCGCGCCATAACATATCATCGGCCTTATTACCGCTGTGTAGAGCCATAGCATGATTTTCGGGGAGAGACCCCACTTTCTACCTGTGAGAATTGCTAATAACTTAACACTTTAGATCTGTTTAGCCCTGTCGACTTACAAGCAGATACAGTCAGTTTTGCGGACCACAAAGTGACGTTGTTGTTTATTGCTAGTAAGTTAACAGTTTAGATCTTTATAGCGCTCTCAAACTGCAAGCAGATACATTCAGTGTTGCAGACCGCAAAGTGACGTTGTAAGTTAACAGTTTCACACAACCACCACAAATCCGGACTTGGCCCCGTGCGTGTCTAACCTTCCCGAGGTATGGGAAGAGACCCGTGCCCCTGCAGTGGGGATGATATGGGTTGTTAACGATGTATCTGTATCGACCCACAAGCAGATAATCAGTGTGGCGTTCTTATCGTGCGGTCACAGTAATGTCGACCCAGAAGCAGAAAGTCAGTGTTGTCGTTGGCGGCAGGTGCGGCCACGTGAAGCTGGGCGACCTGGGCTCGTGCGCGCGGCTGGCGGGCGGCGCGGACGCGGCCGGCGCGCCGCCCGTGGTGACGGCGGACTACGTGGCGCCCGAGCTGCTCGCCGCCGCGCACTGCGCCGCCACGCACACAGTCTGTCTGCACTGCGCGCGGGGCATCGCGCACGCCGCCGTAGTGGGTGCTCGCTTGCGCTTGTGCTTGTGCTCGTACTCCCCCAGTGTAGCACTCCCCCGTCCTCCCCTCTCATACACACACTACACATATACCACACATCCAAGCACACGCACCACACCCACGCACACACCAATAGCCCACACCTATAGAGCGGGGTATTTTTGCACCTCCCACACACTCTAGTCCTGTCGCGCTTGTGTTCTCGCGGCATTCGTGCTCCCCGTGCCCCTTCCCCATACACACATTTAGCCCAGTCCTGTAAGGCGGTGTACTGTCGCACCTCCCACACACTTACTCCAGCTTTGTCGCGCTTGTGTTCTCAAGATATCCGTGCTAACCCACTCCTCCCCCCCTCCCCCCCCCCCCACACACACACTCCAGTCCTGTAGGGCGGTATACTGTCGCACATCCCAAACACATACTTCAGTCCTATCGCGCGGGTGTCCTCGCGTCATTAGTGCTCTCTCATCCTATGTCCGTCGTCCTTCCTATGTGACATTTATCCACCCACTAATAATCGTTTTTTTAGAGATATTCACAACTAAAGATCATATTTTTGCCTTTTGTTTGCCTTATTACTGTAACTCACATCTTTAAAGGTATTAATTGTTTTCTCCATTACCAGCAAAACAACTTCCCTAACGTAATCCCAATCTTAATTCCAAACCTCAGATTTCACATTTTTACATTATCTTTTCAACTGTTATCTATCATAATTTATAGATTTTTAAATTATTTACTTTTCTACAACCCTAACCCAACCCTGTCTTGACTGTGCAATGTTTTTTTTTTTGGTCATAATTTACATAATAAAGTTATGTTTTGTAATAATTACTAAGGTGTTGGTTATCATCGTCGTCTTAATGAAAGAATAGAATAAACTGAGAAAAGCATGTCTTATTCATAGTCTTAGAGTTTTATAGTTTTAAGCATGAAAAAATTGTCTATGAATGTGTAGTGTGTGTGAAATTGTCAATAAAGTAGTACCAAATAGAACTAAAGATGTTGCTCAATCTAATAACCTAATGAATTTCTAAAACTCTGTAGTGTGGTTGTTATAACATCGGCGGCATCGCAAGCTTTGTAGCTTAATTACTTTTAACAATACTAATTTTAATAGATGATTACAAAGTTTTCTGTATTTCCTATCAAAGACAGCCCTTTAGTATCTAAATTAAAAACTGAAAATTCTTTGCATTATTTTCACTCTGTCATATCGTGTGGCACATTTAACCGCCCTATCCACAAGGTATAGATGGCGGTTGCCTAATTTTACACTTAGCATCACCCTCATCATCATTATTTTCACTCGCGGTATGGTTTAGTACCGCGCGAGATTTGGCACTTTTGACCTCCCTCAAAATTTAATGATATTTACACCTTTGATCAACATATTCGCTTATATTCAAATTGTTTTACCTTCATCAAATTACATCACTGTCTACCATGGCCGCTTGATACCTCTGACTTTGTTATCTAACCTGTCTTCTCTGTGGCGCAGTCGGCGTGCGACTACTGGTCGCTGGGGGTGGTGGCGTTCGAACTGGTCACACTGCGGCGGCCCTTCAGCTCCGGCGACGAGGACTCCATCGCGCAGATACTGGCCAACATACAGAGGTATGTCCTTGAGTCTCTAGCGTGTGACTGGTTTAATATAGTGCGACTGCTGGTCACACTGAGGCGGCCCTTCAGTTCCGGCGACGAGGACTCCATCGCGCAGATACTGGCCAACATACGGAGGTGTGTGCTTGAAGTCCATCGTGTGTGAAACTGTAGTTTAATGTAGTGCGAATGCTGGTCACACTGCGGCGGCCCTTCAGCTCCGGCGACGAGGACTCCATCGCGCAGATACTGGCCAACATACGGAGGTGTGTGCTTGAAGTCCATCGTGTGTGAAACTGTAGTTCAATGTAGTGCGAATGCTGGTCACACTGCGGCGGCCCTTCAGCTCCGGCGACGAGGACTCCATCGCGCAGATACTGGCCAACATACAGAGGTGTGTCTTCTTTTACCTAGTGTGCGACTCTGTGGCACCTTGTGTCCCAAGCTAGTGACATTGTGACACCTTGTGTAACTCGAGTGTGACACGGTGGTATTTTGTGTCCCTAGCCTATGATACGGTTGCACCTTGTGGCCCTAGCGTGTGACAATGTGGCACCTTGTGGCCCTAGCGTGTGACGCTCTGGTAGCTTGTGTACCTAGCGGATAAACGTTTTGTTCACAGATACGAGAACGAGCCAGACGCGGAGCCCCCGTTCGATCCGCCGCCGGGCGGGCCGTCAGCCGAGTGGCGCTCGCTGGTGCGCGGGCTGCTGGCGGTGCAGCCCTCGCGCCGCCACAGCTACCTCGACACGCTGCAGCACGCCGCGCTGCGCCACCTCGCCGCACGCCCTGTCCGCGACCAGGTACGCCAATACAGATCAATCCCCTTTAGATACTGCATAATGAACATTTTATTTATTTAGAAACAAACAGTCATACAGATCAATATAAAACACAAACATTACGTATATGTTATAGACTTACAGTTTCCTTAAAATATATGTATATGGTTAGGTAAACAATATTTAATATTGAAAAGTGCCACTTATATAAAGCAAAGTTTGTGTTCAAAGTCACCATTTTTGTGACTTTGTTTTTGTTCAAAGTCACCAATGCAGAGAGTGAAAATGCGGCGCTGTGATTGGCTAATCCAACGACACGCAGTTACTAAAATTTTTTATCACTTGAATAACGTGTGTGTGTGCGTGTGTGTGTGTGCGCAGGCGCCGCCGTGGGTGCCGCTGCTGCGCGGGCCGGAGGACGCGGCGTGCTTCAGCCCGCCGCCGCGCGCGCCCCTCCCCCCCAGCGCCGCGCCCTTCCGCGCGCGCCCGCCCTTCGCCGGCCAGCTGCCCTACATAGGTACTGGCACGATAGAATAAAGGACTTTAAATATTTGGCATTTTCAATTCAACTTTTAATAGTTCAAAGTCCAAGCATAGGTTATTGTGTCGCCGTGTGAAAATGAAAATATTTTATTCGAAGTAGGTAGCAGTGTACACTTTTCGAACGTCATTCTTTTTTCTACCTAATACGAGGTTCCTACCACTCGGAACTCGTATACCCACCGTTTCGGGAAGTGTTTGCGGAGTGAAAAGAAACGGTGGGCCCTTAAGAAACTCCCTCCAACACATTTTTTTTTAAAGTGCGTGTTGTGTGTCCTACCATATCCAATACTTATACTTCCAAATGCGACTACAAAATATGATCTTGACTATGTTTTTATGTGCAACATAGTTATATTAATCGTATTCTTTTTCATTTATATTGAAACAGGTCTTTAAATTTATGCTTTATTCCAGGTTATTCTTACGTGGCACCAGACGAACACGACGATAATAGCGGAGGCTTCAATTCGTCGCACGACTGCACTGCAATCAATCTAGCTACGTTCAAGTTAGTACCAGAAATTTGATAATTAAGTACTCTTAGCTGTTATATAGCTCTTGACAAATGAATCAGTATTCGAAATTGGAATTTAATAAAATAATATTATTGTAAACAGATCGGCAGAAAAGCTAGCTGCCCTGCGAGGGCGAGAGGTAGCCTCGTTACAGAGCAAGTTAGCGGCGGCGGAGGCGGCGGCGGCAGAAGAGGCTGAGAAGACTAGAAGGGAGGTTGACGCGGAGACCGAGAGGATGCGGGCGCGACTGCAAGCGGAGATCACGGCGCTCAGTCTGCAGACTAGGTAAGGATGTAGATAGTAACTGATATCTGAAGCAGAGGTAAAAATAAAAATAAGCTCTTAATCTTAAAGCTTGAAGTTAATTAAGATTGACTGTTGTCTTGAAATTTTTGACAAATTGTGTTTGGTACAGTATAGGGTCGTCTTGTCATTCTTATTTCATCATGTTGATGACAAGTCATATATTTCAGCCAAATGTGTAGCCATTTTGATAGCGCTCTCGGCAGCTTTCGTTAGCGCCACGCACTGCGGGTGTCAGGAAATAAACGACAGCTACTGATCTAACAAATAAAAATGACATAAAATGGTCTTTATCGGTTAGTCTTAAAAGATCTGAAGGATCGGAATCTTGCGCCACTTCTTGCGAGTTGATTATTTGCAAGGCGTTCATACGTACGAAGATACTCTTCGGGTCCTAGGACCTGTTTCTAAAACCAGCGCAATAAGTAAGCATTGTATCTTAAACGGAGTATTTTTCCAGACGACTAGAACGTCAAATCGAAGTGGAAAAAGAAGAGCGAATGGCCCTCGAGCGCACCAACCAAGAGCTTAGCATGCAAATGTCGAAACGCAATAGCGTGGAGACTAGAGCGAGCCAGGCTACCATCCGGGAGCTGGAGACGGAGCGAGATAGCATGAGGGAGGAAAACAGGCGGCTTGAGGATAAGGTGGCTGAACTGCAGGCGGAATGCGCGCGAGCCACGGCCGCAGCTGACTCGGCGCGCGCGCACCAGCGGCACTATAAGGTAAGTGCAACAATCACCTGTCTTCTTCAAGGTCGAGGGTTGTTAGTTTTATTGTAAGGGATGCCTGCAGGGCAGAGGCGGGTGTTCAAGTCTCCAGGTGGACTCATTATACAGAAGGTTAAGCGTTAGTTTGCTCATGTCTGTAGATTTAAATCTACTGTGTTATATAGGATAGAGAGGTGATGGTAATTGTTATATTACACAGAGATATCAGGACAATTGCCCGTACGATATAAGCAGATGAAAAGTAAAATAATATCTTTGTCTAAAAAAATAAGATACTGTGTATGGTATGTGTATCATTTATTTTGTAGTTTCTTTTTTTCTGTGAAAATCTTTATTATTTCAACATTCTGTAGTACCTGGTCAGTATTAACCTGCATTAGACACTATTAATGTTTTCTTTTTTGCTGTTGGTAAGACCTTATTCTTATATCAGGATATAATACAAAGCGCTCAAGAGTTGCGTCACAGAAGACTCACAGAAATCAACGTACGTGCTATAGTGAGTGCTTATACATATGTATAACCAGTGTATTACTGTACTTTAGTAGAGCTTAGTTGTATAGTGTGCTTTAGTCAGCTTATTTAGTAGTGTAGTTGTCAGTGCAGGCAGTAGCTATTAGTAATATAATTTATTGTCTGTCTTTTTACTTTCTGGAAAATATAAGAAATATGAGTAATTAAATATACTGGCGAATCGAGGTTGAGACAACATCATTGATAACTTTGTTTATGGAAAGTATACGGGTAAATCAGTGTGTTTCTCAGACTCATGTCCATCGGCAATCTCTACTGCTTAAACAGTTAACACAAATATTTAAAATGTTCGATATGTTCTTATTCTCATTTTTTTGTGATAATCGTGCAACAGAAAGTTACATAGTGGTTTTGGTTCATATCTCAGGAAATTAGATCAGTGACGAAAATGGTTTTAGAGTTCTCAAAAAAATTCAGATTATTCAGAAAATATCGTTTTTTATTTACTCCATACTAAAATTACTTGCATCTCTTTTACTCCTCTAAAATTGTACATAGATTGTATATTTCCACATAAAGCGCTCTTAATGAACCCACATTTTTATTCATAATATTGTCACAAAGTTAAGTTCAAATGTTCGTTACAGGATTCCATAGCAAAAGAACGAGCGTTGCGTCGTCAAACTCTGACGGGAGGCGAGAACGAATCCCGCGAGGCCGCCGCCCGGTTGGCTAACGCAGAGGCTCAACTGGCCAAGGAAACCAGATCCAAGGAGCAAACAGAGAAAAAACTTGCGACTGTCGAGGAGGAGAACAGAAGGTTGCAGAGTGATTTGGATGATGCCAGGAGAGAGCTCGCGAGGAGTCAGGTATGTACTACGTACTCGTATTTACATTAAAACTATCATTTCTTTTATTAGAAACCGAGATAAACTATCGTAATTTCCGGCACACCTTAGGAGCTAGTATGATTCGGTCCAAGAAAGGGTAGACGAAGAGACAAGCTGTATGTTATATATTTAGTTCAAAGAATAAGATTTTGTAGTTGTAAACATTATTTACATTAGATTTGATGGGTGAAAAGTATTATTAACAGAAAGACAAAATGGAAATTGTTTTTAATTTCTTAGTACCTATCTTAAGAAAACTGCAAATTATCAACAGGATGACAGTTGTCGGTAATTGTGAATGTTGTCGTAGTTTTTAAGGCCATGTTTTATTTCATCACAGGAGCAATTGGGCGAGAAGCGCCGCCTGGCCGACACCACTGGCGAGCACGCGCAGACACTGCAGCAGCAGCTGGCGCAGGAGCGCGTGAGGGTCACCTCGCTGCTCGCGCAAGTGCAGGTAACTTGGCCCTCTGGTTTGTTCCTTATCAATCATATTGTTGTCATCAACATTTTAGAATGGAATTATATGATTTTTAAAAAAGTGAAACCAGTAACGAAATTAAATTGTAGGAAAAAACTATTTCAGACTGTAGTAATAATAAAAGATAGAAATAAATTGTACGAGCCCCAGCTTAGTTGACGGCTTTGACTCAGTACATTCAAAGGTGAAGTTTGCAGGATGTTAGTTGAAGTTAAAAGTTTAAGTTAAAACACGACGTTCATTTTATAAAATTACAACACAGTTTTAAAGTTGACTTCCGATTCCGTTGAGTGTTAATTGCAAACTTAATACATACAAAAAATATATTGATTAGCTGTACTTAAATTTAATAACGATGACGCACGATATGTTACATAAACAAAATGTGCGGTCTTTGAACCGTACATACTCCGCACGCGGAGAAGAAGAAAAAAGTTAAATCTAAAAGTTAGAATAGGAAGTCTTTACAAAACTTAAATTAATCGAAGTTGAAGGACGGGTTCGCTGTGGCAGTTTCCTTGCTTCGTTTTGATGGCTGCACCTGCTCTAGTTCAATATCTTCGTAGACTGGTCGGCGCTACTCGCCGCCGCCGCGCGCTGGCGCCGGCGCTGCCGCCGCTGGCGCATTGTTATTGTTGGCGTGGCGGCGCGGGCGGCGCGGCCAGCGCTTCCTCGCCGCCCACGCGACACCGGCCGCGACAGCCACGCCCAGCATAGTGTAGCCCAATGCGTACTGATGTACGTCATGAGTAGATAATTGTGTCGAGTAAGAAAAATCTTCTTGAAATTTCAGTGATTTCAGTTTTTCGTCAATTTGCTGAAACTCTTTGTTTTCGTTGAACAATAAGGTCTTTGGCATGTTATGTATTGTTAAATTTACAATTTTGTTCATTGGAGATTTCAATTCAGGAACTGTCAAATCTGATTGTATTTTTATGTTACTGTTATATTGGTTCCGTGAATATATAGTTAAATCTTTTGCTTGTAGTGTACATCCTTGTTTTAAGGTTACTATTCCACAGAAACCCAAATTATGAACTGTTACGTCATTTTCACAAACAGCTCGTAAGGCACAATGGCCACAGCAAATAACTAACCATGTATTTAGTTTATGTAATTGAATCCACCTATCTTGTCATTTATCTATCTTCATATTGCAAGGCAGTGTGCTCTGGTGATCCAATAGCCTTACTTCACAAGGCGCTCTATCGTTGCGCAAATTATAAATTGGAGTGCTTGCTATACAAACAAAAATATCTGAGCGTAGTTGTGTACACAGCTTTATGTCTTGTTCATTCATACTCATGTAGGTATTTTTCCGGAAGTTTATTGCCAAATAAGGTGACTCGGTTTGTATCCATTTTGAAATGTTTTCTTGCGTCTTCATAGGCAACGGAATGACTCGATGAACCGTGAACTCTTCATCACATGTTAAGGGTATATGAATTTCAAATAGAAAAAAGTCGTTCGTGACCTAGCTTTGACGTATAACAGTTTATAAATATTCTTAATATCCGCTTGTATGTTGTCTACAGGGAAAGACAAAGTTCTCGGAAGTTTTCCGGATATTTCGTTCAGTTGTTTGATTAAGTTTATCTGTGTAAATAGGTGAATGTCGATGTGACCTTGATATACGTCAGTTAAAGTTTCAAACAGGGTTTCTTGCACAGTTTTTAGGCTTTCCAGAAGCAGATACGCAGTAAAGGAGGAAGTGCTGAAGTAGTTAGCTGATGTGATTATTTCAAGAGCATTTTCCATTTTTGCGAGGCTTGCATTGGTCTGTTCTATGAATTTGTTCATTAATGAGAATTGTCTATGAATAGTTTCTTCGTTTTTTCTCAAAACTTCATTCTCAAGTTCTACTATCGAGGTTTGATTTTTCGCAAGTTCCATCAAATAGTTTTCATTTTTATGGATAGCTTGAATATCTTGTTTATATTTTTCGGCAAAATGCTGGTCCAAGATGCCGAATAAGCCGTTGGCAATGTACCCAACGCCATCAACCAATCCACGTTTCCTTCTGGAAGTTAAATGTTTGTGTGGGTCTAGAAGGATGCTATTGTAGTAGGTAAGTAGATCGAATTCATGATACAGCTGATTCATCGTTGGTCGGCATAGCTGTTGTTCCATTTTTTCACAGATATAACTAATTCCATCCAAATAGTTTTTCATTTTTGTTACTCCATTCCAGTACATAGTTAAGTTATAAAACATCAATAAATTCCATTCATCATGAATCAGTTTAATTTTTCCCACGGTATCATAGTAGATAGGCCGGTCGTATTCGATTTTAGTTATGTCTAAGTTAGTTTTCATTGCAGCGGCGTTTGCCCCTGATATTAATGTAAACATTAACATCAACATCATGACGAATGTCATAAAAAACTGCTTCCTATTTGCTTGCTTGAGTTAGATGTAGATTGTTTTGTTTTTTCACCTTCGTCTTGGTGTTCAGGAAGAGGAGACAGTTTCACAACCGGTCGCTTGATTACTCCCGTCTTGGTCTTCAGTGACGTCACACGCACGTGACCATCGCTGCCTGGGTGAAGCTCGGTTACTCGTCCCATGGCCCACTTTCCAGGAGGTAGATTATTTTCTTTAATTAACACGATGTCACCTTCTTTCAGATTTTTCATAGTTTTCTGCCACTTGCTTCTGACTTGCAATGGATTTAAATAATCGTTTGACCAGCTCTTCCAAAACTGCTGTAACATATGCTCGTTTAGTTGCCAACGTTTCCTTATATCGACATTTTTGACGTCACTATAGTCAGACTGCGGAATCGACATTATTGCGCTGCCAGTGAGGAAGTGACCTGGCGTTAAGCAGTTGTAAAATTCTTCTGGATCTTCAGTTAAAGGACACAAAGGCCGGGAGTTCATGCATGCTTCGATCTTTGATAACAAGGTTGAAAGCTCCTCAAACGTGAGCTTTTGATCTCCCATGACCCGGCGTAAGTGATGCTTCATTGATTTGACCGCTGCTTCCCACAGGCCTCCAGCACTAGGCCATGCAGGACAGTTGAAATGCCAATCCACGTTTAGTTTGTTTATTTTATCGAAGAAGTCCGGCGACATTAGTTGTTTGAAATCATTGAACTCGTTACGTAGTGCCTTTGCTGCACCAACAAAATTAGTCCCGCAATCAGAGTACACATGTTTAGGTATTCCTCGTCTTGCACACATTCTTTGGAATGCAGCTATAAATGTTTCTGTGCTTAAATCAGATACCAGCTCAATATGAACAGCTTTAGTGCACATACAGATAAATATCGCTATGTATCCTTTCGATGTCCTTACGCCTCTTCCTTTGTTTATTTTTATGTCTACGTGCCCAGTGAAATCAACACCTGTGTGCGTGAAGGGGCGCGACGGGGTGATTCTTTGTTTAGGTAGATCACCCATTATTTGGTAGGTATTAGTAGCGTTAAATCGATGACAGCGCACGCAGTGACGTAGTTTCGCTTTGACCGCTCGGTTGCCACCTACTATCCAGTACAGTTGCCGGATGTAGGCTAAAGTTAGTCTGGCGCCGCCATGAAGGACTCTCAGATGAGCATTTTCTATGATGAGTTGCGTTAGTTTTCCTTTATTTGGCAGGATAATAGGGTTTTTCATGTCACCTCGTAGTTCAGAATTTTTTAGACGACCTCCGACTCTAATCAATCCTTTTTCATCCAAATAAGGATTCAGTTTGAATAATTTACTCCTGTTAGACACAGTATTGTGTTTTAATAGTTGTTTATGCTCTTATTCAAACTCAGTTTGTTGAATATACTTAATAATATTCAATGTGGCTGCATTCAGTTCCGACGAAGTTAGGTAGTCGGTGTCATCTTTCTTTTTGTTGCTTAAGTTTGAAATAAATCGCAACACCCAGGCGCTCACTCGAATAAGTCGTGTAAATGAGCTATATTTGTTTATCAGTACATTTATGACGTTATCATTGTTGTTTGACTGTAGGGTTGTACATGCTTGTTTCTTCTGGCCCATATTTATCGTAAATGTAATGTTTGATTTTTGTGATAGTTTATCATCAAGAGATTTTTTCATGAAATCAGGGCCTTGCCACCAGAGTTCATAATTGATGAGTTTTTTCGGTAAAAGTCCTCTGGATGCACAGTCAGCTGGATTTTGCTCTGTGTTTATGTAGTGCCAGTTTTCAGCTGGAATAACAGCAGTTGTTTTAGTAGTTCTGTTTGCCACATATCTTTCCCATCTCGAACTTTCTCCTTTCAGCCATGCTAATACTACTTGGGAGTCACACCAAGCAAAAATTCTGATCTTCTTTTCTTTCAAGGCTTCAGTTACTTTCTTCATGAGTTGTGATAACAATACCGCTCCACAGAGTTCAAGTTTAGGAAGTGAAACATTATGCGACTTTGGCACAACCCTAGTTTTGGCGGCTATCAAGTTGATCGTTGTTTCGCCTTGCTCGTTTCTTATGCGACTGTAGATAACGCCTGCATAAGCCTTTTCACTCGCATCGCAGAATCCATGAAGTTCTATCTCATTTTCAGTTCCTCCAATCCATCGACAGAGACGTAGATTTTTTATTTCAGGAAGTTCAGCCTCCAGTTTGAGCCATTTTTCTAAAATGTGATACGGTAGAATATCATCCCATCCAATATCATTTAGCCACACTTCTTGAAATAATAACTTGGCAGACACAGTTATAGGTGAAAGCCAGCCCAAGGGGTCGTAAAGCTGCGATATTTTGGACAAAAGTTTCCTTTTTGTGATTCGATCCTCTATTTTATTTTCAAAGTCCCAATTAAAAATAAATGTGTCCGATTTTGGATTCCAACTCAACCCTAAAGTTTTCATAGTTTCGTCGTCCTTGAATTCAAATAGAGTTTTTGTTGAAATTTGATCTTCTGATAGATTTTCCAGCAATTTAGGATCATTACTGGACCATTTTCTCAAGTTCATGCCTCCTTTTTTCAATAGATTAATGATGGACTCTTGTATATGTAGGGCTTCGTGAAGGGAGTTATGACCGCTAATTAGGTCATCAACATACAGTTCATTTTGCAGTATTTTGGCGGCCTCGGGGTAGGTACTTTCCTCATCGATGGCTAACTGTTTGAGCGTTCTCATAGCCAACCACGGTGCAGACTTGGTACCGTATGTTACTGTACTAAGTTGTAGCGATTGTAGTTTTTTATTAGGTGAGTCACGCCATATGATTTTAAGCAAATTTTGTTGATCTTCTGAAATCCATATGTTCCGGTACATTTTTTCAATATCGGCAGTATACACATACTTGTAGTTTTTCCATTTAATAAGTAAAGATTGAATATCTTTTTGAAGATTTGGACCTTTCATCATGACGTCATTCAAACTGTAGCCAGTAGTAGTTTTTTGAGATCCGTTGAAGACTACTCGCAGTTTCGTAGTGAGGGATTGCTCCCTTATGACCTTGTGGTGGGGAAGATAGTATTCCACTTCATTTTTTGTGCTAGTACAAGGTTGCATATGTTGTAATTCAATATATTCGTGAATAAATTCCTTATACATTGCTGCGATTTTTTGTTGCCTTTGTAATCTATTTTCTTGTTGTAAAAATTGGGAAATAGCCACATGTTTTGATTGACCCAATTGTTTTTCATAGTTTGGGTACATAGGCATTTTTACTATGTACTTTCCATCAGACCCTCGTTGAGTAGTTTTCTTAAAAAAACCTTCACAGTAGTCGTCATCCGATATATCGTTTTTGTTCGGCAAAATATCTTCAGTTTCCCAGTATTTTGAGATTTCATTCAAGTTAATTAAAGTTGCATGGCATTTTAAAGTTTTAAGTTTTCCGCATAATATCCAGCCCAGTTGAGTTTGTTGGGCAATGGGAGATTGTTGATCTCCTTTTAGGACTCCATCCATGATGATATCAGCGTAAATATCGGCCCCAAAAAGCAAGTCTACAGAGCGTGACACGTAGAACTCTGGATCAGCTAGTTTCAGATTTTGAATTTGTGGCCAGTTAGTTTGTTTGAAAGTGCTGTTAGGCAGGTTATTGATCAGTTTCTTCATTACCAGTACTTCAGTTTTAAATTCATAGTCTGTGTGTATTGACTTGCATTCTAGTTCTAATTTTCCTCTGCAATCTCCAGACACTGAGCCTACTCCAGAAATAGTAG
The DNA here is from genome assembly GCA_958295455.1 of Coleophora deauratella. NCBI lineage: Eukaryota > Metazoa > Arthropoda > Insecta > Lepidoptera > Coleophoridae > Coleophora > Coleophora deauratella. Next base: position 5,754,039 of record OY282409.1, on the reverse strand, counting down.
ACGCGAATTTTTTACGGGGAAGTCGTAACATCTGTGCTGCATTCTCACTCATCAGATTTACTTGAGATCCCTGGTCTAATAACGCCCTTAGTGTGACGTAAGACCCATCAATAGATTTTACTTTCAGTTGAATAGTTGGCAACAAGATTTCCATCTCGTCATGAGATAAATGGTTAGCAGTTTGCTCCTTAGAAGTCGAGGGTCGTTGACCGTTGTAAAATTTTTCATTACTTGGTTTCAATACAGTTTTGATTGAATTATTGTGCAATAGCGTATGATGCGGCAAATTGCATTCTTTGCAGTTTTTTGTTGATATGCATTCCATATTGCCATGGCTAAATAAGCAGTTTTTACATATCGGCATTTTAGCAACTGTTCTGTTTCGTTCGGTAATGTCCATGTCAACAAACTTGCGACACTGCATTAACACGTGACTTCCATTGCACAATGGGCATTTTCCATTTGTTGTGTGATATGTTTTAGAGAAAACATTTTTTGTTTCGTAGGTATGTTTGTTGAAATGTGAAAATGGTTTCTTATATACAGGATGTTGTTTTTGTTGAACAGATGTTTCTTTTTGGCGCGGTTTCATGGTTTCATACGCCATGAATTTGTTTTCCAGGAAAAATGTAAATTCATCCAAGTTTGGTATTTCTCTTGGTTCTCGTAGCTCCTTAATGTACTCATTGTATGTAGTTGAGTCTAGTTTTTGAGACATCAAATGAACGATCATGGGACCCCAGGATGAGACATTGAGGCCTACGTTAGAAAGGCCGTTCAGACTCTCTATAATGACATCATGCATTTTCTTGAGCGAGTAGGCATTAGGCTGTTGTATTGTAGGCAGTTGCAGCATAGAGTTAATAAAAGATGTAAACAATAGTCGACGGTTATCGTATCGCTGCGTTAAAATTTCCCAACAGGAGTCGTAATTTTCCGAACTGATGCCGAGGTGGTGGACTAGTCTGTCAGCTTCTCCTTTGAGTTTTGTTTTTAAATGCTGCATTTTTTGTGCTTTAGATATTGTTGGATTATTGTGAATTGTTCCCATGAAAATATCTTTAAATGAGATCCACTGGAGATAGTTTCCCGAAAATTCTGGTACTTCAATTCTTGGGAGTAGAGGCCTGATAGTGAAGATTTGTTCATAGTTTGCTGTTTAAAGTTCTTCTCAAGCTGTCATATTTGTTTTCTATAGTCGCGAATAAACGATAGTAGTCTTCGTTAGAACCATTTAAAAGTCTATCCAGCATCCAGTGTAACTTGTCAATAGCTTCCCATTTAGATTTCAGTATGCTTAGGTGATCTTCCATTTCCCATTTTTGAGAAATTTCGGCAATATTTATCTTAGATATAGCTCGTTCAATAGCTCTAAAATTACCTTCTTGTTGATTTAGCAAATCCATAACCTTGTCATATTCTGGTTCACCCGGTTTAATTTCGGTTGTTAACTTTATTTGTTCCGTACCTTGCGCAGTTGTAGTTGAAGATAACAGCAGCATCCGTTGTAAAATATCTTGTTTTGTTGACTCATACATCTGATTTGTTTTTTCGTACACAAAATCCGTAAAATACTCAGCGTTTTTGTCAGCATTTTCGTTGAGAATTTTATGACGTTCATCAAAATCCTTCCACTGATCTTCCAAAGATGTTAACCGCTTCATGAGATAATCGGCTGTCTTCCTAGATGGGCCATCCTTCTTGTAGTTAGAACAGAGACTTTTGACGTTTTCGAAAGCCTTCCTATCAAGCTAACAACAATGGAAGTTCATCCATTGTTGTTAGCTTGATAGTTGTATTGGACTTCAGACCACGAAGTTTTCGAAGTTTTCAGCCCTTTCTTCCTCAAGGTTTCTTGAGAAAATTGTAGCTCAGTTTGCTTGAAATCTCGCAGTGACGTGCGCCTTCTCAATCCACGCCGGTGAGACCCGCTTGTGGGAGGCCGGCTGGACCGATCGCTTTCACTTTGAGAAAACAAAACACACTAAGCTCCAAATGTTCAGTTTCCAAAGGCTCGAAGGACCATAATGTACGAGCCCCAGCTTAGTTGACGGCTTTGACTCAGTACATTCAAAGGTGAAGTTTGCAGGATGTTAGTTGAAGTTAAAAGTTTAAGTTAAAACACGACGTTTATTTTATAAAATTACAACACAGTTTTAAAGTTGACTTCCGATTCCGTTGAGTGTTAATTGCAAACTTAATACATACAAAAAATATATTGATTAGCTGTACTTAAATTTAATAACGATGACGCACGATATGTTACATAAACAAAATGTGCGGTCTTTGAACCGTACATAAATGCTAAATTATAAATACACGTTAAAAACAAAGGCAAATACTTTAAATTCGTTGTCATTGCATTTAAAAGTATAGTTGTAATTGTGTTAACTACTGGGTATCGAGTATAGCTGTTTATGTAGGTACCTCGGTTGTTTGTTTATGCTGCTGTATGAACTATGGTTAGGCTGTTTATAGTTTCTTAGGTATAGTGCTACATTTATAGATACCATATATATTTAGTGCTAAGCTCAGAATAAAGGCGTAGATTATCGAAGGTACCAATTATTCATCCAGAACGATGAGATCACGTCATATGTAACTAACTGGATAGATTTAAATTAGTGCATTATGCTCTGCGACAAGAACGTTTTAGGATCGAGTGACTTGAGTTCGCTAGCCTTTCGCTTAGTATAACACCTATTTTTAGTTAATCGCTAAGGTCAGACAAGGTCTGTGTTACGTGTATTGTTATGAGAGTTTGGTGCGATTAAAGGTATCAATAAGTATTACTAAAGCGTGGTTGTAAGTGTGAGCTAAACGAGTGTTGTTCACTGCGGCCTTAGTTAGTTCGACACAAGGGATTGTGACGTGAGTTTCTGTGGTACGTTCATGTCTAGTGAGTCAACCAGGTGGAGTGTTAATGTTAGAATCGATAAAGTCATAAAATGGTATATCAAGAAGTGTGCGTCTTTTAGTCAGTGCTAAAATTTTATGTTTGTAACGCGCTATATTGATGCTATATGGACGGTAAAAAGGTAAGACTCCAAGGAAATATTTTTAGGGTGTCGTACCTCAAAAGGAAAAAGGAACCCTATATTATCACTCGTGTGTCTATCTGTCTGTCTGTCACAGCCAATTTACTCCCAATCTGCTGTGGACCGATTAAATTGAAACTTAGTACACATATAGATACTGTGATCCAAACACGGACGTGTAACCTACAAATGAACTTTGAGCGTGGGAGTCTTTTTAATTTATATTGTGTGTGGGTGACAGGAGCTGGAGCGCGCCGTAGCGGAGGCGGGCACGCGCGAGGCGGCGCTGGAGGAGCAGTGCGCGCGCACCGAGGCGCGGCTCAACGAGCGGCTCGAGGCCGCCGAGGCGCGCGCCGCCGCCGCGCTGCAAGACGACGCCCGGCATCGGGAGAAGGTGGCCGCTATACTACATAGATACATAGACAGATATAGGAGCTGGAGCGTGCTAAAACGACGCCCGCCACCGCGAGGAAGTGAGCACTATAATGTCTCTTCGTTAACAACCCATATCGTCCCCACTGCAGAGGCACGGGTCTCTTCACATAACTCGGGAAGGTTACGCCATATTCCAAGACGGGCCAAGCCCGGATTGGTGGAGGTGGCGGGGCGAGTGCTCAACCCCAGTGTCAGAAGTTTTCAAGCCGCCTATAAGGCTTCCGACATAACGACTGCTATCTAGTGATAGCAGCAGGCACCGACGGCTTAGCGTGCTTTTGATATATCTATTTTAACATATTTTCCATAGGTGAACACATTAGAACAGCTAGTGCGACAGCTAGAGCGCGAGGTCAGCGCGCTAGAGAGCCGCACCACCTGTCCCATCTGCGCCGCGCGGCACACTGACGGCGGCAAGGACGCGCACAGCGACACGGAGAGCGTGGGCGAGGGCAGGGACGGGGGAGACGGCAAGCAAGGAGACGGAAAGGCCGCCAGTGAGGTGACGGCTCAGGTGACCGTGCTGAGGGAGCAGCTGGAGCGCGCTGAAGCACAGTTGGAGGTTAGTTGGATGTTAGTCACTGACAACAGGTATGTGACACAGTATGTGCAGAAGATGGACCACCAAAGAAGTATCCGCGGCAGTGGTATTTAAGGAAGGTGTTGCATAGCTTAGGCAAGCTAAAGCTCAAAGATGAACATATCTTTATTATACTTGCAGAAACTAATCAATATGCTATGTTTAACAATCCAAAAACAACTGTTAAAAAATGTTTTTAATTAATAATTGTTACAGGCTCGCGCTGAAGAGATAGCTGCGCTTCGTCAAGAAGCTAGGACGGCGAACTTGGCTAGATGGCGGAAGGTAATTTAATAACCGCCTCTTCATAACTAGTTTATAAATGTATCAGACATATTTTAACAATATATTCTCATCTACAGGAACGCGAATACAACGAGCTATCGGTTGAGGCTAAATCGTCGGGTCGCGACGTGAAACGTCTCGAGGAGCGGCTGCAAACCGCGGTGGAAGCGCGCAAGATTGCGGAACAGAAGGCCAACACGTTGCAGAGCGAGATGGCTATATTGAAGCCGCAGCACGAGCGAGCGAGCAAGGATGTCGAGCGGCTGAAGGAGCAGCTGGAGAAGTTGCAGAAAACGCATGAGACTGTGCAAGCTGAAGTGGACAGGTATGATATGATTCGGCATGGGATAAGATAGCCAGTTCCCCATTGCGTTGGGGAATCTTGGTAAGTCCGCTTCCATCTTCGGCACATTATCAATTACCACCAGGTGAGTTGATTCCAAGGGCTTACAAATTGTGGATTAAAAAACAATAAGAATAACGTAATGAGAAATCTTTTTTTGGAAAAAAATATTATTTATAAGTATAGCTAAAAACTTTTGCAGTAGAAACAACATAACCTTAATACCAGATGAAAGACTTACTTTATCATTAGTTCTCGTTCGTTCTGTCGTACTGCATGATTATAATCACGACTGAGTCTTCTTACACTATTTTACTGTTAAAACATTTAAAAACATTGTGGTGGTTTCCTATCTGTTTATAACACCCCAGACCGCGTGATTCTGATTATTGTATAGATTGGTTATATAACATTTGACATTCCGTCTTTAGGTCACGCAACGACATCCGCAAACTGAAGAGCGAGCTGCAGTACAGCGAGAAGAGACGCATCCACGCGGAGGAACAGGAGGAGCTCTGCAGCCGCGAGCGCTCTCAGATCTGCGACGAGCTCGCCTGCTTGCGCGCTCACAACGCGCAGCTGACTCAGGTAAGGTGCCCGTTGGCTGTCGCTTACAAAATTATAAAAAAAGCGGCCAAGTGCGAGTCAGACTCGCCCATGAAGGGTTCCGTAGCAGCAAGTAACATAATATAAAAGTTTTTGTAGTTCGTTGTAACTTGAATGAAAGGTAAATTGCGGTTTACGATTTATGACGTATTAAAAAAAATCTACTTACTAGATATCGTTCAAACCAATTTTCGGTGGAAGTTTGCATGGTAATGTACATCATATATTTTTTTTAGTTTTATCATTCTCTTATTTTAGAAGTTACGGGGGGGGGGGGGGACACATTTTACAACTTTGGAAGTGTCTCTCGCGCAAACTATTCAGTTTAGAAGAAAATGATATTAGAAACCTCAATATCATTTTTGAAGACCTATCCCTATAGATACCCCACACGTATAGGTTTGATGAAAAAAAATTTTTTGGGTTTCAGTTCTAAGTATGGGGAGCCCCCAAAATTTATTGTTTTTTTTTCTATTTTTGTGTGAAAATCTTAATGCGGTTCACAAAATACATCTACTTACCAAGTTTCAACAGTATAGTTCTTATAGTTTCGGAAAAAAAGTGACTGTGACATACGGACAGACAGACAGACAGACAGACAGACAGACATGACGAATCCATAAGGGTTCCGTTTTTTGCCATTTGGCTACGGAACCCTAAAAATTGGATTTTAATTAAAGTTGGTTTGTGAACTTGATTGATTTATTTGAAAGACCAGTTTTTATTTTATTTCATGAATTTTGATAGGTTCGACTCAAGATATTTTCCCCTATTATTATTATTATTATTTGGGAGTAAAGGGGTATAGGACCAAAGGAGGGCCCTATTGGATCACTGCGACCTGGGTAGATCTATTGTAATCACTGCCCCTGTTATATTATATCCTCAAGGCCAATAGTTCTAATGAACTGTAGGATGCACTTGGGATCGAGTTCCCTAATGACCTCTGGAGTTATCATCGGTCCACCTAGAGATCGGCTTCTGGCTTGGACCAGTGCCTTGCACTCGCAGAGTATATGAAGAGGAGTTTCCTCTTCCTCGAGGCAGAATCGGCACTCGTCCGTATCTGCAAGCTTCATTTGATAGAGATGTTTGTTAAGCCTGCAGTGGCCAGTAAGAGTTCTGACTAGAATCCTAAGTCCAGGCCTAAGAAGTCGTAGTGCTCTAGACGTGTATTCCCGCGAAAAACCAGATATGAGCGCTTTCGAATGCTTTTGGCCTGGGGCACTAGCCCAGAGTGTTCTACTCTGTTCCTTAGCCCATTCCTGCAGCATTCTTCTTCCGGTGCAACAAGGCACTCCCACTATTGGTTCGGGGCCAATAGTTGGTGCCTCCGCTCCGTTTCTAGCTAGCTCATCTGCTATTTCGTTCCCCTTGATGCCACTGTGTCCAGGCACCCAACATAAGGTGACTTTGTTGTGTCTTCCTAGCTGATTAAGTGCGTTGGCGCACTCAAGGGTAAGTTTTGAATCAATCTCATGTGATTTCAGTGCCATAAGGGCTGCCTGACTATCCGACAATATGATTATGTTTCTATTTTGATAGGACCTCAGGTTTTCTTGCACGCATCTTATTATTGCGTACATCTCTGCCTGAAATACCGTCGCATGCGAGCCTAGACTGTATGACTGCTTCGTCTCCGAGTCTCCTCCGCATACTCCAGCACCGGCAAAACCCTCTTTTATGGAACCATCTGTGAACCAGATGAGGTCACCAGATTTGAGAGTTTCGGGAACCGCACAGTTCCACTCGTCCCTACGCGGTACGTGAATCGTGTACAGTTTGTTGAAACTGTACTCCTTTAAGAGGACATCGGATGGCATGGCCAGTGCTGGGTTTACGATGAGTGCATCAAGGAGATCCCTCATTACCACTGATTGCCAGACTGTCCTGCCACCGTCCATAGCACGCAGCATGGCCATCCTGGCCTCCTTCTGTACATGGATGTGCAGCGGTTCGAGGTTTAAAATAGCCTCTAGTGCTGCAGTGGGAGTCGATGAGATAGAGTTTGTAGCCATTCGACAAGGAATTCTTTGTAGGCTGTTAAGTGCAGCGATGCATGTCGATTTTCGGGTCTTACTGTGCCACGCTGCACATCCGCAGGCAACCATCGGCCGCACTATGGATGTGTAGGCCCACAGCACCGATTTGGGCTGCAGCCCCCACCGGGATTCCACCAGCCGACAGCATGCACCTAGCGCTATCTTAGCCTTCCTTACGACATGGTCAATTTGTTTATTCCAGGTAAGTTTGTCATCAAGGATTACTCCTAAGTACTTAACTTCCCGTGAAAACGGTATAGTCCTACCAAAAAGAGTGGGAGGCTTTAAGCCCTCCGTTTTTCTTTTTCTGGTGAAGGGGACTATATTTGTTTTCTCCGCATTTACTGAGAGCTGGAATTCGTTACACCACCGTTCTATCCTGAAAAGGGCCTGTTGCAGTTGTTCTGAAATTGCAGAGGGACACCCCCCCCACTATTGACACAACCAGATCATCTGCATAGCCCTGTGTGTCCAGGTTTGCTCCGTTGAGCTCTTCAATCAGGCAAGTCAACCACAAGGGACCATTCTAGAGGAGACAAGACTCCGCCCTGCGAGCAACCTCGTGTTAGTCTCACTTCCAGAGTATCTCCAAGTAGTGTTGTTTTGACTGTCCGATTAGTCAACATTGACTTAACCCAGTTAATTGTAGTCAAGTCAATGTTCCGCATCTTCATACATTTCAGTATAACGTCAGTTGCCTTTGGGCTCATAATATCCAATTCCTAAAATATCCAAATCCTATAACACCCGTTTCCTAAAATATCCAAATCCCATAACATCCATTTCCTAAAATATCCAAATCCTATAACATCCGTTTCTTGAAATATCCAAATCCCATAACATCCTTTTCTTGAAATATCCAAATCCCATACCATCCGTTTCTTAAATATCTAAATCACATAACATCCGTTTCTTGATATAGCCAAATCCCATAACATTTGTCTTAAAATATCCAAATTCCATCCGTTTCCAAATAGCATAGAATCCGTTGATCAAAATAACCAAATCTAAAAATTTTCAGTTCCTGTCCATAATATTATAACTTCTAACTTTAATATTATAAATGTGAAAGTATGGATGTTTGACTGCGTTTTCCACTCACGCCAAAAATGCTGAATGGATTTGGAGGTGTGATTCAATATATGTAGGTAAAGGCTGAGGAACAACACAAACGGTAAAAGGAAGTTCTGGAGAAAATCGTTGCTTTCTGGAGGATAGTCATAGAAACGATAGTCATATTCACGCGTGTGGACTGTGGATAGGATAAAGATCCAAATATTACGAAAATACATTGTACAGCCACGCTGCGCATACTTTCTCGCGAAACCCATAAAGGGTATAGCAGGATAAGTATAGCGAATTGGGCCTCATATGGGAATTTACTTCAAAATTTGTGTGTCAGTATCGCCTTGATATACAAACGCCATTTATATGAGTTACACCGCAGTACTCCGCTTTGACCTTGAGATATATTAAATATATTATTTGCATGAAAGGGTTACCTAAAACCTCGCATTTGTTTCAAGTTTCTAACTTTAATAGTTTCCAAGTTAACTCATTCAAAGTATCATAACAAAAAGCTGTTACAATACTTCAAAAAAATAAATTTAGATAAATGGTAAAATATGTTATCACTTTCTTCGTAAGACATTTCTACTAACCATTCATAATGTGAAAGCAGAAAGTGATTACACATTTTACCTTTTATCGAATTTAATGTTTTCGAGGCATTGCAAAAGCTTTTTTGTTATTATAATAATTGTTATAATTATTTACAATCTGTACATGTTTGAATAATGCATGTATTTTTTATTAACGTCCTACTCTACTAACTGGTATGTTTATTTTGCGTTGAGTTTAATTTTTTTTCGTTGAACCAACTTTTTTCGAAAGTTTCTTTTATAATTATATATGCACATCAAGATCTACAACATATATATATATATATTTATTGTGATTGTCACTCATAAGGAACTGTGAAATAAATAATAATATATTTTTTTAAATTTGAATTGTATCCATAATTGATCTAAAAATCCTTTAAAAATACATTATATGCATCGAAAGGTTACGTAGAACCTCGCATTGGTTTTAAATATCTAACTTTAAAAGTTTCCAAGTTATAATACTTTGAATGAGAGCCATAGTTACGCTCTTTTTTTAAATATCTCAATGTCAAAGCGAAGTACTGCGGTGAAACTCATATCGCATCAAAAACATAAAATATGTGAAAATGGGAGCCAAGTTCAATATTATGATATGGTGTGGTTGTCAACTTTACCGAGAAAAGAATTGAGATCTAAATGGATGCCAAGGTCTGTAGACAATCCTGAAATTGATTTATAAGAAGGTATAACATTTTTAAGTACATTTAAAACATAATGTCTTGTTTTTTACTGCTACAACAATGTTTGCTATTTAAAAAGAACGACTTTCTAAATTTAAATAGTAGAATTATTTACACAAAGCAAATATCTTATGATCTATTTAACCTCAACTTTGACTTGACTAGTTTTCACATACTAGTCATCTTACATTTGGCTTATCAACGTATCATCTTTATGTTTTTTTTTTTTTATGTGATAAGGAAGGCAAACGAGCAAGTGGGTCACCTGATGGTAAGTGATCACCACTGCCCATAGACACCTGCAACCCCGGAGGGGATTGCAGATACGTTGCCAACCTAGAGGGCTAAGATGAAATGCCTCTTGTGCCTGTAATTTCCTCGGCTTTCTTACTCTCCACACCGGAACACAACAGTGCAAGCACTGCTGCTTAGCGGCAGGATTAGCGAGTAAGATGGTGGTAGCGATCCGGACGGACCACGCACAAGGTCCTACCACCCGCAAAACAAACGATTAACGTTTAACGTCCTGTTAAACGCAAGTTCTTGTTTTTATACTAAAAGGTTCTATGCTTCTAAATATTTCATGTCTGGATGCTGGTAAAAACTAGCCAAGTCAATGTTGAGGTTAAATAGATAATAAGATATTTGCTTTCTGTAAATAATTCTACTATTTAAATTTAGAAAGTCGTACTTTTTAAATAGCAAACATTGTTGTAGCAGTAAAAAACAAGACATTGTGTTTTAAATTTACTTAAAAATTTTATACCTTCTTATAAATCAATTTCAGGATTGTCTACAGACCTTGGCATCCATTTAGATCTCAATTCTTTTCTCGGTAAAGTTGACAACCACACCATATCATAATATTGAACTTGGCTCCCATTTTCACATATTTTATGTTTTTGATGCGATATCACTACTTTTTGTCAGTAAATTTATTAATATTATTTAAAAGTGATTTACTAATAATAATAAAAACATCCTGCGCTTAGGCTGTCACAACACAGACAATTCATACCAATTTCGCGCCATTGTTTACTATATAGAAATTCATGTTTGTACATGTAGATGTGTAAAACTTTTAGTACTTGATCTGATAAGGAAGTGTACTAAGTAGGACAATTTCCATGCTCTGCCGGTAGCTGTAGGAGCCTACGTAGTCGGTCCCATAAGGATTTACCCTAACTATGAAATAAAAAAGAAAATTAAATGCAATCATTTTTATTTTTCAATATAGTCTCCATCAATACTGACACACTTCTGACATCGGTGAAATAACATTTCTTATCCTTTATAAATATAATCGCAATCTTTGTCTTCAAAATGACTGAAGACGGCCACCTGCAACTCTTCATCGCTTGAAAATTTTCTTCCCCTTAAGTCCCGCTTTAAATTTGGAAATAAGTAATAGTCGGACGGAGCCATGTCTGGACTATAAGGTGGATGGTCCAGCTCCGTGAACCCGCATTGACGCACTGCATCCTTCGAAACACCGGCGGTGTGCACGGGGGCGTTGTCGTGAAGCAACAGGACGCCTTTACTCAGTTTGCCTCTGCGCTTCTCCTTTATAATATTTCGCAGTTTATATATTAATGAAGCATAATATTCGCCGTTTACGATTGTATTGCGCTCTTTAAAATCAACCATCAAAATACCTTGAAAATCCCAAAAGATTGTGCACATGATTTTTTTGGTAGATTGTTGCACCTTTGCCTTTCTAGGCGGCTTTTCACCCTTATAACGCCATTCCATTAACTCGCGCTTGCTTTCTGGATCATAATATAACACCATAGTTTCATCACCAGTCACTAGTCTCTCGATCACGTTCTTTGGGTTTTCTCCACAAAGATCTAAAAACTCGGCAGCACAGCGAACTCGCTCCCGTCTCTGCACAGCTGACAGAAGTTTCGGGACCCATCTTGCACTGACTTTTTTCATATGAAGATGTTCATCAATTGCACGATGGACGGTACTTTTAGAGAGCCCAAGTCTAGCTGCAATTTCTCTAATCTTCAAACGGCGGTCACTCAAATCCTCTTCTTCGATTTGAGCAATAGTATCGGGAGTGAGCACTTCTACCGGTCGACCGTCATGGCCGATATCTTCGACGGTTTCTCGCCCGAGGCGAAACTCTTTCACCCAATTTTTTACTGTGCTATAAGAGGGAGAACACTCCTTATACACACCATCTAATCGTTCTTTAATTTGGGCGGGGGATAAGCCTTCTTTAAATAGAAACTTTATGACGCTTCGATACTCGGTTTTCGACATTTTGAAAAAATACGCGACACTTGTTGTTCAAACAAACTGCTAAACTGAACTGCGCTCGTCAAGTCCATGCGTGTTCGTTTATAAAGTGTCTGAGAACCGTACTATTCAATGCAACATAACATGTATCGATATGTCGCGTAGAACTATATCAAGCCAATTCATTATGGGACCGACACGTATGTATTGTGAGTCAGTTTAAATTAAAAGCGGCAATGTCAGTTGGTGCAGCTACTGCAACTAATTTGTTCATTCGCTTCCTAACTCAACTTTTAATGGTATTGATTAAATAACTTTTTCCTTTGCCGTCTATCCCACTAACAAATTGTGTCAAAACTGCAATTGTTTCTAACAAAGTCTTACAAATTGTATTGGTCTACATTTTATCATTTGTTCTAGCTCATTTTCTGATATGAACTCTTCGGCATTTCTGAAATCTTCCATTGCATTTACAGCTTACACAGCTAAGAAGTCCAACGGGTTCTCTAGACCGTCATCTACGTGATCATCTTTCTGTCGATTTCTTTCAATTTCTCCTACTTTTTCTTCAATGATTTCGAATGCTCTCTCTATATTGTCTAATGTCACTGACATAAGTACATAGTCCCTTACTTACTCTAACTAAATCAACACCAACACTAGATATCTCTTCTACTTTGGGCACGGCAGCAGTGGCGTAGCGTAGGGGGACCGGGGGGGGGGGGGCATGGCCCCGGGAGGCACATGGATAGGGGCGGCGAGCGCAATTTTTTTTACCTAGTGTTATTAGGTGTTATTAGGCGTCGATGAACTGGACTTAGATCAAGCTTTTTTTTTACTGACTCAGTAGCTCAGTGGCTAAGTGGTTAGCGATCCTGACCTCTGATCCGAGAGTCGTGGGTTCGATCCCCACACAGGGCAAACTTCTCTGTGATGAGCAGAATTGTTTTCTCGGAGTCTGGGTGTATTATATCTATATATGTATGTATTTAAAAGTATTTTTGTATGTATATCAGTCTCTGGTTCCCAAGATACAGGGAATCCTAGTTTGGGGCCAGATGACCGTGTGTGATTTGTCCCAGATATTATTATTATATTATTATTATAAGCTCCTCAAGATATTACTAATATTGAAGAGTTAAAACTTGAGCGTGTACTTCTTCGTACTTTTGTAGCTGCAACAGACCCAGACTTTAAAAAAGAGATACATAATTATGTCTGACTCACTGGGCTTACTAAAATATATTATAAACTTGAAGAGAGTTTACCAAATAATATCATAATGTTAAGAATATTTTTAACAGCTGCCATTAGCAGTGCCAGTTGTGACAGAAGCATCTCTAAACTGAAGGTAATTAAAAATTACCTAAGGTCGCAATTTCGCGCTCGCTTCGCTCGCGCTTTAAAAAAATATATAATTTATGTTCGTGAGCGCTCGCTCGCCCATGGAAGAATATAATGCGCTCGCTTCACATCAGGAGGTTGCAAGTTCGAAGTCCAGCGGGGTTCAATTAGTATTACGGATTTCGAATTTAGCTATATTAGAAATCGAGTGTGATATAACATCCATTGTATAAAAGATTTTGCTTTAAAAAAAACACGAAAGTACATAATTTTTAATTGATCACAGAATTTGGCTGTTTTATTTCGCTCCCGACACGTGGTCCCATCCACCGCATTGTCCCACTGGTGGGTCGACGAGTATTTGACTGTTTACTCGTAGTCCCACCGATTCACTCTTGGCCAGTAATCGTAGCATGCATTATAGTATGTTGACTTTTTTTTACTAATGATCAAAATAGAACCCTGGCAAATTTTCGATCGGCCCCGGGCGGCGAAAACCCACGCTACGCCACTGCACGGCAGCGCCCACCGAGTCTTATCATTATCAGTTACAACTTACAACAGTACATCTACTGGCTACTAGATGTCACTGTGCTCTGTTTAAAATATATTTTCTTAAGTTACGTACCTGGTCTACTCCAGAAGATGTGTTTTACATGGTAAGGAATCGACCAACCGGTAGACCGGTATAAAGGGCGACGTCAGAGAGGAAACTTTTGGTTCAAATCCAACATGGGCAACTTTATTTTTATTATATTTTCAGCTTATTGTTAGTGATAAATGATAATGAAATGCTAGCATATATGTATTTTTATTCTGTTTATCTTTTTTCCTGTTTTCCATTTACTAAACTGTGTAGTAGTATTTTAACATGTATTTCACCATCTCTGTAACAGCCTCGATAGCTCACTTAGTGTGGGAGTCTCACGTGTAACGTGCAGGTGCGAGATCAAGCCCCATCATAAGCTACTCTTTTAGGCCTTTTTAAAATTTTTGTTTTTTTTAACACATGTTTTTTTAATTTTTCCGTTATCAGTACATGAAATACTAGCCGCTCAACAAATTCCAAGCTCGTAGCCTTGCTAGAAGTACCTTAGCTTTTTGATGACGTTGATTGAGTCTTTTAGTCATAAAAATGTATTGAAAAAAATTTTTTTTCTTAGAAATTCACTTTTTTCTGATTTTTTTCTTTTCATACACGCAATTACCAAGCTTGATGCAAAATTTGAACTTTCTAGGTCATCTGGAAGTGGGTTAGCTTTTTGATCTATATGTCAGTGAGTCAGTCATAAAAATGACAACTTTCGGACGTTAAAATCTATACCAACCGTTTGAGCTGTATTTATAAAATTTTGAGTACTCGTTTATCTAGGGGGTCTTAGTACATAAACCAAATTTGGTGTGTTTATGTTGAATAGATTTTGAGTTATGAAGGTGGCAAAAGTGGCTCCAAATGGTTCGTGTAATATTACACACGGAGCGGACTCGCCAGTTCTTTTCTTCTGAACTTGGCTGGACACGCTCCCGCGTGTCTAGATAAATCGCCTTTGTATATCAAGACGATACTGATACACAAGTTTTGAAGGAGGTTCCCATATGAGGGCCGATTCGCTATAATTATCCTGCTATAACCTTTCATCTGGCATATACTAGATTGACATCGTTCAACATAAATCAGCAATAATCACTTATTAGTAGCAATTGATAGACTTCAGAAATTAAAAATGTTGTTTTGTATGGTACCTTACTATGGTACCTTACCTTACCTTACCTTTGGGAGGTACCTTATCCTGGTATGGGCCGTAATTACAGTAAAACAAAAATGTCGAAGAAAATTTTGATTGTCTAAATGACAATTCATTTCAAGAGAACATAAAATTACTGCATGGCCAGGCCACTTCATAGCAGAGAGATTTATTAACTATTATGATATGATAACTTTTACAATATGTGGCGCAAAAAGTTTCTGATGCTTTTTTCTTATTTCCTATTAAAACGGATGTTTTGGCAAACGGATGTTTTGAGAAACGGATGTTTTGGGAAACGGATGTTTTAGAAGATGGATATTTTATGAATTTGTATGTTCTGGGAAACGGGTGTTATGGGATTTGGATGTTTTAGGAATTGGATGTTTTGGGAAACGGAGGTTTTGAACATACTGGATGACTTGGGAAACGGATCTTATGGGCCGAAACGGTCAGTTGAGGTGTTATCAAAAGCTCCCTCAATGTCTAGAAAGTCGCAGAGGGCAATTTGCTTTTGATCTAGTGCTCTCTATTCTATCGGTAAGCTCCATCAGGGCCGTTTCCGTCGACCTGCCTTTCTGATATGCGTGTTGTTTCGCATGCAGAGGTCGCTCCAATAGGTAAGATTCCCTAATGTGCACGTTAATGACCTTATCCATTGTTTTTAGTAGAAAAGAAGTGAGATATATAGGTCGGTAGGACTTGGGCTGTGACTTCTCACGATCTCCGGCCTTAGGGATATACGCTACTCTAACCATAGTCCACTTGTGGGGTATATGGCCCCAAGCAAAACTGGCTCTGAATATTTTCGTCACCACCGGAAGGACGGTATCAATGCCCTGTTGCAATAGGGCTGGGAAAATTCCGTCCTCCCCACCGGTTTTAAAGGGCTTGAAGCTATCTATAGCCCATCTAACCCGGTCGGGTCTGAATACAACCGAGGCCATCCTCCAGTCCTCAGTCTTCTATATAGGGTGACTTTAAATTAGTTCTTGATACGAAAGGCTATGCATGTGCTCATGATAACGAACAACTTTTCCTAAGGAACCCATAGTCAAATCGCAAAAAAAAATTTTGGTCTCATACTAATTTGGCCGGTCAGTTCATCAATTTGTATGGAGAGTCAAAATTTTTATTTGCGATTTGACTATGGGTTTCTTAGGGAAAGTTGTTTGTTATCATGAGTACATTCATAGACTTTCGTATCAAGAACTAATTTAAAGTCACCCTATATATTTTCCCCTAAGATATATGAGTTCTTGGCAAGATAACGGTACTTTAACAACCGCCTTTTCATTTCCTATTTCATTAATGAGTGTAAATTTTTTGGTTCTACTGTAGAAGTCAAAGCACCGGGAACGAAATGAATATAATCGCATCTATAGAAGTTTACGGTTTATGTATAAATTAATTGCGTATTGAGAAAAGGCATTTCCATGTGAAAGAACAGGGCTGTGACGAAGCGCAGTAGTAGCGACTACTGAGTAGCTACTATACTTTATGTTCACGTAAAGACTACCATAATACAGCCAAAAGGCAGTGCCTATAACTAAAGAAAACTAATCTAAACTTAATAATTAGAGTTTTCATAACAAGTAAGCAGTTACTTTTTGAGAAAAACTACAAAAATGTTAATATAATCCGGACTTTGCGTCCGGATCCGGACCGTTTGTGTGAAGTGTGATTCGCACCCTTCCGAGATATGGGAGGAGACCCGTGCCCCAGAAATTCACGTTAGTGACGTCGATCCGCTAAACAGACATCTCGTGTTCAAATCCTAATGTACATTTTCATACTGTTTCTTTGACGGTGATGGAAATCATTGTGAGGAAATTTACATATCTGATATTTATACATATATCACGGTTGCGTTGCACACGTCCGTAGGTGTAAATCCAAAAATGTCACCGCCCTTATGATAGCACGATTACTATCCCTTGTGAAAGCATGATTAAATTGTGCCACTTGATAAAAATAAGAACTGGCTATTAGTTCTTTGCTTGGTATCGTCATGGTATTCTATTCAACTTTTCAACGTAAAGTTTATTAGTTCTTCTATCGATACGAGGAAATACTATCAATTTGACTTGCTGTTCCCGAGGTATGACAAGACCTAATCAATATAGATAAGGAATTCAAAACATTACGTAAGGTTGTTTAGAACATCTCAACGGCTATTGTTTTGCCTGTTTACATCACGATGATGCCTGTTATGGAACAATTGCGTCTTCATCTGAATGAGGATACATCTTATTTAGTTTAGTTACGGTTGGAAAGGCAGATTGATTGCGGTAGCCCTTTGAAACGGACGAACGATACATTTATCCAATGAAGTTAAGTGTTTGTGATTTGAATCGAAAAGAGAAATGTTTTACAAATAGAATATAAATGTTTCTAAATGTAATTTACTTTCTGTTCCTTGCGTTTTTAAACTGGAAGGCCTTCCAAATATCTATGTCGCTTCCAAGGGTCACCCGTTGGCATAGACGCCACAGCCGTGCGGCTACGCTGCCAAGTATGGACATTGAGGACGATACGTTCCAGAACAGTTTAAAGTTCCGTAGTAGTCAGAACAAGCCGCCAGTGAGTCCAAAGCCAGCGTATCTGCGGAACCTGTACTATGCGGGTTTATTCGTGAAGAGGACGCGGGAGTGCTCTTGGGCGCGGCGAATGCGGTTCGCGCTCGCCTCAGATCTGCTGCAAGGGCGGTGTCAGTCAGCCGAATATACATTTATGGCGATAAGCAGATTTTTTGAAAAAGTAAATTAAAAAATCGTGTAAACTTTTGGCAGTTACTAATTTATTTAATAAGCACTTTATGAATAAGCAACGGGAAAGAAGAAACGTAATCACGGTTTGAAAATGACCAAACTCGGCATTACGTTTATATTAACTGTTTTGAGCGGGCCTCAAAATAGTTAACGCAAACGTGAGATTTTCCATTATTTATTCGTACAAAGCAAGCCAGACATGGGTTATTGCAAAAAATCTAGCAAAGGGAATAAATCAATGCAGTGTGGGGTGATTTGCAGCTATAAGCTGAGTCAGGACCGGTTCCTGAGCACAGCGTGCATTAATATTTAAGACCATTGTGTATTTGTTGTGTTTTGGTAAACAAATGTTCTCTTTCTTTCTAAGTTTGACAGTGAATCATTTTATTTTGAAGTAGGAGGATAAATTCAGTTTTTGCTTATAGAACAACAAAGCCCTGCAAGAAGCGTGCACGCTGCTCGAAGAACAACTGACTGACCTGGAGAAATTGACCGACGTACAGGAGCTCAAAAATAAAGATTTGGAGGTAAGCTTGTTCAAACAAAAGATGTACTCACGATCTATTCGTAACGAAATACGTAAAAATCATCATCTTATATTCTCGTCTTATATTTATTTTCGTGATGTTAAATTTAAACTTAAGCGGCAATCGATTGCGATAGTGGAATGAAATATCAGATCTACTCTATTATGTGATTTAATTCTTGTATTCAATACACTGAACATTTCGTCCTAATAATTGAAGGCCAATGTTTCACACCATAAATAAGTTATGTTCATGAAAATCTGGTTACACATAAAATTTATAATTTTCAGGTATTTCAGTTGTAATCGTTTCTTGTCATAAGTTTAAATTGTCCTATTAAGGAATGTAAAAGTTATGACTTCAGATTATTTATGATAATCGCTACTATGGTAATCTGCAGTCTATTGTGCAGTCTCCTTTAGGTCTCCTTCCTTTCCATAATTTTTTTCTTTACTGGAATTTATTTATTTTATATTCATTTTCATTAAAACATCCTTGTGTATTGTCACGATACGTGCCTATGACGGTTATTGTTATTTATATTGTTGCAGGATGACAGGCATCGCATCCGCGCGGAGCTGGAGGCGTGCCGGGGCCGCCTGCGCGAGGCGGAGGCGTGCGCGGCGCGGCTGGACGCGGCGCAGAGCGCGGCCGCCGGCGCCGGCGACGCCGCGCGCGACCAGCTGCGCCACGCGCTCGCGCAGCTCGACGCGTTCAGGGTAACACACCCCTATAGTAGAATAATTGAATTACAGTATTTTGATTGATTAAAAAGTAAGTGTCGCCACACACGGGCCACAGGCCGCGAGCCGCCACCGGCATATTTCCTGTAGTTTTCATACATTTTATATTAACTCTCCGTAAACGGTTAACGCCGGTGACAGCCCTACGCTACAAGATATTTCATATATTTTCGGCGTTTGTGGCTGTCGCGTGTGGCCCGTGTGCGGCGACACTAAGGTTACTAGGTGACTTTATACTGTATCTGTGGCGCGGGGTTGCCCACAGGGAGGCGTCCTTTCACCTCTCCTCTGGAACCTCGTGCCAACGAACTAATCTGTTGGCTTAACGAGAAGAGGCACTTTACAGTGGGCTATGCAGACGATATAGCTATTCTCATCAGCGGGCCAGTAGAATCTGTGCTCTGCGATCTTATGAGATCAGCCCTAAAAGTTGTAGAAAAATGGTGTGATAAACATCAACTATCAGTGAACCCATCCAAGACGGAACTCATATTGTTCACACACAAACGACAGCTAGGGAATCTACGTTTACCCAAGCTATTCAATACCAGTCTATCCCTAACGAACGAGGTTAAATACCTAGGAGTTATCCTTGACAGCAAATTACTATGGAATAGACACATAGACCACAAGCTGGAAAAAGCTTGCATAATATTTTGGCAATGCAAAAGACTTCTAGGCAGATCCTGGGGCATTTCGCCAAAAATTATCAGGTGGCTATATACAGCTGTCATTAGACCAATTATCTCCTACGGTGCCATAGCTTGGTGGTCACGAACCGAACTCAGCACTGTAATCAATAGTCTGCAACGGTTTCAGCGACAAGCCTGCTCTGCTATCACAAGTTGCATGCGTACAACCCCCACAGCAGCCCTAGAGATGATTTTAGGCTTACCGCCACTTGATCTATTTGTGCAACAAGAGGCTACAATGGCAGCCATTCGTCTCAAACTACTTGGCCTGTGGAACAACCAAGAGGGTCCTCACCAGACTCTGCTACGTAAAGCGGTTGAGTTTCAGCCACTTATAGTAGCGCCCTGTGATAGGATCCCTACGAAACATGTGTTCGACAAGCACTATCGAATACAACTTTACGAGGAAGACATGGACCACTCGGATATTGATAAGGTCCGTATATACACCGACGGTTCCAAAATGGAGTCTGGTACAGGTGCAGGCGTCTTCTCGCTAGATCTCAACATCCACATATCACTGGCACTGGGTGAACACAGCTCCATATTTCAATGCGAATGTGTTGCCATCACCTATGCTGCAACCGCGGTCATGAAGAGAGGTATCACGGACTTTAGTATCAGGATACTCTCAGACAGCATGGCCGTACTACTTGCTCTGGAGAATCACACCTTAAACTCTAGTTTAATCAATGAATGTCACTTAGCACTGGAGCGAATAGCCTCTGTAAACAGGGTCACCCTGCAGTGGATTAAGGGACATAGCTATTCATTAGGAAACGATGCAGCTGATGAGCTGGCTAAAAGGGGTTCCGAAACTACAGTAGCTGGCCCCGTGCCACTCCTGCCGATCCCTTTTAGACAAATGCGCTCATGGGTAAGGCTGCAAACCGATCACCAACATAACGCCAGATGGACCGATCTAACTAGCTGCAGGCAGTCAAAGATGGTGTTGACACAGGTCGTGCCAAAATTGACTCGAAAACTGCTCAGCCTAGACCGCCGCCATCTCCGAATAGTTGTAGGTACTATTACTGGGCACTTACCCCTTAATAAACAGCTATTTATAATGAACGTTACAGACAGCCCGCTGTGCAGAGGCTGTCTCGAAACAGAGGAAACAGTCAGCCACGTGATCCTGGAATGCACTGGTCTGGCCGAACAACGGACAAAAATCCTTCAAGATGTAAGGTCGCTCCGAGAAGCCTGTGAATGTCCCAGGAGACTTCTGTGCTTCTGGAAGGAGCTGGGTTGGCTGGACTAGCCGACCTTGCCTACACGTATAAAGGACCAAATTGAGTCTAAATACGGAAAAAATAGGAGTCCAGTAAAATACAAAATACAAATACTGTATCGTTTCCCGCAGGAGCGGCTGGAGTCGCGCGAGGCGCGCGTGGCGGAGCTGGAGCGCGCCGTGGGGGAGCTGGAGGCGGCGCAGGCGGCGGCGGCGGGCGCGCTGGCGGCGGCGCGGCGGCGCGAGCGCGCGCTGCAGGAGGAGAGCGCCGCGCTGCGCACGCGCGCCACGCAGCACCGCGCCGCCGCGCTGCAGCTGCAGTGCGCCGCCGACCAGGCGCAGGTGCGTGCCGCAGCCACACAGACACACTGCCACACTGCCACACAGTGCACCGCCACGCGGGCCTCGGCCGCTGCCATCATTAATCCGCGTGCGAGGATGGTTTTAACAAAATAAAGGAGCTCGGCTACATCTCCTGGGTTGGCGTTTTAACTATAGAGGGAATTTATTTAATAACCACAAATAAACTCGGATAACATAAGCGATGCAAAAATTACCTCTCCTTTGTTTTTTTAACGTCCATTGAAACGTTCATCGGTCTGTCTCGCTCATTGCACATAATTCAGAGACCGAGTGAAACCTCCTCTCTAGTGCGCATTGAAATATTGTGTAACTGGCGCGCAGGAGGAGCTAGCGGCCATGCGCGAGGCCAACGAAGCGGCCACGGCGTGGTGGCGCACGCGCGAGACCAAGGCGGACGCCACGCTGCGGCAGCAGGCCAAGCTCATCGACTTCCTGCAGGTACGGTGTTGGTAACTGTACGCTCAGATGTTACACTGCGCTTGCACCCGCGTTTGTGTATTGGTTATACAGGGGTGACAAAAAATGTTCCAGCAATATTTAACTGTGGCTTCTACTCATCAAACTGAACAACTTTTCCCAAGAAACTCACGTTTAAAAAGCGAAAAAAAAATTGGACTTCCCATACAAAGTTCATCAACCAGCTGACGGATTTGTATGAAGAGTCCAAAACATGTTTTTGCTTTTTGACCATGTTTCGGAAAGTTGTTCAGTTTGATGAGTAGAAGTCACAGTTAAAATATTGCAAAAAACATTTTCGTCACCTGTATGTTTTAGGAAGTGATAGCAGTACCAAATACCATTCGGAGTTCTTTGTCAATAGTAATTTGTAGACCATGTTCCTTCTAAATTTACGTCTTAAACGTCTTACATTCAACATTCTCTGCTATCTTGTACTAATAATATTATACAGCAGATGAACAATTCGTTAACAAGCTTTCCACTTATCGTATGAACGACTTTGTTGAAATGGAAAAAATTCTTTTGGCATTTCATACAAAGTTGGCAAAGCATTTGATCGATTTGGATGAGTGCTCCAAAGTTTTTATTTTTTGCTATCTCAAAGGCATGAAACAAAAGTTGTTCCTGTTTTGAATAAAAGCCTTAGTGAGCCTAGTCCTACATCAATTTTATTGCATCCTTTATAAGAACGGGTTCGTCGTCTTTGCCGGCAGGCTAAAATCGAGGAGGCGGGCCGCAAGAAATGCTCTCTCAGCAACAAACTGTTCGGCCGCTCCGGCCGCCGCGGCGCCAGTGCCACTTCGCCCTCCATGCGGAGAACCAATAGGTATGTAGATGAAATACGGCTGATTTAAAATGTACCCTCCTCCTTATCAAGATATATGGTCGGTCAAAGATCTCGGCGAGGTTGGATTAAGCTAACAACTAATATGTCACGATGGGAGACAGCGGTAAAAGTTAGGAGAGGGGATGCTGTCTGTTCTATTGCCCCCCCCCCCCCCCTGAAGCCTGACTGAAGTACTAAATCTTCTATAAAATGCAAATAAATAGAGACATTTCTTAACTATTCAAAAAATTTCGCACTCTCTACGCTCGCAACTTTTCATATTAACGGTCTAATACCATCGACCGCTTCGTAAATAAGGATACACGGAAAATTTGCCCCCCCCCCCTCTTGAACGAAATCCTGGATCCGCGCCTGGTTACACACGGGCGCTATACTGTGCTATAAAATCCGCCACACTCATGGACGGATGGCGAGTCGAGTGGGGTGACCGTGAAGTTAGAAGCCTCATGCTTGAATTTATTCCATGAGTGTGGCGGATTTTATAGCACAGTATAGCGCCCGTGTGTGACGACATTTACTAAATCTGATGTATAAGACTATAACGTAAATACATTTTGTGTCTATTTTTTGACCATGTTGAAATGTCAAAAACCTTACATAAATCATAGATCCAGCCAGCTCAACACAGGGTATCCCACATTGTGTTCGTCTAAAAATGAAACTCTTACTTTAAGTGAATTTTCGTTATTTCATTATTATATTTTGTTGCAAAATCGCAGGGAGCTCCGTGAGGAAGTTGAAAGGCTACGTGCAAAATTGGCTTCTAGTAATCTAAACGGAGACAGGTAATGTCAATGTTCAACTATTATTTTATTGATAAATAAAATCGTCACTCGTTTGGAATTAATAATTTTAATTGTATAAGCCATTTAAAAGTCGACCTTTTACAGCTATCCGCCAACGCCACGGTCGTCGACGAAGCATTACGGGTAAATATATTTTTTTATCCTTAAGGTCTCGTCAGACAGCGGGCGTGGCGGGGCGTCGGCGTGGCGCTGGCGCGACGGCGACGTGGCGTGTATGTCACACTGCGGGCGTGACATTCAAGCCAGCTTCGCGTCGGCCGACCCGCAGGACTCGGAGTGTTACTTACCACTTTCATTCAGTTCCCTTCCGATAGAATCCCAAATTGCAGACTTTGTATTGTGGATGACCCAAATCGTACAAAAAAATGTGGCCTCGAACATCAACCTGTTCTGCATCCATTATTGTAGAAAAACACAAGCCTTGCGTCGCGCTGGGCGTGCCGTGCTCCCGTCGCGCCGTCTGTCTGAATACTACAACGGATACTCATAGAACACAACGCGTGGCGTCGCGCCGGCGCCGCGCTCGCGCCCCGCCCCGCCGTGCTCTTGTTGTATTCCCGCCGGGCGCGGCGCGGGCGTGACGCGACACGCCGAGCTCGACGGCTCTGTGTGACATCGTCCATAGTCCATCGTACATTACAACTGCTCACGTCGCGCCAGCGCCACGCCGACGCCCCGCCACGCCCGCTGTCTGACGAGACCTAGGCTTTTGTATGTAATAAATAAACAATCTCTGATAAATTGTCTTCACCTGTGTTGTAGGAAACCAAAGCCAGAGACAGACGCAAAGGACTCGAATCTCGATGAGAATAAACTACAAATTGTCTGGTAAGAGATATGTCTGTCTGTCTGTTTTGTATGATATTTCGAGAAGCATGAGCAATATCTTTATTTAAACAAATTTCGCAACGAATTTTCTTGCATTGGCGTCTCAGTGTCAGTTTCTTTCGATGTGTTCAATCCGATTAAATATTAGATGAAGTTTAATCCATAATCCATATCATTGGTAATTTGTCAATTACATGTCCACATGTTTACTTATTACGTGTTTACTGAAATTGCAAGTTTTTCCATAATTTAAGTGCAAAATCCATACCGAAATAATGTTTCAATAAATGCCGTTGACTGGTATTTGGCGACAGGCCTTATGGTAGTAAGCCAGGGTCTGATCGCGCCGGGAATCGAATCCGAACCTTGTATAGCTAGTGGACCATACGCCTCAATCTCTCCCCGCTCTCACTATGAACAGAACATGGACCTGTTGATTACCATCAGCCAAAAGACTCTGCTGAACAAAGGCCTCCTCCAAGGACATCTTGCGCTGTCCGCATCCATCGGCTTCCGTGGCTTTTCTACGAGCTCTAGGAGCTATGTGCCCCGCCCACTGCCACTTCAGTTTAGCACAACGTCCGAAAAATATAGCAAAATATGCCGAACAAACGTACCTCCACCGATCCGCACTTGGCTCCCGTGTGTGGAGTGTGGCCTAACCTTCCCGAGTTATGGGAAGAGACACGTGCCCCTGCAGCGTGGACGTAATAGGTTGTTAACATAAACGTACATAAGTTGATTTGATTTTATCATTGCCGCGGTTGTCAGGAGCGACGGCAGCCGCGAGAGGCTGGCGGCGCAGTGCCTTGCGGGGCGGCTGCTGCTGCCGCGCGGCGGCGGCGGCGGCGGCGGCGGCGGCGGCGGGCGGCCGCTCAGCGCGCGTTTGCTCGCGCCGGACGCGCCGCACGTGCCGCAGAACGAGGCTCCCCGCGCCTTCTCGGTGACTACTCTCTTTGTAACATTTATACAACTGACTCGGTGGCTCAGTGGTGAAGCTGGCGGCGCAGTGGCGCGAGGGGCGCGAGGGGCGGCTGCTGCTGACGCGCGGCGGGCGGCCCGCTGGGCGCGCTTATACTACTGCTTATAGCGTATCCCGGATTCATCATCAGCCAAAAGACGTCCACTGCTGGACATAGGCCTCCCCCAAGGATTTCCACACCCACCGGTCCTGCGCTGCCCGCATCCAGCGGCTTCCCGCAACCTTCACCAGGTCACCGGTTCACCGAGTGGGAGGCCTGCCTACACTGCGTTTTCCTGTGCGCGGTCGCCACTCGAGAACTTTAATGCCCCAGCGGCCATCTGTTCTACGAGACCAGATTGAACTAGCGATATTTTAGGATCGTGTAATATAACCCATTTCCACATTAAAACCACCCCTATTATGGGGTCCATCTCACTCCTCCTCGGGACGACCATTTCATATTTTTTACTTTTTTTATGCACCTACGCACTAAAAACGTCCACATTTCTAAATTTTATGGTTCTTTAGACAAACTAATGATCATATTCGATAGGTTACAACATTCTCTATCAAATAACGTCCAAAAATCATGTAGAAACTTAACATAAGTCATTCAGAAATCTTACTGAATCGTGAAAATTTGCGAGAAAAAACATAGTTATTGTTAATTTCTGCTAAACAATTATGGACATAATTGGATATAATTTTTAGTAGGGTGTCACATTTTTTGATAAGCTTTAAGACAACATCAAAAGTTTGACTGTAAGTCTACTAGTTTTAAACATGACCCATGCGCCGGCCAACAATCTTTTTGTCAAGCACTGACGGATCCGCTACCGCATTCCATGCACATTCTTCATACCACATGTTAAACAAAAAACTTTTTCTTGAAAAGGCAAATAATTATCGTACTTTAATTTGTATACAGAAAAAAGATAAACGCTCTTTTTCGTTAGTGTTCTTTAAAAGATTGCGAAGTTTTCAAGTTTTAAAAATACAGGGTGTCCACTTTCTGGAAAAGTCAGGGAAGTCAGGGAAAAGTCAGGGAAGCTTTTGGTGGTCAGGGAAAGTCAGGGAAATGACCTGGCGACCTGGAAAAGTCAGGGATATTTGAGTTTTTGCCAATGATTGTTAGTGAGGGAAACTGCTGCTGCTGATATTTAACCCAGACTTTTAAACCATTTCTTACAGTTTCAGACCAATTTAGCTTTATGAATTCAACTCCGATGGCGACTGTTGCGGTGACAAAACTGTGCAGTAGGCGTCATGTCGAACAGTTCCTCAGCACAAGCCGTTGTTTAATCGGTAGAACACAGAGAGCTGAAAGCTTTCCGGAAGCTGAGTTCTAGACCATCAAGAAAAGAGCGTACTCCCATATCAAAGGCCGGCAACGCACTTGTGACTCCTCTGGTGTTGCGGGTGTTTATGGGCGGCGGTAATCGCTTACCATCAGGTGATCGTCTGCTCGTTTGCCACTTCTGCCATAAAAAAAAACCTGTGAGCTCAGGGTCGTCGACAATTATGATCGTGCGTCGCTGGGTGGAGCCGAAGGGGTGCATACTTGGATGCTCCTGTCAAGAGATGTGAGCAGTTCTCGGCCTCACTTGAGCTTTGTATAGCTGCAAGTGCTGTCTGGATCTGAAGTATACCTGCAAGTGCTGTCTGGATCTGAAGTATACCTATAGTTTGCTTTAGTGAGCACTCCAGGTTTTTTCGCTGCGTTGTTCCTTGGAACTGAGATGCCACTGTAAAACAGTTTGGTGGTGAACGCGCAGACTTGCGTCTTCGTGGGGTTAAAAGGAATAATTTTAGTCTTTTTCCAGGTGTCCGTTACCCCAGCCAGAAAATGTCGAATTTCGTCATTCGAGTGTAATAGATAATTAGTTGTCCAGCTTCTGTAATTGTTGCGCATATTTTTGAATTTTTTCTGCTGATAGTTTTTTAGTTATTTGCCAAAAACATATCTGGCTGCGGTAACGTTACCCCAGCCAGACTATTTTTGATTTTTTGGGTATATTAAAATAAAAAATAGCTAAATAATTAGTAGTCTAGACGAAGTAAATGTTGCGACTTAATTTGTGCTGATACGTTTAACGGTTGCGAAGTTATTCAAATTCCGGCTGGGGTAACGTTTGCAGGTTTGCTGGATCTCTGAAACGGTTAAGCGCACATTTATATTTTTTTGTATACCACTTCTTATGAATTAGTTCTAATTTGTTCATCAATAAAAAAACAACAATAATGTACCGTTTAAAAGTTATATAAATAAATAGAAATTTCCTTTAAAAGGTCCTAGCACGACGAATAAGAGCTCTCAAGACTCACTCAAAACGTTATTTCGTAGCTTAAAGCTGGCTTCAAATGTTTGTGAATTTTTATAAGTATACTGTAAGTAATTAATAAGTTATGATGAAATTTAATTCAGTTGGGGCCACGATATGCAGTGGAGTTGTTTGATCGCCGATTGACAGAGTTTCTTGTGGTTTTTTAAACTGAATGTTACGTCAACAATTAGTTGCCTAGTTCAATTTCGTAACTTTAAAATTTCAGCGTTCTACATTGAATAATTAACGAGATAATCGAAAAAGAGACATTGTGAAGTGCATGACCGCGGTAACCCGACCAAGTTAAGATGGTCACAGAAAAGCGGCCGCGCAGTACATTACTCTAGCATTTTGTAATTTATAGGGTAGTGTTACGAGTTCTATACAGATGCGTACACAAGTGTAAATAAAAATTATTTTTATTAATGCAAATCGGTAGTAGGTAAAGATGACATGGAAGGGTAAAGATGCCGTGTTTGACGGTATCAATATATGTATTGTCAACTCGTGACCCGCCCCGGCTTCGCACGGGTGAATGCTAATATTATGCATGTATTATACAGGGTGTAACAGAAAGGTGTGTTAATACTCAAGGTGGGCTTTTACCCATCAAACTGAACAACTTTTGTTCTACAACTTTGTTCAAATTGTTCAAATCGATTTGAACAAAGTTGTAGAACAAAAGTTGTTCAGTTTGATGGGTAAAAGCCCACCTTGAAGTATTATCACACCTTTCTGTTACCCCCTGTATACATATAAACCTTCCTCTTGAATCACTCTATCTATTAAAAAAAACAGCATCAAAATCCGTTGCGTAGTTTTAAAGATCTAAGCATACATAGGGACAGACAGACAGCGGGAAGCGACTTTGTTTTATACTATGTAGTGATATACTGTCATCACTTGAAAACATTGTCAGTATTATTGAAAGTGTCTGGTCGGCTTAACAATTAGATACATAAAGAAAAAGAATTAAAATCATAGAATGTTTATTATAGCTCGGGGTAGGAGTTTATTTTTCACTCAAACGGTAATGTACGCGTTTGTATCTCATTTCTAAGATTATTATACTACAAATTTTAAAAGGTAAGCATAATGTACTGCGCAGCCGCTTTTCTGTGACCATCTTAACTTGGTCGGGTTACCACGGTCATGCACTTCACAATGTCTCTTTTTCGATTATCTCGTTAATTATTCAATGTAGAACGCTGAAATTTTAAAGTTACGAAATTGAACTAGGCAACTAATTGTTGACATAACATTCAGTTCAAAAAACCACAAGAAACTCTGTCAATCGGCGATCAAACAACTCCACTGCATATCGTGGCCCCAACTGAATTAAATTTCATCATAACTTATTAATTACTTACAGTATACTTATAAAAATTCACAAACATTTGAAGCCAGCTTTAAGCTACGAAATAACGTTTTGAGTGAGTCTTGAGAGCTCTTATTCGTCGTGCTAGGACCTTTTAAAGGAAAATTCTATTTATTTATATAACTTTTAAACGGTACATTATTGTTGTTTTTTTATTGATGAACAAATTAGAACTAATTCATAAGAAGTGGTATACGAAAAAATATAAATGTGCGCTTAACCGTTTCAGAGATCCAGCAAACTTGCAAACGTTACCCCAGCCGGAATTTGAATAACTTCGCAACCGTTAAACGTATCAGCACAAATTAAGTCGCAACATTTACTTCGTCTAGACTACTAATTATTTAGCTAATTTTTATTTTAATATACCCAAAAAATCAAAAATAGTCTGGCTGGGGTAACGTTACCGCAGCCAGATATGTTTTTGGCAAATAACTAAAAAACTATCAGCAGAACAAATTCAAAAATATACGCAACAATTACAGAAGCTGGACAACTAATTATCTATTACACTCGAATGACGAAATTCGACATTTTCTGGCTGGGGTAACGCACACTTTTTCCAGAGTGTCTTCGACTTCAGACTCAATCCTGGTAACCTCCAACTCGTCGGCCTGTGGGATGTTGATCGGCCTGTGTACTGCGTGTCATTCCTGTCTTCCGCATAGCAATGAATTCCGCTTATTTGCAGGAGATCATTGATATGCAGGAGGACTAGAGTTAGCGAGAGTTCAGAACTTTGTGGGTCACCACCACCAGCATAAATGTGTTTAGTGACAGTTCAGAGGAACAGTTGCCGCAAAGATCTTTAATGCAGAAAGCTGGCGATCCAATTGTACAATCCCACGTCAATTGTCGAACGCCTGTAGCTAAGGCTATATCCAGGCTGACTACCAATGCCTCCCCTTGACTATGAATACCATAGAATGGTCGACATTCAATGACGAAACCCGTATTGGTAGTCATTGATAAGGTCATCTTCTAGCTGTGTATAAATTACACGCTCCACCACTTTTGAAAGGCGAAAGATAATAGCTATTGGCCTCTAATTCGATGGGTCAGTTCCATCTCCTTTTTTAGGAACTGGTTGCACATTTGCAACTTTCCAGGATGTTGGCACGTGACCTGTGGAGTAGGAGATTGTGAAAAATCTACTCGAAACTAGAGTCTATGGTCTACATACAATAAATAGGGCTGTGACACAGGTCATCAGCATGATGGGTGGTACATATATGATGCACTGAAATCTATGTACGAGCTATTGAAATACAGTCCAGCACGTGGTTCTCTGCTGATCACTGGAGGCTCTTCATTTCCTCAGCACAGAAATTTAGCTCAGTAAAATGGTTGGAAAATGATCCTCGTCTTAAAAGAGCACAATTTTTTAAAGGCTGAGCCAATTTGTGATAGATGACACGGTCCTAAAAAACCACAATCAAAAAATTTAAGAGATTCAATGAAAATCCCTTTGTTAAAAGCACGTTTAATTGCTGTGAAGTCGGTTTTGGCAAATTTTGAACCATTTTTGCGCCGTATCCAGATGAAAATCGAAAACAAACCAGCAATCAAACAAAATCCTTTAGAAAACGGTTATAAAATGGATTATAAGAGTCAGGGAAGTTTTACAAAATGGTCAGGGAAAGTCAGGGAAAAGTCAGGGAAGTATTTTTGGAATTTTGAGTGGACACCCTGAAATACCAAATCGGCATTGTTTACAACACATTGCTGATATTCATTTTGTGTATGGTTAGTAGGTGTTTCTACTAAGGATGTTTTTTTGCCAATGAGCTACTCAATTTATAGCATTTTATATAACAAATCGATTGTGATGATTACTGCATACGGGCAGGGGCCGGGGCGGATCTACCTATAGGCTTTTTGGGCTGCAGCCCAGGGCCCCGGGGATACTAAGGCCCCCAGCCTTAGGCGCGGTCCGAGAGGGGGGCTGAGGGGTCAAGACGCCTAAAAATGTGCACGTCAAATCACCAAACCTTCTATATAAATAGCTAATCTGTCTGTAGTGATATAGGGAAGAAAATAGTTATTTATACAAGATGTTAAAAAAGTGCGTTTGAGATTTTAAAATGTTTTAGATCGGATTTTTGTTTAGTTTTCCTGTATTCTGTACTTGATTCTGAGTAACCACACTCAGAATCAAGTACAGAATACAGGAAAACTAAACAAAAATCCGATCTAAAACATTTTTTCAGTTTCCCATACAAATTCTTTATTAACTATTCACATTTAGTATGGAAAACTGAAAAAAATAAGTGTAGATCGTATTTTTTCAATATTTTTCCCCCTACGGAACCCTAAAAAGAAGCGAGCGAAGCGAGTGTGGCAATTTTTAATATATAAAACCTCAATTTACCAGAATTTTTAAGAAATTTTTCAATTTTACCCCTCTCCTTAGCATGTCCCTCCATTTGCTCATGTGCATCCAGTAATATCGGTCACACAATAAAGAATCTATACGGCCCTGTTCATACAAAAAACCGCGAGCGGAGCGAACGCAAAAAATGTAAGCTTGTAGATTATTTTATTATTTATTATTCGTGAAAACATTAATGAATTATCTATAGATATTTATATGTATAGAAGGTTTGGTGATTTGACGTGCACATTTTTACCCCCCCTCTCGGACTGCGCCTGAGGCTGGGGGCTTTAGTATTCCCGGTAGTTAGCTCAGGGCCCCACAAATACACGATCCGCCCCTGGGCAGGGGGCAACTCGACCACCAAAAATCTCGATCATGGCCGAGTTTTCAATTTTTCATAATCGTTGGTAGGCAAGTCGGCTAAGTTGAATAGCCGAGTTGACTCCTTCTTAAAATCTGTAGCAGTCGAAACGTCCACTACTACAGATTTTAAGAAGGACAGAGTTTTAGAATATTTTATCATATTTATTTTAGGATTAAATCACATATTTTCTCTCGACCTAAGAAGTAGTATGGATGTGTTGTAATGGTGCTAAACAACAGAACTCTGTGTATAAAACAGTATACAAGGAAAAGTTATATTTACAGGTTATAAACGTAGGCCTTATCGCAAAAAGCTGTCGCTTAAAATATACATACAATATATGTATGTGTGTGTTTTATTTTTGTCTTCTGTGTGCGAATCCTAGTACTTAATCTGCCGGACGGATGTGAATGAAATTTTGATCTGGGGACTAAAATGGCTGCCGCTCGGGAAGTTTTTTATTTTCCATGTATTTCATCTCAAAAACGTTTCATAAGAACTTGATAAAACTTTCTACTGTATTGGTAATAGCGACCCGCCCCGGCTTCGCACGGGTGCAATATATACACCTTCCTCTTGAATCACTTGCACTATCGTTGATATTGTCCTGTATTTTCATTTCTTTACCCAGGGTTGTCTGGAAGAGATCGCTCTTAGCGATAAGACCGCCTTTGTACACATAGTCTTAGTCATTTTTATTTTGTAATGTTCTCCTTGTGTGCAATAAAGTGTTCATACATACATACATATACACTCATCTATTAAAAAAAACGCATCCAAATTCGTTGCGTAGTTTTAAAGATCTAAGCATACATAGGGACAGACAGACAGCGGGAAGCGACTTTGTTTTATACTATGTAGTGATAACATACAATTTAGTACCAAAACCCTTTTACACTTTTTCACTCGCAATTCCCAACCCTACCACCACATTTCCCTTCCCATAAACTAAACAGTTTATATCTAAACAGATATTACTCGTATATTTAATCAGCTATATGACCACTAACGTTTTGTTGAATAATCAACTCGGCTGTTTGGGATCAATCACCTTGGGCGATTTACTCCCTAGCAGTTTTTAAAAGTAGTCAAATCGGCCATGGTCGTGACTTTTGGTGATCGAGTGGCCCCCTGAGTCATTACTTTAATAGTAGCCATTGTATAGATTACGCTATGATGCCATCATCTCGGAATTAAGATAACAAATTCATTTGATCCGCAGATCAAAATAGAAGACTCCGACATGGGCACAGCGGCTGTGGTGTGCTCGAGCGTGGCGGAGCGCGCTGAGTGGCTGGGGCGGCTGGGGGGGCTGGGGCCCCCGCCGGCCGCGGGCTACTGTCCCGTGGAGCTGTGCAGCCAGTCCGACATGCCTGCCGCCGCGGTGTACGTGGGCCCGGGCGCTATTGCCATCGGTATGTGGTTATTGTCGCGTGCAACTTACGTATTGTTGGTTATTCTCACGTGCAACTCACTATTAGTTATTATCATGTACAACTCACATACTTTTTCTTCCAAGTCTTAAGAGGACAAATCGAAACGGCAGATTCGATTCTCATTACTAAGGATCATGGTCTGTGCTGGTTTTGAGTTTTGCTATTTGTCTCCATCGATGCCAGTCCGATTGAAACTTGGAGGATCTGATCCACTCCATTCAATCGACCTCTGGATTTTTGCCCTAAGATGTTACAGTTCACGATAACGATTAGTTTTCCAGGCGTATTTCCAATGCATTCTTTTTTTACAGGCTCATCGAGCGGCCTGTACTCCCTCCGCGGCGCGGTGCAACTGGAACTAGAAGCCGCGTCTCCGCCGCGGAAGGGCGCATCGCCGGGCGTCTCGGCGCTGGCGCTGGCGGGCGGGCTGGCGGGCGGGCTGGCGGGCGGGCGGGCGGGCGGGCGCGCGCTGCTGGCGTGGCGCGGGCGGCTGGCGCAGGGCGGGCTGCCGGCGCTGGGGTCGGCGCTGCGCCGCGCCGCCTCGCTGCGGCCCGCCTTCGCCGTCACTGCCGTCGCGCTGCCGGACGCCGCGCCGCCGCACTTGCTCACGGTTGGTATAACACTCTTGTTTAGTCGCCGGTTAGATTGTGAATGTGCAGAACAGTTGCAGTAGCAGTGATAAAAAGGACATTGAGTGTTAATAGTTTTTCCTATTTTACCATACTCGTTTTGGCGGTATGTTGTATCACGTCGGTATACATTTGGCGGAGGATTGTGTTGCCAAGGCTATCAGATGGATGAAGGTAATGGCAGATTGGTAGTTCATCTAGACGCCGGGTGACGGAGCGAAAGACAGGATGTAGTGATCACTCCATGATTGCTGTTCAGATACGGCACACTTTATTGGTATAAAGTAGGGGTATTTATACAGATTACAATTGACGTCACAAAATATATTGTATGTATGCCCTTGCAAGCGCGTACCGAGATGCGATAATATACAGATTTGCGCAATCTTGTAAGGTCACCACATTATGATTAGAAGATCCAGTTAACGGGCCCTACATCTTGTTACAAACCTGTATAAAACCAACGGCAAGTAGCAAATCCCAAATTGTCAACCTACACATTATATCTTTACTCACAGGGCGCGTCCGGCTCCAGCGCGCACGGCGCATGCGCGGCGGTGGCGTGCGGGCGGCGCGTGTTCACGCTGCGCTTCGACGCGGCCGCCGCGGAGCTGCGCGTGGCGCGCTCCTTCACCGCCGACCGGCCGCCTAGCTCCGTGCTGCTCACGCACAGCTCCCTCTACATCGCCGGCGAGAAACCCATCCGCGTCACCCTGCCCTCGGGCGCCATGGAATCCTTCGCGATGGACGACCCCACCATCGCCGCCGCGGCCAAGAAACACTCCCCGCCGCGCGCCATACTGCAGACCCGAACTGACCCGGTGGAGATACTGCTCTGCTACAAGGAATGCGGCGTCTTCCTCGACGAGAAAGGGAAGAGAACGCGCAACGTTGATCCCAAATGGAACTTCAGCGTTGACAGCTGGGAATTTGTCGAGCCGTTCCTGTATCTAGTCGGAGAAGACAGAGTGACCATTATTTATGTGAACGAGGAGGCCTACAACATGCCCCCGTGCACGTGTGATACTGCGTCCGTAGCTTCTACCGTATCGGACTGCTGCCAGCCGGAAACGTTTACCCTGAATATTAAGGGAGCTGCATTATTAGGCACAGCGCCGAACGGTATTATAATACGATCTAAGATAGAAGATGGGTACAAGACTTCTGTTGTCGAAGGCATGGCAGCCTTCAAAAGTATTGGAGCATCGGTGGAATCGCTAGCGACGATATCTGACAGAGGATCCACGACCGACTTGGCTCAGTCGGACTGCGCTCCGTCAACCGATGACATTTCCCAACACGACGTGTCCCATGAAAGCGTCGAGGCGTCTACGGGTTTTCTCGCCGATATAAGGAAAAGAGCGAAGCAGTTGCGCTTGAAAAATAACAAGGAACAGTCGCAAGAAGATGTCATCAAGAAGATTTTGACAAATGAAGTCGGTTTGAGGCCCCCTATGAAAGGGCGAAAGTCGCCTGCGATGATTTCCGAGTACGATTCGGATGAGAGTGACGATAGGGCGGAAAACGGCACCGACACTACGCAAAAGACCTCAGAGTTGTGTGCCGAAATGTTCGCCAGGCAAGTCCGGTTCCAATAGTGTAATATCGTAGATCAATATTAGAACGCTCTTCCTTACCTAGTTAGTTTTGTAATGGATCGTTATTTAGACAGTTAGGCGATATGCGCCCATTTAATCTAAGTTTTACTTTATAGATGGACGCCTTATTACCTTCCGTAAAGAGCCAGTGAAACGGCCAGTAAATTCCTATGTTTATCATGTTAACCCTTTAATTACCGGTAAGTAGGATAACTATGTACCTGACAGCAAGAAGATTGACGGTATTTTATAAGCTTAGTGTTTGATTAGTAAGTAAATTTCGTTTGTCGAGCTCGATTAGGCGATGTGATTATTGTATGTACTTAATTAACTTTGTTTTCTATATTTTTTACGTAACTTATAAAACTTGCTTTTTAATTTCTTTGTAGGAACTAATAGCTACTAATTATGAATGGATAAGATGATAAACAAAGTATTGCATAATATTACTGTCGTATGCTCCGTACAAATGAGCCATTACGCCAATACTATAACTTATTTTGTCATCAAGACTCGACTTTTGAATGTATTTTTTTTTAACCATATGACATTTGCCCAGTGCACTTTTTATTGCAATGAAAATATATTTTGTGCTTGCCATTACAGTCAAGTAGTGTAGTTCACATTGTTTTAAGAATCCTTTACTGTGATTTGATAAGTAATTTTAGTATTTAGACTAGTGTTACCTTAGTTGTGTATCTATTTCGATTGTACGGAAATAATGTAAGCGATGTTTGTTTATGTGTTGAATACTAATATATTTTTTCACATAATTATTGGTATATTATTAAATTTTATTTGACGTTAACCCATACAGATATAGCAATATTTTAAGTGCGCTTCTATATGAAACTGAACAACTTTTGTACCTAAGACTGCTGAAATAGTAAAAACATTTTGTCATTCAAGATCAGTATTTTAGAAACGATACTACTTGCATTGGAACCTTAGTCGAGTTCCATTCGGCACAACTAGTTGATCGGTTCAGTTGGTCGGAATGGAACGACTGAACTTATTCTTACTTTATATCAGGCGCGGATCCAGGGGGGCAATGGGTGCAAACCCACCCCCCCCCCCCGAAGCCTGACCGATGTACTAAAACTTCTATAAAAAATTCTAATATATAGGCATTTCGCAAAAAATTACGCGCACGCTACGCTCGCGCCTTTTTATATATTAACAGTTAAGTACCATCGACCGCTTCATAAGGGTCTACTGAAAATTTGCCCCAGAATGAAATCATGGATCCGCGCCTGCTTTATATGATCAATGGAACTGATGTTAGGTTGCCGCCCTCCAACACAATTGTTATATCTTCAAATCACAGCGATTTAGGCTGCTTTTTAGATTTTTGACTGGTAAACTAATTTATAATTTAAATAAATCGTACGTGCGTACTTTCTTGCGAATGCTTTTACCGTCTGGCATGGTTTCTCATATGTATTGTATTTTTTTGAGATCTAGTCGTGGCGCTGATGCACCATCAAGGTTCCAACAGCACTACGGAGCCCTCCTGATGTCGTCGGGATGAAGACGACGAAAAAAATCTGATTTTGTAGCAGGTGGTAAAAATCATGTTTAAATCTACACCATTAACTATTCGTTAATTGCAGACTGTGGCGCTACTAAAACGATATACCTATAATACGAGGGTTGTTCCGAAAATTGTTAGCCACAGAGTAAATATAGACTCTTTTTTCTTGAAACTATTTTGAACTGACGGTAAATTTCAATACAATTCTCTTTGGTGAAAATCATTGGCCACCTATGTGTAGTTTTTTTTTTCAATTTTCAAATGTTATCTGTCACTCTTCTTTTGTTTGCAACGATGGAGGTCTCGTGGGAAGCTTTTCGTGCTACGATTTTCTATGACTATAAACGAGGATTAACCTTCAAGGAATCTCACGATAATTTACAAGCTGCTCTTGGGGAGTCCGCCCCTGCGTTAGCAACAGTTACATATTGGTTTCGTGAATTTAAACGTGGTAGAGAGAACCTAAACGATGACCCCCGACCAGGCCGACCGTCAACTGCAGTAACTCAAGAGAACGTCATCAGGGTAGAGTGGCTATTGCGGGAGAATAGACACATTATACATCGGGAGATTCAGGCTGAACTGAAGATTGGATCACAGGCTGTTTCCACCATTCTGAATGAACACCTTAAATTTAGGAAGGTTGCGTCACGATAGATACCTCATTCTCTCACCGAAGAGCAAAAATCCCGTCGAGTTGATTGGTGCCGATTTATGCTGGAAAAGTTTGAAGGAGGATCTTCGCAAAACGTATCCTACATCCTTACAACTGACGAATCTTGGGTTTATAGCTATGATCCTCTCACGAAACAGCAATCCACGCAATGGGTGTTTGAAGAGGACGAGTTGCCCACAAAAGTTGTTCGCGTTCGGAGCGTGAATAAAAAAATTATAGCGGTTTGTTTTCGACGCAGTGGACTAGTAGCAGTAATTCCGCTAAAAGACCGTAGAACACTTACTAGTGAATGGTACTGCGAAGTTTGTCTGCCTCAAGCTTTCGGGGAGTTGAATAGCGAGCGCCCAAGGAGCGGCGTCCGTGGCATTCTTTTTCACCAAGATAACGCACCCGCTCACACAGCTGCTAGAACCGTCGACTATTTGACAACTTCGGGAGTACAAATGTTACCCCATCCTCCGTACAGCCCAGATTTAGCTCCATGCGATTTCTTTCTATTTCCAACAGTAAAAAAAATGCTTCGTGGACGAAAATTTAACAGCGCAGACGAAGCCGTCGAAGAATTTCGCCGAATATTTTTCGACCTACCGCAAGATACGTTTTTCAAATGTTTTGAAAGCTGGTTCACCCGAATGCATAAGTGCATAGGGGTTGGAGGAGAATATTTTGAAAAACTATAAATAAACTTTTTTCATATTCTAAGTATTTTTCATTTCACTAACTATTTTTGGAACAGCCCTCGTACATGCCACAGGATTGTCATTCATTACGTAACAAAGCGTTCATAATCGTAATTGTAAAAATTCATAATAGTTGTGAATAGCCTTCTAATTTGTTTTTAGGATAATGAACTACCAAGTGCGTTGTAGGCCTTTAAATCAACGTTGTTAACCCATGTCGTCCCCACTGCAGGGGCACGGGTCTTAAAAATAAAACTAAAAAAATAGAAGTAGTTCCGGTAACTTGCAAGCAGGCTTGTTGCGGATGCAGTTTTTTTACATCCGCGGATGCGGATATTTAAAGGCTCATATCGGCGCATCGATATGGGAGACATTAGATAAGGTTACTCGCTCTGTTTGTTTCTGAACCAGCGTGTTCGTCTTGCGGGGGCTGAAGCGGGGTGAAGAGGGAGGCATGTATTTAAACAAATATCGCCGTTGTGTGATAAGCTTAAGGTTTATGTATTTAATGTTATCTACAAGCGACATCTAGCGACGAGTAGGGAGGCATGTATTTAATTAATGTTATCTGCTAGCGACATCTAGCGACGAGTAGCGTAGCATCACTATAAAATGACAAAATATTCATAAAATAACAAGAAAAAAGTGATAAGAAATGTTGCTGTTAGTTTTGTTCTTTATTTTTTTTATTGTTTAAGCACATTTCACTGCACTGTAAGACATATTTTCATTTAAATACGGGATGTTTACTCGTCGCTTGTCAGATTGCGAATGGTGCGCGAAAAGGCGGCGCTACTCAACATAGGGGAGCAAACCACTATTAGCGACTACGCAGTCGGGCAGTATTAACCTCATCTAATGTCTCCCATATCGATGTATCGGCGGATGCAAATGCGGATCTTAAGATTTCTTTAGGAAAATTTGTATGGGAGCGCATAAATTAAAAAAAAAATACTCATCCCAAAATTTTAAATTAAACATTTAAATACTTAGTAATCAAAGTTAAAAACTGGAGTATTATATTTGATAAAAAGTAACTTTGGTGCCTTTTGGTCTAATGATGTACTTTGGTACTTACTTTAAAATAATAGATTGAATTAAAAAAAATCTTATTCATATACTTTTTGTAATTAATTAATGTGCAATTTCTGAACCTAAATATTACAATTATTAGCTATACCGGCCTAGATCCGCATCCGCATAAAAATCCGCATTGAACGATGCGGATGTTAAAATCGATGCGGAAGCTCCGCATTTGCGGATGCGGATATTCGCAACATCCCTGCTTCCAAGTTGTGAAAGTTGTTTCGCGTTCGACATGAAAAAAAGTTTGGTCGTATTTCATATTAGCTCAGCGTTAAAACTGAACGAATGTGCGGAGTGTGCATCTCGCGTCGCCCTCGACTTAGTCGCCATTCTTAGGGCTGACAACCATCATAGAGGGAAGAAAACAGGTAGATGCAGACCAAGACAATATTCGTCGTTTCGAAGGCCTTGACCTTTTTAGGGTTCCGTTTTTTGCCATTTTCCGTCCGTATGTCACAGCCACTTTTTTCCGAAACTATAAGAACTATACTGTTGAAACTTGGTAAGTAGATGTATTCTGTGAACCGCATTAAGATTTTCACACAAAAATAGAAAAATAAACAATAAATGTTGGGGGTTCCCCATACTTAGAACTGAAACTCAATTTTTTTTTTCATCAAACCCATACGTGTGGGGTATCTATGGATAGGTCTTCAAAAATGATATTGAGGTTTCAAATATCATTTTTTTCTAAACTGAATAGTTTGCGCGAGAGACACTTCCAAAGTGGTAAAATGTGTGTCCCCCCCCCCTGTAACTTCTAAAATAAGAGAATGATAAAACTAAAAAATATATATGATGTACATTACCATGTAAACTTCCACCGAAAATTGGTTTGAACGAGATCTAGTAAGTAGTTTTTTTTAATACGTCATAAATCGTAAACCGCAATTTACCTTTCATTTAATCAACTCAAATATAAAAATAAAAAAAGCGGCCAAGTGCGAGTCGGACTCGCCCATGAAGGGTTCCGTAGCAGCAGGTAACATAATATAAAAGTTTTTGTAGTTCGTTGTAACTTGAATGAATGGTAAATTGCGGTTTACGATTTATGACGTATTAAAAAAAAACTACTTACTAGATATCGTTCAAACCAATTTTCTGTGGAAGTTTGCATGGTAATGTACATCATATATTTTTTTTAGTTTTATCACTCTTATTTTAGAAGTTACGGGGGGGGGGGACACACATTTTACAACTTTGGAAGTGTCTCTCGCGCAAACTATTCAGTTTAGAAGAAAATGATATTAGAAACCTCAATATCATTTTTGAAGACCTATCCATAGATACCCCACACGTATGGGTTTGATGAAAAAAAAATTTTTGAGTTTCAGTTCTAAGTATGGGGAGCCCCCAAAATTTAATGTTTTTTTTTTCTATTTTTGTGTGAAAATCTTAATGCGGTTCACAAAATACATCTACTTACCAAGTTTCAACGGTATAGTTCTTATAGTTTCGGAAAAAAAGTGGCTGTGACATACGGACAGACAGACAGACAGACATGACGAATCCATAAGGGTTCCGTTTTTTGCCATTTGGCTACGGAACCCTAAAAAGGACATTTAATTTCATGAATACAACGAACTACAAGAACTTTATATTATGTTACTTGCTGTACGGAACCCTTCATGGGTAAGTCCGATTCGCACTTGGCCGCATTTTTTTATTTTAAAGGTGCCTTGGGTTTTGAGATATTTGAGATAAAATATATGATAAATAAATGATTATTTAATGTTGGAATCTTTTATTTACAATCTTATACATTTTAAATTACATTAGGTATATGAAGTGTATTCGGAAGTGTCCAACGAGTGCTAATTCATACAAATTTTTCATTTCCTTCAATTACCTAGGGTTCGAAAATTTAAAAAAGAGAGAACCAACTCATTATTTCCATAAATTCATAAACAAGAATGTACTTGAAAAGTGTACTACACAAATCTGACGTAACAGTAGAGATCTTTTATTCACAAAACAATATACAACACAAACTATAATATACAGCTCATATAATTACGGACATCTTATGCCTATGAATATTATTGTAGACTCAGTCGGACGCGTACCATTTATATTTTACAAGAATCGTTTAACGCTACATTTTGCTATCATTATGTCGCATTATCTCCATAATAATAATTAAATACAAGAAACTCACACACACTCACACTGTTTTACTTTTTAATCACACAAAACACATTCTTTACATTCGTTTTGAGGCAATTAAGCAAACGCTTGTAGCATATAATATACGTATAACAAATCACTGACACCGTCGTTTCTCGTAGAATCTTGCACTAAGTAAACTAAAACCCAACTTAAAACAAATGTCATACTGAATAAATGTGAGGTCACAAAATTGAACACATTTAGAAAAGACGGGACCAGCAACACGTAAATTGTTAAAATCGATTCAGCAGCTGAGGCTGTATGAGGTAAGTTACAGTCTCACGAACACCTCGCCTTTTAAGTTTTTCAGGTTTACAAGACGAGTACACGCGTACTTTTAAAAGCACCCTGCACAAAAAAAAACTTGCGGTAGCGACATCGGACGCCAAAATTAAATCCAAATTATCTTTCGTAACATTTCGTTTAACGTAGGTACGTTAGGTGAACTTGGTGGTTACTTTTAGTTGGGAACGTAGAAATAACGCGACAATACCTTTAACCTGCATACATATTCATAACACGCATTCCTTGATTTCGTGTGGTAGGCAAACTCCAAAACCTAACCGAATTGTCGCTTCTCTCAACAACTCTGTTACTTCTCAGGTTCGACGGCTCACCCAGAACGCTCAAGGGCTCAAAACGAGCTCCTAGTTAAGGAACCCACGACACTGCGGCGCCCCACAGAGACAGGGGATCTTCTCGTCTTCTAGCGGGAACTTGTAGTCGTACGTTATCTCCTCGTCCACGCCGATCGGCTGTTTCGAGTAGATTACGATCTTCTTTTGCGATTCTATGGTGATAATCTTCGCATAGCAATTCGGCTGTAATGGAAGAATTTGGATTAATATTTAATTAGGATTTATTGTTTGCTTTAGTACTAGACTAGTTACCAGGGAGAAAAGCGTCGATTCGGATTCCAAGTCCATTTATATAACGATTGGGGGATACCGGCACCACGTAAAACTGAGTATGGGGCGTTTTGAAAAAAAACCATAACAAAAGTTAATCATTGTAATTGTTTAAAATACGTACGTGCCCTCGGTTGTACGTGATGCAACATCAGGTAAACGCTGTCTGTAATACTAGTACACTACAGGGAGGCAGAAAGACTCACGTCGCATTTGTGGTTGATGTTGAGCGCAAGACAAGTACTCACGTCGCAGCTGTGGCTGAAGATGAGACCAAGACAAGTACTCACGTCGCAGCTGTGGTTGATGAAGAGAGCAAGACAAGTACTCGCGTTACAGCTGTGGTTGATGACGATACCAATTCAAGTAATAACGATGCAGCTGTGGTTGATGAAGAGAGCAAGACAAGTACTCGCGTTGCAGCTGTGGTTGATGACGATACCAATTCAAGTAATAACGATGCAGCTGTGGTTGATGAACAGACCAAGACAAGCACTCACGTTGCAGCTGTGGTTGATGAAGCGCGCCAGGTTGCCGCACTTGGTGGCGTCGATGATGGTGTCCAGGTCGATGCGGAACAGGTACGAGGAGCCGATGCCGGTGGCCTCGTACTGCGCCTCGCGCACGTCGGCCACGATCGGCCGGATCATCTGGCCGACATACTCTATCACCATCTCGTCGGCTGCTATCGGCTCCTGGGACACATTTAATTATGGTTACTGGTACACTGGTACATTCAAGTTCTCGAGTGGCGACCGCGCACTAAAAGACGTAGTGTAGGCAGGCCTCCCACTCAGTGAACCGATGACCTGATGAAGGTCGCGGACACCCGCCGGATGCGGGCAGCGCGGAAATTCTTGAAGGAGGCCTTTGTCCAGGAGTAGACATCTTTCGGCTAATAATCATGATGATTGGTACAAGTCATAAGTCTCGATCGCGGATTTCAAAACGGTGTACAATCGTTTTGGACTTAGAAAGCGTTCCAAATTAGTTTCGTTAGAGTAATTTTCACTCTGACAGCAGGATAGCATATTATATTTTTTTGAAGTGTGAAAGGGACAAACTCTTGTCAGGTGAATCTTAACTTGGTTATGGAACGACTTCTTAGTCGGCAATTATTGCCGATTAGTGGCCGACTATGAAAGATGTACATTTCAAGTGTATATAGAGATGGGCTTTTGCCCGGGCATTTTTGGGCATTTTGAATAAATGCCCAATAAACGTCCATTTACGCCATACAAATTGGGCATTTATTGGGCGTAAATGGACGTTTATTGGGCATTTACTCAAAACTGCCCGGGCAAAAACCCATCTCTATATGTGTATAATTAAAATGAGTAAGGTATAGTGGAAAATATATTATTTTCACTGTTCTTTCTATCTGAAGTTCAGTACAAACACATAAAAGCTATCGTTAATTCGATTTTTTTATAAGTTACAAGGACTCGATTTGTGTAATCAGATCATTTTTAATTAAACCCGACTGTGTAATTGGAATATGGAGGGTTTCAAATCAAAACCATTTTTTTAACAGCATGAGAATGATCTCATGCTGTCTACCTACGAAGGCAGCTATGCAGTGTACTTCAGGCGTTGTTTCTGCTTTCGTTGCTTCTGGTATAAAATTATAAACTAGTCTCACTTGTGCAAACAGTCCCCAGTCGTGGATGCCGGACTTGGCGAATTTGAGCTGCTTTTTCCTGAACTTCAGCTGGTTGAACTTCAATAAATCTGAATCCGTATCCGTTCCTGTTGAATAAATATTAAAATTTATCCACTACGCCCAGAAAACTTTTAGTTTCTATTTGACCACATAGCAAGGACAGTTCAAATATCTTATGCTTATGTCAAACGCT
This sequence comes from Coleophora deauratella, assembly GCA_958295455.1. NCBI lineage: Eukaryota > Metazoa > Arthropoda > Insecta > Lepidoptera > Coleophoridae > Coleophora > Coleophora deauratella. The sequence continues at coordinate 5,709,778 of OY282409.1, read as the reverse complement.
CAAAACCTCTGATTAAAGAAACTATTTATCGTATATATGGTAGTTAAGGATGAATAAGATTACAAGTACATAGAGGCACTATTGAGCATGCGTGCTACATCATCGGCAGCGTTTTTATTTAACATCAGGTGACGTGTAACCAAACGCACTCGAATCTTTTATTTTAAAAAATCAAGGCAATTACTATTTTGATATGTCGCATAGGTCCAAGCAGTCGGGCCATAAAGTAATTGCATTAGTAATAAACAACAGTCGCACCGAACGCAGTAAGCAGTCTCCTTTGCTGCGAGGGAAGGGGTAATAGAATAGACAATAATCCTACCGAACACAGTAAGCGTTCTCCTTTGATTGCTCTGAGGGGAGTAATAGACAATAATCCTACCGAACACAGTAAGCATTCTGCTTTGGTTGCTGCGAGGGAAGGGGTAATAGAATAGACAATAATCCAGTCGAACACAGTAAGCATTCTCCTTTGGTTGCTCTGAGGGGAGTAATAGACAATTATCTTACCGAACGCAGTAAGCAGTCTCCTCTGGTTGCTGCGCGCCTCTCGCGACGCCTTGCTGGCTTTGGCCGCCTTGTCGTCGTTGGCGTCGATGGGCGGCGCGGCGCTGCGGCCGTGGTGGTACTTGTATTTGGCCTTCAGCCGGGCGTCCATCTTGTAGTAGCCTTCTGTGCGCGCCGCGCCGGACGAGTGGCCCTGGGGGAGGACAGTTTAAAGAAATTGGAATTTTTGTAGCGATTACACTAAACTGAATTTAGGAAGCCTAATTAGGGAAGGATATTGGTAAAATTTATAAAACGTAACTTTTGTAAATCAGATTACACTTTCCTTACCTATCTTCCTTTCCTTGGTAGGCTTCCTGAATTCAGGATAGTGTGACTGCTACTTTTGACTGCTAGTCATCTGAGTTACTTTTTATTTGTATCAAATTTCAAGAAGGATTTGTCCTAAAAATGTTTGAAATAGCGAACTTTGACGTCATAACTTCGTACAGTCGTTTCCATACTCATTACAAAATTGTTATTAATAAATAAAAAAACAAAATTCCAAGCTTAGCTAGTAAGTTTTTTTGCTACTTCAATAAAAGAGATAAATATTTAGTGGTTTTTTTTCATTATTAATTGTGGACGCAGTCAACTATACAATTAATTTGCTAACATTGAAAAGTATGTGAATACACAACAAGTATATCAGACACACAAACCTGCAAATCCTCATAGATATTATTATGCCGTTTCGACTTCTTCTTCGGGGGACTATAACACACGTCCGTCGGCGGGTGCTCCACCCAGTGCGTGTCGTTCAGCCAGTACCCCTGCGCATCCTCCGCTAACAACGCCTCGTAAGCCCGCCGCAAGTAGCCCACATCCTCCCGGTCGATCCCCCGCGTGAGGAATTCGTACATGACCTGCATTTCGGCCATGATGTCGCGAGGCTTGAATGTAATGTTCGGGTGGAGAGAGTCGTAGTCTTGCGCATCGTACAGCCTGAGGGTAGATGGAAGATTTTGTGGTAAAAACACTATGGGATTGACAGATGGCGTGTTAAATTGTATTACAGTTATCGCCGCTCATACACAATGAAATGGTAAATGAAATCGATAGTTACAAATAAAAGCCATTTTGCGACTCTAATCTTAGTAAAAAAAATATTCTTATTTCACCTGCAATAGCGTCGCCGACAGCAGGTGTTTAGCCAGTCTGAAGATAGCAAAGTCTTCGTCCCTATCATTCATAACTTTAAGTTCGGTTTTATTTTCTACACCAAGAACTTCTGAACGGAATATTTGACGCATATCTCAATGAAAAATTTTATGGTACAACTCATATCGTCGCGATTGCCTAAACACCCTCAAACTGAATAAAGCTGTCAAAATGTCTGTGCTAAAGAAATCCTCAAAATGTTTAAGTTAGCCAGTTCCCCAATGCGTTGGAGTATCTTGGTAAGGCCGCTTCCGTCATCGTCATCACTTACCAAAAGTTAAGATGGGGCTTACCAATTGTGGAAAAAAACCGAGAAATTGATACTCTAGTTTTACTTGGCTGGCTCTCCGAATTCGAGCGATGTCGCACCATTTTTATCCAGAATTGGTAAACCCTTGGTATCATCTCACCTGGTGGTAAGTGATGATGCCAAAGATGGAAGCGGCCTTACTTTACCAAGATTCCCCAACGCAATGGGAAGCTTCTTACAGTGACTTTCTACTCACTTGTTCTGTATCTCGGCGAGTTTCTTGGTCTCGTGTTTCCGCTTGTAGGGCCGCTTGGTCTTCTCCTTCGGCTTGGGCTCGGCGGGCGCCGGCGACGCCGCCTCCGGCTCCGGCTCCGCCATCCACGTGTAACCTGATAGTTATAGGGACCTCGTGAAACTTCTATAGTGTTTCAAAAACTTGGCAAGTTTCACGACATAATGGACTTTGATACGAACATTGTTTATCTTACAAAACGCGCATTAGTTAAGAAATTCAAGGCTTATACACGCACAGATAAGTTTATGGTGTAATGCCATCTGTTAGCGTTATGGCGAAACTGCTCGTTGGATGTGTTATAGCGCCTGTAGGATTTTTTATTTTATACATGCATAAACAGCGCCATCTGTTGGCATTACGGATCAACTGCTCGGTGGAGGTGCTCTATCGCCTGTGCAACACATACCGTGGTCATGCTGCAGGTGGTTGGCGCGGCGCTCGTCGGTGACGTCATCGGGCGGCGGCCGGCAGTACGAGTGCTCCATCGCCACCTGCGACGCCTGCGACGCTTGCGACGCCTGCGACTGCGGCGACGACGTCTCCGAGAGGGCGCTGCTTATGTGCTGTTGGGTGGACGTCAAAACGTTTTAGTAAGGTAGATGACTATTAGTCATTTGAGTTACTTTTTATCATCTGTTGTTCTAAAAATGTTTGAAATACTTAGACGTGACGTCATAGTTATTCAGCGTCGTTATAGGACTCATTTTGTGATTTTTATTAATTAAAATTTCAAGATGAGATGGAAAACATTTTCCTTTAAATTTCAGTAGGAGAGCAATTTATTAAACTTCAGCTCATAATTTATGATATTTTTGATGCAGTCATCTAGCCTGTTCTCTGTGTGTATTTTGGATAACTCTAGTTTTCTATTCTATTCCTTGGGTGAATCCTAGCATAATAGAACCCATATAGCGTAAGCCATAATGCCGATAAGGTCTTCAATAGCTGATACGGGTATACAAGAATTAATGAAATGACGTCACAATTTTCAGTTATTTTTTTTCCTATCGAAATAACATGATACGCATTTACTTAAATTGGTCGCACTCAAATGATCTTCCTTACCTCTTTAATACCGTTGACGCTAACCGCATCAGTGTTACTGTGCTCGCTAACAGAAACTATCCTCTGTCTCTTTTCGCTCTTCTTGTGCTTCCTATCTTTCCTCTCTTTCTTGCGGCGCGCTTCCAAGGGCTCTTCCTCAGACGAGATCTCGCCTTCTTCCAGTTCCGTATCCGCTTTACTTTTTTCAGGTGATGATCTATGATTTTTGATTGGACTTTTTCTAGATTCTTCCGGCTTGCTTTCCGACTTGCTGTAATGTGGAAAGCAGTAAAGATAAGAAGGATAAAAATGTACCAGCTTATATTAGAAACTGCATGTAATTTAAGTAATGGTTTAATGGCATAAAAGACAATTTTTACAGTTTTTTGTCTTACGAATTCTTTGTTTGTAAAAAAAAATATTTATTATAGGTGCAAGTTAAAAAAAAATACTTTATCGTGAAAAAAGTTACAGAGGTAGCCTACCTTTCGTCGGGCGGCCTATCCGGCGGCGGCGAGGAGTCCAGCTCCATCTTCCGTCTCTGTTCCTCGAGGAACTCCCTCTCGATCTGCTCCATATACTCTGTGTTCCGTCTTCTTTTCTCCTGATGGACACAAATATTAAGAGGAAAGGTTAGTTTAAGTTTTATTTTTAGGCGTTCTGTTTTGTGACGCCTTCGCTCTAGGCTGTTTTTGTAGTCAGCGAACTGATAGAAAAAGGGTTTCTAGTGACTTTATCAGATGTCACTTATCATTGAAACTGCTATATTAAACTTCGGATTCCCTGTATTATGGGAACCAGAAACTGATACATATAATACACCCAGGTGCGTTAACATACACCTAGAAACAGAGCAAACTGAAATGTTTGATCTGGATGGGAATCGAACCCACGACCCTCAGATCAGTAGCCAGGAGCGCTAACCACTGAGCCACCGAGTCCAACAAGAAACTATAATAAGTTAATAATTAAAAAAGGCGCTCGCCTGGTACTCGCGCTCCTCGTCCGAGTCGGAGTAGACGCGGTCGAGCGCGCGGCGCGGGGCCGGCGAGGGGGCGGGGGGCGGGGGCGCGCGCCGGGGGGGCGAGCGGGGCGAGGGGGAGGGGGGCGCCGGCGGGGGCGACGCGAACCCCGGCGAGCCCGGCGACCCCAGCCGCTCCTCCGGCGCCTCCACCTCGGGGATCGGCGTCTTCTCTGCGGCGGACAATCGAAGGGTTAATTTCAGACTACTAAATCCGGTTATTGATTTTTTTTGTTACGGTTTATTAAATATCCAAAACGAAATATAGGGATGCGACATAGTAGTTTACGGACTTTTCCTTCTATCTATATTTAGTACGGATATCCAAGTGAGACGTTGCGTATTTTCACAAAATTAAATCGACAGAAACTCAAATGTCGGCAAATTCAAACAAAGGGATCACATCCCTATGTTAAGGTTGGAACTACAAATATTTTTAATCACTTCTTCTTACTATCACTATAAATATAAGGTATAGATGATGACGTGATTTAATATAGCTTTGGGAACCTTTGTTGGAGAACAAAGCTCAGTTTTATTTAACAGAATTCCTGCGTGACAAATCAGTTAGATTTTATTTATTTATTAAATGGCCAAAATACAATAAGTAAAATGCTTTAATACTAATCATCTGACATAAGCCAGGTGAGGTGCTTTGGGGTCATGTGACTATTTCTTATTTAGAATAACTGTATGGAAAACTAACTTGAACTGGAGAAGGAAAAAACAACATAAAAATTCACAAACCTCTTCTTCTTTGTTCCTCTTCACTATCCGACGATGACGAGTACACCCGTCGTAACCGCTCCTTGTTTGAGATGACTTTGAGCTGCAAAAGGGTTTATAATAGTTCGATAACATTCTTATAAAAATATTATTTAATAATCTGGCTAGTTTACAGTGAATGTTGTCGTCCCAATCCTACCTACTGAAGAAGCCAGGAATTCAGTTGTAAATCGTATTAGAATACAGTACAGCCCGCTACACGACAATCAATAAAGTTGAGTTGTGATTATGAGTAACAAGACATTGCTGATGTGATAAAAATGTAAATATTAAAATGCCGCATGGTACTCCGCCGCCTATGGTTCCTCCGGTTAAAAACATGAAGTATTCTGGTAATGTTACAATTTACATTCGGTGGATCGTACAACTGGAGTTTTAAAACCTGCAAACGGTGCGAACGAGACAAATCAATACGGACAACATTCTTTATATAGCGCTGACTCTTCCCTACTTGCATTTGAGGTCAAGCGGTGGGTACAGTCAGCATTAGATATAGCGGATCAGTCCAGGTACTCAAATAATTGTACACACTTCGACGACAGATAATATCTACACTGGAAATAAGTCTAATTAACGTGAGCATTCGACGCGTGAACAGTCAAATGTCATCTTCAGAACTTACCTCGACGTCGTTGAGGTCGGAGTCGTCGCCGCTGTCGGAGTAGATGCGCGGCGCCGCCCCGCGCCGCTCGGCCGCCGGCTCCGCCTCCGCCTCCGACTCAGACTCCGACGACGACCGGCTGGAGGACGCCGACGATGTTCTGTGGGTGGAACGAGGTATTCTCAGTTGGTATATCAGCTGGTATACGCCCATTGCTGAACTATAGTGTCATGTCCACCTAGTTGGGGGTATCGAAACACTCGCTATTTGAGAACACATTGATGAACACAAATTATTTATCGAGTCAATTAAAATAGACCATTGGAAAATCACACAAATTGTTTATCAAGTTGTTAAAACAGACCATAAATCGATGACGATTGTGTTGGACGCGATATTGAGTCGCACAGATTTCTTGGAGGTCGCGATATTATGACCTCAGTGGCTCATAAGTTAAAAGCCGATCACGACTAAGGTCTATAACGATAAAAACAATGCCGTGGCATCTTCGCTTTTATCGACATTGATTTCTACAATATTACAGAGACTTCTACTACAAAGGCAGCAGTAGTAGCTGAGTTGCTTTTGGTCAGAGCGCTCCTCGTAAACTGGTCTGGAAGTTTCACTTTAGTACAAATACTTTAAAGCTTTAAATATTGATAAACGCCGATGATAAATCCTTCTTATGTATAACTAGTTTCCGCCCGCGACTTCGTCTGCATGGACTTCAGAATTGGTTCCAGAGAAATAAAAGATTAAGGCAGCGAGCGCCATCTAGTGACAAAGTAAAAATTTCAGTTTTTAGGTATTCCTTTGGGAACCCTCGAGTTTTCCGGGATGAAATGTATCCTATGTGTTACCCAAGTGATTTATCTGTCTAATTTTATCCAAATCCGCTCAGTAGTTTCGGCGTGAAAGGGAACAAACAAACATACTTTCGCATTTATAATATTATATTATAGTGAGATGAGACGTTGAATCAGCTATTTTGCTCATACCTGGAAGAACTGCTAGACTGACTCCTTCTATTCCGGGACAGGTACGAGCCACTGACTCGGTTTTGTGGACTCGTCGGCACCTCTTTCTCCTCGTCAGAGTTTTGCACCATTTCCTCCTGCAATTTAAATATTAATGAATCATAATACATGCAACAACAGTAACAACCTTTTGAATAACAAAATGTATCCACAGATAAGAATGCGCCTTGTTTTTTGGTTTATCCAACGAGTTTGTTCGTGTAACATCATCAGCGGAAGTGGAGAATACTTCAAAGCATTCTTGCGGAAGCTGGGGATGGCCCATCGCCTCGTGTAAATGACCGACAGACCGAAACACGACCATACCTGATCACTAAGTCTCTTATTGCTCTCATCGTCCATGTGCGCTGGAGAGGGGATTTTGCGCTTCTTGCGGAAGCTGGGGATCTTGGGAATGGAGTGGATCTTGATCTATCGCCTCGTATACATAGCAATGCTTATTGCCACAGGCGTGATCGCAGAGTTTCTTGGAGTTCATACCTGATCGCTAAGCCTCTTGGAGCTCTCATCGTCCATGTGCACGGGGGAGGGGATCTTGCGCTTCTTCCGGAAGCTGGGCATTTTGGGGATGGCGGCGCGCAGGCCGAGGCCGACGCCGTAGCCGCCCAGCTCAAGCCCCAGCTCGCGGGACTCGATGAGGGTCTTGATCGTGTCCACTGGGGCTGGCTCTTCCTTCTTGTTTGAGATGTCCTGGGAAAAATGAGGTTTTACATAAACCTTGATGACATAAAACTGATGATTTTGTAGGTATAACGAAACTTTGAGGACCGGAATCGAAAATTAAAGGGTTCACATGTAGTATGCCATCATCAGCCAAAAGACGTCTACTGCGAACAAAGGCCTCTCCCAAGGATTTCCATGCCGACCGGTCTTGCGCTGCTCGCATCCAATGGCTTCCTGCGACCATGTATATATTAAAATGCAAATACAATAAATCGATACGTCATGATAAAATCGATTACTACGCTTAGCTAAGCGTTCTAAGGTTCTTGGGGGACTAGCTAGTCCCCCAATAAAAAACTTTTGAAGACAGTCTGCACAAACTTGTTACACATTAAAATCCCGATATCAATATTAAGGGTAGAAAAATTTTACCTGCAAAGGCTGTCCTTCCTCCTTCGGCTTGGCTTGCCTGATTTTCCTACTCTGCTCGTCCCACCACACCTCGAAGGCCTTGAAAGCCGTGCTTTCGATCATCTTCTTGTTGAAGTCTTTCTTCAGGATCTGCTTGAGTTCTGCCGTCACGCGTTCTATCACGCTGTTTATGGTCGGATAGTGGGGGTTGTCCAGTTCCTATTTGATATTAAAAAAAGGAAAAACTGAGAGGATGTTCAGAATTAGAGGAAAATGACTAAAAGTTAAGTAAAAATTTAATAGGCGTATAATAAAATCGAAGGTAGCCAAACATTACACGAAGGCGTTTGTAAACTTCGTCGTAGTGGCTTAGCGATAGGTGCTCGGTGTGAGAGGCGACAGATGTCTCAAGTCTAGCGCTGTAATATTTCGAAATTCGCACTTACTTAAGCCGACGATTCAGCTGATCACCAGATCTACCAGAATTACGTATATATTTATAAACAGTCTATAACCCAAGTAATTTTTTTACTTAGTTTGGATTGATCTATCAAACACTGATACCATTTAAAATTTTGTATATTACCGTTTTGCCAGTAAATTTTATTTTCTATAAATACATTAGTATTATTATCAAAAACATCTACAAAGGTCTTTGGGGTTTACCTGTTGAGTGGGCGGCGGCAGTTCGGCGGTAACCGCGGGGTAGTGGTGGGGTAGGATGGGCGCTGCGAACCCGCCGTATAGCGCCATCTCCGCGCATGCGTAGCCCGGTGGCGGGTAAGCTGAACAAAAAAAAACTCATTGCTTTAAATTTAAGTCTCTCTTTATACGCTGAAGTGAGTTTCTTTTGGGCTGAACGTTACGTTTTGAACTGGAAATAACAATATATCAAATAAAATATATTGTTTAAAACATAAAATACATAATAAGGAACATAATACATAATAATATATATAAATTGTATCTAGTTACTACCATGGGTTGGAAAAAAGAGTTTGTATGACCTTTAGTCTGTCGTACGAGAGCCTAATAGTTAAACCGACCAAGCCGGCCTGGAGTCGAGGTGACGAAGTACGCGGCATTTGCTCCTCAATATTGAATAACCTTTGCTCGACAGTAGCGCTAATACCATCTAAGTTATTTTTACAAAATTACTTAACAACAAATATGTAGGGAACATGCGTGACATTGTAAAGTCCGAACTTTTTCAGGGTTAATAGATTTAAAACAATATAATAGGGTATTTTACTCTATACAAGAAAAAATCTAAAACTGCTTATTTACTGTAGTATTTGTAATAAGTAAACGAATTCATATGATTTCTATATAATAAAATGAGAAAAAACATTTTATTTTTGATTTACAAAAATCGAGTTTTTTAATCTGTTTTTCAAATATCTGAAACGACAGCCGCCATGCTGGTTGTCATGTGACGTCACAATAGTGGTAAACAATGACATTTTGTTCGCAATATGTGTCAAAATTTTAGTACAGAGCTGTTTTGTTTACTCCTGAAATGACGTAACGACCTAAACATCATGGCGGCTAGCGTTTTCGCGCGCTAATTGGGAATGGTAATTTAAAATGTATTTTTGGGGTACTTATAGGTTTCACAAAAAAATTAAAAAAATATTTTGGACTTTTTCCCACCTAATGATCAATTTGAGATACTTTTCAAAAAATGGTGAAAAACCCTATTTCAAAGTCTCGATTATTGTCTCGGTTTACAATAGCCATACCTACTTTTAATCTGTAAGTATTGCTGATCTGTAAATCAGTTTCGACACTTTTTTTCTAATCAAAGAACATGTTATATATATTTTATATGTTTTATATATTTTAAATATATTAGGTATATGTATTGTTTATCAATCATCTATACAATATATGTGTATATGCCTTTCTGCCATCTCAGTTGAAATTCTCCTTCACCCGGATCTGCTGGAAGAAATTTCTATTAGAAATAAGCTTGACCCTTTCCCTAAAGGTTCAAGCAGAATACCAGCGCTGTGGATTTAAACCCACAGTATATGCTGAGCTTGCACCTTTTTGGTATTACTTTTTTATTCTGTAATTTTTGCCTTGTAATTTGTTTGTAAGTATGCCAAATAAAGATTTATTCTATTCTATTCTATTCTGTATGTTTTCTGTGTAACTGTATCTTGTAAGTTTCTGTATACAATAAATTGTAAAAAAAAAGTTTTTATTCGACGCTCCGCTATCGAGATGAACTCTGTGATGCCGACAGTAATGCTGACAGTGCCGCTAGCGCCACCTGTGTTAGCTAGACAGCAGTTGCTCACCAGTGGGCGGCCACACGGGCTGGTAGTACGCATGCGCCGGCGCGTGCGGCGGCGGCGCGAAGTACGCGTCCGCCGGCACTTGCTCCTCGATCTTAGCCTCCGTCGATGACAGGGAGGACAGCGACATCTGTTTGTAGAAATGCGGGTTTTAAACAGCTTGGATTTTTCAGATTTTGAATCGGATATTTTTTTTTTGTTTTAATTTTCAGTTTAGGAATTTCGTAGTCGTCGCTATGACCGAAATTGGTCGGATGGTTCATGGTTTATTAGGTAGACTAAAACAAGACCTTCGCAAAGAGTACAGTGCTAACTTCGAAAAAGTATTTTTAATTTCATTTAGATTTAGTCAATGATTCTCAACATATAAACTTTTAAACACAGAATAAAGGGATTGTCTACTGAATGTGAAGGCACTTTTGTTGCCCGTTGAACTGTGTGAATTTGGTTTGATTTTTATTTTGTAGGTGTGCGTGCATCTCTCTTTTTTTCGACAAATATCACACAGTAGCATTTCCTTTCATTGTTCTTAAAACCTGTGAGCGTCCATGACAATAACCACACAAAATAAATAACTACACATACCTGGTCTGGATCTAGATTATCCCTATCTTTGTCAGGAGGCGGTGATCTTCTCGGCTCTTCCCCACCGAGCAGTATCTCGTCTTCTGAGGACGAGATGTCCGAACCGATCTTGTCTATGGGCGGGAATTTCGCTCGCTCAGCTGCTTTCGCTTTCTGTATAGGGCATAAATAAAGGTTTTCATTACCTTTACTTATATTCAATAGGCCTCAATTCTTATTAACTTGATTTTGGCTACTAAAATGTACATTACTTTATCTATACAAATTTTCTCCATCCATGTTTTTGATCCTGATAAATTCATCATCAATTGGGTATGCAAAAAAATTAAGTATTCTATTTTCTGAATGTCACCTAAGGGCTATAGATCGCAGAAGTAAAACCAGAATCTCCAGTTATAAATCTGCCTATAGAAAGTAGGATTGTTGTCGTGGGCTGCGTAAGGGTACCCATACATTACTGCATCAGTAAACATTAATTTTGTACAAAATTTACAATAAAAACTACATCAAACATACCCTATCAACAGTACTCTGGATACATTCGAGGTAGATGTCGCGCGATAAGAACGGCGAGGGCGTCGTTGACAGCGGCTCGCATTCCAGATCCTTCTTCACCGACGCAATACTCTCGCCGCTCGCAGAACCTGACACACCGGAATAATGAATATGTTTCAGTAGTTTTAGGTAAGTATGATTGTAGTAATATACATACTTGGAGTAATAAATACTATTTATTAAATAGGCAGGGACAATGTCACACACAGTCAAATAGTTATTATCAATACCGAGAGAGAGAGAGAGTATAAAGGCTTAAAAAATTTACACCACACATAAAACCGAAATTTACTAACAAACTCATCAACAAATAAAAATAAATTACAGTAACTTTGAGGGGGTAGACAAAACTGTTTATCGCGCTCAGCGAGAGAAACCGTTCACTTGTCTTTTTCACTGGCTTGGCGTTAGAGCGAGACGGTTGCTTTATCGCGTCTCGTCACGCGCAAGAAACGTCGTCATGCTACCGGCACAGGTAATCACTATCATTGTTTATTGTTTCATGTACAACCTATTTCTGATCCCGACTTAAATAGTACCTTCATCGTCCGAGGGCGGTTGCGGCGCGTCCAAATCCGGAATCTTGGCGGCGGACAGGCGGTCCTCGTCCTCCTCCTCCGACGAGATCCCCAGCGCCAGGAACGGGGGCGCCAGCCCCCCGCCACCGCTGGCACCCTTTAGCAGCATCGCGATTCTGTGCGGTAGACAATCGAAGAGATGCTTAAGTGCTGAACTGTTAAGATCTACAGAGCAAGTAGGATTTTCAAAAAGACCAATTAAATTATTTAAAATATGATACGATAAGATCTTACTTTGATTTATTTTCAAGAACAATGAAAGTTGCCAATGTAGTGTAAACAAATAATTTGAGTAATTCTTTGAACATTTATCCTAGCGTTGATTTGCATGGACGGATAGCATGAGGTTTTTGTCACACCTAACGCTATCGAAGTGCTTCGTAGCTTTCTATTTAGGTAACTGTCTGGTTTTACGGTGTCACCTGGTATCCAAGTCGACGTTCTTGGGCTCGTCGGCTGGCGGCGGCGGCTTGGGCTCGGGCTCGGCGCCCGCGCCTTCCGCCGGCGGCCGCGGTTCCGCCGCCTCAGCCGGCTTGCTTTCAGGCGCCGGTTCCTGGTATGGTATTTTGTATTGTTATTTTTGTAGCTTCTTTTTCTTGTTGGGTAAACCTCGTTCATTAAGACCTCCCCTTTTCTCTGTTATTTTCTTTGAAACTATTGACTAGAAATAATGATAATAGACCTCGTTCGCTAAGACATTGATTTTACTAATAAAAGTAGTGTCTAAACACTAACTTAACCGATGTTTTTTATCGAATACTACATTTTTACAAACTAATTATTATACAGGAAATATACACAAAGCAAACGAGAGAAAAATGCTGACAATGTTTTCATTATATTTTTATGGTGTTACGATAGATCATGCAGATGCAAATGCAAGGTGCAGTGTGGCTTTGCACATAGAATAAGCATGCGTGATTAGTACAAGGAACGTGAAGAAGCGTGAAGTGAGAATGCGCAGAGCTTAATCTAAACAACACTTACCTGGGCTACCACAACACCGAATATTATAAAAATATAGAACGTAGGTACCAAGTATATGTTGTGTATCTTAATGATTGAAATGTAACATGCACGTAGTGTTTACATAGATATAATAATCATAATATGGCCATTTAATAGAGACTACTGTGACAACAAACATTTCTGAATTAGACAGTGCATTAATTGTAATACTTTACATATTTAGTGCAGCAATTTCGAACAGCCTACACCAGTGCAAGTGTCTACAGATCGCGGCATATAACTTGAATATGAGTTGGCGCGGAGTGTCAGTTTGCACTTTTCTTTTTTCTTACAATATTGTAAGAACGGGATGCCACGCGCGCTTTGTAGTGCACAAAGCAATAAAAAATCATATCGCACACTCTGGAAAAGTTCACCACGTTCAAATTTTAGCGATTCAAAGTCCAAACACGGTATGTTGATGTTTGTTCTTAGTACACGCAGCGCGGTCAACAAAAGTTACAAATCACGCGCTGTTTTTCGAGTGCCATCCGTTGAAGATACGAGCGCGTTTCGACAAAGTTTAAGTTATATGCCGGGATCGTTACTACTAAATTGGTGGAGACAAATCAGGTACATCAGTACCTTCTCCTTTTCCTTGTCCTTCTCTTTTTCTCTTTCTTTCTCTTTCTCTTTCGGCTCGGGGGAGAGACGGTCCTTGTACGCGGGAGTGACGGGTGTCATCGCGGCGGTGTGCGCAGGCGCGCGGCTTGCCACAGCGGTCACTGAAGCCACAGCGGCCACGGCGGCCACAGCGGCCACAGCGGGCGCGCGTCGCTCCAACTTCAACGCCGGGGCACACAATGTACGTTATGCGGGGAGGAGGTTTAAAGATGTCATGACGTAGAATGAAAAATGTGGACAGAATCGAAAACTTTTTTAATTTACTTCCTACTTTTAATTTAGTTCATAGACATGTTCTTCATAAAATTAACTATGTATGACACTGTTTTGTGATGCCAGTTAGAGCTGATCAATCAAATACCAAAAAATAAATAAACTTTATGACAAAAAATAAGAAACGATAAATATTTCGAATAGGTTAATGGAAAATCAGTCAAATACTTCACTCTACGTCGACGACACGGGAATAGTGCACAAACATGAATGAAAATGGTAATGGAATAGTATAGTTTGAGGTACACCAATCGAAGATAATAACCATGAGATAAGGTCCCGCTTTTTAAATATAAATTGATGATAAAGACCAAAATGCGATGAAGACAGTGAAAACGTAACTAGCTAACACTAATGTAAAAAAAACTAGTATACGATAAAATTTATAGAAGTAAAGATGTACATTATAAAATATTGTTAGTCACAAGGTAATGGTTTCACACTTTCAAAAACATAAACATGAAATGCAGATGATTTGTGAGTTCGACCGATGGAAAATGATGAAGTAATGTGTTTGATTTTACAAGCAAGCAGGCTTGTTTAACTTTTCATTTGAAGTTTGATAGTTTTCTGTGAATTATCTATCGCGGGTGGTAGGACCTTGTGCGAGGTCCGTCCGGATCGCTACCACCATCTTACTCGCTAATCCTGCCGCTAAACAGCAGTGCTTGCACTGTTGTGTTCCGGTGTGGAGAGTAAGACAGCCGAGGAAATTACAGGCACAAGAGGCATTTCATCTTAGCCCTCTAGGTTGGCAACGCATCTGCAATCCCCTCCGGGGTTGCAGGTGTCTATGGGCAGTGGTGATCACTTACCATCAGGTGACCCACTTGCTCGTTTGCCTTCCTTATCACATAAAAAAAAAAAAAAAAAAAAAAAAAAAAAAAAAAAAAAGAATTATCTACACCACTTGTAAATTGCACATTAAGCGTAATACTGAGCAAATATGTAGTAAGTATTGTAGTTTGACTGAGCAAATATGCGAAATCATCTAGACTCAACTATCTCTCTTAAGAACATATTCCTTATATTTTACTGCAGCTCAAAGCTATAACTTGCAAATGATAGATTAGATTATACTATTGTGTATTCGCTCTAAGGGTCTTATGCCTAGTCTCAGTTGAAGGGTAGTAGTGTAAGTACTAACGCCGTCGATGTTAGGTACTCACGTGTGGATGGTGATGCGGCGGCTGGTGCGGGCGCCACTCGCCCCACCACACGCCGGCGCCCGGCGTCGGCGGCGCCCCGTACCCGTACCTGGGGCAAATAGCGCCATTTTACACTACACTACACTTTGGTAGGTTTGAGACACTTTGTCTGTTACATCAGTTAAGGAACAGAAAATACTAACTACTACTACTAAAACTTTGTAGCAGAGGTCGTAGGGCACTCGCCCGCGCTAGAAGTAAAAGGTCAGACGGCACTCACTTAGGTTGGAAATATAGGGTCAGAGGTCACTCACCCAGGTTGGAAGTTGGGGTCGAAGAGCACTCAGGCTGGAAGTAGGATGTCGTAGTGCACTTACCCAGGCATAGGGGTTATAGAGCACTCACTCAGGCTGGAAGTAGGTGTCGTAGGGCACTCACCCAGGCAGGAAGTAGGGGTCGTAGGGCTCTCCCCCAGGCTGGAAGTAGGGGTCGTGGGGTACTCACCCAGGCTGAAAGTAGGGGCCGTGGGGCACTCACCTAGGCTGGAAGTAGGGATCGTCGGGTACTCATCCAGGCTGGAAGTAGGGGTCGTAGAGCACTCACCCGGGCTGGAAGTAGGGGTCGTAGGGCACAAACCCAGGCTGGAAGTAGGGGTCGTAGGGCACTCACCCAGGCTGGAAGTAGGGGCCGTGGGGCACTCACCTAGGCTGGAAGTAGGGATCGTCGGGTACTCATCCAGGCTGGAAGTAGGGGTCGTAGAGCACTCACCCTGGCTGGAAGTAGGGGTCGTAGGGCACAAACCCAGGCTGGAAGTAGGGGTCGTAGGGCACAAACCCAGGCTGGAAGTAGGGGTCGTAGGGCACTCACCCAGGCTGGAAGTAGGGGCCGTGGGGCACTCACCTAGGCTGGAAGTAGGGATCGTCGGGTACTCATCCAGGCTAGAAGTAGGGGTCGTAGAGCACTCACCCGGGCTGGAAGTAGGGGTCGTAGGGCACTCACCCAGGCTGGAAGTAGGGGTCGTAGGGCACTCACCCAGGCTGGAAGTAGGGGTCGTAGGCCACAGGTGCGGCCGTGTACGCCGTATCGGTGTGGCTCGGTGTTGCGAACGTGGTGGCTTCGCTCTCGCTGCTACGATATCGCTCTCTGTCTCTGTATCTGGGTGTAATAAGTAATAACAACAATAATAAAGTGGTTCCAAGGTCTCAATATATGTACTAGGCGATATAACGAGTGGCGAATGCAATGTCGCGACAAACAACTGAGTTTAGCGGCATTCTATAAATAAGTCTAAAATTTATTGTATATTATTTTAAAAAAAGAATGTTGACTAACACATATTCTTAAAGAAAATAATTAGAACTATGAATATGTAACTTATTTATAGAAAAACAAACTGCAGTCGCTAACAACAATAGAAAAAAAATACGAGCAATAATTTACACAGCTACAATACAAAAATATCACATAGCATAACTAATTCCTATATCAGACAGAAGCATACAGTATAAATCAGCAACTCTAGCAACACCCGGCGATGTGAATTGGCCGCGCTTGGCGACTTTTTCGATCCATTTAACATTTTTTAGTAAAATCCGAATTTTAGCTTTTATTTATATAGGAATCGGCTCCTCAGACTCAATCAGGATTTATACACATCCAGTGCGTGCAGGATATATTTCATAGCATTGATATCGTACATACCTTTTCTTACATTTCCTCTTACATCGGCAGCTTGGAATAAATATTTATATAAAGTCAATGCTGTACAATAAATTCATTTTTAAAACCAAAAATGCTGAAAGGCTAAAGAATTTGGTTTTCTATTTATTGAAGGTAGCCTATTACTCTTGTTGCTCACCTATCTCTGTCCCTGTCGCGCTCCTTGTCGCGGTCGCGTTCCCTGTCTCTTTCTCGCCTGTGGCGGTGCCTGTACTCGCGCTCCTCGTCCGACCAGCGCGACGTGCTATCAGACGCTTCCAGATCTTTGTAGCTCCGAGCGTATGGCTCCTAAAACAGAGACGTTATTGAATGACAACATAATTAGAACAAATGGCCTAACACGCTTCATTCTCACAAATACACTGATTTGCGGCGCTAGATGAAGAAAAGGAAATTCCTTGGTTAAACCTTCTAAGGTCTGTAATGTACAATATAGTTAATATAATGGCAGCTGTTACTGCTATTGTGTGATAGTAGATAGCGCAATAATGCAAATACAAAAATGGTTGGTTGCCAGGACTCGTTACCGAGCACACGTCTGCTGAGTTATTTTTTAAATTATTTCCGTTTTAGAGTAGTCTCAACGTTATTTTTGTGATGGGGAAATAGCTGTGATTCCGATTCAGTGATAAGCCGTCATAAGAAGAGGATTCACTCAGGAGACAGCTCCGTTTTCCGAGTTCCAACAGCAAACCACCACGTGGAGCGTCTTTAAGTGCCCTTGGCGTTTCGCCTTTTTTTTCTCCCATTTTCACTTGACATTACTCCTTAAATGAGATGTGGAATGCCAAATGGAAAAATAGAATAGAAATACAAAAATTTCTATTGTAAGAAATATTGATTTGGTGTATCAGAAAAGATGTTGAATATTAAGAAATATTGCATTATTACTAAAACTCAAATCACCTTTTCTGCCAGCTTAGTTTCCTCTAACCGCTTGCTAAGACTGGGATCCACCTTCTGCGTCCTCACATCTTCCACCACCGGTGCCTTGGGCACCACTGGCACTGGCTGAGGCCTTTTCTCTACCGTCTTATCTTCGAACATCTCCTGGCACCTCTTGCCGAATGGGTCGTGGAAGACTTCCAACACCTACAAAATTGTTCAGGATTTTATGAACTTTAATTTGTATTTAAGGTAAGGAGTGGAAGAATATAATGGGTGGGGTAAACACAATGCAAAAATTATAGCACTGCTATTAACATCCTTCATAGCTTATAAAGACAGCATATGATAGTCTGTTGCAAAAAATTTTTGCCGAAAGAAACACAAAGTGGTCTTTAAACTGTCTAAATATGGATTAAAAAGTAAGCAGTTTGTCCAATCATCTGTCTTTAATACATTCTTCTCAACTGTTTTTTAAAATATCTAAGTTGTAAATTGTTGAAAACCCATTTATTATTAATTTAAAAAAACTATACCTTTCCAAATTAATAAAAAAAATGTACCTTTCCCATGACTGACTTTCCACTGTATTTCTCTACACACAACTTAGAATGCTTCACTTCTTGGAAAACTACTCTTGCAAATCCCAAATGCCGGTTGGTGAGAGGATGATAGAATATGGTCAGCTCTTCTGTAGGGCCAATCTTGTGCATCATATCCGCCAGAAATGCTTTATCTATGTTATCATTTAAATTTCCTATTGTTACTTCTAGTTGAGGAGGTGTACCCACATAATTTTTATCTATTTTAAACCTGAAAAAGAAGGAAATAAGGAAGTTTAAAATAATAATTTAACTAGGGTGCTTTTAAAACATCTGCCAGAGCTCACGCTGGAGTTTCTAATCATGCATAAATCTGAGCAAGTCTCTAGTTTAGCCCTGGCAAATATTTCAAGAGCAATGATTAAAGACAAGGATTTTTTTTTTCTGGAAACAAGGAATGGATTAAAAACTAATCTAAACTGCTAAAACTTGAGTTACTTTATACAATTTTGAATTTCCCACTACAAATGAAATGACAAGTGCATGTAGTATTTCAATGTTGGCAGTATTGTCTGTTAAGCTATAACAAAAACAAAGGTGATATTTTAACAAAATTGCATATTTTTTCCAAATTATTTCAATCTAATGGTTTTATTTGATAATCATTTGTTTATTTCTTTGAAACCTGTTAGAATATTTGAAAACATAACAAGAAACTTGCCAATAGGGTTGTACCAGTAAGGATATCAGTTAGGTTATGCATGTGGAAAATGCAAATAAAATGCATTGCAAGACAATTCAATCTACTGATTTGATATTTATTGCTACCGTTTGACCTTTTCCAGAAAATTAAAAGTATTTTCATAGTCATTTGAAGTATAACGAAGCCCTAGGTTTATCTTTATTTTTTGGTCAATAATATGGTATACCTGGGCACTGGCAGCTCTGCTGGCTCCAAACGATTCCAGATCCTGGAGAGTTGGGAGCGGGGGTCCCTGCACTGGACTGGAGGGTAAGTCGGGTCTCCGGGCACTTGGCCATCGTATCTGTACAGTTTGGTAACCCCCTTCACCAGAAATGGATCCATAAGCAACTTGAAGTTTTTAGGTGCTTTATGCAACACGGCATTGTGGCTGGGTGTTTTGTGCTCCATCCCTCCATTCATCCTAAAAACATAAAAACAATAATATTGTTTGTTAGGACATAACCTCAACATTTTGCAAATTTTCCGATTTTTACCAAAAAAATGCAAATTAATGATACTTCATTGTTAGCAGAACCTGAAACAGATAACAAGAGTTAGGATAAAACACAGTATTTTGAGTAAAACCAACCTGAAATGCAAAAACAACAAAAAATTATGGGAAAATGATATTGGTCGTTTTTAGCGAAACGGAGGCTGACTGAGCATGCCTCATCGTGTCCTGGTATACACTACTGATTCTTGATTGCGACAAGCATGACAAATTGGTAAACTTCACTAAATTAACCCGAGAATATCGAATTGCAAAATAATTTTCTACAGAAAGCTCTCTCCATGGTGACGGCGAAGAGAGCTATGGCAAATAGCTAAAATCATACTTACACTCAGCAAATCGTTGCCTTAAATTACTTTAGTAACAATTCTTTGTTATATTTTGAAGTGTATTTATTAAATAAAACAATTATATCTTTTTAATTCTTAAGAAAACCGAAAATTGGTTCATCGTTTGACTACTTGCACTGTGTTTATAATGAAGTACTGATTTTTTGTCTCGTTCAGCACCGTATATAAAAGTATCGTAAAAATGAGTACTTTATGGACGTTATTACGTTTTGTTGTGTTGGCTAGACCTAGTAATGACAATGTCAAGCATTAACTTGCCATGTTTAAGATAAACTTTTTACTATAAATAAACATAATTGTAAATAACAGGTAAATAACTAGGGATAAACCAATTTTAAATTGAATGTTTGCAAGAGAAAGTTTCTAAAGATTTAATCTTTTCACTGTTTTTATTGGCCAATTATGTAAAATACTGTATAGTTATTTATTTTGAAGAGAAATTAATGAAGATAGTAGCCTCTTCCTATAGCAACACTTAGACTTACCTTTCGTGCAGCGTTGCCGGCGCGGACTTTTTGTTCCGATTTCGGAACTTTTGAGGCTTCAGCGGAACTTTTGCGGAACTTAATGATCATCGGAACTTTTCGGAACTTTTCGTGATAAATAAAGCTCTGCTGAAGGAAACGAAACTTTTAAATTAACTTGACCGGTGTTTGGCTTGGTTAAAAACGAGGCGACGGACGCTACTTTGAAATTTTTCTTCGGGCTCTCTTCGCTCGCCCTTTTTTAGATCTCAGTGTTCCAGCCCCTGTGTACCGGGACTTTTTTTCGCCACACGCGAGACTCCTTCGCCGTCACCCTCAGCCCCTAGCCAACGGCTCTCAGCGGCAGGAAAATTCTGCCTGCCAAGGGAGCATCTCCTCAGCCGTTATGAGCGTCGGAGGGAATTATCCGTTGGATGGCAGCGTACTTGCGCATCTATGAGGAGCGAGTGGTGAGATCCATGAGAGCGGTGAGAGAGCCAACCAGTGCGGCCGGAGGACGTCGCGGCGATCGAGTTGGGGTGGCCCAGTCGCATTGCTCCCTGCCATTCCTCCGCACACGATGAAAGCGCGACGAGGAGGGAGACGAGACGTGATCGCGGCCAAGCTCTTTTGCTTGAAGCTACTTCATGAGGCCCGCCCCCCTCCCTGCTATGAGTCCTCAGCTGCCGAGGAAACTATGCGAGGGTGATCCGCCACTCGTTGAGCGCCGGTAACCACCCCGCTACGCCCCGGAGAAGAGGCCCTACCTGCTTCTCGCCCCCGGCCGCGGGACCGGTACAGCAACGTGACCCGCGCCTGCGCCAGCGGAAACCACCGTAGCTAGCCGCACCGGCTCCTTCGGTCGCCCTACCGACACCAACCACCCAGTCGCCTCCAGCTGTGCCCCGACATTTTGCCAAGGTCTCGAGCATCTGGTGAAGCCGGGGCCCAGCACGGTACCCACGACTCCTGGCTTCGTCACCACTACGGCCACGTCGCCTCTCCAGGCCACTTATGCGGCGCCGGCCCCTGCCAGCGCTGCTACCGTGCCGGGCCTCTCGGCCGCCGCGCCACTCCGCTGCCGCCGCTGCGACACTCGTCGCTGCGCCAGCAGCCACCACCCCCACCCCAGAAGTACCGCATTGTGCAGCGGTACCTCGGCAGCCTCGAGGAGACCAGCGGCATTAACTGGTTCTTCTACACGCTGCCGGTTGAGAGGCCCCTCAAGGTGGCCTTACGTGGCCTTCCCTCCACATCGGACCATGATATCAATTTGAAATATCTCTGAGCCGGTAATAGTGGGGTCTGATACTAGACCTAGTTGCGAATAACGTTGTGATGACGGCGACGCACGTACGCTGTGGCGAAAATGTTTTACTGTTGCCTATGAACGGAACTTTCCAATTCAAAACGGAACTTTTCACGAGTGGTTTTGGACTTTTTTCATTTTCTGTGCCGGCAACACTGCTTTCGTGTGCCATTGGTTGCGTCATCGATTTAGGTAATATTTTCTAGTATTTTTTCATAATTCTTGTGTTTTTAGCTCGTAAATCGTGAAAATGTGTCATAGTAATGTTATATTTATCATTTGCTGTAAAAAGTGTACACATGTTTCCAGGCGTTTGAGTGAAAATGTCCAACAAAGTAATCCCTGTGGTCAAGGCAGAAGAAGAAGAGGTCGAGGAGGAAGAACTGGTTGACCCTCAGAAGGAACTTAGGGTATGTACCCCCTCTTCATATAATACAGCAGATTTGCAAAGCTAGTTAAGACACTTGTTCCTTATCATTCATCCTAACCTCTCAACTCTTCTATTATGAAACTACAACTTGCATTCTTCATTGATGTCCATCCTATGAAGATACATGTTGTAATAAACTTGTAAAGGGCTTATTTTAAGTGAAAATTGTGTTTAATTTTTGTGTTGTCACATTTTTAGGGTTCCTGACACCTTTATAAGCATCAACTTTTATAAAGGACGGCCAACAAAAACAAAAAATGGCACCATTTTATTGGTCTTAAAACTGATATTTGAATTCTTTGAAATTAACTCCCTGGCCTACTTTTTAAGTGAAACTATATGAAAAAAATGTAATTCACAGTAGCAGTATAATTACATACGCATCTAGCTGGTCATATAAAGGACACAACCGACCGATGCCACAAATTACTGAATTTAAGGGTAAATAAAATGGTTCCATTTGTTGCATTCATGGGCATGTCCTTTATATAAGTTGATGTTTATAATATTGTTCTATCAATGTGTGTGTGTGTGGTATAAGAAAGGGCAGTGGTTGCACTAAGGACAACAGCCTATCTTTTGAAATGAAGAAGAAGTAAATACAACTGGCACCCAAACTACACTTCCGTTTTTTTCTTTAATCTCAATACTACTAGAACTACTCAAGTTTTTCTTTTTATTGTTTTAGAACTATCCAAGAAATACATTCCTAGTGTGTAAAGGTTTTATTTCATTTTTTCCGTAGTTAGCTTTGTAATCTTTGTCAGAGTCATTCTAGTTTTATTTTTTGATAACAGTATTCTTATTCTTTTTCCTTTTTTTTTTGTATAATATTTGCAAGTAGAGTAATATTCAAGATTTTAGTTAAAAAAATATTTAGTTTTGTTTCTAAAAATTTGAGATTGATACATAGGTACAATAGACCTGCCAATAGTATATAGAACCACAATAAATGGTTCTGTGGTTTTTTATCCTATTAATTTTCTGTCACAGGAGAAATGTCACGAGAAAACTGAATGTCAGGCACACTGGTCCAAGTACCAGGAGTGCAACGACCGTGTCAACTCCAGGTCGCACACCACAGAGACCTGTGAGGAAGAGCTGATTGACTATCTCCATGTCCTTGACAAATGCGTCAACAAGGACCTCTTCAAGAGGCTCAAGTAATCCTGTAGTCCTAGTTTCAATTTCAGCCTCATTTGCAAATGTTACTTTTTCAAGTTTGCCGGTGCATATGGAGGAATAATAGTGATTTTAGTAAATTATTTTAACAATAATATTTACTTACTGTATAATGCAAAAGTTTGATGAACCGTGGAGTTGTTGTTTATTTGTAAATAAATAAATCAAGTTATTTATTTGTTTTTTTTTTTTTAGTTCAATTAAGTAAAAGACCATGTTCAAGTCATACACATTTAATAAAAATAATAATCAATTACATAAAAAAATAGAATTCTAATAAGAAATAAGCTCACATTTTATAAAATGGCACAGGAATGTATTCAAATAGAAAAAAAATGCAAAATTTTCGACACATCAATATTGCGAGTGAAATAAGATATCATATATAATATTCTTAGAAACCTTAATACTACGCAGTATAAATTGACTTTACACATATGCAATCTTACATACCAAAATTATAAAATTTATATTTATAACAAAACAAAATAATTTGTTATTTAAATACCAATTCATTTTAAATCTACTGAATTCATGAATGGAAACAGTGTTTCAGACTTTGGCATATTACATTTTATACCCAACAAAACTTCAGGCACTATTTTTTTGTGAAATCGTGAATTGGGGGTTATGAAATAAATAGTTTTCAATGGTGATAAAATTAAATATAGTATCACGTTTTTATTCTTAGTAAACAAAACGAAAGTGCATTAATGATCATTAATGTAATAATAATTATTGATACAAATACATAATACAGTGATGAAGTGATGGATGATAGATTTCAGTGTTGTGAAGGTTTCAAGCAAATTAAATAATCTTTTTATTTTATTCCCTCTCTCTTTTAACTGAATAAGCGAATAGCCACTTAATAAAATTTTTAGTATAAAAACACTACTGGGGAATCCGTATTTCTACAAAACCGTTAGTAGCATCTTTAGGACAACAGCCTAACATCGCTCTTCTGAGAGCACACTGTCATTATCCTCCCAATTGGAATCCGTGCTTCTCACCATACCGTCCGACTTCCACAACTGCTTTCAACCCTGGCCGGGTAACATCACTAACTCGCGCCGACCTGCAGCACATTGAAGCATATCTCGCAGACGCGCTGCGGTTTCGTGACGTTAAACTTAAGTATCGGAACGTCCTGGCTAGAGCACTTGTTACATAGCATTCGTCCACAGTGACGGCTGCAACGAAAAAATTAGATGTTAACACAGACAATTAGTCGCAAAATGTCAAAGTTGTTCTAACTTTTGATAGGTATAAAATTTCTCATTCGCAAAGGGTCTTTGTTAAATTGTCCAAATCGGAAATTCAGGTGCTTAAACGTTAACATTAAGGACCTTTGTTAATATAAAAAGCATGGGTCGATCTCTAGGTGGACTGATGGTAACTCCAGAGGTCATTAGGGAACTCGATCCCAAGTGCATCCTACAGTTTATTAGAATTATTGGCCTTGAGGATATAATATAACAGGGGCAGTGATCACAATAGATCTACCCAGGTCGCAGTGATCCAATAGGGCCCTCCTTTGGTCCTATACCCCTTTACCCCCAAATAATAATAATGGGTAGAGTCCTAGGATATGTTTTATGAATTTATATAAGCTAGTTGACTGCATCAACAATTATAACATTGTTTTTTTTCCCAATAGCCCTTTTATTGAATTAACAGAAAAACTTACTATTATAGCTTTTTCTCTTACTTAAACTCTGTGACGAGTATGGCAACACTAAAATATGATGTCATTTTACTCACAGGGGTCGAAACAAGTTTAGTGTTAAAAAATACTGATTTTACTGACCAAAAATCTTAAAATACTGACTTAATTAAACGAGTTAAAATGTAGGTGTTATGTATTAAAATAAAAATAGCTAATCTATTTTTTCCCGAAAAATTATACTTCAATATTATGTTGCGTATAACAACACAATAAAGCATCAATTGTTGCTCTCAAACCATCATTGGGCACATACTTACTATTTGTGTTTACACGTTAGTAAATTTGAGTCAGTATTCTAAATCATTGTTTTGTGAAAAAGATAGGAGGCGTAGGCGGGCAATCACAAATGTTTCAATAATAAATACAGGGTTATTTTTGGACCCCCCACCAATACAGGTTAGTCCCGGATCCCCGAGGCACCCGTCCCGGAGGGCCCCGATTTATTTTTATTTTTAAGCTAAACTGACTTTTATTGAACTGAACTGCAAAAAATAAATCGGGGCCCTCCGGGACGGGTGCCTCGGGGAGTGGGCCCTCAGGGACTAACCCACCAAAACTTAATAGTAACTTCTTCTACTCATGAAATTTGAGCAACTTTCTCTAAATAACCAATGGCCAAATCGCAAAACAATTTTGGGCATCTCCATACTAAATAGGGCCGATCAATTAGTATTAGAGATGTGCCGAGCACTCGTTTACTACTCGGTACTCGGCGTATTCGGTACTTTTATTAATACTCGTACTCGGCCGAATAACTCAGTTCAAGTGACGAGTACTCGGTTGAAATAAAGTAGTTTGGGAGATAACATAATGAAAACAAGCCTGTGTATTAAATAAAGCAATGACCATTTATTAAAGAAAACAAAGGCAAATATAATTTATGTAGAGAACAGTATTTTTACTTTCGAGCGACGAAGGAGTAAGGAAGTATTATCATGGCAAAAAAATCGAACTTAAGATTTTGATGGGGATCAACTGTCTTGCACTAATAGAGCCCCAAAATGTAGAAAATAAAAAATGTCGTGTGTGTGTGTGTGACCGTCCGGTGCGTGCTCTAGCGCCAATATCACAGGACATATTTTGTTAATATCTCCAGCCGTTTTTTTAGTTCTTCAAAGACATTACCGGCTCCAGAAAACCATCGCTCGCATTTAGTAAAAATAAATATTATGTGTCCCACGTTGAAGTTTTTTGTATGAGAAGCGACAAAAACGAAATCTTCACTAGAGAAAGACATCAACGAGACCTACATTACATTTTTTTTTTCAAATATAATGTTAAATATATTATCTTTTGGGCTCGACGTTTCTTTTCGCTCCGCTAACACTTCCCGAAACGTACAAGTTCCGAGTGGTAGGAACTTTGTACTAGGTAGAAAAAAATATGACGATTTATAAGTATGTGTAAAGCATCTAGGTACTTAAATAAAAAAGATTTTGTTTTTTGATATGTTTTTACTGCGTAACAATATTGGGATAGGCCACCAAACTGCGGTAGTAGCTACTCAAACGAGAAAACTTCGTTCGACAGTGCTCACTCACTGCTATAGGCGAAAAACCTATATAGGCTGATATTTTATTTCTGATATTGTGAGTCGCTTATGTTAATCGTTTTATCAGAAATATTAACAAATTTTGAACCGAGTAATTCGGCCGAGTACTCGGTTTTGCAAACTTTAAACCAAGTAATACTCGGTACTCGGTTACTCGGTAAAACTTGTACTCGGCGCATCTCTAATTAGTATGAAAGGTCCAACATTTTTTTTTGCGAATTGACCATTGGTTCCTTGGGGAAAGTTGCTCAGTTTCATGAGTAGAAGCCATGGTGAAGTTTTAGTAGGTGGTCCAAAAATAACCCTGTATAAATAGGGGTCCGAAGTAAATGAGTGCCAAACCCAAAAAAAACTGACAAAACTGACCATTTTCCCAAAAAACTGACTTTTACTGACAGGTGTACAAAAACTGACGTTTACTGATTTTACTGACCAGTTTCGACCCCTGTACTCAGTTTCAAACGTTTTTAGAACAAACTGTCATTTTCGACATTTGATAAAAAGTTACTCTGATGGGTTGGCCTGGCCACTTGGCCCCCGTGTGTGGAGTATGGCCTAACCTTCCCGACATATGGGAAGAGACCCGTGTCGCTATAGTGGGGACGACATGGGTTGTTTACGAAACTCACATGACTAGGAGTACAGTACAACTCAATAGTCATAATACCAGTGGTGCTTCCGCATGGTGAGCGTGAACTTGGTGGCGCACTCCTGGCACAGCTCGCTCTCGGCCCACGGCGCCTCGGCCGGCAGCGCGTCCAGCAGCCGGTGCAGCAGCTGCTTGGTGGCCACCTGAGGGGACACAGTCACACTGCCTTATTGCCGTCCCGTTCCCCATTTCTTTCGGTACTCCGCAAACACTTCCCGAAACGGCGAGTATACAAGTTCCGAGTGGTAGGAACCTCGTATTAGATAGACAAAAGAATTAATTACCTTTGAGGAGTGTAGTTACCA
Organism: Coleophora deauratella; assembly: GCA_958295455.1. NCBI lineage: Eukaryota > Metazoa > Arthropoda > Insecta > Lepidoptera > Coleophoridae > Coleophora > Coleophora deauratella. The sequence continues at coordinate 5,682,517 of OY282409.1, read as the reverse complement.
ACTTCGAATAAAAAATATTTTCATTTTTCATTTTCACTCATCAAAACGTATTACTTTTTATTGAAATGTGCATGTTGAAATTGTGATATTTCTTGCAAACGTTGGTACGTTGGTGTTTCTATTGCATTTCTATTAAACAGGCAATACTTATAAAAGCTATAAAATTTGAATATAGGTATTTAAGTTACATTTGTGCTGTTGAATATATTATACAATAACTACGAATTAAATTACCTGATAGTTGAATATAGAAACGCCTTCTTTGTTCTCCTGAGCGAGGCAAGCGCCCGCTCGCACTAGTACCCTACACATGGCGCCTTGTCCGTTCATATAAGCTAGGAGTAACGGAGTGTTGCCCTGGAAAAAATATATTAAGTCGTGATTTTCAGTTGGTGCACACCAAGGGAGTCAAAGTCAAAGGCCCAGGTTGGGCGCCATTTAACAATTCATTTATGTAAAAACAAATTGCCTCTACACATGGCGCTTTGTCCATTAAATTAAGCTTGGAATAACTGAGTTGCCCTAGAAAATATTTGTTGTTAATTATGTCGTTTTTAGTTGGTGCACAGCAAGTGACTCATTGGAGGGCCCAAATTTAACCAAAGTTTTTATATCTGTTTGGTAAAAACAAACTGACTGCTAAAATACTTACATGTAAGTCGGTTTTGTTAATAGGATATTCTGGCATAAACTCTAGGAATGTTTCACAAATCGTCGCAGCATTGTCTTTTTTGCACCAGCACAGCTCGTGTAGCGGATTCCGACCTGGGGAAAACGTCAACAAAAATGTAGAAATTCTCTAAGTACTCGTTTTATTGTTTCCTTTAAAGTGCTAGCAGAAATTAAAAATAAAAACTTCTACGTCTCTAAAATTGTTAGTGCTGTAGTGACCAACATCATGTCACCATTACCAAGAATTTAACCGAGAAAAGTTTACTGTTAAACATAAACCTTACATACTATTGACTTGAAGAAATAGCAAGCTATTCGAGGGTTAGACGATATTGTCAGCATCTCTACGAGAGGTTAAAAAATAAAGGCGTGTACACTCAGTCATCAGGAGACCGTTGGCTGTGGGAGTGTGTGTCATTCATTACATTATGCCACAGATTTTATAATACTAACGTACAGATACCTCATGTCATACAACGAAATACGACTGCCGTAACTCGGGCTATTCTTCGGACTATTTTTTTCACTCATTGAGAACTACCGCTACTAGCGACATCTAGGGCGCGGGCTATAAATGAAGACATATATATACGGGCGATAAATGATAAATGAGACCTGTACCTTCAATTGCTTTTGTTGATATTTTTTGCACATAAGCTACTAGTATTATATTATCTGTGATATTACTAAATAAAAATACATAATTTGAAATATGAAAAACAAAACGTAATACCACCTATTACGTTTTTCAATCGTGTGGTATCAGCGCCATCTATCAATTCGCGCTATAAACTATTACTCAACTCATGACAAGTTAAGACAAAAGTATTTTATTTTTATTTTATTTTATTTGGGAAAAACAACAGCTCATTCTTAAACTATTATGCTTAATATACTTCACACTTATATAATAGAGCCTTTACAGTTTTCCACGATATACAAATAAGTAATGACTACTGAACTGTAATTACTAGTAATTAGTCACATTGAAATAAAGTACAATCAGTATACCTAAATATATATATATATATATATATATATATATATATATATATATATATATATATATATATATATATATATATATATCTGCAGTTATATAAAAAAAAAAGATAGACTTAAGTAAATAAATATCACCAGTGTGAATGCGAATGTGTGTGTGTGTGTGTGTGTGTGTGTGTGTGTGTGTGTGTGTGTGTGTGTGTGTGTGGGTGTGTGTGTGTGTGTATGCGCGCGTGCGTGTGTGCGTGTGTCTGTGTGTTATAGTATAGAACAACAATATAAGTAAGTAAACTACCACCTTAAGCACATGAATACCTACGTACCTAGCCCTACGAAATCACTCTTGGGATCAGATATCAATACAGACTGTGTTGATAACTGCTAGATAGTGTATATGAAGACCGTTACGACTAACCGTAATGTTTGCTTACTTAATTGGACAGTTCTTCAATTATTTTCCGTTTGAATATATTTTTAGAGTTAAGAAAGGGATCTAGCTGAGAAAACGTTTTATTGTAAATGTGAGTCAATCTGCTCAGTACTGAACTGAGTACTGTACAAGTACTTTTGATTTTGTCACCATGCATCGCCGTCATCAGATAATTTGTAGAAATTGATAATAAAGTGCATTTTAGGCCTTTGTCATACTTTTAGGTTATTTCAATAATCAAAACACTTATTTTTAGGAATTTAATAGGTTTTTTCTTCGTTTTGAATAAACTTCGATTACAAATCGATACTTGTCGTGCCATCTATTGACATTTTAATGAACTAAGGTTTTCGTTGTATGAAATGAGACCCCGTGATTATGCGATGTCTATAGGAGATTATATGAGGTCTAACAAAATCAGCTTAACCTATTTAAAATGGGACTTCTCCTCATTACACTGAAGATTTTTTTCAAAAGAACCCATAGACAATTAACGTTTTTTTTTCTAACTCGATCCGCTGACCCTACTACGGCTGTCTTTGTTAGGGGCTTTATGGAAATCGCCAAAGAGTTTGTCATTTTTGTTTTATTATCTGAAAAAATACATATCGTGGTTTTTAATGCGTAATATTGATAGTGTTTTGTTCAATCCATGTAGGATAATGAAATAAAAGTGCTTCAAATAAAAATGAATCAAAAGTGCTATCATTTTGCTGAAGAATAGAAAATTTAAATACGAATGAAATGGCTTTGGCCTTGATTGAATTTTCCTATAAAGACGAAGAAATACGGAAGAAATGGCTTTTGGCCTTTAAATACGACAAAAGATTTTCAACAGACTAGGCTTTATGGCTCTGATCCTTTGCCTTCCCCATCTCGGGGTAAAATAAAAAATAAAATATATTTTTTAGATCTTAAATGTTCTGGACTACGCGTATCGCGTAGCAAGGTGTACGAGTGTGCATTGTACGAGGTTAGTGTGTAATGTACGACCGTAATGTGTAGTGTACGAGGGTAGAGTGTAGTGTACGAGGATAGAGTGTAGTGTACGAGCGTAGTTTGTAGTGTACGAGCGCAGTGTGTAGTGTACGAGCGCAGTGCGTAGTGTACGAGGGCAGTGTGTAGCGTGGCGCCTGTACCTTTGAGGTTGTTGGCGGTGGCGTCGATGTCGCTGTCGGCCAGCAGCGCGCGCGCGGCGGCCGCGTGCCCCTCGCGCGCCGCCACGTGCAAGGCGTTGTCGCCGCGGGCGTCCACCTACAGTGTACACCACCACACTATATTAACCCGATCACCGCTACGCTACTCTTTGACAAGTCGTGCCCTAATCGCCAACGTCGGCTCCAGCCCACAAAAATGTATGAAAATCTCAAATCCTGGCGCCCGTGGCACGGAAAGCGGTTGTAGTCGACTTTAGCGCTCAAACGATTAAATATTACATCGGGAAAAAGTTTCTTCGTATTACTATTTACAAGATTTCCTGTCGCGCGAGTAATCTCAACCAGAAGGTCTATCTATATACAGGCGTAACAACATAGCATTACTTTTGGATTTGGACATCGTTCTCTGAAACCTGCATAAAAAATGTAGTATTTTACCTAACTGCCAAGTATCAGTGAGAGTCCAGCATAAGCAAGCGGGTTCGTTTACAACCCACATCGTCCCCACTGCAGGAGCGCGGGTCTCTTCCTATAACTCGAAAAGGTTAGGTTGTACTCCACACACGGGGCCAAGTCCGGATTGGTGGAAGTTGTAGGGCTAGTAGCCAACCCCAGTGTCAGTTTGAAGCTGCCTATAAGCCCTTCGACATGGCTTAGCGACGTAATCAAACGGATATCCATGAGGAATACGCTATTTGACTAATAGTCATTTGAGTGACTTGTCAAAAACGACATTTTGCTCTGAAATTGTTTGCGTTACAAGCATGTTACGTCACAGTCTTTGACGAACTTATTTCGTGTTTCTAATAAAAATAAAATAATAAAATTCTAAATGGATGAAAACATCAGTCGAGTAAGTTATTTTGCAATCGTAGGAGAAATGCTATTAAGTGAATAATATTTTACAATTTAATATTGATACTATTAAATGCCGTAAAAAAAAGATACAGTTCTTACCGCGTCGCAGAGCGCCCCTCCACTCAGCAGCGCCGACACGATGGCCGCGTGGCCCGCGCCCGCCGCCACGTGCAGCGCCGTGCGCCTGCAATGCCACACCACATACACATACACATACACATACACATACACCACATCACTAGTGCTCACTTTCACAGCAGTTTAGGCTGTGTCGGCACCGTTATCGAACAATCTGAAACCGCTCTTAGAACTGCACCTTCAAAATGATACTAGCATCGCGCGTTCACTCGATTCTCTCAAATACGTTCATTATTTCTCAGTGCAAAACACGGATTCGCAAAAAATATTAACTTCTTTGAACTCTGCGCGTTGTGATGGGTATGATTTGTTTAACTAATCAGTTATCCAATTGTATTATTAAAGTATTATTTAAGTAGCGCATTTCTAAAGTTAGGTGTTTTTTACAAGATCTAAAACATATAACTGAATTAAAGCATACTGAAATAAGCAAGAGTCCCATACTATAGCCCTCAGGGAAAACCTCTGGTGGGAGCTCATTCCACAGCTTGAGAGTTCTCGGTAAGAAGCTCCTCTGAAACCTTACAGTTCGAGACGAGTTTGGCTTTCTACATCACAAAAAATACCATTACAACTAAAACTAAAAGCAAAAATAAAGAGTCACACTAACTTGTGAGCGTCGCGGTCGTTGGGCCTACCCCGGCCAGTAGCAGACTCCTTAACGAAACCTCGTTACCATTAGTACTAAAAGCAAAAATAAAGAGTCACACTAACTTGTGAGCGTCGCGGTCGTTGGGCCTAGCCCCGGCCAGTAGCAGACTCCGCAGTAGCACCTCGTTCCCCCCCGCGGCCGCCAGGTGCAACGGTGGAGTGAGACTCTCGTCCTGGACACGAGAGTTCACGTCCACCTCCACTGAGAGGAGGAACATCACGTTCTCCATGTCGCAGTTCTGGATGGCCACGTGGAGGAAATTGCGACCTTTCTTGTCGACCTTGATGGAAAAAAAATCATAGATATTATATGAAATTGGATTTCTAAGCGTTCCATACAACAGAGAGGCTTATGAGAACTGATATAATAAACTGACGTGTCAACATAAGAATACGAACTATTTTCTAAAATATAGGGTGACTAAATTAATTATTGATACCAAAGGGTATGCATGTGCTCATGTAACAAACAACTTTCCCTAAAGGGTCCATAGTCAAATCGCTAAAAAAAAATTGAACTCTTCATACTAATTTGGCAGGCCAGTTGTTCGATTCATACAAATCGATAAGCTTTTTTCCCAATTTTTTTAATGTTTTGAGACAAACCTGTTCAGCGGCTGACGGATTCTTTTCCAGTATCGCTTGCGCCGCCTTATTATTCCTCGCCGTAAGCGCGGCGGCAAACGGCGTGACCCCCCTGTTGTCCCTTGCCGACAAGTCAATACCCGGCTGCGAGAGAAGGAGTGAGATGATCCCCGCGTGTTGGTTCTCAATCGCGATGTGGAGGGGAGTCTTGCCTTCGGAGTCCTTAGAGTTTATGTTGGCGCCGTGTTCTAGGAGTGTCTGTGGAGGAAAATTATGTTGTTAGTTTTTTATAGTGGTAATAATGACAAAGCATAATTTTCTTTGAAAACGATTAATCGGATTTTCTGTTCTGGTCTATTGTATGTAATGTCCTACCTACCTAATAATACATTTCTATTGGTATAGTCCTGGCATAAGAAATTGACAAGATACAAAGAAAATACAAAAGTTATGTACTTCTTCCGCTGACGTTAGTTTCATTTTTATTCACAAGAATAATATTTATTCCGGAAAAAGTACATAACTTTTGTTACTGTGCGACTGTTCACATAAGTATAATGATAGTAAAAAAGACACTGATTACTTATATCTAGTAAGTTCCCCCTTCAAGAAAATATATCAACGAGTTTTTCCTATATATATTATGCACCTGTATGACGTCAGACAGCCCCCAAGTGCAGCACAGGTGCAGTGGCGTCTGCTTCTCGGCCGCGACGTCGCTGCCCTCCCCAGTGGGGCCGGCCCGGCGCGGCGACTCGATGTCGCACCCGGCCCGGATAAGGAACGTCGCCAGTTGCTCCTTGTTTTCGTCTATTGCTCTGTGAAAGAAAGGGATAGCTTCATTTTGAATACTTTCATCCTCCTCCTTCTTTATGCAATAACAGAAAGTATGTGTTTTTCAATCAAACTTGGGAGTTTCTTGAGCTTGTGATGGATTCGAATGGTTTTTATGGAGATCGTGAGCTGTTGATATGTTTACCATTGTTTCGCTGTTAAGAGCGATATTGATGACGGGCGCATTAGTTCTTTCTCGTCTTTACGATTTAATAATATGAAAACGAAAAAGACGAAAACATAATAAATGTGCAATCAAACTTACTTATGTAATAATGTCTGTAAGCAGCCATCTGGACCGGCGCCCCAGCAGTCAGCGTCGGCTCCATTCCTGACCAAGATCTGAAAATAAGTATATTAATTACAGGATAACCAAGACTGTCTTAGTACTATACTACGTTGATTTTCAGATTTCAAAAGACGTCAGTCGTCCATTGTTTTAAAAAGGCCTCTCCCAAGGACTTCCGTACTCCGTACATACTATTTGTAATACACAGATCACCCCCAACAGATTCTGCATACGGGGCAGCCGACGGTCACTGAGCATAAGGGCAGGCGGGCACTTACAAACTACGCACGACCTCAGTACTGACCAAGAGTCGCGCGGATCTTTTTATTATTATTTGGGGAGTAAAGGGGTATAGGACTAGAGGAGGGCCCTAGTGGATCACTGCGACCTGGGTAGATCTTTTGTGATCACTGCCCCTGTTATATTATATCCTCAAAGCCAATAGTTCTAATGAACGGTTCGTGCGGATCTTACTCATTGTTTGTATAATAATTGCAACGCAGAGTCCAAGTTATTATGGTTTTTACTGAGTGAAACTGAGAGTTCGTAGGTGTCCTTGGATTATCTAATCACAGCGGCGCATTTTCCCTCCCCACGACCGGCGCATGCCACAAGCGTTGGTGAACATAATGTCAAACATGCGAAATCTGTAGGGAGTTATGTATGATATCATCATCAGCATAATCAGCCAAAAGACGTCCACTGCTGATCAAGGGCCTCCTTCAAGGATTTCCACGCCCAACGACTTGAGAACTTTAACGCTCCAACGGCCATCTGTTCTACGAGCTATGTGCCCCGCCCATTGCCACTTCTGTTTAGCGATTCTGTGGGCTATGTCTACCCAATCCAAAGTATAGGGTAAACAGTAGAAAGATGCTAATAACACACCCTCCATTCAAAACGTCCGAGCTATTTACCTACTACGACCTCCCTTTCTACCAGAGGGTTTCGCCTTCAGATAGCGGCAGGGAGAGTACATAATATAAAAAACAGTATGTCTCCATCATCATCATCAGCCAAAAGACGCTTACTTGGGATAAAGGCCTGACTCAAAGATTGTAGCGTTGCCATGCACGCTATTCTTTTTATTAGTTAACACACCTTTAAAATTAAATCTTTACCACAAATTACTCCATTTTACTCCAAAGACCCCGTTCCTAAAAAACTAAATTTCCAATTATGAGTGCATCTCCTTCACTAGCATTATACTATAGTATATACCTATGAAAAATCAAATAGATTTTTGAATAAACTTTTGTAGTAACCATATTAAATTATTTCATTTCACTCCCAAGTACACTATTTTGAACAGTACTTGAAACAAAAGTCCAATCCTTTTATCGGCTGAACGATTCACGGCATCTTACAGACCGACTTAATCTTTACATCATTATTTTTTTTTTGGATACAACAAGATTACAGAACATACAACATGTAATACTATTTAATAAAGTGCGTCAACACTCACGCTAGCCACCTCCTCCTGGCCGGAGTCGAGCGCGGCCCACAGCGGCGGCACGCCGTGCGCGTCCAGGCGCGCCATGTCCACGCCGCGCACGCACAGCGCCTCCACCGCCAGCCCCAGCCGGCAGTGGATCGCCAGCTGCAGCGGCGTCTCGCCCGCCTCCGTCCTGCCGCACCGCGCGAGCGAGTGAGTGAACCATCCGACAGACAAGCGAGACATATAAACGACTGATTCATTGGAATGCCTCCACCGCCAGCCCCAGCCAGCAGTGGATCCCCAGCTGCAGCGGCGTCTCGCCCGCCTCCGTCCTGCCGCACCGCGCGAGCGAGTGAGTGAACCATCCGACAGACAAGCGAGACATATAAACGAGTGATTCATTGGAATGCCTCCACCGCCAGCCCCAGCCGGCAGTGGATCCCCAGCTGCAGCGGCGTCTCGCCCGCCTCCGTCCTGCCGCACCGCGCGAGCGAGTGAGTGAACCATCCGACAGACAAGCGAGACATATAAACGAGTGATTCATTGGAATGCCTCCACCGCCAGCCCCAGCCGGCAGTGGATCCCCAGCTGCAGCGGCGTCTCGCCCGCCTCCGTCCTGCCGCACCGCGCGAGCGAGTGAGTGAACCATCCGACAGACAAGCGAGACATATAAACGAGTGATTCATTGGAATTCCTCCACCGCCAGCCCCAGCCGGCAGTGGATCCCCAGCTGCAGCGGCGTCTCGCCCGCCTCCGTCCTGCCGCACCGCGCGAGCGAGTGAGTGAACCATCCGACAGACAAGTGAGACATATAAACGACTGATTCATTGAAATTCCTCCACCGCCAGCCCCAGCCGGCAGTGGATGGCCAGCTGCAGCGGCGTCTCGCCCGCCTCCGTCCTGCCGCACTGCGCGAGCGAGTCAGTGAGTGAGTGAGTGAGTGAACCATCCGACATACAAGTGACAATATAAATGATTGATTCATTGGAAGGACACCACCGCAAGGCCCAGGTTATTTTTTGAAATGCATCCTTGAGGATCTTCAATTAAAAGTTGTAGATTAATAAACAAACATTCAGTATACATCTCACCAGAGAATAAAACCATAATTTTATAAGACGTGACAACCTGTTTTTGAAACAATAATGGTGTCGATTCGGTGTTTACGATTTAACTTATTCGACAGGACTAAACTAAATTTAAGCGTCCTGTCCAACTTGTCTATTCGAGACATAAAGAAAAAGAGAACACTTAAATTAAGTTTAATCCTGTCAAATAAGTTTAATCGTGAAAACCGAATCGACAACAATATTCAAGTATTGACCAAATACCACAGACACTTTCCTTACAAACACATATTGTCCCCACTACAGGGGAACGGGTCTCTTCTCATACCTCAGGGTTTGGCCAATCTCCACACACGGGGACCGGATTGGTGGAGGTTGTGGAGCTAGTGGCCAAAACTCTTTACATTACCTTAAATATCGGTAATTACTTTAAAAAAATATATGCTTACAACGCATCCATATCTGCTCCGTGATCTAACAGATAGATGGCAGTCCTGGAATCTTCATCCACAATCGCTTGGTGAAGCAATGTGAAGCCTTTGCCGTTGCGCACGTTTGGATCTGCTCCTGCCTCAATTAGCGGAGCTATCAGGTTTTTATGACCTGGATTGGATAAAATTTGTAAGTTTTAAAAAATGTACTTGCACGTTAACAACCCATTAGGTCCCCACTGCAGGGGCACGGGTCTCTTCCCATAATTCGGAAAGGTAAGGTCATACTCAACACACGGGGGCCAAGTCCGGATTAGTTGGAGGTTGTGGGGTTAGTGGCCAACCCCAGTGTCAGAGGTTTTCAAGCCGCCTAATAGGACTTCGACATGGCTTAACGACCAACGGCTTAACGCGCTTGCGAAGCACGGAAACGGTCGAGATAAATGCCACTAACAGTCAAATCCATCCAGGTTATGACCGTGTCTGTAGTCAGTTAAACTGCGTGATCGATGCGACCACGCAAGCCGCACCGAGCCACAACAGCATCACGACCACGAAAAAATGTACTTACCTTCTAAAATTCTCAATTTTGATGAATAAATATTGTTGAATGTACAAGTCGTTGAGTGTACAAGTCCCGCGTGGTAGGGACTTTGTACTAGGTACAAAAAAAATATTGACGATTTAAAAGCACGTGTAAAGCATCTACTTAAATAAAAAACATTTTGAGTTTTGAGTTTTTGAGTTTTGAGTACACAAGACTTGGAAATCGGTGCAAAAAAACCTCTTTGATTGTACGAGTATATTAGTGACAAGTTACCAGAGAAGGTTGCTCGATCTTTTTATTTTTTTTTAATAAGATACAATGAGGTTTTATAAAGTTATGGTATTATTTCGTTACTTTTTATATACACGACACTGATTCTGTTCCGAAATTAGGGTTGCGTTACCAAAATATTGTTTGTGGAGACTGGACAGGACAGAGTAAGTTAATCTTTTCGCAGTATGTATCTCCTTGCAGATCTAAAAACTGTCCAAATGAGACAAACCGTATCGGTCTGTCTCTTTTGTACCTACCTGTTCTACAGCAAACAATGTTTATGGATTATGATTATCTATCTCTTTCTCACCTTCACTAAGCGCCAAGCTGGCTGGCGTATCTCCCTCAGAGTTCTTCAAGTTCAGATTAGGCAACAGACTAACATTGCTGCGATCAGTGGCGGGCATCTCCCCCTTTTCAACCAACTTCTTATGTTCGATGATAGCTAGTACTACGCTTTCGTGGTTGTTCTGCACTGCCAAGTGGAGTGGGGTTTGTCTGTGGGAAAATATGTTACATATTTATATAATAATAATAATAATATCTGGGACAAATCACACATGATCATCTGGCCCCAAACTAGGATTCCCTGTATCTTGGGAACCAGAGACTGATATACATACACATATACTTTTGAATACATACATATATAGATATAATACACCCAGACTCAGAGCAAACAATTCAACTCATCACAGAAAAGTTTTCCCAGTGTGGGGATCGAACCCACGACTCTCGGATCAGAGGTCAGGATCGCTAACCACTTACCCACCGAGTCAGTCAAAGATATGTACTCGTATATTGATAAAGATGAAAAACAGTTGAAAAAAATATTCAAGGCAGTTGGGTTTTTTGAACATCCACGACCTGTTATACAATAGGTATAAATTAAACACTATACAATAGGTGTTGGCACTGACACAGATAACTAAATTTAATTATTAGGCAATCAAGAGGAAGAACACGAACACGAAATATCGCACTCACGTTTGTTAAGTTCCTAGGTCGAGGTTTGCGTTTCGAACTTGGCCTTTCGAAAATTTTATTGTATGTACTTCAGAAATACTAATACGTACCTACTATTGTAGGGAGTGATTTTCACTGAAACTCATAGCTTACTTACTAGATTTTGCTACTGACGAAATGGACAAAACAGGAAAGCATACCATGGCGTCCAGTTTGCTTTTAACACTAATGGGAATACCTTGTCCTTATACAAACAAGAATATTTAACACTAGTGCCTACAAACCTGTACACAGCATTATCCCCCTGGTCGCCGTATTCACTGGGCACGTTGGGCCTCGCGCCGTGCTCTAACAGGGCCGCAGTTAGCCGCGCGAGGCCATTCCCGCACGCCGCGTGCAGAGCTGTCAATCCAGCTTCATTGGTGTGGTTCAGATCGGTCAGGTGTGGTACTAGGAACACTGCCGAGTCCTGTCAAGAACAGGTCAAATTTTGTTAGTCAAAGAAATGTTTTTGATATATATCTTACATTCGTTTAAATATGTAATAAAGGCTTTTTAGTCTGATGATAGTTGCGAAGGTTATCAGCGTGCTATAAAGAGCAGTTTCAGATAATTATCGAAGAACATTATTCGTAACCAATCGCTAGAAAAAAATCGCTATAATTATTATGAATGTACTTCATCAACTTACCTCAAACCACCCCTGCGCTAGTATATGCAACAGACTGTCCCCAGCATTCGAGTACAGAGGGTTAGGCTGGCATCCCTTCTCAAGTAGCTTCGCCGCGAACCCTCTCTCCACAATGTTCTCCGTCTTCCCCTCAACTGGATCCTCAACGAACGCGGTCTTATTGGTCACTGGAGTATCGAATGGGTTGGAGCCGTTCATGACTAGTGTCTCACTGGAGGAGATAGACGCGCGTCGATCGTCTACCAAGGCGTAGTACAGCGGTGGGTGCTCGTCAGACAGAGTCCGCAGATTGGTGTCAAGGTTGGGCTGTTTTAGAAGGAGATCGAATATCCTTTGATTTCTTGATATCACTGCTTGGTGGAGTGGTGTGCTGGAAATAAAGTATTAATAAAATTGGTCACATTCAGATAGATTGTTTTCGACTAATCGACCAATAAGATTGCTTTCAACCTATTTGGTTGAAGCTACAACGTGCAAACTGCCATGTTAACTTTGAGGCCTCCTAGGTAAAAAAAGTATTACTACTAAACGTCGCCGTAGTAAAGAATCCCACTATTAAGTCTACAAATAAATTGAAGGTTGACGGAAGAAGCAATAGTTAAATCTGCACTTCCGGAGGCCTAACTGGCACTTTCATATAGCTTCTTTAAATACCTGAAGTCAAACAACATTAGGTGCTTCTTACTTACAATCCTTTCCGGTTCTGTCGGTTAATATCGACGCCCTTTTGAATCATTATCTCTGCGATTTCGGCCATCTGCTCCATTGTTTCCTCGTCACACGAGCTCGATGTCAGAGCCGCTATTAGATGTAGAGCCGTGTCGCTTTCATCTCTGTAACCAAAGGCGAAATAATATCATTACATACACAGTCAGGATGTTTTTCTTATATAACATGTCCTTTATTATTTATTGACCATTTAATGAAGAGTGTTGATTAGCCGTAGTAGAATAAATACGTTTGTCGTTATCTCTGCGAGCAGTATCTCGCAGTACCGAGACCAAATGGGGGAAATTCACTGGACGCATGCGGCTAAAGATCACGATAAACGGCGGAGGTATATAGGAGCATATGTTCTCCTGGGCCCCACTGAACCACCTATGGAGATCGTTAGCATGAGATCTATATTTGTAACAAAGACCAACATTAGTGGTCAACAGGCTTTATTTAGAAAGTATTATTTAGGAATGGTTCTCATCAATCAATCCTGCAACCAAAGAAAGGTTGGGGTCTATGTTCAACACTATACGCCTTCATAGTAATAATATATTTAAATTAAATAGCTTTATTGAACTCACTTTGTAGTAAGATTGGGATCAGCCCCATTATCGACTAAGAACTTGGCTGAGAAGGCGTCTCTGGCATCTACGGCGCGATGCAAAAGTGTTCGTCCCCTTGGTCCCCTTGCATCCGGATCTGCGCAGTGTTGCAACAGTGTGGTAGCGATAGACGAGCTGCGCGCGCGCAGAGCCAGCTCTAGAGGCAGCTCGCCACGTGTCGACATGGCGTTCACTATGTCGGTCAGCTGAAACAAGGAATTCATATTGATGATTTCTTAATTGATTTATTATTATTTGGGGGTAAAGGGGCATAGGATCAAAGGTGGGCCCTATTGGATCACTGTGACCTGGGTAGATCTATTGTGATCACAGGATTGATTGATTTAAGGATTCAAAAGTTTTCAAAGGGAGGCCGCGCGTCCATAAAGTCCTGAGAAACTAAAATTACCGAAAATTCAAAACTATCTAATTTTGTTATCTTTTTAAAACAAATATTAGAACTTGATTTTTGATTTTGAAAGTAAGTCTAAAAACTTTCACTACAATCATTCTAAATTAAAATAAGATTAAGTAAGTAAAGTTGAACGTTACAATATTCTCTACCGAATATTATTGAAGTTATTCAAGTCACTCACATTAAACCTCATTTCATAAACATAACACGTAGGTTACAGAAGCATGCACAAGAGACGAAGCTGAATGCGAGTGTCCCGTGACTCACAAAGTTCACATCTTCATATCATATACACAGCGAAAAAACGCATTCAGTGAACCACTTGGATAAGCACGTAAGTGGATACTCAATAATTATGTATATTTACTTAAAATTATTACCGGAGGAAGAATAAGATAAGAGCATATCACTGGATAAGAATAACGAAAAGCAAGATGATAACGATACCAGTTACAATTACGAGAAAGTTTTTTTTAACTTAAGCCTTTTATTTTGGGCTTTAAGGCTCATTAAATCAATTCAGTCGTATTCTTCATTTCTGAAGGTCGTTTCCATCTTAAAGTGCCATTGTGGAGGTGTTAACTATTTTTCACCATGCATTTCTGTCCTCGGCTTGCCTCAGGGCGGCTAATACGGCCAGTTCCGTGATAGTTTTGACCTGGTCAGCCCAGCGGCTCGGTGATCGCCCACTTGGTCGTTTGCCCTCAACTTTGCCAACTCGTTTGTTAAGGCTCATTATATGCATACAAAATGTGTGCACATTTGACTTACTTCAAAAAATGGAGGAGCTGATGTCATCGGTATATTTAATACGCGGAGAAAGAATAAGAGTATATGTATAACGAAAAGCAAGAAGATAACGATACCGATTACAATTATGAGAAAGTATATTAAAACCTTAGGTAAAAGCCTTAAGTATTAAGATAATTTGATAAAACATTATTACTTAAAGTAAAGGTGGATTGACTCAGTATAATAAGACTAAATATTTCCATTCGTTATTCTGTGGAAACCACTACTTCTCTTATTACATAAGTTATATTGAGATATAATACATTTTTATCAATAAAAATCCTTTTGATTTAATAGTATTGTTATGTAAATTATTATATATTGCAAAATTGAATATTTTATAATAAAAAACAATTATTTAAATGAATTACAGCATATCCATGAATTAACTCATCAAAATTAAAACGTCAAGAACTCAACGAGCGACATTCGCTGCGTTCAGAATGCAAAGCGCGTGCACTCGTGACACCATGTCTTGATACTTGATGAAATGAATTACAATACTCCACTTTCACGGTTACGCAATAAGGCCTGTGCCAATTTGGTGACTACTTAGTAAACTTCGGTACGGTGCTCCTATTAAAAGTTCAGCGAAAGTGAAACTTAGAGGTCTTATATTATACAATAATGCAAATTATTTTTATTTATTTATTTAACTAACACTATAAAAATAGATGTTTGTATAACGTTTGTAAGTAATTTCCTAGATATGTAGCTGTAACTTTAATGTTTAAAACAAGTGTATCTTAATAATTCATTGTTATTGACAAATAAATTAAATCTCTCTCTTATCGTGTGGCACAATTTAACCGTCCTATCCGCAAGGTATCCAAAAAGTGAAAGATAATCTTTCACCTGCGGATTGGTCGAATCATTTCCTACTACATACCAAAAAAAATTTCTAGTAAAAGTCCCACCATTTTTGTGATATCGGTATTTTTAGTTTTTTTTTTTTTTCAAAAAAAATTACTTTCTTCAGTTTAAGGCATGCCATTCCTACAAATTAAGACATTTTTAAGTCCTGTTTTTTTTTTAAATACTCGTGGCTACATAATTCATCAAACACAATGGTGAATTATTTATTAAAGTGGCAAATCCTGTAAAAAAAATAAGTTTTGCAAATTTTTTACAAAAAATTTTTCGAATAGTTAACTTCTATTCGTGGTGTAAAAAAAGTACTAAGCTGATCATGCCAACAACTTTAAAAAAATGCTTAGTTATTGACAATTCCAAAATGGTATAATTGTTTGACATTACATCAAAAACATTTTTTTATGATAATTCTAATGCACCAAGGTCGAATTTTTGGAGTTTTGCTATACTAAAATTCTATCGACATAAAGTAACTAAGCAAGACTTTGGTTGGTTTGTTCATTTGAATAACGACCTGACACGCTACGCCAGGATACAATGGATAAAAATAAAAGACAGTATTAAAAAAAAAAAAAACATATTCAAAATTCCCGCCATTAGCCGTTACGCATGCTCTACATCTTTTTACAAAGGACCTATTTAGGCGGCGGGCGTATCCTTCTCTTGAAATTTGTTCTGCAACTCTGTCTATTTCTTCTCGCAGCTGCGTGATATTTGAAGTCTCCGTTGCATAGACTAAATCTTTTAAGCAGCCCGAAGACTCGTCGCGTCATAGAATTTTATGAAAAAACTCATTATCTTCGTTCATTTATTCTGCAGAACTCTG
The DNA here is from genome assembly GCA_958295455.1 of Coleophora deauratella. Classification (NCBI taxonomy): domain Eukaryota; kingdom Metazoa; phylum Arthropoda; class Insecta; order Lepidoptera; family Coleophoridae; genus Coleophora; species Coleophora deauratella. Next base: position 5,666,260 of record OY282409.1, on the reverse strand, counting down.
ATCTTCATGGGTAGTCGTTAGGTTCCAAGATTTGAACCCGCTGCACTTGAAATGGCCAGCAAGGTCGCCAGACCTTAATCCCCTGGATTTCTTTTATTGGAGCTGCTTATAAGATTTAAATTCCAGCCATTAGCCCTTATGAATGCTCTACATCTTTTTACAAAGGACCTATTTAGGCGGCGGGCGTATCCTTCTCTTGGTTCTGCAGCTCTGTCTATTTCTTCTCGCAGCTGCATGATATTTGAAGTCTCCGTTGCATAGACTAAATCTTTTTAGCAGCCTGAAGACTCTCACGTCATAGAATTTTATGAAAAAACTCATTATCTTCGTTCATTTATTCTGCAGAACTCTGATCTTTATGGGTAGTCGTTCGGTTCTAAGGTTTGAACCCACTGCACTTGAAATGGTCAGCAAGGTCGCCAGACCTTAATCCCCTGGATTTCTTTTATTGGGGCTGCTTATAAGATTTAGTCTATGCAACGGAGACTTCAAAATCACGCAGCTGCGAGAAGAGCTGCAGAACAAATTTCAAGAGAAGGATACGCCCGCCGTAAAAAAGTTCTTTGTAAAAAAATGTAGAGCATGCATAAGGGCTAATGGCGGAAATTTTGAACATTTATTATAAAAAAAGATATTTTTTATCCATACTGTCTTTTATTTTTATCCATTGTATTCTGGCGTAACGTGTTAGTTCGTTATTCAAATGAACAAACCAACCAAAGTCTTACTTAGTTACTTTATGTCGATAGAATTTTAGTATAGCAAAACTCCAAAAATTCGACCTTAGTGCATTAGAATTATCATAAAAAAATGTTTTTAATGTAATGTCAAACAATTATACCATTTTGGAATTGTCAATAACTAGGCAATTTTTTAAAGTTGTTGGCATGATCAGCTTAGTAAATTTTTTTTACACCACAGGCTATCGAAGTTAACTATTCGAAAAAGTTTTTGTAAAAAAATTGCAAAACATTTTTTTACAGGATTTGCCAGCACTTTAAGAAATAATTCACCATTGTTATTGATGAATTATGTATCCACGAGTATTTAAAAAAAAAAAACAGGACTTAAAAATGTCTTAATTTGTAGGAATGGCATGCATTAAACGTAAGAAGGTCAATTTTTTTGAAAAAATAACTAAAAATACCGATATCACAAAAATGGTGGGACTTTCACTAGAAAAATATTTTGGTATGTAGTAGGAAATGATTCGACCAATCCGCAGGTGAAGGATTATCCTTCACTTTTTGGACACCCTGTATAGGCGGCGGTTGCCTGGTGTTGCACTTATCATCACCCTCGGTCACTTGTAGGGCATTAATTAAATTTAAACAATTTTAATGAAGGTATGAAGGACGATCAGCATTCCACAAAAATGCAATATACAGATATTTATACTCTCTGGCTTGGTTAACATTAACCGAACCGGTTGGGGCCATTCCCACGTTCTTTAATTACCATTATTATAATAATATTCGAATGGATAAAGTGCTCTATGTTTGTATGTTTCTAAAAGCCTCCAGAATAATTCAGCCGTTAGCAATTGACATTAAAATAAAATACAAGATACAAAATATGTACTGTAATCATGAAAATAACTTTTCTTGTATAACTTTGTTAAACAGAAAAAAAAAGGATAGGACTAAATATACAATTGTTCAGATAAGCAGCAAGCAGCTGCTTTTCTTTCTCTTAAAGGAAATAGTATGTACGACACAAATTTAACTTAAGGTGGCAACAGCAACATACTTAAAATATTTTTAAGATATTTAATACTAGCAAATTATAGGCGGGTCGACATTTTATCTCACTTCGCTAGCACTCGATGGCTAACACTCACTTCCCGAAAAGTTGAGTGTACCTCATAGAATTTGCTAAGTTAGAGTAGATTTGTGCTAAGTATCGTAGAAAGGCACAAGAGTATGTATAAAGTATCCACTTAAATAAAATGGGTTTAAGTTAAATTAATGAGAAATCTTTATCTTCTGAGGATTTTAAAATAATGTCATGAAAGTGACGCCATCGAGCGCCGTATGATGTCAGTATTTTCCATTTAATTTGCAACACTGATCGATCGGTACACACAGGTGATACAAGATACACGCAAGAAGTAAAATAATTATGAGCACATAATGCATGTATAGTATAACTACGGACGTAAGTATCTGTAAGTTTATACAGGGTATTAAAAAAGTGCGTTTGAAATTTTAAGGAGTTACTCAGAATCAAGTATAGGAAAAAAACAGGAAAAATATTGAAAAAATCTGATCTACAATTAATTTTTTCAGTTATGTATAGTAAGAGCGATAAAGTATGTCAAATATAGGGAATGCCAAATATTTAGTGAAATTGTTTAAGAAGTTCTCGTATACCCTACACGAGAACTTCTGAAATACCTGAAAAAAATCAACTAAGACTGCTTAGTCATGAAACTGAATAACTGTCTACAGGCAACCAATCTCAACCAATAGTATATTTGCAAAAAAGGGCTAGTAACTTTTTAAATGAAACAGTCTGAAAAGACTGACCAACAGAGATAGACAGATTGAGTATTCTTTGTAACAACAAGTAAAAGGTTCCCATAGGCACCGTACGGGCTTTTCTGGCCACAGAAAAAGTGGAGTCGTAATGAGAGCATAGCGTTAGAGTTGTCTGTTTAAGTATGTATTACATTTTACTCTCCTCATGCTGTTTATTATAGAAAAACCTGCTGTCATGAAGATTAAACATTTCAGAATTAGATACAATAAATGACTGTTGTATGACCAATGGCCACTTTTTAAAATAAACTATACAGAAGTCAATACTTCCTCAAGGGGGTCTCGATTTCAAAGTAATTATGAATATCTTACGCGATAACTAAGAATGATTCAACGCAATGTTCTCAACATTAGTCTATATTCTCATTTATTGTATTCTTCACTATTCTGAGTCATTGTGTATCGATCATCATAAACGTTATAGGAGTAAAAAAAACCGGCCAAGTGCGAGTCGGACTCTCGCGGTTCCGTATAAATTCATAATCACACATGTCTTGAACTCTATATTTTTAGGGTTCCGTAGCCAAATGGCAAAAAACGGAACCCTTATGGATTCGTCATATCTGTCTGTCTGTCCGTCCGTATGTCACAGCCACTTTTTTCCGAAACTATAAGAACTATACTGTTGAAACTTGGTAAGCAGATGTATTATGTGAACCGCATTAAGATTTTCACACAAAAATAGAAAAAAAAACCAATAAATTTTGGGGGTTCCCTATACTTAGAACTGAAACTCGAATTTTTTTTTTCATCAAACCTATACGTGTGGGGTATCTATGGATAGGTCTTCAAAAATAATATTGAGGTTTCTAATATAATTTTTTTCTAAACTGAATAGTTTGCGCGAGAGACAGACATGACGAATCCATAAGGGTTCCGTTTTTTGCCATTTGGCTACGGAACATCATTTGTCTTGACGCGATACCCCGAATGACGCTCGTAGATGTAAAGCTTACGCGATGTCCAACGAAAACAGAATGGCAATAAAGTTGCTGAAAACCAACATTCATTCATTAGTTGATTTGCGTAAGTTGTTGTAATCTGTGTGTGTAACAATGGTCAATTAGACAGACACAAGTATACTGTGAAAACTTGTAAATGTCTTCTTAGCACTGCTTATTTGTAATTTCAGGTATATATGTACTTCATCTTCTTTCCTTTGTCATGACTTTCTTGCATAGAGTGCAGGATGCATCCGGCGATTATGCAACGCGATTATTACCACTCTGCTAGTACAGCTGCAGCCTAGTGGTTCCAATGGGTTGTCAAGATATCTTGAGCTAATAGGTAGATATAATATTTTTTCATGGTGGTGGTAGATCGTAACTTTTGGTACCGATCACGTAGAATTACGTCACTAATACGTATGGGTACGTTTCCTTACGGGGAAAGAAGATAGTCGAATCAGTTAAGGCTTTTCAAGTTATAGTCTCATAAATCTAGGTGAGTAAAGCAGCTAGAAAACGAAAGCAGCTAAAGAGTTAGAATATATTTAGTCATCCATGTTTTATTTATAATGTTTTATGTCCAACTAATCAATATTGTAAAGTGATAAGAAAATGTGCATGAGAAGATAAACTAAGTATTATAAAGCGATACAAATTCATCTATAATAGTTTAGGAATTGAATTTCTGGGTCAAGGAAATAGCATTTCACAGTTCAGCGACTGATTGTGAGATAAAAATTATTATGACACAATCGTAGAGAACAGTGTCACAACTATAGCCCGTTGTTTTATTTTTCATTCATAAAGCTAAATGGAAACCAAAAAACGCCGGCTGTTTCCAATCACGCGAGATACTCGTATAGCCTGCTGGCCTAACATGCGCAACGTGACAAAATTTTGTCGACGCATTTTCTCGTGTTAAAACGAGATATGTCTATTTGTCGAGGAGTCCTAACATGGCAGTACACGCGAACTCTTTTCGATCTGTCATTTTATGAAATTTTATCGTCTGTCAAACTAATGTCGACAAACTGTAACATGCGCGCCCTTATTTCTCGAAATTTGAAACTTCTACTCGACATGTTTCTCTTCGATGAATTTGAGCGACGAGATAAACGAGAAACGCGAAAACAAAAAGGCAGTCCTGTATTACGACTATATAAATATACAATTATGATCAAATGGCCATTACGTCCCCACTGCAGGGGCACGGGGCCAAGCCCGGATTGATGGAGGTTGTGGGGCTAGTGGCCAACCCCAGTGTCAGAAGTTTTCAAGCTGCCTATAAGGCCTCTGACATGGCTTAACGACTGCTAGCGATAGCAGCCGGCACCAACGACTTAACGTGCCTTGCGAAGCACGGAAACGGTCGAGACAAATGCCACTAACAGTCAGACTCATCCGGGTTACGACCGTGTTTGTAGTCAGTTAACCTGCGTGATCTACGCGACCACGCAAGCCGCACTGAGGCACGACCGCTTCAATGGGTCACTTGGGTAGGTGGTTTGATTTTTATGGAAATAGATGAAACTGAACAATAATATGGGTTCTTCTGAAATAAGTAGGTATTTAATTTGTTGTTTAAATATTATTTCTACTCATGAAAGTAACTAACTGTCCCCGAAATGTATAAAATCCCAAATTTTTTACCGCTACATTGGACAGCCGCTTTATTTGTGGCAAAAAATATAAGATTTCTTAAAAGAAAACATTGATCAAAATTGAAGCGCGCGCGAAGAAATCAAAGAACTCAAAGAAGTCAGTGACCAAAGAGAATATAATCACTATTTTAACAACAAAATTATTGAAAAGCTCAGAATAAAAATTTTTTATTGCTGAGATCTAACAAAACTCACGAAGAAAACAAAAAGTCTGTGACAAAAGAGAATATAATCACTATTTTTTTCATAAAATTATTGAAAAGCTCAGACTAAAAACTTTTTATCGCTGAAATCTAACGAATTTTATATGACAAACCGGTTATTTTTCTTAAAATGGCAACATCAACTTCTCGCTGTTGCTTGTCACGACAAAGCGAAGTCATGCCGAGAAATCTTCTCTTCCGTGGTACGCATGTTAAGGAAAACGACAAAATAATCGGGATCGACAAATTTTATCATACACGACATGAGATAAGTCGTGTTGCGCATGTTAGGCCAGCTGATCTCAATTTTTAAGTCTTCAAGAATTATCGAGATATTACAACATTTTTATAAAACTCGAGAAACATGACTATTATACACGAGCCAGTTTTGCATATTGTTATTTACAGTAAAGTCGGCGCAGATCCGATTGACTACACTCTGTATTAAAGGTGCCGGTATACGATCTATTTTGCGTTTGCACAAACCATGCGGTCTCCTTGGTTTTCTGGGCTGGGCTGGCTCGGCTCGACTTGTCAGCCAGTGTTTACTACGACACGAACTACGTCGCACGATTGCTAAGTCAACAGTGAATTTATACGTACGTAAAATTCATAAGAATTGTAACGATAAGTGCAAGGTGAATGCAAGTGGAAATATTATGGTGATATGGTTGTTTCAAACGGAAATGACAAGTGAGCGGGCGATGAAAGTGTAATAAGTTTTGAAATGTCAAGGTAAACGTTATTCAATTGTTTTTCTTTTTATGTAAGTAAAGAATAATCAATGTTACACAGTTGGTTGTCATGTGAATATTTATTTGTTAAAATCATTTAATCATTTCAGTATTTAGTTCAATTTTAAACAATTTTCACTTGTTTTTTTTAAATTAAAAGCTCTACATTAAGACCAAAAAAAAAGTGTGATGAAGCCAAATCTCAAATCATCAAATTAGGAGCACAGTGATAAATCAGAAACCAAAAACTTATGAAATACATCATCTGAGAAGGATAAAGACCAAAAACCATTAAATATCCCGCATGATTTTAAAATATTAGATCTTTCAGCAAACTCTACTACCAGTACGTTTATTTTTCTATTGAGGAAAACAAACAAACAAACAACATAGTTTTAACAAATGAATAGCACACAATAGCGAATAGTTTCATTGATTGGTTTTACGATAAAGAGATGAAATAAGACACTGCGTTTATAATTTTGGATTTAGAGATTAACTGAAGTACTACTGTACTTATAAATGAATAATTTTGAGATATTTCTTAATTTTCACCGACACAGATACGTTTAAATTTTTGACGTTTAATCATCTCAACAACCTCGACATCGTTATCAGAATGATCACCATCTTGTAATCATTGGCTTTGCTCTTCTACCCACTTCAACTAATCGTATCGATACATGTGACGCAACATCAAACACCCATAATGCAGAGTTTAAACTTGTTATGTATATATTTGCATGACGAAAACAACGAGTTTGGATTTGGAAGAATATGCACACAGGTGTGTCTAAGTGTTTATGAAATATATAATCTTTTCAACAATGCGAAATGTTGGCACAGTATAAGTGTAAAGACTTATAAATGATTCTCTTAAAAAAAACCTTTCAAACTCAAACACAGCTGAAAATTATTTGTTTAAGAATGGAATGGAAAACCAATAACATAGAATGGTGAATCATCTGGTCTGTCGTAGACCTCGTAGTATCATCATCTGTAATTTAAATAGACAAACAGGCCAGATACATATAATATATTAATGTCTCATCAGATCAATGGCGGATATGAAATTGAATTTCCTTCATGCGGAAATTTTGGCTACTTATCACGCTTCGATCTACCTGACGCTGACTTACAGCTACAGCATACGAGTAAAATTTGTAAGGAAATGTATAACTTATCGACAATAATTCTTCAAGAGTTTACAATCGTAATCATCGTAGTTACGTATGTATATGAAGGTGATCGGGCATAACCTGACGTCATCTTATCGCATCGCATCACCGGTAACAATCGCCTATTGTCGATAGATCGGCACATCTGAGCTTGTTCACACAGAAAGTTAGGCATATCGTACTATTCATTTACTTATAGTTTTATATAAAAGGTATTTGTTTATAATTGAGGTGGATTTTAAACATATCCATGATATTTCTTCGACCACTTTTTAAATAAACGTCAAAAACCTTTGACTCTCCAGCCAAGCCAAAAATATTTTCGTTTATTTGAAAATTGGTAGAACAAAAGTTCCTACACTTGAACCGAAAATAGCCCGGATATGTTTATATCCGCCTTAAAAAAAATCACCTTGTATAGTATATTTCAATGATGGAATATGCAAATGCAAGCATATATACAGCCTTTTTTGTAACTAGAATTTTAATTATCATCAAACCCAGTTGTACTTATTTTGAAAGTGCTGCGCGTAGGCGATATGTTTGGTTTGAGCAAAAACTAGTCTTGTATAGGAACCACAAAAGATCGTGCCTCGATTAGGATGTTATTGTATGACCGATGTATCATCGGTACGCGTACTGTATAAAAAAGACAAAAAAATTAAGTGCAAAATATTTGCGAAATTTATGTATGACATACATGTATATATTATATTCAACAAGGCAGCGAAAATAAGTCTAAAAAAAAGGAATAATCCATTAGTGATTAAAACAATTTGTAGGAAGTTCCAAATCTCTAACATATACTTTATCTTGTTCCGGCATGGAGGTTGGTTGTTGGTTGGGGACTCTTGGTAAGCCCGCTTCCATCTTTTAGTATCATCATCAACATCATTTGCATGCAAATTACAATCAGGTGAGATACTACATACCAAGAGCTTATCAACTGTAGATAAAAAAAACTTCATAGCAAAGCATATCCAACTCCTTCTATCCGTAAACAGCACATGCTCTCATAGACATAGACATAGACAATGTCATGTCAACCTTTTACTCTGAATAGTGAATCAAGAATTTGTATGGAAAACTGAAAAAAAAAGTTGTAGATCGGATTTTTTCAATATTTTTCCTGTATTCTATACTTGATTCTGAGTAACCCCTAAAAGAAGCGGTCGTGGCTCAGTGCAACTTGCGTGACCACGCAGGTTCACTGACTACAGACACGGTCATAACCTGGATGGGTTTGACTGTTAGTGGCATTTATCTATTTATCTCGACAGTTTCCGTGCTTCACAAGGCACGTTAAGCCGTTGATGCCGGCTGCTATCGCTAGACGGCAGTCGTCAAGCCATGTCGGAGGCCCCATAGGCGGCTTGAAAACTTCTGACACTCGGGTTTGCCACTAGCCCCACAACCTCCACCAATCCGGACTTGGCCCCCATGTGTTCCCGATGTATGGGACGAGACCCGTGTCCCTGTAGTGGGGACGTAATGGGTTGTTAACAACATATATAAAACTCGAAAAAATCTCTTGACGATTTGGCAGTTAGGTAATTTTTTTTAGTATTTTACCGTAAAATACTATTATTTTTACACAAGTGCCAGAGAACGATGTCCAAAGTAGAGCTAAGTTGACAACCTGTATGCAGGTATTGGGTCGTGGCTACACGCATGTTCAGACGTAGGCAATAAATCAAATGTGGTTACTGGTTAGTTGGCGATTTCTACATTTTATTAGGCATAGTAAGCGAAACAGCATGTAAATAACATTGTTATATAGGCATTTTGACCCACATTGTCGATATACGTGTAATATGTCGAAGTTATTTATTTAAACATTTTAGTTATCTTTATCTGTAGGTATGTAATTAGAAAGAAAATGCACTGCCTAGCCGTCTCTTCCTAGCAGTCTTTCTTGGAATTTTCTGATTTCTTGTGAAATATTTTTATACCATTAATATCGTATATAGATAAGCATCTGTCCTCTGCAAAACTTAGAATAATATTAAGATTTTTAAACATTTTTATTTCGAAAAATTTCACGTTTAGTCTGGGATAAACAAATAAAAATGCCTAATCAAGGTGAGATTCTATTTTTAAATAGCATATATATATATATATATATATATATATATATATATGTATGCGGAGAGGAGAGTGAGTGAACTGAAACTATCATAGTAAACTGACAACCTTGCAACACTACAAATAAACCGGGTAAGTGAGAGTCGGATTCGCGGTCCAAGGATGCTGCGAGTGCATCCTTGGACCGCGAATCCGACTCTCACTTACCCGGTTTATTTGTAGTGTTGCAAGGTTGTCAGTTTACTATGGACGCATATATCCTTGGACGCATCGTTGAATGTCATGATAAAGGTTACATTAAATTGTTACGTACTTATTTAGTACTCCAAATAAAATTTCATCTGCCTAATTATTACGGTTAAAAAGATGCAACCCAGTCACACTAAAAGACAGACAGACGGTAGGCGAACTTTAACATTTTCTGTTATTATCTATTTGTCGTTGGTGGATCAGGGGAACCGCCATTCTTTTTTTGGAGTAATCAGTACGCTTAGTCATTTGAGTATGGAACTCTAAAACGAGTTCTCGCATACGCAACTCAATTAGTACACTCAAGCAGGCTAGGCTGGAGACATGACAGGCTGCGCTAAACGTTACTAAAGGTCAGCCAAGAAACCTCTGAGCAAAGGTAAAAACAACGCATAAAACTTCTAAAACCTGTTCTTATTGCGTGAACGCAGTTAAAATAAGAACTCTAGAGGAAGCCTTCAATAGTATCAACAAAATGGTAATCCTACAAATTCACAAAACAAAAACACGAGAAACGGTTAAAAAAGTTTATCGCTCTTTAGATTTTTCGGGAATAAATGAACCAGACGTCCCATTTGAATGCGAAACACATATCTGAATGAGACCAGTTCACAAGCAGCATTAGTTTAGCAAACATTGAGTCATGCATTGGAAATGACTAAGTTGTCCACTAACCGCTCAAAATTCTTCCTGTGTGCCAAGCGTCTGCGACTCTGTAGCAAAACTTATAGCGATTATTATGAACGCTATACAAGTACAGTATAACCACTAGTTTTTTACCCCCGACGTAGACGTACCCCGAGCCCAGGTATGTTTGGTTATCGATCTGCAAGCAGATTTCATTATGGTAGTTGCTGTTTGATAAAGTTATTCGACTTTTAAGGAAGAAGATGTTAATTTCTTTAATTTTATTCGTGGGTGTATATTAAATTAAATACTTGAGTGAGTATATTAAATAAGATCTAACAAAATCAACTAAAACAACTTAAAAGGGGTAATACTTGTGAAACTGGAAGGGGCTGTCCATTTAATACGTTAGACATTTTTAACTACTTTTTAACCCTTATCCCCCCTATGTAAAAAAATAAGACTTGAATTAACCCCCTTCCCCTCTTCCAATCTTATGTAAGATCAGTGTCTAACAGAGTTGCAAAGATAAAGTGATCAAACAATAAAAACGCGTTAGTTTTTGTTATAAATAAGTAACGTTTTGATGTCAAAATAAAATCAGTGCCAATCGATTAATCATAATGTATCTATGTGTTGTGTTTTGTGAATAAAACGTTTTGTGTTTTGTAATTATAATTTTTGCTATCTTTTGTGATCTTACGTAAGACCAGTCCAGACCCCCCTCCCTCCCCCTTGTAAGAAAAAATGAGACTTGTTCCGACCCCCTTCCCCCTAAATCGTCTTACGTAATTAATGGACAGCCCCTAACGTTCTCGAAGGAACTCGCGAAAAAATGATTTCACATGCCGATTAGTTGTTAGAAAAAAATAATGCGTATTGCTTATGGATTCCCTAGGGAAAGTTATTTAGTTTCATGCAAAGTGCCAGTTTAAATACTATAGCAAATTTTGATAGACCTTACAATGCACAACGAACACATGTCATGACCGTGAATGCCATTAGTAAACTTACCTCAAGGTTATTATGGTTTTATATGATTGTAAAGGTTGAGGTTACTGTAAGTGATTATATCTATGTGTTATTTTATTTATTTATTGATAGTCTGGTTTTTCTGGTTCTAACTTGCGGTATTTATTGTTTGGACTGCTTGAAGGGTACATCTTTAGTGCAAAGAGTAAGAATTACGTATTTAATCAATATATGTACAGACAGCCACAAAGATATCTGAACCTCTCCGTAATACACCATGTATCACGAATAGCTTTAGTAGGGGATCAGATATCTCTGTGGGCCAGTGTACATATAGTTCTCAAATAAACCTCATGTATTACTATCGAATTTAAGATTTGTTTAATTTCGATAATGTTTGTCATTTTACCTAACATCGTCAACGTTTATAACAGAATTGATGTGTTCCGGCATGGGCATAAGCAGGCGCGGATCCAGGATTTCTTTCAGGGGCGGGCAAATTTCCAGTGTAATCGTATTTATGAATGGGTCGATGGCATTAGACCATAAATATAAAAAGTCGCGAGCGTAGCGATCGCGAAATTTTTAGAATATTTAAGAAATGCCTCTATTTATTTGCATTTTATACAAGTTTCAGTACTTCGGTCAGGCTTCAGGGGGTGGGGCAATTGCATCCATTGCCCCCCCCCCCCCTGGATCCGCGCCTGGGCATAAGATAACGTTAGGAAATTTTGGTAAGCCCGCTTCCAGGTTCAGGCATCATAATCAGTTACCATCAGGTGAGAAAATGCCAAGAACTTACCAATTGTGGACAAAACAAAATAAAAATAACCAACATTTGTTACTAATTTTACCTATGACCTCTCCTAGTTTGACACTTTTGAAACAGAGCGAAAAGTAGCAAGTCATTACTTTTGATTACGTGCTGTTGCGACCTTGAGACTTGTGTCATTTTAGCAACACACCACGAGTTGCATTGGCCTGGCCTTCGTACGAGATACGGTGTCTGCATTGGCCCATTAGTGACGTCAGAGTCAGACCAACCACAATTACGTCTCAGCTAGGTCGCGTTCCATGGGTATACTCGTACTCTGACAGCAACCGTTTTGTACCTTTCCTTTCGTACTTCGGGGTTTTTTATTAGGCTATTCTGTTGTCAGAGTGAATGGTTGCTGTCAGAGCGTACCCTAGGAACGTAAGACTACAGCCAGAGCTGTACAGAAAGATACTCATACTAAATGCCGGTCGCCTTGATGTTACGGATTAAACAACCTTGATACGAGTCAAGTTAATTTTATACTGCACTTGGACTTGGTGAAGGTATGCGTACACGCAATAAAAATTGGAGTACACAATGCGATCATTGAAGTTATAATTGTTGTAGTAGACAAAAAACTAATCAAAAAGAGTAGAATTCGAGATTTGTGAACAGATACATTGGAACTCTTTACTTAATATTTCTAATATGCATCCGAAAAATGTACAAGTATTTTTGGAGCAGAAGCAGAAATTGGCTTTAAAATTATCATAAAATGACGGTTAGTTAGCTAAACAGTGCAAATGGAATTAATTCTAATTCTGGATCATTTAATTTAAACTTGTGTTTACGTAGCGTATAATTTATTTTCATAATTACTTGTAGGTTAGTGAGGTCAACGATTTTCGCCGATGCATGGATTTTAAAGTCAATTGTGTAAATTGAAAGTAACATGTCGTTACAAACTTTAATAAGTAAAAAAAACCGGGCAAGTACGAATCTGACTTGCACAGCGAGGGTTTCGTACAAACAAACCATCATTTACCATCTTATTATATTTTGAGACCATAGATTTCTTATAAGTTTTCCTGTAATCTATAAGTAAAGAACTATTGTTTGTATTTTTTTTTTTAATTTTAGGCTCAGTTTCAGTGTCCGATACTATAACAGGGTCGGCCGAGTGCAGTCTGTAATCATGTTATGTAATAATGTACATAAACCAATGTCACGTAAATCAAGCATTGTCTCAGTTAGACGAAAAATATTTAGCTTTGACGATACAAAATGACTTACCTGTATAAACAGCAAGTAAGTGTACATAAATCAATCAATCAAACACTTGCCAAGACATGGGTAAATACCTTAGACTTGCATTAGCAAAACAATTTGAAATTAACTAAAAATGAAAAAAACCCCGACTGCACTAAATCCAGTTATATCCTCGGACAATGTGAGGATCAACATGAAATACATTAACTAAGCCTTGCTCCCCAAGATCCATCAAACTGTTTTGCTTATAGGCTAAAACAATGAAAATAGCTCAACATAAATTACATCTGAAACACATTAGCTATCTCTTGTGTACTCGAGTAAAAAGATGCTATCAAATCATTAGCGGTATCGAGAAGCTATATCTATATCACCTTTGGCAATATCAACATCAAACTAGCTACTCATATAGAACAGAATATACAAAAAAATATTACATACGTGCATTTGTACCTAATAACGGGATTGCATAGGCTCAACGAAGTAAAGAGGTGTAAAAAACTATGTCAGGGAAAGGCTCCCAACAAAAGCAAGACCTTGAAAACACCTGTCTGAGTACAACACAAACCTGCTATTCCAACACATACAACTGAGCATTAAAAGGTTAACGTGAAAATCAAAAATATTACACGATTTAAAATTAGGACAATTTGCAATTAAAAATGTAGGTTTTTCAAGCTGGCAAACACGTGATAAACTTTGAAATGATAAGATAGAACTTGTGTCGGAAAGAAATTAGATCAACGAACCCCCACATCTGATGCGGAAAAAACATCTGCTGTGTTTCATTCGTCAAGAAATTTGTTGGAGAGATCAATAAACCGGGATTAACGCCTAGTGATTCATCATTAAAATAGTGTATAGGTATTTAATTTGGTTTTGAAAGTATTCTATGCCTCGGGTGAACCAATAATGACGTGGATGCAGGGATCTCAAAATCATATCACAAATCTGTTTTCATCAATTTTATATTTATTTGGGTAAAGCAACGTATAGGGTATACTCAAATAAAAGCGTGAGATCCCTGGCTTCGAAATACGATGTTTTTATTTATTTAATCTACAATCGGAAAGCTCTTCTAATACATAATCATTTAAACAGGACAATAGATACCTACTAGATCAACCAAAATTGTGTACGTCTGCGCGTTTTCTTTAAGTTCGTCTCATAGATTTTGTATTTAACGAAAATACTAGGTCTATGGTTCGTCTAGAACCGGTTATTTAATAAGCATTTTTGTCGAATTGTTGCTATGTTACATTATCATTCCTCATACTAATTACTTAAAATATGTAACCTAAAAAATAATATGATATGTGCTTATTATTAAAGTAATATAAGATAATAATATAACAGTTTGACATAGTTAATGAACATTATTTCCTTTAGAACAGTCAGTGTTTCAACTATTTTTGGATCACATACTATAGAGTCACTCAAGGTAAATTCCAAAACCAGTTTCAAAATTTGTCGTCCTTCCATTGTTAGCAGGTTGAACCGACAGTCAAGGGATTGCAGAGCAGCAACAAAAAAGTATTGTAGCGACATCGAGTTGGGGTCAGAGCACAGCTGAAGGCGACATGGAGCGGTTACTGGCGGCCGCGGTCCTGTCCTTCGCGATCTCAGGTTCGATAAACCGGAATTATATTTTTAACACTTTTGAAAGCGAAAGCTTAAATGATTCCATAACCTTCAAAAAGCATACACTACTTACTACGAATATGTACATTTCATACGTTCATATGTTCAAGATCACCTTGCTTTAAAAAAGAAATGTTTTTCCTATTTTATCAAAAATTATATGCAACCTCATTAAAATAATGAATTTCCTAGAGATGAACCTTCCATTAGATAAAGTTGAATTAACGGTGAGCTTTGAAAAATTTACATAAGAGGATCTACAACACGAAATAGGTAGTTTTTATTGCATTAATGAAACGAATCTTGTCACGAAACATATTAGAATTATATTTTGTCTTGTATACGTAAAGTTTCATTTAAAACTATACGAATTATTGTTCGTGATTGTGATACTGTAACTGTTCGTAAAGTAGCTAACGTTCAGTAAATATCCTTACAATAAAGGAAGTATTTAAAAACTCGTAACGAAAGAGAAATGCTTGTCCATTAGTTCCGGTGAAGTAGACAGTGCAGCAACCAGTAGTCGGTGTTTAATAAGTAGCCACAGAAACGGGAAGCGTAATCCAGAACGGACACGGAAATTTCACTTTTAGAAATAGAAATAGAAACTCTTTATTGAATTTTTTTTTTAATTTTTTTTTCTTTATTCTCTTTTCTTGGATGTATTTTTATTAAATCTTCCAGTAGTTTCTGTATTTTATGTGGCAACATCGAACAAATACGTTCGAAAAAGCCTACTTTACAGCCGCCACTTATCGTATCTGTCGATAGCTGGAGTATCGCAGCGTCACGTGGTGTAAAGTAGTGGTAGCTTCAGTAGTTGGTCTGACGCATGACGCTGCTGAAGAGGTCGTACAGGATGAGCGAGAAGAGCGCGAGCGGCGCCAGCACGGCCACCATGCGGTAGCTGGGCGAGGGGTCGCGGAAGTCGTAGCACAGCGCGTAGAACTTGCGGCCGGTCTCGACGCACAGCGCGCCGGGCGGGCCCACCTCGTACATGGGCTCCTCCAGGTCGCAGCGCGCCTTCGTGTGTTCCGAGAACTGGTATCGCGTCACCAGCCGCGCGATCAGGCCCTTCGTGCCGTTCTTGTGGTCTACTAGGATACGCCGCACCCAGTTGCTGCTGTATATTTTGCGCAGGCTAACCACTCCCCAGCTGCTCTGCGTAGAGGTCGGTGTTTGCATTGGATGAGGTGTTGTTATTGCGTAATTGCGAAAGTAATTTAGAAGAGGGACCTCTTTTAGGTCAATACCTTCTGAAAGTAAATGTTCCCTACTTAAGTAGTCCTTTTTCTTAGATTTAGTCATACCCGTAACATCTTTATGAGCCAAAACCCCACAGTAGAATTTAGTGTCTATTTTGAAGGGTGCTCCTGGGGCAAAGTTACACACTACTCTGACATCACCATTTTCTCTGGTGCCGTAAGCACACCCAATTTTATTAGTCTGGGCCCAAATCAACTGAGCAGTGCTATATGTTCGAGGTTCCACATAACCACACTTGACATCGGTGTCCGATATTTTGCCAGCGGCACTCCAAAACCACGTATGCAGACATCCAATAATTGGATCTATGAAACATTCTTGATCTGGAGTGCTGAAAAAAAATACTATATTGAGAAAAGCAAACACACATAAACATTTCAGTAAACTCAAGACTTTACCAAGACCCCGGTGACTTTGATTTGTAACAGCAACGTTCCGCGAACTTGGTACACTCGAGCTCAGCGACGAAGGCGGAGTCGAGAGCGCTGCAGGGCGCCGGCCCTGGCAGGCACTGGCGCAGCCACGCGGTCGCCATGGCCTCCAGGTCGTAGTCGTAGATGACCTGCTGCATGTTGGCGGCCGGCGGCAGGCGCGGGTACTGCTGCGGCGCGCCCTTCGCCACGTGGTTGCGCATCGAGTTCAGCGTGTTCACCAGCGCCACCTGCTCCACCATGCTCGGCACCTTCACCTTGTATTTCACGTCGCAAAGATGAGACTGATGATGTTTACTGTACACACAAAGAGTGTGATCGCCGAAGCATGGGGATACTCCGCACCACCTGTCTAATTTCCTTTCAGATGACACCGGCGACTTAGGAGTCGGAGGTTTATATTCACTATCGTCTACCACGTACTTCAACTTTACGGGGTTTATCAGAAACACATTATCTGTGGTTCTCTTTTTCCCAAACTCTCCGTACAGCAGCGGCAGGTCCCAACACGGATATTTTTCGGGTACGTACCAAATATCGTATTTTTTTGAATCTACTTTTGGATTTCTGAAGTCGAACAACAGCGCTGCGGGCTCAACATTATAAAACTGATTGTAAGGTGTTGTGGAACCGTTTACTTCTGATGTCATGTTAAATAAAAAATTGGATTGTGTATTCTCGCCAGATCCCTCGCGCAAGTGGTGGGGCGCTGCGTCATCCTCTTCCTCAACCGCATCGATATCGTAATGAAATTCTGTAAATAAATCAACGGGCGGGGTAGGTTTTTTCGATTTGGATTTAGTTGTGCTTGATGCAGTGGTTCGAGTTGTTTGTGTTCCCTTCACATTCTGTATACTTTTAATAATTTTCTTTTTGGAGTACTTTTTAAATAGTTTTATCTCAAAATCCAAATCATCGTATTCATCGTAGTCGTTTAGCGCAGGTTGTCTAGTTGTGACATTCGGCCCAATGAGGGTTGCAGACAGGTTGATAGCTCTCCGAGAGTCAGCACCGTCAACGGTCTCAGTGTCTTTCACTTCATCTTCACTTTCCATATAAATATAGCTTAAATCTACTGCACAGCAATCTCTTATATATATAAATAATATAGTTACGTTTAACAACAGCGAGAGTTTCATTTTGTTTAAAGCTCGGCCAACTAGTTGTTATTGACGTGTTATTCCTTCTTATGTGGCACTACTTAAACAACAGCATCGTACCATAGTTCATTCCAATAAAAAAAAAGCAAAAGATAAACAAACTTACTATGGAAATGACGCATGTCAATATCAGATGCATACTATTTTTATTTACCTTTTTTAATACGTCAGAAATCGTAAACCGCAAATTACCTTTCATTCAATCAACTCAAATATAAAAAATATAGAGTTCAAGACATGTGTGATTATGAATTTATACGGAACCCTCGGTGCGCGAGTCCGACTCGCACTTGCCCGTTTTTTTTTTATTGGAATGAACTATTAAATAGTATTACATACAGTGTGGACACTGGTCACTCTCTGAACGAGACCTCACCCAACAATCTGATGATGGAGCATACGTCACTTAGAAAAGGAGGTGATAGTAGGTAAATAACCCGGAGATTCGTATGGAGCGTCCGGAGAGTGACTAGAGCCATGTTACTAATGGGAATAGTATGACCGCTGCAGAACCGCAATTGCGCAATTTTTTAACGATGTTTTCCTTTGCTGTTCGCTCGAAAAACAATCGAAAAAGAAAATCGTACAACTGTGGCGATATTACGACAGGTTAACGTAAAAGCTTATCGTAATTGTCACTGAATTCGCTTTATTACAATTCAGAGCCACTATGATTGTTAGGGCAAGTAGGTCAAAGAAGACAAGGTTCAGTGATCATTCACTGGCTTCGGATGTATTGTGCACGCATGCGTAATAGCTCTGGCGTGGGAGTCGATCAGAACTCTGTGATTCATCAAGTTTTGTCCGTCGGTGTGACCGGTTCCTTCAAGAGGTACATGAATGTGTAATATGGTGTTTAATGCAGGTCAGATTTAATTTAAGGGTATGCATGGAGCGACTTCGAAATAAGTCGCATTTAACATAGATGCATCAGAATTTGAATATGCGTTAAAATATGAATGTGTTAGGCAGTCATACAGGCCAAATCTTGACATTGAACTATCTATTTTACACAATTATCGTTGAACGATTCGGTACTAAAGGTTCTTATTCCTAATAGTGTTAAGGCCACTGTCAATGACGCGTATAGAATAGGTTCTTTATAAGCAAATTAATATGATTGACGACATTTACTTATGAGTCACGCCTACTCGTAACATACAATTTATGACTTGCCACATTCATTTGCGAGAACATACCGCAATTATATCGATTCAATTTAATGCCACATAAAGAGGTCAATAATGAATTGCAGGCGGACGAATGGTGTTAAAAACGACGTCTTAACATACATATTTAGCCAATCGATAGCCGCATGACTAATTAGCAAATTTTAAAAGGGTAAAAATTAATACGACAATAATTAATTTAACCCACCATGCACGCTGTAATAAAAAATGCAAAACTATCAGAAATGTAACAGACACACAGCCTGATTGACGTTGACCAATTTCCGTCACAGATTTTATCTAAACTGTAGTTTACAACAAAAAGCTTTAGAAAAACACAAATAGCAGGAAATTGTTTTTTGATTGCTGTAATCAGCTGAGACAAGGCACGAAAACACTAGCAGTTCCTACGTTTCTAGCCCTTGCAGCGACAAACATATAGCTTCGGTGGAAAATGTTGGAACGGCAGAAGTGAAAAAAAAATTTAATTGTGCTGATTAATCTGAGAACAAGATAGTGTTACAATTTTAAAATCTAAAAATTGTAGCACATATAACTCAAACTATGAGAACTTTCGCATTTTGCTTGTAAAATCCATTGTAATTGTAGATATGTACTTATCTAAATTCTACTTGATCAAAAAAGTGTCATTCATGTCAATTGCAGGTGTGACGTCACTCCAGTGCTACCAGTGCCACATCAACCCGCCTTCGGGGCAAACCTACACAACGACAGAGCGTCTCTGCGCCAACTTCGACGGATCCAGCAAGTTTGTCATCGACTGCCCACACTCGACGTTCTGTATGAAGCAAGACATTCGTCTGGATATTTTGAATGGTGGTAAGTGTTAAGAATGTCAATTATAATTATAACTCAATAATGTAACCATATAAAAAAAAACAGACTTCATTAAAATGTATCCTATGTCATTCTCGGGATTAAGACGAACCTAACGACACCTCTCAAGCTAAAATCCATCAAGTCATTTAGGCTACAGATCGTGCCAAAGAATATACAACATACATACATACACTCCAAAAACCTAACCCTCCTCCTGGCGCAGTCGGGCAAAAAATGGATGATTCTCTTTAAAAATCGGTTTGTTTCATTACCAGACAATAGCTGTCTATTCTTTAGGATAGCACGATTAATTGTGCCTCACGATAAGAACGTAACTGAGATAATATACCTATGTTATGTTGCGCATTGTCCATGCGGTGTCGCTAGACAAAGCTCCGCTATTAGGCATAAGGTCTGCGTTTATACCGAGCTTTAGTGTTACGCAAGCAGCTTGTCTCCACCAACCAGCCAGAGAAGGCATACGAGTATCTAACAACTTCGCCCGAGAGCCTTTGCCCTGAAGCACGATAACGCGGTCTTTATGAAAAAACTGGGTCAGTTCAGAGCGGTGGTAGCGATTAGTGTGGATAGAGTTGAAGCTGCATACAGTGAGCTTTTAGATACCGATATAAAAAATAATGATTTAATACATCTGACATATGTAAAGTATGTGAGGAAGCTCTGGTTGCCTGGAAGAAATTGCTACCAAGCCGCCAATTGTTGTCACCTTCTACTTCTCTTTATTTTCTTGTAAGTTGTTTAAAATGCAATAAAGTATATTGAATTGAGTTGTAATCGACAACAGAAGTCTACTTTAGCGAATTATTAGCATAAATCAAACCAGGAAAAAACTATACTTAAAAACTGTCAAAAGCTAACTATGATATGACGAGTGAGATGTATGTGCAATGTGCATAACTATAACTGCATATTATATTTGATTTCAGTGAGAGTGGACGCCACGTTACGCGACTGCGCACCACAGAAGCACTCCTATCTGGAGTACAAGAACGGCCACTGGTCTCCCAAGGAAGAGATCCTGGAGCCCTACCAGGAAGGCTGTGAGGACCTCGACAGCGGAGGGCAGAGGATTACGCCTACCAGGTGAATGTTTACACCACGACTTCAAGAAGGATCTTTTTTTCTTCTTCTTCTTATTGTATCGTTTAGTCGTAATAAAGCAAGAGTGTCTAGGAAAGGTAAGTAAGTATAGAAAAAGTAAAGACGGGTGTCTGTTCTTAGCAATACTTGCAATGCTAAGTATCGCATGAATAGGTGATGTACCTACAGGTTTGTTTGTTTAAAAGTCGTCTTTCATACAAATGAAGAAGGACATTTTAATAAAACTTTATTACACATAAGGAACATTTGAAAGATTAGATAAATCACTTTTTTTAATTATCCCCTTACCCTATACGTTGAAAAAAATATGACACATTACAATTCCGTATTCTGCTTTAGTATTTAATTTACAGATTTATATTCAAATCGGCATGTTTAAATGGGAGACAAGGTCTTGTAAGCCATAAAATAAGATTTTTCGTCATCAAAGTGTAGATAAAAGTTTCAAAAAACTCTTTGGTACAAAGACTGGACTACGTGCGTACAAACACAGCAAAGTAACAAGTAAGAGGAAGTGACGAGCATGTAATAATACTAGAAAATCACGTAAATTATAGCTAAACAAGTAAACATAAAGTAAAATGAATCGGCGGAAAAAATTGCTGAGTTGGGACAGTGCGAACATCAGAAACAAGTGGAAAAACATTAAAAGCTACATGATATTTACGCAACCAACTCAACTTGCAATATGGAAACATGATGAATACCTGACTATTGAGTTATGAGACAAAATCGTAAAAGTATCGTAAACGTATATCTACGATTTAACTGACAATTTGTTCACCAATCTTCAAGTATTTTATCATGCTGTGTTTATGGCTGTACTCGTATTGGCTGTGCTCCGCAACATCTTGAACGTTCTATGTTTGTACAAGCAAATTCTTATTCTGTTTTCTCTCGACATTATGCATACTTATAGTATAGTAGTCTCTCTACAGTTATTTTATATGATATTTTTACAAATGTAATATTATATTATCAACGGACTACCGCTAAATTGTTTTATAATTTCGATTTACCATTTACACGGAATATTCTAAAACATATGATGTAGTTATGCCAAATTGATATCCATATTTATAAAGATTATGTGATTCTGAATTGATTTCCTCGTGTCAGGATCTTGAGTACTACAAAAGAAGACCGTCGAAATGCATTCACATACATGTATACACTATTCTGAGAAAATATTTTTAAGTATCTTGGTTTGATTCTAGAACGCCAGCGCAAAACTTAATTTATAGTATTCGAGTTCTGACTTCTCACGGCTAATCACACTAAACTTTTTACCGATAAGACCTACACATATTACTGTAAAATTATTATGCTGATTTATGTTGTATAATATATATTTATTTATTTTCTAAACTAATCTCACCGCAATCTTTTTCAGGTATTGCTACTGTAAGAGCAACCTATGCAACGCAGCTCCGACGAGCAACCATGAAGGCTACACCGACATAATGGGGGTCATCGTGGTGTTCAACCTCATGAAGTACATCAACAGCCTTAGGTAGTGCAGCAGATGAGACAATCTCTTGTGAGCAGACATCAATGACCAAGTGAAACTTGGTCGCAAAAAGATCCCATTTACAAAACATTAAATTAGCAGAAACACTCGTTCTCAGAAAGAATTATCTGCAAATCGTTCCATATTCAAAATTCATTTAAAGTTTAAAACACCGTCAAAACCCGACTTTTTTCTATGAATAGGGATGTTGATTGCAATTTATCCCAGTAATTTTTTATCAGAAGATGTTTGAAACTGCGAACTAAGACGTCTTAACTTCGTATAGTCGTCTCCATAGTGATTACGAAATTTTTATTATTGCACACGCAATTAAATTACAAGCCCGCTTTTCTACTGCTTCAATAAAACAGCTATTTGGTGAAAAATATTTCATAGATATCTTATTGTTGGTGCAGTCAACTACCCTTGGGTATTATCAAGAATGATCTAATGAAACCTCGCACTCCAAAAGCCATAAAGTTGCTTTGAATATCTGTGAAATGTGAGGTTTAAAAAAATCAGCTTCTACCCATGAATATAAACAACTTTCTCTAAGGAACCTGTAGTCGATTCGCAAAAAAATTGGACTTCCCATAATAAATCGGCTGATCGCCTTGTTCGAAAAATCTAACATTTTTACACGTACTGCCTATGGGTTCCTTGGGGAAAGTTGATCGATTTCATGAGTAGAAGCCCCAGGTTAAATAGCTTCAGCCTATTTTGTTAGACCTTATACAAGGACATTAGGCAAGCTATCTACCATAGCAATTTGAGTCACCCATTCTGGGACACCCTGTATAATGAAATTGGACGAAAAACGTAGTGTTGCTATTATAAACATAAAAATCCTACTACGAAAGGATGTCGGCTTTTCAAATGGGATTTTTTATGAATGGAGTAGTCTTAAGACCCCCGACTCGGTGGACCGACGACCTGGTAAAGGTTGCAGGAAGCCGCTGGATGCGAGCCGCACAGGACCGGTCGGTGTGGAAATCCTTGGGGGAGGCCTTTGTCCAGCAGTGGACGTCTTTCAGCTGATAGATAGTCTTAAGACCAAAGTCCGGCCCAGCCAGACCACTAAAAAGTGGAATCACTCCTACCTAAGCTAGTCAGTAAGAACACTGGTGTAGAAATAATATCGTATATTTAAGATTTTACGATATTACATTGCCTATTTAAGTTCCAAAGATGTTAAAAATCATTATACATATGATCACTAAAATCTTATGCTTGCTTTTTTTAATACTCTGTCAATAATTTCATGATGATCGATTTCAAAAATGTCATATAAATCATAGGCTGCAATAGAGGCAACTACTAAGTTATTTAATTTTACTTCAAATGCTAATATTTAAAATATTTAAGTATTTATTAGAAAATTCCAAAACATGTATTTCTCAGGGAACTTAGAATATTTAAACAAAAATTAAAAATAACTAGTGGATAAAGTATGTACCTAGTATTTCAATGTTTTTTTTTTGTGTTAAAAGGGATCAAAATGGAAATGTGATCATAGTCGTTAAACGAGTTTCAAGTGAAACTACTAATTTTGTATTATATGACATGTCACCGACTTTTCAATATAGGGTTATCTATAAGTACTACCTATATTATCTTTCATCTAGATTCGATTTTAAAAGCATCTCGCAAATGTGATATTTTATTTTTTTATGTATCTAATTATGGTATGGGTATCGAAAAATATTACTCTTGAACTAAATGTTATGGACCAATTACACTTCGTGTGAGATAATACAATAGAAATGGCCGTAGTTATGCCATAGCGATCCAACTGATGTAAAATAAGCGAGGTATAATGTACTTTATGACAGTAACATAAAGTACATTATCCCTTACTTACTTTAAATCAGTTGGATCGTTATGGCATAACTATGGTCAAATCATAATGTTATTTTGTTAAGAAAGTGCAGGTTGGCTGAAGTTTAACCAACCGTTCTGTATCTTCCCTTTCACACTTGTGAGATTTACAATACACTATCCTGCTGTCAAAGCGAACGGTTGCTGTCAGAACCTTACTATAGAATCCACTCCTCCAAGTTTACTCTCTGACAGCAAGTTGTAATTGGAAACGGAACGTAACTACTCATATTTTTTGTTTAAAACTATTCAAGTGAACTCTAGCACGATAATGCCTGAAGCCTATAGAATGAAAGCTCAATCAAATACAGTGAAATAGCAAAATTTCGTATTAAATTTAATTAAATGTAGTTACACTTTGTATTTTTTGTTTGTAATGATCTTAGCAGTGCAAGTTTGTTGTTGGTTAATTGTTAACTTAAACAACACTAATTACAGTGTTTTCATATGGTTTTAAGATCTATTTAAATTCGTTTTACTGTCAATCGTCAAGTTGTTGTTCAAGCCACTGTAATCTTATTAGGGTTCTATTGACATGTAAATTATTTTAAATATTATCACTCGTAACTCAAAGCAATGGTGCTCTCAGCTCTCATTTTATTGCTCATCCATTTTGCCAAACTGTCCTTACTATATGTGTGAATTGTGATATCTGTCTGTGTGAATGACAGCACTAGTCTTGTTAATCAATATTTAAATAAATAATATTCTAAAAATTTCCAAATTAAAATAACGAAAATAAAAAAAATACTCTTTTAACCCTTTGTTCTTCATTACTAATGGTGTACAACATGCAACATGTCCCAAATAGTATTTAGGTTAGCAAATAGTCCAAATCCACTAAGTAATTAAAAGTGTGCGAAGTGATTAAGGCAGAAATGGGTAAAGTAAACATAGGGTCTGTTTCTATTCTGTGTACGTTTCAGGGGTGTACAAGATTTTCTATCGTAAAAGATTAGGAAGGGCTATCAATTTCTAAAAAGACCCTTTCAATATTTTCTTGAAAATTAGAACAAATGGGCAATATTATTATTTGAAATAAATTATTTAGTCGTTGCAAGGAAAACAATTGGAAGCTACCAGTTGAGATAGTATTATAAGGTTTTGACCATCCTCAGATCAGAGTACGCTATTTTTTACAGTAAGTTACCTATAATGTAATGAGTAGACAAGGAGTATCGTAGAATTCAGAGACAGCAAGGTCGTGGATTCGATTCTCACCTAAGACAAACAATCCAAGGAAGAGCCTTGTTTCTCGTGTCCTGGGTTATATGACTGTACGTGTACAATTCTTTTATTGCTATATCTTAGGAAAAAAATGTTTGAAGCCAGATTTCTATTTGATTTGTCTCTACGATTTGATATTCATCAATGGATAAAAGTATGTATACGTAGTCTCTACCACCTGTGCAAAGCAAAGCTCGCTAAAATTTCTAGCCAAGGTCTTTAGATCAACGCTCCCAGAAGATTTCACCCTATAATACAAGTACAGTAGGTAATCTCTAGACATCTCGTATCTATAGGTTAATAAAACACAGCAACTCAGACAGACCACAGGCGCCATGGAACGGTTTCAGTACGTCATCACCACTCCCACAGCGTATAAAATCAATAATTTACAGATCTTTCGCCTCCACGCTCCTATTTTAAAAGTGGGTTTTTTGATAAAAAGTACATATGATTACATTTTAATTTAACAAATATCGAGAATCCCTTGTAAGCTATTAATCACAAAATTTGTAAAAAGAGACATTGAAAAAGAATAAAAAGGAGCAAGACTGTGACGTCAAAGTCAAAATACCTACTAAAATGAATGAGTTGACAAAAATTTAAAGTAAGAAAAAAAATATCGTAGTAACATTTTTAGTCTATTCAGGTTAATAGAGATTTTTATTTTTTATGTGGTAGGTGGCAAACGAGCAGAGGGATCACCTGATGGTAAGCGAATTAGTATTCGGGGGTTAATGTACAAGAAAAGTATCTTTTTTCAGATTTTCAAATATTCAATACGTATACCTATACTATCGAGAGATGTAGTCTTGTAGACAGAAACAGGCTATAAATGATTAGCAAAATTGTGAGTAATGAGGATGTATTAATGAAGCAAAATTACGTAGAATGTCTTGTCGAAACAGTCTTTCGAAGTAGTCTTCACGGAATTTCAACTAACGTGATTAAATAGTTTAAATTGGCTAAAAAGCTATTAAGAAAATAGAGAATATATCTGCTTTTGCGAGTTGATTACATCTTACTTGAGTACTTTTTATCGGTGGTTACTTGTGTGCAGTTCAAAATACTTCGTGTCAGTAAAAATCCATCCAATCTATGTCTACTTTATTCGCAGAGTAAAAATTTTCATAAAAGTTGGTCATAAAAGGTCAAAACTGCACAGTATGACGCATGAAAATCGCCAGATCATAACTTATCTTCTCTTTCAAAGGATGTGGAGCCGGCTGCCCGTATCTATAGTGCTGGGAGCGTTTCACAACAACCGTCCGATGCAAAGTGGGCTAACTCAGTAATTTTACACAATTGAATTATATGTAAATGTCAAAAGTGACAAGACGATTAATTAAAGTATTTATGACTAAACGTATCCTCCGATTTACGAGATCTTTGAGTCAGTATTTTTTACATCTTTTTCTGTATTAGTCAGTTTAATATTTGGTGAATTAGATAAATTGCTTACCTATGCTGCTGGTAAAAACCAGACACAACAGTTTGAGATATTTTCAAACATTTAATTTATTAATTAACCCATGTAAACATTTCGACGTAAGTTGCAGCTATGCAGTTGAAAGTCTGAGAGTAAAGACGATATCCTGTTCCACGCTGGATTTAGAATAAAAGTAATTAGGTTAACTGAAGCTTTAAATATATTTCTATGGTATGGTGAACTATAGTATTTCTATCGTAGATATGCAGAAGAAAATTTTAACTAAGTTTCGTCGAGTATTAGTAAAACTGATTACAAAGACTGACTTAAGAATAAAAAAGAAATAGTTACAAAAAAGAAATCCCTAACTCTTTACAGGCTGTAACAAAACTGTTGTAGGACCCGTTAACTGGGGATTCTACTCATCGTACTAAACAACTTTTGTTCTACGAATTTGGTCAAATCGCAAAAGAAATTTTGGACTCTCCATACAAATATGGCAAAACAAGATGATCAATTTGTATGAAAAGTCCAAATTTTTTTTGTGATTTGAGCAAAGTCTTAAAACAAAAGCTGCTCAGTACGATGAGTAGCCCAGTTAACGGGTCCTACACCAATTTTGTTACACCCTGTATAGAGTTAGGGATTTCTTTGTATACCATGATTTTACAGAAATATTCTACTCTGAATACCTTCACATATTGTTTAAGAGGTTAAAACACAACAAAGAGTTATTGCAACACCTGTATCTAAAAACAAACCGGTGCAACCTAGACCGTGAGCCCGATGAACAACAAAAATACAAATAACTTTTAACCGCCAAAAGTTGCGGAGAGTCAGTCGCGCGCCGGCGCCAACATCGATCGGCTGAATCGGCGCTACCGTGACGATTTAAGTGTGCTTTTCCGCCGATATTGTAGATATCCCATTTTGCCACTGGACTTCCTTCCTGTGAATCATGACTGGTCGTTCGGAGGTGCCAATTTCAGTCGAGTGGCCGAGCTTTGAACATGTGGCCCTGCAGTAGCGCAGGAGAACATTGCACCTCAAATGTGATATATTTTTTGTAGTTAATCTTTTAGTTTTAGTGATAGATTTAGTTAGAGAATTTAGGCAAATAAAAAGTGTAAATTTCAGTTCAATAAAATGGAGTTATGTTTGTTTTTGCTAGTGTTTACAATTGTATGGAAATGTAAGTATTATAGTGTATGATATTATAGAACAAAACATTAATTTTACTTAACTTTATGACGTTTAATAATCTAAAATAATGAACCAATTTAACGAAAAAATAAAAAGCCAACTTTTTACCTGCAACGTATAATAATAGACAAATCTAACGATACCTCGCATTCAAAAATTTTACGTACGATAACAATGAAACAGAGATACGTGTATAAAATCGCTAACGTACATGGGTAAACCAGAAACAACATTCGCCTTCGTTGAGATTGGCAATTGTATATCAGTAATAAATCAAAGTAAGATTTTTTTAGAACTTGCTATAATAAATAATGTTTTTTATAGCAATAAAATCAATCGAATTTGCTTCGGAATACTAATGTGACTAATGCTTACAGAAATTAAATAATTATTAATTAATAAATAATTAATGAGAATTTGTTTATTTATTACGTAGCTAAAGCTCGTCAAAGTTACATCCACATTATGCTGAAAAAAACATTTCAATTAGGTAAAAAACTTATCTTGGCGTTAACTGGAACATATCTGTGTTTATTTATGTAAACGTTGCAGAATCATTAGCCCAAGCGACATAATACTATGCAAATAATATGAGATACCGGCCAAGGAAACAATATTATCATGTATTATCAACAGAAGCAGGTCATTACTATGCCAATGGCCGCCGAGCTAATATATTTTATATGCTAATGATAAAGTATTGATTCCTAAACATATGGCCCCAAATTTTTTTGTGGCGACACAGTAGGCGGGACGGGAGACTAATTTGGTTAGGAATGCGAAACAGGCGTTTTGTTTTGAAATATTTTTGTCCTTAGACTTACTTAAGGTAATATAATATATATATTTTTTTTACCCTCAATTGGTAAGCCCTTGGCATCACCTCACCTGATGGTAAGTGATGATGATGCCGAAGATGGAAGCGGGCTTACCAAGATTCCCCAACGCAATGGGGAACTGGCTATCTTATCTTCATGCCGGAACACATCAATGCTGTTAACATTGATGGTGGTAGCTAGCCAGGCGGGCTCAGAAAATGCCCTAACACCAACCAAACCGAGTCCACAATGTTGGACCCCGCCGAGAATCGAACCCGCGACCTTCTGATGTGAAGCGAGCGGCAAGCCACTACGCTACGGAGGCGGTTAAAATCTAAATATGAGACCTGAAGCAAGTATTTGAGGTATTCTTCTAATACTTAACAAACGCGCCATAAGAACGAATAAAAAGGGAAAATCTGTAAAATATAATAAGTTTAATTACAAGTTTAAAGTCTCCTCTTTATTATGACCAGCTGAAATGATAAGAATATTATGTATATAGCAAGTAAGTAGTTTGGTAAAAAACAAACAAATAGTTATTGTGTTCGAAACAAAACAAAAGACTTACGAAACATCATCGTCACGTTAACTGCGTAAATTATGCAAAAATGTAATCTGTAGAACACTCCGCAAATAAATATAACCAGTCATCTTAGACAAAGAACTCTAACACAAAATAACTGAACAATGTTTTAGTGTGTTGTTTGCAGTTGGAAGCACGGTACATTTTTTATAAATAATGTATGAAAATTCTCGTGTGATATAATAAATTGTAGCTATATCAGACCTTCATAAATGTCAGTTAAGATAATGCTCTATCTTAAAATTCAATACGATTTGTCACTTTCAAACAATCTTTTAAAGGTCACAAGGGGTCTTGAGATAAGCTATGACAAATGCACTTATCTATGTTACAGTTACAATTAACTTCAAAATATTGATAACGATTAGAGAAACCTTTTTGTACGGTCAATGTTGCGGGCTATGGAGAGAGCAGTGCTTAGGGTTTCTTGTGATCGAATCCGAAACGAAGAGTTTCGTAAATAATTGACCACGCTGAATACGTTAAAAACAACCGACTTCAATCGCAACAACTCCAGTTTTGCTATGTTTTTGTAGATTTTCTCAAAAACCGCTGAATCGATTTCGATAAAATTTATATGGGACCACCTGTGAAGTATCCAGTCACCACCGTCAAGGCTGATTGAATAACAAGTTAAAGTGCCAATGGTTACGCCATTTAGCTCGCAAATGCAGAACTGATAACAGTTTTTTTACTCACAATTGGTAAGCCCTTGGCATCATCTCACCTGATGGTAAGTGATGATGATGCCGAAGATGGAAGCGGGCTTACCAAGATTCCCCAACGCAATGGGGAACTGGCTATCTTATCTTCATGCCGGAACACATCAATGCTGTTAACATTGATGCTTGGCGGCAAGACTTAGATAAGATGGTGATAGCTAGCCAGACGGGCTCAGAAAATGCCCTACCACCAACCAAACCGAGTCCACAATGTTGGACCCCGCCGGGAATCGAACCCGCGACCTCCTAATGTGAAGCGAGCGGCAAGCCACTACGCTACGGAGGCGGTTAAAATCTAAATATGAGACCTGAAGCAAGTATTTGAGGTTTTCTTCTAATACTTAACAAACGCGCCATAAGAACGAATAAAAAGCGGCCAAGTGCGAGTCGGACTCGCCCATGAAGGGTTCCGTAGCAGCAAGTAACATAATATAAAAGTTTTTGTAGTTCGTTGTAACTTGAATGAAAGGTAAATTGCGGTTTACGATTTATGACGTATTAAAAAAAAACTACTTACTAGATATCGTTCAAACCAATTTTCGGTGGAAGTTTGCATGGTAATGTACATCATATATATTTTTTAGTTTTATCATTCTTTTATTTTAGAAGTTACGGGGGGGGGGCACACATTTTACAACTTTGGAAGTGTCTCTCGCGCAAACTATTCAGTTTAGAAGAAAATGATATTAGAAACCTCAATATCATTATTGAAGACCTATCCATAGATACCCCACACGTATGGGTTTGATGAAAAAAAAAATTTTTTGAGTTTCAGTTCTAAGTATGGGGAGCCCCCAAAATTTATTGTTTTTTTTCTATTTTTGTGTGAAAATCTTAATGCGGTTCACAAAATACATCTACTTACCAAGTTTCAACAGTATAGTTCTTATAGTTTCGGAAAAAAGTGGCTGTGACATACGGACATAAAGACAGACAGACAGACAGACATGACGAATCCATAAGGGTTCCGTTTTTTGCCATTTGGCTACGGAACCCTAAAAAGGGAAAATCTGTAAAATATAATAAGTTTAATTACAAGTTTAAAGTCTAAGTAAAGTCTAAGTAAGTAAGTCTAAGTAAAGTAACCGTCAAGGCTGATTGAATAACAAGTTGAAGTGCCAATGGGTACGCCATTTAGCTCGCAGATGCAGAACTGATAACAGTTTTTTTACTCACAATTGGTAAGCCCTTGGCATCATCTCACCTGGTGGTAAGTAATGATGATATCATCATGATTGTCAATCGTTGATTGAATACGGGCTCCAATGACCACGCTGAATACGTTAAAAACAACCGACTTCAATCGCAACAACTCCAATTTTGCTATGTGTTTGTTGATTTTCTCAAAAACCGCTAAATAGATTTCGATAAAATTTATATGGGACCACCTGTGAAGTATACCCTTTTAAACAAAAAAAGAATTTTCCAAATCGGTTCAGGCGTCTTCGAGTAATCGGTGAACATACATTAAAAAAAAGACTCCGACGAATTGAGAACCTCCCCCTTTTTTTGAAGTCGGTATAAAAGGCTTCAAATTTCAACCCCGATAGCCTTGTCTCTACGAAGTAATACTCGTATACGTAGTTGTATGTATTAAGTGGAGGTATAAAGATAAAAATTCAATTAAATAATAAATTAAGTCTAAATTAAATATAATAAGGAATGTGGTACCTAACGACTTAATATTTCCAAGCCTTGGTATAGGTCAAACGCATAATGTGGAAGATTATTCACGATCACAAAGTTAACTTTGTGATCGTGAATAATCTTCCACATTATGCATTTTTCCTCTCAATTTATTCTCACCATTATTTTTTTATTTGGTATAAATTATACGCGAGTCAATTTATAGCAGAGAGGTGAATTATTTTAATAAATTAGAATTATTTTGGCATATAATACATAAGTAATATATTTTCGTCCTTGGCGCTATAAAAGAATCGCCAGCTTTAGGCGCAGTTGTAATTGTTTTTGTTATGAGCACTTCATAATGCACACGTAGGTAATTCATTCAAGCAATAACTGCTACACTCTAACTTATTATACTTATATATGTGTTACTCAGAATCAAGTATAAAATACAGGAAAAATATTGAAAACATCTGCTCTTGACATTTTTCAGTTTCCCATACTACATATAATAAATCTGAATGGTGAATCAAGAATTTGTATGGAATACTGAACAAAAATTGTAGATCAACAATATTTTTCCTGTATTCTATAATTGATTCTGAGTTACCCCTTAAAATTTCAAATGCACTTTTTTAATATCCTGTCTATTCAACCATCAAGGCGCCAGTTCCGTTACTGCCCAAGCGACTGCATGTAGACAGAGCAGCGTTTGTAAGCAACAGTTTAAACTGATTACTGTTAATTGGACTAGGAGAATCTTAATTGGGCGTCTATCCGAACGCTTTATTCGGTAAATAAACGTCTGGTTTATATCCACTTCTTAAAAATGGAACGCACTCAAAAAGAAGGCAAAACAATCTATGAACAAGAAGAGTTCCTAATGTATATATATAGTATATCCTATGTACTCTAACTTTCTTTCTTCATGGTATTTTTTTTTCTTCTATAGTGTGGCGATTTTGCACTTTATGCATTCCGCCAACTTCATGGTCTTACGTAATATAAAACAAATGAAGCGATCTTACTGTTTGAATCTAGTAAATTCGAGAAAAAACCAGAATCAAAACATATTTTTTTAAAGAAAAAGTTTTGACAATCTTATGGTAACAAATAACAATATACTATACGATGATTTAGCTACAAGAAAGGAAATTTTACAAGAATTTGTTTAGAACGACGACACAAATGTAATTGGAAAATAAAATAAGATCCTTAATAATTAATAATGCACCTGCTCAAATGTAATAATGACATGAAAGTACTTATCGCCAATAGGTATTTGATACGTTGACTAAATGAAACTGTATAACAGTGGCATACCTAAGTGAGATAATTAGTATAAGCATTGTATTATGTAGTATGATATTGTACATACGACCAGACTTTATCGTCCAGTATTATAAACAAGTCAATAGACTAGTGAGAAAAAAAAACGATCATACTTTTTTGATGGTTGGTGGAAGGATTAAAAAGTAGCCTGTGTCATTTCCTAGTTTTAAGCTTTTTTCCGCACCAAATTTAATCAAAATCAGTTCAGTGGTTTAGTCGAGAATCTGGGACAGACGGGTAAACACTATATTACAAAAAAAAATATGTCAATATAATACAAACAAATATACTGAGCAGAATACAAAATATCTGGTAAATTATTTTTCCAATCTTATTTTTGTTTCGTTCATAATAAATTTTTGTTAAACCTAACTGATCTCCAAGAGATAGGCATAGTCCAGTGTAGGGTCATTGTAATCTGTTTGCTGATTTCGTGTGGTCTTTGAAATAAACGTATTTTATTAGTGAACTTATATGAAATTCTCCCTTGCAGCCGCCACCAGTCTACAATGCTACCAATGCATCCCGGAGAAGATGTTTCAAAATCCCCACACGCCTCTGTGCGATACTTTCGACGGCAGCGAGAGGTTCATAGTGGACTGTCCCGACTCCACCATGTGTTACAAGAAGGAGACCGTACTCATAAGCTTGGGAGGTGAGACGAATTTATGTAAACTTTATGTATTTTATGCATAAACTTGAGTATTCATATAAATCTGAGTAATGCAATTATTTGCACAAAATTGCAAAAACTTGTAAACGATGGCGATCGGCATCACGGGAATAACAAAAAGGAATATCATACAAAAAACTTCTAGTGTGAAAATAAATAAGAAATATCTAAAAATCTAAATTAAGATGTTTTTCACTAATTTCCATCATTGAATTAAATGTAGTGCTATAGCACTATAGTAATTTGAAACTGAAAGTAGACTTAAACGGGTACTTTTTCTTAAAGCGGTTAATGGCCATTAACATAAACAAACGTTAAAAATTTGTGGCTTCTGCTGTTGTGATTAATGGTTATTAGTTATTTCATTCGTTAAATATTATTCATGTATGTAATACTATAGTTAGCTCAGTAGCTCAAAAAGTATTTTAGTCATCTGCCCTTTATTTAGCTGTTATCAAAAATATCAAGCAAAATTTGTTCCATAGTTTTACCGCAATCGATTTAAAAATCAATGACATCCAAGTTCAGATTTATTCAATAAGATAAGCTGTCCAAAAACGCCTTCAATCTATCAACGTTGTATAAAAAAAAACATTTTTTTTTCTGTAAAGGTATCTGGTCGTTTTGTCTTCTACTTTTGTAGATTCATTCAGGTTTCCTTTTTTATCCACAATTGGTAAGCCCTTGACATTATCTCACCTGATGGTAAGTGATGATGATGCCGAAATATGGAGTCTCTCAGCTTGTGTATAGGAACTATAATGTACATTAACTCATACTTGGTACACTCTCATGCGTCTTTCTTCTTGAGCGTTGCCTTATAAGAATTTCAGTTGTAACAGGTCCATTTTTCCAATTTTCATTAATATAGCTGATTTTTTTATATAAGATATACATATACAGAAGGTTATAACAAAAGAAGATGTAGGTCCTGTAGGATAATTTCGATTTCTATTGTCTTTTTTTGCAAATTGACTATAAGTTTCTTGAGAAAGTTAAAACCATACTTATATATAATTTTATATCAATCGGCTACAGAACTAAGGAAACATTATTCATTATTTTGAAATGTAATACTTGTATCATCGATAACTTCTATATTTACGAGTATTAACTTACACGCACTTACTTACACTTATTCTTTATACTTAATATTGAGATGGATTGCCAGCAACTCAAAGCAACGGCTCATAGACTCATCGTATCTTATTGTTCTAGAATTTATAAAAACACAGTAACAAAGGCAGCAATTTATATCCCAAGATGGTAATAAAAACATTACTGGTTTATTTCATTTTGCAATTCCGTCATTCACCCCAATATGGAGCAGACATTTAGTACTTATCGCAATAAACGACCGCGCCTTTTACACAGCCCGTAGTCGCGTCATTTATCGTGAATCGTAAAAGGAAAATTAGGACAACTGCCTATTTCGGTGGTAGTACATATATTATTAACTGAATACCTAATTTCGAGTAGTTTAAAGGTTTGGTTAGATTTCTCGTAAATAAAATTCTTATACATATTTGGTAAGGAAATTTAGCAGTTTTGGGGGTCTTCAAGGCGAGAGTGAATAGGCATTATTTGAGTTTGCGTGTACCATCCTCGACTACATCGTCACTTTCCATCAGGTGAGATGTAGTTAAACGCACTCACATTTTTAATAAAAAAAAAGCAAAGAACTTAGATAATGGGCGTTGAAAAAACATAGGATA
This sequence comes from Coleophora deauratella, assembly GCA_958295455.1. NCBI lineage: Eukaryota > Metazoa > Arthropoda > Insecta > Lepidoptera > Coleophoridae > Coleophora > Coleophora deauratella. The sequence goes on along the minus strand of OY282409.1, from coordinate 5,630,687 downwards.
ATTGGGATAGTTTTATCCTGAAAAACTCCTTACTGACGGCCCGTGCACTCTCAAAAAGACGATAATATCCACGCAGGCTAGTCTTAATACGATATAAGGCAAAGCTAGTCTTAATACGATATACTCGTAAGGCTAACTGATTACATTACGTTTAATTAAATAATGTGAGTATATGGACCGTGAGTACCATTTTGACATAAATTTGTATTAATTGTGTACGTTATATCAGAATTAGTTCCCTAATGAACAATTTATGTGCGATAACGTAGAGGAAATGTAAGTGGCAATTATTATATTAATGAAGTTACACTAGGCAATGCATTGCCATGGGCTATTTATGGATACAAGTGCAAATGTGTTTAATTGTTCCTTAAAATCAGCGTGGGGTCGACTCGCCTGCATCGTGATTCGTGACGGGTTCGTTAGCACTTATTCGTGCTGTGTGGATGTACTGTACACTCATAAATTATACACTTGAATAACGATTTTGACTAATATATTTATTGGAAAAATAGCGATTTGTCATTTTGATTACTAATATTTAGTGATGGGCCGACTATTGGTTCTGTCAACTAGTCGGCGCCGGTCAGCGTAACGATACATAATAACTTTGAAAAGATAATTGGCGGTTGACTTAATTTTCTTGTACTTTTTCAATAAAAAAGACAATGTCGACAATAGTAGGCAGTTTTTGCTGATGCGTCGCTGACTGTGAGTACTAGTCTTTCACTAGCCGACAACTCTACTAATATTATTTATTTATTTATTGATTTCAACTTTACATGAATGAATCTGTAGAATGTTCGGAAAATTTTACGTAAGAAACTAAGACCCAGAAGAAGAATTAGACCCAGAAACGAAAAATACAGGATGTTAAAAAAGTACGTTTGAAATTTTAAGGGTTCACTCAGAATCAAGTATAGAATACATAAAAAATATACAAAAAAAATCTAAACTCAATTTTTTTAACCGACTTTAAATAAGGAGGAGGTTCTCAATTCGACTGTATGTTTTTTTTTATGTTTGTTACGCGATTACTCCGCCAGTTATGGATTGATTTTGATTATTCTCTTTTTGTTTGGTAGGGAATATTTCAGAGGTGGTCCCATATAAATATCAAAATTAATTCAGTACTTTAAAAAAAAAACAACAAAAACTAAAACTCATTGCAAAATGGTAGTTGTTAAGATTGAAGTCGGTTTTTTAACGTACTCCGCGTTGTCAAATATTTCAGTTTCCCATACTGGTTATTGATTCGCTATTCTGATTTAGTGTGGCAAACTGAAAAAAAATTGTAGATCAGATTTTTTTCAATATTTTTCCTTGCATATATTATTGTATAACTGTACTTATAACATAACATCGTATGGAACTAATAAAAATGAATCAACTCAATGACGAATGAATACAATTAAATCAGGTCGGACTTCCTGAGTGATAGCCATTTTTAATTTGCCTCAATTTATATTCTTTACTCATACAAATGTTTGATAAATGGCCAAAACCTGACTAGCATTTTCGTTGTGCTAAATCAGTTTTGATAACGGGTACTGTGAGTAAAGCTACTGAGCTGTACGTTACTATATTCAAAATAATACAGACAGAAGCCGAATGCAATACAGATAGTACCTTCTGAAGAAGTTACTTAAGATATTTTGTAATACTAGTCTAGACTAAGAAAGCTATTGCTATTTTCGATTATTCAGCAATCTAACTCACAAAGTTTAAATTTTCTCACCGTTATTTTTCCATTTATTTAGTAAAAAAACTTTCATAAAAAACAAACAAACAAACTTTAGAGCTGAAGCACAAGTCAAGCCGTATTTTTTGTCATACAAATTGAAGGCAAGGCAAGATAATGAAGGCATTGGGACAAGACACTAATAAAAATATTTTTATTTTATATGTAATATTGTAGAATATAGCAAAAAGGCTAACGGCCCAGCTGAAGGAAAATGGTTACCGCCGCCTGTGGGCATTTGGAACTACTCATTACTACGAGGATTTAGTATTTAAAATGACTTGCAATTATCGACGCAAATGATGAAGTACGGATCCGATCTATAATTTCCAACTTACATTACGTGGTTTCTCGAATTTCTATTTAATTTACTATTAATAACTATTACCTATTTATTAATAATTTACTATTTTCCCCGTTCCACAGCTACCACAAAGAGCGTGGAGCGGCGCTGCGCCACGCAAACCCGGGGCCCCGAGCAAGTCAAGATCAACGGCAAATGGGAGTACCGGAAGACCATATACGAGCTTTACGAAGAGGGCTGTGAAGATGACAGCACCGAATTGGGGAGGTCCACGAAAACTACACACTGCTTCTGTCGGGGCGACCTTTGCAATAGTGCGAGTAATATAGGTTTGACATGGGTGTCAGCCCTAATTTGTGGAGTGATGTGGATAGCTAGGAATTTGCCATAACGCTTAATATAGTAGAACGAAAATAATATGGATAGATACAATTTAGGTAGATAGCGTTAAAATTGAATCTAGATATTTTAAAATAAAAATGAAAAAGCCTACTGTAAACAAGTTACCTTTTGCTGTAAAACATAGGTAAATATTTATAAAATTACACAACGATGTATTATACATGAAAGGTCTCTATTATACATGAAAGGTGATGTTTTCCAAAATTATAGACTGCAAAGAAATTGTCGAAAGATCTTACGGTTAACTTTACTATATTTTACCTCTTTATTCTACCGGAAATGGATATTATGGGCCTAAAGGCATAAAAGCCATCGATATGGGAGATATCGATGATAAAAGCAAAGGTTTATAGAAGGAAAAAATATGCATACAAGGAAAATCTGAGAATATTTTAGCAGTGTAGTTTACAACAAAATTGTTAGTTACTTATATGATAGTTAGTTACCCATTCGCGCTCCTATATAATGTATTGGTATTAACCATTGTTTAATATAAAAACAAAAAAGTGCTTATTTAGCTTGTAGAATTTTAAATCCAAAGATAAATGTACTTATATTAGTTTAGTGAAATAAAAATAAACTTCCAAATAGAGCTAATTTCATGGTGCTTTTACTGATGTAAATATTAGGCAATTATTGTGACGCTTTAAACACAATACATAGAATAAATACAATTATTGTGCTCTCGATGTTGTATAGAACACCTAGTCATAAAACTTATAATTTATAATTAGGGTTTCGACCATTAGGTTTTACTTGTATTTTGGACTGTACTTATATTTTTGATTTTAGATACACTTATGAAGATTTTAATTAATGTAATTTCAGAAAAAGTTATCGCATTTTTTAAGATGATTAATGTTAACTACCTGATTGATTTGAAAAAAAAAAACTCCTAAATGTCCAAAATATTAAGCTAAAAGTAGATGTTGTATTTTTCATACTTTTTTTAGCTATAAATAATTTATCAATCATTCCTTTTGATAATAAAGCTTTTTCCTACAAAGTGTTTATTTTATAAAACTATTACATATTTTTTTCTTTATTTCTTGACATCAGATAACAAAGACTCATAGCATATGTACATAAAATCTAAAACATAATAATACATACTCTTGTTAAGCGTATTACTTAAGAAAAAAACTTTATATTAGGGTAAAAAACTCGAACTGCATGGGGTGTGCAGTCGTACGCGTAGTAGTACTAATTGACTATGCATATCCACACATTTCTTACGGATAGTTCTTGTCTAGACCTTACAAGAAGACCAATTGAGTATTCACTCATAACTTATTACGTTATCCGTCATCACGGAGATTCATTCGCGTGAACAAAAACTGAAAAAACGCAGTCTTGTTCTCTGATTTGAAAAATGAATGGTACCAGAGACAAAGATACCTTTTTTCTACGACTGACTGTACAAAATACAGAATAGATACTGGATGATACGGAATCTTAGGAATCTTTCCAATATGTTCCTGTTTTTTTGAGACAGATTTTTAAATCAGTGAACAAGGCTACCTTGTTTCAGTCAAGAAAAAGCAAAAGGAAAACATGGAATGGACACATGTCAGCGTCAGTTGCGTAATAAATAAGTTTGTTTCATCGTCAGCCTAAAGACGTCCAATGCTGGACAAAGGCCTCCTCCAAGGATTTCCACACCGACCGGTCCTGCGCTGCCCGCATCCAGCGGCTTCCCGCAATCTTCACCAGGTCATCGGTCCACCAAGTGGGAGGCCTGTTACAAAGACACTAAAAGCGTCGTCGGTTGCGCAGCGGGTAATGACTCCGTCCTCTTAATCAGAGCGAGTTAAGACATTAAAGAAATGGTATGGGTCCTTTCGACCACTACCAAACACTGAGGAGTACAAGTCGCACACATAGGTGTGCGAAAGAACCCATACCATTTCTTTAATGTCTTAGAGTCAATTCCACAAGAAAGTGTACGCCATATTTTTAAATGTAATGTCCTCAGCGCCATATCTGGTTGTGATTTCGAACCTGTAATCACTACGCTTTTGCAGAGTGTATAGATAAACAGTGTGAGAGTTGAAAGTTTTGGTTTGTTGATTGCATTTTAAAATGAGTGCAAAATATCTAAAGCGTCACGAGGCAGTTTTCCTCGTAAATCAACCAAAGGCACCGAAGCTTTCGTATGGAGCTGCTGCTAAATTCTCAGAAAGACCGTAGGCATTCGTTGCGAGGTGGGTCAAAAGATATTTAGAGGTAGAAGACGTAGATGATTTTCCAGAGAGAGGGCTAACTCAGCTTCAGTTTGCACTTATTTACAGCCAATTTAAACGCTGAAAAAATGTGCAATATTTATCAAAAATACCTTCTAAGGTCCGCTTAGAAGCTGTTTAGTTCCGACAACGCAAACTGGGTGCTTCAGGAGGATAATGATCCGAAACATCGCAGCCGTCTCTGTACAGCGTGGAAAAAGACAACAGGGTTACCACAATGGACTGGCCTGCAATGTCTCCGGATGCAAATCCGATGGAAAATGTTTGGTCGTACATGAAGATGAAGCCTAAAGGAAAGCCTACATATACTTTGAAGCAGCTGTCGTCGTATAGAATCAGGACGATATGGAGATCTTTATCGAGAGAATATGCAGAAAATCTCGTGAAAAGCCTCCCAAAAAGGTGCCAAGCCATATTCGATAATGGCGGCGACTGGATTAACTATAAGGTAATTGTGCAATTAGTAATAACATAAATTTTCATATAAATAAACATTTATAATTATTTTTATTATAAAAAAAAAAAAAAAATAACAAACAACTTTCCTTACAATTTTGTACGAGTCGAGTGAGTGAATGACTGAGTGAAATGAGTGCTTAGTGAATGAGTGCTCGTTAGCTGTGGTTGGAGTAATATACAGGTTGATTGGAAAAGTTAAATAAAATGTAATAAATATTAATATGATATAAGTTGTTGTAGGAAGTGGGTTTTTAGTTTGTTTTTGATATTTTTAGGGTTGATTTCTTCTTTTAATGTAATAGGAAATTCGTTTATTAGTTTTGGTATAATGTACTTAGAATGACGTTCACTGTATAAATTGTGAGTTTTAGGTACAATGAGCTTAGGGTTACGAACGCTTCGTAGCTGATGTTTGTGGGTATGATTTGCAATTCTGTATTAAAGAATTGTTCTAGAAGTAATGTATATTTCAGTTTTTCTTGCACAGGTAGTATACCACAGAATTTAAATAATTTATTGTAGTTATCTTTAAATTGAAGTTTAATTTTTGGGGGGACAATTGTTTTAATAATTCTAAGTTGGAGTTCATGAATTTTATAAAGATGGGATTAGCAGGTTCTGCCATAACTGTTCAGTCCGTATTGTATTATAGATTCTGCCAAGGCTTTATAGAGAGATAATAATATAGGATAGGGAATTTTGTACCTAATTATTGAAAATTTTGAAAGTATGGCCCTTAATTTGTCACAAACTTTATTGATATGGTGAACCCATTTAAAACGGCTGTCTATTATTAAGCCAAGGTAGGTTTGCTGTTCTATCACTTCAATAAGGCTGCAGCTACAAGACTGGGTGGAAGTGTTATCATGGAGACAGTGATGGCTGTGGGCAATGAGGTTTATGGGTACAGATACTCTATTTTGGCTAGATGAAATGTAAATTAATTTTGTTTTTTCATAGTTCATTACTAGGCCGGCGTCGTGAGACCATTTCATGAGGCTAGTGAAATCACTTTGCAGTTTGCTTAGTGCAAGCGTTATATCGTTGTCCGTTGATAAGAGGCAAGTATCATCAGCAAATTGAAAATGCTTGATAATTTTTGTGACATTATTAACATAAGTTAAGTAATGTAACGGACCGAGAACTGAGCCTTGTGCAGTACCGTGTGTAACACTTTGTTTAGCACTTGTAATGTTTCCCACTTTGACAGTGTACGCTCTCTCTTTCAAGTAATCTTCGCACCACTTTAAAAGAGGTCCTCGCAATCCGCACTCGTCCAGTCTATCAATTAACAGCTCATGTCTCAAGGTGTCAAATGCCTTACTATAATCAATGAAAACTACGAGTACATGTTTCTTATCATCGAGATGGCTATTGACATCATCAGTGAAGGCAGATAAAATAGTGTATTTTATTTCCTATAGATAACGGCGTATAGTTTCTTGTGGAACTGACTGTAACTCGCACGTGTGCAAGCATGTGGGAGATGCCTACTAACCAGTAAACATCGGGATGAAACCTGCGCATCTGATTTCTATGCTTCATTCCAATCAAAAAAAAGCAAAACGTAAACAAACTTACTATGGAACTGACACATGTCAATGTCATCTGCATACTATGTTTGTTTACCTTTTGCTTTTTTTTATTGGAATGAACCATAGATGTGTATGATGGTCGCGTTGCACACGTCCGTAGGTGTAAATCTAAATGCCCTATACGTGACCGCTGGTGATGGTCAGTGCAACACTACACGGTAAAAACGATTTATTTCATTTAAGAAAATTTCGTTTCATATATGCACCATGAAATATGCTTTTCAATGGAGAGTATGAGTTTATCGAATTGGCTCTCAAGAATGTTATATATTTATTCTGAGAGTCGACACTTTAAGTAAGAAATAAATCCAAAAGATCAGAATCTCCGCGCAAAATAAGTTTCAACTCTATTAAAGAAAACATGAAAGATGGGTGAAAAGACAGTTTTTTAATATATTTTTTTTCAGTGTAGGCAACCGTTGTCTATACCTTGTGGAAGAAGACAAAGTTTGTTTATGTTTTTTTTTTTTTTATTGGAATGAACCACGCGAAGATATGAAACTTCTCTTGGAACTATAAGGCTAGGACTCACATTGGCGTGGTTCTCGACGAGGCACAGGAAGACGACGTCCTCGCGCGCCAGGCGCACGGCGCCGTGCAGCGGCTGCGGCGTCTTGCCCTTCAGCATGCGGTACAGCAGCGCCGACGACATGTGCGCGAAGTCCTCGCCTGTTGACGACAGTGCAGGGAAATACGTTGACACGTAGCGTCCAAAATTATTTGCGTCTACATAGATTTAAACTCGTTTTTTTGCTCATGTTTAACAACTGTTTGAAGCATTACTTTATGTTTTTGCTCATCATCAGCCGAAAGACGTCCACTGCTGGACATAGGCCTCCCCCGAGGATTTCCACAGTATTGGTTATAGTTTTTTGCTCATATTTCATTCATATTAATACCTGCAGCAAATTAGAAAAACCAATAACTTTATAGCTAGAGAAGGTCTCTTCCCATATATCGATCGATCAGGTTTGCCATATTCTATACACGGATATGACACGGATGCTATAGCATCCGATGCTATAGCATTAGAATATATTACGTAATATATTACGTCCGTATTGGTGGAGGTTGTAAAGTCAATGACGAATCTATAAGCCTTCTTCGGCATCATCGTCATTATCAGGTGAGATGATGCCAATTGAGGGTAAAAAAAAACCTACTCCGTAACTTAATGACTAGTAACAAAAAAAATTGTGCTAATAATAGCAAACAGAACCAATTTCAAATGTTACAGTCAAATGTACAAGTCACGCACGTTTGTATATGTATATGCATTTTTTAAATATAGTTAATAGCGATAACGCAGCATAGCATCATTTTATCCATCCAAACCCCGTAAAATAAAATGTTACTCAGATGAGTAGTAGTAAACTACCGGATTCTAAGTCACACATGCTTAAGGCATTTACAAGACTCGTCAGATCACTAATAACTAGTATTTGCGAAGTATATGTGAAGATTTGTTACTGGCATTTTACTGAATCCGTTTTGTATTTGCCTTAATACTATTATTTACCTGTAAATCGCCCAAATAAGATAAATAAATTAAAATTGCAATTTACCGGTTAAATCGTCCCAGTGCGCCGAGATGAGTCCCGAGCAGTGCTCTTTAAGCGCCGTCGCACCGATTTCGTCTGCCGCCGAGTAGAACTTCACGCATGTCCTGCAACCAAGTTTAATGGACTATAAAGAAGGTACGAACATACACTGCAGTTTGGCTCTATAAATAGAATTACAGTGAAATAATGACAATGAATTGGTATAACTTTACAACTTCATGTGTAGCTGGCAGAGTCCTTTATAGGTACAGGTTGACTTTCATAAATGTTAGATGCAATTCATGTAACTGAACAAGTTTCTCAAATGGACCTATTATGTACAATTGGGGAGAACTTTTAACTTTTCCATACTAATTTTCAATAATCGATACGCCAACTTTGTGTGGAAAGTCTCTGTAACTTTGTATGTTTCTCGTCAAATAAAAGTCGCCTTGTATATTTATACTCGTAAACCATAAATTGCAGAGTACAGCCGTTGGAGTGGCCGAGGCAGCCCGTGCCCAATGCGAGCAGTTGCACGCACTTCCCTTCCCACCATAACACACCAACCGCTCTCCGCCGATGGCCAACCTCCCGCTAACGTAGCTACCGGGCGAGCTACGCACTAAGTTAATGGAGTATGGAGTATAAATGTTCCTGATTAATTTTGAATACTTTGATCTTCAGCACTTCTGGCGGGACTACCGGTTAGTATGTCAAGAAATAAAACATTGATAGGATTGTCTATCATTATATTATTGGGCTCATCACAAAATACCTCTGGAGACTGACGACTTTGTAAGGATGCGGTGGGAGTTTTCCGAATTTAGACATTGTGGCATCCAATTTATTTATGTGAATACAAAGAGAACAATATACTTTAACACTATTTGAGTGCAACATTGTGTCAGTACTAGTAAGACTAAGATAAAAAGCGCATTCGCATAATATTGTAATGAATAATCCATACCTAACTCCGACAGAGGCAATTAGAGCCTGTTCACACTTGGAGACCAGGCCATGAAGCTTGAATCCGGCAGCAGACTTCATGAGTTGCAGAGCAAATGAGTCTCCCCGAGAAAGATCGACCACGTCACTATAAAGCCATTTGAGAAGCGCTGAGCCTACATCATCAGGCAAATTTGACCAATCTGAAAAAAAAAACTTATATTATTGCTGTAATTTTGTAAACGCATAAACTTTCTTAAATATAAATTTTGTTTTATTTTATTAAATGTGGAAAATTGAGCTGACCAAAAATCTAGCCTTGCTCTTAGAGATAACAGTTATTGGCATTTCTTTAAGTGCTTTGCCCTTTTGCCCTTTTATGCATTTTAATGAAGTTTAAAACTTTTAAAAACAAAATATAATTTGTCTCTGGTAATGGGCAACAACCGAAACTAATAAAAATTAAAACAGTCTGTAAACAAAACAAAACAAGTCATTACCAAATATTTTTATGAGGTGTCATTTCAAAATGAAGAAGATTTGTAGATATTGTAGGTACATATTTGTAAATTATACATATTTATAAATTACTATACTAAAGGACTAGATTTTGCACTGCAGTCAAGGTGTTCTTATATAATTTCTACACTCTCAACTCTCATAAAACTTATTAATGGCTACAGTACCTTCTAGTTTAAACCCGCTGCAAGGTTTCCTAAGAAAAAAATACTGGCAATAACTTGATTGTATTATAAATTATCATACCAAAATTTGCCTTGGATATAGTCAATAATAACCAACTAAATCGGTGGTGTAGTAATTAGGTAATCTGCCTATCAGCTGCTGTAGTTTCCTGTGTCTGGGTGTTTAATACATGTTTGTATTGGAACACATTAAAAGGAAATATTTAACTGTATGTGTGTACTTAACGCATACATGTACATATAAAATTATGTCCACCACTCAAAATTGCTTTTACATCCCAGAAATTATTTTGCTACAAAGAAACAAACTGAATAACAAAACTAAAACATATATAATTATACACAAAATAAAACATATACCTATCAGATTTGGAACTAGATTACCACAATTTTCCCATTGTTAAAGGAAAATGTATTTAGGGATTTGATGTGGTTTGAGATTAAAGTCTCATGCATCAATTTAATTTCATGATGCTAAATTAATCTTCAGAGTATAAAAAACCTTACCTAGTTTTTTTGTTTGCAATAATACCCTATATGTTGGCGCGAATAAGTGGACTGTATAGTTCGGGCTGGCTGGCACCTATCATGAGGAATCTAATGCAACCGCAATAACACAAGTAGGCAAGGTAAAGGATGTAGACTCACCACACACGCAAGCAACCAAGCCGAGCATCCAAATGATGTATAGCGAGGGTTAGTAGGCAGGTGTAGAACTTCACTTCACCAAGTCTCTGCTATTTAGTTAGTACACAGACACCAATGGGTTATACACAACACAAAAAAGCGGTTAGTTCAGAATGTGAGCGGCGGAGCGTGATCCGAGTCAGTAGCGAGCGGGTCAAAAACAAAGCGTATTGCGAGCGCGACGTCGAAAAGCGCACTGTCGAGCCGAGGCGGCGGCCGCGGATCGCAGACGCCGAAGCCGAAGCTCCTCGGATGCGTTCGGGTATTCCCGAAACAAGCGCCGACCTCTCATTGGTTGGCGCAACGACCGCCGTGAACATAGCCGCCCCATTTCTTGAAACCCGCGTTTTTTAGCTTAAATCGTTAGTTCTTCGTTAGTTCCGATTTGTTCAGGCCAAATTTCGTTTGTTCCGTCACGCGAAATAGCGATTTTTTTAAAATTAATATGGAGGCGGCTATGTTCACGCTAGCCGCCCCATTCCAGCTTTTTTGATTTTTTTTCGCTATAACGATAGGCATTCGTTAGTTCTGATTTGTTCAGAAGGAAATTCGTTTGTTCTAGTAATAGTTTCCGCGAAAAAAAATACCAAAGTGGGGCGGCTATCTTCACGTGAACATAGCCCGCCCCAAAGGATTTTTTTAAAAAAAAGTATACCATTCGATAGATATTCGTTAGTTCTGATTTGTTCTGAAGAAATTTTGTTTGTTCTAATAAGCATTTCTGAGAAAACAGCAAAAAACTCTCAGTTCATTTGCCAATTGAAATTAAACTCTATACACTGGAGATATGGCTCAAAATACTTATCATATGTGTCGACTCCTAAGATTTTGGTCATAGCAACGAATCAATCGTAGTAACAGTTCATGGATCTGAACATAACGTCAAAAATAACTATGTCACTTTGCTTAAGTAAGGATATTGATTCCTCACCAGATTAACAATACATAGGACGAAGTTGTAAAAAAATAATATAGGCTGAGGACAATACCCTAACTTTGTACCCACGCTCGATTTAAATAATTAGCAAAACATTTCGTTTGTTCTGGTATTCCATTCTAGTCCAGTGGCGTATTTAGGCTGAAGACGATTTTCAAATACCACACCAAGAGGGGTGCGTTTGCTGTCTAAATTCTATTTGTTCTAGCATTGTGCCCGCTATTTATCTTCAAACACATGTAGAACTACCTATTGGCTAACGTCAGGCAAAATATTTCGTTTGTTCTATGAATAATTTCATGACCAGAATTTTTTAAACTGAGATACACGGTTTTCATAGAAAATTTCTATAAGGTAGGACTGTAGTTAAATTTATCATTTGTTCTAGCCTTGTGCCCGCATTTGAACCTAATAACCATGAAGGATGGTCTATTGGCTCACGTTAACCAGAATATTTCGTTTGTTCTACTATTCTTATCGTATCCAGAGACGTATTTAGGCTGATGGCGATTTTCAAATATCACAGCAAGAGGGGTAAGTTTGATGTCTAAATTCTATTTGTTCTAGTATTGTGCCCGCTATTAATCCTCATAAACATGTAGGACTACCTACTGGCTAACGTCAGGCAAAATTTTTCGTTTGTTCTATGAATATTTTCGTGTCCAGAATTTTTTTACTGTGACTAACTATTTTCATAGAAAATTTCTATAAGGTAGGACTGTAGTTCACTTTATCATTTGTTCTAGCCTTGTGCCCGCATTTGAACCTAATAACCATGAAGGATGGTCTATTGGCTAACGAAAGCCAGAATATTTCGTTTGTTCTAGCATTCGTTTCGTGTCCAGGGACGTATTTAGGCTGAAGATGATTTTCAAATTCCATATCAGTAGGGATAAGTTTGATGTCTAAATTCTATTTGTTCTAGCATTGTGCCCGCTATTGATCCTCATACACATGTAGGACTACCTACTGGCTAACGTCAGGCAAAATTTTTCGTTTGTTCTATGAATATATTCGTGTCCAGAATTTTTTTACTGAGAGAAACTATTTTCATAGAAAGTTTCTTTAAGGTAAGACTGAAGTTCACTTTATGATTTGTTCTAGCCTTTTGCCCGCATTTCAATCTAAGAAACATGAAGTATGGTATATTGGCTAACTTCAGGCATAATATTTCGTTTGTTCTAGCATTCGTTTCGTGTCCAGGGACGTATTTAGGCTGAAGATGATTTTCAAATACCATATCACTAGGGGTAAGTTTGATGTCTAAATTCTATTTGTTCTATTACTGTGCCCGGTATTGATCCCTATACACATGTAGGACTACCTACTGGCTAACTTCAGGCAAAATTTTTTGTTTGTTCTGTGAATACTTTGGTGTCCAGATTTTTTTTACTGTGAGAATCTATTTTCATAGAAAATTTCTTTAAGATAAGACTGCAGTTCACTTTATGATTTCTTCTAGACTTGTGCCCGCATTTCAATCTAATAAACATGAAGTATGGTATATTGGCTAACATCAGGCAGAATATTTCGTTTGTTCTAGCATTCGTTTCGTGTCCAGGGACGTATTTAGGCTGAAGATGATTTTCAAATACCATATCACTAGGGGTAAGTTTGATGTCTACATTCTATTTGTTCTAGCATGGTGCCCGCTATTGATCCTCATACAAATGTAGGACTACCTACTGGCTAACGTCAGGCAAACTTTTTCGTTTGTTCTATGAATATTTTCGTGTTCAGAATTTTTTTACTATGACTAACTATTTTCATAGAAAATTTCTATAAGGTAGGACTGGAGTTCACTTTATCATTTGTTCTAGCCTTGTGCCCGCATTTCAATCTAATAAACATGAAGTATGGTCTATTGGCTAACTTCAGGCGGAATATTTTGTTTGTTCTAGCATTCGTTTCGTGTCCAGGGACTTATATAGGCTGAAGATGATTTTCAAATACCATATCAGTAGGGGTAAGTTTGATGTCTAGATTCTATTTGTTCTAGCATTGTGCCCGCTATTGATCCTCATACACATGTAGGACTACCTACTGGCTAACGTCAGGCAAACTTTTTCGTTTGTTCTGTGAATACTTTGGTGTCCAGATTTTTTTTTACTGTGAGAAACTATTTTCATAGAAAATTTCTTTAAGATAAGACTGCAGTTCACTTTATGATTTGTTCTAGCCTTGTGCCCGCATTTCAATCTAATAAACATGAAGTATGGTCTATTGGCTAACTTCAAGCGGAATATTTCGTTTGTTCTAGCATTCGTTTCGTGTCCAGGGACTTATATAGGCTGAAGATGATTTTCAAATACCATATCAGTAGGGATAAGTTTGATGTCTTAATTCTATTTGTTCTAGCATTGTGCCCGCTATTGATCCTCATAAACATGTAGGACTACCTACTGGCTAACGTCAGGCAAAATTTTTCGTTTGTTCTATGAATATATTCGTGTTCAGAATTTTTTTACTGAGAGAAACTATTTTCATAGAAAGTTTCTTTAAGGTAAGACTGAAGTTCACTTTATGATTTGTTCTAGCCTTGTGCCCGCATTTCAATCTAAGAAACATGAAGTATGATATATTGGCTAACTACAGGCATAATATTTCGTTTGTTCTAGCATTCGTTTCGTGTCCAGGGACGTATTAAGGCTGAAGATGATTTTCAAATACCATTTCACTAGGGGTAAGTTTGATGTCTACATTCTATTTGTTCTAGCATGGTGCCCGCTATTGATCCTCATACACATGTAGGACTATCTACTGGCTAACGTCAGGCAAACTTTTTCGTTTGTTCTATGAATATTTTCGTGTCCAGAATTTTTTTACTGTGACTAACTATTTTCATAGAAAATTTCTATAAGGTAGGACTGTAGTTCACTTCATCATTTGTTCTAGCCTTGTGCCCGCATTTGAACCTAATAACCATGAAGGATGGTCTATTGGCTAACGAAAGCCGGAATATTTCGTTTGTTCTAGCATTCGTTTCGTGTCCAGGGACGTATTTAGGCTGAAGATGATTTTTAAATACCATATCAGTAGGGGTAAGTTCGATGTCTAGATTCTATTTGTTCTAGCATAGTGCCCGCTATTGATCCTCATACACATGTAGGACTACCTACTGGCTAACGTCAGGCAACATTTTTCGTTTGTTCTATGAATATATTCGTGTCCAGATATTTTTTACTGTGAGAAACTATTTTCATAGAAAATTTCTTTAAGGTGAGACTGAAGTTCACTTTATGATTTGTTCTAGCCTTGTGCCCGCATTTCAATCTAATAAACATGAAGTAGGGTCTATTGCCTAACATCATGCAGAATATTTCGTTTGTTCTAGCATTCATTTCGTGTCCAGGGACGTATTTAGGCTGAAGATGATTTTCAAATACCATATCACTAGGGGTAAGTTTGATGTCTAAATTCTATTTGTTATAGCATTGTGCCCGCTACTGAACCTCATACACATGTAGGACTACCTACTGGCTAACGTCAAGCAAACTTTTTCGTTTGTTCTATGAATATTTTCGTGTCCAGAATTTTTTTACTGTGACTAACTATTTTCGTAGAAAATTTCTATAAGGTAGGACTATAGTTCACTTGATCATTTGTTTTAGCCTTGTGCCCGCATTTGAACCTAATAACCATGAAGGATGGTCTATTGGCTAACGAAAGCCAGAATATTTCGTTTGTTCTAGCATTCATGTCGTGTCCAGGGACGTATTTAGGCTGAAGATGATTTTTAAATATCAAATCAGTAGGGGTAAGTTTGATGTCTAAATTCTATTTGTTCTAGTATTGTGCCCGCTATTGATCCTCATACACATGGAGGACTACCTACTGGCTAACGTCAAGCAAAATTTTTCGTTTGTTCTAGGAATATATTCGTATCCAGAATTTTTTTACTGTGAGAAACTATATTCATAGAAAATTTCTTTAAGGTGAGACTGAAGTTCACTTTTTGATTTGTTCTAGCCTTGTGCCCGCATTTCAATCTTATAAACAGGAAGTATGGTCTATTGGCTAACTTCAGGCGGAATATTTCGTTTGTTGTAGCATTCGTTTCGTGTCCAGGGACGTATTTAGGCTGAAGATGATTTTCAAATACCATATCACTAGGGGTAAGTTTGATGTCTAAATTCTATTTGTTCTTTTACTGTGCCCGCTATTGATCCCTATACACATGTAGGACTACCTACTGGCTAACTTCAGGCAAAATTTTTCGTTTGTTCTGTGAATACTTTGGTGTCCAGATTTTTTTTACTGTGAGAAACTTTTTTCACAGAAAATTTCTTTAAGATAAGACTGCAGTTCACTTTTTGATTTCTTCTAGCCTTGTGCCCGCATTTCAATCTAATAAACATGAAGTATGGTATATTGGCTAACTTCAGGCAGAATATTTATTTTGTTCTAGCATTCGTTTTGTGTCCAGGGACGTATTTAGGCTGAAGATGATTTTCAAATACCAAATCAGTAGGGGTAAGTTTGATGTCTAAATTTTATTTGTTCTAGCATTGTGCCCGCTATTGATCCTCATACACATGTAGGACTACCTACTGGCTAACGTCAGGCAAACTTTTTCGTTTGTTCTATGAATATTTCCGTGTCTAGAAATTTTTTATTGTGAGAAACTATTTTCATTGAAAATTTCTATAAGGTAGGACTGTAGTTCACTTTATCATTTGTTCTAGCTTTGTGCCCGCATTTGAACCTAATAAACATGAAGGATGGTCTATTGGCTAACGAAAGCCAGAATATTTCGTTTGTTCTAGCATTCGTTTCGTGTCCAGGGACGTATTTAGGCTGAAGATGATATTTAAATACCATATCAGTAGGGGTAAGTTTGATGTCTAAATTCTATTTGTTCTAGCATTGTGCCCGCTATCGATCCTCATACACATGTAGGACTACCTACTGGCTAACGTCAAGCAAAATTTTTCGTTTGTTCTATGAATATATTCGTATCCAGAATTTTTTTACTGTGAGAAACTATTTTCATAGAAAATTTCTTTAAGGTGAGACTGAAGTTCACTTTTTGATTTGTTCTAGCCTTGTGCCCGCATTTCAATCTAATGAACATGAAGTATGGTCTAATGGCTAACTTCAGGCGTAATATTTTGTTTGTTCTAGCATTCGTTTCGTGTCCAGGGACTTATTTAGGCTGAAGATGATTTTCAAATACCATATCACCAGGGGTAAGTTTGATGTTTAAATTATATTTGTTCTATTACTGTGCCCGCTATTGATCCCTATACACATGTAGGACTACCTACTGGCTAACTTCAGGCAAAATTTTTCGTTTGTTCTGTGAATACTTTGGTGTCCAGATTTTTTTTACTGTGAGAAACTATTTTCATAGATTTCTTTAAGATAAGACTGTAGTTCACTTTATGATTTGTTCTAGCCTTGTGCCCGCATTTCAATCTAATAAACATGAAGTATGGTCTATTGGCTAACTTCTGGCGGAATATTCGTTTGTTCTAGCATTCGTTTCGTGTCCAGGAACTTATATAGGCTGAAGATGATTTTTAAATACCATATCAGTAGGGGTAAGTTCGATGTCTAGATTCTATTTGTTCTAGCATAGTGCCCGCTATTGATCCTCATACACATGTAGGACTACTTACTGGCTAACGTCAGGCAAAATTTTTCGTTTGTTCTATGAATATATTCGTGTCCAGATATTTTTTACTGTGAGAAACTATTTTCATAGAAAATTTCTTTAAGGTGAGACTGAAGTTCACTTTATCATTTGTTCTAGCCTTGTGCCCGCATTTGAACCTAATAACCATGAAGGATGGTCTATTGGCTAACGAAAGCCAGAATATTTCGTTTGTTCTAGCATTCGTTTCGTGTCTATCTATCTATCTATCTATCAGCCGAAAGACGTCCACTGCTGGACAAAGGCCTCCCCCAAGGATTTCCACACCGACCGGTCCTCCGTCGTTTCGTGTCCAGGGACGTATTTAGGCTGAAGATGATTTTCGAATACCATATCACTAGGGGTAAGTTTGATGTCTAAATTCTATTTGTTCTAGCATTGTGCCCGCTATTGATCCTCATACACATGTAGGACTACCTACTGGCTAACGTCAGGCAAACTTTTTCGTTTGTTCTGTGAATACTTTGGTGTCCAGATTTTTTTTACTGTGAGAAACTATTTTCACAGAAAATTTCTTTAAGACTGCAGTTCACTTTATGATTTCTTCTAGCCTTGTGCCCGCATTTCAATCTAATAAACATGAAGTATGGTATATTGGCTAACTTCAGGCAGAATATTTCGTTTGTTCTAGCATTCGTTTTGTGTCCAGGGACGTATTTAGGCTGAAGATGATTTTTAAATACCATATCAGTAGGGGTAAGTTTGATGTCTTAATTCTATTTGTTCTATCATTGTGCCCGCTATTGATCCTCATACACATGTAGGACTACCTATTGGCTAACGTCAGGCAAATTTTTCGTTTGTTCTATGAATATTTTCGTGTCCAGAATTTTTTTACTGTGACTAACTATTTTCATAGAAAATTTCTATTAGGTAGGACTGTAGTTCACTTTATCATTTGTTCTAGCCTTGTGCCCGCATTTGAACCTTATAACCATGAAGGATGGTCTATTGGCTAACGAAAGCCAGAATATTTCGTTTGTTCTAGCATTCGTTTCGTGTCCAGGGACGTATTTAGGCTGAAGATGATTTTTAAATACCATATCAGAAGGGGTAAGTTTGATGTCTTAATTCTATTTGTTCTAGCA
Source organism: Coleophora deauratella (assembly GCA_958295455.1). NCBI lineage: Eukaryota > Metazoa > Arthropoda > Insecta > Lepidoptera > Coleophoridae > Coleophora > Coleophora deauratella. The sequence goes on along the minus strand of OY282409.1, from coordinate 5,612,382 downwards.
TTGTGCCCGCTATTGATCCTCATACACATATAGGATTACCTACTGGCTAACGTTAAGCAAAATTTTTCGTTTGTTCTATGAATATATTCGTATCCAGAATTTTTTTACTGTGAGAAACTATTTTCATAGAAAATTTCTATAAGGTGAGACTGAAGTTCACTTTTTGATTTGTTCTAGCCTTGTGCCCGCATTTCAATCTAATAAACATGAAGTATGGTCTATTGGCTAACTTCTGGCGGAATATTTCGTTTGTTCTAGCATTCGTTTCGTGTCCAGGAACTTATATAGGCTGAAGATGATTTTTAAATACCATATCAGTAGGGGTAAGTTCGATGTCTAGATTCTATTTGTTCTAGCATAGTGCCCGCTATTGATCCTCATACACATGTAGGACTACCTACTGGCTAACGTCAGGCAAAATTTTTCGTTTGTTCTATGAATATATTCGTGTCCAGATATTTTTTACTGTGAGAAACTATTTTCATAGAAAATTTCTTTAAGGTGAGACTGAAGTTCACTTTATGATTTGTTCTAGCCTTGTGCCCGCATTTCAATCTAATAAACATGAAGTAGGGTCTATTGCCTAACATCATGCAGAATATTTCGTTTGTTCTAGCATTCATTTCGTGTCCAGGGACGTATTTAGGCTGAAGATGATTTTCAAATACCATATCACTAGGGGTAAGTTTGATGTCTAAATTCTATTTGTTATAGCATTGTGCCCGCTACTGAACCTCATACACATGTAGGACTACCTACTGGCTAACGTCAAGCAAACTTTTTCGTTTGTTCTATGAATATTTTCGTGTCCAGAATTTTTTTACTGTGACTAACTATTTTCGTAGAAAATTTCTATAAGGTAGGACTATAGTTCACTTGATCATTTGTTTTAGTCTTGTGCCCGCATTTGAACCTAATAACCATGAAGGATGGTCTATTGGCTAACGAAAGCCAGAATATTTCGTTTGTTCTAGCATTCATGTCGTGTCCAGGGACGTATTTAGGCTGAAGATGATTTTTAAATATCATATCAGTAGGGGTAAGTTTGATGTCTAAATTCTATTTGTTCTAGTATTGTGCCCGCTATTGATCCTCATACACATGGAGGACTACCTACTGGCTAACGTCAAGCAAAATTTTTCGTTTGTTCTAGGAATATATTCGTATCCAGAATTTTTTTACTGTGAGAAACTATATTCATAGAAAATTTCTTTAAGGTGAGACTGAAGTTCACTTTTTGATTTGTTCTAGCCTTGTGCCCGCATTTCAATCTTATAAACAGGAAGTATGGTCTATTGGCTAACTTCAGGCGGAATATTTCGTTTGTTGTAGCATTCGTTTCGTGTCCAGGGACGTATTTAGGCTGAAGATGATTTTCAAATACCATATCACTAGGGGTAAGTTTGATGTCTAAATTCTATTTGTTCTTTTACTGTGCCCGCTATTGATCCCTATACACATGTAGGACTACCTACTGGCTAACTTCAGGCAAAATTTTTCGTTTGTTCTGTGAATACTTTGGTGTCCAGATTTTTTTTACTGTGAGAAACTTTTTTCACAGAAAATTTCTTTAAGATAAGACTGCAGTTCACTTTTTGATTTCTTCTAGCCTTGTGCCCGCATTTCAATCTAATAAACATGAAGTATGGTATATTGGCTAACTTCAGGCAGAATATTTATTTTGTTCTAGCATTCGTTTTGTGTCCAGGGACGTATTTAGGCTGAAGATGATTTTCAAATACCAAATCAGTAGGGGTAAGTTTGATGTCTAAATTTTATTTGTTCTAGCATTGTGCCCGCTATTGATCCTCATACACATGTAGGACTACCTACTGGCTAACGTCAGGCAAACTTTTTCGTTTGTTCTATGAATATTTCCGTGTCTAGAAATTTTTTATTGTGAGAAACTATTTTCATTGAAAATTTCTATAAGGTAGGACTGTAGTTCACTTTATCATTTGTTCTAGCTTTGTGCCCGCATTTGAACCTAATAAACATGAAGGATGGTCTATTGGCTAACGAAGGCCAGAATATTTCGTTTGTTCTAGCATTCGTTTCGTGTCCAGGGACGTATTTAGGCTGAAGATGATATTTAAATACCATATCAGTAGGGGTAAGTTTGATGTCTAAATTCTATTTGTTCTAGCATTGTGCCCGCTATCGATCCTCATACACATGTAGGACTACCTACTGGCTAACGTCAAGCAAAATTTTTCGTTTGTTCTATGAATATATTCGTATCCAGAATTTTTTTACTGTGAGAAACTATTTTCATAGAAAATTTCTTTAAGGTGAGACTGAAGTTCACTTTTTGATTTGTTCTAGCCTTGTGCCCGCATTTCAATCTAATGAACATGAAGTATGGTCTAATGGCTAACTTCAGGCGTAATATTTTGTTTGTTCTAGCATTCGTTTCGTGTCCAGGGACTTATTTAGGCTGAAGATGATTTTCAAATACCATATCACTAGGGGTAAGTTTGATGTTTAAATTATATTTGTTCTATTACTGTGCCCGCTATTGATCCCTATACACATGTAGGACTACCTACTGGCTAACTTCAGGCAAAATTTTTCGTTTGTTCTGTGAATACTTTGGTGTCCAGATTTTTTTTACTGTGAGAAACTATTTTCATAGATTTCTTTAAGATAAGACTGTAGTTCACTTTATGATTTGTTCTAGCCTTGTGCCCGCATTTCAATCTAATAAACATGAAGTATGGTCTATTGGCTAACTTCTGGCGGAATATTTCGTTTGTTCTAGCATTCGTTTCGTGTCCAGGAACTTATATAGGCTGAAGATGATTTTTAAATACCATATCAGTAGGGGTAAGTTCGATGTCTAGATTCTATTTGTTCTAGCATAGTGCCCGCTATTGATCCTCATACACATGTAGGACTACTTACTGGCTAACGTCAGGCAAAATTTTTCGTTTGTTCTATGAATATATTCGTGTCCAGATATTTTTTACTGTGAGAAACTATTTTCATAGAAAATTTCTTTAAGGTGAGACTGAAGTTCACTTTATGATTTGTTCTAGCCTTGTGCCCGCATTTCAATCTAAGAAACATGAAGTATGGTATATTGCCTAACTTCAGGCATAATATTTCGTTTGTTCTAGCATTCATTTCGTGTCCAGGGACGTATTTAGGCTGAAGATGATTTTCGAATACCATATCACTAGGGGTAAGTTTGATGTCTAAATTCTATTTGTTCTAGCATTGTGCCCACTATTGATCCTCATACACATGTAGGACTACCTACTGGCTAACGTCAGGCAAACTTTTTCGTTTGTTCTGTGAATACTTTGGTGTCCAGATTTTTTTTACTGTGAGAAACTATTTTCACAGAAAATTTCTTTAAGACTGCAGTTCACTTTATGATTTCTTCTAGCCTTGTGCCCGCATTTCAATCTAATAAACATGAAGTATGGTATATTGGCTAACTTCAGGCAGAATATTTCGTTTGTTCTAGCATTCGTTTTGTGTCCAGGGACGTATTTAGGCTGAAGATGATTTTTAAATACCATATCAGAAGGGGTAAGTTTGATGTCTTAATTCTATTTGTTCTAGCATTGTGCCCGCTATTGATCCTCATACACATATAGGATTACCTACTGGCTAACGTTAAGCAAAATTTTTCGTTTGTTCTATGAATATATTCGTATCCAGAATTTTTTTACTGTGAGAAACTATTTTCATAGAAAATTTCTATAAGGTGAGACTGAAGTTCACTTTTTGATTTGTTCTAGCCTTGTGCCCGCATTTCAATCTAATAAACATGAAGTATGGTCTATTGGCTAACTTCAGGCGGAATATTTCGTTTGTTATAGCATTCGTTTCGTGTCCAGGGACTTATTTAGGCTGAAGATGATTTTCAAATACCATATCAGTAGGGGTAAGTTTGATGTCTAATTTCTATTTGTTCTAGCATAGTGCCCGCTATTGATCCTCATGCACATGTAGGGATACCTTCTGGCTAACTTCAGGCAAAATTTTTCGTTTGTTCTGTGAATACTTTGGTGTCCAGATTTTTTTACTGTGCGAAACTATTTTCATACAAAATTTCTTTAAGATAAGATTTGCAGTTCACTTTATGATTTCTTCTAGCCTTGTGCCCGCATTTCAATCTAATAAACATGAAGTAAGGTATATTGGCTAACTTCAGGCAGAATATTTCGTTTGTTCTAGCATTCGTTTCGTGTCCAGGGACGTATTTAGGCTGAAGATGATTTTCAAATACCATATAAGTAGGGGTAAGTTTGTTGTCTAAATTTTATTTGTTCTAGCATTGTGCCCGCTATTGATCCTCATACACATGTAGGACTACCTACTGGCTAACGTCAGGCAAACTTTTTCGTTTGTTCTATGAATATTTTCGTGTCCAGATTTTTTTTACTGTGACTAACTATTTTCATTGAAAATTTCTATAAGGTAGGACTGTAGTTCACTTTATCATTTGTTCTAGCCTTGTGCCCGCATTTGAACCTAATAACCATGAAGGATGGTCTATTGGCTAACGAAAGCCAGAATATTTCGTTTGTTCTAGCATTTGTTTCGTGTCCAGGGACGTATTTAGGCTAAAGATGATATTTAAATACCATATCAGTAGGGGTAAGTTTGATGTCTAAATTCTATTTGTTCTAGCATTGTGCCCGCAATTGATCCTCATACACATGTAGGACTACCTACTGGCTAACGTCAAGCAAAATTTTTCGTTTGTTCTATGAATATATTCGTATCCAGATTTTTTTTACTGTGAGAAACTATTTTCATAGAAAATTTCTTTAAGGTGACACTGAAGTTCACTTTTTGATTTGTTGTAGCCCTGTGCCCGCATTTCAATCTAATAAACATGAAGTATGGTCTATTGGCTAACTTCAGGCGGAATATTTCGTTTGTTCTAGCATTCGTTTCGTGTCCAGGGACTTATTTAGGCTGAAGAAGATTTTCAAATACCATATCAGTAGGGGTAAGTTTGATGTCTAAATTCTATTTGTTCTAGCATTGTGCCCGCTATTGATCCTCATACACATGTGGGACTACCTACTGGCTAACGTCAGGCAAAATTTTTCGTTTGTTCTATGAATATATTCGCGTCCAGAATTTTTTTACTGAGAGAAACTATTTTCATAGAAAATTTCTATAAGGTAGGACTGTTGTTCACTTAATGATTTGTTCTAGCCTTGTGCCCGCATTTGAATCTAATAACCATGAAGAATGGTCTATTGGTTAGCGAATGCCAGAATATATCGTTTGTTCTAGCATTTGTTTCGTGTCCAGGGACATATTTAGGCTGAAGATGATTTTTAAATACCATATCAGTAGAGATAAGTTCGATGTCTAGATTCTATTTGTTCTAGCATAGTGCCCGCTATTGATCCTCATACACATGTAGGACTACCTACTGGCTCACGTCAGGCAAAATTTTTCGTTTGTTCTATGAATATATTCGTGTCCAGATATTTTTTACTGTGAGAAACCATTTTCATAGAAAATATCTTTAAGGTGAGACTGAAGTTCACTTTATGATTTGTTCTAGCGTTGTGCCCGCATTTCAATCTAATAAACATGAAGTAGGGACTATTGCCTAACTTCAGGCAGAATATTTCGTTTGTTCTACCATTCATTTCGTGTCCAGGGACGTATTTAGTCTGAAGATGATTTTCGAATACCATATCACTAGGGGTAAGTTTGATGTCTAAATTCTATTTGTTCTATTACTGTGCCCGCTATTGATCCCTATACACATGTAGGACTACCTACTGGCTAACGTCAAACAAAATTTTTCGTTTGTTCTATGAATATATTCGTATCCAGAATTTTTTTACTGTGAGAAACTATTTTCATAGAAAATTTCTTTAAGGTGAGACTGAAGTTCACTTTTTGATTTGTTCTAGCCTTATGCCCGCATTTCAATCTAATAAACATGAAGTATGGTCTATTGGCTAACTTCAGGCGGAATATTTCGTTTGTTCTAGCATTCGTTTCGTGTCCAGGGACTCATTTAGGCTGAAGATGATTTTCAAATACCATATCAGTAGGGGTAAGTTTGATGTCTAAATTTTATTTGTTCTAGGATTGTGCCCGCTATTGATCCTCATACACATGTGGGACTACCTACTGGCTAACGTCAGGCAAAATTTTTCTTTTGTTCTATGAATATTTTCGCGTCCAGAATTTTTTTACTGAGAGAAACTATTTTCATAGAAAATTTCTATAAGGTAGGACTGTTGTTCACTAAATGATTTGTTCTAGCCTTGTGCCCGCATTTGAATCTAATAACCATGAAGAATGGTCTATTGGTTAACGAATGCCAGAATATATCGTTTGTTCTAGCATTTGTTTCGTGTCCAGGGACATATTTAGGCTGAAGATGATTTTTAAATACCATATCAGTAGGGATAAGTTCGATGTCTAGATTCTATTTGTTCTAGCATAGTGCCCGCTATTGATCCTCATAAACATGTAGGACTACCTACTGGCTAACGTCAGGCAAAATTGTTCGTTTGTTCTATGAATATATTCGTGTCCAGATATTTTTTACTGTGAGAAACTATTTTCATAGAAAATTTCTTTAAGGTGAGACTGAAGTTCACTTTATGATTTGTTCTAGCGTTGTGCCCGCATTTCAATCTAATAAACATGAAGTAGGGACTATTGCCTAACTACAGGCAGAATATTTCGTTTGTTCTACCATTCATTTCGTGTCCAGGGACGTATTTAGTCTGAAGATGATTTTCGAATACCATATCACTAGGGGTAAGTTTGATGTCTAAATTCTATTTGTTCTATTACTGTGCCCGCTATTGATCCCTATACACATGTAGGACTACCTACTGGCTAACGTCAGGCAAAATTTTTCGTTTGTTCTGTGAATACTTTGGTGTACAGATTTTTTTTAATTGTGAGAAACTATTTTCATAGAAAATTTCTTTAAGATAAGACTGCAGTTCACTTCATGATTTGTTCTAGCCTTGTGCCCGCATTTGAATCAAATAATCATGAAGAATGGTCTATTGGTTAACGAATGCCAGAATATATCGTTTGTTCTAGCATTCGTTTCGTGTCCAGGGACGTATTTAGGCTGAAGATGAGTTTCAAATACCATATCAGTAGGGGTAAGTTTGATGTCTATATTCTATTTGTTCTATCATTGTGCCCGCTATTGATCCTCATACACATGTGGGACTACCTACTGGCTAACGTCAGGCAAAATTTTTCGTTTGTTCTATGAATATTTTCGTGTCCAGAATTTTTTTACTGTGACTAACTATTTTCATAGAAAATTTCTAGAAGGTAGGACTGGAGTTCACTTTATCATTTGTTCTAGCCTTGTGCCCGCATTTGAACCTAATAACCATGAGGGATGGTCTATTGGCTAACGACCACATGGAATACTGTTCTCATCTCTGGGCAGGGGCACCCCAGTACCAGCTTCTCCCTCTGGACCGTATTCAACGGAGAGCAACTCGAATCGTCGGCTGCCAGGATATCTCAGATCGGCTTGATTCCTTGGCGCTGCGTAGAGATGTAGCCTCGCTCTGCATTCTCTATCGCGTGTACAATGGGGAGTGCTCCGAGGAATTGTTCGGATTGATCCCTGCCGCCTCTTTTCGCCATCGTTCTACGCGACAATATATTCATCCCCATCACATAGATGGTTGGCAGTCCACAACTGTGCGTTTCACTAGAAACTTTCTGCCTCGCACAACCAAACTATGGAATGAATTGTCGCCTGCGGTATTTCCGGACCGATACGACATTCAAACCTTCAAGAAAAGAGCGTACTCCCATATCAAAGGCCGGCAACGCACTTGTGACTCCTCTGGTGTTGCGGGTGTCTATGGGCGGCGGTAATCGCTTACCATCAGGTGATCCGTCTGCTCGTTTGCCACCTATGCCATAAAAAAAAAAAAAAAAAAAAAAATCTGGACACCAAAGTATTCACAGAACAAACGAAAAATTTTGCCTGACGTTAGCCAGTAAGTAGTCCTACATGTGTATGAGGATCAATAGCGGCACTATGCTAGAACAAATAGAATCTAGACATCGAACTTACCCCTACTGATATGGTATTTAAAAATCATCTTCAGCCTATATAAGTACCTGGACACGAAACGAATGCTAGAACAAACGAAATATTCCGCCAGAAGTTAGCCAATAGACCATACTTCATGTTTATTAGATTGAAATGCGGGCACAATGCTAGAACAAATCAAAAAGTGAACTTCAGTCTCACCTTAAAGAAATTTTCTATGAAAATAGTTTCTCACAGTAAAAAATTTCTGGATACGAATATATTCATAGAACAAACGAAAAATTTTGCTTGACGTTAGCCAGTAGGTAGTCCTACATGTGTATGAGGATCAATAGCGGGCACCATGCTAGAACAAATAGAATTTAAACATCAAACTTACCCCTACTGATATGGTATTTAAAAATCATCTTCAGCCTAAATACGACCCTGGACACGAAATGAATGCTAGAACAAACGAAATATTCTGCCTGAAGTTAGGCAATAGACCCTACTTCATGTTTATTAGATTGAAATGCGGGCACAAGGCTAGAACAAATCATAAAGTGAACTTCAGTCTCACCTTAAAGAAATTTTCTATGAAAATAGTTTCTCACAGTAAAAAATATCTGGACACGAATATATTCATAGAACAAACGAAAAATTTTGCCTGACGTTAGCCAGTAGGTAGTCCTACATGTGTATGAGGATCAATAGCGGGCACTATGCTAGAACAAATAGAATCTAGACATCGAACTTACCCCTACTGATATGGTATTTAAAAATCATCTTCAGCCTAAATACGACCCTGGACACGAAATGAATGCTAGAACAAACGAAATATTCTGCCTGAAGTTAGGCAATAGACCCTACTTCATGTTTATTAGATTGAAATGCGGGCACAAGGCTAGAACAAATCATAAAGTGAACTTCAGTCACACCTTAAAGAAATTTTCTATGAAAATAGTTTCTCACAGTAAAAAATATCTGGACACGAATATATTAATAGAACAAACGAAAAATTTTGCCTGACGTTAGCCAGTAGGTAGTCCTACATGTGTATGAGGATCAATAGCGGGCACTATGCTAGAACAAATAGAATCTAGACATCGAACTTACCCCTACTGATATGGTATTTAAAAATCATCTTCAGCCTAAATACGTCCCTGGACACGACATGAATGCTAGAACAAACGAAATATTCTGGCTTTCGTTAGCCAATAGACCATACTTCATGTTTATTAGATTGAAATGCGGGCACAAGGCTAGAACAAATGATAAAGTGAACTCCAGTCCTACTTTATAGAAATTTTCTACGAAAATAGTTAGTCACAGTAAAAAAATTCTGGACACGAAAATATTCATAGAACAAACGAAAAAGTTTGCTTGACGTTAGCCAGTAGGTAGTCCTACATGTGTATAGGGATCAATAGCGGGCACAGTAAAAGAACAAATAGAATTTAGACATCAAACTTACCCCTAGTGATATGGTATTTGAAAATCATCTTCAGCCTAAATACGTCCCTGGACACGAAACGAATGCTAAAACAAACGAAATATTCCGCCTGAAGTTAGCCAATAGACCATACTTCCTGTTTATTAGATTGAAATGCGGGCACAAGGCTAGAACAAATCATAAAGTGAACTTCAGTCACACCTTAAAGAAATTTTCTATGAAAATAGTTTCTCACAGTAAAAAATATCTGGACACGAATATATTAATAGAACAAACGAAAAATTTTGCCTGACGTTAGCCAGTAGGTAGTCCTACATGTGTATGAGGATCAATAGCGGGCACTATGCTAGAACAAATAGAATCTAGACATCGAACTTACCCCTACTGATATGGTATTTAAAAATCATCTTCAGCCTAAATACGTCCCTGGACACGACATGAATGCTAGAACAAACGAAATATTCTGGCTTTCGTTAGCCAATAGACCATACTTCATGTTTATTAGATTGAAATGCGGGCACAAGGCTAGAACAAATGATAAAGTGAACTCCAGTCCTACTTTATAGAAATTTTCTACGAAAATAGTTAGTCACAGTAAAAAAATTCTGGACACGAAAATATTCATAGAACAAACGAAAAAGTTTGCTTGACGTTAGCCAGTAGGTAGTCCTACATGTGTATAGGGATCAATAGCGGGCACAGTAAAAGAACAAATAGAATTTAGACATCAAACTTACCCCTAGTGATATGGTATTTGAAAATCATCTTCAGCCTAAATACGTCCCTGGACACGAAACGAATGCTAAAACAAACGAAATATTCCGCCTGAAGTTAGCCAATAGACCATACTTCCTGTTTATTAGATTGAAATGCGGGCACAAGGCTAGAACAAATCAAAAAGTGAACTTCAGTCTCACCTTAAAGAAATTTTCTATGAATATAGTTTCTCACAGTAAAAAAATTCTGGATACGAATATATTCCTAGAACAAACGAAAAATTTTGCTTGACGTTAGCCAGTAGGTAGTCCTCCATGTGTATGAGGATCAATAGCGGGCACAATGCTAGAACAAATAGAATTTAGACATCAAACTTACCCCTACTGATATGATATTTAAAAATCATCTTCAGCCTAAATACGTCCCTGGACACGACATGAATGCTAGAACAAACGAAATATTCTGGCTTTCGTTAGCCAAAAGACCATCCTTCATGGTTATTAGGTTCAAATGCGGGCACAAGGCTAAAACAAATGATCAAGTGAACTATAGTCCTACCTTATAGAAATTTTCTACGAAAATAGTTAGTCACAGTAAAAAAATTCTGGACACGAAAATATTCATAGAACAAACGAAAAAGTTTGCTTGACGTTAGCCAGTAGGTAGTCCTACATGTGTATGAGGTTCAGTAGCGGGCACAATGCTATAACAAATAGAATTTAGACATCAAACTTACCCCTAGTGATATGGTATTTGAAAATCATCTTCAGCCTAAATACGTCCCTGGACACGAAATGAATGCTAGAACAAACGAAATATTCTGCATGATGTTAGGCAATAGACCCTACTTCATGTTTATTAGATTGAAATGCGGGCACAAGGCTAGAACAAATCATAAAGTGAACTTCAGTCTCACCTTAAAGAAATTTTCTATGAAAATAGTTTCTCACAGTAAAAAATATCTGGACACGAATATATTCATAGAACAAACGAAAAATTTTGCCTGACGTTAGCCAGTAGGTAGTCCTACATGTGTATGAGGATCAATAGCGGGCACTATGCTAGAACAAATAGAATCTAGACATCGAACTTACCCCTACTGATATGGTATTTAAAAATCATCTTCAGCCTAAATACGTTCCTGGACACGAAACGAATGCTAGAACAAACGAAATATTCCGGCTTTCGTTAGCCAATAGACCATCCTTCATGGTTATTAGGTTCAAATGCGGGCACAAGGCTAGAACAAATGATAAAGTGAACTACAGTCCTACCTTATAGAAATTTTCTATGAAAATAGTTAGTCACAGTAAAAAAATTCTGGACACGAAAATATTCATAGAACAAACGAAAAAGTTTGCCTGACGTTAGCCAGTAGATAGTCCTACATGTGTATGAGGATCAATAGCGGGCACCATGCTAGAACAAATAGAATGTAGACATCAAACTTACCCCTAGTGAAATGGTATTTGAAAATCATCTTCAGCCTTAATACGTCCCTGGACACGAAACGAATGCTAGAACAAACGAAATATTCTGCCTGAAGTTAGCCAATATACCGTACTTCATGTTTATTAGGTTCAAATGCGGGCACAAAGCTAGAACAAATGATAAAGTGAACTACAGTCCTACCTTATAGAAATTTTCAATGAAAATAGTTTCTCACAATAAAAAATTTCTAGACACGGAAATATTCATAGAACAAACGAAAAAGTTTGCCTGACGTTAGCCAGTAGGTAGTCCTACATGTGTATGACGATCAATAGCGGGCACAATGCTAGAACAAATAAAATTTAGACATCAAACTTACCCCTACTGATTTGGTATTTGAAAATCATCTTCAGCCTAAATACGTCCCTGGACACGAAACGAATGCTAGAACAAACGAAATATTATGCCTGAAGTTAGCCAATATACCATACTTCATGTTTCTTAGATTGAAATGCGGGCACAAGGCTAGAACAAATCATAAAGTGAACTTCAGTCTAACCTTAAAGAAACTTTCTATGAAAATAGTTTCTCTCAGTAAAAAAATTCTGGACACGAATATATTCATAGAACAAACGAAAAATTTTGCCTGACGTTAGCCAGTAGGTAGTCCTACATGTTTATGAGGATCAATAGCGGGCACAATGCTAGAACAAATAGAATTTAGACATCAAACTTATCCCTACTGATATGGTATTTGAAAATCATCTTCAGCCTATATAAGTCCCTGGACACGAAACGAATGCTAGAACAAACGAAATATTCCGCTTGAAGTTAGCCAATAGACCATACTTCATGTTTATTAGATTGAAATGCGGGCACAAGGCTAGAACAAATCATAAAGTGAACTGCAGTCTTATCTTAAAGAAATTTTCTATGAAAATAGTTTCTCACAGTAAAAAAAAATCTGGACACCAAAGTATTCACAGAACAAACGAAAAAGTTTGCCTGACGTTAGCCAGTAGGTAGTCCTACATGTGTATGAGGATCAATAGCGGGCACAATGCTAGAACAAATAGAATCTAGACATCAAACTTACCCCTACTGATATGGTATTTGAAAATCATCTTCAGCCTATATAAGTCCCTGGACACGAAACGAATGCTAGAACAAACAAAATATTCCGCCTGAAGTTAGCCAATAGACCATACTTCATGTTTATTAGATTGAAATGCGGGCACAAGGCTAGAACAAATGATAAAGTGAACTCCAGTCCTACCTTATAGAAATTTTCTATGAAAATAGTTAGTCATAGTAAAAAAATTCTGGACACGAAAATATTCATAGAACAAACGAAAAAGTTTGCCTGACGTTAGCCAGTAGGTAGTCCTACATGTGTATGAGGATCAATAGCGGGCACCATGCTAGAACAAATAGAATGTAGACATCAAACTTACCCCTAGTGATATGGTATTTGAAAATCATCTTCAGCCTAAATACGTCCCTGGACACGAAACGAATGCTAGAACAAACGAAATATTCTGCCTGATGTTAGCCAATATACCATACTTCATGTTTATTAGATTGAAATGCGGGCACAAGTCTAGAAGAAATCATAAAGTGAACTGCAGTCTTATCTTAAAGAAATTTTCTATGAAAATAGTTTCTCACAGTAAAAAAAATCTGGACACCAAAGTATTCACAGAACAAACAAAAAATTTTGCCTGAAGTTAGCCAGTAGGTAGTGCTACATGTGTATAGGGATCAATAGCGGGCACAGTAATAGAACAAATAGAATTTAGACATCAAACTTACCCCTAGTGATATGGTATTTGAAAATCATCTTCAGCCTAAATACGTCCCTGGACACGAAACGAATGCTAGAACAAACGAAATATTATGCCTGAAGTTAGCCAATATACCATACTTCATGTTTCTTAGATTGAAATGCGGGCACAAGGCTAGAACAAATCATAAAGTGAACTTCAGTCTTACCTTAAAGAAACTTTCTATGAAAATAGTTTCTCTCAGTAAAAAAATTCTGGACACGAATATATTCATAGAACAAACGAAAAATTTTGCCTAACGTTAGCCAGTAGGTAGTCCTACATGTGTATGAGGATCAATAGCGGGCACAATGCTAGAACAAATAGAATTTAGACATCAAACTTACCCCTACTGATATGATATTTAAAAATCATCTTCAGCCTAAATACATCCCTGAACACGACATGAATGCTAGAACAAACGAAATATTCTGGCTTTCGTTAGCCAATAGACCATCCTTCATGGTTATTAGGTTCAAATGCGGGCACAAGGCTAAAACAAATGATCAAGTGAACTATAGTCCTACATTATAGAAATTTTCTACGAAAATAGTTAGTCACAGTAAAAAAATTCTGGACACGAAAATATTCATAGAACAAACGAAAAAGTTTGCTTGACGTTAGCCATTAGGTAGTCCTACATGTGTATGAGGTTCAGTAGCGGGCACAATGCTATAACAAATAGAATTTAGACATCAAACTTACCCCTAGTGATATGGTATTTGAAAATCATCTTCAGCCTAAATACGTCCCTGGACACGAAATGAATATTCGTGCACACAAACGAAATATTCTGCATGATGTTAGGCAATATACCATACTTCATGTTTATTAGATTGAAATGCGGGCACAAGTCTAGAAGAAATCATAAAGTGAACTGCAGTCTTATCTTAAAGAAATTTTCTATGAAAATAGTTTCTCACAGTAAAAAAAATCTGGACATCAAAGTATTCACAGAACAAACAAAAAATTTTGCCTGAAGTTAGCCAGTAGGTAGTCCTACATGTGTATAGGGATCAATAGCGGGCACAGTAATAGAACAAATAGAATTTAGACATCAAACTTACCCCTTGTGATATGGTATTTGAAAATCATCTTCAGCCTAAATACGTCCCTGGACACGAAACGAATGCTAGAACAAACGAAATATTATGCCTGAAGTTAGCCAATATACCATACTTCATGTTTCTTAGATTGAAATGCGGGCACAAGGCTAGAACAAATCATAAAGTGAACTTCAGTCTTACCTTAAAGAAACTTTCTATGAAAATAGTTTCTCTCAGTAAAAAAATTCTGGACACGAATATATTCATAGAACAAACGAAAAATTTTGCCTAACGTTAGCCAGTAGGTAGTCCTACATGTGTATGAGGATCAATAGCGGGCACAATGCTAGAACAAATAGAATTTAGACATCAAACTTACCCCTACTGATATGATATTTAAAAATCATCTTCAGCCTAAATACGTCCCTGGACACGACATGAATGCTAGAACAAACGAAATATTCTGGCTTTCGTTAGCCAATAGACCATCCTTCATGGTTATTAGGTTCAAATGCGGGCACAAGGCTAAAACAAATGATCAAGTGAACTATAGTCCTACCTTATAGAAATTTTCTACGAAAATAGTTAGTCACAGTAAAAAAATTCTGGACACGAAAATATTCATAGAACAAACGAAAAAGTTTGCTTGACGTTAGCCAGTAGGTAGTCCTACATGTGTATGAGGTTCAGTAGCGGGCACAATGCTATAACAAATAGAATTTAGACATCAAACTTACCCCTAGTGATATGGTATTTGAAAATCATCTTCAGCCTAAATACGTCCCTGGACACGAAATGAATATTCGTGCACACAAACGAAATATTCTGCATGATGTTAGGCAATATACCATACTTCATGTTTATTAGATTGAAATGCGGGCACAAGTCTAGAAGAAATCATAAAGTGAACTGCAGTCTTATCTTAAAGAAATTTTCTATGAAAATAGTTTCTCACAGTAAAAAAAATCTGGACATCAAAGTATTCACAGAACAAACAAAAAATTTTGCCTGAAGTTAGCCAGTATGTAGTCCTACATGTGTATAGGGATCAATAGCGGGCACAGTAATAGAACAAATAGAATTTAGACATCAAACTTACCCCTTGTGATATGGTATTTGAAAATCATCTTCAGCCTAAATACGTCCCTGGACACGAAACGAATGCTAGAACAAACGAAATATTATGCCTGAAGTTAGCCAATATACCATACTTCATGTTTCTTAGATTGAAATGCGGGCACAAGGCTAGAACAAATCATAAAGTGAACTTCAGTCTTACCTTAAAGAAACTTTCTATGAAAATAGTTTCTCTCAGTAAAAAAATTCTGGACACGAATATATTCATAGAACAAACGAAAAATTTTGCCTGACGTTAGCCAGTAGGTAGTCCTACATGTTTATGAGGATCAATAGCGGGCACAATGCTAGAACAAATAGAATTTAGACATCAAACTTATCCCTACTGATATGGTATTTGAAAATCATCTTCAGCCTATATAAGTCCCTGGACACGAAACGAATGCTAGAACAAACGAAATATTCCGCTTGAAGTTAGCCAATAGACCATACTTCATGTTTATTAGATTGAAATGCGGGCACAAGGCTAGAACAAATCATAAAGTGAACTGCAGTCTTATCTTAAAGAAATTTTCTATGAAAATAGTTTCTCACAGTAAAAAAAAATCTGGACACCAAAGTATTCACAGAACAAACGAAAAAGTTTGCCTGACGTTAGCCAGTAGGTAGTCCTACATGTGTATGAGGATCAATAGCGGGCACAATGCTAGAACAAATAGAATCTAGACATCAAACTTACCCCTACTGATATGGTATTTGAAAATCATCTTCAGCCTATATAAGTCCCTGGACACGAAACGAATGCTAGAACAAACAAAATATTCCGCCTGAAGTTAGCCAATAGACCATACTTCATGTTTATTAGATTGAAATGCGGGCACAAGGCTAGAACAAATGATAAAGTGAACTCCAGTCCTACCTTATAGAAATTTTCTATGAAAATAGTTAGTCATAGTAAAAAAATTCTGGACACGAAAATATTCATAGAACAAACGAAAAAGTTTGCCTGACGTTAGCCAGTAGGTAGTCCTACATGTGTATGAGGATCAATAGCGGGCACCATGCTAGAACAAATAGAATGTAGACATCAAACTTACCCCTAGTGATATGGTATTTGAAAATCATCTTCAGCCTAAATACGTCCCTGGACACGAAACGAATGCTAGAACAAACGAAATATTCTGCCTGATGTTAGCCAATATACCATACTTCATGTTTATTAGATTGAAATGCGGGCACAAGTCTAGAAGAAATCATAAAGTGAACTGCAGTCTTATCTTAAAGAAATTTTCTATGAAAATAGTTTCTCACAGTAAAAAAAATCTGGACACCAAAGTATTCACAGAACAAACAAAAAATTTTGCCTGAAGTTAGCCAGTAGGTAGTGCTACATGTGTATAGGGATCAATAGCGGGCACAGTAATAGAACAAATAGAATTTAGACATCAAACTTACCCCTAGTGATATGGTATTTGAAAATCATCTTCAGCCTAAATACGTCCCTGGACACGAAACGAATGCTAGAACAAACGAAATATTATGCCTGAAGTTAGCCAATATACCATACTTCATGTTTCTTAGATTGAAATGCGGGCACAAGGCTAGAACAAATCATAAAGTGAACTTCAGTCTTACCTTAAAGAAACTTTCTATGAAAATAGTTTCTCTCAGTAAAAAAATTCTGGACACGAATATATTCATAGAACAAACGAAAAATTTTGCCTAACGTTAGCCAGTAGGTAGTCCTACATGTGTATGAGGATCAATAGCGGGCACAATGCTAGAACAAATAGAATTTAGACATCAAACTTACCCCTACTGATATGATATTTAAAAATCATCTTCAGCCTAAATACATCCCTGAACACGACATGAATGCTAGAACAAACGAAATATTCTGGCTTTCGTTAGCCAATAGACCATCCTTCATGGTTATTAGGTTCAAATGCGGGCACAAGGCTAAAACAAATGATCAAGTGAACTATAGTCCTACATTATAGAAATTTTCTACGAAAATAGTTAGTCACAGTAAAAAAATTCTGGACACGAAAATATTCATAGAACAAACGAAAAAGTTTGCTTGACGTTAGCCATTAGGTAGTCCTACATGTGTATGAGGTTCAGTAGCGGGCACAATGCTATAACAAATAGAATTTAGACATCAAACTTACCCCTAGTGATATGGTATTTGAAAATCATCTTCAGCCTAAATACGTCCCTGGACACGAAATGAATATTCGTGCACACAAACGAAATATTCTGCATGATGTTAGGCAATATACCATACTTCATGTTTATTAGATTGAAATGCGGGCACAAGTCTAGAAGAAATCATAAAGTGAACTGCAGTCTTATCTTAAAGAAATTTTCTATGAAAATAGTTTCTCACAGTAAAAAAAATCTGGACATCAAAGTATTCACAGAACAAACAAAAAATTTTGCCTGAAGTTAGCCAGTAGGTAGTCCTACATGTGTATAGGGATCAATAGCGGGCACAGTAATAGAACAAATAGAATTTAGACATCAAACTTACCCCTTGTGATATGGTATTTGAAAATCATCTTCAGCCTAAATACGTCCCTGGACACGAAACGAATGCTAGAACAAACGAAATATTATGCCTGAAGTTAGCCAATATACCATACTTCATGTTTCTTAGATTGAAATGCGGGCACAAGGCTAGAACAAATCATAAAGTGAACTTCAGTCTTACCTTAAAGAAACTTTCTATGAAAATAGTTTCTCTCAGTAAAAAAATTCTGGACACGAATATATTCATAGAACAAACGAAAAATTTTGCCTAACGTTAGCCAGTAGGTAGTCCTACATGTGTATGAGGATCAATAGCGGGCACAATGCTAGAACAAATAGAATTTAGACATCAAACTTACCCCTACTGATATGATATTTAAAAATCATCTTCAGCCTAAATACGTCCCTGGACACGACATGAATGCTAGAACAAACGAAATATTCTGGCTTTCGTTAGCCAATAGACCATCCTTCATGGTTATTAGGTTCAAATGCGGGCACAAGGCTAAAACAAATGATCAAGTGAACTATAGTCCTACCTTATAGAAATTTTCTACGAAAATAGTTAGTCACAGTAAAAAAATTCTGGACACGAAAATATTCATAGAACAAACGAAAAAGTTTGCTTGACGTTAGCCAGTAGGTAGTCCTACATGTGTATGAGGTTCAGTAGCGGGCACAATGCTATAACAAATAGAATTTAGACATCAAACTTACCCCTAGTGATATGGTATTTGAAAATCATCTTCAGCCTAAATACGTCCCTGGACACGAAATGAATATTCGTGCACACAAACGAAATATTCTGCATGATGTTAGGCAATATACCATACTTCATGTTTATTAGATTGAAATGCGGGCACAAGTCTAGAAGAAATCATAAAGTGAACTGCAGTCTTATCTTAAAGAAATTTTCTATGAAAATAGTTTCTCACAGTAAAAAAAATCTGGACATCAAAGTATTCACAGAACAAACAAAAAATTTTGCCTGAAGTTAGCCAGTATGTAGTCCTACATGTGTATAGGGATCAATAGCGGGCACAGTAATAGAACAAATAGAATTTAGACATCAAACTTACCCCTTGTGATATGGTATTTGAAAATCATCTTCAGCCTAAATACGTCCCTGGACACGAAACGAATGCTAGAACAAACGAAATATTATGCCTGAAGTTAGCCAATATACCATACTTCATGTTTCTTAGATTGAAATGCGGGCACAAGGCTAGAACAAATCATAAAGTGAACTTCAGTCTTACCTTAAAGAAACTTTCTATGAAAATAGTTTCTCTCAGTAAAAAAATTCTGGACACGAATATATTCATAGAACAAACGAAAAATTTTGCCTGACGTTAGCCAGTAGGTAGTCCTACATGTTTATGAGGATCAATAGCGGGCACAATGCTAGAACAAATAGAATTTAGACATCAAACTTATCCCTACTGATATGGTATTTGAAAATCATCTTCAGCCTATATAAGTCCCTGGACACGAAACGAATGCTAGAACAAACGAAATATTCCGCTTGAAGTTAGCCAATAGACCATACTTCATGTTTTTTAGATTGAAATGCGGGCACAAGGCTAGAACAAATCATAAAGTGAACTGCAGTCTTTTCTTAAAGAAATTTTCTATGAAAATAGTTTCTCACAGTAAAAAAAATCTGGACACCAAAGTATTCACAGAACAAACGAAAAAGTTTGCCTGACATTAGCCAGTAGGTAGTCCTACATGTGTATGAGGATCAATAGCGGGCACAATGCTAGAACAAATAGAATCTAGACATCAAACTTACCCCTACTGATATGGTATTTGAAAATCATCTTCAGCCTATATAAGTCCCTGGACACGAAACGAATGCTAGAACAAACAAAATATTCCGCCTGAAGTTAGCCAATAGACCATACTTCATGTTTATTAGATTGAAATGCGGGCACAAGGCTAGAACAAATGATAAAGTGAACTCCAGTCCTACCTTATAGAAATTTTCTATGAAAATAGTTAGTCATAGTAAAAAAATTCTGGACACGAAAATATTCATAGAACAAACGAAAAAGTTTGCCTGACGTTAGCCAGTAGGTAGTTCTACATGTGTATGAGGATCAATAGCGGGCACCATGCTAGAACAAATAGAATGTAGACATCAAACTTACCCCTTGTGATATGGTATTTGAAAATCATCTTCAGCCTAAATACGTCCCTGGACACGAAACGAATGCTAGAACAAACGAAATATTCTGCATGATGTTAGGCAATAGACCCTACTTCATGTTTATTAGATTGAAATGCGGGCACAAGGCTAGAACAAATCATAAAGTGAACTTCAGTCTCACCTTAAAGAAATTTTCTATGAAAATAGTTTCTCACAGTAAAAAAATTCTGGACACGAATATATTCATAGAACAAACGAAAAATTTTGCCTGACGTTAGCCAGTAGGTAGTCCTACATGTGTATGAGGATCAATAGCGGGCACAATGCTAGAACAAATAGAATTTAGACATCAAACTTATCCCTACTGATATGGTATTTGAAAATCATCTTCAGCCTATATAAGTCCCTGGACACGAAACGAATGCTAGAACAAACGAAATATTCCGCCTGAAGTTAGCCAATAGACTATACTTCATGTTTATTAGATTGAAATGCGGGCACAGGGCTAGAACAAATCAAAAAGTGAACTTCAGTCTCACCTTAAAGAAATTTTCTATGAAAATAGTTTCTCACAGTAAAAAAATTCTGGATACGAATATATTCATAGAACAAACGAAAAATTTTGCTTGACGTTAGCCAGTAGGTAGTCCTACATGCGTATGAGGATCAATAGCGGGCATAATGCTAGAACAAATAGAATTTAGACATCAAACTTACCCCTACTGATATGGTATTTAAAAATCATCTTCAGCCTAAATACGTCCCTGGACACGAAACGAATGCTAGAACAAACGAAATATTCTGGCTTTCGTTAGCCAATAGACCATCCTTCATGGTTATTAGGTTCAAATGCGGGCACAAGGCTAGAACAAATGATAAAGTTAACTACAGTCCTACCTTATAGAAATTTTCTATGAAAATAGTTAGTCACAGTAAAAAAATTCTGCACACGAAAATATTCATAGAACAAACGAAAAATTTTGCCTGACGTTAGCCAGTAGGTAGTCCTACATGTTTATGAGGATTAATAGCGGGCACAATACTAGAACAAATAGAATTTAGACATCAAACTTACCCCTCTTGCTGTGATATTTGAAAATCGCCATCAGCCTAAATACGTCTCTGGATACGATAAGAATAGTAGAACAAACGAAATATTCTGGTTAACGTGAGCCAATAGACCATCCTTCATGGTTATTAGGTTCAAATGCGGGCACAAGGCTAGAACAAATGATAAATTTAACTACAGTCCTACCTTATAGAAATTTTCTATGAAAACCGTGTATCTCAGTTTAAAAAATTCTGGTCATGACATTATTCATAGAACAAACGAAATATTTTGCCTGACGTTAGCCAGTAGGTAGTTCTACATGTGTTTGAAGATAAATAGCGGGCACAATGCTAGAACAAATAGAATTTAGACAGCAAACGCACCCCTCTTGGTGTGGTATTTGAAAATCGTCTTCAGCCTAAATACGCCACTGGACTAGAATGGAATACCAGAACAAACGAAATGTTTTGCTAATTATTTAAATCGAGCGTGGGTACAAAGTTAGGGTATTGTCCTCAGCCTATATTATTTTTTTACAACTTCGTCCTATGTATTGTTAATCTGGTGAGGAATCAATATCCTTACTTAAGCAAAGTGACATAGTTATTTTTGACGTTATGTTCAGATCCATGAACTGTACGATTGATTCGTTGCTATGACCAAAATCTTAGGAGTCGACACATATGATAAGTATTTTGAGCCATATCTCCAGTGTATAGAGTTTAATTTCAATTGGCAAATGAACTGAGAGTTTTTTGCTGTTTTCTCAGAAATGCTTATTAGAACAAACAAAATTTCTTCAGAACAAATCAGAACTAACGAATATCTATCGAATGGTATACTTTTTTTTAAAAAAATCCTTTGGGGCGGGCTATGTTCACGTGAAGATAGCCGCCCCACTTTGGTATTTTTTTTCGCGGAAACTATTACTAGAACAAACGAATTTCCTTCTGAACAAATCAGAACTAACGAATGCCTATCGTTATAGCGAAAAAAAATCAAAAAAGCTGGAATGGGGCGGCTAGCGTGAACATAGCCGCCTCCATATTAATTTTAAAAAAATCGCTATTTCGCGTGACGGAACAAACGAAATTTGGCCTGAACAAATCGGAACTAACGAAGAACTAACGATTTAAGCTAAAAAACGCGGGTTTCAAGAAATGGGGCGGCTATGTTCACGGCGGTGGCGCAACGATGTTGCTTTACACAGCGTGAATGTGAAAGGAATGAGGGAAATGGAAAAATATATAGAACAAAAGGAGACAGGAAAAGGAACTATGTGCTACTGCGGTGCGTACAAAACATTGGCTAAACCATTTCTCCCCCACCTGAAAGGGGATGAAGTAATCCACTTTCACCAAATCAAAACAATAAGTGACAACTTAACAGAGACTGTCCATTAAAGTTGTGAAAAAAAAAACATAAGAATACAAACTTGGCTACAAATTAATGACAAGTTAAGAGAGACTGCTCTTTCATAATGAGCGCAAAATCAAAATAACCTAAACTAAAACTAATTTACAATGCTCAAAGGCATATAACACATCAAAACTAAGTTATTACTGAGTTGGAAGAGGGCACAGCTTAACGACTGGTCGACGATAAATACCAGACTTAGTTTTAACATCTGCCACTCTTACCACGCCATCAGCCCCAGGGAAAACCTTAACTATGATACCCATAGGCCATTGAAGCGGAGGCGAATTATCCGATTTAATAAGGACTACAGTTCCTTCTTTAACCGATTCTGAACGCGCATGCCATTTCTGACGAGACTGTAAAGTGTTCAGATATTCAATCCGCCATCTGTTCCAAAAAGATTGCACTAAGCGATCTACCAAATTTTTACGCTGTAATAAATTTGTGCGTTCTTCTGCCAAATCGGGGGCGGGTATTGACTTCAGCGGGGTGAGAGTCAAAAAATGAGCGGGTGTCAAAGGCAAAGGCTCAGATGGGTCTGCGCTGAGCACCGAAAGCGGACGCGAATTAAGCAGTGCTTCGATCTGAGTGAGCACTGTCTGCATCTCCTCAAAAGTAAGCAATTGGTTGCCAACGATCTTATTTAGATGCGATTTCACACACTTTATATTGCCTTCCCACATACCACCGTGATGCGGAGAGAGCGGCGGGTTCATCTTCCATTCAATTCTATTTTCGCGGAACGCGGCGGCGAAAGCTTCATTGTAACCGGGTGAGTCTACTAGGGTATACAACGCTTTTAGGTGAGATTTACAACCTACAAAATTTGTGCCGCGGTCAGAGTGTACGAAACGGACCGGGCCGCGACGCGATAGGAAGCGTTTGAAAGCATTCAAAAACACTTCGGTGGACAAGTCAGATGCGAGTTCAATATGAACGGCATGAGTAACCATACATATGAACAAACAAATGTAAGATTTTTGCGAGCGAACTCCACGACGTCTGTACGGAATAGTTTGTATCGGTCCGGCGTAATCCACACCCGTATGTAGAAATGCCTTCGGTGTCTCTTTCACGCGACAGGCGGGTAGTTCTCCCATGAAGGGGAACTCGGGACGCGGTTTGTTCCTAAAACAGACGTTGCACATATGCACGCGTTTTCTAACTAAATTCCTAGCGGACAAGATCCAATACTTCTGGCGAAGCAACGAGAATAGCAAACCAGGGCCAGTATGCAGATTTACTCTGTGGTAGTGATCGACTATCAAATCTAACACGTGATCGCGAGCGGGAAGCAAAATGGGGTGTTTGCTATCAAAGTCTAAGTCAGAGTTCGTCAGTCTACCTCCTACGCGAAGTGTATCGTCTTGTAGAAAAGCGTTAAGTTTCGACAAGGATGGAGGTAGCGACTTATTAGTTTGGATGCATTTAATCTCATTACTAAAGTGTACCTGTTGGACAGCGCGAATAACTGCTGACTCAGCTATGTCAAGGTGCGAAGATTCGAATTTACGCGGAAGTTTACGAATAAAACGTAATACGTATACGACGATGCGAAGCAGTTTTGACCATGATGATACGCGTAAAGCGAGTTCATAGAGAACGGGAGTCGCGGTCTTATCATTCGAGATGTTGGTTACTAAAACCTTTGTTTTAGCTTCCGGCGGATTTTCTATACTCCTGGGATCGAAATCTTGAATAGGCCATTCATTATACGGCAACTGAGCGAATGCGGGGCCGTTGAACCACAACGGGTGGTCAACCAGCTGAGCGGGAGTGAGACCACGCGAAAGACAATCAGCGGGATTGTCGGTACCTTTAATGTGATGGAAGTTACGTGGATCAATATTCTTTTGAATTCTAGCGACGCGGTTGGCTACGAATGTTTGCCAGCGGGCTGGAGTGGAGTGTATCCACGCCAGAGCGACTTTACTGTCTGAAAAAGCGAGCGTGTTATTTATCTGACAACGCGATGAGTACGTATCTACCACCGTGTTCATGAGTTGCGCAAGAATGAGCGCGCCGCACAACTCTAGGCGCGCGAGGGTGACTACGGTCTTAGCGGGAGCAACTCTAGACTTCGCGCACAAAAGACTAACGCAACTTTCGTTAGTGTCCGGGCAGTAGACATGAAGGTAAACGACGCCACCGTAGGCGCGTTCACTAGCGTCGGCAAAGCCGAGAAGTGTCAATACAATACGCGGTTCAATTCCTAAATAACGCGGGATTTTTACATTTTTCAATTGCGGCAGTTCATTGATGAACTGTGTCCAAGCGTTTACCACATTTTGCGGGGGAACGTCGTCCCAGTCAATACTATTTTCCCAAAGCGATTTAACTATAAGCTTCGCGAACAAAGTTACGGGGGCTACAAATCCCATAAGGTCCCATAGGCGAGCGATAGTCGAGAGAATGTTTCTCTTTGTACAGTTGCGTTCCTCATTCGTCACGGAAAATGCAAACTGATCAGCGGACGGAACCCAATGAAGACCTAGGACCTTCATATCGTCGGAACTGAAGTCGATCAGGTCTGTTACACGGCGGTCGGCGGGAATCGAAGCAAGAAAATCAGGTGAGTTACTCGCAAACTTAACAAGTTCGAATCCACCAGCGGAGAACAGCTGAATAAGCTGCAATGACAGCTGGGTAGCTTCGCGGGCATCTACACAACTGACGGCCAAATCGTCCATATACAGGCTGTCCTTTTCTAATACAGCGGCTGCGAGCGGATATTTCTCACGTTCATCCATTACCAGCTGTCGAATAGTGCGCATGGCCAAGAACGGGCTACAAGTCATTCCGAACGTGACTCTTTTGAACTCATACAACTGTAACGGTTCCTCTGGGCTGAATCTATAGAAGATTCTCTGAAAGCGGCGAAACGCGGTGTCTACAATCACTCTCAAATACATTTGACGGATATCTGCGCTTACTGCGATTTTATACATGCGGAAATTCAATATTATGCGAAATAAATCAGACTGTAGATTTTGCCCAGTGTGCAAAATATCATTCAGTGATACGCCCGAATCCGTAGGCATACTAGCGTTTAGAACTAAGCGAGTCTTAGTTGTCAATTTGTCCTTGCGAACTACAGCGTGATGCGGTATCACATATTGCGGAGATGCGGTGATGTCCGTCTCTTCTACTGGAGACAGATAATCTTTCTCTAAATAATCTAATATTATTTTGTCATACTCGGATTTTACTTCTGGATTAGCGAGCAAGCGGCGTTCGAGCGAAAAGAAGCGACGTTCAGCGAGATGCTTCGATTCTCCTAACAGCGCGGGGTCGCTGCGCATGGGCAGCGCGACTACATAGCGGCCTAGTTCGTCCCGAGTGGTCGTATCTACAAAAATATTCTCACACTCCTGTTCCTCAGGCGTTAGAAGCTCACCCTTTTTTGGCAAGTCTTCTATTTCAAAAAAGCGTGACACGCAAGGAGTGTCGAACGCACAAAACGAGCGCAATACGTCGGTTTCTATTCCAGTGGGGGCACTACCCATAACTAAGTACCCTAACAACGTTTCTACTGCGACTGGTTCGCCGGGCGCGCGAGATACTTTTTTCCGCAACAAAATTCGCGTGAAAACATCGCAACCTAGTATAAGGTCAATGACCCCGGGCGAGTGGTAAGTATCGTCAGCGAGCGGCAACCCCTGTAGGTATGGCAGCGCTTCAGTGTTTACGCGCGATGTCGGTAACTCACTGGTTATGCGGTCTACGACGTACGGTTCGATAGCGAACGATACATTTCGATCGATTCGAGAATGGACCACTAAATTGGTTACACCTTCAGCTTTATTTACTACGTCACCGAGTCCGGAGACGTGTGCATTTTGCGAGGGACGAATAGGTATACCTAAGCGTTTACAACAATTTGTCGTAATTATATCACGCATCGATCCACAATCAACTAAAACGCGAATAGGTATTAACTGCGTAGAGTCGGATGCTTGAGCGAGACACGTAGCGGTGCCTAACAACACGGTACGCGGAGCGGAATCACTATTTGGCGAGAAATTACAATTATTTTCGTTTATACATAACGAAACATCTTGAGCGGGTGCGAGCGATGCGGAAGCGACATTCGAATCAAAATCGTTATTAGCGGATAACTCATAATTATAATCCTCCCGATTATAATTATACAAATGCGCGGGAGCGGTTTCATTCAACAACATAGTTTTATTATTATTATTAGCGAGAGAAACGCGGTGCGAAGCGGGAGCGGGGCTAGTGTGGCCTTGGCGAACGAGCGGGGTGCGCGAGACAGAGACAGACGCGGGAGCGCGAGTGTTCGGCGGGAGATCGCGACCATCATGCGTGGGAGCGGGACAACTATAGCGAGGCGCGGGAGAGGGCGCGGGAGCACGTCGCAGCGGCGGCGCGACGACGACTTGCGCGCGCGAGGCAAGCGCGGAGCCCTGGGGCTGCGCTGGCGGAGGCCCGCGGGGCGCGGTGGCAGGCACGAGTGACGTCGACGGATGGCGCGCGAACTCATTCGATCGTGCGGAGTTTTCATTATTTAAATGAATAAGCGAATGATGACTGCGGGAACAAATCTTACAACCTTGTAGCGATTTGCATTCGTTTATCATATGCTTATCACTGAGGCAGTTAAAACATAATCTACTGTTTTTTACTAAACGGAACCTTTCGTAGGGCGGGAGCGCGTTAAACTGCGGGCAAGAATACAGTTGATGTTCTTCTACTTGGCAACAATAACAGATATGCCTATCATTCTGTACATTCAAAAATGTGTAGGTATTTGTCGATCTAGTTTTATTATCGTGCGATTTTAGGTATTTTGAGTGAGAAGCGGATGGTTGTTCCGATCGGTTTTGTTTACTATTGTCGTGATTAAATAGATTAGCGCGGTTTAATATGCGGTGGTGATCGCGAACAAAGTCTATCAATTCTAAGCTAGACGGGAACCCTTTACTGTCGCGAATTGACATCTCAAAACACCTCACAGTCTCCACGTCTAGGCATTTTAATCCTAAATGTACGAACATGAACTCTGATAAGTCATCTAATTTTAACTGTTTGAGTGCGGATATTATTGAAGAGAATTTATCTACGAAATTCTCTAGGGCTGCGGGCGAGGCGGATTTAACCGGTTTTATTTTCAATAACTGGTCTAAATAGGACGCGGCTAGAACACGTTTATCATTATATTTTTTACACAGAGCGGTCCATAGAATGGAGTAATTATCACCCGTAGGTATCAAACCTCTACAAACGGATAGAGCGTCACCTGTCAATCTGCCTATCAAATACTGAACTCTTTCTGAATCAGATAGCGAGCGATTTTCGTGCACCATTGTGCGGAAGTTTTCATAAAAGATTGGCCAGTTTTGTATGTTACCATCAAATGAACACAATTCTAAACGGGGCAACTTTATGTTATGCGATGCGGATGCGGATGCGGGAGCCTCTACTTTAGGCGAAACAATTATAGCGGGAGCGGGCGCGGGTGCGGATGCAGATGCGGTCAAACTAGCCAACTTGACTTTGATTTTAGCGAACAATTCGTCAAACGAAATTATGGGATAGTAATTCGGTTGGAAAGTAGGGCTACTTTCCGCTAGAATGCGGTTTTTATCTTCGATTGCGGCAATATACTCAGTGCGTATATCCTCTAACATTGCACAACTACAAATGAAATTATTTTTATTTTCAACACTATCGGATACTTTAGACATAGAGTCGAAGAGCATTTGGATTCTTTGAAAACCTAGAGCGGCCTTGGCTTCAGCCATCTGAAGATTCCTATCAACTTTAGCGGTAGCGTCGTCGGCAGTAGCCGATTCCTGTTTGCTAGACGCCATCTTGTTTTCACTACAATGAAAAAACTATTCGGTGAGAGGACCAAAAAATGTTGGCGCGAATAAGTGGACTGTATAGTTCGGGCTGGCTGGCACCTATCATGAGGAATCTAATGCAACCGCAATAACACAAGTAGGCAAGGTAAAGGATGTAGACTCACCACACACGCAAGCAACCAAGCCGAGCATCCAAATGATGTATAGCGAGGGTTAGTAGGCAGGTGTAGAACTTCACTTCACCAAGTCTCTGCTATTTAGTTAGTACACAGACACCAATGGGTTATACACAACACAAAAAAGCGGTTAGTTCAGAATGTGAGCGGCGGAGCGTGATCCGAGTCAGTAGCGAGCGGGTCAAAAACAAAGCGTATTGCGAGCGCGACGTCGAAAAGCGCACTGTCGAGCCGAGGCGGCGGCCGCGGATCGCAGACGCCGAAGCCGAAGCTCCTCGGATGCGTTCGGGTATTCCCGAAACAAGCGCCGACCTCTCATTGGTTGGCGCAACGATGTTGCTTTACACAGCGTGAATGTGAAAGGAATGAGGGAAATGGAAAAATATATAGAACAAAAGGAGACAGGAAAAGGAACTATGTGCTACTGCGGTGCGTACAAAACATTGGCTAAACCACTATAAATTATAATCAGGGTGGCTTTTTCCACAACCAGGCTACAATCGCACTCATTTCAAACAGTAAAATGGTTTCGTTAGCAGCCTATCTATTGAAACATATTATAATATGTATATCAATGTCTTGCTCTCTAGTTTCCATAGAGTAGTAAATCTTTTTTTTTTTACAATTATTGTGTACAAAAAAGAAACACTTAAAAAACACAGTTTAAAGGGTACAGCTTATTTCTAATAGAAATTTCTTCCAGCAGACCCGGCCATAATTGGGGAACATAATATTATGAACTAGCTTCCGGCCGCGACTTTGTCTGCGTGGACTTTAGAATTGGATCCAGAGAGAAAGAAAATGTAAAGGTGCATACGGACTAGAGGCAGCCTCGGGCGAGGCACGCACGGCTCGCGCTATTGCCTCTAGTGCGTACGTGCATCAGCATGTGGCGTGCCTCGATCTGAGGCTGCCTCGGTGCGAGCCATCCCGTGTTGGTTTTTTGATTGTGCTCAAAGGCGCCTCGCCGAGGGTGCCTCACAAGTGTGGGCGTGCATTAAGCATGGTTTTACTGACGCAAGCATTTTGATTTAGCGCAGCTCGACCTGAGGCATGCTGCCTTGGGTTATTAAATTGTTTTATCGAGGCAGCCTCAGTGCGAGCTGTCGTGCCGAGGCTGCCTCGGCCGAGGCTGCCTCAAGTCGGTACGCACCTTTAAGGTGGCGCCATCTAGTGAAGAAGTGGAAATTTTGAATTTTTAAGGATTCCTTTGGAAACCCCCAAGTTTTCCGGGATAAAAAGTATCCTATGTGTTAGCAGAGTGCTTTATCAATCTACCTACCGAATTTCATTAAAATCCGTTCAGTAGTTTCGGCGTGAAAGCGGAAAAACAAACAAATAAACTCACAAACAAACAAACATCCATACTTTGCATTCATAATATTAGTGAGATGAGATAATTTACTTATTGCAGTCTCACCTAATTCATCTAAATTCTTCAGTGCTTCCTCATTCCAATCATCAGACCGAGCATTCAACACAAACTTGTGTCCCGGCATCGACTTGCTCTGCAGCTTGATCTTGATATCGGAGTACGTATCGCGACCGTAGAGTGTGGTCACCGTCATGAGCAGGCGAGCCACGAAGCTTGTCTCGCTAAGATCTCCAGCAGAGGCCGCGGCCAGGGTGTACTTCCTCTCCACCTCCGCGCAGTGGCTCTGCAGCTTGCCGTACTCCTCCTTCAGCAGCGCCAAGTGCTGCTGCAACTTCGTCACCTCGCTCGACGCTGCAACCGACATAATTTCATCTAATTACCGATACCGACGTAATTCGATTCTTTCCATTACATTACAACACTTTTACACCGCCCACTAACAACGAGTAAACATCGCGGAAACACATTGTTCAAGGAGAATCTACTCACCCATGACGAGGTTCTACTGGTGCGGAATCCGGTAATACTCCGCTAGCAACCTTACAAGAACTTTTATCAAAAAAAATATAATTATCACTGAATAAGTGGAAGTTGATGATACGTTCTTTCTTTCTATTGAGGATGTGTGGAACGATTGTTACTTTCAAAAGTGTGTACGAATAGGACGAACCATTACAAAACTTGTAATGCTATCTTTGTTTTACTTTCTGTGTAAATCAGTAATTCCAGAAATAAAACAGTACTGTCATTGTACACAAGCCCATAAAAGTTGAGAAAATATAATTTATTAAAATTGTACTTTAAAACACGGCAATAAAGTGTATTTTAAAAGTAACTTTTGTTGTGCTGTCACAATCAGCTGTTGCGTTGCTCACTGTCCCAACGTTCCTTGAAACACAAAACGTATTTCTTCGTACAACGCGACGTTACAAATCACAAGTCTTTTGTCAAGATCTTTGTTCATGCTTATGTTCATATTCATATAGATAGATACATCAACCAAACATAGACACGGACACGAGTTAGCATGACACGAGCACGGCACAAAATAGAGACAGCTCCACAATTTTCAACAATGCGCAATCACCATTTTGTGTTTTCGGTTGTTCTACGTTCCATTCGCTTAGGAATTTCCTTGATTAGTAAAGGTCAATGTCAATAGATGGCGTGCGATGCTTACGAGCGAAAGCGAAAATCTATTCGATAACCTTCAAGTGTTTTTCTCAATTTAATTGATAACAAGTAGCTGAGTTACAGCCTGTAATTTGTAAATTATCCACTGCTTAGTGTTATCATCACTACAGCGAAGATGTGCTCCCTAAATAGAGTTTTATGTCTTAGTACAGCTATGCCGAAGAATGCAAGGTAAATTTTCCAGTAGTTGTTGCTGTGTGTTACGGTTATAATTGGAACATGTCGTACAGTGCAAGTTATTTTCGTAGGTTGATATCAACAAGCGCTCGCCTGAATGTGGACGATGGCTGGTTCTCAAAGCTGCTGGTTCGGAGGATAGAGCCCACCAAGGAGTCCCACAGTCGGATGCTCAGTGACAAGGAGATCATATACGCGCTGCACACACATAACATACGGCCGGACTCTGTTGACCAATATCTGAAAAACTAGTACGTATGCATTCTTAAAGAGATCATATATATTCACATATGTTTATCTAGGAGACTGTTACTAGCTGGTTGGCCCCTAAGTGCTGTTATGCAATATAATATCTGTAAATAGAACATGCGGCGTTAGATCGGCGGCAGCAGATAACGCGCACCAATAATATTGTTTACAGTAGGTGTTATCAATGTAACCTTGACCCCAGGAGAGTATGGGCAATTCGCCATGAAAATAGTTTCACATAAAATTCACAAATTAATGAATGCTAAATAAAATACCTGATTTTGTCAGTTATTCTGTTATTTTCATGAATTCATAATTTACAAAAAAGTATCTAAATTAAATATTTAGCATTTGTTGGTTAGTTGTTTAACGTTTCTGGACACTGTATTGAATAATGTGTACAACAGGCACAGATTCTAAATATTGATGTTGATTAGATTAAATTCATGTTCTTTGAGGAGATTCTATGGATTTCATTGGCATCTTGTTGTCTCATTGGTTTAAGTTTTGTATGTATTTTTTATTTAAGTTTTTAATGACAATTTTTTTTTAGAATGAACTACCATTTTGTCTTAAAATGAGATCAACAAAATCTTTTACCTTTTTTATTTAGCAAAAACTCTGTGGAGTTTGTCCACTCCAAGAAATCTGAGCTGGGCTGCGAGTTGGTCGGATCATGGACTGTCTCCGTGGGGGACATGGATCAGGCACTGCACCTGTGGCGTTACGTCGGTGGGTTCGAGAAGATTGACAAGGCAAAGATATTATTTAAAGAAAGCCCTGTAAGTGTTTTTGAACTATAGTAATTTATTATCTTCATTCGGCTCGTTTTAAATGTTAAGGGGTTACTCAGAATTAAGTATAAAATACAGGAAAAATATTGAAAAAATCTAATCTAAATTTTTCAGTTTCCCATACTAAATCTGTATACTGAATCAAGAATTTGTATGGAAAACTGAAAAAAAAAATGTGATTCTGAATAACCCCTTAACATTTCAATTTTATTTTTTAACCCACACCCCGGACACTTCATACAAATTTCGCGCCATTGTTTACTACAAAGACATTCATGTTTGTACACATGTAAATGTGTGCGTGATGTATTGGGGTTGAATCGAGATTCAATGAGCCCTCATTGTTCTTTATTATTAGCTAGACTTTTACAAATAAAGGCTGTATACACCAGACAAGGCTGTATAGCCTTAGAAGGCTTAGCTCTTTCCTTAAAAAATAAAATTATCTTTGGTTATAATACTGTGCTTTGGAACCGTTTTGAAACTGTGCCAACCTCTTGACAAATGGTCACAGATCGGTCACACAGGGGGGGGGGGGTGAGTTAGCCTTCAGAGAGCGGCAGGGAGTGTCCATACTGTATAATGTCCTGTAGGATAGGCACGCCCCATGCCCGCTTGACAGCACACAAAGATATAAAATAACTATATTGCACCCTCTAGCATGATTCCCAATGTTTTGAGCAAGGTAAGGTTGATGTGTTATATTGTGTACTTAAACATACTACAGCAGGACCTCTTTAATCCGAACAACCCCCCGTTTGGATCCCTGGAGTATTCGGATTATATTATTTTGAAAGGCATTTTTGGCAATAAAACAAAGTTGTTTATTATTGAAACTTTGTTTTAATCATCCAAAACTTTAATACCACCAAATGTTTAATTAATATTATAGTCACCCAGGCAGAAAAATACTATTTGAGATGATTTTAGACTCTCTGTTTATCTAATTTCGCACCTAGTCAGTCTTTGTCTACGACCTGAGTCCTTCTTTTCTGCACAGGACTACCGAGCACTAGAGAAGGAGCGCGGCACTCTGGTGCGGTCGCGACACTTGCAGTACCTGCTCGCGTTCAGCTTCTGGCCCACGCCCGACCCGCGGGCGCCTAGCAACATCTACGAAATACGGTCTTACAGGTAGTTACAGTATTTTGCTAGTTCATAAATAAAAAAACTATCCCAACTCACATTTGTTAGCAATAGTTCCACAGGATCTGGGGTTTTCACAGGAAATACCATTTTACCTGACACACTATCGACCGGTAGTATCATGGGAGAGAAAACTTTTCTTTAGCATGTATGGTATGTATGGTAAGTATTATATGTATACAGGATGTTAAAAAAAGTGCGTTTGAAATTTTAAGGGGTTACTCAGAATCAAGTATAGAATCCAGGAAAAATATTGAAAAAAATTCGCTCTTCAATTTTTTTTGCAGTTTTTCATACAAATTCTCGATTCACTATTTAGATTTAGTATGAGAATCTGAAAAAAATAATTGAAGAGCGGATTTTTTCAATATTTTTCCTGGGTTCTGTACTTGATTCTGAGTAACCCCTTAAAATTTCAAACGCACTTTTTTTAACACCCTGTATACATATTTTTTAACCTTTTGAAACATTAAGTACATTAGGTTGTCTTAATCAGTGTTAAAATAAATAATGTTTCCTCATTAACATTAAACAAAAAACTTAATTGCTTGCCGTGTACTATATTATACAATTTAATCCTAAGATGTCACGTGATTCCGCGCGATACGGAAATTATAGCGTACGATATGCCTTGATATGAGCGATGTTTCTTGTTCACGACACGCAGGGGTGTTGAAATATACGTATATTATCGTATCGCCGTCGGTCGTGTGTGATAGCTTGCTATACTATCTGCAGATATCGTAAGATAAAATCAGTATTATATAAATCTGTAAATAATGTATGACGCTTTTTATACAAACGATATTATTCCTACTTTATTTATAGTTAGTAGACAAGAACCGCTTTGCCCAGTTAGCAGTGACTGTCGATCTTGTCCAAAAGAATAATTTTCGTCTTTCGTCCATACGAAGTCCTACTCACAGTTCTACTAACTTCTACTACTTTTAACTCTTCCCAAGGTTCGAAACGGCTTCAGGCTGTCAGAACCTGCAACCTTAATGTCTGTCTGGAAATTTTATCATGGTGCTTAATTTTCTGGAATTAGATTACATTATACCTGTTTTTTAAGATAATATTTTGTACCAAAAAAATACACGTGATTTTGGGTAGAGGGTGGGGTGGGGGTAGTCTAAAACCTCACCACGTATCACCAGGGGGGAGGGGGGTCTAAAAAGTTGCTAAAAAACATCATGTGATTAATGGACGGCCCCTTAATAATGAATGAATGAATGAAACACTTTATTTCACAATACAATGTTTCCCCGGCCAGCCTGAAGCCGGGCACGATGATCGAGTGGGGCAACAACTGGGCGCGCGGCCTCACCTACCGGCGCTCGCAGAACGAGGCGTTCGCCGGGTACTTCTCGCAGATTGGACGCCTCTACAACGTCCACCACATCTGGTGTGAGTACATTTACTTAACTGACAATGCTAAACACGTTACAAACAAGATGTTTCAATCGTAAAATCAACTTTGTTTTTGTTAAAGGTATCTACTGAACCGATTTTAAGTAATTAAGACCACATCGTAGTCAATATCTATGGGAAAAAATATATCATTAAAATCGGTTCACAAAAACGAGACACAAAAATAGTCAAACTGAGATAGGAACCTCCTCCTTTTTTGGGAGTCGGTTAAAAAGTTGATAGTCTATTTTTTTTTACTTGTATCAATGCTGAAAATGTGCAGCAAATACTGGAAATTGAAACTGCACACAGATAAACTAAAACGCATACAAGAAGCTAAACCAACGTTCCATCCCCAGGCTACAAAGACCTGCAAGCCCGCCGGGAGACGCGCGAGTCCACGTGGCGCAACCCCGGCTGGGACGAGTGCGTGGCGTACACGGTGCCGCTCATCCGCGAGATGCACTGCCGCATCCTGGAGCCGACAGAGTTCTCGCCCACACAGTAAACACGCATTGGATGCGTCATTAAGAAGTCGCGTGCTGGTCTCGCAGATATTTCATCGTTGACAGTTCGGCTATACAGGATTGTAACAAAATAGTCGTAGGACCTGTTAACTGAGGCATACTCATCATATTTAACTTTTGGCCTAGGATTATGCTCATATTGCAAAAAATGGACTCTTCATACAAATTGATCAATCCCATGAAGTCATACAACAAAAGTTCAGCATGATAAGTAAAGTCTTATATACCTATTTTGTTACACCTGTAAAGGGTCTAACCAACAATTGTTTACTCTTAAAACTGAACAACTGTCTCCAAAGAACCCCTAGTCAAATAGTTTTTGGTGTCTCATATTGATTAGTAGTATGGGAATTCCAAAAACGTTTGTCATTTCACAAAAAAATATTTTTACTAATTTCAGTGGATTTCGTTGGAATTATTGCTATGCTGTGGGTTTCTTGGTAAGGCTGCTTTTCCACCAGAGATGTGCGAGGAAAATGTGTCGTACGAGGATGTGTAGCTGTGCTGTGGAAACGTGTGGGCTTCCACCAAACATGCGCGAAGAAAATGTCTCTTACGAATCCTTGTGTATTTATCTAGTATTTATCGGAACACATCCCTCGCACACATTTCTCAGTACAAAGACCTCGCTTCGCTAAGCCCTTTTCCACCTGAGCTGTGCTAAGCGAGGCTAGGAAAATGAAGCGATTCTATTGGTGAATTTTTTCCTCGCACACCGCTCCGCTTCCTTGCACATCTCTGGTGGAAAAGCAGCCTTAAAGTTATTCAGTTTTATAAGTAAAAGTTCCAGTTTAATAGTGTCATTTAAGATCCCATATACCCCTATAATAAAATGGAATCTGTCCACTGCTAGGATAATCCTAAAGTTTTAACTTCTGTTATACTACATAAGTAATGATGACTATTAACCAGAAAATAATAGTAGTGCCATCAAAAAGCAGGCCATCCGGCTCTTTGTTAAATTCCGAGAGGCTGCGATACAGATTTACTCATTTTAACACCAGCATGCATAAGATCAAATCAACGAATCTATAATACATATAAAAAAAAAGAGTCAATTTTATACTTATCATTTTCTTCAATGCACAAAACAAACTGTTCTATGAACGTGTATGTACAAACTTGCAGGCTGTCACTCAGTTATTTTTTTATTAATAGCATTTCTAACGATATATGTAAAAAGGCAACATTATTTGTAATAAAAATATTAATTACATATAGAATAGTGTTAAAATATGTTATTTTTTAAGTCCAGCACAATTTTAGCGCCAATAGTTGATCCCCAGAATTTAATTCAAATGAACTGATATACAGTAAAAAGCATGTACTTTAGAAGGAATGACTTTATTCTGTGTCGACTTTAATGATATTGTTTACGTTTTTGTATAGCATTTAAAACTGAAAGCTAAAATGTAATAATAATGTAAAGAAATTAAAATAAGATCAATAGTTTAAGCGTATATTTCTTAAATTGTATTGTTGTTTCTTTCGTTTTGTTTAAAATTTTTACCTTCTACAAAATAAAGTAGTTTTTTAAAGTTCTACTAGTGTTTGACTTTTTTCGTAAAGTAGAAGACGGGACCGAAACGGAATTTTAGAAATACACATTGTTTTATTTCCTTTCTATTTTATTTTCAGTTTGATTTTTTCATTAATAAGATTATATTACAATATAATGATAATAATAATTATTAAAACTACAAGTCGATTGTGTTATTTAAATATATAACAAAAAATAAAAATAAAACAACAACGGTGGCCGAGCGCCGCACGCCGCGAGCGCCTCCACCTTGTCACATTTCTATCGAAATATTGCTAACTACCTATCGGTGATAAACGACTATACAATGGTAAAATATAAAAATTTAGTTACAATGTACATACAATAATACGTGATCGCTAACTATAGTTTGGTACTTCTATATCGTAATAATAATAATATTTGTCTGTTACGTGTGAGGGTGAAATTCTAACTCTAGAACAGCTAAGCCAGGAATCTGAAACTGGAAAGAGGCACCTACGCACTATGGCCAAGTCCTTCGCTTATAAAGTGAGGTGTGGTTTTCTTTTGTCGACAAGTTAGTAGAGACGGTCGAGGCATAATCTTGTGATGACAGATTTTTCTTGTCAGACTCCCACAAATGATGCAAGCTACAGCTTATCTCATAAATTTCCCATAATTCCTCGGATGCAAAGCATGAATAAAAATCGCGTTAATAAGGAAAAATTAAATCAAATAAAAAATGCGTTAACAACCCAAAATTACCTCATCAACATTATCGGCAAGATTTAAGATTGTGGGGATTCAATGCATTATTTGTTCCTGCCAATCTGTACTAACATGTCACCTACAAGTTTATTTTGCAAAAAGACAAGGGTCTACTTTAGCGAGCGATCTACGCGCTCTACGGCATCGACCAATCTATTGCACACAAGCGAAGTTACAGCGCTCATAATCAATTCCTTGGTGCTTTGGTGCAGGGAGGATAACGTTTTTGCATGACACATTGTTTTAGCCATCTGTCGTGCAAGGACGCCATAGTTTAGTCAACTGACTGCAACTTTAAGAACTGTATTTATATTGTTAAGATCTACAAATGCTTTATTTTGTGAAGAGAGAAAGATGGGAGTTTTATTTCAGAGACAAACCATGTAAGAAAAATACGATAAGTGTACGCTCTTATTAGTACACCCTCTTTTTCTCAACATTAAATTGGCCTAAAGTGTAAACTTGTACAGAGACGAGATGTCGAGTCGAGTGAGGCTGTCTAGAGATTATTGTCAATATCTTGGTCAGTTCAGGAGGAGGTGGAAGGCTAGAGAAACTTCAAAACTCGATCGCAAGGCCACCGCTCTAATTACTCTACTGTCTAAACGCTGAAACTGGTGACAATGGCGTTGCGACCGATTTCCCACGTATTTAAAAAACAGCTAAATTTTGTCCAACATTTTTATATAATTACTTCTATTTCAATACCTATTGATTATCAAATAAAAAGACTCAATATAAAATAATACAATACGATCACATCGTGTGATGCTTACAAGCAATGTGATATAGGAAGAGGAATATAATTAAAAATAAAGTTACTTTTTAAAAATAGCATTACCTAAATTTGGATATTTATGACTAAAATCGGCGTTAAATTAAATAATATGTAATCGTCTATACATACATGACTGGTAAGCTTAGTAGACAATACAATAGTGTATTAGGACACTAGATAAAGATAATAGCACATAGCCGTCCGGGGGCCGCCCGCCGGCGCACTCAATGTACACAACATACCACGCGCACCTTACAAAAGTAACAAACTATGTATAGTATAATTATATATTATAGTATCTTTATGTACAAGGCGCCGAGACCGCGCGCGCGTGTAAGGCAATCTGTGTGCTCGCTAATACTTTATATATACTTTATATTATTTACAAAACACAATAATTGGCAGTCGGTTACACAACATCCATACACAGCACCTGCATTTTTGTTACATTTTAGTATTTAGTAAGCATAATACACATTACCGTCTAAAAGTGTTCTAAATAATTATAATAACGTTGCAGATTGCATTGACACATAAATACTTTTTAGACACTAATAGATCAACTCAAACTTAGGCCAATAAACAAATCAGTCAGTTCGCTAAGAAAATATGTAACTTATTAATTTAATACAAGTAAAAACTAATGATATGAATATTATAATTTTGGCTATCTAACGTTCACGTGTGGAGTATGGGCGGCGCGCGGGTCTCGGCGCTACTACTCGCCTAATAATGCCTTTTGTCAAACTGCTTAAGCGTACGCTGTGAGGATCAACATTCCTTGGTTACACTACAAAGTTTACCTTAAAATATCATTTGACCTGTCGTTACTTTTACAATATTTTCGTTCCCGAACATTTCGCAATAGAGCAACAAGATAAAAATCAGCTAAAATCTCTATAGAACCTTATCATAGACTACGTAATGTACAGAGTAGATCGGGAGTACTATTATTTTAGAGGATAAAC
This sequence comes from Coleophora deauratella, assembly GCA_958295455.1. Classification (NCBI taxonomy): domain Eukaryota; kingdom Metazoa; phylum Arthropoda; class Insecta; order Lepidoptera; family Coleophoridae; genus Coleophora; species Coleophora deauratella. The sequence continues at coordinate 5,572,773 of OY282409.1, read as the reverse complement.
AATACAATCTACCTGGACCCCGCCCAGTTGACCTCGGAACAATCTGGTGCCAGAACATTGCGTTATTTTAGAGATGGACGGTCTAATATAACTTTTTCTTCAAATTCCAATATTTCTGAGAAAAAATCCTAATTCTAAGAGATCGAAATATACATGAAACTGTGGACAAATGTGCAAGAGTGTAACATTTTTCTTTGATTCGACAAATGTATGATTGTCAACGTTTGAGTTCAACTGAGCGGAGTCTTTTTGAATTTAAATTCCTAATCGAAAAGCGTTTCATTCTCACATTATAATAATCGCGTTTTAAATTACATCTTCGCACACACTCGCAAACAACCTCATATATAGATATAGCATTGCATCAATGCATTCTTATGACCTGAATTTAAATACAGTGGGTCAAAGTAAGTGGTCAACGTCTTCAATTATAATTTTAATGTTTCGAATCAATCAAACTGGGCAAGTCAACTCAAATTCAAAGCCGGTTCAAAGATTCTAAATAATTTAAATATTCATTGTCATTCTACGTACTACGGGGCACTCACAAACGAATGGAAAATTAGAACTATATTTAAAACGGATTTAACCATTTCGACAAAAATCTACGGTTAGGGGTTTTTTACTCCAAAAATCGATCTGTGAGGGATTTATTTTCGGAAATATTTTAAGGACATTTGAGAGGATTTTAAACAGTAGCGAAGATCCCAGGTACTCCTATGAAAATAACTTGATGCATTGATAAAAAAGATCAAAATTAGTAACACCTTTCTATTCGTCGCCTGCAACGAAGGGATTATGCGAAGAGGCGTTACCGTGCTTAGTTAGCACAGTTGTATGTTATTTATATGTATTAGATAAACGCTTATATTGCTTACGCAAGGCGTTGCCGTTGCCCCTCTCCGAGTGATGGCTGATTGAAGCACAAACAATTTAATTTATTGATAACACAATAATTTACTAACACATATAATATATGTAACATTAAAGGGTCGAACTTAGGATATTTTAATTTGTTTAAGAAGATATTTTTTAAATGGTAGACCACTTCCTTGGCCAACTGTACGTCAGCAAAAAAAAACAAACACTCGGCTACTCACAAATAAATTCGTATAAAATAAAGACATTAAAAGTTTAAAATAGTAATGACAAAAATTGTTCCAATGACTCACAAGACACATCACTAAATATTGAGTGCAATAACAAACTTAATAGTGCTAGATTAAGATGTGCCCTCCCTATCCGACCACGCTACGAATACTGCGCATTTGGAAGACAAAGGAAAATTCAATACTACCGACCAACAGTAAAGGAGCGAGAACGAATCAAACCGTAATTCATCAGCACTGCGCCGCATGTGCCTATTATCGACATACTTAATTTCTGTCGGCGAGTCTCCAGCCTAGGTTAAAACCATTTATTAGAAGAGTCCGATACAAATGATAACAATTTTCATTTATTCCGAAACACCCGTCGGCGCTTGGCATTGCACTATGTACAAACAAGTAGAAGTTTTAACCAACTTCCAATAAAAAGGAGGAGTTTCTCAATTCGCCGACATGTTCTGTTAAGCGATGTCTTCGCCGATTGGAAAAGTTATAATGATTTTTTTTTCAGTCGATATTTAATGAATCCAAACTCTATTAAAATCGTTTGTGATTTTAGCAAGTAAGCAGAACCAAAAAGACATTGTTGTTATAACGATTTAAGACGGCTGTTTTTAACGTGTTTAGCTTTGTCAATTATCACATTTTAAGATTCGTGACCGAACCGATGCCCGCGGCCGAACGACAAACTGATCCAAGTATCTTTAAGTGTCTGCGTGACCATTCTATCGGACTCTTCTATTCAGTGGTTTAAAACACTATTTAGCCATTACAGTAAAAATTAAGTAGATAAGAATTATGCAGAGCGTTGTTAATCTAGTAGACTGTGACAGATCTTTCTTTTACCCTTCTGTTTTACATACCTACTCTTTAAACCTTTCTACGTTCTCTTGGTCGTTTGGTCAGCATACCGAAGCCATAACCACGGAAGTCTTTAGGTGATACATTACACTAACAAGCAACAACTAACATACCAAATATAGCACACGAAGAAAGAGCGAATGACTATAACGCCCCATGTAAGAAAAATTACTTAAAAAAAAAATGTTAATTATCTCAGGCGTCATATGTTTCAAGCTAATTATATTTCGTATACGAGAACTGCAAGAAATTATTGCCACGTTATTTTATTTCACCTTTTGTATTTTAATTACGAATAGTGATAAAAAATGCAAGAGACAATCTTCTTTGTTCAAATAAATCCGATTTATAACGTCGTACTTTAGCTGTTATCCCTCTCACTTCCAAGTCCGCTGTTATTTGTCAAGCAACAACACGAACTAAAACATATATCAAGAATCAACATGGCATAGCTAAAGTACGCGCCTAGTAAATTTGAAACAATACAAATGTTTTTTTTCTTCTAACGAATGAAAGATCTACCTACTTATTCTGGTAGTGTTTGACAGTGAAAACCCCAGTTAAAAATCAAACAGCTATTCAAAAGCATAAATGTGTGCGTAAATGACATGGTGTTTGAATTTGAATTGTATAATCTTCAAGAAGAATCAATAACATTTTTGGATATATTGAAATGTTTGAATGACATGTCATATCGACACAAGAAACTGAGACGTTAGATACCTACCTGCTGTTACAAGGTTTTTACATGCCATTTTGAGCCTAAAACAATTGGAAGTCATACTTTATGAGCAATTCACGACATACACCGCAACTTCGTGTAAATATAAAATAAATAATAAATAACGACTACATGCACCCCTTACGTGCTTGATTCAACAAATTCCTAAGCTTGTTACTTATAATGTTTATGTGCATAACTAAATTTAGGTATGTATTTCTTTCATACAGTCAACACACCACCTTATCTTGTCAATGTTCATTCCAAGCTATAAAATATCTCTCATTGTCTTCGTACTAGTATATATTTGTTAATAAATAGTGTCAAAAAAGCAAAGATTGACCGCAGGCTTAAATTAAATATTTTACTGGTGCAATCCAAACTTGTATCTGCTTTATATTCATCAAATCAAAATTACATTATTCATCGCCAAGTTTAGCTGTTATCATTTGAGACATACACTGATAAACCATAAAACGAATACAATATCAACAACTTCAAGGAACATCCCTGAGCGCACACCGTTCCATCTCATCGATAAGAAACTCAGAACAACAGAAGTCTGTCTCATTTTAATGAAATCTGACAAAGACTGAGTTTCTCCTATCAATGTCTGGATACAATCATCTCGATTAGTTTGTAAATGAAAGAAACAGACTTGCTTGTCGCCCGTCATTCTAACCGGTAAGGTATGCGCTGCCGCTTACCGAGCGACACACTATCTTCCGCGGTGCCGTGCCGCGACGTCACTAAAGGGAGCCGGCCGGGAAGCTAGCGGAGGAGTTACTGTGTGCGAGCGAGAGCATGGAGCCAGATAGTGATTGTTCCTCGTCGTAGCCCTCGCCTCGGCCCTCTGCGATCGCCATCGCGCTGTGGACAAACAATACCATTTATAAATAGCCTACAAACAATACGATAAAAATAAACTAATAGGTATCAAATTTAACTCAAAATCTAATTACATTGAACACTCTTATAAACGTCATATTGTAATTTTGCTGTATAAATAATCCAAATGTCGTTAATCATTATCATTCAAACAAATTTATGGTCTTGTAGTATCAGCGTTAACCTATACAGTTTTATGTTTTCTTTTTTACATCCTGGCCAGTACACTCGATATCGCGCGGTCGGTAATTTCGGATGCGTTCGGATATAGCAGAAACCGCACGGATGCGATCAACAATCCGACAACGAGAACGATCGCCGCCGGCTATTGTAATATGGAAATCGCATCCCTGCTAAGCGGAGCGAAAGGACACAGTTAAAATGGTCAGCGTAAAAAAAGCAACTCACGAGCAGTGTGACCATTTGTGGCAGATCTCTGCTATCTGGGCAGTAATTTACACTGGCAAAATAAGCTCACGATTTAAAAAAGTTGCAGATTTCGGCAGATTTCCTGGATATTTACCAAATTCTGCTACTTTTTAAAACCGTCAGCTTATTCTGCCAGTGTAAATTACTGCCCAGACAGCAGAGATCTGCCACAAATGGTCACAGTGCTCACGAGCGTACTTGTGCACATCGTACCCGCTTTTTCAGACAACCTAATAAAAAAAATTATAACTACTAAAAACGTATATATTTTATATAACATTTTCTTCGTAAGATCGCGGCAACAGGAGTGGAATGAAAATATCATTGTGTTTTGGAAGCAGATTTCACACACGATCGAAATTACTCAAACTGGGGTACAAATTCTCGTAACGTTGAGTGTACAAGTCTCGCGTGGTAGGGACTTTGTACTAGGTAGAAAAAAATATTGACGATTTAAAAGTATGTGTAAAGCATCTACTTAAATAAAAAAACATTTTGTGTTTTTGAGTTTTTTGAATTTTGTAATTGAAATAGAGGCCCGTGCAGGCGTCACTTTCCTAAGTTGATATATAAAAACCGCTGGCGCCACATAACAAATTAATGCCAAAACATGATGACCAGCTATTCGAGTATCATATTCATATGAAATCTTTTCGTTTCCTCGAACTTTATTTTTTTAATAAAGTTCTGGTAGATTGTCAAAATAACACACTGTGCGAAGTCGCGGACGGAAGCTAGTAGGTATATATTACGCTTACTACAGCTATATATTACACTTTATAGTTGTGCAGTGAGGGTATCTTATACATTTTAACATATCTGCAGAGTGGAACTTCTATGTACAAGTGACTATAGGTGGGAAACTGTTTAGGGGAGACGCCCTTATTAATTGACTTGATTATTGTTTGTCAGGTTTAAAAATTGCACTAGTTTTCTGTATTTAAGAATTAAATAGTACAGACAGCCACAAAGATATTTGAACCTCTCCGCAATACACCATGTATCATGATTAGCTTTAGTAGGGGTTCAGATATCTCTGTGGGTCAGTGACAAACGTCCCCAATAGGTGGAGCTAGTCTGCTTTTAAAACGTGCTATCACGGCGTTCCTATGTCGAGTAATGGAACGTCCGCTGATGTTCCACAGTTGCCATGAATGTATCCTGTAAATGTACAGAATACATTCATATTGTGAATGACAAAAAATCTCGAATCCTTGCGCTATATGCAGGGAAACCGGTTGTTGGTTCTAGCCGACTGTAGCACTCAAAAGATGAAGAGACAAGAACAAGAGAAGAAGAACAGTAAAACGTATTTATTTGTGTGAAGTTAAAAAGCATGGATAAGACTTATAGTTCATTCCAATCAAAAAAAAGCAAAACGTAAACAAATTTACTATGGAACTGACACATGTCAATGTCATCTGCATACTACGTTTGTTTACCTTTTGCTTTTTTGATTGGAATGAACTATAGATATTGTTAGATTTTATCCACTGATCTGCTAAACAAATTTTTTCACCGCAGCTTTTTCATTAAAAAAATGCGGTGACAAAATTTGCTTAGCAGATCAGCAGATAACATCTTACAATATCTAATCTAACTAACAAACAAGAAATTTATTTATTTTAACTAACTCAAACTTTTTTTTATTTTAACTATTTTTGTATTTTTTTTAATTGACAAGAACGTTAAAATTAAAATTCAACTATAATTGAAGCACAAACTTTCGAACCTGGCCATGGCACACACGAAGATACAGGTTGCTCTTTCAGTAGACAGTAAAGTCGTGAAACTAAATTACATTCCCTATCGAAGAAAAATGCTTTGATTTTCTATCTTGTTTCTATCGTACGAATATGAAATTGAATGTAGATTCGTACGGAATAATTGGAATAATCTTGTTATTGCAAGGAATACAAAATTATAGACTCAATTTTTTTTCCTTCTTATAACCACTGATTCTAAAACGTCCCGACAGATAGCGCTGTAAGCTTTTAGAACGCGATATCTTTGGGTTCCTGCAGTTATCAATGTACTGTGCACTCGAAAGTCACGGCGCAGGGTGTACCTTTAACCACGTGCAGGTTAAAACCATTTTTGAAGAGCTGCTGCTTCACCAGACTATCCTAATTTGTGCTGGGGGCGGCGCTCATAACCAGACAATCTTATTGGAAAGAGTTGTTGGGTAAACATCGTTCTATCACTCATAATATCATCCTTACTTTTAGTATTGCAATTACTGTACTGTAATGTTAAATGTTGTATGAGACCTGAACTCGAATTAAAATTATTTTATTTATTTATTACAAGGATTTGGCAATAATTTTATGGCCGGCAATAATATTTTAATGCTCTCGTTGACATTGGTGTCGATTCGGACTAAAAGACGACTATACTAAACTATACTAAAATACGATTAAAATAAGTTTAGTGATTTGCATGCGCAATTCGGTTTTTCGCGATTACTAAATTTAATCTTCTTGTTTGACAGCACTAAAACGTAAATGACACGATTAAATTTAATAGACTTTGATCCATAGACTCTATAACAAACAGTGAAGTGAAATCGCGCGTCACACGAAAGACTCAAAAGTCGCTCTAAAAAAGAACGAATGATACGGAGATACGACGTATGCAAGACAAAGAAATAAGACTTTTTCATACGATTTTATGTAGCGCTATCTCTTTTATATCTGTCATTAATTTCTGCCTCCAGGGGGAATAATCAACCCATGAAAAAAAACAATTGTCAAATAGAAAATGCGAGTTTTGTTCTTTGTTTTTGTTTATGTGAATTTGTGAATAAATACAAACAAATGGACTGAAGAAAAACAATAAAAAGCTGGAGGTATTCGGGAAGAAGTTTCCTTCTAATATACTTTTGGTAAGTGGTAAGTAATTTCTTCATATTCTTTGTTTATAAATTGTGTTAGTGTCTGTGAGGAAATCTTAGTAAATGAAAAGCATCTAGTGGTGCAACCTCAGTATTCATCATAAGCGCTGCAGGTGCCCAATAGATGCAGCTTCCTGCTATAACAATAAAGTCCTTGAATAGCAATCAGGACTAGTTACTCAGGTTGAAGTTGTATGAGTTAACTAATTGTAGCCATGGTCATTGTTATCACTCCATACGCGTCTAGGAATCGACGCTTGAAAGGAAAAGTTGACTAAGCGCCATTCGTCCCTCACACGACTAACATTCCTATCACTGTGACTAAGCGCCATTCGTCCCTCACATGACTAACACTCCTATCACTGTGACTAAGCGCCATTCGTCCTTCACACGACTAACACTCCTATCACTGTGATAGTCGTGTGAGGGACGAATGGTGCTTAGTCAACTTTTCCTTTCAAGCGTCGATTTCATGTTTATGGTACTGTTATCAAGTTGCCTATTTTATTTTTCTTCAGGTTCTGCCAGTAAATGGTTCCATGGTCAAGATACTGGCCATAATGAGAGAAGCCTCCTGTGGTGCAACTTCAGCCGCAACATATTCCCCTGCCGATGCGAACAAAGAGGAACGAGAATGGTGAACAGAAGGGACCTACAGTCGGATACACCAAGCAGCCTCTAGACTGCCTACTGTTCATAAAATTATCATGTAATAATAAAAAAATCTGATTTAGAACTGTATTTTATTATCCTTAAAATATTTACATGTTTTAGAGTCATAGTTCAATAATAATAAAAATGTTTATTGTCTTGGGGCGATAAACTTCATAATGAACTTCACCATTTGTAGGTAGGACAAATATTAGGATGAACAGAGGGCCATCCATCCCCCTTTGTATTTTATTGGACTCCTGTTTCCGCATTTAGACTCCTATTAGGTCCTTTAAATGTGCAGGCGTGGTAGACTATTCCAGCTAACCTAGCTCTTTCCAGAAGCACAGAAGTCTCCTGGTCACATACACAGGCTTCTCGAAGCGACCCTTACATGCTGAAGTATTTTGTCCATTGTTCGGTCAGACCAGTGCATTTCAGGATTAAGTGGATGACTGTTTCTTCTGTTCCGAGACAGCCTCTGGATAGCGGGCTGTCCTGAACTTTCACTATAAATTCCCCTTTTAAATGCTACAAGCTTCTCGTTTACTCAACAAATCTACTCATAGGCTACAACTGTGCCTGATGGCTGCTGGTGCGACGCAGGCGTCCAGTTGCTCTGCATCCACGTAACAGTAGGTATTCAGTATTATAAGAGTAATAGCCTTGATGGTGATACTACAAGAAACATAGAAACATGAGCAGTCTTCCATGTCATGCAGATACTTTCCATGTACAGTAATACCCCGCTTTACGCGAGGGATACGTTCCGCAAAAATTCGCGTTAAGTGAAATTCGCGTATAAGGGGGTCACGTTTAATCATAACCAAAAGTCATAACAAAATGCAAATCAATACTTTAATTCTAAAACCACATTGTGTAGCGTTACATTATACATTTTTTTTACGGAAAAATGTATCTATTGTCTTCTGGGTTGCGTTTCGTTTACGATCTTGTAAAATATTTTCATAACACGCGACACTGCTTTTTACTGATTGACACACTGTTAAAACACGGTCATCATCACTGTCTATGCTCTGCAATATGTCCAAACCTGAATAAATCTTTGAAAGAGCATTTTGTATTGCACTTGAAGATAAAACTCTCTCTTCTACTTGTTCCTCCTCACTATTGAAAGGATTATTCTGTAACTCGATTAAATCTTCGTTGCTGAGAGGTTCGTCATCCATCGCTATAAGATTTTCGAGATCTTCTACTGTGACACCTTCCAGTTCAGAGCCTTCAATCATTGTAGCAATGTCTTCAAGCACTTGTCTCTGCATCTGAACACTTCTCCTAGGTGCTTCCACTACATCAGGCCAAAGATTACGCCACACACCATTCATGCAACTTTTTTTAACTTCATTCCAGGCCTGGTCTATGTTGTGTATTGCCTTCATGATGTTGTATGATTTCCACCACTCTCGCATAGACTGTCTTCCATCGCCGTCAGTTTCATGAATCAGCTGGCTAAATGTGCGGCGATGGTAATAAGCTTTGAAGTTTGCTATTGCTCCCTGGTCCATAGGTTGTAATATTGACGTAGTGTTTGGTGGAAGGAACTTTACGTACACTTTTAAGTCTCTGGGCGTATCTAAAACGGTTGGATGTCCTGGGGCATTGTCTAAGAGTAGTATAACTCTACGTTCAAGTCCGTTTCTGTCACAGTAGGATTTGACTGAGGGGCAAAAACTGTTAGAATACCAATCTTGAAAAACTTCTCGTGTAACCCACGCCTTTCGGTTGGATCGCCACACAACTGGTAGACTTGCTTTATTAGTACCTCGCATTGCTCGGGGTGTTTCTGATTGATACACCAGTAAAGGTTTAAGCTTAAAATCATCAGTGGCATTACCACCCAGCAGTAAAGTCAATCTATCTTTCGCGACTTTGAAACCGCTAGCTTGACGTTCTTCTTTAGATATGAAAGTTTTAGAAGGCATTTTTTCCAGTAAAGCCCGGTCTCATCAACGTTGAAAATGACACAGGCAGGAATTTTTTTTCGTGCTACAAACTCTTGAAACTCGTCTGGAAACTCTGTTGCAGCTTGAGTGTCTGCGCTGGCGGCTTCACCCGTTATGCTATGCGGATATTGTGAAGATTTGAACGCCGTTTAAACCGGTGAAACCAGCCCTTACTGGCATTAAAAGTCGGGGTGGAACTCCCTTCACCTTCTTGTGACTTTAGCATCTCAAACAAAGAGTTTGCTTTTGTACATATGAGAGCTTGACTCAGCGGCGTGTTCTTTTTATTTAAATCGTCGATCCAGACTGCTAGCAACTTTTCCATTTTTTCTAGGATAGCGGGCCTCGAACGAGTCAATATTGTTGCACTTATAGGTGTCGAACTTTCACTGGAAAGTTTAATTTTTTCCCGATTTTTAAAAATCGATCGTACAGTCGATTCTGAGAGTCCAAAATCTCTGCCAACTATTGTTGCTTTGCCTCCATTTTCCATTCTTCTTAAGACTTTTAATTTCAATTCCAAAGTTAAGCTTTTGCGCTCCTTTTTCTTCGGCGGCATTTTTAACGTAGCTTTGAATTATTTTCACCAAAGGTTAGAACACGACTGCCAGCTGAGATGAAAATATGTAATGTACTTACGTAAGACGAACGAAACAAAAAAGGGAATCCCCAAAAAGTCCTACTCTGAAGGGATTCCCCATTCTTTTATTTACGAGAATGGTCAGAGAAAGTGGGAATTCCCGCGACCAAAGACAAGTTAGGCAATTACTTACATTACTAAATATGTAGGTATATGTAACCAATCCGCGTAAAGAGAGGCATTATAGCGCGAAATTTGAAATTCGCGTAAAATCGAAACCGCGCATAACGAGGTCGCGTAAAGCGGGGTATTACTGTATTCATTACTGGTGTCATTTTCGGTCAGAGAGAAGCCTTAGGTGCTCTCCGCAAGTTCAAAGGTCCTCCCCAAGCTCGGTAGTTTTTGTAATAAATTATTCTAGGAAAAAAAGTCTCGTCATGACTAGTTTTGGAAAACATTGATTTTACTCCTGCTGTATACATTTCTTCTGCATCTGCCATAACCGCAATGGCTCTCCCACTACCACAGACCACTATTTGTCGTATCTTCGAAACAAATCTGGCATTTCTGTAGATTTCCTTGATACATTTTAATTTAATCGTCACCCAAACAGGTCGCGATTAAAATAAGTCGAATTTTAGTTTGACATCTCTAAAAATGACAGATAAATGGCTGTTCTGAATAGCAAAATGGCGATTTTGACTAAATTGAATTCGACTAAACTAAAATTAATATTAGTCCTGTCAGTTTAATTAAGTTTGTTTTTCCGAATAGCAAACGCTATTTTGACACATCTAAACTTAATTTTAATTTAGTTTAGTGATTTTTGCAATCTCGAATCGACACCAATATCTGCTAAGCAAGTGCTACTCATACGCTAGTGCTAGTGTTACTCTTCTGTCGCCTCTTATGACACCATAAAGTTGAGCTGGCGTGACAGTATTGATCGCCGCTGCCGCTACCACACACAATCCTTCATAATTTATATCTGATGTAGTCATCTACGCTACTCTTGAAAACTTTAATTCTAATTTAAGTAACTCCATTTAATGCGACCTTACCCAAATGCTACCCAGTGGCGGAAAGCCAGTAAGCCTTACTAAATGTGTGTTACTGTCCAGTGTGGTGTGTAGTGTGTGGTGTGTAGTGTGTGGTGTGTAGTGTGTAGTGTGCAGTGTAGTGTGGTGTGGCGTGGCGTGGCTCACCTGAAGCCGAGGCGCGCGCTCTCGCTGTCGAAGGCGTCGAGCTCGCGCGCGTGGCGCTCGTGCAGCATGCGCGTGCGCTCGGCGCGCTCGGCCACGAACTGCGCGCACTCGCACTCCATCTGCAACACGCGCAAAGCGACTCATTCAAATTCAAAGACTATATTTCAGACCAGGTCCTTTTTTTGTTAGTATTACTGTTCTTACAAACTATGTTAGTAACGATTCTTTAAAAGAAAAGCTGAATGGGGAAGAAAACTGACAAAGCTCGCCGATAGAGGCGCTGATATAGCTTGACTCATACTAACTGTCAAAACGTATAGAAAAAATTGTTTACGTGAACTAAACATAAGATTATTAAAAAAATGCCGCGTTGAGTGGCGATTGGTTGCAATAATAATGGAAATCATTAATTTCCTAAAGATTCTCGGATGAAGAAGACGTGGGAAAAGTTACGTTTTCAATTATGTACTTTTCAACTTCGTCTTTAATTGAGGAACAGTCCAAGTCGCATACATTTTCCATTTAACAATTTTACAGTAAAAAAACTAATTTATAACACCTCGATAATAAAAAACGCGGAACTACTTGAAAGTTGTTATGAGTCAAGCGTCCGTAGCGCCATCTGCAAATAGCTTTGCGTTTTCTTCCCCATTATAAAATACAGGTTGTTAAAAAAAGTGAGTTTGAAATTTTAAGGGGTTACTCAGAATCAAGTATAGAATCCAGGAAAAATATTGGAAAAAATCCGCTCTTCAATTATTTTTTTTTTCAGTTTTTCATACAAATTCTTGGTTCACTATTCAGATTTAATATGAGAATCTGAAAAAAAATTTGAAGAGCGGATGTTTTCAATATTTTTCCTGGGTTCTATAATTGATTCTGAGTAACCCCTTAAAATTTCAAACGCACTTTTTTTAACACCCTTTATACACCTGTCAAGCGCACACTGTCATGTGTGCCCTTGTCCAGCATGCCATGATCGGGCAATCAGAATCCATCCGATCGGGTATTATCTTCAGGTAGCAGTTGGTGTTACAGCGAACCCTGCGCATCAGGGTTGCGGTGCACTTAAGTTATACAATGGAGATCGCGTTAAGGCGAGCATAGCATGGAATGCTTCGTCTAGATGGTGTGATGGTTTGCGCAAAGTTGCTGGTGTCAACTGAATGCACATGGCCCAAGGTAGGTTGTATAAGTTGGAGGCATATGTCCAGCAGATAGAAGATAGCTATCTAGCCAGTGCAGGCTGGTATCGACGACGGCGCTCGCGGTTGCGCTGCGCCTCCGCCTGCATCTCGCACAGCAGTGAGTGAGTGAGTGAGTGAGTGGCGCACCTTCTGCTCGAGCAGCGCGCGGCGCACGGCCACGCGCTCCTCCAGCTCGCGGCGCTCGCGGTTGCGCTGCGCCTCCGCCTGCATCTCGCACAGCAGTGAGTGAGTGAGTGAGTGAGTGGCGCACCTTCTGCTCGAGCAGCGCGCGGCGCACGGCCACGCGCTCCTCCAGCTCGCGGCGCTCGCGGTTGCGCTGCGCCTCCGCCTGCATCTCGCACAGCAGTGAGTGAGTGAGTGAGTGAGTGGCGCACCTTCTGCTCGAGCAGCGCGCGGCGCACGGCCACGCGCTCCTCCAGCTCGCGGCGCTCGCGGTTGCGCTGCGCCTCCGCCTGCATCTCGCACAGCAGTGAGTGAGTGAGTGAGTGAGTGGCGCACCTTCTGCTCGAGCAGCGCGCGGCGCACGGCCACGCGCTCCTCCAGCTCGCGGCGCTCGCGGTTGCGCTGCGCCTCCGCCTGCATCTCGCACAGCAGTGAGTGAGTGAGTGAGTGAGTGAGTGGCGCACCTTCTGCTCGAGCAGCGCGCGGCGCACGGCCACGCGCTCCTCCAGCTCGCGGCGCTCGCGGTTGCGCTGCGCCTCCGCCTGCATCTCGCACAGCAGTGAGTGAGTGAGTGAGTGAGTGGCGCACCTTCTGCTCGAGCAGCGCGCGGCGCACGGCCACGCGCTCCTCCAGCTCGCGGCGCTCGCGGTTGCGCTGCGCCTCCGCCTGCATCTCGCACAGCAGTGAGTGAGTGAGTGAGTGAGTGGCGCACCTTCTGCTCGAGCAGCGCGCGGCGCACGGCCACGCGCTCCTCCAGCTCGCGGCGCTCGCGGTTGCGCTGCGCCTCCGCCTGCATCTCGCACAGCAGTGAGTGAGTGAGTGAGTGAGTGGCGCACCTTCTGCTCGAGCAGCGCGCGGCGCACGGCCACGCGCTCCTCCAGCTCGCGGCGCTCGCGGTTGCGCTGCGCCTCCGCCTGCATCTCGCACAGCAGTGAGTGAGTGAGTGAGTGAGTGGCGCACCTTCTGCTCGAGCAGCGCGCGGCGCACGGCCACGCGCTCCTCCAGCTCGCGGCGCTCGCGGTTGCGCTGCGCCTCCGCCTGCATCTTGCTCTTGCTCTGGTACGCGCTCAGCATGTCCAGCTCGTGCTCCAGCTGCATCTTCAGCTGCTGGCACTCCATCTGCAACCGACCGCCCACTCCATTACATTTAGAGCAGTGTTTTTCAACCTGTGGGTCCAAAGCCTTTGTAAAAGGGATCGCGGGTAAAAGAAAAGGTAGTGTTTGAAAAAATACGATTTTAGTGAAAAGGCTGAGCCTGTTTATTTTCGAAAAATTTTTCAAAACGCGTTTCTATTTTGGAGACGATAATAACTACATCATTTTCTAGTTTGAAGAAAATTATAAATGTAGTCTTTCAAATCACTGACATTTTATATGTTTATAGGCCTGGGGGGGGGGGTCCGCAAGATTTTTTTTACTTGTAAGGGGGATGGGTAATGAAAAGGAAAAAAATGCTGCAATTTGATTGAATCGTGTAACCTCGGCTTTAACAACTAACACCTTCTTGCCGAGCTGCCAACTTCAGGGTTAAACCACGTTTGGCCGCACCGAAATCGCATTTGCACCGGCAATGCAGAAAAGTGCGGGCACCACTCGTATTCTCTTCTCGCTCTAGCGAAAGACAGAAACGACGAAAAAGGAGTGCTAGGGAAAATGCGATTTCTTGCGGCCAGATATGGTTCAACCCTAAATGGACATTCCGGGTGCCAGTTGCTATGGCCTTGTCGTAGAGATAATGCAATAAAGCACTGGACCGGTTCTCTAAAAGGCTTAAAGACAGAACAACACTTTCTCCGTCTCGACGTCCCGTTGGATATCGAACTTTCTCAGGCACACAAATTAAACTACTATCATTTATAGTAATGTCCAAAAAATAACAGCGCGTTACAGAAATCCGCGGGCTTACCATCTGGCTCTCATCCAAGCGCACGGTCTGCTTCTGCAGCATCTCGCTGATGCTCTGGTCGTACTGCTCGCCTAGAAGAACCAACTTGCGCCGCTTCTCGTCCTTCAGCGTCTTTATCACTTCCTTCTGTTGTTCCTGTAACATAAAATAAAATGAAGTTTATTAACACATCACTTACATTCATCATCATCAGTCAAAAGAGGTCCACTGCTGGACAAAGGCCTCTCCCAAGGATTGCCACGCCGACTGGTCTTGCGCTGCCCGCATCCAGTGGCTTCCCGCAACCTTCACCAGGTCATGGGTCTACCGAGTAAAGTATCACTTACATTACATATATTTAGAATTTTGTTTACCTGTAACGTGCACTTGTGTATGTTGACTCTAGTCTACAATCCGAAATACGACACGGCGGCGATGGGAAAGCTGACATGTCAGATATGGGGAACAATCGAGGGAGATTTGAAAGTAACAGGGCCCGTTGTCGCAGATCTATCTATAAGTAGTTTACGTAATTTCTATTTACTATAATGTAAGCATAGGAAGTCAGTCTGACAGATTTTACTGTTAAAACTTGTAGAAGCATCTATGCATTCAGAAATTATCCGATCCTGCAAATATTTTAGGGCTTCTTATCGAATGGCACAATGGGCTAAGATGGAATGTTCGAGAAATTTCCCTCTCACCCGCCAGGTGGCCGGGACCCCTCTATTTCACATCTAGCGATGTTTTTTTTTTATATAATGGTTGCTATAAAAAAAATAAACTCACCTTGGCGGTCATCTGCAGTATCTGCGCCTTGAGCGCCTTGTACTGGCGCGTCTGTATCTTGCACGTCTCGCGAAACTGCTTGCGGATCTGCATCTCCTTTTGCTGTGGCAACAGGAATACATTAGTTAAGTAAGGCGAACCATTTAAAAAATGATTAAAAACAAGAAGTCACTCATAAATTCGTCTCCCAAGCTTATTAAAATTCAAATTTCTGGTGGCTTATCTAAAAATTCAACTATTTGTTCTTGAACTAAATAAACGTTTTCACAAACACAATCTAACATAATCCTCTTGTAACGATCTTGACAGAAAATGTAAATTACCTTATTATGATACTTGAAGCTCACAAGAAACAAGCTAGACTTCCAAAAGGCAGCTAAACACAATGGACTAGTAACAAACACAGTCGTGAAGAACCTAGTATCAAAAGCCATCATCCACTTCTGGTTGTTGTGCCAAAACAATCCAAACAATAATTAAATAAAACCTCATGTGTTACCTTGAGGCTCTTGGGCTGCTGTTTGAGCTGCAGCGCGTGTTTTTTCCGCAGCTCGTGTTCAGCGCGCTGCATATAGTCGCGTTGGTTCGCTAGCTCCGTCGCGTGCTGGTTAGCCAGTTGTTCCTCTCTGCAATTATCGTTTTATTTGTTGTTTAATATGGCAAAACGGCCCACCTGATAAAATCCGCCACCTATGAGCATCTATAACCCTAGAAGGGTTATCAGTGCCTTGCCTATACCTGAGGGCTAAGATGGAATGCCTCTTATGCCGGTAATTGCGCTTGCTATCTCGCGACACTCGCCGGAACACAGCACACTGCTTGGCGGCAGGTATAGAGCGAGTAGTAGTACCCACCCAGTCGGACCTTTTTTTTTTTTTTTTTTATGTGATAGGTGGCAAACGAGCAGACGGATCACCTGATGGTAAGCGATTACCGCCGCCCATGGACACCCGCAACACCGGAGGAGTCACAAGTGCGTTGCCGACCTTTGAAATGGGATGGGGGATGGGGGAATGGGGAGGGGGAGGGGGGGTTGGGCCTCCGGTACCCTCACTGACTCGGCGAAACACAACAAACGTTGCTTCACGCCGGTTTTCTGTGAGGCCGTGGTATCACTCCGGTCGAGCCGGCCCATTCGTGCCGAAGCATGGCGCTCCCACGTCTAAACCTTTTTGGACCTATTGTGTGCCGCCATGGAGATAAGATAATCAGTTCCCCATTGCCCACTTTCATCTCTCATCATCTTACCACCAGATAAGATGTTGACGAGGGCTTACCAATTGTGGATTTAAAAAAAAAACATAACATACTCGCGTCACATCCTAAGACCGTGCTATTTACTTTTGACCTGTAACAATGTTATCAATAAATTCTTGTATCTTACAAGAACGAGCTCGTACGTAGATTGTGCCGTTTTTAGTTAGTGTACCTGCCTAAAATTGTTATCTGTCATTATGTACTTCATTCCTGGTATGTGTACTTTTTTAAAGACACGTTTTGTTTACAAGTTTACGTACTTCTTCTTCTTCTTTTGGTACCATGCTCCTCAACGGATGTTAGCAACCATTCTCCGAAACTCCTCGCTCTTTACCGCCATTCAGCCAAGGGCAACGATATCATGTCCGGTCCACTCCTTGTAAGATGTCAGAACAATATGTTCTTCTTCCTCTACCTCCTATGTTATTAATAATTTTGTGCATTTACGTTGTTTTTGTGGGTTTACCTACAATATGTTGTAAAACTAGCTTGTTACCTTAACTCTGATAGGAGTACATGTTAGCTCACCTAAGCGAATGCACTCCTTTTTGCTGGCGGTACTCTAGCTCCTGCGTCTTCTCATGGTGCCTCAGCAACATCGCATGTGCCTGCTCCAGTTGTTGTTGCCTCTTATTTAGTTCCTGTAAAGCACCATTTTTTTGTAAGGACCACTGGAGTAATGTTACATAGCCCTAGCCATAAGAGCGGTTCACATAACGAGCGGGCGGGCGGGCTGGCGGGCTGGCGGACGAAGCTAAGTGAGCTAGGCGGGCTAAGATACGTGGGTTCACGCCTCTCACCCCCGTCCCCGTCACAACCTCGCGCAATGTACCACAGTTTAGCTGGGATCGTTGGATAATTAACTCGCATCGTTTACGTCGCTCGCTCGCTTAGATCTGTAGTTCGCAGTGTGAACCCAAGTATGAAAAGATGTGGAACTGAGTTCGCTCCGCCCGCTCGGTCGCGGTGCCAACTTTTCCAGGACATTCGTTGTAAATAATCTATAATTGCAATTCTAAAAAGGATACAAAAGACCACCACACCAGCCCGTAAATTACACTTACAAATTAGTGTGACTTATCTAAAGCAGTAATGGCTTATCCTATAAGATTCACTCTGTTGTATGGTCTTTCGCGTTGTATGGAAATAAAGCGATTGACCAGGTCTATGATGGATGATATACTAGCAACAGAATTTAGCGGCACGGCAGCGAAATCGGCGCCTTTGTTTCCAATCATTTATTTGCGTAATTACTGCTATACACAGTAGTCCCATTCGTACGCGCTGATTTAGATGTCACCAACGTAGTTCTTATTTAATTCTGGTTAACCGAAACGTCGCCTTGTGAGCGCGGTAAAAGAAGGATAAGTGAAACTAACTCGATCATTTATGCCGCGAATATTTTATGTCATCAGCACCACGTATCTTTACAACGCAGCAGTCCTGTTATTCTGCTGCCACTGTCAGTTATCGAAGCTCGCCTATCGGGTTCGACGACGACTCACCAAAAAAATTTTTGAATAAATGAGTCATGAATATGGAAGAAGCAAAAGAAGTATGATTAGGAGCGAATGGCGATCCGTGGTTTCAGCCTACCTCAATGGGAATAAGGCGAATATATGTATGTATGTGAATGACCTTGAGGAATCAAGTTACCTCTCGCAGCAACTCCTGCTCTTTATGATGCAGCGCCAACATGCGGCGGCGTCGGAAGCGGCGCAGTTCTAATTCCAAATATTCCTTCTGCGATCGCACTAGCCTAGCTTCTTCCACCGCTTCGGCTTGCTTCAGGTTGTCTTTTTGGGATCTGCGAAAAGATAAGGACTGAGGAAACTTCTGAATTTTATGGGCTAAGTCAAAATAAAGAAATAATAAATGACAAAGATACGAAATTAAGTGGAAAGTTTGCCTTACTACAGAAGCCCGTTTACTGTTATTGGGTGTGGCGTTTAGAGCCAAACGTTGGTGTAATGCAATATATGTACATCACAAATATTGGATTATCTGTACCAACAACGACATTCTATACATGGACTTTGCATCAGCGCGCTGTAGACGGCACAGCAGAAGTGTGCTCAAATACGATGTGCGCACACTTTTTACCTTAGTCGTGTTTTGACCGCAAAGCAGTAAGGATGCCGAAGTGCGTCGTGAAAAAGTGTCGAAATAACACTCGAGCGACCCTAAAAAAAGATGGTGTGACCTACCACCGGTAAGTTAATTTTATTTATAAAAGATAACACGCGAAAATGTGTAAAAAAAGTAGAAAAGCACTGAAATTTCAATAAATTTCGTAAATTATTAAGGAGTATTCCTTTTCTTTTCTTTCATGCGCGCCAGAAAGAGACATGCGTCAGTACGCGACAAGAACATAGTCATAAAACAAAAGAGTGGAGTCGCTTTTGTTTAAATGTTTTAAGTGTAAAATCCATACTGCCGAATCGGAAGATAATATTTTTCGGGTGTATGTATGTGTTATGTATGAAGATCTATTTCATTATTAACGACTTTTTATATGATTAACCCAAAACGTAAACAAACTTACTATGGAACTGACACATGTCAATGTCATCTGCATACTACGTTTGTTTACCTTTTGTTTTTTTTGATTGGAATGAAGTATAGTCGTTTTCTTTGTTTAATTGAGAGATACATAGTATCTGGAGTCATCTTTAAATTATATATTTATCTGTATAAAACTGTTTGTATCAAAATACAAAACAAAATCTGTATAACAACATGCTAAGTTATATATCTGCAAATTTAAATCATATACATTTTAGTTATAGCTCCGTGTCCTATTTTTACAACACGGGAAGGCACACATTGTTATCCATTTAAAAATCACATTATATATATCTGGAATTCTAATTAAATCAATTGTACAATATTTCAGAAAACATTACGAATGACAGTATTTGAAACACTAGTTTAGGATGCTCAATACAAAAAAATATAATTCAAATGCTACTCCACGCTACTTATGTTCTCAAGAGTCACGCGTTCGGCTTGCGAGATGACGTAATATGAAATAGCAATTCACGCGCTCCATTTGTAAGAAAGAGATAGGCTGTGTTTCGTTTGTTTCTACGACGTTTACTATTGATGTATAGTGTCCTTGTGCCGCGCTACGATGCCGCGTTGCTTTAGCGTGCAATATCCTTAGTTAAATATCATTGTGTACCAACATCTCAGTGATATTGCTGAATATATTGGATGAAGTACGTAACAAATCATCTAATCCATTTACCCTAATGGCATAAACTGTCGCGTTTCTGTTCTAGAAACAATATTGCGTTTGCTTTATTATTTTCTGGCATCACTAATATTCTATTGTTATCACCATCATCAGCCAAAAGAGGTCCACTGCTGGACAAAGGCCTCTCCCAAGGATTTCCACGGCGACCGGTCTTGCGCTGCCCGATTGCATCAAAAAAAAAATTATGAGCTGAATTTCATTACATACATTTCTCTCCTACTGAAAGTTCAAAAAATCATATTTGTTTTGTTTTCAATCTCATCTTTAATTTTCATTAAAAAAAATAAACAATATAAGTCCTTCAATGACGCTGAAAAACGTCACGTCACGTCTAGGTATTTCAAACATTTTTAGAATAAAATGTCGTTTTTGACAGATGATAAAAAGTTACTCAAATGACTAGTAGTCATCTACATCTACCCTATTCTATTGTATTGTACCTATTGTAATTTTGTGGCCACGATGGGGGGTGAATGTAATATAATCTCAATGAAATATATCTACTAACACCATGGCCACAAAACTGATAGGAAAATTTACTTGGTGTCTGCGAGGGTGACAGAGACAGGGAAACCATTTATACAATACACTTCATGTACAATAAACTTTAATACCGGGGTATAGCTACTCTCAAGTAACTATTATACAAAGAAATCCAGCCACCTGCTTCCGAGTGGCTGGGGGCTACCCACCAGCGAGTAGCCACATAAATCTAGTCACACACGAGTGGCTAGAACAGCGCCAGAGTACGGGAGCACGCCCGTACTTGGCGGGGAACTACGTTCCCCTTGACGATCCTCCAAACCACACCCTTTAGATCGTCCCTTACCACCATAAGTTACTACCGGTCTCAACTTAAACCCGATAGCAAGAACGTAGGTAAATACGTCCATCAGATCTCTACGGTAACACATTCCCTGTCTCTTCACACCTCAACTGTTATCTGCTTCTCTAGCTTTCTCATTATACAGTTTTAAAGACTCACCGACCATTAGTAGGTACTGCTGATCAAAACCATGTGTTCCTTCCAACACATAGTTAACAACCAACCTTTCCCGTTGGCCTCGCGTTCGAAAGTGTGTCGCCTGACATTCAGTTGCCGCCATCTTGTCCACAGTACCAACCACAGAGAACATAATGTTAGGCATGAAAGCAGGTAAGCAGTAGTACCACAACACAGGATATCATTAGACAGACATAACTTACCGACTTGTTTATGGCAGCTCGCGCACACGCGCGACACTCCCGGCGGCGAAAGAGGTTACAACAGAGCGAGAAGATGGCGCGACATTTGCGCAATCTTCTCTCGAGCTCTGTCTGCTGCAGCTCGCCTAGGCCTCGGTATGGCCTCTGGCTCATCAGCCTGAGGCGCCTCGGTTGGCACGGGTACGTCTTCAACTTGCATTTCGGAACTATCTTCCGAAGTGCTTGGAGCCGGGATATTTTCGACAACGTCCGTAGGTACAGTATCTTCCACTACTTCTGATTCTGCGGGTGTTGCAGTTTCAATTGGAGATACAGCTTCGTCAGATTGCTTCGACACGTCTACAACTTCTAAATGTTCAGGTGGAACATGTACTGGTTGGACTTCGCTTGGTTCTATATGTTGAGAACTCTGGTCATCTAGTTGTTCTGCCTCGAGTGGAAAGAGATGACCTATAGATCGAGTAAACTCTGTGTCCCCGACCTTAACCTTTGCGACTCTACAATAACCATCAGAGCCTTTGATCAAAGAGACAATCTTGCCGACTCTCCAGTTCTCTCTGTTCTTCGATTCACCTTTCAGTTGCACAAGATCTCCCACATCAGGTAACCGATCAGATTTTACTCTAGGTTGCTTGTACGAGTGTCTGTATCTTTCTCTGAGGCTAACAAGGTACTGGTTTACAAACATTTCTCTGAATTCCTGGAGAATTTTCAGTCCTCTCTTCCAACCTATTATCAAGTCCCTTTTTGTAGATGTGCAAACCTCAGGAGTATCTACTGAAGAAGGACTCATTACTATACATTTCCCCAGACTTAGGAAGTCTGCTGGTGTGAGTACATGCTCAGGTTCAGACCCGACGGATGTCAGTGGTCTTGAATTGACAACTGCTTCAACCTCTTTGATGATAGTAGCCAACTGAGTATCGTGTAACAAGTGTTTCTCCAGAGTTCACTTTAGGCAGTGTTTGACGAGTGCCACCAGTCGCTCGTAAAAGCCACCATGCCATGGTGCTAGCTGTGGTATGAACTTCCACTTTACTTCATTGTCAATGCAGAACTGACTATTCAGTACTTCTGAAGTCAACTTGAATTGGAGAGCATTGTCTGATGTGATGACTTTAGGCAAGCCTCTTGTAGCTGTGAACCGCCTAAGAGCAAGGATGCACTCTTCAGCTGTCATATCCTTAACAACTTCCAAATGTATAGCACGGACTGCTAAGCATGTGAAAAGGCATACCCAGCGCTTCTCTTTTCCATTACTCGATTTCACATACATAGGTCCGAAATAGTCAATTCCAGTAAAAGTAAACGGAGATGTGTAGTTTACTCTTTCCGCAGGCAGCGCTGGTGTGGGTGGCAACTTGTAAGGGCCACCTCCATGCTTAACACATTGTGGACATTTCCTTAACATTCTCTGCACTTGTGCTTTACCCTGTGGTATCCAGTACATCTGTCTTATGATACTTAATGTATGAGGTACTCCCACATGATAGTTTTTCTCATGAGTTTCCTGTATTATCTTGTTCGTGAACTCAGAATCTTTTGGTATCAGCACAGGGTATTTCATGTCATAGGGCCACATTGTATGTGTCATACGTCCACGGCACCTCAGTATACCATCAACATCAAGAAACAGACCTAAATTCCTGGAAAGATGGGTTTGTTTTCCGGATACTTCATCTGGGAAGTGTTGAGCCTGTAGTTTTATAATTTCAGCTACACTGCCAATCTTGTCTTCCTCCTCTGGCATAGGAACATCTGGACATTCAGGTTCTATGTCACAGTCTTCATTCATTTCTATGTCAACTTCTGTCACTGTGTCTCCTGGACTGCCTAA
Source organism: Coleophora deauratella (assembly GCA_958295455.1). Classification (NCBI taxonomy): domain Eukaryota; kingdom Metazoa; phylum Arthropoda; class Insecta; order Lepidoptera; family Coleophoridae; genus Coleophora; species Coleophora deauratella. Next base: position 5,549,872 of record OY282409.1, on the reverse strand, counting down.
GTCCAGGGCCTCCCCAGCCGAAAGAAAAGTCCGTTCAGTGACATTTTTGGCACTAGGCCAATGCGCTTCATCCTGTAATAGGAAAGTTGGTCCTTGAAACCACAATTTTTGTTTGCGTGTCCAGGTTTCAGGTCTTGTCGCTACATCAGCTGGGTTCAAGGTGGTATTGACATAGCGCATCTCTATCTTGTTTTGTTTGATCTCTTCCACTCTTCTTGCAACGAAAGGAGGAAGTAGTTTATTTGACTTCATCCAACTGAGAACTATTAAACTGTCTGTCCATAGGTATTGTTTTTGTATACTCAAGTCCAGATTGTTTTTGACATACTTCAACAATCGGCTACCTATCAAATAGCCTAGTAATTCCAGTTTAGGAATCTTGAGTTCATCTTTTTCAGCTATCGGTGTTACTCTGGACTTAGCCATGAGTAACGAAACATCTGGCTCTTCCTGTTTTTGTCCGATACATCTTAGGTAGGCAACAGCTGCATATGCATCTTTGGATGCATCGGTGAAGCAATGCAGTTCATATACTGTGTCTTCCTTCGACATTGTGCCACCAATGTACCTAGGTATTTCTACCTCTTTAGCTGCTCCTAGGAACTTCATCGCAGTCATCAATGTTTCTTTTATATCTTCTGGCAACTCTGTATCCCATTTTATTTTCCTCTTACAGAGATCTTGAAATAGCAGTTTACTAGGCAGAAGTAACGGGCACACAAAACCACATGGATCGTAGACTCGTGCCAATGTTTGGAGTAACTTTCTCTTGGTGTTCACAGGAGACTTGGGTTTATGAGCTTCTTCACTAATCTTGAGCTTAAGTGTATCCTTAGCAGGCTCCCAGGATAAGCCAAGGACTTTTACCTTCTGATTTTGTTTTGCCCTATACTGTTCAGGAATGAAATCCATGAATGTCTCGTCGTTAGAAACCCAATCTCTAATATTCATGGAAATTTCTGCAAACGTTTTCCTAGTTTGAGAAAACAGATCCTGTGCCTGAGTGGTTGTGTCAGCTGAAGTGACTAAATTGTCAACGTAGCATCGGTCAGCTATTTCTTTCAGAAGTTTTTCGTTAGTGGTGGCGATATGGTGCCTGATTGTGGCTGTGAGCAAGAATGGGCTTGACACAATTCCAAAGGGTACTCTACAGAACCGCATGTGGAGAAGATTATCTTCTGTAGGTTCTTTTTGTAGATCTTTTACCCACAGAAATCTTGTCACGTCTCTATCTTCGTCTTGCAGACCCACGCAGAGGAAAGCCTTTTCCACATCGGCAAGAATAGCTATCTTCTTGGTTCTAAACTTGAGAAGCAAAGAGACTAAGTCCTCTATCATGGAGGGTCCCCTATAGAGACACTCGTTGAGACTTTTCTGGTTAGAGACCTTGGCTGAAGCATCATACACAACTCTTCCTCTTTTACCCTCCTGTTTCACCATGTGGTGAGGAAGATAGTGGACAGGAGATGTACTCTGAGAGGTATTTGGAGTAGGAATCTGTTCTATTATCCTTCCTTCTATCTGTTCTTTTAAGATGCTGTCATACTCTTGAAGAGAATCTTTATCTAGCCTTTTCATTAGGCTTTTTAGCCTTCCATAAGCCAGTCCAAAGTTGGTAGGCAGGTCAGGTGGGAACTGGATCCAAGGCCATTTCACTTCATATCTGCCTCTTATATATTGCACAGTTTCATTGAAATATTTTATCACCTCTTCCTCACGAGTCACTTTTGGAGAGTCTGTTATGCCAATGCTTTCTAAACTCCAGAGGAACTTGATGTCTATATTTCTAAGAGGCAAATCTGGTTCAGTGAAGTATGGACACTGCGGTTCATGGCACTGACAGTATGTTACAACAGACAATACATCATGTTCTTCAGTCTTCTCTAAGTTACCAGAGACAATCCAGCCAAAATCAGTATCAATCAGAAAAAGATTTTCATTTATCTGGATATTGTTGTTTCGCATGAACGACACATAATAATCACTGCCAATGAGTAAATCAACATCCTGACCCACAGTGTCATCATCCGCTACAACATCTACCAGTGAATTGCTTGGAAGATTAGGCACTGGTAATCGGTCTGTGATGTGAGGAACAATATTTACTCTCAGCTTCTTTGTAACACCACGCTTGGTTTCCATGAGAAGTTCTGCAGATGGACTAACAGTTTCTTGAGGTGAGCAAGAGCCAAAAGTAAATATCATTAGTAGGTCTTCTTTATCAGTGGTGAGCTGTAATTCTTTAGCTTTCTTGGCTGTGATGTAGCTTCGTTGGCTACCACTGTCTAATAGAAGCCTACTTCTCTTTATGGCTTTATTGTTGGGGCTGCATAACTGGACTACGGCTGTCTGCAAAAATATTTGACCATGAGACACATTGCAAATAGTGTTCCCCAAATCCATGTTAGAAGAAGGAACGTCAGCCTTACCAAATGTTTTTGGACACAATATCTGGTGGTGGTCTCCTTTACATCTGAAGCACGGTCTCTTGTTATTGCATATTCGAGCAATATGACCATCTTGGAGACACCGGAAACATTTCCTTCCAAGTTTCTTCTTGCGGTCGTCCATGGTCTTTGCTTCAGGGCAGTAACTGCTGCGATGGTCTGCTTTGCAAAAAATGCAGGGCAGTGCAGACTTCTTCTTTAAGGTTGGGGCTTCCGTTTGGTTACACCATCTTTTCTTTTTCAAGACTGGTGCCTCTGTTTGTCCACTCCATTTTCTCTTGTTTGGTTGGTTTAAGGGAGGTCTTCTTTCCCTTTTATTATGAGGCCTGGCTTGAACATGTAGAGCCTCTGTTGACGTTCCTGGAGTGGCATCAGAAACTGTGGTGTCCAAAGAAGAACCAGGTCCTTCCATTGATTCGGCCCGCTCCATAGCTGAAACTACTTGGTCCAGATTTTTTCTCAAAGTAGTTATCGAACGGTCTTCTGGAGACAAAAGGCTTACATGGTACATCACTCTATTAGGGAATTTGTTGGTTATAGTGACCCGCAAATGATTGCTTTCAATATTTTCCCCCATACTATGAAGCACACGTAGGTGTTTCTCGATGGTGTCTAATTTATGTCGACACTGATGAGCAGAGTCGGCCGATTTTAACATCTTATTTAGGGCTTCATAATGTGCATCCAGCACCCGATCACTCGAACCAAACCTCTTCTTCAAAGTGTCGACAGCTATGTTGTAGTTTGCGTTCGTAGTTGAAAGACCTTTTACAGCTTCCAGTGCCTTTCCCTCTAGTGATGCCACCAAATATGAGAATTTCTCCACATCTTTTAGCTGTTTATTATGGATGTTCGCTTCGAATTTGTCCCAAAACTCATTCCAGGAGAGCAAGTCTCCATTGAATTTTGGCAGCTCAAGTTTAGGAAGACGGCAAGTTGCAGTTGCAGGCTGAGAAACCTTCACGGTCTCCAAGATCGACTGCATCTCAGTCACGATTTCCTCAGCCTGCATCTGATCTTCCAGATATTTGGTAGACGTCGTAGTTGGAATGTCTACCCCCTTTTCTATACATAGCAAAGTTTCCTTTTCAAAATTTTCAACACAAGATTTTAACGAAAGAAATGTCTTATTAATTAAATGTTTTTCAGCACCATCAGTTTTACAGCTTGCTAACAGTTCGTTGGCATCACTAAGAACTTGAATCATTTTAGCATGCCGGGTTTGAAGGCGCAAAAGGAGTTCCGCCATTATGGAGTAAAAAAAGGGCGTCCTAGTGTTAGTGTTTTTCCCGTTTGACGTCAGCTGTAACAATGCATAAACGAACTTTAAGAAACAAATTAACTAGCTCCCATAACTCGGTATCACAATTTATCCCCTTTTATCCATAATGGGAGAAAAAATACTACGTACAATGACGCTTGGTACATACCTCAAGGGTCTTGACGATGGGCTTAGGATCAATCCACACAACACTAGGACACAATAACTCCAGATACGGACCAAAGTAACTTTGAAATCAACATTGTACGTAAGTCACAAACTTTTCGCACTAGAAATCACAACTTCGAAAATTAATTCAGAAAAGTAACAGACGCCATGAACTCACAGGCAACAACGAAAATGACGCCTCAGGTTCACCAACATTACCCTGCATAAAAAAGATATTCAATTTTCCATCAATCACAATTTTCCTTGTTTTCCGTACAGCCAATCAAGAAATCGAATTATCGATACCGCCTTTTATCAACTAATTAGAATCAATTACTCGACAAATCCGTAATACCAACATAAACAAACGAAACCGCCAATTCGTTTTCAATTACATTATTTGACAGTAAAACTTCAAATGCTAGAAACAACCTATCACGTGAAACGTCATGACAATAACATCCAATCAGAACGTGTATAATTCATTCGTTCTCACTTCCGGTATTAATTAAAATCAAAAGTGCAAAAAAGAACAAACACAGTATTGCCATATAGCTAAATGGGGAAATTCCGCAACTTTGCCGATTATTGTGAAATAATGTACACAAATCGACAAATGGTACTCTGAAACAAAATTACATTGAAATAAAACAATAATAAAGGCACAAAATAATAAGAAAGTGTCACAGTAGGATTAAGTAAATAAAACAAAGCACCCTCAATTTTTTTTTTTCTTTTAATAAACACAGTACAACAAATAAGTAAAACAATAAAAAAGGTAGAATTGAAATGAAATGTAAAATCTTGTTAAAATGAAGAAATTATGTACAACAGTACCCTCAGATCCAGCGTCTTATTATTTTTTCAAAATTAAACAAAATTTTAGGTTTTATATGAGAATTTCGAAACTTATGTTGTGAAGTCGCAACTTCACAACGAAGGATGTCCATGAGCAGACTTCGTCGGGTAATATCAAATGCGTGCACTTCCACCTCCAGTCGCCGTTTAGGTGTAAACCTGATCGATTTCAGGAAAACCACGGGGGAGAGGAAAATTAAACCCACTCGTGTGCGTTGCAGTTACCCAGTCCCTAGACATCCCCCTTTGCAAAAATATAAACATTTTAAACAGACTGACGCTGGACAAAGAGCGTAGACTGTGCCAAACACACCTTCCTGGGATATCGTATCCCAGCACCTCCACCAAATTTTGTGGCCACGATGGGGGGTGAATGTAATATAATCTCAATGAAATATATCTACTAACACCATGGCCACAAAACTGATAGGAAAATTTACTTGGTGTCTGCGAGGGTGACAGAGACAGGGAAACCATTTATACAATACACTTCATGTACAATAAACTTTAATACCGGGGTATAGCTACTCTCAAGTAACTATTATACAAAGAAATCCAGCCACCTGCTTCCGAGTGGCTGGGGGCTACCCACCAGCGAGTAGCCACATAAATCTAGTCACACACGAGTGGCTAGAACAGCGCCAGAGTACGGGAGCACGCCCGTACTTGGCGGGGAACTACGTTCCCCTTGACGATCCTCCAAACCACACCCTTTAGATCGTCCCTTACCACCATAAGTTACTACCGGTCTCAACTTAAACCCGATAGCAAGAACGTAGGTAAATACGTCCATCAGATCTCTACGGTAACACATTCCCTGTCTCTTCACACCTCAACTGTTATCTGCTTCTCTAGCTTTCTCATTATACAGTTTTAAAGACTCACCGACCATTAGTAGGTACTGCTGATCAAAACCATGTGTTCCTTCCAACACATAGTTAACAACCAACCTTTCCCGTTGGCCTCGCGTTCGAAAGTGTGTCGCCTGACATTCAGTTGCCGCCATCTTGTCCACAGTACCAACCACAGAGAACATAATGTTAGGCATGAAAGCAGGTAAGCAGTAGTACCACAACACAGGATATCATTAGACAGACATAACTTACCGACTTGTTTATGGCAGCTCGCGCACACGCGCGACAATTCTATTATACTCATATCTATTTGTTTCCATAGACTCACTGCAGCGTGGCATCCCGCTGTCTCTTCGGCGTCGCGTCGTCCATACTGAGCTCCTTTTTCCACCTCTCCTTATTGGCCTTGTACTCCCGCTTGCGCTGCGCCTCAAACGCCTTCTTTTCCTGTTCCTGCCTCGCGGTAATGTCCTTCAAAAGCTTCTTTTCGGCCGCCGCGTTAAGCTTCTGCTTTCGCTCCAACTCTTGCGCGTGTTTTGTCTAGAAAAAGAACACCGCTATGTTAGTTATATTTTCGGACAAAAGGAGATTAAGACTCCCAACTGAAATGAACTGTCAATTTTTATTTTCATTTCAACTAATGTCAAATTAACGTTCGAAATAAGCACATGATCAGAAATATCCTGTACCACATTTGTTAAAGTTTAAAACTTGTTTTAGTTTAAGAAATAAACTGTTCCAAGCTAAAATATACCTCTATTTCTGCGTTCTAGTTAGTAAAAGCCTTAAATGAGACGTATCATAAATCTCTAATCGGAATGCGTATATGCATATACGCGCATGCGCATCGGCGCACATATATGCATACGAGATCTTAAAAAGAATAAGAAAAGCGAACTCAAAAACCTACCTTAAAAACCTCATCAATGTGACATGTGAGATGGCACTACTATGATCATACACACTGATCTCAGGCCCACACAGCTTCACATTCCACCAGACACAGTCAATCTGAGGCGACATCTCACCTGAAGCCTCTCCAGTTCCCTCGACAGCTGCTGCAGTAACGCGTCGTACTCCCTATCGAGCTGCGCCTTATGCGCGTCGACGTCCGCTTTACAGCGCTCCTCTAGCTTGAGAAGCGCTGCTTGATGCTCTCGCCGCATTCGCTTGTAGCCCGACATTTGTTCGTGCATCTCCTGGTAACAAACAATGGAATACCTATAAACATACTGATATGATACATGTTTTCGTAAATCTCAAGTGATATGTAGATATATGTACTTGACTACAAATAAGAACGTGTTAACAAAAAAGAAGTATTCGTGCTTCACAAGGTACATTAAAGGTGACCGCGGATCATTTAGATTAGAACCGAACGAAGCGATCGTGCCGAATAAATCGAAATTTCTTATGTTCTTGACGGTTTCGAGTTTCGATTCGGAGGTTTCGGCGGTTTCGGCGGATTGGTGACCGAGGTTTCATACATTGTGATAAAAGAAAGATTTGCCACTTTATTTTTGTACTGTTTTTTTTTACCATTTCCTTATATTTTAAATGTATGTAATGTAACGAAATTGTATTGACTTGAAAAATGGTCGGGAAAACGCTTTGGAAGTTCGGGCATAAAACTAGTAAAAAAAATAATTAAAAATCTGCTTTTTTTAGTAGTGATAAAAAAAGGAATTCACCTGGTTATGCTCCTTCTGTTGCTTGGTGACGATGCTGGTGGTGCGTATCGTCGCGAAATTGTTGGCACCGTGGTCGGAAACCAGCGACATGGCCGCCGACACGTTGTTGCTTATACCTGAAAATTAAAACATTTTATTTCTTTTCGTAGGACATTTTTACTCGAGCACTGGGAACAAATTGGCTTAGTTTGCGCATTTTATTACAGACAACTCTATATGAAAATGTCAGTAGGTAGATAGACAATACTGAGAAAATTTTAGGCCGCTCCAAATCTACGGTACATGCTGCCGAACTGAGGGACTATTCTTTATACTTTTGTTATGTTCCAATTTAAATTTTGCAGACCACTATTATTTTTCTTTTACTGTCTGTTAAGGAAGAGCGAGGCTTCCTGATACAGGTATTTTCATACTTACTAGGAAGTCTCAACCATGTTTGTACTAGCTGTAAGACTTAAAAAAAGGAAAGTAAACATTTTTTCATTTTCATTTTTTCATTTTCAAGTTACGGGTTTTCAACGAGAAATGAAAGAAGTCCTTATATCAATAATCTTATATTTTGCCAAACTAATGCACTGCTCAACAAAGGCCTCTCCTGTAACTCATCTTCTGAAAGTCGTATCGATGGTATCAAACAACTTTCTTAATTTGAAGTTATATTGTTTTATTGGGTTAGCCTTATACAGGGTGTAACAGAAAGGTGTGATAATACTTCAAGGTGGGCTTTTACCCATCAAACTGAACAACTTTTGTTCTACAACTTTGTTGAAATCGCAAAGAAATTTTCGGACTTTTCATACAAACTTGGTTCGCCAGATGATCGATTTGTATGAAAAGTCCAAAAAAAATTTTGCGATTTGAACAAAGTTGTAGAACAAAAGTTATTCAGTTCGATGAGTAGAAGCCCACCTTGAAGTTTTACCACAACTTTTTGTTACACCCTGTATAAATTAGAGAGCCACCAATTTAGTTTTGAGTACACCACCTTACTAAGGAGTCATACTTTTGTCGTGATTTTCCATAGCCAGCCATCCATAAGGCACTGTCGGATGTGAGCCATCCATAAGGCACTGTCGGATATAAGGCATTTCCAATATTTGATCCCTTTAGATACCCTTTGTACCACGTACTATCCATCATCGCTACCCCAACCCTTATAATAAGAACAAAAAGAAGCACTCACGATCCCTATTGGCCTGCCGCCGCTGCGTGTTCCTATTATCATCGCTGCTATCCTGCGTGGACCAAGTCGAAGGCGCATTCACGTACTCCCTATACTCGTTCGCGTGTCGCTCTCTCTCTCGCTCTCGCTGCGCTTCGCGTATTGCATCCCTGTTCACGTAGTCATCCGCCATGTCGTCGCAGAGGGAATCCCGGTTGGCGTATTCGCGTAGCGCGTCTCGGTTTACGTAGTCGTCGCGAGCCAGCGGGCTCTCGCTCTCTCTGCGTGCAAAACACCAACATGACAAATACCAGCGCTTGCCTCTGAAATAGATGTGTGCAACTAACTACGGTGCGAAGCTATATACAGATACGTTGGGAATGAATTAATCAATGCGTGCTACTTGATTGAGATATCAAACTTGCACTATGCAATATGATAAGCAAACCAAATAAAACATAAGATACATAATAATATATAATTGTAACCACACCAACTATTCAATACAAAAGCACTACATTAACAGACATGATGCATGCAAGACACAGAAGAGTACAAATTTGTATTTTCTAATTAAAATACAAAAAAAATATATCACCAAAATGAGTAAGAACGAGTAGGAACAAATTAGTAATATAGGTATAATTCATGATTAAGATACAAAATTTGACAGAAAGATAAGATTGTACAGTAAGCATCAGAATATACATTTCAAATGATAAATATTAAAAAATATATACAGTTAGTTTCAAGGGCAGTCTAATCATTTAAAAGGTTCCCACTTCTGTAACAATTTCAGATCTCAAGGCGTCCAAAGATCCGAATGACAGAAAACTATTTGTACCAACAATATCTCAGTAAACGCTGCGTTCTGATTTATAAATAGAAAGAGAGAAAAGAATCTACCACTGTGCCGTATTAATCTGTCCCTTTTGCAGCGTCTTCAAAACAGCTTATCTGCTGCACTATGAGGCAATCAAAAATAAATGTATGGAAAATATAACACGAAGCTCATGTTTATCTGATGCTATCTGTACATTATTATGATCGCAAGTGAACCCTAGTGTGATGAGACTGACAGCTATCAATTCCATAAACCTTTTTTAATGTATATAGCGCCGGTTCCAGAACCACCAAGGTAAAATTTACCCGAAGTCTGTCTCTGAACAGTTTAGATTTACAATAATATATCCTGCTGTCAGGGTAAAATTACTCTCACGAAAATTTTCAGGAACACAATTGACGATTCAATACAGTGCAATATTCAAATATATGTTTTTTTTTAGTAGTATAGTAGTTTAATATAATTTCTAACTTTCACGTGGTTTTAAGATGCAAGCTATCATTCTATTCGTGTTAGGGTTCACTTGAGTGAAGTGACAGTATATTCAAAGGTAAGCTAGTATGAGCAGAATGGTGTACCAACCTGGCCGAGTGCGGCGAGTGTTGGTGGTTGAGATGAGGGTACTGCGGTTGTTGCTGCTGCGATCCGTGGTGATTCGCGTTCAGCTGCTAATAAGGTGAAACATACTTTGTTTTAACATTTTTCACATGTAAATATTATAGAAAAACACAATAGAATCAGAGACAGATGTACAACAAAATTGGTGTAGGGCACGTTAACTGGGGTTTTACTATAGTTCTGAATAACTTTTGTTCAACCATGATTTTTTTAAAAAACCTATTTACGTTTTAATACATAAGGATATAGATATTAAATACTCAGTCAGTAAAAAAAATCTGCTCATCAAACAACAAACAATGTTTGGCCTGTGTGGATTCCGAACCCGCAACTCTCGACTTGGGAAGTCAGCGATAACAAGGAAACCACTAAATTAGTCTTTTATATGTATAAAACTACGACATCGCCACACTGTAGAAGAAAAAAAAAAAAAACGACGACAATTCATACTGTCGAACTTCCTACCTTCATTTTTACATGCTTTCAAGCTTGACTGCACATGTTTGGATGCGATTTGCACATAAATCACTGTAGTAGTTATTAAGTAACTGAAAGTTCTTTTTAAAGGTAATAAAATACACCAGGTTACTCGAAAGTTAGCCAGATATTATTTCTGCTCTTTCAAAGAAAAACTAAATTAAATTAAATTTAAATATTTCCAAAGCGTAAAATTACAGAACCAATAAAAAAAAAATTCAAAGTGTAAATACATAATGCTACTAATGATAAACAAATTAATTCATTGATTTGGAACACTTGACACGCGGGTCAATCCAATCATAAATCGTGGCACATCGTGAACCAGAATGGGGAAGAAAACGCAAAGCTTGCAGATGGCGCTACGGACGCTTGACTCATAACAACTTTCAATTAGTTCCGCGTTTTTTATTATCGAGGTGTTATAAATTAGTTTTATTTTTGTAAAATTGTTAAATGGACAATGTACGCGACTTGGACTGTTCCTCAATTAAAGGCGAAGTTGAAAAGTACATAATTGAAAACGTAACTTTTCCCACGTTTTCTTCATCCGAGAATCTTTAGGAAATTAATGATTTCCATTGTTATTGCAACCAATCGCCACACAACGCGGCATTTTTTAATAATCTTATGTTTAGTTCACGTAAACAATTTTTTCTATACGTTTTGACAGTGAGTATGAGTCAAGCGATATCAGCGCCTCTATCGGCGAGCTTTGTCAGTTTTCTTCCCCATTAGGTCTAGGCAAATCAAGTCCGCTTTTTAATATCTGCGTAGTGCGTACATGTTCAGGAAATGGCTGTGAGACATCTCACTTGTGAAATGTTCCCTTTGACCGCCACGCTTCTTTTCTTTCATGTCGTAAGTCCAAGGATTGGGGATCGAGATCATCATGAGATCAAGTCCGTAAGAACTGTAGATTGGGGCAGAGTTAGGTACATCTACTTCCATTACCGCCACGCTACGCTATGAGAAATCATGCGACGAATATTTATGAAAATCTCAAATGCTTAAGTGTGTGGCAAGAAAAACCGTTTGGCGGTCAGAGGGCAATCTTTAACTTGCATTGTTTGGTAGGTTGTACCTAAATATCTTTTCTAAATCATTTCTAATTCGATCATGCAGGACTCGTTCGCTCGTTTCAAAATGCTTGTAAGTATCTCCTCATACTTCTACTTCAGTTCTACGGATCTCCTCATTTCTGATTCGATCACGCAGGACTCGTTATGTCGTTTCGAATAGCTGAAGCTGATAATGCGAGGTGAGACTCACGGGGCGCGGGCGGCGGCGCAGGCTGCCCGAGGAGGAGCTCTGGCTGGAGGCGCCGGCCGCGCTGTGCTCCGACGTCGCGGAGTTCGACTTCGAACTGTCGCCGCCTGAGCGTTCCTCCGCTGTTTCTTCGCTGTCTCCTAGAAAAAGTGATCAAAACAGAATATTTTATTTTAAAAACTGTTAACCTATATTCACAGATAAGTAAATTCTTATTGATTTGTATGTTTTTATTTTATTGAGTAAGATGGCTCGCCTAATGGAAAGTAGCCATGTATTTTGAATAATAGCCCTACAATCTCCACACCCCAATCGGAACTTAGCCCTTTAAATATGAATAGAATATGATCGAACATTTCCGCGATATCGGAACTATGCCTTAGCACTGCAAACGCTCTATGGGTTTTAACAAAATATTATTTAAAAAAATAGTGATAACATATTATGTGTCAAAAATCGTGATTTTGAATGGCTTTCTGCCAGTTTACTGATTATCTAGCACGAAGCAACTTCGTGAACTACAGTTAAATAAAATGCCAGTCTAGTTTCAATCTAAAAATTACTATACAATAGATTCAACAGAAATTCCACACATACCAATAGCACTTTCGTTGTCACCATCCACCATCAATATCTTCTTCATTTTCCTATAGTTCAAATTGTCTAGATCCCTGACGGCCGCCTTAGTCCGCTGTATAAGGTCTACAAGGGCGTTAGAAGACCGAGGCCTGGTGATGAACTGATGCGATAACAGCTTCGTAGAAGTTGGTCGGTCTTGTGGGTTCTTCTGGAGACACGCTTCCACGAAGTAGCGGAATACGTCTGTCCACTCTGGCGCCTGTGCGGGTTTGAGAAAGGATATTGTTAAGATGTAGATGAGGTGGAGTTTAACGATCCTAATACTTAAATAGTTCCTTTCAATGAACCCATATTTCATTCGATTTGTTGAGAATAAAACAGCACAAAGAAAATGCTGCAGCAATATTTTCAATAGCCTAGAACAACAACGACTAGAAACCAATGATTTAAAATTTTAATGAATAATGATTAATTATGATTGATGACCCAAAGAACCGTATAAAAGTTTCATCGTTTGTGTAAAGCTTGTAGTACCGCCAATTTTATTAGTACCATAAATTTTCAGTAGTTGAGGACGTCCCAAATAAATATGAAACGCTAACTGACCTGTAGGGTGGGCGAGTCGTTCTGCGCGATGTGGTAGAGCGCCGACATAGCATTCATATTGAAGTAGGGCGGCTTCCGCTCCGCCAGCTCTATACACGTTATGCCTAACGACCACACGTCCACCTGGAACAAAAATAGTGTTATTAGACCAATTACCCATTAACGATAATATGGTAAATGACTACTAGTCATTTGAGTGACTTTTTATCAACTGTCAAAAGCGACGTTTTGTTCTGATACGAATTCATTAAACTCCTGAAAGGCACGACTTCAATTTTATCACTTTATCGTAAATCTATAAATTCTTTAAAAGCTTTAATAAAACGCACCTTGCCATCGTACTGCCCCTCGTCCATCGCCAATATCACCTCAGGGGCCATCCAGTACGGGGTCCCCACAAAGCTGTTGGCGGGACACTTAATGCTGGCACTACCGAAATCAGCCAGCTTCACCGTGCCATTCTCCGTGAGGAGTATGTTTCCGGCCTTGATGTCGCGGTGAATGCGGCCCAGACTGTGGAGGTACGAGAGGCCGCAGACCACGCCCTCGCATATTGCGGAGATTTCCTCTTCGCGGAGTGGACGTTTGTGGACCTGTAAAGTTCGTACATGTTTAGTTGAAAGAAGACTTCTTTCATCGTGACATAATTTATGAATAATGTTATTAACCGCAATGGGATGATAGTACGGCTAATGCCGGGTATTGCGCTTAGTAGATTCACACCTATATAGTTGTGTTCAGTGATACCATACATCGAATTTGGTTAACTCAGATCATGTTCTTTTCTTTAAAATCTTTATTACTTTCGGGAGAGATTGAGCCCCTTAATTATATAGAGAATTAGATTAATCTAAAAGGATGCTTATTGATGGCCAGAATCAGGGTATAAATATACCGTACCGCAAAAACCTATAGTTTCTCTTACGCACAATATATGGAAAATAATTCGACAGTTATGAGCTTTTATCGTTTAAGATAGCGATTTTTTAAATCCACAATTGGTCAGCATCATGGCCGCTTTCGAGATATATTTTAAATAAGAAATATTTTGGATATTAAATAAAACTTGAGAATCAGATTGTCCCATAATGGCCTAGTTTAAATAAACAATGAGTATTCTTAAAGAAAATTAAAAGTATATTGGCATAAACAGCAGCACCTCTCGAACCGTATTTTAAAAAGTACTGGGTTATAAGACACAAAATTATGGTATCAGAATTAATCTGATCGGAGCAGCTATAGCTATGTATTTGTATATATGTATACATATAGGGTGACTTTAAATTATTTCTTGATACGAAAGGCTATGCATGTGCTCATGATAACAAACAATTTCCCCTAAGGAACCCATAGTCATATCGCAAAAAAAATTTGAAGTCTCCATACAAATCGAGCAACTGACCGGCCAAATTAGTATGAAGAGTCCAAAATTTTTTTTGCGATTTGACTATTGTTTCCTTAGGGAAAGTTGTTTGTTATCATGAGCACATGCATAGCCTTTCGTATCAAGAACTAATTTAAAGTCACTCTATATATGACTAAATATCTCATCATGAAAGTTATTGACACTAAGTTTTATGACTTTTTATTAAGTCCAATTTACCTCGGCTCATACATCACACTGGTTTGTCATACTAATTGCTAGTGTTCCACCCATAAAACAATAATACCGTGTTGTATGTCTGGAGCTAAAAGCTGTAACGTTTCTTGAATTCCTTCTTTATTTTAGAGGTATATAACTGTAAACATAGTTGGGTTATTTAACGAACGATGCGAAAGAGACTGGTGAGATTCCTCATATACACACATCAAAGTTAATTTCTGTTTATTTATTTGTAATCTGATATCAAAATACTACAAAAAAGTGTCTATTTTTACAGGGATGTACTTATTTAAACGCTTTTAAGTGCGTTTATTAAACAATTAAAGCAACTATCAACAACAACTATCTTATTCTATCGATATTTTCCTGGAAGAAATTGCTACCTAGCAAAAAGGCCTCCTATTGTATTTTTTTTCCATATGTAACATCACTTTCCTATATACATATATGTGTTATTTACTAAAATAAAGTATATTGAATTGAATTGAACAACAATGTTCGTAGTATAAAAATTTAACTGCAAAACCATATACTTAAAGCTGAGCAGTTTGAAGTAGAAACTGTTACATTAATGAAATTATGGTACAAATAAGATTATAAATAATTCTGCATTGCCTTTTTTGATGAACACATACAGCTCTCTCTTTTGAACATTGTCAAATCGGTAAACATGGTTAAAGCGCAACACAGACACAGGCGGTGCGAAAGCGTTCCGGAGGCGGTATTTTTTGTATTTCATTTTTCATTTCATTTCATTTATTTATTCATTAACAAAATAATTTGTATGTAAATTTTACATAGAGAAAAATATAAATTAAAAGTAATATAATATTTAAAAAAACCTTACAAATTTCAAAATAAATTACACACCATGCGAATGAAATTGTAATAATTAATTAAAAATAAATTGATCTAGAGAATAAATAATCATACAAAAAAAGTATACTCAAATGTCGACATACTTAAAATTAAATAGTGTCAAATTTACAAAATAACAATTATTTATTTAGGACTGTAAGAATGTCAAAAAATAAAATCTCCAAAAAAGTTGAGTAAATTATTCGGATATTGTTCGGATTAGTATGAAACCCTTCACACCAAAAGCGGGTGGGCGCTCTCAGTTCGCTTCCCGCAGGTCTGCCTTCGGAACACTACCACCCCGCGGCCGCCTGTATGTGTTGCGTTTTACTGTAATATAGTCCTGATTGGTAAATGACGATTCTAAGTAAGCATTTTTCGACTTTTGATTCCATCCCAGAAATGAAGTAATGACTTATTACCGCCTACGCTACGCGTACGATCTCTTATGTTCGATTACTATTCTCATACAGGAAGTCGATGCTGTCTATTTGTCATCGAAAAATCGATAAATAACCGACTCATACATTTTCAGTGTGTTTACGCATTTGTTTATCCATTACGTAGGATCTAAAGCCACTGTGATATGAGTTGACATTATACAGATAGGCTGCTCTTTTGAATACAAAATCGGATAATAATTACAATCCAAATGCAACCAGAAGAAGTAGCGGCCGGCTGGTAGTTACTCATTAATATGATTTATGCTTTACTACCACAATGACCCTGAATTCCTGCTCATCAACAAAACAAAGTCAACGACATCGCCTCATTTTACACGAAAACAGGAAATTAAACCTCAACCCATAAAATTGCATATTAATTTGCATCGTACGCGTGCTTTAGCATAGCCTGAATGAATAATCTACATGGGAACTAAAGATGCCTTAAATTTAGCTTTACAGGTGTGCCAGTCGCCGCCATCAGATGCACGGGATAGCATGAAAATATCACTTGAAATACCTACCAAATATTTTTGGAAAGAATTATACCGGTTACATACCGGCTTTTGTGAATATGAACCTGATCGCTTAATTCCCAGTACAAGCAAGAAAATCTCCTTTAGTACAATTTCTATTATTTGATATATAAAGTAGTTTCCCATTATGGCTCATAGCGATGGAACACTGCAATAATATTGCTCATAGTAATTATATGCTTAAGTTCAATTAACAGTTTCTATTTAATGTCATTAGGTTTTTGTAACTGTTTGAGATTTTGTTTTATTGCAATGTTTTCCCTGTTAAGTCTAAATAATCTTATGATGATGTATCAGGGCAGTAAATACGCACATTTATTCGATGCGATGTAAATAATAAGCTATTTATAAACACAATCAATGATAGAGACTCGGAAACCGTGTTATCGTGCATTCTATTGAGCAGCCCGATAAAAGAGATATCAACCTTGTTTGATCAAGTTTTCATTGATTCAACTTTATCCGGAAAACTCAGTCTTATTTCTACAAGCGGCTGACACTACTACAAGAGTCGCTGGAACCCTTTGATTGTTATAGCATGGTAAAAGTAAATCAGTTTTTTCAGTACTCCCATCACATACTCAGCCCATCATTAAAGTAATTTCAATTGAGTCAGTTAACTTGTTTATTTATCTATTTATAGGTTACCTTTCAGATATTGTTTTACGAGGTATTAAAGGCAAAAAATACAAAGTTTTCGCTACACTACACATGAAACAAACAAAGGTTAGAAATAAGACGAATTTAGAGGTTAAAAATGAACTAAAAAGGGCTGAATGTTGATAGTTACATTCAAAGATTATGTAATGGATAATCTATTAAAAACTTAAAAGTATACCCAATAGAACTACGATTTTGTTAGCTACTAGAATATGAATAATTTTAAATGAATACACGATTATTTGCATTTAGACTGCAAATAAAATTAGTCAATCCAGGCGGTTGTAGCATCGCCGCGCCGTTCATTTCTCACACAGGAAGCTTTCTCGGAAATCACAGATAATTATGACATCATATTTATTGTGTGAGAAAATCTGAATATTTGGTCTGGGGATTTACTAAGAATTAATATTTAAATTACTAACACTTGTTATTTTTTTTTTCTTAGTACTTACCAAGAAAAAAGGATAACTGTTAAAGAATAAATTCACAGTTCCTTGAAAACTGAAGTGAAAAACTTGATACTGATACATAATTTATCAGTACTATTGTTAATATGAATTTTGAGCAAACAATTTGCGAACTGCTATTGCCCTCACAAAAAGAAGGTCTCGATGATTTTTTCCACTATCTAATTGGAAATTAATTTTAGTGTAATTTATGTATTAAAACTAACGATATTTTAAGATGGCAAATATTTGTGTTTGTAGAAAGAATCTTCTTCAAACTAATCACTATTTTGTGTTAATAGTTGTAGTAAACTATATCAGTCAAGGAGTGATTGCTAATGATTCATTTATAATGATTACTTTATTTTGGTTTAAGATTTTCAATATTATCAAAAATCTATTATTGAAACCTGTTCAGTTGTGCCTAAATGCTGTAAGTTTAATTTGATATTTATTTTGCACAAAACCTAACACTTGCAAAGTGTTCATACATACGAGGAGTGATCAAAAAGTTGTGAGAACGATATATATACACTCCTTGGTAAGAAAAAAAATGAATACTGGCAGGCATAGCTCAGATATTTGTAATATTAATAAAGAAAAAGTTTTCGAGTCTCTTTTGTTTTTTTCTGAATGTAGTCATTTGTTTGCTTCGTGTCAGAACGTGTTCTCGAAAATGGAGAAAAACGAAGTGCGAGCCGTTATTACAGTATATCAAGTAAGAGCGTAGTCGGCTTAATTTGTAAAAAAGTTTATTTAATAAATAAAAAATATACAGAGTCATTGTTCTTGATCAAAGCGAAAATGCAATAATATTAGTAACACGTCCAGTCACCATTGGCATCGATAATTGCTTGGCATCTCCTAGGCATACTTTGGACCAAGTTTATGGCGTATTCGTGTGTTAAAGACCTCCAAATGCGACGGATTTCTCGAGATAACTGCCTTAAAGTGTATACTCTCCTTCCACGAAGCCTCCGCTTGATGTACGCCCAAACATTTTCAATTGGATTGGCGTCGGGCGATTGAGACGGCCAATCCAATGTGACAATGCCAGATCGCTCCTTCCACTCAGTGCATAGTTTGCTACGGTGTTTGGGGTCGTTATCTTCTTGTAAGATCCACTCCTCATTTTTGGTAATGAACCAGCGTTTAGCAGCCGGTAACAATGATTTATTATAAATTTCAATCATTTTTGGATCATTTAGATTGTAGGTAAACAAGTTCAATGGCCCAAAACCCTGTTCTGAGAAGCAACCCCAAAAATTAATCTTTACAGGGTGTTTTACGGTCCGCTGTACCAATTTGTTGTTGGGGGTTGACCAGGCTCGAGGTATGGAAATATATGCCCAGACAGACGCTTCATCTGAAAAAATGACGTTACGATCGACGTTTTCCTTCGCCCAGGCAAGTCGTTTCGTCACGTGTTTTTCACTTAGTAAAGGTTTCTTTACTGTAGCGCGCCATTTGATGTCGTGGTCACGGAGATGCTTACGGATAGTTTCGTAGCATATATCATACCCCTTTTGGCGCAATTTTTTTTGTTCCTGTCGCAATGTTAGATTAGGATTGCGCGAAAATAAGTTTACTATCACTTTATTGAGTTTAGGAGTCACTTTACTTGTCGAGCCACGTTCCGGCAAGTCATCGACAGTTTTTGTCTCAATATACCGCTGTACCCATTTCTGCACGAATGCTTTTGACTTCCGCATGTACTTGGCAGCGGCTGCTTGCGACATTTTTGGGCCTTTAGAGTGGGTACAAAGGAACACAGCCTCGTAACGCGAAGCGTACGCAACGCTCATTGCGAGTAACGTGTTTCTGCGATAAAAGATCGACATAAACTGAAACGTTCTCGACAATGCATCAAGCAGAAAGGTGCCATCTATCGATGTACAAAAGAATTCGTTCGATACGTTTACTTAAAAATGAGTTGTCCCGACCACGCTCTTACTTGACAGACTGTATAAAAAAGTTAACGACGCAAGAGATTCACTGCGATTTGGAGGCAACATTAGGAGAGTCTGCTCCGCCGTATTCCACTGTCGCAAGGTGGGCTTCTCAATTTCGAGTAGGGAGAACGAGCACGGAAGACGAACATCGTTGCGGCCGCCCATTGACGTCAGTCACCCAAGAAAATGTTGTTAAAGTCGAAAAAATTGTATTGAGCGATCGAAGAGTTACCATCCGTTACTTAGTTTAAGAAACGGGCATTTCATATGGAAGTATTCAATCCATATTGAAACTATCTTTGAATATGAGAAAAGTCTCCGCAAGATGGGTGCCGAGAATGTTAACGGACAGTCAGAAACAAAATCGACTTGACATTTCGAAGAGATTGTTGGACAAGTTTCAAGAAGATTCTGAAAACTTTTTGTCTCGTTTTGTAACAATGGACGAAACATGGGTCCATCATTTTGATCCCGAGACAAAACAGCAATATTCAAAATGGAAACGGCCATCATCACCGACCCCGAAGAAGTTTCGTGCCGTGGCATCGGCTGGCAAGGTTATGGCCTCAATATTTTGGGACTCAGAAGGAATATTGTTGATTGATTACCTTGAGCGTGGAACCACTATTACAGGCCAATATTATGCAGCATTAATTCCCAAGTTGAGGAATACCATCAAAGAGAAAAGGAGAGGGAAACTTCGAAAGGGCGTGCTGTTTCATCACGACAACGCACCCGCGCACAGCTCGGCAGTTGCGATGGCTGCCATTCAACAAGCTGGCTTCGAATTGGTTGACCACCCCCCTTATTCACCAGATCTGGCGCCTAGCGATTTTTATCTGTTCCCCAAATTGAAAGAATACTTAAGGAGAAACAGGTACGAAGACGATAACGATGCCGTGGAGAGCTTTTTGCAGGACCAAGACAAAACTTTTTTTTTGAAAGGGATTGAAGCCCTGGAAAAGCGCTGGACTCGGTGTGTAGAGAGACTCGGAGACTATGTAGAAAAATAAATTATTAAGATATCAAAAGTCATTATATTCTATCTCATTCTCACTACTTTTTGATCCCTCCTCGTACATGCATACAAATCTATACATATAGAGACTGACTTAGAACCTGACAACGAAGTTTTACGCCAAGGGTCGTCGTAGGTTCCTATCCTACCCATGGCGAACAATTGAGTGATGAGCAGTATTGCTGAGTGTTAAATATCTATGATGTATTGTATTTTAATTTAAGCATATACCTCTCAATCTTAGGAAGGCTCCAAAAACTTGTAGATCGCGTGTATCCCGAATCTCAATGTGGCCTTGCGTGCGCACAGCGCTCAACAGCAGATATGGTGTTTACACTTCGCCAAATACAGGAGAAGTGTAGAGAGCAGAATACACCTCTATTTGTCGCGTTCGTAGATCTTAACAAGGCCTTCGACACCGTCAGCAGAGTGGGACTCTACACTGCACTCGAGAGCATAGGGAGCTAGTTCCGTTCACGAGCTTCAAACCATGATAGACAAATTTGCCCGAGCCTGTGACCTATTTTCCATGTCTATCAATGCCAAAAAGACGGTAGTACTATCGCAAGGAAGTGTGGAGACACCGAATATACAGCTGGGTGGCACTCCTCTTGAAGTGGTCGACAAGTTTTGCTACCTAGGTTCAACCGTGTCGAACAATCTCTCGCTTGATGCGGAGATCGATATCCGTATCGGCAAAGCGGCAACCATGTTTGGGAAGCTTAGTACAAGAGTTAAAAGAGTTCCTGATCGGTAACGCGTTCTATACCGTAGACGAATTTCTCGAGACACGCGAAAATAAACAACGTATTGAAACAGATGCTTCACAACATTTAATAGATGACAAAATCTTGTAAAATAATAAAAATAACTTAGTACACCATCATAATTTAATTGTATATATTAAGTGACATGTAATTAATAATATTATGAATAAATTTTGAATTGAATTGAATTGAGAGTGTGGGATAACAAACATCTCACAATAAAAACTAAGATGATCGTGTATCAAACATGCATCTTGAGCATACTCTTGTACGCAGCTGAAACCTGGACATCGTACACAAAACAGGAACGTCGACTGAAACTTTTATATGCGTAGTCTACGTGCCATCTTAGGCATAACATGGGAGGACAAGGTCACTAACGAAAGGGTCCTGGAGGTTGCACAGCTGCCTAGTCTTACCGCCCTGCTTAAACAAAGGCGTTTGCGGTAGCTGGGGCACGTGCACCGGATGGAGCCCTCTCGTTTACCGCGGCGTGTCCTGCTAGGTGCAGTAGCGAATGCAAAAAGATCAGTTGGCCAGCCGTTGCTACGCTTTAAAGACTGCACCAAGCGCGACATGGACGCATTCAAAATCAAACTAGAGGGCTGGAGAAGCTCGCTGAAAACACGAACGAGTGGCGTAAACGTGTGGCGGAAGGGCGCAAAACACACGACGAAACTTGGTTCAGTGTACTGGCTGACCGGAGCAACAAAAGGCATCGAAACAGCAACAATCTACCTGCCGTTCCATATCCCTGCTCCAAGTGTGGAAAAGTATGTCGCTCCCGTATTGGCCTATATATTCACCAAAAAAGATGCCTTGCAGCAGACACTGCTTAAACCGTCTGTAACAGACGTATAAGGCCTATGATGATACCTCTTTAATCCGAACCCCTCTATAATCCGAACCAACCCCCTGATCCCACGCATCCGCCGTTTCTCAGTAAGTCGCTGTACCACGCGCGCATTTCAGTACTGGGTTATACATCTGAAGTAGTACACGAATTGATAACGAAAGGAGAAAGCTTTTTTCAATGTCGCTAAATACTAGTCGTCAAAGTATAACTATACTGGAATTCTTAAAAAAAATTGCGTTATCATTTAGTTGTATACAAGTTTTGCATGATTAAAACATAGTTTCAATAATAAACACCTTTGTTTATTGCCAGAAATGCCTTTCAAAATGTCTAAATACATACTATAATCCGAATGCTCCACGGATCCGAATGGGGGGTAATTTCGGTTCTTCGGATTGAAGAGGCCCTGCTGTATAAGTATGTATATTAGCCACTGGTCCCATAGTACAGGGAATCCTAGTTTGTGGCTAGATTTGTATTTTTAACTGACTTCAAAAAAGGAGGCGGTTCTCAATTCGACTGTATGTTTTTTTTTGTATGTATGTTACGCGATTACTCCGCCAATTATGAATCGATTTTATGATTCTTTTTTTGTTTGGTAGGTAATACTTCAGAGGTAGTCCCATATAAATTTTATTTAAATTGATTCATCGGTTTTTGAAAAAATCAACAAAAACAAAAAACATAACAAAATTGCAGCTGTTACGATTGAAGTCGGTTTCTTAACGTGTCGATTGTCGTGTCGTTGTCGATGTTTATTATTATTTATAAAATGTGAAGGGCTCATAATGATAAGGAAATGTCTAATCTATCCCATTATTATATTATTATTATTATTTTGAAACATGAATTTGGGCTACTCTGACCACTTCGCGCTAGGCGAAGTGGCAGGAGCTACTCCAGCAGAAGCACAGTCGGCTGGAGGTCAGTTCGACGAGGAGAGAAAGCGTCATTATTATTATTATTAATATTATTATTATAACAGGCAAGTTTTATCCCGGAAATTTCAAGGGTTCCTGAAGGAGTTGCTGTCAGCAGTATCATTAGTTAAGTCCGTCCACCTAAAAGTAATGGGCATAAAAGGTATTTTTTCAAAATTCAGTAAGCCCAATATGCAACTACTTCTACTTCCGCGCGGAAGAAGCCACTGGCACCAAATAGTTCTTAGAGTAAATAGTGTTAAAACTATTTACTCTAAGACTTACGTCATTTACTCCATACTCCTAGTATAAATAATTGATAGACATGGGATGTAGGTTTACTACCATATTACGAGGTTATTACCCTCACGATAAACTTGAATAGGTGATGACTCCTTATGATTTGTAAAGTATTATATGGCATATGAAGTCCATAGAGATGAAGGGTTACAAATATTTTTAGTGAGGAATCAAAGGGGATTTCAGGCTTCCTAACACTAGGTCCCGTTCCAAAATCAAGACAAGATTGACCTGGCAAAAGTCTGTGACTTTTGCACTCAGGGTAAAAGTGTTCTGGAACGTTTTCTTATTTTCGGACTCTTTTCTGATAAGAGTAGCCAGTCGAGGGCCACTATATGGCACACGCGGTTTGTGAGTGTGCGCCTTTTATTGTAGTTCGTGTACTTGCACCGCCACTATCTATACCGTCTACTGCACAGGTACTTCAAAGATGCGGAACTGCGGGATGCGGCAATTCAAGGAGTAATGTACGACCTGGTGGTTTACCAGTTATAATCATGTCCCTCGAAGTTACCAGCGCGGATATTTGGGTTTTTACTTAACCTACCTATAAACATGAGAAGATGAGGAAGGAAGAAGAGGATCTGAAAGCTAGGGAACTCTAGAATTGCGAATAGTATTATGATAATAATAAAGAATAATATTATAATAGCTTCACCGCATTTGGCTTTATTTAAAGCATAGAGGACTTCAGTTCCACTTGATGATTGGAACCAGGACCTGCCTGTTGGTCGAGGGAATGAACTCAATGGCTTGAAATAGCATTCTCACGTATGAGCTCACTCTATGAGGGTTACACTACACCACAACACATTGAGGGGATCCCTCAACCAGATTTCATGTCTTTCAGATTTTGATATACTGCAGAACTGAAGTCTTCAAAGAAAAAGGAACACAGAAACTTCAGAATTAAATACATACTACCAACTCACCTCAATAATGTCAGATGCAGATCCCACACAGTATTCCATAACCAGCCATGCTGTATGCTCCCGCTTATAGCATCCCTTGTATTCAATGGTGTTTGGGTGCTCCAGTTGTTTCAAAAATCTGTGTAAGAAAAACCATCATTAAAAACAAAATTAATTATTTTCATTGTAAGCACATTACTAACCAATATACATACAATCCTAATAGCATATGTGTGATATACATATTTTTTTTATATTATACAAATACAAAAGCCTTTATTGCTGATAATAATTTACATTTTTCATTTTCACATAAGAAAATAAATTAATAATTGGTGCACATCAGTCCATACCAGCGTGTCCTGTTGACACATAGGCCTCCTCCAACTCCTTCCACTTCATTCTTTCTCTGGCTATCCTAAGCCTCAGTGTTGCATTTTTGGATATTAGAAAAGTAATAAATATGACTAGAAATATAATGGCATCATGGGATTCAACATGAGTTAATCGATCATCAAAAGTTAATTAATGAAATATTGCTCAAGTCTCATAACCATTATCTTGGAATTTACTTGTAGAAAAGATAATTTATTTCAAGAAGCATGAATATGATGACTAAAATTACTTAACATTGAAAATAAGTTTTCTCAAACTTACTTGATCTCTTTCAAGATGTCCTGCCATTTTTCCTCACTCTGTTTCCCCAAATATGACATCTTTTTGATGGCCACAATCTCCTTGGTGAGATTGCAGCGGGCATAATACACAGCCCCAAAGGAGCCATGGCCAATCTCACGGAGATCCTCAAATATCTTCTCTGGGTCATGTTTGCTGAAGAGCTCTGCTATGTCTGGGTCCTTTAGACTGCCAGGCCGTGGCATTTTTATCTGTGAATATTTAAATATATAATCTAAACATTCAAATGTTTTCAGAAGATATCTTTTATTTTAATTGAAAGTACAGTACAAATGTGTACAGTTTAATTTTGTTGTATTAATAACATTTTAGGTTCATTTTCGGTCATCACTACAGGTCATTTGATATAAGAAATCATTGTGGCTTAGCCAAGCATTAAATAACTACGTTTTTTAATAAAGAACCAATTTCCGGCTATAAATCTTAATGTTATCATTAGTTTGTTATTTTGATGAGTCACACAACATCTGTTGTTTATTGCAAATTACACATTTTTCTCCAGCAATGATAAACAGAGTAGAAGTTGACCTTGTTGCACATGTCAATTATACTGCAATCAATCATTATTGTAGATCTGCAATGCTATAATCATGTGATCTAGGAAAATGATCATTTTACATTTTGCCTGAATCTAACAGCCTGTTTGGTTTTAATTAAACTTCTGAAGCAGTACTACTGATGACTCTAGTCTGTCTCTGTGACTTGGTTGTCTGTGAGCAGACAAGTAGTTCACGATGGCATAACATGGGCTTAAACTGCTTGATCTGCAATAATAGCATAGTTGAGCATGTTTTGAGATATAGACAAGCAGAGACCAAAATTCATGCATTACAAACAAAGTTAACTATTACAGCTTTTAAATTTAGGTTTTCTGCAAATATTGAACACCTTAGTTAGACTGCCCTTTAGCTGATGTACACCTCACCAATTTTAAGGGGGAACCCCTTAAAATACCCAATAGCCAAAAGCCAACAAGACGCTATTACTAAGCCTCTGCTGTCCGTCTGTTCGTCTGTCTGTCAGCGGGCTGTATCTCATAAACCATACTAGGTAGACAGTTGAAATTTTCAGTGTGTATTTCTGTTGCTGCTATAACAACAAAAAATAGAAATAAAAATAAATTAAAAATGAAAGGTTTTCTTTGC
This sequence comes from Coleophora deauratella, assembly GCA_958295455.1. Lineage (NCBI taxonomy): Eukaryota > Metazoa > Arthropoda > Insecta > Lepidoptera > Coleophoridae > Coleophora > Coleophora deauratella. The sequence continues at coordinate 5,523,924 of OY282409.1, read as the reverse complement.
TCGATCTAAATATTGGCAACAGGTAGACGCTTGAACTGCTCACAGAGTTTGTATTGCTATAGTCACTAAAAAAATTCTACTTTTGCATAATCGGTCCTCATTACACAAATAATATTCAAAGGAAATAACACAAATATATGGAAAAATATGTTCCTGTGCAAATGATTATGGTATTATTGAACTGATTATATATTTTAGTACATATAAGTTGTTGTTCCTCACGCAGTATTTTTTTTAATTAAAAATGTTGTTCGAGAGCATCTCATCTGATGGAATCATGATTTGTTAATACACTAGCAGCTCTGTGAGTCGATACATGTATATACATCAGAGAACAGAAAGAACTTATTTACCACAATGTATGTCAATACAGGATAAAATGTACTTTATGAACCGCTGAACCGGGTGTTGGTAATTTTTTGACAGAAAGGTCTACCTATAGGAAACTCCTATACAAAGTTTGGATTGTAGAATCTGAACGGTGACCAAGCTTAGCGGAGCCCCCACTTCTGCTGGTACTCCCACTCTTGGGATCAAGTATGCTTTAGGTTTTCTCCACTTAAGGGCAAGAACTCTTCTCCTACAAAGGGGAGGTTAGGTTAGGTTTAGGTTGGGTTAGGTTAAAAAAATATATTTAAAAAACGGGGGGTTTCTACAAAAACCCTTCACATGGAGGGTGCCCCTCCTCCCCCTCACACCTCTCTCCCCCAAAATTCAGCGGTCGACAATGTACATTTTTACCGATACCTAAAAGAAAAATTTATTATAAGGTATTCTTAAAATATCTACTAGGATTTAAACTGGGATTACAGTTGTGAATCTGAACAACCTTCCCAAAGGAAGTCATAGTCAATTTGCAAACATATTTTTAGAGTCTTCATACAAGATCAGCTGATCTGGCAACGTATATGAAGATGTATGAAAGTACAGACAAAGATATAAATCGAGTCTACAGATTCAGTATGGTATGCAGCCCTGTTAAGTGCACCCCAAATAACCTATTACTATAATCAGTCAATTATTGCACATTACAGCTGCCAGTTTCATACCAATTGTTACATGTGTAATTGTCCAGTGTGCAACCTTAGGTGTTTTTCGTTGAACCAGAGAAAGAAAATTATAACAGTAGATGTGTTGTATGTAAATCAATTAGTGATGGAAGATAATGAGTGTAGCTATGTTGTAACTCAACTAGTGAAGGAATAAGATGATCGAACGTACTGCTAACGCCAGCTGCAGGCCGGCGGCGTCGGTCACTCAACAAGAGCGCTGGCTGCGCGGCCCATCCTCCGCGGCCGCTATCTGCGACACTCGGAAACGCCGATAACAGCCACGTATCACGAGCGCACTGCCGGCTCGAACACCCACCCGCGCACTGCACCACTTGTCACCTCCAGCACTATATTCTAATCTAATTAGTGGCAGGACAACACCGCAGCACTGATCACTGAACCCACCACGGTGTCTTCACAGACCCCAACCTCGCACTCCCCGACAACACCGTCCGACAACGAAACGTTCGGGGGAACGCCTCTCGCGACCACTATAATCGAAAATATCATTTATCACCGCCGCACGAAAACGAAAACTGAAAATATTGCAAAATACTTGGCACTTACAATACAAAATTTCGCCTCAAAATGGCGTTGGGGTATCGTGCGCAATGATAGTTTTTTGTTTCATAAGGCACACGGTTTATTATTTTTCATCACTGTCTGAGATCACTTCATTACATTTACATCGGTATTTGTTTGTTATACACATGAAAAACATGCGGTTCGTCAAAAATACAATGAAAATTATTTACAACTTTCCCGTACACAAGAACAAGACTTCAACTTTCTGAATCAAAAAAGCGCCCTCTCGCGTAGAAAAAAAAGACATAATTTACCTCGGTGTTGCCATAAACATGTTAAGGGAGGGTGTTAAGGTAAGAACGCACTACGGAATGGAACTACGCGACGCGTTTTGTAGTAAGGTACTCTGTGGCGACGCGACCGACGACGACGCGGATGAGGCCAAGCGCCAAGTATCTATTTTATATGAAACTAGCTGGTGTGCCCCGGCTTCGCTCAGGGAGTTGGTATGAGATTGCGTGGTAGTTGGAATAAAAGGAGAAAGCCTATAATCTAAGAGGTATTTTTGATTGAAAATATATTCAAACTATTTACAATTAGTTAACAACCCACATGGTCCATGGTCCCTACTGCAGGGGCACGAACGGGTCTCTTCCCATACCTCAGAAATGTTAGGCCATACTCCACACACGAAGCACGCAAACCAGGTTATGATCGTATCTGTAGTCAGTTAACCTGCGCGATCGACGCGACCACGCAAGCCGCACTGAGCGACGACCGTTTCTGCTACAGTACTTGTTTATAAACTTTTTCATTTTGTTATCCGGTTCCGGGGTACATATTTTTCGAATTCCCTACTCGAGAGCAAGCTACGTATAGCTGACCGTGAGAAACGCAGGAGTCTTCATTTCAGAACATTCCATAACATTAGTGTTCCCTTGTGTGCACCTTACCCCTACCCCTCCACCCCTCAGCCCCCTCCCTCCCCGCACCTCAGCCCCCCCCCCCCCCCCATATCCCGCGAACAGATTTTTTGCCACCCACATCCTCCCACTTTCACCCACCGATACCAAACTCTCTTACTTTCGAATGCACACCAAGGGCTATCTATCAATACAATCACGAGTGGTTGGCAGTGGATGATTTTAGATGAAATAATGAAAATGATGCTAGATTTCTTAATGGTTTAATATCAGTTAAATGTCTGATAGACAAGTAAGGCTATAAACTTTCATAATTAACAATATTGCCCTACATGTGACCGCGGGTGATGCTAAGTGCAACACTAGGCAACCGCCGCCGTCTATACCTTGTGGATAGAATGGTCAAATATACCACACGATAAGAAGAAGAAGAACAATATTTATGTTACACATGTTTTAATATATATAGGGAATTTTGGGGTAATATTCCCAGGCACAATGGGAATTTCTGGGAATATTCCCATGGAGTAAAATACTTGAAATTGGAATATTCCCTCCGGCATATCAGTATTGGCAGCCTCATAATCGGATTTAGATATTCTGATTATGCCAATAAATACTGCCTAAATGCTGCCAAATCAAATAGTGCCGAAACTACCGAATGGAAAAAGTTGTGCTATCGTAGTTTTAGAGAAAATCAAGTTTTCAACTGAGGCTGCTATCGTAAGGTTCCGCTAGCACACTCATTTCTGGGACCAAGGAACTCAGAACTAGGGTTTACAATCGGGATATCAGGATATCCGTTTTATCCAGATATCCGTCAATTTTACTATCCGGATTATTTGTAGCAAATTATCCGAATATCCGGATAATATATTACATCAACAAACTTGAAAATATGTTGCCGATGTAATAACAAAACGCAAATGTATTTGGATTTTAAAGAGATCCTGACTACATAAGAAGTTATAGGGTTCTGATTCCCTTGGTTCCAGAGATGAGGCTGCTAGCGGAAAGTTACGCTAGCACTATTTAGCAGTATTTATTGGTATAATCAGAATATCTAAATTCGATTATGAGGCTGCTAACTGAACGCTCACAGTTTTTTATTATTCCTAAAAACCAAAAATTTAAGATGTATTTTTAAAAATATCGTACTTTTCTGGTACATTCGTTACCACATAGTTGCAATGGCACATTATTTTCTTTGTTACTGGGATAAATAATTAATTTTAACATGATTCAAGATAAAATTTAAAATTAACTAAATTAAACGTATCTATAAACAAAAACAAAATAGCAAAATAATCTATAAATGAAGTGAAAAATTAAGAAAATACGATGTTCATGGAACGGACGGTAAAGTAAACTATAAGGCAGTAGCCATAATACAGTAAACTTTTTATAGGAAATCATCAGTTTATATAGGCTCCTTCTAAAATACCTGAAAAAATTTAACCATGGCTTATAATCATGAAACTGAACAACTTTCCCCAAGGAACCTATACTCAATTCGCAAAAAAAAACTTTAAACATAGACAATTATCGGTTCAGTTGATCAATTAGTATCAGGACTCCAAAAATTTTTTTCGAATTGAATATAGGTCCCCTGGGAAATGTTGTTCAGTTTCATGAGTAGAAGCCACGGTTTTTTTTTAGGTATTTCATAAGGACCCTATATAATAATTATTATCATACATATATGTATGTCTATATATTATATACAGGGTGTAACAAAATTGGCGTAGGACCCGTTAACTGAGGATTCTACTCAACGTACTGAACAAACTTTTTTTTTCTATGACTGCTCAAATCACAAAAAAAAAAATTGACTTTTCATACAAATCGATGATATGTTTTGCCATTTCATTAGAATCCCCAGTTACGGGTCCTACATCAATTTTTTTACACCCTATATATACAGGGTGGAACTAAAAGGTGTGGTAATACTTCAAGGGGGGCTTCTACTCATCACACTGATCAACTTTGTTGAAATTGCAAAAAAAATTTGGACTTTTCGTACAAAGCGCGCAAGTTTGTATGAAAAGCAATTTTTTTGCGATTTCAACAAAGTTGATCAGTGCAATGATTAGAAGCCCACCTTGAAGTATTACCACACCTTTTTGTTACACCCTGTATACAAGGTGTTAAAAAAATGCGTTTGAGATTTTAACTCAAAATTATTTTTATTAGTTCAAATTATCGAGTATTGTGTGATAAGAACTCTTTTTCATTTAATTTTATAGTTTCTATCCAATTCAACGTAAAAGTGTATGTTTTTCAGAAACTATAAAAAAAAATACAATATACATTATGCTTACGACCTTATGTCTCCATTTCGTTACATTTCGGCTTCCCTTTATACCAGTGTTTTCAACCTTTTTTAATACCCGACCCCTTTACAAGTACAAAAATTCTTGCGACCTCCTAGGACCATATAAACATACAAAATGTTAGTGATTTGATCTTTTAAAAGTCTTTCAGAAGTCTTCTTCGTTTATAATTTTCTTCAATTAATAAATGATATTATTAATGTCTTTAGAATAAAACAATGTTTAAAAATAAACAGGCCCAGTCTTTTCACTTCAATCGATTTTTTTTAATTGCAGTGTATTTTTCATTACAAACACTTTTTCTTTTGCCCGCGACCCCTTGAGAAAGGCTTCGCGACCCCCTTGGGGGTCGCGACCCACAGGTTGAAAAACACTGCTTTATACGTTATCACGGATTTCAAAACGTAATGAAAGTAACACAACAAGCACATGCTAACCCTTTTAAATCTAAATTAAATACTTACTTGTGAAAATCTACATGTTTGTTTACATAAATCCAGTCTTGAGATAGTCAGCGGAAGATAAGTTTTGATTAAAAACTAAAGAAATGAATTTAAAATTCTCACTAACCTTGGTTTGCATCCCTTGCTCACCCAACTCGCTTTGGTCGAATTCAACGCACAACTGACGTTTCAAACTGGTATATTGTGGTTTTTACGTAAAGAAAAATGATTCCAGATCTGAATAATAACTTTATTTGGTAGTTTTTTTTGTATCGTGAAATATAGCTACGGTAAGTAACGCAACGGGAATTACACTTTTCTGATTCACTGGACATTAGGGTGTCCCTTATATGGACGAAAAAAATTTTTTTTGGGTTATAGAAACGCATACCCTCTAATTCTTTGTTAAATATTAAGCCTTACATAAATATAAAATTTTAACTCTCTAGGTTAATATTAACCCGTGCCGACAAGATCCCAATTTTTTTATAAAAGTAGCTATTTTTGAGTATTTCTTGATATGTAGCTAGATCGTTGTTAATATGCATATCTTGGGTAAAAATTGACGAAACAAAAAATGTAAGTAATGCTTTTAATTGACAAACAAATAAAATTATACAACTATTCAGGGTACTTCTTTTTTAAAGTCTCTTTTTTGCAGTCTGGATACAGCTTTCTATGCTTTTGCACACAGCTTAACAAGAATTGTTTTTGTTCCTCTTCTGCGGTAATTAAACCATGAAAGTCTTGCATAAGCTTTACAGCTCTTTCAGCTGTGTCATTTACAGCTTTTAAGCTTAACACCTTCCTCTTAGCTTCGATTAAAGCTGCATTATGGTCCCACGAAGATACGTTTTCTTCAAGAAAATATCAATTTTTAATCGCGAAAAACATTTTTTGCTTTTAGCTGACACGAAATCGCTCAACGACTTCCCTGTAACAATATGATTAGTAGGTATTTCGAGGAAATTAACCAAATTTAGAACAAACAACTCAGTTAAAATATTTTAAAAAATCTCTTCCCATACAAAGAGGCAGACATCTCTTCTTTCGATGCAACATATCGCTTTCTGAAGTCATATGCAGTTTCTTTTTCTAAGTTCGTTACCATATTCGCCTTGGTTTCTTCATCAACATCATCATCAAAGAGTGATAATATCACCACTTCTTCTGATAAATACCACAGGTGTTGACTGAACTTACTCAGAGCCGCTTTGGAAATTACTTTGTCAACATTTTCATAGTCTTTCAACGTTTTTAAAAAACACAAATCTTGATTCGGTGCCTTCACTGCCAAACTGCATCCGAGCCAGGGCTTCACATAAATTGCCACAATAAATAAACAAACATCTTGCAATGCTCGTTTGTCTTTAACGCTCATTTTGAATTGAGACTGCAGCAAACATATTTTCAAAGAGTAAATAGCTCTTGCCATCCATCGTGCTTGATGCATTGCGCCAGGAGGACGAATTTTAATTTTACCCTCATTATCTCCTCCCAAGTAAATAATGGATAGCTCGATTAGTTCTCGATAATCGTCCTGTACGATGGATTTCTGCAGTTCATGTTTGAAAAAGGTCAGCAATCCCTTAATGGTCGCATCAGAAAGATGCTGTTTAACGAAATCTATGCATGATTCGCAGCCTCAGGATTAATGTTCTTCTAGCTGTCTCTAAACTTTTTGAATAGTGGGATATCGGGACTGCTAGTGACTTGGTGAATTTTGATTCAAATACACTTTTGAGGACCAATTCATACACATGATGGCGGCAAGCAAACAGTAATAATTCTCTTTCTAATTTTTGTTCCAAAAGCACACAAGCTCCATGTATGCGCCCTGTATTAGATGCTGTTGTATCACAACACATAATTTGAACCTTATCAGTAAGGTTCCAATCATGAAGCGCGTTTGAAACAGCTTTAGCTTGATCTTTACCGGAAGAACTATCTAGTTTTGGTACTGCAAGAAGTTGCTCCTTCTCTCCAAAGGAAATAAGGATCGGCAGGCGTTCCTCTTTAGAACTTCTCACATCTAGGCCGGGTAACAATTTTCCATCCCAATGAACTGTAACTACTTCTGGCACGTTATTCTGAAAATTGGATTTTATAGATTCTGCTCTATCCTTTCTTATCTGTGTTCGAATACGTTGAATAGAAGATTTGTTAATTGGATAGTCGTCGCAACAAAGACCTAGTGCTTCTATTACTGCTTGAATTATATAAAAAGAATCTCTTATGCTAAGTTGACATCTGTCTAAAGCTGCAACTAACTTAGGTGTGATAAAATCTTTCCTTCCTCTTTTTGTAGTAGTTACCGAACTTTCAGATTGAGATGTGGCAGGCAAAGGTTCCTCTAGTCTTTCTTCAGAGCTGGTAAATTGGCCTTCATGTAGTTCTTGTGGTGGTGTTAAGCTGTGTGAAGTAGAAGATGTCAATGAGCTCGCTGAAGTCATTTGCTGGAGCCTCCTTTTCTCCTCTTCTAGTTTTCTCTGCCTTGCCTTTTCTTCCTTCTCAGCTAACTTTTTGTCTACACCTGCCAAGCAACCAAGGCGCCCTGGCTCTCTTTGCTTTTGTAGGAAAATTTTATCTTCTTCAATTTTCATCCTTTTAAGAGCATCAGCGTGAGCGATATCAAATAAATTATCCAAATCCTTTAGAAAATCCTCCTCACGGCGTTTAAAACATCCTGTGATTTTTTGCGGTTTTTTTGAAGCTCTCGCCAGACTTGATAAAGATCCACAAGCTTCTTCACACAGTTAGGAAGAGCTTTGGTAGGTATTCTAGCCTTTTCCCAGAATATAATACACTCCCGTATTACAAGATTTGCGCTTTCATTGACAGTCAGTTTCACTTCGCGAATATTAAAAAATATAACTGCGAGAACTTGTCGATTAGATGGCAATTTTGCACCCGTTATTTGGTGATGCACCTCACCAACCAAGAAAATACTCTTTTTAGCGCTTCTCAGTTCCACTGACATCTTCGAAATATAAAATATTACGTGTTAGTTACGCGACAATCTGAGAGTAAGTGACAAACCGAGCGCGCCCGCGCCGCACTTGCGTAGGGGCTTGTATGAACATGTTCCCGCTCAAGTCGGCACGGGTTGCAGTGCTCCAAATAAGGTAAAAATTTATTTCCGAGTATTTTAGGGTCAAATACACAAAATTAGAGCCTATGCGTTAAAAAATAATAACTCAGAAAAATAAGGGACACCCTACTGGACATAAATAAAATGTATTTTTAACTATGTAAATTACTATTCTAATCTAATTTGAGGTTTTTTTTACAAATTCAGTTCCTCATTTATACTATAACAGCATTTTTTCTTAACATGCACTATTTAGTTGTAGTTTGTACGTGTGTGTGACGCAGTAATACGCTTTTATTTGTCAAATTTTAAAGGAATTCTATTTTTCCAATATTTTTAAGGGGTTTTATTTTCCAAAATATTTTGATTTTTTTCCACGAATGGGGAAGAAAACCCAAAGCTATTTGCAGATGGCGCTACGGACGCTTGACTCATAACAACTTCCAATTAGTTCCGCGTTTTTTATTATCGAGGTATTATAAATTAGTTTTTTTTCTGTAAAATTGTTAAATGGAAAATATATGCGACTTGGACTGTTCCTCAATTAAAGGCGAAATTGAAAAGTACATAATTGAAAACGTAACATTCCCCACGTCTTCTTCATCCGAGAATCTTTAGGAAATTAATGATTTAAATTATTATTGCTACCAATCGCCACACAACGCGGCATTTTTTTAATAATCTTATGTTTAGTTCACGTAAACAATTTTTTCTATACGTTTTGACAGTTAGTATGAGTCAAGCGATATCAGCGCCTCTATCGGCGAGCTTTGTCAGTTTCTTCCCCATTGGAAATTTTCCGGAAAATTACAAATATAAATTACAATATTTGGCAACACTATTTTGTGAGTGCGTATGCGTGTGTCGGTATCGTTGCTTTGTAAAATCTGCCGGCTTATAAAAATTCGAGGTTTTTACCACTTTTACTACTTTGGATGAAAATTTGGGTAAACTTTCATGCTTTGTTTAAATATACTTTAATATAATTTTTATTTATGGCTCAATATATTATGTTTCTAGTGCTGTTGTGATCTGAAGGTTAGCTTGGTTTTAGTTAGTACAATCAAAATGGCGGTAAAGCTTGTTAGCTTGTATTGTTTTACGTAGAAACCAAAGCGTACGTATTCTGTTCTTTATCTCCCAGATTTCGTGTCGTCTTTCGGTTCCTCTGAACTATATAATTCACAGCATTGATACCCATTGCTGATAAAAATTACATGTATGTATAGGCAAGACATCTACATTCGAAGACCTATGTAACCCTCAGTGGAATCATAAAATATTTCTAAGATTAAAGGTATTATATTAAAGTAGCGAAGGGGTCCTGAATTCTCATGTGGTACTGCGTGGTTATCTGAACTTTACCTTGTTGACTCGGTTCTTCACAGCGACACCTTGATCTAAGAGCTTTTGGTTCAACCCCTAAAACTTTTGCACTGATTCAAAAATAAATATTCTTCGTCACCATAATGATTCTGCTCGACAGTTACAATTTTTTCCATATTTTCCAGTTTAGTTGAAGTCTGAACACAATGGCTGATAAGAAGAAAGAAGGGGAAACTGCGGGGGAAGTGGTGGAAGAAGAGTTCTCTGTGGAGAAAGTTTTGGATCGGCGTGTAAGAAATGGGAAGGTTTGTATAATTTTAATTTACTTTTGATATGTACTGGTGGCAGTAAATACCAATAAATAAGCTGCTTCATTGTAATTTCCATTCCTTTCCTACAATGAGGATGGTGTTAAAAATAAATTGATCAAGAAATAAATAAAAAAATATTTGCAACTGTGCATAAACAGTAAGTAAAACCAGAATAAAATGCCTGGAAGAAATCTCTTTGAAAGTGATGATGTTGCCTTTGCACATTTTGCATTGCATTGCATTTTGCTTGTTAATAGTTTTGAAATTGATTTATATATAAATACTATTGTGCTACTTCAGGTTGAATATTATTTAAAATGGAAAGGATACAATGACGAAGATAACACATGGGAGCCAGAGGAGAATCTAGATTGTCCAGATCTCATCTCCGCTTTTGAGGACGCAAGGAAGAAAAAGGAAGCTGGTAAATATACCTTTTTTCTAATCACAAAAAAGTAAACAAATCAAACATTTAATTGATACTGTAATTGTTTAGAATTAAATAATGATTCAACACAGCAAAAAGATACTAAAATTAGAGTTATAAAATTAGAATTCAACAATATAAAGTATTTAAAACTGCTAGGCAACCACCCTTTTTAACCGACTTCAAAAAAGGAGGTTCTCAATTTGACTGTATGTTTCTTTTTGTATGTATGTTACTCAGGGCTTTTAGTGGTAGTCCCTTAATCTCTTAGTCTCTTTTTTTTCAATAGGTCCCTGAAAGTCTCTTTTTTAAGAATTTAGTCTCTTAATCCTTTTTTTGAGATATGCTACCGCCCAAGTAATCAGCGTAGCCCAAGTGATGAATTATTGTCAAAAATATGATAATGAAGGCCCTAAAATTTAAGTTGTGAAAAAATCCAACTTTTATGCCAATCAAGAGATACGACTGATTATGCCGCATATTTGTACATTATGCAACAAAATAAACATATCTCTTGATTGCTATGGCATAGAAGTTTGATTTTTTACAGTTTCAAGGGACTGTAGGTCTGAGTATTTGATATAAATTTCAACTTGATACGTCTTTGCATTCCTGAGAAAAAGGATTTTTACAGACAGACAGACGGACAACGTTCCTTTTTTCCTTTTGATGTACGGAACCCTAAAAACATTTTTTTTCTGGGTATATTTTTATCTGGCAACAATCTGATGGTTAGGGATTTTATTAAATAAAAATGATTTCTTTTTGGATTTCAAGTCCCCTTTTGGTCCCTTTTCCTAAAATTTTCAGTCCCTTTTTTCCTTTTTTGTATAAGTTACTCTGCTAAAAGCCCTGGTTACGCGATTACTCCACCAATTATGAATCAATTTTGATGTTTTTATTTTGTTTGGTAGGTACTTAATACTTCAGAGGTGGTCCCTTATAAATTTGATCTAAATTGATTCAGCGCTTTTTGAAAAAATTGTTACTATTGAAGCCTGTTGTTTTTAACGTGTTCAGTGTTGTCGATTATCCTGTATGGTTAAATTGTGCCACATAAGATTGAGAAACAGCTACTCATTACAAGGTGATAAGCAAGTAGTTCATTGTGATTTATTATTGATGTAATTAGAATCGGGCTGTGCTTGTTTTACAGAGGGCAAGGGAAATAAAGTAGAAAAGGATGCCAAAAAGCGCAAGTCAAGTGCTGCAACACCAGATCTGAAAGGTGCCAAGAAATCCAAGAGTGACGACAAGAAAGCATCTGGGTTTGATCGTGGACTTGAACCTGAAAAGATTATTGGTTAGTTTTATTTCCTACTAGCCTGTTTTTCAGTGGATATCCATTATCCATTTTTATAAGTGAACCTTAAAGATTTGGCTCCTTGGCACAGAGCTTTTGTGTGACAATTCAGTATCTATTGATTTATGACTAAATAAATATCCGCAGGCCACCCTAATCACACATGGTCATTGTTGTAGGCATATACTATTAAATTTTTAAATACATTGACTAAGATTGTTCAACAAGCCACTTCTGCATTACCATACACTGCTTGATGGAAATACTTGAAAGGTTTTAATCATTTAATCATTTCTTTTCCCAATTTCAGGTGCTACTGACAGCAGTGGGGAGTTGATGTTCCTCATGAAGTGGCAGGGCACAGATGAGGCAGACCTGGTGCCTGCCAAGCAAGCTAATGTGCGGTGCCCACAAGTAGTTATTCAGTTCTACGAGGAGAGGCTCACTTGGCATACACCAGCTCCCGATGAGGGCAACAATGATGACTAAGAAGGTGAGGAAAATAAAGTATTTCATTAGTTTGTGCCCTTCTAAGGATCCATCTGATGGAAAAATGGCTTACTTTGGAAAATGTCTAAGTATTTTGTTACAATTGTATCATTAGAGTTATAAGTAATTTTTCGACCCTTGAGCAAAGGACTTGTTTGTTGGTTTTTGCACTTTCTATCACTCCATTTGCTGAAATGCAATATGCTGCTTGGCGCAGGTGTAAAACGAGCAATAGGAAATTTAACAAAGAAATATATCTTGGAAATCATTTATTTTTATTTATTTTTTCAGGTATGTCGACTTTGTGATTAAGCCCCTTAAAAGTACATCAATTTAACACTTCTATTGCTCATGCCAAGCAGATCTTGCTACCCTTTTGCAATAAGTCCATTAAGGCTATTCTTGCTGATCTCTTCCAGACCAATGAGCACTATAAGTGTTGAAAAGTGACATAGTAGACCTTAAAAGTGACATGGAACAGTGATCCACATGGTGGTCTCCATTGACATGAAGAATTCTCATTAAGATATGAAAGCGACTTCAAAATTACTTTTAAATACTTTTGGTACTGTGCGGATTCTTGATGTGTAAATGGAATAGGTATGTAAAATCATTTCTAGTGCAGTTGGTCATGGATTTTTTGTGAAATTGGCTGAGGTCTCAATTGATTGTAATAAAATTTCTGCTTGTGAGCAGCGTTTTTGTCATCTGTGGAACCAAATTCATTAAGATCCATGTTGAACTGTAGTTGATTTTAGTTTAAGAAGATGATAAGTAATTTTAAGTCTTGAACTTTTATTCCGTGTTATAAATTAAGATACTGTTGTACAATTTTTGTACAATCAAAAAGGTTTTGCTTTTATCATTTACTTTGGTTGGATGCAGACCTCTGAAGTGCATTCCTTCCATAATTCATATATAAATTATGATGACATGGTGACTATTACATGTTACTTTCAATCACAACTGTGATTTAATTTGTAAGTTATAAAAACAAAGATTCATTTAATTTTGATATCTGACATTATGTAGTGAAATGAGTTTGTTTGGATTAGGTGTTATATTCAAATTATGAATTAACATTGCCATGTAGAGCATTAAGCTTTCCAATATTGTCAATATAAATAAGTCAATAACGATTGCGCAAAACTACTGTAATATTGAAATTAATTTTTATTTTCTCTAGAAAGTAAGAATTCAAAAAGGCAATAAAGTTTTATTTCATGAGTATTTTGTTTTCTTTTAAAAAATATTTTTTGTGTCCTGCATGATCAACTTTCATTAGGAATCTGGATGCAGTCCATCATGTTTGAAGAAACTCCGATGAGCTCCGAAACATTCTCCCAAGTCGAGCTGCTCACTCTTGATACTAAATCAAATTCCATCGTTGCAACATTTTCTGAAAAAATAATAAGAAACTTGACAGTGAGACATCAGCACGTGTCTGGTACGGAGCCGCGATGGGGAATGGTGAGGGTGGGGGGCTTGTTTGCCTTTCCAGAAAATTCTGGTGATTCCTGAGACGCTGAGACGAACTTACCTCTCATTTTATTTATTTCTTCTTTTATTGAAGACAAAGTGGTTAAATCTTCTTCAATTTGTGTTTTAATGCGTTGGAAGAGTAACATTTCCTTAGTTTCTTCTAAAGACAATTCAACTGATACATGTTCTGGATCATGATCTTCATCATCTAAAAATACTTTCGGCTGTTTTTCCATAACTATTTTAATAAGTGTTTCAAAATAGTCTGACAATCAGAATGTCGATTGTTCATGTACCTTCACAATAATTTTTGTAATCCAAGTTAACGTTAAAGTCAAAATCAATTTGGCTTTGTTAGAAACACAGAGGACTTGTTAGAAATGCGTTTTCAACTCACTACCTCAATCAAACAAGTCAAAAAGCGCGCCTAAAGCAAAAAAAAGAATCCGGAAGCTCTGTTAGTCATCTGAGTTACTTTTTTATATCGCGCAAATCGTCAGTACCAGTACCATTTTTTAAAATCCGCAGGTGCGGATGCGGATATTTAAAGGCTCACATCCGCGGATGCGGATGCGAATCTTAAGATTTTTTAAAGAAAATTTGAATGGGTGCGGATATACAGGGTGTAACAGAAAGGTGTGACAATACTTCAAGGTTGGCTTTTACCTATCAAACTGAACAACTTTTGTTCTACAACTTTGTTGAAATCGCAAAAATTTTTTTGGACTTTTCATACACCCTATATAGAACGATACTAATCCCGAAATTTTTGAAAATAATTAAATACGTAATAATCAAAGTTAAAATGGACCTTTATATTTGATAAAAAGTTTGCTGCCTTTGGTGTAATGATATACTTTGATACTTAAATAATTTAAATTAAAAAAAATCTTAAACAATGTACAAAATTAAATTCCTGAAACTATATATTACAATTATAAACTATGCTGCCCTAGATCCGCATCCGCATGAAATCCGTATCGAAAATTGCGGATGCGGATGTCAAAATCGATGCGGATGCGGATATTCGCAACATCCCTGGTCAGTACCACAGACTTGCACCTCGCAATCGAGGAGCGGAGCGAGTGGAGCGACGACGAAATAATTTTTTTATGGTCATTACCATAATAACAGGGGAGATGACTGCATCAGAAATAAATTATGAGGTTGTTCCCTAAATTGTTCTCGTAATGAGAAAAAAACTTGTTTTCCATCCCATCTTAATTTTTTTTAATAATAAAAATTACAAAATTAGTCGTATAACGACGCTGAAAAGTATTATATGACGGACGTTACATCTTGGTATTTTAAAAATTTTTAGAACTATTAGAAATATAACAAAAATATATTACGAAATATCGTTTTAATATATGATAAAAAGCAACACTAGTAGTCATCTAACCATATTATAGCTCATTCCAATCAAAAAAAAAGCAAAAGGTAAACAAACGTAGTATGCAGATGACATTGACATGTGTCAGTTCCATAGTAAGTTTGTTTGCGTTTTGGTTTTTTTTTATTGGAATGAACCATACAATTTTTATTTTTACGTTGTGTAATGGAAAGTCAACTTTTTCTGCAATATCAATAAAATATTGTATTTATAATACAAGATAATTTAATTATTTCTCGAGATTCATCAGCACTCCCAAAAATCGAAGTTCCCCGTAAAGTCAAAAAGTTTTTATTTAAATCTACGCTTTGCACAAATAACAATATAATCATTCTATACATAGGCAGTATTATATTATCTGTGACATAGGTATACAGTGTGTTAAAAAGTGCGTTTGGAATTTTAAGGGGTTATTCAGAATCAAGTAACTAAACAGGAAAAATATAAAAAATCGGATCTACAATTTTTTTTCAGTTTCCCATACAAATTCTTGATTCATTACTCAGATGTAGTATGAGAAAATCAAAACAAATATTATATAGTTCGGATTTTTTCAAAACCTGTATTTTGTATTTGATTCTGAGTAGATAGCCCCTTAAAATTTCAAACGCACTTTTTTAACATCTACAGGTGTTTGGGTTTGATTCCCACCTAAGGCAAACATTTCTGTGTTGAGCAGATTAGTTTCATAATTAAGTTTGCTCTGAGTCTGGGTATCTTGTAACTAATTTTTATGTGTTAAGTCTTGGTATATCTCATATTAATTAATGGTAAATGCGACGTACTTACTTAGATCGCCTATCTACCTTCCACTTGCGCTACCGTCATGTTTTAATAGTTTTTTTTATTCAAAAGCGAAATGCTAATTACGCCAAAATAATTGGGATCTATATGGATTTTATGACATAAAAACATAGACATCTAGCTACTATTAGCGGGTGACAAAACTGGCAATGTAGTACCGCTCTAATGGACCGCGTCAGAAATATAGTGAGGAATTTAGTGCAACGCCTAGTATGGGAACCGTTTTGGATCCGGCGCTCAAACTTGGCATAGTTATTCCCTAGGCTGCTCTAAGTGGATTAAGCCCGGGAGCCAACGGGAGCCATCCCCCGTTTGGCAGAGGGACGGGGGGGGGGGGGAGGAAGTTTGTTTCTACCGCACTCCATTTGTGGGCTTATATCTCCAAAACTATTGGCACTACGACAAGTAAGATATCATTTTCGTATGACTAAAGGATGAGGAATTCATTTCTGTAACAAAAAAAGTGACTTTCCATATATAAAAAAAAAAACATTGACAAAACGTATAAAACATGACTACCTTTTTTCCGCAGATGTGTCGATTAATTTTTAATGGTCTAAGATATTAGCATGAAAAAATATATTCTGAAAGCCACACTTTCTAGAAATATAAAAATATAAATTTCATTAGAATAGCATAAAAATAAAATGTAGCATAAAATAGCATAAGTAAATAAAATGAATCATCTAGCGCCCAAAAATGACTGTTAAGTTACATAATATAAATAGGTACCTACATAATATTATTATTTTATTAATTACATATTTCTCGCACGCACAAAATATTTGTCACGTAAAACAAAAAATATTTTCCTTATAAAAACGTACGTAACTATTTCTCATACGAATTATGGTGGTTTATTATCTAACTAGCGTTGTATTATGGTGGTCACGTTGATGACCCAGGTTAACTGACTTCAGAAAAGGTCATACATACATAACCATAATGAGTTGACTCTTATTGGCGCATTAATCTCGTGACCGTTTACGTGCTCCGCAAGCCTCGTCAAATTATTTTCTTGACAACTAATGAAGTCCACTCTCCGACCAGCGCCTATACAACTCCAAAACCCCGAAAGCTTTCAGCTCGAGTTGCACAACCGCTTCGAATGCGGAAGGTTTGTGGAAATTGTCCAAACGGCTGAGAATAAAGCCTTCAAAATCAAACGTTCAAAAAGAACATCTCGGATCTCGGACCTCACCAGCATGGAGAACAGACGGAGCCTAATTCTGAAATCCTCTGAAGATGCTTGTCAATATCGGCGACTAAACAGACAGATCTCCAAGTCCTTGATCCGCGATATACGTCAATTTAATACCAATCGTATTAAAGAGGCTATCGAGTGCAATAAAAGGTCAAAGTATTCGCAAGGGATCTGTCTGCTGGTCAAAGCCAAGCCCGAGCTGTTGGAAGAGGTTGAGAAATTCTACGGACAATTATACACGACTACATTACATGTTTACCTGTCGTCAGTAATCTGGCACAAGATCCGAGAGCCGGATTGACCCGACACTATACCGAAGATATCCCAGACTTCACCCTGTGTGAGATTAGAATGGCTCACAAACAGCTTAAGAACAACAAGGCACCGAGTGATGATCGAATTACGGCTGAGCTTCTGAAAGCAGGTGGAGAACCGGTACATATAGCTTTTCAGAAGCTATTTAATTCCGTCATGCTCGAGGGACGAACGCCTACAGCATGGCACAGAAGTGTGATCGTGCTCTTCTTCAAGAAGAAGAAGGGTGATAAGATAAGACAAGCTGTTTTCGAGAGTCATTACGAATCGTCTCGAAAGCAGGTTTGACGACTTTTAGCCTCCCGAACAAGCCGGTTTCCGAAAAGACTTCAGTACCGTAGACCACATACCTAAATACGCTGCGGCAAATTATACAGAAGTTCGAAGAGTATAATGGCTTTTGTGACTATGAGAAAGCCTTTAAATTCGATCGAGACCTGGGCTGTGAAACAGTCTCTCGGACGGTGCCAAAATGACTATCGATACATCGAAGTGTTGAATTGTTTGTATGTAAACGCCACCATGTCGGTCCACCTCCAGGATCAGAATTTAAAATCTATTCGGCTGTAACGTGGGGTGAGACTGGAAGACGTTTTCAAGCTTTTGGACAGGAGAAGACTCGGCATCAACATCAATGGTGAGTACATCACTCACCTTCGATTTGCTGACGACATCGTGATCATTGCTGAGGCCTTGGAGGAACTAGGCGCAATACTCGATGGACTTAGTAGAGTCTCCCAACAAGTGGGTCTTAAAATAACGTGGATAAGACGAAAATCATGTCAAACGTCCGTGTTACACCCACTCCTCTGAAGGTTGGAGACTCTACACCCGAAGTTGTTGAAGAATATGTATACTTGGGACAAACAGTCCCATCAGATAGGTCCAACTTCGAGAAAGAGATCAATAGTCGAATCCAACTCGGCTGGGCAGTGTTCGGGAAGCTCCGCAATATGTTCACGTCTAAAATACCGCAGTGTCTCAAGACTAAAGTCTTTGACCAGGGTGTTGCCAACTTGCCAGTGATGACATATGGATCCGAGACCTGGGGTGCCATTCCGTAAGCTCTCGCTAACCTCTCGCAAACTCGATTTTAAATTTGGAAGCGATTGGAGTTGTCGAATTTAAAATTTCGAATGATAAAATCGCAATATGTTTACTATGGGCCTCATAAGAAGTCTTAAGGTCACCCAAAAGGCGATGGAGCGTGCTATGCTTGGTGTTTCTCTACGTGATCGAATCAGAAATGAGGAAATACGTAGGAGAACTAAAGTTACCGACATAGCTCTCAGAATCGCTAGACTTAAGTGGCAGTGGGCGGGGCACATAGCTCGTAGAACAGATGGCCGTTGGGGCAGTAAAGTTCTCGAGTGGCGATCGTGCACCGGAAGACGCAGTGCAGGCAGGCATCCGACTCGGTAGACCAACGACCTGGTGAAGGTTGCGGGAAGCAGCTGGATGCGAGCCGCACAGGACCGTTTGGTGTGGAAATCCTTGGGGAAGGATTTTTCCGGCAGTGTACGTCTTTCGGCTTAAATAAATATTTAAATAATAATATTATGTACCTTTTTATTTATTATGTTACTCAAAAATCATTTTTGGGCGCTAGATGATTCATTTTATTTACTTACGAACAACAGATACTAAAACCGCGCGTTTTATGCTACTCTGCCGAGCATCAAATTATATTTTTTCACTAAGTATTTATTACGCTAATCCTAGGAAATGTGGCTTTCAGAATATATTTTTTCATGCTAATGTCTTAGACCATTAAAAGTTAATCGACGCATATGTGAAAAAAACCACCCACACTTCATTATCTACTTGTTGGGTCGCTCTTCTTTTGGGGCTTATATCTCCATAACTATAGGTATCAGGGCAAGTCCGATATCATTTTCGGATATTTCAAGGATGAGAAATTTATTTCTGCAACAAAAGAACATACTTTTTATAGAAAAAAAGAAAGAAATATAACTTCTGAACGCGCGTTTTATGCCACACTGCCACGCATTGAATTATATTTTTTTCACTAAGTATTTATTATGCTATTCTAATAAAATTTATATTTTTATAATCCTACAAAGTGTGGCTTTCAGAATATATTTTTTTCATGCTAATATCTAAGACCATTAAAAAATAATCGACACATATGCGGAAAAAAGGTAGTCATGTTTTATACGTTTTATCAAATATTTCTTTGTTTATATATAGAAAAACATTTTTTTGTTACAAAAATGAATTCCTTATACTTGAATCATACGAAAATAATATCTCACTTGCCCTAGTGCCAATAGTTTTGGAGATATAAGCCCACAAATGGAGCGCACCAGAAACAAACTTTCCCCTCCTCCCCCTGCCAAACGGGGGATGGCTCCCGATGGCTCCCGGGCTTAATCCACTCAGAACGGCCTAGGGAACAACTATGCCAAGTTTGAGCACCAGATCCAAAATAACACGGTTCCTTGCACTAAATCCCCGACTAATATAAGGATACCTATGTGCTTTAGGATATGTAATATAAAATGCGAATACCTACCCAATAATAAAGTTACAATGAAAACCGAACACGTGTAAGCAAAATAAATTTATTAAATGAGGTAATACTTTAAACTAATCTTAAAATAACAGTAAGATAGGTAATATATCTCGAATACTTAGTAAAAGTATAAAGGTAATTATAAATATATAAAATAGGCACTATACTTATTCTTACAGCTACTGCCAGAAAATGTTTAGTTAGGTATGTTATTTTCAAATTGCAACTCACCTACTCTGCCTATTTGATAAAAAATACAGGAAATAAAAAGATACATTTATCCAATGTTTCTTCAATACTGAGTTTTTTTCTATATTACTTACTCTTCTTATTTTTAAAGGGGGAATTATAAATCGAGCCGCAAATATTTTATTTGGCCACGGAACCCAACCTCTAATTTTATAACTAAGCCACGCGAAAATGAGAAAGCTTCTAATAAACTTATTCGTCTTCTTCACAACGCCAACTAAATATTCCAAAGATAGCGTCAAGCAAAGAACAACAATTATTATTACCTACTTGTCCACATTTCATATTCATACATCACCACCTAATTTACTAACTCAGCCACGGATTTTACAATTCAGTCACATTTAACGTGATACAGCTTCAACATGTGTTCCTCAAAAGATATTGTTCAAGCTTGAACTAGAAAACTTCATATAAGTATTATAATTTTGCAGGTTTTTTTATATGGTATAGTGATACCACTATACCATATAAAAAAACCTACAAAGTATTTTTTAAATAAAACCTTTTACACAAAGTATTTTTTAAATAAAATCGTATGTTTCGTCTCCCTTTAGTAGTTCCTAATATATAGGGTGACTTTAAATTAGTTCTTGATACGAAAGGCTTTGCATGTGCTCATGATAACCAACAACATTCCCTAAGGAACCCATAGTCAAATCTCAAAAAAAAGTTTTGGACTCTCCATACAAATCGGTCAATGGACCGGCCAAATTAGTATGAAGAGTCCAATTTTTTTTTTGAGATTTAACTATGGGTTCCTTAGGGAAAGTTGTTTGTTATCATGAGTACATGCATATGTTTTGGTATCAAGAACTAATTTAAAGTCACCCTATATTTAGTGGCCATAATTTACTAAGTTTAGGTACATTTGATGATCAATCAATATATTTGGTTATAATTTTAGGGACATTTTTATGATCAATAAATATATTTGGTTTTAATTTTAGGTGCATTTTGATGATCAATCAATATAGAACGAGTTATGTATTTATTTAAGTTTCACTACATTTTAATTTTTAATCGTAAGTACTAAGATAAAATTTTAAGTCAAATTCATTACTTTTTTGGTGTCATATATAAATATTTTAGAAGCTTGAATATGAGTTACAAACTTTGATGCTAAATAATAACTTGGTTGCTGAGTTGTATTAACAGAAGCTTATATCGAAGATTTATAGTGGCTGTTATAGTATTTTTAGATGCCCATTGATGGTGGCTGATTTAGTAATTTAGAGGACAATTTAGTTTTTTAGAGGCGAATAATGCTATTAAATAGAATCTTGTTTAATTAGCACTATTTTTAAAGCTAATGCAAGTTTACGTGGTAAATGTATCGACCAATATTGATCTATTTGCTAAGTAATTAATTAAGTGAAAACCACAGTAAGTATATTCTCAGAAGGAAGATGCACTTATACATCATCATCCATATTTTTAGTTTTAACACAATAGTGCATAGTCACTTCAACTGAAGGATGAGATTTGAAAATCTCATGTATTTTTTTCAATTTCCCTCGTACCTCGTCGTCCGTAGCGTATATATATTCCGGCAAAGCTGTGAGAACAAGCAAATAGCATTCTACGAAATCTTTGTGACCCAGAATGTGTGTGTAAATTTCCAAAAATATATTTTGATTCAGCCCCATGTTAAAAACCATGTCTTCCATAGCTTTTCCTATTAACAGATAGATTGAAGGAAACCGATGCGTCACTTCTTCTTTCAAAAGTTTTACTATATAAGCTGCAAATGCTGGTGACACCTTTAGATAAATTTCATCCCATCTTTTATCAGAATCCGGCGCGCAGCCTTCGTTAGAGGGTACTTTCGTCTGTGCAGTTAATATCAGATCTTTGTGCTCTTCCAATATTTTAACAAAATTAATGGTCATTTCCCATGTTTTCATTAGTACGTAGTTGCTTTGCATCGGTAATTTAGCTTCCAGTTTCTCATGTATATTTGTAAATATTTGCACCGGGAACGCCATTTTCTTTTCAAATAAAAATTCCGTGATATCGCCACTAAGTTGCTTTAATAGGTTGGTCACATTGTTTTTGACTACATATTTGCCATCTGTCTTTGTTTCCCACTGAGCTACGCAACTATCTAGAAGTGGGGCAAGCAGCCTATGATATCTTTCGATTTGTGATTTGGTATCCTCTGTGCACAACAGAAATGCCGACATTATGTTTAAATAATCATAGTAACCACTCGTTGTAAATTTTTTCTCCAACGATTCTTGTAGGATACCGAGGACGAAATTGGGTTCCAATGTTTCCATGATATCCCTCGTACACTTGATCACTTTTTCAACAAGACTTTCGCAATTTGCTTTAGGGGGTAAAGACTTTAGGTACGCATAGGCTTTCATGCAATATTTAGCTCGCACTTGAAGCGGTACTTTGCTTACGTTGGCCAACAAATCGTATATTATTTTATTTTCTTCTTGAGACAAATTTTCAATAAACACTTCCAACAGTTTCCATACTTCTTCAATTCTTGATGGCTCTTTTTCGTTACATAACAACTGATACGTTTGTTGGAAAAGGACAGCACGAATGGACAAGTTTTTAGTAGATGTCCATATATCAGATAATATTTTCTGAAGCTCAGTAGACTCGAGCTTACTAAACGCCAGCCGGATTCCGTGTTTTTGTAAAGATACAGGAGCTTGCAAAAGCTTCGGAATGTGTCCACGGCACTCAATTAAACTGACGTTGTGGAGGATTGCATTTAGTGAAGGTAGCGCAAATTGTAGGTAATCCCCCCGAGCGAACGGCAGTATAGTGTCGGGAGACGGAGCAGGTCTAGCAATATACATATTTTTTGCTATCTGTTTCCTGATACTGAGTAGGATTTCGTCATCTTCACTCCAATTTATTTTGTTATCACTGGGCTCATATTTTTTTATGATGTCCGTTAATTGTTTGAGGGGTAGCAGAGTGCACAAGCCGCGAACGGTCGCTTTGTGTCCTCCTTGGACTTCAAGCTGTGCTAGGTATTCGTTGGCCCACTCGGCGGCAAGCGAGTCGCGCCAGTAGACGCGCAGCTTGGCGAGCACGCGGCGCAGCGAGACGGCGTCGTCGCGCCGCAGCGCCGCCACCGCCGGCGCGTGCTGCCGCAGCAGCTCGGGCTCGTGCTTGAGCGCGTTCAGGCACGCGCCCTCGCCCGGACACATTACTAGCGACTCCTCGAACATGCACCGCCGCCATGACTTGTTTTTATCATACAAACAGAGCATATCTGTTTTCCATGAATTCTTTGCTTTCATTTGCGCCAGATTTTTTATTTTGGCGACTACTATGGGAAAGTCAGACAACTCTTTGTTATATTCCATCATCAGTGTTAGGAGACTCTCGAGCAATTGTACGACTTCGGCAAAATCGCCCTCATTTTGAATGACGACATTCTTTATTTTCATCATCAAAATGTTGCAAAGATAATTGAAGATCTTGTCTTTCTCTGCTGGATTCATTTTTTTCTGCATATTCGTTAATGTATTAAATATAAATTTCTTCTCTATTATATCGGGAACTTGCTCATAGTGAAGGACCTTTTTAACAATGATGCAGTGGATGCAGGTCTGCACATTATTGTCACTTTCAGTGTATACTTCCATGCTGTGGAAAATGTTATTTAAATTATTCCAGGCTTTTTCATCATAATTCCATGTCTTCGTTTGATTAATGACCATAGTAACAAATTGTAGTTTGAACTTGAATGGTTCGTTTATGTGTTTGTCATGGAAGTACTGCAGAAGCTCGTTAATGTGCTCCCGATTTCGATTAGCACAAGACAACAACACCGCTAACATGGCATTCCTTTCAGAAGGCGACGACTCAGTTCGTATTAATTTCTTAAGGTCAGGAAAAGCTGTTTGGAATGGTGCAAACTTATACCAGCGGTATATATTCGCAGATGTGGAAGGAGCTGCCTTTGCCGAGCATAAAGACATGCTGCATTCAATATAGTCACTTTGACAACGCAGGGCAACAGCTTTTGGTTTCTCGTTCAGGTATGATTTTTCAATAAAGACACTTTTCAAGAAGTCAAACCGTCCATCTTTAGGTATGTACATAACAAAATGTTTCAAATTGTCATACTTAAACCAATTTTTCATTTCATCATTTTCTGCATGTTTTAGCAGAAAACCTTTGACATCGTGATTTTTAAAATATTTTGCAAACGTTTGTAGATCAATTTTTTTGCAATACGATTTAAAATTATCCAAAATTCTTTCAGGACATTTTTTCATAATAACACTTGTGGCTTTTGGGTTAAAGTTAGGTTTTTCATAATCATCCAATTTATCAACAATGTCTAAAAACTTTTCTGTATGATCATTTATTAGGAACATCATTGATTTCAAAGTGTTTCGTTTGTAGTAGTGACATTTCTGCACGTAAGTTTCAAGAACCGTGATGGACCTTTCGCAAAGTCGTTTTAAGAGATCTGCATCTATATTGTTGTATTGATCTTCAACTGCTTTTTGTATGACATTCAAGGAGCAGTGTGGTAGCCACTTAAGGGTTGCTATTCGATCTTTATTTTTGAAGTATTGATAGAAGTTATCAACTCTTGCTTCGTCTTTTAGATGAAGCCTTATATGCAGTAGCAGTTTATTGTACGCCTTCACAGTCATGTGAGGGAAGAGTTGTGAGTGTATATACTCTGGATTGATGATGTGGGCATACTGGGGGTCGGTGACCAGCCAGGTGCTACGCTTGATCGCTCGTGATACGTACAGCATGTCCTCACACTTCAAAACATCGAGGATCACATCCAAGTTCTTAGTTTGCCCCGCGACTTCTATGATGAGCAAATTCTCAACATCACTGGCATCTGGATTAATTTTTTCTGTTTTTTTCGGACCTTCCTTCAATTCTTTTGCCACTAGGATATTGAAGTTTTTCTGTTTTCGTCCCAACGTATCGCCTTCCAGCTGCAGTGGTGGCATTTTGATGAGCTGGAAATTTGAAATAATACATATTTATTTATCTAAATTAAATTCATTCATTCAAGGGATGGTGGGGAAGGTTGGTGTCTGCCTGAAGGCATGATATTAATTCCTATACACGTGCTATATATGTACTTGTTAGGTGGGCAAGTTACGGGGGTATAATCACAGATTAGATAATATGTAGTTATACGTGTATACTTAGTGACGAAATAATAGATTAAATGGGTAATGGGTATTCATGACGGGTGACTTTAGAAGGATGAGACGTCCCCCCATAAGTTTACAAAAAAGAAATATGTATAAGTATACAAAATATAAAACAAACATAAAACTAACAAGAAAGTGAAATAAATCGAAAACCACTGAATTGATTATTAAAACAAAGCGAAACAAACGCGCGCGACTAGACTCTGCTTTCAAGTAAAAAAAAAACGCGTTCATAGGTATCAGTTTACCCGTTTGAGAGCTGCTACAGTGCCACAGAGAGACAAAAATAGGCTTTGAAATTAAAACACTCCGTATCGCGTCGAGGTTTTAAAGTATCAGACTACCTGGGTACCTTCAGTTAACAGCGTAATCGACACATACCTTATTTTATCGTATTCCTAGGTATTTTTGCTATAACTTATAGAGAGGTAATTGCAATTATAAGTAGGTATATGATTATGAATAGGTAGTTTACTCAAAATATGAGTACATACACCTAGGTAGGTGAGTAGGTAGATGAATATCAATATCAATCGTCTGTACTTCTTTAAAAATACGTATGTATTCCATTGTACATTATCACTAAAAACAATTCTTTCAGATATTTTGATATAGGACCTTCTTCTTGTCCTTGAATTTGTGATATGTTTTCAACGTTAACTATTTAATCATAATATACCGAATAATGGCTAATTAATTGTTCGATGACTGTGAAAAATTATGACGTCATAGATAAAGATATCAAAAAACTGATAAGAAAATATAGGCCTCTATTCCACTTCTTTACTACATTTACTGGCCTAAATACCACATAACATATTATGTCGTGGCCTCAACAACACAATTTTATTTTATTTTAATAGGTACCGTGGTCTGTCAAAGTTAACGCGTAGGTACTTAAGTTAATTTATAAATTAAATAGGCTAAGTAGGTAGGTATGTCGGTACGTAGGTATTACATCCTATACATGAGTTATGATAAGACTACGTCACAAAAATAAATGCCAAGTACTTTATTAGGTACATATAATTAAAGAGTAACTGAGTATGTATATTGTATAACAAAAGGAGGGTATGACATCATCGCTTAAGATATGTAGGTACCTATAAAGATTTCCTCGTAAAAAACGGACTGTCTAGTCTATTTTAGGTAGGTAGTCTACGCCCACTGCATTAGCAAACTAGATAGGAAATAGTATGTAAATAGGTATACATATAAACACATAATTATTAATAAAAAATGTTAACTTACTTTCTAAGTCTCTCACTCGTCACTCACACAACGTATGAAATAAAAACAAAACCAGGTAAATAAAACTAGTTGGTATCGACCGGCATTCGCGACCTCTACCAAACCTTAACTCGTCAAAATAGTGTTTAAAAAACCAACCAAGGACGATGACGAAGCGACACGCAGACGCCGAACGCCGACGCCGCCGGTCATTTCAGGCGAACGTTACACGCTCAGTATTTATCGTGTACTCTATACTTCATTCCAATCAAAAAAAAGCAAAACGTAAACAAACTTACTTTGGAACTGACACATGTCAATGTCATCTGCATACTATGTTTGTTTACCTTTTGATTTTTTTGATTGGAATGAACCATACGGTTTGTATTTAATGACGAATCACTCTATTCATAATCTTGTCAAAAAAATATGAAAAATACTGATATCTATTTGAATTGTTGCCTCCAGAATGATCTAATTCAGTTTAAAAAAAATCTAAGGCTGGTTATCTATCGTCTTATATAGGGGTCCCTCGATAAAGTGCATAAACGAAAAAAAAGGGGTTACCTATTAGTTTAAAGGAACTTAATTTCTTTTAAACTAATAGATGTATAAGATTGAAATAAAAACATTAACGATTAGTAATGGATAGACTACAGATAGCAAATCATAAAATAAAAAAATACAGTAGCCATATGCTTACAAACACAAGATAGTCTAAATTATTATTATTTTTTGGTAATTATTTTTTATTAATTTATTACTTAATTTTTTGATTAATTTATTACTTAATTTAAGCGACATGTAATTAATAATATTATCCATAAAGTATTGAATTTAATTTAATTTTCCTTTTATTTGTCGATAAAATGAGCTCTAGTTTTAACCCTTTTTGTTTGTGCTTTATCGAAGGACACCCTCTATAAGTATTGCGCCGAAAGTGTTAACAAGGCTGTTGGGTTAATGTTTTATTTTATAGGTTTAGATTTCCCTATGAATGAAAAAATATTTTCCTTCAAAGGAAAGTCGTCCTCCTCCATTGCTGACTCGACGCTTACATGGCAGCGAACAGCATATCACGATCTTGATTCAAGAACTACGGAAGGCACTAAAAATGCTATATAAATATAGAAATAATATTATCTCTTTAATCAAGACTATGTAAACACAGCATAAACTATTATTATTGTTTCGTTTATGAAATACGAATGTCATTATTACAACACTATTTTATTGTATAAAGCAGCTATTCTGGAGTTTGATGATTGTTGTTGGTTTTTGTGCCATTCGAGCGGGGTTTCTCGTTTTTTGATTATTTATTTGTAAAGTTGTAATTACCTAACATACTTTTTTAGAAATTATGTAAACGTATAGTTGTTTTAATAAATACGTTAATTAAGTGGTTGGTCGGAATCACAGTGTATTGACCGTGAATTTAGCTATGGTAGACTGATTTCTAACCAATATTTTTTTAATAATATGTGGAACACGTTGTTGGAACGTACATACTTACTTGTTTGCTTCATCTATTTTAAGTAAATTATTGTATGTTACCGTTTGTGTTCATCCAATGTTTGTAAAATAAATAAAAATAAATAAAAATAAAATATTGATTTGAGCGTGTAGCATTCGCCTGGATTGCAGTGGTTCAAAATGATACCAGGACAACACATATCGCCCAGAATGAAGACTTTTTGGACATTGAACTAAACATATTTGGAATATCTGAAAATCGTATAGATCTGAGAGCGTTTTATCGACCTAATGTTTTTTTTATCCATAACTGTACTAAACTTACCTATAACAGAGACAGGTTTTTTACTATACCTATTATAAGCATTAACTATACAGGATAAAAGGTGTGATTGACAATGTAAGGGATGACTCAGTATCAAGTATAGAATGCAGGAAAAATATTGAAAAAATCGCTCTTTTAATATATTTTTTAGATTTCCATACTAAATCTGAATAGTAAATCAAGAATTTCAATGGTAAACTAAAATAAAAAGTTTAGATCGAATTTTTTCTATATTTTTCCTATAAGTGTTCTAAACTTGATTCTGAAACCCCTTAAAATCTGTATTATCACATTCAATGTTCATTGGCGTTATTTCTTAGGTCCTATTCGTAAATCTTTCTTAGGTAAGTACATATAAAGATCTAAGCAGTCGGTCCCCTACACATACTTATGTAATAAGGTTTTTGACATCTTTATTAGGCTTGTCAATTTTTTTTAGCCAATACTACTCTCAAGTTCTTTAAAATAGTCCCTCTGAAGAGATTGGCTGGCTGGATTTATATTTATATTTTTTTTTTTTTTTTTTAAACTCTATACTTAATATAATATAATAATAATAATACTTTATTTTTCTTTCACAGAGTTTACACAGTAAATAGTTCACTTAAATTCATTAGTACAGTATCGTAGTGAAAATGGTAAACACAGTTCTAGTTACTTAATAATAATTTTACATATTTCAAACTTAAATAAATTTTAACATGAGTGAAGCAGTAAATATCTTTTACAGTCTCAGACCCGTGAAAGAGTAGCACAGATTGCGCAAATGTTATATCAGTTCCTACACTAGGCAACGCCTGTCCTGTAGGTAACTAGTTCAGATCCTAGTTTGTAGAATGGTAGTGCGAGGAGTCAACAAAAGAAAGAAATTCAGATTGTGGACTGTTATCATAAAAATTAAAGAGTAGGTGTGTGTACGTATGTGTGTGCACTTACGTGCGCGTGCGAGTGTGTGTGTGTGTGTGTGTGTGTGTGTGTGTGTGTGTGTGTGTGTGTGTGTGTGTGTGTGTGTGTGTGTGTGTGCGTGCGTGTGTGAGTGTATGTGTGTGTGAGTATGTGTGTATGTGTACCTATTTATTTATTATTATCTAGCTGATCCCTCTTAGTATTTGTTCCAACTCACTGTAATTCAGAGTGCCTAACCAAATAGCAACCTTCTGTTTCATTTCTCTAAGGGAGGAGTTCTTAACACAGCACATCGAATTTACTTTATTATAAATGAAGGGATGAAGAAAGGTGCTAAATCTTTTTGAGAATGACGTTTGTATGGGAGGGAGGGGTAATTTGTAGACTCTTTTTTGTAACATATCTGTATAGTTTGTTGAAGTTAAAACAGATCTATGAACCTTCATCATAACCCGTAAAATGAATAAACCACGTACACTGAGAACGTCTAATTCTCTATAAATAAGAGAGGTTGGATATCTTATTGGCCTTTTAAGAATAACTTTTATGACAGAGCGTTGAGCTCTTTCCAGTGATATAATGTAAGTGGTTGCTGCACCACCCCAAACTGAGATGCAGTACGATAGAACAGACTGACAGATGCAGTTATAAACTGTTCGCAGCAGTTTTTTGTTAGCTGCTGATCGAAGGTTCTTAAAAACGTAGATAAGTTTCCGTACTCTATTTGTAGCAGCAGTTAGATGTTGTTTGAAATCCAGCTTCTCGTCAATAACTAATCCCAGGTATTTTAGACTAAATATTCTGCTGATTGAGTTACAAGAACATGAACCTTGTACGCTTCTTAAAGAACAGGTATGTACAGTAATATCAGATAGATCAGGAGGAGAAGAGGCTTTTGTTTTATGAAAACAAAGAAAATTTGTTTTTGATAAATTAAGAGTGAGTAGATTATTTTGTAACCAACAAGCAATATCTTTTAAACCGCGTTCGGCAAATTCGGATACTTGAGACCAAGTCTTGCCAGAGAAGATGATAGCTGTGTCATCAGCATAACATATTATGTCAGAATTTGCATTTGCATTGCAGACATCTGCCATGTCGTTAATATATAGTAGGAAGAGGGTAGGCCCTAAAATGCTGCCTTGAGGAACTCCGAACTGGATAAGTCTAGAAGTGCTCTTATCCTGGTCAATTCTGATACATTGTGTCCTATCCTTTAAATAGCTACAGAACCATTTAAGACTATTACCTCTGATACCTAGTAATTCAAGTTTCCGTAAAAGGATGGGAATGGATACGGTGTCAAAAGCCTTTGCCAGGTCTAAGAACACTCCCAGGCAGGCTCGACCATTGTCCAGATGATCAGAGACAACATTAGTGAGAACTGCAGCCGCATCCTCTGTTGACCTTTTTGCCCGGAAGCCAAATTGAGTGTCCATTATTAAGTTATTTTTATCAAGAAAACTCGTAAGTCTTGTGCTGACTATCTTTTCTAAGATTTTTGAGAAGCAGCCAAGAAGAGAAATTGGCCTGTAATTACCTGGCTCAAATTTATCTCCGGTCTTATGCACTGGAGTTACAACTGCGGTTTTCCAATCTGTAGGAAAGGTGCCTTCTGATAAGCTAAGGTTAAATATAAAAGTAAGAGGTATTGTAACATAGTCCTTAATGACTCTAAGGAGCTTGTTAGTAATACCATCAAGTCCCGGGGCACTGTCTGGTTTCAGATTCATTATTAGGGATTCCACTTCGACTTCGTCGGTTGGTGTCAAAAACAGTGATTGCAATGGCGATTTTGAGAAGGATACCTTTGCTGCCAGGGATTCTTCAGTTTCTTTAGTAGCTGCTAAAATTTTGTTTGCTAAACTTTTGCCAATATTTGCAAAGTAATCGTTACAAAAATCTAGCGAATCCGTAATGGAATCATGACTAAGAGTGAGTTCTATAGGCTTTTGTCTAGCTTTTTTGCTGTGTGAAATAGTTTTAATTGTGTCCCAAAGTTTTTTTGGATTGTTTTTATTGTTTTCAAGTTCCTGTGTCTCATACTCCTGTTTTAGTTTCTTTACAAGGTTGTTATAAAAGTTTCTGTACCTGGTGTAAATAAGTTTCAAAGTTTGGTCGTTTGGGTTTTTCCGTACCTTACCGTGTAAGTGATCTTTGTGTCTAGAGCACCTGATGAGACCAGGTGTCATCCAAGGGTTTAACGTGAATTTGGAGCGGCTAACTGGAATCGTAACTGTATGTTTTCTGATAATTTGAGAAAGTATAAGATTGAAAGCGGCAACAGCTTCATCCACTGACTGTTTGCAAGTGAAATTACTCCATTCAACCTCACTTATCTCCATTTTTACAGCATTGTAGTCAATTTTGGTTCTAAAGCGTTTGTGTTTGCCATTGTTTGGGTTATCTATTTTTATTACTGCAATAATCAGATCATGATCTGTCACTTCTGTTCGACAGATGATGGACTCCGATTTCAGCCTAGATGAGACATTAATGTGGTCCAAACACGAGTCACCTCGCGTAGGCTTGGTAATCGTGGGCATCAGATCCAATTCGGCTAATAGACACAAATAGCTCATACTTGTATCTAGTTGTAAGTTATTTACAGGATTAGTGTTTATGTTTATGTCCCCGGCTACAATAGTACAAGGAGAATCTTTGATAGATTGAACTGCTGCTGCAAGGGAATTCGAGAAGGCAGTGGTATCTAGAAAAGACGGGGATCGGTATATACCCAGAATACTAAACCGACTTTTGACGGTAACTTTTAAGCAGTTGGCTTCTTCAAAGACAGGTTCAGCAACTTCTGGAGACAATTCAGAATTCACATAAATTACTACGCCACCTGCTCGGTTTATGAAACGGTGAGTTCTGTGGGAACTGTACCCAGGTATTTGGGGAATAATAGTAAGATCATTAAGCCAGCACTCCGTTAATACCATTATGTCAAAAGAAATGTCTAATCTTGCTAAAGTAACTAAAAATCGATCTATATTGTGCTGTATACTTCTTATATTAAAAGTTAGAACTTTCAAACCATTGCTAGAAATTAAGGCTTTGCAATTTTCTGGGCACTCTACTACGTGGCAAGGTACATCCGACGCATCGAGTTCTTTTAAAATATCCAAATTAGCCATTAGAGAACCGTTTAGATTTTGAAATAAATTTTAATAATCTACTCAAAAGACCTTGCCAAAACATTTTATGCAAATATGTTAAAACACGAAATACGGGATCAGAATTTTTTAAGGTGTGTATGTTGTTGTGTTTTTTGTTTAGTGTAAAACTGGTAGTGTAAAAGAGAGATATATTGTTAAATATTAACAGTATAATGCATTGGATAAATATGGATGTGATGTGTTTAAATGCTTTTTCCGGATTGAATTGCTGCGGAGTTGGTTGATTTCCCCAAAACGCGTGAAATGTCGGCGTGTGTTCGGATGTTGATGATTTCGGCACCATCGCCCTTTCCTTCCATCTTCCGGACGTATATGGAGCCGCCTTTTGTCCAGCAAAATTTATAGCCAGCTTCCTTAAACTGAATTCTGCAGTCACGAAACAATAGTCTATTTGCACGAGTGAGCCGCTCGTTGAAATAAATATTTTTAGGAGGGCCTTGCACCAGTATATCCCTAGTGGTGATGCGTCTTGATTTAGCCGTCTTGTAAAATTGGTCGCGCGTCTCACGACGACAGAAGCGAACAACCAGAGGGCGAGGAGAGGTTTCATTGTTTTTCCCTCGTATGGGACCCACTCGCACTGCGAAATCCACGTCTGATTCACCCAGCTTCATACCAGCCGCTATAGATAATGTTAGCATTAAATGCAACGGACTTTCATTTGGCACTTCAGTAATTCCATTTATCTCAATTTCGTTTCTTTTGGTTTATTTTTCGTTTATTTGACCAATAGATTAGAAAAAGTAGTTTGGCATCGCGTTCTTATTATATATGGCAACACTGATTACTAAATGTCAAAGATTTCCCAGTGAAGTTTGTAAACTAATGGTGCAGGTACAAGCTGCAAGATGGCGTTAGCTGGCCAGTTATCCTTAACAACTCATATCGCCCCTTAGGGGCACGGGTTTCTTCCATGAAATAAACGTACACGTACCAGCACGTACCGTCACTTTCCCTGTTTTAGAGTACAAGCATTTTTCTGTAGCTAATATTTCTCTTTTTTTGTATGGCAGTTACCTCAGTCTTGCGGCACCTTTCGGAAAATTACCATATAACTCTTAATTTCAAAATTTTATATCAATCGGAGCATTGGTTTAGCCACTTAGCGCCACAGCGGGACGGGTGGACGTGTTTGGCGAACATGTATTTTTTTGCAGTGGAAATTCGTCTGCTTGACTGTTCTCACTCCGTCATTTCATTGCACTCACTGTGTCATAACTTTAGATTTCTTAAAGCAAATTGCCTAAAATTTGATTTAAAACATATTTTATTAGTTTTTTCAACGTTTTTTAACGTTGGCGCTAAAATACAGCAACAGCCTGTGACATCGACTATGCGTAGACTTTTCGAGGCATCACAGGAAACAAACTCCCAAATAATAATAATAATAACCGGGACAAACCACACACGGTCATCTGGCCCCAAACTAGGATTCCCTGTGCTATGGGAACCAGAGACTGATATACATATGGTTCATTCCAATCAAAAAAAGCAAAACGTAAACAAACTTACTATGGAACTGACAACATGTCATCTGCATACTACATTTTTTAACCTTTTGTTTTTTTTTTGATTGGAATTTACACATATACATTTAAACAGATTCATATATAGATATAATACACCCAGGCCCAGAGCAAACAAATCTGCTCATCACAGAAATGTTTGTCCTAGGTGGGGCTCGAACCCACAACTCTCGGATCAGTAGTTAGAAGCGCTAACCACTGAGTCACCGAGAATATTGGATAAATATTCGATGTGTTGGGCATATTCCATTCCTTCTTTTAATGAATTATATTATTTTTACGTAACTTCTGTTATGCATATACTGTATTAGTTTTAAAAGAAACTATGTATCTGTGTTTATGAGTTGTGTTTTGGCTCTGTGAAAAGTTTATTAATAATAATAATAATATCTGGGACAAATCACACACGGTCATCTGGCCCCAAACTAGGATTACCTGTATCTTGGGAACCAGAGACTGATATACATACACATATACTTTTAAATACATACATACATATATAGATATAATACACCCAGACTCAGAGCAAACAATTCTGCTCATCACAGAAAAGTTTGCCCTGTGTGGGGATCGAACCCACGACTCTCGGATCAGAGGTCAGGATCGCTAACCACTTAGCCACCGAGTCAGTCAATTCTAAATTATTCAGTTAATATTAATTCAGTTATTCTATTCTATTCTGTTCTGTTCAGTTCTGTTCAGTTCTGTTCAGTTCTGTTCAGTTCTGTTCAGTTCTGTTCAGTTCTGTTCAGTTCTGTTCAGTTCTGTTCAGTTCTGTTCAGTTCTGTTCAGTTCTGTTCAGTTCTGTTCAGTTCTGTTCAGTTCTGTTCAGTTCAGTTCAGTTCAGTTCAGTTCAGTTCAGTTCAGTTCAGTTCAGTTCAGTTCAGTTCAGTTCAGTTCAGTTCAGTTCAGTTCAGTTCAGTTCAGTTCAGTTCAGTTCAGTTCAGTTCAGTTCAGTTCAGTTCAGTTCAGTTCAGTTCAGTTCAGTTCAGTTCAGTTCAGTTCAGTTCAGTTCAGTTCAGTTCAGTTCAGTTCAGTTCAGTTCAGTTCAGTTCAGTTCAGTTCAGTTCAGTTCAGTTCAGTTCAGTTCAGTTCAGTTCAGTTCAGTTCAGTTCAGTTCAGTTCAGTTCAGTTCAGTTCAGTTCAGTTCAGTTCAGTTCAGTTCAGTTCAGTTCAGTTCAGTTCAGTTCAGTTCAGTTCAGTTCAGTTCAGTTCAGTTCAGTTCAGTTCAGTTCAGTTCAGTTCAGTTCAGTTCAGTTCAGTTCAGTTCAGTTCAGTTCAGTTCAGTTCAGTTCAGTTCAGTTCAGTTCAGTTCAGTTCAGTTCAGTTCAGTTCAGTTCAGTTCAGTTCAGTTCAGTTCAGTTCAGTTCAGTTCAGTTCAGTTCAGTTCAGTTCAGTTCATATTATCTTCAAACATGATTTTTATCTTCAAAATTTTTTTTTAAATCGTCGTATTTTCTAACTAAGTAAGCAGTACAAAGTTTCTACTACATGGAACTTGTATACTTTACGCCTCGGTTTCTTCTTAGAGAAGCAAAGGTTTTTTTGTACTACCTATCTGTACATATTGTATTTCTCTGCTCTTACAATTTTTTATTTTTTTTTTTTTTTTTTATTTTTTTTTTTTCTCTTCTCTCTTAAGGATTGCGTTAACAGATCCGATCAGATCAGATTTTCATAATTAATATATTTCATAACTGCTCCTACTAATGAAATGGACTCAGTTAATCATAATTATTAAAACAAGTACGACAAATTAGCGGTTAGTTCCGATTAAAATAATCTGTTAGTAGAACTGGTATTTCATTATTGAAGGATTTTAACAGAATAGTAAAGTGAGTCTATGTGGTTGCTTGTTTATGAAAAATTTTACAGTATGTAACAAAGTGTAGCGATTAAAATATTGCTACTTTTTTACTACCACCTGTATTTGTTGTATAAATAGTATCTGGTAAATAATACTATACAGGGTGTAACAGAAGTGTGTGACAATACTTTAAGGTTGGCTTTTACCCATCAAACTGAACAACTTTTGTTCTACAACTTTGTTGAAATAGCAAAAATTTTTTTGGACTTTTCATACAAACTTGGTTCGCTAGCTGATCGATTTGTATGAAAAGTCCAAAAAAAATTTTGCGATTTCAACAAAGTTGTAGAACAAAAGTTGTTCAGTTTGATGGGTAAAAGCCAACCTTGAAGTATTGTCACACACTTCTGTTACACCCTGTATAATGTACTCTCATTGTAATAGCGTATTATGATGAGCTTAGCAATCTCTTTTAGTCAATTAGCTGAATAAGTATTATACATGAATATTTCTTACCAGACGCTTTCAAAATGTGTTATTTTTTAATAAATAAGCTTTTAACCGGAGGAAGAATCGTACTTAGGTTTGATTTATAGTTCTTAACGTTTAAAGACCTGTCATGCCATGGATCTCCTTGGAGAAGCCCATTGTTCAGCAGTGAATATATTTTGGCTTATGATGATGATGTTTAACCACAAAATGATTGATTTTCAGTATAGGTATGCATATTTTTCACTAAAGAGAAGTACAGTATTCGTTGATGTCTTTTGTATGGCCGAGACTTTGGTTCTACGTTATAGCGATTTTCAATATAGGTATGCAGAATTTTCACTAAAGAGCAGT
Source organism: Coleophora deauratella (assembly GCA_958295455.1). Taxonomy (NCBI): domain Eukaryota; kingdom Metazoa; phylum Arthropoda; class Insecta; order Lepidoptera; family Coleophoridae; genus Coleophora; species Coleophora deauratella. The sequence continues at coordinate 5,487,258 of OY282409.1, read as the reverse complement.
GCAGTATTCGTTGATGTCTTTTGTATGGCCGGGACTTTGGTTCTACGTCCTTCTACAGTGAATTTAAAAAAACCTGGCTTTTGCTCAACAAACAGGAACAACTTTCCGAAATAACCGTTATTCGACTCGGATAAATAATTTTGGACCTCACATACGTACGAATAAGCTGATCAATTAGTTTAATTTATTTGTGAATTGAAAAATATTTCTTTGAAAAATTTTTTCAGTTTCATGGGCAGAAGCCATAGTTTTTTTCAGATATACACATTTAAGAATGACGCTATACAATGTACAATATACGATACGATTAAAACAAAAAAGTAAAAAAAAAAAATTAAGCGAGTATAAAGAATGTCACTGCCGTCACCACATAACTATGCCATCATAACGTTGAGGGCACAAATTACCTACATCTGGGTTATCGGTAGTCATTTAGACTTAGACACGTGGATCAGGGATCTTTATAACTTTTCTTTAGGGTTTTTATATTATAATTTTATTGTTATTTTTGTATTCGGATTTGATTCTAATCGGCATCAGTTCCTATTAAAATGGTTTCATTTTAGGGTTTCGAAACTTGTTTGAGGAACCATTTTAAGATCGTTTTGTCCGTCACAGATACAGAATCAATGTATTTAACATAACTCCTGCATTTTTGAACCGAATCGTATGAATACTATAAAAATTGTTTGAATATAGATCTTAACTGTGATAACCGTAAAATACGGAACCTACATTATGAGTAGCCTGATAAGCATTGGCTGGTGTTTTATACATTGTATAGTTTTACTTCATTCGAGTAAATAGAAAGATTGAAGTTGATTGAAGTTTCAACATAGCAGTTATTTAGTCCGTGTGGTCGGTTGGTGGTTATTGGTTTCGGGTGTGGTGCAAAAGGTCAAAATGTGGGCCAATCTCGAATAATATTATTTTATTATATGCCTGCCTTTGTAGTTTCTTCAATGGTGAAGGACGAAAAAGAGCGTTGAATTAAGATGTTATTTATAGATAACTGTAACATTTAGAAATGGTTAAAATATATCCTTAAAACAAAACAAGTAAACTATGAATATTTTTATAGGTAGTTCTGGTTTCTCTTCTTTACAAGGCAAATGGAAGGCATATACAGGCTATGTGAGAAATAAAAAAGACACAGAAAATTATTATTTAGATTTCAGACATTTTATCAAAACTGGCTCGTTTTTATGTCTTCGTTTTGAATTGAATAGAGACATTATATAGTTGCTCACAAAGAGCACCTTAAATGCATAAAGCAAATATTTGGCCAGGGTTAACCCACTGACTACACCTGCAGTAAGCTATCTATTCTACCCATTATGCCATTATAAGCTAAGTCTTATTAAGCTCTTAATACGCCAGTAGCGAGTACGCCACGCCCTGCGTGCTTGGCCCAATATCTCACGTCAAAGGCTTCCTTCACTGCGCTCTCTGTTGTTTACGGAAAAGTAAAGGAACTGGAAGACATTTTGACCTCTCCTAGAGACTTTTGTGTATTATTAGCTACCGTGTTATTCAGGGTCTAACGAAAAAGATGTACGACTCGTTTACGGGGTGTAATCATCAGTATGATGATTACACCCCGTAAACGAATTTGTTTGGGTGACAATTAAGTGCAGATTTTGCCTTGAGGAAGAGGAAACTCCTCTTTACATAAAATGTGTGAGCTTGTCACTAGTCCAAATAAGCTGCATCTTTCAGTTCATCTAAATTGGCCTTGAGCAGCTGCATTAGATCTTCTTGAGTCGCAGTGATCTATTAGAACTGAACTAGTTACAATGAAAAGTCATAATTATCAAGTTAGGTAACTACTCTCGCTTGCATGTCATATTATTTGCGTGGCCGTTTTCGATTATCAAATGTAAGAGGAACCTTTTTTTGGGGATTGATTCAGGTTCTCATATTTATTCTCATTTGATTCTGTGTCTCCCTTATGGTTTGAATACCTGTAGCTGGAACGACTGACAGTGACTATATCAAAGTGGAACAGCCCATTGAATCGGATCAGAGCACCGAGTCCGAGCCTTTCGGCTGTGGCACGAGCCGTTTTGAAATTTATCGTGGGGCAACACGCACAGTGGTTTCCGTCTATCGCCGCATTCATTAGTTGGTCGATAATTGCCGATGTGTTTGGTATTTACGTCCCACGGCACGAGTCGATAAGTTATTGGGAGTTTCTGTTTATTCTGTACGCAGGATTTAAGCTGGTGGCTGAATTATCTACCTGAATACCTTTGTTTGCCAAAACGATTCCGCGTCTTGTATGTTTTACACAGCAAACTGTTAAACCATCATATTTTTTATTGGTTATGCGTTTTTTACATCTTAATTTTAAGGCGTATCTTAATTATATGTCTGCAATCTAAACGATAGTTAAGTGCATGTTCATATAGAGATATTAGAGTGAAATAAAGAGTTATTAATATAAAGACAGAATTATTAATTAATTAACGTTATCTAGACAGTGTGATTAATTGAAACCAACAAAAATATTTTTTTGGCTTTTCTTGTTTAAACTTGTGTTTCAGCTAGCTTTTGAAACGTAATAAATAAGATAACTATTAAATGGCTTTTAAAGGTGCGAGGGAAGTGGGGGAGTAAAGAAAATAACTTTTGCAGGTTTGTCTATAAGGGTAGCTATGCATTCTGATTGCGAAATCAGTAAGAGTTACGGCCGTCTGACAGAGATGGGGCAAGGAATAGGATTCTTTCTAAAATCATTGGATAGGTATAAACAGTATTGTAAACACTGGTGTACCTTACAACAATACTTTGAATTGTGTGAATCGAGCTTTTTAGTAGGCCCAATTTTCATCAAGAAAATTTACCATCGATCAAACATTACCTACAATGTAATAGCGTTGCACCTGCTGCATTACATTACCGCCTACGTTCAAAAGGACAAAATAGTATGCCTCAACATGACTACACCAATATTCAGTTGGAACTATGAAGACATATTCGCGCAGCAATGTAGACCACATAAATATGGATGTGTCGATCATTTGGTGTAGTGACTGCCACCTTGAAATATGATCGCGAGTTAATTTCTGTCATAAATTATACTGCACTTGATTGCTCGTATATACGCAGCTCGGCATGGTTTTAGTTACAGCATCTAGAAGTTATTCTAAAATACCCAGAGAACAAGTCAAACATACACTATTTAAATTGCACTGCGAATCCTTGATTGTGTATTCTGTCCTTCGCTAACTATATCTGTATGGGTTTCATTATAATTGACCACGCTGAATACGTTAAAAACAACCGACTTCAATCGCGACAACTTCAATTTTGCTATGTTTTTGTTGATTTTCTCAAAAACCGCTGAATCGATTTCGATAAAATTTATATGGGACCACCTGTGAAGTACACCCTTTTAAACAAAAAAGAATTTTCCAAATCGATTTAGGCGTCTTCGAGTAATCGGTGAACATACATAAAAAAAAGATTCCGACGTATTGAGAACCTCCTCCTATTTTTGAAGTCGGTTAAAAATACAAGTTAGGATTAAGTGGAGGTCCAAATATAAAATACAATACTCTAAATGTTGTCCATGTGGACTATAACTTGGCCTGTCTTAAAATAAGGAAAGCCTATACCTACGTGAGCGCTGGTGAAACTAAGTGCAACACAAAGCAAACGCAGCGCGGTCTATTCCTCGTGATAGCACTTTTAAATTGTGAATGGATGAATGAATGAAAACACTTTATAAGAGAAACTACTGCACTACTACTACTACTACTTTTTTTGTGCCTCGTGATAAGAGAAAGAGGCCTACTCCAATTTATAAATTGTAATACCGGCTCTAAATAAAGCAAATTAGAATTATAACCAGCAGCAGGTTCTCTTACATAAGGTTAGGTATGGGTAAGGCAAAAACAACCAGGTCGGGTTGCAGTAGTATCTGTATCAACCAACAACGACAAGAACAAAAGCTATAACAACATACAATAAGAAACTGGTGTTGTATAATTAATAAATGAATTTATTCTGATACGAAATAACTCCTGATAAGTACGATACGTAACCCAATAGTTTTAATTACAAATATACCGCATCACTTTTAATTTATCTGTTGATAACCTTCGTGCAACTGAATAAATGAGGAGGCCGAATTACTTTATAAAGTTGTAATGTTAGGAATGGAAAAAAAAATTATTTATAAAGCCGCGAAGGTAAATCTATTATATTTGACTTTTCATACTTTGAGCTCTAACTTTTTATGGTTGATTATCCAAAAAATTATAAGTAGAAAACAAGTAAAGTCACTAAATTAAATTTTAACAAAATTTTGAAATATTTTTCAGTGCGTATTAACAGTAATGTAGTATTCGTTCTGAAAAAAGCGAATATTTACTTGATGAGAGTCTGTCCCCTAAAGAGATTAAGTGAGTAAGGCCACAGACATGCATCCCGCTTAGGGTTGTCAGGCCCAAAAATAGAAAAGCCGGACGCAGATCCATATTTAGCCGGACATTTTGCCCTGAAAGCCTGGCACACTGGTTTTTAAAAGAAAAAAATGATACTATTATTAGTGTATTACTATATTCATTCATGCTTATCATTTGTAAATAAATTATAGGCAGATGCGACTTCTGCGAGAGATCGCAAGTCATGCGTGAGTCACTCGCGCTTTCGTTCGACATATTTTGGCGGGGCGGGGTTGATGAAAAGCCTAACAAAAGCCGGACAGGCCGGACTTGCTAATATTTGGCCGTACACGACTGTAAAAAGCCGGACACCTGGAACCCTAATCCCGCTCCCCAGCGGAGCGACGATATAAAACAGATACAGGTTATTTTTAACCTAGTACGAACTTCAGACCCTCACAAAGGATTCCACTACAAACATTTTCTGTTATCTTCTAAACATTTATACTTGTAATCTGGTTCACCTTTGTGAGGATAAATAAATGATTTTTATTATTTTTATAAAACTTCTTTGAGTAAGGCTATCCTATCCCGGTGTCAATAATAACTCTCACAGTAGTGTTTTGGCACGAAACCTAAATCTAGTTTATCTACTCGTAAGCTTAGAAGTGGTCGTGGCTCAGTGCGGCTTGCGTAGTCGCGTCGATCACGCAGGTTAACTAACTACAGACACGGTCAAAACCTAGATGGGTTTGACTGTTAGTGGCATTTATCTCGACCGTTCCGTGCTTCGCAAGGCACGTTAAGCTGTGGGTGCCGGCTGCTATTATTAGATGGCAATTTTTAAGCCATGTCGGAGACCATATACCTATAGGCGCCTTGTTAACTTCTGACACTGGGGTTGGCCACTAGACCAACAACTTCCACCAATCCGGACTTGGCCCTCGTGTGTGGAGTATGGCCTAACCTTCCCGAGTTATGGAAGAGACGCATGCCCCTGCAGTGGGGACGTTATGGGTTTTTTAACGATTTACATATAATAAGATTCACTGGCGTTAAGTAGATAGCCCATATTAAAGTAAAACTGAAAATGTATTTGTTCGTTTTACAATTGATAATAAATTACTAAACTTGACCAAGTTATCTTTAATCCAATCTTTATAGAATAATCAATAATGAGATAAATATCGGCGTAACAATCTGCTAAGTTTACTTAATTTCATAACCGTTGTCTTTGTGCCAGTGGTAAACACCTATCTCTATGAGTACATTCGGTTACAGTTGGGTGTGGTTGCTAATAATTAAGAACTGTCTATAAGTAATTCCTACACTGCATTTGTATTGTGGCACAATTAAGGGGTTTTTCAATAGCTTTATAAAACGTATTTAAACGTAACGCTACCATTGCACCCATTGCCCCCCCACCCCCTGGATCCGCGCCTGATTGGACCTACGGCAACAAAAAAAATGTGATTCATGACTTATTCTTCTGTATTTATATGGAAATACATATATTGTTCTGAGATATGTGGCTTACAAAAAAAATGCGAACATCTAGTGCACTAAAAGTCCATAGGCTTCCTAGCTTTATGACGTACTTATTGGAATGTACCTATCTATAATCAAATTATCGAGTATTGTGTACACTATAATTGATTCGATCACTTTGCCATTTAATTTTATAGTGCCTGAAAAATATAAATTTTTAACTATCCAATGCAACGTAACGTATCGCAAACCAATAATATATTTTATTATTAGGGTAGTTCAACTGCCGTAGTTGGCTGCTGTGTGTGCTAGTCATCTGCGTTACATTTCATCATGTCAAAACGATAATTTGTTCTAAAAATGTTTGAAATAGTGACAAGTGAAATGTGACGTCATAATTTAGAATAGTCGTTTCCTTACTCATTACGTTTTACAAATAAAAAATTGAACATGTAATGAAAATCCAAGCTACAACTTAAGTTTTTCTACTATTTGAATAACATACCTAATTAATTGAAAAATATTTCATAATAATTGGTGATGCAGTTAACTACCTATGTCTTTCCTAAAAGCAAACAGACGAACTGATTTAAGGCATGCGGAAATTGAACTTGTTTAGTAAATAAATAAAAAAGTACACCAAAGTATTTTAGTAACATTAACGTACTGCTTTGTATTATCATTTAAAAACAGTTACTGTTGACCACTTGGCCTTTAATCCAAGAGAGAACAAGGCACGTCCTTTGTTTCAAATCTTTGACTCTTCGCACACATTAGGCGACGTTTTCCCGCAAATCAACGCAAATCTTCGCCGTTCTTCTCGCACCTATCACAGGCTCCACCTACCTCCAATACGGTCACCGAACCCACAATCGTCTATAACCTTGTGAAATTACTGAAAAAAATTAACCATGGCGTCTACTAATGTTGCTTTGAACTTTGAACTGAACAACATTTTCAGGAGTCCTTATAGTAGTTGATCAACTTTTTTTTTTGTATGATAGGTGGCAAACGAGCAGACGGATCACCTGATGGTAAGCGATTACCGCCGCCCATAGACACCCGCGACACTAGAGGAGTCACAAGTGTGTTGCCGGTCTTTGAAATAGGGGGGATAGGGGGGATGGGGGGGGGTGTTGGGCCTCCGGTACCCTCACTCACTCGGCAATACACGACACAAACATTGCTTCACGCCGGTTTTCTGTCAGGCCGTGGTATCACTGCGGTCGAGCCGGCCCATTCGTGCCGAAGCATGGCTCTCCCACGGTGAAAACTGAATCGCATTGTATAGGAAGTCCAAAATTATTTTGCGCACTGAGTATAAGTCCTAGGGGAAAAGTTGTTCAGATTCATGAGCAGAAGCCACTGTTAATTTTTTAAAGATATTTTAGAAGGTCCCTATACTGGGTGAAATTTTGTTCGTTGCATTCCCGTCAACTGTTGTTTCTACTCATGAAACTGAACAACTTTTCCCAAGGAACTTAATAATCAATTCGCAAAAAAAATTGGCCTCTTCATACAAATTCATCAATTGATCGACCATTTTTGTATGAAGAGGTCAATTTTTTTTGCGAATTGACTATTAAGTTCCTTGGGAAAAGTTGTTCAATTTCATGAGTAGAAACAACAGTTGACGGGAATGCAACGAACAAAATTTCCCAAGGAACTTAATAATCAATTCGCAAAAAAAATTGGCCTCTTCATACAAATTCATCAATTGATCGACCATTTTTGTATGAAGAGGTCAATTTTTTTTGCGAATTGGCTATTAAGTTCCTTGGGAAAAGTTGTTCAGTTTCATGAGTAGAAACAACAGTTAACGGGAATGCAACGAATAAAATTTCACTCTGTATATTAATCCGCAAACAAACTAAATATCTACAATTTGTAACAATATACGTGCACTAATATACGTAATAATACGTATTAAATCAGAAGCTAATCTTTTTAATTAACATGTAGTAGGAATTCGGAAGGCGACCGCATCGCAATATTGAGGAAGAAAGAATTTGGTCAGACCGCTGCAACCTTGATAATAAGTTTATCCATTAAAGCAGGCCAAGCGTGGCGGCTGCCACACACGCAACAGGCAAATTTGATCAAACGCTTGTTTGGTCACAACTTTACAGGTACACTTGTACGTTGGCTGGCCTGATCATGGCTGATGGCTGATCATCATCATATCAGCCGAAATATGTCGACTGCTGAACTTCGGAACCCCTCATATGTATAACGGTTTAGATCCACATGCAACCAGCGGCTTTAGTTTCGCTTAGCAAGACTAACTTAGCTAGACCATCAGTCCCCCTGGGGGGGGTTGTCTAACACTATATCTTACGGTCCGTGGTCGCCACTCGACAATTATGTTTAATGACTTTGTATTGTTTTTAAACGAAATGTGAACCAAAAAAGGAATCTAAATGCATATGACCAAATCAAACTGTGGCCAGTATACACTTACTCCAATAAATGCAACTCTATCGATTCGTCAATCAACAATAATTATCCTGCGCAAAAACTTTAATAGTCATACTGAATTTTGGACGTTTTTGTGTACGCGAATTTGTTCGATGTCGTAAATACCTAATTAACACTCGAAGTTATTGGTAAGACGGCGAAAGTGTGTAACGGAATTTAAAACTCACACTAGATTTGAGGGCGGTACCTATGTACATACGGAGACTGGTTTTCAGATACTCCATACAAATCGTCCGAGTTTAGGAACGAGCAAGATAAATGAGTGACAACTGTATGGACCGTCACATCCCATCCCCATAGACTGGGTTACGGCATAAATACAGTCATAAGTACCAATTACTTACCTATCTCTTAAACCTAAATAGATCTACCTGGGGGATCCAGATAAACATAAAGTTGAAATTAAACATAATATGCGTCCTTTTTTCCACTAACCCGCTTTTGAATTCTCACTCAGCTGACAGATTTTGAGTGATGTATGGACACAGGGTGCTCAAGATGAAACCTTAATGTTATAATACTTATAATATATTTTGGGTTATTTATTACACGTAACTTCCACTACATATCTTCTAGAGTTACTTTAGAATGAACTATTTTTACGATTAATAAATGGCTGTTTCTTCATGCCTCAATATCGATCTAATAATATATTCCTATCCCAGCTTGGAATCATAATGATAATCATGTGTTGTAGTGAGTACTAATTGCTTATTAAATAGTATTCATAAAAATAATAGACGCCAATATAATGAGTAGGATTGCCGCTACCAAGTACGACCACGTCGCTGTATATAGAACACAAATTACTATGCACTGCAACATATATTTAGGCTGCATCGGTACTATTTTGTTAGTAATAAGGTCTAGACATTTTATAATTGGCTAGATTTATGACATTTCATGCGCAATGTTGAAAAGGAAGTTTACCTTAGGCTTCTACTCCTGTCAGTTAATATTATATTTAAAACAAGCCGGTGCCCGGCGCAAATTCGAACGCGAGTAAGTTGAGGTGTTTAAAGATCTAAGGGTATGAAAGTATAATTCACAAAGTTTTCTTTAAAATTGGTTCAATCATTTTGGAGATCAGCTGAAGAAGCTACATAAAAATAAGCATCAACCAAAAATAAGCAACAAAAGTTGTTAAGTATGATAAGCACAAGCCGCAAGTCGCGCGCGCACCAAATTGCACATTGCATGCGAGCTGATCGCACGAATTTCCTGAAATCGCAAAAAAAGTTTTTAGACTACACATAGAAATTGATCAGCCGAATGGCCAATAGGGTATTTTACTCTATACAAGAAAAAATCTAAAATTGCTTATTTACTGTGGTATTTGTAATAAGTAATCGATTTAATATGATTTCTATACAATAAAATGAGAAAAAACATTTTATTTTAGATTTACAAAAATCAAGTTTTTTAATCTGTTATTCAAATGTCTGAAACGGCAAGCGCCATGCTGGTTGTCAGGTGACGTCACAATAGTGGTAAACAATGACATTTTGTTCGCGATATGTGTCAAAATTTTAGTACAGAGCTGTTTTGTATACTCCTGAAATGACGTCACGACCTAAGCATCATGGCGGCTATCGTTTTCGCGCGCTAATTGGCAATGGTAATTTAAAATGTATTTTTGGGGTACTTATAGGTTTCAAAAAAAATTTAAAAAATATATTTTTTACTTTTTCTCACCCAATGATCAATTTGAGATACTTTTAAAAAAATGGTGAAAAACCCTATTGTATACAGAGTCCATATTTTTTAAGTTTTTCACTATTATGACCCAGTTAACGGGTCCGACGTCTATTTTGTTACACCTTGTATAATTAAAATTGGTCCATTATAAATTGTAGGTAAATTGCGAAACTGTTTTTTAGTGAAAAATAAAATAGCCATGATGAGTTAATGAGTTTATTTAATTATTCGCTACAAGAATCTGCAACTTCCTTTGAAGAGCAACCTAGCATTTGACAGAGGAAGGTTAAACAAAAGAAGGTTTTGGTTTAATAGTTTTAGGCTATCTGAAAGGATTTTTGGAATTTGACCTTCATTTTTAAACCTTATTAACTCGCAGAATGAGAACACTAAGGTACGGCACGGACCGGAATCAATTTATCAATAATAGCAGTGTTGCTGAGAAAGATGATGTATTTAACTCGCATACAGGGTGTAATAAAATTGTTGTAGAGCTCGTTAATTAGGGACTCTACTCATAACTCCGAACAACTTTTGTTCCACATATTTGCTCAAATGGCAAAATGTTTTTTGGTCACTCACTACAAAAATTGCCAAACAGGTGATTGATTTGTATGAAAAAAAAATGTGATGAGAGCAACGTCGCAGACCAAAACTTGTTCATATTGATTAGTGGAGGTCCACACACAAATGTCGCAATTTAATGTCAAGCTTTATTACAATACATAATTTTTTTTATTACATTAAACTGGATCGTGATTAATACTTTTAATAATATCATCACATTAGCTTAAAAACTTGTTAGCATTTATATCTAATTGATTTTTGACCGTTTAATTTTGACATTTTGTGCATAGGTATATACAGTACTGTCTAAATGCCTTGGGAACATATTTATAGGTGTTTAATTTGATAGACATTATGTAGATTATACAGCAGTGCCTCAGATATCTTGAGCTATTACACAAGTACAAGTATTAAAGTGGGTGACAATTAAATTGATAATAAATTACTTTTGTAATGACTCCGTCATTTTCCGGCTATAAAAAGTAATTTCCTTGTTGTCAAATCTACGGGTCTTTAGTTATTTCATAAATATACGTATATTACTAAACTATGGTATTTTTACTAACGGATACCTGTTATTGCTTCTTTTTTCCTATACAATAAAGTAATATTATTTTATTTTTATATGTCACACTTCTTCCTTGAAAAAAAAAAATATTTGATTTGGTTAAGCGAGTGAAAAAATACTTTGAAATTATAAATGTAAGCATGAAGAGGAAATAGTCGTTAGTTATTCATTCATTTCGTTTTTATACGTGAGTGTTTATGCCTAATATATAAAAGCAGTAGTAATTTGTTGTACTTATAAACTTTAATAAATTACTAGGTATCCAGTGATTTGCTTGAAAAACGGTGACCTTTTCCATTGTTTTACCGCACTGACCGATTTACTGGGCTCGCAAAATCATTCTGGGTTGAATGGAATAAGTATAGCTGCTGGGCTCGCCAACAATTCCCACTCAAATCTGTCAGTTCTGGACAAGTAATGGCTCTATTGAGAGATATACGGGTCGCCGCATTCCGCGAGTGACCTCTGTTAGTTTTGATTTTAGCTGAGTAAAGTGCACCAGGTCCGGGCGTAGGCGAGGCCTTGAGTGACATATTAAAGGGCCTGACAATATTGCCGGATTCAGTTGAGCCTGCAGTCTAAATAAATCGCTACTGAATATGGCTTAAATGGTTTTTCGAGTGGGGCTCATTGGTTGCTAGTTGCTACTATATGAAGGAGTAAAAATAAATACGTACGTATATGTCACCCTCTTGTGTTATAATTAATATATGGTATTACGTTTATTCCCCTAAATTGCTTGCTTTAAGAAAAACTTGCATGGATTTACACAGGGGCACGGGTCTCATTTTACATATACAATTTTTATTCATTAATATTCATAATTAGTATAAAAATAACTATATTACATGAGGATAGGTTACTATTATGTTTCAATTATTTTTAAACCAAAATGATTTTAACCCCTTCATAAAAAGTTACTCAGACTGTTTTGTGACTGATAGTAGTCATCTACTGGATTAGGTAATTTTGGGGTCTTTACTAAGTCCGTCTTTAGCTAACAGAGCCACGCTGCGGCGTAGACAACTGCTTTTCAATCCGACGATAAGCTATAGATAACACCCATTAACTATGAGTAATTACCGCGTATCCCAGCCCCGTTGATCGATTATTGTGATAGATTACGTGCGCAAGCGCTTGTTGCCACTTGCAATTGCCACCTCCAACACTAAATTACCTCATGTTGTATTAAAATTTAAATTAAAACTTTGGGCAGTTTACTGTATCAAACATTAATTATTATAATATAATAGTATTCACAAAAAGTTACAGTTTTTGATATTAAATAAAAAAATACTCAGATGACCAGTAGTTAACTTGCAAGCAACTATCGGAGATGGCGAATAAAGAAACCGACAAGTTTAATGAGAAGTTACGAGAGCATGTATGTTTTTTGCGGAAAGTTATCAAAGGAAAGTTAGTGTCACGAGTAGAAGTCCGAGTTGATTGGTTATTAACAGTTATTTCTTAACACTATTAATTAATACGTAAAAGAAAATTGCATATTTTTTGCGGCGATGAATTGTAAATATATGTATACGTAATTAGGGCATTTAACGATCGCACGATTAATCGAATGTATTATTTATATGTAATGTGAAATTAAAACATTTTGTCAAAAACGGCACTAATTATTATATATTGGTTTTTAGGATTTAAGAACATATGGAGGTAAGTACAATAAAGGTTGTCTAGAAGAGATCGCTCTTTAGCGATAAGACCACTTATCTGTATAACTTTTTTCATGACTGTTGTTTGTATTTTGTTGTCCAGTAAAGTGTTTTCATTCATTAATTCACTGAAATTAAAAAAAGTACAGTTCCATGCCCTGTGCGCGACTCGTTGATGTCTTTACTATGAGCCTCCACTCGCGTAGTCCAATGCCAGGTGTAGCGCGTAGCGGACCTATTCGCTTTTAAAATATACCTTAAATATTTTTATTTTTAGGGTTCCATACCTCAAAAGGAATAAAGGAACCCTTATAGGATTACTTCGTTGTCCGTCCGTCTGTCTGTCTGTCTGTTTGTCTGACTGTCTGTCAAGACCCTTTTTCTCAGGAACGCGTAGACGTATCAAGTTGAAATTTATATTAAATACTCAGGCCTGCAATCCCTTGAAGCTGTGAAAAAATCAAACTTCTACGAGTATGCCAACACAATCAAGAGATACGGCCGTTTATGCCGCATATTTGGACACTCGCATGGGAATCAAAACCTTTAGGGTACTTCCCGCATACCTAGAATCATGAAATTTGGCTGGAAGCAATGTCTTATAGCACAAATAAAGGGAAAAGTCCGAAAACCAAAAATAAAAAAAAATAATAATAAAAAAAAAAATTAAAATTGGAAAAAAAATATATATATAAAATATTTTTTTTGGTTTTCGGACTTTTTCCTTTACTTGACTCGCACTTGGCCGGTTTTTTATTTATTTATCAGGTTTACAAACTGTAGTTTCCACCCATACATAGTAAGACTTAAATAACACAACACATAACTTGGCAGCAACAACATTTTAAAGGTGAACACAACATGCACAAAAGTATAAAAATATCTTTAATTTTATGTAATAGTACCTAACATGATGGAAAATTAACAGTAGACAGGGTTGTTAACGACTCTGTTAACCGCTACAATGCCTTCTTTTGGATACTGACGTTGTCACTTTTGCTTTCTTGCTTCGAAATAAATATATGTTTCACTCGTCTGATACTTTCAATAACATGAACCAGCGCTTCCAACCGTAACACAGCACTCACTCGTTTGTATCTCTTATTTACCTATAGTTAGTTATTTTATATTTTAACAAACTAAATATAAGTAACCACTTTTTACCAAAATAAGCTAAATATAAAAAGAGGGATAGTTAAGTATTGTTAATGGTTTGGTTATAGGCGGAATTAATGCTTACAGTTCCTTCCAATCTCCTAAACCTTTTAATTTGCTCCATACAAGCAGTAAAACGATTTCAGTGCCCAGTTATTTCAATTGAACAAAATAAGGCACCTATTATACAGGTACTTGTATACGAGATTAATCAGTAATTTGACCATTATCGAGTTTCCACAATGTTTATCAAAATTAGGCACATTAACTAGTGCGAACTGCGAACTGGTATAATAAATAATATCTGTAGTACAGTCTACAACATGACAATGGAAACATCACCTAGAATATAAGGTGACCCTGGACTACGTAAGGTCATCAGACTTCACAAAACTTCGCAAACTAATATTTTTACTGACGTCCGTCCGTCCCCCAATTTTGGAATAAAAAGACTACGTGAAGACGATAGAGGGATACTAATAAATAATTAAATACTCTACACGCATATATTAAATACTCGATCACGGAGCATTTGACTAACTCTCTGTTTGGACTTTTTCTAATTGAAATACGGTTGTTTTTAACCTCCTAAGGCCCAAGTCTTTTTTGTTTTTCTAGTTATTACCACCCAATAGGACTATTTATTTTATTTAAAAAGACCAAAATATAAAGATACATTAAATATTATTTTATACTAATCATCTGCATGAGCCGGAGGGGCTTAGGGCTTTTAGTTAAAAGCGGATTATGGGTCTGGGTCGTATATGGCATAAAAAAAATAGTTAAAATGACATCGGGTCTGAATGACTACTGACAATTTAGTCCTACAAGTAGGTATTTGGGCCTTAGGAGGTTAAGAACTTGCGATAAGAGAGTTAGTCATGCGAGGGACGATATGTTATGGAAGAGACCCGTGCCCCAGCATTGGGAGACGCTATGACTCGTGGTTTTTTTTATATAATATTATTTTTTGACAGACTGTACGGTTGACCGTACACCGTACAGGAATATAATAACTGATTGATGCTGGCCTCTAATTTAGTTAAACGTTGCCATATTTATGTGTCTCACCGAGACTTGTCTATCGCAATACCTTATGGCGACAACGCACGCAAAATCTAATAATTATACCAGCATTACCTATTGAGTCTAAAGGCGAAGACAGTAGTAATAAGTTTAGAAAATGGGTCTTATCTTCTATATCTATAAAATAGTACCGAGGTTGGCTGGATTACGTACTTATTTAAACAGTTGAAGATACAAATGTTAAAAATTGGAACCATGGAATCTAAATAATAATTGGGACATACGTTGCTTATAGGATAAAGAGGAGTCTGAAAGGATTTTTAAAATTCGGTCGAAGATAATATCGATCCCCTACTTTGTTTCTGTACACGGAAGTAATTGTAGGTTCAGTGCGATCCGATAAAACAAGAAGTAATTAAGATCTAAACCATTGATGTACTTAATTTATCTACGAGTACAGGCACACTTTAATGATACATGTTACCGATATATTGAGACACATTCATCTTCAACTCCTGAATTATCAACCGAAACCCTGAGGGGTAAAAATATCTCCTATGAGAGAGTTAAACATACAAAGTGATAAACAAAAACACCATATATAGAGTCTTATAAAAAACTGGACGGTCCATACAAAATTGGTAAAATAGCTATTTGGATGAAGATTTTTTTGTAAAATTTCTATGTATTAACACTAACGCGATATTTATGATTGATCGCAGACATGCACCCCGCTCGGAGTGACGGTATCAAACTTCTTTGTTTATGATTATGAAGTATCTTGATGTGGTTCTTAGTTTCATGAGTTAAAATTATAGTTTAAATTGATTCAGACGACTATGTTAGACCTTATATTGTGTATTATATCTATATATGTATGTATTTTAATGTATATGTGTATGTATATCAGTTTCTGGTTCCCATAATACAGGGACTCTGTAAAAGTCAGAATCTGTATCCTAAAGTTTGTTCTATCTTATCGTCCACTATTAATGGACATTACCCAATAGCAGGTCTTATCAAAATTACGCGGATCTTAAGCTCGCCCTCAAGTCTCAACTCAGGTATGTGGTAAGACAGAACTAGTCTAAGTGCAGCCCGGATGTTTGCAACTTTTGAATGAAATTTACTTTGTATTTATAGAATTGCGTAGTAAACTAGTGAGTTTTCTATAAGCATGTAATTCTGACCGATATATGTATAGGGTGACTTTAAATTCGTTCTTGATACGAAAGGCTATTGCATGTGCTCATGATAACAAACAAATTTTCCCTAAGGGGAAATCGCAAAAAATATTGGACTCTCCATACAAATCGATTAACTGACCGGCAAAATTAGTGAGGAGTCGATTTTTTTTTTTTGCGATTTGACTAGTTTCTTAGGGATAGTTGTTCGTTATCATGAGCATGCATAGGCTTACGTATCAAGAACTATGTAATTTAAAGTCACCCAAACGTATATATTATTAAATAGGGAAATATCATTGGCTCACAACTTTATCACGAAATATTCGGAACTTATAATATACCTCTATACTCTATATACCTCTGTCCTCTATAGCAATGTATCAAGGATCCATTTTCGGTAATTCAACCTCTGAGATGTAAAATGGACCAATATTGGAAATCATTATTTAAAATATCAAAACAAACAAGTATACTTAAATAATCTTACGTCGAAATGCTTTTTACTGAATCACCAAAACATGCCCACATTATTTTTTTTATTTTCCAAAATTAATCATTTACATGATATGTTCTTTAATAATATTAATGACAAAATACAGAAACTCACAGACAAAGCTCTTGTCGCAACCAGGTGGGATAAAAACTCCATAATATTTACTTCAAATATAGTTACTTTGATTATGTCAATACAAAGTTCAAATTAATTTATTTGTGATTATGAGTTTACAAAAATGGTTTTAAAAAATTAATAACATGTCCTTTATCATAATCTGTCATACAAATTTATACAATCACTACAATAAACTAAATTTCATCAGGGTCTGTGTAAAACTTTCGGCGTGGTTATGTGTTAGAGACAGAAAGTAGGATTGTGATGACCTGATGACTGAGTTGTCAAAACATTGCACGCGAACAAGTTGGAGTATCGGACGTGGACCGTTCGGTGAAAGGGCAATAGGGCAGATTAACGCAAGGTCAAAAATGGTCCAAAGACAATAGGTGCATTGTATCGTATCGTTCCTTGGATTAAAACCGTTCAACAATTGCGTTTTCGTGTCCGAAAATATTTGCATAGACCTTTAGACTTTAGATTCATATCAAAGGCGATTACAAGTTGGATTTGAACTTCGTTGTTGACCTTTTGCCTAGGGTTATCAGATAATAATTTGAGAAGCTGGTCTAAGCGGATTTTTTGTAATAAAGGAGTCTAGAACTCCAGTGGCAAAGAGAAAATATTTTAAAGAACCATAATCGAGATGATTCTCGATTAATATTCTGAGAATGCATTGTGACTACATCTTTCCTTGTAAAATAAGTAAAAGAGTTCATACAGTATTAGGTCACCGGGAAGACAAACCGTAAAAGAGATGGACCTGCCGTTCTTTACGAAACTTTCTGGTAACCTTATTTTTAACTGGCTACGGAGAAGCGATAGAAGGATTATAAATTAATAAATTCCTATTAAAGAATACAGAGATAGAGCCAAAGCATGTGAAGAACATGCATATTAATACTTGTGAGCATAGTAAAGGAAAAGAGATAAAGAGCATCGAGCACTGGATCTATGGTGTGATCAAACAAAACAATTGCAATTCCACCTGCAGGGATGTTATCCACACCACTGCTGACAGGTAAAATGGAAGTATTCGTATAGAACCCGGCCCCACGGGTCCTCCGGGACGCAGGGGCGGATCTTCCTATAGGCTTTTTGGGCTGCAGCCCAGGGCCCCGGGGATACAAAGGCCCCCAGCCTCAGGCGCGGTCCGAAAGTCACGTCGTTGTCATGCACGTCATATCACCAAACCTTCTATATAAATACCTATAGATAATTCACGAATGTTTTTACGAATAATAAATAATGGCCTACCAGCTTATTTTTTTGCGCTCGCTCCGCTTGCGGCTTTTTGTATGAACAGGGCCGGAGGTTCTTTTATTGATTGAACGATATACTGGGTGCACATGCGCAAATTCTGGTAAACTGAGATTTTATACATATTAAAAATTGCCGCGCTCGCTTAGCTCGCGGCTTTTTTTTACTACATCAGTAACAGAGAAGTGAAGGGAAAATATTGAAAAAATACGATCTATAATCTTTTTTTTCAGTCTGTATAAAAATTTAATATTTAATTGTCTTTTTTTTCTCTATATCACTATAGAAAACTGTTTTTTTTTACAAAATGGCAATTAGTTGAGTGTGTAATTACTTATTAGGTAGGCCCCTAAGTAGTATTAGCCCAGGGCCCCACAAATTCACGATCCGCCCCTGCCGGGACGGGGTCCTCGGGGATCGGGGTACTCAGGGAATAACTAATCTGAAATTTACTGACTGACTTGAGTTTATGATGTTACGATCGTTTTTGTTGAGGGTTTAATACGACTATTTTATATAAGTATGTATGCAGGGAAGCAATCAGTACCTATTCAACTTTAAGGCAGTGGTTTCAAATATTTTCTGCATCCAACAGTTTAGTCTATTCAAGCATTAAAAACGAGTACTTATTGATGGCTTTTGTATGGACGATAAATTTCGTTTCATTTATATGCAAAGAAATACGAAAATGTGAAAAAAAAAACCGGTCAAGTGTGACTCGCACCCGTGATCCGTTGTTTCCGTTCCACAAAAGATATTAATTATGTTACGTATAAAATTTACCAACCAGCTTGTAAAATATATATTTTTATAAAATAGTAGTAATTTCACCACATAATAAAACGTTAAAAAATATATGCAACTCTAAAATTTACTGCAAAAGAAGTCACGGTCAGCACAACATTATTCATGTCAAACTTTGGGGCTGGGAAATCCTTTGAAGTCTCTTTTCAATTTGCACTGATGTATTTTACTTGTATCTTTTTTCTTAGAACAAACATTATAATACTTGTATTCCCAAAATAATGGCTATATAAGGTGCTACTTTATTAGTGCCCGATATTTTACTCAGTGCTTCTACTCCTGATTCTGATCAACTTTCCCCAAGAAACTCATAGTCAAATCGTAAAAAAATGTTTGGACTCTTCATACTAATTTGGCCGCTCGGCTGATAGATTTGTATGAAGAGTCCAAAAATTTTTTTTACGATTTGACTATGAGTTCCTTGGGGAAAGTTGATCAGAATCAGGAGTAGAAGCACTGAGTAAAATATCGGACACTAATAAAGTAGCACCTTATATATTACTTTTAAATAGATAACCTGAAGGTCAATACAAAAGAGACGGACAGCGCGGCGTAAGATCCGTAACAATCCCGTTTTCACCCTTTATCTACGGAATCCTAAAAATGGGAAAATGATATACATAGAGTATTCCCTTCACCACGTGCATTAGACCAGTAGTCGAGGCGTTTATATTTTACAAAACAGTGATACAATATTTGATTTAACGTCTTATGTCCAAATTGTTATGTTAATGGAGCTGTCAGAGTGGTTTTCTACAAAATTGCGTCAAGTCATTGTAATACTCGTACTAAGCACTTATGTAAAGTAAGATATAGAGTTAAATAACTTATAATGTAAGAAATATATTATCTAGTGACAAATTTTAAGGGAAATTTTAAATACCTAGCTAGATGTATAAGAAAATATATAGCAAAAACTGTTAGATTATTGTTGTACCATTATAAAATTAATAATTTATGTACAAAAGAAAGGAGAAACAAATGAGTAGATACCCGAATAGGAGAATCCCGGAGTTCTTTATTTTAACCGGTATAGTTATCTGAAGTAGTAACAGCACTTTTGGACGTGTAAGCGGTTACAAAGAGAGTCTGCGGGCTTTCAATAATTTATCTGCTTAAGTAATAATTACAATCAATTTGTTATATCTTATTTTTCAAAAATAGCCTTCACGAAAATATTGTAGTAGTACTCAACCGTGTTTTTTGTACCTCAACGATTTGGTGTTGATTGTTTACAAATCGTTATATGTATAGATTAGGAAATAATGTGTTTTGATTTGACAGTAATTTTGATATTTGAATCAATGGTACCTACATACCACCGATATTGGTATCGTTGTTGGTAGTTGTCAAAGACTGAAATGTTACTTTCGGAAGGACAAGCTCAAGGCTTGGGAATCGGCGCAAAGCTCCTTCGAAAAAGACCTTACGATTAAATAATATTAAATGTATATTTTTATGTATTTTGCAGTTAACTATTGGATTCGATAGTTTTTTTTTCAAGAATAGATTGTTTCGATCTGAAGACAATAAAAAGACGATATAAAATAGAAACACAACAAAATCAATATGGATTGCAAATCATAGTCATTCCTGTTCTCGTAATGACCTCTAATATACTTAGTGCAGCAGAAGTACTATTTGAAGCAAAATATTCAGATGGCTGGTCCACAATTGGATGTCTGTGGTGGTGCTTATAGCTCACGTGCTGACTACAATACGTGTTGTCATCTAGGTATCTAATGGCTTTTACGAAAGGCTGAGATATTGAACCTAATAATTGAAACAATAACAAGAAATGTAAAGTGAGTGATGGTGCTGTTTTAGTTTGATTTTACTTTTACACTCTGTATAGTACGTGATTAATTTTGGAGACATAATTATATGTATAAATTAACCCTCCTCAAAAAAATAAATGTTCAGGAGAGGAGGGACCTGGAGTTCGGGAAAATCTAGTCTTTGAATTTTTAAGTAATTTAACGGCAGATTTTTATGTAATTTTATATTTGTAATCGGGTTAACTGAAATCGATTAACAGTTAGTGAAAATAAATTTTCCGAGTTTGTTCAATTATGATAAATCTTGCTTCGAACGTCGTAGAGAATATTTTCAATAAAACAAATAACAAGTCCAATTCGGACTTGGCCCGCGTGTGAGAAGTATGGCCTAACCTTTCCGAGGTATGGAAAGAGACCCGTGTCCCTGCAGTGGGGACGATTTGGGTTGTTAACGAAAACAAAAAAAAACTTTAAATTGCATGTATATTTGCTATAGATTAAGAATCGGCTTCTGATGTTCAGTGCACACTAAACTTAATACGTATCAAAACAATTTTATACACACAAAAAATAAATAAAAACACTAATTGTATACACTTAAAATGCTACTGACATAAAAAAACATGATTATCTTAAGATCAGCAAAAAATAAAATACTAACTAAATAGCTATCTTTTTACGACTAAAGTTGGTTTTATGACGTTTCAAATAAGAGTAGTTGATGATAATTTAACTAAATTAACAAACAGACTGATGGATGGATGATACGAAGAATCTTTTGTAACAGAACTGAGTAACTTAATGACTATGTAATAAATAGACCGTGTAATCAGAGTGCATATGGCATGACAACTTTAACTGTGCAGTTTCCTTGAACCGTATCTATAGAGCCATAGTGTATATATTCGATCGATGGGTGGTGCAGTGGGCAACAGGCAGTGTCACATGTTGCTACAATCAGTGCCAATAATGCATGAAAAATGCAACATATTAAAGCTTCGTTCTACTGCGTTCCGAAATTAACACTTGCCTACATATAAGCGAAACTATCTTTCTTAGAGTTTGATTACCATCTCCGAAATCAGTTGTACATGCTCTTGAATATCTTCCATTAATACGAAAGTCTAAAAAAATCAGATGAATTTACTTAAACTGGGGCTTCTTCTCACGAATCTGAACTCTACTAGGTACTTCTTTGTTAACTTTTCTACGAACTTTTCTGCGAACTTTTCTAACAAGTAAAACAGATGATTGCCTCCTACCTCTTTCTTCCGTGTTGCCTACTACTATTTTAGGAGGAAATCGTTTTTTAGGAATCGACTTCATATAGGGTCCTTAGGAAAAGTTGTTACTTTCATCAAATTTTGTTAGACCTTATATAAAATACGGCACCTTTTTCTTAACTTGGTATAAAAAAAAAACTTATTTCATTTTAATATGCTCTCTCGTTTAAATGTATTAAAATCTGCGGTGCAATTTTCAAGTCAGGTAATAGATAAGCCACAGTTCTCAAAGTTAAGTAGCAGCAGTATCAAAGTGACAGTTTTATATCAATATGTCTCTAGCACTCTTTATAAATATCAAATACTACATGAGTGAAGGAAGATCCAGAAGGAAGAACCATTTCTTGGTGAGTAGTGGAGCAAACATGGAAAATGCGCAACATAGCGTTGCTAGCGACACAAAACTGGGTTTCAGAACTGAAGACGTTGTGTAGCTAATCTGATTTCATACCTTACTGCACACATGTGGCATTAGACTTCAAGGCCCAAATCTCTTTGGAAATCTGATAAAAGAACACCTGTTCCTATACTAGAAAAGGTTTTGTTTCCACATTTTGCTACAGTTCTCTAGTCTTAATCTAAGTCGAAAATTAGGCATTTAGACCGGAAAGGCGGTGATAACTTACAATGCCTCTGATAAAGTGGGCCGTCAACATTTTTTCTACTATTTACAATAATAAAATACCTACCTGATTTAATTTATGATTATGAGTAATATACAGAAACACTAGGTAGTACCTCGCCCATGAGATGAAAATTAAAACACTTTTAAAGTTTTGAACTTGCTTCAATCAAATGCTATGAAACCTATTAAATTCGTATCTAGAAATAGTTACGTTGGTTCAAATGTCTTGTACGATATAAATCATGTATAATAGACTTAACATAAGGCCAACATTTCCGCGCTAAACGATAGCCGTTGGCGTTTCCTTCAAAAATGGGATGACTACAGTTAGATATGGAGTTACGAGTACTTTTTGTTTCACGTTTATTTTAAAATAAAAAATAAAAATAAAGTAGGTCACCTACAATTAGACGCAAAGGCTGTACTTTCAAAAATTTTATTCGTTAACAACCCTTACGCGAATAACAGACTGTTCCGGAATGCGCTCCGGTGTGCGAATTTACGTCACAATTTCCATAGTAAAAAAACCGTCGCACAGCACATCGGAGCGGATTCCGGAGCAGTGTTATGAGCCTTAGTATCCCCAATGCAGGGGCACGGGTCTTTTCCTATAGCTGATAAGCGCTGCCATCTAGTTATAGCAACCGGCATCAAAGGCTTAGCGTGGCTTGCGAAGCATAGAACCTACTGTAAGTATTACAATACGAATTTTATCATAAAATGGTTTTAGCTGCGTAGTAAAAATATACAGAATCAAGCAAAACAAAGAGGAGGGAATAAATTCTTAGGAAAAAGTCACCATAATTGCTTTTTAATATTAAAATTGAATTGTGGCAAGCATATATTCAGGCAGCAATTATTGGCAGGGTTTTTTTTCTTCGGGGGTATGTACGTACGTGTAAATAATTCTGCTTTTGACTGTACTTACTCGTGTAATTTGTTAAAACTATCAATGTATCGCCCTTCACAAATTCAGTGTGGACTTGTGGGGTGCAATTAAGGTGAATTGAACACAGAAAATAAACACGATCCTGTTTTCGAACTTATGAATCAAGTGGATGGTTATTTTAAGCCCTTTAGAAATATTTTAGCATTTAGTAAGGTTCAGGAAAAATCCGTTTTGTAAACAAAAATAATAGCCTAAAATTTTTCTTTTTATTCTTTTAAATAAAAGGTGACAATTATTTATTTTGAAAAATTGTACTACACATGTTGGTAGGGTCTATCTGTTCTTTGTGCTTTCTCAAATTCGCTCTATATTAACAAGTTCTTTGCGGCAACATTGCAAAAACTAATAGCCACGGAAATAAAATCCCCCGGGTTAGTATGTCATACTATCAGGATTATGTAATCCGGGTGCCTGGCAGCTGTTCAGCGGTGGGGGTAATAGTGGATGAGCAACAAAGATGATTGAAGGTGTGCAGTTTATAGAGCTCCGGATTTGGTGGGGTATCATAGCTCATTATGTATTTAATTCGAATATAGCATTGCCAGGCGTTTTGGGTGGGGGGAAAAGTAGTGCAAGGTGACTTCCAAGGTGCGTAAAAAAGTGCCAAAGTCGTCTCATTTAAAGAGGTCTGGGCCTACACTTTTTAATTGGAATGGACCTTCAATGCTGTAAACATTGGTGTTTGGAGGCAAGACTTTTATAAGACGGTGGTAGCTATCCAGGCGGGCTCAGAAAATCCCCTACCACTAATTAAACCGAGTCTTCAAAGTTGGATCCCACCGGGAATCGAACCCGCGGCGAATCCTGATGTGAAGCGTGCGGACAAGCCACTACGCTACGAGGGCGGTTTCACCCTTTGGGTAACGAAACACGATAAAATTTTACCCGGTAAATGAGACAACGACTTTGGCTTTTTTCACGCACCTTGGACGTCACCTGGCACTACTTTTCCCCCAACCAAAACGCCTGGCAATGTTATATTCGAATTAAATACATAATGAGCTATGATACCACACCAAATCCGGAGCTCTATAAATTTGACACCTTCAATCATCAATCACATCATCTTTGTTGCTCATCCACTATCACCCCCACCGCTGAACAGCTGCCAGGCACCCGGATTACATAATAATTATAGTATGACATACTAACCAGGGGGATTTGGTCGCTCTATAAATTTCATACCTATTTCCGTGGCTAGCTCTTAGACCATAAGGTTTATTTTATGACATCTTTTCGCCTTGTTTTGGTCTTAATCGTTTACTGGAATTCAGTTTTAGAAATCTCAAGTTCTCTTTTTTTTTAGTCTGTAGTAAAACGCAACCAAAGAACTTCTATATCTCTACATATAAATTCCTTGAACGTAACACTGTTTACCGCTCAGTCCAAAAAGTCTTTGTTGTTATCTTTACTGTAAGTTTGGACCGCTCTACTCATAATACTGCGGTGCGGTCCTGTTCACACTTTGTATAAGTAGGTTCTATAATATGTATTAAATGTGAATTAGCTCAATTCCTACCGCGTCGACCTCATTATGCATTAGCCAATACTTAATATTTTATCACTATCAAACATTTCTATCAAAGCACTTAGTATTGGTCCTTTGTTGTCAATTACTGTTAATGTTGCTATACATTACGCATATTATTCATTTGTGTACCCTTAAAGGTGTGATGTAAAGACTTGCGTACCCTTTGTTTCAATGGTTTATATTTAAGTACCTAATTTTAAAATCTGACAATAACCGAGCTCAGTATTAATTGACTTTGATTATTTGAAGTGATTTGCAAAGCATTTAGTAACAATACTTATTGGTTGTTTGCGACTTCGTATATACAGTTTATTACAATCACAGTAACATAATATAGAGGTGTAACAAGTTTTGTGTATAGGACCTGTTAACTGAGAATTCTACTCATCAGTCTGAACAACCTTTTTTCTACGACTATGTCAAATATCTGAAATCGCAAAAAAATAGACTTTTTATACAATATGAATACGTTAAAAACAACCGACTTCAATCGCAACAACTCCAATTTTGCTATGTTTTGTTGATTTTCTCAAAAACCGCTGGATCGATTTCGATAAAATTTATATGGGACCACCTGTGAAGTATACCCTTTCAAACAAAAAAAGAATTTTCGAAATCGGTTCAGGCGTCTTCGAGTAATCGGTGAACATACATAAAAAAAAAAAAAAGATTCCGACGAATTGAGAACCTCCTCCTTTTTTGAAGTCGGTTGATAAAATACATATATACAAATTGATCACCTGTTTGGCCATTCTTCTATGGAGAGTCCAACAATTTGCGTTAATTGCGATTTGAGAAAAGTTATTCAGAATGATGAAGGAAATCCCAGTTAACGGGTCCTACACCAGTTTTGGTACACCCTGCATATAGGGTGCTACTTTATTAGTGCCCGATATTTCAGACAGTCAAACAGCCGAGCGGCCAAATTAGTATGAAGAGACAAACTTTTTTTTTTCGATTTGACTATATGGTTTCCTTGGGAAAACTTGATCAGAATCAGGAGTAGAAGTACTGACTAAAATATCGGGCACTTATAAAGTAGCACTGTGTGTTTAGAGTACTTCCAAAATACTCGACTTTTTTGATCGTAGCCTTCTGTTTATAAATCAAATTAGTTGAAACTCCCTCCAAAAAAGATTTGCTATTTTTTAAATTGAATTATAAATGTTCACCTAGAGATAGTAATTATTCGGCCAAGTATCATAATTATCTTAAACAATTCTGTACTAAAATATACGTGTTTATGTCAGTAGTTGAGATAAGAGACTAAATAATTACAATCCGTTCTACTATTCAATCATAGAAACGAAAAGCGCCCAGATTTTATCTCAGATTTAAATAAATATTTAATTTCAAATGTAATTGAAATGAATATCTAGATTTTAGTAATTAAACATTAACTATATTAGCATCTAGATTCAAAGTACGTTTTAGAGTTCCGTACTCTTGATTTAATAAACGGTTCAAGTGTTAGTGGAAGGAAACCTTTTTATCCACATTTGTTAATTCCTTGGAATGATTTCCACCTGAGGGTAGTGATAATAATACCGAAAGATGGAAGCAGCGACTTACCAAGATTCCCAACGCAATAGGGAACTGGCTATCTTATCTCCATGCGGGAATACATCCAGTGTGACCATTTGTAGCAGATTTCTGCTATTGGAAAATCTGCCGAATTTTCCTGGAAATCTGCCGAATTCTGCTACTTTTTTAAATTATCGGCTTCCCCTGGTCCAGTCTGGTCTCAGTAGTTCGGTAATTTAGTCCGGTAACCGGACTTTTAGTGCCAGCAGTTCGGTGTTGAAATATCACCGGACTAGTGGGCCATTTTGTCCGGTTAGGTGAATTCGGTAGTGTACCTATTCTGCCAGTGTTAAAAATCTGCGCAATAGCAGAAATCTGCCACAAATGGTCACACTGAATACATCAATGCTATTAACATTGATGTTTGGCGGCAAGACTTAGATAGGACCGTAATAGATAGCCAGGCGGGCTTAGAAGATACCACCAACCAAATAGAGCCCCACAAAGTTAGTCCCCGTGAGAATCGAACCCACGACCTCCTGAAGTGAAACAAGCAGACTAGCCACTAGCCCACGGAGGCGTTTAAAAATTGCATTTGCACAAACGTGTAAAGTCTTCTCCTCTAATAAACGACTTATCTATCTATCTAAAATAGAGCCTTTCTTTACAATGATTGACTCACAGGATTGACGGGTGGAATCCAGGATATAAAGATAATACGGCTTCACGGTGAAAAAAGTAATTATCTAGATATACAGGGTGTTAAAAAATGCGTTTGAAATTTTAAAGGGTTACTCAGAATCAAGTATATTAAAAAATATTGAAAAAATTCGCTCTTCAAATTTTTGTTTCAGATTCCCATACTAATTCTGAGTAGTGAATCAAGAGTTTGTATGGAAAACTGAAAAAAGTTGGAGATCGGATTATTTCAACATTTTCCCCTACTTGAGTCTGAGTAACACCTTAAAATTTCAAACGCACTTTTTAACACCCTGCATAAAATATGTGTGTCATGTGTGAATATCATATGTGTGTGTGCAATAAACTAATAAATAAATTAATCAAACAACTTATATTTTTCGTATAAAAACTATTACAGGCATTGACATTGACTCGAGGATACAAAACGGATCTTGAATATACACTAACAAATATTTCACACCTACTATGATGTTGTTACATAGTTAACTTGAGTACTGGCATAGTGGAACTTTAGTTTTATTACTTATTAAATAAATAGGCTATCAGAATCAAGCTTGGAAAATTAGTTTTGCTAGATATAAAATGGCCACTCCCTCCCAATTTAAACAACTGACGGACGTGAGACCCGGAACTAACAATAAGGCTGTCTTCGATCTGAAATCCTGAACTTGATCGCCGTAAGATCGTATTGATGTTTTTTTTTTAAATCCAACACAATGAAGCACAGATTAACGTATTTACATAAAAAAACACAGTTTGAAAAATCTCACGTGAGATTAGAGGGGGAGGGAGTCGAGTCAAATCTCACGACATCTCACCAATGGGGGTGATCCTCAAAATCACCTCACATGATTAATGGACGCCCCCTTTTAGAACTACATGACACAAAGTTTCGGTAACGGAGTTTTAGGGCAAAATCATAGTTTTATATCAAATAAATACATTACGCTTTAACCACTAGGCTTATAAATAATAATAAATCATCTAACAAAATAGTAATCTAGAACTACATATTTTCACACAATCAAGTTTGTTAATTATGTATGGTAATTAAATGCTTACGAAAAATACAATAAGGAATGTTATCTTTACCTTGCGATCGGTGAATAGTGGATATGCAGGGCCGGATTTGGAACTTACTTGTAGAGTAACTTACATATAATATTGTTGAGTTTATAAAAAAAAAATATCTCTCTAGTACCAGCCATAACTGCTAGCCTCGATTTTATCAATTCGAAAGGCTAACTAGCAAAAGATTTCGAAATTATTTTCCCCGAACTACATAAATTGGTCAGTTAGTCACTAATTAGATCAAAATTGCAAACACGACTGCCTGAAATGTTAAAAAAAGATAGGATTAGGATAAAGGCAGTCGGTCGGGCGGGGTAGTAGGGTTTAGTATTAATAAGTAATAGGTACTTCTTCACTAAAAATCGGTTATAATGTTTTTTTTACCCTCAATTGGTAAGCCCTTGTCATCATCTCACCTGATGGTAAGTGACGATAATGCCGAAGATGGAAGCGGGCTTACCAAGATTCACTTACAATCGGTTATAGTGTTTTTTTTTTTACCCTCAATTGGTAAGCCCTTGGCATCATCTCACCTGATGGTAAGTGACGATAATGCCGAAGATGGAAGCGGGCTTACCAAGATTCCCCAACGCAATGGGGAACTGGCTATCTTATCTTCATGCCGGAACACATCAATGCTGTTAACATTGATGTTTGGCGGCAAGACTTAGATAAGATGGTGATAGCTAGCCAGGCGGGCTCAGAAAATGCCCTACCACCAATCAAACCGAGTCCTACAAAGTTGGACCCCGCCGGGAATCGAACCCGCGACCTCCTGATGTGAAGCGACTGGACTAGCCACTGGGCTACGGAGGCGGTTAAAATGTTAAGATTTTTATGCTTTTTCATAGACTTACAGAGGTCGTATTCGAAATATAAAGTTCAAAGGAGATTTAAATTAACCTGAATTCGGTACTGTTATAGATAGTTTGAAATCATAGCAGGCTAACTAGTGCCCGCCCACGACTTTGTTTAGTACTAAAGATTTGAATGATTGGAACAGGTAATGTTTATTTTAGAAGGCACCAGGGACACTGATGTAAACCTAGTATTAGAACAAGACTTAGTAGACTAGTTCCGAGCGGAAAGAATAAAAAAAATAAAGCTACTTAAATACTTATATATACTTAAATAAATAAATTTAAAAAAATAACAGAGTTGGTAGAACCATAAATTATAACAAAAGAATTAAAGCAAACAACTACTTACTATTCCAAAATTAAAGCATCTACTTAAATAAATATTTTTCGTAAATTAATCGAATTGGTAGAAGCATAAAATATGAAATAAAAGCATACAACTACTTACTACTCATAGTAGGTACCTACACCAGTAACAACTGATGATGCACCGGAGTAGAGGTTCTGGCTGACACTGGAAGACGATTAAATTATATCAAAGAACTTGTATATCTACTACTACATATAAATTCCGTGATTATATTTGAATAAACTAAATGTCAAAATGATAACTAAAATATTTTTTTGTCTGTGCGAAAACTTTACTTTTCTTTAAACGCTATACGACCTTCATGGTGCTATCGTACGCCAGTTTATTAGTTTACATAGAAATAAAGACTTTTTTAATCTGAGGTTTGCATTTTACTTTTTTTCTTCATCGATATCATAATCTTTGGAACATGCGTTCATACAAAATACATCAACGTCGGCGTTCAAGTGAAGGAATTGACGGGACTTTTTGGCGGGAACTCGCGGCAAGAGTTTGTCATTTTTGTTTTATTATCCGAAAAAATAGATATCGTGGTTTTTAATACATAATATTGATAGTGTATTGTTCAATAAAGTGCCATTTAAGTGTCTAATATGTAGGATAATGAAATAAAAGTGTGTAGACTGTGTTTCGAGTGCTCTCAAGAAGTCCGTGAAATCTTCGTCAAAAGTGCTATCATTTTGTTGAAGAATATAGAAAAAGTTAAAGACGACAGAAATTGATAAATGAGAACTCAAATGAAATAGAAAAATATTTAGAGAAGAGCAAACTACGTAAGAATAGGCTGTATGGCCAGAGAAGCCTTTGACTTTTCCTTGCAAAAGCAGGAAAGAACCAAACAAAAAAAAAAAAAGGAATTGACGTATCGATTGTTCGCACTACGAAATCATGAATGACACTTAGGGTAGACCGGGGTGAATCGGAACACATAATAAATAAATATTTTAAATACCGCGCTAGATTGACTGTTGTCATGTCGTGTTGCTATGATAACGGTCAGTCTAGCACGGATTTTTAAAGTATTTATTTATTTCTAATTGTGATCGGATCACCCCGGTCTACCCTAACTGGTGGTCATCATGTCGTAGTTTTAATGGCCCGTCGAAGTAGATAATATTCAGGTTTTTAGGCTTTAGTTAGGTTGTATCTTTAGTGTCGCTACTGGCACAGAGGAACCTTGAAGACTTCCAAGACATTTGCAATATTTACTTAGTTGTCAAAGATAACATAACTCTATTGTAAGTATGTAAGTATGATTTTAGATAAAAACTTAATATCTCGAACACAAATATGAGTATCAACAAAATACAAAAAAAGACAAATGCTTTCACATTTGTTTAGATAATGCTATATGTATAACTTTATTATTTACTGATGATTATTATTTTTTAGCTTATATTAATTATATATTTATTTATCATTTATTTATTTTATTATTGTCCTACTGCTGAGCAAAGGCCTCCCCTCTATGTTTCCTTCATTTTTTAAATTTCGTTTTATTAAGTTTTATAACGATGTTGTTATGTTGTTAACAATTGTTATGGGTCTCTGAAATTTCCTTTTAGGTAGTCAAAACAATTAAAATACTTAACATAAAAAAATATATATGTGTTTTATAGTAAGCACTTAAAATCTATTATAGATAGGAATTAGTACTGCACTACCTGTGTGAATTTGGTTTTTAAATGAAACCCTTGCGAAGTACTTATCAAACGATCCAATAAATCTAGTAATGTGGTGCATAATATCTGTGTCCATATCAAGTTATTTGTGCGTTGTTACGGCGAGCCAGTAACCGAATATATCTGCCCGCCCTACATTTGTTCTGTTTGTTACGCTAATCCGAATCGGATCGATGCTAATTGTGGTATAATTTGGTATCATAATGGTTCTTTGACAGTGCGTAGCGACCACCTATGGTTTCTCTTGTGGTCACGTACTATGTAAAATTTACAGGTTGATTAATTTGTCACTAAAAAAGTTAAAAAAGTGCGTTTGAAATTTTAAGGATTAACTCAGATTAAGTATAGAATACAGGAAAAATATTGGAAAAATCCGATGTACGATTTTTTTTTCAGTTTCTCATACTAAATCTGAATAGTGAATCAAGAATTTGTATAGGAAACTGAAAAAATAATTGAAGATCGGAGTTTTCGGTTCGTTGGGGCACTAAAGTTCTTGAGTGGCAATCGCGCACCGAAAGACGCAGTGTCGACAGACTTCCGACTCGGTGGATTGACGATCTGCTGAAGGTTGCGGGAAGCCACTGGGTGCGGGCTGTACAGAACCGGTCGTTGTGGAAATCCTTGGGGGAGGCCTTTGTCCAGCAGTGGACATCTTTCGGCTGTTGATGATAAGAATAGTAGAATCTACCATTCTAAGTAAACAAATGTTCACATAATGAGTAGAATTAGTAGATTTGGCTACGATTTTATTAATTGAGTATTCATTAGTGAATGTTAGTGAACCAAGACGATCCACCTATATGCAAATTCATAACTTGAGCTTGTTTTATCCACTATTGGTAAGCCCTTGTCATTATCTCACTTGGTGGTAAGTGATGATAATACCGAAGATGGAAGCTGACTTCTTTCAGTTTTCTTTCTTCTTCTACTTTTAGTAAAAGTTGTTAATATTCAACAGTTGCTGTTTTTGGCGGATTGCTGTTTTTGAATTTAAAATCATAGAGATTCTACAGAAATATTTCGGTTGGTTATTCTGTTGTAGAAATGTCTGGATCGCCGCCGCGGTCCCCAAAAAATTGCTTCAATTTTAAAAGTATTTGATTATCAAATTACTATAGTCCTTGCAAGGAATAAGTACCAAAAAAATTTATTTTATTAATTGCGAAAACCAGACAAAATTTTACTTCGGAAGTTACAAATTTCATAAACCTTGTTAGAATTGACTTGTCTATGAAAATTCAAATTTGGTAGGACAGCTATTTACCTATTAACATAACAGACTTATTAAAGACAGTAAAATTAGCCAATTCATATTTATTGTACGGGTATGCATAAATGAGGCAGATAAGACATTGCTACCAGCCTCGTGTACCCACTACCCAAATGAATGAGTAAATTCCCATCTGAAAAGCATTACATACTTCCTGAAAAAAATTGATCACGCTGAAAATGTTAAAAACAACCGACTTCAATCGAAACAACTACAATTTTGCTTTGTTTCTTTTTTTGCTTTTATTGATTTTTCAAAAAGGGCTGAATCGATTTCGGTAAAATTTATATGGAACGAACTGGGAAATATATCCTTTCAAATAAAAAATAATTTTCCAGATCGGTTCAGGCGACTTCGAGTAATCGGGGAACATACATAAAAAAGATTCCGACGAATTGAGAACCTCCTCCTTTTTTGAAGTTAAAAAAAGGACATAAATAAACCTTTTTCATGGATATTCATATTTCATGACGCGTGCGGAAATTCTTATTTAATCTGAATTAATTACTTATTTATTTGCATGTCACTACCAAACAGAACACATGAAATCCTGTAGGGGTACGGCAAATTAATAATAAGTAACTTAAAAGAAAAAAAAACTTTCTTTCATTTAAATTACTTATTTCTTTACAGTATCTATTTTCTTTAGAATCACCACCTTTTTTTACGCATAGAAAACTTAAAATACGAAATACACACCAACATCCTATATGGTACAAATCTCAATAATTTTATTGTAAATCTTAATAAGAAAACCTACCGTGATGCTGGCCTAGACCTACGCCGCTTCCGCCATTGCACGTAAACGAAGGACGCATGCGCATCTTCACGCCATCTTCGCGTTACCAAAGCGACCCTGCGCCGTAGGATTTGTCTATGCCTAAGTACTCTCGCGCCAACCCGACATGTGCATCTTACAATTAAAAATTACAGGCATTGCACTTGCTACCAAACTAATTGTTTCCAATTACCTGCCGGCCAGCGGGGTCCGCGATATAAATACAGGCGTTTGCGCAGAACCAAGCATTCGAACTTTAGTAGTGATAGATACCGCACGGTAGTCGCTTAGGCGAAAATTTCTAGGCGAGTACTGGCAACCCAGCAGCGCCTAAGCTAGTTCGTTTGAGATCTCCATTTAGTTTAGAAAAAATATATAATCATGCAGTCTATGGTGAGTTATTTTTTGTTCGTTAATAGTTTTAAGTTTAAATGCTTTATTTAAGTAATCTAAAATAATGTAGTTTTTTTTTAAATTAGTATATTTCTTTAAAATTTTATAAAGTTTATAACAAACCAAATAACCTACGTACTTATCATAAAAAACGTTGTTGCCTAATAAACACCTCGAACTAACTTTCATTACGAATACTTGCCAATTTAAAATAGCACTATTAAAAGACGATATTCTACATTTATTTTTAGCACAGCAGGGTTTAATATAGAATATTACGCACTTTTCCCCATAGATTACCACTTTAATAAATCATAAGCATAACTAGTAAATGATCGCTATATTAAGAAACTTTATAGTGACACCCAATTAACTCTGATTGACTAGTCTAGCCGGATAATTGAAAATATTTTAACATACTCCAACATATATCAAAAATACAAGAAATATTTATGACAGTATTTTTGTAAAACTTATGGCATAAATGTGTAGATTATCGTGATTTTCTTAAAATTTTGTAAGTGTTCAGGCTTTTTAATTTTTCGTTATGTGGTATCTAGGCATAAAATATATTTTTTTTTAATTTTGAGATCTAGGCAACGCGACCGCATAATGTCTAAATTTATAGAATGTGTAATAGAAACTGTTAAATATAATCGTATTAAATAAATGAAAACTTAAACCCTTTATTTATTAAACTATAACTTTCTGAAAATTATATCCACCAGTAAGTCAGAAATAAAAGATCTAGGTACAGTTATCAGATCAAAATTAGTTAAGTGGTCCATTTTATAATAAAAAAAACTGAATACGAAACATGTTAAGTATTTAACTGCCTTAAATTTAACCTAAAATATAAATCAAAGTGGAGAAATATGAATACGACACAAACAGCACATTCCTTTGATTGATTAAATTATTTACTTCAAAGTCGCCCATATATCCATCATATAGACATCAACGACTATTGCATCGCTAAGAATCGGATCGATTCGCTAAGAAGATTGCATCGCTCGTTGATGTCTTTTGTATGCCTGATTTTCTGCTAAAAATAGGTAACCAAAACTTGAAAAGAGTAGCATAAATATGATGAAAAATTAAATAGGAAATTTAAATTTCCATAAAAGAAGAATTCGAACTTTGGATCCCTAGATTTTTACAGACTCAGTTCTTTCACATTAAAGTATGACAGAACCGCACAAACAAAAGTCTACAGTATCAAAATACGTATTACAGTGTCACTTTCATTACTAGACGTTGGATTTATAAAAACACTTCGTTATCCCACGTGAACTACTTGAGAAATGTTTATAAATGACCGTTACATGCCAAATTTCCAGATTTTGAGGCTTTGAAGCTTCAAGAGGGCTGGCGCAACAATTCAATTCAATTCATTTATTTTCCATAAAATGTTGTATGAAGAAGTTATAAAAAGTGGAAAAGTTACATAAGGACCGCACATTTTACCAGAAGCTGGCATGCAATAATAATATAGGAACATATAAAATAAGATAAAAAATTACAGTGTTTGGGTAGCAACTATTAGTCATTTAAATATTCCTCCACCAAATAAATAGAAGCATTTCTGTATCTATCAGTGTTTAAGAGCCTTTTAAAAACGTCAACGTTAAAAACGTTTAAGTCAGAGATTTCTTGCTATCACTCAGCTTATTAATAAACAATCAAACCAAAAAACACATTTTATAATATTAGTATTTGAGATAAAAGCAAACACGATTAAGTACTTAAGTAACTACACTCGTTAACTAAGCACCCACAAGGAACTAATATTGGATTCAAATGTATTCAACGCCGTGCCACCTAATCCAGCCTATAATTTGTTTATGTCTTAATAAATCTTTCGGGGCTAAATGTGGCGTTACGTGCATACTGTGTCAAGGCCCTGTCTTGTCTTAGCGGAACAATGTAATGATGGATTTGCATCCTGATCGCCTACAGTGATTGTTTATGACTCGTTTTCTTGACGAAGAAAAAGTATAAATACAAAAATTATATTCATTATCAAACACTGACTACTCTGTTAAAATATTACGCCAAAAGTAAGAATAACTTACGCCGAAGTCAGCTTAAATAAAGCCTACCTACATTCTACTACCATTCAAAGACGATGCGAATAAATGTCATTTGCAAAAAATAAATATAATGACCTACCCATTGAGTGCCGTATAGTTAATTAAACTAGACTCTGCACTTTGACTATGGTTAAGTCGTATAGTAACATTATAACATGATTGGTTGAGTCAATCTGACATTAATAACCCTTTCTTTAGCCTTCCGTTTCTTTGAAAACAGCAAAGAAAGAAATTAATAGCCCGCAACTTCCTCTAAATAAACAATGTATTAAAATTGTGTTAGTTGAAAACAATACAATAATGCAATCTCCTGTTCGTAACTTGTAAAGTCTCAATTATCTATGAAAGTGATTCATCAGCCAATCGCGTGGCATGGTTTTCGCGCGTAAACAGATGT
This sequence comes from Coleophora deauratella, assembly GCA_958295455.1. Lineage (NCBI taxonomy): Eukaryota > Metazoa > Arthropoda > Insecta > Lepidoptera > Coleophoridae > Coleophora > Coleophora deauratella. The sequence continues at coordinate 5,451,047 of OY282409.1, read as the reverse complement.
CATTGCCGCGCATGCGCTTGGGCGGGCGTGTGAGCGCGCATCTCATATCGGTGGGCGGGAAATTTACGCGGGAAGTGCGTTTGTTCTGTAGTAAGTAGTTTCTATCTTAAAAAGTTTTTATTGTTGATTGTTAATATTTTGTTGGTGAATTACGTCATGATTACATTTGTGCATTGTGTCAATCGTTGTCTGTACGAAGGTTGTTTTAGGTATACTTCATTTTTTCTTACTTGTCTTATTTTTGAAAATATTATAGCGTACCTACTCAAAATTATTGACATTTCATGGAGTTGGAAAAGCTATTTAGTAAGTTTATATGACGAACTTCATAACCAGGTATCCCAACACTATAAAAGTCAATGGCAATGAGTAGGTATGCTTTAATATTTTCAAAAATAAGACAAGTAAGAAAAAAATAAGTATAGGTGTTTACGGTCTTTTAAAACAGGCCAGTTTTCTTAAAATTGCAAAACTTAGTAACCTTTAGAACGAAGTAGCTACTATCATAATTAGTCACTGATAACTCCTTACCGTTTTAGTAACAGTTTGTTGCGCCGGTTAACTTATTGCCCTTACAATTTCGTTAAGCCATTTTGTACTCTAATAGAGCAATAGTCGTGGTTTATTCATTATCAAAGTTACAAATAACAACAAAACGTGGTAGTTATTCATAACCGGCGCCAGAGCGTGACGGAATATTTTCAATTTTCTCCGAGTAGTGACCTTCGCGTAACGAGCCTCGATTAGGTTGCGTAGTCATGTCATTCAAGATTTTTTTCGCGTATCAATATACTTAGTACAAAGATAAGACTGGAAGAAATTGCTTTGAGCGATAAGATCGCCCAAGTAGCACCACCACATTATTATATTTTACTTATAGTATACATCATTGTGTGTGCAATAAAGAGTCTCATCTTCATTTTTTTATGTTTTTTAAGGAATTGCCAATCATTAGCGATGTTAATTTAAATGCATATGAAAATTTATGGCCGATATTGAGTAGTTATAGGTGTTTTTTTCTAGCTTGAGCTTGTTACATTCGTATAACTCTGGTTAACCTCTTTCAATCATGTGACCATATCGATGGTTTCCGCTACAAAGGCCGTAACTCCAAAATGCTTACTTTTGGCAATAGCAAAAAACATTGTTTAAAATATGCCATTAAAATATTGTTTTACGTAACTTTTTTGTTTTTAATAATAATATAATCATTAAAAAAAAGTTATGTAACAAAATATTTTAGTTTTGGTTTTTTCCTCTTGCCAAAAGCATGTATTTTAGAGTTACGAGCGGAGCTTTGTAGCGGAAACAGTCAATATACGAGTATTTATAGGCAGTTGGGATAACTGTGCTTTATAAAATCCTCCCGGGATAGAATGTGTAACAAATTCTAGGTGTTACAGAAATATTGCGGAAAAGCGTCTTACGGGCAAAACCGTGTTGCGCACATAGGCTTACTTTTCTTATTTATAATAATAATAATACATTGCTTATGTGACATTGCCGGTCGATGTATTAACAGTCAAATTTTATATAAATGTGAAAAGGAGAGCCTATGCAAACACTCACCACAAATGTACGATAATCTACATCACTGAACACGTTAAAAACCGAATTCAATCGTAACAACTACAACTTTGCTATGTATTTTGTTTTTGTTGAGTTTTTCAAAGAGCGCTAAGTCAATTTAGATAAAATTTATATGGGACCACCTCTGAAGTATTACCTACCAAACGAAAAAAGAATAATCAAAATCGATTCATAATTGGCATAGTAATCGCGTAACATACATAAAAAATCCGTCTGCTCGTTTGCCACCTCTGCCATAAAAAAAACATACAGTCGAATTGAGAACCTCCTCCTTTTTTGCAGTCGGTTAAAAAGAAGTCCCTCTCATTACATCCCGTTAATCGAGCAATAACTGATTTGAGTGTATGTCGGTCTAGAAAAACGATGTATTTTATAGCGCATGACAAATCGACGAGATCTTAAACTTTCAAAAAAACCATCACTCTCAACTTATCTACCCTAACCTGTACTAAAACATCGACATCGCCGAACCCTCCGTTTCCCGCTCGCTTCCCCTCTTGAGCAAGCACCGCAAGTGCATTGCAAGACTGGTTGTGCACCAGTACCCCGAATGATAATTCCGAACTGTTGCAAAACGCTGTTGCAACCGATATGAGGTCCACGCCCACGAATTATGGCCTTTGTCTGTTCTACTCCTTAAATGCCTGAAGGGAAATTGTAGGTCTGATATTTTTACCGAGTACGTTGATTTGTAGAAAAAATCCAATAGAATCGCGACACATGTCAATACAGCAAAATACTTGCCAAAATAATATTTCTTGAGTACCAAAGATTTTTATGATGTTTAAAATTAAAAATGATATTAATTAAAAATGGGGTTGGCTGAATAAATTGTAAAAAAGTAGATACTAAAAAATTTAATCTTTAGATTTATAATTATGTATGTATAAGTATGATTGAAGTTAACACAAATGTAAAATTTAACAACTTAACAGCTGCCTATTCAATAGATCATACATAAAGGAACAAACAGTAAAACTTAAACTAGTTCGAGGTAGTTTAACAATTAACAATGAAATTAAAATTGCTGTCAATTTTGCAACTCAGCCTTTCAACAAAACAAAGGAGGTTGTATACAAACACATACGTAAACATTAAATAAATATCGCTAACAGAATTCAATCATTGTTACAATAAAGGGCGTTGTCCATTTACCTGTAGTTATGTTCTATTGCCCAACTGCAATTGTTTATAAAATGAACGAGCTATTTACGAGCACTATCACTTCACTTGTCTATGAGCTATTGGGCCGGCGCAAACAAGTGCACCTTTAAACAGTGATTTAGACAATTTAATACCAATCGGTATATATGTATAAAACAGAATCATAAAGCAATTTAGATTGGGTGAACTTGGCATAGTGGTTATACTTACATTGCCAGAATAACAAGCTCTTTGTAGTTTCAGATTTTGTAAATTCGTTTTTTATGGTGAATTACATTTATGTTGAATGAAAAAGAAATAAGGAATTGGCAAAAATGCCACTGACATCACCAAAATCGACTGGGTATACGCAAATATACAAAATGGGGATAAACAGTTAGGAATAAAACTATACAAATTGGAACTTAAATAGGAGTGTATTTAAAACACTTAGAAAAAGATACGAGACAAGGTGGAGTATTAACACATTACGGCAGTAACAAATTCTGACAAGTAATGATTCATAAATAAATCATCTATAAATAGTCTTAAAAGGTTGGTTTCATAAAATCTAGCCTACTAAGTTTATGCTTTGACACTTTTATGAACAGTTAGAAGTGTGATTGAATAACCCATGAACTAATTGCGTGAACGATAAATTATCGAGCAAAAATATGCTTACCATTGCTTCTTTTTACAGTTCGAAATTATGTTTAAAATAGGTTATACTATACAGGCTGTAACAAAATTGGTGTAGGACTCGTTAACAGGGGATACTAATAATCGTACTGAACAACTTTTTTTCTACGAGTTTGCGCAAATCACAAAAAATTTTTTGGACTCTCCATAAAATATGGCAAAATAGGTGATAAATTTACATTACATTTGTATGAAATGTCCAATTTTTTTTCATACAAAAGTTGTTCAGTACGATGAGTAGAATCTCTAGTTAACGGGTCCTACACCAATTTTGTCATATCCTGTATTAGGTGCTTCTACCAAATATCTACCAAATCGATAAGCTGATCAGCTAATTTTGTAAGAAGAGTCCAATATTTTTGCGATATATTAATGTGTTTCTCGGGGAAAGTTGTTCAGAAATATGTGTGAAAGCCCCAGTTTGAGCCCTGGATATTTAAAGAACATCCTATATGCGTTACTTTTGCAAATTCACATTTTATTGTTTTGATAAGCGACTTCAGAGAAGGAGCTTCTGTATTCGGTCGTTAACTTGAACCTATGTTGTTATATCCTAAATTTTCTCGAAACGACATATTAAAGTAAAACCATTTTTAACAACAAGCTTGCAGTTGGAGAAATAATATTAGCTATTTTCAAAATTAGACAGTGGTTTTAACTAGAAAAGTACTCGTCGATGTTTTTTATATAGCCGAGACATTACTCGAGTGATGCTAAGTAATACACTGTACGGGTAAAATTTTTAAGTGTAAAATAAAAATTAAAGATATTTCAAAGGAAGTTACATCTACTATAAAATAACTCTAGCGAAACCTCCAAAACTTTGGGGCTGTAAATTTATTGTTGGTTTTAAAAAAGCAGCGGGGTTCCGTTATACTTTAACATCAGAAACCTAGCCCAGAGTTTCTTCAGAGCTCCTCGACGCATATCGTCCAGTATATTTTAGTGTCTTTTCATAATAATAATAATAATATCTGGGACAAATCACACACGGTCATCTGGCCCCAAACTAGGATTCCCTGTATCTTGGGAACCAGAGACTGATGATCTGGCCAGTTCTTATAATCTGGCCACGATATATCTATGAAAAATAGAAATACATAGATAAGTTCCCATAGACACCTATCGACGGAGGTGTAGCAATCAATCTATAGCTGAAATGACACAGTGCACCAGCTGACTTTTAATTTGTAATATTATCTTTCATTAGCTGAATTGCCGTTCTTACCGAAGAATTTTCTATAACTGTAGTGTTTTGTGAAATAATATTTCATTCCAGATTTGTAATAATGTTACATATTTGTCTGCAATAACTGCAGTAGTAGATTTTAATGTTGATTGTAGGTATTATTTTGTGAAATGATATCGGGTAAGTACAAGAAAATTCTCATTTGAATCTTTATATTTTAGAGCTTTAAACGTGTCCACACATTTCCGCACGAACACAGATTCGTATCGATTTTTTAAAGCGGTACGAATTTATAGAATTAAATGGACTTTGTAATATGTACGTACAGAGAATAATAATGATAGTTTTATCTCTAAAATACATTATTACTGCCATATAATAAAAATAATATCCGGGACAAGTCACAACACGGTCATCTGGCCCCAAACTAAAGAAATAATTTGAAAGACATTTTTGTCTTCACCATTTTTCCCTTGGCATCATCTCACCTTATTTGTCTTATTTTTAATCAAGTTGTTATGGCCATACAGCGGAGAAACACGGCCATACAGCGGAGACACAATATATTTCTGTACTAAAACAACCTTTTTCCGTGTAGTAAATATATTACTACCATCTAGTATTCTACAATATTGCTAATATATTTTTAAACATTTTTTGATCGTAACTAAAGTTAAATTGTCTATAAATGACATAGACTTATCCAACACTTATGGTGACATTGTTACAAATTATGACATTACATATAGGCCTGCTTTACCGTGTCTAACATTAATAATACTTGTTGCAAAGAACAACATATATTACCAAGTTACGTCAAGCTAAATCCATCATTCTTGCAAGGAACTTCCAATCAATGTGACATATCATAACAGAGGATTCTATTCATTTGTCAAAGCCAGTGATTGTGTACAATTTGTACCGATTGTAGAGCCTTGTCGGCCTTACGAAACGATTAGCAAAAAACTGTAGGTAATAATATTAACACGAGTTTTTTAACAAAACAATGCGCGGAAATGTGAAGGAAACACTTCACTTCCGATTTGGTAAAGTACTTTCTCGTAATAACACGTCAATTTAAATGTGAGAAAACAAACGGCCTTCTGTTGCTTCTTCCGTGATCATGCCAGCCATGATCAGCCAGAAGATGTCCACTGTTTAACACAGACCTCCCCACATACATATTTATTCAGTGGACCCGATCACCAGTCCATCTGAAGGGGTACCGTCTATCATGACGTTTTCCAGTTCGTGGTCGTCTTTTTACCAAAGCTGTAGAGCCAGTCCATTGCCGCTATAGTCTATAGCACCCTATTTTTTGTATCTATGGTCTAGACATGAATGTCTTTACATATTTTTGGATATGAAACAAGCAAGTAAACTAACGGGAGGGCTTATACAATAAATAATATAACTATGTATCCACGGAACAAAAGTACAAGAAATGCTACGAACTGTTTCACAAAGTTCTAGTATTGACTATAAATTTTCATTACTTGCTCAATTTCTTTGTAAGCGACACTTTATTTTAAATATTCACCTAATTGGAATGCAAAACGCGATCACCTGCGCCTGAGGCGACCAGCGCGACTATTTCTCTCCCGAAATGTTGCAACTTTCAACCAAATGACATGGTTACAGCTTGGTTTCAACTAAAATAGGCTTTCCAGTTTCCGCGCAACATGATATATATTTTTAGCCAGTCGAGAGACTGGTTCGGTTATCCAACCCTTTGGTTCAGGCATTTTATCTGTCATCTCGCAGTGCGTGCAGTTATGCCACGCCCTTAAGTCGCACGCAATTCGTTCGAAAGCTCAATGTCTCATTTTAATCCTTGGTGGCTTATACTAAGTTCCAAAAGTATAATAACTGTCAACCCCAAAACACTCTTTGACTGGCATAGATGATTGGCATAGTTTTGTATTTTCATAGAGATGTGCAGAAGAGTTGATCTTTAAGTTTTTTACTTTAATTTGTTCATTAAGGTATTTATAAATACATATTTTTCCGCAATAATAACCCAGAAGTATAGTAATGATTAAATCTGTATTTGTAAATCTTAGTGCCATGGTTTAAGAACGATGTAGCAAAAACCACTTATTGAGTGCGAACTTGCAAAACAACCTATTTACACCACTCATAAAGATAACAATTTTGTAACGCAACTATGGAGTTGCTACTTGCTATACCCTGACCAGTGTTGATAAGATGATAGGACATCGACAAGGACCACGCTTGAGCACTGACTAGAGTAACTAAAACATCGAATAAAAGAGCCCGGTGGATTCAATTCAGTTCGAAATATGTTTATTCGAAGTAGGTAGCATTGTACAATTTTCGCAGGTCATTTTTTAATCTACCTAATACGAAGTTCCTACCACTTGAAACTTGTGTACCGGAAATTTCAGCTATTTTTTTAATTGTCTATTGGTTTCTTTGGGAACGTTGTTAAATTTTCTTAGTGTGTGGTTTTTTCAAAGATAAAGGACACGTTTCATTTTGTGCCTGGACATGTACGTAGTACGAAAATTATAGAAAAATATAGGCTTTCTAGGAAAAATAATGAAAAAAAATATTAGAAGCAGGGTTGCGTGGTTCAAGCATAATGTTTTGTCAGCACTTTTTACAATATAAATGGTAACACTGAAGCTTGCGATAGTAGGTCACGTTCAGAAATTACGGCTTCGTCCACATATTCCTCAGATGCTTTCTCTGACTCTGACTGACGACTGAACACCCTTCTGTTCTGACTTCTGACATTGGTGTACGATTTTTAAAATCTGCGGATATGCCTTGCCTCTTTTACAGGCATAACAGCTGGTTTTCGAGTTACTTGTCGGACAACTAAATTATTAATTTCAATGGTATGTACAAAATCTAGTTTCTGAACGTAAAATGCTCAAAATTGCGCTCGCTTCGCCATGTTGGGTGATTTATGTGTTGCGATTGTTAAATCTGAGAAATTAGATGAACCTCGCAACAAAGGTAAATCGAAAGAAATGAACAGTTAGAAAATAGTATTTTTCTTATGACTTATTTATGATGTTTAGTACACAGACCAGGTCCAAGCTCCATAGTCCCGTGAAACGTCTCCTTTCATAATATTTTTACTTCAAACCTTACTCGTACGACCTAATAATTACTTATCAATTTTATTTCATAGCCAGTAAAACTTTTCACTAACAGTTAAGTAAGGCACGCGAGACAAAAATGTGTTAGGAAATACGTTTTCGACACATTTTTCATTTATTATAAGTAAATCATGTTACACTTCGTTTGCGCCGCTGTACCTACCTGTTGTGTTTTGAACCGAAAATTTATGACTTTTTCACACGAACGTTGCACTCAGAATTAAGCTATGCTTTAATTAAATGCGAATGTGCAATAAACTAGTAAAACTTTAAAACATTATTAACAATTGTCGTGTGAACTGAATTTAAAGCATGAAATTATGAAATGGATACTTACCTATTGTAATTTTTGTGAGATGCACTAAAATGACAAAATATTTTCAAAATAATCATTAACCGTATTGCTAAATAAAGATGGGTGCGCTGCAAAATACTACATAGTACATAGACTTTCGAATTCACACGACGCAATACACACTCACAGATAAAGCTCAGCTACAAAATTAATGTTTGGGTTATTGTATTGATATAAGAGACAAAAAACTTCCAAAAAGTCTGCGGTAAAACTGCTAGACACGTTTGAATATATTTTACATATTTCATAAAACACAATTTTTCTGTCGTTATCAAAGTATTTTTTTTTGCAATATCATACAAGCCTAAGAACAAAAGTTACTATTTTTCAGTCGTTATCAAGGTAACACTTTTTAAAATTTCATGAAAGTCCTAGATCAAAAGTTATTCAGTTAGACGAATAGATGTATTACGGTTACGTCTGTCTTCCACCCTGTACAGAACCCGTGAACATGTCGGGCAATGCGTGAATACTAGGTAGTTCATGCTCCGATTGCTCTCGGTCAATGTCAAAAGCACCGACAGTTTTGTTACTTTATTACAGTACCGTACTTCCAATTGAGATAACTTTGAAGATAGTAAAGAAGTAATTATTGTTTGTTTTCCTTTAATTTACTATGTTTTGGTGCGTATACAGTGTAACAGTCGCTACCTTGTGGGTTACCTTGTGGAATATGAATACAATAAATATTCTGTAGTGAAAAGTATCCTATGTTACTCGTTCATTGACAACCCATACCGTCCCCACTGCAGGGGTACAAGTCTCATAATTACAATATCCAAATCTGTTCAGCCGTTTCAGTGAAAATGAGAACAAAAGTGACACAAACAAACGCTCAAACATCGAAACTTTGCATTTGTGATACAATATCAGTGTAAGTGGTGAAGGTCGCGGAAAGCCTTTGGATGTGGGCGGCACAAGATACGGTCCCCGTAGAAATCCTCGAGGGAGGCCATGACCAGCAGTGGACGTCTTTTGGTTGATGATGATGAGTGCGCATCATCCATAGATTGCAGATCGTTGCTTAGAAAGTACTAGTGCTGTACCTGAGACATCGAGTCTCAAATGCATAAATATTTGTTTCAGATTATCCTCGCCGCCACCCTCTGCCTAGCGAAGGCTTCCTTCTACCCCGGCCCGCCCGCTCACATCCAGCTAAGCCATGACGGAAAATACTTGCTCGACACGCCAGAGGTCGCGCACGCGAAAGCGGCGCACTTAGCAGCTCATGCGCAAGCCTCAACCTCGCACGGCGCGTGGGCCCCCGCAGGGCTGCATCTAGGAGGCGCTGCGTACGGCGGCGCTGCGTACGGCGGTGCTGGATACGGCGGCGGTCACTACGGCGCCCCTGGTGCTGGTTTGTAGTATTTATAGTTTGATTGGTCAGACTGGTCAAACTAATTTAGTTACTAAGTAGGTTAAGACCACATATCTCTAACTTGAGTTAACTAACTTATTAATTATATTAAGGAGCGCACACTAACTGTAATCTAACTTAACTAATTTTACATGTGGATGTAACGCTTCATTTTCTATAGAGGCACTTTCTTTGATGTATTATACCAACAAAGTGCAAACTAATTATATTATGATAGCAAATTCTAAGCACAACTAGAGATATCCTTTATTAGAGACCGTTATAAAACTTATTCGTAGGCGGTGGTGGAAAATTAATGCGTCTTTAATTTTATAGTAATCTCTCCCTTTTTTCTAGGTCTCCACAAATACGGCCCCGCGCCACTAGCGCACGACGGCCGCGTGATTGACACCCCCGAGGTGGCGCACCTGAAGGCGGCGCACCTGCAGGCGCACGCGGCGGCGGCGCACGGGGCCCACCACGGGATTGCGCCCCTCGGCTACGCACATGGCCCAATTGCGCCCCTAGCGCACGCACCTGCGTACGGCGCTGGCTACGGTGGCGGTTACGGAAAATGGACTGGCCCTCCGGTTAGTTCAAACTAAATTGCAGTACTTATTTTTATTATTTCCAAAACTTACATTAAATCATGGATCTGACTCCAAATAGTTCTGATTGTAACAGGGTAGATACAGTCAATCTTGGTAATTAACGACCCATATTTTCGACTGACTCGGTGGCTAAGTGGTTAGCGATCCTGACCTCTGATCCGAGAGTCGTGGGTTCGATCCCCACGACTCTCCCATGAGCAGAATTGTTTGCTCTGAGTCTGGGTGTATTATATCTATATATGTATGTATTTAAAAGTATATGTGTATGTATATCAGTCTCTGGTTCCCAAGATACAGGGAATCCTAGTTTGGGGCCAGATGACCGTGTGTGATTTGTCCCAGATATTATTATTATTATTATTATATTATTCAAAAGTGTAATTAATAAAATTAAGTTTAAGCTACATTAAACAATATAAAACTAACTATTACTTTAATATTTCTAAACAAGAACGGATACTTATTTACTTCTTATATTACAAGCCTGATTTAATTCTTAAAAGCAAAATTCTTACATTATCAAGACGAGTCAATCTTATAAAAAATTACAGCTAAATTAATTAAGTTCAAGTCCCTATCCTTACTATTGCACGCGTTCCCCAGGCCCACATCCAGCTTACCCACGACGGCCAGTACGTGGTAGACACGCCCGAGGTCCAGCACGCCCGGGCGGCCCATCTGCACCAGTACGCGGCCGCGGCCCACGCCGCCGCCTCCGCCCCCGAGGAGCCCTGGGAGGCGCACGGCCACGGCCACGGCCACGGATGGCACTGAACCCCACGACCCACGCCACGCATCGATGACGCATCACTCCAAGAAAAAAATACTCGAAATATTGTAGAAAATGCTCATAAAAATATCAACCTGTATATAGAACGACTGTGTACTGCTGTGTACTCTTAGCGATTTTATTATTTTTGTAAAGAAATAAAGTCTTACTTTTTATTTTGATTGTTTTTTTTTTCAATTTTTAATTTGCTTTACGTAGACTTACGACTTATACGCTATGATTAAGCATGATGTAAAAAAGTAAACTCGAAAGTTGAAAATACTCATAAATGTATCGACCTATGTAGAACGACTGTAGTCTTTTTTTAGTTTGCTTGTTTTTTACTTATAATTTTCTTTACTTAATAATTTGTTTGAATGACTTACGATTTATACGACCTGTATATAAAACAACTGTATAATGCTGTGTACTCTAAGCGATTTTATTATTTTTGTAAAAAATAAAGTCTTACATTTTATTTTGCTTATTTTTTTGAAATTATAATTTGATTTACTTTATAATTTTTCAGAAATAATTATATTAAAAATTCAAAGTCAAAAGTAGAAACAAACTGAATTGTTTGAATATAGGTAGATTTGAATATTAATAAAACAATTTTTTGAGAGTAGGTATACATAATTTTTTTAATAAGTTTATTTTAAAGCAACTTAGTTAAATATTACAGGCTAAACGAAATTACATACTTAAATACATACATACAGGTATGTTTTAAGGAAAAAAAATAGTTTGCACGAGCTATCGTTGGTGCTGCGTCGGTAGTAGTGGTCCTTCGGAATCTGCGGAACACAACACCCTTCGGCCAAAACTCCTCCTTGGTGAAGAAGTCCAGCTGTTCGGACCAGACGGGACTCGCACCGCAAACGACGTAAATTGACGATGACTTTCCAAATACGAAAACTCTCAATGACAGCTGTTTCAGCTATTCTGTGATAAACTAAAACTCGTAACTTTTCAACATTTTTTAAACAATGTACCTTTTTTTCGCTTTTTTTAAGTAAATTTACGCTGCGATTACTCCTAGCACTCAAGAAACAAACTATGAAATGGACAATACAAAAAATCAGACCTCTTTTAATTCTTGATAGAAAATATTGTAAATATTTCGCAAACAATTCAACTATAAAATAAATTGTCGATTTTTTTTATTCATGGTAGAAAATAATATGTAAGTGAATTGGGAACAGTTAAAGATACACAGAGATAACACTACTTTATTACTACTGTGGGTACTACTATAACACTACTTTTCTTCCAAGAGTTTATGTACAGAACTGTGTTCAAGTTCGCAACTCTTTAGAATTAGATTATTTCAGACGTGCTGTATCTCGCGTTGAACTCTATTGTATGGCAGTTGTAAAGAGAGGCGAAGACTAGGAACAAGCTCACAAATACTTGTCTTGTAGTTTATTCAAATATACTACAAAGAAATACAATACATTGGTTCTAAAATAATATTTTAATCTGTAATGGGATGAGGTATATTGTGTTGACGGTACCGTATTTATTCCAAGAGACATAATGAAATCGATACATTTTGGCTAACATTTTTATGAGTTGACATTTATATAAATAAACCTTATATTTTTTTATGAGTAAATAAATTGAAATTGAAAGTAATAGCAAATAGAATATTAATAAATATTTTCAGTTTTTTTTCAGCTAAAAACTTTCCTTCGGTTTATTATGCGTCGTAATATGACATAGTTTTACGAAGAAAATATTTAATAAAATGTATTAACAATAAAATGTAGATATTTGCTTGCAAAAAAACTGTGGCTTCTACTTATGAAAACGGACAAAGCTTTTAGAAAACCAGTAATTTCGTATTTAATCCAGAATTTTTGACACCCACATTATTGAATGAGCAATTAATACTTTTTTTTTAATCGAGCTTTAGGGTCAGTAAGTTAAATAAATAGTACATTTATTAGAAATTAGCCTTTTGCTTATATTAAAGAGTAAAGTCGTCTGTTTATCAATAAAGGACAATGCGTAAGAGCGTACCCAAACACAAAGTGAATTGTAGCATTTAAAGAGTAAAGTCGGTCTGTTTATCAATAAAGGACAATGCGTAAGAGCGTACCCAAACACAAAGTGAATTGTAGCATTTAAAGAGTAAAGTCGGTCTGTTTATCAATAAAGGACAATGCGTAAGAGCGTACCCAAACACAAAGTGAATTGTAGCATTTAAAGAGTAAAGTCGGTCTGTTTATCAATAAAGGAGAATGCGTAAGAGCGTACCCAAACACAAAGTGAATTGTAGCATTTAAAGAGTAAAGTCGGTCTGTTTATCAATAAAGGACAATGCGTAAGAGCGTACCAAAACACAAAATCAAAATCAAATCAAAAATCTTTTTTATTTAAGTAGATGCTTTACACATACTTTTAAATCGTCATATTATTCTACCTAGTACAAAGTTCCTACCACTCGGAACTTGTACACTCAACGTTTCGGGAAGTGTTAGCGGAGCGAGAAGAAACGTCGAGCCCCAAAGAAACTCGCCCCAACAAATTTTTTGAAATAAAAACTTAATAGCTATTACAATTGATGTTATTACTAAAGCACTAAAAAACAAAGTGAATTGTAGCATTTAAAGAGTAAAGTCGGTCTGTTTATCAATAAAGGAGAATGCGTAAGAGCGTACCCAAACACAAAGTGAATTGTAGCATTATGAACTATGTCGGTATGAGTTGCCCTAATGGAGTAGTTTAATTTATCCTAAGAGCGCTTTTTAATTATTACGAAAATCAATTAATCTTTCAACAAAAAAAAATCTTTAAGTGAATTAAGGCATACTGTCATAAGATAAACTACTCCATGAAGGTAACAAAGACCAACATAGTTCATAATGCTACAGTGCATTTGGTACGGTGCCCATACAAAATTGTGATTAGTTTGTAAGTAATATTTTTTACCCTAAAGCTATTGGCATCTGATGGTAAGTGATGATGATGCCGAAGATGGAAGTTGGCTTACCAAGATTCCCCAGCTCAATGGTAACCATGCTATCTTATCTTCATGCCGGATCACATCAATACTGTTAACATTGATGTTTAACGGCAAGACTTAGTTAAGATGGTGGTAACTAGCCAGGCAGGCTCAGAAAATGCCTTACCACCTACCAAAACGAGTCCTATAAAGTTGGACCCCGCCGGGAATCGAACCCGCAACCTCTTGATATTCTTTATTGCACACCAGACTAATAGAAACACCAAACAATGCTAAGACCATTATTAAGCGACGCCTCCTTCAAGGAACCTTAAAAACATCATCTGACATACAGGCGAATAAGATGAATCTTATGGCATTTCGAACTCCAAAATCCATCAAGCTTTTCAGCTTTTTAAGAGCATTTAAAAAGTAAAGAAATCTTACACATATAGGGTGACTTTAAATTAGTACTTGATACGAAAGGCTATGCATGTGCTCATGAAAACAAACAACTTTCCCTAAGGAACCCATAGCCAAATCGCAAAAAAAATTTTGGTCTCTTCATACAAATCGATCAGCCGAGCGCGAGCGGCCAAATTAGTATGAAGAGTCAAAAATTTTTTTTTTTGCGATTTGACTATGGGTTATTTAGGGAAAGTTGTTTGTTATCATGAGCACATTCATAGCCTTTGGTATCAATAACTAATTTAAAGTCACCCTATATACTCGTACACCCAATAAAACGTTAAAGCAATTTATCGGTGAATAAATCAAAACAACTATAGTTCATTCCAATCCAAAAAATGCAAAAGGTAAACAAACTTACTATGGAAATGACACATGTCAATGTCAGATGCATACTATCTTTGTTTACCTTTTGCTTTTTTTGATTGAAATGAACCATACTTATGTATATGTTATCTGTTTTATAAGTATGTTGGCAATGATGTCAGGCGAAAATTTGTAGAGTAACAATTTCGCAGGCGTTTCATTCATACACAGAACACATCATGCCGGCGGGAGTGGTGCTGGGAAACGTTGGGCTTAATAAAATCATTCGTCATCGTCGATATTTTGAATGATTTTATCATTCGTCGATGTTTTCAGCAATGGTGTTTTTTAAATACTTATCTTGTATTCTATACTTGATTCTCGAGTGTAGGCAGGCCTCCCACTCGGTGGACCGATGACCTGGTAAAGGTTGCGGGAAGTCGCTGGATGCGGGCAGCGCAGGACCCGTGGGTGTGGAAATCCTTGGGGGAGGCCTTTGCCCAGCAGTGGACGTCCTTCGGCTGATTAAAATTTCAAACGTAATTTTTTATACCTACTATAGTCTTACCCTATCTGGCATCATCTTACGTCAAGCAGATTGGTGTTAGCCTTTTTATTTGTGATTTTGTGCTTTTACAACATTCTTCTTCTTATTACTTTACAACATTGATTAACTTGTTTTCATAGCGGCCCGCGAAATTCAGTAAGTCTTTATTCAAAATCTCAACATTCCTCACTTAATTTCAATATTGGTAGTAAACACTACCAACCCGGTAAATGACTGCAAGTTATCAAGTTACTTTTTATCGAATATCAATAAAGAAAATTTGTTTTAAATGTGTTTGAAATTGTGAACGATCACGCCATCAATCCAGAATCTGTCAAATGACGATTAAATCCGTCTAGATATATTCACATCCACGTTTAAAACATCTTGCACAGTTTCACAAGAGGACGCGAACATAGCGAGCACGAAAATTTTAATTTTATCAAAAAAAGTGCAGCTAATTAGCAGTATTTAAAAAAGTTTTAAGTAAATTTTACGACCTCCTTCGCGCATGTGCCTCCAATAATATAATTCACGAAGCAGTAGAATGAACAGTAATGATTTTATAAAAATACTCAATTTAGTCAGATCTTATCAGAAGATAATATTCAGAACAAGATTCAAGTTCAATGAACCGAAGCAAAAAGCTGTGTCCTCAATGTAACGGTACCAACATTTCATTAAGGGATCTTGATCTTTCTGTATTTTGACGAAATGAGTTTTTTGCTATTCTATAAACACAACATGTTTAAGATTGGTTTATCTTAATTGGTCGGCTTGGAGCGCGGCAAGTTTTTAAACGTGCTAACATAAACTTTAATGTATTTAGATCAGTATGACTTCAGTTAATCCCTAAACTTTCTTTCATTTTACCTGACTACTAAAGGTCAGGCTTTTCTGATGTTTTTTTTATAATACGAGTACACCCTGCAAACAAATCTGCTCAGAAAATTGTTTGCCCAGGGTGGGAATCTGCTTAGAGAATTGTTTGCCCAGGATAGGTATCGAAACCGCGACCTTGGGATCATTAGGCAGGACGGCTAACCACTGAACCACCGAGACAGTCACAGTCAAAAACTACTACCCTATTTCATGGGAAAACCACAGAAAAACTATACTGTCTATATGCATATCTGAAAGTGCAAAGCAGCATGACTATCCGTTTACACGCTCACGTAATCACATGTATGATGTTGGTGACGAATGCCGACCGGAATCGGAGCGTTCGTTACGGGTATCACTGTTTCGAGGGATTTGCCATACTTTTCCGGGTCGAAAATGTTTGGTATTATTCAGAGTATGGCCGGTGGTTCATCTAAATATTACCCCTGGACTACAGGAGGACCTGATCACCTTAAATGACGATACCATCCAACGGCTTCTTTAATCGTCCCCACTGCAGGGGCACGGGTCTCTTCTCATACTTCGGTAATGTGAGCCATACTCCACACAGGGGGGTGAAGTCTGTATTGGTGGAGGTTTCGGGGCTAGAGGCCAACCCCAGTGTCAGAAGTTTCCAAACCGTCTATAACGCTTCTGACGTAGCTTAACGATTTCATTTTCAGATTAATAATTTAGAAATGCGTTTTAATGTATATTTAATTACCTAAATTGAGGTTAAAGAAATTGGTTGCGACTTTTATATGTTGAGAGTATGAATTATTACATTGACCACTTTAACATGTAAAAGGCTACGTGTATGCCAAACTTCGTCAAGATTGGTTTAAGCATACAAAAACAGAAGTTTCACATTTATAATGTTACCTCATATTACTTAAGATGATTCAGTACTTTGTACACCTAGTGTTACTATAAAATACATTTGCCCGGGATTTCCACATTGTTATATGTTTTATTAAACGTATATTCGTGCGAGTAAGGCAATTCATAAGACAAGATATAAAACAAATCCTCCGTTCCCAAGAAAATTGTGATCAATTATATCGTACTTAGAAACACGTCAGGGCAAAGGGCAGTTTGTGGATCTAATGAGGAAAATCAATAGAAAAAATATTACTTCTCAATGCTTGTTTTGGATTTACTGACAACGAAAGTAATCCACGTTGTTATGAGGTTAAGTAAACTAATTTGAGATGTATTTTCTAACCTAAAAATGTGTTAAAAACATCATAAATGATCTTATCAATTTAACAAAAAAAAAACATACATACACGCAGAAAACATTACTTTCTGCTTGTGTAGAAGGGTAAATGTAAATGATAAATACATAAGATGAAGACAAATTGCTCGCACTTTACAGAATCAATTAAGTCATTTATGCTATTGGTTTAGCCAAAGAAACATACTCATACATACGGTCAAAAAATATAAATAAATAATAATAAATATACCGGGACAAATCACACACGGTCATCTTAGGATTAGCTGTATTATGGGAACCAGAGACTGCTATACTTATACATAAACGTTTAAATACATACATATAATACACCCAGACACAGAGCAAACAAATCTGCTCATCACAGATATATTTGCCCTGGGTGCGGATCGAACCCACGACTCTCGGATCAGTAGTCAGGAGCGCTAACCACTGAGCCACCGAGTCTGTCAATATAACCACGGTTATCTGATAAATTATGCTGGATGCGGGATGCGGGCACCGGGCAGCGCAGGACCGGTCGATGTGGAAATCCTTGGGGGAGGCCTTTGTCCAGCAGTAGACGTCTTTCGGTTGATGATGAATCTGACAAATACTCTCAGTGTCAATCAAAGTCGTTTAAAAACTGTAAATAAAGTATTTTTTATTTCCACAATTGGTAAGTCCTTGGTATCAATTAGAGATGCGCCGAGTACTCGTTTACTACTCGGTACTCGGCGTATTCGGCACTTTTATTAATACTCGTACTCGGCCGAATAACTCGGTTCAAGTGACTCGGTTTTAAGAAAGTAATATATTATTATAGTTTGACAGATATAAATAAAATGAATAATGTGCATAGAAAATAAAGGTATCTATAATTTATGCAGAGAGCAGTATATTTAAACTGAATCACACAAGATTATATGTATTATCATTACTTAGAATGAACAACAAATATTCCACGACCATCATACAGGACATCATACTCAGAATCAAGTATAGAAAACAGGAAAAATATTTATAATTTCTAATTGAGTAAAAATCCGATCTACAAATTTTTTTCAGTTTTTCATACAAATTCTTGATTCACTACATATTTAGAATTTAGTATAGGAATCTGAAAAATAATATTTAGAATAGAATAGAAAGAAAAGAATAAATCTTTATTTGGCATACTTACAAACAAATTACAAGGCAAAAATTACATAATAAAAAAGTAATACCAAAAAGGTGCAAGCTCAGCATATACTGTGGGTTTAAATCCACAGCGCTGGTATTCTGCTTGAACCTTTATTTGAAGAGCGGATCTTTTCAATATTTTTCCTGTAGTCTATTCTTGATTCTCATCTCAGTAACCTCTTAAAATTTCAAACGCACTTTATATAAACATTATTAAGGGTATATGTATTACTTTGACAATTGCAATAAAATATTTGCACCTGTTCTTTTACTTCTTCATAGACGTTACCCGCTTCAGAGAAAACAATCGCTCGCATTTGTATTGAACCGAGTAATTCGGCCGAGTACTCGGTTTGGAAAACTTTAAACCGAGTAATACTCGGTACTCCGTTACTCGGTAAAACTTGTACTCGGCCCATCTCTAGTATCAACTCACTTAATGGTAAGTGATGATGATGCCAAAGGTGGAAGCAGGCTTACTTATTTATCAACATTCCCGAAAGTAATGAGGAACTACAAGTATCTCATCTCCTCCATAAGACAATAATGATATAAACACTGATATTTAACGGCAAAACTTACTTAAGATGATAATAGTCGTAGCTATAGCCAGGCAAGCTCAGATAAATGCCTCACCATTAACCAAAGCAAGTTCTAGAAAGGTGGACCCCGCCGGGAACCAAACCCGTAACGAGTGAAGCGAGCGGACTAATCACTGCGCAACGGAGTCGTTTAAATAAAGTATCATAGTAAAGACGTAAGAGAAATTGGTTGCTAGTCCGTCAC
Organism: Coleophora deauratella; assembly: GCA_958295455.1. Taxonomy (NCBI): domain Eukaryota; kingdom Metazoa; phylum Arthropoda; class Insecta; order Lepidoptera; family Coleophoridae; genus Coleophora; species Coleophora deauratella. The sequence continues at coordinate 5,431,866 of OY282409.1, read as the reverse complement.
ACTCTCGGTACTTGTAACCGGCACGCGCCGCGCATAAGCCATTTGTATGCGTGTGCGCGGAGGAGTGTAAAGATTTCGTTTCACCTTGGCAGTGACTGTGACCGCGAACTCCACCGGTCGTGTGAACAATTTGAGATTCGCAGTAGAATGTAACCTTTACATACGTAACAGTACCCTTTATATAAAAATAGCGGTTTAGATGCTCAGGTTTGCAGGGAACCACTGGATGTATCTGGCTTAAAATAGTGCAAAATGGGAATCTATGGGAGAAACGTATGGTCTTTACCTACACAGGTTTATATTTGGATTTAAAGTATTTTAGATTTAATGTATTTAAGAAATACCTATGCTATTTAAAGAAGCACTAACGCGCTAACACAAGGTGGCAGTATTGCAATGCCAGAGTATGAGCGGCTTGAAAACTTCTGACGCTGGGGTTGGCCACTAGCCTCACAACGTCCAACTAATCAGACTTACTAACTACTATCCTTGTATGTGAAGTATGGCCTATCTTTAGCCTTAAACATATCGGCTGGACCGAAGAACTGGAAAAGCTTGCAGGATAACTCTGTATTTATGTGGTTCAACTAGAGATGGGTTTTTGCCCGGGCAGTTTTGAGTAAATGCCCAATAAACGTCCATTTACGCCCAATAAATGCCTAATTTGTATGGCGTAAATGGACGTTTATTGGGCATTTATTCAAAATGCCCAAAAATGCCCGGGCAAAAACCCATCTCTAGGTTCAACCCTGTTAAATTAAGGGCATGGGAATGTCTGTGAGCTATAGAAGGTAGATAATCTTCTAGATTGAGTGATGATAATGTTGAATGAGACCAGCAGTATAGCGAAGTAAAACTGAACCTAACTTCACAATTCAGTCAAGAGAATACCTAAGGTCGTGGTTGATAATCATAACTGCTAATTAGAACTGAAGGATAGAAAAAAAGTAGAGCAATCCATCAGCCCCTATGCATCACACCGTTTAATATTCATAAGCAGAATTCATCTAAATGCCTATCTATAATAGACGAAATGACGAATGTGTAAATCCAGACAAATACATACAAATACCAGTTTAGAAGTTAACAATATACAGGGTGTAAAAGAAGTATGTGACAATACTTCAAGGTTGGCTTTTACCCATCAAACTGAACAACTTTTGTTCTACAACTTTGTTGAAATCGCAATTTTTTTTTGGACTTTTCATACAAATCGATCAGCTGGCGAACCAAGTTTGTATGAAAAGTCCAAAAATTTTTTTGCGATTTCAACAAAGTTGTAGAACAAAAGTTATTTAGTTTGATGGGTAAAAGCCAACCTTGAAGTATTGTCACACACTTCTGTTACACCCTGTATACTTATTTCAATTATTTAAACTTTCGTATTACCGCCCACCAAATATAAAGGGTATAATTGAAATCATGCATCAGACTTCAATAACTAACCAACTAAGGGAAATTTATGAAAGTCTATTTTTATTTGAGATTTCCAGGAAATCATACAACAAGGTCAGTTTCGTTACTAGAGTAACCATAGAGTAACACTGTATTGATAGCTTGCATTTCTGTTTCCGCCAAATTTTTTGGTCTAAATACCTATCAAATCACCAACATGTATGACATACATATGTATGTATAAAAACGCTGAAAAACCGCATCGGCTCATCTCCATATAACACAACAGAGGGCAGAGGACCGCGGAATCGTCGCCCGCGCACCTTCCGATGCGCGCGTCTCGTCGCGTCCGTGATTTTCGTGTTTTGTGCGAGTGACATTACATTTTTTGGATTAAAAAAAGTTTGGTTTAAACACACTGGTTTTATGAGAAATTAAAACTTAAAAAAAGTGTTAACTATAAAATCATTTTTAAAAGGTAGTTTTTGTAAAAGCCTTTAAATTTAATTCTAAGAGCTTTTATAGAGTAATTAACAAACTAAAATTAAAATGCTTGTTTAGAAGAGAGACTTCCCATACAAGGTTGGGAAATCAGCTGACCAAGTTGTATGAAAATTAAAAAAAATCCAATCTAGAATAAAAGTTGTTCAGTATAAAATTCCTGTCAATGGGGTCCTACACGTATTTCGTTACACCCTGTATAAGAAGATGAAACATTATAACTGATTAGCCCTTGGCAACAAATTAAAATAAACTTATTGTGACATTTTATTTGAAGTTGTAAATAAATAATCCACCAATCATGACAAGTGCTTTATAAGGAAGTTGCATCGTTATGTATCGTTACTTTAGATTAATGTTTCTGACCAATACCTACAGACTAATTCTTCATTCTTATGCTAATTTCAGATCAAAAGAGGAACCGCATATCAAAATGATATTAACACCAGACGTAAGTAATATAATTAGTAAGTGTTTTGGTAGCTATTAGTTAAAGTAAGTAAGTAAGTAAGTAAAGACTTTATTGCTTTTAAACAAGGTATGTACATAAAATGTTATCTTAATAAATTTAATATAGAATCACTTGTTTAGCCATTAATATAGCATGCAAATTATACTACAGTGACTGTGGGTAGACAGTTTATGTAGCTGTCTTGTGACTTAAAAATTCATCAATAGAGTAAAACATGTTTTGAAGAAGCCATTCGTCTAAGAACTTCTTAAATCTGTTAAAAGGAAGATCTTTTATTTATTGTGATATTTTATTATAGATTACGTGACCCATCCAGTAGCAATTTTTCGTATAATAGGTAAACTTATCTTATTGATGGGGCTGCCTTCACAGCGATACTTTATCCCAGGGGCTTTTGTGGGAAACCCCTGAAAACCCTTGGATCAATTTATTATTCAAAAATATACTGCATTATTGCAGTAGTTCCGTGGGAAATAAGTACCTGTATTCCTCATACGGCTCATGAGCCTCAAGAAGGCTCATACGCTTATCATAAGCTTATATGATACGCTTGAGTTCTATTGGACCTACACCTACAGAACTGCAGTTGCGCTCAAATTTCAGCAAATTTTGTCTTCTTTACAAGTGTATGCGAGAGCTATTTTCCGTGGGATGCATCTTTTAAAAATTATAAGCCAAATTCTGTAAAAAGTCCGAAGATGACGATGTTTTTCGAGCATCACGCAGTTATCACAGATCTTTCGAAGCTGCAAACTTAGTTTTACACTATTGGTATCTATTCTAACAATATCCCAAAAAAAAACAGAACTGTTCGGATTATTGCGACCTAACGCGATTGTCTACGGGGACGGTCTAGGTGTTCCATTGATTCTGTTTGATATTATTTAATAAGCGATATTAATTATAAAGACGTGGAGTCCGCGAGTCATAAACGGTCTTACCTTTCTATCTAAGCAGAGGTTTCGTATTCGCAAATTAGCCTTTCGAAGCTTGAAAATAAAAATGTTTTAATCGTTAAACAAAACATAGAGATGAAACCAGTATATCTGTCTATTAGATATATCTGATTTTTTTTATTTTTGTAGTAGATTTAAATACGATACCTATCACGTGACCGCGGAGGAAGCTTGAATTGGTATTTATTAAAGTCTATGTTATTCAGTCGATAAATATATTTCTGCATTTATATTCACTATAATTTAATATAATTTTATAATAATAATGTGAAATTTCAATGTTTTTTTTTTATTTGGAACAAAATAAAAAGATCCAAAGTTATGATAGCTTCGCCAGAGTTAAGTTGTGGTGGCTGCGAAATTCTAGAAGCCACTTATTTAATATTTTATTTGGACAATCAAATGTTTTTATTGTACTTTTTTGAATTTGTAGCGGGGATCTATTAGAATAGATAAAGTGTAGAAAAAGTTACAAAATATAATATAGGGTCCTACTTTACAACTACAAATCGATCAGCCGAGCGGCCGAATTAAATGAAGAGCCCAAATTTTTTTTGCGATTTAAATATGGGTTCCTTGGGGCAAGTTGATCAGAATCAGGATTAGAAGCTGACTAAAATATCGGGCACTAATAAAGTAGCACCCTATATATTCACGAGTACTTTATCGCTATTAAATACGGGTGACATTTGGCACTAACTAGTGCTAACTATTAGATGACACGAATCCACAAACATCATAGCGTCTAACTTCTTCATAAGATCTTAGTTATCTTCTGACCCTGTTCTGTTTGTAATTATACGACTGTTTTCACGTAATTTTTTTTAATTAGGCAAGTTTGTAGGTAGTTAAGACCGAAAATGTTAAAAAACCACTAACCTTTGAGGAGGACCATAAAATATTCTACATACACAATACCTACATACTTTACGGCCGAAATTAAAAGTTCATTTTTTGTAGTCGCTTAAAATATTTAGTTACTATGTAATTATTATATAATTCCATAAACACGGGAAATACCCATGATTTTACTTGGAGTAAAAAAACATCTATCGACCCGCCATCGCCATGTCAGAATCACGTCCGTAGATAATTAGATTATGATTACTACATGTTCATCTTGTCGTGAGTTTTTATTGAATTTATAAAACAACCAAGAGTTATAAGTTAGCCTGTTGTACAAAAATACATAATAAATTTAGCTATCGACCCGATTTACACAACCATAGTTATTTTGTATACATAAATCGAGAAATTGCACCAACTTTTTCCTTATGTGCTAATGCCTAGAATTTATTTACGTCAGGCTTTTTCAAACCTATGGCCCCACGTATCTCAAACAATGGCGATCCGCTAAAACTGCCTATAGAAGAAAGGTATTTATAGAAAAAAAAATGCAGTTACAAAGATGTTTTAACTAGTGTGATAGATGGGCTTGCTCTCTGTCACAAAATAAGCTATTTTAGGTGCAATTTTCAATCTTAATTCAGATTCAATAGATTTCCGTACTTTGAAGTATGTACCTCATGATCATGATCACATGGCGTACCCCTAGAAGTACGTGCACCTCCTTTGAGAAAACCTGCTTTACATTTACCTAATTACTTACTTCATCATTGGAGATCCTTATAGAGGAACTAAAGATACCGCCATTAGATAAGCAAATTAAAGTACTGTGGCAAAGTCGTATAGCTCACAAAACTGATAGACAATGGGAAAGAACGGTCTCAAACCGACGTAGTGTTGGAACTCTCCTCGCTAGATAGAATAATGATCTGATGAAGCTTGCAGGAAGCTCGTGGATGGCTCAGAACCATGGCGAGGGAAAATCTTAGCTTTGGGAAATGCTTAATGGTGAACTGATGTATCCTATAAACTGGAATATTTTCCATTTAATAGGTTAGTTAGAAAGATTTAACGACGAAGCTTTGTGCGATCGATTTTTCCGGTCATTACTGTCCATTTGTAATATCGCTCCATGCATAAGAAATTCGTTGCTGGAGATAAAAAATTCGCACTGTGCCCATGTGTAAATCTTACTGTAGTAATAATTTATTATTTCTATTTCTTGTTACGAGATTTTTACATCGATCGACGCTTGTAGGTAAATGCGTTTTTAAGAACGATTAATGTGAATATGTTTATAAGACGGCGGCGCAGCGTTTAAAAAACTCTACACCACACGACACAGTAAAGCGACAACTATGTATGTGAATTATACGATACAACAGATTTTTTGTGAAATACGTTTCTATATTTTTATCTACTTATTTACGTAGACATCATCTGAGATATTTTTTCTTTCTAATTATTTCTTTTAATCTTTAATTAGACCATTAAATTGTTAATAATATACACAATTAAAAAAAGACAACCACAATAAAACATAGTATGATTATCATTATATTAATCGAATATAATTGATGCCAAGAGATAATAAAAAATAAATCCATGCCATACGATCAGGTGGAAAAACATGTTACTAGAAGCAATCAATCTTGTTAACATGTATTAGCTGCTTGATTTAATTACGTAATGAATGATTGATGTCAATTTAATTGTTATTGAAGAACGTTATTTATTAATTACAAGTGGTACTTAACAACTCATTTTAAAGTACTGATTACTGAAACGTGTGTGAAAACTTGTTATTTATCTATTTATTAAATTTTTTGTCGAAACAATATTTCCGTGGAAATTTTATGAAAATATTCTTTGACATGATAAAGTTGATTGGGATTGGAAAATAGAATTTAAAAGGATGTAAACAATAAAGAAAAGAATTAAGTACGTGTAAAGCATGTACAGACATTTAGAATCCTTTTAATCATTAACAGCTATCGATTAAAATCGTGGGTTTGCCTCTCTATATATCATTCAAATGATTAGCATTTAACTTTTGCGATTGTACTATCATGACGTAGCAGTGAATAAAAAAGTCCTTGCATGTATTAGAAATCAATCGGCTTTTAAAAAAATAATATGATATACTTATATCGTAAACTATCTATGTCGGTATCGTGTTACTTTTTGAAAAACGTAGTTTATTTAAATTTAAAGTTAAAACCGTGTTCTCTCATTTCGTTGCATATGATATAAATAAAGTCAAAGTCAAAGCCTTTATTTGCAAGAACACTGTTAAAAAGATCTTAATATATATATTTTGTCCACGTATTCAACCTGCAAGCAGGTGTGCAAATATTAGAATACATTTTTTATAATTAATTTCACATAATAAAATTTTAGATTTTTAAATAAACATGTCAAACAAAAAAGAAAAAAATAAATAAACTAATAATACAGAAATTCAAAATTATTATTCAAGATCACATCATTTTAAATAAAGATGTCAAACAGAAAGAAAATTAATAAATAAATGAATAATACAGAAATAAAAATTAATATTAAAAATCATGCGACATTTTTCTTAAAACTAATATAATCATTGAATAATGTTTCACTATCTTATCTAGTCCCATTTTTATGGTCCTACTTTTACGTGTCATACATGAGGCATTATAGCCATAACCACCGATCGTCATTAACAATGTTAGCCATAATAATGTTTATAATCCCAATCTGTTTATATACCCAATAATTGAAAGTCTAATGTTTCAGAACATATTAATTTATGTTCAAACTGATTTTTCTAAAGTTTTTAGTCATAATCTTTTCGTAATTTTCCTCTTGTAAATTAGAATAAAATATATATGTTGGTCGTTGTAATTCAGCTAAAATAAAAATGATTGAAATTCATAATTTTACATGTCCAAGAAAATTAGGAGTCCTTATAAATTTTCGATGTACAGGCAGCTCTAAATTTTATTTTGAAAAGATCATCGTATTATACGAATACCCAGAATTAACATACTTTATTTGAATAGCTATTATATTAAAACCTCCAATTAAGCTGTCAAAAATAAGTCCTGGTTTTGTCGCAAAAAACGTTATTGTAACCCTCTGTATTTTGAAATGTATGTCCTGAATAAATAAATGAATCTGAATCTGAATCTATGACTGACTGCACAGGTGGGTTTTGTTTTTCGGATACATTTTTTTTACACGTATTACATTATACGAATGTATAGATCTGTTTCGAAAGTATAAGAGGTACAAGCTTGATGGTGTTTGGAGTACGCGGTTTCGATAGATTCGCTGTAATTCCCTTAAGTGTCAACCTAATAATACAAAATGTTAAAAAAAGTGCGTTTGAGATTTTAAGGAGTTGCTCAGAATCTATAGAATACAGGAAAAATTATTAAAAAATCCGAACTACAACTTTTTTTTTCACTTTTCCATACAAATTCTTGATTCAAAATTCAGATTAAGTACCTATAGAAATCTGAAAAAAAAAAAATTAAGAGCGGATTTTTTAAATTATTTTTCCTGTATTCTGTACTGTATATTTAATTCTGAGTAACCCCTCAAAATTTCAAACGCACTTTTTTAACACCCTGTGTAACTATATCGAGGGTTCACGGGCGACTTGTATTAAGCGACATTTTTAGAAATGTTCAGGAGACTGATTTAAAAATATATTTCTTAGAAAAATAATCATTAAAACTTAACTTCTTAGTATTATATAGATTCTCGATATTCTTAATATTTTAAATATTATTCTGAAGCTATTTTTTGTGAGGTATTTTGTAAGAAATACATTTTTAAAGTAGAGGTTACCTGTGTTTCCAAAAATGTCGCTTAATACAAGTCGCCCGTGAACCCTCGATATTATATTATTCTTCTTTCTTTCTTTCATATGTCGATGTTATTAAATACATACCTTGTATATTTAATCTACAGAGCTGCGCATGCCCCATACAAGAGGTGGGCCCATCCATGGCCGCGTCTTGTGGCAGCCAGTTCCTCCTCTTCATGAGCCTGTTGGAAGGCTTCATCAATGGCCGCTGCGACCTCGCTGACCCCTGTAATAGGATCAGAAGTCGCAACACCTTGGACGAGAGTTACGACTTTGTGGTTGTTGGAGCAGGCGCTGCTGGACCGGTGGTGGCTGCGAGACTATCAGAAAATCCTCAATGGAAGGTAATGTTTGTGCGACTCTACCTTTAGCTTATACCTTTTTAATTGACTTCCAAAAAAGGAGGTTCCCAATCTGACTAATGTATATTTTTCTGAGTAGATGCTGTAGGTATGTTACGCGATATCTTCGCAGATTTTTTGCTGGTTTTGGTTATTATTTTTTTTATTCGATGGACGATTCCGAGGGACCGCCAATATAATTTGCATTAAAATAGCTTCAGTACTTTTAACAAATTAATGAACACAAAAAGAATATAGCAAAACTTTCGTTCTTACGATTAAAGCCCGTTGTTTTTAATGTGTTAAAGTTGTTAATTATTTTTCCTCATTTATCACATCGTCTCTTGAAAATCCCTTATAGGTTCATCTTTTGCAAACCTTCAAGGTCTGGTCTACGGTACCTCTATCTATAAGCTGTGCCATTCACAAAGTCTGGCCAAGCGTGAACGCTGATGCGTATCTCCGCGTATTGTCAGCTACCCTGTTGTCTAGGTCTAAAGGTTGTTAAGAACATTGATTGTAAGTTCAATTGCACTGTTTAATCTTCATAATAATGCACAGTTTAGATTGAGATTGGTGTTATTCATGTAAATCAATAACTAACAAAAATTAAAATGTTTACCACCGCCGACTGTAAAAGTCGAAAATCTCAAAAACCATTTGTTCGATTTTCACAAAACATTATTATTAATCATAGCGACGAAACCTGCTTTCAAGTGAAACAAATGCATCTAATTCGGTTCACTCGTTTCAGAGCTACAATACTTGCTAAACACAGAGACGTAAACATATATGTAGTTATTATTTGCTTAAACAAAAAATAAGTCAAGGATAGGACTTATTTATTCTCAAGGGAAGATAGGGATTGATAGCTAAGGTAGTATTGTAACGTATAGGAACTACTGTGTATCTTCATGGCACGGGTATCTTCTCTTAGCTCGGAAAGGTTAGGCCAGACTCCATACAAGTCCGGATAAATGAACATACTAGTAATGTTGACTAAAAAAACTATGAAATACATACTCGTATTACACTGATAAAGATAACCGTTCGAGTTCATATAACGAAATAATAGAAGCCTTGATTCAGCATAATAGTTTTTGATACCGGTAGTGTGTACCAAAATGGGGCAATTAAATATTATAGTTTTACTGTTTGCATATGTTCGAAACGGAAATAAAACAGTGCATAAAATTATAAATTTAGATTTAAATACGTAGTGTAAAATTTATACGGAGGCTTATTTTACTGGTCATACTGTATGACTTTCACCAAGAAATACATACTTAAAATATAGGCCATATTAGAAATTTTATCTCCACTGCTAGGTAAATCCATAAATTCATTACAGAAACTGCTGTGGACGTGGTAATTTCTTAGTTAAAATATAAAGTTTATTTAATGAGATGACCTTTCAGTGCGCACTTTCACTAAAATATCCGGGAAATTCAAAAATTTCCTAGAACTTGTAGAAAACTATTTTAATTATAGAAAGGCTTGTCCAAGTTGCATTTTACAGAAACCGAACTGCTTCTTTTGCTATCTTGTAAATATTTATGTGCAAATTCCTTCAATTAAGTTTAGATTTATCTTTAATGCAAACGAACTGCATGTTTGGCCAAGTTTTGGTCATACAAAAAAGGGAAGATCAAATGCAAAAAAAAACGAAGTTCTTCCTTATAATTTGGTCTGTGGTTAAAGTTGTGATTTATAATGTGATGCATAAAACCACAAAACAAGAAAAACGGCTGTAGATTAAAATGGCCAAAATTACGGAGGCCGATGTGGGTTTATTGAATAATTACAGTTTTTTAAGCCCCATTAATTTATATCAAGCATCCTTTGTTTAGATAGCACGGAAATTTATGTATAAAATAAAAACAAAAACCAATTTAACGATACAAACGATATTGGTTATTTTGTTTAAGTTTGTTGGTGACGTAAAAACGTCCAATATATTATCGCATGGATACATTTACAATACTAGTTCTTACCTAAAACGTTTGATAATATAGATAGAACCCAAATTAAATCACATTCCGATTTATTCCATTCAAAAACGGTTATCTGCCTTTCCTCCAGGTATTGCTAATAGAAGCAGGAGGAGATGAACCCACGCCCTCGTCAGTGCCTGCCTGGGTGACTGCCTACTGGTTCAGGAATGACACGGATTGGATGTACTATACGGAACCGCAGGAGAATGCTTGTTTAGCGCACGAGGGGAAGTGCTACTGGACCAGGGGGAAGATGCTTGGTGAGTTTCTTGGTACTCAATATCATGTCAGCCGAAAGAAGTCTTCAGTTGAATGTAGCTTTTCCTTTACATATTTTCATTAAGCAGGGTTCTAGGACAAACGAGTATATGCATCCAGCGTATCCCATTCATTTGCTATGTGTGTTTATCAAACAGGAGACCGTCAACCACTTCGTCTTACTTCTTATTTCGTTACTTCTTCTACGGTACGGTATTGTTAAGTTATACTTATACAATAATTAGTAGAATAATTAGAAAAATCCTTATCGAGTAGCGATCGCAAGCCAGATGAATATGAATGGAAGAAAGTCGCTAGACGCATGTGGTAAGAAGACGCCTACAGTGGTGTTTGTGAAAATTATGTCCAATATTTGTTAATTAAGGAAACAGTAAGACTTATGTATATTATGTTGAATACGGAACCATAAATGCTTGCGAAATGCTGCCGCGTAATGGATCTCTTTACACATCGCAGGAAGGTTATGCCTCCTCCTTCACATAAGGAAGTAAAATCCAAATTAATAAAGATTTAAAGGCCATTTTAGTATCCGAGTCCACAATCCATAAGGCTGGTATGGCCACTAAAGTAATGACAGCAACCAAACCAATTCAAACATCAAAACATGAAGTGGATTTTGTTTCCAGGCGGCTGTACAGTCACAAATGGGATGATGTACATGCGAGGCCACCAAGCCGACTACGATGGGTGGGAGGCGCAGGGAGCCAAGGGGTGGGCTTGGAAGGACGTTTTCCCCAAGTTCCTCAAGAGCGAAGACAATAAACAAATCGGAAACATTGTGTCACCGGCGCATCACAACAAAGGAGGGCCTCTTCCTGTGCAACAGGTCTCTTTGGTTACTCTTTTTTATAGGTTTAACTAGGTACCTTACCTAAATATCGGTGTGTGAAAAACTTACTTTTTATAAATATAGGGTGATTTTAAATTAGTTCTTGATACCAAAGGATATGCATGTGCTCATGATAACAAACAACTTTCCCTAAGGCACTCATGGTCAAATCTCAAAAAAAGTTTTGGACCCTCCATACAAATCTGTCTACGGAAGGGCCAAATTAGTATGAAGAGTCCAAAATTTTTTTTGCGATTTGACTATCGGTTCCTTAGGGAAAGTTGTTTGTTATCATGAGCACATGCATATCCTGTGATATCAAGAACTAATTTACAGTCACCCTATATACAAGTAAAAAGTTTCCTTTTGGCTTCATACCATTTTCAAAGATTAAATAACAAAGATATACACACCCTATCACGACTACATAAACAAATGATGTTTGTACATGCGTCAATGTGTGTGTTCATGTATTGCCTGGCTTGCGCTAAGCCGCTGCATCAGATCAGATCTTACCAACAGGGGAAGGAGGTCGCCTTTTATAAAGGGGCAAGGAGTAACCGTACTGTACGACAATATTAATACAGGGTGTTAAAAAAATTGGGTTTGAAATTTTAAGGGGTTACTCAGAATCAAGTATACAGAATACATGAAAAATATTGAAAAAATCCGCTCTTCAACTTTTTTTAGATTCCCATACTAAATCTAAATAGTGAATCAAGAATTTGTATGGATAACTGAAAAAAAAGTTGTAGATCGGATTTTTTCAGTATTTTTCCTGTATTCTATACTTGATTCTGATCAACCCTTTAAAATTTCAAATGCACTTTTTTTAACACCCAGTATAAAGGTTCAGAGTATGAAAGCTGCGACGACACTTCTCTAAAACGACAACACTTACAAGTTAACCCTCAGACAGACATCTCACATTTTGTACCTAAGTTCAGAACAGGTACTATGATACAGTTAGAACACAGTTTTAGGTTGGCATGTCACTCTCTCTCTCTTCACAACAAGAACGAGGCGAAATAATAGTGAAAGTGGACCTGCAGATATCTTGTAGGTACAATGTACTTAGTTAAGGCCCGCATATTTTATGCAATCAAGAATTATTATAGGCCCGAAGTAGGTCAAAGCATGGCCCTATCTAGTTCTAGTTTCCAAATGATTTAAATCGGTACGTGCTTGATGTGGGTCCAATTTCACAAGAATACCGACTGTTGTTCAATTATTTAGGTATGTAATTAAAACGCTTTTCGAGCTAAATATAGAACATTTAAATAATGTTAACCGACTACGCAAGCAGAAGTTATGTTTTTGTGTCCATTTAGTTTGTTCATTACATTGTGACCGCCTGTAGCCAAAACGGCTTGAAGATTTTTGAAGAGCGAGCGTTGGATTCGTCTTGAAGATCAGATAGAATTTTTGACGGGGTTTCGTTTTTGTTGGATTTATCATACTCTTTTTGAAAATATGTGTCTTATACTACAAAATTGTCAAAAAACGAAAATTCTAAAGTCATCTTATTTTGTCTACAGTTCAACCACGCTCCTACATTTGCGCACGACATGGTGTCGTCGGGAATCGAACTGGGATACCGACCCACGACAGATCTGAACGGAGACGTGCATACTGGCATTGCTATCGCTCAGACCATGAACCAGTAAGTGGCAGTTGATCCAATATTTATGATGAAAGGTTGATACACGAAAATTGATTTTACGAGATACATCAGGGTTCAACATGAGATAAGTCGGGAGATGTAGATTGGAGATAAAGGAATTGGTAACGTTGCATAACGTGATTTATACATAACAATGCACAATATATTATAGTGAATTAATTGTTTGGGTATCGAAAAACTATAAGAATTACTTAATTTAAGTTTACACAACATTTTTAAAAGGTTCAATCACAATTGCATAATGCATTCTGGAAAAAAAACCCATCCACGAGGTCCAAAATCAATCCAAATACAAAGGGTCAATGGAAGAAGACGAATAATGGATTTAGAATGTATGGGAGTAGAAATAGGAGTTGGAAGCCAGTTTTACTCACTGATTAGTCTAGAACGCACCTGGCGAAGTCTCGGCCTATAATATCATTCACCACACAATTTTATAAAAATTACTATAGATAAAATTAACCAGGTTTTTTTTTTTATCTATGTTTTCACTGTAAAGACTTTCTCTTGTTTATAATATGTTCAAACTCTTCCAGCAACGGATCTCGCTACAGCAGCGCGCGTGCGTTCCTCCGCCCCGCGGCGTACCGGCCGAATCTCCACGTATTGCTCAATGCGCACGTGTCCAGGGTTATTGTTAACCCTGCTAGCAAGAAGGTGGAAAAAGTGGAGTATATTAAGGATGGGGAGACGAAAACCGTGGATGTGAAGAAAGAGGTTGGTATTCAGATAATAAAATCATATGTATTTTGTGGATCTTTGTAAACCGGAGCAGCAAGCAGCAGTAAATCGTTCGCAAGCTTTCCGTGTCAAATGTGTGGTCAAGCATCATCTTCGCGTCGGTTTGACAGATCACTTATAATGTAGTATACCTCCAAGGCATCTAAGTAAATCATCTGTAACTATATTTCGAACTATCCCTTGGTTGGCATTTCAGGACGAGTAATACGATGATTTAGGTACAAAGAAAGCGAAATAGTAAAGGTATTACTCAATGCAAGTTAAAGATGTGGATGTTTCCTCGTAAAACTAGTTGATTATCAGGGGATGTGGTTCAGTCTTTAAAGATGGAACACGATCTATGTTGCACAAGTACTACAGGAACATGTAGAGACTTACTCATATTATCAATCGTTTCTAGGTCATTCTCTCAGCTGGCGCAATAAACACCCCCCAAATTCTGCTCCTCTCTGGCATTGGACCCAAGGAAACCCTGGAGAAATTCAACATTCCAGCCATTCACGAGCTACCTGGAGTTGGCCAGAACCTTCATAACCACGTTGGGGTGGACTTAGAGTTTACATTGACTAAGGAAGCGGATACAGACGTGTTGAATTGGGAATCTGCCATGATGTATATGCTGAAGCGGGAAGGGCCACTGTCTTCAACAGGCATGTCACAGGTATGATTGTTAGTCTGGAATTTATCATAATTTTTAGCTTTTAAAGCTAAGAGATTCAATGCAATGCTAACGTAATGTACATGATTCTTATAGATAACGAAACGAACAGGTAATTATAGGTGGTTTTTGTATAGTTATTTATACCGATAAGCATTTAAGATCTTGTATAACATGTTTATGTGCACATAAATAATTATGAATGAACTTATAAGGAGTAAATATTACCTATTATAAAACTTTTAATTATGTAGTTTAGAGGTAAAGGTCGTAAATTATGCGATATACGATAGCAATCTAATAATGATAAGTTTATCATAAATATAGCTTGTAAATTGTTTGGTCAGTTAAACTATTTGTATTTGAATCAACATTAACCACCCCTCAACAATCAACAACCATTCAAATTAAAACAAAATATTTAGAAAACTTTGCCAGGCTGTCTCGTTGCTAGAATACTTGTTAGCTCATCTTTTTGATTTTCCAATCGCACTCCCATCTCAGTTACATCGTAGCATAGCTACTTACTTCGTTTTTATCTTTCAGTTGACAGCGATCATGAACTCTCGCTACGCTCCAGAAGGTGGCCACCACCCAGACCTGCAGTTCTTCTTCCGAGGCTACGACGCGACCTGCGGCTCTGAAGAGATACAGGATCCCGAGAAACCAGATAGAAGGGGTATCACGTAAGTATACTGATTGAGATGTCACATTGTATGACATTGTATGAGACCAGTGTTCTGATCATAAACTTTTTTTGTCGGATATAAGTTTAATTAAGTAACAAAAAAGATTGCTGGTCTATTTGGTTCTAAACTATTTATTAACTTCTCCGTCAACCATTTCTCGTTCAATCGACTTTTGAACAGTAACACTCAACTAATAACTTTTTTTTATATTATAATATTCTATTTTATATTATAAAATCGCGGGCCGATAATTAATCGACGCCTAAAAATAACTTATCAACAAGGACTTTTGATGACGATAATTTCGATGACAGCATCTCAGTGGTGAACACCCAGCCCAAAAGTCGCGGCTACGTGACTCTGCGTTCAGTGGACCCTCTCCAAGCACCCGTGATGCAGCCGAACTACTTCCTCGACAAGAGGGATTTAGACGTCGTGGTGGATGGTGCGAAGATGGCATATACGCTTATCAATGCTACTGTAAGTTACATTGGCTATTTAGTCTATTGGCATTTTGCCCCAAAGGCTTCTTGCGTAAGATGGCTGTTGGTGACAGGTACTGGCCATACGAAAGGTAAAAAGCGAGCAGTGTTTATGGCTCCTGTACATTACAGCCAGAAAATTCAAGTCTAGGTGGTCCGTAGTTTTATTGTTAGACTGAGCTCGTAATTTAAAAAAAAGTAACCTATTGTTTTACCTATGCACTTATATTTTTATTTTCACGACAGATTCTAAAATTAAAATACGGGATGGTCCCCAAAGAGGGTTACGCGAGCGAATGCGGTGAGAACAGTGCGAATCCTACTGATGCGTACTTGGAGTGCGTGACGAGGAGATACACGGCACCGGAAAACCACCAGGCTGGCTCCTGCAAGATTGGTGCAGCGGACGACATTATGGCTGTTGTGGATCCGGAGTTAAAGGTGTATGGTATCGAGGGTGAGTTGTCACTTTCTATTAGGTACGATACTATTAAAAAAAAGAAGATGGCGGTTGTCTATTGTTCAATCGGGTACAATTATTTTTTATTTCTTATACTTTCATTATTGCATTCCTATTTATGTTTGATTAAAATACCTATATCAACTATACAGGAGGGTGAAAAAAGACCACTCTTGTTACTTATGTTATTGGCCGTAAATACAATTATTTTGTATTTGTTACATTTTGTTACTATACGCTTTAGTTAATTATTATTATCGCTGTTGATTACCTTTTAATAAATAAAATAAAAATATTCTGGGAAATTAGGGCAAAACCAGACTGCTTGGTTTTGTCACATTGTTTTAAATGAACATAAATCATTTCAGGTTTACGTGTAGCTGATGCGTCAGTGATGCCAACTGTCGTAACTGGTAAGCATATACGTAAATGAAGATATTTCGATATCAAAATGTAAATTTCAAATCACAACACAATATCGAGTCCCACGATCGCCGCGAGATGGCGCATTGCGGGAATATGATAGACGAATTCACAAACAAACATTTATTTATTTTAAATCGATTAGCTGATTTGCTAATTTTGTAGGAAACTCTATTTTTATAAAGCTTCATCAAAATCGTAGAACAGAGTTCTTCAGTATGATGAGTAGAAGCAAGCTCTTGTTTACGGATCCATAGTAACACTCTGTATAAAATTTTCAAGGCAAAGTCTGTCCTCACATAACTATATTACCACACCGCTTACACTCCAACAGCCTGTTACGTTTCTTATAACTATTATGAATACTACATACAAATATGAATTTTCTAAACATGTAAATGTGTGTGTGTTGCGTAAATTGCGCTTTATTTCTTTATTTGGTAAATTACCATAAGAGCTTACTGTTTAAGCAATTTACACCAAAACCTACGTCGCGCCGTGACGAGCAAGCAGTACTAATGTTTATACTGTACTACTTTACAGCGAATACAGCAGCCCCAACAATAATGATAGGCGAGCGAGCAGCGGAGTTTATAACGGCTAGATACCAGCGGTCCAAGACAGACCTGGGGAACCGCTTCGGAGACGACACTGATGGGAACTACGCTAGTCCCGAAGCTAGTGGTCCTGAAGCTAGCGGTCCCGAAGCTGGCAGTGGTGGTAACAAGTGAGTTATGTTTATGCGTGAAACAGTGAGTGGTCACAGACTTGAAGAAAAATACATTGTAGGACCTACAATGCATCATACAATTTTAGTGCAACAATCCGTCTGCCTTTTTCTCAAAGTCTCTCTGTGTGGTTTATGATTTGAGACATAGGGATGAAAATTTGTTTTGAGTGCAAGTTTAAGTAAGCGGAATCAGTGCATCTGCCGCATCTGCCGTAAACTTTTCTTGTTAGGCCTGCGGGCGAGTCTGTCGCGCTTGCATTGGGCTCATGAGTCACCAAAAACTTTGCGCCATAACGCTAGTGTATGTCGTCTGTAAAAGAAGCAGCGGCATTTAACAGATTGATTTGGTTAGTGGCCGTGTCGTGAGTTTGCGTGTAGCTTGTTATTGGTTCGTCCTGGAAACTCACTGCAATCACAATTTATTTTAAGAGGTTGCTCGACTTTGTTAGTTGAAAAACATCTGAAAATCCAATAGTAAATAGAAGTACATATCGATGGGAGAAAACGAGAACGCTGTAAGTGCAAAGGTGGACTATTGTTACTTACACCGTTTTCGTTTTCTCCCATCGATATTAGTAAACCCACCTTTGAGAGTTACACGATAAGCACTCATCTAAGTATCGTTCAGTTTCCGTGCATCATTCCCTATATTTTTTCAGAATTCGAACTACAGTTTACATCGAAAAGATTAAACTGCGAAAACTCTTGCCCGCTGAAATTGTTCAGTGGTAAATTGAACGTTTCTGAATCTATGCTAATTTTAGCACATCCATAAACAAAGCTAAAATCGTTGCGTCTTAAAACGTCTACCAAGTAAGGGAATTTCTCGGACCTGCATTTTGCACTTATTCGCTTATAAGGTAGCATTCCTTTCACTATTTTTCAGTAATGTGAAATAAAACACTAAAATCCTTGTCAAAATCGACACCAAACACATATATTAAGAGCTTTCAGCATAATCATAATTATCAATCACTGGTACCCTTCTTAAATGACAGGAAGGTAACACTCTGAAGATACATAAGAGTGGACGAAATACGAGTAGGTGGAGTAACCAAGGATTGGTTACTCCAGGATTGGCTTTCACCTCGGAGAATTTTTATCTCAAGACAGACATGCACCCCGCCCCACGAAATATTATTTGCTCAAAATTATCATCTTCGCTCAAAAAAAAAACACATATATCAGTCAGAAACCTGAGAATGACTGACACAAGCTTAAATATTTTACGTATCAACACCTTTATTTTATTTCTTACAGTACCCTGAATATCTCAAAGGAATGTATTTATTTTCTCTCCAGATTCGGCTTCGGTGAATACAGCAACGAGGCCAAAGATGACAAGTTAACACAGACTCAAAGCTGGCATGGGCAAGGCTGGAAGCCCTGGGATCGGACCTGGAAGCCGTGGGACAAGCCTTACTTCCAGCACAACAGTAACTGGGACGCGAAGAACCAGCCCAGTCAGAGATATTACAATTCTAGGTAGATTAGGATGGAATATTATGGTGTGATATACAAGTGAACTGTTTGGAAGTGCTTACCTTGTTAAGTCGTGACCAGTATTTTTAACTTATAGATCGTTATCTGCGTGAAAACCAAATTGCTTTTAAAAGACGTCTGAAAAAAAGTTAAAGGAACTTATTTAGCTAACAAGAACCGCTGTCCAGTTGACAAGAACCGAGAGTCTAAGCATTAAAACTTTGTCAATGATTTTTGATATTGGTTTGTATGTTGCATTTAGCTGTGGATAAAGGATGTGCCTATTAACCTAGAATTAAGGAATGTTATCGTATTCTGTTTGAAACTTGTTTATACAATATTTTGAATTTATTTTCTTCAAATAAATTGACTTAAAACTGTATATACATTTTTCTGATACCTTTCATCACTCAAAATGAAGTAAATAAAAAAACGTTTTTAATTATTATTGAAATTGCTTATGTATTAAATATATTGAACTAATGAAATGTAACTTAAAATATCAAAATCACTTTTTCTTTCCGTTTCTTTTGCCTTTCGCTTTTACTGGTTCCGGTTCTGATTCAGATTCTGATCTGTGGAATAATAAATTTTGATCGTTTAAGTAATGACGAACATCATATTAAATATACACTACGAAAAAAAAACGAATTAAAATATAAAGGGTCCCAATACACAAAGCTAATTGTGTGATAGTATGAGAAGCTTGCGTTAATATTAAGGAACCTTAATTTTTTCTGAAGCACTAAATTCCTAGTTCCTTGTTGAAGATCTTATTAACGAGTCATGTTCACTAAGTTTGCTTCACACAATAAGGACTGTTTAAAAAAAAAAACTTTTAATAACATATTAAAAAAAAGGCTCTTTGATATTACAAAACTACGAATCAGTTGTCACTCAATCAATCAGTCTGATTTTCAGTTAGTTCATAATAGGGAGAATGAAACCGGAGGGCAACTAACAAAATGACGCATTTATTCCAAATCAAAGCAAATTTAATCTCTCTAGTCTTCAAACCACTGACTTGAAAATTTCTGTCGGAAATCAAAGAATATGTACTTACTCTTCGCTGCCTTCAGGAGTCTCTGGTATGGTGACGTTGTTCTTGGATGTCTGTTTGCTGTCCGCTTGTTCGTCCGAGTCGTTCAGAAGAGATTGTTGCTGGAAAAAGAAGAGTAAATAGTAAAGAGATCTAATATTATTCTTTATATCATCATTAATTACTAGAATAGGTATGTTGTCTGCTAGTCATTTCAGTTACTTTTTATTACATGTCGAAAACGAAAATTTGTTCTAAAATGTTTACATGAGTGTACAAGTCCCGCCTGGTAGAGACTCTGTACGAGGTAGAAAAAAAATTGAAGATTTAAAAGCATGTGTAAAGCATCAACTTAAACAAAAAACATTTTGAGCCGAGTTTGAGTTTGAAATAGCGAATTATGACGTCATAACTTCGTATAGTCGTTTCCATACTAATAACGAAATTTTTATTCATAAAAAATTGCACATGTAATGAAATTCCAAGCCAGTAAGATTGTTTGTGTTTCAATAAAAGAGCTTGTTAGAGAAAAGCAAGGTTCGGAACCGGTTAATTTCGTTCGAATTTCGGTTAACGATTCCGTTCAGGTTAAAACCGGTTTCCAGCTAAACCGGTATTTTTGAATATAATACCGGTTAAGCAGGGAGCGGTATTCTAACCGAAATAAGAACGAAATTAACCGGTTAAAACCAAACGCAGTCAAGGTCAGGCGCGCCGCGCTGTTGCCACTGTTCGTGTCTTTCGCTCTCTTTCTCGCAGTCACCGCGCCGGCGGGCGCCGCACGCCGAGCCGTTGCATTGTTTTGCGTGTATTGTTTACTGTAATTGCCAAGAACGTGTTTACTATGACGTTTATAAGATATCGTTATATTTTGACCTTACTTTTTAGGTTACATATATTTTTTAATTTAGTTCCATGTTTAAGCTACAATAGCTACATTGAACATTAAATCAGTTATTGAAGGATAAAAATAAGTAATTCAAAATGATGAAAATAGTATTACATAATTATTATAATTAGTAGATTTTAAAGTATGTGTACAATTATAAAAAAGTGCGTTTGAAATTTTAAGGGGATACTCAGAATTAGAGATTTAAAAACTGGTTTTTCTGAGGTGAAAAAAAATCGAACGTTTTTTTGCAATTTTTGCAAAAAAACCGTGGTCAAGATATCTGAATAGTGAGTAAAGAATTTGTATGGGAAACTAAAAAAAAAACCATACAAATTCCTTACTCACATTTAGTATGGGAAATCCGAAAAAAAAAAAGAGTTACGCCATTTCTCTCATAGTCAACATGCGTCTCATGTATTATTTGCTTTTGTGTAAGCTTTTCAAAATTTCTGTTAAATTTTCGATATCTCTTACCGTTTCAGAGATATTTACATTTTTTATAAAAATAAAATAAATATAAAAAATGTGAGTAAGGAATTTGTATGGGTTTTTTTTTAGTTTCCCATACAAATTCTTTACTCACTATTCAGATATCTTGACCACGGTTTTTTTGCAAAAATTGCAAATATCTCGGAAACGGTAAAAGATATCGGAAATCTGACGATATCTCTTACCGTTTCAGAGATTTTTGCATTTTTAATTAAAAAAAAAGTTTTCTTTTCAAAGGGCCTAGCCGAACTTCCATAGCAAAACTGCCCCCAATAGGAACTTATATCGTAACCTATGCTATATTGTAGAGGATGCTAATAGAAGTTGATGGAGTAGATACTAGCTCCATATCTTCCTTAATTGAGGAGCTATTTGAAAAAAAGTGTCTGGAGACGACGTTTTTTCAAAATGATATATTTTTATTATTTTTAAAGTTAGGAAAATAAAACCAATTCCAGTGTTTATGGTACACTTTATAGTTTATTTTATAGAAATTTTCTATGAGCCAAGCCTAAATAAAAATATCAAAAAAATGCAAACAAAATATTTAAAAATTGATTTCTATCAGATCTTATAAAATTACCACTTTGAAAAAAATATATAATAATTATCTATACCTTGCCTAACAGCATGCCAAGTTTTATTAAAATCTAAAAGGAGCAAACTGTCAAAAAAAAAAGTTTAATAAGTGGACCACCTTACGACCACTACGTTGAACGCTTTTAAATTGTAATACATTTTATATTTTTTCAATATTGGACATGAACAGTCTATAAAAAAACCGGCCAAGTGCGAATCGGACTCGCGCACCGAGGGTTCCGTATAAATTCATAATCACACATGTCTTGAAATCTATATTTTTTATATTTAAGTTGATTGAATGAAAGGTAATTTGCGGTTTACGATTTAAAAAAAACGTATTAAAAAAAACTACTTATTAGATCTCGTTCAAACCAATTTTCGGTGAAAGTTTGCATGGTAATGTACATCATATATTTTTTATAGTTTTATCATTCTCTTATTTTAAAGTTACAGGGACACACATTTTA
Source organism: Coleophora deauratella (assembly GCA_958295455.1). Taxonomy (NCBI): domain Eukaryota; kingdom Metazoa; phylum Arthropoda; class Insecta; order Lepidoptera; family Coleophoridae; genus Coleophora; species Coleophora deauratella. Next base: position 5,409,585 of record OY282409.1, on the reverse strand, counting down.
CCACTTTGGAAGTGTCTCTCGCGCAAACTATTTGGTTTAGGAAAAAATGATATTAGAAACCTCAATATAATTTTTGAAGACCTATCCATAAATAGCCCACACGTATAGGTTTGATGAAAAAAAATTTTTTGAGTTTCAGTTCTAAGTATGGGGAACCCCCAAAATTTATTATTTTTTTTCTATTTTTGTGTGAAAATCTTAATGCGGTTCATAGAATACATCTACTTACCAAGTTTCAAGAGTATAGTTCTTATAGTTTCGGAAAAAAGTGGCTGTGACATACGGACGGACAGACAGACAGACAGACATGACGAATCTATAAGGGTTCCGTTTTTTGCCATTTGGCTACGGAACCCTAAAAATGAAATAATTTGTTCTGAATAACAATTAAAACTAAATTCATAAAAGAATAACTTTTATTAATTATCATCACTATTTTAGTAAATTATAACGTGATCTCTATTTATCGAAATAAATTGAACAGCCACGCTGTACACACTTTCTTGGAAATCCCTTATATATATCATTTGGCATACACAAGATTGCAATAGCTTAACATAAATCAGCAATAAAAATTAATAATAACTAGCAAGTGATAGCCTAAAAATTATCAGTGTTGTTTTGTATGGGAGGTACCTTATTCTGGCTTGGCCCGTAACAATTCATGACCTAGTATAGTAGGTCGTATAAAGTTATTAAAAAGTACACAGTTTCATTTAAATCGTTACAGCTATTTTTGAAAAACAAAAAAAACGAAAATCTATTTTTTGTATGGCAGGTGTCAGAAGCAGATTTTTCCTATGGACCTATTTAATATCATAGGTAATATAAAAATATGGTATTGTACAAAGTTTCATCAAAATCTTTAAAGCCATTTTTGAGCAAAAAAATTATAAGTATTTTTACCATGGTGGAAAACCTAAAATATGGCGTTATTTAAAAAAAATTAAAATGGCTAGAGATATTAAATATTGCCCTAATTTAAATTTCATTCAAATCCGTCCAGTGGTCTTGGAGCTTATTGAACTTTTTCTACAATTTATTTCGATAAACAGCGATCACGTTATAATTTATAAAAATAGTGATGATGACTAATTATTTTTTATGACTTTCGTTTTAATTATTACTCAGAACCTATTATCTCATTTTTTTATAAACTGTTCATACCCAATATTGAAAAATTTAAAAAGTATTACAATTTAAAAGCGTTGAACACAGTAGTCGTAAGGTGATACACTTAATTTAACATTTTTTTTTAACAATTTGCACCTTTTGGATTTTAATGAAACTTGACATGCAGTTAGGCAAGGTGTAGGCAATTATTATATATTTTTTTCAAAGTGGTAATTTAATTAGGCCTGATAGAAATAAATTTTTAAATATTTTTTTTGGATTTTTTTGATATTTCTTTTTAGGCTTGACTCATAGAAAATTGCTATAAAATAAATTATAAAGTTTACCATAATACTGGAATTGGTTTCATTTTCCTAGCTTTAAAAATAACAAAGTTATATCATTTTGAATAAAAGTCGTCTCCAGACACTTTTTTCAAATAGATCCTCAATTAAGTGAGATATGGAGCTAGTATCTACTCCATCAACTTCTATTAGTATCCTCTACAATATACCATAGGTTACGATATAAGTTCCTATTGGGGGCAGTTTTGCTATGGAAGTTCGGCTAAACCCTTTTCTGTCAGATTTTCGATATATTTTACCTTTTCCCAGACATTTGCAGTTTTTGCAAAAAAAAACATTTTTTTATTAAAAATGCAAATATCTCAGAATTATGTATGGGAAATCCGAAAAAAATAAGTTAGGCCATTTCTCTCATAGTCAACATGCATCTCATGTATTATTTGCTTTTGTGTAAGCTTTTCAAAATTTCTGTTAGATTTTCGATATCTCTTACCGTTTCAGAGATATTTGCATTTTTTACAAAAAAAAACGGTGGTCGAGGTATCTGAATAGTGAATCAAGAACTTGTATGTAAAATTGAAAAAAAAATAATAGTTTTGCCATTTTTTTCATATTCAATGTGCGTATCATGTAATGCACGCCTTTCGTTAACCTTTTCAAATTTTCTGTCAGATTTTTGATATATTTGACCTTTTCCCAGACATTTGCTGTTTTTGCAAAAAGTAACAGAGGTCGAGAGGAAGAGATGAGAGAAATGGCCTAACTCTTTTTTTTTTCGGATTTCCCATACTAAATGTGAGTAAAGAATTTGTATGGGAAACTAAAAAAACATTCCCATACAAATTCCTTACTCACATTTAGTATGGGAAATCCGAAAAAAATGAGTTAGGCCATTTCTCTCATAGTCAACATGCGTCCCATGTATTATTTGCTTTGGTCTAAGCTTTTCAAAATTTCTGTTAGATTTTCGATATCTCTTACCGTTTCAGAAATATTTACATTTTTTATAAAAATAAAATAAATATAAAAAATGTGAGTAAGGAATTTGTATGGTTTTTTTTTAGTTTCCCATACAAATTCTTTACTCACTATTCAGATATCTTGACCACGGTTTTTTTTTGCAAAAATTGCAAATATCTTGGAAACGGTAAAAGATATCGGAAATCTGACAGAAATTTTGAAATTTTCAGAGATATTTGCATTTTTTACAAAAAAAGCGGTGGTCGAGGTATCTGAATAATGAATCAAGAACTTGTATGTAAAATCGAAAAATGGAAAGAATGGTTTTCTTTTTAAATTTTCTGTCAGATTTCCGATATCTTTTACCGTTTCCATATTTGCAGTTTTTGCAAAAAAAAAAAATGTTTTATTAAAAAATACAAATATCTGGGAAAAGGTAAAATATATCGAAAATCTGACAGAAAATTTGAAAAGGTCAACGAAAGGCGTGTATTACATGATACGCATATTGACTATGAAAAAAATGGCTAAACTATCTTTTTTTTAAATTTTCCCTACAAATTCTTGATTCACTTTTCAGTTATCTCGACCACCGTTTTTTTTTATAAAAAATGTAAATATCTCTGAAACGGTAAGAGATATCGAAAATCTAACAGAAATTTTGAAAAGCTTACATAAAAGCAAGTAATACATGAGACGCATGTTGACTATGAGAGAAATGGCCTAACTCATTTTTTTCGGATTTCGCATTAGTCCAGTCAATCTACGAATTTTTGTATGGAGTAGGTTGCACTATTTAATACACTTTGGGTGAAAACTTAGAATATGTCACTTAAATAATTGCAAAATGAAAATTCATGAAAATCTCTTATGAGCATTTAATAAGTTTTCGGTAGTTAGCCCCTAAAGAAACAAAATTAAATTTAAGTGTGAACAAAAAATAGAAAACTGGTGATTTTTTACATGAGGGCTTCTTATAAGACGTTTTATTTATATATATAATCGTCCCCGATCAAGATCAAAACATTGAGTAGATATAATATAATATATTTAAAAAAATGAGTGATATTTTGCCTTAGGGGTACATAGCCACTGTCAATAACCATGAGAATTATCTCCAAGGAAGTCACAAGGAAGTGACTTCGTTTTTTTTTTTATTAAGTTTTATTCGATTTTAACCCTTGCACACTAAATACACTAGGAATATTTTTATGAAATCTAATAGTAATATTTTTTAAACTAAGACAAGAAAATCCCCGATCAATCTGTTGCACGTTTTCTGTAATAATCTAATACAAATTATAATTCGCGAGCGGGCGAGTGGGGGGCGCGGGCGGGGGAATGCGGCATGCGCGGCGCCCGCACGTTCTTAGGTACTTCTAGCTTAGCTGGTGATTTGCTGCAACATGTTGTATTAGAAATATTCTGTTCTATTATACTTTTCTATTTGGCATTCCACATCTCATAACGAGCGTAATTTTGCCTATGTCGAGTGAAAAATGGGAGAATCTTCAATAAAAAATAGCGAAACGCCAATGTCAAGTGAACGCTCCACGTGGTGCTTTGTTGTCGGAACTCGGAAAACGGAGCTGTCTCCCGAATTAATTTACAGTAGGTAAATCTATATGGTAAATCAGTAGGTAGGTACTATGAACACGTTTGGATGCCCACAATCCAATCAGTATGACAATTATTGAATACCTACCTATTAATTGTGTTTTTTATCACATTTGCGTTTCGTACTATCCATCTAGCTATCCGCGCACTCGTCTTTTTCGCACCCAATAGCTCCGTCTCTGTCGCACACTGGCTATGCGTACGTGGCAGTTCACGCATCTTCTCGGCGTTTGAAATATACCTAATTAATGTCTAATACATTTTAGGTAAAATGCGTTTTTAGAAGAAACTTCTTTGTTTGTACAAGGGACGATGATGATTTACAATAGATAACATTAGTGTTACGGCACAGCCAAGAAAATAATTGAAGTCTCTTTAATGTGTAATACAGAAATATTAAAAAAATCATTTTTAACTGGGTTCTGAAATAGTCACCTAGGTGAAAACTTAACACATGTTCAAGCCTTATAATTAGATTTAAAAAACATAAAAATATCCGAAGGCTCCATTTTGTAAGTATTATTTTTGACGCAATAACATAAAAAATATCGTAATGTTAAGAATTTATTGCTTTAAGCTAGAGACAACTTAAGTACCATATTTATAAGGTAACTATAGTTAGTTTTCACCAAAAGTGCATTTATTGTTTGGCGTATACAAGTTACAGTTACAGTTAAAGTTACCTGTTACAGATGCCTGTATATTAAAAGAATAAAATTGAAAATTATATGACAATATTGCTTTCGACGATATGAAGGAAACTACGCCATTAGTTTGAACACTTTCATTCAGAAAAAAAAACCAAAATAAAAACGTAAATAATTCGTGTGGCGCGTGCGGGTGGGACTTGCATTTAGTACTGCGCAGATGGATGCGCAGTAGCTCGGGGTAAGATGGCCTTAAGTACTAGGACTGCAGCAGGACAAAGAATCTCAAGGCGGTGATTACGGAGAGGTCAGTCTTTAATGGTTGGTCGCGATGATTTCATACAAAACAGCTTTCCGTCCAGTACAACTTGACCCGTGCGTATTTACAATGGTATGAATCACTCACGGACGGCGCGGCGGCGGAGGTGCTTGTGTGCGTGCGGTGCTAGCCGGCTACCGGAATGTAGAACATCTTGTGCGTTTATGTTCTCCTATTTTAGTTGCACGATTTTTAAGAATTGAAATTGTAATTAAATTTAAAAAATAAAGAATACAGAAAACACGACTGATCTTATCAGCTGTTCGGGGGGAGAGGGATTCTTTAATTTAACCGGTTAATTCCGTTCGAACGAAAAAATATCGGTTTTGGTTAAACCGGTTAAATATACCGGTAACCGTAACCTGAACGAAACCTTAACCGAAATTATTTCGATATAGGGGTCAATGACCGAAACCGGTATTTTCAAAAAACCGGTTTCCGAACCCTGGTGAAAAGTATTTCATAATTAATTGTCGATCGGTTTATATTGGGCAATTAGAAAAATGAGGCTTCATCTGATCACGCTTGTCTCCATCATCAGCCCAAAGACATCCACTGCTGGACCAACCCTCCACCAAGGATTTTCACACCGACCGGTTCTGCGCTGCCCGCATCCAGTGGCTTCACGCAACCTTAACCAGGTCATCGGTCCACTGAATGGGAGGTCTACCCACGCTACGTCCGGTGCGCCATGACCATGTGGTCTACGAGCTATGTGGAGCTTACTCCCCACGGTGTAGTAAATATTGGGGTAAGTAATAGAATCTATAAACACAAAAGATATATCATTTAGAAGATATACAAACCAAAAATATAATTTTCTTAAATATAACGATTGTCAGATATAATTAACTCTAGATATAATTTTAAAAAGAATAATTTCATAAGGTATAATAAACGCTTTATATAATAAACATACAATATAACAATAATATGATATAAAACTCATTTAACCTACTATTGAAAACATATAACATATATTACATATAAATTTAAAAGATATAACAATGGAGATGACGAAACTAAACGCCTGTTAAAATTTGAACTCTTTATAAAATATATTTTGAGTACTAAATTAATTGAATTTTATTTGTCTAGCATAAAAGCACTAGATGCAAACAAGCACGTAAGCAAGCATGCAAGCATGCATGCATGCAAGCAGTCGATCTGTGGTTATTTTATCAATCAAACCTAACACCTAACCTAATCATCCTAAGAACCTAAATCATCCGAGTCGGGGTGCTCCGAATTCTCGAGCTCGCTTCGCTCGCTCCCGCATCCTATGTAGAATCCGTGAGAATTTTGTACGTATTCTGAATGTAGAATTTTCCTAGGCAAAAAAGCCAGTAGAAAATAAAACCCTGGTAATTTCTCTGCATTATATCTAAAATTTATTATATCTTATGGGCATTATATTTCGAGAATGTTATACAATAATAATGATATGTATTATAAATGTTATATCAAACGATTTTATATAATGTAATCATTAGAGCTTTTAATTGTTATATTCAACAAAATTATATCATTTGTTGGTATATCTCATGATAATTATAGCATTTGAGCGTTATTGAAATGAAATTATATCTCCCGTTCTTATATAAAATGAGCCGCACCCTAAATATTGTACGTACAAACTCTTTATCGTAGACTATAGTGTGAAGTTCCGTGTCATCGGAGTCGTCGAACAGCGAGACGTGCGGGCTGCCCGCGCTGCTGCGGGCCCCGGCGGATGCGCGGGTTACGCGGGCTGGCTGCGGCTCTGTGGACATATAGTTTTTTAAATACACAATAATTGGTTAGCCCTTGGTATCATCTCATCCGATTATGAGCTTCGAGCAGTCTTACACTTTGTGTAAGTACATTAAGCAGTGGTATAATATTTATACCCTTCATGTCAGTAGAAAACAAGAAATACCTAGTAGAATCTAGAAGTAAAACAAAAGGTGATCCGTCTGCTCGTTTGCCACCTATCACATAAAAAAAAAAATCTTCTTATAAGTTTTCGTATCTATAACTAAATAACTATTTTCTGTATTTTTTAAATATTTTGGCTCAGTAGTTTCGGAGATAAGGGCGAGGAGTCTATTATTATTAATTTTTAAATTCAGATCCTTACAACAAGCCCTTTTATTTTATGAACAAGGTCGACGAAGGACGATCCGTACTTCTCAAAGCATGTTAAGCAGTTGGTGCCGGCTGCTATTACTGGATGGCAGTCGTTAAGTCATGTCAGAGGCCTTATAGGCTTGAAAACTAAACCCTACGGAACCCTAAAAAGAAATACTGGAAAAGCAAACTTTTAGAATGAGCTCTTACTAGTGCCCTTTGCTTGCAACTGGTATCTTGTACAGTATAATAAAGCTCACAAACAAAACACTACAAACCTGGTTCCTTAGCCTTTTTTGTTCCCTTTTTAGTCGCTTTCTTTCCTTTCCCCGATCCGTTGGACTCGGTGCTGGACCCTGATTGCAGACCGCGTGACTTGCGAACTGTCACATAGGACACTTCCAGGTCTTGTGGCGGGGGTGGGGGCGGGGAGGATTGCGGAGAATTTGATGGCTTTTTAGCTTTTTCGGCTTTGGCTTTTTGAGCTGGAAAGAAAATTGAAATATCGGTCACTGTTATTAATGCACTGATAGAAAGAAAATATTAAGTTTCTTCGGCAAACATAAACAGACGAGATGCCCACAGAATACATAATTAATGGATAAGAACAAACTTAGGAAAATAAAAGAAAAAACTAAAATTTAAGCCATTAATTCCATCATAATACACACAAAAAATTAGAACGTAAATGTAGTAGAACGGCAACAAGCAAATACATTTTCTATTAGCCTCTTTTTTTGCTAAAATATTTACTATCTTACCTCTCTCAACATCCACCAGAGATCTCTGAGATCTGCTTCTCTTGACCCCTCCACCGTTGTTCTCAGGCTCTTCTTCCTTTTCTTTATCTTCTTTACTCTGCTTTCCTTTGCCTTTCCTCTTCTCTTTTTGCTTGTCTGGCTTAGCGGCGTCCGAGCTTTGTTTAGTGTTTGACTTCTTTTTTTCTGTAAGTGACAATGAACAATGAATGCGTCAATATACTGTATCTTATATTTTAGAAAATATGGTACGCACTGGCAACCGTATACAAGTGGTAACTCGTCATTCTGTAATTTTTCGGTAATTCCATTGTGATCATGATGAGATGCGCAGTTTAAAAGCAATAGCAATCCAAACCAAAAGCACCGCTATAATTACACCAATGTCAACTCCAGAGGGCATCAGGAAAGTTGATTCCAAGTGCATCTTGCGTTTGCATTAGAAGTTTTGAGACTGAGAAAAAGATCTCTAAGGTCACGCCCTTCTCTAGTCCTACCCAAATAACAGTATAAATAAAATACCATAGCATATCAACCAACCTTTAGCTATCTTGGGTTTTTTAACAGGTGACACGCCGCTGCTGGAATCGCTCGGTATATCAGCTGGCTCCAGTGGCGCGCTGTCGGATCCTGACGAGTTTCGGTTCGATTTCGGAGACTCCACTTGACCTTGACTTGGGTCTGGTCGCACTGTTAATTGTTAACATGTATCTGGGATTTTTTAAAGTACAATAAAGTAGCGTCCCCATCGCTAGAGCACGGGGCACTTTTGAAATACAAATCTTCATAACAAGATGAAAAAAATGCACAGCCTTATAGTATGAACAGTATCTCTTTAGGCTCTATATCTTCGGGTGACTCCGTCCTCCTAACCAGAGGTCGTGGGTTCAAGTCCTGGTCAGTGCATCGAAAAAGTCGAAACTTACGTCCATTTTCATACCGAGTGCTTTAACGGTGAAGGAAAACATCATGAGGAAACCTGCACATCTGATTTTCTAGATGTGTATGATGGTCGCGTTGCACGTCCGTAGGTGTAAATCTAAGTGACCGCGGGTGATGCTAAGTGCAACACTAGGCAATCGCCGTCTATACCTTGTGGATAGAACGGTTAAATGTGCCACATGATAAGAAGAAATATAAATGATATTTACCTTCAGATATCTTGGATATGCCATCAGTGGGCGAAGTCTCATCGATCTCAACCTCTTCTTCGACGGTTTCATTGATGACCACGTGAGTGCTGCGCGCGAGTGGTTGAGCTGAAAGTACAAGCTATTATAGCCCCAATGGTGAAGGCAGTAACGGTAATATCGCATCAAAAACATAAATGTGAAAATGGGAGCCAAGTTCAATATTATGATATGGTGTGGTTGTCAACTTTACTGAGAAAAGAATTGAGATCTAAATGGATGCCAAGTTCTGTAGATAATCCTGAAATTTATTTATAAGAACGTATAACATTCTTAAGTAAATTTAAAACACAATTTCTTGTTTTTTACTGCTACAACAATGTTTGCTATTTAAAAATATGACTTTCTAAATTTAAATAGTAGAATTATTTACACAAAGCAAATAACTTATGATCTGTTTAACCTCAACTTTGACTTGGCTAGTTTTCACATACTAGTCATCTTAAATTTGGTTTATCAACGTATCATCTTTATGTTATACGCAAGTTCTTATTTTTATACTATAAGGTTCTATTCTTCTGAATATTTCATGTGCTGGTAAAAACTAGCCAAGTCAATGATGAGGTTAAACAGATCATAAGTTATTTGCTTTGTATAAATAATTCTACTATTTAAATTTAGAAAGTCATATTTTTAAATAGCAAACATTGTTGTAGCAGTAAAAAACAAGAAATTGTGTTTTAAATTTACTTAAGAATGTTATACGTTCTTATAAATAAATTTCAGGATTATCTACAGAACTTGGCATCCATTTAGATCTCAATTCTTTTCTCAGTAAAGTTGACAACCACACCATATCATAATATTGAACTTGGCTCCCATTTTCACATTTATGTTTTTGATGCGATATCATAACTTTTTGTGAGTACATTTATTAATATTATTTTAAAGTGATTTACTAATAATAAAAAAAACCTGCGCTTACGCTGTCACACCCCGGACACTTCATACCAATTTCGCGCCATTGTTTACTACATAGACATTCATATTTGTACACATGTAAATGTGTAAAACTTTTAGTGCTTGATCTGAGAAGTGTACTTAGTAGGACAATTTCCATGTTCTACCGGCAGCTGTAGGATGTCTATGTATTGTGAGTCAGTTTATATTTAAAGCGGCAATGCCAGTGGATGCAGCTACTGCAAGTAATTTGTTCATTCGCTTCGTAACCCAACTTTTAATGGTATTGATATAACTTTTTCCTGTGCCGCCTGTCCTACTAGCAAATTCTCCAAAACTGCAGTTTTGTCTAACAAAGTCTTACAAATTGTATCGAAAATACGTTTCTGGTCTAACATTTAGACCTTTTATCATTGGTTCGAGCTCATTTTCTAATATGAAATCTTTGGCATTTCTGAAATCTTCCATTGCATTTACAGCTTCAACAGGTCAGAAGTCCAACGGGTTCTCTAGACCGTCATCTTCGTGATCATGTTCCTGTCGATTTCTTTCAATTTCTCCTACTTTTTCTGCAATCATTTCGAATGCTCTCTCTGTATTGTCTAATGTCACTGACATAAGTACATTATCCCTTACTTACTAAATCAACACAAGATATCTCTTCTACTTTACCAGCAGCACCCATCGAATCTTATCATTATCAGTTATACAACTTACAACAGTACACCTACTGGCTACTATGTGTAACTGTGCTCTGTTTGAAAGATATATTTTTTCTTAAGTTATGTACCTACTGCAGAAGATGTGTTTCACCCCGTAAGGAATCGACCAACCGGTAGGCCGGGATAGAGGGCGGCTTCAGTGAGAAAACTCTTGGTTCAAATCCAACATGGGCAACTTTATATTTATTATATTTTCAGCTTATTGTTAGTAATAATGAAATGTTAACATATATTTTTATTCTGTTTATATTAAATGAATTAAGTTTATATGTAATAGTTTTTATTTAAATATTTAGTAGCTAGTGCTTTTATTACACAGGTTTTTTTTTACAATTCCAAGAATCTTTTATTTTTGTTTCGTCTTGCTATTTTCCTGTTTTCCATTTACTAAATTGTATAATATTATCTTTATTTCACCATTGCCTTAACAACCTCGATAGCTCTCTTAATATAGGAGTCGCACATGTAACGCGCAGGTGCGAGTTCGAGACCCGCGATAAGTTACTTTTTGAGCCTTTTTTTATTTTTTTAACACATGGTTTTTTAAATTTTTCCGTTATCAGTACATGAAATACTAGCCGCACACTAAATTTAAAGCTCGTAGCCTTGCTAGAAGTACCTTAGCTTTTTGATGACGGTGAGTGTGTCTTTGAATCATAAAAATATTGTATGAAAAAAAAAAAATCTTAGAAATATAGTGTTTTCTGATTTTTTCCTTTGCATACACACAATTACCTAGCTTGATGCAAAATTTGAACTTTCTAGGTCATCTGGAAGTGGGTAAGCTTTTTGATCTATATGTCAGTGAGTCAGTCATAAAAATGTCGATTTTCGGACGTTAAAATCTATACCAACCGTTTGAGCTGTGTTTATAAAATTTTGAGTGGTCGTTTATCTAGGAAGTCTTAATACATAAACCAAATTTGGTGTGTTTATGTTAAATAGATTTTGAGTTATGAAGGTGACAAAAGTGGCTCCAAATGGTTCGTGTAATATTACACACGGAGCTACTCGCCAGTTCTTTTTTGACGTGAACTTGGCTGGACACGCTCCGCGTGTCTAGATAAGGATGAAAATGGCTTGTAGATTTAGTCTATCAAATGAATGAAGATAAATAACTTTATTTTTTGTAATAAATTAAATACATATAACTACTAATCTGTTACTACCGTAATTATGTACAATGAAGATCTATAAATAAAGATATAATAAAACATTCGACTAACCGTTGAGTTTTGAAGTTCAGTTGTTTCGAGTAGTTGGAACTTTTTATTATTTACAAAGGGACGATGTTTTTACATATTACTTAAATAAAAAAAAAGAGTGTGAGTTGGATTCTATGTTACAAAATGGAACCATAACTTGTCAATCAACCTATGAAATATATCTATGAAATGAAAAACGTAGCTAAATGAAGTTCGTCAAGTTATACGTATACTGCCACTAAACTTCTAACTAATGGATTTCAGCTATAGTAAATACACGATGTATCGAAATAATTATGCATAACACCATTTACATATTATCGTACTTGTAAACAGTTTTCCAAACAGTTTGCTATTTGCACGGCTTCGACGAGATCCCATAGTAAAACCTAGTGGGGCAAAAATTGGCAATAACAAAAACTTTTGTAGCCTTAAAAAAATATACGTAAAATACATTATCATTTAGGAAAGCTAAAAGATATAATACTTACGTAGCGATGTAGTTGTGCGACCTAACGGGCCTATTGTTTCTTCTGTCTGCATAGTGCCTTCGGTTATTCCTGTGAATAACAGAATAAGTTTATTTGTTTATGAGATACTTTATGGTGTAGTTTTATTGTTATCTTGAATTTTACAAATAAAGTGAAGGTTTTATACACCAGACAAGGCTGTATAGCCTTAGAAGCCTTAGCTCTTTCCTTAAAAAAATAAAATTGTCTTTGGTTAGTATATTGTGCTTTGGTGTGGCAACCTCTTGACAAATGATCACACAGGGGGGGGGGGGTGAGGTATAGCATTCAGAAAGCAGGAGGGAGTGTCCATACTGTATAATGTCCTTATACTGTGGTCTTGGCGTGAGATAACATCATGGTAAGTGACGATGCCAAAAGATGAAAGCGGTCTTACAAGACTCCCCAAAGAAATGGGGAACTGGCTGTCTCCATGCTATCAACATTGATGTTTGGCGGCACGACTTTGATAATATGGTGGTAGCTAACTAGGCAGCATCGATATGGGAAACATTAGATAAGGTTACTCGCCCTGTTTGTTTCTGAACCAGCGTGTTCGTCTTGCGAGGGCTGAAGCGGGGTGAAGAGGGAGGCATTTATTTAAACAAATATCGCCGTTGTGTGATAAGCTTAAGGTTTATCTATTTAATGTTATCTACTAGCGACATCTAGCGACGAGTAGGGAAGCATGTATTTAATTAATGTTATCTACTAGCGACATCTAGCGACGAGTAGCGTAGCATCACTATAAAATGACAAAATATTCATAAAATAACAAGAATAAAGTGATAAGAAATGTTGCTGTTAGTTTTGTTCTTTATTTTTTTATTGTTTTAGCACATTTCACTGCTCTGTAAGACATATTTTCATTTAAACACGGGATGTTTACTCGTCCCTTGTCAGATTGCGAATGTTGCACGAAAAGGCGGCGCTACTCAACATAGGGGAGCAAACCACTATCAGCGACTACGCTGTCGTGGAGTATTAACCACATCTAATTGTTCTCTTATATCGATGCTAGGCAGGCTCGGGAAATGCCCTCCCACCAACCATATCGAGCTCTACAAAGTTAGATCCCGCCGGGAATCATCTTTTCTCTTGCTATGAAGCGAGAGGACTAGCAACTAGACCACAGAAACGGTTAAAGTTATAAATACCGATCAGTAACAGTAGAAAGTAAGACGTCAAGAAAGTCGACAAAAAGTGCCTTGCAGCGACGGGAGACCATAGTCAACGCCCCCCTCCCTCCCCTCTACCTACACCTTGTCTATGTACCGACTTCAGAGGTGTAACGAATATGTGCAGCGATATTGAAACTTAAACATAGCAATACTGAAATTTAACAATTTTTGTTCCACTGTGTGTACGTGTATTTGTCAAGTCTTCTTTTGCGAATATAACTTTTATTACACTTATTAGTAAGTAATAGAATTTTACCTGTGTGGGACATTTTGTTGGCAAGACTCGCTCGCTCCGCCGCCTCTAAAGCGCCTAGGTAGCGCGTGAGGTTCCGACACGACTGTTTATCAGGTAATTTCTGAAATAAAATGTATTCTAGTGTAACGTGATGGAGGAGAAAGAAAATCCGATTCAGGACTAACATATAGAAAGAAAAAAGCAGCTCTATCCTCGTAAGGCCTAACCAAAATTTCGACAGGTAGGCATTATAGTGATAGTTTAGAGCATTCCACATTAAATGGTAATTTTGTCCCAGATAAATAGCGAAATTTAAATAGTAGGCATAAAAATACGTAGGGACACACATATCTTAACACTCCTTTATAATGTGTTGTTAAACCCTGCGGCTCCACAGTATCTTCGCGACAGGTTCAGCTTACGTACGGCCATGAACTCTAGACTCCGCTCCAGCCATAACCTTTCGCTTGCGATTCCGATCCATAGCACGGATACCTACACCAAGTCGTTCACTGTACATGCCGCCCGACTGTGGAATGATCTCCCACCCGACGTCAGGTTGAGTCCCTCTCTCGCCACTTTTAAGTCCTCACTCAAAAAGTTGTGGAGTCCCAACCCTGGCTCCTGAGCTCATTATTATAATTATAGTATTTTTGTATGTATATTACTGTATGTATTATATTTAATATTTATTTATATATTAAAATATGTATATTTAAGATGTGTTATTTATAAGATTTATAAGTCGTGTTTGTAGCCTTTGCTCCACCTAAATTATTAATGTAATTCCTCTTCTAAAGTCTAAGGTTGACTGGAAGAGATCCCGTAAGGGGTAAGTCCGCCCTTGTATGTCTTGTCCTTGTTTTATGTATTGTATTCTGTTCTTTCACAATAAAGAGTTTACAAACACAAACAAACAAACAAACAAAAATATATAATTATGTAGAACATTTCTTCTAATTCTTGATTGGCATATAAGTAGTTATTATATCATAGACTGTTTCCATTTCTTAAAACCATTAAAATCTTTTGTCTGGCACGTGAAACACTCCTTAAAATAATCCGTGCTTTAAACGAACGCGTGTGGACCTAAATCCTTGGGAAGTGTCATTAGACGTCTTTCGCGATTAAACTAAAAATGAGAGTACCTCCAAAACTTGTCGCAACTGAATGGCCAGTTCACTGGCCAGTCTCGCGTCGCGTGGCGGCGACAGTAGCGCTAGCGTGCGGCAAGTGAGACCCACTTCTGGGGCCGTGGGTCTGCGCGACAGGTGGTTGGTTAACACCAGGGCTAAGCCGCCTTGGCTGTCCTCCAACTGTGTAAAGAAAAAATATATACCTTAAATAAAATGTATGTTTATCGTAGGAACGCCGCTCTGATACGTGTTGGGTTCGGGCTCAAGCAAGGATGTCTCGGAAAATGCAAATAAGATTTTATAATCTACATTTAGAAGTGTTTTAAGAATAGATTGTGGTTCGAATCCTAGTCAGATGAGGGTAAAAATTATTTACGAAGTAGACCAATCACAACATAACTTATAGAAGAACTTTGTTAAAATAGAAACATTCTATTTCAACTTCTCTTACCTCGTGGTTAACGCGTGTGAGTGAGACAATAAACCTTACAACCGCTTCTTGGTCTATTTCAGCGAGCGGCGAACTAGACGGCGCATTGGCTAACGCACGGAGAGTTGGCAACGTCGCTTTCTGTTAAAAAGGACACACTTGAAACCTACGAATGAAAAAAAGTATTAATCCAAAAAGTTTGTTGATTTTTGTGCAAACCTGTATCTGTTCTTGAGCACCATCCACACAAGTTGGGAACGTTTGAAAGAACACACCGATGGTTTGACGAAGAGAGTCCTCGTCCACTGTGAAATTAAATCAAGATGGATTCATTGCATATCTGACCTAATTTTGGCTATTTATAGGTTTATTTGTTGTCAATGAGAGCGTTAGCTATATAAGTCTCAAAGAGAGAATCACTAAGTAAAAAGATCAAACGTGAAACTTGAAAAAAATTCACGTTACCTAAATTTGTTTCAGATCAGAAAGGGGCTCCATTTTACTTTTTACATAATTGTAAAAACTGGTGAGATGATATTCAACATTTATGCTCCATCTTAAAACGGGTAAAGGAACTGTAATAACAAGCCATACACTGAAAAAAAGAGTTGGCAATTATTTTGCGCCAAGATTCTGATGGCCTGGATTTATTTCTTATATTATATATTTTTTAAAACGAAAGTTTCGACTCTTACAATAAAAATATGACATTCTTGAGGGCCGATTCAAGAAACTCATACTCTTCGTTTTAAAAAAAAAATAATGGTACATATATGAAACTATATTTTCTTGAATGAAAGAAATTGTTTTTACCGTGTATTTGAGGTAAAATCGGGCTTAAGGACCCGAACTGAATTAAAGAAAACTCTCAATTATGGAAAGGTTGTACGGACGGAACCCTCGGAGCGCAAATTTAGTTCACACTTGGCCGGTTTTTTTAACTTGTAAACCATGTCCAAATCACTACATTCTCAAAAATCACGTTTTTTTATGGCATAGGTGGCAAACGAGCAGGCGGATCACCTGATGGTAAGCGAGATCTGATAATGATGTTTAGTAAATGTGATCTTTACTGACCTGTAGCAGGGTTGAACCAGAGCAAAAGTAACCTGCTGAGTATGGCAGGCGATTCCAAGTGCCCAAGATGCATGAGACGGCACAGTCCTTCCACTATTATTAGCCGGTAGGATGCGTACTAGAAAAGTAAAAAAATAAATTAAAAAAAAAAAACAAATAATGTAAGGTGCCTAGACAACACTCTGTGTTATGTGGTCGGAGATAGCTGATACGTAACGTCCCTGATTAGCGCATCTTGAACGTAGCCTATAACAGGACTGAATAACTTTTTAAAGTAGCCAAATCTAATGAGGCTTCCCATGAAAAGCGCACTGAAAGAAGCGGACATCCAGAACTGGATAATGAATTTTTAAAAAAATACATAAAGAAATCCATGAAGCTAGTAAAAATTCACATTTGTGGTAAGGAAATTCACAGTGCATAGGGCAATAATTATCTTATCTACACTGCTGGTGGACTAAAAAATCGACTCAAGATTTGTCGCTCGACTTTTGAAAAAATAACTCAGTCTACAAAACTGCTAAACACTAAGAACAAAAAACTAGAAAACCACCAAACTAAAATCATAAACAGTAAACAGACAGTTGTTAAACTTTTGGTTAAGTTTTTTTTTGCTAGATTGAGTTAATTTTCCAATAGTCGTGCTAACAAACCTTGAGTCGATTTTTTTGTCCATGAGTATAGTTTATGATACTTACAGTATCTTCCATAATTTTCAACAGCAATTCGATAACTGTACTGTGACTGGGTGACAACGACACCACTGATTCGGACATTGTACCTGCACAATAATAATGGAGTTTTTGAAAAGCTTCTTAATTTACTAGCAAAAAACATTATCCAACTGACTGCGAATAAGTAAAGGATAGAATGGCAGTTTTTTTTACCTACAATTGGCAAGCCCTTGGCGTCCTCTCACCTCATGGTAAGTGATGATGATTCCGAAGATGGAAGCGGGCTTACCAAGACTCCCCAACGCAATGGCGAACTGCCTATTTTATCTGCCATTGGGGCAATAAAAGTTCTCGAGTGGCAACTGCGCTCCGGAAGACGCAGTGTAGGCAGGCCTCCCACTCGGCCTGCGGGCAGCGCAGGACCGGTCGATGTGGAAAACCTTGGGAGAGGCCTTTGTCCGGCAGTGGACATCTTTCAGCTGACGATAATGATGATGAAAGGATATAATCAGCTTAATACGGGGTAATTTTTGTTATTGAAAAACTACTACTGATAGTTATTAAGCTATACAAATGTTACAAAATTGAAGTGGGAGCAGTTAACTGGAATTTCTATTCCTCATACTGAACAACATGTACATGAACACTTTGCTGAATAAGCGAAAAAATAATAATTGTTGGCCTCTCCATACAGAAATGGCTTTATAACTGATCGATTTGTATAAAGAGTCTAAAAAAATTATTGAGAATTCAGCAAAGTCGTAGAACAAAAGTTGTTCAGAATGATGTGTAGAAGCTAGAAGCCCCAGTTAACAGGTCCTACACAAAATTACACCCTGTATATAGTGACAACCTCTTATTGTTTTCAAAATAAACAATACTTATGCATCGTTAGTCATTCAAAAGATTATCGACTTTATAGTAGGTAATGGAACTAGTTAAAACAAATACAGAAATGTATAAAGAACTTACCATTTTTGCTTTTCTCAGTCTCATCTATGTCGTTCTCAAAAACCGTTGCTCCGTGCACACAGAGCAGGTCTATGCAACACCTCAGCACGCAGCAAACTACGCTCTCGTTCGACATGTCTATGATCTGAAAATATTTGCCTTATTTTAAGCAGAGTCGATGAGAAAAGGGCAATATATTGGCCATCTCATACGACATGGCAACATCAGAAATATCATGAAAGGAAAGATTGAAGGGAAGCGTGGTAGAGGAAGACCGAGTATACATTATATGGACCAAATTAAGAAGGTTGATGTGATGTCGTAGAAAGATGTCAAGAAGGCCCTAAATAGGAGTGAATGGTGTGAGCTGTATCGACAAGAGCCCAGCTCTTAAATTAGAGAAGAATAATAACACTTCACGTTTTTTTATTGATTCACTTACATTAGCAAAGAAGAAGGCTTTGTTCTCCTTAGCAAAGTCCTTGTCCAGCATACCATACAACGCAACAGTTTCTAGTGCGTTCTCCAGAATGTCCGGGTTCTGAAATATCTCCCCCTGAAACACGAAATACAGTTTACAACTTTGTTTATGGTAAGTGATGATGATGTCGAAGATGGAAGCGGGCTCACCAATATTCTCCAATGCGATGGGGAACTATCTTATGTTAAAACACATTAATGCTGTAAATATTGATATTGGGCAAAAATATTTAGATTATATGGTTGTAGCTAGTCAGATCGGCTCAGAAAATGTCCAATACATACCATAGATATAGATGTAGAGCGAGTATCGGTTAGCCATTCGAACCTTGCACAGAAATATCCTACTGGTGGATAAGCGAAAAAGATAAGAATACGCCGTATACTACCTAACTTACCTCGAGTTCAGTGAATATAGTCCTCAACATCGGAGTGAGAGCTGTCAACTGTGGCGTATCCAGTGCAGCGTTGAGGATCATCAGACACTTGTTCAAAGTATCCGAGTCGCATATTTTCTCTTTTATAGTCTGAGAACAAGGTCTTTATTTAGAAGTAGATAGCAGATAGCAATACTATCTTATCTCTGTCAGATTCATTTTTTTGGCACTGTCATCACAAAATATGTAGTAATTTTTTTTAAATATTTATTGGAAAGTTTAAAGTAGACCATTGTGTTGACAAAACATTGCTTTTTTAATGCCTTTGAGAATGACAAGTTAATATAGACTCTTCAAACCAGCATATGAAACTGTGTCAAAAATTTGGAATTTTCATAGAAAGCTGTTTATTTGGCATCAGGTTCCTGTATTCTAAGCCTCTTTGTCTGTATGGCTGGAAGACTGGGAAAGGGAAGGTTCCCAACGGACCCAATTTTTTTTCATACTAAGCTGACCAGTCAGGTTGAAGGATTTGTATGAATAAGTATTTATGAGTTTTGTTTGTTTGCAAACTACACTGATGGACTAAAAAATCGACTCAAAATCTGTTGACCGACTTTTGAAAATAGAACTCAGTCTACAAAACTACTAAAAAGAAAAAACAAAAAACTAGAAAATCACTAAACTAAAATTATAAAGAGTAAACACGCAGATTTTGAACTTCTGATTTAGTGTTTTTTTGCTAGATAGAGTTATTTTTTCAAAAGTCGTGCAACAAACCTTGAGTCGATATTTTTGCCCATGAGTATATTTATTGCATACATTACACATAAAATAAAATATACAAAACAAGGTATGGCAAAGGCGGATTTATCCCTTTCGGGATCTCTTCCAGTCAACCTTGAAATGCCTTGAAAATGACAAAATGTATGGCAAAGGCAAAAGTGAACACGAAATAAGTTTTATTTACAAAAAAAAAAAATTTTTGTACTCACAGGTATTGGTGCTGGCTCAGGAACGGGTTGAACTTGTAGGTCGTCTAACTTCTTTTGAATATCCTCAACCTAAGACAAAAATAAGCAATACAAACACAATGTATAGCGTAAACTCTTCACACAGAGGTCAAGTTCTGATCACTAGTTAGTAGTTTTTATGAAAAATAGTATACAAAATAGATATGTTTTGTTAATAATTAAAGTACCTTAGCCTTGCATTCAGCTGCTAGACCGTAATTTTGTTCCCTGACGGCTTCTTCCTGCGCCTCCATTGCAACGTTGAGTGACACGCGCAGTCTTGCTCTCTGTAAGACAATATCACTGGTTTATACGAAAACAAGACAAGCATACGTCGTATGTTAAAACAAGAATGAGGAAAGACACAGAACCGTACAAATACATTAACAACATTTAACACACGTTATTTACACAGATTTTTATTTTAAACCAGTTTCTTCTCCGACTTCTTCCGCGTGGATATCGTTTTTATTGTATTAAGACTGTTTTTGAGGAGTGCAATAAGTTTGGTTTCATTTTAAGTACTACAGGGTGTTAGGATAAAAAAAAATACAATAAGCTTGGTTGTTTTAATTGTATACCTCGAGCTTCAGTTTAGCGTCGTCGACGGTAGGTGGCGGCAGCGGCGGCGCTTCCGGCTCGGGCGGGTCACGTAATGCATTGAGCACCCCGCTGACCACTTCTATGCGCTGTGACACGTCCGTCACTACCATTTCCAGGGCCGACACGTATGCTCGTATCACGTCTCCATTTAGAGGACCGTAGTCGCCTGGAAATAATATTATAGTATAGATAGATCGTCCTGGGAATTATGTTTTTTTATAAGTTTGCTTTCTAAATTAAGATACCCTATTTTCATGTGCAAAAATTACCATAAATAGTCGCTTTTCGCATCGATTACACTTTTTTTGGCATAACTGCTACACTCTCTCGATGATACATTCAGAGAGTAAAAGTAGAGGAAATAACCGTGCATTATTCAATATCATGTAAACCAAAACAAACGTCTGTATAAAAAAGTTTGCGAGAAGTAGAAGACAATGGCTGTTTCTTCACCGACAAAAGGCTAGCACTTAAAATTAGGAAGAAGAAGAAATAATGAACAATCCGGGAGTTGACTGCATGAAAATTAAATTGCGAAATATTATTGACTAAATAGCTCTTTAATTGAAATTATTGAAAAACTTATTCACTTTAATTTTCATTGCATTTTCAATTTTTAATTTATAAAACTACCTAATAAGTATGCAAACTACTATTTTGAACAATGACGTCATCGTACAAAATTTCAAACATTTTTAGAACAAAATGCCGTTTTTGACATTTGATAAAAAGTAACTCAAATGACTAGCAGTCAACTACCGGCGGGTCCAACAAGTATTCCCACTGTGACATGAGTTATATTCACTTACCAGTAAGCAAGTCCGTAATGAGGGTCTGCAGTGCTGCCCTGCCAGCGGGGTCAGCGACCCCCGCGTCGTACACTCGCAGAAGAAGCCCCAGTTCACGCAAAACAGCTTGACGGGTTATGAAAGCTAAGGGATCATCAGTTTCCGATGGACAGGGTGACTCCATTATACTGGAAAAAATATTGATATTCAACATTGAAAGGTATTATAACGAACTATTATATTTTAATTGTGATAAGGATAAGAACCACTTACATACATCCAACAACTTAAAACATGGTCTGGTAGTCAGTTGTACCACGAGTTGTAGGAGAGAGCAAGGGATAGAAGGAAATGATGGCTTTGCAACGACAGTAGTTTTACATGAGGATGAAGAAGGATAAGTTCCTATTTTGGGTCTAAATCATCATTATCACAATCACAGCAGCTAGAAGATGTCCACTGCTGCGTGAAATGATGTTTTAGTGTAGTGAAAACACAAATATGATAGTACAGTTCAAGCTACAAAGGAATACTCACGCCCTGATGTATCCAGTCAGAATCACTAAGTCAGGTAATACAGTCTCCAAGGTTTCGTCGTCGTCTATAGCCTGTGGGTAGAAAAAGAGGACAGACTTCAATCGTGGTGGCGTCGTGGCTTTGGCATTCGCGTGTCTGTGTCTGGACGCTGTAAGATCTCAAGAAATGCCCAGACAAGTAGTCTTTGCTACTTCTTTATCGAACTTTTTAAACTTCTCATGCAAATTGAGTACGTTGTTGATTTACCAACTTTTGCTCAGGTTTCATGGGTTATTTGAAATAAGTTGTTAAATATGTTGTTTAAAGTTTAATGAATAGTAACCACAATGAACGGGAAAGAAACGAATAAATTTCACCCTGCACAGTCACCTGTAAATGGTTAGCTAGGTGACGCCAATACCAGGCCGTTTCTTTGTTCAGCTTTTCGGCAGGTATCAGTCGAAGAGTTTTGTCGGTAGGCAGCCATTCTAGCAGTTCGGAGATCGGAAGTCGCCTGTAAAGGATATAAATTGAAAACCACTTGCATTTACCTAAGTCTCCATAAATAAAGCTTAAAATAGGGTAGATGACTACGAGTCATTTGAGCTATTGTACTTTTTACCATCTGTCAAAAACTAAATTTTGTTATAAAAATGTTTGAAATACTATGACGTAACGTCATAGTTTTTAGCGTCATTTATGGACTCCGTCTATGAATTTTATCAATTAAAAATTGTGTGACAAAAAAATAAATATGTATTAATGAAATTTCAGTGGACGAACAATTTGGTGGACAATAGCTCATATTTTTTGTTGCAGCCATGTGGCCCATTAACTAGAGTAGACTAGATCACAAAGTATTCCGGCCCGCGGTCACCACTCGACAACCGTTCTTCCCCATCGTTTCTCACTTCGTATAACGAAATAATTTATTATTACACTAACTTGAACAATGACTCGAGCAGTTTCCCAGCCACGTACTGGGAGTCCTTAGCGTCGTGCGAATTGTCCAATCGGATGGCTTTGAGCAGGTCTATGATGTTTCCTCTGAAGCTGCTCAACCAACCCGGTATGAGGATCTCTTCGACGACACGGCGAACCCTTGGGCTGCGCTCGGTCAGACCGACCTGCGAGAATATAAGTTAGTTAGTTGTTTTATACAAGGTGATTTTTAATGGCGGATGTGCGGATTCAGGATTTTATTTGGCTCAAAGTGTCAAATTTCGTTGTAACAGTTTTTATATAAACGACCATAATTTTTTGACTCTATACAAAAATAGTTAATACCACAATCGATTTATATGGAGATAAAAAAACAATTTCATTTATTTGTCGTAGATTTCTAAATGAAATTATAATAAATCACTGTATTGATCATAAAATAGTGGCGGGCGAATGGATCCGTGACGTCAAAGTGGTGTGATTGTCGCGTGCGACGAAATCGTGGAGTGGGGATGAGTGCAGCTGTCGGTAGTCCGTTCGTTTTTAGTTACTTGTCAGACGCCGAGCTGTGCAGACCTACACTACGGGATCGTTAGTCCATTCGACTTAGCAACGATATCTGCTGTGAAAGTGCTCCTGAAAATAGTAACTGTGCTATAACTACTTTGTTTTCTTGCCCAATAACCTACACCATGGATCCTAAACAACCAAATGATTATAAAACCAACCTGACATCGAGTTACAACCAGGGACTGGACTGGTAAGCCCTTCGCGGGTTTTTGAATGGGTTTCTACAAGAGGTTTGCTTACCAAACCCAGTAGGCGTCAAAACCCTTTCGTTTGGGTTTTTTAAGCGGTATTTTTAAAGATTAACTAAACACTTTGGAACCACTTACCATAATGAAGGGGTAACCCTTTCAGCTTTTAGACAAATATGATCTTTACGTTACAACCATACGGACCATTATAGAATGGAATATGCGATGCAGTCGGTCCGGGCGACTGTCGGCATTGATTTGAATGAAGTTGATGCGTGATTGTTTGTTTACCTACTCACTGTCATTCGTTTAAGAGCAGCACACACAGAGGCGGCCGCGGGGCGGTACCGGGAGCGGGATTTTTTGTAATGTTCGGATTACTATGAAACCCTTCACACCAAAACCGGGCGGGATTCACCCGATGCGGTATCGGCGCAGGGGCGAAAGCGGGAAGGTCGGGCCTACAGACTGGCGAATCCCGCGCGGTGGCGGCGCGGTAGCGAGAAAGCGGCCGCGGCACGGGACCAGTTGTATTCCATTGAAATATATGAAACCCCCCACACAGAGCGGCGCGTTTGCGGCGCGGTGCTTGCGAGTTGTATTAAATTACAGATTTTTGAGTGATATTCTTGTGTTTTATAAGTTTTACAGATAGAAAGTATTGTGTTAGTGTGAGCGTGACCAGTTTTAAAATCTTTTCGTACAGAGAGTATCGTAACAGTTATAATGAAATACCTATTTCACGAAATTACCCGATAAAAGTGGTCCCGAACGCTTTTGCCTTCAGACGCCGCAATTTCTGTCTGAAGGGGTCCGCTCTAAGTTCACTTTCCGCAGGTCCGCCTTCGGAACGCTACCGCCCCGCGGCCGCCTCTGTGTGTCCTGCGATTTATTGCGATCGGAAGCGTGCAGACCAAAGTGGTACATTGAAAGTAGAAAAAAATATCTCTTCTTGTGTTGCGAATTTTGAGACCATTAGGTAACTATCACCATTAAGGAATATGAATAATCGGATACTTCTTGGTTGATACTCACAGTTTTCGTCCACCATATTTAAAATGTACTTAAAACTAGCAATCTCAAAAATATGACGTGGTCGAAATTAGGAAAGAGAATAACAATGCTCCTGTTTTGGACCGTTTTGTTCTAACAAGCAAAACGAAGGTAGTAGTTACTGGAAAAAAATGCATGTGTTGTCGTTTGTGATATGAAAAATAGACAATTTATATTTAATGTTCGATAGTAGCAGTAAATTTTCGGAATCTTTAAAAAAACGATCTGCCGAGCGTCGGATACTTCTTGGTTGATACTGTCAGTTTTAGTCCACCATATTTAAAATTACTTAAAACTAGCAATCTCAAAAATATGACGTGGTCGAAATTATGCTCCTGTTTTCGACCGTTTTATTCTAACAAGTAAAAGGTAGTAGTTACTGGAAAAAAATGCATGTGTTGTCTTTTGTGATATGATAAATAGACAATTTATATTTAATGTTCGAGAGTAGCAGTAAATTTTTGGATTTTTTATAAAAATCGATCTGCCGAGCGTCGGATACTTTTTGGTTGATACTGCCAGTTTTCGTCCACCATATTTAAAATTACTTAAAACTAGCTATGTCAAAAATATTACGTGGTGGAAATCAGGAAAGAGAATAACAATGCTCCTGTTTTCGACCGTTTTATTCTAACAAGAAAAACTAAGGTAGTAGTTACTGGAAAAAAACGCATGTGTTGTCTTCGACAAATGTATATAATGTTCGATAGTAGCAGTGAACTTTTGGATTCTTTATAAAAATCGATCAGCCGAGCGGCCAAATTAGTATTGAGGAGTCATTTTTTTTACGATTTGATTTGATTTATGTGCTCCTTGGGGAAAATTGATCAGAAACAGGAATAGACGCACTGATTAAAATTTGACGCACGACCATATTTACATCCCGTATACATATAATTATTTCCAAAGTATGATTGGAGAAGTGATGAGTTCTTTAGACGTCAAGAAGATATGCTTGTTTTTTTATCCTTTTTTAAAGAGTGCAGTGATTTGGCTTGTCTGATGGGTACAGGAAGGGGACTCTAGAGGCGGACAGCTTGATGAGTAAAGGAGTGAGCTTAGAAATTGGTAGAGTGAGGAAGAATATGGATTATCGGAGGAAGGAAGAGGACGACTGTGAGTAGAAGATAAAGTTAAACCGTTCTTTATGGTACATTGGGGATTTAAAAAAAAAGATATAATAAAGATGTAACAGGGTGAAATGCAGAATAGATGTACATTGTTAGAGTTTAATTTGTCCCATAAGTTTTAAACAAGATATCTGCTTTTATATTTTCGTAATTAAAATTATGTCTATAATTATGGGTAGTGTTTTTATTTCTCTAAAGCCCCGTTTTTTTATTTTTTTGATACATGCATTTAGACACAAATAATATATATTTCTTTAATTTAATGCAAAATGCTTTCATACTAAATTTTAATGTCTCTTCACCATATGGCGATTTTGTATGAGTAGCATTTTTTTATTTCTTGGTTTATTTTAATCTTATTTTGGTTAAAATCACCACCTACTATCTAAATTATGAAATGGAATAGATTGCAGTGAAAATAAAATGATCTAGTTATAAGAATTAGCGTATTAATTTTTGTCTCCATTTTTGTTAATTTCGTAACTCAGGGTTAGTAACGACATTTTGAGCGCAATTATAACAACAATTCTACAAATAAATTGTGTTTTTATAAAATAGCAAAACTTTCTCTAGTTATGTCAAAATATTGGCATTTAGATAGCCGCCATTTGCTTCGCAGTTCGTTGGTAATATCCGTGACCTGCATCTGTTAAAATAAATATCAGGGTTAAGATTTTTCTGTTTCCGGTAAGTGCAATCTGTAAGTTATTTGTTTATTTTTCTTGCGTGAGAGTTATTATGTCCGCTGGGATACAAATTATTGTCAAATCAATAGTGATTTCGGCAGGAGATATTTTTGAGTTTAGGATTTCTCAGTATATTTTTTCAGTTTCGTAACGTTTCGTTACGTTTCGTTACGTTTCGTTACGAAACGAAACTGAGCTCTCAGTTTCGTTACACTAAGGTTTTGCTCACAATATGAGTTTTTGATATTTGATATTTAAAAATTAAGTTTGTTTTACATAAGAAATTTAGTAATATAAATTAAATAAATAACTTAATAATATAAATAAAAAAAGACAAGTTACATGAATTGAAATTTATAAAATAAAACGACATTATTAAATACTACAATCAAATAGTAACATTTGATTTATTTTTAATGCTTGTGTGATCTCACCCTATCATTATCAGTTTCGTAACAATTTATCAGTTTCATTACAATCTCAGTTTAATAACGATTTCGTTACGGTACATCTATTCTGCATTTCACCCAACAGGATGTGAAGGTCACGACGGTAACTAATTGGAAGACGATACCGGGACACGTGATGATATTTACGGAGATAAAAGATAAATCTAATAGCAAGATCAGTGTGATTTTAAAGACGCTCGAGTTTATTTAAAAAGTTGAAATTTATAAATGGCTAGCAAACGTCGGCGGATTACTTAATTTATGCACCATTTGAAAATACGTCCACATCCCAGCATGATAATTACATAATCGCCAACTTTTCTTAATTACTTCATAATAACTTTCTAAACTGCTAATAAAAATTTGGCTACTTCTTTAGCCTAGGAACTTGTATGGTTCCTTGTTGCCCCTTAAACAAGCAGAAGATGAGCTCATCGAGTAAAATATCATAATACCTTTACAATGTTTAAGGGGCAATCTCGCATCTGTAAGCCTCTGGAATCTTTACGAATGCACGTACGTATGCTTTTGTCATTCTTATTCGTATACAATGTGTATTCTTACTGCTCAGAGTGCGGTCCTCTAACAATATCATAGCATATGAGTATGACGCTTTGTCAGGCTAAGCTGAATATAGAGGATGGCAGAATTGTATCGTCCTAGTCTGAGCTGTTGGAAAAGATCAAGAAAATCTATGGGCAATAATACGCAACCACAGGTTTATCTATCAGTAATTTGGGTACAGATCTGAGAGACAGATTGAAGCGATACAATGCTGAAGATATCTCGGACGTCAACCTGTACGAAGTTAACTCTAAAACATCTTAACACTTTGGCGCGTGGTAGCGGGAACACCCATTTATCAGCTTCCATAAAGTTTGACAGTGCGGGGAACCCCGGTTGTGCGTGACATTCATCGAACATTAGATTAGGGGCCTTAAGGTTGACACTATAACTAAATATGAGCTACTCATAATGACATTCTTGCTCTTTATATGGCGCTCATTCATTTTGCACGGGGCTTACCGTAGTAATGATAAGAATCATTTAAATACAAACGGGGTTCCCCGCACTTTCAAACTTAATGGAAGCTGATAAACGGGTGTTCCCGCTACCGCGCGCCAAAGTGTTAAGAACAACAAGGCACTGGGAGATAAGTGATGATAGAATTACGAAAGAACTTCTGAAAACAGATGGAAAACCGGCACTGCAAGCTATCAGAAGCTGTTTAATTACATTGTAATCAATATATGAGCAGGTAAGGGATTGCATGTGGTGGTACTCTTCTTCAAAAATGATGATAGGATCCTGCTGAAGAACTATAGACCCAAATATAGAACGTAATTTAACTATAGCATTTAATTCTGTCTAGACCAAGGCTGTGCTATAGTCACTCCAGCAGTGACTATCAATATATCAAAGTGTTGATGTGCTTGTACGAAAACGGTACCATGTTATTCCGCCTCCAGGATTAAAATTGGAAAATTATCCGGCTGCAGCACAGGGTACATTGTACATTGTACAGGGTACAGGGATACATTATATCTCCGAAGGTACTCAACACTGCCCTGAAAGTTGTTTTCAAGCTTCTGGACTGGAGAGGATTTAACTTAATTATCGACGGCGAGTACACAGCTTTCTTAGATTCGCTTATCATGGTCTTAGCGAAGACCTTGGAAAACTAAGGTATAAAGTTCGATAGAATCAGTAGAGCCTTTCATCAACATGTGGGTCTTAAAATGAACATAAGCTAGATAAAAAGATATCATAATATCCTATGAAGATTGGACACTTATGACAATTGGAGTTGTTGACGGATATGTAGTCTGGGACAAATAGTCCAGCTGGATAGTTCCAACTTCTAGAAATATATCGATTGTCGAATCCAATTCTGCTGGGCAGTGTCCGGAAAGCTCCGCAATATAAGGGTGTGCATGTTCTCATGATAAAAAACAACTTTCCTTTAGGAACCCATGGTCAAATCGCAAAAAAAAAACATACTAATTTGGCCAGTTAGTTGACCTATTTGTATGGAGTCCAAAACTTTTTTCGATTTGACTATGGATTTCTTAAGGAAAGTTGTTTGTTATCATGAGCACATGCATAGCTTTTCGTATCAAGAACTAATTTAAAGTCACCCTATATATTTACGTCCAAAATATAGCAGTGTCTCAATACTAAGGTACTTGAGCAGAACGTGTTATAAGCCACTGAGACATGTTAACTTACTATGGGCCTCATAAAAAGTATTAAAGCTGATCAAAGATAGAAAGATAGATAAAACGTTTAATTTAAAGAGCTATGGAGCGTGCTATGCTTGTAGTTTCTTTTAGTGATCGAACTCAAAAAGAGATACGCAGGAGAACTAAAGTAACCAACAAAGCTCACAGAATCGCTAAACTGAAGTGGCAATGGGCGGGGCACATAGTTCGTAAAACAAAAGGCTGTTGGGGCATTAAAGTTCTGGAGTAGCGCGGAAGATGTAACTTAGGCAGGCCCCCCACTTGTTGGACCGATGGTCTGGTGAAAGTTACGGGAAGTCACTGGACGCAGGCAACCCAGGATTGGTTCGTGTGGAAATCCTTAGGGGAATCCAAAGTTTAGGGATACGATAAAATGGTTTTATTATTTTAACATATCCTGGGATTTGATCATATCACTGATTTTAACATATCCCTGCAACATATAAACTGTTAAAGCTCTGTTTTGAAACTTTTTTCTACGTAACACCAATACTTTTACATAAATACCTTGCTTCAGTCTCTGGTCGAAAACTGGACAAAGGTTATAGGACATACAAGCCCATGTTATGATACAAGACCTAAAAGAAACAAGAGACTTATCAGAATGCCTTGCTGAATTTCAGCAGACCATTAAGGAGACTTGTACTAAACCAGCCACAGGAAATGTCTCCTTTGCTGACATGGTCAAAAAGGGTTCGAACAATTTCATTCGCCCTAACAATTTAAGTTCAATGGCCATCTATCCACAAGATAAATTGAAGACTAGTGACGAGACAAAAAATCTAGTGCAAAAGATCATCAGCCCAGAACAAATGCAGCTCCAGGTACGAGGATTAAGGAAAACCAAAAACGGTGGGGTCATCATTAGCACTGAAACTAAGGCTGATATTGAAAAACTGAAACAGTCGGTACAATTCAATACCTCTTGCCTCACTGTTGATGAACCATATAAGCGCAGACCTCGAATAATAGTCATAGGAGTGCCCGCATCTCTGGCAGAAGATGAAGCCCTAAAATGCATTTATGAGCAGAATCTAGCCTACAAGCTTCCAACTATGAACCGTGAAGCGTTTTTGACTAATATAAAACTTAGCCACAAATCGGGAAAAAGGGATGCTGCGACCTGTAACTACATTATCGAAGTCCCGGCCCTTATTCGTAAGGCACTAATTAATCAAGAAAGAGTTTTTGTAAACTGTACCTCCTGCCCAGTAAGAGATTTCACCTTGGTGACTAGGTGTTACAAATGTCATCAGTATGGCCATGCGGCTAAGTCGTGCAGAGAAACGACATCGACGTGTGGACATTGTGGCGAACTAGGTCATTCGATTGCTGAATGCTCAAAGAAAACCGAGTCACCAAAATGTGCAACATGCCTTCGATTTAAAAAACCAAGTGAGCACAAAACAGGTGACGTTGAGTGTCCAGCTAAGAAAAATGCTGAATATAGGTACATCAACTCAGTAGACTATGGAGGTGCCTAATAGACAATGAGAGTGTTCATTAAAATATGTTTATGTAGTAACGCAATAATATTTTTTGTGCCTATCGTTAAAATACTATTTAGTAATTTAATACAAATTATATTAGATAACTAGTAACCCTAATTAAGCTAATCTAAGCAAAATTTCTCCAGGTCACTGTTATTATATTAACCACAATTTTTGCAATTTTGATGTTGACCTAGTTAACACTGATGGGTAAAGTGTGTAAACTATTACCGGCGCGGTAGGTCCGCTCTCCCATGTACCATAATTTTCCCAAATGTCGAGCACAATCTGTACTACAAAGGAAAGCAATGAATCACTTACCAAGCCGATCCCGTTTCTCGTTGCTGGTTTTTGTTTTCTGGGGTTTTCTTTGCGGAGCAGATTTTTCTGGAGTTTCTTTGCGGAACAGCTTTCTTTTCAGTCTATCGGGGCCGAATCAGTTTCTCCGAGTCCCTTCCTTGACAGCTCTGACAAAAATAGCTCACACAAAAAGAATAGTTTCGGCAAGGAGAGTCTACTCCTAGCAACCAATCTCCTCGATGGCCGTGAATTGACTTGGCAAATCTAAAGTATTACCTTCCTTCCCAATACCAATTGTGCTCAACTTGTGCCACCATATCCCCCGACCTTAGGTGACATGTCTCCTAAAGAATGACATTAAAATGCATATTGAGCAGATAAACATAAGGAAACGAGCAAATTCTAACACAATAAACCAAGGAAACATGAGTTAAACTCAAGAATAATAATTGTAACACAAAAATATGAAAATAAATTATGTGTAGTTACGAGCTTCCATAACTACTTCGAAAATAATACTAATTATTTACAATTGAGATGGTAAAGGACAGACCTTTACAACGGGTCTTGTATAGAAACCAGAATGTGTACGAACTGTCACAACTCTTATAATTCCATCTGGCCCCGGATGAACTTTAGATATAACTCCTAAAGGCCATCTTAGCGGAGGAGTATTATCAGATTTAAGAATGACGACCGTCCCTTCCCTTACAGCATTTGACTGCGCATTCCATTTTTGGCGACCTTGTAATGTGTTTAAATACTCATGTTTCCATCTTACCCAGTAAGAGTTGACTATTTTGTCTAACAAATATTTACGTCTAACCAAAGATAATGACAAAGAATCCATATTTGTCAAATTAAACGTACTGAGTGGTCCATATGTCAAAAAGTGTGATGGTGTCAACGCTGTAGGCTCTGCTGGATCGGAACTCAGTACTGAGAGAGGACGAGAATTTAAAATACATTCTATTTGCGTTAGCACTGTTAATAACTCTTCGTAAGTTAAAAGAGTATCTCCAACTACACGCTTTAAATGTAATTTTATACTCTTTATATAACTTTCCCATGCCCCACCAAAATGAGGAGCGTTCGCAGGAATCATATGCCAAGTGATACGGTGATCATTAACTTCATTCAGAAAAGCGTCAGTGAATGTTCTAGATCTAATGAATCTTTGAAGTTCATCAAAATGTGCTCTGGCGCCTAAAAAATTGGTTCCGCGGTCTGAGTACAACTCTAAGCAAGTACCTCTTCGTGATATAAATCTTCTAAATGCTTTAATAAAGGCATCAGTACTCAAGTCAACAGCAAGTTCTATATGAACTGCGCGAGTTACTAAACAAGTTATTAGGCAAATATAAGCTTTCACCTGTCTAGCACCACGATATCTACTAATCAAAATAGAAATAGGACCTGCGTAATCAATGCCTGATTTAAGAAATGGTTTAGCTTCTATCACTCTACAAGAAGGAAGGTCGGACATAAAAGGAAAAGTAGGCTTAGGATTAGCTTTGAAGCATTTGATACAAGCTTGAAATCGGCTACGTACTGTGGTTCGACCTGATAGTATCCAGTAATCTTGTCTCAATAAGGAAAGCAATAGCTGTGGGCCTGCATGTAAATACTTATGGTGATAGTAGTCAATCAGTAAACTCACTATATGACCGCATTTCGGTAAAAGTATTGGATGTTTCGAAAAATATCTCAAGTCGGCATTTTCCAGTCTACCTCCAACTCTTATAAGTCCGTCTTTATCTAAAAAAGGTGAGAGAGGTCTCAGTTTTTTGGCTAATTGTTTTTGTTCCTTTAAATCTTTCATATCCTTAGAAAAATGCACCTGTTGTACACCTCTAAGAATTTCAAGTTCAGCTAATCTTAAATGTTGGCTTTCAACTCTAACCGCACGGGGCAATTTCTTGACAAATCTTAATATAAAAACGACTACTAGTAACAACTTAGACCATGAAGAAATACGCAGAGCGACTGTATACAAGAATGGAGGTTCTTCAGTCATTGTTGTGAGAGCTGTAACATTGGATTTATATTCATAATTCTGATTAGGATCTGTCAATTCTTGATCTTCAAAGATGAAGCGTTTAATAGGCCACTGGGAGACAGGACTTTGTAGCCAGTTAGGTCCTATCATCCATATGGGATGGTCCACTAGTTGAGAAGGCAATAAGCCTCTAGACAGACAGTCACTTGGGTTATCCTTTCCCTTTACATGATGAATATGTTTAACGGGTAAATATTCTTGAATCTGTGCGATTCTGTTAGCTACATAGGTTTGAAACCTATGAGCTGAGGAGTGAGCCCAATATAGAGCTACAGTCGAATCCGTGAATGCAAAAGTGTTCGAAATCTTACATCGCGGTGCAATGGCATCGATTACAAATTTAATTAACTTCACAAGTAGTAACAATCCGCAAAGCTCTAGACGGGCTAACGTCTGTAATTTATTTCCCACGGGTGCTATTTTGCTTTTGGCACAGACTAGGTTAACTGTATTTGATAGTAAACCTTCTACACATAAGTAAACAGCAGCACCATAGCCGCGCTCACTTGCATCAGAAAATCCAACCACAATGACACGAGTGCTGTAGGAAGATATTCCTAAGAAACGCGGTATCTTTAAGTTACTCAGAAGTGGCAACTCATCACGCAACAAACGCCATATTTCACATATATGTTGTGGTGGCCGTTCATCCCAACCTACCTGCTCTAACCAGAGAGCTTTCATTATCAATTTAGCCTTAAAAATAACAGGCGCGCAGAATCCATTGATATCCCACAACTTAGCAATAGTAGCGAGAATCACACGTTTAGTAATAACCTGTGGTGTTTCTTTTACTGATATGAAAAAATTATCTTCTTTAGGACACCACTTTAAGCCTAATATTTTCAAATTGTCATTTCCATCGAAGTTAACTTCTGAAAGGCTATGATTGTCCGGAATAGATTTTAATACTGTTGGACTGTTGCTTATAAACTTTACTAGTTCAAAACCTCCCTTTAAAAACATTGTAATTAACTCATTCGAAACTTCAGTCCCTTCTTCCGGCGTACATACAGATGTTCCTAAGTCATCCATGAACAGATATCTTTGAGCAATGTCAGATGCCCGCGGTGAATTAACTTTCTCACGCTGAGCTAATTCACGAATAGTGCGCATAGCTAAATATGGACTGCAAGCTAACCCGAAACAAACGCGAGTAAACTCATACAGTTGAGGTTCACTTTCTTCTGGAAATCTATACAGAATTCTTAAAAACTTTCGGAAATCAGGGTGCACCATTATCTGCAGAAACATCTGTTTTATGTCCGCACTTAATGCTATTGGGAAAAGCCTGAAGTTGATAATGATCGCGGTTAAATTATTTTGTAGATTTGGTCCAGTATGTAAACAGTCATTCAAAGACAAGCCAGTGGATGTTTTAGCACTCGCGTCTAAAACAACTCGCAATTTAGTGGTTACTCTGTCATCGCGGGATACCCCATGATGGGGAATTACGTACTGAGTCTCGTCGACATCATACATTTCGACAGGTGATATGTATCCTTTATCTATGTACTCTTTAATGACTCCATCATATTGCTCTCTTAAGTTTTCATTACCACTGAATTTTCGCTCTAAAGCAGAATATCTTTTGGAAGCAATCTTAAGAGATTCCCCTAGCTCCGATGGGTCACGAGAAAATGGCAATATGGTCATAAAACGACCTTCTACGTCACGAGTGACGTTTTCGGAGTATTTCCTTTCACATTGTAGTTCAACCGGTGACAAATGTAGTTTATTTGGTATTTCTTCTTCATTAAGAAAGCGATGCATCAAGTTTTGTATTGAAGAATCTTCCTTGCAAAAATATGTATATACATCAGAACATTCAGCCAACGCTGAGCTCACAGCCCCAGGTTCAAGAACTGGAGCGGAGCCAATTACGACATACCCAAAAGCAGTTTCAACCGCGTCGGGGTTCCCTTTGGTACCTAAAACCTTATTAGGTTTTAGGATTTGTGCAAAATATTCAGATCCTATTATCATGTCTACGGGGCCCGGAGTATGGAACGTCTCGTCAGCCAGCGGCAAATCCAACAAATATTTCAACGCTGAGCAATCAATATTCGCTTGTGGCAGATTACCGGAAATTTTATTCATCACCAGCGCCTGTACGTGTAGGCTAAAATCATTGTCACGCGTGTACAAAGTCACATCCGTAAAACCTTGTACTGTTTGGGAACTGTCGCCTATCCCTTTCACACAAATGTTTTGACTCGGCTGGTGCACTTTAAGACCTAGCTTTTTACAACACTGTTTTGTTATAAAGTGTTTTTGAGATCCCATATCTATTAAAATTCTGACTTGTTGTAGTGTAGAATTTTTGTCTTTAACAAAAGCTAATGCAGAACCGAGCAAAACAGTTTTATTACTATCGCAAGCGGGTATATCTTGGCTGCATAAAGACACAGGATTATCGGTTTCATCAATGTTAGGCACAGGTTCGTTATACGGGGCGATATCACCTTCATAGGGCAATGAATTAAATTCCGCAGTTTCTGCCACTAAAGCGGTGCCGGCATTCCTAGGCCTGCTGTTTCCCCCGACCATGTTACTATCATTTCTAGAAAAATGTAACATGCTGTGATGTGTGTTGCCACAGTGTTTACAAGCAGAATTTGATTTACAGTTAGAGCTAGTATGTCTAGTGCTCAAACAATTTATGCAACCATTCATATCTTTAACTACCTTATATCTGTCGAACGTATTGAGTTTTTCGAACTTGTTACAGTAAAATAATTGATCGTGACCGGACACTTTACAATAAGGACAAGTCTTAATATACTCAGATGTCGAATTTCGGGCATTTGAGTCGTTATTTGCGACGAAAGTGCGGGCTGGGCGTATATGCTGCGACGACGAAGCCGCAGGGGCGGACGCGGTTTTAGGGCGAGAAGAAATCGCGCTATAATTAGAATTATTTGCCGTTCTTTGCAATATTTTTAACTGCTCGCGGAGGAAGGTTATAAAATCAGAAAACCGCGGGAATGTCTGTTTGCGAATGCTATTTTCAAATTCTTTTGCGGTTTCTATATCTAATTTTCGTAAACCTAAATGCACTAGAACGAAGTCTAACAAGTCTTCGATCTTTAACTGTTTCAAGGCAGCAATGGAAGTCGAATAAGTATCGATAAATGTATCCAGCTGTTGCGGGGTTGCGTTATGAATAGCCTTCAAATTCAAAATCTTTTCAATGTATGATACCGCAATAGCTCTTTTATCGCTAAACTTTTCTAATAACGCATTATAGATAAGCAGATAGTTCTCAGACGTAGGATTTATGCCTAACCAAATGCTCTCGGCCTTACCCTTAAGTTTCGCTACTAAGTATCTTACACGGAGCGAGTCATCTAATGCTGGGTTGTTGTGAATCATAGTGTTGAAACATTCTATAAACATGGGAAACTTTTCGTACTCGCCATAGAATTCAGGGATGGATAATTTTTCTAACTTCATCATGTTAGTCGGGGAGGGAAAACCCAAGTTTAGATTGGGTTTAACATCAGCATTTTGCGGAGGCGCGAGCCTTTGAATGGCATTTTTTACAGCTCCGTAATAATCTTCGAAAGACCATATGGATTCAAAGTTTGGGGTGTATTTGGGATTCCTTAGTAAATTATATTTGTTAGTGTCGTCTACTATTTTTAAATATTCTTCTCTCAATGTGTCAATATTAGCTACTTTAATAGCAAATAGACAATATGTCGGATCACTTCGAGACTTCGGAATAGACTCATATAGGGTTTTGAGGCGCATGAAATAAGATTGTTTTTTAGCCTCAGCTAAAGCGATTTCATGATCCATTGTACCTACGTTACTAGAGTCTACATTCACATCTAAATTTCCATCTCTCTCTTTACTAGACATTTTCTTGACGTATGGAACACTCTACGTAAACACTCTACATAGTGTTAAAACACGCATAAAATCTCAATGAAAACATAAGTACATTACATTCAAACAAATTCAGGGGTACCACAATTAAAATACAATGGAATGCAATTCAAATTCAAACGCTGGAGCGGTTGCGGGAGCGGGCGAAGAAAAACAAAAGACTACACTAGACGCGGCGCAGTTTGTATGAAAATGACGAAATCGTACGAAACTATTTACATGCGAAAACGAATACAAAGATATGATGAAAGCGGCAATTAGATTAATAGGGAAAGCGAATCCGGCTCGAACAGGACCAATGATGGGTAAAGTGTGTAAACTATTACCGGCGCGGTAGGTCCGCTCTCCCATGTACCATAATTTTCCCAAATGTCGAGCACAATCTGTACTACAAAGGAAAGCAATGAATCACTTACCAAGCCGATCCCGTTTCTCGTTGCTGGTTTTTGTTTTCTGGGGTTTTCTTTGCGGAGCAGATTTTTCTGGAGTTTCTTTGCGGAACAGCTTTCTTTTCAGTCTCTCGGAGAAACTGATTCGGCCCCGATAGACTGAAAAGAAAGCTGTTCCGCAAAGAAACTCCAGAAAAATCTGCTCCGCAAAGAAAACCCCAGAAAACAAAAACCAGCAACGAGAAACGGGATCGGCTTGGTAAGTGATTCATTGCTTTCCTTTGTAGTACAGATTGTGCTCGACATTTGGGAAAATTATGGTACATGGGAGAGCGGACCTACCGCGCCGGTAATAGTTTACACACTTTACCCATCAAACACAGTGAATTGTTATTACGTAATATATTTTTAGACTATTCACAACTAATAATAGTTATTTAGATATTTTTGTATTATGCCGTAAGTATAACATGTAAGAATTTTGTTGCCTGAGATACAGGTTTATCCTAGTTCAGGCACCCATTAATTTGAACTTTGTTTAATTTTTAGAAACCTATGTAAATTATCTACCCTTTACAAATAAATAAAATATTATTATTAAAAAAAAGGTGGTCGAAAACTGGAATATCTGGTCAAAAACTGGTAAAATCGGCATTTTGCGCATTTTTACCGATTTATTCAACAACGGTAAGAGTAAATAACAGTTTTTGTTTGTTTTATTGAAATTAAGTGTATTTACCATATATGGAGAGCTAATTTAACAACATAATTGCTACACCAACATATGTTTTTTGCTTTCCAAACTTTACAACTCCACTAAATGGTCGAAAACTGGCGGGATTACCGTACTTCCCCACCACAACAATCTTTTATTTTAATTGTAATCCTATTTTTTTTTCACTTCACTTCCTGCTTCACGGACCGCGGTGGCGCTAAACTGGAGTGAATTCCGCATGACTCATCACCTACAAAAGTTTACCATCTTTCTTCCACCTCTCGTTTGCATAAATAAAGCATTTTGTTAACAACCCATTACGTCCCCACTGCAGGGGCACGGGTCTCTTCCCATAACTCGGCAAGGTTTTAGGCCATACTCCACACACGGGGGCCAAGTCCGGATTGGTGGAGGTTGTGGGGCTAGAAGTTTTCAAGCCTTCTATAAGGCCTCTGACATGGCTTCACGACTGCTAGCGATAACAGCCGGCACCAACGGCTTAACGTGCCTTGCGAAGCACGGAAACGGTAAATAAATGCCACTAACAAGTCAAACCTATCCAGGTTATGACCGTGTCTGTAGTCACTTAACCTGCGAGATCGATGTGACCACGCAAGCCGCTCTGAGTCACAACCGCTTCTAAATACATGAGAATGAGACATACTTAGATAAAGCATTATGTATGTCTCATTGTACTACCTTGACGCCCCGCCCGAATCTCGTTTGAAAAAATACCCTTATAAACCCAGTTTTCATAAGCCTAATGAACGGGTTACCCTTTCAAAAGGGTTACCCAAATGAAACGGTTCCCCGTTCGATTGGGTAACCTATACATTTGGGATATGCTATCGAAGGGGTTTTTATTTTAAGCGCTTAATCGTGGAAGGGGTTGTCACGTCCCTGGTTAC
This sequence comes from Coleophora deauratella, assembly GCA_958295455.1. Classification (NCBI taxonomy): domain Eukaryota; kingdom Metazoa; phylum Arthropoda; class Insecta; order Lepidoptera; family Coleophoridae; genus Coleophora; species Coleophora deauratella. The sequence goes on along the minus strand of OY282409.1, from coordinate 5,370,754 downwards.
AACGGCCGCCGTCACTTATCCAGTTATCGTGGTCGCCGTCATATTTAAAATGTGGTAGATCAAAAGTTGGCATATTTGACCCGAATAGTATACCTATAGTTCATTCCAATAAAAAAAAAGCAAAAGGTAAACAAACGTAGTATGCAGATGACATTGGCATGTGTCAGTTCCATAGGAAGTTTGTTTACGTTTTGCTTTTTTTTTGATTGGAATGAACTATAAATATGAACATTATTTTCAATTTCTATGCAAATCAAGTTAATAAAAAAATCTTCAATAGATTGCAAGAAGACGATATAATCCAGCGTAAATAAGAACAAATAGGCGCGAACAAATGTGAACCATGTTTTCTTCATTTCCCTGTCTCATCCCAAACAATTCGAGATATCTAATCGCACAGGGTAATCATACTGTTAACTTTGACAACAAACTTTTTAGTATTTATTTTAATTTTGATACAGCGGATTGTAATCCAATACAAAAACCAGTAGGCTAAGCTGGCAATCAAAATGGAATTATCGTTATTGCTTAACGTATTTTTAACTCTCTATCTAGGTAAATGCTATGCAGTAGATATTAATTACATTAATATGGAAAACGAAAAAGAAACGCAACAAGAAATGGAACACATCGAAGTCACTGATTCTCGGAGAAACATCAAACAATCTTTGAATATCACGAATGAAGTGAACGACAACAAAACGGCAACACCTGCTCAAATAGACGACGACGACGACGATTATGAAGATACTGATTTCAAAATAATATCAATACGTCTACCGGAAGAAACGAAGCGCCACAAAACTTCTACGAATCACACTTTAGGACCGTCAAATATAACCTCAACAAAAGCGACGACAAATAAATCCAAGCCGAGTAAACCAACTACGCCTGTCAGTTTGTACACAGACTTTCAGTACGATATTGATGCCGTTGAGGAAGAAGAAGAAGAAAACTTACTCCGCGAGAGGCTCGAAATGCCGGAGAACATAACAAAATATAACGTTACAAAATTAAAATTCGAATTCGTATTGAACAATTCCCAAACGCAAAACGGTACCAACCAAAATATTTACAGTCAATTTTATAATTTAGAACCGGCAGCGCTGCTGTTCGACTTCAGAAATCCAACCAAAGAGAGTAAAAATTATAACATTTGGTACGTGCCGGAAAACCGTCCGTGTTGGGACCTGCCACTGCTGTACGGGGAGCTGGGCAGGTCCTACACCGCGAACCACGTGTTCTTGATAAGTCCCTCTAAACTGAAGAAGGTGATGGATCAACACGTCGAAAAGCCAGCAGGTCAGAAAATATCACAGAGCGGGAGGAATTTAGACAGATGGTGCGGAGTGTCACCGTGCTTCGGCGATCACACCCTATGCCTGTACTCGAAGTACCACAACTCTCACATATGCGACGTCAGATACAAGGTGAAGGTGCCGAGCATGGTGGAGCAGGTGGCGCTGGTAAACACGCTGAACTCGATGCGCAACCACGTGGCGAAGGGCGCGCCGCAGCAGTACCCGCGCCTGCCGCCGGCCGCCAACATGCAGCAGGTCATCTACGACTACGACCTGGAGGCCATGGCGGCCGCGTGGCTGCGCCAGTGCCTGCCGGGGCCGGCGCCCTGCAGCGCTCTCGACGCCGCCTTCGTCTCCGAGCTCGAGTGCACAAAGTTCGCAAAGGACTGCTGCCATAAGCCTGCGTCGCCGCGGTCTTGGTAACGCCTTTATTGTAATATGTATATATCTGTGTGTTTATTTTTGAACTACTCCAGAAGGGTAATTTTGGCTGAATCCTATAGCTAGCCATCGTTGATTTATCCGAATCCTCTTTTTTAAAGTTTTTTTAAATGATTGTTCTACAGCTGCAATAAATGTATATATGTTAGCGCACTACCCTGTGCAGTTAAAAACTACTAAATCAATTTTAATAATGTACCGTGACAGCACTCTTTAGAACTCTTTGGAATGTTTTGCGGGAGGGTGTAGACTGTAGAGGATTACGGTAAAATAATTCTTGCTGCTGTTGATGCTTGCTGCAATTTCTCCTTTCTATTTATGTATTTATCTATTCTTCTAATACATTGTTATTTTTTTCTAGTACTCCAAAACAAGAGTGCTTCATAGACCCAATTATTGGATGTCTGCATACGTGGTTTTGGAGCGCGAAGAACCGAATAACCGACACTGATGTGAAATGCGGCCACGTGACAGCTCATTCGTACAGCACCGTGCAGTTAATTTGGGCAAAAACCGATAAAATCGGTTGTGCATACGGCACGAGAGAAAATGGAGACACCAGAGTGGTGTGTAACTTTGCTCCGGGGGCACCCTTCAAAATAAGGACCAAATTCTTCTGTGGAATCTTGGCACACCATGATGTCACCAACATGACGAAGTATAAAAACAAGGACCTGATGGATAAGAACACCCACCTTCAAATGGGCATCGATTTAGGTTTTGGGATACCCATCCCGGCCTATGTCAAAAACTTCACAAAGAAACAGTCCTCGCATTCTTTGCCGCCTTCGTCGGAGAGCTGGGGCATAATAAGCCTGCGCAAGGAGTACAAGACCAACTGGTTGCGCAGCAAGACTGGAACCTTCACGAACGGAACGAAAGGCGCGATCGCTCGGCTAGTCACGCGCTACCGGTTCTTGGAGGAGACGAAGGCGCGCTGCGACCTGGAGGAGCCCATGTACGAGGTGGGCCCGCCCGGCGCGCTGTGCGTCGAGACCGGCCGCAAGTTCTACGCGCTGTGCTACGACTTCCGCGACCCCTCGCCCAGCTACCGCATGGTGGCCGTGCTGGCGCCGCTCGCGCTCTTCTCGCTCATCCTGTACGACCTCTTCAGCAGCGTCATGCGTCAGACCAACTACTGAAGCCCACATACACAGCGCGCCCTCTTGCTAAACTATCAGCAGGTGACCGTGTGTACTTTACATGAACACTTCACCTAGGCTACCGTATGTCCCATGAGGATATCACGTTCATAATTTTGCTACACGAAAAAACCACAGGTAGGTATAATTGCCCCCGTATTTTCGATCACTGCTGATAACACACTTTTTGGAACGTCATGTAACAGAGGAGCAAAAGAAAGTATTGTAGAAGTGAAAAATAGTACAACGTAATAAATGGAATGCTTATATCCCAAATTGAACTCGACGAAAATGTCTCTTTTAATATAAGAGATGCATAAAAGGGGTACCTTTAGTTATTTTACAGCATTTACATACTGCACATCCTAAATAGCACAAACAATTATTATCTTCTTGCAGACTGTCGAATTACTTTTGAACAAAAACACCATAAAGCCCATACAACTAGGTATATTGTTGCAAAAAAAAAGTTATGTTATTCTTATTATCACATACCTTGAGTGTCAGCATCCGCTGTGTTACTTTCAGTTGTATGACAGGCATAGCCGCCATGTATAGAAAAGCGGCTCTTCGTACTCCTTCATCGACGTCACAAAGTCTTTCCAGCACAAACGGTACGTTGTGACGAGTCTTCGCTATTGTCATTAACACAGCTCTGAAAAGAAAGAACAAATTAGAGTCCTAAAATTGGCCTTTGAGAAATTACGTGTATATTCATGAAAAACTTATCATATAACGATGACACAGTGTATAATAATAATATAGCCTTTATTCAGACGAGGTTTTACAAATGATTTTAATAAATCATAATTAAACTGCCTCAACAACTTCGTCTATTTGCCTGGGTTTGAGAAAGGCCTCCTCCAACCTTTTCCATTCTGTTCTATCTCTTACTCAAACCAAAACTAACTCTATCAAGCAACAAAAGCACCCCAAGCCGGCTAGTCACCATGGGGAAAGATGACTACTACCCTCCAATCCAGCGACACAGTGTATATGTTGTGGCCAAATCGTAGAATTAGTCAGATCATGAAATGACTGGCGATATCATTGAGGAGTTCGGAAAGAAAACTCTAGGTTAGGTTACTGGTTCTACTGTATAAAAGAGCCCATGCTTCGTTGACTCTGTTTTGTCGGAGCTTCTCGACGATATGGCCATGTGACGCTGCTAAATGAACTGGTTAATTTATCGCCAGTAATTTCTTCATCTGGCCACGACATACAAACCTCCTGACTGAAGAACTGGGGTCGCAGCTCATGTGGAATCTGTAGGCGCGAGTCACTTCATCATCAGGTGGGTTCTGTAAGCGCTGTAGAGCCAGAGCGGCCCGGCATCGGACTGCGCCGCGCGTGTCTTGCAGCCGTTGCATCTGTGCGTAAGATTTGTGTAGGAAATATGAGAAATTATCAGAACCCAGGAAGCGAAGCTTAGAAATGGCCACAGAGATAGTTGACAGGGTGGGAAGTGATACAGAGGACCTTTTATTAAAATAAAATAAAACTCCTTGAGGTACAGGAAAACCGTTTTGACGCTATTTTATGATGAATCTACTTAACCAATGTCATTGTGATTTGGCATAGTAGAATATAGTTTGAAACGCCTTGTTTTCCATGGTTAGTTAAGGATGTCAGTCATAAAATAATTGTAAAAAAATTTGAAGACTGCAATTAATTAAGTAATTGTTATTATTAAATAATTAATTATGAACACAGCACCATGCTATAAAGTTCCTTTTAAACTATGTTTATTTATACTGACGTTATACTATACCTGTGATGCAAGCAGCTTGTCGCAGAGGTCATCATCAAGAGAGGCATCTTCCCCAAGAGCTGACAGCACTGCTGCTAGCAGCTGGCTAGCTCGGTACCTCACTGATTGGCCTGACACACACTGGCACTGTAGAGAAATAAAAGTTAATATGTACTATTTTGTTAAATAAACCCATGTTTTATTTTTGTCTGACTGAAAAGATGTGTTTGGTGTTAGTCTTGACTATTTGGCCACTAATTAGGATTTCTCATACTACAGTTTTTTATCCTTAATTGGTAAGCCCTTGGCATCTTCTTACCTGATGGTAAGTGATGATCATGACAATGATGTTAACATTGATGTTTGGCGGCAAGACTTAGATAGATGATGGTAGCTAGCCAGGTAGGCTCAGAAAACACCCTACCACCAACTGAATCAAGCCATAACCTCTTCAGGTGAAACGAGCGGCCTAGCCACTAGACCATGGAGGCGATTTGAGAAGAATGGTTCTATTCTAAAGCAGAGAATCCAGAGTTATACATTTTAGATCTTACTAATATACAGGGTGTAACAAAATTGGTGTAGGACCTGGGATTCTACTCAACGTACTGAACAACTTTTATTCTACAAGTTTGCTCAAATTGCAAGAAAAATTTTGGACTCTTCATACAAAATTGGCAAATGGCAAAACAGATGATCAATTCGTAGAACAAAAGATGAGTAGAATCCCCAGTTAACGGGTCCTACACCAATTTTGTTACACCCTGTATTTAATGTTACAGTACGGATGTTTGTTTGTTTGTTCTGCTTTCACATCAAAACCCCTGAACGGTACTGTATGAAATTTGATAGCTAGGTCAAGCACTAGATAATAGCATAGGCAATTTTTATCCCAGCATGATTCCCACAGGATTTAAAGATGTGCAAAACAAAAATGTCCATGTACTTCTTTCACATTGTAACAGAGCAATGGATTGCAGTAATATTTTGCACAGAAATAGTTGAATGAGTGGGAAGTAACATAGGATACTTTTTCCGATTCAGCCTCCTTGATAACCTGTCAAGGGCTGTTTTTTTTTAAGTTTTTAGTGCTATTGTATCAAAGCCCTAATATTAAAAACAATAAGACTTACTTCAAAAATAATATTGAAAATGAAGAGCAGGAATTCCTCTTCGTCATCTAGAGAGGTGCAGAAAGTAGCTACAAACTGAATCACGCGGTCTACATTAGCGCTTGTGTCTCCGAATGTGAAGAGGTATTGTAAAGCGTTCTTGAAGCTCTCACGGAATGTGTCTTGGTCCAACTGCAAAAAGAGAATAATTACTAACATTTTATATTATATATCTGATTTTTCATTGTGTAGTTTGCAACTTCCAATAAGTATATCTTACTACATTGCCGTTCCGTTCCGTTCCGGTGGCTCACTGACCAGAAGTTCTTCTGCAGGGGCGTTGAGGTCAGAGCATAAGGGATCATGGGCGAAGTTGTAGCACCCTAAGTGAGTGGCTCGAGCACCGAGACGGTGTCCAGCATCCAACCGGATCCTGAGGGTACGTGGGTGACACAGCCTCAGGTTCCGAGGTCATTTACTGAATCCTGCCGGCAGCACAGGAGACAGTTCACCTGGGGACGTATCAACTCTCGTCCTTGTGCCTCCATGCAGCTGAGATCTACCCAAGACACCAGTGGCCACGTAGATAGGATCAGGAGTGTAGGTGGCTTTTGTAGTCATGATGGGGGCGGGGGGATGGATAGGGCCGACAAGTATACCAGCAACGAGTCAGCATGTGGAAGATAGATACTATACTTGGTGTGTAACATTTACAGGGAGGAAAGTATGACTGCTTGTTTTGAAGTAGTTGCAGTAGAAGGGTGTCTTCAGATTCCATTGTACTGTGTTTTTATGTTCTATGCTTTATCAGTAGGAATTTTGCGGAGATGTTTCATGTATCAAGTTATCGGATGGATGAGCTGTGCTCTGTAATCCTTTGCGACTTGATACTGGAAGAGTTCATTCTAATCAGCTAAATTCGAATTAGTTTAGCTGGAACCATGCATTTAGATGTGTTGTTTCTTAACTTAGTTTTATTCATTTACTATGATAGGCATCTAGTTCACTCCACTCCAGGTATTCCCTCTATGGGGTATCAGGCTATGGAATAAGATTCCCTCCAAGATTCCTCTCAGAGAATGAGAGCTACAGTTAAAATTTTTTTAGGCGGCAGGTTCCATCAAGCTGCCCGTTATTCAGTTCCCAAACCTGGCTCTTACCTTTTTGTAAAGCTTGGTCATTTCTTTCACGTATTTCTTGTGTTGCACAACATTGAATTGCACATTTTGGAATATTTTAAACATCGTAACATTATTCCGCGGGTTAACATTCGTCGACACCACTTGTTGCATTACTTCCGTATCTGTAGGCGGCATTATGACTGTAATTTGCTGACTCGAACTCACAAATTAATGCCCCTTGAAAATTCAATTAAATATGAAAGAATATTTTAAGGTTTTCTTATAAATAATAAAATTTCCGTAACTTAATCCAACAACATCCCGCAACCGCCAACTTGTTTTTAAATTTTTGACAGCAGGTAAGTGTTGCCAGTGCTGTAGTACTTCCAAATACTGTGATTTGATGGATTTGTTATCCAAAAAATCTTTATCTATCAAAAGAAAAACCGATCAAAAGCGAGTGGAATGGAACAACATAATATAGTGTAGAGTTCCTTAATTTCACAAATAATTTATGACTTAAGTTTTATCTGCGTAACTCGTAAGCTATTTATCACAGGATATTTGATACATTATTTAATTTTTTGTTTGATCCACTTTCACGCCAAAACTACTGAACAGATTTGGATGTTTAGTAGGTAGATAGATAAAGCACTCGGCTAACACATAGGATACTTTTTATCCAAGAAAACTCGAGGGTTCCCGGAGGAATGGCTAACACTGAACTTTTTTGTCACTAGATGGCGCTGCCTAAGCTCCACACAGACGAAGTCACGAGTAGAAGCTATTAGGTAAATAATTGTATCTTTGTAGGTTCTTCAAAGGGGAGGGGCGTCACCTTTGTATCGACTTTGATTTCAAGTTGATGGCCAATACTTTTGAAACAGCCCATCTGACACAAATATGGTATATTAAATAATGATGTTGTATAATAATTTATTAATTTAAGGTATAGAGTGGGGGTTGACCGAGCAATTGGACGACCTAGACTACGCTGATGACCTGTGCCTGCTCAGCCACAAGCACGTTGATATGCAAGCCAAACTGGATGATCTGCAGCACGAGGCCGTTGTCGATGGTCTTAAAATCAACACGCGAAAGACCCAGGAAATGCGCATAGAAGGAAAGAACGCGCTCCCTCTAAAACTAGGTACACAACGCATTGAGCGCGTAGAGAAATTTACGTACCTCGGCAGTGTCGTGTCAGAAACTAGAGGGACTGAGGAGGACATCACCTCGAGGATAGCCAAAGCCAGGGCGACCTTCGCGCAACTCCGACCCGTATGGCGTTCACGGAAGCTGACACGAAGAGTAAAACTTAAAATCTTCCGATCCAACGTCAAAACCGTTCTGTTATACGGGTGCGAGACGTGGAGGGTTACCAAAAATATCACGCAGCGGATCCAAGTCTTTGTCAACCGGTGTCTCCGACAAATACTCGGAATCTTCTGGCCCGAGGAAATTTCCAACGAGCAACTCTGGGAAATGTGTCGTGAAACACCGATTGGTCAGCAGATCGCTCGTCGGAAGTGGACCTGGATTGGCCACACTCTCAGAAGGGACCCCACCCATATACCTAGACAGGCGCTAGAGTGGACCCCACAAGGGAAAAGAAAACGTGGCCGTCCCAAATAATCCTGGCGGCGCTCAGTGGCAGCTGATATAAAGAAGATCGGGTTATCATGGCCCGAAGTGAAGCGCGTAGCCCAAGATAGAACGCAATGGCGAAGCACTGTAGACGCCCTCTGCCCCACCTAGGGGACTTAGGACATTAAGGATAATAATTTAAAATATTACCTACTCTGTTTGACAACACTTATGAAAAAATATATCTGAAGACGGCGCATTATTTACCGTGAGTTAATGGGGAAGAAAACTGACAGAACTCACCGATAGAGGCGCTGATATCGCTTAACTCATAACAATCATCACTAACTGTCAAAACGTATAGAAAAACTGTTTACGTGAACTAAACATAAGATTTATTTAAAAATGCCGCATTGTGTGGTGATTGGTTGCAATAATAATGGAAATCATTAATTTCCTAAATATTCTCGGATGAAGAAGACGCGGGAAAACTTACGTTTTCAATTATGTATTTTTGAACTTCGCCTTTAGTTAAGGAACAGTCCAAGTCGCATAAATTTTCCATTTAACAATTTTACAGAAAAAAAAAACTATTTTATTACACCTCGATAATAAAAAACGCGGAACAAATTGAAAGTTGTTATGAGTCAAGCGTCCGTCCGTAGTGCCATCTGCAAATAGCTTTGCGTTTTCTTCCCCATTGTATACCAAAAGTATAGATCCCTACCTAGCAGCAACACTGATTGCATTTGACAATTAATTGAATGTTGTCATTTAAGATATTTCAATTTAACCCAAAAGTTGACACAATATGTTGCAGTTATGTATAGTATCGCACTGATAAATAAAATGTATCAGCTTCAAATTGATAGGCTTTTTCGTGCAATAATACCTCAAAAATCTTGATATCATTAACTTCGATTTACGTGGATTTTACCAAGTAGTTACATCACGACATTATGGTCATACTTGTTCGGGCGGGGAAAAAAGGCGGGGTTTTATTTTTCAAACTCGAAAGTTGGTGAAAAGTTTACTGTTGCTTATAATTTTGATTACAAAATACAGTGATCTGAATGACCGGTAATACATAAATGTATAGGATGCTCCTAAAATACCAAAAAACTTATTCAGTTTATTTTGTACGAAAATTTCTTTTTTTTGCCAAATTGTTAAAATTACTTATTGGTTTCCTTTTGGACAATATTCAGTTTCATAAGATTTACACTTTCAGGTATTTCAGAAGGACCTCTATCTTTCAATATAGGTATTGTATCTTAAAGGTAATTTACTTATGTACCTACAAATCACATTCGAGTAGCAATTCAAAATAAAACGTATCATAAATTACAATGAAATTAAATAGTTAATAGAATAAAACTTAGTCATATAATCTTTTAACTTTTACATTTATTTAGTTAAGTTTTTGTGTTGTTTTTTGTCGTGGACAAAGACTGTCACTTTAAAAAATAAGCTTTAACAGTCAGTATAAAGCATTTTGGTGATTTCATTTACTCAAAGGTGCCTCTTATTCATATACTCGTCTAAATATTATCATGAAAATAAGTTCCTTATATCAGTCATATAAGTACCTACTTATCATCTATCTCGCACGACTGTAGCTAGCATGTCGCACGACTTGCTAGCTACAAGCGACATTTTCACGGTTAAAGTTAGGGGGAAAAAAAGGAAAGTTGAAACTTATGTAAGTAGGTATACAAAACTTGCCAAGAAGGTTTCAAAAGTTATTTTAGAATGCACGTGCTCATCTCGTTGTTTGTGCCTTTAGAAAAAAATATGTAAGTTTCGACGACTTCGTGGTGGCCAGTTTGTTTTTAAGGGGATGAAGGAGCTGAAGTACAGGGGTTCACTGTACTCCCCACTCGCACTGTGACTCGTTGCCACCAATGAGCTTTTATATCTCCAAATCACTGGTAGCAGAGTCTTTTCTAGAGCACGTGCATTAGGAGCACAGAGAGTTAAGATGAGATAAAATTTATTTTGCAAAGGTAATCTTAGTTTAAAACATCTTATTTACACGAAAATAAATAGATAAATAAATAAAGATAACCTAGCTTACTTCTTTGCGTTCCATTCGTTTAGTTATTGTTATAATATAATTTGCAAAGCAGAAACTTATAGGTACGCATTATAGTATATAGCTCAATAATTACACATTATAAATTACTCAAGGTCTTCAATAAGAGAGTCCAGCTCCTTCTGCAGAGACCCCGATTCTTCCCTCTGTTTCAGGACGTCGTCTTTAAGTCTGTCGACATTCGCCATTAGGAGAGCGTTGCCTTTCTTCAAAGCGTTGACTCTACTCTCGTGCCTCTTCAGCCGTTTGGTAAGGTTCTCTTTCTTCTTAGGTAAAGGAGCGTCCTGTTGAGGAAGGTTTAATTTTTTGAGAAATTCTTTAATACCAAACTCTGATGGATGGATCCACCTGAATTTAATTATGTTTCTGTAAGAAACTCCTCCCAACACATGTCTTTCAAAGTCTTATACACAATATGTATTATGCTATTATATAATTCGGGTAAATAACCCTGATTATAGTTACATATATTTAGTTGCATACCAAATAAATAAGACGTGAAATGAAATTAACCTAAACATAATTATAACAGTCGTTATGCGTGGAGTAGATAGGGTGTCCTTGTCAAAAAGTTAATTGGTACAAAGTGTATACAACAGTACGAGATACAGTGTATTTGGCAAAGCTTCAAATTCGGTAGTTACATGCCTATGTCCTTTAATATGCATTACTCCATTTTGAATAGAAAATAGAGATGCATAATATTAGGTTTTAAACATTGGCTAGAGGTTTGCCCGCAGTTCCGATCGCGTGGATATCGTGTTTTACCTATACAGTTGTAAAAAGGACCACTCTTGGAAATTTTAACTAGAACTTCAACTCAGCATACTATACTTGGCCGATCACCTGACTGATTTGTATGGAACGTCGTATGGGTTTCTGGGAAAAGTTCTTCAGTATGATGAGTAGAAGAAGCCCCCTTTAGTTTCTGGGAAATATTTTGTTTATCCTGTGTGGGTACTTAAACTATATTTATCTAGGATAATGTAGCTTTAGATAAGTAGAATATTTTTTTGGACGGTTCAACAATTCCAGAGATTAACATAGTACATACAAACAAGAAAACATTTACCTCAGTAAATGTTAGTGTTGATTACAAAATCAGACTCAGAAGTTCTCGCCGCCTATAAAGCCTCTGGCATGAGTAAACGACTGCAGCCTACTCCAGCGTACACGGAAATGGTTGAGATCGATAAATGCCACTAACAGACAAACCGATCTTGTTTATGATCCTATATGTAGTCAGTTAACCTGCGTAATCGACGCGACTACACAAGCCGCAATGGCCCACAATAGCTTCCCGTTCTGCTACATTTGTTTACTATAGCTTCGTTTGTGTACCCACCTCTGGTTCACTCTCGCTCTCAGTTTCACTTTCTGTGTCTTGCTCTGTTTCGGTTTCAGTTTCTTCTTCACTTTCGGTCTTCTTGTCTTCTTCTTCAGATTCAGATTCTTCTTCATCTTCATCATCGTCGTCTGAACCAACCTCTTTCATCATGGCTGCCATTTTATCCACTTCACGTTTAAGCTCTTTGTATTTTCGCTTCTCCTCCCTGTAACATGGGAAACATTTATTATGTAAATGTTTTACCTGCAACTTAATTGATTTCACAATTTAGCTATTTCATAAAACATTTTTTTATTTATATTGCAATTATGACAGTAGCAATTATGATTATTTATAGGGAAAGAGCCTAATGCAAGTAGCAATCCAAATTGTTTGTTTTTAACATGCTTGATACTCATCCAGACTTGTTGATGAGCAGAAAATTATGGCTAGCGAGTAAGAATCGAAGAACACACAGGAATTTTATTGCAAGGAATAACAAATTTAAGTAGGTGTCTAGTGTAGATAGTTACGAAGGGTTTAAAAAAAAAGAGAAGACAACTAATGTGATCTTTGATAAATAAAGAAGATTAGTAGAAGTATTATTTTATTAAATAAATACCAATCAAGTCACTAAATAAAGCATCGAGACGTGCAAATCATTTTCTAGAAGAGCCGATAAGTTCTAAGAAAACATGTCGTAAATTATAAGCCTTTTTGGCTAAGAACAAAAAGCTTAAAAATGCTACTGACTTGAGAGCTGCCTGTTGGTTCTTAAGCGCCATCTTGTACGCTATACGCTCTTTCTTCATATTGTCCTGCTTTTGTTTCAAGTGACTGATCTTGTTCCTCATATTGCGAACTTCTTTCTCCATGCGTTTCTGTTTCTTTTCTTCGCTCTCCTCCTGGAAATTAATAGCCATACATTGTTTATTTGACTTTTTTAGATGTTTGTTCTGCTAATTTCACTAATGATTTTGTATGACTAAGCTAAATGTTACGATCTCATGTTGGTTTGCCCAGTATATCTAAGATTGATTCAACATTAAAGTTTTTGTTAACAAATTATTTTAAAAAAGACAAATGTCAGAATCACAAGTATTTTTGCAAAACCAGCTTTACTGTACGAAAGTAATAACTTGCAATTATTTTATTTAGTTTAAAAGTGATCGGTTTGTTTCTTTAAAAATTAAGGACTACGTTTTACGAAATTCGGGGAATTAAATTAATTCCACTAAACTAACAAAAAAGTATTACTTATAACTTATAATAATTTATTTACCTCTTCGGGTTCAGTTTCATCTTCTTCCTCGAAGCTATCATCTTTGGTAACCGAAAGTTGTCTGATTGCGTGACTCGATCTTCTTGAGCCAGGGTTCGTCGGCATGATACCCTAAAAGTTATTTTAGACTACATTAGATTACTGATCGTTGTTGAAAAGGGAATATTCAATTGTGTTTCTATATTACCTCATCTTCCACGTTGTTAGTATAAGCGTTATTGTTATAAATATAAGCAACGTTGTTAGAAGCTGTACTTTTTCTCAAGCGATGTGCTTCGTCAGAATTGACATCTATATTAAGCAACCTACACTCTTTTTCAAATTCAAGCTGCCTCTTCCTATAGTATGATAGTGGTTCTTCTGATGGCTGTTCTTCAAACTGATCCTGCAAAAGTTAGTCAAGCAAGTGTTAGTGGCTTGGATTTGCAAAGCTGTAATTTGTATCGTTGTGAATAATTAATAAAATTAACGATAGTGATACCAACCTGTAAAGCTTGTTGCAACTTTTTCTCCAATTCAGCGTTTTGCCTCTTTAGTTCTTCTAATTCTGTTAGCGCAGTATCTCTCTCTTCAGCTGCGTCTAAATATTTCTTTTCTAAACTATCTGCGTTTTGCTTAGTCCTTTCTACTTCATCTTTAAGACTATTGACAAGTCTCTCATCGTATGCGTCAGTTACCGAAATCACGGTTTTGTGTTGCTCTTGTTTAATGATAGCTCGTTCTCTAGCCAGTTCTGCTTCTAAATTCTGAATTCTGTTTTGTAAACGTTTGTTTTCTCGCTCTTGAGCTTCTTTATTCCTGGAAAACATGATCAGTTTAGCAAAAATAAAAATAGAGTAGGATCAAAAGAAAGAGAGCAAATTGTTTGCAAAATTACCTAAGTTCAATAGCTAATAGTTGCTTGGTAGACTGAAGATCATCTCTTACTTTGTCGATATCATCCATTTCATCGATTTCATTTTCTTCTAGTTGAGCTGCAATCTGAAAATATTGAAACTGTGTTAAATTTTTATCTGACTTTTAAATGAATTCATTTTTATTTTTAAATATTGGCATATAAATTCATTTAAAATCACAATAGCTCTTACATCAGTAGCAACAGAAGCACCAGAAGGTGATGCCGCTAAGTTGGCCTGTGACATCGACTTCTGGACTTGCTCCTCTATGGTCATTTGTCTCCTGAATTTCCTTAAACCCTCCAGATTAGGTTTACTTCTATCGTTTGTTTTGGTTTTCTTCAGCTTTACACCTTTGTTGATTTCTTTGAGAAGTTCATTATGCGAGTTCGGTTTCTCAGACTCAAAGATAAATTGGCCCTTGTTCTTGACTACCGTTGATCGTGTGATAATTGGACTCGATCTAAAAAAAATATTGGACCATATAAATCATTAGAAATAATATGTGATTCAGTCACAAGAAGATACGTTCTTATTTAAAACTATGATGAGTGACTTGATGTGCTTCCTAATCCATTAATTTTTGAATTGTTGCCTGTCTGTTATTATCTTGGTCCTGCACAACCTCTCATATCTCATATCGTAATGAACTGTCCCTGTTTTTGCTCCTTGCTCTTATTTCTTTTTTACTGACCTGTCATTACATTCAACGTGCTTCAGTTTCCTGCCTTGTTCAACCTCTTTCATCATGTCACTCCAGTCTGGACGCTTCCTTGGTCTGCTCTTCAATTGTTCTAGCTTCTTCAGTTTCTCAGGGTCGATAGGCTTTTTCTTGAAGTCTGGTGGTGGTGGTATCTTGGGCGGCAACGGCGGTGGCATCGGTGGTGGTGTAGGTTTCAGTAAGCCTGGATGGGTTAGTAAGAATGTTAAAACGTAATTCTTACTCACTAACATAATAAGTTATCAGTAGGAACAATAAGGGATTTCCGTATTTTGTATTACAATGATTTTGAGTGAGGGTGATAATAGATTATATCAAGAATGCATGTAAAATAAAGTTGCATGCTATCAGGTTTTACTTTAAAAGTTCCAGACAGGTCCCATCATAAAATCTGTAGCTCCTATCTTAGTGCTCATAACTAATATACGAACCTTTGAAAAAAGCGCCTTGCATGTTCTCTTGCGTCTGTCCTTCATCCATTATTATGATTTTCATTTACACGCTGGTATTATTGAGCTTAATCTACGAGAGATACACACTAACGATAAGGGACACTGTCCACTAGTAACTTTAATAAATTTTAACAAAAGTTTACACATTCGTATCACACTTTCCTTATTGGAATATTAATTTTTACACTAATAAAAGGAATTAAATCCACAATATACTGTTTCACTGTTGTCGGTGGCACTGAAGCTAAGTTTGTTAACTGAAACATTCCCATTTGCACCTGATGCGCTGCGCGTACGACGAACGCGGAACTAACTAGACTATTTCGGATCGCACTTAGACCACAAGTCGCCTGGCACACATGAGATCAAAAGTTCGCATAGATAACTAAAATATATATCATTTAGAATATGAAGAAGTGAGTGTCGTGAAAATTATAGCAAAACAGATGGAGAAGTCAGGATATTCTAATGATTATCTGAAGAATATTATAAATCTTGTATGTGTCAACTATAGCAGTCCAAAATCGATGATGATGCAACTATTGCGCTTGCGCCGATAAATGCCTATTGCTAATTATAAATAGAAAGGAATAAGTCACTGTGTCAATGTTTGTATCACACTCAAACAATTAAGTAGCTGATCTATTCTAATACGTTTGATTCATTAGTCTACTTTGATCGCGGTCAGTCTGGAATTATCAGTCTTCGCTCCACAAGTTTGGCACGTGTACAGTGAAATAGTCAAAAATAAAGCATGTGATATACTATAATCGAGTGATGATTATTTATTATGCAAACGGTTTCTTCTAAAGTAAATTATTTCTACAAATTTTGGATTGCAGGTAAATTAGTAGCCGAAATCTCATCAATATCAAGATAGAAGCCTAAAGAAAGTCAAGAAAACCAAGAATCAGGATGTACTCACTTCTTAAACTCTCATTTTTGGTCAAAGTGTGTCCTTTTGGTATTTCGTTGGCCAGCGTCTTGTCTATGTTTTCTTTGACGCGCTCGTGCAGTGGGTCTCGCCATTTTTTGACAGGTCCATCGTCTTTAGATGGCTGCTTTTGCAATGAAGGCTTTCGCGGTGGTAGCTGTAAAGATGATCAATGTATAATTTCAGTACTTATTTCTAAGTTATCAAAAATGTATAAAAATATTATTATGTACGTAATCTAACCTTTGAAGGTGTTTTTTCAAGCGGTGCCGGTGGTGGTTTGGCTGGCATTTTTGATTCTGTCTCCTCGGTTTTAGCTTTTGACTTCTCAGCAATCTTAGTTGTCTTTTCCTCTAATTTAGTGACCGGTTTATTTTCTTTATTCGTTGAATTAACAGCGTTCTTTTCATTTGTTGTTTTGTCATTAACAGTTGTTCTATTTTTGAGCCACGATGGCTTTGGTTTTTCGTTATCAATAGTATTTGTTTTGTTAACTGATTTTTCGTTAGTTGTGCTATTACTTTTTGTACTTTCCGGATTCTTTTTGTCTACTATAGTAACAGATTTATCTTTTGATTTATCGTCTATAGTTCTAACACTTTTTAATGTCGGTTTTTCTATTTTCTCAGAGCTTGCTAGTTTATCTTCTAGTTTTGGGATTTTTTCTATAGATTTAAGTGCTGATTTAGTGAATCTGGATTTTTCTTCAGGAGCTTTTGATTTTTCAGCTAACTTTGCTGCTGAAGGTTTGACTAGTCTTTCTTCAACAGTTTCCGATACGCCGTTTTCTGCTTTATCTCTTACTGTTGATTGCTTCTTGAGTACAGCTGTAAAAAAAGAGATTATAATTTATTACATGTTCGAGATTGTTTATTGCCTACTTTGCGTTCAAGCTTATTAAGTCAGTCTTGGCATTAGTAGCATCACATACTATTCAAGCTAATTCAGTGTTTCGACATCTCAAAACAGCGATAATCCATTTTTTCTGATAATATTTTTCAGCGTAACTTTAATCACTGTCTCTAACAGACTACCTTGAGATTAATTGCACATTAGCTTAGTAAAATTAACGGAAGCACGTGTTTGATGGTGGCCAGAGACGGCGGCGGCCGTTGCAGTTGATAGCATTCACGCACGTAAATAAACATGGCCGATGCCAAGATGGCCGACCTTCGCTATTTTAGTGTTGTTCCTTGTCAAAATTGACTATTAAATGGGCAACTGGATACGCAAATTTTGTTACATTAATGTGGAAAATTATACAATGTTTTGTAAGTATTCCGTTTCCATCACTAAGAAGGTAAATACAATGTACCAAAATACTTGTATTATATTATATTATACTAATGTTATAAATCACATCGTCATAACCCTAACATTTCAGTTTATTTTGTAAAAGTGTGCGCCAAGCTAAAAATACTTCAAACGGTCGTCTCAGGCGCGGAATGCTTCTTTAAAAACAGACGATTTTGAGACGAATCATTTTAAACTTGAGAATGCTTTTGCCATACTGATAATGGGTTGATCGAGACTGACTTCCAAAGAATAGCAAAATTAAGCTAGTGAGTAAACCCTAAACGAATCTATAAAACAATTCTGAAGCTAAGCGATTGCGATGCTACATTGAGATGAATGAATTAACTACATTTTTAGTTAGGTTGTGTGAAACTGAAAATGCAAGTCATTATCTTCAGAGTCTGTAATCCGGAATACTTCATACATGCCATCTATATTAAAATTCTGAAAGTCACTATTTCTTCGGCACTGAATCAAAAATCAAAACTCTACCTTTTCTTTCTAGAACACGCAGTTAAAAACTTCCACTTCAAATGTATAGGTCACTTTCAGATAAACACTCATCGATGAAAACTTGTTTGTCACTAAAACGATTTCTCAGCCAGTTTTCCTTTCGGTTTTTTTCTGATTACACGATTTAGGGTAAAGGCACAGGAACACCGAACCACGTAACTCGTCGGTCCCAAACTCCAGACTGTTAAAATTTGGAAACGTGTGAGTGTGAGTCGATTATTAGGCCGTGTCCCCTGCCAAAGTTTCTGGCAGGTACTGACGTCAGCATTGTACATATATCAACAGCGAGATATTATGCACTCTGAAATATAGTTCTCATAAAGTAGCGTTGGTATAAAAGTTTTCGATGAAAAAGATAATATTAAAGCGTTGTTGGGAGGTGTGTTCAGATTTACGTTTATCAAGTCACATTATAGTGAACTGTAAACTCTAGTAAATACGGAATTTAAAAAATAGGACTTGAAACCATGTGTACAAGATTTAAGACTCTAAGATTTTATCAGTATTTATTTTATTATTAACCCAAACACGAACATCTGGCCCCAAACTAGGATTACATAGGCATATGAGTGAGTATATGAGAACCAGAGAATAAACCTTAAAATACACAAATATACCTACATAGACACAGACCAATGAACTCTGCTCATTACAGAAATGTTTTGCCTAGGTGGGAATCAAGACTCTTGGATCAGTAGTCAGGAACACTGTTTATTATATATAGTATATCATCACCATCATCATCAAGTTTGTACTACTACTACTACTACTCTAAAAAAGCGGCCAAGTGCGAGTCGGACTCACCCATGAAGGGTTCCGTAGCAGCAAGTAACATAATATAAAAGTTCTTAAAGTTCGTTGTAGGTAAATTGCGGTTTACGATTTATGACGTATTAAAAAAAAACTACTTACTAGATCTCGTTCAAACCAATTTTCGGTGGAAGTTTGCATGGTAATGTATATCATATATTTTTTTAGTTTTATCATTCTCTTATTTTAGAAGTTACGGGGACACACACACACACACACATTTTACCACTTTGGAAGTGTCTCTTGCGCAAACTATTCAGTTTAGAAAAAAATTATACTAGAAACCTCAATATCATTTTTAAAGACCTATCCATAGATACCCCACACGTATGGGTTTGATGAAAAAAAAATTTTGAGTTTCAGTTCTAAGTATGGGGAGCCCCCAAAATTTATTGTTTTTTTTTCTATTTTTGTGTGAAAATCTTAATGCGGTTCACAGAATACATCTACTTACCAAGTTTCAACAGTATAGGTCTTATAGTTTCGGAAAATAGTGGCTGTGACATACGGACGGACAGACAGACAGACAGACAGACAGACAGACATGATGAATCCATAAGGGTTCCGTTTTTTGCCATTTGGCTACGGAACCCTAAAAAAAGTGGCGTTTTTTATGATTTCGCCAAAATTCTTATATATTTTTTTACAAACTTATTTGCTGACCTTACCGCCGCCCACCAAGAGAGATGTGACCAAGATGTGACGTTTTATTCAAACTTTTCTGATATATACATAGGAGGATTATCTATATGTAAACAATCCATTTATTTTTATCCAGGAGCTTTTTTGTGTAAAGCTGTACTATTATACTTTGTACAGTATCCTTGACTTTGAATTGAATCATTGGTGATTTATTTATAATGAAATATTTCTTTACATTGTGGTGAGGATAAAATTAGTTATAAATAATCAAAATTATACCCATATACAAAAAACGATGTTTTCAAAGGCATTGTAATAACACATTTCCCAACAACTTTTCCCAGGCGGAAAAAATGTATCTTCTCTTACAGACTAAATAATAATTATTATAAATATAATAATAAAAATGATTTCGCAAACTGACTGTGTTCCTTGGATAAATTTGGTCAGTTTTAGCAGCAGAAGCCCAATTTTATAATAGTGTTTTATAATAATATTATATCTATAGAAACGCCCTACCCATAATATGCTTCTCTAATTTAAACATATTCTAGCTACAAAGTTATAACTACTCTCTTTAACTTGCATTTCCTAACATTGCAGCTTCGAGGAACGGGAAACTATTTCATATGAAACTAGAAACGACCTTCACCCACACACACCGATGTGTTCATAATGGCATCTTGTACAGTAAATAACGATTTTTGCTTGCTAGCCTTGCTATAATTAAAATGTAGAAAAAAAATCTTAGTTTAATTGAAATAAGACCATATTTTATAACCGATGTTGAGAGTGAACGAGAAAATAACGTTTTTGGTTACGATACCCATACAAGAAGAAGAACGCAAGAATGGCGTGAGTAACAGCATCACGAGTGCACCTCTTTGTCCTGTTTATAGAACAAAATAGACCCCTATTTTAATATATTTTCATTTAGTACTCTAGTAACTGGCTGAAACGTCGTTAATAAAATGAAACAAATTCTAAGGCTAGTACGATTTGATAGAACTAATCCTGGTAAACTCAAAATCTCCTCAGAAGTATATTTACGCTACATAGAAGGAGCCAGTACGTAGAACTGGTAAAAAAAGATTTCAATGGAATCTGGGTCGTTCTTCTTTTTTATCGACAATGAGTTTTCTCCAGTAATTTATGAACTTAAAATTATATAGCAAAAATATAAGTACTACAAAAATATTCATACTCTACCATAGAATGACAAATGAATTGTATTATCATCTCGTAGATACTTCACTTAATTATTACTTGCGAAAAAAGTTACAAAGCGGGACGGAGGTGTCCGCAATAATATTTTTGGAGACGTGACGGAGGTGTACATTTTGATCAAAAAGTTTAGCTAATAAATTAAATTTTACATGGTACGGTAGTCCATCTGAAAAAGGGTACCACACACAACATATAGGACATATTACAAATCATCAGTAATACGTTATGTAAATGCTAAATATTGATTTGAAAGTTTTGCCCATTGTCGCAAAAAAGAAGAATGACCCATCTACGTACTTACTCACATAACATATTATCGATTTACACTACACTAGTTACTATATTAACGTCTTTAAATAGGCTTTCATTAAATTTTTACTTTTAATTTTAACTCAGTGATTAGCAAATGTTTATCAGGGATTTCTGTGATTTAATGTTTCAGTTATTTAATTAACTCATTATTTTAACCTCCATCTAACTAAATGCGTTTTAAGCTAAACCTACTCCATACAACAAACATTTGTAGTTATACTGGACTGTTATTATTTTTCACATTGTTTATTTTGGCACAAAAGTATTCTGTGTAAGTTTTCAATGCGGTTCTCACATGCATGGACGTAATGTCCCCCGGGAACGTTTGCCGCGCTGCAAGATGCACTAGAATGTAGGTATGCTACAAATTTAATGAAAATTGCCCGTTTTCTTAGACGACTCCTAATAACTCATTTAAATTCCAGCTATTTATAATCGTAAATTTGCAACTTAATTCTCCCGAAATAGCTCATTGCGTTTTAATGGCGGAAATAGAGGAAATATCAGTATTTAGACGATTTTGTGAGAACCATCCATACTAAATAAGTTAGCTTATCAACTTCTTTGGGAAATCAACTTTATAATTCACATTTTTTTTTAATATTTTTTGATGCCAAGGGATTACCGGTTGTGGATTAAAAAACCTTAACTAATCTCGAACTGCTGGCGCGGCTACTTGTAAAGTTACTTAATACTGCGTGTTACGGTAAGAAGAGTTTCTTTTACCACGAAACATATTCTAACAGAGGACAATGTGTGGATTTAGAGAAAAAATCATCAACGAGGGCCGGAAATTATGACCCTATAGAAAAGAGTTCAACGAAGAATGCGCATCATACTCGCACACAAAAGACATCAACGACAGCTGCAAATGGCCTCATAGAAAAGACATCAACGAGGATTGCAATTTAGTCTCACACAAAACACACAAAGAAACTACTGAAAATGTATATACACGGTGTAAAAAATGGTATAGGACTATCACAATTAACTGAACAACTTTTGTTCTACGACTTTTCAGAAATCGCAAAGAAATTTTGTGACTTTCCGTACAAAATTGGTTGTGCCCCATGGAAAGGAAACGTGCATTTCTAGAAATCACCTTGCGTACACATAGGTACTTGTTTGTGAATCATATCAAAGATATAATTGCCATTAGTCTTCGATAATATCTAATATGTAGGTAGTCTGTGTGGAAAAGAACCGACATGGCTTTGAGGGTGTAGCAGGACTATAACCGTATTAGATATGTTGACAATATTTTCACATAATGTCGTTATAGTTTAACAGTACTTGATACGAAAATATCACTAATGTCAAACATTTTTCGACTATCTATACAAAAATGGTAAATCCGGAGACTTAACAAAAAATGACGTTTATTTAAAAAGCGGTAGAAAAATCACCTTGTATATACTGGATAAAAATAACCATTAGATAGAAATCAAAAGGTCAGTTCTTTAAAAGCCACGATGGTTCTTTACCGTACACTACGCAGATATGACAATTAAAATTAGGTATAAACAAATCAAGAGTTTAAGTACAACTCACGTTTCAAAGTTTTCGTTATTGGCGAAGGAGTTTCCCCGTTCGCCGGCGCTGCTGGCTCAGCCTTCGTCTCCACCGGCTTCAACCGCTTCTGTACCCAAGGTGGCGGAGCATCTGCGTCCTTGTCTTTCACCCAGGGAGGCCTATAGGCCTCTCTCTTCGGCCCCGTGTTGCTGACGTTACCAATCGGCATGATGTTCTACGGAGAAAGTTTTGTTGACTTGTTGATGTTCTCAACATGTTTTTGGACGAAGTGTAGGTAATGTGGTTTATCTTGATTGCTATAGATTGACCCTTTCGATATAGTTTGACGTAGTCTGTGTAAAAAGATTTTAATCCCCTAACTGTCATAACGATCACTCAAGCTTTCAACTTTAAAAAAAAAACAGATTTTCAATATTCGCGATTTCGTAATGGAATTCGTCATTTGTTTTTTTTTTTAAGGCAGAGGTGGCAAACGAGCAGCCGGATCACCTGACGGTAAGCGTTTAGGTGAACACATTATGTTTTGACTTGTTATTGGTCATTGACATCTGAATACAATATTATTTTTGTTGTCATCCAAACATATCAGAATTCTTTAAAGGTACATATGTTAAAAGTTCCTATTTTCAGCTCAGAATTTTAAAATTCAGCTATTTACTCAATAGAGGAAAAGTAATAGATTCCGAGCAGAACCACCTGTTATGAAAAGAGATATGCCGTAAGAGAAGGGACTCTACAAAATATTTACGAAAGAAAGATCGCTACGAATTTCTACGTCGATCGTTTTTTACTAACTATTATCTCTATTTCGAAAACAGTCTATTTAGAAAACAACAAAATATAATACCAACGAAATAATGTACCCCGTAATATAGTAAACTAGATAGATATTCGCCAACGCTGAACTCGCCTCATTCATTCCATTCAAAACAGCACAACCGAATTATTTTTAGTTCAGCCGTCACCAAACGTGCGATATTCCAACTCTTCTTTGCGCTCGTTCGCGTGAATATTACAATTATACATAATGATTTCATTTTACATCAAAATATACTTCTCTATATCAGAGTATGATGTATTTGTTTGGTAGAGGTTGGTGTAAGGACTTTTTATGGCGACTCTGTCAATTTATTTTATTCTTGTAACCTTTAAGTGAGTAGGTAAATAAAATCTGCTACGATGATCGATGAAGGATAATACAAGGATTGATTTAAAGATTAAATGTCTTATGTAGGAGTAGGATATGATAACTGGGCTTCTATCTATACTCATACTGAATAACAACTTTTGTTTTATGATTCTACTGAAATTAAAAAAATCTACTCTGGCAAAGTTGTTTGGGTCAATATTTTCATTTCGGATCAGATGGGCTTCAACGCTAAATGACCGTATTGGCTAAACGACCGCCATCTAATACGCTATGGGACCATATACATAGGGTTGATAAGGAAGTGGTCATAAATTCCTCATCAAAAATGGGGAAGAGGAATTTTTAAAAATCGGTTTTGTGATTGAGTAGGAGGAAGAGGAACCACGAAAAAATGAGGAAGTTACTAATTATGAGGAAGAGGAATCCTCATCAATCCTAATATGCAACTACCACCATCTACCATCTAGCTGTAAACTATAGAGAAAAACTGAAGTGGAAGAAACTTCTCATCGTTTTGTCGGAATATCCTACATAAATCTGGGGAAAAACTCGTTGTTTTGGTGAACTGAGACAGAAATAAATTTTATTTCAACTGGCAGGCCATGGGTTGAGTGGGCAGAGATATAAACAACCGAACCGTACATCAGCTGTTGGAAATTTTGCTCGGCGGGGTAGTGAGAATATAAGCATAATTTCATACATAATCACTTAATTGCTTTCAATCACAGTTCTCAGATTCACAGCAATATACTAGCATAAAGTTTGAATTTTTTTGAATATCTTACTCGTAACAGTTGAAAGATACAATGAATCTCTAACGCGTGGCACAGTTCACAAGACATAATATTTTTAATTTACATATTTTTTTTATGAGCGTTAGAAACCGAAAAGGTTTTTTTGTTTTCAAAACATTTAATATTCTTCTCGAGAGTTGAGCGTTAGAAACCGAAAAGGTTTTTTGTTTCCAAAACATTTAATATTCTTCTCGACCGTTATTTTTGAAGGATGTACACGAGTTATTACAGTACTTTAGCTTCGAATGACAACTTTTTTAAAGTTCTCATCCCAGCTTGCAAAATTATTGTACCTTTGTACAGTATTAGTATTAGTTATTAAGACCCTAACGGAGCTAAAACCATTATAATGAAAAGTATAATATTTTTCAATATTGCCTACTCTACATAGTAACTGTATTTAATATTGAGGATCAAAAATAAGCCCTTTTATTTAACCCTGATGATAAATGGCAGTTGCTTGGTGTTGGAAAAAACCGCACTACAGATATGTGCAATGCGACATTCCTACTATAAAATCGAAGGAATACGATTCTTAACTTGAGTGAAGAATTCTAGCAATCGTGATCTTGAGGCGAGTAATTTTGGCGAACTTCATCAAAGGACGTCCAACATCAGATTTAACTAAATTCTGAGACTTTAAACACAGAATGGTTATAACTGCATTGTACATAAACTGGATGTAAGTATATGGAATATTTGGGAGTAGAAGACGCTGATGTTTCCTACATGTGAGTGCATTTCAGGACCATTATCTTTTGGGCACAACAAATTATGAATATCACCAATGATAACTATGTCATATATTATGAATACTTGTGTATTGTGTTGGTGTTATGTCAGTGTGTATAATAAACTAATGAAACCACAAAACACGAGAAAAATTAACGCACTTTTATCCAATACACCAATCACTTCAACTGGTCATATCACAAGGGATTCTCAGCCAGTTATTACTGAAGTCGCCAAATATTTTCAGCTCGGAAAACTTGTATGAATTGTCGGAAAACTCGGATGAATTTCGGAAGGATCGTTTGACGCGGCGTGGAGCACGCGTGGCTTGCAACTAGCTCAAGAATTTCAGAAGCGGCCGCCGGTGCTGGAGTTTTATATAAATAGGTACGTGATGCCACGACCCGGCGAGACCAATGTCAGTTTGAGTGCTGAAAGTCTACTATGAAATCAAGCATGAAGCTCCCATCTGTACTATTGTCATTTCAAGTACTCTTGGGTTGGGCTGAAGGTAGGAATATGGTTTATGGTCCGTGTGCCATCCAATTTTTCGTTTTTACTTATTGTCTGACAGAAACGATCGGAACGTAGACTATAATAGATGCAAATGTTATTTATATTAATGTGATCATGTTAAATGTTAGTGAACACAATAAAAATCACAATGTTTTCATGTCTTTAGAATGTTTTATATCTACTTAGAATTGTTTTCGCTTTTGGAGCATAAGCTAGTCGGTTTCGCAATTCTATTCGTATGCAGAAAGTACATAATTATATTAAAACTAAGGCGATTATCACACGGGAGGCGGTTTCGTTAGTGTGCGATTCGCCTTAACGTATGTAGGTCTTCCATATCTTCGTAATCTTCATGTATTCTTGCACTGAGTTTTTTAATATGCTCTTTATCAAAATAGTACAGATATAAGTAGTACCTCCCTTCACTGTTTTTAGACTTGAATCATAGAGCTTGAGTCTATCATAAGAGACGTTACACGTCCCATTGATTACGTGATTTAAAAGCAACACTGTCCAACCTAGAAACTCTTGGACTCATACAATTATCATCATCATCTTCCTGCCCTGTTCCCAATCACTTGGGGTCGTCACATGTCTTCTTCTTCCATTCTTCTACATACGAATATAACTACTGGACTCATACAACTATAGGGTAAAGGAAAAAAACTCAATCAAACGCACTCACTTCCCGTACCCATCGCGTTTTAAATAAAATGCCCGAAGCGTCCGTCAGTAGCGCGTCTATTTTGGACGCTTCCCATGCGCTCGCGCAGCTCAAACACGCAACATTTGCCGCGAACTATCAACGCCATTATTATTTACATTGATGATGGCTGTCCTAGAGTGGCAACGAAATTTTCCTTATGGTGGATGATGAAATTATGACATTGTTGCTGTGTGTTATGGATTCTGTAGTCTTTGGAATACTTTTTTTTTCTATCAAGCCGAAATTGTATATTTACAAATGGAACGAGATTGATTGACCTCAGCGGGGAGGATGTGTATTGTTTTTTAAGCAAGCTCCATTAAACAATAGCTTTAAATAAGTAAGCCTACATATCATATATTATGTCTCACTGTAACTCATCAATTTTTGGATTTGAGGACAAAAAGGTTAAGGTTATGCGTAAGTATGCGCCGCACCCAATGCATATAGAATTATTATTATCTTTCATTAGACTATACAGAGTGTTGAACTGTACTGGTTTTCAATCAAATTAATAAAAAAAATATCTTTAGCGTCATAAGCCAAAATCGTCGTTCAAACATAATCCAATGAAACAAGTAAAGATCCCTGAGGCAGACAAAACCACCTTTAATTATAAATGTAAAAAATTCATTGACCGGTTTTTATTTGAAACTAGCTTCTGCCCGCGACTTCGTCTGCGTGGACTTCAGAATTGGGTCCAGAGTCCAGAGAGAAAGAAAATGTTAACGTGGCGCCATCTAGAAACGAAGTAGAAATTTTGAGTTTTTAAGCATTCCTCCGGGAACCCTTAAGTTTTCCAGGATAAAAAGTATCCTATGTGTTAGAGCACTGCTTTATCTATTTACCTACCAAATTTCATCCAAATCCGTTTAGTATTTTCGGCGTGAAAGCGGAACAAACAAACAAACATCTATACTTTCGCATTTATAATATTAGTGAGATGAGATTCACAATTGGTAGGCCTTTAGCATTATTATACCTCATGGTAAGTGATGACCATGCCGCAAGATAGAAGCGGGCTTACCAAGATTCCCCAACGCAATGGGTAATGGTTATCTTAGCTTCATGCCAGAACACATTAATGATATTACGTTGATGTTTGACGGAAAGGCTTAGCAAAGTTAAGTCAGGTGAGCTCTGCAAATGCTCTACCACCAACCAAACATAAACTAAACTCAGGCGTTCAAAGTTGGACTTCGCCGGGAATCAAACCCGCTACCACCTCTTGTGAAACGGACGGACTATAGCTACTAGGCCAAGGATGCGGTTAAAAATAGGTTTGCGAAATACCTTCTATTTGATTTTTTAAATAATTATTTTGAG
Source organism: Coleophora deauratella (assembly GCA_958295455.1). Classification (NCBI taxonomy): domain Eukaryota; kingdom Metazoa; phylum Arthropoda; class Insecta; order Lepidoptera; family Coleophoridae; genus Coleophora; species Coleophora deauratella. The sequence continues at coordinate 5,343,036 of OY282409.1, read as the reverse complement.
GTGCAGCTCCAGTTTTTTTATTATCTGGCAACACTCTGTATCCAAGCAATTAAACCTGGTTACGGTCTTCGCCGCCCCACCTAGCTGACGCAAACTCCTTGAGATTTCGGACACTCCTGTAATTCAGAGGCAGTGGAGTATGAACTAAAGGGAAGTACTTCGGTACATGTTAATTTTGCGATATATGTACGATATTATGTAGATGATTCAAAGTTCGCTAGCTGTAACTAAATGTATCATTGTGTTCCTTTTGAAAAAAGTGCTTTCCTGCCGATATCCATAAAGGTATGCTCATACTAGCACCCTGACACACTCTTATTAATTGATATATTTTATGACACATTTTCTTTTTCTAGTATATTGGAGGGAGAGTAGGATAACTCAGTCATAAACTGTATGAAAGGGTCTTGCTATCGAGACGCTGGGGACGAAATACTTTTAAGTGTGACTTCTTTACGTAATTTAGTATTCTGTACTCATATTCGAGCACTTTCCAAAGTCCAAAGTCCAGAATTTATTTAGGCACCAAAATGTCTAATGTCTTTGCATAAGTACAAATAATTAGAAATATATGTTGTACGAGTTCCAGTTTAGGCAATGAGACCTATCTTACGTAGTTGCATTGTAAGTTTTAAACTACCTACTGAATCGATTTTGTTTATTGTACCTATTATAAATTTTGGTACCAAAGATCATGTACCATCAATGACCATACCATGAATAACGTGACGTATTTTACTCCATTCACCTTCGACCCACATACTTGACTCTAAAGTCCTTTCACCGATAAATAGAAACTAGAACAATGTCCTTACGCAGAAGATACGATAAAAAGTGTTAAATAAACAAAATATTTGATAACCCAAATCAATCCAGAAATAATCACACGTGCTATTTGTGATTCGAGTGAATAGGTACGGTTGTAAAAAAAGTAAAGATCGAGGATTGCTAAACTAAAACCGGGTTAAATCTACTCGAGCTTTTCTGACTAAACGTTGAAACTAGGATGGATTTACATGAAATTTGGTAGGTAGGTACAGTCGCGTGCAACTAAAAGTATACAGCCAAGTAGAGCAAAAAGTACTAGAAGGCACGGCTACCCTGTATACATTTAGGTGCACGGGACTGTACATAGATCGGACACTGAATTAACATATAGGGTACTTATTATTCCGGAAATTTAAACAGTTCCCGGAGGAATGGCAAAAACATACTTTTTTTACTTCACCGCCAGATGGTGCTGTCTTAACTTTCTTCATTCTCTGGACCCAATTCTGAAGTCAAATTAGGATTCCTCATGTTACGTGAAAGGAACCATGCCAACTGAGAACAAACTGAGAAAAAGTTATCATAGGTATTATATCGAAACAAAAGTTTGTAAAAATTTCAATTAATTATTTTGCACACTGTACCGTTTAGATATGTATAGCTACTTCCTTACTTACATACATTATATTTAACTCGATCTTACTAATTAATTAGTTCAGTCAAATTTTTAGCGTCTCTCGCTTACTTGTCTCTTTGTTGTAAAAAAGAAAAGTATTTGAACACAAAATGATCTTTGGAAAATATTTGTGGCTTGTTATAATTTTAGTTACCGCATCTGTGACAAGCGGCAGATTGCGATCCAAAAAAATGCTGAGTAAGTATAACTGAAATTTTGTGATGATTAAGAGTAACAGCTGTCAAATTTATACAGTTTGAGAGACTTTTTATCAACTGCCAAAAACTACATTTTGTTCTGAAATTGTTCATATTACTTATGTTAATATTTTATGACCTTCTCATACAATTTGATCATGTTGATTAACTTTTATACGGAGTTGTGTAGAATAAAATAAAGTTAATAATTATAAGTACCTTTTTTTATTTTTTTTTTATTAAAAATTTGAGTGCGTTTGACTACATCTCACCTGATGGAAAGTGACGATAGAGACTATACAATAAAATAGTCTTGTTTGTGTCAAGCGAGACATGATCTCAAATTTGCTTTTAAAGTTCAAAAACGGTGCATTCGGTCAATGTGCTGTCTAAAAAATTTGGACTCATGCAAGCCGTATTTTAAAAGTTTCAAATTTTTAACTCTGCCTTCCATGTATATTTACGAATGCGCTGTATTTGCCATTTGCTCATGATGTGATATTATACACATGTCGTGGCCAGATCATAAGGATTGGCCAAATAATTAAATTACTGTCCATTACATCGCGGAGCTCCGACAAAATAGCGTTAACGGAGCCCCGCTTTGCGTCACAATACCAGTAACCCAATCTAACCTAGAGTTTCTTCGGAGTTCTTAACGATACAGCCAGTCATTTCAACGACCTGGCCAGGACATAATTTTTTTTTGTAAATGAACTATCAATAAACATAACTGAATCTTGATATTCTGTTACAGAGTACCAACTTTACAAACGAGACCACTGGAGAGCTATGCCTTCTACTTATGACAGCGTACTACAAACTCCAGTTGAGTACGTGGTCATCCACCATACAGAGAGTCCTAGCGCCTGCTACACTTCCCATGATTGCAGTGAAGCCATGAGGAGTATACAGGAGTACCACAATAGCTTGGATAGAGGAGATATAGGGTACAAGTGAGTGATGCTTACCTTTATTACCTTTTTATCATTAGATTACCTTTTTTTCAAGTACCATAACATTGTATCCCTTCTGAAGGGACGTTAGTTAGTTGCACAATATGCATTTTTGCAACTCTTTGTAACCGTGCCATCATAAACAGCTTGATGTTTTTCCTTTGCAGCTTCTGTGTGGGCAGTGAAGGAGGTGCGTACGAGGGTCGCGGCTGGGACCAAGCTGGGATGCACGCTCTGAGCGCCAGCAATTTGAGCATCGGAATCTGCCTTATCGGAGACTGGACTGGTGAGAACCACAGCATTTTACGTTGACTGCACATTATACCCGCAAAAGGCTCTCCTTTAGTAAAATTCCCCTAAACTTCACAACTCATTTTTATGACATTTTATGAAATCTCGCTCACCAAGCCGTGTTGAAACCGCCGGAAACCATAAACAACTTAAGGAACTTTGGCTTCGTTTGGTTCTGAGAGATCTGCAATCGCCTTGAGTCTTGAAATGGGGAGATTTTGGTAGAAACGAACAACAAAAATATCTTAACTTACTACTTACTGCAATAAGTTTTTGTTTTTGGCGCCTTTGCTACTTCCGAAAGAACTCCGCTATTATGAGGCCTAAGAAAAAATCTCTCATACTCTTTAACTCTTTGACTATGTATTGGTTTTATACGGCAACTCTTAACAAAACTCCAAACGCTGAATCTAATGTACAGATTGATTCTTAAAAATATACTTTTATACAAAAGTACATACTTTGTTTAATTATTGTATATCTTTTGTACTCGTATTTTTAGGAATGTCTTTTTAAAAATATTATGAAAATCTTATATTATATAATCACATAAAAAGTGACGACAATATTTTTCGAAAAAACCAATCCTACACTTACTAGAAATCACTTTTTGCTTAGAGAAAGGTTTCTTTAGAATCGGCCTTATTAATTTTAAAAAAATAATTATAAGTTCATACGAGAGACGATTTCTTGTAGGCCTCTCCTGAAATTATATAATTATTGTACTTAGTTCAGTATCGTACTAATTCATATCTGGAGGTGGCTTCCTGCAAGCGTCACTATACATAACATAGTTCATAAAGGCTCAAGGCAGTGAGAATTCTATGATCTATCTAATAGATACCATCGCCAATCAAGAATATTCTTCTCCGTTATTAATTCTGTAATATATACTTTAGTTATAGATACACTTAAACTCAGAGGTATTTTTCTTCAACAGTGAAACTTCCTCCTCCAAAACAACTTCGCACAACTAAAGCGCTGATATCTCTCGGAGTCCAGAAGGGGGTCATCAGTCCCTCGTACAAGTTGGTTGGCCACAGACAGATTGCGGAGACCGAATGCCCTGGAGACGCTCTCTTCAACCATATCTCTAAGTGGCAGCATTTTGAACCAGGACCTGTGGGAATTTTGATAGATTGAAATTAGAGGTTAAGGCTATGTTTAATAATTTTTTTTTATAAATACGTATGTAAAAGTGAATTTCTTCTGCTGTTTTATTTTCACATATGAATACATTCATATTGTACATATATAGGGTTATTGTGAAATAAAATATAAATCGTGGTGTCTACTCAAGAAACTGACCAACATTCCTCAAAGAATCTTACATATTTCTTCAAAAAAACATTTGGATTTCCCACATAGTCAGCGAATTAGCTGATCTATATGAGATGTCCATTTTTTTTTAGATTTGAGTATGGATTTTTATTTGAGATTTGAGTATGTAATTTTTTTTGAGATTTGAGAAAGTTGTTTTATATTAGCATAAACATAAGGTCAATTTTTATCAAGTATTGTAGAAGTACCAATATAGGGACATACATCAAGAATACATATTACAGGATACAAATTTCAGAATGTTTGATATTATTTGACTACGCCGTATTTTTGACCAATTAGCAATACATATCTTTTCGGCTTCCCTTATCAAAGCAATTCCTTGAAGAATGAATCTAATTATTTTTAATGATTCATTTGTAAATTTCACCACGGAGATTGTTCAAAATCACACTAATGATAGAATAGACATAGACTTTTAACCATCAAGGAATCACATAGCTACCTAGCTAAATACATATATTTACTTAAGCGATTACTTAATCGACTCCACTTAGATACCATTTACTAAAGTGTAAACAAAAATACAAATATTTATGTACATAAACTACTCTCTCCAAACTTATTGATAACAGTTAAGAACAAACATACTTAGGTACGTAATTTTGATAGCACCAGCGAGATTGTATCTTTGCTATGAGCGTTTATCAAAACCTCATAGGTTACCGACCGCAAGTTAGTTTTAACAATTCCAATAGTAATTGATAAAGTCGAATCAAAAGTGACTTCGAAATTGTATAGTGGTTCTCGAAAAACTGTAAACAACTTTTAATACAAGTGTCAATGCGATTTTTTTTTAAGTTTATTTAAAATGGATAACCCTGTTTTGATACATAAATAAGTACGTTTATTTTTTTACGCTCTTTCGCAGGCTGATTTGCTGTATCCATCCACCAAATGTTTTCAATTAAATGTAAATTAAAATTCCCATTCATAAACGCTATATTTATCTTTCTTTTCTCCGATATTTTCCTCTCAGAAATAAGAACACAATCTTTAACACCTTGACTGCCATTTGTCGTCCGCGCCGCCCCGGCCATTATCGCTGCCTGCCATACCTGTGCGATAATGAATTTCGCATATTTTCACATTTCATTACGTTGTGTAAGTCACATTCAAAACATCTCTAGCTACTACTAAACCGAAACATATTCCTCAAAACTAAGTTGGGCCGTTTTGAGACTATTATGGTCCAAGTTGTGGAGCTCAGGGCGAGAAAGTGTCAGTCTCTTATTTGAGACAACGGCGGTCAAAGTGTTACTATACAATACGCATGCTTATCTCGTATGACGATTCGAACTTGAGATGGGCAGGGTAATTCACCGGGGATTGAGATTACACTGACACGTTTACTTAAATACTAAACTAACATAAATTCGCATTCAGTTTACAGGCTGCTTCGACCGAAGATAATATAGGTATCCTTTGTAACCTATGTAGATATTAGCTCTTTGATTTCATTCGACATTTGTTGTGTATTTTCCGTATTTTCGATAGGTATAAAATGGTGGCAGACAAAGTTATGTTGTGGTTTGCCGCGTGTGCTGTTTTCAGCATTTCTGTTTTTGCTGTGCCGCTGCCAACTCCAGAATTTGAATACAGTAAGTGAATATTTGCTATTCTGTCTAACAACTGGCAACATTTTATTTCTAATTTTAACTCAGTTTTGTAGGATAGGTTTTATATAGATGTCCCAATGTTTTTTATCTTTTAAATATTTACATATTTCTTATGATAGCCATGTTTTGCTTTTTTTAAGGTTGTATGAAACGTTAACGTTTATGTCTCCACCTAAATGTAATGCCGTCTACCCCTACAACTAGAAAACACTAATGGAGAACAAAAGTAATTATCTCTAAATATAAGTAGGTTTTTCTGTCTTTTATTGTTTTTGTTATTTTATGAAAAATTTAAAAGATAACGACCCGTTGGCTAAGGCAAAGTACTGAATTTATACATTTTGATTTTATAATAATGTCGAAAATTAATTTCATAACTATTAATTTATTTAAAAGATATAACTTATTAATTTAAATTTTAAATTATTTATAATTGCTGGGCTTTTAATTATTTACTTTATTTTATTTATTCAGGGACCATACAGTCATACTCGTATAAGTAGTGTTACATACACATAATTATAATATTACAACAGACCTGGAGTCCCATAGGATATTTTTATTACATCAGATAAATGAGCTCTGAGAAAGAACTTGTGCACTGTACATGCTAATTTAAATTAGTCAAAAGTTTGCTAATAGCACTTTATTATTTAAAAATCACTCCCGGAAAAGTAAATGGTGGGCTCCATTCATGAAACTAACTAAAACTTGATTTCGATTTTATCCTAAGGATAGAACACATTTAGTACAGTCGACTCTCGTTAATTCGAAACTCGAGGGACTCTTAAAATATTACGAATTATCGAGTGTTTGAAATATCAAATGGTTCGAAATTTGTGAGAGAAAATAAATAAAACTTCGAATTATTAAGTGTTGATCAATTATTATTTATTAACTGCTATTCTATAACAATGACAAAAGTTTAGAGGTACATTCGTGAACATACATGTATTCATAATGTGATTTAATTAATCTTTCGAAAGAACTCTGTTCTTGCTTCAAAGCACATTGCTGCTGCTCAGACTGCTCAATAACTTTTTTTAAGAGGAAAAGTGCCTGAAATGCTTTTTCATCACTTTCGTTTTGTAGACAGAAGCTTTGTAAGGTATCGAATGAGGATCTTGCTTCCTTAACTGACACCTCTGCTAAAGGTTCTGATGTATCGTCCTCATCTTCATCGTTACTTTTTTCATTCGTATCTGTCGCAGATAAAATTTCGCCATCGGTTAGTGAACCTGAGACAGCAACATCTTCATCCACTTGAACAAAGTCAGAAAAGCTCACACCGCTGATGTCAACTAATGGTTCTATTGCTGGTTCTTCATCATCCATAAGTATTGGAAGATTTCCCTGATCTTCTTTTAAGAAACCGGATTTTTTGAAGCAGTTGAGAATCGTTAGGGGTGTTACAGCTCTCCATGCCTTGTCAATCAGTAAAATAGCTGTCAGAACCGTGATATTTGCAGTTAGCTGCTTGTCGAGAGATTCTAAAACGAGGTTAACCATTTCTTTGCGATAGAACGTCTTAAAATTATGGATGATCCCTTGGTCCAATGGTTGCAATTTGGAAGTTGTATTTGGCGGAAAGAAGTAGAGTTCCATGTTGGACAATGTAGGAGGACTGTTGTGGACAGTGCAATTGTCTAAAAATAGTAAAATTTTCCGCTTTTGTCGTTTCATGTCCCCATTAACTGTTAAAAGCCAATAAACAGTTTGTCGTCATCCAAGCTTTTTTGTTAGCACGATAATCAGTAGGAAACGATTTCACTCCTTTGAAACATCGCGGTTTCATTGCTTTTCCTATCACTAAGGGTTTAAGTTTTTCCGATCCGTTCATATTTACTGCAAGTAAAACTGTCAACATCTCTTTACTATGTTTTCCCCATGACATTTTTCATCTTTAAAAGTAAGCGTCTTGTCCGGTAAACATTTGAAAAATAGGCCAGTTTCATCAGTATTAAAAATATCTCGGGCATCATAGTTTTCAATCAAGGTCTTCAATTTACCGTGCCAATCTAAGCAAACTGCATCATCAACACTTCCACTTTCCCCACAAACTTTTTTAAGCACAACTCCATTTCTCTTTTTGAAATTTGTAAGCCACCCTTCACTTGCCGCAAAGTTTTTTATGCTTAGAGTAGACGCGAACTCTTTTGGTTCTTCCTTCAACAAGTTTCCGCTAATAGACACCTTTTGTCCTCTACACTGCCTTAGCCAAATGACCAGGCTTTCTTCCAGACAAGGAAATTCACCTTTTCCGTACTCCAGCAGTTTGAGCAGCATTAATTTTCTCCTTGTGCTTTATTATGGTTGAGAGAGTACTCAGAGGGATCTTAAATTCTTTTGCAACATCACATTTCTTCTCACCTTCCTCTACTTTTTCGATTAACTTCTTCTTTTCAGCAATCGTCAAACATTTATACTTTCTAGGGCTCATGACTAACACAAACTTTTAATCTGTATACCAACGAAAGAGTAACTGAAAGATAACTAAACAAACCAATTCGTGAGAAGTGTGTGTCAAATAGTCAACCTAATCATAACAAAAACAAAGGCTCGTTGTGCGTTGATACAAGTTTGAACTTGTCGCAAAATGTACTTACAATCTTTCCGCCTCTTTCTTTCTGCAACTTTGAATTGTCGAGTGTTAGACGCCGATCAGTTCGAATTAACGCGTCGTTTTGTTATATAGCAATGATTTTTTCGTTCGAATTACCAAGTGCATAAAAATGTATTGATTTAGTTCGAAATATAAAGAAATTTTGTAGGGAACACGTGATAACTTTGAATTATAGAGAGGTTTGAATTATCGCAGGTTTGAATTAACGGCAGTCGACTGTATTTAGTAATATGTACTTAGAAAAATACATACGATGAATTAATTAAAATATATCTATTGATCTTCTTCTTATCGTGTGGGGCACATTTAACCGTTCTATCCACAAGGTGTAGACGGCGGTTGCCTGGTGTTGCACTTAGCATCACCCGCGGTCAGGGCACGTGTAGGGCATTTAGATTTACACCTACGGACGTGTGCAACGCGACCATCATACACATCTAGAAACCAGATGTGCAGGTTTCCTCACGATGTTTTCCATATCTATTGATGATTCTAAGGTTTCCCGTACTACACTCGCGAGTCTTGGGGTGCCGAAAAGGCCAACAACACTAGGCCTTTAACCACACCAGTGCCGTATGTGGTCATCCACCACACGTACATCCCTGGACGATGCGACACCTTCGAGAAGTGCAGCACGGATATGCGGGCAATGCAGAACTACCACACCAGCCTAGGATGGGGAGATATCGGGTATAAGTGAGTATTGTCATGGATCTACGATTAATAGACGAATAATTTTTTGTCCATAACTAGCATTTGCCAGTAGTTCCGACCACGTGTATACCGTGCAGTGTACAAAAAGCGAGAGGAGCTTGCAAAGCTTTCGAGAGCATGGAAATAAGTTTTTCGGGATAAAAATGTTGTAATTTACTCCCCGATCTCTATCTATAAGCTCTTTACCAAATGAATGTAATCGGTTGAGTAGGTATAGGAACAAATACTAGCATTGCTTATTCAAGTTGCAATTTTGGGGTTCTTAGATTGATTGCCGAGGAAATCCGATATTTTAACAGGAAAAAATGTGGCCTATATCACTTCCTGCCCCACCAACTATATGTGTGCAACAAAATATATCAATCCGTTACTCCGTTGCCAGTGAAAAAAGTACAAACAAACAAATAAACTCACTTTCGCATTTATAATATTATTAGGCATAGTGAGGACCATTTTTCATCAAAGATCTCAACTGATATTAAATTAAAATAAAATACATAATAAGGTTTCTCAATTTAAATTTGAACAAAACTCCAATAATTTTCATCAAAATATGTCATAACCCAGTTGGAGTTATCGAAACTCCATGCAGACATCCGCTGTCACCACTAAAACATAATTTCTTCATTTCCAGCTTCTGCGTAGGCAGCGACGGAGCTGCGTACGAGGGTCGAGGGTGGAAGGTGAGAGGGATCCACGCAGGACCTGCCAACAGCTACAGCATCGGCATCTGCCTCATCGGGGACTGGCGAAGTAAGGAAAGATCAATAATTTTTTTTACGCACGAGGCATCGATATGGCTGTTCTCCTATATCGATGGCACGAGGACATGTACAATACATCGGACAATGCTATTCATGTGGCTGAGAACATAACTTATTTTAGAACCTAATATTGAAAATATCAGCTGTTTAGCTATTAATCGATTTCAGTTACATTATTTTTTAAACAACAACAGGTGGATAAGACAGGTAGATAACAATAATATCCGGGACAAATCACACACGGTCATGTAGCCCCAAACTTGGATTCCCTGTATCTTGGGAACCAGAGACTGATATACATACACATATACATTTAAATACATACATATATAGATGTTATACACCCAGACTCAGAGCAAACATTTCTGCTCATCACTGAAAAGTTTGCTCTGTGTGGGGATCGAACCCACGACTCTCGGATCAGAGGTCAGGATCGCTAACCACTTATGCACCGAGGTGCTAACCACTTATGCACCAAAAATATGATTATGAAATTGTGATACGGTACTGATATAAATGAATCTATCAAATCCGAATGTAGATATAAATTATTTAAAAATAAAACCAATCCTAATAAAATAAAAAGACTATGTTTTCTCGAACTTTAGGTCGCTCTTAACAACTAACATCTCTTTGACTGTAGAGACAACCCTAGGCAGGTAAGTTTGTAGGTAGATTTGATATAACTTAGTAACAGAACCTCTTTGATCTGTACTGTATCTATGTACTCTATTTACACTCGTATCGTAGGTACTACATTAACAGCCCAAATAACAGCCCAACATTTCGAAAATACATTTTTGTATCCTCAGCGGAAGTGCCCCCATCGCAGCAGCTGGCTACCACAAGAGATCTGATCGCGGTTGGCGTGAAGGAAGGCATCATCAGCCCAGAGTACAAACTGATCGGCCACAACCAGACCATGGCTACAGAGTGCCCTGGAGGGGCACTGTACAGTGTTATTGCAACTTGGGACCACTTCTCGTCGAAAAAGTTTCATGTTTAATATAAACTTTCAGCAAAACTCTTTTGTTTCTTTTTTCATTAAAAATAATGTCTACTTTTGACCATATTAAAAGGTCTAATATCAATTCTTTGTAAACTTTTTCTTTGCGTTTTAAAAGTATCGATTTGCGAAGACTTCGAGATTCGATTATTCTCACTTATAGCCTAATTACTGTGTGAAACAGGCGAACTTCTAGCTTTAACATTTTGATTTTGATTTGAAAAGATAGTAAGAATAAATACTTATTTCTTGTAAATAAATTGTGTTTTTCTATTTATCATTTTTTTGCATAGAAATGTTAGTCTTCTAAAATTATTTTATACTATGATAAATTAGAAAAGATTCGATACAAATTCCAGTTAGGCAAGTTAGCTCTTAATGATATAAAAAAGGAGATAATTATGAATGGTTTTAAAGAGCATAGCATTAAAAAAAATCATAGCCACTTTTAAAGTGCCTTCTAACATTTTTGCTCGGATAAAGATTACATTCAAAGATTACAAGCAGCAGTAGGCACCCAACTAGCAAAATGTATCTTATATTTATCTCAAGACTACGTTTTTTTACTCTTATTTCACTCCTATATCCTCTTAAAAGCCTAGGTTTGGGCACCCTTAAAAGCGCGTTTAGTTTTAAATCCAATCTATATCAGTCAGTCTCTTCTCCTTTTGATCCAATTTCAAAACTATACACGGGGAAGACAGGCGTGTAAAATCTTCAAAGTTTGTTTAAGAGCTCGCCCTGACAGAGTGGATTGGATTATAATAATATTATAATAATAATAATATTGCGGGACAATTCACACTCGGTCACCTGGCCCCAAACTAGGATTCCCTGTATCTTGGGACCAGAGACTGAAATACATACACATATACAAATCAAAATCAAAATTAAAAAATCTAAATGTTTTTTATTTAAGTAGATGTTTTGCACATACTTTTAAATCGTCTTTTTTTCTACCTAGTACAATTACAAAGTTCCTACCACGCGGAACTTGTACATTCAACGTTTCGGGAAGTGTTTCCGAAGCGAGAAGAAGAGAATACATTTAAATACATACATATATAGATATAATACACCCAGACACAGAGCAAACAAATCTGCTCGTCACAGAAATATTTGCCCTGGGTGGGGATCGAACCCACGACTCTCGGACCAGTAGTCGGGATCACTAACCACTGCGCCACCGAGTCAGTCAAAAGGATTTCCTTATTGGATTTCCTTATTTCCTCATACATAGATCAGAACCAATTTATTTTAGAGGCATTAATTTCCTAACCTCGAAAAACTCATGTTTTTTTTTAAGATTATCTTGGTATTGCTGTTTCCCGTTATCTAAGTTCATTATCAAATATAAAAAAAAATATTGTGATTTTAAAAGTAAATAGTGTTGCTCTACCAATTTGCATTATTTTTGGTATTTCCAGTGCAATGTCCAAGGGATTAGGGAAATCAATATTTCAACGGGATAATTGTAGCCTATGTTACTACCCATTCCGCCAAGTAGTTAACAATCCAAATCGTCCCCATTGCAGGGACACGTGTCTCTTCCCATACCTTGAGAAGGCATACTCCACGCATGGGGGGCCAAGTCTGTTTCCGTGAAATATGTCTGTGCAAAAAATCACAGCGACCCGTTACTGTGTGTGTGTTATCGTGTGGCACATTTAACCGTTCTATCCACAAGGTATAGACGGCGGTTGCCTGGTGTTGCACTTGTGTTGTACTTCCTGGTAGGACTACAGAAGCGTATCATATTTTAGCATCACCCGCGGTCACGTGTAGGGCATTTGGATTAACACCTACGGATGTGTGCAACGCGACCATCATGCACATCTAGACATCAGATGTGCAGGTTTCCTCACGATGTTTTATTTCACCGTTAAAGCAGTCGGTATGAAAATGCACGTAAGTTTCGAAAAGGTCATTGGTGCACTGGCCAGGATTTGAATCCACGACCTCTGGTTAGGAGGACGGAGTCACTACTTGCTGCGCCACCGACGCTTTTTTGCATTGCCTTGTAATAGAAGGATAAACAATCAAAACCACTACCAAATAATTATGATGAGTGGCGGTCAGGAGATAAATTATAACACCAAGTCCCAAAAATATAAGTCCCAATTTATTTAATTTATTTTATTTATTAAATTGTTGACAAATAGTTCCTTAATTAAAAGTTCTTAGGTTTAAAGTGCACAAACTTATAATATTAGACAACGATTGTCTAAGGAAAAGTGCGAGATGTCCGCGTCCTCAAAGATCTGAAGAACAACAGCAGCGGGCGTGCGGGGGGTGCTTGCCTCTCGTGGAGACAAAGAAATGATGTCTAAGCATTTCAAAATCGGTATTGTTATATAAGTACCATTGGTAGGTACTGTTATCTCGTAACAAAATTAATAATATTGGTAAGCAAAGCCTAATAATATCTATTAGATTGCTATAAAATCCCCAAGACTCAACTCATCTTTCGGAAAATTGCTTTTCCAGGATTCTAGGATTCCCCTTCCATACCCGCGCATCTTGGGGAGCTAGAGGAAAATAACACTCGATCAATATCTATACAGGTATTTCGTGGTCAATTCACCACACAAACATCACATCAACGATGCAACAACTTTGCGACGTGCGGAAAACAAATGCGGACTTTGCAGAATGCCCACAGCAACTTGGATACGGAGATATTGGGTACCAGTGAGTTCACGATGTTAACTTATTTGTAGCGGCCCAAGAACGGTCCGTTTGGTCTTCCGTGTTCTATATTTTTCTTTATGTGATAGGTGGCAAACGAGCAGACAGATCACTTGATGGTAAGCGATTACCGCCGCCCATAGACACCCGCAACACCAGAGGAGTCGCAAGTGCGTTGCCGACCTTTGAAATGGGATGGGGGGATGGGGGAATGGGTTGGGGGGGCTGGGCCTCCAGTACCCTCACTCACTCGGCGAAATACAATACAAGCGTTGCTTCACGCCGGTTTTCTGTGAGGCCGTGGTATGACTCCGGTCGAGCCGGCCCATTCGTGCCGAAGCATGGCTCTCCTACGGTTAAATCAGATTAGGATTGCGCAGTAAACAGGTGATCACTAGTCTCCCTGGATGCATGATGGCTGGAAGGTTGTGTTGTAGTACCCCTCATCCCAAGCAACAACCAAGCGCGCACTTCTATAACTTAACCTAGTCTAGTCGTACTCGAACTTATGTATATCCATCATACCTCATACCCCCATCCCATTTCAAAGGTCGGCAACGCACTTGTGCCTCCTCTGGTGTTGCGAGTGTCTATGGGCGGCGGTAATCGCTTACCATTAGGTGATCCATCTGCTCGTTTGCCACCTGTCACATAAATAAAAAAAAATAAAAAAAATAGCCAACGACCAAGAGTATACTAATGCGGAATGCTGATGATGATAATAACAATGATGAATTTATCAGTTCTTATTTATTATCTGTGTTTCAGACTCATTTCTGTGTTATTCTGCACAGTATTGTCCCTGCATGTATTCCTATTTTCTTATTGTTAGAAATAATTATGTCTTTCAATTTCTTGTGCTTTCCATTTGTACAGAAGTCCCGCCCCCTAAACAGCTGTCCGCAACCCAAGCACTGATTGCTTCTGACGTTCAACGAGGCGTCATCAGCCCCAAGCACAAGCTTATAGGTCATAACCAAACAGCTAACTCCAAGAGTCCAGGAGCTTCGCTTTACAAAGCCATATCCACCTGGAACCATTTCACGCCGGAGAAGTTTCGGGATCCTAATCATTATGGTAGCTTGAAGGAACTTATGGACCTAATTACAACAATGGCACCGGCTAAGTTTACTGATATTTGGATGTATAACCAATAAATTAATATTAAAGACTAGCGTTTTATTATTATTATTGGATGACAGAAGAAAGGCCTTATAACTCTATGACATAGCATCAAAACTACCTAGTGATACCAAGTGTCTTCAAGTCTTCTTCATGATGTCGTTGTCGGTCAACCTGTCGACGTAGAAATCTAAATAATAACCTGTCACTGACGAGCGCTTTACGTAGAGATTAAAAGACTGTTTTAGTTTGAGGTAGAAATAGACAACTATCAACCAACAATCCAGATGCAGATTGTAACTTAATTTCTCTTGCGTTGCTAATAGTACTTAAAACTTATTCATTTATTACCCGGCTTCAAATTTTCCACAACACTCAGGTCCGTTTCGGTTAATCGCGAAAGAAAAAGAAGAAAGAAATGATTCATCGACTCGTCTTACTTACGTATTTATAACGATCTTTGTCTTTTGAATAATAAATACTTACGTATGGCATGATCAAGAAATTTCTTTTATTTATTATCTGTGTTATCATATCAGATACTTACTTACCTACAAATACTCGTAAAATAACTATTATCAACCCATTACTATTGATTGATACTTAACTCTTATCAAATCAAGATCGTTATCTCAAGCCTTTGATTCTTAAAACTGTTTGCCAAACAATTCCAAACGCAATAAGTTGCATATTGGTAGAGGTTTTTGACATCAACAAAAAGTGAAACGATGTTCTTGTTAAAGTTTCTTTGTCTCTTATTGGGAGAATTCAATCAAAATTTACCTTGCTCTAAAAGTAAGTAACCAAACAGTGATTTTAAATAACCATTTCTTCTAAGTTCGTGTGAGTATCATAAAAAAGAAGTAAACAATAACATTCCATAAAGGAACGCATACCTAAAACTCTTTCACTAAAAAGTTTTGATTTCCTATAATAATAATTATTAAATAGATGACCAGCTGATCAAACGCCCGATTGACTTTGGGCTCCTTCGGGAAAATTGTTGTGTTCCGTATGTGAGTATAGTCTGTTTAATATAAGATATTTTCCTGAAATCGAATAACTGATTTAACATGTGTTGTACATGTTAAATCAGTTATTCGATTTCAGGAAAATATCTATCAGAAAAGTTTTAGATCATATTTAGGGAAGTGTTGTAAACCCAGTGTTTTTGCCTGGTGTTAGTATAAATAAATATAGCATGTAAAAAAATAGTATAGGACTAATTATCCGAAGCTAAAGATTTTAAGCTTTTAGTTGTTATGTTGAACAACTGTTGTTCTACGACTTTTTCATAGAAACTGATACAAACTGATCACCTAATTTGCCAGATTCATGTGGAAAGTCCATATATCTTTCGATTTTAACAATGTCATCATAATTCAGTACAACGCTTACGTATTCCTACATTGTTTTTGTTATACCCCCTGTATAAGCATAAACATATACATATCTCACTATCTCATCTCACTAATCTCATCTCATCTCACAAATATTAAATTCGAAAGTATGGATGTTTGTTTGTTTGTCAGTTTGTTTGTTCCGCTTTCACGCCGACACTACTGAACGGATTTGGATGAAATTGGTAGGTAGATAGATGAAGCACTCGGCTAACACATAGGATCCATTTTATCCTGGAAAACTTAAGGGTTCCCGTAGGAATGCTTAAAAACTCAAATTTTCCACTTCGTCACTAGATGGCGCTATCTTAACATTTTCTTTCAATTCTGAAGTCGCGGGCGGAAGCTAGTAAACAATATATTTTTACATTAATTTTTTAAGGCTTTATTTCCATGTTAATATAATTTTACATTAATTACACAAGATTTTTAATTCCTCTTGTACGATTCCGTTTATTCTGGCCATCTCATCACAGATATGACATTAGTGCCTCGACCAATATGGGGTGCTCAGCCCCCTACCAGTGTAACCAAACTGTCGCTACCAGTTCCTATGGTAGTGATCCACCACAGCTTCATACCAGGCGTCTGCTTCAGCTTCGAGGATTGCTCTGCCTCTATGAGGACTATGCAAAGGATGCATCAGGTTGACAACGGTTGGGCTGATATTGGATACAAGTGAGTTAACCATGTGATTTTCATGATGACTCTTTAGGAACTGTGTTTTAATTTCTATTCCTACTTTTCGCTTGAAAGGTGAGGTGGTATGCATGGTTGCTTGGGGACCGGCCGTGGTCCAGCTGCCAACCGACAATGATACTTGGAAGTCGTAATTGTATATGCATTCGTCCGAAGAAACATCGATAGCGTGACTTACTCTTCTGACAACTCTTCTGAATCTTTGTTTAAAACTCTTTCCAAAACAAGAGTGCTCTTAAGAACCTCCTTCAGTTTTTAATAACATAATGTTTACAACAACACTGACCAATGTTTTAACGTTTTTTATTTAATTATCTATATTTTAAAGCAGGTCTTAATAAATGTGTGTCAAAAGATTTCTTTTTGTCTGCCTTTTGCCAAGCACGCGCTACGCGTAGTCTTTTTTATTGAAATAGGACTGTGGGTTTAAAAATAATTTTACAAAGGCAGTAAGTAACATAGTGTAGCAGTCTAATCTACTCATGAATTTAAACAACTTTTGTTCTACGACTTAACAAAACTACAACAAAAAGTTGGCATCAGCGTCATCAGAAGCGATTAGCTGATTTCTAATGAAAAAATGAAAAAAATATAATTGTCCTTTTTAAGTCTTACAGCTAATACAAATATGGCTGAGACTTCCTAGTATGTAATGTTGTAATCAGAAGCGGTCGAGGCTCAGTGCGGCTTGCGTGGTCGCATCCATCACTACAAACACGGTCATAACCCGGATGGGTTTGACTGTTAGTGGCATTTATCTCGACCGTTTCCGTGCTTCGTAAGGCATGTTAAGCCGTTGGTGCCGGCTGCTATCGCTAGATGGCAGTCGTTAAGCCATGTCAGCGGCCTTATAGGCGGCTTGAAAACTTCTGACCCTGGGGTTGGCCACTAGCGCCACAATCTCCACCAACGCGGACTTGGCCCCTGTATGTGGAGTATGGCCTAACCTTCCCGAGGTATGGGAAGAGACCCGTGCCCCTGCAGCGAGGACGATATGGGTTGTTAACGATGTAATGTTTCCCCAGTTTCGCAGTGGGCGGTAACGGGTACGTGTACGAGGGGCGCGGCTGGACCCGCGTTGGGGCGCACGCGCGGGGCTACAATGCCCACAGCATCGGCATCGTCCTCGTCGGCGATTGGGTCGGTGAGTTATCAGGTCATGGTGAATAGTAGTATGATAGTGTTGTCGCGCAATCTGTACTAGCTCAAGAAGCCAATGTTCTTAGTACAGAATATATGTATAGGCAACAAAAGATTAACTATTTAATATGCAATGACAATGAATGATGAGTCGACCGTACAATTTAGTATAGTTCATCTTGCTTCGCATTTCCACGTCTCAATAAGGGCTACGTTAGCTAGATTCCAGGGCCTGACCGATACAGAGTTACCCCACAGTCGACTACGTCTCCAGTCAGAGCACAGATAGATTTGCAGACCTGTCCGTCTGTGCCCGGGTGCCACCGTCCATGATATATCGTATTAGGGTGCCTGGCCGGTACAGTTTACCCTTCACATTGTTGGGCACCCGCTGGACGTGGGAGCTGTGCCCCCACGGGGTCCTCCACCTTCCCCAATAGACCCGCCTCGGTTGCTCCAACTCGTAATCGACCGTTTTACCTTTGCTAGCCAGTGTACTTCCGAGGTACACTCCTGGGCGCGCATAATAATGCCTTGCCCTACCAATTACAAGGCTCCAATATCCTCAGGTAACCAAGCTTGGACCCATTGCGGAAACCTAACCGTTATGTACTGGTTTCCTCAACATTTCATATCACATGGCTCCTAACGGTCCAGCAATTAATTAATCATGAGCACTCACCGATTTATGCTGTGGTGTCTTTCACTGGCCTCGGAGTCCTTTTTACCTCATCTCCTCGCCGTGTGCTCGTCGGTTGTCACGTTCAAGACGCGCGCCATTTTTCTAACGACATAGTGCCAACGTCATAAACTAGTCAAGGCGAAAGCAGTGATACCACATCACAAAAATAGATTCACAGTTGTTTGTTGACACTTACCCAATTGTTTATGGCGACTCGCGCTGTGCGCGACACTCCCAACAACAAGAAGCGTTTATTGTAGCAGGGTGAGAAGATGGCGTGTCCACTCCAGGATCTTCTCTCTGGCGCGAACCGCAGCGTTCCTCCTACTCCGTACTTCTGTCTCACTTTGTTGAGGTTCTTCAGAGGCTATATTTTCATCTGGTTCGGTTACCTGCACATCAACCGAGGGCTCAGTGTCAAGTTCTGGATTATTTATATGATCAGTGTTGTTACTATCAGGACCCACATCATGTAGAGAGACTGCTTCGTCAGGTGTCGCTTCCGTACGGATAAGTGCCTCACCATCTTGAACTTGAGGTTCAACTTGTCCAGATTCTGTATTTAGATCAAAATCAATACTCGAATTGTTAGATTTATCTCGTTGCTCTTTGTCTTGCCCTTTTGTTAGTGGACTATCATCGTTATTCACTTCTAAGGGATAGAGATGTCCAATAGATCGCGTGAATAAGGAGTCTCCAACCTTTACTTTTGCAACTCTGCATTCACCGTCTGCACCTTTTATTAATTCGACAATTTTCCCAACTTTCCAATTTTCCCGATTTTTTGAGTCTGACTTTATTTGAACAATATCACCCATTTGAGGATCACAATTTGACTTGACCCTAGGTTGTTTGGGTGTATGTTGAGACCTTTCTCTCAGAGCTGAAAGATATTGATAAATAAACATTTTCTTGAACTCTTCCAAGATTTTAGTTCCCTTCTTCCAGCCTTCGATCAAGTTAGTTTTTGCTGTTGTACCAGTGCAAGGTGTCTCTAATAGTGATGGTCTTGATGTCAGACATTTACCAATGCTTAGGAAATCAGCTGGTCGTAAGACATGTGAAACCTCTGTCCCAACTTGTGTCAGTGGCCTGGAGTTGACGACTGCCTCAATTTCCTTCATCACCGTGGCCAGTTTGCTGTCGTTCAGCAGGTGTTTTTCTAAAGTCCGTTTGAGGCAATGTTTGACTAGGGCCACTAAGCGCTCGTAGAAGCCACCATGCCATGGGGCTAGTTGGGGAATAAATTTCCACTCGATCTTCTTTTCGATGCAGTAAGGGTGTTCCATCACTTCAGATGTCAATTTGAAACAAGTGGCATTATCTGAGTACATCCTAATAGGTAGGCCTCTAGTAGCTGCATATCTCCTTATGGCCAGAAGACATTCTTCAGCAGACAGATCCTTCACAATTTCCAAATGAATGGCTCGCACAGTCAAGCAGGTAAATAAGGCCACCCATCTCTTTTCACTGCCAGTTGCTGAGCTTACAAACAGTGGCCCAAAATAATCTACACCAGTAAAAGAGAAAGGATCATAGTAATTAACTCTTTCTGCTGGCAAAGCTGGTGCAGTCGGTAGTTTGTAGGGGCCACCTCCATGTTTTATACATTGTGGACATTTCTTGATAACTTGCTGTACTTGAGACTTTCCATGTGGTATCCAGTACCGTTTTCTTATTAAACTCAAAGTATGAGATGCACCTACGTGGTAGTTAGTCTCATGAGTTTTCTTTATTATATTTTTTGTGAACTCACTATCTTTAGGCAACAATATTGGATATTTCATATTATAGTCCCATGTGGTATTGGCCATGCGACCACGACACCTCAGCAATCCATCGTCATCCAGAAAGAGATCCAAATTTTTTGACAAGTGTGTGTTTTTGCCTGCTAGTTCATTGGGGAAGTGTTGTTGCTGTACTTTCTTAATTTCTTGTGTAGTCTCATCCTGTCGGTCCACTTGATCCTCCTGTATTTGCTGTTCAGGATCGTCAATTTCCATAGGAACATTATGAATGATATCCCGTTCCAAGAAGTCTTGTGGGTCTGTCTCCTGTTCTCCTGGAGTCCTATCCAGGGCCTCCCCAACCGAAAAGAGAGTCTGGTCTATTTCACCATGACGTTCCTTCGGCCAATTGGAATCATCGATTCTCAGGAACTCTGGGCCACAATACCAAAGATCTTTCTTCTGGTTCCATATATTAGGTCTTGTAGCAATGTCTGCAGGATTCAACTTTGTGGGAATGTAACGCATTTCTGTCTGCGGGTGGATGCGTTTGATTTCATTCACTCGGTTCGCTACAAATGGTGGAAGAAGCTTGTTTGATCTTATCCATCCAAGAACTACTAGACTGTCTGTCCACAGATACTCCTTTCGTATTGACAGGTCTAGATTTTCTTTTACATAATTGAGTAGCCTACTCCCAATTAAGAAACCCAATAGCTCTAGCCTTGGTATCCTTAAGTCGTCTCTGTCTTGCACCTGGGAAATACGGGATTTAGCCATCACAAAGGAGACTGCTGTTTGTTGGTTTCCTTGGGTTTTCAGATACACTACTGCTGCATATGCATTCTTTGATGCATCCGTAAAACAGTGTAGCTCGTGCTTCGTGTCCTTGTCTGGAAAACTTATTCCTATATACCTTGGGAGCTCTACGTCTGTCACATCCTTTAGACTTTCTAAGATGGATTTCATTGTTTGTGTTAAGTCATCCGGCAACATAGTGTCCCATTTGACTTTCTTTTCACATATATTTTGAAACAGAATCTTCAATGGCAGTATCAGTGGACATACAAACCCGCACGGGTCGTATACTCGAGCCAGAGTGCGAAGAACTTCTCGTTTTGTTTTTGCAGGAGCGTTGGGGTTGAAGTTATCTTCAGCTACCTTCAATTTCAGTGTGTCTTTATCTACATTCCATGTTAAACCAAGGACCTTGACATTTTTAGACTGGGACGCTTTATGTTCTTCAGGTACCTCACTCATGAATTGTTTGCTGTTAGATACCCAGTCTCTGATATTCATAGCCAGTTGCTCAAAAGTTGAACGCGTTGTCCGATACATTTGTCTTGCTTCCTGTAACGAGCTTGCCCCAGTTACGAGGTTGTCTACGTAACACTTTTCAGCTATTGATTTGAGCAAATTGTCATTTGATTGTGACATGTGGTATCTGATCGTGGCGTTAAGTAAAAACGGGCTTGATATAATGCCAAAGGGTACTCTAGTGAACCGCAGGTACACCAAGTTATCTCCTGATAGCTCCCCTTTTATATCTTTCATCCACAAAAATCTTGTAACATCACGGTCTTGTTCCTGAAGCCCGACTTGGAGGAAGGCTTTCTCCACATCTGCCACAATCCCTATCCTTTTAGTTCGGAACTGAAGTAAAAGAGCAGTCAAGTCTTCTAACATTGACGGTCCACTGTAAAGAGTTTCGTTGAGACTCTTCTGCCCTGTTATTTTAGCTGAAGCATCGTAGACTACTCTTCCCCGTTTTCCTTTTTGTTTGATTATATGATGAGGAAGATAATGAACAGGGTAACTAGTTGGTTCATGTACTTCTGGATTAATCTCTTCGATTATACCTAAATCCAGTTGTTCCTTCAAAATTGTGTTGTACTCGTTTAAGGATTCTTCATCTAATCTTCTGACCAGGCTCTTTAATCTTCCCAAAGCGAGACCGAAGTTTGACGGAAGTTCGGGTGGATAATAGATCCAGGGCCACTTGACTTCATAGCGTCCGTTCCTATATTTAACGGTTTCGTTGAAGTGACGCACCGCTTCTTCTTGTCGCGTAGCTTTGGGTGAATCCGTAATACCAATATTCTCTAGCGACCATAAGAACTTAACGTCGATACTTCTTAAAGGAAGATCCGGTTCAGTGAAATATGGGCAGCTAGGTGTGTGGCACTGGCAGTATGTTGTCACTGTTAAAAAACCAGCTGCTTCATCAGTCTTGGTCTTTCCCGACAACACAAATCCCAAGTCTGTGTCAAGTAGATATAAATCTGCAGAGATTTGAATCCTTCTATCCCTCAAGAAAGAGCAATAGAAGTCATTACCTACGAGAATGTCAATGCTTTCTCCAACAGTATCATCATCGGCTAGAAGATCAACGCTCTGATTGCATTTGACGACTGGTAATCTGTCAGTTATATGTGGTACAATATTAACTTGTAATCTTCTATTGATGCCTCGTTTTGTCTTGACAATAATATCTGTTGATGGGCTTAATTGTTCTCGTGGGTTCGATGCCCCAAATGTATAGATAAGGAGCCGCTCCTCATTAGTAGTTGATAGTCCTAAGGTTTTTGCAAGTTTGGTCGTAATATAACTGCGTTGGCTCCCGCTGTCTAAGAGCAGTCTGGCACCAACAATGTTGCTACTGTTGGGATTCTTTATCCTTGCCACTGCTGTCTGTAAAAATGAGTTACCATTAGACATCTCGCTGGTAGTAATTATATCACAATGGTTAACAAAAGTCTCTTTACTGTTAGTTCCAGGGCAGAGGATTTGGAGATGATCACCCTTGCAGCGGAAACACGCAATTTTCTTTTTGCAATTTTCTGTTACGTGGTTTCGTCGAAGGCAGTGAAGACATCTTCCTTGCAGTTTTTCTTTCCTAGCCTCAACTCCTTTCACCTTCCTGCATTCTGCGCTGCTATGATTGTCCAGTTTACAAAATAAGCAGGGCAATCTGCGCCTTTTTGCTGGTGGTTCCTTTGTTTTAGAGATTTTTCTTTTTCTATTTCCAAATTTGCGAGATCCAACGAAACTTGTTCTTATCTGCAAGGCTTCTGTAGAGCTGCAGGGCTTGCTATCGGTTCTTGGGGCAGCTTCCGAGTATGTAGACCGTTCACTTGCCTGTACAACCTTTTTTAAGTTTGACCTCAGTGTGGAGACAGTCAGGTCTTCAGGGGAAAGCAAGTTTGCTTGGTAAAGCAACCTTGTGGGAAACTTGCCTGCAATCACCACCCTCAGATGGTTGCCCCTTATGTCTTCCCCTAAGGTCTCCAGTATGCGAAGATGCTTGTCGATACTATCTAATGTTCTCTGGCACTCTTCAGGATTATCCTCAGATTTTTTCAAATTATTTAGCGCATCGTAGTGAGCATCAATTAATTTGTCCTTAGAACCAAATCGTTCTTTTAAAATTTGGACTGCAATTGAATAATTTGCGTTTGTAGTAATTAATCCCTTGACAGTTTCCAGTGCCTTCCCTTCTAGCAGACTGACAAGATGAGAAAATTTTTCTACATCAGGCAAATTTTTTGACGCAACGTTTGCCTCAAACTTGTCCCAGAATTCATTCCAACTTAATATGTTGCCATCATATTTTAGCAAATCGAGTTTTGGAAGACGTGTGAGGCTGGAGTTATGTTGAGAGGTGAAGTTGGCCTTTTGATGAATTTCATTGACAGACTCTAATTTTATCAGCCATTCTTCCGCTTCTAATTGATCACTGATATAGCTGTCAAAGTTAGACACATCCGTTGTTATTTTTAAAAAATCTTTGAACTCTTTTTCAAATACATCTATAGTATGTTTTAACTTAATCCTCAGAATTGTCAAGTCTTCTTCCTTAATTGTTATTTTCTCTCCGTCATGGACAAATTTAGTTTGTACCTCCGAGACAGCTTCTCGTAATTTTTTATGCCTAATTTGTAGTATAGACTCCATTCTGAATATTATACCGTATTTTAATTTTTATTTTATTTTATTTTTTTATGCTGAAACAACAATATTTGATCGCTACAGTAAAGATTCCATTATTTTTTTTTTTTTCACATTTATCCAACTTTCAAAGTAACTTACCAGTGATACCTACTGTGTTTGAACTGAGAAGTTGGCTGTAAGGCGTCAAAAATATACCAGGTCCAAAAGCATCTCGCTACGCCGGCACTAAGCCTATAATCACTACGTACGCCGGTAACTGAAACGAGGAGATATATATCGATTTACAATAGAATCTACCCATATTAAATCAAGAGACGCCATCATATAAGTAACTTTTATTTTACATTGTTTTACCTGGATCAAACAATGTCGAATTCTTGAAGTAACCTTTCTTTCTTTGTAGTTAGGACACTCTTGGATACTCCAATTTAAATCGCTCCTGAAAAACCTTTTTTTTCACAAACTCGTGATAAACTCCACATTTTCTACAACAAAAATTTTTGGCGGTACCTAGGCATACCAAAGATACCAGAAGTTATCAATAGTGTTGCTTCCCAACAAGTCGAATGTCAAAAAAAAAACCCCCCATTCTGTAAATCGATATTAATCCTCATTTTGAATCGACTTTTTTATATGCAACAAAGGATTTCTTTCGTAAAGAAAATAAATCAGGCCTGAATACTGATTACTTAGATGCGCACCGTTTCATAGATACGCACTTCGGCAGCGGATCGGTGCAACCATCCAACCTACTGTCAGGCCGATAAAACAGTATACAGGTAATTTTCACAACGTAAAGCTGAATTATTTGAGCGAATTACCATACAATATTTTTATAAATATGATCAATCGTTTTTTGCCTCGTGACATGTTTGATGAAGGGGAGAAGGAGATATTTACGTGAATGCCAAACTTAAAATTATTGTGCTTTGTTCTTTGAGTGAACATAAAACACCCATCAATTATAAAATTATTTTTTACATTAATCAGGCAAAACAAATAAATGAAATTTGAAGAGCTACATACATCACCTTTTGAAATAAATTGTATACGTTCTTTTTTTTTTTTTTGTTTTAAACAACTCTTCCCTATAAACAGTAAGTACAAGCGAGTAATAAATCGATTTCCATTGGATAATATGTACTTACCCATCGATAAAAATCGATGCACATGTACAGCACTATAACCATAGTGTGATGCTGTTTTTTTTTTATTATTATTATTATGGGACTTGGATACGTGTACGGGACGAATTACATATAAAGGTCCATCCGCACTACAGGTTTCACCCTCTCTGTCATATTTAATATGAGAAAGTGAGATGCACATGCGACGAAAAAACCGCACGAAAAACGCTAGGTTTTCCTTCTCCATCACATTTCATACGAGTAAATGAGATGTACGAGCGACAAAACTGTCGCACGGCAGCGCGATATTTCACATATTTGCAGACAAACAAAACAAAACAAGGACGCAAATTAACCCACAGAATAAATATAAAAAAACACAAATGCAATAAACATATCAGAGGAAGATAAGCAAATGTGGGTATAAAATAAAACAACAACACATTTTTTTTATGTTATTTTGTAAAATAAACTGGAACGTGGGCAGATAGATCGCTAGCCATGGAAGGGCAGGAAATTAATCCGGCGTCCCAAGACCAGCGATATCCCAGCACCTCCACCAATTTTTTCGCGCAATCTGTACTAGCTCAAGAAGCTAATGTTCTTAGTACAGAATATATGTATAGGCAACAAAAGATTAACTATTTAATATGCAATGACAATGAATGATGAGTCGACCGTACAATTTAGTATAGTTCATCTTGCTTCGCATTTCCACGTCTCAATAAGGGCTACGTTAGCTAGATTCCAGGGCCTGACCGATACAGAGTTACCCCACAGTCGACTACGTCTCCAGTCAGAGCACAGATAGATTTGCAGACCTGTCCGTCTGTGCCCGGGTGCCACCGTCCATGATATATCGTATTAGGGTGCCTGGCCGGTACAGTTTACCCTTCACATTGTTGGGCACCCGCTGGACGTGGGAGCTGTGCCCCCACGGGGTCCTCCACCTTCCCCAATAGACCCGCCTCGGTTGCTCCAACTCGTAATCGACCGTTTTACCTTTGCTAGCCAGTGTACTTCCGAGGTACACTCCTGGGCGCGCATAATAATGCCTTGCCCTACCAATTACAAGGCTCCAATATCCTCAGGTAACCAAGCTTGGACCCATTGCGGAAACCTAACCGTTATGTACTGGTTTCCTCAACATTTCATATCACATGGCTCCTAACGGTCCAGCAATTAATTAATCATGAGCACTCACCGATTTATGCTGTGGTGTCTTTCACTGGCCTCGGAGTCCTTTTTACCTCATCTCCTCGCCGTGTGCTCGTCGGTTGTCACGTTCAAGACGCGCGCCATTTTTCTAACGACATAGTGCCAACGTCATAAACTAGTCAAGGCGAAAGCAGTGATACCACATCACAAAAATAGATTCACAGTTGTTTGTTGACACTTACCCAATTGTTTATGGCGACTCGCGCTGTGCGCGACAAGTGTGACTCCGGTTGCCTTTAGTTGGGGGGTTTTCCGTAAATAAAACCGATAAACTTTGTAATCACTTGCGTATATTTTCTGGATAATCTTATACCAAGGCTTTAAAAGGTTTAACTATAGTTGTATGTTTAGCGATCCCCAAATGAAGCGTAGGAGTATAAGTAATTATGTCATTGTATAGGTAGGCGGTCTTATGGCTATAAGCAATCTCATCCCAGTGAGACAATTGTACAATTTTTCATTTGTACAATTGATTTTCACACAAATAAAAAAAAAATGCACAACTGTCAAGTATATGTTTTTTGAAAGTCGTTAACGTTACGTACAGTAATACACATTTAATAAGGCTTGCCGATGTGGACTGTGGACGCGGCGCGCGACGTGGTGTCCAGAGTGACGGGGCACCTCGACGGCGGGAGGCAGGTCGCGGCGATATTCTGCGACCTGTCTCGCGCCTTCGAGCTCGTCGACCATGCGCTCGTGCTCCGCAAGTTGCGGAGGTACGGGTTGGGCGACGGGTTTGTAAACACAATCGCCGCATTTCTCAAAGGCCGTAAACAGTGTACGCATGTAGATGGTGTGCCCTCAGATCTTGAAAGCTTAGGTGACTGCGCGGTCCCGCAGGGCTCGGTGATGGGAAATAACCTGTTTTTACTGCTGATAAACGATCTCACGACCGCTTCCCAGGACGCCGAATTCGTTCTATTCGCCGACGACGGGTGCGCTATAGTCGCGGCTGATAATTTTGTTAACTTAAAAATAAAAGTTTCTCAAGTAATGCGTGAACTAAGTCAATGGTTTCAGGCGAACGGATTGATACTTAATTTAGAAAAGACTAATTTAATGTACTTTCAGCTTAAAAATATGAAAACCAAAAATGTAGACTTAAACATTTGTCTAAACGGACTAAAAGTGCCACAGGTAAAAAAGGTTAAATACCTAGGGTTTGAAATAGACTGCGGGCTAACCTGGTCTTCTCACATTGACAGTCTGTGTGAGCGTCTTGCATCGGCGTGCTTTGCTTTGTCAAGGTTGAGACCAACCCTGACAGAGGAAAACATGAGAAAGGCCTACTTTGGCTACTTCCAGTCAATACTGGCGTACGGAATTGACTTGTGGGGCTATGCTGCGGATAGGGACAGGGTCTTAAAACTCCAGAAACGTGCTGTGCGTATAATAGCTCGAGTAAAATGGGACCATCCCGCCCAGGATTTGTTCAAATCGTATAACTTACTAACCTGTCCTAGCCTGTACATATTGGAGGTGGCTAAGTATGCGAGACGTACCCTAGGGTCATTCGTTCTTCGAGGAGATCGCCACAATCACAACACCAGAGGTCGGCACCTATTGTACGTCCCTCCAACAAGGCTTGCTAAGACGCAAAAAACGTTAAAGGTCCTTGCACCAAGGGTCTACAACGCAATCGATGAAGAGGTAAAAAACGCCCCTAGTGACTTGCAATTTATAAAGAAATTGAAAAAGAACCTTATAGCTAAAGCTTATTATGACGTAAAAAAATTCCTAAACAAATCGTAACAGTCTCATTAACCCAGTACTCTGATAGACTTATGTGACTTGTCATAATGTAACAATGTTATTATTATTATTTTTTAATGTACCTATAGTACCTATTAATCAAATAAATATTGTATTTTATTGTACTGTTTGACATGTAAAATATTTTTTACGAAATAAATTGAAATTGAAAATTGAAATTGAAATTGATGTACCTGCGCAGTAGACAATATTTTAATTACGCGGGAAACTGATGGACCAATCAAGTAGCTTCATTGTCACCCACTCTTACCCGTTCCGAAAATCTCTGCCGCTATTGGCTGATTGATTTCGCGCCTGATTCAATGAAATTGTCAGCTGTCAGAGAGCTATCACCGTGCGTTGATTGTTTCGGGTGTTTCCGTCGATGTTTTGTTCTTGTCTGCGCGAACGAAGATTACCGACGCGCCTTATTTTTTGTGTACTACTGTACTTCCGTATCTGCAAATATTTAATAAATACACGTGACTGCGAATGACGCTGAGTGCGACACCAGGCAAACTCTGACAGTACCTTGGGATGTCATTGGCACACGGAAAATGACAAGCATAAAAAGCCATGTTTTAACAACCTAGATCCGGAAACAATTGTAGTGTGAGCATACATTTTTACTACTGTATTTGCCAAAATATACATAGTGTAACAAAATTAGTGTAGGAATGGCAAAAAAAATTGGAATCTCCATACAAAAATGGGTCATCAATTTGTACGAAATGTTCAAAAAACATTTACAATTTGAGCAAAGTCGCACAACAAAAGTTGTTCAGAATGTTGAGTAGAATCCCCAGTTAACGGGAGCTACACCTTTTTTGTTACACCGTTTAAATACAATTTATATTCCTATTGTATTTAAAATGGATAAGCATATCGTATTGACCTGTAACAAATGTTACTATTAAAGATTATGATTATGATAACGGAAATACTCTTGTTTACTAACAAAGTTAAAAAAATACCACCCTAATGAATAACTTACTCTAAAATCACAGAACCGATTTTCAACATTGATATGAACATACTATGAACTATCGCACATTGGGGCCCGCTCATATAAGGTAACGCTCAAAACTCAATTTCCAAATTGAAGGCATTTAAAAAAATACATGAGGGAAGACTTAGGTATATGATATGTCACATCATTTGTACAAAGATTGAGTCATTAACTGCCACCAGTTATCGAGTGCATCAGCTCAAAATTTGCTATTTACGTAAGTTATTGATTATCCTAAAGTGTACGTGACTCTTTAGTTAATATTTGAACATTTATTCTTTTGATTTCGCTTTATTTTCAATGGAAGTGCATTATGTCAACAAAACCAAAGTATATAGATTCTAATAGCGCATTCAATACAACTGCAAGTTGGTTAGCTTTCAATAGACAGGTAATAATATATGGCTATGTATTTTTTTAAAGGAGTTTTTTATTTCTTAATATTTTTTCAATACGCGCAAAGTTTTATTTTTGAAATATTTTTTATTATATCTACGAGACACTACTTATTGTGTAACTAAAATAAGTAGCAATAGAACTTTGCGCCTTTTCGTGTTTTTTAATTTTATTTATTATTCTATAACGTATGTTACGTATTTGAGTCTTTAATTAATATTTGAACATTTATTCCTTTCATTTTACTTTATATTCAATTGAAGTGGATTATGTCAGCGATAAACCAAGATATGAAGATTCTAATAACGCATTAAATACAACTACAAGTTGATTAGCTTTCAATAGACAGGTTATAAATATATGGCTATGTATTTTTTTAAAGGAGTTTTTTATTCCTTAATATTTTTTCAATACGCGCAAAGTTTAATTTTTGAAATATTTTTTATTATATCTATGAGACACTACTTATTGTGTAACTTAAATAAGTAGCAATAGAACTTTGCGCCTTTTCGTGTTTTTTAATTTTATTTATTATCCTATAACGTATGTTACGTATGTGACTCTTTAATTAATATTTGAACATTTATTCCTTTCATTTTACTTTATATTCAATTGAAGTGGATTATGTCAGCGATAAACCAAGATATGAAGATTCTAATAACGCATTAAATACAACTACAAGTTGATTAGCTTTCAATAGACGGGTAATAATATGTGGCTTTGTATTTTTTTAAAGTTTTTTATTTTTTAATATGTTTTCAATACGCGATAAGTTATATTTTTGAAATATTTTTTATTATATCTACGAGACACTACTTATTGTGTAACTAAAATAAGTAGCAATAGAACTTTGCGCTATTTCGAGTTTTTTATTTCTTTATCGCTATATGTATTTTGTCAGGCGCGTTGGTGCGGTGTAAGAACAATATGAGATATTCTAATGCCATTAGTTTTAGAAAAAAAGTTATTTGAATAGGACATACATATTGTGTGTAATAATTGACTTTTTGTAATAATTTAGCTTTATTTCATTACATTTCAGACGAAATTCATGTTCATTTACACAGCCACATATTACCTGTCTATTGAAAGCTAATCAATTTGCAGTTGTATTTAATGCATTATTAGAATCTATATACCTTGATTTATCGCTGACATAATGCACTTCACTTGAATATAAAGCGAAATCAAAGGAATAAATGTTCGAATATTAACTAAAGAGTTACGTACACTATAGGATAGTCAAAAAATAAAAAAAACTCAAAAATGCACAAAGTTCTATTGCTTCTTATTTTAGTTACACAATAAGTAGTGTCTCGTAGACATAGTAAAAAATATTTCAAAAATAGAACTTTGCGCATATTGAAAAAATATTAAAAAAAAAAAACTAATTTAAAAAATACATGGTTTATATTTTTACCTGTCTATTAAAAGCTAATCAATTTGTACTTGTATTTAATGCGTTATTAGAATCTGCACACCTTGGTTTATCGCTGACATAATGCACTTCAAATATAAAGCGAAATCAAAGGAACAAATATTCAAATATTAACTAAAGAGTCACATACACTATAGTATAATCAATAACTTTGAGCTGATGTACTCGATAACTGGTGGCAGTTAATGACTTAACCTTTGTACAAATGATGTGACATATACCTAACTCTACCTTTAATTTATATTTTTTTTTTTGTAAAATGAATTCACTTTGGAAATTGAGTTTTGAGCGTTACCTTATATGAGGTCCCAGTGTGCATCGTCCAATCATGACATTAGAATGAGATAAGCAAACAAAATTGGTCATGAATTTATAAAGATTACAAAAAAAAAACATCTCGTCTTGAAATAAAAAAGTAGGAAAACTTACGTAAATTAATTGCGTCGAAACAGTTAATGAGTAATAATAATTCTTCATACGTAACACAGATACGCTTCAAATGAACAATGACAAATAAAATTATCTAATTACCGTTCTTCGCGTTGAATCATAACGCGCATGTGGAAAATACGCTTTGATTTATTTCCTATAAATAATGATTTATGATCAAATTAATTATATATAATAAATTATATATTAATTATATATAGAATTAAATACATACAATTATAATAAATTAATTTAGCTAATCAGTCTGTACTCGTGAAGTCGGTTGATTTTACGTTTAAATAAAAAAGATAATCGACAACGCTTAACACGTTAAATAACCGACTCGAACTGTAACAACTACAATTTTGATATTTTTGTTTTTGTTGCTTTTTCAAAAAGCGCTGAATCAATTTAGATCCAATTTATAAGGGACCACCTCTGAAGTATTACCTACCAAACAAAAAAGAATCATCAACATCTATTCATAACTGTCGGAGTAATCGCGCAACATCCATACAAAAAAAAGCAACATACAGTCGAATTAAGAACCTCCACCTTTTTTGAAGTCGGTTAAAAATTCGTAGAACATCAATTACGTTGTTCAGTTTAATGAGTGCTGATGATGATGCCCCAATTAATAGCTCCTAAACCAATTTTTGTTTAAATAAGTATTTTTAAATCGCTTGGATAATGACATTATCGCACGCTAAAGGACAGGTGAAGCAGTAAAGAGAGAGTCTCTATCTTAAAATAAAATATTCAGTCTATTAATTACTATTTTTATTATAAACATTTATCACAATAGGAAATAAGCTGTCTTGTACCAAAGTGTGAAACACAAGTGAGTACTCGTAGGTAATATACATAGTATCCGGGACAAATCACACACGGTCACTGGCCCCAAACTAGGATTCCCTGTACTATGGAAACCAGAGACTCATAAACATACACATATACATTTAAATACATACATATATAGTAGGGATGCAACGATTACGAAGCGGTGCATCGTTATGCATCTGTAATCGTAATTTTTACGATTAATAACGATGCAGTGCACCGTAGTAAAAATGTTTACGATTACGATTATTAAAAACAACTTACTTATATGTATACAATTTGGATCTAAAAGTTTGTATGTTTATTATACACAAAAACGATTGAATGGCTTTAGATGAAGTTTGGCACACAGATAATTAACTACCTGGATTAACACAAAGGATACTTTTATCCCAGTAGGCGTAGTAGTACAATTCGGAAGTCCACGCAGACAAAGTCGTATGCAGAAGCTAGAATTATAATTTTTGTAATTTATGTTATCGTCATCATCAGCCGAAAGACGTTCACTGCTAGACAAAGGCTTCCCCCAAGGATTTCCACACCGACCGGTCCTGCGCTACGCACATCCAGAGGCTTCCCGCAACCTTCACCAGGTTAACGGTCCACCGAGTGGGAGGCCTGCCTACTCTGAGTCTTCCAGTGCGCGGGCGCTATTCGAGAACTTTAATGCCCCAACGGCCATCTGCTCTACGAGTTATGAGCTCCGCCTTCTGCCATTTCTTTCAATTTAACGACTCTCTGAGCCGTGTCAGTTACTTTGGTTCTTCTACGTATCTCCTCCTTTCTGATTCGATTACGTAGGGAAACTCCAAGCAAGGCACGCTCTTTCGCCCTTTAGGTGACCTTGAGCCTTCTTACGAGGCTCATAGTAAACAACTATCCATATGTCATCACTGGTCAAATACCTTAGTCTTGAGATACTGCGGTATTTCAGACGCGAAGATATTGCGGAGCTTCCCGAACTCTGCCCAGCCGA
The DNA here is from genome assembly GCA_958295455.1 of Coleophora deauratella. NCBI lineage: Eukaryota > Metazoa > Arthropoda > Insecta > Lepidoptera > Coleophoridae > Coleophora > Coleophora deauratella. Next base: position 5,309,484 of record OY282409.1, on the reverse strand, counting down.
GTCGGATTGATCTCTTTTTCGAAGTTGGACCTACCTAGCTGGATTGTTTGTACCAGGTACATATTCGTCAACAACTTTGAGTGTAGAGTCTCCAACCTTCAGAAGAGTAGGTGTAACACAGACATTTTACATAATTTTCATTTCCATATACTTTATTGCATTGGAACCAATTTTCGTCTTGTCCATGTTCATTTGAATACCCACTTATTGGGAGGCTCTACTGAGTCAATCAAAAATTGCGCCTAGGTCTTTCAAGGTTTCAATTGTGACCACGATATCGTCACCGAATCGAAGGTAAGTGTTGTACTCGCCGTTGATATTAATGCCGAGTCCTCTCCAGTTCAGAAGTTAGAAAACTTCTTACAGTGCAGCGGTGAACAGTTTCAGAAATATAACGTCTCCCTGTCTCACCCCATGCTACAGCCGAATAGGTTTCGAATTCTGATCCTGGAGGCAGGCCGCCTGGCGGACCGATTTGGCACCGTTGGAGAGACTGTAATACAGCCCATGTCTCGATTGAATCAGAGGCTTTCTCATAGTTCATTATCGCCGAGCGTAGTGGCCGATTATAGTCTTCGGTCTTCAGTATAATCTGCGGCAGCGAATGTATGTGGTCTAATGGTACTGAGGTCATTTTGGAAACCAGCTTGTCCGGGTGGCTGAAAGTCGTGAAACCTACGTGCGAGACGATTCGAAATGACTTTCGAAAACAGCTTGTAGACATGGCTCAGAAGTGAGATGGGTCTATAGTTTTTAGCAGGGTCTTATCGCCCTTTTTGAAGAAGAACACCACCACTGTAGGCGATTGTCCCTCGAGCATGACGGAATTAAACAGCTTCTAAAGAGCTTGAAGTACCGGTTTTCCACCTGCTTTCAGAAGCTCAGCCGTAATTCCATCATCACCCGGTGCCTTGTTGTTCTTAAGCTGTTTTAGAACCATTTTAATCTCGCACAGGCTGACGTCTGGGATATCTTCAGTATAGTGTTCGGGCAATTTGGCTCTCGGGTCTTTAGCCAAATTACTGACAGATAAGCGTACGGTCGTGTATAATTGCCGGTAGAACTTCTAGACCTCTTCCAATAGCTCAGGCTTGGTCGATACGGTTCTGCCATCCTCAGTCTTCAGCTTGGTCAGAGTTGGCTTTGATCAATAGACAGATCCCTTGCGAATACTTTTGAGCCCTTATTTCGCTGTATATCGTCTCTTTAATACGATTTGTATAAAAGAGGCGTGAAGTCTGTCTATTTAGTCGCCGATACTGAAAAGCATCTTCCGAGGACTACAAAATTGTAATTGTAAATAATAATAAAAATATTGTTCCTAATTATATTTATGCCTTGTTGCTATTATAATAATGCCAAAACGACAAGATTTGTGATTTAATACATTTTGAATATTTTTAAGTTTTCTTGGATAATCGTAATGCATCGGCTATCGTAATAAATAACGATTCGAATCGTTATCGTAATCGTAATCGTAATGGCCGAGTCGTTGCATCCCTAATATATAGATATAACACACCCAGACTCAGAGCGAACACATCTGCTCATCACAGAAAATGTTTGCCCTGGATGGGGATCGAACCCACGACTCTTGGATCAGTAGTCAGGAGTGCTTACCACTGAGCCACCGAGTCAGTCATAATAATAAGTAATATGATTTTTATTTTTTCCTTTTTTACAGGTAAAAAGCCTTCAGATGTCCAACTGGAAGCAACCAAGGAGCTGATCGCGTTAGGAGTCAGAAGAGGCTTCATCCATCCTGAGTACCAGCTAGTGGGCCACCGACAGCTCTTGCCGACTGAATGTCCTGGAGATGGACTTTACGGAGAAATACAGACTTGGGATCAGTTTGATTTTAATATGATTACATCAAATTAGATTCATCGAGACTGATGTGATTATTGGTAATTGTTTTGATGAAAGAAGTAAATCATTCTTGGTCTGATCTTCCTAATACTATAAATATATGCTTGATGATACCGCCACGCCACCAAAGCTGCTGTATACCATCATAATGTGTTTTAATCATTGAATTGAAAATCTGTTCACTTATATGTTTATCGTCAGAGTAAAAGAGTCTCTATTTCATGTTCATTACACGTGTTGTTTTAATTACAACAGATAAAAGTGCATGTTTTGAAAAAAAAAAGAAAATGTTTTAATTATTATATTTTGCATATTTTTTTCTGTATAAAAAACTACACCTTTTTACTTTTAGGAAAAGGTATCGAACCGAATTTTTCTGTACTTCGTTAAGGTGCTATAATATAAAATTAAATTGTAAAAAAAAAATCAAATGCTCATTAATTACAAAAGTATCCTAAATAATTAGAACTGCATAGAAGTTTATTCAGGATGCATCACAAACCTGATACTTTTTACTTCAGTTAGGCAGTTCAAAACACCATACTTTTCTATATGTCTAAACGAATTAGGTATATTTGTTGTTATTTATATCAGTATGGTAAAACTCAGGAAAATAAGGATAAGTTTGCAATAAAAGCTGTATTTTGTCTGTAATTAAGAATTACCATTGTTTTGCATTGCGTTTGCCCCACATTCCTCCTACCGCATCAAAATGGCACTTCCCGAAACAGTAGTTATTTTGATTTTATGTGACAAGAAGCCATGAATATAAGTGAAAAAAAAAACGGATTTTTTAATCATTTTTACCTTTCTCTTTGACCTCGCTGAACATAGCAGAAATACAAACAAAATTAAATTCTTGGAAGTCGCCCTATATATTGAGAACTTTCATTTACAGAGGGATTTCCCCAAATTTTCCTGTTTATGATAGGGGTCGGGGTCTGTCGATTCATCGAAAATCGTTGTGTAACTTTATTTTTTATTGGCACAAGCCGTATTAATTTGATAAAAATATTAAATAGTGATTGATTTAAAATTAGGAAGATGTTTTTTCCCGATGAAACGTCTGAGAGAAAAATTGACAGATTATAAAAGTAGGTGTTTTATTTCTGAGTATTTTACAAAATAACCACATAAAAAGGGGTTAAAAACCTTTGTAATATTGTATATTATTGACTTAAAAGAATCAACTGTGAAACATTTTAAGTATGAAACAACTTTCCACAAGGACAACGCATAGTGAAATTAGCGAAATGTCGTGTTTTTTATGAACCTTTTAAGAAATCTAAAATATAAAAGTTACAAGTTAAAATATAAATATAACTTTTCAAAAATATACTTACTTACTTTTTTGAAAAAAGTAACTACAACTGATTATTTCATGTCATACATTTTCGAGGTACAAAATACTTTTTATTGAGAATGCAGTTTTCAAGAAATGCCTGACCAAATATTTCTGTTATAAAAAAATCGTGAGTAACTTTAATAACTTCGCATTTTAATAATATACAGAATGTTGGATGGAGCTTCTACTCATTATACATTTATACATTTCATTATACATTATTACATTTTTGTTCTACGGCTTTTCTGACAAGTTACTCGGTATGATATTCTCCTACATCTACTGGGTTATGTTTGGACCCCCCACCAAAACTTCACAGTGGCTTCTGTTTATGAAACTGAACAACTTTTCCCAAGAACTGGTTGTTAACAACCCATATCGTCCCCACTGCAGGGGCACAGGTCTCTTCTCATAATTCGGGAAGGTTAGGCCCTACTCCATATACAGCGGCCAAGTCCGGATTGGTGGAGGTTGGGTCTAGTGGCCAATCCCAGTGTCATAAAAACTGGTCATTTCGCAAAAAAAATGTTGGACCTTTCAATACTAATTTGATCACGTGATCGGCCTAGTTTGTATGGAGATGCCCAAAACTTTGCGAATTGACCATTGGTTATTGGTTATTGCGGGGTCCAAAAATAACTCTGTATTTTGTTACACCTTTAAGTTGACTGTCTCCTTGCGGACTAAAATATCTATGATATCCCCTTCATCTAAATTAATATCTAGTTTAGTAACTACCAGACTATTTTAAATTAAATACGTATGTATATTAATGTTCAGAAAACAAGTTGTGCTAGATATTTTTTTTCTGTTTTTGTAAAGAGTTCAATGTTCATTCAATTTCATCTAAGCGAGTGGAACGGGGAACCACCGGACCAACAGCATCTCCGTGTTATACAACGTATAACTATATATACCTACTTAAACAATGACGAACATATACGTAGCTCTGTAGGACTTCACGAGTGGCGGAGTTAACACTGCGACTTGTCGAATTTCGAAGAAGTTAACCAAAGGTAGGCTTTCAAATCTAATAGATATAGAATAGTGTATTTTCAAAATAAGAATTATTAACGTGCGTGAAATTATAAAATATACAGGTTGTAACAAAATCAGGTTATCTGACTACAGACACGATCATAACCTGGATGGGTTTGACTTTTAGTTAGTAGCATTTATCTAGATGGTTTCCGCGCTTCATAAGTCACGTTAAGTCAAAATCAAATCAAAATCAAAATGTTCTTCATTTTAGTAGATGTTTTGCACATACTTTTAAATCGTCTTTTTTTCTACGTAGTACAAAGTTCCTACCACGCGGAACTTGTACACTCAACGTTTCGGGAAGCGTTTCGGAAGCGAGAAGAAACGTCGAGCCCAAAAGAAACTCGCTTCAACACATTTTTTAAATAATACTTAATTACTAATACAATGTATGTTATCAACAATACAGTTACCAGGAAGAGCAATACATTTCCAAATGTCTTTGTCATTCACATAATCTATCATAATAACCTTTTGAGCACAGACATTTTTTTACATGCGGTTTGAATTTGTTTTCAGGCAGATTTGTGACAGTTCATGTCATGTGTAAGCCCTTTTAGGCAGATGACAGATCTGACACTAGCCCCACAACTTCCATAAATCCGGAATTGGCCCCTTGTGTGGGGTATGGCCTCACCTTCCCGAGGTATGGGAAGAGACCCGTGCCCCTGCAGTGGGGATGATAAACTTTAAAAAATCGGACTATAACTGATCATACCGTGCAATTTGTTTATAATAATTCTGAGAATGCAAAAAAATCTCTCACTCATCCATCATACAAAATGAGTGAAACAGCTGATTGATTTGTATTAAAAACCTAAAAATTTTGAAGAAAAGTTCAAATGTTTTTTTTTCAGTAGTGTTCTATATATGTATGTATTTAAAAAAGTATATGTGTATGTATATCAGTCTCTGGTTCCCAAGATACCTACAGGGAATCCTAGTTTGGGGCCAGATGACCGTGTCTGATTTGTCCCAGATATATCATTATACATATTATTATTATTATTATTAAATAATTCAAACCTCAAAGATAAGAGAGTGCCGTAGTTTCACCCTACCACGTTATTTGTCTGGGAAAAGTACACTTTAGGCTTTATAAGTTTGTGCCTTAAGATAAAATACATACTAATTGTTTGTAAATCATGTACAGGGCGTAACAAAATTGGCATTGAAAATCGCAAAAGAAATTGGACTTATCATATAAATTGATCACATGCTTGGCCATTTCTGTATGGAGACTTGTTGAGCTCAAAATCTTTTTGGCGATTTGAGCAAAATCAAAAAACAAAAGTTGTTCAAAATGTATACATACTCGTATAAGTCGCAGTTAACGGGTGTTACACCAGTTTTGTTACACTGCGATAATGCTTCTGAAATACCTAAAGGCTTTACTACTCATCAAACTAACACTTTTTAAACAAGAAAAATAGTTTGTCAGTGAGACTTTAAAAAGATTTGTTGATAACACTTTAGCACACTGCAGTAAAAGACGAAAATAAAATACGGAAGGAGGATACAACAGAAGATACCGGTCAAGTGCGAGTCGTCCTTGCACACCGAGGTTCCGTGCCACCATGCAATGTAGTCCGGAAGTTGACTACATGCAAAGTATTGTAACAAATAGCTCTTTTAGTAAAAATTCAGAAAAACTTGCCCGTTTAGATTGTTATTCCTTCTGCAGAAATTAGTCAAAATTTAAATTTATTTTTATAGGGCTTACTTCTAGTGACAGCAGCTACCTACTCTTACTAGTGACAGCAGCCGGCACCAACGGCTTAACGTGCCTAGCATAAAACATAAAATAGTCAAGATAAATGCCACTAACAGTCAAACCTATCCAGGTTATGACCGTATCTGTAGTCAGCTAATCTGCGTGATCGACGCGACCACGCAAGTCATCCTGAGCCACGACTGATTTATAGTATACTTATACATATTTTTCCTTAAAATAAGTAGAACACAAGCGATAAATATTGTATTAGGCTCATGCCAGATATAGATAAATAACTACCTATCACAATGCTGTAAGTTTCATAAACAACCGATAAAGTCTTAATAACTTCTACGTTATAATATACTTTATTTTAATGTATTTTATTATTGCTTTCAGATAAAGAGAAAACTTAGCACACAGCGTGTAGTGATTTGTGATCAAAATTTAAAAATCAAATTTAAAAATCAAGTGTTACAAATAGAATGATCCTGTATCTGATACTTTGCATCATACTGTTGGACATGACTCTTGCAAACCCCATCTTGGAAATTGGTAAGAAACTTTAGATTTATTACTAATTACAATATTATACTTAATTAGTATCTACAGTGGACGTTGCGTAACCTGTTAGTACATTAATCTTTCCATTATCGTAATGCCATCTTGCCTACGCAAAGAACATCGAATTCTACTTCAAATTTGCAAATTGTAGTTTTATGAAACGTTCACCAGTTATTTAAATTTATTATTCAAATTCAAAATATTGATATCGGACAACTTAATGATCCATAACAAAAATAAACGTAACTTATACGTACCTTTAAAACGAAAAATGTTTATGATGATGCCAAAGATGGAAACAGGCTTGCCTGGATTGGTATCTACCTTATCTCCATACCGGAATTTATCAATGCTGTTAACACTAATAGCATTTGGCGGCAAGGCTAGCTATAGGCGGCACGGCGGGCTTACACTAAGTGCCTTTTCACACATCCCGGTTACCCGGCACCGGCTACCCGGTGGCGAAGTGTATAGATGTACGTTACCTTTCACACGTACCGGCGTACATGGCTATACACTTCGCCACCGGGTACCTGGCACCGGTTACCCGTAAACCGGGACGTGTGAAAAGACACTAAGTGCCTTTTTACACGTTCCGGTTGCGGGGTACCCGGTGCCGGGTATTCGGCAGCAAAGTGTATAGCCATGTTCGTAAATGCCTTTCACACGTCCCGGTTTCCGGGTAGCCGTGTGAAAAGGCACTAAATGGCCATACATTCGTCGCCGGATACCCGGCTACCGGCTAGCCGGTGCCGGGACATGTGAAAAGGCACTAATTGTATCTGAGAATAATGTTCCATTAATTAATTATTTAAAAATAGTCATTGACATGCTTCTTATTACGACCTTAGTCAAGGTCAGAGCTCGAAATAAACTTAATTAGTTTACGCATTACAATCACTAGTACATAATCTTTTACTACACCGTTATCAATTACTAACTTCTGCCCGCGACTTCGTCTGCGTGGACTTTATAGTTGGATCCAGAGAGAAAGAAAATGTTAAGGTGACACCATCTAGTGCCGAAGTGGAAATTTTGAGTTTTTACGTATTTCTATGGAAATCCTCAAGTTTTCCGGGATAAAAAGTAATATAATACTTTTTATCCCGGAAAATTTGAGGGTGTTAGCCAAGTGCTTTATCTATCTACCTACCAAATTTCATCCAAATCTATTCAGCAGTTTCGGCGTGAAAGCGGAACAAACAAACAAATAAACAAACATACATACTTTCGCATTTATAATATTAGTGAGATGAGATGAGATGAGATAGTAAGTTCTGATCAAAGATCTTATCTGAGTAAATAGGTACGTAACTTTTCGAATGATCATTGATCTAACTTTTTATTAATTGGACTTTTCTAGACAACCCCTTAATTTTTAGATGACCACAAAATAACTAGCAAATAAATAAATTCAAAATACACTAAAAAGAATTCCAAAATATTAAATAAAACTTAACTAACACGGTTTAATTGTGTATAAACAAAGAGTCATTAAAATCGGTTTAGTCATTTTAAGAAAAGAGTTTTTGTGACGCCCCAGTTGGTTGGTTGGGCTTTATTGATAAAAGAGTTACATACGTTTATTATGGCATCAAAAGATAAGATAGCTGTGTAAACCATAATATCGCGTACCTACGAATCTGTAGAATATGTTTACCTAAAATAATGTGTAAAGCATCTAGTTAAATAAAAAACATTTTGAATTTGCCTAAACCGTGTTTCACGAATATGCATAATATTCGCGCATGCGATAGACAAACAAATTTTTGTCTGCATCTTTGTATTTAAAACTGTGTATATTTTATAATATTTAAAACTTTTTAACGAATTTTTTTTATGTATTTTGTGGAATACTAAAATAACAATATTTTTTTTATAATATACAGAATGTAACAGAAGTGTGTGACAATACTTCAAGGTTGGCTTTTACCCATCAAACTGAACAACTTTTGTTCTACAACTTTGATGAAATCGCAAAAATTTTTGTGGACTTTTCATACAAACTTGGTTCGCCAGCTGATCGACTTGTATGAAAAGTCCAAAAAAACAATTTGCGATTTCAACAAAGTTGTAGAACAAAAGTTGTTCAGATTGATGGGTAAAAGCCAACCTTGAAGTATTGTCACACACTTCTGTTACACCCTGAATATATTATTGCAGTTTGTAACCTAGATATAATTATAGCCATCTTACGTTCAAGTAAACGTAAAGACCTTTACTAGGGAAATTTAAATATTAATACATGATGTGTTTTATTTTTCAATATTCTGCAAAATCAAACTAAAATTGGGATCGAAAATTCGATTTTTTTTTTACGAAAATTACATAGTTTTGGGCGTTTGCGTTACGATCTTTATGAAAACAAAAGGAAAATTAAAATTATTCATAACATTGTTACATCAGTCAGTATTAGGGGGTGGGCGGTAATTTGCAGTACAAAACACGTGTTTTCAGGAAATGCTCAGTGCAGTTACCGTGTAGGCGTACATAAAGTTCGCAGGATAGGTTTCTTCTTCTTCTTCTTCTTCTTCTTCTTCTTCTTCTTCTTCTTCTTCTTCTTCACAGCTATTTCTCCATCACAACAATAACGTTCAAACTATTCTAAAACGGTAATAATTGCTCGGTGCTGTACAGAGCGGTGCAGTCCCAGCAACCAACCTGTTCACTCTCTGTATATGATACAGATAATGCATTACTTTTTATGTTATGTTCTGTATGTTATTTTTTTTTATTTGTATTTTTATGCTTATTAGTGATGCCTTGTAAGTGCAATAAAGATGTTATCTATCTATCTACCTCTGCCTACATTATTTAGCATAACTGTCATCTTTACAGCAAAACCTCCACAATCATACGACTTCCCTTTCGTGACACGTGAAGAATGGCAAGCAAGGAAGCCGGTTACGACAACTGAACTAGTAGTCCCGGTCCCATACGTGGTCATCCACCATTCCTACAAACCAGATGCTTGTTACACGGATGTTGAGTGCAAGCAAGCTATGAGAAGCATGCAAAACTTCCACATGGATGATAGAAACTGGTGGGACATCGGTTACAAGTAAGTGTTTCTACAAAAAAGTCCTACTATTGATTACGTACGTTGTTGCTAATTTTTTTTTAATGACATAAAACGGATAACGATGCTTCGAGTAATTGGATGGCCTTGACTTAAAGTTAGTAGTTGTATACTTCGGTTGAAGACAGCCATACAACCTTTGACGCCCCATTTCAACCACTTAGGGATCGATAATTAAAATGAACTTTTCTAATTGGTCCTCGCAGTTTATTTAATAAAGATAAATCCAGCGATCTAATCTTGTCCAGTGCCGAGATACAGGGGACCCAGAAAAGGATGTTGCTGCAGTTTGCTTTTCGCTAGACTTAGCTGGGGCACTACTGTAGCCCCAGTTATGAATATACCTTTAAAACGTTTTTAAATCAGACCTAGTTCCAATAAGCAGTATAGTACTGGAGCCAGCAAGGTATATGGGCCTGAACATATAAGAACGCTGGAAGCAGTCTATCTCGAAAGAACTTTTTGTTTTCAATCGTTTGGCTCGAGTCTTACAGTCCAGATCGGTCACTGAAATTTTTTATGACGTTCAGAAAAACTTAAAAAAGTCGTATTTGGGCCTAAACATATAAGACTCAAAATGAAATTTGGATATGAAAGTAAGTACATTGGACAACCCCATAACATTTTTTTTTTCGCTGAAATCGGTCACCGTCCCAAATCAGACAGGGGTCAAAAAAACGGTTTTGGAACTAAACATATAAGATGTCTGCAACCAATGTAAATCGATAAAACACACTTCACCTTATACAAAAAGTTCAGTCTTACAACGCGAATCGGTCACAGTTCCAAAATCTGACTACTTTTATAGCTTAGGTTTTTTCGCTGACGATGGGCGATAACTCGATAACCATTAAGGTTAGAGGTATAGTTACTTCGGCAAAAATTAAGTGCATAAAATTTCCAACAAAAAAGGTTATATTCATTTTTATTGTGGGATTAATAGTTAATGAGCAAATTGCAAAACTGTATCTCATAAACATCGTTTTCGTCTATTTCTCCATAACCTTTAAGATTATAAGGTATAGTTACTACGGTAAAAATAAAGTACATAAAATGTGCAACATAAAAGATCATATTCATTTTCACTGTATAATTAATAGAAAAAGAGTAAATTGAAAAAATAATGTTTATATTTGAAATTTTCATCTGGTTGTTGATAAATTAAAGATTAGAGGTATCGCGGCTTTAAAGAAATAAAGTTTATATTTTTTTTAATAAAAACGGTTCTATTCAGTTTTATTGTGGGATTAATTGATAAAGAGTAAATTGTAAAATTGTTTCTCATAAATAAAGTTTTTGCCTATTTCTCCATAACCTTTGAGATTAGAGGCATAGCTACTACGGTAAAAACAAAGTGCATAAAATTTTCAACAAAAAAGGTTATATTCATTTTCACTGTATAATTAATAGATAAAAAGTAAATTGAAAACACTTTTTTATTTTATAAATTTTCATGTATTTGTTGATAAATTAAAAATTTGAGGTATTGTGACATAAGAAAAAATTTAATACATAAAATATGTAACAAAACTGTTGTATTTTTTCTGTAGGATTAATAGATAAAAGTTAATTGAAAAACTAAGTTGTAATCAAACTGTTTTTATAGAATAATCTTAAGGTACAACAAAAAAGTGAGTAACATTGTTATTTTCATCAATACCAGCATTTATTTATACTTTTATACGTATACTCAATATTAATATTTTATCAATACCCTGTGAAGTATACAAATATTAATGCATAGAACTTAAATTTCTAAATGTAGACAATTAAATATTGTTTTCTACTTTTATGTAGACAGCGCCAAAAGTTCACAGCCTGACTTAGAGTTGTATAGCGATGATTTAAGCTATATTTCTGGATAGTGTAAGTCGGATAATAGTCACTGATGCAATCAACGAGATCAGTAAGTTTTTTATTTTTTACTGTACAAGTAAAACTCTAATAGGTCAGCCGTATCATAAATCGAATATCATGCAGTCGAGTTGTTTTATCAAAATAAGGGGGAAGTCAAAAGAATTTAAGAACAGTTAATATTGCTATGTGTACGGGGAGGCTTTACCTTCTTATTCAGGCATAAAGAAGTAGATGTACAAATTTCGTTCCGGGTGCGATTTTTTTAAACATGAAGAGCACTGGAGATCGTCTGGGCGATTCGACTATATCGGAAAACAATGCTCCTGTGGAACAAATTGTTCTAAGTGATCGTTGTATGAGGGTCGAATTAATTTATGCAATCTTTGAGCTTTCTAAATCAAGCACCCATATTTTTTTTAATAAACATTTACAAGTTAAAAAATAAACCATGCGATCAGTTCCTAAATGTGTTCCCGTAATTCTACGACAGCAAAACATTTTTTGGCACCATGTTTCGAATACTACTGATGTTTTAAAGTCAAACATAAAAAAAAAATTAAACAATGATCCTCTACTATGATCTCTTTAAAAATCGAATCAAATAATTAAAAGATCAAATGAAGGAGCTCCAAAAAAACCAAGGGTAAGCGAATCAAAAAAAAATAACCACGGTTTTTTTGAAATTGCAAAAGACATACTGTTGAAGGATTTATCAGAACACCAATATGTCTCTTCCATAGTAGTGTTAACTACTATGGAAGAGACATATTGGTGTCGATTCGGTTTTCATGATTAAACTTATCTGACAAGATTAAACCTTGTTTAATTGTTCTGTCTTTTTCCTTCTATATCGAAAAGACAAGGAAAGGACGCTTAAATTTAGTTTAGTCCTGTCAAATAATATCTAGCTTTCGCCCGCGATTTCGTCTGCGTAAACTTCAGAATTGGGTCCAGGGAGATAAAATGTTAAGGCAGCGCCATCTATAACAGTTTTTAGCCACTTCTCCGTGAGCCTTCGAGGATTCTGGGATAAAAAGTATCCTACGTGATAGCCGAGTGCTTCATCTATCTACCTACCAAATTTCATCCAAATCCATTCATTATTTTCAGCGTGAAAGTGGAACAAACAAACAAACATCCAAACTTTCACATTAATAATGTTAAACATTTACTTATAATAAAAAAAACATATTTACATTACCATTTCATATTATTATTAGGCTCCAGGAATGTGAATAACTTACTTTTTTGAACCTTGAATTTTTAAGTATAGAAAATTATGTACTTACATATGTCTTGAAGTTAAAATTGTTAGTGTTTGCATGGTTTATCGCTGCTTTCGAGAGTCATTACAACTCGTCTCGCACGCAGGCTTGATGACTTCCTGCCTCCCGAACAAGCTGGTTTCCGAAAAGGTTTCAGTGCCATAGATCACATACATACTCGTACGCTCCGGCAGATTATACAGAAGACCGAAGAGTATAATCGGCCACTGTGCTTGGCGTTTGTGGACTATGAGAAAGCCTTTGATTCGGTTGAGACCTGGGCTGTGCTACAGTCTCTCCAACGGTGCCAAATTGACTATCGATATATCGAAGTGCTGAAGTGTATGACAACGCCACCATGTCGGTCCACCTCCAGGATCAGAATTCGAAACCTATCCGGTTGCAGCGTGGGGTGAGACAGGGAGACATCATATCTCCGAAACTGTTCACCGCTGCCCTGGAAGACGTTTTCAAGCATCTGGACTGGAGAAGACTCGGCATTAACATCAACGGCGAGTACATCTCTCACCTTCGATTCGCTGACGATATCGTGGTCATGGCTGAGACCCTGGAAGACCTAAGCACATTGCTCGATGGACTCAGTAGAGCCTCCCAACAAGTGGGTCTTAAAATGAACATGGACAAGACGAAAATCATGCCAAATGTGCGTGTCACACCCACTCCTCTGAAGGTTGGAGACTCGAAACTTGAAGTTGTTGACAAATATGTATACCTGGGACAAACAGTCCAGCTAGCTAGGTCCAACTTCGAGAAAGCGATCAATCATCGAATCCAACTTGGCTGGGCAGCGTTCGGGAATCTCCGCAATATCTTCGCGTCCAAAATACCGCAGTGTCTCAAGACTAAGGTCTTTGACCAGTGTGTGTTGCCAGTGATGACATATGGAACCGAAACATAGTCGCTTACTATGGGCCTCATAAGAAGGCTCAAGGTCACCCAAAAGGCGATGGAACGTGCCATGCTTGGAGTTTCCCTACGTGATCGAATCAGAAATGAGGAGATACGTAGGAGAACCAAAGTCTCGGTGACTTACTCACATATCACATAGCTCACAGAATCGCTAAACTGAAGTGGCAGTGGGCGGGGCACATAGATCGTAGAACAGATGGACGTTGGGGCAGTAAAGTTCTCGAGTGGCGACCGCGCACCGGAAAACGCAGTGTAGGCAGGGAACTCGGATTGTGGTTGCGGGAAGCCGCTGGATGCGGGCAGCGCAGGACTCGTCGATGTGGAAATCCTGGGGGAGGCCTTTGTCCAGCAGTGGAGGTCCTTCAGCTAATGATGATGATGACATGGTTTATAGTAAAATTTTATTGAAATGTTGATTTTGTTTGTTTTTGATTTTATCTTATAATTTTTTTTCATAGTATTGTCATAATTTTTATGTGCTATTTTAGAAAAGTAAGTTATTCACATTCCTGGGGCCTAATGATAAATGATTTTTCATAATTACTTACATAGTGTCGATTTTAATATAATAATTTGAAAAGGAGCTGTAACTTAAAATAAATTTCTAAACAAAACAAAGAAAAATCTGTTGAAGCAGAAAAGTATGACTAATAGTTAAACTACAGGTGCCAACTGAATTAGTTTACTTTTAAATTTAATATGATGGGTTTTATTAAATAATCTCATCTAAATGACCGTCATCTCGATTTCGACATTCTTCTAAACGAGCAACAAAAAATTTCGAAGATTCTTCGAAAAAGAGACCGTGATATTGCACGGACATCTCTTCTGTAATGTTTGCTTTGACCTTTTTGTGTTGAAAATTTTATGCACTTTATTTTTACCATATTCATGCTATGCCTCTAATCTTAAAAGTTATGGAGAAATGGGCAAAAACTTTATTTATGAGAAACAATTTTACAATTTACTCTTTATCTATTAATCCCATAACAAAAATGAATAGAACCTTTTTTGTTGAAAATATTATAAACTTTGTTTCTTTTAAAGCCGCGATACCTCTAATCTTTAATTTATCAACAAATAGATGAAAATTTCAAATATAAAAATTATTTTTTCAGTTTACTCTTTTTCTATTAATTATACAGTGAAAATGAATATGACCTTTTATGTTGCAAATTTTATGTAATTTATTTTTACCGTAGTAACTATACCTGTAATCTTAAAGGTTATGGAGAAATAGACGAAAACGATGTTTATGAGAATCAGTTTTACAATTTGCTCATTATCTATTAATGCAAAGAGAGAAGTGTATAAAGAATGTAAGAAGAAAGCAAAGAAAGGGGTTGCCATTGCTAGAGCTGAGGCGCAGGACAATCTGTATAAATCTCTAGACTGTCCTGAAGGCCAGAAACAGCTCTATCGTATAGCGAAAGCAAGAGAACGGCACGCAAGAGATGTATCACATGTAAAATGTATAAAAGATGATGGTGGAAGGATTCTTGCGAAAGATGAGGAGATAAAAGAGCGATGGAAGGTATATTTTGAAAGATTGATGAATGAAGAGAATGATTGGAGTGGAGTACTGTTGGATCCACCGTTGAATCTAGGTATGGTAAGAGAAGTAGACGTGTCAGAGGTAAGAATGGCCGTGCGAAATATGAAGAATGGCAAATCGGTGGGACCGGATGGAATACCAGTTGAAGTATGGAAGTTATTAAGTGAAGATGGTTTTATGTGGCTTGCTTTGTTCTTCAATAAGTTGTTGCATGAAGAGGTAATCCCAGACGAATGGTGTAACAGCTTGCTGATACCCATCTTTAAAAACAAGGGTGATGTACAGGATTGCAACAACTACCGAGGAATAAAGCTTATGTCACATAGTATGAAAGTGTGGGAGAAAGTGATTGAGAGACGCGTGAGAGAAGAGACCGAGGTTTCACGAAGCCAGTTTGGTTTTATGCCTGGTCGAGGGACGACGGACGCAATTTTTGGACTTCGTCAGTTGTGCGAAAAATATAGAAGTGTACACAAAAACTTGCACATGGTGTTTGTCGACCTCGAAAAGGCATATGACCGAGTGCCTCGGGAAGTGTTGTGGTGGGCCTTGAAAGAGAAAGGAGTGCCTGGGAAGTATGTGGAGTTGATTCGCGCCATGTACAAGAACATCCGTACACGAGTCAGATCCGTCGCTGGTACCTCGGAAGGGTTCGGAGTGGCGGTGGGCTTGCACCAAGGGTCAGCATTGAGCCCGTACCTCTTCCTGTTGATTATGGACGCTTTGACGTCGGACATACAGGAAGAGGCACCCTGGTGCATGCTATTTGCCGACGACATTGTCCTTGTGGGTGAGGATGGACCTGAGGTGCAGAGCAGACTGGTTGCATGGCAGCAAAGACTGGAGAACGTTGGCCTGAAAATCAGCAGAACCAAAACCGAATATCTGTTCTGTGATTTCGGCGGTCTCTCCAGTTGTACACCGATAGCACTGGATGGTGTAGCGCTACCGGTCTGCTCCGATTTCAAGTACCTAGGTTCACTTATTCAGAGCGACGGAGACATTGACAGAGACATTGAGCGCCGAATCAACTTGGGATGGATGAAGTGGCGACAGGTCACAGGGACTACCTGCGGCCCCCGACTTCCCCTTAAGTTTAAGGGGAAGATATATAAAACTATCATAAGACCTGTCGTCCTGTATGGATCGGAATGTTGGGCCACTAAGGGAAAGGATGAAAGACGATTGCATGCTGCGGAGATGCGAATGTTGAGATGGATGTGTGGAGTAACAAGAATGGACAAGATTAGGAATGAGTATATAAGAGGAAGTTTGAAAGTTGCGCCAGTGATAGAAAAATTGAGAGGAAATCGTTTGTCGTGGTATGGGCATGTAATGCGGAGGAATGAAAGACATGTTACAAGGAGAGTGTTACAGATTAGTGTCGATGGATATAAGGGGAGAGGGAGACCAAAAAAGAGATGGATGGATTGTGTGAAGGATGATATATGTGTCGAAAGGGTGTGAGTACAGAGATGACAGCTGAAAGGGATGTATGGAAGAAGAAAACATTTTGCGCCGACCCCAAATGATTGGGATAAGGGCAGGAGAATGATGATGATGATGATCTATTAATCCTACAATAAAAATGAATATAACCTTTTTTGTTGGAAATTTTATGCACTTAATTTTTGCCGAAGTAACTATACCTCTAACCTTAATGGTTATCGAGTTATCGCCCATCGTCAGCGAAAAAACCTAAGCTATAAAAGTAGTCAGATTTTGGAACTGTGACCGATTCGCGTTGTAAGACTGAACTTTTTGTATAAGGTGAAGTGTGTTTTATCGATTTACATTAGTTGCAGACATCTTATATATTTAGTTCCAAAACCGATTTTTTACGATTTCTGACCCCTGTCTGATTTGAGACGGTGACCGATTTCAGCGAAAAAAAAAATGTTATGAGGTTGTCCAATGTACTTACTTTCATATCCAAATTTCATTTTGAGTCTTATATGTTTAGGCCCAAATACGACTTTTTTAAGTTTTTCTGAACGTCATAAAAAACTTCAGTGACCGATCTGGACTGTAAGACTCAATCCAAACGATTGAAAACAAAAAGTTCTTTCGAGATAGACTGCTTCCAGCGTTCTTATATGTTCAGGCCCATACACCTTGCTGGCTCCCGATCTAGTACAGGAATACCAGGTTTCGAGTCCAGTGTCCCTGAATTTTTATCACATTCTATTAACTCAAATACTGCTAGCTTAAATAGATATAGAAACCAGTAAACTCAGCTAAGAATACGTATTCTTCGTCGACAATGAAAAAAGATTTAGAAGGCTTCCCGGTGGTGGATAAAAAAAAAAGAAAAATATATTTTAAGATGGTCACCGTTATTTTATTTTTTCATTTCTTAGTTTCGGTGTGGGCAGCGATGGCTCCGCATACGAGGGTCGAGGTTGGACCACAACGGGCGCTCATTCGAAAGGCTTCAACAGCGTAAGCCTCGGAATTGTCCTGATTGGAGACTGGACCAGTAAGTAGCCCGATCATTTTATGATAGATAGAGGAAAAGGGTTTTTAAATTAAGGTCGTAAGAAAAATGGCTTTTAGACTAGAATAACTTTCTTATAGAAGCTCTGATGAAGAGGAACATATACCATAAATTGATATCTAAAATGGCATTAATATAATATATTAGATATTCACAATTACTGCTAGATAATAGTCTAATGTATCGATTATTTAAAATTAAGCAGATAACCCAAAGTAATAAAAACCCTTTAGACGGATAATGTCCCATTCGCAAAACGTCACTTTCCAATATGTCAAAATTTTCTTAGCAAACTCTACTGATATAACTTTTCTATTACCCCCATGATTACCCCAGAAACATCCCCACCAGACGTCCAACTGCAGACTACGCATATGCTGATCAAAGAGGGTGTGAAGTTAGGATACATAGACAAGAACTACAAACTCATTGGACATAGACAAGTGAGGAGCACAGAGTGTCCCGGACAAGCACTTTTCGACACAATCAGCGAGTGGGTGCATTTCCAAAGAAACTCTACCAAGGAGATGCAACATGCGTTTGATAAGCAGAATGCGTAGGATTCACATCCCCTAAGTGACATCCATAGGTCTAATTTAGCTGCTTATTCAATGTCTTCCAATTTCATTAGAGCTGAGAGTACGGAGAAATGTAGTATTTTCCTTTGGTAGTGCGAACCAGTAGTCCCACGGGTAATAAAGGGAAATTAGAATTTATTTATGCCTAAAACTGAAATAGGTAGTTTTTTTGTTGTTTTAGGTGATGTTATTTTATTTATTTGTAAGTAGTTTCGGTATTAACACAAGTTATTTAATTTTGTTACTCTTAAAGCGATGCTGATCGGTTAGCACATAACTTTTATTTTTGGAGATGTCGTATGGTAATAGTAAATCTGTATACCTATATTATCTTCGCTGTACAAGTAATATAGGGTGTGCTTCTATTTATTATTTTATCGGAATTAGGTTCCTGTCTGTCGATAAGTATCTAGAGACTAAGTAGTTCAAATTGATAATGTTTCAAAAAAATATCAAAATTAAAGAACATCTTAGTATTTGTTTTTTTTGGATTGTTTTTATTTTTCTACACTCTCCTGTATTTCAAAATTATGAAAAGTTGCAGTAGGACGAAATGATAAAGGAAAATTTTTATGCATGTTTCGGGTTCCCGTACGTGGGGCACAAAAGCCAGCGTAATTACCGCGTATAAGAGGCGTTCCACCTTGACCCTCAAGGATAACCAAGGCTTTTAACACTTTTAGGGCTATATACGACCAATGGTGATGGTAGCTACTTTCCACTAGATAGGCCGTAAAATGTGTCTACACCGCAAACAAAGATGGTACTTAATATATATACTTACAGGTGGTACAGTACAAGTTGTAGGTCTGTAGTTCTGTACTTACATCAGAGAGATGCAAAACGCTAGCCTATACCATATTATATCTTATAAAACTCTGCGCCTATATTTTTGTTATAACAACTCTATTAACCTCCGACGCAAAATCGGGGTGTTATAAAAAATCCTACCTAGAAATATGGTGTACAATGTTTTCACTTAAAACAGCATTCATCGCGTTGGATCCTAGTAATGCTTGGTGGAAAATTGAGGATTTCTCAGGATATTCAGCTTTTGTCGTGATTGCACAGGTAATCGGGTAGGTAAGAGGGAGTTTTCAGATGACGTATGTCACACCGTTCATAAGTGTCTCAATAGATGGCGCTTCTAAACTTTGGAAATATATTTTTTATAACAGCGTAGAATTTACGGTAGCAAAATAGATTTAGTATTGTTAAAAACATATAAAAAACCACCTGAACATAGATTCTTATTAATTGAATTAACAGAAACAATAAATTTCCAACTTGGTCAAGTATGGATAACCTGGGTGCGTTCTGGTTTCTCTGTTATCTGTAATTTCTTCTTCCGAACTAAAAATAAATAGATTTTAATACATTCTTATGATTAAAATGCAATTTATAACTCGGTATCATGTTAGAATTCTTTTAAGAAATACAAAAACAATACTGATAAGCTTTGTGCATCAAAAATTATGATTTTTTTTTTGGATCAAACTGCAAAAAAATATTCAATGAAAAGTAATCTTCGAAAGCTAATCATCATTATTAGGATATTAGTCGGTTATATTAGTCAGTTTTGACGATTTTTAAGAGATTTTCTTTTTTCCAATGTTGATCAGCGCCATCTAGTTGAGTTTAGAGAAACCCGTGGAAAATTCCCTAGTATTCTGTAAAAAAATATTGTGGGCGCAACAAGATCTTGTAGCTCAATATACCTTGATTACTGTCATAATGGCAGCGAAACGAAATAGATAAGACGTAATTAAATAATTATTATGAGTAGGTATTCAAATTTGTCGGGCTTTTTTATACATATCAACTGATTTCGTATGGGATTTTGTATGGGAAGTCGCCACTTTCTTTTAGATTTCAGCAGTCGTGGAACAAAAAATGTTCAGAATGCTGAGTAAACAGCAACAGTAAACAAGGCCTAAATTTATTTTTTATTATTATTAGAAATTTGAATACCTACTTTGACTAAATCTCACCGATGAAAAGTGACGACGGTATACGAGTACGCAAGCTTATAGTAATTATATTCACTCTCGCCTTGAAGATCCCTAGATTGTGAGAATCGAGAACCAAAACGCAGGTGAGGAGTTTCTACCTGGCCCTGTATTATCATCATCATCATGTCCTATAGCATCAATAACAGACCATCATCAGACACGGACACAATACTTTGACCTGGGTGATCAACTGATAACTAGTTACCTGTTTTTCTAGCGTTAAGTATGATTTAAACTGTAGTAAGGCAAATAATCTAAAATTCCCAGGTATCTAACTAGGCACAATGATTTAATTGTAATATCTATCTTCCGCCGATTTTCCTTTATTACAATATTGCGACCTTTGCCCATAATATGACACAGTGCCGGGGAATAACTCGGAAAAGTTACACAACGTGACTTGTGCCAAATCACTCATGAACATAGGTCCGCGAGATAAAATATACGCTTATAATGTTTACAGTCAACAAATCAAAACTAATAATGAGTAAACAAATACGGACGCTGATAAATGAAATCTGATTTGGCTTCGACAAGTGTGACGTAAGCATGAGGGGCTTCCCAAGTTTTAAATGATAGTAAATTTACAAGCAAGGTGATTAAGATTAATCTCGACTATAGCGTGAAATTTCTTTTTTTGACGTTTTTGCAATTTATTGCTCCATGTGATCATTATACAGGTTGCTCTTACAATATCTACCAGACCTCAAACTGAGGTTTCTATACATAAATATATCCAAGGAACACATTAAACATCCAACTGATAATCTGATCAATTTATTATATTAAAAGTTAAAAAAAACTCGAATCAGCTTTGTGTTCTTTGAAGAACGTTGTTCGGATCCATTTGTAAAAAATATGGTTTCAACTTAACAGATATTTTACGAGCATTTATTTCAGTTTCAGTATTTTTTATATTCTGCAAAGAATATCAGATATAGCTAATTAATTACAAAACAGCTCAAAAACTCAAAATATTAGAAAGTATCGTAATCACCTTGAGTAATTAAATAAAAGACAATAGTAATATTGAAACATTAGTTTTAATGACAAGATGATTTTCACAAAAATAAATTGTTGGCCTTTTGTAAAATGTGGAATAAAATTTAGTACCTAGTATTGTACCTACAAAATACATTGACAGTAACAATTTAATAGCAATTTTTTTGATAGGCCTTTGCGATGATACAAACAAAGGTATTTTCCAGTTTAGCCTCAGACCACAAGTCTAGGGTTTATTTGAGTAAGGTACCTGATTTGGCATCCCTTCCTCTATTACCTATATGGGTTCACAAAAATATAGCAAAACAAAACTTACCCTGCATAGAAATGTGCCCTGTATAAGAATAACTGATTCGTCGTAGTAGCTATATGTATAATTAAAAAATTAAATTTTATGTACAGGATGATCTCTTAACTGGTGACTGTACTATTGAACTGAACAACTTTTGTTCTACAACTTTTATAAAATCGCAAAAAGCTTTTTAATTTTATATAAAAACTTGACTAACAAATTGATCGGTTTGTACGAGATGTATTTTTGCAATTTGATTAAAGTTCTTTTTAACAAAAAGTTGTTCTGTTTCATAAGCAAGAAACACTAATTAAGAGGTTTGTAGGATACTTATAATATTTGTCAAGTCTTATTTAAATTTATGTTGATATTTAATGCAAGTATTTTCCCTGAAATAAATTGACTGGATTGAATATGGCTTCTACGTTCAATCATAAGCATTTTAGTAAGACTTCATACAAAAAAAGAAAACAAAAGATAGAAAAGAACAAAAGAAAAGAAAAGATACAAAAGATTTTTTGTGGCTTCCAAAAAGTCATAAAGCAACTGCTATTATAATAAGTTTCAAAAATATTGTAGAAACGTTATTGTTCTAGTATAGTTGTGCAAATATTCCTAAATAACAAGTTAGTAAAATCTGTTGTTTTTGTCAACTAAATAGAGCCAAAAACCGGATCATACATACATTGAAATCGCGATGAATGAATTGATTAAGTTATTTCAATTTCTAATATTAACTCTACGCATACATTAACTGTACATTTAAAACATTTCGGTAAATATATTTTTATTTATTTATTTATATCTTAATATTAACAAGTGCGAAATATTTAAAAATTGTCATTACATATACGTACACTGATTCGTAAAAACATTTATTAGGTATTTAATTAAACATTCATTTATTTGTAATTTGTAATATAAATATTTAAATAAGGTCTCTTTCGCACGAGCGTTTTTAAACGCGAGAGTATCGCGGAGTTTTTTCGCTAGGGTAAGTTTGATAAGTTGTATAAATATTTTTTTGTAATTTAAAATAATTTGATCAGTACTTTTTTATATTTCTACTATTGCATTAAGTATAAAACTCAAGTGCGTCAGAGACAAACATTACGTAACAATCACAATTAATTTACATTTTGACACCGTCGTGTTTTACACATTAGCATATGTAGTTATATATTTTTTATAAAGCCATGCTTTTTAGATACCAGACTTAAGTAGGCCTGTCTACGTTCATTATTTTTGTAATGTGTGTGTTTTAAGCGTATAATTAATCACAAATCACAATTTATTTTGTTAAACGGAAACTGTATTGTTTAAAATTCTTTGCATCAATATCAGAGAACGATTGATAGACCTATTATTATAAGTACATATGATTTTTGTATCGATAAAAGATTAAAAATAAGGAATTAAGTATTTAAATAATTCGGTCGGTTTTAAAACTCGACACTTAAATGTGTTTTCAATTCATTCAGCTTTCTGATATTGATAGTTCTTTCATAGCATAGAAACATGTAAAAAGCATTAAATAACAATTATTTTATAAAATGTAGAGGTATAAATATAGATTTATCAATAAAGATTATCAGAATATATCGGCTATGCACGATAAAACAGTAAATAAATAAAATTTACGCTACGCTTCCTTCGAATAATGGCGAAGGTAAACATTTTAAAAATATAGACAATTTACTTTGTTCTTACGTCTTCACGTCACCTTTTACTAAAATTATAAGTAAATCAATGTAATTTTGGTGACCATTACTAGATACCAACAACACTGCACTAAGCCATACAACTATGTAAAGAAATAAATTACTACCATACACAAACAGGTTTGGAAGCGCTAAAAAATAATTTATGACTTAACCTTTAACACTCTTATAATAAATAAGATACAGACCTATGTTTATAAGACTCATTAAGTTATAATTACACATACTGAGCTTCTGAAAACTTGTACTCAATCCGTGGACGCCAATAGCCAGATATAATGCGGTAGGAATAATTTAAAATGTATATAAGTTATATTTAGGGCTATAGAAATTAAATATTTGAGTTTTTTAAAATGTTTATCTGTTATATATATGTTTTGAAAGGCAAGGCACAAAGGGAAGAAGGATATTGGAAAGATATGAGAGGACTTGGTAAAATGATCTGTGATATTTGAAGGTGTAAATAGACGACGCGCGCTAACATATGCTATGCGTGAGCTGCGCCTTATTTTAGGCTCACTACAGCAGGATTGTGCCAATTTACCTACCGCGCATGATTCTGATTAATGCGG
The DNA here is from genome assembly GCA_958295455.1 of Coleophora deauratella. Classification (NCBI taxonomy): domain Eukaryota; kingdom Metazoa; phylum Arthropoda; class Insecta; order Lepidoptera; family Coleophoridae; genus Coleophora; species Coleophora deauratella. The sequence continues at coordinate 5,285,591 of OY282409.1, read as the reverse complement.
CGCAGGTCGCTCTAGAGCGCGTCGTCTATTTTCACCTTATTGTAGATAGCTCCACTGTAAAAATGTTGAGAATCGCGCACTGATCGCACACTCGTATAATTTCTCTATAATTAAGTATATAATTAATGATAAGGTGCACCTTTGTCTTACACAATAGATACTACTTTTATTCGTATTTAGGTGCTATATATTTATTTGCACGTTGATTTCAATTATTTGGCATCTAGTAAATTAGTAGAATAGAATTCTTACAAAATCTTTGTCAGTTTTACCGACGATATCATTTTCAATGAGATTTATCGGCGATTGACCCAAGAATCACATACTAACATAGCGTGACAAGGTGTTTATTATTGTAATAAAATTCCAATAGTACCTCATCATTCATGCATCACACATATAACCAGTAAATATAATTTGTCAAACTGAACAATTTTTGTAGATCAATCACTTACACCATTTTCACGTCTAATAAAATTTTAAATAAGTATTTAAAATTTTATTAGACGTGTTTTTTATTAGCCTTTTTCTATAATCTTAAAATACATATAGGTATATAATATATTTTTAAAATTTATTGATCGTTTTTTTTAATGTTTATTCAAAGTGACATTAATAATAATATATAATAATAATATCCGTCTTAAAATATAAATTAATAACATTACATTACTTACGATCGCAATAAGGCTCCGAAACCGCTCAGCGAATAACCGCCTCTTACGGACAAACCCTTATAGCAATCACTGTGCTATTCCAATTTGATATTTATTTGTTCTCTATCAAAGTTTGCACTTGCAGGACAAGGTCTCTTGCCAGCGAAAGCACAGCAGATGCGTCGTGTCGCTCTGCCATTTCTGTAATTTCAATTCGTTTTTTAATCTGTTGTTCGGTAAGTATACTAGTAAATACTAATTCTAAATAGCACTGACTGGAATAATTCCTTTAATCATCTATTATATTTTCTTTCCATCTAAGGTTGTTAGGTTAAAAACCCATATTTTTCCTACTACTGGGCATGGATTTCATCCTATCCCACATGGTTAAGCCATGCTCCACACGCGAAGACCAAGTGCAAGTGTAGAGGCTGTTGGGCTAGTGGTCAGTCTAAAGCTGCTTTTCCAGGCGAGGCGAAGGGGGAAGGGAATTTAAATTGTATGGGAAAAAATAAATTCTCTTCTCGCACATCTTTGGTGGAAATAGTCTTCTTCTTAGAGATTTTAATTATCTTCACTCTACTCCTCGCCTCGCCTCGCCGGTGGAAACACAGCTTCAGTGTCAGAAATTTTCACCTGTAAGGGTTCTGATTCTGACATGTGTTGACGACTGTCGTCTACTGATAGAAATCAGCACGAACGGCTTAACGGGGATTGCGAAGGTTGCACGTTATACTTATTTCTTAAATACTACATAGTACTGTACAGGAAGGCAAAGAGTTGGCAAGGAATAGTAACGAAGGACTGGCGGTTGCTGATCCACCTACAAAAAATCTAGCTCTTAAGTTAAAAAGAAGATACAGTGCTTTAGAAACTGAATTTGATGATCACACCTATATCGGGAATTTCCAGATGGTTTGATGATCTTGAAACTTGAATTTCAAGCTTACAGATTTCAATGAAATTGAAACTCGCTAAATGCATGTAGCTCAGATCAGAGCATGCCAACTAGAAATCTGATCAAATGTTCTATATGATCATACGAATAAAACTAGTTCTCCACTGAAATTATGAATTTTAGAAAAATCATAATCAAAAGTTATTGTTGATGATGAAACGGAACTCACCGTTGAAAAACTTGATGATGTCAGTGAAGTCCATGGTATTGGCCAATATGACGTCACGGTAGGTCTCCAGGAGAGCCAGAGCAAGAAACAACACCATGTGTTCGGAGGCGACGTGTCTTGCTGCCCAGATCAGCTCCCAGGCTGCGAAGACCTGGGTAAAACGAATTAGTAGGTAACCTATGAATCAGACTATAGCTTAGGTGGTAGACTGAATGGTAAGACTCTATTTCTGTATGTATGATGTAATGAGTTGGATTCAGTGTATAAGTTTAAAACTTACATCCTGGTACAAGAGTTCCCTCTTGAAGTCCAGCAGGAACCAGCGGTAGCAGAAGTAGAAGTGAGTGTAGTCACCATGAGCGTGCATCAGTTCATACAGCTCGCAGTCTAAGATCTGGATCAGGGAACTGAAATGTGTAATGTAAAGTTTAATTTGCACGTCTTCGACACTTCTTTTGCGGAAACGTTAAAGAGCACAATTTACAATTAGGTATAATCTCTGTTTTTTCTCGCTAAACTGAAGTGTCAATGAGTGGGGCACATTTTTCTCCCAAAGGTTCGAACAGAATATCAGCGCTGTGGTTATAAGCTTTATAGCAATATGCTGAGTTCAGCCCATTTCGGCAACATGCATGTATTAAGTTAATTGTTTCCTCACTAGTTTATAAGTTCTTTTGATTTATATTTTGTTCTATTTTCTTTGTTTTGTTGCTGAATAAACTTTTTTCTTTTTTTATTTCTTTCTTCTTTTGCACGTAGCTCGTAGAACACATGTCCGTTGGGGCATTGAAGTTCGCGGGTAACGATCGCGCACCGCAAGACGTAGCGTAGGATGGCCTCCCACTCAGTGGACCGATGACCTGGTGAAGGTTGCGGGAAGCCTCTGGATGCGAACAGCGCAGGGCAGGTCAGTGTGGAAATCCTTGGGGGAGGCCTTTGTCCAGCAGTGGACGTCTTTTGGCTGATGATGATCTCGAGTGTTATTCCCGCACATAGTTTGTATGCGTTTTATTCTAAAATGGATAATAACAGAAGTTTCCCCATAGATCTCTACAAAGTTCAACTCTCTACTCAGCCTCATCAGATAATCAGGCCGGAAGATGTAGTGTTGAATGAAGGCCACTCAACACAATATTTTCTGGTCTGTGATCGCAACTCGATAATCTTTATTTCCCATCGGTTATTAGTTCGAAAACTTTTATAATCTATGACTTTTACAGCCTTTGAGTCCTAATTTCTAAATTGCTTACGTGAAGAGTTTTAAATAATAGCAAACAAAAATATTATTTATCTTTAAATATTAAAACAGTGCATGTTTTTCGACCTTAACTTGTTTAAAACTTTTGTTTGGTCATTATTGCTCTCAACCGAAGTAGAGAGTAGACAGTGCACGAGTGATTGCTTACCTTTATTTGCTTGCCAGCACGACAAAAACAAACAGAAATATAAATTCCCTCACCGCATATCAGCAAAGTGCGCGTCCATCGCCTGCCCAGAGGGGAAATTGTCACGCGCGCGGCTCATGAGTCGAGCGAACAGCGCATGCGCGGCGGCCTCCTCCCGCATCATGACCAGGAGCGGCGCGGCCAGGTCGCACATGCCCTGCATGTAGCCGGTCTCCAGGTGCTCCCAGACGTATCTGAAAAGGCAGCTTATTACTTTCTCTGCAAAATAAGAGCGGTAACTGATCGAGTTGCCGACAACGATGCCAATAAACAACGCCAAGCATTAGATATTAACCTAGAAAATTTGAAGATACATTCCTCAGGCGGTGTGGAAAAGCTTTAAGACAGAGTTTTTCAAATATTAGTCTGTAAGCGGGTGTAATGAAGCGTTAAATTTTGTATGGAAAATTCAAGTTTCTTATAAGGTCTGAGTACTCACGTGCACATGATATTCCTAAGCTTGTCGAGGTTCTCCTCGGTGAAGAAGGGGTAGTTCCTGTCGCAGCGCTGCACGTCTTTGTCGATGCGGTGCAGGTTCAGGGCGAAGCTTTCCACTAGTTCGTTCTGTTGAAGATGACCGTTTACGGATGCATTATGTAACGGTAACGGATATAAAAGTAGAGGCACGTAAAGGAATCCACCTCCTAATCGCATGTAGCTTGCCAGTAATCATTGGATACTTGCTGCGTAAAGCTCTAAATCTAGCTTATCAACAAAAGAAGAAACAGTTGATAGTGTGCCAGTCATATGTGTGGGTTATCCAAACAAACAGTAATAAAAAAAAACCTTTTCTGTCGCTGAAACACAATAGCGTAGATGCCTCGTATAAAACTGAACAACTTTCTCCAAGGAATCTTTAATAACAAAATCACCAGGCTGGCTGGCTGCTTTTCAGCTGCGTAAAGTATATTTGTTAACTCAGTATATTTTATTACTTCTCAGAGGCTTTCCGCGAAAATCAAAAATTATGCAGCTCGCGCACCGAGCGAGCACCCTCTAGTTTTAAGTAAATAAAGTACCATTCTCTAGATCAAACCAATAAGAGAAATATAGTAAAACTTACAGAGTAGACACCACCATTAGAACTAGCAGGAGAAGCACATGCAGATCGATTAGTTGCCGGACGCTGCTCTCCAGCAGGCTCCAACGTATCGAACGATGCACCAGCCGACACTGACTCTTCGCGCACAACGCCTAGCGGACTGCGGGATGGACTTGCGTTTGCTGAGGAAAACAGAGATTCATAATTGACAACGTCATAATTTAAAAACAACCGATTTCAATCGTAACAACAACAATTTTCGTTAAAATTTATATGGGGCCACCGCTGAAGTGTGACCTACCAAACAAAAAAAGGGTCATCAAATTAAATTCATTATTAGCGGAATAATCGCAATACACACACATACAGTCGAATTGAGTACCTCCTCCTTTTTGAAGTCGGTTAAAAATAGGACTTTGCATCTTATCTATATTTTTTACATGTAGTCAAATAAAAGACCATCGATACTGTATTTGGTCAAATCATCTCTTTAGGCGAAACAAGGAAAATATGCAGAAATATTCGAGACATCATTATTTTTGTAACGTGTGCAATAATAAACTGATTATCTATCTAGATATCATTGATTAGTCACTTCAGTTTAAACACTTTCCTCCATGAAATTAATTTAATAGGGAGCTTATTCGCAAAATTTGCACGATAAAACAAGTAAACCTTTGATCAATGAGACTGGACTTGAACATGTAAATTCCCACTTGCTTGCGCCTTAGTAATGGTTATGACACTGTAAATTTTACCTATTCATGAAACTGAACAACGTTCTACTCCTTAGTAACTATTATTTGATTTGTAATATTGACTTTCCATAAACAATAGCGGAGCAATTTTTAGAACATAATTCTAAATAATACGCACGCAGAACGCACAAAACTAAATTTACAAGAATGTTCTTACCCGTCGTACCACCAGAAGCTGGTGAACCTCCAGCAACTAAATCAACCGACGGATTTGTTATAATCACACTTGTACGTTGTTCATGAGGAGTAGTTTGACTTTCATCTAATGAAGATCTTAATTCGTTGCCATTAAAATTTAGATTGCCACTATCGACACTACAAAGTAGCCCTCTACCTTCACCTTTTTGGACTATATTTTCTGCTAGCCTCTTTATTTCTGCGATACTTTCTCTTCTTAAATCTGGATTCTCTACAACACTCTTAATATTTCTTTCTTCATCTTCATCTAAGTCTTTCAGACTTTCTAAATCTAAATCCCTACTATCACTCGTCTCAGTCTCTCCGTTAATTTTTGTATCTTCCTTATCCTTTTCTGAGTCCATTTCTATGTTATCTACTTCGTCTATGCTGGGCGCTCTTGACAAGACTGGTTTAGTGCCACCTTCAGTTTTCTTTTGATCATTTTCGCTTGGTTCAGGTGATACTATTGGTGGATTATCTGATATGACGCTGCAATCATCTTCAAATACCTAAGACAAAAAAAGTATCCTTGTAATATAGGTACAACCAACATTAATCTGAAGCTCGAGTTTCATTGTGTATCGTTAATATTACCTACAAGTTGAAAATAATAGACAGTAGGTATATTATATTTGTAGAGAAAGATTTTTTTATTATTATGGCTAAATAAAAAATATCAATAAATAAAATTCTCGTATTTCAATAATCTGTAACAATTTATTCCGACATAGCTCTTTGATTTTCTAAAACTCACCTCACTAGCATCGGTTTCGATCGGCTTCAACTTTCCCGAAGCCTCACTGAGCCTCGCTATAGAAGCAGCAGTGGCCTCCTTATCCTTTTGTCTAACTATAGCTTCAACACACAGCCACTCAGACATGGTGGTCTCGTACTGACGTCGGCATGCAGCGTCTTGTTCAGCTCTTTCTTCTGCTGTAGATCCGAATCTATAGAAATTATAAAATTATGGCAAATGTTCGGTAAACCTTTTACATACTACAATAGGCCACACATCCGTTTCAATACATTTATTATCTATGTCAATAATTACCTATGCCTATAGTTTAATTTTATTACAGTACTTCATCTTCAATCCTTTAACGGTACAATACAATAAATGTATAATGTGTGCTTACTCGTAATATCCAAGAAGGTACGGCCACACTTCTTTTCTAATGTCATGTTGGACGCCCCCATAATACACCAGCCTATACACTTCGTCCTTGTCATTTACAATACCATTGTCATCGGTCATTGATCTCCACACCTCTTCTGTTAAACCATTTTCTGCTCCTTCTGTAAAAATTGTTTTAATTTAAATTAAATAAGAAAGCCTCTTCCTAAAACTTTAACAGGATATTCTTCTCGTGAACTGAACAACTTTTCCTACAGATTCTTTATCTTTATATAAAGATACGGATAGTCTCTGGTAGTAGTAACAATTCCGAAAAAAAATTAACTTTTCATATAAATAGATCAGCCGATCAGTCAATTTTGTATGGACGGTCCAATGTCTTTTTTTTATAATTCCGTATTTACATCAACCCTTTAAGTTCTAGAGAGTGGTCTTTTTATTATGTAATTTCCATGCCATTAGGTCCTACTTTTTCCAAGCCGTATGTATAAAAATATACTTACCTAATACAGCGGTTCCCAAATGGTGGTCCGCGGAACCCTAGGGTTCCGTGGGAGGGTCGCAGGGGTTCCGAGAGTTAGGCCTTATTGTCAGTTTAGTATAATTCGGTACCGATCTGTGCAACACATAATGCTTTCCTACTCTTTCGCGCATACGGTATAAACATAGCGCGCACAATAATTTCAATCGTTGAATAAGTTTTGGATGGGACTTAAATATGAATATTCCCTTTGGCGAGGTAGAGTTCCGCCGAAAATTTGTAGGTCAGTTAGGGTTCCACAGCAAAAAAAATTGGGAACCGCTGACCTAATATACTTTCATCTTCGAAAATATCAATTTATTAAAGCAATATCCACCACTGACCTTTAGGTACAATGTTCGGGTGGACAAGCCCACTGAGATGGGTGCGCACAGTGGACAAGTGCCTGCAGTAGGCGAGCCAGCCGTAGAAAGCGCGCGAGATGATCTGGCGACGCATCGTGCTGCAGACGAGCTCTATTGACGCCGACTGAAAATCAGGTTATAAAATCATTTATTTCTCAAAAAAAGTACATATTATATCGACTAACATCATTTTAAGTTTTACTAACAACCACTACGACTCTGTCGAAATAAATTTTAATTATTATTATATAGATGAGAAAACGAGAGCTTTCTTCCAATGCTTGACTTTTCTTAAAAACAAAAGGATAAAATTCACTATAAGAAGATGAAAAGTCTTACTTAAATTTTCATCTTAATTCTAAATCTTAAATTTTCATAGAACATAATTCTTCCATCGTAACTATTTGTGAAATTCGGTTGCGATGAAATCTACAGGATAATATAATTTACGTTCTTCATAAAAGAAAAATTTCTATTGTGTTTAAATTATACTAAGCCAATAAAATAAAACGAGAATTATAAAATTTGGTTTATCTTTCAAAGGGGATGGAAGATTTTACTATGGAAGGTGACCTATGGCCGGTATTTTCCAAAGTCACTGTGGCACCTTGAGTCCTTTAGAAATCGCTGGGAACATTCAGACGACGAAAAATATAAGAAATCATTTTGTATTTAAATCACCAGTTTCGGAGATATATCATGACAAAGATTTATTTACCATAAGGAGGTATCATAAAAATCAATTATATCTCTGCAACCGGCGATGTTACGAAAAAATGACCTATTATATTTTTTTATCATTTATGTATTTTCTATCGATTTAAGTAGGTTTCAAACTGCGATACCACTTTTGTGAAAGTTCGACAGGTCAGGCCACAAATCTTCCTACTCCTTTGGTTTAACAATATGATCACTTCGTACCTGCTCCACAGCAGGATGTGGAGGTATCGGTGTGACTGGTTGACCATTATATCCGGCAGACGGTGGACAGTCCACCGACATGGTGGAGGAGTCCGAAGAAGTTGTGGAAGTTGAGGCTAGCGGTCTTCGTGGAGTCCTGGGAGGTGACTGCATCACCCGCTCCAGTAAAGAGTGTCGCATCGCTGTAACATTCAAATACGCCTACATTAAGTTTCAACAAAGATGATAAAGAAAGCGTTCCAAATATTTGTTGAGATTATTCTTTACCCTGACAACAGGACAGTGATTTCAGAAAAATACATAAGATATAACATTTGATAAGTGCAAGCCCTTCTTAGTATGTAAATCATTTTTATTACATCATGGCATACTGTCAGAGAAAAGTTTTAATTCTGAAAGACTCATTTAGACAAATTAAAATAAGTGACAGATTACCTTCTCTGTCAGTGATAGCATTATTAACGATCCGGAACACATAGTCACCAGCCGCTTCTTCCCAGTCCGACTCTTCAGTCTCACCGCTCTCACACAGGCTAGGCAGGGGGCGCCGGCGCACCTTGCCTCGCCCGAACACCTGGCCAACAAGGAAAAGCCTTTGGAACTTTTACGTGAGTAACGTCCAAAGAAGAAAAGAAATAAGTAGCTAAAGCAATGGTTAACTTGGGACTATTTAAGGTTTCGTTTGCTTTGGGTATAATTATTCATTGATGGAAGATTAAACTAGAAATAACACTACTTGAGTTTAGAACTCACAATATATAATTAAGAAAAAAGACAAAGAATATAAGTAAGAGTATAAGTTTAAAGGAACAAGTGGCATAGCAACGTATAAACAAATTGTAGGCAACTAGGCAACTGCTATCTATCCTTTATGATAGATACGGTTAAATTGTGCCACACGATAAGAAGAAGATGAAATTGTATACTAACCTTTCCAGTTCCTCGCTGTGACCACAGCGGTGGGTCCAACTGTCCGTGTGGCAGCAATCCTGTTTCTAAGTTACTCAAGAAGGATAGCAGATGACCACCTGCAGACAGAAAATATTATATTTTAATGTTTACTATAAAGAAGAGGAAAACTATAATTTCGATAACATAATGTAAGAAGACAGAGTCAAATAATCACCTCAACAGTATTGCAGCATAGCAGTAATCAAAATATTTCATTGCTGTTACTAAAACAATGATAAATAAAATACTTTGTTACATCTGATACTTGACAAGGTATAGGTGTATGTATATCCTCACCTTTCCACCCTTTGGGAAGAGACTCGTGTCTTACAAAAGATACAATACATGACGATGATGATGACAATGTAAGGGGCATAGTTACAGCAAAGCTTACCTTTAGGGAACTGTATGGGCGGCCGCTGCACCCCATCCTGACCGACCAATATGAGCGCATCACTCTCTTGCGAGCGATGAACGTGGACGTACACCACCTCCCAGACGCAAACTTGTAGAGACATCGCCCAGTAGACGCTGCAAAACAAAATACAGTATCGTTCGTACATTTATTATAGGTGCAGTCGGCCAATAAATTTGTTTTACCACCCTAATGTCGCTTGCAGTTTATAGAACAACAAAGATTAGTTTCGCTTGCACCTCGATCTGACAACTTATTTTGCTATCTTATCTTATTGTAGCTTGCAGCAGATATTACTTAAATCGTCTGTAACAAAACGTGCAAGGCCTATGATGATACCGGTATAGGAAAAGACCCGTCCCCTGCAGTAGTGACGATATGGGTTGTTGACGATAGGGGATGTAACAAAATAGATGGAAGATGCTTATCTTACTGAACACTACGACTTTGCTGAAATTGCAAGAAACATTTTTTGGGCTCTTCATACAATTTGATCACTTGTTTGGCCAATTTTGTATGGATAATCCACTATTTGTTTTGCGATTTCAACAATGTCATAGAACAAAAGTTGTTCAGTACCAGATGAGTTTATACAAACCCTAGTTTTATTACTATTTTGTATTTTTTTATCACCAATAAAATAACTTAAAAATAATAAAGTTACATAAACCTAACTTGAAAGGAATGTTTGCGCTCTAATTAAAAAGTTTGTCGAACCGTCTTCGAAACACTGTCACGTTTTAGCTTAAAGAGTAACTTATAATAATACAAGTTTCAAGTTACGAGAAAATTGAAATGTAAGCGATATACCTATAGGTGGAATTATTGTAGTCATAGTTTAAGTACGCAAAGTTTGTGAATTCTGAAAAAACAATGTTGACAAACAATAAATAACATGCTACAGAAGCTGAACACAACGTACCAGTTGATGCAAAGTGGTCCGTTACACCGGCTCCTATAGACAGTGCACAGTGGTTCAAGACTGCACAGAACGCACTTGTTCTGGCATTCGGACTCATGCACTAGGTGACAGCGATAACTACGCACACACACAGTGAGACAACAACTAAATTTACAAACTAAAAAGTAACAGCATACACATACAACAAGGTAAAAATGAAAGTTGACTAATTTCTCGTTAGAAATTCAATTTCAAACTTGCAAACTAAAACGGGTTCCAATAAAGGGTTCAATTAAAGCTATTAATAAAATGTTAGGAAAGCAATTTTATGGAAAACAGAAAAGTGAAAAAAATATTATAAATGTTTAAAAAATGGGTGAATTAGGTACCTTTTATCGACTCCTTCGCTCTCGGCGTATCCATTCATGAGCTGATTCGGGGTCCACTTAATGATCAAACCAGCTGCAGTCTGATGCAAGCTCAGATAACCAGGCATGGGTTCTTCTACGTCTTTCTGTGATTACGAAAATTCATTACTTATTAGGTATTATATTTTAGTGTAAAGCAAACAGTTAAAACAATCCTTCAGTCAATCTTTAAATAAACAATTAATTGAAATTATCTATAAAACCTGTCTTTTTTAATTTACCTATATTTTTGTCTTGTATCTGACAGCCTTCAGTCTGCCCTTTTTTCAAGATTTCAAGATTACTTCTAATACTCAAAATTTTATAACTATAATATACTCTATCGCCTCTGCATTTAAATGTGATGTTATGTGTTTAGATATTAGATATTCGCCGTGAGTACGTAGTGTGTACGTATATACCTCTATGATCACTTGAATGCTCACAAGAAGTAGTAGCATCTATTGTACCCACGTCACAGTTACTTAATCATGATTGACAATTTTGTACCAACAACCAGTTTGTTTCATTTCGCAACTTACCGGCTGTACCAGAACATTGTTTTTCCCATAGAGAAGAGTTGCGCGCGAGTTCTGATGAAGACTCTCCACGTAGTCTTTTGCGGTAGAGCTACCTGCGTTCCCACCGGCTAGCGGAAAAAAATTGTCTTTTGTAAATCTACACTTCACCGAAAAATACAAGGAACTATGTTCTTGAATGACGGCAAGGATCATGAGCGTTACTGACTTAGATTTCATAAAACATTTTAAAATATTAAAATTACACTCCTGTAGTATAAGGTTTCGGCCAATCAACTATTAGGAAAATTGTATTCTAATTTAGCAAGGGAGCCGACGATACAATAATTTACAAGATTCACCTGTGCTACCGCTGCTGGCCTCATCAGATGAAGTATTCAAACTCCTTCTGAAGTTGAGAATAGGTCGCCTAACTGAGGGTGGTGTGGTTGTACCAGCGGACATGCGGTGTCTTTGTACCTGAACATAAAAATTATTGTTCTTACCTTGTATTACTTAAGAGCATTATTGTATTCCGAATATTAATATACATAATATGAATACAAGATCGCCAGTTCTCTATCGCTTTTGGAAATTTTGGTAAGCCCGCTTCCATCTTTCAGCGTAATCATCACAGACCATCGCGTGAAGATTTTTAGATTAGAACTTAGATTAGATATTTTGTGAAATCAGTAGTGATTAAATCAGTTGCTTGAGATAACTCAAACTCATCTCAAAATGTTCATTTATTTAAGTAGATGCTTTATATACAAGTTCTTTTAAATCGTCTTTTTTTCCACCTAGTACAATAGATACAATACAACGACGACGAAAACTCCTTTAAAAGACCACTCCGAAACGCGAATAATCTAAGTCTCCCAAGACCTCGGACCAATTATGGTAAGAAAAACATACTTTACGAAGGTGCACAGTTGTATAATAAATTAACATCAGAAATAAAAAATGCTGACAACTTTAACATTTACAAACATAAATTAAAAAAACATATTTCAAAAACATATTTCAAAAACATAAACTCTGATTCCGGCCCTGCTCTCGTGAACATTTGCAATGCGTGTCTTTTTTTTTTTTTTTTTTTTTTTTTTTTTATGGCATAGGTGGCAAACGAGCAGACGGATCACCTGATGGTAAGCGATTACCGCCGCCCATAGACACCCGCAACACCAGAGGAGTCACAAGTGCGTTGCCGGCCTTTGATATGGGAGTACGCTCTTTTCTTGAAGGTTTGAATGTCGTATCGGTCCGGAAATACCGCAGGCGACAATTCATTCCATAGTTTGGTTGTGCGAGGCAGAAAGTTTCTAGTGAAACGCACAGTTGTGGACTGCCAACCATCTATGTGATGGGGATGAATATATTGTCGCGTAGAACGATGGCGAAAAGAGGCGGCAGGGATCAATCCGAACAATTCCTCGGAGCACTCCCCATTGTACATTGTTTGCGATTACCGTACTATATTCTGCTCTGAATAAACAATGTACGCTTATTTTTAAGTTATACCCACAAATTGTTAACCTTATAAAATGTTTCTTACTGTTATATCAACGCTCGTAACATAACTATATTATAATATGTATTCTCATTAAGTGAAATGTAAATTTCTTTTGAGAAATAAACTTCTTTAACCTCACGCTAGCCTTTTAGAAAGTACATTAACAATTCTGGATACCAACTTACTTCTCGAAGTGTGGGAAGAGACCCTCGTCCTAGCAGTAAGGACTATGTGGAATAATTAATAAATTCTATTTAGGTTATTTACTATTTAAGCTTACTATACTATTCTATTACAATCTATCCTGCTGCAAATTCAGCTACTTCCACTACTAAAACTCACCAGCTCATCTGCCGGTGGATCGGTCCAGAAGCAAGCTGGAGCTTTAGCCTTCGAGTACTCCAGCGCACAGGGTCCAACCAGCAGTGAGCTCAGGATACTTCCGTAGTCAGGATCGGCGACCAACGCGTCTCTCTCATAGTATCTGGTAGCGTTGTTCACGAGGTGCTCAATGATCTTGGCTAATTGCCGTTCGAAGAGGGCTATCCGGATCCAAAGATATCTGAAACAAAGACATAAGGCGTATTAAAGAAGTCGACTCACATTTAAAAAAAAAAAAAATCTTGAAAATTAACCAAGGATTTCTAAAGAAGTATATACGTATGAAAAACTGTAAATTGTAAAATGTAAGTACAGTAAAAAAAAGTGTTTTGTTTCATTTAGCAATTTGAAAATTTAATCGAAAACTTAAACATTATTCGAATTAAGTACATTGACTTGACCCAAATATAGTAACTTTCCTTTATAGTAGTTAGAAGTAATCCTTTCATAATAGGTAACTATAAAAAATTGAAGAAAAACTATCGCATTTAACGATATAGTATTATAATCTATTTACGTAAATGGAGAAGATACAATTATAAGGATGAAGTCCAATTTTTTTACATCCTTTACCAACTAGCCCGTTTCATAGAAATCTAAATTTAGATTTGTATGGTCCCTTTTTATGTCTTCGAAGTTTCGGACACCTTGTTAGAAATACAATAGCGAACTAATTCTTGGGTCGTCTGTCGAGCATATTGTCGACCTTAACGAACCGTATACCATTATGCGGGTCTCTAAGAGGATTTCAGGAAATAAGGGGATTGATATTATGAAAACAACAAATGTGAAACTTTAGCCTTACAGTTGTCATCAGGTATGTCAAGTAGGTATACGTGTAGCGTGTTAGGTAAAATAGGAAATACAGTTACCTACATTCTGAACAACTTTCGTTCCAGGACTTTGCTGAATTCACAAAAAAATTTACTCCCAATAAAATACTGAGCAGAAAGCCTTAATAGTTGCTTTTAGCTGATTTTGCTAAGATCTAGACCTTATACGTGATGACTAGACTGGCCGGATGTACGTATGTTCCAGGTAAGTACCTGAAAACCCTTGTAACCGGTGATACTACTCGTGAAACTGAAATACTTTTGTTCAAAAACTTTGTTAAAATCGTAAAAAAACGATGGAATCTTTCATAAAAACTTAGCTGATCTATTTGTATAAAAAGTCTACAAATTTTTCAGCAAAAATATAATACTAAGTGCAAAAGTGGTTAAGTGTCATGAGTTTGCGGCGCCATACAGACCATGATACATCTGCAGCCATGTCTCACTAACCCAGTCTTGCACGCTTGTGGATCATTAAGGCTAACCAAAGAGCCTATGAAGTAGCAGCACAATGCACCAAATTCATCTAACTCCATCGACACCATCGATCAATAGAAATAAAAGATCGATGATCGACACGATAAAAAGTGTCATGAGTAAAAACCCCAGTTAAAAGGTTTTCAGTATGTGCCACTCACCCTATGTATAAAAATAATATTTATGACGATTCTACCACGACTCCTTTTATCGTCGGTGATATAAAATAAAACCGAAATTATGACAGTATGTTCTGATGCTACCAAACGCCTTTTCCCAAGAAAATATAAAAGAACTTAATTGGGCTCTTTTGGTATAGTTACGACGCGCTGCCAGTAAAAAGGAATATGACTCGGTTAGATATAAAAGGTGATATGATGTTAAAAATAGCTTTTCTTTGTTGTTAAAAGTTATTTTCTTCTGAATAATAATGAGAGCAACCTTTTGTGATACATACTGAACGAGAAACGATACACCTACCTAATATTATTTTATCAATTTGGAGAGCAAATATTGTATGATTTCTAAGAAAATGCAATCGCAAACTTTAATGTCGTTAATGTTATGTATTTTGTTATATTCATGCGAAATAACATTTTGACTTATCAAACAGTATATGATGTGACTTAAACTAATTGAGGATTTTAAAATTAAAATAATTGATATTAAAGGTTGGGTAAATAATTTAATACGAGATCCGTCGTAGAAAAACCAAAGCTCATAAAGTAAGCAGGTCATAGAGTAGAGCAGGTAAACCTATTGGTTATCACCGATAATGAGGTCGAACTGATTATGCTACTGTTGGTGATGGTGATGATGACCCAATTGAATAGGGTGTGACTGATATTTAATTCATCCACTGTGTTAAAAGAGACACGAGCACTTGAAAGTCCTGCTGGCCCCACTGGAGCATAAGGATCGTCCATTAATCACGTGAGGTTCAAAAGGGGAGGAAAATATCACATAATATCACAAGGAGGGAGGGATGTACAGAGTTATCACGTGTATTTATTGTTTCGTTGAACGCGCGATTTCTAGTGATATTCTAAACGTCAGACTGTTGTTGTTAACCCAAGGTTCGAAACGGCTTCAGGCAGTCAAAAACAACCTGCAACCTTAATGTCTGTCTGGACTGGCAATTTTGCAGAATTATATTAAAATATACCTGTATTTAAAGATAATATTTTGTACAAAAAAAATTCACGTGATTTTGGGTAGGGGGTGGGGGTAGCCTAAAACCTCACCACGTACCAAGGGGGAAGGGGGGGGGGGTCTAAAAAGTTGCTACAAAACATCACGTGATTATTGGACGAGATTAGAGAGATTAGATTGGAGAAGATTATTAACGAAAATATCAAGTATGTTCGTAAAAAAATTCGTTCGTAAAATGTTTTTCTAAAAATAATAGGTAATATACCGTAATATGAGGAGTAAAAATAATCTTGACATTTCTTTCTCGAGACTTAATAACGTGAATGTCATTTGTAGGACAGTGTATACGCCATATACTATTATTAAAAAAAAGCGACCCGTATGTTCAAACACGTCCTTACAGTAATACACATATAATAAGGCTTGCCGATGTACCTGCGCAGTAGACATATTTTAATTACGCGGGAAACTGATGGACCAATCAAGTAGCTTCATTGTCACCCGTCATTACACGTTCCGAAAATCTCTGCCGCTATTGGTTGATTGATTTCGCGCCTGATTCAATGAAATTGTCAGCTGTCAGAAAGCTGTCACCGTGCGTTGATTGTTTCGGGTGTTTCCGTCGATAGTTTGTTCTTGTCTGCGCGAACGAAGATTACCGATGCGCCTTATTTTTTGTGTACTACTGTACTAGAATATAATTTAAAAACAAACTTTTGAAACACTGTATAAGTTCGACAGATCGTAGATTATTTTAATGATATTGAAATTAATTACCTATAAAATAAATTATATTGAGTTACTCGACTACGGTCTGCGGGACGGAAAATGTAGTGGTGAATGTCTGACCAACTTTTGTTTTTAGGATCAATGCTGAAGCAAGGTTTTCCCATACCTCGGGGAGATTATTAAATATTATATTTTATACTTATTTATGTTTTTTTTAATCACACACGGTCATCTGGCCCCAAACTAGGATTCCCTGTATCTTGGGAACCAGAGACTGATATACATACACATATACTTTTAAATACATACATATATAGATATAATACACCCAGACTCAGAGCAAACAATTCTGCTCATCACAGAAAAGTTTGCCCTGTGTGGGGATCGAACCCACGACTCTCGGATCAGAGGTCAGGATCGCTAACCACTTAGCCACCGAGTCAGTCAAATTTTTGCGATTAAGGCAAGTCAAATGATTTGCCTTAATCGCAAAAAAGATTTAAGACTTGTCAATTTATTTTTCCAACTCTGCAAAGTCGTGAAAACAGAGGTTAAATGAATTCCCCAGTTAACGGTCACTACCCCTATTTTATTACAACCTGTTTATCAAAGAACGGGTAAGTAGATGACCGGATGGTTTTACCTACTACGAGAAATGTTCATGCGCGTAGCTAGGGGGGGGGGGGGGGCAGGGGGAGCCTGGCCCCCCCTAGATTTCTCCTGGCCCCCCCTAGAAGCCCTAGAAAAATTAACAGTACACATGAAATAATATTGTTTATATTTTAATCACAAAACTACGATACAGTTTCTAAGAACGGTAGATACCTACACCTACATACTATCACCTCTGCTAAGACTGGATTGCTGTGATATTGCATGTGTGCGGCTGCTGGCCCCCCCTAGAAAAAATCCCTAGCTACGCCAATGGAAATGTTAATTACATGAAACATCGATAACAAACCATAGGGGCAGGGGTGTTTCCCATTATCTCGGTAAGGCCAAGTCCGTATTAGTCAAGGTTTTGGGGCTAGTGGCCAACCTGTCCATAAGGCCCCAACATGGTTTAACAATTAGTGATAAAAACGGAGTCCAACTTCTAAATTGGCCTTGCGAAGCACGAAAACGGTTAAGATAAATGCCACTAACAGTCATCCATGATCCATCCAGGTGATGACCGTATCTGTAGGCATTTTACCTACATGATTGATGGACCATATAAACCGCACTTAGGCATAATTTCTTCATAAAATATCAAAAATACTAGGAAATAACACCATAAACAAAACCAAAAATCAATCTCGTAAACGTAACCTGTGCTAAGGACAAAGTAAACTTGTTGACTAAATATTGCCTTTTGTTGTGCCTCTCCGCCCTGCAAATTAAGGTTTTTCGTAACAAATTAGCTGTTCGTTGTTTGCGGGATAAACTGTTTGTGTTAGAACATCTAATAAAATAAAGTGAATTGAATGCATAATTAATTGTTTACCTATGCTTAGTTGAAAGTTTATTTCCCTATGGATTTGACAAAAACTTTTCGTTCCACGGACAAAGCCAGGATGCCCTTTGAATTTACTTCATAATTTGACATTTTTTTCCAAATAGCCCACAGACCTGAGTTGGCGATCGCATCCAAATGAAAATAGGCACGATTTGTTTTTGCTTTCAATGAAACGATCGTGTGGTTATTAATTTGTGTACCTAATGTTATACCAACTTTATATTGTCTTTATTCGTGTAAAGTACAAGCAAATCGTTAGACGCATGTGATTCAGAATTGTGGTTAGGGGGAATCTGTATAAGTATACGACATACTATCGCATCGTATGTCCAACAGCGGATATCCCACTACGTCTGGAAGGATGCAGATTAGATAAGGATATCTCAAGGAGTAGACGGAATGGTTGCATGGAGTCGCTATCACTAGATGACAGTTGTTAACTATGTCAGAGGCCCTAAAGGCAGCTTGAGAATCTTTGACACTGGGGAGGACCACAGGCCCGAGAACTTCTCAACTATCCGGACACGGCCCCCGTGATTAGAGTAAACCTAAACATTATGTAAGTATTATACCTGCCTTTAGAAGGTAAATCAAAAAAAGGTAAGGTTATACAGAAATCGATGCTGTTTGAACACGCAAGCCACGTAGGGTGGATTGACCGATTGAGCGTAGATTGAATTTCGGAGAAAATTCAATCATGTCGGTAGTCAACCCTCGAATTTCTTTGAAACATGTTGGTGTTCCACAGCTACGGATTGTAACAGTATTAAATATACAGGTAATAACAGTAACAGTAATAAAAGGTACAATTTACCACGGTATTACATTATTATGATACGACATTGCCGACTTCTAAATTCAAAACACAGAATATAATCTTTTTGTACCATTTTATTTTACAAGTCTGATGTAGTGTTTTACTTATCTTTGACTCAGACTAAAAAAGTCTTTATTGTTTTACATTATTTATCTTTTATTATTATAAAATATCTTTTTTTAAACTAAGATTTATCGATGGATTAATAGGGACTATATTTTAGACTATTAAATCGGGATTTTTTTTTACCCTCAATTGGTAAGCCCTTGGCATCATCTCACCTGATGGTAAGTGACGATGATGCCGAAGACGGAAGCGGGCTTACCAAGATTCCCCAACGGAATGGGGAACTGGCTATCTTATCTTCATGCTGGAACACATGAATGCTGTTAACATTGATGTTTGGCGGTAAGACTTAGATAAGATGGTGGTAGCTAGCCAGGCGGGCTCAGAAAATGCCCTACCACCAACCAAACCGAGTCTACAAAGTTGGACCCCGCCGGGAATCGAACCCGCGGCCGCGACCTCCTGAAGTCCTGATGTGAAGCGAGCGGCAAGCCACTACGCTACGGAGGCGGTTTGAAATCGATTCAGCCAAACTTTCATATTCATAAACCGTTGACCTATAGGTATATAAAAAGCTTTTAAGCTTTTACTTAATAAATACTATGCTCAAACTGTTACACTGAAAACTGTATTTTTTTTTAAATTTTGCTTTTCATTAAAATTCACGGCCAACATTTTTTTTTTTTTTGACTTCAGTTATTAAAAACTTTCTCCACGGATATTAATTTATTTACTTTTATTTACATTGCTATATTAACCGTGACTAATAGTAACGGGGTAACTTTAGAAATGAACGTTTAATTTAAATTCCATCTTTATTATAAAATACATAGAGTTCGTAATGACTTTCATAAGAAATACCTGAAGAAAAATTAACTACAACATCTATCTACTCGTGAAACTGATCAACTTTTCAAAAAGATCAACTTTTATTAAAGTTTTTTTTAACCGACTTCAAAAAAAGAGGATGTTCTCAGTTTGACCTGTATGTATGTATGTTTGTATGTATGTTTATCCGTGATTATCTCGCGTTTGGCTGAATCGATTTTAATGCGGTTTTCAGAAAAGTATTTGATACATTTAGGAGAAGGTTTTAGTATTTTAACCGACTACAAAAAAGGAGGTTCTAAGTTTAACCCGTATGTTACGCGATTGAAGTCGGTTTTTGACGCTTTCAGCGTTGTCGATAATTTTACTTTCCTTTCCATAAAAAGTTTGCGAACTGGCCGTGCAGTTGTTGACTGTTAATGATTTTTTTCGCTATTGCGTTGCGAGATATTACTTAGGAAATGTTATTCAGGTTCAAGAGCAGAAGCTCCAGGTGGATATTTTCAGAAAGATCCTATACAATTATCTTTTCACCTCTCCAGCACGAAAAGGGTGCCTTTGGTCCCTAAAAACTCGCAGGAAAAACGCTTTTCCCTGTGAGCGTGAGAAAAAGTGATTCAAATTTCGGACACCACATTTTCCGCGGCGCTGAAAAATTATGAGTGATGGTTTGTTCAGAAACTCATTTTGGCCTAGCGATTTAACTCATAAGCACAAAATGTTGTATGTTATTTAATGAAATTTAAGTTTATAAATTGAACTATTGCATTTTTAAATACGTAATATTGAAAATAAATATCATGTTTAGTTTTCATAAAAATGTAAAGCAGCGCAGTTTCCAAACCCAACCTCTAAATTAAAAACATTCTCATAATAAACTACATATATTGTTTCCAAAGAGAATTTAATCTACTACGTGTTTACTATTTCTCGCTGGTCGAGGTGAAAAGTTGTATGTTTCACACGAGAGCAAATTATTTTTATGTCTCGTGCCTTGAAATCACTCACTGTGCTCAGTAGTCTATATTAGAATCACTCGCTACGCTCGTGATTCAATTCTAGACTACTTCGCTAGTTCGTGATTTAAAATCAGCACTCGTAGCAGAAAATAACTTTGCTCACTTGTTGAACAAATAACTATTATTACCATTCAAGAAAGAACGTATATTAAGAATAAATTTAACAAGCTGAGTTAAAATATTTCTGCAAAATAAATGTCACAGAATTGCGTACAGGATTTAACCAAAAAAAGTGACGTTAACTTCTATTAGTGAAACTAAAATATTATTGTGTTATTCTTTAAACAGCGTTCGTCCTAAGGAAACAGAAAAACTTACTCATTTGACATTTTAACCCATTTTCAATTTCATATCTATTAAAACCACAAAATTTGTTTTTTTAAAAACCTTTACACATGTACTGTGACGTCATCTATGCATATGTAAGGCGAACAATTTCGGACACAAGGTCATAAAAAGTAACTGATTTCAATTTTCAATAAGTGG
Source organism: Coleophora deauratella (assembly GCA_958295455.1). NCBI lineage: Eukaryota > Metazoa > Arthropoda > Insecta > Lepidoptera > Coleophoridae > Coleophora > Coleophora deauratella. Next base: position 5,264,451 of record OY282409.1, on the reverse strand, counting down.
AAAATATCGGCCCATTTTGTATGAATACAGAGGATAGATACATATCACTATCCTATCTATATCTATCTAGGTCCCTATCTAAGTCCTTTAATTTCCTAATTTCGTGACACGGCATCCGCCTGAATCCCTGTAACGGTGAGGTTACATTGATGAAACTCTCTTTGAATTCTGATACTGAACTTGTTTGCGAACAAATATTTATTAAAACACTCCGCCTGTCTGTCCGCCCCTTTTTCAGGGTTCATTCAATAAATTTGTGATAGATTTCGGATTCCCTTAAATAAAGGCTTAGTTTAAGATTGCTGATCGTATAAAACCACCCACTTGCTTTTTTTTTACGTGTTATTCAAATAACAGGGCACATGACGGCCAGGTCGTGTCGTTTGCTCAAATTAAGAAACAGCTCTAAATATGTGAGATAAAAACTGCACTAAATGTGTGAAATAAATAATATTGAGTTGTGACGTCATTAGTCAAAAAGTCGACTGTAAATATTATCCGGAGGTGCTAAGATACTGCCGTAATCCAGAGTACAGACGTTCATGTAGCAACGAAAATATTTTTTATTTTTTATATCAAATTTCTGCTGATTTGTTCATTCAAGACTACATAGCTTTGCACGAATCTTTTTACTGAGATTCTTATAAAAAAGCAAATATACAATAAATACACAGAAAATGAAGCAAAAACGAACTGACTTCTATGAGAAACCATTTAATCCATACCTTAAATAAATGAGATAAAATCAAAAAAAGGACCATTTCTCTTTCACGAGACGTAATCAAATAAAACTCTCGATCTCGTTGAAAAGTATTCATTTTCCTGTGAACGAAATACCTATGTATAAATAGGTTCTTCCCGAAACTTCCATGGAAATAAGACATTACACGGCGAGTTATTACCATAATATTCCTTATTTCCTGCCTTCTAGATGATGAAATCTTCGCCCATTTTTATTTGAGCAGAACGAAAAAATCAAATAACGAATAAAACGAAACATGAAACGAACGATAACTGTCTACCATTACCTACATTATTGTTACAAAATATTAAGAAAAAATTCTAATAAATTTTAATGTTATTTCAGATAGGCACTCAAACTGACTGTCCATTTTGAAAAAAAGTAAAACCTCCTGAAGCTTCAAGATTTAAAAATAGGTTTAGCAAAGGTATCTACGTAAAAAATAATCTGATAATATCCTACAAAGCCTTGAGAAACTGTAACGACGTGAAAACTTCAGTCAAAAACGTCAAAGGCACAGTCCAGTAAGATAGGTTTTCAACGGTTGATACTTAATGCGGGAACATGGCCGTAACGTAAAACTACCCGCACGATAAGTAAAAAAATCTTTTAACTTGGTACCTACTTCACGCATGCGATAACCGACATCGACAGTGAGACTGAGCTACAAACCTCGGAAAAAATATTTAAAGACGGTAAGGAAAACTAAGGTAAGTAAGCAGAATAGGAAATACCAAGTAATCTAACAAAACTTGTTTAGTTACAAGAGTTCAAGGGATGGTCTTTGGCCACAGAATACCCAATAGTACAAGTGCTTTGGCTAACAAACACCCTTCTTTGACAAAGTGTTTACATAAACATTGTAAATAATCTGTTCGCCCTTTCTTATTACAGCTGCCGTAAACAAAAGCTACATGATTAATGTTCCCGCATCTGTATCGTAATCGCAACGTTCAACACAGACCGAACAAAATAAATACGATCAAAATGTTAATTCGTTTATTAATTCGCGCAACAGATGACAGCAACAGTAATGAATATTAAAATTAATCTCTGTTGTTTTGTTTTGTTTTGTTTTGTTTAGAGATAACAGTTGTTTTTGTTTAAAGGAAAAGAGGGCACGCTTTTATAGGGGCTGGGTTTGGGTGCTTATGATTATTTTCCAACAGAGATGATGTAAGATGAACCTTTGATTAGCTAGCATGTGTAGCGTAAGCGAGGGGCGCGACAAAGCGTTAAGAAGCTATGAAACTTTGGCGGGCGTTGGCGATACAAAGAAATAGTGACTGCCGCTCTACTTTATTTACATCCATTCGCATCAACATGCATATCTCGCTTACATTTCTGTTGCTTGCAAAAGATCTCACTATCTTCTATTCTGGCTGAGAATTCTGAGATACCTGAGATAATTGTAGCCCGGAAAACGCATCTCAAAAACAAGAGACATTCAGTGGCCCCCAGTCCGGATCTCACTCCGTGACATTATTTCTTATGGGGCTACTTAAAATCTGGAGTGTACGAAGACCCAAAGTGTCATACCCAAAGCCACTTGTCATCATGTTTTCAAAGAAACCGTGTGTTCTCAAAAACCGTTTTGAAGAATATCAACGAGTTGGTGGGCGTCACCTAGACAACATAATTTTTAAAAATCAGATGTCATCACTTCCAACTATTGTAGTTTCTAAAAATATAAATTAAAAATCCCTACCATTTATAAATATTTTTTATTGTATATTCAAACTAGGTATCGAGTTAAGGCCCACCCTATATTACGAGCAACAAGGTCCTACTATGATAACCATAGTATAAAACTATTAATAAGAAATTTCCAAAGTTCCAAGCTTGGCAACACAACCACGCTTGAAAGCTGTAAGTTCTTAGCGTAGCTTATGAAGAGTAAAATACTTGTTGATTATTAATTAATGTACTTTCCCACAAATTTGAAACAATTAATTACTCAAGTTTGAGCTCACTCTCTATAGAACAATAGCAAGAATACTTGAACGTGATTGTAAGTGACACTCACCAACACTGAAGGGTTTCTTCACAATCGGTTTCTTTTGCTCTGTTCAAATCAGTGTGTATTATGATTTTAGTGTTGCTTTTTATCGGTTCGAAAAAACAACTGAATAACATTATCATTTTCAAATACCTACGTCATAGTTTATTTGACCAAAAATACAAAAATATTTCCACTTTTTAATAAACGCAAAAAGCAATCCTTATCTATTTCTTGTAGGTATTCTAACACTCTTAAACTGGAACAAATTCTATTAAAACTAACTAATAAAAATGGGAACCACTGAAGACATTATTTGTTATCAGTACATTACAACTTTTTCTTCATATTACAGATTTCTCTACTACCTACCACCAGGTGGACGGATAATCCAGTCAAGCTTACGGATAACCGCTGAATGTATGTTACTCAAAACGTGCTTAGTGGTAAGTGAAAGTCTATGGGGGAGTCCTGTGTTCAGCACGAATGGGCCGGCTCAACCGGAGTGATACCACGGCCTCACAGAAAACCGGCGTGAAGCAACGTTTGTTTCGCCGAGTGAGTGAGGGTACCGGAGGCCCAACCCCCCCTCCCCCTCCCCATTCCCCCATCCCCCATCACATTTCAAAGGTCGGCAACGCACTTGTGACTCCTCCGGTGTTGCGGGTGTCCATGGGCGGCGGTAATCGCTTACCATCAGGTGATCCGTCTGCTCGTTTGCCACCTATCACATAAAAAAAAAAAAAAAAAAAGCAGTTGACGTCTTCAAGCTGGTATGATGATTACAGAAATTGCAAGCAAAAATAGATACCTAACTTAAACATAAGTTATTTATCATACCATAATTCAATGCTGAGATAGCGTTCATTGGCAGAATAATTTGAAACATACCGCTTCCATAATCGAAATATTTGCACTAAAATAAACATAATCTGACGATAACAAATGAGGCTTTTACAAGGACGCTCTCTTCTCCCCAACCCTCTGAGTTTCCCAGTGGACAGGGCCTGGATTGGGTTAAGACGGGGGCACATAAAAAAGGTATTACAATGAGGCTCCTACACAGACCCTTCTTGTGGTAAAGCTTCGACCATTGAAATCATTGTCTCTGATTGAAATATATGTTTATATTTTATGCCAATAAGTTGCCAAAATCATACTATTATTTACGTAATCAACCACCCGAAGGTATAGGTAGTTAGAACAAGAAGTTTTCGATATTGTCTGAAAAGGGTACCTTTCGATATAGCAGTACACTTATTTTGAACAAAAATATTTACGAAATAAAACATAACAAAGTTTTTTTTTGCACTGAAGTTCTCGCTATTTTCATCAACCGACTTCAAAAAAAGGAGGAGGTTCTCAATTCGTCGGAATCTTTTTTTTTTTTTATGTATGTTCACCGATTACTCGAAGACGCCTGAACCGATTTCAAAAATTCTTTTTTTGTTTGAAAGGGTATACTTCACAGGTGGTCCCATATAAATTTTATCGAAATCGATTCAGCGGTTTACGAGAAAATCAACAAAACATAGCAAAATTGGAGTTGTTGCGATTGAAGTCGGTTGTTTTTAACGTATTCAGCGTGGTCAATTATATTTAAAGTTTCATAACAATAGCGTAAAACCACTTTACTGTGCCCTGCATGGGGACTGTACGAACATAGTAGTATACTCGAGTATGGTTCTGAAGTATGGAGTCCATCCTATGATAAGTACAAATCCAGAATAGAAACCATTCAAAAAAGATTTATGCGTTACCTGCAATATAAAAGTGGTTGTATCGACGCGAATTATGTAGCTAGATGTAAGAGATATCACTTTTTACCACTAGATTCACGCAGAAATATGGCTGATGTGATATTTCTGTTTAAAATAGCTAACAGTTACGTTGATTCCCCTCCTTTACTTAAAAATATAAAAATCAACGTACCATCAAGATCTTTAAGAAAAAGGCCTATGTTATCTACTCCCTACGCCCGTACCAACTATCGCAATAACTCATTCTTCTGTAGGGTTCCCACTAAATTTAATACTTTAGTAAACATGCATTCCGATATTGACTTATTTAATACCAATATGTCTAGTTTAAGGCGGGCGCTCATGTCTGGTTTCTTCGATTCCCAATAATATTATTAACAGTTTCTCTACTGTACAGACTAAAACTAATGTTTCATTACCTGTTTAAGTTTGATTTATGCATTCGTTGATTTCCTTGTTGTAATGTTACTCGTTTGTTGTTATTTTTCTGTTCCCTTTAAGTATATACTTTCATTGTATTTAATTTCCACCTGCGTCAGCGGATTCAATATGCGAAAACTACCAAATGGCTTCTAAGTTGACTATTTTCGTAAATACTACTTTTCTCTTTATATAAGCTGTATGTTTTCCGAAATAAATAAAATAAAATAGCCAGAAAGGATACAGATTTGAAGGAACTCCGAAGAAAAGTACATATTTCTATTTTCGACCGCGACGTATGTATGTATGTCTACGATTTTTGAGAAAACTTCTAGACGATTGAACTCAATGAGTGATTTTGATAGAGCAGATGTATTTATATTTTACGAGTACGTATACAGAAAACACCAATAAGTAAGTATGTACATCGATGCTTTTCGTATGGCCGAAACATTTTCCTTGATCTTGTGACCATAAATGAAAACAATTAAATGACTGGAAAAAGTATTAAAACTTTGAGGTCGCGAATCCCTTTGAAGTAGCTTTATATTGTTTTTTTTTTCAGTATTAGGGTCCTTCCGAAGTACTTGAACAACAACATGACTTTCCCTAACAAACCTATACACAATTCGCAAAAAAATGCCTTCTCTAAAGTCGGTATGAATCAGCTAGTCGAAAGTACCAAATTTTGCGAAAAGACCCGTATATGGGTGGGAGGCACCTAACTGAAAACCTTAAACCGGCCCTATTCCTAAGTCCTCGTCTCTAATCGGGTTTTCCGCTCGCCGCTGTGACAATTTAATTCCCCCGATAAATTATAGAAAATTCTACGGGAAAATATCGGAATTTCCCGTACTTTATACTTCGCAGCGGAGATAAATATTCCCGAGTTCGTATTATAAATGTCAAATGACATGATACACAGGTATAGGAATAACAAATCTTCACCAATAAAAAGCAGCACAATTTCTAATCAGAATATTCTTCTACGTTTTCTGAAAAAAAAAACTCTAGAAACTATGCTGATTCATTTTATATTAAAAAGTATTCAAGATTTTTATTAAGGACTAGCGTGTACTGCGGCTTCGCCCGCGTAGACTAAAAAAGCGGTTACACTATCATATTCTTATCTATATGTATAATATTAAAATAGTAAAGTATATGTTTGTTCATCCGTTCGTTCATCTATAAAATAACTGAACCGAGAGGCGAGTATACATTGAAGACGTCAAAAAAAGAAGGAAAGGGACTGTCCGCGGAGGATAGGAGAGTTTCAGAGCAGAAAGGTTTTGTCGAAGGGTTATAGCTGGTTATAGTGTTTTGAGAAACTAAGGGGGCATTAGAAAGAGAAGGATGTTGTCTGAAGACGTTAGACGTTATGTCGAAGATTTGATATGTTGACTTTTTGACATAATATGGACCTATTTCCATTTTTAGGATCCCGTACCTCAAAAGGAAAAAAGGAACCCTTATAGGATCACTTCGTTGTCCGTCCATCTGTCTGTCTGTCCGTCTGTCTGTCAAGACTCTTTTTCTCAGAAACGCGTAGACGTATCAAGTTGCAATTTATATCAAATACAACAAGCAATGCTAGAAGTTTTATTTTTTCACAGCTTCAAAGGGTTGCAGGCCTGAGAATTTGATATAGAGTTCATGTGAATATGGAAACCCTCGGTGCGCGAGTCCGACTCGCACTTGATCGGTTTTTTTTTATTTTGACGTCAATTCCCGACACAAACGAGCGGGAAATGAAAACGAATTTGGCAGAGAACAAATTCAAAAAGCAGGTTAATTTTTTTTAGGTGTTGGAGTAAGTTTCTTTTGGGCCTCTGTTTCAACTCGCTTCGCTTACACTTCCCGAAATAGAATTTAAAAGTTCTGAGTGGTAGGAACGTATACGTAGTAGGTAGAAAAAAACAATTTAAAAGCATCTGATTAAATAAAAAGCATTTGAAATTTGAGTTTTGGATTTCGAAACATTGTATTGACTTTGCAAATTTTCTAATGTAGCCTGCCACTACCTAAAGCCACTTACAACATTTGTTTTATGTAGATCTCTGCTAATTTACATATGACTACTAATAAAACATTACTAATTAAAACGATTGGACTAGAGTGTTTACGCATCTATTTGTCTGTTCCAATACAGACAAGTAAAATAAATACTCTAGGAAACATCCAAGTGAACGATAAAGCTGAAATGGAAATAACTTTATTTAGACAATGAATTAGCTATCCTCTATCTATCTGATCAGATAGGCAAGTGAGTATTCAATTTGCGCTTTTCCTGGGAGTTTTATTTATTTCTCTTGAATATTTGTACCACTATTCATTAGAAATACAAAAATCTCGACCTTATGTAAACAAAATAGGTGATTTGAACACATTGACCTACCGAATTTGGACTTTTTAGCTGCTTACCTATGAAATTGCCGTTTCAATTTTGAAAGTTCAACAGAATAATTTTACCCCAAAAAATAATTCTCCTCCAAGCCGAAACATGTGTCGCCTTGTTTACACTCCTTACATATTACCCTTTTGTGTAAAGACTATTAACTTAAGATATTGTTTTATTACTTACCTAGTAACTGACGTTGGCGGCGACCCAGAGAGCAGTGAACCGGACCCTCGCTTGTTCAGCGGCGGCCGAGGAGCTGAAGGTCTTCGCTCCACCCCTGAAGCTGATCTGGTGGCTGGCGCACCCTCGGCTGCGAGCACCCGAGCAGACACCAATGCCGCTTCCGGGCAATGCTGCAACAAATCCAAAACTCGGTCAATAGGGCTTTGAGTATTTTAATATTATGAAGGCGCGTCTACCTACTGGCCAACAGTTGTTTTTTTTTTATAGCTAGTGGGTTTATTTTCAATAGATTGGAATTATTTTATGTCGGAGATGTAAATATCAATAAGCTTAAATTAAACTTAGGTCTTCAGAGCGTCCGGAATAAATATCCATATTTGCAAAAAAAACCGGAAAGTATTGTATTTTTGCGTGATCGTTGAACATGTGTGAGTTCAATACTTTTTGTATAACGACTAAATACTGCATCCCTCATTGGTACTCTTTTATAACATTTTACTAGCCACCACACTCCTATCTAAGACATGGTGCCAAACTTCAATATTAATGGCATTGATGTGTTCCCGCGTAGAGATAAGATACCCAATTAGAGATAATTTTATGTTTTCGTGACGTCACTGAACTGAAAAAGCCTCATTGTATTAAAATATTAAATTCAAAACTTAAAACCTATCTCTTGGAATTAGAAAATCAAGAATTCACTAATGCTTATAATAATATTACATAAAATGCTTCATAGTATTAAATATATATCTATATATGCATATATATTTTTAATTTATCTATAATGTATACTCATATTCATGTCCTATTCTGTAGAATTTCCGATATACCTTACTTTATTTATTATATTTGACTAATAAGCATAACTTATTGCTGCACCGATCGTTCTACTGAGCTCAAATTAAATGATTTCCGGAAAATGTTCTGTAGTGAACCCTGCCACAGGCCCCGGTCTTTTAGGGACACTACTGTGTTTCACCATGACACCAACAAAGTCGATTGTAGTACCTACTTGGATCTGTGTAATAAGTTAAGTTTAACTACTATGTTACTTTTCTGTTTAAACTTAAGTTAAACTACAATGTTCCTTAATATATTTTTAAGAGGTGATAGTTTAAGTACAAAAATTTGTGAACTTAAAAAAAAAAAAACCCCATTGCGTTGGGGAATCTTGGTAGCCAGTTCCCCATCAGCCAAGGACTTACCAATTGTGGACAAAATAAAAAAGCCTATTCTAAAGGCAAAAATATAATATAACGGCACTGCTCAAACCAAAAAGCTTGTTTGAGGAAGACTTAGAAAACCAGTGAGGTTTAAGTCACATTTTTAAAAATAACGTAAAGCATTTATTGTCCGAGGAAAAATCATCTCTACATTACAGGAAAATAACTTCTCGAAACTGGAGCCTGTTGGCTCATATTTAAAAAATATTATTAACACACAAATAAATATTTTTATAAAATTATGTCGAGGCATTACGTTGTTAAATAAAAGAATATCAAAGAAAAAACGTCAAAAAACTTTGGAAACCACTTTATTGCACAACAAAATACAGATGTTTCCAAACATTTCTGTGATGTGCAGTTTTTTGCTCTGTATCTGGGTGTGTTATATATTTATATGTATGTATTTAAACATACCGTTTTCCATAATATGTGTATGATTTGTTCCGGACATTTATTTTATTTTAATTTTAAATAAACGTTTAAACTGCGTTGACAAATTGTAAGTTGAATAATTAAAATATTAATATGAAGTTATATTTGTTTTTTCCCGCCATTATCATGAAACTTGTGCGATATAATAAACGTACGTATGTGAGTACAGGATTCGTATAAAACCTTGAGCGAGTTCCGAAGTTAACACAGAAAAGTACTTTTACATGTTTCAAAGGCGAAAGACTATTGATTTTGCTGGTACAGTGTGTTTCCGTTACTGTTACCACCCGTGCATTTTATTTCTATACTAGGTAATTGTCCGTGACTTTGTCGACGTAGACTTCAGATGTAAAAAAAATAGAAAAAAGAGGGTTGAATATTAGGTTGGATATTGCTTCTTCGGCCACACAGGCGCTCTCCGCGATATGATCTGGAGAGAACGATTATTATGGGGCAGATGGAGGAAAACGTGCAGGACCATCGGACGTATCGGACCAGTCCATCTTGTTGGTGTCCCAACAAGATGGTCCGATACCGTAAAGAGGCAGTCTGCATCGAGCCATCTACTTGACCCAAGATCGCATGCAGTGGAGGATGACATGTAGTCACGATCCTCAGCAATGAGGGAAGACGAAGAAGGAGAAGATTGCTTTTTTGGATAATAGCAAGAAATTAAGCATATGGGTTTTCTCATGCTCATTTACAACATTACTAAAATAAATCACACAATAAGTACTTCGCATACAATTATTTGTAAAAAAATCACGTGTCACCGATACATAATTGTAGAAGTCGCTACGAAGACAAAAGCAAAAGGAGGTCCACCACAGTCCCTGTCACCATCAGAAACAGCGGAAAGATGATGTTAAGGCCATGTATGTATGCTCCTGGAGAAGTTAGTAAATCTACAAAAAGCGGAGATAATACAGGTCTCATCAGCGGCAGCGTAGTGTATTTAATTGAAAATAGTAAAACATGTTAATAACAACAAACATATCAGTTTATTTAAGGGATGTTCCTTCGAAAAAACTGAAGCCCCAGTTTAAGTTTCTAGTAGAGCTCTACTAAAAGTGAGACTCGGTATCACAAAGTTTGTGCTAGGTATAGAGATGTTTTCACTCTGTATATTATTCTGTGATTTCACCTGTGTATTACTCAAAAATAGTAAAAAGTTTACTTAGTTAAGTTATTTTTTATTATAATTGGATGCATTATGGATTTTGAAAAGAATCTCATTATATAATGTAATCTCGCTGGTGTTTCAGTAATTACCTATCAAATAGCCTAAGGCAGTAGACGTGTAGAACGTCGTCGTGAACATGAACCGTTTATATGGCAATGCGGGCTTGACTATTCGTATAATCGTAAACGGTAATACGGTAAACAGAGGCAGGGAATTTCCTCTATCCCAGATTTTCCTAGCACAAATGCACTATTAAATCCCTATATACCATATATTTAAGTTTATTGAACCATTAAGACAAGCTAGAGAATATAATTACTCGTGTTTATGGATTAAGGTTTATATACCTATAGCTCTTTTTTAAAACAAAAAAGTACCTACTAAATTAATAAAATATACAGACTGTTCCACAATTTTTTTTTTGTCAGTAAAATACTTCGAATAAGGCCTTGATATATGTCTAAATCTTAAAATATGTATGTCTACTACATCTCTTGAGAGATAAAATTCATAATTAGAATTCTAGCAACTTACCTCACACAAATCTCTCTTGCTAAAATTACTTGTTTCTAGAACTCCTCTTAAATAATTTAAGATCCATAACGAAATTGGAAATGGGAAATTGAAAAGACCCATTAATATTTGTTAATTTGATGTACCTAAGCGGATTAGACGGGATTTTCTTAAAATAATTAAGGGGATTAAACTTGCTTATAACTCGAATATTAGAAATTATTACTGAAACTAAAGAGAGTAAAATGAACTAAATTACCTAATTAACATACTAAATACATTTAAAGATTCTTTGAAAATCTGAGGCGTTGTGGAAAAACTAAACAAAATATGTAATGAAATCCATGCTAACTTAGTAAGATTATTCTTTATTTTGAAAGACAATAGTCTACCAAAAATATCTAGAAACGAAATTTTGAAATGGAAAAAGCAATCAAAATTCCCGCGAGGAATAGGAAGAGTCCCGTGCCGGGCCCCTGCTGTGGGGTTTTATAACGAACGGAATATTATATATTTTTTAAATCTTCAAGTGGTTATTTAACAGTGGTATGCTATCAGATGTTACAGACATTGTACTTAGCTACATAATAAATCATATTTTTCCTTTTTCAAGTAAAAGTAGCAAGAAAGTGTCAAGTCACGTAAGAAAATCCCTTAATACCCACCCTCTTCTACAAAGTATTGTGCAGTGTGTGCGAAGGTATAAACATTGAGCAGCCACTCTACGGGGTATAAAAGGCTTTATTTCACACAATAGAATAGCGACTGAGCGACATATGGCTTTACACGCGCGCTTTTTTCATATAGATATAATCAAAGACAATGGTGTCGATTCGGTTTTAACGATTAAACTTATTTGACAGGATTAAACTTAATTTAAGTGTTCTGTCTTTTTCTTTCTATATCGAAAAGACAAGGACAGGACGCTTTAATTTAGTTTAGTCCTGTCAAATAAGTTCATTCGTGAAACCGACACCATTTATAGGGTGACTTTAAATTATTTCTTGATACGAAAGACTATGAATGTGCTCATGATAACAAACAACTTTCCCTAAGAAACCCATAGTCAAATTGCAAAAAAATTTTTGACTCTCTGTACAAATCGATGAACTGACCGGCCAAGTTAGTATGAAGACTCCAAATTTTTTTTTGCGATTTGACTATGACTACTGAATTTTGGGAAAATTGTTCGTTATCATGAGCACACGCATAGCCTTTCGTATCAAGAACTAATTTAAAGTCACCCTGTATAAAGTTTGTTTACAAAAGTTAGTTAGTTAGTACATAGGTAAGAACACAATATTGATGGGTCGCTAGGAGATAAAATAATGAAAAAAATATAAAGTAAAATGTTTAATAAAACTGCATTTGTAACATACTCGTACGTCAGTAACATAACCAACCAGGAGTTGACTGCATTAAAAAATAAATCATGAAATATTGTTTACTAAATAGCTCTTTTATTGAAATTTTCGAAAAACTTACTCGATTAGATGTTCATTACATGTACAGTTTTAACTTTATAAAAATTTCTTAATTAAATGTGATTACATATTAACTCAAAAAACTCAAAACTCAAAATGTTTTTTATTTAAGTAGATGCTTTACACATGCTTTTAAATCGTCAATATTTTTTCTATCTAGTACAAAGTCCCTACCACGCGGGACTTGTACACTCAACGTTTCGGAAAGTGTTTGCGAAGCGAGAAGAAACGTCGAGCCCAAAAGAAACTCGCTTCAACACATTTTTTAAATAAAATCTTAAATTCTATTACAATTCATGTCAACAATAAAAATTGTGAGCTGGAGGATCTATACATGTCCATATATCATTGTCATTTACATAATCTAGTATTTTGTAATACCCTTTAGAGCATAAACAATTTTTCACATGCAATTTGAATTTGTTTTCTGGCAAACTAGTCACATTTTCGGGTAATTTGTTATAGAATTTTACACACTGCCCCATAAATGACTTCTTAACTTTACTCAGTCTCGATTATGTTAACTACTGTGTATATTGAATAATAACAATCATGTTTCACAATTTAGAACAATATTTTAAGGTTTATGTATGTATGTTAGTATGTATTTTGTTTCTTTGGTAAGACTGTAGCCTAACACAACAACAACAATGCACTAATAAACCTTCGATATATAAGGTGCTACTTTATTAGTGCCCGATATTTTAGTCAGTGCTCCTACTCCTGATTCTGATCAACTTTCCCCAAGAAACCCATAGTCAAATCGAAAAAAAATTTTTGGACTCTTCATACAAATTGATCGGCCGAGCGGCCAAATTAGTATGAAGAGCCCAAAAATTTTTTTGCGATTTGACTATGGGTTCCTTGGGGAAAGTTGATCAGAATTAGGAGTAGAAGCACTGAATAAAATATCGGGCACTAATAAAGTAGCACCTTATATAATGATGTTTGCAGTAATAGGTTTCGATTTTACGTAGGCAACCCTAAACAATAGTCTGCAAATTCGACTTAATTCCCTTTCATTTAAAGGATTCTAATTTAAATCATTTGTTATTACTACGGGATTAAATACTTTAAAGTATCATTTTGCTAAACTTTCCAAATTGTTTTTGAGCTTCAGTCTAAAGCTGATATTCTTGATAGAATTTACCCTTCAAACGTCGGGTGTAGGACAGGACGTAATCGAATTAGTTACCCAACCGTGGGGCATGGCATGATCATCGAATCTAGCGCATTATATCGCACAGGGCCGGCTTAGGCGAACTCGTGCTCTTGAAAGTAAATCAAATATTAATTAAAATATGTATGTATTTAAATGTATACATGAATGTATATATCTTTGGTAACTTGGTTACCCATAATATAGGGATCAGTGGTATTGTGATATGTGATTTGTTCTGCAATACCTATCATAACATATTTCTACAGTCAGCGATAACAGTTCTTTAAATAACATGTCACCCTGTTGGCAAACACTTTTGAAATCATGTTACCCCATTTCTTTAGGTACCTACTGATCAAAAATTTAACAAACTTGACATGTATTTTTATTGAAATATGCATGTTAAAATTCTTATATATTTTTCAAACGTAGGTACAAGTTTCTTTTGCATTTCTGTTACACGAACAATAGTTTCTACTCGTGAGAATGCAGACTATGTTATGCATGCATACAATTTACATTTATTTAAATACCTTAAGAAATAGAGTATAAATGGTGACAAAGCTTTGGAAACCTATGATCTATCGTGAAGTTACAACACGATTGGAATAATAAAAGGTTTTGTCAAACTACGCCCAGAAGACGTTCGAAATTATATATATGAGATTACCAATTGAGGGTGATATATAATTCAAAACAAATAAATAAATAAAAAATTCAAATAAATTCAATTAGATTGTTTCAATTTATACAAATAACTTGGAACATTTTACTTGAAACGGCTCTGGCAAAGCGGTCGGGTAGGATCAGCGATGCTCCCTCATATTCAATTTGTGACGCCTGCACGGATGAAGCCTCAAATCCACTGGCGAAGTGACGGATTCACTAAGTTTTGTTTTTGTAAACAAATCTAAAATTCATTTATGAAGGAGAATGGGTAATTCCGTACCCAATGCACTGTAGTATTATAAACTATGTTGGTCTTTGTTATCCTCATGGAGTTGTTTAATTTATCCTAGACAGTATGCCTTAATTCACTTGAAGAAAAGAATATGTTTGTTGAAAAATGAACAGATTTTCGCAATAATTAAATATTTGTTCCAGGAATGTACGAGAAACTAGTTTTTTCTCCAAGTGAATTTAGACAAGCGCTCTTAGGATAAATTAAACTACTCCATTAGGGCAACTCATATATACCGACATCGTTTATAATGCTGCAATTTACTTTGTGTAATGGGTACGCTCTTACCCATTGTCCTTTGCATGCGTAGGTTTTTGTTGAATGAGCACCTTAAATTACAAACCTTCTGGAAAACTATCTCTGTCAGATTTCGTAGAAGCAAGGGAGATGTATTCGGTAATATAAGCAAAAATACTAAATTTTACTAATATTAGCATGAAAATCAGTAAAATATTGTTTCTATCTGGTATAGGACCATTACAGAACCTTACTTTTATACAGGATTCTTCTAAAATACCGAAAAAATACTGTCGCTAACTTATGAAAGTGAACAACTTTTCCCAGGAAATCTATATTAAATTGGAAAAAAATGTTTGGACTTCTCATACAAAGTTGGCGGAACAGTTGATCAATTGCGGGTGTCGATGGGCGGCGGTAATCGCTTACCAAAGAAGTTTTATATCGTCGCTCCGCTGGGAGCGGGATGCATGTCTGTGTCGCTTACCATCAGGTGATCCGTCTGCTCGTTTGCCTCCTGTCCCATTAAAAAAAATTGCTATAGAAGTAAAAACTCCTTGGGGAAAGTTTTCCAGTATCATGAGTAGAGTGGTTAGATATATTTATTTTTTCAGGTATTTCATGCAGTCCAATCAACCGATTCAGGCCGATTTCGACCTCGGTGAATGCAATCATTTTTAGAGCTCTAATGTGACTGACGTAGCTATTTCACAAGGATCCTATATTTCGTTCCAAGATGAACGCGTGTTAGGGGTGTATGTAAGGAAAGCAACATTTTTTCCGGAAATTTACTACAATTTTCTTGGGGATAGTTGACTAGTTTCACGAGTAGAAGCTCTAATATAAATAGTGTTTACTAGCTCTCATCGAGCCTTACTAAATTGACAAATATTCTCAAACTCCCTTGCCAATTATTCTAACAATTACCTTACGCAAATATTTGAACTTGTTCAGAACGAAGAAGGTCATCGTAGATCAAATGTTACAAAGGAAAAACCCGAAAAAGATTTTGTTAACTATCCGACTGAAAAGTTCGAAATCAGAAACTAAAAATCTTTCAAATTATGGATTAGGGTACACAGAGACTTGGAAAAATGGAACTGATTTGGATTTTCCATACAAATACGACCCAGTGCTATTGATTGATATGAGACGAGTACACATGTTTTGATGTTTTTAAACCACTTTGAGTAAGCCCTTTGCATCGCCTCACCTGATGATGTGATGAACTGATGACGATGTCGAATATTAAAGCAAGCTTACCAAGATTCCCCAAACACACTGTGGAACTTGCTATTTTAATTCTATACCGGCTTATTACATGTACCTTTTTATCTGGATTATTTTGTAAAATAATAAAGTGGGATACTTAGATAAAAAGTTTTTTTACAATGGTGTCGATTCGGGTTTCACGATTAAACTTATTTGACAGAACTGAACTTAATTTCAGTGTTTTGTCTTTTTCTCTCAGTATCGAAAGGACAAGGATAGAATGCTTAAATTTAGTATTTTCAAATAAAAAAATGAAAAACGGGCTAAAACAAAATATCGCCTAATTCATGATGGTAATTTTAGTGACGGCAACATTGTTCAAGCCGCAATTTTGTTACGTCTGGCCACTCAGTTGGCAGTTACCACTAGGAGAGCGTGGATGTGTGTTACGAATTAATTTTTGCCAGGTGGATTTTCTCATATCAAGTGGTCGATTTTTAATCTAACCTCGTCTCAAATAACTTGGATTATTTTAGATACAAGAAACTATTTCAAACTTACACCGTCACCCTTTCATCTTCCCCCTGATTCATTTTTATGATATAAGTATTTTATATGATCTTTAATTACAAATTGGGACAGCATTAACATAATGTTAATCATAATCATAATCTTTATTGGTAACATTGGTTACAGGTCAATATACATGTAGTACACAAATTGTATAAAATAATAATTTTACGGCAAATACATTAATTTGTTAAAAATGTATGCTTATATAATATAATAAAGTGTAGATAAATTTGTTACAGAAAAAATATTTCTATTCAAAAGCATGTGTAAAGCATCTACTTCAATAAAAAATAAAAAAAAACATTTTGAGTTTTATTTTTGACATTGTTTTATACATATAGATATTTAATAAAGATATTCAAAACTATAGTATGCCTTCTCGACCAACCATCTTTTTAGTTTTCCTTTAAAAGATGTAAGAGAAGGAGGATTTTTTATGTCCTATGTTAGGGGGTTATGGACAGAATACAAAATTAAATTGTTGCTTTCTTACCTTTTACATTTTGTTTCAACAGGAGTCGATTACATTCTGTTTTACAAAGCTTTGAACACAACACTGCTCATCTCACTAAAAAACCATTCGATCTTCCCCCCACTCACCTTACCAACATAAAATAACACAACAGATTTTCGCGTGAATTACGCCATACGAATTGCCGAAACTTTAACATATAGGTACCTATATGAAGTTGGCCCTCGTGTAGGTAACATATTACTTGTCAAGTTTCAATTTATTGTCACCTGTTCTGCTCGAACTCCTATAGAATACATCTGACAGATTTTACCTACAACTGTTCGTCAAAGTTCCACAGAATTTCAAACTCAGCTGAGCTAAATTAGTTGTAGAACTAGAATTCTGTAAAGTGTGTTTATTTCAAAATAGACATAGACAATGTATAGGTTCTAATAAAATAGGTTTAGAAACCGATACCTGGAGCTCTTACCCTTCATACTGAATAACTATGGTATGACAGCTTAACTGAAATCACAAAAAAACTTGTTGTACTCTCCATGCGAAATTGGCTAAACGGCTGATCAATTTGTACGGAGATCCCAATTTTTTTTACGATTTGATCTTATTGTAAGACAGTTCAGTATGATTAATATAATAGCAGCTCCAAAAAACGGTTTATCAGTTTTGTTGCATCTCTGTTACCTAGTTTGTGTGATATTTTTTGTTTTCTTTTTACATTGTACATATAATAAAATATAGAGCATAATTATATAGACTTTTATTCGGTCAAGTTTGGTTCCACTTTAAAATTTAAAATAGATTATTTAGTCGGGCATACAATCTGAAATAAAGTCCATACAGAGACAAAATCCAAATAATAAAAAAAGAGAAAACACAAAACACTTGTATATATACCTAGATGCATTATCTTGATCTGTTTTTTTCCGAAAAGTCTATTTTCATTTCTATTCTACTATACCTATTGATAACAACCGGCTATTCCTGCTCAGACAGAACAATCCATTGTGTTTGATTTCTATTAGTCCTTGTACTAAGCACAATAGATAGTCCAGTCCCTTATGGATGGACGATCGAACAAACACTGGGCTCATATATAAGTTGGCCATTCTCTGAATACCTACTTATGTTGGCAGAACTATCAATGGCTTTGGTCACAACACTCACGACAAAAGCATTAGTAGTGAAGTAGGTTTTCTAGAAACATTTCATACTTACGTAATATGTATGGTATATACTGGCTTTTGCCCGTAGCTCCCTCTGAATGCATCGCTTTTATGACTGCCCTGAGGGAGCACTTCAGTGTTCATTTCAATGTTTCTTCTAGGCCATTCGTAAAATATTTTCAGCGTAAAATGTGGCAAAACCAAAAGGTTTCAGGAAAACCTGATCCCGCGGACACAATACTTACATTTTTCGCGGAAATTTTTATCTATTTACAAATTTCATCCAAAATGTCTCTGTGTCTGTGGATGTGAGTACTTTAGAGGGGAAACTGCTTGACAGCTTTAGCTAAAACTGGGGCTGGAGCAATATTTATTTATAAGTAGTGTAAGTTGTGTAACAACATCATTACATTAATGCTTGTTACTTTATTTAGCTTAAAGAAAAAAACAGTACATTTGTATGTGCTCATCGCTCATCCTGAATACGTAAAGATTAATTTGAACACGTTTCCACAGCCATTTTTTTACTCTCGTCTACGCGCTTCTTTGGAATGGTTATAATCATAAAGTCATAAATCATGCAAAAAACGTGGAGAGGCAGTGACGAGGTAATGCCGTATATTGCGTGTAGCGTTTTTTTGCTGGGTCGTATCATAATATGTTAACTCAAAAGTTTCATGTAGGCACGTTTTACAACGGCTCCTGAAAATAAGCAGTATGGGTTGTATGTACCAGATCTCTATGGTTGTATCCTTTTTAGGGTTCCGTAACCAAATGGCAAAAAACGGAACCCTTATGGATTAGTCATTTACTGGCAGTTTCCGCTACCTAGCCACCAAATGTTGGAATAATATACCACCACCTTTTCAACTGTTGACGTCTAAAATTAGTTTTAAAAAACATTTAAAGAGTTTTCTCTTAGAGAAACAAAAAGTAGGTATTCCCAGTGGCTATTCGGTGGCGGATTTTGCAGTGTAATGCGACTTATGTCTGGAAGGTTCAATACAATACACTTCTTTAAAATACGATTTCTTTGTTTAACACTTACATACACTTACGCCTCTTTTCATTCTGTTACACACACTTTTACATTAACTCACACACTGCTAATCACGTACAGTTGCACACTTTCTTTCTTTCATTTTAAATTATTGTTATTAATGTTAGTTTACTCGTTTTTTATATTTTTTCATTGTTGTCACAGTCCTCGGGTTGTGACAGAATACCAGTGTATTGCTCGAAAGAGCAAATCACACACTGAGTCACGGCCCTTTTGTACTACTGCAACACACACATATTTTTAAGTATTGTTTATATTTATTTTTATTTTATTGTGTGTACTGATGTAATACTTGATATGTGTGTTTGTAGTAACAAATAAACGACTTATCTATCTATCTATCTATCATGTCTGTCTGTCTGTCCGTCCGTATGTCACAGCCACTTTTTTCCGAAACTATAAGAACTATACTGTTGAAACTTGGTAAGTAGATGTATTCTGTGAACCGCATTAAGATTTTCACACAAAAATAGAAAAAAACAATAATATTTGGGGGTTCCCCATACTTAGAACTGAAACTCAAAAATTTTTTTTTCATCAAACCCATACGTGTGGGGTATATATGAATAGGTCTTCAAAAATGATATTGAGGTTTCTCATATCATTTTTTTTTCTAAACTGAATAGTTTGCGCAAGAGACACTTTCAATGTTGAAAAATGTGTCCCCCCCCCCCCTGTAACTTCTAAACTAAGAGAATGATAAAACTAAAAAAAATATATGATTTACATTACCATGCAAACTTCCACCGAAAATTGGTTTGAACGAGATCTAGTAAGTAGTTTTTTTTTATACGTCATAAATCGTAAACCGCAATTTACCTACAATGAACTACAAGAACTTTTATATTATGTTACTTGCTGCTACGGAACCCTTCATGGGCGAGTCCGACTCGCACTTGGCCGCTTTTTTGGTTTTTCGTTAAGAATTATTTATAAAAAAAGTTGTTAAGTTTTATAAAAATAAACTTCGGTTTAAATTTAGAAACTGCGTTCGTGCAGCCTGCAGCGTGTTTTGGCCGAAGATGGTAAAATACGGCACGGAACGTATCTATATACAGCACCTATGTAGCTATGGTTTGTATGTGTCGTTGCTGTATATAAAAGTAAAAAAATATATATGATGTACATTACCATGCAAACTTCCATCGAAAATTGGTTTGAACGAGATCTAGTAAGTAGTTTTTTTTTTAATACGTCATAAATCGTAAACCGCAATTTACCTACAATGAACTACAAGAACTTTTATATTATGTTACTTGCTGCTACGGAACCCTTCATGGGTGAGTCCGACTCGCACTTGGCCTCTTTTTTGGGATTTCGTTAAGAATTATTTATTAAAAAAGTTGTTGAGTTTTATAAAAATAAACTTCGGTTTAAATTTGGAAACTGCGTTCGTGCAGCCTGCAGCGTGTTTTGGCCGAAGATGGTAAAATACGGCACGAAACGTATGGTTCATTCCAATAAAAAAAAAGCAAAAGGTAAACAAACATAGTATGCAGATGACATTGACATGTGTCAGTTCCATAGTAAGTTTGTTTACGTTTTGCTTTTTTTTGATTGGAATGAAGTATATCTATATACAGCACCTATGTAGCTATGGTTTGTATGTGTCGTTGCTGTATATCATAGATAGTAACATAATATACATATCAGTCATAGCAGTTATAAACGCCCGTCCTTTGTATTGTGCCAGACGCCCGCTGCGGAGCTTGAAAGCATCCCCGCGTCTGGTACAACTTTTTTCATATATGAGAAACATGTCATGCCAAATATGTGATTACACACAGACCCTCGGATTTGAGTATTATAAAGTTTGACGCCTATTTGCATTTGTGTGTCTGCTCTGCTTGTCTGTCTTTCTTAGTTTGATCATAACTCTTTTAAGCCACCCAGTGTACATTTGACTTGAAAGCAGGGTTTATCTCTTGATTCCTAAAATTATTTTTCTATGATTTTCGATTTGTTTGTCCTTTACTGTCGGAGGTGGTAGAATTTTTAATTTTGTTAGTTACTTTTTACATAACTTGAATTTAATTAGAATGAAATGTGGAATAAAACTTTTTCGGTTGATTAAAAGTATTATATAAACTTAGAAACTACATAATATTGATGTTTACCAATACAACTTAGTAAAGAACTAACCAATTTAATTATCAAAAAAACCTGACTGAATAAAATGTATAAAATGTCAAACTGTTGTCAAGTAAATCTTATGACAAAATAATGAAGCTGTTTTAGCTACATGAGTGGGAACTAACAATAAAACTTATCATACAAGTTACATAATACATATACCTAAATAGAAGTTTGGCAAATGAAACAGTGATCTGCGAAAGCGAGTTAGCTACTCTTCTTCTCTTCTTGATATTGTTTCTTAGGTTCTATAACAATATAATTTAAAAAACGACCTACATAATAAATATGAATGCCAAAAACTATCAATATTAATCAGTTATACCTACTAGACAAGAAATGTAAACATTGTTGTTTTTCTTGGAAAACAACTTGTTTCCCCTCTAGTTTTTGTCTGAATTTATTGATCAAGGCATGAAGCATATTTAGCACTTTTAATCGTTTTGCCCATGATCAAACAAATATTTAATGGAATTAAAATTTTCGCAAAAAAACAGTGACAGCTACTGACAACTTTTTTACTGTTGCCATGTAAAAAAATTTCAGAAAATTCCAAGTCACGTTTTCGTTTGCGAAGCCTTACATATACGAGTACACACAAATAACCTGTAATACTGTATATATTGTACATACATCCGAAAAACATTGGCAGTTGGATACAAAATATTGATTAATTTATATGACAGAACTGCTACGAAATATCGGTTCATAAAAACAAAATTTGTTTTTGCTCAACTATTGCTATTTGTCTCAGACTAAAAATATCTTTATAATTGTGTAGATTTGACAACTATCATTCTTTAATAACGATATAGACCAGAATATTAGTTGTAAGATTGATTGTCCCAGCAACAGATAAATATCTAACAATAAGTGTCTTTCATAGAAACAAGGTAGGTATTCCTTTGAATCGGATTAGTTTGAGCCAAAACAATACCAGTAAGTTTTAATTATCTTTCAGTCTAGGTATCAGAGAGGAACAAATGAATGTGCTGCAATAGATAATACGTATTTGGACTAATACAGATTAATATTCAAGTTTTGTTACTATTTTTAGGGTTGCGTACCTCAAAAGGAAAAAAGGAACCCTTATAGGATCACTTCGTTGTCCGTCCATCTGTCTGTCTGTCTGTCTGTCTGTCAAGACCCTTTTTCTCAGGAATGCGTAGACTATCAACGTGAAATTTATATCAAATACTCAGGCCAGAAATCCCTTGAAGCTGTGAAAAAATTAAACTTTTATGCCAACGCAATCAAGAGATACGGCCGTTTATGCCGCATATTTGGACACTCGCATCGGAATCAAAACCTATAGGGTATTTCCCGTTGACCTACAATCATGAAATTTTGCAAGAAGCAAGGTCTTATAATAGCACAAGTAAAGGGAAAAGTCCGAAAACCAAACATTTTTAGTTACACACAATTTATTGAACCCTCGGTGAGCGAGTCCGACTCGCACTTGGCTGGGTTTTTTAAATAGAAGTAGGTATCTCGAAAATGGTGAGGTTATCACTAAGGTCAAATTTCAATATTCTAATAGGTCATGGACGCTTAAGTTTGTCTCATAAGTCCATAGACATCCTGTATAGTCAAGTACACAGCTTCATTATTAATCATCTAGAGCCTGTTCTAAAAAGTTTCTCCGCCCATACGATGACCGCACGCCATCATGGCGGTTACAGCAACTTCGCAAATCGTCATCGTCACTCGCCATTCCACTCCATCGTCAGCTAAAATGTCACAACCGTTCGCGCAAGCACTCGCTCTACTCCAGAACTCCTTCAGTTTATTATACCTACGTAATTACGTATACAGGGTATTAAAAAAGTGCGTTTGAAATTTTAAGGGGTTACTCAGACTCAAGTTTAGAATACAAGAAAAATAGTGAAAAAAACCGCTCTTGAATTATTAATTTTCAGATATAATACTAAATATACTACATCTGTCGAGAATTTGTATGGGAATCTGAAAAATAAATTTGAAAAGCGGATTTTTTCAATATTTTTCCTATGTTCTATACTTGATTGTAAGTAACCCCTTAAAATTTCAAACGCACTTCTTTAACACCCTGTATATGTACTAATTTAACTGCTGCTCGCATCTTTGTTAGTGTGAAATTTCTCCCTCCATTCGGCGAATTAGAAAGTTATAATGTAAGTATTGTAACATAACACATCCAAATAGTATCGACTCGAGCCTTCTTACTCTCTGACTCTGAGTGGTATCGGTTCACTTATACTTTAGTTCTTTGGCGAATTACTTAGTTACAAGCCATATCCCGCGGGGAAATCGGAGTACCTACTCTCTCAGCAGTCCACAGAGTAGAGCCATTGATTTATATAAAAGACAGGCCCTACGGAAGTGACAAATGGCACCATTTTATTGGTCCCAAAAATGATATTAGAATTTTAAGTGAAACTAAAAAAAATATTTATCGCAATAACAGTATACGGTACATAACACATTTCGCTGGTCATACAAAGAACACGACCAACGGACGCGATAAATGATTGATATTTTGGGACCAATGAAAAAGGTGCTATTTGTCGCTTCCGTAGGGCCTGTCCTTTATATGCCTAATTCGATGAGTAGAGCACGTTGGAATTAATATAATATTTCTCAATAAGGGTTCTATTGTGCATTGTAATACTGCATTTCTAAGCAAGCTCGTGTTCTTTAAAATTTATAGAATTGGAAAGCAACTTATGAATAGGGTAGTTGACAGCGTCAGAAATTAATTATAAAATATTTTTCACACAATAGCTCTGTTGTTAAAACAGTAGAAAAGCTTACTAGCCAGGAATTTTATGACATGCGCATGAGCAATTTTATATCTTATAAAATTTCGTAATGAATATATGAAAACGACTGTAGGTAATACTAATCTATGACGTAAAAGTGCTATTTCAAACGTTTTAAGAACAAATTATCGTTTTTGGCATTTGGCAAATACAGTGGCGACCCTAGGGCGGTGCGAGCGGTGCGACTGCATCGGGCGCCATTTGTGGGTTCATAAGTTGCTTTCCATTTGGGGGTTTGGGTTGGGGCGCCAAAATCAGCCGAAAACACAACCGCGATCCTGTGATTTGTCAGCGAGGGGGCGAGTGGTTTACTATCCTCAGGTACATATTAATCGCTGTGGGTGCACCCCTACGAAATCTTTGGGATTAAACTGTTATTTTGCGATGTACTGTAGAGGCACTATTTTAAATAAATTGTATTTTCGCGCTCGCTACTCTCCCGTCTTTTTACAATATAGGCAGAACCACTTGATATTTTCCTTCATAATTACTAATTACTGAAGACACAAAACGAAGTAGAAAACTGACGAATTTTTTTTTAAAGTTCTGCTACTAATCTGAGGTCATTTAAAATATTGCGCTCGCTTCACTCGCGTTGAACACAAAAATCGATTCTGCTGTCTGGTAAATAGCTACTGTGGGAATATACTCAAAAAAGGGCGTAAAGTTGACATAAAACTTCTTAAAAATGCAACTAGTCTGAGGATTTCTTCATAATAAAAGTTTTCGCGCTCGCTTCGCTCGCGCAATTTTTTCTATTAACACTGCAATCAATCCTGTTCAGTGCCTCGTGAATCAGAGAATTGGAGGGATAAATGCAAAGGAGCTTTATTGTTTAATCTGAAAAAAATAATAACACAATTTAGTATGGATAAAACATTGATATTTTTTCTCAAAAATGGTTCTGATGATTTTGGAAGTTCTTTGTTAATTGTTCTCAAAAATGACTTTAACTAATTTAATGAAACTTTATATGTTACTATAGTTTTATACGGAGTACCCACTGTACTAAGATATTAATTATTCCGGTAAATATCGAAACAAGGTACCTTCCATACAAACCCAGACTATTTATTAATTTTTTTTTCTCAATCATGATTACAATGCCGAATTACCATATAAGCAAATTAAGTAAAAGCTTAGGGCACCACGTCTCGGGGGTACCATAAACAGCAACGAAAAATAATGTCTCTCATATGAAAGTGGAGCAAAGATGCCTTATCCTGAAGAACTTGCCAAAATGAATTTAAAATTTCAATTTTAAGCCGGATTTGCATGCTACACTTAAAACTGTTAAAAATTAATCTGAAGAGCTTTGTTAGGTAAATTGAATAAACGTTGCGCTCGCTCCGCTCGCGGAATTTTTATACTTATTAATGTACTCTAACTACCACGATAAGCCGAAAACTGTAACACTTTTAAAATAAGTACTTAAATTAAAACGTGCTCGGTTCGTCTAAATGTAACCTTTGTACAAGAGCATCGAGCAAATAAACAAATTAATGCATCGGAGGAACACAAAGTATACGGAGGGGGCGTCATCATTAGACCTCGCACCACCTTTTTTTCTAGAGCCTCCACTGACTGGGTAAATAGGAACTCAGATGATTAGCTTTTACAGCGCTTTTGATTGTAGGTACACTAATTTCATATTTTTTTTCCATAACGTCACATTTTAAATTTTTACTTTTAAGCAACGAAAGAGTGAGGAATTATGTATCGATAACTACAGTACATAAAACTATTGTACTATTTATTTTTAACTATTAACAAAAAATTATGACTCTACAATGTTCTTATACAGTGACATTTTTCTTTACCGAAACGTTCAGTGTACTTACAAGTGGTAGGAACTTTGTACTGCATACCTACAATATAAAAGAAAATTACTTTTGTCAGGCGTTGCTAAGTGAAAGGGTAGAAGTTGCTAGGGCGAAGGTAAATATAAATTAAAAAGAAGGAAAAGATCAAAAATAACCCCATCTCTAAAGAACCAATTACTATAAGATAATTAAAAAATAGGAATTAGTCGTTGTCGAGGGAAAACAATTGAAGAAAATATTTTCTTGTTGGCAACAACGTTCCTTGTGAAGATTCGGATCGGGGACGTTCTTATTATAAGGTAATAACTACCAACCGACCTGTCGTTAGCTAAACAAATATTAAAATAAACCAAAGAAATGGGAAGATGACTGAATGAAAAATAAATTATAAACTATCGTTACCTAAATTTATCTTGCAATAAAATTTCGAAAAACCTTACTTGTTTTGTTTTTCATCCCATCTTCAATTTTGTATCAACAAAAGTTATAAAATTTGTCGCTCAATGACGCCTATAAACTATGACGCCACGCCTAGGTACTTCCAACAATTTTTAGAACAAAAAATCGTTTTGACAGATGTAAAAAGTAACTCAAATGACTGTTAGTCATCTACCCTAATATCATGATAACATTTTCAGGAGCTCCCGAAAATTTCAGAGGGTTTGGTTATTTCGTGGGGCGAGCTAGAACTTACAAAGCTGTTATTCGGACGCCCCGGGCAAGGGCAGCAAGGTTCTTGGAGCCCCGGGGCTTGACGGGACGAGACTTATTGATTAAATTATTCACGTATTCTGTATTATTATCGAGATATAGTTTGCGTCCTTTCAAAGGTCCTTTGATTATATATTTTTCTCTTTTGGGTTTGATAACTTTTGGTAATAGATACATTCTTATTGTATCACTTCTGTCGCATGTAAAAAAATGTAAATTGCGTTAGGAATATGATATTTTATCCTAAAATACCCTAATAATACTTTGTGAAAACCTGATGACATACATAAACGGTGAATTGGCGAGGTATAAGTAGAGTAGTTTATTCTTTGGGATGATTAATTATATCATCTGTATTTTTTGTTTGTTTGTTGTTTTTTTTATTATTGTTTTTCATCTTGCCTTATATGGACTACAAAACAAATTGAATGTGTAATCCTTTGGATAGAAAAAGTCATGCTCTATAAACTGAGTACGATCAAGAAACTGAATGAAGTAGCTGAAAAAAATAGCTTTTTCTCAATAAACATACACTGTGACTGACTCGGTGGCTAAGTGGTTAGCGATCCTGACCTCTGATCCGAGAGTCGTGGGTTCGATCCCCACACAGGGCAAACTTTTCTGTGATGAGCAGAATTGTTTGCTCTGAGTCTGGGTGTATTATATGTGTATATGTATGTATTTAAAAGTATATTTGTATGTATATCAGTCTCTGGTTCCCAAGATACAGGGAATCCTAGTTAGGGCCAGATGACCGTGTGTGATTTGTCCCAGATATTATTATTATTATCATACACTTGGCTGCTCTGCTCACAAAAAAATGTTTAAAGGAGTATAAATAAGTGTACAGATTTGAAATAAAACAGATAAAAAACAATATATAGCAACGGTGTGAGCGGATAATCTTCCCTTTTTAATACCGCTAGAAAATACATTTTATCGTCAAGAGACTACGAAAATGTGTATATAAGCTCTCGAACCAAAATTCAATGTCTTCTCAGAATCCATTTTGTTTCCCACAAAAAGGGTTTTACAATACACACCGACATTTACATAACGACGTTTCGTATTCGACTTCGGAAAGTCTTGGAAGGATCTCTCCGAAAGCCGCTATGTACATATTATTATAGAGAAATTGTGAGATTACTAAAATCCTTTCAAATGATGAATATTGTTTAGTTTTGACAGGTAACTACCACTATATCTATAAGCCTTTGTGACACAGAGTTTTCACAGCCTTACTTAGGAACCAATTCTTCAAAAACGTTTGCATACCATCCTTAAAAGTGACGTATGTGATATAAATTCCCCATCTTCGACATTGGATTTAGTGCTAAAAAGCGGAATTAAATAAACTGGCTGTAAATAGCAGAGGGTCGTAAAGAATGGCGTCGCTTGTATCGGAACACGAGCAAAATCAACTTGGGGTCGCTACATCGCCACGTGTGACTAACTTCTAAAAGTCATATAGTGAAGCATGCACGATCAAGTCGAAAGCCTTGTGAACGTACTCAATATTCTCCCACCACAGCTTACATAACCGATTTCCAGGAGTGCTCATATAGCAGGGCTATTGTGAAGTTCTACTAGAGACCAGCTAACGTTGAACAATCCAACAGCAGGTATTTCTATATTTTAAATAGCGTAGGTACTTGTAATCTGCGAATTATTTCCTGTAACCACTTTTAGAATATTACTTACCTTGGCGATCTTATGCAGCAGGGCTGTAGTGGAGCTAGTCTTGAAGAGACCAAGAGCTCGCCGTCTTAGTCCCTGGCCGAGGCAAGCCTCCACCGCACCACACAGCGCCGTCACACCGCCACTCTCTTCATGGACGAATTTACGAGTCACCGCCTAACAAGAAGAAACACAAATAAGTTCATGTGCAGCTTCAATTGATATCGACAAAAGGATATGTATTTAACCCAAAAGGATTATGCTTTTCATATGCTGTGTATTCGTTAACAACCCGTATTGTGCCCACTGCTGGAGTTACCGCAGCAGTAGAGAATTTTTTTTTATGATGATTATATTTTTTGTCATATTTTTTCTTTTTCTTTCTTTTCTCGAATTAGCCCATAAAAATGGACTGTTACTATGGTGACATAGGTGCAGAAAAGTCCGAAAAGGATACTAAAAGAAAGTTAATTAAAACCCAACCAAAATGCTACTGTCACTTCACGTCAGGCTTAACAGCCTGACGTGAAGTGAACTGTTAAGTTTCTTTAACAATTATGTCCCTCTATTCTGTACCCCAATAGTTATTTCTTATCACTGAGTTCACCCTTGTTCATGTGCGTTATTTTGCATGTGAGAGAGCTTTCTGGAGGACTTTCTAAAGGTTCCTTGAAGTATTTTATTAACACGTGTTGTAAGGTTGACTTCACATTATGTCTAGTAATAAATCCAGTCATCTCGAAACAAGTAGGGACCAATGTTGATACCAACTATTATCCCGATGCCAGAAAACACCATTCAGGTGTGCCAAGGTTACACTTAGAGTCATAATAATCGGAAAAGTTCGGAACCGAAAGGGTACTCAACGAGGGTCAAGTAAGTACCTATAAGGAAAAACAATATACCTTTTCTTATAAGGAAAAATATTATATCGCCCGGTTATTATTACTTAGTAATGTAGATTATGAAAGTAAGTATATAACCACCAGCAGAATAAAGGAATAAATAAAATATATAATCTTGATGTTGTAGAGTGCTCCTGCGTTTTGTGGGTCACCAGACCCTACGGAAATGGTCGAAGAAAATATACAATAGAAGAGTGAATAAAGTAATGATAATATAAATATACATTATTATAGAAAATAGAGAGAAATTCTTTAGTCATCAAAAAATATACAAACGTTCCCACGTTTATTTGTTAGTTAGCCAGACAAAATGTGATAAAGTGACTTAATTCAACCCGTTCCAAAAGCAATTCACCGCAAAACTTTTTTGATAGTTTGTTTAAAAAAATTGCCGAATCCCAAGCCAACTGACTATGGCTGTTCTTTTAGAAAAATAGATGGAACACTTTATAATCTTGACTATAGTGGTAGATTCAGTGATTACAGGCATACCTTCATTTTCTTATTTCTATATTGTAAAAAAAAACTGATGTCATAAGAAATAAGGCCGCAAACAATATAGAGTTTCCGTATACTTTGCGGCCTTCTTTCATATTATGAGGGCCGTATTATCTTTGTAACATGCACAATCTAATTCTCTTGAATGCCTACCTATTTAGAGCTTCTTCACGTTCAACGCTAGATTCAGGGATCATTTGCATGTACTTCATCTACTTCGAAATCTAGGAGATACTAATATGGTCCCCAGTTACCTGTTCTATAAGCAGCTTAACCACCCGCATATCTTCCTTTTTATTTATACATCATCAAGACAACAAAGAAAGAATATTTGTCATTAAACCTCACCTACCTCTTCCATGGCCTCTTTGATTTCCTTCTCGAAGGTAGTTATGAGCCAGTCCTTCGGTTCTACGCTGTATTAAGCGACTAGCGTGTCTTCCTACTTATTTCATCAGAAAAATAAAGACACAACGGTGATCCTCAGCCCTTACCTCTTCCATGAGCCATTTGAACTCCATCTTGATTGTAGCTGTAAGCTTCTTCTTTAGCTCTGTGACAAAGTCAGTGACCACTGGCGTATCAACCTTCTTTTTACTTCACCAGGAAATCAAAAACAGCATGATGATCCCTTAGCACTTACTTCTTTCATGAGCTGTGTAACCTCCTTCTTAATGACAGCTATAATCTTCCGCTTCTGCTCTACGTTGGACTAAGCGACAAGCGTATCTTCATTAAACTTACTTCTTCTTACTTCATCAAGAATACAAAGATAGAATGATGATCCTCAGTCCTTACCTCTTCCATGAGGTGTTTGACCTTCTTCTTGATGACAGCTGTAAGCTTCCTCTTCAGCTCTATGCTGGATTAAACGAGTAAGCGTAAATAAAATTTCATATTTCTTCTTACTTCATCAGGAAAAGAAAGAAAGAATGATGATCCTCAGCCCTTACCTCTTCCATTAGCTGTTTGACTTCCTTCTTGATTGCAGCTGTAATCTTTTTCTTAAGCTCTGATGACAAAGTCAGGGACCACTGGGGTATATCCGGTATCTTCGTTCTTTTTACTTCATCAGGAAATCAAAAACAGTATGATGATCCTTAGCTCTTACCTCTTCCATTAGCTGTTTGACCTCCTTCTTGACGGCAGCAATGAGCTTCTCCTTCTGCTCTATGCTGGGGTCTGTAACCGCCGGCATGTCTTCTGACTCGCTCTCTCCTGTAGAAAAAGACAAAGACTATATTATACAGGTGTTAAAAAAAGTGCGTTTGAAATTTTAAGGGGTTACTCAGAATCAAGTACAGAACCCAGGAAAAATATTGAAAAAATGCGCTCTTCAATTTTTTTTTCAGATTCTCATACTAAATCTAAATAGTGAATCGAGAATTTGTATGAAAAACTGCAAAAAAAATTGAAGAGCGAATTTTTTCAATATTTTTCCTGGATTCTATACTTGATTCTGAGTAACCCCTTAAAATTTCAAACGCACTTTTTTTAACACCCTGTATGTGACATCGACTACTGAAGACAGTAGACTACTAATCTTAATATTGTCTTATTGTTGGGAAATCTTTACGAATCCGCTGATGGATTAGTATGAGAATCCCAAAGTTTTGCGAAATATGTTTTGTTTAAGTATTTAATATAGATCCTGTAGAATGACAGGATAAGCAGACGAAACTGTAATTACTATCTATAATGTAATTTTAATTAATATGTCTGCTACTTATTTTAAATAAAGTTGTTAAAATCTGAAATTGAAGTATAAACGATTTACTGTAATGAACACCTGATTAGAGCCTGCAGACAGGGCTCTGAAAATCCATTTATTTGCCTGAAAGGTTACATAAAATCTTTTTAATGAAACAATGTAGCAGCAAAAACGTTAAACTTATTAAATTATAATAGAAAATCGTGTTCGCACAGCTTTTGTCAGCGAGAACTCGAAGTCATTAGAATTCCAAATTCAAATTGTTGTGAAGTTCAGAGCGGCCCCTAGTGGTCGATTTGCATAACAATTCGCCGATCGATTTTATTTTACGCTTGGTAATAATCACTTTCTAATAAAACATCTAATTACTTGTATTAAAGTTAAATGTTGTTAAGACATTCGTTGTTAACAAGTCTTTTTACTAAGAAAAATAATAAGCTTTATTTTGATACACGTACTTGATATTAAATTGAATATTTATCTTGTAACACATAGTATACAACAAAGCGTATAGGGGGTGCATTTGTTGCGTGAACCTATTTTAACCAAATTAAAAGTTGAAACAAGGATAAGATAAGGTTCTGATGGAATAAAGTAAGTATACTGAAATGAAATGAAATGTTAAGGAGGTTAGGGATAAGTCCGCCTTTGCCATATTTTGATTTGTATATTGTATTTTTTGTGTTATTTTATTTTATGTGTTACAAACATTGTTTTTTAGGTTCCTTACATCGTTGTCTCAATACATATATCAAACGACGATCAATTTGTATGAAATTCCAGAGATTTTGATTAGTAAGACCGATAAACACGACTACCCTACAGTGTTAAATAAAACGTCTTTTTGTTACTCCTGTATACCAATTATCAACCGTAAGTACATGATCGCTAAAAGCTTTTCGTGATCTTAGAAAAGTTTCTCAGAACTTTGGAACATTACGAAGCTTAAGGAGAGAGTAACTGTAACATAATTTTTTTCCAGGTAATTGATATACAAAGTGTTTTATTTAATGGTGGATGTGAATATATCCAAGCTATTGTTTGAGACAATTTTTATTCTATCACTTTTTAAATTAACGACAAAAAACGATAAAAAAATATTGTAATCTCCATACAAATCGATCGTCGGATTACCACATTGAGAATGGAGATTCCCAATTTTTTTAAAAGTAGTAGAAAACAGAATTTGACCAGGGTAAAAAAACCTTGTATAAGGTATAATAAGGTGTTTTTATATTTACTCAAAAGCGGAAAATGCTCCCGTCCTAAATGGATAGATGTTTGTCTTGAAACTGAACATTTCCCCATCAGGGACTTATACTAGGGTGGTCCAATAAATATTCAATAAATTTAAAATAACTAAAAAAGAATGTGTCACATAGTGGAGAAAGTGTGAAAACATTTCAAAGGCATATGATTATAATAATAATTCACTTAAGTAAAATATTGTTAAAATGAAGAAACGCAAAATAATACCTAAAAATAACGCACCGAGCCGCCTTAAAGGTCCTCTTAAATTAAGAATAGAAATTAATAAATATAAGTTTATATAGAAAACAGAATTTGACCAGGGTAAAAAACCCTTGTATAAGGTATAATAAGGTGTTTTTATATTTACTCAAAAGCGGAAAATGCTCCCGTCCTAAATGGATAGATGTTTGTCTTGAAACTGAACATTTTCCCATCAGAGACTTATACTAGGGTGGTCCAATAAATATTCAATAAATTTAAAATAACTAAAAAAGAATGTGTCACATAGTGGAGAAAGTGTGAAAATATTTCAAAGGCATATGATTATAATAATAATTCACCTAAGTAAAATATTGTTAAAATGAAGAAACGCAAAATAATACCTAAAAATAACGCACCGAGCCGCCTTAAAGGTCCTCTTAAATTAAGAATAGAAATTAATAAATATAAGTTTATATAAAATAACAAGTATTTTATTACTATAATAATTTGAGATGCATATTGATATATTTTTCTCTTTTGGCTAGTCTTCCGAAAATTAAGTGATATTGTAATTAATTTTAGATTTCAGGTTCGTTGAGCATCCCCTTCTAGTGAAGATATCGTATTGAAATTTTTCATGTATAACCATCGACGTAGAAACAAACATTGTTTGTTTCTACGTCGATGTGTATAATGCTATAGATACATGTAACAAATTGAGGGGGTGGCCCGGCCCCTAGGTAAAACAAAAAAAAATCTCCATACAAGCGTGGACCACCCTAACCTACACAATCAGAACAAAACCTTGACTGACTCGGTGGCGCAGTGGTTAGCGCTCCAGACTACTGATCCGAGAATCGTGGGTTCGATCCCCACCCAGAGCAAACATTTCTGTGATGAGCAGATTTGTTTGTTCTGTGTCTGGGTGTCTGTATATGTATGTATGTATTTAAAAATGTGAATGTATATGAGTCTCTGATTCCCATAATATGTACAGAGAATTCTAATTGGGGCCAGATGACCGTGAGTGATTTGCCCCGAGATATTTATTTATTTACTTATACTTTCATACATTTATAATGATTGACTCGGTGGCTAAGTGGTTAGCGATCCTGACCTCTGATCCGAGAGTCGTGGGTTCGATCCCCACACAGGGCAAACTTTTCTGTGATGAGCATAATTGTTTGCTCTGAGTCTGGGTGTATTATATCTATATATGTACATACATATATAGATATAATACACCCAGACTCAGTATTTAAAAGTATATGTGTATGTATACCAGTCTCTGGTTCCCAAGATACAGGTAATCCTAGTTTGGGGCCAGATGACCGTGTGTGATTTGTCCCAGATATTATTATATTATTATAAAAAGACAATTAATTTCTTGACAGCACTAGTATGGAATGTTTATGTTTAATAACTAACTAGTATTCTAAATGTGAAAATGTGTCTGTTTGTTTCCTCTTAACGCTTCAACCAATATTGACGAAATTTGATATGCATGTAGCCTGCGGTATGGAGAACGACAAATGTTTGATGTCCCAATTCCAAAAATCTTTTTTTGGGAGCGAAGCCGCGGACTAAAGGCTTGTTTTAGGGTTCCGTAGTCAACAAGGAACCCTTATAGTTTTTAATATAATATTAAGTTTCAACGTTACAAACGTTCTTTCATACAGAAACTCTATTCAGTAACACTGAATAGAGACACGGAGAAAGAATGTGTAAAAAATCAAGCGAACGCTCCTTTTTTATAAAATTAATATTGATAAGAAAAGGGACGAATATCGAATAAACAAAGCAACTCTAATATAATAAGCCTTGTAATAAGAGACGTCGTTACTCCGATGACATGTTCTATTTACCCACTTCCATTCACACCGCGCCGTAATATCCGGTCAAAGTACTCTCGGATAACAGTGGGAGCTTCAGCGACTTCCACCAAGAAATTAGGGCATTGTACGCCCAACCTCGCCATGCTGGTAACGCTACAAACGCAATAACAGCCGGGAAACACATACATACATATTCTTCAGCGGCCGCAAACCGTATACCTAACCATAACCTCTATGCCATAACGTAAGGTAATGCTATGCTGGACGGCCGGAACGGATGGAAGCTGTGGGTTATTGAGAGAAATTTCGACAATTTAGGTAGTAGCGGGCTATACAGTTACTATCCAAAGCTATCCGCTATATCTAATCTAAACAATGAATCAAGAATTTATATGGGAAACTGAAAAAAAAAATGTAGATCGGATCTTTTATTTTTCTGCATTCTATACATACTTGATTTGCAGTAACCCCTTAAATCTCAAACGCACTTTTTTACCACCCGTATAGACGCAAAAGGCCAATGATTGTAAATATCTCTTTTTTTATCGTTGAACAATTATTAACATTCACATTTCGCGGTTTTATTTTAATATCTCCTTATGCCGATTTGAAATGAAATAGCATTATAGACTATAGTGTCTTGTTACGCTAAATGATGAAGTGGGCACTTGTAGTAACGTAAGCTAGAAGCAAAAGTAAAGAGCAATCTTCACGCCTGGTTGTCGGTATTGCAGTCGGATTTAACAGCATCCTGGCGACTCCAGTTTTTGTGGGTCATGCGAGAACCGATTCGTGCACCGTCATTAGACTTGTCAGACACCAAGTCAAGCTGGATATTATCTATCTACATGACGCTTGTGCTTTGCTTGTTTGCTGACCAAAGACCAGAGAACCTAGATTACCACAGATTATTCGCGGATTCTGAAACCCTCGCAGATGATTTTTTGCCATTTCAAAACAGCACCAGATGAAGGCTGCAAGCTTTATCCATTTTAAGAAAATATCAGGTGAGATGTAGTCAAACGCACTCAAAATAAAAAACATTTTGAGCTCACTTCTCAACAAAAGCGACACGTCGTCGCTCATTTCAATCTTCTATGCGCATCGAGACATCAATCACGAAAACTGCTCTGATTGAAGGGAAAAGATCATATCCTAAGCCTTTCTCTATTACGATAACATTAAATATCTTGTGCACCAAGACATAAATCACTGACTATCACCGCTAACAGCGCTGATGTGAGAGATAATCGCTTTTTGATGGGCCTTTTTATTAGTTTCTTTTTTTGCGAAATGACATCAAACATTTTCAGTATTGTGAGTATTTATAATCATCTTTTTTCACTGATTTGAAACGTTATTTTTAATAAGCCAAAAAGTTATCGGGTAGAACTTCAAAAATGTAGGTACAAACCCACTTTTCATGTAAAATGTTTGAAGCCAGGCCGGCAATTCAAACAACGCATAGTGGACATATTTAAAATGTGGTTTGCAGTCTTTATATCTCGAGAAGTGCATATTAGTCCAGTAAATAAAAGATTTGAGGTCGCATTAAAGACACCTGACTAAAATGGTTTGGAAATAAAAGAATTGGTGTTTTACTAAGCATTCGTGGTAATTTTGTGATTGTAAGGGCGTTCAACCCTTAGAAATACCTAAAGACGCCTTTTAACTTGTATACGCCAAACAATAAATGCACTTTTGGGGAAAACTGAGATTTATAACTATAGTTACCTTATAAATATGGTACTTAAGTTGTCTCTAGTTTAAAGCAATAAATTCTTAATATTACGATATTTTTTATATTATTGCGTGAAAAATAATACTTACAAAATGGAGCCTTCGGAGATTTTTATGTTTTTTAAGTCTAATTGTAAGGCTTGAACATGTGTTAAGTTTTCACCTAGGTGACTATTTCAGAACCCAGTTAAAAACGATTTTTTAAAGATTTCTGTAGTACACATTAAAGACACCACAAATATTTTCTTGGCTGTGCCGTAACACTAATATTATCTATTGGAAATCATCATCGTCCCTTGTACAAACAAAGAAGTTTCTTCTTAAAACGCATTTTAACTAAAATGTATTAGACATTATAATTATATTTCAAACGCCGAGAAGGTGCGTGAACTGCCACGTACGCATAGCCAGTGTGCGACAGAGATGGAGCTATTGGGTGCGAAAAAGACAAGTGCGCGGATAGCTAGATGGAAAGTGCGAAACGCAAATGTGATAAAATGCACAATATGATAGGTAGGTAGTAGTTATTTAATAATAATTGTGTCATACTCATTGGATTGTGGGCATCCAAACGTGATCATAGTACTACCGTTCTACTGATTTACCACATAGATATACCTACTGCAAATTCAATTCAAAAGAAGAAACTTTGTCCTATTGATTCGCCGAACATTTAACTCCAAAAATAATACATAATTATTATATTGTCATGACATGAGTGTCATCGCCATTTTTCCATGACTTTCCATGAGCCTGCCAAAGCAACCCCACTTCCAATGCCAGTGGGCCTGTTCTTATGAAGTAAAAGTAGGTAGGTATTTACGCTAAATTTCACGAACTAGATGCGACATATCGTCGTTGTGATTTACCGGATCAAGAATCAAGACCTCAAACTTGGCATAGTTGTTCCTTAGGTGGTCTTAAGTGGAATAAGCCCGGGAGGCATCGGGAGGCATCACGGTGGCGGCGTTATTATACCGCAATGGCTGTCCACTTTGTTTTCGCTTGCCCTCTCGAAGCTCTCAGTAACTGACACGTTTCGTAACCCAGCATACGAGTCACAAGACCACACCAACGTAATTTTCTTCGCTTAAGGTACGCCTCAATTCCGTATACGTTTGCACGGTGTAGAACCTTTGTATATCTTATATGGTTGGACCAGTCGATGTTCATGATATCACGGAGGCACTGCATGTGAAATCTATCGAGGCAGCGTATTTCTTTCCTATTAGACTGGTGGCGAAAATAATAAAAGTGCTCTATTTACCGAGTTTGTTTCTCTGGCTCCTATATAGCTACAAAAATTATCAATATTTTCGTCTTGATTCGTAGATCATCAAATAGCCAGTCATAAGAAAGGGGGAGGGGGGCCGATATAGCTATGACGAAACAAACGACCTTACGACAGGCTATTTCGTAATATCTGTACCAAAATGAATCCATCGATCTATACTTGTCATAGCTCTATATAAACACTATGTCTCTCACGGATTGAGGAGGTTTGGAATTACTTGGGCATATACACCAAGATCTTAGTAGCTAATATCATGCGACCGGAAGAATGTAGGTCTACGTTTGCCAAAAACTGCTAAAGCTGAACCAATCCCAATGATCTCAGGGTCGAGGTCACATTTGAATGTTATTGCACTTCCCAAATACTTAAACTTCTCCACATGCTTCATGACATTCTAACCGAGATACATTTGGAGTTAGATTGTTTAGTTGTCTCCCAACATACATAACATCGATCTTACTTACACTGTCAGTACAATTTTTTTTTTAATGACTCGTCAAAACTGGTCATCAGTTTTTGCAGAGATATTAGGGGATTCCGCTGTAAAACATAAGTCGTCCACGTACCTTATTGCTGTAACTATATGGCATAAAACTTTGTTACGTGCCTTCATTCGGTCTAGGTTGAAAAATTTACCGTCAGTTGTTAGTACGGACTACGGAAGTGTATAAAGATGCCTTTTGGGATGTTATGTGTGTGGCTCATAAAGTATGTTAACAACCCATTACGTCCCCACTGCAGAGGCACGGATCTCTTCCCATAACTCGGGAAGGTTAGGCCATATACACGGGGGCCAAGTCCGGATTGGTGGAGGTTGTGGGGCTAGTGGCCAACCCCAGTGTCAGAAAATTTCAAGCCGCCTATAAGGACTCCAACGTGGCTTAACGACTGCCATCTAGCGATAGCAGCCGGCACCAACGGCTTAACGTGCCATGCGAAGCATGGAAACGGTCGAGATAAATGCCACTAACAGTCATACCCATCCAGGTTATGACCGTGTCTGTAGTCAGTTAACCTTCGTGATCGACGCGACCACGCAAGCCGCACTGAGCCACGACCGCTTCTCATATAAAGTATATTTACTAAAATTAACATAAATTTGCTTAAATATATTATTGAACATAGCTTTTGGTCATACCCAATCATGGCAATTTAGTAGATCCTATCCATTGCTTTTATTAAACAAGTCATTTATGGATCAGATTTGTATTCCAAAGTACCGACGGATTATTTGTTTTTGATGTAAATAATATTTTCCTGCACGATTATAAATAATTTAAGCACTTATATTGCATTTCTTAAGTTAAGTGAATTTGTAATTCTTTTTGAGAAATAAATATCTCAAACCGTGTATGGATCTTACAGCTCATTATTTTATTGTTGACATGATTTTTAATAGAAATTAAGTGTTAAAAAAATATGTGCTGAAGTGAGTTTCTTCTGGACTCAACGTTTCTTCTCGCTTCGCAAACATTTCCTGAAACGTTGAGTGTACAGATTCCGCGTGGTAAGGACTTTGTGCTAGATAGAAAAACTATTTTGTACTAGATAAATAACCATTTTTTTTAAATATGTTGTTCACGTTATTCGGATTTTATGAATTTGTTATATTTTTTTTGTGAAAGAACTTGAAAGAAGCCTTTATTTAATCAGAAATGAATTAGTCTTCCTTGAATTATCCGAAAATGATATTATCACACTTGACCTAGTACATAACGTTATGGACGTATTAGCTCGAAAGAGGAGCGCGACCGAATCAAACTTTCCTTGCCTCTCCTCGCCACTTTTGTGATGCCTCTCGATGCCAATAGTATAAGGAAGACTGTTTTATATGGGGGGATTAGTTAGAAAAGTGTCCAACTGTAAGCAGTAAATAATAGTTCAAAAATCTAGTTCTAATGTAGACAAGGGTTATGAAAATAATATATGAAAAAAAAAATTCTTATTTTATGTTTTTTTGTTTTAAAGTGCGTTATAACAAATATGATTCTTTCCTTGTTTTCTTCTCTGTTTCTAATAACTTTTCTCGCTTTCTTTAAAATTTACCCTTTTTAGGGTTCCGTAGTCAACGAGGAACCCTTATAGTTTCGCCATGTCCGTCTGTATGTCCGCGGCTTAGCTCAGAGACTATTAGTACTCCAGAGCTGTAATTTGGTACGGATATGCATATTAATCCTTATACAGGGTGACTGGTTGAACGACGGACGTATTTAAGGAGATGATAGGATAATTTCAACCATATAAAACAAAAAAATCATACACTCAAAAAACACAAGTTACATTTTTTTTTTTATAAAACGCTAGTATTCTTGTGTTTCCTAACTCTATGCCTAGGTACTTACCACTTTCCCACAGCGTGCACCGTGCTGCTCGTGGTCGCTAAGGCCAATCTCTTGGACAGGCTGATAACACACTGATAATGAAAAGATGGAGCTCGTCTTCATGTAGGATACGTTACCCCAACCATTGGGATACCTGGAAATGCCTTCCTGAATTACGCGTACTTTCACATGGGTAATAATCGAAGTACGATAAATTGCTTTGTGCGGGTTCACTGGATAACGAAGGATTCCTTCCTCGTCCTTGGTCAGGGTTAGGAACTGGAGGAAGGTCAAACGCACTAAGTCTCCTAAGAAGTCCTATGACGGAAACTTATGTAATTCGTGATACACTGCAATATGACGTTAATTCACGTCTAACAACAGTAGCTTACATCACATAGCACCACACCATGCCCCAGCATCCTCATTCGAGTACTGATAAGCCATTATCACTCACTATCAAGGCACCGAAATCCACGCGACAGCTACGTAAGCAAAACCAGAATGTTCGCGACGAACGGGACGCGCGTGGAAGCGCACCACCCCTACAATAGCCCTAGGGCCTGCGCGGCGCGGCGCAGGGCAGGGACGCGGGAGCAGTCACTTACGCGCATGCGCAGTATTGCACAGTGGCAAGTCCGCGCCGCTACTCGGGTCATTGCCCGAGGCCGCGTACACGTGATTTAGTATTTAGTAAAATGTAGAAGTGAACTTCAAAATTATTTTTTAAATGATGAAAATTAAGGTCATGTTTTTTTACATATTTGGAATGTGTATCAGCTTCTTATTCACCTCCTTAAATGCGTCCGTTGATTTACCAGTCACCCTGTATACTTCCAGCCTCC
Organism: Coleophora deauratella; assembly: GCA_958295455.1. NCBI lineage: Eukaryota > Metazoa > Arthropoda > Insecta > Lepidoptera > Coleophoridae > Coleophora > Coleophora deauratella. The sequence goes on along the minus strand of OY282409.1, from coordinate 5,223,519 downwards.
CGAACAAGCCGGTTTCCGAAAAGGCTTCAGTACAATAGACCACATACATACGCTTCGGCAGATTATACAGAAGACCGAAGAGTATAATCGACCACTAAGCTTGGCGTTTGTGGACTATGAGAAAGCCTTTGATTCGATCGAGACCTGGGCTGTATTGCAATCTCTCCTAACGGTGCCAGATCGATTATCGATACATCGAAGTTTTGAAGTGTTTGTATGAAAATGCCAGCATGTTGGTCCACCTCCAGGATCAGAATTCAAAACCTATCCGGCTGCTGCATGGGGTGAGACAGGGAGACGTTATATCTCCGAAACTGTTCACCGCTGCACTGGAAGATGTTTTCAAGCTTCTGGACTGGAAAGGACTCGGCATTAACATCAATGGCGAGTACATCACTCACCTTCGATTTGCTGACGATATCGTGATCATGGCTGAGACCTTGGAGGATCTAGGCGCAATGCTCAAAGGACTAAGTAGAGTCTCCCAACAAGTGGGTCTTAAAATGATACATAGATAAGACGAAAATCATGTCAAACATCCGTGTTACACCCACTCCTCTGAAGGTTGGAGACTCTACGCTCGAAGTTGTTGACAAATAAACAGGGTGTAACAGAAGTGTGTGACAATACTTCAAGGTTGACTTTTACCCATCAAACTGAACAACTTTTGTTCTACAACTTTGTTGAAATCGCAAAAATTTTTTTGGACTTTTCATACAAACTTGGTTCGCCAGCTGATCGATTTGTATGAAAAGTCCAAAAAAAATTTTGCGATTTCAACAAAGTTGTAGAACAAAAGTTGTTCAGTTTGATGGGTAAAAGCCAACCTTGAAGTATTGTCACACACTTCTGTTACACCCTGTATATACCTGGGACAAACAGTCCAGTAAGGTAGGTCCAGCTTTGAGAAAGAGACCAGGCGTCGAATCCAACTTGGCTGGGCAGCGTTCGGGAAACTTCGCAATATCTTCACGTCCAAAATACTGCAGTGTCTCAAGACTAAAGTTCATGACCAGTGTGTGTTGCCAGTGATGACATATGGATCCGAGACATGGTCGCTTACTATGGACCTTATAAGAAGGCTTAAAGTCACTCAAAGGGCGATGGAACGTGCTACGCTTGGTGTTTCCCTACGTGATTGAATCAGATATGAGGAGATACGTAGGAGAACTAAAGTTACTAGCTCTTTTTGAATTTTTTTTCTCTCGACTATCCCAGGGTGTGGGGTATCGTTGAATAGGTCTTTCAAAAATATTGTGGGTTTGCGAATTTTTCGAGTCATGGATTCGTTTTCGAAATATTAAGCTTTAAAGTGCAATTTTTTGTTAAAGTCATGTGCCCCCCCCCCCCAACAGCTAAATAATTATTTCTAGAAATGTGAAAAAATTCACGGCAGTAGTATATTTAACGAAGTTAAAAGGAAAACTATCACAGCTAAGTAGGCTTTACAAGTTAACGAGTAGTAGTCAGTTTTGTAAGACGGGAGGTTTTCCCCTTGAAGCAGTGTTTGTCGAAGTACTAAGAAACCCTACACTGCGCGTGGTCCGACACACACTTGACCGCTTTTTATATCTACAATAACACCACCCTTACTTAACGCGTTTTGACGGACACTTTTGTACACAGAGACAGATCTCCTTACATGTACCCTCCATAGCCAATTTTTTTTCTAGCGATGGAAGCAATTATTTGTTCCAAATGAATTGGTATTCCTTTAATTGTCCGATCATTATCACACTTGCCCCAGTACATATAGTTATGGAGATATAAGCTCGAAAGAAGAGCGCGGCCGAATCTAACTTTCCCCGTTTTCCCTCGCCACCTTTGTGATGCCTCCCGATGCCTCCTGGGCTAACACTCAAGACCACCTAAAGAACAACTATATACCAAGTTTAAATCCTTGATAACACACACAAAACCCAATAGGTAGACACGTGACCGCGGATGATGCTAAGTGGAACATCAGGCAACTGCCATCTATATCTTGTGAATAGTAAAAAAACGTGCCACACGAAAAGAAAAGAAAGAGAGAGAGAAATATTGATCCAAAATTAAAAACAGTTCTCATACAAGATGTTGCATGAAATCCCCAGCTATAGCTTAGCTGAATAAAGAACTCGCGGGGTAGCGCGGGCGCCGCGCATGCCGCATTCCGCCCGCGCCCCCCGCTCAGCCCGCTCGCGAATTATAATTGTTATTAGATTATTACAGAAACTGTGCAACAGATTGACCGGGGATTTTTCTTAGTCTTAGTTTAAAAAAATATTACTATTAGATTTCATGAAGATATTCGTAGTGTCTTTAATGTGCAAGGGTTAAAATCGAATAAAACTTAATAAAAAAATAAATAACGAAGTCACCTTGGAGATAATTCTCATGGTTATTGACAGTGGTTATGTACCCCTTAAGACAAAATATCACTCACCTTGCAGTATTTCTTTTCAAGTTATAAATTTTTAAATATATTATATTCAATATCTACTCAATGTTTTGATCTCGATCGGGGACGATTATAAATATAAATAAAACGTCTTATAAGAAGCCCTCATGTAAAAAATCACCAGTTATCTATTTTTTGTTCACATTTAAATTTAATTTTGTTTCTTTAGGGGCTAATTACCGAAAAATTATCAAATACTGAGATTTTCATGAATTTTCATTTTGCAATTATTTAAGTAACATATTCTAAATTTTCACCCAAAGTGCATTAAATGTAACCTACTCCATACAAAAATTCGTAGATTGACTGGACTAATATATTTTATTTATTTATGTATGTGTATTACATCTTTATATGTATGTATTTCAATGTATGAATATCAGTCTCTGGTTCCCAAGATACAGGGAATCCTAGTTTGGGGCCAGATGACCGTGTGTGATTTGTCCCAGATATATGTGTGGGAAATATCGGTATAGGCCAGTCATACAAGACATCGGAGGTCGCATTGGCTGCAACAGTTCTGATTTTTTGGTATGTTGTTACGGTAGATAACAGTAGTGTAAAACTAATTTTTCAGCTTCGAAAGACTTGTGCTAACTGCGTGGTGCTCCAAAAACATCGAAATTTTCGGACTTTTTTCAGATTTTGGCTTATACCTTCTAAAAGGTGCATCTTATGGAAAAAGTCATTATACACACTTATAAGAAGACACAATTTCCTATAATTTAAGTGCAACTGCAGCTCTGTAGGTCTAATAGAACCCAAGATACAGCACTTCAAACATTGGAAATTTTCGCTAAAAAGTTCGAAATTGTAGTTTTGCCGCCTTCCGACCAGAATATCGGCTATAATACTCATTCTACGAGGAAAATCATTCAAAAGAAAGTTATAGAGCAGTTATTTAGCTTTAATTTAAGCACAAATTGAAGTATGTAAGACCAATAGTTCCCTTGTAATCTGGACAAAGCGAAAAATTAAGGAAATCAGATTTTTCAAAAAAGGGAGCCTGACAAATTGCAGGACTTTTTTTTTTTTTTTTTAGGACTTCTGTAAAGGATAAGAAAGACATAAATCGGTGTAACATATTTTGTACTGATATTCTAAAACTTAAATTATATCACTTAGTGATAGCGGCACCTCAGTTGATACCTGCGACAGAAATATACATGAAATATAGAACAAAATGTCAATTCATATTTATTATAATGAATAACAACGAAGGGGTAGGTATGTAATATTAGGTTTACCTTTAAGCACTTAGCGACGAAACAATCGTGTCCTTTTGGAAGGTCTAGGTTCATCTGACAGCTCTTCCTGGGACTCCGGAGAATGCTCTGTTGCTTGTTATAAAGGGGAGGTTGTCGAAGTCGTCCTCTTCATTCAACTCAGTCAAGGCTATGGACGGAGTGTTGAGTTGAGTCTTCCCCTGACAAACTTTGCAGAAAATTTCAGCCCTGTTGTCTTGCAGGAGCATCTTCCTTTTCCGCACCCATTCTTACACCTGCATGACAGGAATTTCATAAAAACTTGTTACAAATAGTTTGAATACACAGCCCAGGATAGACCTACGAATGGATTACTTTACTTGCATGACAGTAATTTCAGCAGGGTTTTCGACGCTGATTTCTTCGTTGATGTCACTAGTGTCAGACCTTACTGGCTCCTTGAGGGGTTGTTGCAATTACTGAATGCGTGAAATGACAACTGTATTCCAGGGGGGGATGAAAGCTCTTCTTGAATGAATGATGTTGATGAGAACTTCTCGCAATTGGCACTTTCCTGGAAAAAACATTTTTTACGTTTTTTTTTGTTAAGTAGAGGATGTCGACCTCTGATGCTCTTTACCAGCATAGACTGATAGATTGGGCTCCAACATATAAAATGTTTTTTCCAGCAAAGTGCCTGTAGCGAGAAGTTCTCAATAACATCATTCATTCAAGAAGAGCTTTCTTCCTCCTCTGGAATACAGTTGTTCTTTTACGCATTTAGTGGTTGTAAGTTCATCTCGAGGAGCTAGTAGGGACTACCACTAGTGACATCAACGAAGAAACCAACTTCGGAATTCCTGTCATGCAAGTAAAGTAATCCATTCGTAGGTCAGGTCTATCCTGGGCTGTGTATTTAAACTATTTGTAACAAGTTTTTATGAAATTCCTGTCATGCAGGTGTAAGAATGGGTGCGGAAAAGGAAGATGCTCCTGCAAGACAACAGGGCTGAAATTTTCTGCAAAGTTTGTCAGGGCAAGACTCAACTCAACACTCCGTCCATAGCCTTGACTGAGTTGAATGAAGAGGACGACTTCGACAGCCTCCCCTTTACAACAAGCAACAGAGCAGTCTCCGAAGCCCCAGGAAGAGCTGTTAGATGAACCTAGACCTTCCAAAAGAACACGATTGTTTCGTTGCTCAGTGCTTAAAGGTAAACCTAATATTAAATACCTACCCCTTCGTTGTAAATCATTATAATAAATATGAATTGACATTTTGTTCTATATTTCATGTATATTTCTGTCGCAGGTATCAACTGAGGTCCCGCCATTACTAAGTGATATAATTTAAGTTTTATAATATCAGTATAAATTATTTTACACCGATTTATGTCTTTCTTATCCTTTACAGAAGTCGTGCAATTTGTCAGGATCCCTTTTTTGAAAAATCTGATTTCCTTAATTTTTCGCTTTGTCCAGATTACAAGGGAACTATTGGTCTTACAAACTTCAGTTTGTGCTTAAATTAAAGCTAAATAACTGCTCTATAACTTTCTTTTTTATGACTTTCCTTGTAGAATGAGTATTATAGCCGATATTCTGGTCGGAAGGCGGCAAAACTACAATTTCGAACTTTTTAGCGAAAATTTCCAATGTTTGAAGTGCTGTATCTTGGGTTCTATTAGACCTACAGAGCTGAAGTTGCACTTAAATTATAGGAAATTGTGTCTTCTTACAAGTGTGTATAATGACTTTTTCCGTAAGATGCACCTTTTAGAAGTTATAAGCCAAAATCTGAAAAAAGTCCGAAAATTTCAATGTTTTTAGAGCACCACGCAGTTAGCACAAGTCTTTCGAAGCTGAAAAATTTGTTTTACACTACTGTTTTCAACCCTAACAACATACCAAAAAATCAGAACTGTTGCAACCAATGCGATCTAACGCGATTTTTATGTCTACGGTGACTGGGGTAGTAAGCCCGCTTTCATCTTTGGCATTATCGTACAACCAGTCAAGTTAAAGCCAAGGCTACCGTTTGTGGATACAAAAAACAACGTGATTCATAGTTTTAAAATCAAATCATAATTAAACATTGTTTAAGAAAAGAGTTTGACTGCCTGTAGATTGTAATCCGTAGGAACAAGTCTTGGAAAACACTAATTACATACCTACTTCATTTAACAAGACCCACTCTTAAAAAAAACAACCTGCTCTTTTATCTACTATGATAATAATATAATAATAACGATGTTACTTTAGGGTGATTCATTATTATTTCTTTTTATTACTATACTTTATCTTGCTTAAGCTGGATTCTCCAGTTAGATTCGTTCTAACATCTAAAACTCAAGAGGATTAAGATCAATCTAACGAAACCACAAAGGCAAAATCCATTATCCGTTTAGAGTATATAGGCTCATTCATTAAAAAAACACTCATACGTTACCTACCAGAAAATCCGTCCCTGTGATGTTCGGAAAATAATAACACGTATGCACATAAAAAAAAGAATGAGAAAATAGTCAAACCTCAATCTAAATGTTGTTACTGGTAGTGTGCTTTTGATATGGTATCTAGATAAGCTACAATATTATAAGTTTGCACCAGCTATTATGTAGTAATAAATGAGCACATAATGCGATGCAAAGTCTATCAATTTTACGATATATATGTATATGTAGCCATTACGGTACAGGTTCTTTAGCTATGACATGCTAATTAGCAAAACTCCTTCTTCTTATCGAGTGGAATGAACAGTAGGAACTTGTCTGAATTTAAGATTGTATTAAAATTAAATCATTTTGATAGTACTTAGATGTCAAAAAAAAACTAAAAAATCCAGCGAAATACTATTTTTTTACAATTATATTTTTTCTTGGGGTGCAAAAGTGTGAAATTACCAAAATGCTGCAAAGTTTAAATCAGAACTGTTAAATATCTCCTTAGCATTGTGAAACTTCTTCTAGGACAGCATATTAGCAAGACTTTTATTTAAAGCGTTAATATTTATTTTACGTCGAGCTTCATACATTTCGCGGCGGAAAATGATTGTAGTGATGACGTCACTGCTACGCAACTTTTTGTGCGGAGGTTTATTTCGGATGGAGGTCCGCGACATTCTTTTCAAACTGCAATATCTCAGAGATAATCAATAACTACTTTTATATGTTTCAGTTTTTCAAATTGAAGCAGTTTGGATTTTTTTTATATATAAAGTGACTATACGTTATTTAATATGTTTTTTTTGGGTATGATTTTTAGTGGTTCGTATTGAGCAGACCTTCTGTTATATCTATTTTGTGCCTGCGTCCTTGGAATCTGTCTCGTTACAGTATAATAATATCTCTCATACCTAAACGAATGCGTGTGACACACTTGCGAAGCAAACCTACACGCGGCGCTAAACTTATTTGTGCACATAAAACACCCTTAAGCCTTAAGTTTCGCTGTCTTTTTTGTTATTGCTGATTTTTTCAAAAAGCACTGAATCAATTTAGATAAAATTTATATGGTACTACCTCTGAAGTATTACCTACTAAACAAAAAAATAATCATCAAAATCCATTCATAATTGACGGAGTAATCGCGTAACATACATACAAAAATAAAACAACATACAGTCGAATTGAGAACCTCCTCCTTTTTTGAAGCCTAAAGCCTACCCTAAAATTCCGTAAACAAAAATCGCAGAGCTCGTCAAGGTTTTATTACAGTTTATTGTTTCCTAAAACTTTTTAAGAGAGTTTTTTTAATTTTCACTGTTGCTACGCCTCAGTGTCAACATTTTGAGGCTTTCGAGATCCCGGGTACAATTGAAGGCTCTACTTACATTAAAACGAGAAAGAATACTTGTTATACACAGCTCTTGTGATATAATCGTCTTTTGTTTTCCGACGCTTCAGGGAGGCGAAACTGAAGAAAACATTGGTGTTTGGTCACAATAATTACCTGTTTGCACATTGTACTTGTATGTTTTTGTTGATCCTTTCACATTCGTTTGTAATATGTAGTATGCAACTAAGCTAACCATATCTTTGTTGTTTACCTGAATTATGTAATAGCATATAAGAATTTTATTTTAAAAAATGTGTTGGAGGGAGTTTCTTTAGGGCCCGACGTTTCTTCTCTCTCCGCAAACACTTCCCGAAACGTTGGGTATACGAGTTCCGAGTGGTAGGAACTTCGTATTAGGTAGAAAAATATGACGTTCGAAAAGTGTACAGAGATACCTACTTCGAATAAATATTATTTCATTTCATTTCATTTCATTTCACTATCCCTGCTTAACTTAGTTGTAATATTAATTTTATTTTGTTATGTATTTATAGTATTTGTATATTTTTAATGTATTGGATTTTATATATTTCTATGGGCTATTCTATTATTTCTATTTTTATATTTCTATTTCTTTTAAATAAACGGATAAATAAATAAATAAACTCTGTAATTTTACGGTTACCTACACATAGAATACATTCGAGCGACATAGGCATCTTTTACAATTGTAACATATTCTACTTATGAAATATATTATCAGCCAATATCGTCCAAGGCAATTTTTATACCTTTCTGGAATTAGTGATACCAAGCGAGAGAAATCCTACTTAAAAATAGTAGGAACCTTGTGTCCTTCCGTTTAACGCGCTACGAGCCGTAGCCTCATGGCTCTTTTGGCTACTTTGTACGCCGTAGTCATCAAGAAGAAGAAGAAGAAGAAGAAGAAGAAGAAGAAGAAGAAGAAGAAGAAGAAGAAGAAGAAGAAGAAGAAGAAGAAGAAGAAGAATACGAAGAAGAAGAAGAAGAAGAAGAAGAAGAAGAAGAAGAAGAAGAAGAAGAAGAAGAAGAAGAAGAAGAAAAGAAGAAGAAGAAGAAGAAGAAGAAGAAGAAGAAGAAGAAGAAGAAGAAGACGAAGAAGAAGACGATGACGATGACGATGACGATGACGATGACGATGACGATGACGATGACGATGACGATGACGATGACGATGACGATGACGATGACGATGACGATGACGATGACGATGACGATGACGATGACGATGACGATGACGATGACGATGACGATGACGATGACGATGACGATGACGATGACGATGACGATGACGATGACGATGACGATGACGATGACGATGACGATGACGATGACGATGACGATGACGATGACGATGACGATGACGATGACGATGACGATGACGATGACGATGACGATGACGATGACGATGACGATGACGATGACGATGACGATGACGATGACGATGACGATGACGATGACGATGACGATGACGATGACGATGACGATGAAGATGACAAGTACACGCCGGAGTCGGTTCTCGAAAACGACCGCGCCAAGCTCTACTGGGACCGAGACATCGTCACGGACAGGTCTATTGATCATAATAGGCCTATCGTGTTGATGGATCGGGCGCAGTCAAGGGTGTTTTTGGTGGATATCACTATTCCACACGACGAAAACCTCGTGCAAGCAGATGCCGACAAGAGGTTGCGATACCTGAACCTGGCGCACGAGGTTACGGATGTGTGGCAAGTGCAATCCACTGAAATCATTCCTGTAGTCCTGTCCGTAAATGGTTTGATTCCAGCTGACCTGGATCGTAACCTTAGGCAGCTGGGACTTCGAGGCAGACTGATAATAGCGGCTATGCAAAAGGCAGTCCTCCTCGACAATGCCCGGATTGTCCGACGCTTTCTCTCCTCGTCGCACTGACCTCCAGCCGACTGTGCTTCTGCTGGAGTAACACTGAGTATCTGCACTGCACAGACATAACCAAGCAGCCAGGATCCTACATCAAGAGATCGCTCTAAAGTATGGCTTCATAGCTCGCCGGTTGCCATATTACAAGTACACGCCGGAGTCGGTTCTCGAAAACGACCGCGCCAAGCTCTAGCTTCTCCTCGACAATGCCCGGATTGTCCGACGTCCTCGTCGCACTGACCTCCAGCCGACTGTGCTTCTGCTGGAGTAGCTCCTGCCACTTCGCCTAGCGCGAAGTGGTCAGAGTAGCCCAAATTCATGTTTCAAAATAATAATAATAATAATGATAAAGACAATGACAATGACAATGACAATGACAATGACAATGACAATGACAATGACAATGACAATGACAATGACAATGACAATGACAATGACAATGACAATGACAATGACAATGACAATGACAATGACAATGACAATGACAATGACAATGACAATGACAATGACAATGACAATGACAATGACAATGACAATGACAATGACAATGACAATGACAATGACAATGACAATGACAATGACAATGACAATGACAATGACAATGACAATGACAATGACAATGACAATGACAATGACAATGACAATGACAATGACAATGACAATGACAATGACAATGACAATGACAATGACAATGACAATGACAATGACAATGACAATGACAATGACAATGACAATGACAATGACAATGACAATGACAATAATAATAATAATAATATCTGGGACAATTCACACACGGTCATCTGGCCCCAAACTAGGATTCCCTGTATCTTGGGAACCAGAGACTGATATACATACACTTATACTTTTTTAAATACATACATATATAGGGTGACTTTAAATTAGTTCTTGATACCAAAGGGTGTGTATGTGCTCATGATAACAAACAACTTTCCCTAAGGAACCCATAGTCAAATCGCAAAAAAAAATTGACTCTTTATAAGTTTATACTAATTTAGCCGGTCCATTGACCGATTTGTATGGAGGGTCCAAATATTTTTTGAGATTTGACTATGGGTTCCTTAGTGAAAGTTGTTTGTTATCACGAATACATGCATAGCCTTTCGTATCAAGAACTAATTTAAAATCACCCTGTATATAGGGTCTACAAGTCGATCAACTGACTGACTGGCCAAATTAGTATGAACAGTCCAAATTTTTTTTGCGATTTGCCTATGGGTTTCTTAGGGAAAGTTGTTCGTTATCATGAGTATATTAACCTTTCGTATCAAGAACTAATTTAAAGTCACCCTATAATAGATATAAAGTCAACATTATTAGGATTCTGTATACGTCGCACGTAGTAATATTGTCAAAGTCGTGATATTAATAATCTCACTAGTGAAATTATAATTACAAGGATTTTTGTCAATCGCCTCCATTTTTTACAATTTCACGTCCTCGTTTCTGTTAAATTATAATCTACTAGACTATACCGTGATACTGTAAGGCTCACGAATAATTTCACTGGATGTGCAACACTGTTATAATGTAAGACGCCCACTGATTAGTCCGTTGACCCACTGATTTACAATTCTGTGCTTTAAAAAAATCCGACAAAAGAATGTGCGGCCATCTCCTAGTGCACGGTAGAAACTAGGTTGGTTGTATTATCCGTGTTAAAAAAATAGTGTCAAAATAGGTTCTTATATTTGTTTTCAACTTCAACGACTATAACTAAAGTACGACTTTCTGTAAACATAACACACACAATAATAATTGAATAGAACATGATAAAACGTAAGTTTCTAAGCACAATGGAAAACTTTTCGAAAGTAAATACATATAAGCAGCTTTATTCTTGTATGTTTACTTTATAAGCTGAGTTATATGAAGTGTGGGCACGGTAGTCTCCAAGTTTCACTGAAAACTAAGTTTGTCGGATTTATACTTGAGAGTGTTTCGAAAAACTAAATTTTGTCAATTTCTATATCCAATATTTGAACCAAACGGCTATGCTATCCAAAAAAGTATTCCTTCTTTTAAAGAGGATGTCGTCCAAAAGTATATGGTATCATGTATATTTATGAGAAAATATATGTTTTTGGAACGCATGTGATTAATTCTAAAGTGAAAATTGATTTGGAAAGGCTCTTTCAGAGATAATTTGAGCTTTTCTTTGTAGTTTGTAGTCTGCTCACTGCTGTCTTAATTATGGCTTTGCAACCTTATTACTGCTTGTGGCTGACAAGCAGTATTGTTTCTCTGCTTTATGTGTTTGAAATTGGCAACGAACTTCTGGCCGAATATACTGTAAGACGAATTTTTCAAACGAGCGTTAAAAATTTCACTTGTCAGTCTAAAAATTACAAAGGAAAGCGTACCAAAATCCTGACGGAGGACTATTCGGTGAGCGATCGGTTACCCTCGCTTTCACTCGGCTCGATTTCGAAAGATTTTTGGTAGAATTCGCATTATTCCGAATAATATTCTACGGCTCTGGAACGCAGTCCGCGGCAACGACTATTTTTATTAATACAATTTGTTTCGGCTCCTTTTTCTCAATTAATTAAAAACTTTACTAACATTCACATTAAGCGGCATTTTTTTCCTTTGAAAAATGAAATAACAGGAAAACCTTCAAAGTTTTCACAGCCGGCTCGCGCATTCCTGGGTAACGGGACTACAGTACTTTGTGTCTACCTACAAATTCACAAGTTTGATGTAAAAGCCAACCATTGTAACTATTTTTTATTATAGGTATTTTAAACGATTTCAAAAAAGGAAATTATCTATTGTTTCCGATATTTTTACATTCGAAAGTTTTCTCCCAAAACTACTGAACTGATTTGAGGAAAAACTTTTTCATCTCTTCAGCACGAAAAGGGTGCCTTTGGTCTCTAAAAACTCGCAGAAAAACACTTTTTGCTGCGAGCGTGAGAAAAAGTGATTCGAATTTAATAATAATAATAATATCCGGGACAAATCACACACGGTCATCTGACCCCAAACTAGGATTCCCTGTATCTTGGGAACCAGAGACTGATATACATACACATATACTTTTAAATACATACATATTTAGATATAATACACCAAGACTCAGAGCAAACAATTCTGCTCATCACAGAAAAGTTTGCCCTGTGTGGGGATCGAACCCACGACTCTCGGATCAGAGGTTAGGATCGCTAACCAATTAGCCACCGAGTCACTTCGAACACCACCTTTTGCGCGGCACTGAAAAAATATGGGCGATGGTTCGTTCAGAAACTCATTTCGGCCTAGCGATTTAACTCATAGGAACAAAATGTTGTATGTTATTTTAACTTTTCTCGCTGGTCGAGGTGAAAAGGTGTATGTTTCACAAGAGAGAAGCTATTTTTATGTCTCGTGCCTTTCAATCATTCACTGTGATCAGTAGTCTATATTCGTTCAGTTATAGTTCGTTATTTAAAGTCAGCAGCAAAAAAAACTTTGCGCACTTGTTGAACAAATAACTATTTTACTTTTGCCATAATGGTTTTCAATTTTACGTTTTTTACTCTGAGGTTTTATAGCAATATTCTTTCAAGTTTTTTTTTTGTAAAGCCACTGAATGCCCAATTGGTATATAGAGCAGACCCTGATACCTATATGGTGACAGAAACAACCAAAAATAAAAATAAAAACATATTAATTCGCACGAGCATAAAAACAAATAAGAAATTGTAGCCTCTACTTCAAAATTTTGAGCCCGCAAATACTTTTGATCCTCAATATTTTAGTTGTTTGGAAGTGAAGGGCCTTAGTTCACTTTTATACCTCCATAACGTTTGAGTTTTAAGTGCACAGAAAAAACAGTTCTTATAAATGGTCTTAGAACAAGATCATATAGTGGTCAGGAAGAAGGGATCCTTCAAATAATTGAATCATAAGTACTCGTAAACTTCAAGGAGCTTCCAAGGTTTTTTAAATCTTCTTCCATCTCTGCTCAGACGAAAATACATTGCATACAATACTGTCATCTCCTCGCTCATGCTTTCGTTCATTTCTTGAGGGCTGCTGAAGCGAAGAACCGATGATTAATCGTCTGACCGCTGCCGCTGCGGCCAGTGTTTTTTCGGTCCATTAGTTTCCTCGGCCTTGGCAGTTGACAGCTTTGCGAAAGTTTCTACTTACAGTGACTGAAATGATCGATACTCCCTATTCTTTCTTTATTATTCGACTGCACAAACACGGAGGATTATGTCCTTTGGGTGCATGTAACATATAGATACACGGGAATGTGCAAGCCAAGTTCGCAACGGGAAATTGTGATACACCGACTGTGTGTGGATTACGGACCACTTTCACGGGAAATGTCCGTAGCTATCAATTAAAAGAACTGATTCGATATCCGTATCACACTCGGGGCTCAATCTCCCGCTACTTTTAATCGACAGGTTTAGCTCTTGTGTGGACAATGTCATATGATGCCGCCAAGGGCTTTCGAATAGTAGGGACTAGTTCTCCTTTTAAAATGTCATTTTGATATGAAGATAGTTAAGCTAATAACTTGAAGTTGACGCCAGGTTCAATACGGTATTTGACTACTAGTCATTTGAGTGACTTTTTATCAACTGTCAAAGTCTCTGACGAACTTATTTTCTGATTGTAATGAATATAAAATTTAAATTGAACAATAACATCAGTCGAGTAATATTTTTCGCTATTCTAGGACAAATGCTATTTAGTGAATAAAATTTTTCTATTTAATTTTGATAGTGTCAAATACCCATTATGGAGTAGGTAGGTTCAATAGGAGTTAGGTCGTTGAAACTGGTGGTGGATATTATTTGGCTGATTGTGAGGTATTTTGTCGTAATTAATAAAGAAGTAACTCTAAGAATAAGAGTGATAATTAAGTTATTAGTTATTACCTATCCTTCACAAAAGTTATAGGTACTGACTTAAAAATAACAGCAAATTCTTCGAAAAGCTTGTCTTATGATAAGCTTTTGACTAGCGTAGCTAACAGGATAATGGACCGTTTTAATTTATACGTAAAATAAATTCAACAAAGCAAATACTGTGTGAAATTAAATAAAATATCATACAGCTTTGACATAAACAAAAATTTCATGACGTCATTCCTAAAACGTAAACTCTAATTATAAAGTTGTGTCTCTCGATAAAGTGCACAAACTAAACGAAGTCTATCGACTAATATTAAAAATATGCTATAATTAAAAAAAACATCTTAAAATTTCTAATATTTATTCATTAAGTAGGTAAGTACTAAGCTGGATGCGGCACTTTATAGCTTTTATTCCGTTAATTCACGAAAAATACTAAAATATACTACTGTCGGCGAACAAAGATTAAAAATTGTAAAAAAAAACTTGTGTTGCATGCAGCCTTTTTCGGTTGCTTAAACAGTACGTACAAAGAGAGCCTTGAAATTAGCAGTGGTGCAAAAAGTTTGCCCTGTGTGGGGATCGAACCCACGACTCTTGGATCAGAGGTCAGGATCGCTAACCACTTAGCCACCGAGTCAGTTCGAACACCACCTCTTGCGCGGGACTGAAAAAATATGGGCGATGGTTCGTTCAGAAACTTCATTTCGGCCTAGCGATTTAACTCATAGGCACAAAATGTTGTATGTTATTTTAACTTTTCTCGCTGGTCGAGGTGAACAGGTGTATGTTTCACAAGAGAGCAAGCTATTTTTATGTCTCGTGCCTTTCAATCATTCACTGTGCTCAGTAGTCTATATTCGTTCAGTTATAGTTCGTTATTTAAAGTCAGCAGCAAAAACAACTTTGCTCACTTGTTGAACAAATAACTATTTTACTTTTGCACATAATGGTTTTCAATTTTACGTTTTCTACTGTGAGGTTTTATTGCAATGCTATAATTAAAAAAACATCTTAAAATTTCTAATATTTATTCGTTAAGTAGGTAAGTACTAAGCTGGATGCGGCACTTTATAGCTTTTATTCCGTTAATACGCCAGTCATCGTAGACATAAAAATCGCGTTAGGTCGCATTGGTTGCAACAGTTCTGATTTTTTGGTATGTTGTTAGGGTTGATAACAGTAGTGTAAAACTAATTTTTCAGCTTCGAAAGACTTGTGCTAACTGCGTGGTGCTCCAAAAACATCGAAATTTTCGGACTTTTTTCAGATTTTGGCTTATATCTTCTAAAAGGTACATCTTACGGAAAAAGTTATTATACACACTTATAAGAAGACACAATTTCCTATAATTTAAGGGCAGGTGCAGCTCTGTAGGTCTAATAGAACCCAAGATACAGCGCTTCAAACATTGGCAATTTTCGCTAAAAAGTTGGAAATTGTAGTTTTGCCGCCTTCCGAACAGAATATCGGCTATAATACTCATTCTACGAGGAAAGTTATTGAAAAGAAAGTTATAGATAAATTATTTCGCTTTAATTTAAGCGCAAACTGAAGTTTGTAAGACCGATAGTTCCCTTGTAATCTGGACAAAGCGAAAAATTAAGGAAATCAGATTTTTCAAAAAAGGGAGCCTGACAAATTGCAGGACTTCTGTAAAGGATAAGAAAGACATAAATCGGTGTAAAATTATTTATACTGATATTATAAAACTTAAATTATATCACTTAGTGATGGCGGGACCTCAGTTGATACTTGCGACAGAAATATACATGAAATATAGAACAAAATGTCAATTCATATTTATTATAATGAATTACAACGAAGGGGTAGGTATGTAATATTAGGTTTACCTTTAAGTGCTTAGCGACGAAACAATCGTGTTCTTTTGAAAGGTCTAGGTTCATCTGACAGTTCTTCCTGGGGCTTCGGAGACTGCTCTGTTGCTTGTTGTAAAGGGCAGGTCGTCGAAGTCGTCCTCTTCATTCAACTCAGTCAAGGACGGAGTGTTGAGGCAGGCAGGTCTTCCCCTGACAAACTTTGCAGAAAATTTCAGCCCTGTTGTCTTACAGGACCATCTTGCTTTTCCACACCCATTCTTACACCTGCATGACAGGAATTTGATAGAACTTGTAACAAATAGTTTAAATACACAGCCCAGGATAGACCTACGAATGGATTACCTTACTTGCATGACAGGAATTCCGACGTTGGTTTCTTCATTGAGTCACTAGTGGCAGTCCCTACTGGCTCCTAGAGGTGTTTTCACAACCACTAAATGCGTAAAAGAACAACTGTATTCAAGAGGGGTAAGAAAGCTCTTCTTGAATGAATGATGTCGTTGAGAACTTCTCGCAACTGGCACTTTGCTGGAAAAAACATTTTATATGTTGGAGCCCAATCTATCAGTCTATGCTGGTAAAGAGCATCAGAGGTCGACATCCTCTACTTAACAAATTAGGCTCTAACGTAAAAAAAGTTTTCTCCAGGAAAGTGCCAATAGCGAGAAGTTCTCATCAACATTATTCATTCAAGAAGAGCTTTCATCCCCCCCTGGAGTACAATTATCATTCATGCATTCAGTAATTGCAACAACACCTCAAGGAGCCAGTCGGGTCTGACACTAGTGACATCAACGAAGAAATCAGCGTCGAAAACCCTGCTGAAATTACGTTATGCAAGTAAGGTAATCCATTCGTAGGTCTATCCTAGGCTGTGTATTTAAACTATTTGTAACAAGTTTTTATGAAATTCCTGTCATGCAGGTGTAAGAATGGGTGCGGAAAAAGAAGATGGTCATGCAAGACAACAGGGCTGAATTTTTCTGCAAAGTTTGTCAGGGGAAGACCTGCCTGCCTCAACACTCCGTCCATAGCCTTGACTGAGTTGAATGAAGAGGACGACTTCGACAACTTCCCCTTTACAACAAGCAACAGAGCAGTCTCCGGAACCCCAGGAAGAGCTTTCAGATGCACCTAGACCTTCCAAAAGAACACGATTGTTTCGTCGCTAAGTGCTTAAAGGTAAACCTAATAATACATACCTACCCCTTCGTTGTAATTCATTATAATAAATATGAATTGACATTTTGTTCTATATTTCATGTATATTTCTGTCGCAGGTATCAACTGAGGTCCCGCCAACACTAAGTGATATAATTTAAGTTTTATAATATCAGTATAAATAATTTTACACCGATTTATGTCTTTCTTATCCTTTTCATAAGTCCTGCAATTGTCAGGCTCCCTTTTTTGAAAAATCTGATTTCCTTAATTTTTCGCTTTGTCCAGATTACAAGAGAACTATTAGTCTTACAAACTTCAGTTTGTACTTAAATTAAAGCTAAATAATTGCTCTATAACTTTTTTTTTAATGAATTTCCTCGTAGAATGAGTATTATAGCTGATATTCTGCTCGGAAGGCCACAAAACTACAATTATGAACTTTTTAGCGAAAATTGCCAATGTTTGAAGTGCTGTATCTTGGGTTCTATTAGACCTGCAGAGCTGCAACTACACTTAAATTATAGGAAATTGTGTCTTCTTATAAGTGTGTCTAATGATCTATTCCGTAAGATGCACCTTTTAGAAGTTATAAGCCAAAATCTGAAAAAAGTCCGAAAATTTCGATGTTTTTGGAGCACCACGTAGTTAGCACAAGTCTTTCGAAGCTGAAAAATTAGTTTTACATTACTGTTATCTACCCTAACAACATACCAAAAAATCAGAACTGTTGTAACCAATGCGACCTCCGATGTCTTGTACGACTGGCCTATAATTCACGAAAAATACTAAAATATACTACTGTCGGTGAACAAAGATTAAAAATTGTAAAAAAAAACCTTGTGTTGCATGCAGCCTTTTTCGGTTGCTTAAACAGTATACTTCATTCCAATCAAAAAAAAGCAAAAGGTAAACAAACATAGTATGCAGATGACATTGACATGTGTCAGATCCATAGTAAGTTTGTTTACGTTTTGCTTTTTTTTGATTAGAATGAACCATACGTACAAAGAGAGCCTTGAAATTTTCAGTGGTGCAAAAATGGCAGATAGGACATGTCGTGAGTGCCGCCATTTAAAAGGCTTTAGGGTACCTAAATTGCTTTTTCTGTTCAATAAATGAGGTGTTTGTTTTTGCACTAAATCAAAAAGTCTCATAATATTGCATTTACCGAGACTCGCTTTATTTTGAGAAAAATGCGAAGCGCTTACCAACTGCGAAGGAAAAAAATTGAGTCGTATACACAAATATAGGTGTCTTTATAAGAATTTGCCTATAAGTACGCCTTGCAATTTTAATGTGTTAAAATACCTATACACCTATTTTCTACAGTGTCCAACTCTTGCCCTCGTTCTTAGTAGATCCAACATATAAGTATATTTTTTTTTATGTGATAGGTAGCAAACGAGCAGATGGATCACCTGATGGTAAGCGATTACCGCCGCCCATAGACACCCGCAAAACCAGAGGAGTCACAAGTGCGTTGCCGACCTTTGAAATGAGATGGGGGATGGGGGAATTGGGGGGGGGGAGGTTAGGCCTCCGGTACCCTCACTCACTCGGCGAAACACAACGCAAGCGTTGCTTCACGCCGGTTTTCTGTGAGGCCTACATATGTCTTAACTTTAATACACTCGGCTTCAAAAAAATCGCACCTTTTAAGAACTCTATTTTAAACATCTTTCAATCGTATTTGTATTATGAAATATTGGTAATGTTCGGTATCATTTGAAAGGTAAGGACACAGAGAATGCAAAAACAATAATTCATTCAATGTTTTTTATTGGAACTGAGAAAAATTTACAAAACAATAAAAATCCTTAAAAACCCCAAATGAAATCTGATTAATTTTTCAAAACAAAGTTGCTTAAAACTAACCTAAACCCTAGTGTTACCCCCCCTAGCCCTAATGACGTCTTCCATGCGCTCCCTCATGGATCGCACCAACTTTAGGACCTCTTCTTGAGGGATTCTGTCCCATTCCTCAATAACGGCGTCTTGGAGCTCCTGAAGAGTCGCGGGAGCGGGATCACGGAATCTAACCTTGCGTTTCAGCTGGTCCAAGAGGTTCAGGGGTATCGGGTTCAGATCTGGACTTCTCGCTGGCCACTGCATGACAGGGATCCCAACCTCTTGAAGGTAGCCCTGCACAATTCCAGCAGTGTGCGCGCGAGCGTTATCGTGCATTAATGTGAACCCGTCGCCAATAAATCCAGCATAGGGGACCACATGTTCTTCCAGGATCTCTGTGATGTACCGGTGAGCAGTCATCGACCCTTGCCCGCGAGCACCGCCGGTCCGAGAGACGCAAGAAAGTTCAGTTTTGCCGTCGGCAGATATGCCGCCCCAGAACATGCAGGAACCGCCCCCGTATTCTACCGTCTCTTGGATGCAGGCTTGGGCAAAACGTTCCCATTGTCTTCTGTATACTCTTTTGCGTCTATCGTTGCAGAAAAGGCACACTCTCGTTTCGTCTGAGAAGAGAACAGCTCTCCATTGGTCCAGGGTCCAATTGACGTGGGCGCGAGCAAATTGCAGGCGTGCTCGCCGATGCGCTGCGGTTAATTTTGGACCCGTGGCAGGTCTTCTAGCCACAATATTTCTCTCCTTTAGTCTTTTTCTAACTGTAGAGACACTCACGGCCCTTCTACGAACTGCTTGAAGCTGCTGTTGCAACTCAACAGCATTAGAGAACCGATTTCTCAAAGACTTCGATACGACGAATCGGTCATCTCTCGCAGAAGTGCAGCGATTTCTACCAGACCCACGCCTTCGGACAAAGCCACCGGTCTGCAGGAACCGCTGGTACACTCTTCGAACAGAAAAGCGACTCAAGTGCAATTGCCGAGCAACATCACACTGACGTAGTCCTGATTGCAGTAGTGCGATAACTTGGGCGGCTTCAGCAGCAGTAGTGTCCATCTTCAAGGACGTTTTTCTGATGAAAGATATTCTTCTGTGTCTTCTTCGACTGTTGGTAGCAAATTTATCCCCCGATAAGCTGTATCGACCCTTTTATACCCAAAAAACAAAACAATACAAACAAAATTTGAAGAGGAGAATCAGTTCCATTTTCATTCACAGTGACTTAAAGTGTCAAGCTTTTTCTTTAATCAAATGAAATGGATATTTTTTTAAAGAGTTTTTATAGGGCTCTCAAATGATACCAATATTGCTACGAATAACTGCTTGTCTTAA
Organism: Coleophora deauratella; assembly: GCA_958295455.1. Lineage (NCBI taxonomy): Eukaryota > Metazoa > Arthropoda > Insecta > Lepidoptera > Coleophoridae > Coleophora > Coleophora deauratella. The sequence goes on along the minus strand of OY282409.1, from coordinate 5,203,085 downwards.
GGATTAACAGTGCTTGAAGCCTATTTTTACGGACGTGCGATTTTTTTGAAGCCGAGTGTAGTTTAAAGGGTGGTCTTACCAGTCCAACGGACTCCTAGTACCTACTTTCCTACGCCGTGCGACTGTCTGTCCGTCTATCCCACCTAATCCATCTAATGGCTGTATCTTTAACTAGTAACCTTTTCTACTGTTTCAATAAAATAGTTATTTAATGTTAAATAAATCATAATTAATTGCATATACAGTTAATTTTATATACCCTATTATAATATTGGTAAGTATGTATGTTCGTTTTACGGCTTGTTATAGCTTCTGGTGTCGTTAGATTCGTCTTGATACATATTACCATAGAATACATTTTATGCAATCGGGATTTATTATTTTCTATTAAACTGATCCAATTCTTTATCTTTATAAAACGTTGCAGAGTACATTAACATTTAACATGGACAATTTTCACCCACGCACCGAAAACGTTATCGTGTCAAACAAAACAAATGCAGCGATTACCGCGGGCCTACTCGAACGTAGGGAGACTACTAATCAGGTTAGTTACTATCGTATGTAATACATACTTAGTTGGGATAAACATATACATGATTAAGGGGTGATTAAATTCAAGATACTGATGCCAAAAAATATTCGAAAAGTTTTTCAGTTTGATGGGTAGAATAGAAACCCAAGATACATCCAAACGCAGAGCCAAAAAACTCTTCTCGTCACACAGATAATTGCTCTGGGCGAGTATCGAACTAACAACCCTCACAAGATAAATGTTATAATCCATTAGCTGAGCCCATGAAGCCCATTTAAAAATGTCCTTTTCTAGGATGCAAGCTTTCTCCGTACGAAATTTCATCAAAATTAGTTTAGTGGTTCAGCCGTGAAAATCTAACAGACGTACGTCTGTTTCACTTTCGCGTTACAGAATTAGTATGGATTTATTTTGATAAATGAAGAGAACCTTTCTTATTTTCAGATTAGAAACACGCGATAGTGATAAAAAAGTTAAGAACCGTTCCCAACAATACATATCGAAATGGGCAACTGGCTATCCGGTGTCTGATTAATATTTTTATTTCTCTTACTGGCCAATTTAAGAAAATTTGCAATAAAAACACAGACTCACACTGAAGTCAAGTTTTAAACTTGTTGATTGTATAAAAACTATTTTGCTGCAAAAGTTACAATACACACCGAAGTATCTACATTCTACACATTCTTAGATATCGGTATCCTGAACGTATTATAGGTACTTACGTATGCATATTACGAAACCATGCAAAAACAATTTAACACCACTAAGTATATACAAACTAGAAATTTTCCGCTGCTCCAAAAATTGTGCACTTACCTTTATTTTGAGTGGCCATAACTGTTTTTCTCCATGGGATAATCATTCATATTCCGTTTGAAACAACTTTTTCACATTTCAGAGTTTCTCGCGAATAAGAACACTGTTTGATAACGTCCCAATTATGTAGAAACGTGTTTGTAATGTCAGTGTTGGGCTGAAATGGGCTGTGTTGCTTGTTTGACGGAAAAATCGATGTAGCGTCGCGCGCACTGGGTTGAGCACCACGAAGTGATAAGCAGAGCGGCCTCCGGGCCCTTACCTACCCCGTATCGTAGACATTCTTGTAACGTAGATACATACAATAGTATACATACAGCCTGTACCTACTTACGATAAGAGTAGACATGCGTATTGGTAGGAATGATGGCTCACAGCTGATTTTATCGTGCCCCTGAACAAGTCATAAAGAGAACATAAAACAAGTTTAACGTCCGCCAGCTTAAACTTTACCTAACCTACTTTTAGATTTAAATGTAGGTACTCATACTAAATAATCATAGAATTTGTTGGTATGATGGCTCTACGTATATTTTGCCAAGATAGCGCAGTAGAATCTTTTTTAATGAGATGAGATCAAAATAGTGCTTGTAGAATAGTGCGTATAGAAACTTACAGAACCTATGTACCTACTAAGATAAGTTTTGTTGTTGTTAATGCAGACGTAACGTTGGAAAATTAATTACTAGGTGAAAAACCTTTCGATCAGAAATAAGAGAAGCAGAAAATCTAGCGTAGGTTTCAGTGTGTATTTCAACAAGAATTTGTAGCATTTTTTTGCCGTAACCAATTTGTATAACCATTCACCAGTGCCATAATATAATACACTACTTTGTGGTGACACCGATACACAAAAAAAAAGTGCCTAAGCAATTTATCATAAAAAGAAGATTGAAATTAAATATCGACATAGAGTACCCATTTTAAACTGAAGTTGCGTGTGACGTTCACTTTACTTCTTGGTGTTCTGGCAAAGTTTGGTACATAATTGATAGTTAACCATGATTTTTTTAATTTACAAGTTAAAAGGCTGAGGATTCCCTTTTTTTTTAGTTCAAAAACCATATCTGAACTGAATCGATTTTGCATATTGCTGGACTTAGTTTCACGTTTCTAACCTTGATTTGACGTTTTATTTTGACGGACTTTTTGGCGGGAACTCGTAGCAAGGGTTTGTCAGTTTTGTTTTATTATCCGAAAAAATAGATATCGTGGTTTTTAATGCATAATATTGATAGTGTTCAATAAAGCGCCATTTAAGTGTCTAATATGTAGGATAATGAAATAAAAGTGTGTAGACTGAGTTTCGAGTGCTCTCAAGAAGTCCATGAAATCTTCATCAAAAGTGCTATAATTTTGCTGAAGAATAGGGTAATTGACTTACAAAGGGTAAGAATTTGAAAATAAAATGAAGATAAAATGAAGAAAATAATACTGAAGACGTAAACTTTGAAACTAAAAAGAAAAAACATCACTAAAGACGAGGCGGTATGGCCATGGAGCCTTAGCCTGCCCAACAAGGGCGAAAAAAAAAAGTTTTATTATGACATCAATTTGACATTGACAGTTTGCAGTTGCTTGTGTTTATTGTTGTTTACGCGTGATTACTAGTATAATTATCAAATAATACATTAATACAGCAAAAAATCTGTGTAATTATTATGAAGGAATCAAAAATGAGTACGCACCTCTCGGGGGGCAGGCTGAATGTGGCCCTTATCCAAGAGACCATGAGAAAAGAGCTTCTGAACCTACTTCAAGTTTGCGAGGGACCAAAAGTAAGCATTTTTCTTAATTTTCCTTGGTATAAAGGCTTGGTATATTTAGATAATTATTCACTTTTAACTTTCTCATGTAATATTTCAAATTGGACACTACTATTGACGATAATGTTGACGCTACAGATTTATTTAAATTTTGACACTAGTTCCAAAGTTATCCACCCACACAGTGAAATGCATTTTGTTATATTTTTATTGTCTTGTTTTTTATGCCAAGGAAAAGGCAAAGGCTTCTGTAACCATGTAGCCTTGTGATTAAATAATTATTGGATAATTGATGTAACTATGTGCAAATCAAATAGGTATATAATAGGGAAGAAAACTGACAATACAGGCGCTGATATTGCTTGGGTCATAAAAATCATCACTAACTGTCAATCAAAGTGTATAGAAAAAATTGTTTATGTGAACTAAACATAAGATTTATTTCAAAAATGCTGCATTGTGTGGCGATTGGTTACAATTTCCTAAAGATTCTTGGTTAAAGAGACGTGGAAAAAGTTACATTTTCAATGATGTACTTTTCAACTTTGCTTTTAATTGAGGAACAGTCCAAGTCGCATACATTTTCCATTTAACAATTTTACAGAAAAAAAAACTATTTTATAACACCTAGATAATAAAAAACGTGGAACTAATTGTTTGTTATGAGTCAAGCATCCATAGCGCCATCTGCTAATGGCTCTGCATTTTCTTCCCCTTAAATGAAGGAATCAACTAATTATTTTATTGTTCCTTTTCAGTTAATAGGCAGATCAATGAACTTATCTTACAATATAAGTTTTTTTTTTCCTAAGACAACCCATTATCTTTTACAAATAATTCTTAAAGAAACTTAATATCCTAGATACTCTTTCTTTTACCATCTCTTTACATGTTTCTCTTTCCTCCAGGTAACAATATGGGATGAGTGGCTGGCTGGTCCCGTGGGTCTTGTTGCTCAGTACGCTTTGCTGAAGGAGCATGAAGTGGTGGATATGTTTCCACTACGACCCGGCAGCTTGCCAACAATATCTGTGAAGCATATTGTATTTATTGCTCGACCTAAACTGGCGTTAATGGATTTGGTGGCGGATTATATTGTTTCTCTCAGGTTAGCATATATTTAGTTTTTTATTTAAGTCAGTTTTTTCTTTAAAAAAAACTACTCTACTACCAACACATAACACTCTGAACTTGTACACTCTATGTTTGTATAATAAACTTCTTAATAACCTTTTTATTGGAAATTTATTTTGCACTTCCTATTTTTTTTTATTACAATGATTTTTTTCAACTTTTCCTCCATAAAAAGTTAAGCCAGCGCCATCTAGTGACAAAGTAAAAAATTCAGTTTAGTCATTCCTCTGGAAAACCTCGAGTTTTCTGGGATAAACAGTATTCTATGTGTTGACCGAGTATTTTATCTATCTACCATACTTTCGCATTTATAATATTAGTGAGAGAGATGAGATTTGTTTTCTATACTTTCTTACAACATCATAATAAACTTGTCATTATTTACTATAATTTATGTACTTGTCAGTGTGTTACGGGCAGCCGATTATCTTAGCATTGTACTTATATGTATGTGTATGCAATAAGCAATTGCTAATGACTTGCACTTGATTTTTATTGAAATTGTTTAAAATGTGTTAGACTATATCTAACGTTAGAGTGAGACAGTATATATGTCGCCAGTAGTCGCACTCCTCTAATCGTTAGAAAGGGATAAAAGATATCTTGTGTGCTATTACTGCTCTAGCAGGGAAAATTGTTAAATGAATGAATAGCTCTGTAATTACGATAGTGTCATTGATGTAACTTTGTATGTATGTCCAGCTTGTTAGCGCCCTCAGTATTTACATGTTTTTTGTTTCGGGCGATAGCTAGTTTCGTTGGTATTCACTTTGTTCGTGAATTTGCTTATAGAATTGTTGGTTTTACTGTTTTTAGGGTTCAATGTCCAATGAATGTTTGTATTTGGTATTGTTTTATTGTAGAACGTAGGGAAGTCTATTAGGTGGAATAAAGTTTGATAAGTAGACGTTGTTACTTTTGGAAATAATTAGAAATGTGTGTGTAACTTTTACAAAATATGTCTTTTTTGTATGTATTTGTGAATTTATTAGTATGTTAGCGGTATGTAGCCTAAGTAAGCATTGTTTGTATAATTGGAGAATGTTGTCAGCTTGTATAATGTAAAGTCGGACTGTTTTGTATCGAGTAGTTTAGGAGATATGAAGAGGAAATGGAAACCTCAACAGGGAACTTTAGGCCGAGGCCAAGTGAGGGCCTGGGGGTCGCCTTTACAGCATTGCCAAGGGGTATAAAATGAAAATTAGGTTTTTTTAGACAATTGCTCGAATTGTTATACTACCTTGACGTATATCGTATAGATCGTAAAAATAAGTAATAGTGTTATTCGTAGTAATTCAAATAGAAAGTTCAGCTTCTCCATTGTCTCGATTGTGTTATTATTTCTTCGTGTATTCTTTGAAAGTGTATTGTGTTTGTTAAATTGAAGTGTTGTTTAGTACATTGGTACTTAACTTGTGTTGTGTTGTTGTGTTATTAAATTGTGTTTATACCTCGTTACTTTGGTGTTTTCGTGGGCTTGCCTGAGTGTCTTCTATCCTATTGAACCACCCTATGGTGAATGTTTAACTGTTGTGTACCGTTGTGCTAGGGCGTGCGCAACAGTTTGGTCCTTCAGATCCGGATAGATAAGACACTTATAAGTTACCATGTCGAGAGTAACGAGGAGTGCGAAGAAGTTGACGGAGGAGCAAGCTGAGCTCACTAAAGACGACTTGGGAGATGTGCCTGCGGACTTGGAATTGTCGGTGGATGCGGACGGGGCGGCGGCCTTGCAACGAACGATCCTGCCATCGTCATCGCTCGTGCCCACTCTTCCGCAGGGACGAATCATTGATCATCGGGATCAGAAGGAGCCCGATGAAGTCGTTTATGAACATGATCAACGGCCGCCACCACTGCGGATACCCGGGGAACCGGAAGGCAGCGTGCTGGTTGATCCTCGTGGATTCGTGCTACCACAACGACCAGTGGATGTGAAGAGCACCATGGGGAGCCATGCTTCTCGCCGCAGCCATAGAATGGCCTTGGACGCACAGCGGCGACAGCTTGAGCTGGAAATAGCGATGGAGAGAGCGAAGATAAGGGAGGATGTTTTAAACAAACAGTTGGCAGCCAAGATGGCCAACATCGAAGCTGCAGAAGCTGCAGCTGAGGAAGAAGTGGAGGAACGACGCTCGCTGACGCAGGTTGCGACAAACCAGCGAGTGGAAGAGTGGCTGAGTCGAACGCCACGTATGGGAGAAGAGGTGCCTCGTGAACGTGGACTACCGCGCCCTTCTGCCGCCGATGTGAGGTTCGACGATACGCAGCCGCGTGCATCGTCGCCGACGCCGAGGAGGGAGCGGTCAGAAGAGCGCCCTCGTAGGCGGATGGAGGGATTGGATAAGTTGGCGGATGCGATAATAGGTATGTCTAGGCCTAGACCGCGGCAGACATACGAGTTACCAAAGTTTGATGGTAACCCAGCTGACTGGATCACATTCAAGCGCACCTATGAACGCTCAACGGAAATATACAAGTTTGAAGCGTTCGAGAACATGGCAAGGTTGCAGCAAGCGATTGTGGAGCCAGCGAAGATTGAAGTGGAGGATATTTTGAGAGGTGCAGGTGATCCTCAAGAAGTTATGTGTACCCTTGAGGAAGTGTTCGGTCACCCTGGTGCGATTTTGGATTGTGTCTTAAGGAAGATTAAGACTTTACCGCGTGTGACCGAGAGTGGCAAGGAAATGCAAAAGTTTACTTCAGTTGTGAGAAATTGTGTGTCATTGCTGAAGAACATCAAGGCTGATGGGTACTTGAATAACCCTCAACTGGTGTGTGAGATACTGAACAAGCTTACGCCGCTCCAGAAGCATTTATATAGTGAGTTTTTAAAGTGCAAAGACAATGTGTGTAGTGTGGACTTACGTGTGTCGCCAAGCTTGGACATTTTACTTGAATTCTTGGTTGAACGCTCGCGATCGGCATCGTTTCTGGTAGCCATGAACATGGCCGCACCCTCGGTTAGTGCGACTTATAACGCACCGCGTCCGCGAGTGTTACCTGTACATCGTAATGTACACAGAGTCGCGTCTCTAAGCTCCGCACCGGTTGCGTCGAGGTGCACCGCGAACTGTAAGCTCCGGAGCAATAGCGTCAAGGAGTGTGCCGCGAACCGTAAGCTCCGCACCAGTAGCGTCGAGCAGTGCGCCGCGCGTAATGTGCGCGATGTGTGATGGCAATCACGTGCTGCCAGTGTGCAGAAAGTTTATAGCACTGGACAATAGTGAACGATGGAACGTGGCCAAAGACAGTCGACTGTGTTTCAAGTGTTTGTGCACTCGGCACAACCGGGAGTTTTGTCGTGCGAAGCGTTGTGAACAGTGCAACGCCCCTCATCATTCGCTGCTCCACTTCAATGATGTGCCGGCTGAGGAGCGCCCACCCGAGCCGACGCCCTCGGCTCCTGAAGCTGAAGTGAAGCGGGCCTTTAGTGTTGGAGGTGTGTGCACTAAGGCCTTGCTGAAGATGGTGCCAGTCTCTATCAAGAGAGACAACTGCGTGACACAGACTCACGCCTTGTTGGACGATGGTGCTACAGTGTCACTAATGGACAGTAGTTTAGTGACCAGTGATGTTGGTGAGCCGTGCCCTCTCACAATAGTGACCGCGAACGGACAAAGGGTAACGGACAGTGAATCACGGAAAGTGAACATTAGTGTTTGTGGACCTAATGGACTGGAACATTGTGTGAATGTGCGTACTATGGCTCATTTGAATCTGCCTACTCAAACTGTACCAGTGTCGGTGTATGAGAACGCTCATCTTAGTGATTTGTGCGACACCATGGATTGCAGTGAGGATCGCAAGGAGGGAGGGGAAACGAAGCCGCTGCTGCTCCTGGGCCAGGATAACTGGGAGCTCATCGTCGGCAGGGAGATCCGAAGGGGTAAGTCCGGTCAGCCGATCGCTTCTCTTACTCAGTTGGGATGGGTAATCCATGGCCCCTTGGGATACTGTGCATCCACTTCCTCTGATTGTGAAACAGTCCATTGTACAGCTTTAGTTAATAAGAGTAGGTTAGATAGGGATTTACATAGTTTAGTTAAGGCACAATTTGAATTAGATAGCATAGGTATAGCTGAGGTCGAGCGCAAGAACGCGGATGTTGAACGAGCTAACATGATTTTAGAACGCACTAGTCGCCGGGTCGAAAGTGGATGGGAGTGTGGTTTGTTATGGAGGGATGAAAACCCTATCTTTCCTGATAACTATAATCAGGCTTTAACGAGGTTAAAGGGAATTGAACGACGGATGGATAAAGATCCGTTATTTGGCATGACATACGAAGCTCAGATCGACAGGCTTCTGAACGAGGGTTACGCTGAAAAGGTACCAGATGCATGGGAAGTACACCCTAAGTGGTACTTGCCTCATTTTGGGGTAGTGAACCCTAATAAGCCTGAAAAGCTTCGTCTTGTATATGATGCTGCGGCGTCATATAGAGGGGTTTCGATGAATTCGAAATTGCTCAGCGGACCCGTACTACTGAATTCGCTATTCGGTGTGCTAACGAGGTTCCGATGTGGTAGGATCGCCGTCAAAGGTGATATAGCTGATATGTTTTTGCGTGTGAAAATTAGGGATGAGGATAAGGGGGCTCAGTTGTTTTTATGGCGCGGGCAAGAACGAATTAAACGCCCAGATGTGTACGTCATGAACTCCATGATATTCGGAGCCACATCCTCGCCTTCGATGGCGATGTATATATCGAATAAGAATGCTAGGGATTTGGCCGACAAATACCCTAACATTGTAGAGCCTATTGTGAATGAAAATTGTGTTGATGGCTATTTGAATGAGATATTTGATGAGCCTTTTGTGGATGAACATTGTGTTGATGACTGTTTGAATGAGTTAGATTTAGATGTAGATAATTTTAACTGGACTGATTCGCAAACGGTGCTGAAGTGGATAGCGTCAGACTCTAAGGACTATCGGAGTTTTGTTTCGCACCGTTTGAGCGAAATCAAATCAGGGAGTGATGGAAGCGATTGGCGCTGGCTTGCATCGGCGGATAACCCAGCCGATGAAGCGACCATGTTGGGCTGGCCTCGGGAAAGAAGCATGTGGTTTTCGGGGCCCCCCTTTCTGCGTGATCCTCCGCACCTGTGGCCGAACGCAGTCACCGAGGAAGTGCCTCAAGTTGACCTTGAGCTGAAAGTCAACGTGACAGCTCAGGTGCAGGAGCCTCTAATCGATCATAGGCGGTACTCTGCATGGGAATGAGTGATGAGAGTAACGGCGAAAGCATTGGCCTTCGTCAGTAAATGCAGAGGACGGAAGATTGACGCCTTAGAACGAGATGATCCCAGAAACATTGAAAGGATATTGAAACCTCCGGCAGCTCCTCGCATGGGAGGAAGTTGGAAGAGACTCGTGCGCTCGATAGAAAACATGCTTCGAGACACCTTGCGCCAGAAGGCGCCTCGAGAGGAGGCCGAGCCGACTGTTAACAGCCGGCCGCTCAACTGCGTGCCAGAGGAGGACACAGCAAGTCCCACCGTCCTCACGCCGAACCATCTCCTGATGGGGACGGGACCGGGCGCCGCCTCATTCGCGCCGTCGTGTTCGGCGGACTTGGAGGTCCATCGACAGTGGAGGCGTGCAAACGCACTGGTGGATGTCTTCTGGCATCGATGGCGGCGGAAGTATCTGCCGTCGCTCCAGCGACAAGTGAAGTGAAAGTGACTCAGTGAGCGTGTAAGTAGATGATGTGTAGTCATTTGCAATGACTCACTCACTGCCACGCAATTAGTCGCCTAAGGGGCAAATTTGTAAAAAAGTGAAGTGTATCCCGATAGAGACGGAAAAGTGCGTGTGGTAGTTGTTAAGACTGGTCACGGTCTATTGAGACGACCGGTAGCGAAAGTCATCGTGCTGCCCACCGCCGATATTGTCCTAGGATAATTTTGAATTGTATAAATGTATCCTCGTACGGGGGGTGGAATGTTACGGGCAGCCGATTATCTTAGCATTGTACTTATATGTATGTGTATGCAATAAGCAATTGCTAATGACTTGCACTTGATTTTTATTGAAATTGTTTAAAATGTGTTAGACTATATCTAACGTTAGAGTGAGACAGTATATATGTCGCCAGTAGTCGCACTCCTCTAATCGTTAGAAAGGGATAAAAGATATCTTGTGTGCTATTACTGCTCTAGCAGGGAAAATTGTTAAATGAATGAATAGCTCTGTAATTACGATAGTGTCATTGATGTAACTTTGTATGTATGTCCAGCTTGTTAGCGCCCTCAGTATTTACATGTTTTTTGTTTCGGGCGATAGCTAGTTTTGTTGGTATTCACTTTGTTCGTGAATTTGCTTATAGAATTGTTGGTTTTACTGTTTTTAGGGTTCAATGTCCAATGAATGTTTGTATTTGGTATTGTTTTATTGTAGAACGTAGGGAAGTCTATTAGGTGGAATAAAGTTTGATAAGTAGACGTTGTTACTTTTGGAAATAATTAGAAATGTGTGTGTAACTTTTACAAAATATGTCTTTTTTGTATGTATTTGTGAATTTATTAGTATGTTGGCGGTATGTAGCCTAAGTAAGCATTGTTTGTATAATTGGAGAATGTTGTCAGCTTGTATAATGTAAAGTCGGACTGTTTTGTATCGAGTAGTTTAGGAGATATGAAGAGGAAATGGAAACCTCAACAGGGAACTTTAGGCCGAGGCCAAGTGAGGGCCTGGGGGTCGCCTTTACAGCATTGCCAAGGGGTATAAAATGAAAATTAGGTTTTTTTAGACAATTGCTCGAATTGTTATACTACCTTGACGTATATCGTATAGATCGTAAAAATAAGTAATAGTGTTATTCGTAGTAATTCAAATAGAAAGTTCAGCTTCTCCATTGTCTCGATTGTGTTATTATTTCTTCGTGTATTCTTTGAAAGTGTATTGTGTTTGTTAAATTGAAGTGTTGTTTAGTACATTGGTACTTAACTTGTGTTGTGTTGTTGTGTTATTAAATTGTGTTTATACCTCGTTACTTTGGTGTTTTCGTGGGCTTGCCTGAGTGTCTTCTATCCTATTGAACCACCCTATGGTGAATGTTTAACTGTTGTGTACCGTTGTGCTAGGGCGTGCGCAACACAGTGTTTGTTTAAATATTCTCCCTGTTATTGGTTTAAAATTAAAATTCAAAATGTGGTTTCAGAATGTGAACTGGCTGGCAGAAACATGAGTGTTTCGTATAAACATTTTGTCCATATAATAATAATAATATCTGGGACAAATCACACACGGTCATATTTATCCATAGTTTTAATTAAATTTTATGAACAGTCAACAGGATACATATTACAGTTTCTGTAATTCTCCTTCATAATATCATCCTTTTAAGGCAGTTAGGTAAAAAGTACAAAGTAGATGCCTGAAACATTTATTACCTCTACAGATCCAAACAGAGCATCCCAGTCGAATTCCACCTGTTCTTCGTACCACGGCGCAGCGAGCTCTGTGAGAAGCAGCTCTCACACCGCGGTGTGATGGCCAACCTTTCCGTACAGGAGTTCCGGTGTGACCTGTTCCCTTTCGACGGTGACGTCATGTCGCTTGAGCTGCAGAATGACTTTAGGTAAGAAAGCACGCTTTACTCTTTGGTGCATTCCAGAAGAGAAACGAGAAAGGCTTAGAAATAGATGAAATAGTTTTCATTCTTTCGATCTGTCATAAACTTCCATATTTCAATTCAACATCTGTCCCACTGACAACCGAGTTCTACATTAGAAACCATATGAGCGTGGTGATTTGCGCAATATTCGCGATGACAGCTAGATGCATATATCCAAAGATAAGTATAAAAAGCGTGCCTTGGGTAAGTCCTTATGTTCAAAAGTGGACTAATCGGACTGAAGATGTAAATTTTCAATGTACCTATATATCTTTAGGGAAAACTACTTGGAAGGCGACCCGACCTGCATATACAACTCGGCGCAAGCGCTGCGCACGATACAACAGCTGTACGGCATCATACCGCGGGTTTTCGGGAAGGGCGTCGCTGCCAAACAGGTCAGTGACCATAGACTACGTTATTATGGGTCATTTACAAAAAAAAAAACATTATTATTCATCTGTCTAGTAAGATTTATACACGGGATCAAGGAATAGATTCCCCCATTTCACTTACATTTTGAACAATAAAGGATTTTTACATACCTCCTCAATTGTAGTGGAAAGAAAGAAGTTAAATAAGTATTTAAGATCATCAGTCCACTGCACTGTATTGGGAGCTATGTCATCGTCTAAACCCTGTGTGTGGTGATACTCGAAAACTTCATCGGTTATTACTTCTGATTGTCCTACGATTTAGAGGCGCTAACTTCTCACAACAGCAGCATTTTTTTTAAATCATCAATGAATTCTCTTAGGTGTGGGACCTCCTTTGCCGTCTAAACAAGGAAGAGCAAGGCTCCGCTCCGAAGGGGGCGCAAACGTCATGCATAGACCAACTGCTGCTTCTGGACCGAGCTATCGACTTTACCAGCGTCGTGGCCACTCAGCTGACTTACGAAGGACTTATTGGTGAGTGTCCTGCAGAAAGAAGATATGAGTTGCGTGAGAAACTTTTGCTAAAAGCGCGATGACGCCTGCGGAAAGTCGCTGCAGTTACGGCTTATACTGCCACTAAAAGAAGTCTTCAGCTTTTGATTGTAGAACTTGCTTTAGAACATTCTTAATTTAATGAAGTACAATATTTCCCTTAATAGTGTCAGAAACAAATGGTATACATAAATATTTATTTAAGTGGACTTAACACAACCCAAAGACTTGATCTATACAACCATCTATCATATTGTTACTCAGGTACAGTAATACACAAAAAATAAATAATGTCGCGACGCACGGTGACAGCTTTCTGACAGCTGACAATTTCATTGAATCAGGCGCGAAATCAATCAACCAATAGCGGCAGAGATTTTCGGAACGTTTAATGACGGGTGACAATGAAGCTACTTGATTGGTCCATCAGTTTCCCGCGTAATTAAAATATTGTCTACTGCGCAGGTACATCGGCAAGCCTTATTAAATGTGTATTACTGTAAAAGCAGTCAATCTCTCTCTCGTAGGAATATACGAAACGTTAAATGAATCCACAGTCTCGACCTAAACATGTAACAAGTTTGTGGGGAATGTTCCTAAGAAATACGTACTTAATCAAGAAACGTTTAAATGAATTTGACAGACATAAATGTCTTCGGAATTTTTTATGTTTTTTGTGTGCAATAAAATAATAATATACAATGGTGTCGATTCGGTGTTTACGATTAAACTTATTTGACAGGACTAAACTTAATTTTAGCGTCCTGCCCTTGTCTTTTCGATAAAGAACGAAAAAGACGGAACACTTAAATTAAGTTTAATCCTGTCATATAAGTTTAATCGTAAAAACCGAGTCGACACCAATAATATTCATAAACCAAAATACCTGCATCTATTAAACAATCATTAAACCTGTCTGTTTGTATGATGTATGGGTGCAAACCTAAAGGATAATCTAAGGACTTACAACCTGTCTTCTTTTTCATGACAGACGAACTCTTCGGCATCAAGAACTCGACAGCGACCTTCCCGGGACACAAGTTCGTCAGTCCGGACGATCCAAGCCCTGAAGCCACGGCGAGAGAGAAGAAACGGATTATACTCAACTCTAGCGAGGAGCTGTTTGCTGAGCTGCGGGATTCCAACTTTACTACCGTAAGTGGACATACAATATACGTGGCTCGTTTTTTATAAGTCTACGGTTTTAAAGTTTTAAAATAAAATTATCAATGTTGTTAGTTTGTACGGACGGAACCCTCGGTGCGCGAATCAGATTCGCTTGACCGGTTTTTTAATACGTGCGGAGAAAGTGCGGAGTTACCTACTTTTCTAAAATGTTTCATGATACATTTTTAAAGTTATTTAAAACCTAACAATCTGCTCTTTGTTAACAAAAATGTGTCATAAATGCATTAAAGGCGATAGCGGAATTACGGCAGTAACACAGCGACCGATTTGACCGTGAGCGTGATTGTGTGATCGTAATTCCAAGTAATCATTACTGAAACCATTAATTTGTACCTCAATTAACGAATTTCACGATTGCGAGTATTAAATATTGTACCGGGAATGTATCTACTGTTTGATGCCCTTAATATAAAGACTTATGGTCTAATAACTTCTGGGAACTCGTTGGTTTTGGCTTACAACTACGCTAAAGGGCCAATGGCCATCTATGATTAATAGTTACAATCTCTTTTTTTGTAAAAAAGAAAAGGTTCGTTTGGTCACAGACAAAAAGAGATTATATTTTCTCTATAGGTTGCTCTTGTAAAGTGCCTCGAAAACAAACAAAAAAGCAAGGGATGCCGATGCCAAACTACGCTCCCGGGAGAATATGGCTCAACGAATTGTAATGGCCATTAAATGTGCTTTATTTAATTTAAGAAGAAAACTAAAATTAATTATATTATGTTTACACACATTGGTTTTCGATTTTTTACTTGACTGTTTTTCCAGTCCTACTCGGAATTGTGTTTTGGAAATATGTTACAACTTTAACTAGATTTATTTCGATAAGTCCTATCTATGCATACCTATCGCTTAAATATTAGGTCTTCAACGCCTAGACTATAATGAACATGAAGTATCTACATGCTATAGAAACTAATTCTAAAAGTTGATTATTTATTTTTTATTCCTCGTTAGTTTTATACGCCCTATTTAACTTTATTTCATCCATTACCTACAGGTTGGTGGAGCCCTCTCGAAGAAAGCGCGTGTGATAAAGACCCAGCTAGACGAGCGACACAACGACAAGTCGGTGCAAGAGATCAAGCAGTTTGTGTCGCGTCTGCCACAGATGCTGGCTAACAAACAGTCGCTGGCTACGCATACGGCCATTGCAGAGTATATCAAGGAGGTAAGTTTTTGAAGTGAAATATACGTATAAACACTTTTTTAGTCTGAGAGTGAAATCTTCTTTAGGCGCACGCTGCGCTCTTTCTGAACAGAGAACGAAACTTCTATCCAAGGAATTTATGTTATAGTAAATATAAAAGTTCTTTGGAACCATCAGGCTTGGATGACGCTGAATCGAGTATACTCGGCTCCAGTCGGTCGGTGACTCTGAATCTATATTCGGCGCTGAATGACAAAATCATATAAGTTTTGACTTCTATCGTGTGGTCATAAGCACACATTATTTTAAATCCGCAACTGACATCATTTGAAATTGTTGACCCCTATTTGTGTGTAAGTACTTACATGTAGAATATTCAATAATAAAACACTTGTTTTTTTTTTGCTCCATTACTATGTTTACGGTGTATGGTATAGTACGCGTATACATTCAAAAAAACATAGCTTTTTCACAACTTATATTAATATGTAGTCTTCTTGAAACAAGTAGGTATCTACATAAAATAAATTCTTCATGATTTTGCTTATGGTTCTCTGAAATGCCAAACAATGACATAGAGTCAAACTTCTTTGAAACAATCATGCTACACCGACGGTTTCCGATAATTTAAATTATGCTAAAATATTATGTCTAAATTAACAGTCGCTTAATCGTTTACTATGAATTCAAAAGTATTTACAATTGTTCTTATTTTGGTAGCACAAAACGTAACTCTCGTTTCACCACAAACTTTACCCGGTAACAAACAGTTTACGAAACACATGACCACAACTTATGGTCCAAGGAACGACAGACCAGTCCTGAGGATTTCTAACGGCCGACCGGCCCGCCGAGGGGAGGTTCCGTACCACATTGCTTTCAAAATAAAAAACAGGAGAGATTTCACAAAATCTCCAAAGTATTTTACGTTCTGCGGTGGCACATTAGTTACTACCGACACGATTATATCGGCCGCGCACTGTTTCTTAAAAGCCGACTCAGAAAACATATTGCGACATCGACGAGCCTTACAAGACGTGATGGCGGTAGCCGGCTTAATGAAAAACAAAGCTATTTACAGCAACGACAGTAAAACTAATGGACAATGGAGGACAATTCAATCCTTTAAATACCTCCCTTACTACGAATTCCCGAAACATGATATTAGTATGATAAAAACTGTGGGCGAATTCAAAGTTAACGAATGCGTGAAACCGATACCTTTTGCCGTCAAAGACGAAGACTACAAAGGCTTCTGTCGCGTCGCAGGGTATGGGAAGACGACGGAATACGGCTTGGCTTCAGATCGGCTTTTAGTAGCTGATGTGTTGATGCTGTCAAAAGAAGAATGTGATAACTTAAACGATAAGAAAAACATGGATGCCTTTATTTGCTCCTCGAACGAAGCCGCTGACTTTTATAGAGGCGATTCTGGAGGTCCGCTGGTGTGCAGCGGCACTCGAAATCCAAACGATCGAGGACATGGAGTTTTAGTCGGTGTGATTGCATTCAAGAAACGCTTTAAAACCTCACCTAATAAACGTACTGTCTCCTTATTTACTAGAGTCAGCCTGTATGCAAACTTTTTGCAAGATGTTGGTGTTAACAATAATAATTTAATATTTAAGACATCATCGCACCATGGCTATAAGATGATAAAAGGAATATCGAACAAGAATCCATTAGTATTGTTTAGTACAAGCAAAGATTATATAATAGTCACACTGCCTACTTCTAGTACTCGCAGAAGAATCGTAGCTCATGCAAATTGTGCGTGCGACGTTTTACCATACATTGTATTAAATTGTTTGTCATTAAACATAGCATATCTTTTACTCCTATAACAGTGATCAAATTTTAATTACTTTATTTTTATTAATACATCACATTAACACTAATCTTCCTACATAACTTGTATTAATCACAAACATAGGATTACGCTACGCCGCCGCGCTGCCCTACAACTTTGACCTACTTTCTAACTATTTATAACTTCAAGGTATTACCAAGTAAAAGTAAAAAGGTGCTTTAAGAAAAACGGGTCAATAAATTACTTTTTCCGAAACGGGAAATACGAGTATATGGGTTCGATCCTTATCATCATAATCAACATATCAATCGAAAAACCTATTTAACCCAGACTTCCCCCATATAGAATACTTCCAGTAAGCATGTATCTGTTACTGAGCGCAAAAAAATACTTCCCATGCGAAGTTGGTTCTATCTGTTTGTATGACAGATCGAAAACAAATTGCGATTTTATCAAAGTCGCAATTAGGACAAAAGTTGTTTGTAATCAGTAGAATGCGGATGGTGGCGTATCGGGAGCCGGGTCGTTCCCTTCCCTCAAATATGGTTGAGGGGAGCGATGGCTGACTCTCGCGTTATACTCGTGATCGGGTGCTGTCCGTGTGAACTGGCCTGCTCTTGTAATTGTTTTTCTAGACATTGTTTTTTTTTCTTAGTTATTAGATTCTAATTTGAATCCTTTTTATTTCTTTTTTTATTTTTATTTACAGACATGACATTGTATAATTTATTTATTGTCCTAGCATTAAGATGTAATAGAATATAAGACTTTTTCAAAAAATGTGTTGGAGGGAGTTGTTTTTAGGGCCCGCCGCCCGTTTCTTCTCACTCCGCAAACACTTCCCGAAACGGTGGGTATACATACGGGTTCCGAGTGGTAGGAATCTCGTATTAGGTAGACAAAAGAATGACATTCGAAAACTGTACACTGCTACCCACTTCGAATAAAATATTTTCATTTTTCATTTTCAAGAAGCCCCAATGTTTTTACCCGATTACGGCGAAGATGGGTTATTAATTCCACAATTAGTTAACCAGTGGCATTATCTCAGTCGACAGGGCAGTACGGCATTTGATTACGACCTGTAAGGTGATGAAAATGTAATCGGTCTCCTTGGCAACTCGTTGCAGATGACAGATAGCTTCGAGTTCCACGACACTGTACAGTGCGAGGAGGAATTCCTGCACTGCGTCGACAACGAGAAGATCTCCACGTTTATCGAGGACCTCATCGCTCAAAAGTCACCCCTTACTAAGGTACATAACTAACTTACCATCAAATAGTTTTTATAGGATTGTAGAGGAGTTTTTTTGTAAACTCTGTTTTTAAGTTTAATCCCGTCAAATAAGTTTAATCGTGAACACCGAATCGACACCATCGTCTGTCTTTCAGCCAAGTTAAAAATTTATAATAACAGCGTGGACTGATGACCTGGTGAAGACCAGCAGCGCACAGGACCGCTCGGCGTGGAAATCCTTATAGGAGGCCTTCGTCCAGCAATAGACGTCTTTTTCCTGATGATGATGAATAACAGTATTTGACCATTTACATGATATTGTTGTACAATAACCACTCAGGGCAAACTTTTCTGTGATGAGCAGAATTGTTTGCTCTGAGTCTGGGTGTATTATATCTATATATGTATGTATTTAAAAGTATATGTGTATGTATATCAGTCTCTGGTTCCCAAGATACAGGGAATCCTAGTTTGGGGCCAGATGATCGTGTGTGATTTGTATCAGATATTATTATTATTATAACCACATCACAATCACAGATTTGGAGAAAAGGGCAATTGATGACGTAATATATTCTCTCCAGGTGCTACGACTGATCTGTCTCCAGTGCGTGACCGGTTCGGGACTGAAGCCCAAAGTACTGGAGTTCTACAAGCGGGAGATCGTCCAAGTTTACGGGCTGAAGACGTGGCTTACTCTCGCCAACCTTGAGAAGTGCGGCCTGTTGAAGCCACAGACTGGGAGCAGACAGTACGCTGTACTGAGAAAGGTGATTCGTCTCTTTAACCTCTAGTACATTCGTGGATACTATACTGCCCAGAGGCGCAACCCCCGTTGTACGTCCCGGATAGTACTATCCACGAGACAACGGTTGCAAAATCTCCATCTACGTGTAATTTACGATACTAATAATAATAATATCTGAGACAAATCACACACGGTCATCTGGCCCCAAACTAGGATTCCCTGTATCTTGGGAACCAGAGACTGATATACATACACATATACTTTTAAATATATATATATATATATATATATATATATATATATATAGATATAATACACCCAGACACAGAGCAAACAATTCTGCTCATCACAGAAAAGTTTGCCCTGTGTGGGGATCGAACCCACGACTCTCGGATCAGAGGTCAGGATCACTATCCACTTAGCCACCGAGTCAGTCTAACTACTACTAAGATACAAAGTTCAATCCCGCGTTAGTAATAAATAAGGTTGTCTATAAAACCTGCAGTGGGGACGATATGGTTTGTTAAAGTAACGAGTAAAGCGTATGTATGTATTACCAGAGACATCTGGTATTACTAAGTAAAGAAGCGACAGTCACCTCTTCCCGCCAATATATTGAGTGGTATGTAAGATTTGGCCCCTGTGTGTAGAGTTGGGCCTCATGTGTAGAGTTGGGCCTCACCTTCCCTAGATATAGGAAGATACTTTTGGCCTAGCAATTATAAGGTTTTACGGAATTTCCCATAATAAATATCGGCCCTATATACCCCATATAGGGCCGATATTAATTATGTAAAATTCCGTAAAACCTTATAGTTAGCTCGTTAGATTTAACAAAAAAACCGTATGTATAAAATTATATCCTAGGTCAATCTGGGGGTAGAAATGAATTAAACGACACCTTAACGTCTATTTACACATAACGACTTTAAACTAAATGTACACACCGATATTTTGGAACCCCTGACGGCACATCGGTCGTCCACAGTTTTGGCTCCAGGCGGCAACTATGAAACAGGATACGTAGTACAAACATACATACACCTGAAAAACATTGCTTGTTTAATAGGCTTCCAGGTTTGATTGACCTCCGCTTTGTTTTTAGACTCTGCACCTGACGTCGGAGGACTCTGATCTAGGCAGCAGAGATAAGAGCTACCTCTCCAGCAAATTCACGCCACTGACTGTGCGACTGAGCGAACACATCGCCAAGAATAAGGGGTGGACTGGTAAGCACACACACACGCACACGCGCACACACACACACACACACATTACACAATCGTCTTCTAGTTCTTAAAAACATAGTCTTTGATAATGTTTTACCCTCAATTGGTAAGCCATTTTTTTTTACTAAACTGCAGATTTGTTATCATTTTGTATCTGTTATCGGATTTGGTATATGTATGTGGGTTGGTACCAAATTACTCTTTTTGCAAAAAAAAATTATAGTAAGTATAATTATCCACAATTTAGTTGCAGTTTTAATTATTAGTTACAAAAATTACATAAACTAAAATGAAACTAATAAATTGATTGTATAACAAGAACAAACTCGTTTTATTTTTGTAATATGGACTTAGCTGTTTTTGATTCTAGTAGATTAGATTAAGATGTTCGACACTCTCCTGTTAATGTAAAACACATCTGTTTATTTTTATTCCAATTACACAACACCTACTCAACATAAAAATAGGTGATGCAAAGTGTAAACACACTAACTAATGACGAATTACCATAAGCGTTATAATGAATGAACCTACATATGAACAATTAGCTTTGTTAACTATCCGATAACGGGAACCAAATTGAACACATAGTAACAGCGTTTCGTTTGAAACGACGGCTTTAAAAATGTTATGTACTAAACTAAAATATCGCGAAACAGTTAATTTAATTTTCTACAAATACTAAATAACACTCTCTGTAAACTTGCTAAGTAAATAGAGATAGAAGGATAAAATAAAAAGCAAAAATAAAATTAAAATAACCATTAATAAAATAAAGAAAAAGCATTCAAGGTAAAAAAAATTGACTAAATGTTAATGGGTCAGGGTTTTCGTTTTTTCCTAGAGTGAATTGGAATCATGCACATATATTTGATAATACTTAGCGAAATATTGTTTCCTTTATTCAGTTGGGATCGTTAGGGCGAGCTTGGATATCCATATTGACTGACATGACAAGATTTGTTTCGATCATTTTCTGTTTCCTTCTAGACAATATTTTTCTTATTCACAATCTTAAAATAAAATCGTAGTTAGAACCAGATGAAAATTCCAAAATCGTATTTCTTCAATATACAGATTACTATCTTTGTTACAGGTATACAAGACGTTCTAGGCCTGCTCCCGGGCCCGACAGTCGACGAACTACAAACACTACAACCCCGCATGACTCGTCGCAACTCTATATCGAGTGACAACTCTTCATCATTGGACACTCCTCGAGTTGTATTAGTTTTCTTCATAGGTGGATGTACGTACCACGAAATCTCGGCACTGAGGACTATTAGCCAGCAAGAAGATTCTAACGTGGAGTTTGTGGTACTCACCACGAAGTTGATAAATGGTACGACGTTTATTGAGTCTTTGATGGAGATTGAGTGATTTGTTGTGTCTTAAATGATGATTTAATGATGGCAGGAAAATATTAGTATTATCCACTGGAAATGCTATTCAACATTTAATGATGTAATGTGGCTGTAAACAATGTCTGAAAATGACTCAGAAACACATGTGTTAATTGCAAATGTAAATAATGTACCCAACATTATAACAGTTGAAGTAAATTAACAAGGTGTTAGAAGTTTTTTTTTGTATAAGGATGAATGTATTGCAATTATTGCGAATGTATATTTTAGTAGGGATACCAAAGTTATGGAAATTGTTAAACAATATTTATATCCTAAATCAATAAAACTTTCTATATTTAAAACATAATGTCTTTTATTTCCCATTAAATTGGTTAATGAAAAAAAAAATGAACCATTACTTTAAGTTTATTAAAATTTCATACTATCGATAACTTGATATAAATTTTAATTTGATCAGTTTTTAAATAAATTTACAAAAATCCTGCATGCTTACTATCTATCTATATATTACATTATTAAAGCTTCAGCATAATAAAAATAATTTCATACACCACAATAGTACACAGTTTAGCTTGTAACTATTCTCATAAATATTCATTGCTTGTGTATTTCGTAATGTTAGACTTTCTCGGTGGGGCCACACCAAACTTCTTTGCAAGAGCAGCTAGCTTCTCATTATCATAACCAACATCCTCTTTGTAACGTCTCAACATCATAGACATAACTGTTTCCAAAATGAAGTTAAAGTTCTTTTGGGCATAACTGGAATCATTCCCTGTAGAGAGCATAAGTCTGGCATTGAATATTGCATAAATACATTCATCGAGCACATCCATCATGTCTTTTGTAACAAGCTGCAGTCCAACCATCTGAACTGTGATCACAGACTGAGCAAACCAAATGGTACTACTAGATAAGTCCACCCACGTTTCATTTATTATGTACCTAGCTAAGATAAGGCCCAAATTTTCCATTTGTGATAAAAACTTATTTACTCCAGCCTTTGTATGCATCGGCACAGGCGTCCATTTGTCTTCTGCCACCTTACTCTTCATAGAATCAACAATTTTCTCTTTATATTCCCTCAATGCTTTTATGACAGGTGTCCGTAAGCAACTGTTCATTTGAAATCTTAAGTCTAAACCAAACTCACAAAAGAGTGTACACTGATCTCTTAAACTCTGCACACATTCTAGTATTGAGTTTAAAGCGCATTGTGGCGTGAATATTTGCTTAATTAATTGACTCATCAGGATTCGCAGCTGCATGCTGGCCCAGACTACGAAAGCACTAATTTTGTTCCTAGGGAACATGACTATGAACTCTGATAAGGCATCGCTTAGTGAGCAGAAAAATACTTCTCCAACTTGCTTGACGTAGGTGCTAATTGACCCTTCCAACTGCACTTGCTTCACATGAAGCTTAACTGTATGACTGCATATGGCTAGAAACAGCTCGCAAGCCTGGCTGGTCATGTTGAACTTATTGAGTATGAGCACAGGGTGTCGGGCTGATCGGAGACCTCCCCTTGGACTCCAATTATGGCTAACATCGAGTTCTTTTAACAGTATTTCTATCAAAATCTTCTGCTTTTGTTCAATTTTCTTCAATAAATCTGCTCTTTGAGGATGGGTTTTGAACTCCTCTGTGTTCAAAGCTTTCTGTGCTGAAACCATGAGCTCATATGTCTTTTGGTAATGTCTCTCAACTATGAGTACATCCAATTCTTCTGTGACATCCGCCAACCATTCAGGTAACTGTACAACCTGTGGTGATGGCAGGTCTTCCACGGACAGACTAGGGGACTCCATGGACTCCGGCTTGGGCTTTTCTTGACTTTCCTTTTTCTTCTGTTTAGAATTCTCTTTCTCAATATGCATTTTCTTTGCCACATCAAACTTGTCAAGCCAATCTTTCTTTATTGCTAAACTGTTACACTGGAACACTCTGGTATCAGGGAAAGCTAGCACCTTGAAAGCTTGCTTCACAGTGCCCAAGTCGCGCACATTCACTACTGCCAGAGTACTTATAGGATAACTAGCTTGAAACTTGTATCTCATGGGACCACGTCGGTTGGAGATCCAAGATGTCAACATAAGGCAGTCAGTGAACAAGTATACATGCATCCTCTGTAAGGCAGTGTTTTCTTCAGCGTCTATTTCTAACAGATCGCCTTCGTGAAGTAAATTTCTATCTGGCACATCTAATAAGTTCATGCAATTTTCGACTTTTTCTGTGATGAGATTGAGCTTATTTTTGCGCTGTTCCTCAGCTTTTTCGGCCTCTATATCGGTGTTGTCAAGGGACTCGTGTGAGAGGGTGTTGTCGTTGCCGAGTACGGAGGCGTGCGATAGCGTGGTGAGGACAGTTCGCTGTTCACTAAGGAGATGCGACAGTTTGTACATCTCCGCTTCGAGGTGGGATATCTCCGTTGCCGTCTCGATGAACTGCATGTAGTTCTCGTATACATTCTTCTTCAGAGCGCTGGCAGTATCATCGGCTAGCACCTGTATCTTCTCCTTCTGCTGGCTGAGCTCCTCCCCTCCGACGCACGAACGCGCGAGCTCCTTCACGTACCGCTCGGGCACGAAATCCGGTACTGCGAACTTCTCCATATTGATGTCGGACATCGTTGTGATCGCAATTATTTACAGTTTCACGGGAAATTGTAATAAAACAATATTTTGCACATTATTCGGTAATCGTATGACAAAACGTATCAACCCATCGAAATAAATGTCAAAATGACATGACATGTCACGGACGGACGGCTAAACGTAATGTTGCCAATTCAAATATTCAAATTAACAAAAAAATATTGTTAAAATCTGCTTTTCTAGTCTCGATGTTTACATAAAACAAAAAAAAAGTAAAGAACCTTCAAGTGAATTTTTGTCGAAAAAAACACGTGACTTTCTGTATTTTACTAGCGTAAATGCGATAAAAAGCCAGGCCAGGTATCTACTTATGTTGTACAACTCGTTAGAAATGGCTACACTGCAAAGGAATGTCCATGACGTTCCGTTTCAACTTTTTCAGTCGAAGGACCAACCAAACCAAGACCTCGCTCGACGGAAGCAGAACCATTTTTTCGGAATCCCATTTTTGTCTCTAGCAGAACGTTCGAACTATGGCAACTCTCACAAATGTTCCTATTTCCTTTTCCGGTTTATAAAGTTTTTAAAAGTTCTTTTTGTTTGCGAGTTTTGTGTGTTTGAGAGGTAAGAAGTAACCTCGATCAGTTAAATAGTTCAGTTATTGTTAAATTATATAGCGATAATGCGGTAATACAATATTCAAACGTTTGTCTTGTTGGCATTCGTCTTAGAAAAAAAACGTGTTAAAGATGACAAAGGAGCAGTTTAACGAGGAAAACTAATTACCTGAGTTCCATTTTTTGAGATTTCTGTATAGCAATAAAGTTTTTCATTGAATAGATTATAATCAACAGGTCCTACCTAACATACCGACACTTCTCGTAGAAAAAGCAAGTTGTGACAATAATACAAAACCTATATAGCTCGCAGGAATACAAAACAGGAGCGTCGACTCAACTCCTTCTATATGCGCTGTCTATGAAAGATCTTAGGCATAACGTGGCAGGACAGAGTCATACATAAACGAGAGCGTTCTTGAAGTAGCACAGCTGCCTAGTTTAACCGCGCTCCTCAAACAGAGGCGCCTGCGTTGGCTAGGGCATGTGCACAGGATGGAGCCTTCGCGAATACCACGCCGCGTGTCCTGCTGGGCGAAGTAGCGAACGCAAAAAGAGACGTTGGAAGGCCACTGCTTCGCTTTAAAGACTGCGCCAAGCGGGACATGGCTGCCTTTAAAATAGATCATCGGGAATGGGAGAGGATCGCAGAAAAGCGGTCCGAGTGGCGTAAGCGTGTTGCAGAACGTCGAAAGTTTTGCGATGAGACTTGGTTTAGACCATTAGCCGACAGGAGGGAAAAGCGCCACCAGGGCGGCACTAGCACATCAGCCGCAAACTTCCACTGTCAGGCCTGCGGGAGTGTGTCGCTCTCGCATCGGTTTATTAAGCCACTTAAAAAGTTGCCTCAGAGGCACTGTCATAAATCGTCTTAAATAGACGTAAAGGCCATTGATAATGATAGCTCGCAAAACTGCACTGCAAATCTAGTTTGTAAAGAATGTGCATGTATTACGAGTAAATAATCTTGTCACGCTAATCAAATCACCTTGTAAATTGTTGGCGAAGCAGAGTAAACAACATATATCTTATATGTTCTCTATACTTTTCTCTATACTCTATACTTTACACTTAAATTACTTTGAGATAGGTATCAAGTGGTTAAGTAACATACCGTCATGTAAAAAAAATCAATTTTATTAGAAACAATTAAGTTTGTATTTAACACAATACAATATTTTAATTTTCAGGAAATATAATTGTACAAAGCATTTGCTAGTTGCTAGAATTTTAATTAAGTATTTTTTACATTTTGTACTTATATAGACATACAATATTTCTATAATACATAGTATTTACAGTTAATATTTTTACTTTTTTTTTCATTTTAGTATAAATAGTCGCATTTGTCTTTTTTCTTAATCCTTCTTTTCTTCAGTCTCAGCGCTGGCTGGTTGCTCGTCTTTTTCGACAGCGACACCTTCAGTGGAGGCCTCGTCTTCGTTCTCCTTGGTGTCTTTCTCGGCTGTTCCGTCGTGGTTCCTCTTGTAACGGTAGTAGCGAGAGGAAGCAACGACCGAATTCGTTTCGTAGCAGTTCACGAGGGCGTCTCCATTACGACCTGTCAAATAAGAAGAAATGGTGAGAGGAGCTTTAAATTTCATTTAATTACTATCGTGTCTTTTAAAGACCCAACTCTTTAGCTTCGATAATCAAGTTTGCAAAGCTTACTATATCAGCATGACTTTCTAAGTAACTTAAATAGGGACACGGACGTTAGCTACCTAACTTGTACATAATTGAGGTATTGAATAAAATAACTAAATTACTAGTCTACGCTCTTTATTTTAAGAATTTCAGATAGCAGTAGCATATTTTAATAACCTTCTTTTATTATTTATTCACCATCTCACCTGGTAGCAAGTGATGATGATGCCGAAGATGGAAGCGGGCTTACCAAGATTCCCCAACACAATGCGAAACTGGCTATCTTATCTACATGCTGGAACACATCAATGCTATTAACATTGATGTTTGGCTGCAAGACTTACATAAGAAGGTGGTAGCTAGCCAGTCACACCCAGAAAATGTTCTACCACCAACGAAACCGAGACCTACAAAGTTGGACCCCGCCGGGAATCGAATCGGCGACCTCCTGATTAGAAGCGAGCGAACAAGCCACTAGACCGCAGAGGCGCTTATATAAAAATATATACTTACCATTAGTGCAAGTGCACACAGCCAGATGCCTCCTGGCCATGCAGACGGCGCCGGATCCACACTGTGTGTTACCGAGACAAGGGTCCACGCACTGGTAGCCAACGCAGGCCAAGTTGTCGGGGCACTGCGAGTCTAGCTCACATTCACCCTAGAAAAAAGAATAATGTCATTAAACTATTTCTTATTTTAGTTGGTTGTGAAACTATGTGCATTCTTCACTTGTGCTCCAGTAGTGCGTTCCATGGCTACGCTCTGACAACTGTTCCGTCTGACAAAAGAACACCCTAAGTCTATCTCGTAAGTGTGAAAGGGCCTTCCCTACAGAAGGGTTGCCGTTGGCTCAGGTAAACCTTAAAATCTACTGTTGAAGATTGAAGCACTGTACCAACATTTTCGATCAAACGTACTCTTATTCCTTTCATAAATCGTGAGAATTAAAAATTTCAAATGTATATTCAATTAGATGGCATTAAATTGAAAGCGTCACTTTTATTGTAGAATGAAACCCCAAACCATAGCTGCTACCAGACTATACCAGTAGCTATTAAACACTAAATTTTCACTTACACGTTCGCAAGCAACAAGAGCATTGCCGATGTATCCGCTAGGGCAGGTGCAAACTGGTCTCTCGGCACCGGTGCGGTCGTGTCCGGGTGTACATTTAGCGTTGGTTCCACAGGGGTTAGGCTCGCAAAGATCACCTGGAGAACAAATAGGTAGTATTAAAGATAGTTGCCACTGGATAGTGCCTTGCGGTACACCTATCGTAACCAAAGACTTCTATTATAATAGAAGTCTTTGATCGTAACCTGCATATTGGGTAAGAGCGTCAATGAATTTATTAGATAGTTTGTAAATAGATAGTTATTTAAAAAAAAACTTCATGTGCATTGTTATTTTATATACCTAACTAAATCATAAAAAGAACCTGTTTAAATTATATCCAGTCAAATAGAATTTTCTCTGCAAATTGGTAGTAGAATGAAATGAAACTTTAGAAAGAAAAATAAAAATTATACTTCCCTAGAAACAAGTACTTACGCGCTTCAAAAGGTCTGCAGTAAGTGAAGGGGTCGCCAGTCATGTTCCTTGGGCAAGAACATACTGGAGTCAATCCTCGAAGGTTACAGTCCGCGTTCACACCGCACGCGTTGGTGCAGGGGTTGATGCAGGAGTTGTAGACGCAGGCAGGCTTGTAACTGGGACATTCGGTGTCAGAGGAGCATTCGGGAGTGCAGATGCGGAAGGGATCACCGAAGTAGCCCTGCAAAAAAGTCAAATTATGATGTTTTATTTTATCTATAAGCAACTTTGTGTCGGTGTACAAGGTGGACCGATGACCTGGTGAAGATTGCGGGAAGCCACTGGATGCGGGCAGCAGAAGAGCAGTCCGTGTGGTAGGCCTTTGTCCAGCAGTGGACCTATCATGAGTACTTCTCGAGAAACCTGCCGCGCCACCCAACTATGAACAACCCCCAGTGCCGTAGGCCGTACCTACCTAAAGTTTAGTTGCGTAGATGTGATGGCGCAGTTATTACTCGAGAGTTCTTTGGCTTTATGATCTCAGTAAATTTATAAATATTAAAATGATTACAGTATGTTGCAAAGGTACTTCAAAACATCATTATAATTTACGAACCATTTATTTAAATATAAGTACTTGTAAAAAATATCTCCACAAATATAGATAGTCCCGTAAGTAAATCTTACGATAGTTAAGGCATCTATCTCGCTTTACTGTCCCTTATCCAAAAAAAACTCTGTATCTTCTTTTTATAGTAGGTAGCTGTCTTGAGAAATAATATGGTCTAGTTGACGTGACGTGTCTGTGAGAAGAAACATACAATACGATCAGCCTTTATACACTCAGATATAAAAAGACCACGCCTGCCGCCCAGGGATATTTTAACAAGGGCTTCTTACTCACAAAACTCAACAACTTTGGTGGTATGGAACCTACGAATGATGAATTATGTATGGGTTCCTTCCTTGAGAAAGTGATTCAGTTTGTAGTTCCAGGAGTTTTTTTTACACTCTGTATGTCTATTCTACTACTTGCCGGTAACTCAAAATACAGTATGAATGTTTTTATGTGAAGCCTTTTTTGTTGCTGGTAAAATTCACAAAATAACGTTGAAATAGCGAAATTCCAATAATAAATAGTCTTGTATGATGGTACGGAGCCTTACCTATAATTGCGATTCCGTCTTGCATTTGGCTGTTTTTTTTTTTTACATTTTACTGAAATATACAAGAGATTTTTCCACTTAATTGTTTTTAGAACTGCTTATAAAAATATTTCTTACCGACCAATTTCAATTTGTTTACTGCCCACACGTATCCGCTCATTCAGTTATTTTTTTAGTTACCCACTAGCTGGGAGACCGAGCGTCCCTCGTTCAATCGGAGTTTTTATAAACTAAGATAACTTGTATAAGATATGAATGAATGAATGAAAACACTTTATTGCACAACAAAACAGGAAAATAAAAACATGAACATTAAAAAAAAAAAGTTATACAGGTAGGCGGTCTTATCGCTAAAGAGCGATCTCTTCCAGACAACCTTTAGGTGAAGGAAATCGCGTAAGAACATTATATAGGGTAGCGCGCAATATCAATAATGAAAAAACAATAATTAAAAAGTAAATAAGAAAGAAGAAATAAGAAGAATAAAGATATATTTTCTATGAAACATTTTGTAGGGTGTTGCTTTAGTCGATAATGGCCTTCTAAGGGACGAAAGTACAAGCAATATTTGTTCTGAAAATATATATGAAAAATTTTTATATTTTGATTCTATTGAAAAAAATATCTGCAAATTATAATTTTTCTTTGATAAAAAAAAAACAGAAAAATATTCAGTGATACGTAATATTTAAAAAGTTATTCATCGTTTATTATGATATTAGTCAGTAACTCAGTAATATCAATCAGTTTTGGCGACTTTTTAGAGATTTTCTTATTGCAAATGTTATCAGCGCCATCTTGTTGAAGGGCAGGGCGTTTGCAAAACATGGCAGGGCGGCACAAACATCAGGTATGTAATTCACTTATACGGCGAAAGATGGCGCTATATATAATAATTCGTTCAAATTAGAGGTGTGTAAGTGATGCTTATAATATCACGCAGGTAATATCACTCAATAAAGTAATGCTACATTACGTATCACGCACGGATAGCAAGCATCACGCATTACTCATTACGCTACAGCGCTACATGTTCTGTCTAGCTCGTACGAACACGCCAGTGCGTCCGCCTCGGCTAGAGTGATATGATGATCGATGAAAGAAAAAGACAGTGTGATACATTCATGGACATACAAGCCAAACTGGACTGAGTACTCTGAAAATGCTTTTAATAGAAACTAAAACCTAACCCACAGTAATAAAACACATTATACTTGTCATGTGCCCAAGCAGAGAAAACGTGACAAGTGAAAGGATCAAACTAGAGCCCTGTGTCCCGCTCGCTCAGTTGCTATTATTACGCAATAAAATTACGGAATGGTAGATTATATCATAAGATCAAAAAAGCTTATTTTTATTGGTTTTAATAATTAATATAATAACTAATTTCATTATGTTTTTAAGTGCTTAATAAAAACATAATTAAATGTACTTGATTTCATTTAATTTATAATATTTTCATTCATTATCATCACAGTCAGTAATAAGTAGATGGTAATTCAATGGCGTGATGCTAAGTAATGCGTAATGCCCCCGAGTAATATCACTTGATGAAGTGATGTAATAAGTATCACATTACTTTTCAAAGTAATGTTTTGCGCATCCCTAGTTCAAATGTCTCTAAAATATTTTTTTGATCACTTATGTCTTTTTATTTATATAAGTTCACACAAAATAAAAAAGGCAAAAATACTATGAAGTCTCGTGGTTGGGATTCGAATCCGGACCTAAAAGCAGCAAAACGTAAGTCGCTCGCACCAAAACCAATAATCTACCAAAGCAAAATAAGCATCATATGTGTTCACATTTTATGTATTTTTGCTCATATCTCCCTAAAATGAATGTTTTTGAAAATTTCATAGATAAATTTCTGGTGATTTTTAATACCTAATCCTAGATTTTTGTCAAAAGGTTTCAAGCCGTTTTCGAAATCGTCGGGACACCTAACTCGTTTAATAGTATAGGATAGGATAGGATTCAATTCTTTAACCGACTTCAAAAAAGGAGGAGGTTCTCAATTCATCGGAATCTTTTTTTTATGTATGTTCACCGATTACTCGAAGACACCTGCACCGATTTGTTTTTTTTTTTTAAAGAGTATACTTCACAGGTGGTCCCATATAAATTTTATCGAAATCGATTCAGCGGTTTTTGAGAAAATCAACAAAAACATAGTAAAATTGGAGTTGTTGCGATTGAAGTTGGTTGTTTTTAACGTATTCAGCGTGGAAAATTATTGTTAGACTCATTTTTAAATATTTATACATATTATTTACTGCTCAGTTTTTACAGCCGAACTTGTTAATAAACATGCGTTTTGTGATTTTTAATTTACCAAAAGTACATTATACAACTGCCCCTTTAAATCAGTCTCAAAACAAATCACCAAGTAAATGGTCTCCTCTAAAAGTGTGAATAAAGAGTACCTAGCAATTATGTTTTTATACAGGTGAAATTGAAATCGTGAAACTTATTGTGTGCAACTTAATGTATTGCAATTTATGTAAAGTTACTTCTTATAATATAATCTACCAATCCGTAATTTTATTGCGTAATAGCAACTGTTCGAGCGGGACACAGGGCTCTAGTTTGATCCTTTCACTTGGCACGTTTTCTCTACTTTGGCATATGACAAGTATAATGTGTTTTATTACTGTGGGTTAGAGTTTAGTTTCTATTAAAAGCATTTTCAGAGTACTCAGTCCAGTTTGGCTAGTATGTCCATGTACTACACAACTATCCATAAATCGCACATTATGTCACATTGATGCGCAATTTTGACGTTTACAAATGCATACAACGAAACGAATTGCTGTCATGGCGTCTTTTTGCTTTGCTGACTTTCGCCTGAAAATATGTAATTTTCAAAAAATCAAATTTCAAAAACTACTACACTCCACACCGTGAAATTTTGGGAAACGATTCCTCTAAGTAACCCCTATCTACAAAAAAATATCAACTCAATCTGTGGTGTTGCATATTCTTGAGTTGAGCCTGTGTGATGGCGTGTGATTTTAAACGATCATTTCCAGTACAATATTTTTAGTTTTTCATCAAGCTTTGAAGAATGAACG
The DNA here is from genome assembly GCA_958295455.1 of Coleophora deauratella. Lineage (NCBI taxonomy): Eukaryota > Metazoa > Arthropoda > Insecta > Lepidoptera > Coleophoridae > Coleophora > Coleophora deauratella. The sequence goes on along the minus strand of OY282409.1, from coordinate 5,170,909 downwards.
AAGAGCCGCCACCGCGCGCTTTGAAGCGCAAATGTCAAGAAATGGAGGTCCAGCCATTAGTAAAAAAGAAACATAGTTCAAGAGACGATAAGCAAAATACTTCATTTCATGACGTTTTTGTGGTGAATACACATGACGGATATGGCTTAAATGAGCCGAGCAAAACAACAATGTCTAGCATCATTGTAGCCGATGCAAGTAAAATATTAGAAGATTCCAGTGAAGCTGCCTCTGGTTCGAGTAAAATTATTTGCGACACAAAATGTGAACCAGAAGAATCCATTGTGTTTGTGAAATGTTCACCCTCCCCATCACCCTTCCCAGAAAAATCGAGCTCAACATTGAGTTGGTCTACAGAACCAGATTTTATGAGAGATATCAAGTTCAGAGGCGAAAGAAAAATCCTGGTTCCTCTGCCTTCCGATCCGTACGAGATTTTTCGATTGATACTCAACAATGACTTGCTTGATCTTATTGTCAGAGAAACAAATAATAATGCCAAGAACATGTTGTCGAAAGACTTATCTCCAGGAACTAGAATGCGGTCGTGGACTCCTCTCAATCGTCATGAGTTGATAACGTTTCTCGGTGTAGTGTTGCAGATGGGTACTATACGACAAAGCCGGACTACAGACTACTGGAAAAAACATTATCTTTTTAATACACCTTGTTTTAGCAAGCTCATGAATCGCAATCGCTTTTTACTTATACTGACCTGTCTTTCTTTCTCATCTGACTTGAAAATCAGACCGGTAATAGATAAGACACGTAATGAGGCTGGCGAGATTACCATAGGCAAGTCAATCATTGATCATTTCAATGAAGCTATGCAAACTTTATATTCTCCAGGCAGGGACTTGATTATAGATGAAAGCATAGTCCTGTGGAATTCCAAAATATATTTCAGAGAAGACATCAAGGCAAGGTCTTTACCAGGCGGAGCGAGACTAGATGTTCTTGGTGATACTGAAGGAGTAGCTGTGAAAGTACGACTTTGTGGTGGCCCTGTCGCAGAAAAACGCGCTCCAGATCCACCAGAGAAAGTAGTTTTAAGCCTTTTGGAAGGCAGACTTGGATTAGGACATAGTGTGTATATGGGATACAAATTTAACTCGTATGAGTTAGCGGTGAATCTGTTGGAACACAACACTCTTTGTACGGGAACTTTGAAGAAATATAGCATAGATCTACCACAAGAGTTGGTGAATACAGAGCTGAACCCCGGTGATAATAAATCTTTTTTCCTCAACGGGGTTCACGTGGGTCAATGGAAACAAAGAGTCCCACTTACCTATATTTCTACGGAATTCAGCGAAGTAAGTGACGCATTCTATACAAAAACTGGACAAATCGTTTTGCAACCTTCAGCCGTTGTGAAATACAGGAATGTAATGTCAAAGGCAAACCTTCAGGATTTAATGCTGTCCTACTATCCGTTGAAAAATCAAAGAATCCGCTGGTACAAAAAGTTGTTTATCCACATATTGCAAATAAGTTTAAACAACGCTTATATTTTGTACAAAATTAACAGTCCTAAGTCGGCAAGGAAATCATTTTACCAATTTAGGACAGCAATTTTAGAGACGATGCTACCGTGTCCGCCAATAGTAGCCACGGTACAAGGACCGCACTTACTGTCCAAGATCACTAACTTCAAATATCGTGAGAGGACGAGGCCGAATGGGACATCCACTATTCGAGAGTGTATGAGAAAGGAGTGCAGACATTGCCGCGAGTTTAAGAAGAAATCTTACTGTATTTATGAGTGTAAGGGATGTGATGGCTCGCCTGGCTACTGCATCGAGTGCTTCTTCATCACACATGGATACTGCGATGTGCGTACGAGTACATAACTAAAATATAGTGTTGTTTATAGAGTGACATTGGACTAAATCTGACTATCTGTGAGACTATAAAGTTTTACATGAATAAGCGATATTGTGATGCTGATGGTTTGTTTCAATAGATAGCATTGATATATTTTGATTGGAAATGATGATACAATCGTAATGTAATTAGTAATAATTAGGTAGTACTTAAATTATTTTGTGAGACTTAAGACATTTGAACAAAAACAAGGACTATTTATACATAATTTTAAACGAAAAAAAATATAAATTGTGTATAATCTCTTCAGAAGATTTACTGAAAATTTTATGATGATATCATAACCCTCCTTGCTTCGCCGTAGTCGGGTAAAATAGATTAGTTTAACAGTAGTTACTCAATACGAAATGTAATAGAAGGAGGAAGAAGTATTGCAAAGATTTCTTAAATCTTAATAAAAACGTCTGGACCTTATTTTCCAACGTCTGGACATGATTGCTACAAATTGTTTATTATTTTATTTATCACTTAAAAACCTCACGTTATACAAAACAACTGTTATAAATAGCTTCAATAATAATAATAATAAAGCCTTTTATTACTGACACTTATGTTAACTTACACATATTTAAAATATACTATATACCTAATTATTAAATGTTACTATTTTAATTTAACACATCGGCAACCTTGTCAGTTTGCCTTACGGCATAGGCCTCCCCCAGATTTTGCCAAATAGCTTCAATAGAGAGACCTTAAATTGATACCTACAAATACAGGTGTTATAAAAAAGCGGCCAAGTGCGAGTCGGACTCGCCCATGAAGGGTTCCGTACCAGCAAGTAACATAATATAAAAGTTCTTTGTAGGTAAATTGCGGTTTACGATTTATGACGTATTAAAAAAAACTTCTTACTAGATCTCGTTCAAACCAATTTTCGGTGGAAGTTTGCATGGTAATGTACATCATATATATTTTTTTAGTTTTATCATTCTCTTATTTTAGAAGTTACATGGGGTGGGGGGGACACATTTTACCACTTTGAATATGTATCTCGCGCAAACTATTCAGTTTAGAAAAACATTATATTAGAAATTCAATATCATTTTTGAAGACCTATCCATAGATACCCCACACGCATGGGTTTGATGAAAAAAAATTTTTTGACTTTCAGTTCTAAGTATGAGGAACCCCCAAAATTTATTGTTTTTTTTTTCTATTTTTGTGTGAAAATCTTAATGCGGTTCACAGAATACATCTACTTACCAAGTTTCAACAGTATAGTTCTTATAGTTTCGGAAAAAAGTGGCTGTGACATACGGACGGACAGACTAGTTAGTTAGATTAGTTGATGGGTTTGTTGGTTTCTACATACCCTTACAAAACTATTTTTAAATTTATAAAAAATTTCGCGCTCAGTTCGCTCGCGCTTTTCATATAAACTTAGATAGATCTGAAACCGCTCAACAAGGGAAACATATTTTTAACAGCCTTCGTGGCCTACTAGCTAGTGCTTTCGCTTAACGTAAAGAGTTCGCGGGTTCTGGTTCGTAGTAGAGATTAAATAAAACAGGGGATATTTGTTGATATAAAATTTTGCGATTTCTCTTTTACCGGTACGCAGTTTTTATTAAATCAATTCACGTGTTCTCCGATGTCCATAAATATTTATTAATTAATATTTTCTTCTTAGATTAGTTATTTCCCTTTCTGGTAATATAAAAGATTATAATCTTATCACTTATCGAAACATTTCCGTATTTTGATGGTTCCCAAATTCTTTTATATCAACAGGAATGGGTGAGAATACTGGACACAATTTTTACCAAACAAACAACATAAGAAACCCCAATATAGGGCGGCAAAGCTTAGCGGCGCGGGGTGCCAATTTTCCAAATACGCCACTGCTCTTCAGGTAAATAATGTTTTACTCCACACAGGCTAGATAATACCTAATCTGAATTCGCAGCGGTTATTTTTAAGTACAATTAAGTGGTTAAATAAGTCTGCTATTCTGCTTGAAAAGTAAGAATCGAACGGGACTATGCAATTAACTTACCCTGGGGCACTTGCAGATAGCACGGTGGGCGGAGACGGTTTCGCAGTCAGCGTTGACGCCGCAGTCGCTGCAAGGGCTCACGCATTTGAAGTCGCGGCACGACTGCTGCGCACCGCACTCGCCGTCCGACTCGCACTCGTGACGACAACCGGTGAGGGGGCTGCCCTGGTGACAGAATAGAGAATTAAAAAAAAGAACAAGACAAAGAAAAAGAAGAAAAGAAAAGATTTTACAAACAAGACAGTTTTATTGCCTACGACTATTTTTTTTTTATTGTAGCGCAGTAGATACAGGCATCTTGGGGGAATATGGAACAATGTGAGAGTTCTCTCAATATATATTTTTTTTGAAATAGCCATAAATAGCACTACATTTTGTCGCTAAATCAAAATTATCTTGCTTGAAATAATGGAATAGTGGCCCCGGTTATCATATCCCATCAACTTCTTTGGATGATCTGAAAGAAGTTTGAGCATTCGATTTAACGTATTTTTTTCCACATGCTTTTACACCAATCGTACTACACGAATGAGTACCATGATTCCCACTTAGTATGGCTGTGATTTACGTCTCGCGGTCAAGAGATATTTGAAGGTAAAGATAAATGATACTCTTACTCACCCTGTATCCAGGCAAACATGTGCAGATGGCTTGGTTGTTAGCTACGTGGCATTTGGTGTTCGCACCGCAAGGTGAAGGGTGGCAAGCTTCCTCTGCAATTTCGTACCAGAAATATTAGTTTAAGAGAAAATTATCGTTTAAGACCCAATATCATATCTTTATAATAATAATAAGAAGAATAATATCAAGTCTTCACCTGGGTCAGCAACTCTGCACGATGAGAAAGGATTGCCGGTGTAACCAGCAGGACAGCTGCACACTGGAATGTGGTTACGGACCTTGAAGAACAAAGAGAAAGAAAACAAAAGTTAAAAGAAACAGTACGCTAGCGGAAGGGTCTCTTGAATGAGTACAAAATGAAATTGTTCTCCAATACAACACTTATAAGTTTTAAGAATGAAGCATTGGTACTCACATCGCAATTGGCGTTGATACCACAGGTGCCTTCGCAGGGATTGACGCAGTGCTGGTTCACGCAAGTCTGGTGACCACGACACTCGCTGTTATCTGGTCGGCATAAAAGGATTCGTAGTTATGAGTTTATTTTTGGAAAGTTGGCCTCGAAACCAAATTTAAAAATGAAAATATCCTAGATAAACTAAAGTTACGTTTAACAAAAAAGAAGAGACTGTATTGTCTTTAAGCAAAAAGTGGTTTACGTAAACGCGTACGTACAAATTAGTAACTCTTGGATTATGATTTAAGATAAATAGCCCGTGTCTGTGTTTCCCGATTCTTATTACAGTCTGGAGATCTTCAAGACAAAAGTTATTTCGCATTATTTGAGTCCTGGACTACATCGTTACTTCCCATAGGTGAGATCACAAGATCACAAGATGACGTCTTAAAAATAAAGTTTCACATACCAAGACACTCAATCCTGATGCACTGGGTAAGTGGGTCACCGGAGTGGCCAGGAAGGCAGGCGCACACGGGCCGCACGCTGCCGTGTATGCAGTGGGCACCAACCCCGCAGGTGTGCGGGCCGCAGCGGACCTGCGTGTCCGAGATCGAAGGGCCATGCTCGAAGAGATTCCGGCCATAGTAGTTGCGCGGATAGTAGTTCGTGTAGCGTTGGGCTGTTGACAGATTGACAAAAGTTACCCAAAAAATTGTTAACAACCTATAGCGTCCCCACTGCTGGGGCACAGGTCTCCTCGTGCTCGGAAAGGTTAAGACATATTCCACACACGGGATTGGACCCCATCCGAATCCGGTCCGGGCTAGTGGAGATTTACCATAAAACCAAAAATTAAATGGACCGACCATTAACTGAAGATAAGAAAGATCTCCTTTAGACCCAATCAATTAAAGAAAGTATGGATGAAGATAAGTGAGACTTTATAAACATTGCATATTGAAGTAACTGGCCAGTGTAATGTAACTACAAAATAATTACCAAACTGGTTTTGTGGAATTTTATTTTATTTTTAACTCCCTCACTAATAAACATCGTCTGAGTAAGTACATAATTCAAAATGAGTGGATTAAAGAGTGGACTAGTGTTACGTGGACTTAGGAACAGAAATAAAACAATAACAATTATAAATCCTCACACAAATAACAACCTCTTTAAATATTCTTAAAATGACACGAGACCATAATAGACCTTGGCAACAGACCATAACTCGATGCTAAACAGATTCCGCCCACGCCAGGGTACTACGTCCTCCCTCATTCATCAGCTGGAAACTAAGCCAACTAAGTTAACATATGTACCTACTTAATTGTTTGTATTGTTTGTTTGTTACAGATTTATATGTACTTAACAAGCCTAGTCTCTACGTGGGAGTGGTTCCGCGTGGTCTATGCGATAGGCCTTGGGAATATTTTTTGCAATTTCAAACGTAGCTATAGGAACTAGGTAGGTAGGTGAGCGTATTATATAAACTTCGTGAAGTTCTGCAGTGCTATGCTACATTTCTCTTAATCGGTATACTATCTTATCATATCGGCATAACAAGTTGATCACCTTAATAACTTCTATACAAGGTGGGACAAGAAAACTACACGGATGTGATGATTCATATTAAGACCTCTAAAAATTCACCTTATTTTTGTAACTTTGAAGTTAACTAAGTATGTATGACGGGACGAGACAGATTCGCAAAGCTAGGATCTTTCCGCCCACAAAACTGCTTCCATACACGGTCTCCATCGTCGATTAATAGCATCGCTTAACCTTGACAATCGACAGTTTGTTTGGCCAGTGATAAAGTGAAACAATATTGTATAATATTATTGGTTGGTAACTCCAGAGTTTAGATGACATCATAGCTGTTAGTGTGAGAGAGACCTTAAAGTTAAGTACTTAGGTAATTTATTTTAGTTTTAAAGTTGGAATTCCAATAAGTAGTTAAATAGGTATTATGTCATTCAAAAATGTGATTTTAGGTATTTGAATTTTTTATGTTAAATTAAATCATTGTTTTATTTTCTTCGACGATCACATTTGCCATCTCACTAACTTATATAAAATGCACTGAAATGAATAAATCTAAATCTGATACCCACACTGATATAGCAAAGATGGTATGCTATACTCGTGGGGAAATTTTAAATAAATCAAATTAAAAAAAACTTACGATTCGCTTCAACTCCAACTTTAATGAAGGCAAGAAGCACCAGTGGTGCTATCCAAAGCCGTCCCTCACCCATCTGGAAACTGCAAGAAATTTTTATTTAAAAAAAATATTTTAATCAAAGTAAGAATTTTAAAATAAAGTTTTTGAAGTTATAGAAAAGTTTCCACTTTTCACGTCTCATCTATCGTACCAAAGATAAAATATGAATAACTGAATAAAAATAAAACGTGAATTTTGTGTAATTTGTGAATCATTTTATTTACATAACCATGTATTTATTTATTTAAGTACACTGTTGATTTCACCATATTGTTGCCAAATTAAAACATATGCTCTATCTACTCGAAGGTATTCCAATAAAGATGTCGATTTATTATGATGTCATAAGTACCTGTGCCTGAAAAGGGCGACTAAGTTGTAAGTTCCTTTTTGTAACGACCATCTATTTGTACACTTAGTTTCGCAAATAAATACTTTGACTTTGACCTAGGCAATTTTCCACAAAACTGAAAATAAAATTACTGTACGTCCAATAATAAATAACCATTTATGTTATTCTTTTCTGTCAGCATAGCCTACTAAGAAACATACATATAGGTCCCCGTGCATGATCACACGTGTGCTTGCTTATGTAAAGGTATTTTGTAATATTCTATTGTTAATTTCATTCATTAACACAGGTTAATGAAATCGCTATAGTTACCTAAATATACCTATACTAGTTAGACGTCATTCATCATTCATTACCGTCAAGTTCATTCATACTGTGACTAAATTACTTCTATTTAAGGCTACGAACGCGGTAGCTCTTATTTATTTATACAAGTACATTAACTTTGTCCAGAGACAAAGCTATATTTCTATTAATAGCATTTAAACTTGTTAAATGTGCATTCGTAAGTGTAAGAACTTATTGAAATATCTTTGGCAGATACGTAACAATTCATTTGGAAATTTCATCAATTCCGCCATCTTTGAAAGTAACAGACGTTGACTGAGTACAATAATTGTAAACCATAAATATTTCGTAATTATTTAGTATATGTAAACGTAAATTATTATATTGAACAATGACGTCGTCATTCACAATTTCAAAGAAGTTTACAACAAAAATTATAAAATATAGTAACTCAGATGACTAGCAGTCAACTAGCGGATTTACGATCGTGATACGTATTCTAAATCCTGACGAAAATACATGAACTTTAAAAAGATTAAGAAAAATCTAGTCTTTTATTATTGGATAAATGGCTTAATTAAATTAAGATGTAGGTAATGAAGGTATGTCTATAATATATATCAATACCGTTTTTTAATCTATCTTATTAGACGTCAGTTCTAATTAGTTAAATGTAAATTAGAGAACTAATCAATTTTATATTTATCATTTTAATTTGTTATAATTCTGTTTATTCATTTTAATGTTATTATATTTGAGGTTTTTTACTAACACGGTAAACTTTTAACCAATTACTGTCGAAATACTCGTATAATTTCGAAATAGGTAAATTACTCAGTCACGCAGCGACCCTTATACTTTCCTAGTTTTTAACAGTTGAGAAATTCTTAACAAGTGTACCTCAAAAATAAACACTAAGAGGCCTGAACATATCACATTTCAAAAATATAAATAATACTACTTATAGTTATGGTTATAGAACACGGGGCGAAAGATATTCATTCAGCAATTACAGTCACTTCTCTCCGGAATATATTTTTATCACTATTTCACTTCCATTCTTTTTAAAATATTTTTCAATAAAAACTTATTTTTTAATTATTATCTCGACACAACACTTACGTCTATTCGTATGTCTGTGTCCGAAGAGGAAAACAAACCTCAGGACGTGTCCAACGGCCTTATACTTGTAATACGCCTACGCACAGGTATCACTATTCGCATACTTACCTACATTACGAATCTCATTGTTTTTTTTTTAAATATGTCTGGAGTCCTAGGGTCGCCTGCCTAATGAGGGTTAGGTGGAACACCAGGGAAAATACTTAGTAGACTTTCACACCTTTATTGAGCCCTGACAGGCAACAGACTACTTCAAAAAACATTAACTATCAAAAATATTAAAAGGAAAATATAAAAACATATAATATTAAAAAAAGGTTTGATGACCAAGGCTGCCAGCGACAATGTCAATAAAATACATTTTTTCTCCTAAAAATAATAAAGTAAGATGGTTGTAGGTAGCTGAATATCTACATATCTATAATTTTAAATAGGTGTTAAAAATCGCGTATGAGATTTTAAAGGGTTACTCAAAATCAAGTATAAAATACCGGAAAAATATTGAACAAATCCGAGCAATTTTTTTATGTTTTCCCATACAAATTCTTGATTTACTATTCAGATTTAGTATGGAAAACTGAAAAAAATAATTGAAGATCGGATTTTTTCTGATCGGATTTTGCTTGATTCGAGTAACCCCTTGAAATTTCAAACTCCCTTTTTTTAACACCCTGTACACGAGGATAATGTTTCTTAAAACAGATCGTTACTCTATATTATTTTATCTACATAAATTAAGCCTAATATCACAAATACTAAACTTACTGAAAGTAGAAGGATCGCCTATCGGAGGCCAGGACAAAATTTTTGGTCTTTAAAACAATCATTGTTTAACAATGGAGTAAGTACCTCATCATAATACAATGTCTCTAATAAAACCAGCTAAAACTAAAGTTCATACAACTCGTGACTCCGTTAAAAGGCTCTACCTATACTTTCCCACCTTAAATGACTGATTTTGGTTCTCTTAACAAATAAAGTTAAACATGACGTCAACAAAACCGAGAACCTATTTTAAATTTTTTGTTTCTCAGAATAAAACATGTAACAAAACAGCTAAGTATAAAAAAATATTATTATTTTGTTTTCCTTATATTTTTAAGAACTCGTTTACAAGCCGACACATTAAATTCCACGCCTATCCATAACTATTCTAGTCAAACGGATTATTAGACGTATAACGATTACAATGACAGTTTTAATGAAACTTGACGAGTTGTTTTAAAATGCGCATTGAATAAATATTAAAAGGATGTGAATGAAGCCCTAGAAAATATGTTTGACTTTATCAAGACTTTATAAAAAAAGGTAATTGGGAAATTACAATGCGTTTGTACCTACCTAAATAAAATCTTGCTATGACCAGTTATATGGATTTGACAATATTAAGTGTAATTCTTAAATAATTCACTGGGTTCACTACAGACTAAATTAATTAATACTTCATCTTCATTTTTATCTTTTTCAATCAGATTTCGCTTTTCACGAGTAATACAACCCACATTTGTTTAGGTTACGTAAGCATCAGCTTTTGTTATGCGGACACGACAATACGTTTGCTTTTAATTTGCAAATATTTTTTTCTTTTATTTTTCAGGGTGAGCCAAATGAGTGGGTCTAATGTAATGCAATAATTAACAATGCCTTAACACAAAATAAGTAGGTATGTACCTTTGTTTAATGAAGTTGTTTAATAACTGATCACGACAGAAAGACTTGGAATGAAAACGGTTAGAAATAGCTTAGCTATGAACAGTTTTATAAGCATGACATGTAAATATATATAAGTATAGCTATAATAGTTACAATAAGTTTTAGCATTAAGGTGAATTTTTTTAAGAGTTTTCTTTTAATAACTTTTTTATTTATAACGCTAGCTTAAATATTTTTTGTTATTTAGATAGTGTATGTCTGCCTCTATTAAATAAAAGTATTAGAAGGCAGACGTAGTTAGTTTAAGCTAGATATAAGGAAACATTTTTATTTTAGTTTTTAGGTCATAAGTATGTTAATTAGGATACCTAGATCGATTTTTTTGTGATAAATAGTTAGGAAGTACCTGCCTGCATTAAATAAAACTCTCAAAATCAGGTACAGATAGGTAATCTAGGTATAAATTAGAAATTTACTTTTTTCATATAAAGTTGATTTCTACTCTAGTTTGTAAGTTAACCTTTATTAAAATGTGGCATTTGGGTGTGTTTTATTCATAGAAACTATATTCCGATCAGAAAAACCCGGAAAACCCCCGGGAAATCGGAGTTTGCGCAAATTTCCCCGCTTCCCATACAAGCCGTGTAGCTTTATATGAGGGGGGCGGGAGGCGGAGCCATATAATAAATATATATGCGCAAACCGAAAATCGCTCGCCAGAACGAGATAGATGATGACGGCCTGGGCCCTGTACTATAAAGATGACAGGTGACAGGTGACAGGCGACAGGTGACAATCTACAATTTTACAATTTCCTGTTCTATAAAAATTACAGGTGACAAAATTGTCATGGTGGAAAATTTACATATTTGTCGAAATGTCATGACAATTTTAAATATTTCTGTTCTATAAACATTTTCGCGTGACAGGTGACAGGTGACAATTTGTCAGGAAAAACTTGTAGAATTTGCTTTATAAGACAGGAAATTGTAGTGACAAGTTTACATATTTGTAGATATGTCAGAACAATTTGACATAGGGTATAGGGCAATGTCGAGAATCGAAACACAAAACAAAACGGCGCTTTGAACGAGTTTGATTGAGTGACCGCGAATTAGAAATCAATTATGGTTCTTATATCTAGTTCAGAGAGTAGCAGTTATAATGAATACGTGGAACTTAATTCACGGGAGAGAGTTAACTTTTCTGTATCTCTTCAATATTTCCAATCTTTGTTGAAAATGCCTAAGACTCTTAATGTTTCTGCCACTTCCTTCCATTTTTTAATTTTATCGTCATGCGTTAATGTGTCACTAAAACGACCGAATAATATATTTTTGTTTTCATTACTTAAAGAAAGGATGGTTAATTTATTATTTTGCTCCATCGTAGCGAAAATGTAAGACCCAGCAACTTAAAAAGAACCTAAAGAACTTAAAGAGTACCTAGTTATCATGATTTTACACCTACCCGCATTAATACTCATTTAAAAAAAAATTACAATATTGTCAGTTACCATGACAAATTTGTCATAGTTACGGACATACTTATAACCTACAATTGTCATCGAAATCCGACAGGCGATTTTTTTACAATTTGTAAAGTTTTATAAGACAGAGTTGACAGGTGACAATGCGACTGCTGTTTACCAGTCACATTTTTACAAGTTTGTCACGTTTATAATACAGGACTTGTAGTGACAACTCGACAAATTTGTCAAAATCCGACAAATTTGTCGAATTGTAATCTTTATAGTACAGGGCCCTGGCGGGCGGTTAGTAGGTTAGTATCTTTTTTATTAAGAAAAAACAGTGGCGTAGCGTGGGTTTTCGCCGCCCGGGGCCGATCGAAAATTTGCCGCCCCTTTCTATTTTCAACATTAGTAAAAAAAAGTCAACATACTATAATGCATGGACTACGAGTAAACAGTCAATTACTCGTCGACCACCAGTGGGACAATGCGGTGGGACCACGAGTCGGGAGCGAAATAAAACAGCAAAATTCTGTAATCAATTAAAAATTATGTACTTTTCGTGTTTTTTTAAAGCAAAATCTTGTATACAATCGATGTTATATCACGTTCGATTGCTAATTGCTCATATAGCTAAATTTGAAATCCGTAATACTAATTGAACCCCGCTGGACATCGAAGTTGCAACCTCCTGATGTGATGCGAGCGCATAATATTCTTCCGTGGGCGAGCGCTCACGAACATAAATAATATTTATAAAAAGCGCGAGCGAAGCGAGCGCCTAATTTTTTAAGATATCTAATAATGTTTATGTTAAACCAACAAAAACCCTTTTACTTGGAGTGCTCAGCGACGTTTCAGTTAGGGTAGGTACCCCAACTACCAGGGTGCTTGGCGCCCCCATGAGCTCGACGCCCTGTGTCTGTGCACGGGTGACACAACCCAAAGGCCGGTCCTATTTAAAGTAACTGTACGCCGTTGCTGTACGGGTTTCATTCTTCTATCTATCTATCAGCCGAAAGAAGTCCACTGCTGGACAAAGGCCTCCCCAAGGATTTCCACACCGACCGGTCCTGTGTTTCATTCTTCATACGATAACATTTTATCTGGGTCATTTAACTTTGAATATTTTTTATCATATAGGAAGGGTATCGATAAGGCCTTATTTTCGCCCCATCCCCGACATGAATTCTTATATGTGCATTAGGTTTACATGAAAGTGAATAGTAAGATGGAATGAATAATATGCCAGAATATTTTCATTTAACATAATATTTTGCAGTTCATGTTATTATTATGGGAAGGTTTTATGAAAAGGTGAAATCATGAATTTAATCAACTTTATTTGAGTAATTTCGAAACTTTTCAACATTTTTATCCTACACTCCCCATTTAGTCTTCATTCTCGTCACTCCCACGGCCTTCAACATCTGCATCCATTAAACAATAAATTGTAGTCGCACGGGACTCTTTGGGTACTATGATCTTGATATCTGCAGTTACTTAAATACCAGATTACGGAGCCAATATGAGCGCAACAACCAACAAGTCTTGCCCTTACTTTGCATTGACAGTACTAGAGTATTATAGTGGTGGAACTGTATTATATCCAAAGAGAGTATATTTTAGAAGCTAGAATGCCTAGATTGAATTTATATTCTCAAAATATCACGCGATTCTTTATGTAAAAGTATTTTCTCCGTCACTCCTGCACTTCACCGTCAAAACAACGAAACGACATTAAGCTTGTGCCGTGGTGGCACTTTAATTTTATGTATTTATAAAATGATAAATTTTTTTTTCACTTTTTTTTTTTTTTTTTTTTATGGCAGAGGTGGCAAACGAGCAGACGGATCACCTGATGGTAAGCGATTACCGCCGCCCATAGACACCCGCAACACCAGAGGAGTCACAAGTGCGTTGCCGGCCTTTGATTTGGGAGTACTTTAAAATCGTTTCATTTCCATTTATCTATGAGCGCAGGGTGGAAGCAATGCCATTTTTAAATATATTGTACAGTAACATAAGAACATTAAAATAAAATAAAAAAGAAAGTGCTTCTTACATGCGCTCTATATAGAAAAAAGGTTATTGATTTTTTTTAAATTGTAAAATCGTTTCATTTGTATTTATCTATGAGCGCAGGGTGGAAGCAATGTAATTTTTAAATATATTGTACAGTAACATAAGAGCATTACAATAATATTAAAAAGAAAGTGCTTCTTACATGCGCTCTGTATTAATAAAAAAGTGGAATATTATTGAGTCTTTTTAAATTGTAAAATGGTTTTATTAGTATTTATCTATGAGCGCAGGGTGGAAGCAATGTAATTTTTAAATATATTGTACAGTAACATAAGAGCATTAAAATAATATAAAAAAGAAAGTGCTTCTCACATGCGCTCTATATAAAAAATAATTGAAATGTTATTGAAAATGTATCATTTTGAACGAAAATCACGGTTAGACCGAAGTTTAGCGTCCCACAGCTAATATTAATTGTAGGGTTTTTCTTTAATATACATATTTTCTTATCAGGTATACAGTCTACTTTCTGGATGTATAAAGAAAACATCAAATCGTATACATCTTTTGTTTTCGTTATTTTGGGGCGAAAATAAGGCCTTATCGATACCCTTCCTTTGATCGCGATTAATTTTTAATTACCTTTAGTTAAGAGATGCTTCTCTCACAATTGGCACTGCTAATGTGCTAATGGCAGCTGTTAAAAATATTCTTAACATTATGATAATACAGGGTGACTGGTTGAACGACGGACATATTTAAGGAGATGATAGGCTAATTTAGTATTAAAGTTTTCAACCATATAAAACAAAAAATCATACAATCAAAAAACACAACTTACATATTTTTTTATAAAACGCAACTATTCTTGTTTTCTAACTCTATGCCTAGGTACTTACCACTCCCACAGAGTGCACCTTCATGTAGGATACGTTACCCCAACCACTGGAATACCTGCAAATGCCTTCCTGCAATCCGCGTACTTTCACATGGGTAATAATCGAAGTAAATTGCTTTGTGTGGGTTTACTGATTAACGAAGGATTCTTTCCTCGTCCTTGATCAAGGCTAGGAACTGGAGGAAGGCCAAACGCTCTAAGTCTCCTAAGAAGTCCTATGACGGCAGCTTATGTAATTCGTGATACATTGCAATGTGACGTTAATTCACGTCTAACAACACTAGCTTACTATTTACACTAGCTTAGTATTTAGTAAAATGTAGAAGTGAACTTTAAAATTATTTTTTAAATAATGAAAATTAAGGTCATGTTTTTTTTTTTACATATTTGGAATGTGTATCGGCTTCTTATTCACCTCCTTAAATGCGTTCGTTGATTTACCAGTCACCCTGTATTTGGTAAACACTCTTCAAGTTTATAATATATTTTAGTAAGCCCAGTGAGCCAGACATAATTATGTATCTCTTTTTTAAAGTCTGGGTCTGTTGCAGCTACAAAAGTACGAAGAAGTACACGCTCAAGTTTGAACTTTTCACTATTAGTAATATCTTGAGGAGCGTGATCTAAGTCTCGTCATCGACGCCTAATAAGACCGAATAACACTAGGTAAAAAAAAAGTGGCGCTCGCCGCCCATATCCATGTGCCGCTCGCCGCTCCTGTCCATGTGCCGCCCGGGGCCATGCCCCCCCCCCCCCGGCCCCCGCACGCTACGCCACTGAGAAAAAAATTGTAAAATCATATAATTATGAATAAATGCATTTCCGGGGGTGAGGGGCTAACCGAGCGAGTTTGCCTATATAAGCAAAATGCACGGATCGCTGGCCAGCAAATTTTTATATAAATAGGTATGAGGTGGTTGGTCAGCGATCCGTTCAGTCATTCGATAGGCACCGTAGAAAACACCTCGGAGAAGAAAAATAAGAAAAGGCAGGAAAAGCTCGCTTGGTTGGCTCTCTCGCTCCCCCGGAAAATCACCACCTGGATTTCATTTCACTTCACTTCGTTTATTGGAACGAGGTGCCGCCCACAATAACTACCTACCTAAGCAGCCCTAGTTTTAGTACCTATTGGGCGCTTTTACGTAAACTGTAAAATAAACCGCACAACACTTCCTTATAACTTAACTCCCAAAGCGAAGGGTAATGTAATGATTTTCAATTTTTCAAATATATGTATGTGTGTCCGTGTCAGAGTTTCAGAGTTACCACCGGTGACTAAAATGCCTTAATGGATTTGGAGCATAAGCTGTCGTGTAATTCGTCTTGGTCCCCAGTTTGAGATATGTATAATATATTTGATTCGCAATCGGGTTTGTATTTTACAGGTTCTTCACCAGGAGGTCGCCGCTTCGATTCCCGGCGGCATCCAAAGTCGGACTCGGTTTGGTAGGTGATAGCACAAAATAGACACAGAAGGTCCGCTCAATACAAACCACTAAAATCGTAAGCATATACATGCTTATAGAAATATACGGTCGTTCGAGGCAAGGTGACGATCGCACAGTACGTGATTTTGCCTTCAACGACCGTATACGTCTATAAGCATGTATTACTTAGGATTTTTGTGAGCGTATTGAGCGGACCTTCTGTATCTATGTGTTTTGTGGTGATAGGGCATTTTCTGCGCCCACCCGGCTAAGCTATCACCATCTTATCTAAGTCCTACCGCAAAACATCAACGTTAACAGTATTTATGTGTTCTGAAGTGAATATAAGATAGCCAGATCGTGATCTTGATCAGCCTGCTTTCATCTTTGGCGTCATCCTCACTTACCATGATGCCAAGAAGGATAAAAAAAGATATACCTATACATTTGTACATAAGTGTACTAATCTGTTCACTACCCAGTAGGTAGATACATTACAGGTCGCGTCAAACTTTAAGATCGCTGAAGGGTACTGAGTGGGGGAAGTGTGCGTTCACTTGGAATCCTCATGCTCGAATTTTGATATTCTGATTATGCCAATATTTATTATCTAATAGTGCCCAAAGGAAAAAAATGTGCTATCGTAGTTTCAGAGAAAATCGAGTTTTTCACTGAGGCTGCTAGCAGAATGTTTCGCTGGCAGCCTCATCTCTGGAACCAAGGAACTACTTCGAAATTCGAGCATGAGGATTCTAAGTGAACGCACACTTCCCCCACTCAGTACCCTTCAGCGATCTTAAAGTTTGACGGGACCTGTACCCAAACTTTTCATTCTTCCGAGACTGTCCGCTAGCACAGACCACCTAAATCTAAACATAACCATTAAAACTATTAATACATTAATTGCTTTATATAACCATAAATGAAATGTCATCAAAAGTGCAAAAGACCATTTTTCGATTGACAATCATTTAGTTCATCCCACTTAAGAAGCGCCTGAGCAACATCTGTCGCTACATTCGCAAAGAATATCGCGCCATTTATGGTTAGATTTTTTTGCTGTACCTTCTAAAAAGAACAGGTGCTATACTAGTTTCGTATTAATTAATTATGTAACCAACATCATCTCGTATGTACAAATTAGGTGCTATGGGTAATGCTAAATATTCGAATATGAGTCACTAATTTACTCTGAATGGCGTTCTTGTTTGTAATGTAAGTTGTAACACACAGTTTTCGAACTAACCATATGCATCACAGTTTGTTACAATATATCTAAATAGATGTTTTTACATTCTGTTGGCTCGTGAGATGGGATGGATAGTGGTTTGGCCGAATAGCCGGATACCGAATATTCGGCCAAATTATCCGGCCGTCTAAAATGCCTGCAAACTGATGGTATCCTTGAATACTATGACGCGACTGAGTGCAGTTCTAATCCGGTGGTGGCACCCGCACTTTGCATTCGGGTACTTTCGGATTGATTCGGTCTTCCTTGGGGCTGACACCTAGCGAGTGTGGACAGTTTCGATACCCGCTTGTTTTTTTGACAAACATAACGTTTTTAATTCTTCTTCTTCTACTCAGCGTTATCCCGGCTGGAGCCAGGGTCCGCTTTCCGACTCAATCTACTCCACTTTGCCCAATCTTCAACATCCTCTTCAGTGAGGTCATTTTCTCTCATGTCCGCCTCGCAACGTCAAAGCGGACCCTGGCTTCGCTTTCCGACTCAATCTACTCCACTTTGCCCAATCTTCAACATCCTCTTCAGTGAGGTCATTTTCTCTCATGTCCGCTCTCACAACGTCAAGCCAGCGCTTACTGGGCCTTCCAAAGGATCTAGGACCATCAACGATAAGTTCAAGCCATCTTTTACCAACGTACTCTGGCAGTCTGCGGCTCACGTGACCTCCTGCAATTTATCCGCTACGTCTCGGACACTGAGGCTACCACGGATGTGCTCGTTACGGATGCGATCGAGTCGCATAACGCCACACATCCACCGCAGCATTTTCATCTCCGTGACGTAAAGCTGCTGGACATGTCTTCCAAGGACTGGCCACGTCTCGCTGCTATAGAGTGCAACGGTTTTAATTATAGATACAAATTAAATCGTGCTTCTGGTCCTATTTTGATTTATGTTTATAAAAATGGCAAGTGTACCGAAAATATCGCCTTTATGGACGTATTTCGTCGAAGAGCAACAATTTGCCAATGTGAGGTGAAAATTTCTCGAGGTGGCACTGGGAAGAAGGCAGTATAACCTCGGCGCTCAAAAACCATAATTACTACCAAATTAAAAAGTGCCATTGGGCTAGATTAAAACTAGTTTTATTTTGTGTGTTTTCGATGATTATTAACAACATTCTAACTATCCGGCGGGGGCCGGATAATTGAGCTACTATCCGGTATCCGGCCGGATACTAAAATATTGGCCGGATAGGCCGGATACCGGATAGTAACTGGATATCCGTCCCATCTCTAGGTTCGTCTTTTTCTTCTACCTAGAACATACATTATTTGCTACCACGCGAAAATCGGGAAGTGTTAACGAAGCGAAAAGCCCAAATAAACTCAGCGCAAAATAAAAATAAAACAATAAAGTTTTGAGGCACCTTTAACGAACGTACATCTGACAAAGGTACCTTAAAGCTTTGTGAAATACAGGGTGTAAAAAGACCACTTTCGGAAACTGAACAACTTTTACTAACAAGACCAACACCGATACTGGTGAGAGTTCAGTTAGAATCCTCATGATCGAATTTCAATATTCTGATTATGCCAATAAATACTGACAAATAGTGCCCAAATGGAAAAAATGTGCTATGGTAGTTTCACAGAAAATCGATTTTTTCACTGAGGCTGCTAGCAGAACGTTTCGCTAGCAGCCTCATGTCTGGATCTGGAACCAAGGAACTACTGCACCAATTGTTATGAGTTATATGTCAACAATTAGTGCTGATATAGAGCCTCCTACCCACATGCAAAATTTCAAAATGAATGCTTCAATAACACCCAAAATATAACGGTAGATTGGTTCCAGCTAGAAGTTTGAGACCAAAATGATGTCAAAAAACTCTGCCTAAATGGTGCCTTCCGATACAAAACTATCCAGAACTTTAGAGCTTCTTATGTAGTCAGGATCTCAAGTTTAAAATCTACAGACATTTGCATTTTGTTATTGCTTAAAATGACGTTGCGGATGCACTAACAATACGCAAACATACTGTATATATCTACCGTTATATATGTTTAATTATAACGATGTATGCCAATTACTAAATAAAGAATCTCATCTAATCTAATCACTTCATTAAAAATGTCTATTATAAAAAATATGTCGTTCATGTTCATATCTGTCGTTAAAAGTTCCACTAATTTCTCAAATAAAACGTTAACACAACAAGAGGTAGTTATTTGTATGAAGTATTCGGGATGTGGAAATAATTACCCACTTTCTAGGGTAAAATATTTTTCCTTCGCTGGTATCCCGAATATCCAATATAACCCGACTTAATTCAAATGGTGTAACTGCTACGTCTCAATGTATGTATCAAGATGGCCACCTAATTCGGTCGGATAATACAAAAAACTAGGGAATACTTTAGGTTGATTTTTCATAAAACTATAAGCTGATTTTGAGTTAAGAGGTTAGCAGAAGAAGTATATGACGCTAACCATTTGATTTCATTATACTAAAAATTGTAAAATTGCGAAATGTGAGCACTTATCGATGAAATGTTATATTGGGCTCTTTTCGCAAATCCCGGCTTTTACAACCAATAACACTGCGCTTTTCACGTAATTTCTCTAGACTACTGATTTGCTTGCCTACAGTCAACTGTAGGCAAACGACCAAAACCGCATACGCGCGAAAGGGACAAATGATGGAGATTGTATCCCGCTCACGCACATTAGTTGAGTAGTGACATCATCTCTTTCTGTCGTTATTATTATTATTCCATCGCCAAATCTATACAGGGAGTCCCAAAACTAACGCGACAAATTTTGGCCGGTGATAGCTTTGATCAAGACCTATCAAAATAACGAAACATATGTTCAGCAAAAGTTTATGGTTTTCGATTTATACCAGATTAAAAAAATATATATGAAAATTATTACCTTGCGATGGGTCTTTTGAGTTTTTGTTATAAAAACCCACTTAATTTGTATTTTCTTTTGCACTCAAATATTGTTGATTAGTGTCTCTACCCGAATCTACTATTTATTCTGCAAAAAAATTAAAGATACCATCAGAAATGCATCATCAATTCAAGAAAAATCTTTAAACATATCCGATAATTAAACTTTAAACATCGGCGACGTAAAAAAAATATTGAATGATTTTGTCTCATATGCTATAAAAAATCCTTGTTTCATGCCCATTTTATAAATGTATAATACTTGGATATTTTCCTTGCAAACATTGAGTTAAATGCTATTTTTGACCTCAAGATGCTGATTTAAAAAAAATCTTTTATTAGAGGTTTTTCAAATATTTATTAGATTAATTTAAAATAGAAAGGAGATCATGTGTGTGTTCTGCAAGGTCACCTCACCGTGACTTACTACATGAGATAAAAAAAGAAAAAACCGGCCAAGTGCGAGTTCGATTCGCGCATGAAGGGTTCCGTACCATCGTACAAGAAACTCCAAAAATACGTCTCTTGTATGGTGACCCCCTTTAGTTTTTAAATATTATTTTATTTTATTAAATTTTTTAGCGACTATAGTAATACAAACTTTGTGAGCATTTCAATCAAGCGTCTACCTCTTGCTATTATTAAAATCAAGCCAAAACCACCCAAAAAACACGTTTCTAGTAGGGTAGCTCCCTTTAATTTATTTTTATCATTTTTTGTTATAGCGGCAACAGAAATACACACTCTGTAAAATTTCAATCGTCTACCTATTACGGTTCATTAGATACAGCCTGCTGACTGATAGACAGGCGGGCGGACGAACGACGGACGGACGAACTTAGTACAATAATAGGGCCCCGTTGGCCTTTAAACTTTGAACCCAAAAAAAGAAACATTTTGCCGCCACTTTTCCGTCGTTCTTCCAAAACAACGTCTTCGTCTTGTCTACTTCGGCCAGGCAGTCTGCCAAACAGTAGCTTGGGTGTATTCAAAATCTAATAGTACAGTAGTCTCCGATTAGGGTACTTTTGTGGCACAGTGTCGCCGCTGCTCTGTCATTCTTGCGATTTAAATTAAATGCTCACAGAGTTTGTATTGCTATAGTCGCTAAAAATACAGTAAAATAAAATTATATTTTAAATTAAAGGGTCCCCATACAAGAGACGTGTTTTTTGGAGTTTCTTGTACGATGGTATGGAACCCTTCATGGGCGAGTCCGACTCGCACTTGGCCGGTTTTTTTATCTCAGGTAGAAAGTTACGGTGACTTTGTAGAACACACACATGATCTCCTTTCTATTTTAATCAATCTAATTATTTTTATTTGAAAAACCTCAAATATAAGATTTTTTTAAATCAGCACCTTGAGGTTAAAAATAGCAATTAACTCAATGTTTGCAAGGAAAATTTCCAAGTATTATACATTTCTAAAATTTACATTTACATTTACATTTGCAGCTTACAGCTAAACCATTACGCTACAAATATCATTTTATGTTACATGTTTATAGAACTAAGTGGCATCCTTCCCTCAATCACTCGCTTACATTCGTTTAACAAACATACCAATCCACTGTTAAATACATCGATATGCACTGTCTCGGCGAGCACGGAGTTGAGCAGAACCAGCGCGCGCGCCACCGGCGCCTGGCTGTGCGCTAGCGTGTGCGCGAGAGGGACGGCGAACAGTCTGCTGCGATTTCGCACGCGCGTGTACTTGTAGGGTACATACAGTCTTAGTGATGTCGATACAAGTGCGTTACAGTCTATCTTACCCCGGAGCAGAAATAAAATGGGCATGAAACAAGGATTTTTTGTAACATATTAGACAAAATTATTCAGTACATTTTTTTACGTCGCCAATGTTTAAAGTTTCATTATCGGATATTTTTAAAGATTTTTCTTGAATTAATGATGTATTTCTGGTGGCATCTTTAATTTTTTGTAGAATAAATAGTAGATTCGGGTAGAGACACTAATAAAAAAATATTTGAGTGCAAAAAAATTACAAATTAAGTGTTTTTTTAATAACAAAAGCTCAAAAGACCACCGTAAGGTAGTGATTTTCAATTATTTTTTTAAATCTGGTATAACCCGAAAACCATAAACTTTTGCTGAACATATGTTTCGTGATTTTGATAGGTCTTGATCAAAGCTATCACCAGCCAAAATTTGTCGCATTAGTTTTGGGACAACCTGTATAATCCTAAAATCTATGGACCTGAATCTAAATGTAAATATTGGGTAAATAAAAAAAAATGGTAACACTGAACTGACAGCACACTGACACATGAACAGCTGACCGCGCAAAAAAATAATTTGTTGACAACTTTCAATTCAATTTTCCAATCCAAAATGTAATGACGAGTAACGATAAGAACCGGCCCAGCTAAATTACCGCAGGAACAAACATTTCATCTGGTTACTCCGCCCAGTCTACGAAAATGTCCGCCAGCAAGCTCGATGCAATGTACCGGAGTTTCCTTCTAACCAAGTTTTTTACCAAAGGATGGGGCAAACCCGAAAATCTACGAAGGTACGGAACGTGATACATTCTGAGAACGTAAACAGATTACCAGCCATGAGTGTTACATAATCAGTGTTAAGAACCTTAAGGTGCTATTTATAATGTTTATGTAATCATAACAATGATGTTTTTAGGTTATTTGAGTTCAGGAAAGTGGTGTCAAATCGAGATGAGTGCTTCAAACTTATTGAAAGGGACTACCCGGTCACTATTACTAAGGTAAATATTGTAAACAATTATAAATACCTACTTTTAAAACTTAAAGTACTTTCTAATAAGAATTTGTTTTGTGTCAAATGACCATGTACTCGAACTTCACAATTTGATGTTTCCTGAAATTTAAAACAAGAGTGTCCAAAATGTATTTAACACTGTTCTAATACTGACATCCATGCTTTGAAAAAAAACACTGGTTCGGCTTGTCTTTAATACTACTGTCATAATAGGAACAAAACCTGACGGATTGCAAGTTGCTGGAAGGTTACTTCCTGACTCCCCTAGAGCGGTACCTACCGGGCATAGTGCCTGAGGAAGCACAGAAGGCACACTTCCAAGCACTGCTGCCGATCCATTGGCCAGCACCTGGAGTCAAGCCCATGTGCCTCCACCTCGCTGGCACAGGGGACCATGTGAGTGCATCTGTGATGTATATTACACTGTTTCGCGAACCATCTTTCATTAATTTCTTGGATTAAATGGAACATAAATATTTATCAGATATAATGTCATTATTTTTTGTTATTTATGTATTATATTGTAGGTCTAGAAAATTGTTGGTGATTCACTTTTTTTATTATCATTCTTTTATTACCTAATAAATGATCCCTACCATAAATACATATACAAAGTCTGTTCAGAGCCAACCATTTCAGTAAGTATTAGGAAAGTGAAAAGAATGTCGATCTTACCAATATTATAAATGCGAAATCTCACTTCTTACTTTTTTTTTTTTTTTAATATTATAAATGCGAAAGTATGGATGTTTGTTTGTTCCGCTTTCACGCTGAAACTACTGAACGGATTGGGATGAAACTTGGTAGGTAGATAGGTAATACACTCGGTTAACACATAGGATACTTTTTCTCCCGGAAAACTTGAAGGTTCCAGGGGGATTGGTTAAAAAGTGAAAGTTTGTTCCACTTTCACGCTGAAACTACTAAACAGATTGGCATGAAATTTGGTAGGTAGATAGATAAAGCACTCGGTTAACACATAGGATACTTTTATCCCGGAAAACTTGAAGGTTCCCAGAAGAATGGCTAAAAAGTAATTTTTTTACTTCATCATGTTTCTTCCGCTTTCACACTGAAACTACTGAACGGATTGGGATGAAATTTGGTAGGTAGATAGATAAAGCACTCGGTTAACACACATAATACTTTTAAGTAAAGGCTGGAAAACAACATAGTAAAACATAGTTTAAGGGGGATCTAGATATAACATTTCCATGCCATCCTCAAGAACTGTCACAAATACAATATCAATACGGGCAGAGCTGAGGGCAACAGCTAGTTTCTTTATAATCGTCTAGAAATTCGTCATCATCTATTACAGTCAGTAAACAAACACATGTGCAACACTGTTGATCGCCAGTGAAAACAATAACAAGTCTAGCCTAGATTTATACAGCATGATCATGAAACAAAAAAAATTGGCAAGTTACATTTTTGCAATTGCAATCAAATTCATATTACAATATGTCAGTACACATTTATATGTATATTGTTCCTATGAATCATCTAGACTAGTAAAATTAAAATTATAATAATGATGGGCTCCCCATAAAAGAAAAAGTCTAACTTTAGTATGTACTGTATACAGATAATGGTCCGAGTTTAAACTTTACAAAGGTAATTAAATGTCATTACATCCAATACAAAGTCTACAAAGTTGTCTTGGGTGATTGATTTAGTATGCATTCCACTGTCTACATTACATCCTGTAGATAGACACGCATGCCGCCGGCTCTTTGGCGGCTCTCCAGAAATGGCTGAGAGTTCCTTACCCTTGACAATGTCTCGATGCATTACATAAAAGTAATATTCTAGGCATACATGACATCTAGATTACGTCAATAAGATTGCTCTGTAGTACTTATTGGAATGGGCAAGACTACAAAGAAAGAAACAAAATAAATTGAAGTTTGTTCTCGAAAATTAAAATACAACATTACATTAAGAAATCATAAAAATAGAATTTTATGAGTGAAAGGAGATCATTCAGGCTCCGTACATTTTTGCCGGCCAACAAAAAAAAATTGTATGTATGGTTAGAACTAGCTATTTGGAGCAATAGTTAATTTGACACAAAAGTTGTAGGGTTAATTCTAAGCAATGTTACATACCTTCGAAGAATTGTCATTTTCATACATTTAACGATTTCTGAAAGTTCAGATATTGCTAGAGCATATCATCTGGAGCAATTTTTATTCCATTTTTCAACTTTGGTGTCATATTAACTATTGCTCCAAATAGCTAGTTCAAACCATACGTACTTTTTTTTGTTGGGCGGCACTTTCATAAAAGGCCCAAAATGAATGATCTCCTTTAGCTTATTCGAATCTTTATTTATTAAACTGTTTGTTCAGTTTTTCTGGCGACGGCGAAA
This sequence comes from Coleophora deauratella, assembly GCA_958295455.1. NCBI lineage: Eukaryota > Metazoa > Arthropoda > Insecta > Lepidoptera > Coleophoridae > Coleophora > Coleophora deauratella. The sequence continues at coordinate 5,145,267 of OY282409.1, read as the reverse complement.
CCTGATGGTTAAACCATTGCTGAAAGAAGCCGGTATCGGAGGCATCATACTCGAAAACCCATTCTATGGACTCAGGAAACCAACAGACCAGGTGTAAGTTGCATTATTTTCTAAGTCTAAGATCTAAACATAAATTAAAACATTCATAAACAGACAATTAAAACAGCATCGTCAAGGAATCCCCTTTTGTGGCTACAGCGACAGAAGCAGCTTCATTTTTTTTACTTAGAAATAACATGTAATCATTATCATCAGTGTAAAATGTCCACTAACAATGACCTCCCCGAAGGATTGTGTTGCCTTGCCTGCAACCACTGGCTTCTCGCGACCTTTACCAGGTCATCGGTCCACCTTTCTACGCTGTGTCTTCCCGTGCGCTGTCGCAAGCAACCCGAGAACTTAGCTGCCCCAACGCCGTTGAGCCAAAGGCCATCTATTCTACTAGATACCTATATAACAAGATCTGCAGAAAAGGACGACGTCCAGATTTAAAACAGAAAGATAGGGAGAATACTGCAAGTAAATATTTTAGACTGCATAAAAGCAAATCAATTTTACATATTACTGCTGTTACTTTGGACTTTTGTTGCGGAGGAGAAACCATTACAATACAATAAAAACAATCACACGGACCGAGCGCCGCCGAATAGAAGTCGCGCCCTCGTTGTTCGCGCGCTCGAACCGTGATAAAAACATAAAACAATCCAAATCGGAGTGAGCGCGGTACTACGGCCTTCTCTTAAATCACATTACTATTTTCGGTTATATTTGTTGTCGGTCTCAGACGGTCGTCGCTCCACAACGTATCGGACATATTCGTGATGGGCGGGTGCCTGATCCTGGAGGCTCTGGTGCTGTTTCACTGGTGCGAGCGGCACGGGCTGGGGCCGCTCGGCGTCACCGGCCTCTCGATGGGCGGCCACGTACGTGCTGCTACCTATCTATATACATTATCACTATATAAACATGCACAAATACACATAATCATGCACAACCACACAAACCCATGCACAAAAATACAAACACATACACAATTACACAAACGCAAAAACTTATACTGAAAACACTATAACACATACATACCTACGGCTGGTGCGAGTCACCGCCTCTCTGTCGAGTACCAGCTGCCTGCTCGCTATAAAGATACATAAACATACACCTAAACACAAATAATCATACATTTATGCATAAACCCACTTAAAAGAAAAGTTATTGTTGGAATGAATCACACACGAGAACATAAAAATCCCGCAAATCGCCTTTTTTGGGATAAGTATAAAATTGAAAAATTCTTAACAATTCGGTATTGGTATTTAGATGGCGTCACTGGCAGCCACAAACTGGCCGAAGCCGCTGGTGCTGGTGCCGTGCCTCTCCTGGTCAACAGCCTCCGCCGTCTTCTTAGAGGTACTTTCCTCAATATGCTTATAAATGTATGCTTCAATATGTAATGTACAGGGTTACTTGTAGGCAGCCTCCTGGCTGGTGTTGATACTATTTTCACCAAAGATATTTTAAGTTGATCAGTTTCGTTGCACGAACCACCAGTTACGAGGTTTCTAATTTTATTCAATTACAAACAAAAACCCTGTAGATTACCCAATGCATGCGAATTAAAATAATATATGTGTCTTTTTCTTTGTACCTCTTCTTTGTACTTCGATAGGATTTCAAGTTTACCTACTTATATTTTAGTAAAAGCTATAATTCAGTTTTCAAGAATTTTACAGCATCCCCAGGACAATGTCCAGATCCCGATTTTGTATTTAAATTCAGGTAACAAACTAAAAAAAGATCAACACTTTCCACTACTAAGTATCTCAAACCCAAAATAAAAAATTACAGGGTGTAATGTCGCACTCGATTAACTGGGACCTGCTAGAAGATCAGTACCTCTCCGATGGCGTTTACCGCGAGAAACTCTCAAAAATGGTCACCATTGTAGACGAAGCCTTTCTGGCAGGGAAAAAGTTCGCGCGGACTTACTCCCAAACCATGGAGACAGATCCTAAAGCACACGCTCCCCTGGAAAAAAGCATAGACGCAACTCTAAAAACTGTCACAGCGAAAGGGACTACAGACTGTAAAATGAATGATGCTTCCTTAAAAAATAATAGCGCAATATCAGAAAAAGAATCGAAAAATTCCAAAATTGATGACGCTAATCTAAAAAGTAATGGTGTAGTTGACATGTACAAAAACCTGATAGATACAACGAAAGCAAAGGGAGACATTTCTAAAGGTTCCTACGCAACAATTCAGATGAGCAATCTGGAGGAGGACCTTAAAAAATTGTTGTCGGACAAAATGATAAGTCAGGAGTTGTACGATAAATTAACGTCGAACGAGAAATTCGAGTTGGATGCTGAAGACATCGAGTGTATAAACAATCTGAACGCGAACCAGCGGCTGAAAGATATATTGATAAGGTGTAAAGTTGGTGAGTCGAGATTGGTCCATTATTTAAAGTCCAGCTTCCGTGTCGAGGTGTGAAATGGTATATGTTTGCGTAGCTTTGCGTGTTCAGAATAGCGTCCACAGCACAATACTTCAGGGACCGGCCGTTTCAAAACGCTACAACTGCAATAAGCTAGCATTTGTTATATTGACTACTCAAGATACTGTCTGCATGTATATTAAGTTCCATCAATACAAAATTTGCTTATTTAACAATCGCGGCAGAATTGGTCAAAGAGCCGCCTCAAACATAGGTACATATTATGGTACTTATAGCAAAAGTAAGAACACTTCAGTTGCTCTAACGTAGTTTAAAAACGACATAACATGGTTAACGGTTTTTACAATTTAAAGCCATTTGGAGTAGCAAAAAAAATTAACTATTGAACTGTCTGTACACTCTAGTGGCAGTTTTCCGTTTTGATTTTAGCTATACCATAGATACATATGTGGCAGGTCTTGGGCCAAGCTGCACCACTCTTGCGGGAACATGTTAAGTCAAGCAGAACAGTTAAATACACTTTTGCGAAACCGTATCCAATCTTACAAAATGTTTAGAACAAGCACCTAATAAATGTATAACAGTAGAACTGCAAAACTAATTTGTTGTCATTGTTTCGTTTCCTCTAGCCGACGTCAAATCCGACTTTCAAACACACACACAACAAAAGAAAACCGAAGTCCTTCACGAGACAGTCATCAAAACCCAAGACAACGCACTTTCAAAACCGAAATCGGAACCAATAGTCTCAGTTGTACCCGCGGAGAAGAAAGTGAAAACGCGGAAATGGAACGTCTCCGACTTGACATCGGACTTCTGGCTGAATCTGCCGTTCATTCGGTCGAGCGGGAAGAAGATAGACATAAGCAAGATACATTGGAGGGACAGAGAGGCGCTGCAGTTCATGCGAGGCATTATGGACGAGTGCACGCATTTGAGCAACTTCTCGATACCGTACGACACTTCCTTAATAATTGGTGAGTTTTGGTATTCTTTGGATTGTTTACGAAGCTGTTGTCAAACAGGGTGATAAAATTTATTTTTATGTAATGGGTAATAAAATGGCCGACAGTTCACTTACTGGAAGTGGTGAAAACTGCATATGTGCATTTGATATACCAGGGGCGTTACCACTATTTTGCCGAACCTTTAAAAACTTTTAAAAATCCTTGATGAGTATATTCATTATTGGTACTGTCATACAGTGTGGTTCACCCCAACACAGTATATTCATTATTGGTACTGTCATACAGTGTGGATGTTGTCGTGGCCAGATCATAGGAATTGGCCAGATCATGAAATGACGGCAATATGGTTGAGGAGCTCCGACAAAAAAAACCGAACTGCTTTATACAGTAACACCAGCAACCTAAACCTAAAAGTTTTTTAGAACTCAACGATATGGCCAATCATGTCATTTCATGCCATGGACACATAAACTTTTTTTAGTCTGAGATGGACACTTTTCATGGATTTGACAGTTGTCGTTCCTATCATTATACAAGGTGGTGTTTTAATGCCGGATATCAACATGTCCAGGCTATTTATTATTCGGGTCGAATATGTTAACTTTTGTTCTTCCACTATTTAAATAAATAACAAAAATATTTGGACACTCCATATAAAATAGGTCAATCCGACTATCGATTTGTATGAAGAGTTAGACAAACGTTTAATTTAAGAGTAGTACAGCAAAAGTTGTCTCATTTCATCCGAATCATAGCCTGGATAATAGCCAGATGACTGGTGTAATTTGTCCCGGTTGTTTAATTATCCGCCATTAAAGCGTCACCTCGTATAGCAGTCTCTTGTGTGCGGATGTGTCTAACGCGTGTGCATGTGTTTTCCGCGTAGCTGTGTGCGCCAAACACGACGCGTACGTGCCGCGCGCGGACGTGGGCCGGCTGGAGGAGATCTGGCCCGGCGCCGAGGTGCGCTACGTGGACGCCGGCCACGTGTCCGCCTACATCCTGCACCAGTCGCTCTTCAGGTAACGCCGCTGTCAACCCCTAGAAACTTAAGATTGAAAGAGGGGGAGCCCTTCCCACTCACACCTTACCCATGTCCTGGTCTAAAAAGAAACTTTACCTTGCTATATGTAGTCTCTGTTAAATGGTCGACATATATAGATGGGTTTTTGCCCGGGCATTTTTGGGCATTTTGAATAAATGCCCAATAAACGTCCATTTACCCCATACAAATTGGGCATTTATTGGGCGTAAATGGACGTTTATTGGGCCTTTACTCAAAACTGCCCGGACAAAAACCCATCTCTATCGACATATGTTTTATAGAAGGTGTAATAAACTAAGCGTAGGATCCGGTAACTGGGGCTTCTACTAATCGTACTAAACAACTGTGAAATCGAAATGCAATTGGGACTTCTCTGGTGTTGCGGGTGTCTATGGGCGGCGGTAATCACTTAAGATCTGTCTGCTCGTTGGCCACCAATGCCATTTTTTTAAATTGTAGGTTATGTTATGTTAACAACCCATATCGTCCCCACTGCAGGGTCTCTTCCCATACTTCGGGATGGTTAGGCCGTACTCCACACACGGGGGCCAAGTCCGGATTGGTGGAGGTTGTGGCACTAGTGGCCAACCCCAGTGTCAGAAGTTTCAAGCCGCCTGTAAGTCCTCCGACATGGCTTAACGACTGCCATCTAGTGATAACAGCCGGCACCAACGGCTTAACGTGCCTTGCAAAGCACGGAAACGTTCGAGATAAATGCCACTAACAGTCAAACCCATCCAGGTTATGACCGTGTCTGTATCATAGTCAGTTAACCTGCGTGATCGACGCGACCACGCAAGCCGCACTGAGCCACGACCGCTTCTTAATTGTAGATTATTCATACAAAATTACAAAACAGCTGATCAGTTTTACTAAGAGTCCAAAATTATTATTTACGATTTACTTAGAAAAGATTTCAGCTTGATGAGTAGTAGGTGATAGCCCTGTTACCAGGTCCTACAATTAGTTTATTACATCACCTGTATAAGAGCACGTAGGATTTACTTTGCTTTGTAGATACAGGTGTTTACGAAAGTGACTTATCTACAATTTGTACAAATGGACGAGGAAGTGCTAACAACTCCTAACTTACAAAGTTTAAAAAACTTAGTTAGAATATATTTCCAGCCAAAATTAATCAGGTTGTGATGGACCTTAATATAGGAGATATTTCCTCGGTGCCTAGCTACATCAATTTTGCTAATTTCAACTTAATTCATATACCAGTAGACGCGCAAATTCATTTTCTATCGAACTGCATTCATAAGTCGTTTTCGTAAAAAAATTAAGTTAGGAGTTGTTAGCACTTCCCCGTCGAAATACATCTTTATTTTTACATAGCATTTGCTAACTGAATAAGCGATAATAAAGTTTCACGACCCAACGTCAAAACTTTTTTTATATATGTATATTGGTATTATTCCAACAGATCCTGCATTAAAGAAGCGTTCGAACGATCGAAAAACAAGTGGGTTGACGGAAAGCACATAGAATGACGGCTGCTGATGTCATCGCTTTAGCATTAAGTGCAATTGCTTGTGTCGTGGTAAATCGGCAACAGAAACTATCGAACTATCGACAAACGCGCGCCTGGCCGCTCTAGAACTTCTTTTTTCGCCTCGATTAACAAGTTTCTATGTCTAACAGTTTGTCACTAGCCTTCCCAAAAGATAGGACAGAATTTGAGCTATAAAATTAAAACCTGTTACTTTGGATGTAGAATCGTTTTTATCACTGCTAGAAAGAGACGGAACTAAAAAGTTTCCAAGTATTAATCCTTGCCTTGGTACAAAGTCTTAGATATCTTCAGTTCAGTGTTGGCAACACGTACCTAGCAAACATTATCGTGTCCATTAGCTTTTTTACGCAATGCGATGTTTAATTTTGGCCTCTTCTACTTTGTTATAAAGGCGAAAGAACAGGTGGCGCGTTTGCTGATAGTGCTATGAATCAGAGCAAAAACGAAACCTTTTTTAAATGCGAAACAAAACGTTTTCGAGAGATTTATGCAGGACAGAATTTGACTTACAATTAGTTAATTAAAGATAGAAAACAAAGGCAATTGTGCTTCTGAAATTGAATAAATCTTCTCTAAGAAACAATTTGCCCAAAATTTTCAATAAGATATTTTAAAAAAGAAAAACTACCTTTGTATAAGATTTAAAAGAACTTCATTGAACAAATCAACTCAAATCTAGCAGAACGCTTTCACATTGTGCCAAAAGCACCTAAACTTATAGCAAATGCCTCACACACAGATCCTAATTAAAATAATTTCAGGGTTTAGGTCCCAGATATAAATAGCACTAGCACTTCTAAATCACCTAGTATAAAAGTGCTCTAAAATAACAGATCATTCCGGTTATTTTTTTGCTTTTATCGATGAAATAGATAATGTTGTTTTATGTATTTATATAGTACTTCAACAAAAGCATCTCAATTTTCGTTTTTATCACCGAGAAATAAGACCTCATCTGACCTTATGAGTACTTGCTCACGTGTTGTATCACGTATACAATCTGTGGCCAGAGCCGGCTGTACCTATGGTGCAGCGCACACGGGCGGGCGCAGGGTCTTAGGGGGCGCCGAGTGTTGCTTGCGACACCTCCAAAGAGCATGCGTCGCTCGCGGCGCCGGCGCTCTCAAACACCCTGCGCCCGTGTTATGGCAGACGCCGGGCAGCGCGATAGCAAAGCAAGGCGCGCCACGAGGGGTTCCTTTAAAAACATTAATAATTTAGCTGACTGATATAACTGTTGATTATTCCATTTTGACCGCGCGCCTGCTAGAGGGCGCCAGGGTATCGATTGCACAGGCGCGCTACATAGGCTAGAGCCGCCTCTGTCTGTGGCAGTAAAATATAACCACTGTCAAGATGTTATTCCTTTTTAAACGGCGCCTTATTACGTATAAAGATGATATTTTTAAAGATAATAGTTTTAGGAGTGGTTATACTTTTCTGATACTGATTGTATAGTTCGGAAACTTCTTTGGTATTTAGTCATATTAACCAATTACTTCGTCTTGTTAACAGATAGCCCCTATACATACCGCATATAGAAAAAATAGTTTCATGTTATACGTATGTCACCAAATCAAGGGGATGGCGCTGAATACGGGGAGGGAAAATGCGGCGCTGTGATTGGCCAATCGAAACACAAGCGCTAGTAGCAGTTGTCTATACCGAATTGAATTTGACAGCTGCTTGACTAAAACCTTTACTCAAAAGTATGTTAAACTACTTTAGTGGGCGTTAAAGAAAGGTTAAACCCTAGAAAACGTTATTGTTTATCTAGACTTTACAAAAGAACTATGTATGAAGGACATTTCCTAATAGTTGGTTGACATATCAGTAATTTTAATATCATAGATTCTTCATTTAATTCATTCATGAACCTTCTTTTAACTTCATTTGATAAATCATTAGAAAAACGGGTTTCTCGTAGTTGGAAAAATCACAGTGCGCAATAAAAATATTTGTCACTAATTGCATAGATTTGACAATTGTCATCCTAATCACATTAACTCAGACTAAAAGTCTTTATCACAATAAGATTGTATATTTGCTCATATACGCGTGACGAACGAAGTGATCTTTTGACCTTTTGACTGGTCAGCGGTATATAGGGGTTACCTGCCGTCTTCACTCTTACTAGTTTTGTAAAATAGGCACAAAATACCTCTTGCAACGGTGTATACCTCACTGAACTAAATATAGAGACAATTAATTGTTGTGTGACAAAATAATTTTAGTTTTATCTCTTTAAGAATTTATTAGATTAATATTAGCCGAAAAATGAACACTAGTTTCTAAATCATGATTTAATGAAATTGTGTAAAAGTGAAAATTATTTTATACTTATTGTCGAGATCAAATATTTACAAGCCTGATGAGAAAAAAATATCGCCTACATCTCTATGAAGGAAATTATGTTACCATCATAAGTTCTATGACCTGTAAGTATGTACGTCTCCATGAAATAGACTAGCGGTATGCAAAATTTCATGGCTATTGACTGAACGCCGAACAAAGTGAAAAAATGACAAAGTGATTATTTTTTCCATCAGGCTTGATTTTTTTCATATACATACTTAATAAATATTGGTTGACTTTCAAACAATTTTGATTGTTAAAAATATACAGGCGACTGGTGAGGCCTCCTCCCTTTTTTGGAAGTCGGTTATTATTAATTGGTGTTGCCATGCCTGTAGTCAAAGTACAAACTAACGACAATTAATGCTAATTTTATAGTATAATTTTGCTGTGCAACGCTTTTAGACTAATTTTATTATAGGCCTTTTTCTTGTATATAAGATTATATGATGCTCTATTGAGATTGTACAGTGTAAATTGTATTTTTATAAATATATTTGTTATTTTTAATACTTTTTTATTTCTCAACCCTTTAGGGTTAAATAATAATGAAATTGCCTAGCTTGATACCAAACCAAAGCACATTGATCGCAATGTTCTTTATTTCTCAGAATATATCTCAAGTAGCAATTTACGCACTTATAGAAACTCCGCGCCATTCATGCTAAACAAAGAGGCGACCAACCATCCTGATCAGAATCGCTACCATCTCAATTTCTTTTTCATATTTCTCAGAATATACAAGGTGTAACAGAAAGGTGTGATAATACTTCAAGGTTGGCTTTTACAAGGTTGGTTGGCTCCTTTAGGATTCGTGTTACACTTTATTAGGGACAGTCGAACTTTCACGAGATCTGCCGCCAACTCGTAGAACAAAAGTTGACCTTTCACGAGAAGTAGACGCATACCTTGTTACATTGCTCACTGCGTAACCTTTGCGAATACACCTACTCCACAATGAAACACAGAAATTAGTAAAACAAGTAATCGTTTATTCCGTGTCATCACACTGCACTTACTCACTTTATGAAACAAAATATAAAATAAATAAATCACTTTATTTCACTCGAAAAGTACATCAACAACATTCCATAGTTGCGAGATTTTAGGTGAAAAAAGTATTGTAAATATGCCATTAGGACACTTCGTAACTATTATTTAAAGACTAAAATGCCAAAAACAAGTAACATATTCACTTACTAAATGTATTTACAATCTTAAAAAAAAAGCAGTGAAAGTGTTAATTAATTCTAAATAGTACAAAATTTTATCGTTTTTAAAGTACTTAACTCTTATTAAATAATTAATATTTTTATACTGAAACGTAATCGCTAAGAAAAACAGTGTTAATCATTTGTAATGTTTCTTACAAATCTAATATTTTTAATACATATGTATCAAAAGACAAAGGAAGGTTTGACAACCATTCCATAAAATAAAAAAGTACCAAAGAAAAGTCCGTCTGCCACTGTACACATACCAACATGTAAGAATTCACAAACACAAATGAAAACTGAACGCACCCTTACAACTATATGCAGTCCTTACGCATTCACAAACCATCAAGTATGTCACGTACATTATGTCTTATTTTATGACATGACTGCTCGATAAAATAAAAATAAAAACAAATCCGTAAAAGCACTGTAAAAATAGCTTTATAAACAAAAAAATATAAAGAAAAAAAAAGCAGTGCACTGCTACTTGTATTTTTAAATAATAAAAAAAATCCAATTTCATGGACACATATAAGTTCGACTCCTTATAATACTTAGGCACGAAACATAGCAAGCGCTGCGTTCCAGCCGCTCAGTCAAATTGCATAGAATTGTTCATGAAGAAACGCGCCTTGAGCGATTGCTATGTTTCATGCCTTCACTGCTGATAACCGATAGGGGGAAGCAAGGTTTTCTACTGGCAACATTCCGAAGAACGGGAATTTTTGACGGCCTCCACCAGGTGAACTGAAGAGATCTAGTCAGGCTTGCAGCAAGCCGCTGGATGTATGTGACTCGGAACCGCCCTGAGTGAAAGTCTATGGAGGCTTATATTCAATGGACGTCATCCGGCCTCTAAGCAGCTTACAATTAAAGTTTAAGGACTAACGTGGTGAATTCGAGTTATTTCTTAAGCAGCAAGTTTCTAAAGTCAGTGTTCGAGAGAGGCCGCTTCTCGCCGTTGCTTGCGCCGTTCGTGCTGGCAGTCGCTTGGCTCGTCGAGGCTTTCTGCAGCACGCTCGGGATGAAACTGCTGAGCTGCGTCCGCCGCCTGAGAGATAAAGAGTTCACATTCACAATCTTGTTGTTTATGGTTCACACTCACATCATTTTTTTAGAAATAATTATTGACTTATTGATATAATTCCTAACTTTGTCCCCTAAGGATATTTAATACTCTAGACTAGATTCGGCTTTGATAATATTTTTTTTTAAGAATGTAACTTTTATTGTTTAGAAAAAAAAAACATTTTGAGAAATGGCAACATTGCCATCATGATTATTTAAAATTCGTACTGACGTTTTTTTCACATACTATTCGACGATATTACAGCGTAAATATCACTGAAACAGCTCATGGGAAGTGACGATTTAGCAGAGACTGTTACACGGAGGCTCAAATAATTAGAAAAGTAGCTATCACAACTGTAGTATACTTATTATTATCGTGTCGATGGTAGCTGCCTAAACAGCGACACTTCGACCCAAAGAGATCTTTTGTGTCAACCCCTAAAACCTTTATACTTATCCTTAGTCAAAAATGTAACACATTTTTTCTACTACATAGGTCTATATACGATATACTTATATATATAAGTCTAGTAAACGTACATGCCACCCTTCGATTCCCTCTTCGGTTGTCCGAGGCTCGCGGCCGCGGCGTCCTTCCTAGGCGGAGGCGCACTGATGGCCACTTCAATATTCCTATCTCCGACGAGCAGTCCGTTGGTTTTCTCTACGGCCAGCGCAGCGGCTTTGTCGTCCGTGTATTCGATGTACGCTAGCCCTTTTGGTTTTCCGTCTCTGCAAAAGATAAATAACTGTTTAACCGTTCAACTGCAGTCGTCGTCTTAGAGTCAGTTAAAACAGAGCCGACGACGCCGCGCTCATTATTTTATTTAGCGATATATTATTGATAACACAAACAGGTTCTAACTCATGAAAAGAGTTAACGTCCTTGAGCAATGCGCATTCCTATAAAATAGCTTGTTACTTATGTGATTCTGTAAAAGTTTCTTACAACTACAAAAACTTGTAAACATACATTAATTAACCGCATTATGGTCGCATACAACATTATAAATCAAACATGCACAAATTGGTGTCTCCACCTTACCACAGAGTATCCAACGCTACTTTTACGCGATTTCCAATCCAGAATAGAATAAAGTCGACATCCTGTGCTAAGTTGTCGAATCATTAAATTTAAATAATTATTATTGTGTGGAGTACGGCCTAACCTTCCCGAGGTGTGGGAAGAGACCCTGCAGTGGGGACGATATGGATTGTTAACGATTAATTAATAAATTTTTAGTTTAATGTAATTTATTTTGCGTGCAATAAAGTGTATTTTAGTGATCAAATAAGCACTCACTTGAACGTTACGACCCTAATGTCTTTCACCTCCCCATATTTGTTGAATATCTTGGCGAGCTCCTCCTTCGTACAAGTCTCGTAGGGCAGGTTCCTGACAAACAGCTTGTTGGTCTCTGGCGTGGTGGGGTACTGGAACTGCTTGCTCTTGCCCTGGGCAGGAGCATAGCGGGACAAGAACATTGGCCTCCCGCCGAAGGGCGTGCGGTCATGCTTGATCGCTTCCTCTACCGATTCCTGGGGAAACGGTTTTATTTTATTTTTATTTTACAGATTTTTTTTTTTTTTTTTTTTTTATATGATAGGTGGCAAACGAGCAGACGGATCACCTGATGGTAAGCGATTACCGCCGCCCATGGACACCCGCAACACCGGAGGAGTCACAAGCGCGTTGCCGACCTTTGAAATGGGATGGGGGATGGGGGAATGGGGAGGGGGAGGGGGGATTGGGCCTCCGGTACCCTCACTCACTCGGCGAAACACAACAAACGTTGCTTCACGCCGGTTTTCTGTGAGGCCGTGGTATCACTCCGGTCGAGCCGGCCCATTCGTGCCGAAGCATGGCTCTCCCACGTCCATTTGGGAAATCAACATTTTATTCTTATTATACAACAAGATAATACTAGGACTTATAGCGTCAAGCCTTTACTGATTTCCACGGAAAGAGTTAAGTTAGAATTAGGATAGTTAAATGGCTACTAGTCATTTCAGTTCCTTTTTATCGTGCGGTTCTTTTTTCGGCCGCGGCTCGGTTTCCAGCGGAAAGCAAGGTTTTCTACTGACAACATTCCGAAGAAGGGGAATTTTTGACGGCCTCCACCAGGTGAACTGAAGATCTAGTCAGGCTATATACAAGTTCCAAGTGGTAGGAACTTCATATTTCCTACCTTATAAATAAGGCCTTCGAAAAGTGTAGGCCAACTTTACAGTGTAGGCTGTTCTAAACCTGCAGAAATCCATAGACTTTATAATTCTTAGCCGAGGAAAAAGCATCATACACACCAAGATCTATTAAAGTCAACATCAAAATGTTTTTTTATTTAAGTAGATGTAATGATTACCAGCTACAAATAGTACCAAATGTGAGTGTGGTCTTTCCAGACAGTCACAATTCACAACGCGTTCTGGTAGATTTTTTCTCTCTCAAGAAATGTAAACAATCTTAGAATTAACTTACCGGAGTTTTGTACTGGCAATAGCATATGGACCCGCCAAACGCTTTGACGCCAGCTTTTACCCGTAACGATACTATGTCTCCATATTTCGAAAGCTCCTCTCTTAACTTCTGTTCATCTACTCTGTAATAAAAATAAGAAACAAAATGGTTAATGCAGAACACAAAATCTTGAGGTGTCTCCAAGATATGGTTGCACATAGCGACACCCATAAATGTGAAGACTCCTTTTTATTTTCGAGCGATTACGGAGCAACGAAGTAAGGAATTCATGATAATAAACGAAATTGAGATTTGAATTTTATAGTTTTACACTAATAGAAGCTATGATGCTTAAGGGCCTAAAATACAGGACAAATGTGGATAAAGGTTAAGATACTATTTATCATTTACGTTTTTTTTTTAAATTCTAAATGGAAAGGGTTACATATATTGCTGTTCTAACTCGGTGGACCGGTGACCTAGTGAACGCGCGGGAAGCCGTTGGATGCTGGCAGCGCAAGGCCGGTCGGCGTGGAAATCTTTGGGGGAGACATTTATTCAGCAGTGGACGTCTGTAAGGTGTTATAAATGTAATAAATGTATTTTCTTTCTTTATTCTGGCTGATGATGATATCGACGACGGTGGAAATCTCAATTGACGTAAGGGATATGCAACATATGTCCCATACGTCATTTAAGATTTCACCGTCGATATATTACTGCGGCTGCGCCCAGAGAGGACGCTAAGGAGAGATGTTTACAGAGAACTCACTTGAACTCGAGGTTGCTGACAAATAGTGTGCATGCCTCTCGGCCCGCGAGCCGCGAGCCGCTCGACGCGCTGTCTGTTCGCTGCCGCTTGCTGCTTGAAGCTGGAATGTTAAAATCGCGGTTACTATCCGCCGCTCGAATCAGGGGCGCTTCATAAAACTACAGTACAATTCTTTTTTGAAAGGCTACGCCAAGTGCTTAAGGCAAGGGAATAGGCATCAACCTACCTTGTTTCAACTCCCTGGATTTTTGGCGAATATGAAGGCTTTCTAGGCTATTATTTGAGTCACATGCGACAACTTTTATTACGGATGCGGCAAGCCTGCGTAGCTATAGGTAGTTTAAAATAATAAAATAGATTTAACAAAAGAGTTCCCAACATCCTCCGGGCGCAGAGCTGCGTACGCGCAGCACAAAAATATAACATACAACACACGAATAAAAGTAATACAATTCAAAATTTTAACCTATCTGGTATCTTAACATGCCGATCAGAACGTGTGATTTGAGTATGACGTGCATTGCTCAGGTCTATATCATTACTGGACAACTCTAAAGGGTATAAACTCTGAAAAGCTCTTAATTTTTCCCCTGTAGTAGTCTTAACTCGAGCTACTCTCGCGACGCCGTCAACACCCTGGCAGATATCCATAACTATACCTAGAGGCCACTCTACACGTTTCTTATCGGTTTTGATAAGGACTACATCCCCCGATTGTATGGCCGTCTCACGCCTATTGTTGGACTTTTGTTTCAATAAACTTAAGTATTCGTCTCTGAAACGCTGCTTTGAGTAGGCGGTGAGTCCAAGAAGTTAGCGCGTCGGTTTTTAAAGTTGCCGAGATTTGAACTGCCGACTTTTGATGGCCAAATTAAACATTGGATTGGTTTTTGGTCGCAGTTTCGTAAGATCCACGAAGATGGGGAACTGAACGACGACGATAAAATGCATTTCTTATTATTGTACAAGCCATGGAAAGTGGCTCTCCAGCGAGAGAGTTAGTTGAGAGCTTCCCGCCATGCGGTGATAACTACACAAAAGCTATGGGCCAGTTACAACAGCGGTTTGCTAGAGATGAGCTAATCATAGATTATTATGTGCGAGAGCTGTTGCAAAACGGAAGCACCAACCAACCATTCTAACAATTTTATTATAATTTCCAAAATACTCTAGCCGTGCTGAAGAGGCATCTTCCTTGCGTACAGATACTGAATGAGTACCTAGCTCTTCCTCTAAAACAAACGAAGGCTCACCCTTTGAATTCGGCCAGTCTGACTTATATAACCACGCAGGCCCTTTCCACCATTCACTTTCGCTAGCGCTTTTGAGTTACAACCACGTGAGGGTAAATCGGCGGGATTTAACTCGCCTGATATATGACGCCAGTTATCAATGTTTGTCCGCCGAACAATCTCTTGAACCCTATTCTGTACAAATACACTCAAACCTGTTTGTTTTTTTAACCATGCCAAGACAATACTACAGTCTGTCCAATAATATTCCTCACAGGACATCTTTAGACTTTCTTTAACTTCCGCAGCTAATCTGGACGCCATAAGTGCTGCTAAAAGCTCTATCCTTGGAATAGTGACCCGCTTTGTCGGTGCAACTCTAGATTTACCTAACATCAAACGAACAGACACTTCACCTTTATACTCTGACCGTAAAAATATGCAGGAAGCGTATGCAGTCTGACTACCATCACATAAAATATGAAGACTATTCTCACTCTCACTTATGTCAAACGGGCTAAGTCTTCTAGGAATAGTGCATAAATTCAGACTATCCAGTTGCTGTATCCAGTCCATAAAAGATTTATTTAATTAATTCGGCAAAGGATTCCAATCTACATTTAGTAACCAACATTTCTGAATCATGATTTTAGGCAGAATAGTGGCAGGGCAAAGAAAACCCAGTGGGTCAAATATGCTTTGAGCAATTGATAAAACATACCTCTTCGTTATTTTTTTTTTCAGATTTAGGAGGTAATTTGCACTTCAATTCATCGTTACGTGGATCCCAACAAAGACCTAAAATTGATGTCGAAACCACATCATTGTCTACCATGTTCGGCCCAGTGACCCAAGATCTTAGCTCAAACTTCCCATCCCACATAATCGTCTTTGCTTTCTCTATAAAATCTCGCATCTCCTCTTCATTTCTAACACTCAATACACAATTATCTACGTAAAACGAGGTTCTTAACGAAGCAGCAATCTCACAATCATACTTTTGTAAATGATATAGGATAGTAGCGGATAGAAGATAGGGAGTGGTAGTCACGCCAAAAACAACGCGCCTATGTCGATACGTTTTCAAAACTCTTGGACTTTCATCAATATCACGCCACCAGAGAAACTTTAAATAGTTACGGTCCTCGGGGTGCAACGAAATTTGCAGAAAGGCCTTTTTAATATCTGCCGTGACTCCTATTTGACGTTTTCTAAACTGAATTAACAAGCGCGGGATCAACTCAATTAAATTAACTCCCTTTTCTAAACATGAGTTTAATGAAAACCCATCTTTGTCCACCGCAGAAGCTTCGAACACAGGTCTAATCTTCGTAGTCGCGCTGGAGTCTTTAATGACCGCATGATGCGCCATATAATGACCAGTTTCCTTATCATCATCAACTTCCTCTTCTATTATTCCACAGTCTTGTCATTCCCGAAAAACTGCATTATAGTCATCAATAATACCTATACGTGTTAACCTAGACGAAGTCGACTACAGACGCTGCAATGCTAACTCGTAATTTGGCTCTATGTTCTTCGATTTCCAAGGCAGCCTGACTTCGTACCTACCTTCAGCATCTACACTAATGGTGCTATTAAAAAACTCGTTTATCTCTGACTCTATCACTTTCTGACCTTTAACTTCAGCGTCATCTCTAATTCCTAGCGTCTCTAACCTCCAGAAGTTCTCAACATAGATATCGGTCTTATCGATGGCAAGATTCTAACTTCACGTTGGCGCTATGTTGTTAAGTTGTGCGCATCCGTAATAACTTTTGTTCTTGTACCACTTTACAAACAAACGAGGGCTTACCAATTGAGGGTAAAAAAAATACGACAAAAATTGGACTCTCCATACCAAAAATGCTCAATACGACCAATGAATTGTAGACTTCAATTTTTTTTCGTTTGCCCGGGGCATGTTCATATCCAACATGAAAATGTATATCCATAACTATTTTATTTTATTCTAAGTATGCTTTGTTACCTGACACCTGGTTCTTCTATAGACAAAGTTGTTCAGTTTTTTGAGCAGAATCCACCATTAACATTTGTCGGCGAAATCTACCTATAGTTCATTCCAATCAAAAAAAAGCAAAAGGTAAACAAACGTAGTATGCAGATGACATTGACATGTGTCAGTTCCATAGTAAGTTTGTTTACTTTTTGCTTTTTTTTTATTGGAATGAGCTATAGATATATGTATACTTCATTCCAATCAAAAAAAAGCAAAACGTAAACAAACTTACTATGGAACTGACACATGTCAATGTCATCTGCATACTATGTTTGTTTACCTTTTGCTTTTTTTTGATTGAAATGAACCATAGTTGTTATGGAAACGTAGAGTTTTACAATTCGGCATACTTACACCCACTTTCCTCATCGTCGTTATGAGATCGTTTCGTTCCGGAACTAGCACCATCTCCTTCCTTCTCCTCGACCTCCATATCTACATCTCGTTTCCGCTTCACCTCACTTTCCTCGTGGCTATCTTCGCTCTTTCTCTTCCCTTTGTTCTTTGGTTTTAAATCTCCTTTAGGCTTACTTTTATCGTATTCGTCTTTCTGTTTCTTTTTGTCGAATTTCGCCTTCTTATTCGGCGGCTGCTTGCCTTTCTGTTTTTGACCTGTCATCTTATCTTTCATAGCTTGGTAACTTTCCCGCCATTCTTTAATTTTTTCCTAAAAAATAATAAATAAAAATAATTGAAACACGCAAAAACTTCAAGAACTTTATTGTTATTGTCCAATATTTTCCAAAAACTATGTTCTTCACAGATTCACTTACCTCGCAAACCCTAGTACACTCGCGAACAGTCTCCAGCTTGCCCCAGTCGCGCTCGTAGTCCGTCCACAGCCGCGCCACGGCCGGCGGGTAGTCGGCGACGAACTTGAGTGCGCGCCTGTACAAGTCCCGCAGTTTGTTCTCTGAGGGCGGCGGCGTCCGGTTCGATTCCAGGGCAATGAGAGCCTCCCAGTACTTGGACATTGTTTTATTGTCACCGTATTCTAGAAGAGAAATATTTTAAAGAATTTATATGGGATTAACATATGTAATTTTAACAAAAACCAGAACATAAGGTCTTATTTGAGCCCCTTGTGTATGTTGTAGTTAACAACCCATTACATCCCCACTGCAGGGGCACGGGTCTCTTCCCATTACTCGGGAAGGTTAAGCCATACTCCACACACGGACACACATGAACTGAATGCAAAAGGACTGCATCACAGCTGCTTAGCACCTTTGCTTGTTTGGTTGCCACTCTCTCATTACTTGCGGAAAACGGACGCGGGCGGGGCACCGCACCGAACGGTGCGGGGCTTTGCGGAAGTTGTGGAATTCAAATACAGTTGCGGTGGTGTGTGGTGGCGAAGCCAGGAGTCGGGGGTGCCGTGCCGGGCCCCGGCTTCGCCAAGTGCCCAAGATCTTGGCGGAGCGTCAGGACACAGGAGAAGGCGACCGGGTGGTTGGCGTCGGTAGGGCGGCCGGAGAAGCCTGCGCGGCTTGCTACTGTGGTTTCCGCTGGCGCAGGCGCGGATCACGCTGCTGTAGCGGTTCCATCGCTCGTTGAGCGGCGGAACCCCCTCGCTATAGTTTCCTCGGCAGCTGAGGACTCAGAGCCTCCCCGGGCGGAAGAACTTGCTGGAGAGCCGTTGGCTGGGGACCGAGGTGACGGCGAGGTTTACTGAGAATTCCCCAATATTTGAGGTGTGGTACCTTACTCGCGGCGCTGAGTACTAGATTTGGACGGGATAAGCTTGACTCAAGAATCGTCGGAAAACATTCAAGACACGATTCTCAATTCCTCAAAAATTATTCCAATGTCCACTATAAAAATAACAACGATTTCCTCACGATGTAAATTACAATTACAAAAATAGTAAGTGTAAAAAAAACTATATTTTTAAAGTGTCCAAAATACTTCCAATATCTATCCACCAATTTATAATGGTTTTCTCATTTAGAAATATTTGTTTGTATGAAAAACTTCTTAAGGTCACATACCTATCACATCAGTGCATAGAACAGGGTCGTTTTCACGTTTGCGCCAGACTAAAAACAGAGGACTAGATACTTCGCTTCAGATTGGGGATCCAGTAGAAGAATTCCGAAGAGTGAAAGAAATCATGACGAGAGAAGTCAGGGGAATGAAAAAGTTGAAAAGTTTCATTGTCCAAAAATAATCCGAATTCCGATACACAGGGGCTGTGTGTGACACTGAGCTCTAAAAAAGAGTGAGCGAAGCGAGCCCGAAGAAAAATTTTAAAGTAGCGTCCATCGTCTACGCCAAACACCGGTCGAGTGAATTTGGAAGTTTTTCTTCCTTCAATCATTTAGAGAGCTTTATTTATCACTAAAAGTTCCGAAAAGTTCCGATGAAAATCAAGTTCCGCAAAAGTTCCGCTGATCCCTCAAAAGTTCCAAAATCGGAAGAAAATGTCCGCGCCGGCAACGCTGTTTTTACTATTATTTTCATAATGTACACTGATACTCACTAAAGATCTCCTCAAAGATCTCCTTCCCCTGCTTGTGGTCGGCCAGCCGCTTGTACTCGAGCCGCGCCCAGTACAGCGGCACTTCGCAGTCGTTCGCCTCGCTGCCCCACGCCTGGGCGCAATTAATGCATTAGTATGTGTACGACAAAATTAAAAGTAAAAATCGAACACTTTAGCTTCTCATCTAATAAGCGGACTCAACTGATATGCATTCAATTGAATGTTTCGTGATAACTTTCATAAATTAATTTTGGGTCCAAGATTAAAAAAAAAACTTGATCGAAAGTTTATAAAGAATAAATAGATAAGAATAAGGCGGACAGTAAATTACCTCAAAAATTCTGTCTCCACGAATTTATCAGGTTAAAGACTCCTATCAATGCTACAAAATCTACTGCCAAACTATTCCATAGGATCTTTTCAGAATGCCCTTTTCTCGAAATATCCCTCTGTAAAGTCCTACCTCAGCGAGTGAATCCCACGCAAGCCTGAAGGTGCGTCGCAGTACGTCAAAATCTGAATTATCTTGGAAACTGCGTCGAACGCTGAACTCCAGATACGCTAGCCATAGCGCCTCCGCTTCCTTGTAGGTCTCCATACCTTTGGATAATGCACGCTCGAATATTTCTTTCACCTGTAAACGAAAATCTTCTGTAAGTTGTCGTTTAACCACGCCACGGGACACTCCAAAGCACGAACTGTTGCCTACTACTGCACATAAGTAATGTGACATAACTATAACGTTTGTACACGCGTAAATACGTGTGTGGTGGCTTGCGCTAAGCAACTCGTATTTTACGCGCAAAGGCTGTCTTTAGCGAGGTGTAAAATATGGCGTATCCTACTCGCTAGAGAATGCGATGCAAAGCCTTAGAAATCAATCAAAAACGCAATTTACTTAACAAAAATCGAACATTATAGAGTGACCACATTAGGGAGACATCTGCATTATTTTCGGGTCGACGGTGTTTTTATTTTTTGTGTTATCTGCAATGTACGAGATGGTTATAAATTAATCAAAAACGTCATTTACAAACAAAAAAATACAATAGAGTGACCACATTAGGGAGACATCTGCATTATTCTTTTCGGGTCGACGGTATTATTTTTTTGTTTTTTGCATTTTAGCTGCGAGCTTTCTAAAGACGATGTCCAGGACAGAGCGAAGTGGAGAAAGATGTCATGGAAAGCAGAGCCCGCCACCAAGCAGGATTAATAAATGCGTATCGTTAACAACCCATAACGTCCCCACTTCAGGGGCACGGGTCTCTTCGCATAATTCGGGAAGGTTAGGCCATACTCCACAACGGGGGCCAAGTCCGGATTGGTCTTGTAATCAATGCGTTATTCTTGTAATAAATGCGACGTTAGTTTTGTAATAAATGCTTATACGAAGAAGAAATGTTTTCTGCATAAAGGAGACAGATATCCTATCACGTTACCTCAGCGGCGTCTTCCCCTCCTCCTTAGCCTGCTCCAGCACCCTATCGTAAGTGGCGGCGGAAGTATCAAGGAAAAATACACTCTATCACCTCACCTCAGCGGCGTCTTTCCCCTCCTCCTCAGTCTGCTGCATCATAAGGGTCCAGAAGGCGGCACGCGGGCACCAGCGCACGCACTGGTATAGCATCTAGTTGTATGTGACGGCAGATGCGATATAGAGAAATACACCCTATTACGTTACCTCAGCGGCGGCGTCTTTCCCTTGCTCCGTAACCTACTCCGGGATGGATGCGTTAAGGATAAATACACCCTATCCCCTTACCTCAACGGCGTCTTTCCCTTGCTCCTTAGCCTGTTCCAGTCCCCGTCGTAAGTGGCGACAGAGGCATCAAAGAAAAATACACCCTATCCCCTCACCTCAGCGGCGTCTTTCCCCTCCTCCTCGGCCTGCTGCATCATCAGCGTCCAGAAGGCGGCGCGGCGCGGGCACCGGCGTACGCATTGCTCTAGCACGCGGCTGTATGTGGCGGCGGATGAGTGTTTCTCTGCGTGGCGAGCGTATGCGAGTAGCAGGGAATGGACGGCCGGGGAGGCGAGGCATTCGGTCGTGGCTCGGTCGTACAGCACCTAGCGTGTAAACACATTACATTTACATACACACTTACATATACTCAAGCCTTTTTCTTTAAGAACCCACCGGGCTTTAAAATTACGTAGTTTTGAGTTACAAGTATAACCGCTATTTTAAGCTGGTATTCAAGAATTCAGTACGCCTTAAAATATCTGCTTTTTAACAGGCATTTAGTAATCACCATTGAATTCCTAGAAGTCTAATACTAGTATGAAAATAAATGAACAATTTTATTCCAGAACAGGGAAAAGAAAATAAGAAGATATTGCAGATGCATATCAACTTATAAGATTCACAAATACGCAATATTTAGACCAAATCTAAGCGCATTTCATATGATTTATACTCAGTTACTTACTTTGAGTATCCCATTGCTGTCGCATTCGGCATACTTGTCGTCCCGTGACAGCTCCTTCACAGTGCCTATGTACTCCTGGTACAGCGAGACCTTCTCCTCCAGGTTCCTGCAGCAAAACGTTGGTTAACAACCCATATCGTCCCCACTGCAGGGGCACGGGTCTCTTCCCATAACTCGGGAAGGTTAGGCCATACTCCACACACGGGGGCCCAGTCCTGATTAGTGCAAGCAGTAAAACTTAACCGCCTCCGTGATCAACAGTCTCGCTTCTCTGCTTACTTCACAACAGGTCGCAGGTTCGATTCCTGGCGAGGTCCAGCTTTGTAGGACTCGGTTTGGTTGGTCGTAGGACATTTTTGGAGCCAGCCTGGCTAGCTACCACCATCTTATGTAAGTCTTGCCGCCAAACATCAATGTTAGCATTGATGTGTTCCGCCAAGGAGATAAGATAGCCAGTCCTCCATTGCATTGGGGGAATCTTGTTAAGCCCCTTCCATCTTCGGCATCATCATCACTTAGGGATCGTCCATTAATCACGTGAGGCTCAAAAGGGGGGGAGGGGGTTTGGAAAATTCACGAAATATCACAAGGGGGAAGGGGGGTGTACTGGGGTATCACGTGTATTTATTTTTTCGATGAACGCGCCATTTCTAGAATACTCATGTTTTTGTTACGTTGTTTGTAACTCATCCCAAGGTTCGAATAGGCTTCAGGCAGTTAGAAACAACCTGCAACCTTAATGTATGTCTGGACATTTTCATCACCGTGCTTAATTTCCAGAATTACATTACATTATACCTGTATTTAAAGATAATATTTTGTACCAAAAAAATACACGTAATTTTGGGTAGGGGGTGGGGGGTAGTCTAAAACCTCACCACGTATCACCAGGGGGGAGGGCGGGTCTAAAAAGTTGCTAAAACATCACGTGATTAATGGACGACCCCTTACCACAAGGTGAGATAATGCCAAGGGCTTACTAATTGAGGGTTAAAAAAGAAAGCTATCAAAGATTATGAAATAAATGTTTTCAGGACCCAATAATAAAGAAAAAACTGAAGCAAATTGGTGAAAACTAAGACTTACTCTACAATAAGCAGTTTGTCTTCGAACGGAGTGATCTTTTCCAGATAATCTTTTGCTGCTTCGTGTTGTTTTTCAACCTGCAATACAAAACAAACTTTTAATTTCGTTAAAATAGTCGTCACCCATTCAAATTTAATTGAATATTCCATTGCCGATTCAAATAAATGATTTTGACTGAATACTGTTTTGACTACTAGTAATTTGAGAGACTTTTTGTCAACTGCCAAAAACGACATTTTGTTGTTAAATTGTTCGTGTTACTGGCATGTGGCGTCACAGTCTTTGACGAACTTATTTTCTGATTGAAATTAATATAAAATTTAAAATGAACAAAAACACCAGTCGTGTAATATTTTTCGCCATTCTAGGACAAATGCTATATTTAGTGAATAATATTTTTCAACTTCATTTTGATAGTGTCAAATACCCTATTATCAGAGTCGGTCATACCTTAGTGACGTACTGGTCGTCCCGCGCGAACTCGCGGAAGGGCGGCCACGCGTCCGCCGCGCGTAGCAGCGGCCGAGACACTGCCTCTTCTAGGCAGAACAACACGCGCTCGCGTTGCTTGCCGTATTCCGGGTCTGATTCACTGTGTACGAGAAAAAGGAAATTAATTCTTAGAAACACACGTTTGAATACATATAAATGGACTAGGGATAGGTATAAAAGTTTTAGGGGTTGACACATAAGAAAGGGTCGAAGTGTCGCTGTTTAGACAGCCTCCATCAATAATAACATTTTTTTTGCGAATTCAATTACGACACTCACGTCATAGCTTCCAGCTGCGATTTCTCCAACTCCAATTTAGCATCCCAGAACATCATTCCCGACACGGGGTCGGCACCGGCGCGGGATAGCACGTCGCTGAGCTGTTCCCGCGCGAAGGCCGCGCCGTCCGAGCCGTCCGCGCCGCTAAGCGCCCACGTGCACCATTCGCTTAAGATTGGGATTGCTGGAGGAGATTTTTTGTTCATAAATTGGTTATTTTTGGGAAATTAGCACTATTACTGTCTGTTATATTTTTAGTATGTACTTGTAGTGTCTTGGAGTATTCTGTTATGCTACAATGTATCTTTATAAATAAGTACATTAATTTATATAACATATAATATTTTTTTGATTCTATTGAAAACTTCATGCACTATCTTTGATATTATCCTGTATTTATTTTCTTTACCCAGGGTTATATCACTTTCAGCGATAAGACAGCCTTTGTACACATAATATAGCATTTTTATTTTGTAATGTTCTCCTTGTGTGCGATAAAGTGTTCATACATCCTATCCTATACTATTAAACGAGTTAAATGTCCCGACGATTTCGAAAACGGCTTGAAACCTTTCGACGAAAATCTAGGCTTAGGGGTTAAAAATCACCAGAAATCGATCTATGAGGGAATTTTAGGGAGATCTGAGCGAAATATACATAAAATATAAACGCATATGACGCTTATTTTTAACAATTTGTTTAAGTGCTCAGTAGCCCAGTGGTTATGGTGCGAGCTGCTTACTTTTTAGGTCTGTATTCGTATCCCACGACACTGTTTTATTCATTTTTTTTTTTTTGGTTGAACTTATGTAAATAAGTAAATAAAAAGACTTAAGTGATAAAAAAAAACATTTTGTGCCGTCTTGCCCCGTGTATGGGGAAGAAAACTGACAAAGATCGCCGATAGAGGCGCTGATATCGCTTGACTCATACTAACTGTCCAAACGTATAGAAAAAATTGTTTACGTGACCTAAACATAAGATTATTAAAAAAATGCCGCGTTGTGTGGCGATTGGTTGCAATAATAATGGAAATCATTAATTTCCTAAAGATTCTCGGATGAAGAAGACGTGGGAAATGTAACGTTTTCAATTATGTACTTTTCAACTTCACCTTTAATTGAGGAACAGTCCAAATAGCATACATTTTTCATTTAATAATTTTACAGAAAAAAAAACTAATTTATAACAGCTCGATAATAAAAAACGCGGAACTACCTAATTGCAAGTTGTTATGAGTCAAGTGTCCGTAGCGCCATCTGCAAATAGCTTTGCGTTTTCTTCCCCATTGGCAATAGGGAATTTTCTACAGCTTTCTCTAAACTCAACTAGATGGCGCTGATCAACAATAAAACCGCTCCGCTCCTCTATAGAAAGTTAATACGTCAGTTTCAATATGAAACCGCGTGGCCCAAGTTGAGGGGAAAATCTGAGGTGCGGGAGGGGGAAGCTTCATAACTGTTCGAATTTTTGAATCTAAGAATGTCATATGTTTGAATTACGACCAATCACCGCAAGATGTCAACTGTCTTAGGATTTAAATCGTCGAATAGCAATAGAGTATTTGAAAATGACAAAACTCAAAATGCGACTGAAAGATCTAGTGATGAAGGTAATAGAAAGGATCACAAATATCGAAAACTCTTACGATAATTTTTAAAATGAGGATAACAAAATAAATTAAGCATATTGTTCCTTGTTAAATCTTAATACATAAACAATACTGATACAAATTCACAAATATAATACAGTAAAAATACATATTAAAACAAAAAATATATATTTTAAAAATAAAAATCAAACCGAATCATAGTTTCCAAAACATATCTATAGCCAAGCTGGGCGGAAATATAAGGAGAAAATTTTCCAGCTGTCGTGTCTGCTCCATAGTCTTAATTCTCGTTTAATTTTTATTTGGGTTCCTTTGGAAACTGAAACAAAATAAGTCAAATACTAATGTAAATATGCAGTCAGATATTTTTTGTTGCTAAACTTTTTGCTATATCTATCGAAAAGTCGATGAAGTGTTACATCACTACCATATGTTTTGCAACTAAGTTATTTAAATAAAAATTAGTCAATATATGGCTTACTTCTGGTATGAAACCCCGCACATTTGATTTATTGAGATGTCCAGTGCGGTTTCCGCATCAGACAACGATGCAACTTGGCATTTTTACGATAAATTTACACACATTTTGCCCGATGTTACCTCGACCATTGACAGAAATAGACTGAAAGACGAAAATTGAACAAAAATGACATTTCGATTTAACTTGGCCATCTGCCCACCTAGCGGCGAGCGGCCGATGCCCTGTATTGTGGTCTATAGGGGGGGAGCGGGGTGCATGTCTGTGAATAAAACGCACCCAAAAATCGTTTCTGGAATCTATGTGTTTGTGGCTTTTTATGGTGTACAAATTCCCTTAGTATTTCTTTTATTTAATTTATTACATTATAGGGTAATTTGCATGTATTTTTTCAATAGAATCAAATTATGAAAAAATAGGTATTATAGACATTTTCAGAACAAACATTTTTTGTCCTTTCGTCGCATAGAAGGCCACTATCGACTTATACACACCCTGCAAAATGTTTCACAGAAAATAAATCTTATGGGTAGGTACTAACTACTACTAAACAAGTTATCTTACGTTAGGGGGTGCAGAACCGGACCTCTTTAGTAAGAACCGGTTCTTCGGTTCCGATAGCTACTTGGAACCGGGTACCCGGTTCTTTCGGTTCTTCTAAGTTTTTTTTTGACACGATGTTACGTAAGAGACAGAAGGTTAAAAAACGCAAAATATGTATATTTTTTTTTTTATTGGAACAACTGAAATATTAATTATTATTATCATCATCAGCCAAATGACGTCCACTGTTTAACAAAGACTTCCCCCAAGGATTTCAACGCTGACCGGTCTTGCAATGCCCGCATTCAACGCTTTCCCGCGACCTTTACTAGGTTATCGGTCCACCGAGTAAGAGGCCTGCCCACCATACACCTGGCGGTCGCCACTCGAGAACTTTAATGCCCCAACAACTCTACGAGCCATGTGCCCCACCCAGTGCCAATTCAGTTTAGCGATTTCTGTGAGCTATGTCGGTTACTTTAATTCTCCTACATTTCTGATTCGATCACGTAGGGAACCTATAAGCATAGAACGCTCCATTACCCTTTGGACTTTGGGTGACCTTGAGCCTTCTTATAAGGCCCATAATAAGTGACCATGTCTCAGTTCCGTATGTCATCACTAGCAAAACACATAGAGGTCAAAGACCTTAATCTTGAGATACTGCGGTATTTTGGATGTGAAGATATTGCGGATCAGCCGTGTTGGATTCGGTGGTTGATCTCTTTCTTGAGGTTGGACCTACCTAGCTGGACTGTTTCTCCCAGGTATATATTTGTCAACAACTTCAAGTGTAGAGTCTCCAACCTTCAGAGGAGTGGGTGTGATACGGACATTTGACATAATTTTAGTCTTGTCCGTGTTCATTTTAGGACCCACTTTTTGGAAGAGTCCATCGAGCATTATGTCTAAGGTCTTCCAAGATCTCTGCCACAACCACGATATCGTCAGTGAATCGAAGGCGAGGTGATGTAATCGCCGTTGATGTTAATATCGAGTCCTCTCCAGTCCATAAGCTTCCAAACATCTTCCATGCCAGCGGTGAACGGTTTCGGAGATATAACGTCTCCCTGTCTCAGCCCTCGCTGCAACCGGATTGGTTTCGAATTATTTTCATGGAGGTGGACCGACATGGTGGCGTTTTCATACAAATATTTTAGCACTTCGATATATCGATAGTCGAATTGTCACCGTTGGAGAGACTGTAA
Source organism: Coleophora deauratella (assembly GCA_958295455.1). Taxonomy (NCBI): domain Eukaryota; kingdom Metazoa; phylum Arthropoda; class Insecta; order Lepidoptera; family Coleophoridae; genus Coleophora; species Coleophora deauratella. The sequence goes on along the minus strand of OY282409.1, from coordinate 5,117,540 downwards.
CTATACTCTTAGGTCTTCTGTATAATCTGTCTCAACATACGAGTGTGGTCTATGGTACTGAAGCCTTTTTGGAATCCGGCTTGTTCAGGAGGCCAGAAGTCGTCAAACCTGCGTGCGAGATGATTTGTAATGACTCTCAAAAACAGCTTGTAGACATGGCTCAGAAGTGAGATGGCTTCAGCAGGTTCTTGTCACGCTTTTTGAAGAAGATCACCACCACTTTCCTGTATCATGCCATAGACGTTCGTTCCTCGAGCATATCGTAATTTAAAAGCTTCTGAAGAACTTAATGTACCGGTTTTCCACCTGCTTTTAAAAGCTCAGTCGTAATTCCATATTCACCCGGTGCCTTGTTGTTCTTAAGCTGTTTGAGAGCCATTCTAATTTCATACAAGTCCGGGATATCTTCGGTTTAGTGTCTAGTTAAGAGGATATGCGGGCGGCGAGATTTTTGAAGAATAGGTATTTTAAAAATCTGTTTCTGTCGCGCTTCACCCGAGCGACTGAGCCACCGATGTGTGAGTGAACCGAATTGAGCCTGTGTGCGTATCCCGAGCAGATAGATATCGGTACTGTGGTAGTTTTTCGGTTTCTCTGCTGTGTAACTCCAATATTTTGTTTGACCCTGGCTTCGGTTTACTGGACTTGTTTCTCCGCTACTGTTTTGACTCGGCTTATGTTTAGTGGACAATCACTCCACCTCAGAGTTAATTCGAAAACCGTGTTGAATTTTGAATATCAGTTTTTTACGTTAGTGATCGATCACGGATAGTTTTTAAGTTTGTCTGTAAGTTTTCCTAAGATAAATAAAAAAATAACATTAAATCACGTTTTGTCCAAATATAATATTACAAGTTTATAAAAATATAATTCTTAATTGTGTTTCTTAAGTGTGTTAACGATCAAATCAGTAAATGTAAAAGTTAACCCACATTTAAGGACAATTTAGGCTATACAGGTGGAATGTTGAACCTCACCTGGAGGAAAAGTACTCTAAATACTGGAGATAGCAAATACTCAAAGGAAACATTCCTTTTTTTAGGGTTCCGTACCTCAAAAGGAAAAAAGGAACGCTTATAGGATCACTTCGTTGTCCGTCCGTCTGTCTGTCTGTCTGTCAAGACCCTTTTTCTCAGGAACCCGTAGACGTATCAAGTTGAAACTCATATCAGATTCTCAAGCCTGCAATCCCTTGAAGATGTGAAAAAATCAAACTTCCATGCCAACGCATTCAAGAAATACCACCGTTCATGCAGCATATTTGGAAACTCGCATGCCATAAAAGGACAGGATGTTATTTTTTCGGATTTCATCCGGTTCAATTCCTGGGTCATGGGTATGACAAGGGTATTTTCAAAAATTTTTGATGTAGTTTTGCTTCTTTTTAAAAATAAAGCTAATTTGCTATCTACAGTATTTAGAGTACTTTCCCTCCAGGTGAGGTTACAACATTCCACCCTATATGTTATATGTTATGTTATGGACAAATACCATTATTATTATATCTACATAATGCCCGGGCATTATGAATAATGACAAGCTACATTGGGCAAAGTGATTAATTATTATCTAAACATCATTATTTATCACATTGTCTGGTCATTATGAATATTACTATGTAATAGGCGGGCAATTCGATAATATTTGTTATTTGTCTTATATTTTTAATTTGATTTTATTTAATTTAATTTTAACTGATAAGAACTAGTGGATTCATGTATGGACAAATACCATTATTATTATATCTACATAATGCCCGGGCATTATGAATAATGACAAGCTACATTGGGCAAAGTGATTAATTATTATCTAAACATCATTATTTATCACATTGTCTGGTCATTATGAATATTACTATGTAATAGGCGGGCAATTCGATAATATTTGTTATTTGTCTTATATTTTTAATTTGATTTTATTTAATTTAATTTTAACTGATAAGAACTAGTGGATTCTAAATTTAGAACCCCTTCGTAATATGTAAAAAACTATGAGTCTGATTATTCAAATTGTATAAAGTGATTGTTGGCCCAAAGTTAATCTGATGAAGGATTACAAATTAATAATAATTTTTTTTTTTTTTTTTTTTTCCTTTTTAAACTGCAATCGGTCTTTCTGACCATAAGCAGTTGCTTTGTATGATCCTGGAGTTAAGGGCGCAGGAGCCAGCGCCACCGCTTCCCATTCCTTACAGTCCGACTCTATAGGACAGTGGATCTTTTGAGGCGTGTTGCCTCTCCAGAGCTTTCCAGCAAGTCAGCAGCCAATGGATTTGGGTGGACGGCCAGTCTTTCTGAGTATCTTTTCTTTTGTTTTAGCACCTCTTCCTTTACTGTTGGCACCTGTAGGTAATCGTGGATTTCTTCGGTCCGGGTGAACCAAGGAGAGTTGACAATGTTCCGAAGAATGCCATTTTGTGCTCTTTGGAGGCACATTATATGGCTGTTGCTGGCCACGCTCCACAGTTGGATGCCATAGGTCCATATCGGTTTTAGTATAGAGTTGTAGATGAGGAGTTTGTTATCTACGGAAAGTACCGAGTTACGACCCATTAGCCAGTGTAGGGATTTGAATTTGCAGATAAGCTGGTCACGCTTTAGCTTGATGTGCTCCTTCCAAGTAAGGCGTCTATCGAGTAGGAAGCCAAGGTATTTTACGCTTTCTGTGTGTGGCAAGACATCTTGTCCAAGTTTCACAGGTGGGCAGTTACCTTTTCTCAGGGTGAAGCTGATGTGATTGGATTTATGCGCACTAGCGCGGATGCGCCACCGTCGGAGCCAGTTGTTCGTCACGTTCAACACTTTTTGGAGTTTGTTACTAGCTGCTGAGGGGACAGAGTCACAGGCCAGGTAAGCAATGTCATCAGCATAGGTTGCAACAGTTACATCCGGGGTGGTTGGTAGGTCCGAGGTGAATATGTTGTAAAGCACAGGGCCGAGCACTGAGCCTTGAGGGACGCCGGCCTCTATAGCGTGTAAAGAAGAGCGGACGTCTCCCAGTTTGACTAGGAACAGCCTATCCGAGAGATAGGACTTGATGATCGGGAAAAGTGAGTGTGGAAGTTTCTCTTTGACTTTACATAATAGTCCTTTGTGCCAGACACGATCGAAGGCCTGATGCACATCAAGAAAGGCTGCGGAGCAGTACTCTCTGTTTTCGAAGCTCTGTCGAATAGCATGGTAGACCCTGTGTACCTGCTCGATTGTCGAGTGAGATTTACGAAATCCGAACTGGTGGGATGGGATCAGTTCACAATCGGACATGTGTGACTGTAGTCTTGCCAGGAAAATTCTCTCCCAAAGTTTTGATAGAACGGGCGTTAAGCTTATGGGTCTGTAAGAAGATGGTTCGTGCGCAGGTTTACCTTGTTTGTGGATCATGATAATCTGGGATACCTTCCAAAGGCTAGGGAAGCAGCTTGTCCTAAGGATGGCATTGAAGAAGCAAGCGAGGAAGGTAATAGCTTTTCTTGGTAGTTCCTTTAGTATTCTGGGCGATATCAGGTCAAATCCAGGCGCTTTCTTTGGGTCCAAGGACCTTATTTCCCTAGCTATTTCCTTAGGAGAAGTAGGCTTAATCGGGAGACACATTTGAAAGTCCCGTGAGAGGACATTGTCTATCTCGGGGTCGTCGTTGTCACCATCATTTGGTTTAAATACGCCAGCGAGATGAGCTGCGAAGACATTAGCTTTCTCCTCTTCGGTTCTTGCCCAGGATGAGTGGGATTTGATTGGGGGATATTGCTGTTGAGATTTATCAAGATATCGGGTGGCTTTCCAGAGTGAATGGTCACGTTGGCCTGTAGGTGACATATTCAGAAGGTTCGATTTGACGGCAGAGTTAGCGAGATCTCTGAGCATGTCTTTAAGTTCCTTGGCGGCTCGATTAAACTTGGTTTTATCCGCTGGAAGGCGAGATTGGTGCCAGACTCTTCTCAGTCTACGTTTTTCAAGAATTTTGAGTTTGATATCGAGGGGATGGTTATGGCCTTTCTTCGAAGGTTTTAGGTGAGGTGTGTTAAGCCATGACGCTGTTTGGATCAAGTTTGTTATGTATACGCAGGCCTCTTCGACATCTACGGTAGTTTTCAAAGGAATATTAAGGTTTAAGTTGTTTTCAAGGTAGTCTCGGAAACCTTCCCAATCAGTCTTGTGGTTGTGAAGGGACTCTGGTTTTTCATGTGTAATGACGTGTGTGCTTACGTTAAGTATTACTGGCGTATGGTCAGATGATCCATCTAGGCTGCTTTCAATACACGAGTTGTGTTGACTAATGCCATTGGTAATGAAGAAGTCCAAGAGATCTGGTAGCTTCTTGGGGTCTGATGGCCAGTAGGTTGGCTCTCCAGTAGACCAGAATTGAAACAAGTTTTTGTCCACGCATTTTTTGAGTTCTCGTCCTCTAGTGACGATGCAGCGAGATCCCCAGAAGATGTGTTTCGCGTTCCAGTCGCCTCCTGCAATGAAGCGGTGCCCCAGTGAGCTAAAGAACTGGGAGAACATCTCTACTGTTATCTTGTGTCGAGGTGGGCAATATACGGCTGAAACTGTAATCAAGCCACTCCTATCTTCCAACCTAATTGTTGTTGCTTGAAGGTGTTCAGTGATATATGGTTCCAATACAGAATGCTTGAGGTTCGATTTGATGACAAGAGCTGTTCCGGCGTGGGCCGCCCCATCAGGATGAGGAGTAGCGTAGATGTTGTAGCCTTGTATTCTGAATGAGCTTCTGGAGGTGGCGTGAGATTCCGAGATAAGGACCACATCCAATTTGTTTTTTATGAGTAGTGCTTCCAGTTCATGGGTGTTGGGTGCAAGCCCGTTTATGTTCCAGGCTGCAATGCGTAGGGCCGCCATTAGGGCAGCTTGGAAATGACGGTAGTTAATAGGTTTAAAAGTGTACCTATTTGTTGAATGAGTGAGTCAATCTTTTCTGATTGTTTCATTAGTATGGTTTCTATCTTGGAATAGTTGGGTTGGAGATCAGTCTTTGAGTTTTCAATGTTGTGTTTGTTTTTGTGGTTACTTTTTTCAGGGTTTGCGTTATTAGTATTTGTTCTGGTAGAGTTAATCGTAGCCACTTGCGAATATGTCCGATTGCTTCCGAGCTCAGGGAATTCGCCGAGTGTTAGTGGGCTTACCATATTCTTGGGTGGGGGCTTGCCACTTATATTTACATTAGCGAAACTAGCTTTCTTTAAATCTATACTGGGACGATTTATGTTTTTTCTGGCTAGTATTTCCTTGTACACTTGACAGCCCTTGTAGTTTGCGGGGTGATCACAAGCGCATAAGGCGCATTTGGCAGGGGTGTTTCTGTCTTTCTTAGTGCAGTCAGAAGTTTTGTGACCTTCGCCGCATTTCACACATCTGAATGGTCTCATACAGTTATTCTTACTGTGACCATATTGTTGGCATCTATGGCACTGAACTATTGATTTTGATTTACGGGGGTCTTCAATTTTTACTTTCTGATGGAATATATATTTGATGTCTTTTAGAGCTTTATTGCAATCGCTCGGTTCAATGTTTACGAAGAAGGTTGAAGTAGGTACTTTGTCGGGTCCGTAGCGGGAGTTTATTATTTCGCCTCTAACTTTGTTGCCAGTCTTTTCAATTTCTTCCACAATGGCTTCATGTGGGGTGGTATGATGCAAGTCTTTAATGACTATTCGGTAGCTTTTGGATTCTTTTCTAGTGAAGGTATGACCAATAAGGCCCTTTTGTCTTATTAGGTCCACTGCCGTTTTATAGTCTTCTGTGGAGTCCAGCGTAACTCGGAGCAAGTTTTTGTTGACTATTTTATATTTGAAGTTTGATGTATTGACAGCTGTCCCAATAAGTTTTGTGAGTTCATTTACATTCTCAATTCCATAAAGCATGATGGGAGGAGGTTTATTTGGGGCTTTTGAGTTAGCATTTGAAAACTCTTGCTGGTCGACAGGTAATACACTGAACCTGTTTTGAGTAACAGTTTCGCGCGAAGGAGGCGAGTCAGATAATTTGCGCTTTTTATTATCGGGTATACGTTGCCAGGGGGGAGGCCCCAAGGTATGTCCGGTTTGTTGTGAATCAACAAATTCTTTGTTTGTCTCTTCATTTGTTTGGGCTTTTAGGAAGTTCGTGGATTGGGTCGGGACCGGGTCCGTCACTGCAGATCCCAAAGAGTTAGATCTTGGCCTGGTTTCAAAGAGACTCTTATGAAACACTTGTTGATGGTAAACTTTGCGGTTAGACTGTTGAGTCTGGTTTTGTTCTGTAGCTTGGTTACATTGTGGAGGATGATTTTCTTCAGATATTTCGCTCATTTTTGTTCCCACGAGTACCTACTCGTAATCACTGGAACCTTCCAGTTCTAAATCCTCCAAGGTCCCCATCTATACAATCCCCCACACTCCCCACATATGATGTGGGGTATTCGGAATTCCGCAGATGGTCACCCAGAAATGTCAATGTCAACAATGTCAATGACTTCGTGAATCATCAAATGTTAAAATGATTTCAAGTTTTATTGTCACTTTTCGTTATTTCACTGTGTGTTTTCACATTTGTAATGTATTTTGCACTGTACTTCACAATATTTTCGCACTTTTGTGTCCATGCAGTTGTTTTTAGCACGACTTTTTGACGAAAACTGAGAGACGTATTATAAACAGCTGTTTACGCTCCAACGTCGGTGTTGCCAGGTCAAATTAGTTATAATTAATTAATAATAATAAAAATCTTTTATTTCGGACAAATAAAATCCATAAAATTAATCATTAAAAATCATAACAAAAGAATCTGATTAATTAATTATAATCATAATCAAAAGAGTGATTAAGACTAATCATAATCATTAATTTGAATAACTATTTACAATGTCCAAATGAAGCGGCCGTGGCTCAGTGATGCTTGTGTGAGGATCGCATCGATCACACAGGTTAACCTAACAGTCATAACCTGGATGGGTTTGAATATTAGTGGCATATCACGACAATCAAAAAATCAACGTTTCGGGAAGAAGAATTGACAACACTGATGGATGTATTAGTTTAAGGTTACGATAATCAAGTTAATCACTTAATGATTAGCGCCAGTAATCATTATTAAAATTACATTTTCAATCATAATTAAGATTACATTTGCACTCATGATTAATTTAATCTGATAAAATAAATCGAAAATAATTGATTTAAAAAATATTAATAAATGCCAACACACTCTTTAAAGTTTAGTTTATTTAAAGTTTTATAACCATAGGTCAGTGATATCTATAAAATGAATCTTTCATGTAATGTGTGTTTTAAATTTTGATTTAATGACGGAAATGAAAATAATTGTAATAAAACATTTATTTTTATCATTCTTCCCAATAGGTCTTCTTCTTATCGTGTGGCACATTTAACCGTTCTATCCACAAGGTATAGACGGCGGTTGCCTAGCGTTGCACTTAGCATCACCCGCGGTCACGCATGGTCGCGTTGCACACGTCCGTAGGTGTAAATCTAAATGCCCTACGCGGTGTAGGGCATTTAGATTTACACCTACGGACGTGTGCAACGCGACCATCATACACATTTAGAAATCAGATGTGCAGGTTTCCTCACGATGTTTTCCTTCACCGTTAAAGCAGTCGGTATGAAAATGCACGTAAGTTTCGAAAAACTCATTGTTGCACTGGCCAGGATTTGAACCCACGACCTCTGGTTAGGAGGTCGAAGTCAATACCCCTTAGCCACCGACGCTTTTTTTTCCAATAGGTGATAGCCATTATATATTCTGCTCGGACAGTTTAATTATTTCAATTGTAATTATCACAGACAAGCTTTCTATTAAAGAAAATTTCATTATTTCTTGAGGAAATCATGGACGTACAAATATATAGGTATATTATGTACTAAAACATAATATATCTGTTTAAAAGTTAAAAATCGATAACTCCAGACAGCACTAGGGAATCGATATAATTATCGACTACGTACGATACATCACTTCCGTACTAACGCTTCACTCACTCACTCACACATCACTAAACGCTCCGATTGAACGAGCGACGCTCGGTTTTCCAGCTAGTACATAAATTATATAAAATGGTAATATGGGATGTTGACTGCTGGTCTTATATAGGATGAGTTTTAATTAGTGCTAGATACCAAAGGGTGTGCATGTGCTGATAATAACAAACAACTTTCCCTAAGGAACCCATAGTCAAATCGCAAAAAAAAAACTGGTACTAATTTGGCCGGTCAGTTGACCGATTTGTATGAAGGGTCCAAATTTTTTATATATTTGTCTATGGGTTCCTCAGGGAAAGTTGTTTCTTATCACGAGCACTTGCATAGCCTTTCGTATCAAGAACTAATTTAAAGTCACCCCATATACTTTTTATCAAATATGAAAAACGAGAATTTGTTGTAAAAATGTTTGAAATAGCAAACTATGACGTCATAACTTCGTATAGTTGTTTCAATACTCATCACGTAAAGTATGGACATGTAAGGAAATTCTAAGCCAGTAAATTCTACTGTTTAATATAAGAGGTATTTAGTGAAAAATACCAATTTCATAATTAATTCTTGATGCACAATAGTCAAGGAATAAATACAGGACCTTGTAAAGGAATAAATGGTGTGAGTAACACCAACAAGAATGCAACTTTTATATTAGAGAAGAATTTACTTTATTACCCATATACTAATACCAAAAACTATGTTTTTTCCTTAAAGAACTTTTGAATATTATTATTCTATTCATATACCTTCTCTCCTCCTAGTAGTCGTAAATCAGTAGTTACAAAATTCTTCTAGCAAGGATCTTTTTACAAAAAAATTTGTAAATTACTATTTTACCTTGTGCAATTTTCATTTCATTACAGGTAACAAACCTAAGTTGATGATCCATTATTTTCGTAAGCACTTAACAAACAAAAACATAGTTTTTCAGTCCAAACTTACAGTAGCAATCCAGTGCTGCCTGCTGGAACAACTTTGCGATGTGGTCCCTGGACTGCGCTGAGTGTGCCAGGGTGATCTCAGTCTGCAGTCGAAGCAGCCAGTGCTCGGCTCGGAGAACGGTCAACTGCTGTAGGCGGTCGAAAGCCGATCGCCATCGCTCTAACTCTGATAGACCCCTAGAACAAGAAAATTAAAATATTCTTTTATCTAACTAGCATGCTGATGTGAATGTGTTGCATCTTCACAATCAAAGCATGATGCATATTGTCGCCACAATGTCATACTGTCAGAATACTCACCCTAAACCTCACATGTGCAGCAACTTAAGAATTTGTGTTTGTTTTTTGTATTTGTTTTGATTACAGTAGCCATATGCTTAGGCCACTGTAATGATTGCTTATGATTTACAATGTGTAGTTTATCCATCCATTACTAACCATTAACTTATTTATAACATAAAAAAGTCAAATTGCAACCCTTTCAGGTTATCTACTTTATAAAGGTCACACTGTAGAAGAAAACAATATTTTTCAAATACTCACCACAAAGCCTGAATCAAGTCAATATGGTCATCATAGTTGTATGGGTCTTCAGCGATGCGCCGCTCCAGTTCTGCCACTTTGTTCTCCAGTGCTTCATCCTCATCATCATCCTAGAGATAGTAGGCAAGTTTAAATGTATGAAGAATTCCATGACTGACTAATGTACAGCCTACAAGAATGAGGCCGGGTTACATTGATTTTAAAATATGTATATTACGTATATGTATGTATTTAACCCATTGACTGCCACGCTACTCTTCGACAAATTGTGCCTCTACTGCCAACGTCGGCTCCAGCCAACAAAAATGTATGAAAATCTCAAATCGTGGTGCCTGTGGCATGGAAACCAGTTGTTGACCCTAGCCGATTGTGGTGCTTCACTTGAGAACAAATCAAGCAAAAAAGTTGACATGAGACAACTCTCTCTGTTCCAACGAACAGGGTGGAAACGTTATTGGTCCTTTAAATAAATAATGAAGAACTACAAAATGTAAAGTGTTCAACACATGCATACTCCCTATACATATGGCTTCCTGACATGGGCTTTAACTAAAGCACTCACTACAAAGTAGCCAATGCAGTATGGAACAAAGCTTGAAAGGAAAAAAGAAAGTGAATAAAACATGAAAATATTAGAAAAGATACAAATACTCAAGATGTCACAAGAAAAAGAAAACAATTAAAGTGGAGATGAGCCGGTCATGTAATGTGAGGACCAGGAAAATGAAGCAAAACCAAAGCAAAAAAAAAAAACAGATGGGACAATGAAATAGTCAAAGTTGCAGGGAAAACTTTGACAAGCACAGAACTGAAACAAATAGAAAAAGTTGGAGGAGGCATATGGCAAAGGGCAAAAAGACAAGAGCTTTTATTTATTTGTAACATATTGTAATTTAATAATTTGTAGCTTACTTGTCTGAAGCTGGGAATGTTGCGGATGCAGATTTATTTTAATGATGATGCAGATTTACTTTTGTTTAATTTATAAGGATATTTAAAGGCTCATATCCGTAGATGCCAATGCAGATCTTACGATTTTTTAAAGAAAATTTGTATGGGTGCATATAAATAATAACAAAATATACTAATCCCTCAATTTTAATTAAATACTTAGCAATCAAACTTAAAGACTGGACCATTATAATTGATTAAAAGTAACTTTGCTGCCTTTTGGTGTAATGATGTACTTTGGTACTTACTTGAAAATAATAGTGGTAAGTAAAATTGAATGAAAAAAATCTTATTCATAGTTTTTATAATACAATGTCCAAAATTAAATTCCTGAAACTAAATACAAATTACAAATATTAGCTATGCTGCCCTAGATCCGCATCTGCATTAAAATCTGCATTGAATATTGCGATGCTGATGTCAAAATCAATGTGGAAGCTCCACATTTGCAGATGCGGATAATCGCAACATCCCTGATCTGAAGTCTGAATAGGTTTCAAAAAAAGAAGTATTGTATTAGTTTGAGACCAACAGAAATCCAAGTTTGAGACCGTGTGACCATGTATAATTTAGCCCAGCAGAATATTATTTATTAGGTACTTGCAGCAACAACAGCTAGCTATTGTGGGAGGAGAAATATCTAGTACTTAACCTGGGGGAGGATTTTTTTGGTCAGAGGGTATCCTTAGGGGTCTTGCTCTAATATTACAAACATTGGGATAAATTACTAATTGCATCCTCAACATAGCATTGCTGGGCTGTTCCAATATCTAACAAAATATGTACTTTAACAACCCACATAAAAATTCTCATAATAACTGTTGTGAAATCATAATGGGCATAGCAAGCAAACTATTAAAGTTAAAGCATCACCATAAAACATGACTTTCCATAATATATCCATCATACAATTTCATTTGGTCGACTATACAAAAATTAATTAGTCTACACGCATGATGTTCTCACTGAATGGGAATAGGAATTACGGACACAAAATTCGTGAAGTAAACTCACGTCCGAATCATCAGAATCCTGGTCCCCGTCGTCTTCCTCCACCACTACTTCTATTTCATTTTCCTCCTCGGAGTCATTTCGCACCTCGTCCTCAACAATAGCCATCGTTTAACACGATAAAACCAACCAAGAACCAACCCACGAGACACTTTTTCCCGAAAGCTGTTTGATAACAAAATCACAAGAAAACGCTATGGCGGACGGAGCTGTCAGAGTTTGATTGACGTTAGTTTTTGGGTTGCAAGGTAACAAAAAGTACGGTTGCGTTCATAGTGGTACTTTGGTCGTACTAAACTAACAAATCTAACAATAGTAAATAAATTCCTGTTTATTTCCGGGAATATTCCCGAAAGAGACGCCGCTATATTTTTCGATACTGCTGCATTTACTCGAACTATGGGTTTTCCAGACTCCTCAGAAACTACTCCTTATTTTTATTCGTAAGGTAATAACGGTAACGATAAGTGATGATGATGCCGAAGATGGAAGCGGGATTAGCAAGAATCCCCAACGCAATGGGAAACTGACTATCTTATCTCCATGCCGAAACACATCATGCTATTTAACATTGATGTTTGGCGGCTTAGATAAGATTAGGAAAGCGTTCCAAATTAGTTTCGTTAGAGTAATTTTTACTCTCACAGCAGGATAGCCTATTATATTTTGTGTAAGTGTGAAAGGGACAAACTCTTGTCAGGTGAATCTTAACTTGGTTATGGAACGACTTCTAGATAAGATGGTAGTAGTTAGCTAGATGGTAAAGGTGGGCTCAAAAAATGTCCTACCACCAACCAAATCGAGTCCTAATAGTTGGACCCCGCCGGGAATCGAACCCGTGCCGTGGCCTCCTGATATAAAGCTAGCTACAGTTACTAGACTACGGAGGCAGTCAAATATTCATATTTAATGTGTTTTTCTATTCTTAAAAAAGAACGTACATGTATGGTATGACACACTTGTTCCATGTATGGTATTCACATTTTTCCGAGCCGTACGACCGACTCGAAATGAGATAGGCTGGTTTCAGAGATCGGCGCTTCGGCATCGGTAACGCTGTTGAACAGCGCGCGCTTGACACGGACATCTGTAAAACGAGTTTTAGCAGCAGCGCGCGTTTCCATGCGGTGCAGTCGTCATCATGTATTACCTTTTTTATGGAAAATACTTAAAAATATCTTTTTTGACTTTTAATTTTGCGAATTGGCTAAACAATTTCAATAATGTAACTCTTAGTAAATAAAAAATGATATTAATATGAGAAAAAAGATATCAACCTTTTCAAATATGTTTTTATTAAAGAGAATTGTGTGGCGGTAAATATTTTAATGAAACGTAAAAACTAGAACATCACAAAAGATTCCCGACAAACATCTTCTGGAGCGCACGTCTTCAGTCACTCATCCAGAATTCATATTCATCGTATTTAGACTGTACCCAGCAGCGCATCCTTACGGCGTCACAGCGTCACTCTGAAACGCTCACAGGCTGTAGAAGCGCTTCAACAGCGAGCGCTTGGGCAGCGGCGCTGCCCGACGACAGCGCGCTTCAACAGCGTGACTATAAAACGCTAGTACTAACCTCATACATATCCAAGCGCGCGCTGTTCAACAGCGCTGCAAAGCGCGATCTTTGAAAACTAGCCACACGTATAATTTATGTTCAGTAACTTTCTACCCGTGTCTTCGTTCGTAATGGTGTTAACGCTCTGTAATTTGTCTATCCCACGGGAACCACTTGAGGAATCGGGATACAAGCAAGATATACTTAGCCTTGTCTTATTAAATTGGTTGAGGTATTGCGCCGTCTAGTCTAGACTTCTCAATATTTACCTCAGTCTCGATTCTAGACAGATCAAACAAATAAACGAAAACATTAGCACATTTTATGAGTTAGGATTGGGCTTCCCACGTATTAAAACTCAAAATACGGGATAAATCTATTTTATTAAAAAATATATTGATTACATATTACGAGATTATTTAATTACGTCCTTATTTATTATACACGGTGTTTAAAAAAGTGCGTTTGAAATTTTGAGGAGTACTCAAAATTAAGTACAAAATACAGGAAAAAATTTGAAAAACACCTTCAATTTTCGTTTTCAGTTTCCCATAATAAATCTGAATAGTGAATCAAGAATTTGTATGGGAAGCTGAAAAAGAAACATGCAGATCGGATTTTTCCAGTATTTTTCCGTGAGTTTTTTTTTTTAAGTGAGTTTGAAATTTTAAGAGCTTGCTCAGAATCGAGTATAGAACATACTCGATTCTGAGCAAGCTCTTAAAATTTCAAACTCACTTTTGTAACACCTGTATTTCTAATTATGATCTCCAACCCTATATCGTGCTTACCACCGGTAATACCCATACATCATTTGAATTAACAGGGCATATTTTGTTTACTTTGGCACCAAATTTAAAACTAAAATAAATTGTCTATCTTCTAGCCAATGCTAATCGCTACTTCAAAATGTCATGCACTGAATAAAAAAAATGTTAATTATATTTAATGAAACTATAAATGCACCGATGGAATAAATCATTAAATTTTATCATTTTATTTTATATAAAATTATATTTACCATAATTATTAATTTTACAAAATATTCGTTATTATTCGACACTATACATATAATACTTTGTGCATTTTTTTTAAAAAGTGAAGATTTTTTTTTGTTATTTCCAGTCAATTCATAACATCACAATCGATTCAACAACAGCCTTCTGTTTTGATACTCGCACATTCCTTGCCACCCTTATTTAATAGTCAATCATAATACAGAAATAACCATACTGAAAAAAAAATACTCGACACAAAACAATCTCTCATACTTTTAAATGAACTTATCATGAAATATCATTAAAACGAAGTTACATTTATATAAAAAGACGTATTTGTAATAACTAACCGCCGTCTATACCTTGTGGAAAGAACGGTTAAATGTGCCACACGATAAGAAGAATAACTAATAATAAGTCATCGAGTTAAAAATAGAAATATTATTGAATCATTCAGATCATTTAGTTAGGCCACATTTTACAACCATTTATTAAGAAAAAAAAACGAAAACGATAAAAATATTAAAATGTTACCATGCTACAAATTTTTGAATACATATTATCATGTCATAGATTATTGGAATACTGAACATATTCTATTCTTAGTATCCTAGTAGTATACCTAATAAGTAATAGAGAGATATCGACTTTCGAATTTCAACATTTATACAATATGCCTACTAAATTGCATTTATTAACTGTATTATTGAAAATATAAAATACAAGTAAGATCAAAGTAATAAAAGAGATCTCTAATGTCAAGAATGTAACTATGGAATATAAAGTATAAGCATAAATTATAGTATAAAACTATAAATCTAGATTATCTACGTAAAGTACTAGTCGATAATAGAGTCGTTCTAATAATCATATAACATTTCTTAATTTAATATATTTTTTCTCTTTATGGCTTTAAATGTAGTTTTTATTGACAGTCCCGAGTACTGGCAACACCAAGCCGCGTCAATATTGTTTTAAATTTTTTTTTTAAGTTTTGGATGGGTAGCGCACAACGAGCGCATTGGTCACTCTGGTTGCGGAAACCAAGCCCATTTCATTCGTTTACAAGCGTGATTGATGTTTCATAGGTACAAAATGTCAATTTTTGTAATTTTAGACACATTTGTTACAAAACTTGTAAAATTATAACTTGTAACCAGATAAACGGCAATGAAATGAACGGTTTTGTCATTCCCCGGCCGCATGAGAACAACCAATCACACCAATCGGTCTTCTACATCTTTGTTTGTTTGTAAACTCTTTATTGCATACAATAACACATAAAGCAGACTTATCCCTTTCGGGATCTCTTCCAGTCAACCTTGAAATTCTAAAAGGACAAAATCTTTCTTTATTTCACACGTTCATCGATTAAACGAGCCACTGTCACTTATATAACCGTAGCCTAAAGAAACGGACTCCAGCCCGACGACGGTTCAAGGATCTAAGTACTAGCCTTTTTGAGCCAGTGTTGCCAGCTCAATTGGTGGTGACGCAGTAGGGAATGGCGCGCAGTATGGAGTTGACGAGCACGTCGCGCGCTCCGGGCAGCTGGACCACCGCGTCGGTGTCGGTGTCCAACTGGAACAAGATAAGCAACAACCAGTCAAACATCAAACTATAGGCAGTATCATTCTGTCGGAGACATTCAAAACTAGTGATCTGTTATAATTATTTCTAGTCCTAACCCAATAGCATGGCAACATATCTCGCGCGCGAGTTTTAAGAGCATTTGTAACGCTAAGCTAATTAAAAAGACAGCTGAGCTGTTTTCTCGCGTTTGGCGCGACAAACAGCTTTGTCTACGCCTAATGCTACCCGTGCAAGTGAATATTCTATGTAAAGATTTGATTGTGTTATTTACAATTTAATAGAAAAAATTAAATTTACAAAAAAACAACTAATAATTATTCCACCACATTTTATATTGCAAATGTTGCCAAAAAGCAGAATTACTTTTACAGAAATACTTTATTTAAAAAAAAAGTATGTCGTGGAGTGCATTACCTGTGTGGTGCACTAGGCTGTGGTGGTGCCGTTGGACTGCAGCTGCATCTGCCGCTGCATCTGTTCCAGCATCTCTTGCATGCGACGCAGTTCCGCTTCCTGGTGCAAGTGTGGAAAATGTGTAAGAAAAAATATTGAAAAAAATATTAAAACTTTTGCACCTAACTGTACCGTGCGAAAAGATTATAGCCACGAGTGGGAGAAATAAAAGAAAGATAATGACTTGGTTGGATAATGTGTAACAGATCGAAATTTTAAAAAACTTCGATATTTAAAAATATTAAAAACTTTTGCACCTAACTGTACCGTGCAAAAAGATTATAGCCACGGACGCGAGAAAGAAAAAGGATAATGTCTTGATAACACGTAACGAGTACTGTGGCTATATAGTATTATTATTAATACATACACGTTTATTTCGGCCAACTTAGTAAAATAGTAAAGGCCTATAGATAAAATATACAAACGATAGTGCTCGAGGTCCTGTGCTCGGTATGCAATATAATAATAAAAAAATTAAAGAACAAATGTTCAATATAACATTGTACGGAATGTTTCTCGAATCAAAAATGATGTTTATAAGCAACTCAGCTAGATATACTATTTACATAATGAGAAAAAGCAAGGATATTTACAAAAACGTAAGTATTTGTCATTAACGGTTTTAACTCTGTTTACAACTCGTAATTCAAGGAATTTGCATGTAATTAAGGTACTACTATGTGCAACTTCTTTTGTTCAATTTAACTAGTTTTAGATGTACCTGCTTCGAAAGTGTAAACAGTTCGATTTTATCATTGAACATAATACTTCCCAACTCCTTTGCCGCTCGTGAAAAAAAAGAATAAAACAGAGTAGTAAACAGGCTGTATACCTTTTCGCGCAGAGCTCGCTCGCGCTCAGAAGGATCTTCACCAGAGCCGTTGGACAGGCCATTTGAGTCGGCCTCAGATAAACCGCTTTCCGTGGACCTGTCACATGGACACACAATAGGGTACACACGGCAGCACATCAAAATAAACATTATACATACCTATAACTACAACGAGGTATTGAGTGTTAGAAAGAAAGTCACTTTGTTATTATTGGTGGGATTCTTTAGTTTACCAAAGTTAGCCAATGAGTGATCGAACACAAAATTAACAGCCAATCACATTTACTTCCGGAGGCATTCAATTCTTCCGGCGTCCGCCATGTGGCGCCACCGCCATCGTCACAATTCAGCAGCGTTGCCAGAATGTTACTTTTATTACATTTTACGATAATTTTGACCCTCTCATGTTACTTTCATGTTACACGACCCAATATTTTACTTTTACGTAACTTTCACATTAACTGTATGTTTAATATTAAAATAAAAATTAATATTTGAATAACCAAAAAAGATGTTACTTTTACGTAACTTTTACATTAACTGTATTTTTAATATTTAAAATAAAAATTAATATTTAAATAATTAAAAAAATATGTTACTTTTACGTAACTTTTACATTAACTGTATTTTTTATATTAAAATCAAAATTCGTTTGTATTTATTTAAATAAATAAAATGTTACTTTTGTGGTCAAAATGTTACCTTACGTGTCATCTTATGTAACTATTTTACAATAGGGTACTGGCAACACTGCAACACAGTCGCATGCAAGAAGCTTATCACCAAACTGGAGAAAACACTCTAACACCGGACTGAAGACAAAAAATATGACCTTCAATATGCTGTGCTTTCTCGACGGGGCTTGCTATCTCATTCTAAGTACCCTAATTAGAATGAGACAGCAAGACCCGTCGTGAAAGACACAGAGACATTCAAGGTCGTATTTTTCGTGTTCACTTGTTTGTTCTGTTTCCTCCAGTTTGGTTATAAATGGGTTATAAGCTTCTTGGTGCGGCGGCAGTGCAGCATGACAAACTTGAGGTAGAATGTCTAAACGGCATTGGTCCTTTCGCACAATTCTCGCTGTTCAGCTGTCGAAGCGTTCAAGGTCAAAGTGGGGTAACTTTATGTGCGGCCGTGTGTACATGACTACATCAAAAATAAGTTATTAAATATTGTTCACCAAATTGCTTTTCAACTTCAAAAACATGTTTGTTTTGTTTTCAATTCAAATTAATAACAATCACGAAATTGAGTCAATTAATGACGCTGAAAAACTATGACGTCACGTCTTGGTATTTCAAACATGTTTTAGAACAAAATGGCGTTTTTGACAGACGATAAAAAGTAGCCCAAATGACTAGTAATACAAACTTTACGACCTATGATCCTAGATAAACGTATAGACGTACGTGTGTCGCTTGGGCAGCTGGGTGGTTCTCGCGAGGCGCTCGGAGCGGTAGTTCTCGTAGTGCACTTCCTGCGTCACTTCTTGCAGGTCTTGCATGTGCGTGCTGTGGGGAACCAGGGCATTAGAGCGAGAAGAGAATAATAAATTTATTTCAATTAAAAGGTTTACAGACTCCAGTTAGATCTTAATAGATATATGTAGTCATCTGTTTGGGCATCCATTATGTGAGTCAAACTGATCCATCTCCGACACCCATACCAAGTAATTAACTTGTTTGTGTTACGAGTGGCGCCCACACTCTTCCGCATTGCGCACTTTAAACTTCTCTAAGCTACAGACAGCCACACTCACATGAGCATAGTGCGCAGCTTGATGAAGTCGCAGTGGTCCGGGTTCTCGACCTCGACCACGCCCCACGGGTACAGGCGGCCGCGCACCTTGCGCCCGCGCACCTCCAGCTGCTGCCCCGCGCCGCACACCGCGAACGGCACAGCCGCTTTCAGCTGACGCACCTGGGGCAAGGCACGCACTTTTATTACATTTAATTATTACATGAGGCAACACGCCTCAAAAGATTTTCAATCCTATAGGGACTGAAATGAATGGGTAGCAGCGGTGCTGGCCCCTGTGTCCGTTACTCAAAGGACACAAAACAACTGCTTATGGTTCAGAAGACCGATTGCAGTTTACAAGAGAAAAAAAACTTTCATTAAAGTGAAAACTTATTTAGAAGCTTAATTAAGAAGCATAAGTCGTGTTTGTAGCTTTTGCTCCACCTATTTTAATGTAATTCCTCTCAAAATTCTAAGGTTGACTGGAAGAGATCCCGTAAGGGATAAGTTCGCCCTTGTATATTTTGTCCTATTTTTTTATGTTTTGTACTTTGTTTTTATTACAATAAAGAGTATATAAACATACAAACAAGCTTTGCTGAATAGTAAACAAAACTGAACCGTCACGCTCGGGTCGTTGACGCTGAATGGGGTATACTCGACAGCAGTCGGTCGGTGACACTGAGTAGGATAATCAAAAGCCGATGTGCTATGTGGTAGCCTAATTATAGAATAAGCAATAACTAAAAGGCTATCTATCTATCTATCAGCCGAAAGACGTCCACTGCTGGACAAAGGCATCCCCCAAGGATTTCCACAGCGACCGGTCCTGTGCGGCTCGCATCCAGCGGCTTCCTGCAACCTTTACCAGGTCGTCGGTCCACCGAGCCGGAGGCCTGCCCACAATGCGCCTAAACTAAAAGGCTAGCCGCTTACTTTCTGACTAGGAAAGAAACCATTAATAAAACCTGTATGAAGCTCCTTTTTACGGTGGTAGAGATATAGTAACCTAATGTTACGTGCGTCACAATCATAAGACTACTATCCTCTAGTGATAACAGATACAGTTTATCACTATTACACAATATATAACACGACTATCCATCCATCCATCGCTAAGGAGCAAACCTCTTACAATTAGATACGCGTGTCTTACAAAAAGTTGCGCCTTCCAAACTTACTTGTTCCTTGTAGTCTTCATCCTCATCGCTATCACAGTCGGGCAGTGGGTATATCTTGATACCTTCCCTCTCGATTTCTTCCATAACCTGCAACGTAGATATGTGGATTTATTTGTGTCACCCTAGTAAGGAAACCACACCGCACGATATCAGGACCACGCCCACTTTGTCAAAAATAAATATTTTAGGGAAAGAGAACTCACACTGGATTTGAGATATTTATTATAAAATCGCAGATTATTTTGTATAATAGTTGCCTTAAACCTACAGCACTTTTGACTTGAGCCTTAACCAACATCAAGACTATTCACGTTGGACCTAACTCCTCACTCCTTAAAACTTATCCACCCGGTGCACCATTATCTTCATGATGTTATTGTTGCTATCGCGTAGTCTGGAAAGCACCGAGAAGGCTTTCTTTCGCTGAATAAGCTCACAGATCCTAAGCCTCTTACTGCAATGCGACTCGCTCAAGACTTGAGCCTAAGGTTGCGTTCCATAACCAAAGATTTCACCAGGGTGGTGCGAATTTTACCCTAAACCGTTCCAAAGCAGAGTGAAACCGAGGATAACCGAAAGATCGCCAGACAGTTATCCATCATGATCTTGGAACGTTTGAACGCGTGAATGGGATTTTCTCACTGACAAGTGCGATTTTTAACACTGTTTGATTGTCGTTAATATTCGCCTGACAATTTATTCGGCGGGAAGTTTGTTTGTTTGTTTGTAAACTCTCTGTACAACAATTGTAACTCGTAGTCAATGTCAAACATAAAAAGACAAACATTTTATCTTCAGAATGTACAGAAATACTATTGCTTGTGTCTAGGTATTAAAGCCATAATTAAGGCAGCACACTACAGCAAAAAGCTAGAAAACTTCCTGTTTTTTTTTAATGATGTTTGTTACCCAGAGTCGTTCCAAAACATTTGTCACTAGAACCACTCGCAAGCGTTCCAAAATCATATTTCTTTTCTTATTCTTGAAACAGCGTCGTCTCTTTCATTTTTTAGCGTTAAATCCTACCTTGGTTTTGGAACGAGTTCTAAACCTACACCAAGAAGACTCACCCTGGATTTGAGTCGCTGTACCTCCTTCTTGGTGAGGCAGTCGGCCTTCGCGATCACGGGCACGATGTTCACCTTGTTGTGCAGCTGCTTCATGAACTCGATGTCAAGCGGCTTCAGCCTATAGAACAGGTAATAAATCAAAATGTTTTTTTTATTTAAGTAGATGATTTGAAAGAAAGAAATAAAGAAAACAGTTTATTCAGCAACATTACAGAAGATAGCACAAGATAGTAAGCAAATGAACATCGGTATTTTTTTTTATACTAATAATCATAACAAATTCACTTATTGGTGCTTTCACTTCACATTTAGGGTAGCAGGTCTCTTTACATTGAGCGGGAAATTTAAGTTACTTCTCTGTGTTAAGAGTTTTCTGGAGAGCGATAGGGAAGGGGGCAATAAAACAAACTTCAATAACGTTACCCTGCAGGCATGCAGAAATAAAAAAACGCGGAAGTCAACTTTCTGAGGTAAAAAACGAGCAACTAATGACTCTGCGCATGGCAACCGAATGCGGGTGACATTCATATTATTTTATATTTTTATTTAAATATAAATATCTATATATAAATTCTTTATTTATAATAATAAGATCTATATACTGAATGATTTGTCTGTGAATTTTCCAAAAACAAAAAAAAATCAAAAGCAGTACATAAAGTCAGATAAAAATTCGCACTAGTCTGCGAGTTTTTTCAGCAAAAAGATTATCCTTCATTAATAATAATAATAATAAATTTATTTCATTAAAAAGGTTTACAGACTCTATTCTTGATGGTAATACATATACTTCATTCCAATCAAAAAAAAAGCAAAAGGTAAACAAACGTAGTATGCAGATGACATTGACATGTGTCAGTTCCATAGTAAGTTTGTTTACGTTTTGCTTTTTTTTGATTGGAATGAACCATACAGTCATCTGCTTGGGCATACATTAAGTGAGTCAGACAGATCCATCTCCCACACCCATACTAAGCAATTTACATACTTGCTTGTGTTATGGGTGTAGCAGACTCTTCCCAATTACAATGCCTTTTTTAACAAATTACAGTACGGAAATATTTAGGTTATTTATATTTGTCATATTTGGCTTTGATATTTGTTAGAAAAGCATGAATTGAGTTATTAAATACAAATATTAATAATCAAATGCATGCATAGTTAAAAAATAATGTACTAAAATAAAAAGTAGCAAATTTTGAGCAATTTAAACTAAATAGTATTAATAAATTATAAAATTAGGCAAATTACTTTTAAAATCACTGATCACAATTTAGAAGTAGAAGAAGATTTTTAACAAGTTATCAATTTACAAGAAATAAATCGTGTTCTCAGATCAAAAATAGTCTTTATTCCGTGTTATTGTTACATTTCAACACATTTTTTTTACTACATCATCCATTACGCGCCACTCACCCGTGGCCAAAAGGCGAGATGAAGTAGAAGCAGCAGTGAATGCGGTTGTCGACGATGTTGCGCCGGTTGAGGCCACTCTCGTCACGCAGGAAGCGCTCGAACTGCTCGTCTATGTATTGGATTATCGACTGTTGGGGACAAAAGACACTGTTATTTTATGTGTGTGTTATACAGGGCTGTCCAAAAAGTGAAGGATAATCCTTCACCTGCGGATTGGTGGAATCATTTCCTACTACATACCAAATTTTTTTTTAAATAAATGTCCCACCATTTTTGTGATATCAGTATTTTTAGTTTTTTTTCGAAAAAATTGTCCTTCGTCAGTTTAATGCATGCCATTTCTACAAATCGAGACATTTAGGGTATAAAGTTGTGGCGCGGCCGGCATACGAGAGGTTAAATCCTGTTTTTTTTTTAAATACTCGTGAATACATAAGTCATCAAACACAATGGTAAATTATTCTTAAAGTGCTAGAAAAACCTGAAAAAAAAAACAACTTTAGCAAAATTTTTACACAATTTTTTTCGAATAGCTAACTTCGATAGTCTGTGGTGTAAAAAAATGTACTAAGCTGATCGTGCCAACAACTTAAAAAAATTGCTGGGTTAATGACGATTCTAAAATGGTATAATTGTTAGACATTACATTTAAATTTATTTTTTTATGAAAACTCTAATGCACGAATATCGAATTTTTTGATTTGCAGGCCTAGAATTGATGTGGACGAAGAGGTATTAAATGAAGTTGAAGCTGACCCTTCTATTTCGGTTAGGAAAATAGCACGCAGAACAGGTGTTGCAAAGAGCACAGTACACAACGTTTTAAAACGTCATGAATTGCACCCATTCCACGTGCAACGGGTTCAAACCTTGGAACCTAACGACTACCCACGTAGATTAGAGTTCTGCAGAATTATGTTAAGAAAAATAACCGAAGATAATGAGTTTTTTAATAAAATTCTATGGAGCGACGAGTCTTCGTGCAGGAAAAATGGGTATTTAAACATGCACAATCTTCACAGCTGGCAACTAGAAAACCCTCACATCACACGCCAGGATCGGTCCCAAACCCAGTTTAAAATTAATATTTGGACTGGAATATTAAATGGTCAAGTGATAGGACCGTATGAGCTACCAGACACGTTGACGGGACCGATTTATTTGGATTTTTTAGAAAACCAGTTGCCAGTCCTTTTAGAAGATGTGCCTCTTGCATCTAGACAAGACATGTGGCGGCCGGCACACTTCGCACGAGCTGTTCGCCGCCACCAAGACCAAAGATACCCACGAAGATGGATCGGCCGTCTCGGGCCAATTGAATGGCCAGCAAGGTCGCCAGACCTTAATCCCCTGGATTTCTTTTATTGGGGCTGCTTAAATGAAATGAAATGAAATGAAATGAAAATATTTTATTCGAAGTAGGTAGCAGTGTACACTTTTCGAACGTCATTCTTTTATCTACCTAATACGAGGTTCCTACCACTCGGAACTCGTATACCCACCGTTTCGGGAAGTGTTTGCGGAGTGAGAAGAAACGGCGGGCCCTAAAGAAACTCCCTCCAACACATTTTTTTTTTAAGTCTTATATTCTATTACATCTTAATGCTAGATCAATAAATGAATTATACAATGTCATGTCTGTAAATAAAATATACAAAAATAAGAATAAAGAAAGGATTCAAAAGAGATAAAAGTAAAAATTGTTTGTAGCTAATGACTAACAAATTCCAAAAAACCAATGACAAGAGCAGGCCAGTTCACACGGACAGCACCCGATCACGAGTATAACGCGAGAGTCAGCCATCGCTCCCCTCAACCATATTTGAGGGAAGGGAACGACCCGGCTCCCGATACGCCACCATCCGCACGAACATTTAAGCGAGCATGCACCACTCCGATCAATGGACAAAGAAAAAGGAGAAGAAAATGTCTTACCGAATCCCTTCAGTTCTTTCACAATAGAGTTTGTATCTTTATTGTCTCACAATATGTCATGAAAGTGTTGCTGTGTTGGTTGGAGAAACACTTACCGTCCAAGCATTTCTATCATCTAAGTACTCACATGTCTTATAGTAAGCTTTATTACATAGTATCTTTTTTACATAACTTTTGAATTTATTCTCTGTTAGGTTTACAATATCTTCTGGTATTTTATTATACATTCGTATGCATTGTCCCACAAACGACTTACTAACCTTACTGAGCCTAGTAGATACAAGCTGAAGCTTACTGTTATTCCTGAGATTACGAGTATGTCTGTCAGAATTCAGTGTAAAGTGATTTAAGTTTTTTCGCACATACATTATATTTTCATAAATATATTGACAGGGAAGCGTTAGAATATTGATTTCTTTAAATTTTTCTCTAAGTGAATCTCGAGATCGCATTCCGTAAATCGCGCGACAGCCCTTTTTTGTAGTACAAAAATAGTATTTATATCAGCTGCATGCCCCCATAAAAGTATACCGTAAGACATAATACGTCTCGGGCCAATTGAATGGCCAGCAAGGTCGCCAGACCTTAATCCACTGGATTTCTTTTATTGGGGCTGCTTAAATGAAATGAAATGAAATGAAATGAAAATATTTTATTCGAAGTAGGTAGCAGTGTACACTTTTCGAACGTCATTCTTTTATCTACCTAATACGAGGTTCCTACCACTCGGAACTCGTATACCCACCGTTTCGGGAAGTGTTTGCGGAGTGAGAAGAAACGGCGGGCCCTAAAGAAACTCCCTCCAACACATTTTTTTTTTAAGTCTTATATTCTATTACATCTTAATGCTAGATAAATAAATGAATTATACAATGTCATGTCTGTAAATAAAATATACAAAAATAAGAATAAAGAAAGGATTCAAAAGAGATAAAAGTAAAAATTGTTTGTAGCTAATGACTAACAAATTCCAAAAAACCAATGACAAGAGCAGGCCAGTTCACACGGACAGCACCCGATCACGAGTATAACGCGAGAGTCAGCCATCGCTCCCCTCAACCATATTTGAGGGAAGGGAACGACCCGGCTCCCGATACGCCACCATCCGCACGAACATTTAAGCGAGCATGCACCACTCCGATCAATGGACAAAGAAAAAGGAGAAGAAAATGTCTTACCGAATCCCTTCAGTTCTTTCACAATAGAGTTTGTATCTTTATTGTCTCACAATATGTCATGAAAGTGTTGCTGTGTTGGTTGGAGAAACACTTACCGTCCAAGCATTTCTATCATCTAAGTACTCACATGTCTTATAGTAAGCTTTATTACATAGTATCTTTTTTACATAACTTTTGAATTTATTCTCTGTTAGGTTTACAATATCTTCTGGTATTTTATTATACATTCGTATGCATTGTCCCACAAACGACTTACTAACCTTACTGAGCCTAGTAGATACAAGCTGAAGCTTACTGTTATTCCTGAGATTACGAGTATGTCTGTCAGAATTCAGTGTAAAGTGATTTAAGTTTTTTCGCACATACATTATATTTTCATAAATATATTGACAGGGAAGCGTTAGAATATTGATTTCTTTAAATTTTTCTCTAAGTGAATCTCGAGATCGCATTCCGTAAATCGCGCGACAGCCCTTTTTTGTAGTACAAAAATAGTATTTATATCAGCTGCATGCCCCCATAAAAGTATACCGTAAGACATAATACTGTGGAAATAGCTGAAATATACTAGTCTCGCCGTTTCTATATCTGTCAGGAGCCTAATTTTTTTAACAGCATAGGCAGCTGAACTAAGCCTGCCTGCTAAAGTTTCTATGTGAGGACCCCATTGAAGTTTTGAATCTACGGTTATACCTAAGAAAACTGTTTTTGGTACGAATTCTAAAACACTGCTAGCTAATGACACGTTTTGAGTTATATTTTTAACATTCGGTAAGGTGAAATTTATGCATTTAGTTTTTTTTGCATTAAGGACTAGGTTGTTCACGGTGAACCAATTGTGTACTTTACAAAGAGTGTCGTTTACTTCGTCAATCATATCAGTTTGTCTGTCAATTTTAAAAACTAGAGATGTATCATCCGCAAACAACACAATTTTAGACAGCGATTCAACCATAAAAGGTAGGTCGTTGATATAAACCAAAAACAGGAATGGTCCCAAAATAGACCCTTGAGGCACACCCATTTTAACGCGTGAGCCTGACGAATTTGTACCATTTATATGCACCTTTTGAGTTCTATTAACTAAGTATGACTCTAACAAATTCAAAGCCTTATTATTGACCCCGTAATGTTCTAGCTTTAAAAGTAAGGTTTTATGTTCGACGCAATCAAATGCTTTGGACAAATCGCAGAAGACTCCTATAGCATTTTGCGATTTTTCGAACGCATCATATATGTTTCTTATCAGTTCGACTCCTGCGTCGGTTGTCGAACGCCCTTTAGTGAAGCCAAACTGTAGATTATGAAGCACTTTATTAATATTGAAGTGGCTTAACATTTGAGTAAGAATTATTTTTTCAAAGATCTTACTAAGTACTGGCAGTACCGAGACAGGTCTGTAATTACTAGGGTTAGTTTTTTCTCCGGATTTGAATAAGGGAACAACTTTACTAAATTTCATAAGATCCGGAAATACACCACTATCTATGCATATATTAAAAAGAGAAGCAAGATAAGGGGCTATAGTATCAATAACCGACTTTAACAAATTAACAGACATGCCCCATAAATCTTCAGTGTTTTTAAGTTTAAGTGACTTAAAGGTTTTTACAACTGTATAAGGGTAAATTTTTCTAAATTGAAAACATTCTTTACACTGATCTACATTTTCAATCAGTAAACGTTGGGCGAGTACCGGCGACGCGTCAAGGCTTTCCGTTGTTTTGATGGGAATATCAGTAAAAAAAGTTTCAAATTCTTCTGTTACATCCGGTATTTTTGATATTAAGCCGCGATCTGTTTGAAGAATGTAGTCTTCCTTACGCGGTTTTGTTTTTCCCGTTTCTTTATTGATAACGTTCCACACAGCTTTAATTTTATTTTCAGAGTTTTTAATTTTTCTTGATAGAAAGTTAGATTTTGCTGATAAACAAACTTTTTTAAATATCTTCGAATATTTTTTAACATATTCTATGAAAAGATTCAGTCTATGCAACGGAGACTTCAAATATCACGCAGCTGCGAGAAAAAATAGACAGAGTTGCAGACCAAATTTCAAGAGAAGGATACGCCCGCCACATAAAAAAGTCCTTTGTAAAAAGATGTAGAGAATGCATAAGGGCTAATGGCGGGCATTTTGAACATTTATTATAAAAAGATATTTTTTATCCATACTGTCTTTTATTTTTATCCATTGTATTCTAGCGTACCGTGTCAAGTCGTTATTCAAATCAACCAAAGTCTTGCCTAGTAAGTTTAAGTCGATAGAATTTTAGTATAGCAAAATTCTAAAAATTCGCCATTGTTCATTAAAATTATCTTAATGATAAAAAAATTATTACGTAATGTCAAACAATTAATATACCATTTTAGAATTGTCAATAACCAAGCAATTTTTTAAAGTTGTTGGCACGATCAGCTTAGTACATTTTTTACACCACAGACTATCAAAGTTAGCTATTCGAAAAAATTTGTGTAAAAATTGTGCAATAGTTGTTTTTTTTTTCGAGCACTTCAAGAATAATTTACCATTGTGTTTGATGACTTATGTATTCACAAATATTTTAACAAAAAAACAGGATTTAAAATGTCGTGATTTGTAGCAATGGCATGCATTAAATTGACGAAGGACAATTTTTTCGAAAAAAAGACAAGGAAGACAAGTAAGATAAAGACAAAGTAAGTAAGACAAGAGTAAGACAGCCGAGGAAATTACAGGCACAAGAGGCATTTCATCTTAGCCCTCTAGGTTGGCAACGCATCTGCAATCCCCTCCGGGATTGCAGGTGTCTATGGGCAGTGGTGATCACTTACCATCAGGTGACCCACTTGCTCGTTTGCCTTCCTTATCACATAAAAAAAAAAAAAAAAAAAAAAAACTAAAAATACTGATATCACAAAAATGGTGGGACTTTCATTAAAAAAAAAATTTGGTATGTAGTAGGAAATGATTCCACCAATCCGCAGGTGAAGGATTATCCTTCACTTTTTGGACACCCTGTATATGCCTTTGAGAAGCAGTGGACATCTTTTGACTGATGATAAATACCTATATTTTAAGAAGCTATGGCATAGATGGGATATGAAATATGGAGAGGAAGTTCATTCTGCATCTCGACCAGACATGCCCTCTACTAAGCACGATTTCTTTTTTTTGTGTCAAGTAGACTGACTACTAGAAAGTTAGGCAGGTTTTTTGTGAGAATCCATGCTCAGTCAGTACCTTCTACATCATTATCTTCTCCATTCTATTCCTATCTTAACATTTGCAAATAAGATACAAATACAGGTATATTATAATAAAATGAAATATACTGTGCATAAAAATGCTTCACGAGGCCTGAACTTCTCTACCTCACTTTAAACATTATTTCTAACTAGTGCACAAAGTTTGATGGAAAAATCAGCAAGACATACAAGGTCAATTAAATGTAATTAGATACTAAGTATACACTAGTAAGATGACGACATTCATCGTGTGGTCACAGATGAACATAAGACGAACATATGAATACATACATAGAGGTATATAATCATAACTTTCGATTTTTCCACAAGACTAAGCAACATCTACCTTACTTTATCTTATTTAGTGGATTCTTATTATTTCAGCAGCATTTGCAGATTTCACTTGTCAAGGGTTTGAGGTTTTAATTGTTTTATTCAGTAGACACTTGGAATAGAAAAATAAAAGTTCTACATATTATTCAGAGATGGAAATTACCCATAGATTTTGGACCACAAAGGCTTTGCACCACAAAGTCTTTGCACTAATCTATAAAAGAGAGAAATATTTTAGTTTAGCTTCACATCTCATTTTCTTTTTATTAGGCTCCTTCTGAATGTTCATTTATTTAATTTTTACTTTAAAACATATTCTTTTAATATTAAAATAGCAAAGGCACGTTTTGCAAAAGGTGATTTAGGGAAAGACAAGTTTACGACATGTTTACGTAAATTTTGCGTAAAGGAGTTTTTGAAAACAGATATTCTTCAAAAATACATTAATAAAATGATCAGTTTAGCCCTACCTACTACCACCATGGATCAGAAATATAGGGTGAAATATATGAAATTAATAATACAGATGAGTTACCTAACCAGCACCGTTAGCATGACGACGTTTCTCGCGACCATATCGCTCTAACGCCAAGCCAGTGAGAAAGACACGTAAACGTTCTCTCTCACTGAGCGCGACAAACGGTTTTCTCTACGCCCTCATCCTCATACTACCTGCGCTGGTTATTGAAACTTACCTTAAAACAGTCAGTGTTGTCGATGGCATCTCCATACCCTGGCGTGTCTACCACAGTCAGCCGCAGCTTGACGCCTCGCTCCTCAATCTCCACCGTGGAGGCATCTAGCTTCACTGTCTGGTTGGTTTTCTCTGGAGACACGCATATGACGCGATTTGATTTTAATACGAAATGACCTTCGATAAACTACGCGTAACTAGGCATGTGTAATCAGATACTAGTGGTCCTCCCCTTATGATATTATGCACTGGGTGGGTATTACTGCTCGCTCTATATCTGCCGGTGTTCCAGCTGGTGGGGCGAGACAGCCAGTAATTACCAGCATAAGAGCCATTTTACTGTGGCCCTAAAGGATCTACAAGGCACTGATACTGTGGTTACCAACTGCTCACAGGCGGTGGCCACTTTCCATCAGGTGCGCCGTCAGCCTTATGCCACCTCACACAATAAAAAAACCTATGTGTATTTTTATTCTGCGGTAAAGACGACATTTTCGCTGGTGACATGTTGACAAATTCAAATTCATGCTTGTTTGTGTTTACGCAATGCGCCGTCAAAATATAGCAAGAGAAGAGAAAAAGTTATATTTTGTAATACAACAACAAAGCTTTATCCATAAAATCAATTTACAAATCTCATCTTTATATTATTAGTATAAATAATAACAATTAAGTAAGGTTTAAATTTAAAAAAAAACACCTACAACATAATTCTGTTAATTTTAAAATTAGCTGTTGCAGCCAAAGAAGTTTTATTTCGTAGCTTCATTCCTCTATTCAAGTCTATGGTTGCAGCTATGAAAAAAACTTCAACTCTAAATTCTTACACCAAACCAATTCCTACTTACCAATAGCATCAGGAATCACCCTCTCTGGGTAGAGATCAGTCAGGAACAGGGAGTTTACCAACGTGGACTTGCCAAGCCCACTCTCCCCCACCACCATGAGAGTGAACTCAAAGCCCTTCTTCACAGACTTGCGGTGGACCTGGTTGGGTAGGTTCGCGAAGCCCACATACCCTGGGGTCTCTAGGTTGGAGAACTGTTTGGAGGAATGAAAGTCCTTATTTAATAATAAGATTTAATGGAGCAGTTTTCAGCTTGTTCCTGTTTGGGAAGCTGACAGCTAGATGTCATAGTTGAAGACCATGGGGGAAGAACAAGGAATGTCAGTTAATATTTTCTATTCTATTCTTAAAGTGTTTACGAGAAAGTCGATTTTCCTGTAAACACTTCAAATTTTCTTGTTCTTCCCGCGTGGTCCTCAAATTAGGATAGTTGTTTTCATTTCAAATAAAAAAATGCACATGTAAAGTATATCTAAATAAGGCAATAAAACTATTTTGTGATAAATTTTTCATAATTTATTTTTTAATGCAAATTTCAATCAATTGAGTTCAGTTATATACACCATAAATTGGTAAAGTAAATATACAAACAGAAGGACTATCCATAATTAACTACTAGTAACAAATTACCATAAAACTGGCAGTCAGAGATAGGATAGTATTACTAATTAGAGCACACATGATAAGAAACTGTATGACTAATGTTTACCAGCATGCCTCGGCGCTTCAACACAGGCATCAGAGCACTGACCTCCTCCCTCACTGTTTATTTTATTTGACAGGACACTGGGCCTAATTGATATTAATTGAAAACTTTTCGGTCAAACTTGAGTTGCTTTTTCTTTAATTTTTTTGAGAAGAGATGCTAAGGATATGATGATATGAATAGCAAAAAGAAATTTTATTATCTACGATAGTTTATTTTGGGATATGATAAAAAAAAACTAGTTTAATAGAAGATTCATATTCAGTATTCTCCCAAAGCTATTATGGCAAAGGTAAGTTAGTAACAAAACTAAACCACTGAATCAAATCAAAGATACAGCATTTCCATGAAAAAAATATTTTACTCCCTGTTTCCCAACTTAATTGCAAGCGAGAGGGTTAATTTTAGAGTTTGACTTTCAAGAGAGACTAACAAAACTGATTTTCTCACTCAACCACTCAAATATTACAGGATTCTCAATGTGATATCAACTTTTTTTTGTAGATTAATAAGCCACAGATGGCTGTTCATCTGTTAATAACAGCAAGCCTATAGATGACTGAGCTGTCTCAATTATTGACATTATCATAAAGGGAAAGTGAGTCAATACCAGAGGAATTCAATCGGAGTAAGAGTACACCGACACAAATTCTCGGCTAACTGTACCACGGTACATTTCACTTCATGAATAACAAACAATCGAATTTATAAATAAACCTACGCATTGTAGAAGACATTGCATTGAAGCGCTACTGGCGCTTTATCAAGCGGACTCGTAAACAGCTGGCAGATTATATGGCAGTTCAAGATAGCGGACAAAACTGAAGCGGTGCCGGTGTAACGAATGAGTAAGCAGCTGAAACGGCTACGTATCATTCTTCCATAGACGCACCCTTGAGTTTATCGGTAAACTTTGTAAATAGGCCCGGTGTTTATAAAATTAATTAATTTATGCAATTAATATTGTTTAAAACAGTTTAGAATCTCAAAATGTATGGTTTGATGCGTAATAAAAGCTTAAATATCGAGATAATGCTATAACAAAGTTTACACTTACGTTTTTAGCAGTTTCGCTGGACATCTTAAATTATAACGCTTTTCAGTTTTCGTTGATTTAGTTCAAAAATAAACTAGTTAAATAAATACCACAAAAAGACTATTAGTCATAAATTATCAGCTAAAAATTAATAACGGAATGAATCAACACAATCCCAAACTAGCCAGCCAGTAGAGTAGACAGTATTCTGTGCCAGCCAGCCACGGGTACTGTCATTTTTTTTTGTACTGTCAAATTGTCAATGTGTGTTGCCAGGTGAAGATTATGAATAAATACCCCAAGAATAATTTAACGATTTTATTTATTTTATTTATGAGATTTGGAGTTCGGCTTTGCCTTTATTTAACAATTTTACAAAGTTCAGTCCCACATCAAATATTTTTGAATTCATCAGATGAAATTCGGTATTCGACTGAAGTTTGGTTCATCACGCAGAAATTCTGTACCAATAACCAAATAATTATGTATCAAGTTTTAAAAATCACAATATCTGTTCTTAGTTCTACACTTCTACCAGTTATCATTGTTTTTCGTTAATTTTTATTAGTTTAGTTTTATTACAAACTAGTTTTTGCCCGCAGCTCCGCCCGCGTGAATGTGGCTTTGTTGTGTGTGGCTGTCTCAGCTCAGAAGGAGCGCAGTGCGCGAGCCACAAGCGACTTGCGAGCGTCGAACTGAAGTTTTCGGGCTAAGACTGTCCTAAGTTGTTACCTAACAAAGCAAAAGGTAAACAAACCTTCTATGGAAATGACACATGTCAATGTCAGATGCATACTATCTTTGTTTACCATTTGTGTACGGGGTTGTGTCCGTAACAATTAACTGATAGTAATAAAAAACTGATTAAACTGATACAGCTCGCGTCACGTAAAAAGAGCGCTGGCGGGCGTTCCGAGGTCACATCAGTTTACTCTGACAACAGGATAGCATAATATAAATCGCGTAAGTGTGAAAGAGAGGGAACTAAACAGTTGCTGTCAGAGTGCATCCTCGGAACGCCAGACAGCGCTCTTTTTACGTGACGCGAACTATAAACTGTATATTAAAAACTGTAAAAACTTAAACTACTGATGGATTGATGAAATAGTGATAGTGAGTACGCGCGGCGCGCTTGATGACCGATTACGAACTGATTTTGTACAAATAACGTGTAATTAGGTCAAACCGTAAAGTATTGACGATGAATTTCTGCAGTGTACGTGCTTGCTCGTACATATTCCCGGGGGAGAAAAGATGGGGTTAGTAGATGAGATGCTGCGATGATACAAGATGAAAAACAATTTATTCTTAAAATTAACATGCACCCATTGTTAGTCATATACTGATAATAACAAGATGATTTCATTTGCCTTAAAATGAAATAGGTACTAAACTTAGTTACTAAAGAGTGTCTTCTTTAATATCCGGCACACTGAACACTGGTTTAAACACTACAGGGGACGACCCTGTTTCTTTTACTAACACTCGCGCACTATTTTTTGAAAACTCTGACACCTCACTGTAATGAGCACTAGTTGAAGGCGCACCGCCCGGTCGCGCCCGCCGCGGGCGCGAGCCCCGGCCGGCGCCGCCGCTGCCTGCTCCACCGTCGTCGCCGCCGCTGGCTCCTGCCTGCCCCTGCGGTACCTCCACGCCCACACTGCTACGCCAAGTCCCATTAGCGCGAATAACACATATATCGCTGCATAATGATGGACATCGTGGTAGGAAACCCTGTCTGCTAAGGGTTCATTTTGCCTCATTACTTCCAGTTTCCTTTCAATTTCTTGGAGCTGTACGGTATGGTTAACAAGGTCAAATGTTTCATTTCAAATGAGACAAATTAGAATTGCATGGCTTTTGTGACGCTAGCACAAAAGCCTATGGCTGCGTTGTGTACTGTAAAATAAACAGCTCATTGACATTGGTAGCGGGGAAGACAAAATTAGTCCCACTTAATAAAAAATGCTCTCTGCCAAGCTTAGAGCTATGTGGTGCAGTTTTGTTGTCAAAATTAATGTCAAAAATCAAGATCTGCCTAACAAATCATGAAGTCGGGGTTGGTTGCCGGGACTTGTACCGAGCACACGTCTGTTAAGTTAATTTTACAATTATTACCGTTTTAGAATAGTTTCAACGTTATTTTTGTGATGGAGAAATAGCTGTGATCCCGATTTGAGATAAGCGATAATAAGAAGAGGATTAACTCAGGAGACAGCTCCGTTTTCCGAGTTCCAGCAGCAAACCACCACGTGGAGCGTCTTTAAGTGCCCATCACCCTTAGAGCCGTCACTTTCACTTGACATTGGCGTTTCGCCATTTTTTTTTTATTGAAGATTCTCCCATTTTTCACTAGACATTGGCAAAATCACGCTCGGAATGAGATGTGGAATGCCAAATAGAAAAATAGAATAGAAATAGAATAGAAATCATGAAGTCGAGGTATACGGCTGGTCGGATTCCATGGTGGTGCTAGGTTGGCTCAATGGTGTTGTAGATAGATGGAGACCATTTTCGTAGCTAACCGAGTGAGACAAGTCACATCATCAATGCCAGCTGAATGCTGGCGGTATGTGCCATCCAAGGAGAACCCAGCAGATTGTGCCAGCCGAGGTCTAACAACTTCCCAACTCAAGGAGCACTCGCTTTGGTGGGAGGGACCTACTTGGCTACCTACCTTCAAACATGAAAAAGAAAAACAGCAGAATTATTACACAAATGTAGACATGAAAAAATCAAAGCAAGTGAACGTCATGCTATCAAGTGGCAATGAAATTGTTAAGCAGGTGATACAAAAGCAAAGCTCACTAACAAAAGCAGTAAGAATTATAGCATGGATTCTAAGAGTCAGTTTGAGAAATAATAAAAAACAGGGTTATTTTTGCGTTCAAGAGCTAAACAGGGCTAAAGCAGTTATAATGAAAAGCGTACAGCAAGAAGAATTCGCAGAAGAAATAAGTTGTCTTAAAGAATGCAAAACCATCAGTATTAAAAGCAAATTATACAGCTTAAATCCAGTTTTAGATGAAGACGGGATCCTGCGAGTAGGAGGCAGACTCAGACATGCTAACATGGATCCTGAAATGAAGCATCCCGCTATCATCCCCAGTAATACGAGACTAGCAGATCTCATCATCGACCAGGCACACGAGGGCACGTTTCACGGAGGTGCGCGGTTAACTACAGCATTCATTCGGAGAAAATATTGGGTAATCGGTAATAACAATGCCGTTAAGAAGCGGCTGCGGCTTTGTGTTAAATGCAGGAAACAAAACCCTAGCCTTCAAATGCAGTTAATGGGCGACTTACCGGCAGCACGAACAAACCCTTCTCGGCCGTTTTATCACTGCGGCGTGGATTATACTGGCCACGTGAACGTCAAAGCCAACAAGGGCCGTGGTATCAAGACCACGAAGGGATACGTAGCAGTATAAGTGTGCATGGTAACCAAGACTGTGCACCTAGAACTGGTTTCCGATTTAACGACGACGTCGGCTTTCCTAGGGTCACTACGCAGAATGGGCGCCAGAAGGGGCGTTCTATATAGTGACCAAGGTAAAAACTTCATAGGAGCAGATAATGTATTGAAACAGGAACTGTTAGTTCCTGTTAGCTGCAGAGTGAGAATAATGAGGAATTTATGAGAGAAATAACAAATATGGGTATCGAATGGCATTTTAATGCGCCCTCCTGGCCTTCAGCAGGTGGCCTGTGGGAGGCCGCTGTAAAAAGTCTCAAACACCACCTCAAAAGAATTGTGGGAGAATAAAACCTTACCTTCAATATCTCGTACCTATCTTCTCCAATCAGTGGAATCTTGATTTCAAAAATAATAAACCTGGTTGTGACTCTTGCTCGCACTTAAATTTTATATTTCTGATAAAATGTCTGATTTTTTAACTGGTAACGACAAATCTTTTGGGAGCTGCTCGGCTATTACGCCTAGTTCATTTCTCAACTGGTCAGGAGTGAGAAGATGGAAGTTAAATTTCCCATTGTAAACATTAGTGACAGCATCTAGTAAGGTTTGTTGGATATTTTTGAGACTGAACAGAATGTTATAAGCTATCATAGATGTGGTCAGAAAGTCATTGATGAGAGCGACGTTTTGACATTCAGTTTTTACTTCATTAATAGCTGCCTGTACTGTATTAAATTTCTTGTTTATAGTTCGCGTCACGTAAAAAGAGCGCTGTCTGGCGTTCCGAGGATGCACTCTGACAGCAACTGTTTAGTTCCCTCTCTTTCACACTTACGCGATTTATATTATGCTATCCTGTTGTCAGAGTAAACTGATGTGACCTCGGAACGCCCGCCAGCGCTCTTTTTACGTGACGCGAGCTGTATTAACTTGTAATTTTTGTCGATTATGTTTTCTGTTCGTTTCAATAAATTAAACTCCGCCTCTACGACTGATGTTTGGTTTTTCCAGAGGGAAGCTAAATGATTTTGATTTTTTTGAATAAGAGTGATGTCCTGCTCATATTTTTTGGCAAACCGTTCGTCCAGCACGCCAAATAAACTGTTTGCTATATACCCGACTCCATTGACTAGCCCCCGTCGACGCCGCATTTTGTTTGTATTCGCATTATGATTCATCAATATGTCATTATAATACTCCAGTTCAGTTACCTCGTGACGTACCTAGTTGTAATATGCATGATTCCCTCACAGTGCGAGTTTGTTTGAACTTTTTTTTTATTGGTATGAACCATAGTGAAGTACACTGATGGACTAAAAAATCTACTCAACATCTGTTGCCCGACTTTTGAAAAAATAACTTAGTCTACAAAACTACTAAATACAAAAAAGAAAAACTGGAAAACCACCAAATTAAAATCATAAAGAGTAAACACTCAGTTTTTGAACTTTTGGTTTTGTTTTTTTTGCTAGATTGACTTATTTTTTCAAAAGTCGTGGAACACACCTTGAGTCGATTTTTTTGTCCATGAGCAGGGTTCGGAAACCGGTTTTTTGAAAAAACCGGTTTCGGTCATTGACCCCGACATCGAAATAATTGTGGTTAAGGTTTCGTTCAGGTTTTGGTTACCGGTATATATAACCGGTTTAACCAGAACCGATATTTTTGGTTCGAACGGAATTAACCGGTTAATTTGAAGAATATGCGACGTTGTAGGTATGTTTGCCGCGTGCGATCAGTTGAAAGCGTGCGAGAAAGTGAGCAGAAAACTCGGGCAGTGGCACCCGAGGGACGCGCCTGAACTTGACTAAGTTTGGTTTAAATTTTAACCGGTTAATTTCGTTCTTATTTCGGTTACAAAACCGCTCCCTGATTAACCGATATTTTATTCAAATTTACCGGTTAAGCTGGAAACCGGGTTTAACCTGAACGGAATCGTTAACCGAAATTCGAACGAAATTAACCGGTATTTGTTAACCGGTTCCGAACCTTGTCCATGAGTATAGTTATGTGTTTTTTTTTTTTTGCAAAATTACATTAAATTGGGATTTCCGAAGAAACTCAGTATTTTTACAGGATAAAATAGCCTATGTCACTTACTACCCTGTCAACTACATTGTATGTCTGTGCAAAAAATCAGGTTGATTGATCTATTGCTCCACTGTAACATGAAGTGACAGACGTACAAACGCATTTTCTTTTTTCCCGTCTCTGAGTCGGTATCCTACGGGAAACATGCATTTTTTCAGAATATAAAGTAGCCTATGTGTTTATACACTTGATCTATTTACCAACCAAATTTCTTGCAGTAGTTTCGAATTTCCAAATTCGTCCAGTAGTTTCAACGTGAAAGCGGAACAAACAAACAGACATCCATACTTTCGCATATATAATAATAGGGAGATGATATGAGATAGGCACTCAATAATTTGTTTTATTGTTTACCTGTAAAGCCCTATGGACTTAATGATCAACATTTTTTAGTAAAACATACATAGTAATACTTATTTTAACAAAGAAGTACCCGGAGAAGTTTCCGGTTTTTAAATAGTGGGAATCATGTAGCTAACCGACCCGAACTTCGGTTTTACCAAAGATGCATTCGATCGAGGTTTGTTTCGGTTCATTTCTCAACCAAACTTCGGCCGAATGATGAATTTCATCTAAAGCTACATTTACCCCATCGGTATTAACTTTAAAGTTCATAGTTTTAAAGAAACAGGAAGTGTTCCTACTACATACATATGTATAGGTATCAATTCAACTTCAACTTATGGGGATCTCCGCTGACAACAACATATTTTTTTATTATTTAAAACTTATGCTTCTCGACTGTTTGATTTCCTAAGCAAGGAAGAGAGAGACAAAAAAGAAAAAAAAAAGAAAATGAAAACTGATTTCATATATTCTAAAAAAAGTGGTATAATAAGAGAAAATACTAGTAATAATAATAAATCACTAAATATATCTTTCTTTCAGGCAGAACACCCATGCATATGCCTGTGATAATGCATTGGTTCATTTAAATTACCTCTTAGGATAAAGGAAGTAATAATCATTTAAAAAAACAATATAAATCTGAGTATAATAATTTATGAGATCCCATTAGGTTACATCAATTAGGTTACACCCTGTATTCTCTTTGTTCCATCCTTGCTACAATTAACATTCACAGTTATTTGTTTGTTCTAATCAATAATAATTTTAAGATCAATTTAATCTATCGGCGACGTGAGGCGCATGTTTTCATTTTGAAAACTAATGCCATCTGAAAACAAACAAAAATGTATAATAGATACTATTATTACAGTGTAAAGTAAAATTAAAACCAGTCTTGTGGTACCAAATTCATAGAACCTTCTGTATAAATTTGTCACTTAAAAAGATTAAGAAAGAATGTTCAAACTAATCATAACGAAAAAATTGGCTTTACTTTTCGCGTGGCGTATTGCCTAGTACAGCTGTTTCACGGGGGCGCGTTCGATTCCCGACGGAAGATAGGAATTTCTCTGTCCCATCTAGGTATCACCCCTCCAAACATCTATATTATCAATATTAAATTAATGTGTTCTAGTATGGACATAATATAGCAAGTTTGCCCATCCTCTAAGGAAAAGTAAACTCGCTTTCATCTACCCTATCAAGGGATTACAATTACGGTCACGGATGAAAAACATAAACAGAATGAAAAAGAAGTTTTAGTCCCCTAGCAGATAGACAGCCTTATCAATGTGGTTCAGACATCTAAAAATATTTCTAAACCTCGTTAATTAATTAGAACTACGAATGTACCGTACCTGCATTACTCCGCTTCAGCCGATAATAGGCCAAGCCAGCTAATAATATCAGCACGAGCCCGCTCGATATGCAAGTCAACCCGACCATGAAGCCAGCACTAGTCTCGCAGTCCGCCAACACGTCACAACTCGAAATAACCGCTTTTCGCGTTCCGTTGTACCGAGATAGGGGGTAATCTGATAAAACGATGACTGTTAATTTTTTTATCAATTATGAAAATAAAGCACATCATTTTATATCTAATTAATTTCAAGGCCATTTTGATTTTCCGAAAAACCTTATCGCTAGAAAATTTATCACAATACAGTTGATTGGATGATCCTAAAGAAAAATTATGGAATGAAGTTTTGCATGCTCTATATTGATTAGACTCGCAAATCGCATAGTTTTTTTTATGATTGATACCAAAGCATTTTATACTCCAGGTACTTCAAACTAAACAACAGTCAGCAGGTAGAGTCCTAATGTGTTAAAAAAATCAATATTATTGTAGGCAACTTACTATATCCTATTTTTAGTGAGTAATCACCCTTCTTGAGGCCTATTTTATAGTTCATCTCCTTGCGATTGACCCGCCAAACCGGTTTGCGCACCCAATCAGTCTTCATCCATCCTATGAATTCTTCACTCTGAAATTAAATACATATCTTAATCTCAATTAAATATTTTTTAATAGTAAAAATAAAAGCGTTTTTGATAAATACCTCAAAACCATTGTTTACATCCAAATGAAGTGCTAGTTCCCAAATATGTAATCTCCAGTTCTTGGGTTTTGCGAAGTTTTCAAAAGCTTAAATCAACCAAAACTTGTTAATTATAATTTACGAATGAATTTTGGAGTAGATTATAAGTTTTTTTTTGTTGACTTAAGTTTTATGACATAAGGTATATTTTAAGCAGCACGGTTTTTAATTAAATTGTTTTTATATTTAGAGTAATAACAATAAAAAACCAACCACATACACTACAAGCAGCTTCAAAGAGACACAAAATGTAAAATAAAACATTACAAAAATCTTACCGTCTTTTAAAGACGTATCTTCCGCTAGCGGGGGATTTCGAA
Organism: Coleophora deauratella; assembly: GCA_958295455.1. Lineage (NCBI taxonomy): Eukaryota > Metazoa > Arthropoda > Insecta > Lepidoptera > Coleophoridae > Coleophora > Coleophora deauratella. The sequence continues at coordinate 5,077,010 of OY282409.1, read as the reverse complement.
ACCCTATTTTGTCTCTTTGTTTAATTATACCAGTCGTGTCGATGGGTAAATAGTTTCCATCAGAAGATATAATTTCAAATGTATCTGAAAAGATAATGGTACTTAACTGCTTTAAGTCTAGCAAAATTCAAATGTACCTATCAGACTGAAAAGACAATTAATTATAGAATGTTCGTTGTCTGCTCACTAATAATATTTTATACTTTAACACTGGTGTGTAAGTGTCGAACTAGCCTACTTACCTAAAATAGATTACCGCTTAGGTTGACAAGGTAACAGAGAGTATTAACTTACTAACTTGATTACGTCTTAACCAAAAGTAATGGCAAAAAAACAAATTTAGAAAAAAAATGTGGTTGCCATGTTTTAATGTTTTTCAAAACTCTGAAAAAAAAAAACTTTTTTTTTCTTCTATTTACATAACTACACTAGCCCCACAACAACCGTCAATCCGGACTTGGCCCCGGTGTGTGGAGCATAGCCCAACCTATCTGATGTATGTGCCCCTGCATTGGGGAAAACGTGGGTTGTTAGAAAATATATAAACTAGAACTAACCATTGAACATAGCATCGGCGATTGCACCACAAGGCGCTATAGGCCTCTTTACTCCATTTTCGTCTAAGTCATAAGCATATGGCTCACAAGCTTCTGAAGGATGTTCTGATAAAACGCCGTTCAGCTGGGCGTCATCTCTGTATTGAAAAAGTCAATTTCTAGAATAAACTTAGTTAAAATTAGGTATAGGGTGGGGTACCTGGTATAACTAATTAAAAGAGTATCCTCTAGGTTAGGGCAAGATTCATTTCTCATGTTGCATAAAGGTAAGAAGATACTCAATCCAATGGGCGCAATCTCATAAGGATAAAGGAGTCCAAATTATCCTATCATTCACTAGTACACAATTTCCCCAAACCTTACCTGGATGTAAAGAAATTGTCATTTTTCACCAAACTGCTGCTTTGATTAAAATCTATTTCATAGTATACAACAGTGTTCCCAACAAAATCATAATTCAAAGTGAAATTAACAAGGCATGTGCAACTAATACTTTTGTTGCTTGCTTCTTTTAAGACATCTATGCATTTACGTTGCTTCGGGATATCAATGGTGAATTCTTCTATACAGTTTGTATAATCGAGGACTATAGTATAATCACTAGGTATGCTTGGTTTTGTGTTTGGACATAACTGTGAAAAAAAAAACAAAAACAAATAAAACTGGCAACTTAAACAATAATATGTCTTTAGTACAGGAAATGAACTGTAAAAAATAAATATTTAAAAATAAGAATGGATAAAATATTATATTAGAGCATCTAAATCTACACTGATCATTAGTTCAAAACTGTATTAAGAGTTAAGTGATATTAAATCACTGACAACATTTTTTTAACATGCAGCCAACGTAAGATAAAATAAAATTTAATAAACATACATCCACAGAAGCAGGCTCTATGAAGACAAGAACAGCTCCAATTATCGTCACAACTAGACCAAATACTAAAATTACTAGCAAAACTTTCCTTAGTTGACTTACGAGTTTGCTTTCTGAAATAAAAATAAACTAAACACTTTTACTTATTTATTCTTTATTTTATTAAATATGGATTTTATGACTTACTTTACTGGCCTGCTAAAGAATAAAATACTTATCCTAGCTTGAAAAATCAACCTCTTTACCTATACACTGAATTAAATGCACTTATTAATAACACCAAATATTTTTTTATTACCAGTAACTGAAGTAAATATTATGTTAAATACCAAGAACAATAAGACAATAAAATTAATTACGTAATACTAATAACTGACTCAGTAGGTACTCATAATAATAAACAATAATGATGTGACCTTGGCCAGTTATTAATGATTTTGGACTTGATAGCCAGCCGATTGACTCAATCAATAAAGGCCTATTTATGTATTCTGGAAGTGTGTCAACCCTTTACATTATAGCTTTCTATTATACTTTTTATAAGCTTAGTAGCAGTAGCCGTGCAATGGCACATGCAGAATGCGAAGTTATAATTCAGTCCTGCTTGAATCCTTACTTACCCTTAGCCATAATTCAAACTTTGATTTTAAATCCCAACATTTTATTGCGTAAAATGCCATAAAAATATTTATTGAAACGGGCAGAGAAACACATGTGAAAATAATTCCAGAATCCTGATCTGATTGAGGAGCTGAGAGTGAGACGCGCTGAAACCAACCAATAAATCGAATAGTAGGGTGAGACGCGCTGAAACCAACCAACAAATCGAATAGTTGTATATGCTCCAGTGTTGCTATTGATACGGCAATTACCGTAATATACGGCAATCCAGGATTTTTTACACATTTATATATACGGTATACGGCAGCCTTTTCATTGCCGTATTCTATTATACGGCATTTCATCGTTGTAGTAAACGACATGGACAAATTACGAACAAAATACTCATTTAGCAGCCTCACCAACCTACCGTTATATCTTGGGTTTTTCTGAAGTATTAATTTTGAAATTTTGCATGTGGGAGGCACTATTTCAGTACTATTTTTTGACATATATAACACATAAAAATTTGTACAGAAGTCCCTCGGTTCCAGAGATGAGGCTGCTGGTGGAACGATAAGCTTGCAGCCTCAGTGAAAAACTCGATTTTCTCTGAAACTACGATAGTACATTTTTTCCATTTGACACTATTTTTTTGGAAGTATTTAGGCAGTATTTATTAGCATAATTCGAATATCTAAATTCGATTATGAGACTGCCAACTGAACCCACACAAAAGACCGTTGTCGCATTGCCGTACCTATCTAATATGTAATATATATTAAATGTATAATATAACGTATATAACGTGTATGTTTGAAGGGTAATATAACTTCGTTTCATTTTTAGTTTTAAAATTACACTAAACACTGATTTAAAAATAAATATTGAATGATACGGCATTTTTCTGTATTTTCTTCATTTATACGGCAAATTGAATTTTGAGATACGGCAGTCCAGATTTTTGCAGTAACAACACTGATATGCTCAGTGACACGGAAGAAAGAGGTAGGGGGAAGGGCCTTAAAGACGCGTTTGTACCAGAACCGATGTCGCCGAAATCACACATCAACACCTAGTATATTTACGCACTACTAATGCAAGAAGGCCTTTGATTGGACCATAAATATAGCACGTAAAAATATAAAAAAATTAGCAACATTGAAATCTATTACTTCGTCCATAAAGCTCATACAAAATGAGCAAATAGAGGCGTATTTGATAGTGACATCTAGTGCTGAGTAGCAGAAACTCTAGATGACGGAAAACTCCAAAAGCGCTTCATAAACGTCCTAGCGAAATTAAACTTTCACTGCATATTAATAAAGCACAACTTTATTTACCTATAACTAGTACACGTCATTACTACGTCATTTCCGTTCGCTACTCGATTAGGGATGTAAGTAATCTTCTATCACTGAAATATCGATATCCGGAAATGTTTCCCTTGAAACACCCGATGTTTCTGGAAAGGGGTCGTCCATTAATCACGTGATGTTTTTAGCAATTTTTTAGACCCCTCCTCCCCCTGATGATATGTGGTGAGGTTTTAGACTACATCGCCACAACCTCCTACCCAAAATCACATGTATTTTTTGGTACAAAATATTATCTTTAAATACAGGTACAATGTAATTTAATTCTTGAAAATTTAAGCACCGTGATAAAAATGACCAGACAGACATTTGTTTCTGACTGTCTGACGCCGCGCCGTTTCGAACTTTGGGATGAGTTAAAAACAACGTAACAAAAACAGTCTGACGTTTGGAACTTACTCTAGAAATCGCATGTTCAGCGAAAAAATAAATACACGTGATATCTCACTACACCCCCCCCTCCCCTTGTGATATTTCGTTATTTTTTCCGAACCCCCTCTTACCCCTTTTGAGCCTCACGTGATTAATGGACGACCCCAAACGTTCAAGACACTAGAAAATCTACAGTGCTAATCACTTGAATAGCCTCACCCTATATTTAGGATAATAATTTGTTTACGAAGATATATACTAAATATTGTCTGTAATTACTCTGTCTGTGCAATGTATAGCGACGTGCTTTAATTAAGAAGAAAACAATTTTAAACACATCCATGGTGCCAAAACGCGTTTTACCCCATTCACATGAATAGCCTCGTTTACTTTGTTGCTGTCTTACGATATAGCCACTGTTAATTATTTCAATATTGTTTTAGTTATTTAATTACCACTCTAGTTGTACAAAACGAATAACAATAAATGATTATATAAGGAGCATAGATTTAATTATGAGACGCGGTCAAAGATGAAGTAATGAAGACATACTTAAGATTGCTCTTATATTTGCACAACAATAAGTAAACCGATAAATACCCAGAGATTTGGGTTGTAAAAGTATTATACAAGGTTATTCTTTTTGACCTGACATCCTTTTGGCCACGTATATTGGTGAGGTCAAAAGCAACAACTTTTGTTCTGGCAATTTTCGAGTAACAGCCATATTCTTTTCCATGCAAAAAAACTCAAGACATACTAATTCCAAAATCTTTTCGAGATTTTACCTTAATTAACATTAAGTCCGCAACACACACAGAGGTGGCCGCGGGGCGGTACAGAGAATAGTATTTTTTGTAATGTTCGGTTACTATGAAACCATTCACATAAAAACCGGCCAGGCGTTGCGAGTTTTCGTGAGAAGGGTTTTATAGTAATCCGGAAATTACAAAAAATACCGCTCCCGGTACCGCCTCGCGGCCGCCTCTGTGTGTAATGCGCTATAACTGTCATAGATAGAAAACAAGACTCGAAAACATAGAAAAACTGTTAAAGAATGAAATAACTGGCATAAAGAAGTCACACGTGTTTTTGAGTAGATATTACGACAAAATAATGCACAAGACTGACCGTAAGACAATAGCTTAAAAACAAAATTATCAAAGAATTGGAGCAGCTCGCACTTATCCTATAATATATGTATATTTTCAATTAGGTGAGGCTCTTCATGTGAACGACCAGAAACATGATTAAATTATATTTTCCTCTGTAGAATTTTATTTTCATTCCTGTACAATGTACATAAACTAATACAACTATTACGAGACAATGAAAATTTTTATGTTAGTTGTAATATGCTATTAACATATTAATAACTAAAGAAAACAGGTGAGACTATTTAAGTGATCGTCACTGTATTTTTTCGTCATTATACATTTCCAGAAACAGCAGGTTTCAAAGGGGTTCCCTTGAAACATCGGGTGTTTCAAGATAATCTATTTTTTAGGGATCCGTACCTCAAAAGGAAAAACCCTTAAAGATCACTTCGTTGTCCGTCCATGTCTGTCCGTCAACACCCTTTTCCTCAGGAATGCGTAGATGTAACAAGTTGATCTTATTATTTATTAACTTAAATTTTTATTCTTTTATTTAAAAAAATACATTTTATTTGACATAACGTTTTATTGTTATTTTTTGACATTGTATAAATTCAAATATTTTTAATGATAAAAATTTGCATGCTTATCGTATACTATTTAACGAGTTAAATGTCCCGACGATTTCGAAAATGGCTTGAAACCTTTTGACGAAAATCTAGGATTAGGGGTTAAAAATCACCAGAAATCGATCTATGAGGGAATTATCTTCGCAAAAATTGGGGGAGGCCTTTCTCCAGCAGTGGACGTCTTTCGGCTGATAGATAGATAGATATTTTCAGAACAAACATTGCTTGTCCTTTTGTCCCTTAGAAGGCCACTACCGACTAAAACAACACCCTGCAAAATGTGTTAGAAAATATATCATATATGTACTACTTCTAAACAAGTTATCTTAGTTGAACGAGCGACGCTCGGTCTCCCAGCTAGTATAATATTAAGCTAAAAACACAGTGTACGCTATATTCAATAAGAACTATATTTTTACTGTTTTCTAGCAAATAAAGTTATTCAAATTTGAATTTGATATCAAATACTCTGGCCTGCTATCCCTTGAAGCTGTAAAAAAATCTTACTTCTGTGCCAACGCAATCAAGAGATACGGCCGTTTATGCCGCATATTTGGGCACTCGCATGGGAATTAAAACCTAAAGTGTACTTCCCGTCGACCTAAAATCATGAAATTTGGCAAGTAGCAATGTTTTATAGCACAAATAAAGGAAAAAGTCCGAAAACCATACATTTTTAGTTACATCACATTTTTTGAATTCCCATGCAAGTGTCCAAATATGCGGCATAAACGGCCATATAGTTAATTCCAGTCAAAAAAAAGCAAAAGGTAAACGAACGTAGTATGCAGATGATATTGACATGTGTTAGTTCCATAGTAAGTTTGTTTACGTTTTGCTTTTTTTATTGGAATGAACCATAGGTATATCTTGATTGCGTTGGCATAGAAGTTTGATTTTTTTTCACAGCTTTAAATGATTGTAGGCCTGAGAATTTGATTTAGAGTTCAAGACATGTGTGATTATGAATTTATATGGAACCCTTGTTGCACAAGTCCGAATCGCATTTGGCCGGTTTTTTATATCTAGGGTTGTCACTTTTCGAAACTAAAAATGTGTCAATACTATTTCAAATTCAAAGGCGTTTAGGAATTAGTTTTAAAATTATACCTTTTATTCGAAAATTACCTGTGAAGGTTAGCATGTAGGGATGGGTAAGGGAGTAAAAACTGAGTCAGAGTAAATACTGAGTTTGAGTAAATACTGAGTATTTACTATATTAACTGAGTATTTACTCTCTAGAGACAGTAAAAACTTTTTATCGGATATTTTTGCATGACATGGTAATCATGGTATACATATAATAAAATCAACTGATGTGCCGTTACCGGGAACATTCCCTTAGACAGAGACAGCGCTCTATATTGCATATAGCGCCATCCTTGGGAATTTTGGGAATATTCCCATGGGTAAATTACTAAGGGACGGCGCTATATGTATTATAGAGCGCTGTCTCTGTCTTGCGGGAATATTACCGGGCATGGCACATCAGTAATCAAGACCAATGCAATGTGAGGAAAATATATATTTAAAAAAAAATGCGAATTTTTTTTTTGGGTCTTCGTGTTGGAGTTTATTTTAAACTTTCGCTTGCCTTCCATATTTGAATATCGCTTCAAAGCATCTTGTGCGCACTCAAGGTTGGATATGTTTAAATTCTTCAACCACTAACTGGGCAATTTTTTTTCTTCTTGAGACCCGTCGAGCTGTGCGCCATCAATCGCAGAGGTAATCTGTCAGGCAATGGAATATTACATCCCGTTCTCTGACATTCCTCTTGAGAATCAAGCTCGCCCGTGGTTCAATGCCGAATACTCAGCTGCCGAGGCAGTAAAACATTCGGCGTACCAAGCTTGGGCTAATGCTCGCAGTCGCAAAGCTCCGGGTACGCAAGATAAGAAAAGAGCCTTTAATAGAGCCGCAAAGTTCTACAAAAAGACGCTACGCAGGGCACGCCTCGACCACATACGCCGCATCGGATCACAACTTGCCTCCTATCCCTCTGGAAGTAAGGCTTTTTGGTCCCTGGCTAAATCGGTCGAGGCGAATTTCTGTCGTGCCGTCTCTGCCTCCACTGCTGAAACCTGATGGAATACTGGCTCACATAGCAACTGATAAGGCGAACTTGTTGCTGAAAATATTCGCGTTTGGATTCTACGAATAGTACACCACCCCACTTACCTCCTTGCGGTACTACAATGACTCCAATCTGTATCCGCCAAAAGGTTCTTAATACACTTCGCAATCTAGACGTGAACAAAGCCAGTGTACCTGATGGTGATGGTATACCAGCCATAGTTCTCAAGAACTGCGCTCCTGAGTTGTCTCCTGTTCTGACACGTCTGTACCGTCTCTCTCTTAAGACAGGTGTAGTCCCAAAGTCCTGGAAGCTTGCCAACGTGCAACATGTGCCCAAAAAAGGTAGCCGTGTGGACCCTGCCAACTACCGCCCCATAGCAATCACTTCCACAATCCAAGATTATGGAACGTGTACTGAACAACCTCATTCTTGCATATCTCGAAGACAATGACCTTCTTAGCGATCGACAATACGGGTTTCGCCGAGGAGATCTTCCTGTGTATGCTACGCATGTTTGGGGCGAGGCCATTGAGAAACATGGTGAAGCACTCGTTGTGTCTCTCGACATCTCAAAGGCTTTTGATAGGGTCTGGCACGCCAGCCTTATTGGCAAGCTTCCATCTTACGGGCTCCCTGTGAGCTTGTGCAACTGAGTATCCAATTTCCTGAGGGAACGGTCGATTCGGGTAGTCGTTGATGGCTGCTTGTCTGACCTATTGGCTATCGATGCCAGGGTACCTCAGGATTCGTTTCTTTGTGCAACTCTATTCCTGCTACATATAAGGCCGTGGCCTGGACGCAAGCGACGGCGACAGCGACAGCGACGGCGACAGCGACAACGACAGCGACAGCGATGACTGTTCGCGACGCAAGCGATAAGGTCACTGGGTTTGCGGCGACGTAGTGACGTGACTCTGTCGATGTCTGCCTGTCGCGATGTCCATATTTCGATATTTTACTAATAACACCTAACACTGACTCAGCGGTTTCCGCTTCTGACTATTGATCCGAGAGTCGTGGGTTCGATCCCCACCCAGGGCAAATATTTCTGTTTTTTAATAGTATACTACTAATTTGCTAAAGAGGACGTAGATTTATACAACAAACAAAACAAAAAGGCGATGAGCGGGGTTCGGGGGGAGGAGGGGGAGGTGCTTGGTGCAGGTGGGGGAGGAGCGGGGTGCGGGGGAGGGTTAGTCGCGGGGTGCGAGAGGAGGAGCAGGGTGCGGGGGTGAGGCGCGGGTTGCGGGGTTATGGCGCGGTTTGCGGTGGGAGACGCGGGATACGGGTGGTGGTGGAAAGGGGTACGGGGGAGGCGCGGGGAGCGGGGGGAACGGGGTGTGGGGGAGGAGCGGGGTGCGGGGGGGAGGAGCAGGGTGCGGGATTGAGGCTCGGGTTGCGGGGGAGAGGAGAGGGGTGAGGGGGACGGTGAGGAGAGGGGTATGGGGGAGCGGGATGCGGGGGGAGCGGGTGCGGGTTTGAGGCGCGGATTTCGGAGGACAGGAGCGGGGTGCGGGGGACGGTGAGGAGTGGGGTGCGGGGGAAGACGTGACGTGCGGGGGGAGGCGCGGGGGGTGGCGGGGGGGAGGAGGCGCGGGGGGGGGGCGGGTGCGGGGGGAGGAGTGTGATGCGGAGGTGAGGCGCGATTTGCGGGGGGAGAGCCTTTAGGGCCCGCCGTTTCTTCTCACTCCGCAAACACTTCCCGAAACGAATACGAGTTCCGAGTGGTAGGAACTAGAGATGTGTAGGTCCGGCCGGAACTGAATCCTCGGACCCGTATCCTTCGCGGATGTGGTGGATGTAACTCCGACTGCAAGTCGGAACCGGTTCCTCTAGAACTGATTCAGTTTCGATCGGAGTTGGATGCAAACGAACCCGGAACTGATACCGCGCTGGCACTGGTACAGGAATGGCGGGTGAGTGAGGTGGGGACGGGAGGAGCGAGTTATACCGTACTGACCTGCCTTGCTACGAGTTTTAGCATAAGTATACTAGATGGCACCCAGAGTTCAGTATTTTATCTTTGCACGTTCGGCACTCATAAGTTTACAAAGCTATTTGATCTGATAATAAATGTTCATGTTTAAGAAGTATTATGAAACTATAAAGGATGTAAGTACTATAAGTATGATTCTAAATAAAATGAAAGATTTTATTATTAAACGAATGATGAAATCTAATGTCAAAACTTTCTTTGTTGATTATATCAAATGGCTGTGATTTTACTACTATCTTGTTAGTAAAATTAATTTTGTAAAATTCTTTAAAACCATTTAAAACTTTTGTAAAATTCTTTAAAAAAAAATAATAAAGTGCAATCAAGTTTGGTCGCCCTACTCAATCCTTTCCTCTAAGGACTCGGACCTATATAGGTCCGGCGGAACTGATACGAGAAAGCAGGTCCGCTGATTGCGTCAATCCATCAACTCCGCTAAGGACTCGGACCTATACAGGTCCGGCGGAACTGGTACCTGGAAGCAAATCCGCACCCGAGCTGGATGTACATCCGGACCCGAATCCTTTAAAAACTCGGACCTACACAACTCTAGTAGGAACCTCGTATTAGGTAGATAAAAAAATGACGCTCGAAAAGTGTACACTGCTACCTACTTCGAATAAAATATTTTCATTTCATTTCAAACACCTTGTTAGGTTCAATGCCTCTAAAATACAGGCGTGTCTTTTTTTCTGCGAAAAGGAGTCCTTTCACCTTGACTCCTACTCTCCGAGATGAATCGATTCCGATAAGTGACCACCTTGAGCGCCTAGACGTGACTTTAACATCTAACATGAATTTCGGACAATACATAGAGTCCAAGGCTAAAGTAGCTGCAATGAACCTAGGTATCCTATCTAAGGTGAGACGGTACTTCACACCTGGACAGCTTCTTACATTATATCAGGCACAAGTCCTGATATAATGTAAGAAGCCCGCTACCAGCTTGAAGCCTTGGATGCTATCGACCGACGCGCCAGGAGACTAATAGGTGATGACGAGTTTATTTTAAATAAACTCCAAAGCCTTGAACATCGCCGCAAAGCCGCCTCTTTATCGTTTTTTATCGAATTCATTTCGGAGAGTGTGCTCAAGAACTTCATGACCTCATTCCCCTAGCTCCATTCCACCTTTGGTTCACTAGGCGCAGGGAGGCGATTCATCCCTTCGTAGTTGATATACCACCTATTCGTACGAAGCGAAATGCTTCTGCATTATTATGCGAACTGCGCGGGAGTGGAACTCCTTACCTGCGTCCGTGTTTCCCGAATTCTACAATCTGGGAGTCTTCAAAGCATTATTTGAGATTGCGTGTACCATCCTCGACTACATCGTCACTTTCTATTCCATAAAAAATCCATCTACATAGTGCCAGTACTCACCGAGTAAAATGGCTATGATGGACGGACGGACAGGGCGAAATTATACGGGTTCCTTTTTTGCCATTTTGGCTATGGAACCCTAAAAACAAAACAAGTTACACGCATTAGTGGTACATAAAAGTTTCCCGTGTGCGCGGAGCCTAAAGTGATTTTTTTTAGTTGGTAACACTACGAATAACAACTCTATTGATAAAGATTTTAAGGGGAATCCCCTAAATAAAATGTTAATAATGTTATATCGTCAGACTACTTAGAACTTAGAAAACTTAAAGAACTTAGAAAAACGTAAAAAAGCGTCATAGAGATAAATATTAGATAAAAAATAATAGCTTATTAAGTTTTTGTTAGTAAAACATAAATACTCAGTAAAAAGTAAAAAAACAGTACTTATAATAGTTTTTACTGAGTATTTACTCTGGCATGAGTAAATACTGCAGTACTTACCCATCCCTATTAGCATGTAGTATAAGAAATGGTCCATCCTGGATAGTCATAATACTGAAACTGAATGGCAATAAACAAGAGAGAAGACAAAACTAGATTTTTAAGACCATATTTGATTAAGTGCATTAAGGTGTGACAAAATCACCTGTAACTGTTTTAAGTAGAGCTTCTATTTTTTGAATCTGAACAACTTGCGTCAAGTAACCAATGCCACCTACCTGTATAGCTTTTTTTCTTTTCATGTTTATGTTTATATTTTCCTGTTTTGTTGTGCAATAAACTGTTCATTCATTAATTCGATGCCAATAATCAATTCACATAAAATTGGATTTCCCATACTAAGTTGGCCAATCAGCTGATCAGCTTGTTAAAAAGGTCAAAACACTTCCGTATTGACTATAATTTATTGCTTGAGAAATGTTGTTCAGTTTTATAAATAATATAATAATAATAAGTCATACTTTAAATAGATCAGTTGATATCGTTAGACCTTATATAATTATTAAGTTATACTGCTCGACAAACGGTTAACTAACAGAAATAAATAAAAAACAAAACATATATACTTAAATTAATAAACATTTTAGATTTTGAAAAGTTACAACCCTGGAAATGGATGTTTCAGGAAATGCTTTAAGTGTAGAAACTTCAGGTGAAAATATTATTCTCTGCGTAGAAACCTCAGGTGAAACTCTATCGTAAATTTGCCTTGTTACGTTAGGACGTAATTGTGCCTACATATTCTTATATTTAACTTATCCCAAAATGGCAGAACAGCGGAGTAAAAAATTGAGAATGAAAAATTCAATAACGTTGAATACTCGTAAGTCCTAATATACATTGAATAGAATTACCAAACAAGACTTCAAATAAAGTTTTTTTAATGGCTTCAACAATATGCTATTGATTGCCTAATTGCTAGTACCATTAAGTTTCTATTAAGATTTTCCAGTTTTGTTTCCGGTTAGGGAATTTAATTTGAAAATTGCCCTCAAATAAAAACTCCACATATTTGACACGCGGGAGTTCTCGTCGTGGGTTATACATGAATATTTTTACCATTTTTTGGAATAAACTCGAGAATGACACTTTTTCCGATCCCGAAATCCACTGCGCGGACCTACGTAAAGGGCGTCACACACGAGCGCTATACTATACTCTTTCATCGTAAAATCAAATATCGCTCGCCAAACAAATAAATAGACCATCTATACGATACTGTTTTATCTTAAGATGTCACGTGACACCGAGCGATACAGAGATGACAGCGTACGATATAACCTTGATATGAGCGCCACGACGCCTGAGGGTAATGAAAGGCGATGTAAGATTTTACTATGGAAGGTGGCCTATGGCCGACGTTTTTTTCAAAGTCGCACACCTTGAATCCTTTATAAATCGCTAGTGAACATTTAGATGGTGAAAAAATATGATAAGTCGTTTAGTGTTTCCACCAGTTTCGGACATGTTTCGTGACAAAGATGGCCCTACCATATATAGGACAATAAAAATCATTTATATCTCTGCAACCGGTGATGTTACGAAAAAAAGACCTATTACATGTTTCATCATTTAGGTGTCCTCTATCGATTTAAGTAGGTTTCAAACTGCGACACAACTTTCGTGAAAATTCGACAGGTCATAGGCCACAAATATCCCTACCCCTTTATACGATAGTGTTGCCGCCGTGTGTGATAGCTTGCTACAGTCACACACGACAGCAGCAGATATCGTAAGATGAAATAGCACACTATAGCGTCCGTGTGATTCTTGAAAAGGTAGAGTATATAATAACGTAACGTAGACAAATTATAAAAAAAAACAAGATTCAGCTTTACTTATCTACTGATACACTCATGGCGTCATTCTTAGTATGCGAGTAATTACAGCTTAAAACTCGCACTCACAGTATAGCGCTTGTGTGTGACGCCCTTTATTTGTAGTGTGGCGAGCTATATTTGATATTACGATGAAATAGCACAGTATAGCGCTCGTATGTGACGCCCTTTAGGCTGTAGAGCGTACCAAAGAATTATTTACATACATACCTACAAAATCCTTCGGTAGTAGGGAATGAACAAAGGTTTGACATTTGCCAATAAAATGTATCTAAAATATACACATTATAAACAACTGGAAGGATAATAAAATCAACTTCTCTTTTTATCGATATCGATAATATATTGTCAAAGATAAATGATTGCACATCACTATTTAGAACACACGAGAATGTTGGTGGACCAGGCCGACTTATGCTACTGACGTATGACTTTTATTACTCTCACATAAAGTTTAAAATTATCTAATTCGTTCGGGATAAAGCTTTGAATTAAATTAAATTCAATTTTAAATCGAAATATAAAATACAACATTTACCGGTGAAATGTAATGCCTTCATTATATGATATTTTGTCTGTGCTTCTATTTCTGCACTCTAAAACAGCACAGTATCGCATGTTTACGTGTTTTTTTATTTTATTTATCCGAGAACATCAGCCGTCCGGTGCCGCATAGTACGCGATTGAGAATGAGTGCGTCCTGTACTGCAGCGCTAATTTATGACACGCGAGATCCGCCTACTTACCATTTCCCCCTACCTCTTTCTTCCGTGCTCAGTGAAATCGAAATAAACAAAGTTGACAGCAGTAGTGTTGTGTTGCTCTTGAGTCTTGACTTGAGCAATTTTATATAGGTATGTATTGAACAGAGGTGCAAATACAAACAAAACTTTGCGTGCGAATTAAAAAAAATTGGGGGGAATAATCAAAATAATTTAATATTGGTCACACTAGTGCAGCTGACTGTCAAATAAATACGTCAATGTCATCCTCGCTCGGTCGCTTCGCTTCGATCGATGTAGGTAGTGTTGATAAAAGACGAATTTTCCTTTCATTATTTCCAGTAAAGTGTTTTCCTTAAACAGGATTGATAAGTAACATCCTGAACATGGCCACTAATAGTGAAACGTCAGATCGCGCGGTAAAATCGAGGCGTCCTGCTGGTAAGCACATTCATAATCAGTGACCCACCTCGGTTTCCGTGGCCTTGTAGAATCTGTATTGATTGCGATGCCCGCAGAGTCCGCGTTCAAGCAGCAGCGTCTACCCGCCTGGCAGCCCATCCTCACCGCAGGGACAGTCCTGCCCACCTTTTTCGTGATTGGTATCGCTTTCATACCAGTTGGTATTGGGCTACTTTATTTCTCAGATGAGGTAAGCTACCCAATTAGATCACTAGTTTTATAGCATTTTACAGCGATGAAATTTCAACAATTTATGTTATAATGTAAACTGTTATAGGAATGTCAAAACTGAAAATACTTGTGTTATTTGTTACACTTTAACAAAGGCATCAAAATTGTTTGTAATATAGGTAGCTTGAAATGGAATAGGCAAGAACAGGGTGACCATCTCAAAACTGGCGAATCTGTCCAACACTGACAAAAAATGCGGAACGCTGTGTAGTTAAGTTAATAATAAGAAAATAAACACTGTTTCTCTAACGTTCATAATTATATGGTAGGGCGTACCTACATAAAAATTTAATGAACGGGAAATTCCCGTAATCTGGCATGAGATAAAACTCGCTCTGCAATATCTTAGGCAGAGATTCCATTTCCGCACTGCCATGGACAGCCATTTATGCTCCAGCAAAAACTTGCCCTCGCCATTCCCGTCCATAGCACGGACACCTATACAAAATCTTTCACTGTCCATGCTGTTCGTCTCTGAAACAAATTGCCGGTTGACATTAGGATATCCCCTACCCCTGCCGCTTTCAAGACTTGTCTGAAGAAACAATTTTAAATATTCTCAACCCGATATAAGCTTTATATATACAGGGTGTAAGGGACAGGTTTCCGAAAACTTTAAGGGCTTGCTCAGTAGACAAAACTGAACAACTATCCACAAGATTTTTCTTCAGGAAACGAAAAAAAATCAGCTTCTCTATACAAAATTATAAACTTGATTGGACAGTTTGTATGGAGAAGCCGTTTTTTTTTCGTTTCCTGAAAAAAAATCTTGTGGAAAGTTGTTCAGTTTCGTCTACTGAGCAAGCCCTTAAAGTTTTCGAAAACCTGTCCCTTACACCCTGTATATATTGGACAGGTTTCCGAAAACTTCAAGGGCTTGCTTAGTAGACGAAACTGAACAACTTTCCACAAGAAATTTATCTTTATTATTAATATTTACAACTTAAACAATTTATGTATGTCATTGTGTGTTAGTTGAGATAATCTTGTCTTATTTTGTATGTGTTTCTCTGCTCCTATTATTAATTATAAATCTCTTTTATATTATGAAAGGTTGGGTGGAAGAGAACCCCTTAAGGGATAAGCCCGCCTTTGTGCATCCATGTATTTTTTCATAAATTTTTGTTGTGTTATTTTGTCGTACAATAAAGAGTATACAAACAAACAATAGTTGCTATCTCAGAAAGTAAAATTATTTTCTTCGAAATAAGTCATAAAAAAAATTAAGTTAATTTTAGGACATAGAAAATGATAAGTTTTCTATTGGTATTTCTAAAATAATAAAGATTACCTTGAAATCTGCCAAATTCTGCCACTTTTTTAAATGTTAGCTTATTGTGCCAGAGTTAAAATTTTATTAGCCAAATCTATGGTCTATGGTCACACTTGGCAGGAATAGGTTAGAAAATACAAAAGAGTCTTATTACCAAGAGGGGTTTCCTTCTACCCTTCCTCATAGAACCTGCACAATAGGGTATTTTACTCTATACAAGAAAAAGTCGAAAACTGCTTATTTACTGTGGTATTTGTAATACGTAATCGATTTAATATGATTTCTATACAATAAAATGAGAAAAAACATTTTATTTTTGATTTACAAAAATCAAGTTTTTTAATCTGTTATTCAAATGTCTGAAACGACAGCCGCCATGCTGGTTGTCAGGTGACGTCACAATAGTGGTAAACAATGACATTTTGTACGCGATATGTGTCAAAATTTTAGTACAGAGCTGTTTTGTTTACTCCTGAAATGACGTCACGACCTAAGCATCATGGCGGCTATCGTTTTCGCGCGCTTATTGGCAATGGTAATTTAAAATGTACTTTTTAGGTTTCAAAAAAAATTTAAAAAAATATTTTTTACTTTTTCCCACCTAATGATCAATTTGAGATACTTTTCAAAAAATGGTGAAAAACCCTATTGTTTACAGCGCAAAGCAAAGTAACTAAAAATTCATCAATCAAATCAATAAGTTAGTTGTTTTATTACAAAGTAGACATAGAAAATGGGATAGATCCTAGAGACCATTCCAAAACCAAAGTAAAATTGAACTGAGGAAAAAGACTCAACACTAGTATTAAGACAAGAAATAGAACTAATGTAGTTTCAGAACTTGTGCAAGTGTTTCTTAAATGAAATATGATTTGAAATAAGTTCTGTATTATAGCAGATATGGAAAAAAACCTGTGAGCAATAATTGCTCTGAAAGCTTTGGTATACAACTTTTTTAAATTCATTGTCACCACACTGTCAAAGTGCTAAGTAGGTAGCAGCAGTGTACACTTTTCGAACGTCATTCTTTTATCTACCTAATACGAGGTTCCTACCACTCGGAACTCGTATACCCGCCGTTTCGGGAAGTGTTTGCGGAGTGAGAAGAAACGATGGGCCCTAAAGAAACTCCCTCCAACACATTTTTTGAAAATGTCTTATATTCTATTACATCTTAAAATTAGGTCAAGAAATGATTTATATAATAATGTCATGACTGTAAATAAAAATAAGAGGAATTAAAAAAAAAAGGATTCAAAAGATATAAAAGATATTACAAAAACCAATGACAAGAGAAGGCCCGCACCCGATCACGAGCATAATGCGAGAGTCAGCCATCGCTCCCCTCAACCATATTTGAGGGAAGGGAACGACCCGGCTCCCGATTTTACTGGCTCCACTTTGCTTTAATAGATTGGAAGCATTCTGTGGACTGACTAAGATTACTTCTTGGTAGCAAAAAAAAAACATCCATTACTTCCTTAAATAAACTTTAATCTTTCAATCTACAGGTGAAAGAACATGTAATCGACTACACTTACTGCTTCAAAGACGGTGGAGTTGATAACATGACATGTGCCGAAGAAATTAGAACCACCAGTACTGATACCTCTAGTAATTGGAAACCGTGTTTATGCAACATACCCTTCAAACTGGCAGAGGACTTCAAAGGGGATGTCTACTTCTATTACGGACTCAGCAACTACTACCAGAACCATCGTCGTTATGTTAAGTCTAGGTTGGTTTTATCTTCATCTTGTTATTTGAACCTACCTAAACCTACTTTCATACTATATTTGAGGCAATGTTTAATGAGTATTGAATCTCTTAAAGTGTATAATGGTGTCGATTCCATTTCAAAATTAAATTTATTTGACAGGATTAAACTTAATTTAAGTGCTCTGTCTTTTTCTATCTATATCGAAATGACCAGGACAGGATGGATGCTTAAATTGAGTTTAGTCATGTCAAATAAGTTTAATCGTAAACACCGAATCGACACCAATGTATATGGAAGGTAGGGAAGAGGACCATGCCCCAACAGCGGATATGGTATGGGTTGTTAACATAGTGTATAATAAACAAAAGAGAAGATGAAGCATCAAAAATAAATTATGAAATATTGGTCACTAAATAGCTCACTGTCAAAAAATCGAAATAATTTATTTCTTTACGTAGGCACAACCAAATGTCGCTATCATTCAATTAATCTAAACTGTCTTCTATCTGTCAATTTTTCATTTATTTATGTGACTTTTATTTTTTTATTAATTAATTTAATTACTTAAAAAAGAAGTTTACAAAAACTGAGAGTGCTGCAAAACCGATTATAGGTTTCACTATGGACTCGCATTTACATTAAGTAAAAAGGTTTTTCCTCTACATTAAAAAAAACGTAATGCTTAGTTATCTAGAAGTTACTAAAGTTAAATCTATTCATCTACTTAACTATCTTATATCAGCATTTAATGGAGTTATTTGTGATTGTGTGCATGACATAGGTAGGAATGATTAGTAGTGAGTGCGAAAGCAAATGTTATTTTTATTAGTATTGAGCTGTGCGGGATTAAACCTGGTAATAAGTATCGTTATTGATTTATCAGAGATGACAACCAACTGCTTGGCCAGCTCTCTCCGATACCATCGAGCGATTGTGAACCGTTTGCGACAGCTGTGGTCGATGGGGTGAAGAAACCCATAGCTCCTTGTGGAGCAATCGCTAATTCATTGTTTAATGGTGAGTTTGTGTAATTACGATATAATCAAATTATCATCATACCAGCTGGAAGACTTTTTAAATTATTATAATACATAATTATATTTTTTCTTTTGGAACATAAATGAACGTAAAAAGAATAGTTCCCACTTGCTTAGCTTTAAAACGAATATTTTTAATACTTCCAACTTCAAACTGTTTAAATTAAAAATTAAAAGTTTGCACTATAATTTTAGTACCACCTACTTTTAACTTATGAATGGTAGCTGTGTCTGTTGCTTCCAATGTATAAATGTGGGAGCAAGTGATCCCATCTCGGAATTTCAGAGCACCTTAATATGGATTTTCTTGAAACTTTCTTCCCCATGGGATATTAGTTCTATGAATTACATGGTATCCATAATAATTATAATAATAATTTATTTATTTCTCAGACTACAGTGGTTCATAGTTACAATAAGTGGCTTTATCTGTGTAAGTAACTAAATTAAATAATAATAACAACATTTTTTTCACAGACACACTGACGGTCTTCTCCGAAGAGCTGGGCATGGACGTGCCGGTGCTGCGCACGGGCATCGCGTGGACCTCCGACAAGGACATCAAGTTCCGCAACCCGCCCTCGCCCACCGGCGACCTCAAGGACGGTTAGTTTTCCACACCACACCTTTATATAACACAAACATACTTATACACTCATCACAAGAATAATTGTTTTCCCCCTCCTCCGATCCGTTGTATTTGAAATCGCAGTTTTCCAATGTTTTTGTGAAATTTTTGAAACATACAACAAAACTGGCAATGAATGAAATATTCTCCATTAAATTCCTACAGTAATCGTCTTATAGTTTCAGATTATGATTACGTTTCTTCCATTATTTTTTAACTTTTTACGAAAATACAGTCCTAAATTTAGTTTGATTCTGGATCAAGGGCTCAATCTTTGCATGGTTGTTTCTTAAGTAGTCTTGAGTAGATTAAACCCGGGGCCAGCAAAAGAGGCATCTCGAACACACCGCCTTGAGTTAATAATGGGCCTTTTTGATAGAACGCGCTTTTATTCTTCCAGCTTTCAATGGTTACGAGAAACCGATAAACTGGCGTAAGAACGTATGGGAACTTGACACCGAAATTCCAGAAAACAACGGATTCCAGGTGAGTCAAACTTTGTCTTTGTAGGGCAAAACAAACTCTTTCGCCATTAAGAATATTTCAATACATTTTTGGGTTTCTCCAAGACTAAACATTTACTCGAAATCTGTTCTACCGAGTGGGACGCCGCCTACGCTACGTCACCCGATGCGCGGTCACCACTCGAGAACTTTAATGCCCCAACGTCAGTGTGTTCTACGAGCTATGTGCCTTAATGTTATGCTTGTATCGTCTGCGCAGAACGAAGACCTGATAGTGTGGATGCGGACGGCCGCGCTGCCGACGTTCCGCAAGCTGTACCGGCGCGTGGACCACACGCAGTCCGGGTTCATGACCGGCCTGGTCAAGGGCGCATACGTGCTCAAAGTGGTCTACAGTGAGTACTCTACTGCACTGTTGTTTATTCAAAATTGACTTAACTTCTGAACTGGTTTGCGATAATCAAAAAATCAAAAAATTCGTGAAATTGAAATTAAAAGTTTTAAAATATCCTTGCGACATACTCGTATACAAATATAACTTCACATTTGATCGTGATTCATTCGTAAATTTCATATAAAAAATAATAATTTCAGTCAATGGTTTCATAGAGTTCCTTTCGAACCTATTATACTTCATATATACTAAAAAAAAAGCATTTTATAATATCCAAATGGTTCCAAGCAGGGTGTCCACTTTCTGGAAAAGTCAGGGAAGCATTTGGTGGTCAGGGAAAGTCAGGGAAATGAGCTGGCGGGCTGGAAAAGTCAGGGATATTTGATTTTTTCCCAATAATCATTAGTGCGGGCAACATCCATGCTCTAATCTGATATCTCATTGTTTTTGCTGATAAGCCAGACTTTTAAACCATTTTTTTTTCAAGTTATCTGTGATCTACATCATGACTTCGCATTCCATAGCTTGAGGGTTCTAGGTACCTCTAAGCACCTCTGAAACCTTACGGTTCGAGACCAATTTGGCTTTAGCTGGTAGGGATGAATTCCACTCCGATAGCGAGTGGTGCGGTGATAAAACTGTACCGTAGGAATCATGTCGAACAGTTCCTCAGAACACAAACCGTTGTATAAGCGGTAGAACACACAGAGAGAGCTGAAGTCTTCAAAAGCTGAGGGGTTCAAGACCGCTTGTGAACTCTGGGTCGTCGACAATTCTGATCGCGCGTCGCTGGGTGGAGCCGAAGGGGTTCAGTTGCACCCAACCCCTGCCCAGAGATATAAGCAGTTCTCCATATAAGGCCTCACTTGAGCTTTGTGTAGCTGCAAGCGCTGGCTGGGTCTCACTGAAGTACAACTTGCTTTATTGAGCACTCCAGGTTTTTACGCTGCATAGGTAATAAACTTTCCCTCAAGGTAATCCCGAAGTTAGATGTCGACACCTTTTTCCTTTTTTTACGTGGGGAAATCCATCATGGATACCCAATCACTGCGGGGATAGCAACTGGGTTATGCCGTACTCTACCGGCTAAAACCCGGCTAAGTTCCCGCTTCGCTATATGGCAGATTGCAAAACATTTTTGCGTCGTCTCCAGATGAAAATTAAAAACAAACCAGCAATCAAACAAAATCCTCCAAAAACGGTTCTAAAATGGATTATAAGGGTCAGGGAAATTTTACAAAATGGTCAGGGAAAGTCAGGGAAAAGTCAGGGAAGTATTTCGGGAATTTTGAGTGGATACCCTGCCAAGGAACTCTGTATGAAAAATCAAGAAGTCTTTATTTAGAAAGGATGTTAAAAAAAGAAATTAAGTCTTGTAATTAACTATTTCATGGTTCCCCAGACTACCCAGTGACGGGCTTTGACGGCACCAAATCGTTCGTGATATCTACCACCTCACTGCTCGGAGGCAAGAACCCATTTTTGGGCGTCGCTTACGTCGTTGTTGGAACGCTCTGTCTGGTGCTGGGGATAGTGCTACTGGTTATACACGTCCGGTGCTCTAAAAGGTGAGTGGGTTAATGGAAAAAGGAGATTTTTGTCTCTCTTTTTTATTTTTTGGATCAATAGGGTAGTTGACTGCTTAGCATCTGAGTTATTTCCTATTAAATGTTTAAAACTCTTTGTGCTAAAAGTGTTTGGAATAGCAAACTATGGCGTCGTAATTGAGTATAATCGTTTCCATCCGCATACACACTCTTTACAAAGTTTTTGTTAGTAAAAAATTGCAAGTGTTCCAATTATGCTCCAAGCTAATAAGTTTTTTATTGTTCCAATAAGAGAGCTATTTAGTGAAAAATATTTCATACTTAATTGTTGATGCAGTCCCTATTACCTATAGCTGAGCGAGACTGGCGAGAGGCCAAAAAAATGGTGTGCTTAAGAAGAGGCCTGTCACTTCTATCTCTATCTATCCATCTTCTATCTATCTATCCAGCAGTAGTCTTATGTGGACTGATTATAAAGATTGAATAGACACCTATATAAGGTGCTTCCAAAATATATGCCACCGCTGCAATGGGAGTAAGAGTCATGCATATAGATTA
This sequence comes from Coleophora deauratella, assembly GCA_958295455.1. Classification (NCBI taxonomy): domain Eukaryota; kingdom Metazoa; phylum Arthropoda; class Insecta; order Lepidoptera; family Coleophoridae; genus Coleophora; species Coleophora deauratella. The sequence goes on along the minus strand of OY282409.1, from coordinate 5,054,724 downwards.
CAATAGTAAAAAAAATCGTGCCCCGGAGTCGTTAAATTGATTTGGGAGACTAAACATTTTTTTTTTACTTTGATTCAATTTCGCACAACACGGTCCGTCAAGTACGTACGCTCCGTCATGAAGTCATGAATGAACTCGATGTCATTTCACTGAATGAAAGCAACGCACGCTCGTAGGTATCTCTTTTTACAGGTTAATTTAGTGAACAGCTGATTGTCTTTAAATTAAATGTAGAGAAGAATAAACAAACTTACCAGTTATTAAAACGGCTTATTCACGTAACAAGGTGATAAACTTACCATCGCACTTTGACAGGCTTTGGACTGTTAAATTACGTACTTGTAATGTATCTGTAAAAAGTTTAGGTAGGTAAGGCATCTACTCAAGAGTAGATGCGTAAAATTAAAAAGAACGTGTATTACAGTAAGTAACTTGGCGTGTTTCTAAGTTCATCACCTTATTTACAAGGATTTGCACAACACAACACTGGTGGCTGGCTGACTCACACCAAACCTCTGTTCATACGGGTCTACGGCAAACGCAGGGATGTTATTTGCACTCGCGGTAGTAGAGTGTCAATCACCTTATTTACAAGCTATTTCACAACACAACAAAGTTTTACATCAGTTTTACAACACAGTAAAGTTCTCGAGTGGTGACTGCGCACTGGAATACGCAGTGTGGGCAGGCCCCCGACTCGGTGGACCGACGAAGACCTGGTGAAGGTTGCGGGAAGCCGCTGGATGCGAGCCGCACAGAACCGGTCGGTGTGGAAATCCTTGGGGGAGGCCTTAGTCCAGCAGTGGACGTTTTTCGGTTGATGATGATGACACAACACAACACTGGTGGCTGACTCTTACACCAAAACTTTGCTCATACAGGCTTACGGCATGCGCAGGGATGTTATTGCACTCGCGATCAGAGGGTATCGCGGTAGCAGAGTATCATTTCAAGATACTCTTGATTCGTATGTACGTCTGGGTGACATCGTTATCTCACTCGCGGACGGGGGCGCAGGCGGTGCAAAACGTTCGCGTCACGCCTGCGCGTCACCGCTGCGCATAGCGAACTGACTGACCTCTGACCTGTACGAAGGGCGCGCGGGCGCCAACCGCCCCCGCCCGCCGGGTTGCGCCCCGCTCCCGAGTGAGTATGCGAAAGGATGCGGACAGATCAAAGCCTTTTGTAGCACGACACAAGTGCCGAATTTGTTTGATGTCTAGCAGCAACGTCGGAGCGTTTAAGCTGGTTTAAGCATGTTTTCGCGCGCCTGGTTTCATTCAACACAATACGGGATGGCTTAATAAAGTAAAGCAATTTATTTTTATGATTGTTATTTTTTTGTATGGAAAAAAAAAGAACAGTTTCCGGACATGAATGTCTCATTTTCGTGATCACTATACGTGATACTTTCTCCCATTTCAGCCGTGGCATATATTTTAGAAGCACCCTATATATGTTTAAATAACGCCGACTGACGGAAATTTTCGTATAAAAACACACTTTGATACGTCCGGTACTCTCTACTAACTTGTTGGCACTATTGACTCAGTTATTTTCTATAAACTACAAAGTATCTATAACATGATCTACGGTGAAAGCAAAAACTAAAGGATATTGTTTTGCGCTAAACTATATATCGAAGTTGCCAACACCAACATAAATAATTTTAGGTATGTCTATAAATGCTGGAGGCCTTTTAATAAAATAATAACAAATCGAGTAATGGTTCCTTTCGTTGCACGTTAGATATTCGAACGCTCAAGAGTATTTAATGGACTCGTATGTGGTGGGTACGCAAGGGCATTCTACGCGAAACGGCCCGCCCCCACCCGTCGCCTAGCAAAAGGTTAAAAGTACACTATCGTATAATCGTATCGTATATCTTACATCGATTGTTTAATAAAAGTATTATGATTAGTTCATTAAAATTGCTCGTAAATTATGTATTTGTGTCAACAAGTAGAAATGTTGTTAAATTGTATAGTACAGTTGTTGACTGCTAGTCATTTGAGTAACTTTTTATCAAATTGGAACAATTACATTTTTTTTTTTTTTTTTTTTTTTTTATATGATAGGTGGCAAACGAGCAGACGGATCACCTGATGGTAAGCGATTACCGCCGCCCATGGACACCCGCAACACCGGAGGAGTCACAAGCGCGTTGCCGACCTTTGAAATGGGATGGGGGATGGGGGAATGGGGAGGGGGAGAGGGGATTGGGCCTCCGGTACCCTCACTCACTCGGCGAAACACAACAAACGTTGCTTCACGCCGGTTTATAGAAAGCTATGACGTCATAACTCAATATGGTCGATTCTATACTGATAATAGTGTTGATTCGGTGTTTATTATTAAACTTATTTGACAGGACTAAATTAATTTAAGTGTCCCGTCCTTGTCTTAACAGAACGCTTAAATAAAGTTCAATTCTGTTAAATAAGTTTAATCTTGAAAACCGAATCGACACCTTTTTCCTTTTTCTTTAATTCAGTGGCAGATCTATTTCGCGAACAATATTTCATAATTTGTTTTAATGTAGTCAAACTTTTCATAATGTAGATACATGATGTAGATTGACAGTGGTATTTACTAAGCGATCCCGCAAAAGAATCGACCAATGTATTTTACATTAAGGAATTAAATCAATGGTATTACTTTAATTGGTATTTAATGATAGATAAAAAAAAAGTAAGAAATAGTAGATAGGTAGAATAAAGAATGGTAAGATAGAAATTGCGATCCATCGTTACTAAAATAAAATCTCTTTACAGCACTACGGAGATGATCAACGTGAACCCGCGCACGCCGTATTCTTAAGGCGTGACGTCATCAACATGGCGGACGCTTTGAAGACTAGTCTTTATGCCAAGGTAATATAAAAAAGCTCGTTAGAAACAATCAACGGAGGTTAAAGAAGCACAATTATTTTTTTGAATTAATACCTTGGGGTCTACCGCAAAACTTAGATATCGCCTTATCTATAAATATTCTCTATGTTTTGTTAGATTGCGCCATTGTAATGCGGATTGGCTCTATTGGTTTGAACCTTTACCTTTCTTCCCATCTCGCGGTAAATAAAATAACTATATGTAAGTGAATCATGCCATTACAATTGACATCTTTGTTCGTATGTGGCGCCGAGGCCAATGATGTGACAAAAGATTCACATTAAGCTTATGGAATCATTATTACAAGCGTATAGGCTGTCCCACTGTTAAAATATATTTTGGTTCAGTGTATTTTTACTGAGTAACAAAATACAGTAAGACAAGTAGCGCAAGCAGACAAAATATATGCAACCAGGTGTAAAATCACTTTAAAAGGAATATAAAATATGTCGAAAAGATATACAAAAGCAGTAATATCGAGCCGTGAGAGTGCATCAGTCATACGACGCAACAGTCCGAGTATGCGTTCCATGGCTACACTTTGACAGTTTTTAATACCATCCCTTTCACACTTACAAGATTTACAATAGGCTATCCTGTTCTCTCAGAGCCGACGGTTACATCAGAACGCTCTGAATACCATCGATTCATGGAACGCATTCCTGTAACTACCCGAACCGCGCGCCTGCCGCTAGGTGGGTGATATATCTATTCAGCGGTAGACCTCTGTAAATGGTAGGATTTATAAATTATTTTTTATTGACGGCCCTTTATAAAGTTTTAAATTTTCGTGACTTTTTCGAAGGCTGGTGTACGGAATTTAGTTAATCTCTATCTATATTAGATAATATTAATTTCATAAAGTACAATTTATTGAGGCTTTGTTACAAAAATGTGGTTTCCACTGTATTAAGACGGGATTAATTGAATTGTACCTGTTTTGAAATATGAATCTACATTAATTTTTAAAGAATCTAAAAGGGACCCATGCAAGGATTTTCAATGATGATGTAATTTACGAAATATCTAGTTTTGACAACAGAAAATAATGTTTAATTGCGAAATACCCCCATCTTGTATACTAAGTTTATAATAATGTTAGATAATTGTTATTGTTTAAACGAGTATTGTAATATAATTTCTTATTTATGTTGTTTAGATTTATTATGTTCAATGTTTCTTTTCTGAACAAAAAGTTTATAATATTAAAAAGTTAAGTCTAAGTGCCTTTTAGAATAATAAATACATTTTAAAGATCTTCTGAGCACGTATTTACTATCTTTACTAAATCTATCTGTATTTATGTAAGTATCAAAAAGTTGGAAGTGTGTCGTTGGTATTCGTTTCGTTAAATATCTTGGTCCAAAGTACATTTGATTAAAGAAACTGAATGACTTCATCAAAAGTATTAACATCTTTTGACATAAGAGAAGGAATACTTTTGCATAGCATAGCAATTTGATCAAATATTGGACGTCGAAATTGGACAAAGATATTTACAGTGTGTTACCATCCTTACGTAGATGCAACAAAATTTGTCAAAAGCCCCTGACGACAAGAAGATTTGTCTCGTTTTAGCATGAGATTGGTAATGAGACGACACAATTTTGTCACTTTGCTTTACCACCGAATGCGACACGATGACAAACGTAGGTGTTGCTTGTCTATTTAGCCAGTTCGCGTATATAGGTACTATTACTTCGAAAGGAGGTTTATTACATAAATATTTTTATTTTTTCATCGTTTTTTACCATATTTTTGCATATTGTTTCTACTTTTCTGCACACAATTTAAAACCGTATTAAAGATATGAGCTAGGATTCTATTCTTTTAAGAGTTTGTCTCAAATATTAGTTTTCAATAATAAATGAAATGTTCGGTGTAGCATTTAGTTAACTGTGGCTTCTACTCATGAAACTGATCAATTTTGTCCAAGAAACCCATAAAGTCAGAGCAAATCTATTTGTGGACTTGTTTGTGCACTTTGATTAACAAACTTTTTATGTGGAGTCCAAAAACTTTGGCTTCTATAGGTACTTTATGGTTTCCTTTGGAAAAGTTGTTCAGTTTCATCAGAAGAAGCCACAGTTGACGAAAACAAAACGTCGTTTTAAAGTCTGCATTTTAATTGTTCATTAATTCAATATATTAAGCATTTTAAAAGTATTAATATTTAAGTATTTATGAAACTTGATGCACTTTTATGTCAGTGTAAGTACTTACAAATTATGTACTTTGTACCTATTTCGAATAAGATATTGTTGTTTTAAGATATACCTAATTTATTTGTATTTTTTTGTCTAAGAATGTAGTTAACAAATAAATGTTTTAAAAACAGTCGATTTTTCATATTAAAACTTCTGAAGCTTTATATTCATATCTGGTGGGATCAAAAACCGCGTTCTCTTAATTAGCGAACTTTAACATTTAATTGTCGTAACTATAACTATACCGATAAACGTATCGACTATAAATGAATTTACGAATTCTTCTGTTTGTACAAAATTCCACAAAAATATTATTTAGGTTGATATTAGTTAAGGGGCCGTCCTTTAAGCACATGAGGTGTTTAAGGCCTGTTTTATTAATATTTTACACGAATGGTGACGTTTTATGATATATTTTTGACGCCCTCCTATACGTAAGTATACGAACCTCACGTGATTAAAGGACGACCCCTAATCAGCTTGCCGGTGCTAAGTAAACTATTTTTGTCCGCAGTTTTGCATTTGACATTTCGCTCAATAATCACTTACTTATTCAGGATATGTTTGCAATTAATTATCATTAAAAAATCGCTATAGAATCACACCCACAGTGAATACAGGGTGTACCAAAATAGGAGCTTCTACTTATATTGAGCAACCTCTTTATTGTACGACTGCTGAATTGATAGGAAAATTTTAGGACTCTTCATACAAATCGATCAGCTGATTGGCTTATTTGTATGGATAGCTCAACATTTTTGTTGCGAATTCTGAAAAGTAATAGAACAAAATTTGCTCAGCACGATGAGCAAAGGAATACTGCACATATTTTGTAACATCCTGTATAGATAATACTCCCTTATCTATATATTCGATATTGCAATATTATAAATTGCCGATTATTTTGGTTAAAAGCCACTCAGCCTCATATCTTATAGGTAAATGTTAAAATTGATAAGCGGCCAGGGACTTGTTTGGATTTGAAATATTTCAATATTACAAAGGCCATTACCTACATTATGTTTTCAAAGTTTGCTTTTACTAATACTTTTGTCCAAAGTCAGCCAGTTTAAAAAACCAAACCTATAAAATTTTGTGTTGATAAAAATTATATTTCTCGTCTTAGACTCGTCTCTGGCTGGACAGATTAGACAAACAAACATACCTACACCCAAAAACCATACTGTTCCTTCTGAGAAAGTCTGTTAAAAAGTAAATGAAGATTGAATGTCTTTAAGTAAATAATATTTACACATTAAATATTGTTGCTTTGTATTGTTGACACGACGAGAGTTTTATATGTTATTATAAGTATAATAGCTTTCTCCTAAATCAACTTTTAGTACTTCTATTTGGTTTCTAAATATTGTAGGTTTGTACTTAATACTACACATCAGTTATAAACAATACAGGGTGATTTAGATACGTCGACTAGCGGCAAATGGCAGACGTTACTTAAGAAATTAAAAGATTTAGATTACTTTATTAATTTAGATTACCTCAGATCAGAAAGACTATACCTACTTACTATAAATCATCACGATGTCAATTCCTGGTCAATTCTGCGCCCTGTGTGCTCGTTTAATCCTAATCTCAACTTATTAATTTGAGAGCGAAATCGCAGGCAGGAGCTTATTTAATCAGTAATTAATCTGTCAATTTGCAAAGTTTCCATGAAAAATATGTTCGTATAGGTTCCTTGGGTAAAGTGTTCAGTTAAATAAGTTGAACCTTTTTCCATTTGCCGCTATACGCCGATTATTTTTTTACTATTAAAAAACAGCCTGTATAATGTAAGAGTTATACCACAAAATAGACACAGAAGGTCCGCTCAATACAAAATAACTCGTCTCTGATACAAACCACTAAAATCCTAAGCATATACATGCTTATAGAAATATACGGTCGTTCGAAGCAAGGTCACGATCGCACAGTATACACATCGACCGTATATGTCTATAAGCATGTATATGTTTAGGATTTTAGTGAGCGTATTGAGCGGACCTTCTGTATCTATGTATTTTGTGGTTATACGCTAATCTGTTAGTACCACACACCACGTGCTTACAATATAAAGTTATTATGTATGTATAATCCATTCTGCGTAAGACCTTGTTAAGCGCCACCAGTATGACTGTGATATACTTTACAGTGGTGTTGGGGGTATTGGGTTCGGTGGCCGCGCAGAACAACCCCCTCTTTGAACTCAACATCATACATTATAACGATTTTCATGCTCAGTAAGTATATTTCATGTTATTTTATATCGTTTTTTAAAGATTTGTTGTGATGAGTGGTTGTAACCGTTACAGCAGCGCCACGGTTTCCGATTTGCAAATGGATAGGATGTAGATTTAGTTATTATTCTTCCACCTACGTTCCGTTCTAAAGATATCAGAGGGGTCCTGTGGCTCTGCTGTAGCTTCGACGCTGCAGCATCGACAAGGCTATATCTCAGTAGCTACAATACATAATAAGAAATCGGAAAGCACTTAGATTTAGTCATTATTTGTTACCACTTCGCATGCAAAAATTCAGGTCTTATTTTCGCAAATGAAGGAAGTTAAGTTATGATTGTGCCGTCAAACTACTAATAAAACCATTTTTTGATGCTCTAGGGTCGTTCTCTCATTGCGTGCAAATCGCATGTCCCCCAAATTTTTAAGAAAGCTTTAAGACCTATGAACTTCAAATATTTTTTGAATTATTCTTAGAATACTTCTACACATACGGCATATAAAATAAGTTATTTAACTTGTAAAAGAACAAGTGAATTTTAATTTTAGTGCTCAAAAACTCCGTACCTTCAGCGGTATTTTTTCACGTCACGGTGAATATGGCTGGATAGTGCAAAACATGTAGTTTTATTAGCTTAATTTTGTATAAGCAACGACTGAGAACATATTCAGGAATACGATTATGTATTCAAACGTTATCAGTATAGGTTTATCTTGATTATATAACTGATAGAAAATTTGTCACGAAAAATAACTCCTTACCGTCAGCGTTAATTTTTAATCTGTTTCTGAACGCTCCCCGTCCTCGCAATGTGTCATCTGTCAGTCGTCCGATGAACATTAGAAAGCACGGATGTGTGACGCAGTTACGTAATTAGCTTAGAAAGTTCTCGCAGTTTAGGAGATTGTGACATTTTTTTTACTTTCCCCTCAGCAGGTTTATATGGTAAGTTTCTATTGTTTTGATAAAACTTTGGCCTTGACATATTTGCTTTAGGTGAGTGTTTACACGGTTGATCAGTAAAATTTAGGTATATGTTAAAGTATCAGAGTAAACTCTAATAATCTTTCGAAAAATCATTACCCTCAGACTCTTTACCTTCAGCAATTAAAGTGAGGGTAATGATGTTGATTAGATGGTAATGATCTGAAATTATGTATTGAATGTATTGGCCCGACTGACCCGGTGGCTCAGTGGTTAGCAATCCTGACTACTGATCCGAGAGTCGTGGGTTTGATCCCCACCAAGGTCAAACATTTCTGTAATGAGCAGATTTGTTTCACTTTGTTTGCTCTGCGTCTGGGTGTATTATAACTATATATGTATATATTTAAATGTATATGTGTATCCGCAACCCCCCCGCGGCGCACGCCCTCCCCCCGAACCCTGCAATTCCCGCGGCGCACCCCCTTTCCCCGCGCCACATCCCCTTCCCATGCCCCGTAATCCCCGCGCCAAACCCCCTTCTCCCGTGCCCCGCAACCCCCCGCACCGCACTCCCTTTCCCCCGCGTCCCGTACCCCCTCCCCCGTGCCCCGAAATCCCTCTTGCCGCACCCCTTTCCACCCCGTGCCCCGTAACCCCCCTTTCCCCGCAAATCCGTGTGTGTTTTCCGCCTAAAACTCATTACCATCTTTACTTTATCATTACCGTCATCAAAGTGGAAAATAATAATTTAATATCTTTTGATTTTCTGCGTATAATTTCGTAAAAAATATACACATAGCTAAGATTTGTGACCTAGTTTCTTCAGAGAAATTTTTAAATGAACATTTAAAAATTTCTCTTACTTTCGACCGATTTGCACCAAATCAGAGAATCACCTCTACAACCTTAATTAGTGAAATATATCAAAAAAAAAATATAGTTGAGTGTTAATAAAAAAAATGACAATTTAAATTGGATAACAATAATGAATCTTATCTTAATTTTGGCCATCAGTTACGTCAAATAAAGCGGGCGCGGCCTCGCAATGATCGATATGCGGGTTAGGTAGAGCGAGGGGAGCCGCGCGGATCCGGCCTAAATTATACTACAATTATGAAATAAATAATTTAATAAAGGAAAAGGAAAAAAGATTTAATAGCTAATTCGCGGTTAAACTGTCCGTGGTGACCTCTCACGTAAATTCACCGCACGAGCATTGGCGTAGCAAGGGATTTTTTCTAGGGGGGGCCGCACAGAAGAAGTACTATCACAGTCATTTGGACCCGGCAAAGCGATAACACGCGATCCACGCGCATTTTCGAAAAATTATGTAGTAGCTTTATTGCGTTTGTATGGAACAAATAAACATCCATACTTTCGCATTTATAATATTAATGAGATGAGAAGCGTTACAGTTTTTGGCTTATCGTGTAGTTAGGTCATATAGATACATGTATAATTTTATTTGACCAAGCTCTTGAAATAAATTGCATTTTTTAATAGTTTTAGATGTACTTAGCAAGTCTGGTACAAAAGCGCGAGCGAAGCGAGCGCAAAAATTTGAGATTTATCTTAACAAGTTCTATACATGATAAGAGATCTTTTCTCCGCGAGCAAAGCGAGGATAATCCCACTGTAATGCTATTTGCCCGAGCCCGAATATTTGAAATGACTTCTGATTTGTAGCAGAAATTTAACAAATTTTTGGTCAGTTTTCGACCTTGTTATGTGTCGGAAAAAATCTAGTGGTTCTGCTTATATATTGTAAAAAGTAGTGAGAGGACCGAACGCGAAAATTTAAAGAATGACCTCGGTCTTAGTCAGGCCTACTGCTGATTTTTCTAGGGGGGGCCAAGAGATTTGTAGGGGGGGCCTGGCCCCCCCTAGCTACGCCCATGCGCATGAGTGTTTTATAGTCTGGTTAATATGAAACACAAAAAAAATACTAGTAGTCGGTCAACTTGACACTTCACTAGACCGGTGGTAGCGTATTATTATCTAATCTGTGGTGGTACGGCATAAACTTAAATAAGAAACTTTTCCTAGTGACCATATTGTTCGTTTCTTATTTATTACACTGGTAAGTAGGTAAGTATATTAAATTAGGCCGAGCTATCTATCTACTGTGATTTCCCCACATGAACTAGTACTACATATAAATTCCTTGGATTTCCCACTTTATGTAGCGGGGCCCTAAAATATGATTAGCCCAGACTACAGAGTAACTTATGTACATAGTGGCTTGTTTTTTTTTTTGTAAGACCTTTGCATGTTTTTGGGAGTGGAGAACAGTATTCCTACCTACACTTTTATCAGGGCACTATTACAAGATTCTTATCTCTCCCTCCCTGCAGTTTTGACGAAATAAGCTTGCAAGGCACAGTATGCGTGCCCACGGAAGCGCCCTGCATCGGCGGGTTCTCCCGACTCTACACGGCGATCATGCAGGGCCTGGAGGCCGAGCCAGACTCCCTAGTCTTGAACGGAGGAGACACGTTCCAGGGCACGATCTGGTACAACTTCTTGCGGTGGAACGTCAGCCAGCACTTCATGAATATGATACCGCATGATGCTCATGTGCGTAATCCATTGAGTTTTTTATTATTTATTAAATCTGTGACTAATGATCGGAATTATGGTTTCGAATCTCACCTGAAGCAAACATTTCTGTGATGCGCAGATTTGTTTGGTCTTTGTCCGGGTGTATCGTATCCAAATGTATGTATAAAAAGTCTATTTGGCTTTCATAATATAGGGTATTCAGGGCACAGACTCGCACCCCGCTCCCCCCCCCCCCCCCGGAGCGACGATATGAAAATTCTTTGATACAGGGAATCCGAGTTTGAGGCCGTGTGTCCCTGAATATGTATTGATAAAAAATAAGTAAGTAGGTAAATACTAATGGATTTTTATTGTTCACTTTCAATTATAATTCGTATCAAATTAATTATACTTGCCCACCTTATCGTTTTATCTTAATCTGGATTTATAAACAAATAAGTTTGTGTGTCTATTGAACTGGTTCGAACAGAATCGTGTATGATGCGTGCGTGATCGATCATCGTACTTAAATAACTATGTCACTGCTCATAAATTGTATTTTATCAGACAATTCATGCATATAGTATGATTTATTAGTTCGTTTTTTAATTCATACATAGAGAGTTTACAAAATAAATAAATTACTTGATAGTTATAGTTAAACATACATAATGAAATAATCGATTAACATCCTATTCTAAAACTTTTTTTATAGGTCATAGGTAACCATGAGTTCGACCACGGCATTGAAGGCCTCGTTCCTTACTTGGAGCGCCTGAACTCTTCCATGTTGGGCGCCAATGTCAACACCACCTTCGAACCCGAAATGACTCCTTATATGAAGAACCATGTAGTGGTGGTGAGGAACGGGCGAAAGATTGGCATTATTGGTGTGCTTTTAACAGTAGTAAGTGTCAACCCGTAATCATACACATTATCAGGGCCCATGTTGGGCGCCACTGGTTCACCCTCTTCATATTCGTAATATGTACCATCTTCGTCTTTTATTAAACAGTAATGAATAAAGGAGAATGGGTCAAGAATTTGGTATTATTTGCATTTGAAGAAGACATTTTAAAAGTCACATGCTGGGCGCCAACTTGAAATCAGATGACGCCCTGTCGGATGTCAGTAAAAAAAAAACAGACAAAGTATTTGTGTTGTAATCAAAAGATACAAATTCTGTTGTAGGTAATAAAAAAAATACTGAACCCTTACTAAGCGTCAAATATGTAATAAATCATGAAATTAAAATATTAGATCAAAGTAGGTACTATGAATTGAAACCATTGAAATAATCGACACATTGGTAAATTACGGAAGTAGACAGCTATCCTTTGTTGGACAATTTTCTAATACGAAATGGATTTATGACCAATTATAAGTATATAAAAAGTTCACGTTTCGAGGTGTCAATGTTCGAGTTATAAATAAAATACACTTATTATCTCATAATTACAGTTCACAGCGCCAATCGGTCGCGTGATAGTGGAGGACGAATTGGAAGCTATAAACCGCGAAGCCGCCATCCTGACAGCGCAGGGTGTCGATATCATCATAGTCCTCTCCCACGTGGGCTTCGATTCCGATAGGTATGTGATTTTATCCCGTCTTTTATAAAATAGGACTCTTAAATTATGAGTGTGATATGTGAGAAAAACGTGATCTAAAAGTTTATTTTTGGTATAAAATAACTATACTTAAATAATTGAGAACTTTTACTACAAATAAAGCAAAGTCGTAGAACAATATAGTACCTACTGATCCTACACGGATTTTGTTACCTGTAAAATAGTTATGGTTTCGGTTTCTTTTAAACCTCATCAACTGCTTGAGAAACAACAGACTTATGTGAATACTTATTTGCTAAGCAATAAAGTGTTTTCAATGTTTTTTTTATTGGTGCGCTTATTTTATATATTGGCAGTTCTCACTGAAAACCTTTAAAATTTTACTTTTCCAGACGTCTTGCTGCGCTTGTGTCCCGCGAAGTAGACATCATAGTGGGTGGCCATTCGCACAGTCTGTTATATAACGGTGAATCTCCCAACGGCGATACTCCGATCGGCGAGTATCCCACTGTCGTCACAAGGGCTGATGGTCATCGGGTGAGAATTCATATAAATACCTACATACACAGGGTATAATATAACTGGTATAGGATCCGGTATCTGGGGCTTCTATTCATCGTACTAAACATTTTTTATTCTACGACTTTGCTGAAATACCACAAGTTTTACCACAAAACAAAACAGACAGCCCAATTTGTTTAACACCAATTTTGTTTGTCTCTTCTGAAATACCTAATAAAATTCCTGATGCCTTCTAGGTAGTCATGAAACTGAAAAAACTTAACGTTTACGTTTTTCATACAATTTTTTTGCCGATATGGGCCGATAAGTCCTAATCTGAGTACAGGTTTTATTTAGAAAGTTAATCGATCAACAATGGAGATGATGGAGAGACAAGAGCAAAAGTTAAATATGACGAGTAAAAACTCCAGTTAACGGGTCCTACACCTATTTTGTTATACCTTTATTATTGTGGTGGTAACGTAACATAATTAATATAACGATCATGGCCCAACGAAAAGACGCTCCATGGAAATTATGTTCCTCGTTACCTAATTTTAGAATAATGTAACGTAATTTTTCTATTACATAAGTAGCGTTTAAAAATAGCTTATTATTTATACTTTTCAGATCCCCATAGTTCAAGCATCCTGCTACACGCGGTATCTGGGGAACATCAAGTTTTACATAAACGATGACGGCATCGTTGAGTCTTGGCAGGGGCAGCCGGTCTACCTCGGATCGTCTATTGTAAAAGGTTAGTTACTCGTAACTCTTTGGTCGCTAGAATCGCCGGTTGCCTTTTTGTGATTTATATGCCATCGAAAAAGCGTTTATCGAAAATTTCATGTTTTATTTGTCGTTTTTGATAACTGACATTCAATTTATTATGTTAAAAACGTATATTTATAAATAAGTTTACATACTTTACGGTCTATACTTAACGATCTATTTTGAGTATATAATGTTCTATAAATCAGATTCTGATTATTAGACTCTGGTTCAATACCATAGGGAATCCTAGACAGATTTGTTAATTTAATTGTACTGTTTTCAGTTCATGTATTCCCTCGTCTTCCAATTCACAGACCCTCTTATCGAAAGGTTACTCGAACCTTGGCGGGAGGAGGTCCATGCCGTCGGCAAGGAGGTGCTGGGGCAATCGAAGGTTACTCTCAACCGGTCCTGGTGCACTCGCGGAGAGTGTAACTTGGGCAGCTGGGCTTGCGACGGATTCCTTGAGGAGGTATGGGAGCAGAACTATCTTCATTATTATTTATATCAGTCCGCTGACGAAATATGACTTTTCACGACCTGTGTAATAAAGTATTTTAATTCATTTATTGAAAGCGCAAAATTGCGCTTGATATTCCTAGAAAATAGTTATTTGTTCAACATTGGTCACTGCAATGTTATTTTTTGCTACGAGTGCTGACTTTAAATCACGAACTAGCGAAGTAGTCTAGAATTTAATCACGAGCGTAGCGAGTTATTCTAATTTAGACTACTGAGCATAGTGAGTGATTTAAAGGCACGAGACATACAAAATAACTTGCTCTCGTGAAACATACAACTTTTCACCTCGACCATCGAGAAAAGTAAAAACGTAGTGGATGAAATTCTCTTTGGAGACAATATAGTTTTTTAATAATGTTTTTAATTTAGAGGTTGCGTTCGGAAACTGCGCCGCTTGACATTTTTACGAAAACCTCAGATGAAAACCAAACATGATATTTTTAAGTAAGCTATATTAATCTGTACTAGGTGCATATTTATTTTAAATATAACACAATTTATAAAGTTAAATTTCATTAAATAACATATAACATTTTGTGCCTATGAGTTAAATCGCTAGGCCAAAATGAGTTTCTGAAAGAACCATTGCCCGTATTTTTGCAGCGCCGCGCAAAAGGTGGTATTCGAAATTTTAATCACTTTTTCTCACGCTCGCAGCAAAAAGCGTTTTTGCTTCGAGTTTTTAGGGGCCAAAGGCACCCTTTTCGTGTTGGAGAGGTGAAAATATCATTTTCTAGTTTTATTTTACTAAGTGCTTACTTTTTTGTAGCGTTCTCCTAAACTGTACCAAATTCATGAGGAATTTCTCAAATTAGTCATTAGTAACTATAGTCGTTTCGGATTTCAGCTTTTTGGGACTAACTACTGAAGTAGGAAGATGGCATTATGACTCATTTCATGGCACATCAATGCGATCTGATCTGGCACGGCACTACCCGTGAAATCACTAACTTTGAAAAGTACCTACGCGCCCCATCGAGATGCGTTTCGGTCTAATCTGAGCCTGGGGTCCGGATTACGATAATTTAACTAACCTATCCGCTTAACAGTTGATGCCGCCGCGGCCGGCCGCCACGAGATGGCACGACGTGCACGCGTGCCTGGTCAACGCGGGCGGCCTGCGTGTGCAGATCAACCCCGGCAGTGAGTGGCTGAATAATGTTAAAAAAATATCATTTATTTACTGACTCGCTGGCATAGAATAACATATAGTCCACGTCCATCAGATTCCGCATTGTCGATTGCTCAACTTAGAAATCCCTACTACGAGTAGTGAGAACTGAGACGCATACACACATAGCTTATGTGCGAAGTAGAAATTGGTTTTATTTTTAAGCATAAAGAAAAAATAATTATCTACGAAACGTATTTGTGTTGTAAATAAACAAGGGGTCAAAGCATGTGAGAGAGTAAAAGAACCATCGCTCAGTTGCTTCTAACTTCCAGACGTAACGACGGAAGCTCTGCTTATGGCGATGCCTTTCGAGAACTACGTGCAGGTGTACGACTTGAAGGGAGAACACCTGCTGGAAGCGCTGGAACACTCCGTCAGCTCCTTCCAGAGCACTCCTGGACAGTTCAGCAGCGGACGCATGGTGCAGGTTGGAGGTAAGTAGTAGATCGACCATCAGTTCTTGTTGTCGACAAGAAGCTAACCACAGTTGAAAATGAAAATATTTTATTCGAAGTAGGTAGCAGTGTACACTTTTCGAACGTCATTCTTTTATCTACCTAATACGAGGTTCCTACCACTCGGAACTCGTATACCCACCGTTTCGGGAAGTGTTTGCGGAGTGAGAAGAAACGGCGGGCCCTAAAGAAACTCCCTCCAACACATTTTTAAAAAAAGTCATATTCTATTACATCTCAATGCTAGATCAATAAATGAATTATACAATGTCATGTCTGTAAATAAAATATACAAAAATAAGAATAAAGTAAGAAGAATAAAGAAAGAAAGGATTCAAAAGAGACAAAAGTAAAAATTATTTGTAGCTAATGACTAACCAATGACAAGAGCAGGCCAGTTCACACGGAGAGCACCCACGAGTATAACGCGAGAGTCAGCCATCGCTCAGTTCAGTTTCTAGTGTTCACGTGTTCCAGTTTTTTTTTTATATAATTGCGGGACAAATCACACGGTCACCTGGCCCCAAGAGAGTAGATATAATGTAGATATAATACACGCAGCCACAGAGCAAACAAATCTGCTCGTCGCAGAAATGTTTGCTTTGGGTGGGGATCGAACCCACGACTCTCGGATCAGTAGTTAGGATCACTAACCACTGCGCCACCGAGTCAGTAGATTGGTGGATGTTGGGGGGCCAGTGGCCAACCCCAATGTCAAAGTTTTCAAGCCACCTATAAGGCCCCCGACATGGCTTACTGGCTTGATGTCCTTTATATACTATCGTATAATACGTCCAACCAACTTACAATAAAGGATCTCGATCGACAATGGTGGCATGGCGTTGCGACAGAGCAGAAGTAATCGAAGACGTGATTGATGGTGGCACTAGTGTGCCCTCCTCGGAACGCTCTTTAGCTTGACTATATTTAATTACATGTTTATTAGTTACATGCAAATTAATGTAGGAGAACTAAAGTTACCGACATAGCTCACAGAATCGCTAGACTTAAGTGGCAGTGGGCGGGGCACATAGCTCGTAGAACAGATGGTCGTTGGGGCATTAAAGTTCTCGAGTGGCGACCCCGCACCGGAAGACGCAGTGTGGGCAGGCCTCCCACTCGGTGGACCGACGACCTGGTGAAGGTTGCGGAAAGCCGCACAGGAATGGTCGGTGTGGAAATCCTTTTGGGGAGGCCTTTGCCCAGCAGTGGACGTCTTTCGGCTGATGCTAAAATTAATGTCATAAAGTGTTAATATATAATTGGATATTGCAAAGAACTTACATACAGTACTGGTTCCAGGCATGCGCGTCGTGTACAACGCCTCAGCCCCGGCAAACTCCCGCGTCGTCTCAGCGACGGTCCGTTGCATAGAGTGCGACGTGCCCGTGTATTTGCCGCTGGACGTCAACAAGACTTACCGCGTTGTCAGTCAGGATTATATCGGCGACGGAGGCAGCGGGTTCACGGTAAGATTGCGAATGATAGATCAAGATTAGAGTAAGCTTCTTTATTGTAAAATGTGGCTATGTTGAGGGACCACCTGATGAAAGTACCCTTATGAGAAGTTTACCAGATTCTCAATCTTTTTTTTTTTTTTTTTTTTTTTTATGTGATAAGGGAGGCAAACGAGCAAGTGGGTCACCTGATGGTAAGTGATCACCACTGCCCATAGACACCTGCAACCCCGGAGGGGATTGCAGATGCGTTGCCAACCTAGAGGGCTAAGATGAAATGCCTCTTGTGCCTGTAATTTCCTCGGCTGTCTTACTCTCCACACCGGAACACAACAGTGCAAGCACTGCTGCTTAGCGGCAGGATTAGCGAGTAAGATGGTGGTAGCGATCCGGACGGACCTCGCACAAGGTCCTACCACCCGCAATCTATGGGCATTTGCAACACCAGGGGTGTTTTTTTGGTTCGTTGGTTACCAATACTTTGCTGCTCCTTTAGTTACCTTTCCAAGAGCCCTATAGTGTAGCCCTGATAAAATGTCTGCTTGTCTCTACTGAAACTGGCCACGGAATCAAACATAAAAATAATGACATAAAAAATCCTAACCTTCAAAAATGTCTGACTAGTTAGTACAGATTGTTTACAAACTTTCCGTTCTTCAGATGCTGGCAGAGCACAAAAAGAACGTGGAGGTAGTGGGCGTAGATTACGTGATGCTACAGCAGTACATGAGGAAACAGGGCACCGTCATTCGCGACCTCGATGGACGGATACAGATAGTCTACTGACGGATACAGATATACAGATAGTGTACTGATGGATACAGATAGTGTACTGACGGATATAGTCCACCGACGGATACAGATACAGTAGTACTACGGGGTGTTGTAAATAGGTAAAGGGGAGCAGATTTTTAATCTCACGAACCTTAAAACACAACGTTTCATGAGTAGAACACTCTTCAAAAAATCTACCTCATTTTATACATTTTATAACTGACAAAACTTTGTATACTCCAACGCGCGAGTCGTAATTTACTACACCTGCAGCACGCTATGATGGCTGTTTTGACATATTACAATAGTGACGTGAAATGTATTGACTAAAATGATTGAAAATAAAGAACAGCAATTTGCTCCTTCAAAACTAGTTATTAATTTATACGAAACTTCATGACCAGACAAACGTCTAAACGGCCATCATAGCGTGCCGCTGGTGTAAATATACAGGATGTTAAAAAAAGGGCGCTTGAAATTTTAAGGGGTTACTCAGACTCAAGTATAGAATACAGGAAAAATATTGGAAAAATCCGCTCTTCAAATTATTATTTTTCAGATTCCCATACTAAATCTGAATACTGAATCAAGAATTTGTATGGAAAACTGAAAAAAATGTAGATCGGATTTTTTCAATATTTTTCCTGTATTCTATACTTGATTCTGAGTAACCCCTTAAAATCTCAAACGCACTTTTTTAACACCCTGTATAAATCACCGTATGAATTAGCACGGTCGAATTATTTGGTTCAACATTATTAATTATGGTGTTCACAGAAAATCACAGAAAATATGTAAACATTATTTTGACTGTACATATTAATATTTTTTAAACTAGGTATATTATTGTTATTGACATTTTGTTGATTGTTAAAAATAAATAATAAACAAATATATTATAAATGGTTTATTTTTATGAGAATTATTGCTAGAATTTCATAATTATCTAAAGCTACAATTTAAGTAAACCAATAAATTACATGTTATATTGTAATCATTATCACTTATTATAATTGCGCTAGCTAGCACCCGGTGTAAAAAATTTATCACACAAACGATAGTTACCGTAATAATTACGTATCAATTTAAGTATATGTATATATGTATAATATTTACAAAAAATATCAAGCGTACATATTTTCTATAATACATTCCTGTATTATAAAAGCAATAAGAACCTCGCTATGAGTAAATTTTCTAAATTGAAGTCTTTTTTTAGTTTAATTTATCTACGTTTCAAATTTTCTCCTCAAGTATAGTCCCGAACAACATACGTAATAATCCGCCAATTTAATTTCCATTCCAATTAATATACAATATGTATTGTACGTCATAAAAAAATACATATTTTTTTCTGCTAAAACATTTTTTACGATTTTTTTGTTGTCTCATCGTGTCATCGTAAGATGCAAGGTCGTATTATATCATTATTATATCCAACATCAAAGCAAGAGGTCAACCCATTATTGTATACAAGACCTAGTCTTTTAGATCTTGTGTTTTTCTTCATCTATTCAAAACATTGAGCTAACAAACAATGAAACAAATATGTGTAATTAACTCTGATTCCAATACCAAGAATACTCAGTTTTATTTTGTTGTTTCAATGGTACTGCAGGCTTTTTGCAATTCCTCTTCATCGTAGACGTTGTTGCCTACAATAAATTAGCCTCAAATATTGTTCATATAGATGTTTTCACTATCTATGTAGAAAGTACGACAAAGTCATCAATGAATGTAGTTGTTTTCTTTGTTAGAGACATACGAGAGTGCCCCCGAATTGGATAACATCAGCATGTCCATACATAAGGCTATTGGTAATTATGATTAACCAGAAATCATTGTAGTATTTATCCAAACTTTACCAAAATAACAAAGCACAGAACTTCTATAAAAAATCAACTAATTAATCAATTAAGTATCTCGAATGTCCTATTTAATTTTGATTTTAGTGAAGAGTAAAACTCGTTTGCTAATTTTAAAAAAACGGCGCGAAATAGACAAAGCCGTATAAGTAATGTTTACACCTATGTTTTACCCTATGTCTCTTATGCACGATTCTTCATAGGTTTTTAATAAGCGAACGAGGTTAACTAGTCTTCTGGTTGATACAACAGTTAAAATAACCCTATAAATTTCGATGGAATCAACGCTAACCAATCCTCTACCAACCACATTCATTTAAAATTTTGTCGCACTATAAATTTTATGCTAGCATTGCGCCAACTCGACTTTATCCACCTCAATGATGGGCAGATCATGTTTGAAAGCATCCATATCTTTTACGAAGTCCGCTCCGCTCTCATCCGTGTCTCCTATCCGCTGGCTCGCGTCCAAAAACGTCAAGTTATAATTTTTTCCATTCTCCTCCGTTACTGTTGTGTTGGACTGGCTATCTTTGTTCATTGAATGGCCCATGATCTGTGTTGGAAAGGGACGTCGTTAGTGCATACAGTTTTCAAGTTTTACCTAGTGTTACATAAAGGTTATAGACCCGAAATCGTTCTTGAGCTGTTCGAATTAGCTCAAATGAAACCAAACAGATTTTCTGTACCAAAACTGAGTAACCAGTCGAAAATCCTTTTTTTTTTCAAACGACAGATATTTTTGTCTGCAAACATTTTACAGACATACATTTATCAAACTTGTCTTATTTGTCTTTGTAAATGCATTAAGTAGCGTGATATTGGCGATAGCTGAAAATCAGGGTTTTGCGTTCCTGGGCTATGCTTACCCTGGGCTTGTTAGAAATAGCAACATTGATCGGACCAAAAATATAATACCTAATGCTTCCGTTTACATGCATCAGTTATGACGGCAACTTTCCAAGTATTGAAATTCAAGTTTTGGGTTATGCAGATACAGGTGGAATTGAAATCAGGACCAAATTTTTAACTGTGATTTCTGCTCATGAAACTGAACAACTTTCTCTAAGGAACCAATTCAATCAGAGCAAAAAAAAAATTTGACTCTTCATACAAATCGATGAGCTGAGCTAACTTTGTATGTAAAGTCCATTTTTTTTTTGCTCTGATTGAACTGGTTCTCTTGAGAAACTTGTTTAGTGTCATTACTAGAAGCCACAGTTAAAATTTGGTTCGCGATTTTAATTTCATATAGGTACAGGATAATGTGTAACAGTTCAGGGCACGCGCTTACCTGCACAGAGAGCTTCCGGAACTTGGACTTGTTTCCAGTGGGCAGATGGTTGTCCACCCAGTTTTTGAACTCGCCCAGTCGCACCGCTTCTATAGCCTCCGCCTGACAAATATTCACCATTAGAAGTCGTTCCAGAAACAAGTTAAGATTCACATGATAAGAGTTTGTCCCTTTCACTCTTCAAAAAAATATCATAGGCTAATCCTGCTGTCAGAGTAAAATTACTCTAATGAAATTAATTTGGAACGCTTTCTTTTTATACTGCATTGACGCGTCAGATGAGAGATAAATTGTTTATTAAGTTCCGAGTGTACAAGTTCCGCGTGGTAGGAACTTTGTACTTACTAGGTAGAAAAGAAATGAAATGACGGTTTAAAAATATCGACCCTTGTAATATCAAATGTAGTAAAAGCCAAAACACGACTTTACAGGAGAAGCAAAAAACAAAAATGGTCATCATATTAATGTCCATAACTTTTTTGATTTTAAAGTTATTTTAATAAATTTAATAAAATAAACATGGAACTAAGAGTTCTATAACACGAATAACATGGAAATTGCGTACCATGCGTAGTTTAGGATTTAGCATTGCATTTACTACAAAAAAACATTTTCAAAATGGTTTTATGACCCTAATTTTAACCTAAAAAACTTATAGCTGTAGTTAAACATTATAGTGCAAACCATTGGCATTAGTTTCGTTGAATATTTTATGTATTAAAAGACTGGTTTTTAATGTATCAAATGGAATTTATATTGATAAATTTACGTGAATAGTCACAAAAACAAAAAGATAGGAAGCAAAATTGTTTATCAAATGAAACAATACAATTGAAAACAACAAAAAGACAACCAAAGCATAGGTTTACAATTTAACAGAACCATTTCTAAAATTTTCACATTTTTTTAGTATTAAAATTGTCCATTAAATTAAGTAATAGAATTTAAAACATCAAAGAAAATATCTTATCTTAAAAATGTCCTGTAAATTATAGATTTAAATTTCACAGAAACATTAACAGAACTTGTGACACAAAATATTTTTTACAAGAAGCAACTTTCTTTTAAAAATTACAAATATAGGGTCACTTTAAATTAGTTCTTGATATGAAAGGGTATGCATGTGCTCATGATAACAAACAACTTTCCCTAAGAAACCAATAGTCAAATCGTAAACAAATTTTTGGACTCTTCATACTAATTTGGCCAATCAGTTTCTCGATTTATATGGAGACTCCAAAATTTTTTTTGCGATTTGACTATGGGTTCCTTAGGGAAAGTTGTTCGTTATCATGAGCACATGCATACCCTTTCGTATCAAGAACTAATTTAAACTCATCCTGTATACAGTTGTATTATTATAACTACAGTAAACTACAACAAGTAACAAAACCAATTATTACTTTAGTTATTGATAAACAATTAAACAACACAACATCAAACATTAACCGTAAAAAAAAATAACAAAATGAAATTCCGTATTTTTCCTGTAAGTCACCCTAGATCATCAGTAAATGTAGTCAAAAGTCATACGTCCTTCATTACGAATTTCAGCAAAAAATAGATACTTTTAATCAGGTAATATAAACGTAACAAAGAAAACATAGCAAATTGAAAAATAATGTAAAGAAATAGTGATCTTAAATTCTATTCTTAAATTAGCCTCTTGATATTCCTACATCCTCCTCATGTAGATCAGATGAAAAAATACGGTGTAGCATTTTGTTATTTTGTTACGGTTAATATTTTATATTTGGTTGTGTTGTCTGTGAATAAACTAAAGTTATAATGATATCTACTACTTGTTGTTGTTTACTGAGCCCACTTTTTTGTAAATTGAATGTGTTTCTTGAGATTAAGATTTTTGATTATACATTATTATTTTCCTCACTGTCTAGATCTTCTTCATCTGTTGCAATTAGGTTATCAATGTAATTGCCCTGGAAGGGCATTTCTAAGTATTTCCTATGAAATCTTTTAGGGATGGTTCCATCTAAACACAGTTTTTTTAAGTCTTTATATTTAAGTTCAGAGAGAGGCCGTTTTTTAACAACAGTAACAAATATTATTTGTTACAAGAACTCAACGATTTTTATAATTAATTGCAATAGGTTGCACCGATTTTTTTACGAAGTCTAATACGACATAACAAAATGATACACCGTATTTTTTCATCTGATCTACATGACGAGAATGTAGGAATATCAAGAGGCTAATTTAAGAATAGAATTTAAGATCACTATTTCTTTACATTATTTTTCGATTTGCTATGTTTTCTTTGTTACGTTTATTTTACCTGATTTAAAGTATCTATTTTTTGCTGAAATTCGTAATGTAGGACGTATGACTTTTGACTACATTTATTGATGATCTAGGGTGACTTACAGGAAAAATACGGAATTTCATTTTGTTATTTTTTTTACGGTTAATGTTTGTTGTGTTGTTTAATTGTTTATCAATAACTAAAGTAATAATTGTTTTTGTTACTTGTTGTAGTTTCCTGTGGTTATAATAATATAACTGTATATTTGTAATTTGAAAAAAAAAAGTTGCTTCTTGTAAAAAATATTTTGTGTCACAATTTTTGTTAATGTTTCTGTTAAATTTAAATCTATAATTTACAGGACATTTTTAAGATAAGATATTTTCTTTGATGTTTTAAATTCTATTACTTAATTTAATGAACAATTTTAATACTAAAAAAATGTGAAAATTTTAGAAATGGTTCTGTTAAATTGTAAACCTATGCTTTGGTTGTCTTTTTGTTGTTTTCAATTGTATTGTTTCATTTGATAAACAATTTTGCTTTCTATCTTTTTGTTTTTGTGACTATTCACGTAAATTTATCAATATAAATTCCATTTGATACATTAAAAACCAGTCTTTTAATACATAAAATATTCAACGAAACTAATGCCAATGGTTTGCACTATAATGTTTAACTACAGCTATAAGTTTTTTAGGTTAAAATTAGGGTCATAAAAACCATTTTGAAAATGTTTTTTTGTAGTAAATGCAATGCTAAATCCTAAACTACGCATGGTACGCAATTTCCATGTTATTCATGTTATAGAACTCTTAGTTCCATGTTTATTTTATTAAATTTATTAAAATAACTTTAAAATCAAAAAAGTTATGGACATTAATATGATGACCATTTTTGTTTTTTGCTTCTCCTGTAAAGTCGTGTTTTGGCTTTTACTACATTTGATATTACAAGGGTCGATAATTTTGGAGCAGCTCCCAACCAAAACATTAATTCAAAGTGCTGTAAAAGCCACACATTGTGAAACTGTGTATTTTACGACAAAAGGACCTGATAAGTTTACATTAAATGAATTTATTTAAAGTGTTGAAAAGACCATTCGGTAGTGGATTATGTCTTTTACGACAAAATTCCATGATAAATTTACTTCAATTTACACTGCTGTATAGGGCACTCGATAGTGAATTCTGTATTTTACGACAAAATACCCTATCAAATGGGCGTTTTTTTTTTGAAATGTCGTAATAAGTTGAACGGGCAAAAAATTTGTAATTACAGCATTTAACTGACTATTGCATTGTCGATTACTGTCAATTACAACACGATTTTCAAAGAGAATCTGCATAATTTTCTAGGTCGTAATTACATTTTTTTGCGAATATCGAAATTTTAAATACACAGATCGACAGATCTCGCGAAACTGAGTACGACGGTGTCAAAACGTCATTTTTGCTAAAATGGCTTTTACTACATTTGATATTACAAGGGCCGATATGTGCAAAGCGTCTACTTAAATAAAAAAAGATTTTGATTTTAATACATACTCGTAGTATTACATACCTCATTATACAGCCTTTGGAATTGGTAATCGTTCATTAGGATTTCTCGCCAGTTCCTTTCAACCTGCAAAAGTAAACTTCATAAGTTTTACATTCCCTTTTAGACAGTTTAACAGTGTACTGGTATGACATACAGGATCCTCCTGAAATAGCTAAAAGTAGTTTAAATATCATGAAACTGAACAACTTTCCGCAAGGAAGCAATACTGGCTTCAAAGTAATCGATCAGCGGATTCGCAGACTATCGTTCTCATACAAAATGCAAGCCAAAGATTTGAGTATAGGTTCTGTAAGGAAAGTTATTTAACCTCCTCAGTTCTGAAGCATAATTTAGTTTGTAACACAGAAAAAAAAATCGACGTACTAAGGGGTTTTTATATAAGTAAAATATATATTTTGTTTGTCCTCTGTGTAACACATTTTTGTATCTAGTTCCAATGCATTGCAATAATTTTTATTTAAAAGATCGCCAGGGAAAGCCCCACGGAAAATGTCCCCTATAGGGGATGCGAGGACCGAGGAGGTTAACTTCTATTTATATGCCTTTTCTGCCACAGTAAAACTTTATTAGCATTAAAACGTCTGAATGTATCGTACTTGAAGGCTTAAAAACCTGCTCGTTATGGGAACCTATTACCCCATAATCTTATAAGAACCGACTACCCCATAATCTTATTAGAACCTATATCCCCATAACCATCTTAAAACGAGAAAAAAGATCATAAAGTCAAACAAAGTAAATAAGGAGCCTTACTACCAAAAAACAAGTATAAACATCATACCTCTTCCTTCAGCTCGTAATCAGTCGTGTGCTTCAGCTGAATGAGCGACTGTTTAGTGGCGGAGAGTGTCTTGTCGTTTAACCGGCGCATGTCGCGAGCGAACTTCTTTAGGAACGCTTCGACCCGGGTGTCCACGTGCGACACACTGGGGCAAACACAGAGCAAACGTCAGAAATGAAATGATTTATTGTATCCTTGGGGGAGGCCTTTGTCCAGAAGTGGACGTCTTTCGGCTGATGATGATGATGATTGTGTCTAGAATTCAGGTTACAGTTGCTGATGTTATTGCAGCGTAATGTAATTGGAATGTTCCGAATGTCTCATGGAAGTTTCGAAGATAAATATGGATAAGTTGACACTGCATGGGCACTGGTATCTTCGCATAACTCGGGAAGGTTGAGTCATAGTCCAAACAATCCAATCGGGGGTCAAGTCCAGATTGGTGAAGGTTGTGGAACAATAGGGTATACAACATAAAAAAGATCCTAACATACTAAAAGATCAGCTAATTAATATTTTTTGTATTTAAATTTCAACTTGCATTCACAATTTGGATTGATTTACTTCTTCGCGAACACGCTGTAGCCTCACTGTCCCCCTGTCTAGTCATTTAACCGGCATTTAGTCTATTCCAGTATGTTGTATCAGACAACAAGGCGAGCGGAGTCACCTGAACTTGTCGACCTGCGTGTTGACGGTGACGGTGAAGCCGAGCACGCCGAACGTGTAGCGCATCATCGCGAACACGCTGTAGCCGAGCTGCTGTTTGGTTCGCAGCGAGTCGAACACCGGCTCCTCCATCAACATCTGGGCGGGAGGTTTGGATCGTAAGTTTGTATGTGTAAGGTTTAGGTTGGGTTAGGGCACGCGGTCAATTTAAGCAAGAGCGAAGTACGCGGTCAATGGAGCGAAGGTCACTCAACTTTGGACTACAAGTATTAAGGCTTAAGACTAAATTTTAAGGGGTTACTCAGAATCAAGTATAGAATACAGACAAATATATCGAAAAAATCCGATGTACATTTTTTCAGTTTCCCCATACAAATTCTTGCTTCACTATTCAGATTTAGTATGGGAAACTGGGAAAAAATTGTAGATCGGATTATTTCTATATTTTTCCTGAATCCTAAATTATAAAATTTCAAACGCACTTTTTTAACAGCCTGTATAGGTCTAAGAGCGGAGCACGCGGTCAATGGAGAGAGAGTCACTCAACTTTGGACCATAAGCATATTTTGGTATAAGGTCTAAGAGCGGAGCATGCGGTCCGATCTTAGACCTTTTACCAACATATACTTATGGTCCAAAGGAGAAGCAATACATCACCGTATTAAGGCAACTTGCTACTAGTTACCATCAGAATCTCCAAGATGGCGGTATCACGAGGCGTGGCGGCGTCAGCCTGGTAGTAGTTGGTGACGATGCTGTTGGTGGACGCGGGGTTCAGGCTCATCACGCGCACCTTCCGCTCTCCCAGCGGCAGCCGGTGCACTTTCAACTGGTTAACAAAATTGCACCGTTGAATCAAACTTCTCTATAGGTGGCAAACGAGCAGACGCATCACCTAATGGTAAGCGATTACCGCCGCCCATAGACACCCGCAACACCAAAGGAGTCACAAGTGCGTTGCCGACCTTTGAAATGGGATGGGGGATGGGGGGAATTGGGGTGGGGGCAGGTTGGGCCTCCGGTACCCTCACTAACTCGGCGAAACATCACGCCGGTTTTCTGTGAGGCCGTGGTATCACTCCGGTCGAGCCGGCCCATTCGTGCCGAAGCATGGCTCTCCCACGGACAAGTATATAATTTTCTAACATTCTGTAGGATCAGCACTTCGTGACGCATCAATTTAAAGGAATACAAAATCAGCAAAACAAATATAAGTGTACACATACCCGCTTTTTAACTTGAGCAATTAATTTCGACTTTACTAACAATCTGTACTAAGTTGTCACCGGATGCCTGGTTAAGAAAAAATATTTCTAGCAGCGCAGCTTCTAACTATTTGCATCGGGTGACAACGAACAGGTTTTTTAGTTCAAGATTCAGTTGTTTCCGCCGTATAGTAGACGTAGCGTAGGCAGGCCTCCCTCGGTGGACCGATGGCCTGGTGAAGATCTCGGGATTTTCAGGTATTTCATAAGGACCCTATACTCGTATACCCCTAGCAGCGAACTCACCGCAGGCATCTCGTCGACGCCGACGCCTTCCCACTGCAGCGTGGAGTACACGTTCTCGGCGATGGTGACCGCGCGGTCCCACGGCATGTTGCCCTGCACCAGCACCTGACGACCAGACATCGACATCAGACTAAGAAACTAGGTTGTTTTTTATATTTTTTATTCACAATTGGTGTTAAAGTGTTCCCACTCTTCGGAGGAAAAGGAGGTACCACCGCCAGGCGAGGTGGTATGCCTGGGGACCGGCCGTGGTTCAACCGTTGATGGTTGGAAGTATTGTAGTATATGTGTATTTGCGAAGAAACTTCGTTAGCGCGTTGAAGATAGTTTGTGGCGAGTAGTGTAGATGCGCCACAATAGCATTGATGTGTTCCAGCACGAAGATATGATAACCAAGTCCCCATTGCGCTGGGGAATCTTGGTAAGCCCGCTTCCATCTTCGGCATCATCATCACTTACCATCAGGTGAGATGATTGGCTGTTTGCTTATAAATAGTAAAGTTATATTAATAATGTAAATTATAATGTAACTAGCCACTGCCCGCAAATTCGTCTGGACTTCCTTCCAAAATTTTTAAGTGATTGACTAACAAACATCCTAACTTTCACATTTATAATATTAGTAGGATTTATCGTAAAAAACTCTCATTATATAGATTTATAGAACAAATAAATAGAATGATAATTAATACGTTAATCACGTTTATTTGTTACTACAAGTATACAAATACTATAGAATTCTTGTTACACACGTCGGTCATGGACCGGTCGGCGTGGAAATCTTTTGGGGAGACCTCGTTTGTACAGCAGTGGACGTCTTTTGGCTTATGATGATGACGACTGGAGCCGTCGGCATGGAAATCCTTGGGGGAGGCCTTTGTCCAGCAGTGGGCGTCTTTTGGCTTATGATGATAATGATGACCGGAGCCGTCGGCATGGAAATCCTTGGGGGAGGCATTTGTCCAGCAGTGGGCGTCTTTTGGCTTATGATGATGACGACTGGAGCCGTCGGCATGGAAATCCTTGGGGGAGGCATTTGTCCAGCAGTGGGCGTCTTTTGGCTTATGATGATAATGATGACCGGAGCCGTCGGCATGGAAATCCTTGGGGGAGGCATTTGTCCAGCAGTGGGCGTCTTTTGGCTTATGATGATGACGACTGGAGCCGTCGGCATGGAAATCCTTGGGGGAGGCATTTGTCCAGCAGTGGGCGTCTTTTCGCTGATGATGATGATGATGAGACACGTGACACCAACCTGCACATACATCTTGGCGAGTAGCCGCTGGTGGAAATCCTGCAGGTCTGCCAGGGTGACATTGTGTAAGAGCATGGCCTTATCCCGCGGCGAGATGTACGGGTCTAGCAACACGTTCATACGGATGTCCCTGCGTTGAGGGTTTTAGCGGATATTGTTATTTTTCATTTAAAAATCAAATGTCAATGAACCATGTGTTAGTAAACCTTTAACCTATGTGTTAGTAGAAACGTTTAGGGAGAAAAGTTTAGAAATGCTGTGTCAAAAAGTATGTACTGCAATTCCGAGATGTACGGTTCTAGCAGCACGTTCATACGGATGTCCCTGCATTGAAGGGTTTAGGGGATTCTGAGGGAGAGAAGTCTACAATGTTGCGTCAAAAAGTACTGGATAGAGCAATTCCGAGATGTACGGGTCTAGAAGCACGTTCATACGGATGTCCCAGCGTTGAAGGGTTCAGGTTTAGAGGATATTGAGCGAGAAACGTTTATAAATGCTGGGTCAAAAAGTAAGTACTGGATGGAGTAATTTCGGACGGGTGACTTTTGCCAAAATATTTTTCATTTAAGTAGACACTTTACATAGTCCTTTTTTTTACTCCTACATAGTACAGCGATCATGGCTCAGTGTGGCTTACGAGGTCACGTCTATCATGCAGGTTAACTGACTATGTATAGATACGGTCATAACCTGGATGGGTTTGACTGTTAGTGGCATTTATCTCGACCGTTTCCGTGCTTTACAAAGTTAAGCCGTTGGTGTTGCTATCACTAGATGGCAGTCGTTAATTCGATGTCGGAGGCCTATCGTTAATAACCCATATCGTCCCCACTGTAGGGGCACGGGTCTCTTTCCTCTCATACCTCGGGAAGGTTAGGCCATACTCCACGCACTGGGGCCAAGTCCGAATAGAGGCCAACCCCAGTGTCAGATCAAATCAGATGTTTTCAAGCCGCCTATATGGCCTATAAGGCCATATAGGCGGCAATCCAGTAGATTCTGAGCAAATTGGCTGTGATAGACGGACAGACAAATACTTCCACAGCCTCCACAAATCCGGACTTGGCCCGCGAGTGTGGAGTATGGTGAGGTATGGGAAGAGATCCGTGCCCCAGCAAAGCGGACGATATAAACAACAAAAAACACACAGATAGAACCGTAATCAGATTGTAGGCTTTTCTATGAAATAATAAATAAAATTTCGATGGACAGACGACCTGGTGAAGGTTGCGGGAAGCCGCTGGATGCGAAACGCACAGGACCGGTCGGTGTGTAAATCCTTGGGGGAGGCCTTTGTTCAGCAGTGGACGTCTTTCGGCTGATGATGATAAAATGAATAAAGCGTCTTCTCACTTGGCCAGCTTATGCGGCTTGAGCAGCACGTTGTGGTAGACGCGCGCGCGCACGTCGCGCACGGCCGCGAACAGTTGCGGCGACACCCGCGCCGGCGCCGCGCGCATCTCGCGCACTACCAGCTCCACTAGCAGCTGGGGAAGGGGGGGGGGATGGTTCAGCATCTTGGCTTAATCAATACGTTGCGTCGGGAAGAAAAACTTGGAACGTTTGTTTTATTCAAGGGTTCGAATTTTTTTAGATAATTATCTCGGAAAGCTGCGGCGACACCTGCGCCGGCGCCGCCTGCATATCGCGCACTATCAGCTTGACAAGAAGCTATGATAAAAGGAAAAGCTGATCAGCACCTGGGATTTACATTGATAATGTCGGCTCCGGAATGGAGAAACGAATATTATCATCATCTTGGTTTCATCAGTATGTCAGAAACTAAATACTTGAAAGTTTATTTAAGAGTGTACTCTGAATTCAATATGACGCGAACGAAAAACTTAAAACGTTTCTTTTATTCAGGGTTCGAAATTATCAAGATAATTATCTCGGACAGCTGCGCCCATATCTCACGCCCATATCTCACGGCGCCGCCCATATCTCACGCACTATCAGCTCCACTAGCAGCTGTCATAAGGGGAAAAGCTGATCAGCACCTGGGATTTACATTGATAATGTCGGCGACTTAAGCATACCATTTGTAATTATGTTTACATTCCTTATATTTCTCATGTATCCGTGTACAATAAACAATAAAATAAAAATAAATAAATAAACAACTAATTTGTTTTTAATACAACCATTACACGACTTTAAATCGAATAATTTGCGCCCTTTTCGCGTTATGTAAACGTTAATACAACAGTTATACGACGAACTTTTGTTACTTGGGTTACCTGAATAGACTCTATCCCTTTCACACTTAAAAGACTTAGAAAGTTATATCCTGACTCGGTGGCTAAGTGGTTAGCGATCCTGACCTCTGATCCGAGAGTCGTGAGTTCGATCCCCACACAGGGCAAACTGTTCTGTGATGAGCAGAATTCGGCTCTGAGTCTGAGTGTATTGTATCTATATATGTATGTATATAAAAAAGTATATGTGTATGTATATCAGTCTCTGGTTCCCAAAATACAGGGAATCCTAGTTTGGGGCCAGATGACCGTGTGTGATTTGTCCCAGATATTATATTATATCCATATATGTAGATAAGATAAATATTCTTTATTGCACACCAATAGTACAGAGACATCAAAAAATATTTACAGACAGTGCAAAGGCGGCCTTATCGCTTTGAGCGAATTCTTCCAGGCAACCTTGGAAATTTATAGGATTGTATAGTTTTAAAAGCAAGTAACGGGTGGCTGCAATTATGGTTTTTATTTAGACATAATACATATAGGTATCAATAAATACATAAATAATATTATATTATATAAAATATATAGTAGTACATATATAACGAATAAATAAATACATAAATAATATAAATAAAATATCAATATATAAGTATGAAGCCAAAGAAAAATGGTGATAAGTACTTAAATAGATGAGGTAAAGTTTCAGTAATTACATAGATTAAAATAATGTTCCCTAAGTCTTTTCTTAAAAGTAAATAAAGTTTCAGAAGTACGAACAGAAGCAGGTAATAAGTTCCATAGGCGTACCGAGTGAGCCGCAAAAGATTTACTAAAAAAGTCAGTGCGGCAAGAAGGAAAGGCCAAAAGGAGCGCATTACATGACCGAGGTTGGCGACCATGCACTGACTCCCTGCACCGAAAGCTGTCCTTAAGATACGGAGGAGCAGCTGGACTATGGAGCACATTGTACAGCAAACAGAGTGTGTGCATATTTCGTCTCAAACGGATGGGTAGCCATTTCAGTTTAGCTCGAAACTCTGAGACATGATCATACTTCCTCAAACCGATATATGTATGTATTTAAAAGTATATGTGTATGTATATCAGTCTCTGGTTCCCAAGATACAGGGAATCCTAGTTTGCCTAAGCCAGATGACCGTGTGTGATTTGTCCCAGATATTATTATTATTATTATTGATCCTCCTGTCATATTAAAAATTAATCATATAGATGTGTTCTGGAACGCTCTCTAAGTAGTTAATTACACAAATAATTTTACAAATCAACTCACATGGAGATTTTGGCTGTACCCGTTGACTTTTAGAGTGAGCCCCTTGTCTGAGACGAAAAGGGAATGCGTTAGATCCGCCATATTCGCTGGGTAAACTTCTTCCTGTAACATAATACCCACAATAAGCGGCATAAATAAACGTAGCCAGCGGTAAGTTAGAACGCACAAAAAACAAAACATAAAGTTTCAAAGTAAGTCAAAATACATATTTTGTGTAAACCCTTATCTACATAGATAAGGGTTTACACATTTGAAACAAGGTGTAAAATACCTCTCGGAAGGTTTAAAAAATCATGCGGCAGAAATTTCTCGCAAGGACATTTTTTTGACATTTCATACAAATAAATCAGCCGCTTGACAAACTTTCCATGGGAATTTTTGTTTTAAACTCAGTACGGGTTTCTTGGGGGAAGTTTTTCAATATGATAAGTGAATGACCCAGTTAATGTTTCCCTTAAATGTATTTTTATATCAATGTATGTATTACAGATGTAATACAGATGTATGTATGTTTTACTGATTAATATGTATAAAACATATGACTTACTTTGAGGCCTTGCTGTAGAACATCCGTCCACAGATCAAGTAGACACGCCCTAAAACAAATGTCTCGATGTATTTACCATAGTTCACGGTAAATATATTTATCTCGTAACTAGCTTCCGCCCGCGACTTTGCCTGCGTGGACTTCAGAAATGGGTCCAGAGAGAAATAAAATGTTAAAGCAGCGCCATCTAGGGTCAAAGTAAAAATTTCATTTTTTTTTCTTTGCTCCGGGAACCTTCGAGTTTTCCGGGATAAAAAGTATCCTATGTGTTAGCCCAGCGCTTTATCTATCTACCTACCTTTCATCCAAATCCGTTCAGTAGTTTCAGCGTGAAAGCGGAACAAACAAACAAACATACTTTCGCATTTATAATATTAGTGAGAAGTGAGATTTTATGGGATCCGCCCGATTCCAGGACACATACATTCAGATTTTTTAACTCGTACAAGACATAGCATTGGACAACAATGTACCCCACCCTCACTCTTATAACTTCAGCTTTATTTTTAGTCAATATGGTCTAGAACAGTGTTTTTCAACCTGTGGGTCTTTCAAATCACTAACATTTTGTATGTTTATTGTTTATGGCCCTAGGGGGGTCGCAAGATTTTTTTAACTTGTAAAGGGGTCGGTTATTAAAAAAGGTTGAAATACACTGGTCTAGAATTTCTTGTCTTTCCCGTGCATGGGAGCTATAATTTGCGCAAAGTTGCTAGTGACAGCTGGACGGCATTACCAAAAGAATTTATAAGTAGCGTGCTCTGGAAGGGGCCATGTCCAACAGTGGACTTACACAGGCTGATTATGATGGTGATCTACTACATGTAACTCTGTATAACACGAAGGAGCTAGGCAGGAGTGGGTTGTATCTTCAACCGTACACTTCGTTGTGGGTGACGATATACTGACGTGACGAGGAGAGGCGGGTATTGCTTCTTTTACAAAGTACCTCCATAGTACCAGTTAGCATTCCTTGGTGGTATGATCGTTTAAGCTGCGGGCGGGATATGGTAAATAATTAATTTTAAAAAATACTCACTCTCTCGGCGACTTGAGACTAAGTGGCGTAATGAAGTAGAAATACAGCAGCGCCGTGGGAAACCGGAACTTGAAGTCCGGCTTATACCACAGCTCCATGTTGCGATTCTTTCGTAGCAGGTTTGGTTGGTCGAGTCTAAAGAACAACACTGTTTTTACAAACGACTACTTATACGGCATTATTTTAATTTCTTTTAATTCCCATAAAATAACGAAGCGGTCGTGGCTCAGTGCGGCTTGCGCGGTCGCGTCGATCACGCAGGTTAACTGACTACAGACACGGTCACAACCTGGATTGGTTTGACTTATCTCGACCGTTTCCATGCTTCCATGCACATTAAGCCATTGGTGCCAGCTGCTATCACTAGATGGCAGTCGTTAAGCCATGTCGGAGGCTTTATATGTTGTTAACACAATTTTTATTTTTTTTTTATTTATTGCCATGACTAAACTTAACGTCTCAAGTAGGGAGTATAATAAAGCGTTCCAGAACATTTTTGTGAGAGTAATTATTACCCTGACAGCAGGATAGTCATATGACGAAAATAACGAATAACCTACAACGTCGCATTGCTAGAACACGCTACTTCCAAAGTATCACAGTAAAACTCCTGCCACTTGAAATATCTACCACCAAATGAGTTTTATATCGTCGCTTCGCACATGATAGTCATAAGAATCACCTGAACTGATTTACAGTAGCAATCAGGTCCCCTTTCTTCAACACTCTGGTCTTCGGATCACTCAGAACCGTCTTCTTGTGGATATCCTTCTGGGGGCTGGTCATCAGGTCCACGCCGAGCTCCTCAGCTGTCTCCAGGTAGACTGGGTCGGGGGGAGTCAGCTCGAAGTCGGTGGTGATGTAGATGTTCTCTTCAGGGATGTGGAATTGAGGGTAGGGGGTCGCATTTAGCCAACGCTCCAGCCAGTCTTTTGGGATTTCTGTGGGAGTTTAAATTGTTTATTCATTTATCTCAATTTATTTGTTAGAATTTGCTCATAACAAAAGTTTTTTTTTTTGATAAATCGTAATTGTCCGAAACATGAAACTTTGCCTGCTTTAATATTTCAACATCTTCGTTGGAAATCGCGCCTAAATCCATTTTTCACAATGACTACCCCATGACGTGTCTACTGCGGTAATCTACGGCAGTCTTCTCTACAGTCAATCTATTACGGTCACTTTCATATTTTGCCTTGGCGCGGTCATTACCACCATCATATTATTATCCATTACAGCCAAAACACTTCCATTGCTGAACAAAGGTCTTTCCTAAAGATTTTCACGAGTTACTCATCTATCAAAAACTATATTTTGTCCAAAAAATTATTGAAATAAAACATGAAGTCATGGTTTGTATTGGCTTAACTTTCATAAATAGTACTGTACCACAACATTTTATTATAAGCTGTTGGTTACCTTTAATAAAATAAAACAAATAAAAAAATTTAGGCGTCATTAATGGACTCATTTTGTGATTTTTAATGTTTTTTTTTTTCAGTGGGAGAGCAATTTAGTGCAATTCAGCTCATTATTTATTTTTGATGCGGTCATCTAGATTCTATCCTAATAATTCTAATAACAAGCTCCAACAATAATAATATAATAGACATTTACTTTGCAGTTTGTAATCAGTGCCTTCTCTTCGGTGTTGTACTGAAAGAAAAGCGCAAAGAAAAACAACAAAAAATAGACAGTGTACCTTGCCGTCTGTACTCTGTGCTGAACCACTTCTCCTTGGTATCATACCTATTGACGATCTCCAGCAACAACAATAAAAAAAAATATTTTTTTTATGTACCTTGCCGCCTGTACTCTGTGCCGAACCACTTCTCCTTGGTGTCGTACTGCACCGGAGCCGCGTGTTTGTTGGACAGCACCATGATGTTCACTTTGTCCGCGCGCATGCATTCCAGCAGCTCCGTTATCGCCTATAAGACAATTAATAAATAAATAATATCTTATTGTTAAAAAATTTGTAAGAGGGAATTTGTTGTTTTTCTTTGGAACCGTCGTTTCTTCTCACTCCGCAAACACTTTCCGGAACGGCGGGTATTATACGAGTCGGAGTGGTAGGAAGGAACTTCGTATTAGGTAGACAAAAGAATGACGTTCGAAAAGTGTACACTGCTACCCACTTTGAATAAAATAATTTCATTTTTCATATTCATTTTTTATTATTAGTTGAGCGACCGCAACTTCATACATGAAGGTTTCGGGTATATACAGACAATCGTAGGAAGTTGCAAAATTCGATGGAAATTCACTTTAAAACACCATTTCATTCACTTAAAAATGAATACTAGTAATTCTCTACAACGTGTATCTCACTGAGGCGTTAAACGTACCTTGGGGTCGTATTTATAGTACAGTCTATCACCGGTGATGTAGTGCTCCGGGGGATAGTAGTGCATGTTCTCCGACAAACTCTCCACGTAGTCCACCGGCTGCGACTCCTCCTCGAAACGGAAGCTAGTGTCCTCTATAGTCTGCAATAAAATAACGGGTTTAAAAATTCTCAGTACTGCATGTGAAGATAAGTTTTTGTGAACTGATTTGTATTGTTCTGTTTTGTATTGTGCAATATAGACATGCTTGCATTCCTTCATATACTCTCTGCGTGAAACTCAAAAAGTAACGAATTAGTATATTTTCAAAACTAAATATCGAATAGTACATACCTTAATTTCGTTGAAAATTCTTTCACTTGGTCCCAATTGTCTTAGCATACTAATGTATGAAAATATAGCTTCGAGCACCTGCAACACAGGTTTTTTAATTACGTTATTATAATATTATTTAAAAAATTAAAAATAAAGACAGGATTATGGAGAAACTTGTTTACACCAAACATAGAAATAAACCACCGCGATGAAACATGCTTTTAAGTGAAAAAACTGCATTCAGATCGATGCACCCGTTCAAGAGGTTTGACGCCATAGACGTCGAGACACACATAATGTTCAAACTTACCCTAAACCTGTTTAAAAAAACCTCTGAGACTTATTCTAGGAAAAGTTTACAGAATCCTGTTCTTACCTCATCAATGTGATCTAATCCTTCCTTAGTGAGCACAACTTGTGTTGAGAACAAACTATACATTGACGTATAGTCTATACCACTCTCTGAGTTGCCAGTGTAGATGCCAAGCGCCCACACCCTGAACAAACGTAGATCAGTTAACAATAAAAACAAACAGTCTGGACAAAAATACGAGGAATCTAGGAAACACCAATGCAATGCTATGCAATAATAACTAAAAAATAGATGTGCAAAGTTAAACTGACAGAAAAATTCGGTGTTATTTAAAAAATAGAGTGAAACAAATTAGATGTAGGCCCGTTACCTGGAAACTCTGTTCACCATACTGAACAACTTCTGTTAATAAAGTCGAAGAGTTTTTTTTTTAATGTGTCTTACTTTCTCTCTGGATATCATTATCTTATTACAACCTGTATATATTACACAACTTGCACCATTGTCTTAAGGAAAGTGTCGAGTCCTTATCAACAATCTTTCTTTAATATTTTGTTACCCATATATCTTTGGTGTTACCCCATCTGTTCATGTCTCCTTTGAGGCCTATTGGACTATGCGGCGATGCGGATCTGGTCAGCCAGACCGATATGGGACTTAAAAAGGTATAACTCACTTTAGCCACTCACTTTTTCCTAAGATAAGAGAGCAGACTGCCCTTCCCCTCGTGTCCGAGTAGGTAGGAGATGTACTGGTGTGGCTTCGATTCGTATTCCGATATCAGTGAACGGAGGCACCACGTTAGTTGAACCTGAAATGTACAGTCAGCGTCGTACACAATTTTTCTTCTTTTCACCCTAAAACGTCTACTGTCACACTTCAGGCACTTAATAAAACTGTCACGACATCTACTATATAAAATATGAAGTTTGTACACGCTAAACACACAACCGCGCAAGCCACGCAACACGTGGCTTGCGCTAAGCTACCAGCACCAGATCTCACCCCCAGGTGGGGGTATCAACTTTAGAGAGGGGCACGGTTCGCCACTATTGATCATAGGGTTCCCATTCAAGTCCACTCGTAATACGTAACGTAAATCATCAGTGGACCGCTAAGAAGCAATGTCGTACTATACTTTCGAAATAATATGACTAGTGAATATTTTACAGGGCCGTCTTCGCACAAACGAATAATGAAGGAAACTACCAAATAGGCCACTATCAACTATCAAAGCTGTAGTATCGCAACTCAAGTGTCTTTTACTTCTCTCTTCCAGAACCATCTTACTAACAATCGCGACACGACGTCGCTGACCAGCTCGCCCTGACCCCCACACTCACCTCAGTGGTATCGCTGACAGGTTTCACGTAGTACAAGCTACTGAACTCGGGCGTCACGTCGTCAAGTCGGAAGGAGTACGATGTGAAGTCTTCGGGAGGCAGTCTGTTGACGGGCACTCGTCCGAACGTGTCCGTTACGTATTGCTCTAAAGCGGGCAGGTCCATTCGTGCCTGTTAAAAGATTTAATAATTTGACGTCGTTGCTTTTTTTAAATTGATTTGCTAAAAAGATCTGAACGGATTTTAATACAATTTATACAGGGTGTAAAATGACCACTTTGCTCCGGGAAACTTTAGCATTTCTACTCATAAAAGTGAGTAACTTCTACGGAACCTATACTGAATTAGCGATACAAAATTTGGATTTTTCATATAAATTTTGAGTTTTTGAAAATTCAGTATTGGGAATAGTTTTTCAGTTTTATGAGTGGCATCCGCTGTTTAAGTTTCCGGAAGTAGTCTTTTGTACATTCTGTATACAACCTCTGAGTAATACAAAATAAATAAAAATATTTAAATTCGTTTACAATCGGCGAAGTTATCACGCAACATACATAAAAAAATATACAGTCGAATTGAGAACCTCCTCCCTTTTTCAAGTCACTTAAAAAGTAAAAGCAATATACCATATCTTTTTATTTATTTATTTAATAATCAAAACATATACATAGTTACAAAGTCGGTTACAGACAGTACTACAAAAACCATTTATAGGTTTGTCTGAGCACTGTAGACTCGATGTGTATATATCTGATATAACTTAGTTTTTTAAGATAAATCTTATGAGCTCTGATACCATCAGCTCAGCTGATGGACAGCTGCCCCAATGAAACCTTAATGAAAGGTGAGACTGCCGAATAAAGTTTACCTGAACAGCGACAGTCATCCTGTGAGCACTGTAATGCCGCTTCCTGAACTCGTGAGCAGCCTTATACAGCTTCTCATCGTCTGAGATGTCGTCTTTAAGGCTCTTCAAGTTGCCCCAGGTGAAAGTTCGCGCGGGGTGACCGGGCGGAAACAGGCTGGACAACAGCTGATCCTTGCGATTCGAGTCCGAGGGCGCTGCGATCGCGAATTCTGTTGACAACGAGTATAAGATCAATCTTAATTCTGAAAAAACAGCTGTAAAAGGGTATTTGACTGCATTACAAGTAAATTACGAAATATTGTTCACCAAATAGCTCTTTTATTGAAATTGCAGATAAACTTACTCGCTTTGAATTTTATTACGTGTACAATTTTTAATTTTAAAAAAAGTCGTAATAAGTACGCTAACTACTATATTGCACCATGACGTCGTCAAGTACAATTTAAAACATTTTTAGAACAAATTGTCGTTTTTGACATTTGATAAAAAGTAATTCAGATGATTATTAGTCAACTACCTACCTTATTATTTAGAAAAACTTTTTATGGATTTCTGAAAGAAGGCCTCGACCTACTTTCCTGCTATTATCATAAAACTAGTGACGACGCGCGCCGATAAATATCTCACAAAAATATTTATAAGACCTGCTACAGGTACTTTTGAATAGGAGACTGATTTCGTATATCTTTATGCTGGAACACGTACATACGTTATAATATATACGACAGAATTATTATAAATTAATTATCATCTTATAGATGAACTGTAAGACAATATAAGATATTTAATTTTAATTTATTTATCAACATTACAATATTTATGTCAGTACTTATACTATCACATTTTTAATAACAATATAATAACATAAATAATCATAATAACTTACACAGATTCCGGTAAGTACTACAATCAACTTTGTTGGTGTCATGTCAGTATAGTCTCCCTAAAAGAGCTGACCCTGTGACAGGGTTCACTACAGAATCACAGTATAAGGACATTATACGTACAGTATGGACACTCCCTCCCGTCTCTGAATGCTACCTCACCCCTCCTGTGTGACCGATGTGTGACCATTTGCCAAGAGGTAGGCAAACCAAAGCACAGTATAATAACCAAAGACAATTTTATTTTTGTCTGTAATACTTGTCTGGTGTATACAGCCTTCACTTTTTTGTAAAAGTCTTGCTAACAATAAAGACAATAAGGGCTATTTACTGAATCTCGATTCAACCCTAGTACATTACGCACACATATTTACATGTGTAAAAACATGAATGTC
The DNA here is from genome assembly GCA_958295455.1 of Coleophora deauratella. Lineage (NCBI taxonomy): Eukaryota > Metazoa > Arthropoda > Insecta > Lepidoptera > Coleophoridae > Coleophora > Coleophora deauratella. Next base: position 5,013,944 of record OY282409.1, on the reverse strand, counting down.
TATGTAGTAAATAATGGCGCGTTTGTATGAAGTGTCCGGAGTGTGCTACAGAACATTTTCCGGATATTATTTTAAATTGAGCGCAGTAGAACGATCGGTGCAACAATAAAGTTATGATTTATCTATAATCAAATGTTAAAAAATATCAAAGGAATACTGCAAAACATAAATATTAGTATACAGGTGTTTAAAAAAGTAGGCTTGAAATTTTAAGGGGTTTCTCAGAATCATGTATAGAATACAGGAAAAATATTGAAAAAATCCGCTCTTCAATTATTATTTTTTCAGTTTCCCACACTAAATCTGAATAGTGAATCAAGAATTTGTATGAGAAACTAAAAAAATAATTGTAGAACGAGTATTTTTAACATTTTCCTGTATTCTATACTTGATTCTGCGTAACTCCTTAACATATCAAATTCAATAAAATATTTAATAAAGATAATAATTAATTTATAATCACTTTGTGTTGTTTGCGGTTATAAGTGCTATTCTATTATTAGATCCCGCATGGTTTTGCCGCTACTACAACCGATTTCACTATCAGCATTGACCTTGATTAGTCATGAGGACCGCCAACAGATGGCGCTGCCGTACTTTTGCAACGCGCTATCGTAACGTTACTGAAAATTAATTGGGTATTCAGTCCAACTCGCAGGTAGTTGATCTTTCCTAAGGTTTAACGGGGGATGATGATCGGATAAGGCACGCGTCTGCGTGACGTCCGCCGCCGATTGTTACGCTTAGGCGGGCCAAAATCTTACTGACCCCTACCTTTTAAAAGATCCATTACAATACAATACGATTATATCATTTAATGATAAAATAATATTTTACAAGTCAAATGTTAAATTTATATAGTAAATAGTCACAGCAAATATTTTTACACATTCATGAAAAAATATAAGGACGAAAGGAAAGATATTACTTTATGAAAGAAACGCATTATTATCATAAAAGGTCATAAGTTCATAACAAAACGAACCAGAATCAGAATATTTAATATATCAATGTAGTTTCACCTAATACACCTTAGGAATAATCTAAAAGAGTACAGTAATCAAACAAAACAGCAAACAAGTCGCAAATTAATAGTTTACGACATACAAATTAAATTACGTACGGGAGGAAAATGCCTTCCTGCCATTGTTACAACTTCCATTATAGGACAGCACGACTTTGTCTTCCGCACTTGGTGGTTGATTTTTACAGTAAAGTTTTGGAACCGTTGTTTTTGGACAAACCGGTTATTACTGTAAAGAAACTACAATACAAGGAGTTCTCAAAACATAAATGTAATTCTCAAAGGAAAATATTACTATAACTTGTTCACACAGTTAAAAACAAACAAAAGTACATACGTAAGGGAAAATATTTACAAGATAGAAAGTCAAGAAACCGACCGGAGAAAGTTGTGGTTTAGTAATGTTTATGTATTCCAATGACGCTCTATACAAAACAAACAATATACACAATATAAGCTCACAATGCAGAATCCTGTTTCCTTCTTTAAACATAATCGTTCTTAGTGCTTCGCCGTATTCGGGAACAAAAGATACCTTACCTCTCTCAAAATATCGTACCTACCAGGGCTTAAAGAGGGGTTATTACTCTTGAATCTGAACAATTTTCTCCATGAAACAAATAGCCAATTCGCAAATAAATAATAGACTCTTCATACAAATCAATCAGGTGATTGGCCAACTTTATATGAAGAACCCAACTTTTTTTGCGAATTGACTGACTTCCTAGGGGAAAGTTGTTCAAATTCATGTGCCAAAACGATAGATATTGGCACTGGCAGATATTTTTAAAAAACCAGACGGCGCGGCGTGTGGTGCTCGACTTGCATGAAGGGATATGTGGGGATAATTATATTTTTCAACAACGCTATATCCCCTGGATAATATTAGACGGTAAGAAAAAGAATATGACAGTAAATCAACCGTGTTCTATACATTGCGTGAACAGAGCAGCTTACAAAATTGATTGCTGTAATAACTTAGATAACAATGCAGTTATACCTACAATCGACGGTTGCATTTCTAAGATGAACTGAGTCACGTCTAAATTCACGTTTACAATAATAAAACTTTTAATCAAGTGTAGATTTTATGCAATGTCAATCAGTTAATTAAACACGATGTTTAATACATTAGTTATGGTACTCAAACAAATGATAATGAATTTTAAATTTACAACATTAATAACCTTTGTTTTTATCCGATGCACATCACAAATTCATAAAATATAGGTATTACAGATTAGGGGCCACCCATAAATTACGTCACACGAATTTCATGATTTTTTTGACCCAACATAATGTCATACTTCGTTGACGAGAAGTTCCGAGAAGTGACGAGAGTTCGTTTGTTCCCTCCCTCCCCCTTAACGTGTGACGTAATTTATGGATGGTCCCTATAAGCTATGTCAATAGTGAGGTAGTCAAAATACAATATTAATAAAAAATGATAAAATCATTATTGAGCTTATGCCAAACAATAATTAAAATGAAATGCCATAAGTTGTCAACTACAATAATAAATGATGTTTTCGAGTGGATGACATGCTTTACAATAATAAACGATGTTTTCGAGTGTATGTATGTCATCTGTCTATGTATCTAATCAGCCCACATTAGCCCACTGCTGTATAGTATAGGCCACCTCTCGTACATACCATTCCATCTTACCCAGCAACGTCCAGCAAAATGATAGGGTGAAAATAATGATCGGCACTACCGAATAGTCGCCAAAATCAATAGTCAGCCCATCACTAATTTATTTACTCTTGCTGAAATCTAAATTCATGCATGTTTTTGTTAGTATAGTATTGCTGTAGTATAAATATAATTCCAGAATACATATCAAAAATGCTATTTTTTAGTCACGAAATAAAACATTACGATGTGCTATAAAAACATCTACCCAACCCACATACTCGAAAACCTATAAAAAACTGAATGAGCAGAAAAAAGCAATATGACATGGTATTTACAACGTGCTTGCGCAAATTGTAAGGCGGTTAGTATAAATTTGTCGCTTGTGAGTTAATTAGCAAGAAGTCTATATAATACGATAATCTGATTTTATTTTACCTTCAACGTAAAATATTTGTATATACAAAGATGAGTTCGAAGTAGCTTGCCGCCTAAAAGCAATACCCAGAATTCGAAGATAAGATACATTAAGCTAGTTTCTCATTGCTTTGGGGGGTTCTATTCTATGAGACACTAAGCTAGCTATGCCATACTTGAGTTTTGTGTAATCCAATTCGATCCCTAATTAAGTGTCACTTAAAGGCCATCGTCACATGCAAGAGCTAACAAAATGTGGATAAGAAAAGTTAACCTTAGACTATGTGACTCAGTGGTTCGCGGGTTCGATCTCCACCCAGGGCAAATATTGTATATAGGGATGAGCAGATTTCTTTGCTCTATATCTGGGTGTATCATATTATTGGAACGTATTTATGAATGTATTTTGTGTGATTTGTCCCGCCCGGATATTATAATATTATTATTTACTCACCAGACTCGATAGCTTCTCTCTCCCGCTGCATCGCCTCCTTGTTCATGAGGGGGCTCATGAAGAACTGGCTGAAGATGTCCATGGCGCGTGGAAGGTGCTTCTCCTGGATCTCAAAGTAGAACGTCGTCATCTCGCAGTCGGTCGAGGCGTTGTCTGAACCGCCTTTTTTCTGGTGTAAAATGTGAAGACGTTTAGTTTTCATGAGCTTGTTGCTAGAGGCGAGATTTTGATTCAGTTTGGTTTCATTCAGGTATGATTACAATTGATAGCATAAATGATTTTGGTACTAAATGAAAATCTCAAGCAGATGACAGGTTTTTATGCATACTTTATTAGCCCCATAGCTCCGATTCCCCATTGATTTGGGGGTTGCGACTTCGATCGTGTTCAGGGATACAGTTGCTTACAGTTTGTTTTCATCGATTACTGATTCATTTTTGATACCATCACCTTTGATATTCAAATAAGAATTTGTTCGTATGGAGCGCGCCAGGAATACATTGCTCTTAAGATTTGGGCATCAGTAAAATTGACTTTTGCTCTGACTACTTTCGTAGGTGAAAATGTCACTTGGGACGTGGAACATTGTCCCTACATACATAGTCTACCAATTAGCATGATACTGAGCAATTGCTTCTAGCATCCCACTTTCCGTCCAAGGGTATACCGTCAGACACTACATCTTCCGCTCCGCCATCGCCACTCACTTCCCCCGCAAGAGCCCTTCCTCCCTTCTTCATACACTAACCTTTATGAAGGCATCGAACTCATTCTCCTTGGGGTATTTCTCGCTGCCCATAAACAACATGTGCTCGACGAAGTGCGCCAACCCTTGTATGTCCGGGGGGTCGCTGAAACTTCCCACGCCGACGGTAAGCGAACACGCCGCCTGCAATAGGGAGAAGTTACAGGAAATTGTGTAATAGATGGCTCTAGTGTTTGCTGTACTTTTGATTCTTTTAGAGATTTGCATGCGTAACTTGCATGGGTAAACCAGAGATTCTATTGTTTTTAATGACCTATATTTAAATTAAAAACCTTGTTTAATGGCAATTAAACAATACTCATATTTGATATTGGGAATATACGTGTCGGAGGATGCATACTTATGTCGCTACCATTGCGTAGAATGTGTTACTAGGTCTGATGTATAACAGACTAGACTTAGCATAGTTAGTAAACAACGTAAAAACAAATTTCTTTCTATATGTCACCAAACAGTGTAGCCCTGCAAGTGCCTGTCTTATTCTGCGAGTTGGTTGTTTTGTTTAAAGAAACTATTTTATTTGTATTGGCAACGAATTTACCAAGATACGGTTTCGATTTATATCGGACAAATAACATTCTAGCTAAGAAATAAAATAATTGATGACAAGGGCTTACCCATTGAAAGTAAAAAAAAACTGAGATGAGAATTATAAAAGACAAATATTTTATAATAGTTATTCTAAGCTACAATATGACTCTGCTATAATAAAACTACATTACTTGATGGATGAAGGACGACCAAATCAATAAAACTCATGTGTTGTCTAAGTGACACGATACGATATGAATCTGCTTTTAAGGGTGCGCTGAAATTCAAAAACTAATTTCAGTTTTAATTCTTTCTTTGTTTTTATAGAAAATATTTTTTTCGAAGCGATGACTTTATCTTATAACAGCTATTAGTTCAGTTTTTCAAAAAAAAATAACACGGTACAGACATATATATACCTATCCGATTACAGGTATATTTTAAAAAATCTGCCGGTCAGTTATGAACTTCAGGACCCCCTTAAAAAAGAAAACAAAAGAAAATTCTACTGAACAAATAGAAAATTAAATACCAACAAAGAACACAAGTTGTAATCATTGGCATTTTTATAAGACTCTATTCATAGCACTGAAAATATTTCCGAAACGGCACCAATAGGTAAATAAATCGGAAAAAAGACATAAGTCCAAAATAATGCCAAATAATTATTTCCTTTGGGAAATAATGGAGTTCTTGGGAAATGGTTCTATCATGAATAGAGCCTATTTAAAAATGTGCCCAAATAATTTTGCATTATAATAAAAACATAGCGCAACAGATTCGTACCGTATCGTAAGTGAGGTTATCGAATAAGAGCTTGCATCTTCTCTGAGACGACAGTTTCTCGTATGTTTTCTTCATGAATTTAAGTACGTTACGTTTGTAGAACTGTTTTTTCTGGATACGCAAACAAAAAATAAATAAATAACTGTAGCTAAAGATCCACTTAGTTTACTAAGGAACATTATAAATATGTAAAACATCGATGTCGTTAACCAATTAATCGATCACGCAAAATGGCCTAAATTCATTTTGGTGTAAACATCACTGTCCTAAGCGATTTAATTAAAAACCCTATATGTATACATACGTCTTAATCATTACCCTCTTGGTCAGTCAGGTAAGAAAGACAAAGGTGGAGAAAGACATGACATAGGCTACTTTTCATTAAAAACTATTATCAGTTCTCAGAGCAAACGGATTTCAAATTCTACGCAGACGAATTTATTTGTAAGAATCACATGTTGATCCTAAAATATAATTTATGGGATCATCACCAGCGCCTTCTTGGTTACAGATTTCCCTTTCCAAATCGCGTCTCCAGCAACTTTGGGCAAATCAAGGCTTGACTCTATATAGATAGATGGACTAGAACTCTCATACCGATATAGACTATGGACTACAAAAATGGAATATCTAAACAAAAAATGGTAAAACAAACCACGCATTTGCAATTCTCCGCCCTTCTCAGTGGTGATATCATACATGATACTGACTGAAGTCAAAAAAGTTGTTTATTTTTAAACAAATCCTTTTTTATCAGTATCATGACTATCATCATCATGTGTACCATAAAAAGGGGACTGTTGACCAAAATTACACTCTGTATGGATTATTATTTGTTTTACCTTTTCGACATTAAATTGAAATCTAATCATAGTGTTCGTTCTGGTTAAATCTTTTTAACCAACATTGTATTGTAGTATATCAAAACTGAATGTCATTTTCAGCTCAATATAACAGTGTACCTTTATAATGCCGTCAAGATTACAAAATGTGCTGTTAACCATAGCACACACACCTTAGGTAATGAGTTTTTTTTTTTTCATTTAAATTTTTTGGACTTATTGACTTTATAATTGGGCTTACCAATTCTTCTCTTTCTACCCAGCGTTATTCCGGGATATGCATTTGGCTTATTATAGGCACACACTATAATTATTGTGCGTGTGCCTGTAATTTATATAATTATAATTACGATTAATGGAAAATGATCGCGATTCGCTTTGTAAAAAGACCGCACGTAAAAAAACCAACAGGAATTGTTATCATTTGTGTCATAATCATAAGATTCTGACCAGTAATTAGCCATACGATATAATATCGTAAGTTCATGAATACAGTTTCAACTAGCAGATGAGAAATATTTAGGTAAAAAATATTTTGTGTAGTGAATAAGGTAAGTATGCAATCTAATAGGAGGCTAATAAATAACTTTATTTTGATGAAAGTGAAATCTATAATAAACTCGTTTTATTAAAACTGGTTATAGAAAGTTGATGGTGTAGTGCATAGCTCAAGTAATGAAACAGCTTCTGATTTTCTTTTTGCTGTTCGGACTATGCATCTATGTTGTAAAAAAACCTTTAAGTAAGATAACGATAAATACCGCATAATGACACTAGTATCATTCATCCTAAATAGGCATTATTGTGAAAATGTGTTTGTTGGTTCCCTTGTTCCATCTTGTGACGTCTCAACGCCTCGACCACAACCTCGCCTTGACGAATTCTGACATGCACGTAGCTTTTGAAATGGGGATGAACACAGTCTACTTTTTATCTGGATTCCTCGAGTGGATCCCATGAGATAACTAAAAGTTCTTGGCGAGAGAAGCCGCTGGTCAAAGTCTGGTGATTTGACTGTTTACTCGTATTTAGGAAAATATATATTCAAGGTTACAAAGGTGGTTGCATGTTAATAACTATTACAAAGGTAAAAACTTTGGACTCCGAGGGGGCCTGCGCCAGGTACTATAAAACACTTGTGTATTATAGTTACTGTCGTCCTATGGTACTAGAGTCACGAAGGCAATTCAAGTGTAACCTATCCACTTTTCAAACGCGTTGCAGATTCTTCGTAAGCCATTTTATTTATTGTGTAATGCGATGTAAAGTGGCTATACCGCTGTCTGTCACCAAAATGTTTCAGTACCTTGTTGATCCTAGGGCTATTATGGCATGCACGCCTATATTGCCACACCAAATCGAACCGGATCAATGCGCGTCAAACCTTTCCACTTATTTGTTAGTGTGGAGTCCGAGGGTTCCCTGCCTACAGGGGGCTAGTTGGATCACCAAGAAAACACTGGGACCTCAAATTCACCTTTAAGCAGAAAAGTGGGAGACTATTATAAAAAAGGATATTGAAAAACTTTAAAAAATATATATGTCGCTAAAGCTGCCATCGACGTCGTCCTCTCCTGTGACGAAGACACAACCTTCAAAGTTGGGTTTAGGAGCCTATCCTTCATCGTGTCAAGATCGGCTACCCTGATTATCCTGTCCCGATCAAAAAAGGCTATCAAAAACATCACACTTATACAAAAGATATCATGTCATGGCATCTTTATGCCAGCGACAGTTAGCAAACAAAACATCGGATGCAATTTCAAATTCCGGAAGAAATACTGGATATTGTTAGCGGTAGAAACGGATGATAAACAATACAATACAAGAAAACACTTATCCACAAGTGTAGTAAATCGAGTAAATCTGTTAGCGTGACGTTTTTCTTGTATCAGCTGTATCGGTATGCATATTAGATAATCGTCTCGACCCATTTCCTTAGTGGGCTATTGAACCGGCCCGTTCTACATTATTGCGGACCAATGTTCCGCTATTTACACTTTACGCAATAGTAGGCATTGTACGAATTACTTACATTTTACACGTAAATCCTAGCAAGGTAGTTGTAAGTAAGTTTTATACGAAGACTGCATAATATTAAGGTGACTGCTGCGGCTTCAAAAATAAATTATGAAACGCAAATTACTCGAAAACTGATGACTGGAGTGACTTTTTTATATAGAAAGCTTGTAACAGTCACAGCTAAATTTGGTCCGTAGTTCTTAAAGTTGAAAAAGCGGTTTTCAATATTTTCCTTTTTACGAATAAAAGTCACCAGAGCAATGCAGTATTAACCCGTTCGTCCGTAATGTCTTTTATATAGCGGAGATATTAGGTGCTTACCTATGAAATTGACGTTTAGTTAAAAAAGTTCAAAGACAAAATTAATATAAAATAATTAAGGTTTAAAAACAACTAATTATTTTCAAAGTACCATTGGACACTTAGAAATAAAATAATGCTTGCTAAATGCACGTTGTCTGAATATTTTGAGAGCACAGTGGTGTAGAAACTGTGAAAAATGGATTTTTTCGAAACTGAAAATCGCCATTTTTTCGTTCAAAAAATACTTTTTATTATTTTTGAAGGCTACACTTATCCCAGCGTGTTATTCGTTACCATATGTATTTTTAAACATATTGCACATAATATTTTACGATTTACAGATAATTTTGATTTTTTTTTTGGTAGAAAATTGACCCAATTGACCTCTAAGAACACTCCAATACAGTATTTAATGGAACCCTTCTCAGTCAGTTTTTACATAAGAGACATGACATCACTAATTCATGAAAGACCTTGAATGTAGCTAGAAAATGATATATAATTTAATGGCAGTACATTCATTTTTGGGGTAATATTATTCTGTTGAACTTTCAAAACTGAAACGCCAATTTCATAGGTAAGGACCTAATATTTCACTTAATCCACGCAATTAAATACGACTAAAACTACAAAGCGTTTAAAAAAAACAGAGTAAAAGAAAGTCGTCTACCACCAACGTAATCATCCAAGCTATCGAAACTTTAGGACCGCGAATTCCTTTGATGTCGCCTTTCAATTGTTTGTATTTCAGTGCTAGATTGCTCCACAAGACTTGATACGTATAATTTTCAGCATTATTAAAATACATACTCTGTTTCTTTAATAAGTTTCACGTAGAAAAGAAACAAATATGGCCAAGAAACGGATGTTATGGGGTTTGGATATTTCAAGAAACAGATGTTATGGGATGTGGATATTTTAAGAAACGGATTTTATGGGATTTGGATATTTTAGGAGATGGATGTTATGGGCACAAAGGGCATTGGCATTATCTTATTTCATAAGTAAACAACCAATAATATTACCGAGAACGTTACCGTTACAGATACATTAAGATATCTTGATCAAATGCTAGACAGCACGTAATCATATGAAATAACGAAAGCCACTGAGCATCAAGGTTGCGGCCAAGGTCTCGTGATGTCACGGTCGGCTTTAGATTAGTTTACAACAAAAGTGCATTGTTGTTCTATTGATTGTGACATCAATAGCTGTTTGATTGCGCGTGCATGGATGTAACTGTCGAAAATCAATTTGACATTTACAGTCGAATCCTCATTGGAAAAGAGATGACGATACCATGCATATTTTAGCTTCATATAAAAACCAAGTATTCAGTTCGGTAGAAAAGACATCAATGAGACACACAGAGACACACATGTTGAACATGTTGTAGTTTGACAGAATATGCTGCTTTTGGCATTATCGCACTTGGTGGTAAGTGATTATAATGCCGAAGATGGAAACGGGCTTACCAAGATTCTACAAAGTATATCAACTAGACGCGCAAATTGTTACTCGATAGAAAGACATCAATGATTACACGCAAGTTTTACACGATCATCAAGTTGGCCGAAATAAATATTTTGAATTTGAATTTACTTCGACAGAAGACAATGAGATACACAAGTTGTAGTTCGATAGAAAATGCGTCAATGAGACCCGCAAGTTATAGCCTGATAGAAAGACATCAATGATACACGCTTTAGTTCGATAGAAAACACATAAATGAGAAAGGCATCAATGATACACGCAAGTTTTAGCTCGAAAGAACACAGTAATAAATGAGATATACAAGTTGTAGTTTGATAAAAAATACATCAAGAAGATACGCAAATTGTAGCTTGATCGCACCTTGAGAACCATAACGTCATTATACGAAAGGTAAAATCACAAAATTGAGCTTTTATCGCCTTTTATAATGAGTTTAGCCAAATTTCGTATTATTACGTTATGGTTCTCAAGGTGCGATTTAAAAAAAAAACATTAATGAGACATGCAAGTAGTATCTTAACAGAAAATATATCATTCAACAATGTTTTTCAACATGTTATATTGTGTATGCTGTATGTGTACTCTGTAAGCAACTGGAATTTTTAGGGCAAATGTGAAAAGAATTACTAACCCAGTTGTAACTATTTAAACGATATATTTGGTTATTAAAAATACCTGCTGGCAGACATGCGCTACTTTATGGAAAGGGAAAAGAAAAAAAATATAGTAGGTTTCATTATAAAAATTAATTTGTAGGTACATGGTTTCACTTTATCAATTTCACATTCCTATATGTAAATTCTGACATTATTTATTTATTTAATTGTTTTTCATTTAAATTGCCATAATTTATTTCACTAACCTAGGCTAAGTTTACTAACCAATTGTGGATCTGTGTAATCTGTAAAATTAAATAAATAATAATAATAATTATCTGAATTTGCTTGTACCATCATCATAAACTATTTTGTAACTTTCCATGAGAGGTTGTAGCGTTGCCATGCACGCTATTCTTTTATTAGTTATCACACCTTTAAAATTAAATATTTACCACAAATTACTCCATTTTCCTCCATAAGCAAAGATCCTAAAAAAATCTAAATTCCCACCTACGTGTGAACGCAACCATTATTATTTCCTTCACTCTCTAACAGATGCTCAATAAGCTGTCCGGCTGTCAAAAGGTATTGCACCCAAAACGCACATTCCTTTCCATGAATATTTTTGATTTTTCAGTGGAGGAAAAGATATAATCTTATGACAAAAACTAAAGCATAATCAGCTTTTGAATTTAATATATGTATATCGGATTTTGGTATATTATATATATAAGAAACATAAAATCTTTTGTTACATTTCATTTTAAAAGCAATTAATTAAGATTTCCTTCTTCCTGGTTGGTAAACTCGATTGATGGGTGATTTGGAACGCGACTGTCACTTCGGACTGTAAGTGGTGAAGAGACAAAGAAATTTTTTATTTTTTTCAAGATTTGAATTAATTCTAAAAAACCCCAAAATAGGGGACAACTTCTTATAGTATAATACAATATATATTTTTTGGAACATTTTTTGGTCAGGCTATTTTTATATTACCTACTTCAGCTCTCAATATTAATGTTGTAAACAATTCCGTCGCCAAATTGACCAATTTTTAAGGCCTTTAATTTTTTTTGAGTTCTGAACGGATTTATTATTTAGTCTCAATTTAAGTTTTGAAAGGACACGTTTCATTTTGTGCCTGGACATGTACGTAGTACGAAAAATATAGAAAAATATAGGCTTTCTAGGAAAAATAATGAAAAAAATATTAGAAGCAGGGTTGCGTGGTTCAAGCATAATGTTTTGTCAGCACTTTTTACAATATAAATGGTAACACTGAAGCTTGCAATAGTGGTCACGTTCAGAAATTACGGCTTCATCCACATATTCCTCAAATGCTTTCTCTGACTCTGATTGACTGAACACCCTTCTGTTCTGACTTCTGACATTGGTTTACGATTTTTAAAATCTGCGGATATGCCTTGCCTCTTTTACAGGCATAACAGCTGGTTTTCGAGTTACTTGTCGGATAACTAAACTATTAGTTTCAACGGTATGTACAAAATCTAGTTTCTGAACGTAAAATGCTCAAAATTGCGCTCGCTTCGCCATGTTGGGTGATTTATGTGTTGCGATTGTTAAATCTGAGAAACTAGATGAACCTCGCAACGAAGGTCAATCGAAGGAAATGTACAATTAGAAAAGACTATGTTTCTAATGACTTATTTATGATGTTTAGTACACAGACCAGGTCCAAGCTCCATAGTCCCGTGAAACGTCTCCTTTCTTGTATTATAAAAATTATAAGATTTTTATTTCTCAAAGAGCTTAGATTTAAATTTCTTGTGAAATATGCAGGATCATTTATTTGGGCGCTTTTTTATTATGTGGATTTGTGCCTGCATGCGTGCATGCGTGCCAAGCATGACAATAAAAGGGCCCTAAAAACATGTAATGAAACGATAGGTAACAAAAGCGCCCTTAGCGCTATTAGAAATTGAATTATGTTATTAAAATTGAATTATATTATTAAAATTTGAATTATATTATACATAAATTAAATTTAATTTAAAATATCTGATGTGACTATTTATTATATTTAACATTTGACTTGTAAAATATTATTATTTTATCAATAAATAATTGTATTGTATTGTAGTGTTTGGCTTACAAACTTCAGATATAATAATATTATAGGACTTTTTGGTCTTTATGCACACTTTCCAAAATATGATATGATAATTCCTTTCATATGATAACCAGAATGACACCAATATTTGTTTTTAAAAATTTTATAACCTTTATTAGGATTCTTTATTCATTAAAATTGTTTTCAGAATAATGTTGATTTGCTCAGCATTTTTTAAAACAATTCTACGAAATTTCTATTAAGTATATTAAAAATTAAATTTCAGTAATTTGTGTGGTTTTAACAACTAGGTATACCAAAAGGATAGATAGGATGATAGGATGTAGATAGGATGGATTCTGAAAAAATATTTGTAGGTGCAACTACATCACAGTACTTTAAAAATCTAATTTGTATTTTAAATTTCACTTTAAATTTTTACATTTATTTACAAGACAATTTTAGTCATAATTTTTAATGGTGATGAGTTTTACAGCCTACTAAAAATAAGGGAAAATCACATCCACCAATGAAAAAAAAATATTTAAAAGAAATAATAATATAAAAACTGACCAACTTAATGAAGCTCACATTTTGGAAAAATATCTTGGGCTATATTTTTCCAAAAAAGATACTTGAATATATTTTGATGGAGAGAAAAATATAGTATACCTATAAAACAGTAGACTTCAATTTTTTTTTTAATGCAGTTACAGAAGCCAATTAAAAAAATGTCATGCTCACCAATTTTTCTTCACCATATTCTCCGCGCCTCTTGGTCCCGTGGTGGTCACTGGTGTTAGAGTGTGTTGAAGCAGCACCCTCACTCTCTGTTCCGCTGAGTTGCTCCGACCCACTTTCATCTTCACTCTCATAATCTTCCACCTCTGATGGTTTCGTTGGGTCCGATATTAGGAGTGCAGTAAGGCCATTCTCTAATTTTATTGTTCTAAAATTAATTAAACCACTTTTAAAATTCCTGAATAAAAAACTTTATTTCTGAAAACTTAATATTATTATTTTCTTATGAGGACCATAAAACATAACCTATTATTCTCTTATGAATTTTGGTAAAAATATGAGAAACCTTTTATGAACTTAGTGTCTCCATCAAAACTAAACTACCTATCAAAATAAAGAATAATGAAAACAAATAAGGTTACTTCACATGGGCCTCAAGAGATTTTCAACAACTATTATTTTTACAAATAATTATTTTTCACATACTTGTAAACTTTCTGGTCAGCAGCTGACTTGATAGGTTCAGGGAGCACCTGGACTTCCACTTTCGCTAACGCGTTCATCATGTTAGAGGTTTGGGAGACCAGATTTTGTTCGCCTTTCACTTGGCCCTTCGAGGGTTGAGGCGATACGTGGTGCCGGCGCCCACCTTTGTGATATGCAGGTTTATGGGACATGGTGAGAGGTACGCGTTTTATCTTCAGAAAGCCAAATGTTTTTTGAAAGCCATTGAGAATCAGAAATTTTGTGTTTGACATATTTTTGAAGGGGTTGCCATTATTACATTTACTGTGACTAGTGATGTACATAAGAATTAATCATATTGAGTTTTACGGTTTTTATATTCAGTTTTTCTGAAACAGGAAACTATGACAGCACAATTTTTTTCCCTTGGAGCAGTATTTATTGGGTAAAAATTTACAATAGTGGACATTCGATAGGGGGGGAGGTTTGGGGGAGGTTTGCTCGCTCCACACAGGACCTCCTGCGCTTTAATAACACTCTAGTTGTGTGACAAACAAGACCAGGTGGAATCGAAGTGCTCAGATTCGGATCTGCTACTCAAAGTGAACCTAACCTAACTCAAGCGGGTGCTCCGATTCAGATCTGATACTCACAGTGACCTAACCCAGCTCCGAATCGGATCTGATACTCATAGTGACCTAATCCAACTCAATCGGGGTGTTCCAGTTCATATCTGATACTTAGTGACCTAACCTAATCTAAAAATGTATGAAATTTGTAAAAATTTAAAATTTAATTTCTAAAAAACTATAAACTGCAACTTGTAATTTTGCATATGAGTTACTTAGGCATAGACCTTTAACAAAAAAAAATTGAGCGCGCAACTCGATGTCCACTATTGTTCATTTTAACCATTTAGTATTTTTTTTTTTTAATAAATAAAATATATATTTTGTTTGTACTCTATGTAACACTTTTTTGTATCTAGATTCCAATGCATTGCAATAATTTTAAATAAATTAATTAAATTTTTATTTGGGTCACCAACAGTTAATAACTTTATAATTGATACAATACAATACAATTTTATTTAAAATATCGCCAGCTAACTGAACGCTTACCGAAACTGGAACGAAGTGTAATTTTATTTTAAAATGGCAACATTTGCGCTAAACCGGATGTAGGAGTGAACGGGAGTATGAGTGTCACTCACTCAACCAATCATTCGGTTACGTCAATGTCAATTTCAAAATACCTGCTGTTTGATTTTTTGTTGTGCGTTATGTTTTTGGTGTTTATTTTATTATTACATTATTTTTCTATATTTGTTTGATGCCGAGTTAAAAATGATGGACCAGTCTTACTCCGAGAGTGATTTATCGCTTTCTCCGTCCCAAATATTGGAGCGTTTGCAGGTATTGCGACAACTGCAACTTATGCAGCGCGGGAAACTGCAGAAACAGCGGCTACACTACCAGGAGACGTCTGAAGCGTCTTCTAGCATCACTGAGATCGTTAGCCAGTTCAGTAGTACCAGCTACAATACTTTCAGGAGTTCCCTTCAGACTTCCCGAGAAACTTCTAACGAAGTGACGCCTCGCCTTGAGTCGAACAGTTTATCGCAAAAGGTGAAAGAAAATGACCTGCTAGAAGGTGTTTCGATATTAAATCTATCGCAGGAGTCTGAATTCATAATAAAATCGCCAATATCTAGCAAAAGCAGGATATCAGGTGCATCTAAAGTCAGTGTTGAAAACTCTCCTATAAGCAAAGCTATTGAAGCAAGACTTCCATGTAAAAAACAAATATCACTCGACGAAATGCCTGTTTTAACTACAGATAAGAATTTTGAAGAGTTTGCTTTGGAAAAAATTGAAAGTGAAAAAGCCTTTCAGAAAAGTGAGACTCCCAAAGATAAAGAGTTATCTAATATAAAAAAGAAACCATTTTTGAAGAGAGGTCAAGGTACATCAAGATTTGGTATACAGAAGAATGACCTGGTTATTCAGTCCACAAAAGCATTGCCCTGGCGGCAAAGAAACTCAAAATTAAAGAAGCCTTTAACTAAGCAGAAAACTGAAAAATCAACCTTACAGAAGAATACTCAGAATAAGAGTAAAGAAAAAGGTGGTGTTCAAATTGTAGTTTCCAATTCCAAGGAAACTTCAAATAGATCGACAAACATTGAGCCTATTGCGAAACCATCACAATTTATAGATGAAAGCAAAAAGTCTACTGAATCGCAAAAACAAGAAAGCAAAAGTAAAGAATTCATAGTAGATTCTAGCAACTGTGAGTTACATGGAACGCTAAAAGAATCCCCAATTTTTAAAGTACCTTCTGAAAAACATCCTATACCACATCAAAATAATAGTGGCAAAACTTGGGCAGCCGTACTCACTAAAGATCAGAGTGATTTACTCAGACAGCTAAAACAAAGTGATTACTACAAAAATTTTGTCTCCCCAGCTAAAAGTCCCTTTTCAGACATGAGTTGTGATGAAAACATGGCGAAACTCAGACAGGAAAGAGAACATGCTGAACAAAACCTGTTTGAACTACTTGAAAACAAAGTTGACGGGGAAAGTTTCAGTATAGACAACTCATTTTTCAGTAAATTTTTGAGAAGGACTCAATTAGAATGCTCTGGTGAAAGTACCCCAATGATTTTACAGAAATGTCTGGCTAGGAACCCTAATTTGCTACACATTATGTCTGATTTAGTTCGAGAAAATTCACAATCTCAATGCCAGAGTGAGACGGATGATTCAACAGATTGCTGCAGTGAAGATTGCTGTTCTGTATCAAGCAGCTGCTGCTCTTGTAAAACTGTTGAATCCAGGAACTATATACCAGACCAAAATCTACAAACTAAGAAAAATGTGGTGCATAACTTAGGCCAAAGTAAGCAAACAAATATAAAATTTCAACAAAAAGTTCCAAATAGAGAGCAAAAAGTTTTGCCAGAACAAAAAGAGATTGAAAATGAACATAAAGGAGATGATAAAGATAACACTGACAATGACATAATGCAGGCAAACATGGCAGAAATGAATGCAAAATTAGTGGCTACTAGTGAACTTCTAAAAGAAAGACTTCGGGAATTAGAGGATGAAATTGAGACATTTAGGAAAGAAAACTCAAATTTGACTAAATTACGAGAAGAAGTAGACATTGAAAGACAAAAGTTTTACGAAGAAAAAAGTGCATTTGAGCAAAAGTTTAATGAAGAGAAAATCTTATCTGAATACTATTTAGCTGAAGAAAAAGAGAAATTGAATAAACAGAAGCAAATGTATGAAAGGTATGTGAGAGAAATGAGAGGTAGACTTAACAAAAAGGAAAAGGATGAAGTGATCCACTTGAAAAAAGAAATACAAGATCTCAAGGAGGAAATCAGAATAAAGGATGCTAAATCCACTTCAACTATAGCCAGACTTAGGAACCACATTAAAATAATGGAGAAGGAGAAGAAGGATCTCCAAGATTCAGTTGAAAAACTTAAAAAAGAAAATCGAAGGATACAGCACAGCAATGATATAACTAGAAGACTCACTAACATGAAATATCTGGAGCAAATCAATAAGAAGCTATCACACATTTCTTCCAAAGACAATATTTATTCAGAACAAGATGTTGATGTCAAATATAAAGCCTTTGAAATTGAGCGGCAAAGTAGAGGAAGAAAAATCGAGATTTCCAAAAAAAGTGGAATAAGGCCAAGAGCTAAAAGTGTTCCAAACCTGAATGTCACATCTAGATATGCTAAATATTTCAGTCAAAGAGATGCTGTCAGTGAAATGGAAAGGGATTTGGCTTTGAATGTGGTTTCGAACACTCGTCATTCTCCTAAAAATTATGACTCAGACAGTGATAGAATTGAAGAATTAAACAATTCAGAATCTGCCAAAAGTAATGGGGACTCAGATTATGAAGATCAAAATCAATTAGAAAAAATATACTTAGAAAGATTTCAATCATCTCCAGTAAGCAGCAACAGGTCCAGCTTAAATAATCCTTGTTCTGGTCTTACAGATAAGCAAACGTTTCGTGAAAACCCAGATGGTTACTTCCTCCGTAAGTCAAATTCTGGTTCAAACAAAGACACAAACTCCCAAAATAACAGTGTATCTCCATTTCAAAATTTGTCAAATGGATCATACTCAAATAATTCTAAATCACCTATGTCGATACTAAATCGAAAGTCTAATGAGCAAATATCATCTTTAGAAAGAGTGAAAGAAATTCGAAATGTATATAAGCCAGAATCAAATTCTCACAGATCAAAATCTCCAATTTCAATTTTGAGCAACCATTCTTCTAATGCTCAGAAACATCCTTCAGTAATAAATTTAAGTCAAGACCAGTTAAGAGAGAAGCTTATGACTGTAAGTCCTGAACCAGCTACTATAACAAGCAAAACAAGCTTATCTAAAACCAACTTGAATCCTACAGAGTTCAAAAAGTCAGATGGATCAAAAGAATTAAGATTCCCAAATGGTAATGTTAAATACATATCAGCTGATGGAAAATACAGCAAGTTTGTATATTACAATGGGGACATAAAAGAAAACTTCTATGATGAGGGAAGAATAAAGTATTTTTATGCTGAAGCTAAAACTATTCACACCACACACCCTGATGGGTTAGAAGTCTTAGAATTTCCTGAGTAAGTATAAAAAGGCAAAATACATTGTATCTTCTTGCATGGAATTATTTTTAAGACATGTCGCGACTTTGAGCCAAGCGACACACATATGTATAATATATTTCAAGTGGCTTCCTGCAAGCTGCAGAGTAAGAGACATATCTTGTTTTTTCTATTGTACAAAATAATACCTATATTCAAACTGATTAAACAGAGATCTTATCCACCCAAAGGTTGTCTAAGAGGTCTCTCTTTAATGATAAGACCACCTACCTGTATAATTTTTTTTCATTAATTCAAGAATCTCTTCCAGCCATCCTTTTTAGACCAGATATTTATACTCTACTTATAATTGCATAATATGTTTTTTTTTTTAATTAGCCCATATTATCCCACTGCTGAGCAAAGGCCTCATAAGCATAATATTATCAGTGTTTTTTTATAGATCTGTCATGTTCAGGCAAATAAAGGCTTTTATTACAATATTTCAGTGGTCAAGTCGAGAAGAGGTATAAGGACGGCTCCACGGAGATCCGACTTCCCAACGGCAGCGTCCGCTACCACGACCCGAAGAATTCCCACGTGAGGGAAGAATGGCGGTTTCCTGACGGCACTGCCCTGACCGTGGCGGAGAATGGCGAGCGACGAGTCACCTTTCCCAATGGACAGATAGAAGTGCACGCTGCAGACCATAAGGTAAAGAACACAAAGATAAAAGGAACCAGAAATGGCGAGTATACAAGTTTTAACTGGTAAGATCTTTGTATTATGTATGTAGACTGAAAAAAACTACTTTGATAAATATATGTTGCTACCTACTTCGAATAATTATATTTCAGTTTATTTTTTGCACTTCTACTAAAGTGTACAAGCTGAGGGTAATGTGTGTATGTACGTGTCGTTGTTACTACCTGTAGCCTAAACATCTCAATGGATTTTAGAGTGGGAAGTTGACTTAGGTTATACATATAAGGTGACTTTAAATTAGTTATTGATATGAAGAGCTCTATGCATGTGCTCGTGATAACAATCAACTTTCCCTAAGGAACCCATAGTCAAATCTCAAAAAAATGTTTGGACCCTCCATACAAATCCAAATTAGTATGAAGAGTCCAAAATTTTTTTGCAATTTGACTGTGGGTTCCATAGAGAAAGTTTGTTACCATCAGCACATGCACACCCTTTGGTATCAAGAACTAATTTAAAGTCACCTATATAACGCCACTAGCAAAGGCAACTGCCTGTTCCGCTTGTAACCAAATTTTCCTCATTTCAGCGGCGCGAGTTCCCGGACGGTACAGTGAAGCTGGTATACAACGACGGCACATCAGAGACGCGCTACGCATCCGGTCGCGTTCGCATCAAGGACAAGCACGGAAACCTGATAATGGACTCTGCCAGCTGAGGACTGTCTTTCTCGTTTACTGTCAGCTAAGCTGCAGATGTAATTTTCTTTACGCACAGGATCGTCTACCACTGGGTTCGGTATTTGGAGAAGGCTCAAAGAGAGTGGTCTACTCAAAAAGCGAATAAAAACTTGGTGAGCTTATGACCACATGATAGAAATGAAATCTTATATGTATTAAGGATGCTTTCAGTCTGTATGAAGCACGACACAGCGTCACCGACTCGAGCGTGACAGGTTAGTTTTGTTTAATGCTCAGCAAAGTGTGCCTAAAGTTTTCACTCCAAAAAATGCATGATAAAATTACTTTTTGCGTTACCTGTTTAAAAATTAATTGAAAGCCGTAAAAGGCACATAGATGGTCGCATCGCGATCAGTATCTCTAGCATTAGAAACTTAAATGAATGATGTTAATTAATTACATAAGACTAAGTTGAGAATAAGGTAATAAATAAGCATGGTCTTCCCTTTGTCTCTGATCAATATACAAATGTTGTATGTATCTGTATGTATGTTATGAATTTTTATGTATATTTTGTAAATGCAACATTTTTGTATGATTATTAGATATTTAAATATTCAATTCAATTAAAATTCTGTTTCTGTGTATAAACAATCTATATATTATAATTAAATGCTTAATCTATTCTAGTGTTCTTGTAATATTTAGCTAGAGGATATTTGGTATCTGGTTTCAGCGTTAGGTTTCGGTATGCCCTCTAGTTTGAAGTTAATTGGTTTCATGTGCTCTTCTGTTCCAAATATCTTCTTCAGAGCTTCTCTGGCTGCCATCTCCTTCGCAGTGGCGATAGATTCTCCAAAACCTATAAAAATTATATTGCTTGAGGATTTTTTGGTATGGATACAATATTGGGGAGGTTACTATACAATTAAAAAAAGAAAGTGGCACCTGGAAAATAAGCTTTTGCCAGATATGGTGAATGTGAACAACAATTTATAAGTGGCAATTTTGGTTCTTGTGAGTACCAGTGGCAGTATTACTTATATTAGTGAACAATTATGTGGTAACACTTGTGAAAAGCCACAGGATGCATGTGCCTCAAAATTTGTTGATGAATTGAAACCTGTATAGAACTGCCTATGTTAAAAAATAAACAGTGACGATTCTCACACTTACCAGATGACACCATTTGCTTATCAATGTACAACCCCACTCTGTAACAGGCAAGCAGGGTGTTCTTTCCGACCTCCCCTATCAAACGCGGCTCCACGGTCAACCCCTCTTTCTCCAGGAAGCCTGTCAGCATTCCCCACGGGTCAGGTATTAGCCAGTATTCATTCACATCTTGTCCTGGAATATAATATATTATTTAAAATGTTATACCCTGGTTATACCCAATTATGACATAATGGTTTTCATTTAAAAGTTTATTATAAAGATTCATGTAATTATTTTCCTTTTTGAATACAATATCTCCATAGATATCAAACACAGAATCATTGGGATTTCTTGTGTCCTGCAATTTCTGTTTCATATTTGATCTAAATATTTATCCAATTTTATTTTTTGCAAATACTACAATAATGCTATTGATTTGTTTTTAATTATTTATCTATCTGTCTGTGCCACACAATAAGGAAGAAAAATTACAGAATGATTATAATAGAGGAATTTTCTGACATTTTAACATTGACCTCCTCTCTCTCTCTCTCTCTTACCATGCAACATAGTTATGACAAAATCCCTGACGAAATGCGCCGCTCTCTCCTCCCCCGAGGACAGTATCAGGGCTCCAACTATTGCTTTAAATGTATTTGCCAGAGTGTAGTTGTCTACAGGATACTCCTGAAAAAAAAAAATTAATTGTGCATGGTATGTTTTATAAATGTTTCTTTATTTTTCAAAACCTATTAAAATGTATGCATTAACATCATCGACGTAGAATCAAATGGACGACGGGTCTAGTACATAATTCACGAAAAAACCGTCCGCAGTTAACCTATACACACGTAGTTATATGCATAGAAACAACACATTTGCATTTAGATCGTGTGTCATTGCATTACGGTTGTTTTTGTTTGCAACAATTTATCACCATACAAAGCTTCGACTTGAACGTACTTCACCTTACGCAGCTTCGAGTGAAGACAGAGAAGTAATCGAGTAGATTTCACTTATAATGTTTTTTTGTTGGCTATGTTTTATAAGTATTTTTTATTTTTGCAGAATCTTGTTAACTTTTTTTATAACAAACACAGAAACACGCTTAAATATGAATTATACAGGGTGAAAATGATTCGAGCAAACAAAGTGGAATTTTTTCAGAACAAAGTATTCCTCTCGTCACAATCACAATTCGTCTAAAATGTTTTTCCATAGTGCACAACGTATAGGATCTCAGGGAAAGCTAAAATAAATAAAATATTTCATGTAATAAAAACAATAGTAAACAGTTACAAAATATTTTAATAAGAAACTTTATACTTGAAAGCGACTCTATACAATTTTTCTTCCAAAGTTGTGATGTTTGATTGTTCGCTCATGGAAATCAAACTAAATGCGTAATTCAAATTAAAATAAACTACTGTATTTCTTAGCAAAACAATACTTTAAAATGATAAAGCAAGAGTTTTCTTACCGGAAATATGATACTCCATCCTATTTTTTCACTTTACTTGAATAGTTTTTACAACTTTTCACGACGCAGTACGCCATTTAGGACGTGCAGTCAGCCGGCCGACCAAAATAAGACTGGCGCGAAATTAGACCTCTTTTTGCGTTTTACTACTCTTTTGGTTCGGACACTTTTGAGCGCTGACCCGAAGTCCATTTGTTTTTACGTTGATGATTAACATGGTTTATGTTGAAATTCTTAAAAGATGTTTCTTAGTCTGTATATGAAACTTAGTGTGATATCAATTATTAATAAAAAAAAACTAGTTAACTCATCACCATTTAGGTATTTTGATTCCCAACCAGGGCAAACATTTCTGCGATGAGCAGATTTGTTTTTTCTGTGAGATATTATTTTTTTACGTATTTATTTAACTAAACTATACATACTGCAGCTAAAATAATGTCCTTAGTGCCTAAATGCAGTGAGATGTTAGCTAAGATGTCTTCGCTGGTTAGATGCTGTCGAACAGCTGTCACACCTTCTATAGGGAATTTAGGCAGCACAGTCTCCAAATAGAGCTGAATGTATTTCTTCATGAACTTTTCACCTGGAAGTAAAATTAATATAAATATTTTAATGGCCTTTTATTACTGAAAATTAACATGTTTCTACAGGAAACTGATTATAAATAGTTATTTTTAAATTACAATAGGTATTGCAATCCAAAAACATTGATCACATATAGGATTACACTAGAACAAAAAAACAAAAAAATACTTATTTTCTGCGGCAAGAATTTTGTTATTAGTTTTAATAAACACTTATATTAGACATATCTAAAATTTATTTACTTAGTTGGGATTGACTCTGGTTCGTGAGATAAATGACATCTATGCAATCATATGAAAAAATATTAACCTACCCTCCTAAGTTGTATTGATTTGAGTATTCCCAACCAAAGCTTTCTGTTCACGTAGATAGTTATAATAGTTTCGATTTCATTAGGTGTTAGACCTTAAGTTTATCAGTTCGTGCTCTTTTTTATGTACATTGTCCTTTTTCTCATGAAAACTACGAATTCGTCGCGAATGCTTTGTCTTATACGATCCCGACAGTTTTTGTTTTATTATGTGGCAAATTCTGTCAACAAAAACAAAGAAGAAAGATCACTGAGTTTGTAAAACAAACCTATCTTGCATAATTTGGGATAAATCTAGCTTAAAAGAATAAATATGGAGTGCCCAGTATCATGTGTAAGTCATGTGTGGAAACTCTAGGTTAAAGGAGCCAAGGAGGACGTAAAGGGTTTAAATTTGGAGTGCCAAAGATAACTCTAGGTTAAAGGAGCCAAGGAGGACGTAAAGGGTTTAAATTTGGAGTGCCAATGATATGAATTGAGCCCTCAATAAGAATAGTGACCGTTTCAAGTATATATGTCAAAAAATTCCAGCCCTGAGCATGGAAAAATTAAAAGCAGACACCTTTAAGGGACCGCCAAACCATACCCATATAAAAAACACCAAATTTCCAAGCCATATGACATGGATCGAACAAGAAACATGGCAAAGCTTTGTATTAGTATCTAGTCAAACATTTTTTGGGAATAACAAAGCAACAGAATATCCAGAACTAGTTCAAATGCTTCAGAATTTTAACTGCTTAGGAGCAAATCTGAGTATTAAATTTCAATTTTTATATAGCCAATGGAACAGATTCCCGGACAACTAAGGAAATTACACCGAGGAGCAAGAAGAACGGTTCCACCAGGACATTAGAACAATGGAAGTAAGACACCAATACCGGTACGACAGCCACATGATGGCGGACTATTGCCGGACTTTTATAAGGGATTATCCTGAGCAAAAACGGGATACGAAAGCCTACAGAAAAAGTTTTTTTATTTTTATTTATTTACTAGCTGGTGCCCGCGACTTCGTACGCGTTAGTGTTGGGGTTTTCCCAATAGTTCATATGTTTTGCTAAATTATTTTTTAGAAATAAGAAAATAACAAAATTAAGTAAACAATAAAACGACTGAAAGAAAAAGAAAAAAGAAAATGTAAAAGAAAAAATATAAAGAAAAAAAGGAAAAATAAAAATAAAAAATAAGAAGAAAGAGAGAAAGAAAATGAAAATGCATTGGATTTATATTCACAATCAACACTACTGGGGCATGGATCTCTTCTAATAGCTAGGGAAGGTTAGGTCATTCTCCACACACAGGGTTCAAGTTTGGATAGTGGTAAGATGTGAGGCTAATGGCCAACTCCAGCTTAAGAAGTTTTTCAGCCGCCTATACAGGGTGTTAAAAAGTGCGTTTGAGATTTTAAGGGGTTACTCAGAATCAAGTATAGAATACAGAAAAAATAATCGTGTCTACAACTTTTTAAATCGGAATAGTGAATTAAGAATTTGTATGGTAAAGGGTAAAAAAATTGCAGATCGGATTTTTTCAATATTTTTCGTGTATATTTTGATTCATTCTGAGCAACCCCTTAGAATCTCAAACGCACTTTTTTTAAATCCTGTATTAGGTAGTTAAAGAAAAAATTGAAGAACAGGTCCAGTAGAATGCCTACGCCTTTATAAAAGACTGTATACCACCACTTGATAAATATTGCCCCACACTTGAATAGTTGGGTACGAAATAAAAATACCATTTACAAATGTAGTTTGCTTTGCTTATTTCACTACGTTATACGTATATTTTCGATATTCTACAGCTACCTACACCGTAAAACAATGTAAACATATCTCATCGAAACAGAGGATTCCGTCAGTTCCCTCGGGACACCCTTGACAATTCCGGGTCAAGAATGTTAACTAATTATACCTTTGATTCGCCTAATCTAAAAGTGAATATTTCACCTTAATACTTAGATACAGTTTCCAGCTTTTCCCTCGGAATCCCTTTGAATTTCTAGGACCAATAGTATTTATCGAATGATACGAAAATACCGTAATCGACACGCCTTTTCAAAAGGTTAAGGTTTTATCTTAATAAACTGAGTTATTGTGGAGATACGGTGTTGTCGTTTTCCTGTGGGAACCCTTCATGAAACCTATATGAAAAGGTTTGGATGTTTAGTAGTAATGATAAAGTATCATTGTGCCAAATTACAATAAAATCGGCTTCGTAGTTTATTAGTAATAAGGCTTTTAAGAATTAAAGTTTTTATGCATTCCTCCGGGAACCCTTGAATTTCCCGGGACAAAAATTATCTAAGATGGTTCTCGGGGTTACGTTGTATAATCGTACGAAGTTTCAACAAAATCGGCCCAGCCGTATTTGCGTGATGCTCGGACAGACAGACAGACAGACAAAAATTCCAAATTAAATTGTTTTCGTCTCTATATCGATAGACATGTCCCCTCCAAGTATTATTTTCAAAAATATTCCATGTACAGAATCGGCCCCGTTACAGTTTTATTATAATTATGTATAGATGTTGCATATTTTTACCAACATAGTAATAAATTCGCCGCTCGTGTGCCAAAAATTACATCTATAGGTACTATTGCATAGTAAATAGGTCGAACGAAGGGTCGGAACTTTAAATAAGTAGATGTTTTGTTGTTTATGTAAAAATGTTAAAATTAAAATTATAATCGATTGCCTACATAAATTAATTATAATAATAATATAGAATTTATTTCAGGCCGTAGCCCATAAGTGTTAGTAAAAAAAACAAACAATGACTTATATTACTAATGTTAGTAAAATTACAATCTTATCACACTAAAGTAGGACAGTCACTAAATCCGGACACTGGCCTGGCGTTTGTGTAACGCCATCCAGTGGCCGAGTATAGGACAGTCCGGTTTGTTGGCAATGGTGCTCAGGATGCCGTTGGCGCTGGCCCTCGTCCGCCGCATCAGGGACGCGACTCTTTTGCGCACAATTGCATGGAAGCCGTCGGTGCGTGCTTCTGCGAACATCCCCGAAGCACTGCAATACCGGGGCAGCCCCATCAGCACCCTGAACCCATTGTTGTACTGCACGCGAAGGGCGTTGATGGCCCTCTGCGTACAGTTGACCCACATGCTGCACGTGTAAAACGACTGGCAGAATGCCTTAAAAAGCTTAATTAAGCTTCCGAACATTCTTTCGACCCATTTGCTATGTAATTTTTGGCAGGCGGTGAATTTAAAATTATCTTTAAAGGACGACAACTTTTTTTCTTGACATTGGATTTCGATGAAACAAAGACTGTATAATGCTCCAAACTAAGCTTAATCTACTCGAGAAAACCCCATGAAAATCCGTCCAGTAATTTCGGAGATTAGCGTGAACAGACAGACAGACAGACAGACAGACAGACAGACAGACAGACAGACAAAAAATTTTAAATTTGTTTATTTGTGTTCTATTACTCTTATTTTATCACCTCCTTACTATTTTTGGTAAAAATATTCAATGTACAGACACGCGGTTTCTACTGTTTTATTATAATAATAATAATAATATAGAATTTATTTCAGGCCGTAGCCCATAAGTGTTAGTAAAAAAAAAAAAAAAAAAAAAAAAAAAAAAAACAAACAATGACTTATATTACTAATGTTAGTAAAATTACAATCTTATCACACTAAAGTAGGACAGTCACTAAATCCGGACACTGGCCTGGCGTTTGTGTAACGCCATCCAGTGGCCGAGTATAGGACAGTCCGGTTTGTTGGCAATGGTGCTCAGGATGCCGTTGGCGCTGGCCCTCGTCCGCCGCATCAGGGACGCGACTCTTTTGCGCACAATTGCATGGAAGCCGTCGGTGCGTGCTTCTGCGAACATCCCCGAAGCACTGCAATACCGGGGCAGCCCCATCAGCACCCTGAACCCATTGTTGTACTGCACGCGAAGGGCGTTTATGGCCCTCTGCGTACAGTTGACCCACAGGCTGCACGTGTAAAACGACTGGCAGAATGCCTTAAAAAGCGTTATTTTTACATTTCTTGTACACCGTGCGAACCTGCGAGCCAACATATTACAACGAACCGCCAACGCCCTGCGCTCCCTTTCTACATCCAGATCGTCACATAAATTATCAGTGACCCAGTGGCCCAGATACTTGAATTCAGTTACGATCTTTAAGTTAGTGCCTCCCAATGAGACCGGTGGCACTTTAGTGTAGGTTTTTGTACCTGACTTAAAGATCATCAACTCGCTTTTGGTTCCATTGTATCTGAGCCCCTGTGCCTCTGTATAGTTCTCACAAATCCGTATCAGCTTTCTGAGGGCACTGATCGACGGGCTCAGCAGCACCATATCATCTGCGTAGCTAATGTTATTAACAATTTTTCCATCTATAGAGCAACCGACTTTAGTGCTGCTGAGCTCCCCGATCAGCCGGTTCATGTATAGGTTGAAGAGCGAAGGAGACGTTAACCCCCCCTGTCTCACTCCGCACTCCAGCCTATACACGTCCGATAGCGAGCCAGCCCATTTTACAAAATTATTTTGCTCCCTGTACCAATATTTAAAAATTGCTATTAATTCTTTTGGCATATCAGTTTCTAAATCCAGTTTGCTCCAGAGCACATCATATGATACCAAATCGAAGGCCTTAGAGAGGTCCAGGAAGCACGCATATATCGGCGTGTTCCTGTCCGTGTAGTATCGGACAGTATGCTTGAGACTAAGAATAGCCGACTCAGTGGATAGTCCGGCCCTGAAACCGAACTGTGCGTCGTGTAGGTCCAAATGTTTTCTTAAATGTCTATCAAGCATACTGTCCAACACCTTCGCTGTTATGGTCGCCAACGATATTGGCCTATAGTTACATTTATCCGAGCAATCCCCACTTTTATTTTTAATAATTGGCACCACTATCGTCTTCATAAGATCCTCCGGTAGATACGAGTGAGCTATACAAAAATTAAATAGCATACTAAGAACCCTCGGCAGGTGGGGACCTGCATTTTGAAGATGTTCAACACTGAGTGCATCGTGTCCAGGCGACTTCCCACGCGTCATTTGTCTAATGGCTTGTGCTACTTCTTTAGTCGTAAAGCGTATGTGAGGGCCCTGGCACTGCTCCTCAGTGTTGACCACGCTATCCAGGCACCTATTAGGAGTAACTTGAAAGTGTATTATAGTATAGATTATTTGCCTTAACAGTATGTGTATTTCATACTCTTATTGGTATTGTGTAGCCATTCTTAAAATCTTTATTTTAATATGCCATTGTATTTAATCTTAAGACCTTTTCAGTCAAATAATTGAAAGAGGCTTTATCTCATAAACTAGAGTCAATTTGACAAATCTGATATTTTTCTCGTATTTAGCATACTGAACTTATACAAAATTGACTTCAAACTACCTTGCCGCAAAATGACTGTTACCCAGTGTTATAGTACCTAAATGTAAGATGGTAAATGATGATGCATCATCGAAAGTCGTACCAAAACTATCAAGATTCTCCATTATAGTTTGCGTCATGTAAAAAAGAGTGCTGGCTGGCGTTCCGAGGATGCACTCTGACAGCAATTGTTTAGTACCGTCTCTTTCACACTTACGCGATTTATATTAAGCTATCCTATTGTCAGAGTGAACTGTTCTGCCCTCGGAACGGCCGCCAGTGCTCTTTTTACGTGACGCGAGCTGTACAATAGCAATCTTATTTCTGAGGCCAGAACACAAATGCTGTTAATATTTGAAATGAAATGAAAATATTTTATTCGAAGTAGGTAGCAGTGTACACTTTTCGAACGTTATTCTTTTATCTACCTAACACGAGGTTCCTACCACTCGGAACTCGTATACCCACCGTTTCGGGAAGTGTTTGCGGAGTGAGAAGAAACGGCGGGCCCTAAAGAAACTCCCTCCAACACATTTTTTTTTAAGTCTTATATTCTATTACATCTTAATGCTAGATCAATAAATGAACTATACAATGTCATGTCTGTAAATAAAATATGCAAAAATAAGAAGAATAAAGAAAGAAAGGATTCAAAAGAGATAAAAGTAAAAATTATTTGTAGCTAATGACTAACAATTCAAAAACCAATGACAAGAGCAGGCCAGTTCACACGGACAGCACCCGATCACGAGTATAACGCGAGAGTCAGCCATCGCTCCCCTCAACCATATTTGAGGGAAGGGAACGACCCGGCTCCCGGCATCTGCACGAACATATAAGCGAGCATGCACCACTCCGATCAATGGACAAAGAAAAAGGAGAAGGAAAAGTCTTACCGAATCCCTTCAGTTCTTTCACAATAGAGTTTGCATCTTTATTGTCTCACAATATCTTTATTGTCATAAAAATGTTGCTGTGTTGGTTGCAGAAACACTTACCGTCCAAGCATTTCTATCATCTAAGTACTCACATGTCTTATAGTAAGCTTTATTACATAGTGTCTTTTTTACATAACTTTTGAATTTATTCTCTGTTAGGTTTACTATATCTTCTGGTATTTTATTATACATTCGTATGCACTGTACCACAAACGACTTACTAACCTTACTGAGCCTAGTAAATACAAGCTGAAGCTTACTGTTATTCCTAAGATTACGAGTATGTCTGTCAGAATTCAGTGTAAAGTGATTTAAGTTTTTTCGCACATACATTATATTTTGTTCGGTGGCAAGAACAAAGTTGGCTCAGCTAGTACAGTTGGCAAGTGTTCTGTTTTCCAGAACATGACCTGCTTTTTAGGGTCTCTTGGATAAGTTTTGTATAGCATCCTAGGTTTATTAAGGTAATATGAAAATTACTGTACAATGATATTTTAAGATTTAAGCTATAAATTACCTTGCTATAGTATAGTATTTTGTCTGCAGAAATCTTAGGATGAAATATTATAGCATCATCACCGTGTGTGATGCGCTTAAGCTAGAATTAATGTAGTTTTAAATTTTACCTTGCTCAGCTAACTCTCTGTTATCCTTCATTTTCATATCAAATTCAATTTCTTTCTGCTTCATCTCTTCCTTAATGACGTATGATCGGTCTATAAACGCCTGCA
The DNA here is from genome assembly GCA_958295455.1 of Coleophora deauratella. NCBI lineage: Eukaryota > Metazoa > Arthropoda > Insecta > Lepidoptera > Coleophoridae > Coleophora > Coleophora deauratella. The sequence goes on along the minus strand of OY282409.1, from coordinate 4,983,200 downwards.
GTAGGATATCGGCGTCAAAGTCTTCATTCAGACGCCTTCCAAAAGCATACAGTTCTGCCTCAAGGTTCCATTCTAAAAAGGAATTACGCGGGTTGGTTTTTTTACCACCTTGCTTATCTTCACGACTCTTTAACTCCATCAATGTTGGAGCAACCCATCGGTGGATTCTTTGAGCTGAAATCATTGTTTTTTATATAGTTTTTAGATAAAACTGTATCTTTGTAACAAAAACAACCATCAATTTTCTAACATTTCATACATACCTTGCTTCGTTACAGGCACATTTCGTAGAGTTTTAGTAAAAAGAGGAACACACCGTCTTATAAGAGCCATTTCTGTTTATATTACTTAAAATAAATAAATCTAAAACATTTTTGCACAAATGTATCTGCAAAAGTTTGAGGTTATGTTTTTTTTTTCCTTTATTTTATAATTGACAAATTTTGTCTATGCTACGGATGCTACGCAACGTAAAAACCGGTTAATTCTCGTATACGATTTATGTGCACCACAACACTATGACATTGAGGTTAGAGGGAGATGAAAATATGGAACATCGTTGAGTGCGAAAGAGATATGACACTTCTTCCTCTTGGATCAATCCCTTTCCGGTTCCGTTCCAGAACTACATATAACCAAACTGGAGAAAACACTCTCTAAGATCGGACTGAAGACAAAAAAGGAGAGGTGTACAGATGCCGGCAAACTTCTTAAGCATAGGTGACGTAAGTGGGGGAAAGTTTGCGCATGTACATTTACTTGCAACGACATTCTATACATGGACTTTGCATCAGCGCGCTGTAAACGGCACAGCAGAAGTGTGCTCAAATACGATGTGCGCACACTTTTTACCTTAGTCGTGTTTTGAGTGCAAAGCAGTAAGGATGCCGAAGTGTGTCGTGAAAAAGTGTCGAAATAACACTCGAACGACCCTAAAAAAAGATGGTGTGACCTACCACTGATAAGTTAATTTTATTTATAAAAGATAACACGCGAAAATGTGTAAAAAAAGTAGAAAAGCACTGAAATTTCAATAAATATCGTAAATTATTAAGGAGTATTCCTTTTTTTTCTTTCATGCGCGCCAGAAAGAGACATGCGTCAGTACGCGACAAGAACATAGTCATAAAACAAAAGAGTGGAGTCGCTTTTGTTTAAATGTTTTAAGTGTAAAATCCATACTGCCGAATCGGAAGATAATATTTTTCGGGTTATGTATAAATGTTATTATGTATGTGTTATGTATGAAGATCTGTTTCATTATTAACGACTTTTTATATGATTAACCCAAAACGTAAACAAACTTACTATGGAACTGACACATGTCAATGTCATCTGCATACTACGTTTGTTTACCTTTTGGTTTTTTTTGATTGGAATGAAGTATAGTCGTTTTCTTTGTTTAATTGAAAGATACATAGTATCTGGAGTCGTCTTAAAATTATATATAAAACTGTATCAAAATACAAAACAAAATCTGTATAACAACATGTCAAGTTATATATCTGCAAATTTAAATCATATACATTTTTGTTATAGCTCCGTGTCCTATTTTCACAATACGGGAAGGCACACATTGTTATCCATTTAAAAATCACATTATATACAGGGTGTAACAGAAGTGTGTGACAATACTTCAAGGTTGGCTTTTACCCATCAAACTGAACAACTTTTGTTCTACAACTTTGTTGAAATCGCAAAATTTTTGTTGGACTTTTCATACAAACTTGGTTCGCCAGCTGATCGATTTGTATGAAAAGTCCAACAAAAATTTTGCGATTTCAACAAAGTTGTAGAACAAAAGTTGTTCAGTTTGATGGGTAAAAGCCAACCTTGAAGTATTGTCACACACTTCTGTTACACCCTGTATATCTGGAATTCTGATTAAGTCAATTGTATAATATTTCAGAAAACATTACGAATGGCAGTATTTGAAACACTACTTTAGGATGCCCAATACAAAAAAATATAATTCAAATGCTACTCCACGCTTCTTATGTTCTCAAGAGTCACGCGTTCGGCTTGCGAGATGACGTAATATGAAATAGCAATTCACGCACTCCATTTGTTAGAAAGAGATAGGCTGTGTTTCGTTTGTTTCTACGTTTACTACTGATGTATAGCTACGTATAGTGTCCTTGTGCCGCGCTACGATGCCGCGTTGCTTTAGCGTGCAATATCCTTAGTAAAATATCATTGTTTACTTGCAATATAAAGTACACAATCAAAAAATTTTGTTATAAACTTCTTTTGTAAGGATGGTTGTTTATCATATAGTGTACAACAAATTATAAAAGAAAATAAATAAAAACGCATATTTTTATATTTCTACGAATATATTTAGAATAAATTGTTAGTAATTAAAAATCAATACGTAGTTCTGAATGTACAATTTAATCTTGAGGCAGGAAAGATATTCCTTCCATCAGGTCGAAAGAACCAGGAGCAGAGCTGGTGCTAGACATTGGTTTAGCGGCGGAAGTAGAGTTGTAGCTCGGTATTGTATCGTCATCGTGGTCATCCTCATCTTCATCATCATTGTCATCCGAGTCACTATCATCAGCAAATATAATAAATACGTCAATCACTAAATCTACGACATGATCGCTTAAAAAACAACAATAAAGTCAACAAACAAAAATAACAAAGTTTTCACTGCACGCAAATGTACTCGGGCGACAACGGGACGTAGACGAGGAGCGGGAGGCAAGGATCGACTGATCTACCAATAACGCGATCGAAACCACGCTTCCCGCCGTCGCGCCCCGCACCCCACCACCAAAGAGACCAAAAAATCGTTTCTGCGCATTCAAGGTCATTACTCAAGAAGTTTGCCGGCATCTGTAGTAAGGTAACGTTAACGTATAAGCTTACGTTATATATCATTCTGAAGCGTAATTTTTATATATGTTGTAGCAATCATCAAGGACTATCTATTGATACCTCATATACTCGTTTATACTCCTGAAATACCAAACCAACCAAACCAAACCAAACTAATGTCAAAAATAAGTGCCTAAAATCTAAATAGTGACTTCCGATACAAAACAATCCAGAACTTTAGAGCTTCTTATTTAGTCAGGATCTCAAGTTGTAACAGTGGCGTTTTGTTATTGCATGAGCACCATTGTTTTAAGCAATAACAAAACGCAAATGTATGTAGATTTTTAATTTGTGTGTGGTGTGGAACCATGTTGAGGCTGCCAAAAGAACGCGTTCATTAAAAACGTAGTGATTATATTCTCTTTGTTCATTAAGTAGCCTCACAAACCTACCGTTATATCTTGGGTTGGGAAGAAGAAGGTCTTGGGTGTTACTAAAGCATTCATTCTGAAATTTTGCGTGTGGTAGGCACTATTTCAGCACTAGTTTTTGACATATAACACATAACAATGAAAGGTTTTTTAAGAAAAAAAGTTGCCAAATCTCTTCAATAGATGACGTTGATGATAAGTGAGGTGTCAAATTAAACAGCGGGCAACCCGTACTAGTATTTGCGTGTGAACTTTGTTTGGAGTTCCCCTTTTATTTTGCAAAGTTGTGGGACAAAAGATTTTCAGTTTGATAAATATTATAGAATCGCTGAATGGCCCCTCAAAATGAAACTAGTTCTCATTTTATTGATACTAAGGCTGCCGATCTTTTTGCTGCTATGAATGTGTTCAGGTTGTATTTAATAATCGTCTTCAAATGTTCAATAAATAATTGTAATTACCTATAAGAAGAAATACGTACAAACATGAAATCTCATAATTCTTTATGACATTGACGCTCGACTTCAGTGCAGCGCCATCTATTGTCACTGTTGAAAATCACTGAACTGCTTGAAAAAGAAAATCTCCTCTCATTGGTGCAGTAGTTCCTTAGTTCCAGAGATGAGGCTGCCAGCGCAGCGGAACGTTCCGCTAGCAGCCTCACTGAAAAACTCGGTTTTCTCTGAAACTACGATAGCACTATTTTTTCCTTGGGCACTAATTAGGCACTAAATATTGGCATAATCAGAATATCAAAATAGGGAATTTTCCACGGCTTTCTCAAAACTCAACTAGATGGCGATGATCAACAATGGAAATAAGAAAATCTCTAAAAAAACGGCAAAACTGATTGATATTATTGACAAATAGTAATAATAATAGACAAATATTATTATTACTTCTTGCCTTTGGAGATAAGACGCATCATTAATGACATACCGTTCTTAATGAAAATCGCGAATGGTAAAATCGACTGTCCTGATCTTTTATTTAATATTAATTTACGCACTGACTTATTAAATTTCCGCAAATGACCTCCTTTGTACGTACCTTATGCTAGAACTAATTTCAGACAAAATTCTTTCATAAATCGAATCTCAAAAATTTTTAATGAACTCTCGAGTTAACATGATTTTGACCTCTTTTGTACCAGCACTACCACGGTTCAAAGGGTTCTTGCCGCGGAGTTCTTTGGAGATCCTTCAGCCTGATTTCTTTTGATTTATATTATTCTCTTTTACTTATATTTTAGTTTTTATTGCTATATAAAAAAACAGATTTTTTCCGTAAGGATTTACATCTGCTTTCATTGTACCTACATTGTACAAGCTCTTAATTTGTTATATATTGGTGAAAACTTATCAATAGCATAGGTTGATATATTGTTAATTTAACCTATAATTGTTACTAGCTGGTTGACCGAGCTTCACTGGTAATTCACCTACTCGACAAAAGATGGCGCCATTAGTGAAATACATTAGCATTACATTAGTATGTAGGTATGTACAAAAATTACGTAGGTACTATCAAAATAAATTCATCTTATTTCTAGAATAAGTTTAGGTTTAGACTCTCACAGATTTATTGTAGATTTAAAACAACTAACCATGAATCGATAGAATTATTATTGTTAGAATCGTTTTCGACAAAGGTATAAAAAAAAACAAATGTAATTCACAGTAAATTTGAAACAACATTGTAACACTCGTTGATGTCTTTTATATGAAAACTTGTTAATGCAGCTCGCGTTGAAATCTTTTATATGACACGTATAATTTTATTGTAATTTGCGTTCATGTATATAAATTACTGCAAACTTCAATAGACCCGAGTCATAGTCTTTGAATAAGGTACCTAGAAGCTCAGTCACTGCATTTCAAACTTTACTTAGTTCAAATCAAAACTATACAAATTCACACAATAAACTTTTTGATTTTATCTGTCCAATCTAAAAGTTAAAACTTATATATTTTCTGTGATTTCATTCAAAAAACAGTGAAATATCATAAATACAAACAGCGCCACTTTTAGTAAACAACAGTTAATACAATGTCAACTTCTTTGATAGTTTTGTTTAGCCGTGGATTTTCCTTCAAAATTACGATTGTCTCGTTTGACAAAATGTAAGTACGTTGTACCAGCTATGGCAACTACGCGATACAACCTGTAAATATTATTAAAACCTTAAAATGTAGAATGGTAGAATAAATAAATCCTATGTACGCGATAAGTAAAATTGCTGAATAAAACTTACACTATTTTCGACACACTTCGTATCCCGCGTGCATGGTATTTTTTTTTATCGCTCTTAAGTCTTTTTATTTACATAATAGTAAAAAAATAAAAATTACCCAAAAAAAAGACAAAAAATCAATGAAGTTTCGTGGGATTCGAACCCAGACCTACATAAAAGAAAAGTAGCACCGATCCGTTACGCCATCGCCAGATCGCGCTTGAATATAGTGTTAAAAATAAGCATCATATGCGTTCTGCTTTTATGTAATTTCGCTTATATCTCCCTTAAATGAAATTTTTCGAAGATAATTCCCCCATAGATCGATTTCTGGTGATTTTTAACCCCTAATCATAGATTTTCGTCAAAATAGTTTCAAGCCGTTTTCGAAATCGTCGGGACACTAAACTCGTTTAATAGTATAGGATTTAGCTGTAAGTTTTCCGGATAAATATAAAAAAATATTTTTAAATTTTTAAACTTTTTTAATTACATATACTGTTGACATGTTTTTGATTTTTATTTTATACATGCATTTTTATTTTATTACTGTGTTTACAATGTTTGTTTATTTTTGTGAATTTATGTTTATAGTTTAATTTGTATTTCCAATTAATTTTTGTGACATTATTACTTAGTTATAATTAGTTTTATTACAATAACTTTTTTAAATATTTACATAAAATGTATATTGTTACTTGAATAAAATAAATGACATGAAAAATAGTCAGTTATATCAATCAGTTTTGCTGATTTTTTAGAGATTTTCTTATTTCCAATGTTGATCAGCGCCATCTAGTTGAGTTTAGAGAAAGCCGTGGAAAATTCCTTAGTGAACGCACACAGAATCAGAACGCAATCAGAATATCACAATGCGATCATGGGGATTCTAACTGAACGCTTTTGTGTGTGTTGCGCTCTCAGACCAAAGAAATTAGAGGACATGAAATATTTGTCTATATGAACAATCAGTTATACAAATATGGGCCATTTTGATAGCGAATTCTAAAATATACTTTTATTTCTTTCTAACTTATGTAATTCTTCTCAGTAAAAAAAGGACAACAATATTTTTGTCCTTTACAAAATGGCAACTTTGTTTTCGTGACGTCAGCAAAATACCTATTTGCGGCCGATTCGCCATTCTCGTTTCTCGGTGTCACTGGTACATAAGCTGTCAAAGTGCCTTCGCTCGCGAGTGTTTTAATTGAAAATTGTTAAATATGGTTAAACAAAGCATCCGAAAATAATAAATTAAGTGAAACAACACAGTAATTAAGATGCCTAATTGTAGTGTTACAGGATGTGGCATCAAAATGAGCCGAAATCGGCCGAACATTACACTGCACCGGTACGTATTGTTATCTTGTTGAAATATACCTTATTTTCACAAACTAAATTACGTATTTGTCTTAATGCAGAAGATAAGCGATATAAATAACCGAAAGTAGCTTTTCAATATAATTTCAGTCTGTCTTTTAACTTTATTTTATTAAAATATTTTTCGGCTCTAACGTGGCTAGTGTTGTTCTTCGGGACTCTTTTAGACATCGATATTTATGTAGGATGATGATGAATTTTAGAAAAAGTTACTTACATATATTTTTTTTAGGCTTCCCCGAAGTGAATATAAAAAGAAAAAGTGGTTGGCAGCAATTGGCATAGAAAACATCATCAAAAGCCATCAACATCTGTTCGCTTCATTTCCATGAATCATGTTTACCGCACATTGGACAAAACAACATTGCATGATGAAGCTGTACCATTAAGATTTTTAATGGTAAGTATACCTACCCACAATAGTACTTAATGATTAAGAGTGTTGTCAGTGGTGAATTTTATTCACAAATTTACAGTCAGTCATATAATCCCTCAGTTATTTCTGTTTACATTTTTTTTATGGCAGAGGTGGCAAACGAGCAGATGGATCACCTGATGGTAAACGATTACCGTCACCCATAGACACCCCTACATGAGGCTACATCTCTACGCAGCGCCAAGGAGTCAAGCCGATCTGAAATATCCTGGTAGCCGACGATTCGAAATGCTCTTCGTTGTTCTGTTTACATAATATGGAAAAAAGTGGATAAGCGCGATACATATACATAGCGCGACTTAATAATGTTGATCAATTTCGTCAGGCACGGCATTCTTCCTAAATATAATGTTAAATTCTGATTACAGAAAAATCTGAAAGGCATTAAGCATGATGTTTTAAGAGGAAAACATTGTATTATTGTACGTCCTGGAACAGCTAAAGGATTCGTACCCAGTGGCACCAAGGAAAGCAGTGACAGCAGCTCAAATTCTGAAGATGACAATGTTGATGCCATATCAGGTGTAAATCATCAAGTTATTTATTTCGACCAGAATGTTTATGTGAATAAAACTAAATAAATTTTCTTTAAATGTCCTAGGCTTGTTTATTTTCCCATTCATATAGTTATAGGGATGCAGAAAACAAACTATTGAATACAACGATGAAAAGTAATTTTATTTTATATTAAAAACCTGCAAGTATTAAATTCATTTAGATTGTAGTATTAAATGTTGGAATGTAAGCGATAGTGGCGCCATTATCATCATCAGCCGAAAGAAGTCAACTGCTGGACAAAGGCCTCCCCAAAGGATTTCCACACCGACCGGTCCTGTGCTGCTCGCATCCAACAGCGCTATCATTAATTTTTTTTCAACTCTTTACGGCCAAGCTGTAAATTAAAATACAGTTCCGAATATTTATCTTTATTTTGAATACCTACACCTATAGCGCTGCAAGACACGAGCCATCTACACTCATTTCACATCTTCTGTCTCCTACTTTTTGCCTTTTATTGTTTAAGTGTAAAAGACACAGTAGATAGTAATTATATTGGTGATTACAGACCATTTACATACTAATTAACTGATAAAACCAATATAATTAATTTCTTGTTTCATTTCGTTAATCTGTTATTGCCCATCTCTAGTTTAGGAGGATATGTCAATTTTGACCATTATCGTCAAATAATAATAAAATAATCGAAAGTTCGCCATCAGTTGTGATTTATGTACGAGTAGAGTACAAAAAAAATAGACGCTCATTCTCTGCATGCCGGTGATATCGATAAAACCATATCTCATATAATGGGTATGCACTATGCCGAACGACCATTTTCGTTTCTCAGCAAGTTTAGGTATGCACGCTTTTTCTGTAGGTATGCCATGTCCATTATCTCCTACGTCATTGGTTGCGCTTAAGAGTAATCAGTAATCACAAAGTGTTCTGGAACGCTTTCAAAGTTTCCGTTTAGGTATTTGTACTTGTTGGGAGTTCTAGAGGGACTTCCCCACAGGCAGGACTTCCCCTTGTGTGTGACACTCCCACCATTGCATTCGTGCATTGCATCGCTCCATCGGAGCGGAGGGCTGTGAAGTGTACCCTAATTTCTGGATAGCTAACCTGATCTTTGTTAGTTTATAAGTGTGTCTGACATTAATTTTAGCAGCATCACGATTAGATTTCAGCACTTTATTATCCAAATTACTAAGTACCTATGCTAGCGGGTAAATTGTTATCTTTCCCATGTTAGTAATGTGATCACAACTGATTTGCTTACGTTTGCGTCTTCGATTTAAACAAACAAAGCGTTGTGATTTATAGTCCAGTCATCGAGGAGGTTGAGGTATGCATTAACTCCTCTGTCCGTAAAACTTTGCAGTATGATTAAGTAGGTTCCATAGATGAGGTGTGACAAGGTATCCCGGAGATTTAAGTTTTGGAAGTAGGTATTTTATACCTAAACATGAATATTGCTAATAACTCGTACCGAACAATTTCTCAATCCATTATTCCAACGCGATATGTTAGTGTTAGGTTGTTATTATATGTATGTAAAACTGTCCAAAACTTTTTCGAACTTTTTAACTTCGATATTTACCAAAATATGTTATTTTGCTATAATTACCAAGGTATAATTTCTCGATTAAATTTTATTTTTTACTATGGTTTTATACCTTATTAGACTTTTCTATGTGTAAGTATCCAAAACATTTTCCTATAGGAACATAATGTTATAGTTTCCGTATAAATGCTCACGGCTCATAATTTCTCAGTCCAATTTTATTCCTTTAGAAGTCACAATTTACAGAAGTAAACAGCTTTTTAAAACTATCCAATGAAATTTCGGCAAATAGTAGTATTAGAATTTCTTTAGATAATACGTTTATTACACATTCACGGCTTACGGGGCGGCGGCGGACATAGACGCGATGCGCGTGGCGCGTACCGCATCCGCTCAAGGTCAAACAATGAAGCGATACATACATCTACATTCATTTGAAAAAAAAAACAATATACTCTGCTTGGGGAGTCTAAGGAATGGTGCCGATATTCTTTTTACTGTAAAGGATACAGAGTTTAGATTTTTCCTTGACTAATACTATTGAATTTTTTGCGTATTATGTACCGTAAAGTAAAAAATCAAATTTTACTATTGTTACCCCGTCTGAGTGTACGGATATTAGGCTATAAAGGTATGCTCGTGACCGAAGACTGTCATTTTCAGTAACTTTTTTATCAAATGTCAAAAACGGCATTTTGTTCTGAAAATGTTTGAAAGGAGAATGGGCGATTTTGGCCCATATGTTGCAACACTTGTAACGCATTGTGACCTATATCGTAAGATAGGTCACACAAAGTACAAACTTTTTTTGTATGATAGCTCACCTGGATCTCGTGCAGAAGAAAAGTTATTAGGCATAACCTAACGAAAAAGTTTGTACTTGATATAGAATAGAAAAGAAATATGTTTATTCAGCAAATACAAACATATATGGAAGCAACAAATACAGTTGATTAAAATAACATAACATAGTAAAAAAAGAGAAAAGAGCAATAAAATTACATCAATTAATTGTAAGTATTATTGTAACTTATGAAAATATAGCATAAAATATACCCACTTATCGAGGTAAAATCATGATTTTGCTCATCGTTACAGCCAAAACACGCTGTTAACTGTGCAGTGGTCATGGTCATCAGATCATGTAGGTTAACTGATTACACGTACGGTCATTACCTAGATGGGTTTGACTGTAAGTGGCATTTATCTCGACTGTTTCCGTGCTTTGAAAGGCAGTTGTTAACTTGTTATACCACATCGGAGGTCCATGAGGATGGCCTAACCATCCCCATACAGAAAAAGTATCTGCGCTAACACTGGGGACGACATTGATTATTATCAAAAAACGTTACTGATTTGCTTACTGAGGCATGTAGTTCCCTTATTCTATTTTTTAACTTTGAAATTAAAACTATTAGGTATTAGGCATTATGAAGCTTCTTAATAATAATAATTTTTCAAGGTTATTGATAGGCTTCCCTTTAGGGTTTTCAAAACTGGTCTTGCGTTGCCCGTCTCTAATGGCTTCCCACGACCGTCACCAATTCTATGAGCTATGTGCTCCGCCCATTGCTACTTTCGTTAAGCGATTCTGTGAGCTATGTGCGTTACTTTATATTCTCACTACGCACCTCCTCAGTTCTGATTTGATCACGTAAGGAAACTCCAAGCATACTTCATAGTGCTTTGGGTGACCTTGAGTCTTCTTATGAGGCTCATACGAAGCGAACATGTCTTATTGTTAGTTCCATATGGTTATTACTAGCAACACAAACTGATTAAAGACTTTAGTCTTGAGACACTTGAGAGGTATCTTTCTTTAAGTTAGACGTACCTAGCTGGACTTTTTGTGCAAGGTACACACAGGGTGTTAAAAAAAGTGCGTTTGAAATTTTAAGGGGTTACTCAGAATCAAGTATAGAATCCAGGAAAAATATTGAAAAAATTCACTCATCAATTTTTTTGCAGTTTTTCATACAAATTCTCGATTCACTAATTAGATTTAGTATGAGAATCTGAAAAAATAATTGAAGAGCGGATTTTTTCAATATTTTTCCTTTTCTGTATTTGATTCTGAGTAACCCCTTAAAATTTCAAACGCACTTTTTTTAACAACCTGTATATAGGGTGACTTTAATTAGTTCTTGATATAAAAGACTGTGCATGTGCTAATGATAACAAACAACTTTCCCTAAGGAACCCATAGTCAAATCGTAAAAAAAAATGTGGACTCTCCATACAAATTGACCAACTTACCGGCCAAATTAGTATGAAGAGTCAAATTTTTTTGCGATTTGACTATGGGTTCCTAAGGGAAATTTGTTTGTTATCATGAGCACATGCACACCCTTTGGTATCAAGAACTAATTTAAAGTCACCCTATATTAGTCAATAACTTCGAGTATAGTCTCCAAACTTCAGAGCCATGGGTTTTCAGGACATGGACTTTTGACATCATTTTTGTCTTATGTTCATTTTAAGACCGAGTTGTTGAGATGGTCTATTGAGTCCATTGATATCTGTACCTAGGACTTCCAAAGTCTCAGGCAAAATCATAGTAATTATCGTCAACGATCAAATGTGGGTGATGTACTCACTGTTAATGTTGGTGCCGAGCTCTTTCAATCACAGGCAGGACTTCTTCCATAACAACAGTGAACAGGCTGTTAGATATAACGTCTCCCTGTTTCACCCTTTTCGGCAGCGGGACAGATTTCAAATTTTTGTTTTGATAACGGACTAACATTGCGGCGTTCCCGTTCAAGCGCTTTAGCCAGGACTCGATCCAATCAAAAGTTTTCTCATAGTCCACAAACGCTGAATATAATGGCTGATTATATTCTACGATTTCCTGTTTTGTCTTCCGCATCGCAGCATATGTATGTGTTCTATGGTACTGATAACTTTTCGAAATCAGAAAGCTAGAAGTCGTCAAACCTGCGTGCGTGACGATTCGTAATGACTCTCGAAAACAGCTTGTATATAAAGATCTGAAGTGAAATACGTCTATAGTTCGTCTTTGCTCGATCTTTGACGTAAAACAGCATCTTAGGTCAGTCAGTTATCTGCGATTGATTGATTGGCTTTCTGTGGGTGCATGAGTATGCGCCAGTTACACATTGAAGCACAGAAGTAACATTTCACAAGAAGTGTATACGATGGCTCAATGCATGTATCTGTGAGCATGTGCTTGGTTCTGGTTTGCTTGTGTGTACGTGTGTACAACTCATATCATCCCCACTGCAGAGGCACGGATCTCTTTTCATATCTTGAAATCGGGAAGATTGACATACTCCAAATGGAGGTAGGCAAGTCCAGATTGGTGGAGTTGTAGGACTAGTAGCCTACCCCAGTATCAGAAATTACTGCAGCTGCTTTTAAGCCATATGCTTAACGACTGAAGCCGGTACCAACACTTTTCTGCTTTTCTTTCTGCTATTTCTTTAACAGTTTTATTCTTCAATTTGGCTTCAACTTGTCTTCATTGACTGAAGTTCTTGGCCGACGAGCGAGCGTATCATTTTCAACACTTCGCGACCTTCTATAAACAATTTGCACCATTCATACAACATGGACTGACTAATATCCTAATGTCCATATTGTTTATGAAGCCCTGAAAAAAATTCATATATTCTTTCTTTCCTTAAATCAAAGCTCCTGTTATGTGTAACGTTCAGTTCAAGTTCAATTATAGGAAGAAAAACTCACAAAGTCGCACTTTTGAGTAGCAAAGAACATAACAAATTTTCCTTTGTAGTAACTGAAGAACATTATACAAGACAGGACCCATAAGTAATATCTGGTGCGTAGCCGTTGTTGGTTTAGCTCAGACTGAGTGCAGCGGGCCGAGACGCTTTCGCCGCAGCTTTGCGTTTACATAATAGTTATAGCTACTTATGTTCTACTTATAGGTAAGTATATTACTGTTAAAGCTATGTGGAGTCCGTCGCCAATAGGCGCTTTTATTGTCATGTGGCTTTCTGCGCAACCTATCGTTTCATTATATATTTTTAGGGTCTTTTTATTGTCATCCGTGGAACACGCACGCGGGTCGCTTTGGAAACACCGCACGCATGCGGGCAGAAATCCGCATGACAATAAAAGCGCCCTTAGCTGTGATAGATTTCCTTTTAACTTCGTTATGCCGTGAATTTTTTAACATTTCTAGAAACAACTGCCGTGATTTTTTTTTTCATTTCTAGTAACAACCGTTTAGCTGGAAGAAAGATGGGGGACATGACTTTAACAAAAAAATTGCATATTAAAGCTTAATATTTCGAAACCGGATCCCTAAATTGAAAAATGCTTTTCGCAAACCTACTATATTTTAAAAAACCTACCCAACGACTCCCTAACTAATTAATGTTTTGTACAATAAAGAGATTACAAACAAACAAACTCCCCACACCAAGAGATAGTCAAGAAAAAAAATTTCATCCCCACTTCACGTGTAGGGGAGGTGCCCTGAAAGATTTTATTTTACGACTTTGTCGGCGTGATTAATATACATATCCGTGCCAAATTACTGCTCTCTAGTAGTTAAGCTACGCTACGCTAAGCCGTGGACAAACAGATAGACAGACAGAAAGACGAACATGGCGAAACTATATCCTTGTCGACTAGGGAACCCTAGAAATTGAGTGTCCTAGAAGTGTTTTGTATTTTGTTTTGTTTTGTTTTTTGACACCAATAGTTTTATAAATAAGTTTAAATTGACCAATGATACAATGTATCTACCATTTGTATTTTACATCGTACCGACTGTATTCAGTCGGTAATTACCTGCGTAACGACGGAGGAGCCCGTCGCCGGTGTCGGCACCGCAGGTATGGCGCAGCCTATAATTGCACTAGACAGTGCACCCTGCGGTGCTGGCACTTGTAGCGGGTCTCGAACTCCAGATTTAAACTAGGTTCAGAGACAACGAGGAAGCCCAACTCTTTGAAATTAGTACACCAAAATATACAAGGCTTTCTCGGCAAAGAATTCGAAATAGAATTATTTTTGGAAAAATTTAATATAGATATTTTATTTATTACAGAGCACTGGCTCAAGGAACATGAAATGCTTTTTAATTTTGAAAATTATAATATGGCCAGTGCATTCAATCGAAAGACTGCGATTCGCCGTGGCTCCGCTATATTACTTAAAAATACCCTAAAGACTAAGGTACGGAAAGACATCGTAAGTCTTTCGATTGAAAGAACTGTGGAGCTATCTTGTGTGGAGCTGGAGAACCACATCATTATCTGTGTATATAGGCCCCCATGTGACGATAACTTTGCTCGTTTCGAATCAGTAATGGAGGATGCTTTAAAACTAAGTAAAAGTAAAAAATCTGTCATCGTATGCGGCGACTATAACGTTGATTTATTAGAAAAGAAGTCCCTAACAACAAGAATAATTTGTCTTTTTAAGTCGTTTCATTTGGATTATTTATTCTTAGAACCAACTAGAAAATCAGAGACTTCTGCCACATGTATCGATAATATTTTCTGTAACTGTAGCCATGTAGAGAAAAAAGTAATTAACTGCTTGAGGTCTGATCATAGCGGACTAATGGCTAGCTTTCCTTTCAGGTCAATTATAAAACAAATTAAAATACAGTCGAGGCCTGTCACTGTTAAAAGAATAGAAAAGTATAAAAAAGTGTTAAATGACAAGCTGCCCATACCAAATTTTGATAATGAACCAGAAGCCAACAATATGTACAATGATTTGTTTACAGTAATTGAGCGAGAATTTCAGGAAATTTTTAAAACTTAATCTATAAATATTGATAATAAATTTAAGTTTTGTGAATGGGCTACTGTAGTAATTTATAAAAGCCGTCAAACCTTATTTGATCTTTATGAGAAAAAAAGTTATATATTTGATGAAAATTTCAGAAATTATGTAAAACGTTATTCAAAAATATTCAGAAAGGTATGCTGCGCAGCCAAATCTAATTTCTTAGCCAGAAAGATAAAACTATCTGATAATAAAATTAAGACGGTTTGGAATATAATAAATAAAGAAACCGGTAAAGTCAAGAAACACGATAAAGATTTTGTTTTACAAACAGATAAAGGCAAAATAACATCTAACGCAGAAATAGCTACGGAATTCGAAACGTTTTTCACAAACATTCCACTTAAGCTAACTGAGGCCCTGGACTCATCACCCACATATGCTAAAAAAATATTAGAAGAAAATGTAATTTTTTGTGATGAAATATTATATTTTAGAGAAATTGAACCTGAAACTGTTGTTAAAACTTTTAAGTCGCTTAAAGTGAAACAAACTGAGGACTTGTGGGGTTTATCAGTTAAATTAATTAGTAATGTAATTGACGTATTAGCACCACATTTAGCATACCTTTTCAATATTAGTATAGAAAGTGGTGACTTTCCAGATCTCATGAAGTGTAGTTTTTACTATAGTATTTTTAAGTAATATAGCGGAGCCACCGCGAATCGCAGTCTTTCGATTGAATGCACTGGCCATATTATAATTTTTTATACCTCTTTATAAATCAGGTTCCAAAACTGATGCGGGAAATTACAGACCTGTTTTTGTATTACCCGTCCTTATGCTTATGCTCAACCAAATGCTACAACACTTCACTTTAAACAAACTTCTGCATAACCAACAATTTGGCTTCACGAAAGGTCGATCAACTACCGATGCAGGAGTAGCACTTATACGAAACATCTATGATGCTTTTGAGAAATCACAAGATGCAATAGGAGTGTTTTGTGATTTATCTAAAGCATTTGATTGTGTGGAACATCAAACTTTACTTCTTAAACTAAAGCATTACGGTGTGGAAGATAGGGCTCTCAGTCTTCTCAATTCTTACTTTAACAATAGGTTACAAACAGTCCAAGTAAATGGCACAAATTCTCTCGGCTCTACAATAAAAATAGGTGTTCCCCAGGGATCTATTTTAGGCCCCTTTCTCTTCCTTGTTTATATAAATGACTTACCATTTATGGTGCAACGTCTCTCAAATATTGTGTTGTTTGCAGATGACACATCTCTTGTTTTTAAGGTAGACAGGAAAGACAGCAAAGGACACGTTTCATTTTGTGCCTGGATATGTACGTAGTACGAAAAATATAGAAAAATATAGGCTTTCTAGGAAAAATAATGAAAAAAATATTAGAGGCAGGGTTGCGTGGTTCAAGCATAATGTTTTGTCAGCACTTTTTACAATATAAATGGTAACACTGAAGCTTGCAATAGTAGGTCACGTTCAGAAATCACGGCTTCATCCACATATTCCTCAGATGCTTTCTCTGACTCTGATTGACTGAACACCCTTCTGTTCTGACTTCTGACATTGGTGTACGATTTTTAAAATCTGCGGATATGCCTTGCCTCTTTTACAGGCATAACAGCTGGTTTTCGAGTTACTTGTCGGACAACTAAATTATTAATTTCAATGGTATGTACAAAATCTAGTTTCTGAACGTAAAATGCTCAAAATTGCGCTCGCTTCGCCATGTTGGGTGATTTATGTGTTGCGATTGTTAAATCTGAGAAACTAGATGAACCTCACAACGAAGGTAAATCGAAGGAAATGTACAATTAGAAAAGACTATGTTTCTAATGACTTATTTATGATGTTTAGTACACAGACCAGGTCCAAGCTCCATAGTCCCGTGAAACGTCTCCTTTACGAAGTAAACAACACACTTTCAGAGATACATAAATGGTTTACTGTTAATAACTTGCTATTAAATGCCACAAAGACAAAAGTAATAAAATTCAGATTACCAAATGTCAAGCAAACTCACGATAATGTAATATTAGATAGTAATATTTTAGAGTTCGTAAATAGCACTGTTTCTTTTTTGTATTACTTTAGATGCTTCCTTACAATGGGATCCACATATAGAAAAATTAGCAGGAAAGCTTAGTTCAGCTGCCTACGCCGTCAAGAAAATAAGGCAACTAACAGATGTAAATACTGCAAGACTAGTGTATTTTAGCTATTTTCATAGTATGTCTTACGGCATCTTAATTTGGGGACATGCGGCTGACATAGAAACTATTTTCATACAGCAAAAAAGAGCCATTCGCGCTATCTATCAGATGCGATCTCGAGAGTCATTGAGGAACAAGTTTAAAGAAATAAATATTTTAACTGTTGCCAGTCAATTCATATATGAAAACATCATGTATGTTCGTAAGAATTTAGATTTATTTCCAAAAAACAGTGACAGGCATAATTTTAATCTTAGAAATATAAATAATATCGAAGTTGCTTATTCGAGACTGAGTAAGGTAAAGAAGTCGTTCATGGGGCAGTGTATAAAATTCTACAATAAAATACCTGAAAATGTAATTAGTATATCCGAAAATAAGTTTAAGACTTATGTAAAGAAGCGCCTGTGTTCAAGAGGATATTATAAAACCCAAGACTATGTTAATGACAATGATGTATGGACAGGCATAGATCTTCCAGCTCATAGCTTTAGTAATGACATCAATTGTAATAGATATTAAGTATTCATTTCAAAAAATATGTTGGGGCGAGTTTCTTTTGGGCTCGACGTTTCTTCTCGCTCCGCTAACACTTCCCGAAACGTTGACTGTACAAGTTCCGCGTGGTAGGAACTTTGTACTAGGTAGAAAAAAAAGACGATTTAAAAGTATGCGTACAGCATCTACTTAAATAAAAAATATTTTGACTTTGACTTTGACGTTTTTAGTGCAGAGGTGCATAAAAATTTAAAAAATCTAATTAAATAATTAATTTAATAGGAACTGTGGCGACAACTCTTCAGCGGGAAGTGAGGTACCTTCGCCAGGCGAGGTGGTATGCCTGGGGACCGGCCGTGGTCCAACCGTTGATGGTTGGAAGTCGTATATATCCGTAGTGCGAAGAAACTTTCAATATCGCGTTCTAGGATTAGTTGATGGCGGTGCGATAGATGTCGCCACATCACTCCCCCTCCGAGACCGGAGGTCAATCCGTTTTGAGTTGACGGTCCAGTGTTGCCGGTGCATACGGCGGGGCGACGACGCGCATCGCGATGCGGCGGCTGTGGTAAGTAGAGAACGCCAGGCCGAAGTGCTCAACTCAAGTCCAAAGCTGAGTCAGGACGAGGAGGTTCAGGCGTGCGGTGCAGGGGAAGCAGGCGTCGTGGAGCGCGTGCTCTATACAGCGTGGGCTGCCGACAGCTTTCTGCCTGAAAAGTGAAGCTCGCTAGTTCCATGGTGTACGATGCGGTGTCAACGGGTTTGCGAACCTGATAGGCTTCAGAGTGAAGTATCAGGGCCAGGAAGCTCAATTGACGGCTTTCGTTGGTCTGGTAAACTTCGATGTACTGGACTGCTGTGCTGCTGCGGCTTGCATTACCAACTGGAGGGTTGTTGAGGAGTGTGATGTCTAAGGTTGCGCCAGGATGTTTAGCGTCTGGGGTCACCACTGTAGGAACTGTGTGTTACCACTCTTCAGAGGAAAAGGAAGGTACCTACTTTACCAACTTTAACTAACATTCGCAGCAACAAGCTGCTTTGAATCAACAGATTAATAAACAGTTTTTCCACTGTCCAGCGCGAAAAGAGTGCCTTTGGTCCCTGAAAACTCGCAGCAAAAGTTGTTTTTGCTTTAGGCGTGAGAAAAAGTGATTCAAATTTCGAACACCACCTTTGGCGCGACGCTGAAAAAAATATGAGCGATGGTTGGTTCAGAAACTCATTTTGGCGTAGGGAGCGTTTTAATTGATAAGCACACAATGTTATATGTTATTTAAAGAAATTCAAGTTTATAAATTGTGCTACTGTATTTTTAAAGACGTAATATTTAAAATAAATATGTAGTTACTAGTAAACATGAATATCGTTTACCTAAAAATATCATATTTATATCTAAGGTTTTTATAAAAATGTTAAGAAGCGCAGTTTCCGAACGCAACCTCTAAATTAAAAACATTATAATAAAAAACTATATTGCCTCCAGAGAGAATTTAATCAACTACGATTTTACTTACTCGCTGGTCGAAAATTGTATGTTTAACATGAGAGCAGGTAATTTTTATGTCTCGTGCCTTTAAATCGCTCACAATGCTCAGTAGTCTATATAAGAATCACTTGCTACGCTCGTGATTCAATTCTAGACTACCTCGCTAGCTCGTGATTTAAAGCTAGCACTCGAAGCAAAAAATAACTTTGCTCATTAGTTGAACAAATAACTATTCTCGTATATTTTAATAAATCCCTATCGTTTTTGGATTGAAAATGGTTATTATTATTTTAATGGGATGTCACAATAATTTTGAAACTAATGCCACTTCTGTTGGTGGGTGCGGATAGGGTCCATATAATTTTTTGCATAGTCCTTTGTATGGGTTTGTATGGGTATGAATAAATGAAAACCGGCTAAGTGCGAGTCGGACTCGCGCATGATGGGTTCCGTACCATCGTAGAATATTTGGGATTCCACCAAAAATACGTTTCTGGTGTCACCCTACCAGCCCCTTTAATTTTTAAGTTTTTAATTTTTTTTATGGCATAGTTGACAAACGAGCAGATGGATCACCTGATGGTAAGCGATTACCGCCGCCCATAGACACCCACAACCTCAGAGGAGTTACAAGTGCGTTGCCAGCCTTTGTTGTCATAGTGGCAACAGAAATACACACTGTGAAAATTACAGCTATCTACCTTTTACGGTTCATGAGAAAGACGGACAGACGGACAGACAGCGGAGGCTTATTAATAGGGTCCCGTTGATCTTTGGGTATGGAACCCTAAATAATAATACTAATCCTTGTTTTTTTATTAAATTATTAAAGTATTGAAAGTTAAAAACCTGGACCATTTTGTATGAAATTAAAAAAAATTATAGAGCTTTGTTATTAATTATACAATTAGTATTATGTAATTTATGAATCTAACTAGCCAAATTTTGTATGCCTATTGGCGAAACATAGAGAAGATTAATTATACGAGTAATATTTTGTTTTAACATCCTGTATTTACCTGTTTGACGAAAATAAATAAATTGAAATTGAAATTATTATTAATTATTTATATTAATAATTACAATTAATAATTTACAAAATTATATTCCTGAAATAAAATATTACAATAATTAGTTATGCTGTCCTAGATCCGCATCCGCATGAAAATCCGCATTGAATATTGCGGATGATATAGATACGGATGTCAAAATTTATGCGAAAGCTCCATATTTACGGATGCGGATGCGGATATTAGCAACATCTCTGATTAAAATGATTTATTTTTGTTTTTTATATTATTTTATTGTATTTTTTAGCTTTCGTACTATGGCGCTGAACGCCGCCATACGTATAATATTTTTTTACATTATTTATAGGTACCTAACAAGTTATTTGATGTTGATGTTTTTGTAATCTATATTTAACAGTCTTTTAGTGAGTTTTTTTTACTATCTGTGGACTACCTACTTACGCGTAATTTTGTGCAGATTAAACGAATCCGAACATATTTTTTTAGAACTATTACTATTATACAAAATAAAGTGCGAAAAGGTCGGAAATGGGTAGTGGCCGGCAAACGGATCGCGTGACCTTACGTACGTGTGTGACGCTTCATACATATAAGTTTAATGTATCGAAATTTTATTGGATAACCTGAAATACTGTTTATATTTATTATTATGTACCATATAAATAAATAAAAATGGACTGAGAAATTTTACATAATTAGTTATAGCATAAAAACTATTATGCTATGATCTTAAAGGAAAATCTTTTGGATACTTATACAAAAAGATGTCCAGCAAGATATAAAACTATACTGAAAAATAAAACTTAATCGAGAAATTATTCATCGGAAGTAAAATCGAAAAAATCATGTTTTGCTTAACTTAAGCGTCACAAAATTCGAAAAAGTATTGGATACTGCTATATACGCGTACCATTAAGTTACTACTAACGAATAGTACAGAAATATTCGATCGAGCAATTATCCACCGAATTTTAAATGCAATTTTCATGTTTAGGTATAAAACACATACTTCCAGCCACAAAATCTTTTGGCTTCTTTGTCATCTTCCATCTATACACTATCCTTCACAATCGTGCAAAGTTTCATTGATAGAGAAATTAATGTTGGGGTCTCCATACAAAGAAACTCCTCGATGACTGGGCTATTATGGAACATTTTGACATAAACCATTGACACACTAGTGAGTTTAGTGAATTAATCTTTAAAAATGTAAGTAAGAATATTTTATTTATTTAGTTCTATTACTTTTAATTGTTTTTACAAACTTATGATGCCTTAGTTATATTGAAGGCGCAATTAAGTACACATAAAGAAGAATCTTATGAAGATCCTTACTAATTAATAGGGATGCATCGATACGCCTTTTGCCGATACGATACCGATACTTTTATAAAAATATCGGCGAGACCGATATGCTTGGTGAATTAATGTAGGTTGTTAACAACCCATTTCGTCCCCACTGCACGGGCACCGGTCTCTTGCCATACTTCGGGAAGGTTAGGCCATACTCCACACACGGGGGCCAAGTCCGGATTGGTGGAGGTTGTAGGGCTAGTGGCCAAGGCCAACCACAGTGTCAGAAGTTTTCAAGCACCAACGGCTTAACGTGCCTTGCGAAGCACGGAAACGGTCGAAATAAATGCCACTATCAGTCAAACCTATCCAGATTATGACCGTGTCTGTAGTCAGTTAACCTACGTGATCAGATTTTTTTTATCAGATTCTTTTTTGTGATTTATTTTAAATAGTATGTACGAAAAGTCGATACAAAAAAATATATTTGAAAAAACTGCTTTTTCAGAAGAAATGTTATTTTTATTTTTAAAATAACTCTTTAATTAGTAAGTTTTTCGCTATAAATTTTATTATAAAATATGTGGTAAATTTTAAGGGCTTTTTAAAAAAGTAATTTGTATTGTGTTAAGTTTAAAATTAACTGATCTATGTACAATTTAGTTGCGCAATACCTACTGTTAATGAGAGCTCTATACAGGTGAAATTGAAATCGTGGAACAAATTTTAGCTGTAATTTCTGCTCTTAGAACTGTACAACTTTCTCTAAGAAACCAATTCAATCGGAGTAACAAAAATTGACTCTTCATACAAATCGATGACCTTGGTCACAGATTTTATAATACTAACGTACAGATACATCGATATGGGAAACATTAGATAAGGTTACTCGCCCTGTTTGTTTCTGAACCAGCGTGTTCGTCTTGCGAGGGCTGAAGCGGGGTGAAGAGGGAGGCATTTATTTAAACAAATATCGCCGTTGTGTGATAAGCTTAAGGTTTATGTATTTAATGTTATCTACTAGCGACATCTAGCGACGAGTAGGGAGGCATGTATTTAATTAATGTTATCTACTAGCGACATCTAGCGACGAGTAGCGTAGCATCACTATAAAATGACAAAATATTCATAAAATAACAAGAATAAAGTGATAAGAAATGTTGCTGTTAGTTTTGTTCTTTATTTTTTTATTGTTTTAGCACATTTCACTGCTCTGTAAGACATATTTTCATTTAAACACGGGATGTTTACTCGTCGCTTGTCAGATTGCGAATGGTGCGCGAAAAGGCGGCGCTACTCAACATAGGGGAGCAAACCACTATCAGCGACTACGCTGTCGTGGAGTATTAACCACATCTAATTGTTCTCTTATATCGATGTACAGATACCTCATGTCATACAACGAAATGCGACTGCCGTAACTCGGGCTATTCTTCGGGCTATTTTTTTCACTCATTAAGAACTACCGTTACTAGCGACATCTAGGGCGCGGGCTATAAATGAAGACATTCTGGTTGCTTACCTGTAACTTCATTTGCTTTTGTTGTTTTTTTTTGCACATAACCTACTAGTATTATATTATCTGTGTTATTACTAAATAAAAATACATAATTTGAAATATGAAAAACAAAACGTAAACCACCCATTACGTTTTTTAATTGTATTGTATCAACGCCATCTATTAATTCACGCTATAAACTGGTACTGAACTAGTACGTGTCATTCCTCAACTCTGACAAGTTAAGACGAAAGTAGTTTTGATATGCATCGCCGTGATCAGATAATTTGTAGTAATTGATAATAAAGTGCATTATCGGCCTTTGTCATACTTTTTGGTTATTACAATAACCAAAACACTTATTTTTAGCAACTTTATGGGTTTTTTCTTCGTTTTGCATGAACTTCGATTACAAATCGATACTTGTCGTGCCATCTATTGACATTTTTATGAACTAAGGTTTTCGTTGTATGCAATAAGACCCCGTGCCTTGGTACCCAACTTTCTATGGAAAGTCCAAATTTTTTTTTGCTCCGATTAAATTGGTTTCTTAGAGAAAGTTGTTGTTTCATGAGCAGAAACCACGGTTAAAATTTGTTCCACGATTTCAATTAACCTGTATAATCTAGAGACATTTTTATTATTTTCGAATTATTTGTGATAATCGGCACTCGTCCTTATCTGCAAGCTTCATTTTATTAAGGTAGGTATTGATTAAGCTTGCAGTGGCTAGTTAGAGTTCTGACTAGAATCCTAAGTCCTAAGACTTAGTGAGTGCACTAAGTCAGGTAATCAAGTGAGACACAGCTTGTTGAGCACCACACTTTTATCTCAATTCGAACCCTCGGTGAACTTCTACCTTAACCGATTATCCTTGATATTGATACTTATCTCCGCCTACTTGAGTAAGGAGCTATTAAAAAACTCCCTTAAGGCCTTAAGTATCGCCAAATCGCAATATTCAATTCAAATTCTTGAAATAGTGCTTAAAGCTATCACCATGGAAAAAATATATAACATACTTGAAACAATAAAAAACAAATTGTCTTGAACAGAATCATAAAAATCACAAAAGCTATGATGAAAAAAAATAATCCTGTAAACCCTGTTTTTTGTATTCATTGCAAATTCGCTCGGAAACAAAATATTTGTTTATGTTTAAACCAACACCCAAAAATCGGCCATTTTAATACCTTCAGTTTAACTTGAACGGATTTTTTTTTAACTTATTTGAAATCCAAGAAAAGTAATAAAAACATCGAAATCTCGAGAATTTTGCGTTCGGCCTTGACGTAACCGCCGCGATGGTACTCGCACTGATCTGAACTTAAAATGAGTGGCGTTACGGTCGATATTATATTATCATGCAGCGACCTTCTCAGATTGAGTGCACTTCCCCCCTTAAGGAAGAAGCTGAGACTGAGAAGAAAGGAGTGAGCAACTTCACAGATCGCAGTTTTAGTAAGTTCAAGGCATTTTAGGAATCTGTTGCGACTTTTAAGCCTTCGAGACACACACACTTCGATTTGATGCACTTGTTGTAAGCCCAGTACTGGCCATGCCATCCGATGTCCTCTTAAACGGTACAGAGTCAACAAACTGTACACGATTCACGTATCGCGTAGGGAAAAGTGGAACTGTGCGGTTCCCGAAACTCTCAAATCTGGTGACCTCATCTGGTTCCAGTGGCGTAGCGTGGGGGGGACCGTTATCGTATGAAGAATGAAACCCGTACAGCAACGGCGCACAGTTACATTTTAAATAGCACCGGCCTTTGGGTCGTGTCACCCGTGCACAGACACAGGGCGTCGAGCTCATGGGGGCGCCAAGCACCCTGGTAGTTGGGGTACCTACCCTAACTGAAACGGCGCTGACCGCTCCATGTAAAAGGTTTTGTTGTTTTAACATAAACATTCTTAGATATTTAAAAAAAATTGCGCGCTCGCTTCGCTCGCTCTTTTTATAAATATAATTTATGTTCGTGAATATTATGCGCTCGCTTCACATCAGGAGGTTGCAAGTTCGATGTCCGGCGGGGTTCAGTTAGTATTAAGGATTTCAAATTTAGCTATATTAGCAATTAGCAGTCGAACGTGATATAACATCGATTGTAAGTATAAAAGATTTTGCTTTAAAAAAACAAGAAAAGTAGGTACATAATTGTTAATTGATTACAGAATTTGGCTGTTTTATTTCGCTCCTGACTCGCGGTCCCACCGCATTGTTCCACTGGTGGGTCGACGAGTAATTTACTGTTTACTCGTAGTCCCACCGATTCACTCTTGGCCAGTAATCGTAGCATGCATATGTATGTTGACTTTTTTTACTAATGATCAAAATAGAAAGGGGCGGCAAATTTTCGATCGGCCCTGGGCGGCGAAAACCCACGCTAGGTACGCCACTGTCTGGTTCATAGACGGTTCCAAAAAAGAGGGGTTTGCCGGTGCTGGAGTATGCGGATGAAACTCGGAGACTAAGCAGTCATAGAGTCTAGGCTCGCATGCGACGGTATTTCAGGCAGAGATGTACGCAATAATAAGATGCGTGCAAGAAAACCTTCCAAGGTCCTATCAAAATAGAAACATAATCATATTATGCTCGGATAGTCAGGCAGCCCTTATGGCACTGAAATCACATGAGATTGATTCAAAACTTACCCTTGAGTGCGCCAATGCACTTAATCAGCTAGGAAGGCACAACAACTTCACCTTATGTTGGGTGCCTGGGCACAGTGGCATCAAGGGGAACGAAATAGCAGATGAGCTAGCTAGGAACGGAGCACAGAGGCACCAGCCCAGCTATTGGACCGGAACCAATAGTGGGAGCGCCTCGTTGCATCGGAATAAGTATGCTGTAGAAATGGGCTAAGGAACAGAGTAGAACACTCAAGGCTAGTGCACCAGGCTAAAAGCATTCGACAGCGCTCATATCTGGTTTTTCGCGGAATACACGTCTAGAGCACTAACGACTTCATAGGCCTGGACTTAGGATTCTAGTAAGAAATCTAACTAGCCACTTCAAGCTTAATCAACACCTTAATAAAATGAAGCTTGCAGATAAGGACGAGTGCCGATTATCACAAATAATTCGAAAAGAGATTATACAGGTAAAATTGAAATCGTGAAACGAATTTTAACCGTGGTTTCTGCTCATGAAACTGAACAACTTTCTCTAATTCAACTTTTCTTTTTTATGTTTGACTACCTACATAGGGTGTTAAAAAAGTGCGTTTACGATTTCAAGGGGTTACTCATTATCAAGTAGGTAATAGATTACATGAAAGATATTGAAAAAATCTGATCTACAACTTTTTTCAGTTTTCCATACAAATTCTTGATTTCACTATTTAGATTTAGTATAAGAGCAATTTGAAGAGCGGATTTTTTCGATATTTTTCATATACTCTATACTTGATTTTGAGTAACCCGTTAAAGTTTCAAACGCTCTTTTTTAACATTCTGTATTTCCTACGATTTCCTAATTATCCTAAAAAGCTATAGGCTTTAAATTGAAATCTTAGGTGGGCTGATAGATCTGTCCGTGAAGTACGTAGTCGGTCCCATAATGAATTGGCCTAACTATGAAATAAAAAATTAAATGCAATCATTTTTATTTTTCAATATAGTCTCCATCAATACTGACACACTTCTGACATCGGTGAAATAACATTTCTAATCCTTTATAAAAATAATCGCAATCTTTGTCTTCAAAATGACTGAAGACGGCCGCCTGCAACTCTTCATCGCTTGAAAATTTTCTTCCCCTTAAGTCCCGCTTTAAATTTGGGAATAAGTAATAGTCGGACGGAGCCATGTCTGGACTATAAGGTGGATGGTCCAGCTCCGTGAACCCGCATTGACGCACTGCATCCTTCGAAACACCGGCGGTGTGCACGGGGGCGTTGTCGTGAAGCAACAGGACGCCTTTACTCAGTTTGCCTCTGCGCTTCTCCTTTATAATATCTCGCAGTTTATATATTAATGAAGCATAATATTCGCCGTTTACGACTGTATTGCGCTCTTTAAAATCAACCATCAAAATACCTTGAAAATCCCAAAAGATTGTGCACATGATTTTTTTTGGTAGATTGTTGCACCTTTGCCTTTCTAGGCGGCTTTTCACCCTTATAACGCCATTCCATTGACTCGCGCTTGCTTTCTGGATCATAATATAACACCATAGTTTCATCACCAGTCACTAGTCTCTCGATCACGTTCTTTGGGTTTTCTCCACAAAGATCTAAAAACTCGGCAGCACAGCGAACTCGCTCCCGTCTCTGCACAGCTGACAGAAGTTTCGGGACCCATCTTGCACTGACTTTTTTCATATGAAGATGTTCATCGATTGCACGATGGACGGTACTTTTAGAGAGCCCAAGTCTAGCTGCAATTTCTCTAATCTTCAAACGGCGGTCACTCAAAACCTCTTCTTCGATTTGAGCAATAGTATCGGGAGTGAGCACTTCTACCGGTCGACCGTCATGGCCGATATCTTCGACGGTTTCTCGCCCGAGGCGAAACTCTTTCACCCAATTTTTTACTGTGCTATAAGAGGGAGGACACTCCTTATACAGTAATACCCCGCTTAACGCGAGTGATGCGTTCCAGACAAAATCGCGTTAAGCGAAATTCGCGCATAACGGGGCACAAACAAATAACGAACTAAAATACATAGTTGTATAAATCAATGTACATTTGTTGGAGAAAATTGTCACAAAATATTAATCACTTGCACTTTTCTTAGAAAAATTGCTGTCTAAGGTTTTTGTGTCGCATTTTGTTTGCGCTCTTGCAAAATTCTAAAAACTATTTTTCTATCTTTGGAGTGACCGGCGAGTCAACCGTCAATCGTTTTTCAATTAATGAGCAGTTACGGGTCGCTATTGGTCAATGCAATCACGCCACTTAGCATGCAAATGAACCAATCAACGCATTCGCGTAAAGCGGGGTAAATTAGCGCGAATTTTAAAAGTCGCGCTATAACGAATCCGCGTAAAACGGGGTCGCGTTAAGCGGGGTATTACTGTACACACCATCTAATCGTTCTTTAATTTGGGCGGGGGATAAGCCTTCTTTAAATAGAAACTTTATGACGCTTCGATACTCGGTTTTCGACATTTTGAAAAAATACGCGACACTTTTTGTTCAAACAAACTGCTAAACTGAACTACGCTCGTCAAGTCCATGCGTGTTCGTTTATAAAGTGTCTGAGAACCGTACTATTCAATGCAACATAACATGTATCGAAATGTCGCGCAGAACTATATCAGGCCAATTCATTATGGGACCGACTACGTATAGTATAAACACGAAATTTCAACTCAGACTGACTCGGTAGTGGGTTCAATCCCCACACAGGGCAAACTTTTCTGTGATGAGCAGAATGCTCTGAGTCTGGGTGTATTATATCTACAATGTATGTATTTAAAAGTATATGTGTATGTATATCAGTCTCTAGTTGCCAAGATACAGGGAAAAATAGTTTGGGGCCAGATGACCGTGTGTGATTTGTCCCAGATATTATATTATTATAATTATGTTTGTCAGTTTGTCCTTTTTTCACGTCACCGTAGAAGAAGGAAACGAACGTCACAACAGAGCTAGAGTATGAACAAAGGTCGCATAGCACATGTGTAAATATAAATGCACTATGTGATGTGATCAGGGAAGCACAGTCTATCCCTAATGATAGCACAATTAAAGTTCTGCCACACGAAAAAAAAATATTTGTATACATTCCGCATTGGCAGGGACGGCTGTCCAAAAACTGACGTTGAGCGAATTCTGGAGTACCAGCGGAGGATGTTTGTAGCAAAACTCAAACAGTTGCGGCAGTCCACTTCGACACAAGCGTATGTCTTTAATCAGCAGATATAAACAAAATAGCTTCTCCTAATGATTCTGTCAGAAAACTTTATAATGATTATGGCCATTTATCTGAACAGCTTGTTCTACGACTTTTCTGAATTAGCTAAAAGTCAGCGGGCAACATCAGCTGAAGATTTGTTTAAAAAGTCCTAGAACAAACATCCCTCAAGCCGCTTTTCCATCGTGGGCGAGGCGAGGAGCGAAGAGAATTAAAATTGTATGGGAAAAAATAAATTCTCTTCTCGCACATCTTCGGCGGAAATAGTCTTCTTAGAGATTTGAATTCACTTCACTCCTCGCCTCGCCGGTGGAAAAGGAGCTTTAGCTTGATAGGTAGAAGCCGTAGTTAACGGGTCCTATACATTTATGTTGTTCAACCCTGTATAATTATAATTAATTATACAGGGTTACAGGAAAAGTCGTACTGAATATTAAAACACGTTATTATTCAGATGATTTCTGATGGATTTGATTCTATGATATGGTGTCCGAAACTTAACCGTTATGGAGATATTGAACTTTAAAGATTTTTTAAAAAATCCTCAATTTTTTGGCTTTTTTGTCGATTTTTTTGGGATTAGTGCTTCTGGGGATTAGTTTTTTTGATGTAACTAGTTAGAAGGCATGTCAATTAATAAAAATGATTAACCAAAACTGAACCTACTACTAACAGCTTAAAAAGACTGCATGACAACGGTTAGAATTAAATCATTTTCATTAAGTGTTTTTAAATTCGAAGCTCTCTGTTTTATAAAAAATGTATGGAACTTATTCTGCAAGTAGTTTCAAAAACTTCTACGTCTCTTTAGCTATTCAAAAATGTATAACACTTACTATTAAATAGACAAAATATTGACCAAATAACAGTTAAGTTAGCAGAGGGTACATTTTTTTGACAACTCTTTAGTCAAATTCAGCTCCAAACGAAGAGCAGTTTTCTTCTCAAAACTTTGTTTAAGGCCTTAATTCTTGTTAATAGATTCTTTAATTTACAGATTCTCATCGATTAATGAGACTAAAGGGCTTAGGGTGCATTATTAGGGTAATAGTAAGTGTTATACATTTTTGAATAGCTAAAGAGACGTAGAAGTTTTTGAAACTACTTGCAGAATAAGTTCCATACATTTTTTATAAAACAGAGAGCTTCCAATTTAAAAACACTTAATGAAAATTATTTAATTCTAACCGTTGTCAAGCAGTCTTTTTAATCTGTTAGTAGTAGGTTTAGTTTTGGTTAATCATTTTTATTAATTGACATGTCTTCTAACTAGTTACATCAAAAAAACGTACCCCAGAAGCACTAATCCCAAAAAAATCGACAAAAAAGCCAAAAAATTGAGGATTTTTTAAAAAATCTTTAAAGTTCAATATCTCCATAACGGTTAAGTTTCGGACACCATATCATAGAATCAAATCCATCAGAAATCATCTGAATAATAACGTGTTTTAATATTCAGTACGACTTTTCCTGTAACCCTGCATAGCTTGGTAACGTGACTAGGCAATGGTAGGCAGTACAATGTAATGTTCAACATGGAGGTACTTTACTGGAATTGTTTTTTCTAGGAATCAACCGACAATGCAACAAAGTGCTGTAGCATCATCCTCTCGTACTGTAAATAATAAGAGTCAAACTGAATCGAAACCGATTAAAAACCCATCTAATTTTAAACCACCGAAATACAAAGCGCAATCAGAAATGAATTTATCCCGACTATCGACGCCAAAGAAACCGAAACCAAAAGAAAAGGGGAACAATTTGATTGTGGAAACTTTCCGAAGACGGGACGATGAGCGTTCGAGTTCTGGGAAAAAGCAACCGTATAGAAGAAATCGATCAGTTTCTAGGTAAGATTCACTTGCTTTTTTAATTACCAGATTTCTTTTCAGTTATGAATGAATGAGCTATCATATCAGCAAAGTGTTTAAGGGGCCGTCCATTAATCACGTGATATTTTTTAGCAACTTAGACCCCCCCCCCCTCCCTCCTGGTGATATGTGTATGTGGTGAGGTTTTAGTCTACACATGATAGAACAAGATAACGATTAATGGATAATCTGAATATAATAATTCCCAGGTCCCATTCAAAACCGGATCGCGACGAAGGTATACACTGTCCAACATGCAAGAAACTGTTTGGAGTTTACATTTACCAATGCTCGAATGGACATAGCTCGTGCAAGGAGTGTAAGGTTAAGGGCGCAAACTGCGGCTTGTGTAGCAAACCTATCACTGAGACGCGCAACATCACCCTGGAATCTTACTTAGCTGAGGTAACGCCGATTTCATTATCATCGATCATCATCAGCCAAAAGATATTCACAGCTGAATAAAGGCCCTCCGAAAGATTTCCACGCCGACCGGTCTTGCACTGCCCGCATCCAACGGCTTCCCGCAGGTCACCCGTCCACTATTGCCTGTGCTATGCCTGTAAGTACACAATCAGATAAGCTGACTGTGATGGATGACCTACGGTGATGATATAAAATATGGTGACAGAACTTGATTAGTGAAAAGAGCTAGCTTTTTCACAAGATACCCTACAATTTCAGCGAATCATCGCATGCCCGAACACAGTGGACGGGTGCTGGTTGTGCTCCAAACTGGTTGATATGGATGCTCATCTCAAGGAGTGCCCCTTCAGTGAGCTGGCCTGTCCAGTGGACACTTGTTCGTGGCGAGGTAAGTATCCTCAAATCTAATGTTGTATGATACGAGTTAGGGTCACCCAAAGAGTGATGACATGTGCTAAGCTCGGAGTTTCCCTGTGTGATCGATCACATAAGAAATGAGGAATTCCGTAGGAGACCTAAAGTAACGAACGCAGCTCACAGAATCGCTTAACTGAAGCGGCAGATGGCGGGGAAGATATGGCGGCGGTTAGGTTTGCACCTAGTGTTGATGACGTGCATACCAGTGTGAGGTGTAAACTTAGCCGGGTGTAGCTCTTAGAACAGATGACCGTAAGCGCAAGAAAGTTCTCGAGTGGGACTGCGTGCCGGAAGACAGACCAGTAGTAAAGTAATTTCGGCTGATATGCTGATGATGATAGTCATCTCCAAATCTACATAACGTACATAGAACCGATGTAGCATCGCGGAAATACACTTCGCGCACGCGCTCTTGTCGAAATAATATACTTAGTGGTTATTTTCGTACATCTAATTTTATTTTCCTTGCACTTCTTTGGTGCTGCAGACTTCACCTAAACGTCGATGATAGTGAACCTATAACTTTACCACACAACTGCTTTCAGTGTCCCATTTTAACGGCGAAATTTAACAATACCTCATTCTCATTTCTAGGCAAACTTCCAAAATTATCTCTACACTTCGACGAAATTCATCCAGAGCACCGCCAAAGCACAGCTGATACTGAAGTGTTGATCCCCAACATCAAAAGTAACAAAACTACTATGCACTTAGTAGAAATCGGCCCTTACAATTTTTTAATACGCGTCAAATACGACGAAATCACATCCAACATTTACATGGTCGCCCAACTGTTTGGAACAAGCGTAAGCGCATCGAAATGGAGCTACAAATTTCATATTTCGAATGGGGCGAAGATGTACGAGTATTCGGACGTATGCGTACCGAATTTTGTTGCGACTGAAGACATTTACAAACAGGCTAAATGTGCAGTGTTGCCAATAGATTTCGCAATGAATTTTGTCAAAGAGGACTGTTTATCGTACAAGTTTTCACTGAAGAAAGATATACCGACTTGGAAGCATGGGTTTGGAGCCACTTCTTGGAAAAATAAATATAAATAAAATATCCCCGTCCAAGATTACGGTACGACGACGACGTTATTTATATACTAAGCAGCTGTGCTGAGCACATAACTGAAAATAGGTCTGTATAATTATTTGATAAAACTTTGATTAGTGATTGATTAGTAAAAGGAATACAAGTGTTCAATACGTTCTTGTTAACTGCTATGGCTTCTACTCATGAAACTGAACAACCTAACCTAAGGAACCCCTACAGTCAGAGCAGATTTGGATTCTCCATATAAAGTTTATGAAGTAATGTGGTCAATTTGTATGAGTCAAAAAAAATCCCCGATTGCAGAGGTTCCTTGGGGAAAGTTTGACTATAAGCCACAGTTAACGGAAATGAAACTAATAAAATGTTACCCTTCTACCAGTAACAGACTAATATTCTTGCAACTTCTTACGACTATTTGAATCCGAATATCACTTTCATACTGAACTGAATTATTTTTAAACTAAGTAACTAGGGTTTCTACTCACAAAACTGAGCGATTTTCTGCAAGGAACCCAAATTAGAAATTTTATTTCGTTTGAAATTATCCACGTCACTTTATGTATCACGAATAATTACAAAATGTACACTATTCCACGTCAATAATTTTTATTTGTTACATACATACATTGTGTATTTTTTATAATTAAATGTAAAATACACAAACCAAATCGGTTCCATTTGTATTATAGATTTACTGAACACGTATTTCATAATGTACAGTCAGCACAGAAAGTAGCTGATCAAATACAGTACTTACAACGTACCTAATGATTTGATCTTAAAGTGTTTGAATAAAATATTATTCAGACATTTTCGGAGCACGCACAGGACGTGATTAATGCGATTTTTTTTACTATTTAGCCATGTAATTTAGGCATTCAATAACAATTGGCTGCCATGCCTCGCCTAGAAAACGTTTATGGAACAACTTATGTAATTAATATTTTATTGTAGTTTTGGATAAGTTGTCTTTAATTACTTTTATTGAGAGTAAAAATTGCAAATATTTTCTACACGTTTTCAATGCTGGGAGAGGACTTTGTAGAGATTCAGTTTAAATCCGGGAAATAAATTTCTTCCCACCTTCAAATTTTATACAATTTCAAATATTTTACTGTAAACTCAGTAGCGTCTTAGTTTCTTAATCTGTGTGGTATACTAATTTATAATCACGCCCTGTTCTGTAAAGACCACCTTGTTCTGTAAAGAACAAATGACAAACATGCCACTTTTGGTAGATTTAATTTGATCAGCTACTTAAGTTACCTCATGCGTAAGGTGACCTGTACTTTAAAAACACGTACTGTACTTACAAGTGAATGGACGGCATTAGAATTAGATCTTTAAAATTAAAATTCACTTATTTAGTTCTTTAGAGGAAGCCGCCACCATATTATTAGATTTTGTTACATTACTTAAAGACATTCCCTGCTTTATTTTATAGATCAATCCATTCAAATATATATAGTTTATTATACATCATAATATATAAAATGTATATATAAATGATGGACCTATCCATGCATGACTTGTTACAAAGACAATTTATTTGAATAAATACAAGTAGATTTTATTATTTCATTTAAATATGTAGATGTATAGTTCATTCCAATCAAAAAAAAGCAAAGGTAAACAAAGTTAGTATGCAACTGACATTGACATGTGTCAGTTCCATAGTAAGTTTGTTTACCTTTTGCTTTTTTTGATTGGAATGAAGTATATGTGATATTGACTGTACTTTTTACGCATTTGAAGTTCAGGGATTTTCATATATTTCTTAGTATAATTATGTTTGAAGGATCCCTATACCCAGTCCCTGTAAAATATTATTTTTATTTTTAATCCTAAGACTTCCTTGTCAGAAATTCATTCAAAAGAAAGTTTTTTTACACAATGACTAGATAATTTCGTTTCTGATGCAAGCACCTCCTATTAGTTTTTTTATTATTATAAAATCGTAAGTGATACACACAACAATCACAACAGTGACAGTAGTAAACAACAAACTTTGGTGTTATCTAATTTCTAATAATCTAACTAAAAATATCACCACAATATCAATAAGCTACAGATATAAAAAAAATACATTCAAACATTTTGAAAATAATTATTATTATCTAAGAAATAAAATTAATTAAGGTTAAACGTTAGTGCTCCCTGGTTGAAACATACACCACTACATGCGTGAAATTTATGGTATTTCACGCCTGTTTTTAATGATATTACAGATATAAATTATAAGGGTGTAACAGAAAGGTGTGATAATACTTCAAGGTTGGCTTTTACCCATCAAACTGAACAACTTTTGTTCTACAACTTTGTTGAAATCGCAAAGAAATTTTCGGACTTTTCATACAATTTGGTTCGCCAGCTTGATCGATTTGTATGAAAAGTCCAAAAAAAATTTTGCGATTTGAACAAAGTTGTAGAACAAAAGTTGTTCAGTTTGATGGGTAAAAGCCAACCTTGAAGTATTACACCTTTCTGTTACATCCTGTATAATTTCATACATTTTGAGAAAATAATGAGTTGTTTACTTTTAGGTTGGAAAGATAAAACCAAAAATTTCGTGTGTATTTGTATAGTTTTGACCCAGGTGTATGAAATGGGGTGACTGACGTTTAACCTAAGATTAAGAAATTTTAAATTATATGAAAAATATAATGTAAGTAAATATAAAGGTTTCGGAACTACATTTCTATAAAATTTTGTGAGCAAAATAAAAATTCTGTCTCACTCTATTACTTCTAAAATCGTGACAAAAAAATATCGATCATTGATTAATGTTTTTATCTACAATTCTGCAAGATAGAATAGAAGCTATGCCAAGTTAGTACAGACTTCTCGTTTTATTCACTTAGCACTCAATGCCAACATTGCTCAAGTGAAATGAGTCAAAACCACACAAAAGCAAAACTGTATTACTACTATGTATTATGTATTACTTTTATCTTCTTTTATCTGTTTTGGTGGATATGTATCCTCCAGTGATCTGAACATATAAAAACTCATGGTATTCACCAACCAAGATAAAAATGCAATAATTATAACACTAAAATGGAATGTCACTGCTATAATTCGAGATAAAATAATAAATACCTTTATTCTATAACTTGGAATAAATTAAATAAACATTATGTAAAACAGAGATCAATAAATTCACACTTCAAAAATTTTTTTCATTTTTATTTTACTCAAAATTGTGCCAATTATTTTTTAATTTCATAAGATATCCTAAAACACACCCTGCTCAGTGTTAAAATTAAATCAATAGCTCAGTGCCAATCAAAGCTATGCGCTAAATGTGAAACACCTCTTGCGATGTACTAAATTAAACACCCAAGTTCATATACATTATTAGCCAGAAGAACCATTTGATAGAATTCTTCCTCATCAATAAATTGTACATCATTAAGATCTCTTTTGAGACAGGCTATCAGCAGGCCTGAACTTATAAAGAAACCCATTTAAGGTTAATATTTATTTGTAACCAAAATAGCACACAAACATGATCTAACACTGACAACTTCGATGACCCCCAATTTCATTATTTTTTAAGATAAAAATAGTTAAAATAGGTTTGTACTGTTCTCTCTACGCCAAACTTCCAAATTTCAAGAGTGTAACTATAATATTTATGATTTCAAAATTCTACAATATCATTTAATTTTTACTACCAAGAATCTGATTACAAGAAACAGGATCTACCCTTCAATCACTTCAAATACCTAAACAATGGTTCTTATGACTAGAAATATTAAAATTATGTGTCATGTGTTTTTATGTTATGGGTGTTATGTTGTTCCTAATTGTTGATACCACCATTATATGCATAGTCAGCCTTGTTGTGCATCACAAGTTGATTGTCAACAAAGTAGAAGCTATCGGAACAAGTCTCGAACGGTGCTGCTATCATCTCCTCCACTGGAAAACCAAACAAATTTTATAATTCACAAACTCACTGATGAATAGAATTAAGTAATACATCTCCTTCTTTATTTCAAAGACTTTTTTAAAGTAATAATAAGTTATAAAATTAAACCCTCAGACTAATCATATCTAGGGAAGAATATTTAATGTTTTTTCTCACCAAGATCAGGCGGCAGTGTGGGAAACTCATATATGTGCTCGCAGGTGTTCCTGGAGTAAGGAATGCAGAACCCAAATTCAAAGTCAAACGTTTTGAGAAGTGTGTCCCTGAAGAAGTGCTTCTCAATCATCCTGAAGTGGTTAACGGGACGAGCACCAACTGTGAACTCCACTCTGTAAAAAAAATGATATGCTCAATTTTGTAAAATGAAGTGTTTTCTATTATTCTATTCAATATAATAAAGTTAGTAAAATGAAGGATGTGTGCACTTAAGAGGCCTGCCTATGGTACTTAGCATTTTCACAAAAAAGATATCTCACTAATATTATAAAAGCGAAAGTATGGATGTTTGTTTGTTTGTTTGTTTGTTCCGCTTTCACGCCGAAACTGCTGAACGGAACTGTATGAAATTTGGTGAGTAGATAGATAAAGTACCCGGCTAACACATAGAATACTTTTTATCCCGGAAAACTTAAGGGTTCCCGGAGGAATGCTTCAAAACTTAAAATTTCCACTTCGTTACTAGATGGCGCCACCTCAACATTTTCTTTCTCTCTGGATCCAATTCTAAAGTCCACGCAGACGAAGTCGCGGGCAGAAGCTAGTTTATTATAAGTATCATATTTTAATTCACTATATAGCTTTTTTACACTTAGATTTTTGTCTTCAAATACCCAGCCCTACAAGACTATACAAGTCAACCAAAAGAATAATTTGGATAACCTAGTGATGACTCTATGAATGTACAGTAGGGTTGCCACCCGTACTATAATACATATAATTATAGAAAAATAATATAGTATGAAAAATACTATAATTCAACTGTCATGCTTTTTTATTAATTGTGACTAGATCTGGTACATAGTATAGTAATAGTGGGATTGGCCAGGTAAGTAGTATTAATCGGTTAATTATAAGTCAGGTAAGTAGGTGATTGATGTGTTTAGTTGGGGTATTGGTATTGGGCACTTTTTGTCTGGTCTGGGCACTTAATTAACTGTTCTGTAGCGGTATGGTGATGATAATTATTGAAGCATGTTGTTTGTTGATTGTTCGCAGGTGAAACATAATGAAACCAAACAGCAGTACTATATTTTTCCCAAAAGTAGCAACAAATTACTTACGTAGCTCCAACAGTCTTTAGTTTCAAGAATTGAGGTGTGAACTGATACCGCACGAATCTGCCCGCGTTTGGATCGAGGGGCTCTTCGGTCGCATCTTCAGTGCCCTCACTTTCCACCCCGAAGTCTGTTGGAGGCTTCGCAATCTCGAACAGCACCGTCCCACTTTCCAAGTCCCGAATTTTGAATCTGGTAAAATCTATGTCGTATACATTGGCGTCGGGACTGCACATATACGTGTCGGTGATTCTGTCCAGGCGCAAAACATCTTCCGGAGTAATACGGTTCGGAATTACGTCGTCTTTATTTTCTATAAGCGTTATTGATTCGCACTTTTTCCCGACTACACTCATCTTTTCAATTAAAGCGGACGCATGTAAATATGACAAACCATGTAAACTATGTGGTCGGTAATTAGAGGCACAATTTTATTATTATTTTTTTTAGAATATCAAAGCATTATTTTATTATTAGAGGTTTAATATTTTATTAGGTACATATCACAATCAGAAAAAATGAAAATTGAAAATGTCTGTCTGTCACTGTCAGTCAAGAGGACAAGACAATTTTTTAAAAGTTTCTAAGCTGTTTTACGTTCCTTTGCTAACCACCATTTACCATTTATAAAAAAATCACACAAAATATTGTAATATATCATCAACTATTTTCTACTTGCAGACGTAGGATTTTAGGGTTTGCTGTAAAAACATAAAACAAAACATCTAAAACCGATAATTTCGATATAATGTGTCAAATCAATGAACAACTAATTCGACAGGAATGTGATAATTTCCGGTTTCGTTCCAAAAGTATGATACGAAAAAGAGACAATAATGTATTGTGATAAAACAGAAAAAGTTGTATACTGTAAACTAAAGCTACATTTTATCAGTTTTCATTTTCAGATAGATTTTCCTTTTGCTTGTATTTGTGATACAAAACGAGTTATTGTATAAGCCTGCGATGTCAATTTTCTAAAACTTTATTTTCAGAACGCGTCGTTTAAGGTAACTTTGACGTAATATCCGTTGCGTCAGAGCGATGAAGCATGCGCCTTGTCATTTTCATTGGTTGGTCATAGCATAGATTAAAATTACAATAATCTCCAATCGGCCCATCGCTCAAGTCTCGGCCTGTGATAAAGTATTTAGCGGTGGTAGTGAACTTTCTGATGTGTAATTAGTGCGAATAAATTAAGTAGACAACATGCAAATCAAAGAATAGTGAGTATATTTCATTACAAGGTTAGAGGTCCGGTTGCGAAAATAAATCGATTTTTGAGTTTTCGACCAAAGAGTTGGCTTTGCCACGAATTTTGTGGAGTTACCACGTTATCAACCAGTTGTTGGGCGTGTGTATGGATTGTCCTGAGGAGATTTTGCGCGGAAATAAGGTCCAGGCTCCTCCAAATTGAAGGCCTTGGCTGACTTGGTGCTTGTGTGACAGTGACAGATCAGGTCAAGGGTAGTGGCTCGGAGGCAGATGGTCATATCAGCAGTTCAGATGGACCCATTTTTCCATGCTAAATAAATATATTGAAAAACTCATTTATGATTAATATCATGTTTTCTTTCATTTCAGCCGAGTAACTCTACCTTTAACAGTAGAAGAGGTAAGAAACAAGTTGATTTCCCTTTTTGATGGTCAAGGCCAAGAATTAGAGTTCTAGTTTACTAAACATTTTAGTACTTGTTTTTTTTTTGAAAAAAAACTTGGTTTTATTGTGTTTTGATGGTTTCTTTTACTGCTGAAGTCTAACAGCTGTTTACTTATCAGTGCATTGTTAGTACGCTCACTGTAAGACTTTAGCTGTAATAATTGCATGTAATTGTAGTAATACTGGTTAAGAGTCAAACTATTTATATGTTGTAGGAGGTAGTTCCATCTAAAACACATCAAAAAATTGTGCCATGTTGCTAATAATATTATCTATGTTTCCTTAGTTATAATTATCAATTATCTTATCTACATTAACTAAATCATTCAACTAAACCATGTCTGTCTTTGAACTGATAGGGAAACATTTGCTATATTGAAAGTTTATAATTGTATCTAAATTGTGTACACAGTCTCTGTCTTTAGCTAAGTGAATCGTTACATTTACTTGGCTAGTGTCGTGCTCTCACGTCGTGTAGACCACTATTTAAGCAATTGAATCTGCTTACCGTCCCATGTTTGTATATTTATGAACTGTGCGTATTTGTAAAAAGTAAACCTGATCTCTTTAAAAAGGGTAGTGATACATATAATTTTACAAACAGATTACCTCACAGACTAGCAGTCCCTTCTAGGACAACAACTCTGTACAGCAGGAATAGTCTTTTGATGGCAAGATTTTTAATAAGCTGAGTGATAGAAAGAAATCTCGGACTCTAAAGGTTTATAAAAAGGATCTTAAACACTGGTTGATACAGAAACGCTTCTGTTCGGTGGAGGAATATTTAAATGACTAGTTGCTACCTAAATACTTTTGACATTTTTTAATCTTATTTTTCCAATGTGCCAATGTTATTTTTGCATGCCAGCTTCTGGTAAAGTGTGCGGTCCATACAATTAATGATATTAATTATTTTACAGTGATTTTCTTTATTTTATGACAAATGTATCTACAGACAAATCCATACAACTAGTGACAGAAACACTTACTATTATTATCAAGATTACACACTCTTCAGTTGCTCAATGAAAATTTTTTGTGAAATCTTTGGGTAATACTTTTTTTTTCTAGGATTAAGCCATCAAGCCATTAAGAATACTCATTAAGCCTTCTTCCTTAAGTATGGGAAGAGACCCGTGCCCCTGCAGTGGGGACGGTATGGGTTGTTAACATACCCGTTAAGCATCCATTTAAATATATGTTAACATACTTAGATAAAGAATCCATATTGTCTCATATTTTGACTGTCTGCAAAAAGCTGACGGCCAAACATTTTACACATTTTTATCAGTGTTTTGTCAATCTTTAAAAAAAAGAAAATCATCCTTTGAAGATCTTACAGCAAGATTGAATACTTAGATTTAAGAGCAAGTACACTACTGAAATGGTGGCACTGCTGCCACAGTATGTCTATGATGATACATATACTTCATTCCAATCAAAAAAAAGCAAAACATAAACAAATTTACTATGGAACTGACACATGTCAATGTCATCTGCATACTATGTTTGTTTACCTTTTGCTTTTTTTTTATTGGAATGAACCATATGTCTGTGTATAATTAGTCTGAGATATCTGAACTAAACTAATTCTCCTGTGAGAGGATTTTCCAGATTCCTCAGGATCCATGGATTATAATAATAATAATAATATCCAGGACAAATCACACACAGTCATCTGGCCCCAAACTAGGATTCCCTGTATCTTGGGAACCAGAAAATACATTTACATACATACATATATAGATATTATACACCCAGACTCGGAGCAAACAATTCTGCTCATCACAGAAAAGTTTGCCCTGTGTGGGGATCGAACCCACGACTCTCGGATCAGAGGTCGGGATTGCTAACCACTTAGCCACCGAGTCAGTCAATTGAGTCGAGATTGTTTGAGATAAGATTAGATTAGATTAGATTCATTTATTTCATATTATCAATGTCAACTTACAAAATATACTTATTTAAAAAGATGTCAGAGGATAATATGATCGTCAAAATAAAATAAAGTAATAGTGTCAAACATGAAAAGAAATACAATGTCAATAAATGTCAAATTTAAAATAAAATAAAACAATGTCAATAAAAATATCGAATAATATGTCATTATAAAAACATAAAAGACTAAATTAATAATTACATGTCAAATCACATTTGATTTACAAATTGTAAAATAATCATAATTTAAAACTTTTTGTTAATATATTCATCTACCGAGTAGAATTCATTTTCCAACAAAAGATTTCGTAGTTGGCGACCAAACGTTTCGTCACATTCCTCATCTTTGATGACTGCGGGTAGTCGCTCGTACAGTGACGGACCGATTACACGCGGATTCTTGGTGGCGAGAGTAGTTCGTCGCGTTACCGCCTGTAGTCGACCAGTGTTACGGAGTTTTCTACCTCCGGTAGTGCGTCGGTCAAATGTGGAAATGTTGCGACGAACGAACATCAGCAGCTCGTACAGGTATAATGAGTAGAGTGGCATGATACGCAATGATTTAAACTGCTCCCTGCAAGTGTCTCTTGAGCTTTTGTTTAGCAAGAAGTATCTTCTAGTAAAAAGTATCTTATGTATTGTCCATCCTTTACATAAAATGATGCCAAAGCAGAATAATGTCTTTTAGTGTAGCATAGTGATTAAACAGACAGACACACTCAGTTTTACATATTAGTAGTGATTAACTAACACCTACGTTAATAACAAAATAAACAACGAAATGTGGCAAATCATGAACAACTAACATTCGTAAATAACTGAGCAAGAAATATTGGTTTAATTCAGAGGATGACATGTGTTATTTATGGTTAGGTCAGCGTATGTGGTGTGAGTAAATCAAGGCAATGTAACACTTCTTGATTTTCTACAAGTTACTGTGACGTAACTGCTTTACTATACATGTAGAGGCAAGTTAATATGGCATTATTAAATGAAATCAAATTATCTTTCTTTTTCTTTTAAATCAGCAATAAAAGAAAAGACAAGTGAAGGAAAGACATACTCAGTTTTGCCTTTATAATATTTTATTATTATCATTTATTTAAAAGTAATTAATTTATGTTTAAAAATAATTGATAATGCTGAACACATTAAAATGACTGACTTCAACCATAACGACTAAAATTTGGCTGTAATATTTTTTTATTAAAATTGGTTCATAATCGGCAAAAATACCACATATCCAAATAAAAACTTACAGGTGAATTTGAAATCTTCTTTTTAGAAAAGTGGTTAGAACAAAAATATTAAAAAACAATAATATGTTTTTTATTTTACATTTTACGTCAGAGAAGAAAACTCATATACATATTATAAACCACAGATTTGCACCTTAAAATCTTTGATACATATAGGGTAACATTAAATTAGTTCTTGATACGATAGGCTATGCATGTGCTTATGATAACAAACAACTTTCCCTAAGGAACCCATAGTCAATACGCAAAAAAAATGTTTGACTCTTCATACTAATTTGGCCGGTCAGTTGCTCGATTTGTATGGAGACTTCAAAATTATTTATGCTATTTGTCTATGGGTTCCTTAGGGAAAGTTGTTTGTTATCATGAGCACATGCATAGCCTTTCGTATCAAGAACTAATTTAAAGTCACCCAATATAAACCATATCACAGATAGTATGCCATTTGAAAAATTTTAAATTTTATCAGCAGAAACAGTTTTTGGCCTTGGAATTTCTGTTTCATTATTATTTACGTAAAACAGTTTACTAATGCGTCACTTTAATGGTTCTATAGGTTGTACTCTACTTGCAATGTAACAATTATATTCCTTTTAAATATCAGTGTAAAACGTATATAAACCTATTGTTAATTTAATAATAAAAAAATTAAGAATTTATTTACTTTCAACAAACATTCTTAATTATTCATTCATGCTTCAGTGACTCAAGTGATCCTGCAATGGGTACGATTGCGACATTGACTGTAGCTACCTATAATTATGTCATAACATAACATACATATAATTGTATTGACGGCAGTAGGAAATACCCTCCCATCAAGGTTTGCTTACAGCACAAGTTTCATAATTTCTGTCATCACAAGTTAGAATCTCTTTTGTTTTCATTATTGTTTACCTATGTTATTCTACATACATATCTGTTATATGTGTTTTTTAAATAACATTGTGGGTGGGCAAGGTTGTCTGGAAGAGATTGCTTATAGCAATAAGACCGCCTACCTTTACAATCCCATAATTATGTATGCTACTTATACTTACATATAGATTATGTGTACTAAAAAAGTGAACTTAAATAAATATCTATCAACGTAGAGACAAAACAATAATTTAATAAGACACAATTTTATAGA
The DNA here is from genome assembly GCA_958295455.1 of Coleophora deauratella. Classification (NCBI taxonomy): domain Eukaryota; kingdom Metazoa; phylum Arthropoda; class Insecta; order Lepidoptera; family Coleophoridae; genus Coleophora; species Coleophora deauratella. The sequence goes on along the minus strand of OY282409.1, from coordinate 4,939,217 downwards.
ATATTTTAGGTTTTGTATACAAGTTTTCGTATTTAATAACCATATTCCTTCCTTAAATAAGTCCTTTAATATGTATACATTACTTGTTAGCCTGTTTGTAAGTTTCATATAGGCAATCCAATGCTTTACTAGTCGAGTCAAAAAAAAAAACAGCACTAAACTCACTGCTGCACTTATAGCAAGATAAATTGTATGTAAAAATGTATGTAAAACAGATTTATAACATGGAACGAGCTTACATTCATATACCAAAACACTACCCTTCACTGAGGCACTCTGGTAAAGATTTTTGATGACATCACTCTTATGAAGCAACCAGTAACACATACAATAGATCTTAGTGCATACCATTTTACACTATGAGACTGACTCGATGGCTCAGTGGTTAGCGATCCTGACTACTGACCCCGAGAGTCGTGGGTTCGATCCCCACCCAGGGCAAACATTTCTGTGATGAGCAGATTTGTTTGCTCTGTGTCTGGGTGTATTATATCTATATATGTATGTATTTAAAGCGTATATGTGTATGTATACACGGAAAATGGGCGCACCTGTCGCCTGGTTGCGGAAACACGCCCGTCCTTATTATTATTATTATGTGTATGTATATCAGTCTCAGATGACCTTGTGATTTGTCCCGAATATAAAAATTGAGTGATTTATTTTATTTATGGAACTGATTGTGAATCTTTTGTTTCGTGGATGGTGATCTATCAGATTCTAAATTCAGTAGACGCTAACGATACATGGTGTAACAAAAGTATGTAGCTTAACTTGAAGATTGACATCTACTTGTTAAACTGAAAAACATTGGTTCTATGACTTGCTGAAATCGCAAAAAAGTTTTGGACACACTCCTACAAAGTTGGCAAATGATCTTTTTCTATGAAAAGTTTCTTGTTACAACTCATTGGATAATGCAACATTGGAAGCTCTGTTTAAAGAACCAATTTTATTACTTTATTTGAATAGACTGTGCAGAGTGCAGATAGTTCCCTGTTCGCCGTCGGAGTCCACAAGGGAACAAGGGAAGGGAATATGAATTTACCAAAGATAACAGTGCCCTCTCTGGGAGCCAAAATTTTTAAATTTGATTTAAGTAGTAACTGTTATTATAACATTTCAATCTAATCATTTACACATAACCCGCACATATACACACCCTCAAACCCTATAACGGATCTTTTTCCGTCTCTATACATACCAGTATTAGTATTTAGGCTTGATGGTAATTGAATTGAAAATGAAGCCGTTCTACTACTGCAGTGGTAAAACAAAAGTTGATAATTATATGAAAAATAAGTTTAAATATCCCAATATATTATGACTAATAATTAATTTCTCTTCAACAGTATCAAGTCGCCCAGCTGTTTTGCGTGGCGGAGGTTTCTAAAAACGAAACCGGTGGCGGCGAGGGCATAGAGGTCGTTAAGAATGAACCGTTCAAAGACTACCCGCTGCTCGGTAAGTGGCCAATTACCCACATTATTGACATTGGAGATGCAAATTGACTGTAATTATTGGATACAAATACAGGGCTTGACAGGTTAAAGTTCAGAGCTCATAAGTGTGACAGGAGCAGAAAAAGTCTCAACAATTGTATTACTTAATTGTATTAAATATAAACGCGTATTACTTTAAGTGCTATAATTAACTTTATGCTGAATGAGATATGAAGCAGTTATTATCTGAACCAGACATAAGACGTATAGTAGGCCTCCCTGAGACGGTGCACACGCATCACTAGCTGACTCATTCATTAGTCTACCTGGTACGAAGCCGTACAACACATCTTCCGGCCCGCGATCGCCACTCATTCATTGATATGTATCGATAACCAATACACAGTATCAAACGCATCTCCACAATCGTAGTGTTGGATGTTCCAACAGATAGATGGATTTGCTATAAGTTTGACATGGTTGGATGCGCAGGATGAAGATATTGCATAAGTGCAGTGCATCTTGTGGCAAGCCTATGTCTAACAGCGGATCTTGGCTGACAATACGAGTATTTCTGCCTTTTTCTCCGGTTCCATCTGGTTCCATTAGACAATTGCTTTTAGGATTGAGGGCTTTTCGTACTCGCCATCCCGGAGTTGTACAGACCTAACAGCCATCAACAAATATACATTAAAAAAAATTACCTACTACAGCCCTCGCCATTGACACGTGCCAAATAATTATACTGTGTGTTATCGTGTCTAAGTAACAAACAAAGGCGTCGTCATAAGGTTTGGCGTTTCGCACTGATAGAGTAAATACTTGTCCTATTTTTCTAAGACAAGTACCCAATAATACGTCGTAATTTGCGACGAGATAGACTGTGTGACTGTCTACGTTTATACAGATATTGTATACATAACTTTAATGAATGCTAGAATTACTCGCAAAATTATCTTCAGTCTTTGATTTTGTATTTATTTGATACATACTTACTCAGACATTGTATTTTAATTTCATGTTTTTTTAACTGAACTCAGGATAGTTAAAGTTCCCCTAATCTTCGAGAGTACCCTTAGGGTTAGAAGGAAAGTCTGATCTAATACATAGAAACTCCCCAAGGAGTTTAATCCTTCTGGTGAATATTTACAAGTCCTTGTTTGAGCGTATGTAGTCCCTTCCTATAGTATACTTGGAAACTAAATTGGATCCTTTAATACTTAATTTTATAATTCGGCTCTAGATTTATCTGACTACATTTACATGCCTTAGAAAAGGAAAATATGAATCGAACGAAAAAAAAACTGCCGATTGACTATTCCTTAATACCGAAATCGACATGAGCAGTATTTTTTAATATATCCCATTATCTGCATCAGATCTTTTTTTTATTTTAATATTTTTTTTTTACTCGTTAATAGAACAAGGCCTCAAAGCCTCGGAAACGATTAAAATGGGCCCCGAGTGCACTGTATGTCCGTCGTGCTCTGAAAAGGACACCGATGGTAAAACTGAGCTAGATTTACAAACATCTTAATCCGTAGTACATGAGTTCTGTAGAGTTGAGTTCTATCAGCTAATTAGCAACTGACTACTGAGTTGGTAGCATCTCGGCCTCTTTTCAAACTCAAACAATCGCCACTAACAGTTGAGATATGTTTTTTTGCAGTGGTCAGTGCTAATTTGATAGTATATTTTAATTTGTTTCGTTTTTGAAAAGTAGGTTAACCGTAATAATTAAATTATCAACGTATTTTTGATATTATTTTTAACCTATTTTTTTTGTTTCGTGGTTATCTTTTTATTTAGCTTTTCTATTATTTTCTTGTTATACATATTAATATAGTTTAGAATACATTGCTACCTCAAGCAAAAACATATACATAAATAAACAATTTGAAGCGTTATATATTTTACATATAAACCAGTTTATTTTCCACCATTTCTCTTTTTGGGTCATACTCGTACATACAGACAGACAGACAGACAGACAAATCATTTATTCAAAACAACGACACATAAAAACAAATTAATACAACGGGTAAATGATTATACACTACATACGTTTACACGACGTTCTTTCATTACTGTAAGTCTAAAAGAGGGCGGAGAGAAAAATAAATTGTAACACCCGTATTCTGTCTAGACAGAGAGACAGACGGACCGATACGATGTGATGAAATTGTAAGACTTCTTTATATAAAAGTTTGACTCCGGAACCCTAAAACATCCAACAGAGAAGGAATTCACTTTTCCACAATGCCTCCACGTTAATTATAGCTCTCGCCTGTTAGTGTCAATCCTGACCTTCTGCTCCACAATTAACCTTATATGTTGCTGTACAGAACAGAAAATAGGGCAACGTAAGAGGGTTGTTTGAATCAAACAGGGCCGTACTCAGGTTTACCGTTTTCTGCGATATGGAACTTTAATAAAGAAATAAATAGGTGGAAGTCTAAAGCTCCCAAATCAGGGTATGAATTCAAATTTGGAAAGCTTGTCGTTGAAATGTAAAAGTGAAAGAAGTATTATATTAGTATTATATTATCTTATTTATATAAGTAGATAATGCCTAGCCAATAAAATATAATAATCTTAAAAAATAATGACAAAAAGATATTCAGTTACATTAAAAGCATTTAACCGTGGGAGAGCCATGCTTCGGCACGAATGGGCCGGCTCGACCGGAGTGATACCACGGCCTCACAGAAAACCGGCGGCGTGAAGCAACGCTTGCGTTGTGTTTCGCCGAGTGAGTGAGGGTACCCCCATCCCATTTCAAAGGTCGGCAACGCACTTGTGACTCCTCTGGTGTTGCGGGTGTCTATGGGCGGCGGTAATGTCTTACAATCAGGTGATCCCTCTGCTCGTTTGCCACCTATAACTTAAAAAAAAACACTATAGCACCGGTTTTGATATTTTCGGTAGTTCCGCATATTGTACATTAGTCCGGTTCTTTTTCTTAGGTTTCGTCTACCGTGATTAAATCATACATAGGTTATTAATACCTTTTAAAACGTATTGTTAGCTATAATATTTTATTTATTAGGACAAGGATAAAGTTATAGAGACGATTATTCTCTTAACATTAGACGAATATCCTAGAGTTTAGGACCTAAACCGTAAACGATACCAAGGAACCGTCTCATAAAACTACAATTATTACATTGCGTAATCAAATCAGTGAATTTGTAAGTAATGTCTAAAACGGTCACGCACTGTAAATCGAATTGTATAATACTTGTAAATTTTCGTTTTATGAATCTGCCGCTCTGAAGTCGCAACAATACTTTGTTCATTTACCTGCACTTAAATTTGGAATGCACTATCAACTTGCGGGTCTGTTCATGGCGACGCATACGCATATGACATCATACAAAGACGTTTGCACAGATGTATCGATGTGTTTGGTTAGTACCGGGTGCCGACTGTCTCGATTATGATTTTGACACATTTAGCAACAACGAACTCTTGTAAGTAATGAGTATTTGTTCACTACAAAAGGCGGACACAGAACTGTTAAAAGTAGTAATTTAACTATCTGTTTTATGTGACTTCGGCATTAGCGGAACGTGCCAAAAATATACAAAAAAATGTTGCAGTCTTTTATAGATTATTTTTCTCTCATAAATAACTAGTGTAACTAGTTTTTTAGATAAAGGTCAAGAAGACGTGACACTGCATACCTAAATTGAAAACTTGTTTTAAGTAGGTAAAAAAAGTCTGCTCCACTCTTTGCTATGAGTTTCCAAAGAATTTAAATTATTCGTTTTTCAGTAGTAAGGGATTGGTACATTCTGGCTCACTTTATTGTAACTTCGCCGGGGGACCCCCCACGCGAATAAAATTTATTTAATTATACCGCGAATCAGTGTAGTAGTAAGGGATTGGTACATTCTGGTATAAACCGCGAAGTGAGGCGTGTGCTATAAACCGCGAATCAAAGCCGCGGATTGGGAGTCGCGAATCATGTGATTATTCCGGTATAAACCGCGAAGTGAGTTGTGAGGTATAAACCGCGAATCGTATGATTATTCCTCGGATGATTAAAATAGCTACGTTTTGGACAAGTTCAGACACGATTGATGCAGGGTGGTCAGTTACAAAGCGTCGGCGTGGGACAAAAGAAAACAATAGATACAAGGCGCTTCGCTTCAATTGTATGGTGGTTTATTGCAGCCTTTCTAGTTACTCTGTTGTTTTTTAACACTACCTAACACAAGGTTCTTACAGTTATTTATTTTACAATGGGCATTCCTCGGATGATTAAAATAGCTGCGTTTTGGACAAGTTCAGACACGATTGATGCAGGGTGGCCAGTCACAAAGCGTCGGCGTGGGACAAAAGAAAACAATAGATACAAGTCGTTTCGCTTCAATTGTATGGTGGTTTATTGCAGCCTTTCTAGTTAATCTGTTGTTTTTAACACTATCGTTCTCAGTTGGGGGTTTTCTGCTTTTGTTTGTAAGGGTCTTTTTTTTGTGCTGTTGATCGTAAAATTAATCACCTTTGGATGTCGGTACTTGGAAACAAGATGTTGTTTTGTATTTTTTTATACCATCTAAGTTTGTGAATGCGAGTGTTAAAGTGTGAAATATTATGCGTAGCACAACCATATTTTTGATGTTGTGTGAGTGAATCAATGATATAAAAGCTGACCAAGTCCAACCAAGAGCACAGTACGTCTCGAACCCGCAGTGGTTCTCAGCTCTTCCAAAAAGTGCCTTCTACAGGATCCACCATGTCGGTAAGTTTCATTTTTATAACTGTTTATCTTTCTGTTGTTTGTAACATGTGATTTCTAACTTCCTTATTTCGATAATATTGATGTGTCTACTTCTATGTTGTGTATGTAGCTCCATGAACTGCATTGTATATCTGATTACTACAAACCCGTTAAAATAATATCAGGGGTTTGACTTAATAACCAAATTAGGAACGACTCGAATTTTATTTTTTCTATTGCAGATAACAAACTCCAATTATGACTACACATTGAAGGGATTTTACTATCCAGATATAAGTGACGAAGAAACCAAGGATTTACCTACCGGTAAAGCTAACTCAAATATCGTAAAGCGGAGTAACAAGAACATTGAAGCATTTTTTGAGAAAACGAAGAAACGAAAGACTACGACGTGTTCTTCAAACGTGGGGTATGCAAATAGTGATGGAATTTCGTATATTTCATCGAATAACAATGATAGCACCCCTGCCAGTCATTTAATCAAAATAGAGCTATACGACATTGAGAAGCTGAAGGATGTCCAACCTACCGACTATTGGAAGCACGCTGACATACGTGTGAAATATTACGTCGAGTCGGAAGAAGATAAAAATTATCAAAACACCCGCGATGTTATTTACAGTATAACAAAGGAAATTGCAAACAAAACAAATTGCAAGAAATATTTCATTGAAACCAATAATGGGAGACAATGAGTAGCTTTCTCACCAAAGTACCACGTAGCACGTATTCTCTATTGTACAGCTAGTAGTAAGATTATGTTGTTCATCCCCACCGTTCGCGTCGTCAGCAGGCGGAGTCTTATAATAGCGTGCTCCTACCTGCGAGCTCTCAAAGATCTCTGAACCCACACCATGGACTCTGATCTCTACAACTCTTCATTCGACGAACACCTATATCAGCTGTGTCTCGACGCTGAGCAGAACGATGTCGATCGCCTCTTTATTCATCAACTCTATCAACTGTGCCACGACGCTGAGGACAGCGAAACCGATCGTCTTATTTACCAACTGTGTGAATCCGCGGAGCGAGAACACATCAAACCGTAAGTTTTCAAGTCATAACATGTTTATTTTTACAAATGTAAGAAGTGTTTTACCTGCTAGGGAATAACAAAAAAATGTTAGTGAGGGGGATGTAAACTATAAAAGTGCTCTATTTATCGTTTTAAGTATTACTATTGATTTGAATCTCTTGTATTACGGTTGTGCAATGGATCCAGTAATAATGTCTTTAACAAGTGACGATATAATTTTACTGCCCAAAGAACTTCTTATAAATAAGTTTCACAGATATATAAGAATGTGGTATAATGTTAACAGACTTCCACAGTGTATGTTGAAAGATATCGATATCATACCTTATTTTACTCCGTGTCCAGGGCATTATAATAGAACCGTAGATGAAATGTTTGATGAAATAGATGGTGTTTTACAAATGCAAGCTTATTGTAATTTGTGTACTAGTGTCCATAATTCTAACTTACCATAAAATATATTTGGTAAGTATTAATGAGTAAAGAACTCGTTAATCCCTAAAAATAATACATAAATTTCTAAAAAAAATATTCTTTTTCAGTTCATGCGAACAAGTTGGTGGCAAACGAAAAGCTCCTGGTCATCATCATGATTCTCCAAGCAAGCGTTTCCGGTCAACTGAACCGGTTCCTTCCACATCCAACGCAGCACAACCAACGAATTCAACAGTTCCTGAAATATCTGTAAGCGATATAGATAATAATACTGATTCTTCGAAAATTTTGTGTTCAGTATGTAAAGTTTTTGCAAGTAAGAAGTATTTTAACAATCACCTAAAAAGCAATGTCCACAAGGAAAACTTAATAAAAAAACACACAGATTTTAACAATGTTCAAGTAATTCAAGAGAGCGCTTTTCAGCAAAGAGTAGTAACTTATCGTATTAACTCTGAAAGCAGGTTACAAGAGTTTGAAACTCCTGAATCATTCCTTTTAAAAGTTAAAGAAACTGTTATGTATTTATTAGATAAATCTCTTCAAGATTTAACAGCGGTAAAAGTTAACTGCATTTTGCATGCAGATTTTTTTCAACAAACCAAAAATATACATAACTCCTTTGATTTTCAAACTTTAAATTATACTTATTTTCAAGGAGATGACTCTCAGAGTATTTACAAAATTATGATAAACGAAATTTCTGAGAAAGTCGGTAATTTTGAGCGTAAAGACAGTGGCTGGACGCTGAAAAAAATTAAACATATAGATATTAATATAAATAAATTTAATCCATTGCGGGGTTCGTCGTTCATAGATTTGCCTCATGACATAAAATGCAAAAAAGCGGTAATCAATGTAAAAAACAATGATTTCGAATGTTTCCGATGGGCTGTGCTTTCTGCTCTTCACCCCGTTACCAAAAACGCTGAAAGAGTCAGTAGTTACGTCAGTGAAAGAAACTCAATAAGATTTGACAATATCCCATTTCCAATGAAGTTAAAGGATATTTATAAATTTGAACAATTAAATAATATTAGTCTAAACGTTTTCGGGTTAGAATTCGACAAGATATCTAAAAAGCATAATATTATTGGACCATTGCATCATACAAAACATCGTCAGAGTGTACACATAAATTTACTGTATATAAATAATGGGGGCAATGGTCACTATTGTTTCATTAAAAACATATCGCGGTTAGTAAGCCAGCAAATTACATCGAAACATGGTGTAGTGGAGATTTGCGATGGCTGTTTGCTGTGGTTTTCAAATCATGAACAGTTAGTTAATCATCAAAATTACGATTGCAGTCACGTAAAAATAGAACTGCCTAATGATAACCCCAGGAAAAATAACTGGTTTGGAGAGACAGTGCCTAACAATAGAATAACCTTCGATAAATTTAATAAAAAAATGAAAGTCCCTTTTGTAGTGTATGCTGACTTTGAATCATTTTTGAAACCGATTCAAACGTGTGTTAATGATCCTAATATCTCGCATACTAGCAATGTGCAAAAGCATGATGTATATAGCTATGGCTATTACGTAAAATGTTCGTATGATAATAGTCTCTCTGTATATAGGAGTCATACCGGGCAGGACTGTACACAGCATTTTATGCAATCTCTAAGGGAAGATGTTTCAAAAATAGTTAAAAAAAATACTTTTCATGTAAAACCATTACCGCTGACTGATGAGAACAACTACGATTTAATTAACTGTAAATACTGTTATATTTGTGAGAGGGAATTAACCCAGGAATCTGAAATATATTATGATACACAAACCGGATCTTACCGAGGAGTAGCTCATACTATATGTGCTTCTAATTATAGAATACCGAAGTTCATTCCTATCTTATTGCACAACATGAGTAACTATGATGCTCATTTTATTGTACATGCTCTTAATTTTGATGACGGTGATATTGAAATCATACCCCAAAATAAAGAAAAATACATATCATTTTCAAAAAAAAATAGCATTAATAATCAAATTATTGAGTAAGGATTTTTAGATTCATTTAAATTTATGTCTTCTAGTTTAAACAAATTGGCATCGAATCTTAAAACTGATCAATTTCAAGAATTACATAAAAATTTCCCCAATGAAGAAGATTTTAAAAGACTAATTAGAAAAGGAATATTCCCTTATGATTATATGACATCGTGTGAAATCTTAAAACAAACATCTTTACCAAGCAAAAATAATTTTTATAATTCTTTGATGAGCGAACATGTTTCCGATGAAGATTATTCACATGCCCAGGACATTTGGCGTCATTTTAACTGTCAAAATATGTCTGATTATTCCGATCTGTATTTAAAAACCGATGTTCTATTATTAACCGATACTTTTGAAAATTTTAGGTCGTTGTGTATACAAACATATGATTTAGATCCAGTGCATTACTACACTGCGCCCGGATTAAGTTGGGATGCAATGCTGAAATACACAAAAGAATGCTTAGAGCTACTGACAGATTTTGACATAATTGCCTTTGTTAAAAAGGGCATAAGAGGGGGTATTTCTCAATGTAGCAAGCGTCACGCGAAAGCTAATAATAAATTTATGCATACTTATGATAGCTCCTTGCCATCTTCATACCTAGTCTATTTAGATGCTAATAATCTCTACGGTTGGTCCATGTCACAGCATCTTCCCATTGGAGAGTTTGAATGGGTTTCTCCAGAAACCAACTTCTCGGTTCCGGATGATTCAGATCACGGGTTCATACTAGAAGTGGACTTAGAGTATCCAAAAGAGTTACATGATTTACACTCGGACTTACCTTTTTGTCCCGATAACATTTGTGTAGGAAATAGTAAAGATAAGAGGTTAGTTCCAAATTTGAATAGAAAAGAACGTTACATTATTCACTATAGAAACCTAAAACAATGTATAGAACAGGGACTTCATTTAACAAAAGTACACAGAGTGCTCCGTTTCAAACAAAAAGATTGGCTTAAAAAATACATTGAATTAAACACGGATCTTCGTAAAATTGCTAGATCCGAATTTTAAAAATATTTTTTCAAGTTAATGAATAATTCAATCTTCGGAAAAACTATGGAAAATATCGAAAAGAGAGTTAATGTAAAGCTACTAACACACTGGGAAAATCTTGGAAAGAAACTAGGGGCCCAAAATTTAATTGCTAAACCCGAGTTTCATAGTCTCTCAATATTTTCAGAATCACTGGTAGCTATTCAATTAAATAAAACAAAGGTTCTTTACAATAAACCAATTTATTTAGGTTTCTCCATATTAGACATTTCAAAAACATTGATGTACAACTTTCACTATAAATATATGAAAACCAAATATCAAAACAATATTAAACTGTTATATACTGACACAGATAGCTTTTTGTATGAAATATATACTGAAAATTATTATAATGACATCAAACCCGATTTAGAAATGTATTTTGATACCTCTGAATATTGTTTAAATAATAAGTACGGATTGCCTCAAGTGAACAAAAAAAAGTTAGGTATGTTCAAAGATGAAAATAATGGGAAGATATTTAAAGAGTTCGTAGGACTGCGGTCAAAGATGTACGCAATCGATGTTGAAGATGACTTTATAGCTAAAGCGAAGGGTGTTAACAAAACTGTAACAAAAAAATTTGTAATGGAAGATTACAAAAATTGTTTGTTTAATAAACAAATTAAGATTTCTGAGATGCTGAGATTTAAATCTATTAAACATATTATTTATACACAAAAAATAAATAAAGTCTCCTTATCGTATAATGACACTAAACGACACATAATTCAAAACGGAACTGATACTTTGGCTTGGGGACATTATAAAATAAGTACTTGATTATATTAATGAATGTAAATAGTATATAAGTAAATATATTTTTATATTTTTACCAAGATTTTTGTTTGTAAAAATAATATTTTTGTTAGGCTTAATTTCTGTATTTTTTTAAGAAGGCTTTCCATATAAAGGTCTTTGTAATGATAATATTTTTCTGTAATTGTAATTTTTGTGTTGATAGTAAATATATAAGAAATGTATAATTTTTGTATATAAAATCGCTATGGCGATGGTACATTAATTTCTCAATTGTTAAATAATATTTTTGAGAATTGAAAGTCTTCAAAGAAATTTGATCGCTAACAATTTAACTTGTTTAATTTTAATATCTTGTTAAATGTTTCCAAACTGATGTTTTTTTCACTTGTGTACTTCTGTAATTATAATAAAATACTAAGATTCAAATTTTTTATTTCATTTCAACTCAAACCTTCTGAGAAGTCACACTAAACTTACCTAGTATGTATCACTTTACTCATCCATTCACAGCTATTATAGCGGGTCCTAGTGGATGTGGTAAATCAAAATTTGTTACAAATTTTCTCAACTTCTCTAAAGAAATGTGTAATGTTCATTTCGAACAGGTGTTGTGGTGCTATGATGAAATGCAGCCTTTGTACAATTTAGACGGTGTTACTTACAGTCAAGGAATTCCCGATATGAATATGTTTGATGGAAAATTACCACAACTTCTAATAATAGACGATCTAATGCGAGAATCAGATGGTAGAATTGTTGACATTTTTACGAAAGGCAGTCACCATAGAAACTTGAGCGTATTCTATATCACACAAAATCTATTTCACCAAGGTAGGGGTCAGCGTGATATTTCTCTGAATTCCAGTTACATAGTATATTTTAAAAATCCAAGAGACCGAACACAAATACGTCATTTAGCACGTCAAATATTTCCAGACAATTCTAAGTTTGCAGAAGAAGCATACAAAGATGCAACCACCGAACCCCACGGATATCTTATGATTGATTTAAAACAAAATACAAATGATATGTGTCGTCTCAAGACAAAATTATTTCCATTTGATAAACACTATGTAGCTTACGTACCGAAGAAGGGATATAAATATGATGTGCATCCTCCAATCGCTGTTAGTTTCAAATGACGACTGAAGAAACAACACCACAAGTGTTACATATGGATCGTCATATTTTGAAAGCATTTAAACCCAAGTACCGCAAAGTAATTTTACGTGCTGGTAGTCGCGAACAAATTGATCATATTTGTATTTGCATTCAAAATATATTAAAGGATATAAAAATATCTGAATCACGAAAGGAACCAACATTCAGTTTCATAAAAATGAATTGCTTTTTTTCTTCAAACGTTTTAAAATCCTCGTAATAAATATTAAATTTAAAGTACTGCGTGAAATTATCGAGACGTAAATAAATATAATATCCATAAACATTTTGATTCAGTTCTGAACAATGTCTGGAAGAGTAACTACACACCGAGACTTATTAAAAGCGTTACACACTCTTAAACCGAAATATCGTACAGCTTTATTGAAAGTTTGTGGCGAGGATGAAATAAACTGTTTGTGTGAGTGTATTTTTAATATACTGAAAGGTAAAATACCCCTTGAAGATAAAGATCGAAAAAAGTTAAGCAAACATAAATCTTTACTAAGAACATTAGTTTCTAAAGGAAAAAGTAAATCAAAAAAACGTATTATTGTACAACAAGGAGGAGCTTTCCTACCGATTATACTAGGCGCTGTTCTAAGTGGATTATTAAGTACGTTGACATCAAGTTGAAAATTAAATATTATATCATGGAGTACACAAAAAAAATGATTTTAGTAGAACCAAGTGTAATAGAGCGATTAAAACAAGAAAGCACAACTGAAGCTCCGACATCTCGGTTAGATGGAGAAATGCAACAAATTCTGAAAAGTAAGAAGGACGATCGAGAAAAGTGGAAGTTGTATTTACAAATACTACAAAGATATTTGCATTTCACTGGAGAAGAACGAAACCCAATAAGATTACCATTGTTAGATATTGAAAACATAGAAACAAACGAAAGCAATTCAATTAAACAATCCTCACCACCAGAAGAGGACGTGTTGAAGAACTCAGTTTATTCTAATTCTCATATGTTAAAATCAATACCAAAAACGTACGTAAAGAAAGGTGAATTGCTTATTCAAACTTTGGAGGGAAATAAAGACAAAATTCATTGGGATGCTTCAGGAACTGTTTTTATTAACAACCAAGCTATTTTAGGCAGTAATATATTGGATTTGTTTAACGATGTATTAAGACACCTTAAACGTCCAAGACCACAAGGATGGGAACAATTTTCAGCTTTCCTTAAAGAAGTCAATGCACCTATAAGCTGTCTCGGCAACCCAATTTACATTAAAAAGGTATGCTCTTTGGAAAATAACACCAAGTCATCGGAAAATATTACTCATCCTGAAGTATCAGAAAGGTATTCGTTTGAAAGTCCTCAGGAATCCGGAACAAAAAGTAAAATAAAGAAAAAAATTGCATGGCAAAGATGGATCCCTTACTAGGCATAGAAAGAATTTATTATAATGTAGCACATCCGGCTGGTTATAGTAGTGTAGAAAAACTTACAGAAGCTATGAAGAATAAGATGTCGAAGAAAGAAGTGCAGAAGTGGTTGCAGTCTCAAGAAACGTATACCCTTCACAAACCAGTTTTTAGACGATTTCCAAGAAACAAATATATTTTATCTAACTTCAATGAACTGTGGCAAGCTGATTTGAGTGATATGCGCACATATTCTCAATATAATGATGGGTACAATTACATATTGTGTGTTATTGATGTTTTTAGTAAATATGCTTTTGTAAGACCTATTAAAAGAAAAAACTCAGACACAATCAAAACTTGTTTTGAAAGCATATTCGCTGAATCAAAAGCTACCCCTCGACATATTCAATCAGATAAGGGCACAGAGTTTGTTTCTAAAGATGTTAGAAATTATTTCGAAAGTAAAAATATTAATTATTATACAACTAACAATCCTGACATCAAAGCTAGCATAGTAGAACGATTTCAGAGAACTTTAAAAATGAAAATGTGGCGTTATTTCACACATAAAAATACCTATAGATATATTGATATTTTACAACAACTTCTGTATGCTTACAATCATAGTTTTCATAGAAGCATAAAAATGAATCCGTGTGATGTTAATTCCAATAATATTATGACAGTTTGGCGTAATTTATACGATCACGACAATTTAAAAACCAGTCCAAATCAGTCGTATTATAATATTAAAATAGGGGACTATGTAAGGATAACTAAATATAAACATATATTTCAAAAAGGCTACGAAACTAACTGGAGTGACGAAATATTTATAATAGCGTCTGTGATTAGGAGATCACCCTGGACTGTTTACACTCTTAAAGATTTAAAAAATGAACCAATAATAGGTACATTTTACAAAAGAGAATTACAAAAAGTCAATTACGATCCCACAAAGCAATTTAAAGTAGATAAAATAGTACGTTCTCGCTATTCAGGTCGCAGAAAGGAATTGTTAGTGAAGTGGAAAGGTTATCCCGATAAATTCAATAGTTGGATCTTAGCTTCAGATTTACAAAAAATATGAACAAAGACAGTTTTTTCGTCACTTTACTGAGTAACAGCTCAATATCTTATTATCCTGATAACGCTACTGCTAATTTTATAACTAAATTACCAAAAACAGTAAAATTAGAAGGAGAATGGGTAGTGGGGATAGCTGAATTCCACTATCCCTGCACTATGCTAAATGTCAGAGAGCATGAAAACGTTGTTTATATTTCTATTAGTGAGAAAAAAAAGACAATTTCTGGTGAAACTATAAAAACAACAGTTGATTACAAAACACATATTCCCGCGACAACTTATGATGATGTCCAACATATTTTGAATGCATTAAATTTAAATCCTTTAATTAAGGATCAAGTTGTGTTTCGTTATGACAAAATATCAAAACTAGTGTCTGTCACGAAACGTATCACAGATATTACTTCGATACGAGCTTCCCCAAAATTAAACCTTCAGCTTGGATTTGAACCAGGCACGAACATTGTAACTAAGTCAACTGGAAAATATCCAGTTAATTTATATCTCGGTTTACCTTCACAACTTTTTGTTTACTGTGATATTATTGAACCTCAGATTATAGGGGATGTTATGACTGCATTATTAAGGATTATTCCATTAGATCCTACAAAATATATCTATGGAGCTTACAAAATGCATACTTTTTCACCTCCTCACTATGTACCAGTATTGCGAAGAGAATTCGATACTATTGAAATAGATATAAGAACAGACACAGGATTAAAAGTGCCATTTCAATTTGGAACTTCATGTGTTAAGCTGCATTTCAAACGAATAAAATGATTTGCCCATATGAACAATACTATTCACACCAAGCAGGCTCTGGAATCGGTATTGTCTATAAAGGCACAAGTCATCAGCGTGGTCATGGCATTGGTAGTTTTTTGGGAGGGCTTTTTCGATCGATTTTACCATTATTAAAAAACGGTGCTAAAGCAGTAGGTAAAGAAGCTTTAAACGCTGGTGTTGGCGTTTTATCAGATATTATGAAAGCACAACCTTTTGAAGAATCCGTGAAATCTCGATTAAAAGAAGTCAGTTCAAATTTAAAAACAAAAGCAGATCGTAAAATTGACTCGCTGATGACTGGATCGGGATATAAAATGAAACGTCTTAAGCGAAATGCAATCATTACATCAAAACCATCCCAACGTAAAGGGTCTAAAAAAAGAAAAAATAATTTGGCAGACATTTTCTCAAATTAAATTATGTCATTTTTGCATCATCATTCTTGTGAGTGTGTTAAATCTGAGTTGGATTTATTTGCATTACCTGCAACACAAACAAGCATCGAAAATGGACAATGGATACATTATAACCCTATTTCATCTTTAAGTGATGACGGTCCTATTGAGTTTCAAGTACCAGGAACTGGAGATGATTATATCGATCTTTCTCATACTCTGCTGCAAATTAAGGCTAAAATAGTGAGTCAAGATCTTAAACCTCTTCAAGCTGAAATAAGCGTTGCACCTATTAATAACTGGTTGCACTCTCTCTTCAGTCAGCTGGATATTTATTTAAACCAGAAACTGGTTTCTCCTCCAAATAATACGTATGCTTATCGAGCTTATATAGAAACTCTACTGAATTATGGACCTGCTGCAAAAGACTCTCATTTAACATGTGGAATGTGGTACAAAGATACATCGAGTAAAATGGATTCTACTGATAATAATAAAGGATTTGAAAAGAGAAAACAAATTGTAAGTGAAAGTAAAGAGGTTGAAATGATCGGACATTTGCATGGAGATATATTCAATCAAGAAAAGTTTTTGATTAACGGCGTGGAAATGCGTATTAAGTTAGTACGTTCCAAGGAGTATTTCAATCTTATGTCTTCTAACTCTGATATAAAATTCAAAGTTATTATCAGTGATGCCACACTTATTGTTCGTAGAACTCGAATTAATCCATCAGTATTACTTGCTCATCAAAAAGTCTTAGCCAGTACTACCGCTAAATATCCGATTACTCGTGCAGAAGTAAAAGTTTTGACGATACCATCAGGTATCCAGGGTAAAACAGTTGATAATATTTTCTTAGGACAAATACCAAAAAGATGCATAGTTGGTTTCGTGGATAATGCAGCCTTTAATGGAAGTCTTCAAAAAAATCCTTTTAACTTCCAAAACTATGGTATAAATACATTTAGTTTATATGTGGATGGTCAACAAATACCATCTAAAACAATGCAACCATCCTTTGAAACTAACATGTTCACATCTGCTTACCATACCTTATTTTCTGGTACAGGTATACATTTTCTCAATGAAGGTAATGCTATATCCAGGGAAGACTATTCGAATGGTTACTGTTTAATGGCTTTTGATCTAACACCCGATTTATCTGCTAATTCACATTCACATTGGAATTTGGTAAAACATGGATGTGTGCGACTTGAGGTTCGATTTGAAAATGCTTTAACATCAACGATTAACTGTATCGTTTACGCCGAATTCGATAATGTTATAGAAATTAATAAAAATCGCGATGTATCTGTAGATTACAATAGTTAGTAAGTAGCGTTTTCACTATGTAATCGGAGTAAACGATCATCACTATATATGACTAATAACTATAATATTTATGTCAATACTACTTTAACAACCTTCAGCAACATACCTACCTGTATAATTATAATGGATACGTCAGAAGTTCAGTTTTTCATGCAAAAAATGTATCGTTCTAATAGATGTAATGTATTTGCTGCAAATAGAATACCAACACGTGTTTATGCTCCTATTTCTTTTATTTCCAATCTTGATCCCGACACCAAGCCCGGATCTCACTGGGTAGCAATTAACGTAAATGATAAAGGAGTTGGGGAATATTTTGATTCATATGGAAGAAAACCTACAGGATATCATAAAATGTTTTTAGAAAGAAATACAAAGATATGGTTTTATAATAATGTAAAATTACAGAGTTATCTTACTTCAGTTTGTGGTGAATACTGTTTGGTATACTTATACTATAAATGTAGAGGGATGTCAATGTTTGATTTCCTAAAATATTTTTGTGATGACAGTTTGTGTAATGATATATTAATAAGAGCAATGTTTACTAATATTTTCAAATAAATAACTTGTAATTAAAACAATCGTTTTCTTTAATAAAGGTATCTAATAAAAAAAAGAATATAAATAAAATAAACAAGCATGTTTATCAAAAAATTTATTGATATAAAAATAAAAACACACATTATCTTAAAAATGTTGAACTGGGCTATACATACTAGTTGTTAGAGATACACCGTATATGTCGCTTTCCGTCTCGTCGTCACTGTTATTAAAAGATTGTGGATCCAGTGAAATTAACGCTACTTCAAGTGGAGAATACAAAGGATCAGAATAACCGTAATTGAAGTTGATGTGTTCTCGCTCCGCGGATTCACACAGTCGGTAAATAAGACGATCGGTTTCGCTGTCCTCAGCGTCGTGGCACAGTTGATAGAGTTGATGAATAAAGAGGCGATCGACATCGTTCTGCTCAGCGTCGAGACACAGCTGATATAGGTGTTCGTCGAATGAAGAGTTGTAGAGATCAGAGTCCATGGTGTGGGTTCAGAGATCTTTGAGAGCTCGCAGGTAGGAGCACGCTATTATAAGACTCCGCCTGCTGACGACGCGAACGGTGGGGATGAACAACATAATCTTACTACTAGCTGTACAATAGAGAATACGTGCTACGTGGTACTTTGGTGAGAAAGCTACTCATTGTCTCCCATTATTGGTTTCAATGAAATATTTCTTGCAATTTGTTTTGTTTGCAATTTCCTTTGTTATACTGTAAATAACATCGCGGGTGTTTTGATAATTTTTATCTTCTTCCGACTCGACGTAATATTTCACACGTATGTCAGCGTGCTTCCAATAGTCGGTAGGTTGGACATCCTTCAGCTTCTCAATGTCGTATAGCTCTATTTTGATTAAATGACTGGCAGGGGTGCTATCATTGTTATTCGATGAAATATACGAAATTCCATCACTATTTGCATACCCCACGTTTGAAGAACACGTCGTAGTCTTTCGTTTCTTCGTTTTCTCAAAAAATGCTTCAATGTTCTTGTTACTCCGCTTTACGATATTTGAGTTAGCTTTACCGGTAGGTAAATCCTTGGTTTCTTCGTCACTTATATCTGGATAGTAAAATCCCTTCAATGTGTAGTCATAATTGGAGTTTGTTATCTGCAATAGAAAAAATAAAATTTGAGTCGTTCCTAATTTGGTTATTAAGTCAAACCCCTGATATTATTTTAACGGGTTTGTAGTAATCAGATATACAATGCAGTTCATGGAGCTACATACACAACATAGAAGTAGACACATCAATATTATCGAAATAAGGAAGTTAGAAATCACATGTTACAAACAACAGAAAGATAAACAGTTATAAAAATGAAACTTACCGACATGGTGGATCCTGTAGAAGGCACTTTTTGGAAGAGCTGAGAACCACTGCGGGTTCGAGACGTACTGTGCTCTTGGTTGGACTTGGTCAGCTTTTATATCATTGATTCACTCACACAACATCAAAAATATGGTTGTGCTACGCATAATATTTCACACTTTAACACTCGCATTCACAAACTTAGATGGTATAAAAAAATACAAAACAACATCTTGTTTCCAAGTACCGACATCCAAAGGTGATTAATTTTACGATCAACAGCACAAAAAAAAGACCCTTACAAACAAAAGCAGAAAACCCCCAACTGAGAACGATAGTGTTAAAAACAACAGATTAACTAGAAAGGCTGCAATAAACCACCATACAATTGAAGCGAAACGACTTGTATCTATTGTTTTCTTTTGTCCCACGCCGACGCTTTGTGACTGGCCACCCTGCATCAATCGTGTCTGAACTTGTCCAAAACGCAGCTATTTTAATCATCCGAGGAATGCCCATTGTAAAATAAATAACTGTAAGAACCTTGTGTTAGGTAGTGTTAAAAAACAACAGAGTAACTAGAAAGGCTGCAATAAACCACCATACAATTGAAGCGAAGCGCCTTGTATCTATTGTTTTCTTTTGTCCCACGCCGACGCTTTGTAACTGACCACCCTGCATCAATCGTGTCTGAACTTGTCCAAAACGTAGCTATTTTAATCATCCGAGGAATAATCATACGATTCGCGGTTTATACCTCACAACTCACTTCGCGGTTTATACCGGAATAATCACATGATTCGCGACTCCCAATCCGCGGCTTTGATTCGCGGTTTATAGCACACGCCTCACTTCGCGGTTTATACCAGAATGTACCAATCCCTTACTACTACACTGATTCGCGGTATAATTAAATAAATTTTATTCGCGTGGGGGGTCCCCCGGCGAAGTTACAATAAAGTGAGCCAGAATGTACCAATCCCTTACTACTTTTTTCATAGTATTTTTTAATTAAAAATATCGTAATTTTTTTGTATATACATATATATGTATAATTCACTGCAATATATATACACTTCATGTTTTGCATTACAGTATCGTAACAACTAACGCTTTTATGTCTTTATACCTTACATTTACGCGATTTGACTACTGTTTATACCATGATGTAATAAAAACAAGTTTGTAGAGTAAACGTTTGTGCCCACGTGAATGCGCTAATAAACTTGTGACTTCATAATGAAGACTGTATGAACGGACTCAGACGCGTCATTAGTTTATTTAACACCTCAGCAAATTACTGTATATAAATAGATACATTAACGTTGGCGGAATTATTTATATCTTCTTATCTAAGTCTTGCCGCCAAACATCAATGAATATTATTGATGTGTTCTGGTATTCGGATAAGATAGCTAATTCCCCATTGCGTTGGGTAATATTGATAAGTCCGCTTCCATATGTAGGAATCATCGTCACTTACCATCAGGTGATGATAATGCTAAAGATATACCGATTGTGGATTTAGAAAAAGACAGGCATCCACTGAAGTACGTCCCATACTCGGACGATACCGCCTTTATAGAATTAGTGGGATGCCAAGTTGTATTGCGACCAGAGAGTAATATTTGTTTTATTGGACTTTCCATTGTGTTAACTTAATAATAAGGTTCAAAAACGATCTTTTTCTAACTGTAAATGTAGCTACGCGCCGGCAGTACATCCCTGAGTCGAGACAACATGGTGACCTGAGTATTGTTCTAAAAATACCGCTCAAGGGCGGTCCTAGTCTGGAGAAATCAGATGGCTAGTTTACTAGAAAATTGGAAATAGCTTTGGATTAATATTCGTCTTACTTTCCTGGTACATAGAGAGAGAACTGTGACCGGCCGTGTGAATGTGGAATCAAGGGTTGTTGACAATTTGGTTGTAACTACTTTTTTCCGTCTGCTAGAAGGATCGTACTAATTTATTTATAAAATAAAAGAAATGTTAATTAGAAAAATAAGGATTTTTTGGGATGTGTGTATATCTGTTTCTTTGGCTGAGCCTTATAGGCTGTGGCATATACATAAAATATTTGCAGCAGTCTGGTTTTTGTTTAAAAAAAAATAAGTATTTTTTTTTATTATACCAATATATCACGGTTAATTTTGGCTACACGATAAGAAAGATGTGTGTTTTTCATTAAAAAGTACACTGTTTATTTCAATATCTTTATTAGTTACGCGTTTTCGATGGATCATGCAATCCCAAATATTGAATGCTTATTCCATTAGTTACAATGAAGACTTAAATATATTTTTGTTACCTTTTCGGTACATGGTAACTCAAAGTGAATAATCTCCTTGTTAAAACGTAGAATGCGCGAATCGTAGAATAACTTTTACAGGGCAAAATTGGAATTTTTGGCGTCCGTCCGTTCAAAATATGTTTGAAACACGTGAAACAGAACCTTACATACAGACTAAGGGTGTAACGAATATTCGCATTCGCAAAATTTATGCGAATATTATGCGAATATGAACTTCAGAAAAAAGACAGGTTAGGAATAAATAAAAACAATGAAAATTAACTTTTATCGTTTTATTTGAATAAACACAAAGATATATTTCAACTTTTGAAGTTGAAATATATCTTTGTGTTTATTCAAATAATAGCTTTAAAAAACAAAATTTTCTTCTCTTTTTATCATATTCTTTTTCTTATCGTGTGGCACATTTAACCGTTCTATCCACAAGGTATAGACGGCTGTTGCCTAGTGTTGCACTTAGCATCACCCGCGGTCACGTGTAGGGCATTTAGATTTACACCTACGGACGTGTACAACGCGACCATTATACAAATCTAGAAATCAGATGTGCAGGTTTCCTCGCGATGTTTTTCCTTCACCGTTAAAGCAGTCGGTATGAAAATGCACGTAAGTTTCGAAAAACTCATTGGTGTGCACTGGCCAGGATTTGAACCCACGACCTCTGGTTAGGAGGTCGAAGTCAATACCGCTTAGCCACCGACGCTCTTTTTACCATAATAATCAGTCTTAACAAAATCAACAACTTTCCTAAAATTAAAAAATGAACTCAGCCAAACAAAATACTCTTTCCTTAAACTATTATATCTGTCTAATCAGCTTTCACTAGAATTTGGTTTCTTCATTGCAATAACTCAACGCAATCCACACACTTAACCTCAATATTCACTTGTTTCTCGTGTCGATCTGTTGATTTGTATTGTAAAAAAAACCGGTCGACTTTTCTCGGATAAACTCTGCAAATTCCTGACTAGGACGGAATGGCGACAATGAGTGCGCGCGAGCGCGAGTCAGTCATCATCAATCAAATTTTAGCCATAGACAAGTGGTGCCAGATTTAAAAACCGAACATTCGCATTCGCATTCGCGAATATCGGCAGCAGACATTCGCATCCGCATTCGCATTCGCGAATGCCTAAAAAATGACATTCGTTACACCACTTCTACAGACATTACCTAAGGACTAAGAAACAGTAGTGTTGCTTGCGCGGCCGGTGCCAAAACCGATTTTAGCCTAAGACATACCAATACTCAGGTGCTCTTAAAATAGGGTTTCTACACATGAATTTAAACAACTTTTTTCACGGAACACAGTCATATCGTAAAATTGGCTTTGAACTTATCATACAAATAGATCAGTTGCTCACCCTAACTTTGTATGAATGAAGAGTCTTTTTTTTTGCGACTTGACTATGTTTTCTTTGGGGGTATTTGTTCAGATTCATTGTGGAATGGAAATCCAATTTTGAGCATTTTAAATACACTTTATATAAGACAGAATAGTCTAGGCCTGTATTGTTGCTCGCTTGTTATCATATGGCATAATTTAACCACGCCACACAAGGGTTAAATAGACAACGGTAGCTTGGTACTTAACATCACCCGCGGTCACGTGTAACGTATTCAGTATTGTTGCTGACCCCACAATGGCTAGACCACTGGTGTCGATTCGGTGTTTACGATTAAACTTATTTGACAGGAGTACACTTAATTTTAGCGTCCGTCCTTGTCTTTTCGATACAGAAAGAAAAAGACAGAACACTTAAGTTTAATCCTGTCAAATAGTTTCATCGTGAAAACCGAATCGACACCATTGTTGAGGTATATACAGGGTTAGTTTTAATTACTGTGTTTACGGCTGTTCACACAGAGACCGCCACTATTTCCGGCTCAGCGCCGTGTCTTGCCAATTGGCAATCTGGAGTTCAAGAAGGTCCTTTCTTAGCTTTACCTTCAGTGTAGTCGTTAACAAAGATAATCAGTTCTTTGTCACAATGTTTTTTTTTTGTATCAATACATATTTAGACAGTTCGGAATTAGATAGGTAGTAAATAAATATTATATTTAAATTATAACTATAATAGTTAAACGTAGGTATTGTTTAGAAGTGGTGCATATTTGTTTTTAAGTTGAAAGTAGTATTGCTGTATTTATTAAAACTATGTTAGTTGTAAGCATAGTCACCTTAAGTTAGTGGAAAAGTTTAACCGTCTTCAGTCAGACATTGTTTTAATTATTTTTAAAGTTTTAAGTGTCCAAAAATGTTTCCCTTGTGAATGTAGACTTCATGATTAGAATGACATCTTTCAAATTCATAGAACGACGTTTTATTTGGCCCTGTATCGATGAGACGGATAATTATTTGAGACAGACATTTATTAAATGTCAAAAACAATCTTTTGTTCTCAAAATGTTTGAAATAGTTGATTATGATATCGTCATTTGCATACTATTGGTAAATTAAAATTCAATAATTCGTGTCATGCCAAAATCGAAGCGATTGCTTTTATGAAATTATGATTAATGGGCTTATTCAGTGAACAAAGTTGAATCATTTCCAGATTTTTCACATATATTCTAATTAGTTCTATGTTTTGAAACGTCATTCTAATCATGACGTCAGCCTACGTCATAGATTTAGGAAAACAAGGGAAGGAGTGCTTATAAGGGATAAATCGTTCCAAGGTGAAGAGAAAAGAGTAGTGGTTCGTCCTTTTCTATCCAAGTATCTTTATTTAAGTTAAAAAGGGACGCAGTCCTGTTAGCCGTTTTAAATTTAAATAAATTAGGACTGGATTTGATCTCCTTTGCGCTCATTCTCACCTACCCTCAGATAAAGGAGTTTATAAACGACATTTGTTAATTTAAAATATATATTTCAGGCGGGAGATTTTCATCGGGCCAGTACACTTACAAGATCTATCACCTGGCGTCCAAGGTGCCATCTTTTATGAAGATGTTGTTGCCAAAAGGCTCCCTTGAGGTGCACGAAGAGGCGTGGAACGCGTACCCTTACTGCCGGACAGTGCTCACGGTAAGCTTAAATCTGAAAGACGAAGAAAACGTTGGGCCATAAATAGTCTGAACATAATTAAAATAGCCAACTATTGATTTTGTCGACTAGTCGGTTCTAAATTGTCCGGCTAGTCGGCAGTGCAGCTTTTTTGAGTTTTCATGTAACATAACTCCGTCATGTAAGAAGAATATAAAAATCGTGGAAATCTTCAAATTATTTTATAGTTTTGTAAAAAAACTTTTTTTATTAATTGATTACTGTAATACATCTATTTTAACTATGATGTTATTATAGCTAGGTTCGTATAACATTGTACGGTAAATATTCAAGTTGAAATTACGTCGTTATTGATCTCTGTTAATTCAGTGTTTATTTAAAAGAGAGAAAAAATTTGAAGGAGCTGATAGAGCGTAGTAATTAGCAAACTGTGGTTTCCAATTATGCCTGCTACGCAGAACATACTTATATGAATGTATGTAAATGATAACTTGCCATATGAAACACCGTATTAACTAAGTTCGTTCGTTCGTTAACAACCCATCCGTCCCCACTGCAGGGGCACGGGTCTCTTCCCATAATTCGGGAAGGTTAGGCCATACTCCACACACGGGGGCCAAGTCCAGATTGGTGGAGGTTAATTAAGTAATATCAATTAACTACTAGTGTTATTTTGTAAATATTTATAAACTTCGCAGATTTCTTCTGTTCAGTTCATGATATTAAAAACTGCATAAGTCATAAAAAGCTCCTCGAGTGAACTAATCAATTGCTATTTGTATAAAAATTCGAATAGTCATTGAGTCTGGGAACAATATGAATGAAGAGACATTCAACGTAATTGATGTGTGTTTATACCTAATGGTTTTGAATTGTTCAGTGTCACACAGTGCTAGCACCTGACGTATCTGCCTGTTGCGCATATAATCAGTGTCACAGAAGCGCATAATTATGCATAGTATAGTATCAGTCGAGCGAATTGGGTCTTGGATCTATTCTCTGAAGACCAAGAGCTGGTCACCTAGACAGGTTAGGCATTAATTGATAAAGTCGGTTGCGTTTCGACCTCTTCAACTTGGCAATATATTCGTATCTTAGCGGATTTTTTGGGTAGACGCAGAATTTTAGATTAGTATGAATGAATGAGTGAACTACCCGTCCGATTTCGGACATGGTGACTAGTTCGACTCGTAGTCGGCTTGACTTGGTGGCGCTCTAGTGCGTCCAGACGAATAATTTAGCCGATCTTCGCGGCAAACTTCGTGCACATTATGAATTATGATAATGAATGGAGGCAGGTGGATGGCTTTTCAGCTCGTCGCGTTTAGTGTCGAGATCAGTTTTACGCTCCTTTTGGAAACCGCGTATAAGCCTCTACTAGCCTGCGCCATTCAATATATTATAATAAGTTGTTTAAAAGCGACACACACATGAAAAGATTTGCCTAGTAAGAATTATAATATCAATCAATATTAGGAATCATCAGCGCCAGTAGAGCATAGGAGTCGAAACCAGTCGCCGTATTCTAAATCAGTTGGTTAGATATATAAAATAATTTTTGTTTTTCAATTTTTCTAGACGAAGCAGACTAAGATACTTTGTTCGATGTGTCATTATTAGCTAGAGCAAAAAATTACCTTAGTATATAAATATTATAATATTGAAGTATCCGTATTAAGTGGGCATCAACATGCGCTGTACAATTAAATTGTCCCTTTTTAAAGAATGAAAAAACATTTTTATTGCGTCTTTTCTAATTAATTTTAATTATTTTTTTCAGAATCCTGGCTTCATGAAAGAAAATTTCGTAATTTGCATAGAGTCACTACATATACCCGACGCGGGGGAACAGTACAATGTAAGTTTTCTTATTTATTACTCCACTTAGCTATAATATTATTAATCTGTTGGCAGAATAATTTTAGGATATACGAGCGGCATATGAGGCAAATAAGACCAAGTTTCTACCTTGAAATGGGGTTTTACATTATTATGTAAATGCTTCCTGTTAGATACATATTGTTGTTCATGCAAATCCTTTCAAGAATGTTGTCATTTCAAACATTTTTAGAAGAAATTGTCATCTTTGACATTTAATAAAAAATATTTTATAAATACAATTTTTGTACTTACTACGTCGTTACGCGCCCTCTGGTGACACTTTTTAATACCACTTGAAAACGCGAATTGTTTTGCAACACATTTAGGTACACGAACTCTCACCTGAGAAGCTGAAAATGCGCGAAGTCGTCCACATCGAAATCGCGAACTTAAATATCCGTTACGCGCCATCTGTTGACACTTTTTAATACCACTGTAAACGCTTATTGATTTACAACTTTAGGTACACGAGCTCTCACCTGAGAAGCTAAAAATGCGCGAAGTCGTCCACATCGACATCGCGAACGACCCGCTCTCGGCGGCCGACTACAAGGAGGAGACCGACCCCACTCTGTTCAAGTCCAAGAAGACCGGCCGTGGCCCGCTCACGGGGCCCAACTGGAAGAACGAGGTCAAGCCGGTGATGACGTGCTACAAGCTGGTCACATGCGAGTTCAAGTGGTTCGGCCTGCAGGTGAGATTGGCTTAGTTCACCATACAGATGTACCGATGTACCGTTCCCGGGAATATTCCCAATAGACAGGGTGGTTTAACTTATAGATTGGCAGTTCCCCAGAATATTCCCAATAGTCAGGGACGGCTCTATTTATTATTTACAGAGTGACTGGTATATACTGGCAGATCTCTTTAACTGGTGATTCTATGTATACTCGTGAAACAGAAAAACTTCTGTAATCGCAAAATAATTTGGACTTTCATATAAATCGACCGGTCCAAAAATTGAAACTGAATTAACTAAACTAATACTACTTTATCCCTGGCGCAACGATCCAAAATTAATCTTGTCGGATTTTCGTTGCCGAGGCGGATTTCGGAGGAAGACTAAAAAGTCCTGATTAAAGTTTTTCATATTTTCAGACCAAAGTAGAAAACTTCATCCAGAAGTCAGAACGACGGTTGTTCACCATATTCCATAGGTAAGTTACCATTTTAAATATAGCACAAAATTATGTTTTTATTCGAAAGACTGAGAGAAAAAATAAATAAAATAGCGTACTCCCATATCAAAGGCCGGCAACGCACTTGTGACCTCTGGTGTTGCGGGTGTCTATGGGCGGCGGTAATCGCTTACCATCAGGTGATCCGTCTACTAGTTTGCTGCCTATCACATAAAAAAAAGATGGAGCCATATAAATTGTATTAAAATAGTTTTAGTACCTTTTTTAGCAAATAACAAGAATATATTTTTATTTCTAAGGCTGCAGACAAACTATCAGACGCGTTAATAAATCGCACGTGTCTAACGTGATAAACGATATTAAAGTCTAACGCGTTTATAATTTTAGTCAATTATTCATTTCCGCTTTCTAATACAATACAGGCAAGTGTTCTGCTCCATGGACGACTGGTACGGTATGACAATGGCGGACATCCGCGCCATCGAAGACCGGACCAAGGAGGAGTTAGAGCGGCTTCGGCGCGAGGGAGAAGTCCGCGGTATGCGCGCCGACAACGAGTAAGATGCCGCGCGCGCGTTGGACTTGCTTCGGCCGTTGCGACATGGGCACGCACCACACGTAAGCTCACTTTAAATTGAGATAATGCGGGCAATAGTCGATAGATGGCGCCACTGTTTAAGAACTTTTGAATTGCTTCGGCCGCTGCGACATGGGCACGCTCACGCACCACATGTAAGCTCACTTTGAAATGAGATAATAGCGACAATAGTCGATAGATGGCGCCACAGTTTAAGAACTTTTGAATTGACTTTGAACTCGATAGTTTTCCATGTTTCTTGGTAAATCGTCGGCTAGATTTAACTACAGATCTAATTTGTTTGTGTAGAAATTGAATAATTATTAATTTGTACATTTGTTCTTAAAATTTATTATGAATTCGTGTTCTACTTGATGTATATGATGGCAATGGAAATATTTATTCGAAGTGACTGGCCTAATAAAAAAAAAGGTTGATTATTTGTCCATGTTGCTCAAAATACGTGTCTGACGGATGTGGAAAGCCCATTCTGGTTTTTAAAATGCTTATATCCGAACAAGTCCAATGTAAAACTATCGTTTCGCGTGACTTCTGTCCGAGCGCGGGTTATAAATGTGTTAATAGATGTCTTAAAATCGTAATTATACAAATATGTATTGTATTTATTTAAATTAAAACGAATATTTTGATTGTTTCAAAAGAGATTAGAAGAAAACTGAAATGCAGTTTTAATATTATAGGGTTCTAATAATGAAAACAAAATGAACTGTAGCTTCTATTCTACTAGTTAAACTGGACAACTTTATCTAAGGAGCCTAAGTATATTAAATTCGCAAAAACAAACATTGAATGAATTTTATTTTTCGGGAATGAGTTAGGGTTGAGTAAATATGTTCAGTTTATTAGTAGCTATATACTGTTTTAAGCTATTTTAGATGAACCATATCTGTACATATAGGTGTTGGTAAAAAGAACAGATATATTTTAAGGGGCCCTATAAGTTTGTAAGGCTCTATAAATATAATAATCACCTGATCGATTAGTTTCAGATGCAAAAAAAATGTTTGCAGAGTTGTAAGCCTATTTCGTAGACATGAATTCATCATCCGAAAGTTAGTCGTGTAATTCCTCTGTAAAGTGACCATATACTACCTATATTTAGAACCCAATTGACCCTTTCGTCATCAAAATTATACAATATCTGTTTTATTTACCTAACACCGATTTACGAGTGCTCGGAGTAACAGTTTAGGTGCTGATCAGTAAAATTATTATGTTCAGTTTAAGAAACGTGAAAATCTTCATAGTTTGTACTACTGTTAATTCTTGAATAACTTCGCGCTCGGCCTGTTTTCCTCGCTCTACAATGAAGTCCTAGCCTCCACTCGAGAACAATCTAAAGACGGCTGCTGGCAGTCGAAAGCATCTCTATTTATCTATGGATATTGTCTATGATCTATTATTGATTATTAAATGTTCTCTGTTCCAAGTAACAAGTTAGCAATAACACTGGCAGTAGTATTTATTATAGTTGTCTCTACGAGGCGAGGGCGTAACACCATTAGCAAATATTTGAGATGTGGTATAGATATTACACTTGTGAGCAACAAAATCGACCCACCATACAAACCAAGTGGAAGAAATTCTTGTACAATGTTGCATTGAATTAAATCTCATCTGGCTAAGAAAAATTGTCCGCGATATTTAGATTTGTGGATAAAATTTTGCATCGTGGGTCAGTTTTTTGCACGTAAGTTATTTAAATCAATAAATAAATAATAAGTCGATGTAGTCAGTGGTTAACAGGTAGTTGTGGTTAAATAAAATTAATTATAACAATATTTAAATTTGTGACTTTGGAAAAAATCGTTAGCAACGACAATTTGATGGGAAATATAACGGCGTTTTCAGCCGAATGATTTGAAATTTATATAGCTGTTTAAATTTTCATAGGTGATTTGTGAACCTGTTTGATTCTTACCGCCCATTCACTGTAAGAGCGTAAACGGAAAATCTAGTTAGTGTGGAAAGTTCTTAACATGCACGATTGTTCACAATGCATGAGAGAGAGCGGTGATTCTTTTGTTATAAACTATCATCCGCTGCTCTCACTTGAAAGTCTTAAGGGACTGCGCATAGGTGTAGTGTCTGTCGCAAACGTCCATATTGGCAACGACTGATCCGACTGTTGGGTCGTACACTCCATGTCCACAGATCGATACAAGTCTTACCTAGGATCGGTTGTCGTCGTATGTCTTACCTAGAAAATGAAACTTAAAGGAAACTAAGTTCAGCATAGATTGTTGGCTCGCCATGCTTAGTGCTAAGTGTAGCGAGCCAGAAAACTATACCGAACATTGCTTAGTTTTGCAGTGAAACCGCGCTTTGTCCCAAGCATTGTGAATAGTGTACGGGTTTGGTCGAATCAAAATACGTCGGAACCAGGTTTAGAACATATACTTTGGCTGTTGTAATTATAAAAATAAAAATGTACACATGTAAGTATTTTGCGCAAATGTGTCAGTTATTTAGTTCGAGCACGAATGTTACTAAAAAATAATTAAATTTGGTGCAATATTATGGTAACCCAAAGCTTGCAGTTTATTGTTTCATACTATAAGTCAAAGAGATTTCCCCTGCCCGGGGTGTTGCAAGATGAATTTTTTGGACTGATAAACAAAGATTGGACTATTCTAGCACGATTTTAGTTATTATTTTAAAGTGTTACTACAAATTGGTCACTTTGAGATGTTCCCCAATGGTTGGCAGTACTGGACAGGTTGGGATAACCTTATGGGCAAAGAAGTTCCGTTTCGTCGTTCCAGGGGGAGCGGGGTGCAAGTTTGCAGGTTTTCTGTTTTGAAATAAATAGTTAAATACTTTTTTAGTCTGCGAATATGGGCCTCCCATGTAACTTACTTATCCTGCCAACTCCGTAACTCACGGACGCTTTCTGGTGAACTCTTACGGTGAACAATCTGCAACTTGAAATCTCTGCATATACTTATATGTATAATCTCTCAGAAGTAACGGTTATTAAACTTAATAGTCGACCGCGGTGATATAAACTTGGGTATTTCTGTATCACTCTATCTATGGTTCTTCAGGACCGCGGCTACATAGTTTAGCGATCCTGTTACTATAACTATGAATCTACCTATGTTTATTTCGCTTTGTACTCTGGAGGACTAATTGTGGTATAGGTGGGTTTGGGGTTAGGGGATCTTAGCTTACCGGGCTATGGGCTGTGGATTTATTTTGCAATACCCTCCATTTTAGTGATTGCATGTATATTTTTACTATTGTAAGTTTTGTTATATAACAAATCAGTATTTTAATATTTGTGTGACATTCCAGATTCGTACTTACCGATGGTAGCGTTTTATCAACTTTTCCGTGTATTTAATTTTTCACTTCATCAGTTCTCTTTGAATTATTAATATAAATACTTGAAGAGAGTTGAAAATAGATATCTGCATTTTACTTACCATAGAAATGGACTATAAATACGATATTTTCTCTTTACAAAAGTATAATTTAAATCAGTGTTGTATATGTATATATTTACATGCTATGATGATTAGTACAATGATGTATTTAGCTATTTTTGTTGATTTATTTATGAGTTTCACATTCTGAGCGATGCGATGTAATTTAGTAATTTGTGTTCAAGTTCCTCCTTGTTTTATGTTATTTTTATATTAAAAAAAAACTGTCTGAAGCCATTTTAGTTTGAATTATTTTCAGTCTTAAGTCAATTGATGTAATTTCCATTTTGCCTTATCTCGCTATCACTGCAGGCTTCGGACAGCAAATTCTACCAGTTATCTCAGTAACTGCACTTTATTTTTAAGGTTTGTTTACTTTTATTAAGTTTTACATCAAATACAGCGTGATATATATTTGGGTGTAGTCTTTTATTAGTAGAAGTTAGGAAATTGTTAGCAACCCGCTTTTAGCGTCGCATAGTGCTTATGTGTTTTTGATGTTTTTTTATATTTTTTTAACATTTCGTGAATGTAAAAAAATTACTTAATTTTCTCATTTTTTTTCTGGATTTAATTAAACCCACGGTTTGATATCATATCTTTTAGGATAATTGGAATATAAGTGTTCTACTAATCTAAAATCTTCCCTATGTAAGCCATGACAATATCCTGTAGTGAGCTTCACTTTCGAGGAGCATGGTTGGTATTCACAAACTTTTTTTATTTAACAACACTTAATTTCCACTTTTATATTTATCTGAGGAAACCAAAAATCTTCATTACTTACTTTAGTAATAGCTTAATTTGCTTTGGAATTGTTAAAGCTTATTTGTTGCAGTTACCAAATAAAATTAAGTACACAAATGCCAGATTCTTTTTATTTTTTGAACAGTCTTTGTAGTGAGGTCGAACACAGACCGTTTCCTAGATTAAAAAGTCCCTTCGCCTAAATAGTGTCGCTCCACAACAATAAGGCGTGTGTCGCCGCGTGTCAAAGGCGTCGTCGCCGCGATATCAAATTATGCTGATACGACTTCTTTACGCTCTATGTTTTTGAATTACCTATATTAAATTCCTGGACTGTTTGAGTGACACTATTTGGTCGAACGGACTATTACCTTGTAATTGCATGTAATATTGACGCGTTGCATGATTCCTAATATTAGATAACTGTTTCAGTTAACTTGGTGTGTGTTACACTCCTTTTATAATAATAAATGGATTTTGATCAGTCGCATTTATCAGTATTCTGTAGATAAAATAATAATTGTCAGTAGGAAATTAAAAGCGGTTAAATATGGCTGACGACATCACTCCATTCTTGTATGGTTGGCTCTTGTTTTGCATATGTTTACTTTGTTTTTAGACAGCAAATACTTTCATGTCTATAATTCAGAAGATATATGCTGTATGGGCCATGTTGTATATAATGGTGTCATGTTATTCCAAACCATATTATTACATAAAATGCTAAAATTGTCAATTTTTAAATGTTTAGCTAAAGTCTTGAGGATTTCTCTCGTTGAAGTGTAAGTAAAAATAATAATATGTAATAACATTTGTTGTAAAATGTACTATGAGTATTTTGAGGCCAACAAAAATAAAATAATTTAACCTGTTATGTATTGTTTGGTTTGTAGTTAGAGGAACCTAACCTTGTGATGGTAAGAAACTGAATTTTAAAATTTGAACATAGCTTTTTATTTCTGAAATTATAATAATAACATAGACATAACAAATCTTACACTTCTATTGTAAAAGTATGTACAATGATTCATAAGGAACATTCTTGTTAAATCTATTTAAAATTATACTAATATTAATATAATAGTTAACTGCTAAAAGCTTAGCAAGAAAGCATTTTAGTTATCACAGAATCAATTAAATAATAATTTTCTTCACCTCTGAAGTAACCCTTGATAGATATTGTGTAAGTTATTGTAGATACAAAGATATCTATGTATTTACAAATAGAGACAAATTCAATAGCTTAATTAAACAATAAAACATTTAGGTACATCTATAGTCCATATCTACATTTTTTTTTTAATATTGTAACACATTTTGTACTTACAAGTTATAAGGGTAACATGAACACGTGGAAGCTTTCTACTGCAATCTAGCTACTAGCTGATTTTGGAATGCCTAGTCTGTGAGAAGTAGTCAGAATGAGAAGAAGGCCCATTTGATAAGCAAGTCTTTGATAAAGGAGTTATTCTAGGGACAAAATCACACACTGCACTGGTTTCACAGATACCGAGCTGCACTGCTAGGCGTACGGTGGCAACCTGACATTTTAATGGCGTCACACACGGGCGCTATACTGAGCTATTTTAGTGTGTGTGGATTGATCTTTTCAAAAACCTTATTCAATCCCTACTAAAATTTGGGAGGATTCAGAGAGGAATTGTGAAAACTTCATAGTAAAGTATAAAATTTGTGAAACCTGAATCAAGAAAGTTATAGTTAATTAACTGGATCACTCAATCTGGACACCTGAAGAATATACATATCCGAGAATATACTGCATGTGTCTTTTTAATTTTAATATGAAAAATTTGTGAAAGCTTGTTATAACTTTTCAATTCGTTTGAAAGCCGCGTTCGAAAGTCATAACGGTTTATGTGGATCACTCAATCCGTCCTATGCGCCGTCTGAGTGATCTTATAAATAAACGTCTTAAACTGAATGAGTATGTAATATTCCCGGTGTATACTATAATGTTGCCTCTGGGAGAATTTGTGACGCAAAAATCGTGACTGAAATCTTACTGGTTCAAGAGAAAATGAAAAAAAAGATTTTCATTGAACGTCCTAACTGAGTGATTCTTATTTTCGTAATAAACCCAAACTTGTAAATAGCATAGTATACCGCCCGTGTATGACGCCCTTTAGAGGACATCTTGGTTCAAAAACAAACTATTTCGAAGTAACATTCCAGACGTAAAAGATTTTTTTAGAATGTTAAAAAAATTACCATGCTGGAGGACCCAATGTTACGCTGGATCAGAACCTAAGACTTGTGCTCCTATATTGAAGAGTACACCTAAGTCTCATAAAGAGGTTCCAGCCAGGCCAAATAGCGCAACTCAGTCGCGAATTAATGAAATCAAACATACAAAACCATTTGGTCCCAAACTACGATTATCTGTGCTATAAAAGCATCGTTCTTAAGTATATTAAAATTATACTATTGAGAATGCATTACTATAATACTCGTAGCCACGACCCCTAGCGTCGTAGGTTGAACATAGGTTTCGTTGACAGCGTTTGTTAAGGTCAAGTTATTACTATTATCTAATCTGTGGTCAAGTGCCCATGTGATCTATAGATTAGAAGAGCAAGAACGTCTAAGTGTCTGTATTAAGTAGGCAAACCAAGAAAGTTGGCAAAGGTACTGCAGATCGAGTAGTACCAGTGAATTGTAGCATTGTCCCTGTCTCTCAGGATTTTTACAAACGCCGATTGTCGGGGCAACGACCTCATTTTGGATTATGTCAGTGGACATAATAATTTTACCTTTCAATCATCGACTTCGAGCTCCAGTTCAATGTCGGCCAGGCCGATCCGTCGCAGCGTGTTGATGACCATATACCTCGAGAAGGCTACGTAGAGATGCCTGAACCACACCATTTGGGAGCGATGCTGTTTCATCGCTCTCACTACTCGCCGGCTCTCAGTCCAGCGCAGGAAGTATCTGAGATCAAACATAAAAAATTGTGTGCGTTACCCCAGCCAGAAAATGTCGAATTTCGTCATTCGAGTGTAATAGATAATTAGTTGTCCAGCTTCTGTAATTGTTGCGCATATTTTTGAATTTGTTCTGCTGATAGTTTTTTAGTTATTTGACAAAAACATATCTGGCTGCGGTAACGTTACCCCAGCCAGACTATTTTTGATTTTTTGGGTATATCAAAATAAAAATTAGCTAAATAATTAGTAGTCTAGACGAAGTAAATGTTGCGACTTAATTTGTGCCGATACGTTTTACGGTTGCGAAGTTATTTAAATTCCGGCTGGGGTAACGTTTGCAGGTTTGCTGGATCTCTGAAATGGTTAAGCGCACATTTATATTTTTTCGTATACCACTTCTTATGAATTAGTTCTAATTTGTTCATCAATAAAAAAACAAAAATAATGTACCGTTTAAAAGTTATATAAATAAATATAATTTTCCTTTAAAAGGTCCTAGCACGACGAATAAGAGCTCTCAAGACTCACTCAAAACGTTATTTCGTAGCTTAAAGCTGGCTTCAAATGTTTGTGAATTTTTATAAGTATACTGTAAGTAATTAATAAGTTATGATGAAATTTAATTCAGTTGGGGCCACGATACGCAGTGGAGTTGTTTGATCGCCGATTGACAGAGTTTCTTGTGGTTTTTTGAACTGAATGTTATGTCAACAATTAGTTGCCTAGTTCAATTTCGTAACTTTAAAATTTCAGCGTTCTACATTGAATAATTAACGTGATAATCGAAAAAGAGACATTGTGAAGTGCATGACCGTGGTAACCCGACCAAGTTAAGATGGTCACAGAAAAGCGGCCGCGCAGTACATTATGCTTACCTTTTAAAATGTGTAGTATAATAATCTTAGAAATGAGATACAGACGCGTACATTACAGTTTGAGTGAAAAATAAACTCCTACCCCGAGCTATAATAAACATTCTATGATTTTAATTCTTTTTCTTTATGTATCTAATTGTTAAGCGGACCAGACACTTTCAATAATACTGACAATGTTTTCAAGTGATGACAGAATATCACTACATAGTATAAAACAAAGTCGCTTCCCGCTGTCTGTCTGTCCCTATGTATGCTTAGATCTTTAAAACTACGCAACGGATTTTGATGCTGTTTTTTTTAATAGATAGAGTGATTCAAGATGAAGGTTTATATGTACGTAGTCGGTCCCATAATGAATTGGCCTAACTATGAAATAAAAAAGAAAATTAAATGCAATCATTTTTATTTTTCAATATAGTCTCCATCAATACTGACACACTTCTGACATCGGTGAAATAATATTTCTAATCCTTTATAAAAATAATCGCAATCTTTGTCTTCAAAATGACTGAAGACGGCCGCCTGCAACTCTTCATCGCTTGAAATTTTTCTTCCCCTTAAGTCCCGCTTTAAATTTGGGAATAAGTAATAGTCGGACGGAGCCATGTCTGGACTATAAGGTGGATGGTCCAGCTCCGTGAACCCGCATTGACGCACTGCATCCTTCGAAACACCGGCGGTGTGCACGGGGGCGTTGTCGTGAAGCAACAGGACGCCTTTACTCAGTTTGCCTCTGCGCTTCTCCTTTATAATATCTCGCAGTTTATATATTAATGAAGCATAATATTCGCCGTTTACGACTGTATTGCGCTCTTTAAAATCAACCATCAAAATACCTTGAAAATCCCAAAAGATTGTGCACATGATTTTTTTGGTAGATTGTTGCACCTTTGCCTTTCTAGGCGGCTTTTCACCCTTATAACGCCATTCCATTGACTCGCGCTTGCTTTCTGGATCATAATATAACACCATAGTTTCATCACCAGTCACTAGTCTCTCGATCACGTTCTTTGGGTTTTCTCCACAAAGATCTAAAAACTCGGCAGCACAGCGAACTCGCTCCCGTCTCTGCACAGCTGACAGAAGTTTCGGGACCCATCTTGCACTGACTTTTTTCATATGAAGATGTTCATCGATTGCACGATGGACGGTACTTTTAGAGAGCCCAAGTCTAGCTGCAATTTCTCTAATCTTCAAACGGCGGTCACTCAAAACCTCTTCTTCGATTTGAGCAATAGTATCGGGAGTGAGCACTTCTACCGGTCGACCGTCATGGCCGATATCTTCGACGGTTTCTCGCCCGAGGCGAAACTCTTTCACCCAATTTTTTACTGTGCTATAAGAGGGAGAACACTCCTTATACACACCATCTAATCGTTCTTTAATTTGGGCGGGGGATAAGCCTTCTTTAAATAGAAACTTTATGACGCTTCGATACTCGGTTTTCGACATTTTGAAAAAATACGCGACACTTGTTGTTCAAACAAACTGCTAAACTGAACTACGCTCGTCAAGTCCATGCGTGTTCGTTTATAAAGTGTCTGAGAACCGTACTATTCAATGCAACATAACATGTATCGAAATGTCGCGTAGAACTATATCAGGCCAATTCATTATGGGACCGTATAACGTATACAGGGGGTAACAGAAAGGTGTGATAATACTTCAAGGTGGGCTTTTACCCATCAAACTGAACAACTTTTGTTCTACACCTTGAAGTATTATCACACCTTTCTGTTACACCCTGTATAATACATGCATAATATTAGCATTCACCCGTGCGAAGCCGGGGCGGGTCACGAGTTGACAATACATATATTGATACCGTCAAACACGGCATCTTTACCCTTCCATGTCATCTTTACCTACTACCGACTTGCATTAATAAAAATATTTTTTATTGACACTTGTGTACGCATCTGTATAGAACTCGTAACACTACCCTATAAATTACAAAATGCTAGAGTAATGTACTGCGCGGCCGCTTTTCTGTGACCATCTTAACTTGGTCGGGTTACCGCGGTCATGCACTTCACAATGTCTCTTTTTCGATTATCTCGTTAATTATTCAATGTAGAACGCTGAAATTTTAAAGTTATGAAATTGAACTAGGCAACTAATTGTTGACGTAACATTCAGTTTAAAAAACCACAAGAAACTCTGTCAATCGGCGATCAAACAACTCCACTGCGTATCGTGGCCCCAACTGAATTAAATTTCATCATAACTTATTAATTACTTACAGTATACTTATAAAAATTCACAAACATTTGAAGCCAGCTTTAAGCTACGAAATAACGTTTTGAGTGAGTCTTGAGAGCTCTTATTCGTCGTGCTAGGACCTTTTAAAGGAAAATTATATTTATTTATATAACTTTTAAACGGTACATTATTTTTGTTTTTTTATTGATGAACAAATTAGAACTAATTCATAAGAAGTGGTATACGAAAAAATATAAATGTGCGCTTAACCATTTCAGAGATCCAGCAAACCTGCAAACGTTACCCCAGCCGGAATTTAAATAACTTCGCAACCGTAAAACGTATCGGCACAAATTAAGTCGCAACATTTACTTCGTCTAGACTACTAATTATTTAGCTAATTTTTATTTTGATATACCCAAAAAATCAAAAATAGTCTGGCTGGGGTAACGTTACCGCAGCCAGATATGTTTTTGTCAAATAACTAAAAAACTATCAGCAGAACAAATTCAAAAATATGCGCAACAATTACAGAAGCTGGACAACTAATTATCTATTACACTCGAATGACGAAATTCGACATTTTCTGGCTGGG
This sequence comes from Coleophora deauratella, assembly GCA_958295455.1. Taxonomy (NCBI): domain Eukaryota; kingdom Metazoa; phylum Arthropoda; class Insecta; order Lepidoptera; family Coleophoridae; genus Coleophora; species Coleophora deauratella. The sequence continues at coordinate 4,899,985 of OY282409.1, read as the reverse complement.
GTAACGGACACTAAAAAATTTGCTACTTTCGTAGATGTAGTAAGTAAGAACAGAAGATTGATTCTGTAATTAAATCCGATAAAACTAGATCACAATTAAGTAACAAGAAAAGTACTGCTTATTTTCATTCAAATGTATGAGGTGTGAAAATTAATCTATTGTGTAACAATCAGTATGAATATAAGTACAGTAGAACCTTGATTATCTGGACTAATTGGGACCAGGGGTAATCTGTATAATCGAAAATCCGAATAATCCATCTTTGAGTTTAATGTCATTAGCCAAAAGACGTACACTGGTGGACAAGGGGTCGTCCAATAATCACGTGATGTTTTTTAGCAACTTTTTAGACCCCCCCTCCCCCTTGGTGATATGTGGTGAGGTTTTAGACTACCCCCCACCCCTACCTAAAATCACGTGCATTTTTTGGTACAAAATATTATCTTTGAATACAGGTATAATGTAATTTAATTCTGGAAAATTAAGGACCGTGATAAAAATTCACTGATAAAAAAAGACATTAAGGTTGCAGGTTATTTCTGACAGCCTGAAGCCGTTTCGAACCTTGGGATGAGTTAAAAACAACGTAACAACAACAGTCCGAGGTTTGGAACTTACTCTAGAAATCGCGTGTTTAGCGAAAAAATAAATACATGTGATATCTCACTACTTCTCCCCCTCCCCCCTTATGATATTATTCTATTTCGTGATTTTTTCTGAAGACCCTCCCCCCTTTTGAGCCTCACGTGATTAATGGATGACCCTCAAAGACTGTATGTATGTATGCTTAATATTTATTACTTTAGCAGGGGCACCGACTTCTAAGAAATGGTGGGGGGCTAGGGCAGAATTTTTTTTTTGTTTATTTTCCTAATATTTTTGCCCGCGTGGATATCATTTTTATGATTAACGTTGAGGGACCGCAGTGCGCAAGCCGCAAGCGGCACCAGTATTTTAATATAAAATATTGGGGGGCTCAGCCCCACTGATAATGTCATTGAGGGGGCTCGGGCACCCCCTGGCCTTATGGTATCGGCGCCAGTGTGGAGTTCACTTCTGATGTAGACAGTTGGATCTTTTTATTTAAGGCAGCTAAATCTGGGATCCGTTTAAGTTGTATTGTAGCAGCTGTATATGGTCCGATTCATCCTACCTCTCCAGCCACTTGAAGGCGGTTTTTAGGGCTTGGAAGGCTTCAGCATGAGATGGTACACCAGGAGTTATCTCTTAGCATCATTTTGCATACATAGCAACTAAGACTTATCTACAACCCAGGATGCTTAGGCCTATAAAATACGAGTCTGGATAACCAGACGTCCGTATAACCGGAGTTCAGATAATCAGGGTTCTACTGTACCAATATAGGTTTCGGTAACTGGAATTATTTTCTTACCTTTTGGAAGACAAAATAAAGCTTAGAGGCAAGTCTAGGAAACCAATGTATTTTCTAAGGATATTTACAGAATCTAATGTGTACACTGTGCACCCTGAAACAAAATGAGCATGCAATATTAGTAACACCCACATTAATTATTTAATCATCTTATTATATATATAATAATAATAATAAAGCTTTTTTATTTCCATACTTACAAAAAAAATAATTCTATTATTACTGATTTAGTAATGACAAACAAGATAATAAAAATTAAACTATTAAGAATGTTAAAACATATGTTACCTAAGGGTGGTATTATCAAGTTTTAATCAATCCAATAAACAGAATAACAAGTTTTGTAAAATATTTTATTCTTTATCTTATTATATCAACTAGTTAATAATCTAAAAACAAAAAAAAACTATAACTTACTTTTTGGCATAATTTTCTCTACAAACATGTAGGCTACAGCATAGAATACTGCTGAATGGTTTGGATGTGAGGAGACTCCTCCTCTGTCGAACGTGACTAGAGTATCAATGTCTAACGCTTCGAGCTGGTGCTGCAATAACTTGGCTACGACAGGGACGGGCCAGTGGACTTCGGGATTGTCCGGAAGCCGAGTGTCAGTGATCAGACACACATTTTGTTCCGGCACTCCTAACACTTGACATGCATCCCATAGTTCAAGACGGCGAGTTTGACCTTTACCTTCAAAGTCTCCTGTAAATAATAATAATTGGACTTATTTCAAACCAAAAAAGGTATTTATAAAAAAAAATCACATCATCAAAATAATGCAACTGCAATAAAAAAAAGTAAGTATACCTTGTTTGCTAAGGATACCCTCTGACCAATAGATTCGCTCGCCTTGTGCATTACAACATATTGTTTAATTCTCTGTATATTCTAGAAACACTTATTGCAATAGAATGAGCGAAACTATTGGCTAAACGGACTTTAATGTATAGGGTGGTTTCCAGACATAATAATATCAGATTTGAATATTCTCACCATTTGATAAACACGTCAAGTACACATCAGCACCCTGCTCGCACAATCTAAAGATTGTAGGCCCAAAAAACATACACTCATCATCAGGATGAGCTACAGCTATTAGAACCCTCTTTGCTCGAAGGGCACCGTGAGTCCGCGTAGGCAGGCGCCTCGCGCCTCGCCAGTAGACAACACAGCACACCACCAGATACGTTACTAACCACAGACCGAAAAACACTGCAAAATTCCTAAAATATGTTTCAGTTTCAGACAAAATTTCCAAGTAGACATTGTGTATAAACTCAACGTTATAAATCGACACATTTGATAACATTTCTGACTAGAAAGTAGATTAATTATTTTAGTGGAAGCTGAAAATACAAAGGTTTGATTATTTTCTCGTTAATTGAATTGAAATAAAGTGATTTTCGTAGGATTTTAATGAATTTTGGTGATGTTTTGTGTACGAACGAAATACAGTTCTTGAGATCCATGTTGACATTGACTTTTATTGGTTGTTGTTTTTTTTTTTTTTACCCCGAGATGGGGAAGGCAAAGGATCAGAGCCATACAGCCTAGTCTGTTGTAAATCTTCTGTAGTATAGTATGGCCAAAAGCCATTTCTTCCGCATTTATTCGTCTTTCCTATAAAGGCCAAATTCAATTAAAATTTCTTTCGTATTTAAATTTCCTATTCCTCAGCAAAATGATAGCACTTTTGATGAAGATTTCATGGACTTCTTTACGAAACACTTTTATTTCATTATCCTACTATTAGACACTTAAATGGCACTTTATTGAACAATACACTATCAATATTATGCATTAAAAACCACGATATCTATTTTTTCGGATAATAAAACAAAAATGACAAACTCTTGCCGCGAGTTCCCGCCAAAAAGTCCTGACTTTTATTGGTTTTTTTTTTAATGGCCTTTATTGTTTTTTTTTTATGTTTAGGGAATCGCGAGTCTTTCGGCCGAAGATAATTTTTTAAATGTTTTTACGGCTCTAGATACAGAGTCCTTTTGAGTGTGAAAGGGACAGATACACTAATTGTAAGATATGTAAATCTTGTTTCTGGAACGGGACCTGACGTTTGACATTTTCTGAGTCACAGCAAAAATTCAACAACAATCGAATTGCAATATACTTTTATGATTTATGCTCAGTTGTGAATTTTACTGAACAAAAGATGATACAACCTGACTATCCATCAGCCATGGGCTTGCTGGCTCATCTAAATTCCGACGAGTTGAAAGAAATGCTCAATGACGACGCCAAATTCGATTCAGTTCTGAAGGACGTGAAACAAGTAATTACTGCTTCCTTTGTAACATTTTCCTATTACGAATGTTAAGTTTTGTGCATGCATGTCGATTATGAGTTATTTATCATCTTGGCTAGGGTTGCTCCTTGACTCCTCTAAATATGTTTCATATGTAGTAAAAAGTGATCATCAACAAATTGTTAAGCTAATTGATGTTTTTTTAGGCAATGGTTTTTCAGCGTTTAGTTTTGCAAATTTGTTTGACGCAAGTCTGCCAGGACAGTTTTTTTATAACTTTTAATAATGTTCCTTTTAATATATAAGAATCCCAATTGATATTTTATTGCATTTTTAAATTATTTTTATGTATGTAATCACTTGATAGCGACTCAAATGATAGCGACTAATCCTATCTGAGTGAGAGCATAATAAAATATTTGTTTCAAGGTAAAAGACTGGGACACGGAGAAGGAGATGATAATAGCGAGCAACAGGTCACTTGCCGAATACAATCTGAGCAAGGAGCCAGAACTGGAGCAGCTGAAGACACAGGTGCAGGAGCGCTCGCAGGAGGGCGAGCAACTCTGCAGCCGCATTCAGGAACTGCTCGATGAATACAGTGAGTTCAATATTAAGAAAGTTCTCTAGTCTTATTGAGCATCTGGAGGAGGAAACATCTGTAGAAAGTAATTTTTGAAAATGAAAAATTTGGATTCTGTCAAAAGTAACTTGCGCACTTGACTAGTAGTCATGAATCCCTATTCAAAAATAGCTCTTTTTAATGACTATGAAAACACCTATAAAGGTCATAGCTCAATATCGTAAACATCTATAAAAAGAAAGTAATTTTTGACATTTGATAGAACGTAACTTGCAGATTAGCAGTAATGTATCCTATTCAAACAAGTGAAATCAATGAGTTTGAAATTAAGCACTGTTTTCTATGGTTCTGATTAGAAAATGAAATGTTTGCTGCAAATATGTAAACTATTTCTTACTTACGGAAATGTAGTATTCAAACAAAAATCTTACTTCTGTTTGTGGAGCATACATTTGTATTGTTTTTGAATTCCATATTTAGTCAAGTAGAGATCACTGGATTAGATGATTGCAAGTACCTATTAAAAAATATATTCTGTATTATTCCCAATTTAAAGAATTAATTTTATCATTACTATCAATTACAGTAATACACATTTAATAAGGCTTGCCGATGTACTTGCGCAGTAGACAATATTTTAATTACGCGGGAAACTGATGGACCAATCAAGTAGCTTCATTGTCACCCGTCATTACACGTTCCGAAAATCTCTGCCGCTATTGGTTGATTGATTTCGCGCCTGATTCCCCTGATTCCATGAAATTGTCAGCTGTCAGAAAGCTGTCACCGTGCGTTGATTGTTTCGGGTGTTTCCGTCGATAGTTTGTTCTTGTCTGCGCGAACGAAGATAACCGACGCGCCTTATTTTTTGTGTACTACTGTACAACACTGATAAAAATTATAATGAACATCGGAATAAAAAATCTAATTTTATTACAGAAACAAAATCAGCTGGCATATCACCAGACACAACACTAGCGTTACTCCAAACAGCAGCTGCCGAATCAGAGGAGCAGTCAGAGAACATTGCCCAAGAATTTCTCTCAGGAAATATGGATGTGGAAAATTTCCTCAAAGATTTTGAATCAATTCGAAAACAAATGCATCTTAGAAAGTTCAAAGCGGACAAAATGACAGAACTACTCAGGACTGGCAGTCAAAGTTATGGCAATGGTGTAGCTAAGCCATATTTACCTTACCCAAACTACGGATCACAAAACATGCCCAGTGTGCCATACCCAATTGGACCATTAAATATGCCAATGCCAGGAATGTACGGGAACCATTTTTGATGTATTTATAGGTGACCAGATATCATTTTATCATAAGTTTGTTTATTTTATTATTATTTTTGGTATGAAATGTACAATATTTTTTTTACGAGGGGGACAGGATGTAATGATAACAATTCCTAATTCAGTTAATTCCATATAATTTTATTTTTACATTGTGTTAGACCTTGGTATCAAATCCTAATAGGTATCCATATTATATGTTGGTGCTTCACAATGTGATCGAAAACTCTGTTAGATCTAGTCTTTTTGAAATACCTGAAAAAGATTTTAACCATGGCAGCTTCACCTGAATATGAACAATTTTTTCCAAAATTTTATAAAACTCCCCGTCCATAAACTTGTATATCAGCTGATCAATTAATATGAGAAGCCTCATTTCTTTTTTCAGATATTTCAAAAGGATTGTTTTGTTGAATAGATAAAAACGTATATAGATATGGGCATCTGCTCCGTTAAACAGGATCTAGCGATTTGTTTTTAGTGAAATCATAGCGCAGTGCAGCAGCGATCAGCAAGGCAGTATTTCGATTTGGGGCAGACGCCTAGATTAGAATCATCACCAATAGAAAATCTTTTAAAGTAGCATATAAAAAGAGCATAATAATCAAAGTGTAAAAATAATCCCATAATTGAGGCCTAATGCCATGAATTATTGTGATTATTCATCCTACTAATAAAAAAAATACCTTTTTTCAGTTGGTGGGTTATCGCAATTATTTCATAGCATTAGATGTTAGGGTGGGCTCCCTAGCATAGGAAATTGATTTAAATTTTAAATAATGATAGTAGAATTTTAAAGGAGCTTACTTTTCATTGCTGTACTTCACATTTTAATTTTTAACTCAAGAATGTATTTAGGTCTAAAAAATAATTAAATAAATGAAAATAAAGAATTTATTTATGTTTTTTACTTCTACTCTACAAATTAAAACTAGGTATTATGTGCATTACCTCACTTATTCATAAATTTACAGAGGTATTTGAGATTTTGTACATACATTTATACATATTACAATGGATTCAATCAAGACTTTTTTAATGAAAAAATCCTACTTTTAAAACAGAGTTGACTGTAGAAATTCTCTAATATTTATTTAAGGGCACCATTAACTTTCTTTAATTTTATTTTTTGGTCGGTCATAATCTGGTTTACCTTGGGCGACCATGAAAATGAACACAAATACTACAAAGATTGATATATATATCATGTTTTCCTGATGATTTGACTTTGCAGCATCACTTTGTTTCTGCTGTCGCTTCCTTAACAATTCCTTATCATATTGTGATCTTTCAAATAAATTGCCGTAATGGTGTTTTGACCTGCAAAAAAAAACTTTGGTGACAAAGATTACCTTAGGTAGCTAGTTAGAACAGATTCCTTAACAGTGTAATAAATAAATAAATATCAAGGGCAAATCACAATGGTTCCAAACTGGCACTCGGCACTTACGGGGTCTATATGGGGGTCTTTTCCAAGCACTTAAACATCAGCATAGATAAGGCTCTTACTGGTCTTAGTAAACAACACTGTCTACCCAGCCAGGAAAAGGTGGTTTTATACATTTATTTATTTATTTAAGCCTCTTTATTTCCTCAACTTATAAACATTGAAATTTAAGTAAAGAATTTGGTTAGTTTTGTTAGTTAAAGTTTAATAAAAAAAAACATAAATTACTATTATGTTACTTACCAAGCATCATAGTCATAGAACGGAGTGCGGCCATCCATTGTAGGTGTCATATGACGGTAAGCTCTTGATTTGTAAAACCTGAGAGAGGGGTCTGTAGGCTCTGGCTCTGGTTCGTACACCATCCGCGATGTGTTTTCTCGCCCAGTGATAAGGCCTAAAACATAATTTTAAATTTTAAACGATTCATTAAACTGGAACATTTTATAATTATAGTTAAGATTTATTGAGAATTACTAAGTAATATTCATACCTTTATCATACATCTTTTTGAGTTGAACATTTCCCAAGACCTCGTATGCTTCACTTATGGCTCTGAACTTTTTGGCGGATTCTTCATCCTAAAACAATTATGTAAGTAAGTTTATCAATTTATTTGATAACAATGTAAACAACCATTTTAAATGTTTATAAATAGACAAAATTACATAAGAAGATCTTACATTAGACATGTCTGGGTGGTATATTTTGGATAGCTTGTAATACGCGGACTTTATATCGCCCTGAGTTGCCTTTCGTGTGATTCCGAGCACGTCATAATGGCTAGCCAAAAGGCGCGGAGTAGTCGACAGGAATCGAATCGCGCTTATTGCCACCAGCCTCTTGCTTTGACTAAGCATCTGAAACATGAAAAGATACAATCTCACTGCAATTTAACAAAATTCCTTGTCACAAGGAAGTCTATACTCACTGGAGGAAAACTTGTAATTTTGACGATGTGTATACGCAACAAATTATGGGTTCAATAAAATAATCTAAGGAAAAAGATGTTCAGCATTTTGGAAAAGGCAACAAACACAGGGCGAGCTTCTCAATTTTCCATTTTAGACGTCACAGCACAGCGAGTAAAATTACGAAACGTCAATAAACAATCAAAAACAGCTGAAAATTGAAAATCAAGTCAGTGTCCTAAATCGTTCCAAAACCGAGCCGAGTGAAACCGAGGGTAACCGAATGATCGCCTGGCCTGACAGTTCTCCGTCGGGATTTTGGAACGCCTTCGTGAATGCGATTTTCACTCTGACAAGTGCGATTTTTAACGCTGTTTGATTACCGTTAAAATTCGCCTAACAGTTTATTCGGCGGGAAGTTCGTTGTCAATGTCAAACAGACTAAGACAAACAAACATGCTAAGGTGTTAAAGCCATAAATAAGACAGAACACTACCCAAAAAAGCTAGAAACCTTTCTGAATTATTTTCGATGACGTTTGTTACCCTGTCACTCTGGAATCACTCGCAAGCGTTCCAAAATCATATTTTTTCTCTTTCTCAAAATAGCTACGTCTCTTTAATTTCTCTGAGTTAAATTCTACCTCACCCTACCTTGGTTTTGGAACGACTTCCAAGTGACAAGAGTCGCTATAATGCCCGACCCGGGAATGCATGTACAAGTTGAGTACAAGGAATGTTCATCCCTTTAAATAATGCCCTGCCCGGGCCCGGCGTTTATTTTATGAAATTTTATCGTCTGTTAAACTTTTGTCGACAAACTCTAACATGCGCGCCCTTATTTCTCGAAATTTGAAACTTCTACTCGACATGTTTCTCTTCGATGAATTTAAGCGACGAGATAAACGAGAAACGCGAAAACAAAAAGGCAGACCTGTATTACGACTATATAAATATACAATTATGATCAAATGGCCATTATGTCCCCACTGCAGGGGCATGGGGCCAAGCCCGGATTGATGGAGGTTGTGGGGCTAGTGGCCAACCCCAGTATCAGAAGTTTTCAAGCTGCCTATAAGGCCTCTGACATGACATGGCTTAACGACTGCTAGCGATAGCAGCCGGCACCAACGACTTAACGTGCCTTGCGAAGCACGGAAACGGTCGAGACAAATGCCACTAACAGTCAGACTCATCCGGGTTATGACCGTGTTTGTAGTCAGTTAACCTGCGTGATCTACGCGACCACGCAAGCCGCACTGAGGCATGACCGCTTCACTGGGCCACATGGGTAGGTGGATTGATTTTTATGGAAATATATGAAACTGAACAATAATATGGGTTCTTCTGAAATAAGTAGGTATTTAATTTGTTATTTAAATATTATTTCTACTCATGAAAGTAACTAACTGTCCCCGAAATGTATAAAATCCCAAATTTTTTACCGCTACATTGGACAGTCGCTTTATTTGTGGCAAAAAAATATAAGATTTCTTAAAAGAAAACATTGATCAAAATTGAAGCGCGCGCGAAATCAAAGAACTCAAAGAAGTCAGTGACCAAAGAGAATATAATCACTATTTTAACAACGAAATTATTGAAAAGCTCAGAATAAAAAGTTTTTATTGCTGAGATCTAACAAAACTCATGAAGAAAACAAAAAGTCTGTGACAAAAGAGAATATAATCACTATGTTTTTCATAAAATTATTGAAAAGCTCAGACTAAAAACTTTTTATCGCTGAAATCTAACGAATTTTATATGACAAACCGGTTATTTTTCTTAAAATGGCAACATCAACTTCTCGCTGTTACTTGTCACGACAAAGCGAAGTTATGCCGAGAAATCTTTTCTTCCGTGGTACGCATGTTAAGAAAAACGACAAAATAATCGGAATCGACAAATTTTATCATACACGACATGAGATAAGTCGTGTTGCGCATGTTAGGCCAGCTGGATTTCCGGGTTCAGCACTACTGATGTACCGTTCCCAGTAAATAACTCGAGGCGAGTAAATTACTCGGTAGCGTTACCGGGAACGTTCCCTAAAATGGGAATTTTGGGGAAAATTGCTGAAATTTGAAGTTTAGAGCTTTACTCTTTCCTGGTTAAGTAAATAAACAAAAAATATGTAATCCTGCAATATAATTCAACATTAATTGTGTGTTTTCCGTCTAAATTGTCTATATTTTCAATATTCTGAGCGAATATTCCCAGTCTATTCTCAAAGTATTTTGAGAATTTCGTCAATATCAAAATTAAACCCAGTAGACTTGTTAATATATTATATTTATTAATAAACAAGTGCAGGATATTAAAAATAACAACTATTTAAAGTTATAATCACTGCCATAAATCTCAATACTATGATTTGACTTAACTTCTAATACCTAGATTATCTAGAAGTTTATTAAATTATACAGCATTACTAAAATAATTTACTAAAATAAATAAATGATATTTAGGGTATTTTTGTTTATACAGGCTTTAATTTACAAAAAAATGTAATGCTTTTTTGCATATAATTATTGTATAAATTTAAAGAATCAAAACCAACTATGCGACAACAGTAACTAAGAGTATAAATTTTCACATCAGTAAATCAGTATTTTTTACTTATCTAGGCCTTAATATACAGGGTGGAATGTTGGAATGCCACTTGGAGAGAAAGTACTCTAAATATTGCTGATAGCAAATTTTACTCAAAGGAAACATTCCTTTATTTTAAAAAATAAGTCCTTGTCACTCCTACGAATAAAACCGACAAAAATAAAAATAAAATAACACTTGTACTTTTATGGCATTAATCGATAGGGTCAATCATAGGTTTTTTTTTTAATATTCTTTAAGCTTACTCTTTTTTAAATTATTAATTTAAAAAAGGAAGGACTCATTAAGAAGTCGTTCCAAAACCAAGGTAGGGTGAGGTAGAATTTAACTCGGAGAAATGAAAGAGACGTAGCTATTTTGAGAAAGAGAAAAAAATATGATTTTGGAACGCTTGCGAGTGATTCCAGAGTGACAGGGTAACAAACGTCATCGAAAATAATTCAGAAAGGTTTCTAGCTTTTTTGGGTAGTATTCAGTCTTATTTATGGCTTTAACACCTTCGCAGATACAAGCAATCGTATTTCAAAACAATTCCGAAGATAAAATGTTTGTATGTCTTAGTCTGTTTGACATTGACTACGAACTTCCCGCCGAATAAACTGTCAGGCGAATTTTAACGGTAATCAAACAGCGTTAAAAATCGCACTTGTCAGAGTGAAAATCGCATTCACGAAGGCGTTCCAAAATCCCGACGGAGAACTGTCAGGCGATCATTCGGTTACCCTCGGTTTCACTCGGCTCGGTTTTGGAACGATTTAGGGTAAAATTCGCATCACCCCGAGTGAAATCTTTGGTATTGGAACGCAACCTGAGTAAATATTAAAATAATGCTGGAATTCTTAATGGTTTAATATCAGTTAAATATCTAATAGATAAGTAAGGCTATAAAATTTCATAATTAACTATATTTATGTTATACATGTTTTAATATATAGGGAATTGTGGGGAATATTCCCAGGCACAATGGGAATTTCCGGGAATATTCCCATGGAGTAAAATACTCGAAATGGGAATATTCCCTCCGGCACACACCCAAGTTCAGCACGAAAATACGTTGTCCCTCTGAGGTCCCAGCCAAGTCCAAGCAGAGTCCTACCCAGCCACCCGCAAAACAAAAGCGGTTTCCTCAAGTGCTAAGCGGTTATAAAAGTTTCTCATAACTGTGTATGAATTTAAAAAAACTAAAGTCAATGTCAAAACGGTGACGTCAAGAAATTATTCATTGCTTTTGAGTGCTTGATTTGTTGGCTATTTTCGTTAATTTCGGTTAAGAAATCGTCGTTATTTTCTATTTATAAACTGAAAAACGACATGTGAGTATTGTTTGCGTTGTTAGATTCCTTATATTCTTCGTTGTTTAGAAGCAGGTGGCCGTATTGTAAATGCACTACCATACAAGGCATTCCTTGGTGATTGTGTCACAATGTGCCCTAGATATCATTTATAACGAAAAGCGAATGTTCGCTAACACATGAGTCAGTTTCTCGTTAGTAGGTGATGATAGTTTGACGGAAAAAAAATCTCCGGTTCATTAAAGTTTATTTATAAACCCTTTGTATACACCCAAGTATAAGTACCTATTATAGGCGTACCATAGCCACCGTTTTTCATAACTCGCAGTACGTTAGGCTCGAAGCAGCACATAAGTCATCCCAACTGTTCTTTATCTCTCAGGTATTTGACTGACTGTTGACCGATGACTCACTGTAAAAATATTACTTTTTCATAAAAGGATGATTTGGCTTTTTTGTAATAAATTATAACGTTATTGTGTATCATTGTCACAGACAAATCTCATGAATGATTAGAAATACCACATTTAAAGAATTAGGGTACTTTTAATTTGAAACAAAATAATAAAAATATTTTATTAATGTTCTTTTCTATTTGTGAGTTTTTACCATTATGAAACAAATTGAATTTTCCTTCAGATCAGCAGCAATGTCGTCCCGCAAGACAGCCGGCCGCCGTGGCACCACCAAGAAACGTGCACAGCGTGCCACTTCCAATGTGTTCGCTATGTTCGACCAGGCACAGATCGCTGAGTTCAAGGAGGCGTTCAACATGATTGACCAGAACCGTGATGGGTTTGTTGATAAGGATGACCTGCATGACATGCTTGCTTCACTCGGTAAGTTTTTTAGTTTAACAATTTTTAATTTTAGATTTTTTGTTCTATTGTTAGCTTTTTATGAAGCTCACTACCTTATCTAACAGGGTGGCAATTCAAAAATATGTTGACTTGATTTAAAAGTTAAGTTTAAAGCTTTGTTATTATTCCTATACAGCCTTAAAATACTAGTAGAGCAAATCTAAAATCTTCTTTATTGTTTAAAGCATACATAAAGTCAGGTGAAAATTTCAAAAGTTTTCAATGAAATGAAATATTTTTGGATAAGTAGTAATTTTATTTAAAAATAAAAGTGCTATTTGTTTTACTATAATATTGTGAGCAAATATTCTCCAAGAGAAAAATACTTAGTTTTCACTTTAATCCTGTAAAACTATCTAGAAGAGATGTTTTTTTATTGTTAACAGGTAAAAACCCAACTGAAGATTACTTGGAGGGAATGATGAACGAAGCACCAGGACCTATTAACTTCACCATGTTCCTCACACTGTTTGGGGAACGACTGCAGGGAACTGACCCTGAGGATGTCATCAAGAATGCATTTGGGTGAGTGTTTGATCACTGGCGATGCTGAGAATGGGGATTTGTTCCGGTCATGCAATTAAATAATAATATCGACTACTTTCTTTGTAGGTCTGTGAATGAGTAAGAAAATTTTATATACATATAGTGATTTTTCAGTGGGATAGGAGAGGAAATCTGAAATGTTCTAAGTTCTAAGTTCGTTATTGTTAAAACATGAAATCACTAAAACTTAGGTTAGGTTAGGTTAGGGCGGGCTGTTTTCCGCAACCAGGCGACCATTGCGCCCATTTTGCGTGATAGGCCGGCATCACTGCCAGCCCAGCTCCTCCAAGAAGTCCAGTAGCGACCTGGGGTTGCTGACGACTTCCTGAAGTGACCTCGGGTCACCGAGGTGCGCGAACCTGTACGATGCTACCTCTCCGCATTCCAGCAGGATATGAGCAGCAGTTTCCTCAGCTTCCATGCATGCTCGGCACAGTGGGCTGTCTGTAACGCCCAAGGTGAACAAGTGTTTGTTGTAGGGTCCATGTCACGTGATGGCAGCAACAAGCTTGCGGAGCTGATTTCTCTCAAGTCTTAGAAGCTTTCTGGATAGGCCGGGATTTGTTGCTGGTAAAACCAACCTTGTCTGACGGCAGGTCTCTAGGTTCAACCAGTATTCGTTGTGTCTGTTCCTAGTGCGTTGACGGAGTACGGATCTCGGCCAGTTTGATGGAAGTGGGATGATGGGTTCTGGCCCTAATCTTCACTAAAACTTTTATCCATACATTTTTAATATTAACCTCAGTAAGCTGGATAGAGAATTTTAAGAAGTACTGGGCTATTACTTAAATATTTCGAAGTTGTTATACACCCTTCTGCCATAGAGTATGTAGTATGCACTAGAAAATATAAGTATTATACTCCTATATATATTCCAAAATTGTTTTAATAAAAATAAAAAAAACTTAATGTCACATAAGAAAGTTTTCCTGTATCTATTGTTTTTAATTTCCCCATACTCGTCTATCACACATTTGTGGATAAAAGAACAATATTTTATAAAACTTATATGATTATAATTCCAGTAAGATGCGTCATACGGTTATTACTAGAGTCATTGTTTGGTATCATGTTTTGAATAGATGTTTAATATTTTGCATAATTTTTCTCTTGTTAGGTTTTCTTGTGTCCGTCAGGATGGCTGGACCAAAGTGAGGGATTTGAGTTTAGACACCACACAGATTTAGTACCTAATTGGTACTATTTAGTACCTATATTGAAATAATTAGTACCTCTTTGGTTTTGAAGAAATTTGAAAAATAAAGTGGTCAGCCATTCTGACGTCAGGTTGACTGGACCAGTTTTGTTTTTCAATAATTTTTATACTTAGAAGCAATTTTCGGTGATTGTTTGTACGTTAGGATTTAGTACCAAATTAGGACCTACACATATATTTTTTTTAGATTTTTTGAGGTACGATTATAAAAGTTATGGCCAAAAAAACTTTGTATGAAGAATTAAGCACCACGTGGTTTTCATAGTTAGAGACTGTTTTTGATACTTTTTTTACATCAATATTTAGTACCTAATTAGAAACTAAACATATATTTTTTTCAGATTTTTTGAAGTACAATTAAAAAAGTTATGGCCAAAAACAAATATTGTATGGAGATTAGGCACTACATGGTTCTCATAGTTGGAGACTATTTTTGCTACTTGTCTTTACATCAGGATTTAGTACCTAATTAGTACATACACATAATTTTATTTTTTATTTTTTTAGGTACGATTAAAAAAGTTATGGCCAAAATTAACTTTGTATGGAAAATTAAGCACCACGTGGTTCTCATAGTTAGAGACTGTTTTTGAAACTTTTTTTTGCATCAGGATTTAGTACCTAATTAGAAAAAAACATATATTTTTTTCAGATTTTTTGAGGTACGATTAAAAAGTTATGGGCAAAATTAACTTTGTATGAAGAATTAAGCACCACGTGGTTTAATAGTTAGAGACTATTTTTGACACTTATCTTTACATCAGAATTGAGTACCTAATTAGTACCTACACATATATTTTTTTCAAATTGTTTGAGGTACGATTAAAAAAGTTATGGCCTAAATTTACTTTGTATTGAGAAATAAGCACCTCGTGGTTCTCATAGTTAGAGACTGTTTTTGACACTTGTCTTTGCATCAGATTTTAGTATATATGTAATTTGTAGCGAAAAATTTTTTTATCAGATCTGTAAAAAAACACAAAAAAGAATTGTACTTACCTTATTCTGTTTCAACTCTCACAGAATTTGCTGCTTATTGTATATCTTAATATAAATGCAAAAGAAATTGGTACCTACGTTTATAAGAAATATCTGAATTATTAACATTTATTTTAATCCCCTTCTCCCTCGGATCGCAACGGCGTGTAGACGTGCCCACGGTTGTTACTGCGTGCAAAATATTATTTAAATAATCACGATACATAACGAGTTAACCTGACCGCATTGCATAGCGGTATTGCTTACCTCCGCATATGCCAGTGTATAACAAGTGCGAGCGAGATAAATAACTTTGTGTGCTAAGTGCGTTTTGTGCAACGGCCTGTCAGTTCATACCTGTATGATTGGATCTGTTTACCTACCTACGACGAGTGAATAAAAATATATTCAAGATGTCTCTGCAACCTATCCAAAATAAATCGCAGTCTGCGTCCGAATCAGATTTAACTAATCCCAAAAAGGACCAGGAATTAATTAGTTCAGGTTCTCAAAGAGACCTAAAACGGCGCCGCGATGACTCCGATTATGATCGCTTTGACGCGCGTTTTCACAGCTTTCGGGATGAGTTTAAAGACATGATAAATACGCTCTTGTCAGCCCAAAGCTCTCGTATCAATGAATTAGAAAGTCATATCTTGGAAATCAAGGGTAGAGCATGTGAAATCTCGACATCTAACATCGAAATAGAAAAATCACTAAACTATTTTACCGAAAAAATGGAATCCCTCCAGTCCACAATTAATCATCTACAGGAAGATCGTAAGGTTCTGTCAACACAAATCTCAAAAATTGATGAAAAATGTGACTACCTTGAACGTTGTATGAAGAAAACCTGCGTGGAAATAAGGAATGTTCCAAAAAAGAAGGGCGAAAAGAAGGACGATCTTTGTGAACTCGTTTTTAATCTAACAAATAGAATGAAACTGCAGTTTGACAACTCACAGTTACGGGACATCTATCGTCTCCCTGCTAAACCTGACAAAAAAGTGTCTACTATTATTTTGGAATTTAACAGTACTGTTAACAAATTCAACTTTTTGGAAGCAGCCAAAAACTATAAGAAGAGCTACTCTGACCAGCTTTCAACAAAACACCTCGGAATTAATGAGGAGCCCCACGGCCCGATCTACATTTCGGAGCAACTCACCTACAAGTCTAAGAGGCTATATTATTTAGCAAGAGACCTAGCAAAAACATATGACTATCTTTACTGCTGGACGGCTGGCGGATCAGTTTTTCTCCGAAAAAAACAGGGCGACCTGGCTATTCTTATTCGTTCTGAAGCAGACCTGAACACCCTTAAAAATAAATGACTAGTTAATTGCCCATGTATTGTGTTAAATCTCCTTCTTTTTAGCCTATTGGGGTTGTTAATTAATTACATAACCCACGCAAACACATATGTCACACTATTTTCTACCTACACTCACACTTACCACAACAACCAACACCCAGTAACAAATAACACTAACCGGCTCGCCGTCCTCAGGTACTTAATGACTTATCCGATAGTGTATATGAATACAGATCGTAAAATGAAGTATATAAATACTAAACTCCAGTACGCTAAACCGGCCGCTACAGGTACATATTCGCAACTATTTATGCGACTGTTAGGGAAATATCTGCTCTTCGGTCCCATTGTTTATGTTCCTTTTATAACTTTTTTAAGTAATAATGGATAATGATCTCAATCTACTAATTAAATCTTTGGATGAAAACTCAGCTCCTAAAACTTTTTACTGTAAACCCGATCAATGTAGTTCTCTGCCTGGCTTACATAAAAGTAGTTTAAAGATTATGACTCAAAATATAAGGAGCATAAATTGTAATTTCCCGGATTTCTGTGTTCTTTTAGCTACGATAAAAATAAATCCTGATATAATAGTGCTGACAGAGTGCTGGCTATCGGTCAATGACACTCCGCCCTATTTGGATAATTACTCAACCTCCACTACCAAAAAATTATGTAAACAAAATGATGGGGTGGTAATATCCATAATAACATATCGGCAACCACGTACGAGCCAGAATTTCTTGATGGTAACTGCCTCGTCACAATAATAAATAATAATACAGCACTCATATCTATTTACCGCTCCCCTTCATATAAAAACCTAAATAACCATGAAAATTTTCGAAAATCTTTGGATAAAGTCCTGCAATCACTAACTAAAACTCACAATATTATCCTAACTGGGGATATCAACCTCGATATAGCTGATCCAGATAAACTTGATGGGCACTCACATGAGTATTCAAATTTAGCTGCCTCTCACGGACTTCTACCGACCTCACATGTCCCTTCTAGAGGTAGTTCGTGTCTGGATCACTTTCTTCTCAGATCTAAGTACCCATGTGTTACTATTACTATAGAGACCTCCGTCACGGACCATTACACGATCCTGCTTTCCCTTGAAAATAAATCATCCCATAATACTATGGCCAAAACATTTAATAAAATTGATTACATAAATGTTTCCAAAGATCTTCAACTAGCAGATTTTTCCCCTTTATATCTCTTCTCTGACTGTAATATTGCGACCCAATTTCTAATAAATCTAATTACGAACATTATTTCTTCAAACAGTAAAAGAGTGACTTGTTCTCGACGTAAAATTATAATAAAGCCCTGGATAACGCCTGGTATGCTGAAGTGTATCCGAAATCGTGATGCTCTCCATCGTAAATTAAAAATGGACCAAGATAATCCCATACTTAAAACTACATACAATAGATATCGCAATTACTGTACTTCTTTGATTAATAAAGCGAAGAGAGCTTATGAAAAAGCTGAGTTAGCGAAAGCTACGTCCATTTCCGTAAAAAAAAACATGGGAGACTTTAAACTCTATTCTAAATCGAAAAACAAATCAAGATATTTCTTTAGACTTAGTTAATTTAGAATCGTCCCCTTTGAAATCTGCAAATATGGTAAACTGCTACTTTGCTACTATTGGAAAAAAAACTCGCTGAAAAACTCACATCTGAAAGTAATTTTTTTAGCCCTACTACTGGAAACGGTTGTAATA
Organism: Coleophora deauratella; assembly: GCA_958295455.1. Classification (NCBI taxonomy): domain Eukaryota; kingdom Metazoa; phylum Arthropoda; class Insecta; order Lepidoptera; family Coleophoridae; genus Coleophora; species Coleophora deauratella. The sequence goes on along the minus strand of OY282409.1, from coordinate 4,881,533 downwards.
CTTCCACTTCTCATTCTCCTGTTAGTTATAACAAAATAAACTCGTTTACCCTCTTTCCTACTTGTGAAGAAGAAGTTAATGCGCTTATCCTCCAACTGAAGTTAAATAGTGCTGTAGGATGGGATAATATATCTTCTAAAATTCTTAAACAAAATGCTCATATATTAGTTAAACCTCTTACTTTCTTATTCAACCTCTGCTTCAATACTGGAATATTTCCTACAGCATTCAAAAAATCAATTATCATCCCTATTTTTAAAAATGGCTCAAAAACTGAAGTTAATAACTATCGCCCAATCTCTGTCCTCCCAGCTCTTTCTAAAATACTAGAACGTTTACTAAATAAAAGACTCGTTAGTTTTCTTGAGAAATACAAAATCCTTTCAGATAATCAATACGGTTTCCGTAAAGGAGTATCTACCTCCGCTGCAGTGATGAATCTAACCAACTTTGTGGTCGGGGCCCTGGATGATAAAGAAAAATGCTTAGGCATCTTTCTAGACCTATCCAAGGCCTTCGACACGGTCTCCATTCCTAGACTCATCGACGAACTAGAATCTATTGGGATCCGTAACCAGCAGTTACACATTTTCAAGGATTATCTAACAAACCGAACACAGGTTGTTAGGATTGGAGATACTCTTAGTAGTGAATATCCCGTTAGTTTCGGTGTCCCTCAAGGAAGTATCCTTGGACCAACTCTTTTCTTGATTTACATTAACCGACTTTGCGAAACGCCACTAACAAATGGGATCATATTCACTTATGCGGATGATACTGCCCTTATTTTTCGTGAAAAGAGTTGGAACAAGGTATTCCAGACTGCTCAAGAAGGTTTCGATAAAGTATCTGATTGGCTGTCAAAAAATTTACTAACTCTCAATTGTGATAAAACTAAATATATGACGTTTTCAATTACAGATAGAACACAACCTAGTCATTCACATATAATAAATGCCCATGCATTGGATTGTCTCCCGTCCCATAGACTTGATAACTCATGTAAATGCAATAAACTAGAGAGAGTTGGGAACTTCAAATACCTGGGAGTAGTTATTGATAACAATTTGAGCTTTAAGAGACACATTAATAAAGTAACTCAAAGAATAAGAAAACTTATGCCTATTTTTCGTAATATAAGGCATATAGCGGACACTGCAACAATAAAATTGTTGTATAATACACTTTGCCGTTCGCTTCTCAGTTACTGTATAACTTCTTGGGGTGGGACCTATAAATCTAACATCTTACCACTAGAAAGAGCTCAAAGAGCTATCCTTAAAGTAGCAAACTTTAAGAGCTATCAATTCCCCACTGATCTACTCTATATTGAATGCAAAGTACTTACGGTCCGGCAATTATTCATTCTCGATCTAATCATGGTGAAGCACAAAACTATTGACTATTCTAGTATTAACACATTGTCTCATAGACGAAATGACAAATACTGTACCACTTCGGCATTTAAAACCACTTTGGCACAGCACCACTTTTGCTTCCTGGGTAGTTACATATATAACAATATGTAGAAAGTTAGATATCGTTCATCTAAATATCTTCAACTGCAAGAAAACTGTTAACGACTGGTTACTTCCTCTTAACTATAAAGAAACGGAACTTTTATTAGAAATAATATCGTAATAAAAACATACAAATTCACACACAAAAACACACGTTCATACACACTCACTCACACTCACATACACACACAAACACACACACACACACACACACACACACACACACACACACAAAAACACACACACACACACACACACACACACACACACACACACACACACACACACACACACACACACACACACACACATTTACACATACATAAAGATACGCTCCCACGTACATACTTAGGTATGATCTAATAGATGTATAATAATTTGTTCTCACTTGTTCTAAAGTTTTGTTTGTTCAATGTTCATCTCTATGTTTTTTTATTGCTACACCTGTTACTCCGAGTGAGGGCCTGGTGACCTATAACACAAGATATTTATATCTTAGCTTAGGCACCGGTCTCCCACAAACATAGTTTTGAAATGTTTCCATTATTTTTGTGAATTTCTTTGTTAAATTCTATTTGTGGTGAGAAAATAAATGAATATTATTATTATTATTAATACATAAAGAAATGTTGTATAAAATGCGTAAAATATTTTTTATTTACGATATGTCAAAAGAGTCTCTAACTATTAAAGCACGTGGTGCTTAAGTCTCAATACAAAGTTATTTTTGGGCAATACTTTTTTAATCGTACCTCAAAACATCTGAAAAAAATATGAGAACAACGTGGTGCTTAATTCTCCATACAAAATTAATTTTGGTCATAACTTTTTTAATCGTACCTCAAACAATCTGAAAAATATATATGTGTAGGTACTAAATCCTGATGTAAAGACAAGTGTCAAAAACAGTCTCTAACTATTAAACCACGTGGTGCTTAATTCTTCATACAAAGTTATTTTTGGCCATAACTTTTTTAATCGTACCTCAAAAAATCTGAAAAAAATATATGTATTGTTTCTAATTAGGTACTAAATCTTGACGTAAAAAAAAGCTTCAAAAACAGTCTCTAACTATGAGAACCACGTGGTGCTTAATTCTCCATACAAAGTTAATTTTGGCCATAACACTTTTAATCGTACCTCAAAAAAACTTAAAAAAATATATGTGTAGGTACTAATTAGGTACTAAATTCTAATGTAAAGACAAGTGGCAAAAATAGTCTCCAACTATGAGAACCATGTAGTGCCTAATCTCCATACAATATTTGTTTTAGGCCATAACTTTTTTAATTGTACTTCAAAAAATCTGAAAAAAATATATGTTTAGTTTCTAACTAGGTAATAAATCCTGATGTAAAAAAAAGTATCAAAAACAGTCTCTAACTATGAAAACCACGTGGTGCTTAATTCTTCATACAAAGTTAATTTTGGCCATAACTTTTTTAATCTTACCTCAAAAAATCTGAAAAAAATATATGTGTAGGTACTAATTTGGTACTAAATTCTAGGGCACAAACAATTACCGAAAAATGCTTCTAAGTATGAAAATTATTGAAAAACAAAACTGGTCCAGTCAACCTGACGTCAGAATGGCTGACCACTTTATTTTTCAAATTTCTTCAAAACCAAAGAGGTACTAATTATTTCAATATAGGTACTAAATAGTACCAATTAGGTACTAAATCTGTGTGGTGTCTAAACTCAAATCCCTTACTTGGTCCAGACATCCTGACGTACACGTTTTCTTTTATATGTAAAATTTTATGATGTTTTTGATTTTATTTTTTTTCAATAAATAATTTGATTATTTATTACTCTCCCAGCTGCTTCGACGAAGAGAACATGGGTGTGATCAATGAGGAGCGTCTTCGGGAACTCCTCACCACAATGGGTGACCGGTTCACCGACGACGACGTTGACGAAATGTTGCGCGAAGCTCCCATACGCGATGGACTCTTCGACTATGTTGAATTTACGCGCATTCTGAAGCACGGCGCTAAAGACAAGGATGAACAATAAGGTGGATTGGTGACGTGGTTGTCTGCTTTCAGGGCGAAAGTTTGGTGGCAGGAGCTGTAAGTGATTATCTTGAAATTTTGATAGGTGTTACACCCCTTTGCCCGTCATGAGTATTTTTTTTATAATCTTCAGTTTTTTTGAAATATGTAGTAATAGTTGCGTGGATAGGTTTGCGTACCTTAGATCCCGTTCCAAAACAATTTTATTTTTACATGTCAAGAGTCTTCTCCTTTCACATTAAAAATTTATAATGCTATCAAGTTGTCACTGTAATCTCTCGGATGGAGCGAAACTTTTTGCTTTTCCATGTATTTACCTAATTCAAGTTCTATCATTATGGTCATGCATTTGCCGCGTCGCTGACATACTGTTTGCCCCGAAAAGCATACTCTCTCTCAATTACACTGAACAAAAAGGTGAGTAAATTAACAAAAAATACCTGTACAGAAACCTCAATAACATAGGTCCCAAATTACTAAATACTTTCTATTTCGGTACTTAAAACTTTATTCATTCTGTCGAATTGCTTTCAAAAGCGGTCGAATTTTTATATTCATATAAGCCAAACTAATATATTTTATTGGTATTATGATATTTTGATAAGATTATAATCATTGTAGTAAGATTAGTTAAATCTTAGGAAGTTCTGGAAAATCTCGAAACACTTCGGTGCTAAAATATTATTACCTATCTATTATAGTTTTATCATAGCATTTTTAAACCATGCATTTGTTTGAAATTCCACTATTAATAAATTTAATTTAACAAAAATGCCATAATATGTTATACTAATAACTTAGTAATGCTTAGATAACATCTATCTATAGTCATGAAAAGTGTTTCAAAGTCCTGACAATAATTTTCCAATTAAATTTAATTTTAGGAAAGTTTTATATTACTTATATCTTTTAAAGTATTGGCTACCTAATCTAGAGATATAAATCGGTTCTTACTATCTAACTTACATTTGCATTTCTGAAGAAACATTTTTTGCTTTTTTAAAACACGTGTCTACAGAGGTATTATTAGTCGAAAATCATTCCTTGAATGTAACTAACACCAATTTCAATGCGTTTTCTTTGAAATTGAAATGAATTCTCTAATTTAAGTTTAAATGACAAGTTTGTTTCAATTTATATGAAGTAGTAGTAAGATATTTAGTATAAGCGAACACGAAATTTTCACACAAGTATTATGGCATAGTGTGTGTATCGGTTATGTCAGTCATTTATGTATTTATTCCAATTTTACGTATGAATAAATTGTGTTTAACATCCACTTGTGGTTTCACTCGTCACAATAAATAACCATATTTTTAAATGAGTAAATGGAGTTACTTATTATATTAACTCATATTTTTTAAACAAGTGATTTTAAATTAATTGTCCTCTGAGGACAATTAATTTAAAATCACTGTTATTATTATTATATAAAAGAAAAAGTAGATCTAAAGTTTTGTTTACGTGTATAAAGTTACTTTAGAATCAGTATAGTGGTCCCAAAGAAGTTATATATCGTCGCTCCGGAGCGGAGTGCAAGTCTGTGAGTGGTCCCGTGAAATTAGAATAACACTGAAAAGCGTATCGAATCACACAAAGAGTACTGAAATCGTATGAACTGGATTAAGACTTTGTTAAATTATAATTTCACAGTAAAATTTTATGATACTACGAGTTTCGCAATATCCCTGCGACATTTTTATTTATTTATTAACTTTATACATCTATCATTATAGGCTTAGCCTAATGCGATAGCGTACATACATTTGAGCTTAAAAATTAAATATATAAATATTTTAATATTTATATTATATTATTTAAATTAAATATAAAAATATTTTTTACTTTAGTTTTTATCCCCGTAGCAAATTACAAATAACCCTACCCTCATGAATTCACTCACGAGTGCAAATAAACAAATCAATATTCAGTTCAGCCATTCGGTACAGGGTGTAAGGTACATATTCAGACAGGGTGTAAGACGACCACTCCCGGAAACGAAAATTGGGTATTCTGTGAGGAAACTGAACAACTTTTCGCAAAAAAATGGGAATTTCATACAAATTGATGTCGCAGTATAATCAGCCAATTCTGTGTGGAGAGTCCTTTTTTTTGAGAAACTAGTATGTGTTCCTTGGGAAAAGCTGTTAAGCTTCATAAGTGAAATCCATCGTTTAAGTATCCTCCTTAACAAACTGTTTGGGAGGCGATTTCTTGTAGAGAGTAGAAAGCCTTACTGCCCTTAAATTACTTATTGCATTTATTATACTTCTCGCTTCATTAAAGCGGACCAGACACTATCAGTAATAATGACAGTATTTTCAAGTAATGACAGTATACTGACATTATACTGATAGTGTAGTGGTTGGAATGATGGTCTGACGCATACTAAGCGATAGAATGTCAATATACTGATGTAAAAATACTGTCATTATTACTGATAGTGTCTGGTCCGCTTTAAAGCGAGTGCTTGAAATACGCGATGGATGAGAGATTATTTTTCGTGAAGAATTTTTACTGGAGTGTTTTTTGTGAAGACAACTATTTTTAGCTTGTTTAGTGCCTAATTATCGTTAATTAGCGACAAGTCAGTCAACACTTCTAATAGAGGAATGAAATAACTTGTAAGTACTTACTTAGATCATTTTTCAAATTTATTTTAATGAAGATTCTTAATAAATATCGGTACAAAAAAAACATTTAACAATACTTTAAGAGTGCCATGTACAAAAAAGATTTATAATCCTATAATTTTTAACATACAGGGCACTTATTTGGTAAACTAATCGGCTGATCACATAATTTAAGTTTTAAAATAAAAACATCGAATATTGCAACGTCAACAGTACACAGTCCAGGTTCCAAGTTTGAAGTCTAAAGTCTGGTGTGGTCTACGCCCAAGCCTCCTTGAGAAGTGCGGCTCCTCGCTCACCCACCATCATGATGGCTGCTTGAGGGTTGCCAGTTACCAGCGTGGGTATCACGGAAGCATCTATCACACGGAGACCTGGAATATTCAGAATCTTGTGAACATTGTTTTTCGACAAAGAGAGAGACAGTGAGAGAGAGAGTCCGTGGGCTAGTGGCTAGTCCGCTCGCTTCATATCAGGACGCGGCGGGTTCGATTCACGGCGGGTCCAATTTTGTAGGACTATTTACCTAGGCTTGGTTGGTGTAGGGCATTTTCTGAGCCTACCTGGCTAGCTACCACCATCTTATCTAAGTCTTGCCGCCAAACATCAATGTTAATAGCATTAATGTATTCCGGCATGGAGATAAGATAGCCAGTTCACCATTGCGCTGGGGAATCTTGGTAAGCCCGCTTCCATCTTCGGCATCATCGTTATTTACCATCAGGTTAGATGATGCTAAAGGCTTATCAATGAAGGATTAAAAAAAAGTTTGGTTTGTTAAAGAAGACCCGTGAGCGAACCTTTCCACAGAGTCGTGGAACAAAATGTGTTCAGTATGATAAGTAGAAAGACGCTCCAGTTATCTGGTCCAACGTGTACCTATATTGTAACATCTTGTAGGTTACAATAATAATAATAATAAACCTTTTATTTGCCAAACTTATTCGCTATCTAAAAAAAGTAACATGTTTTCATAGATGAACAGTTTATACATACTTATTTTCTTATTTCTAATTTAAATACTATTAAAAACTATTAAAAACATCTAATTTTATTTAGTTTGGATACCCATAACTGGGTGATGGCCTCCTTCATGTCTGACCAGGCTCGCCGGTCTCTCGCCAGTCTGCTCCAGTTGCTGCCTGCTACTTGCATGATGTCATCGCTCCATCGTTTCCTCTGCCTGCCACGAGCTCTTTTTGTCTATCTAGGATACCAGTGCAGGATACTCTCACTCCAGCGACCGTCAGTTATTCTTGCGATATGTCCTGCCCATTTCCACTTAAGCTTGCACACAGTCTGAATGATATCTATTACTTTAGTCTTCTCTCTTATATCTTCGCAACTTACTCTATCCTTTAATTTTATGCCTAGCATTGATCTCTCTACTGACCTTTGAAATGTTCTCATTTTTTTGCTAGTTCTATAGCCAGCATTGGCACCCATAGATAACTGTAGGCAGTATGGTATTATCCATTAAGTTCTTTTTTAGATTGATAGGTATATTGCTTTTGAAGACGCCGAGTACGGGTGGTCTCCGCGGGAAAAAACTACCAAAACCCTCCATGTAAAACACCTTGCAACAAAGCCACGGAAATAATAAAAGATAATGAAAACAACAGAGAAAATAAGTCAACATTAAAGATATGCACCTACAACATTCGATCACTGAAATCTTCTTCACGTATACTAGAGCTGGAATTTGCTATTAATAAGATAAAATGGGACGTAATCGGAATATCAGAAGTAAAAATAGAAAGATTGAATATTATAGAGATTATATTTTGATGTACAGAGGAGATAAAAAAGTAAGGAATGTGGTAGGATTTATTGTAAAACCCTACTTAAAAAGCAATATTTTAGACTTCAAGACATTTTCCGACCGAGTTGCGAGGTTAGATATAAAAATTGGCGAAAGTATAATAAATCTCATTCAAGTCTATGCTCCGACAGAACAATCCAAAAAGAAAAACAAAGAGACAAAAGAAAAGGAAATAATATCTTTCTATCAAAATGTACAGAAGTCACTCGAAAATACCGGAAGTAACACTATCCTGATGGGAGATTTAAATAACAATAATAATAATAATAATATCTGGGACAAATCACACACGGTCATCTGGCCCCAAACTAGGATTCCCTGTATCTTGGGAACCAGAGACTGATATACATACACATATACTTTTAAATACATACATATATAGATATAATACACCCAGACTCAGAGCAAACAATTCTGCTCATCACAGAAAAGTTTGCCCTGTGTGGGGATCGAACCTACGACTCTCGGATCAGAGGTTAGGATCGCTAACCACTTAGCCACCGAGTCAGTCAAATGCTCAAATAGGCTGCCCTTTACCAGAAGAAAATATAATATGTGGACGCATATTAATATCATTTTGTCTGCAAAATAACTTAACTATGACAAATACGCTCTTAAAAAAAAGGAGAAGCAAAAATGAACGTGGCAATCGGCAGATGGACGGACAAGAAACGAAGTAGATTATTTACTGGTGAAAAGCAGAAAGAGAGTTCTGAACAACGAAGTTTCTCTACCGACCACAAACTTGTCAGAGTAACGTATAACATTAACATACCGTTAAAGAAAAACAACCGGATATGGACAAAAAACAAAAAGCTTTTCTCAAACTGAAGAACTAGTATTAAATAAAAGAGATGATTGCACAAAAAATTGGAAAATCAGAAAATAGAGACATTAAAGAAACATACACAAAAACTGTAAAACTAATAACAGAATGCATAAAGAAATTGCCTTAAGAAACAGAAGGAAAAAAGGAATCGAATATTATACCTGAAGAAATAGAGTTATTGATCCAGGAAAGAAACTCACTTAAAAGATACACAAAAAAAACAAAAGAACAAAGGAAAAGGCTAAAAAAACTTCATAAAAAAATTTGCAGGAAAATAAAAGAACACAAAAAAAGAAAAAATACAAGCATTAGAGAAAGAACTAGAAATAAGAAGCTCTACAAAAAGAACATACAAAAATTTTGATAGTCACAAAGAATGGATACAGAATTTAAGAAAATCGAATGGGAAAGAGGCTACAAGCAGACAAAATATAATATAATAGAAACAGCTACAGAATTCTATAGGCAACTCTACTCTAATGAAGAAGAGAACGAAATCATGACTTTCCAAAGCACTGAAAATATTCCAATCATATTACCAGAAGAAACAGCATTCGCAATTTCCCGATTAAAAACGGATAAGAGTCCAGGAGCAGACAAAATAACCAACGACATAATAATAGCCATGATAGAACCGATTACAGAACATCTAACAAAACTATTCAACATGATAATAGAGAAAGAAATAATACCGGAAGAATGGGAAAGATCTCTTATAACACTGCTCTATAAAAAGGGAGATCCAAAACTTATAGATAACTACCGACCCATCAGTCTACTATCAGTTCTGTACTACCAGTTATTCTCCGCCGAGTAACACAGTGCTTAGACGAGCAGCAACCTTGCGAGCAAGCTGGATTCACAAAAGGGTACTCCACCATAGATCATATATTTACAGTAACCCAAATATTGGAAAAATACAACGAATACAGAAAAACTCTCTTTCTCCTTAAAATTGTATTTATGAGTAAATACGAGTGTAAGCAAAAACTTATTATATGGTTATTACAGTTAAAATATGAGGACACTGAAAACCTAATTTACAGTAAATCTCATAAAACACACACACACACACACACACACACACACACATACTCACTTTCATTTCATTTTTACTGTTGTATTTTTTAATCTCTTCTTTTTGTATACTTAAAATACATACATTTATTTCCTTTTTTTTTTCGTTCATGTATTTCATTATAAGTGACATATTTTAATGTTATTTGTCTTGTATCAACTCCGTAGGGTGGGGGCCTGGTGACCCGAAACACAGACTTTTAAAAGTCTAGCTCAGGCACCAGTCACCACATCTTCTTTAGTTATACAAAACTTATATATGTAACCTGAGTTTATAATGATGTGGTGAGAAAATAAACGGATATTTTATTTATTTTATTATAGACTACACAAAAGCGTTCGACTCTATCTCTCACTCATACCTGTGGACAAGTTTGGAAGAGCAAGGCATACATAGAAAATTTATCAACTTAATTAAAACAATATACAAGAACGCTAGTGCGGAAATAAAACTGGTAAGAATTGGAAGCTCAATACAAATAAAAAGAGGAGTTAAACAAGGAGACCCCCTCTCCCCAAAACTTTTCACAGCACTCCTAGAGTCTATATTTAGAAAGCTCGACTGGCAAAGATATGGGATAAATATTAACGGAAAATCACTGTCTCATTTACGATTCGCAGACGATATTGTCATTATGTCTGAACACCATGAAAACATGCGGATAATGCTAGAAACGCTAGACACAGAGAGCAATGAGGCGGGCCTTCGCATGAACTTTACAAAAACCAAAATTATGACAAAATTAAATGGAGAGGAAATTCCTATGATGATAAAAAACGCAAATGTAGAGTATGTGAAAGACTACATATACCTCGGCCACAATGTATCATTTGAATGCGCTATAAATAAAGAAATTGATAGAAAAATCGCAAATACCTGGAAAAAGTACTGGTCGAAAAAGGAGGTCTTCAAAAGTAATCTATCAATGTTCATCAGATCACGGAAATTAGATGAGTGGGAATCGAATCCATGGCCCTCGGATTACCAGTCAGAAGTGCTCGTCAATGAGCTATCGAGTCAGAAAGTTTACCTTCAACGCCGGAGACCCTGAGCTCCGTGTCGACCACCGTGCCGATGGCTGCGGTGCACATCTGGTGGTTCTGGGGGTCGGTGTGCAGCCGCGTCATGCACTCGAGCCACTCTTCTGACCATTCCTCACTCTTGCTCGAGCATTCCGAGGAGAAAGCAGGGTCCAGTATCACGCCGTATTTGTTTTTCATTATCTGTGAATGTTTTAAATACTTACTATTATACAGGGTGTTAAAAAAAGTGCGTTTGAAATTTTAAGGGGTTAAGTACTTAGAATCAAGTGTTCTTTTAGCTATCTTATTTTTTAAAACAATAATTTGTATGGGAAATTGAAAAAAATAATTCAAGAACGGATTTTTTCAAAATTTTTCCTGGATGCTATACTTGATTCTGAGTAACCCCTTAAAACAAACGCACTTTTTTTAAGATCCTGTATATTGACACCGTCGCCGTGGCGTAGTGTACTAGTTCACTTGCTTCAAATGAGAAGGTCACGTGTTCGATGACCAGCGGGATCCAACTTTGTATGACTGGTTTTGGTTGGTAGTTAGAGAGTATAATTATTCAAGTATATTTCTATGGCGCGTACCATCAAACACTGATTCGTAGTTTCGGATTTTTTATACAATATTTACGCAATTTCAATTTTTCCATGTAGTAACCGTAAATATTTTTTCGAAACGAAATTTATATCGATGGAACGGCGCGGGCGTCGGTGAACGTGAGTCGTTTTAGCGTAAAATGTTGAAAAATATTTCCGCTATCTAATGATCGATTTCAATTGAGTTTTTTTTTAAGTACCACTTATCGACATAGTAGATCGACCTAATCCGATTACAGGAAAAAAATATTAAAAAATCTCCCGGTTAGTATCTTAAAAAAATCTAAGACAAGGTTTTCTCGAACTTTAGGACCTCCGTAAGCGTTTTGCAATTAAAATCAGTTTCGGCACTGATATACAGGATTACAGGAAAAGTCGTACTGAATATTAAAGGACGTTATTATTCAGGTCATTTCTGATGGATTTGATTCTATGATATGGTGTCCGAAACTTAACCGTTATGGAGATATTGAACTTTAAAGATTTTTTAAAAAATCCTCAATTTTTTGGCTTTTTTGTCGATTTTTTTGGGATTAGTGCTTCTGGGGTACGTTTTTTTGATGTAACTAGTTAGAAAGCATGTCAATTAATAAAAATGATTAACCAAAACTGAACCTACTACTAACAGCTTAAAAATACTGCTTGACAACGGTTAGAATTAAATAATTTTCAATAAGAGTTTTTAAATTTGAAGCTCTCTGTTTTAAAAAACATGTATGGAACTTATTTCTGCAAATCATTTTAAAAACTTTTACGTCTCTTTAGCTATTCAAAAATGTATAACACTTACTATTAAATAGGCAAAATATTGACCAAATAACAGTTAAGTTAGCAGAGGGTACATTTTTTGACAACTCTTTAGTCCTTTTCAGCTCCAAACGAAGAGCAGTTTTCTTCTCAAAACTTTGTTTAAGGCCTTAATTCTTGTTAATCGACTCTTTAATTTACAGATTCTCATTGATTAATAAGACTAAAGGCCTTAGGGTGCATTTTCACTGATGCGGAGCGGGGCTGAGCAGGGCGGAGAAGATCAGAGAATAGTAGCAAGTGTTTCCACTGAAGCGGGACGGAGCAGAGTAGAGCAGAGTGGAGCGAAGTAGGGCAGAGTGGAGCGAAGTAGGGCGGAGCGGAGCGGGGCGGAGCTAAGCGGGACGGAGCGAAGCAAAGCGAAGCTGAGTGGTCTGGAGCTACATGTGACCATTTTCTAGGTCTGCTCTGCTCTGCTCCGCTCCATTCCGCCCTAATTCGCTCCACTCTGCTCTACTCTGATCCGCCCTACTTCGCTTCACTCTGCTCTACTCTACTCCTCCCCGCTTCAGTGGAAACACTTGCTACTATTCTCTGATCTTCTCCGCCCTGCTCTGGCCCGCTCCGCATCAGTGGAAATGCACCCTAAGGCATTTAGTCTTATTAATCAATGAAAATCTGTAAATTAAAGAGTCGATTAACAAGAATTAAGGCCTTAAACAAAGTTTTGAGAAGAAAACTGCTCTTCGTTTGGAGCTGAAAAGGACTAAAGAGTTGTCAAAAAAATGTACCCTCTGCTAACTTAACTGTTATTTGGTCAATATTTTGCCTATTTAATAGTAAGTGTTATACCTTTTTGAATAGCCAGAGACGTAGAAGTTTTTAAAACGATTTGTAGAATAAGTTCCATACATGTTTTTTAAAACAGAGAGCTTCAGATTTAAAAACTCTTATTGAAAATTATTTAATTGTAACCATTGTCAATCAGTATTTTTAAGCTGTTAGTAGTAGGTTCAGTTTTGGTTAATCATTTTTATTAATTGACATGCTTCCTAACTAGTTACATCAAAAAAACGTACATCAGAAGCACTAATCCCAAAAAAATCGACAACAAAGCCAAAAAATTGAGGATTTTTTAAAAAATCTTTAAAGTTCAATATCTCCATAACGGTTAAGTTTCGGACACCATATCATAGAATCAAATCCATCAGAAATGACCTGAATAATAGCGTCCTTTAATATTCAGTACGAATTTTCCTGTAACCCTGTATATCGGTGTGGAAATGAAGAACTTGTTTTATAAAATAATGAAGAATATAATTAAATTAATATAAAATATAGAACTATTTGATGATAACTACAGGGTTATTTTTGGACCCCCCACGAAACCTTCACAGTGGCTTCTACTCATGAAACTGAGCAACTTTCCCCAAATAACCAATGATCAATTCGCAAAACAATTTTGAGCATCTCCATACAAAGTAGGCCAATAACGTGATCAAATTTGTATGAAAGGTCCAAAAAAATTTTGCCGAATTGACCATTGGTTGTTTGAGGAAAGTTGCTCAGTTTCATCAGTAGAAGACACTGTAAAGTTTTGGTGGGGGGTCCAAAAATAACCCTGTATATATGTAGGTAGACAGTTATCAAAACCAACTCACATCGCTGCCAAAGATCTTCTGCAGGATCCTGGCTCCGTCCTTAGCCATAACCATGTCGTCGGGGTGTTCGAAGTACCCTGGGTAGAAGATTGGTGGGTCGCGCGGGTCCGTCGAGTTAAGGGTGAGGTAGCCGACGCTACGCGGCAGTAGTGCGACTGCGTTGCCGCTGTGAAAATCAGGAAGGTGAGCACTAAGCAGCTTATTTAAGCTTTCAAGAACTTACAGGTTTTATATGTTCTAGATTAGTATGATTAACCCATTAACCCAAGGCGAAAATTTAGAAGTTTACATTTTCGCGCCGGAGGCTGTCACAATAATTCGAATGTGGTTGATTTGCGTGATTATCAATAGTGCTTGGTGGAATGACAATTTTAGTCAATCATAATAAAGCATTTCGTTTCACGGAACCTGAAAGTTCAGTATCGAAAAAACTTGGCCAAAAATGGATTTTGCTTTCATGTAACTGAGTGTCATTTCTATAATTTAAGTTAATTCATTTATTTTTCTGTTTTATTATGTTGTTTGATTATTATACAAACGTAAGAAATATGATACAATTTGTGGGTGCCGTACGGCACCCCTAAGCCACTGCCGTGTCTTTTCGTATATTGAGCATTGTTGATATTATATTGAGATTTTTTATATTTGTTCATTTTGTAAAGTAGTTATTACAATTACTCTTCAAATAAATTGCCGTCACTGCCTATTTACTGATAAAACTTTTTTTATGTAGGGATTGTATGCTTCACGAAGCCATTAATCTACTAGAAGAAAACGAGAAGTCGACCCGGCGTCGGTTGTCATGATTGACGTAACCATCTGTAAAGCCTAGAACTTGTCAAAATGCGCTGGTAATTCTACAAACCAGCTGAACTTTCGGAGGCATACTGTCCAAGCATAAATTCCGAACTCGGCCTAGCTCAGGAGGTCGCCTAGCCACTTATAATTCTCAAAAACAGGAAACAGGGTGGTTGATGATATTTGTTTTGACGGTGTAGGTCATCTGCTGGTACCTACAGAGGGAGGTAGCCGACGAAAGTGTGCCCTTGAATTCCGTAAAAGTCAAAATGTTGTAGGTGTTGATCTGTGTCTTTTTTGCAACTTCCAGTTCCATACTTAGCTCTTGTTACTTATATATTATATTAAAGTACAAGTAATTTTGCATACAATTTATTAAATTTGTTTTATTTTTTAGTATTCGTGTTCAAAGCTTAAAAAATACTCGAGATAGAACGACAATCTAATAATAAGAGCTTAGCGGTGCCGTATGGCATCGGCGGTTTTTTCAGCTTCAAGAATGACACTCATTTTTTTCCACTAGTTTTGTGTTGAACATACTCATATGAACCAAATATATAAAAATCACGCAAAATCTCGACCATGAAAAAATTCGGGCTATAATGGGTTAACATGTGTTCCACGTCTCCCAACCCAAATATAATTTAACAGTTTGTAGGTACATAGGTAGTTATTGAAGGTTCAAATCGATCATGCCACTTACGTGATATTCCGTCCCTTCAGGTAGCAGTCTCCATCGCCGATGGGTTCCCCGATGGCGCCGGTCTTGGAGCACTCGGCCCAGAAGCCGCCGAAGAAGAACTGCAGGTCCGGCTGCTCGCGCTTCCGGTCCGCAAGAGACGAGTACATCATGCCAGATAACTGGAGACGAGAATTTTATTATACATATAGGGCCTTACGAAACTAGCTAACTAACTAACTAGCCTGTGGGTTATGGGTTCCTTAGAAAATAGGCGGGGAACAACATAGCTTTATTCCGAAAATCTCATTTTCGTAAGTACTTTCCTCTTGCGGCTCGCGCACTATGCATCGTAACCATCGATATAAGAGAATCGTAACGTAATGACAGTCATAATCGATAACGCTAAACACGTTAAAAACAACCGATTTCAATCGTAACAATTACAATTTTGCTGTTTTTTTTGTTTTTGTTGATTTTTTCAAAAAGCTAATGCTAATAATGTTTTATCAGATAACCAGTTCGGCTTCCGTTCTGGTCGTAATACTTCTGACGCTATAGCTCGGCTTACTGAAAATTTGATGTAAAATTTAGAGGATCAAGGAAAGGTCTTACTTAGGAAATTGGAAAATATAGGTATACAGGATAAGGCATTGACCTGGTTTACTAGTTACCTTCTAAAACGTGAGCAACGAGAAAGGTTTGTCGTTAGTGAGTCTCAAGAGGTTAAATTTGGCGTACCGCAGGGGAATGTATTGGACCCTATTCTTTTTATAAGAGGTCTGCCGTTATTTAATTTGGTTGGCAACAAAAATCTGCTATTTAATCATTTGGGCAGCATATAAATAATTTGTTAGCAATAAATAAAAATATGGCTGCAAACCTTGGTCTGCAAAAAATCTTAATATTGTCGGCAATTTAACCAATATACAGTCAGCTTTTAATCTATTGTGTCTGCTCAATAAACACTCGCGCTGCAAAATAATCAATTGGGCGGCAAGATTAATAATTGGCCGGCAGAGAAAACATATTATGTAGGCAGTTTATCTGATAGGTACGCATATTAAAAAAATGGTTAGCTATATAAATATTTGAGCTGCGTTTTAATTGAAAAATCGGCAGTATTCGTTAAAGTGGGCGGAGCGAAAGGTAGTCACGTGACACGATTACCCATCTTGTCCCCATTGCAGGGGCACAAGTCTCTTCTCATACCTCGGGAAGGTAAGGTCATACTCTTTACACGGAGGCCAAGTCCGGATTGGTGGAGGTTGTGGACAACGCCAGTATCAGCTGTTTCCAAGCCGCCTTTAAGGCCTCTGACATGATTTAAAGACTGACATCTAGTGATAGCAGCCGCCACCAACGGATTAAATAGTTGCACCCATTTTGTGCTTAACTACTACTTTGTTTGCTGAACAAAACGAAATTTCTGCTAACCATTGACATTAACTGCTGATCGAATCTGAAATGCTTGCTGGCCATAAGTTGCCGCCCAACTAGTCATTTTTGCCGACCATATACATTTTTTGCTCCCCAAAACACGAATATTTTGCTAACCGTTCAAATGATACCCTTTTTATAATTTACCTAAATGATTTATGTAAGCTGCTTCGAAATGCGCAAACCTTGTGTTTCGCTGATGACACGGTCATAACTTTCTCGAATGTTACTTGGGATCTCAGCGAGAAAACATTTCTCAGCTATTTGCACCTCGATACTTTGAACTCTTGCCTTAGGAATTAAAGAACCTAATTTTTAGTTTTCGTGACGGCATTGAACTGACAAAGCCTCATTGTATTAAAATATTAAATTTAAAACTTAAAACCTATCTCTTGGAATTAGAAAATCAAGAATTCACCAATGCTTATAATAATATTACATAAAATGCTTTATAGATTGTTGGATCCCTGGGTGAGACCCAACGTTGCGGTACTAGGTACTAGGCTTGACTCCTTGGATGTCAGAAACCTCTGGGTCTTCGCTCGACTTGTCTCCTAAGTCCACGACGTATGAAGACGGGCGGCAAACGGGGACTTGTTGGCGATACGAAGGACAGGGGGTAATCTCGTTAAGAGTTTGAGGGTATGTTCATCGGATTGGCCTTGACTTGCAGCCGCTCCGGCTTGAGTTAGATTAAGGCCGTTTCGGGCCGAGTTCCTCTAGATCCTCACTAGCAGGCTCGACGTGTACACTAATCAAATCAACATGTACCTTTATTGCTTATAATTACTCATCAAGATTGTCTGTTAATGTAAACAAGGTGTCAAATTAGATGGTAAACAACTTGTACTTAAAAAAATGTGGCGCAATTAGGCTGTTGCAACAATATATTTATATATTCATATATATTTTAATTTATCTATAATATATATATGAATATATCATGTCCTATTTTGTAGAATTTTCTTCGATATACTTTATTTATTACATTTGACTATTAATCATAACTTTGCGCGATCGTTCTACTGAGTTCAAATAAATGATTTCTGGTAAATGTTCTATAGTGAACCCTGCCACAGGCTCTGGTCTTTTAGGGACACTACAGTGTTTCACCATGACACCAACAAAGTCGATTGTAATACTTACTTGGATCTGTGTAAGTTAAGTTATACTACTATGTTACTTAATATATTTTTAAGAGGTGATAGTTTCAGTAAAAAAAATTGTGAACTTAAATAAATAAAGCTATTCGTGATACATGATGTATTACGGAGAGGTTCAGATATCTTTGTGGCTGTCTGTACAATTACAATTACATGTATATCAGTCTCATTCCCATGCGACTGGATTATCGACATGAGAAGCTTGCTGAATTTATTCTTTCCTTGATCCTTCGAGCCGGATTAGATGACTATTGCTCATGGTGGGTTATGAAAGTACTCACTAATATTTATACAGATATCATTATCTTATTGTTTCATTATCTTACAGTAATTCCACCGCAAGCCATGGGTCCGTTCCTCTCCAACATGTACTCCGTGAACACAGACCAATCCAGGATGTTTGTGTTGTTCATCTTCGTTATGATGAAGTACAGCGTCAGGCCGATGTGGTTCCTTAAGTTTTGGCCGACAGGAAGGTCAGCAATCACTGGTATGGAAAAGTTTTGCAACTGATCCCTTGGTCCGATGCCGGAGAGCAGAAGAATATGCGGCGTGTTGAGTGAGCCAGCACTTAATATCACCTGTGGAATAAATAAAAAAGTTTATCTTTATGAAAATTGTATCAGAAAATTTTTCAATAACAGTGATCACCTTCATTCGGTCTCACGGAAACTTGAACAACAAGATCCGGAACAAGATGAAAGCAGGTTTAAGAAGGATGTCTTCGTACAGCGTCAGTTTAGATTAGACCCGTACTGCCCTAAAATACTAAAACTATTTTGCCCAATCTTTAATGTTCACTATGTATAAAATATCCGCTATATGAGTCAATCTCAAATGTATACTATCTATACGCATAAAATATCCGCTGTAGTGTGAGTCATAATTTTACCCGCCTAATATGAGCCGAACTCCGTAACTAATAGCTTACACAAAAACTGTAAAGAAGAAAATATGTAATGGAAAGCGATTCCTAAATACAATAATATGATCTATGCAGATACTCGAACAGCCTATAGTTATTTAAAAAAAAAGTTAAATCAATGAATTTTCAGCTTTGTAAGGTTACCTCTTTGCGTGCCCTGACTGTCTTGGATTGGCCATCTTTATCGAGATACTCCACACCAACAGCGCGTGCGCCGTCAAAGATGACCTTGGAGACATGCGCGTGCGTTTTCAAACTCAGGTTTTTTCTAGGCGTCAGGTAAGCTCTCGCCGACGTAACTCGCTGGCTGTTACTATAAAAAACATATTTTGTTTGTCAATCAATATATCGACGTTTGATTGCGCCATAATGTCGCTTAGTCAACTTTTCCTTTCAAGCGTCGATATCAATTGCTCACGGTGGGCGGGGCTCATAGTTCGTAGAACAGATGGCCGTTGGGGCATTAAAGTTCTCGAGTGGCGACCGTGCACCGAAAGAAAGACGTAGCTTAGTAGGCAGGACTCCCCGCTCGGTGGACCGATTGAAGGTTCCGCGAAGCCACTGGATGCGAGCCGGCCAGCGCAGGACCGGCCGGTGTGGAAATCCTTGGGGGAGGCCTTTAAGTAAGATTGTTTGTTCTTCTTTTTTGAAAGCAGCATTGTGCCACGAACGCTTCGAGTACTTACTCGGCCATAACTTGCGCGATCGCGAATCCTTCTGGCGTGGCGGGGTCAACCATATCCGCGTTGACTGGGATGCCGGTTTCGTTCATTGCTTTTATTAGCTCGAACGTGAAGGGCGGATGGTAAGGCCACTGAAGCAATGAAATTGAAATCCTTATTTGACATAGTAGGATAAAACCTCGATGATGGCTAGAATATTGATGACCTAGGGAGGGTCGTCGTTGTGGAAATCTTTCGGGAAGGCCTTTGATCAGCAGTGGGTGCGATTCGGCTGATGATGATGATCCACGATAGTGACTCAGTGGCCCTCTCAGAGCCAAAGCCCTGGGACTAATGAGACAATAAGTTTTATGAAACTTGGCATACGTACATTTACATTGTTTGTTTAAAAAGCGAAGAAAAAATTTGTGGGGAAACTTTCACTTGTGATTACTGGGTGTGTATGAAAATCACGGTGAAAATTTAAATGCCATATTCGTGACCGCGGTGGATGCTTAGTGTAACAAAAGACATTTGCATAACACTAACACCCAATAGGGTTAGCTAGGTTTGTGATATAACACAATAAAAGCAAAACATTGATAACAAATCGAGAAGATAGGAGTTTCTTGAAGTTAACAGTACCTGCTGAACAGGCAAGGGCCCGGTAGCGGAGTGGTGCTTGTCACTGACAAGGGAGCCGATCTGCTTGTTGCCCTCGGTGAGGTCGAAGTATGGCAAGTTGTCCTGCCAACCCCAGCCCTTGGCGCCGGCAGCCACCCAGTCCTCGTAGTCTGCGGCGTGCCCGCGGTGGTACATCATACCGTTCAGCACGTTGGAACCGCCTGTTGGGTTGAGCCAAACCAGAAGAGGTGTTCATGAGGTAAGTAGAAGACAAAATAGTAATCTATTATAAATCCGGACTTGGCCCTTGTGTGGGAGTATAGAATAACCTTTCTTCGCGAGATTAGGGAAAAGGCCCGTACCCTAGCAGTAGGGACGATTTGGATTGTTCACTGTTAACTAACATTTAAATTGTCTTGTGTTCTTCGTTTTCTTAAAATGATACCATTATTGAACCAGTGATGTGACCCTGTCTCCAATCTAAGCACCTGGACGATTTTTTATCCATTGTCGGTAAGCTGTTGGCATTATCTCTCTTGGTAGTAAGTGACGATGATGCCGAAGATGGAAGCGGTCTTATCAAGGTTGCCCAACGCAATGGGGAACCCGTGACCACCTGATGTGAAGTGAGCAGACTATAGCCACTAGACCACGGAGGCGGTTAAATTTACCTTATTGTCACAACTTACCGACAACTTTCCCTCTCGGCCACGAGCATCCCTTTCCCTCTTGATCCAGGCAATAGTTACCCGGCACTGTTCTATAGGCCCAGTCTACTTCCGGGTTGCCCAAGAACGCTCTGAGGAACGAGGGTACGCGGGCTCCAATAGGTTCCAAGCCGCCAGCTTCTAGCAGTAACACCTGTTGCGGAAGAAGTAATTTAGTGTACATAAGTGTTCTGGCTGGTTTCAGAGCAAACGTATTCAGTGTGGTGAGTCCCTGGATAAAGTGCACAAACGAAACGTGGTGAAATTAGAACATATATAAAAAATTAAGAACGATTTTGCAATATTTAAAAAAAGGCACCTAAAAATTCCATTTGTTTTGTGTTATAAGCATATGGCTGCTGTAATCATTGCTTATGATTTGCTTGTGTAGTCTATCCATTTCTAACATTGTTATTATTACTTCAATATCTATAGTATTTCAAAATATACGTAAGTATGTTTTTTTTTGGTAGAAAAGCTTTCTTTTTTGATTAATTATTTTTTTCCCATAAAATTAGGTCTAATATCACCCCTTTTAATTGTGCACTTTATCGTGATCGTGGGACACACTTTATGTTACGGTGTGTACGAAACGGTCATTACTCATATAATTACCATTAGCAACCGAATACGTCGAAGGACAAATTTCCATAAAATTCAATACGTCTGACAAAGAGAATAATTAATAGGTAAATAAGTACCTGATATTATCTATGCCAGATGTGCTGATTTCGTGGTTTCTTTTTTTTCGGCTGCGTTGTTTTCTTCTTTGAAGGTTGTCAGTTAGTAACGCAACTCATGCTAATTATTATCCATAATAATTATAGTAGGATAGATAACGGATGTTTTTTTTTAAATATGACACAAGTGATTCCTTGTTATAATTTAGGGCAGAAAAAGGTCTCTGAATATAAAAAATTCGTCAGAAAAAAATATTGTGTTCAAGGAATGGCGAGTTTTAGAGTTTATAATAATTTAATCATGGATTTAATTCGGCTTGTCTTGCTCTATTTCATTCTATTGTACGATTAGACACTTATTTAAAGTATAACACACTAGAAAAGTTCGGTAAATAAAGTAGTTTAAAAATTTACTTAAAAGCGTGTAAGAGGAAGAACACCAATGAGATGGTCCGATACCGTAAAGAGGAAAGTGGGAAGCAGTCTGCATCGAGCCGTACACTTGACCCAAGAACGCGTCCAGTGGAGGATCACATGTGGTCACGATCCTCAGCGAGGGAACAGCGAAGAAGGAGAAGAAGAAAAATTCTTACATCATGTTTACCATCTTCGCTCAGTCTCCCCGCGACGACAGACCCAGCAGCGCCTGCGCCTACGACTATAAAGTCGTACTCCGGTCGCAAGTCCTGCTCCGGTAGCAGAGTGTCGCAAGGAGATTGGATGTCGCAGCGGCCCTTGATGTAGCTCTCCAGCATTATCATGAAGAGGGCCATGCTGCTGCAAAAGCCAGAAGAGGCGATGGAGGGCTCGACGCCGTCGCGCAATGGGCATGCGCATTGCTGAAATAAAACTTTGTAAGTAACGGGAGGTTTATATTAATCACAGATTTTTCTAACATGTTGAATTAAAGACAAAAAGAAAGGGGATAAAGTTATCGTGATATCTTTTTTATGAAATGAATAGTTTCCACTTTAAACTGCTTAGCTTAAAATTAATTTAATTCAATTTAATTTATTAATTGTGAAATCAACAGCGTACTTTTTTTTCTGAATTCAGTTTACAATTTTATAAGGCAAAAATTTATTTCATATGTTAAATTTTTAAAGGTTTGCACTTTAATTTTATTCAAAGACAATATATTTGTTTTCTATGTTCGATACTTTAAACGACTTAACTTTTGCACTATAATTTTGTGACTTCAAACTTTTTTATTTATTTAACAGTAGAGCTGTGACTTTTGTTTTTAAACCAGGAATCTAGAAGTCGGATCACCCTTATACCTACCTACATATAATTTTGGTGCAGAAGGCGAAGAGGCGAGCCGTAAGAGGGCTCCGTCTACATCTTTTTTAATATATTAATTTTGTTGTGAAGAGCAATTTTAAAGTGCAAACCGTAAATGTTGTTGCGAAAAACATTAATTTTATTTGAAAGTATGTTTGTTAGTGTCTTTTTTTAATTTTAAAGTACGTTATACATTATTGTTATTTTCATTAATTTTAACGTGCGTTCAAATACATCCCCAAAGAAAGTATAGAAATAGAACAAAGACCAATATTAAATAAAGAAATTAATTAAATTTTTACCTGAGGTAAGGAAATCATCTTTCCGTTGATTGATCCTGTAGAAAATTAAAAATACATCTGTGTATAATATAAACCTTTCGAAAATTTACATCCATTACAACCAGGATAACCTAACCTAACGGAGCTCTATCTCACCAATAGCAAAATGCATAAATAATAAATGCGAAAGTATGGATGTTTGTTTGTTCCACTTTCACGTCGATACTACTGAACGGATTTGGATGACATTTGGTAGGTATACATATAAAATACTGGGCTAACACATAGGCTAATTTTTATCCCGAAACAATGCATGGATCCTGGATCTTGCTTAGAAGTTATTTAAGGCGAGCGAAGTGAAAATATCTTATTCGAAGCAATAACACAAAGCTATAGTTGACAGGGTGGCGTGGGAAGGAGGGGTTGTAATGATAAAGGATACTTTTAATCCCGGAAAAATTCATAGAAGTTCCCGAGGGACTGGAAAAGTATTTTGAAACAATTTTATGAAGAATCTATACTCAACATAATCGATTTTACTGTAATTCGACATCTTATCTTACCTACTTAAAATTATAAACGCGAAATAAAATTTTAAACGCGAAAGTATGGAAGTTTGTTTATTTGTTCCACTTTCACGCCTAAATCGTTAAATGGATGTGGATGAAATTAAAAAGCGGTCAAGAGCGTGTCGGGCCACGCACAGTGTAGGGTTCCGTAGTACTTCGACAGAGACTGCTTCAAGGGGAAAAACCTCCAGTCTTACAAAATTGACTACTACTCGTTAACTTGTAAAGCCTACTTAGCTGTGATAGTTTTCCTTTAAACTTTGTTATATATACTACTGCCGTGAATTTTTTCAAATTTCTAGAAACAATCGTTTAGCTGCTCCCCCCCCGCCAGCTAAACGATTGTTTCTACTTAGAAATGTGAAAAATCCACGCCAGTAGTATAGACTAACAAAAATTTGCATTTTAAAGCTTAAAATTTCGAAAACGGATTCCTGAATAGAAGAATGGTTTTCGCGAACCCACAATATTTTTGAAAGACCTATCTAACGACATCCTACACCATGAGGTAGTCGAGAAAAAAATTATCCCCACTTGACGTGTATGGGAGGTACCCTGATTTTTTTTTTATATTTTACCCTTTTGTCGACGTAATTAATATGCATATCCGTGCCAAACAGCTCTCTAGTACTAATAGTCTCTTGAGCTAAGACGCGGACAGACAGACAGACAGACAGACGGACATGGCGAAACTATAAGGGTTCCTTGTTGACTATGGAACGCTAAAAACGTAGATAGATCAAGCACTGGATTAACATATGGGCAAATTTTTATCACAGAAAAATCAATGGTTCCTGTAAAAACAGTAGGATAAAACATTCATAATCTGGATGGGTTCGACTGTCATTTAGTGGCATTTATCTCGAACTTTTTTGTGCTTTGCGTTACGTTAAGCCGTTGGTGCGGGCTGCTATTACTAGATGGCAGTCGTTAAGTCATGTCGGAGGCCCATAGGCGGCTTGAAAACTTCCGACACTGGGGTTGGCCACTAGCCCCACAACCGCCACCAATCCGGACTTGTTCCTCGTGTGTGGAGTATGGGCTATCCTTCCCTATAAGAGACCCGTGCCCCTGCAGTGGGGATTTGGGTTGTTAACAAGTGCAATTGACTACCAAGGCGCGCTTTTTCAACTGATAAGGTGAAATATGTAATAAAGGTATGCTTTCTTACCTCGGCTTTCCCGTTTGCAGAAGTCACAAATGAGTTGGCCCTGGGCAGGGCAGCACACGTGAAATCTTAACTACTACTTAATGACAGATGACAGTCAGAACTTGTACACCTATATATACATACGGCTTAATGAAATATTCATAATTTATATATAGAAAGAATATATCATCGTGCTGAAGATAATGTATTTCATAGATTTTACGCTAGCATTATTTTTAATCAAGTGAAAAAATTTTACTGCCGAATAAAAATGAAAGTCTTGAGAAATATTTTAAATTTTAATTATGTACTGTGTGTGTCTGGAGCAGCATTATACAGGATGTAACAAAATTGGTGTAGGAATGCTTTTCATCATTCTGAACAACTTTTGTGCTGCGACTTCGTATTAGGTAGATTAAAAAATGACCTGCGAAAAGTGTGCAATGCTATCTACTATGAATAAACATATTTTGAATTTGAACGAATTTGCCCAAATAGCAGTTTTTTTTTTGACTTTTCATACGTAGGTGGTTCAAATATAAACAGGACTTTTCATATATATTTGTTAGAAAATATGTGCTAAATTATAGACTATTTTTCTACACAGTCCCCTGCTATTGCACTGCACTTATGCCATCAATCGAGAAGCTTCTTAATTCCGAAAGGGAAATTTTAGCTTGGTTGCATGTCGACCCACTCGTGCGTGATAGGATCATTCGATTGAAATTTATTTTCCCTCCAAAAAATATACAGGGTGTAACAGAAGTGTGTGAAATCGCAAAATTTTTTTTGGACTTTTCATACAAACTTGGTTCGCCAGCTGATCGATTTGTATGAAAAGTCCAAAAAAAAAATTTTGCGATTTCAACGAAGTTGTAGAACAAAAGTTGTTCAGTTTGATGGGTAAAAGCCAACCTTGAAGTATTGTCACACACTTCTGTTACATCCTGTAGTTTTTTTTAATACGTCATAAATCGTAAACCGCAAATTACCTTTCATTCAATCAACTCAAATATAAATATGTTATTATAAATCACGTTTTGTTCTTACTAAAGTAATTTGTAATTTCTTTACATTGAGAGTAACTAAAACAATCAATAATCAGCCTTATAATTTGTAAATAAATTATAGGTACGTGCGACTCCTGCGAGAGGTCGCGAGTCATGCGTGTCCACGTGACTCACTCGCGCTTTCGTTCGACATATTTTGGCGGAGCGGGGTTGATGAAAAGCCTAACAAAAGCCGGACAGGCCGGACTTGCTTATATTTAGCCGGACACGACTGTAAAAAGCTGGACATGTCCGGCTAAAACCGGACACCTGGCAACCCTACACGCATAATTATCAGCCTACAGTAAACGTATTATTTTTAAACCCGATGCAAAGAGGATCCCTATTTTTTATGAATTTAAAGAAATTGGTGAAGCTAAACATGAAAATTCCTATTTATATTTGAACCACCTACGTATAAATACTTTTTTCCTGTTTGGAGATTTTTGAATGCTACGAATCTGAACAACTTTCCCCAAGGAACACATTTTCTAATTGAATATGATTAGATTAGATTATTTATCGGTCGACAAAGCACTCGTGACTAGGGTTTGCAATCCGGATATCCGGATATCCGTCAATTTTACTATCCGGATTATTTGTAATAAATTATCCGAATATCCGGATAATATAAAACTTGTTTAGAAGGCGATTACAGAAGCATATTTTTAATCGAATTACGTCTGCTAACGCTCGCTCGGAGGTCTTGATAAAAAATGCTTTAGACTTTAATAAAAAGATATTTAAGATGACGACGAACACTCTGTCAAGCAAGAGTGAACCGATGAAGATAGAAGATCTGTTTTTTATAAGGTGTCTTGGAGGGTCATTGCGAATCGTTTCACACGTAGAGTCATTCGGGGAAACTGAGCGCAGTAGGTAAGTGAGCGCAGTGCGAGTATCTCCTAAAGGAGAGCCAGGGGAGCGGTTGTTTGTTTGGGCTGGAGAGCGGTGCTAGACTGCCCAACTAGTAGCGACCTGTCACAGTAGCGTGCGGTTGACAAATATATATTTTTTTTCATAAAAAACTGTATTTGGTATTTCAATCCGTAGATTTTTGTCTAATGGAAAACAGTAAGGCATCAACGTTATTGAATTTACAACGGTACGTTGTTTTTTCTTTGAATAAGTACATATTTAAGCTTCATTTATCAATAAAGTTTGAAGTTATATTTGTTTTCAATTTATTTTATGAGCATCCATTCGCAATTTGGAGTTCTGGGGAAAGTGTGCGCGGGTAAGTGTGCGCATGCTTACACTTACCCTTTCGGCGTTAATTTCATTTGTACGTTGTTGTACGGGATGTAGGGTTTACTAACACTATTTTATAATATTTGTCAGTATCTCATCGCCATGTTGCGAAATTATATGAGAAAAAGACCTAAACTTGCACCGGTCATCATCAGGTTGATATCTAAATATTAATAATTTCAAGAAAAAACATCTAAGTAGCCTTAAGTACAATAAATGACTTGTATTCTTGAATACTGTGGTTTTTTTGCATAGATACAAACAATGCCTTACTTACCTCATATGCGTATACTTATCCCGTACCGTTGCGCACAGTTACCCTTAACGTGGGTCAAGTGAACGCATTTCGATTTTATGTAATAAAATGCTTATAGAAATAAAACTACTAAGTTTTTTATTTTTATTTCAATATAGAGGCTAATGTATGGTTTATCTCAAGAGTATTTTTTGATATATCTAAGTCTTTTATTTTATGCGTGGTGACCCATTATTTACCAAAGTGCGCACACTTGACCCGAATGACTCTAGCTATGACGACTTCCAACCACCCAAACAAGCCGGTTTCCAAAAAGGTTTAAGTATCGTAGATCACTATATAGGGAAAAAAGTTCTATACTTGATTCTGAGTAAAACCTTCAAACACACTTTTTTTAACAGCCTGTATACGCTATGTCAGTTAACATAATATAAGACTGAAGAGTGTCAGTCACTATGCTTGGCATTTTGGACTATGAAAAAATATTTGGAGCCGTTTTGCAGTATTTCCGACGGTGCAAAACGCCGACATGTCAGTCAGCCACCAGGATTAGATTAAAAAACCTAAGCTGCAGCGAGGGGTGAAACTAACATAGATGTCTCTCCGAAAAACTGCGGCCTGTTTTCAAGCTTCTGGACTGGAGAGGAATCAGCATTAAAATCAATTTAATCGGCCTTTTATATACTGACGATATCGTAGTCATACCTTGGTAGATCTACCTGGCATGGCATAATGCATTGGGTTATCTTGGTAAGACCGTTTCCATCGTTCAGCATCATCATCCATTATCATCAGGTGATATAATTCCAAGGGCAAGGGCATTGGTAATGTGGATTTAAAAAAAAAGTGCTCGATGGACTCAGTAGAGCGTTGTTTGATAAGCTTCATAATATCTTCACGTTCAAAATACCGCAGTTTCTCAAAATTAAGATCTTGGACCAGTGTGTGTTGTCAGTGATACGGAACAAAGACATGCTATGGGCATGATCAGAGGGCTCAAAGCTCAAGGTCAAAATGTATCGATTTAAAATACTAGTCTTATGAGAAAAATCTATTGAATTATGTAGTGCCAGGAAACTCAGTTGTCTCTTGATGAAGACTTTTACAACAGAACCATACATGAGGTTCTGTACAAGAGCGTACGCGTACGAATTGCGATATAAAAAAATAAATGGAAATAAATCATTATTTTATTCCGTTTGGGCGGTGTTAGAAATAGTATAAGCTGGGTAGCAGTGTGTTTTTTTCATTTAAATCGCATTGTAACATAAACACCCTATATAAAAATACATTTAACGAAGAAAACTAAAGTATTTTCAAAATTATCCGAATTCTCCGTTTTATCCGGATATCCGGATATTTTAAAATTTGATATCCGTTTTATCCGGATAGTAAATTTGAACGGATAATGCAAATCCTACTCGTGACTCCTCTGGTGTTGCGGGTGTCTATATATGGGTGGCGGTAATCGCTTAGCATCAGGTGATCCGTCTGCTCGTTTGCCACCTATCACATAAAAAAAGCACTAATAGGCATACATCGTTATAATTTTACATTTCATGTCAAAGTTCAGTAAATTGAATACATTAATAATTATTATTTGTTATAAATACAAAACTTATACAAAGTATAATGGTAAAATACAAAAATGTGATTCTAGTTATTAATCTGAGGTGAGCTCATATCTAAGTACTCTGACACAGAATAGAAGGCTCTTTATAATAAAAATGTTTTAAGTTTCTGCAACACATTATCGGATGCAGCATGCTTAATGTTATCTGTTATCTGGTAGACCCTATGTAGTGCAAGGAATGTTCAGTTTTTGAGAGACAGTTACGTTTTGTAATTCATGTTTCCTAGCTTTATATAGCGGACCAGACACTATCAGTAATAATGACAGTATTTTTACATCAGTATATTGACATTCCATCGCTTAGTATGTGTCAGACCATCATTCCAACCACTACACTATCAGTATAATGTCAGTATACTGTCATTACTTGAAAATACTGTCATTATTACTGATAGTGTCTGGTCCGCTTATGACCTGTCTCCAACCCATTTGTTTTTAGGGAACTCGTGCATATTTATGCGAACATACTTGGCAACCTCCAAAATGAAGATAGATGGCAAAGTTAGGATTTTAAGTCGAATGAAATGTTCCTGGGCAGGAGAATCTATAGAGGTACCTTAGCCATTCTGCGGACTACTTTTTTTCGTAATATGAAGGGCCGATCTCGGTTTGCCGCTAATCCCCAGAGATCAATGTCATACATTAGGAGAGAATGGAAATAAGCATACCTAATATACATTCAGTTAATAATGTTGCGATAATGTAAGGCACCAATCGCGCTATCGCGTAGTAAGTCGAGTTGAGTTTATTGCATAGACTGTCAATAAGCACTTAAGTATCCTTTTAATTATGAGCGGTGTATTT
Organism: Coleophora deauratella; assembly: GCA_958295455.1. Lineage (NCBI taxonomy): Eukaryota > Metazoa > Arthropoda > Insecta > Lepidoptera > Coleophoridae > Coleophora > Coleophora deauratella. Next base: position 4,851,640 of record OY282409.1, on the reverse strand, counting down.
CACATAGTTCATCTCTAGAATCCGCACTGATCACAGTAGAAATGTCATCAGCATACATGACGAACTCGACGTTTTTTGCTTTAAATCAGTGTTTTTCAACCTTTTTTAATACCTGACCCCTTTACAAGTTGAAAAAATTCTTGCGACCCCTCTAGGGCCATAAATATATAAAATAAAAACATATAAAATGTTAGTGAATGTTTTCAAATACAGGTGATTATAAAATATCTGGCAATAATTTAACTGTGGCTTCTACTCATCAAACTGAACAACTTTCCTCAAGAAAGTCATGGTCAAAAAGCAAAAAAAAATTTGGACTTCCCACACAAAGTTCATCAACCAGCTGACGGACTTGTATGAAGAGTCCAACATTTTTTTTGCTTTTTGAGTATGAGTTTTTTGGGAAAAGTTTTTTAGCTTGATGAGTAGAAGCCACAGTTAAAATATTGCCAGAAATTTTATAATCACCCGGTATAACCACGTTTGTTATTTTTTTTTTACTAAACAGGCCCCAGCTTTCTCACTGATATCGTATTTTTTCATTGCAGTGTAGGACCTATTAACACTTACTTTTTCTTTTACCCGCGACCCCTTGAGAAAGGCTTCGCGACCCCCCAGGTGGTCGCGACCCATAGGTTGAAAAACACTGCTTTAAATAGTAGGCCATTCATCAAAAGAATGAATGAATGAAAAATGAATTTCGAAAATTGTGGAACTTTTAACGACAGATTTTTACAATAGACATTTTTAATGAAGTGAATACTGTATACATGGGATAAGGCTGTATAACTTTAGAAACCTTTGCGTCTCTCCTTAAGAAAATAAAATTGTCTTTGGTTTGCCAATCTTCTGACAACCGGTCACTTCATCGGTTACACAAGGGGGCCTCACCCAAGGCTTTAGAGAGCGGCAGGGAGTGTACGTACATACTGTAAATGTCCTTATACTGTGGATTAGACTGTTCGTTATTGACAACAGCAACCTGCGTCCTGTTCAAAAAAGGTGGACACTAGCTCCAAGGGATTCCCTCTAATACCATAGTACTCCAGCTTGGCTAAGATAAGTTTGAAGTCGAAAGCGCGGGACAGATCAAAGAGGTACGCCGTCACTCTACCGTTCTCTAGCACCGTACGATGCAAGACGCGCGCTGCGCTCGTCGTGGATCGGCCCGGGTTGGTAGGCATACTGTTCACCATACAAACTATTATTTTTGGTAAGAAAGTGATGCAACCTGCCGCAAATGCCAGTCTCGAAGATCTTGGACACCGCTGGAACTACTGAAATTGGTCTGTAACTTTTATGAATTTTTTTACAGCCTTTGCCCTTGAGATATTACTGTTTTAAGATTTTTTTGAAATTTTAAGAAGATATTAATCTAATCTTGTTAATGGGGGCTGCCTAAGCAGCGACACTTCGACCCAAGGGATTTTTTGTGTCTACCCCTTAAAACCCTCGCTTGTAGGTACCTATCCCTAGTCATAGATGTGTTGCATTAGTGCAGCAATTCCGCTGAGGGGTAGGTGCCTCTATTCCTCCAGTATCAGGTAACCATTACCTAGGCCTAGGAGAGTCATACGCTCAATTTTATATTTTTGAACTCAGTAAAAATACATTTAGCTGGATGTTTCAGTCCCTTTTTATGACATCTAGTATCATATTTTTTATTTACATGCATGTTCCTTATTATTATACTTAGGTCTTTAGTCAATTCAGCCGTGCGCCCGCAGTTCCAGCTAAAGTTGAATTTTTTTGATCCAGTTTACGTCCAAGCATTCTTGAGCAGGGCGGATCCTCGCTCCGCCACCATCATAATAGCAGCCTGAGGATTGCCGGTCACCTGTGTAGGCATAACTGAAGCATCCATCACGCGAAGACCTGGAATTTAAAGAAAAATCGAGTTTCGATGTGTTCGACACTGATGTCGATTTGGTTTTCACGATTAAACTTATTTGACAGGATTAAACTTAATTTAGGTGCTCTGTCTTTTTCTTTCTACATCGAAAAGACAAGGACAGAATGCTTAAATTTAGTTTAGTACTGTCAAATGCTTAAGTTTAATCGATCACCGAATCGACACCATTTTGAGGTAATTCATCTAAATAGCGGTGTTGGTGGGTAATCGATTAATCGTCAGGAGTTTATGGGAAGAGAACCACACACCAACAGTAGGCATACTATAAGGTTGTTTACAGACCTCCTTTACTGAAGATAATCAGTAAGATGTAAGACGAGGAACCTTTCTATTTTAAGCATGTTTTTGCTAAAAAAGTATCAGTTACTGATGAAGAAGATAAATGTAGTGAATTAAAGTGCAAAGACGACGACAGATATACATTTTCTCACACACGGTACAATTAACAAATGAAACGATTCTCTTGTTGTTGTCGGTGTAATAACTGTGGTATCCCAAGGTTTTGACTTTGATTGCCTGAAACGAATTTGGTTGATGTGTACAAAGTACGCATAACAAGCACCATAGGTGTAAATGCTAAATGCGTTAAACAAGCGCATTTGATGATAGGAACAGTTTTAGTTTAAGCACTGACTTCGCTGCTAGTTTAGTCACCCATATTGGACCTTCTCACTCACCCTCAACGCCATAAACTCTGAGCTCCGTGTCGACCACTGTGCCGATGGCTGCGGTGCCGATCTGGTGATTCTGAGGGTCAGTGTGCAACCGCGTCATGCACTCGATCCACTCGTCTGACCATTCCTCACTCGCGTTTGAACATGTCGAGCTGTAAGCCGGGTCCAACTTCACACCGTATTTGTTCTTCATCACCTGAAATATTAAATAATTCATTTAGTTGTCGTCATTTTCTCTGACAACAACTCAGAGGTTACCTAAGAATCACTAAGTACAAAGACTTACATCACTTTCAAAAATCCTCTGTAAAATTTTGCCTGCGTCTCTTGCCATCACCATGTCCTCAGGGTGAGTGAAGTACTCAGGGAAGAAGAGTGGTGGATGACGTGGGTCTGTCGAATTGAGGATCAGGTATCCGGTGCTTCTAGGCAACAGCAGGGCAGCGTTGGCACTGTAGGGTGAGTTAAATAGATTTTCAACCCAACCCCATGGATGGAGAAACTAAATTCGACATATGATTATCTAATCTACCTTCTTTAACAGAGGTTTATGTGCGAAGCTATGGGTCAAAGTCATAACTTTGGTAACGCAGTTATACCGCCTTTAATGAGTTCCACTTACGATATATTCCGTCCTTTGAGGTAACAGTCTCCTTCACCAATGGGCTCGTTAATCACGCCAGTCTTGGAGCACTCTGCCCAGAAGCCGTTGAAGAAGAACTGGATATCCGGCTGCTTACGCTCTTGGTCCGCCAGAGACGAGTACATAAAGCCTGACAACTGGACACGGAAATCCTTTCGTTCTTAAGCCAAGATCAAGTTTAAAAAAAAAATACAATAGACTTTACCCATACCATGGGAAGGAAAGTGTCATTTAAGACCAAATTTTACAAGGTTCTACTCTTAGTATGTGTTTTTTCATCGAGTCCTTCATTATTTTTTTACGGACATTTATAGCAAGTGATTCTTGCTATACAAAACTTTCCCAAAGTTGGGGTAGGAAAGTATAATCATACGTAATATTAAGATAATACAATGTAACGGCACCAAACGAATTACCTGAGTAATTCCAGTAGCAGCCATGGGTCCTGTTTTTCCCAACATGTAGTCCATAAAGACAGACCAATCCAGGACATTTGTATTGTTCATCTCCGTGATGATGAAATACAGCGTCAGGCCGACGTGGTTCCTTAGGTTTTCACCGACGGGGAGGTCGGCTATCACTGGTATTGAGAGGGTTTGTAACTGCTCCTTTGGTCCGATGCCGGAGAGGAGCAGAATTTGCGGCGTGTTGAGTGCGCCTGCACTTAATATTATCTGCAGAAAATACATACTGGATTCGAAATTTTATACAGTACCTATGATGAAGCATTGTGACCATCAATGTCATCTAGCAATACTAAGAACGCAAGAACGTAGATAAATCGTGAGTGAGTTCAGAAAGCTGAAAGCTTCCTTAAAAACTTTTGTACCTCTTTGCGTGCTGTAACAATTTTTGTCTTGCCATCCTCATCGAGGAATTCCACACCAACAGCGCGGTTGCCTTCGAAGATAACTTTGGAGACGAGAGCGTGTGCCTTCAGGCTAAGGTTTTTTCTGGGCGTTAGGTATGCCCTCGCCGAAGTCACTCGCTGGCCATTTCTATAGAAAGAGTCTTGGTTGAGAATACTTGTCAGTTAAATATACAGAGGGTTTTTGGACATCTAAACAGCAGGGCTTATAATATGCTCCTAAAATAAAATTTGTCATACTTTTATGACCTGATAGCTCCTAAGCTATACCTTTTTTGAGGGTAAGCATATAAACTCTCTACCGATGGGGATGAAAGATTCTCAAGTGCTGATAGCTTTACAGAACTAATGCACTGATGATATGAAACCGTTAGCTGAATGACTGCTGTGACTCAGAATAGTGCTGATGGTAATCTGTGGTATATGTTTAACAGCGCACGTTGAAGATGAGGTCATGATAATATTCAAGCCGTCTTGTAAAGTTGCAAATACTAACTCTGACATGGTCTGCACGATTGCAAACCCTTCAGGTGTTTCGGGATCATTCAAGTCCGTGACGATGGGGATGCCAGTTTCATTCAGCGCATTCATCAATTCGAACAGGAATGGCGGCTGGTATGGCCACTGTCAGAAGGGTAATTAGGTTAAAAAAATAAAAATGTAAAAGCTCGAGAGCCTTTAATTTATGTGATAAGTGGGAAAAAGCAGATATTAAATGCTACACACGTAACTGACAAGGTAACAAGCAAACACTTGAGAAGACAAACGCAAAGTTACTGGCAAATAGACATAACCCGATCAGTCGATTTGCTGACTTTCTATGGCGGTGTACAAGTTAGCATGTACGGTTATTATGTTGATGAAGGTGGCAGCGATTTAATTGAACGTTTAGAAAGTTTCATGGGTAGTCATGGGTTTAATCGAATAAGAAGTCACGATGAAGAATTAAGAAGTTGAACCTATGCAGGGGCTACATACTTCGCTTCTGCAGAACTCTCTACAAAAATTGTTAATCATTAGGTCATTAATTTTCTAAGGATAGTAAATAAATAATACCTGCTGAACAGGCATCGTTCCATTAGCTGAATGGTAATTTTCACTGACAAGAGAACCTATTTGCTTGTTGCCCTCGCTAAGGTAGAAGAAAGGCAAGTTGTCTTGCCAGCCCCAGCCCTTGGCGCCGGCAGCCATCCAGTCCTCGTAGTCGCTGACGTGGCCGCGGTGGTACATCATACCGTTCAGCACGTTGGAGCCTCCTGCGGTAGAGGTTAGAATTACATATAAGGAGTATAAGTGGCAAAATGAAACTATTAACGATTGAGAAAATGACTACCAAGCTATTGCGTTTGGCTGATGAAGTGAACATCCTAAACGTTTCCTAGGGTTTACCTTTTGGTTCCCTATAGGGTCAGGGTGGGTAGATCGTCCCCTTTAGGTATGGATTCCTAAAAACATCACAGTATTTTTTACTCTTATTATTTACCCTATGTAATGTTGCAACGTGGACTGAGAAATTATAATAGATATAGGGGCATTAAAGTCAACATGGCGGATGACTGTGGTGATTAGGAAAATAACTGACTTAAGATAGTTAATGTTGTCGCTGGTCGGAAGCAATTGAAAGCTATGGTTGTGCTACCATGATGCTCAGGAATGCAAAAAAGAAATTTGTAACTGACCAACCACTTTCCCTCTTGGCCACAAGCATCCCTTCCCCTCTTGATCCAGGCAATAGTTAGCCGGCACTGTTCTATAGACCCAGTCAACTTCCGGGTTGGCCCAGAACGCTCTGTAGAAAGAAGGTATGCGAGCTCCGATAGGTTCCAAACCACCAGCTTCTAGTAGTAGCACCTGTTTTGAAATAAGGTGACATAAGATTGTTTCTGTGCATTGATAGAGATATGATGGAGATGGATAAAAATGATAAAGACTTGTTTCCAGATTGGAAAATAACGCTTCTTTTTTATCTTCCTAGCACTATCCGGGTTAGAACCAGAGTCTGTTTTCAATAGAGGAATCGTTCAAGAATGAAGTTTATCCGGCGGAAATGAATGTAACTCGCCTCTTGTCTGCCATCTTCGCTCAGTCTCCCCGCAACCACAGATCCTGCGGCGCCCGCACCAACAACAATAAAGTCGTACTCCGCTTTTAATTCTTCCTCCGAAAAGACGGTGTCGCAAGGAGTTTGGATCTCGCAGCGGCCCTTGATGTAGCCTTCCAGTAGAATCATGAAAAGGGCCATTCCACTGCAGAAGTTTGAGTTGGTGACGGAGGGCCCACCGCTGCGCAGCGGACAAGAGCATTGCTGAAATATATCTCAGTTTATTTTTATGTGTTTTTTTAAACTAAATGTTGTTCCAGAAAATCGGCAAAGTTTTGTATTTTTTTCAAACCACGCGAGCAAGCGACTACAAAATCCAATAATCTTCTTGTCACACAGCAACACAAAATGAAATGGCAAAGGGATGAAATATGAAGTTCTTTACCTCTGGCGTTAAAATCATCTTGGCGAGGGCTGATGATCCTGCAGAAAAAAAAACCCTATATACTATGGAATATGTAATGAGAGGTAGGGCAATTTAGATAGATATTTTTACCCGACATGACAATTATAGTATATACGGTGAGTGGTACATACCGGCAAACCTCTAAACTGGTGACTCTACTCATGACACTGAACGACTGAACAACTTTTATTATACAACTATTTTGATATCCCAAAAAAAAGTAACCTTTTTCTAATTTATTTTTGCGGAAGTAAAGTAGTTCGCGGCCCCAAAGGTGCTTTGGAGTTTCGTAAGTTGTAGTGTCCACTGCAAGCCGTTAAGGCAAACAAGTTGGTAGATACGGACAAGTGCCGATTCTGTCTCGAGAAAGCAGCGAGGCACTAGTCCAAGCCAGAAGTCGATCTCTAGGGGGACCAATGGTAACTCCAGAGGTCATTAGGGATCTCAATCCCAAGTGCATCCTGCAACTATTGGACTTGAGTAAATAATATATTAAGGGCAGATGTCACAATAGATTTACCTAGGTCGCAGTGATCCTACCTTTAGTTGTTTCCCCTTTTGACCCAAATTAAATAATAATAATAATAAGTTGTATTGGCGGTGATTTCACTTTTCAGTATCTTTAGAATTCTTTTTACCTTTTATTAAGTGAAATTTCTGTAAACTTTGTAGTTTTGGTCGTATTTATAAGTTACGTAGATGTAGTGAATAGTCTTGTTCATGAAAAATACATCAAAGAACGATGCATTACTTAGTAATAAATAGGTAATAACGTCGGCTTACTGCAAGAAGTCATTATAATATGGAAAAACGTCATTATCTGCATTTATGATATCAATGTATAATCAGAAGAAGAGATAAAGATATTAAACTTTATGTCTAAGGTAAAAAGATGATTATTGCAACTTTCAGTTTTCACAAAGGACTAAACTCATTTAACGTATTTTTAGTTTTAAGGTTTTAAAAAAATCTACGTTACAACTACACACTAATATTAATGATACTTAGTTCCTTCATCTGAAATTAGAAAATGTCTGATTTACTACAACTTACAAGTTACGTCTAGAAAATAGTAATTAATATAGTTTAGTACATACGGCGTTTAACGAGTAAACAGCATTTTACTATTACATCTTTATATTTTGTTTTATGTTGATAAAGTTTATAAATGACATTTGGTTATTTTAAATTGTCTCGACGTAGCGTTTTGTTGTCAGTTACTTTGGTTCTCTTACGTATCTCCTCATTTCTGATTAGATCACGCAGGGAAACTCTAAGCATAGTCATACAAGCACTTCAACACTTCGATATATCGGTAGTCTGTTTAGCACCAGAGCCTTGATGTTTGATTAGACATGTATAAATTACATAACCTTATGTATACTTAATATTTAGTAATTGAAATTGTAAGTGGTTGTATACATATTGTGGAGGGTCTGGAAGGATTGAAGATTCATTAATTAATTTATTTTCCCATTGACCGGAGCGGTGCATGCTCGCTTAAATGTTCGTGCGGATGGTGGCGTATCGGGAGCCGGGTCGTTCCCTTCCCTCAAATATGGTTGAGGGGAGCGATGGCTGACTCCCGCGTTATACTCGTGATCGGGTGCTGTCCGTGTGAACTGGCCTGCTCTTGTCATTGGTGTTTGGTCACAATAATTACCTGTTTGCACATTGTACTTGTATGTTTTTGTTGATCCTTTCACATTCGTTTGTAATAGTATGCAACTAAGCTAACCATATCTTTGTTGTTTACCTGAATTATGTAATAGCATATAAGAATTTTATTTAAAAAAATGTGTTGGAGGGAGTTTCTTTAGGGCCCGACGTTTCTTCTCTCTCCGCAAACACTTCCCGAAACGTTGGGTATACGAGTTCCGAGTGGTAGGAACTTCGTATTAGGTAGAAAAATATGACGTTCGAAAAGTGTACAGAGATACCTACTTCGAATAAATATTATTTCATTTCATTTCAGCCCAGTCTCGATCGAATCAAAAGCTTTCTCATAGTCCATAAACGGCAATCCAAGCATAGTAGCAGATTATACTCTTCGGTCTTTTGTATAATCTGCAGCAGCGTACGTATGTGGTCTATGGTACTGAAGCCTTTTCGGAATCTGGCTTATTCGGGAGGCTGGACGTCGTCAAACCTGCGTGCGAGACGATCGCAATGATTCTCAAAAACAGCTTGTAGACATGGCTCAGAAGTAAGATGGGTCTATAATTCTTCAGCAAGGTCTTGTCGCGTTGCTCCACGCACACAACGGTACGACTTATAGATTTTGATCCTTTTATCCGCTAGTTCTAAGCTAGTCGTGAAATGAAACAGCTGTTGCATTGTTTTGAGTGTATTGTTTACTGTAATTGCACAGAACGTGTTTACTATGACGTTTATAAGATATCGTTATATACTTTTGACCTTACATTTTAGGTTTTATATATATTTTAATTTAGATTTAGATTTTATTAATTTAGATTAGATTAATTTAGATTAATACTAATACTATAGCTTGCTCAGTAGACGAAACTGAACAACTTTACACAATAGTTTTTTTCAGGAAACGAAAAAACAAATTGGCTTCTCCATACAAACTGTCCAATCAAGATTATAATTTTGTATGGAGAAGCCGATTTTTTTTTCGTTTCCTGAAAAAAACTATTGTGGAAAGTTGTTCAGTTTCGTCTACTGAGCAAGCACTTAAAGTTTTCGGAAACCTGTCCCTTACACCCTGTATATAGATGTATAACTCTTTCCGAAGGTAGCAAACTACGAGTTAAAAAATTGTGATTTCTCGCAAAAAATGTTAACGGGCCCTTAACGAGGGACTTGTAGTCGAAAAACCTCACACCACCCTGGGACGGTTGATCGCCCTCCCGGAAATAGAGCAGGTTTCCGGATTTCAGGATCATGATGTCCTCTCCCTCTCTTCGGACTTCAAATAATCCTGCGATGTCTCACCGTAGCCTGCTCAATTCCTCCTTCACTTCAGGGAGCTTCTCGTCTGTCCGCAGTGTGCTCGTGTTGTAAAGATTGCCAGGGCCTAGGGTCTTTGTTTTTGATAGCCTGGGCTGCTGGAGATTCTTCGCACCCCATGCCCCGTCGTTACCGTGGCTGCTACCGGAGACAGGAATAGCGAGACTGCCGGGGACTAGAGGCTGTTTTCTTGGTTTCGGAATTATCATTTGGGGAATTTTGCCGTAATCGCCTCGCTTGGCAGGCGGGTTGGCAATCGCAGTGTAGCGTTTTATGTATAGGAGACGCGGACAGTACGCTGCTAGAACTAACTTCTAGTTCATATGAGTTTTTTTTTTGATAAAAATTTAAGCGAATCTCATATAAGTTGTCAAATTAGATTTAACACACCTTAAAATGTCACAAATAGTATTGTAAAAGCTACTAATTTAATAATCATAAAAAAATATTATACTATTTTTTTTGTATTAATTGTTTTTTTTAAACCATTTTGTCACAGAAACTATTAATTACATGTTTTGTTGTATAATTCAAACCCGAGAAATCATTATCTTTTCCAGCTTTTAAAAAAATATACTGCATTATAGATAATCTCCATATTGACAGTATTATAAAGAAGATACTTACCTTTAAGACGGGGTTTTTATTTTTCTCTATGAACTCTACTTTTGAAGTAGTAGCAAAGGTAATGAAAACTATAAAACTACGATTATCTCGAGATTTCACTTTTGTAGATAATGACGTCTTACAGTAAGCCGACGATAAGTTACATAGATAGATAGTATTTCTATATACAGGGTGATTGGTATTGGATGGCAGTCGTTAAGCCATATCGGAGGTATTAACAAGGATATTAACTATTATTTAACGATCTGGTTGGAAACTGTGCGAGTTCGTGTCCATGAACTGTCGCAAAGATTGCCAGAAATTATCAAATCATGTTAAGCTCACGAGTACAGCACGACACGAGTAAAAGAGAGGGCGGCACCGTGCAGGATATGTATGGAAAAAATGTGTTACTTGTTTGGTTTATTGGTTTTTTTTTTGATCCCGTGCAAAATTTGGTAACATTTGTACCTTTTTAGAAAGCTTATGAAACAAGGAACTTATGTCATTAATTTGTACGCCAAGTTCACTACATTTTTTTCTAGTAATACTCAATTACTTATGGACAATTTATACAAAATAATATTTTTATGAAACTTAAGACCATTTATTTTTGAGACTATGTGAGTTTTGGGCAAGGATTTTTTTTAAAGTGAGCGCTCATTTCTCAGCTTTTAAAAAAGTATCAATTTAATGTAAACAGTATAATGGTTTTTTCATAATCAATTGTTTTTGGTTATAAGGTAGAATATTTCAAAAAATCTAAAAACAGTAATATCTTAGTAACCACATTTTTGACCCCTGGTTAACTGGACTTAATTTGTTGCAAATGACCTCTAGTATAACCCCTTTGAAGGATCACGTCGAATTACCAATCACCCTGTATAAATTAAAACTGTAAATTCTATTGATATAGAGACCAAAACAGTTTAATTTGGAATTTTTGTCTGTCTGTCTGTCTGTTCGCGCATCACGCAAAAACGGTTGGACCGATTTCAAGAAAACTTTGTAGGATTACACTACGAGTATATAACTCTACATCTTAGATATTTTTTATCCCGGAAATGGCAAAAACTTCTTCTTAAATGTCTTAATACTCAAAAAGTAGCCTGTCAGTTTTATGGTTATTTGGTAAAACTATAACTTCATTATCACGACTAAACATGCAATTTATTATTATCCCGATTTATTGAACAACAACAACGTGAATAGAAACCTGTATCTCCACAATGGCCTTATCCAGTGGTTTTCAACCTGTGGGTCGCGAAGCCTTTCTCGGGGGGTCGCGACCCAGGCGTTTCTCAAGGGGTCGCGATCAAAAGAAAAAGTCAGTATTTGTAGGTCCTACACTGCAATGAAAAAATACGATTTCAGTGAGAAGGCTGGACCTGTTTATTTTTTAAGAATTTGTCAAAACGTGCCCATACAACCATTTCGGTCGCAGTGTAGACAATGCTACTTGCTTCTATTACGACGCAAGTAGCATTGTCTACACTGCGACCGAAATGGTTGTATGGATGTTTCTATTTTGGAGACATTAATAACTAAATCATTTTCTAACTGAAGAAAATTATAAACGTAGTCTTCACTTGAAATCACTAACATTTTGTATGTTTATGGCCCTAGGGGGGTCGCAAGAATTTTTTTACCTATAAAAGGGTCGTGTATTAAAAAAGGTTGAAAAACACTGGCCTAATCAAATCAATAAGCCTTGCCAATCTATTACTTCCCTGCTCCTCAAATTTCCCTTTCACTGCTCTTCCCGCTATGGTGGATTTTTAGGGTTCCGTAGCCAATGGCAAAAAACGGAACCCTTATGGATTCGTCATGTCTGTCTGTCTGTCTGTCCGTCCGTATGTCACAGCCACTTTTTTCCGAAACTATAAGAACTATACTGTTGAAACTTGGTAAGTAGATGTATTCTTTGAACCGCATTAAGATTTTCACACAAAAACAGAAAAAAAAACAATAAATTTTGGGGTTTCAGTTCTAAAACTGAAACTCAAAAATTTCTTTTTCATCAAACCTATACGTGTGGGGTATCTATGGATAGGTCTTCAAAAATGATATTGAGGTTTCTAATATCATTTTTTTCTAAACCGAATAGTTTGCGCGAGAGACACTTCCAAAGTAGTAAAATGTGCCCCCCCCCCCCTGTAACTTCTAAAATAAGAGAATGATAAAACTAGAAAAAATATATGATGTACATTACCATGCAAACTTCCACCGAAAATTGGTTTAAACGAGATCTAGTAAGTAGTTTTTTTTTAATACGTCATAAATCGTAAACCGCAAATTACCTTTCATTCAATCAACTCAAATATAAAAAAATATAGAGTTCAAGACATGTGTGATTATAAATTTATACGGAACCCTCGGTGCGCGAGTCCGACTCGCTCTTGGCCGGTTTTATTTTTGTACACGCTGTTAGACTTTGGAATGCACTGCCACACGAAATTCGTGACAGTCCCAGCATACATATCTTTGAGAGGACAGTTTTTTTTTAGTTTTATCATTCTCTTATTTTAGAAGTTACAGGGGGGGGACACACATTTTACCACTTTGGAAGTGTCTCTCGCGCAAACTATTCAGTTTAAAAAAAATGATATTAGAAACCTCAATATCCTTTTTGAGACCTATCCATAGATACCCCACACGTATGGGTTTGATGAAAAAATAAATGTTGAGTTTCAGTTCTAAGTATGGGGAACCCCCAAAATTTATTGTTTTTTTTTTATATTTATGTGTGAAAATCTTAATGCGGTTCACAGAATACATCTACTTACCAAGTTTCTACAGTGTAGTTTCGGAAAAAAGTGGCTGTGACATACGGACGGACAAACAGACAGACATGACGAATCCATAAGGGTTCCATTTTTTGCCATTTGGCTACGGAACCCTAAAAAAAGGTTTATCATAATCATGTTTGTTTTATGAACCACCAATTAAAATGTAATGGAAGGAATTGCTATCACTAAATGGCAGCCGTTAAGTAATAACACAGAGTTTATATTACTATCGTAGATACTAATAGTAATATGCCGGCTGAGGAACTTTTGAAAGTAACAACTAACATCTCTCTGCCACTGTCTCTTAATGTATGGCACAATTTAACCGTGTTATCCAGAAGGTATAGGTAGACCACAAGGTATAGGTATAGGACAAGGTATAGGTATAGGTCCACAAGGTATAGGTATAGTGCCTGGTGTTGTACAATATATATGTACTTACCACAATTTATCTTACACCTATCCGGACTATGACGCCGTGTTTGCAGTATGGCCCAACCTTTCCGAGCTATGGAAATAGATCCGTTCCCAGTAGTGTGGGATGTGAACATGCATTTTTCCAAGATAAAAATTCGCTATTTATTTAAATCTAAAGCAAACTTGTACAACAATATTTCAAGCAATTTAAAATGTTTTCTTATTTTTTTAAGTTTTGAAAGAATAATAACTTTTGTAAATACCCCAACTTGTACGCGTACGAAGTCGCGGGCACCAGCTAGTAGTAAATAAATACCGAAAATAATGAAAACCACTATCTACGTCAAGAATTACAGTGTCCTTATTGATTAATTTTATTACACACTTCAGTCACTGCGAATAAATAAAAAAATACTAAGTACTTGATTATATAGGATTATACGGGGTGTTAAAAAAGTGCTTTTGAAATTTTAAGGTTTTTTTTACCCCTAATTTGGTAAGCCCTTGGCATTATTTCACCTGATGGTAAGTGATGATGATGCCGAAGATGGAAGCGGGCTTACCAAGATGCCCCAACGCAACAGGAAACTTATCTATCTTATCTTCATGTCGGAACACATGAATGCTGTTAACATTGATGTTTGGCGGCAACATTTAGATAAGATGGTGGTCAGCCAGGCGGGCTCAGAAAATGCCCTACCACCAACCAAACCGAATCCTACAACCGCCGGACCCCGCCGGGAATCGAATACGCGACCTCCTGATTTGAAGCAAGCAGACTAGACTAGTGTTCTAGTGGCTAGTCTGCTAGCGTCAAATCAGGAGGTCTAAAAACTCATCCAAATTTTAAAAACACAAGCACACCTTAAAGTTTTATATATCCCTGAACAGGCTGTCCCTTTCATGTAGATGTAAATCACTTGTCTGGCTCTGGCTGTACTTCATAAAATCAGATTCGACGTGTAGAAACTAATATCCATACAACATGAAGTGTGATATACCGAGACGCACTGTAAAGAGACTCGACGCAAAGAGACGTGATGTAAGAAAAATAATTAACGACTAATAATTATTAATGACGACACTAGTTTTCGACCCGATTAACTAATAAATATTAGTTGGAACGTTTTTATCTTTTTATATTAAATATCGCAGCATAATATAAAAACAAAAAAAAACACTGGAATAAAATTAACAAAGTGTGTATTTATATTATAATAAATTAATAATTAACAAAATAAGACTAGCTACAGATGACAAATTTACATGCATACGTCATAAATGGTTTAATCAGTTACCTAGTCAATTCGACCGTCCGTCCGCAGTTCCAGCTAAAGTAGAAATTTATGATCTAGTTTACATTTACGTCCAAGCTTTCTTGAGCAGGGCGGAGCCTCGCTCCGCCACCATCATAATAGGAGCCTGAGGATTACCGGTCACCTGTGTAGGCATAACTGAAGCATCCATCACGCGAAGACCTGGAATTTAATAATAATATTGTAATAATAATAATAATAATATCTTTATTTCAGACCAGGTGATCCAGAGAAATGTTAGTAATAAGACAATAGGTACAACTTAAAGACTATGTTAGTAAAACACAAATAATAATAATATTACATAGAAGAAATACAGTTTCATTTAATTATACCTATGGATCGCTCCACCCAATGTTTTTGGATTGGGCAATCCACCCGTTCAGCTATCATTTTCAGGATGCTGTTATTGCTGCCCCTCAGTCTGAACAGCAAAGAGGTGGCTTTTTAATTAAAATTATTTAATAATTTAATTAAATTAAAAGTCTCATTTATTTATCATATCGTCGCTCTGCTCCTCTAAGCGGAGTGCAAGATTCTCGTCGATGCAGGTCGATGATACTGCCTTGCCTTTACTGTTTTCAGCAAGCTTCTTGCTAAATATGTATATCAGTTTCTGATATGCCGTACAACTGAGAAAGGAAACGATTCTCTTGTTTTTGTGTGTGGCTTTACCCACGGTATACTTAGATTTAGACCTGGTACGAACTTTGGTTGATAGTACGAAGTGCACGTTACACATATCCATAGGTGTAAATGTAAAAAGAGGTCATGCTAAATATTTCGCTGCTGACTCAGTCACACATATTAGACCTTCTCACTCACCCTCAACGCCATAAACTCTGAGCTCTGTGTCGACCACCGTGCCGATGGCTGCGGTACCCATCTGGTGGTTCTGGGGGTCGGTGTGCAGCCGCGTCATGCACTCGATCCACTCGTCTGACCATTCCTCACTCGCGTTCGAGCATGTCCAGCTGTAAGTCGGGTCCAATTTAACACCATATTTGTTCTTCATTACCTGGAAATGTTCAGTATTTAATTAGTTAGTGATATACTATAATCTCAAAACTCCATCACACACGTCCTTTGTAAAATACCTAACCACAATGCGTACTATTAATTCTTTAATAAGCAGAAGGTGGGGAAGACTTTTTACATTATTTAAGTATGACCGCAGGGGTCACGTGGCAATCGCTGTCTTGTATCATTGGAATCAGCACAGTTAACAATAGGGTTACCAACTTTTTTGTGCAAAAAAACGTATACATATGTTAAACTGACATGTGTGAAAAAAATTATTTAAAAAAGAAAACAATATTATTGAAATTTATTTATTCATGTGTTTAAGAACATTTTATTGTACTTTTGGCACTACACATTTAACAATTTCTTGTCTTTTATGAAATGTTCATGTGACTCATCACAATTAAAATTCAAGTTAAAATAGATCAGTAATTTTTTTTTTATTAAATTTAAAGTTGCTCTTCTTCTGTTTCTCTTTTCCCGCCACTTTGTATTCGTTACAGGGAAATGTCTGTATCACTGCAAGGATCGGGATCGTGCTCCATTTCGAAACACAATGTAAAACGTCCTGCCTAAACCCGAAAATAAAGTATTTTCAATACTTTTTTTAATTAAAAAGAATAAAGTAAGAGGGAGCAAAATAACGTGGTTATACGTTTGAAGTATGGTTGGCAACTCTAGTTAACAGGGCCATATAGATAAGAAAGTTAAAGCCAAATGAAGTCCTTTTACTGACGCTCTGAATCGTAGCATAAATCTGCAGCAGCTTTCAGCTATACAACTACCGAAACTTCGTTGAAACTACTCTGAGGCTAACTACGAATCCATGCAGACTTACATCGCTTTCAAAAATCCTTTGCAAGATTTTGGCTCCATCCCTTGCCATCACCATGTCCTCAGGATGAGTAAAGTACTCAGGGAAGAAGAGTGGTGGCTGACGTGGGTCTGTCGAATTGAGGATCAGGTATCCGGTGCTTCTGGGCAACAGAAGGGCAGCGTTGGCGCTGTAGGGTGAATTAGATTTGTTTTCAACTAAGTAAACCCCCAAAACGGAGAAAATCAATTCCACATAATATGAGTATCTAATCTGCCTTATCTAACAGAGCACAACAGTTAACGAGTATGTGCGAAGTTATGGGTTTTTATACATAACTTATGTGCTTTGGTAGCACAGTTATTACGCCTTGAAGACTTTAGTAAGTTCCACATACGATATATTCCGGCCCTTGAGGTAACAGTCTCCTTCACCCATGGGCTCGTCAATCACGCCAGTCTTAGAGCACTCTGCCCAGAAGCCGTTGAAGAAGAACTGGATATCCGGCTGTTCACGCTCCCGATCCGCCAAAGATGAGTACATTATGCCTGTCAACTGGACACGGACATACTTTGGTTATTATGCTTTAACAATAACTTTTGTTGACCACAACGCTAGTTTATGACGACCACCGAATAATAATTCCTAAAATTTGATTACCTGAGTAATTCCAGTGGAAGCCATGGGTCCTGTTTTTCCCAACATGTACTCCGTAAACACTGACCAATCCAGGAGGTTTGTATTGTTCATCTCCGTGATGATGAAATACAGCGTCAGGCCGACGTGGTTCCTTAAGTTTTGACCGACGGGGAGGTCGGCTATCACTGGTATTGAAAAGCTTTGCAACTGCTCCTTTGGTCCGATGCCGGAGAGGAGCAGAATTTGTGGCGTGTTAAGTGCGCCTGCACTTAATATTATCTGTAGACAATACATAGAGAACTTAAAAAAATTATACAGCACTTATGCTGAAGTATTTTAATTAATACTAAGAATGCAAGAACGTAGATAAAGCTAAACGAGTTCAGAATAAACCTGTGTACCTCTTTGCGTGCCGTAACTGTATTTGTCTTTCCATCCTCATCGAGGAATTCCACACCAACAGCGCGGTTGCCTTCGAAGATAACCTTTGAGACGAGAGCGTGTGCTTTTAGGCTAAGATTGTCTCTTGGCGTCAGGTATGCCCTCGCTGAAGTCACTCGCTGGCCATTTCTGTAGAAATAGTAGTCTTATTTTTTATTTTATTCAGGACACAAACAGTCTTACACAATATTATACACTAATACTCGTTTGAGAATACATGGCAGTTAAACTTAAACGTACAGGGATTTTTGGACCTCTAAAAATAATATGCTTCAAAAATAGTACCTCTCATACTTTTGTGACCTGAGAGCTCCTAAGCTTTTTTCAGAGTAAGTATAAAACTCTCTACCGATGAGGAAAAAAGATTATCGAGTGGTGATAGTATACCGGAAGAAGTAATGCACTAATGTTCTAATTGTAGGAACTGTGTGTTCCCACTGTTCGAAGGAAAAGGGAGGTACCTCCGCCAGGCGAGGTGGTATGCCTGGGGACCGGCCATGGTCCAACTAATGTAGTTAATTCGAAGAAACTTTCAATAGCGCTTTCTAGGTTTAGTTACAGATGAAAACTGTGCACTCACTGGATATCACAGCCACGCCGCGGCTTGGACCAGATACGGCATTGTACTGTGGGGCAACTCGACCGATGTGCAAAGTGTTTTTGTGCTACAAAAACGCTGCCTAAGGATAATTACGCACACACCACGAAGAGAGACTTGTAGGACGCTTTTTGCAAAATTTAGGATTTTAACGGTTATTTGCGTTTATATTTTTGAACTGTGTCGGTTTGTCGTTAACAACGCGCACTATTTTAAAAGAGTCGGCGACTTGCCGCGACGTCACCCCACCCGCCGCGCCAACGATCTAGTGTTGCCAGCAATGAGCAACGCGACTCGCACTATGCCAAAACAGTCCTTTCTGCATGGCTATTAAAACGTTCAATCACTTACCGGACAATTAAAGCACTCCAAGGTAACAAAGAAAATGAATTGAAAAAAATGTTAAGAGCTAAAAATTTTTATTCAATGAAGGAATATTTTAACGAAAAGTTGACTAATGTTTGTCATTTAATATCAACTTTACCATTATTATTTATGTAACGTTTAATTTTGTAATTATTAATTTTATTTCGCTGACATTTAAATATTTTAATTTTAACTAATAAGATTTAATTTAATTTTACTGACGTGACAAAAAAATACCTTTTGTTAAGTACCTAGATTCATGTGTTTTGTTTTATTCTATTTTCACGCATACCTGGAAAAGGTTATTTGTAACTGATCTATAACATCTATTTTATAACACGTTTTGTGATAAATATTATGAATGAATATGAATGAATGAACATATTGTTACAAATATATTGTGAATAAATGATATGATATGATATGATAGTTCGTGGCGGTGCAATAGATGTCGCCACATCACTCCCCCCTCCGAGACCAGAGGTCGATCCAACTTGAGCTGGCAGTCCAATATCGCTAGTGTGACGTCCACGTTAAGTTGGGACGTATGCGTGTACCGTCGTCCACGGTGAGTCGGGTCGATATGCACGTGCAATGGCGATGTCCACGGTGAGTCGGGATGGGGGCTGGCGTCAGGCGTCATGGAAAGGGAAGCAGAGATGCGCACTGTGTTAGCGTGTGGGCTGCCGACAACTTGCTGCTGCCTGGAGGTGAAGTGGCAGGCCAGGAAACTCGATCTGTCGGGTTGCGGTGGTCCTGTTGATATTTCAGTGCGATGCGACTGCTGTGCTGCTGAGGCTTGCTTTACCGGCTGGAGACTGATGGTGGAGTATACGCGCTGCTGGCTGAAGGTGCGATGATTGTGTTCAGCTCGGGGTCACCACTGTAGGAACTGTGTGTTCCCACTTTTCGAAGGAAAAGGGAGGTACCTCCGCCAGGCGAGGTGGTATGCCTGGGGACCGGCCGTGGTCCAACTGATGGTTGGAAGTTGTATATGTAGTTAATCCACATACACACAAAGAAACTTTCAATAGCGCGTTCTAGGTTTAGTTCGTGGCGGTGCAATAGATGTCGCCACAGAATGATATGGTAAGAGGGGCTACGGGAAACCATTAGCTGGATGTCTGTGGCTCAGAACAGCACTGACGGGACGGTAATGATTCGGTAGGTATATTTTAAAACGCGGACGTTGAAGCTGAAGTTATGATATGACTAAGCTGGATTCTAAACTTTTTCTAAAGATGTTGCAAGTACTAACTGTGACATGGTCTGCGCGATCGTGAACCCTTCGGGCGTAGCGGGATCGTTCATATCCGTGACGATGGGGATGCCAGTCTCGTTCATCGCATTCATCAGCTCGAACAGGAACGGCGGCTGGTATGGCCACTGTCAGAAGGGTAATTAGGTTAAAAATGTTCGAAAATTGAAATTGCGCTCTCGTTGTTCAAATTCGTTAACTTCGTTAATGACCCATATCATCTCCACTGCTGGGGCACGGACATATAAATGGAAATAATAAATATTTCGATTTCTATGAGCACGGCTCTCTTCCCAAAACCTAGGGAAGGTTAGGTCTTACTCCACACGCGGGGGCTTGGTGGAGGTTGTGGTTGAAGGTAATTCCTAACTTTAGTCATTGATGTAGATTATGCAGGACATTTTTGAATTTATATGAAAGTAGGAAATTGTAGATGCTACACGTGTAACTGAAAAAGCTTTCCTAAAAGAACATTTATGTTAATTCAGAGCAAACAAACAAGCAAACACTTTAAAACACAAACCGAAAGTTACCATCAGAAGCTGATAAGTCAATTTGCAGTCTTTGTATGGTGTAGCGGTATACAAGTTGTTGGCGTGTAACGGTTATTATGTTGATGAAGGTGGCAGCGATTTTATTGAACGTAGTAAGAAGTCACGATGAAGAATTAGGAAGTTGACCCTATGTAGGTGCTACATACTTCGCTTCTGCAGAACTCTCCACAAAAGTTGTTAATGGACAACCCATCAAGTAGTAACTGCAAAAGATGGCATTATTTCTGTGTCGGATTATAATTATGTAAATAGGTAGTACCTGCTGAACAGGCATCGTTCCATTAGCTGAATGACATTTCTCACTGACAAGAGAACCTATTTGCTGGTTGCCCTCGTTGAGATCAAAGTAAGGTAGAACATCCTGCCAGCCCCAGCCCTTGGCGCCGGCAGCCACCCAGTCCTCGTAGTCAGCGCGGTGTCCGCGATGGTACATCATGCCGTTCAGCACGTTTGAGCCTCCTACGGGGTTAAGCACTATTATACGTAAGTGGCAATATGAAGAGCCTACGATTGAGAAAAGTATTAACGAGCTATATATGTGTCTGGGTGTATTATATCTATATATGTATGTATTTAAATGTATATGTGTACGTATATCAGTCTCTGGTTCCCATAGTACAGGGAATCCTAGTTTGGGGCTAGATGACCGTTTGTGATTTGTCCCGGATATTATTATTATTTTTTAATATAAAATTGGGCTACTCTGCACACATGGCGCTATTATTATTATCAATTATAAATTTGGGCTACTCTGACAGGCAGGAGCTACTCCAGCAGAAGCACAGTTGGCTGGAGGTCAGTGCGACGAGGAGAGAAAGCGTCGGACAATCCGGGCATTGTCGAGAAGGACAGTCTTTTGCATAGCCGCTATTATTGGTCTGCCTCGAAGCCCCAGCCGCCTAAGGTTACGATCCAGGTCAGTGGGGATCAAACCATTACCGGACAGGACTACAGGAATGATTTCAGTGGATTCCACTTGCCACACATCCGTAACCTCGTGCGCCAGGTTAAGATACCGCATCCTCTTGTCAGCATCAGCTTGCACGAGGTTTAATATTATTATTATTTTCAATTATAAATTTGGGCTACTCTGACCACTTCGCGCTAGGCGAAGTGGGAGGAGCTACTCCAGCAGAAGCATAGTCGGCTGGAGGTCAGTGCGACGAGGATTATTATTATTATTATAGCGTTTGGCTGATAAAGTAAAAATCCTAAAAAACTTTTAGGGGTTTCTCTTTGGGTCCTTACAGGGTAAGGGTGGGTGAGTTGTCCCCTTTGGGTAGGGATTCCTAAAACTTCACAGTTTTTTAATATTTACTATATGCGATGTTTTAACTTTAATGCGGAGTGAGGAATCTCATTATACATACAGGGAGAGTTAAAGCTTACATCAGAACGGAAGACCATGGTGAATAGGAAAAAAGCTGACCAGAGATAGATAATATCGCTGCTGGTCGGAAAAAGTTGAAAGCTATGGTTGCGGTGTCATGATGCTCAGGAATGGAAAAGAAAAATCTATAACTGACCAACAACTTTCCCTCTCGGCCACGAGCATCCCTTTCCTTCTTGATCCAGGCAATAGTTAGCCGGCACTGTTCTATAGTCCCAGTCAACTTCCGGGTTAGCCAAGAACGCTCTGTAGAAAGAAGGTATGCGGGCTCCGATTGGTTCCAAACCACCAGCTTCTAGCAGTAACACCTGTTATGAAACAAGATGCAATTAGATATGGTGCATTTATTGAGCTATATGATGGAGACCTTAACCACCTTAACCCTTAACCTTTAACCACCGTCGTGCGGTCTTACAGACCGGGAGGGTTTCGAGACTGCTAGATTGCACTGTTCCACGCATCCCCCCGACCTGAGCGTTTCAGTACCTTCAAGTTGCACCGGCATCGTAGCGGGTAGTAGTTGTATCGCAGCGTGCAGTTTTCATCAGTAATTTGGGTTAAAAGTTGAACCGCGGTCTCTGTGACCGCACGTCGGAGATAACGTAACTTTGGTAATGGTAACTTTTTTGGCCCTTGGTTCTTTTCTGTTTTCTGTTTGAATTTTGGAACTCAGCATGGTCAATGTATACATTGTTTACCAAGTTCATCGTACGAAAATGGATAGAGGAGTTTTCCTGAAGAATTTGTCGCGACAACTTGTGTTAGTTAGGACATATGAAGCGAAGAGTGAAGCTCGTGAGCTGAAGATGACTTTGACATGGACTCTTGGCTATAATATGCCAAACTTATATGGCTACGCAGTGTAGGCAGGCCTCCCACTCAGTGGACCGATGACCTGGTGAAGGATGCGGGCAGCGCGGAACCAGTTGGTGTGGAAATCTTTTGTTCAGCAGTGGACGTCTTTCGGCTGATGATGATGATGATACTCCCTGGAAGCTACTGGATGCATGGTGCTCACTGGATGTCAAAGTGAGCCCTTTTAAAGTTTCTTTCAATAGTGGAATCGTTTAAAGAATATAACTCGCCTCTTGTCTGCCATCTTCGCTCAGTCTCCCCGCGACCACAGATCCTGCGGCACCTGCACCAACGACTATAAAGTCGTACTCCGGTTTTAATTCCAGCTCTGAAAAGACGGTGTCGCAAGGAGTTTGGATCTCGCAGCGGCCCTTGATGTAGCCTTCCAGTAGAATCATGAAAAGGGCCATTCCACTGCAGAAATTTGAGTTGGCGACTGAGGCCCCGCCGCTGCGCAGCGGACAAGAGCATTGCTGAAATATATTTTATTGGAGTTTAATTCTAAATTTCATAAACTAAATGTTGTTCCAGGAAATTCTCGACAAAGTTAAGTAAAATATGAAAACATCGCGAGCAAGCGGGTATGGAATTTTCAGAATAGGTATCTTCTTCTAAAAGAACACAGAGCAACAGAATATGAAACGACATGACAGAGATGAAATATGAAGTTCCTTACCTCTGGCGTCAAAAGCATTCTGGCGAGGGACGATCCTGCAGAAAAAAAACTTCTATTGTATAAAATATGTAAAGAGATGACGAGAGGTAGGGCAATTTCGACAGTTACTCGTAATGTATTTTTACCCGACATAACAATTATAGCATGTACGGAGACGTGCACATACAAGCAAACCACTAACTGATACCTCTGCTCTATATACCCTTAAGGACGGAACAACTTTCTGACACTCCAAAAAATGGACTTATAAACGACGCGCAAGCTTATTGATTTGTATTGAAGCAGATAAATAAACTCTTTATTTCAGACCAAAGGAATCCATAGAATATTTGAGGTAGTGATCACAGAAAATATTGAATTCATTTATTTCGCCTTAATTACCACTATTATTACAATGGGCACACAAACCTAGAATAGAAGTAGAACCTTCATTATAAGAAGAAGAATGTGGAAATATGAAAGTTTATTTGTTTCTATGTTCCACTTTGCCGCCTAAACTACTGAACGCATTTGATGCAGAGCAGATGAAGCACTAGCTAGGTTAACACATTAAGTTTATCCCGGAAAATTACATCGTTCCCGTAGTACAGCTACAATTGCATAATAGAAGATATACGTAATTAGCGAATTAGCGATGGGAAAATATTTCTGTTTTTCACGTTGCCATGCATCGGAGAAATGGATTGACTTAATTTTATGCACGGAGGTTGGCTGAGAAAAGACATGGGATACTTTTATCCCGGAAAAAATCTTAGTTCTACAAGAGTCCGATTTTTTGGACACTATTTTAAGCTGAAACTAGGTACCTATGTACTTGATCGAAGTAACTTTAATTCGGTATATAGCACATATAGCTAAAGTAAAGGTTAGGAGACAACATAGTAGAACATACTTTAAAGGGGTCTGTTTCCATGCTTACTCAGGTCATCCATAAAAATTATATCCGGGCGGAGGAGCAGGCAAAAGCTAGTAAGATTATAAAAAGAGAAAATGTGTATATTTTTAGCTCTCTTGATACTTTAACGCCTCAATCAATCTTCACGAATTTCGCATACTGTACATAGCATGGAACAGGGCATATACAGGGTGTAACAAAATTAGTGTAGGACCCGTTAACTGGGGATTCTACTCATTTTACTGAACAACTTTTGTTCTACAACTTTGCTCAAATTGCAAAAAAAAAATTTGGACTCCATACAAAAATGGCAAAACAGATGATCAATTTGTATGGAGAGTCCAAAAATTTTTTTGCGATTTGAGCAAGGTCGTTGTTAATTACGATGAGTAGAATCCCCAGTTAACGGGTCCTACACCAAGTTTGTTACATCCTGTATAGGCTATTTCCCCTTCAGGGGTTCGTTTAAAAAGTGGGCGCATGGTTCGAGCTATAAACAATAAGGACAAAGCCTTATTCAGGGTGTTTATGAGGTCTTAAAGACAACAGTGTCTTTGATAATCAAACTGCATGAATTTAAGAAGCTGGAAAAACTCTCCGCATGAACAGTGTAAGAAATTACATCTTACACGAATTAATTAATAAACTTGTTAGACCGAGTTTGTATGGGAATTTTTTTTGCAAATTGAGTACTTGTACGTTCCCAGGGCATAGCCATTCAGTTTTATGAGTTTACATATTAAAAAGTTTAAGCACCATATTTTAATGTGTAGATTCCGCCACCGTGCATCCCTTACGATTATCGAAAAGCGTTGTATTTTTTTAAGATAGATAGATAGATAATTCATTTATTTCTCTAAAAAAGCAGCACCATACAAATAAAACAAAATAGAAAGAATAACGAAATAAAAAATAACAAAGAAAAATAATTTGGAAACAATTAAAAATATAGAATAATTAACATATAAGGTAGCTGCCTGGCCAGAGAAAAAGGCCCAGACTCAGCATATAGTTATGCATGCAGAGAACATGCACAACGCTGTTTTTCAGCCAAGACCAGCGATGGTAGGTGAAATGTACGCACCTCAGTGTATCTAACAAACATGCCAGGCAAAAATGAATATCATATAATAGTGTTAATATAGTAAATAAAAATGAAAAAGTGAATGTAGATCAAGTATGATGTGTATAATAATAATAAGTAGATAGTTATGTAGTAATGAGCATAGGTCAATCGTAGATTTTTAGATGTAAGATGTTCTAGTGAGTTGTAATTAGCTGTAAGTAAGCAGGTGAGTGTTGCACGGCCAGTAGCAATTAATAGTATACTGAATATATATATGTTTTTTTTTTTTTTTTAGATAGCCTACTTTATGACTTACAAAAAAAAACGGTGAGTTTGTCCGTAAATTGAGTACTTATGACAATGTAATTTTTTGAAATTCCATTCCTATAAAAAAATTACCCGTCACACTCATCTTGCAATTAGTCGGTGATTTTCGAGTGTGCATTGTCTTTCATTACAGATTTTTTTGAGATTAGTAATTCGGCGTCAGTTTAATATTAGTTAACAACCCACATCGTCCTCTATGGAGCACGGGTCTTTTCTCATAGCTTGGTATTTTTAACTTCTCTTCTAATCCGGGCTTGGCCCTTGTGTGTCTCCACAGAAATATTTTTATTATTATTATTGATAATTTATTTCAGACGAAGTCCATATTTGTTAGTATACAACACACAACTTAAATAACTGTTAGTAGAACACACAGAATACAAAACAATTATTATCTATTAATATTATACATTACAGCCCTGGAACCTGTATGGGTAGAGTCCCAGTGCTTGAGAAAGGGACTATCAGTCCTATCTCCCATCATTTTAAGGATACTACTGACGCTGCCACTCACGCGGCGCATCAGCGATGCCGCCCTTTTTCTAATTATGGCCTGAAAAGAGTCTCCGCAAACATCGCCGATACAGTACAGTAGCGTGGCGGCCCCAGCAGCAACCTAAAGCCATTATTATATTGGACTCGCAGAGCGTTATAGGTCTTCTGCGTACCTATACTTGACCCACAGGCTTTATGCAAATGCAAATTTGTTTATTACTGTGTATATAATTTTCACAAGTTTTGACGTGATGCAACTATAATTTATGTGTAAGGGGAAAAAACGCTCAAATCTATATTCAGAATTTAGAGGTTTTTGAATTTGCTACCATTTGTAAATTAAAGCGCATAAAGATTTAAATCATGTACCATGTAATGTAAGTATTAGGATGGCCCAATAGTATTTATCGTACCTTTTTAAAAACTCAAAATGTTTTTTTATTTAAGTAGATGCTTTACACATGCTTTTAAATCGTCAATATTTTTTTTCTACCTACATAGATTACATTTTTGTAATCGGATTTATAGGAGAGATTTTACCTATTAAATTAAATGAGGATATATGAGTAGTGAGTACCCACCTATTTACGTTAACGTCCAAATGAAAGAGATCGAATCCGTAAGAATAAATAACATCAGCGTCACTTTAGGTGTCCGAAAACTTTATTCAGCTTTTTTGTTTATTTCTATGATACCTATGATTTTAATGAATTGTACTGTGCCTTTACACGTTTTATAACTTCTTTTATTTACTAACACAAGATATAGAGCCTTAACCGATTCCAAGTGTACTGCCATAAACACGGAAGTTTCATGATTTATAATAAAATTATGTTTACCCAAGTCTAGTGGCTGATACTAACTTATATCCAGGCAGATTTCACGCCACAGTCAAACAACAAATTATTGGCAAGCTAGAACAAATTACCAATATGAAAATTACAAATTACTATGTAATTACTGTTGTTGAACAATATTGTTAATCATTGGCGTAAGTCTAACTCGCCTGTTGTATGAAAGGTGCCGCCTACGCAGCCGGTTTTTTTTATCCACAATTGGTAACCCCTTGACATCATCTCACCTGATGGTAAGTTATGATGATGCTGAAGATGGAAGCGGGCTTACCAAGATTCCCCAACGCAATGGGGGACTGGCTATCTTATATTCATGCCGGAATACATCAATGCTGTTAACATTGATGTTTGGCGTCAAGACTTAGATAAGATAATGGTAGCTAGCCAGATGGGCTCAGAAAATGCCCTACCACCAATTAAACCGAGTCCTACAAAGTTGGACCCCGCCGGGAATCGAAACCGCGACCTCCTGATGTGAAGCAAGCGGACAAGCCACTAGGCTACGGAGGCGGTTAAAAGTACGTACAAGCTCTTATTATTATATTCACTTTAAATTAGTTCTTGATACCAAAGGATGTCATCACTCTGGCAAGACACATTGATCAAACCCTGTGCAGCCTAGTTGGATTCGAAGGTAGTTCTCTTTCTCGAAGTTGGACCTACCTAGCTGGACGGTTTGTCCTAGGTAATTTATCATAATATCTGTCAACAACTTCCAGTGTAGAGTCTCCAACCTTCAGAGGAGTAGGTGTGACATTTAACAGTATACATACCTATTATACTTTAACTATATTTTATGCGCCATTTTGTTATAATTTCAAGGCAACTTACAATTTATTTTCCATACAATTTTGATGACTCTAAATTTTCACGCAATTATAGAAGCACTATTGAGGAACATCTTAGCTGCAATACAAGAAGAGTGCAAGACTGTTCTGCTTTAACGTTGACAACTTTATCAGCTAGGTAGGTTCTATATTACAGACTTCCTTTAAGTGAAGAAATGCATGAGAATCTAATCCCCGTTTGCATACAAATGCAGCTGTCTTTTTGTCTAGTACCGTGTATTTTTAAAATAATAAGAAACAGTTTGAATATTTTGTAGGTATAAGCCACTTTTTTACAGGCACACCGAATTTTCAATTTAATGGGGTTGGTTAACTTATTTATTAACTTTCACATCAGACGATTGCATGAAGCGTAATATTTAAAACATTTAATATTATTTCGTTTTCTCCTCATCATTGCTTGTATTAACTATCATTGATATGCATGATAAATAAGGCAATAACTAAAGCTTTTACTTACTACGTATTAAACTATTATTTTCTCGTATTGATTTACGATACATGTTACTCGATGTAAAAGCGGTATTTTAATTTACCCTGTGTTGTCTAAACCTACCGTTTATGTTAATGTGTTTTATGAATATGAGTTAACTAGCTCGGTTATTTGTAACTCGTCATTTGTAATGGATACCTCAGTTGTTACACTTTTTGCAGTCTGCTTCAAGGAATCGATATGAAACCTATTACTTTGTTGTCTTTGCGTTCATACGTTGAAATTACTATGGACATTGAATATTATCTTGTTTCTGCTATGGATCAGGACAATTTGAAACGCCTCTGTGAAGTGGCTAGTGTGTTCGCTTCACATCAGGAGGTCACGGGTTTGATTCCAGGTGGGGTAACTTTGAAAGACTCGCTTTGGTTGGTGGTAGGGCATTTTCTGAGTCCGCATGGCTAGCTGCCACCATCTTATCTAAGTCTTTCCGCGAAACATCACTGTTAATAGTATTGATATGTTCCGATATGGAAATAGTTTTTTTGTATATGTTGCCATACGACAGTAAGGAGTTTGTTTCAACTAATTGTTTATGCTTCAATTGTTTGCGACCACACACCAGCAAAACAAAACAAGTGTGTAAATATTGTAGGGGTTTTCATTATACAGGGTTACAGGAAAAGTCGTACTGAATATTAAAGGACGTTATTATTCAGGTCATTTCTGATGGATTTGATTCTATGATATGGTATCCCTATCCCTGGTATCCGTATCCCTACTTCGCTACACTCTGCTCTACTCTGCTCCGCCCCGCTTCAGTGGAAACACTTGCTACTATTCTCTGATCTTCTCCGCCCTGCTCAGCCCCGCTCCGCATCAGTGGAAATGCACCCTAAGGCCTTTAGTCTTATTAATCGATGAGAATCTGTAAATTAAAGAATCGATTAACAAGAATTAAGGCCTTAAACAAAGTTTTGAGAAGAAAACTGCTCTTCGTTTGGAGCTGAATTTGACTAAAGAGTTGTCAAAAAAATGTACCCTCTGCTAACTTAACTGTTATTTGGTCAATATTTTGCCTATTTAATAGTAAGTGTTATACCTTTTTGAATAGCTAAAGAGACGTAGAAGTTTTTAAAACTATTTGCAGAATAAGTTCCATACATTTTTTTTAAAACAGAGACCTTCAAATTTAAAAACACTTAATGAAAATTATTTAATTCTAACCGTTGTCAAGCAGTCTTTTTAAGCTGTTAGTAGTAAGTTCAGTTTTGGTTAATCATTTTTATTAATTGACATGACTTCTAACTAGTTACATCAAAAAAACGTACCCCAGAAGCACTAATCCCAAAAAAATCGACAAGAAAGCCAAAAAATTGAGGATTTTTTAAAAAATCTTTAAAGTTCAATATCTCCATAACGGTTAAGTTTCGGACACCATATCATAGAATCAAATCCATCAGTAATCACCTGAATAATAACGTGTTTTAATAATCAGTACGACTTTTCCTGTAACCCTGTATATATACTTTTACTTTTACAAAAGGTAAACAGTGATACACAACACATAACACTAAGTCAATATCATTCCGCAAATCATCATCAGAGCACTCGCCATCAAGGTACTCATCATCAGCGAAAATCATCATCTAAGGGTCAAGGTCAAGGGTCGACTGAAGTTTCCACTCACAACCTGTCACAACTCAACTTTTCAGATAAATAATCAGCATTCAACAGTATTGCTTCCAACAGTTTCAACAGCACTGATACGGTGAATGGTCAGGTAGTGCATTGATTGACCCCGGGTCACAATGTAGCTTCATCACAAATACATTATACGTGCGCAAAAAGGTTAAAGTTGTGTAGGTATCACAAGGGATTTGTTCAGTTTCAGCACTTGGTGGACAACAGGTTTAGCGCACTGATGGGTGGATATCATGTGAAATTAAACCTAGGTTTTCCCTACATTTAATAATGCAGCGTGTGTCATACAAAATCTCACAAAGTATCTGTCATCTACATACATTTCTGATCCTGAGGGCATTGTTCATCAGTTCCAAGGGTTCGTCTTAGCAGATCCTACATTCCATATTAAAGGAAGGGTTAATTTTCTTTTAGGGGCTGATCTTTACGACAGCATTATCTTATGCATTTTGCACCAATTAAATTACAGCCTGATTTGCCGTCAGCGCTTCAAACAAACTTAGGATTTATTTTAATGGGTAGAATGAATATAGAAACTGAAAAATCATTACCATCAATGGATATTCAGGCATTTCATGGGTTGTGTGAGAACATTTTGCATCAATCCAAAGTTAATTTTTAGGAACTTGAGGAATTGCCATCATCAAAAAAGGAGACTTTGAGTTCTAAAGATAAGTATTGTGAGGAACATTTTCTTACCACATATGCAAGGGACGAGACAGGTAGGTTTTTGGTACAGTTGCACTTTAAATGTGACGCACCATGTTTAGCAGAGAGTAGAGAAGTCGCTCTTCGCAGATTTCAAAGTTTAGAGAGACGGTTAAGTAGAGACCAAGTCTTAAAATAAATGTATTCCACATTTTTTAAAGAATATCAAGAGTTAGGACACATGTATCTTGTACCTAACCCAGAACTCACTATTTTATTGCTCATCATGGAGTATTAAGATTATCCAGCAGTACCACAAAGCTTAGAGTAGTTTTTGACGGGAGCGCTGCAACAACTAATGGACTTTATTTTCAGGACCAAAATTACAGCAAAATATTGTTGACATACTTACACGCTTTAGGGTTCATAAAATGGTTTTTACATCAGATATAAAACAAATGTATAGGTAAATCAACGTTCAGGAAATTCATCGACCATATCAAAGGATATTTTGTATATATTTAGTATATGAATGAATGAATGAATGAATGAAAACACTATAGTATATATTTTATATATGTATATTATTATGTATGTATGTTATATATTTATATGTGTTATATATTGATATATATATCAATGAACTATATAATAATATTTGTGTACATGCTGTACTGCCATCTCAGCTACAATTTCTCCTTAACCCGGGTCTGCTGGAAGAAATTTCTACTAGAAATAAGCTGCACCCTTTGTGTATATTTTATGTTAAGCCTGTGTATTATATCTATTATGTGTACACAATAAATTGTAAAATAAATAAATATTTTGGATTTATAGCGACAAGGAATCTATTCATGAGTACCAGCTCAACACAGTCACCACAGTTTCTGCGCCTACCGATATTAATGTTTACAAGTACATATTTATTTTAAATATTACGTCTTTAAAAATGCAATAGCACAATTTATAAAATTATATTTCATTAAACAACATACAAAATTTTGTGCCTATGAGTTAAATCGCTAGGCCAAATGAGTTTCTGAAAGAACCATCCCCCCCATATTGTTCGAAATTCGAATCACTTTTTCTCACGCTCGCAACAAAAAGCGTTTTTCCTGCGAGTTTTTAGGGACCAAAGGCACCCTTTTCCTGCTAGAGAGGTGAAAATAACTATTTCTCCATTGAATTATGTATATATTCTGACTACATTCAAGCGCTCCCGACTCGTGGTCCCACCGCATTGACCCACTGGTGGGTCGACGAGTAATTGACTGTTTACTCGTGGTCCCACCGATTCACTCTTGACTGTTCTTAGAGGATATGAAACAATGATGTAGCAATATGGTATGTTAATGTCATAAAATAATCAATTTAATGTGTTCATTTTAATTTGTTCATATTGGCAGTTCGATCAAATTCGAAATTAGTACATTAATTTAAATAATTTTTTTATTGTTATTTATTGTTCCTTTCATGAATTAGTAGTCCGATTTAATTTGTTCATATTAGCAGTTCGTTCAAATTCGTAATTAGTACATTAATTTAAATAATTTTTTTATTGTTATTTATTGTTCCTTTCATGAATTAGTAGTCTCATGTTATTCATGAAAAAAATACTGTTTGTTTCCATTAAATACTGTATTGGCGTTTTCTTAGACGTGAAATGGGTCATTTTTGTAGCAAAAAAAGCACAAAAATCGTCTGAAAATCACGAATAATTATGCGAAATACATGTTCAAAAATATATGTGATAGGTACCGGAAAGCGCGTTCGGACAAGTGTAGACTTCGAAAATAAAAAAATAAGAATATTGAAGAAAAAATATTTTTTCAACGACGAAAAAAATTTTTTTCATAGTTTCTACTACTACACTGTGCAGCAACGAAAGTCCATGAACATATCCAAATTTTTAAAACACATGCACACAATCACTTGTCTGGCTCTGGCTGTACTTCATGAAAGCAGATTCGACGTGGAGAGACTAATTTCCATACAAAACGAAGTCTGATATGCCGAGTATTGCCGAGACGCGTTGTAAAAATGTTCGACGCGAAGAGGAAAATAATTAACAACTAATAATTATTAATGACGACACTAGTTTTTGAACTGTCCCAATACCTAATACGACTTAGAACGTTTTTATTAACAACAACAACAACAAAAAACACTGGAATTTAACAAAATGTTTATTTATATTATGATAAATTAATAATTAACAAAATAAGACTTCTCATAGCTACAGATGATAACTTTAACATGCATACATATGTCATAACGGTTTAATAAGTCACCTAGTCAATTCGACCGTCTGTCCGCAGTTCCAGTTAAACTATAATTTTTTGATCCAGTTTACGTTTACGTCCAAGCTTTCTTGAGCATGGCGGATCCTCGCTCCGCCACCATCATAATAGGAGCCTGAGGATTGCCGGTCACCTGTGTAGGCATAACTGAAGCATCCATCACGCGAAGGTCTGGAATTTAAACAAAATCTAGTTTTATACTACAGCCATATTACAGGTTGTTTACAAACAACCTTACGCTGAAAATAAAGAAGTTTCATATTATCCTCGCTCTGCTACTCTAAGCGGGGTCAAGATTCTCGTCGATGTAGGAAGGTCGATGATGCTGCCTAACCCTGGCTTTGGGTTATTCCTGTCTGTCCCCACGAGCCTAATAGGGACAGACAGAACTTTTCGTTTTGTTTGTCCCCGAATGCTTATTTGGGGACATAAACGGGGACGAAAAAACTAAAAGTTCTGTCTGTCCCCATTCGAGGACAGGCTCGTGGGGACAGACAGGCTTGGCTTTACTATTTTTATCAAGCTTCTTGCTAAGGATGTATCAGTTTCTGAAATAGAAGATGCATAGTCTGAGTTAAATGTAGTGTAAAAAGTACAAAGATGAAATGGATCGCATACCGTACAACTAAGAAAGGAAACGATTCTTTTGTTTTTGGGTGTGACTTAAGCCGTGGTATACTTAGATTTAGACCTGGTACGAACTTTGGTTGATATCTCCGGAGTGCACGTTACACATATCGATAGGTGTAAATGTAAAATGTCCTAAAAGAGCACAGATCATGCTAAGTATTTCAATGTTGGTTCAGTCCCCTATACTGAACCTTCCCACTAACCTTCAACACGATAAACTCTAAGCTCTGTGTCTACCACCTGCGGTGCCCATCTGATGGTTCTGAGGATCGGTGTGCAGCCGCGTCATGCATTCGATCCACTCATCTGACCATTCCTCACTCGCGTTCGAGCATGTCGAGCTGTAAGTCGGGTCCAAATTCACACCATATTTGTTCTTCATTACCTGAAATGTTAAGCATAAAATTAGTGATACACTATAATCGCATTACTCCGTAAACGTCCTTTTTAAAGTACCTAACCACAATGAGTACAAATTATCAATCTGTGTTTTCTTTTCTTTAATCAGCAGAATACTACTACAGATACTGGAATTAGCACGGTTAACAGGGCCATATAGATAAGAAAGTTAAAGTGATGTCCACTTTTGCATGGCCATAAGTACTTAGTGAAATAACGGACACTGGGAACTTTACGAAGCGAAGAAGGGAACTGAAAGCTGCTGGGTAGTTATGACTCAGATTTATTCTGAGTCATAACTACCCAGCAGCTTTCAGCTATAGAACTAATGAAAGTTTGTCGACACTACTCTGATTGTGAGGCTAACCACGAGGAAAGACTTACATCGCTTTCAAAAATCCTCTGTAAGATTTTGGCTCCATCCTTTGCCTTAACCATGTCCTCAGAGTGAGTAAAGTACTCAGGGAAGAAGAGTGGTGGATGACGTGGGTCGGTCGAATTGAGGATTAGGTATCCGATGCTTCTGGGCAACAGCAGGTCAGCGATGGTGCTGCAGGATAAGTTAGACTTGTTTTCAACTAAGTATAATAAACCCCCCAAAACAGAGAAAGAAAATCAATTCGACATACGAGTATCTAATCTACCTTAACTGACAGAGCACAACCAGTTAACGAGTATGTGCGAAGTTATGGGTCATATAATACTTATAATTCTCAAACATAACTTATTGTGCTTTGGTAGCACAGTTATTACGCCTTGAAGACTTTAGTAAGTTCCACTTACGATATATTCCGGCCTTTAAGGTAACAGTCTCCTTCACCAATGGGCTCGTCAATCACGCCAGTCTTGGAGCACTCTGCCTAGAAGCCATTGAAGGAGAACTGGATATCCGGCTGCTCACGCTCCCGGTCCGCCAAAGAAGATCAAGCCTGACAACTGGACACGGAAATCCTTGGTTGTTATGATTTAACAATAACCTTTGTTGACCACAACGCTAGTTTATCATATCCACCTCATACTACTTCAATGGTTATGGCATCAAAAAAATTGATTACCTGAGTAATTCCAGTGGAAGACATGGGTCCTGTTTTTGCCAATATGTACTCCATAAAGACTGACCAATCCAGGAGGTTTGTATTGTTCATCTCTATGATGATAAAATACAGCGTCAGGCCGTTGTGGTTCCTTAAGTTTTGACCGACGGGAAGGTCGACTATCACTGGTATTGAGAAGGTTTGCAGCTGCTCATTTGGTCCGATGCCGGAGAGAAGCAGAATTTGTGGTGTGTTGAGAGCGCCTGCACTTAATATTATCTGCAAAACATACATCCTGGATTCGGAAATTTTATACAGTACATATGATGAAGCATTGTGTGTGACCATCAATGTCATCTACATAGTAATACGAAGAATGCAAGAACGTAGGTGAAGCGAAGCGAGTTCAGAAAGCTGGAAGAGTCCTTAAAAACCTTTCTACCTCTTTGCGTGCCGTTACTGTATTTGTTTTTCCATTCTCATCACGGAATTCCACACCAACAGCGCGGTTGCCTTCTAAAATAACCTCGG
This sequence comes from Coleophora deauratella, assembly GCA_958295455.1. Classification (NCBI taxonomy): domain Eukaryota; kingdom Metazoa; phylum Arthropoda; class Insecta; order Lepidoptera; family Coleophoridae; genus Coleophora; species Coleophora deauratella. The sequence continues at coordinate 4,816,157 of OY282409.1, read as the reverse complement.
AGACGAGAGCGTGTGCCTTCAGGCTGAGGTTGTTTCTAGGCGTCAGATATTAGCCGAAGCACAGAAATCACTTCTGTACAATTTGTCTTGCTTGAGAAATCTTGGCATTTTTACTTAAGATACGGGGATTTTTGTACCTCTAAACAACTTTTTAACAGGGTTTATAATAATATGCTTCAAAAAGAGAATTGTCATACAGCTCTTAAGCTATAACTTTTGCGGGGTAAGTATAAAACTCTCTACCGATAAGGGAAAAAATTACGGGTGGTGATAGCATACCGGAAGAAATAATGCACTGCTTTAGAGGTATGGTAAGAAAGGCAACAGAACCGTTATCTGGATGCCTGTGGCTCAGAAAAGTGTTAAAGGTAATATGCGGTAGGTACTTATACAATACAGAGCAAAATTGAAATCGACATCTTAACTGTGATTTCTTTCTGCTCATGAAACTGAACAACTTTCTCTAAGGAACCAATTCATTCAGACCAAAAAACCCGCCAAGTGTGAGTCGGACTCGCACACCGAGGGTTCCTTATAAATTCATAATCACACATGTCTTAAACTCTACATCAAATTCTCAGGCCTGCAACTCCTTGAAGCTGTAGGAACCAGATTATTTTCTGGCAGCAGAAGTGGAATATCTTCGTGAGAAGAAATAGGTTAGGTACGACTGAAAAACTATATATTGTTCATAATATTTAGTACATATCTGTATGGATTAATTAATTAAAAATAGATTTAAAACATATTTAAAATTATAATAGGCCCGGGGCGCAGCCATTGAGATAGAGGTTATTGAAATGACAATCGGTTTAGTGTTGCCCGTAGGAAATTATACATGAGGGATTTACTTAATGATACCATATTTAACAGAAGCTGTAAAAAAAAACTTCTGTGCCAACGCAACGCAATCAAGAGATATACGGTCGGTTATGCCACATATTTGGACACTTGCATGGGAATCAAAACCTATAGGGTACCTTCCGTTGACCTAGAACCATGAAATTTTGCAACAGGCAGTGCTGATAGCACAAATAAAGGAAAAATTCCAAAATCCATATAAACTTTTAGTTACATCACTATACTATATTGTGATGTAACTACTTTATGGTGTGTAGGTATGCAAGTTTGGTCCACTATTTCAAATTCACTTTGTATATTTAACAGTGGACGTTGAAGCTGAAGTTATGATAATTATAAGCTAGATTCTAAAGTTGACACTAAAGTTGATTCTACTAACTGTGACATGGTCTGCGCGATCGTAAACCCTTCGGGTGTGGCGGGATCGTTCATGTCCGCAACGATGGGGATGCCAGTCTCGTTTATAGCATTCATCAGCTCGAACAGGAACGGAGGCTGGTATGGCCACTGTCAATAGCATAGAGTTCTTAATATCAGAAACATAGAGATCTTAATGTCCGAAGGGTAATTGCGTAAAAGAATTCTAACTTGAATAATTCTAAGCTCGAAATTGCGGTCTCACTGTTCAAATTCGTTAATTTCATTAACAACCCATATCGTCCCAACTGCTGAGGCACGGGCTTATAAAAAATAATAATGACTTATTTGAAGAACTTTTGTACATGTGTGTATGGACAAAAATGAATGAAACCTAAAGTTACCTACTGACAAACACTGATGAATCGACTTGCAGTCTTTGTATAAAAGTGGTGCTCCAGCTTAGGTTGATGAAGGTGGCAGCGTTTTACTACTTGATGGGGTTACTCCACAAAAGAGTTCATGTTTTCTGTGTCGGAAGGTAAAAAAATAGTACCTGCTGAACAGGCATCGTTCCATTAGCTGGGATTAGAAATACGTTACTGAGCTATTGCGTGTGGCTGATAAACAGAAAATCCTAAACATAAAAATAAGGGGGTGGGAGGGATTCTCAAAAACAGAAAATAGTTCATTTACCATTTGCGATGTTTTAATTATAATGTGGAGTGAGGAGTTGCATTACATAGGGGGAGTCTACACACCGGAGTCTACACACCGTGATCAGGAAAAAGGTGGCCAGAAGTTAATATCGCCGCTGGACGGAAGCAGTTGAAAGCTATGGTTGTGTTGCCATGAAGCATCACTAGATCATATTTTGTTTGGCGGAAACCGTCGTACACTACGTTTTACCAGCCTCAGAGGACGGTCTTATTTGTCCTGCGAGTTATATGACCTGCCCAAGAGCGTATTTGCTACAATAGAAGTAGATAAAACTATATTGTCGATCCACACTAATTCTCACTAAGTGTGATCCTGCTCCTTAGCGTATAAATTACATGTCAAACTGAAAAAAACGAATTGAAGCAGTAAGGAAAGCACTGGCAGCGGGGTATTGACACTTATATATACGCAAATACGCTTATATATATCCAACACTCAATTAACTACCTAAATGAAATTTTTTTTTAGAAATTATTTTATGTCGGGGAATTCGCTCCGGACAACCCAATAAATAACAGTATTTTGGGTTCCTTACGTAGACATGTAATTTATACGCTAAGGAGCAGGATCACACTTAGTGATCATTAGTGTGGATCGACAATATAGTATTTTCTACTTCTATAGTAGCAAATACGCTCTTGGGCAGGTCATATAACTCGCAGGACAAATAAGACCGTCCTTTTGGGTGGGCTGGTAAAACGTAGTGTAAGACGGTCTCCGCCAAACAAAATATGATCTAGTGATGCTTGCTGGAAGCCACTGGATGCACGTGGTTTACTGGATATGAAAGGGAGCCCTTTTCAAGCTTATTTCAATAGTGGAATCGTTTAAAGATTGTCTGGCTGAAAGGAATATAACTCGCCTCTTGTCTGCCATTTCGCTCAGTCTCCCCGCGACCACAGATCCTGCGGCACCCGCACCTATGACTATAAAATCGTACTCTGGTTTTAATTCCTGCTCTGAAAATACGGTGTCGCAAGGAGTTTGGATCTCGCAGCGGCCCTTGATGTAGTCTTCTAGTAGGATCATGAAAAGGGCCATTCCACTGCAGAAATTTGAGTTGGCGACTGAGGCCCTGCCGCTGCGTAGAGGACAAGAGCATTGCTGTAATATAAATTATTGTAGTTTATTTCTAGATCTTTTAAGCTTAATGTTGTAACAGGAAATTCTCGGCAAAGTTCAGTAAAATATGAAAAGCGAGGAAGCGGGTACGGAAATTTCCGATAACCTTCTCCTAGACACAGAGCAACAGAATACGAAATGACATGATAGGGATAAAATATTAAGCTCCTTACCTCTGGCGTCAAAAGCATTCTGGAAATGGATGATCCTGCAGAAACAAACGCCTATAAAATATGTAAAGACAAGAGAGGTAGGGCAATTTTTTACCCGACATAACAATTATAGTATATTGGGAGATTGGCACATACCAGCAAACCTCTAACTGGTACCCTGAATGACTGATCAAAAAAGGACTTATAAAGGATACGCTAGCTGATCGATTTGTATTGCCGTAGATATGTACTGGAGGTAGTGATCCCAGAAAATATAGAATTGTTTGATTCCCGGCGGCGGCGGCGGGGTAACTTTGAAAGACTCGCTTTGGTTGGTGGTAGGGCATTTTCTGAGTCCGCCTGGCTAGCTACTACCATTTTATCTAAGTCTTTCTGCGAAACATCAATAGTATTGATATGTTCCGATATGGAAATAGCGAGTGCCCCATGGAGCCGTATATAGAAATCTATCAATGCACACTGTAGATAACTGAAATCAGTCCACTGACCTGTATCGGAGCGAAGATATTTTAATGGTTCCAAGAAGTGGTGCGGGATGATGAAACCTTAAAGGATGTGTGCACGATAGAAGATAGAAACGAACTGAATTTATAACAGCGGTCAAGGGTGATTCGACTTCGTTTCTTTATAGATCAGAGATGACTACCAGCTATAAACAGTATACACTTTATGGAGATTCATCCTATTCTATTTTCATTATTTTACGGTGTAATCAGTAATAAATACGGAATGAAATAGTGAAGCAAATTATATATTTTTACATTAAAATAATTGATAAAAATGGAACAAATTTGATAGCATAGAAATTCTAACAGAGTCACAATTCAACCTCTCCTACTAAGTACTATAATGGTACTGCCTTTATCTTCTTCGGCTGAGACGAAGATCTTGACGTCTTGATGGTTTAGTCACAAATAAGAGCCTTGCCGTCGTTTTGAGAGCAGCTTATTCCAGCACGTTGTATATTGCATGAACGAATTGAATTTATAACAGCGGTCAAGGGTGATTCGACTTCGGTTCAAATTAATAGACCAGAGATGCCTGCCAGCTATAAACATTGTGCACTTTATGGAGATAGCTATAAACGCGCAACCAGCTTACCTACTGCGAATAAAAAATATAATAATTACCTAAAGTTCCTTAACAAAGAATGTGTCGAGAATTACTTATCTTTTATTAATATACAGGTGAAATTGAAATCATGGAACAAATTTTAACTGTGGTTTCTATTCATGGAACTGAACAACTTTCTCTAAGACACCAATTCAATCGGAGCCAAAAAAATGTGGACTATTCATACAAATCGATGACTTGGTAGCCAACTTTGTATGAAAAGTCAAAATTCTTTTTTGCTCCGATTGGATTGGTTACTTAGGGAAAGTTGTTCAGTGTCATGACTGAAAGCCACAGTTAAAATTTGGTGCGCCATTTCAATTTCACCCTGTATTGGTCTACTAATGTTAGATTCATTCTATTCTGTTTTCATTATTTTACGGTGAAATCAGTAAAAAATGCATAGTGAAACATGTATTTATTTTATTAGGTTCTTTTGTCAAAATAGTATTTTTAAAAGAATTTATAAAAATGGAACATATTGATGGCATGACGGCATAGAATTTCTAAAAGAGTCACAGGTCAACCTCTCGTACTTTTAGAACTAAAACGGTACTCCCTTTTATCCTCTTCGGATCTTGACATTTTGATGTTTTAGTCGCAAATAAGAGCCTTGCCGTCGTTTATGAGAACAGCCCATTCCAGAACGTTGTATATACGCATGTGGGAATTCTGGTTCTTAACTGTAATAAAAAAATGAAATTTGAAAAGAATAAAGGTGTTGCCTCTAATCTGAAAATTACTAGATTGCCATTGCTATTTTGGTACTACAAATAGAAAGCATCTTGCTTTGCATAGACATTTGCCAAAAATAACTGACCTATACCTATAAGGTCTATTAATTATTTATCAAACTTATGAATTATCAGTGTTTAATTTGATGAGTGAAAGTTTAAATGCTTTTAACTGACTTGCGGGCTTCCAAGTGGCGGGCATACGTGTGGTGGGCATAGGCTTGGCGGGCATACGCGTGGCGGGCATCAAATTGGTAGGAACAAGATATTAGGTAGAAGTATAGATGTATAAACATGACCTTCGAACAAATTCATTTTCAGATGAAAAACCAACACACCTTCAACTCTGACGTACTGTTTCGTCGGCCTGTCTATTATCTTCCATTTCGGTCTTCCATGTGTGAAGTGGGTAGTCGAGGGGATGCCTTTGTGGTACTCCTGAAAAGAAAAAATGGTGCTAAGCTAAAATCCGGACACAGAAAAGATTTTTTTTATTTCAAGTTTTTAAAAGTGACATTTGTATTGTGTAAAGTGATGCTGTCGGTTAAATACTTCAGTGGCTTACGATCTTTTGAAGCTGTTCGAAGGAAAAATGAATTTGCATATCCTGAGAGTTTTGTTACCCTCTTTTTCGTAATCGGGACCACTCTCTTTCTTTTACGATAAAACCGTGGCACATTTAACCGTCCTAAATCCTCAAGGGACCACTAACTACTATATGTAGTTTTACCGCCGACCGCCGATTGTTGTATTCATTGTGGTGTGCGTAATTGCGTATGCTATGCTATAAGAAATATCTGATAAGTATCTACACGAGTATAGTTACCAATAAAAAGAAGTAAAAAAAAAACGTAACCATATACATATAATTTTCATACTTATATCCTTAGATCCTCTTTTTCGTAATCGGGACCACTCTCTTTTATCGTGTGGCACATTTAACCGTCCTAAATCCTCAAGGGACCACTAACGTCGTAACTTTGCGTTTACGTGGAAGCCGACCGGAAGCAGGCGGCCGGCTCACACGTGGCAGCGCACCGTCGAGCTACGGGCAGTTGGGCTAAGTTGGAGCGAAGCGGAGCGCGAGACGCAGAACAGAGGGGGATGGCGTCGACTCACAAAGGTCCTTTGTACCACTGGGGTACCATAGGAAAACAACAACAACATATCCTGAAGTTGTTGGACTGATACCAAGTTATTTATTGTCACTTATGACCTACCTATATTCATATTGAGACACGATGGCTAACAATCCTTTCGGAGTTTGACGTATCATTCACAAGTTAAAAGTCCGTAGGGATATCTTTGAGATCTTATCAGAAATGACTAATTATTATTATTATTATTACTCATTTATTTCAGATAGAGTCCATATTTAACTAAGACTAAGAAAACTTGACTAACTATTAGACTAAGTAAATTGGGTAAAATTACCGACATAACGTAGGTACGGAAAGAGTGCTGTGTCAAGTCAAAACTGAAAACTTAATTAGATTTATACATTTTTTAATCTTTTTTCTACGTGAACAAAGTTCATACCACGTGGAACTTGCATTTTACACTCGACATGTAAGGAAGTATTTGCAAAGCGAGAAGAAACGTCCGAGCCCAAAGAAATTTACTTCAGCACATTTTCTCAAAAAGTACTTACTTTCTATTACTATTGAAGTCACCCATACATTGCCTTTTGAGTTTGTTTTCTGGCAAATTATAGTCATATTTTCTTTCTTATTGTAGAATCTTAAAGACCGCCACACAAATGACTTGTTAACCTTATTCATCTACTGTTAGGTAATTACTAACCTGATCCCAGATGTTTTTTCTGATAATCTGGGGCTCTGTTCGGTCAGAACGCGCAGCTTTTGGGTTGTAGTCCGGAGGGTGATACAACATATCGTAAGCACAAAGAGGCGCCTTCTTCTCGCTCCATTTGGTGTTGAAAAACGTTTCCTTCGATACTGGGATTATCATTTGAGTTATGTCTTTGTCTTCAGGGGGCTTTTGACTGCTCATGGTGGTCTACTTTATATTTTGAGATTTTAGCTTATTTATTTAGATTTTGGGGAGGTTTCTTCTAAGTTCCGAGATGAATGTTATCTTTGATGAGAATACTATTTTGTAAAGTATTGGCTGTTTGGAAAACAATCATTTGAAATTAAGATAAATGCTCAAAAAACAGAAAAACAGTATATAAATATCATTGAGAAAACCAATACAAAACAATTTTCGTTAACATAATCTTAAGAAAAGCGTTGAAGGAATAATTTTAAAAAAGTCTTCATATCCATACTCTAAAATATTGACAATCAAGTGACAATGCATATGTCTCTGAACGGGACTTTTTGGCGGGAACTCGCGGCAAGAGTTTGTCATTTTTGTTTTATTATCCGTGTATAAAAGTGTGTAGACTGTGTTTCGAGTGTTCTCAAGAAGTCCATGAAATCTTCATCAAAAGTGCTATCATTTTGTTGAAGAATAGAGAAAAAGTTAAAGACGACAGAAATTGATAAATGAGAACTCAAATGAAATAGAATAATATTTAGAGAAGAGCAAACTACGTAAGAATAGGCTGTATGGCCAGAGAAGCCTTTGCCTTTTCCTTGCAAAAGCAGGAAAGAACCAAACAAAAAAAAATGTCTCTGAACGTCAGATTAAAAAAAGTTTTAATTTCTGCTAGAACAAAGCTATAGGTTTGCTTTCGTTCGTTTTCGTAACATTTAGAAAAGAGTTTGATCCAAAAAGATTGGAAATGCGTGTTGCTTAGTGATCTTGTTGGAAATAAATACTTTTTTAGTCTGAGTCTTGTGTAAAAATTATTGAAAATAAAAGAAAAAGGGGAAAATAAAGGCTTTTTTCATGTCTTCTTCTTCTTCTTTCAAAAACATAAATCCTTTTTAAAATCTTTGTTTTAAAAGCAAGCGTCATATCAACGTCACATGAATTGTTAACCATTTGTCATTGTCATTATACAACACCCACCTTGAGCATCAATATTATTTTTAACGATTAATTTTATCAACGCAATGTGGTTGCGTCGACATACAAAACTAAAACATTTTATTTATTTATTTTAGTATCTAAATTTACAATATGGATTACTGCAATTTAGATTCCGAAGTAGCAGGTCTATTGTGATTTTTATTTGAGTATTTTGTTGTTATCTCAAAAAAGGGAGATTTATTTTATATTTTTGTATTTTTTTAGAAACACTGAATTATTTGAGACCTCCCGTGCTACGTGGGTTTAGGAAAGCTTGCAGGGCTGGTCACAGGAGATCGAGTATTAGCATCGATAGTTCAAATCTATTGCGAGATTATAGGACAAAAGTGTCCAAGCGAATACAAATTCCAGTTTGTAAAGCGTCATCTTCAATCTCAAGGGAAGTTTCGTCTTCTTCTTCAGTGGCTTGTAAAAAAACTAGCGACGAAAAGGTAAACACATTTTATCTTTAAAACATAGTCTCCGACGATATCTTCTAATTCATCTAAATCAGAATACGTAAAATATTTAGGATAGGTGTTTCCTGAAGTCGTAAACACTTTTTTTTATTCGGTTGTTGTCACTTGCTTCTTTCTCTTACTTCGACTTACTTAGTCTATAATCTATGGTGGTAATTCTAGGCTTCCTTCATTCCTTGTTATCAAAACTCGTGGTCTAACTAATTTAACCACGTGGAATTTCTTTTTCCTTAGTCTACTTCGTCTACACCTCTCCTCGTTGCTAACGAATTAGCAATTATTTAGCTTTTCATTGTATACTGACTAATATTAAATTTTTATCAGATCATTAAGAAGTATTCAGTATTGAGTTACACGAACTTCCAACATTCACATAAATCTATCCAACAACAATCAAATTCTGAGAAAGACAAGCCCGTAATCCAAGTCACAGTTATACCCAAGAAATCAGATAACAAAAACAACCCTAAGATTTGGAAACGACTTGATTCTAAACAGCCCCATATCACTCTCTCCAATCAAGAAAATTCTACTAAGTCCAGCAACATCTGCTCGGTTGCTTCTGGTCACCAGAGAGAAAGAGTATATGAGGTAAAAGCAACTGAAAGCGCTGAGGTTACTAACCGATATAACATAAAAAATGAACGAGTAACGGTAGACGAAGTAAAAAATTTTATACAGCTATTAGACTCTTTGAATATGGATAAGAAAAAAAAGAAAGGGAAGAAGCAAAAAGATGATGGAAAGTCTAAAAAGGGGAGTGGAAAAAGTACGGATGAGGAAATATCGAGAGAGGGTTCGTTCGCTGAAAGAAACTTTATGCGAAGTGGAGGTGAGTGTGCAGACTACTGTTCATACCCCTGTGCCAGCAAGCAGGCCAGTAAGAGCGGTAAAGATAAAGATCTGAATAATAAAAAGAGTCGTGTAAGAATAACAGGAAGGATTGGCCTCACTGAAGATGACCAGTACGTTTTAAGATGTGCCGCCACAGTCGATGATAAACCAAGTAAGAATTATGAGTTTATTTTTATATTCATTATCATATATACAAAACGTTCCTAAGCTGAGACCTTCTTTTATACGTCATATAGAATAATGGCGTGGTGGATATGAATCGTCCAGGCATTAAAATAATAAAAACAAGAAACTAGACAACAAATTGTCACAAAGTAATAATTTCACTATTAATAGCACTTCAATAATAAATTACTTCTCCAATTGCAGTCATAACAAACGTGGCTCAAATACCACTACCTCCAGAAATGTTTAATAAAGATTTTAAATTGAACAAGAAGAACTTACGGCCTTATGAAGAGGAATATAAAAATGATGATAGCGGAGGAAGGTAAAAATCAATAGGTTTTAAGTATTTGGGTAAATAATGGATTTGAAGACGAATCATAAACTAAAACTTATAAATATCTTCTTTCAGACGAATGAAGGATTCGAATATTCAAGCGGATTTTCATATTGAAACGTCATACGATACAGCCCATACAAGTAAAACACCACGGTAAATATTTTTATCATAACATAATAAAAAGATTTGAGAAAAATTTTAAAATCAACACGATTGATAAATTAGTATATTTTTCAGCAAAGAACCAAAATTTGAATCTTCTGACAATTACAACACTGTAACATTATCTAACATAGAGACGTTAAAAATAGTCTCTAATAAAAATGCTAAAATCCAGTTCAATGGCCCGGGTGAAACTGCTAATATAAAACATCATAATGAAGGATTTGATAGTTATGGTGGAGGACAATATCTAAATTGTTGCTCTAATCCCGTGGTTATCATATCAGTGTTCTCAAAACAGGAGCCATCTGAAAAATCTAAAGTAGAGAAGCCTGCTGCTTCTAGGGACAGTGGTTCAAAGTCACCAACGAGGGCGAATGCTTTTGGTGCATCACAGAAAACACGCACCTCTGTGGGTACCAAGCCGAAGATTGAAAAGGAGAGTAGATCACCATCACCACGTAGTACGCGTTCCCCTTCGCCCTCTCACTCTCCCACTGCTTGTCCTTCTCCTGTTTCCTCACCGACACGAAAGCAAGCAAAAGTAAAAAACAGCATCGTTCAAACTGACTCTAAAACTGGGAAAACTAAAAAGAAAGAATCAGCGGCCCAAACTTCAACTAACCAGCCACAAAGAAGGGACTCATTCAAAGAAAGCAATAAAAATTCGCCTCGGAAATTCGGTACAAAGAGTAAAAATTCAGGGAAGACGGCATCAAACCCAAGTTCAGCGAAAGCAAAGAATCAGGAAGCAAGCGCCAATATCCAGATGACTAAGAAAGCATTAGTTGACACCTATACGAAAAAGATAACCGAACATATGGAAAGTAATCCCAACAAAAGATATCCAGCTAAGCACGATGTTTCTAATGTTACCATAAACATTGACGGTGAACATGAATTTTATGATCTAATGTTCCATCAAGGCAATCAAACCACAGATGTAAGAGTCCGGAGAAGTGTAAAGGAACAAGGTTCACAGATGCATGACGAATATAACTCACCCTCGATGGAAAACTTCCTGCTATCAGAAAACTATCCTGATCCAGCATCCAGGAAGAGATCTTTCTCCCAGACGTTCTACGAAGTGAGTTGAATTGATGTCCTCAAGAATTCTTGTACCGCGTAGTGCAGTAAAACGGCTACAGGGGCTATTTTGTTTTCAGCCAACAAACGATGATATGGGGTTACAATTACCCATACAATCAAGACTAAATGTTCGAGATAGCATAGAGATTTCCCACAGGTAGAAGTTTTTGTTCTTTTTTTAAGGAAATAAATCTGCGAATGCTTAGGAAATAGAAAGTTAAAAAATACTTATTTTTACTTTTAATTAAGTTTCTGTTCAGTTTTCCTTTTCTCATTGGTTTACGAATTTATTGTTCTGGAAGACATTACCTATCATTTCGTACAAAAAGCTTGACCTCTTATGGCAACAATCCACATTTCAGTCACCACTTCCAGATTGCTTGATTTGTAATACTGCTGACCAGCACTGATATCGTAACTTTTCAATTCACCATCATAATAAATTAATGTTTTCGTATATCCGATTTCAAATATAAAACTCACAAACAACTCTACGCATTGTAGATTTATAGAGAAGAGAAAACAAAAAAGTTATATGTCTTGCGAGCACAGAAACGGTCTGTGTTTAGACTAATGTTTTAGGATAAAGTTATATTTGCAGACGTGACAAGAACTGTTCATCAGCAAACCGCATTGGTAGCTCATATGAAGAGGAACAAATAGTAACCAGAACTTTGAGTGAAGATAATGGTGTTAGAAAATTTAACGGTGATTATGACATTTCGTTTGGATACTACGTTTATGCAAATGTAGCGCTAGTTTGGCCCAGGTTTCTTGTGACAGCCGCTGGTTTCCAAAACAAAGATCAATACAAAATGCGACAGAAGTGATAAGTAACGGCTGGTGGTGATGATAGTTTTTATTACCCTTATCTATAGGTTTAGGTATAGCTGCACACAAATTAAATCGACAGGGTAACATATACTTTCATGCAATCTCATTTGAACATCAGCGGGCACCACAAATATTATATTTGTTACATTTATAGAATTAACAAATTTTTTTATTGGATGAATCCTCTAACAAAATATATTAATTTATTAGCTATTCAAATAATATTTTTCATTTCTCCTACCTACTTATTAAAGTTGGTAAAACAAATCGTTCCTCACACGACTAACTCTCCTATCTCAGATTTTTGATGATTTCAATTTGGACTTTTCCTAATTGAAAAACGGTTGTTTTGAAGAACTTACAAAAATGAGATAGGAGTGTTAGTCATGCAAGGGACGAAATAATCGGTTGGTTTTCGTGTGCTACCTTATATTTATTTCTACTAATAAGTACTACTAAAACCGCCTTCTTTGTCTAGTGGCTATATAGGCTAGTCCGCTCGCTTCACACCTGCAAGTCGCGGGTTCCATCCTCGGCGCGGTTCAACTTTCAAGTTTGTTTGGATAGTAGTAGGGCATTTTCGAAGCCCGCCTGGCTAGCTATCACCATCTTATCAGTCTTACCGCGAATATCAATGTTAATAGCTTTGATTTTTCCGGTATAAAAATAATTTTTAAAGAATTTCCTTGTGGTTGGGGACGAAAAAACGAATCGGACCCATTGTTCTGTTAAATTAACCCGTCGTAACTTTTATTTTTTAACAGTATCAGGATCAACAGAGCCCCCAGTCAAACACTTTCATGGAGACGATTGTTCAATACTGGATCCAGTTCAGAGAGACAAAGAGATTCGGCAGCTCCTTGGTGTAAAGAGATCGAGGAGCAAACAGACTACAGCGGCAGAGGTATCAGAACTTCTTTAAGGGGTATCTGCAGGGGCGCCGGGTTTCAAGAAACCTCGTGAGTGCCCGAAAAATTTTTAGGTGGTGCGAGATCTAATGGTAGCGCCCCCTCCATATACAAAAGTTTATGTTCCTTTGATACATTTATTTATTTGCTCGTAATTATGCTCTTGTACAAAGGTTACATTTAGACATAACCGTGCACACCTAGATATATTTTTATTACTTTAAGGAAACGAATTAAGTATTGTCATGCCAAAAAATGGAACTTGAGATTTTGATTGGGATCATGCGGTGCAGGGTTACGACTTGAGAGTATTTGATGCCCTAAGAAATCCACGTCTGTGGGCCCTTTATCCACTAGTAAAGTCCACTATAGACTGGGCGCAGAAGAAGGAGAAATGGCGGGTTAAGTTTGGAAACGGGTGGCTCGAGTAATAGATATGTTACGAAGTTCAGTTGCGTACCCAGATTTCAAAACAAAGAAGCAGGGTCCTTAAAAATTTTTAGATTTTTTTATGGTATTTGTTTTCGGCTAATCGTATGCAGCCAGGTTATATACTTATCCAATTTATCTTTTGAACAGTTTTAGCTGTACTTTGCATGTCTGGTATTTTATAACGGTTCACCCAAAACCATCAGAGCCATTTTTGAGAAAAAAACAGACCTTTACAAATTGTGTAAGAAAAAAATATCTAAAATAACGCTCCTTTACAATACGTATTTCCTTCTTCACGAGCGCGAAAATTTTTGTGTTCCGGGCCAAGATACAGTAATCACTGATCAGTTTTGTGTCTCTTCTCGTGGGTGCTCCGCACCCACTGTTTGAGTCTCGTGGCTGCCTAAGCCCCCGAGCACCCACGTAGTCGGCGCCCCTGGATATCTATACTTTTTTTTTACCCTCAATTGGTAAGCCTTTGGCATCATCTCACCTGATGATGATGCTGAAGATGGAAGCGGGCTTACCAAGATTCCCCAACGCAATGGGGAACTAGCTATCTTATCTTCATGCCGGAACACATCAATGCTATAAACATTGATGTTAGGCGGCAAGACTTAGATAAGATGGTGGTAGCTAGCCAGACGGGCTCAGAAAATGTCCAGCACCAGCCAAACCAAGTCCTACAAAGTTGGACCTCGCCGGGAATCGAACCCGCGACCTCCTGATGTGAAGCGAGCGGACTAGCCACTAGGCTATGGAGGCGGTTAAAGTACTGGAGGAGTAAGTAAGTAATGTGCTGTAATCTGCGGTTAGCAGTCTTGAAAATTTTCATTTCTTATAATTGGGTATAATATTCTAATTTCAGTTCTAACAGTGGTGTAACGATAATACACAAGAGTTTAAACTTATTTTACCAACCGTATTATTCCTTTAACGTATATAATATTACCGTACTTTTTGAAGCCGATTAAAAAATTATCGCTTTTATCCGACTGTCTTAGAAGGGTGTTAGTTTCTTTGACTGTGCCCTAATAGCTAAGTTATTTTTTAAGTTTATATTTTAATTTAACATTGTAGCTTACTAAACTGAAAAATAATTGTTTTTTCTTCATTTTCATATTATTTATTATTTTTAGGTAAGGTCTGGGATATATGATAGTGAACTCAATTTTTATTGGTGGTTGGTAGACTTTTTGTTGATTTTTTAAATGTTTTTTATTTATTTTATTTTTTATTTGTAGAAAGCAATACTAAAATATATTTATAATATTATTTATCGGGTTTACTTTTCAGCGGAAATGATTGTTTGCTAAGAGAAATAGAAGACAGTATAGAGAGTTACTACAACCTTTCAACGTCGAGCACTTTCGAAGAGCAGATGAATCAAATTTTTACCAACAACACCTGTGACGTAGAGGCCAACTGCCAGACGTCTGAGATGGTAGAACGCGTTCCACCTAAATCTCGAGCTCGCCCTCCAGACCCTTGCTATTCAATGCTGCTTAAAAATAAAAAAACCAACAAATCAGGCAAAGAAGATTCTCAAAAAAATAAAAAAAGCTCATCTCAGGAGGTGAAGGAGTTGGGGCATTTGAAGATAGAAATTCCAAAAAAACCTGATGATGGTGACGGATATACAGGATACTCAAGAAAAACTAATGAATATCAAGGCTGCTCAAAGCAATCTGGTAACCAAGAGTGGTCAAATAATCCAGGGGGGTGCCGAGATGACCAGGATCTAGATGCTCAGTACCCACCCGCTTTCCAACAGATTGTGCTTAACCGCAGCATAAACGTTTACCTTGAAGTAAAGAAATTTTCTAAACATAAACCCATAGTGCTATCAAGAAAGCAATACGATAAAGTAAAAAAAGCTATAGCTAATTGTAATTTAAAAAAGAACCAAACATCAAAGACCTGGACTTGTAAGAGTGATAAAACAGAACGGAACTATAAAAAAGAGACTCCTGACTGTGATGACGAGCCAACCTGCTGTGGCGATCCGGCCTGCTATGGCGAATCGGCTTGCTATGATGAACCGGTTTGCAATGAGGAACCAAATTGCTTTAACCAACCAACACGCTATAACAAACCAACACGTTGTAACGAACCAGGTTTCGGTAATGAAACTACTTGCGGCGGCTACGAACCGGTCGGCGACACGAATAACAAATCGACCTGTTGCGAATGCCCCAATGAAGATAACGTTCAGCTATGCAACCGAAGCTTTGCGTTGCCCAGAAACTATCATAAGGACCCCGAAGAGTTGTCCAGAACCTATCGTAAGGAACCCGGAGAGATGTCCCGAACTTATCGTTACGACCTCGAAGAGTTGTCCAAAACCTATCGTAAGGGCCCCGAAGAATTGTCTAGAACTTGCTACTATTGTGGAAGACCACAGAGCAAGATGAATAATTACTGTTACTTCTGTGGGATGCACCAAAGCGTAGATGAGGCTGAGAGAATGTTCTATCAAACCGCTAAAGATCTGCCCTCCACTAGTTCTAAAGTCCTCAACCCACACCCCACTAGTCGTTCCATGGAGATTCGTTACACCAGCTTCGCCTTCGTAGAATTTTCGTCCAACAATGTAGAGAAGCAAACCCCAGTAACACCAAAACCTTCAACAGCAAAACTGTCAACTGATTCTAGGGATGTGGAGCGCTCGGATTCCATATTAACTATTTTCAAAGGTAATCTTTATTCATCAAAAAAGTACGTAGATATTACGTAAGCTGTTTACGAGGCAAAACATATAGTAAATGAACCAACGACTTGAAATTGCTGACCCGAAAATCCAAATAATTAGAGGATAGTTATAATAATAAATATAGTAAAGAAATGCGTATGCCTTTCGTCTTTAAATTATTCAATCCTGCTTTGGTGCATACCTTTAAAGTTACTGCTAATTATCAAAAAATAAATTACAATTCATGCTTCACTAATTCTCGAATATAAAATCAAAAACATCTCATAATATCTGGTCCTAGCCATAAATATTTTTTTAACTATGAACAGGCGGCCACAGGAAATCTATGACACCAAATTTGGGGACCTCATCGATCTACTCGCTCTCCACATCGGAGTACTCTGAAGACATGAGCAGCTCTCTAGAGGAATCAAAATCTCGGAAGCCGCTCTTCCGCCGACTCATCTCGTACCTGGTGATGAGGTCGGCCAGAGTGTCTCCGCTAAAGCTGACGAGACCTATACCAAAGATGATGCAAAGCTCGGTTGATTCGTATCATATCAGTACATCTCTTGGGGTGAGCATTTTAAGTATTTAAAATTTTCTGTGATAGAGTTCATATTATCACTGAAAATTTAAGTACTTATTTTATAAAAGGAACAAAGTTAAGGTTAAACGTCAGTCACCATTTCATACAAAATCTGGCTCAAAACTGTACAAATACACACTAGTTAGTTAGTTAGTTACAACTCTTTATTTTCTTTAAATGTATGAAATTATATGAAGCGGTCGTGGCTCAGTGCGGCTTGCGTAGTTGCGCCGATCACGCAGGTTTACTGACTACAGACACGGTCATAACCTGGATGGGTTTGACTGTTAGTGGCATTTATCTCGACCGTTTCCGTGCTTCGCAAGGCACGTTAAGCCATTGGTGCCAGCTGCTATCGCTAGATGGCAGTCGTTAAGCCATGTCGGGGGCTATTTATAGGCGGTTTGAAAACTTCTGACACTGGGGTTGGCCACTAGCCCCACAAGCTCCACCAATCCGGACTTGGCCCCCGTGTGTGGAGTATGGCCTAACCTTCCCGAAGTATGGGAAGAGACCCGTGCCCCTTCAGTGGGGACGATATGGATTGTTAACGATTTGGCAGATTTTTGTTTTTTAAATTATTTCCTTTATTTTTTTTTAAAGAAATTATTATGATTAATTTACGATTGATCATAAAAAGCTTGTAATATTGAAGCTCAAGTTTTTCCTGTTAAAAAATATTTGGGAAAGTTGTTCATAGGAAAGTTATACTTACTTTATTATCTTTCGAAGATTAATTCTAAAGTCCTTATGTATGCAAATACTTATAAACTAAAATAATGAATTTAATTTTCTATTGACTCTTGATAAAAAAATATATTTATAAAGTATACTTTATTCCAGGCAATAGAACTTGGATCATCCCTCTACGATACCTCTGCATCATTCTATAGCAATCACACGATTCAACCCATTACCAGCAAAATGAGAAGAGGCGGTTTCTTCACTTCACTGAGAGGTTTCCTAGCCAGCAAAAAGAGCTCACGTCACCAAAAAGATGCTTAATGACCGAAAGCTATCTTCTTCTTAGTCAATAAGTAACTGCGGTATACGTGGCGTCGACACTGGTCGGTTTGGATACTGTAACTATTTTACGATATGATCACAGATATTTCCCATTTCATGAAATGGTCGGCCACATCATGAAGTGGTCAATTCTACTTATGATCTGGCCACGACAGATACACAAACAAGGCCGCACCATAGAAAACATTACACTTCTTTTTGAGGCAGTCGTGTAAAAAGGAATAATGCCGCAATTCTTTCTTATCGTGTTGAATCATTTACATTGTACTTAGGTCCTTTATTTGTTAACGAAGTGTGTGGTGTTCAGATAAAAAAAATCATGTGCCACAAACTAGGTCTATAGCAGTAGATACTCATGATTTTTGTGATGAGTACTTACATTGTGCGTTATCAATAGAGCTGAAATGATTGTCATAGCATTTTTTTATTTAACACAATTCTCAATAAGGGTAGTCGCACTGGGGCCCATTTTCCTAAAACACAAATAAGTTGGACTTCCTTATGTATTGCATATAGGGTTGCCAGGCCCAAAAACAGATCCATATTTAGCCGGACATTTTGCCCTGAAAGCCTGACACACTGGTTTTTAAAAGAAAAAAAATGCTACTTTTATTTGTGTATTACTGTTATTCATTCATAACTTCGTAACTTCTTAACACTTAAGGTAACAAAACAATCAATAATCAGCCTTATCATTTGTAAATAAATTTTAGGAAGGTGTCGCACCTGCGAGAGATCGCGAGTCATGCGTGTCCACGTGACTCACTCGCGCTTTCGTTCGACATATTTTGGCGGAGCGGGGTTGACGAAAAGCCTAACAAAAGCCGGACAGGCCGGACTTGCTAATATTTGGCTGGACACTATTGTAAAAAGCCGAAATGTCCGGCTAAGTCAGGACACCTGGCAACCCTAATTGCATGAGGTCCTTCTAAAATAACTAAAAAAAATACTACTGCTTTCATGAAACTGAATAACGTTCCACATGATGCATATACTCAATTTGCAATGAAATTTTTGGAGTTCTTATACAGATCCGCTAATTTTGTTTGGGAAAGCCCTTTTTTTATTGAGTATAGGTTCCCTGGGGAAAACTGATTGGTTTCATGAGTAGAAGCCACGGTTTTATTCATGTATGTATCGTAAAAGCACCCAAAGGACTCAATTCAAGTATTTACGTACTATTGTAGTCCGAGCCGCTGTTCGATTCTTTGAGAGATCCTCGGATCAAGAATCAACTTTTCCCAACTAAGCGGGGATCCTTGAGGAAAGTTGTTCAGTTTAATGCGTCGTTCATTGCTTTCTTGTCTTTATACCGTCTTGTATTTCCTATTTGATAATTTTATCATTTAGTTTAGTAGTATCTAGCTGAGATTTTAATCGCTGACAAGCAGTGAGTGGTAGACGCTACTCCTGAAACTGCACAACTTTCCCCAGTGAACATATAAAATGGGATAAAAAAATTTACACTCCAAGTTTATATTCTTCAGTCGCTGTTGATTACGAACTTTTGCATGGAAAGCAAATATTTTTTTTACTCGATTGTATAGGTGCTCCTTTATTATTGGTGGCACTACCAGTAGCGCCAAAGACGGGAGGTTCTTCAGTTTCATTCAGTGGCATTTACGTTATTCAGTGATCTCGAAAAGAAGAAGAAGTGAACAAAATGTCATTCTGTATATCGTCAAATGTACCTTCACTCATAATTTATTATAACCTCCTGTCTTACATCGTGAGAGATTATATATTTTATATACGCTTTATACTCCATTTTTTTACATCGTAATGCGAATGGTATAAAGTTTTAAAATGATATTTTTTACTGTATTTTTTATGATTTAATAAATTTCAATTCAAATACTCAATAGTTTCATTTTAAAATAGAAACGTAAACGCACCCAATAAGGACCTCCCAAAACCTGTATTCCCATTACCGCCAGGTTTCTATAAGATTGATTTATTGCGATTGTAATTTTATAAAAATTTAATTAGATATATTAATTTTGCATGAAACAAATACATACTTGTGTTCCTAGCTCTACAGAATAAATAACAATTGATCAGTTTCTGGGAAGTGTCCACATATTATGACGTATGTTTCATACTGTCACGCCCTTTATTTACAAGTTCTAATGTTTTTCAAAAGTTTTGACGATTAAAACAAATTAACTCACAAAGCATCTAAATGGGACTTTTGCTTTTAATCATATATATCCAATTTAAAAATGTGGCAATAACAGAGACGATTTCTTGAATATTGGTTCCTATTACCGACCCGATGACGTATTATTTATTTTTAATTCAACTTTTTAAACTGGAATTATGCTGATCTGCTTGTATCGTTTTTGTTTTCTTAATTAGTATGTTGACTACTATAAGAGCCATTAACATCATTCATTATGACTCTGAAATTATTCAAAAGCAGACTTCAAAGTTAATAGATCGGTAATAGGATATAATAAAATTCTATACTGCAACCTATTAACGATTCATAGAATTTGTTCATGAGATCCAAATTACAATAACTCACTATTTGTCAGTTTTGAGGACTTAGATGAACACTCGGGTACAAACAAATCTGACATTTTCGAGTTTTAACTTTACAATAAATAGGTATGACTGTTCACGGACAAACCTTTCTGGAGTACAGGTCGCGCCAATCTTTAAGATCGCTGAAGGGTACTGACTGGGGGAAGTGTGCGTTCACTTGGAATCCTCATGCTCGAATTTTGATATTCTGATTATGCCAATATTTATTGTCTAATAGTGCCCAAAGGAAAAAAAATGTGCTATCGTAGTTTCAGAGAAAATCGAGTTTTTCACTGAGGCTGCTAGCGGAATGTTTCGCTCAGCAGCCTCATCTCTGGAACCAAGGAACTACTTCGAAATTCGAGCATGAGGATTCTAAGTGAACGCACACTTCCCCACTCAGTACCCTTCAGCGATCTTAAAGTTTGACGAGACTTGTAATGTCCGAGTTTCACCTATTCAAAATGTGGAATGATTTACTTGGACAAAAATAATAAAGTAGTGGAAAGATGCTATAGCGCAGGTAAAATAGCATAATTATAGAGCCTAGCAGAAAACTATGTCGGAATATGGACAAACATTTTTGAATGGTGTCTGAGTTGCATGTTATGGTATAATGAAAGAGCCTAAGGCCATAGTCGTAGTATATCATTGTTATGATTAATAATTAAGATATTTGGATTGTATAATTGAGATCGATAAAGTAATCAATAATGAGTCTTGTGAGCCGTTGCATGGCCAGGGGGCGGACCTTACTTAGCTCGCCCAATCAGTTTTGAAGTAGTAGATTTTAGTGGCGGGGTGCATCTTGCTTAGAGCGAGCCCAGATGTCGCCCAGGCAGTTCCTGTGTTGACTTACGCGAGAGCCGCACGTTTAAGTGTGTGCATATTCTAACGAATAAACGTATTTGTGACAATCTAATACATGTTCTCAATATACACGCCCAACCCTTTCCTGAGATTAGTAAAATCATCTTCTTTTAACCGAGATACTAATATTATGTTTGTTAAAATGTATTGTTTTTATGTATTTTTTATCATACAGGGTGTAACAGAAAGGTGCGATAATACTTCAAGGTTAGCTTTTACCCATCAAGCTGAACAACTTTGTTGGAATGAATCGTTTTACTTTTCAGCGGCCGTTAATAGGTTTTGCAAAATCGTTAATGGGGACAACCCTGATGCTAAAGGGTCAGTAATAGGTAATTGACCGAATGTGTATTCAATTAATTCAAAAAAAAATCCTTAATTTTTTTATTCTGAATTCGATTACAATACTGGATCAAGAAGAACACGATATCAATAATAGTAGTAAATGAAACATTTGGCGCTAGCTATAGAATATGTATTTTATTTTTTGCACTTTACTCAGAAATGCGCCTAATCTGGCGGTACTGGGTGTGTGTACGTTACATAGTAAGTACCTACATACAGAATAAAACGACTAAAATCCAATTCATCATAATAACTTTATTCAAAAAAAATATGATTAAAATGCACTCCAAAAAATATTTTCAAAATAATCTTATGTGCTATATTTTACCTACCTACATATGATATTTTAATTCTAAACGTTACAAAGGTGCCGGCGTATTTATTTCCCAAGAACATGATAGTCAGTCAGCATTTTTTGATGCTTATCATATTTATGCTTATCATAAACACTAATCAACATTTAAAAAAATACGAAATGCATCCTGATGCTACATCTTCTAAATAAGGAATAACACATTTTGGTTTAATGTTACAGCCACAATAAAAATGCACGTATATGTAGAATATTAAACGGAGGTAGGTATGCAAATAATGAAGATACCTACTTAGCACCCTCACCGTTTACCATGGAAGCACATAGGCAAGACATAGGCACAATTCATAGATACCACATAATAAAATTGTCATATTAGGATACAATTATTACTTATCACAATATACTTATATTTAATTAAAATCTACCAAATCTGAGCTCAACGTAATTAGGTACTTATTTAAATCACCAAAGTATCGCATCTCTACTCTTCAATAAGATCAGACAAAATATTCTTATCGAGGTCGCGTTCCAGAACCAAATTAGGATTCACCTAACAAGAATTTAAAATCCTGCCAGGGTTAAAAACAAAGTGTTGTGGAACGCTTTCAGTGCTCTTTTCTAGGAACTTAGTACTCACACAAAATCACCACCATACATCTACCTGTTTTCATAAACCTGTAGTAAAAAAGAATGGTCCCAAATTCTACCAGCCCTTTATAACCTTTTTATCGTCATGTATTTATTTATAGTAAGTTTTATAAGTTTACTAATATCTGGCTAGTTTTACGCCTAACAATACATTGTCTATTTAACTTCTTACCGTATGGCACTGTTTAACTGTGCTATCACAAGGGATAAACTGCGGTAGCCTGGTCTTGGTTTTGCATTAAGCATCACCCGCAGTCACGTAGATTTACACAGATGCTACGGACGGACGTGAGCAATGCTACCTTCTTACGCATCTAGTAATGATATCAGTCTAGGTTTCAATGTTTTCCCATACCGTTAAAGCATTTGGTATGAAAATGTTGGTAAGTTTCGAAGAACTTATTGGTATTTAGGTACACTGGTCAGATTTGAACCTGAAACCTCTGGATAGGTAACTAAAAACCTACCTTAACTGAATCACATCTGTTCTTCACCGATTATAAATTATTACAGCACTGAATATGCCAATCGCTCCCTCTCTAATACCGTATAATAACCGGTTCCCTGGCCGTTTGACTCTATGCAAGTCGGCCGAAAGATACACCTACTTACTCATTTTCTCTAAAATGTTTGTTTGTTTGTAAACTCTTTATTGCAAATAGAAATGAATGTACAAAACTGTATGTTTTTGTATTCTTTTTATAAATTACTGCTCTCATATAAAATGTTGCAGACTTATTTTAGTAGATAGCACACAATACATCCTAAAAGAAGGTAAAGCACTTAAAATAGCTTCATATCCGACACCAGCTGGTATTCGCAAATTCATCTGCCTAGAAATTTTGTGCCTCAGAACTTAAAATTAAATATCTCAAACAAACATAATTATTATCTCGTCTCTGCAGAATTATTGTTAAAATAATAAATGCTAACGTAAGTATTAAGGAAGGTGTTCCTCATAAGACTTAAGTAACATATCCCCACTGCTATGACCGGGTCCCGTATTGGTGGACCAATTAGGTGGTCATTCATACTAATCAAAAAACAAAATATTTCGAGAAACATTTTTGTCGTTTTATATGTTACTTACCTACCTATCTTTATCAAACTAATTTAGGATATATTTGATTTATATAGAATTCATCTTGAGCATTATTTCAACATTATTCATTATTAAGGTCCGACCGAATCAGGATTTTCCGAAAAAAATAATCTCGGCCGAGACCGAGACTTGATTAAGAATAAAAAATATGAGAAATAAAAATGTATACCTACTCAATAGTGAAATGTTTATTAATAATCGGAATTAAGTAAACTTATACAGGGTGTAGCAAAATTGGCGTAGGACCCGTTAACTGGGGATTCTACTCATCGTACTGAACAACTTTTTAACCGACTTCAAAAAAGGAGGAGGTTCTCAATTCAACTGTATGTTGTTTTCTTTTGTATGTTTGTTACGCGATTACTCCGCCAGTTATGGATTGATTTTGATGATTCTTTTTTTGTTTGGTAGGGAATACTTCAGAGGTGGTCCCATATATATTTTATCAAAATTAATTCAGTACTTTTTGAAAAAATTAAAAAGTCATTGCAAAATGGTAGTTGTTACGATTGAAGTCGGTTTTTTAACGTGTTCAGCGTTGTCAATTATGTTCTAAGACTTTGCTCAAATCGCAAAAAAAATGTTTGACTCTCCATACAAAAATGCCAAAACAGATGATTAATTTGTATGTAAAGTCCAAAAAAAATTGCGATTTGACCAAAGTAGTAGAACAAAAGTTGTTCAGTAGAATGAGTAGAATCCCCAGTTAACGGGTCCTACACCAATTTTTTACATCCTGTATTTATAATTCAGAAAAATGAGTTTTTCAGCGTTTTCTCCTTTCGAGCACGTGCCGTCGCTCGATCCCGTAGGTACCTACTCACTAGTCAATTACATCATATCAAGTATCGACAACGCGGGCGAATGGTCAAATCAAATCATTTCCGATCGAACGACGCGTCGCGCCGGATTCTCGGCCTGGCCGAGAATCTCGGCGTTTTTTAGTCGAGATCGAAACCGAGAATCTCAGCCCTATTTTAGCCGAGAATTACTGGTGCCGAGACCGAGGCCGAGATCTCGGTCGGACCTTATTCATTATTCTATTACAATTACATTCCCGTGGAAGGATTTGTTTGATTTTATGGCCCAGGTCGAATTAAGGGGTGATACAATCTGTGTGTCGTTTATTAGGTTATATCAGCTATTACATTATTTATTACACACCATCGGCCTCAGGCAAAAGGTATGCAGTATCGTATTCTTGATTTTCTACAAATACAATGAGTTGTACTTAAGTTGATTGTCGTAAAATTAAATCATATCTTTCAATAATATTTGCTTATTGCTACACTTATCTAAACCTCAGAGGACAACATTTAAATATTCTAAGCAAACACTCGTCGTAATGACCGTTCAGGGCTGCATTCAGTAGAGGCCCTCAAAAAGAAACAAAGATTGTTTTCCAAAGGGCCTAAAAAAATATAACCATCCTTGAGCATTCTTATCACAGTTAATTAGCTACGTTTTAGAATTCGGTTTTGTCAAATTTAACAAAGCTGTTTTCGTCATTAACTTTAATGTGGGGCCAGAAAAGCTTTACTTGAGATCGTTAACATTATTTTAGTCACATTTAAGTACTTTTACCTATTCTATTTAGTAAATCTGTAGCAATGGATGGCTTCGTTTTCCTGTCTTGTTGTAGTGGAATTTTATTGAGAAGATTGAGCTCCACGACCGCGACCTCTGCCCCGGCCTCTGCCGCGGCCCCTACCTCGGTACTCAAATTTTTCCACATCCTGCTTAATATAAAACTTGTACGATAAGCGAGCTTCATTGACATATCCCATGACGTAGGTCAAAGGAATCGCCACACACTTAGACTCATTGAATATAATATCCAGAGGAGTCACATGAGAAAAGCATATCTCAGACTGTGTGTACTTTCTGCGGGGCTCACATTTGTTGTATACTTGAACCTCGTAGGTCCACTTTTCAGCGCTTGATGGCGACCCAATAAGTTGGATTGAAATATACAAAGTTTGCTTAACTTTGTCGACTTTCAGGTGGAAAAGGAAGTTGTAGTTGCCGAGTTCCACGAGGTGAACGACGCGACTATTATCGACGAAGTTAAATAGTTGCATCTCTTTGTCAATTGCTCCTTGGCGGTTTTGCGGATGTTTATCGTCAAAGTGATCCCTCATTTGAGATATTTTACCTGGAAATATCCAAGCCTAGATTCAGTATTTTTTTCAGTACCTTAAATACGCTAGACTTTTACATGAGTTACCTAGTCTTTTATATCTAACTATGTATATAATCTATAAGTGATTAAGTATTTTAAATAAGCATCTAATTTACGTACCTTTCCAAAAGCATCGACCGTAAACTGTAGCCAATGGGCACATCAGATCTTTAAATAGACAAACTTTCAAATGTTCGTCCAAGTCAGCCATTTTCAGAGTGTAGATACATCCATCTTTTTTATTTTTACAAGGTACTTCCATCTGTAGCAAAAATAAATTGAGCGTGTTATTAAAATGAAATAAAACTGTGTAGCTTATCTTGTTTTGCGCCAATTATTCGAGGACTCTGTTGTTTATTCGCGAAGTTATATTGAATAAGCCAATTTTGCATGAAATCTATCGTTTTTATTTACTGTTACGTAGTATAAAGATGCAGGCGGAAAGTTTTGTCTTAAATATTCTATAACTTGTTTTTTCTTTTTATTTATCTGAGTGCGTTTAACGACATCTCACTTGATGGAAAGTGGAGTTTTCCGAGAACAAATTTCTCTTAAACGGTCAAACGAATTGCACAAAAAACTCAGTTATTGAATACCAAAGATAGATTACAAACATAATTATCCCCACATTATCCCGCTCAGCTACTTCTTCTTATTGTATGGCACAGTTTAACCGTGCAATCACAACACAAGGAATAGACCCCTAGTATTATTTTTGCCTATTCCTATTGCACTTAAGCATTACTCGCGGTCATGTTCAGGGCGTTTAGATTTACAGCTACGATGGACGTGTGGAACACGACCTTCGTACACATCTAGGTGTGCACAAAAAATATTCATATCTTACCTCAGCTATGAATGCTTCAAGCGACTTATTCCTCACTTCAGTTATATTGGCGCCACATTCACCGCACCGCCTGCCTTTACAGTCTTCGCAAGAGCTGTGTCCCAGCTCGCAGTTGTATATCACAAGTCCATATTTTTTGTGGCATGAACGACAATTCAGTTCATCCCCCGCTTTTTCCACTCGTGTAATCCCATCTTGATGAGCTCGTGACCTGGAATCAAACGTCTTAGGTAACTATTTGTAATGTTAAGTCACAAAGTTAAAGCGCTATGGTCTCGCATTCAGGAAACTATGGACTAAACCAGGAATCATGGTTCGTTGTTTAAAGATTGTTATTTTATGTTACCTAGAAGTGGACCTGCTTTTGTTGACAATCGATGATTTTTTTTCGAATTCTTCTGGTGGAGCTGAGGGTGTACATCTGAAAAAGATCTCGAATCTTATAAAGAAAAAAAAACTTTAAAATGTACAAATGTAAACTTTATATGCGTTCCTTGTTTATTGTATATGTGTTCTTTTAACATAAACCATCTGGACTCGAAAATTTACTTACTTATGAGGTGGAGGCACACAATTTTTATTCACAAATATAAAATCAGAGTTCTTCGATGATGTCGAGGGTGAAGATGAAACATAGGGATTCTCTTTTGAAGTGCTTGGGTAAGAGACCAAAGATTCACTCGGCGTTGTAGAATTAGATTTCCTGTCCTCCAAATCTGGATATAATCTGGCGCTTGTTGGAGTGAGTCCTCCAGTCTTTGGGAAGCGTACTGGAGAAGATGTTTTCTGATGTGGATAGCAACTGTTGTCACCTCTGCTTTGAGCAATTTGATTTTGAGCAGTATTCCGCAGCTCAGACTGATTGTAGCTATAAGGCATACGAGTTCTTTCAATGCTGCAATAAAATTAGTTTCATTAAATACATCGTTAGGAATCAGTAATTAATTTATGGAATTACGAGGATTTGGTTGTAAAGAAGTAATATTTAAAGTATATGTTAAAGTGTTTCATGCCTCTTGGGTGTCAACGATATCTTTGGGTGTTTCAACTCTAACAAGATTACTTTGACCAAGTGGAATTGAGATGGCACTGATTGTAACAAAGGTAGTATAGTACTATTATCTCATCTGTGACAAAGGTAGATGGTCTCACAAAATCATATCTGCTCCTTAACTGTACTCTTACTCTTTGGTAAAATTATTAATAAAATTAAACGTGGTAAATTTTGCCGACCACTTGTAAAAAAAAAACAGTTAGGGTGTAAAATAACTATGTCATTTAATTTAAACTCTAAAATTCTATTATTCTTCTAGAATTACTGAACCACAAAATTTAAGTAATGAGCATCGGTACTGAATTCAACAGCCATAACACAATATACTATATAGTTTTCTGAAAAACCGTCCCCAAGAAATCAACCGTCAATTGGAAAAACAAAGAATTTCTCGATGAATTCGATTGACAGATCGGGTAACTTAGTACGGCAGCATTTGTACCTAACAGTTAATATATAATATATATATCGCACTGATCTTAGTACCAGCCATGGATTGTTCAGGTTGCTCACAAAAAATTATAATCGAAGATGAAAGCAGCTTCGTCATCTGCAAAAATGAGAATTGCAACAAAGTCTTTCATGTGAAATGCGCTAAAACGAAAAATATTACATCAGCACTAGCTCAAACATGGACGTGCCCTGATTGTCGTGTTATGGAAAAGAGGGGGGCAAGTACTATACCCGCTCTGTCAGTTGAAAATGTTACATTTCGCAAGAAATCTGTTAGACCAGAAAACTACCCAGCCTCTCCATCTGCACAAGAAGGTGACGTTACGATTTTAACAAACGAAATTAGACTTTTGCGGGAGACGATGATAAACATGCAGTCCCAAATCAACAATCACCTTGACTGTTTAACAAACAAGCTCACGGACTTTGATACAAGACTAAAAGATCTTGAAGAGTTTAGGAATGAAAACGTCCTACTAAAGGTAGAAGTTGAGCAACTGCAAGACGAACTCAACAAACAAGAGCAAATGTCTCTCAGGAATGAATTGGAGATTATAGGAGTATTAGAGAAGCAGAATGAAAACCCTTATCATCTAGTACTTACAACTGCGCAGAAAACTGGGGTTGACGTATCAGATACCGACCTAGATTTCGTCACACGTACTGGAATCCGCCCTAAGGGCAATAGCTACAATGAAAATGGGCAAATAAAATATCAAACGCGTCCTCTGGTGGTACGTTTCACTCGGAGGACAAAGAGAGATGAATTCATCAGGCAAGCCAGAACTCGCCGAGACCTGGACAGCAACTAGATTATTGAAGACAGCCCAGCAATCAAGGTCTACATAAATGAACGCCTCACCGGCTTTAACAGACGCTTATTTCGCAGTGCCAGATCATATGCATCCGAACTTAACTACAAGTATTGCTGGACCAGAAACGGATCGATATTTATCAGAAAGAAGGAAGGTAGGGATGGAAGTCCTCCAATCCATATCGCCTCAGAGAAGGACCTCAAAAAATTGGTACAACGCGAAAGCAACCAGAAGTAAGGCTCTCGTTGTGATAGACGACCAACGCAAACCTGGGAAATCGGGTTTATATTATAACCATAAGAATGAAGCCACAATCCACTGTAATTTTACACACATTACATTACACACATCATCAAATATCTACCCAAACAGCCGTAAAAAATGCCCACATTGCTCACGTTTTTATAACAACTCAAACTACCGTAAAGATTAACAGCAAAATGCTCCCAGATATGGCGTCTTTTGCATTTAATTACTATATTTTTTATAATTCTTTAACCGGTACTTTAGACATTATACAGGACATTGATAATACTTTTCATATAAACTGCCATACCACAGGAGTACCAGAAAACTGCCAAAATATTATTTCTAAATACAAAATTAAAATTTTAAATGTAAATATAAGAAGTGTACAGAAAAATTTTGATAATTTTGTAGTATTTTTTGCAAGGTTGGGAGTGGAGTTTGACGCTATAGTTTTTAGCGAATGCTGGATATCCGAAAACTCAGTAATTAGACAACTAGATGGCTATAACTCATACCACTCATTAACATAATTATATAAATAAGTCAGGGGCAGTTATTATTTACGTAAATAACTAATAAAGTAGCACCTTATATAGATCTCCTTCCTTTAAAAATTTTGAAACTTTCATGTGTTCCTTCGAGTCTGTTATGCAGAATATCAGAAAAACCCAATGCTTAATTGTTGCCGGTGACATGAATATTGATATTCTCGATTCAGCGTTAGAGAGTGGAAATACACAAGATTATCTCAGCATGATGGCAGAACTTGATCTCACCTCTTGTGTCAATCAATCAACTCATAACAAGACATGTCTTGACCATATTTTTGTACCAATCAACTGCCACGGGGAGTCGGTTATTTGTGCCACTGATCTCACAGATCACTACCTAGTAATGGTAGGTGTGTCAAACTTTGTGGTGAAGCCTCCCACTACTGATAGGTAACGCTTGAAGATAGATAATATTGCAATTGAAACCGAGCTGAAAGAAGCCGATTGGCACGAGGTTTGTAGTGGCAAATCAGTGTCTGAGGTTGTCTCGACTTTCACAAATGTTGTCCTAGATACAGTTTCACGTCATTCTCACTATGTTAAGGTAAGTCGTTCTAAATTCACAATACAACCATGGATGTCACCTGGACTGATTCGCTGCTCTAAACACCGTGACAGACTGCACCTCGAATCTCGCAAACACCCCGAAGACCCAGCCAAAAAGCTTATTTATTCTAGATACAGGAATTTTTATAATGACCTGCTGCGTAAACTTAAACATCAGTATGAATGCTATGAAATAGAAAAGAATAACAAGTATCCAAAAAACCTTTGGAATACCATCAAAAAATTTAGTCACATTCAAACTAAGAATTCTGTTTCAAGCGAACTGTTAACAATTAAGCACACACCCGAGGAATCTTTGGGACATGTCAATGACTATTTTTCTACAGTGGGTGATAGACTCGCTAATGATATTCTGTCTAATACAAATGAAACCCAAGAGACACTGGCTTCTAAAGTACGTACCTCAAGTACCCCCTCTCAGTCCTTCTTTATGAGCCCAACAGATACTCAAGAGGTCCTTACTCTTATTAAAAATCTTTATTCAGACAGTGCCCCTGGCCTTGATAATATTAGCAATAAACTTCTCAAAACACTCGCTCCCATTGTATCCGAACCATTAACGATTATCTTTAATATGAGCATATCTCAAGGAATATTTCCAGATCAGTGGAAAACTGCTGCTGTAATTCCTATTCACAAAGGAGGAGATAAATGAAATCCAAGCAATTACAGACCAATTTCGTTATTGTGTGCGTTCTCAAAACTGTTTGAAAGAGTCGTTAGTAAAAGACTGGTAGATTATCTCGAATCTAGTAATTTACTGTCCCAATATCAATTTGGTTTTCGCCGTGGTAGAACCACAGAAGATGCAGTTACTAGACTTACGGAAGTGGTTGCGTCACATATAGATAATGGACTTAAATGTGTCGGTGTCTTCATAGACCTGGCGAAGGCATTCGACAACGTTTCAATTCCTATCCTTTTGAAAAAAATGGAGAGACTTGGCATTCGTGGAGCAGCACTTCACTGGTTCACGACTTATCTTGCAAATAGAATGCAGTGTGTGAAAGTAGGAAACAAGGTTAGTAGCCCTGTCTCAGTTTCCTTCGGTGTTCCCCAGGGAAGCATTCTAGGACCTACCTTGTTCCTAATATATTTAAATGATATTACAACTATTTCCGGTCTTAAAGCAGAAACAATCTGTTACGCGGATGATACTGCAATAATATTCAGCGGAGAAACAAAACAAGCAGTGATACAGGCCACTGAGCTTGGTATGACTAAAGTGACTGAGTGGTTCAGAGATAATCTTCTAACGGTGAATTTAGTGAAAACAAAATTTCTATTGTTCCATAAGACAAATGCTTCCGCATGCCCCGAAATAAGATTGCTGCTAGTACACAAAAATAGCTGCAATAAATTAGATGAATGCGCGTGTAACTCCATAGAAAGAGCAGATACTATTAAATACCTCGGGGTAATATTGGACGAAAAACTTACGTTTATAGACATGCGGTAGCCTTAGCTAGTAGAGTAAGAAAAATTATACACGTAATGAAAATCTTACGAGATATCACAGAAGGTAGGATACTAAAAATGGTATACCTCTCTTTGTGCCAGTCTGTTATTAATTATTGTATTCTAGCATGGGATGGTGCTAACTTTTCAGTGCTCATCTTAGTAGAAAGAGCACAAAGGGCAGTTCTTAAAGTAGCGTTGAGACGACCTCGTCGATATCCTACGGTATTACTTTATAAAGACACTCAGGTTCTCAGTGTTAGGAAACTTTATATACTGCGAGCATCCATGTTTATTCATAAAAAGGTTATCACCTCTCCTAGTTACGAAACCATGTTAACACAAAGAGTATTTAAACTAAAGAGCTTTCCAATGAAAACCACATTTTCGAAACGATTCAAAGATTTCCTCTTTCCCTTCATTTACAATAAAATTGTGAATGCATGTGACATAGCAAAGTGTACATTACATGAATCAAAAATAATTTTTCAAAGTTATTTGATGGACAATATATGATGTAGAGGGCATTTTACGAATTATAAGCTACACACACACACACACACACACACACACACACACGCACGTGCACGCACGCACACGCACACGCGCACGCGCACGCACGCACACGCGCACGCGCACGCGCACGCACACGCACACGCACACGCACACGCACACGCACACACACACACACACACACACACACACACACACACACACACACACACACACACACACACACACACACACACTCACACATTGAAACACAGACTGTTTGCACTATTTAATATAATATGTTTAAGTATACTCACTATTAGTTTTAAACTTAGTTTTAAATAATACTTTATTGTGCGATTTTGGAGCAAATAATTAATATTTTTACTGTACATCTGCAGCCGCGAAACATTTGTTAATCGTATTATTGATCGCAACGAGACAGGCCTAGCTTAATGTGGGATCTTTGTAAAATAATTTGCTGTTTTCATGTGCTTGTTAATAAACTCTTTTTTTTTTTAATATCTATCTACCTTGAGAGATCTGAAGAAGAGACATTTGAAGCAACTTGTAAATTTTTCAATGGCTCTACGATGACTGCTGGTTTTTCAACTCGACCAGGTGAAGCTGGTATAGCCCTGGTTCCAGAAGTAAAAGATGTTCTCCCAGGATCGTTACTGCAAGAGGTAAAATTGGTTCAGTTTGATGTTGAAATTTTTTTTTCTTTACTTTCATTCCGCTTTTTCAAAAAAGGTGGGACCAGGCCAGAACTTTTCTTATAGTACTTAGTTAATGAATTGGTTGTATTCATTGTCACATTGCTGGCATGTGACCTAAGTAAATAATTCTAAATATGTGTACTTATTTATTTACATTTCTTTGAACATAAGCTAGATTTACCTGGCATTGATAGTTCTACAATTAGAATTCTGCTGTTGAAGCATATGAAGCTTTGCCTCAAATTCCCTTTTTTGTTTTTCTAAAAGTATTTGAGCTTCCTCCCTGGATATAGAATTTTGACTGAAAGGGAAAATAAACATAACATTGATATGTAGGTATTTATAGTCTGCAAAAAAAATATTGACTTACACAAAAAATTTAAGTATCTACATAATATTGTGCTTTTATTTAACAGTAATGTTAGCTGTTTATGATGTTGCTACACCTATACCGTTAGACATTGCAAATAGGGTAGGTACACGAGTCATCTGAGTCAGTGTTTTTTATTAAATGTCAAAAATAAACTTCCTCATAAATATTTTCAATAAATTTATATAGCCGTCTTAAAACTTCAATTTTTTCGGAAATTAAAAATTGCAAACCTACTATAACTAAAGCCCAAGAGTCAAAGTTTTTGTGCGATTTCAAGAAAAACAATTTATAGAAAAGTATTTCACGCAGGTAGTCATCTATCCAAGTCTGACATAAAAAATCATGGTATCGGTAGTAAATACTAATGACGTAGGTGACATGATGCAGTTATGTTGATAAGAAACAAGAAGCTAAATATTTGAAGCAATAATTATACAATAGACCTTGTTAAAAATACATAATTATTAGATATTATTACTAATTAATCTGGGTAAAGTAATAAAGGGCTCATGAACAAGTTCCTTAGTGCCTCCCTGTAGTTTAAATATCACTTACATTATTTTTCTAAAATAAGTAGGTTCTATTATTAAAACGTCTTAAAAACTTACCTTTGAGGTCGTCCCGTGTCATTTTTTGAATTTTCACTTCCCATGTTGACACTAGGCACCTGAGTAAAAATAAAATATTTGTAGAAAGAAAGAAAAGGCAGAGAAAACAACGACAAGATTAAATAAATGTCAGCCAACAACCATTTTTTTTTACGTACCACCTACTCTTTGAACCAGTATACCGACCGACCGACCGACGATAGACAACTAAATAGACTAGGCACTCCGATTTTATACTCTTTGGATTTTATTCTACTTTTAGGGAAATACCACAGTATAGTTCTTTACTCTTTGGGATATACCCTAGAATAAAAAATATTATGCGTTTCACGAATAGTTCCTATGCCGTTATGTTGGCTCCTCTGTCTATCAACGAAAAAACGCTTGTACAGATTTTGTTAGTGTGTGTCTGCGTTTTATTTTGTGGCTGAGTTCTATGTAGTGTGTATGGAAAACATTGCTGCCAATATAACGGCATAGGAACTATTTGTGAAACGCTTTATACATTCTTGTCAAGAGGTGTTTTGAAATTCGGATACGCATTACGGCGCGTGTCCACCGGGCGATAAAACAAGAGCCGAAACAATCATTCCACTACTCGAGCCACATCGTCGCGGGGCGTCATTGTTTCTGAATAGTGTTGTGCGCAGTACTATAGAAAATGTGCCCGGCTTTTAGCCAACGCCAATTATTGGCGTTATTGTTATAAATACAGCGTAAAGTAAAAGCATAGGTAGTAGCGTAGACAGAGTATGGTATAGACAAGCTCATGGCGTATAGGAAAAGAGAAAGTGATATTCTTTCTACGCACACATATGCGCTTACAGTGATCCCAGTAACTATACTTTACCCAATTTTAGGGGTAATTTATGTGACTCATTTAGCTGACTTGATAGGTAGCAAAATCAAGAATTTAAAACAATTTATATAGGGAGTATATTATACCCGATATATACAGGGTTTTATAAACAGTACGTTTGAAGTTTGAGGGGTTAGGGCTCCGAATCAGGTAGGTATAGAATACTGGAAAAATTCTGAAAAAATCGATCTACAACTCTTTTTGAGATTTCCACGTCATATTCAACAGGTATTCAGATTTAGTATGGGTTTTTTCAATATTTTTCCTGTAGTCTATACTTGATTCTGAGTAACCCCTTAAAATTTCAAACGCACTTTTTTAACTCTCTGTATATGTATTTGGTTAGGTAAGATACCGAACCTAGTAACAGGCGGCGTATTAACATGTAACATGACTGCATCTAGTGTAATTAGGTACATATATTCCTTACTCAAGGTTTATAAATCCAGTAGTGCGTTCAGAAGGTACACTCTGACAACAGGATAGCACAATATAAATCGCGTAAGTATGAAAGAGAAAGTACAACCTAGTGATGGAGGTAATAAGAAAGGATCACAAATATCGAAAATTCTTATGATAATTTTTAAAATGAAGATAACAAAATAAATTAAGCATATTGTTCCTTGTTAAATCTTAATACGTAAACAATACTAATACAAATTCACAAATATAATACAGTAAAAATACATATTAAAACAAAAAATATAAATTTTAAAAATAGAAATCAAACCGAATCATAGTTTTCAAAACATATCTCGACAAACAAAACATAGCTAAGCTGGGCGGAAATGTTAGGAGAAAATTTTCCAGCTGTCGTGTCTGCTCATAGTCTTAATTTTCGTTTAATTTTTATTTGGGTTCCTTCGGAAACTGAAAATAATTAGAAAAAAAAGTCAAATACATTTCATGTCTACTTTAGATAAAACTATGTAAATATGCAGTCAGATATTTTTTGATGCAAAACTTTTTGCTATATCTATCGAAAAGTCGATGAAGTGTTACATCACTACCATATGTTTTGCAACGAAGTTATTTAAATAAAACATTTGATTTATTGAGATGCCCGGTGCGGTTTCCGCATCAGACAACGATGCAACTTGGCATTTTTATGATAAATTTACACACATTTTGTCCGATGTTACCTCGACCATTGACAGAAATAGACTGAAAGACGAAAATTGAACAAAAATGACATTTCAATTTAACTTGGCCATCTGCCCACCTTGCGGCGAGCGTCCGATGCAATGTATTGCTAGTCTATAGGGGGGGGGGGGGGGGGTGCATGTCTGTGTGCATAATATTGATAGTGTATTGTTCAATAAAGTGCCATTTAAGTGTCTAATATGTAGGATAATTAAATAAAAGTGAGTATGGTTCATTCCAAACAAAAAAAAGCAAAAGGTAAACAAACATAGTATGCAGATGACATTGACATATGTCAGTTCCATAGTAAGTTTGTTTACGTTTTGCATTTTTTCGATTGGAATGAAGTATAGACTGTGTTTCGAGTGCTCTCAAGAAGTCCATGTAATCTTCATCAAAAGTGCTATCATTTTGCTGAAGAATAGGGTAGTAGTTGACTAATTTGAAAAATTTACTCAAAATGAGGAAAAATACTAATGTTTCTAAACTAAACTCTCCAAGGAAAAAAACAACTAAAGACGAGGCAGTATGGCCATAGAGCCTTAGCCTGCCCTGGGAAGGGTGAAAAAAAAAATCAATCTCACTTATCATCGAACGTTTCAGGTTTCAGAGCATAGAGTACTATGAATATGTTTCAGAGTTGAGAATTCTTTGAGTTATTTTGCTCTTTTTGTCTATTTACGAGTCATATAAAGAACATCAGTAGCATTAGCACAAGATCAGTCTGTGTACAAGATGCCGCACTTACGCATAGAAACTAACGTACCGAAGGACAAGATCCCCCAGGATTTCCTTGCGAAGGCAGTGCCGGTGCTTTCCAAAACTATTGGGAAGCCGGAACAGGTATAACAAAAATAAGTTTTTATTCTTCATATTCCATTCCTTCTCATTATACCATTACCATAGCACACCTAACTTACCTCTTATTGGAGAGCCTTTGGATTTGGGGTGTACTTAAAAGTACTGGATAGGCTTCTCTTTCATTGTTTTCTTTTTAAATGGCAAACCTTTTTAGCACTTCAATCTTCTTTCATGGGGAACACAGGTTTTATTTTATGTAAGACTAGGTAGGTACTGTAGAGACTATATAGGCTAGGTCTTAGGTCTGCATAGGTTTGTATAAAAAGTAAATACGACGTTGATTCGAATATTTGAAATGATAGAATGGAAAACAACCTCCACCATGTAGGGATCATCTATTTATCGTCGCCGGCTCCTTGAAAATGGCCTAATGTCACCGTAAAACCCCTTATAAGCTCAGTCCAGAAGACGATCTGCGAGGCGCGATCCACGATGTTGTAAAACTCCGTCTTAGGCGGCTTGTCATTCACTTACACGAACTTCACATCGTACTTGGAGCGCGGGCAGCAGTATTGCGGTGGGTACCTCTTCTGCGGCAGCTTCACCCATGAAGAGACTATATAGGCTAGGTCTTAGGTCTGCATAGGTTTGTATAAAAAGTAAATACGACGTTGATTCGAATATTTGAAATGATAGAATGGAAAACAAATGTATTGACAGATTTGAAGTTGGTACCTCGCCCCGAGTGTATGTTTATGTGAAAACGTATAAAATATACTTATAAAGAATTCAACGACTTTCCATAAATAGAAGATCCCTACAGTACTTAACAAGGTCAGTGGGTATCCTTAGGCAATAAAATTAAAGAAGTGTTGCCAAGTCAATTTGTATTAGTGATTTATTTCATTTCAAACAATTGAGGTTAACTTAGCAAGTATTGGATAATTGGAACAAATGATAAAATATTTGATTTGCTTATATCACTATTTTTGTTCCTTCATGTGACAAGAACCCTAACTGACCCGTGAACCCTACATACTTATTTTATCAGTCGGTTTTGAGGCCCTCTAAAGCTTTTACAAAGAACCTCATCTTTTGTGTAAGATTGTTAAAACTCTTGAGTAAGTAGCAAATAGTTGTATTCTATGATTCCTTACTCATCATTAAATGTTTTATTGTTTTTTTGTTTTTCTTCCATTTGTCCCTTCTACCTGTTATCGCTATGTTCACCACCAATCCAGCCACAATTTATATTTTGACCTAACTATTCCACATTACTTTGGTCCTGCTTAATATAGCCATACGAGTACATGAAAAATGGTTCCTTAACTTTCCTATCACTGGCACTACTTTAAAATGTTCACTAATATTTCTGCACATGGATCCATCTTCTATGCTATTTTTCTATTTGGCATTCCACATCTCATATCAAGCGTGATTTTGCCAATGTCAAATGAAAAATGGCAGAATCTTCAAAAAAAAAAGGTGTACGCCAATGTCAAGTAAAAGACGTGGCTCTAAGGGTGAAGGGCACTTAAAGATGCTCCACGTGGTGGATTGTTGTTGGAACTCGGAAAACGGAGCTGTCTCCCGAGTTAATCCTCTTCTTATGACCACTTATCACTGAATCGGAATCACAGCTATTTTTACCCATCACAAAAATAATGTTGAGACTAAAACGGAAATAATTAAAAAATTTACTCAGCAGACGTGTGCTCAGTAACAAGTCCCGGCAACCAACCGCCATGCATCCATCTTAGTATCCTCTTAGTAATCTAAGTTACATTTGGTCATCTTTCATCAATCTTCTTAATTCGTAGCCAAGTAAAAAATATCATTAAAGATTTATAATATAGGTATTTCTATGGGCCTTGTGCCTGAAATAAAAATTTAAATTTAAAAACTTATATGTATTTTAATTTTTAATTTTTCAGTATTGTGCTGTAACAGTAATACCCGATGTCATGATGAGTTTTTCTGGCACTATGGAGCCATGTGCCATCGCCAACGTGATGTCCATTGGCAGTCTTGGTGTTGAACAAAACAAGAAGCATGCTAAAGCTTTGTTTGAGCTTGTTGAGAAAGAACTGGGAGTTCCCAATAACAGGTATTGATATACAGTGTGTCCCTGGATAAAGTGCAATCCCGAAAGGGGATGAAACTAGACCATGAATCATTGACTAGAAAAACATGAAAATCTTAAAATACCAATAAATCCTACAATAACTTTTTATAATTTTTTTTTATATTTTTCTAGTCAATGATTCATGGTCTAGTTTCATCCCCTTTCGGGATTGCACTTTATCCAGGGACACACTGTATTATTCTATAAGTAAGGCAAATCTTGGATGTTCTTTAGTCTTAATCATAAAATTATATCAAGATGTAACTGTATTAAAAACATTATTATTTGCTAAAAATGAAGTTTTCTGTTACGTTAAAAATGAGTCATCATTATCTATCAACGGTATTTACATCATTATTTTTGATTTTTTTATAATAAGGTATCATGTCATGAATGTTTGATTTAGTTATTAGCCAGGATTCCTTAAGAATTTTCCATTCTTTATCTTCCTGGCTTTATTACAGTTTGGGTCAGTGTTTAATATAACAAAGTTTGTTATCATTTCGTAACATAATGAGCTCATTGTTTGCTCTGTGAGAAGGGGCTGGGTATAAACATACAATCTGCATACTTTAGAATGATGTGGATTCTTAATGTGTCCTATAGATTTATTTTTTATAATAATGATCTGCTTTAATAGGAATACTTAATCTAAATTGGTTAGCAAACAATCTTAGGCACATAGTATTACAATCTAATCTGTGCGTAGGTGTGCAATACGGTACATTTTTGTAATGTATTGTAGGTAGGTACATTACAGTCCATTAATTATGTGATGCGTTTAGGGGGAGGGGGGAAAGGGTCAAGCAGAATCTCACTCAATCTTACTAGGGGGAGAGGGGGTCTCGATAAATACATATACCGTAAAACCGTCTAACTTTGCCCGCTTTTTCACAATTTTGTTGATTTTTTCAAAAATTTTCTATCATAAGCATTACTTTTTAATTTCTAAGGATGATCTATGGGATCATGGAATTGGGTTAAAGTTGTATATTCAGTCATATTTAAATGCGATTCCAAGCAATTTAATATTTTGATAGCGGGCAAATTTACCTTCACTTTCGTCCATATTTGCCCACTCCCATTATCTGTTAAACTATAACTCTTATGCAGTCCTTGTGTAAGAACCATTTGAAGTTTAAGGGCAAAATTGACGTTCTAACATGTTGTCAATTGCTAATTAATAATAGACTCGTCTAGAAACAAATGGGCAAAATTACCTGCCAAACTCCGTTTGTTTTCATACAAGCAACTTGTAGGTCTAGGGTTGTCAAAATCTGGTTGGTTATAAAAAAAATATAGGTAATTTTTATTGTTTTAAAAAATTCTTTTTTATTTAAAAGATATCATCCGTAGATAACATATCAGTCTTAAATAATGTGTATGGCACTCATTTATATTAATACGAAGTAGGAATACATATTTTTCTTAGCGAAATCAATAACATTAAAAAAGATACCTTATAACATCCGTATTTCAGTAGCATAAAATAACTCACGTTGGCGCATAAATTAACTATAAATACTGCCAGCTTCTATCATCTTGTTTTATTACAGGTTGTCAAAATAAGATCTAACCAAATAATCCAAGGTGAATCCGTGGTACATATTATAGTTTTATAACTTTGTCATAACATAACATACATACGTACATTTAAAATTATGAATACTATGTACCTATTTAAATTTTCCCATACTACTAAACATTAAAACATCGTTTGACTAGACTTATAATTATGGAAAAAAGAAAGTGACAACCCTTGTACATTTTTTTGCGCGGGAAAAATTGACCGCTCGGAGGCAAAGTTTTCGCGGCTTAATTTGCCCATCGTCATAATTCTCAATTTAAGCTACTTACGGTACAAAATACTATAGATAAATGATCTACAAACCTTTGTCTACATCGTGTAATAAGAAAAACTCACATTTGAATTCGCCATTGATTATTTAAACACAAAACACTGAAAGTATATTGACCCCCAATAAACCATTAGTGCACTTTGACAGGTACTGACAAGTAAATGAGTGATATTAGAGTCCAATGCAATAGGGAATTTTCCACGGGTTTCTCTAAACTCAACTAGATGGCGCTGATCAACATTGGAAAAAATAAAATCTCTTAAAAATCGTCAACACTGACTGATATCCTAATTATGATGATTAGCTTTCGAAGATTACTTTTCATTGAATATTTTTTTGCAGTTTGATCCAAAAAATACTTTTCATAATTTTTGATGCACAAAGCTTATCAGTATTGTTTTTGTATTTCTTAAAAGAATTCTAACATGATACCGAGTTATAAATTGCATTTTATTCATAAGAATGTATTAAAATCAATTTATTTTTAGTTCGGAAGAAGAAATTACATATAACAGAGAAACCAGAACGCACCCAGGTTATCCATACTTGACCAAGTTGGAAATTTATTGTTTCTGTTAATTCAATTAATAAGAATCTATGTTCAGGTGGTTTTTTATATGTTTTTAACCATACTAAATCTATTTTGCTACCGTAAATTCTACGCTGTTATTAAAATATATATTTCCAAAGTTTAGAAGCGCCATCTATTGAGACACCTATGAACGGTGTGACATACGTCATCTGAAAACTCCCTATTCACGCTGTTGTTTTAAATATAATCTATTTTCTGCTAAATCAAACAAACTCAACTGAAATTGGATATATTTTTTTCTTTTTTAAGGTTGATCTTAGATTAGGCTAAATGGGCAAAATATCCGTTTAGGGCAAAGTTAGACGGTTTGACGGTAACCAAAATTTTTCCGCAAGAAACAATGTAAAATTTTGCATGAAAACCAACTTGTAAAACATGTTTTTCCACTAAATATAGCAAAATACTAAACAATCATATTTATCGCAATAACGACGGCTGCCATCCGTCCGGGTTTCCCCAGATTTGTCCTAGTTTGAAGGGCGTCTGAGGCCGTCCGGGCAGGGTTCACAAAAAGCGTCCGGGGAAAACCCAGACGCCTTCTGTTTCCAGGGCACAATCTATCATTTTGAATGTTATTCAATAAATTAAGTTAATAATTCAATAAACTACATCTACCCACGCATACTTTGGCGCAGCCGTTTTTGTCGTGTAGTCGGGTATAGTTTTAACATTTTGCTGAATTTATGAGAAAGTAGTTGTTAGAGCATTTTCTGAGTCCACCTGACTAGCTACCACTATCTTATCTCAGTCTTGTTATGTCAATGTTAACTA
This sequence comes from Coleophora deauratella, assembly GCA_958295455.1. Taxonomy (NCBI): domain Eukaryota; kingdom Metazoa; phylum Arthropoda; class Insecta; order Lepidoptera; family Coleophoridae; genus Coleophora; species Coleophora deauratella. The sequence continues at coordinate 4,774,202 of OY282409.1, read as the reverse complement.
ACAACACTGATGTGTTCGGACATGAAGATAAAGGCAGTGAAAAGGAATAAACGCAAGGAAGAGAATGCAAGGTCTTTTACTTTCACCTGGTGCATATTCAGAAAATATAGGGAAATAGCCATAAAAAATTTGAACGATTATTTTTGTTTAGTATGACAAATCTGAATGCTGATTGTATTATAGATAAAAAACAAAACAATAAAATGTTATGTTGTTTCAGGATGTACATCACATTCCAGGATGAACCCACAGGCAATGTCGGATTTAAAGGCACAACTTTCCATTCTCTTTTTGGATAAAATCCAAAAGTTTTTTAACTATTTGTTGTATTCTTTTTCTAATTTAGAATGTAAGCGGAATTTAATCATCTTATTTACATATTTATATTAAATGTTTGTTATGAATATGATGTAGATTTTTATTTGCCTTTTATTATATTTGAACAAACACCTGTAGCAAAAATATATCATAAAGCAGAGGTCAAAGCTGCTACATTTAGCTAACAGTATTTTATTTTAGTAATGTATGCAAGTTTATAAAAATATATACCCAATTTTTATGTAGATACCTATTTTATATAGGCTTTTATCCCAGCTCCGCCCGTATTAAAATCGTTTTTCTGACTGCCGTTTTGGCGCCTTAATGTTTTATTTACTATAATATGGACTCATAGCATCAGGTCAAGTTCATAACTTTTTAAAAACCCTGGTCTTCTTTCTTATCGTGTGGCACAATTTAACCGTCCTATTTACAAGGTATAGGCGGCGCTGTGGTTGCCTGGAGTTGCACTTAGCATCGCCCTCGGTCACTTGTAGGGCATTTTAACCCTTGTTACTATTAAAGTTTTTAAATGAAATAGTCCTTCATATTAGTAATTAGATTATTTATTGTTCACATAAACAGATACAACGCAATTACACTTAGTCCGCCATATTCACAGAATCAAGGAGTAGAATAACTTTTTAAATAGTGCTTGACATATACCATAGTGTTGTGCTACTGTATTCGATTTTATCGTTATTCTCAACACTCCTCCTCGAATGAAAATTTTATACAAAATTGAATTCGCAAAAACATAAGTAGCACAATACAATACAAAATAAAATTTTAATTAAAGTCTCGGTACGTCATGGTCACCCTACTTTTTGGTCACCCTACTCTTACAGCTTATTATTTCTAATTCACAAAATTATTTTAAGAACACAATACTATCCTCAAATTAAATTCTTAGACACATGTTTAATATATCAAACTTACACAAAGTAATAAAAGAAATTAAGTTTCATTTCCATTACAATTAATACAGAAAATTATTTGCCAACTTATAAAATTTCTCTTTACACAAACTTTTAGTCATAATGTCAGCAATATTATCATTAGTGTTTACATAGTCAATAGTTATAATTTCTTTGTCAATTAAGTCCTTTAGAAAGTGGTATTTTATGTCGATATGTTTTGTCCGTTTCGAATTTTCATAGCTCTTAGCCATAGCAATAGCTCCTCTGTTGTCGACTAAAAGAATAGCTGAATCGTCATATCCTAGGTGTTTTCTTATTCCTTTCAGGTTTACCAATTCTTGAGTTGTAACTGCAGCGGCTACATATTCTGATTCCGCTGTAGACAATGCCACACATGGTTGCTTCTTGGAATGCCAAGCGACTACATTTCGTCCTTGCATTATGACAGCTCCACTAATACTTTTCCTATTTGTTCTATCACCTGCCCAATCGGCATCAGAGTATCCTAGTAATTTTCCATTTCTTTCTTTTCTATAAATCAATCCTTTATACTTTGTTTCTTTCAAATATTTTATCACTCTTTTTGCAGCTTTCCATAATTGTTCATTCACATTATCTAGATATCTACTTAGGTATGACACTGCAAATGTCAAATCGGGTCTTGATGTAACTGACAAATATAGTAAACTTCCGATTAGTTCTCGGTATGGTACATTCAATCCTTGTATATTTTTGTCCGTCTGTACATGAAAATTAACTTCCATGGGTGTCTTTATTCCACAGCAATCTTTCATATTGAATTTTTCCATGATCTTGTCTATAAATTTAGTTTGTCTTATTATCAATGTATCTTCATTTCTTTCTATTTCCATGCCTAAAAATCTTTTCATTTCTCCTAGTTCTCTCGCTTTAAACTCTTTCTTCAGTTCTCTTATAATCATTTCACTTTCTCCTACTAGTATGATATCGTCCACATATATCAGCATCCAGCAATTATCTTTGTAGTATAGACAGTAATCATATTCTGAACGTTTGAAACCATTTTTCTTTGCAAATTCATCTATTGTATTGTTCCAACATTTAGGTGATTCTGTTAATCCGTATAAAGCTCTTCTTAATTTCAATATTTTCCTCTCATTATTTTCTGTACCTTTAGGTGCTTTTATATATACTTCTGACTTTAAGTGTCCATTCAAAAATGCTGTTGGAATGTCCAGTTGTAATATTGGTTGATCTTCTTGTACTGCTTTTGAAATTAACATTCTTACCGTTGTTTGTCTTGCTACTGGGGAATACATGATATCCAATTCATCATCTCTTTTTTGTTGATATCCTCTTACAACTAGTCTGGCTTTCTTTGTACCGTCTTCTTTCACTTTAAAAATCCATTTGGTATCTATTGGCTTCTTATTTTCTGGTATTTCAGTTTCTTCCCATGTCTCCAATTGTTTCAATGCTTGTAGTTCTTTGTCTATTGCTTCTTTCCATTCTTTGTTAGTTACGGCTTCTTCATAAGTTTGTGGTATTTCCTCTTGTTCTCGTGTCATCATACAATATGACAAATATGTTTCATATTCTGTTAAGTAGTTAGGTTTCTTTACTTGTCTTCCTGATCTTGTGTACTCCTCCTGACTATTAGCTTCATCATTCTTTTCTTCTTCATTTTCTGAATCTTTCTTCTCTAATATTTCTATGTTTTCCTTTTCTCTTTCTTCTTTATTTTCTTCATGTATTCTTCTGTTTTCCTTTACTTTTTCTTCTATAATTCCTACTTCTTCTATTCTTCTTTTCTCACATTTTTCCATAGATTTTAGATTGTCTTCACTTTCATCTGAATTAACAGATATCATTATTTCTTCATTTTCCTTTGGATTCTCATCAAAAATAACATTTCTTGCTACTATTATTTGTCTTTTTTCTTCATCCCATAACTTGTATCCTCTTGTAGAATATCCAACCATCATTAGTTTCTTTGCTTTAGGATCTAATTTTTGTCTTAACTCTTTAGGTACATGATTGTAGGCAGTTGCCCCAAAAGGTCTCATATTTGACACATCCGGTTTATATCCATAGACCAATTCACTTGGAGTTTTGTCTTTGTTGTAAGTAGGACTGCGATTCGTTATATATGCAGAACATAAAACGGCTTCACCCCACAGGTCTTTTGATACATTGGCATCTATCAGCATAGTCCTAGCTTTCTCCATCAATGTTCGATTCATTCTTTCTGCTACACCATTCATTTCTGGATTGTACGGAACGGTGAACTGCATAACAATCCCTCTCTCATCACAGAAACGTCTGAAATCATTTGAAACATATTCTCGTCCGTTGTCACATCTCAATTTTAATAAGTCACAGTTAAAATGTCTTGTCACATAGTTATAATAATGTCGGAATTTGTCATACACCTCAGATTTATTCTTTATCAAGTAGATTATTACAAAATGGGTATAGTCATCAATAAAAGTCACTATATAGGTATATCCATCCCAAGTCATTGGTGTTATCGGTCCGCACACGTCAGTATGAACTAATTCAAGTGGTTTATTTGCCCTATATCCTTTTCTATTAAATGGAAGTCTAGTCATCTTTCCCATGATACATGGTTCACATATTTGTTCCTCTAATCTATTTACATTGAGCCCATTTACCATATTTTTATTTATTAAAATATTTAAACCACTCGTACTCAAATGACCATAACGTCTGTGCCACAAATTACTATTAGGTTCTGTTAAGTTACATTCAATCTTTTCATATTGAAATTTTACCACATACAACAAATTTTCATTATTTCCAACAATTATTAATTGACCACTTGCATTATAAACTTTTACACATCCATATGAAAATACAATCTTACATCCACTTTGTTCCATTTTTAATACAGACAATAAATTTTTCCTGAGCTCTGGTACGTAATAAACATTTTTAATTGTACATATGTGTGTTTTATTATTGACAATTGACTTTACCTTCATATTTCCTATACCTATGGCCTCCAATGACACTCCATTCTTAGCAGCTGATATCTTTTTAGGTTGTTTTAACTTTACATATTCATAGAAAAAATCTTTATTGTTTACTAGGTGATCTGTGCAGCCTGAATCAATACAAAAAACTATATTACCATTATTTTCATAAGAAACACTATTTTCAGAGTTACACATAAATGCATTATTGGTATCATATTGTCCTTGCCTTTGACTTTGTCCTCTTTTGTTGAAACTTCCTCGCTGCGGATTAGGAGATGGTCCTGAAAATCCCCGACCACGTCCATGGTGCCCGCGATCTTGAAATGCTTGTTGCCCTCTAAATCCGTGATGATTACCCCTTTGTCTATATCCTCTTTGTCCATATCCTCCTCTCATTGCACGGCACTGGTACTTCTTGTGGCCTTCTTTTCCGCATACATAGCACAAAAATGCATTCTGGTACATAGCATTGTTATCTCCACCTCTTCTTTCATTTTTCTTCCTTTTCTCCTCTTCTCCTAGCAATCTATCTTTCACCATTTCCAATGTCAGGTTAGGTAGCGTTTCCAATGTTGTAACTATAACCTCAAACGATCTAGGCATTGACAGCAATATAAAATTTATTTTTTCTTCTTCAGACAAAGGACTGCCAGCGTCTCTTAATTGATTAAAAAGTTCAGTCATCATTCTAAAATGTTCAGATAAATCCGATATTTCCTTGTACTTCATATCCGAGAGCTCTCTCCGGATATACAGTTTGCTTCTGATTCCTTTGTGCATGAATTGTACTTCTAAGGCTTGTAACATTTCATAGGCGGTATTTTTCTCTTGTATATAATGTAAATGACTATACTTCATTTCAATCAAAAAAAAGCAAAACGTAAACAAACTTACTATGGAACTGACACATGTCAATGTCATCTGCATACTATGTTTGTTTACCTTTTGCTTTTTTTTGATTGGAATGAACCATATCTGCAATACATGCGATTAAGATGCTTTGCGCTTTTGCGTCTTTTCTTCTTACTTCAGTATCTGTTTTTCCTTCACTTCTCATAGAACAGTAGTTTTCATTTTCGATTGCTTCCAAACAATTATTTTCCCGTAGTACACTTTTTATTCGAAATTTCCATGTCGAGAAATCTGATCCACAAAATGGTTTTATATTGTAATTGCTTTTGCTATCAGCCATTTTTGCTAAAAACTTATTCTCGTTTTGTTTCCACTTTTTCTCTAACTTTCTTTCACTTATCACTTTCCGCTTTCTTTAATTTTTCAGCCACCAACCACGCTCTGCTACCATATTAAAGTTTTTAAATGAAATAGTCCTTCATATTAGTAATTAGATTATTTATTGTTCACATAAACAGATACAACGCAATTACACTTAGTCCGCCATATTCACAGAATCAAGGAGTAGAATAACTTTTTAAATAGTGCTTGACATATACCATAGTGTTGTGCTACTGTATTCGATTTTATCGTTATTCTCAACAGTTACGATTTTATTTTTGGATGGGATGCCTGCGAGGCACAGACGGATGTTCAAGTCCTTCAAGTCGCCATAGACTCTATTTCCGGTACTAAGGTACGCGAGCGTTAATGTGTCAAGCGCTGACTTCGCCCCAAAAACCTTGCGCTACTGTAGACCTGTAGTCTGTAGTACATTCTGCTATCTCTAGTATCTATTTTCCAAACGTATACAACTTGAGCAAAATCCTTTACGCGGAAAAATTATTTGCAATGTGGAGATTTTTTAAAACAATAATTTACTGGCAACATATAAATATAGTAGAAATAAGTTTCGTACCATGGCAGCACTTTTACAAACGTCAATCAATCAAATCAATGTCAAAATTCTGTTGCTGTGAAGGTGAAGCTTTGTGTTTTATTTCATTATTATTTTAAAAAATCCTTTGCATTTGTGATAATAATAAAACTTGCATCAAATTAATTTGAAAGTTTTGACAGCCACTTTTGCCTAAGATTTGGCCAAGGCGTGTGGATTGAAGCAGCAAGATGGACGAGCATAGGAGCGTGGAGGACACGCCAGCCTCCCAAAGGCTAACGAATGATGACTTCAGGAAACTGCTGATGACGCCAAGGTCCACGCCGGCTGGGGGCGCCCACCCGGCTGGATCAGTGCGCGAGGCCATGGCCAATGCTGGGTAAATTTCCTGAAAAATCTTTTTTTGTCATTGCATGCAGACTTCGAAAGAATTGGTTTTGGTCTGTTTCCTCAACATGAAGCTATGTATTGTATGTGTAGCCCTCTTGAGCTCTGCTGCTCTGCATGACCAGGTGATCTATCCGTATGAAAAGTAAACTATGACGACCGGGGCCCCTTTAGTCAAAATACAATTTAAAAATTAAAATTTGATGAACATTTGTGTATGTAGTTAGCCATTATGATACTATATCAATACACTAGCCTCTTATGCAATGTACGTTACCTGTAAGTTTTATGAAATGGGTCTCTTTACTGGGTATGTGATGTATCTGAAGATTGACAGCCTTATTTTTAACAGCAGATTTGTCAGTCAGTGTAAAGAAGTGGGTAAATCAATTATTTTGATTGGGTAACCTACAAATACGTCTTTGTTATTGATAGTAGAACTTTCTTTTACACTATTTATAAGAAGCATTTTTTAACTAAACTATTGCTGTTTGTAGTTTACATTCATACAACTGTTTGCAGATCGATGCCCCCTCCAACAGAAAACAAAAGTGAGCTCCGGCGTAAAAAGAAGTCCTACTATGCAGCATTGAAGAAACAGGAGGACAATAAGCTAGCAGAACTGGCTGAAAAGTATAGGGACCGAGCTAGGGAACGCAGGGATGGGACAAATGATATCGGACCCACAGACCCTACAAGCAACACTAGCAGTGCTTACAGGTAGGTTATAGGTTGGGACGGGCTGTTTTCCGTAACCAGGCGACCATTGCGCCCATTTTGCGTGATAGGCCGGCCGGCTGGCATCACTGCCACACGGACGTCCAGTAGAGAGCTTGGATTGCTGACAACATCCTGAAGTGACCTCTGGTCACTTACAGGTATTTTATATGTGGATTTTCTGTGTCCTCTCCCTATAAACAGCCATGTGGAACAACACACGCATACACAGCTGTTATAGCTGCTAGTGTATAAACTATAATAATAATAATAATCACAACACTAGAAAAAATATTTCACTTTTTTATACTTTTATTTTATTTATTTATTTTTATTTTATTTTATTGTTTATTGTACACTGATACATGATAAATACAAGGATTGTAAACGTAATTACAAATGGTATGCTTAACTCTGTAAGAGTTTTCTGCCAACATTTTATTAGGCCCTTATATGAAACACATGGGTTCTATTTATTATAGTGTATTTTTAAGATAAAGAAAAATCTAAATCTCTTAACCAGTAGTCTCAGGTTCCAGTAGTGGATAATGTATGAATGAGTTTTTCGGAAACATACATTTTTATACCATAATCTTGTGAGGAAATTTGTGTATCGGATTTCCTACAGATGTAGATGAAGGTAGCATCGCACAGTGTTTTTTTTGCCCAAAAAAAGTGACATCTTCTTTTTTTCGTTCATTCAATTTGGCTTTTCATAACAAATGCAAGAGTAAAACTCCCAGGAGTCCATTTTGTGTAGTTTATTTTAAAAAAAATCACAAAGTTTTGGTGACCTTGCTGTTAAAAATACGTAAATTAATTCATAGAAAAATAACTATTCACAATTTAGTATTATTTGTTTATCAGGTATATAAAGATAGTCTAGGCGCATATTATCCCCTTTTTATTAAATCAAACATGTTGGGAATTTCCTCAAAAAAAATGTTTTCTAAATTTTTAATTTTATTTTTTTATATTGTTTCTAGGTCGAAGTAGAGGTTCTGCCTAAGACAGATATATTCACCATATTTATATGTATCTCCCACAAAATTACCACATTCTACTTCGGCGGAAGTTTGGTAAAATATATTTTTAAATACTAAGGTCAAAATTTTGGATTTAGGGTTGACACAATAAGGTCATTTCCCTTTACCTTTTTTTTATATAAAATCAACTGTATTTAAAAAGTTTTAATTTGAAACATACTTGGATGCAGTAAACTAAGGAACTGAACATTTTTTGCGCATCAACATTGCCGAAATTGCAAAAAAAATGGTCTTACAGACTTGCCAATTAACTGATTAAATAGGTATGAAACGCCCAAATATTTTTGTTATTTCGGCAAAGTACTAAAACAAAAGTAGTGCAATTTCATGAGTAGAAATCCACCTTATTTATTTTGTTATATCTAAATAGTGAATCAAGAATTTGTATGGGAAACTGAAAAAAAAAATATGGATCGGATTATTTCAGTATATTTGCTGTATTCTATCGCTATCTTTATCTTTCAAAAAATAATCATCATCAGCCGAAAGACATCCACCGAGCCAAAAAATAATACTCACGATATAAATAGAAAGGTTTAATTAGTGACAACCCTAAGAGATATTTTTGAAAATCATTTTTTCTAAACTTCCGCCGAAGTAGAGTGTAATAATTTTGTGGGTGATACATATTAGTATTAGGTATATATCTGTCCTAGGCAGAACCTCTACTTCGGCCTAGAAAAATAAAAATAAATAAATTTAAAAAATCTGAAAATATTTTTTTTTTTAGGAAATTACCAACATTTTTCATAAACTAAAAAGAGGATAGTATGAGTCTAAAATATCTTTATATATCCGTAAAATAATTAATACTTAGTTGTGAACAGTTTTTTTCCTATGAATTAATTTCCGTATTTTTACCATGAAAGTCACCAAAACTTTGTGTTTTTTTTTAAAATAAACTAAACAAATTTGATTCCTGGGAGTTTTACTCTTGCGTTTGTTATAAAAAGCTTAACTGAATAAACAAATAAAAAAAAGATGTCACTTTTTTGGGGCAAAAAAAACACTGTGCATCGCTAACATCTATAGGTGTAAATGTTAATGTATCACACAACTGCATGTGATGCTAAATGTCATACCAGGCAACCTCTGTTCCTGGTAAGTACCATTTAATAAAATAAAAAAAATATTAAAAAATATAAGTACCTAGTATTTATTGTTTTAAAACAACATTTGGCAAAGGCTGGAAAAAGACTGGCCTCAACACTATTGATTTCTTTACTGTATTCTTTTCAGTACAGTAATTTCTATTTTTCAGGGCTGTAGCACCAGATATTAAGTCAGGAATGGACGCCAAAGAAAGAAGGAGACAAATGATTCAGGTTTAAATTATTTTCAATTCAAATTAATTCAAATAATAATAATAAAATTTAGAATAATTTAAGATTAAATATAAAATGTATGGAATTGTTTCAGGAATCCAAATATCTTGGTGGTGACATGGAACATACTCACTTGGTGAAAGGTCTGGATTATGCTCTTTTGCAAAAGGTAATCTATAAATTTCAACAATTCTGTAATTCATTTAAAAAGAGTAGATAAAAAATGAAGTTCTGATTAAAAATAATGTTATACAAATATTTTTTCAGGTGCGATCAGAAATTCAGAGCCGCGAGAGTGAACAAGAAGCAGAGATGGAACGGCTTGTAACAGCCCCGGTTGAAGTTGCTAAAGAGAAGAAGGAGGCTGCCGCCGCCGCCGCTGCAGTAAGTCAACTACATCATCATCAGTACACCAGTCATCATTTCTGCTGTAAAATGTTTACTCATTACACAGTGGAATGTTACGTTTGAATTTGAGTAGCTAAATACAATGTAAATCTGTATAAAAGTGAAAGTATCATCAGGAACTGACAATAATAATAAAAAAAAACTCGATTTTATTGATGTCTTTTTTAAATAGTATTTTAAATTTTGATCTAAGCTGTTAAGCAAAGATAAACATCTATCTATATCTATCTAATCAGTCCACATTAGCCCACTGCTGGGTATAGGCCTCTTCTTTTGCACGCCATTTGTCTCTTGTCCTCGCTAGTCTCGCCCAGCAACGTCCAGCAACGCTAACTATGTCATACGACCATCTGGCAGCTGGTCAACTTACTAATCTTCGCCCTGGTCTTGGTTGCCACTTTGTTAAAACTCTAGTCCACCTCCCATCTTCCCTTCTAGCCAAATGCCCTGCCAAACTCCATTTGAGTTTCGTGATGCGCTGTCCAACATCAAGATAAACATAAAGATCATTTATTTGTCAAAACATGCGTAAATATTACATGCACATGTTATTGCTTATTGTACCGTCCTTCATGTCTTACCTTACACCATACAAATGTTTAACACGTTAACTGCCATTGGGCGCACCTGTGCGTTTACAACTCCTTAAGTGTATGCCTCCAACGCAAATATGCGTTTTCATACATTTGTATGGCTACTAGGTAGTATGCCGCCCGACGCGTATGTGCGTGTATGTGATTTTAGTTACAAACGCGCAGGTGCGTCGCGCGGCACGCTGCATAGACGCGGAAACGCGCAGGTTCGTCGAACGGCATACAGACAGGAGCATAACTTGCCCGCAAATATGCGTCGTACGGCATACTTCATAAGCAAGATGGTATGGCAATAAGTAATGTTTTAGATGGCACGTAACGTGTGAAACATTGTTAAGTAGGTACTTAAGCATGTTAATAAAATAAACGATGTAAATTAAATCTTTTAATTTATACATACTTGGTTTTTGCAAATTTTTTATCATCATCAGCCAAGAAGTCCATTTTTTTACTATAATTAATCTATCATATCATTTTATATTTACCTGTTATTTTTGCAGGAAGAAGAAATGCAATTCCAAACAGGCATGGGGAAGAACATTTACCAAATGATACAGGAGCAGAAGTAAGTTTTCTTTCAATGTTATTTTATGTGAGCAATAGATAGAATTTCATGTACACATATTTATATAAGTATATTTTATATGGACTTAATTTGCTTGTTAGGCTATCTAGGATTCATAATTTACCATTTTAGCTGCTTTTATGCCAGCAATTGCATTTTGAATATATATTTTTTCCGCATTTCTGCATTCTGTCAAGGGCAACGATATCATGTCCAGTCCACTCCTTTAAGTTGTTAGTCCATGTTGTTCTTAAATAAATAAATAATAATCTAACCTTTACCTCTCTTTCCCTCAATTTGTAAACAACAGAAGCAAGAAAATAACACGCAACGAGATATTCGCTCCGGGTCGCATGGCGTACGTGGTGGAGTTGGAAGACGAGGGTGGCATAGATAGCGACATCCCGACGACGCTGACTCGCAGTAAGGCGGACGTCCCCGCGGCAGACGACTGCAGTGCGGCCGGTGGCGGCGACGAACTGGTGCTTGAGAAACTGCAGCAGATATTCTCGTATTTGCGCCATGGACGACACCGGAAGCGTCATAAGAAGGTAAGGATTTTAGCTTAGATATTGGATGCGGTAGTAAAATGTCGCGTTTTATCTTAAACAAAAAAAAAATGCGACTGTAACTCTGTCTGTCTGATTGTGTATCTGTTACGTTTAAACGCCCGAACGGCTGATCCAATTTTGATATAGAGATAGATGGGACCTTCGAGAAGGACATAGGCTACTTTTAATGCGTAAATAAAAATAGGGGGTAATCTGTGGATTTACTAACTACAACCAACGTCCACCAATCCGGAATCGGCCCTCGTGTCTGGAGTATGGCCTAACCTTCCCGAAGTATGGGGAAAAGACCCGTGCCCCTGCAGTGTTGTAGATATGTGTTGTTAACGATGAACCTCTGTTAACAGGACACCAAAACAACAGAGAAAAGTCGCAATGAGGACTCCATATACGGGGACATTGGGGACTACGTGGCTGGGGAGCGGCGGCAGGAGCGACGGGAGCGGACAGACGACAGGGACCGACCCCGGTCGTACTTCGATAAACCCGTCGAAGCCGAGAAGGAAGAAGGTAAGCCCTTGGCATCAAGGTGGAAGCGGTCTTACCAAGACTCCCCAATGCAGTGAGGAACTGGCTATCTTATCTTTATGCCGGAACACATCAATGCTGTTAACATGGCTGTTAGTCTACCTGGCCGGAATCTTTCGGCCTTCGATTCCCACTCGAAGACCATTAGTTGTATGCCAGCTGTACCCTGCATCTTATTTAGTACGATCATGCTTCCTCATCGGTTACCTACTTCTGCTAGATGCGCCCTGTATCTTACTTCATACTTATCTTGTTTTCTTTCTCCTACCAGGTCCAGGTCCCCTGCCCCGCCGGCAAGCGACAGCGGAAGAGCGAGACAAACGGTCAGCGGCACTGCTTTCGCGGTTAGCGGCTGAACCCGAAGGCTATGCAGAGTGCTACCCCGGCCTGAGGGAGATGGACGATGCTATAGATGATTCGGACGATGAGGTTGACTATACGAAGATGGACGCGGGAAACAAAAAGGGGCCTATTGGTGAGTGTGACAGCTATACGTGTAAGTGAGACGTAATAAAATTGATGAAGGACCCGTTAACTGGAGATACTACTGATCAGAGGGCACCATGATCCTCAAATACGGAAACCTGCTCTATTTCCGAGAGGGCGACTAACTGTAGGAACTTTTTATAATCATTTAATACATTTATTTTGTGGTAATATAAGCACTGTCAAGATTTTTTGAGCTGCCATAAGGATTTGGTTGGTTTTTGTGTTTCTAGGTTTGCTCAAATTGCAAAATTCTCAGATTATAGGAATTTCTGTAGTATATTAAGTTCCCTTTCCCCATTTTTTAACAGTTTGATTAACAAAGTTTCTCTTGTGATTAACAATGTTTCTGTTGTGACCTCGAAGCCATGTGGATTTCAAAAACTTTATGACGTTTACAGGTCGTTGGGATTTCGACACTCAGGAAGAGTACTCAGCATATATGAGTAGCAAGGAGGCGTTGCCTAAAGCTGCCTTCCAATACGGAGTGAAGACTCAGGATGGACGCAAGACAAGGAAGACCAAGGATAAGAGCGAGAAAGCAGAACTAGACAGGGAGTGGCAACAGGTGAGTTTTCAATTTTTTCGAATATTTATTGTTCATTCGTAACTTTGAAGTACTAGGCGCACACGACTACAAAGGAGATTTTGTTAGCAGCTTTTTTAGCAGCTGATGGAAGGTGGCATCCCCCACCTATAGGTATTTTGTGCGATTGCTAAACTACTGCCTAATACGATACTTCGGTCACTAAGGGTCGTCTTCAGTTCGATTATATCGTTTCTTGTTAACAACCCATATCGGGTTTTAAATTGTATAATTAGAAGATGCCTAAGGATCTCTTTATAGGCCGTTTTTTTCTGCTTCATACAGTTCATATCTATGTAAACTTTTGTCCACAGATTCAAAATATAATCCAGAAACGTAAGGCACCGCAGCTTAGTAGTGGCGATGAACCAGGCTTCAAGACTCCAAAGTACTAAGGACTTAAGTACAATTTGATAAGCAATACTATAACATATTTTTAGCCCATAAGTTTTTTTGTAGCTTTATGAAAATTATACTGCGCGATGTGTATAGGTGAAGTGTTGTTTGTATGTATGACTAACAAAATACCTGTGCCTGCAAAGAAAGTAATATTTAGTAGTTATCGTAAAAACAATGGTCTAGAGTACATTTTTGTACCTCTGAAAAGAAAACCTGACTGAAATATTTGCGGAATAAGGATGAAGTTTCACAGCTGAGCGATGTTAAAACTTACGGCCTTATGATAATGGTAATATACCACCGTCCTCTGCTCCTAAGTCTGCTCCTCTCGTCCTAAGAGCACGGCAACGAAAAACGGGCGCGAAACGAGTTATGAAAACATTTGTTCCTTTCTTACGCAGAGCTGTATAAGTGCAACACTATAGTGCAGCTGCCTATCTTTTCTGATAGTACGATCTTCTTACTATCGATAATAATAGTGCGATAAAATTGTGCCACGCGATAAGATGAAGAACGCAGAGCTAATGAAAGAGACTGCCAAGCTTCCTCGCATTGAGCGCAACAAATAGTTTTGTCCAACCATGACGCGCATTTATGAGAATATGATCTATTGTTTTTTATATCGATGTTATATCGCAGTAGTCGGTTATGTGCGCAGTTCGCGATGAACCCTACGCAATAGCGCGCTCACTACGTTAACAACCTTATCGTCCCCACTGCAGGGGCACGGGTCTATTGCCATACCTCGGAAAGGTTAGGCCTTACCCCACACACAGGGGCCAAGTCCGGATTGGACTCACTGCGTTACTTGTCAATTTTTATAAGTGAAGATGGTTCAGTTTTGTAGTGACGGACAACTTGTGGGAAATACGTAGGCCATGGCGTTTATTTGTAACATATGTATGTTAAGAGGTATAAAATGTAAACTGCTAATTTAAATTAATACAATCATTCAGATATTGACCGACACGATACCTCACGCTATAAGTTCAGCCAAAGAAACATACATACAAGATTTTTTAGTGGCGGATATGAACATATCCAGGCTTTTAGTCGGGTAATGGTGTCGATTCGGTTTTCACGATTAAACTTATTTGACAGAATTAAACTTAAGTGTTATGTCTTTTTCTTTCTATATCGAAAAGACAAGGACGCTTAAATAAAGTTTAGTCCTGTCAAATAACTTTGATCGTAAACACCGAAGCGACACCAATATTTGATATTTTTTGTGTTACCACTTTTTAAATAAACGCAAAAAAAAATTGGATTCTTCATAAATATCGATCGCTGGATTGACCGTTTTTGTATGAAAAGTCCAAATATTTTTGGAGTTTATTTAAAAAGTGCTGGAACAAAAGTTGACTTTGACCTGAATAAGAGCCTGGCTATGTTAACAAAACACTTTTTATATGATGCATATAATCGAAAAAGATTTGCATCTTATTGGACAAAAGTCGGTTAAAAAGAAGTTCACATAGGGCCTTGTATGGACTGTGTGTGTCGGTAATTGAAATGGACTTAGTTATACAATCGATGAATGTAGTGTTGTTTATAGTTTACATAAGTAAATGATTTGTTGTTTATATAATTCATTGTAAATATTATTACAGCAAATAAAAATGTTTTAAAATATATTTCTAAACTATTTTCTTTCTCGATCTGCAATCTAGAGAAACAAGCCAAGTCATACTTTTGTATACAACAAGGCGATTTGTTTAATGGTAGATATGAAAATATCCAAGCTATGACATAAATTGTTGGGGCGCTCATTTATTTAAAAAGTAATATGTAGAACAAAAATTTAAACAATTTGACCCGAATAATCACCGTGTTCACATCCGCCATTAAATAAATCAGCTTGTATATTAATAATATTTATACACATGTATTTTTAAAAACAGCAAAAACCTAAACAATAATTATTGAACCATTATAATACCTGTCATATACATATCTGCATAAATGATACCTGTCCATAATAATTTGATAACTGGTTTTGCGAATTTAAAATTTTCTGTTTGTTGCAGCCAAATTGCTAAATTAGCCGTTTTACAAACGGGCTTTGTCTGATTGTGACGTAAAAAAAAAACTAAAACAAAATACTTTCGCGATTTCCATTACCAGACAGACTTACCTATTATTTAAACTGACCTATTATCTCCACTGCATCGGGGGTTATTGAACGCAACGAAACAACAACCTGTTGTGTTATTTTACCTTTTATACGTACCAGTAATAAATAAAATACGCACAAAAACACGAAACAAGAATACATGAAATTATTCAAATGAATGAGGCAATACTGCGTGATGTAAGTTACTGAATTTATTATAAAGACCCTACCTCTTTTTAACGGATTTGGAAATCCAAAGAAGGTCCACCTTAACTAATAAAATACAATTTATAATGTTGTGCGATATTATATTAAATAGCTTGTGACAAAATGTGGTAAAGCAATAACTCTTCTACTACTAAATTGAATAAAAATAATGTGTCTGTGTCTCTGCGGCAGTGACTTGGACTTCTCAACCAGAGGTCTCGCGTTCAAACCTGGTCAATGTAATAATGTAAAAACTAATGAGTTTTGGAAACGTTTTAAGGGTGATGAAAAACATCGTAAGAAACTTTCTCATCTGATTACTAGATGTCTATGGAAGTCGCGTTGCACACGTTCGTAGGTGTAAATCTACACACCGTCCTCTATGCTGCCGTCAAGATAATGTGCCACATATTAAGAAGAACATGAAACTGATTCTGACTTCGCTGAATGGTAATTTTTCGGACATTCCTCGGAAGAAAGAAAATGTTGGCTGAATATCTGACCGATTTATGTCCAAATAATATGTGGAAAGGTTTAGATCACACGCGACACATTTAAAAAAGAGATTTAAAATAGAACACTTTATACAATGACGAAAGGAGAGAATAAACAAAGAACAAAAAAAAAGAAACGCAGTTGGAATTTAACAAATAGGGAGGTGTCGTGATATGAAAACTGATCCGATCTCAGCACATGCTGCAGTTTCCTGCAGCGCTGGTTCTCAGTCGGCACCGGACATGGAACTGTTAAACCTTTCTGTTAGATCTAGTGTTAGAAAAGTGGTAACTCAAACAGTGTTGCTTTTTTCCCTTTTAAATATACTTCTTAGTTCTTTCCTTGAATTTGTTTACCCATGGTTGACCTAATGACCTTAAAATCCCAGTACGTTCATAATATGCATTAAATCATAATAATAGAAACTAACCTTCGATTTCACTGCCATTAGAACATGTACAGGGTGTAAAACATTTGATATGTAAGTAAGAGAGTTATATTCGCGTTGAGTACAGGTTTTTTTTCGTAAAAAGTAACCATACTGTGGTTACGTAAAAACGCGAAAAAATAATTAGTTTGTCTCTAAACAAAATTCATATAAAACAGCTGATCAGTTTGTAAGAAGAGCCCAAATTTTTCAGCACAGTATTAATTAGAACCATGGATTAGAACACTATACAGGGTGTGAAAAAAGTGCGTTTGAGATTTTAAAGGGTTTCCAAATCAAGTATCAACTTTTTTTTCAGTGTCCCAGACTAAGTCTGAACAGTGACTCATGAATTTGTATGGAATACTGAAAAAAAGTTGTAGAGAAAGTTGTTTTCAATATTTTACCTGTATTCTACACTTGATTCTGAGTAATCCCTTAAAAAAGCTCCATTCAACGGGCCCTGTATATAGGTATTTTGTTGGACCCTTTTTTTCTATTCTTAACTTTTTTTTCTTGCGTCGCATGGAAATCACTACCAAAAATTATCCTTTTGACTGTCTAAAGAAAAAGATTACCGATTCGATACGGATTTCCACTTGTAGCTAAAGAAGGTTCTGTAAGTGTTAACTAAAGGCAAAACGAGACATGCCGACACGTCGCAATTGGCTGTGACAAACAGAGAAATGTGCCCGAATTCGCGTTGGCTGCTGCTTGAGTCTTGCTTGACACAATGCCGGTTCATCGGCACATTGCCACTAGCCACTACCTGGGGACAGTATACGTATGCAGTACAGACACGCAGGGAGGTACCTAATAGAAGTTTAGATCTGACCATTGCATGGAAATAGATCAAAGGAGACAAAACGCATAGGCTTTAAGATTCATCAGAAATAATTAAACAGGATGTAAAAATAGTTTTAGGATCCGTTAACTGATAGATAAATAGATATATATAACATTTATTCTCTTCCAACTGGGGTTTCTTCTTTCTACTCCTCTCGTACTGAACCACATTTCCAGTGACCCATAGTGAATTCTTAGAAAATGTAGGCTCTCATAAAAAAATAGGTAAGGATTCAGGTTCAGTTGATCGGTTAACCTATGTTTTTTTGGATAAAAATGCCACTTCAGCAAAGTTGCAGAAGTTGTTCAGTTTTATGAGTAAACCTCACAGTAAGAGCGCTTTTATAATCACGCGGGTTTCTGCCCGCATGCGTGCGGCGTTTCCAAAGCGACCCGCATGCGTGTGACACGCATGACAATAAAAGGAACCTAAAAATTTTCTGAAACCATAGGTTGTGGGCGGCACGCATGCGGGAACGGCCCGCATCCGTGCAGAAACCTGCGTGACTATAAAAGCGCTCTTAACAGGTTCTGCACCTATTTCGTTACATGATCTACTTATAAAAAAATCATCTCTAACAAAATTAAGTTGAAGGGAAGTTACGATACGAGCACAGAGCAAACGATCGATCGCAATATGTCAAAATAACATTCAGATATTATTAACGTTAAGAATGCTCCTGTAGTATCTGTCCTATACATTTATGCTAATAAATAAATAAACTTTTGGGGATCTGACGGAGCATTAATACTCTATTTTGGAACCCTTAAAGTAATCAGCCTTCTAGCTTTGTGTCTTCATAAACCTGTTTACACGAAAGTGATGTAGAGAAGCCTAACAAAAGATGGAATCAGTACCCTTTCCGAACTACCCTTATACTACAGCATTTTTTGCATTGTTGTGTCTTGATGTGTAACAAAACAAAGCAGTGTCCCTACTATTCTATACGTACGCTGTACTGCGCCGCTACCTACGTATATCCGAGGCTTCTTCACAGGTGCGTAAGCGCAGCGCAGGTAAGCCGCCCGCACCCCGCGGCGGCCATCTTGAATTCCACTCACTCAGTGCCGAGAACTGCCTCGCGTCCGCCGCACGTACCCTGCGCGCAAATTGTTAGTGTTTAGTGATACAGTGTCATGTTGTGATAGTGCAGTGACGAAATGGAGTCGACGCCGATTTGTCGGTGCCGCGTGCTGTACCTCGGCTCAGCCGTGCCGCAGCAGAGCAAAGATGGCCTGCAGGGCATACAGGAACCCCTCCGCGAACTGTACCCGGAAAAGGGAGCGACTACCGGCGGCATTGACTCGTGGCTGTCCGTCTGGTCGAACGGCATCTTGCTCGAGAATGTTGACGAGAGCGGCTCGAGGGTCGCGAGGTTCTTCCCCATATCGAGCTTGCATTACTGCGCAGCTGTCAGGCGGGTCACCGTGGAAGGTGCTCAAAGGTTCCTACCGTTGGACTCTCCTTTTGCCAGAGCACCTGCTCCGAGACGACCTCCTCTATTCGCGGCGGTCCTCCGCCGCACTCAGGGCATTAAGGTTCTGGAATGTCACGCCTTCATTTGCCGTCGTGAGGCGGCAGCCAACGCGCTAGTCCGATGCTGTTTCCATGCCTACGCAGATAGTTCGTACGCGAAACGTCTGGAGGCGGAGCGATCGCCGCCCCAGCTGCCCCCCGACCAGGACGAGGAGCTGGAGGTATACGACGGTGATGAGAACCACAAAGTATGGGTCGGCGAGACGGAGCGCGATGACGTGAGCGACGACATTCCACACACGACGCGGGCGCCGCGGCCGCGCCAGATCACGCGGCCGGCCTCCGTGCCCCCGCCCCCGCCGCCGCCGGAGGAGCCCAAAAAGAAATCAACCACAAAGAAAACGAAGAAAAAATCGTCTGCGTCAGCTGACGAAATGTATGCAACTATGCCGGGGCCGGCGCCGATGATGAACGGGCGGTCGCTAGGCCGCGCTCCGCCCGCCTGGGCCGGCCACGGACATCCGATGGTGCTGATGCATCACCCGGCTGCGACGTTGCCTCACGGAAGGGCAGCGACCTTAGCGCATAGAGGGCGCATGCCGGCTGGTATTCCACCAGGTCCTTATCCTGGCCCGCCCCCACCAGTCAGAGGTCGCCTGCAGTATGCTACAGTCGATCCTCGCCGCTCGAAGCCTCCGCCATCTGCCATGAAGGCAGCTCAGAGCATGAACGGACTGGAAGCCGTTGAAGACGCTGGTGGAATATATAGGAAAAAAGGTCATCTGAACGAGCGAGCGTTCTCGTACAGTATCCGGCAGGAGCACAGAAGTCGGTCACACGGATCCCTCGCCAACCTGAAGTTCGCTGCTCCACCTGAGGTAAGTGGAATATCCTTACTGCTCTTTTAAAATGCAAGAAAAACTTGCCATAACTGACCAATGGCGTAATGGTCAATGCTCCTGCGAAGTTAGCAAAGCTTAGCTTATTCGGTATTTATAGAACTAATCGAACTGCGTAGTTTTTTGTGTGCATAAACACCATTTGAATTTAAGTGGTATACTATTTCCTCAACCACGATTTTAATATGATATCACCCCTATAGAATGCCCTCGTATTAAAAAGGTATTCTGAGTCTCAACTACATGTCGATCGTTAAATCAAAACGCACAATATTGATTACGATATCCACACGTTTACGATTACGAGTGACTTTCTCCATATCACATCATACTTAGCAATAAAAAGTTGACGATGCTATTTTAGAAAACTTCGGAAAGATGGCTGCGTTACGTGACAAAATGATAGTCAAGCTGTCATTAAAGTTAGCGAGTTCTTGAGAGCCGATTACACAACTATCGGTTGTGACAGACATTCCTCAGGTGATTTACAACCAAGTTATGATCAAGGTGTTAAATTGCACATTTAAATTATTTTGAAACGTGTTTATATGTATATTGTTGACAGTACGGGAAACTGAACAACCCTTTGAGAAACCCTAAAAGCACATTCATCGTATTTTAATGACTTCTATATTATACTCCTGTCTGATAGAACCTTACTCATGAAAGCTTTTGTGAGAATTAAATTGTGTGTTAAGTGGTTTTTTATCTATTTTTTAATTATGATAATAATTAAATTAAGATTGACAGATCGAAAACTCGAATTTATAAAAATAAAATAACAAAAAGTTGCTCATCGAAAATCTCTTAACATGATACCGGTTACAAATTACTTTCTGTTCGTACGAGTATTAAAGTATGCGAAGGTAGTTAAAGATACTGATTTTCTAGTGCCTAATTAGCATCGATTAATTTCCACTTAATTTATGTTTATTTTACTGCATTACATTATTTATGGAACGTTGGTATCGTTTGCAACGATTTTATTATTTTGAGGAACGTTAGGTAATACGCCTAAATCATGGAAAAATAAGAAAATTCGGAATAACTATGATATAGGCGATTCGTATGCTTTTTACTTGACAGCGCGTTAGAGTAGCTACAAAAAAACATTAATACTAACTACAGTACAGGACGTGGCTTTATATCGAATAAGGATGAACTTGACCATCCGGAAAGACTTGAATACACGACAGGCGACAACCGATCATTTGATAACTGGGACCACATAAAAAAAGTATTTTATAACTGGGAGTCGCAGCACATAAAAAAGTAAAAGGAAAATCTTACCTTTTACGAATATACAGGATGTTGATTTGATACAAACAACTGTCTGTTGCATAAGTGATCAAACTGAACAAAGCTTAAGACGCAAGACTGTTTTTTTTAAGTTAAGGATATATGTACTTGGAGATCTTTGTAGTCAATCTTGTAAAGTGCAGTCCTTACCTGTGATGAAAGTAACTCAGAGCTAGGTGGGAGCAAAGGTACCTATGGAGGCGTACAGAGCAATCTATATGCACACTGTAGATCACCGAAATCGCTTAATAAATCCATATAACCTGCATTGAGGCGAAAATATCACAAAAGTGTTGAGTGACAATGAAGAAGAAAGAAGTCAAGGGCAAAAGAATGCAAATTCCTTGGTCAAGGGTGAATCGCCCTCGGTCCAAATTGCTTAATGGAGCAGAGATTAGTACCAGATTTTATGGTGATACACGCAACCAATCTGAGAATCTCAAAAACCTATGTAACATATACAAATTATCACCCTGTCTACATATCTTGTGTATGGTTTGGTCATCGTCGCCTTTTAGGTTGCGCGTGAGTCGGTTGGAACTCGTTACGTTGCCAAACCAGTTGGGGAAGTATGCTGACCGCAAAAACCTACCCTGAGCTAAGTGCTTGAGAGTCCAGTTTACAGTTTCCTGAATATGGAACCGAGAATTCTGCTTGGGTTATTCCAATGCGGTCTGCGAAATGCGAATCGGTCTGAATCGGTATAGTTTTTTTTAAATATTGATACGGTAATTTTCTGTTCTTTTAATTATAAAGCCGTAATTATTACAATTTAAATTTATTTTTACAAAAAAATGCCTCATTTCATTTTGTTAGGTTCACGATAACATGTTTTAAACTGCCGAAAAGTTCTAAAGAAATGTGTGTAATATCAGTTACTCTTGGAACCCTTAATTTTTTTTACCATGTTTTATAAAAAAAAAACCTGTGGCACAAATTCTTGGCTCTAAGAGGAATGACTTTACTGCGTATTCCTGATTCAGACACTTCTTTTTTCCTTCTGCTATCTCGGAATCGAGATGCTAATAATTCCTTAGATTGCAGTTACAGATAGCCAACGCAATAAAGTCAGACGAGATTCAGAGGTGATATAAATTGAAATTTGAATAGCCAATACCTGTAGAAAATTGCAAATTAATAGTAGATCTTTAATTGATTTTTTAATCTTAGTTATCTTCAATAATTGTTGGTCATCGAACATATAATTATTTGTAAAAGGAAGGCACATTTACTTACATGTTAAAGTTAATTCTGTTTTGGCACTAAGTTGACTAAACACACGAAGGACCAGCTACATGTTTAAGAAAACTGGAATTTCAGATACATGTTTAAGAAAACTGAAATTTCAGATACATGTTTAAGAAAACTGAAATTTCAGATACATGTTTAAGAAAACTGGACAATTGGATATTGACCGACTTACTTAACGTTACAGACTTCTGATTAGTGTTGTTGTGTAGTGGAAAGGAAAAAAAATCGGCTTCTCCATACAAAATTATAAAATTGATTGGACAGTTTGTATGGAGAATCCGTTTTTTTTCCTTTCCTGAAAAAAATTCCTGTGGAAAGTTGTTCAGTTTCATCTACTGAGCAAGCCTTTTAAATTTTCGGAAACCTGTTCCTTACACCCTGTATATTTCGATCCAGGGAAAACATTTATGTGATGGGCTTTGTTTGCTTTGTGTCTGCATATATACATATTATACGTTATATGTTTGTATTTAATTAAAACCTATATGTATATGTTTATAAGTTTCTGGTTCCAATAATGTAGTAGGGGCTCCTCGTTTGGGCCGGTTGACCTTGTGTGATTTGTCCCTAGGTATTTATGTGTATTTGTAGAAGAATCAAATGGAAGGTCCGAACGAAGTCGAATAGAAAATAACATTACATATAACGAGAATACTTTTTGCTTAAATGCAGCCAGTAGAGTATGGGAATCCACATTTTATTGCTTCCTTTTTTATTTTTATTGCTTTCCTTTTTTTATAATTATACAAATAAGATACTACCGACCACCTGATGACGTTGCTTTGGGTTTCACTGATATAAAATAACATAGAAGGTTTGACCAAACATCGCAATTTCACATACGAAATATAGATGACCTATTCACGAAATACCAATAACTATTTCGATTAAACTTAATTTCCAAGAACATAAATCAACAGAGCTTCTAATTTTAGTTTAATTTGAACATAACTTCGATATAAAGTTTAAATTAAACTGGTCGAGTCACGAAACTGCCCAGCACCAAAAGGTTAAGGTGACCTAAGGGTCCATTCACACGAACTACTGACAATCGATAGACTCGTTGATGGTGACTTGATGGTCGCGCAACTAAATACTTTGCGTATATGTATGGGCTTGTTGTGGAAGCATTGACTGAGAGGCGGCATGAGTCTTTATGTACATGCCAGTGACAGTTCTCCACAGACACAGAAAATGAAAGGAATCAATAGAAATGGAATTGCGAAGGAAATAGACAAAGATGACGAAAATAGATTGGTTATTCCCGAGTGCACTAGTATCAACGATTAAACCGATTCGTCTGAATGGTGCCTTAGAAGGCTGGGTTTGGTAATAACATGAAACAATTGGCCGACAGAGATGAATTGACGATGGGCAGAAACATTAGAAGAGGTAAAAAAACTTGATTTCAGTTTCGTTGCACATGTAAAGGCGAGGTATGCGCTTACGTCATCATATTATCATCATCGTCTTAATTTGAAGTGGCTATATCTTTTTGGTTATCCTCATAAATTGCGCATATAAACAAAACATCGTAGTTATATGTAAAATAAATCACAATTTTGGTGAAAATTTCGGTTTTCTTATCCTTTAAGATTATCTTACCCCAAGACTAGGATTTTATTATACCCTAAACTGTTTTTAACCGACTTCAAAAAAAGGAGGAGGTTCTCAATTCGTCGGAATCTTTTTTTTTTATGTATGTTCACCGATTACTCGAAGACGCCTGAACCGATTTGGAAAATTCTTTTTTTGTTTAAAACGGTATACTTCACAGGTGGTCCCATATAAATTTTATCGAAATCCATTCAGCGGTTTTTGAGAAAATCAACAAAAACATAGCAAAATTGGAGTTGTTGCGATTGAAGTAGGTTGTTTTTAACGTATTCAGCGTGGTCATATAGGAAGTGAGACTCGGTAATCATGCATTGAAGTGCGGTATTTGAATATTGCGACAGCTACTACAGTCGAGTCGGTTAGATGGTAAGAGATGGCGTAGAACCTTCCTTCCACAGAACCGAAAGAGGTTCTATACGCCATCCCGACGGGGTCCAACTTTATGGACTCGGTTTGGTTGGTGATAGGGCATTTTCTGAGCTCGCTCATCTTGTTAAGCCCGCTTCCATCTTCGGCATCATCATCACTTACCATCAGGTGAGATACTGCCAAGGGCTTACCAATTGAGGGTAAAAAAAAAACTCTTGCGTCGTTATATTTTGGGGCACTGAGCCAGCGAAGTAAGTAAGAAAGTATAGTTAATGGGTTGCCAAATAATTACGTTCATAAACCACAACTTTTGTTGTTTATTGGGGAAGTTTCACTTGATCCGTCCAGCCAAAAACAACATCAACAACGAATATTTTTCTGCCGGACTAAATATTGTAATAACAAACGGATCAAACTGGAATATGTATAATTTATTTATGATTCTGTAAAACTCAAAGTAAAACACTTTTATAACAATAACTAAGAATGAATCAAAAGCTAAACTGTTTAATACCAGTGTAATAATATTTTTTGTATAGTAGCTTTGTTTCTATAAACTAAATTGCATTACACATCGGTGGACGTTGAAACGTAGAAACATAATAAGTAGTTGTAAACATACCTCAAGTGTATGAGTTCATCTTTATTATAATAATAATAATAATACATTACCATTATACATTACCTTTTTGGTACGATTCGAATCACCCCAAATTAATATAAGGAATGTTGTTCTTGTTTGTGGCTCTACACGTAAATAGTTTACGCCTGTTCCACGCCTTTTTTGAAATCGTAATAAAAAAAAACTCATACAAATCTATTAGATTACTAATCTACTCTGTATGATATCAGTAAAGATTTTCAGTAAAGTTGTAAAACAACATTTATTGATTCACGTTTGATTTGCTAAGCTCGTTGATATCTTTTCTATGGGGAATGCTTGTTACTCTTAATGACTCTGACTAAGGAGTATGAGAGCTTTATTTTCTTATTTGCTTTCGACAAATGCCTATATGCGAAATACTTATTTTGTTAACTATACGCACGGTAGAGAGACTCGATATAGAAGCCACTCGATGTACGGAGACGCAAAGTACGATTTAAAAAGAAATTTCGTAATTCTTAAAACTATCAATTGTGAGTATATTATGCCTGTGAGTGAGTACAGTATACAACTAAATATTTTTTAATACAAAATATATTGTACTCTGAATTCATAGTGCTGCTAAGTAAGCATTATCTTTGACTGTACGGGCAGTCCCCGTACAAACGACATCAACGCGACATGTTTTGTGAAATTTTTCACACCCCGGCCAGTTCATATAAATATCGCATTATTGTTTACTACATAGAAATTTGTCACTTCATCATGTCTGTACACGTGTTAATGCCAGTATAGTGTACACTTTAGCTGAAAAAAATACGAGTATATTATCTCTATTTATTGCAATATACATATATTAGTAATGCGGTGCCCAAAGATGGTATTTCATTCACAGGATCGTTCAAAACTATTCCTTTTATAAGAATTGTAAAGAATTTCCTGTTCTTTCATGATTTACTTAAGCTAACCTTTCCACTGAACTCAGTAAGGCCAGTACAAGCATATAATGTATTTCAAATTGCAAGTCCTGTATTACGTACGTGTGTGTGTAAGAACGTAATTATAGTGTGAATAAACGAACGGGGCAGAGGGGAAAGGATTCCGCGCAATTATATGACGTATAATTATATAGTTGGCTATAGTTTGGTATGAGAACTATTTTAGATTAACCGACTATGAGAAAAAAGATGAAATTTTAATAAGAGCCTTGATCTTACTCTAAAGTTTATCGGTACTCCTTCGGCGAGCGCTTCAGCATTCACTCCAATGTGAAATTAAAAAGTGAATTCTAAGGGTGTGTTCAAAAGCTTTCTTTATTTTCATAATTGTTGTCTCCTTTTCTTTCCATTTCATTCTGAATTAATTTCTTTTCACGATCGCTACACTATGCTATGAATTGAGTTTTATTTCCATAATTGACACGAACAAAACATCTTGTAAGTCCGTGTAAACTGTACGTTTAGTTTAGAGCCTCATCTCGGCCGCCACAGACTGCATACAGTTACACTGAACTACTCCACATAGGCGTGTGAGTTCTATTGTCATAACACAACCACCACCTTAACAATGCATCTGTTAAAACCTAAAAGAATCTATAACTCATCACGACAAGGTATAAAGTGGTATAAATCTGCAGAACCTTGGAAAAGTCGTGGTTTTAACTCACAAAACTATATCTTCGTGCACATCAATGAAAATGGGCTTTCCTCCCACGTAATAGAGTTAAAGTGTGCGAATTTGTTGTAGGTTTCAGTGCCACGCTATCGCTGTTATCGTGTGTGGTGAATATGAATTCTAATTCCTTGTGATAAGGTGTGATGGGACGGTAAATTGTGGTGGTGCTGGCGGGTCCCACGCGGCGCGGTCGACGGCATCGGTCAGCGGGTCGCCGGCATGACTGTTCACGTTACTTACACACAAACTTACAGACATTTTCTCTATAGATTGTATACATTTATACAAAATAAGTTTACTAAGTTTGAGGTGGTTTAGTTGTCTTGCACATGCACAGGTACGTTTCAAAGTGCAAATGAAAATATTTAGTAAACTAAAATAAAATTTTCAGGTTTTTATAAACTTTACGATGTTTCAGAAATTTATGCATAAAGTTACGTTAAAAATTTAGCCTTACCATAAATAAGCAACTTATTCGTTACAGTTTTCTGTGGCAACGTGTTTTGTTTATGTACGTGACCACAGAATTAAGTTGTCCGCTAGAGTGGATATTAGTTACAGTTTTCCAGACAGTTCTTTAAAAACTTTAATGTTTCATCAAACCAGTGATGCAACGAATACGAATACGAATATTCGTATTCGCCGAATAGTAAACATTTACCGAATATTCGTATTCGGCGAATACTAATACGAATATTTAAAAACTAATATTTTACGTATAAATGCAACTCTAATTACTGGCAGACTTGGAAAACACGCGTGTAAAAATACGCAGATTTACGTTTATGGAAAGTGATGAAACTTATCTATTAGCAATAGAGATGGGTTTTTGCCCGGGCAGTTTTGAGTAAATGCCCAATAAACGTCCATTTATGCCCATTAATGCCCAATTTATATGGCGCAAATGGACGTTTATTGGGCATTTATTCAAAATGCCCAAAAATGCCCGGGCAAAAACCCATCTATAATTAGCAACGATCCTTGACCCACGGTTCAAAACAAGGATTTTCAGCTCAACAGTGGTCGCTGAAACCGCTCGATCAGTTCTTAACGCTGCTGTTGATGTCAGAGAGGCCGTAAGACCGACAAGACCTCCAGAAGAACCTCAACCGTCGACAAGTAGAGGAATTTGGCAAGTATGCCAAGAAATAATTGAAGAGGCCGAAATGGAAGAGCCAATTTCAATATTTTCTGGTGAGTATGAAAAAAGTTAGAAAAGTTATTAATAGGTAATAGGTACCTACTCTTTGTCATCTACTAATAGTTAAATTTAATTTCAAAATGTATTTTTACAGGGGATTCGCAAACTAAAAACGAAATAGATGCTTATCCAAAGCTCCCAAATTTATCGCCGACTGCTGTACCACTGGCCTTTTGGCGAGAAGATGTCCATTTTCCAAGTCTGAAAAAACTCGCCCAAAAATATTTTTCACTGAAGCCATGTACAGTCTCCTCAGAAAGACTTTTTTCAACGTCTGGGAACATTCAAAGTGAAAAAAGAAATCGCCTAAAATCAGAAAATCTACAAATTTTATGTTTTTTAAATACAAAATTGCCTATTGTAAATTATTAGATGAATAGAAATTTATCAAATAAATTAGTCTTTTATTATCATGGCAAAATATTCGTATTCGTATTCGCCGAATAGTAGGTTTGATATTCGTATTCGTATTCGTAAAAGTACTATTCGTTGCATCACTACATCAAACCAATAAAACAAAGTTTTCAAACTTTAAATGAACCAAAAGAAAAATCTAATTTAAGTGTATTTCTCTGAAACCTTTAATGCCTGGAAAGCAATATACGACAGCTTTTCTTTTTCTATGAAATAAATAAATATTTTTTTCTCAATATTTTTGTTTAGTAAAATTATATTTTTTTACGGTATGGTCTCAATTTGGTTACAAACAAAATCCTTCAAATTGAAAAATAATTCTTCTCGCTTTGCAAACACTTCCCGAAACGTTGAGTGTACAAGTCCCGTGTGGTAGGGACTTTGTACTAGGTAGAAAAAATTTACGATTTAAAAGCATGTGTAAAGCATCTAATTAAATAAAAAAATATTTTGAGTTTGAGTTTGAGCGTAATAGGTATAACTCCTCGTCTGAAGCGCTAAAGCCGCATCACGTCCAAAAAGAAAGAAATATGACCGCAAAGTTTAAAAACATAGATCTTCGTGCCATGTCTAGCTACTTATCGTCTTAACCTTAACTTGAAATACTAATATATGTCTAAATAGGTTCGTATGTAGCAGTATATTCAATGTGCCAAGGACATGTCTCTTTTGTCCTCTTATAAGGCTACATTTGCGTTAGAAACAATGCAAATAAGCAGCTCAATAATTAAATTATCATTAAAAAGGCAAGGTGATAAAATTACAATGTGTTTTTTCTTGTCTCTTAAAGTAGAGTTTCACGTGTGATTTACCACGCATATAATGCATTTTGCGTGTTGAAATTCGAATTATGGAATTCGATGGAGATTAGCATTAACGTTCTTGCAAATAAACAATTATCTTATTAACAATGTTTGTTTATTTAACTATTTTAGCCGGAGGGGCTATTGATTGATATTTGATAGAAAAACTTTTAGAAGGCTAGATAAAAAATAATTATGAGCTGAAGTTCAGTGGCTATTGATATTTGATAGAAAAACTCTTTTAATAGGCTAGATAAAAAAATAATTGTGAGCTGAAATTCACAAAATTGCTCACCTACTAAACGTTCATAAACCAATAATTGTTTTGTTTTCCATGTCATTAAAAATCACAAAATAAGGCCATTAATGACGCTGAAAAACTATGACGTCACATCTTGGTATTTCAAATATTCACAAACATCGGCAGTTTCCTTAGATCTCTAATTCACAGCTGATTCAAATCATTCGATGTTCAACAGAAACCGAAAGTGTTTCACAACCATCAGCGACCATCCTTCATCAGAATCGAAGATAAAGAGCGCTGTAATAAGCGTTATTAGCGGATAACGAGACTATTACTATTGTCTTACGTTTTTCACGCTTCAGTTGTTACACATAAATATGTATGTATGCTGGCGTATTAACATATTAGTTACATTAGCTTGTACCCAAAATGATTCACTTCATGCAAAATTGTGGAAATATTTTTCGGTCTGTTTGTGTCGTTGCTGTTGTTGAATCGAAACTCTTCAATAACTTGACAAATAACAGTATTTTTAGAGGAGGCTCGATTCATGACCCGTGATATTAGCTGAGGTTCTTTTTGTTATGGGACTTTCTTTAAGAAAAGTTCACTAACACGGTTCACAATTCATGGTATGCCCATTGGTGGGACTTTTCCCATATCTTGGAGAAGGTCATACATGTACCTACACACGGGGGGCAAGTCCGCATTTGTTAAGTGAACCTTTAAGGTTTAGTTGCGAACCCCGCTGTCATAAATGTATAAATAATAGACAATTTTTAAGTAGTTATCTTTCTGCTTCGATTATTTTATAAAACTACAACTTATAAAGTTAATTAGACCTAAAAAGATATACGTACATCTTGATTAGTTATACATACTTAGGTAACTTAATGAAAACTGTAATAAACGATTACGCGCGGTATGCTACGTAGACAAAAATGTGCAGTCTTTAAATGGTATAAATAGTATTTTAGCATAATAGCCAATTGGCTAAGGTCATTAGAAATTAGTTTATCCTTAAACCTTCAACTGTTTATTAGGTAATTAAATATACATTGATAAGTTAACAAAAAACAACTGTTCTGTTTAAATGGGCACTCCGAAAAGTCGGGAGGAAACGAGTGCGCTTACAATAATTGAACAATACAATCGAATTGTATTCACAATAAGCCATTTGTAATAAAAAAGAAAACTTGTTTATACAACTTGTTATTAAAAACTTTTTCAAACAAAAAGCTCATCATCTAGCCACAGTGTACCTATTATGCCACTATGTATTGTATTAGGACCCTTTTTAAAATTGGGTACTTTACTGCATCAACAATTATTTCGTAAATATTTTTCACGAAATACTTAGCCCTTTAATAGAAACAGTGGATAAAGTGACTTTGTTACTGACTTGATTTAAAATTCGGGCTTACCTACCAAAACTTCAAGAAGTCGACCAGCTGATCGACCAACTTTCAATTTTTTTTTCAAATTGACTAAGGGCTTCAAAATCAAAATCAAAATCAAATTCAAAAGTACAAATCGTAGTTTAATTAGTTGCCAGAACCTTTTAAGACACCCTAGGTAGTAAGTGATTGTACATTTAGTTTTCTGTGGATTGTACCAAGCACGAGCGAACAGTTAAGTAAGACGAAATAAAGCACGTAACGGTCCATTGTTCCAAAGAGCCTTTTACTTATTGACTCAAGGGCCGTGTGTGATTGTTCTTGGAACACGTTTTGATCCTCTAACCATAGAGAACGGAAGTGTCACACACGCGTAAGGCACCTAATGGCATAATAAGACACGATTTTTACTTCCACCGTCCGTTTTAGTGTGCCTTGCAGAATAAAATTGTGTTATCTGATTGTTTTGCATCAATGAGGCCTAGCTAGATAAGTTTACAATATAAAAGTGAACTTTCATGAGCTTTATAAAGGCCTTGGTTAGAGTTATCGCTCATGCATTACCAGTGTAGAACCTTATTATGCAAGGTCTGACTGGGTAAGTAAGTACCACTACACGCTCCCTAGAGCTACATACTTGTCGCCAAGCAGTGCGCTGTGTTCCGGCGCGGCGAGTGGGGACTGAGTGAGCGTATTATCGACATAAGAGACATTCCATTTTTAACCGACTTCAAAAAAAGGAGGAGGTTCTCAATTCGTCGGAATCTTTTTTTTTATGTATGTTCACCGATTACTCGTAGACGCCTGGACCGATTTGGAAAATTCTTTTTTTGTTTAAAAGGGTATAAGGTGGTCCCATATAAATTTTATCGAAATCGATTCCGCGATTTTTGAGAAAATCAACAAAAACATATCAAAATTGGAGTTGTTGCGATTGAAGTCGGTTGTTTTTAACGTATTCAGCGTGGTCAATTATAGCCCTCTAGGATCGGCGGCATGGCACTGATAACTCTTACAATTGCCCGTATATGCATTTTTGTATCGAAAAAGTTATTCATACACACATTCCTTATAATAAAATAAATTCCGACAATATAGGATCAGTAAATATATTCATTTCAAATAAATTTAATCATAAGTATAAGGTCTATCAAAATAAGCTGAACCTATTTAAACTGGACTTAAAAAAAATACGATTATGCTTAGTTTGCCGATCCAAAAAAAAAACCCAACGTGACTATGGTTTTCGTAGAATTTTTTTTTCATAAATACAAGCCACAGTTGAAATAATTACAGCTGCTTATATCAGAACTTTTATAACACTGTTGGGAGACACATTTTTCTAGTGCTTCTTTAAGACTAAAAGTTTCGTCGATGAAGCTGTTCTGTCTTGTTTGTATTCAAAGGCTTAGTCCATTGCGAATTCTCCAAGGTGTGTCACATAAAACCGCTAGCTTAGTCCGTGATTCGCTCGTCAGCTGACCGCACCGTTAGAACTAATACTAATTGGCTTACGAAAACTATACGTTATGCGCATGCAACTGCCTTTAAGACCGGTATCGATGTATTAGCAATCATAACTGTTGTATTTAGTATAGTACTTATAAACTAGCAATGTGATTTGATTTGGTACTGCTAGTTTATATATCTGTGGTACTGCTATAGGAATTCGTAACACATGAGCTTTTGTGGTTTCGCCTAGGTTCAAAGCTGAAATGTGTAAGTAAAAGTCAATTTAATTGTTGAAACAGAACTTCTATAAACTTATTGAACTGATCAGATAATGGCGTATATTTTTATTTAGGAAATACAGAAACATTTCAGCAAATTTTCAGAAAAAGAATAGGATATTTGACAATAGTTTTCCTTCTAGAACAGCAGAAAACATTGCATTGTATATTTGCGTTGATGTCTTTTGTATGGCCAAGCCTTGTCTTGTTATAGGTATTGTATTGTAATAAATAAATACGATTAAAACCAAAAAGTGTAAAACAAAACTTCCACAGCTATTTTTGTTATGTGATAGGTGGTAAACGAGCAGACGGATCAACTGATGTCCATAGACACCCGCAACACCAGAGGAATCACAAGTGCGTTGCCGAATTTAATTTTAAGGAAATCACGCCGCTGCGTCAACATTACTCTATCCAAGTCATCAATATGTTCAAATCGCGATTTTCTCCGAAGCTGCTTTAAATTTTTTAATTTAATTGTTTTCAATTACAAGTATGTGTGCACAGAAGTTAACGACTTAGCTTTAGCTTTTTATGCTAGCTATAACTAATTCCCTATAGGGCACTGACTACATGTACTTAGGTTCACTTTTGATGAACACTTCGACTTCGAAGCCTCAGTGGTTTACTGTATCTGTGGCTATATGTTAGGTAACGGTAGTTTTACGTTTGCGCTGTGTTTTGCAGGTTTACGAGAAATCACTACATGTACTCTAAACATAGGTGAGAATACGGGAAATAGTTTGGAATTGATGTGTACAGTTGTGGACCTATTACACAATACAGGGTGTTAAAAAAAGTGCGTTTTAAATAAGGTGTTATTCAGAATCAAGTATAGAATAGAGGAAAAATATTTTTAAAAACTGAGGTTCAATTTTTTTTCAGTTTCAGGGGACCGAAATTGTTTTGGCGTATGTTACACGTATGTATGTACTTTATATTTAATTGGGTTATTTTAGGTATTGTATCGGAATCATATTTGTTTTTTTCTGAAACTTAACTGAAATTTATAAAAAATGTCAAAGGAAAACAATTTACACAAACTTCAATTTAATAAAACGTAAGTTATTCCAATATCAATATGTGGACAAGTCCCAAATTCGTTGATGTCTCGTTTCCGTTGATTTGTTGCTCTTTACAAATGTGGACAAAGTCCAAATTTGTGGATGTTGTTCGGCTAGTGGCGAACCTGATGTCTTTCAAAGACCGCGGAAGGAGCGCCCCAATGCGAGAAGGCTGATGCAACTTTCGCAATACCTAACCATTTCTTGGTAAGAATTCGTGATTCTGCAATCATTTGTTGTCTCCCTTTCTCTTGCTTTAACTTTAAAAGGTTTGAAAGCGACCGCGAAATTGGCATCAAAAATAATGCTTTTAAAATACAAATGCGTTTGGCAGATGATGCATATAAATAGAATTAAAGAAATAAATCAAATACGGTTGACATAATTTTGTAGGATTCCCTGTATATGATATGTATCTAGACACTGATATAAATAAATGTAAAGATGTTATACACCCAGACGTAGATTCCTATGTCAGATTGTCTAGTTCTCCAGCCTAAATAATGGATTTTGGAGTGCAAGATACCGTTATAGTCTTGTTTTTCTTCTTTCACGTTCATTACTTCAATGTGTGTCATCTTTATGACTTAATACTAATACCTATGTAATACTCATAATACTAATATGTATTATAAATGCGAAAGTGAGTTTTTTTATTTGTCCTTCAACAATTTTAACAAATCAAATTGAGAAAGCAACGATATTTATTGCTATAATCACTATTTAATCGGTTTCATTGAAATCTGATGAAGAAGATAGAGGGCGGGCAACAACATAGAATTTTGTTCCGAAAACTCATTTCTGTGCTCGCGAGAACTTGTGGCTTATGCACCGTATCCTCAACGACATTCATAAAAAAACGACGTCCACGTAGACGGAGCCGCGGCTAAAAGCTGTTTTAATAAAATAAAATAAATAATTAAAATAAAAACTTTAAAAAATTCACTTAAACGTCAAAGGCATGTATAATAGCTGTTTGTTATGATTTATTACTAGCGGGATTTTGTTGTTTGATAAAGATATTACATACATATATATGTAGTTACTTATTTGATAATAATTTTGTCGTCAGGTTAAGTTAGTAAATGTATTTAGTAACGGTTGCTTGATCGCCACCCGAGTACTGTTTATCTGCCCATTCAATCTCAATTTAAAACCGCATCAACTAAACTTTAAAGACTATATTCGAATGCTTTAACATAATCACTTTGATATGACGTTCTCATATCATGAATGGGTAAGGTGATTTGTGCTGTAAATCAGCGGAGAAGAGTTGGAATTGCAGTAAAAGGCGGACAGATAGCACCTTATAGGGCTGTCATGGTTATTTAGAAAAATAATATGGGTAAGCGTTAGGTACTTAAATTCAGGATGGATATTCAGATAAGTAAAGAAAGTAAGTTAGTAAGTATTTATGTAAATTAAGTATTAAACGAACCTTTGGTGAAAACTGGTGGAACTCCATTTCATTAAATACGTTCTTAAAATACCTGAAAAAATGATGGTTTTGCTTAGAAAACTGCACAATCTTACCCGAGGAACCAATACTCAGTTCGCGAATCTTTTGCGAATTGAAATTATTTTCTTTACGAAACCAATTAACAAATAAATACACAGCATAAACTGGGTCCGAAATATGAAATTTTATACTTGCATGATCTAGTTTAATACGTGCTGTGGACATCCCTGATGCATAGTATGCAGTTAGGCTGATATCTCGCGCATACGTCTAGCCGTCTAGATCTAGTTGCGCAACATATCGTCGGTATGCGTCTGTTATGTTTAGTTTGCCGCTTATATTGAATGAAATATCGATTCGATTTATCTGAAATTGATTTATATTGATTTATAGATTTGTTGAGTATATTTAATATCAAAAAATCTAAATCAAAATGTTTTTTTATTTAAGCAGATGCTATACACATTCTTTTAAAACATCATATTTTCTACCTAGGCCTAGTACAAAGTTTGTATTATACAACTCGGAACTTGTACACTCCTCATATAAACCAGAAGATATCGTTGGGCATAAGCCCCCACTATAGACTTCTATTTAGCACGGTTATGAGCCACATTATATTCGAGTACTTTATCAGGCTTCCCGCAAGCTTTTTCAACTCGTATCGTCTCCACCCCACTGCTAGGGTGAGATTCCCCATTTCTCGGATAGGTTAGGTCAGTGTTTTTCAACCTGTGGGTCGC
Source organism: Coleophora deauratella (assembly GCA_958295455.1). Lineage (NCBI taxonomy): Eukaryota > Metazoa > Arthropoda > Insecta > Lepidoptera > Coleophoridae > Coleophora > Coleophora deauratella. The sequence continues at coordinate 4,738,252 of OY282409.1, read as the reverse complement.
GACCCCCAGGGGGGTCGCGAAGCCTTTCTCAAGGGGTCGCGGGTAAAAGAAAAAGTAGTGTTTGTAGGTCTTACGCTGCAATGAAAAAATACGATTTTAGTAAAAAGACTGAGCCTGTTTATTTTTGAACAATTTTTTCTATTTTGGAGACGATAATAACTTAATAATTTTCTACTTGAAGAAAATTATAAACGTAGTCTTTCAGGTCACTGACATTTTGTATGTTTATGGGCCTAGAGAGGGTCGCAAGAATTTTTTAATTTTTATGGGGGTCGGGTAATGAAAAAGGTTGAAAAACACTGGGTTAGGTCATTCTTGTATGTGGAGTATGGTCTATGAGAAGAGACTCGTTCCCTAGAAGTGGAGATACTACGGGTTGTCAACGAAGCTTACCGACAGACATTGTTCATAGAGATATTCCTGGCTCCATAAACATGAACACTAATTAACTTGTACCTTCCAGCATACCATACAAATTTGTATGGTAGATTGCACAAGCCATTGGAATTGCACTGACTAGGCATAAACGGCGACATGCAAATGCCAGTAAGTGGTACACCGTAGGAATGCGGGTTCGACTCCCGGCCTCGTCATCCTATTATCGCTCTTAACACTAAAGCGATAACGTTCACGAGTTCCGCTGTTAAATGCAAAGGAAAACAGTGACCTTTGAATAGTTAGCGATGGTATTTTCAATTGGTAATGAAGGTGTTTGGCGTGAGATTGGCCAAGAGATTCGGTGATTAACATATGTAGTGTATATAATAGTGTTAAAATAATGACTATGACTTAAGTAAGAAACATAGAAGTACCTGTACCTCTACCATATCCTCCTCCTTGCGTCGTATTCCTCAGTGATGAGGGTCGTGACGTGACCTCCCTTTGGCAACACTTTTTCGTTGATGATCTTTCGCCACTTCGATCTGTCTTCGGCAATGTGCAGAGCATCGTGGAGGTCCGTAATGAGACTCTATCATATATCATCTAAAAACGCCTTAAACTATGTATTTTAATTGAGGCTTCGAATTTTCTCTGATGAATCCATACTCAGTTCGCGAAAATAAACTTTGATCTCCCATGCTAAGCTACCCGAACAGATGATCAACTTGTCAGAAAAGTCTAAAAGCTTTTCCGCGAATGCGCGCTATAGTCAATAACTATTATAGGTTCTTTAGATTATAAAGTTATTCATGAGTGATTTCATAAGTATACGTATTTATATAGTCCTCTTCACCGTGTCCGTCGACAGCGACTCCGTCAATCGTCTTTGTCCAGATTGTGAAATATCGTCCATGCGTAGAACGTGGCCGGATGATCTCAGCTGATGTTTTTAAGTATAAATCTCCAGTTAAAAAGTATCAACTGATTTTGTTAGACCTTATGTACTTAATCGATGGATCAAACTTGACACTCTTTTGCAATGATTTGTTTTAAGCCTGCGGCATAAATGGCGTGCGCTAAAATAGTAGAGGTCAAACCCCCACCACTAGATTAACGAATTAATTACTTCGTGAATGTCATATTTTCGATATGTGTAATTAAATCAGTACGTTGGTTACCTTAAGAAAGTGACACATCAAAAGATAAAAGGCATTACTTGTTTTAAAACTTTATAATCGATCATATCGTCTCAGCGCAATGTGTCCTTTTCTCGAAATGTCCTTTCTCAAAATATCCTTTTCTAGATATCTGAGAATAATAATGAGTTTCATATATTTACTTTAAAAATAATTTAATCTATTTGTTAGTAATAAACAATTACAGAATTATACATAGGTATAACGTTTTTATTTTACTTCTAAAGTTCTCCTTGAGTTGGTACATGCTTATTATTAAGTTTGTTACGTATTTAATCAGATATTGAGAAAAGGACTTTTCAAGAAAAGGACATTACGAGAAAAAGGCCTTTTAGAGTAACATATATTTTGAGAAAGGACATTTCGAGAAAAGGACATACTGTGCTGAGACGTATCCTATACCTACCTGCTGCTTTAAGATTTAACACCATGCACCAATCACTGAGCTCACTTAATATTCAACAATACACACCCAAGTATGAATGGAAACCGGCACTTAAGTGGGTAAATACTTTCTACCTCATATGTGCCTCCTCACTCTCCCATGGTCTGTGGTCTGTGCCGGGCGGTCTGCTGGGTAATTTGATTAATGGCCGCTGTACTTGCGTATGCGCCGTTATTTAATATTATATGAGAATACAGAGCCGAACGTAGGTGTTTTCGAGGGTCAAAGAGAAAATTATGGACATTTTCCTCGCTAGGTAAAGATACGAATTGTAACCGAGTGGCGACCAAGAGCAGTTCAACCATAGTCTGTATTATAACAGTTAGTAATATAAGAACTAACAGTCAACAAAAAACATTGTCTTGAGATAAATATGTAACATTACACAAAATAGTTACAAAAATGGAGGTAAACTTGAAATGTTATCAATTGCAGCTTTTGATGATGATCCCCAAGAAATGAGAACAAAGGTAAATGACGATACATACGAGTACATACCTTACTGTTTAATTAATACTATTCAGTATAATCTCACAGTTTATTATAAGATAAGCATAATAAAAATGCAAATGTATGGAGTATTTTACTTAAAAATGGCCCTGGTGAATGCTGTATCAAACGGGTAACATCAAAAACCGGATAAAAATACGTCTTGTCAATGGCAAAAGATGAATATGTTAATTTTAACCATGTTAACGGGACTTTGAAGCAATAGAATTTAAGAGGGAGTCGGAGGTCCAGTACCGCCATCATAGCTTGTTTTTATTTATTTATTTAGAAACGAAATTGTGCAATAAAAATTACGTGGTTTAATTTTGTTCCACATTATAGGATTAAATTTTTGAATTCAGATCACAATTTTATAGATGCCAAAAACTGATTTCTTACATTACCTATATGGGCAGCGGTAATCGCTTACCATCAGGTGATCCGTCTGCTCGTTTGCCACCTCTGCCATAAAAAAAATGCGAGTTAACTTGTACGAGTTTCTTTTTAAAAGTTACCTAACCATGAGTTATTTATTGGTAATCTTCGTGAGTAAAATATTATTTTTCAATGTTTTGTGGCTATTAACCTAATAGTTTAATTCAAAAATTGAGCATGACAGGTTTTTGAGCACGACACGGTTTACTTTCGCCTTAATAATATAGGTTCATGATTACATTCTCAGGTTCCCAGGCCAATGATGTGTACACGCCGATATTAAGGAGTAGTGCTTACTGTGAGCGAATTAGCTACTTACGTGCTAATCAGTTCTATAGTACCTGTAAAACAATTAGCTTAAATTTTACATTGAACCACTTTTCTTCGAAGTATTCGAAACTTGACCAATCAGCAGATTGATTTATATGAAAAATCCATTTAATTTTGAGATTTTGTATAATGAAACAAATTATGTTGAATTTCATGGATAGAAGCTTATCTTAAAGTATTGCTAGATCACTGCCTTTGCAGTTTATTTCGTCCAAGGTGTTGCATACAGTCGGATACGTCAAAGAAGTACTAGTTTAGAGTAAAACTTAAGTAATTTTGATTGTAGGTAATTTCAGAAGGATCCATTAATAAATTCAGCATGAAATCTTATCAAAAGGAGATTATAATGTCTTGGTTAATGGTATATTTGTTTTCAACACGAGCGTAGACCGAGAAACAATTTTGACAATTTCCTTGCGTTCTTATTGATTTTTTTGGCGGCACACTCCAATGACGAGTCTCAGAGTCTGTCGAGAAAGTAAAATACACAAAAAAGTGGACTGGCGAGTTTCTCCCGCCAAAACTGAGAGCAGTGACCGATTGACATTCGATCGAGCGAGCATCGTCTGCGACCGCATTGCGGCTGGTTTGGAGGAAAAATAATTGGGAACGTGTTTTTTGTTTGTGTCAGCCTCCATGGAGTTGAGATTTTCTGAAGTAGCTTTAAAATTATAGGCATATATAAAAATAACATATTAAGGAGCCCCTGTGTACCCCTGAGACCGTTCCACCCAAATGTCGCCCAGTGGCAGCTGCGTTTCCTCTTTGGGTGTCCAGGGAATCGCGCTGGGCCAAGAAAGACGCCCCAAGTCTCGAACGAGATCTTTGGCTTTACTGCAGATATTATACCTATATTGACATAATGTTACGAAGAAACAAAAACAAAAAGCGACTTCAAATTTTTTGCGGCTTTATAGAGTCCTAGTAAGATGTTGTGACCAAATGGTGTTAACAAAAATTACATTACCAAAGATAGTTTAATCAGTTACAGTATGATATAAATCATAGAAAAAGAGTTGCGATTCGGTAAAAACAAATTAACTTGGTTGGCCAAGCTAGCCTTTTTAAACTGAAGCTTTGCACTAAAAGATTGCATGTTTGCGCCTACCTTGTCTCTGCTACCGATCCAATTATCGATTAATCGCTAATCTGACAACAAATTATAGAGATAAATAGCGATTCTGCAAGGATACCTACGATTGCGTGAAAGCTGTAACCTTGGGTAGGCGTAGCGAGCGACTAGCGTGACTCCGTAACCTAGAAACTACGTCATCATCGAACTGTATTCGATATTTTTGTAGCGGTATCGAATTGTTGCTCCGGCTTCTGATGTCCAATTTTGTAATAAGAATTTATTTTGAATTCAATATTGATAAATTAGGTAATGTTACAAATTCATTAGTGTGGCATTATTGGTTGGTTTTTTAAGGTGGACCTATAAAGTACCTACCTAGTAATAGTAGACTAGCAAATTATCAGAGTAGCAGATACCACATAAAGCATTGCGAAATGTAAACATGGGTATAAACAGAGACATAACATAAGGGCATAGGGCATTTCCTGCACGTGGTCAAACATGAAACTTTAATTATTTTATTAACGTTTTTTTTTATAAAAATCATACATACATTTTAAATACATTTTAAAATAACATGTTGGTAAATTGGTTTAAAAAAATGTTTACTGTTAAACTAACAACAATTTAATATACATTTCCATTGTAGTCAAATACCCTATTTAGCTGGGTTATGACAAAATAAAACTGCACCCTCGATAATGACGATAACTGACATGTTACTTCTACGTCATTTTTTAGGTATCACATAAAGGCGAGTATTTTCATAAACTTATGATGTTTTCATAAAATTTTTGTGCTGACAGAAATCGTGAAATACTTTAAACTCATTATACGTATACAAAGTAACAAAAACACATAAGACTATACTTGATTTAATAATAATAATAATATCCGGGACAAATCACACACGGTCATCTGGCCCCAAACTATAGGATTCCCTGTACTATGGGAACCAGAGATTCATATACATACACATATACATTTAAATACATACATATATAGATATAATACACCCAGACACAGAGCAAACAAATCGAATCGAAATCGAAATCGAACGCACCACTCTCGAATCAGTAGTCAGGAGTGCTAACTACGGAGCCACAGAGTCTGTCTATTTGCCAACTTTGTATGGGACTTGTTTTTTTTCAAGATTTTTGTAAAATCATATGGATTGTCCAGTGTGATGAAGAAGCCCCCGTTGTACGCCTATTTTGTTAACTCCATTTAGCTTAGATATTTCACACACAAAAACGAATAACAAGTCACACGGTTGAAATCGAATCTATGTCTGCCTAGCAGTCAAGAGTATTAAGCCAAGAGCTTTACTGGGGTAGAGATAGGATGATTACATTTATGTTGAGCCTTGATAGGAGTCTTATAGTATGCAGCAATGTCCACTTATTGTAGCAATGTCAATAATTGTCTATGAATTCTACCTTGCTGTATGTACGTCGTATGAGGAAAAAAATCGCAGCAATAATGAGCTCTAACTAAATTAAGTCATTTCGAACCAGGCATTATTCTAAGATTTATAATTTTAAACAACAAGGCTGCTCTTCGTTTTTTTTAACGTTTTATTGAGATATCGCTACCTTCTCTACTTCAGTTTATGTTTGTTATGTTCTAAATAGAGTTAAATTCAATATGTATTGAATGAATTAACCATCCGACTGATTTCGGCCATGGTGACCACTTCGATACTTGTCGGCTTGGTGGCACTGGTGCACCCGAAGATATACCTACTATACTGTGTTGTTGTATCAAGTGTAGTGGGTAGACACATGGATAATAGATTGTTATTCAATGCACGCGCGACTTCGTGAATTAGCAACGCATACTTATGCATCGCCGGCCGTGTTAGAAACTTAAAATTTCATGGCCAACGGCTTTCGTTGCTTTAATCTCGCTTGTTGCAATGTTAAACGTTGTCTCGTTTACCCTTGAAGCCTTTTGGAGAATGAGGAAGAACGTGAATATCCTCATTCGTCTGGAGGTTTTACAAATATATGTTTCGTATGGCGCCGGGCGGGCGTTGACGTTGACAACATTTATTGGAAAAATTAAAAATGTCGTAAAAAAATATTCCAATAAACTGTTTGTGGGCCGTTTGGCCTGACTATCAAGAGTCTTGCTCCATACACACATTTTTGAGCCCAGTTTGTAAGTTTTACAAATGAACTGAAAATACTAAAATATTCCAATAAACTGTTTGTGGGCCGTTTGGCCTGACTATCAAGAGTCTTGCTCCATACACACATTTTTGGGCCCAGTTTGTAAGTTTTACAAATGAACTGAAAATACTAAAATATTACAATAAACTGTTTGTGGGCCGTTTGGCCTGACCATCCCGAGATATGGGAAAAGACTTTTCCTCCATACACACATTTTTGAGAGCAGTTTAGAGCTGCGAGATTCGAGAACAGTACAGCTGCCAAAAGTTGTTGAGCTCTTAGCATCACCCGGGGGCCACGTGTAGGGTTATCTAAAGTAGCTCCTACGGATGTGGAGTAACATCGACGCCACGGAATTCGATTAGCTATCCCACGGAAATCACCTGAGAAAATATATTCTAGATCCTTCTCCATGTCACAGGTTACGTGCAAAATTTCGACAAGATTGGTTGAGGTATTGATGCTCTAAGACAAATAAATTTTTCACTTTTATATTAAAGGCATTAGTTAGGATATTGGTTTGTTTTGTTTTGTCTAATTGTTTATTGCTGATTTTGTTTAGCGATTTTTTCTCTAAACATCTGTGTAGAGTTTAAACAATTTTAAAACAGAATAACTAAATGAAAATTATACATGCGTGAAGATATTAATGATCAGATTATCATCATAATCATAGAGTACATTTTAACTTTCACTTACATTCTGCACTTAACACAGTAGGTATGTTATACGGGTATTACAGAAACAGTTTTCATTTTCATACATTCGTTCGCTTAGTGTAGCATAACTGACCTAAAAACGTTGATATTGCTAATCTAGAAGAGGTATTTTAGCAGGTATGCAATATCGAGCAATCTGTTGCAAGCTATGTGCATAAATGTAAATCAGGTTAGATTGGTCTGTGGATTGGTGCTCGTAAAAATACTTATTAAAGTTTACTTAACCTTTGCCCGATAAAGTGACTTGAAATTGAGGAAGATATTTTTAACTAGCTTCCGCCCGTGACTTGGACTTAATAATAGGGTAGAGAAAGAAAATGTTGAGGTGGCGCCATGTAGTGATGAAGTGGAAATTTTGAGTTTTTAGGCATTCCTTCGGGAGCCCTCGAGTTTTCCGGGATAAAAAGTATCCTTTGTGTTAGCCGAGTGCGTTATCTATCTACCTATCAAATTTCATCCAAATCCGTTCAGTAGTTTCGGCGTGCAAGTGGAACTTAAAAATAAACAAACGAACATCCAAACTTTCGCATTTATAATATTAGTTATATGAGATGAAAGGTTAGGATAGAAGTAGTGTTGGGTGGGCAGCATGTAGATACTTTCTGCCTTCAGTGGCTCGACAGTTGTAACTCGAAGTGCTAAGCGGTCTCAGATTCGCATCCTGGGATACCAATATACCATGCAATTATTCGAAACTTCCTCAATTGTTACTTTTTTAGGACACCTATCTATTAGGATAACAAAATAGTCATATCGAAAACAAGATTCTCCAAGTGTCCAGTAGACTTGCGTAGTTCAAGCTGATGATTTAGGTACCTACATATTTTATGATTTTATTAGTGAGACGTTTGTCTTAGTTCAGAATAGCATTATAGACAAAGTGAATTGTATTGTTTTTATTATGGGTGCTATCAGGCGTGCAATGTGACGTGGCGGTCACATGCTATGAATAAAATTAAGTGACAGGGTTGTAATTGGGATTAAGATTGGGGAGGTTTACTGTTAAACTATAAAAAACTATATTCATCATCATCCTGGTAATTTCCGAACGTACTACATTAAACTTACCACTTTTCTAGACTACACAAAAAAATTAACGTTGAAATTGAGAACAAAAAGTTGAATGAATTTATTTTCCTCTAATTAAGTAATTATAATGACATCGATCTCACTGTGTCAATTTGTTAAAATTTGAATTCAAGCGTATACTAGTGGTTCCTTGATAAATAAATGGCCAATAGCCAACAAAGCGAGGTCATGACCCCAGCGCTGCAGGTCACTGAATCCGACCCTGGGATGCGCATACGCAACTCGAGACACTGTTTGCATAGTTGTATGTAGAAAGTAAGACGTTTGCATATTCGTTTACTAATATGGCTTGACCAGCACGATTTTCTATTTGACCTCGTATTAGAATAATATAAGGAAGTTGCTATATTGCTGTAAACAGTTCTAAATAAAATCACGTAGTATCAGAATAGTAAGATAAAAAACATAAGCCTGCTTTTGATGTCGTGCAGTCGGGTACAAAGCCACTACTTGGGGAAGTGAGAAGTGATTAGTGGGTGCAAGCGAAACTTTTCCTTTGACTCGTAGATGACTTATTATTTGATGACTTTTACATTTTACTAATATGTATTTCCAATTATTTCAAAGAACAGTTACTAACAAAATGACTGTCTAATAGCACTAGCACCCGTGTCATTTTTATACATATTCAGCCTTATCTACCATATACTTGGTACTTGGTCTGGGCCGGCTCGACCGGAATGATACCACGGCTTCACAGAAAACCGGCGTGAAGCAACGCTTGCGTTGGTTTTCGCCGAGTGAGTGAGGGTACCGGAGGACCAACATCCCCTCCCCCCAATCCCCCAATTTTAATCGTAAACACCGAATCGACACCATTATGCCTGTGTACGTAGCTGAACTATGTATGATAGTTTCATGCTCTAAAGCGTAATCAACCCTAAAACTTTGTGACATATTAAGTTTGGAATACAGTCCAGTTAGGTAGGTCCAAATTCGAGAAAAAGATCAATCGTCGAATCCAACTCGGCTGGGCAGCGTTCGGGAAGCTTCGCAATATCTTCACGTCCAAAATACCGCAGTGTCTCAAGACTAAAATCTTTGACCAGTGTGTGTTGCCAGTGATGACATATGGATCCGAGACATGGTCGCTTACTATGGGCCTCATAAGAAGTCTCAAAGTCACCCAAAGGGCGATGGAGCACACTATACTCGGTGTTTCTCTACGTGATCTGATCAGAAATTAGGAGATACGTAGGAGAACTAAAGTTACCGACATAGCTCTCAGAATCGCTAGTATAAGTGGCAGTGGGCAGGGCACATAGCTCGTAGAACAGATGGCCGTTGGGGCAGTAAAGTTCTCGAGTGGCGACCGCGCACCGGAAGACGCAGTGTGGGCAGGCCTCCGACTCGGTGGACCGACGACCTGGTGAAGGTTGCGGGAAGTCGCTGGATGCGAGCCGCACAGGACCGGTCAGAGTGGAAATCCTTGGGGGAGGCCTTTTTCCAGCAGTGGACGTCTTTCGGCTGATAGATAGACAAGTGAGTGCGATTAACTCACTTGACACCTTTATTTAATTCTAAGTTACAAAACAATTCGCGTTAATTAAGTTTTACGCGTGAGTAACGCTTGTCTGTGGAGGTTCGTGCAAAGAGACTATTCTTTATTGTTGTTGTGTAATCATTCATTTATTCACGATATGTCTTGTATTTGTGGTGATACTCTCGTTTTATGAGCTCTGCATTAGAATACTTCTTTGTCGTGGTTTGATACGTTTGACTCGCTATTGTAAATTATCGCAATACTTGAACTCTTTATAAGATTTTGTTATTCTGTTGTATGAAGATGTTGATTTTCCGAATAATAATAATAATATCCGGGACAAATCACACACGATCATCTGGCCCCAAACTAGGATTCCCTGTACTATGGGAATCAGAGACTGATATACATACACATATACATTTAAATACATACATATATAGATATATACACCCAGACACAGAGCAAACAAATCTGCTCATCACAGAAATGTTTGCCCTGGGTGGGGACCGAACCCACGACTCTCGGATCAGTAAAAAAAAAAGTACGGTAATACATTTTATATCTAAAGTCTAACAACAGCAGCTTACAATATTTAATCCTCAAGTTTTGACTAATGAAATTGAACAAGTTTCTCGAATCCATGGTTAAATATTTTGTATATCCATCACAGAATTTTTTTTTGTGATTTCCATACTATCTTCACCGGCTTTTTAAAAATCTTTTTCGCGAATTTACTGAATTTTATGATTTTCATAATAATTTTAATATTTTGTCTTTAATTTTCAGTATATTTACCTATCTTACAATCTTTTTTAAAATACATTATTCTAGATTTTAGCTTATAAATTTTGTATCAGGTTAAAGAAGAATAAATTACCGTTGTTTATGAATAGCTATAGGCAATTAATATGTTTTATGTTAATCTTCAATCATTTTGATATACATTATTTAAGCTTTTTTAATTTAGATATTCTATCAGGTCAAACATGTTAAAAAGTGTTGTGGTTTATGAATAATATAGTAACAAATATTTTAAATTTTAAGTTATTAGATATCTGTCCCTATATTCATTCAGTAAACTAAGATAATACAAACTATTGAGGACAAACATCTGTGTTTAGATTATAAACCGGAATATATCGTTATTATGCAGTTATGCAGTTTTCTCGGGGACGTGGTGAATTTATTTGAATTTTGTTTAAAATTTATGGTAATTTGCCTATAAATATAGTTCTTGGGTAGATAAGTTATGAATTCTGGTAAGGTAACGAGGTATCAGTAACAAACATAAAAGATGTAAGCTATTAAAAAAAAGGATTGTATAACTATATCGAGAATTATTATACGTATCATATACAGTAATGATAGCGTCGGTGGCTCCATGGTAGTGAATTCGAACTCCTAACCAGAGGTCTCGGGTTCAAATCCAGATCATACCGATTGCTTTAAGGGTGAAGGAAAACATCTTGAGCAAACCTGCAAATCTGATTACTACAGTCTGTAACACAATCATAGACGCACTATGAATTTTGTTTATTTTTTTGTTTTGTGTTTTTTTTTTAAACTTTAATATATTGGTAATAAATGTCGTGTGTTACAAATATTATATACCCTACAAAAAAGCGAGACAATATAATTTACTAATTATAGCGCAAGAAGTTTAATGGCAAGTGTGCTTAGTACGTAACGTAATAATAGACGCATTAGTGTTCTTTAAACTTTACAAAATTTATTACTGTAGGATAATTTGTAGAATACAAGATCTTCTTATTCTAAATCATTTTCTGATACAGTGTTCTCAGTTTTAAAATGGCATGAGGTCAAAAGCTAACAGATTATGAGAGGGGTAAAATAGACGCATTACTCTCTGAAAATAAAAGTTTCCGTAAAATCGCTCGATTGATTATAAGATCAGACCACGTTATACGTAATTATGCTAATAATAAAGAAAACTATGGTGCAAAAGAGTCATCTGGTAGAAAATCGAAATTGACATCGAGAGACAAGAGAAATATTTTAAGACTTGTATCAGAAACGAATAAATCCTCAGACAAAATAAAACGAGATTTAAATTTAAACGTACATAGACAAACTATCTGGAGAGTGATAGGGGAAGCATCTCACTTGAAGAGACAAAAAATTAAAAGTAAAACCTCATTAAAAAAACAGTATATTGAACTTCGACTGAACTGGGCAAAAATTACATGCACTGGCATCGGGAATGGAGAGGTTTAGTGTTCAGTGATGAAAAGAAATTTAATTTACATGGGCCAGATGGTTACAACTATTATTGGCATGATTTACGTAAAGAGACGAAGACCTTATCAAAACGTGTTTACGGTGGGGGAAGTGTAATGGTCTGGGCAGGTTTCGGATATAATGGAAAAACGGATATAGTTTTAATTTCTGGTTCAATAGACTCTAAGAAGTACCGCGATATTCTTCAGAGGTATCTTTTGCCACAAGCATCCATAATCGGTGGTAAACACTAGAAATTTCAGCAAGATATTGCAGCAGTCAATACATCAAAAGAAATAATGGAGGGTTACAGAGCAAAAAAGTAAATTTAATTAATTGGCCAGCTTTAAGCTCAGATTTAAATCCTATGGAAAATCTATAGGGATACAGATTATATGAAAAATTTCGTCAATTTAGAAGTGTCGCAGAACTGAACAGAAAGCAGTTTGCTTTAGTCGATGTTTGGAATGCTGTACCCCAAAAAGAACTTCAAGCTCTTGTAGATTCGATGCCAAATCAAGTATTCAAACTAATTTTAAAGCATGGCAAGTCAATCGACTAATTAATTAAAAAAAATAGATTGGTCTTCTCTTAGTGCGTCTATAATTAAGTTACATATTTGATACTAAAATGTTCAATATTTTTGTGATTTTATTTAAAGTACCAATTTATCTCATTTAAATGTTTAAAATATTCAGCAAAGATTGTTACGGTGTATGCAAACATATATATTATTAAATAAAATAGACACAAAATATGTTGCGTCTATATTTGTGTTACAGACTGTAGATATGTATGAAGGTCGCGTTGCACACGTCCGTTGGTGTAAATCTAAATGCCCTAAAAATGACTGCGGGTGATGCTAACTGCAACGCCAGACAATAGGGTATTTGACACTATCAAAATTAAATTGAAAAATATTATTCACTAAATAGCATTTGTCCTAGAATAGCGAAAAATATTACTCAACTGATGTTTTTGTTCATTTTAAATTTTACATTCATTACAATCACAAAATAAGTTCGCCAAAGACTGTGACGTCACACGCCAGTAACACGAACAATTTCAGAAGAAAATGTCGTTTTTGGCAGTTGATAAAAAGTCACTCAAATGACAAGTAGTTAAATACCGTATTGCCGTACCGTATCTTTGATAGCACGGGAAAAATCTTGCCACATGATAAGAAGAAGAATAATAGAAAGTGTGTTTTAAAGTATAATGATTACATATATTAGTGTTAAGGTCGTGTGCATACGTCCGTAGGTGTAAATCTTAATGCCCTAGACTAGACATAAGCGCGGGTGATGCTAAGTGTAATACTAGGCTCCCGTCATCTGTCTTTTGGGACAACACGGTTAATTATCCGACACGATTGGCTTAGGGCATGTTATGTATTGTATAACCATAGAATTTAGTCCACAGCTGAAGCTACAACCGACGCTGTGAAATTAATCAAATAAACTACTTAGTTCAAACGTATGTTATAAATGTCTGATTCGAAAAAATAGATCAATTTGAATTAACCCATACATATCGTTCATTCATTGTAGTTATATTTTAATTTTCTTTTTATTTCGAGTTGAACAAATATCGCTATTATTAAATGTTGTATCATTTATTTAATGACAAATTGATTGTCTGACTTGGATCTATTTAAAATAGGACTGTTTGATATTAACATGTAATTAATCTTGATTCGTGATATTTTTTACAAGTAGTTGATTATTTAAAAAATAGTTAAAACTAAAAATGAAACTAAATTATAAATATTTTTTTGGTTTTGATGATGTTTTTCGCGCGCCATCCGGGGTTATGCACACGTGTGCAAAAATAATAATTATTGAAGCGATGCCTACAGTAGCCTAACAAATAAAAGTTTTAAGTTTATATTTCATTTTTGAACAGTTTTCGGATATGTTTTAATTGTCCAGAAAACCGTGCTCTAAAACATTGTCATCTAATCTAGAATCTATTGATCTCTTTCCATTTTTCAGTCTGTCTTACTCAACTGTCCCCAAACTTCTCCCATTAAACCAATGTCACATCGTGTGAGTATCGAACAATTTGCATCCAACAATACCGCCCACGCCTTCGACTGCGTATATACAGGATGTTAGTTTTAGACATTTTCACTTCACAACTTTTCTGAAAGATCCCCCTCTCTAAACGTCATTTTTGAAGTCAATTTCTTGTACCTAAACGGAGAACGTTATAAAATTGTATAGTTTTTTTTGTTTTTTTAATATTTTTATAAATGATGGAGTTTTTTGGATGAACGTGGCTGAAAACCGTGCTATGTTGGGAGAAGCCTAAGTTCCCTGTGTTTAGAAGTATTTATCTTTCAGCTGATAATATAATTATGTTTATGAAATTCAAACACTAGGTTCCTATTATTAAAGAAAAGTCTTAAGCGTTTTGCTAATGTACCATTTGACACGGTTCTTTCTATAGTTAATTGATCCACAGTGATGGTGTCGTTTGTGAACAGTATACTAATGGAAATAGCCACAATCCGCAATAAAAAAATGCAAGTCCTGAATTCTAGCTTTCAGTACTGGTAATAGCATTGAAAACCACAAAATTTTTCGAGTCCTTTACTCCCCGGAAGGTTGCTACCGCGTTTATTATATTTATTGGCAAATTGACAAAAGCAGATGCATTGATTTTTCTTGCATATCGATCGATGATATAAATCTACACTCTACACCCTGTGCTTAACCGGCGGCGCGGGCGCAAACATAGTAGTTGGGAAATGTCGTCTGTTAGCATAACCGGTGAACATGCGTGGGAACGCAGATGCTACTTCGCGCCGTTTGTATGATCATGGATGTATTCTATTGTGCACTGATAAAAATTCCTCGAGGAATCCATAGTCAAGGATCTAGTATCACTATCAAATACAACGAATAATGAAGGAAAATACCATAGATGTGAACTCCCTCGGAATTACTAGCGTAAATGGCAAATAAAAAAAAAACAGTTTTTCCTGTAATAGATACAGCCCTGGTTACGTGCTACATAGTTTACCTAATATAAAGATGAAGATAAGTTCATAAGAAGTTCATAGGCATAACAGGAATTATTTTTCAGGGTTTTTGAATTTTTGTTACATATTTCTAAGTACTTTAAGAACTATTTAGTAAGAGATGATTTTTTGGTGTTAGATTAATATGGATTCTTAAATCAATGTGTAAAATTGCGTAACCTAATATCTGCTTTGTTACGTGATCTGTGCCCTTTTTCCAATAAAAAAAAAACAATATATATCGGAAACTAAGCAGCAGTAAGTAGAATCAAGTAGGTGTAACAGTACATACGGGTAGTGACTCCGTCCTCCTAACCAGAGGTCTCGGGTTCAAATCCAGGCCAGTGCACCAATGAGTTTTTAGAAATTTACGTGCATTTTCATACTGACTGCCTCAACGGAGAAGGAAAACATCGTGAGGAAACCTGCACATCTGAGTTCTAGATGTGTATGATGGTCGCGTTGCACACGACCGTAGGTGTAAATCTAAATGCCCTACACGTGACCGCAGGTGATGCTAAGTGCAGCACTAGGCAATCGTCGTATTTACCCTGTGGATAGGACGGTTAAATTGTGCTACACGTTAAGAAAGATACAAAACAATAAAACGAGACAATGCTCTCATCTAGTTAGTGGTAACACCACGTAGCTGTTACGTAAAAGCCGGTAACTGCTGTTCGGTTTGCAAATAGATACGTTTAACGTTTCCTTATAGTTCGTGCAAATCTGACAAAGCCATTTGACGTTATTATTGTATCAAAAAGCAATAGATACGAAAGTAAAAAAAAAGAACTGCGTCGCGCTGCTGTGACCCAACAAAATGCGATTATAAAACTTTTTAAATGTTTTGTTATGAAAGTAAATGTTTGGTCACTCGATAGCTATTATGTTATATATACTATATTATGCTTCGAAAGAATTGATTTCATTTGTTTTTAACTGACATGCACGAGGGTGATGTTTTGGGTTTTGGGGTAAATGGCCCTTTTACCTGTGCCTTAACAGCTCGATGGATTTTGGACAACGAGGTGTCATTAGATAAGTCTTGATCCCCAGAATAAAATAGGATGCGTTGAAGTAGCCGTGGTATTTTTTTTTATAGTTAAATTGTTTAGGTTATTGATGATTCCATTTCTTTAAAGATGATAGACTTCTTGGTCTGTCCATTTTAGGAGAAAGCTCGTGCTTATGGCGATTGTTCAGCTCCTAACTGTATTGATGATATAAACTGTGATAAAAATTAAGTATTGTGTAAAATAATAATGTTTTGAAAGCGAGTTTATTTTGGGCTCGACGTTTATTCTCGCTTCGTTCACACTTTCCGAAACGTTGAGTGTACAAGTTCCATGCAGTAGGAACTTTGTACTGAATAGATAAAAATACGATTTACAATAACGTAACCTAAATATTACACCAACCATATCACCGACTTTGTACATATGAAGTCTATTTTTCCCAGAATTATTTTTTTGTTGGATCCAATAAATACAAACGGGTATTTCACTTTAAATAAGTTATATTTAGGTATTCACTCTTAAAAAATGATTTTTTAAATGTATAAGAATCTACTTAAACATTGAAAGAAAACTATAATTAACCATATGCATGTATGTTCTTCCAGGTGGAGACAGGTCGAGAAGAACTGAAGAAGGAGAGGGAGATAATGCAGCTGGTGGCCGGTCTGCAGCTGAACTCCGACGAGGTGGAACGCAGGGAGGTGCCTCCTCATCTGCTACGAGCCAGGCATGGGCCCAGGTACAGTAGACTCCCTAGAATGTTCTTAAATGAAAATTTCGTAAAGAAGGACTTAATACGAATTTATTATTATATCACACTCTTAATAAAACAACGACCGAATTCAAAATTTTGGCAAAACGAGTTTTGATACAAAAAACTGACCTACAAGCCTCGCGCGAGTATCTCTCTTTTAGGTCGGTTTTTATCAAAACTCATTTTGCCAAATTTTGTATTCGGTCGTTGTTTTATTAAGAGTGCGATATTCGCCTTAATAACAAGATCATATTTTAACCGCCTCCATGGCTAAGTGCAACTATTAGAGTCAACTCGCTCCACAGTAGGTCGTTAGTTCTATTCTCGTCCAATCATGTAGGATTTGGTTTGGTTAGTTGGTTGTAGCGCATTTTTTGAGCCCATCTGGCTAGCTACCACTATCACATATTATGTGATTCTTGCCGCCAAACGCTTGTGACTCCTCTGGTGTTGCGGGTGTCTATGGGCGGCGGTAGTCGCTTACCATCAGGTGATCCGTTTCCTCGTTTGCCACCTATCAAATAAAAAAAAACAGCGCTGATGTGTTCCGATAAGATAGCAAGTTCCCTATTAGGTAGGAAGGTAGGTCCCCATTAGGTAAAAAAAAAAAAATATTTTGGTTTTTTATTACCTTGGGGCAACTTTAGTAAGCCTGCCTGTATCCATTTTTCGGTATTGTTGTCACTTACCATCAAGTAAGCTGATGCCAGTTGTGGATTTAAAATATATATTTTTAGAGTTGATCAGTCTCCCATACTACGTTGCCGATTAGATTAGGAAAGTTGTTCAGTTTCATGATATTTTTTTTAGAACATATACCTATTCCAAAAACTAATGTTACACTAGCATGGACCCACCATGCTAGTGTAACATTAGTTTTTGAATTTTGGAATTAGCAGAATTAGTTTTGAGACTACTAAGACGTAATTATAAGGTTAGATACTTTAGTTAGATGGTTACCCAACTAAAAGTACCATATTTCTTTTTTCACAGATAACACCACGCCACATGGATAAAGGTGGCCTGCTGATCCCTGCAGATAATGAAATACGTGTACAGTCTTCAACGAAGCGCTCACACTCCGGTCTTTCTCCTCAAAGACCGAGTCTGGACCTTTGTTGCCAATTGTATACTGAATGGATCCAGAAATGCAACGAAATCGAGCCAATCGACATCATTTCAAATTTAACCGAATTAATTTTAATAATAGTGTTTTTTAATCTGAATGAGGTATCTTGGCATTTTGAATTGTTGTGAACAATGATAAGAATCTCCCCTCGTATCGAATTGTACCTTTTTTAGAATCGTAGTTATAACTTTGTTTATATTACAGGATAAATTATATTGTATCTAATTGTGTACCTAACAGAAAAGTATAAGTACCTTTATTAATGTAGGTAGTAAAAAACAGCACCATATCTGTCTACGTCATCAGAAACGACTTAATTTCAATAATTGTGAGAATTCATTTCATAATTTGTTGCAAAATTTGTAGGTGCTAATGAGGATAAGACCTAATGAAAATTTTCAACGTTACAACGAAAACGTCTTTAAGTGTGCCGTACGTCTAAAAGGTTTTTTCTTTCTTTCGTTTATAAATTTTTTTAAGTTTCAAATCAAAACTATTTTAAAGTGTCTAAGTAATCAACGTTTTATAAGTAGGTACCCTGGTACTCAAAGTTGTATAAATAAGGGCAATATCTACAGATGCAAAAAAGTGTACTTTTTACTCATGATACTGAAAAACGTTTTATCTACTACTGCTGGATTCGGATAAAAAAATTGGTCTGGAAATATCGTCTGTGGTCTACAAGCAGACTCGATGATTGCGGTACAGAATGATGAAATAATTTTGTAAAATGTTGTTTGTTTCTCCGAGTTGGTTATAGTGGTCGAAAACACTTTGCCTCGTTGTGAACTAGCTTTGGCAGTTTTTTATAAAAATATATTATGATGTACTTACTTACTTGTATATATTTTATCAATGCAAGTGTAAAATGCAATCTAGTTAAGTTGAATTCCTCTTAATTTAATGAAAACAAGTTTTAATTGCAGGAAAATAGAGCAGCATTCCATTTAAAATATTAAGCATAATAGATAGTTAATTATTTTTTAATTTAGTTGGATAGATGATACTATTATTATTTTTGTACGTCGTTTTATTAAACAGTCATTTATTGTGAATTTTATAATGTTTGTGCCTTAATAAGATAATGTATAAAAAATTGAAAAATCCTTTAGCTTAAAATGCATACAGTCACGTAGAATCAAAATGAATTCGTAAATTAATAAAATAAACATTATTTTTTTATGTAAAAAAATTACGCGCTTAATGTTTTAATTATAAACAAACATACGTACCTATTTTAGATTGTTAAGGTATGCATTTTAGTTAATGCGATTTTTACTTTATTTTCTTGCTATGGTTTAAGAAAGAGATTATTGGGAACGGTATATTAATAACGTAAATAAAAAAAAAAAAAAATACGGTTCGATAAAAAAAAGTTGTACACAATAAAAAAGGTCAATCTGAAAATATATATTTTCCTTGTGGATCCATTTAAAAAATGTACAAAAATTTTAAAAGAAGCGATAAATTACATTGAATTTACCATTTTATTAGCACTTGTAATGTGTCATCACATCATCTGCCTGTATTAGTCCACTGTTGTAATGTGTGCTCTTTGCAACATACAAGAAAAAATTGGAGAATACTTGTTATCGTTTCGTAATATAGGGTGACCTTAAATTAGTTCTTGATACGAAAGGCTATGTATGTGCTCATGATAACAAACAACTTTCCCTAAGGAACATATAGTCAAATCGCAAAAAAAATTTGGACGCCCATACAAATCGATCAACTGAGTGAGCGGCCAAATTAGTATGATGAGCCCAAACATTTTTTTGCGATTTGACTATGGGTTTCTTGGGAAAAGTTGTTTGTTATCATGAGCACATGCACACCCTTTGGTATCAAGAACTAATTTAAAGTCACCCTATATATGTACTATAATATATTTACTCGTAACTGTAAAAACCTTAAAATGCAATTTTTATATTGATATTTAATAGTAAAGGCAAGACTTTTAAACTTGATAAATATCGTAAATCGAAAATATTTGTTGTACATACTGATAATTTAGTAAGTTAGCTCACTTTCATAACTTAAGGTGAGGAACTGTAAAAAATATAGGATGACTGAATTTGTGAACAATACTTATTACGAAACATAACTCTTGAAACTAAACAACTTTGCCTATGGATTTTTCTGCGTTTCAAGAAAAGTCTCGACTTTACACTAAATTGCCTGATTATTTTGTCTTTTTTCCTTATTTTCCTTTCTTCTTTTTCTTAGATTTAGTAGTTTATACAGGGTGCTAATAAAAATGCGTTTGTTAGGGGTTATTCAGAATCAATATAGAATACAGGAAAAGTATTGAAAAAATCCGATCTACAACTTTTTTCAGTTTTCCATACAAATTCTTGATTCACAATTCAGATTTATTTTGAACAATACAGTTCAGTATGGGAACCTGAAAAAAATATTTAAGAGCGGATTTTTTCAATATTTTTGCTGTATTCTATACTTGATTATAAGTAACCCCTTAAAATGTCAACTATTTTTAACATACTGTAAACTTTTTGGGAAAAGTTGTGCGGTTTCATGTTTCGTTTATGCCGTTAAGATTGTTCATTAATTAAAAAAAACCTGTATTTAAGGCTATGAGTGCCATTACTGATATCGTATTTTTATTATGTCAAATTTTTATTTACTTTCTTATATTATTTTGTCACGTAAAAAGTATTGTAAAATATGATTAAGTTAAAAATAATCATGTTAATCATCTTTTGTATATATGATTAGTGATTACCTATAGATAGTTCATGAAAATCGTTTTACTGTATGAAATGAAAATATTTTCAAATTTTTAAACAACGATGTATTCTATTCTTGGTATTTAAATAAATAGATTTAAATGTAAACAGAGCTTTTTTATCTACAAAAAATAAAGATACATTAAAAGTGTATCAAAGAGGTAAGTAGTTTTGCGGAATGAAATTGTTATATTACTTACTTACTTACTTACTTCGCTGGCTCCGCGACCCAAAGAGGATCTTGGCCTCCGACGCCAAATTCCGCCACTCTTTCCTGTCCTTTACCGCATCACGCCAATCGGCTCTTTGTAGGGTAATCAGGTCTTTTTGGACTTCGTCACTTTTACTTATTTTTTAAATAATAAAACTATTCTTAGTCGGTCATATATACTGCCCTTATAAGAAAGAAGGCCGCAAAGTATATGGAGTTTCCGTATACTTTTCATAAACCGTATACGCATAGTTTTCATCCCCATCACTTAGATGGTGGGCAGTCCACAACTGTGCGTTTCACTAGAAACTTTCTGCCTCGCACAACCAAACTGTGGAATGAATTGTCGCCTGCGGTATTTCCGGACCGATACGACATTCAAACCCTGAAGAAAAGAGCGTACTCCCATATCAAAGGTCGGTAATGCACTTGTGACTCCTCTGGTGTTGCGGGTGTCTATGGGCGGCGATAATAACTTATGATCCATCATGTGATCCATCGTTTGCCACCTCTGCCATTAAAAATGAGGACAGTATATATTGTCTAACTGACTAAAAGTACTTTCAGTTATATATTACTTATAAATTACATCTTTCAAAAACGAGAAATGTATGGAAATATCTCAGACAAAAATAAGGCTTACAAATATTCGCAGACTAAAATAAGGCTTTACAAATATCCTCAGACTAAAAGAAGCGGTCGGTCGTGGCTTACCGACTACAGACACGGTCAAAGCCTGGGTGGGTTTGGCTGTTAGTGGCATTTATCTCGATCGTTTCCGTGCTTCGCAAGGCACGTTAAGGCGTTGGTGCCAGCTGCTTGCACTAGGTGGCAGTCGTTAAGCTATGTCGAAGGTCTAATAGAGGCGGCTTGAAAACTTCTGACATTGGGGTTCGTCACTAGCCCCACAACCTCCACCAATCCGGATTTGGCCCCCGTGTGTGGAGTATCGCCTAACCTTCCCGAGGTTTGGGAAGAGACCGGTGTGCCCCTGCAGTTGGGACGATATGGGTTGTTAACACAAATATCATAATTTCTCATCTATAGAAAAAAATTGTCATTTTAGATTTAAAAAATCTGATGGAACAGAAAATAAAGAGTTGTTCTCAGAAAGAAGATCGTAAAGGTCATGACGTGGTAATGCATGTCAGACCAAAACCGAGATGATGGGACGAGTTGAACTAGTTTAAAGATTGATGGAAAGTAGTGGCTAGCTATGTGGCCTTTGCTCAGTGGTGGGAAAGTATTATAGAAACAAATGAGTAGGGTTTCTGATTTCTCGACCTTTTTTATTTCTCGAGTTTCGAGAATTCTCGAGCCCAAATTCTCGAGTTTTCTCGGGTCTCGAGTCTTTTTATACAAACCATTGGATTATATTAAAATTAATTTAGCAAATCAAATTTTTTTTATCTGATAATTTTGTAGTATTTGGTACCTCTTATTTAAGAAAGGAAAGGAATAAAAATTAAAATCTTCTTACATACTCGTACTAAAACAGATACATAGATAAACTCTAAACAAAACAACTAAAATCAAAACTTAGCACTGAACTAATAGTCGAGTGGGCCCGATGGAATCCCTCCTATCGTGTTGAAGGTGTGTGCTCCAGAGTTGGCTCCAGTTTTAACGCGCTTTTTTTGGTTTTCCTTCTCTTCTGGCGTAGTCCCGAACTCATGGAAGACAGCTTTGGTGCACCCGATCCCTAAAAAAGGTGACCGCTCGAATCCGTTCAGCTACAGGCCGATAGCCATAACCTCCTTATTCTCAAAGATAATGGAGTTTATTATCAATAGCCAGCTCCTTCGGTACCCAGAGGACCACCAGCTGCTTAGTGACCGACAGTACGGTTTCCGTAGGGGCCGGTCCGGTGGTGATCTTCTTGTCTACCGTTGGGCTCAGGCGATCGAGAAACATTGGCGGTTAGTTTGGACAGAGCGAAGGCCTTCGATCGGGTCTGGTACAATGCTCAGATTCTATGTCTGTGAATGCTGGTGTCCCTCAAGGCTGTCTGCTTTCGCCTACACCGTTCTTTCTGCATATCAATGATATGCTGCAAATCAGCAGCACTCACTGTTATGCGGATGACAGCACAGGTGATGTCGTCTATACCGGCCGTGCCAACATTTCTCGGGAAAATGTCATCGAGACTCGAAACAATTTTGTGTCTGAAATTGAGGCTTCTTTAAAGAAAGTTCCGGAATGGGTTCGACATAATTTGGTCCAATTTAACCCCACCAAAACACAGTTTTGCGCGTTCACCGCCAAGAAAATGCCATTTATCGTATCAACTCGTTTTGAGGACACCCCTAAATGCCTCAGCTATTATCGGAACCCTTGGTGTCGACATTTAGAGTGAAGTCCAGTTCCGTGGTTATCTAGAGCAGTGTTTTTCAACCTGTCCTTTCTCAAGGGGCCGCGGGTACAAGAAAATGTAAGTGTTTTATAGGTCCTACACTGGGCCTGTTTATTTTTTATCAATTTTTCAAAACGTGTGTCTATTTTGGAGACGTCGTTGATAAGTAAATCGTTTTCTAATTGACGAAAATTATAAACGTAAATCTCAAATCACTTACATGTTTATGGCCCTAGGGGGGTCGCAAGATTTTTTTAAGTTGTAAAGGGGTCGGGTATTAAAAAAGGTTTAAAAACCCTGATCTAAAGGGTAAGGCTAAATTAGCCTTGAAGAAGCTTGGTGTGGTGTGTGTGCTCAATAGATCGAGATGATATTTCACCGCGGCCCATCGCCTGCAACTTTATAAGGCGCAGGTTCGGCCTCATATGGAATAAAGACTGTTCTCATCTCTGGACAGGGGCACCCCAGTAGCAGCTTCTACCTCTGGACCGCATTCAATAGAGAGCAACCCGAATTGTAAGCTGCCAGCATATTTCAAATCGGCTTGGCCCCTTGGCACTGCGTAGAGATGTAGCCTCGCTCTGCATTCTCTATCGCATATAGTACGGAGAGTGCTTCGAGAAATCGTGCCGCTTCTTTTGGCCATCGTTCTACGCGACAATATTTTCATCTCCATCACTTAGATGGTTAGCTGTCCACAACTGTGCGTTTACGCGACAAAAAAGACGCACGACGCGCTTGGCGCAATTCACATTCGGAACTCGAGAATTCTCGAGCTCCGGTCATTTTTTTCTCGTCTCGAATGAAACCAAATTTCTCGAGTTTTCTCGAGTTCGAGAAAGCTCGAGCAGAAACCCTACAAATGAGATAAGTTACTAAATATGTAAATAAAGACTTTTTTATATGCAATTGGTAAGCCCTTGGCATCATCTCACCTAGTGGTAACTGATGATGATGCTGATGCTGAAGATGGAACCGGGAATACCGAGATTCCCCAATGCAATGGAGAACTCGATTGGCTACCTAAGGTGTTTGGAAGATATTGCTTACGATAATAAGACTGCCTACCTGTACGTCCCATAATATGCATTACTTGCTATGGCATTTGAGGAATTCTCACACATCACAAAAACGTTTAGGAATCTGTAGTTTAGGCTCAACCTAATAAATAAATAAATAATTATACGAAACATACAGAAAATAGTTTCTTGTGTTTTCTGTGCTCCATCTAGCGGACTTTCTCAAAACTATAACGTTCTTGAACATTATAGTTTTGAGAAATCGACAAACTGTATTAACAAAGTGAAATGATGTTAGTGAAAGGTAGTCGATTCCAATAGTATCCAACATAAAAGTAGGTAGAGAGATCGAGAGAGATACTTTCATAGATGGCAGTGCATTATACATATTGCAATAAAAGTTCTTTACATGACGCTAGTGCTAGTGGTTATATACAGGTGTAAGAAAATAGATTTAGTATTATACTATGTTACGTGTAAATGTATGATTCTCCTAAAAACACAAATTATACTTACCTATGTATATTTTTTTAATAACTCCATTGACGTCTTCTTTATTCTTCTTTACTAGTTTAAAAAAAAAACAATTCACCAATCCGGACTTGGGTCCCCGTGTGTGGAGTACTGCCTAATCTTCCCGAGCTGCCGGAAGAAGCAGTGTCAGTTGTCCCAGCAGTGACAGGACATGGATTTTTAATGTAACTACACAAAGAAAATCCACTAGTAAGTTCCATTTATAACATCCAATATTATTTATTTTTATTATTAAGCGTTTACGGAAAATAAACTTCTGTATTAGGTTGTTAAGTATGAACGAACTGAAGTAGGTAAGTAAATCTTTTTTGGTGGTTCAGATTACATGGTAAACGGAAAATACCTTCACACCTCTAAACTGCTGACTTTGCTCAGGAAACTCAAAAATTTTGTTATCCTAAAACTTTGCTGAAAATAAAACCTCAGCTGTCCGTTTGTCAGCTGATCGATTTGTTTGAAAATCCAAATTTTTTATTTTAGATTTCAGTGAAGCTGAAGAGCAAAAGTTATTTATTTTCATGAGTAGAGTATCCAATGCTAAAACTGCTAACATTGCCTAGTATGTATATACAGGGTGTAAGGGACAGGTTTCCGAAAACTTTAAGGGCTTGCTCAGTAGTTGAAACTGAACAACTTTCCAAAAGATTTTTTTTAGGAAACGAAAAAAAAAATCGGCTTCTCCATACAAACTGTCCAATCAAGTTTATAGTTTTGTATGGAGAAGCCGATTTTTTTTTCGTTTCCTGAAATAATTTTCTTATGGGAAGTTGTTCAGTTTCGTCTTCTGAGCAAGCCCTTAAAGTTTTTGGAAACATGTCCCTTACACCCTGTATATGAAGTTTGTTGAATATTTGATATTAGGAAAAGCCACCAAATGATAAAGCTGAACTCGTTGATGTCTTTTGTATGGCCGAGACATTTTATTAGACACATGCAAATAAATATCAGCAAAACTAAACAAAGTGTTAAATAAAAACAGATAAGTACAAAAAATTATAAAAAAGAAGTGACGGTTGTTATCACTGTCTAAAATAATATATCTGTCACTATCTAAAACATATTATAGGTACTTTGGATCGCAAAAACCGCATTTTAATTGATTTTATTAAAATATCTACAATTCCATAGTTTTCTGTATCCGTTGCATTTCAGAACGTTGTCGTGGGCGGAGGGCGAAAATAAATTTTCCGTAAATTGAAAATCATTTAAAATGTCTTCAAATCTTTTAAGAATTGAACTTGTTTGCATTTTTTAAATGTAATATTTCTTCAAAGCTGTCCTTAGTACTGTTACTTCCAGATGTGTTTCTTTTCATTTAAAACATACGTAGCTTATATGAGTATGACCTTTTAAAACTATGGCTAAGAAGCTAATTTTAAATTAGTTTCGAAGAAATTCAGGTTAATTTGATTGAAGGTAGGATTATAAAGGCGACTTTGCATTGTAATGCGAAGAACACACGTGCGACTGATTTCGCAGTTTTTCGCCATCGAAGTTACTAAGCTAATCTCGCTGCAACTGCGGGTTGGAGGGAGTTACGGCAATGATAGCTAATCTAACAGATAAAGATGCTGTATCATAGGATCATTGTTATACCATTGACCACTTTTATAGTATTGGTTCCTTCATCAGTGGTACGATTTAAGTACAGCCCGTGCGCTAAATTTATGAAATTTCCATACATTCTTCGTGCTTCGATTTTGACCTCGTTTCAGAAAACCGGATCGGCGGGCGCCGCGCCGGCTTTTTCGCGTCGTGTATATGGCCTAACACCTCTAAGCGCAAGCGCTTAAAGTAGCAGGCGAATATTCATAATTACATATTGATCTAACAACATTAATCATAACTCAATCTGTTTTAGAATTATAAATATCGTACCTATCTACATATACGCTCTCAGAGCAAATTATCGCCGTGTTCCGATCTAGTTCGGATGATAATGACTATTTCTGTCAGATGGTTATTGAAGCAATGATAGTAATGTATAGTTAGAAGTAATATAGGTGTAATTATTAATGATGTATAACGGTTGAAGATGGATTGTGACGTAGGCGGGCCTTAGTAGCTAAACTGTGGGTCAAAGATAAGCTAACGTAGATGGGTGTTTAGTGTAGGCAGTTAAATTGGTTTGCCATTATTTTTATGACACTGATATCCTCAATATACTTATATTGAAAGTACTGAGCAAGTGGAATCAGATATGAAGGGAATAAAATGTCTTACTAAAATGGTTATATGACCACCACCTTATATTTACATTACAATGTTAGGTGGATTTCTACTTATGAACTGGAATTTTTTTTTTCTATGAGTTGATAGATTTGTATATAAATCAAAATTTTTGCGATTCCAACAACGTTGCAGAATGAAATTGGTTCAGTTTGAAGAATAGAGGTTAATGAGGATGATGCCAAGGGCTTGCCAATTGTGGGTAAAAAAAAACATTCAAACAAAATAGACATTTAGACAAAATAGACATACTAGGCTTTCAGTAAATCATGAAAATGCTCCATAGGCAAAATATCTAGGACATACTATCTGTTCAATCGACTACTTAATCTTTGATACGCTCTCGAAGATCAGTGGTGGATATTTGCAGAGATAGCGGCGCGTGCGTGGTGCGCGCGTGCGCAGACCCAATCTGAGCAGCTCGCTTTCTGTTCGTCTCTTTGTTTCTGGCAGGTTGGCAGGTGGACTCTATATTGTCGCAAAAAGATCTCATAGCGTTTTAAAAATACTCGCTTTCTGTTCATCTCTTTGTTTCTGGCAGGTTGGCAGGTGGACTCTATATTGTTGTAAAAAAGATCTTATAGTGTTTTAAATAAAACATACTCGCTTTCTGTTCTGTTCATCTCTTTGTTTTTGGCATGTTGGCAGGTGGACTCTATACTGTTGTAAAAAGATCTTATAGTGTATGATGTCCTTTTTTAAATACGTACGTAAGGTACTCCAGAGCGGTAACTTGTTATGTTTTGATTCACTTGTAACCTTTAGATGGTTTAATTAAGTTGACTTCAGTCAACTACAGTTTAATAACGAGAAACTATAGTAACTAATTGTACTTTCAAGGTGTGACAAAACAAACAATCAACAAAAAACTAAATACTTAGCATTTATTACCCTAAAACGCGTTAGCGAAAACACCCTAATGAAAATAGGTATCAGATTTTTTCTTCTGTAGCCATGTTTTACCCATGAGTCTGAAAACTTTCTTAAAAGAACTTATTTGCGAAAAAAAACTGCTAAATCAACTGGTTCTGTTACTTAGTGTTAGAAGTCAAAAAACTATCCAAGATTAAAAAAAATGTTCAGTTGTTTCATATGTACTTTTTAGAAGGATCTAATAACAGGGGCGCCGACTTCATAAAAATATTGGGGGGGGGGGGGGGGCAGAAAAAAGTTTATTTTCCT
Source organism: Coleophora deauratella (assembly GCA_958295455.1). Lineage (NCBI taxonomy): Eukaryota > Metazoa > Arthropoda > Insecta > Lepidoptera > Coleophoridae > Coleophora > Coleophora deauratella. Next base: position 4,709,996 of record OY282409.1, on the reverse strand, counting down.
AATATTTTCTAACTAGCTTTTGCCCACGGCTGCGCCTACGTGGATATATTTTTTGAGGGTAAGTAATAGAATCTATCATTTACAAAAGATATTTCATTTAGAAGATATACAAACCAAACATATAATTTTTTTAAATATAACGATTGTCAGATATAATAAACTCTAGACATAATTTTAAAAAGAATAATTTCATAAGGTACAATAAACGCTTGTATATAATAAACATACAATATAACAATCATATGATATAAGACTCATTTAACCTACTATTGATAACATATAACATATCTTAGATATAAATTTAAAAGATATAACAGTGGAGATGACAAAACTGAATTGACAAAATATTGAATCGTAAGTCGGAATATACAGAATGCGAGTTTTTAAGAGCTTTGGCCTCTAACTTGAGTTTAAAAAATAATTAATTTAAATTTAATTAAATGTTAAACTCAAACTAAATTTATTATTTTATTTTAAGCTTGTCACATGCTTTTAAATCGTCATTTTTTTCTACCTAGTACAAGTCCCTACCACGCGGGACTTGTACACTCAGCGTTACGGGATGTGTAAAATGTTTTCTTGTTAATATACGCGTGCGTGTTACTCTGACTGCACTTTATAGGAACTCAAACCTGACTCCTACATTACAGGGAATCCTAGCGTAGGAGGAAGGGGACCTCGGATATACAGTATAAATTTTCTATCACTATAATATGAAATGCCTTTCCTTAATATGTCTCTGTATTTTATAAACCTTTCTATGAACTAAGGCTACTTTTTTGGTACTTTTTTATGCATGTTTGTAATTTATTATATTTTATACAACGCGTCATTTCTTTTATATGATTATACATGTTTTTCTAGTTTTATACTTTAAGTTACATGAACTATCTCAGTATATCTAAAATGTGTAAACTGTCCTTCTTCCACAACACAGGGTATCCTAGTGTGGAAGACGGATTTCTTGAAACATGTACTACAACAATAATAGAATACTGTATAGATTTAAGTTTTTAAGAAATAAATAAAATAAATAAAAAATAAAAATAAAATATTACATAACTAATGTGAACTCTTTATAAAATATATTTTGTATACTAAATTAATTGAATTTTATTTGTCAAGTATAAAAGCACCAGATGCAAGCAAGCACGTAAGCAAGCATGCAAGCAATCATGCATGCAAGCATGCATGCAAGTAAGCAAGCATGCAAGCATGAAAGCAAGCGAGCATGAAGGCAGGCAAGCAAACATGCAAGCAAGCAGTCGATCTGTGGTTATTTTATCAATCAAACCTAACACGGCGACTGTGAGGGGAGGCGAGCAAGCTCGCCTCCACATCACAGTCTCCGAACCTAGATTATCCGAGTCGGGGTGCTCCGAATTCCCGAGCTCGCTTCGCTCGCTCCCACATCCTATTTAGAATCCGTGAGAATTTTGTATATATTGTGAATAGTAGAATTTTCATAAAAAAGCCAGTAGAAAATAAAACCCTGGTAATTTCTCTGCTCACTCGGAACATTATATCTAAAGTTATTATATCTTATGAACATTATATCTCGAGAATGTAATATGATAATAGTGATATGTATTATAAATGTTATATCAAACGATTTTATATAATGTAATCGTTAGAGCTTATAATTGTTATATTTAACTCGTGAATTATTAGTTATTAATCTCGTGATAATTATAGCATTTGAGCGTTATTGAAATGAAAATATATGTCCCGTTTTTATATAAAATGAGACGCACCCCTTTTTTGTGATTATCGTTGAGGGACCGCAGTTCGGTAGCGCAAGCCACACCGGGTGCGTCTCATTTTATATAAAAACGGGAGATGTATTTTCATTTCAATAACGCTCAAATGCTATAATTATCACGAGATATACCAACAGATGATATAATTTTGTTGAATATAACAATTATAAGCTCTAACGATTACATTATATAAAATCGTTTGATATAACATTTATAATACATATCATTATTGTCATATAACATTCTCGAGATATAATGTTCATAAGATATAATAACTTTAGATATAATGCTCCGAGTGAGCAGAGAAATTACCAGGGTTTTATTTTCTACTGGCTTTTTTATGAAAATTCTACTATTCAGAATACATACAAAATTCTCACGGATTCTAAATAGGATGCGGGAGCGAGCGAAGCGAGCTCGGGAATTCGGAGCACCCCGACTCGGATAATTTAGGTTCATCCTAAACTCCCCCCCTCACAGTCGCCGTGTTAGGTTTGATTGATAAAATGACCACAGATCGACTGCTTGCGTGCATGTTTGCTTGCCTGCCTTCATGCTTGCTTGCTTTCATGCTTGCATGCATGCATGCTTGCATGTATGCTTGCTTGCATGCTTGCTTGCATGCTTGCTTGCATGCTTGCTTGCATGCTTGCTTGCATGCTTGCTTGCATGCTTGCTTGCATGCTTGCTTGCATGCTTGCTTGCATGCTTGCTTACGTGCTCGCTTACGTGCTTGCTTGCATCTAGTGCTTTTATACTTGACAAATAAAATTCAATTAATTTAGTATACAAAATATATTTTATAAAGAGTTCACATTACTTATGTAATATTAACAAGAAAACAACATTTTACACTTCCCGAAACGCTGAGTGTATACAAGTCCCGCGTAGTAGGGACTTTGTACTAGGTAGAAAAAAATGACGATTTAAAAGCATGTGTTAAGCATCTACAAAATAAAATAAAAAAATGAGTTTGAGTTTTAACATTTAATTAAATTTAAATTAATTATTTTTCAAACTCAAGTTAGAGGCCAAAGCTCTTAAAAACTCGCATTCTGTATTCTGACTTACAATTTAGGCCAGTCGTACAAGACATCGGAGGTTGCATTGGATGCAACAGTTCTGATTTTTTGGTATGTTGTTAGAGTTGATAACAGTAGTATAAAACTAATTTTTCAGCTTCGAAAGACTTGTGCTAACTGCGTGGTGCTCAAAAAACTACGAAATTTTCGGCCTTTTTTCAGATTTTGGCTTATAACTTTTAAAAGGTACATCTTACGGAAAAAATCATTATACACACTTATAAGAAGATAAAATTTACTATAATTTAAGTGCAATTGCAGCTCTGTAAGTCTAATAGAACCCAAGATACAGCACTTCAAACATTGGCAATTTTCCCTAAAAAGTTCGGAATTTTAGTTTTGTCGCCTTCAGAGCAGAATATCGGCTATAATACTCATTCTATGAGGAAAGTCATTAAAAAGAAAGTTATAGAGCAGTTATTTAGATTTAATTTAAGCATAAAGTGAAGTTTGTAAGACCAATAGTTCCCTTGTAATCTGGACAAAGCGAAAAATTAAGGAAATCAGATTTTTCAAAAAAGGGAGCCTGACAAATAGCGGGACTTCTGTAAAGGATAAGAAATACATAAATCGGTGTATAATAATTTATACTGATATTATAAAACTTAAATTATATCACTTAGTGATGGCGGGACCGCAGCTGACACCTGCGACAGAAATATACTACATGAAATATAGAACAGGATGTCAATAAATATTTATTGTAATAAATTACAACGAAGGGGTAGGTATGTAATATTAGGTTTACCTTTACGCACTTAGCGACGAAACAATCGTGTTCTTTTGGAAGGTCTAGGTTCATCTGACAGCTCTTCCTAGGGCTCCGGAGACTGCTCTGTTGCTTGCTGTAAAGGCGAGGTTGTCAAAGTCGTCCTCTGCATTCAATTCAGTCAAGGCTATGGACGGAGTATTGAGGCAGGTCTTCCCCTGACAAACTTTGCAGAGAGTTTCAGCCCTGTATCTTGCAGGAGCATCTTCCTTTTCCCGCACCCATTCTAGCACCTATATGATAGGAATTTCATAGAAACATGTTACAAATATTTTCATAAATACACGACCCAGGACAGCCCTACGAATGGATTCCCTTACCTGTATGACAGGAATTCCGACGTTGGTTTCTTCGTTGAGTCACTTGTAGCAGTCCCATACTGGCTCCTCGAGCTATTGTCACAACCACTAAATGCATAAAAGAACAACTGTATTCCAGAGGGGGAAGAAAGCTCTTCTTGAATGAATGATATTGTTGAGAACTTCTCGCAACTGGCACTTTGCTGGAAAAATCATTTTATATGTTGGAGCCCAATCTCTCAGTCTATGCTAGTAAAGAACATCAGAGGTCGACATCCTCTACTTAACAGATTAGGCTCCAACGTAAACAAAGTTTTTTCCATCAAAGTGCCAATTGCGAGAAGTTCTCATCAACAGCATTCATTCAAGAAGAACTTTCATCCCCCCCTGGAATACAATTGTCATTTCACGCATTCAGTAATTGCGACAGCACCTCAAGGAACCAGTAGAGTCTGACACTAGTGACATCAACGAAGAAATCAGCGTCGGAAACCCTGCTGAAATTACTGTCATGCAACTAAGGTAATCCATTCGTAGGTCTATCCTGGGCTGTGTATTTATTAAACTATTTATAACATGTTTTTTTTGAAATTCCTGTCATGCAGGTGCAAGAATGGGTGTGGAAAAGGAAGATGCTCCTGCAAGGTAAAAGAGTGAAACTCTCTGCAAAGTTTGTCAGGGGAAGACCTGCCTCAACACTCCGTCCATAGCCTTGACCGAGTTGAATGAAGAGGACGACTTCGACGACCTCCCCTTTACAACAAGCAACAAAGCAGTCTCCAGAGCCCCAGGAAGAGCTGTCAGATGAACCTAGACCTTCCAAAAGAACATGATTGTTTCGTCACTAAGTGCGTAAAGGTAAACCTAATATTACGTACCTGCCCCTTCGTTGTAATTAATAATAATAAATATTAATTGACATTTTGTTCTATATTTCATGTATATTTCTCTCGCAGGTGTCAGCTGAGGTCCCGCCATCACTAAGTGATATAATTTAAGTTTTATAATATCAGTATAAATTATTATACACCGATTTATGTATTTCTTATCCTTTACAGAAGTCCTGCTACTTGTAAGGCTCCCTTTTTTGAAAAATCTGATTTCCTTAATTTTACGCTTTGTCCAGGTTACAAGGGAACTATTGGTCTTACAAACTTCAGTTTATGCTTAAATTAAAGCTAAATAATTGCTGTATAACTTTCTTTTTAATGACTTTCCTCGTAGAATGAGTATTATAGCCGATATTCTGCTCTGAAGGCGACAAAACTAAAATTCCGAACTTTTTAGGGAAAATTTCCAATGGTTGAAGTGCTGAATCTTGGGTTCTATTAGACTTACAGAGCTGCAATTACTTTTAAATTATAGGAAATTTTATCTTCTTATAAGTGTGTATAGTGACTTTTTCCGTAAGATGCACCTTTTAGAAGTTATAACCCAAAATCTGAAAAAAGACCGAAAATTTCGTAGTTTTTTGAGCACCACGCAGTTAGCACAAGTCTTTCGAAGCTGAAAAATTTGTTTTACACTACTGTTATCAACCCTAACAACATACCAAAAAATCAGAACTGTTGCAACCAATGCGACCTAACGCGATTTTTATGTCTACGGTGACTGGCGTAATTCAATATTTTGTCAATTCAGTTTTGTCATCTCCACAGTTATATCTTTTAAATTTATATCTAAGATATGTTATATGTTATCAATAGTAGGTTAAATGAGTCTTATATCATATGATTGTTATATTGTATGTTTATTATATACAAGCGTTTATTGTACCTTATGAAATTATTCTTTTTAAAATTATATCTAGAGTTTATTATATCTGACAATCGTTATATTTAAGAAAATTATATGTTTGGTTTGTATATCTTCTAAATGATATATCTTTTGTATTTATAGATTCTATTACTTACCCAGCCACACCAGTATTTTCATATAAAATATAGCGGGGGGGGGGGGGCTCAGCCTCGTTTGTAATGTCATTGGAGGGCTCGGACACCCCCAGGCCCTATGGAGTCGGCGCCAGTGCCTAATAATATAATATTTTATTGTTAAGGTTCTAGTTTATGAAACTGGAATACAATTTTTAACAGATACAGGATTCTCCTTATAACTTCCTTCTCGCCTGAAAAACCAACGAGGTATATTAGAAACATAAATAAGTATAAAATCTTATTTCAGAATTAGGCACCTAATCCTTTGATATGAGCTGAGTGAAATTAAAACGTCTACCTGTTACATGCACGCGCAAAAAACATTACACAGACACATGTAAATAAAACACATAGTACCCACACATTTAAATATATTTGCATACAAACAGTTTTAATTTCCGTTTTCTGTTAAGATGCTATTAGCTGTTAACGGTTAAGTTAGCGTGGGGTGTAGAAAAATTACTTTTAAGGTACCTATTTTACGAAAGAAAACTCAATTAAGTAGCAGAAATAATAACATATACGTATCTCATGTTGACTGGTTACGTACTGCTAGTTTGTCAAAATGTCATTTTCAACCGACTTCAAAAAAAGGAGGAGGTTCTCAATTCGTCGGAATATTTTCTTTTTTTTTATGTATGTTCACCGATTACTCGAAGACGCCTGAACCGATTTGGAAAATTCTTTTTTTGTTTAAAAGGGTATACTTCACAGGTGGTCCCATATAAATTTTATCGAAATCGATTCAGCGGTTTTTGAGAAAATCAACAAATACATAGCTAAATTGGAGTGGTTGCGAATGAAGTCGGTTGTTTTTAACGTATTCAGCGTGGTCATAATCATATTTAGTTATGACGTCATAACATAAAAGGTATAGTCGTTTCAATACGCAGTAGAAAAAAAATTATAGATCAAAAATTTCACATGTAATAAAAATGTTCTGCAGTCCAATAAAATAACAATTTATTTAGCTGAACAATATTTCAGTTATTTTATGCAGTCATCTACTAAATGTCTACTACATCTAAATGTAGCCGTCACGCAAAAGCTTCTTTTATCAAAGTACGAGTACAAGAAATAATAAGGTAATAATAATTATAAATACACAACAGGAAATACTTGGCATACTTTTAAAACAAAAAATCCTACATGGAATAGGTATTTGCTGATGATATCCTCAATGAAATAAAGATTCTAGACACCTTTACATACTCGTATGCGCTTTCTCTACATCTTGCAGATTACACAAATTGTTGAGGATTACACACCACCGTTTTAAAAAGATGCCACCAAAATTAGTGTCCGCAATGAGTTACGCCAAATCGATTTTTCGGAGAAAGTAAAGAACGATACTTATGATCAAATTGGTATTGCACCTCTAAGACGATTCATCTGCCGCACGGATTTCCTCGCTGGGTGAAAGTAGCAGATTTTCGTCACATATCGCTCATAAATTCAATGTAGTATAAATAAAATTAATGAGATTTTTTTCCTCTGCGACAACGGTCGAGGAGATTTTATTAAATGCATTTTTGTTGAGCGATGCATCGCTTGGCCTACAAGACGTAACTGCTAACTGCATCCTCGCGTTCCAAGCACCAGTTGACCACGGTCCGACGCGGTCGCAGCACGCATCCGCACTTCCTATCCGAACTCCGCGGCATCCATCTCCTTGCACGAACAATTAAAAATAAAAACTGCCAATTAGAGGAAGAAAATAGTCTTATCAAGTTTTCGCGCGCGATTCGAATTTCGAAAGCGAGAATTTGTGATGTGTCCACAGTGTTAAAATTCCTAGATGCTGTTACGTTTTCTTGAAAAAAAGAAGAAGAACGGTTGCTGTTATTTGTTAATTGTTCCGTGTTAATTGCTGTTAATCTCAGTGCGGATTATCGCTGCATCCACTCGGATCTTATTATGGTAAGTTTTTAATATTACTTTAACTGAAAACTTTCAGAAGTAAACACCAGAAAATTAAGAACTTGCTAATGTTTTTTCTATACTAATTACATTCTTCATGTTTATAAGATGTGACATACAGCTTGGCAATAGAAGCCTTTTTGGTTTCTCCGCGAGAGAAATCCACGGTCGGAGAGTAGCCTTCTACAGTAAAGCTCAGAGAGTCCGTCTTCGATATAGAAATTATTAGTATTTTGTAAGGCCTCATAGTCATGTAGTAAGTACTTGTAGTAGTACATATTAATTTTCAGCCAGTGAATTTTTGTATTTTTTTTTGTAAATAGGTAATTTTAAGAAGTTTATGCCTGGTCGCGGAACAACGGATGCCATATTTACAATCCGCCAATTATGCGAAAAATACAAGCGTGCTCATAAGAACCTGCACATGGTGTTCGTTGACCTGGAAAAGGCATACGATCGTGTACCCCGACAGGTTTTGTGGTGGGCTCTAAAGAAGAAAGGTGTGCCTGGAAAGTACGTGCAGCTGATTAAAGCCATGTACAGCAGATGCAGTACACATGTCCGGTCAGCTGCTGGCTCTACCGACAAGTTCGATGTGGCTGTGGGCTTGCACCAAGGGTCGGCTTTAAGCCCCTACCTCTTCCTGTTGATAATGGACACTTTGACGTCGAACCTACAGGAAGACGCACCCTGGTGCATGCTATTTGCCGATGACATTGTTCTTGTTGGTGAGGATGGTTTTGAGGTCCAGAGCAGACTGATGGAATGGCAGCAAAAACTGGAGAGTGTTGGCTTAAAAATCAGCAGATCTAAAACTGAGTATATGTTTTGCGATTTCGGTGGTCTTTCCAGTTTTGCGGCCATAGCCCTAGATGGAGTACCTCTACCAGTCTGCTCAGACTTCCGGTACCTCGGATCTCTCTTACAGAGTGATGGCGATATCGACCGTGACGTACGGCATAGAATTAACGCAGGTTGGCTGAAATGGCGACAGGTCACCGGAATAACATGTGATCCCCAAATACCCCTTAAGGTGAAGGGGAAAATCTATAAATCCGTCATAAGACCGGTCATAACGTATGGATCTGAATGTTGGGCAAGTAAGAAGACTGATGAAAGGCGACTGCATGCAGCTGAGATGAGAATGCTAAGATGGATGTATGGAGTGACAAGAATGGACAAAATAAGGAATGAGTATATAAGAGGAAGTCTGAAAGTAGCGCCAGTGACAAAAAAGTTGCAAAGTAATCGTTTGTCATGGTATGGGCATGTTATGAGGAGGGACGAAAGTCATGTGGCTAGGAGAGTATTGAATATGAAAGTGGATGGATTAGTGGGAAGAGGAAGGCCAAGGAAGAGATGGCTGGATTGTGTGAAGAATGATATGAGTATGAAAGGAGTGAGCACTGAGATGACGGCAAGAAGAGAGGAATGGAAGAAGAAGACATGTTGCGCCGACCCCAAATAATTGGGAACAGGGCAGGAAGATGATGAGGTAATTTTAAGAAGTCGATTTTATGTACAAACATATGAACATTTTATTGCACCTAAGGATAAAATTATAAAATTAAATAGATCTTAAATTGAACAAAAATTGTATACGCATTTTCTTAAGTCTGAATGTAGATATAAAATGCTTAGATAATTACTCAAATGCGCTTCGCTTAGTGATCAGATAACTGGACAAATTATTTTATTCCTACGAGTATGACGAAAATTTCATTATTTCTTTCAAAACAATGTGAACTGGACATATAAAGTTTGCGTTTTGTTTTTTGCTATAAAAAAGCCAGTGCATTTCACGTTTTTAAGTAGCAAACTTTTGCATGGGGGTCAGCCAACGGACCCAGATCCAACAGTAGCAGAATTTATAATAATAATATATAAAATCGCAGGCACATAAAACAGACCGCGCAAGTGAAAGTAGAATTAATGCAGAGTCATAGCGCACATGCATAAGCGACGTGAGACATTTTTTTCGAGGTTTGAAATAAGCATCATTCCAGTAGGTCTCACTAAAAAGCCACGAGTTGGTGTGAAAAAAGATTTACATTATAACTTAAAAAGATTGTATGTTTATCTGTAAGATGTTTACAATAAGCACTGATATAAAAACTTATTTACTTTTTTATTACTTATTTTTCCTTTTTAAGAAAGTTATTTAGGTGCCAGTTAAATTTTAAAGAGAATTAAAATTCATAGAAAAGGAAATATTGTAGACGCCTACTTTCAGACCGTTTTCCTTAGATAAACAAAAATAAAATTTTTAAATAAATCTGAAATAAACAGAGAGTTTGGTGATAAAATCAAGATTTGTTTAACAATCCATATCGTCCCCACTGCAGAGGCACGGGTCTTCAAGATTTAAATGTTATAAAATGCAAAAAATATATTGGAAAAGAAAATGATTAGACGGTATACGACATAACATGTCATAATTTTGTATTTTTGGCAAGTTTCTTTTCGATACTGCTGGTGTGCGTTTGAAATATCAATTTAAGGAAAAAATTATGTAAATCCATGCAAATGAAACAATTAGGATGCAAAAATTTAAATGAGAAATATATATTTCTATAAAATTTGACATGATAAATAACCCAGCCCATCAGATGATTCTATTATACTGAAACATTGAATCTAAAAATTTCGGATGGTAGGAGGTTTATACTAGGTAGAAAAGAAGTATTTAAAAGAATATATTAGGTCCTTACCTATGAAATTGGCGTTTCAGTTTTGAAAGTTCAACAGAATAATATTACCGCAAAAATGAATTTACTTCCATTAAATTATATATCATTTTCTAGCTACATTCAATGTCTTTCATGAATTAGTGATGTCATGTCTCTTATGTAAAAACTGACTGAGTAGGGTTCCATTAAATACTGTATTGGAGTTTTCTTAGAGGTCAATTGGGTCAATTTTATCTACCAAAAAAAATTATCGAAATTATCTGAAAATCGTGAAATATTATGCGCAATATGTTCAAAAATACATATGGTAACGAATAATATGCTGGAATAAGTGTAGCCTTCGAAACTAAAAATAAAGTATTTTTTTAACGAAAAATGGCGTTTTTCAGTGACGAAAAAATCCATTTTCACAGTTTCTACCCCACTGTGCTCTCGAAATATTCAGACAACGTGCATTTAGCAAGCATTATTTTATTTCTAAATGTCCAATGGTACTTTGAAAATAATTAGTTGTTTTAAAACCTTAATTATTTTATATTAATTTTGTCTTTGAACTTTTTTAACTAAACGTCAATTTCATAGGTAAGCACCTAATATATTTATAGCATAAAATAATTAAAAAGTCAGTTTTGTATTATTTTAGGTATTTTCTATAGTTGCGTGATAAAAATAAAGAAATAAATACAAACATTATTATGCAAAAAAAGTTCAGCCTACGTTACACAACCGGTGCTTTTAAAAAACAGTCAGCAGGAAAAAAATACATAAACATTTTATAATATACTGCTTATTGCTTTCCTATTGACAAGATATCGTAAATGTCACTATTAAGTGTATAAGTGATCCAAAAACCAACATCTTAATAGTAAGCGATTTGATTGAAGAGGACCATTTCTATCGTTTTCATTAACATATACTAAACTTATTTTATTATTTCCTCATGTGACTTATTTTATAGATAAAATAATTTATAGCTTTGTTTATTTTACGAATCGGTCTAATCCATACTACTAAATAACGTAAGAGAAGAAAGAAGAAAGAAAGAAAATACATTTATTTGACAGAAAAAAGACATAAATGAATATACAAATATGAAATTTAACAATGGTTCTGTCAATACGGCGCGGCGGGCGTCAGCTCAGCATAATGCTCTGGTTTTATTACAAACCAAAGCGCTCATTTTCAGCCAGTGCTGGAAGGAGTGGATTGACCCACCGACGAAACAATATGAAGTTATACATATTCTTACAAATTATGAGCTTAAACCTTAAAATTATTATTCAAGCACCAAATTTATATATTAAACACACAAAAAGAGATTATATTAAATTTGTGTGAATAATATCTAAGTACCTATGTTCTATAAAAATGTGAGGTTGGACTTAAAAAGATTTTTTCAATTTAGGGATCAAAAGAATCCATGATGATAAAATTGTAGTAACTCCAAGTCTAAAGAAACCTGGTTGTGAAAAATATATATAGAAATATATCATTAACGTAATGTGTCTCATATTTAAGTACTTAATTGGCACCGTGCTTTTTACCTAAAAGTATTTGCTACTTTACTGCTTTTTACTGACTTAACACATTTCTCGATGAGTCTGTTTAAAACTTTAACGTTCACCTACGATCTCATTCTTCTCTTTAACCTTATCAATTAAGTCATAAAACACACTGGTCACTTCTTCTCTTGAACCATATCAATAAAGTGATAAAACACACTGGTCAAGTTACTTACTTCTCTTTTACCGCCTCACTAAACAGTTCAATATAGCTTCAGGTAATGATCTTTAATTGGTAATTTTCTACTTATACAGGGTGTAATAAGGAGGTCCGACAATACTTTAAGCCAGTGTTTTTCAACCTGGGGGTCGCGACCCCCCGGGGACATTAATATAATAACTAAATCATTTTCTAATTGAAGAAAATTAAGCGCCAATATAAACGTAGTCTTTCAAATCACTAACATTTTGCATGTTTATGGCTCTAGGGGGGTCGCAAGAATATTTTAACTTATACAGGATTCGGGTAATAAAAAAGGTTGAAAAACACTGCTTTAAGCAATAGACTTTTACGAGTCAAACTGTGGAACATTTATCAACCCGAAGTTTTTTTTTCCTCCGCAAACTATTCTCAGTTGCAAGTGGAAGGACCCCATAACACGATTTTTTTTTCTAACAACTTAAACCACGTCTGTGACTTAAACCATTATTTTTTCATGTTTTATTAAAGTAACGAAATATTCGAAACATTTGATTAAACAGCTGATTAGTCCAAAAACGACAAAAATATTGTTATTGCTGTGTTTGTTTCTTCCCAGTCTAAAAGGCTAACGTAAGTAACACACTTTTTGCTACACCCTCTGTAGCAGCCAAGCCATTCGAATTTCGAGAGAAGTATTCGAGATAACATGCATTTGTGAATCGCGCCCTAGTTGACGAACAGACATACTTTCCGATATGACTTGACAAATACCAATCTATAGATGTGGCCTTCCTTATTGACGCGTCGTTGTCTCTGCGGACGTAAGCTGTCAAGCTGTTCTAAATTTGCCTATTGCATGTTAAAAAGAAGCTGTGTTTATAATACCAACACACTTAAATAAAGTAAAGAAGTTTTTATTCCAATTCTAACTGAGGCTTGAAACTCATTAAACTGAACAACTTTTTCTAAAAAAGCCATAACCAAATAGCTTTTTATCAGACTAATTAGTAAGGTCCTACTGAAATACCCGGAAAAATGTGGTTATCGTTCATGAATCTGTACAACTTTAAGACGAATAAAAAATAATATTTAAAAAAAAGACAGAAATAGTTATTTGTTCAACTAGTGAGCAAAGTTATTTTTTGCTACGAGTGCTGACTGTAAATCACGAATAGCGAAGTAGTCTAGAATTGAATCACGAGCGTAGCGAGTGATTCTAATATAGACTACTGAGCACAGTGAGTGATTTAAAGGCACGAGACCTAAAAATAACTTGCTCTCGTGTTAAACATACAACTTTTCACCTCGACCAGCGAGAAAAGTTAAAACGTAGTTGATTAAATTCTCTTTGGAGACAAAATTATCGTTTTTTATTCAGTTTTTAATTTAGAGGTTGCGTTCGGAAACTGCGCTGCTTGTAATTTTTATGAAAACCTAAGATGAAAACCAAACATGATATTTTTAAGTAAGCGATATTCATGTTTACTAGTACATATTTATTTTAAATACATATTACGTTTTTAAAAATACAATAGCATAATTTATAAACTGAAATTTCATTAACACTATTTTGTGCCTATTAGTTAAACCGTAGGCCAAAATGAGTTTCTGAACGAACTTTTTTTTCAGCGCCGCGCAAAAGGTGGTGTTCGAAATTCGAATCACTTTTTCTCACGCTCGCAGCAAAAAGCGTTTTTGCTTAGAGTTTTTAGGGACTAAAAGCACCCATAGTCCAGTCAATCTACGAATTTTTGTATGGAGTAGGTTACATTTAATGCACTTTGGGTGAAAATTTAGAATATGTTACTTAAATGATTGCAAAATGAAAATTCATGAAAATCTCTTATGAGTATTTAATAATTTTTCGGTAATTAGCCCCTAAAGAAACAAAATTAAATTTAAAAGTGAACAAAAAATAGAAAACTGGTGATTTTTTATATGAGGGCTTCTTATAAGACGTTTTATTTATATTTATAATCGTCCCCGATCGAGATCAAAACATTGAGTAGATATTGAATATAATATATTTAAAAATTTATAACTTGAAAAGAAATACTGCAAGGTGAGTGATATTTTGTCTTAGGGGGTACATAAGCACTGTCAATAACCATGAGAATTATCTCCAAGGTGACTTCGTTATTTATTTTTTTATTAAGTTTTATTCGATTTTAACCCTTGCACATTAAAGACACTACGAATATTTTCATGAAATCTAATAGTAATATTTTTTTTAAACTAAGACTAAGAAAAATCCCCGGTCAATCTGTTGCACAGTTTCTGTAATAATCTAATAACAATTATAATTCGCGAGCGGGCTGAGCGGGGGGCGCGGGCGGGGGGATGCGGCATGCGCGGCGCCATGGCGGCGCCCGCGCTACCCCGCGAGTTCTTTATTCAGCTAAGCTATAGCTGGGAATTTCGTGCAACATCTTGTATGAGAACTCTTTTTAATTTTGGATCAATGTTTCTCTCTCTCTCTCTTTCTTTTCTTTTCGTGTGGCACGTTTTTTTACTATTCACAAGATATAGATGGCAGTTGCCTGATGTTCCACTTAGCATCATCCGCGGTCACGTGTCTACCTATGTGTGTTATCAAGGATTTAAACTTGGTATATAGTTGTTCTTTAGGTGGTCTTGAGTGTTAGCCCAGGAGGCATCGGAAGGCATCACAAAGGTGGCGAGGGAAAACGGGGAAAGTTTGATTCGGCCGCGCTCTTCCTTCGAGCTTATATCTCCATAACTATATGTACTGGGGCAAGTGTGATAATTATCGGACAATTAAAGGAATACCAATTCATTTGGAACAAATAATTGCTTCCATCGCTAGAAAAAAAATTGGCTATGGAGGGTACGTGTAAGGAGATCTGTCTCTGTGTACAACAGTGTCCATCAAAACGCGTTAAGTAAGGGTGGTGTTATTGTATAAAAAGCGGTCAAGTGCGTGTCGGACCACGCGCAGTGTAGGGTTTCTTAGTACTTCGACAAACACTGCTTCAAGGGGAAAACCTCCCGTCTTACAAAACTGACTACTACTCGTTAACTTGTAAAGCCTACTTAGCTGTGATAGTTTTCCTTTTAACTTCGTTAAATATACTACTGCCGAGAATTTTTTCACATTTCTAGAAATAAACATTTAGCTGTCGGGGGGGGGCACGTGACTTTAACAAAAAATTGCACTTTAAAGCTTAATATTTGGAAAACGAATCCATGACTCGAAAAATAGGTTTCGCAAACCCACAATATTTTTGAAAGACCTATTCAATGATACCCCACACCCTGGGATAGTCGAGAGAAAAAAAAATCAAAAAGAGCTAGTAACTTTAGTTCTCCTACGTATCTCCTCATATCTGATTCAATCACGTAGGGAAACACCAAGCGTAGCACGTTCCATCGCCCTTTGAGTGACTTTAAGCCTTCTTATAAGGTCCATAGTAAGCGACCATGTCTCGGATCCATATGTCATCACTGGCAACACACACTGATTATGGACTTTAGTCTTGAGACACTGCAGTATTTTGGACGTGAAGATATTGCGAAGTTTCCCGAACGCTGCCCAGCCAAGTTGGATCGACGGCTGATCTCTTTCTCAAAGCTGGACCTACCTAACTGGACTGTTTGTCTCAGGTATATACAGGGTGTAACAGAAGTGTGTGATAATACTTCAAGGTTGGCTTTTACCCATCAAACTGAACAACTTTTGTTCTACAACTTTGTTGAAATCGCAAATTTTTTTTTGGACTTTTATACAAATCGATCAGCTGGCGAACCAAGTTTGTATGAAAAGTCCAAAAAAATTTTTGCGATTTCAACAAAGTTGTAGAACAAAAGTTGTTCAGTTTGATGGGTAAAAGTCAACCTTGAAGTATTGTCACACACTTATGTTACACCCTGTATATTCGTCAACAACTTCGAGCGTAGAGTCTCCAACCTTCAGAGGAGTGGGTGTAACACGGATGTTTAATATGATTTTCGTCTTATCCATGTATCATTTTAAGACCCACTTGTTGGGAGACTCTACTTAGTCCTTTGAGCATTGCGCCTAGATCCTCCAAGGTCTCAGCCATGATCACGATATCGTCAGCAAATCGAAGGTGAGTGATGTACTCGCCATTGATGTTAATGCCGAGTCCTTTCCAGTCCAGAAGCTTGAAAACATCTTCCAGTGCAGCGGTGAACAGTTTCGGAGATATAACGTCTCCCTGTCTCACCCCACGCTGCAGCCGGATAGGTTTCAAATTCTAATCCTGGAGGTGGACCAACATGCTGGCATTTTCATACAAACACTTCAAAACTTCGATGTATCGATAATCGATCTGGCACCGTTAGGAGAGATTGCAATACAGCCCAGGTCTCGATCGAATCAAAGGCCACAAACGCCAAGCTTAGTGGTCGATTATACTCTTCGGTCTTCTGTATAATCTGCCGAAGCGTATGTATGTGGTCTATGGTACTGAAGCCTTTTCGGAAACTGGCTTGTTCGGGAGGCTGGAAGTATATAAGGATTAATATGCATATCCGTACCAAATTACAGCTCTGTAATAGTCTCTGAGCTAAGCCGCGGACAGACAGACGGACATGGCGAAACTATAAGGGTTCCTCGTTGACTAAAGAACCCTAAAAAGGGCAAATTTTAAAGAAAGCGAGAATAGTTATTAGAAACAGAGAAGAAAACAAGGAAAGAATCCGCTTTGTTACAATGCACTTTAAAACAAAAAAACATAAAAAAAGATTTTATATATTTTTCATAATCCTTGTCTACATTGGCGCCACTCTGATGGATTCTTGAACTATTATTTACTGCTTACAGTTGGACACTTTTTTAACTAATCCCCCCATATAAAACAGTCTTCCTTATACTATTGGCATCGAGAAGCATCACAAAAGTGGCGAGGAGAGGCAAGGAAAGTTTGATTCGATCGCGCTCCTCTTTCGAGCTAATACGTTCATAATTTTATGTACAAGGTCAAGTGTGATATCATTTTCGGATAATTCAAGGAAGACTAATTCATTTCTGATTAAATAAAGGCTTCTTTCAAGTTCTTTCACAAAAAAAAATATAACAAATTCATAAAATCCGAATAACGTGGACAACATATTTAAAAAAAATGGTTATTTATCTAGTACAAAATAGTTTTTCTATCTAGCACAAAGTCCTTACCACGCGGAATTTGTACACTCAACGTTTCAGGAAATGTTTGCGAAGCGAGAAGAAACGTTGAGTCCAGAAGAAACTCACTTCAGCACATATTTTTTTAACACTTAATTTCTATTAAAAATCATGTCAACAATAAAATTATGAGCTGTAAGATCCATACACGGTTTGAGATATTTATTTCTCAAAAAGAATTACAAATTCACTTAACTTAAGAAATGCAATATAAGTGCTTAAATTATTTATAATCGTGAAGGAAAATATTATTTACATCGAAAACAAATAATCCGTCGGTACTTTGGAATACAAATCTGATCCATAAATGACTTGTTTAATAAAAGCAATGGATAGGATCTACTAAATTGCCATGATTGGGTATGACCAAAAGCTATGTTCAATAATATATTTAAGCAAATTTATGTTAATTTTAGTAAAAATACTTTATATGAGAAGCGGTCGTGGCTCAGTGCGGCTTGCGTGGTCACGTCGATCAAGAAGGTTAACTGACTACAGACACGGTCATTACCTGGATGGGTATGACTGTTAGTGGCATTTATCTCGACCGTTTCCATGCTTCGCAAGCCACGTTAAGCCCTTGGTGCCGGCTGCTATCGCTAGATGGCAGTCGTTAAGCCACGTTGGAGTCCATAAGGCGGCTTGAAATGTTCTTACACTGGGGTTGGCCACTAGCCCCACAACCTCCACCAATCCGGACTTGGCCCCCGTGTGTGGAGTATGGCCTAACCTTCCCGAGTAATGGGAAGAGATCCGTGCCTCTGCAGTGGGGACGTAATGGGTTGTTAATATACTTTATGAGCCACACACATAACATCCCAAAAGGCATCTTTATACACTTCCGTAGTCCGTACTAACAACTGACGGTAAATTTTTCAACCTAGACCGAATGAAGGCACGTAACAAAGTTTTATGCCACATAGTTACAGCAATAAGTTACGTGGATGACTTATGTTTTACAGCGGAATCCCCTAATATCTCTGCAAAAACTGATGACCAGTTTTGACGAGTCATTAAAAAAAATTGAGTACTGACAGTGTAAGTAAGATCGATGTTATGTATGTTGGGAGACAACTGAACAATCTAACTTCAAATGTATCTCGATTAGAATGTCATGAATCATGTGGAGAAGTTTAAGTATTTGGGAAGTGCAAATGTGACCTCGACCCTGAGATCATTGGGATTGGTTCAGCTTTAGCAGTTTTTGGCAAACGTAGACCTACATTCTTCCGGTCGCATGATATTAGCTACTAAGATCTTGGTGTATATGTCCAAAGTAATTCCAAACCTCCTCAATTCGTGAGAGACATAGTGTTTATATAGAGCTATGACAGGTATAGATCGATGGATTCATTTTGGTACAGATATTACGAAATAGCCTGTCGTAAGGTCGTTTGTTTCGTCATAGCTATACCGGGCCCCCTCCCCCTTTCTTATGACTGGCTATTTGATGATCTACGAATCAAGACGAAAATATTGAAAATTGTTTTAGCTATATAGGAGCCAGAGAAACAAACTCGGTAAATAGAGCACTTTTATTATTTTCGCCACCAGTCTAATAGGAAAGAAATACGCTGCCTCGATAGATTTCACATGCAGTGCCTCCGTGATATCATGAACATCGACTGGTCCAACCATATAAGATATACAAAGGTTCTAACACCGTGCAAACTTATACGGAATTGAGGCGTACCTTAAGCGAAGAAAATTACGTTGGTGTGGTCTTGTGACTCGTATGCTGGGTTACGAAACGTGTCAGTTACTGAGAGCTTCAAGAGGGCAAGCGAAAGCAAAGTGGACAGCTATTGCGGTATAATAACGCCGCCACCGTGATGCCTCCCGATGCCTCCCGGGCTTATTCCACTTAAGACCACCTAAGGAACAACTATGCCAAGTTTGAGGTCTTGATTCTTGATCCAAAATTACGGTAAATCGCAACGACGATATGTCGCATCTAGTTCGTGAAATTTAGCGTAAATACCTACCTACCTACTTTTACTTCATAAGAACAGGCCCACTGGCATTGGAAGTGGGGTTGCTTTGGCAGGCTCATGGAAAGTCATGGAAAAATGGCGATGACACTCATGTCATGACAATATATTAATTATGTATAATTTTTGGAGTTAAATGTTCGGCGAATCAATAGGACAAAGTTTCTTCTTTTGAATTGAATTTACAGTAGGTATATCTATGTGGTAAATCAGTAGGACGGTAGTACTATGATCACGTTTGGATGCCCACAATCCAATGAGTATGACACAATTATTATTAAATAACTACTACCTACATACCTATCATATTGTGCATTTTATCACATTTGCGTTTCGCACTATCCATCTAGCTATCCGCGCACTTGTCTTTTTCGCACCCAATAGCTCCGTCTCTGTCGCACACTGGCTATGCGTACGTGGCAGTTCACGCACCTTCTCGGCGTTTGAAATATAATTATAATGTCATTAAATACATTTTAGTTAAAATGCGTTTTAAGAAGAAACTTCTTTGTTTGTACAAGGGACGATGATGATTTCCAATAGGTAATATTAGTGTTACGGTACAGCCAAGAAAATATTTGTAGTGTCTTTAATGTGTACTACAGAAATCTTTAAAAAATCGTTTTTAACTGGGTTCTGAAATAGTCACCTAGGTGAAAACTTAACACATGTTCAAGCCTTACAATTAGACTTAAAAAACATAAAAATCTCCGAAAGCTCCATTTTGTAAGTATTATTTTTCACGCAATAATATAAAAAATATCGTAATATTAAGAATTTATTGCTTTAAACTAGAGACAACTTAAGTACCATATTTATAAGGTAACTATAGTTATAAATCTCAGTTTTCCCCAAAAGTGCATTTATTGTTTGGCGTATACAAGTTAAAAGGCGTTTTTAGGTATTTCTAAGGGTTGAACGCCCTTACAATCACAAAATTACCACGAATGCTTAGTAAAACACCAATTCTTTTATTTCCAAACCATTTTAGTCAGGTGTCTTTAATGCGACCTCAAATCTTTTATTTACTGGACTACCACCCTTTTCGTGCTGGAGAGGTGAAAAATCATTCTCATACTAAATGATCAGATGATTTGCGAACTTTGTATAGAAAAATATAAAACATTTTATTACAATTGGTAAAAATCCTAATAAGTATAAGTTTAGGATCTGTTAGGAGTAGAATCTACAGGTACATTTTTCCGGTTTTTCAAAAGAAATATAACTAGAGCAGTTAACGAAACAGAAATCTTGTATGAAGTTTACAGTCTAAGTACACTTTCTGTAAATGATTTCTCGATGCCACAAATGATGCTCTTCGATGACTTTATAGTGTAATCATCATAAAGTACAAACCAAGCATTTCTTTTCCACGCAAGGTCTTTTAACGAAATGACTTGTAATTTCTACAAAAAATATTTGACATTCACCTTATTTAATCAGAGTTCAATGGTTTTAGAAATTAATTTTGAAAAGTATTTTTATTTTTACCATCAGTATTTTTGGTTACATTTCAAGTGAAAGCTTGTTGAATGACTGAAATATGATGATTGCGTCCTACATGTTGGAAATCAAGCAAATTGCAAAGATGGTGGTTAATTTACAAAAAGGTATTATAATATAATCTGTGTTTTAAATTAATACTAATGTAGTATAGAATTAACCAAATAATATACAAAGATGGCCGATCAACTGCCTGACTTGTTTATACATAAATGTAAATTAAATGTCGCAGATGGATTATAAGTTTCTTGGGGAAGATTAAGTGATTAAGAGTCTGGAAGAGATCGCTCTTTAGCGATAAGACCGCCTACCTGTATACTTTTTTTAAATGTTTATTTTTTTATTTTCCTGTTTTGTTGTGCAATAAAGTGTTTTCATTCATTCATTCATTCATTCATTAAAGATTAAAGTTACTAATTATTGTTCAGAAAATTATTCAGTTTCATTAGTAGGAGTCTCAGTTTAAATAAGTATTTAGTTTTAGATGATTTTGATAGCGTACTGTTAAAATATTCGCCAGCGTTCTAACTGGAGTTTTAAAACATGAAAGTTAATAAATCCGAATGAACACATAATCAACTCGGAATAGTTTTGGTCTCTTCATACAAATTGTAGAACTAATCGTCCAACTTTGTATGAAGAGATAAAAAAGATACGAATTGATTATGTATTCCTTGTGGAAAGTTGTTGAGATTTTTATATGTAGTTCTTAAATGTATAGGGTTCTTCAGAAATACCTGAAAAAAAGAACCATTATAATTCATGAAACTGAACCTCTTTTTCAGGATACCAATATTCAAATCACAATTTCTTTTTGAGCTTGCTATACAATTTTTTATGGAATAATACGTTTTGTATGGAAAGTCCAACATTTTTTGCGAATATTAATAGGTTCTTTCCCAGTTTAGGATTTAAGAATAGACGCCACCTTAAATTGACTGATATCTCCGTAGGACTTTGCATTTAACAGTGGACGAATAATACAATAAATACACTTTGAAATATTAGAACTACGAATGCAGTCTTTTTACTATTCAACTACCTAAATTTATTAGACCGAGAGAGCGCTGACTGTACTCGTGTTCTCTAGATTTCGTCAATGTGTGTTCATATGCTTTTGTTTTAATTAAAGTGTGAGTTTGGCTAAAGATTTTTGGACCGTGACGAATTTAACACATTGAAATGAGTTTCTTTAATAATCCGCAGGAAGCCAGTTCTTGCTTATCTTAGTTTTTTATGTATTGTTAGTTTCCAATAGAGTTAAGCTTAAGCCTACGCTGTTTGTCTGGCTTTTAAATCTCGTGAAAAGTAATGAGTAAATGGTGGAATTTATCACAGAATATATTGTGATTTTAAAATAAATAACTATCATTAAAATAATAATAAGAAATCGCTTTTAGGAATAAGACCGCCCAGATTGTCGACTTGTTTCTTTTGATTTTGTTATTGTATGTTTGTGCGTTACTTCTATGACAATAAAGAGTATTTGATTTGATTTGAAATAACCAAAAAAACGGAAACTAAAACAGCAAATATGAATTAGCGAGTCTGACTCACACTAGGCCGATTTTTATATCTTAATATTAAATAAATAAAGTGATATGCAGCAAAACCATTTAAACATACCTATAATGAACATACTCAAAAAACAGCACTGCTCGAATACAAATACAAAATTGTCTGAAGTTATTATTTAATAATGTATGTAAGTAGAGGTTAAACATGCACTAGGAAATTTAATTTCAAAATGGCATTCAAACAGGCAAATGTTAATATTTCCGCCCATACAATACAAAGGGTACCAAATGAAAATTTCTATTTACTTACCGAGAAGGCAAAAACAAAGGACTTGTTTAGAATTGCAAAACAGCAAAACGATTGTCCAAACGTGAAATACAGGCTTGCAAAAAGCTAAGTTTCACCTTGTGACGTTTGACGTTTTGCATGCGGAGTAGTTCCGTTACGATCCAGCGGCTATTTGAGTTTCAAAAAGATTCATCGAGCACACGATTATAAACGATTATGTGATATTTACACTTTTTATTCCACTTTGACACGGCGTTGTTTCTTTACAAGAGAAAAGGTAAGAAAATTTCTTTCTTGAGCATTTTATTTCATTAACTAAGTAACCTAGTGGCTAAGAGCAAGAGTTTGGTCCATCAGTCTTGACTGACGCCAGAATGATGAATGATTTTTCATGTTACACGGTTAATCTAGAACAGTGGTTCTCCCATCAGTCTCAGACCATACTGACACCATACTGACGCCAGACTGACGCCAGACTGAGCGTGTAATCTGGCTCTAAGGTTCGTGACTTCTAATTCAGATATTGGTTCCCACTTAGGACAAAAAATATATACTAAAGTACTTAAATTTATTTGTTTTTAAAATTAACCCAAGTGAAAGAAAGTAAAAACATGATGATTTATAAAAATTACTATATTTTAACGATTTGAGTATTACAATAATTTGGACAGTATCTGGTAACAACCCATATTGTCCCTCTTCCCATACATCGGAAAGAAATAGACAAACACTTGGGCAGTAACTGATCAAACCGGAATATTTAAATTATACCGGAATACATTGGAAAGAATATAGGCACCGGGTCGTAATGGAATTCTCTATGTGTAGGCGCAACCATAGTAATCTCCGGAAACATTGTCGGCGCGGCGGCAGTATGACAGTGGGGTATGGAGTTGGAATGGCTTTACCACATAGTAAATAAATACTAAAATAGGGAAGTGTTTTAGTGGTAATAACAGGATGTAGTCGTAGTTTAAACAAAATGTAATTTCACGACGTGGAAGTCGTTCGACTTAAGAATAAAAAAAGTCTTTATTGTTCTGTAATGATCGAGGAATTCAAAAGAAAACTTGTTCTCCTATAGATTTGAATTTAAATTATGTTCCTTAATGGAAAACGCATTTGTTGCTGATTGTCGCATATCAATAGATGCGGTACCGATCTAGTCCATAATACATTTCCGGACACATCTATAGGCCCAACTAGGATTTAAAGTTTTAATAGCCTACAGATAAAACCTAGCTATAGGCCATAGGCTGTAGGCTATTCCTGGGTTTGAATTTAGGACAAAAGCTTTTTGCTTAGCCTAACATTTATTTAAAACTTAAAATGCTATGGTTCATTCCAATCAAAAAAAAGCAAAACGTAAACAAACTTACTATGGAACTGACACATGTCAATGTCATCTGCATACTAAGTTTGTTTACCTTTTGCTTTTTTTTGATTGGAATGAGCTATAGGTGGGCCGATAGCTAGATTGTTCCGGAAGTGTATGTATGTATTATCCAAGTTCATGTTATAACAAGCAGTAGAGATACTCGTATATCGTTGATAACGTTCCAACGCAAAGTGGGAAAAACACAAACTAAAGAATATGCAGATGATTATACAAGACAAGGTGATTTTAATGGGGGAAATGAACAAATCCAGGCTATTATTGGGGTGAAATGTATCAACTTGAAATTATGAAAACGAAATTCAGACTTTCCGATTCTTGTTCTAACTTGCCGTGTATTAGTAGAATTTCTACTAAAATACATATTTTAAATTTACATAAACACTAACCAACACAACTAAACAGCTTGATAGATTTTAAAATCCAGATATTGTTCGATTTGTCTTATCAATTCAATGTGTGTAGCACATATTTTACGCAGTCACATTTTTAATTGGTTACGTTAATTTTACTCAACTATTTATAGCAACCAAAGAGTATTTAATTAATTATCATAATATATCGCGATGTTAATTATCATAATATATCGCGATGAGTGGACAGTTTACAGATCTTTACAGTACGCCAGATTCTAGCCCACTTTAATTTCTTTGTGCGTGTCCATTTCATAGTTAAGTTACAATTTAACTGATAGTGAAAGCTAGGGTCAGAGGTGGTCAAAGAAACTAAGAGTGACAGTCAAAAATCCTATTCGATATTTGAACTGATAATAAAGCCTCTTCAGTGATAGATTCATGACATCAAATGTGCCGGTGATATGCGAATTTCGATGATAAGTACATACATATAAGGCACTTTCTATTTATCGAGCGCACACTGGCGCCACATCACGTTATTATTAATTATTTCTTAAATTATTAAAAAAAGCAAAACGTACGAGAACATTTTTTGCTGTGGAACCTACATTTTATTCGAGAAAAAAAAACAATGACTTTGGTTGAATAGTTAAAATAATACATAGCATTGTTTTGTTATGCTGCATTATATCGCATTTTGAGTTCCCAGTGTGATTCCTGAAACAAAAAAAAACGTTTCTTTGCCCTTCTTTCACGTGACGTCACAATGAAATTACGAATCGGTATGATTTTTCCCAGGAATTGTTCGGATTGATCCCTGCCGCCTCTTTTCGCCATCGTTCTACGCGACAATATATTCATGCCCATCACATAGATGGTTGGCAGTCCACAACTGTGCGTTTCACTAGAAACTTTCTGCCTCGCATAACCAAACTGTGGGATGAATTGTCGCCTGCGGTATTTCCGGACCGATACGACATTCAAAACTTCAAGAAAAGAGCGTACTCCCATATCAAAGGCCGGCAACGCACTTGTGACTCCTCTGGTGTTGCGGGTGTCTATGGGCGGCGGTAATCGCTTACCATCAGGTGATCCGTCTGCTCGTTTGCCACCTATACCATAAAAAAAAAAGAAAAAAAAGATTTTTGTACATGCTCACAGATAGTTGACGGGGTGTGTGTGATATGTGACCCTTGAGGACAGTTGTTCGATTATACAGGGTGTTAAAAAAGTGCGTTTGTTTTAATGGGTTAGCAAAATCAAGTATAGAATACTGTAAAAATACAGAAAAACCGATCAACAATTTTTTACAGTTTCAAATAATAAATCTGAATAGTGAATCAATAATTAGTAGGTATGAGAAACTGAAAAAAATATATAGATCGGATTTTTTCAATATTTTTCCTGTATTCTATACTTGATTCTGAGTAACCCTTTAAAACAAACGCACTTTTTTAACATCCTGTATACTATTTATTGTTGAAAAGAAAAACAATTATACACTACACTACATACATGTGTAGTTACGTAGAACTTTTTGAAAAATTCAAATGAATTAATTGAACTGACATAGTAAATATTATAAGAAAACATATTGTAGCTTGCATTTAGCTAAACAGAATCACACTCACAGCAACATTTACTCAAAACCCGTCTTTTATCTCATGTGTCAGGTAATGTTGCGATATCAGGCGGAAAGTGTATTCATTTTCCGAGTTAGAAAGTTGGCATTAGGTATCTAGTAGTAGAATATACTCCAGCTGCAGTGCAATACACAGGATGTTGAAACTCGCGACGCATTTGGTATATACGTACATAATGTTTAAATTTCGGCCTAATTTATTTGGTATATTTTGTATACCTAATAAATTAGGCTGTAAGTTTCCCAAACAAAAAAATAAATTAACTGTTCATATTTTTTGAAAATACGGAGAATTGCTTTTAATGAAGACAGACACATTGATAGTTTACTTTTTAGTTTATAGGGTGATGGTGACGTATCGGGACGCCTTTCCCTCCAATATAAAATAATAATAAAAAAATGTTATATTAAATAAATAAGTTCGTGAGCAGTCGTGGCTGACTCTTGTAAGATACAAGATCATTTTTGTATATTATGACTGGCCTATGTCATTAATAATTATTAATGACATGGGCCAGTCATAATATACAACAATGATCATGTATCTTACAATTAATCGCCTACTATATTTTTTATGTTATGGCAATTTAAAACCTTAATAATTAGGATTTTTTCACTTGACTAAAATTTTATTTTATTTTTCTTACTGCGTAAACGGTTCTCGATCTTCGAATACGAGTTTCGAACGGTAGGAGCATGGTATTAGACAAAGCTTCTAAAATGATAATTGAAAAGTATACACTGAAACCTACTTCAAATAAAAATATTTTTCATTATGTTTACCGTCCAATGTAGACAGTCATCCATATATGAGAACACCCCGCATATGTGCAACATAATCACAGTGTGTGCCGTTTAATAATATCGTGGTGAGAGTAATTGGGGTTAATTAACTAATAAAGTATGTACAGGGTTATTTGTAATTAATCTTAAACCTCTAAGGTTGTGATTCTACCCGTGACACTGAACAACTTTTGGACCCGTTGTATCAACTTTGACGCTTTATCTTAAAAACTCTTTCGTCATATAGCAGTGAAATAAAAATTTTTCGTCTACAATGTGTCTGATATTATTATTTATTAGCCTTTATTTATTAGTATTTCAATTCAATTCAATTCAATATACTTCAATATTTATTAATTTATTTAATTTATTTTTTAATATTTATTATTTTTTTAGTATTTATTAATATTTATTGTGTCTGATATAGTTGATTAAGAAAACAAGCAAAGAGATTTTGTTATCTTATTCTAAATTGGGAAGTTAAAGGAGCCGTAACAAAACACGTCTCTCAAAAATAAATTCATCTTTAGGTCAATTTTAATATGTAGAAAATAAGACAGAGAACATATGCAGGGTGTAACAAAATTGGTGTAGGACCCGTTAACTGGGGATTCTACTCATCGTACTGAACAACTTTTGTTATACGACTTTGAGCAAATCGCAAAACAATTACTTAGCTAGGATTTGAAACAGAGATCTTATCACTGTAGCGTCCAACCATCGACACTCTTTTTCTTTGACAAATGATAAACTTAAAGTACCTTTTTTTAGGGTTCCGTAGCCAAATGGCAAAAAACGGAACCCTTATGGATTCGTCATGTCTGTCTGTCTGTCTGTCTGTCCGTCCGTATGTCACAGCCACTTTTTTCCGAAACTATAAGAACTATACTGTTGAAACTTGGTAAATAGATGTATTCTGTGAACCGCATTAAGATTTTCACACAAAAATAGAAAAAAAAATAATAAATTTTCGGGGTTCCCCATACTTAGAACTGAAACTCAAATTTTTTTTTTCATCAAACCCATACATGTGGGGTATCTATGGATAGGTCTTCAAAAATGATATTGAGGTTTCTAATATCATTTTTTTCTAAACTGAATAGTTTGCGCGAGAGACATTTTCAAAGTTATTAAATGTGTGTCCCCCCCCCCGTAACTTCTAAAATAAGAGAATGATAAAACTAAAAAATATATATGATGTACATTACCATGCAAACTTCCACCGAAAATTGGTTTGAACGACGAGATCTAGTAAGTAGTTTTTTTTAATACGTCATAAATCGTAAACCGCAATTTACCTACAACGAACTACAAGAACTTTTATATTATGTTACTTGCTGCTACGGAACCCTTCATGGGCGAATCCGACTCGCACTTAGCCGCTTTTTTAAGTTATATAATAAGAAGACCAAATGACAAAAATATTATAATATACGCAAATAATCATCGAAAATAGATAAAAATGTCATCGCTTTGCTAAATGTTATTCAAAGGGAAAGTCCTTAAAAGTATATTTAAATATATTCTCCATTTCATCCATTTCAGTAGTGACTTATGGATGGGCCTTGATATAAATGTCAGAATTTTTTAATAATCTGGGTGGAAGTTTCACTTTTTGTACAACTTAATCGAAGCATTTCTATTAATAATCGATATGTATTCATGGTTTGTACGTAATATCCCTTTGGGTAATTATGATACAAGTTCTTAGAATAAAATTATCGTTTAAACTCTCTAATTTGGAAAAAAAGAACTAAAAGGTTGGCTAAACTTACTCACCAAGAACGGGTGGATACGTTTCAGTTACACACTGCTAGTTACAAAACTGTGTATGTAATATGCAAGCTTTATTAAAATAATACATGTAATCAAAGAGGAATGCTCAAAAACTATGTGTTAATGTAGCTGTTCGAAATACCGAAATCTTCAATTGACTGGTTGAAAATGTTGCCTCATTTTATACTACAATAAAACAGTACTATTTATTTAATATAATTAATATGTAGGTAGGTACTATAATGTACTTACATTTCAATATACGGAATATATATAGCAAAATATAACAATAACGCCTCTCTTTATTGTACAAAATGTTAAATTGTAAACTAAGTATTTTGTGCAATAAACATTATTTCAGTTGCTTTGAAATACGGTAGGTAAGACATTCGATTTCTTAAGACCAGTGCTTCTCTGCCACTTACATCAGCACGTTATATTATAATTATAATCAACAAAAACTCGATGAAAACCGTTTCAGTATGTGGGTTTGAATAATAAGATTACATTTGTGCCGTGCCTTCAATTTGAAATACATATCGAATATAGTGCATTGAAATGTAGCACTATAATCAACATAGGTTTCGTAAGTTTTATCAGAGTTAAAAGCGAAAAGAACTAACATATTTGTACAATACACCTATTTTATATTTTGTATTGTAACCTAAAATTGAATCACGTTGACAACTTACACACCGGTGTTTTGGGAAACTGACTTGGATTAACTATCACGATACAGGCCTTGCCTAGTGTGGAGTTACTGGGAATAATTAACTATGTAAAATGAGTTTCTTTTAATGAATATGTTTTGAATTTGACTTATAGTCGCAAAAGGACATACATCTGTTTTATTAATTCGAAATGCTTCTTTATTCGCATACTTAATTATTCCCTCTATTTTGGAGTCGAATGTTTTTCAAACGCGCTTTTTTAATACGTTAAGTGGTGAGTACATTGAATTGAGTTACTTACCATGTAACTCGGACTTGTTCTGTTCAGGCTTGTGCCGTAATGGTCAGACATGACGATGATGAATGATGAATGACGTTCACGCCTTCTCCTAGTAAGCACCATGCACTTAGTATTAGTTAGGTAGTTCCGTAGTTAGGTGGGTAAGTATGTCATTAGGTATCAATAATGATTAATGAATCATTAATATGCTGCAGGTCAGTGGCGTAGCGTGGGGGGGGGCCGGGGGGGCCATGGCCCCGGGCGGCACATGAATAGGGGCGGCGGACGGCACATGGATAAGTGCCGCATTTTTTTTACCTAGTGTTATTATAGTACGGGCAAGTTAGGTGAAGCTAGGATGGACATCAATGGAATCCTCAGGTTTGGAGTGGAAAATTTTGGGGTTAAGCGTTATACCTGTGGCTACCAAGCTTCCATTTGCACTGAAACAGTTGCAGATTCACATCCTGGACACTCCATACTAATCATTTGAGTTATTTACCTACTAAAATTTCCCTATCTAAAATGTAGACGCGAGCGAGAAGTGCGTGACGAGTGTCGACTGGCGACTGTATGGACTGTCACCGGACCTTAGGAGTGGTGGGGTCGCCTTCAGAGAGCAACAGGGATTATTCATACTTAATGTAAATAGTACTATTTGATATAATGTGGCAGGCACTATGGGTCGACACCGTGGTTCATCTCCTAAATAACAAGATAATATAGATATCGATGACCAAAAGGGCGAATAAATATAGTCATTCGTAAATATTAAAGAATCGTATGTTTTATTTTATTTCTATTTTAAGGCTTTTTTGTATCCATGTGACAACTTTATACATAGATAATAACTACAAGTCGTCAGTCACGATGCTTTAGAGTTGAAATTTATATGAAGAAAATTAATCTTATTTATGAGCTGAGATGTAATGAACTACAACTTAATTAATTATTTTTAAATTTTTATTAATGTAGTCTAGTTTTGTTGCTAAACATGAAAGGAATAATTTTTACTAACAATGTTTTATAAATACTTTTACAGTTTTCTCAGAAAATCAAGAAATCGGTACAAAATTTGGTGTTTTCAATTTTTTTGTCATATATAGACAAGCATATCTCAATAACTAAAACTCCTATTGATATGAATGTAGTATCGTTTGATAGGTAATTTAATAAGGATTAATTGTCTGTTTGACAATTTTCATCTAACTCCTACAGGTTTTGAGTAAAATGAAAAATACTGAAAATCGGGACCTTTTAAGGGGGGGGAGAGAGGGACGCCGGCACCCTAGAAGTTGGGACTTTTCAGGCTATACTTCTATGGTCCCAAGGAACGACTGTGCAGAAAATCAGCTTTAGGTTTTTTTTTTGACCCTAAACATTAAATTGCCCGTACTATTAGGCGTCGATGAACTGCACTTAGATCACGCTCCTCAAGATATTAATAGAGAAGATTACAAACTTGAGCATGTACCTACGTCTTCGTACTTTTGTAGCTGCAACAGATCCAGACTTTAAAAAAGATCTACATAATTATGTCTGGTTCACGGGGCTTTAATAAAATATCTCATCTCACTAATATTATAAATGCGAAAGTATGGATGTTTGTTTGTTCCGCTTTCACGCCGAAACTGCTGAACGGATCTGGATGAAATTTGGTGGGTAGATAGATAAAGTACCCGGCTAACACATAGGATACTTTTTATCCCGGAAAACTTAAGGGTTCCCGGAGGAATGCTTCAAAACTTAAAATTTCCACTTCCACGTCACTAGATGGCGCCACCTCAACATTTTATTTTTCTCTGGATCCAATTCTAAAGTCCACGCAGACGAAGTCGCGGGCAGAAGCTATATTACATATAAACTTGAAGAGGGTTTACCAAATATTATCATAATGTTAAGAAAATTTTTAACAGCTGCCATTAGCAATGCCGGTTTTGAAAAAAGCTTCTCTATACTGAAGTTAATTAAAAATTACCTAAGGTCGAGGCACGTCCAGGGGGGACGGCTTAAGCGATCGAAACAATATGATAAAAAAATATTCAAAGTTACACAGGGTGTCCCAGAATGGGTGGATCAAATTGCTATGGTAAATACCTTGTCTAACGTCCCACCGGATAGTCTAAAGTTAATTTAAAAAAACGACTTGGTTTTTCCGAAAATAGGGAAAAAGTCCGACATTTTTTAAATTTTCGCCTCTAAGTGTTACGTTTAGGGTGAATTTGTACTTTTTTTTCAATAGTAGTAACAATATGTGATTGCTTTACCTAACTGTAAACATTTAACCTAGCTAAAACGTCATGAAAACAAATTTTATCGTATGAAGAATGAAAACCCGTAAATACAGCAAGTCAGCAACAGCGCAAAGTTACTATTTTGCACAGAGCTGGAATTTGGGTCGTGCCACCCGTGCACAGACACAGAGCATCGAGCTTATGGGGGCGCCAAGCACCCTGGTAGGTGGGGTACCTACCCTAACTGAAATGGCGCTGAGCGCTCCAAGTAAAAGGGATTTTGTTGGTTTAACATAAATATTCTTAGATATCAAAAAAAAAATTCGCTATCTTTCATAAATTGTGTATTTTCGTGAGCGAGGGGTCAAGAAAGTACCTATATAATACGCTCGCTTCACATCAGGAGGTTGTAGATTCGATGTCCGCGGGATTTAGTTAGTATTACGGATTTCCAATTCAGCTATATTAGCAAGCGAACATGACATACACATCGATTATATAAAAGATTTAGCTTTTAAAAACACGAAGAGTATTTTTTTATTGATTACAGAATTTGGCCGGTTTATTCGTTTTTTTATTTAGGTACTAATGATGAAAATAGTAAGGGGCGGCAAATTTTCGATGGGCCCCGGGCAGCGAAAACACACGCTACGCCACTGCTGCAGGTAGTTATAGAGACTCAAAGGTAGGAACATACAGTTTGTAGGAAAGTAGTTAATGGTTGTTATATCCAGAAAAAAGCGGCCAAGTGTGAGTCGGACTCGCCCATGAAGGGTTCCTTAGCAGCAAGTAACATAATATAAAAGTTCTTGTACATAGTTCGTTGTAGGTAAATTGCGGTTTACGATTTATGACGTATTAAAAAAAACTACTTACTAGATCTCGTTCAAAACAATTTTCGGTGGAAGTTTTCATGGTAATATACATCATATATTTTTTTTAGTTTTATCATTCTCTTATTTTAGAAGTTACAGGTGGGGGACACACATTTTACCACTTTGGAAGTGTCTCTCGCGCAAACTATTCAGTTTAGAAAAAAATGATATTAGAAACTTCAATATCATTTTTGAAGACCTATTCATAGATACCCCACACGTATGGGTTTGATGAAAAAAAAATTTTTGAGTTTCAGTTCTAAGTATGGGGAACCCCCAAAATTTATTGTTTTTTTTCTATTTTTGTGTGAAAATCTTAATGCGGTTCACAGAATACATCTACTTACCAAGTTTCAACAGTATAGTTCTTATAGTTTCGGAAAAAAGTGGCTGTGACATACGGACGGACAGACAGACAGACATGACGAATCCATAAGGGTTCCGTTTTTTGCCATTTGGCTACGGTACCCTAAAAATGGGTTTCTCTTAGTTGCTGATTCTGTTGTGAAGTTTGTGTGGGAAGTTTAGATTTAGTTATTATTATGTAGTTCCTTGAAGAATGTTAGTAAGTTTCATGACAAGGAACCACAATATTTTTTTCCAGCAAGACCCAAAAATTATTCAAATTCATTATTACAGTCCGACTACTATCTTTTGGCAGGTGGTGAAAAGCCGGAACTAACGCCGCCATCTTGAAAAATGACACTTTTTGTATGAAATAAATGTCAGATTTGCGACAAAAGCGTCCTTCTGTCAATATCATCCACCTGCCAAAAGAACGTAGTCGGACGTTTTTCACACATTCATTTAAATCATACCCTAATGAAAAAACTTAAATTTTCAGTGGGTACATTACTGGATTTGAGTGATTAAACTCACTAATAGGTACACGTAATAGTTACAAACGATGTGGATAATGTTATTTTTTATAAGAACTCTAATTAATTATACTGGTGTAAACACGATAGCTGCGTAAAAACAGTCGTGACTAGATTAGGATGTAACGAAACTGGTTTCAGATTATGTTCATAGGAAGATTTTAGTGGCTCGTGCATTTTAACTATGACGATCTATGACTTCGATAATCACAGCGAAGGGAATCAAAAATACTATCCTTATAGTTCCAAGATGATAGGCATGTCAGTAGGAAAAGAATTAAAAAACAAAACAAGTTTAAGAAAAATACATACTTATACATTGTTAAGTGAGGCACCAAATCGGTATGATTGGGAACAAAAGGCTGACTCAAAGAAAAGTGATAAATAAAAGGTGATTTTGATCGATACACGATATTTTATTAATAACTAGTTTCAGAATTGTGTCCAGAAAGAAAGAAAATGTTAAGATAGCGCCATCTAGTGACGAAGTGGAAATTTGGAGTTTTTAAGCATTCCTACTAGCCGAGTACTTTTTCTATCTATCTACCAAATTCCATCCAAATCCGTTCAGTATTTTCAGCGTGAAAGCGGAACAACCAACAAACAAACATCCATACTTTCGTATTTATAATATTAGTGAGATGAGATGAGATGAGAAGATGAGACAATTCTGAAAAACAAATTACAGACCAACACTAGAAGGTGCTTTAAAAGGAATACAATTTTAATAATATGATTCCTAGCACTGACGAAAATATTTAAAAATTGGATAGGTGATCTACGATATCTGAGGTGTTCTTGAGATACCTAGGTACTACATATAAGGTTCCTTAGAGAAAAACACTGATACTTTTAACTATTTTGGTTTATCTCCAATTAACTTATTAACTTATTAAAAGATTTAGATAGATGTTTACATCATGACGAACCCTTAGAGAATCTTCGGTTCAAAACCATCAAAATCAAACAGCGAACGATTTAAATCCCTATTATTTTTAATAGAAACGCCGAAAAGACCACAATGCGCGGCTATAGAGATTCCATCACTACAGTACTCTAGGAGATATACCTTGCAGGTGACACTATATTGACGAAAGGAGGCAAGTGTCGCTTCTTTACACAATATATATTTATTGTTCTTTGGTTAAAGTCTAAACGCTTTCTTGTAACTTAAGTAATACTACTTTATTTGAAAAATTTTACTCAAGGTCAGGGGCGCCGGGTTTCAGAAAACCTCGTGGGTGCTGGGTGCCCACCTGTGGTGCCCACAATGGCGGCCCTACAAAATGTTTAGGTGGTAAGAGATCTAATGGTGGCGCCCCCTCCATATACAAACGTTATGCTCCTTCGATGCATTTATTTGTTTGCTCTTAATTATGGTTCTTGTACAAAGGTTACATTTAGACAAAAACGAGTATAGGTTTTTTTTACTTTCAAGACACGAATTAATGTATTGTCAGGGCAAAAAATGGAACTTGAGATTTTGATTGGGATAATGCGGTGCCGGGTTAAGAGTATTTGATGCCCTAAGAAATCCACGTCTGGGAGCCCTGTATCCACTAGTAAAGTCTACTATAGACTGGGCGCAGAAGAAAGAGAAATGGCTGGATAAGTTTGAAAACTGGTGACTCGAGTGAGGGATATTTTACGGAGTTCTGTTGCGTACCCAGATTTTAAAACAAAGGGATTTTTGATTTTTTTAAGGTGTTAGTTTTCGGAAAATCGTGTACAGTGGTTATGTACTTATATGTATAAAAGGTTTTTCAGTTTATCTTACAAAGCGCCTCAAAATGATTGAATTTTTAATCAATTTTAGGTGTATTTTGCAACTCTAGAGCGCGAGCGAAGCGAGCGCGAAAATTTTAGATTGAAGAAGATAAGGCATCTTTGATCATCACTGATGATTCATCAGACAAAATATGAGCGAATTTTTTTGGGTGCTGTTTATGGTGCCCTGAGACGTGATTCCCTTACTTAATATGCGTATAGGCTCATCCAGCACTTGGATTATGATTGAGAAAAAATAAATAGTCTGGGTTTTTTTTATGAAGGTGCCTTGTTTCGTTTTTTCCGAATAATTAATATCCTAGTCTAGTAGGTACTAGGTACTCCATATAATTTATAGTAATATAGGTAAAGGTAAGTTTCATGAAAATCGTTAAACTATTTTTGAGGATAGTTATAAAGAACATCGGTTTGTATGGGAGGTACTTTAATTTAATTAGATTATTTTTTGATTAACCAACTTAATAGTAAAATAGATCGTAAAAACTGTAGTATCCGAAACTATCAGAGCTATTTTTGAGAAAAACATGATCAGACAATTACAAATTGTGTTAAAAAAAAGAAATAAAAAAATAACGATTTTTACGTATGTCCCTCCAATTATAGGCGGCAGGATTTATTATCGTGTACATACAAAATTGCGCGAGCTAAGGGAGTGTGAAAATGTTATGAAAACGAAGATCTCAGAGTTATTACGTTTTTAAGAAGTTTTAAGTAAATTTTACGCCCTTCTTTGCATATTTACGTATTTCCAGACAGTAGAGGCGATTGTCGTGTTAAACGCGAGCTAAGCGAACGCAAAAATTATAAATAACCTCAGATTAGTAGAAGAACTTTAAGAAATTTCAGGTAAATTTTCGACCTCGTTTTGTTCAGAATTCACTGATCAGCCTTATGTCTATTCTCGTGGGTGCTCAGCACCCACTGCTTAAGTCTCGTGGGTGCCCAAGCCCCCGAGCACCCACGTACTCGGCACCCCTGCTCAAGGTGTTCCATTATTGAATATGGAGGACACATCATCAGGAACCATTATAATTTCTAGTTGTAACTATTTCTTTTGCACTTAGTTCGGAATAAACTTAATTATTGATCAAAGTGAGAGCATAGAAAAGGAGAATTGATTCGCGCATGTGTAACATTGACCGAGATCAGTGTTACGGTTAGTGCGATTTGACTTGGTAATGCGCACGCGATCCTTACGGTACGCTGTATAAATGCGAGAGTCGTAGTCGGCTTAAAGAAGGACCAAACGGATACATCCCATATCATTACTATGACTTTAGCATCAACGTTTCAGAGTTTGTAACTAAATCCAACTAGGTACAGATGATTTACCTTCTTTCAGGATATTGATAAATTTTCTTTAATTAAATCGCCTTT
The DNA here is from genome assembly GCA_958295455.1 of Coleophora deauratella. Classification (NCBI taxonomy): domain Eukaryota; kingdom Metazoa; phylum Arthropoda; class Insecta; order Lepidoptera; family Coleophoridae; genus Coleophora; species Coleophora deauratella. Next base: position 4,673,315 of record OY282409.1, on the reverse strand, counting down.
GTCGGACCAAACGGATACATCCCGTATCATAGTGACTACCAGCGAGGTCTGGAGAGATATCTAGTAGAGATAAAGTGGCCTTCACTGTTTAGAGAACTGCAGAAAGCCTAAGGAATTGTGCAACGTGGATATAGGCTAGGTGACTGCTAATCATTTCATTTGCTTTTTTAAAATCTGTCAAAAACGTTAACCAAAAAGAATTCTAGCAGTTAGCATCATCTATGTATTTTAATTAATTTAAGCACGCACGATCTCAAAGATCGTGCGGCTATACCATCTGAAAATCCTTCTTCGGTTGCATATGTCGTCGTATCCTACGAATAATGGCGTAATTGCAAAATGACAACTTTTCAGGAGGAGGTTTTAACATTCTATTTTCAACAGAAAGTGGCATTTTTGAAGTGTTAACATTCAAAATATTGCTTAACTATTCTAGAGTTGTTATTAAATCTTAAATAACCGATTTTATTAAATATTTCTATTAAATATGTCGCTTATTTCTTTATTCGCTGGAGTAATATGTTATTCTATTAGACATAAGCGACATTACGCCCTTTTTATTCGGCATATACCAGGTCGTAATGGCGTTTAGGGCTTTTTATCGTTTTTATCAGTTAATAATCTTAAGAAATGCAAAAGAACAAGAAGTGTTTTAAATCAAAATAATAGGTATATTAATGTAACGAATTTTAACTTAAATAATAAATAAACAAACATTGTGAACTGGGCCCCTTACGATTATATGTGATAAAACAATTCACTCGTAATAAATACTCTTGTAGTTCCTGCACCTCTACAGGTATTTCATTTTCATTAAATTTCAATTAATTCAAAGTTTAAAAAAAACCAAACACATTACCTTGACAGACTTGCACACCCAAGGCGATAACATAGTAAATTGTACTTAACTCGTGAATATAACATAAGAAATCAATTATCAAACTATTTTATATACAGATTGCTTATATAAATTATAACTGTTTCTGTGATCTCGCCATAGAACAATGAAACATATAAATATCAAGCGAAATTTCATTTAAGATATGCAGTGCTGTTATAAGAGGAGCATGGGAGAGCAAGTTAGTATGTATATTATGTTATGTACACAATTTTACTCATTCAGGATCCTGATCAACAATTAAGTGTAACGCAGTGTAGGCAGGCCTCCGACTTGGTGGACCGTCGACCCGGTGAAGGTTGCGGGAAGCCGCTGAATGCGAGCCGCACAGGACCGGTCAGTGTGGAAATATTTGTCCAGCAGTGGACGTCTTTCAGCTGATGATGATGATTACTGCAAACTTCGCGAATACAGCCGATACGAGTATAAAAACTATAGAGATATCAAGGTGATATATCAAACAATGAAGTAGGACGATCGAGCGAGTCGTAGATATTTGTAGTCGACCTAGCAGGGAATGTTCGCTCCCCAGACACTCGAGTTTGTGGTAGTAGGTCTGTAACGGTAGGCCAATTTCACAATCGCCATGATTTTTGAAGAACATAGAGCAAAACAGGACCCCTTAATTGCCTTTTCTCTTAAACATGGGAGTAGTTTTGCATTTGATAGTGAGCTTCGAAGTACCTGGACTTTCAAGAAAGGAAATATTTCCGAGAAATATTTACTTACATGTACATTATCGCATACATATACGAGGTCGTCAGGTCTTTTATAAAAAATAGTGTAAGACAGGCTACGTATAAATCTATCCCACACACAGAAGGGCTCCATCAATGTTAAGTCAATTACCTTTTAATTTAGTATTGGTATTGGAGTCACTACGCCGAATATACATATAATGAGGAAAGGGCTTGAGGGCTGGGCGGAGGTGTAACAGTAGGAGGCCTTAAACTCACTACCATTAGGTATGCGCTTGATACAACGACTGTTACATCCAGCGAGATAAACATGGTCCTCTTGCTGCAGAAAATATAAGTTAAGAGCGCCAAACTAGGTCTTAAGATCAACCTTTCGAAGACCATGATAGTGGTTGTGGATTGAGCGAATTTACTTCGTTATGAAAAAGTTTACGGTTATGAAAAAGTCAGTTGGTATACCTAGGGTCACTAATAAAGAGTGAGGGTAGCTGCACGGACGAAATACGCCGAAGAGCCGGGATGGCCAAAAGTATAATAGTGTATCTAGACAAGATTTGTAGGAATGGAGGCTTATTTTCTAGTCGATAGAGATCGGTTTTATGTGATTTTCTGATTGAATATGACGTAAAATGGGTAGCAGATTTCAATTATGCAATTAAAATAAAAAGCCACATTGTGGCTTTATTCGTAGGATACGACGATGTATCTGAGTTATAATAATACAAATCGTCGTATCCGTATCGTCGTATGTCGTCGTATGTCGGGTCGTAATGGCGTTTAGGGCTTTTTATCGTTTTCATCTGTAACTAATCTTACAAAATGCAAAAGAATAAGAAGTGTTTTAAATCAAAATAATAAACATATTAATGTTAATACAAAAGGTAACATGAATTTTAACTTAAATAATAATAAAAAACATTGTGAATTGGGCCTCTTACGATTATGTGGGATAAACCAATTCACTTGTGTAAGTGCTCTTGTAACTCCTGCACCTCTACAGGTATATTATGTTATGTACACAATTTAACTCATTCAGGATCTTGATCAACAATTAGGTAAAAATATTAATGCAAAAGCGCAACTGCAAATCTAGTGGCGACCGCGCATCGGAAGACGCATCGGTGGACCGACGACCTGGTGAAGGTTGCGGGAAGCCGCTGGATGCGAGCCGCACAGTGTGAAAATCTTTGACCAGCAGTGGACGTCTTTCAGCAGATGATAATGATTACTGCAAACTTCGCGAATACAGCCAATACGAGTATAAAAACTATAGAGGTATGAAGATGAAAAATCAAACAATGAAGTAGGACGATCGAGTCATAGATGTTTGTAGTCGACCTAGCAGGGAATGTTCGCTCTCCAGACACCAGAGTTTTTGGTAGGTCTGTAACTGTAGGCCAATTTCATAATGTCCATGATTTCTGAAGAACATTGAGCAAAACAGGACCCCTTAATTGCCTTTCCACTTAGACATAAGAGTAGTTTGCGTTTGATCGTGTGCTTCAAAGTATCTGGACTTTCAGGAAAGAAAATATTCCCGAGGCATATTTACTTATATGTACATAATCGCTGAAATATACGAGGCTGTCAGGTCTTTTATAAAAATAAGTGTTAGGCAAACTACGTATAAATCTATCCCACTACCTCACACATATTTAAATATACCTCACAGAAGAGCTCCATCAATGTTGAGTGAATTACCTTTCAATTTAGTATTGGTATTGGAGTCACTACGGCGAATATATAATGAGGAAAGGGCTTGAGGACTGGGCGGAGGCGTAACAGTGGGAGGCCTAACCGATGCACTCGATTTTTATGAAAAGGTCAATCAGTTTGTATACCCTAGGGTCCCTAATAAAGAGTGAGGGTAGCTGCACGGACGAAATACAATGGTGAATCTAGACAAGATTTGGAGGAACCGTTGTATTCGCCGGATTACCAAGGTACGACTTGTATGTGCCTTGGTATTTTAAATTTTCTTGTATGGGGCAGAAACCTGGTGCTGCAAGAGGAGTGACAGCAAGAAGATCGACGCTTTCGAAATGTGGTGTTGAAGAAAGCTTCTTCGAATTCCATGGACCGCCATAAGAACTAATGAATCCATACTTCAGGAGCTACACATCTCAACGAGGCTCTCAGCAATATGCCACCAAGGTCCTTCTGATTTTTCGGACATATTATGCATTCTCCTAGGCATAGTTTGGAGAAGCACATAATTCTGGGTCAGATTGATGGCAAACGAGCCAGGGGAAGAGTACCTTCAAGATCGATGTGGTGACAACACCTGTGGGAGGACATACAAAGTCCATAGCACCTACAACCGCAACCAATGGAGAGATCTTGTTTGTAGTCACGATCATCAGCATTGAGGGACCGAGGAAGAAAAAGACTGGAGCCACTAATAAAAAAACCTCAAAAAAAGCATCAAGCCTTCATATTTATACGCCAAAGATAGTAATCTCCTCTTCAAATCGACAAGACTGAGAAGAGGCTCTTTATGCATGGAAAGTACAACTACAATCTTGAAGACCTCAATATCAGTACGGCATTGTGGTAGGTCTGTCCACTGTAGGCCAACGCTCAAAATCACCATGACTTTGAAGAACATAGAGCAGGGGAGCAGAGCAGAATCCCTGAGTTCCTTTCCTAGACATGAAAGTAAATTATTAGAAAATATTGTGCCTAATTATTGAGGAGAATTAATAAACAATAATAATTTTATAAGAAGTAGGTAGCAGTGTACTCTCTTTAAAGGTCATTCATTTTATTTCCTACCATTCGGACCTCTATCTATCAGCCGAAAGACGTCCACTGCTGGAAAAAGGCCTCCCCCAAGGATTTCCACACTGACCGGTCTTGTGCGGCTCGCATCCAGCGGTTTCCCGCAACCTTCACCAGATCGTCGGTCCACCGAGTCGGAGGCCTGCCCACACTGCGTCTTCCGGTGCGCGGTCGCCTCTCGAGAACATTACTGCCCCAACGGCCATCTGTTCTACGAGCTATGTGCCCTGCCCACTGCCACTTAAGTCTAGCGATTCTGAGAGCTATGTCGGTAACTTTAGTTCTCCTACGTATATCCTCATTTCTGATTCGATCACTTAGAGAAACACCGAGCATAGCGCGCTCATGGATATGGCTCAAAGTCCCCCAAAGGGCGATGGAGCGCGCTATGTTTCTCTACGTGATCGAATCATTCGGACCTCGTAAAAAATAAAATCAAAAAAGCCACAACCGCCACAAGGGCCTTTAACAACTCTGTTAACAAAGCCGTAAAATGTGTATTTTTCTGTATTTTATTAAATTGTTTGAATCCTTAATGAAATGGAAATCAATAAAACTGATAATTTCATTGATACAAACTGTAAAACACACGAAAAACTTACTAAATAAAATACGACCGTAGAATAAAGAGACAAATGCCATTAGGCCACCCATTATTCATACCAGTACCATGAAAAAATTTCGTGGAATATAGCCACAAATGCAATAGTGTCTTTTTTCTACAAGGATGTGAACTATAAGTTTAAAACTGTCCGCGCAAAAAGGGCTAAGTGGCGCTTGTGCCCCGCCCCGCCCTCGCGCAGCAGGGAAGAAAGTAGCCACTGTGGCTGTTGTGGCTGTTTTCGGCGGGTATTTCAGGAGAAAGCAATAGTGGCATTTTTTTAACGCTTATTTTCTAGTCGATAGAGATCGCTTTTCTATCATTTTCTGATTGAATATGATGTAAAATGGGTAGGAGAGTTTAATTATGCAATAAAAATAAAAAGCCACAAAAGCCATTGTGCCAAAAATAGATATAATGTTGTCGCAGATAACTATCATTATAATAAATTAATGTTGTCTCGAGGCTTATAAAATAACAGGATAATGGTTTTAGTTTCTATTCAAAAGGAGCTATAAACCATCCAAAATCTGTAGAATTGTCGTCAACGGAACCCGTGCTGCGGAAGAGTTGATCTCCGGAAACATTAACGTTGTCATCAAATTTAAGTCCATTCTTGGATTCTCTATTAATAATATAAAAAAGTATATCATCATCCACTTTCACAGGGTCAAGGCACCATTGGAATTTCAGTTCTGTTTTATTCACATCTGTAATCTTTTCTCCTTTTGCTATTTTATATTCTTTTCCTTCTTCTGAATCAAGTTTCAAAATCATATTATGTTCAACATTTAAAATTGTGAAGTAAATCTCATTATTATCCCATATAGGTGTGAATCTCCATTCCACTTTGTTACTTGTCTTATCCGTTTTGTCTCCTATAGCTATAGATTTATTGTCTTTGTTGTCAATTTTAAGTGCATACATATTCTTTTTGTTTATAATCTTTACTTTATCTCCATTAAGTATCAGTTTGAAAGCTATGGGAAAATATTTTGTTACTATGCCTTTAGCGTCTACGTTCCAGAGTTTGTAACTAAATCCAACTAGAGATGATTTACCTTCTTTCAGGATATTGATAACTATTTCTTTAGTTAAATCGTCTTTATCGTTATTCTCTAACGTTTTTGTTATGTTCACTGCATTCTCATATTTTTTAGAAGTGATGTTATTACATAGTTGTTCTTTCAGCTGAGTCAGATTTAAGTATGCTCTGTGACTATCATAGAGTGTCAACCCTTTTAAGTTGTCCTGAAGTTCATATCCATAGCAGTGCAAAATATTCTTATTGTACAGTTCTTTGTCAAGGTTTTTGATGTATGCTGCTGTATCATTGAAACCTAGTACTACCACTCTTCCCACGTCAGAGTTGACCATTCTTGCTATATCTTGAGCACAGCTTTTATTTATAGGTGCACCCATAAGAGTTACAAGTTTCACAGAGTTGTCTTTTATGTAGCTGGCTGTATTACAATTTGTGTAGCTAATTACCGGAATCCTATTTGGTATCTTTTTGTCCCTGTCTGGTCCATTGCTGACTAGCTGGTACTGATGGTTGACGTTGTAGCAATCAACGAATCCACTGGTGCCTTCTGGTGCTACGATTCTTCCTTCTCCCCAGTAATCAACATGTTCCAGAAGGTTGTCATCGGGAATCTTCACAAGGTGATAGTTACCTATGTAGGGTACTTCTGAATAAGGATACTTTTTGTCGGTATTTGTCACATAGTTGGAACGCTGAGCAAAATTCCAAAAGGTGATGGAATGTAACATTGTTTACGAATCTGTGAATCAATACAAAAAGTGTTATGTTTAAAAGAAGAGAAACTGAAATTGAAATAAGTTGATGTGATTTTTAAATATTTTTTATGGTGATGAATAAGTGAAATGCGGCGCTTTAATTACGCAGCATGCAATCATGTGGCAAATGACTTGAATGACTCAGAATCAAAGTTTAATACACAAAACTTGCTTGTTCGCTGTTATGAATTAGTCCAAGTTTTTTAAATATTGTATTTTTCCATTTTTTTCTCTTGTCATTTCTGAACATTTTTATTCGGTATTTGACTTCTTATTGTATCTCTTTAGTTAGTCAGTTATAATTTTGAAAGGAAATTTCAAAAGTAAATTGAACTTACCAAAGCCAACTGTCTCGATCTTCAGTAAGTTGTTGTATTGTAGTAAGGCCTGCAGGTAACGTGATGCACTTTTTAGGTGTTCACGTTATCAAGGTGCGGTAGATTTTTAACCGCAGTCTTTTAGGTCAACGATAAAGGCCTATATGGACCTTTGTGGTATGTTGATAAGAAATTATCATTTTTGTCGTCACAGAGTATAATTATAACAATGTTATTGTAAATTATCAGGGAAGAAACTAAAATTCATAAGCATACTGCAGAACACGAATACATATAAAAAATAATATGATAAAAATATATACGAGTATCACGCAAAATTTTGACCGATGCTTCGGAAAACTGAACAACTGTCCTTAAAAAACCTACAGTCAAATAGCAAAATAAAAATAGATTTTCATACAAATCGATTAGTATGCAGTCGTGGATAAAAAATGACTAAGCTGCATTTAATAAATCACGAGATGGTTATTCTAAATACGCTTATTTATTAGTATGATTTATACCGACGAGCTTCACACTCTAATCTTGTGTGACGTTTCTACAAAATTCCGTGCTTTTCGGTAATTTGTAGCAATATAAGTTTCAATATTTCACCGAAGCTAGGTGACCACTTTCGCTAATAAACATAACATTATAATATTGTATAATAACTTCAAAACTGTCAATCGATTTAATACAAATAAGTCACGCGATGTTTACTTACGTTTGCTATTAATCAAAGTTCCGAGTATAAGAGCAGAAGATAAAGATGGAACTGGTTACATGACTTTTCTGTAGAAAGTCGCAAAAACTTTGTTGTGGAAACTGTTTGGAAAATGGCTTCCGTCATGTGAAAGAAATTGAATCTCATCTCACTTATAATATTATAATTGTGAAAGTATGGATGTTTGTTTGTTTGTTCCACTTTCACGCCAAAACTACTAAACGGATTTGGATGAAATTTGGTAGGTAGATAGATGAAGCACTTGGCTAACACATGGGGTACATTTTATTTCGGAAAACTCGAGGGTTCCCGGAGGAATGGTTAAAACTGAAAATTATACTTCGCCACTAGGTGGCGCTGTCTTAATATTTTATTTCTATCTGGACCCAATTCTGAAGTCTACGCAGACGAAGTCGCGGGCGGAAGTTAGTATAATATATAGTAAATTGTGGCAAAATGGTATCTGGCTGCGAGGCATTGGAAGTAGCGGAACCAATAACAAAGGACATATCAGTGTTTCGCCAGTCATTGAGGACTCAGATGGAATAACAGTAAGGATGTATTTCTTCGGGTACGCCATATCATAGCCGTGGTATTTGGTGAAGATGAAGAGTTCTATTCAAGTGACCTATTGTAAAAGTCACACTTCAAAATTATTTTGCGTTGCGTGGAGCCTTCTTTTTCATTTACTATTGCAACAGAAAATCATGTTGAAATCTTTCACGTATTTCTCGTAGCACTATGCACCGGTTGGTGATAAAGCTATCGTACTGTTTCTCTGTATACAGTGTGATAGTAGATATAAGGGAAAAGGTTTATGCAATTTAGAACGTAAAATATACACTAGTATTTAGTACTTATTTCTAAAAGATAAGAATTACCAAGAAAATTTATGCATTTAAGAAATCATGAACTTTTACGGTTTTAACGATTGAGATGTTTAGAGGAAAGTCGTTATTTAAATTTAATTATAATACTTACATCAAACATTAAAATTTTTTCGGCAAACGGATAAATAATTAGTAGAAAATAGAGAAGAGAGTAAAATTATGGTGATTTACTCCTGAATATCGTATTAGTATCGTTAGTATCGTATTATAACTGTCTATTTTTGCACATAATTTGTCGATAATAAATGCCTAACAATTTATAAAATCCAGTCGTTCATCTGATTAATATGTGATTTATGGAAACTTAAGTACCTACAAATGAAGATTAAGATTAATGTGTTTTTTGCTGATAAAATGTAAAATAGTCAAATATTTGTTTATGATACAGTGTTATGAAATATTAGAGATAGTATTTGAGAAAGCCACTGTGTGTCATATGTGGTAAAATATTGAATGGCGAATGCTGAGGGATTTACACTAAACAAAATTTTATTTTGTGATTCATTTCGATCCTTTCCGGAATTTTTGTAGATTCAAATTGGCTTTGAATTTCCTTCAGTCTGAAATATTTAAAACGTTAAAGAGGCGTAAATGACCGTCTTTAAAAGTATGAGACAAAAATGATTCCCAGTCCCTTTAATTATATGCTTTGATTAGCTTGATTTTATCCGACTACCTAAGAGGAGGTTAATATTTTTCCGGGATTATGTATGTCCGTTTAACTGTTGCCGCCTATATTGCTTGGATTAAGAGGTTTTATTAATTCGTCTTGATTCTCAGATTGGCATTCGACTTTATTTTATGGAGTCTGCATCGCTTTTGTTAAATTGATTAGTTTAATAAAAAGCATTACAATTCAATTTACATAAAGTTATAAATTATACTAAATCACAAATAGATTTACAAGGAAATTCTTTTAACTTTGGTGTTGTACTATAGATATAACTGCTAAGTTAATGTTAAAAATTAATATTCGATCTCCACGATACAGGCGCTGCCTAGTGTGGGATCAAAGTTTTTCTGTAAAATGTCAATGTTTTTGTGAATAAAGATTTATTTATTTATTTTATTTATTTTATTTTATTGATGACTTATTGAATTAAAATGTTCAAATCTCACGGACGTCGGTGACAGTAACATATTATAGTATTTATTTTCATGCTGGTCCGCTGATAGCGTTCCATCACAGCTTACTAAAGATGAAGAGTCCGAGCTTAAAACACTTAGCATGGATTTTAAACGGAAGTACCTACTATTCCTTGAATATAAAAATTAACAATGAAATTCTTGGAGAAAGTTGTAAAGTTTCACGAGTAAAGTCTGAGTCTAAATAGAGTCAATATACGTTTTAAAATACCCTTTATAGGGTAACTGCTACATATCTATGTGTAAACCCCTTAATTAGTGATTCTCTTGATAAAATAGAACAACATTGAATTTTCTTCAAAAAATTGCTGAAATAGAATTTTTTTTGGGACAATTTATATAAATCGATCAGCCGTCATCCTCAAGTTTGTAGCCTTTTCCCGCGGCATTACTCACGGCGTGGTCGCAATGTGGGCTGGCACTCATGTCAGGTAGAATTAGAGGCACTACACCGCAGACTACCGCTAGTGTTTCTAGGCCCGTCCATCACGGCTCAGCCACTTTCTACCCGGGTCGACGACTGGAGATTGATAACATTACTGTAAACAAAATTACGTGAAATACGCAGTGCTTTGTACGAGAAGCAATGTGCGTGAAGTGCGTTCCTTTGATACTCCTATAAGATTTTCCGTACTGCAACTTATTAACAAGTTGTGGTAGCTGCAGTCGTCAGCTTTGTGCGTGCTATGTATGCCAAGAAATTTACAATTTCATTTTTAATTTTTGATAAGTACACGCAAAATATCTAAACTGACACATGAATTGGACTTATACAGACATAAGTAAACCATCGGCTTAAAATATTATATTTAAATAAAATTTTGAGTGGCTTCATATTTGTACACTCGGACCTAATCTGATTCCTTTCTTCCTAATTGAACCAAATATATCTATGAAAATGTCCTCCTCGTTACAAAAACAAGGTCGATGATTGACCATAGATAAACAGGTGAAATTTTATTAATTCGAATCCATTCCCGTTAATAACGGTTTATTTTCATGAAACTGGACAGTAGAAGCAAAAATAATTGATCCTCCATACTACATGGTTAAATATCAACGTGACCAATTGTATAGGAAGACAAATATAATAATAATATAATATAAAATTCGGGACAAATCACACACGATCATCTGGCCCCAAACTAGGATTCCCTGTACTATGGGAAACAGAGACTGATATACATTCACATATACATTTAAATACACACATATGTAGATATAATACACCCAGACACAGAGCAAACAAATCTGCTCATCACAGAAATGTTTGCCCCGGGTGGGGATCGAACCCACGACTCTCGGATCAGTAGTCAGGATCGCTAACCACTGAGCCACTGAGTCAGTCAAAAAAATAAAATAAAACAACCGATTATGTGTCTGCCATAGGGAAAGTTGTTCAGTTCATGAGTAGAAGCCGCAACCTCATTTAACAGGAAGGATACAAATATAACATCTCTACGTGTGACGATCATAGGTTTCAGTACTGGATTAAGTAACTATCATGGTGGATTTAACCATATTCAGATGTGAGAACTTTTGTTTTGTTTGTTTAATTAAGTAAACGACAAATAGTTTGACCATGTGTGATTTGTCCCGGATATTATTATTATTATTTGGACTTTCCATAAAAATGATAATTTTGACGATCGAAAATAGGCTTGATATCATCAGCCATTAAAAATCGCCTCGCATAACTTACAATGCCTTATTAGCACTAGTTGCAGTCATCCGAAAAGCTGAAATTTCACCATAAAGATTTCTACGTACAGTGTCAAATGACGTGACCGCTTTCTCCACCATGACTGGGCAGTCTATCTAATGCTCTTGATTCTAGTGTGTTTATATGATTAAACTTTTTACTGGTCGTTCAAGTTTTATTGTAGCTGCTATAGGTAGTAATATACATACATATTATTAAGAAATTCCTCGAATTTGTAAATCCTGTTCAACTCTATAACAAAACATTTATTATTATTCAGCTCTCTACCAAAAATTGATAATCCATCGATCGATTTGTATGTTTTTTTTATGTTTATTGAAAAAGTGGTAACCTCTTGGCATTATGGCATTTATAATGGAAAGTGATTTAACTGATTATTTGATTATTATTATTATTGATTTTGATTTGAATTAGTGGTTTAACCGAATAATATTAATTATTTGAACGAATAATTTGGCCTCAATATATTGTTCATATCCGCCATTAATAAAAGCACCATGTAAAATTGATAATAAGTCCCCAATTTATTAAGTATCTACCACAAAATTTAAGAAAAAACTAAACGAACACGTTCTAGTCAGTTAAGGCATTGTTGGATAACAAATGTACAACCTAAAATACTTGTTTATTAGTACTTCGATGCAATCATTTCATGTTGACCATTCAATAATATTATCGAATTATCTTAGCAGTTTATTATTGTTTTATACGTCTGACATGTGTATTTCTTTGTTTTAGTTTTATGTTTCAATGACATGTAATATTATTTAATTTAAATTGTTTGGAATGTAACTTTACTATTATAATAATTTGTAAGTTTAAGTAGCCAAATTTTGTATGCCTGTTGGCGAAACATAGAGAACTGAATTTAATATTTTGTTTTAACATCTGTATTTACCTATGTTTGACGAAAATAAAGATAAATTGAAATTGAGATTAGTGATTCTTTTAGATTACCGTATAACTATGTATTCAGTTTTAAGGCAAATTACTACATTCTTATTCTGAAATACCAAGTGCACTCTTAACAGCTCGACGTAGAGTTCCTGTTACTAATGATCAGACCATAGTGGCATTCGGGTCTCTACCATAGATTTGGAACATATCTCTACATGGAAATGCTGGCGCTCTGTCTCTCTCTACTCATATTTTGGGAAGGAGAGAACCATATTTTTACAATGTGTCCAAGTCTGGAGTGGATTTGTACGGTCAGCGGCAGAAATCTAATATTATAAATTGTTATGTTATAAAATAAAAGGAAAGAGGGGGTTATGGGGGATTACAATATTTAATAAAATAATAAAATAAAAAGGAACCTATACACAACTTATCGTTCTAAATTCGACCCGAGTCCACAGTTCTGTGATCACTAAAAAGTAGCACTGCACTATTTATAAGTAAAGAGGGAAAAGAAAAACGTCACGTAAGGCGGCGGCGGGCGGCTCGATAGGTAGGGCGGCTGGAGCAGCGCGCCCCGACGGCGACAGATAGGGCGGCTGGAGCAGCAGCAGCCAGACCCTTAAGTCCGGTGAGACGGCAACACGAGGGCCCGGGACTAAGAAAGAACACTTGTAGGAGAGAGGTCCCGGGCTTCCGTTTGGTCTTCATTCGTCGAAGTCCGGCGATAGATTGAAGTATCCGCCCGCTGCCCCCTTAAAGAAATTTATCGAGAATGATATTATTTATTTGAATTTCAAATTTGACATTCTTCGTCATCAATCTTTGATTTTCTCACTTGCCAGGAAAAATAGGTGTTAAACCAAAAAGTCCGTAGTTCTTAATTACTCCCTTAATAATATTAAACTGATGCAAACTCCTTAAGAATAAGAAAATATAGAAACTATAAGATGTCAAACATAAAAAATATTGAATTGAAGTTGTACCGAAAATAAACAATATTTGAGTAAATACAATAATTTCGAGATAAAGATAATAAGAAACGCTAACTTAAGAACCTACGCATATAAAGGAATAAAAGGAATAAAACTAACAAAGGTAAATATTTACAAGAGAGATAAAAAACCCTATAAAATACGAAAGTATGGATGTTTGTTTGTTTGTTTCGCTTTCACGCCGAAACTACTGAACGGATTTCGATGATATTTTGTAGGTAGATAGATGAAGCACTCGGCTAACACATAGGATACTTCTTATCCTGGAAATCTTAAGGGTTCCCGTAGGAATGCTTAAAAACTCAAAATTTCCACATCGTCACTAGATGGCGCTAATTTAACATTTTCTTTCAATTCTGAAGTCCACGCGGACGAAGTCGCGGGCGAAAGCTAGTGACTATATAATGCCTGCCTTTAAAACAGCCATGTAAATTGTAATGTGCATGAGTTCATGTTAGCCCTTTTCACTACACGCTTTTCATGCTCGCTAGTTAATTATTTTAATGAGCAGTTTGTTTGTACTGTTTCTAAACATTTAACAGATATTTATCTTTACATTTAGTATATAATTACAGGTATATGTATTACACAACAGCAGTAATGGCACAATCGCGGTGGTTGTTCTACGATTACGTTTTCAAATATCGTTTTGAAGTTAAGAACTCAGCATCCCATTGGTGGGTCACGACTCCCGAACCAGAGTCAGTGAGATCCTTACCATATCTAAGGCTAATAAGGTTAATTAACATTGATGCTTGGTGGCAAGACTTAGATAAGATGGTGGTAGCTAGCCAGGCGGGCTCAGAAAATTTCCTACAACTAACCAAACTGAGTTCTACTAAGTTGGACACCGCTGGGAATCGAACCCATGACCTCCTGATATGAAGTGAGCAGACTAACCACTAGACCACGGAGTTATTTTAGACCAACAATAGATGATACAGAATAGAAATAGCGACAACGGCGTAAAATTAACAAGATACGTAAATAAATAAATATAAGTTAGTAGGTAGGTAATCAACGCGTATTTACCAGATAACCAATGAATGCGAATTGCTAGTAAAATGCAAGATGTTTTATAGTACATATTATATTTAAGTGTAGCCAGTCACGGTATGCGAGGCAAGCCGTATATATTCCGTTACATAAAATGGACCGAGCGGAGTTAAGAACTGGGTTTCTGTTATGGCCAATCGGGGTCTAATTGACCCAAAGCCCAGTTTTCTAAGGCTTTAGGTCTAATTTGACTCAGTAATTTGTACGTTTAAGCAGTAGAAGGATAAGGACATGTATGTCCTTGTACTCCTTTCAGCAGGAGAATTTAGTAGAGCTTGTTTAGGCCGTAGCGGAATCTTTTAGGGGTAGTCGGAGTCCTATTTGTACTGATCCCATTAAAATGACCTCTATCATTTAGATGTTTAAAAAATCTGTGAAGTACCTAATGATTTATAAACTTGCCATAATAATATTCCTTTCTAAGATTTTCACTCAGAAAAAAAAAACATTATAATTATAAATATTTTAGTCGACCAGTCCCCATGTATAGAACTCATTACCCAGATAAGTATGATGTCAATCAATTAAGGCCCATCAGTATGTTTTATAATCAGTTCTTTGGCCTTTTGAGGTTTCCATTCAGTTTCGCTTTATATGACAGGCGAAGCCTAAAGTTTCATATAAAAGGTTACTTTTTATTCGACGGAAAGTAACCAGTAGATGCTACTAATAAAACAGAATAACTTTTCTCTAATTTTGAAGCTATTGTCCTTAGAATATCTAGAATCAATTTATAATTATCGTAGAAACTTTCAAGGTAATATTTGATTAAAATAATATTTACTAAGCATTGAAGCAAGCCGTTGGTAAAAATTGCTATCATAAGATGGAATAAGAAGCCATTTCAAGCCTTTTAGACGGCTTGAAAGCTTCTGACACTGGGGTTGGCCAATAGCCCAACAACCTCCACCAATTCGGAATTGGCTGTGTGTGGAGTAAAGCCTACCTATCCAAGTAAATCAGTGCCCCACTAACGGCGACTATAACGAAGCATTGAATTTCTGAAAGATATTTTTCACTGTCGCATAGTTGTATTTATTTTCACTTTCAACAAAGGTATAGATATCTCATCAGTTTAATTATAATGTTATTCGGTATGTAAATGACAGCTAAGAGTAATTAATCCGATTTATGAAGATTTAAAATCACATATTTAAAGTTATTAATTTGGAATCGCTGACTATAAATTAATTTGTAATAAAGTGAACCATTTAATACAGATGACAGTTTTAAATTAATGTTAATCGCTCTACATAATTTTACATTTTTAATGAGTCTTTAAATGAAAAATTTAGCTACGAACTTTAAAATACGAAATGTGTAGAATATTCGAGATGCCATGACTAGGTATATGTGGCTATCGTTCGTTCGTTAGCAACCCATGCCGTCCCCACTGCAGGGGCACGGGTCTCTTCCCATAACTCGAGAAGGTTAAGCCATGCTCCAGATCGGTGGATGCCGTGGGGTTAGTGGCCAACCCCAGTGTCATAAGTTTTCGCTGGTGCTTAAACTATTTCAATCAGAAATATATACCAATTTCTAGTTGTAGAAAAGTGATTGACGAACCTATTAAGGGGAGTAGGGTAGATAACTGATACGGTCTACGCATTGGCACTGACAGACGTCTGATACTCTCTGACCATATTCCTACCTATAAGTATACCTATACCTTCCTACCATGTACGTATTATAGAGTAACCACATTCGGATATTTCATCGGATATTGAATTAAAAGTAGAATGGAATAATGGGGAACTGGTTATCGATTTATAGTTGAACTAATTTCTCGATAGCTGAATCTCACTTAATCAGATATATATTTGAGGCATCTCATGATTGGTGAATTTTGTACGGAGTGCAGAATTTGATACGAATGGTCGCAACGTAGAAACGCTGTATTCTACTCGTATACTTCTTATTTCTGTATACTTCTCGCAAGCCTTATAATAAAGTCTATCCGCCATGACTTAAACACGGTTTCTAAATATGTGTCTCAATAATTTCCCTAATGAACACATACATAGTAAGCAATAAAAAAAGATTCTTCATACAAAGTAGACCGATCAGCTGATCGGTTTGTATGAAGAGTCTTACCCTGATATTGCCCTCATAAGAAAGAAGGCTGCAAAGTGTAACGAAACTCCATATATGTAATTTGCGGTCTTCTCTCTTGTGAGGGCAGTATTGGTTACTCCAGTCGCAACATTCTGTACAATATCTACTAGATTACCGACATTGACTAGTTAAAATTGCAACTCAGAATATAGACCACGAAGATATTCGTATATTGTAAAAGAATAAATCATTTACACTGTGGCAATATTATATATATTACTTGCGATGTTGCAAATACTATACAGATTGTTAAAAAAAGTGCGTTTGAAATTTTAAGGAACAGAATCAAGTATCAAAAATATTTGTAAAGGCGACTTGATTCAGAGTAATCCCTTAAAATTTCACGCACTTTTTTAACACCCTGTATGCTTTATTAATATAAAAATCATCACATCAATCAGTCATACATACACAAATAAATATAATAAGTACTTCTTATGCAATTTATGGAAAACCGCAAAAAAATATCGTAGATCGGATTTTTTCGTAATTTTTCCTGTAGTTTTAATCAAATCTTTTTCAAGCGGATTACGGAAATATATCCGTTGCATTGCCCACTAGTTACCACTACTAGAAGTAGCAGTCTCACCACGCAGTCTGCCGTCGTCCGTTAGATCACGTCACTATACCAATGTTAGTGCTACGTTAGATTGCAATTTGATTGAATTCATCCAAGCATTATATTGTAGGTACAGGGTACAGGGTAAAGGGTAGGGTTCGAAGACAGGGTTACCTCATGTCACAAGAACATCAAAATGGTTCGCAAAAGAACGTGCAACAATTTTAAACGCGACCCTTTCATCGTTATACTATGTGATAGAAATATTTTGTTTTCGTCTTCCATTGTGATTATTGACAATGGGATAGGATTTTTTATGTCACTATAAAACGTTTATTTATTCAGGGTGTTAAAAACGTACGTTTGAACAGAATTAAGTACAGAATACAGAAAATATTGGTTCTTCTTCAATTTTTTTTTTATATTCCTATACTAAATCTGAATAGCGAATCAAGAATTTGTATGGAAAGGAAAATCTTTTCAATATTTTTCCTGTATTCTATACTTGATTTTGAGTAACACCTTAAAATCTCAAACGCAATTTTAACACTCTGTATAACGTTAGAATAAAATAAACTCGATCTTCCCGATGTATGGGAAGAGACCCGTGCCCCTGCAGTGGGGACGTAATGGGTTGTTAACAAAATAAACCAGCTGAAACTATTTAAATCTCATGTAACCGAACTTTCCTAAGGAACCCATAGTCGATTTGTGAATTTTCTTTCCATACAATAATAATAGGTACTTACATAAATATAAAATAATAATAATAAATAATAGTTATAAATACATTATTATTTTATTATTATTTTTAATTTAACCACCTATTTTTATTTTAAAGTAGAAGTATTATTGTTCATGTATGGTTGAGTAACAAGAAAGCCTTCGTGTCATACTACCGTAGGTATAATTGTAATGTACAAAATAGGGTATTCTTGCGTAATGTTAATCAGACTCGTGCGCACAGGACAGCACGCCCCATAAACCACAGCGGCGGCGCGATCTCATTCAATTATCTTGTGTTCTTTTGCGGCTTTCACTCTCAGTTGGATTTACATATTGCGGAGTTCCATCTTACCTTACCTTATCTCTCGAGTTGTAAGAATGGCGAAAACACACGCCTGCTAAAGTCTGTTTGGGTAAATTATTTCATAATAATAATATAATATCTGGGACAAATCACACACGGTCATCTAGCTCCAAACTAGGATTCCCTGTATCTTGGGAACCATAGGCTAAAAATAAAATATAGTTGTTGTTGTCGTTGAATATGTTCGTTATAAATTTATTTTTTCTTTTTTGTTTCTTTTTAAACTCTATTTTAAGAAAATTTCATTTTTTTTCATCTGCTTTGTTTGCCATTTCAATGACAATATCACTTATAATATTTTTGATAGGCTTTTTTATGCTTATTTCTGTTGTCTGTCAGGACCTAATAAAGGTGTACAATTTAACCAATTTACTTTTCTGGTGTTCCACCTAGCCTGTAGGTGAGCAACCCCCGGACTCCACACTACTGTTTAATTAAGTATTTTAAAAACAAAAAGTCGTGTTGCGCGTCCATCCTTTACTCAATGTTCACACAGGGCGACCGAAACTATTTCAGAAAATGAAGTTTACGGTGCAATTTTTATATGGTCGTCATATCTTCAAAGTCTTTCCGAGTTAAAATGATTTTTTTTCTTGTTCTAGGTGTGCAGATTAGCGGGTGAACGTGTGTCACAATGCGAATAACTTCAGGGCCCAGGGCCCACTGCCAAGCGAAGAGGTTTGTGGAGCCTATATTCCGAATTTAATATGTATTTACGGACAGAAAATCAAGATATTCCTCGTAGAGCACCTATCCAATTTTGTAAATATTTTCAGCGGGTGGTGGACCCTCGAACAAGTGCCCTAATAGCTCAGGTGCTCTGGAGACGGGTGCTCTACGAGGAATACGTCAGGGAACTTCATGTAAAGAATTTTGGTCAGAAGGTGTAGTATAATCTCGTGCAACTAAAAGAATGCAGCCAAATAGTGCAAGTATAGTACTAGATGGTACGGTTTCCTTGTATATGTCGTGGCCAGATCATAGAATTGATCACTTCATGATGTGGCCAACCATTTCATGAAATGGTCGCATGTCATGAAATGGAAAATATCTGCTGATCACATCATGATATGGTCTGGCCAGATCAATGAATACATCAACGTTTCACGATATACAGCTAAACGCACGGCTATTTCATGAAATGGTCAAGCATTAGTGATCATATCGTAAAATAGTTACAGTATCCACCGTTAGAGGCGCTGATATCTTTTTGTTTTTGTGATGTATCATGGCGGAGTACAGTTAATAATAAAAAATATTAATAATGCACTAATTGAAAATAAAATAGAAGTTTAATGTCATCACGATACTAAACTACATTTTTCGAAAGTCAATCAAAAAACGAGCGCACCGTAAAAACCTTGAAGTTCGGAAAGTGTTTCATAGGTTAGTAGATATCAATCTTAAAAGGTAGGTAAGTATTAAGAATGTATAATTTCTCTGTTAACCAAGATTTGTTGCCAGATGTCATGGCATGAAGATGCCAGTAACTTTTCAACGTATTTTAAATTTTTATTAAACCTTTTATATAATGGAACCCCTACATTAATGATATGGCCAAACGTGGATGGACATATCATTAAACGTTGACGTTTAAACGATATGGTCAGTTTTAGCTGGCCATTTCATGAAATACGACCATTTCATGAAATGGTCGGCCACATCATGAAATGATCAATTCTATGATCTGGCCACGACATATATATGTTGTATACTTTTAGATGCACGGAACTGTACTAATCTAAATAGTGATGTGCCTCAGTTTACTGTCAAAGATATTTTGTAGTTAGACCTATTAGAAATAAAATAAAATTAACCACACTTAGGTACGTACAAGATATTCATTAATGTTATATATTACAAAAAAGCTGATTAAAGCAAGAAATATATATAATTTGTGCAAATAGCTTTGCGTAACTACTAATGAAACCAATTCCGTCTACAATAAAGTGTTTGATATAATGTTCTTATCAGTTCGCAAAGCAGATATACAAGAAAGGTAGTTGTAATGAAAGTTCGGCATACGAAAACCTAATTTTTGAACTTCCCTATAAGTTGAGAAATAGCTTCAAATTTAAAAAAAAAAAATTGTTCAGTTTCACTAGTAGAAACACTTACTAGATAACCATTTTTATTTACTTATTTGGTCTATCATACATATAACATAACGCAAAATGCTTAAAAGTAAATTATTTTGTCTCGAAACTGTGTAATATAATAACTTGTACATGCTTTTTATCAAGACCGATTTTGAATGTTATTAAAATATTGTATGTTAGAATCCAAGACTTTTTTGTAATTTAACCCGTAATGTGAGGTTTTAAAGGACATCAGTAGATGTCACTAATAAATTGAGTCACGCAGGTTGCTATGGGTTTGCCAGTCTTTTTAAAATTAGTCTTTGGCCAGGTAGGTGGTCATGTATCAAGGTATAAAATGTTCAAACCTCATATACCGACCGGTTCCGATGCCTAGTGGCTAGTCCGCTCGCTTCATATCACGAGGTCGCGGATTCGATTCTTGGCGGTTCAAATTTGTAGGACTCAGTTTGGTTAATGTTAGGGCTTTTTTTGAGCCCGCCCGGCTGGATGCCATCGTCATTGATATTATCCGGCATGAAGATAAAAAAAGATAAAAGGCTAGTTCTCAGTGCTTTGGGGAATTTTGGTACATAAGCACGCTTCCATCTTTCGGGATCATAATCACTTACCATTACATGTAAAGGGCTTAACAATTTGGGATGCAAAAAAGATTCTTCATGTTTAATGAAAACGTACACTTATTAAGTTGTGCAGGAGAAGTTCATAAATATAACTAATGATAGGTACAAATGTAATCAGGGATCCATATCCCAGACGCCACCACGCCGATAGCGTGCACTAGTTTTTGCTGTAACTATAGGGGGAAATGTTCAGTTCAGCCAACTAATGCAAACACATTTGCAATTGCCGTTGTTTCTTAGTGAGATATTTTTAGCTTTGGAAAAAAAATAGTAAAGAATATTTTAGCCTTACAGCGTAAGGCTTAGAGCGCACTACCGATTTTAAATAAGCCGATAGTTTAGTATGATAGTTTGGTATGGTACAAGAATGACAAAATAAAAAATATGTGACAAACGATATCAATCCAACTATCGGCAGACTCAAATCGCGCCTTTAGGCTTCTTTCAATTTTGATTTACCTGACCGTACACCGTAACCCTACTTCCCAAGTGGAGGGTAATTTTTCCGAGTGTATGTACATTTTATTTTTACCGTCTGTACTCTAAAGCGACTCGATGTATAATATTTAAAAGTGCTAGATGTCTTTTTTTGATTCTCAGGTTTAAACTGATATTTAAAGTGTCCAAGTGGAAGTTCCTAATCTTCATATTAAATAGACAAATTAATTGCGTAAAGTGCTATAATAAAAATAAAAGTAAAGTGATAAATAGTTTTGCATTTGTATTACTGATGGTGATGATAAAACCTATTTACCTATGATGAGAAAACTTACTTAAGACTATGAAATACTCTTCATGAATCGACTTATTTTTCAGGACAAATCAGGATGGTGACGTGTGAGAGCGAGAGCGCGCCACTCGGCGGTTTCCGGCTCGACGCAGGCGCACGCGACGATGAGCCTCGCCGCTCCCGTGCCCCCAGCGTATCTTCCGTCTCGCTCTACAAGCAGAAGATTGACGCGCTCTTTGACGACAACCGCTCTGTCGCTAGTCTGCCACAGTATGGACCTGTCCGACTGACAAGAAGAGATAGCAAGGTATTTCTTAGTCCTTAATAAATATCGTGCAGTTGTTTTATTTTTCGAAATTTGTTTGGCTCCATTTCAGTTTCTGTTTATAATAAAAAAAAACTGTGCATAATTTATTCCAGAGAAAAGTGCAAGCAACTAAAATAAAAGTTTTCTTCTTTCAGCTAAGCATTGGCAGTAAAACGGCGCTATACGAAGATGAAGATCACTTTTGTAGAAGCAAAATCAGTAAAATAAATAATCAGGTGCAAGACAGAATAGAGCGAATGTTTGCTGAGATGGCTGGTGAGTCCAGATCTCCCACCGAGAGCATCGGAGTTCACGTTTTCAGTGTGCATTACCTTGGTTCCACACCCTTGCAGAGCAAGGTCACCAGCCTCTCAGGACTGCAGACGCCACTCAAGGATCTTTACTTCGCCTATAGAAGAAACCACCGCCAAAAGAATGCCATAACAGGCCGATTAGAGATCTCAAAAAGTGGCCTCAAAGTGAGGTACAAAGGGGAGAAGGGTGATTTGGAACAACTCAACCCTTTCCCGACCATAGCCGTTTGGTCTGCCGTAAAATTTGTTGTCCAACCATCAGAGAAGGACAAACACGATCTTAGCTACGCATTTTTGCCACTTATTACTGATCCAGATAACATCGACAAATATGCTCTATTCAGAACTTTAGAGGCATCTGATAAAAAATATATACTCTCACACAGCGAGAATTCACATTCACCACTTTTCGCTGTTGTGATGAGAAAAATAGGCGTCGCAAAACAATTGGAGTGTCATGGATTTGTATGTCAGACGACAGAGGACGCTATAGTTATAGCGGCCACGCTATACAAATCTCTCATGTCACACATGAGTAGAAAAGGCCATGATGACAGCAAGAAGTTCAAGAATCGAAACGGAGTCAGCTGTATGAGTGTCACCAGCAGTCTTTCCCCGAACGACGTCCCGGTCAGGCCGCCACGGAAGAAACGCAGCACCAGCTCCATGAGTGATAACAGTGACAAGGCAGATGGGTATTCAGGCCATGAAACATTTTTCGAAAAGCCACAACTGGAAAGAACCAAACGGATGTCGCCAGAAAACTTGCCAGTATCTCTACCACCTCCGCCTCCCTCTGTTCCTCCCGCAGAACAGAAGCGAATCACAGTAGAAGAGGTAAAGGCTAAATTAGACTCAATAAAGCACAATGATACCAGCGGCAGTGACACGCAGGAGTCAAAGAAATCCGAGCACAAAATAAAGCCCAATAACCCTAAACTACAAAATCTTCAAAAAGCACAAAGTAGTAGCGCTTCTTCGGTTCGGAGCAAAGTATCAGAAAAGATTGAGTTATTCAGGGAATTAGAAAGACGGAAGAATATCCAAAGACCACCGACATTACCACCTCCAGTTCCTTCGAAACCCACTGATTCGTCACTGGACTATCAAAAAGAGCCTTTGAGAAGAAGTCAGAGCCAGCGGAAGTCCTTGAGTGAGTCTGGTGATATACTAACGAAGGTGGCTATACCTCGTTCGGGGAGTTTTCTCAACGCTGGTGGACTGACACGATACAAGTCCATTGGTAACAGGTATGTAATTTTGTCGATATGGATATAATTAAATCACTGATATTTAATTAATCATAATTGATCTTTGGGTTAATTTCATACATTATCCATCTCCATCACTCACAAATACTGACTGATTGATAATATATTTAAATTCACTCGTTTAACTATCTTAAGCGCTAAAATAACTCACTAATAAGCTGCTAATAGTACACGCTTAGTCGAGTGTTTCGATTCAACGTCTTGCGTGCTCGTAATCATACCTACGCAACCATATCTGTTTTAGAATGGTATTATTTTATGGTAAATACGATATTATTTATTCCTATTAACAGTGTTATAGTGACTAGTTGCACAAGTAAAAAATACATTTCCACTTAAAGGAGCTTCATTTAATCTATTTTTTTTCAGAAACAATGGGAAGAAAGGAGGAGGTTCTCCATTAGGGTTTAACGAACTGTTCAATGAATTCAAAGTTCAAGAAAACTTGCATTCAATGGATGAAATCCTCAATGCCATAATAGATGCAGAAGGTATGTCCTTCAACGATCTCAAACCAATATACAAAGAATTCCTTTTAAAATTAGCCGTCACCTTGACGAAAGACGAAATATTTCAACATAGCAAAGCGATAATGAAGAAACAGAAAAAGAAAATTCTTAGAAGAAACAGTACATTCCAAAACAAAAGACGAAAAATATTCAAGGGAGCCAGTGGTCTTCGGATGGTATTCAGATTGCCATTTGGGAAAGACTTACGGAAGAAACAGAAAAAGACAAAGAGTTTATTAGAGTATCCTAATGTGCCAACAAAAGATCCTATTTCTGAAAGTTCAGTATCAACATCCAGTTACGATTTGAGACAGTTTCGCCCTAAAGAGCCGATTTTACCTCCGCCAAAACGACAAAATATTAGACAAAGGAATTCAAAACGCTCAGACAAAGTAGTACATGTTTCGAAACGCAACGGAAAAATCTCAAGACCTGGGGAAAGAACGTCTACTTCAGAAGACTCGGACTTTCTTACGCTAAGCAATCGAATTGGATGTCAGAACAGAAATAGTTCTAGTGGATACGTTTCATGTTCAGAATGTGAATCGGAAAGTTGCATGGATAGATGTTACTGTTCCTTGAAAGACGACTGCAAAGCGAAATGCTACTGTTCCCCTACAGATCTCAAAAAAGATCCAGTAAAGAGTAGGCTTATGAATATGAGTAAACATTGTAAGGATTGTTTTAAGTAAGTATAGTTTGATTTTATGTACTTATATTATTTCAGCACTGTGCGATAATTACAAGCAATAATGCTCAACCACGTAGCCTTAAAGAATTTCACTTCTTTACGTCTTTGTTTTACATTTCATTTCTTTCTAATAGAACTCATCTCAACGAAATCACTGGCTTTAATTTCATTTGCAGAATTAAGTGGCAAATTTTCTAAAGAAATTGTAGTCTCTCTGTTAAGTTTTAGAGTTGAATTTTATTTGCTCTTGTGAGGTAAAAATGAAATGTGTGCAGTGGTTATCAGAGCATAGCACAACCGCGATGTACGATGCGTCGCAAGCGACTGATCTAAATTAAAATGATTTACAGTTGATTTTGAATTAATCATTTCACTAGGATCGCCTTCGTCTAGTTTGTTTTAACCATCACTCGTTATTGCGTGTATTGTTTTTATTTAAAAATTCCAATGAAAATATTTAAAGTTTTCTTCATGATCATGTGATATGCAGTAAGTAATTTCAATCATAATTGCTCTATGACTATTTCTAAGTTATTTTTGACGTGAATATTTTTCTTTTTCATACTGAATACTATTAACACCTTACTCAATTACAACCTTTCAATTAATTACATAACTGTATCCGTACGTCCATACTATTTAACACTATTCCACGATTTTAGGTGAACTGCTTACCTAAATCTTTTTATATTGGTGACCAACTGCAAAATGGATAGAATTTGTTATATCATAATCCTATCCTATCCATAAAAAAGCGTCGATGGCTCTGCGGTTAGTGACTCCGTCCTCCTAACCAGAGGTCTCGGGTTCAAATCCTGGCCAGTGCACCAATGAGTTTTTCGAAACTTACGTGCATTTTCATACCGTCTGCTTTAACGGTGAAGGAAAACATCGTGAGGAAACCTGCACATCTGAGTTCTAGTTGTGTATGATGGTCGCGTTGCACACGTCCGTAGGTGTAAATCTTAAATGCCCTACACGTGACCAAGGGTATACATTGCGGATAGGACGGTTAAATTGTGCCACACGATAAGAAGAAGAAGATAATCCTAATACAATCCGAATTAACGGTCTTTTTAAATTTTGAACCATCATCTTCTCTTCCTCAGAGATGCCTATGATGGTGACTTCAGCTACTGCTCGTGCGATTCTGAGAGCTGCGCCGATAGCAATAAGTGCTACTGCACCGGCCCTAGAAAAGGCATGCAGAGCTCGCAAAGCCTGGAATACCTTAAGAATCCATCGCAGAAGACCTACACGGACAGGCTGAAGCGAGCCTTTGACGACTACGAGGACAATAAGGCTATAAGAACTAGGTATGATAGCGTCACACACAAGACTTAAAATCATCTCAAAACTTTTACTCGTTTACGTATCTTCTGATCACGTTTTTCAGACTCTTCTTAACTTTGTTCATTCTTGTTAAAGATATCAATCATCATCATAATTTATCTCCTCATTGCGTTAAGCTTAATCTCATACCTAGAACAGAACTGTATGAACCACAATTTCTTCCAGATCCAGCGTATCATCAAGCCGAAGACGAGAGGAGCGCAGTCGCCGCGCACTCAGCTCCGACAACTTGGCGTTAGACTATGAGTTGCTGCTGCAGAACAAGGCACGAGATACCAGCACCAGGAATATGCAGCGACTTACAGGTCAGTTCTAGAATCTTTCATGATGAGACTTCGTTAGGTTATCAATGTTAACACTTAAAGAAATTGATAACACTGCAGGATACACATGTTGTAACAAAACTAATATTCTACGACTTAGTCGTTCAAATAGAAAAAATACCTTTTCTTTAAATCGATTGTCTGATCAATTTTGTAAGGGTAGTCCGAATAGGGTGCGAATACTACTTAGATGGGAACTATGAAATCCTAGTGCTAATGTACCTATTACTGCACAGAAAGGCCATAAATACCAGCACGGGGATGCCATAATTTTACCTATTTCTTAAAAAAGGCATCACAAAAAGTAGTTGGATGCATATTTTCTGAAATTTCTATATACGTAAACAGACTGAACTGAGTCTTCTAACTTGATGAAATTTCTGGGAATAGAACGATATTTCTACCAGATTTTTTGCATTCTGAAAATTTATTAGGGTCACTACCATTGCAATACTATGCGTATCTATAGTTCATTCCAATCAAAAAAAAGCAAAAGGTAAACAAACGTAGTATGCAGATGACATTGATATGTGTCAGTTCCATAGTAAGTTTGTTTACGTTTAGCTTTTTTTTGATTGGAATGAAGTATACCTACCTAGCTCTCGAGAAAACTTGTGCCTGTATCTGAAATGAATTGATATGCGATGAACATAGGTATATCACAAAATTCAAAAGGGCGATGTATTGGGTTGCTCTGTATTTTGATTGACCTCACACCATTATAACTTACTTCACATATTAATATATCAACGATATAACCTATATATCAACGATATAAGTAAATCTGTTGAACATTCAGACATGTTACTGTATGCTGATGACACAAAAATTTATAAAGTTATCCGAAACACGCGCGATTGTGAGTTATTACAAAATGATCTTAATAGTTTTGAGATCTTCTGCAATGATAACCAACTATTCTTAAATACTAATAAATGTCATGTTATTACTTATAGTAGGAAACGTTATCCTATTACCTACAACTATGCCCTCTGCAATTCAACTCTTAACCGTGTGTCTGAGATTCGAGACCTAGGCGTGACCATGGACGCAAAGCTTACATTTGTTCCCCATGTAGATAAAATTATTAAAAAAGCTTATAAAAAGCTGGGGTTTATCTTGAGAATTGCAAAACCATTTAAATCATCCTTCACATATAAGCTTTTATACTATTGTCACGTCCGTAGTCACTTGGAATTTGCAAGTAGCGTCTGGTGTCCCTTCTACAAAGTTCATATCGATAGGATTGAAAGAATACAAAAAAAGTTTGTCAAAGCTCTGGACTATAGAATGGGTTTCTTTTACCAGGATTATGAGCACTCAATTGCTCGGTATCGAATCGAGCTTTTAAGTGATCGTCGCGACTATATGGACACTGTGTTCCTCTTCAAAATTATCAATAATCTTATCACTGAACCTTCTTTATTAAACAATATATCGTTCCGAGTACCACGCAGACGAGAGAGAAGTTGTCGTCGTATGGTACTTTTTGCAGTACCAACTAGTTCAAGGTGTTATACTAACAATAGTTTCGTTCGGCGAGCCTGTAGAACCTATAATAATAAGTTCCTAAATATTGATATTTTTTCAAATTCACTAGCTCAGTTTAAAACTAAACTGAAGCTGATTATAATCGGTGATTCGTGATTGTCTACATGTTTATGTGTTTGTATGCATGATGCGTGTTCGCACATGTTATGTATGTACATACCTATGTATAATATAATGTATCCTTCTAGTGTATACGTGCTTTTTAAATCTGCTGTATATTTATACTGTTCCTCGATAGCTTTGTTTCTTGTAGTTCATTTCTCGCTAGTGTGTTGGTTGGGTTGGGGACCCTCCTCCAGCATTCGGCGAGATTTGAACTCGAAAACCTTATATTTTTATATTTAGCGTAATAAATATAGGAAACTATAGGTCTATATTGTACAAAGTTATTTGTTATAACATTAAAAAGACTGTTTGTTTCTGTCAAAATAAAATAAATAAATAAATATTGTTTTTTCCAGTACGCAGTACAGGAGCGGGTTCCCACGACGCTCTGAGTGTAAAGAAGTCAGCTGAGATGGCTGCCCTCTTCGCGGATGTCCGTCTGTCCCAGCGGACGGACGTTCGGTCCTTAGCGGGGGGTCGACGGCCGCGCCCGCCGCCGCTGCCGCCGTCACCGCCGCGCACCTCCCTAGCGAAGATGTTTGACCACCGGCCCCTGAGCAGAAACGCCAGCTTAGAAGATACGCTGGGCTATTTACCATAGCCGAAATAGATTATTTGGATTTATTGGACGATTTGACAATTACAATCGCAGATGATTTATGTAGTTTAATAAATCAGCATAATTGTATTTACAGATAACTTTATGACTGAGGTATAATTATGATTGACTTGTATTATTTATATTGAGCTTCATTATGACTGAGTTTTAAAAGATTTTTATAATATCAAATTATTGTATTATCAATTCTTAAAGATATGTCTTACCTACATACCTACATATCCAGATGTTAAAAAAGTGTGTTTGAAATTTTAAGGGGTACTCAGAGTCAGAATCAAGTAAAGAAGAAGTATAAGAAAAAAAGAAGAAGAAGAGTAAGAATACAGGAAAAATATTGAAAAATTCCGCTTTTCAAATATATTTTTCTGATTCCCATACTAAACCTGAATAGTGTATCAAGAATTTGTATGAAAAACTGAGAAAAAAAGTTGAACATCGGATTTTTTCAATATTTTTCCTGTATTTAATACTTGATTCTGAGTAACCCCTTAAAATTTCGAACGCACTTTTTAACACCCTGTATAGGCAGGGACTTCTTGTTCTAATGTATTTCTCGTATTTCTCCAGAGTAGGTATCTCTGTATAACTTCCCGTTGCAAAAGACAATAACATCGCCTTTAGTTAGAACGCTAGTTTGAAAGTAATTTCATGGTATTAAGCCTTTAGTTGGCAATAGATTATAAACAGTAATTTACTGCTAGAAAGTACATATAAATCTTTGATGTACCCTTTGAATCCCTTCATCCAAACAGGAGATAGATATTAAAAGGGGTATAGCCGTGATGAATACAATTATTTTCATAGATACCTATCTATTTAATTTTCCAATATACACAACACATACCACCTTTTAGATTAGAATAGATGTCTAGCTTGTGACTGATTAAACATCTTGTGTATTCTTTTATTTATTATCCAGATCTCGGAATTTTCATAGTTCCAATAAAATTTGCATAAGGATTACATATCGAGGGTTCACGGGCGACTTGTATTAAGCGACATTTTAGAAATGTTCAGGAGACTGATTTAAAAAAATATTTCTTAGAAAAATAATCATTAAAACTTAACTTCTTAGTATTATATAGATTCTCGATATTCTTAATATTTTAAATATTATTCAGAAGTTATTTTTTGTGAGGTATTTTGTAAGAAAAAAATTTTTAAAGTAGAGGTTACCTGTGTTTCCAAAAATGTCGCTTAATACAAGTCGCCCGTGAACCCTCGATATCGTTGTTTATCGACTTTTCCGACTATCGACATTTTGCTGTTTACTAAACACTTGATTGGTAAATATTCGAAATAAATTACAATTAATGTGATCAGAGTAATATAGCGTAGCATATTTTAACATTTTATTTTTTATAAAAAAAAATGCGTCAACCAGCAACTAAGATCACACAAGACCGGGAAATTGCAAAATTTCAAAATGCCGATAGATAGAGAAGTCGATAAACTACGGCTTGTCATCTCTATGAAAATTTCGTCGAAGCTTTGAAAAATTCGAGGGTTGTTAATATTTTTTTCCTAAAATAAATAATGTGCAATATTGTATGTGAAGTATTCAGTCAGTGCATAATTAATACGTTATAAATATTTTAAGTACCTAATTGTTATTTCTGAGTGTTTGTACCATATTCTGTTGTAATTATTTTTAACTGTTTTTTTTTTACTATGGAACAAAGTTCGATTAAAGCGGACAAATAGATCAGAAACTGATAACTTAGGTGTTAACTTACGTATTAGTCTGTTAGTTTTTTCTTTGAGAACACGAAAACAATTTTTTTTTTGGAGAAGTTGAAGCCCTAAGTTGACCTAAGATTACCATTGGTAAATCTAAGAGCCCAAAACCGACATCTTACATTGTTACATAGTAATCCTTAAGAAATTATGATATGTATGGTGAAAAGGTATATTTAGAATAAGAATTTGTAAGTTTCTCTCATATAATTACATGTGCAATCTTTGTGCAATACTAATTTACTTACTCTTTAAGTACTTACTTAATTTTTTTTAGGAGTTCACCTCGCCTCGTGCAATAAATAATACTGTAAATAAATTATTTTAAATAAATATATAGTTATTTTGCTTTAACGGTGATGGAAAACATCGTGAGGAAACCTGCACATCTGATTTCTAGATTTGTATGATGGACGCGTTGCACACGTCCGTAGGTGTAAATCTAAATGCCTTACACGTGACCGCGGGTGATGCTAAGTGCAACACTAGGCAACCACCGTCTATACCTTGTGGATAGGACGGTTAAAATGTGATAAGAGAGAGAGTTATTTTGTTTTACAGATTTATGTATAAACAATCATTGCAAATACATGCATTACATTAGGTTAAGATTACAACGATAAAATAAAACACTGACACATGAATTTATTATAGTTTGCCTATTGCGTTTGCGCGGATAGTAGGATCATATTGTCCCTCGCACGACTAACTCTTCTATCTCATAACCTTGATTATTTAAGTTTGGACTTTATCTAATTGGGTTGTTTTTAAAGACTTAGGAAAAATGTGATGGGAGACAGTCGTGCGGGGGATGATCAGCCGAAAGTCGTCCGCTGTTGAATAGGGACCTCCCCCAAGAATTTACGTCAGCGTCAGAATGGCTAGTGGCCTGTGACGTTTGTCTATGAGTGTTTATTCAAGAATTGCTAGAATCAGAATGGCTTTTCAATTTCTTTTTCATAAATCTCAGATTATCATAGGTAGCAATTATTTATAAGAAGTAGCAAAAAGGTAGCTATTTTTGAATAAACTTTCATACAGGATTTGCCAGTATTGAGCTGCCCGCATTCAGTAGCTTACCTGGAACTATTATTATAATAAAAAAAACTGGCTACATTGCTAAAACGAACTTTCATGCGAATTGACGAGGTGTCAGCATAATTACCGGCATACCTACAAACAACGTATTCCAACCCTCAAGGATCAGAGAAACACTGATTAGTTACTATTTAACTTTTGTAGAATACTCGTAACCCCCCTAGGCCATTTTTATTTTCAGGTCATAGTCATTTTCTATTGGGTCTTCAGCATTCTTCTTCCCTTTGCCACAAAAAAATTATGTATCAATAATTGTCAATTTTTACTCAGTAACCCAGTAGGCAACTGTATGTAATTTAATAAAAGAATATTCAGAGTAGTAAAATAAGAAATGACAAAAACTTTATCGACAAGTTTATTTATTTATTTGTGGTATTTAGTTCAAATGCATAGCTATTAAACTAAAATATTTTTTCCTTATTCGTAGTGTTCTTTAGTTAGTAAATACTTGTTATCTTCGACTAGAAACTACAATGTATTTAAAGTCAAGTGAATTTTTAATACTTATAATAACAGTACAATCTTTATTTAATTGTATCGATTGTAAGTTTCAATCCTTACAATCAAAGGTGCCAAAAATAATACAGGTGCGTTATTTATTTAATTTAATTTAATATCAAAGGGTCAAGAACCCAAAAGTGACTGCCAAAATTAGATTAAAGGTGAACAAAAATTTCATTATTTTAATATCTACTCATAATTGATTTATCAATAATGTTTTCCTATCTAAATGTGTATGATTAAAGGTGCCACACAATAATAATAATTGACCACGCTGAATACGTTAAAAACAGCCGACTTCAATCGCAACAACTCCAATTTTGCTATGTTTTTGTTGATTTTCTCAAAAACCGCTGAATCAATTTCGATAAAATTTATATGGGACCACCTGTGATTACCGTTACCCATACCCTTTAAACAAAAAAAGAATTTTCCAAATCGGTTCAGGCGTCTTCGAGTAATCGGTGAACATACATAAAAAAAAGAAAAAAAAAGAATCCGACGAATTGAGAACCTCCTCCTTTTTTTGAAATCGGTTAAAAAGACTTCGTGTTTTTCAAGACACATTTCTCATTGATTGTTAGTTATCAAGACACTGATATCCAATTACATCCATCACTAAATATACGACTACCTCGGTGGCTCAGTGGTTAGTGCTCCTGACTACTGATCCGAGAGTCGCGGGTTCGATCCCCACCCAGGGAAAACGTTTCTGCGAGGAGCAGATGTGTTTGCTGTGTGTCTGGGTGTATTTTATGTGTATATGTATGTATTTAAAAATACATGTTTATGTATATCAGTCTCTGGTTCCCATAAGGAATCCTAGTTTGGGGCCAGATGACCTTGTGTGATTTGTCCCGAGATATCATAACAGTTTCAATAAACTTTAACAGGCAACTCGCAAAATAGAAGTTGCAGGTGAAAAATTTGTTCTGGACGGCAAAGAGTTCAAAATCAGATCGGGTTCGTTGCACTACTTCCGTCTACCGCACCAGTACTGGAAGGACCGATTGCACAAGCTGAAGGCTGCTGGTCTGAATGCCGTGTCCACGTATTTTATCCTCTCTATTGATAAAATAAATATTTTGTAATACATAGCGTATTATAAAATATATTTTTTATCCGTCCAAATAACTGCGGAAATATTATAATATAATATTATATCGATAAGAGGAGGCAGACACTATTGTTTTGAGATCTCGTCTGAGCTTGTCATCTAACTAATCGCTTACGCTCGGGAGACGGTCCATATAATCAATGAGTTATCTCGATCGCTTAGGCGGATAACACACTGCTCCGGAATCAGCTCCGGTGTGCGGTGCAGCGGTTTCTTTTACTATGGACAGTGTCAAGTAAAACCGCGTAACAGTATGGACACTCCCTGCCGCTCTCTGTGCTATTATACTATGCAAATACATATCGAGGGTTCACGGGCGACTTGTATTAAGCGACATTTTTGGAAACACAGGTAACCTCTACTTTAAAAATTTATTTCTTACAAAATACCTTACAAAAAATAACTTCTGAATAATATTTAAAATATTAAGAATATCGAGAATCTATATAATACTAAGAAGTTAAGTTTTAATTATTATTTTTCTAAGAAATATTTTTTTAAATCAGTCTCCTGAACATTTCTAAAAATGTCGCTTAATACAAGTCGCCCGTGAACCCTCGATATATTACATACTATGCTATTACCTACTGCTCACGATAAAATCTTTCGATAGATTGACTGGTATGCTTCATCGTGGTCTTTTTTTTTTATGGCAGATGTGGCAAACGAGCAGACGGATCACCTGATGGTAAGCGATTACCGCCGCCCATAGACACCCGCAACACCAGAGGAGTCACAAGTGCGTTGCCGGCCTTTGATGTGGGAGTACGCTCTTTTCTTGAAGGTTTGAATGTCGTATTGGTCCGGAAATACCGCAGGCGACAATTCATTCCACGGTCTTGGCTGTCATGACATTCAACTGCTTTTTTGTAAGCCACTCTAGATCATCAATCCATCTGGTAAAGAACTATCTACCTCTTCTCTACCTCACTGAGCTCGCGGTTGCCACCAACGAGCCAAGTACCTGCAATGACACAACTTTTCAACTATGTACTACAAGTATGTCTGTAACTTTATTACCTTTTTTGACTATGTTTTTAATGTACAGTACATATGTGAGTTATCTTTTATACTTTTTCATTTTTACTGTTCTATTTGAAAACTTCACGTTGATATGGGAAATCAACCCATATCCATCCATATCATTGATCCGTCTGCTCGTTTGACACCTATCACATAAAAAAAAAAACAACTCTTGAACTTCATTAAAAAAAAGCAATTTTATTATGAGGGTGCATTAATTATGTAAGTATTTTATTAATTAATAGATATTATGTTAACACGAATTCACCTAATTCTGGGTGGAAATCTTATGAAGCATATTATCCTTCTAAAATACCAAAAAAAAAAATTAACGGTGGTTTCTACTCATGAAACTGAACAACTTTCCCCAAAGAACCTACACTCAATTCGCAAAAAAATTTTTAGACTTCCTATACAAAATTGGCGGTTCGGTTGATCAATCAGTATGAGGAGTCCAACATTTTTTTTGTGAATTGAGTATAGGTTCTTTGAGAAAAGTTATGCAGTTTCACGAGTAGAAGCCGAGGTTAAATTTTTTTCAGGCATTTCATAAGGACTCTATACAACAGTACATGTTTTTAGATTATAATGATAATGAAGATACCAAGGTTATTTTATCAACAGATACGTAGAATGGAGTTTCCATGAGCCTGAAGAGCGTCAATACTCGTTTGATGGTGATCGAGATCTGCCACTATTCCTGAAAACAGCAGCTGAAGAGGGCTTATACGTTCTACTAAGAGTTGGGCCTTATATCTGCGCTGAAAGGGATCTGGTCAGTGTTATTAGAAAAACAATCTTGTAAAGAGGCTGCTGGCCTAAGTGATGATAGGTGATTATCAAAATTTGTAACTGAACTTGCTTCAGTTATTAATCTAATGCAAATCCACTGTTAGTTTAAGACTTGTAGTACATTAGGGTCATTAATATTCAAAGATTTTATTTTAACTTAGTGTACCACTTTTACATATTAGTAGTTGTGTCTTTGGTTTGCTTTCAGGGCGGATTTCCATACTGGCTTTACAGTAAATACCCTAATATCCAAATTCGGACTACTGACGCAGGTAAGTTGATACAAAACTGCCCAACTAGCAGAGTTGTCTTCATAATATCGAGACTAAATAACGTAAGGTTTTAAAAAGGTTATCTAGTGGTATCTCAAAGAAATGTGTTATAGTATTTTATACGAAAGTTTAGTAGTATAATACTTGAATGTATTTATTACATTAAGAAGAAGTCTACAGAACTAATTTGTTTTTAATACAACCATATTAAGATCTTTAGACGATTTTAAATCGAATAATTTGCGCCCTTTCGCGTTATATAAACTTTAACACAACCGTTATACGACGAACTTTTGCTACTTGGGTGAGAATATGGTAGTAGCTAGCGTAGAGAACAGACTGAGTTTCTATTCAGCTGAAAATCGAAGTCCCGTCATTTGACGTACCTAGTCCATTCAGTCTACCGAAATACGCAACGAAGACGGTTGTAAACTATTTAGGAGTTAGTTATATAAACTTGATTCGTCATTCTATCAACCGAAAGACTACTGAAGAAACACTTCCTCCAAGGATTTCAACAAAGACCGGTCTTGCGTTGCAAGGTCGTAAGGTACAAGGCCTTCTGGTAAGCGATTACCACTCGAGGAAAATTTTGCTCCAATTTCGGCCATATTCTTTTTTATACGTGCTGTGTGAAACATGTTTGATTTTTGGCTTTCAGATTTCATGAAGGAAACCAAAATTTGGTTGGATAAATTATTTTCGTATGTTTCTCCTCTTTTGTATGGAAAAGGCGGGCCTGTTATCCTTGTTCAGGTAAACCAATTGTTTTTTCTCAAAAATAAAAACCGTATTGCAATTTTCCGAAATCGATTCTCTAATGTTTTGTCCCGTTCGTGTAGATAGTAATTTATTAAAACTTCAAATCGTCTGTACAGGACGAGATGGTTCATTTACAATCGTTTACTTCCTACAAAAGCATAGCTTATAAGGAATAGGTACCGTTGCCATAACAGTTTTCCGTGGATTCGGCAATGTGAATATTGTTTTTATGACTTGTGCGTGATGTTTTTCACACAAGCGCCTTGCATGCGTTAAAATGAGATCTTTTTAGATCTTTTGTTCTTTCTAAATGTCCATCTTTCACGGGCTGTTATTCACATTAACAACATGATAATTCACAAAGGTGGAAAATGAGTACGGAAGCTGGGGTTCCGACAGAGCTTACAAGGAGCAGCTTCGAGACCTGATGAAGGCGCATGTGGGCTCCAATGCCCTTCTATACACCACGGATGGGGCTGGCGGAAATGAATACGGAGGAATTGAAGGCACTGTCACCACTATTGACTTCGGTACAGGTATGACTAAGAAATATTCTAAGAAATATTATACCTAACATAAGTGGACTCATTGTTTTCAAATTGTCAAAAAGGGCTGACAACCTACAGTAGAAAATACTTTTCAGTCATTTCTTGGAGAGTCCCATAATGAAGTCCTCGGAGAAACCTCGGAGGAGAAATCACAGCCTTAGGCTCCTTTTGAGAAAATATGTCCAAATCGGGAGGTATTTATCCCCACAAATACCAATCCGTATCGATTTTAAAGCTTGGCTCAAAAACCAAGTAGAAGCTGCCAAAAACCTGTTAAACACCGATAAAAACGTACATCCATTGACTTCGATTTAAACTTAAAACTTAAATAGAAGTTAAACTTTCGCTACCCCAAAACAAACTACTGAAGTAGCATTGCAGTGAATAGGTTTGTAAAAGACGTATAGGAATTTACAGTATTCTAAAGGCTTAACTCCATCATTTTGTAGGTAGCGACGTAGGAAAAAATCTGAAGGAGCTCCGAAATCACTATAAGGGTCCTGCCATGAATTCCGAGTACTACACCGGCTGGCTCACTCATTGGGGAGAAGACGCAATGCAAACGGTCACCACAGATGCTGTGCTGGGAACCTTGGCAGATCTCTTCGCGAATGGATTCAACTTCAATATGTACATGTTCTTCGGTGGGACTAACTTTGAGTTTACTTCTGGTACGGATGAAATATACTCTATACCCACATACATACAAGAAATATTTTGACATTCAAGACCTTATGAGAGTAGTGATAAAACTATGACCGAGAAATCGATTTGCAAACTGTGCCTATTTTTTTGATGACAAGTACCTATTACAAGTAACGTATTTAAAGTTACATAAAAGAGACGGATAAAACGACCTCATACACATTTTCTTCTTGGACCGAGGAACCCTGAAAACCATCTAGTTAATATATTATGTTTACGTGTGCTGGTGACAACATATACTCAATCACAGGCACCAATAGTTACGACAGCCCACTCTATGACGTCACTAGTTACGACTATGACGCCCCACTGACTGAGGCTGGGGATCCCACTGAGAAATACTATGGCATACGGAACGCAATGATTAAGGTAGGTAATTAGTGAATCATCATCATCATTAGTCGAAAGACGTCCACTGTTGGACAAAGGCCTTTGGGGAGGACTGCCACACCGACCGGTCCTGCGCTGCCCGCATCCAGCTGCTTCCCGCAATCTTCACCGTCATCGGTCTACCGAGTGGGAGGCCTGCTTACACTCACATCCTTACTACAATCATCAGCCAAATTGCTGAACAAAGACCGGTCTTGTACTGCCCGCATTCAGTGTCTTCCCGCGGCCTTCACCATTAGAAAGTAAATAAGATTTGTTCAGTACCTTTAATGAAATTACAAATAAATGAATATTAAAATACTTGAAACTAAAACAGCACGGGTAGGTACAAAAAAGGTTTCCACAATTTTTTTTAGCGCTATAGAGAGATGCGACTAATTAGTAATTAGTTACTATTTAGTATTAGTAACTAAACACCTCATTTTAAAGGGTGAGCGGTGTGTGAGTCTCAAGCAAAAATTTTGTTTATAAATCAGATCCAGATTTTTCCAGTTCAATTTTTGGACTCTCCATACCTAATTTATATGAAGATTCTAATGTTTTTTATGCGATTCAGCAAATAAATAGAACAAAAGTTTGAAACAATAGTAGTATGGAAATACTTTATTGGACAACACAACCAAGGGAAAAACAACCCTCAGTTAACGGGTTCTACACCTAGTTTGTAACACTGTATAAGAAAGATAGATTTAAAGTCTTCGAATTTACTTTAACAGCGTTTCCCTGAAGTGGCAAAAATTCCGGCCCCAAAACCGTCCTCTAAGGGTGCTTACGGGAAAGTTACTGTTCGTCCCGCTGTCGGCTTGCTGTCCGATGAGGGTCGCACCAAACTAGGGAAGAAATGTAAGGATGCGTTGCCAGGTAAATAAGGAAAACAATATATTTACTATCTCAGTAAATAAATATTTAACAAATTCATTTTATTTTTATTTTGAGACATGTACCTAATAAATGTACTGACTGAGCATGAATGTATACATTTTAGCTTTAACTGCAAATACATCTGGCTTGATATTAATAATAAAAAATATATTTATTAAGGTAATATTTGTTGCTACTGTTTCTAGCTATTACAAAAAAAACACAAATTTCCTAATCGCAGAGTTTCTTATTTGAGACTATCATACTTAAAAGAGGACCTTTACAGGCAAGCCTCTGCCAACATTTGAGTCTCTCCGTCAGCGCGCTGGTCTGTTACTGTATGAGACCAAACTGGACAGGCAGGCTGCTAGTCTTCGTATCGAGACCCCCCACGACCGTGCTTTTTATATCGATCAGGTAACTTTATTTTTCTAAGATCAAAAACAATAAATGATCCAGGGATAAATCACTCACGGTCATCCGACCCGAAACTATGAACGCGTTTTTATTAGAGTTAAAAAAAAACAATCTGTTTATCGCAGAAGTACAATATTTGCTCGCAGAGTGGAAATCGAGCCCACGACCTGTTCGTGACAAATGTTTGCCCATGGTCAAAATCAAAACTTAGATTAGTCAGGAGCGATAACTACTGATCCATAGAGGCAGTCATAACAATTATTTAATATCGAAGTGGAATAGGATCAGTTTAAGGCTGATGTATCGTAATGGCAGGTAAGGTATGTTCCTTCTTTACTAAAATACGTTTCTTTGTGATGAAATATAAGTACTACAACTTTCAAGGAGTGCCTGATTGCTAGTCATAAGCAAAAGTATAAATTTTTATCTTGGTACGTTTTACGAATGATAAAATTAAACCTTTAAACGGATTATGTACCTATATTGTTCACCATAAGATTTCATGAAAACCTAGAAAATCGGATAATCGGTGTTTTTATTTACGCGATCTTATGTAACGCTAACCATATTTACACGAAAAAATACATTCAATTATTTATTATAGTAAGATCGCTTAAATATCAGGCGTTTTAGAAATTTCGTTCGGATACATAATTAGATATCGTTTGTTATACACACCAGGCATTAGAAACAACACAAAAGCAATAATTAGGAACTTAACTTTAATTAAACTCCTTTCACAGGGTTTATTTGAAATAAATAATAAATATTGAATAGCTACTTCGTTATCAACCCATAGCGCCGTCCCTGCCCATATTTTAGTATTTATACCTACATAAGACCGGATAGGTGGCAGCCGTACCTAAAGATTAATTAAAATATACGGCATTCAACAATCAAGCCTAAGATATAGCTTTTAATCTCACTGATTTCTCGGTATTCTATAATGAAACGTTTTACAGAAATATCAAGGAGTAATACAAAGGAATTGTAAATCAGACACTTTACAAATACCAGCAGGATCCAAGCTCTCAATCTTGGTGGAGAACATGGGGAGAGTGAATCAACCGACTCACGCTGATTTTAAGGTAAGCACTAAGCTGTAGTATACAGGGTGTAAAACGTGCGTTTAAAATTTTAAGGTAACCCCAGAATCAAATATAGAATACAGGAAAAATATTAAAGAAATCCGATCTACAAATTATTCTTCAGTTTCCTATACTAAATATGAAGAGTGAATCAAGATTTTGTATAGGTATGGATATTTTCAATATTACTGTATTCTGTACTTGATATGTACACATGATTAAAATAAAAAAAGATTTTGGACAAGCTAATTAAATAAATAAAAAATAGAGCGATGTTTTTAATAGTGAAAAACTTTTTAATGGATGAATATTAAAAATGTTTACGAACTGATTTAAACTGTTAAATTAAACTAATAAAACCTGTATAAAATATTATACTGACTCATTGCACAAAGAATAAGATGATGAACTATATTTTCTTTTTCAGGGTTTAGTGAAACCAGTTAAACTCGATAATAAAGTTACTGGCGGCACTTGGTCCATCACAGGATACCCGTTCAATACATCAGCTTCCGAGTTTGAAGATCCAGATCTTGTTACTGTTGACAAGGGTCCAGTTGTGTATGAGGGGCAGTTCACATTGCCAGCGGGCCAGGAGCCACTGGATACTTACATTGGCCCCCGTGGGTGGGGAATACATTACATACAGTACATTGCTTACCTACCTGTGTCTAAAAATTAATGGAAAAGTAAGTAAGTAAATAAGTAAATTTTTATTGTAAAGGTTCTCAGTTTCATTAAAATAGGAACAGGGTGCTGACTTTTTTATTTGTTGATAAGTGGTAAGTGGTAGATGATACTCTTGAAATTACACAGAACTTTCCCCAAGACACCTGTAAAATCTGAGGAAAAATACTTCCCATATTAATTGATCAATCGATTTGTAAACTTTGGTACTTATGTCAAATTGTTTTGGTCCATATCCTAATACAGGTTCATTAGGGAAAGGTTAGTTTCATGATTAATATCTTACCAGTTGTCAGTGAATCAAAAGTTGTTTATATTGTATCTGCTTGGAATCGGTAGAAAGCTTTTGTAATATTCTTACCCGAATACCGCAGAAGGAGAGTAATATTTTTCGGATGTATAAATGTATGTGTTATTGGTATATTATATACGAGTATCCTACTGGTGGATGTTGTTCGATTTGATTGATTTTGTGCAGTTATAGTTTTGTTTTGTTAAATTGAGAATTATTTGCATCTAGCTATTTATTAACGAAAGATGTATCGTCGTATCGTATCGTTCCGCATTTAACCCTTTGACCGCCACGCTTCTTCTTCTTTCATGTCGTAAGACCAAGGATTGGGGATCGAGATCATCATGAAGTCAAGTCAATAAGCACTGTAGATTGGGGCGAAGTTAGGTATATTTATATCCGACTGTGGCGGTCAAAGGCATTTTTCTGTGGTCAATGGGTTAATACACATAAGAACAACGCTCATTGTACCCAGGGCTATATATGGATCAACGGACACAATCTAGGCCGTTACTGGCCGAGTAAAGGCCCACAGATGTCGCTGTATGTTCCTGGAGTATGGCTTCACCCTGCGCCTGCGCAAAACAGCTTGCAGATC
This sequence comes from Coleophora deauratella, assembly GCA_958295455.1. NCBI lineage: Eukaryota > Metazoa > Arthropoda > Insecta > Lepidoptera > Coleophoridae > Coleophora > Coleophora deauratella. The sequence continues at coordinate 4,631,642 of OY282409.1, read as the reverse complement.
ATCGAGCTAGAAGGGGCGCCTGGCGAACTAAGCATGAAGTTTGTTGATCATCCTATTATGAAATTGAAATGACTTTAAGATTAAATGACTTTATGTATAGAAGTGATTCTACTTGTGCTACCCAGCAATTTTCATGTCAGGGGCCGTTTCCTTGCGCCTTGCAGATAGTCGAGTTGAAGAGGTGCTTCGATGTTTTTTGATAGTCTAAACAAAAAACGCTCATTTTCGTTGCTAATTCTACAGGGATGTTTAAAAAAGTGCTAAATCTTAAAAGGGAATCATGAATTTGTATAGGAATGTGAAAAAAAATGTAGATCGGATTTTTTCCTCGACATTTTTCCTGTATTCTAGTCTAGTTTTTTCTGTTATTTATACTTTAAACAATAGACACTTCGATCGAGCCTAAATTTAAAAAAATAGACCAGAGTTTGTTGTACTTGGTCTGATTAGTGGTAAGGCATTCTTTGAGCCCTGGCTAACTACCACCATCTTATTTGAGTCTTGCCACCCAAAATCAATGTTAACAGCTATATTGTGTTACGGCATGAAGATAATATAGAGTCTGACAAATGAAAGCGTAACCTGAGAAAGCGCGGCAAATTCAAAAAATCTTCATGTGGTATCACCAACCTATAGCAGGAAAAATATATTTAATACTTGTGTGATAAATCTTATATATATTTATACTACATAGTTGAAATTACAATTTACAATTAGCTTTTTACAATTTTATTGACTCCTTGTACATCTTGTTTATAAATATAAACATAAAAACAGTCTACTTCATAAACTGATTTTGATAATCTGCAGTTTATTTCTGCACTGAAAAATCTGAAATTACCATAAAATATATAATTTACGAATGGTCATTACAAATAATATCATTATATCATTTCTTACGCTCAACAATACTATAAATAATAAACATGAATATTCAGCCAACAAGTATCAATAATTGACAGTCATACTAACATTCGACAGTGACAGCCTCTGACAGCTTCTTTTTGTTGCCATGTAAAAACTTTAAATAAAATTCCAGGTTACGCTTTCATTTGTCAGACTCTAGCCAGTCACCATTGCGTTGTTGTTATCTTGGTAGCGCTTCGGAATCATCATCACTACCAGCAGGTGAGAAGATACCAAGGCCTCACGAATTGTGAATAAAAAGTCACATGATAAAACTAGGCTAGTTCAAGTTAAAATTACAAAAAAAAAAACTTGACACTTGGCGTGTTGATTTACTTAAAAATCCAGTCTTGTATATTTGTACAAAAAAGTGACCTGAATTCTCTAACATTCTGCAACTTTGAGTTGTATGTTTATACGGGTACCTAACTACCTGATTTGGAATGAAGTATTGATAATGTGCAACTAACTAGTTACTTATCCAGTAGTAAGTATTTAGGGTGTAATCTAGACAATCTATGTCAACTGTTTTGACTTGTGCAGTCTTAAAAGAGTAATTCTTATGTAACGACCACAAACACGAGTCATATGTGATGTGATATTTTTTTTATGTGATACTTAGGTTGATAATTATTGTTAATAAATACTAATTGTGATATCAAAGCTAATTTTATTATTAGGTAGAATTTTAGGTTTATATATAGATAGATAACTCGTTTATTTGTTACTTCAAACACACATATTATTTATTACATCAGTAAATAAATACAAATTTGCAAATAAATATAAAATAAAGCAATATTTAAGAATATAATAAGAAAAGCGCCGTGATGTGTGTGGTTTGCTCTTTCGAGCAATACACTGGTATTCTGCCACAACCCGAGGACTGTTTTGTTGTCCTGCGGTTTTTATGAGAAACAATAATATTCATTGTCAGTCCCACATTCTAAATGTTTCTCTATTTCAACTAGATTCATTATCTGCCTGCCTTGTTTCCAGTCATGTGGGGTTAGCGCAACATGTGTTTTTACTTCTATTCATAAAAAGACCTTAGGTCTGAATGATTTGGTCCTTCGAGTAGGCCTTGGGGCTTTAGGAGGTTATCATCTCAGTGTCCACTACTTTGATACTCAATATCATCCTTTATACAATCTAGTGATCTCTTCTTCGGCTTTCCTCTTCCCGCTAATACATCCGTCACCATTAGAAAAACTAAGAAAGTTACCCCGGATATTTATTTATTTATTTATCTATCTGTTTTGCCATTTTTGTATGGAGTTCAAAAATTTTTTTTTGCGATTTGACCAAAGTCTCACAACAAAAGTTATTCAGTATGATGAGTAGAATGTCCAGTTAACGGGTCCTACACCAATTTTGTTACACCCTGTACGAGTATAATGCTTCTACCATGACAAAGTATTCCATTCCGTTTGAACAAGGTTTTGGGTCTAAAGCTACCCAACTCTGTAAACAAATTTATATGTATGTTAAAAGGTCTTTTAAAATGAAAACAACAAATTAAATAGGTAGACCTTTTATTACTATAATAAACATAAACTTCAATTTTATTGTCAGACATAATATTTGGACGGAGTATGTAAGGGTCGCTAGATTAATTCAAGTTTAATACGTTGTGATGCCCTTGGTTTTTATTATTATTTAATTATTTTCTAAAACACTCCAAAAATTACCGTGTGTGCAGAAAATTTAATTGGTAAACTTTAAATTTTTTCCTTTAAAAGATATGACCAGATTTTTTTCAAGAATGGATAGATAAAAAAGTGACTTTTTGTTATTATTAAACATTTCGTTTAAAAATGTTTCAACACCAATTAAAAAAAAGGACAACTCTAATTAAAAATATACTTACAAAATATGTAATAATACGATATATAAGATACTTATAAGTTTGTAGTCAAAACATTTTCGATTAAAATACTTTATCGTTTTAATAACAAATAATATTTTTTTGTATAAGTAATATAATATTTACCTATAAAAATGTTTAAAATTTTAAAATTAGGTACATTCGTTAGGTACATAATTTATATTTACAATAATATTTCTTATAAGAACTACTTTATTAATACATTTTACAAGTTATTATGATGAATAATACTCATATCGATAAGTTATTCACGAATTATCTGTGACTTTAATGAGTATTAAAAAATATTATTTTTAACAACTACGATACTATAGAAAGGCACATAAGTTTTTGTCTAAACACTAACTAAATAATAAAACAAAACTTTTGTGCACGAGAATCCACAAGAATCAATGTTTAGGTATTGTCAAATAACAGTAATAATAACTTTTGATTACCTATGTGTTTGCGCGTATACAGCTATCTCCATAAAGTGCACAATGTTTATGGCTGGTAGTTATCTCTGGTCTATTAATTTGCAACGGAGTCAATTCACCCTTGACCGCTGTCATGAATTCAGCTTCGTTTTCCATCTTCTATCGTGAACATCTATTGAGCACCTTCATCCCGCACCACTTCGTGGACCTGTCCAAGAAATCTTCCCTCCGGTACAGGTTAGTGGACTTATTGAACTGTTCCAGCGATCTTCAGTGTTCAAATTGCTCCTTTGGAGCATCCGCGCCGCCACGGTTACGATCCCGCCTGGCTCTGCTATTTACACGCAGAGTCACAAACACTATGACTCCTTAATTCTTATGATTTAGTTACAGTAAATACCTAAAGTAGGTACTTTTGAGCTAGGTGTTTTCAGCAAACACTTAAATAATTTCGAGAATTCAACAAGTTAAGCATTTAAATCTCAAAGCTTCGTCACAAAGTCAACTACTCGTCTCGTCAATCAGTATTCATGTAAGACTTCTACAAATCTACTATGGCATCAATAAGGTCTCACAGTACCAAGGCGCCCTCTAGGTATTGGCTCCGCATAGCTATGGCGGAACTTAGTCTGTTGTCTATCAGCCAGGTCACGGAAATCCCTGTAATCTCTCTCGAAGAACCGATCTCTATCCCCTTCTACGTAGGATTGTCTCTGGTCTTCCAAAAGACGTGAACGACTGAACGCTCTTTGCCTATCGGTCCAATCCCTCCTCCTATTCTCTATGACCGGTTCTATGATCTCATCCTCATCAATACGCCTGTCAAGTTCTCTTTTCTCTCTATACCTGTCAAACTCTTCTCTGTGAGGTTTCGGTTCGATTCTATTCAGGTACTCTTCGGTGCCATACTCGTAACGCTTCAAGTCATCGCGTTTTCTGCCAACACGTGGAAGTCTTTCAATATCTCTATGGCCTATATCTTCAATACTGTGTCGTTCCTCTTTTCTGGAGTCTCGGTGAGACCGCTCCAATTCCCGATGTGAGCGCTCAGAATCTCTCCTGGAACTTGAGTCTCGGCGTTCTTGCCTCTCGTCCCTTCTCTCTTCCTCTGGGGAAGAAGTCGAGCGGCTATTCCTCTCTAGCATGCTCCTCCTGATCGCCATGTGTTGTTCCAACTCCCTATTGAACCTCTCTCGCTCGAGATTCATGAACTTTTCCTTGGCAACTTGAAAACGATCCTTTGGTGAAGCTTCGGCGAGTTTCAGACTGCCCTCGCTGGCGCCTCTTTGCAGTCTACCAAATCTTCTATCGTCAAGCCTGTCTATGCTTCTGTTAGAAGGTTTGGTTTCAGCGACGTACCTACGTCTATACTGCGTGGCTTCTTCAGGGAATTCTTCTTTTTTCTTCCTTTCAGCAGATTCTTGGCGGTATCGTCGGTCATAGGCCTGGTCCCTGAATGGTGCGAGCTGGTCTCTGAATTGGTCGTTGAAGTCGTCAAAGCTTCCCTCGTAGTGAGGCGAGAGGCCTCGACGAGGGGGTGAGATGCCACGACGAGGGGGGGATATAGCTCGGCGTGGGGGTGATACAGCACGTCGTGGGGGTGAAACAGCACGTCGTGGGGGTGAAACGGCCCGGCGAGGCGGGGACACACGACGAGGTGATGTGGCCCTCCTTGGTGGAGATGACTCGAAAGCTTCGTGCATCATATACGCTGTGCTTTCTGCCCAGTCCTCTTCTGGAAATGAAAGAGAACACCAAAGTTATAATAGTTGACAGTAAAATTTACCAAGTGGCAAGATTTTTATATTACATATAGATTTAAAACAGACGCGACTTTCTAAACCGTACATTGCCGTACTATAGTATAATAATACTGGTTTATAGTATAAAGTATTGCTGTAGTAGGTAATCATTATTAAGTCGGTAGATGGCAGTGCGACGACGAAAATTAACATAATTAACCAGAAACACCTGCCAACCAATTCAGCAAGAGAGTACGTGACCTAAACAGATAAAAACGTGTGTATTTACAAACCATCTGCATAACACATGCCAGTGCTCCAAAAGCCTACAAACGACTAATTCATTCATTTTGGGGACATTCTTAACTAGTTGACCTATTGTCACGATTAGACTAACGGGAGTTCTAAAACTGACAACATCCAGTTTGGGTTGTTTAAGGAGTGACATTGAAACGAACCTGCAATGAGCGAGCTTATAAAGTCGACATGGAAAGAATCTGCTCCCGCGACAACAACTTATGGGACTACGTGTTTTATTTGTATTATTTTGTTCTTTGAGTGATGTTTTGAAGTGTCTAGCTAGTTTGAGCGCAGATAATTGAAGATAATCTCGTTTATATACAACATTTGAATTTTATTGATTGGCTATTGGTTATGGTTGTTTTGCTTTTTAGGAAAAGTAACCAAAATAAATTTTCCCTTTCGGAATTAAGAAGCTTCTCGATTGATAGCATAAGTGCAATGCAATAGCAGGGGACTGTGTAGAAAAACAGTCTATAATTTAGCTCATCATATTACTGATAAACAAAACATTTATTTCAAAATTCTTGTTTATATTTGAACCACCTACGTATTCCTGCTATTTGGTGCTGTCTAACGAAGGGTTAAACAAAATTAATTGCTTTAATTTCTACGTTTGCACAAATGTATTAAGTGCATCAGATATTAACGTATTATTCTCAAAACGGGCAAGTTTATTTCTGTATCTTATCTCCTAGCTTACACTAGAACAAACGCACAATAATAAAGCGCTCTTTAATTATATGAGATTTAGGTTTAGAGGCAATATGGAGTTTCATTTCATTGTTTCACCGGCGCCGGCGCTCCAGTTCCCTGGCACAATATTATAATAGATAATTACAACGATTAAGATTTAATTCGTAAAAGCTTAAATGCCAGAATTTAGTGAAGTAGGACATTGAACTGTAGGTGACTTTCCAAAAATATCACTTTCGCTTGTAAATTTGCTTAAGTCGCCTGATTCTACTGGTGCTGAACAGGTTTTCGTAAACAGCCTTTTTAAGCCATAAAAAGTGGTGGAATGCCAAAAATATGTCTATAAAAGTATCACAACCTTACAAAGGTGGTGTCGTTGTTAATATTTATGAACCTTTTTACGATAAAATAAGAGAAACAAGGAGACAATTACAACTAAGAACTAATAATTAGTATTGTATTGTATTCTGATTAATTTATCAAGAATGTGAGTATTTAAAGCTTTCAGATTTAGGAATTATTAAGCTGCTGATAAATGATTTAATTTTACATCTAGTGTTGATTTGGTTCGCGTGGATTTTGGATACTCTCTTTGACACCGCAATTCGATCCATAACTATAGGGCTCTAAAAAATAATAAAATGTCATTCTATAAGTATTCCTCTATATCCTCAATGTTTTCAAGTTTCTCTTGAATTGCTTAGGCTGTATTATGTCTGTTGGTCATACTGACACGTTATTGTTCAGTTGTGATATCGAAATCTTTGCAATTTTCATACTTTTCACTATTAATATTTTCCGTTTTTCATTTAATTTGTGTTGTGTCCTATTCAGTACTCACTACTCTCATACCAAGGTAATAACTATAGAAGGTCACATCTTGAAGAATACCTACGTTGTCCATACAACTACATTTTTTATATCCTGGGAAAATATTGTATTTAGCATCTACCGAGAAATCCCTTTGTTTTTTGTTTAGACATAGACTAGGCGCGTGAGAAGCCACTAAATTGTACGCATGATGATGATTTCTATGGTAATGACATACATATGAAAGAAACTGCGCAAGACTTCATTAAAGAATCAGTTAATTACGCCGTAAATCGTATTTTGCTTAATACAATCACAATAACCTAACTTTTAACGAACAAATAAAAACTAACTGAATAAAATGTCCCATGTCAAAATCCATTAAGGCGTTCTGGCTAATGTAGTAGCAATGAAACGAATAGAATTACATCGGAACAGTATTACCCTTTGATTGGGAGGTCTGGTAAAAACATTTAAGGACTACCTAGAAGAAGGTGCACAGTTGGGTTGCTTGTTAATTGCTAGATAGCAGAAATAATTATGAGTAATACCTCTTTAATCAGAGGTGGGCGCTAACTGCAGCGACACAGCGAAAGCTAAATGCTGTTGTTATCGAATATACATATCTAAATTTTAAGTTTTTGGTTCAAAATAAATACTTTTCCATTTTCATTTAATATTTTTTAATGACATAAATTGTATTAGAAATTAAGTATTTCAAATAAAATGTGTTGGAGCGAGTTTCTTTTGGACTCGGTGTTTCTTCTCGCTCCGCTAACACTTCCCGAAACGTTGAGTGTGCAAGTTCTGAGCGGTGTAGGAACTTTGTACTAAGTAGAAAAACAAGATATTTAAAAATATGTGTACAACATCTACTTAAATAAAAAAATAATTGACTTTGACTTTTTGATTTTTGAAAGGTTTATCACGAAAACAGTATACAGAAATTAGCGTCTTGTAAAAAAATACTGATGGGGAAAATGATCATCCTGAAGTATGCGTCGTAGTTAGAAAAAATGTTTAGTTTTTTTTCTGTACAACGCTTACGTATATAATTAAAAGATGTTAAGTCGATGGTTTGGCTATTATGTTTTTATAGGTTTGAATATTAATGAAGGAACCTTCATGTGGGCTTAAAATGGCTACTGTGCAATTGTTTTCGAAATCTCACAGAGTTTTTGTTAAGTTCAGATGGGGTCAAGTCTGCCAAATGAGGACTTGGGCTCCTAGTCAGAAGTAGCCTATGTTCTGGTAGTCATCTCTCATAGGTACACATTTCTAATTTAAATTTGTTGAAAATGAACTACTGAATCTAATTACCTTTAAACTTAATTCACGATAAACAACATGCAAAACTGTATTCCCAAATACTTTTTTAATTTAAACAAGTTTTATTAAATAACTATTTTACTATGAAAATCATCTTTAAATATTTTGATCCACAGTATAGTAGACACACAAACGATTAATAATAAAATATGTTGAACTAAATAAGTATATAGCTGTAAATGAAACAATAGAAAAATTCTTTCAAGTTTTTTTATTTATTAAAATGTCGTTAATATTATGGAATTGACTACTATTAAATGATGACGGCATAAGTATTTCAAGAATTTTAGAACGAATTGTAATTTTTAATATTTTATAAAAAGTAACTCAGCGAAATAGCAATGATCTACCCTATTCGCGTCATCTCACCGCATAGTAAGTGATCATCATGCCAAGGATGAAACTGGGTTTACCAATATATCAATGCAATCAAGAAATTACTATCATATTATCATGTCAGGTAATGTCAATACTACTACGCCACAGAGGCGGTTAAAGTACAGAATTTAAAAATTATTAACAACACTTTCGCTAAACAATTACAACATATCGTATCTTCCTTCTAATGTTTTATCAATTTTTATCTCTAAGAGTTTCAATTCATGCACTTTTTATTACAACTTCCGTGAATAAAATTATAACCTGTCTATGTACCGTCTTAGCTCTACAATTTGTGAAATAATAACCCCGTACAAGCTTCCTTACACGGTGCTTACACGTTAGTTTTTGTAGAATAATCTCCCATCATTCTTCGTCATTGTTCGGGTGGTTAGGTTATTCATTGTACGAGTACATCTTTCATTGGTATTGTATGCTGAATAAAGAGGAAATTGTTTAGTAGTTAGAAGTTACTGAGATTTTTTCTTTTAAGAGTAAATAATTGTAAAAATACTCATTTTAGCAACGAAAACAGATAATACTATTATATTATATTTGGCCGTAGTTAATATGGCGTAAAGTACATTATCATTTACTTTCTTTAAAGTCACTTGGATCGGTATGGCATAACTACGGCCATTTAATCTGGGGCTTCTAGTCATATTATGTTCTACAGTGTACGTCTTTAATCCTTTATATCAGTGTTTTTCATCAATTTTTAATACCCGACCCCTTTACAAGTAAAAAAATTCTTGCGACCTCCCTAGGGGCATAAACATACAAAATGAAAGTGATTTGAAAGACTACGTTTATAATTTTCTTCAATTAGAAAATGATTTACTTATAAACGTCTCCAAAATAGAACCATGTTTTGATAAATAAAAAACAGGACCAGACTTCTCACTGAAATCGTATTTTTTCATTGCAGTGTAGGTGTATTACACCTATAACTGCTTACTTTTTATTCTCCCGCGAACCCTTTAGAAAGGGTTTACGATCCCCCTGGGGGTCGCGACCCACAGGTTGAAAAACACTGCTTTATATCTTTAAGATTGTAGACCTAAAATTAAGATTTAATTTAAAATTGAAAAAATGTGTTGAAGTGAGTTTATTTGGGCTCGTCATTTCTTCTTACTACCCGAAAGAGGGTTTACCACTTTTAAGTGGTAAGAACATCGTATTATTTAGACAAAAAAATACATACTTTCGAAAAGTATACAATATGTTCATTTCATTGATATAAAGATAAACGGAGGAAAGGCTTATTTTAAAAACTTAAAGGTACCTACCTAATAATAGGATTTAAGTGTAATGCTACCTCGTTTATACAAAATTATTTGCCAAATTTAAGTTGTTTAAAATGTCGTGAGCAATCAGTTTGGGCAATAACGAGTTAACTTAAAAAAACAGGTATGGGTTTAAATATTTTGCTTGCGGTTCTAAGAAACGGAATGTTTTTTGGTTTTCCAGTTCTTTCATGATGATTAATAGCATTTTAAGATACTAATAACTTGCAGTTAAAGTTTTTAAAGATGCGGTTTTTAAGTTAACTTCGTAATGTTATTGTAATGACTACGGACACGGTCATAATCTGTATGGGTTTCACTGTTAATGGCATTTATCTCAACCATCTTCGTACAGGCATGTTAAGCCGTCGTTGGTGCCGTTTTATGTTACTGGATGACAGTCAGTAAGCTATTTTATAAGGCGTTATAGGCGGCTTGAAAACTAGGGTTACACTCTAGCCCCGCAACTTCCACCAAACCGGGCTAGGTCCCGTAGGTAAGCTTTACAATAGAGACCCACGGGTCTAGTCACTATTCCGGTCATGTCCGGTGGGGCACGCCCCAGCAGTGTGCACGCATTGGTTACTAATGAATGTATTACATAAGCACAAAGTGCCTAAATTACTGAAACCTAATATACGTTTATCCAGTTAGAATAATGAGTAAGTTATAGATGACTAGTCTTATTCATTAATATCATGAAACATAATTATATATAAAATATACAGGGTGTTAAAAAGTGAGTTTCAGATTTTAAGGAGATATATTATAGAATACAGGAAAAAATAAAAAGAATCTGATCTACAACTTTTTTTTCAGTTTCCCATACTAAATCTGAATAGTGAATTCAAATTTTTAACACTTTTTTAGCATCCTGTATTTATCGGCAAAATTCAATTACGACAGATTTTACGACTGTGGTATTGAGTAATATTTCACAAATATTCGCCTTTATAACAGTAAAACGGGTTCTCATCCAAAATGAAATGAAATCTTGTTTCATGCCGCGCCCTGCATAGAGGCAAGTTGTTTATATGTTTTTAAACCTACTTAACACTTGTACCTTTGTAAAAACGAACACAGATTGAGTAATCTTCGTATTGATGTGTTTTCCGTGGAGCGATCATTACATAATCATGTTATTAAAATTAAAAATATAATTTGCATGGCGGGAAGACAGGTTAAAATACAGGGAGGTCACGATATTTGACGCCATTGGCTTAAAATATGTTTTTGCCTACAAGAAACGTTTTTAATGCGGAAAGGCATATGTTTATGTAGCTGCTGTTTTTACTATAGACAATGAACTCATCCTGAAACTGCCAAAAGCAAAAAATCCAAAACTAGTATTCAATAGTTTACAAGTCGGTAATGCGAGCTAGAAGATGTAACGTAGTAACTAGATAAACTGATTAAATAGGACTTAATAATTAAGCTTATTAAGAATAGATAGATAAACGAAGATTCAGACAGAAATACTTTCCACGACATAGACTACCAAAATCATAACCCTCCTTTTAACTTTTCCGTAGTCGATTAAAAAGATACTCACCGCTAGTACTATGATTATCATGCTGCCTGGTGTACTCGTTCCTCTCTGGCGATGGTGCCAGGTCGCTTCCAATCCCGGAGCTCCCCCCAGAAGACTCCAGCTTCCTCCTGGCGTTGACTCCCACTATGTTCTGGTTCAGACATCGTCTGGTGTCAATATTGTTCAAGTTGCCCTTCTGGCGGTGGACCGTGTCGTAGTCTCTTGGAGGCAGCAGGATTGGGCTTTTGCCTGGAATAAAAAGATTTTAAGTAAAGAGACTGTTTTAAGAGGTTTTACTGGCCACTAATAATAATAGCGCAAGCATGAAAGGAGCATTGTTGAGTAAAAATCTCGTTAGTGCCGTATTGGATATATACCAGATAAAGTGATTTTATCTACAGGGATTATAAAGACCAGTCCCAGAAACTTTTATAGGATAACTTACTCATGAAGCTAAACAACTTTTTCTATAGAACCTATACTGCAAAAGAAGGAAAAAAATACTTTTTATATAATTGACCATGCTGAATACGTTAAAACAACCAACTTCAATCGCAACAACTCCAATTTTGCTAAGTTTTTGTTGATTTTCTCAAAAACCGCTGAATCGATTTCGATAAAATTTATATGGGACCACCTGTGAAGTATACCCTTTTAAACAAAAAAGAATTTTCCAAATCAGTTCAGGCGTCTTCGAGTAGTCGGTGAACATACATAAAAAAAAAATATTCGGACGAATTGAGAACCTCCTCCTTTTTTGAAGTCGGTTAAAAATTGTCGGCCAGTCAGTCTATTTAGTATGGGGAATCATTTTTTTATAGAGAATTAAGTTTGAGTTCCTTGGGAAAAGTTGTTCAGTGTAATGGGTAAAACCGGAAGTGGTCCTATGTCCTGTACATGTAATTGATAAGCCTTTGACATGATCTTATTGGTGGTGAAAGTTAGAAGCGGGCTTACCTAGAGTCCCCAACTATGTATAATTGTCCCCAACTATGTATAATTGTCCCCTCAAAACTTACTCAGTATGATGAGCACAAACTTAAGGGGTCCTTCACATGGTTGCCAGGAGTAGGGGTGCAAGGTGGTGAACTTGCATCCCCCTTGTATACAGAAAATTTTGAAAAATATAGGGAAATGTAGTCTAATTATTTACGCAACCTCCTTTTAAAACGCTAAATAAATTGAACAAAATTACATGCAAACGTTTTATTAAATACCAATTTAAAAAAAATACACCCTGAATAAAATCAATATTTTCTTTCAACAATTTTTTACGAGGTTATTATCGCCAATTAGGCAATTTTATTATTAGTTTTAGTATCGATAAAATCAGCTATTTAATTAAATAAATATCTTAGCGGCCTTGAACGCCAATTTTACAGGTATCCAACACTATACAATACTTATAAATATATGTAGGTATTTGTTCAACGGTTAGCATATATTATCAGGAAAACGTGACATTATAAGTTTTTTCATAAGATGCAATGATGTAAGTGGGGAACATGTTGTCATCTATTTAAGGTTATTTCTCTGTTTCAGTAGAATGAATTATGCAAATGAATAATAAGCATGAGCATGCTTTGCTTGGAGACATACATACATACATAGTACATATAAAAATATATACACATAAAAGGGTGACTCTTTATTTCATAAAGATGAAACTTATTTTATCATATCAATTTACAGGAGCAAATTAGTTAACAATTGTTTATAAATCAGTCGGTTTTTGACTTTGTGCAAAAGATCTCCTATTGTATGGTTCCATGGCTGACCGAGGAGAAGGTAACTTTTGAAGAATGGACGGCGCATCCGAGGAGAGGCTTTTGGTAGTGGGATAGAACAAGTCAGTAAAAATAAAGGAAATTCTTTAATTTCCAGGAGCAGCATCTAACTATTTGAACTTTGATGTAATTAACGTCCACTAACCTTGTGTTACAACAGGGCATAAAAAGTCAAAGTTTAAGAAAATCCTCTCGCAAATTAGATATTTTCTTCTCATTTGGAGTGAAAACGTGTCTTGTATAAAAGTACAAATTAATTTTTGAACATACACTTTTCTCTGATCATACAGAGAACTGAATCACCTCTAAAATTGCCTGCATCTTTTTTACACCCTTGTACTTGTATTCGTTTTAGGTTTTTGAAGAGAAAAAAATGCGTCCGATCGCTTGACACCATGTTTAATCGAATGATTGAATGAATGCGTTATAGATAGATTGATAGATGATTGAACGATTAAAATGAAGTGTCAACAACTTGCATAATTATGAAATAAAAATAATAAATACGTATACGTACCCAGAAAATAAAACCGTGCAATCTAATCAAATACGCAGCGTGCTTCAAGCGACTACCTACAGAAAAAAAAACTGAAAATACCACTGACCTATCCCCTTTTTACCTGTAGACAACTTTTGCTTCAATTCAGCAGCTAAACTATCGTATAGGTTGGCCACGCATCGCTCCTCGTTGCTCCCAGAGTCAGATTCCCTGGAGACTTCACTTCCTAAGGACGAGTCCGGAGGCTTCTTTGTAGCAGGCAAGGCGCCTCTCATCTGCAATTTGCGTTCGATGTCGGCAAATTTCTTCTGGTTTTCAGGCCTCTCTATGAGGGCTTGGAGGTGTGTGTATAGCATTTCAGCGGTGTGGTCTGAATCGCACCTGCGAACAAGAGAAGAAAGTTTAGAGATGTAAAACTGTAAAAAGATTGGAGTGTAGTTATAAACCTGAGGAGTAAGTGTCAAATGACTCGCTTGCAGAGTAGTTACGTTCCTAGGGTCGTGGGTTCTACTGTCACACAAGGAAAAGCCTTTCCTGGGATACTGATTTATTTGGTCTGTGTCTGCGCAGATTAAATTTATACTTATATCTATGCATGTATTTCGACGTAGGCATATACTGTTTATGTACCGACATAATAGAGGGGATCCTAGATTGGTGCTGACAAACGTGTGGGATTTGTCTCCGGGATACAAGAGAAGGAGTAAGTAATAGATAAAAGTCCAAGATGAAGAAAAAGCGTTTATCTTTATAATAAAAAAAATGAACACCCAATAACTATTAGATGTAGTAGTTCAGAAAATCAAGAAAATTAAACAATATTAAAACGAACTTTTTGAACGTAGAAGATAAATAAACGAAAGAAACAGACAATCAAACCTCAGATATCACGTCACTTATTACAAAATTATAATAAATAAGCAATAAAAATACTATAAAGAGTGATTGCAATGGCCGCCCTCTGAAAACTAACACAAGCACTCACCGAATCGAACACTCAGAATGTGACAATGAAACTGAAGGCTTGTCCAATTCCAACTGTGTCCAAACTCTGACATTCGAACACAAAAGTACAATTATTAAATCACGATTCGATGTTGAGTAAGAGCATTGGACACGTCACGTTGAATTGTTATCGATATTCGATATTTATGGCTCAATACTATTGTAATGTAGAGGCATCAACCAAGACTTAATATTTAAAAATGCGTGTTTTACTCGTAATATTACCATGGAAAACTTAAAATCACTTAAGATAGCTGCAATACTATTTTGCAAAAAAGTAAATCAAATTAATTGAATATAATTAATTGCAAAAAGAAAAATTACATATCAGAACAGACGAAATAAGAAATTTGCCACCTCTTATACATGAATAACTAGATATATACGAATGTGTGTGAAATAATATTGTCATATTTAACTTTATTGTATTGTATTGTTTTATTTCAACCTTTAGGAACATCAAATACACTAGGTTAGGTCTTAATATTAAATCAGTCTTAAAATAAGATCCATAAATCATAATTATTGTGTTAACAAACATTATAGGTACTTACGAACTTAACTTATACTTATTAAACTTAATAATATATAATAGTTACTAGAAAAACTTTAAATATAAGTACATGCTGTACAGAGGCAATGTCAAAATCTAAATAAGATTAAATGAAATTAAAGCTGCTGTTTAGGTAAAGACTACACTACATAGGGTAATAAATTACATAGAACCTCTTTATATGTACAATATATTAAACACTTTTGTACATGCAGTTATGGTCAAATAAAAAACAAAGCCAGCCTTATTGCTAAGTATCCATTTTATGAGGCAACAATTAAATCAGGTAAGTTGTATACTACAATTAAGTTTTATACTTACGACTTTTTTACGAAAGTTTAATACGTTTATAATAAGTTTTCAAATTTTGAGGTAATTTAGACAAGGAATTGTGTGGTTTCTACATTAATATATGCGACATGAAAGCTACCTTGTATGTGGTCTCGTCGTTTAGTTAGAGATACGCACTTTCATACATATTTTTAATGACTGTAAATTTTTCGATTTGCATATTTTAATTGGAGATGTTTGCAAGCGCAATGTGCATCGGAATAACATAGCGACAGTGAAAAGTGCATTTTATTGCTAAAATGCTGCAATTTTTCCGCATGCTTACTGCGGCGGCAATTTGGAATTTGCAGATTGTTTATTTGTTTGTTTGTTTTTATGGTTTATTTAATGAAAAACTGTTTTATTCAATTATGTACCTACTTCTTTTTAATTCCAACAAACAAAAATACAAACAAAGGTATTATGGTCATACAGTCTTATGTAGGTTATCACTTTGTCAAGCAATTTTTATAGCATTTTTCCAAATGCGCTGTCTCTTTCTCTCTAATAAATAAAAATAAATAAATATCCAGGACAAGCCAATAAATCACACACGGTCATTTATTTCTATTCCGAGATTCAAATCTTATTTTAAATTAACTGAGTTCATAACCCATATTGTACTCATTGCTGGAGCAGGGGTGTCTTTCCATGCCACACAGGATTGGTGTGGTTGTGGAGTTAGTGGCCAACCTCAGTGCTTTAAGCTGCCTTTAAGGCTTATAGTCTGGCGCAACGACTTCCATTTAGTATTAGAAACCCGCACCAAGCACGGAAACTGTTGACAAGAGATAAGTCACTAATAGTCAAACCCATCCAGATTATGGCCGTGTCTGTAGTCAGTTAGCCCGTATGATCGACACAACCACGCAAAATGCACTGAGCTTACAGCTTATATAAATAAATCTTATATGTATAAATATGCATAAGAATTCTACAACAAATAATGTACCTACGCATCTCGAGATATACAGGTATGACACCTGATGTGTGGCAATCTTACCCAACTGCAGGCGGGCGGGGCAATGACAGCACCGAATTAACATAAGTATGGGACTGCTTTACATAAACAATATAAATAACACTGCGAAGGCAAAATAATTTGTGAAATACTTTGTAACAATAGTATAATTAGATTAAAAAGCTGAAAAGATAACATATTCTAGGCAGTGCAATTTTCCAAAAGAAATACCAATCAAATATTTGCCTCCATGTGTGAAATGTGAAAATTTTGTCTATAAAAAGCTTTGAAAAGAAATATTGTAGTTAACATAACCAAAAACATAATAATAGGAGAAAAAATTGTTTAAAGTGAGTAAGAAAAATAATGTTCAAAGTTAGGAGCCTTTCTCTTCAATTTCATATCACCTTGACATGATTCAAAACTGATTTAAATACCTGCCATTTCAATCAGGTTGACATGAAATTCCGAGTTACATGGGGACTTCGAGGGCGGTCCTCTTAAATACCACATTTAAATACAGGCCTATTTAACATACTCATACATAAGTAACGTAATAGCGAGTTATTTTATAATGATTTGTTTTGCTCATGAGATACGGGGGTATAAGAACTGATTTGTACAGGCTGTATTATATACTTGATTCTGAGTTAACACTTAAAATCTCAAACGCACTATTTTAACATCCTGTATAGTTCGATGTCAGTCAGGCGAAAAATGTTGAAACATATTTCTGATTTTGATTTATTGTAATTCAAACTCTTAAAAATATACCCTTTTACACTAGCGTGATTAAGACAAACGCAAAGGCACCTTGCACTCCAGAATGAACTTCAGAAGAATATTTTTTATCACTGACAGGAAAATAAGAAGAAGACTAAAGAATCCGTCAGATCGTTTAGTCCACAAGCTTAGCCAAACAAATGGAGATACATACACGAATTAAAAATATATTTGGTAACACCTTCTATAAGAATGTTACTATTGTGATGTTAATACTATTATGGACTCATTTATACTGAAGCTGCGCGCGCTCTACATTTATTGTAAGGAACCAATTTTAGTTTTGAAATTATATTATATCTACGTTGCAAATAAAATATTTTGTAAGCGTTTAAATAATTAGGTTATGCTCGTTTAGACAGCTTAGTTATGAAGCAAGTAGCATCATCCGCATGTACTTATATTTAAAAACATCGTTGACAATAATTCTAGAGTAAAACCAGACGTGGAGATTATAAAGAGTTCTTTACTCTAAGCAACAAGTCTACAAGGTCCTTGGTGCCTAACCTTTCTGATGGATATATATTAAATATCTTTTACTTTATTCCTTTTTAAATCTCAATTGGTTAACCCTTGGCATCATCTCTCCTGGTAGTAAATGATGATGATGCCGAGGATGGAAGCGGGCTTAACAAGATTGTCCAACGCAATGCGGAACTGACTATCTTATTTTTAACCGACTTCAAAAAAAGGAGGAGGTTCTGAATTTGTCGGAATCTTTTTATTTTATTTTTTTATTATGTATGTTCAGCGATTACTCGAAGACGCCTGAACCGATTTGGAAAATTCTTTTTTGTTTTAAAGGGTATACTTCACAGGTGGTCCCATATAAATTTTATCGAAATCGATTCATCGGTTTTTGAGAAAATCAACAAAAACATAGCAAAATTGGAATTGTTGCGATTGAAGTCGGTTGTTTTTAACGTATTCAGCGTGGTCAATTTTTATGCTGGAACACATCAATGTTATTTATTACCATTTATGTTTGGCGGTAAGACTTAAATAAGATGGTGATAGCTAGCCAAGCTGGCTCCAAAATGCTCTACCACCAACCAAATTGAGACCTACCAAGTTTGACACCGCCGAAATCGAATTCACTGCCTCATAATGTGAAGCAGTTCCGATGGGAAGAGGCCCGAAACCCAGCAGTGTCGTGCCTCAGTAGTGGGGACAATTTCAATTTAATTCAATTTATTTATTCAACTCAATTAAAACGGTCTTATCTAATATAGGCTGTTAACATATTTATCTTGTTCATCACTAGTGCATATTATATATTCATTATTTAACTCTGATGACCGTTAGTAGAAGAGTCAATAATCTTTATAAATAACGGGAGGTACATGACATTTATGTTCATAAATATAATTGTAAAATAGTTGACAACTAGAATATGACAGCACGCGACGCGCCGATAGTACGTAATTGCACCTGTACCGATACCCATAGTACGTAATTAACGTAAACTTCATGCGTCCCGTTGAACGATTACCATACGTAAATATAGGGTGTGGAAAATGCGTATTTTATGGCCAGGAAAGGCTGGAATGCAATTAGTGTAAAGTTTAAGTGTGATGGAAGATCCTGTATAGTTTAATGAAGTGCTCGCGACTCGATTTGCGTAGAATTTGTATACAAACAGAATGTCAAACTCGTTGGAAATTAAATTTTCCGTACAAATTTTAGCATCTCATTACAAAATAAGTAATAATCGATGTTTAGAATATTTTCTTAGTGCCTCTTTACAACCTCTAAAGAACGTAAAACCTGATCTCAAATGAAATGGAAGTGACAAGGTTAAGATGATGATAAGAAATTTTTATTCAATTTCTTTAGATTCTACATGTTCCCAACCTGAAGCTCTTAACTAACAAATGACTTTAAAGACACCTAAATAAATTGCGTGAATAAACAATCATGCTGTAGACAAAAACCAGGTGTCAGAAACTAGTTTCGCTCCCGTTATCTAGAAGAGACATTTAGTCGCGCTAGCTACCGGCGAGATGACATCTTCATAATGTGACTCACTGCGCTAGTGGGCCATCAAGGCAAACATCTAGTGCAAAATTAAATGTAAAGTGATACAGAGCTGTTTAGGAAATAATCAAAAATGCCGAACACGTTAAAAACCGACTTCAATCGTAACAGCTTCAATTTTGCATTTTTTTGTTTTTGTTGATTTTTTGAAAACCGCTGAATCAATTTAGATAAAATTTATATGGGACCACCTCTGAAGTATTAGCTACCAAACAAAAAAGAGTCATCAAAATCGATTCACAATTGGCGGAGAAATCGCGTAACAAACTACAAAAAAAGCAACATACAGTCGAATTGAGAACCTCCTCCTTTTTTGAAGTCGGTTAATTAAAAACAAAAGGTGAAACGCATTCGCTGAGGCGCACGATTGGATAAATCTTGTTTGCTGACTGTATCGGTTCATCAGTTATTAGGGCTAGCAACTACTGATCTAAGGTTCGTGGGTTTGATTCCGACACAGGGCAAATATTTACAATACAATACATTTATTCAGAAAACAACATATTATAAAGGTAAAACAATCAAATCAAGGCAGACATAACAAAGGAAAAAAACTAATAATTAAATTAAATTAAAAACTAAAAATATACACATAAGTAGGTACCCAAATAATTGAAACTGTGCTGCTATTTCTGAAATGAGTAGATTTGTTTGTTTGTTTGTTTCAGGGTGGTTTAATATCTTTATATGTATGTTGCATATAATTATTTATTGTATATCAGACCATGTGTGACCATGTGTGATTTGTCCCCGATATTATAAATCCGGGTACCGGTTCATTTACTTCAGTTTGCTAAAATTCTCTAATACATTGGCGTAACTCACTCCATCAACAATAAATAAAAAAGTTTAAGTAATTGCTGTTTACCTCAGTAAATACCAAGGAGTTTATAAGCCAAATGTCAATTAGCGCATCTTCAGGCTGCAAACGGAACGAGAACCTGATAGGTTGCCTACTTCAAACTCGGTTCGATAGGTCGAGGAATGCTGACATTTTAAAGTCAAGGCTAAGCCGATGTTTTGCCAATTTATTATAGTTACTATTATATACAGGGTGACTTTAAATTCGTTCTTGATACGAAGGGCGATGCATGTGCTCGTGATAACGAACAACTTTCCCTAAGGAACTCATAGTCAAATCGCAAAAAAAAAATTGGACTCTTCATACTAATTTGGCCGTTCAGTTGAACGATTTCTATGGAGAGTCCAATATTTTTTTCGATTTGACTATGGGTTCCTTAGGAAAAGTTGTTTGTTATCATGAGCACATCCAAGGTCTTTCGTATCAAGAACTAATTTAATGTCACCCTATATTTATACGTAGACGCATCTGTATTATAATAGTATGATAATTAGATCATTTAGTTTTTTTGGCTCTTCCCACTATATTTTGTAGCGTCTTCTTCGTTTTGTTTTTGCTTATTCATGCCGACATGATTGATAGACAACACAACATAAATTTTGCGAGGCACGCCATAACTTCGTGTCTGCCTTTAACTCTTTTTTCTTTATTTGTGTTAATCAAAGGTCCGTTTTTAAAGTATATTCCTACTGTTATTTTCACACATTTTTATACCTACTATTATGTGATCGCAACAGTAACATATACAAGTAAGAATCTGAAATAAGGATACAATTTCCAAATATGATGGAGAGCATCTTAACACGAATCTTTAGGTAACATTTTAAATAACATCCACTTTCGCCTCCATATAAGAAGCATAATTTATAACTTAATGTCGCGTGCCGAACGGCAAAATTAATGTCGTCAGTTAATAAGCTTAAATAAATTGATTATTATTACTTCATTTACGAATTAACCTTTCTGATTTATAAAATATAAAACATTAAGTTACATTTTTCACCTTTAATGTGTACATATTTTTTGTAAAGTTTTAAATTTTTAAGCTGCAAAATTCCCGAATATAATTAAATAAAAGGTAAAGGTAATTTATCCAAATGGGTCAAGTACTACTAAAAATAAATAAATCAAAAAGCAATGATATGGCTTTTACACCTGATAGTTTCAAATGATTAATTTTGAACTGTTCAAATTCTTGTCAGTAAAAATATTATAATGTTTGTTCACTAATGATAACAAAAATAATGTATTATAAATCTGATTGCCGTTTACCATTAGGTAATGCAAAAGGAACAACAGATGATATAACAAATGTAATATTTAATCTTGACCCCGTAAGATTTGACCCTCGAATAAATTACACTGCGTTAATATTATAATATTCATTAATCAAACAAAACATAACAATTAGGGTGTTCTTGAAAATTCGAAACACTTAATGAACATATTAATAAATAGAAAAAATTCAAAACTTTTGATCTCATAAAAATATTTAAAAAAATACGATATACAGGTAAGGGCAGATATATGATTTTTTCGAAATTGGTACTTCAATTCATGGAATATATTATATACTTAATATTGAATCGAAGGTCAAGGATGCGATGATGATGTTGATAATGATGTCCTCAAGCGGAGCCTACATCTATCGATACCGTCACTCTAGTAAAAGCATGGTATTCGCATAAAGTATTAAAAGTAAAACACTCAAGACAATAAAATCACTTTATTTGTTTTTTAATTAACAAATATGAAAACTTTTTTCGGTACAACTGTTTAAGAGCTACAGTCACATAGACACACAAAGAGAGAATGACACACAAAAACAGATCGGCTTCAACCTTAATATACCTATATAAGACCCGCACAACTTTAGGGCAAGTGTTCGAAGGCAGGCCCAAAGAACTATTATCTATGCCTAGAGGAAGACGTCAATGTACTTCATCATCATTTTAAAAAACACTACTGACAGAACAAACGAACAACCGTTTTTAATTTTCACCTCACGCTTAGTTAGTAGTCCATTCAAATGATTTTTGGCACCCAAACGTGTTCCATTGTCGCAAACAATGGTATGAAAACTTTTTTGACATAGCGCCCTGGACTGGCAGTCGATAAAAACTTGAAAGAAGAGAAAGCTTTGCGAATTTTTTATCAACATTATGGCTGGCCTGTAAAAAATGATTCTGTCCAAAGAGTTTTGTCAACTTGTTTTTAAAAAGAATTTATTACAACGTGACCTACTGCCAATGATCAAGTGAAAAGATGAAAAGATTCGGTAACACTTTGCACAATCAGAATAAAGATGAATAAAGTTGTCGACTTTTAGGGCGCTACCGTTTGACAGCCAACGCAATGTACCGTTACAATTATGTTACCGTTTTAAAGTTTCAACAAAAGGTGTTATAATCTTCAATGGTTTAACTTTAATGGTTTAATTTCTACATGTTCTGATTCCTTAAACTATTATAGGGTCGGTTATCGGAGGCAGTTTTAGCAATTAGGGCGAGTAATATAGATAATAAACAACTCCTCAGCTAAAAATATTACTCAGTGCCTACAATAAATAGTATTTTTTAATCATTATACTATTTTTTAAAATATTTTAACGGTCTTGTAAGATAGATATTCAATTTTAATGACTTTAAAAGCAGTTCCACAACATACGGCCCGATATCGGTGTCGGCGCCAAACCGATATCGGGTCTGATGATCTGAAATTGTTTTAACGAAGATTCTGTTTGAATGGTTTTTGTAGTCGAAATTCCTTTTAAAATTAAAAAGAAAGTTATACATATGAGTAAGTTTATTTTACTTTCGGCACCTGTTTTAATAAACAATAAACAGAAAAGATTGTATAGCTCACAATCGCTATTTAGGTTTGTAAGCCTCGCAGGTCAGCTTGGCTCACCTTTGCGCTACAAAGCGTAAGAAATGACTCCAAATGACCGGAGAAAGTAAGCGTGAAGCGTAAATATCTAATAGAGATAACATCTATTTCTATTATCTATGGATTCTGTTGATAAAATATTATTGTGGTTAGAAATTATCACAGCTGGAGGTTATTATATGCTGATCTTTGAACCTTTCCGTCTGACAAAAAAAAAAGAAAATAATGGTATTTTTTCGTGATCTACCCAAACATGTATAATTTTATTTAGGAATCAAATTAGTTTTTAAGTAAAAGCGTTCCATTTTAACTACAAATTAAATTAATAATACATTTTTGAAACAGATATTTACTATTTAAAATGAAAATCACGCACGAAATCAAATGTAAGATTCAGAGGATTTTCCTATTCTACAGGAAAAAATCAAAATTGTATTTTTAAAGTATATTTATTTTATCTTATTTTTCATTTATTAGATGTTTTATAATTTTTTTTACATTCTTATTTTTTCCACCTAGTAAAAAGTTCTTACTGAAGTGAAAAGAAGTGTTGAGTTCAAAAGAAACTCACTTATAATATGCATAGTCCATAGTTATTTGGATATTTAACATTTAGACCCTGTTCAAACTCGATATGCATGTTCTTTAGCTTGCCTATGTACTATGATTAGATATAAATATTCAAAATATATGCTGGCAATAAAGAATCCTTAAATAAAGAGCCAATTGAATTTCAATGCTTATTTAGAAGGTATTTAAGTTATTCCATAATCCAGACTTCCCCTAGCTCAGTACGATGGTTATAAACTATAAGCCATACACTTGTAATTACAGATACAATGTACAGTCAATCACGCTATAATATACTCAGAGGTACTTTTTTTAAAGAAATATAAAAAAAGGTTAACAAAAAACCTGTGAAATGAGCATCGATAACAATGGGCTAACCAATCGTAGATGAAAAATATTATTATATGTATTAGATATTTTAATGATCTTTTTTGTAGCCAGTATTAGTTACAAGTTAGACGTAGAACTAATGCTGCAGTAATTCACAAAATACATTTACTTAGATCTTCTAAGTATATGTATTTTTGTGAATTACTGCAGTATGTGAAGTATTTAGATAGGAATTGTTCATTACGAAATTTTCGACGATATGAAGTTATAACTGGTATTTTAAAGTTTATGGAGGTTGGCATGTTCCTGCAGGTCATTGTAAATGCTTTTTGTAGTTTTAATAATTCGACGTAAAGTAAGCGCCAGACGTTATAGTTTATAACAATTAACATCCATACAAAATTTACCAAACAGCAATTTCTATGAAGAGTCCATTTTTTTGCAGTTCAGTTAACAAATTCGTAGAATCAATGTTGTACAATATGATGTGTAAAAGTTTCGAGTGGTAGGAACTACGTAGACAGCGTAGCTGTGTAATAGGTAGAAAAAAATACATTAAAAAGAATCAACATCTACTTAAATAAATAAAAAAACATTTTTAGATTTGACTGATTGTGTAACGGTCTGACAGGCCGTCACATTATCAAAAATAAGATGATTATTAGTAACACTGTAAGTAACACTATTGTATAATATTTCTCCTAGCGACATCTAGTCCCAGTTCCAAAAAAACAATGTTACTAGATAACTCGTTAATGTAGCAAGACCACTGTAAGTCTCTATAAATGGGCTTATTAACGTACTACTAAGTTCAATATCTATCTGGTAGATGGTGCTAGTAGTAGTTTAGCTTTTTGAAATGAATCGCGCGGCAACGCGTGATAGAGGGAAAGTGGACGTAGTGGACGAAGTGGACCTGGTGGACGTAGTGGACGTAGTGGACGTAGTGGACGTAGTGGACCTGGTGGACGATTTCGAGTAGTATATAAGGAATAGATGGGTAGGAAACAGGACTTTTTGGATCTGGGCGTCGAGGCGGTAACACCTTGTATAATTTGAAATATTTTTTCATAATTTTGTTTGTTTGTGTTTTGTTATTGTTTTGTTTAATATATTATTTGCAGTTATTAAGTAAATTGGGGTGTGATCACTATTGCCGGCTGATGATGATTACGATAATAATTTAAAATAATTTAATATCATTTGCAGATATTTGTAAATTGGAGAGTGATCACTAATATGGGATGATGATGACGATGATGATGGTTTAGTAAATTTATTTGTTTGTGTTTTGTTTATTATGATTTATTAATTTTGCTCTTCTGATTTCAGATGAAGGTTCGTTGTCGATCAGGCCAATCGTTCGCGGTTGACCTGGTTTACAATATCCTTCAAAAGTGAATCTTCAGACGGGTTCACCAGATCCTCAGGTTTCTGATCAGTCTGACTGGCTCATGTAAGAATTCATCAGTGAAATGGACCACAGGATGGACATAGCGGGTTCTTTCCGCGCTTTTCACGGGTGTCTTATTGGTTATTATATTCCTTATGTATCTATCTAATAGGTACTTAGGGAGTATTTTAATTATTAACTACATGGAGCAGTACCCCCTTCTACAATCGGCACATACCCCCCCTTTCCTCTATCTTGTGCTGGTTACACACATCACTCAAAAGGTGTCGTGTCACCTCAAACTGAGTTTGAAGGTGGGATTATTCCTTTTGTTTGAGATAGGTACTCTTAGGGACTAGGGATACAGGTCTGGTTAGGCACTCACGCATACGAAACACACCACATCTAGGTTTCTATTACTCTATCTGTGGGCATTAATCTTGATCTTTCGATTGAGGTTGTATTGCAAATGTTTTCTCACTCACGGTCTTCTGTCTCTTGCTTCCACCCGGTATCGAAGAGAAAGGTGGAAGGTGGTCTATTGCCTGCGGCCCAGTATCTGTCGAGAACAGCCGTGGGATGTCTCTTTAGGGCTGTGAGTGGGGAATGTTGTAGTACAATTTAGCCTGTGAAGATAGAGTGGGGATAGGGAACTCTCGGTAACATGGACATAAAAATAAAAAATAGCTTTGTTATGATTTAGCTAGCTTGGTCGATGACCAAAGTAACGTTATAGGGATGTTATTTGTAGGGATTGGTTAGATAATTTCTTATAAATAAGTGAGTTATTTTTGCTAGGAAAAAGTAAATGAGATAGACTTGTAGGTAAATCGATAGAAAACTATAGGATGATAATTTTGAGAATTATCTAGGTTTTAAAGGCACAATATACGGAAGTTGTTAGGGTATCATGCTAAATTTAAGAATTTACGGTTTGTTAGTAATAAATGTTCAATTTATTTTATGTACGTCAGTCCAATAAACTCTTAGTTCAGAGAAATTAAAGCTAGATAAGACAGATACGGATATATTTGTTTATTTGGTGTAGAACATAGCTAAAAATACCTAAAATAATAGTAGAAAGTGAATAGGGACTGTTACTTAGTAGTGTACTAGGTTGAGTAGGGTGTTAGGTTTTACTAGAATACTAATGAAAGTATGAGAATTTTGAGTATTTAAATATAGGTTTCATAAATATTTTATGTATAATTGAGTAAATTGATTTCCTAATTAAACATTGTTAAAAGTTAGGAAAAGAAATGTCAAATCTAGAATTCTGAAAGTCTTTTATCTTTACAAAATGAATTTCCCTTTAACAAAGTCTTCGGTTTCATTATACCTGTTGGTATAGGCATATAAAAGTATTTTATGTCAATAACAAACGGAAAGAAAGAATGGTTTAATTTTGTCATATAATTCCTTAGTAAGCAAATGAATATTTGCAAGTCTAGGGAATCCAATTCACATGTCAGGAAGGCTAAGTTCTTAGGAAATTCACTAACTTATATGTCCTAAAATCTATAGCTTAAATAGCTAGGTAATGCCACCAAAGTTAATCCGCTAAAGGCAAAGGTTTCTTTATAGTATTTTATGTTACCTGGAAGTATGAACTCAATTAATTAGGTAACTTTGAATCAAAAGATTCTATTCACTTGATGGAAAGGAAGTTGTTGAAAAACTCAATGTTATGTGATATTTTGAATCAAAAGTTTTTACTCACCTGATGGGAAGTAGATTAATTATAATAATTTATTATTGAAGATCTCAAGCTAGTCCTGAGTAGTCGATGGATGACTGATTTTAAGAACTAACTACTTAGTACTAGTAAGCAATTTAAATTTACTAAGTAATAAGGATCAAAGGATTCTAACTGCCTGATGGTAGGGCAACGCGTATTTATAAGTAACTGAGTTGTTCTTATGTTAAGGATCAAATTAAAAGGTATTAATTCAAATAATCTAAATATCCTGAAATGGATTATTTTTATCACCAGATGGTAAACAGAAAATGAGATAAGTTAATCTCATGGTTCAATAAATTAATTGTCCTAACTTAATCAAAGGATGTAACTCACCTGATGGAAAAGGTAAATGATGTTACAACTAGGGATGGTTGTTCAGTTATTTCATATAAAAGGGATGACAAAGTCATTAATGGTAACATCTATATTCTGCTTGATATCTAATAGAATATTTTGAATAATTTAAACAGTTGTTTGTTACTCCAAGAAGTGACCCAAACTTTATGATTTGTCTACTTACTTATTTCTACTGCGATGGCTAGGGTCTTCACTAACTCAGAGGGTTGGTTGTTGTTCCATTAGTGTTACCACGCCGAAGGAAGTAAGCTATGACGGCACTATGGGCAGCAGCTGGTGATTGACCTGATCCATTTATGTAACTACTAGAGGTAGTAAATTTTACACACACGTCAAACCGAGTTGGGGTTACTTCTGTCTTTGTTTAGACTCAATAATTGCCAAAGTGCAAAATAATATTGGATACCAGGCAGAGTATCATTGTGGTTAATACCCACCTGATGGTAAAGTCAAATGTTTATACAACTAGAGGTTGTTGAAATAAAAGATGCAAGAAGTTCAAATACATTTCTTATGAAAATATTCAGTTTGCCTGATAGATGGCTGATGAAGATACAACTAGAGGTTGTTGTTAAGCTGGAAGAAGAAGATGACTGTATTCTGCTCGATTTCTAATAATTTATTCTTGTTCGTTTAAGTAACAAATTTCTACTCAGAGAAGTAGTCCAAACTGTGCTATCAATTGATTTCCTTATTTCATCCGCATTGCAATGGGTTTGGTCTTCGCTAACTCAGAGGGTTGGTTGTTGTTTCATTAGTGTTACCACGCTGAAGGAAGTAGGCTATGACGGCACTATGAGCAGCAGCTGGCGATTGACCAGGTCTATTTCTCTAACTACTAGAGGTAGTAAAGTATACATACACGTCAAGCCAAGTTGGGGCTACTTCTGTCTCAGTTACAGATGTAATTATAATAATTCTGTCATAGAGCAGAAAATTATGTTGGATACCGAGCAGAGTATCGTTGTGGTTCACACAATTCATATTGAATAACTACTAGAGGTGGTTATTTGTTATTGAGGCGTTAGTCCTCGCCTTATCAACTCAGAGGGTTGTATATTTCTATCGTTGTGGTTCACACAATTCATATTGAATAACTACTAGAGGTGGTTATTTGTTATTGAGGCGTTAGTCCTCTCCTTATCAACTCAGAGGGTTGTATGTTTCTGTCGTTGTGGTTCACATAATTTATATTGATTAACTACTAGCGGTAGTTATTTGTTATTGAGGCGTTAGTCCTCACCTTATCAACTCAGAGGGTTGTATGTTTCATTACACTAGTGTTACGGCTGAAGAGTAGTAAGCCTTGATAACATTATGGGTGCAAACGGATTAATAATTATCCATATTTTGTATAACTACTAGAGGTAGTTATTGTATCTAAAGGAAAATTAAATATCTGATTGACTGAGTTCATGCTACTAAGGTACACAGACTTATTAATTATTCATTTTGTCATAGTGCAAAACCCATAACATTGTATTTTATTGAAATCAAATAATTATCCAGTTACATATTTGTAAATCTAAGTTCTTCTTGTCATGTGCATGTGAACCTTAATGTACAGATTAGAAACATAGGGAATTGGTTTAGGTATGAAGTTAGGAATCGAGTTCTAATTATCATAGGTGGTCTCAATACATATTCAAAGTAGGATTAGGCTCTCTTTATTGATGTTAGTTGTCTTTATTTTTATATTTAGAATATTTTAACTATTTTGTCTTGATAAAGTGTTGAAGTGAGTTTCTTTGGGCTGCCGTTTCTTCTCACTTCGCCAACACTTCCCGAAACGGCCAGCATACGGGTTCCAAGTGGTAGGAACCTTGTATTAGGTAGTTAAAGTTAAATTTATTAATTTTCTAACTATACAGTAAATTAATTATAAACTTGAGAAAATAATGTCTCAATTTAAAATTAGACTATTCTTACTAAAAGAAATTAATAGCTATGAAGTCTCAAAGAATAGTAAATTTTTCCTTATTATGTTATTTTTAGATAGTTAGGTTAATAAACTTTTGTACCCGGTGGCGTTGGACTGGGGGCTTAGGGGAAGGCGGAGAAGCTCTCCCGCAACTTGAAAGAGTTGCGGTATAAAGCAGTTTATAGATCAGTCATCTGGTTTATACATTGCTTCGCGTTAGATTATTTTATAAATTTTACTCTGAGACTTCATAAGTGATTAACACTTTCACAGCTTCAAACCAATATAATTCGTGCTAACTAAATTGGATGCGGGACACGACAAAGATTCGTGCGCTCTCGAGAAAAGAGTAGTAGCACTGAACGGGTTAAATGTTTTTAAATTCTCAATTCCGAAATAATGGATTCAGTTGTTTTATACTGAATAAAATTTGTTTATTTATTATTAATGAATGATTAAAACTAATAAATTACTTAATTCAAATTAATAAAGATTCCATTCTTATTTTCACTTAAACGTCCCGGAGTTACGTATTACGTTCACGAAGTAGGTTACTTAATCACTAGACGATTCATTGGCCAAGATAATTATCAGATGATTAAGTTGAAGAATAAGTTGAGTTCAGTAAGTAAGTTACGCTCAACTATGGAGGAAAAAAAAATGCTGACGAGGTTCAGATGTTACAATTGATTTTGATGAGTAGAGGCCTCAGTTACCGGGTCTTATACCACTTTTATTTGCGCGTTGTTTCTATATTTCTATATTTTTATGATAGTTTATGAAGTAGACTGTACATTCCCTGAGTCCCCCGGCTATGTATCCGACTGGTTCTAGCGCAGTTATCGAACGGATGGGCGGCCATGTACGGGTGCCATCAATGCGCTGGACAGACGATTTAGTACCGTATCACGTTCCGGATGTCAGCGGTTCTCAAGCTGTTTCCACAAAAATCTGTGCCTATATCCAATGAAAATAAAACAAATCACAAACAAACAAACTATTATAAATAAATTAGATTCATGCGAATCTATAAATGGATAATGAATTACACAGTAACTATAGCAGATTGAAAAAAATATAACTGAAATAAATATAATGAAATAATTATAATGTCAAAAGGTAAGTACTTTACAAAACTTCAAAATAATATATTCCAAATCATACATTCAATTGTTTGTGACAACTATATTTTACATTTTATTACATGTATAGATTATGCTTAGAATATAAATAAGTATTGACAAATCCAATTTAATAAAATAAAAAATTATCTGACTGCATAAAATAAATCACATGTCAATCTGGAGATGAAATCGAATACCCAAAATAAATGAAAAAAACATGTCCCTCGCTGGCAAAATCGGGTATTATGTATGTACATGTACAGGTATGAAGGTTCTGCCCTCTTCTCTCAAATGTTTTCTCCGTGAAAGTTTGAGCACCTTCATCTGAGGTTATTGCCTACCACTGGTAGCTAACCTATCGGATATCCACAGACTTTTTTCTAACCATTACTAGCCAGTTCTTAATGTGCAAACCTTCGATTAAAAAGTATTTATTTCATGTGCAAACTGCAGATCCTGTCTTCTCCTTTGTAAAAGATTGAGAACCTTCTTTTGAGGTTATTGCCTAGTACTGGCAGCTATAGCCTATCGCATCTCTATGGAGTTTTTCTATCCATTATCAGACAGGTCTTCCTACGACGCGCGGTGCGTAGGAATGTTGTCTATGTTGCACATCCGCGCAAGTTCTGTCTAACATTGTACTAGGCGGAATTAAGAAAATTTGAAGAATATGGATTTTGATGAGTTTGATAATTTTTAGAAATTACTCGTAAGTGTCTCTTACGAAGCCGCCACATCGTTATTTATGACAAGTAAAAAAAACTAAAAAAAAACATTTATAGGTACATAAGTTTATGAAATATTGTAAATTGAATTCTTTAAGTTCTATTACGTAAACGTACAAAACAAGTTTGTCATTTATTAGTGAGAAGTTTAACGAAAAATATTGTTGGTCAAAGCTTCTAAATTTAGAAGCACACAAATTGAATAGGATAATACATAATTAATAAATGAAAATAATTTATTTTTTATGAATAATTAAAAGGATTCTTAAAGTATGCATTTTGTAAGTAAACCTCAACTCAAAAACATTGCACACGACACACAAGCCATGTCATAGATTCCAAAAGAGTCAACCAGCTGATCCATTCCACTTCGCTCCGAGACTTGTTATTTACACAGGTGACTTTATCCACTGACAAGTGGCAAATGCAACTGATTTGGGCGACTGCGATTTTTGAGGATCAGTTACAAAGAGTATTCGATAGGATTTAGTTGATCTGCCATTAGATGAGTTCGAAGAAACTGATAGTCATCAAACTGAACTATAGAGTCGCGAAACAAAGAATTAGTTTCCATATAACTTTTGCAGATCGACTGATCGATGATTAATATAATCAATGAGGAAAACAAGAAAATGCTCTGATTGTGAAGGATTCTGGAAAAAGTGCACTTTGATAAGTGCCAAATTGTCAGCTTTAATAATAAGTCACCCTGTATTTTACATTTACATTTCTTAGACACATTTTGGTGAACTCCAAAAATAATTTGTCAAAATGAATATAAAAATCTCTCTGTCTCTCTTTTTGCGTGACCACGTATGGTACGACTGAAAGTTCAAAATACTTGCTGGAGAACAATGGTTTTGGAACACGGTGAAGTAAGCTCGACCCGTGAAGAGCTTGCGACTTGCGCTAGCGACCCGCTGCAGCCGCCGCCGTGATATGCCAACTTAACTCAGTGTTGCAACACTATAGCTTATTGCAATGTTATCATTCAAATTACTCATGAGTAATTCTTCCTTACTGAAATTACTTTCAGTTACTTTATTTACATAAATTGTCGTTTCATAAAATCAAAGAAATACGTACTCAAAATGTAAATGTTAGCTTTGTTTTCCGAGTTAGCTTTCTTCAGAACGTAAAATATTGATGCAATTTTTTAACGATAGAATACCATACATTTGTAAGAATTCAATAAACATGCACATAATTCAACCAATACAAATTTCAAAAAGGATCGTTCCATCAATAAATTTATTAGATGCGCATCAAAAGTTGCGCAGTAGTGTAGTACTTGTCATAAATAAAGCTAACACTATTTACAGAACTATAAAATTATTCAAATTCTAATAAACTAGCTTTCGTAGCGCTGCGGCGTCTCACGAGTAGGTCAACTCCGTGAGAAATGTTCATTTTATTAATATACCTAATAATTTTGTGGTTGGTTTAGATAGGTAAGGAAGGTTATTGCTTTATATATACATAAACTAACATGTAAGATGTTCAAATAAGAAAGTAACTAGAAACTCGTATTAGGTTTATAAAAAATAATCATCGAAAAATGTCCCTTGTCAATGGCACTTCGAATAAAATATTTTCATTTTCAAGCTATTTCGGTCGACTTAAAAAGGAGAGCTATTTTATATTTTAATGTTTGTGCAGCCTAAATATATACGTAAAAAATCTCTTAATTACCTTATATTTTTTCAGGAATAGAATGAAATGGAATTGGAACGTTACTTACGTTTTTTTTATATGTAAGGTGTTAAAAGGCTGCTGCCCAGCTGAGTGTCTGATGGAAAATGCCTATACTGCCCGCGTATGGGAATCTGTAACCTTAGAAGTGT
This sequence comes from Coleophora deauratella, assembly GCA_958295455.1. Taxonomy (NCBI): domain Eukaryota; kingdom Metazoa; phylum Arthropoda; class Insecta; order Lepidoptera; family Coleophoridae; genus Coleophora; species Coleophora deauratella. The sequence continues at coordinate 4,598,649 of OY282409.1, read as the reverse complement.
TACCAATTCCTTGCCGATCTTAGAGGGCTTCTTCTTCTTATCGAGTGGCACATTTAACCGTCCTATCCACAAGGTATAGACGGCGCCACAGTGGTTTGACTGTATGGAGGCGTCGTGACATAGGATTCTTAAAACATTTTTATTCGAAAAAAATATAAAAAAAATACTATTGTATTCTTTTATAAGACCTTCATTTCGTATAAAAATATTTGGCCAATCGGACTCACACATCACGCGCTAATCCATAAAACGTGTATTTTTTGTATGAAAGTGATTATATTAAATTCTATACCGTCTGAATTTCTCCCGATTTCAGGTTGGGGTTCCAATAATTCGTTTTGAACTACCCTTGGCTACATTTTATCCGAAGACACTAGGTGCCCCAAAAGTGCCCCTTCTGAGATATGGTTGATATAAATTTTCTGAATAAAAGCTATATTCAACCATTACTGTGGGTAGTTTATGAGTTTTAACTTCAGTTAAATTACTAAATAAATATCTTTGTACCTAGCACTAGGTATTTTCGGACATTTAGTGCCCCAAAAGAGTATTTTCTGCGACATGGTAAATTTTATTTTTTCTGAATAAAAGCTATATTCAACCATCACTGTGGGTAGTTTATGAGTTTTAACTTCAGTTAAATTACTTAATAAATATCTTTGTACCTAGCACTAGGAATTTTCGGACATTTGGTGCCCCAAAAGTGTCCTATATGCGAGGTGGTATTTTTTTAATGAAAAAAAGCTATATTGAACTATTACTGTGCTTAGATAATGAGTTTAAACTTCAATTAAATTACTAATTAAATTAAATTTTCAGACATTCAGTGCCCCAAAAGTGCTCCTGCTTTCTGAGATCTGTTTTTTTTTTCTAAAGAACAGTCATGAACGTCATGGTAGAATGAAAACTAATTAAAATCAAGTTTATTAATAGAACTACTAGATATTTTATTGTGATTTACAACGTAATTACTATATACAATGTACACAATAGCTTTAAAAATAATGTATGATCTTATTTTAAAATTTACATAGAAAAACAACGTTATATTTATAATATACAAGGTGATTACTATTTAAAATATACATCTAATCAATAGCAATAAATATATTTAAGATCTTAATAAACAAATTTACAAGAAAAACGTTTCGCTTTTACTTATAAAAAAAGAATTAATTAAAAAAAAACATTCACGCAGATCATTTCTCTCTCACCTCTGGTTCCCAAGATACAGGGAATCCGAGTTTGGGGCCAGCTGACCGTGTGTGATTTGTCCCAGATATTATTATTATTTGTTATTTGCATCATCTTCTTCATCATCCTCATCTTCTTCATTATTAGTATCTGATTCAAATTCCTCAGGTATATCTGCTACATCGACGAATTCGATTTCATTTTTATAATAAGTAAAACATTAAGTTCCAAAAATGATGACAATTTTTCATTTTGTTTTGCCATTCTTGGTCGAGTGTTCACTCGTCAGTAAAGGGTCTGAAGATAATAGAAGATTGCAGTATATCTTCCTTGGTGGCAATACTGCTGTGTTTGCGAGTGTGGTTTTCCCTATATTTTCGGAAGTCTTTATTCCTTGCTTCGGAAGCTTCTTCTGGAAAAAGCCTATAGGCACAATAGACAAATGCTGAACAATCTGCGGTCCATGAACAAGTAATTTGTGTAAACTTGACGGCATGTAATACCATAGATGTAGTTGAACATGCATTTCTGCTGTTATATCACAAAACTCCTTGAATTTTCCGATATTTATCTTTTCTCCGGAAGCAATACAATTTAAAATAATTGCAATTCTTCTGATAAAATCACCATTTAATCCGGTGATTTCGGCAGTCTTTTCCGGGTCTGCAAAAAAGCGTCTTGCTACGTTGCCAGTATTTGTGTTTCCACTACCCTGTTTTACTATATCCAGTAGCAAACCTGTTTCCTTTATGAAGGCGTCAACACAGCAGTATTGCCACCAAGGAAGATATACTGCAATCTTCTATTATCTTCAGACCCTTTACTGACGAGTGAACACTCGACCAAGAATGGCAAAACAAAATGAAAAATTGTCATCATTTTTGGAACTTAATGTTTTACTTATTATAAAAATGAAATCGAATTCGTCGATATAGCAGATATACCTGAGGAATTTGAATCAGATACTAATAATGAAGAAGATGAGGATGATGAAGAAGATGATGCAAATAACAAATGATCTGCGTGAATGTTTTTTTTTTATTAATTCTTTTTTTCTAAGTAAAAGCGAAACGTTTTTCTTGTAAATTTGTTTATTAAGATCTTAAATATATTTATTGCTATTGATTAGATGTATATTTTAAATAGTAATCACCTTGTATATTATAAATATAACGTTGTTTTTCTATGTAAATTTTAAAATAAGATCATACATTATTTTTAAAGCTATTGTGTACATTGTATATAGTAATTACGTTGTAAATCACAATAAAATATCTAGTAGTTCTATTAATAAACTTGATTTTAATTAGTTTTCATTCTACCATGACGTTCATGACTGTTCTTTAGAAAAAAAAAACAGATCTCAGAAAGCAGGAGCACTTTTGGGGCACTGAATGTCTGAAAATTTAATTTAATTAGTAATTTAATTGAAGTTTAAACTCATTATCTAAGCACAGTAATAGTTCAATATAGCTTTTTTTCATTAAAAAAATACCACCTCGCATATAGGACACTTTTGGGGCACCAAATGTCCGAAAATTCCTAGTGCTAGGTACAAAGATATTTATTAAGTAATTTAACTGAAGTTAAAACTCATAAACTACCCACAGTGATGGTTGAATATAGCTTTTGTTCAGAAAAAATAAAATTTACCATGTCGCAGAAAATACTCTTTTGGGGCACTAAATGTCCGAAAATACCTAGTGCTAGGTACAAAGATATTTATTTAGTAATTTAACTGAAGTTAAAACTCATAAACTACCCACAGTAATGGTTGAATATAGCTTTTATTCAGAAAATTTATATCAACCATATCTCAGAAGGGGCACTTTTGGGGCACCTAGTGTCTTCGGATAAAATGTAGCCAAGGGTAGTTCAAAACGAATTATTGGAACCCCAACCTGAAATCGGGAGAAATTCAGACGGTATAGAATTTAATATAATCACTTTCATACAAAAAATACACGTTTTATGGATTAGCGCGTGATGTGTGAGTCCGATTGGCCAAATATTTTTATACGAAATGAAGGTCTTATAAAAGAATACAATAGTATTCTTTTATATTTTTTTTCGAATAAAAATGTTTTAAGAATCCTATGTCACGACGCCTCCATACAGTCAAACCACTGTGCGGCGGTTGCCTAGTGTTGCACTTAGCATCACCCGCGGTCACGTGTAGGTCATTTAGAAATCTAAATACACCTACGGACGTGTGCAACGCATCCATCATACACAGCTAGAAATCAGATGTGCAGGTTTCCTCACGATGTTTTCCTTCACCGTTAAAGCAGTCGGTATGAAAATGCACGTAAGTTTCGAAAAACTCAGGGCTAAGATGGACTTCCTTTTATGCCCGTTGTTACGCTAGCTGTTCACCCCCCCCCCCCCCCCCCCCACCGCAATACAGCACAGCAGGTAAAGAGCAAACTGTGTCCTTCATATTTCTATTCATTACATAATAAGATCCCACCACTATGTTTACATTAACATAAAGTTTCAGAACTACGCAGTTATAGCTTTATATATCTAGGTAGCAAGATTGAAACCTAAATACTAGCTACAAGCAGTATGTGGAAATAAGCAATCAATAGTTAAAATAAACATAGAATTCGACGGTTGCTAAACACCAGAAAGGATGAGCAGGGCGCACTGACTTTAAGGCTGCTATTTAATAGTTGCAACACGTTAAGAAAATAGTATTCATTTCAAAATATCAAAAGTTCATTGAGCTCTCTTTGTCTGATTTCTTAATGTATACGAAAAGGAAGTGAAATAAAATATATACTTGAGTTACTAACAAAACGTAATAGAAAAGTCGAATGTTAGAAAATACTCTGTCTATATAGACCTCTTGTGTATGTACATCCTCTTTAGAATAACGAGTATATTATTATGATCCACAAACTACAATTTCTAAAACTTATAGTCAGCAGTTAAGGTAATATGTATAATATGCAAGTAAAATATACAGGGTGTTACAAAACTACCCCTAAAGGTTGAAACGGCGTGGACTGTGAATCATTTTAAAATTTGGGTACTTTTTCTTTTTCCTGCATCAGTTCACTTTTCGGAGAAATCGTCTATCGATTTTTTTCAAAAATATCGATATGATATTTTCAATTTTCCAACTCTAGCGATCATCTGGTCGCGGTCATGACCCCGCGCGCAAACGCGCCAATCATAGCGCAGCGGCATATAAACGCAGCCTATCATAGCGCGGCTATCTGTACTCCTAGCATGAACTGACAGGTGAATACAATAGTGCTGTGGTTCTTACATTATCGATAATCTTATTTATGATTAAAAATAATTAGTTTTTGCAAAATTTTTATTTAACATTTTGTTAAAAAAATATATTACAATGGACTCCTTGCATGACACACTTTAACACCCTTAATTCATTAGGGGGAGTTTTGTAACACCCTGTATAATCACAGAACTTTTAATGAAAAATGCCAAGGGCTTACCAATTGAGGGTAAAAAATAATAATTTAAAAGACTAATTTAAAGTTAATCTCAATAAAATAACACAATCTAAGCAGGACATACACTTCATTATTAACAGCGACGTGCTTGTAAACAAAACCAACAAAAATATTTATATAAAAAATATCCTTCAACAAATTAAAACGCACTTGACAGAAGCATCACATTACAAACATTCTAAAGATATTTAATGGCAACACAATAGACTTATTATCACACCTAAATATAGTGTGAAGGTAAATAACGTAACTTATTTCACAACTCGCCACGGTGTGGTTAAAGCCCGTTTAGAATTCGAGTGCTAGAAAAATATCGTGTAGACACTTGACATTTCTATTTGGGGAGACCTTTCGAGTTTTTGTGAGACCTTTATTCATAAGAGATGCATTAATGTCAGGTGAATCATGCATTGATTTTAGTTGTATAGTATGAGAGCTTTAAATCACGAATAATTTTAGATAATCATCTAAATAAATATTTGGGGGATTTCTTTCTGAATCAGAAATATTAATGAACAAATAAGAAATACTTTAGGTATTTCTTATTTGTTCATCAGAAAACATCGGTATTCTTAGATAAGAGACTATCATTTCCATGCCTATTCTATTGTAATGATCTCGGCTAGACGAGAAATGACAATGGATACCTTATAAAATTAAATTGGAGTTTATGATTTAGCCTATGTATATTGTTCTTTAAAATTTGGATGATTTTAAATTTGTTTCGTGACGTTAACTGTGACTTTTACTCATAAGCCTGAACATCTTTCCCCGAGGAACCGATACAAAAGCTTTGTTCATTAATTTGATCAATGTGTTTGACAGAGAAGCCCTTATTTATGAAGTTAGGTCTTAATTTATTGGTAATTGTTTTGGTCGATTTTGTAATATTTGCTATCTATTTATATAGTCTATTACGTACAACTCACTCGCAGTACCTACGAGTATCTTGACTCAACTTTTTGGTTATAAAGACTAAAGAAATCAACCAAAGACTTACCGATACGCATGAACATGGACCGGACACCCAGTGAGAGGGTTGTACAGCAGCAGGACGCAGGCGACCACATCTCCCTGGACCACGGCGCTGGTGATGCTGCCGTGTGGGATGAAGTGCTTGATCGTCTGCTGCTTGCCCTTTGTGGTCACATTTTGGATGATCTTCAAGCCTTTGTGGGATACCTGGTAATATAAAATCAAAGCGATAACAATAAATAAATTAAAGTAACAATAATTGTAATAAAAGTAAAAAATTAAAATATTTTTTAAAATGGAAATTAATAATTAAATATCCATAGATAAATCCAGCACGATTATGCCCAAACAAGGATTCCTTCTATTATGGGAACCAGATACTAATATAATACATAGTTGGTCTACGCATTACAAATCTTCTCAGAATAGAAATCCTGGATAGGAATTAAACCCACGACTCTCGGATAGTAGTCAGGAGCGCTAACCACCCAGTCATCGAGTCAGTTTTGGTATCTGATACTTGAGTTCCTTTTACTTGTTCCTCAGAAGGAACTCAAGTAACAGATACCAAAACTGACTCGGTGGTGGCACGAAATAATTAAGAGTAATTATTACATCTGTACGAATACATAGAGTACATTTACATTGATGGATCTTAATCCAAAAGCCAATTAATATCACACTACTTTGATAAGACTCGCGCCGCCGCTGTAACATAAGAACACATCCAGTTCCCCATTGTGTTGGTAAGCCCGCTTCCATCTTCGGCATGGTTATCACTTACCACCAGGTGCGACAATGCCAAGAGCTTACCAAATATGGATTAAAAATACGATGAAATGACACCGTAGTAAGAATATCTCACCTGTAAGGTAACTTTGAAAGGCTCCAAGTCCCTCGCCCTCTCCTCCAAGAGCCGGATAGCTGGCAGAGCAAACTCCTCGCCCCTCAGCCCCCGTGATTCCTGCGCACCCAGGAACCACACGTAGTATGAGGCCTTCTTTATGTCCTTCTTGAGTCGTAGCGCCATGTTGGCTTTATGTCATTGTTGGGTGGTCTGCAACAATAGAAAGGAGTTTTTTTATTGGAGGAAGATACGCCAAAGTAACGCCTTGCAATGGACAATTGACAAAATTGCTCATTTTTAACCCCCAAGCTTTATGAGTAAGGAAAGAACTAAAGTTCTCTCGAAAATTCAAAAAAATGGAAAAGTGTGGGTAGTTTATTAATGAATTTTCTTCGTAAAACAATTGGCGGATACGTGCAAATATTCGAAGCAATGTTATTTTTGTTTCTGGATTTTTATATAGTTTTTATTATAATTTACTAACAAATCACAACGGTTTTTCCTAAAAAGTATTGTACAACTTCTTCTAAAGAGTGTTATCGATCCTTCTATCCATGAGGTAGTAAATTGTTATTTAAAACATTTGAAATAAGCGAACCTTGATATTATAGAGCTACAGAACATTTTCCTGAAAGTCATTTCTTCCCTAACAGGAGGATAGCTTACTGTAAATCTTTTTTGTGTGTAAGTGAGACTCTTTTCAGGTACATCTTACCTTGATACAAGAGCGGGACCTAACTATAGATAGGTTACATGGTTTTTAATTGACTATTTTAGAAGAGTATTTAATAGCACTGGTTAAAACTAAACTAAGAAAATACAATTTTAAATTAATTATTTCTTTATTTCTTTTTAATACAACAAGAGTTTACAGTTGCCCAAAGCACTCTTGATGTTACACTTATAATTCATTATGACTAAGACATTTAGTGGTGAACAACATTTGGTTACTTTATGAATTTTTGATCGACAAAAATAATGACACGATCATTATTCAAATTGCGATTGCAACTCACGTGCGTAAAAGAAAACGTTTTAAGTTTCAACTGTACTACTCTGCATGCAGCGTGTGATGTTATTATAAAATTCCGTATGTCTTGTGTTGCAATCCTAATGTTGGAGAATTCACCTTAATACTCGTACACTATACCAAGTTCTGGGGCATTAAAGTTCTCGAAAATGCAGTGTAGACAGGCCTCCCACTCGGTGGACCGATGACCTGGTGAAGGTTGCGGGAAGCTGCTGAATGCGGGCAGCGCAGAACCGGTCAGTGTGGAAATCCTTGGGGGAGGCCTTTGTCCAGCAGTGGACGTCTTTCGGCTGATGATGATGATGATACCAAGCGCATATTATTTAGAAAGAATTTAGACATAGTTATGATCATACGACACATAATATATTTTCTAAGACAACCACAGTGTTTTTAAATTTGCATAGAAATTCTCTAAAATGATGATAACCATTAGCGGCTGATAGATCACAAAAACATCTAAGTACAAAGCAAACCATAAATTGAACTGGAGCATATTACACATTTGCTAAGACATGTGATTAATCTATGTTCATCTTGATACATATAAATAGGTATAAACTTCGTCTCGATGCATAAACCGTAATCTGGATGTAACCATAAAATTGTATTGTACTTGTAAAAGTAAATTTTACCCATCAATTAAAACAACATTCCTCAAACTTTTCAAAGTACGATTTTGTAGTTACACCCTAGTATCTTATTATGTTTAAAAATTGTAACCTCAAAAACTATTAAAACATATCGCAAAGCGGCCTTCTACAAACATTTTCGTTCGTCAGCACAAAAAACAATCCCGCTCACCTAACACACGAACAAGCTCACCGTTCACAACAAAATTACAAAATAAGGGCATGTCCACGAGCAATCTGTCAACTATTTCCAAACTCTCCCGCGTGTGAATAGCGGCTTACTAAACTCATTCTCAGCCTTGAAGCGTTTTAATTCATTTTAATTGGTGCTGCGATACACAGAGGTGTTGTTTTGGACAATGATGGACGTGTGTGCTGCTGTGCTCCATGAATTTATGAATTAAAAAAAAGAACTGAAGCATACTCGTTCATAGTTTGGAGAAATCAGAAGCAAAATATTCACTTCATCTTATGCAAAAAAAATATGGGCTAAATGGTAGATTTAGACGTATATTTCACTGCTGCCAAAATTCTATCAGTAATAATTTTATGATTTGAGTCTTCACTGTTCAAACTTAAAACTTTTTAACAAAGTGGAATAGGCTCATATGTGGCGGAAGCTACTTGCCAACTGGTTTGCAACCCGACAAAATAAAATAATATATATTTTTTAAATAACATCGATCATTTTAATTTAAATATTGGGAGCATTACAACAATATTACATACGAGTAGTTTAAGGAGCAAAGTGGAACAAATTTGACAAACGTCTTAAGTTAGCAATTACGAGTAACTCGGAGCGACTTATTTCTTGACTAATATTTAGAACATTTAACTGTGAATAAGATATTTGTAGCGTTTAGTCAATTATTTATTTTCAAACTTTTAGTTAGATCAAAATTACTACTCAAATAACTTAATACTAGTTAATAAATAGAAAAAGTTGAACATGCAATTCCATAATTATGTTTGCTACAAAAACGGTAAAAATAAAATAAGTACCTATTTATATTTTACAAAACCTTCGAAATTACACTCACAATTTTGTCTGTCGTTTCGACTAGAGATGGGTCGAGTGCACTGTTTTACGACTAGTTGGTTCTGGAGTGTTTGTTTGTTTATTTGTTCCACTTTCACGTCAAAACTACTGAACGGATTTGGGTGAAATTTAGTAGGTAAATAGATCAAATACAGGATTAACAGATAGGCTACTTTTTATTCCGGGATAAAGAATTACCTTAGAGCAGGCATAAAGGGACATCCACGCGGGCGGAGTCAATCTATGTTTAATTCGATGTTGCAAATTTTTTCCACTAGTCATGTTCCTTTGTTTGTAATTTTTCGCGTTACATTAGTTTAAAGAATATTTGTAAAAAAGAATTTCACTAATATGTCACTGTCTTGATTACTTCAAAGAGATACCTAATTAATGGAATTTGGTATTTTTTCAATAAATGTAACCGAGATTTTTTGCAGCTGAAATTCACAATTCGTAGTTCTTGCCATCATCACGTGATGGTAAGAAATGTATGGTTTAGTCGCTTATGACAAAAGCTGCCAACTAGTCGGTGCAACCCTAGCATTGACGGACTATGTACATCATTATATAATGTATTTTTTTGCTATCAACTGACTGCGGTTAGAGCTAAAGCGCTTGAAGGTATACATGATAAAAAGTTAAGCCGTTAGCTACATTAGTTACATGTACAGTACAGTCATAGCACTGCGTCAATTAATGTAGTCATAAACCTAGTTTATTAACCCCCGACCCAAAAAAGGATGTTTTATTAAGTTTAATGTGTGTATCTGAGGCATCATACATAGTTCATATACGGATACGGATTTTGATTTAGTTTTTTTGAAAGGTGACTTGATCGAGAGTGTTCTTAGCTAAGATTCAAGAAAATCAGTAGTGGTTTTAAAAATGATTTAACTTTTACCGTCGGGGGTGTTACAATTTCAATTTTTGGTAGTTATTTTATATTCGAAACGTAAAAACCTAGTTAGCTAACTATTATAACTATGGACCCCTAGGTCCATAAGATGATTTCTCATTTATGTTTAAGTAATGTTTATATAGAAGCACTTATATAAGTTAAACTCACCGAGTTTGCATGTAAAAAAACCCTTGATTTTATCATCACTTTGCAATGTTACACGAAAATTGTACTTTTTCCAAGGATCTGTTATTTAAATTTAAAAACGCATTTCAAAATCTAAATTCTGTTTTACCTACTAAAGTATATACTTTTTCAACACAAAATAAAAATCTAATTAAAGCTTTGAAATTGTTGAAGTATTTCCCATGTATAATTATTTCCATACAAAAGACATCAACGAGAGCCGCAAATATATAATATTTTTTATGACTATCAAGTTTCAAATTCCCCAACTACAAAAAAGTTTGCAAATAATGTTGAATGAGTCGATTTTTTATAGAATTTTTCAAATTTTTTAGAATTCGTAATTTTTAGAGCCCTAATTTTTTTCATAATATAGTTTTTTTAACACACTTTTTTTCTCTATGTGTTTAGTAACCAATTTTTAGACGATTGTTTTTCGTTACCTATAAGTAATCTACATTAATGCGTGTACGACGACGAGTGACTAGTGCACGGATAAATCTGTAAAGGTTTTTGTTGTACTAGCTTAAGTAAGTATTTGTCATTAAGTAATAAATTGTTATTAAATAAATAAAAAAATAAAAATTCTAATTACAAGCGGTTATTAAACGTTATCATTTTTTAATTGCGGTCCCAAACCGACGAAAGAGGCTCAACGCCTGTATGTAGGGACATATTATATTGAGAAGAAGTGTCTTGTTTCAGTGGTTCACTTAATAAAGATCAGTAACTGTACGTGGTTGGAACTAAAGCTACTTACAAACCGCCGCCCGTTAGCTATGATGTCAATATAATTCCCTGCAAGGCAATGGACAGATCATATTGTGTTAGTGTTCTGCCATCAGTGTATCTGCCAGTAGGGCCATATATGGTACTAGGCTATTCCTAATGCGAATAAAATAATACAAAAAGCGAGCTTAGATAGTTGAAGATACTGATAAGCGATAGAGATTTTTATTTATTGAAAGAAGCTACCGCCAACAACGAGCATTTGTAACCTAATCAATTATATGCTTAAAGTGTATTATATGTCAAATTCGAGAAAAATTTGAATATAGTGACTACCTATTAACAGGTACAGGCAGTAACAAAAAAAAGAAATCTAAACTCTCACTTGTAGCTTTTTCTTTGCTTTATTTAACTCATCAAAGAAGGGAGAAAAGCTCTACCGCCATATAAAAAAAATTCAACTCCAATACTACTACTTATTACGTTTAAATACAACCAAGTTCGAATGCAAATACGAACCTTATAGATAAAACTATCGAAAGTGTTTAAAGGGAAGTAATAAATTTTGCCTCATTAGACGAGTATCCAGTACCAACGTGGCTCCACTAGCCTGTTGACAGGTTCGGCGCAGGCGCACCCATAGTGGGCAACATTTACTCAATCACCGGATCCAATCTAATCTACCCATTATGTTATGTCAATCCGTTCTGCATGTACTTAGAAGGGAAAACGAGAGAAAATTCTAGTGATTTGGAAAGTTAATTAATGAAGTTGTCTTTTCACTGATCTTATACTTGAAGGCGTAAATAGAGAAGTTTAATTTATTTATAAAAAAAAGCTTTATTCTTTTTACAAAATACACAGAGTAACTTTTTGGCGAATGAGTAGAATGATCATGCTGAAAAGTTTTCCCTACAAACCTGTAACTTTAAGAGAATTGTCGCTTTTTTAACGCATTTTTTGTAGTTTCTATAAGCATGATAAACTTGTCGGCTATATAAAAGACATCAACGAGTCACACAACTCTAAGAGTTTTCAAGTAATGTTGAAAATAATAAAAAAACACTATTCGTGAAACGGAACTTTAATCCGTCCAGAAGTTTTGAAAAAACCGCGTACATTGATGATGTAAGTGACTCCGATGACTAGCATTCAACTATCCTATTATGCACAGGGGCCCCGACTTCATAAAAATACTGGGGGGCTAGGCCAAAAATGTTTTCGTTTATTTTCCTAATATTTTCTAACTAGCTTTCGCCCATGGCTTCGCTCGCATGGATATCGTTTTTGTAACCATTGTTGAGGGACCGCAGTTCGCGAGTCGCAAGCCACACGAGTATTTTTTTTAATACAGGGTGCTAAAAAAAGTGCGTTAAAATTTTTTTGGAGTCACTCAGCATCAAAGTATTAAATACAGGAAAAATATTGAAATATTGAGGGGGGCTCAGCCTCGCTAATAATGTCATTGGGGGGGGGAGAGGCATGGGCACCCCCAGGCCCTATGGTGTCGGCGCTAGTGATTATGCGAAGGTTTCAAGAAGTTTGGTCCTTCTTTCGTAATGCCTAGCCAGACACAACTTTCAATAACTGCCAAATATCTGAACCAAGCAACATACGACCTACAAATTAAACCTCATTATATGTAAATCTATGATAATAGCATCGTCCCTACTTCAGCACAATGCACACATGACAATATGTCATTGTGTGGGTTGCGTAATAACAATTTTCCGTAATTTGTCATGTAATAACCATAATTAAGCGGTGTCTGTGTGTCTGTTTTGTTAATAGAAAGAATGTATGAGCGTAGGATTATACTATACGGGCTATACTGACACCAAATCGATATTATACTTATCTTTAAAAATAATGGCAGGGTTTAAAAGTTATTTAAATAATCGATGGAAAACCGATAGACGATCCCAGGTAGAAACCTCACATCCCATAGCAAAGTCAGTAATATAGCTTACAATATTTTCTTAAATAAAAGGATTATTTGGTCAATTTTTAATAAAGAGCTGTTTATAATTTCAAAATTATTAACCCCGATTTTGAGTGTTTTATATTTTATGTTAAAAATAAAATACCTGAATTTTCTAATAATCTGATATTTCTCGCGAATTTTTTCTTCTATTAATTGTTTAACAACTTATTTAACTCTTGCGAAACGTCTGAAAAAAACCTTTTAAGAAAAACCATTAGCTCGAGATAATATTATATAATATAATTTGTAAATATCTTGAAATTCTACTTTTGTTGTCTCTTTCAATTTGAAATTGGCAGCATATTCTGTTCAAGATGTAACTGTTACAATTAAAGGCACCTAACTTGTACTTACCACTATTGTCAATACTTTTGACTCGTAATTGTATCACAAGGAACCCCGCGGTTATCTATCAACAGTGCGTTGACCACTGTTGTGTAATTATAGCTAAGGGACAAAGCAGAACCTCTTACTTTCACTATCGGTTAGATAACAATACGACATTGGGTACCGACGTCATGGCAATTAAATACTTTGCTTTTTAGATGGATCGAATCGCTTCATTTGATTGTTAGATTGTTTCCGGATAATATTGTTAACTTTGAATGTTCTCTGGTTTGAAGGTCGATGCTACAACAATTTGAAGAGCACAAACAAATTCTACACATATTTGCAGAAAAAGTTTTCGAAAATTGTTCATAAATAATATGTAGGTGTCTCATAAAATAATAGTATATCCATGACAAAACAATTTACAATAATTGAAAACATTTCGAAAATGTGTTTGAAACGTGTTGGTATGTATATTCAAAAAGACAGAAGATAAAGTACCAGCACGTATTCTCCTTCTGAAACTGAATAATTTTCCTCTACAACCCCATAGTCTATACGCGACATTATTTGCCTATTTTTATAAATTTTTTGAATTTATTTTAGTCTCCATAGATAGGAAAAGTTGTTCAGTTTCATATGTTGTTTAGTTTCCAGGAGTGATTTTATTGCACCCTGTATAATATTAGTACGAAAACGGTCAACATAAACAGGATATTACTGTCGTCGTCGGGAAAAAAGTGCAAGCTGATAAAAAAACACTAATACATTATTAATAATATGCGATTACTCGTATAAAATGCAACACCCGCTAGCCGGCTTACCCAATGCAACAAAACACTATTCTATTGGCAAATAGCGCAAGATTTGATTAATGTTATTTTTTACTCTCATTTAATGTGTTTATATGTAATGTAATAACAGCTTGTATGTAACCTGTGGTAATGCAGCATTATAAGGACGTTGACCTTCGTTTCAGCGTAATAAAGTATTTCATAAAGAAATTATTACTAGTCTATATTATTTTTTGGTCTGGTTTTATTACTGATTGTCTGTGGTAACATTAAAATAATACTTTTAATTTTCCAACGACGTCAAGATTTCTGTTTTGTGGTGGCCACAAAATGTATAATATTTGACTGAGAAAATACGAGTGAAAAATCTCATATGATAATAACTAGTGTGAAAATAAAAACGAACAACAAATTGAATCTTATTTCTGTACTAAAAGTTTAGAACTGATTTTTTTAATAGATGTCACTAGTAGTTACTAATAAGTAAATCTTATGGCCTTTTATTTATAGCATTGTTCTAACTATGTCTTATTACACTATCTCACAAATTTAGAAAGATTTAAGGCTTGCATTTACTGATATTATGGTGCTTAGGCGACTTATTCAGTTGGAAGCTTAATTATATTACGCGATCATTTACTCATTAAGACACAACATAATAATGGTAACTTGAGAGGTTAAAGAAAACTCTCCCTCCTAATCGGAGACCACAGCATTTACTTTTGTATAACAAATCATTTTTACATATCAACGTTTAGCACCAATATAACCATATTCCGTGGTTATATTACACTGTTACCAAACAGACAACACGGCTAAGGCGTGACCACACTAGAACAATGGCCCATTACCATATCCGAACGGAAGGAACCTGTCCTATAAGTCCCTTATATGACACAACGATAATATATTTTTTGTGGTCACATTTGTATGCAGTGACAGGCCTGGTGCAAATCAGTTTTCTATTGGTCTTTCCTGTGGATTAATACGGTAGGTAATTGTTATTGTATTATTTTATTGGAAAGTTCTGGTTTGAGGATCGACACTACCTCAAAATGGTTTTTTTTTTAATTAATTACCCGAAATTTTTGGTTACAATGGTACAAACTTAGTACTTAGAAAAAAGTAAAAAAAGAGAAAAAGTGGTTAAAACTTATGAGCACAACAGACAATGCGAGAAATTCATTGAAAATTACGAAGTGGCAATTTCGTAACACAAACATTTCTACTTATTTGCGAATTGAACACAATATCACTTGGCGTTTTTTGGAATTCTGTGTTTCACCTTGAGATTGGAGACAAAACGAACCTAACTTCCTAGAACCCTATCTAGTAATAGAAATGTGAAAATGTGTTTAAGTTTTTTAAAAAACTTAAAAATCCTGAAACCTCGTTGGATTTCCATAATTTCACCAAAAATTGTTTATAAGTAAAGCCGTAAGCAGAAAGCAAGAAAATAAATTAAATATAAAAAAACTGCCACAAACGAGCTTATCAGCGTTAAATTACCTATAATCCGTTTTATATTCTGTTATGTCTGTTCAATTTCACACTACTTATATCAGAATTCTGAAACGTCCGCCAATAAAGATGATAGCTAACTGCCTATTGTTGCATTATATGCTAAGTATAAGCAAGTAACGTTATAAACGTGTAACTAGTAATTAAACACGTTACTCGTACCTGTTACGTAACATAACTGTCGCTTTAACGGTAGCACAGAGGGCGACACTGTAACGGCTGTTGTGCGGGTCACTGGAGGGCTAGGAATTTGTAGGTTATGTCGTGAAGTAAAGGTGGCAAAACATTTGCAGTTTGTAACGGTTATGCGAGTTCGAATCCCGTAAGAGACATAATGTTTAATACCTATGTATCTTAATCTTACAATAATACTGCTGTACTTATAAACATTAACATTTTTCGATGGTTTCAGTGCTGAGGACATTATAAACGTCACAATCTCATTTATTAATTATTTATTGTATACAAATTTTACCAGATAAAGTAATATTCCCACTTATTTGGGTAAGCTTTCTTAATTTTATTAAAAATTAATCTCAAATCTTTATACAGGGTGTAACATTCAAGGTGTGCAATATTTGTTGAGAAGATGTATGAGCATTTATTTATTACGAATAATTTATCAAATTCATGATTAAAATTAAATTGAATTAATTAACCTAATTTTTCTGTACCAGTTTAACTATTCTGTGGCATCAGAATACTGGACGTGTCTGCTCTGTGACGCCACGGGCCACTGCACAGTCGCGCGACCTTGTCGGAGCCGCGCCGTTGGGGGATTATTATCGAAAGTCGATAGAAAAAAGTTACCTATTCTGAAAATCATTCGAAAATTTAATTTTTTTAAGATGCCTACTTTTTTTGTGATTCGTAATCAGTTTGAGAAGCTTAATCACCTCCGTAAATATTGCACACCTTGAATGTTACACCCTGTATACTCAAAAACTTTACTTTATTTCCTATATTAACGAATAAGTTTATAACACAAAAAAAAAAAAATGTTTATAATTAACTATACAAACGCGTTTACCCAACACTACTAAAATGAAAGTGATGCTCTCTTTGCGTATGTCTTGTTTCATTATACGCAAACTGAAGCAACGTGTAATTACGACGAAAAACTTACGTTTACCTGATTATGACTATTTCTTGCTGCTATCGTTAGTAGTGATGTTCTTGATATCTAATAAAATCATAGGAATTTCAATGTTATTTTGTGTGTTACTTAAGTCCTTATATAAGGTGCTACTTTATTAGTGCCCGATATTTTAGTTAGTGCTTCTACTCCTGATTCTGATCAACTTTCCCCAAGGAACCCATAGTCAAATCGCAAAAGTTTTTGGACTCTTCATACTAATTTGGCCGCTCGGCTGATTGATGTGTATGAAGAGTCCAAAGATTTTTTTGCGATTTGACTATGGGTCCCTTGGGGAAAGTTGATCAGAATCAGGAGTAGAAGCACTGACTAAAATATCGGGCACTAATAAAGTAGCACCTTATAGAATATTGATTGATGTGTTCTGTCTAAAATATAAGACAAGCGTTTCTTGAAGATGGAACAAAAAGGTTTAGAGGATAAAAGTGTATTTTAAATATACCTATTTTATATTTCTTTGTGATGGTCGCGTTGCACAGGTAGGTGCAAATCTAAATGCCCTATACGTGACCGATGGTAATGCTAAATGCAACACCATGCAACTACCGTCTGTCCTTTGTGATAGACAATACGGTTAAATTGTGCCACTCGATAAGAAGAATATTTGTTTTTTGTGTTGAGGCTCTAGCCTACATTATTTGGTGGATTTTACAGAGCGAGATGTTTTGTATCATCTAAACTACCAGGGTGCCATGGTTTACATTTAAAGCAGTCGGTGTTCAAATTTGAAAAAGGATTGTTTTACAATACTATTATTAGACTATTTTATGTACCTCGCAATAAATTTGCATGGTATACGACTTTTGCTATAGATACGCATGTTCTACTTCATTATCTCACAGCATCTTGTAATGTAAATCATAATTAGAGGCAAATAATATAAGTTTGTATCGATGTTCGCAATCCCATTATTATTTTTTAAATTAGCTCACACGTTTCTTGTGCAAGTAAAAATCTGCCAATGTTGAATACCTCGCTCCAAATACTCGGTACATAATCAGCAAATTAGAGAACGTAGGTATTTTGTTAGTTCCACATAACTGTGCAATTATTTTGAACGTGATTCTCGAGGTAAATTGCCAAAACTCAATGAGTTATCGATGTTATTCGACCAATTGTGTTACGAAATCGACAAACCCAATTATTCGACTGACTCGGTGGCTAAGTGGTTAGCGATCCTGACCTCTGATCCGAGAGTCGTGGGTTCGATCCCCACACAGGGCAAACTTTTCTGTGATGAGCAGAATTGTTTGCTCTGAGTCTGGGTGTATTATTATATCTATATATGTATGTATTTAAAAGTATATGTGTATGTATATCAGTCTCTGGTTCCCAAGATACAGGGAATCCTAGTTTGGAGTCAGATGACCGTGTGTGATTTGTCCCAGATATTATTATTATTATTATTATTGGTCTGTTTTATGTACCGATGTAACAGATGATGCCTTCTGGCATCGGTATTGAGAAAACTGAATTGTTGCATATGGGCCACATAAGTTATTCTGAAAAAATATGCTAGATCACTATTTATGCTGCTAATTATGAATAATAGTACTTTCAATCGAACTTCGATAGATAATTTTATCTTATTGTGTCTAATGATAAAACCACACTATCAATGGTTTATATTATATTTGTCACAACACAAGAATATAACGTTTGCTCGAAGAGCGCAAAAATATTTTAGCTAGGTATTTGAAAAACTGTTAGAAAAAAAACTGCTCAGTATGATAGAAGCCTTAATTGAGGAATCCTATAGCTGTTTTATTATACTCTTTATACAGGATGTAACAAAATTGGTGGGAATTCTGTTCATCGTACTCAACAACTTTTTAAAAAAAAATTAACTTTTCATACAAATTGATCATCTGTTTTGCCATTTTTGTATGGAGAGCACAATTTTTTTTGCGATTTGACCAAAGTCGTAGAACAAAAGTTGTTCAGTATGATGAGTAGAATCCCCAGTTAACGGGTCCTACACCAATTTTTTTACACCCTGTATATGTATACTAGTTCCACCCGCGACTTCGTCTGCGTGGACTTCAGAATTGGGTCCAGAGAGAAAGAAAATGTTAAGGTGGCGCCATCTAATGACGAAGTGGAAATTTTGAGTTTTTAAGCATTCCTCAGGGAACCCTTAAGTTTTCCGTGATAAAAAGTATCATATGTGTTAGCCGAGTGGTTTATCTATCTACCTACCAAATTTCATCCAAATCCGTTCAGTAGTTTCAGCGCGAAAGTGGGACAAACAAACAAACAAACATCCATATTTTCTCATTTATAATATTATAGTGAGATGAGATGAGATTTAGGGCAAAGGTAAGGCCAACACAGAATAAACCAGATTAGGTACTCGATCTTAGCACATCACTAGGCGTGCATCTGACTCTTTTTATTCGTTAGAATGAAAGCAGGAAACTGAGCGGAAAACTAGTCTGTAATTAACTTTGTAAGAAATGTGCATTTTAAACTGATTTTATGAGCATCGATAGATGAGATTCACTTTATTTACGGCCTATAGCTTTGTTTTTACGATTTAGAACAAGGTTTCTTAAGAAATTTATAGGTATTCATCCATCCAACAACTTAAAAAATCTTATCTTACTAATATTATAAATGCGAAAGTATGGATGTTTGTTTGTTTGTTCCGTTTTCACATCGAAACTACTGAACGGATTTGGATGAAATGTGGTGGGTATAGGTTACTTTTCGTTCCGGGAATATGCATGATTCCCGTAGAGTACCTTAGAGACAGTCATAAAGCGACACCCACGCGGGCGGAGCCGAGGGCAAAAGCTAGTGACAGATAAATTTAACATGTAGTAAGGTTAAAGTTTTCTTGTTTGTTGCGCAATGACAAGGGTTATTCATAGAATTCCAAACGATTATACGATAGTATATTGTATAATCATACTTATGTTAATCCTACAGGTCACATTAACTCCACTGGCATTTAAGAGTTTACCTTCTAACTTTTAAAAGATAAACACAATCAATTTAACTTACATAAACCGTCCAATTCTTCAACATTCGATATATGAACATTGAACAAAACATGACGTAACTTCCGGTGATCGAGCAATAGTGAAGTCAGCGAGCTTGCTACTTTCCGAGTGCTTATCTGTGGTTAGTTAAGGAAGTACAAAGTATAGTAGAAATAGGTAAACTATTAGTTTATTCTCGGCTTTTCGTAGGTACAGTCTCGTGCAACTAAAAGTATACAGCCAAATAGTGCAAGTAGTCCTAAATAGCACGGCTACCCTGTATACTTTTGGGTGCACGGGACTGTATTCAATTTTGACCGTAAGCTTAATGGCAAATGGATTTGGTGGTTGCAGCCTTCAGTCCACGTTATCCCAGTGCTCGGTATATACCTCTTATCGTTCACGTCATTTGTCTCGATCCCTTACATACATACAAGTATCAGCCAGTAATGCCCGGCTTCGTGACACAAACTGTGTATCCAATTATTGGGTTCTGGGTTCTGGTCTAATCTTAAAATCCAATCTTCCCTACTAACCAAACGTCCTACATTTGAGTCTTGTGATTGTTAAACCTTTATTTAAATTTAATTATACTAAATTATATTATTACTATACTTTAGAATAAAAGGCTGCGTATAGTATATGCCATAGTAAAAATATGGCCATCATTTCATAGGTTTCTAAATCATGACTTGCTCACGTCTTGCCAGGACTGGATTGAATGTTAAATACATAACATATTGGTAGCTCTTACTACATAAAATATAAGCTGTCTATCCTTTTCTGTGCTTCCTTTTGCGACACCCATTCGTGGACTAGGAGTGGTTAGTAGTGGTGAACAGCAAGTATCCGATACCGTTACCTAGCACTAGCCACAGACCTTTTTAATAAGGACTAGTACTTTTAAAATTATTTAGAAATTCAAATCTCCCGAAAATTTAAAGGGCAACTCTCCAGACTTTTGTAGTTAATTTAAAAATGTTGAGAGACGTGGACTGAATATTTATTTATCAAATGTTATTAAAATTTTACACTACTTACTAGAGACACGGTCATAAAATAATGGGCTTGACTGTTAGTGGCATTTTTCTTGGCTGTTTCTGTTTTTTGCATGGTACTATATGACAGTCGTTAAGCCATGTTAGGTAGAAGCTTTATAGCCGCCTTGGCTTGAATGCTTCTGACACTGAGACCCGTGGCCCAGCAGTAGATTTAGATCCTTGTTTTAAATCTATTTAAAACCATTTAAGGAGCTAAATCTTACCTTCAATTGATATCGACTTCAGCTGATGTGATCTGAAACGTAAGGAAAAGGGTATTTAATTAATTGGATACAAAATAGTCTTCTATAATCATGAATTAATTCTATGATGCTATTGCATCAACATTGAGTTTGACGTTAGGAGTCAAAAAGTCAGATTAAGAATTCAAACACAATATTGTGAATATGGACCTAGCTAGTATTTGAAAATGTGCTGTTTAAAATCGGTCAAAGCAAATTATTTAATGAACCGTGAAATTATTTATTCTCCTGCGTCCACGCAGCCTAGCCGGTATGTTTACGATTCCTTATCAAAACTCAAACAGAGAAAATCGCAGTTACACAAATACGTTTGCAGTGAATAAACAAAACTTAAATAGAGCGTAAAAGTAGCTCCATTTCGTCTGGACAATCGGGTGTAAAAATCTTATGGATATTGGTATTTTCAGGTCTACATTTTGGCACATATATCGTTACTAATCATAACTTACTAATCAAGTTTTGTTTGTTTCTGTATAAAATAATGTTCTCAATCACCCAAATGCGTCGCTATTACATAATGAAGTAAATGAAGTACTTACTGTATGTAAGTGATGTAGAGAAATAGACAAATAAATGAAGATATTTAAAGATAACAGAAAAACTCATCATAATTTATAACGAAATTTGGCAGTAAAGCAAAAAAGATCTTTCTCGAAATTGGCAGATCATGTGAGACTCCTTTAAAATATGTTTTCCAACTTTGATACCATAACTCTTGCAAATATATAATTTTGAGTTATGAGAAAAAATCTCAGCTTTGTTGCTATTTAACCAAATACTTAGTAAAATGTTTTTATTAAATAAATTAAATTGCTTATTAATTTTTAAAAATCTAAATAAAAACGGACCTTGTAAAAGCTTTTTCATGTGAATGTACTAAAAAGGAGAGTTTGTTATCTACGCTGCGCGAGCGCACAAAACAGGTAACTTTATCGGAGAGGTCATTCACCCGCTGATAAGCACACCTGCCACGTGTGAAATTATACTCGATCCTTTATTATGGTTTCGAAAAAAATCTCTTTTATGTTTGTCGTATAGTGTAACAAGTGTAGCAGAATTAACCATAAGTAATCCCCAAGGAATGCAAGATGGTTGTGTGCGAGATGCCTACCAGCCCTGGAGTTCGACACCCCAACAGAATAAAGGATTAATGTGGTTTTTAGTTCTTATTTCTTTATAATTACTGAATTTATAATAATGCTATTCTAATGACTTAAAAGCTATTTCTTTAATAAACCTTTCTAGACATATTCTGCTGTGCTGTTTAAAATAATATAAACAAATTAGTACAAATAATTACTTACTAATAATGTATCATGGCTATTTTTATTAAAACTGAAAATGAAACAAATAACATCGAAATACATAACTTTATACATATTGGAACTTCACATACATAACAAAACAGAATTATAATTAAATTCATTTGCAGACATGTAAATACATACCAGTTGTTTCCAATTTACAACTGTATGTACGTGATTAGTCTTAAAGTGGAACAAAACAAAATATCGTATAAATGAAGAAAATACATGAACAAGGACACGTTAAAATTGAATACCTACACATATTCTAACCAATAATTACCTACGATTTGCGAATTAATAATGTTCGCGAATAAAACACAGTCAAATATTAATGTGTGTTGATAGTTGCACATACTTGTTTTTTTTAACTGGGTGTAGGTATAATAAATATTTATAGGGTCCGAAAAAAATGACGAAGGCATTAAACAGCTTAATCGAAAAAAATAATCCAAAGAATTTTCAAAACAACAATCGTGCATTGCAAAATATGCCAAATAATCGATTTGTAAGAAACCACATAAATCCGATTGTTTTTTCGAGTTCATCAAAATAGTGCTATACTAAAATAGTTCTGTTAACTTTAACCGACTTCAAAAAGGAGGAGGTTCTCAATTCAAGTGTATGTTTATTTATTGTATGTTTGTTACGTGATTATTGCGCCAACTATGTATTGATTCTGATTTTGATGATTCTTTTTTGTTTGAAAGTCATAGCTTCTTGTTTTTAACGTGTTCAGCGTTGTCAATAATTATACAGGGTGTAACAGAAAGGTGTGATAATACTTCAAGGTTGGCTTTTACCCATCAAACTGAACAACTTTTATTCTACAACTTTGTTGAAATCGCAAAGAAATTTTCGGACTTTTCATACAAACTTGGTTCGCCAGCTGATCGATTTGTATGAAAAGTCCGAAAAAAATTCTGCGATTTGAACAAAGTTGTAGAACAAAAGTTGTTCAGTTTGATGGGTAAAAGCCAACCTTGAAGTATTATCACACCTTTCTGTTACACCCTGTATAACACCTTTTATAAAGGTTGTAGCAAAATGTATTTTTATTGGATATTCAAACATTGCAAGATACTGGACCCCACAATAAGATAAGACAAGTAGAATTTCATCTCTGCCATGCGATGGAGAGATAAGCCTAGTAATTTCTGAAACCCCAGTATGTATAATACAAATATTATTGTCACTGCATCTTCAAACACAGCCTAAATAGTATTTTCAAGCCTGCTTAAATTACTTTACTCAAAATGTGCACTACAAAAAGCAATAATCTGTTTTGGCTAACTGAACTACCTGAATACGTCTATTGAAACAAGTTATTAGCAGCTTAATTAGTGCACATTTTGCAACTAAAAGCCATATGTATGTAGCTACTACATACACGCATATAAATATCTTCTTACATATACGAGTTACTGCCTCTTACTCATTGAGTTATGCAACTTTGGTCTAATGGGGCTGACGATAGAACCTTATTCATAACTTTAAAAAGGGCCTAAAATGCGTAAGTACGGAGTGAACAGAATTATGAATGAATATTTATAATAACAGCAGAGATATGAGCGTTTGATTACTAACATACTGGTTTAGGGAAAGTTAAATTTTCTTACAGAACACGTGAGTTTTCCGAATACAAGAAAATAATAGTTTATATGATTTTTTTAAACAGTAACGGTAAAGCCTCTAGTCTTCATAATTATGTTATAGATAAATACGTATAACTAGCAGCTAATATCTTATAATTAGCATAATTAGCAAAAAATGTATCGGGATAATACTTAGTGGCATATTGATCGTATTCTATACTATTATATCTTTATGCTGAGTCAGTACCTCTTTTGTGGCCTGCGTCGCACCACGTATTAAGTTTTTTAAGTCTTATGTATTAGAAAAAGTTTCTACGTTTGTAACAGTAAATAAATATTATATTAAAGTATTATCAAGGATACCAATTTTAAGCTAATAATATCGATAACGGAAAATTCAACTCACGTATAGGAAGGTGTGCTTAAGTTTTTTGTGTACCTAAGACACAGAAATGATAATAAAATTTATGAAAACTTCTTTTTATTTTTGCTATAAGTACCCAAAAGTGGTTCTTTGTCCTTTACGCCAACTAGATATAGGTACGGGAACGTATATGAAATGTATCTGCTAAAGCCATAAGAAAAAACCTCCACGTGTTGGTATTAGCGAAGCGAACTGGATCAAATCATGAGAGTCGATATTTACCATTACTTTAAGCTTGACTCTGGTATATTAATAAATTTGTCAACCAGTATAATAAAATTATTTTTATTTGGTATAAAAATAAAGAGCATGTGATTTTATCTAAAACATAAAGGTGTACATAAAGGTACGTAGGTACGTCAAATCAGGCCGCTTATTATTTGGTCATTAGCATGTGATAGAATGGATATTATGCTCGCACGCCTGCACTGGCCAAGACC
Source organism: Coleophora deauratella (assembly GCA_958295455.1). NCBI lineage: Eukaryota > Metazoa > Arthropoda > Insecta > Lepidoptera > Coleophoridae > Coleophora > Coleophora deauratella. The sequence continues at coordinate 4,573,799 of OY282409.1, read as the reverse complement.
CACGCGACTGCAGAGCGACATTGTGAAATTCAACTGGCACGCATGTAGAGACAGCAAAAACGATAATTATCTTCCAGAAATTTCGCTATTAGGTGCTGCATAATTGCATATGAATATTTAATTATATAGAAAGTATGATAAATACATTTTTACGGGATTTAATTTGTTAAATTTTTAAATAAATATTTAACATTTATGACTTAGATTTGGTAAAAATTTATAGTCTGATTCTACTAGAGGTATTAGGAAAGTTTAAAGACAGGTTTAAAGTAAGTTCTCAAAATTGTATAGGCTGCATAAGTTTGTCAAAATAGATCAAAACATCTATCTATAAATCAACTATTCAGCGTGTGCACATTCTTACGATGTCTTAATTAACTGGTAATCGGTATGTACGCAAATGGTATGTTAATGTACGTATTTTGTCAAAACTGATTAGTATCACTACCGTACAACTACAGACTCTTTAATGGTAAATATTGGAAAAGAAAAAAGTAAAAAATATTATGTTACTTCAAAAAACATTGCTACACGCTAAAGCAATTGACAATGACACATTTATGTCACCATGACATGCTGACGGTACTCTTATAGCAAATTGCTGAACGCAGTGATTGCACAGTGTACATAGGTATCGGCTCGCATCTGGTCCAAGGTTCGATGCCTGGTACGCACGCGCTGATATTCCGAGCGCATTCCACTCATACGCTGCTTTGGTGTTATTAAACCATACAACCTTTTATTTTATAATCTCATCGAGGAGAACGTAAAAGATGAGTGGAGAAGGTTGAAATCATGTAATCTCTTTGAATAGCTCTTTTTTGAGATTTTCTTTTATAAACTCTGTCAGCCAAAGAAAGAGGCATACAAATACATACTGATTAAGGACAGCTTTGGATAAAGTACTCAAAAAGATCAATTAACGTGTTAAGGGTTCAGTATAACGATGCTTTCCGTATACTTATGAGATTACCACGTTATTGTAGTGCCAAAAGTATGTTCGCTGACGCCGATGGGTTCCAGACTTTTACGCAGTGTTGAGATCTCGTGCGGCCTCGTTCTGGGCTCGTATAAGAGAGTCCAGAAACAGCATTCTCGAGACAATCGGACAGGACTACAGCAACTCCAATGTGTTCTATAGACACTGGCTGGTTGTGCACCGGTCTCAGAATGGCAAATTAACGTAATGTATTTTATTGTAGTATTGTATTGTATTTTATATTTTTGTATTTCTTGTATGATGTATATGTATTAATTTTGTTTTTGTTTTATATGAGCTCCAGCTCGAAATAAAGATTATTATTATTTCGGAATATAAAATTGGGCTACTCTGCACACTTGGCGCTAGGTCAAATGGCAGGAGCTACTCCAGCAGAAGCACAGTCGGCTGGAGGTCAGTGCGACGAGGAGAGAAAGCGTCGGACAATCCGGGCATTGTCGAGGAGGACTGCCTTTTGCATAGCCGCTATTATCGGTCTGCCTCGAAGTCCCAACCGTCTAAGGTTACGATCCAGGTCAGCGGGGATCAAACCATTAACGGACAGGACTACAGGAATGATTTCAGTGGATTGCACTTGCCACACATCCGTAATCTCGTGCGCTTAAGGTACCGCAACCTCTTGTCGGCATCAGCTTGCACGAGGTTTTCGTCGTGTGGAATAGTGATATCCACTAAAAACACCCTTGACTGCGCCCGATCCACCAACACGATATCAGGTCTATTATGATGAATAGACCTGTCCGTAATGATGTCTCGGTCCCAGTAGAGCGTGGCGCGGTCGTTTTCGAGAACCGTCTCCGGCGCATACTTGTAATATGGCAACCGCCGAGCTATGAAGCCATACTTTAGAGCGATCTCTTGATGCAGGATCCTGGCTGCTTGGTTATGTCTGTGCAGATACTCTGTGTTACAAAGAACCGAACAACCGGAGGTTATATGGCGCAGGGTCTCGCCTGGCTGACGGCACAACCGACATATGTCCAAGGTACCGTCTTTCATTATGAACCTCCTGTAGTTGTTCGTCTTTATAACCTGATCCTGTATTGCACAGACAAAACCCTCAGTCTCTGCAAAGAGATCTCCGAAGCGCAGCCAGTGCACGGAAGCCTTCTGATCTACGAAGGATCTGCAAAGAGCCTTAAAGAACCTTCCGTGCAGCTCTTTCTCCCTCCATATGGCTTCCCGCTCAACAGTGCTAAGTACAGCCGGCGCTTGCCAGTTCTCTTGGGCCATGGACAAAGGGGTTAGTCCTTTATCACATGCTATGACAAATCCATGCAAATCACTGTCGACTTTCGCCAGGAAATAGCATCGGAGGCTGCATACTTCGCGGTTGTGCATTTGTTTTGCACATAGAAGGCCGCGACCGCCATTCTTCCGCGGAATATACAGCCTCATCACTGACGACCTCGGATGATGCATCCTGTGGAGTGTCATAGTAGTGCGGACCTTTCGATCCAGGGCATCCAATTCAGTCTGTGTCCATCTGAGTATGCCGAAGGTGTATAGAAGAACGGGGATAACCCAAGCATTGAATGCACGTATCTTGTTAACGCCCGACAAATAGCTATCAAAACTTTTGTCAGGCGCTCCCAAAACACGTCACAAACCGCCTGTTTCACCTCCGTCTCGTTCACACCAATGCTCTGCAACATACCCAGATACCGGTATGTCTCAGTCTCAGAGAGGGTACGAATGTTCATGGAGTCACTATTGACTCCATTCGAATGCATCACCCTGCCTCTCTCTACATGAAGGATCGCACACTTATCCACCCCTAGCTCCATGTTGATGGAACTGCTGAAATTATAAGTAATTCTCAACAGCTCCTCCAACCGTGTTGCATTTGGAGCGAACAGATTGAGATCATCCATGTACAGAAGGTGGGTCATGCGTAAGCCCCCTCTCTGGAACTGAAATCCCGTCCCTGATTTCTCGAGCAGAAAGCTGAGTGGATTCAGAGACAGGCAAAACCAAAGTGGACTCAGACAGTCGCCCTGGAATATACCCCTCTTTATCCACATCCGGTCTTCCGCGTTCGACAGCCGCTGACCATGGAGACTAAGGATCGTACTCCATTGCCCCATACATGTACCGAGGAAGTCTCTAACTGAACTGTCTATCTTGTACAGCTCGAGAACTCTCTTTAACCATGAATGGGGAACCGAGTCAAAAGCCTTCTTGTAATCAATCCAGGCAGCGGAGAAATTGCGTCGATTGGGATTCACCAATTTGCCCACGACCGCGTCAATCAGGAGCAGCTCCTTCGTACCGCGACTCCCGCCCCTACACCCATTCTGAGTTACCGCCATGATGTTATTCGCCTCTATAAAGGCGTCTATCTTGGCCTTCAGAATGGATGTTAATGTCTTATATGTTGTAGAAAGACACGTAATGGGGCGGTACTGGCTAGGGTCAGCGGTATTACTCGACTTAGGAGCTAAATGAGTGATCCCAGTGGTCAAGAAGTTCGGAACCTGACACTGCTCGAGTGCTTGCTGGAATTGGCTGGCTAAGATCTCGTGACTAGCGTAGAACCCCTTGAGCCAATAGTGATGCAGTCCGTCGCTTCCTGAGGTTTTCCAGTTCGGAGCTTTACGGACCGCTTGCGACACATCATCGGTACTAATGGTCACGGGGTTCATAGGCTCGATGCCATCACCTGCCTCCTCCAACTCAGCCATCCATCGCTCCTCGTTGTGTTGAACGGGCCTAGTTCACAAGTTACGCCAAAAGGCCACCAATCCCTCGTGATCCGGGCTTTCGCCACTGTTCAACACAGCAGGTCGGTCCAACGATCTGTAGAACTTCTTTTGATCACTCATGAAGAGGCGATTCTGACGAAACCGGTCTACTCGCCCCGAGTATCAACGAATACGATTTGTCCACGCAGCTATCCTTTGCTTCAGGTCATCGATGCGCTCTGCAACTAATCGCATTGCATGGTGTCCTGCAGGATCAAAGCCTGATCCTGCAAATGCTAGCCTGACGAAGCGCATCACTCAGGGCCTGGTGTTGCCCGACCTGAAAGCAATCAGTTTACCAATGAGGACCCTTGCCTTAGCGATACGACGCTCAATCCTTTTCTGCCAAGCCGGCTTTCCCCGCGGGGCGGAGATGCGAGCCGGATCTGGCAGTTTGGCACCAACAAATCGGCAGACCGCCATCGCAGCACCAAAAAGGATTGAGTTCGTATCACCAAGGTCGCTGCTACTCGCCAAATAATCTGGCAGCATGCGATTTACGGCCTCAATGACATCCCGATTCCGGACGCTAAGGGGCAATCGTGGAAGCCGCGGCCTCTCCTCATGAGGTAGAGTGCGGAATTCCTGAATCGCCTCTTCAAGTGTGCTCCTGATTTGCTCTAATTCCTGGGAAATCGTTTCAGTCTCAAAATCCTCATTAGGTAATTGTGCAGAGCCAGTGGGCAGTTCATGCACTTGCGGTACATGCGCGGATAAGCGTCGCAACCCATTAAATGAGGATCTTGAGACCGGAACGATTTCGCGTCGTAGTCCTTCGAGTTCGGCCGCGCTAAAGATGTTCGAGCGCAATATGTACCGAACTCGGTCCGACAGGTTTTGCTCCGAGACAGACAATGCGGGCTCCAAGCGCAAAAACTCTTGGTGCATCCTCACTCGGTACCCCGTCTGACGAGTTTCTCCCCCCGTCGCACCGTAGTACGCTCGCATGAGGTTTTCATTTTGAGACCTAGTCCATCTCATGCGGCGTACCCCACCAGCGGCGGGCGCCGCTTGCTGGGCCTGCGAAGACCCTGCCGACGCCAAGCGCACTGGTGGCGATGATGGAAGTGACCGGCCTGGTGTTCGGGCCGGTCGTGATGCGACAACTCGCATGCTGCCGCGCCTGGCATTAGCGCGACCAGACGCGCCCCGGCGGCCCCCGGGCAGCGACCCTATGCGACCTTCATTATTTTGACTTTCCATCATCTAAGTACAAATGACCGTTATGGACCCCTATATTTTAGTACCCGGGATCAACTAGGAGCTCAGCACGGTCAACACCGAGCCCAAGGGGTACTGACTAATTACACTGACGAAGAGGCTGTGTTGTCATAACCGCCTTTTCCTCAGTGGCGATGGGGTCGTCACAATCCCTACGCTATTTTATTATTATTATTATTAATATCATCTTCCTACTGGGTAAGTCTAAAAATAAGCACATTTGATATATTTTTTTACAGCCTTATCGATTGTATCATTAATTAATTGTGTTAAAATTGTTACAATTAAAATAACTACCATGAATTATATTACATTTGTTACAATACAAATAATAAATTATTTAACACGTGTAAGGTTTTACAAAATGGAGAAAGGATCTCAAAGGCTTTATGCACTTTGTAAAGGATAACAGGAAATAAATAAATGAGTTTAGATTTATTCAAACCAGAAATAGTAAGCGATTCCGCATTCAAGCTTATTATGTCCCTTCTTGGGTATATTAAGAAACAGAGTTGTATAGTACCTAATTAGATAACACAACTACATTGCCGTTTTTGTGAACTTTTTAATTGTCGAATAAAATTTGTTTATTTCTTATGTATTTGGATATATGAAATCGCTTTTTGTATTACTTTAGTTTAGGAGTTGCTTTACGCGTTGAAACTGATTAGCTAAGTTATCTTCGGCTACTTTCGCGTTACGTTTGCTGTACAGTCAACTCTTACTTTATTAATATAATTTATCTACAAATTACCTACATCTTTGTGTCTATCTGTACCTGGTCGTATGCCGAGTTAGCCACTCACTCAACAGCTCCATAGGGCGGCAAATCACAGTGTCAGCCGTAAAGTCATAGATCTCGCCCATAATTATTGTACAGAAAGTACTGTTGCAATACAGGGTTGTACTAAGGGAGTCTAGGATAGGAATCGAATATGGAAAACTTACTGCATTAAACATACTGGATAAAGTTACTTGAGTAAACATACGAGTAAGTCTCCGGACTTACACTTCCACTAAGCAGGGTTTTGAGCCACATACATGGCTCCATGATCCAGTGGCTTTCTGCAAGCCTGATTTTATCATCTGGGTTTTGTATCTCGTAGTAGACCGTTCAACACTACGTCTTACTGTTTGCAGTCCCCTTTAGAGCACTTTTCCTTTTCCCCCATCCATTATCACTTTTGCAAGCTGCATGTCCTGTCTATGGCCACTTTAACTTGCTTATTATAAGTTTAAGTTACCGCATTAACGTATTTTTACGTCCTGCATGCGTTTCAATGAATACCTTGCGTTGTTTTAAGACTCTAATGATAGCAACTCAAATAAAACCTATCGCCTTCGCCTCCACCTAACTCCATCCCTGCACACCAGCCCTATCCAATTCCAAGGTCCTCGTCTCTTCCTGCAAGTCTCATGGACCGGTCTTGTCGCAGTCTCTAACGGGACACTGGGTTATGTAGATTGTGTAATAGGTAGTTGGACATCGTAAGTAGGACTGTACGAGGTATTGGTAAGGTGCCTTAACACGTTCGTGGATAGTACCGGCTATCACCGTACTTGCTGTACTCAGAAAGTACTGTGATAACTGGTACTGTCGACTTACGTGTTAATAATAGTAATAGTCATAATAGTCTTTTATTGGTAAATCATAATATTCATTTACAGGTCAAGATTTTGCATTGATTTGGCATGTTTAAATAATTCGTCTAACGGTAAAAGGGTTTCTTGTAAAGTATTCGTATGTCGGATACTTATTTTGTAAGCTACCGAAACCTGTATCAGTGATGATGAGATGACAAGGAAGGACAGTTTTGGTTTTGCTTTTTTGAATGCTATTGTGTTTTCTTGGATATTGCGTACATAAAGAGCTTTTAATTGCATTGAATGAATCGTTTGTTAGGTATTTAAGTTATAGGATAAAGTAACAGGCGAACTGTGTTCCCTTTTTTCACCTTGGAAATATTTTGGTACGTTTTAGTTATTTTATTATTTTGGACTTGTAATATTATTCTGATAATTGATAAGAAAAATGTTGAATGAATAAAAACATTTGTTTTTAATTTATTGTTTCTATTTTGAATTCTAGGTAATAAAATAATGAAAAGGACGTACTGTATTCTCAGTCATACTTCAGAAGCCGCTAAGGAACAACCTTAGCAGTTTAGCGTAAAAAAAGACAATTTAGTTGAATATTAAACAAAGATAATATCTTTTATTTAAAATGTTATAGAAAACATAGGTAAAGATAAGTAGTTTACGAAATATGGTCAAAAGTCTCGATAGTTTACAAGGGAAAATGAAGAAGCATATTGAGGTTTTATAAGCTTCAGTTAAAAAATATATTCTATGAAGATAGGTAAAAGCAAAGTAGATTACATATCAAGTCTTGATACTCAACTCGACAGCATAAGAAGAAGCAGTAAATTTTTTTTTTATAAGCTTCACTACATAAAATTTCAATCAAAATAGTCTTATATACTGAGGTTAACTTAAAATTCCCACTTAAATAACATCCGCATTTAAATGACAGCATAAACCTACATAAGACAAGTCTTGAAGGAGGTACCTACTGAAAGTTACTACGTACAGACTGTTTCCGATATTATGCTAACTAAACAGTCCGATCAATAACAAGAGAAAAATATACTTATAACCATTAGGTCAATAGCAACGAAGAACTTACAAGTTTCAACAAAATATTACTCTAAACTACAATATGTTTAAAAAACAAACATTTATAAAATGCGACTACCTTCGATAGTAAAAGTAGAATAACTTAAAAACCACTGAACCGATTCTACCAAATTTAAATAAGAACCACAACGATAAAACCTACTTCCACATAAAACAACATTCAAATCAGTCTACTCATTTGGGAGCAACGACGCTACAAACACACAGACACATAGACTTCAAATTTGTCGGTGATTAAAAATGCGCCCTATCAAACAAAACGTACACATGAACGCTCGTTTTAAGTACATTTGAACTTGCACTTATCACTTAAATTGAATTTTATCGCGAGTAACGTATAATTAATTACACAAAGCTTTCATCTAAGTTTTGGAATATGTAAAAATAACATTGGTAGGTAATGAAGGTGTGTCCTTATGACCCGTTCACCCACCGAACACTAACTAAAGGGCTTTGACTGTACCACAATAAATGACTATGTTTCTCACCACATGATTGCAAGTTGCAATAGATACAGGGTGGTTCAATAATAGCTATTTATTGCTATTTACTTCTGAGGCGGATCGAACGAATCAGTTTGGTTGGAAAGTAGGCAGCGCAGCTTTTCACGCAAGGTACCACTCACCTACATACCACATCCAAGAATTTACATGCTAGAGAAAATCTAAGAAAACGTGAACAAATCAAATCGAAAATTCATTTATTTTTGTCGTACCAATTGGAACTCGTATATAACACCTATGTATTCTTCTACGAAATTCTAAAGAAAATATAAGATTGCGTTATCTTTTTACTTATCAATTGTCAATTTTCCCAAAAATTTTTACGAAAAAAAAGGAAAATACAACGCTTATTTTAATGTCTGTTTTATTGACAAAAATGGGTCTATAGTCTGAAAATCTATGGTTTAGTTGTATGTCTGTTATTATAACTTTTGATAAAGTACCTATTTCAAAAAAAAAACAACAAATAGACCTATAAGAACTGCGGAGGTGCGCCGGTGCAGGCTTGCTCGCTGTCATCGACCGCGCCCGTTACTCTACGCGAACGTGCGCGAGAGTCCAATTGTCGACTATAACTAATTCTTTAGAACCACCGATGCGACAATAGGTTTACGATCTTCCGTGAAAATGCTGATGGTTTAGTGAAAATTAAAGTTCCGGAAACGTTTTTAGTTGTTGTTTAATATTTCTAATGAATTCTCTTAACATAAGATGCTTAACTATTAATACTCGTATTAGCAGTTAAAATTCCCGACACGATTTAATTGCAAATGAGTACCTTTGTGGAGATTAACACAATTTCAGTAAGATAGAATTGTTTAAGTTCTTTGTTATCAAGTCCTGTCACTTAAGATCATTTGTTGCCCTCAAATTAAGTCTTCTATGGGGCCTTTAAAGCTCTTAATATACACTTTAAATTGTGGAATAGTCTGAGGTAATCCACACTGGCAAGATAAAGTTAATAAGATGATATATTTTCATATATTTTCTATTGAATAAAAAATGAAAGAGAGTTAAACGGAAACAGAAGCTATGGAACAAAAACAGCTGCCATTCCTCCAAGTAGATTTTGCATAAAACAAATACGTACATGGTACCTGTATGTAATACCGTCGAATACAGAAGCTTCAATAATTTGCTTAAAAACTTCGCTAAAAAGTTATATTTAGAACTCCGCTGCTGTCATGTTTATGAGTCTACTATGTCATAGTTAAAGTTTAAAAGATTACGCTGATAACAGGCCAACAAAAATGCAAAGAATGCTATCTCATCTAATCTCAAGTATGTTGACACAATTTTCTTCAATGATCTACCACAAATTCTTTAGATATCGTCGCACAAATCTTCAGATTTATATCTTAACTTTCTCTGTTCAAATATCGTAACTTCTATTTGGTATCGATCTATATTTTGAAAATTATTTGTGAATGATATAAGTTGAATTTAATAACGATTAAGTTAAGTAGGTTTACGATTTCATGCTTGCATCCGAGCAACGAAGACAGCATTCATTTTCTTCTTTTCTCTTAACGTGTGACACAGTTTTAACCGCGCTATCACAAGGCATAATTGGTGATTGCCTGGTGTCACCCTAGTACACTGGACAACAGAAATATCTGAACCCCTACTAAAGTTATTCGTGATACATGTTGTATTACGGAGAGCTTCAGATATCTTTGTGGCTGTCTGTACATGTGTACCGTCCCTCGCAAAGCAGTCTCAAACTATATATGGTGATTTTTGAAGGTTTTAATCACAATAGTTACTTTACAGTTTCATCGTCAAAAAGACCAATGATCAAAGACAATAGACCAAATTATACTTATCAATAAAATGGTAATAAACTCTTGTAAATGGACCGTTACCTGACTAATTTTGAAGATCATTATTCTTTGAACCCTATGCTTAATCCGATTTGTACATAATTCCTCTGAGTGAATACATCACCTATCATTCCAATACAATGAATGGAGTGCCAATCGCATCCCAAATAAATATTGATGATCCACACATCGCACAATATGGTAATTGCAAATCAAATAAATCGTAGGCGTTTGAATATATCTATTAAAATTCTATCAAAGATTAGTGATTGATTGAAAGCGCAATGCTACGATGTGAATCACATGGAATGTGGCTCTACATAATGTTTGTATTGGCATTACAGTGGCATGTCAGTGTTATCTTATCTCATCTTGACTTGGATTATGTGAATGTGCGGTCTAGAATTTATAGTTAGGGCTAATACTTATTTACATCTTTAATAATCTGTTAGAAATTGTTACAACTAAAATCTTTGAAATCAAGGGTTCTCAAGCCTTTTTAGCGTTCTTCTTGCACTTGTATTTTCTTCATAATAAAAGAGCATGAAAATAATAAAATAAACATCTGACCTACAAGGGTGTTGCGTTAAGGTGAGTGGGGGCTTCGAATGGTTTTTTAGTGAGATGAGCAGTGTTGGTTGTGTTAAAAGCTTTGTAAAACAGAATGTAATTGACTTTTGTTAAAACAAAATGTAAGAAGTAAGAAAGCAACAATTTAATTTTGTATTCTGTCTATAACATTATGTTAATGCTGTCCCAATTTGTAATAAAAGATCATATAAAATACTTTTATCATAAAAATGAATCAGGGGGAAGATGAAAGGGTGACGGGGTAAGTTTGAAATAGTTTCTTGTATCTAAGATAATCCATGTTATATGAGACGGGGTAAGATTAAAAATCGACCACTTGATATGAGAAAAACCACCTGACACAAATTAATTCGTAACACACATCCATGCACTCCTAGTGGTAACTGCCAACTGAGGGGCCAGACGTAAAAAAATTGTGGCTTGAACAATGTTGCCAGCACTAAAATTACCATCATGAATTAGGCGATAGGGGAGACTTTTTGTCTGACCCCGTTTTTCATCTTCCCCCCACTCACCCTAGTTCTAGTTTCATAGCTAACTACATTGTTTTTAGATAAGTATCACTTTGTTTGGGTTGCACTTAAGAGGGCTGCCTAATAGGACTATTGCACCTACTAGGTTTCTCGCACAGAATAATAATATAATTCAACTACAATATTAGAACATCGTCAACCTAGAAAAAAACAGTATTACGAAAACGATACGCAGAGTTAATTCCACCAATACGAGGGTCATACACGCATCAAATGTACACTAGCCCACAGAGATATCTGAACCTCTAAGTTTTAAAAGGTAATTCGCACTTTGCTTTGAAACACCATCTATCGTAATTTAGAACTGCTAGATGTCTTCTCTGTATTCCATCCATTGTTAAATATAAAAATATCTCGATGGTTCTCGTTTTCCTAAAGCTATTAATTCAATTTTTCGTGATACATGGAGTTACGGGGGGTTCAGATATCTTTGTGGCTTTCTGTATATGCCATGCGCGTGATTGGATTAATATTCAAATGGTACTTATTAGGGGTTTACAGTTACTTCTGATCCATACAGGCGGCATGGTTAACTGTAAAGCCAAATATGTATGTTATGGTATGTAAGAACTATGTATTCTTATAAGGGTGACTGGTTGGAATATAGATAATTTTAGTCATTTAAGTAGTAGAGATTAGGAAAAGGGTTTGTTTATGAGCAATTTTGTAACGTCTGGAAAATAATCTTTTGATTTCGTGTCAATGTCAAGTCATAAAAATACAATTTTCAATTGGGTCGGGCATAATTAAAAACCTACAAATTTTGTAGGCTTCCTATACTAAGATGACCGATCAGCTGATTTGCTTGTTAGAAAAAAACCTTCTTTTTTTTCTTCGCGAATTTACTATGGCTTCCTTTGGTGAAAATTGATTAGTTTCATGAAAAGAAGCCCGATTCTAATTTTATTGAATATAATATAGCATGGTTCGATTGTAATATATTTTTTTATAAAAAGGGGCCATAGAAGTTCAAACATCGAATGGTAAATAAAAATCAGCCAATCCAGTACCTACGTTGAATTTGCGTACAAAGTTTCTTCGTTACTGTAAAACTGCCATCTTAACAAGTATTTGTGTGTTTTACCAATCTTTTTCGAAATAACTATGTTATTTATTTTGACAATAAAACTTTGAAAGACCTGTCTTCTGAAGGTATTTATATATAGCCTGGCGGATAGAAATAAACCTTGAATACAAAGAGTAAATGCTTAGCTAGTAGTCTCGAATAGACAGTAGGTTCATTCATTAGTATTAAGAGGCTTAACATAATTTTATCAAACCATTTTTTTTTACATAGGCTCCCATCTCTTATATAACTCTTTAGCAAAACAAAAATAGTAGGCATTTATAGACAACGCTAAGAAAAAGTTCTTAAAAATGTCGTATATTGATAGTGTGTTGCTTTTTTAGAATTGTTCAAATAGTAATAATAATAATATAATATCCGGGACAAATCACACACAGTCATCTGGCCCCAAACTAGAATTCCCTATATTTTGGGAACCAGAGACTGATATACATACACATATATGTATATTTAAATACATACATATATAGATATTTTGTTTGTTTTCAATAAGCAATGATAATTTTTTACGGGTTATGTCTTCCTCTACGGCGTCTTAAAATCTAGCCAATATATCTTAAATAGACAGCAACATTCATAACCATTAAATACATATCGTCCTTGTACTGACACGAATGCCTATCACACCTCGTCATGTGGATTTGCATATGTTCGCCCTTTTGTTCGCGACCTCAATCTGTAGTGAAGGAACGTGAGAGAAAACCACGAAGCTATTATTTGGATAAATAATAGTTACTTTGTTAACGTATTAGGCCATACACTTTGAAGTAATTAATCATAAATTAATGAATTGATACGGTCGAACAGTAAAACTCCAGTTTTACAGATTATAAATTATATTTTCCAAAAATCACTATCACATTCACTAATACACTTTCACAATATATCCGCTTATTTAAGAGTTCCGCACTGTTCGGCTGTTGACGAGGGAATGCCGAGCCGACTGTTGAGTTGGCCTATTTATAACCTGCCTAAGGCATGATCGCGGACGTGGTATCGAGCAAAATTGATACCGAAATCGATACCAAACTACACGAATCGATAAATTAAATACAAATGTGATTTTATAATATTAAATTACGTAACAGCTCGGCCTTCCTGCGTTCAACGAGTCCTCTCGTTGTATTCAGTATTTAAATTTAGCATAATGCATGCATTTATAATACTAGTAATTATTCTCTAGCCTACCTATGATTGAAATAACTTTCAAATATTTTACACTTTTGAGTAAAAGTAACAGCAATACCAAACGAATACACGTATTAATTCACTTCTATTCCAAACATAACATAATTGGGGCACCTTGATATTTGAACTTAGATAATCTTTTTCTCTTACTTTAACAAATAATTTATTCATTAATTTTAGAAACACCTTTTTTTTTTAAAGCTTCACCTACTTCACCTTCAGTACATTACTCTACCTATAAATAACACTATTTATAAATTACACTTACATTACCTTATGTATCACCTCCCCACCCATACACATCCACTTACAGATTATCTACTCTACATTAATTTACAGTTAAATACTTACATATAAAACTTTTATTTTATTACAGGCCATTTAATCAAAACAACGTATACCTCTTACTAATTTAAGATAAATCACTGTCTTAAATCACTATCACTTGAAAATTGCGAAAGCTTCTCCTTGGGCGACACATCATTGTGCCCAGCATGCCCACTTTACGCAATTTCATAATCTCGCTTTCTTTAAAATTGTAAGGATTATCTTCGAGCGACACATCATTGTATCCGGCATGCTCACCTTACACAATTTAAACTTATTTCTGCTGCATGTACTTAGTGTAAATCTTTTAACACAAAATACACATACACTTCCCTGAATGACTCATTTTATTACTTAATCATGATCACTATTTTCACTTTCAGAATTCCCTTCATCACTACAGGCATCTCTATCAAAACTAAGCCAAGGAAATACCTTATCAGACGCGACAATTGCTTCATACCGCCTACCTTTTCTTGACAGAGGGGTATCTTCTATCAAATATCTATCATTTGGCAAAACCTTGACTATTCTGTATGGACCTTGCAGTTTAGGCTCTAACTTTTTTGACTGACCACTTCCAGTGACAATTGCTTTAACTATACGAACCAGATCACCTTCATTGTACCGTTTTGGCAATCTCCTACGACCGTCAAATCTTTTTTTTACTAATTTCATTTTGTTTTTGTATTAAATTACTAGCTTCGGTTCTTGCCTTATCGATTCCATTTTCTATTAAACCATTACCTACATCCGAAACCACCTCATTCAATATGCCTTGGGAGGGATTAATGACACGGCGACCAAATAAGAGCTCTGTGGGAGTTTTTTTTGTAACGTCATGAACTGTCGTATTTATGCCTAGTTGAACGTCTGGAAGATATTGGTCCCAAGATCTGGAGTCCTTCCCGTGTGTCATTGCACCGAGTGAGGCCAGAATAGTACGGTTATACCGCTCAACTTGGCCGTTGGCCCTAGGGGTTGCAACGGCATTCAGAATATGCTTTATTCCTAAGGAATTAATAAAATCTTTGAACTTTTTACTCGTGAAACAACTTCCTCTATCACTAATTAATCGTGTCGGGGTGCCAAAGTAACCTATGTGTGTTTTAATAACTTTTATATTCTCCGAAGATTTCGTGGTTTTGACTGCTGTAAGGTTAACGAATTTTGTAAAAGCATCAACTATTAATAAAATATATACGTTTTTCTTTTTACTTTTATTGAAAGGGCCTAAATGATCCACATGGATCGTATGAAACGGAACATCTATCTTTTCAATCGGGTGTAATTGAGCTTGTTGAGCTCCAGCAGGTTTCTTGTGATGGGCGCATTCTAGGCAAGAGGACACATATTTTTTTACAAATTTTCTCATCTTAGGGAACCAATACAAATTTCGGATTCGGTCGAGTGTCTTTTCTAGCCCAAAATGCCCCACATCATCGTGATTTGCTTTCGTGACTTGCCAGCGTGAACCTTTTGGCACAACCCATCTAATTTTATCATCTGCCACTACTCTGAATACCCGGTCATTTTTTAATTTATAATTTTTATGGACATCTACAATATTTACGGTTTCAGGATCTAAAAGTATCTCTTTAATACGCCGCAACTCGTCATCAGCAGATTGGACGGTGGCAATCCAGTCCTCTAAAGTAACGCTAAGCACATCTAATACGTGAGGTTTCTCGGATTGAGTATTAATAGGTGCTCTGCTGAGAGCATCTACGTGAGTCATTCGTACACCTGGTCGATATTCAAACTCACAGTCGTATTCTTGAAGCTGTAACCACCACCTAGCAATTCTTTGTACCAAATCCTTCTTTGTTAAAGTTGTTCGCAAGGAATGACAGTCCGTTAAGATTTTAAATTTCAATCCTAATAAGTAGACTCTGAATTTATTTAAAGAGGCGACGACGGCGAGAGTCTCAAGCTCAAATGAATGATATTTTTGCTCATCGGCCGTCGTCTGCCTACTGTAATAGGCTACCGGTCTCAACAGATTTTGTTTATCTTTTTGTAATAGAATACCCGCTATGCCAATCTTACAAGCATCGGTGTGAAGCTGAGTCTCCAATGTTTTATCATAGAGGGCAAGAACTGGTCTATTAACTAAACACTCTTTTATTGATTTAAAAGCTTCTTCCTCTTCTTTGCTCCATTTCCAAATCGCATTTTTACATAAAAGTCTTGTTAATGGTCTAATAATAATAGCGAATCCTTTCACAAATCTTCTGAAAAAACTTGCTCAACCAATAAATCTACGGACATCATGTTGATTTCTAAGTGGCGGGAATTTAGAAACAGCCTCAGTCTTTAAAGAGCCAGGCTTAACTCCTTCTTCACTAATTTCGAAACCCAAAAAATCTATTTTACTGGACATAAATTTACATTTCTTTAATTTTAATGTTAATCCCCCCTCCTTTAACAAATTCAAAACTATTTCAAGTCTATTCATAGCCTCTTCAAATGATCTAGCCGGGATTAGCACGTCGTCCATATATACAATTACAAAATTCACTTTAGCTTTGCTCAAAATTTTATGCATAGCTCTTTGAAAAACTGAAGGTGCGTTTGCCAGACCGAACGGCATTCTTGTATATTCATACTGTCCGTCCGGTGTAACAAACGCAGTCTTCTCACGCGACTCTTCTGCTATGGGTATTTGATAATATCCGGACGCAAGATCTAACGTCGTAAAAACTTTATTACCGGACAGTTCATCTAATAGATCTTCTAGTCTAGGTAGTGGGTAATGATCACGCTTAGTTCTGCTATTTAAAGCCCTATAATCTACACAGAGTCTCTTTTCACCGTTTTTCTTTTTAACAATAACTATAGGGCTTGCGTAAGGGGAAGAGGATTCTTTGATAATACCACACTCTAACATTTCTGATATCATATTCCGTACATCATTTCTTTCCAAATGTGACAACCTATATGGTCTATACACCACCGGCTCATCATTTTTTAACTGAATAACCATCTCTGTCACGGTGGTATATCCTAAATCTTTAAGACCGGAAGAAAAGCATTCTTTGTACTTCATTAATAAGTCTGTTAACTCCTGTTTTTGTGATACCGAAACGTTTTCTCCTATTTCAGGTTGAAAATCATTGTTGTTATCGTCTAACGTGACATTATAAGAATAGCTAGCTTCTTGTATAACCTTGCCTCGATTAATTAATTGTTCGCTTTTAAAACTAATTTCTTCCTTACTCATATTTAGTATTAACAGCTTTCCTTTATTATTAGTGATTTTATATTCACCCGGAAATAAAAAGTATTCACTCCCTTCTTTGCCGCGAATGTATCCTTCTACGTAAACATTACCTGAATAATTGACGAGTGGTTTAACAATAACTGGCTTTATTTCACCCGGTTTAATCAAACACGTTTCGTCACACACTAGATGTACTCTAAATTCATTCTCTCTTAAAATTTTTACTGAATTTGCAGTCTTAATAATTTTTATGTTTGGTCGCTCCGTAAAAGAATGTCCAAGTAATACGGGATAATTAATAAGTCTGTCATCAACAATTAAAACATCAACATTTCTTTCTAATACCCCTTGAACTTCAATTTCGACGGGAGAACAGCCTATCGGTTGATAAGGGATGTTACCTAGGCCCTTAAGGTGAGGTAAATTATTATCATTATTAGACCAGTTTAGTCCTAACTGCTTTGCATCAGTATGTCGTATAAGGGTACATTCACTGCCGAGGTCAAGATGGCCTATGATAGAAACGCCATTTATAAATATTGGAAATATGTACTTGCTGGATGTTGGCTCAGATGTGTTTACATTCAGGACATTTTTATCTTTGTCAGTTTTAGACATGGACACAGTTTTTGGACATTTATCAGCCAAATGTCCTAATAGATTACATCGCCCGCATTTGATCAAAGGTTTACTACATTTGAAACTAGGGTGTCCAGTTTCGTTACAATTAAAACATACAATTTTATTTGACTCTGATTTAGATCTATTAGGACCTTTGGTCGGTTGGTTAGTGGCTAAACGCTTATCTTTAAGATTCGAATTTTCTTTAGAAGATCCTGGCCTTACTGTTTTAAAGAATTTCAAAAGTTGTTCGGGTTCTGAAAATTGAGCAGCCTGAGCGCCTAATCTAATACCTCTATCTTCGATTCCGTAAATGAGGCAATCAACCGCTTGTCGTCCGTAAAGCTTACAGCGATTGAGTAAATTAATTTTAGCATAGTAGTAAAGCTCAGGGGACTCGCCAAAACGAAGTTTCTTATTCAACATCTCCGTTAATAATTCCCCGTAATTTTGAGTTGACGGAAAGGATTCCAATAACTTTATTTTCCATTCATCCCAAGTATAAAGCATTGTAGGTAAACTTTGGTACCAAGTTTTTGCGAGTCCCGTTAGCTTTGGCAAAGAATAGTGTATAACCTGTTTTTCGCTCCAATCATAAATCTGTTTACATTCTTCCACTTTCGAGATCCACGTGTCAATAGTTTGCTCTTTATTCATGGGGTCAAATTCAGGTATGACATTATTTAACGTTGGAAATCTTTCACCAGAATTTGATTTTATGTTTTTGAGTGCCTCTAAAAATGTTTCAAGTAAACTACTGCTACTACTATCGAGTCTACTTTTTTTAGGTCTTTGGACATTATCTGAATCGTTACTACGGCTTCTAGAGCTACTTCTGCGAGAGCGTTTACCGAGGCGATTTTGTTGTGTGTCACTATCAATTCTACTACCTTGTCTATTTCTAGGTGGACTACGAGGAGAGCTCCTGCGCTCGCCACGCCTTTCACTAATACGTTCAATATCATATCTACTTCGTCTATCTCCATCTGGACTTTTGCTTCGTGAAACGTCATCATGCCTTCGACGTTCAGCAGGCGCAACACTAGGGCGTACGCTGCGTCGTACAGTACCTCTTTCGCTGCGGCGCATACTTTCTCTTCGACTGCGATGCTCGCGAGGTGGATCGAGGTTCATGGTTGACGAGCGTGCGTCGTCTCTGGTCACCGAGGGCGTCCGCAGCACCCTGCGTGGCGGTTCTGATTTTCGATCCATTTAAACTTTTAAACATGAAGATCCCGCTTCTGAAGCTGATACGGTCGAACAGTAAAACTCCAGTTTTACAGATTATAAATTATATTTTCCAAAAATCACTATCACATTCACTAATACACTTTCACAATATATCCGCTTATTTAAGAGTTCCGCACTGTTCGGCTGTTGACGAGGGAATGCCGAGCCGACTGTTGAGTTGGCCTATTTATAACCTGCCTAAGGCATGATCGCGGACGTGGTATCGAGCAAAATTGATACCGAAATCGATACCAAACTACACGAATCGATAAATTAAATACAAATGTGATTTTATAATATTAAATTACGTAACAGAATGGATGTTTTTTTGTTTAACGTTTGATGGTCGGCGGTTTTTGTCTTATTTAAAGGCTGTGTCTATTTTATGATTGTTGACGATGTCAATTAGTAATGATAATACAACAAGTTTGTATAGTTCCCCAGAATAACTCTAAAGAAAAGGAAGTAACAACAGAGTGGGCACCATTTGGCGAATATGGCAAAATTTTTGCGACAAAATACTCTGACTCGCAACCCAATTATATTAAAGCCAGAGATTCCTAAAACATATAATCAGATGTCAGAATGCATCCTGCATATTTTTCATACGGAACTTCTTTGGTAGCTTGCTCTTCAGATAATTCATGTGAGAGGCTGTAGTTTCAAAGTGTTAGCACTTTTTGTGTTTAATTTTGTGGAATTTATACAAACCGTCTCCGTGCTTCGCAAGGCACGTTTTTCAAATTCAAATTCAAATTATTTATTATGCATACAATTTAAGTGACAATGATGGTACTCGTAACAAAAATATAATATAGATTCATTAAATTCTACCTTATTAGGCGTGCACAATATTAGATTAAGTATTTTATCATATAACTCATTCATAATTATTAATATTACAGTCAGATAAATTATGAAAAAATAGTAACAATTTGTAAATAATATTTCTTAATTAAATGCATGTCATATATTAGTAATAGAATAATAGTAAAAAAAAAAAAAAAAAATAAATAAATAAAGTAAATAAATAATTGATTCCATACATGTCAGACTTTCAAATTTAAAAATTCATTGACTGAATAAAAGGCTTTGTCAGAGAGCCACAAGTATAATTTCTTACTAAAATAGCTCAGCGGGATGGTTTTCATCTCACCAGGCAACCTGTTGAATATGCGTACAGCCATTGGATAACAGTTTCTTCTAAATAATTCAGTTCGTACAATTGGCATTATTAGATTATCCGGATACCTTCTGTTATAAGAAGGGTTATCACAATTCTTTTCAAACAAGTCAGAGTATATTTTCACAAAAACTTATATTTAAATTCTTAAGGTTAATTCTAATGGCCAAAAACGAGATTTGTGTTAGAATTTTTTTTATGCAATGATTATCTGCTATACTATACAATGACCCTGTTTGTGTGTATGTGTGTGTGTATGTGTGTGTGCCTTTAAGCCGCTGGTTCCAGTTGCTAGACGCAAGTCACGTTAAGCCGTTGGTTCCAGTTGCTAGATGGCAGTCGTTAAGTCAACTCAGAGGCCTTTATATGCAGCTTGAAAATTCTGACACTGGGGCTGGCTACTAGAATAACCTACACTAATCTGAACTTGGCCCCCATGTGTGGAGTACGGCCTTCACTTTACCCTATTGAAGAGACTTGTGCCCAGCAGCGGGGACGATGTGGATTTTTAAAACACGTTTCGAGTGCGCAATGAGTACATACGTCTATACATCATACACTTTTAACCTTTCAATTTAACATGCATCTCACAAACTGAGCATTTACGTAACAAAGTAATATCAGTAAGTATAATGTTTAGATGTTTTAGCACGCATGCGCAATAGAGCCTTCTCCATTTAGATACATTATGCTAATAGTGCTACTTTCTGCACTATATATCGTATTACTTTGTAGATTTTGTTAGATCAAGACATAATAATAACGACTGTCTCAGTGATTAGAGCTACCTAGCTACTAGGACGAGGGTCGTTGGTTCGATTCCCATTTACGGCAGAATTCGTATGATGAACAACAATATTTGCTTTGTCTAGATACAATACATACATTACATATTTAAAGTTTATAATAGTTTAGTAAAAGTAATTAAAATCTTAGTCTTTGAATTGTCTTAAAACATATTTTGAGTAATAATTAAACACTTTCTCTACAAGGAAATTTATTTCTACGTAACTTATCGTAGGTAATTACATATAATTATATATAAACCAACTTGAGCAGTTTGAGGAACTTTCTTCGTCATAAAATTAATTTCATAAGTTACTTCATACGGAAAGACTGAGAAAATAACAAAAATTTAAGGCTGTTCTCTTATCTATCTATGATTTGATATTTAATTTGCAATTTATTCATTCTGTTATGACCCCATTATTATTAAACACAATTTTTAAGTTATAGTACTATACTTAGGTATAATATATAATATTGTAATATACAGGGTGTAAGGGACAGGTTTCCAAAAACTTTAAGGGCTTGCTCAATAGACGAAACTGAACAAGTTTCCAAAAGATTTTTTTTTTCAGGAAACGAAAAAAAATTGGCTTCTCCATACAAACTGTCCAATCTTTATAATTTTGTATGGAAGTGCCAATTTTTTTCGTTTCCTGAAAAAAAAATCTTGTGGAAAATTGTTCAGTTTCGTCTACTGAGCAAGCCCTTAAAGTTTTCGGAAACCTGTCCCTTACACTCTGTATGAAAATTAAATATAATGAAGCATTACCAATAAATGAGTTATCTGTACAATGTAGTAGACATCCAATTATTTAGTAAATAACGAAATAACTTTTCCACAATATAACATGCTATGTTCGTCTCACTGATTGCTCCTATTAGTTATTACCTACTACACAAAGTAGCAATTTCACTTCTCGAAGGCCCCGAAGCCACACCTCAGATCCATGGTTAAATTGTTCTACAGCAGTTTTTCACAACATGCGATATTATATGAGGTTTCGATATCAATTGTGAGGACCTGCTTCTCATCAGATGTTAGTATTCCAGAATTTTTTAATAGCCTCTGTGACATACTATCTTAATTTAATAAGGTTTAAAATCTAAATCGCTACAAGTTACTTATCATGTATCATAATTAAACCATTTAAAGTTTAGATTAGTTGCCGGGACTCTTGACGTTTTAATTCTGAAATTAGTCGATAGTCGATTAAATAAAGAAAAATAGTTATTTTCTTTCGTAATCTTGAAAGAAAATATAAATTTTTCTTTGTTTTAAATAACTTTACTATTTTAGTACAAATTGTAGTGATAGTAGAATATATAGTGTGTGTCAATTATGTCGTCCGATATGAACCCTACTTCATCGTATCGTATCGTGTAAAAACAACCAATGCATTTCTACACCTACCGGCTGCATTCAGCTTGCATTATTACACGACCTTGCAGCTTTCTACGGGGTCAAGTGGAAGGCTCGGACGTGGAAACGGCAGGTCGAATAGCCAGTTTCACTATGACTTAAATGGGGAAGGAGATTTTATGCGTGTAATGCATGCTCTCTGGTCGAGTTGGAGGAGAAAATTAATAGCTTGTTTGAGAAATGTTTTGGCCATTACAAAGCGGTTTTGGATGCCGACTTCAGTTGTGATACTACGCGATATATAAGTTGGAAATTAAGTTTATACAGAGTGGCTTTTCATTTGATGAAAACAATCATTAAACTGAACTATTTATCCAAGGAAATAACTGAATAGTTGATTTGTAAAATACGACTGTATATAAAATAGCCAGTATACTTAAATACTTTTCAAGTTGTTAAATTTAAATTATCATTTAATTTTTATTTACTCAAAACAATTACAATATTATAAACTACATGTCAAAAATTTAAATTGAGTCAAAATCAATAATATCGTGATCTCTTTTACTCAACGACTGACCTCTTACTAATCCGAACTTTGACTCCAACAGTGAACTAAATAAAAAAAAACAGATTGAAAACTCGACCCGACACTGGCGATGCCGTTGCATTCGATTACGCAACCGACCAATATCGATTTTCCGGAAGAATCGATCGATTCGTTGTAATTGGCGACGCGGAGTCGATACCGCAAGTCGGCCAAGTGCTTGACAAATCGGACACTGGCTTGCTTGCTTATGGGTCACAATCACAGCTAAGAAACTGATGGGTTACAAGGAGATGGTACAAGATAATCGTAAACTTTTTACTCTGTTTCCCAAGAAAGCGGGTAATGTTTGTTTGGCTGAATTTGTAGCCGAAACTAGTTTGATTTGACTATAAACGTTTTAAATAGCAATAAATTCAATCAAACTAATTGTTTGAATTTTATTTCATACCAACTGCAATAAAGCTCACATCGTTCGTCCTAAGTTCCTAGATTTAAGCAGTTGGTCTTTCAGTTTAACAAATTAGAATATTATTACGCAGAGTATAAGTGTGAAGTTACGCAAGGACCAAAAGAAAGCAGATATAGGAACATGAGTCTTAAGATTAATATATATATATATATATATATCAGATCAGATATATATATATATATATCAGAATATGTATCAGATGTCTGAGTTTTTTTTTAATTGGGGTGCGTTTGACCGTAACACAGCTGTTGAAAATGAGTATGATCTATGAAAACTTAAAATGTCTTTTCAGTCTTATCTTAAGGGCCCCTAAGCTTTAAACATTCGGGTAAAGCTGACGCCGGCAGAGTTCCACTTGTCCGCATATTCATCATCATCATTTATGAGGAAAGGTTATTCCACTTCGAGTTGTTAAGAGGAATATTGACAGTATCGGCACGGGAACTATAAACGCCTTAAAACCTAGACTAGTTGGAACAAGAAATAACCTATTATCCAAATGAGATGAAAATAAGAATGATTCAATTGGAATGTGGCCCGGCGTCACCTTGAAGTTGCCGTCGCCTCTCGCTTGCCAATCTTAAAGCCTTAAGCTGGTCACAGACATTAGCTGCTCTGCTATACAGTATTTATACAGGGTCCTTCTAAAGTACCTGAAAAAAATTAACAGTGGGTTCTACTCATGAAACTGAACAACTTTCCCCAAGGCACCTATACTCAATTCGCAAAAAATTTTTTGGACTTCGCATACAAAATTGCCGGATCAGTTGACTGATTAGTATGGGAAGTGCAAAAATTTTTTTGCGAATTGAGTATTGGTTTCTTGAGGAAAGTTGTTCAGTTTCATGAGTAGAAGCCGTGCTTAATTTTTTTTAAGGTATTTCATAAGGAGCCCTTTTGTAACGATAACTTCACTCCCCTGCAGGCAAGATAAGGTGACGCTTGCTTGCGCCACGCAATACACATATTTAAGTGTACAAATGTCATATATTTGTGTATATGTAGTATAGTAATTTATAATAACAGGTCATTAGTAGTGTCCGGATTGTGGTAGTAGTTAGCGCTAGCCTGCTTTAGTCTGATAGTTGTACGGTTCCTGCCCAAGGCAAACGTTAAGGCGTGGGCTATGAAACAGAAAATTATTGTAAGGTGAATAAATTAAGATATGACATCGTCTATGAATGACCTAAGTGCAGAACAATACCTCTTGTCAAAAGTCTAACGTTTGCAGCTGATTTTAGAAATCGCTAAGTAATTGTTAGCAATACAACCTATTTAGTAGTTGATTCAGTGTCCAAGTATTTTTGGTACCACCAGCAACAATGCCGATCCAAATTGCAGGCTTTGGTATTTTCTTGCAAACAATAATCTTTTAGAGAAGTGGGGACCAGGACATGAATTCTCATTGTGTGGCATAATTAACTTTGGGCACCCTAAAGAAAACTGGAAATAATAATTATCTCCGATAGCAAAAACCACTTAATCGATTTTCACCAAATATAGCAAGGAAGTGCCGCGGTGTAATCAACTTTACAATGAATAAAAACTCTTTTAAATCTGTCCTCTATACGATGCCACAAACATATAAACATATGTTGCAAACGTATAAACACCTCTCTTTTGCGTAAGGTGCTAAAGGCTTTGCCACACCAAAAGCAGGTCAGTAGCAGCGCAGTTTAAATGCGGGCCCGCGCATGTTGTAATACAATAAATTATATGAAGTACGTCACACCTAATTTGAACGCGGGCCCGCGCTCAAACTGCGCTGCGCCGCGCCGCTCTGCAACTGCCGGACGACAAACCGGGCAGCTCGAGCGCGGGTCAGAAGCAGCGCAGGCGCGGCGCGGCGCAGTTTGATCGCGGGCCCGCGCTGCTGTATAACTATGGCAACCATGTTAGCATGCCACACCGGGGGCGGGGCGGTCGCAGTGCAGCGCAGCGCGACGACGCGGTTACACAGCAGTTGTATTTTTTTACAACCGCTTGATGGATTTAAACGAAAAAAATATCGCATTAATGCGTGGAAACAAAAATATATACGATTTCCGAGACAAATATTATAGAAATGTAACATTCAAGTAAAATTCTCTTTTTTGACTTAGAGCCAAAAGCAGCAAGAATCCGTTCGACATCTTGCAGCCAACTAACCTCCACCCATCAACGTCACACTGAACGCGGTTTTAACGCGGGCCCGCGTTAAAACCGCGTTGGAACTGCCGTCTGCATTCAGTGTGCCGTCTCCCGCGCTGCTACTGACCTGCTCCGCGTCTGACCTGCCTTTGGTGTGGCAAAGCCTTAAAACTTCATAGGTAATAAAAAATGTGGTTCTAGTAGGTAAGGAATGTACATAATCCTATAAAAGGTTGTAGTTTGTCCACGAAAAAGTTTAATCTTCCAAAACATTCGGAATCATCATCATATTACTCGCGTTAAAATAAAATTGTATAACGTTCCCAGGGTCCCAAATCTAATGCGGTGAGTTATTTCAATGAAAAAAAACCTCATTAATCCTTTACACCTTAAATTCCTAATCGCATCGTGATTTAAAAGAATGATCGCGGGAACTGAAGGTGGTAATTTGTCAATAAATTATAGAGTTTTTCTAACAGAATAAAAGTTAATGTAAAAAATGATATTATTTATTTATTTATTGGGATAAAAATATGAAAAAGCTAAAAAAATTGGAATTTGCTGTTTAAAAAATTCTTAAGTAGTTCGAGGTCAGTTTTTGGGAACAAGTATAATGAAATCACTCTTTACTTTTAAATCATTCTTATGTCATGTCAAAATCAAATTGTGTACTTATATTTTTCATTGAGTCTAGCTTCCTTTGTGAATTGACCACAGGTTCTTTTGAAATAGTTTTGACAGTTTTTAGTAAGAATCCCACAAATTAAATCCCTGAGTCCTATTCGACGCACTGGCTTTATCTGTAACAGGACTCAATGTTTCTGTACAAATGTAACACCTTATTTAAAAAATTTAAAGCGCCAAAAGTCTGATAAAAAAATGAGGCAAGCACCGAATACTGAACGGGGCACGCGATCGAACCCAAACCTGAGCCATTAGCGGCGCGGGCGCACCTACCTGCTCACAAAAAAGAAACACTGATACGAAAGTACAGGTGGACGCAGAAGTGATTGAATTTATTTTCTCTGTACATATTTAAATCATTGGACAATCGAATGAATACTCATACAAGGTTGTATTGTACTGTATGTGTATGTATCGTATAAATTGCGATACTATTTACTAGTCGTATTGGTTTCTGAAGCTTTTCATCCCAAAGAGCTCGCCTCCGTGGCCTTTTCCGAAGAACTGCAGTATCAACAGGTAATCAGTAACCACTTTCATTAAGTAACTAACATATAACATTTAACGACTACCTGATGGGAATATGACACTTCTTATTAAAACTCAATAACAAATAGAAGCAAGACTAATAAATAGGAACATAAATACTTACCTAGTACAAAAAAAATGCATTTATAAATTAATTAACATAATTTTTAGGAAAGGCAAAGCTTTTTTATTTATTTAACTGACTAAATAATATTATAATTTTAACCGTAGACATTTTCTACACGCCTGTACAATAATATTGGGAACCAAACTAGTTTGGAATTACACGCTCGCTTGGAATGTATCTGATTTGAGATTAAACTGCGTAAGTATGTTTTGAAAAGCCATGATAATGTAGCATAGTATAGCATAGCATACGTAACATAACTATTTCATAAATAAAATAATGGAAATAGAATACCATTGTAGGTATGAAAATAAAATAAATTATTGAGAATTAAACGTGTCGATATAGTCGATAAGTCTTAACACTTATAATTACTTGTATAAGGTTAGGATAGTATAAATTCATCTCTTTTGATCCACAAAGGCACAGTTATTGCCTGGGGCCATAGAGCTAGTTGTATTACAGCTAGTAAGTGCAAAAATCGACATATCAACTATTAAATATTTATTTCAAAGTCAGCGATCAGTCGAGGAAAGAACTGACCTCATCTGATGTGGGAAAAGTAAGTGAAACATTAAGATGAAGAATAAGAGGTACCGAATATCGGGAATATAATAGACAATTTCATGTCAAAAAGGTATTTTCCTTCAAGAGTGGCTAAACACCCCGGAAAGATTGGCTTACCCACATGGTTGTCTAAGTTACATGGGAAAATAGATTTCCAAGATATCGCCAGTGTTTTCACATCCAAAATCCACTAGATTTCTATTAGAAAATCCTTTTTGTTGCGTCTCCGAAGCACCAGGATGTGAGGTTAAGAACACGGAAAGTATTTTGAATAAAACATGTGAAAGTACTCGCGGAGAACACATACATATACATATACGTACATGCAGACAGACAAATCGATTGTTTTCACTTCATCGCGTGAATGCAACCGGTAAGAGTGAATCCAACGGGTAAAATATTAACACGGTCTTGTAACCGCAGCTAGATAGGTACAGAAGGTCTGTTTCCGCAGTTAGTTTACCGCACGCACAAAAAGGTCAAAAATGGCGGTTGAAACGCATCAGTTGGCAAAACGTTCGGGGACCAATATAAATATGGTTCTATCTGAATTTGGTTGGAGTCTCATGAACAAAATCTATAAAAATGTTACTTTCATAGTCCCAAAAGTTTGTTACTATTTCGATTAAATAAAGATAAGTGACAACTAATTCATTTGTTGGACTGATCGCGATCTCAATCAAATTTTTACTGTTCGCAAATCAAATGAGAGTTTTCGCTGTTGCAGCCGCATTGCTCGCAAAAGAGAAATAACATACAAATAACATACCTTATTTAATGACAGGCTAGGGGCTAACATATAATACCTACGTATAAGTTAATATGCACTTTAAACTGAGCTGACTTTCTGTTCCTTGCTATTACGTGTGTGTGTAGTGTAAGTTAGTGTTTCTGTTTCTTTTGTTTAGAATAACAAACGTATGCTAGGTGAATAGAAAATGTGAAACCTTTTCAATATTCACAAGGAAATGTGTGAAGATTATTATAATATGCTGAAATAGAATATTCTAATCTAACACATTCTTCCCATTGACATTAAAAGAAACGAAGACTATGTTAGAAGAATTTGGCAGCTTATGAAATTAGGTAAAGAATTAAGAATATTATTATGAGATTAAGCTGTTAACGTTGAGCCGTGTGTGTCAGTTACTATCAGTAGATGGCAGTTAAGCCCTATCAGAGATCTTAGGCGGCTTGAAGCTTCTGATATTTGGGTTAATCACTAGCCCCATAACCTCCAACAACCCGGGATTGGTGTATGACCGAAGTTATGGAAGATACAGGCTGTTAACTTCTAAAATTCGTGGGAGTATGCAGAAGTTACGCTATTTTATTTATTGCTAGGAATGCTTTGGCTATCACAGACATAATTATTGTAATTAGAAGCCTTGAAGATTAAAACACAATGAAAGTACCTTCATAAAAAAGGCTTCAACCTACAAAGTCAGTGAATACATCTAACACCGGATATAAACAATAACAAACGCGTATGCAAAACAATGATTAATTAATCATCAAAATTTACATAAATAACGACGATTGGTTATACAATAATATGCAAATAACAAAAAGTGTTGAATAATTTCAGCATTTATTATGTTCTTGTGTTTTGCTTTCAAAGAGAATAGGAAATCAATTCTATTCATTACTTCCTTCCTTTCATATTGAGTGCTAATCAGGGAAGTAATACAATACAACAGAATTTGCCGTCAAATACAAGAGTGTCGCCAGCCGATGGTCCAGGGGGGCAAGTTTGTGGAGTATGGAAAAGTATAAATCGTAGGTGTACAGTACATTCAAGAAGCACATGAAGCTTTTAGTGAGTCTTGCCTCTGCCTACGGCGATTGCCATAAGAACGAACGTTACAAAGTCCTCTGTATAAAGCTCCACAATACAATAAATAAAATTTTGAACTCAATATGTGCTGAACTCAAAATTTGGAGATTTCATACAAATTGATAATTCTTTAGATAATTATTCTTTATTCTCCAATTGATAATTTATTAGGATTTCAGCTTTAATGATTAAAAGTTGTTCGGTATGATATGACAAACAAAAGCCCTAATTAATGGATGCTACATATATATTTTACTATACACTACATTATACACTATACACTACATTATATACTGACAAAACATGTTTTGAATTTTGTTTAATCGATTCTCTTTCTTTTAAGAGACGCCACAAACTAAAGGAGAGCTTTAGTTTGTGGCGTCTCTTAAAAGAATTGCCAATGTCATGTCAGTCATTTTCACTGATGTTTTACCAAGAATCTTTGTTGGAAAACTATCACTGACTATACATATAAAAATAAATTCGAATGCTATAATATTAAGACACGTAAATCGCTTTTCTAACCACCGAGCGTGACGCTATTAGCAAACAGTGCACGTATGGTGCGTCCGCGCAGCGTACGTTCACTCCCACCCGGTGAAGACCTTAACCTCAAGAAGACTGTATTTTACACGACTGCCCTAGACGAGGGTAATATTTTTCTTCTGGAGATATACGTATGTATGTATGTTCATTTCATAGTTACTACCTGTAGCAACAACTACGATAGTTGTTAAAATGGTCGATGTCGATTCGTGTTGCTAGATTGATAATTTGATCGAGTTTAAGATTACCAAAATATTGTTATAAAGAAATTGTGTAATATTTATGAAAGATTTTATAAATATTTCATAAATATTACACAATTTATTTCTTCAAGAACATTCTGAAACAAGATGAAACCTAAAATTGATTTAATTTTATTTGTAAAAGCTGGCCAAACTTTGCTTTTCATTTCAATAAGCTTATCAGTCCATCCACTGAGAAGAGAATATCTGAATTCCAGATAAACAATATCATTAAATATGTAATGAGAATTTAAAACTGTATAGGTATATTATTTACAAATAATAAAGAATATTTCTTATATTTGTTTAGTTATTAAACACAGTTAAGAAATCCAGCTGTGTTGACACAAAATTAAGTCAATTAGCCTTAATCTTCAGTCGGTCGAGTTTCGTGTGCAGTATGTTTGCATTATGATAGTTGGATGGTCCCTGGTAGGTTTTTAAACCACAAAATTAGTAAATTACTTTTTATCTGACTACGCCACAGCAAGAAAGATCAAGGGTAATGTTTTTAGCCGCAGGAAGCCTTAGTGAAAGCCGTTGATGGTAATGTAAAGCTATCATACATTTAAACGAAATGTGGTCTAAAATGAATGCCTGTTTTCCAAAATTATGAAAGTATTGTAATACTATATTATGTAAATGACAAAGATGTATGGACATGTATAAATCCTCCAGCTTAGTTCCAGTAATGACATGAACTTTATTAGAAATTAAGACAGTATCTTTTGAAATATGTGATGAAGTGAGTTTCTTTTGCACTTAAAGTCTCTTCTCACTTAGCTAACATTTCCTGAAACGTTGAATATGTAAGTCTCGAGTAGTAGAAACTTTATACTAGGTAGAAAAAAATAAAACGATCTAACAGAATGTGTACAGCATCTGTGTACATAACAACTTTTGATTTTGATTGATTTTTGAATTTTTTGAAGATTTTTGTATTGTCGATTATACATAAATAGATAATTCAATTCTTGGTAAGTCCACTTCCATTTTCGGTATCATCATCACTTAGCATCAGAT
The DNA here is from genome assembly GCA_958295455.1 of Coleophora deauratella. Lineage (NCBI taxonomy): Eukaryota > Metazoa > Arthropoda > Insecta > Lepidoptera > Coleophoridae > Coleophora > Coleophora deauratella. The sequence goes on along the minus strand of OY282409.1, from coordinate 4,542,976 downwards.
GAGATGATGCCAACGGCTTGCCTATTGTGGATTTAAAAAAGGTACCTGAACAATTTAGCGATAAAACTGAAAAAAGCGAAACACAAATAAGCCGCAGTTTTTCAACCTAAACCGTTTACATTTACAACTCATTGTTCTCGTAATATGTTTGTAGGCTTCTAAGGTGACTTACTTAGCAGTAACCACTACCATTGTTCCATTACTGTTATCACCCAGCGATTACATTCTAGTAACCGCGGAAGGTCATCTGATCTCACTGATAACAAGTATACGTTACACGTTGAAAATTACACGTTACGCTGGCTGACCATCTTGACTAGATCGGAAGGTACATAGATGATTCGCGTGCAAATCGTAGGTAGGTGTTATTAGTTGATAATCATGTTTTAGTGTTAATATATCTAGATATCTACGTTAACAACCTACATCGTTTCCATTGCTGGGGCGCGGGTCTCTTCTCATAAGTCTGAAGGAACGATATATAGAGCTAAGGTAGTCTGTAAAGCTCTAAAATGACAAATTGAAAATTTTTAGGGAAAATCAAAAGGGTCCTTGAGACAAGTTGTTCATATTAGGCAATTAACTTATATCTCGGTAACGTAACAATTTAGGATGTTTCTCTCTATACAATTTTTGTTTGTATTGCTGTCATATATCGATTCATGCAAATTTCATGGGTGGCTGCTGTATTTAAAAAAAAATGGCGGACAGTAGGTAGGCCAGTCTACATACTAAAATATTCCAAGCCCTTTTAAAATTATTTCATTATAGTTCATTCCAATCAAAAAAAAGCAAAAGGCAAACAAACATAGTATGCATCTGATATTGACATGCGTCAGTTCCATAGTATGTTTGTTTACTTTTTGCTTTTTTTTATTGAAATGAACTATACTTACAAGTGCTTTTCTCATTTGAATCCATTCTATAACTTCTTTTTAGAGGTTATAAACTATTATTTTTATTTGCAAGTTAGTGTATAAGCGTTCTATAGGATAAACGATCTCATTATCATCAGGCATATCGCTAAAACCTTTACTTCATATTTGACTTTGACGATTTTGAAATGAACGCTATTAACTTTCATGTTTGCTATGTTTTTATGGTTTCAATTCATGTCAATGATAAGAACATGTCAAGGTAGCGCAATATTTACAATGATTCAATAACTGACATGCTGTTCGAACACCGAAAAAAATATGTATAATTATTTCACAAATATTTGAGATATCTACCGTGCAGAACACATAAGAGTGATTATTTTCCTGAGAGCAGAATTTTCCATTGTAAATCTTTAGTGTGTATAGGGACACTGCATTGTCAGGTAAATCTTACTTTGATTCTGAGACAGCAACTAAATAAATCCAATCGTACATTTTAAAAGAAAAATTTCGTTTTAATGAAATTATGCAACTATCGCCATATATAGACGTCCATCTTCAATAGATTATACATGAATTTCTCATTATGTCAGCAAACAATCGCAGTGGGGGTTATTGAAAGCTTTCTAAGGCTGCGGCTGTTTGGGTTTCACACGTTTTTCGGATATGTCAATTTGACAGGTGACATAAGAAAATACATACCTTATATTCTAATCGATCTTGAGAAAAATTACGTAGCAGCGTGAGAAAGTCTTTTAACTAAATTGCGACTTATTGTTTGAATTAAAAATGTGATTTAGTATCCTCTAAAGAATTTTTATACAGTATAAGTGAGTCGTGGATTCGATTTGCAGCCAGAGAAAATATTTCTGTGATGAGCGGACTTGTTTGCTCTGTGTCTGGGTGTATTATACCTTTATATATATGTATATCAGTCTCTGGTCTCCATAATACAGGAAATCCTAGATTTTCGCTAGATGACTGTGTGTAATTCGTTCCGGGATAAGATGTTATGATCTTCTTCTTCCATCGAGTCGATAATTCATTCTATCTATTTATCCTAAACTTAATATGTAGTTTATTCTGGACTTTCTCAGTAACTTATTTTAAGTTGTATGTAATTTATTCATTATTATTTTTAAACATCATTAAGTAATTATAATCCTCAACGTCAATATATCGTACAACCATTCAGATATTTTTAATAACGGCTTACGTAACAAACATTATATCAATTTAACCAATTTCAAATCTCCTATCACTTTACACTTCCTAAAAGTAATGGCATTTTAACAACGCAATTAAATTAAACGTTTTATTAAATGTACAGTAAGATTCACATATTACTATCATCAATCGAACCACTATGTTAAATAACACTTAAAATACATACTCTACTTTTTAATCGCCAATCTAAAAAGAAAGGCGTGTCTGTAGTAGCTTTCAAAAGGGTATATTTTTAATACGGTTTGTATATTTTAAAATACATTTCATTGTGGTAGTCCTAATGCGGACAAGACTCTGTCAGTAATATTGACAGTATTTTCAAGTAATCGCAGTATTTACTGACAGTAGTGTTTGGAATGAAGAACTGACGGTAAGTAATGATACCGAGCGATGGAATGACAATCTTTTGATGTAAAAATACTGTCAATGTTACTGACAGCGTCTGGCCCGCTTTACTGTTTGAAGATTAAGATTTTTGAATTTAAAAATTTTGAGAAAAGCAGAACATCCATACGTTAGATTTGTGTAGATGTCATGTTTTAATAGATGTATTTTTTTTTAAATGTGTTGGAGGGAGTTTCTTTAGGGCCCACCGTTTCTTCTCACTCCGCAAACACTTCCCGAAACGGCGGGTATACGAGTTCCGTGTGGTAGGAACCTCGTATTAGGTAGATAAAAGAATGACGTTCGAAAAGTGTACACTGCTACGTGACATAAGAAAATACATACCTTATATTCTAATCGATCTTGAGAAAAATTACGTAGCAGCGTGAGAAAGTCTTTTAACTAAATTGCGACTTATTGTTTGAATTAAAAATGTGATTTAGTATCCTCTAAAGAATTTTTATACAGTATAAGTGAGTCGTGGATTCGATTTGCAGCCAGAGAAAATATTTCTGTGATGAGCGGACTTGTTTGCTCTGTGTCTGGGTGTATTATACCTTTATATATATGTATATCAGTCTCTGGTCTCCATAATACAGGAAATCCTAGATTTTCGCTAGATGACTGTGTGTAATTCGTTCCGGGATAAGATGTTATGATCTTCTTCTTCCATCGAGTCGATAATTCATTCTATCTATTTATCCTAAACTTAATATGTAGTTTATTCTGGACTTTCTCAGTAACTTATTTTAAGTTGTATGTAATTTATTCATTATTATTTTTAAACATCATTAAGTAATTATAATCCTCAACGTCAATATATCGTACAACCATTCAGATATTTTTAATAACGGCTTACGTAACAAACATTATATCAATTTAACCAATTTCAAATCTCCTATCACTTTACACTTCCTAAAAGTAATGGCATTTTAACAACGCAATTAAATTAAACGTTTTATTAAATGTACAGTAAGATTCACATATTACTATCATCAATCGAACCACTATGTTAAATAACACTTAAAATACATACTCTACTTTTTAATCGCCAATCTAAAAAGAAAGGCGTGTCTGTAGTAGCTTTCAAAAGGGTATATTTTTAATACGGTTTGTATATTTTAAAATACATTTCATTGTGGTAGTCCTAATGCGGACAAGACTCTGTCAGTAATATTGACAGTATTTTCAAGTAATCGCAGTATTTACTGACAGTAGTGTTTGGAATGAAGAACTGACGGTAAGTAATGATACCGAGCGATGGAATGACAATCTTTTGATGTAAAAATACTGTCAATGTTACTGACAGCGTCTGGCCCGCTTTACTGTTTGAAGATTAAGATTTTTGAATTTAAAAATTTTGAGAAAAGCAGAACATCCATACGTTAGATTTGTGTAGATGTCATGTTTTAATAGATGTATTTTTTTTTAAATGTGTTGGAGGGAGTTTCTTTAGGGCCCACCGTTTCTTCTCACTCCGCAAACACTTCCCGAAACGGCGGGTATACGAGTTCCGTGTGGTAGGAACCTCGTATTAGGTAGATAAAAGAATGACGTTCGAAAAGTGTACACTGCTACCTACTTCGAATAAAATATTTTCATTTTCATTAATGCACTAACAACGAAGATGGGTATGTCATTTCCCTATATACGTGATAGTGGGTGATGATAAAACAACCGTTAAAGAGATCAATCGTGGATTTTCTTTTATTTTGTTACAACTGAATACTCGTACATATTTTCTACATCTAGGAGACAACATACAGGGTGATAACAAAAGTCTGGAAATATTTTAACAGTGGCTTCTACTCATCAAACGGAACAACTTACCCAAGAAGCTCATGGTCAAAAAGCAAAAAAAAATTTTGGACTTTTCATACAAATCCGTCAGCTGGTTGATGAACTTTGTATTTTACCACTGTTAAAATATTGCCAAACATTTTTTTATCACCCTGTATAGGCCTGTGAGTGTACATATTGTTATTTATTGTTAAACAAATTGCTGATGACTACATAATGACCTCCGATATAATTATATTGCATAACGGAGGCCTAGAGCTAGAAATGTTTATCTCGACATAACAAGCATTTTTAATTGATTGGCGTATAAATCAAATTGGTGTTGAAGGGACCTGTTTCTCATTTGAATGCGCCGAGAATAGTAATTGGATTTTTAAAGTGCAATTATGTACTGTTGTTAGTTTAGTTTTTTTGAACTATATAGGTTATTTTATGTCGTTTTTGTTATCACTAGATGGCAGCCGCTAAGCCATGTCAGAGGCCTTATAGGCGGCATAAAAACTTCTGACACTGGGGTTGGCCACTAGCCCCACAACCTATGATTTGGGAAGAGACCCGTGCCCCTGCAGTGGGGACAAAATGGGTTGTTAACGATAGGTTATTTAAAAAAAAATAACTTTCTATATTTTCAATAGTGCTTTTTTGTCAGTGATTAAGATATCAAACAGTTAAAAGTTAAACAAAAACAACAGTTTAAAGCCAATATTACCAAATTAAACAATATTTTTAGCAGGTGTTATTGGGGTATGCTTAAAATACTTCAAATGCTACTTTATTAAAATTTAATTTCCCTTCTTTGCTTCAGTATTTACTACAAAATCTTTCATTTATACCTCACCTCTACAAATAATTTAGGATTGGAAAAAATATTTTTGGGGTTCGTTTCCAACCCGCCTCCCCAAAAAATAAACAGACATACACATTACACACAATCGAAAAACATCGCCTTCCACTTGGGAGGTCGGGTAAAATCATTCGTTAAACAATTAGAAATATATTTATTAGTATGTACTTACAAATCGAAGACTCCAAAGTTCAGGAGAGACACCTGTAATAAAAAAAATGTATTGAGTACATCTATCAAATTAGATTTATTATTATTAATTACCATAGGAGGAGATGGACTGACAGACAGGCATCTTTACCTTTGTCATATCCATACATACAATACTTTCAGAGTCTAACAAAAAATGGCAATATGTTTAGTTGGGCTCCTCTTATGAAAGCACAAAAGCGACCGTTTTTCCTTTAAATGAATAAAACTTCACCCTGAATATTTCCTAATTATTACTTTCTAATGTCATGAGTCAATTATCAATGAAACCCTCCCAATTCTACGAAGAATACCCAACAAAACAACACGCAAAGAATACACAAACCCTACCCAATAACGTTGTCACATACTAAATTGACATGTTAAATAGAAATTCCACCAAGCCCTGTTCGTTTCGTCTGCAGACAGGTACACTCAGACGCAGAGTCATCTCGTGTCGGTGAAAGCTGTCCCCGCCTTTTACAGTTCGCTACTAGAGTATGTACAGTCAGAACCCAGAAAGTTTACTAATGTTTAACTTTATTTGGACGACGGATAATTTTATGAGAAAGCTTTATTTCTGTGGTTTAGCTTTGTATATCTGTCTCTTTTGTATAGATCTTGAATGATATAACGAAGTTGTATTTATTACAATAAAGTATATTGAATTGAATTGAATTGAAGTTAAACCTCTTATTTTTGCTATTATTATGTCTAATAACCGCGCGTTCATGAGTAAGGGTGATTACTGAAGTCAGGTGGGTAGATGAATAAGTAATAATGTAAGCTATAAGTTCAAAGTACGACGTCTTTTTGATCTACTTGATATTGTAATAATCATATTTTTTTCTTTTATTTCTTGAAAACTATTAACGCCCTAATATAAATACAATAACTATAACTGACAATGCTTTCAAATATAGTTAAAAATAAAATTTAAAAATAAAACCGCAACAAATCACACACCGCCATCTGGCTCCATACTAGGATCCTCTGTAATAATTAATTATGAAACTATCCATAATTCCAAACTTAACTTTTGTCAAATAGATACCTATTTATGAAATATCCTTTCAGATTCACATATTGCGCACAGAGTAGCGTGAATACACATGCAGAATACCAACCTAACATTCGGGGCGACATCGACATAAGTAGGTGATTATTGGGCATTCTAGCTCACTTTTCGTTCGCGTTTGTGCTTTCGCACCGCTCACTCAAAGTGATCTAGAATCCCAATAATCATGACATGTCTTGCTAATAGTTGTATGTGTATGTTAAGTATAAACACTTTGTTCCAGTAAATTTCCGTATAAAGAATAGATATATAAAGCTGAATAAATAAGTTATATTTCATTATGTAATTACACCTGAACAAGTTAACACTTTTGAAGTTTGAGACATGAAATTTGTGAAACAACTCCATTCTTTGAAATTAGATAAAATTGAATTAACACAAAGTAAACCAGTCTACCGTCATGGACCACTTTTACCTGATACTATACGCTGCATAATTGCAGGTCCTTCTAATTTATTGTAGCGTTTGTGATCAAACTATAAAAAGTAGAGCTTTCTCATCTCATTTGCGGAGTAATTTACATAAAAATAATAATGCAGTTGAATTAAATGAATGTATAGAAAAACTAAGTTCTGCGTTCCGTAATCGTATAGCATCGTACAGAATACGAGTCCCTAAAAGTTCGTTAGAGGAGGTGGCGCGGCTCGCTCCAGGCACACTTTGTTCCAGTAAATTTCCGTATAAAGAATAGATATATAAAGCTGAATAAATAAGTTATATTTCATTATGTAATTACACCTGAACAAGTTAACACTTTTGAAGTTTGAGACATGAAATTTGTGAAACAACTCCATTCTTTGAAATTAGATAAAATTGAATTAACACAAAGTAAACCAGTCTACCGTCATGGACCACTTTTACCTGATACTATACGCTGCATAATTGCAGGTCCTTCTAATTGTGGCAAGACAAATCTCATGGTTGGTCTTCTTTTGCATGAAAATGGACTTAAATTTGAAAATCTTTATATTTATTCAAAAACTTTATTCCAACCAAAATATATATTCCTTGAAAGAGTATTTCAACTTGTACCCGACATAAAATTTGTGAAATATTGTGGAAATGAGGAAGTGATAAATATTCATGAAGCAACTCCCAATTCTATCATACTATTTGACGACATTTCTTGTGAAAATCAAAACAACGTTCGTGAATTCTTTGCAATGGGAAGACATAAAAATATTGATTGTTTTTACTTAAATCAAACATATAGCAAAATTCCAAAGCAACTTATACGAGATAATGCGAACTTGATTATTGTTTTTAAACAAGATGATGTTAATTTGCATCACGTTTATGATGAACATGTTGGTGCTGACATGACTTGGATGCAATTCCGAGACATGTGTTCAAAGATTTGGAGTGAGCCTTACAGTTATTTAGTGATAAATAAAGACTGTGAAAAAAATAATGGATGTTACAGGAAGAAATTTGATACGTATGTTATCATAGACTGAATGAAATATCTACCATTATATGAACAGAATAAAATATAAAACCTATGGTTTTTATCATCAGTATTACTTAGACATAACCAAGAGGAGAACGTGTCAATGATGGAAGAAGAATCACTTTTAAAAAAACAAATAATTACATCAGCTGCCGCAGTAAAGCGTAAAGTAAGAATGTTACGAGATTTAAAAGAAACTAGTGACATGGTTTTAGAGTCAGCTTTGAAACCAATAACAGAACCATTAAAACGAATTGCTAATAAACAAAAAATTGCAGATGACAATTTTAGCACCCCTATATCTACGTCTAGAGTAAAAAAGTGTATAATAAATAAAGATAATAATATCTCATCTATAAAACGTAAGCGTTTATCAATGAATACATTAAGGGGAAAGAGTTTTAGTAATACTTCAGATGATTTGTATTCTGCCGATGATGAAAGTGGTCCCATAATGAATCTAATTAGCAGCGATATTCAACAAGATAATTTGAATGACACGATTCTAAATGATTATGAAAATGATAAGAGTATAAATGTAGATAATAAACTGACAAAACTTAACGAAAGTGGTGAGACTTCGTTATCTGATGAAAGTGTTAGCCCTCAACGTTGGTGGTCGCTGTTTGAAGAGGTCCCAGAAAAGATTCCGTTTGGCGTCAGAAGAGAAAGAGGCAAACTCATGATCGGCTCAACAAGAATGACAATTGATGATAAGGAAATTATTGTGGGTAGTAACAAATATAAAAACACTCCAGGATTAAGAGAATTATTACTCAAAAAGACACCTGAGTTAGATCTTATTACTGAAGACGATAAAAAAATATACAAGTCAATATTACTAGCCACAAACGCTCATCGAAGAGATTATGATCCTACCAAGCCTATTAAAAGTAACAAAGGTTTTAAGTATACACAAATAATTAAACCCCTGTTCATTAAATTATCTAGAAATGCAGCAACAACTGAAAGTGAACCAGAAAAAGAAGGGCAAGGTTTACCGATTACGAAAAAATTTAATAAAGACGTAGATTACATATACTGGGATGATCCAAATGAGTTAGTTAATCGCTTGAGACTATTAATTGCTTCTCGTGATGCTGGTAACACAGGACTGAATAACGAAATAATTTCCATTATAGAGGAGCTAAAAGAAACTGGTATCATTTAAATAAAACCAATATATAAATGAAATACCGATTTTTATTTCTCATTCATTATTCAAAATTTGTACATTAAAGTCTCCTGAGAGATGAATGTCGATAAATTTGGCCATCATGTTCATAAAAGATTACGTGTTTCTACAGAAAATTTCGATAGTCACCTCGTTTTAGTGAGATTTGAAAATGGGGATTATGATTTTCATTCATCACATTTAAAAGGAGTGAAGACACCTATAGAATCAAAAGATGCAGCAAACAAAGAATATGTTGATAGAGAACTAGAAAAATATTGTACACTTCAGCAAATGCAACAAGAACTAAGTAATTTAAGATCTAACCTATTATTAGTTTTAAGCAAACAAGTTGATAATAATAAGAAATCAAAAATTGCTCCTCCTTCAAAATGAGTAAACAACAAGTTGTAGATGAAATCCATAAAGGTGCAAGGAAAAATTTCGCTCGTCGGCATGTTATTCTAAAAGGGATTGATGATTTATGGCAAGGAGATCTAATCGACATGCAAAAATATACGAAAGAAAATAAAGGATTTAAGTATATTTTAATTGTCATAGATGCATTTTCTAAATATGCATGGTGTGTTCCAGTAAAATCTAAAACTAAATGGGAGATTACAAACGCTTTTGAAAACGTACTTAGAGAAGGACGTATTCCTTGTAATCTTCAAACAGACTTTGGAAAGGAATTTTATAATGATTCATTTCAGACATTAATGAAAACTTATAAAATAAATCATTATTCAACATATTCGATAAAGAAAGCATCCATCGTTGAACGCCTTATCAGAACCATAAAAAATAAACTTTATAAATACTTTAGTCTAGTAGGCAATTATAAATGGATTCATTTGCCTTTAAGTAACATTGTAAATTTGTATAATAATACTATACACCGTACAACAAAATATAAACCAAACGAGGTTAATATTAATAATCAGGTATCAGTTATGAAAAACATTGAATGTTCTAAAAAGCTCATAAAAAAGAAACCAAAATTAAAAATTGGAGATCACGTTAGAATAAGTAAATACAAAAGCAGTTTTCAAAAAGCATATACACCTAATTGGTCTACTGAGATCTTTAAAATAGTAAAAGTTAATAATACAATTCCAGTTACTTACAAAATTGAAGACCAGCGGAAACAGAGAATATTAGGAACATTTTATGAACAAGAACTACAAAAAACAAAGCATCCAGATATATATTTGGTAGAAAAAGTTTTAAAAAAGAAAGGCAATAAACTGTTTGTTAAATGGTTAGGTCTTAATAGTAACGAAAATAGTTGGATAGACCAAAAAGCTATTATTTAACAGTATAAATTTTGCTCACGCACAAACCCATCTTCAGTCGCTTTTCAGTTATGCAAGGCGGAGGTCTTGTTAATAATATAATAAATAATTTACCGTTTGAGTTACATTTACCAGGATATAATTACTGTGGTCCCGGCACTAGATTACGTGAAAGGTTATTACGAGGAGATAGAGGAATTAATCAGTTGGATGACGCTTGCATGCGTCACGACATCGCATACTCACAATATTCAAAACTAAAGGATCGACACAAAGCTGATTTAGAGTTATTAAACATGGCGAAAAAAAGGAGTCAAGCAAGTGATTCAAGTAGGGGGGAAAAAATTGCATCGTGGTTGGTATCTAAAGCCATGAAAACAAAATTAAAATTAGGTGGTGGAGTACACAAATTTAATACTATCGTATCTAAAATACGATCACAATTGAGAAAATTCAAACCAAAAGACAACAAATCAGCAATCAAATTTGCTTATGCTGCAGCGAAAAAATTTTTATCAAGAAACTCAAGAGTGCGTATGCCACGTGTAATTCCAATACCAAAAACAGGTGGTGTATTGCCACTGATTCCGATATTCGCAGGACTGTCGGCGCTAGGATCTTTAGCTGGAGGCGCAGCCGGTATTGCTAAAGCTGTTAATGATTATAAAGCTTCTAAATATCAATTACAGGAATCTGAACGTCACAATAAAATGATGGAAGCCATAGCTCTTGGAAAGGGGTTGTACATTAAACCATATAAAAAAGGCTCAGGTTTATTTTTACCAAAAAACTAGAGAAAAGGTTACCCAATCATGCATTGACCGATTTCGATATTTTAAAATATGCCGAAGGTATTCCATATTTCAGAGGTGTTTATATGAGAGACCGTCTGCCGAAGAAACCAAGACAAATAGAATGCGCGGTTCTTAATTTGGATAGTTTTAAAAACAATGGAACTCATTGGGTAGCCTACGTTAAAATAGATAAATATTGTGAATATTTTGATAGTTTTGGAGACTTGAAACCTCCCTTAGAGTTGGTTGAATATTTTAAAAAGTGTAATATTTTTTATAATTATAATAAGTATCAGAGTTTCAATACTGTAAACTGTGGTCACTTATGTTTGGCTTTCCTTAACAACTTTTGGAATGATATGGGTATAAAATAAGATTATAGTGATAACCACTACCATTGTCAAAATGTCTTTCACGCTGTCAATATCCAGCACGTCGTCATCTCTGACTACAAATTACTCGCCACCTCTTCAGCTAGATGGGGAATATGAGTGTGGGCTTCTATATTTATCCACATTTAACTCTATACCAAATATAGATAATAGAAATAACATATTTTTTTATGGGGATAACGAGGTCGTAGAAGTACCTGAAGGATCGTACGAACTATGCGACCTTAGTGATTTCTTGCAAAAAAGTGTTAAAGATTGTTCATTAAAATTGTCTTGTAACAATAATACTTTAAAAACCACACTTATCTGTACAAAAGATATACACTTTGGAAAAAGTAATTCTCTTGGAAAAATTTTAGGATTTGGAAATGATACTCTAAAAGCTAATATATTACATGAATCCCGGTATCCTATTAACATTCTATCAACAACCGTGCTTCGAGTCGAATGTGATATTGTCAGTGGATCTTTTGTAAATGGAAATCCGTCTCATATAATTCATGAGTTTGTACCTAATGTTCCACCAGGCTACAGAATCATCGAAATTCCAAAAAATATTATTTATTTTCCTGTCAATCAAAACAGTATTAGTTGTATAAATATAAGAATCTTGGATTCTTATAACGAAACAGTTAATTTGAGAGAAGAAGAAGTACAGTTATATCTACATCTTAAAAGAAAATGATAAATTTTCATAAATATTCAGTACCAGCTCCGCATTCATTCAGTAGACATACTGATACCAGAAGGATAACACCTCCGAAAACATTTAAACAAAAAAGGAAAACAAATCCCCGTAAAAAATTAACACAAGAAAACAAGAAATTTCTGAAGTTAATTGGATTACTAAAATGAATATCCTAAACGTGACAGACCCTCTTACTTACGATAACTCAATAGAAAGTTACGAGTTTCATTCTTATAAGCCTTACGTGTCTAGTTTTAATCACAACGATGAAATCCGCATACCGATTAATCAACAAGATTCATACCTACTACCGGCAGAAAGTACGCTATATGTCGAAGGTGTTATTCGTGGTCTAAACGAACAGACGAAGACGGCGTTGCCATATTTTCACTTTACGAATAACGCGATACTTTATCTCTTTCAAGATATCCGTTATGAACTTAACGGAATAGAAATAGACAAAGTGAAAAACACAGGGATCACAACCACTATGAAGTCTATTTTATCAATGAATGAGAGTGAAGCTAAAATGTCTAAATACTGGGGTTGGAGCGTTGATGGTATAAAACACCCACAATCCGAGTTTTCGGTATCCATTCCACTAAACAAAATACTAGGGTTTGCTGAAGATTATAATAAAATTATAATTAATTGTAAACATGAATTAATTCTATTAAGACATAATACAAATTTAAATGCAATAAAATTAAACACGGGGGAAGTTATACAGGATATTACAATACGCAAGATAGTTTGGCGTGTCCCACACATTAAAGTTTCGGATCGGGAAAGGATTAATTTACTTCGTCATTTAGAAAAAGATCGTCCCATTCAAGTTGTATTTCGAAATTGGGATTTGCACGAGTATCCCTTGCTTCCAAAAACATCAAAACATTCTTGGTCGATAAAAACATCATCCCAGATAGAAAAACCAAGATACATAATTTTAGGACTGCAAACCAAAAGAAAAAATAATGTTAATAAGGACATGTCACAGTTTGATCACTGTTATCTGCGTGATGTTAAAGTGTTTCTAAATTCTGCATATTACCCTTATGAAAATATGAACATAAGTTTTGCTAATAATAATTATTCCTTAATATACGAGCAATATGCGAAATTTCAACAGTTTTATTATGGTCGTCGACCAGAACCGTTGTTAACTTTTGAAGAATTTAAAACAAAAGCACCTTTATTTGTGATCGACTGTTCACGTCAAGTGGAGTGCCTTAAGTCAGGGGGCTCCGTGGATGTGAGGCTCGAGATAGAAAGCGAAACGGACTTACCTGAGCAAACGACTGCTTACTGCCTCATTTTAAACGATTGTATCATAGAGTACAAACCACTGAGTAGTGTAGTAAAGAAGATATCATGAATGATATTATTTTCGTAGACGTTCAAGGTTTCAAAGACCGCTCAAATCATTTTATCGTAAAAGAATTGGCTTTGGCGACAGCTGAGTATACTCAAACATTTTTAGTAAAACCTCCATATCCATTTTCAAAACTAAACTATGAAGAGAGAAGACAGGTGACTTGGATAGAAAAAAACAGATGTATTTTATGGAAAGAAGGCTATATCGATTATCAAGAATTTCATAGATTGATGAAGTCGATATTATGTTTCAAATCTATTTTCGTTAAAGGCGAGGAAAAAGTTCAATGGCTTAAAAAAATAAGTCGTGAATGTAAAATTGTTGAAATCGGTGGAAAAGGATGCCCAAAATTCGAAACGTTGTATGAAAAGTTTTGGAAAGACAACTTTGTTATCAACTGTGCTCATCATAAAAAATATTGTGCTCTTAAAAATGTTTTGTGTTTAAAAAAGTGGTTTCATGAAAACAATTTAAATCGGTTTAAGTTTTTTTGATTAGCTAATACTTTTTAGATGTAGGTCTGTAATTTAGACAGTAAGGAATGAATAAAATAAATATTATATTATTATTTTCTTTATTATTTTTATAAAACCTAGTATACAATTTAAAAAACAACGACTTAGGGAGTAATCATAATATAAAGCTATTGAGGTAATTTAAAATATATTATAGAAACTGTAACCACATATTTTTTTGGATATGTTATGGACTAGAGACTCAGTCTGATCCAAGATCTCATCAACAGGGTCTTTCACTGTATACTGAGCGTTTACTATAACATTTCCACCTTCAAGATCATCATCACTACTAGTGGTTGTTGTGTCTATAATCTGGATCTTAATCACACGACGTCCTTTCCCAGCTTCTTTATTGATAACGTAGGATGAGGACATATTACCGGTACTAGTCGTGGCCTCGATACAATTCAAATTGTTGTGACGTCTCTTCCTCACAAGTTTGGATTTTCTTTTTGTTGAACGTTGTGGTTTTGCTACTTCAACAACGTTACATAAGTTTTCAATAGGTGATTCACCTTCTACCTCATCATCGATGAAGCATGGTAATATGGAGTCCATTGTCTGTGCAACAAAAACAAAATTTTAATATGCAACAACAACATGACATGATTAAAATAAAAAAAAAGAAGTATACGAATAACTAAATAAAGTACTTACCAAGAAGTTGATGTTGTAATGCACGTATTTTCACAGCGATGCTTTGTCAGAAAGTGGTGTATTAATCGAGTATTTATGGGAACGTGTAATTATTTGAAATTGAGTGCTCAGCATTCTTGCTGTCTACCTAACTCTGTTTGTGTTGGAACCGTGTTAAATTACAGACAAGTTTCTGCATGTATTTACTTGTTACTACCTATTTATGGGAACGTGTAGTTATTAAAAATTTTGTGCTCAGCATTCTTGGTGTCTACCTAACTCTGTTAGTTTTTGAGTGGTGTACAATTACAGACAAGTTTCTACATGTTACTAGCTATTTAAGGCAATCATGGAAATGGAAATATTTATTTATTAAATCATAATTATAGTTTATGGTAATAAAAATCATTTATTTCAAAATAACTAAATCTACGTATACACTTTAAAACTCACAGATAAAACTTCAAACATTCAGAAGATTTAACATACAACTATACCAGCATAACATTTACTAAAAAATATTACCTATAGCGATTATCAAATCATGGAATGACCCCAAGACATAGTATTTATACCATCCGACATAATTCTCCTTTTGTCATCATTAGACGACAACGCAATTTTATTTACTTTTTGCGTAAAAAGTACATGCTTTAGAGACTTAAATATAACATTGGTCTTACGTATAACTCGTTTATTTTTCAACACATTGTTGTAATCTTTCAAACTTAACTCATTTGTTAAATGTTTCTTAACACCTTTCGCTTTTTTAATTTCAGAGGACTCGGTTTTAATGCAATACAATTTGGATCTAAGGCCAACGAACTCTAAAAGTTTTTCTCCAGCTAATTCATCTTTAAATAGACCAGGAACTTTTTTGTTAGCTAACTTTATGCCATGTATATTATTTTTCGGATAATTACTGGTGTCAAAATAATTAAGAAAATTTTCTTTTAAATCCTTATAAAAGTCGTTAGTTTCTATGGAATACAAAAAACTATCTGTATCTGTGTAACATAGCTTGAGCTTTGATCCGTAGAAAGGTTTCATAATAGAATAATGGAAATTATACATATGGGATTTAGACAACTCCAATACAGTAAATCCTATGTATATCGGTTTATTTAGGATAACACTTTCAGGCGTCATTTGGATGGCTACAAAATCATCGCTAAAAATAGTTGCACTATGGAAATTTGGTCTAGCTATCAACTGTTCTGCGCAATAATTTTTCTTTGTTACATTTGTTTTATCTTTCCATTGATTCACCAATTTCACATCGAGTCTATTTTCTGAATTTTCGAGGGTTTTACCGAATATACTGTTGTTCAACAACTTGAAAAAATCTTGTTCAAAGGCAGATTTCGCATTTTGTCTTAAAATTGTATTTAAATCAATGTACTGTTTTAAATAAGGATATTGTTTAAATTTTATTACACGGTGAATCTTTTTTAAAACCAGACCGTGTTTTATACATTCTTGTAAATGAACATAGTGAATAACATAGTAACATTTATCAAACAAATTCGGTATCAATTTACATGTTTTTGATCCGGGAGGAGTAAATTTTTCAGGACAAAATGGTAAGTCGTTATGCCAATCATGTAACTCCACTGGATATTCTAAATCCACTTCTAAAATATAACCTATTTCACAATCGTAAGGGACGCTACAAATATCTAAATTTCGTATTTCACTCTCATTTAATAATTTGAAATCTGAATAAGGTAAATAAGAACACATCGAAAATCCATATAAATTGTTACAGTCAGCGTAAAATAGATAATTAGAAGGATTAGATGGTTTATAAGTGGATAAATATTTATTGTTTGACTTAGCATACCTTAGAGAACATAGACACACTCCACCACGTATACCATTTTGAATCATTCTTATCATTTCCAAGTCATCTAAAAGCTGTAATTGAACTTTTGTTTTTAATAACATTGCATCGAAGCTTAAGCTCGGTGTAGTGATGTAAAAAGCCGGATCTAGTTGATAGTTTACTCTACAAGTTGAACGAAATTTTTCAAAAATATCTGCTAGTAATAAAACGTCAGTTTGTAAATATAAATCGGTGTATTCTCCAAGATTCTTCAAACTGAATGTAGTGAATACTTTAACCGCGTGGTCATAATCAGACTTAGAAACAGTTTGATTAGTAATACTGCTATAAAAGTTTTTACGTGGTGGTAAATAGCTTTGATCATAAACATCCCAAGATTTCATATACTCATAAGGATATACCCCTTTACGTCTCAATAATTCAAACTGGTTTTTATGAGGAAAGAAACGACACAAAAACCGAAAATCGGTTTTTATTAAATTTTCTGCTAATTTTTCTAAACTAGTCCCAAGGAATTTAAAAGAATCTACAAAACGAACCGGTATAAATTTATTTTCACCGACAGAGAAAAACTTTGTAAAAGATATATAGTTTTCTTTTGTTTTCGCAATCACCTTCACACGACCCGATGTTTCTCCTAATCGTGTAATAAATAAGTGAGCATCGTAACCAGAAAGATTATGAAAAAATATAGGTATAAATTTAGGTAACCTAAACTGTAAATTACAGTATGAATGCGCTGCACCACGAAACTTTCCTGTTAGATGACAATGGTCTCTTACTTTGTCATCAAATAAAAGCCTTGAACAAATAGAACATTTTACTGCAGAATCAAATATTCTGTGATCTGTTTCGGTAAAAATCATAGGAACTTTTTCATTTAACACTGAATTAATCTTAATTACATCTCGATGTAAGAACTCTAAAAATTTGTAAACGCAATCAGGACCTCGGTGCGATCGGTAACAATTTAACGAAGTATTATGTGAGCATACTATGTAATATGCAAAAGCTGATGGAATATGTTTATGTGTATTGACCGTATACTCGGAAGCGTTTATGTCTTTCACACAAGGTTCTAACAACGATTCGAAATCAGCATATATAACAAACGGGACATCCTGCAAACGTTCAAAATGTTTAAATTGAATAACAGATCCTTTTTCTGGTAAAATTGTAGCTACACCACCACAAACATGAGTAGTTAAAGCTCTTTCGTTATTAAAAAATAACAAACAATCATCACAAAAAAATATTTTCCCATGATGTTTCGTAATTTGTCGTCTTACTAAACGTTCCAAATCTTTGATTAAGCAGTAATGAGACCGACCACCTCTCTCTAAATATAATAAATTTATATGATATTTTTTACGTTGGTGTGTTCTGTACAAAGGTCCTATTATTTTATTTTTTCGTAAACCATAGACATTAATACTAATTTTTGAATTGTTTTTCTCAAAATGTTTTATATCATTCAATGTAACTGGAAAGGTCATATTATTTAAATTTAGTATTTCGTTAAAATCAGGATATGAACTAACACGATCTGCATTTGTTTTAACTGGGAACAAGGCTGCCATTATACACCACAGAAAACAAAAGTTGTCTGTGTTTTTAATATTAATACATGCTCGTTTATTTTTTATAAATTTTGGTAGCTCGATATAGCTGGAAGCGTGTAATGGTGAATATTTGTTTATATTCACTTCGAGATATAAGTTTTTAGAAAATATCCAACCACTATCTTTTGTTTCAAAATCTTCTATATTATTAACTATAGTACTTTTAATATTTTCATAAACATCATTGAAATCATAAACATGGTGTAATGAAATATTTTTAGTTGCGAATGATTTAATCTCGGCTTTATCATTTTTAGGTAATATAAATTCTGCAAATAGCTCAAAATTAACTTTGACATTTGTATGTTGTGCTTGTTTGGCAGCAACAAGCTGGCGCGCATGGTGGCGCACGCGCTGCAAGTATACGCCTGGAGCGAGCCGCGTCACCTCCTCTAACGAACTTTTAGGGACTCGTATTCTGTACGATGCTATACGATTACGGAACGCAGAACTTAGTTTTTCTATACATTCATTTAATTCAACTGCATTATTATTTTTATGTAAATTACTCCGCAAATGAGATGAGAAAGCTCTACTTTTTATAGTTTGATCACAAACGCTACAATAAATTGTTTTATTAGACATATTAGATATGGAAATTTCCGAGAGAAAGAGTATTTCGTATGTGTTTAATTTAGAAAAAAAAGTTATGGTGGTTACACTTTACAAATTATGTTTCGAAAACTAAACATAGACTATTACAAAAAACATAAAAACACAAATTTCTCTCTTAAAACATAAAAATTATGAAGAATAGAAAACTTCGTTCGCGTCGGCTAGACGAGCCTTAATGTCCACCAAAACTTTTTTTAAATATTTAAGATCTGGTGCATCATACGGCACACGGCACTTAGCTGATATATCCGCGTGTTTGTATCGCTCGGTGATAGGCAAACCAACAATGTCGGACGCGTTGTAGATGCGCAGCTCGTAGAATACATCACCATCAGGAAGTTGTAAGGAGCGGGTCAAGTTGCCCCCAGCCACGCGGCGGGCCAGCGACGAGACGAGCGCGTTCTTGTTGGTGCGGCGGCGTTGGGTGGAGCGCTTCACCGCCTCCTCCTCCTCGGAGTCGAGTGGCAGCAGTGACCAGCTGCTACAACTGCCAGCGGGTTCGCAATCCTTTACGTCAGGCTTTTTTGCCTGAACCCGAGATTTTGCCTTCGTTTTTGGCACAGGGGTAGACCTGTTAAAAAAAGAGATAAATAAATTTAATTGAAAAGACAAACGAACGATGAAATATTTACTAGCATTTTCTAAGGTTTGAGAAAATCTTTGCCATACATAGTTAACATAAATGCAAACAACAAAATACAAATGATTTTGTGAAATCAAAACTTTAAAAAGAAAATTATACATACCTAACGTCTTCCTCAGATTCAGAGTGCACCACCCTTTTATTTTTTGTGGAGTCCAAGCATGCTTTTTGTTTAACTTTTTCCTTGGGAACAGTTTTTGAAGTCGACAATGAACTGAAAAATTGAAATATTACAAATTATACCAGTGTAGAATAACGAGTGACCATACTATACATACCCTAGGAACATATAACTATTAAACACCCAGACTCACAACAAACAATCACAAGAATGTTTGGTGTGTGGGAATCGAACCCACGACTCTCGGGTTAGTAGTAAGAGTGCGAACCACTAAACCGTCGAGTCTGTCAATAAAACCATCGAAAATCTCACATACATGCACTATGAAAGCCACTGATAATAACATATACAAACTAATGGATATATACCATCTTCAGGTTAACATATCACTAAAAACATCACAGGAATAGGAATCGAACCCACAATCTTCCAACCTTACATCATAAATACTAACTGGTAAACCGGTCACACACTTTTGTCTACACCAAAAAAAAAAAAAAAAAAAAAAAAAAAAAAAAAAAAAAAAAAAAAAAAAAAAAAAAAAAAAAAACATACCGATTGTCTTCGTCAAACTCGTGAGTTGGATTGTGTTGCGCAATCTTTGGTGGCTCCGATCGTGGTTTTGACCTAACCTTCCCCTTTTTTATAGGTTTAGATGCCGAGGGTGAACTTCTGAAATAAAAGAAAACATTATATTAAAATAAGTTGATAAAAAAAATATATTTTTCTTGAAATAAAGTTGATTAAGATTTTTTTTTTTTAAATACATACCTTTCACAGTCTTCAGAATCGCTTAAATCAAACCATCCGTGCTCCGACTTGCGCTTCAAAGCGGTTCTGTATTCAGATCCAGACCTGAAAAATTAAAATATAAAATTTATTCAACCAGTAAAGTCACCGTTGGATCATTAAATATTACAAAATAATTGATGTTAATAAGAATACCTATAGAGGTAAATAATGGTAAACTGATAAAACTTACGAACATTATAATATTTGTTAGTTGCACCAACAACAGTGACGCGACACGGCAGCGGCGTAGTTACAGCGGTAGCGTGGGTGGAGGGGCGGGAATGCACTTCGAGGATCGCAGAGACAGCACTCAAGTGTCACGGGTAAAAATTGCGAAAACAATGATTTTTCACACGGATTTACCGATTATTTATTAGAAATTATCTGCTGACTTTACAAAAAATATAGTCAGCGGTTTTCAACTTTACGCTCGCAAAAAACACGTACACTTAAAAAATGGGTTAATACTTTTGATTATAAATGTTGCCCTGCTAGCTCTTAATATGTTCAACTAGAGTGAGCCGTTCTCAAAAAAAAAAAAAAAAACTAATTTTACAAAACTGCGGTGATCTGAAACTTTTATGTATAGATTGGTAGTCACCACTGTACGTTAGAAAGATAACTTCCAAAATGAATTTCAACAATTTATAATCATATACAGATAAATAGAGCGAGCTAACGGGACGCGTGATAGAGAACGACTAGCACAGGTATGAAGCTGGCCAGCGAGCCTGTAATTTGCAAAATCAGCATCAGCACTAACACCTGTGCATTGTACTTGTTGGTTATGACTTATTCTTACTTACATAACAATCTAATTAGTATTTATAAATAACCTTTATGGAAATAATGGCACTCAAGAGATTTAAAAAAATTAAAGATTGACAACACCGTTTTTTTTTTTTTTTTTTTTTTTTTTTACTTAAACAACAAAAAAGTTGGTTTCACGAAAATAATGAAAACAAAAGTATTGATTACAGTTTCAAATAAAATAATAATGCAATTCAGCATTACAGAATTCCCACAAAAGAAGTGCATGGAAAGTATTGGTTTCCTTAACTGATGTCGAAGCATTCCTAAGGTTTCAATACACTATCAAAGCGAAGATATAACATCACTTGTGTGTATGTATGTTACTTTTACCTAACAAGTGATACTTAAAGTAGAACGCAAAACGAATACTGCAAGGTAAAACTAGTGAAACTATTTATACGAGTATTATGTTTAAAATAAGTAAACACCTCTATAGTACAGGTAAAGGTGGTGTAGGTAAAGTATGCGGTAGCTAGCTTTATATTTTTTTCTTCTATATAGCTATATATCAGGTCAAAAGCGGATTTAAACTTAAATATCCACTGACATAAAGTACATTGTCCCTTACTTACTTTAAAGTCAGTTGGATCGTTATAGCATAACTACAGGCGTTTAAAGTATACTCTAAATCTCGTTAAAAAAGCAATTTGTTGTTTCATATGCTAGTAATAAAGTATAGCATTAAGTATTATAACACCTTAAATGAAATAAGCTGATTCATATGGAATAACTTGCTGGTTTTTTACTTCTGGTAATCCAAAGTCAGCGTAAGAGCTAGAATATTGAATACAAATACTGAACATACACATACAACTATTAGCAATACATGTCATGATTATTGGGATTCTAGATCACTTTGAGTGAGCGGTGTGAAAGCACAAACGCGAACGAAAAGTGAGCTAGAATGCCCAATAATCACCTACTGACATAAATAAGGGAATTCACTGTACTATTGTTATAGGATAACTCTTATACGAATCACCTGGGGCCATCGATGGTAGCTGAACAGGTTGGTACCACTGGCCATAATGATTGCATATCTGACGAAACACGGTTTTGACTAGGTATGTGTTTTTTGTGCGTGACCCACTAAATGCGTACTTTGGACTATTCGTGTGAAGTAGGCAATAAAAATAATAGATTGCATTTCTAAAAAAAAATATTAACAATATTATTAAAAATTTAGTATCGTTAAGATAAATAATAATTTATTTTAAGGTGATAAAAATAATGAAAACTGCCCAAAAAAATAAATTTAATCATTTAATAATAATGAATTAATGGTCAAATAAAAAGAAACTAACAAATTGAAGTTCTAAACATACGTAAACCACTTTAATATTTGCAATATCCTCCTATGCTTTTCAAAAATATACACACTTTTATTATCTGTAACACTGGTACTTATTATATTTCAAAATAATAATAAACAAAGACAATGAACGTCTAAATTAAAAGTAAAAGTTAAAAAACCGAAAGGTTTATTATGTACCAGCTTACTTTATTGATTAAAAAATATATAAATAAATTAGAGGTGTAATAAACGAACGGATATACTAACTCACTTAAGGCCATGTTACACTATTGTCTTTTGATACATACAAACACACTATAAAGTAATATTCTATCAATGGACTATAAAAACTGCATTATTCTTAACGTAACACATGACCTTAACTCGGCCAAAGTAGAAGGTTGCAACAACTGTTACTTAAATTAATGGTACGAGATACTCTAGTGACCAGTAGGAGTCTGTACAATGGAACAGTTATCGGAGGTGACAGGTATAATGTAGTAAGGTTACTATGGAAATAAATGGAGCTTTATGCAGTGTTAAACAAACCAGGATAAAGACCCGTTACCTGGGGATTTTTTACTCATAATACTGATCAAGTTTTGTTCTATAACTTTTCTGAAATCACAAATCAATAATTTGACTTTCCATAAAAAGTTGGATTTTTAAGAGAAATTATTTCCATTTCAGTTAGGTATTTTTTATTATTTCAGTAAAATTCGTCACACTAAACAAATACACAACGCGCTGTATATGTATAGAGAATTATTCGATGCGTAGAGCTATATAGAGGGTCACATTTTGGATTTATGAAAGAAATATTCGATAAAGTGGAGTATTTCTTCTCAAGCTTATATTTACTCGACTAGCCACAAAGGAGGATAATGTATTTGGGATATAAGTACTGTTATTTTTGTTCTGATGTGTCATTCATTAGTTTCGATTTCATCTTCTAAATGATTGGCAAAAATAGGATATAGGTACTTTAAAAAGTTTTAAATTAAATTGCTTAATTTATTTCTTTTATGTTTTATTAATAAATTATAATCTACCGGAAAGTAGCTATGAAATAAATGGTAAAACATACTTACAACTCGAGTTTACTCTTCATTTTAGACAAAAAACAACGTTTAATTACTAACTTTTTTCATGAATTAATTGTATCATTCATTGATTTATTAGTTTTCTTTTTGTGTTATTTCGCAGTGGTAATAAGAGTTTTTTTTTAATGTAGTATAAAAATACTACTATTTTTGACCATGTGTATAGTAAATATTTATGTATATTTGTAGGTATATATGTCAATCAAAAACTCAAACACGATTACAGTGTTATGCGCTGTGAAATCGTTGCTAATTTGTAGCTAATTACATTTGTTCCAAGCGCGCTCACATATCGATCCATTGTAAGAAAAAGGTCATAAAAATGGAAATAATCATATAAGTACATACCTATTTTTTATTTGATGCTAAATATAACAAACAATAAAAAGAAAAAAACAATAATAAATACGATAATATATAAAAACGGTAAAAATAGTTAAAACAAAGAAAAAACAACAACAAAAACAGTCGAAAGACTTCATTTTCAGAGACATTTTCATCTAAAACGTAAGAAAGATTGCGTTTTAATAGGAACTATATAGTGGACTAATATAGTAGTTTTCAATAAAAACTAAATAGTAGAATAGAAGAAATTAATAAAATTTGAAAAACGTATAGGTATATCTGAAACTCTTCCTTTTTTATCAAGCTTTATTAGAAAACTAGTAGCCAGTTCTCCCTGTTAAAGACAATAGAGTCAATATAGAGTCAAATTCAAATGGGTCAGTATCGATGTGCGATTGGCCAGCGACCAGTGCCACCGGGGTGATTGCTCGGTCACGAACCATAGCTAAATATAGAACCACCTAGTCTATGGTATGGCGCCTAAGCCAGGGTCACGGACGACATTATGTTGGATTTAATTAAAGTTAATAGCTACAGGCTACTATCAAGATGCTTTTATGGGCCACAAATGGCTGCGTCTTCCTAATATGATTTTATTCTATAAGGTCTAACAAAATCTGCTGAAATTATGTAAAGTGGCATTCATTTATAAAACTGAACAAGATGGATGGATTCTCAGATGGAACCCATAGTCAATTCGCATAAAAAACTACTTATCTAATAAGTTAACGCCGTGATCGGCCAACTCGTGAACGTGATCGCAAACATCTGCTGCTCGCGCCGGTGCGCGCGCGCACGGAAGCGCGCCGCCAGTCGCCTGCAGCTCGCGCGGTGGCACTGCTTAATTCTTTGCTCGACATACCTTCGTCTTCCCATTGTGATTTGTTTGAGAGTACGATTGGATGTCTGATGTTTGAGTGTATTCGACTGATTGAAAGTATGATGCCTGCTAGTACTATCTATTAAATTAAATTTAGCTTGTTATTTAATATAAGGATACAACCTTTTTTATTAGTCTGTTATATTTTTTTGTATGTACTTGTAGTGTCTTGGAGTATTCTGTTATGCTACAATGTATCTTTATTAATAAATAATAATTAATAAATAATAAATAAATAAATAACTTAGATTGGGAAGCCCAAATTTTTTTTTAAGAGTTAACTATGGGTTCCTTGGAAAATGTTGTTCATTGTCACGAGTAGAAACCCCAGTTAAAACAGTTTTAGCTGATTTTGGTAGTATGTACTTATACAGGATGTTAAAAAAAGTTCGTCTGAAATTTTAAGGGGTTACTCAGAATCAAACACAGAATACAGGAAAAATACTGATAAAATCCGATTTACATTTTTTTTCAATTTTCCGTACAAATTCTTGATTCATTATTCAGATTCAGTATGAGAAACTGAAAAAAATTGTATATCGCATTTTTTCAATATTTTTCATGTATTCAATATGTTTCTGTACTTGATTCTGAGTGACCCTTTAAAATTTTAAACGCACTTTTTTAATCATTACTGACTGCGCCAGTTTAAAGAAAATTTTATTATTAACTTAAATGATAGCTTTAAAAAATCCTATGTTACTCGCGAGATCAAAACGAATCTTACGACATCTCGC
The DNA here is from genome assembly GCA_958295455.1 of Coleophora deauratella. Classification (NCBI taxonomy): domain Eukaryota; kingdom Metazoa; phylum Arthropoda; class Insecta; order Lepidoptera; family Coleophoridae; genus Coleophora; species Coleophora deauratella. The sequence continues at coordinate 4,517,443 of OY282409.1, read as the reverse complement.
ACTCTCAAAATCATCAAGCAGTTTAGGATATATATATACATGTTAAGTTAAAAAGACACACAAACAACCTAAAAATATTACCCCACCTTCGGAGCAGTCGGGTAAATATACCACACAAATGGAAACTCTGTAAATTACTTAAGGATATACCAATAATTTCAACCGTATAAGTATGAGTAAACAAACAAATGAATTCTTGATTAAAATTACAGCAGTTTCCGTCAGTTATTTTGTGAATTATGTATTTGTTTTTGAAATTAAGGAAATGTATAATTTCGTACTATTGATGCCTGATGTACCTAAAACTTGTTGTAATGAACATGAATTTTGTTAAGTACCTTATGTTTTTGTTTACCTATTGTTCCACTGGGCAAAGTTCTGATTTAAATAATTAATTATTTAATGATTAAGATGATGTTATAATATCGAGTATGAACTCGAGATTAGCATTATGTAACACTTGTAGTAACGCCTAGTGTACACCATCCGAGCAATAATTTGAGAGTAGATTTAAATAGTTTTACATGTAACTGACAACATTTTAAATTGCTGGAGAGGTTGTGGGCCTAGTGGCCAACTCTAGTAGGCCTGCGACATGGTTTAACGACTGCCATCTAACAGTCGGCAGCAACGGTTATAAGTGTCTCGCAAAGCACGGAAACGGTCGAAATCAATTCCACTAATAATCAAATCCATCTAGGTTATGACAGCGTCTGTTGTCAGCTAACGCGACCACGCTAGCCGCACTGACCCACGACCACTTCAAATAGAAAAACTAATAACAGTAAATGCATCAGGTCATGGGGGCTCTAAAAGTGTATGTATATTTACTGAACTGGGATGGGACAGTCGGTAAACATCAAGTTCAAGAATCATTTTAACAATCATTACCAGAACCACATCTCAGATCGTCGGCAATCTTAGATGGTTTCTCGGTTTTGTGGAGCGAGACGCGCGCGGTGACATCGGCGTCTCCTCAAATACCTATACTTAGAGGTTTTAGAATATCTCGCTTTTCATAACGATCAAACTAAAGATACCTATATTCGCAAGAAGTCCAGTAGCAAAGAAGAAAAAAGGGAGTTACTTAATAGTTCTGGCATGGGTGGCGCGACATAGCCAGCGTAATTACCGGTGTTAATTACGCTGGCAATAAGAGGCATTTCATCTTAGCCTTAACCCCTAAAGATCGGCAAGGCACTTAAACCCTTCTGGGGTTAGAAATGCTCATCGACGGTTGATGCCACTTTCAGGTGGACCGTCAACCTTTTGGCACCTTACACAATAAAATTTGTCTCGGCCATACAAAAGATTTCAACGAGCGATATATTGCTATAATAATTACTATGAAATACCGAAATATTAAAAACCAAGTTCAAATTTCGAAAAATTAAAAAAATCTAGATAACATTCTTCTGCCACCTAAAAACTTTCCACTAAAGCAGCAAAATAAAAAAAAATCGGCAAAGCACCAGTTAACGGGTTCTCTAATTATTTTTTACACCTGTATACAGGATAAGATGATATTGAACCAATAGTTAAAATTACTAACCAGCAAAGGAATTTCCACCAAATAGAAAAGGATTAAAATTCCCGATTGTATAATAGCAACTTTCTTACTACAATTCGACACCTACAGAACATTTCCTGTCTTACGGTCATAAGTCATAACCCTTATGGTAATTAAGTGAATTAAATGGACAGATTTACTGCCCGATGTTAGGAATCATCGAACGTCGCATTGCATAACTTTAATAGCCAATAAACGCTTCTCATACAAGCTTACGCATCGAGTCGAATACTTTCCAAAAGCTTGACCACTGATCAAATCACTATTAACTACAGTACGGTCGACAGCATTTCTCTTGAAACTTTTGGTATAAGTTGAGCCTTGCTTCCTATGAAGATCTCTTTAGAATGCGGCTCAACTTACTCTGGAGACTGCTATTGTTGTGCGGTTGAAAGTCATAGATTAGTTATTACTATTAGGTATTTCATGAGGCTAACTTAGCTAGAGGCAATGCTTACGCAAAATGAATACATGAACACCTTAGTTCAAAAGTCTTATAGATTAGATAACACTTTTATAGAAAATGGTGTGAAAAATATCAGCTCAGATTTTTTTTGCGGATGAAAATCGATTAACCTGAGGTCTGGGTCCAAATCCGGCCCAAATTATTGTTTTTAAGTTCCTACATTATTTACATACGCATTGCTTTAATGGTGAAGAAAACCATCACAAGGAAACGTGCACATCACTACTCATCTCATCACAGATATCTAAGACGGAGGTCGAGTTACAGGCGTCTTTAAATGTATCTTAAATGCCGCCATGCAGACGGCCGCGGTTTATGCAAAGTACAATATACCAGACAACCGCCTTTTGATAGCTCGGTTAATTGTGCGAAAAGATAAGAGATTATCTCACCTGATTTATACGTATATTTATTTACAAGAATTCTTTCTCTGAACCTGGATACTTTACAAGCGGGCTTGTTCAGGTGTTTATGCTATCACTAGATGGTAGTCGAAGCCATGTCGGAGACCCTATAGGCGGCTTGAAAACTTCTACACTGGGGTTGGCCACTACCCCACAACGTCCACCAATCCGGACTTGGCCCTCGTGTGTGGAGTATGGCCGAACCTTCCCGAGTTATATCAAAAACGTGTCGTACAACCTGTCAGGCATCGTACCAGCAACCTAGTTATGACAAGAGAGTAGCAAGCAGGTGGTTATTAAAAGTATAAAAACCAACATTTACACCAAAGTAAAAAAAAACACTACTATCTCTTTTTTTTAACTAGGTCTCTAGTTTTTAATACCAGACCCTCCAATCAACTAGAAAGTTATCTATCGAAATATCAAAAGGCATGATTATTACGTCACAACGGTAGATGCTTTTGATAATTATATACTGAAGCATGATTGACACATTGATCATAAGATGATGTTATAATATTAAGAAGCATCGTTGAAAGAATCTTCAACGGATATCAAAGACAGACAAGTGGAGCTTTTAGCATACATTTTGATAGAAATTAAAAAGAGTTGAAAGCTGTTTTTTGTCTGTAAATACGAGTAATCTATTTGGTTTATCCGACTGATTTGGTTGCTTAATGAGAGCATAAGTTACTCTAAAGTTTATAGGTTAGCGCGCCTGACTTTGTTCGTGTGTTTTAACTATAGAAAAAAAGGATTTAATTTATGGGTTAGGTGTCGCTCCTCAACAGTGTCAGTGTTTATTCAGGTTTAGTCAGTCACACACGCTAATCTGGCTCTACGAAATATTTTCAGTAAGTCAGATACTAAAACATCCTTAAATTTATGACCCATAGATAATAAAATCCAGGATTTAGCTCGAACAAAAGCTGCGCCACAAAATTTTATCTAGCTTAGAAGAGAATCGAACCAAAAACTATAAGATCTTAATCTAGAATTTCTAGATCTATAATTTTCTATTCGATTCCCTTGTACTAGAAATCTAAAGCAATAACCATAACCACTGGGTCATTCGGCTTCATTTCTCAATACTAGCACTATTAAAACGTCTTTAATAACGTGACTTGACGACTTTGTCTGTCAGTGCTTGTTGCGGCGTACACGCAACATGTCAAAGGTGCTAAAGGCGACTTGAAAGTTCTGACACTGGGGTTGGCCACTAGCCCCACAACCTCCACCATACGGACTTGGCCCACGTGTGAGGAGTATGGCCTAACATTGCTGATCTATGGGAAGAGACCTGTGCCCCTGCAGTGGGGACGATATGGGTTGTTAACATACAATATCAATGTTAATAGCATGTTCCGGCATGGAGATAAGATAGCCCCATTGCATTGGAGAATCTTGGTAAGCCAGCTTCCATATTTCGGCATTGTCATCACTTACCACCAGGTGAGATAATATCAAAGGCTTACTAATTGTTGATTTAAAAAAAAACATTTTAGGTACTTATAAACATATGTAGGTTTATAGCCCAATTAGTATTTAACATAGCTTTTCATATAACTTTAAACTAAAAAGTAAAAAATATGTTTTAAACGTTTAACGTAACGGTTACTAAAAAGTATATTATATACGTACTCACGAAGCATCCATTTTATAATCTTTTTAGTTTACCAATATTTACGAGATTACGTATAAACATAGATTTTTCAATATTATTTTTTTCCCTCTATTTATAAAAAAGACATACATAATTCATTTTTACTGTCTGTCAATTCAACTAAATGCAAGGAACATGCTTGCTATCTCAGCAATCTCTCATTGCCTATTGCTTACATAAAAATGAATAATGAAAGAAATAAAGTTTACGATTGTGGCATTTTCTTAAAAGCACCCTCTTTCAACCTGTACAATATGTCTTAAGATAGAAAGAGAGAGAAATAAAATAAAAGAAGTCTTTTCAATGAACTAGTGGTGGTCGGTTGTATATTTTTTTAGTCCTATTCCATAAGATTTGTTTATTTAATTTTGTTTTGTTAAAAACCAGTGCTTCTTTAGACTAAGAGGCTTTAGATGAGTAGATGATTTCAAAGAATATGTAAAGTATAATCTTAGCTACATATTTATTTTTCATATAATTCAATTTAAAAAATTAATAGAAGAATTATTTGCTTCGTTTTATTTTAGTTAAATTACGATAATCGTTGTTTTGTTTCATTGCAGGAACAATTGTTGTAACTGTCAAAACGAAATTGATTTTTCAACTTCAACTACTTTAAAAGTCGGTAGTGAAATTCTATATTATATTGTTTACGAACCTAACCAAGAACTTACCATGTACATTAACTGACTAATAAAACTCTTTTCTACAATATTTCACATTAAACATATCTCAATACGAGCAGTAAACGACAAGTATACAAATATGCTGCGCCCACGCACGTCGCGTTGTCTCCGAGCAAACTTCGCATTTCACTCGCTTTCTCACGCCAATTCGGCGGAAATTTCATTCGTAACTTGTAACTATATGCTGTCACAGTTGGTTCAACTTTTAAGCTGTCATAAGGTACTTAAGAATAACCTACTAATTTTTGTATACTAAAATTTTGACACTTAATATCCTATGGTATTTTTAAATTAAATTTTAACAAACGTGCGACTCAAGCTTAAAAAAAATAGGCTGTGTGCGACCTTAGTATGGTCTCAGTAACAGTAGCACAAAATTGGTTTAAGCGTTTCCACTCTTAGAGATTTGACGCTAAAGATGTACGCAAATGAAAGGAAATATTGAATTTGATTTATTATTTAATTGTTATTTTCCCTGATCTAATATATCCAAGTTATAACGGCCTACAACTATTATAATTTTTTTAATTGTACCTAGGATAGGTATATTTAATTATTTTCTGTCGTACCTTACAGGGTTGTAAACATGTAACATGTACATGTAACAGTTCAAATAAATATGAATTATGAGCCGTTATAGCAACTTCCCAGAAAATATACACTTTACAAAAAATATAACGATAAAATTGAACATTTTTTTTTCTAAAGAAAGTAGGTTTCTACTTCCCAGAACTAACCTTATAAGTGAAACGAAAGTATAATTTCACTCGAGAATAAATTAAAACAAAGTTGCTCTGTGGCCGTTGCATCACGATTCTTAACCAACGCTGTTGCGGCATGTAATCGCTTCCTAAAATAATTATTTTCTGTTCCTATAGCATTAGTCAAAACTATTGACTGACTCGGTGGCTAAGTGGTTAGCGATCCTGACCTCTGATCCAAGAGTCGTGGGTTCGATTCCCACACAGGGCAAACTTTTATTTATTTATTTTATTTCCTTGTTTATTGTACACTGATACATGATAAATACAAGGATTGTAAACGTAATTACAAATGGTATGCTTAACTCTGTAAGAGTTTTCTGCCAACAAACCAGTAGGTATGAGAGAATGGGATGTAAACGGGTAAAGGCGTGTACAAATAAAGTAAAAGATCTGACAAAGCATTCAAAATATAAAATACCTATAATCGTTCTAATAAACCAGTAAAAAGATAAATCTATAAGAAAAATATACAAAAAAAAATAATAATAATAAATACCATAACACATAAATTATATACACATATACATATATTTATTGATATACTTACACTAAATAAACATATTTACATATATATTAAATAATATAGAATAAATATAATATATACATATAAAGAATATATATATATTTATTGCAGTAAATAAAAGAAAGTAAGAAAGTCAGGACAAGTAGTGTTCTTTAACTCTTCTGTTAAAGATGTGTATGCTTGGACTGTCACTTTTCTGTGATGAGCAGAATTGTTTGCTCTGAGTCTGGGTGTACAATATCTATATATGTATATATTTAAATGTATATGTGTATGTATATCAGTCTCTGGTTCCCAAGATACAGGGAATCCTGGTTTGGGGCCAGATGACCGTGTGTGATTGGTCCCGGATATTATTATTATTGTATTGAGGGGTGAGTATAGTACAAATCTACGTATACAAACGGGTCTAACAATAAGAGTTCCAAATTCTAGATATTTCGTATTAGGTAGACTAACAATAAGAAAAAGAGTACACTGCTACCGTGCTACCTACTTCGAATAAATGTTTTTTATTTGATTTGATATCTTCATTGGTGACTATACAATACACACATAACTGTGCAGCTTTTGGTCTTCTAAAATTCTCAAATTCGTATTTTTGTATTATTTCTAAACAATGTGTCTCACAAGCTATGAAATCGATTTCTATGAACAGTCGAATCATTGGTTTGCGATTTAAGCAAAGTTGTTTAGTTTCCTATGTTAAAATCAATCCATTCTGTGATGAGCAGATTTGTTTGCTCTGTGTCTGGGTGTATTATATCTATATATGTATATATTTAAATGTATATGTGTATGTATATCAGTCTCTGGTTCCCATAGTACAGGGAATCCTATTTTGGGGCCAGATGACCGTGCTTGATTTGTCCCGGATATTATTATTATTTTTATTATTATTCGTAATTACCGGCTTAAGAGGCATTCCATGTTAGCCCTCAAGTATCGCCAAGGCACTGGTAACCCTGTTGGGGTTACAGATGCTCACAGGCACATTCCACTTTCCAGCCAGCCTTTTGTCATCTTAGACAATGAAAAAGTATATATCACTTATCCAATTTGTATATAGTACAGAATATATGTAAATATGTGTATATGTATATACATATACAGGATATAATAAAATTGGTGTAGGACCCGTTAACTGGGGATTCTACTCATCGTACTGAACAAGTTTTGTTTTACTACTTTGCTCAAATCGCAAAAAAATGTTGGACTCTACATACAAATTGATCTTGCCATTTTTGTATGGAGAGTCCAAATTTTTTTTGCGATGTGAGCAAAGTTGTAGAACAAAACTTGTTCAGTACGATGAGTAGAATCCCCAGTTAACGGGTCCTACAGCAATTGTGTTACACCCTGTATATAAATATATACATTTACGTAATAAAGAAATACAGTTTACTTACATTTTAAAGCAAGAATTTATTGAGTCTGTTCATTTTTCTTATTTTTATTATACATTATTAACTTCTAACAATGTGTAGAAGAAACTGTCTGATTGGTAAGCGAAACCATTTTTGTACAACTGAGAAGTGAATTTTGAAATAGAACTTCCACTTTATTTAGTAGAAAAAAGAACAACATATTCATCCCCATCACATAGATGGTTGGCAGTCCACAACTGTGCGTTTCACTAGAAACTTTCTGCCTCGCATAACCAAACTGTGGAATGAATTGTCGCCTGCGGTATTTCCGGACCGATACGACATTCAAACCTTCAAGAAAAGAGCGTACTCCCAAATCAAAGGCCGGCAACGCACTTGTGACTCCTCTGGTGTTGCGGGTGTCTATGGGCGGCGGTAATCGCTTACCATCAGGTGATCCGTCTGCTCGTTTGCCACCTCTGCCATAAAAAAAAAAAAAAATTGTTTGCTTGATCGCGTTGATGTCTTTTGTATGGCGAAATGTTTAAAGACACGCGTTTAAGGGTGACGTGTATTAAAATAATTAATTATCATCCTGGACAGGATAGCAACCGCCGTCTATACCTTGTGGATAGGACAGTTAAATGTGCCACACGATAAGAGAGAGAGAGGATAGCCTATTGCAAATCTTTTAAGTGTAGAAGTGATGTCAAGTAATGTCATTAAGTAACTAAGGTAGGTGAATTATAAACTCCTTGTATGTATACATTCTAAACTGTTAAATGCTATTGGGAGAAGTTATTTATACTTATTAGGCAATTGACGTTTTCATCTGTCAGTTCCACAGTAAGTTTGTGATACAAATTTTATTGAAACGATAATCACAAAAGGACATTTTTTATATTAAGTCATGCAATTCCATAAATAAAATCTTGAATTTTAGATTTCGTGAAAATCTGTGTTTTTTTAATAATATTCGGGAGTCTGACAGTAACATTATTATTATATAGTGCATCATCTAATTTCTATCATTTGCGTCTTTTCATCATCAGCCAAATGACGTTCACTGCTGGACAAAGGCCTCCCCCAAGGATTTCCAATCGACCGGTCCTGCGCTGCTTGCATCCAGTGGTTTCCCGCAACCTTTACCAGGTCATCGGTCCACCGAATGGGAGGCCTGCCTTCAAGTTTGTTAAGTGCATCATTTGCTTCAATATCTATGACTAGAATATGACTGTAATATCTTTTGAATGATCCGTCGAGTCACATCTACAATCTACATACTTTGTAATCTCATTCTTGTGTTTTGATTATTTTATTTTTTATTTACAAATAAAAACAACAAAAGTGCATATTTACAAACAGTTTGCTATTCGAAACTAAAGGCATGCGTCTGCGTTCATGCTGCGATTGTTTTAAAAAAACAATGCATCATAAAATTACACTAATGTGTGGAAGGATTCAAAGAATTTGTTGTTAGTATGTATTTGTTATATTGAGATTTATAATAACAATTATAAACTATAATTTGTCATTAACCGTGTATCCGTCGATAAAGTGCGCAAAAAACCCTAATTAGGATTCCGTACCTCAAAAGAAAAAAAGAATCCCTTATAGGATCACTTTGTTGTCCGTCCGTCTGTCTGTCTGTGTGTCTGTCTGTCAAGATCCTTTTTCTCAGACATGCATAACCTTCCCAAGACATGAGGAGAAAGGATCTCAGCTACTTATAAGAGTACACCCTCAGCTAGAGTGACGTTATGAGAATAACAAAACCTTCCTACTCATAATGATAAGAATGTTCGGTAGGTATATGAGTTTACCAGCTTAGTATAAGGAATACAAAAAATGATGAATGACATAATGATGAATGATAGGAAGTTGAAAAAAATTGGCACATTGCTGTTGCAATACGATTTCAAAGGGATTTAGCAGACAGCAATTACTCCTACGACCTACATTTCGACTACATTTACTTCTTATTTTACATATTTGATATTGGCAGAATTAGAGCAATGTCTTATAGCACAAGTAAAGGGAAAAGTCCGAAACCCGAAAATTTTTAGTTACATCATAATTTTTTTGTGACGTATTTTCGGACTTTTTCCTTTACTTGTGCTATAAGACATTGCTTGTTGCCAAATTTCATGATTCTAGGTATACGGGAAGTACAGTATAGGTTTTGATTCCCATGCGAGTGTCCAAATATGCGGCATAAACGGCCGTATCTCTTAATTGCGTTGGTACAGAAGTTTGATTTTTTCATCGCTTCAAGGCATTGCAGGCCTGAGTATTTGATATAGAGTTCAAGACATGTGTGAATATGAATTTATACGGAACCCTCGGTGCGCGAGTCCGACTCGCACTTGGCTGGTTTTTTTTAACATATTGGTCCTAAAAATTATTACATGAGGCTTGAATCACAAATCGAAAGTTTAAAAACACATTCAAAAATTCTTAACACTACAAATTACTTTCCCCTCTTTTAATAACATACCTACTTTTACATTATAGAATGTTATTTCGTGTAAAATAATCAAGAATCTCTCATTCGCAGACTGGTTTTTTGAATGCTAAATACGTATAGGTTAGAGGTTAAAAAGATATTTAATATCTACAGCACTAGAGTCATGAAAAATGACGTAATAAATAAAATTGTACCAACGTAGGAACCTTCTAGTTATAAGAAAAACTCATAAGTATAAACAATAGAAACGTTTCTATTTCCGGATTTCTCCACGGATTTGAGAAGGGAGGCTGGGTTAGATTATGAATATCTCACCCAGCCTCCCTTCTAGTAGATCAGTAGATATAGCAAAAATTGTAGGTATATACCTAATAATATACATATAAAGAAACAAATATCTAACTATCTATCAGACGAATAGACATATAGAACAAAATATAGATATTCCTTCTAACAACTTCCCTGACAAAACCTACGAGTATCCACAAATAGTATTTTTTGAACTTATATTGAAATAAATTAGTCAGCAGTTTCACGTTGTATAGGATGCCCATTTTGTGCGAATTTAATAAGTAGGCTGCTTGGACAGATGTATTTAGCTTCGTGTATAGAAGCTATAGATAATTATTCTTTTCAGGTAGGTATTTCAGAAGGACCTTAAGGTTCCACTTACCATCAGGTGGAGAAGTGAAAACCGGCGTGACGTTCGAATTGAAAAGGCCAAATGACCTAACAGGAGGATTGTAATTTATTTTGTATAGGTAGGTACCTCTGTAGTTAGAACTTAACGTACTTACTTTATTTAACTTTTATACATATACCTATAAAATTGTTGAAAAAATTGTGTAGACATCATCGAAATAATAATTACGTACTTTAGGAATTCAGGTCAATAAAACAATAACTTATCTATATAAATTTTTAGACAACATATCATCCATTTAATCAACATAAAAGCATATCTTTCATTCACATTGTCGTCAGGTGAAAGTCACCTTGAATTCATTCAGCGAGCGCGCTTGAGAACCTAATAAAATCTAGTCCAATTTGCTTTTGTTGTTGCGAAAAGCAAAATGGCCGAGTTTTCAGTTAGATAAATAGGTACCTACCCCCATTCCGCAAATCAACAACGAAAGAAACACCATCACATATCTTGTTTTAAAAAATGTAATATCTTTAAATTGTCTTATGGAAATATTAAGATAAATTCCTTGCACTTAAGTTAATCGCTTACCTATTGTAGTTATCCGTTAACACGCAATCCGGAATAACAATTTGGTCAAAAACACTTTTGTATTTGCAACCTTTACAGCAATAAAAAAACTTTCAAAACACTGTCCTTGCCAAAACCTATACGTTCTCTTTTAACGAACTTTGTTTTCTTTTTTAACTGGCCAGTAATGTTGTCTCACTGAGTTCAATACACTAATTAGAAGGAATTACTTTCAAATTGTTGGGTGCTTAGGCGTGGTAACTGCACGTCTGTCGTCGGCGGCGGTTCGCGGTTCACTGAGGAAGAGAAGTGAGAAGAGACACGTCACAAGCGCTAGCGCACGCAGGGTTCACCTTTACTTCTCTTTACGAGCGTTAAGACGTTTTGATGCTTGAAAGATTTTTTGACGAAAAGCGGTCATCTGGTTCCAAACTTGGATTCCCTGTATTATGGGAACCAGAGACTGATATACATATACATATACGTTTAAATATACATGGTACGTATATAGGTATAATACCCAGACACAGAGCAAACAAATCTGCTCATCACAGAAATATGTTTGCCCTGGGGGGATCCAACCCACGACTCTCGGATCAGTAGTCAGGAGCACTAACCACTGAGCCACCGCGTCAGTAAATAGTCAAATAATAAATGACAAACAGTAATAAGTAGTTTAACCTTTACTTTCAGAGCAGATTTAGATCGATTACTTGTCATTATGACTTGAATTTTTGAAATATTTCCTTTACTTTGTGGTGACTAAGTCCCACGTATGCTCTGCATTATGTAAATATTATAAATATGTAAAATTGTATTTTTAAGCTTGTAAACTTCTTAGATTTAATGTGAATATGTAAAGTAGTATTATATTAGCCTGTAAATATTGTAGATGTACTGCATGGTATTTTTAAGTTAGGATAGCAATTTAGTTATTTTATTACTGCATAATATAGCATTGTGTCGGCGAGTCTCTTTTAGTCCGTGTATTCTTGCCGACGTCCCAGATGCTTGCTCATTTCTTTTGTCTTGTTTATTGTTTGTGTTCACTCCGCTGATTTGTGTTTTGTAATATTTTTCCGTGTAAATTGTTTTATTGATGTTTTTGTATTTTTATGTGTTTACACCCTCCTAAGACGTCCGACTTGGCTTATCGATGTTTCCTGCGATGTACAACAAACAGTCTGCATACAACTCCACTACCGGTCGGACGTCTTAGAGGCTTATTCCAAATTTTAATATAGTTTCCGTGCTACCTAACTTGTGAACATTTTATTTTTTAATCACAACCCTGCAACCCGTATATAGAGCGCCGACAGTGGTGACCCCGACGTGATCTATAAGTAAACGTGCGCTTGGGTCTATCAGGGTTTAGTCTCGTGCCGCGGAGTGATACCTAGCTGTAAAGTGCCAGTGTTATTTTTTTTTTTGTACTTGACAATAAATTAATTAAAGTGAAGATGTCGCACGAGAATCAGTTAGCCGGTAGCGCCAACGGCCCCATCAAACATGTCTCGTGGCCGCAGATGGCTCAGTTCAATACAACTGACCCCGAGACATGGATGAGATGTGCGGAGAGTTTTTTAAGGATGTCGAGAGTATTAGACCCGACAGAGAAGTGCCTCTACATAATAAGTAAGATGGATGCCCACGCGTTGAAGGAGGTGAGTGATTTAATTGCTGACCTCTCAGTCCTCACCGACGATCAGTACGAGGATCTGAAGAGTAAAATAGTGAAGAGGTTTGGGGAGTCTCAGACGGTCAAAACTCAGCGGTTATTAGAAGGAGAAGAAATTGGCGACCGTACTCCATCTCAGTTCCTGCGGCATCTAAAATCTTTAGCAGGCAACGCGATGTCCGACGACGTCCTTCGTGTTATTTGGACGAAAGGCTTACCGGTCGATATGCAAGCAGCTGTAGTAGCTAAGAGGGATACGCCGCTCGATACTCTCGCCGAAATAGCGGACCTCGTCGCTGAGAATATGAGACTTCGATGCGCGAGACCATCGCCTGCAGTGGCAGCTGTTACCGCCACCGGTGCCGCCGACGAGCACATACGGCGCTTAGAGGGTGAGATTTTAGCCATTAAGGAGCTGGTGAAGAACTTACAGCAGCTACAAACGTCTGTGCCGGAGGTCGATAGAAGATCGAGGCCACGCTCGCGCTCTCGCTCGCGCAGTAGTTACCGCCAACGCTCATCGTCGATACAACGACCAGACGGTTGGTTATGTTGGTACCACTATAAACATGGACCAAAGGCTGATAGATGCATACAGCCATGCGCATATAAATCGCAGCAGGGAAACGGCAGCGGGAGTCATTAGCGGCAAATGGCTTAAACTCCCATAAAACATCACGCCGCATTTTCATCACGGATGCAGACAGCAAGGTTAAGTTCCTTATAGATACTGGCGCGGATTTATGTGTATATCCGAAATCACTAGTCCCTACGGCGTGCAAAGTATCCGCCTATGAACTAGTGGCTGCCAATGGAACGACGATCGCAACATACGGTACCGTCGCCTTAACGCTTAACCTCGGATTACGACGAGACTTCCCGTGGATATTTGTAGTGGCTGATGTTTCTACACCCATTATAGGGATGGATTTCTTAGCGCATTACAACCTTATGGTCGACGCGAGGAACAAACGAGTTGTAGATGCACTCACTCAGCTTACGACAAATGGAAGCGTAACTGGGTGTAAGCAATCAACTGTTAAAACCATAAACGGTACAACGCCTTATCACGATCTCCTAGCGAAGTACATTGACATAACGCGCCCTGACGGAGTCGTGAAAGAAATAAAACATAACACGAAGCACCACATATTAGTGACACCAGGACCTCCGGTAGCACAAAAGCCCAGACGCTTGGCTCCAGATCGTCTCGTAGCAGCTAAAAAGGAGTTTGAAACAATGGTTAAGCTCGGAATTGCTCGACCTTCAAAGAGCCCATGGGCAGCGCCATTGGTTATGGTACAGAAACCATCGATACGTGAAAAGCCAGAGACACCGTCACCGTTTATTATGCCGGAAACTGGAGAAAACACGGTAAAACACCGACCTTGTGGTGATTACCGTGGATTAAACGACAGGACGATACCTGATAAATATCCAGTGCGTCACATACAAGACTTCGCACAGTGTTTAAGTGGTAAAACAGTGTTCTCAAAAATTGATTTAGTGCGTGCTTTCAATCAAATACCGATCGCTGAGGTCGATATACCTAAAACTGCCATAACTACGCCTTTTGGCCTATTTGAGTTTAAATTTATGACTTTTGGTCTACGTAACGCGGCTCAAACTTTTCAGCGATTTATGGACGAAGTGTTATGTGAATTAAACTTTTGTTATTGCTATATAGACGATATTTTAATTGCATCTAGTGATATGAGTGAACATTTAAAACATTTAGAGACTGTATTCAATAGATTAAGGCAATATGGTGTAGTAATTAACCCGTCAAAGTGTGTGTTCGGTCAAACCGAGGTTGAGTTCCTCGGCTATTTAGTGTCCCCTGCAGGTACGCGACCGCTCCCCGAGAGGGTTGACGCTGTACGTACGTATCCGTTACCTGTGACTGTGAAGGAGCTACGACGGTTCTTAGGTATGTTAAATTTTTACAGAAGGTTCATACCTAACGCAGCCAAGAGCCAGGCTACTCTCAACGATTTGTTAGGGAATAAGAAGGGCAAGACTCCAGTGGCTTGGACAGACAAGGCTAAACGCGATTTTGAAGTTTGTAAAGAAAGCCTAGCCCAAGCAGCATTATTAGCCCACCCGATAATCGATGCCGAGATAGCTCTATTTTGTGACGCCTCTGACAAAACAATAGGGGCAGCCTTGCAACAAAGGGTAGATAACGATTGGCAACCCATCGGATTTTTTTCTAAGAAACTGACTACAGCCCAACAAAAGTACTCAGCGTACGATCGCGAACTACTCGCTATCTATGCTGCAGTCAAACACTTTAGGCATTATGTGGAAGCGCGTCATTTTACTATCTTTACCGATCACAAGCCCATTACCTATGCCTTTACAAAAAAAGAGCAACAATGCACGCCGAGGCAGTTTCGATACCTAGATTTTATTGGTCAGTTTACGACAGACATACGTCATATCAGTGGGGAAGATAACATTCCAGCTGATGCATTGTCACGCATTGAGACTATTCACCGTGGTATTGATTGGGAATCACTCTCGGCTTCTCAGAGAAACGACCAACAGTTAAAATCACTATTAGAACATAATAATTCGTCGTTGCAGTTACGCTTGATTCAACTACCTGGTAGCAACCAACAGGTTTATTGCGACATATCCACCCCATCCGCGAGACCGTACCTTACGGAATCTTTTAGGAAAGCCGCATTCAATATGCTGCACCAAAACTCGCATCCGGGGGCTAGGGCAACGACTAAGCTAGTTTCTGAACGTTTTGTATGGCCTTCAATGAATTCTGATTGTAAACAATGGGTAAAGAATTGTATAGATTGCCAACGGTCTAAAGTGAACAGGCACGTTATCACATCGCCAGGTACTTTTGCACCGCCTTCGTCACGTTTTGATCACGTGCATCTGGATATTATTGTCATGCCGTACTCTGAGGGTTACCGCTATTGTTTAACTTGCGTAGATAGGTTTTCAAGATGGCCCGAAGCCATTCCTATACTAAATCAAGAGGCGGAAACTGTTGCTCGTGCATTCTATACTAATTGGATTGCGCGTTTTGGAATACCGCTTAGAGTAACAACAGATAAAGGTCGACAGTTTGAATCACACCTTTTTAGAGATCTTAATGCTCTAATAGGTACGAAACATTTCACGACCACGGCCTACCACCCTGCCGCTAACGGCATGGTAGAACGCTTCCATCGTCAATTAAAAAGCGCAATTAAATGTCATGGTTCTTGTAATGCTAGTTGGACGCGAACCCTACCAACGGTATTGTTAGGTATCAGAGCCTCATGGAAGGAGGACCTTAAAGCTACATCCGCGGAATTAGTTTACGGACAAAGCTTACGCCTTCCCGGAGAGTTTTTAGGAGCGAAATCAACAACTCACCCATCGCCGAGTGAGTTTGTTAAAGAGCTTAGTTTGAATTTCAATCAAATGAAACCTATACCCGGAACACAACACGGGCAGAAAAGTACTTTTATCTATAAAGATCTACTTACAACAAGCCATGTCTTTGTCCGAAACGATGCAGTCAAAGCACCGTTACAGCAACCCTATGATGGGCCGTATAGAGTGATAAGTAGAAAAGACAAAACCTTCGTATTAGATATACGTGGTCGCGAGGTCACGGTATCTATCGATAGGCTTAAACCTGCTTATTTGTTACGGGAACCGGAATATCATCCCGACAGCAGTATTGACAACGATCCAGGGCAAATTTATATTCGTAATGATCAGCAACCTCAACAGGATGTTAATTTGAATCGTGACTTAGGTTCAAACGCCACAAGTGAGACGATCTTGACTAATGTAACATCAAGTTTGCCGGATGTTAGCCCGCGTACGATTCCTCGCCGTTCTGGGAGACGCGTACGTTTTCCTGATTATTATCAGGCTTAGATTTCGTGATTTAGATAGCCATCACATGAACTAAATCACTGGTAGGGGGGTACTGTGGTGACTAAGTCCCACGTATGCTCTGCATTATGTAAATATTATAAATATGTAAAATTGTATTTTTAAGCTTGTAAACTTCTTAGATTTAATGTGAATATGTAAAGTAGTATTATATTAGCCTGTAAATATTGTAGATGTACTGCATGGTATTTTTAAGTTAGGATAGCAATTTAGTTATTTTATTACTGCATAATATAGCATTGTGTCGGCGAGTCTCTTTTAGTCCGTGTATTCTTGCCGACGTCCCAGATGCGTGCTCATTTCTTTTGTCTTGTTTATTGTTTGTGTTCACTCCGCTGATTTGTGTTTTGTAATATTTTTCCGTGTAAATTGTTTTATTGATGTTTTTGTATTTTTATGTGTTTACACCCTCCTAAGACGTCCGACTTGGCTTATCGATGTTTCCTGCGATGTACAACAAACAGTCTGCATACAACTCCACTACCGGTCGGACGTCTTAGAGGCTTATTCCAAATTTTAATATAGTTTCCGTGCTACCTAACTTGTGAACATTTTATTTTTTAATCACAACCCTGCAACCCGTATATAGAGCGCCGACAACTTAAAAAATATCCTCCTGCACTTAAAAAATAACTGCCTCCGTGGCCTAGTGGCTAGTTCCCTCGCTTCACATCTGGAGGTCGCGGGTTCGATTCCCGGCGAAGTCCAACTTTGTAGGACTCGGTTTGGTTGGTGGTAGGGCATTTTCTGAGCCCGCCTGGCTAGCTACCACCATCTTACCTAAGTCTTGCCACCAAACGTCAATGTTAACAGCATTGATGTGTTTCGGCGTGAAGATAAGATAGCCAGTTCCCCATTGCGCTGGGGAATCTTGGTAAGCTCGCTTCCATCTTCGGCATCATCATCACTTACCATCAGGTGAGATGATGCCAAGGGCTTACCAATTGTAGGTAAAACAAAACATATAATAGCTACCATCATTTTGGGTTATTCAGGTAAATATTTAAAAAATATGGAATTTAATATATTCCAAGCCTATGCTAAACAATTCTGAAATTCAAAAATCCAACTGTCAAAATGTTTGAATCGCGCTACAAGCACCAAGATCCCGGCGGCGCGGCCTCGTTGCTTTGAAACGCACACAAACACTATACGTGGTTCATCTAACGCACGGGCTCTATCAACGGGCCATGGGCACTACAGCTCTGGCAGGTATAGTGACCAGTTGACCACTGCCACTTAGGGAAAAGATTACGGTATCTTAGTAACGAGAAAAAAGCCTCTATTTTTCTAAGCGCTAACTAAACTTCAGAGGCTAATTAATGGCGACAGCTGTTACAATACAATTGCAATAACGTATCCACAATTAATATGGTCTTGCCTGTCCAACAGTGGACTAATACAGGCTGATGATAATGATGATCAACTCACCTGATTGTAAGTGATGCTGATGACGATGCCAAAGACGAATGCAAGCTCACCATGATTTTTCAACTTATCTCTACAATAACCTTTGGTGGCACGGAGATTTATACACATTTGAAATAGCGGACTAAAGAGTGTATAAGAGTCCGGGATTCGAAAATATCCTAACACGAATCAAACCGTGTCTTTACAAAGTTGAACCCCGCCGGGAATCGAACCTGAAGACTTCAACTGAAAACTACATATTACAAGTGAAATTACTGTTATGTCACGGAGACAGATTAAAAAAAACTATTATAATAATATCCGGGATAAATCACACACGGTCATCTGGCCCCAAACTAGAATTCCCTGTACTATGGGAATCAGAGACTGATATACTTAGATGATCAAACGAACTTACCTCAAGTGAAGTTCGATCTTAATTATCCTTCCTTGTCGGAGAGATTTAATTGGTTAACATGTAGTAGTCCTCGTCTACGTTTGACCCACTCGCACGTAGTTTAGCGCCATAAGAGAAAAAGAGACAGCTAGGTACTCTCCCACCTCGGCGCCATTGCACAGTCCAAGCCTCATTCATTTTAGAGAATAAAAAAGGCAACCTACATACTACAACATTGGTATTAGGGGTTTAATTACTAGCATCCTAGTATTGACTACTCTAGGGCAGGGAGGGACCTTAAATCTCTCCGACAAGGAAGGATAATTAAGATCGAACTTCACTTGAGGTAAGTTCGTTTGATCATCTAATTATCCTTCCTTGTCTTCTAGATTTAATTGGTTAACATGTAGATGTTTAGAGAGACTAACAATGTTGTAGGTAATAGGTATGAGAATTATTGCAATAAAATATAATCTGAGAGATTTTATAACTGTAATTCAATTAACAGAAATTTATTTCTGGAAGAAATTTCTTTTAGAAACAAGTTGCACCCCTTGCGTATATTTGATGGTAAGTTTTTATATTATGCCCATTTTGTGTACACAATAAATTATTAAAAATAACACTTCCTAGAAGGTTATCAAATAAACAATATGAAAATAAAATTAAATCTTGTTCAATTTTATAAATGTGATTGTTAGTTGAACTTGACGTTAGGTTCTGAGTGATGAGGTTACACTTAGCATAAGTGCAGCGATAGACGATAGTGTTTTATGAAAGGTATATGCAGCGTCGTTGGGAACCGACGTCGATGCATAGGGAACCTGTTTGACATTTCCATCCTTTTAGCTATTTGGAACATCTGTTCTAAGTCCAAAGAACTGCTAAGATGGTAATCTAATACGATATTCTGGTACCTTAATTACACTATGTACCTATCGTATTTTAACAAATATGGTTTTAACCTGTACATCTTTCATGTACTGCTTGAATAATTCACGTTGAACATCTGAAATTCATTTTTAGGTAATTTGACAAAAAATGTATCACAAAATAAACCCGAATAACTATAGGTATACCCGCAATGGGGATGAGCCGTGAACAAACCAACGAATCTATACTCCTGATCGATAATATTCCCCCACTGTTTAAAGCTAGACGTGAACTGAAACTTGGTATTATCGACCAGTGATAGGAATTTTATATCCAGCACTGACGATATGCATTTGTTCGTTCCTTATACGAATGAATAAGTAAATATTTGAGACAATATTTGAAAATATAAGTTTCAGGTTCACTTATAAGAAATAAAATATAGATAAATTCTGATTTCATAACTGACCCTACGTCAGGTATGAAAACGGTAGTAGCTTGAGCAGCATTTTTTTTAAGACTTATTACATAATAAGTCATAATTTCGAAATAATAATATGAAGTTCATAATAATTGGAAAAAGTGGGAACCGTTGAAGATAACAACTTTACACAAATAAACGGAAACATTACAAAGATGTAAAAATGTACTTACTACATTTTTGTATTTATTCTTTAAGTTAAAATTATTATTTTAGGCTGGATAAGCTTATTTAATAAGTTTTGGAATGCAGTAGAAAACATGTTTAGTATATTTATCTAAACTGTATCGATAACGGTAATTTCAGCAAGTTTTATATGTATTCTATTGTCAATACCAGCAATAGTATTCTATTGTCACAACTTTTTAACATTTTAATTTCTCGTTCTTTTGTTGTGTGTTTACTTAAAAAAAACTACCTGTTTGGTTTATAGAGAAAAAAATTGCTGTAATTTTATATAGCCTCGAAAGTATATCGCGGTTAATAAACTTTCAATTGTAAATAATTTAGTTCAAAATATACCAGAAGTTTCACGTAAGCTATGACTTATAATAATTTTGTTTTTGCAAAATTCGCTGATGTTCACATTTTTCATTTTTAATTCATTCAACATATATTAATCTTTTTAATGTATATTTTGATTATAGGCGATCTTAAACAATGCCAATAATTAATTTTCACCATCCTCACAAGGACATCTCCAGTGTGCTGTGGAGGCATCAACAAAAATTTTGATTATGCAAAGTCAAAATTTTGATTATCCACCATCTAAGAATTCACAGATTTCACCCATCAAACATTATTGTTTATTCTTATCTGGTGATTGCGGCAGCTTTATTAAGACTTAACCTGCATTAAACTTAAAAACAGGCACACCTATGAATCATTGTCATCTAGACTGAAGACATGGCTTCATAAGAAAAAATAACGTAGGTATATGTATTTATTATAATTAATACTTCCCGAAACGCTGTCATTGCAAGTTTCGTGTAAGTAGCAGAAGCTAGGTACAAAAAAGACAATTTTAAGTATAAGGTACAGAAAACCTTATTTTATAAAATACTTTTATTTTTCTTATTATAATTATTAACGATTACTTGTCAGTTATGGTAACTGTAAATCGAAAGGGTTTTGAATAGTATACCGAACTGGTTTCTATCAATTAATTATTTAAAGAATTAATGTGTACAATATTGTACATACAATTTAATTCATTGATTTAAAATATATTTGGTGTTAAGTTTAACACCTCTCAATAAGATAATAATATAATGGTGATAACATCCTCAGATGGTTCCAAGTTTTGTGTTGGCGTGGAGTTTAAGTGTGGCGTAGTTCCCCAAACAATGGAGTATTTGACGTCGTGCCCTGCATGCCCAGATAACTGCAGGCAGGCAGATCTAATGAGTGCCACGGACAGTGCAATTCGCGTGGCTGAATTTTGGGCCGAGACTATTTAGGTTTGTTATCGACCGAAAAGAAGAATAACATAGAATAATATAGTAAAAACAGATTGAAAAAACTCCTGAATCTGTTCATAAAGTTAATGAACACTATAGTGTTCATAGGACTATAGTTCTATAAAAGTTGAGCACAGGCTGAAAGGTAAAACACAAGTACTTATATAGAAAAAAGTGTTTTAAGTAAGATAAAATCGTGCATGAGCACGAGGATATCGGCCTATTTTATTTATTGCTTTTACCATGTAACTGCCCTGGGCAACTATGTAGGTACGATAAAAAAGATTTCAAATTATCAATATTCAAAATTTGATTAACATTTTAAATCCAGTATAAATTAAACTTGTCTTCACTTTTATGGATTATAAAAATAATACTCGAAGCAAAGAGTTTTTCATAGGGTTGCTGCGTTAACTTTTACAATTTTGATCAAAAATATACCATATTTTGGCCACGACTTGTCCAGGGCCAATAAATTCATCTGGGGTAATGAGAGTCTTTATCTCAATATTTTGTGTAAAATGGTCTAGTTATACCAAACAATACCTTTTTAATGCATCCATAAAATATTTCCATCTACCCGCTGCCTTAAAATGCGGCTGAGCTGCGGAGGGCGCGCTTCGCAGCGATCGGTCAGCGCGCCAGCGCGGCGGCGGCAGCGCGTCGTCGGCGCGGCGGCGACGCGACGGGTTGCGTTTGGGCTGGCTGAGCGGCAGTGGCACATACATACATGCGTATCTCCCTGCTCGCTATCCGATGCAACTCAATTCTTTTAACTTTTTGTATATGCCCTTTGACATCTTCACAAAACCACCGAACACAACACCGAATAAATGTCTCCCTTTCGATTCCAGTGTATAAGTATCACAGAACACTCTTACTCGCAGATAAGTATTTTATAATATGATGAAGAAATAAATAAAAGGCTGGTATATTACTTAATTAAACTGCACTGTGCACGGGGGTTTGCCGCGAAGATTGGCTATATTAGCTATTTTCGGGCGCCCCACAGTCAACAAGTCTACTAGGAGTCGAAGTGGTCGCCATGACTCATGACCGAAATCGGACGGGTGTTTCATCATTCATTCAATCAGTTATATAAACTGAAATGACAGGATGTCTATTGTTTCAATAAATCAGGTTAGCGGTAGGTATTGGACATAACCGTAAGGTTATGGTTAAGAAAAATAGCTATAATATCCCTATTTTTGGCTCCATCTTAGATTAATAGTTCAGCATCGCCTCAATTTCTGGAGTTATTGTCGGATGACAAACTCGAGAATTTATTTTTTATTTTTTAAATAGACCGTCCTTCTCGAGGTTGGTTTTGAAATAATAACACACGCGTTTGGAAACACTAGAAGGAATCTCAACTGCGGATAGTAGGCATCAGTATAAACCCACGATGGCGGTGGATATGTGCCGGAAGATTAAATAGACGTGATGGTGCTTATGGTACATATCACCTGTAGGCGGCGGCAGTTTTGGTGGCGGCGCCGGCAGCGGTTTTGGCGGACGGCGGTTACAGCAGCGCCGTTGGGGAGGTTTCGGGAGGCAATCCGTCCATCGTCGTTGTCGATTTTTCAGCATCGTTGTCAGCTGCATAAGCGGCAGTGGCTGTGGTGGCAATGCAGTGATATGAGCCACGATGCTGCCAACGCTTCACCTATGGCGGCGAGCGAGGGTTGATGGAGCAGCCGCATAAGCATTAGAAAGCTGGTGATTCCAGTTCATACGAAACAGGAATATTATAGTGTGGTTAATGTCTCGCATTAACTCTAATAAAAGTAGCTATTGGTCAATGTCTCGCATTGACTCGAAGCAAAACTGGCTATTGGTCAATGTCTCGCATTGACTCGAAGCAAAACTGGCTATTTAGGTGTTCGAGCCTTCAGGCTTGACCCAATGTGAGAATAACGTGTTGAACATCAGCGCCATCCGGTGGTTTTTTACCCTTTTTTATAGGGTTTTTCTCCTAATCTTCTGGCAACACAGTTGTGACGTAAGAACAAGGACAAGTCAGCGCGGCTGTCGATTCAAGTCAGTACGCTTTTGAATCTCGGCGTCACCGGTACTTCATAGAAATTAAATAAAATAGTTTTTCTTTAGTCCTTACAAGGTAAGATTTGAAATTAGTTATTGTTTTCCAGTTATACCAGTAAGTGTCCTTAGTTGTTAAGGAAATCACTTACAAATAATTAAGTGGTGTACCGCACGACGCTCATAGCTCGCGCACTCATTCGAAGAGATTCCTTCTCTTTTCCACTGGCCCGTTTAAATAAAGGGCATAGGTATTCTTCAGAGTACTACAACACCACTGAGGATGCGTAATCCTGTTGAGTCACGTCCATACAACGCGTATCGTTCGTTTGACTTCGCACGATACGACGCCTCATACGATGCGACAATCGTTACGAGGCGACATTCGATGCGACACCTGATGCGACATTCGATGCGACATACCATGCGACATGCGATGCGACAATCGATGCTACGGTCGACGCAACATTCGATGCGACACTCGATGCGACATTTGATGCGACATCCAAAGCGACCTCAGCCACGCGGCTTCTATAACGATTTGTACTATGTAAAAATTATAACTGTTCAAACGTTCAAATAATGTGTACATCTTATTTACACAATTGATCGTTTTTTCAGATCATGGCGTCTGTCACGATGGGAGACCTCTGTCAGCAAGACGATCCTGATGACAACGACCTCTTTTGTGCAGTAGTAACCCTAATTGACAAACATTTTCCAGCTAATTGGCGGGAATGGCCTGTAAATAACTTCGATTACAAGGAAATATTTGGAGAAAAGCTCTCCTCTACAACCGAAGCTAAACTCAGATTCGCTCTCCCCACGGCCGACCTAGCAGAGATTTTGGGCTTATCGATGGACAAATTTTCTGAAAGAAAATACAGAGCACTGCGTAAAAAACTACTGCAATGGCCCCTGGGACGAGCCCTATTGTACTCTCCTCACAATATTATGGAGAAAATCCACAAGAACTCGTACGACGTTTTCATGGCCACAGTGAAGAAACTCAAGCCTAAAATAACTTCTGTACGACCTTCGGCATCACCATCCTCCTCGCCACAAGTGAATAGGAAAACCCCTCCAACCAAACGAGCAGCCATCGAGGAGAACCCGTCACAGTCTCCCAAAAGACCTACGTTAGAAACACCACAAAAAACAAACACTAACAAAGAGGTGTTCGAAGCTCAGGCTTCGATGTTGGAAAAACTCATGAGCTTGATGGCGTCACAGAACCAATCCATCGAGGCCCTCTCAAAGCGACTATCGACTATCGAACAGAATACCGAAAAGCCAGACAACGCGGAAAATGAAGACCTAAATCAATCATTTGAGTCTGAACCTGATAGTACTTCACCAGAAGATGAAGAATGGCGAGCGCCCTCGCTGGACTTGCCCATGCCAGCTTCGACTGTCACTGGACCCGATCACGAAGAGGAACTACTCCGGAAACAAATTTCCGACGGTCAGCGTAGACTCGCAGATCTGAAATCTGTCTCTCAACGGCAAACTGCAGAACCTCACATCTCTATCGATGGTCTAGTATGCGATTTTGCTCCCACAACGGCCGAATCAGAGCCAAAATTCGCCAAAGCAGACCCTAAATTAGCAGAACAAGGTGCAAAGTGCCAACGTCTGGGAGATGACGGCTGGAAGAACGTGAGATACGCTGACGTTCAGAAAACCTTTCACGCTACTCCAGTGTTTTGTTCCCTAAAAACAAACAGTCAACTGGCCAGTGTTACACCAAACTGGCAAACCTTGAATCTTCTGGAGAAATTTGACCTCACTCTTGGAGGGATCACGCACGGTCTTCTGCAGCAAAGAAAAATTTTCCAGGAAATCTGTGGGAAGCTGGAGTCTTCTGTCCAACAAGTTGTGATAAAGGAATTTCTCTCAAAGGACAGCAATTTCAGAAAAACATCCGACTCGTTGCTGCAATATATATGCGGGAGAAGATCGGAGATTATACAGAACAGGCGTGAGGTGTACAAGCCACCAAACAAGGTGCTGAGCGAAGCGCTACACGATATTCCACCCTCTACAACACACCTGTTTACAGAAGATAAACTGGCTGCAACCATTAAGGACAACGGCGGCATATATAAGTTTTTTCCTAGAAAAAACACTATTGCCGATAATTCGAAACACGGAAAAAAGCCACAGCCAAAATCTAATTCAAAACCCGGGTCATGGAAAACAGGCGGCAGCAGAAAGATGTCATACTCTGGAAACTTTCGATCCCTCGGCAAGGGAGGACCATTCAAACCTAACAACAAGCCCAACAGAGGGACAGGATCAGCTCAAAATGCTGCAAAAAAAATCCTAAATTTAACCTCAAGGTATCTATTTTCCAAGCAGGCCAACTTAGAAATAAAATTAGTCTCTGGCGATCGCATAACGCCCCTCTCACTATTCTAAATGTTCTGGAGGGCTACAAAATTCCTTTTGTACGTAAACCACCTTTGATGACCCCCTCTGAATTTAAATATAAACGTGAATCTAAATCAAACAAAGTTTTACTAAAAAAACAGATTTGTGAATTGCTATCTATGGGAGCTATCTCTCCGAACAAGTTTGATACCGTTTTCGTTTCTCCAATTTTTTTGAGAGAAAAAGGCGATGGTCGCCAACGACTGATTTTCAATCTGAAACGCCTAAATTTTTTTGTCCGGCCATCTAAGTTTCGCCTTATAAACTTAGAGAAAATAACACAAACCATTCAGAAAGATGACTTTCTAGTGAAATTAGACATTTCTAATGCCTACTACCATGTCCCCATTCAAGAAACACATAGAAGGTTCCTAACACTGTCGTTTGAGGGTAGATTATTCAATATGAACTGCCTACCATTCGGCTTAGCCAGCGCTCCATCAATTTTTGCAAAATTATCAAACTGGACGGCAAATCTCTTACGAAATAAAGGAATTAGAACCATTGTCTACCTGGATGACTTTTTATTGCTGAACAAAGATCCCCTCTGCCTTACCGACCAGGCAATACTAGCCTCAAGTACCCTTCAGGAGTTAGGCTGGCACGTAAATTTGTCCAAGTCAATGCTATCCCCTACTAAGTGCATTGAATATTTAGGTCTAATTTGGAATTCAGCCGAAAATACAAAATACCTTCCCCGTGATAAGATTCATAATATCCAGCTAACATTACGTAAAACGATTAAAATTAGAAAATGGAACTGGGTTGAAGCTAAAAATCTGCTAGGGAAATTAAATTTTGCCTCTAATGCTGTCCCATTGGGTGCCCTTCATTGCAGAAAACTTCAAATTGCCGTCAACAAACTTCCAGAAACTCAGAAGTTCAAAAAACTACCCATCCCAAACCAAGCTCTTCTAGAACTCTACTGGTGGCTAAAAAACTTAACAAAATGCTCACCTCTTCAACGACAGAATCCTTCAGTGTTCATAACCACAGACGCGTCAGACCTAGGTTGGGGAGCGTTAGTGAACAATCAAAGACTCTCGGGTTCCTGGAACAAATCACAAAGAGACTGGCACTGCAACATCAAAGAACTATACACCCTGTACAAAGTATTGGAAAGGAAAAGGGAAATTCTTCACGGGAAAACGATTATCTTTCAAACGGACAACAGAACAGCTGCTTCATACATACGAAGACAAGGGGGCACGAAGTCAATGAGACTGCTCAATCTAGCTTCGAAGATCCTAACCTTCGCCCACGAGAACAATATCCTCATAATTCCCAAATACCTTCCGGGGAAATACAACGATATAACCGATGGACTCTCCAGAAAGAAGTCCCAGCAAGAGTGGCACCTAAGCCCTGGGATACGGGAAATAATTTTCCAGAAGATGGGCACTCCGGAGATAGACCTCTTTGCCTCAAGAAGGTCGGCTATTGACCCCAGGTATGTCAGCGAGGACCAAAAAGATCAATGCAGCGAATATACGGATGCTTTCAGCAGGATCTGGTCCTACAAGCTGGCTTGGATTTTTCCTCCACCAGCACTGATACCACGAATCTTACAACATCTGAATTCAGCTCGAGGAAATTTCCTTCTCGTGGCCCCGAAATGGAACCATGCGTTCTGGACCCCAGATCTCAAGAGACGAGCCATACGGCCCCCATTCCGGATCAGGAACCTCAGATCCCACCTCCTGGACCTGGGAACGAACCGGCCGCCACGGGAAGTAGACAAAATGACTTTGCAGGTCTGGAAAATACGAGCTGGAGCGAGATGACATCGGACTGGTCAACTAAAGAACGAGAAATCCTACAATCAGCCTGGAGAAAGTCAACACTCAAGACGTACAAACCCGCATGGAAAAACTGGGTAAACTGGGCGCGTTCGAAAAACATATCCCCGAACAAACCAAATGTGACAGAAGTCGCAAGATATTTAATTTTTCTCCATGTAGAAAAGAACCTCTCTTATAAGACTATTCTTGTCCACAAATCGACAATAGCCACCTTTACAGAAGGAATTAATGATCGTTGCATTAGTGATCATCAGTTGATAAAGAAAACTCTAAAAGCAATATCATTGAGAGCACCGCCACAACATAAACCATGCACATGGCAAATCGAAGACTTAACAGATTGGATTAAGGAGCGTAACATAGATGACTCGAACCTATTTCGAGTCTCCCAACATGTTGCTGCACTCCTGCTGCTAGCTTCTGGCAGGCGCATACATGACTTAACCCTCTTACATATCTCTCCGACTCAGTACATAGTCGAAGACAGCTTCATTACACTTTGGCCTTCCTTTGGTTCCAAAACAGACAATGCAACTTTTAGACAATCAGGATGGGTGTTGTCAAGGAATGACAATAAAATTTTTGATCTATGTTTCTGGATCCCCAGACTTGTACAGGTCTCAGAAGCTAGAAGAAACGCAGCACCTGATCTTACAAATTTGTTCATAACTACCAGAGGGACAGTTAAAGCTGCCAGTCGTTCCGTCATAGCGGGCTGGTTGAAATGTATTTTTAATGAAGCTGGGATAAAGAGCTCACCCGGAAGTGTCAGAGCCGCAGTTGCATCTGACAACTGGTGTAGAAGGAACTTAGATATGGATGAAGTTTTAAGGAAGGGAAACTGGCGCAACGCAAATACTTTCTTAAAGTTCTATTTTAAAGAAATCTGCCCCCAAACTCAAGCTGGCTCCCGTCTCGCTCTATCGGATTGCTTTACGACAGTTTAACAAACAGATTTAATAATTATGTGATTTATTTTTGTTTAATAAATGCTATACCTAAGATTAACATACGTAAATCATATTTTCTTTTCGTCATTTAATATCTGCTCCTTAAAGATTATATGAATCAGGACTCTTGATTTCACAGTACGCTAGTAAAGTCAGCGCCGGCAGATAATAAACACGTCTCACATTGGGTCAAGCCTGAAGGCTCGAACACCTAAATATGCCCGTTTTTCCCCCGAAGGGTAAAAAACGGTTATTTAGGTTTCAGCCGCAAGGCTTGACCCAACATTTTTTAAAACTAGCCGGCACTTAAGTGCCACATTTACAAAAGGTACTGACTTGAATCGACAGCCGCGCTGACTTGTCCTTGTTCTTACGTCACAACTGTGTTGCCAGAAGATTAGGAGAAAAACCCTATAAAAAAGGGTAAAAAACCACCGGATGGCGCTGATGTTCAACACGTTATTCTCACATTGGGTCAAGCCTTGCGGCTGAAACCTAAATAACCGTTTTTTACCCTTCGGGGGAAAAACGGGCATATTGGTCAATGTCCCGCATTGACTCGAAGCAAAAATAGCTATTGGTCAACGTCTCGCGTTGACTCGAAGCAAAATAAAATTATTTGATATTCTCCCATCATGTTTAAATAAAAATAACTTTCACTGCACTTGTTTTTTTTTTTTTTTAATTGATTTTCATATTTCCTTTCCACATAATCTCCTTATCTAAAAGTAACGTAAGGATTTATTTTCTTCTAAGCACATTTTTGCACACTTGTTAAATTCAAATAATTAACGAACTTTTTAAGAAATATTTTTTACTACGTGCGGTAGCCGTGCGCGCACGAAAACGAATGAGGCTTGGACCGTGCAATGGCGCCGAGGTGGGAGAGTACCTAGCTGTCTCTTTTTCTCTTATGGCGCTAAACTACGTGCGAGTGGGTCAAACGTAGACGAGGACTACTACATGTTAACCAATTAAATCTAGAAGACAAGGAAGGATAAATACACATATACATTTAAATACATACATAGGTATATAGATATAATACACCCAGACACAGAGCAAACAAATCTGCTCGTCACAGAATTTTTTGCCCTGGGTGGGCATCGAACCCACGACTCTCGGATCAGTAGTCAGGAACGCTAACCACTGAGCCACCGAGTCTGTCTGTCTGTCAGTCTGTGTCACCTTACAGTCTGTGTGTAAGGTATTTACTTTTAACTGAACTTTTCCCAAAGAAGAAATATTAATTTTTACCAATTTTATTTTTCAGGTACCTATTGTATTGTATACAATACAGTTATAATTTATACTACAATACGGTCATAATTTATAAAGAATTTTGACGCCGTCTTCGGCCCCTAGAGGGTTTGTCTAATACGAGTAACAGGGTAGATCAATAAATCAAGAACATATCTCGTTGATGTCTTTTGTATAGACAGACGACATTGTACAAAACGGATTTACCCTGCTTGTCTCGTTGATGTCTTTTATATGACGACTTTACATAGTAGACGCGTTTACGTGTGTAGGTTTCTTTTTATTAGATTTTATATTATTTGAATAAATAAATATAAGTAAATAATCTATTAGGTATTTTTGGGCTATAATAGATTTTGTTCGCGATTTGTTGTCTAGCAGTATGGCATTAGAGTCTCTATATTTTTCAGTGCTTACTGCAATGCTGTTTGAGAATTTATTTCATAAACTCAGTATGTATTTTATTTCTATTAAAAATAACCAATTATTATTGATTATTGGTAATGAAACGAGCAATGAGTCGGCTTGTAACTAGAACCTTATTGTGTTTGCAGCACAGGTTCTTTCTTTTATCTAAAATCGGTAAGCCGTATATCCTTTTCATCTTTAAGAAAGTTGTTCAGTTTCAAGTAGAAGCCATTGTGAAGTTTTAACGGGTGATAAAAATAGCCCTGCATGTATGTATGAAATTAAATCAGGGTTCGAAGAGATAATTATCTGGATATTAATAAAAATAAAAATGGCGCTTTACTTGTATCCAAAAGTAATTTGCCACTTCCGCACACATTTTAACGCATTAAATATATTAGAAAAATCAAAAATCGGTCACAAAAATCGTGTGTAACACAATACTTAGTACAATTTGTATTTAGTTTTATTACTATTATAATATTTATAATGTGATGAAATTATAATCTGTAGGTCAAAAATAAAAGTCATGAATTATGAATCAATACGGATAATTATCTTGCTAATTACTAACCCTGAATTAAAAATCATAATCAAATCACTATGTTTGTCAGTCTCTGGTTCTCATAGTAGAGGTATCCTAGTGCGGAGCCAGATAACAGTTTGATTTATGGCAGAGTATAGTATAATGATCAAAAGCTGTATTAAATATTTGGGATCAAGACCCCATACATTTTCTCGAACCTTCGAAGATGGTTTGCGCAAAATATTCGAATACCAAACTGCTATTTACTACGTATCAGCACGAAATCGTGTACTTGTGGTATTTCGACTTAACTAAATGATAATGTCAATACATATTAGGAGATACAAGATGCAGAATGCATTTAATAGCCTCAAGTAATTTCAGATGCAGTTTTGATGGTTGCAAGAAAACATGTAGGTGAATGCTTATTTATATGTACAGGCTGTTATTAAAAATATAGAGAGAAGTAGTGACAAGGTACTACAATATATTATTACGTAAAAACCCGATCCCACTGCAGGGGCACGGGTCTCTTCCCATACCCTCTGGAAGGATAGGCCATACTCCACACACGGGGGCCAAATCTGGATTGGTTATAGGTTATAGGTTGCGAGCAGCGTTTTTTCGTTTGAGTCTAAAAGGCATTCCGGATGTAAAGATAGATCATAGATCCATAATATATTTAACTCGATCCGAGCCAGGATAGGTTGGGTCCATAAATTCCTTCGGTTTTACCACATACCTAGTAGCTTTTCAATACAGGGTGTTAAAAAAAGTTCGTTTGTTGGAGTAACCCCTTAAGGGTTACTCTAAATAAAGTCTAGAATACAAAGGACTAGAATAAAAGGTCTAGGAAAAATATAAAAAAGATCTACAATTTTTTTTTGGTTTCCCATACTAAAATCTGACTAGTGAATCAAGAATTTGTATGGGAAAGTGAAAAAAAAATATTGTACATCAAATTTTTTTCAATATTTTTCCTGAATAATTCTGAGTAACACCTTAAAATTTCATTTTTAGTATTTTTATGATTGTGAATTGTTTTCGATCTTCATACCTACGCAAAATATTTTGATTCAATGATTTGGATTTGAATTGTGAAAATGAAGTCTCTTTTAGACTAAACAGCGCTTCTCTTCTTATCGTGTGGCACATACCGTACTATCCACAAGGTATAGACGGCGGTTGCCTAGTGTTGCACTTAGCATCACCCGCGGTCACGTGTAGGGCATTTAGAGTAAACAGCGCTGATTTACACAAGTTAGGTAGGTAATTGACCTAGTTCTTGTGGTTTGGCGTACTAAGCTACTAATAATGTAAATAAATAACCCGCATATTTTGGTTTGTAGGTTATTAAGTAATCACTTCAATCTATTTAATTAATTAGATGACATTTCAGAATCTAAGTAAGTAGGTTTCAATTTATAGCTTTGTGTTTCAATTTATGACTGTTTTTTTTCTGTTTTCTCGTTTCATTAAACTTTCTTTTGCTCCCATTGCTTCTTACTAAGCGTAATGCATAATTTGATAAACCTAATCCAATAAGGAAACGAACAAACATACATATGAAAGTGTAAAAAAATAGGTGTAGGACTCGTTAACTGGAGTCCTTACTCGTCGTGATGAACAATTTTTGTCTTGCAACTTTGATGAAGTCAAAAATAATTATATGTCCACAAAATATCTAATTTATATAGTACAATTGATTTTTGCGTGTCAATATCATATGGTTTTTAGATAAATCATATCGTCTGCCATAGAAGTGGCACGCCTTGGGTACTCTTAAAAATCTGATGCATTTTATTCGTACACCCGTGTTGCTTGTGTTGGTTTGGGGAGGGGGGCGAAGTCGCTTTTAGAAGTACATAAGTGTCCATACTTTACGACAGTACTAATTTATAATACTATTTTTATGGTCTGCCCATACAGCATTTAGTTACAGTCTTATTACTCTTAGTAGTTATACTCTTAGTAGTCTGTGAGCTTTAACTGCATGCTGTCAAAATTCTGACACACAATCCATCACATCTCCCGCCTATTAATCATCATCAGAACATCAAAATTCGCCGAAACTTCACCACAAAAACTAACCGGCCAATACCTACTTCAGCGACACCAATACTTAAGAAACTTCTTGCTTAAAACTTTTTTTACACTTGCTTGTGTCTCGTCTGTGTGGCCAGTGTCTGTTTGTTGTGGGACGACGAAGAAAGTATCAAAGTAGGTCGCAAGTCAACCTGCCAAGAACTTGACCAAACCGGTCGCGGTCTCTTGATGGGGCGATCAGTAATCTTTCCGAAAATTATTACAAGTGTGTGACATACGTACCTGGCGGTTACCTGTAGTTTTTTTGACGCAGAAAAAGTTTGTATATTTAGGCTGTAAAATGCGAGTCGATTATGGTCGAGATGAGTAGGATATACATCCAGTTTTTGGGTCAAAATAAAGAGCGAATAACTATCTTTATCTATTGTCAATACGGATAGGGCCAAAGAGTAACCCAAAGTCCCTTGTACGAGTAGTTTTACTGTCTCTGCTAACACTCTCCACATGCAGTAATTACCTGCATACTTACTACAGCAATTTGATAGGATTATATGTAGATGCGTGGAGTTACTGTCCTATCATATTGATTACTTAATAGCTGAACATCTATCTATCAAACATCTAAGTATATGGAAAAACAGCCATACGAAAACAAAAACTTATTAATCGAGTTTCTTAAAACTGAAAAGGCCGATTCTAATGAAAATCTAAGCACAAAAATTAACCACAAAATTTAAAGTAGTTCCCAAGTTTATATACACTATATACTTTTTACTTTTACGAAATACTTTTAAATTCAGTAACGTACGTTTTGAAATTACTATGAAAATTTTGGATATATTAAATTAAATTAAAAAGAAAGTTTGTTACATTGTAGATGCCACTTGCATTTATTTTTACGTTTTTTTTATACATACACATTGGTAGATTTTCAGTTTTCACTAAAGTGAAAATACGATATTTCGGTAGAGTAAATCGTTCAACTTTGCGTATTGTTTACTTAAATAAGTGTTTTTTATTAGCCTGCCTATGCTTTTAAAGTTCCAATCATAAATGTGTGTGGGCGACAACTTTCTGTAAGGAAACTATCTCACTCAATAATCATTAATATTTAGTCAACCAAACAGACAACTCTCTCGCCTCATAAATAAGTCCTCTTTCTGATTATAATCAGAACGATTTAATCATGTCATACATAATTATCTAAAAGCTACAGTTAAATAAAATAAGCTGTCAAAAACTGGTCCCTCGGCCTAGGAATTTAAATTTCATTGTAGCATTAAATAAATGTTTACATGTCAGAAATTGGACACTGCCACGGCAGCCCAGCGATCGGGAAAGTAATATTAAAATATATGATTAGTTTTTTATTGACCGGCATAGTTTGTATGTGATGACCATGCCGATGCCAGTGGCGGTGGTTGTGACGACCAATGGAAAATTGCTCATTTGGTGGGTAGGTACGCGAAATTAGTATTTCATTTATGCCATATACCGTTTGCTAGGTAAAGTAGAGAGGGCATTACCTAGGAGTTTTCTATTCCTGAGAGGGTGAATTCGGTCGTGACGCAAATTTATGATAAAAAATTACCCCATTTGTATTTACAATATCTATGTATTTGAATGTGATTTTGTGTGTGATTGTTATTTTTACATACTTATACTGTAATTATGAACTTCATAGTATAAACTCGCGTCTGCAATAAATGTCTCAATTAATTGAAAAATATATATATTTATGGCTAAGCCACGAATAAAAAAGTTCTTCAGATTCAGGAGTTGAAGCTCTCATTAAATGTTTGTTCTAGATTCTGTAGATTAAAACAAGCTGTACCGTATACGTAATTAATTAATAACTAATAAGTATAAACCTTAGTTTAAAAAAAATACGAACTTTTTAGGAAGTTGTTTTACACAATAGAGGTTTTATCCATAAATAAAACAAAAACAAATTAATTATGAACAGATATATATTTATTACTTTGACACCTTTCAACTTATAAATACATACAATGTTAATTATACTTCATTCCAATCAAAAAAAAGCAATAGGTAAACAAACATAGTATGCAGATGACATTGACATGTGTCAGATCCATAGTAAGTTTGTTTACGTTTTGCTTTTTTTTGATTGGAATGAACCATAGATATATTAGGTACCAATGTCTTAACACACTTAACACTAGGTGAAAAACTTTTCATGCGTACATACCTGCATGAGACCAGTTGAAAGATTTTAACATTTCCCGTGATAACAGTACCACCTAATGATCCCAAAAACCCGCGAAAGTTTAATGAATTTAGCTGTTGGCAACACTGAACATCTGATTTGCACCAAAATGTTCCCACCAAAAAGATTCCCGTGTTAAATATGAAGCACGTTAAATTACCAAAAATTAAAATTGGGCAAGTAGGTACTAATATCACTTATAAAGTACGTAGGAACACAAGAAAACAAAGCTTTTTATGGGTTTTTACCCAAGTTTACATCTACTCAAAATTTCAGAGATTTGTTTTTCATCCTGTTTTTTTTTTTGTAATATATATCTGGCCGAGTATAGTCATGACATGGTTAAAATTATATAATAATATGTATTATAAAGTCATAAATCATTAAAAAACCTAGTACCCAGTAAAACTGTGACTAGCAATAGTAGCATTAATTAATGACACAAAGTATACCTATTAAACATCTTGTAAAAGTAAAACGAGTTTAGATTATCAATACTAATATATAAAATTTGGCATACCAGACAATTTTAATAACGTTTTGTTTCAATTTTCTGAATCGGGGATATGATGACATGGCTGGGCATGATATCGTGGGACACCAAAAAACCTCAAGGTCAACGTGTCTGTACCACGGTAAAAAGGAGCTTCGCTGGTTTTTTGGAACTTGAAAAAACATATGGTGGCTTTTCGGTAGTGACTCCGACCTCCTAACTATATGTTAAAGAGTTCAAATCCTGGCCAGTGTACCAGTAAATTCAAAACTTACGTGCACTTTCATACCGATCGTTTTAACAAAGAAGAAAAATATTGTGAGAAAACCTGCACTAGATGTGTAGGTATGATGGTCGCGTTACGCGTCCATGGTGTAAATTTAAAACGCACGTCATCGAGGGTGACGATAAGTGTAACACCAGATCACTACCGTCTGTCGCTTGTGATAGCGCGGTTAAATTGCATGCTATACGATAAAATGCCCAGACATTTTCCAATCCATCCCATTATGGCATCTTTTAAAATAACAGTTTCTTTTTATAATATGAAAATTCAATTTCAATGCTCATTTTTATTTTAATTACAACTACAAGTGAATTATAAAATTCAATTTATTCCAGTTTATTAATAGATACATCATACTCGTACAAAAAGATATTTCAAAAAAGTTTACGTATTTTATTGTCTAGTCTAGTGTGAAATACATATTAAATATATTTTATGATTGATTTAACAGGATTGATATTTAACGTAAGATTATAATTTAATTTTAAACAAAACATTAAAATGTACCATAATTCAATATGTATTTGATTAGACCTTTTAAAATTCTATTTCTTTCGCAACATTAGCTGTGAAATATTATTTCAGTATCAAAACCAAAAGGATATGTTTTTTTTTAATACGCGATACATAACTTTGGTCCTAAAACTGTAAAAATAATAAATTCGCTTTTTTAAAATAAAATCTTTGATGGCACTTAGTCTATGCGAAGTATAAAATGATAAAATGAAATCTGTAAATA
Organism: Coleophora deauratella; assembly: GCA_958295455.1. Lineage (NCBI taxonomy): Eukaryota > Metazoa > Arthropoda > Insecta > Lepidoptera > Coleophoridae > Coleophora > Coleophora deauratella. The sequence continues at coordinate 4,480,893 of OY282409.1, read as the reverse complement.
TTGAATAACACAGTAACAGTTAAAATTACAATAAAATTATAAATGAAATTTACATATTTGATTTTCTAGTAATACAAATAAAAACATGACAAGTATCTAATCGCAAATTGTCCACTTTGCATTTTCTGTTGCCTTTACATTTTTTTTTAAAGTTAGCATTCACACCAAGCGTATTGTTAGCCGCTAGCTGACTGTGAGTCAATATTATGCAGTATACGGCACTTTTTATTCACACATTACGCTATTAAGCTATGTCTATGTACGTAAGCCAACTCAACCTGGCTGACTATGCGTTTGGTTTGAATGGACCCAATTTTGTTAATCTCATTTATTTACCCTAATCGATTACATACACGCCGATACGTTTTATAACACACTAGCTTTTGCCCGCGGCTCCGCCCGCGTAGATGTCGCTTTTTGACCGTCTCTTAGGTATCCTACGGGAACCATGCATTTTCCCGGATCAAAAAGTAGCCTATATGTTAATCCAGTATTTGATCTATTTACCTACCGAACTTCATCCAAATCCCTTCAGTGGTTTCGACGTGAAAGCGGAACAAACAAACAAACAAACATCCATACTTTCGCATTTATAATATTAAGTGAGATGAGATACAATAACGTTACAATTTCACACTTACACAGCCTAATGTCTGTCAGTCATTCTTTTAAATAACGCACTACTAGAAAAGTCCAGTTTGTATAATGATATAGAGTGAAATATTATAAAAAGAGGGGTGTTTTTTACGTTCCGTTTTAAGATTTATAGTTAAGGTTTAAAATTACATTCACTACTTAATCTTATACAGAATGTAGCCTTACTTGACTGCATCGTTTTCAGAGGGGGCGGGGGTGACGTAAAAATTGCTTATTTTTCCTTTATCCCTCTTCAATTTAGGACTTTCCACAAAACACTGGTCGATCAGGCTGACATGTATATGTGTGTATGAAAAATTAAGAGGATGTTTTTTTAGATACTTTTATCATCAGTATCATGTTATACAATGATCCCTGGAAAGTCGCACTCGCCCCACTATAATAAAAAAAGCGTACAATTTGTCACTATTACAATTACGATATATCTAGATACAAAAGTAGATCGTCAATAAATATGTTAATGTTTACTCGAAAGTATTCAGAATTCTACGCTATCTCATTATATCGAAGAAAATATTTTTAATTTTAGAACAGTCGAGGCAAAGGTATGGAAGAACTAGTTAAATTATGAGCTACATCCAGATATTTGGAGAATGCGTTTAACAAATGACTGAGGTCACAGATTAAAACATTATTCTTCCATAGGATTACCCTGTCATTCGGTATTTAGGCAAAAGCATTCGCCGAATATATGGATGACGGTTTAGAGATTTTAGCCCCACGAGAGTGAGAGCGACAAACACAGTATGGAATCTCCTACTGTATGGGTCTTTAGTAATCAAATTCGAATCTTAGACAGCTATTTTAAATCTAAAAGTAGGAAATTGACATGAATTAGGCTGATTGCTACACAAATGATCATACCACTTATACATATATCTAGAAGGAAACTTAAGGAAGCAAAAAATCTATAAAAAAGGCATACGGAATGTACACTTTTAACGTTATAACATTAACAACATAGCAACAAATATTCACAAGCTTTTCAACGATAACTATAACCTCATATCGTACTACGAGCTTTCATTTACATAAAGCACAAGAAAAGGTTTCCCTTAGCACTTATCAATCACAAATAATATGTTAAAAGTTAGGGCATTTAATGTTACCTTTTTTTATTTCAAAACTCAATAGCTGCAATCAATATAATCGTGCTTGTTTGTGAATTCTTTTTTTTTTGCTATTCTGGATTGAAAATTGGATTCTGATTCAATTTGGGATCAATCTATGCTAGCGCCGCTTTGAAAAATTCTAAACCAATTGCAGCTTCATCAGTTCTAAACTAACACAGTATCTTTTGCGGTATGCCCACAAAGTGCACCTTATTTAGAGCACTGCTGTGCATGTAAGCCTTGCGCGCTGATTTAAGAACGGTGCGACTGAGACAGAGCTATACCAGGAACATTTATCTGTATCAATCTGGCTCCTTCACACCACTCGTATATCAGCAAATAATGTTTACTAGTAGAACGCACAATAAGTATTAATTGTGATCTAAATGTCTCAACCAAAGTCCAAACATCAGTTTTAAAGCTTGCATTATACACTTATACATCTCACTCTCATCCATACTATCTTCGTCACATGTCAAATTCCTACCACCAGTTGTCACTACTCTTATAAACATCTGCCTAACAACACTACGTAAAAACAATCGAGTGTCGTATACTATCTCCTCTCTACATATTCGACAGTCACAATCACTACTTACATCTACTATACTGGAAGTATCTGTGTTTATGTTTATATTTCTATTTAAAACATTGTCGATATTTAAAATTTCTGGTGCAATGATATCGCTTGTTAAGTCTGAGCTATCACGAAAGCAAAGAGATTTAAATTTAACAATTTTTGGTGATATATTCTGCTCATTTTTATCTTTAACTTCTTTGAAAACTTCAAATTCTACAGCTTTGGCATCAGTCGAACCACGTCGTGGTTGCTTCACTCTGTCTGCAGATATGTTTTCGCAGCTCTTGTAATATAAGTTCTGTTTTATTAAAACCTCTTTTCTCAAATTTATTTGATTCAAAACAGCATTTTGTATACCAAATCTCCTTCGACGCAGTTTCATTTCTTCATCTTTAATATACTCCTTATCATACGATATGCTTCTATAAAACGATCCTCTCTTTACCATTTTATCGTCACTTCTATCTAAATCCTCCTCAGTGTCATCCTCATCAGCGGACGATATTCTGAACGAAAACGTTCTCTTCAGCTTTTTAATCTGTTGTGGTATCACACCGCTGCCCATATCGATGCCTTTATAGCTTTCAGTCAAAACCGACGGAGCCAAAACACGTCCAAACGTATAATCATTGTCTAAAGATGCACGCCTGCTTTTCACTTTTATCTGAGAAGCGGTGACATCTTCAAAACTTCTGTATTGTTCTATAATCATATCCTTATCGGAATCCACCGTCCAAGTAGATACACTTTCACTCCAATCAGATAAAGTGTCTAAATAGTCTACTATATTCAATCCCCTGTCCAAGGACACAGATCTCTGCAACGGTATATCATGTTCGAACCTCTCATCGTCAATCCTGTTATCCTTCACTTCGCTATCTTCATCGAAACCACCCAACCAGTCACCAACATCACTACTATTAAGATTCAAATTTAAAAGTTCTTGCCTGAGGTCTAATTTTGAATCTTGTCTATGGTTTGGTTTATCAGTTTCTTTTTTATCATCCAGCGACGTAGACGATCTAAATTGCTTATGACTTGCATTACCAAATGATTCAGATTCATATTGTTTTTGGTTATGCTGCATTCTTGATTGTCTATAATCTGAAATGCTACACTCTAGTTGTCTATATTGGAGTCTATGGTCCTCATTGCTGCATGATTTTAGCTGCCTATTGATTGGGAACCTGTACAACTCCCGACGTCTGTGGTCCTTATATCTACAAGATTCCTCTAGTAATCTACAGTCATATCTATGGTCTGGAAATCTAGATGTTTCTCCTAGTATATGCTCAGAGAGTTTGTGGATTGTGTGACAGTTACGTGAAGCGGGAAGGGAGTGTCGGCGGGGCGGGGGAGGGGGCACCGGGGCCTGCGGACATCTTTTGCGCGAGTGACGTAAACGAACGTCGGTTGAACGATCCCACGGCGATATCAGACTCAGCAAAGAGCTTGCGAAAACTGTTTGGGAGAAAATTTTTAATGTGTTAATAATAGGTTTTATAAAGGTTTCGTAAATTATATAACGAAATCATAGCTGGAGAAATTCAACTGTAAGGGCGTCGGCCATAGCTTGCACTTAGCATGATTCTAAGCCTCATACATTCAGCACAGATTTTTTATTAGCTTATTAAAAACATCATCAACATCATCCAGATTAACTGAACTTGATGGAAGGTTTTAAAATTTACTAAGATGATATAATATAAATAGTAGACTTTGGCAAACGTTGTGCTTATAAAACGTCTGAAACTATCTTAAGAAAATTACACACTTCGATGTAGAACATAACACATAACGCGAGTCCGTGCAATAAATTCAATAAATAAATATAAATACTAATATATATTGACTAATAAAATTACAGTACAATTCCAATAAGCAACAACGTATGACAAAACCTAAGCACACACAACGTAAACTAGAACACACATCCGGCACTTGTGAATTATTGAAACAAAGAAACATCACTAAAATGTTTCGCGAACATTACTTCAATTCTGACCAGGCTATCGTCAACGAGAATCGAAATCATTTACTTGTCACATTCACAGCTAAAACATTGAGATTTGGGTTGTTTTGGCATGTTTAGAGGGATTCAATTTTGACGTAAGTTTTTTCTTTATTTGAATAGTCCACGAGTTCTATTGAAATATAGAGACTATAGATGTCTTTAGCTTATAGGAGAAGTGTTACACAGTTAACATGCGTATGACGTACAACATACCTATCACATTCTGCTTGGCGTTCAGTACCAGGGGCCGAAAGAGATCCGCGGCGGCGGCGACCGGCGCCCCTCGTCTCGCGCAAACAGCGCCAGCCGGAACCTAGCGCGACACAACGCGACTTTATACGCTGTCACGGTATATTCGAGAGAAGGACATTTTGGGAACAGGTCATTTTGAGAACAGGGCATAGGGCTGACGCGTATGCCGCAATGTCATGGGATTGTACGGTATTATGCCGTCATGACATGAGCCGACACGATATCGGGTCACAAACCGTCATAATCTGATATGTACGGGTACCGACGGTCAATATGTTATCCAGTTATACAGACCACGCTATCTACCATCATTTAAATGTAATTAATTGGAGGTGTTCTTTCTTTGTTTAAAGAAACCTCCAATCTTAATAATTCTAGACCATTACTAACAGGAAGAGACAAGCTTACCCAACACAGCGTATCCCCCCCCCCCCTCCAGTAGAAGCCCCCCAGTTCTAGAGTTCACATAAGTGAGTTTTGTAAAATTAAAAAAAAATACTTAAATAATAATTACCCTTAAACAAAAAAACGTAAAATCATTCAACAGACACCTGTTTGTCATGGTCATAACGGGATATACCGCATTGTACAATGCATAACATTGCGGCGCATATCGTGACGTACTTACTCCCATGAGATATCACGGGCAGAGGAGTAACAAGATACAATGTAAGTAAACTGAATGGGAAACAGCTATAGATAGTTATTCACCAAGGCAACAAAGTTTATCATCGTTGTAATTTTCAATCTTTTATTGATTAAATTTCGTTTGCCACAACATTAAACTGTGTCTTACATATAGGTTTCCTGAAATTCAGCTATTTTCCAATAACAAGTAAAGGTAAAATACAGATAATTGCTTTTACACCAGTGCTGCATTAATGAAACAAATGAGGTGCCATTACAAATGAATTATATCGTTAGCATAAAAAATCGATTGTAAATGTTTATTTATAATGAGTTACATGAGGAGCATATAATTTAAAAAGATATTTTAATTCAAAAGATTCAAAAAATAAGAAAAGTCCTGCCTACTGCTGAGATAAAAAATAATTTTAATATTAAAATTGGTCAAAAAATTTAAGGGAGAGGTAAAGGGTAAAGCGGTTTCATTGAGGTGTATAAATTCCCATGCCATTCCGTGCTTCGTGCCCTATGTTACGATGAATCTTGCAGATCTCTTTCGGCCCTGGTCTCCATTTTCCACTTTTTTTGCTGAAGTAAATCACCTAAAAGGAGTTTGAACGCCAAAAACTTCTTTCTTAACAAAGTTTTACATGCTTAATTAAAATAGTAATAATACCCAAAAATAAATATAAACTAAAATTTTGGAAAAATATATTACAATAAATGGAAATACGAACCAGAACCAAAATGAAAAAGCAGTAAAAATAATTAAATGAGTGAACCACCATCAAAAGGATTATGTGTTGTAAAAATAGAATAAGAAAAAATACATTAAGAATAAGACAAAACAATATGATTATTTTTCTACAATTCTACAATTAATTCTAATAATTACTCAACACCATCTTACTATGCAAAGAGACCCGTGCGTTAGAATCTTATTTGGTTTCGAAATAAATTAAGAGTATCGTCCCAAACAAATCACAGAGTTTTTACTTTTATTTGTAATATTTGTATTGTATTATCTCCAGCCCGAAGACATCCCGTACATTTAAACATAAGCCTACCTCCCTCCTTCCATTCAGAATGAACCACACTGCTTTTAGCAAAGCTTACTAGATCTGTTCGCATTTGACTATAAGAATACAAAAAAAAAACTCTAGATCGATAGAATTTTACCGTGTTTTCGACGTATGATAATATTGTACTTGAGTCATTTTGTATAGGCAGTGTATATAGGCTTGGGGACGCCAGTCCAGAACATTTTTTCCACATTGGTTATCAGTTCTTTGATCTGTCATATTATGCCTTGTTATTAATTCATTAATACATCATATATTTATTTCAAAACCAAATAATTATTTTTTACCACTAAACCAACACCACTTGAACCAGAAACTTGGAGAAAAATTTTCCTCCAAATCTCTGACCAACACACATTCACACCTACTCATTTAAACTCGAATCAATAAATCTCGAAATTATCAAATTGAACAGAGGTACTCACAACTTCCTGATGCCACTATTCCTTTTCCAGGGGGCGTCGTCAGGTTCAGCGGGGAGGGGGCCCTGTACGGGGGCCTCGTCGTCTTCGGGGGCCACCGTGCTTAGCGAAGGAGAGGTGTCTGAACTGCTGAGGAAGACATTGATTCAAAAAATAAAATTTGGTTTATGGGCCTATCGATTTATTAATACGTCGCTTTCGGTAGTGGCGGGGCGAGGGACAGAGGTACCACATTATTTTGTCATTTCACAAAATAATGTGGCACCTTTGTGAAACGATTCAGCAGATCTCAAACTCACTCACTATATCAATATTGAGGCCACTCAATGTGACTACTCAACAAAGAGTGTTCATTTAAATGCAAAATAAACTGAAGCTCAAAGCCATTAGCCTAACTTCAGCTTTGGCAACATGAGTTTTGGTTGAATAGATGATTGATTGACATTTTAAATTACAACAGCTATACAGGGTAACAAACATACAGGGTAACAGCTGTAACAAAATTTGACCCGTTAACTGGGGATTTTACTCATCGTACTAAACAACTTTTGTTCTACGACTTTGTTCAAATCACAAAAAAATTTTTGGACATTTCATACAAATTGATCAATCTGTTTTGCCATTTTTGTATGGAGTCCAAAATTTTTTTTTGCGATTTGAACAAAGTCGTAGTACAAAAGTTGTCCAGTACGATGAGTAGAATCACCAGTTAACGGGTCCTACACCAATTTTGTTACACCCTGTATAATAGTTGGCAGTTGGTGTAATATGCTCGCCCGCAGGTTTGCTCGCTGCTCAAGTGAAGTAAAAATAACACTGTTTAAGGCTTTCTGCCAGACGTTTTACACTTGCAACCTGTGGGTAAGTTATACGCAAAGAGCTGTCAACGCCTTGCGGGTCCAATATAATAACGGGCTAAGGATGCTGTTGGGGCTGCCGCGTTATTGCAGTGCATCAGAGATGTTTGCAGAGGCACATATTGATGACTTTTTTGCAATTGTCAGAAAAAGAGTTGCCTCCCTGATGTGCTGTGTTCGTGGCAGCGCCAACAGTCTCCTATCTATTGTTGGAGACAGAATGGACAGTCCAATCCTAAAACATTGGGTGACTGTCCATCTTGTCCCAAACAGGAAACCGAAAAATAATTTCATTTACTAACCCCTTTTTCTTTCTTTTCTTTTGTGTTCTACTAACCCATGTATATGAATTCTCTGTGATTCGAAATAAAGTTTTTCAATTTCAATAACAGCTCTAGCTCTTTGAAATTTATTCAACTGTCACGCTGTCGTTCAGACATTTCATCATATTTATTCCTCTTTGGTCTGAGTTAGTTCCTCACATGCAATATAGCGTAAACGTCTTGGGGCAATATCGTTACCGATAGTTACAGGTTTACAGCTGGTTCAGCCCGACTGAGGCTTAATTCAACTCCAAGGAATCGTCACGAATTTTGGTACACTTTATTTTTTATTTTTATGTGATAGGTTGTAAACGAGCAGACGGATCACCTGATGGTAAGCGATTACCGCCGCCCATAGCCACCCGCAGCACCAGAGGAGTCACAAGCCCACCTTTGAAATGGGATGGGTGGATGGCGGGAATTGGGGGGGGGGGGAGTTGGGCCTCCGGTACCCTCACTCACTCGGCAAAACACAACGCAAGCGTTGCTTCACGCTGGTTTTCTGTGAGGCCGTGGTATCACTCCGGTCGAGCCGGCCCATAGCATAGCATATTGACCTCTGTTTTATATAAAGGGCGCACTACTAACTCTCTTTGAGTATAGCGCTATGCTCTAACAAAAAACCGGCCAAGTGTGAGTCGGACTCGCGCACCGAGGGTTCCGTATAAATTCATAATCACACATGTCTTGAACTCTATATTTTTTATATTTGAGTTGATTGAATGAAAGGTAATTTGCGGTTTACGATTTATGACGTATTAAAAAAACTACTTACTAGATCTCGTTCAAACCAATTTTCGGTGGAAGTTTGCATGGTAATGTACATCATATATTTTTTCTAGTTTTATCATTATCTTATTTTAGAAGTTACAGGGGGGGGGACACACATTTTACAACTTTGGAAGTATCTCTCGCGCAAACTATTCGGTTTAGAAAAACATGATATTAGAAACCTCAATATCATTTTTGAAGACCTATTCATAGATACCCCACACGTATAGGTTTGATGAAAAAAAAATTTTTGAGTTTCAGTTCTAAGAATGGGGAACCCCCAAAATTTATTGTTTTTTTTTTCTATTTTTGTGTGAAAATCTTAATGCGGTTCACAGAATACATCTACTTACCAAGTTTCAACAGTATGGTTGTTATAGTTTCGGAGAAAAGTGGCTGTGACATACGGACGGACAGACAGACAGACAGACAGACAGACAGACATGACGAATCCATAAGGGTTCCGTTTTTTGTCATTTGGCTACAAAACCCTAAAAAGGTAGACTTGGAGGATTTGAAGTCATCGCCACTTGCAAAAGCTGCCTCGCCCAGCTGTTTGAAATATCTACCTATACAGGATGTAAGGGACAGGTTTCCTAAAACTTTAAGGATTTGCTCAGTAAACGAAACTGAACAACTTTCCACAAGAATTTTTTTCAGGAAACGAAAAAAAATCGGCTTCTCCATACAATCTGTCCAATCAAGTTCATAATTTTGTATGGAGAAGCCGATTTTTTTTCGTTTCCAAAAAAAAAATATTGTGGAAAGTTGTTCAGTTTCGTCTACTGAGCAAGCCCTTAAAGTTTTCGGAAACCTGTCCCTTACAGCCTGTATACTTTCTCACCTGTTAGGCTAAGGCTGCAAGGCTGCCAGCCTTTGTTCAACCTTGTTCAACTTTTTGTTGACAGCTGTGAAATATATCTATACTTTCTCACCTATCAGGCTGCAGTTCAGGCTCAGGCTGCAAGGCCGCCAGCCTTTCCTCAGCCTTGTTCAGCTTCAGTTTCAATTCATTCCTCTCGTGCAGTATGGCGCGAAGCTCTCGCACGCTGAAGGTGGGCTTGGAGGATTGGTCGTCGTCGTCTCCGTCCGGGGTCGTTGCACCGCACGCTGCGCACTTCTGCAAAAATATATTACTCCATGACAGCATACGATGTTTAAACAAAAAATAATGGACTCGATGTTTAATTTCTTGGGTTTAGGTAGCTGATATTAGCTTATACAGGGTGTTAAAAAAGTGCGTTTGAAATTTTAAGGGGTTACTGAGTAATTCTGAGTAAAATTTCAAACTTTCAAACGCACTTTTTTTAACACCTGTATAAGCCGATTTAGCTTTTCACCTTAAAGTATAGAACTATTGCTTAAAAGCTTCAATAGAAGGTAAGAAGTTCATCCTTGTCTTCTAGTGACGGACGTGGTGAAAACATCTAATTTCCAGCCTTATGTGGACTATTTTCACAATTAATTTGGTTTTAACATGAAACTAAAATTATTCCTATCGGGTCAGTTCAGTCAGAGCCTAGTCATTGCGGTAAGAAATAAAAATAAGACCTGATACATTTAGGGATTTAAAGTGATTAATCTTTTTTTACTGGCCAGTGTAGTTGGACATTTACATAAATTGACTACATATCTCTTGCATAAGTGTAACAAACAAGTGGAACAGAACAGATGCCAAACAAATTCGTACATCAAACACTAATATAATAAGACAAAGTTCTCGCCTGGTTCTGTGCGCCAGCTTGCTGCAAGGCGGCTATATCCCTCTGTTGCGATTGCACTATGGCTGTCAACTCCGAACGTTCCTCGCATATGAGACGCATCTGGAATCGTTAAAGAAAAATACCAATAAGAAAAAGTACTTACCTAAATAGTGGCCAAAAGGCTAAAATTTCAAAAATTACCCCATTTTAGGCAGTATGGTGCCTCAAAATTGTCTATGTTAATTTCAGACGTCAACAAGAAGCTAGAGTTTGGAAGACACGACTACACCTCGTATGGAACGTACAAAACATGCAACATGTTTCTAATTTGACGTTTTTTTCTCTTTCTCAATTGCTCAAGGTTGTGCGTTTGTTTGTCAGACAATCAGTTAGGAAACTCTTATAAAAAAAAACATTAAACTATACCTAACAGCAACAAGCAGTAACATTAAAAACAACTCGCCTGGTTCTGTACTTGCTTATGCTTCCGCCGGAGGTCACGGCTGACCTGTGCCAACTTCTCCACTTGATTCGTCAGCTGCAAATATTCCAATATAGCCATTATTATTTCACGTACACCTCACACAACTTAGAAGGAAAGTCTATGAACACGAACGAATTTCGATTGATTTCGAGGGACCAAGATTGGGTAGTACATAAATCTAGCAATAACATGTAGGTAGGTATATTAAAAATAAAATTTACAAAAATGATAAAAAAACCTGAGCCGATAGTGAAGATTAGAATATCTGTGACGCAAGTACATGGTTTTTGTGCCTGCCTGTAGAATTAAGGATTGTCATGATAAACAGAAGTAAATGTTATTGCAAGGTAGGGAAACTTCAGTATCTGTAAAAACACGATGGCAATTTGATAAAAAAAAAGTTTAAGTACTTTAAACCCCTACTTCATACAGGGTAAAATAGAAATCACGTAAGTTATATTTTAAACTAAAACTTTATGAAAATTATTCGTTACTAACTAACTTTCACCTAGAAATCTATTTAATACTTATTCTAAACTAAAAATATATTATACTTTAGATTTTTCTCGGCCTTGTATTCTTTGTGTTTAGAATATAGGTTCCTTGTTGTTGTTTCACATGAATAGAGAATTACAGTATAAAAAGTAGCCCATGATTTTAGCTTCACACTGTATAAACTGTTATTGTTTATAAAATGATAACATCTATCTATGAGTCCATGATATTCTTATGATAAAAAAATATATTTATCTTAAGGTATTGTTTTTATTTTTTAAATTGATAGATAAGATTATTTTACGCTTGGAGAGGTATGTTGATACAGCATTATCTTAAGCGATCAAGATAGAATAGAGGGTGACTTTAAATTAGTTCTTGATACGAAAGTTTATGCATGTACTCGTGATAACAAACAACTTTCCCTAAGGAACCTATAGTCAAATCGCAAAAAAAAAATTACTCTTCATACTAATTTGGCCGGTCAGTTCATCGATTTGTATGGAGAGTCCAACATTTTTTTTGCTGTTTCAATATGGTTTCTTTAGGAAAAGTTGTTTGTTATCATGAGTACATGCATAGACTTAAGTATCAAGATTAAAGTCACCCTATTATGTAAAGGTATTACAGTTTATCAAATACACCAATGTTGGCAGTAAAAGTTAAAACAGATTAATCTTATCAGTTAAGCGATTGAAAATACATATTTCTACACTATCATCTGTTGAAAATGAAAATATTTTATTCGAAGAAGGTAGCAGTGTACAATTTTCGAACGGCATTCTTTTATCTACCTAATACGAAGTTCCTACTCGTACACCCGCCGTTTCGGTAAGTGTTAGCGGAGTGAGAAGAAACGACGGGCCCTAAAGAAAAACTCCCTCCAACACATTTATTGAAAATGTCTTATATTCTATTACATCTTAATTCTAGGTCAAGAAATGATTTATATAATGTCATGCTGTAAATAAAAATAAAAAGAGCAAAAAAAGAAAGGATTCAAAAGATATAAAAGATATTTGTAGCTAATGACTAACAATTATCGCACGAGTATAACGCGAGAGTCAGCCATCGCTCCCCTCAACCATATTTGAGGGAAGGGATAGGGCTTGCAAATATTCGAAAATTTTTAGTATTCGAATATTCGACTTTTTTTCGGCTATTATTCGAATTATTCGAATATTATTCGAATAATAAAAAAAAGTTAAAAGCTGTAATAGTAATGATGACTTTAATTCCCAATGTCTTACTTAGAGTCTAATTTTCTGAATCAAAATAAAATCTTAGTTAAAAACTTAAGATCAATTATAATTTGACAGATAAGGCACTACTAACACAGTCCCATAAAAGAAAAGAAAAAAGTTGGTGCTTTTGAAACAAGACAACCACAATAAAATCTAAGTCTATAGTGTAAAAAAAAAAAAAAAATTAATTAAATTAATTTTTTGTAACTAGAAATAGGTAAGTACTAAACTCTAAACATTATTTTTGGTTCTCTGTAATGCCGCACATACATGACGCAAATCATAAAGTAACAACACTTAAAATATTTAAAAGAAAGAAATTCAACTGAGAAATAATTAATCTTTTTTTATTAAAAATTTGAGTGCGTTTGACTACATCTCACCTGATGGAAAGTGACGATGTAGGCGAGGATGGTACACGCAAACCAGTGTTGCCAGACCGGATTTAAAAAAAACAGGAGGCGTTACAGAAAAAAAACAGTAGATGTATAGAACGAGCTGCAGGAAAAAACAGGAGATATTTTTTTTTATGCAATCACGGATTTTAAATTATTTATATATTTTACTATTGTGTTCACATGCGGTTTACGACACAAAATCACAAACCGCAATCCAGCCGAGAACAAACGTAAACAATTGTCGATATAAAACAGTAGGTAGTAGCAGCCATTTACAATCCGACACTTATGTTATGAGTCTTTTAGGAGTTTAGCTTTAGTAGGTACTAGAGGACTCGAAAGTAAATAAATATCTCGGGACAAATCACACACGGTCATATCGTGCAATGGCCAATGGCTTCTAAGTAGTCTGTGCAATGGTGCCCCGTGTGACGTGTTTTAGGTTCCATTTCTTTCGACATCTTTCCATTACTTTAGTTTCAAAGAAAAACAGGTGATTCATGTAGAAAAACAGAAGAACAGGAGATATTTGAGAAAAACAGGAAATCTCCTGTAAAATCGGGAGATCTGGCAACACTGACGCAAACTCAAATCATGCAATAGACATTATTTGAGTTTGACTCTCGCCTTGAAGACCCCCAAATTATAGGAATCGGGAAACACGGACGCAGGTAAGGAGTTACACTTCTTCGCAGTTCACATACTAAAAGCATATCGCTTCGTGCGAATAGGTGGAATGTCAACTACAAAGGGATGAAACGCCTCCCTGCGCCTAGTTGACCGAAGGTGGAATGGAGCTGGGGGAATTAGGTCATGAAGTTCTTTAGCACACTCACCGAAATGAATTCGATAAAAAAACGATAAAGAGGCGACTTTGCGGCGATGCTCAAGGCTTTGAAGCTTATTTAAAACAAGCTTATCGTCACCCTTAAGTCTCCTTGCGCGTCGGTCGATAGCATCCAAGGCTTCAAGCTGGTAGCGGGCAGAGCCATCCCATAGGTGTGAACAGTACTTCACACATGATCGGACTTGTGCTTGATATAATGTAAGAAGCTGTCCAGGAGTGAAGTACCGTCTCACCTTAGAGAGGATACCTAGCTTCATTGCCGGCTTTGGACTCAATATATCGCCCGAAATTCAGGTTGGATGTTAACGTCACGCCAAGGAGCTCAAGGTGGTCAGTTATCGGAATCGATTCATCTCGGAGAGTAGGAGTCAAGGTGAGAGGACTCCTTTTGGCAGAAAAAAGACACACCTGTATTGTAGAGGCATTGAACCTAACGAGGTTGTTATCACCCCAATCAGACACTGCCTGAAGTGATAGGTTCATGCGCTCTATCATCGCCTTTCTAAAGGACTGTGTAAAAATAGTAGTAATCATTATGAAATCAGATCAAATGCTACAATTTAACTGTTTCAATTTAATTTTATCATCTAAGTGTAACTCGTCTTCAACGTTTTCCTTGGAAATGAGACCTAAGAAAACTTCATCTTTTAAGAAACATCTTAAATAGTTGCAAATATATTTAGTAGATGAAAACACCCTTTCACACTCTACACTCGTAGGTAGTATACACAGGAGGAAGTCGTATGCTTGGCTCAAATACACTTGTCTAGGACCTCCTCTGTCAAATAACGCCATTTGCATTCAAACTGACGTTTCCAACTCTTATCTATCTGATAAATTTGCGGTAGACGTAGAAGGCGTCGCTGAAATGGTGTCGTTAATTTTTTTTTTGTAGTTGCTCTTTTAAACTCATTTCAGGTACGTCTGTTTCCTGCGTTGTCGCGTTTTGTTGTCTACGTTGCTGCTGCTGAAGCTGAACTAAAGCTATGTCATCTTCGTCATCATCAGAGTCCTGTTTTTTACAAAAGTATCTCTCGTTTATCTCAATGATTACTTCTGTAATCGTATTATTTCCTGGTGATGGAAATATATTCGAAGGTGTCTCTGCATAACATGGTGGTTAGGTTTGGTAGGCGTCTCTCAGCAATCCTGTTCTTCAGAGCTTCGAGAAGCCGGTCGCTGATAAAACTATTCGTCGCTTGAAGTTTCGCAACCATGAATTGAAGGGCTGTTTCTGCAGTAAGCAGATTTGCGTTTTCTTAGCACAAAGCCTCTACCGTTGCCTTTACAATATTGAGAGAAGTGGACAATTACTGCAGTAAACCCAACTCAGCCAAACTAAACGTGATATCGTTCTTTATATCAATAAGAGTCTTCATGATTGGGTCTTTTAGTGCCAAAAATCTTGAGATCATATCGGCCAAACTACTCCACCTGGTTTTACAGTGTAAAATCAAACCCATTTTTTTCTGTTCTTCTGGAAGGTAGTTATCGAGAAACTAATTCCTCAGTTCTCTAATTCGTTCTTAGATCGCCTTTTAACTGCGCACTCTTTTCTACTACTTTTTCTATAGCTACTTACATAAAAAATATAAAATTATAATCTTGCTCCACACTCGTGCAAATTGCAAATGACAGTGCCTAACCAACAACACCGTCAGATAACGCAAGAAAAAAATGACACGGAAAACACACCACGGATCAGGATGAAATGAAACGTTACAACCCATTACTGCTCAAGAATGTCTCTCCCTCCCTTCCGTTGGCGTTCCTGAAATTCCTCCTGATCACCCTGCTAACATAAGCAATTGTAACTCAAGAGGTTTAAGGACTTCTTGCAAGCCATCACATACACCTATTCGCAAAGATTACTTCATCGCACTGATTCCTGAGAGTGCCCGACCGCTTTCGAGCTTGGTATAGGTACTTTGTGCACATCAACGTTCTGAATTTGACGTTCAGGAAATTAGTCGAATATTCGAATATCAAAGATTCAATATTCGAATATTTGAAACAGTTTATTATTCGAATTATTCGAATATTCGAATATTCGAATGCAAGCCCTAGAAGGGAACGACCCGGCTCCCGATTTTGTTGTAACACAACTAGTTACAGGGAGTTTTACAGGGAGTTGTAAGTATTAATAAAAAATATCGTGTAATGTAATCGATGCTTTATTACGCGGTCTTACCAAAAGCAAACAGCTTTTTTTTTCACAAAAAAATCAAATGAAACCATAGGAAAGAGTTTGCCAATTCAGAAAACAGAAAGACTTTCCTTGATAAATATATTTATAATTAAATTTAAAATATATTCTATAAGCATTTTTTTTTTGTATTTAAGTATATGTACTTTGGTTCGCTGTAAAAGTAGCACGCAATTGAATGAAACAGTAAAATAAAATAAAACTCCCAATATATCAAGTGTATATTTAAACAACACTATAAAGAAAGCATTTTATTATGATAATCAGATTTTGCACTTGTCAACACACTGACAATTCATTTATACACAAATCAATCAATGAGTATTCTTTCCCATCACGATATTTCAGGCGTGATAACAATCGTTTAGCTTTGAATATTGAATAATAATATCGGATAGAATTTCAACAACATCAATCAAGTGGCAAACCTGCAAGTGACAGTGATATCGAATTTCAGATAAAAGGAAACTCACGGTTCCCTTAATTTCCCGTTTGTCAAGCTTCTGGTCGCATTGAGCGATTGCGTCAATTTGATTACTGATAAATTGAGGATATTATACAAAGAAACCCATCACAAAACTAGTACATTTTACTGCTAATCGAATTTTGGCAGGCGAGTGTTGTAATTTTAAAGGCGACAACTCCGTCTCTTTTGGGTGTATGATCTGCATCACAGCAAGCCCAGCTTCTCCAAGAAGTTTAGTTAAAAGCCCCCGCAGGTCGCCGACGACTCTCGTTCCAGGAGTGTCTTCAGATGACCAAAACAATTAGCTACCATACGAAAGTGTAGCTGAAGTAGTAGTGTTGTATATAGCTTCACCTTCTCACAATATAGAAGAAGAGTAGAAGACTCGTGATTGTACAGCCCAATACGAGACTGGTGGCATTAAGGTCTGATATGGAAATAAAATGTAACTTAGCGTAAAAGGGGAAGATTTCATAACCAATATGGGAACGGCAAGGACTGGAATGAAAGTATTCGCTAGGAAACGTACTCATTCCATACTAATAAAACAAAGAAGGCCAAATAACCCACAAACGGATACGGTTTAAACGAAGCGAAGATATGTACTCATACAAGAGGAATAACAATGTCGCAAGTATTGGATTACCAAAATTTAAGTCATTCTGCGGTCGAGTCAGATTTCATTTTCAACACATTCCACCTACAACTCCAACATTGCTTTTCGTACAACACAATCTTAGCACACACACACAATGATATGTTCGTTAAACTAAACAGTTCTCCTTGACCTGCCCCGATGCTGAAACGTTATTGAATTTCATGCAAACAGACAGAGTATGATCGTTATGAAAATAATTCATACGATAAACGATGTAACAAAGTACCTATTATTAACAACGATATCTATGTATGTACTGCATTAACGCATGATTGGTAATCATTAGAGCAATCAATTTCTGTTACCGACAGAACTGTACTAATTTAAGGTTGTATTTGGTGCTAACACTTGAGAGTGTAAAGAAAACATTTTGTCGCATTATAACAGTAGAAAACATGTATATTTTACATAAGTATTGTATAATTTGTATACGGTCATATTAAAACTAACATAAGCAACCGATTGGCAAAAGATAGCGATGAGCTAGAAAAAGTTACAGATTCTAATGTCGTAAGTCAAAATCCATTTTGGATCGGTGATCCAGGGAAGTAAGTACATAATTTTCATCGCTCAAATCCTTTTTGAATAGCAATAAGTATTATTCTATCAAATTCAAATTTCAACCCAGGAAAAGTTAAGGTTAAGTTATTCTAATCTAATACCGTAAGTTTAATTGGAAATAAACCGAAATAGTTAAAAGTATCAGTGTTTTTCTGATGCTCCAAGATACCCCACTCTCGCAAGCCAAGAAAATATAATATTAGATAATTTTGAGGACCAAAATAAAAACATTTTGTACAAGGAAGACGGACATCTTTTTGGACAGCTAAGTGACAACGTCGAGAAAATTATCATTTTTGTTTATGTGTTATATTAATTATTATTGTAACAATATAGATTAGTACAATTTCTTTAAAAATGCAACTAAGTATCCGAATATTTACTGAAAACTTGTTCAATAACAAGTTTGATGGAATTCACGGAAACACATACGAATTTTTACGAAAATTAGAAGATGTTGCGTTGGCCGAGGGATGGGATGATGACACGAAGATTTTTCTCTTGCCCTCATTCCTCAAAGGCACAGCCTACTCTTTCTGCAAATGCATTAGACCTAAATGTAAAACTTATGAGGACTTACTAGCCCACATGATTGAGGAGTTTGCGGTATTCTCACAAAATACACCCCAAGCAAATAGTTATACACCTTCATGTTCAAGGAACTGCACTACTCGGATGAATTATGAGGATAAGACCGAAGCTGCTGCCCCAACAAAGTTTACGTCAACAAAGGAAATAACTGCAGTCTCAGCCTTGAACGACGAGTCATCGGACGCACAATTGGTGAAACAGATCACACCAGAAGAGGACAAACTAGTACAGGATTCCGGATTAATACCCCAGGTAAAAGTAGATGATACCGAGCCAGATGCTTCATTAAATTCGTATTTATTGATCCAGAAAGAAGGCAATCACATTTCTGATGATTTGACAAATCCAGCACCTATAACGGCAACCCATAATGTTGTATCGATTAGTCCTACTAATAAAGATATTTTCTGTAATACTGATGGTAAGATAGAAAATTATGAATTGAGTTGCAATGATATAGTAAATGTATTGTTAAGTCGAAAGGATGAGAAGAATGTTACTAAATGTTATAATGAAATTCAGGTCGATAAGCTTATTGAATATAAAACTCTTGGTGAAACGACTCATATAAACGTAAGTAAGGAAATTGTTATTTATGAAACATTACTACTACCGCACAGTAAACATCTAAGTAATATTGCTCCTCAAATTTTAAATAATTTTACAGTAAAACTTAAGCATTTGAAGTGATTTTTTCGGCAAATATTGATAATAAGCACATTGTTATCGAACTGTGAAGTGTAAAAAACAAATAGTGACTATTAAAGTGATTAATTAAGCGATTTTTATAACTTACGAGTACTAAATTACCGTCAGTTAACTATTGTTAAAGAGTGTTGCGTGAAAACGCGTAAGTCCACGTTATACCGCGCGCTTACGCCCTTCTCGCCGCGAACTTCTAGCATACCAGTCGGTTGCGCATACGCCGGCATACAAAGCAAACGTGCGCCGCGGCGGCCTTAGTTTGGACTTTAACGATGATGGGTCCAGTTAGCTCCTGGGGTTGTTGCAATGACGAAAACGGCGAGAAAAAGAAATATATTATGTGTACGCAGTGCAGTAAATCATTTCATTTCGTCTGCCTTTTAATCGAAGAACCCGATGATAACTCGGAAATATTTCTAAACTGGAAATGTGTTAATTGCATGAACTTGTTATCAAACTGTTCAAAAAAAGATTCCTCAAAAGTTTCTACCCCAACCAGTAATATTACAATGGTAAGAGGTAGCAAAAGAGTAGCTCCGAATTCGCCGGATGACACCTCACCGATAAACTCACCGCAAGTCACAAGAAACGACGTTCGGACCATAGTAGCAGATGTCATCAAGCAGGAGTTCGGTGAGATGCTAAAACAACTAAAAGATAGTATGACAAACATTGTAAATAAACAACTTGAACCAATAAAAAAAGAAATAAGGGAAATAAACGAATCAATGGCGTTTATGAGTACCAGATTTGATGAGATTGAGTGCCAGCAAATTCAAGCAAAGAAAACTATGACCGAACTGGGGTCAGAAAACATGCAGATGAAGAGTACTATTCTGGACCTGAACCTACGCGTGAATTATTTGGAGCAGCAGGCAAGATCCAATAATGTGGAAATCCAGTGTGTACCGGAAAACAAGAACGAAAATTTGATCACCATAATAAACCAAATAGGGAACGTCGTTGGGTGTGAATTACAAGAAAGTAATATACTAAACTGCACTCGAGTAGCCAAAGCAAGCCCAACTAGCACACGCCCGCGCTCAATTGTGGTTCAAATGGCATCAGCCAGGATTCGGGATCAGCTACTGGCGGCTACTCTGAAATTCAATAAAGCCAATTCCCAGAACAAACTAAATAGTACACATCTTGGCTTCGCTGGTATCAAAACTCCGGTCTTTGTCGTTGAACATCTATCACCGACCAACAAAGCTCTCCACGCAGCTACAAGACTCAAAGCGAAAGAAAAGGCTTACAAATATGTGTGGGTGAGGAATGGCAGAATTTTCGTGAGGAAGAGCGACGATACTGAATACATTTTGGTTAAAAGTATGGACTGTTTAAGTAAAATAATTTAAGTTAGGTATATTTTTATTGCATGATTAGTATAATAAAGATTTAAAAGGTCCTGATTTAAAATTGTATTACCAAAATAGTCGTGGATTAAGAACCAAGACCCATACTTTTTACCGTAATATTTGTAGTAATAGTTATGATGTCGTTATACTTACTGAAACCTGGTTAAATAGTTCAGTGATGGATGGAGAACTTTTTGATGACAGATATATGGTTTACAGAAGAGACAGAGAAAGTTTAGCTCACTTAGATGGAAAAGAAGGAGGTGGAGTTTTAATTGCTGTCTCCAAAAAATTCGGATCTAAACGTAAAGTAAATTGGCAGAGTAACTGCGAAGACCTCTGGGTAGTAGTTGATATACAATTGCCACATTGTGTACATCAAATAGTGATCTGTGCAATATACCTTGCGCCACCTGTACGGCGCTCTTCACTTGAATCTTTTTTGGATCAATGTAATCACGTTTTCGAGCAAGTTGATCATTCTGAAATTTGTATAGTTGGTGATTTTAATGTAAGCACAATCAACTGGAAGTTGATTGAGGATCCTTCTATAGTCTATGTTCCACCTGGCATCTTGCCGGAAATTTTGATAGACTTTATGAATGTTAATAAACTTAATCAAGTAAATTTAGTACCAAATAATCTCGGTCGCATATTAGACCTAGTTTTGACATCTATTTCCCCTTGCCATGTCAGTGAGAGTTTAAGCTCTCTGAGTACTGTCGATCGACCACATCCTCCACTAGACATAATTATTCCCTTGTGTAGAGACCCTACTCTACCATATAACACTAACAGCCTGAGACCAAATTTTTATAAAGCTAATTATGAGTTAATATGTTCGTATCTAGAAAAACAAAATTGGAATGAATTATTTGATGGACATAGCGTAGACGATATGGTAAAAGTATTTTATAATGTGTTACGTACGGCCATTGATAAATATGTTCCAATGTGTAAACCAAAAAATGCACAGTTTCCACCATGGTTTGATTTAAAACTTAAAAAAATTCTAAAAGAAAGGTATAAACTTAGGAAACGCTTCAATAAATACAAAAACCCCATGGATGATTACGAGTTAAAACTGCTTAATAAGAGATGTGACGAGTTAAGTAAAGTATGCTATAATAAATATATCAAGAATATAGAAGATGGACTCGTTCATAACCCAAAATTATTTTGGACCTTTGTAAAACAAAAACGTGGAGGATCCAGCTCATATCCTACTGACATGACTAATGGTTCAATGCATAGTTCTAACAGCGCAGAGATATGTGAAATGTTTGGCGAGTATTTTGCATCCGTTTATAATGTAAAGGATAATAATAACAATTTATGCAATGATTCCCTACAATATTTACAGATAGGCAGCCAATTTTTAACAGCTCCATACATAGATCACGATACTCTGTACAAAAAACTGAAATCTTTGGACCGTAGAAAAGGTGCAGGGCCTGATGGGATCCCCCCAATTCTAATTGCAGAATGTGCATTAGAACTAGTGCAACCACTATCGTTAATATATAATAAATCCCTGACTACAGGCAGTTTTCCTTTACTGTGGAAAACCGCCAAAGTAGTACCAATTCACAAGTCTGATAGAAACGACTTAATATTAAATTATAGACCAATCTCCATTTTATCCACACTTGGTAAAGTTTTTGAATCTCTGGTTTGCCCTTACTTACAACAACATCTTAAACTGTTTTTAAGCGACTGGCAACACGGGTTTGTGAGCTCAAGGTCAACTAATACTAATTTAGTTGCATTTACTGAATCCCTTGCCAGTATTATTGATTGTAGTGGGCAAATGGACGTAATCTATACAGATTTTAGCAAAGCGTTTGACAAGGTGTCACATCGAATTCTTATCCACAAGCTTTCTGCATATGGAGTGTCTGGGTCTCTGCTGAAATGGCTTACCACTTACCTACACGATAGATCTTTTTATGTAGTAATAAATGGGTATCAATCAACTTTAAAATCCATAACATCTGGTGTTCCCCAGGGTTCTCACTTGGGACCGGTCTTGTTTAATTATTTCATTAATGATCTCCCGGAATGCTTTCATTACTCTGATAGGTATATGTATGCTGATGACCTAAAATTTGCAAAGAAAATTGAGACAGTTGATGATGTTGACCTTTTACAGCAGGATCTAAATAGACTTGTTCTCTGGTGTAATGTAAATAATATGCACTTAAACACAAAAAAATGTTTTCACTTGAAATTCTCCAGAAACCAAAATTTAATTAAATCTGAGTATCATATTAATGATCACGTTATCCAAGAAGTGGTCCAAATGAGAGATCTGGGGGTTCTGTTCGATAAAAACCTATCATTTTTGCCACATATAGAGACTACCATTAAGAGAGCATCGAGAATGGTTGGTTTCACAATACGTAACGCGAAATCTTTTCGAAATAGTAAAACTAAAATAGTCCTGTTTAATAGCCTTGTGAGAAGTATCATGGAATATTGCAGCGTTGTCTGGCGGCCCCACTACGCTACACACTCTTTGCGATTGGAAAGAATACAAAAGCGCTTCCTGTGGCATCTGGCATATTCTTGCGGAGTGTCTAAGAAAATACGTTCTTACCAAGAGAGACTACAGTATTTTAATATGGATTCACTTGTAATGAGAAGAGATAAATTAGATTTAATGTTTTTATTTAAAATAATAAGAAATAATATTGACAGTCCCCAGCTACTTCATCTTTTACGCTTTCGTGCCCCCTCTAGACTACCACGTAATCAAATTACACCCCTGTGCCCGCCACTTAGAAGAACAGTCCTAGGTTCAAACTCGCCCATTCCAAGGCTATCAAGATTATTAAATAAGTACAGTGACGTAGTTGATGTATACAATGACACCATGGTGTCATTTAACAAAGCGGTTCACGACCGCCTTTTAAAAGGATAAGTAAATTAATATAATTAGATATATGTATATATATTATTTGTTTCGAGCATTATTGCTTAGTGAAAGGTGGTTATTATTTAATTACTTAGTAAGTTTTGGTGCATGTAGTGTTTACCTATAAGTGAATGTTACATTTAAGTAAGTTCTTTTTTTCTTGTTTTTTTGCGACGTTTTAATGTAAACTTTCGTTGGTAAACCAAATAAAAAAAAAAAAAAAAAAAAAAAAATGAATCCAACCCAATAAACCAACAACGTATCAGTGAATATGCACTGAAGAGAATGAAAAATCTAAATCCGTATGAAAACCCAGTCAAAAATTTAGACTCTTATAATGTTGTACTATGTATTTCAGGTTATACTAATATTTCATTTGTTTACTTATTTGTTTATCTCTTTGCATGTTTATGCGGTTTTATCGATAAAATTTGTGGATGGTTTCAATATGGAGAAACCGATGTTATGGATAGCGTACACATTTTGAGGCTTAGAAATAATATAGATCTGTGTATATGTTCGAAACACCTTCCAGATTTCCATACCTATTCTGTGACCAAATTAGGGTTACCTAAAGTCAAAATAAAAAATGTTTTACGAATATTTTGTTAAGGCCGTGTATATAGGAATTAGTATCTTAGGTATAGTGTAGGTATATAATTTATTTTCTTTTATCACTCTTTAATCTGCATTTTTGTTTACATGTGCCGAGGCAACCTCATCATTTTGATGCGCCTTATTCGACCGGCCGAGCACCGCATTTACAAAGAGGGAGGGAGAGATGGCTCTCCACTCTCCACTTTGTCTGTTCCTGGCTATATTATTGAAGATTTGGGCCACGATAAGTTTTTCTATGAAGTGTTGTATGTATTGTTAGATTTTGTCTAGAAGTTATAGAATAGGATTCGGATTTGTTATGGATTGAAAGTTGTTCAGTGTTGGTAGGAATATAGTAGGTAGTAGGAATGTGTTCCATAGGGTGCGAAAAACTCCATATGCCCATAGAGTGCTGGAGGATAGCCGACTTGGTTATCTCACATCCGGAACATAGCGTAGATAATGATGATTTATAGGAGAGATTGTTAGTTAGGTGATGATTATGAAGTTTGTTGTAGGCTAGAACACTTGGGTTAAGGCCATATGTTGCTGCCAAGGGTCTCAGATTTGTGACTTGTTCTAGTTCAGGGAATGATGGCTTCACTTTTATAAGGAGAGATAGGTATCTAGGTATATTTATTCCAGTGTGATGGCCCAACTATTTGGTATCCTTACAGATATGTCTAGTTGATGCCAGGACAGGCAAGGTGTAGGTTAGGAACTTGAAATTGATGGTGCTCTTAAATCGTTAATCGCATTTTTATTCTCTTTTAAAGCGTATTTTACTTGTGCTCATTAACAGTCTTATTCGCGATCTTTCCGTAAAAGTAATTTGTTTATGCCCGGTCGATTGCAAAAACTCTTTCGGCGCAGTATTTTCGGAAAAAGTTCCTATTTATCATTTTGGCACTTATAATCTTTTTCAATTATTTGTTTTGGGAAGTTGCCTCGACAATACTTTCTGATTTTTGTTTGAAAGACCTTTCAGAAACTTCTTATCACTGATATTTGTTGGGCATTAGATAAGCTTTTAATTGTATTTTATAACTTAGTAGGTTAGATAGGTTATTGCTTTTATTTTATATAACAGTGGTTGATAGGTAGGTTAATATTATTAGAAGCCGAATGTTTTAGTTTTTGCTTTGCATAATGAGTTAGAGTTAGGACTCTAGCTTGGTATTCTTAAGCTTGAGGCGCAGTGTGACTTTTTGTGGTTTTGTCACGCTGAAGCGTTTGGGACATTGAGTTGTTTTTCCGATTTCATGGTTGATATTTGTTGATAGCTGACACTTTAAAACTCTTTATTTATTTTTAAGTATGACTTTCCCAAACACTAGGCTATTAGTAAAGTCCGACCTCACTTCGACTTCCACCTCAGGTAGGGTGCGAGTCTAGGTTAGTAGGTAGGAGTTTGATTGCAAGTTAAGTAAATCATTGAGAAAAACTTCGCTTCACGGAGTTTTCCTCAACTGAGCGGTGGGTGGTTGTAGTGATTAAAATCGTTCGCTGTCGGGTTTTGATGGATTAGAACCGAAGATTCTCTAAGGGTTCGTCATGATGTAAACATCTATCTAAATCTTTTAATAAATTTAATTGGAAATAAACCGAAATAGTTAAAAGTATCAGTGTTTTTCTCTAAGGAACCCTATAGTACCTATCTTATATCCTTCTACAAATCTTTACGACTTTCTGTCTATATCTGTAGCTTAAATGTCTGACGCAATATTGGGGGTGAACGCGACGTAAAAACGCCATGAAAAGCGTTTACAACGCACAACTAAGTCTGTCATCGCGGTGGTTACTACCAACATAAAGATAAAGATAGAACAAGTAAACGGGGTAACAAATAGGGGTGTAAAAAGTCAATTGGACATATATTATGCACCTACGTAGATCTTGCTTAGAGTGTTGAAGACAATGCTATTCCTGTCCCTTGTCCAAATGTATAGACGGAAAAAAACAGTTTCGGATGAAATGGAAATAACTAGCCACATTACCAAGCTCTTTGAATCTGGAGGACTCGTTCTCTTTGGTATGGCCATCCTCCATTCATCAGAAGAGCTAATCGAATGGGTAAGGAAGACCCTCAAATGATGACAGGTTTATTATGACAGCTTATTTTTAAATAGAGAGAAAGTTATTATCACTTCAATTTTACATGAAATTCATCGTTATCAAGGAATTCCATGACATTTTCGTTGATGAAAATTTAAAAAGGTCACTCTAGTGTGGAAGCCCACTTTTCAGTAGACGGCGAGATTAAAACGAGGAGAATATTAAAAGCAATACCTAAAGGTCAAACTCACGCCATAGACGGGGGCGGACAGCTTTTCAGTCTCAACAGACACATTTTCTAGTCCGTTTCACAACCCTCTTTTGACATTTCTTTTTATTAATTTATACGGGGTGAAATTTTATTCGTTTCCTTTTCCCAAACATGGAAACAGTAAAAAATAGTAAACACTGTGGAATCGCTTATGAAACTGAAAAAAAAACCCAAGGAATCAATACAATGGAAGACAAAAAAAAAACATTTTTTACTCCCCATACAAATTTGGTTAATCAACGTAATCAATTTGTATGAGAAGACGAAAATATATACGATGAAACTTTAAAAAAATGTTGATCGTTTGTTTGTTCCCTATTAAGACTTATTTTTCTAGACTTTCCATCATGCAGTGTACAATGTCCAGACCCTGGCTAAAATATTTCATCAATAAGCCAAAGTTAATGAAATTTTGGCTGAAACGTTTATTTATCATTGCGGTCACCATTTCAATCAGATAGCAGAGTTTTATCGATTTTCTATTAACACAGATTATTATAAAAGCATGCCGCGTTGTGTTCGTGAATTTAATTACAGAATGTATGTTCATTGGCGACATCTGATAATATCGTAAAATTATATGTAAAAAATAGGTTTGGAACTCGTTAAATGATTATGATTGACTGATTGATGTTAGGGCTGACTCTTCATATAGAAATTGAATATTAGTTTGGAAAATTTTGTATGAAATCTAAGGTTAACTAAAGATGTTAGTGCGATTTCGAGAACGTCATGTTCGGTATGATAAACAAAATCTCCAGTTACGGGACCTACGCCTTTTTTGTTACAAACCATACATACATGTTGAATGTTAATCTTTGGGCTACCTAGTCTAATCTCAAATCAAATAAATTCATTAATCTTCTATTTAAACTTTCAAAAAATTGCCATAACGCCATTTTTGGCAAAACGAACATAGGTTAGGTACAACTCATTAAGCATTTCAACAAATACTTAATGGGTGAACAAAAAACATCAGCGCGGGAAGTCGCGTGCTTTTACTGCCTTAGACTTCACATTCAGCGTTTTAAAACAAAAAATCTCGCCCATTATGCTTTTAACCGCGAATAAAATTTTCCTTTCAGCTTTGCCGCTTTAAAAGCGTCTATTCATAGAGAGATTCCCTAATGGTTATCTAATAGGTACAGTAAAGCTACGTCGCAACACATAAAATACAGTTCTAACATTTGCATCGAGAATGGTCTTAAAATAACTTTTCAATAGAAATTAAAATTGTAAGTGCTTTAGAAAAAAGTTCTGATATAAAAATGTATGCAGATGATTTTAGCATAGGGTTTTCTATTAAATGGTACAAAAGTGCTGTGATTTCGTATTTGCATCAACAAATGGAAAGAGATAGGGTTTGGGGCAAAGTGAGTCCAGAAAAGTATTTCTCAGTGGGGGGTAACGTTTTTAAGTATGTATGTTCGTTTCATTTTTTACCGTTTGTACCCAAAACGGCTTGATGGATTTTGGATTGCGATCCCAAGATTAACATAAAATACATCAAACATTTGCGAAACTATTTAAGGTTTAGAAGATATTCCGCAAAGTCGGGCTTTCAAAATTTAAAATACAAAGCTAATACAAATCTTTTATATTTCTGGACTCTTAAAAATATAGTTAAGATTTACAAGAAAACTATGTGACTGCAAAATCTGTGTATAGCTGCTAGCCAGGGAATAAATTTTATTAACTAGCTACAAAACTTCTCAATACTCAATAATCAATCATTTATTGCATTCGATGAGTTTTTACTTAGATGTTAAGATATATTAAAAAGGTACATCATGGACCCAGTTTGGGCACAACAATATAGACTAGAGGAGAGGAGGACCTTAATATTCTTGTCGAAATCATGCATTATAAAATTGTAAAAAAGATAAAATGTAATAAGTATATATTAAAAAACGTAATAACATCACTAAAAGATTAAAAAATTACCTACTTGATTAATTTAAATTAATAAATTAATACAAAATTATCATAATCCAGATAAAAACTTTTTTAAGGCCCAGACTCCAGACATACCACAAATAACTTTGTACTCAATTAAGGGTCGTAATCCACAGCCCGTATAATTTGTTTCGGGGTGACCTGACGTGTTTGCGCATAATGTTGTTATAAGGTCAACATAGACGTACGGTCAGGAAAACTTCCATTATATTCAGAACACGCTCCAATACAAATAGATATTATACATTGCGAGATCAATTTATGCTGGTAGTTGTCATGTGGTGGTCTGTATTCTATCAGAATTATAGGATTAGCTAACAATGACCGCCTTTGTCAAGAGGATATTACAAGTTATAGTATAGAAGAGTTAATGCGTTCGGCATAATGAAAGAGCTATTAAAACAGATAAACTAGAAAATGCTATAATGCATGCATGACAGAAGAACAATTCACAAGCTTGTAAGAATGTTTGAGCGAAAGTAAAGAAATGTAGGTAGATAGTCTCTAGATAAATGAGTTTCGTTTGGGTCCGACGATGTTCTTATTTCTCTCGCAATGGCGCGCCATGTTTCAAGTGTTAGAAACTTTGTATGAGATAGACTAGTACTTCTGAAAAGTGTAAACTACTTCCTATTTAGAATAAATATTTTCATTTTCATACTTTGAATGCTTCACTAGGTGAGCTAAATTAATGCTCATAAGTTTGTGAGTCTCACGTCCAATCGCTGGATGCAAGTGATGTGACTTAAGACTGCGTAATAAGGAAGTTTAGTAATGGACAACTTCCAATTGATGATGTAAAAAGGAGTGCAAATCATTGTAACCGAGCGTTAAAAAGATCATCTGGTGTGTTAACCTTCAACTCTTGCTGGCAAACGGTTGACATGTCGCATCTGCTCTTAAGCCGAGCCTTAATGTGTAGAAGAAAACATTTGTTTTGGTTGACGGTAGAGCATTCTCCGAGCCCTCCTGGGTAGCTACTACTATCTCATGCTAATAGCATTTATGTGTTTCAGTATGAAGTTAAGATAGACAGGTCCCCAATGCGTTGGGGAATCTTGGTAAACCCACTTCCATCTTTGGCATCATTATCACATGCCATCAGGTGAGATTATGTTAAGGATTTACCAGCTGTGCAAAAAAAAAAACATTTAAAAGCTAGTGCTTCTCCTGAAACTGCATCTCTTGATTACACAGGATGCCCCGCCTTTTCTTCACTGCCGTGTCAATGATGGCAACTTTCATATTATGCTAAAGAGGACTCCAACTTCTTTGATTTAAAAAAAAAATTGCAAAAAGCACTTTATAAAAAACACTGACATATCTTGAATACTTTAGTTTTAGTTACTATCAATTTAAAAACAAATGTGATCGATCACCAAGGTCTTTTAAGTTAAACGTAACTAGAATTTTAAAGGAATGTTTTTGCTTTTTTTTACTATGTGGATTACAATTACACCGGAATATTCAGAAAATAACGGTACAAACAAAACCCCACGACACTCACACTCTCGATCATCTGCTGTTTCTCCTGGAGCTGCGATTCCTGGTGACGCAGGGTGGCTCGCTGCTTTTCCGCCGTGCTGCTAAGCCGAGACAGCACTTCCTGGTCGTGCTCTCTGGCAGGAGAGGGTGGTGCACTTGTGCCTGTTTGAATTTAAAACGTGATTTAATTTAGGAACTTTTTTCTGAACAAAGCTCACTTAGCTTTTTAGAAGACATCTCATATCTAGTTAAGAGTCTTTGTGGTATGTGGAACTGATTGGAGGTTTGTGACTAGAATGACGTAATGGCTACTTTCAATATTTTTGTGCTTTGCTAATGATTATGTTTTTTATTCTAGTCTATTTATAATGTACAAAAACATATTATAAATAGTATTTAGACAATCAACGAAAAATAAGCTTTGGCTTTTACTCATAACACCTGAACCATGGACAAAGTATTTCCACGAAAAATCCGCATTTCTTAATGAAGTTTAGCAGAAGAGGCAACATACTTTCTGTCAAACTTTGGTAAACTAATTTACCACTTACTTCTCTCATTAGAGTAACGACAGATGACTTACAAATGATAAATTTTCTTCCCAGGAGGTTAAACTTCTCTTTTTTACGTTCAGTTACGTAAATTGACAAAAACTCAAGCACCACTCCGTTCGTAATCTCCTCTCTGTTCCCCATAAAATGGGTAAAAAATGTAAGAACCCCCTCGCGAAACCTAAGCCGGCTTTAAATCCACCCCACTTGGCCAACTCCTTATAATTTACGACCGCTGCCTATCCATATTTTATTATACTACCTA
This sequence comes from Coleophora deauratella, assembly GCA_958295455.1. NCBI lineage: Eukaryota > Metazoa > Arthropoda > Insecta > Lepidoptera > Coleophoridae > Coleophora > Coleophora deauratella. Next base: position 4,450,383 of record OY282409.1, on the reverse strand, counting down.
TCTATACACAAAAAAATAAGGCGCATGGTAATCTTCGTTCGCGCAGACAAAAACAAACAATCGACGGAAACACCCGAATCAATCAACGCACGGTGACAGCTTTCTGACAGCTGACGATTTCATTGAATTACGCGCGAAATCAATCAACCAATAGCGGCAGAGATTTTAGGAACGTGTAATGGCGGATGACAATGAAGCTACTTGATTGGTCCATCATTTTCCCGCGTAAATTGTGTCTACTGCGCTGGTAAGCATTATTAAATATGTAATAAATTACCTGTACATAACATAATTGTAAAACTTCATTCAGAAAAATAGATTCCATATATCGAAGTAAACCTCATTGAAGAAAATGTTTTAAAAAGTTGTTATCATTGCAGAATTTTCAGGCGCTCTGTGGGAATAAAATCCACATAAAGCGTTCAACGATTTCAATAAGGTTTTCATGGCGATTTTCATTTATGTATTTGGTCAGGCAGACGCTTTACGCCTCTTGCAAAAATTACACATAAAGTCTATATGGGCCTGTATGATTTATTTTTTCTTGTTATTCTATTTATTTCAACGTTAGTTTTGGCTTTAATAACAACGCTGGGCCTGGTTCTTTGATTAAATAAAGATAAATAAAATCATCATTTCTTCTCATCCATAAAACAATGTTTAATGTTGTTAATAATTTGCAACTTGATTTATTGAGTAAAATAAGAACAACATCCAGAGCCGAAAAATTTAACATATTTTTCTACTATACAAGAGCTGAATATAAATTAAAATGAGTTTTATTTTATTTTAAGTAAGTTTTGATTGTTGTTTTGTACGGGCAATAAATTTCGTTAAGGTCTCCTTATTATTCTGGAACAAATGTCAAATTAATTCAAAAGCAAACGACTTGGACATTTCAGAGGCATTATGTCCAAATCCAAAATTAGATCGTGACCCAAATCTTATCTTGTCATATCGTAGCGGTAACGAAAATGCCAAATTCGTCTCGACGACGGGGGTTTCATTTCACGGGTGACCTTTCCAATCTTTCGAGACGGGACCGGATTTAGGAAACGGACAGATAAGGGGCTGAGGCCTCGGGGTTTTCCTTTGCTCCATAAACTTTAAATGTCATATGTTGAAGAAGGCACATTACGAGAATAGCTTGCAGGCTCTGCTCTGAAACCGAAGAAAAGTATTTATTTTTGTAAAAAAAATACTATCAGGAATAATTTCGACATTTGCCGGTGAGATCTTTGACGTCAAATTAATCCGCAAATGGGTCTTTTACAAAGTCCGACGCTTCCAAAATATTCCACGCAAAGAATGGTTTAAGAGTTCGAAAAGTTTCGCCTTTACAATAGGGCTGAAATGTATACAAGAGGATAATCTATTGTCATGATTTCTTCAACGTTTTTCTTTTTCCAAAGACGTCCGTAGACAGGGGAAATTAAAATGTCATGTCTTATAGCCTTGCTGACAGCCTTGCTGACCCATGAAAACATATAAGCGCTACTTTGACAAAAAATAAAAGCAGATATGCCATTACACGTAAAAAACTCATTACAAAAGTTGCCATCAATAAACCATAATAAATGTATCAAAGTCTGTAAATATGACATCGAAGAATAGGATGGTGATGAACAATCCCAGATTGTATTACATTGAGGTCAGGTAATGAATGATCTAACACTATGAACTTGATAGCTCTGCGGTAGTCGGTCAGTGCGTGTCGCAAAATGACAATTACTGCAAAAAGTGAGGCAATATCCGGGATAAAAAGTTATTGAAATCTGAACCCCTAAACTAATGCGCTCAAGTAAATAAAATTGTATCTGTATAGTACTGATAATTGCCTTAAGTTCTATCTAAATCATAACCCGACTGCCCCAAGACTTTACGTACAAACTTGTCTCACAAGTTCGTCAATTTGTATAAAAAGTGCATTTTTTACGATTCAACAAGTTGCAGAACAAAAGTTGATTTGTTTATCTTTAAAAGGTTTTCAGGCATATCAGGTACCAGTCCCTGTATATATTATTATCTCAATCTATCAGCGCTAAACATGTGTTGTGCTTATTGCATATCCTGTAGAATAGCAACCATAAGACTATGCGTAACATTGCCGATTTGTACACCAGTGCACCTCAATTGCTTCTTTCTCAATTGAGTCTGCATGCAAGTGAGATGAGCGTGGAAGCTCTTGCCTTTCACGACGACCTCTTAAGATTGGTGCGAAGATTACACGAACAAGCCTGTGCGAAGCCAGACCTATTGTGACATAATTAACATAAATTTCAAGGAAATGTGCTATTGCGTTGAAGGTTTTGATAGGGACGACAATGGCATATTGGACGTGGCGTGCATTAATCCATCTGGAAGACTTATAATAAACATCGACTTCCATTTGACCTTCAAGACATTCGATCCAGATTGAGTTTCTGATTGGTTCTGCGCCGCGGTGTGAAGAAAAAAAGGCCCATTGGAGGCGCCAGTGGACGCTACTGATAGCGATGTTAAGATGGCAACATACTGGATCGAACTAATTCGCTCAAGAGTGAAATAGACAAAGCATAATATGTGATGGACAGTGATGGTATACTCACCATCCCCAGGCGCATTTATGGTCCGCCTTAGTCGTTTATTCTCATCTTGCAGCCGAGCGACAGCTGTGACTAGCTCTGCAGACTCCGTCCGCCATTGCTCCTCAATCGCTTCTATTTCCTGTGGACAGGAGATGCAACATGTAGTGTAAGACTATATTCAAGTTAATTACTTACATAATTAGAATGACTGATATGATTGAAAGTTGGTTGTCATTCTCTGTAAGAGAACCTGTTTTAATACAGGTGAAAATTTTGTATGATCCTACTGGTTTCCTATAATAATTTACGAAATTTTAATAAATACGCCACACTTTACGATCATAGTCTGTGGATTTTGCAAAAGCAGTCCTAGGAGAAGCTAATTACCTGACCTAACCGGTATAGTATTAAGATGGAAAATTCCTTTGATAGTTTATTGGTCTGTTTGTGAGATTATGGACCTTATAATCATAGCATGAAGGTAGAATCCTAATACTTATTACACGGAAAACTGTCCTCTGTTTCTAGTCATACACTACGTGCGAAGAAAAGCTGAGCCTATAGATTTCTTCAGGTAACCAGTTTGCTATGTTTATAAATTAGAGATCTATGTCAAAAAGACCTACCTACTACGTCTAACTACTTAATCAGCCCACGTAAACCCCCTGCTGGGTATAGGGTATGCTGGACTTTGCTGGGTGAGACTGGCAAGGGACCATAAAGTGACGTTACAAGATCCTACTACGATATATAAGAGCCGGTTTCTAAACCAACTAATACTAAAGTCTATGCCATTCACAATTAATAGGTTATCCTCGTGTCAGAGTAATTTTACTCACTCGGATATGTTTTGGAACGTGATGTAAGGTCCCTACTACATCAAATTATTTTACTTAATAGAAGCTCCTAGTAGCTCCATACTAAAACCGTAAAAACCTAAACATAACAAAAACAAGTTTAAATACAAAGAATAGAGTTAGTCATCCTTCTTAATCACGTATCTGTTCTTGTTCGCGTCTAAGAACGGATTATAATGTATTGGGATGACAAATTTCGCTATACACTTATGAGAAGGGAAAAATCTTATAAATCTAAATAGACATTTAATATTTATTTATCAGCAAATATCGTACTAATAATATGTTTATTATTCATCTGGCGGGAAACTCCACCATTACGACCTCCAACCTACTGTCGCAAAGTGAAAACCTTTCTTCCCCAATGTTATAGGTACATCTCATTGCTTTAGAACTTAAGAACTCTATGAAGTTACAAAGGCAGTCACGTAACAAAAGTTCTGGCAAGACTTTGTGACTAGTGATAGCCAAGGGCATAACATTCTCGTAGATCTACTTTGGATCTTTGATTTTTTAAAATATCTGATTTGATCAGACATTACCATTACCATAACAAGATCTATTAAAACTTTAAATTCAAGAACACTACTTTAATATTTATGCATATAGTTATTTAAAAAATGTTTAAAGTGCATTAATTAGTTATCATCTTATCATATTATCATGAGTATGATTTGAGGTTTTTTTTAAATGAAAAAAGCAAGAAGGTTGAACCAGCATACTTAATGTATATTCAAACAATTTATTAGTTGGTCAAGGTTTTGAAGATTGTAAACCAGTATCAATATTTTGTCTTCATACTAAAGATTCATCTCTGTGTGGAACTCGAGGATACTCAAAAGAAATAGCTGCCAGTCTGATCTGCCAGTAGTCCAAAACAAAGGGTAGCAAAAATTCCCATTTTCACAGGTGCTGGGCCCTTTTCTTATTTCCTATTCAGGGAAATGGATACTAAGATACTTTAAGACATGCCCCACATTATATTTCTTCTTCGTAAGTCCAGTAACACTTAAATTCTCAAATGGAACAAATTAATAATAGAATTAAAAACCAAACAGCAACTTTTTAAAATAAATAGAATGAATGAATGAATGAATGAAGAAGAATGATTTTTATTTTGTTAATTTAACCAAATCGATCATTAGGAACAATGATAGATGTTAAGAAACAAACTTAAAGTTTCTTGCTTCCGTTCTACTAGCAAAAAATACTATTACCACTTAAAGAAACGATAATCACCTCCCCCTGCCATGACCACGTCACCCTCAACAGCTGAGGATACAAGCATGGAGTTGTTATGTTACCTCAATCACTCCTACGTATTAGAAAGAGGATGTATAGTGTAGCCTCCTATACAATTTGCAGCTTTTTTCTTAGCAGCTCCAGAAATTTGCTGTACCTTGTACCTCACAAGGTCAGGCAATTTCTGGAGCTGCTACTAGTTTAGAATACTAATCCCTTAACACCAAGCACCCACCCTCTATCCCCTTGGGATATCTTTGAACAAATTTTGCAAGACAATAACAGAGAGTCCATTCAAGAATAATTGCCAAATTGTTGCCTCTAAACTGTGGTTTCAAAAGTGCATAATTTACATCATGTTTAAGATAAATGTAATAACAGTAATGAAACCATTAATGTTTACGTTAATAATTTATTATAGGATTGTTAGTTAATTTGCTGCAATGATCTGCTCTCTTTAACATGTGGGTAACAACTATTTTGATGGAGACATGGCATGTTTCTCATCATTACAACTCAATGCTTTTACATACAATGACTACGTAAAATACAACAGTGAATTTAGAAAGTTACTTCTTAAATCTTTCAATTTTGTACTTGAAACTTGAATGAAACCTTAATTATTTTATTAAAAGCTGTCCTAGAGACTTATAATAACTAAGCACTAAAAGTAACTAAAATAATAAAAATACATTTGTTACTAAACTAAACCACTTTCTTATCTGATAAATAAATAATATTATAATCTCCAAAATGTAATCATTTAAAACGGATTAACAATCTCTTAGAAACAATGTGTACCTCTGTGTATTACTTATAGGTAAATATAATTTTCACTTTGTTTACTATACCTACCTAGACATGGCTAGTATGTGGTGTACTGTATGGCCTTACTATCTTAGGAAGAAATCTATATAACGCAGGTTTAGGATAAAATCAGGGTTTTGATCAAAAACCTAGGTTCACGAACTGGAAGAAGTCAAAATTATTAAGTACTTACTTAATATTATCATAAATCCGCATTTTTGATCAAAAACCTGAACTTCTTTATATCGTATAGTATAATTTTAGAACTATTTAGAAAAAAATGTGTCTCCAAGAAACACCAATATTTCTTATAATTTTTGAACCATTTAGGATATAGGTAAGCAAAATTGTTCCTCCAACAAACACAACCTTATTTGACTCTGACAACCTTATTTGACAGAAAAATGGTTCTAAAATAATAAGAAATATTGGTATTTTCTGGGTTTTCTTAGGTTTATGATAATATTAAGTAGTAATTTTGACTTTTTACGGTTCTTGATCAAAAACCGTTTTTGATCAAAACCCTGATTTTATCAAAAAACCAAAACAAAGACATTATGTTTTGTTACATACCCACTCATATATCAATAGACCTATTACACACCTACAATAACATGGACGTAGACACTATAAGATGCGAACATGCAGAGGGCATGATCAATCCAATTATTCAATTGAGAACAGCCCCACTGTATCTATTCTTCAAATAGACTTCTATTCTGTCTATTAAAAGTACATATCTATGAGATAATTTATGTGTGCTCTTTATAATAAATTATAATCTTTACATTGTTGTAATTTTAAGAGATTCAGTTATAACATAATCACATTTCATATTGTACAGGGTATAAAAAATGTGCAGCTATTATAGAATAATAAAATAAAAAATACTTTAAGGTTAGGATAGTAGGTACTTAGCTCTATCGTGATCAAAAAAGTTTTGGTCTGTAATGTTAATGAATTTTTAAAACTATTTTTGGAGATTTCTTACTAAAATGATCACCTTATTAGCTACATTATTGTACAAGTATCACAATTTAAAAACATTTGTTGAAAATTTGCAATTTCAACATCTACACACACACGGCACCTACTATATATATCCACCGTAAAGTATTTTTGTTACTCTGTAACAAGACTTACTGACATTAGAAAACATCAACAAGAAAACAACTAAGTAACTTACTGACATTAGTTGTAAAAAGGTGAAAGTATGTACCTACTAAGTAATGTTTCAATATCAGAACAAAGCTATCTCTTATCTAGCTTGAGATTGACTTTCTAATAATAAAACATAATTTGCACATCAAAACTTAATAAGTTACGTATAATATTATTTTCATTCAATTTCTATTTGTTCTCAAATAGAGTAACAATGTATTTATTATTGAAAACATTGTTTCAGAGTAATGAACTGTTTAAACAGATTGTTTGTTTTCAAACAATGCCATAGAGTGCAGCTCAGAGAATGAAGACACCTGATACAAAACGTAGTTACCAACCTATGGAAACTGTTTAATCACTAAATCATAATAGAATCTCATTACTAATCTGTTGTAGCCAGTGAGTCAGTCTGTATGATGTCAATGTCACGCAATGTGACCACCAGTAACTTAGAGCAAAAAACTAGCAGTACACATTGCATTTGTAGTATTGTAAGTATTGCAATAAATCTACAGCTTGCGCTTAAGCGTGTCGAAACCACTGTTTCGTGAGCTACTACTGCACGCATAGCTGAAACTAAATGACCTCTACCACCTACCTTCTCGAAGCGTTGTCTGTATTCAGCCTTTTCGATCTTGTCATTTTCCAGCTGCGAAATCTTCGCCGTCAACTCGTGTAGTGCCTGATTCTCCTTCTCATTCCTCACTGCGAGGTTCTCCAGCAACTCCAGAGCGTTGATCACCTTCGGCAGCAGCGAGGTAACGGCGTCCGGTCCGTATTTTTCAATAATTATTTCGCATTCCTTTCCAATGTCCGAAGCCAGATCGTAGACGTCGACAACCGTCACATCGTCGTCGAAATCCGGCATTTTGGCGGAGAAGCGCCTTGGGTACGGCATTAAAAACACAATATCACTCCACTGCACTACATAAAAATCCGACTGAGTAATCTCACTGTAATATTACAGAAAAAGTGTACACCTTTCGCAAGTGCGCCATTATTACTGAAAGAAAAAAAAAATAAGACGGAAAATGTCAAATTGTATAGTGATGTCGCCATTGGAACATAACGAAACGGTAACAGCTATTTTTGAGCCCCTGTAACATAAAGAATAACAAACTCCAAAAAAATGTGCATTATAGGTAAAGTTAGGAAGTAAACAAAAAACTATAAAATCTTAAATGTTTATGTATTTTTACTAAAATTAATAATTAATTAATTAATTTGAGTGCATCTGACTTTATCCTGCCTGATAGAAAATTATACATATACAGGCTGTAACAGAAAGGTGTGATAATACTTCAAGGTTGGCTTTTACCCATCAAACTGAACAACTTTTGTTCTACAACTTTATTCAAATCGCAAATTTTTTTTTGGACTTTTCATACAAATCGATGACTCCAATTGTTTTGCTCATCCAACCCCGACGCCACTGTCTTGTCAATGGGGCATGTTTTAATCCTTTTTTTCATGATGTTAAAATAACATGTATTTTGGTTTCCTTTCATTTCATTTAAATAAAAAAGTAAGCATAAAATTCATAACAATTTAAGTAGTCACTGTATTTATTTTATTATGTTGTCTATAAATCCTTCATCTCGGGCAATAAGGTCCCGGACGATTATTCTACATTTTTTTCAAATCACTGTCGATATAAGTATTTATTTTATACAGAATGTTAAAAAAGTGCGTTTGAAATTTTAAGGGCTTACTCCGAATTAAATATAGAATACAGGAAAAGTATTTAAAATTCAATCCTTTTTTTTCAGATTCCCATACTAAATCTTATTAGCGAGGGAATCAAGAATTTATATGAAAAACTGAAAAAAAAGTTGTTGCTTGGATTTTTTCAATATCTTTCCTGTATTCTATACTTGATTCTAAGTAGCCCGTTAAAATTTAAAACACACTTTTTTTAACAACCTGCATAACTTCTATTTCTATTACTTTTATTAATGAATATAAAAATATTGTATATTGTTTTATTCGACAACATTTTAATAGGCTATTGCAAATATAACCCGTAACAAATATTGCCTGTTACACAAAGCGTCATCACTAGCAGTATTGACATAAGAAAGAGACAGCAAATCTAAATCAGATTGATCGGATACAAAGAATTGAGATACAAAAAAAACATGATTTGTAAGCGCCATAAAACTATACATAAGGTTACGCAAATAATTCATTTTTTTTTAACAATTATTGACTTGTTTATTGGTTATCAAATTATCATTTACATATCATCCATCTGACGAAATACAGTAAACGTTCAAAGGTGTATCCGAATTTAACACTCTGCGATTTCCACTATCGGATATGATTTTCATTGACGTCACATCCTGTAGTGGAAAACAGCTGTTTATGTCGCTGATGCTACTGAAAGATGAGCGTTTTACTTTGCGTTTTCTTTAGTGCTATTAGGACACTCATTACGAAGCGTACTGTTTTAAAATACGATTGAGGATTTCTAATAACGCTTCATGCTGAAAGATATGATCTCCAGAGAAAGGAACATTTACAATTTATGAAGTAGTCAAGTATGGACGTTATGACAAAAATGCTCGAACTTCAAATTTCAGCTAATACCTAAGTACTTGGAGTTATTTAAAAAAAACCAAAAGATTTTACAGTTGTTTGGAGTTTTTTTTCTTAAAGATAACGATTTTTGTTGTTTTTTTTTTTCTGCAAATCATCTTCCCACAAACCGTCAAAACAAGAGAACCGAGTGACAAGAGTTCGTATTGCGTAGCCCCGCAACATGTTACTGTTTTCAAGAGCGTTGTTTTATTATCGATTTATTAGACACCACAGCCACGCGCGAAAGCAACAGTTGGACGGAATCAACAGGCTGGAACGCGCGGCGCGGCTTTCCCGCCAATATTGAATACTTTTTAAATTCTTTTTTTTTTGAGTGCGCGACCAATGCAATGAATTTCCAGAGTAAAGCCAATAAATACGTGTGTCCAAATGATCGGCAGCTCTCTTTGCGGGCCAAGTAAGTAGAGTTTATAAACTTTTCTAGATTCAACTGTGGTGGCTGTTTGTTTACCTTTTGTGCATGCTGCTTGGAGATTTAGCGAAAGTTTAAGACACTTTATTAGTACTTTGATTCTCTTTTCTGTATTTTTCTGTTTTCTGAGTTTGATGATATATATTTGAATAAAAACTAATATTTACTAGGGAGATATTTTAATTTAACAGTAGTAATACATCTCGATTATTTTATAGTTCAGCAATGAAATGAAATGAAAAAATTGTTCAGTATAGCACTGTGGCAATAGGTAGTGCTCATATCCGCAAGAAATTGTAGAGATAACAATGCTTTTCTGAAATTAATTTTCTATAGACCTCTATACAGTAGAAAATTAAATTGTTTCAATTTATTTAACTGGATGCGTTACACGTTTCATAATTTTAATATTTAAGGGTAACTGGCTGGACACCTCTAATATGAATTCAATAAAAACAAAACCTTGTTTAGGTTATAAATTATAAATATAGCTACTGTTATTAATGGGGACGTACATAGCTCGCGGGATCAGTTTCAACAACACTTCAGCTTTTAAATATTTTATTCTTGGGGCGAGCGAGAGTCAAACTACGACTGTCCGTCAATACATTGTTTTTTGTTCTAATAATTTAAATATTTACAAACGTCTATTTACTTCACACACAAGCCTTTGAAGACCTACTCAGTAGCCTATCCAGTCTCTACAGTGCCGTAATATTTTTACCTTATTTATAAAACGACAAAAAGAAAAAAATATGACGAACTACTTATGATTCTCTATGGAGGATTCTAAATTTAAATTCCGATGAAAATTCGAGACGACACAAAAGGAGGAAAATTAAACTTTTTTTTCTAAAAATAAACACAAGGTTGCAAGGCGCAATGAGCTGCTACTATCAATGTCCTTGCCAGCCAGCGCCACACATAGCTATCTCTGCTTCATGCTTGTCGCATCCGTTTCCTGTTGAACTGTTTGGGTTGCTATTATTATATTTATTTATTTTATTATACAAAATAGATGTAGGGAAGGTATAAACTAGGCAGGGAGTATACAGGATGCTCAAAAAGTGCGATTGAGATTTTAAGGGGCTACTCAGAATCAAGTATAGAATACAGGAAAAGTATTGGAAAAATCCGATCTACAACTTTTTTTTTCAGTTCTCCATACAAATTCTTGATTCACTATTCAGATTTAGTATGGGAATTTGAAAAAAAAATTGAAGAGCGGATTTTCTGATTTTTTTTTTGTATTCTATACTTGCTTCTGAGTAAACCTTTAAAATCTCAAACGCACTTTTTTAACATTCTATATATTATAGACATATTTTCTTTGAAAAGCTCGGTCATCGTCGGTGGAACATCCGTCCTTTTTTCCTACTCCTTGCTAACTCCTTGACATCCTGGTACGACATGATTTTAAGCTTTTGCCTCCTAGTTATCATATTGAATAAAGGTTCTACGACTTTGTTTATAAAAAAATGGACTCTCCATACATTTTTCCAAAACTCTAATTAATTTGTATGGAAAGATTTAAATAGTCATTTAAGTTTAGTTTATTAGTCATTTATTTTTCATATTTTCATAAAACATTTTAATGGTTGCAACTAAGTTATTTTAAGTTTATTTACATCCTATATAAAGTAAGCTAATATTCGTGAACTTTATTAGTTACTTGCTACCTCCATCCGTATCCAAATGAATTCTAACATGAACTGACGCCATTTCAAATTTTTATGATTGTTTTATGGAGAACTAGCTTCCGCCCGCGACTTTGTATGCATAGACTTCTGAATTGGGTCCAGATATAAATAAAATGTTAAGGCAGCGCCACCTAGTGGCGAAGTATAATTTTCAGTTTTTAGGCATTTCTCCAGGAACCCTCGAGTTTTCCGGGATAAATAGCACCCTGTGTGTTAGCCGAGTGTTTCATCTATCAACCTTCCAAATTTCATCCAAATCCGTTCAGTAGTTTCGGCGTGAAAGTGGAACAAACAAACAAACAAGCAAACATATGGATGCTAATTTATAATATTAAGTGAGATAATTAATAGGCAATAGTAAAACACCCGCATTTTCAATTTTTTTAATATTTACTTAACTGTCGACATAATTTTATCTTCCTCCGGACTTTTAACGGCTACGGCTGCACGAACAAATAAAAAAAACAGGGCTAAAAGACAAGAACGTAATTTAAACAAATATGACCCTATACAGACTTTACGGTGAAAAAAATAATTATCTCGAAAACTATGATATTTAAAAAATAAAATACGATAAGTACTGTGGGAATAAAATATTCAATAAAACTTGGCAACACTAGTACAGAGATGTTAAATAAAATAGATTAGAATTACTGGCAGGTTATTTAGGTCTACTTATAGTTTTTAAATAGGGAGTTTTCAGATGACGTATGTCACACCGTTTATAAGACTCTTAATAGATGGCGTTTCTAAGTTTTCGGAATGTATTTTTAAAAGCAGCGTTGAATTTACGGTATCAAAATAGATATAGTATAGTTGAAAATATATAAAAAGCCACATGAAGATAGATTCTTAATATTAATTGAATTAACAGAAACAATAAATTTCCAACTTTGTCAAGTATGGATGACCTGGGCGCGTTCCGGTTTCTCCGTTTTGTGTAATTTCTTCTTCCGTTTTGTGTAATAAATAGATTTTAATAGATTTTTACGATTAAAATGCAATTCATAACTCTGTATCATGTTAGAATTATTTTAAGAAATACAAAAACAAAATTGACAAGCAAGTATTTTTTGGATCATAATACGCGAGAAAAGTAATCTTCGAAAGCTATTCATCATTATTATGATATCAGTCAGTAAGCCATCTAGTTGAGTTTAGAAAGCCATGGAAAATTCCCTATTGCTGACTAGTTTTCGTCTATCATTTCCGTTTGTCCATATTCGCATTTTGTAACGTAATGTGTTCTGATTAAGTGTAGAAATAATAAAAAAACGTTTCTTAATTTCAAATTAGGTATCTAAAAAACATTCTAAAAGCATAATTTATAATAGTAGGTACAATAATTGTTAAAAAAATTAACGATTAGTGTAATGGTGATTAATCACTACGATACATAATTGGAGACTTTCTTGATTTTTCCGTCAATCCAGAAATTTTTATCAAGTAGACGCCGAATAGAAAATAAATGTTAGCGAATACTTATAGGTGCTTTTCCGGATATTATAGTTGGCATGCACATTTCTGCTTATTGGATTCTCGAAGGATATGAAAGCAGAAGATATATTGCTTTTTACCCGGCTGCATGGCAGCAAAGAGCAGGTTATTTATTACCAAACAAAAAATCGCAATATTCAATTCAAATTCTTGAAATAATGGTTAAAGCTATCACCATGGAAAAAATATATAACATACTTGAAACAATAAAAAACAAATTGCCTTGAACAGAATCATACAAATCACAGAAACTTTGATGAAAAAAAATATCCTGTAAACCCTGTATTTTGCATTAATTGCAAATTCTCTCGGGAACACAATATTTGTTTATGTTGAAATCAACACACAAAAATCGGCCATTTTAATATCTTCAATTTGCCTTGAACGGATTTTGTTAACTTATTTGTAACCCAAGAAAAGTAATAAAAACATCAAAATCTCGAGAATTTTGCGTTCGGCCTTGACGTAACCGACGCGACGATATCTACATTGATCTGAACTTAAAGTTAGTGGTGTTACGGTCGATATTATATTATCATGCATCAACCTGCTCAGATTGACTGTACGTCGCGCCTTAACAAGCGTAATTGCATTTCATAAAATTAAAAAGTTCTTGTCAAAAGTGCTATGAATTTAAACCAGTGTCATTCAAGTATTATATAATTAAAGAGTTTAGTAAAGTTACAAAACTACGTACCTAGTAAAATTGAAGGTGATTAGATATAGATAGATGCAACATTTAATCGCAGCCACAACATACAAAACATGACAAAAAGAAGGTGGAAAAACCAATCCAAGAACCTTATGATCAAATCGCAGAAAAATTTCGAACTATTTTATTTTTTAGGTGTAAAGTTGTCATAAAACTTTTTTAGTTTTACTGTTTATATCTGGATGATTTTATTACCATTATTGCCTGATACTTTTAAAAAACGAAAAAACATTATTATTTTTCTGTAATTTTTCAATTTTTTTTACCATAGTTTAAATGAGTCGAAGCATCGACAAAATTCGGTACATTTTGTAAATATTAAATAAATAAATTAATAATTCGACTCAAGCTTCAGAAAACGAAACAGGCTGTGTACGAGCCTACAGTACAAAGTCGGTTCAAGCGTTTCCAGTCTGGGAGTTTTTATGTTCACGATGCACATAAATCGAAGGCAATCTTTAATTTTCATACAAAATACGAAGAAACTCTTTCCGCGACGTAATATAACCCTGTCTTCGCTGTCGCGTAGTTGAGTATAGGTAAGCTTTACGTAACCGTTTCATATCTATTTTATATTCACCACATAAGATAATGTAATGACTGGTGGTCGTAACTCGGGATCCATTGATGGTAGGATGATAGTATTAGGTGCTTACCTATGAATTGCTGTTTCAGTTTCGAAAGTTCAACAGAATAATAGTATTCTTCTTAATCTAACTTCTTTCTGTTATTGCATTAGCCACCACTTCCTTTTATCTCTCGCTCTCTCCTTCAACTCCTGGTACGACTGACTACCAGACCATGTTCTTAGTTGTTGAATGTAAGTGCTTCTTGGTCTTCCTCTCTCTCTCTTTTACCGTTCACTTTCCCTTCGGTTATTTGTGTAATTAAATTTTTATGGCGTAGAATGTGTCCAAACTGTTTGCCCTCCTCTTTTCTACCGTGTTCAAGATGTTCCTTTTCTCCTTTGCAAGTTCCAAAACCTCCTGGTTTGTTTTCATTTCTGTCCAGCTTATTTTTAACATTCTACGCCAGCACCACCTCTCGAAATCTCTCGTGTTCTTTATCCTTACTTGTGGTGTTCCAGCTCTCACATCCGTACAATGCGATACTCCAAATATGTTTTAATTAATTTTTTCCTGATATTAATATTAATTTTACTATTATAAATGTATCTGTTAGTTGTAAACGCCTTTTTAGCGATAGCGATTCTTGTTCTAATCTCTCTTTCACTCCTACCATTACCAGAATAATAGTACCCCAAAAATTAATTTACTTCCATTAAATTAATATTATTTTCTAGCTTCATTCAAGGTCTTTCTTGAATTAGTGATATCATGTCTGTCATGTAAATATTGACTGAGTAAGGTTCCATTAAACACACACTTTTTCTTAGAGGTCAACTGGGTATTTTTTTTCTATAGCAAAAAATCGAAATTATTTGAAAATCGTGAAATATTTATTTATTTAGCAATATCGCCAATTGAGGGTAAAAAAAATGTTATGCGCAATATGTTCAAAAATACATATGGTGACGAAGAACACGCTGGGGTAAGCTTAGCCTTCAAAAATAAAAAATAAAGTTTTTTTTTATGAAAAAATGGCGATTTTCAGTGACGAAAAAATCAATTTTGATAGCTTCCACACCACTGATCTCAAAATGTTCAGAGAACGTGCATTTAGCAAGCATTATTAATTGTGGTACTTTTGAAATAGTTCGTTGTTTTAAAACTTTAATTGTTTTATATTTATTTTCTTATTGAACTTTTTTAACTAATCGGCAATTTCATAGGTAAGACATATATATTCATTGGTAAGCACCTAATACTAAGTAGGTCTCATGAGGTTTCGCAAAAGGGTGAAATGCAGAATAGATGTACCGTAACGAAATCGTTTTTAAACTGAGAGTGTAACGAAACTGATAGATTGTTGCGAAACTGATAATGATAGGGTGAGATCACACAAGCATTAAAAATATCAAATATAAATTTGATTGTAATATTTAATAATGTCGTTTTATTTTATAAAATTCAGTTCATATAATATGTTTTTTTTATTTATATTATGCAGTTATTTATCTAATTTATATTACTTAATTTCTTATGTTAAACAAACTTACATTTTTTTTATATTTAAATATTAAATATATCATGTTGTGAACAAAACTTTAGTGTAACGAAACGTTACGAAACTGAAAAAATAAACCGAGAAATCCTAAACTTAAAAATATCTCCTGCCAAAATCACTATTGATTTGACAATCATTTGTATCCCAGCGGATATAATAACTCTCACGCAGGAAAATCAACAAATCACTTACAAATTGCACTTACCGGAAACAGGAAAATCGCGTTATTAACCCTGATATTTATTTTAACAGATGCAGGTCACTTATATCACCAACGAACTGCGAAGCAAATGGCGGCTATATAAATGCCAATATTTTGACATAACTTGAAAAAGTTTTGCTATTTTATAAAAATATAATTTATTGGTAGAATTGTTGTTATAATTGCGCACAAAGTGTCGTAACTAACCCTGAGTTACGAAATTAACAAAAATGGAGAAAAAAATTAATACGCTAATTCTTTTATCTAGACCATTTTATTTTCACTGCAATCTATTCCATTTCATGATTTAGATAGTAGGTGGTGATTTTACCCAAAATAAGATTTAAATATACCAAGAAATAAAAAAATGCTACTCATACAAACTCGCCAAATAGTGAGGAGACATTAAAATTTAGTATGAAAGCATTTTGCATTAAATCAAAGAAATATATATTATTTGTGTCTTAATGCATGTATCAAAAAAATTAAAAAACGGAGCTTTAGAGAAATAAAAACACTACTTATAATTATAGACATAATTTAATTACGAAAATATAAAAGAAGATATCTTGTTTAAAACTTATGGGACAATTTAAACTGTAACAATGTACGTACATCTATTCTGCATTTCAACCAAAAAGTAAATCGTAGACGTTTATTTAAATATTTGAAATCTTGGAACAAACAACAATGCATTGACGGACAGCCAAAAATTGGTTTTCTCCCCGAAACGAAATAATGTAAAATACTTTGAAGAAAATAAATGAGATTGTATAAAGCGAAGTGTCTTTTAGAGTTTTCGATCTCAAGCTACAACCCTCAGTCGTTACAGGAAATTCATTATTGAGTAACATTATTTGAGGCATTACTAATAAACAAACGTCTCGTCTTCATCCGATTCCTTCATTAGATATTTACATAATACTGTAGTAAGTATATTATTAAAATATTACAAGCAAAAGGTTCCATGATAAATAATTGACATTCGTGATGTATTGCCGACATATTTCATGTAACATTATAGGGGCAAGGATACATATTTTTCACAAAGTGATAGGTTTCGGTTTGTCTGAGTCAAATATTTCTAGACTAAGCAAGATCAAATTACATACATTTGAGACCCAATAACGTTATAATATTATATCAGTTTTATTGAATAACATTCATATAACGAGGGATAGGACTAAAGTTTCTTTTCAGAAGAAATTCGCGATAGAAATTATTATCTTACAATAGGATAGCCTTTCGTTTTTTCATGTGAAATTGACTTTAGTGAGTTAAAACTTGACCGAATATTATATGAAAAAAGAAATAATTTAATTGACCTTCTAAAATTTACATATCTTCAGAAAGAACCTTATAGACTATTTTGGGTTCGGCGACATTTCTTCGGCAATGCACATACAGCTCTTGTTAGCAACGTTGCGCAACATTCAATCCACACACACACCTTTCTAAGTAGTCTAGAGAGGGGGGAGTGGGTCCT
Organism: Coleophora deauratella; assembly: GCA_958295455.1. Taxonomy (NCBI): domain Eukaryota; kingdom Metazoa; phylum Arthropoda; class Insecta; order Lepidoptera; family Coleophoridae; genus Coleophora; species Coleophora deauratella. The sequence continues at coordinate 4,433,009 of OY282409.1, read as the reverse complement.
AATCTGGGTAATAACTTCGTTTCGGATTATATCTTGCAGAAAATCTCAAAGCAAAGATGTATGACTTTGAGCTTATAAAACTCTAATCTCTAATTAAACAGTCAGCGTCCAAGTTTTCAAGTTTCCGCGGCGTTTGGCGTTTGTATTAGGGGTGGGATGACCTGAATGAAAATGATAAGCTTCAGGCTTTACGCAGCTTTGGTATCTTGCAGCACAAAGCGTCGTCGTAGTAACGTAAGGCTCCTTACCAATAATTTCTACGAAACTTACGTATACCTACATTTGAAGCGGTCGTGGCTCAGTGCGGCTTGCGTGGTCTCGTCGATCACGCAGGTTAACTGACTCCAGACACGGTCATAATCTGGATGGGTTTAACTGTTAGTGGAAGTAGTTTTTGAGCTTCGAAAAGCACGTTAAGCCGTTGTTGCCGGTTGCTATCACTAGATGGCAGTCGTTAGGCCAGGTCGAAGGCCTTATAGGCGGCTTGAAAACTTCTGACACTGGGGTTGGCCACTGGCCACAACCTCCGACAATCCGGATTTGGCCCCCGTGTCCGGAGTATGGCCTAACCTTCTCAAAATATGGGAAGACACCCGTGCCCCTGCAGTGGGGATGATAAGGGTTGTTAACAACGTTAATTATTTAGATAAAATTACATTACAATTACATTTATTTACATTTTGATTTAACGGTAAATAAAAATATTGCCAGAAAACCTAAGCCTTGCTCGTACAGTTGAAGTACAAAAATCTCTATTCTATTCTATTTTTCCATTTGGCATTCCAAGTCTCATTTAAGGAGTGATTTTAGCAAAATCACTCCTTAAATGTCAAGTGAAAAATGGGAGAATCTTCAATAAAAAAAATGGCGAAATGCCAATGTCAAGTAAAAGACACGGCTCTTAGGGTGATGGGCATTTAAAGACGCGCCACGTGGTGGTTTGCTGCTGGAACTCAGAAAACGGAGCTGTCTCCCAAGTTAATCCTCTTCTTATGACCACTTATCACTGAATCGAAATCACAGCTATTTCCCCATCACAAAAATAACGTTGAGACTACTCTAAAATGGAAATAGTTGAAAAATAACTTAGCAGACGTGTGCTCGTAACGAGTACCGGCAACCAACCCCCCTCAAAAATCTCGACGTATGAATCGAAGTATGCATTGACTTTTATACAGTGACTGTACAGATACATCCACTTGTTTCTTTCAAGCCTTACCGTCAACAATAGCCATTTGGCTGGGGCCTCCCCAGTACTATATCTCCGTCATCGTGTAGTTGCCCCTTGTGAACCTTTGTTTCCTATGGGTAGGGGACACAAAACAAAACTCCAATGTAAAGAATCATCGAAGAAATAGCGTAGGTACCGTGGTATCATAGTATCGGCAAATAGTCACTGACGTAATAATTTTCGCACACTCATGTTTCGAAATCAAGTAGCGGACCCGGTTCCCGTCGATTTATCAGGTACAGTCAGCATATCGTCAATTTAACTGGCTTATTCTATGGCTATGTAGTTGACTTTAGCTATTTTGCAGATCTCCTCATTTCGAATTCAATCACGTATAAAGAAACTCCAATAATAGCTCTCTAGATGCTCTTCGCGTCGTCGGTAAAACGCGATGAAGGGTACTAGAAACTCTAAGTGCGCTTCATACTAAAATGCTCAATAAAAGGGTAGTTTTAAAAGACCCTTAAGTCGTAAACTAGATTGAAAAAAGACGCTCATACTCGTACTATGTATAATGACACTGCCATAACTCTCGTCTCTGCGTATGAGCTTAAACGAATAAATAAATATTTGTGCAGTTACTTATTTTTAAAAAAGGAACGTCAGAGTTTTCTACTTCTTCTTCTTATCGTATGCCACGATTTAACCGTATCTATCACAAAGGATAGAGAAGGCAGTTGCCTTGTGTAGCATCACCATAGGTCACGTGTATAGGGCATTTAGATTTACACCTAAGGAAGTGTACAACGCGACCATACATACACATTTTGTACAATAATTAGATGTACAGGTTCCCATCACGATGTTTTTCGTTACCGTAGCAATTATTATAAAAATGCACGTAAGTTTCGAAAAACTCATTAGTACACTGGCCATGATTTGAACCCGAGACCTCTGGTTATAAGGCCGGAGTCACTACCGTGGAGCCACCGACGGTTTTTTGTATTTTTTCTACTTTGAACTACGTGCTCATACTCAACTAATCTAATATAATTAAACAAATAATAAAAATCGAACTGCCTAAAATGTGTAATATATGTCAATTTGGGAATTAGCAAGACGAATTTAAAGTTTAGGCTACCGATGACACCAATAAAACTGCCATACACACATACCGAAATATTATACATTCGCCGGTCAGCTTCTATAACCCTCCCCTTAGGCTGTCGGAAATACATAGATAATTGTAAAATATACATTGTGATTGTAAATATACAGGGTGTAACAGAAGTGTGTGACAATACTTCAAGGTTGGCTTTTACCCATCTAACTGAACAACTTTTGTTCTACAACTTTGTTGAAATCGCTAAATTTTTTTTGGACTTTTCATACAAATCGATCAGCTGGCGAACCAAGTTTGTATGAAAAGTCCAAACATTTTTTTGCGATTTCAACAAAGTTGTAGAACAAAAATTGTTCAGTTTGATGGGTAAAAGCCAACCTTGAAGTATTGTCACACACTTCTGTTACACCCTGTATAAATAAAATAACTTGATAATAATTAAAATCTTAGAAAGTTTAATGGTCATAAATAAGAAGTAAATATAATTAAATTCTATAATAGAAAATTTAATTTTTGTGGCTATGGATAAAATTTAATTAAATTTAACATAGTAACACTGGGGAGTCTTTGGGCATTATTCGATTAAAAACCAAATATATTATATTGTGGTATATTATAATCTAATATATTATTACTTATTGTCGAGGGCTTACAAATTGGAAAAAAAACTATAATAAAATCGGCATAGAACCCGTTAACGAGGACTTACAATGATCAAAAAGAATATTGAACTTTTTTTTTAACTAAGCTTCGCTTCGGTGAAATCGTAAAAAGGTTCGAGTGCTTCGAAATTAGCCATTTATGAATAATTCTTTTGTTTACATTTCAGGAAAGTCGTAGAACAAAATGGCTCATACTATACTCATCCCCCAATTAATCTCTCTCTCTCTTATCGTGTGGCACAATTTAACCGTCCTATCCACAAGGTATAGGCGACGGTTGCCTGGTGTTGCACTTATCATTACCCTTGGTCACGTGTAGGGCATTTAAGATTTACACCTACGGTCGTGTGCAACGCGACCATCATACACAACTAGAAATCAGATGTGCAGGTTCCTCACGATGTTTTCCTTCACTGTTAAAGCAGTTGGTATGAAAATGAACGTAAGTTCCGAAAAACTCATTGGTGCACTGGCCAGGATTTACCGAGACCTCTGGTTAGGAGGACGGAGTCACTAACCGCAGAGCCACTGATCAAATGAGCCAATGGTATCCTGTTTTCACTAAGCTACAACAATGTCAGACTTGAGAGCTATTTCTATTACTATTCAGATCTAGTATGGGGGGAAAGTGAAAAAAAAATTGTAGATCGGATTTTTCAATGTTTTTCCTGTTAGACCCTCAGCACAGACCTCAAACTAGATGGATCGCCTTGTGCTAAATGGTGTATTGGAGGTTATTGGAATAGTTCCCGAGTATGTAAAAGTGCCCGTCTTACCAAAAGTTTTGGACGCTTTTGGAAAATATGAGGCGGGCCTCAAAGTTTCCAGTTTAGACCCAAAAAAAATGGATTGCCTTGCGCTACCATAATTATGTGATTGTAGGTGTTGGCTATGATACCAGGATACAGAATACAGGGTGTTAAAAAAGTGCGTTTGAAATTTTAAGGGGTTACTCAGAATCAAGTATAGAATCCAGGAAAAATATTGAAAAAATTCGCTCTTTAATTTTTTTTTTTCACTTTTTCGTACAATTTCTCGATTCACTATTCAGATTTAGTATGAAAATCTGAAAATAAAATTGGAGAGCGGATTTTTTCAATATTTTTCATGCAGGTACTACAAGAAATGGTGCAAGTTCTCGCCCAAGTACTCGTCCAAGTACTCGTACAAGTACTCGTCCATGTACTCGTACAAGTACTCATCTATGTACTCACCTAAGTTGAAAAATTTTTTTTACCCCATTTACATAGGAGGAACCCCTAAATATCTGTGACAGACAGAGCGTCCTTACAAATAAATATAATTCATACATACTTAGCTGCATAAAAGCTGGAATAAAAGAGAAAGCATCAAAATCCAGTTATACTATAAAATAGTTCGGAGGAAGCTAGGGAAAATCAAGTAACTCACTCAAGTACTTGTACAAGTACTCGTACTAGTATTCGTGCAAGTACTCGTAATAGTACTCGTGCAAGTACTCTTACTAGCACTCGTGCAAGTACTCGTACTAGTACTCGTGCAAGTACTCGGCAAGTTCTCGTGCTAGTACGAGTACTAGTACGAGTACTAGTACGAGTACTAGTACGAGTACTTGCACGAGTACTAGTACGAGTAATTGTACAAGTACTTGAGTGAGTTACTTGATTTTCCCTAGCTTACCGCTACTTGTACCAGTACTTGCACGACTTCTTGGACGAGTACATGGATGGGCGAGTACATGGGCGAATACCTGGACGAGTACTTGGGCGAGTCCTTGGATGAGTACTTAGATAAATTGAATACTCGTACATGTACTCACCGAAGTGCTCGTACAAGTCCTCATCCAAGTACTTGTACAAGTACTCACCCAAGTTATCGTCCAAGTACTCGTCCAAGTACTCCATAGTTCCACTTTAGACCTAAAAAAAATGGATCGCCTTGCGCTACCATTTGTGATTGTAGATGTTGGCTATGATACCAGGATACAGAATATATATGAAAATGAAAATGAAAATGAAAATATTTTATTCGAAGTAGGTAGCAGTGTACACTTTTCGAACGTCGTTCTTTTATCTACCTAATACGAGGTTCCTACCACTCGGAACTCGTATACCCACCGTTTCGGGAAGTGTTTGCGGAGTGAGAAGAAACGGCGGGCCCTAAAGAAACTCCCTCCAACACATTTTTTTTTTAAGTCTTATATTCTATTACATCTTAATGCTAGATCAATAAATGAATTATACAATGTCATGTCTGTAAATAAAATATACAAAAATAAGAATAAAGAAAGGATTCAAAAGAGATAAAAGTAAAAATTGTTTGTAGCTAATGACTAACAAATTCCAAAAAACCAATGACAAGAGCAGGCCAGTTCACACGGACAGCACCCGATCACGAGTATAACGCGAGAGTCAGCCATCGCTCCCCTCAACCATATTTGAGGGAAGGGAACGACCCGGCTCCCGATACACCACCATCCGCGCGAGCATGCACCACTCCGATCAATGGACAAAGAAAAAGGAGAAGAAAATGTCTTACCGAATCCCTTCAGTTCTTTCACAATAGAGTTTGTATCTTTATTGTCTCACAATATGTCATGAAAGTGTTACTGTGTTGGTTGGAGAAACACTTACCGTCAAAGCATTTCTATCATCTAAGTACTCACATGTCTTATAGTAAGCTTTATTACATAGTATCTTTTTTACATAACTTTTGAATTTATTCTCTGTTAGGTTTACAATATCTTCTGGTATTTTATTATACATTCGTATGCATTGTCCCACAAACGACTTACTAACCTTACTGAGCCTAGTAGATACAAGCTGAAGCTTACTGTTATTCCTGAGATTACGAGTATGTCTGTCAGAATTCAGTGTAAAGTGATTTAAGTTTTTTCGCACATACATTATATTTTCATAAATATATTGACAGGGAAGCGTTAGAATATTGATTTCTTTAAATTTTTCTCTAAGTGAATCTCGAGATCGCATTCCGTAAATCGCGCGAACAGCCCTTTTTTGTAGTACAAAAATAGTATTTATATCAGCTGCATATACACGCACGAGTACTTGCACGATTACTAATACGAGTACTTGCACGAGTTACTTGATTTCCCTAGCTTACCGATACTTGTATCAGTACTTGCACGACTACTCGGACGATTACATGGGCGAATACTTAGACAAGTACTTGGATGATTACTTGGGTGAGTACTTGTACAAGTACTTGGATGAGTACTTGTACAAGTAATTGGACGAGTACTTGTACGAGTACTTGGACCAGTACTTAAGCGAGCACTTGGACGAGTACTTGGGCGAGTACTTGTACAAGTACTTGGGCGAGTACTTGGACGAGTACTTGGGCGAGTACTTGTACAAGTACTTGGGCGAGTACTTGGACGAGTACTTGGGCGAGTACTCGGGCGAGTACTCGTACAAGTACTCGCCCAAGTACTCGCCCAAGTACTCGTACAAATACTCGCCCAAGTACTCCATAGTTCCATTTTAGATCCAAAAAAATTGATAACCTCGCGCTACCATTAGTCATTGTAGATGTTGGCTATGATACCAGGATACAGAATACATACCCTGGTCGAGTACTTGGACGAGTATTTGCGCACGAGTACTTCTACGAGTACTTGCACGATTACTAATACGAGTACTTGCACGAGTAACTTGATTTTCCCTAGGTTACCGGTACTTGTATCAGTACTTGCACGACTACTTGGATGAGTATATGGGTGAATACTAAGACGAGTATTGGATGATTACTTGGGTGAGTACTTGTACAAGTACTTGGATGAGTACTTGTACAAGTAATTGGACGAGTACTTGTACGAGTACTTGGACCAGTACTTAAGCGAGCACTTGGATGAGTACTTGGGCGAGAACTTGTACAAGTACTTGGGCGAGTACTCTAGCGAAAACTCGGGCGAGTACTTGGGCGAGTACTCGGGCGAGTACTGGGGCGAGTACTAGGGCGAGTACTCGTACAAGTACTCGTACAAGTACTCCCTCAAGTACTCGTTCAAGTACTCCATAGTTCCATAGTTCCATTGTAGACCTAAAAAAAATGGATCGCCTTGCGCTACCATTTGTGATTGTAGATGTTGGCTATCATACCAGGATACAGAATATATACACGCACGAGTACTTGCACGATTACTAATACGAGTACTTGCACGAGTTACTTGATTTCCCTAGCTTACCGATACATGTATCAGTACTTGCACGACTACTTGGACGATTACATGGGCGAATACTTAGACAAGTACTTGGATGATTACTTGGGTGAGAACTTGTACAAGTACTTGGATGAGTACTTGTACAAGTAATGCGACGAGTACTTGGACGAGTACTTGGACCAGTACTTAAGCGAGTACTTGGAAAAGTACTTGGACGAGTACTTGGACGAGTACTTGGACCAGTACTTAAGCGAGCACTTGGGTGAGTACTTGGACGAGTACTGGGGCGAGTACTCGGGCGAGTACTGGGGTGCTCGGGCGAGAACTGGGGCGAGTACTCGGGCGAGTACTCGGGCGAGTACTCGTACAAGTACTCGTACAAACACTCGCCAAGTACTCGCCCAAGCACTCGCCCAAGTACTCGCCCAAGTACTCGTACAAATACTCGCCCAAGTACTCCATAGTTCCATAGTTCCATTTTAGACCCAAAAAAAATTGATCGCCTTGCACTACCATTAGTCATTGTAGATGTTGGCTACGATACCAGGATACAGAATATATACCCTGGTCGAGTACTTGGACGAGTATTTGCGCACGAGTACTTCTACGAGTACTTGCACGATTACTAATACGAGTACTTGCACGATTACTAATACAAGTACTCGACCAAGTACTCGTCCAAGTACTCGTCCAAGTACTCGTCCAATTACTTGTACAAGTACTCATCCAAGTACTTGTACAAGTACTCACCCAAGTAATCATCCAAGTACTTGTCTAAGTATTCGCCCATGTAATCGTCCAAGTAGTCGTGCAAGTACTGATACAAGTATCGGTAAGCTAGGGAAATCAAGTAACTCGTGCAAGTACTCGTATTAGTAATCGTGCAAGTACTCGTGCGTGTATATATTCTGTATCCTGGTATCATAGCCAACATCTACAATCACAAATGGTAGCGCAAGGCAATCCATTTTTTTAGGTCTACAATGGAACTATGGAACTATGGAGTACTTGGCCGAGTACTTGTACGAGTACTCGCCCTTAGTACACGCGCGAGTACTCGCCCCAGTACTCGCCCCAGTACTCACGCGAGTACTCGCCCCAGTACTCACGCGAGTACTCGCCCCAGTACTCGCCCGAGTACTCGCCCAAGTACTCGTCCAAGTATTCGCCCAAGTGCTCGCTTAAGTACTGGTCCTAGTACTCGTCTAAGTACTCGTCCAAGTACTTGTCCAAGTACTCATCCAAGTACTCGTACAAGTACTCGTCCAATTACTTGTACAAGTACTCATCCAAGTACTGTACAAGTACTCACCCAAGTAATCATCCAAGTACTTGTCTAAGTATTCGCCCATGTAATCGTCCAAGTAGTCGTGCAAGTACTGATACAAGTATCGGTAAGCTAGGGAAATCAAGTAACTCGTGCAAGTACTCGTATTAGTAATCGTGCAAGTACTCGTGCGTGTATATATTCTGTATCCTGGTATCATAGCCAACATCTACAATCACAAATGGTAGCGCAAGGCGAGCCATTTTTTTTAGGTCTAAAATGGAACTATGGAACTATGGAGAACTTGGACGAGTACTTGGACGATTACTTGGGTGAGTACTTGTACGAGTACTTGGATGAGTACTTGTACGAGCACTTCGGTGAGTATATGTACGAGTACGATTGTACATGTACGATTTAACTTAGTACTCATCCAGGACTCGCCCAAGTACTCGTTCAGGTATTCGCCCATGTACTCGCCCATGTACAATGGTACTGAGTCATTGTAGATATTGGCTATGATACCAGGATACAGAATATATACCCTGGTCGAGTACTTGGACGAGTATTTGCGCACGAGTACTTCTACGAGTACTTGCACGATTACTAATACGAGTACATGCACGAGTAACTTGATTTTCCCTAGCTTGCCGGTACTTGTATCAGTACTTGCACGACTACTTGGATGAGTATATGGGTGAATACTTAGACGAGTACTTGGATGATTACTTGGGTGAGTACTTGTACGAGTACTCAGATAAGTACTTGTACGAGTACCTCGGTGAGTACATGTACGGGTATTCATCTAAGTACTCATCCAAGGACTCGCCCATGTACTTGCCCATGTACGTTTCCAAGTACTCGTACGAATACTCGTCCAAGTAGTCGTACAAGTACTTGTCCAAGTACTTGTACAAGTAATCATCCAAGTACACGTCTAAGTAGTCGCCTATGTACTCGTCCAAGTAGTCGTGCAAGTACTGATACAAGTACCGGTAAGCTAGGAAAAATTAAGTTACTCGTGCAAGTACTCGTATTAGTAATCGTGCAAGTACTCGTGCGCAAATGCTCGTCCAAGTACTCGACCAAGGTATATATTCTGTATCCTTATATCATAGCCAACATCTACAATCACAAAGGTAGCGCAAGGCAATCCATTTTTTTTTATATCTAAATTGGAACGATGGAACTATGGAGTACTTGGACGAGTACTTGGACGATTACTTGGGTGAGTACTTGTACGAGTACTTGGATGAGTACTTATATGAGTACTTGTACCAGTACTTGCACGAGTACTTGTACGAGTACTTCGGCGAGTACTTGTATGAGTACTTTGGCGAGTACTTGGATGGGTACTTGGGCGAGTACTTGCACGAGTACTTTGGCGAGTACTCGTACAAGTACTCATCCAAGTACTCGTCCAAGTATTCGCCCATGTACTCATCCAAGTAGTCGTGCAAGTACTGATATTAGTACCGGTAAGCTAGGGAAAATCAAGTAACTCGTGCAAGTACTCGTCCAAGTACTCGACTAAGGTATATATTATTCTGTATCCTGGTATCATAGTCAACATTTACAATCACAATTTGTAGCGCAACGCGATCAATTTTTTTGGGTCTAAAATAGAAACTTTGAAGCCCGCCTAGGGAATGCAAACCCGGCCGAAAATAAAACCCGGTTTTTTTTCGTTTTTTACATAATAAAAAATCCGGTTTTCGGGTAAACCGGTTTTTAAAGTAAATTTTTTTATCACTTTACAAATTATATTTTTAAATAACTTACAATTTAGGCCTCATACATCTTGCAATTTTCTAAAAGAAAAAAAAGGAAATTCAAAATTTCAAAGAACATTCAGAGTTTTGTTTAAGAAAAGGTTTACTTGCTTTTTGTGCTTAAGCTGATTGAGTAGGTGCAATATTAATCAACAGTGTCAACTGAACATAAACGAATTAGTTAAGTATAATGATAACTATCACACAATTCATGCATGATTTAATGGAAGCCTTAGTCTTGTGATATTGCTGTATTATATTGCAGAGCTTCCTGAATGCTGCCCAGCAGAGTTTGATTTGACGGTTGAGAATTCGATTCGTCGAAAGTTGATCTCCTTCTCGAAGATGGATCTACCTAGCTGGACTGTATGTCCCAGGTAAACATATCCAGGCAGACATATCCGTCAAAAATATCAAGTTTAGTCTCCATCCTCAACCAACCAGAGGAGTAGGTGTGACATAATTCGTCTTGTCCATGTTAAAACCAACTTGTTGAGAGGTCCTGCTAAGTCCATCGAGCATTGTGCCTTATAATAATAATAATAGTAATAAAATTTATTTATTCGACCAACAGAGGGATCAATTCGTGTTAGTAACTTATGCTAGGACTTACGACTAGTGTTAGTAATGTACAGAGTAAATTTACATTAAGTTGAATTTATTATTTATCGTGAGACTGTTATTGGCAACGTGAACCAAGCAACAGTGGTTCACAATTGCACAATCCAGTCTCCCGGCGATCATAGTCAAGATGCTGTTGGCGCTACCCTGCACCCGACGCACCAGGGATGCGCATCGCTTGCGCATGGTTGTGTAGAAACAATCCACGCGCTCCTCCGCGAACATCTCTGATGCGCTGCAGTATCGGGGCAGCCTCAACAGCACCCTGAATGCATTGTTGTATTGGATCCGTAGGGCATTGTATTGTTTTTGGGAATAGTCCACCCACAATAGTCTTCCAAGGTCTCAGCTCAGCCATAACCACGATAACGTTAGTGAATCGAATGAGGTTGGTAGTAAAGTTGGTATGAACTCGCCGTTGATGTTCATGTCAGGTCTCCTCTCCAGAAGCTTCTGACTTAGCTCACAGGATCGCTAAACTGAAGTGGCAGTGAGCGGGCACATAGCTGGTATAAACAGAACAGATCATTGGAGCATTGAAGTTCTTGGGTGGCGACGACCTACGGGAAGACGAACGAGTAACAAGCACGGTTCCTGCTCAATGCGGACATTCCATACAAAAATCGCCAAATAAGTGATCATTTTATCCAAATGTCCAATGAAAAGTCCAAATTTTTTTGCGATTTTCATAACGAAAACAACATTTTAAGACACTGAAACTCTGTTACTATTAAGCAATAAAATCAAGGCATCTGTAAATTCATTTATATTATAAACTGTTTAATTATAAACTACTAATAAAAAAAACCGAAACCCGGAAACTAGAAAAAAAAACCCGGTTTTTTTCAATCATTAAAAAAATACCGGTTTTTCGGTTTTCGGATAACCCGGTTTGCATTCCCTAGTCCCGCCTCATATTTTCCAAAAGCGTCCAAAACTTTTGGTAAGACGGGCACTTTCACATACTCTAGAACTATTCCAACAACCTCCAATACATCATTTAGCACAAGGCGATCCATCTAGTTTGAGGTCTGGGCTGAGGGTCTAATAGGAATAACATTGAAAAATCCAATCTACATTTTTTTTTACTTTCCCCCCATATTAGATCTGAATAGTAATAGAAATAGATCTCAGTCTGACGTTGTTGTAGCTTGGTAAAAACAGAATACCATTAATTGGGGGATGAGTATAGTATAAGCCATTTTGTTCTACGACTTTCCTGAAATATAAACTAAAGAATTCTTCATAAATGGTTTATTTCGAAGAACTCGAACCTTTTTACTATATCACCGAAACGAGGCTAAAAAATAAACAAAAGTTCAATATTCTTTTTGATAATTGGAAGTCCTCTTTAACGGGTTCTATGCCGATTTTATTTTTGTTTTTTTTTTAAATCCAATTTGTAAGCCCTCGGCAATGAGTAATAATATAATAATATATTTTTCACCTCTCCAGCACGAAACGGGTGCCTTTGGTCCTTAAAAACTCAAAGCAAAAACGCTTTTTGCTGGAAGCGTGAGAAAAAGTGATTCGTAATTCGAATACCACCTTTTGCGCAGTGCTGAAAAAATATGGGCGTTAGTTCGTTCAGAAACACATTTTGGCCTAGCGATTTAACTCTTGGCACTAAATATTGTCTGTTATTTAATGAGATTTAAGTTTATAAATTGTGCTATTGCATTTTTAAAGACGTAATATTTAAAATAAATATTAACTAGTAAACGTGAATATCGCTTACTTAAAAATATCATGTTTGGTTTTTATCTTAGTTTCATAAAAATGACAAGCAGCGCAGTTACCGAATGCAACCTCTAAATTAAAAACATTTTTTTAAACATTATAATAAAAAACTATATTGTCTCCAAAGAGAAATTAATCAACTACGTTTTTACTTTTCTCGCTGGTGGAAGTGAAAAGTTTTATGTTTCACTCGAGAACAAGTAATTTTTATGTCTCGTGCCTTTAAATCAATCACTGTGCTCAGTAGTCTATATTAGAATCACTCGCTACGCTCATGATTCTTAGAAGCAAGTACTCGTACAAGTACTCGCCCAAGTAGTCGTCCAAGTACTCACCCAAGTACTCATCCAAGTACTCGTCCAAGTACTCGTCCATGTACTCGTCCAGGTACTCGTGCAAATGCTGGTACAAGTACCGGTAAGCTAGGGAAAATCAAGTAACTCATACAAGTACTCTTACTAGTACTCATGCAAGTACTCATACTATTACTCATGCAAGTACTCGTGCAAATACTCGTCCAAGTACTCGCCCAAGTACAAGTACTTGTACGAGTTACTTGGGATTCCTTAGCTTCCTCCGAACTATTTTATAGTATAACTGGATTTTGATTGTATCTCTTTTATTCCAGCTTTATACAGCTAAGCGTTGGAGGCCTTAGGTGGCTTGAAAACTTTACCAATCCGGACTTGGCCCCCGTGTGTGTATTATGGTCTAACCTGCCCGAGGTATTGGAAGAGACCCGTGCCCCTGCAGTGGGGACGATATGGGTTGTTAACAAACACAAAACCTGTAAATATTTGCCCTTGAATAAATCGAGATTTCAATTACAAGATAGAATGATTAATGATGACTCTCAATAAATATTTACGATATGACCTACGTAAGTTGATTGAACATTTTTCCACGTTTTGATTCCATTACGGAATTTATGGATCTGTCACACCAACCGATGACATGTCATCGTTAAAACTCGTCGACGCCGTCGTTAAGACTAGACTGGTATATAAAAAGAGTTTTTTATCTCGGATCACTGGTTATACAGGGTGTAACAGAAAGGTGTGATAATACTTCAAGGTGGGCTTTTACCCATCAAACTGAACAACTTTTGTTCTACAACTTTGTTGAAATCGCAAAGAAATTTTTGGACTTTTCATACAAACTTGGTTCGCCAGCTGATCGATTTGTATGAAAAGTCCAACAAAAATTTTGCTATTTGAACAAAGTTGTAGAACAAAAGTGGTTCAGTTTGATGGGTAAAAGCCCCCCTTGAAGTATTATAATACCTTTCTGTTACACCCTGTATAGTAAGTATATGAAAAATTTAATAATCCATATCATTCCCACTCCCCACTCTTGAGGTACGGGTATCTTCCATGACCTCGGGAGGATTAAGTCATACTGCACAAATGGGGGCCTATAGTCTGACTACGATATTTTGGCGTGTGGATGACACTGACAGGGCAGGGGGGCGCTTTTGTCGCAAATCTGACATTTATTTTATATGAGAAGATTTATGATAAAATCTTAGGTAGGTTTTTGATCAAGAACCGGAAGAAGTCAAAATTATTACTTAATATTATCATAAACCTAAAAAAACCGGGGTTTTGATCAAAAACCTGAACTCGTTTATATACTAGTATAATTTTAGAATTATTTAGAAAAAAAAAATGTGTCTCCAAGAAACACCAATATTTCTTATAATACTGGAACCATTTAGGAAATAGGTAATCAACATTATTCCTGTAACAAATACTTAGACATAATTTGACAGAATAATGGTTCTAAAATTATAAGAAATATTGGTGTTTTCCGGATTTTCTTAGGTTTATGATAATATTAAGTAATAATTTTGAGTTCTTCCGGTTTTTGGTCAAAAACCTAGGTTTTCGATCAAAACCCTAATTTTGTCAAAAACCTACGACATATTTATACAAATAGTGTAATTTTTCAAGATGGCGGCGTTAGTTCCGGCTTTTGACTACATGTCAAAAGATGGTAGTCAGACTGTAATTCGGAAGGAGGACGTTGTCCAACCCAGTGTAGAAATTGTACCAACTCACAGTGGTCTATCCGGTCATAAATAGGTAGAGCTTAAGATAAGAATTATTTACTATCGTACTGAATGTAATTATGTTACTTATGCATATTTAATGTATTATAAATAAAAATAAATCTCAGTTTAGTAAGAAGAAAAGTATATTTTAAAGAAAACAGATTTTTCTGTATGTATGTTAAGAAATCCAGGAGTAAACATTACTTATTCATAAATATGACAAAATAATTGTCGAAATTCTATTTCTACTACTGAGACGTATAACTACTACTTTACTTTCAAATATACTTGTTAAAAACTGGGGTTTTACTTTTAAAAATGGTATATTAATTTAAAGAAGCTATTTACATAAAAAGCAACGAATAATAATAATTTATTTCATTCCAAATATTACAGACTCCTTAATACATAAGCGCTTAAAAGTTCAATTTTTACAGATGGTAGTTTTACAATTTGAGACAAAAATTCACATCTCCTATACCCATACTAAGTATTTTACATACGACACTTAATACAAGCTATTTACATAAAAACAAAGCAACCAACTCAAATCAAATGTTATAGTGTTATTTTTTTTTAATATTCGGCGAATATATGAAGATTCGGCGGCTTCCTCAGATAATTCTCCTATTGATAACAGCGCTTTATCAATCACTTTAGACCCATGAATGCTTGTACCTTGTTCACTGACGCGAGAAGATTATACCACGGATATTCTAAATTTCTGAACTAAATGTCCCCTGTGTCTAAAGCAAACTGTCTAAATTTATCTTTATTTATTGCATAGCCTAATTACAAGCACTGCAATGTCAATAAGGCTTTCTGGATGCCAGTTATTTCGGCAGAAACGGCAGAATTCAAAAAGAATTTTCTGGCTGTGTTACCGTCGTTTGAGGTACCACTTCCTCCACTACGCCGCTGGTCGACATTTAGCCCTTATCGTTCCCTAAAAATTCTTTATCTTTTCTTTGATCCTACTGAATACTTTCTACATTCACTGGAACTGTTTGCATAAATAATTTATGCGATTTTCAAAGGATTCTGCGTTGATATTTTCAAAATCTGGCAATGAACCCAAAATACGCTAAAACACTTGGCTAGCCCTGTTGGGGTCCTTCAATGGGAGCTAGATGACAAAGGCGTACCTTCTAGAAAATGTCATGTAATACGACGAACCTAAAAAACAAAAACAAAACTAACTTTAAATACGACTGCATAGGAATTTAAAAACATTTGCTACGAGGCTACTACGCGCTTGCTACGAAGGCTATAACTTCCATTGATGCAGATTCCTGCAGATGAAATATTATTTACAAGAAAGGACCAAGTCTCTTGTTTCTAAAGATATACTATTTATCATGTTCATTCATGATCTGTGTTACTAAAAGTCTAAAATCCTAGTAGACATTTTTTTTATAATTTAAGTCGTAGGGTAGCATACAATTTTCTAAAAAAATATGCAAGTAAATAAATGAGTAATAGCCAAAATAACAAATACATACGCCCAACCAAATATTTCATTACGAAAAAAGCACTGAAATACCACGGTCTTCCAGGAAAACAGATAACGATGTGTCACTTTGTTTGTCACAAAATTACTGATAAAAAGCTAATTAGATTCATTCACTTTCGCATGTGAAATGCAAATGACGGTTACAGAAAGTGACAGAACCATGTATTTATATCATTTTATTGTATGACTATTGGAGTCCAGAAAACATGTATTGGAAACCCGGTATCTTCATGTTGAAATTTCGTATTTTTGACCTATGGGTAGACCACTGTGCAACTGCCATCTGGTGATTCTACTTTCTGACTCTGAGTCAACAGGCAGCATTCCGAAGCACAAATGCAGTCGAGATAAATGCCATTCATAATCCCATCCAAGTTATGAGCGTGTCTGTCGTAACTGGTGTGACTATAATTAAATTAATAATTGCGCACTGTAGGGTAGAACATAGATTTTTTTTTGTGAAATCCATGAAACACAAGTTAACAACGTATTTATCTGTGTTATAAGCATTATTTGCACCAAAAATAATATTATGCTTATTTGTTTACTATTTATTATATAGCTATTTTATTAACATTTCAGAATATACTAATAACTCTCTTGTATTTTTATAATTTACGATAGTGTCGTAACTGTAGTATGCATACGACAAGTTGAATAAGGCATCATAGTTCATTATTTCAAACATTTTTACAACAAAACATCGCTTTTGTACCTTTAAATTTTAAATTTTCCATACAAAGTTAGCTACTTGGTGCATCGATTTGTATGAAGAGTCCAGTTTTTTTTGCTTCGATCGAATTAGTTCTTCAGAGAAAGTTGTTCAGTTTCATGACCATTTATATTCACAATAGTGGTTTCACTGTTAAGATTTGGACCGCGATTTCAGTTTCACTCTGTATACAACCAAAAAAAACATATTTCGAGGGCAGTTGAGGAAAAGTTGAAAAGGCATCGTAATAAGCTTGACCTAGATCCGAGTGCAATTACTCTGAAGCTTTTGTTTACGACTTTTGCTTCACTACACACCCACAGAAGAGCATTGTGTAGTCAGTAGGCCTACTACTATCGGAAAAGACAATATACTCATGGAAAAAAATATCAACTCAAGGTTTGTTGCACGACTTTTGAAAAAATAACTCAATCTAGCAAAAAAACACTTAACCAAAAGTACAAAAATTGATTGTTTACTCTTTATGATTTAAGTTTGGTGGTTTTCTAGTTTTTTTGTTTTTTGTATTTAGTAGTTTTGTAGACTGAGTTTTTCAAAGACGCCTGAACCGATTTGGAAAATTATTTTTTGTTGAAAAGGGACTTCACTTGTCGATTCAGCGGTTTTTGAGAAAATCAACAAAAACATAGCAAAATTGGAGTTGTTGCGATTGAAGTCGGTTGTTTTTAACGTACCTATTCAGCGTGGTCAATTATTTAGTCGACCAGTGTAGTTTAATTCACTGAGTCATTTGAGATACCAAGAATCTTGAAATTACAAGATAGCAAGTTCAATAACGACGCTAGGTACCTATTTAGTGATTTTTTTTCATAATTAATTGTTCATAATTAATTAATTGCTGATGCAGTCAACTACCCTATTACGTCATAATGTAAGGGAAATATTGAATGCAATGCTATTTCGTATACATATTATGCTGTACCTACTTCGTGTAATAGAAGAGGTTATTTTGGGTGACATTGACTTAATAAGCCTTTGGAGCACCAAAAACTAAGTAGATATTCCGGGTTCTAATCATAGCATAGACACTCAATAAATGTAATTTAGATGAGATGGGCGTCAGCGCTGAATGTCCTTGTGGCTAAAAGACCGCCATTATATCATCAAAAACAGGTAATTTTTTTTGCATTACGTTAGTGTACAAGTTTATTATGATATGATTTTTATTCTTCTTTATTACTTATAAATGAATAAATAAAAATTTGCTGGTGCAGAAACACGTGACTACTAATAATATAAGCGCGGGGCAGGAAATATCACACTATATAGATTTATATTCATGTTTATCTAGTAATAAAAAAAAAATAACATTTCTCTCCTCTGTGACACAGTTTTTATGCGCGGCTCTGTGTTTGAAGGATAAATGTAAAAATAAGTATGAAATATACAGGGTGTAATGTATTGTAACAGAATAGGTGAAGGACTCGTAAACAGTGATATCTACTGATTCTCCTAAACAGCTTTTGTGAGTAATTAAACTATGGCTTTCTGAAAATAGCAAAGAATGATTTTTCATACAAATCACTTAGCTATTTGTATTAGTATAGAAGTAGGAATGAACACCAGATAATGAGTTTTGCGTCTATTTTGTTACATTCTGTATAGTCAAAGTCAAGCTCTTTAGTCCTTGGACCAGCTTTGAAAATAAAAGTAATTGCTATTAATTAATTTTCCTGACTACGACTGCCCACACTGACTATGTTTGTGAGCGTTTGCGTGAGCTTTTGCGTTTGCATGTGTACATGTACGTGCAGAGTGCGCGCTTGTGTGTGTGCGTGTATGTGTGTGTGTGTGTGTATGTGTGTGTGTGTGTGTGTGTGCGCGCGCGTGTATGTGTGTTTGTTTGTGTACTGATGTATGATCCAATTGAGGATTTAGTACAGTTATTTACACTAATGCACTTTTTTATTTCTGGTATTCATTTAGTACCTGATTGGTACTATTAAGTACCTACCTACGAGTATATAGAAGTAATTAGTACCACTTCTTTATTATAATAATAATAGTAGTAGTAGTAGTAGAAAAGCGATGCCGCGCGGTTACACTCAAATCATGTCAAAACTGCTCGATAAATATTTTAGCGAAAGAAATGGAATTTTATCGACAAAAATATAAATTTTACATATTTAATAAATGTGATGTGAACTAAAACTTGGTTTCGTTCATCGAATTAACGAAATAAATAAAATAGCGGTTGTAACTTTGATTCAATTAACCCCCATATTTTTCTTATAACATGGCCAAATCAATAAAAGCTGTCATGATTTCTTTCTAATATAGCAAGGCGTAGTATATTTAAGAGGTG
This sequence comes from Coleophora deauratella, assembly GCA_958295455.1. Lineage (NCBI taxonomy): Eukaryota > Metazoa > Arthropoda > Insecta > Lepidoptera > Coleophoridae > Coleophora > Coleophora deauratella. Next base: position 4,413,887 of record OY282409.1, on the reverse strand, counting down.
TCTATATGAAAATCCATACAAATGTTAATTATGAAAGGACATTGACCAGATACTGGCTATATTGAATGAGAAATAACACTACAGATACTTCGAAATCTTTATAAATTAGAGGAACTAAGGCCCTAAGGCAATTTCAGGTCAAAGCTACGTGACTGGAACTTTTGTGCCCAAGAGAAATGTTTACTATATTAGTTATTTACCATCACGTTTTGATCAGCTGAAGTGTCCTAAACATGGTGTATCAAAGTAAGCTAAAACCAGCTGACGGGGCTTTTGTTTAATAGTAAAATTTAACCTTTCGTTTTCTTATAAAAATCGAGCAATTTCAAATAAAATTGGTCCTTTAGTTATTTAAAAATATCTACAATCCTTTCTTTTTTAAATATCTGACTATGATTTAACTGTTGCATTTTATGGAGCAACACATGAAAAACATGTATTTCAAGTATCTATATAGACATAACCATTATAACATTACACCTAATTTCTTAAACATTTTCAGCAGTTGATTCACAGAAAAAAATGTACTTTCATACTAATTAATCAGCTATTTCATCAGTTAAGTAAGGAAAATCCAATTGTTTTTAGAATTCTCTACAGAACTTTCCATTAGAGAGTTTAAAAGACCCAAGAGAGGTGAGTTATTCCGTACAATAAGTCAAGTCCCCAGTTTACTGAGCCAACACCCACCTATTCAATTACATCTTTCGTGTACAAAATAAATAACTTACAGAAAAACCTTTATTTACCAGCCTATATATGATTTATCTTCAGGGACTTTATTTTAGGGGAAAAAATTACCACTACACTACGAGTATAGCTAGATTTTTAGAGTCTCTTAACTTATTTTCTCATATCAAAAATTATGATTGAATCATTAGGGACTCTGTGAAATACCTATATCGCTGAATAAACAATGGGTTCTTTACTCATGAAACCGTGCAACTTTCCCCAAGCAAAGTACTGATTGTATGTACTTTTTCGCCAAAATAAATGGAGTGTCAATAAAAAAAATGTTTTAAGACAGAGTGAGAGGTTCACAAGTAGGCTATTTATGTAGGCTCCTTCCTTTGTTTGTTTGTTTGTTCCACTGTCTCGCCGCAACTAAATTAATTTAAATTTGGTAGGTAGATAGATAAAGCACTCGGCTAATACATAGCATACTTGTTATCTCGGAAACCTCGAGGGTTCCAGGAATGGCTTAAAACTGAAATTTTTCTATATTAAATTTTCACCGAAACGAGGCTAAAAAATAAACAAAAGTTCAATATTCTTTTTGATAATTGGAAGTCCTCTTTAACGGGTTCTATGCCGATTTTATTTTTGTTTTTTTTTTAATCCAATTTGTAAGCCCTCGGCAATGAGTAATAATATAATAATATATTTTTCACCTCTCCAGCACGAAACGGGTGCCTTTGGTCCTTAAAAACTCAAAGCAAAAACGCTTTTTGCTGGAAGCGTGAGAAAAAGTGATTCGTAATTCGAATACCACCTTTTGCGCAGTGCTGAAAAAATATGGGCGTTAGTTCGTTCAGAAACACATTTTGGCCTAGCGATTTAACTCTTGGCACTAAATATTGTCTGTTATTTAATGAGATTTAAGTTTATAAATTGTGCTATTGCATTTTTAAAGACGTAATATTTAAAATAAATATTAAATAGTAAACGTGAATATCGCTTACTTAAAAATATCATGTTTGGTTTTTATCTTAGTTTTCATAAAAATGACAAGCAGCGCAGTTACCGAATGCAACCTCTAAATTAAAAACATTTTTTTAAACATTATAATAAAAAACTATATTGTCTCCAAAGAGAAATTAATCAACTACGTTTTTACTTTTCTCGCTGGTGGAAGTGAAAAGTTTTATGTTTCACTCGAGAACAAGTAATTTTTATGTCTCGTGCCTTTAAATCAATCACTGTGCTCAGTAGTCTATATTAGAATCACTCGCTACGCTCATGATTCTTAGAAGCAAGTACTCGTACAAGTACTCGCCCAAGTAGTCATCCAAGTACTCGCCCAAGTACTCATCCAAGTACTCGCCCAAGTACTCATCCAAGTACTCGTCCAAGTACTCGTCCATGTACTCGTCCAGGTACTCGTGCAAATGCTGGTACAAGTACCGGTAAGCTAGGGAAAATCAAGTAACTCATACAAGTACTCTTACTAGTACTCATGCAAGTACTCATACTTATTACTCATGCAAGTACTCGTGCAAATACTCGTCCAAGTACTCGCCCAAGTACAAGTACTTGTACGAGTTACTTGGTTTTCCATAGCTTCCTCCGAACTATTTTATAGTATAACTGGATTTTGATTGTATCTCTTTTATTCCAGCTTTATACAGCTAAGCGTTGGAGGCCTTATAGGTGGCTTGAAAACTTTACCAATCCGGACTTGGCCCCCGTGTGTGTATTATGGTCTAACCTTCCCGAGGTATGGGAAGAGACCCGTGCCCCTGCAGTGGGGACGATATGGGTTGTTAACAAACACAAAACCTGTAAATATTTGCCCTTGAATAAATCGAGATTTCAATTACAAGATAGAATGACTAATGATGACTCTCAATAAATATTTACGATATGACCTACGTAAGTTGATTAACCATTTTTCCACGTTTTGATTCCATTACGGAATTTATGGATCTGTCACACCAACCGATGTATGTCATCGTCAAAACTCGTCGACGCCGTCGTTAAGGCTAGACTGGTATATAAAAAGAGTTTTTTATCTCGGATCACTGGTTATACAGGGTGTAACAGAAAGGTGTGATAATACTTCAAGGTGGGCTTTTACCCATCAAACTGAACAACTTTTGTTCTACAACTTTGTTGAAATCGCAAAGAAATTTTCGGACTTTTCATACAAACTTGGTTCGCCAGCTGATCGATTTGTATGAAAAGTCCAACAAAAATTTTGTTATTTGAACAAAGTTGTAGAACAAAAGTGGTTCAGTTTGATGGGTAAAAGCCCCCCTTGAAGTATTATAACACCTTTCTGTTACACCCTGTATAGTAAGTATATGAAAAATTTAATAATCCATATCATTCCCACTCCCCACTCTTGAGGTACGGGTATCTTCCATGACCTCGGGAGGATTAAGTCATACTGCACAAATGGGGGCCTATAGTCCGACTACGATATTTTGGCGTGTGGATGACACTGACAGGGCAGGGGGGCGCTTTTGTCGCAAATCTGACAAATATTTTATATGAGAAGGTTTATGATAAAATCTTAGGTATGTTTTTGATCAAGAACCGGAAGAAGTCAAAATTATTACTTAATATTATCATAAACCTAAAAAAACCGGGGTTTTGATCAAAAACCTGAACTCGTTTATATACTAGTATAATTTTAGAATTATTTAGAAAAAAAAAATGTGTCTCCAAGAAACACCAACATTTCTTATAATACTGGAACCATTTAGGAAATAGGTAATCAACATTATTCCTGTAACAAATACTTAGACATAATTTGACAGAATAATGGTTCTAAAATTATAAGAAATATTGGTGTTTTCCGGATTTTCTTAGGTTTATGATAATATTAAGTAATAATTTTGAGTTCTTCCGGTTTTTGGTCAAAAACCTAGGTTTTTGATCAAAACCCTAATTTTGTCAAAAACCTACGACATATTTATACAAATAGTGTAATTTTTCAAGATGGCGGCGTTAGTTCCGGCTTTTGACTACATGTCAAAAGATGGTAGTCAGACTGTAATTCGGAAGGAGGACGTTGTCCAACCCAGTGTAGAAATTGTCCCAACTCACAGTGGTCTATCCGGTCATAAATAGGTAGAGCTTAAGATAAGAATTATTTACTATCGTACTGAATGTAATTATGTTACTTATGCATATTTAATGTATTATAAATAAAAATAAATCTCAGTTTAGTAAGAAGAAAAGTATATTTTAAAGAAAACAGATTTTTTCTGTATGTATGTTAAGAAATCCAGGAGTAAACATTACTTATTCATAAATATGACAAAATAATTGTCGAAATTCTATTTCTACTACTGAGACGTATAACTACTACTTTACTTTCAAATGTACTTGTTAAAAACTGGGGTTTTACTTTTAAAAATGGTATATTAATTTAAAGAAGCTATTTACATAAAAAGCAACGAATAATAATAATTTATTTCATTCCAAATATTACAGACTCCTTAATACATAAGCGCTTAAAAGTTCAATTTTTACAGATGGTAGTTTTACAATTTGAGACAAAAATTCACATCTCCTATACCCATACTAAGTATTTTACATACGACACTTAATACAAGCTATTTACATAAAAACAAAGCAACCAACTCAAATCAAATGTTATAGTGTTATTTTTTTTAATATTCGGCGAATATATGAAGATTCGGCGGCTTCCTCAGATAATTCTCCTATTGATAACAGCGCTTTATCAATCACTTTAGACCCATGAATGCTTGTACCTTGTTCACTGACGCGAGAAGATTATACCACGGATATTCTAAATTTCTGAACTAAATGTCCCCTGTGTCTAAAGCAAACTGTCTAAATTTATCTTTATTTATTGCATAGCCTAATTACAAGCACTGCAATGTCAATAAGGCTTTCTGGATGCCAGTTATTTCGGCAGAAACGGCAGAATTCAAAAAGAATTTTCTGGCTGTGTTACCGTCGTTTGAGGTACCACTTCCTCCACTACGCCGCTGGTCGACATTTAACCCTTATCGTTCCCTAAAAATTCTTTATCTTTTCTTTGATCCTACTGAATACTTTCTACATTCACTGGAACTGTTTGCATAAATAATTTATGCGATTTTCAAAGGATTCTGCGTTGATATTTTCAAAATCTGGCAATGTACCCAAAATACGCTAAAACACTTGGCTAGCCCTGTTGGGGTCCTTCAATGGGAGCTAGATGACAAAGGCGTACCTTCTAGAAAATGTCATGTAATACGACGAACCTAAAAAACAAAAACAAAACTAACTTTAAATACGACTGCATAGGAATTTAAAAACATTTGCTACGAGGCTACTACGCGCTTGCTACGAAGGCTATAACTTCCATTGATGCAGATTCCTGCAGATGAAATATTATTTACAAGAAAGGACCAAGTCTCTTGTTTCTAAAGATATACTATTTATCATGTTCATTCATGATCTGTGTTACTAAAAGTCTAAAATCCTAGTAGACATTTTTTTTATAATTTAAGTCGTAGGGTAGCATACAATTTTCTAAAAAAATATGCAAGTAAATAAATGAGTAATAGCCAAAATAACAAATACATACGCCCAACCAAATATTTCATTACGAAAAAAGCACTGAAATACCACGGTCTTCCAGGAAAACAGATAACGATGTGTCACTTTGTTTGTCACAAAATTACTGATAAAACGCTAATTAGATTCATTCACTTTCGCATGTGAAATGCAAATGACGGTTACAGAAAGTGACAGAACCATGTATTTATATCATTTTATTGTATGACTATTGGAGTCCAGAAAACATGTATTGGAAACCCGGTATCTTCATGTTGAAATTTCGTATTTTTGACCTATGGGTAGACCACTGTGCAACTGTCATCTGGTGATTCTACTTTCTGACTGTCAACAGGCAGCATTCCGAAGCACAAATGCAGTCGAGATAAATGCCATTCATAATCAAACCCATCCAAGTTATGAGCGTGTCTGTAGTAACTGGCGTGACTATAGTTAAATTAATAATTGCGCACTGTAGGGTAGAACATAGTTTTTTTTTTTGTGAAATCCATGAAACACAAGTTAACAACGTATTTATCTGTGTTATAAGCATTATTTGCACCAAAAATAATATTATGCTTATTTGTTTACTATTATATAGCTATTTTATTAACATTTCAGAATATACTAATAACTCTCTTGTATTTTTAATTTACGGTAGTTTCGTAACTGTAGTATGCATACGACAAGTTGAATTAAGACATCATAGTTCTTAATTTCAAACATTTTTACAACAAAACATCGCTTTTGTCATTTTTATAAAAAAGGAAACTTAGATAACTAGCTGCTAGCAGGGAATTAGGGTAAACTAAGTACATATTTTAGATTTCAGCAAAGTCATTAAAAAGGCTATTATCTAATCTGTGGTTCAGTGTTATGACACAGGTTATGAGAAGAAGTAATTCCAAAGTGACCTTGATTTCCAAAATCCTTCAAGTTGTTTAGATCACAGCCTAGCCAAATAACCAATCATACACATTTATTCAGAGTGAAATTGAAAACGCGTACCTTTTAAATTTGCCTATAAAAAACTGAACAACTTTATCTATGGAAACAACTCAATCGGAGTATTTTTTAAATTTTCCATACAAAGTTAGCTACTTGGTGCATCGATTTGTATGAAGAGTCCAGTTTTTTTTTGCTTCGATCGAATTAGTTCTTCAGAGAAAGTTGTTCAGTTTCATGACCATTTATATTCACAATAGTGGTTTCACTGTTAAGATTTGGACCGCGATTTCAGTTTCACTCTGTATACAACCAAAAAAAACATATTTCGAGGGCAGTTGAGGAAAAGTTGAAAAGGCATCGTAATAAGCTTGACCTAGATCCGAGTGCAATTACTCTGAAGCTTTTGTTTACGACTTTTGCTTCACTACACACCCACAGAAGAGCATTGTGTAGTCAGTAGGCCTACTACTTTCGGAAAAGACAATATACTCATGGAAAAAAATATCAACTCAAGGTTTGTTGCACGACTTTTGAAAAAATAACTCAATCTAGCAAAAAAACACTTAACCAAAAGTACAAAAATTGATTGTTTACTCTTTACGTATATGATTTAAGTTTGGTGGTTTTCTAGTTTTTTTGTTTTTTGTATTTAGTAGTTTTGTAGACTGAATTTTTCAAAGACGCCTGAACCGATTTGGAAAATTATTTTTTGTTGAAAAGGGACTTCACATGTCGATTCAGCGGTTTTTGAGAAAATCAACAAAAACATAGCAAAATTGGAGTTGTTGCGATTGAAGTCGGTTGTTTTTAACGTACCTATTCAGCGTGGTCAATTATTTAGTCGACCAGTGTAGTTTAATTGACTGAGTCATTTGAGATACCAAGAATCTTGAAATTCCAAGATAGCAAGTTCAATAAAGACGCTAGGTACCTATTTAGTGATTTTTTTTCATAATTAATTGTTCATAATTAATTAATTGCTGATGCAGTCAACTACCCTATTACGTCATAATGTAAGGGAAATATTGAATGCAATGCTATTTCGTATACATATTATGCTGTACCTACTTCGTGTAATAGAAGAGGTTATTTTGGGTGACATTGACTTAATAAGCCTTTGGAGCACCAAAAACTAAGTAGGTATTCCGGGTTCGAATCATAGCATACGCTCAATAAATGTAAATACATTTTAGATGAGATGGGCGTCAGCGCTGAATGTCCTTGTGGCTAAACGACCGCCATTATATCATCAAAAACAGGTACCATTTTTTGCATTACGTTAGTGTACAAGTTTATTATGATATGATTTTTATTCTTCTTTATTACTTATAAATGAATTTAAAAAAATTTGCTAGTGCAGGAACACGTGACTACTGATAATATAAGCGCGGGGCAGGAAATATCACACTATATAGATTTATATTCATGTTTATTTAGTAATAAATAAAATATAACATTTCTCTCCTCTGTGACACAGTTTTTATGCGCGGCTCTGTGTTTGAAGGATAAATGTAAAAATAAGTATGAAATATACAGGGTGTAATGTATTGTAACAGAATAGGTGAAGGACTCGTTAACAGTGATATCTACTGATTCTCCTAAACAGCTTTTGTGAGTAATTAAACTATGGCTTTCTGAAAATAGCAAAGAATGATTTTTCATACAAATCACTTAGCTATTTGTATTAGTATAGAAGTAGGAATGAACACCAGATAATGAGTTTTGCGTCTATTTTGTTACATTCTGTATAGTCAAAGTCAAGCTCTTTAGTCCTTGGACCAGCTTTGAAAATAAAAGTAATTGCTATTAATTAATTTCCGGACTACGACTGCCCACTCTGACTATGTTTGTGAGCGTTTGCGTGAGCTTTTGCGTTTGCATGTGTACATGTACGTGCAGAGTGCGCGCTTGTGTGTGTGCGTGTGTGTGTGTGTGTGTGTGTGTGTGTGTGTGTGTGTGTGTGTGTGTGTGTGTATGTGTGTGTGTGTGTGTGTGTGTGTATGTGTGTGTGTGTGTGTGTGTGTGCGCGCGCGTGTATGTGTGTTTGTTTGTGTACTGATGTATGATCCAATTGAGGATTTAGTACAGTTATTTACACTAATGCACTTTTTTATTTCTGGTATTCATTTAGTACCTGATTGGTACTATTAAGTACCTACCTACGAGTATATAGAAGTAATTAGTACCACTTCTTTATTATAATAATAATAGTAGTAGTAGTAGTAGAAAAGCGATGCCGCGCGGTTACACTCAAATCATGTCAAAACTGCTCGATAAATATTTTAGCGAAAGAAATGGAATTTTATTGACAAAAATATAAATTTTACATATTTAATAAATGTGATGTGAACTAAAACTTGGTTTCGTTCATCGAATTAACGAAATAAATAAAATAGCGGTTGTAACTTTGATTCAATTAGCCCCCATATTTTTCTTATAACATGGCCAAATCAATAAAAGCTGTCATGATTTCTTTCTAATATAGCAAGGCGTAGTATATTTAAGAGGTGTCTATATGAAAATCCATACAAATGTTAATTATGAAAGGACATTGACCAGATACTGGCTATATTGAATGAGAAATAACACTACAGATACTTCGAAATCTTTATAAATTAGAGGAACTAAGGCCCTAAGGCAATTTCAGGTCAAAGCTACGTGACTGGAACTTTTGTGCCCCAGAGAAATGTTTACTATATTAGTTATTTACCATCACGTTTTGATCAGCTGAAGTGTCCTAAACATGGTGTATCAAAGTAAGCTAAAACCAGCTGACGGGGCTTTTGTTTAATAGTAAAATTTAACCTTTCGTTTTCTTATAAAAATCGAGCAATTTCAAATAAAATTGGTCCTTTAGTTATTTAAAAATATCTACAATTCTTTCTTTTTTAAATATCTGACTATGATTTAACTGTTGCATTTTATGGAGCAACACATGAAAAACATGTCGCACTGCTAGTTCAAAACTGTCGCAACTCAAAAAACCTAATTTTTCAGGAAACAAAAAAAACGTTTCCTGGCTTTTGTAGCGAATTATCGAGAAGTTTTTATATTGCAGCACGTAGAAAAAAAATTGTACTCTATATTTTGTCTTGTGTAAAAATTTTATTCGTGCTATATTTAAAGTTATGAATATTTTCGTACTTACGACCCTTTTGAAGTTCATTTTGTGCCAATTCTTTAAAATTATGTCAAAATGTTACGTTGTTGTTGCCAATTTTGAGAATTGTGATTTTTTTCGTTATTAAAATCCTAAAAAAATATATACATTTTTTTTTATAAATTCGTAATTTTTTGAGTTGTGACGCTTTTCGTGTTTGTGATCTTAAAAAATATTAATAGATTTTTTTGTTGTAACTCAAAATTATTTAAGGCTCAGATCATTCCTGGATTGGATTTTTTTATAAGAGTCATTTAGTTCAACGATTATATTTCTGTGAATAGGTGAAAATATAAATCGAGAATAGAATGACGAAACATAATTAATAATCAACAGTTGCATTATAAAAATAAAAGAACAAGATTTTTTTAAAACAGAAAGAATCAAACTACCAACATTTCTTATAGCTAATCTAAATGCAGTCTTTATAAATGAGACCATTAGTCACAGGAGATTACGAGTATTCGATACTTACAGCTAAACACAGAGTTTATTTGAATATAAAAAGAGCACTCCCGCAATCTTCACCTGGAGCTTCAACTCATCGTACTGAATAACTTTCCCCATGGAATTAATCAAGAATTAATACGTAATATCCTAACAAAATATGTTTGGACTTTTTTAACAAACTTGACAGCTAATTACTCAACTTTGTATGGGAAGTCCAAAGAATTTAGTATGGGTTCCATGGGAAACGTTTAGCGTGATGAGTTAAAGCCACAGGTGAATTTTCCAGGAGAGGTATTTTTACACACTATGTATTCTGAATTTTCAGATTTAGGACGAAACAGCATGGAACTTGTTACAAATTTTCCACAAAACAATTTTTTTGTATCTCTAAATACTTGTGAAATGATTATATAATACGAACATAGTTTCACTACAAAATAGGCAAGAGTATATCAAACAAATTAATACAAAAATATCACCTTCATTAACATAGTTTCACTATAACACAGTCAAAAGTATATTAAAAAAATACTACAAAAACTGTTAAGCAGCCAATTGTGACTGCAATAAAGGTTTAAATTCTACACTATTTAGTTATTGACAACAAATCATATATTATTTGAGCATAATTGAACTATAAAATAGTCAACAGTATATCAAACGAATTAATACAAAAAGTAGTTCTTTTCGGGCAGCACCCGCAAGCTTCGATTCCATTGTTTACTCTGTAATGAATAAATATATTATAACGAACCGACAATTTTATGCACGAAAACGACGCGTGAAAGCACGTGTGAAAGTTATCCATACTAATAATTAAACAAATTCGAACTTATCTAGTCCATTACTGTAAAAGGCCGAACCACGGTAAATTAGTTCGGGCTTTTACAATAACAAAAATGTATTATTATACAAATTATTTTAATAAAATTGGGTCCGTATTCACCGATCCCCGGATCGGTTTAAAGTATCCATGGATCACGCTGAGTAGTATCCACCGATACCGGTACGGGATAACGGATCCGTTTCCACCAAAAATTAAATAATTTTTGTGTCCACCGATCCCGGTATTAATTAATTTAGTTTCTTTTAAGGCTTATGTGGAGGTAAGTAAATATTTATACTACTAAAAATCGTTGAGTAGCAAGACCATAAATTGTCTATCTGATGCTTTAAACAATTTATTACTACATACAATTATAATTAATTTTTGAAGTCTAATTAAGATTTTCTATTCTTTTGAGTGGACCCGATACGGAGTACGGACCCACGAAATCTACACATATAAATAATATAAAATAATCATAAAATATACAATTTTTGTAAATAAATAAATTATTATACTTCTGGTCAGAATAACTTAGTATGGTAAGTAGCCTTAAGTAATCTTTATTTAATTGGCATAAAAAAACCTGAGATAATACATTTTTCCGATCTAGTATTTTTTAAGATTGTTTTGCATCAACAGTGTCACATTATCACACAAAAAAATTACTGTTCAGATTTTCACACGAACAGTGCCACATCTCGAAAGCACAAAAAGTCAAGTACCTTAAATATTGACAATAGCTCAATTCTTTTACATCCATTGGCTAGAAAGTAGTTCAGTGGGAATTTTCATTCAGGAATAAAAAAAATTTGACAATCAGAACGGGAGAAATCGATAAACAAAGTTTCATTCTTCAAGAATGTCTTACCTCGAAATTTCTTATTTTTGTGTCAAAATGGTCTCAACTCAAAATAATTTTAAGTTTCTTGTTTATTTTGTCAACTAAACAGTATCAACTCTCAATGAGACAAATTGATTGACATAATTTAACACAATTTTGGCAGCAACACAGAATTAAGTCGAAATAATACACAAAATAATGAAGGTTTTCGCAACAACAACGTAACAATACGAAATAATACACTTTTGAAGCGAGCAAACGTAACTTACCTTACAGAGTCCGCGAACCAACTGAAGATGGACCTTTGTAGTTGTAATAATAAATCACCGACTCTGGCGCCAAAAGAGACTTACGCGCCCTCTGTTGAAAAACTACGGAAGCTAAAAAAATACGGGTTAGATGACCAGATGCAGAAAAATTCGCTGAACAAGATGGTATACTTAACTCATTTTTGTCACATTTTGAGTTGCGACAGTTTTGAACTGGCAGTGCGATGTATTTCAAGTATCTATATAGACATAGTCCTTATAACATTACACCTAACTGGGGATCCCTTAACTATGCTTTCTTAAACTTTTTCAGCAGTTGATTTTTTAGAATTCTCTACAGAACTTTCCATTAGAGAGTTTAAAAGACCCAAGAGAGGTGAGTTATTCCGTACAATAAGTCAAGTCCCCAGTTTACTGAGCCAACACCCACCTATTCAATTACATCTTTCATGTACAAAATAAATAACTTACAGAAAAAACCTTTATTTACCAGCCTATATATGATTTATCTTCAGGGACTTTATTTTAGGGGAAAAAATTACCACTACACTACGAGTATAGCTAGATTTTTAGAGTCTCTTAACTTATTTTCTCATGTCAAAAATTATGATTGAATCATTAGGGACTCTCTGAAATACCTATATCGCTGAATAAACAATGGGTTCTTTACTCATGAAACCGTGCAACTTTCCCCAAGCAAAAAGTATGTACTTTTTCGCCAAAATAAATGGAGTGTCAATAAAAAAAATGTTTTAAGACAGAGTGAGAGGTTCACAAGTTATATTTATGTAGGCTCCTTCCTTTGTTTGTTTGTTTGTTCTGTCTCGCCGCAACTAAATTAAACTTAAATTTGGTAGGTAGATAGATAAAGCACTCGGCTAATACATAGCATACTTGTTATCTCGGAAACCTCGAGGGTTCCAGGAATGGCTTAAAACTGAAATTTTTACTCTTTCACTATAATAGGCACTTCCTTAATATATTTTTTTTCTCTGGACCCAATTCCACTCAGACGAAGTCGCGGGGGTAAGCTAGTTATATGATAAATACGAAAGTGAATTAGTTTATTCATTTGTTCTTGTAAGACGATGTCCTGCGAGTGAAGCTGCGGGCAAAAGCTTGTACATTTCACAAGGAAGTATTCTTCATAACGTGTAGCAATTATAATGTATTCACAAGTTAGTATGTAAAAAATAATTGTAGAATTAACTTGGAAAAAATGCAAATTGTAAGCATCTAAACGTACCCCAGTCTTTTCTGTCGCACAGCCGGGTAACAGATGTTTTTTTTTTAAACACTTTATAGAGACTTGCAAAAATAACTTAGGAATCATAATAATACGATGAACTTGAAGACCTGAATGTCTTATATTACAGTAAGACCCTCTCATAATATTATAAACTCACAAGTTCATAATTTTGTACGGGAATCTAAAAAAGAAATATGGTGGTATTGGAAAATGGAGCGTGTCGGGCAAGCGTCGAAATTGGGCCATTTATTTGTACGCTTTACATCTGAATAAAGATAAAAGCAAATCAACTACCTACTTATAATATTGTATTTTTAAGCACAAACGAAGCAAAGCGAGCGTGATAATGTTTAGCCATGTATCAATGATCTTGATATTTCAAGACATTTTTATGAGGCTTTCAGTTGATTTGTTCAAACCCTTTTATTACTCTGAGCTATATACGCTTCTGCATTTTTACTGCAGGGATGGCAAAATTTCGACACTGGAACATACTGGAACTTTATACTTATTTTGACAGAGTATATTTTTTTTTGCAATTAAGCTTACAATTAAGTCTTTATTTCAGAAAGATAATATGGATGCCATCCCTAAGAACAAAAACGATTTCGCAAATTTCGTGCTCGATACGCTCGCTCCTCTCGAAACTAGCATCGAGCGTTTTTAGTTTCACACTGGCTTCGCTCGCATTAGCTATGTCTTGATTTTCGTGGTACATCATGGTCAAATTTTAAACCTTTAAATACTACTTATCAAAAAATGCCATGCGAATATAATAGAGCCTACAGGATAACCTAATTTCAGGCAAATACTGTATTATCATATATTGACAAACAAGATTAGATTACAGGGCGATTAACGCCTCAGCTTGTGCCTAACACGTAAGCTATTGTGAAGGGATGTTATCACACATGTTCATGTTATCATTGCAATCAATAATTGGTGATGGAAAGCAGTACTTGCCTATAGGTATTGTTATGGATTTTTTTTTTCTAACGGGCATGATTAAATGACGCGGATATAAGAAAGGGATACCAACCAGTCGTATTTTTGAGCACATGGCTGACACAGCAACTGTTTTTTTCTGACAATAGGGTAGTCTATAGTAGTTCTTGTAAGTGTTAAAGGAAACTACAGAATAGTTGGTTCATCGTTGGTAAGTTACTCCCTACTCTTACACCCTCAATTGTTAAAGCGAAGCCTCTCCTAGCACTCTGATGCTGATCATCATACTCTTTGCGACTTCTTTAAAACTCTTATTATTCTAGAGGTGTAACAAAAAGGGAACCGAAACCTGTCTCTAACCATAGTTTCTCCATCGAACGTGTTGCCGACAAATAGTTCCGTTTATGAGTGATTAGGTAACAGAACATTAGCTTGTAGATATCGTTAAAACCGAGTTTATTTTGTCCCGACGGAAAGTTATAAACTAATATCTAAGAAATAGTTACAGAATTTTTTTGAAGTTGAAGAGGCAATGGGTTGTTCATGTAGCTCACAGAACTGATGGTGAAGAAGGGTTCTCGAGTGCGACCATGGCCCGGAACAGTAGTATTGGATACCCTTCCCATCATGTGGACTGATGATCTAGTTAGGTTTGCAAAAAGCCACTAGATGCAACGGGCTCAAAACCAATCTAAATGCAAGTTTATAGAAGAAGTGTATATTTAATAGCGGACATCCTTCAGCTGATGATGATGATGATGATGATGAGTGCTCTTTGTTACAGGCTACGCACGGGATGGTGTGCCGCTCGCAGCGAACCTCCACTGACACAAAGCGAAAGAGATGCCATAGCAGCTGTCGTGAAAAGAGCAGAGAAGGTAGATGAGGTGGAAGCGAAGAGGATAGGCCGGCTAGTGGCTAGGCTTGAAGGTAACATTTTTTAATGGTGCGTTGTTTGATTTATAATAGAATGAAAGATTTGCAGCTACCGAGAGAAAAGCGAAGTGGAAGAGGTCGTTAGGTTTCAAGATAAGATCAAGAACAGAACTAACGAGGGTCCTAAGGCCTTAATAGATTGCGTCTGGACTTGGGAATATATATTTATAACTTCCCTGTCCCAAGGAAAGTTCTCGAGTGGCGAACGCGCATCGAAATATGTAGCGTACGCAAGCCTCCCATTTCGATCGATGACCAGGAGAAGATCGTTGGAAGCCGTTGGATGCGGGCAGCGCAAGACCGTACATTGGACGAATACGAATCCTTAGGGGAAGTTTTTGTTCAGCAGTGGACGTGCTTCGGTTGTTGTTAACAACCCACATCATCCTCACTGCAGGGGCCCGGGTCTCTTCCATACAGAAGGTTAGACTATGCTCCACACATGTGGACCAAGTCCGGATTGGTGGAGATATGATGACAATCGGCTTCGGTTGAATATTTGTAACAGTGAGATGGATGAGAGAATAATCCAGTATGTAAAAGCGTCTGCTCTTTCTTTTAGTTTTGATAGCGTAGTATGTGGGCATCGCAGGACCGGTTGGTGTGGGATCCCTTGGGGAGGCCTTTGTCCAGCAGTGGACGTCTTTCAGCTCATGATGATGAACATTCCCAGGTATGCGGCGCTCAGCACAAGGCCCGGCTCCTCGCACCTGCCTGCTTTGTGGAGAGACCGCGCGGCTGCTGGCACCACTGAGGACCTGTTGTATGTGCCGGAATACTGCTTGCTCCAAATGCGTCATAGAATCTCCTCCTCATAGGTGATATTTTTGTATTATTAGGATAAGAGCCTACCATTGTATAGCCTGCATTACGTATAACGAGGTGCTTTCTAGGCAGAGATTCAGCTTCACACAGCTTTTACATAAGTAACAATATAACATTGAGACTCTTTATAACTATCTTGAGTTCTACTGGACTGCTACTTTTATTTTATAGAAACTCTGTTCTGTCCAAAATGTATCCAAGTTTATCGTTAGCTTTATTGTGATCGTTGTCTCTTGAAAATCAAACACGCATTACTGCTGCAAATAACAAACAATAGAAAGATAGATAGATAGATAGATAAAATATTTATTTCACTCAACCTAGCACAGTGTAATGAAGAAGCTTCTTAATTAATAAGATATTAGGTATTATAATAGGTATTATCTTCATGATAATACGTACCTACTCTTATTGAAAACATGATTAATTACATTAAATTTAATGGTGGACAAATAAACATTACATCGTTCGAATGGGGTTGGAGGAGAGAAGTAAGTGAACGAACAAATTTAACAAACGTAGAATGATGATGTGTCAAACAATTAGTCACCAGTATTGCCCCTATAAAGTGTGATACAGCTACCATAAACAACCAACTTATATTGCTTTGCTACAAACGCAAACATCATGCAATCTAAAATATCAGTTTGGAAGCTTTAAAAAAAAGATAAGTTAAAAAAATCAAAGCTGGAAATAAATGGTAGACAAACAAATCGACATTTATTAAATTTACAATATCATGAAATACGGTACTTTTTTAAGATTAATTGAGTAACAAAGCACTTTACAATATTGTTTTTATTTTATTGAACTCATTCCTTTTGAAGTGGATGATATTTTTTTTCATTAGATGAGTGACTCTGAAGTTAGATTCGTGCTATTTATGTTACCGCGCTAGTCTCGTGATCGGGTGCTATCCATGTGGTGTGGACTGGCCTGCTCTTGTTTGGCACTTTGTCTTATTACAAATTATCTTTGTTCCCGATCCTTTCGTGTTTTATGTTTCGTGAAAGGATCGTTATTGCCTTAAGATATAATAGCATGTACGACTTTTTATGAAACAATGCGTTTGAGAGAGTTTTTTGGGCTCGAAGTTTCTTCTCCCTTCGAAAACACTTCTCGAAACGATAGTTATAGAAATGGTATACGAGTTCCAAGTGGTAGGAACTTCGTATTACAAGGACCATTTCATTTTAACAACGTATTTAAATAAAATATAAAAAACTCGGTTGGCGTGGAAATCATTGGGGAGGCCTTTGTTCAGCAGTGGACGTCTTTTGGTTGATGATGATGATAAAAACTACTTTACGTTACTTAGTGTATACAAAATGGCTTAATTCTGTAAGTAAAAGAGTCAGGCCAAATAAAAGCCTTAAACCTACCTGGACATAATCCAACTTCGTTGTACTGCGAAGTTGTTGGTCTCCAGCTTTGTGCATTGTATGCAGTTGGACAGCTGGGTTTGGTTAATAATGTAATACTTTTCCTATAGCTAATATGTAGTTCCTTGAAAAAAAAAATCCTTTCGCTCTAACGCAAAACTAAAAAGAAAAAAGCGCAACAGCCAGCTTTGCGCATGTAACAAAATTGGTGTAGGATCCGTTAATTAGGGATTCTAGGTTCTTCTAGGACTTTGTTCAAATCGCAAAAAAAATTTTGGACTCTCCATACAAATTGATCAACTGTTTTGCCATTTTTGTATGGAGAGTCCAACATTTTTTTGCGATTTGAGCAAAGTTGTAGAACAAAAGTTGTTCAGTACGATGAGTAGAATCCCCAGTTAACGGGTCCTACGCCAATTTTGTTACACCCAGTATATATACACTAGTGCTGTCTTACAGAATATCCAATCCTTTCCCCTCTCTCAAGGTGACCTCACTCTCGATTTGTGTAAGATCCAGCGACCCTCGTTTAGTACACGCCACGCAATTTTTGCGTTGGGGAATCTTGGTAAGCCCGTTTCCATCTTCGACATCATCATCACTTACCAAGATGATGCCAAGGGCTTAGCAATTAAGGGTAAAAAAAAAACATATTTACGCGTGTCCTAACGTCATATTTTTATGAAGTTGTAGTAGGAGATATAACGCGAAAGTTTTTTGGATTGTCCAAGATACAATATTTCTCACTTTGCCCCCCTAGATCTGACTCTGTTTGTGCATACAGTTGCATACATACACTCATACACAGCTGGGTTCATAATACCACGCAATACCAGGAAGCAAAACAAAGACCCCTCATACGTATTGCGAGATGGATCGGAGCTGGGTTTATGCAGTGTTATAAAAAAGATCTGGTTTTTATTATGGGATGGCTTCTGCTCGTGAAATCCAAGAATCTTTATCCATGTTCCCTACAAATGTGGTCAGATCATGATCAGTTAGCCAACTCAATGTTATCTACTTTAAAAAGCGGCCAAGTGCGAGTCGGACTCGCCCATGAAGGGTTCCGTAGCAGCATGTAACATAATATAAAAGTTC
This sequence comes from Coleophora deauratella, assembly GCA_958295455.1. Lineage (NCBI taxonomy): Eukaryota > Metazoa > Arthropoda > Insecta > Lepidoptera > Coleophoridae > Coleophora > Coleophora deauratella. Next base: position 4,395,720 of record OY282409.1, on the reverse strand, counting down.
TTGTAGTTCGTTGTAACTTGAATGAAAGGTAAATTGCGGTTTACGATTTATGACGTATTAAAAAAAAGCTACTTACTAGATATCGTTCAAACCAATTTTCGGTGGAAGTTTGCATGGTAATGTACATCATATATTTTTTTTAGTTTTATCATAGAAGAAAATGATATTAGAAACCTCAATATCATTTTTGAAGACCTATCCATAGATACCCCACACGCATGGGTTTGATGAAAAAAAATTTTTTGAGTTTCAGTTCTACGTATGGGGAGCGCCCAAAATTTATTGTTTTTTTTCTATTTTTGTGTGAAAATCTTAATGCGGTTCACAGAATACATCTACTTACCAAGTTTCAACAGTATAGTTCTTATAGTTTCGGAAAAAAAGTGGCTGTGACATACGGACAGACAGACAGACAGACAGACAGACAGACAGACATGACGAATCCATAAGGGTTCCGTTTTTTGCCATTTGGCTACGGAACCCTAAAAAAGAAGATAAAGGATAAAAAATATAATTTATTACGAGACATTATGGGAAAGTTAATCAGATCCAAGAGCAAAAAATTTACTACCCACAAAATAAATTACCGATCACAAAATATTACCACCCATAAAATATTGATCGTATTGTATTGTATATTGTTATTGCCACTTCTTTTTCTTACATTGTGTATAGCTTTGTTGTTGAGTTTTCAACGAGTTGAGTTCTTAAAGTTCTGAATACTTGAAAGAGTACCTATTCTGAAAAACGTTTGTTGTAAATTTAAACTTGAAACTGAAATTCTTTTACAATGAAAAGCAATTTCAGCGCAGTTTTAAGGCGTTTTTCATAAGAAAATTAAGGCGCTGTCACATTGCTAAGCACGAACACGCTAATTTATTTTATTTATTTATTCACTTTTTGTCAGACAACTTAGTAATTATGTACAGGCTCATAGATAGCTATAAACTTATTAAAGTAGATTACATATAATAAATACACGTTGTACAATATTTGTACACGTAATCCAATATTTTATATGTTATGTAATTTCCTTGTGTACAATAAAGCATTAATACAATACAATACAAAATATATAAATTATAAGAGTTACTTACGAGTAGGTTTGCTTAAGCACAGTAGTATAAAAAGTGACATAATAAGGGGTTGTATGGAAAACTGAAAAAAGTTGTAGATCAGATTTTTTCAATACTTTTCCTGTAATCTATACTTGATTCAGAGTAACCCCTTAACATTTCAAACAAACTTTTTTTAACATCCTGTATATTGGGGCAGGGAGTGTCCATGCTACGTACGTACAGTATGGACACTCCCTGCCCTTCTCTAGAGCAAGTTCACCCTTCGGGGGTAAGATCCGGTGTCGGTGCTTAGAGCGAGCTACGCAACACATATATTTTTATACGGTTTCCAAAAACATTAAGTGTACATTTTCTAAAAGGTATTACTTTTAATATATTTAAACGTTGTTGTTAACAACCCATTACGTCCCCAGTACAACCCATTACGTGCAGGGGCACGGGTCTCTTCCCATAACTCGGGAAGGTTTAGGCCATACTCCACACACGGGAGCCAAGTCCGGATTGGTGGAGCGTAAACGTTACTTTTAAAAGTATGTATACGCCTTACTTCGAAGCCTGTACAATATACTCGTATTGCTTTCGAGTCGCATTTTGCTTGTATAAAACCCTTAAGGCTTAGAAAACCCTCAGAAAACCCTAAAAGGCTTAGAATATTAAGTAATACAGCACGTATAATATAAGGATTTTGGCAATTTAAGGGACACACAGTGATGGATTAAGTCAGTCCCCTTTTGAATATCGAATAAGCAAGTCATTAGCACCTTGACCTTTCCAGAATATTTACAGCAAAAAGTTGGAATAAAAACAGGCATCGTAGGTACATAAATCATGTTCATTTGAGGTTTTTCTTGAAAATGTATAGAAATCTTTTTTGTCCAAACGTTTCTTCTTATTCCTTAAACACTTCTCAAAATCGCAGACATATAATTTCCTATTGTTGACGTACTTAATAGTTTTAATAAAATCTTTTTCATTTTCAGTTTTAACATAGAGTTCTCTTACACAGATCGCCACTTCGCGCCCGTGAGCAATACATGTGCAATCTCTGTGCGGAGACCAGGGAAATGTGGAAGAAATCCGGCGCCTGGTTCTTCAAGTCACTGCCCAAATACATAATGCCAGAGAGACGAACCACGGGCCGGTATAACGAGGAACTGGCTAGGTCATTACAGGTAAATAAATAGGAATGGCTAGGTCATTACAGATAAATACATAGGAATGGTTACGTCATTACAGGTAAATACATAGGAGTAGGAACTTATAGCGATCGGTCGTGGTCACAAGTTCACAAATTAACTGACTAACCAATTTAAAATGGTCACAGATCGGTCACACAGGGGGGATGGGTGAGGTAGCCTTCAGAGAGCGGCAGGGAGTGTCCATACTGTATAATGTCCTTATACTGTGACTGCTACCATTATAGTGTGCCGCTACCCTCCCTAACTTTCCTTTACCTACAAATAAACATGCAGTTTGTATGCACATTATAATGCACCTGCACCAACCGTCCTACAAAGGCTTTGCAACTCAAAGTTGATCGTATAATGCGATTAAAATGCATGCATAATGCATATATCGCAACTTGTGACGGGTTTTGTCAGATATCATAAAGGAATTTTTGTGTTTGCTTCAGAAACGTTTACTAAAAAGTACAGACTGTAACAAAAACCGTAGTAAAACAGTACCGAGGAAAAGCTATGCCTTACTCTATTTATTTTTCGACTGTACTTGTTTTATTTATTTGTTTCTCTTTTTCCTTGATGTAATATGTTGTGTGTTGTTAGTCGAATAGATTAGATTAGATTAGATTCATTTATTTCACATTATCAATTTCAAATTACAATAATAGCTTATTAAAAATGTCAAAGTATAATGTGATCGTCAAAATAATTGAAATTAAAAATTGAATAATATAAATAGTTATTAATATAAAATTCAATGTCAATGTTAAAAAATAATAATAATAATCACACAATGGATAAATACAAAATAAAAAATAATAATGTCACTATTACACAATGGTAAAGATCAGGAATGCGAGAAATTAAAATATTTTATTAATATATTCATTTTATAATGTTTCTCTATTTACACACGGGGGCCAGGTCCAGATTGGTGGCGGTTGCCGGGCTAGTGGCCAGTGTCAGAACTTTTCAAGCCGCCTGATATGGCTTAACGACTGCCATTACGTGATAGCAACCGACATCAACGGCTTAACGTGCCTTGCAAAGCACAGTGTTCACACCACTAACAGTCAAACCCACTCAGGTTATAACCATGTCCGTATCCTTAATTTGCCTGCAAGCCGCATTGAGCCATGACTGCTATTTCCGTTAGTATATTAAATCATTATTGTTTTAGGATGGTGGCAACAGTAGCAATGATGGCAAAACGGACTCGGAACCAGGGTCTCCTCTCAGCCTTCACGCGCCATCCTTCTCGAGACAACCCAGCAACTCGGACAGCAGAAAGTCTGTTGGTTCGCCTCTTGTAAGTATCATGTCTGTTGAAGCTTGTAGTATGTCTGATGTGAGAAGAAAGGGACCAAAGAGATAGATGCATTCCGGTAGTTGAATGTTTCAAAAATAAATTTTGAAATATTGTTTACTAAATGGGTAGCTCTTTCATCGAAATTACAGAAAACTTGCTTGGATTTTCACTGCATTTACATATTTTTTTACAAAAATTTCGTAATTATGTAGTATGCAAACTATTATTGTTAATAAAATTTTAAACAATTGTAAGAAGAACATTTCGTTTGTAGCATGTAATAAAAAGTTACACAGGGGTGACTAGCAGAGCAGTTAACCAGTGAACGAGTATAAGTAGTATTTATTTAATCTGTTTATTGATTGTCCAATTGTCCATTCCCGACAATATCTTGTTTATAAGTAATGTGTTGCTAAGGTGTGGGTTTCACAATATTTATCCTAAAAAGACTAGGTACTTATTAACATTTAATGTGTTACTGTTTATTAGCCTAAATAAATAAAATAAAATAAAATATCATTAAAGTTATTTTCAGTCAACTACCGGATTTCTTTGACGTCAACTCTCTAATGGAACTCTCTATTCATTCATTCATTTACTTTGACGTAGCTATTCAAAGTAGATCCCAGTCCTCTGACTAAAATAAGTCTTTATTTGTCTCGAGCATTGACCCCCCACTTCTATAAAAGCCCTTAAGTAAGGGTATGAACCATAAGGGCTATTGCGCACTCGTGAATTTTACCACTGTAACTGTTTCGTCACTCTTATCAAATGTAAGAATACTCATACCACAGTACAAAAAAATACATTAGTACTTAAATAAGTACTGTGACACCTGCCAGCCTTCCACTGGGTTTTCTCATAAATAAAACCGATTAGATAAACTTTGAGCACTTGCGTATATTTTCCTAAGGGTAGGGTATATGTAATACATATACATATTATGTATTATTAATATTCACCGATGTTTTTTTTACTACTCTCTTTCCTACAGTGGTAACTGCCAGAACCAGTGAATGAATGAATCCCACGCTTCATTAATGTAAATATTTCGCCACAGAAAAAAATATAAGAACAGCCTTTATGAAAAGAAATTGTAAATCAGCTGAATATTCTTGTATTCATGAGAAAAATTATAATTTCAGTTTCATAAAAATATCCTGTTTTCCGTGTTAAATTTTTATCCTTGTCTTATCCTTTTTCGTTACTCCGACAAGATTTTTGTTTATTTATTTTTATGCTTTTTAATAAAAGGCTTTTAATTATTTACGTTTCAAAAAGCTTGTCGCAACAATTGTAGTTTTTCGACAACGTAATTTGCGCGTATATTTTTATTTGGTATATAATAAAAAATTACTTAATTTTTTTAATAGTTTTAACTGCATATTTTTTTCTCTATGTAATTATTTCTGTTCCAGTCAAGTTTTAGTAGATTTAAGGCTGGGTAGGTATAAATTTTAGCATTAGGGCGAGTTAAAAATTTTTTCATTTCTTGTCACCCAGTAATCAACTCGATACTTTTTATTTATCAATTAACCACAAAAAAATAGGATTAGATAAAATCAATCGTAGTTCTTTGCACATAAATAGTTGACGGAGCTTTAACTTATTTATAAGCTACATTTATCCTGTGTAATATCCTTTCTGCCTCGCACAACCAAACTGTGGAATGAATTGTCGCCTGCGGTATTTCCGGACCAATACGACATTCAAACCTTCAAGAAAAGAGCGTACTCCCATATCAAAGACCAGCAACGCACTTGTGACTCCTCTGGTGTTGCGGGTGTCTATGGGCGGCGGTAATCGCTTACCATCAGGTGATCCGTCTGCTCGTTTGCCACCGCTGCCATAAAAAAAAAAATATATGTATATCGAAATCCCTAGAAATTACACAGGGAAAGGGAAAGCTAACAATGACAAAGTAAGGCTATTTACTGCTATAACTCATCATCATCAATGGCCTCTGCGTCTATTGCAGACGATTTACTGCACTGTCTTGGCGCTACACCGTGTTATTAACCACGCAGCCAAGATGCTGTGGGTGGAGTACGTAGTCACCAGACACTGCACCGCCTGGGACGGAGTTAAGGAAACCCAGGCTGCCCAGGACTTGCGTCGCTATAACTATTTACCCGATTTAATTGAAAGGCAAAGAGCGTAGATGGCGTGTTTTGCAATATAGCGTAGCTTTAAACTAAAAAACGTTTTTCTGCGCTCGCGATTGTGTACCCTTAACGATATTCATCCATATCCACGCAAGTGAATTCGCGAGCAAAAGCTAGTAATGTTTAATTTGGACTTGATTTTCTCTACAATAGAATACTTACGTTTATTTTCTAATACTTCAATGACATAATCGATGTAGGATAGATAATTGTATCTTTATAGGGTACTAAATACCATATTAAATGACAGAGATGGCGATAAACTAGTGGTAATATCTCACCTGAGTTTAGTTGACACCTATCAAACTCATTGTTTATGCGCTTTTGAACACTACTGTACGTAATTCGCATCGTAAAATCGTGACGATGACAATAACAATAAATGTCTAGAAAATAGAGCCTCATAATAATCTCTAGGATATCACATTATTCCAGTGACAGATATCGACCATCCCCGGGGTCTCTGGGGCTGATGGAGCGTGGAATCTGTTATGGCATTTAAAATAAAATAACCTAACCTAACAAATATCCATGGATACATCCCCTTATTTCTACCGGGTTTTCATCCGCTTCGACAGCGTGGATATAAAGGGTCCTTCTAAATTACCTGAAAAAAATTGTATAGTGGGTTCTACTCATGAAACTGAACAACTTTCCCCAAGGAACCTATACTCAATTCGTAAATTTTTTTTTGGAATTCCCATACAAAATTGGCCGATAGGTTGATTAATTAGTATGAAAAGTCCAAAAAAATTTGCGAATTGAGGATAGGTTTCTTGGGGAAAGTTGTTCAGTTTCATGAGTAAAAGCCGTGGTAATTTTTTTTTCAGGTATTTCATAAGGATCCTATACAGGGCTTGTTTTTGAGAATGACACTATTGTCGAAATTAGATTTTTTCTTAAAAATCCCTCGGAAACTACGCAATTTGAGTCAACTTAGTCAAGTATTCAAGAAGCAGCGTCTGAATTTTCAAACACTGTAAAACTTTCAAAACTTCAAAATGATTTTAATTTAAGTAGATGCTTTATTATCACGTTTTTTTTAAATATAACACTGTTTTTTTAATAAAAATTCCTAGCTAAGTTAGAAATCTTAAATAAATTCGATTTACCACATTCTTTCAAAAAGTAATTCTTTTCTACTATTTTAGGGCGCTTTTTTTGTCATGCGGATTTCAACTCGGGCGTGCCCGCATGCGTGGCGGCGTTTCTAAAGCGACCCGCGTGCGTGTGCCACGCATGACAATAAAAGGGCCCTAAAACATTTAATGAAACGATATGTTGCGGGCGGCACGCATGCGGGCACGGCCTGCATGCATGCTGAAATCCGCATTACAATAAAAGCACCCTTATAAATATTCTTTAGATTAGAGCACAAACATTTCTTTACATATGTTTTGAATTCGTGTTTTTTTATAATTTTTTACATGATGTTGACCTCCAATACATGTGTAACCAACGGCTTTTTTAAACATAGTTGATACCTATTTATTGCTGATAAATATTATAAACCCACGACCTCTTGCTGTGGAGGGAGCGCACTAACTACTACACAATTGAGTTTAATTTATAGGTAAGTTCTTATATGAATATGATATTGGACCAGCAGTTAACTGTAACATTAATGTGCCCCGCTGGCATACAACACAACACCAAACGATGACGTCACTCGTGCGTCATACCGCTCTATTATGACGAGAGGAAATGGGGTAGATGAGGCCAGGGTCGCATTTAGTGAGATTTAGGTGGGCCCCCAATTATCTTCACACCAGGGAGAAGGCTGGTACTGATATGTGATGGCTATTAATTGGTATTATGATTATGAGAGTATGTGATATACCTATTGATAATATGGGGGCGTACTCAGTGACAATTTTATAGGTATAGAATATTTTCATATCTACTAGAAATGGTTTTAAATTTATGGAAATGGTTTATGGCTTATAATAAGCATAAAGCAACCTAGTATTTATATGAATTTAAGATGACTCCTATTTGATTTATAGGTTTAAAAGTTAATTCAAAGATGACAGAGTTTGAATGGGGACAAGTATATCTTTTTTTATTTATAGCTATAATAAAAGGTTCTGACTACTACGCTCGCGTAGCGGCATCGTCAACCGAAATCGTAAAATCGTTGTAGCATCGAAATACATATTTCAAAAAAAGATTGCGCTTTAGAACGCATAATATTACTTTAGTAGCATCAAAACTCTTTTGAAAAGATTGTGCTTTATGCTACTTTCATTGAACTTCTACATCGGGGGTAATGCGCATACGAATGTGATTAAATAAACATCGTGCACTCATCATATCATTGTTTTTTAACGAATTAATAATGTTTTGGGCCACTACTTAATACGTTGCTGATATTATATAGGCCACCGGAGAGACGTGAAGGGATGTTCACAAGATATGTTTTATTGATTCAACACTAATTGAGTCTGTCTGCCAACCCTGAGTAATTGGGTAGAAAAACTTTGAGAAACTCCTTCTGAGAACCCGATAACGTTTAATTAACTTGACCAGTGTTTCTCAAAGTGGAACTAGAAACTCGCGAACCGTGATAGATTCGTCCAAACCATGACCATAGTACGAAGCAATCAGTGGTACAGTCAAAGGCAAAAATCACTACATAGTATAAAACAAAGTCGCTTCCCGCTCTCTGTCTGTCCCTGTGTATGCTTAGATCTGTAAAACTACGCAACGGACTTTGATGCGGTTTTTTTTATAGATAGAGTGATTCAAGGGGAAGGTTTATATGTATATGATACCTTGCACCCGTGCGAAGCCGGGGCGGGTCGCTAGTATACATATATACCCCACATCACTTCATAAAATGTCACCTTTAACATGATCCCCGATACTCGTATATAATCAACTAGAAGTTCATAAATATATATACACATTGTGAGGTTGGTAAGTATGGATGCAGTAAGTAAACTGTAAAAAATATTTTTGCCTTTTACTGTACAAAAGAAAGTTGGGATAGAATCGTGATAGAACTTTTGCGAAAGTATTAACTTTAGGCCTCGAGGTCGTATACTTCTATTTGATCAACGAACTACCTAAAAAACCTCTCTTGGAACAAAGAATACTAAATTAAAAAGAATAGTGGAGGCTTCTAAAACTATCTCCGCAAACTGAAGTATCAATTTTTTATTGGACTTTTTATAGAATTCAGTTTGTTTGGAAAGCTGAATTTTTAGGTCTTTTATTTAGGTGTTTTATATTTGAGTATTCCTCAAAATAAACATGAAAATTTTGAAATGTTGTCAATTGTAAAGTATAATACTCACTTGTAATATTCTACAAAATACTTATATACATAAGTTTAAAAATTACGGGATTTTTTTTAATTGTCAATTTCATCAGAATTTTGTGTTTTGCTTACTTGTATAAAGCTTCATCAGAATAAATCTGTTTTTTTTTTTATTATTTGTGTGAGTCATTTTAAAGAAATTTTGATAAATTGGTATGGGGAGAGCTTATTTTTGAAGTAACATCTTGCGTGTCACGACTTTTCTTTAATATTTTACTAATTTATTTATTACTTATACAATCTGTTTAAGTACAAAACGAAGCTGAAGATCAAAAGGAGGCGATAAAGTTAATGGATTTCTCTCGGCTTTAATTGATCGAGCAATTAATGGGTATTTAATTTCAAGTTAATTAATTTATTACCCACTCTCGGGGTAGTTGCCTCTTACTTACATAATGGTTCATTGTTTTCGAAAAATTCTTATTACTTACATATTTTTTTAATAATAATAATTTGTTCATTTGTAAAAGGTTATGGTAAATGTTTTTATTTACGTGAATTATATCGATTACCTTACTTTATATTATTTGGAAATCGTTATTTTTTTAATCAAATCAAATATACTTAATTGCACATAGCATGAAAAACATAGAAGTATTACAAGTGAATATGTTACTGTACAATCGACAACATTTCAAAATTTTCATGTTTATTTTGAGAAATACTCAAAAGTAAAAAACCTAAATAAAAGACCTAAAATTCATTTTTCCAAAAAAAAAGTTAGTCGATTAGCTGACTGAATTCTATGAAAAGTCCAATAAAAAATTGAGAATTCAGTATGCGGAGCTTAACAAAAATTGTTTTACGCAGAGAAGCCTTCTCTGTTTTCTTTTTAATTTCTCTCACGGCTTCATTCGTAAACCCATTGTTCTTCCATAGCCTGTGCCCCTCTCAATGTCACAGGCTCCGTGCATACCAAGATGGCCTTTCGTCAAGATTGGTTGAGGCATCAAGAGAAAACCAACCAAAATAACACATTTTCACATTTACGATATTAGAGGACTAGATTGTATTTCGAAGCAAGATGTTTCTAAAATTATCGCGGTGGGTTGTTAACTAAATAGATCGGTTAAATGGGGACCGTTTTATGAGTAAATAAATATTAGAAACATTTTGTAAAAACGAAAATATTTTAATAAGTTCGATTGGACCATATTAATTTTACTCTTCCATACAAAGTTGGTAGTAAATCTGGGGAGTCATCATTTGTTTGTTACTTAATTGTAGTCCCTTGATGTTCAATTACTTAGTTATTTAGAATCTAGAATCATGAAATTTGGCAGGAAGCAATGTCTTATAGCACAAGTAAAGGGAAAAGTCCGAAAACCAAAAATTTTTATTTACATCACAATTTTTTTGTGATGTAACTTTTTTTTGTTTTCGGACTTTTTCCTTTACTTATGCTATAAGCATTGCTTGTTGCCAAATTTCATCATTCTATGTATACGGGAAGTACCCTATAGGTTTTGATTCCCATGCGGCTGTCCAAATATGCGGCATAAACGGCCGTATCTCTTGATTGCGTTGGCATAGAAGTTTGATTTTTTCACAGCTTCAAGGGATTGCAGGCCTGAGAATTTGATACAGAGTTCAAAACATGTGTGATTATGAATTTATACGGAACCCTTGGTGCGTGAGTCCGACTCGCACTTGGCCGTTTTTTTGTGTACAGTTGCACAAGGTATTCCATAATTTAGTCATTTCCATAATACGGTGATTGATTTCGTACTTCTATTTTTATAGATATAACAGTTTATTTTAACAGAAATTCAAATATTTGTACCGACAAAAATAAATTCAATTTAATAGGATTTAACGTTCCGAGACGGCTTAAGTGAGAGGCTGGAGTCGTCACCTTAATTAACTGCCACCAACCAATGACGAGGTTCAGCGTGGGTAGTCTTAAAAGTTCCAGGAAAATTTCTAAAAATTCCAGTAGCTAATATGTTCTTATTGGCCCTCCAGTCCGGGCAATTCAATATTCATTTTATGTTACGTTTATAGTGACGTTATTTTATTACATTTAAACCTGTAAAAATGATGTATGGTATATTGAAAATAAACTAACAAATAAATCGTTAATTATTTATTTATTTTTCTGTAAGATGCCCGATATCATATCATATCATCTTATCATAATTTATTGGTATATGTCATACAAGTCAAAGATTCTAAAATAAAGAAAAAATCTTCACAATGACCTTTGGCGTTCAAAATTGTTCCCTGAAAATGTTTCCTTCTAGTCCTGTGACAATGGCTTTATCATATTTCATTTTATTGAAGACAGAGCTGCCTGACCTTTTCAAATTGACATTCTGAAATTGATTTGAAAAGGGAAGCGAATTCCTATATCTAACAGATCTTTATAGACGTACATACCAATATTTAAATATATGGACGTCTCCTCAAGCTTATTGTCTATCATCATAAATATAAATCGATTACAGTGCACTTTTGCAAACGATAAACAGTTTAATTCAGTAATTATGTTTAACAAATGTAAGTCGAATTAACAGCTAACATAAGGTTTGTTCTACACTAATTGTTCTAAATTGACATAGGTTGAACTGACAAACTTCATATATCGAAGGTATGAACTTTGGGAGAGACTGTTGTCTGAAATACAGTCTTTGTTCTGTCATCTCCTCGGTTGGAAAAGTCTCTTGTCTTCATATAATAACTTTACAATAAAATCTACGACTATGTGCTGGATAAGATTCATTCAGCGGCTTCAACCGCCTCCGTGGTCCAGTGCCTAGTCCGCTCTCTTCACATCAGGAGGTCGCGGGTTCGAAACTTTGTCCAACTTTGTAGGACTCGGTTTTGTTGGTGGTAAGACATTTTGTCTATACGTAATTGTAAGTCTTGCCGTCAAGCATCAATGTTAATAACATTGAGATATGTTAAGCAATTGGCACCGGATCTTGTGGGAGTGTGAGGTTTTGTTGGTGGTAAGACATTTTGTCTATACGTAATTGTAAGTCTTGCCGTCAAGCATCAATGTTAATAACATTGAGATATGTTAAGCAATTGGCACCGGATCTTGTGGGAGTGTGAGGTTGGCTTAAAGACGAGCAGGATTTGGCCATTCGTATGAGAGTAAAAATGTATACGAAGTCCCGGAAAGTTTAACAGTGTGTTCTTCTACTTATGGAAAGAAACAACTCAGCCTGTGGAACCTATGCTAACTTCACAAAAAATGGTTTTTAATACAAACTGGTCGGCTAATCATACAATTTTGTGTGTAGGTAGAGTCCAATTTTTTTTGAGAATTCATTATAGGTTTCTTGGGAAAAGTTTTTTAATTTTATGAATGGATTCTACCGTTCAATTTTAGCAGAGTAAGTACTTTTTTTACACCCTGTAAACTGTACCCACAGCATCCCCTGATAGCGCTGGTCTCTTCCTATGTGATGATGATGATGACGACGACCTTAGCTGTGGATGTTAACCCATATTTCGTTAAGATCCACGTCGATCATTCGTTCTTATCTTAATACTGATAATTTCTTCTTTGTAGGACCTGAACTGTGACTGGCATGAAAGTGACATTCTGACACACGGTGTCAGCGGTCTCTCCCTTCATCGCTCTGACAGCTTGAACCAGCGCCCTCTAGGGGCTCTGAAGAGAACTAGCAGCAAGGGCAGCGCGTACAGCCTTCGAAGCATACGCAAGGTATTGTATTACCAGTTTTACCAGGTATTACCTACATTATCTACCAACACCACATTGTTAGGAAAATCAAGAGGAACTTATACATTAAAGCACTGTTAAGGCATTCTACCCAAATGTACACTATTTGTTCCACATTGTTATAAAAATAATTTGGATCACAATAATGGGCGCCGGAAGTAGGGTGCAAGGAGGTGCATTTTTACGGTGCAAATAGTACCCCTCTAGCATGGACAAATACCTATTCAGAAAAAAAAACGGAATACCGATAATAAACTTCACGGTCAAGTCCTTTTTTAACAATAGTCCTTGCTTAATTACTTACCAGTCTTACAATAATTATTAAACAGATTATATGCAGATGCACCCCCCCCCCTGAAAAACAGCGCCTATGATCAAAATCATCGAAGTTCCATGATTATTGTCCCTTATTGATGTCCGAAATATACAAAGAGACATTCCGATTTCTTCAATACTAGTAATGGAGCAACAAGTTTATCTACTACATATCACAAAAGAACAAAATTAGATTTGTCTCAATCTGTACTTCGTAGAAAACGCAATCGAAATCTTAAAATGTCTCAGTATCTCATAATATAGGTAAAGTAAGCTAAAAGCCTGCTAAAGCTAAAGCTAAAAGCCTTAATGCGCGTTTCGTATAAGTACCTTGTAATTGTAATTTTATCGTTTGCATCTTTGATGGTTGGGTATAAGAGAAATAAATGCATTATCTTCCCGTATTTTTCCTTTCAAGGAGATAGCGAAACCAGTAAGTCAGATAGAAAGACCTCCAACGATACCAGACGCTGGATTTGGCACACTGGAAATTAAACTCTCGTACGAGAACGCAACGTCCTCTTTGGCAGTGGCGGTGCTGAGAGCTAGAGGTCTTATTGGGATGGACATGACAGGATTATCAGACCCTTTCTGCAGACTTGAAATTCTGCCCAGAGGTAAGAACATTTCAGTTTTACAAAGCATTTTCTCTATTGTTCTGATAAGTACCTAACCAACATTTCACAAAAAAACTGCGTAAAATGTGTCCCATGTAAATCTGAGGAAAAGACGAATTTAAAGCTCAAGATCCCGCACTCCAAAATCCAATAATCAGTTTAAACTACAGTTTATTACAGGCACAAGAGGCATTTCATCTTAGCCCTCTAGGTTGGCAACGCATCTGTAATCCCCTCCGGGGTTGCAGGTGTCTATGGGCAGTGGTGATCACTTACCATCAGGTGACCCACTTGCTCGTTTGCCTTCCTTATCACATAAAAAAAAAAAAAAAAAAAAAAACTCATGGCGTGAACTACATGCTAAACAAACAGACATACGAGTCAATTTTTTTAAGGTTCCGTACCTGAAAAGGAAAAAGGGGGCCCCTCATAGGATCACTAGTGCCTGTCTATCTGTCTGTCCGTCTGTCATAAGCAATTTGCTCCGAATCTTCTCATACTCATTCTGTGAACCAAACACGGACGTACAACCTAAATGAATGAATTTTATGTGTGGTGGGACACTTTTGAGAAGGAGGAACAGAAAAAATATTGCAAACAGTACCGTGTGATTAAAAAAAAATGATATGATATGATATAAATCAAATGAAAGGGCTTATTTCAGTATGATGAGAGGAAATCACCATTTAATTTTCCGAGTGTGTTCTTTTAAAACTGTTTTACACCCCGTATATATAAAAAAACAGTATTTATCCCTGAAAAACAGTAAATTACTCTTTCTGGGCTAGTGAGGTAAAAAACAGTCTATTGTAATATTTTTTTATCTTTACATTTAATTTAAATAAAAGGTTTTTTTGGAAGTACTAATCATTCGTAAAACCTCAAAGTCAAATCAAAGCTTTTTATTTAATATAAACATCAGTTTCGCGTAAACTAAATATCTAAGGTGTTCTCGTAACATTGAACACTTGAATACTTTTAAATTTGCGATACAACCTATATTTGACATGCTTTTATTGGTAATCGTTTAAAAGTATAAGATTTAATATCCAATACCTATTTTAATAGTGTTCCAAAGCTTAGAAGCTTATAAAATAATTCCTCTGGAAAAAGGCAATTGCCTGGAAAATCCTGATCCTGCGAGAAGCCTTACGAAACAATTTTCCAACCAAGTAGATTGAAACGATATCAACCTCTTATAGGTGATCAACTTTCCTCAAATGATAAATTTTGAAGAATAATGGGAGTTCCTATTCACATTCTCTTTACAATATAAATCGAAGTGTAGATTGATTAACTGACTACAGACAGAGTACAGACACGGTCATTACCTGAATTGGTTTGACTGTTAAACCGTTTCAGTGCATCATATGGTGCTAATAATTGGTAATTGCCATACTAGATTTGTCAGACGACTTACAGGCGTCTTAAAATTTTTGACACTGGAGTTGGTGAATATCCTCACAACCTAGAGTACATAATTCTGGACTTTACCCTCGTGCGTGGGGTATGGCCTAATCTTCCCGAAGTATGGGAATAGCTTCATGCCTTAGCAGGGTGATACGAGTGGTTAACGTATTAAATTAAAAGTCCACGTTACTTGGCGGAAATTCAAAGTTGTCCAGTTTCACGAGAGCTCTCTTTGCCTCATTGTTCACAGCTATGTAATATTCCGTATAAAGTAAGAAGTAAGATCATGTGGATTTTATCCATATTTCAGAGGGCACCTACTCAAATCGACTACGAACTAAGACAGTCCACAAGACGAAAAACCCTGAATTCAACGAGACAGTCCACTTCTTCGGGATCACTGAATCCGACCTGGCCATCAAGAGTTTGGAGATCGTCATGTTTGATGATGACAGGTTTGTAACAACAATCTTTTTCTTATGTTTTTTTTCTTACCACGTGGCACAATAAACTGTACTATGGCCACAGAATACCCAATAGAACAAGTAATATCGCAGAGAATAGGCGAAAGCTGCCTGGTGTTGTATTTTGCATCTCCCTTTGTCAAGTGTATCTAATAATCAGATGTGCATGTTTCCTCCCGACATTGTCCTTTACCGTTAATTAAGAAGCAATGTGTGCGTAAGTACAGATGGCAATCGTTCAGTCATATTTATCGGAGGACTTAAGACACCTTGTAAACTTCTGACACCTTGAAAACCTCCACCATTGCCAACTTTGCCCTCATGTATGGCTTAACCTTTCCGAAGTATAAGAGGCAACAGTAAATAACTACATTTGTATAGTTCATTGGTATATAAACCAGGATTTGAATCAGGACCTCTGGTTAGTGACCGTGTCACTACCGTGGAGCCACCGAAGCTTTTCTGCAATCGCTAAAATTCTATTTCAGATACGGCTGTGATGAGATGGGCTCTGTGACGGTACCTCTAAGAGAATGTGCCAAGTCACCTGCTCAGCTTCGGCTTGCTCTGTCCGGGTCTTCAGCTGCTGAGCCGACTGGACCCAGGATATTGCTGGCCCTCTGCTACAGCACGAAAAGAAGAGCTCTGGCGGTGACCGTGTGCAAAGCTGCAGACTTGCCTCCTCAGGATAGCAATGGATACTCTGATCCGTTTGTCAAGCTGTGAGTATCAAATCAAATTTATGTTTCTTCGAAGTGATGATGATGATGATGTCCTCCACGACGTATCCGTTGACGGCGACACCACGGCTCTACCTCCTGGAATGCGCACGAAGGTAGCTGGCGAAACCAAACTCGGTCTTAAATATTTTATTACAGGGCCCGCAGTGCAACTGCATTGCATTTTTATTCGAAGTAGAAAGCATTTGGTTAGATTTACTGGAGCTTAGCGACTTGTGCTTCACCAGCTTGATCTCCTCGCCAAGATTCCTCCATGTAATCTATCTCTGCTATCTTATATCCATTACGGAGCTTATCAATGCTAATAGCTTTGATATTTGGCGGTAAAACTTAGATAAGACGGCGGTAGCTAGCCAGGTTCGCTCAGATAATGTCATACTCGTACCACCAACTAAACCGAGTCCTACAAAGTTTGGTCCGCCAGGAATCAAACCCACTGACCTCCAATGTGAAGCGAGTGGACTAGGCCACGGACGCGATCGAAACATTCTCTTATCTGTGTTATTTTGTCTCCAGGCATCTAGATCCTGACCCCTACCACAAGAAGCACAAGACCTCAATAAAATGGCGCAACCTTAATCCTACGTGGAACGAGGAGTTCCTCTTCGAGACGCGACCAACCGAACTGTCCCGACAAAACTTAACCCTCACAGTTTGGGACAAGGATTACGGGAAGCCGAACGATTTCCTTGGAAGTTTGATCCTGGGAGCCAGTAGTAAGGGACGGAGGCTGAAGCACTGGATGGATTGCATCAAATTTCCTGACCACAGACATGAACAGTGGCACTCTTTGACAGATACGCAGCATCTATAATGGTTTTCTGATCATAAATGGCGAAGTGATTAAATAACTACCTATACAGAATGTTAAAAAAATGCGTTTGAAACTGAAAATACAATTGTAGATCGGTTTTTTTTAATTTTTTTCCAGTATTCTATAAATGATTCTGAGTTACCCCTTAAAATTTCAAACGCACTTTTTAACACCCTATAATATTGGCCTATATTAACTACCTACGCGTGAAATGTTTGGACCGTTCCTAAAATAAACAATATTCAAAACGAAATTTTAAGTTAAAATACTAAAATAGTAGATACATAAACATCAAAAAAAATTGAGCGTAGGAGGTTTGATAATCAATGTAAGATGGTGCTTGGAAATTTTCATAAAATAATTTGTTACTGAAAGCATAGAAGAAGGAATGATATAAATTGGAATGGATAATATAAATTGTTATAAGTATATACTGTTGAAATGTAACAGATGAGTAGGACAAGAATTTATATACAGGCTGTATAACAAAATAAGTGTAAGATCCGACACCTGGGGTTTCTAATTATCATACTGACAACTTTCGTTCGTTACTGTACGTTACTGACTTGGCTGACGATTGCTATGACTTTTCTGAAATGTTGGACTTTCAATACGAAATTGGCAAATCAGCTGTAATCAGTGTATATGAAAAGTGCAATATTTTATAAAGGTCCTTAAGAATCCCGAAAAAAAATGAATCACTGCTTCGACTCATGAAACTGAACAACTTTCCCCAAGGAACCTATACTGAATTCGCAAAAAATTTTTGGATGCTTTATACTAATTGATCAATCGATCCGCCTATTTTTATTTGGGAAGTCCAAATTTTTTTTTGCAAATAGAGTATAAGTTGTTCAGTTTCATGAGTAGAAGCCACTGTTAATTTGTTTTCAGGTATTTTAGAAGGATCCTATATTTTTCATCCAAGTCGTAGGTGAAACGTCAAATCGTCCTACACTTATTCTGTTCTAGTATTACACCCTGTATACCATAATTTACCGATCTTTTACGATACACACAAGAAAAGGTAATCTGTACATAATCAAAAGTTACATAATTATGTTACCTACTTACAAACTTAGTTGAAAAAATTTAATTTGTGCCAAATTAATATGTTTATCGTATCAAATTACCTCTAAGTAAGTACCAGTATTTACCTGAAATAAAGGAGCATTTTAAACATGTTTTCTTTTTATTTTATTATTCAATGTCTTACAAAATGTTCTCAGAATCCTAGCTATTTATCGGCGATCATTTCCATTCTGCAGAAATTAAGTTGATGTCTTTTGTACGAAAAAAAAAACACTAAGACTGAGAGGTATATTTTACTACCCATACCCATGCACACAGTGAATTTTTCCTTTATATTATATTGAACCGGTTGTGGATCAGTGCGTTTGCGTGGTCGTCGGTCACGCAGGTTAACCGACTGCAGACACTATCATAACCTGGATGGGTGACTCTTAGTGGCATTTATTTCGACCGTTTCCGTGCTTCGTAAGGTACGTTTAGCCGTTGGAGCCGGCTGCTATCAGTCGTTAAGCCATGTCAGAGGCCTTTTTACTAGGGTTGGCCACTAGCCCTCACAACCTCCACCAATCCGGGCTTGGCCGTGGAGTATAGCCTAACCTTCCCGATTTATGGGAAGAGACCCGTGCCCCTGCAGTGGGGACGATATAACTATATTTTTTTATTATTACTGACTTCTGCCCGCGACTTCGTTTTCGGGGACTTCAAACATTTAAAGTCAAGTCCAGACTAATTAGAGGATATAACGAAACGAAAACGACAAAAACCAAATAAGAAAAGAAACAAATCTCTTCCTGATGAGCTACTGGTCTATCTGACTTTAATTATTCTGTAATTTAGAATACACACTGGCGCCGACTCCATAGGGCCTAGGGGTGGCCGAGCCCCTCCAATGGCATTACAAACGGGGCTGAGCCCCCCTTATATTTTCTATGAAAATACTGGTGTGGCTTGCGGCTCGCGAACTGCGGTCCCTCAACGATCACAAAAAAGATATCTACGACAACGAATTAGAAAATATTAGGTTTTTTTTAGCCCCCCCAATATTTTTATGAAGTCGGCGCCCCTGAGAATACAGATAGAAAAAGTACCGTGATAGGCAAATAAATAGGTACCATTTGTTGGACGGTCTTGAAGGTATTTATTTCGACTAGAAATTATTTTCTGTTAAGAAGCTACCAGAAACCCGGGTTAGATCATCTAGGTACATATTTCTTTACGAAATATGGTTCATTCCAATCAAAAAAAAGCAAAACGTAAACAAACTTACTATGAAACTGACACATGTCAATGTCATCTGCATACTACGTTTGTTTACCTTTTGCTTTTTTTGATTGGAATGAGCTATAGATGATAACCTTTTTTATTTTTTTAATTATTCAGACTAAATGAAATGAATTGAAAATGTTTTATTCGAAGTAGGTAGCAGTGTACACTTTTCGGACGTCATTCTTTTATCTACCTAATACGAGGTTCCTACCACTCGGAACTCATATACCCACCGTTTCGGGAAGTGTTTGCGGAGTGAGAAGAAACGGCGGGCCCTAAAGAAACTCCCTCCAACATATATATTTTTCAACATAAAAGTCTTCAGACTACAAGGTCCACTACAAGATACCTTACTTTGTATTTTGCATATAATATTTTTTGTGGCATCTTTTTAAGCGACTTTAAATTAATACCTATTCATATTTCATATTATTCAGGTTAAATGCATGCGTAATTTTCTCGAAAATTTTACTGGACCGATAGCATAAAGCCGGTAGCCAGAGGAGTTCAAGGTTTTCAAAGTTTAGATAGCGATTTTCATTCTTTTCAATATTTTTTTTAGTCCAGTAAATAAAAGATTTGAGGTCGCATTAAAGACACCTGACTAAAATGGTTTGGAAATAAAAGAATTGGTGTTTTACTAAGCATTCGTGGTAATTTTGTGATTGTAAGGGCGTTCAACCCTTAGAAATACCTAAAGACGCCTTTTAACTTGTATACGCCAAACAATAAATGCACTTTTGGGGAAAACTGAGATTTATAACTATAGTTACCTTATAAACATGGTACTTAAGTTGTCTCTAGTTTATAGCAATAAATTCTTAATATTACGATATTTTTTATATTATTGCGTGAAAAATAATACTTACAAAATGGTGCCTTCGGAGATTTTAATGTTTTTTAAGTCTAATTGTAAGGCTTGAACATGTGTTAAGTTTTCACCTAGGTGACTATTTCAGAACTCAGTTAAAAACGATTTTTTAAAGATTTCTGTAGTACACATTAAAGACACTACAAATATTTTCTTGGCTGTGCCGTAACACTAATATTATCTATTGGAAATCATCATCGTCCCTTGTACAAACAAAGAAGTTTCTTCTTAAAACGCATTTTAACTAAATGTATTAGACATTATAATTATATTTCAAACGCCGAGAAGGTGCGTCAGCTGCAGCTGCCACGTACGCATAGCCAGTGTGCGACAGAGACGGAGCTATTGGGTTCGAAAAAGACAAGTGCGCGGATAGCTAGATGGAGAGTGCGAAACGCAAATGTGATAAAATGCACAATATGATAGGTAGGTAGTAGTTATTTAATAATAATTGTGTCATACTCATTGGATTGTGGGCATCCAAACGTGATCATAGTACTACCGTTCTACTGATTTACCACATAGATATACCTACTGCAAATTCAATTCAAAAGAAGAAACTTTGTCCTATTGATTCGCCGAACATTTACTTAACTCCAAAAATTATACATAATTATTATATTGTCATGACATGAGTGTCATCGCCATTTTTCCATGACTTTCCATGAGCCTGCCAAAGCAACCCCACTTCCAATGCCAGTGGGCCTGTTCTTATGAAGTAAAAGTAGGTAGGTATTTACGCTAAACACGAACTAGATGCGACATATCGTCGTTGCAATTTACCGTAATTTTGGATCAAGAATCAAGACCTCAAACTTGGCATAGTTGTTCCTTAGGTGGTCTTAAGTGGAATAAGCCCGGGAGGCATCGGGAGACATCACCGTTATTATACCGCAATAGCTGTCCACTTTGCTTTCACTTGCCCTCTTGAAGCTCTCAGTAACTGACACGTTTCGTAACCCAGCATACGAGTCACAAGACCACACCAACGTAATTTTCTTAGCTTAAGGTACGCCTCAATTCCGTATACATTTGCACGGTGTAGAACCTTTGTATATCTTATATGGTTGGACCAGTCGATGTTCATGATATCACGGAGGCACTGCGTGTGAAATCTATCGAGGCAGCGTATTTCTTTCCTATTAGACTGGTGGCGAAAATAATAAAAGTGCTCTATTTACCGAGTTTGTTTCTCTGGCTCCTATATAGCTACAACAATTATCAATATTTTCGTCTTGATTCGTAGATCATCAAATAGCCAGTCATAAGAAAGGGGGAGGGGGGCCGATATAGCTATGACGAAACAAACGACCTTACGACAGGCTATTTCGTAATATCTGTACCAAAATGAATCCATCGATCTATACCTGTCATAGCTCTATATAAACACTATGTCTCTCACGAATTGAGGAGGTTTGGAATTACTTTGGACATATACACCAAGATCTTAGTTGCTAATATCATGCGACCGGAAGAATGTAGGTCTACGTTTGCCAAATACTGCTAAAGCTGAACCAATCCCAATGATCTCAGGGTCGAGGTCACATTTGAATGTTATTGCACTTCCCAAATACTTAAACTTCTCCACATGCTTCATGACATTCTAACCGAGATACATTTGGAGTTAGATTGTTCAGTTGTCTCCCAACATACATAACATCGATCTTACTTACACTGTCAGTACTATTTTTTTTTTAATGACTCGTCAAAACTGGTCATCAGTTTTTGCAAAGATATTAGGGGATTCCGCTGTAAAACATAAGTCGTCCACGTACCTTATTGCTGTAACTATATGGCATAAAACTTTGTTACGTGCCTTCATTCGGTCTAGGTTGAAAAATTTACCGTCAGTTGTTAGTACGGACTACGGAAGTGTATAAAGATGCCTTTTGGGATGTTATGTGTGTGGCTCATAAAGTATGTTAACAACCCATTACGTCCCCACTGCAGAGGCACGGATCTCTTCCCATAACTCGGGAAGGTTAGGCCATACTCCACACACGGGGGCCAAGTCCGGATTGGTGGAGGTTGTGGGGCTAGTGGCCAACCCCAGTGTCAGAAAATTTCAAGCCGCCTATAAGGACTCCAACGTGGCTTAACGACTGCCATCTAGCGATAGCAGCCGGCACCAACGGCTTAACGTGCCTTGCGAAGCATGGAAATGGTCGAGATAAATGCCACTAACAGTCATACCCATCCAGGTTATGACCGTGTCTGTAGTCAGTTAACCTTCGTGATCGACGCGACCGCGCAAGCCGCACTGAGCCACGACCGCTTCTCATATAAAGTACATTTACTAAAATTAACATAAATTTGCTTAAATATATTATTGAACATAGCTTTTGGTCATACCATACCCAATCATGGCAATTTAGTAGATCCTATCCATTGCTTTTATTAAACAAGTCATTTATGGATCAGATTTGTATTCCAAAGTACCGACGGATTATTTGTTTTCCATGTAAATAATATTTTCCTTCACGATTATAAATAATTTAAGCACTTATATTGCATTTCTTAAGTTAAGTGAATTTGTAATTCTTTTTGAGAAATAAATATCTCAAACCGTGTATGGATCTTACAGCTCATAATTTTATTGTTGACATGATTTTTAATAGAAATTAAGTGTTAAAAAAATATGTGCTGAAGTGAGTTTCTTCTGGACTCAACGTTTCTTCTCGCTTCGCAAACATTTCCTGAAACGTTGAGTGTACAAATTCCGCGTGGTAAGGACTTTGTGCTAGATAGAAAAACTATTTTGTACTAGATAAATAACCATTTTTTTTAAATATGTTGTCCACGTTATTCGGATTTTATGAATTTGTTATATTTTTTTTAGTGAAAGAACTTGAAAGAAGCCTTTATTTAATCAGAAATGAATTAGTCTTCCTTGAATTATCCGAAAATGATATTATCACACTTGACCTAATACATAAAGTTATGGACGTATTAGCTCGAAAGAGGAGCGCGACCGAATCAAACTTTCCTTGCCTCTCTTCGCCACTTTTGTGATGCCTCTCGATGCCAATAGTATAAGGAAGGCTGTTTTATATGGGGGGATTAGTTAAAAAAGTGTCCAACTGTAAGCAGTAAATAATAGTTCAAGAATCCATCAGAGTGGCGCTAATGTAGACAAGGATTATGAAAATAATATATGAAAAAAAAAAACTTATTTTATGATTTTTTGTTTTAAAGTGTATTATAACAAAGCGGATTCTTTCCTTCTTTTCTTCTCTGTTTCTAATAAATTTCTCGCTTTCTTTAAAATTTACCCTTTTTAGGGTTCCGTAGTCAACGAGGAACCCTTATAGTTTCGCCATGTCCGTCTGTCTGTCCGCGGCTTAGCTCAGAGACTATTAGTACTCCAGAGCTGTAATTTGGTACGGATATGCATATTAATCCTTATATACTTCCAGCCTCCCGAACAAGCCGGTTTCCGAAAAGGCTTCAGTACCATAGACCACATACATACGCTTCGGCAGATTATACAGAAGACCGAAGAGTATAATCGACCACTAAGCTTGGCGTTTGTGGACTATGAGAAAGCCTTTGATTCGATCGAGACCTGGGCTGTATTGCAATCTCTCCTAACGGTGCCAGATCGATTATCGATACATCGAAGTTTTGAAGTGTTTGTATGAAAATGCCAGCATGTTGGTCCACCTCCAGGATCAGAATTCAAAACCTATCCGGCTGCAGCGTGGGGTGAGACAGGGAGACGTTATATCTCCGAAACTGTTCACCGCTGCACTGGAAGATGTTTTCAAGCTTCTGGACTGGAAAGGACTCGGCATTAACATCAATGGCGAGTACATCACTCACCTTATATTTGCTGACGATGGAGACCTTGGAGGATCTAGGCGCAATGCTCAAAGGACTAAGTAGAGTCTCCCAACAAGTGGGTCTTAAAATGATACATAGATAAGACGAAAATCATGTCAAACATCCGTGTTACACCCACTCCTCTGAAGGTTGGAGACTCTACGCTCGAAGTTGTTGACGAATATACAGGGTGTTACAGAAGTGTGTGACAATACTTCAAGGTTGACTTTTACCCATCAAACTGAACAACTTTTGTTCTACAACTTTGTTGAAATCGCAAAATTTTTTTTGGACTTTTCATACAAACTTGGTTCGCCAGCTGATCGATTTGTATGAAAAGTCCAAAAAAAATTTTGCGATTTCAACAAAGTTGTAGAACAAAAGTTGTTCAGTTTGATGGGTAAAAGCCAACCTTGAAGTATTGTCACACACTTCTATTACACCCTGTATATACCTGGGACAAACAGTCCAGTTAGGTAGGTCCAGCTTTGAGAAAGAGATCAGCCGTCGAATCCAACTTGGCTGGGCAGCGTTCGGGAAACTTCGCAATATCTTCACGTCCAAAATACTGCAGTGTCTCAAGACTAAAGTCAAAGTCAAAAGTCAAAGTCAAAATATTTTTTATTTAAGTAGATGCTGTACGCATACTTTTAAATCGTCTTTTTTTCTACCTAGTACAAAGTTCCTACCACGCGGAACTTGTACACTCAACGTTTCGGGAAGTGATAGCCATTAAAGTCCATGACCAGTGTGTGTTGCCAGTGATGACATATGGATCCAAGGCATGAAGGCTTAAAGTCACTCAAAGGGCGATGGAACGTGCTACGCTTGGTGTTTCCCTACGTGATTGAATCAGATATGAGGAGATACGTAGGAGAACTAAAGTTACTAGCTCTTTTTGATTTTTTTTTCTCTCGAGGTTTCTCTGGGTTTGCGAATTTTTCGAATCATGGATTCGTTTTCGAAATATTAAGCTTTAAAGTGCAATTTTTTGTTAAAGTCATGTGCCCAAACAGCTAAATAATTATTTCTAGAAATGTGAAAAAATTCACGGCAGTAGTATATTTAACGAAGTTAAAAGGAAAACTATCACAGCTAAGTAGGCTTTACAAGTTAACGAGTAGTAGTCAGTTTTGTAAGACGGGAGGTTTTCCCCTTGAAGCAGTGTTTGTCGAAGTACTAAGAAACCCTACACTGCGCGTGGTCCGACACGCACTTGACCGCTTTTTATACAATAACACCACCCTTACTTAACGCGTTTTGACGGACACTTTTGTACACAGAGACAGATCTCCTTACATGTACCCTCCATAGCCAATTTTTTTCTAGTTATGGAAGCAATTATTTGTTCCAAATGAATTGGTATTCCTTTAATTGTCCGATAATTATCACACTTATCACACATAGTTATGGAGATATAAGCTCGAAAGAAGAGCGCGGCCGAATCAAACTTTCCCCGTTTTCCCTCGCCACCTTTGTGATGCCTCCCGATGCCTCCTGGGTTAACACTCAAGACCACCTAAAGAACAACTATATACCAAGTTTAAATCCTTGATAACACACACAAAACCCAATAGGTAGACACGTGACCGCGGATGATGCTAAGTGGAACATCAGGCAACTGCCATCTATATCTTGTGAATAGTAAAAAAACGTGCCACACGAAAAGAAAAGAAAGAGAGAGAGAAGTATTGATCCAAAATTAAAAACAGTTCTCATACAAGATGTTGCATGAAATCCCCAGCTATAGCTTAGCTGAATAAAGAACTCGCGGGGTGGCGCGGGCGCCGCGCATGCCGCATTCCCCCGCCCGCGCCCCCCGCTCAGCCCGCTCGCGAATTATAATTGTTATTAGATTATTACAGAAACTGTGCAACAAATTGACCGGGGATTTTTCTTAGTCTTAGTTTAAAAAAAATATTACTATTAGATTTCATGAAAATATTCGTAGTGTCTTTAATGTGCAAGGGTTAAAATCGAATAAAACTTAATAAAAAAATAAATAACGAAGTCACCTTGGAGATAATTCTCATGGTTATTGACAGTGGTTATGTACCCCCTAAGACAAAATATCACCCACCTTGCAGTATTTCTTTTCAAGTTATAAATTTTTAAATATATTATATTCAATATCTACTCAATGTTTTGATCTCGATCGGGGACGATTATAAATATAAATAAAACGTCTTATAAGAAGCCCTCATGTAAAAAATCACCAGTTTTCTATTTTTTGTTCACATTTAAATTTAATTTTGTTTCTTTAGGGGCTAATTATCGAAAAATTATCAAATACTCATAAGAGATTTTCATGAATTTTCATTTTGCAATTATTTAAGTAACATATTCTAAATTTTCACCCAAAGTGCATTAAATGTAACCTACTCCATACAAAAATTCGTAGATTGACTGGACTATTTTAGGTACAAACTCGGATCGAGCTGCATCGCTCGTTGATGTCTTTTCTATGGCCGAGCGAGACATTTTGCTTATTCGTCAAGTTACTCGTACGGAACGCAGATACCTATGCGGTTACAGTGTTTTACCACAAAATTCTAATTTATGATGTTGAATATGTAATCAAATAAATATTTTGGATTAATCATTCTTTTTTGTTATAAAACCTTGTGCAATGAAATACAAACAAAACGCACCACAATAAGTAGCAACAAAACGCACCGGGACGTCAAAAAAAAGTTTTGTGGTGAACTTTACGTCATGTAGGAACTAAAAATTCGTTTTTTGGGCAAAAAATCTCGATTTTCTGCGTTGATTTTGTTATAATTATTCAAGTGAAGTAGTTTTATATGTTCATAACAACATGGCATTCCTGTGTCCAGTCAGAATTAGAAGGGGAAAGAAAAAGAAATGTGAGTACCTATCGAGCTTTTGAGGAACTTTGCTATGTCATTGACCTCGCTTTCTACATAATTTTGTACCATTTTATAGGAAACTCGTCCTGTGTTTTATGTATGTATGAGAATCTACATGATCCCTTTTACGAAAGACCTGTTTCAATGATCTGATTTATAGGCTGAGTTTATAATTTCGAAATTATTGTTCCAAGTTCCACTATAGCTGCGAAAAGTACAAGCTTTCTTTTGGTTACCTTTTGTTTTCTTCTCGTTTTTATAGTTTATTTAATGTAATCTTTTGTTCACAAGTAAGAAAATGCTTCTCACATACATTTGAGTTTACTCACGAACTTAATTATTAAAAATGCAGAAATTATGTACTTATTAGATGGTTGGCTAGATGTCTGAGTTTTGTTTTTAAAATGCATGATTAATAATAAAATAATAAAGTGAACTAATAATAGAAAATATTGTAGCACACGAATCTAATAAATCTCCAAGCATGTAAGCTTTTGTGATTTCAATAAAAGAATCATTTAAAGAACAATATTTATTCTACACCACTACATCTTTTGTTTAAATACAACTAAAGTTTTTTCCCTTTCTAATTTCCTTCTTTTCAACATTACAGCTAGCAGTGGTGACTCGGACAAAGAGCTATCCCGGCCTGGATCGGGTCTTAGCCCAGGCATGGGCCGTATCACAGGCTCGGCAAGCATTGAGACTTTAGTACGAGTTGGCATTGAGAAAGAACACGGGCTGAGCCCTGACTCTAAGATGGTTGTGTTGCACGACTTTGCACCTTGTGTGGATGATGAGTTAGAGGTTTGTATTGTTAATTTTACTATTACTCAACATCAGTACCATTTGAATAGAGTCTTTACAAAGAGAAAATATATCATTGGCCTTTTGTCATCTATAACATTTCAAACTATAATGTTTCAATCTATAATAATTCAATCATTGTTCCTGATAGTGTTCGTATGGCCAGTACTAAACCGACACAGTAGAAGAAAATAAGATTACAGTTTACAGTGTAGGACTCCTTGAAAAGGTATTGAAATCATTACAAGGATCATAATAAGAATATATCAATAACATTGTAGTAAATATGTGTTTGTAGACACTGTTAACCAGTTTCATTATATTATGTAATCTGATCTCTCAGCTGTTATTACAAAATTTGGTTTTATATTGTAAATGTCATTTACAAAAAAAAAACTCAAATTCTCGCAAAGACTGGTAGTGAGAGAGGATTGGAAAACAAACTTGTTTCGTATTATAATTTTAACAAATAATTATTGTAAGTCATGAATTTTTTTCAGGTCAAAAGGGGTCAAATTGTTAATGTTTTATATAGGGAAAATGACTGGGTTTACGTAATAGTGGCAGAATCAAGAAGAGAAGGCTTCATACCGCACTCGTATTGTGCTCCGTGCGAACACCATGACTTGAAGAAAAAGCTACCAAGAAGCAGATCCCCTGCTGATCTAGCACATAGGGATGTTTCACAGTGAGTACAATACTTCATTGCATAGATAAAGTGCATTGCAGCTCGGCAATCTCCATAATGAATCCTCATAATGGTTTATTCACTGAATATGAATCACAACATGTTTCCCATCAGTTATAATGTTGACACTCTTCTATCATTACCACCCTTCTTTAACTTCTATCATTGCTGGGGTGAGGGGGCTCTTCCTATATCTCGGGAATGTAAGGCTATATTCCACCATTTAATTTTGAATCGTCCACTGCTCCTCGGTCTACCCCACTATCAGAACTTTTCAAATCACCTATAAAGCCTCAAATGGCTTAACAACTGTCCTCTAGTGATAGCAACCTGCACCAATGACCTCACGTGGCTTGCGAAGCATAGAAACGATCGAATAAGCATTAATAGATGAACCCATCCAGGTTATGCCCTTGTCTGAAGTCAGTTAACTACAGTCGTTGCAAGCCGCAATGAGCCACAGCACTCTTCTAAAAGGATTGAATCGTAAAATTAACTGAGAAAAACTTCATTAGCTAACCGACCCCCTGCATAAAGTTATCAGGATCTGTACTTTTCCTTTTCCAGATTGTCAGTGTCTGACGGGGCAACCAATGATGGCCACTCTGAGATGGGCAGCGAAGGCGAGGCGTGTCCCTTCAGCAAGGATCCCTCTGGCCGCTACGTGGTGCTCTACACTTTCACAGCTCGCGATGAAAATGATGTGGATGTTGAGAGGGGGGAGTTCGTCACAGGTATGTTATGTTATCACTTTAAGATTGCGTTAATCGTTAATAATCCATATCGTCCTCATTGCTAGGGCACAGGTCTCTTACCATAACTCGGGAAGGTAAGGACATACTCCTCACACAGTGGCCAAGTTTGGAATGGTGAAGATTGTGCAGTTAGTGGCTGCTGATATGAACCCTGATATTAACGACGGGCTTGTGCCTTGTGAAGCACGGAAACAGTCGAGATCTATACCATTAACAGTCAAACCCATCCAGCTTATGACCGTGTCTGTAGTCAGTTAAACTGCGTGATCGACGCGAACTCGAAAACCGCATTGAACCACGATTGCATCATTACGCAAACTAAATGTACTATTTTATTTCGATTTTGCAGTGCTAAACAGAGAAGACCCTGACTGGTATTGGATAGTGCGAAGCGACGGACAAGAGGGCTTCATTCCCTCCGGCTTCGTGTATCCTGCTGTAGTACAAGGTAGATAAAGAAAGAAAACCATAAAGTTGTCGCACAGCTGGTCTATCAACCTATGTAACTTACGTAATTATTTTTTTCCCAGCATCACAACAAGACAACACACAAACACCGCAGTCGCCGCCAACAATAAACGCGAACAACACTTTGTTGTCCAACAACAACAGTCTCAACACAACGGGACAGGATAGTGACGGGCGATACCACGGGACGGAGCTAGTCATGCTTTACGATTATAAGGTAACCGCTAGTCTATCGATTGAACGTCTTGTAGGAAGTCTTTTTTTGTTTTTCGAAATAACGTAGGGAATTATCAATATACATCAAAAAATTATTGCTTGCTAGTGCTTAATTTCACTACATATGATTTTTTTTATTTATAGAAATTTCTATGAGTATGAAAACTATACTAAGTTATGACGACACATAGGTTGCTATTTCAAAATTTTTTTTTGAACGAATTGTATTCTTTGAAATTTGATAAAAAGTAACTCGGATAACTAATAGTCAACTACCCTATTGCATTTCTTGCTAATTAACAACGCCTCTGTGGTCAAGTGACTAGTCTAGTAGTGGAGTTCACGGGTTTGATTCCCGGCGGCTTGCCAATTGTTAATAATAATAATAATATCTGGGACAAATTACACACGGTCATCTGGCCCCAAACTACGATTCCCTGTATTTATACTTTTAAATACATACATATATAGATATAATACACCCAGAGCAAACAATTCTGCTCATTACAGAAAAGTTTGCACTGTACCATCGTACCTACAACTCTCGGATCAGAGGTCAGGATCGCTAACCACTTAGCCACCGAGTACGTCGATAAAAACACTTTTTCTCTTCCAGGCCCAAGCACCCGACGACCTGTCAGTGAAGCGAGGCGAGTGGGTATACGCAGACCTCACCCAGCAGACGGTGGAGGGCTGGCTGTGGGCCCACGCGCCCAAGTCGCGTCGCTCTGGGTTCATCCCCACCGCGTACGCTCGTCCCCCCCACACCACCGCCCTCTGACGGCAGCTGTAGCTATAGAACATTCCATTAGGGTGTTAAAAAAAGTCCGTTTGAAATTTTAAGGGGTTACTCAGAGTCAAGTATAGACAGGAAAGTAATTTAAAAAATCCGATCTACTTTTTTTTCTCAATTTCCCATACTAAATCTGAATAGTAAATTAAGAATTTGGATGGGAAACTGAAAATGAAGTTGTAAGTCGGATTTTTTTCAATATTGATCCTGTATTTTATAATTTAGTCTGAGTAACCCCTTAAAATTTCAAACGCACTTTTTTAACAACCTGTAGATCATTCCAGATGACGCCAGTAGTAACGGCTAATCATCGATATGCTGTTTTTCAATATCGATGCAGCTAATAGAACATTCCAGAGACATAGTCATAGAAAAAATCCCTTATTTGTTAAAACTATTTATAACCTGTGTATAACAAGAAAGGATGTAAAAGCAGTCAACTTTTACGACTTTTTCAAATCGCAGAAAAAATCTTTATGGACCCTTTAATCCCTTTCGGCCGCGTACGTAACCGGAGGTTCGTAACCAGTTGCGAACGAAACATAATATTAATTCAAATTGGTTAGCTCAGATTATTATTTTTTGATTTGATCTTAGTCGTGAAATAGAAAGTTGTTCAGTCAGTACGATGCCAATGAGTCAGACAGCCAGAGTAATGTGGTAGTAAGCCAGCATTATACACTATTTCTTACTTTTTAACGTTTTTACTCCTTCAATTTTCCGTTTATCCAGTCACAAAATAGATATAATAAGGTCCGCTCAATACGCTCACTAAAATCGTAAGCTTACATCTATTTTGTGATCCAGTGCTACTTCAGCCAGATACAGCTCACAGGTAGATGGGAATAAAACTGCAAAATGTCCGCGAGTGACTAGTTTCTCCAGTGTTAACCCATATCGTCCCCACTGTAGGGGCATGGCTCTTTCCAAACCTCGGGAAGGTATATCAACCTTCTCCCCAGTATATCACTAGAAAATTGGAATTATTTCATACCCTTTGGTTCTAATTCCAAATCTAAAATTAGTTTCCAAGGGGCCGTTAAACATTTATAGTTTTAAAAAGGTTAATACATTCCTGATATTTATCTAACTGATAACTTTTGGTGCCAACATTTTGATATAATGCGTAGTACGTTAAGTCTTCCCATAAGCTAAGATTTATATTAGTTCTATTATTGTCTATACACAATGTTTCAGTGAACTGTAAATTTATCCGTCCAAATTTGACTGACTTTAAAATTACGCTTTGTAATTATATATTTTTAACAGTAAGTAATTAAGAATTTAATTATTATATTCTTATCCATCTACTTTTTATTTTTAATAAACAATTTTTCTATTAATATCTTCTTTTTTTCATTCCAATAAGTAATACCCAAGTTTCCTACATAAATAACAAATTTATTTACACTAGATTACATTACATTTACAATTCAGTAGTAATAATGTTTTTCTTCTTCTTCTTGGCTTGTTGTTTTATTTCGTCCTTTATAGTCCATTCTTCTAGTTGCTTTTCAACTTTTTTAATATCTTGCTCTGTCACCGTAATGGGCAATTCTAATTCTATTTGTTCACTTCTAATGAACTTCAGGGCCTCTATTTTCTCTTTCAGGAAAGGTCCTTGTTGGCTTTCTAGAAGGTTTCTATAGTCGGCCAGTTTGTTGTTGCGAATATCCTCGCAGTGCATCTCTGTTAGTTTGCGGAGTGATTCTTTGCGTGACAGTTTGTGGAAACTCCTGTGAAAGAAAAAAAAAAGATTAATGATATCAAGCAGTCACAGCAAAATGTAGATATTAAAAGTTGATGAATATAATCGCACCGAAAAACGCAGTGTAGGCAGGCCACCCACTTAGTAGACCGATGACCTGGTAAAGGTTCCGGGAAGCTGCTGGATGCGGGCAGCACAGGACCGGTCGCTGTGGAAATCCTTGGGGGAGGCCTTTGGTCCAGCAGTGGACGTCTTTCGGCTGATGATGATGAATATAATCTATATGTATTATACAAAAAAGAACTTTGTTTTACTCACTCTGGATATCCTTTGTATTCAATGTTCAACTTCTCGAGCAACCATTCAAACTTCTTGTAGTCATATTGTCTTAGGAATTTGAGTAATTGCTTCCTCTTGTCAATCATTTCTTGTACTATTTGCTGAAAGAATTACAAATCAATAATGAAATGAAATCAGATGATTTATAAATGTTCCTTCAATACTGTTTTCAAAGTTACTTTTAAATTTCTTTTTTTTTATGTGGTAGGTGGCAAACAAGCAGAGGAATCACCTGATGGTTAGCAATTACCCCCGCCCATAGACACCCGCAACACCAGAGGAGTCATAAAAAAATAAAATATTATTATCAAGGTATGTAGGTACCTTAGCTTTTGAATTCCTTGGATGCTCCTCCATGGTTTCTTGGAGACATCTGATGTGGGCTGTTAGTTTTGCAACTGCAAACAGAAAAAAATATTGTTTACTGATCAGCCATATAAAAGTTATGTAATACCTATCAGACATCAATTACTGCCTGGTTACAAATTGAAGTAAATTTTGTTCAGTTAGAATCATTATAACTTTAATTCTACATTAATTACATTAATAATAATAATAAATAAACAAATATCTAGGACACATGGTCATCTGGCCCCAAACTAGGATTCCCTGTATTGTGGGAACCAGAGACTGATATACGTAAAGATATATGTTTTTAAATAATGCATTATTTTCATACAGGAGGAATAAAATTGATTCGGTGGTGGTAGCTCAATGGTTAGTACTCCTGACGACTGATCCGAGTCGTGGGTTCAATCCCCACCCAGGGCAAACATTTCTGTGATGAGCAGATTTGTTTGCTCTGTGTCTGGGTGTATTATATCTAGATATATATGTATGTATTTAAAATGTATATGTGTATATATATCAGTCTCTGGATCCCATAATACAGGGAATCCTACTTAGGGGCCAGATGACAGTGTGTGATTTGTCCCAAATATTTATTATTTATTTATTAAAATATGCTGTTATCAACTTACTTCTAGTTTCAGTAGTCCGCTCATCATAAGAGTGTCTTCTCACACGGCCCACCAGCTCTTTCGTCACCAGCAAATGGTATTGCTTACGACCTAAGTGTGCCACTGAGAAAATTTTCTTTACAGATTCTGGAGCACTAAAACGAATATACATACCTACTTAATGTTTCTGAGAATTATAATTTATTACTAAATTCAAGTATTAACTAAAAAAACATAATTATAATACATTTTATTGATTGATTGAAATGAAAAAAAGTGTGGTATGCTGTTGTGTCAGTTAGGAACTAGAATTTCATACTTAAGTACTCAAGGATTTTTTTTTTCATTTCTTCCAAAACAAAACTTTGAATTAAAAAAAAAAGAGACATTCTATATAATGTGACTTGAAGTGGAAGTTTGGCTATTACAATGATAAAGTGTCTAGCAAATAAAAGGTGAAACAATTTGAGGTTATGTTTTTTTATTAAATTAATCCACCACCTGAAATGCATAAAACCAGTACTTACTCCTTCAACTCTTCACTCAAAGCGAATTCTTCGGCTATAGCAGTTTGCGGAATATCAGGTACACCCTCCAGATCGCCTGACTTCTCTGGTTTGTAAGCAGGAACATAATCGGGTCTTACCCATTTAACATTCACCGTATGTTTTATGCCGCGAGTTTGAATAACCGAAGATACAAATCTCCGAAGCATTGTTCTGTCTGACCAAAGTATCCTTTACGCTTTTTCTAAAGGTTTTTAGATCAATCAGAAAGGAAAACAACCTAGAAGTCGTTCCAAAACCAAGGTAGGGTGAGGTAGAATTTAACTCGGAGAAATGAAAGAGACGTAGCTATTTTGAGAAAGAGAAAAAAATATGATTTTGGAACGCTTGCGAGTGATTCCAGAGTGACAGGGTAACAAACGTCATCGAAAATAATTCAGAAAGGTTTCTAGCTTTTTTGGGTAGTATTCTGTCTTATTTATGGCTTTAACACCTTCGCAGATACAAGCAATCGTATTTCAAAACAATTCCGAAGATAAAATGTTTGTATGTCTTAGTCTGTTTGACATTGACTACGAACTTCCCGCCGAACCTTAGGTTGCGTTCCAATACCAAAGATTTCACTCGGGGTGATGCGAATTTTACCCTAAATCGTTCCAAAACCGAGCCGAGTGAAACCGAGGGTAACCGAATGATCGCCTGACAGTTCTCCGTCGGGATTTTGGAACGCCTTCGTGAATGCGATTTTCACTCTGACAAGTGCGATTTTTAACGCTGTTTGATTACCGTTAAAATTCGCCTGACAGTTTATTCGGCGGGAAGTTCGTAGTCAATGTCAAACAGACTAAGACAAACCAACATTTTATCTTCGGAATTGTTTTGAAATACGATTGTTTGTATCTGCTAAGGTGTTAAAGCCATAATTAAGACAGAACACTACCCAAAAAAGCTAGAAACCTTTCTGAATTATTTTCGATGACGTTTGTTACCCTGTCACTCTGGAATCACTCGCAAGCGTTCCAAAATCGTATTTTTTTCTCTTTCTCAAAATAGCTACGTCGCTTTCATTTCTCCGAGTTAAATTCTACCTCACCCTACCTTGGTTTTGGAACGACTTCTTAGTAGGTCGACTAAGGCCCGTTCCAGAATAAAGATGATGATGAATGATGATTTACCTAACAGGAGTCTGTCTCTTTCACACTTCAAAGATTTACAGTTGGCTATCCTGCTTTTATGGTAATAATCACTCTCACTAAAGCATTCTGGAACGCTCATTTGTTTGGCATCAATGACATTATTTGACAGAAAAATATTTGGACTTTTATTATATAATGCTTTGGTTCGTAGTCATTTTGATTATGGTTGTGTTATTTTGGAACCGTGTAGTAAAGCAGGCTTAGATAAACTGGACCTGATCCAAGCTAAGTGTCTCCGCATTATATTAGGTGCCATGAAATCTTCCCCCAAAAATGCCATGCAAGTTGAATGTGTTGAGCCTCCATTAGATTTACGGAGACAATATCTATCAGATCGTTTTATTTTTAAATTATCTCAGTTTTCCTCTCACCCTTTACTTAACCGTTTGAAAGTACTTTCCAGGCTTGTTGATTCTGGTGGATACTGGTCACATAAGGTCCCACCGAGAATCCTGGAAAGTTTGAAGAAAATTAATAACCTTAATTGCCCTATTTTTCAGTCCCATGTTCATCCTGTATTTAGTTGCCCTTATGATGCATTAGTTTATAAACCCCTCATAATAGATTTTCAAATCATGAAAGATGACCCTCATGCTAATGATTTATTTAAAATTAAGATTGCTGAAGAGTGGCAAAACTGGTTGATATTCTTTACAGATGCCTCCAAAGTTCCGGATCAGGGTGGCGTAGGGGCGGCGGTTTGGATCCCCAAATATAAAATCGTTCTTCGTTTTAAATGCCCACCTCAAGCTTCCGTGTTTACTGGAGAATCTGTTGCTATCCTAGAAGCTATTTCTTACGCTCAATCTCACAACATCAGTAAAGCCTTAATATGTTCAGATTCTAAAAGTTGTATAGAGGCTCTCATGTCTAATTCCTTCCGGTGTAAAATCAAATCTCCTCTTATTTTCAAAATTAAAACTCTTTTATTTCAATGTCACTGTAAGGGTCTTCAAATCGCTTTGACCTGGATCCCAGGTCACTCCGGTATAGTAGATAACGAGTGTGCTGATTTCTGGGCTAAGGATGCTATCATGTCTGGTGACCTCAATAATTTTCAAAATTATTCTTATGATATCATATCGATGGCTAAATTACATCTTAACCAAACATGGACCAGTCGCTGGGAACAGTCAAAACTGATCACTGGTAGATATTATGGGCAAATTCAACCCTACATCCCTGTTAAACCCTGGTTTTTCCGCTACAGAAACTTTAGCAAGCAAGTCACATCTACAATTTGCAGGTTACGCCTAGGTCACGCCGTTACTCCCGTTCACCTCGCCAAAATACGGATTCGGGATCACTCCTTGTGTGAGTGCGGTTTGGATGAAGGCAATGTTGACCACATTTTCTTTAGCTGCCCTCGTTACTCTTTTTCTCTTTACGATGTGCTCCCTCCTGATGTCCCGCGTCCCCTTAATATGTCCTTCATCCTGGCTTCAGTTAATACTCCCCTTGTGAAATATTTTAGTAAATATATAAACTTGTTCGAAATAAAATTGTAACTGTCTCAGTGAATCTCCCTCATAACTACCTATAATGTGTGCTTTTTGTTCGTCCTGTGTTGTTGTAGTTAGTATAAAATCGCTTTTGTATTGTTCTAGGTGGCGGTCTGTTTGTGCGGTTAAAAAAAAAAAAAAAAAAAAATCTCAATATAAAATTACCTTCAGTATAACCGAACATTTTCTTCTTTAAATTTAAATTATTTCTACGTTGACGTTGGCGGAATTATTGTGGCCAACACAATAAAAGGCCAAAAAAAAAAAAAAAATTTGGACTTTTTGGCGGGAAATCGCGGCAAGAGTTTGTCATTTTTGTTTTATTATCCGAAAAAATAGATATCGTGGTTTTTAATGCATAATATTGATAGTGTATTATTCAATAAAATGCCATTTAAGTGTCTCATATGTAGGATAATGAAATAAAAGTGTGTAGACTGTGTTTCGAGTGCTCTCAAGAAGTCCATGAAATCTTCATCAAAAGTGCTATCATTTTGCTGAAGAATAGGAAAATTTTAATACAAAAGAAATGGCTTTGGCCTCAATTGAATTTTCCTATAAAGACGAAAAGATACGGAAGAACTGGCTTTTGGCCTTTAAGCCTTTAAATAGAACAGCAGATTTACAACAGACTAGGCTCTGATCCTTTGCCTTCCCCATCTCGGGGTAAAAAAAAAACAACAACAGTAAAATATTTTTAGGGTAGAAACACATTGTTAACACGCCACCCCACGTGACGACACAGTGAAATTGCAGTGAAATGTTACTTAAACGTCTTTGTGACGACACTTCACGCGACAACACGCATATGCATATTTAATATATACAAATTCTATGGCTAGAAACATACTGTCAATACCCGACAACACGTGGCGTGGAGTGACATCGGGTGTTGACAGTATGTTTCTAGCCATAGAATTTGTATGGACTAGATATGCGTGTTGTCTGTTGTCGCGTGGGATGTCGTCACGTGGGATGGCATGTTAAAAATATGTTTGTGCTCCTAAAAGTTAAATAGCTTGGAAACTTGTACCTTTGCCAAATTCATAAACAAAAACATTTCAAATAATTTGAAAATTAATGGTAAAATTCGGTCCAATCAAACGAATTTTACCATTTATTGGGGCTTCTTTTCTAGGTAAAAGAAGCCCTAATAAATGGTAATTAGAATTGGAATTAGGTACCTACCTACTTACTTAATTGATAGAAAAGGCAGTTGCAGGTAGTCAAAAACATTTTTTATCAGTTATTAGCGCTATTTATTTACCTATTAGATATATTATAACTTCAATGAAGTGACGCAATAAACTGATGGACTTTTGATGCCAGTATCTGAAATAAAATAAATATAATGACGTAAAAACAGTCCGGAAGTCGCAACTCGTAGTATTGGAAGGATACCCGACACGGGTGGAATAAAATGATAGGTAATCCGCGTGTTAGCCGCACAGGAAACCGTTGGAATCCGATAATTTGTGAATTCATTTAAAATAGTTAGCCTTACATAAAATTAATTAAGGTTGCGACTCGTGTTCAATCTTTCGTTTCCATGATCATCAGTTCATCACAGACGATTAAATTCAATACCTAATCAACTGACATTCTGTATAGAGACTAAATTCTGGTAGCTATCCGTAAGGTACGATTCGCGGAGGATCCAACTTTTTTCAGTTTCCCATTTAGAATGGGATATAATAGATCTGAATAGTGAATCAAGAATTTGTATGGGAAACTGAAAAAAGCTGAGATCGGATTTTTTAATCCGTATTCTATACTTGATTCTGAGTAACTCCTTAAAATCTCAAACGCACTTTTTAACAACCTGTAGGTATACTTACTTACGTTCCTTAAGGAAAATGCTTCAAAAGTAACGTTTAACGTTTTGTAACGTTTTCAGTTCGTTAGCGATTAAAAAGTCATTAAGTATGAATTTCTGAGCATGTACTTACTACTTTTATGACAGATATTAAGTACCTTATATTGACTTCTATTAGGATCTGATTCGATACCCATCAGCACCGCCATGACGGGTCTCCCATGAGCACACTGAAAAGGGGTTTTGCATTTGGACAGAAACTTTAGGAGCTCCATACATTCGTGCATTGACAACTTATCACCGAACTTAATAGCATATCTGCAAGCCTGTAAAAGATACAAATCGCATTTAAAAACTGCTATCCAGATCGTGTTTACTTACATACTTATCAGGTCTACGTAGCAGATCCTCCCTGGTCAGTTTACTTAATACTTAATGAAATCAGCAGTGCAAGTGCATCAAACTAAATGCTCCCAAAAGAGATGCAGAACAGAGAGTTGGTGATTTGATGTTTGACGTGCCACCAAAATGAACAGACCAAAGCTGCCCCCATAAGAAAGAAGGCCGCAAACTATATGGAGCACAGGCCTTTGCCATAGATTTACATTTAGTGACTCTCAGTCACATCTAGCGACTTGCCTAGTTTTGCGGGATTCGCCTAACACAACAGCGGACGTAGAACGACATAAAACTTAGCTTGGTTAAGGCTGTATAAAATTCTTGAAGTGTGACTACCTAGATGTTTTATATATCATTAGCTAATATAATCACGCGATGTTAGGCACAAACCTCACTAAACACTAGATCCATTATGGATTTCGGATAAAGCGTTATACACCCTTTTTGAGTTTTTATTGCTTGTATTTCCTCCGATATCAGATTTCTTACAGCTTTCATCACCACATCGACCTAGAAGGAAGAATATATTGAAGTGAATAATTACACTATTTTATTTTGAGATAGAAACAAAAATTACATTGAAAACTTAACATTATATGTAGAGACTAACAGACAACCTTCACGTTCATCATCATCATCAGATCAGCCGGAAGACTTACATTGTTGATATCTCTGATCGTTTTTTTTATCAAGAATTTCTATTAATAATAATAATAATAATAATATTAAGCTGCGAAGTTTTTGACTAATCATAAGTTAATTCTTCTTTATTACGTACGTATTACTTACTTTTCACCCGCGACTTCGCCGCGTTATCATCGGTTTTGTAACTTTCATCCCCTATTTCACCCCCTTCAAGTTTATTTTCGCGACAAAAAGTAGCCTATGTCCTTCCCCAAGGCCCGGCCCCAACTATTTTCATACCAAAAATCATTAAAATTGGTTCAGCGGTTTATAGGCGTGAAAACGTAACAGACAGACAGAGTTACTTTCGCATTTATAATATTAGTTTGGATAGGTAAGTCGTATAACCCAGCTATCTACTCAAGGATGAATGACAATGTCTAACCTGCCTAGGGTTCTTCCCAAGAATGGCTTCAGGTATGCCAGTAATTTTCACTTCTCCATTGCTGACGACGATCCACTGAAGACCTAACTGAGTGAATTTTTGCCTATAATTGTGCAAATATATGACTTCTTCTTTAGTGAGCTTTATCGGCATTTCATCTAAGGCAATACTTATCCAGTTGTCTTCAACGAGGTACTCTGTACAAATATTATTGTTATTATATCTAATTAAAATGAGCTTGTTTTAAATAAGCTCCAAAGTCTGGAGCATCGCCGCAAAGTAGCCTCTTTATCGGTTTATTATCGAATTCATTTCGGAGATTGCGCTCAAGAACTACACGACCTCATTCCCCCAGCTCCATTCCACCTTCGGTCAACCAGGCGCAGGGAGGCTTTTCATCCCTTTGCGGTTGACATTCCAATCCTACGCACGAAGCGGTATGCTTCCTCATTTATCATGCGAATTGCGAAGGAGTGGAACTCCTTACCTGCGTCTGTATTTCCGGACTCCTACAATCTGGGGATCTTCAAGGCGAGAGTGAATAGGCATTATTTGAGCTTGCGTGTACCATCCTCGACTACATCATCACTTTCCATCAGGTAAGATGTAGTCAAATGCACTCAAATTTTTAATAATAATAAAAAAAAATGTATCTCAATTATTTAAACATCTATTACCTAGTATGATTTCAAAAGTGTGATAGTAACATTAGCGAATATGGTAAAAGATGGTAAAATAGATGCATCTTTCACCATCAGTGAGATAAGTAAGGGATAACCAAGGGCGTTAAAAAAAGTTGTGCATTATAAAACCCAAATTAAAATGGCGTTTCTTTCAGAATCAGTTTTTTATATAAGTACTAAATAATGACTAAACGTGTGGCTCTAT
The DNA here is from genome assembly GCA_958295455.1 of Coleophora deauratella. Taxonomy (NCBI): domain Eukaryota; kingdom Metazoa; phylum Arthropoda; class Insecta; order Lepidoptera; family Coleophoridae; genus Coleophora; species Coleophora deauratella. Next base: position 4,354,640 of record OY282409.1, on the reverse strand, counting down.
ATTTAGCTGGGATACATCAAACACGATTTATTCTCATATAAAACTTATCAGGCTATTAAGTTTTAAAAAGTGACTAACCAGTTAAGTTTTTTTCTAATCTTATCCTCTCGTGTACTGCATGCTGATCAAAAAATACCAAATACTCGGATACATCAGCGGATTGATAGCATCTGCCTTTTATCTTTGCTGCAATAAATTTACAGTCTACTTGTCGAAGCACCTGCAAGATAAACTCCTTATCTTTATCATCTATCAATTAATGTAACGGAACACTTTACTACAATTGTTAATAATTCTCTAGGGATCAGAACTTCTACTTACAATAGCTTGTTCTAAACTTTCACCGTTGAACACTAAAGATGCGCTTTCCTTGTCTAGTCTCTCATTTACTTTTGCAATATGTTTAGTTTTGAATTCCTTCACATGCTGAATATTTGGTTCAAATATATCCGATTGAATTTTTACTTTATTCACAAATTGCTTGTAGATTGACTGAAATGGTTTGAAAAATTGTTTAACAGTTTGTAATTATCGTAATATCAAATACTTATTACACTTGGTTCATTCGTTTTTAGATACTTACATCTTCGTAGTACTCGTTTTCTATATTATAATCACACACTTTTGTTGTTTCGCAATTCGAAAATATTGGTGAGAGTCCTGAAAACGTAAGAAAGAACCTAATAAAATAGAATACATAACATTTCCTTCCTCTTTGTTTTCAAAACATGACTTATCAGTTTACCTTTTGGAATAAAACGATGTCTCGTCTTGAATTTAAAGTTTTTATTTGCATTTATTTTTTCTTTATGACTAATCAGATCTAATTCATTTTCCTGTTCCATGTCAAGTAAAACATCCTCAGCTTGTTGTAAATTATTGTTTTTCTTACCAAAATATTGAGAATAGATTTGATTATCATTTTTAGATTGCTCATTTTCAATATGTTCTACATGTTGGTATGCATCTCTATCAAATAATACAGAATCAATACTGAAGTCATAATTGAAAAGTGAATCATTAAAATTTATTTTTATAATACTATCACCTTCTTGTTTATCTTGATTACTTTTCATTGTGGTTTCACAAATATTAATTGGTTCTATATCCGATTGATTCAATATAATATGGTCTTGTGATTTCAATACAAAATCTATATTCATGTTGTTTTCTCCAGAATTATTATCTTTTATGACCGATTCTTCATTTCTTTTCCCGTTATCAATAAAATCTATATTTTGTTCATTGTAATTTCGGCACTCAGTGGGTGTTCGTATGCAGTAGGTTCTTTGAGTCAGGGATACGTGGTTACTTTCTTGAAATTCATAATCTCCATTTCCACGAGATGCTTGTGATGTATTGGATATAACTGTATAAGTACCACCACAAACAGTACTGGATTTAATTACTCCATATTCTTCATGTTGTGGGTTATCAAAATAAAAACAATTATCTTGTGAACCCAAATCACTGTTGTTATTTCCCCTATTATTGCTTTCTGTGTAATCAATAACGAATGAATTGTCTTGTCGCCATGAAACATTGTTCCAATTGGCATTTAAATTAGATATAAAGGATTTCTTCCATTTATGCGTTTGTTTTGTACTTAAAAAATATTTGTTTAATCTATTTCCAATTTTGTTTTTGAATTTCTCTAACTTGGGTACACTAAAATTGTCCCGTGACTGTTTCGTAATGAAGTGTTTATTTCCTTTTCTAGATTCAGTAAATTCAAAACAATTGTTAGATTTTTTAAAGTCTCGTCTATTATGACTTCTGTTAGAATAACTATTACTAATTCTGTGTTGATGACTATTATAGGTGAATTTGTGAACATTGCTTAAAGTTTCATAATTGTTTGGATTTGGAATTTCACAATTTCGAACGTTGTCGCTTTCAAATAGTAGATCATTTTTACTTGTTTCAATTTCTTCAACATAATTATTCAATTGATTTGATACAGCATTTATTTTATTCGTATAAGATTTTGTGCACTGTCCTTGACTTTTTAAGATCGTTTGTATAAGATCGTATGAAGTTTTGCATGATTTTTCAGGCAGTTTTTTCCAAACTCTGTTATCTATACTACATGGATCAAATCTGGGTGGTAAAGGAATGAAGTCTTGAATTACTATTTCATCAACTTTTCTGCGAACTGATACATTTTCGTTATCTTTGACGACAGTGCTATAATGAACTGTCTCATTGACAAATATTTTACGTTTCCGCTTTTTTTGATAACTCATAAAATTTTCTACGTTTTTAGTTAAAATATTGCATCTTTGCTTTACAGATTCACTTTCATCCTTAAACCTGTTTAAAATGGGATCCTCCAAAGTCTTTCTTTTGTTAGCTTTTAAAACATTTTTGTTCTCGTGTAACATTTTCTTCACTTTTATATTTTTTTGTCCCATTTTATTCTTTAGTTCGTCATTTTTATTTTTAGTAGCGTACGTAGCTTTATTTTTTTGTTTTGTTTTGTGTCCTCGGTTCTCTTTGTCAATATTTTGTAAAACATTTGTTTTGTCTATCATTTTTATGATTTTCAAATCCTTGATATTATCTTCCTTTTGCTTCATATTTTTTTTCATATATTTGTTGTTTTTTTTATTTATTGTGTCTCCATTTCTGATACTCATAATATTTTTGTTGTGATCTCTTTTATCGGCTGCTGGTGATGATAAATTATTATCATTCATAATATTATTTGGAAAATAATCTTTGGGTTTTTCTGATCGTACTAAATTTATAACAGGAAGTTTAGCTATCCTTTTCTTGGAAATCCTTTTTATGATTTTACCTACAATCGAATAAAAAATTAATATTGTTATGTTCATATCATTCGTATTTTAATTTTAAAATTTCTTTACCTTTAACACCGTTCTGCATCTGAGACACTCTAGGCTTCCTTGAATTGCTTCGTAATATCCTATCCATTATTTTCTTTACTTGTTCTCTAGTTTCGTCTTCCTTTTTATTAGCTTTACTATCAGTGACTTTGTTCGTAGTTACTTCTTTTAAGCGGATATCCCCAACGTAAAACTTTACAAGTTTTTCAATTATTTTATTTATATATTGCCAATTTTTGAATTCCAAAGTTGATGCTTTTGACTTAAAGCTTATATCATAATCGTAGTAAGGGCATGTAATAAACACAAAGTACATAGGAACCGTATTTTTTGATATAATATTTTCTGGTTCAGCCAAATTAATCTGTAAATATTATTTGATAGTAAAGTTGTATTTAAAACAAAATTATGTAGGTAATGGGTTGGTAAGATTTTATTCATTCTTCTATATCAATATGATGTGTTTACTTACCTTAGATTTTGTCGTTTTCTTTGTATTTTTAAGGCCCAGCAACTTTATCAAATATTTATCTATCACTTTGTATATATTGCTACTATTAATGAATTTTCCATTCAAGTACATCCAATGGTACTGACTTATATCCTTATCTCTGTTTGTTATAATAGCAGTCACTTTGTACTCATTTTTCTCTACTTTTAATTCCTGTACGTCACTTTTTTCAACTCCGAACACTGTCGACAATGTTTGGTAAATATCTCTGTTTTTATGTAGCTTAAAAACTATTTCGTTTCTTGAATCATCTCTCAAACTTAACGATATGTTGTTGTGAACTAATGATAGCTGTTTCAGGAACGTCTTGATGTCATTAAGTTCACTCAGTGAATTTATAGATTTCTTCTGAATATGAAGATTATAAAGAAATCCTTTTATTTCCACCTAAAAGCGAAAACCTTTGTTTATTTTTACAACAATATTTAAAATTTTGGTAAATCTTGTATAGTACGTCCTATCCTACGTGACATAAAAGCTCTTCAAATACTAAATAAATATAAGTCATTATCGGTGGCCAATGTTGCGTTTTAATTCGGTGTGTCAGTGTAATTAGTACCTCTGATAAAAAAATACAGAATTTATGTTCTTTTCTCATAATAAAGAAGGCCGCAAAGTATATGGAGTTTCCTTAACCTTGTAAGTTGTATTATGAATTGAATATTGCCTCAATTTCTAAATGAACCACATTTGAGTTCAAGCGTTAGGGTATTTTTTAGGTCGTTGGGCCGCAATGACTACCTGCCTAAATTTAGCAAGCTAAATTACGGCCTTACGAGTGTATACTTTGCAGCCTTCTCTCTCATGAGGGCAGTGTAGGTATTTGATCTAACCATTTATATAAGCATGTTTAAATGTCTCACAGGATAGGAAAAAAACATCATTCTACGATACATTTAGCTCTCAACTTCGTGTAGGTGTACCATTCTTTTGTACGCAATTTTTAATACTTCAATCTCTTGCTAATGCCGCCCAGTAATTAACGTTCATTAATATTCTTAGTATTCGGCTACTCTTAAAATGCTGTCTGATCATGATCATCTCAGACCCTGCTCTATTAACTTACTATTATTGTAATAAAATAAAAGTATAACTTCTATAACTCTAATATATTATAAGACACTTACAGTTGTGCCTTTCGATGGTCGGTCGGTAGTTTTAGCTAATCTGTATTCGTTACTTTTATAAAACTCCTTGGTCCAAGTCTCTTCCGTGTCAGCGCACCTTGAGGTTATAGTCAATCTCCTTGAAACTTCTATGATACTCGCCAAAGACTGTCCTCGAAAACCATACCTGTTTGGGACTGATTTCAATGTAGAAATATCAACGCATTTACTTGTCGCGTGTCTTTGACCAATCAGTTTGAAGTCGTTTTTTGCTACTCCGATTCCATTATCTATGACCTGAAGTGAATTTTCGTCGATGTTCACTCGAATTGCTATCGATGTAGCTTCAGCGTCCAAAGAATTGTAAACCTACAAAAATATATATATATACAGGGTGTTAAAAAAGTGCGTTTGAAATTTTAAGGGGTTACTCAGAATCAAGTATAGAATCCAGGAAAATTATTGAAAAAATTCGCTCTTCAATTTTTTTTTTTTGCAGTTTTTCATACAAATTCTCGATTCACTATTTAGATTTAGTATGAGAATCTGAAAAAAATAATTGAAGAGCAGATTTTTTCAATTTTTTTCCTGGGTTCTGTACTTGATTCTGAGTAACCCCTTAAAATTTCAAACGCACTTTTTTTTAACACCCTGTATATATTTATTATAAAATAACTGCATAACACGATAAAATAAAATACACAATTTACCAGTTCCTCAACAGCATTCTTGTAATTACAAATCTGTGTCGACGCACAAAATAAAGACTGAATGTCGGGCGCTAATTTCTTCATAGCCATTTTGGGATATAATTAAATTAACAACTGTCATTTCGTGTACGTTTTCACAGAGTCATAGTCACACAATGACGGAATTAGTATTTTTTTGTTTTTATATCGTGACACAGCACAGACTTCAAATATGGTACGACAAAAAAAGACAAAAATAAAAAAGACTATTCATATAAATAGAATCTCTTTGAATAAAAGGACGGTGATGATAGTTTCAAAAAACAAAGTCTTAAAGAAATTAAGACTTTTTATTAGTCTGAGAAAAAAACTTAGGCATAGATTACCAAACATTGGTGAGTGTACATTCGACGGTCCCTACGTACAATACTACCCTAAAAGTCAAATTTTACAGGAGAGCAGTTTGAAGTTTTAAACGTGTGTAACTTTTGTTATATTTTTCATAAAGTGATGAAATTTTCCATATTACACGTTTAATATTATATGTTTTACAGTTTAAATAAACAATTTATTCAAAAAAAGTTATCCTTAGTCGATTTTTAGTCACTTACGCACATTTACGTCTAATTTTTAAATTGGATCCTAACCGTATCTGGCAGTTATGAAACTATACGTATAGGAAACATATGCGGGGGTGAAGTTACCTTTCCGATGTATAATCACTGAACTACCACTGCTGTTGTTATACAATATGAAACCCGCGTGACTATAAAAGCGCTCTAAGGGATTTGCGAGAAAGTGTGCACAGCGTGGCTGTACAATTTATTTACTATGAGATCCAGCAACTACAAAAATGTTGTTTTGGTTGACATCACCTTTTAAAAGTATAGTCTTTAAACTTCAACTTAACATTTTCCATCTTCATATAGGTATTTTGTATTAAAAACCTGTGTTCTGTGATCTGTGTGACTCTGGGTTGGACCCACATTCAGTCCTCTGTCTGAAATCTGTTTATAGTTGCAAATTGGTACATAAATTAGGTGAATTTTCAAATATTGTCAATTGCAGATTAAAAACCCTACAATGAACGTGATCAATCAATTAGATAAATTACATAATGTCAATGAGGCCAGAATTGCAGCTTAATTACGTAATGAGTTGAAGCCGACTAGCAGGAGATTGGCTTGGTTATTGAACGTATGCACTGATGAACGGATACATAGATTACTATGCCTACAGTATCTACGATAGGTACTTTATTAGAAGTTCAATTCCATAAACTGGCTGTGAAACTTACTCGGGGAAAATTGTTTTTATTTATTTATTTTTTATTAGGAAAACCAACAGAAGAACAACATAGATTTTATAGAAACATAGAGCCATGGTATGGTAAATAAATGGACGTAGTTATGCCATAACGATCCAACTGACTTTAAAGTAAGTAAGAGATAATGTACGTTATGTCACTAACACATTGTACACATTATCCCTTACTTACTTTAAAGTCAGTTGGATCGTTATGGCATAACTACGGCCAAACAGTCATTCTGTATACATATTTCCAGGAGTTGACTGCATTAAAAATAAATTACGAAATATTATTCACTAAACAGCTCTTTTATTGAATTTGTTAAAAAAACTTGACCACTTTCGTTTTTATTACATTTTCCATTTTTAATTTACAAGAATTTCGTAATCAGTATGCAAACTACTATATTGAACAATGACGTCATCGTACAAAATGTATTTTTTTTAGAACAGGTCGTTTTTGACATTTGATAAAAATTCAACTACCGGATTGAATAGTACGACTCGTGTGCTGTTAAAAAACAACATTCCCAGAGGAGTTTATACAATTAAAGAAATTCATTGTCTTGCCTTACAAATAATCAATAATTGGTAAAATATTTGTATGAATGTTTTTGTTGTAATCAATGATTAGAGATCATAGACACTATTCAGATCTATATTTATTTATTGACTGACTCGGCGGCTCAGTGGTTAGTGCTCCTGACTACTGATCCGAGAGGCGTGGGTTCGATTCCCACCCAGGGCAAACATTTCTGAGATGAGGAGATTTTTTGCTCTGTGTCTGGGTGTATTATATCTATTCATTTAAACATATACGTTTATGTGTATGTATAACAGTCTCTGGTTCCCATAATAAAGGGAATCCTAGTTTGGGACCAGACGACCGTGTGTGATTTGACCCAATTATTATTATATCAGATAGACTATCCAGAGAGGGTACTAGTTACTTGGTTATTCAGGAAGAAATTACACACGGTCAGCCGGCCCCAAACCAAGATTCCTTGTATTATGGGAACATACCTACACATGAATAGGTTTAAATAAAGATATAAGAGATAGAGATACAAATCTGCTCATCACAGAAATTTTTGCTTTCTATAGGAATCAAACCCACGACACTTGGGTAAGTAGTCAGGAACGCTAATCACTGTGTCACCGTGACGATGTGTCGTGTCGGTAAAAAAGATAAAGGACCAAACTATTATCAGTACTATGAAAGTTAGTTTAAATCTATGCTACTGATTTCTAATAACGAACGTTATCACGAAAGCCGATTTTTCTTTAAAAAAATTGTTTAGTTATGGAAATTAAGCCCTAAATCAAAAGAAATCTAAGAAACTTATTTTGTTTAAGTTTTAAATTTCTACTGAAATAGCCTTTTCATCATTAGGAATTGATGAATCCCGATTATTGTTACAATGATTTCGCCAACTACTCGTCACACTGAAAATGTTTTCTAACTGGTCATAACGCAAAAAACGTTGTTATAATTTGTTTTCATCGGTCATTTTATTATTTGATAAAGTGACTGTAGATTAAGATAAGTATTAAATATAGAACATTCATCGTGGAATTTATATTTTGTTTATTAATAATTTGAGTGCGTTTGACTACATCTCACCTGATGAAAAGTGGTAATATAGTCGAGGATGGTACACGCAAACTCAAATAATGACAAATATTAGAAGCAATAGTTTTACACTATGGAAAGGATTTTGTAAACTCTACAAAGAACGAAATCAGAGAACCATATTACAGGCTGACTGGACACCATTCATTACAACCCGCGCGTGCGCAGTGACCGGTTTGTTGCGTTTGCGCACAGACACGGACAATATCGAGGAAAGTCGCGCCAAGGTGAGTCCATTCTCTACTGCGCTGTTTATCTTACTACATAATTATTAAGGTAGACTATTCAGTGATAAACCAAAATTTAAGATAAAATAATTATTTTAAAATTGCTTTTAAGTTAACAATTGGTCGCGGATATTAATTTTTTAACTCCTGTCTGCATAAGTTCTCCTAGTGAAATAGCTTAAGTGATACTTCGATTCACATGTATCTAGGATGTAGCATATGTGTGCTCAACGCAACGCTGGTTTTTCAGCTGATCGATTTGTATGATAGGCCCTGTATCTAGTTATACTTTTATTTCTCCTGTGTTAAAATTCTACTCATCGCTTGCTAAACGTTAATAAACTCGCTGTCTGTAACGTAATAAAAACAGGTTTGTCTGCATAACAAAAAATGTATGAATACGTATCCTCGATTAGAGACCCTATTTTAAATCTGGGCGTTAAGGAAGCTTATACCAAAACGAAGAGCTTTAAGAGAAGTAGATATTATATTTAAGTGCAAGACCAGGCAACTGCTTTCTATCCCTATGATAGCACGGTTTAATTGTGCCTTACGATAAGAAAAAGAACATACCTATAGAAGTTTTTCCATTACCTATTATAAAATTCTACAGGTATATAGCCAAGATGGACCGCTGGATGGGAAAGACGGCTGTGGTGACCGGAGCGAGCGCAGGTATTGGTGCTGCTGTGTGTGTGGCGCTGGCCAACGCGGGGATGCGTGTGGTTGCACTCGCTAGGAGAGCTCAGCTTGTTGACGTAAGTATTAAAAACAGGTTCCCATTTAATTACTATCGGTGGACCGTCGCGGCTGGTGAAGGTCGCTGCGAAAGACCGGTTGTTGTGGAAATCCTTGAAGGAGTCATCATTATTAGTCAAAAAACATCAAATGGTAAACAAAGGCTTGTTTAGCAGTGGACGTCTTTTGACTAACAATGATGGTCATCATTATTAGTTACCATCCTATAGCGTCCCCACCCAGCCAACACCGACTAGCTGAATAAGTTTTGCATAAACGCAATTCTGGCGACTATAAGCTGCCAAGGTTGTTTGGATAACGTCTGTGTAAGCGCTTATACAGATGATATTCAAGCAATTTGGACACAAAATATCTTGCTTTAATTTGAATAACATCGGACCAATAGCCACATAGCAGCTGAATAAATACCACATAGAAGCTAAATATCTTCCGCATAAATTCTGATTTACCTTTTATCCAGAAATTAAAGCTCTGTTATGCAGCTGATAATTTTTGACCTCAGATATTCAGCTGATATTAAAAAAACAGATGTAAGTTGTAGTTTTATACAGAAATTATGCAAATAAATCTATGAAATTGACATTTTGTTTCTTTCGAATGGCATCATCGCTTAAAAAATTTGGTAGGTATAAGTAAATTGTTTAACATATTCAAAATACGTTCATAGTAAATTATTTAAACGCATGGCACTTTACTGTCACTTTACTGTCAATTGATGTATGCCGGTTAACAGCATAACGATTAAAATAGTGTATGTAGGTATAAGTTTCCTTTGTAATGGTGTTGATATATACAATGTGCCTCTTACTACGAATAAGTTTTTTCTATTCTACTCTATTCTATATGTTTACTGTGAAATTTTCAAGCGCCACAAGATAAAACTACAATTTTAGAAGTAAACATACGTGTAATAATATCTTAATTTGAACGAATAAAATTATTGAATACATTTTTGCAAATTTCAGTCCCGGAAAATAGTGAGAGTGATATTTTGTAAACCGCCATTGTTCCTTTTTTATTAAATCAAGTGTTTGATAAGACAAATATTATAAATTTTCATAAAAAGAGGTTAGGTAATCGCGGCGATATTCATTCTGAATATAAGTAGCTGTTTCAGTGATTTTCTTGCATATTTCTGCATAATAGGTCACATGCAACTACTAATCCAGATATTATTTGATTAAAAGTTCCACAATTATACTCTTATCCAGCTTGTTAGGGTTACATTTTAGGTAAAGTAAATAGAGATAGTTGATATTACATGATGTAATGTATAGTTCATTCCAATCAAAAAAAAGCAAAAGGTAAACAAACATAGTATGCAGATGACATTGACATGTGTCAGTTCCATAGTAAGTTTGTTTACGTTTTGCTTTTTTTTGATTGGAATGAACCATACAATAATTTTTTTATGTATGGAAGAAACTCGCCTCTTATTTTCAACCGACTTCAAAAAAGGAGGAGGTTCTCAATCGTCGGAATCTTTTTTTTTATTTTTTTTTATGTATGTTCACCGATTACTCGAAGACGCCTGAACCGATTTCAAAAATTCTTTTTTTGTTTGAAAGGGTATACTTCACAGGTGGTCCTATATAAATTTTATCGAAATCGATTCAGCGGTTTTTGAGAAAATCAACAAAACATAGCAAAATTGGAGTTGTTGCGATTGAAGTCGGTTGTTTTTAACGTATTCAGCGTGGTCAATTATATTTAAGAAAAACATGAAATGAAAATCCTCACATCTTCAAAAAACTTTTTTTTGGAACTTAAAAATTGGCAAACCATCAAAACCCCTTGCCCCTCCTGCTACCTTTCCCCTTCTGCCCCCTTTGCCCCTCCTGCCTCTTTCCCCTTCTGCCCCCTTGCCCCTCCTACCCTCTTCCCCCTTACCCCTCCTACCCCCTTCGCCCTTGCCCCTCCTGACCCCCTTTCCTTCCTTGCCCCTCCTGTCCCCTTTCGCCCTTTTCCCCTCCTGCCTTCTCCCCCTGATGTCCCCCTTCCCCCCTCCTGCCCCCACTTCCCCCTTGGCGCCCCTCTTGGTGCTCCCTTAACTCCCTCTTGGTACCACCTTAACCTGGGCGCCAAGGGGAGGCAAAGAGGGTGGCGCCATGGGGGGCAGGACGGGGGAAGGGGGGCCGCAGGTGGAAGGGGACAGGAGATGCAATGGAGGGGTAGAAGGGGCAAGGGGGCAGGAAGGGAAAGGAGGGCAATGGGCTGGAGGGCAAGGGGGTAATGGGTCAGGAGGAGCAAGAGGGCGGAGGGGGCGTTTACCTCCTGCCCTCACCCTTGCCCCTCCCACCCCCCCACCAATGACCCTCCTGCCCCCCCACCCTTGCCCCTTCTGCCCCCCACCCTTTAATTAACGATTAATTGTTATAGTCTATTTAGGGAAACGAGCTAGTGGAGCACTTTCTCTATCACACAATCGCTTACAAAAGACAAGGATGGAAGAGTGCGTCACACGAGAAAGTAGGCGTCAACTTTTGCTAAGAAACTAAAGACACGTTCACATACTAAGCGTTTCTTTTAAATTCTGACTGAACATTAATTTTGATATTTTAATAGAAATGTTTTTGTTTTATAATTACTACTTTCAAAACCTATTTGATATTCTTACTTATAATTATACATTTAAAGGAAAAATAAAGAAGGTATTTTGAATAAATATTAATTTTTATTTAGTTAAAATTATTAAACTTTGACCAGAAAAAAATAACAAATTATAAAAATAAAAAAAATCATTATTAGCTGTCACACGATGTATTACTGCTTGTTCTGTTGCTTAAAAAAAATATTCATCCTAAAATAAAGAAGGTATTTATTCAAAATACCTTCTTTATTTTAGGATGAATATTTTTTTAACATTTCCTTCTGTCAGTGCAGTTTTATTTTTGGCCTTTGCTATTTTGTCAATTGGAGAGATGGAGACGTCTGAACAGCACGAGTCGCACAAACAGACTAAAAAGTTGCGTACTGTGAACTCAGCTCTAGTGTCTTTACTCCGGCCAATGGCAGAAAAGTTAATTTCGTCGGTACTAGCTTGTCTCCCTGAATGGACTATAATTGCTACTACTACAATTAACAAATATATGGTATAGAATGTCATCTGGTTGTCATAATTCTAACATCAACTGGTAAAAATTCCATTTTCTAAGGTTATTGCGAAAATTAAGTCAATCTTTTGAATTACTAGAACTTGAATCGCTATTCTAAATATTTGTATTGTAATTTTCATCTAAAATATTGAGATGCAAAATCTTCATATACAAAACCCTCTTCAACTGCGTTGGTTTGACTCACACTTGGATCCGGTCTTGTAGTGAGCTATCTGGGTAAAAACGTAGTGTTTCATCAATTAATCAGTTTCTTTCTGAATAAGATTCAAAAATGTTATCTGTTACCGCTATAAGCTTAATATAAAAGGTAGTTGTACGCTTCTAGTGCAGAAGTCTCCTGTATAAGGGAGAAAAATTCTAAAATATTCAGCATCTGAATAAATTCGTGTGATTTGATTTACTATGCAGCTTCTTACTGTTTTACTACACTGTTTACCTAAGTTATACAGAACAATGCTGAATCGTCAGCTTCTATGCAGCTTATAGCTGTTTCAGTTGCTTGAATTTGAATATAGTTTGTTTATCAGTTCTACTCATGATTACTATTCAGCTTGAAAAAAGATAGAGAACTTAATACAGAAGTTAAGCTTACATTGTTATTATAGCCCAGAAACTCTATAATCAGGATAAAGCTATAACGTTAGCTGTTATACAAATGTAATAAAGCTTTAAACTGTTTATTGCGGTTTATTTTTACTGTTATCTGGCTTAGGTGTTGGCTGGGCACTGCTGGCGTATGGATCTCTTTTCATACCCTGCTGCGATGGTCTTATCATAACTAAGTCATAATTGAAAATCACATTTATGTGGCCTATTCCGGATTCATGAAGCCTCCTTATTAATTAAAATACATATTCATTGTTAACATGGGTCTTTCGTGAAGTAATACGATGCTAAGACACTTGCAGTCAGCTATTTCCAGCTAGTTTCAACAGATTATTAATTCATCTGGTTATATCCATCCAAGTTTACATCTTTAGATGAGCCCAAATGGATTTCTTGGATTTCTTCTCCATCGTTTATTTATTGGTTTTGCGACCTATAGAATGTTACAGAGGCAGACCTTTATCTATCACACTTTATCTTTATCTATTAAGCAACGGAGTGCAATCACACCCTCGTTAAAATCTCTTTGCTACTAACCCCTCACCATAATATCAAGAAGAGATATGAATTTAATACGGTTACTTAAATAGGCGTTAAACTTATTACATCTCAGTTTACCTTTTAATTATTATAACTAGGTAATTCATTGAAACTTCCAGAACCTAAAAGCGCAAGTAACCGGCGCCGGCAGCATCCACTCGCGCGCATGTGACGTGCGCAGTACAGAGCAGATAGACGCGGCGTTTCGGTGGGTGGAGCAACAGTTCAGTGGCGTTGACATTCTGGTCAACAATGCTGGGGTCTTCGTGCTTGGGCAGATTACTGGTAAGATAAACTCATTATTAAACATAAATGTACTTGTTTTTGGATTATTTAATTGTCTGGACGAAATCGCGATAAGTAGTATGATATGGGCAGTGGCACCCCAGCTTCTCCCTCTGGACCGCTTTTAACGGAGAGCAACTCGAATCGTCGGCTGCCAGAATATTTGAGATCGGCTTGACCCCTTGGCGCTGCGTGCGTAGAGATGTAGCCTCGCTCTGCATTCTTTATCGCTTGTACAATAGGGAGTGCTCTGAGGAATTGTTCGGATTGATCCCTGCCGCCTCTTTCCGCCATCGTTCTACGCGACAACAATTTCATCCCCATCACTTAGATGGTTGGCAGTCCACAACTGTGCGTTTCACTAGAAACTTTCTGCCTCGCACAACCAAACTGTGGAAAGAATTGTTGCCTGCGGTATTTCCGGACCAATACGACATTCAAACCTTCAATAAATGAGCGTACTCCCATATATTAAAGGCCGGCAACGCACTTGTGACTCCTTTGGTGTTGCGGGTGTCCATGGGCGGCGGTAATCGCTTACCATCTGGTGATCCGTCTGCTCGTTTGCCACCTCTGCCTTAAAAAGAATAGATAATAAGCGATAAGACCGCCCAAATTGTACCATCGCATGTTTAATATTATACCTTTTCTTGTTGTTATTTTTGTGTGGGGACAAAAAAGAGTATTATCTATCTGTCTATATTATAGACTGTATTATAACGACTACAATAAAATTTTGATACATACGATAATACCCTAGATAATGGTGTTGATTCGGTTTTCACACCAATGGTGTCAATTCGGCGTTTACGATTAAACGTATTAGACAGGACTAAACTTAATTTAAGCATCCTACCCTTGCCTTTTCGAAACAGAGAGAAAAAGACAAAACACTTAAATTAAGTTTAGTTTGTCAAATAAATTTAATCGTGAAAATCGAATCGACACGATTTTGGAATTTTATCCTAAAGAACTAAAAAAGTGATTGGTGTACTTCTGGTACTAATTAATTTACATATTTACTTTGCTCAAACCAATACATTGAACCGCTCAATCTATTGTGTATTTTAGATTCGTCTAATGTGACCTGTAAAAAAAAATTAAATGACTTCCTGCAAAACTTTTTTTTCTTACTTTTAGAGGCAGGGGTGAACCCACTGAAAGATGAGGATATCACATCTGTCATAGACTGCAATCTGAAAGGAATGATCTTCTGCACTCGCCACGCAGTCGCCTCTATGAAGAAACGCAGCGTCGATGGTCATATTGTCAACATTAACAGGTAATTGACCTTAAAGACATCGACTTTTTAATCTAAGTTGTTTCTTTATTGTATATTTCTATATCTATTGTATTTGTATTAAGCAACAACTTTATATTTATTCTATTTTTTCACCTTACTAATTTTTCTTTTGATTCGACTGCTACAGCATCTGATATATCGTTTGTAGTACGTTGCTAGCAATAGTCTATTCGTACAAACAGTGTAATGGGTAATATGGCAGCAATTTCGGCTTTATCTGTTTCGTTTTTATAATATCTGTGTTATAATGCGTTCCAGTGAGACAACAAGCATAACTGACAACTTGCAACATTTTTTCACCCAACATTTATGTGTGTTTCACGAAGGAAATGCAATAATAAAACACCGATACTTTTGCTTTTTTTATTTATTTAATATTTTATTCACAGTGTTGCAGGCCACTACATTCCATTCAGTCCTGAGTTCAACGTGTACTCCAGCTCAAAGCACGGTGTTACTGGATTCTGCGGCGCCCTCAACAACGAGCTGGCTCACTTCAAGAGCAAGATCAAGGTTACGGTTAGTATATTCTTTATTCACTACCCACATGTTAAAAGTTTGAAGCCTATGTGTCTGTCTTCTGTGGCACTGTAGCTCTCCAACGTGTGGATCGATGTGGATGCAGTTTTTTTCACTTGAACGCAACTTTCATGGTGGTGGTAGTTCTTTAACAATGTTTCGTGCAAAATTGGTTAAATTTCCTTCAGTTTTATTTGACTAGTTACCTTCCTTAGAGATGATTTGACATATGTGCACTTAGAAAAAAACTATGGTTACTATGGTTCGTTAGACGTTTTTTCATTATTCTTGGATCATCTGACTACTGAATAAGCGTGTCATCTGCAGTATGTTCAATATTTAACAAAAAAAAATATTTTAAAATATTTAATCATTAATCATTGTTTTCCACAGAGTTTGTCTCCAGGACTGGTGAATACTGACATGTCAGTAGGTGCCATAGGCCTGGTAGACTTTGAGCCTCTGAAGCCTAAGGATATAGCAGACGCTGTCCTTTATGTTGTATCCACGCCACCAAATGTGAACGTAAGTAGTTGCGAGTCAAAAAATATTTGGAAGTAGTTTCTTTTGGACCCTACGTTTCTTTTTTCTCGGCAAATACTTCCCGAAACGTTGGGTATACGAGTTCCAAGTGGTAGGCCTTTCGTATTAGGTATTCAAAAAGCGTAAAATTCTAACTAGTTCGAATAAACATAAACATAATAAACATATTTTGATTGATTTGAGTTTAGATTATACTTATTCATCTTCTCTTCTCTCTGTAGGTAATATATACCTACAAGAGATAGTAGCAGCAAAGGAAGCTGGGCAAACATTGTCTATCTTTTAATCTTGAACTTTAAAACTTTCAATGTGGATGTGGGTAATAAGATGAAACAACCTAATAACCACGATAATGACAGGTCTTGATTACATTTTCTTCGTCATCCTTCTATTAGTCTAATGACGTCCACTGTTAGACCATCGATTTCCAGAACTAAAGCGGCTTTTCGCGACCTTTGGATGAAGGGCAGAAAAGTTATCCTTTACACTTCGACTTCCGACAATGAGAACTCATATATTAATTACATGATCACATATTAATGTGCGATAAGTTTAATATTTTATTAGCATAGTTTCAAAATGTTAAACTTTCAACATATTTTCAGATAACACAACTAACTATCCAGCCAGTAGTCGAAAAGCGACTATAATAACTGAAAAAGTTAAATGAAACAAAAGCTTCGTTAAAAACTAAAAATATATTAAAATTTTACATAAAGTATGGCACGACAATCACAGCAATCAGAACTATGTGGTAGAAGCGGCAGAAGAAGACGAAGATGCTATGCCAACGAGACTCGTGCCAAATTGTAAGAGAGAGCGGAGAATGTCCATCTTGAGGGTCCAGAAAGGGTTGGCAGGCTTGTCGGAGCTGGGTTGAGACTGTGGAAGGAACAAATTACATATATTTTATTTGAAAAAACTGGCTTATATGTAAGTACAGAGTGGTCTTGAAGAAGGAAAGAACGGAAGAAGAAGGGAATCAAATAAACATAGACATAGACATATGTATCTATATTGTTGTCACCATAAATAACATAGGAACTGTGCAACTTTCTCCTCGAGGGTAGGTTGTGCAGTGCAGTATGCCCAGTTCTGTATGGAGCGTCACTCTTTGCTTTGGTCAAAAAAGATGGCGGTATACGACCTATAGCCGTAGGGAGTGTTATACGCCGCCTAATGGCAAAGTTGGGCTGTCGCGCGGTGCGAGAGGAAATGGCAGATCTGCTGCGGCCTCATCAGCTTGGCTTCGGTACCGCACTTGGTTGCGAGGCAGCGATACATGCCACTCGGTGCTTCGCAATGGACCCAAAGCGCGCCGGCGATGTAGTCCTGAAGTTAGATATTAAGAACGCTTTTAATAGTGTAGAGAGAGACGTGATGTTGGCCGAGGTTAGGGATAAAGTCCCGGCATTAAGCCCTTTCCTCAATCAATGTTACGCCTCTCCAAGCGATCTTTATTTCAACGGTCACAGGATTGCATCGCAGGTTGGCGCGCAACAGGGTGATCCCCTTGGCCCATTGATTTTTAGTTTAGCGATTAACGATGCCATAACTAGGTTGGAGTCACCTCTGAATATATGGTATCTTGATGATGGCTCCATCGGTGGGGCACCAGACATCGTTGCTAAAGACATAGAAGCACTGATTCCCAGGCTGCGTGATATTGGTCTCGAAGTGAATAGCGCCAAATGTGAGCTATATCCATGTGGAGATGCAGCTGCGGAGTGTATTCCGGCTTTTCAAGAGCTTCTGCCTAACTTAAGGATTTTAGACCGCAACTCATTTTTCTTGCTAGGGTCACCTGTCTTTCAGGAGGCGGTATCAGGAGCTCTCCAAAGCAAGAAAGAGATGCTCATCAGAACAAAGCAGCATCTGCAATTCTTACCGGCTCATGTGGCGCTCACACTTTTTCGTTGCTGCCTATCTGCGCCCAAGTTGGTGTACATAATGAGAACCTCCCCGACGTGGCTTTTTCCGCAAGAGGTTTCTGAGCTGGACAAAGTTCTTAAAGCCACGTTGGAGCTTATCCTCAACGTACACCTCAACGAGGCCCAGTGGCAGCAGGCATCGCTGCCGGTACGCCATGGGGGTCTAGGCATTAGACGTGTGCAGGACACAAACCTTTCTGCTTTCTTGGCCTCCTCCAGTGGGGTTGTCGGCCTAGTCACTAAAATACTCCACGTACAGGGTGACAATTTCGACATTCCCTTTCGGGAGGAGGCCCTCAGAGCCTGGGTTACCGTGTGTCCGTCCGCCGACCTGCCAGAGGACCCGTCGATACAGCGTCAGTGGGACGATCAGCTCTGTGGATCCCGGGCTGCTGAGCTATTGGAGGCGGCATCGGGAGCGGATGTCGCCCGACTTAAAGCTGCATCTTCTTCAGAGTCGGGAGCTTGGCTACGTGCTCTTCCGTCCCCCCATTTGGGAACCGCTCTTGATGACGGATCCTTGAGGGTGGCCGCTGCTCTCCGTCTTGGGTGTAACGTCTGTGAGCCCCATTACTGCAGGTGCGGGTTGCAAGTGGATGCGGATGGACATCACGGGTTGAGCTGCAAGAAGTCAGCGGGACGTCGACCACGACACCATATGCTCAATGAGCTCATCCGTCGTGCTCTCGTATCCGCCGGCGTTCCGAGTGTCCTGGAGCCGCCCGGCTTGAGCCGCTCGGATGGCAAGCGGCCTGATGGACTGACGTTGATTCCTTGGGGGCGTGGGCGTTGTTTGGTGTGGGATGCGACGTGCGTAAGTACATTCGCACCCTCCCATTTGGCCTGTACCACCCGCGCAGCGGGTTCAGCTGCCGAGCGGGCTGCCATTAAAAAACATACCAAGTACTCGCCTCTCAAGGATACATATACGTTCATTCCTTTCGCGGTTGAGGCGAGCGGCGTATGGTGCGCTGAGGCTAGGAAGTTTGTGGGGGAACTGGGTCGGCGCCTGATTAACAATACCGGAGACCCCCGCGCCGGATCGTACCTGGTGCAACGCATCTCGCTGGCCATTCAGCGAGGCAATGCTGCCAGCGTTATGGGCACATTTGCATCAGGGGCGCTCCGGGGCGGGCTTTTTGACTAAGGCTCAGGCTTTTATAATGCCTGAGTTGTAGAACGTAAGACTGTGCTGTATTATTTAATTTGTGGTATATAGGAATATTATGTAATATTATTTAATAAAACATAGGAACTTAGTTAAATATTTACATTCATGTGTATGTAGTGTATGTGCCAGCGCTGGTAAACAACAGAAACAAATGAATAGATCACTATATATGGCGTATGCACAGAAAGAACAAGAATGGTAGAATATAAAGGTTGGTTAATACAGTGCAAGGTTATAGGTACAGGTTTTTTTAATAAAGGAAATATAGCGGTATGTGATTGGAAAATTCAGATAAAAATGCTAAACGTAACTTACCAATTCCATTTTTTTGTTGTACCTAAATACTAATTATACTTATGACATAAAATAAAAATATATTTTAGTTTTGTACGAAATAAACTTATAATTGGTTATACCTAAATCATTAGTTTTACTAATAACACATTGCACTGGAAAATGCATAATTCCTTTCCATTTTTTTTTCTAAAAGCAATTCCACGATACAGATGTCCTGTATCACCGGTGGGAGCTACCACCAGAACTTCCCTTGGACATGTCTCCAAGTAAGCCCATGATGAAGCTGGTGAGGAAACCACCTGAGTCAGCCATCGGCATTCCGTTACCATCCTCCTCGGAGCTATTTTCTGGAGCCTGGAACACATCCAAGTAATGAAAAAAATTAAGAGAATATGTAATAATAATAAACCATGAAGAACACGAAATACGTAAATTAGAAACTGGTATTTGTTACAGCATTAGCTAAATTCATGTGAAATATCGATAAGTAATTAAAAAGTGTAGTGACAGTGACAGACAAAAAATACAATTCAAAGGTTTTACACATTCTTTTCAACACGTTTTTATTTATACTGCGTTTTATTTTCCAAGTTCTGGAAAGAAGCAGAAACATTAAGCATATGTAAGCACTCTCTACAGCCATTTGAGTGTCTCTGTGGATCAGGAAAACTTTTTAAGGTAGCTACCACGTCTCATTTACAACAGTTTCAGGTAACTACTTTACAAGTAACCAAAGATTGTCCAACCAAAGAAAGTATTTTAAGCACTTACCGCACTCGTTCCTTTTATAAGTTTCGACAAAAATGTTCCAAAGAAAGCACCATTGTTTTGCTGCAAAATACATATAACCATACAATACAATTTTTATTGTAATCATTAAAACATAATAAAATAAATGAACTAGAAGGAAACATACCGCGCCACCTCCTGTAAGAGTGTCCAGAGATGTTAATAAGTAACTAGCTATAACAGCACCAGGGTTTTCTTCACCTTCAGACTGCAAAGTTATAATAGATGTAGCTTAAGATTCCCTATATATTTAAGCATTAAACATTATTAGAGTTGGGCTAATACTCACCAACAATCCAACAAAAAGACCAATTCCAGAGGCAATAAGCGCATTGATGTCGACACCATCTCCCTATAAATTGTAAACGGTAATTAATCAGTAGTTGTCCACTTACATTCCTGCAGCTAACAATATAGATAGGTATTATCCTAGTGTACTTACGCTAAGATTAGCGACGATACCACTAACTGCTGCTAGAAGGGAACCTAAATCAGATTGGCCATCCTCCTGTAAAATAAAAATTTAAGTACATATTTTTATTTAAAAAGAAATTGTTTGTTTTTTGTCAGTATAAAAATATACTTTACCTACCCCACCACTCAAACCAGCTAATAGTCCAAGAATGCCTCCTCCTTGACCATCACCTTCAGGTTCCTCAGAATAATCATCATCGTCGTCGTCGTCACCGTTAGATGCTTCTTGCTTAGATTTAGTCTCTTTTTCACTATCTTTCTCATTATTTTCAACACTTTCTTCTGCAGCATTATCTTGATCTTCTGTTGTTTCGCTAGAATCGTTATCAACCAAATCTTCATCAGTATCTGAATCACTTTCAGTATCATTTTCATCACTATCACTTTCTTCAATTTCTTGCTTTTGGAATGGAGGTGGTTTTAAATCGGCTATGTAAGAATCATCAATCTCGTTAGCTGTCGTATCTATTCGACGCATGAATTTAGTATCAGATACATAGTCTGGACGTCTGTTGATTGCCAGTACATCTTGATAGCGAATCAAAACTTTGCGTATAACATTTCTTATTCGTGTCTGTAATATAAAAAGAAAAATATTTATACAAGATTAAACAAATGAAACTGAATCTTTATAAGGATAACGTACTAAAGAAACATTTTTTGTATTAACAATATCAATGATAAATTAGCTCAAACTTACCTTGAATCCAAAGGTCTTGTGCCGTGAAAAAATTACACAATTCACACACTGGTAGGTACAAAACAAGTGCAGAAGCGGTGCATCCAAAACTTAAAACACATTTTGTTTATATTAACTATTATTAAATGCAGTAATTCAAGTGAAATTCACACATGTGCAGATAATCTTGAAAATAACCAACAAGGTGACGGTGACCAAGCTGTGGAATACCAGCCTTATTGTTTCCGTTAATATGTAAACCGAGTTTAGTGATCGACTAGGTTAGGCATTACTTATAAAATATATCTTTCGACTTATGATCTAAAATAATATATAGGAAAGAATAAATCATATCAATAAATAATAATAATAATATCATTATGTCCCATACTAAGAAACTGATATAAAAATAGTCAGCCCTTTAAAGGTTGATTTTTTGCTTTTATTGTTTATACAGGGTGTAAAAAATTTGGTGTCGGAATTGGGATCCCTTAACTGGGCAATAACTGAACAAATCTTAAGTAAATTTAAATATAGGTTTAAACCTTTTGTATTCTACCTCTAGTCTACACTTTCAAAACTATGATGAAAACGTTAATCCACTCGTATAATCAAAGAGCAGAAAGAGTACTTACATTAGACGAGCTAGACCCAGGAAACAGGGCATTAGCCAGTTTGAGCAGGCTGAAGATGCTGCTGCCACCACCTCCCGAAGGCTGCGTCACGTTGAACTCCTCATCTTCATCCGAGTCTTCATCATCGTTGTAAGGCGAAGGCGGCGGGTACGAGATTTTGCTTTCTTCTGTAGAGCCAAGGTTCACTTTTGCGGGCTCTGATTCTGTTGCTGCGCCCTTCTGTAAATTTTTGAAGTTGTTTATTGATTAAATGTAATTAGGTATCGAAACTGTAAAGTCACCATCAAAATTGTTAAACAAGAATCTATGATAGAAGCTGAAAGGAAAACCTAGATCAAGAGACATAACAAAATGAATAAAATATGAACTAAAGAGTGACTGATGAAGATATAAGTGACACTAATCTAATGGCTAGAATATATTAGTGAAAACACAAATTAAAAATTGTATAACTTTAGTAGAGATCATATATTGTCTTCAGTGGTTAATTAACGTCAATGCAGCATACTAACGCGTTAACCTACACAAGTCTTAGTATAGGTATGATGGGCAGGTTTATAGTTAAACGTCAAGCTCTGGTGGAAAATAATTTAAATTTTAAATGCCCAAGTAACAAAAATGTTGGTATCAAGCTTGCAATGGTTAGAGATTTTGATAGCGATAATTAGGTATTTAACATAACTAAACTACTAAAGATGACGTTTAAAAATGTCGTCGGAAACGAAATGAGTAAGCATTAATAACAGCTTTAGGGTTATTTGATTATGCTATGTGATTGCACTATGGTACCTGTAATAAATATAGATAGAGATTAACATTCAGCCATTCTCCACTTAGAGTGAAAGAGTAAATACAAAGTATTAGTACATAAGTAGGCAGAAACAAGACAGAAAGTTAATAAAGGTATCGAAGAAGAAGAAGATAGTTCAGAATATAATCAATTTGTTAACTATTTCTATGTAAGTATAGCTAGCTTCACCGTAACCTGTAGTTAAGTAAGTATATCTTGTGGAGCTAGAAAAATACCTCTGAAATAGAATTGTCTTTGGGCTCATCTTCTTGCCTAACTTTTCTATTTTCTGTACCGGCAGCTTCCTGGAATATTATTTGGACATAAATAAATAAAAATCTATGTTTTTTAAAAATTAAATGTAGGACATATCATATACAATACGTGAATGTACGACTATGATAGTTCTTATAGTTGTTTTTGGGAATCGTTAGCAAGGTGTGAAGAAACGTCTACTTTAAAAGAAACTCACTTCTAAACAATTTCGTTATAACTACTAACGGCGGATCTAACTAAACATCATCATACATCTTTTGCATTATAGCATAGTCTAGAATTTTATAATACCCTTTTGAACACAGCCATTTAATCACGTGGGTTTTGAACTTATTTTCTGGTAAGTTAGTTACATTGTCAGAAATTTATTACAGTAATGGTAATTTTACTAAAGTTTATAAAAACTGAAAATTCTGTAACTTGAATTGTTTGAAAAATAACGCGACTACGTTTTAGCACAAGTTTTACTATGACGAGTACTAGTAACATCTAGGTAGTTTTATTTACTTGATCTTTACACCTCTTCGAGTAAGAATGAGTGACAAGCGATGTGACTGCGCATACCATATCCTTATAACAATGGTTTATTAGCTAATAAATAACTCTCAAAATAGGTTCTTAAATTCTCCATAACTTGGTCATGTTCATATTATGCTTGAGTAAGTTTATGTATGTCAGTGTCAGTGTTAAATCGCGTAATCCGTTTTTTTGTGAATATACACACGAAATACTAGAATACCTATCGTGTAATGAATGCTTTATTATGCAATGTCGATGCAAGTCGTATTTACAAGAAAAAAAACAAGGTTTCAACCGTAAAGTCCTGTAATTAAATTTTTCTCATCTTAAGATCACTTCAATCTGATTTATGAAAACGGTCGGATATAATAAAATAATATGTAAAGCAATGTACTTGAGTATTTTTTTTATATTTTTTTTTATACCAGCTTCATACGGTTTACGTAATCTTATGGACTAAATACGGTTTCTATTCCGTAAAATAGCGAAAAAGTTTTTCTTGGTTGCAGATTAAAGCCTCTTCGTTAATTCTTGTATTTTATTTTCAGGGTTCGCTGTAAGAGATCTCTTTACAGGATAAGTCCGATTTCGTACTTTTTGTTTTGTTTTTTTTTTTATTACAATAAATAGGTTACAAACAAACAAATCTACGAGTATTACGCGTTTAAAAAAAATACAGTTGATAAATCGTATATAATTTTTAAGATACAGATATGTGTATTTTCACGAAAAAACTGAGTACGCAGTGTAGCGCTGACATGTGTATCTAGTTTGCAAAAGAGACTGTAAGTGTTGTAAGTCGAGAACACTTAGTTTTCCTACCAGTTTTCACGTTAGTTACTCGCGTAATTAGCGGAACTGGTTATAACATTTGTGCCAGTAAGTGTCTCCCTAACTTGAATAGCCACGTTGGATAATATTTGCTAACGCAGTAAAAAAGTGGACTATGACATGTGGGTTGAAAATATAATTGAAGGAATGAAAAACTGAAAAAAAAAACAGCGTGGCTATTGCTTACAAAACTCCAATGTATGTATTAGTACAATACACAAAAGCCAAAAATAGGCCTTCACATATCAATTTACCAGCAGCAAAAATAGACTATACTATCTTCCGCCCGTGACTTCGTCTGCGTGAACTTTAAAATTGGGTCCAGAGAGAAAGAAAATGTAAGGTGGCGCCATTTAGTGACGAAGTAGAAATTTTGAGTTTATAAGCATTCCTTCGGGAACCCTTAAGTTTTCCGGGATAAAAGTATCCTATGTTACCCAAGTGCTTTTTCTATTAGCTATAAATCGATTTCAGTTAAGTTTTGGAAACAAGTTATACCGTAAGTACTAACGTACTAACACAGATGTACAGATATGTACAGATATTCCGTTTACAAAATCAAAATCATTCTTTTTATGCAGCCGGTTAGTTTTTGAAAATTCTAAGAGAATTTTTACGAACTTTTCAGTTAACATTTTCCCATAGGTTTTTACTAAAATAAAAAGATTTATCCAAAATCTTTAACGTTTTCCAATAAGTTTTCCTTAGTATTTTGTCCGATACAGTTGACCTTGTTATGCGTATTTCCTTTTTAGGAGTTTATCACGAAATGTTGACACGAGATAGGTACAATATATCTCTTACACACAGAGTTTAGAATGGCATGTAAGGTTTAAGAATTTGTTCGTCAAGGCTCATAACTTGAATTGCATTTTGCGGTTGGGTAAATCTCGTCGTAATCCTAGTCCTAGGTACTATAATAATAGTAAATGTGTTTGTTTGTTCGTTTATTCCATCTTGATACCTCAACGTCTGAACTGTCATCATCAGCCGAAAGAGGTCCACTGCTGGACAAAAGCCTCCCCCAAGATTTTCCACACCGACCGGTCGGTCCTACGCTGCCAGCATCCAGAGTACCTATAGCTAGATAGCTAAGGGATCGTCCATTAATCACGTGAGGCTTGAAAGGGGGGTAGGGGGTTCAGAAAAAAATCACGAAATATCACAAGGGGGAGGGGGGGGTGTACTGAAATATCACGTGTATTTATTTTTTCGTTGAACGCGCGATTTCTAGAGTAATTTCCAACGTCGGACTGTTGTTGTTATGTTGTTTTTAACTCTTCCCAAGGTGACCTGAATCTCTGTCTGGAATTTTTTATCACGGTGCTTAATTTTCCAGCATTAAATTACATTTTACCTGTATATAAAAATAATATTTTGTACCAAAAAACTACACGTGATTTTGGGTAGGGGGTGGGGGTTAGTCTAAAACCTCACCACGTATCACCAGGGGGGAGGGGGGGACTAAAAGTTGCTAAAAAACATCACATGATTAATGGACGGCCCCTAACAGATGTTATTCCTATTCCTCAAATACTAGTTGCCGTGGGGAAAAAATTGCGAGTGAAGCCGCGGGCAGAAAGCTAGTATTTTGAAAACAAACTTGCCAATACGATACGTAAATACCTGCGTGTTACAAGATTAACATGGTGTAGTGTTGTTCCTTAAGTCATGACTCATTTATAATAACATACAAAACTAAATTCAAAATTCTTAAAAATAAACAATCCGATTGTGGTGAAATAAACACACACACCCCCCTATAATTATGTTATTGCAAAATAACTGATGAAAATTCCATACAAAGTTGGCGAATCAGCTGGTGTATCTGTCTGGACTGATCACGAATTTACATAAATAAAATATTGTAGGTGTAGATTAGAACCCGTTAACTATATACTGAACAACTTTCTTATACCTACGATTTTGTTGAAATTGCAAAAAAAACATACATGTAGAGAATGTTAAAAAACTTTGTTATACTTTTTTAGGGGTTGCTCAAAATCAAGTATAGAATTATTGGAACAATATTGAGAAAAACCAATCCAAAATTATTTTTTTCAGTTTCCCATACTAAATCCGAACAGTGATGCAAGTATTTGTATAGGAAACTGAAAAAAGTTATTGTAGATCGGATTTTTTCAGTGTTTTTCCTGTATTAAGTTTAAACTTGATTATGTAGGATTTTTACGTCATTTTTCCTGTAATCTATACTTGATTCTGAGTAACCCCTTAAAAGTTCAAACGCAATTTTGAACACCCTGTTTATAAAAATGAATCATACAAATGGATGAGGTAATTTGTATTCTTGTGTGGGAAGTCAAACATATTTTTTTACGATTTCATTGAAGCCTTAGAACAAAACTAGTATATTAAGACGGATAGAAGCTCTAATTAATTAATCGTTCTTACATCTATTTTTTTTTTCTATTTATTTTGTCACAGCTTGTGATTTTGATATAGCTGAGATATGTATTAATCATATTACACCCGGAATGATGTAAGAGTTCCTGAACCATTCCACATTCAAGAATTGCCAACGTTTAAATAAACCAATTTATATAACTATAGTTAATAAACCTAACCATATTAAAAAAACATTGATACCCGACTGCATTTAAATGTATTCCTATGTCATTCTCAAGATCAAGACTAATCTAACGATACCTCTCAAGCTAAAATCCATCAAGCCATTAGGCCATTTGAGCGTGCCAAATAAATATACCTATATATCGGACATACATACACTCGAAAAACATAACCCTCCTGCTGTCGCAGTCAGGTAAAAAAATAAATAACATTCCATTGTCACACGTAACGCACGTAACTAACATAACCTGTGAACGTAACAGTTTCACTGATTGACGCTCTTTTTTATTCATCATAGTGTGAGAAATATTTTCTCTACTATACCTACGTCTAAGTATATGTATTTTACTCTATGCAAGTACAGCGAGATAAAAAAAAACATTTAGTTAATTCAAAAAATACCAACTTACAAAACGAAAAAGAAGATCATATCAGACTCAGACTAAAAAACCTTTAATGCCTAGTTGTTGATTGAATTCACTTGAGTGACGAAGAAGTCCCGAATTTCATTAAACGAAACATTTTAAAATCAAACTTTTTTGACATTGATATTGATCTTCTTTTCCCGCTACTACCTATGGTACACTTAAATGGCTCGTCCCTAGTCATAAGAAAAGAGATTTTACTCTCTCGAAAAAAGTACTCACCAAGTCCTTATATCCTCCTCTTAGTTTTGAATCCAGCTCGTTGTTTCCATATCCCCGTCTCAGTCTCCACTCACTTGGCACCGAAAACGCACTCCCTAGGAGCGAGAGAGCTAGCAACACCGAGAGGCGACCGCGCAACATGATGGCCAGTATTGAAATGTTAAAGTAAACCTCTGCGAATGGCTGTAATTAAAAAGTTGAGTAGTTTAAAAAGATCCCATAACTAGCCCTTGAAATAATTAGGGCAAGTAGGTACTTAATGATTCGACATTCAAATCCTAGTCAATGCTAGAGTGGAATTCATTACTAATTTGCTTTTAATTTGTCAAGTGTAACTGCATGCAACCAGAGACATAAACCACAGCACGTAAGACATCGTTAGAAAATGGAATGTGATTTAATGAATATTAAATTTAGTACTACGCCAAAATGTAATGCCTAATTCCTTAAGTAGAGATGACTCAAAGTTTCTAATAAACGTATTAAAGAGTGGTCACTCTTTAATAATTATCATTTTTAATTACAACGATCGATGATTACGAGGTACAAAATTATTAGAATTTGGACTTACATACTTACCGAGATGGATTTAAAAAAATCTAGCAAATTTATTTACAAGTTTTTTGAATTGAGAATTTTGTATTAATGTTTTCAGTATAAAACAACGGGTGTCCCTCATGTGACTAGAAGCAATGGTTACTGATGGCCGATTGGCGACGGTTGCCTCAACGAATATCTTATAACATTACTATGTCTCTGCGCTATAGAGGGTGTTGTCAATTTTACCATAATTTTAATTGAGAATCTTTAATTGGGCAGATGAGTATTTAATACCTAAGCATAGGTGACAATACTCATAGTTAATTCCGTTTTTTAACTACAGTTGATAAGCCCTTGGCATTATCTCACCTGATGGTAAGTTATGAATGTTATGATGATAGTGACGATGGAAGCGGGCTAACCAAGATTCCCCAACGCAATGGGAACCTGGCTGTCTTATCTCCATGCTGGATCACATCAATGCTAGTCAAATTGATGTTTGGTGGCAAGACTTAGATAAGATGGTGGTAGATACTAGATAGCCAGGCGGGCTCAGAAAATGCCCTACCACCAACCAAACCAAGTCCTATAAATTAGGATCCCGCTGGGATCGAACCCGCGACCTCTTGGTATAAAGCGAGCGGACTAGCCACTAGAGTACGGAGGCGTTAATATTAATTTTCCTAAAAAAAATCTTTAATCTCTTACATTTTTCCATCAAACTGGCATAAGGATTTGTTCTTTTTTTCCACTTTCAAACATTGACGTTATACCAATTTCAAATTCTGGAAATGACATACAAAATCTCAAGTAAAACCTATTAAATGATTAAAAAATGTAATCCTTTTCTTTTAATTTCTTATTAATAAATACTATGTATATGAGGTAATAATGATCTTAGGTAATCCATAACTCGCTCTTAACGTTCACGTGTTAAAGCTTTTTTGTGTCATGTCATAGGTTTATTCCCACAATTATTACAGACTAGCTTTCTGCCCGCGTCTTCACTCGCAAACGATGTCTTATTATTGTATATCACGGTAAACACTTGAGGATTTGGGATAAAAGGTAGCCTACATCCTTCTCACCTAATTATTAGGTATTCGTAGACAAATGTGGAAAAGAAATTTTTCATTACGTAATGTACATTACGGAAAGATTCTTTAGATCAAATTCATAATATATCAAAAATTATTCCTTAGTCGAAGGTAAAATTAATTTGGGAAACCAAAGCGAAATAAAATGTTTATTCGGTCAAACGTTCACCGGGCTGAAGTTCATTCGAGCAGATAATAAAATGTAAAAAGTTTTCAGGGGAGTCGTTCTGCGGTCGAATAGTTTTCGAAAATCTGAACGGGACTCCAATGTCACAGCACAGTCTACTTGCATGCTTTTCATAAAGATTAGTTAAGGCGTTGAGACGACAAAAGGGGATAAATACAGACAAACACATTTTCACACTTATAACGTTATAGCTAGGATAACACAGTTTCGTGATCGTGTGATCGTGTGAGCACCCAAACCGATTTTGGGTCAGATTACGTCTGATGCTCTCAACAAGCGTACAGATAGATGTGTCCCCAAGATGACAAACGAAACGTGATTTAGACGCTGTTGCAGTTACATGCGTGACTTAGATTTAAATTATAAAGCGACATTTACACTGTTTTTTTTTAATGTATTGACAAAATATACATACATATGTGGCCTAGTCTTCTGACAACTTACATGATCATCGTCACCAGCCAAAAGACATACACTGCTGAACAAAAGCCTTCCCCAAGGATTTCCACGACGACAGGTCTTGGGCTGCCCACATCTAGAGTGGAAGGATTACGTACGCTACGTTTTGCGGTAAGAGGTAGCCCCAATTTTGTAACATTTTAACCATAGTCTACAATTAATTAAAAACTAGAATACAGTCTGAAAGTGCAATAAAATTTCGAATGGAGTTTGCGGATGGATTTTTAGGTAAAATCCTGGGTTCTATTACCATAAGCCGAAGTTGATAAAAACTCTAAATACCAACCATCGTTTAAAAAATGCACGTACATTTTCTCTAACATCCTATATACAAAGGCGTTCTCCATAGTTCGGAAGAGCCTGTCTGCGTTGCTTAACAGACGATCGTGACGTCACGAGCAAGAATCCGTTTGATTTTTAAAGTTCCTACAAAAAAGGTGCTAACGCTACTGATGAACTGATTTAAATAAAGATTTTCTTTATTAAAAAGCAAGTTTAATTGCAGTGACATTTAGCTATGTTTGATGAAAATCGGTTCAATGGTTTTTAAGTTATTAAAGTTTTAAGATAGCGTGCGCTGGGTGGTTGCGACATTTTTAATTTAACTTTTTTGTTTAGATAAATATCACGCACAGTCAAATGGTCTTTTAGGTATTAATATATTTTTATGAACTAGATACTGATTCAGTTGAACATACAGGGTTACAGGAAAAGTCGTACTGAATATTAAAGGACGTAATTATTCAGGTCATTTTCGATGGATTTGATTCTATGATATGGTGTCCGAAACTTAACCGTTATGGAGATATTGAACTCTAAAGATTTTTTTAAAATTCCTCAATTTTTTGGCTTTTTTGTCGATTTTTTTGGGATTAGCGCTTCTGGGGTCCATTTTTTTGATGTAACTAATTAGAAAACATGTCAATTAATAAAAATAATTAACCTAAACTGAACCTACTACTAACAGCTTAAAAATACTGCTTGACAACGGTTAGAATTAAATAATTTTCAATAAGAGTTATTAAATTTGAAGCTCTCTGTTTTAAAAAAATGTATGGAACTTATTCTGCAAATAGATTTGAAAACCAGGGTTCGGAAACCGGTTTTTTGAAAATACCGGTTTCGGTCATTGACCCCTATATCGAAATAATTTCGGTTAAGGTTTCGTTCAGGTTTCGGTTACCGTTATATTTAACCGGTTTAACCAAAACCGATATTTTTTCGTTCGAACAGAATTAACCGGTTAATTTGAAGAATATGCGACTTTGTAGGCATGTTTGCCGCGTGCAATCAATTGAAAGCGTACGAGAAAGTGAGCAGAAGACTCGGGCAGTGGCAACCGCGTGACGCGCCTGTACTTGACTAAGTTTGGTTTTAACCGGTTAATTTAGTTCTTATTTCGGTTAGAAAACCGTTTCCTGATTAACCGATATTTTATTCAAATTTACCGGTTAAGCTGGAAGCCGGTTTTAACCTGAACGGAATCTTTAACCGAAATTCGAACGAAATTAACCGGTATTTGTTAACTGGTTCCGAACCTTGTTGAAAACTTCTACGTCTCTTTAGCTATTCAAAAAAGTATAACACTTACTATTAAATAGGCAAAACATTGACCAAATAACAGTTAAGTTAGCAGAGGGTACATTTTTTTGACAACTCTTTAGTTCTTTTCAGCTTCAAACGAAGAGCAGTTTTCTTCTCAAAACTTTGTTTAAGGCCTTAATTCTTGTTAATCGACTCTTTAATTTACAGGTTCTCATCGATGAATAAGACTAAAGGCCTTAGGGTGCATTTCCACTGATGCGGAGCGGGGCTGAGCAGGGCGGAGAAGATCAGAGAATAGTAGCAGTAGAGCAGAGTGGAGCGAAGTAGGGCGGATCAGAGTAGAGCAGAGTGGAGCGAATTAGGGTGGAATGGAGTGGAGCGGAGCAGAGCAGACCTAGAAAATGGTCACATGAAGCTCCAGACGCCTCAGCTTCGCTCCGTTCCGCTCAGCTCCGCCCCGCTCCGCTCCGTCCTACTTCGCTCCACTCTGCCCTACTTCGCTCCACTCTGCTCTACTCTGCTCCGTCCCGCTTCAGTGGAAACACTTGCTACTATTCTCTGATCTTCTCCGACCTGCTCAGCCCCGCTCCGCATCAGTGGAAATGCACTCTAAGGCCTTTAGTCTTATTAATCGATGAGAATCTGTAAATTAAAGAGTCGATTAACAAGAGTTAAGGCCTTAAACAAAGTTTTGAGAAGAAAACTGCTCTTCGTTTGAAGCTGAAAAGAACTAAAGAGTTGTCAAAAAAATTTACCCTCTGCTAATTTAACTGTTATTTGGTCAATATTTTGCCTATTTAATAGTAAGTGTTATATTTTTTTGAATAGCTAAAGAGACGTAAAAGTTTTTAAAACTATTTGCAGAATAAGTTTCATACATTTCTTTAAAAACAGAGAGCTTCAAATTTAAAAACACTTAATGAAAATTATTTAATTCTAACCGTTGTCAAGCAGTATTTTTAAGCTGTTAGTAGTAGGTTCAATTTTGGTTAATCATTTTTATTAACTGACATGCTTTCTAACTAGTTACATCAAAAAAATGGACCCTAGAAGCACTAATCCCAAAAAAATCGATAAAAAAGCCAAAAAATTAAGGATTTTTAAAAAAATCTTTAAAGTTCAATATCTCCATAACGGTTAAGTTTCGGACACCATATCATAGGATCAAATCCATCAAAAATGAGCTGAATAAGAACGTCCTTCAATATTCAGTACGACTTTTCCTGTAACCCTGTATATCACCGTTCACACAATTCCAGAATATCACTTAATTGATGCTTTATTATGCAATCTTCCGGAATCCAAACCGCAGTTCCGAAAAAATGGTTTAATCCAAAACATCGCCTTAATTGTATAAAAACGTAGTAAACCTTCAATTCAATCAAAAACAATTTTCCGGGTTTCATAAAATTACGCGTATGTATATTAATGAAATTACTGTTTACGTGATTTTAACTTGACTCACAAGTGACGACGGTATGATGGTAACTACGAGTGCTCGTAGGATGGTAAGTACAATTAACATCGTTCTATACGGTTCATGAAACTTAAATTTAATTAAGGTATAGATTTCAAGTTATTTTGTTTTTTTATATTATTGTTTATTATTGTGAATATGAAATTACTTGTAAATTAAAGTAGGTAGGTACTGTATTGTACCATCATCAAAGACGTGACCTAGACATCCAAAGGTGCCTTAAGGTTTATTGCTTCACCCTATTGACTCATACATAACAACAGTGCAACCATCCATTGGTTCTTTAATAAGTATAATGCGCGCCTTTACTCTTCCGGCCGACAAGTGTAAGACCGGTGTTTGATTTGCAATAGTTAGGAAGAGAAACATACAAGGTGAAATTGAAATTGCGGACCAAATTTTTAATCACAGTATAAGGACATTATACAGTACGGACACTCCCTGCGCTCTCTGAATGCTTCCTCACCCCCCTGTGTGACCGATGTGTGAACATTTGTCTAGGGGTTGGCAAACCAAAGCACAGTTTATTAACCAAAGACAATTTTATTTTTTTAAGGAAAGAGCTAAAGGCTACAGCCTTCACTTTATTTGTAAAAGTCTAGCTAACACTAACAATAAATAACAATGAGGGCTAATTGAACCTCGATTTAACCCTAGTACATCACGCACACCTTTACATGTGTACAAGTAAACATAAATGTCTATGTAGTAAACAATGGCGTGAAATATGTATGAAGTGTCCGGGGTGTGTTTTTTAATGTGGCTTCTAGGCATGACACTGAACAACTTTTTCTAAGGAACTAATTCAATCGGAGCAATTTTGACTTTCCATAAAAAGTTGGTTACTCAGCTCATCGATTTGTATGAAGTCCAATTTTTCTTTTGACTTCGATGAAATTGGTTCCTTAGAGAAAGTTTTACAGTTTCATGAGCAGAAACCAAATTTAAAATTTAGTCCGTGATTTCTAAATCGAGATCGTTATTCAGTATCACAAGAAGAAGCTGCAGGTTTTTTTACAGGTATTTTTGAAGCACCCTATATTATAAAGTCGAAGAAAATCGGTGGAAGGAGCACTTCTGATTTAGATATTCTTTAAAAATGTTGTATTTTAAGATTAGGTTTTTTTAATAAGTTATTTAAAAACTACTGACAAGAGGTGAAGTTCTATTTTACGTTTACGCTTATCCACCGACATGCTGCGGTAATAAGGTGCCGAGTTGACCAAGATAATGTTGACAAAATTATAAACAATTATTTTGCATAACTTGTCTACCAGTTTAAACCATAAACGCTTGTTGAGCCACATAAGATTTGAATTTCTGCACATTCAGGAATGAATCTCAACCCTGATTGAAAGGTCAATTGACGCGCTGAGAGCAAGAGTGGTGTGACCCCATTTTCGCTATATTTTACTTTGAAATAATTCATTTCATTAATCATAAATTTTTAAGAAAACTTGTTCGTTTATCCATGTTCGTCACTATATCAAGATGCATTATAATAGGGTAGTTTCATTATGCTTTAGATAGATATCATCTTAAGTGCTAAAAAGTGGACCAGATGAAGATGTTCAAAAATGTAGTTTACACCACTCTTGCTCTCAGCGCGTCAATTCTACCGCATGTCCCGGTAGGATAAGCATTTTATTGAGGTACCTTTGAAAAACAGTAGAATAGATAATATGGTGTGAACATTTATTTAATCAATATTTTATTACAACTACAATAAACGAAACATTTCCACTATCAATAAAAGTAAAAGTTTATTAACGTAACAGCTACATATTGCTAGATTTACTATATAATTATTTCAGTAAGTTCTTGATGTCATTTTATCAAACAAAACTTCAAATAAGAAATCTGCAGTCGTCTTTATTAATAATCTACATACATAAATTATAAAACTGAAAATTGATTATTTCCTTTTGATTTTTGTAAAAAATAAAAGAACATCATCATAATTTATCTGATTCTACTCTATAAGTACTCATGTTTTTTTATTATTACATTATAATTAAATTAGGACGGATTTTTTATCCAAATAGAAAATATTTAATATTTCTATCGTGCATTAATACTGTACGGTAAAGTAAAATGTACTAGATTTATTTAATAGCAATAACATAATAACAACCTTGAACTACTAAGGGCGAATATTCACAAACATTTTGCCTAGCCTGACTACAAAATGCAGCCGCAGGTAACGAGCGCATTTAGAATATACCAAAAAACAAATTTGATTATTACAGAATATAAACTATATGTCTTTAAAATTAATATAATGCAATCATATTTACGTATACTGAATGAATACTTTTAAGAGAATTTATTAGAATCATATTCTCGTCAGTCAAAGATGATTTCGGCGTTCCTAGAAAGAACAATTACTAAGTTTTATGGTTCTATTATATTCAAATAAAATTGTTAACTATCGCTAGTAAAAGAGACGACGGATCACTGGATCACGTAAAAAGGAAAAAATCCGAAAAGTATGACATTAGTTATGGTGTTTTACTTGCATAAATGATTTGCAGACATTATTTGCCGTATGAAATGAAATGAAATGAAAATGAAAATGAAAATGAAATGAAATGAAAATGAATTGAAAATGAAAATGAAAAGAATTTGCCGTATGCATTATACCTCAACATTTCTGTTATGCGAAATTGCTATTCGGTAATTTTAATGAATTTTATATTTAAGAAATAACCTTATTATTTTTTATCACATCAATACTTCATCTCTTTAACAAGTCATAAGTACATATTTACTGAGAAACAAAGGTTTCGTATTTTTTTATGTGAACACCAAACGTTTATGGGATGTTAGACAATAAAATTACGATTATGATAAATATCACAGCGTCAAATAATTTAACATAAAACATTAACATTACAAATCTTCAGTTTTTTAAACTTTCAGACTCCTGTTGAAATCATTTCGGCCCTTTGCTTATCATATCATCTCAACGCTTGTCGCAATCAAGAAGTCCATAACAAAATTTCATAAAAAGAAATAAATTGGTTCTCAAAATTCTTTTCCATACTGATACAATTCATGAAGTAGAAAAACCAACAAATCCTTCCAATTTATGGTCGCCATTTGCGGAATTTACTAACGAGTTAAATCTTAATCAGTGCCAACGGAAGCATCAGCTCTTGGAGGCATGAGTTGCTCCAACAACGGTATGGCAACCCCAACCAACTCTTCCCATGCTGCCAGCTTCCTACACGGCTCACATTCGCACTCATCTTCAGCTATAAGATCTCCTTCCTCAAAACCGAGGTCTTCTCCTGAGCAGCCAGTGCGGTCTCCGTCTTCGTCGCCAGAGTTGTCTATGGCAGGCTCTCGATGGTCAGGGTAAGCATCCAGGTGCAAATTATTGTCGACGCTGTATGCTTTAACAAAAGGTCTACGTTTGTGTTTTTCCAATTCTTCTGATAGGTTGTTGTTGTCGATGTCGAATTTTACCTGTAAGTCAGAAAAGTAACATAATTCACGCATGTTCACCTGACTCGAAACTATTTAGTGCGTTCCGTTAGATAAATAAAATATCACGTTTAATTTTAGCCGATCTGAATGAAGAGTAAATTAAAATGATTTAAAAGTAATGGCAACTTTTTTATTTTGTGTTTCGTAACACCAAACGTCGGGAACACCAATAACATACGGATCTTATTTTTTCAAAGTGCGATAATTGATCCTATACGCCTTGTTATTTTATCACTTTATCATGATGAAAATATATATATATGTTCTTGGCTTTTTACATTAATTCCATGCCAATTTTCAGCAAAAAAAATCAGTAATTTCTGCGGTAAGTAGCAACAAACGGAAAGACTTAGCAAGGATTTAGTGTAATTGAAAGATTTCGCATTCAATAACAATTTCCAACCCGGATTTGGCCCCTGTGTGTGAATTATGTTCTAACCTTCCCGAGGTATAAGAAGAGACCCGTGTTCCAACAACAGTAGGGACAAAATGGGTTGTTATG
Organism: Coleophora deauratella; assembly: GCA_958295455.1. Lineage (NCBI taxonomy): Eukaryota > Metazoa > Arthropoda > Insecta > Lepidoptera > Coleophoridae > Coleophora > Coleophora deauratella. The sequence continues at coordinate 4,317,719 of OY282409.1, read as the reverse complement.
TTAACCAACAAACAACAACAATTGAACAAGTACTTGAAAACGGAACATTAAACTACAATTCTTTCGAAAACTGTCGTTGACAAATTAGTTTCCGTAGTTATTGCAGGTTCAAAAGCGGACATACATACATGGTGTTTGGAAACCTCCGGGTCGCTCGCGCGCCTGTCGCCGCCCCTTGTCGCCTCACAGGCGGCGAACACTGAATCGTCATCTGGAAATTGCAAAATCGCAAATAAATAGGGTATTTTCCAGTATCAAACATAATGATGAATTCAAAAATAATTATTTAAAAAAAATACTCTATAAATAACATTTAAAACCTTGATTGGTTTTCTTCTGATCGTGTGGCACATTTAACCGTCCTATTCACAAGGTATAGACGGCGGTTGCCTAGTGTTGCACTCAGCATCACCCGCGGTCACGTGTAGGGAATTTAGATTTACACCTACGAACGTGTGCAACGCGACCATCATACACAGCTATAAATCAGATGTGCAGGTTTCCTCACGACGTAAGGATTACTAGATTGGTATTTTTTTACTTAATTTCGGATTATTTCATTTATACTACACAGGGTGTAACAAAATTGGTGTAGGACCTGTTAACTGGGGATTCTACTCATCGTACTGAACAATTTTTGTTCTACGACTTTTCTCAAATCACTATAAAATTATAACAGTTCTCCAGATGTTACTTTTTGAATTTTAAGAGGGCTAAAAAATAGATCAATAAAGAGAAATAGGATGCTACTTTACTAGTGCCCGATATTTTAGTCAGTACTTCTACTCCTGATTCTGATCAACTTTTCCCAAGGAACCCATAGTCAAATCGCAAAAAAATTTGAAAGTTGTTTATTGTTTGGTAGCATGGTCACACACCAATAGGGTATTTTACTCTATACAAGAAAAAATCTAAAACTGCTTATTTACTGTGGTATTTGTAATACGTAATCGATTTAATATGATTTCTATACAATAAAATGAGAAAAAACATTTTATTTTTAATTTACAAAAATCAAGTTTTTTAATCTGTTATTCAAATGTCTGAAACGACAGCCGCCATGCTGGTTGTCAGGTGACGTCACAATAGTGGTAAACAATGACATTTTGTTCGCGATATGTGTCAAAATTTTAGTACAGAGCTGTTTTGTTTACTCCTGAAATGACGTCACGACCTAAGCATCATGGCGGCTATCGTTTTCGCGCGCTTATTGGCAATGGTAATTTAAAATGTACTTTTGGGGTACTCATAGGTTTCAAAAAAAAATTTAAAAAAAATATTTTTTACTTTTTCCCACTTAATGATCAATTTGAGATACTTTTCAAAAAATGGTGAAAAACCCTATTATCATCAGGTGAGTGAGATGCAGCCAAATAAAATTTTAAAAGTTCATGTTTCATGTCCAATCATGATTTTATGTATTTTCTTTATTTTACTAATGTTTTGTTTTGTGTGTGATCGCAGAAGTTTATCGTATTTATCTATTTAATGTTTTATAATCGCGTTTTATTTCATACAAGATAACCCAACTGTCCTCTAAGTAGGATTTGTTGTTTGACTCAGATGATGTTTAAATTTAGGCCACTGTGATATTTATATCAAGGGACAGTCATATAATATAACAAAATATTAAAAAAACTACATAATATGATTAATAATTTATGTAACCATACTATCGTGTAATATGTATTACGTTATTGACTGTTGGTGGCCCAAATAACAAAATAAATTTAAAGTTCTTTTATATTTTGGGCATATCGTCTCATAATGACGACAATAGATTAAATAAAAATATTCGTGTCACTCCCGTTGATGTCTTTCATATGGCCGTTCTCTAATACAGTTCTCGCAGTACAAAAGACATCAACGCGAAATGTTTTCGAAAATAAATTGCAACTTTTTTCCTAAACAGATTGAATCGAGAAAAAATCATTAATACAAAAATATTACATAGGCGAGCTTATTGTTGGAAGGGGTTTCTTCTAGCCAACATTGAAATTCTAAGTAAAAGAGCTAAAGGAGTGGAAAAAACATGAAATATTTTGAAATAATTCTCGTATAAGTACGATTACTTAATTTGAATAACGCACGAATACCAATATTACTTACTTAAGGAGTGAATCGGCAATATGCTTTATTTTTGAAAAACTATCATTACTGAGTATAATACAAAACAAACGCGCGCATACGCAAAACAAGATATTGTCGGGAGTGTATAATTTTTTTTTTACAAAAACTACAGTGATTTTATTTTTTCTCACAAATTTTGAAACCACGCTATTTTTTACCTGACTGCGCCAGAAGGAGGGTTATGTTTTTCGAGTATAGGTATGTATGTATGTATGTAGTGTTTATTTAATACGTCGTAGTACTAAAGTTTGTCACATTTTGCCGAAAAACGTACAATTTGGATATTGTTATGCTCACGTACGTAATTAAAAACACCTTGTGTATTTATGCAGATGCAGTGTTTACTCATTTAATTCATACATACTCGTAATATTATATAAACATAAGTACGTTATGTTATGAAGTATCATCTCGCTAGTCCGCCGCTTGATAATCCGACAACTACTATAATCCGCCCATTTTTTGCAAGTCGATGTAGCTGTAGACTCTCTGTAATCCGCCGTTATTGAACAAGTTCGGTTCGGTAATCCGCCGCCGTTCGGTAATTCGGTAAACCTGAGTAATCAGTTAATGTGTCAGTTTATTTTTAAATTTTAATACATATGTACATATATATATTTACCTTCATAAGTACTGATACAAAATTACTATGTTTTTTTGATGTTTTCCTCAATTTGACGTTCCTGTACATTCCGCCGTTTTCGGTAATCCGGATTTTTTGGTGGCGGATTAGCGGGAGAGTACTGTATGTCATTTAATAAGTATTTATTTTGAAGTCGTAATAGCAGCGAGTGCAATGTTCTAAACACCCATAGTTCTTGGCCTGTGTGACACCATAAAGAAAACGCTTCGTGACCATGGGACTAAACTATACAGGATGTAGGTACTAAAATTGGTGTAGGAACTAGGGCTTCTATTCGATATACAGAACAATTTGTATTACACGAAATTGTGAAATCACATGAAAAAATTGAACTTTTCATACAAATTTCTAAAATAATTATAAAAATGTACATATGTGGAAAATCCAAAAAAGTCTTGCGGTTTCAGCAAATATAGTAGAACCAACGTTTGTCAATATGATTAGTAGAAGTCCTAGTTAACGGTTCCTACGCCTGTTTCGCTACACCCCGTACATTGTATAACTTGCAACCTGTATTTTAAATATTTAAACTAACTGCAGTCATCATTATTACGGTTAAATTTCAAGGTTAACACAATTGTGATATGACACTTCTGTATATTATTTAAAGCGTCATGTAATGAAAACTATGAGAAAATCTTCAAAGGAAGATTTAAAAAGAAAAGATTTTTTTTTTTTATGAAATGACCTTTTTTAATACAGTTGCTCAAAAAGTGGCGTATTGCAGGGACGTGTAGCGTTCGGGATCTGGGCTATTTCACACTCGTGCTTTTTTTTGCCTTTCCCGAACTCGTGCGTTTTCTTTCCCAACTGTCAAAATAATTTCTATTAAAAAAAACAACCATGAAGTTTTAACTAAAAAAAATCATAGAAGTTTTTGCGATTCATGCAAATAGGTTTATTTGTTTCTAAAAAGAAGCTATCTATACTAATTTTTACAATATCAGAATTAATTATTTGATTGAATGAGTTAGGTAAGGTTTCAGTTCATTTCATATCATTAAATTTCAATTTCATTTCTTATAATAAAAAAATACTAAGTACTAAAGACTTGGCTGTATAGGCAGTTCCCTTTGCCTACCAGAATGGGTGAAAAAAAACTGCTTACATTCTACGGTTGGCGCCATTTTCCGAAATTTTCTTCGCGAGTTTAGTTGTTTTTTTACACAAAATGAGTAATTTCGACCTAAATTTTTTTGAATTATCACCACCGGAACTCAGTATAATTGCACAAAATTAGTCGGGGATTTAGTGCGATGAACCGTTTTATTTTGGATCCGGCGCTCAAACTTGGCATAGTTATTTCCTAGGTCATTCTGAGTGGATTAAGCCCGGGAGCCACCGGGAGCCATCCCCCGTTTGGTAGGGGGAGGGGGGGAAAGTTTATTTCTGCCGCGCTCCATTTGAGGGCTTATATCTCCAAAACTATTGGTACTAGGGCAAGTGAGATATCATTTTCGTATGATTCAAGAATAATAAATTCATTTCTGTAACAAAAAAAATAACTTGCCATATATAAAAAAAGAAATATTTGATAAAACGTATAAAACATGACTACCTTTTTTCCGCATATGTGTCGATTAATTTTTAATGGTCTAAGATATTAGCATGAAAAAAATATATTCTGAAAGCCACATTACCAAGAATTATAAAAATATAAATTTTATTAGAATAGCATGATAAATACTTCGCGAAAAAAATAAAATTCAATGCGTGGCAGCGTGGCATAAAACGCGCGGTCCGCGCGGTTCTAAATTACAGGAGTTATATTTCTTTTTTTTTCCTATGAAAAGTATTTTTTTTTGTTGCAGAAATGAATTTGTCATCCTTGAAATATCCGAAAATGATATCGGACATGCCCTAGAACATAAAATTATGGAGATATAAGCCCCAAAAGAAGCGCGATCCAACAAATAGATAATGAAGTGTGGGTGGTTTTTTTCCACCTACGTGTCGATAAATTTTTAATGGTCTAGGATATTAGCATGAAAAAAATATATTCTGTAAGCCACATTTCCTAGAATTATAAAAATATAAATTTCATTAGCATAGCATAATGAATACTTAGTGAAAAAAAATAATTTGATGCTCGGCAGAGTAGCATAAAACGCGCGGTTTTAGTATCTGTTGTTCGTTTGTAAGTAAGTAAATAAAATGAATCATCTAGCGCTCAAAAATGACTGTTAAGTAACATAATAAAAATAGGTACATACTATTATTATTTAAATATTTCTCGCACGCACAAAATATTTATCACGTAGAACAATATTTTCCTTAAAAAATCAAATATGAGAAAATTCGAAAAATGTGACTATTGTATTTTTCATACGAATTATGGTGGTTTACTATCTATCAGCCGAAAGACGTCTACTGCTGGAAAAAGGCCTCCCCCAAGGATTTCCACACCGACCGGTCCTGTGCGGTTCGCATCCAGCAGCTTCCCGCAACCGCACCAGGTCGTCGGTCCACGGAGTCGGAGGTCTGCCCACACTGCGTCTTTCGGTGCGCGGTCGCCACTCGAAAACTGTACTGCCCCAACGGCCATCTGTTCTACGAGCTATTTGCCCTGCCCACTGCCACTTAAGTCTAGCGATTCTGAGAGCTATGTCGGTAACTTTAGTTCTACTACGTATCTCCTCATTTCTGATTCGATCACGTAGGGAAATACCAAGCATAGCACGCTCCATCGCCCTTTGGGTAACCTTGAGCCTTCTTATGAGGTCTATAGTAAGCGACCATGTATCGGATCCATATGTCGTCTCATCACTGGCGACACACACTGGTCAAAGACTTTAGTCTTGAGACACTACGGTATTTTGGACGTGAAGATATTGCGGATCTTTCCGAACGCTCGCTGCCCAGCCAAGTTGGATTCGACGATTGATCTCTTTCTCGAAGTTGGACCTACCAAACCGGACCTACCTACCTTCAACAACTTCGAGAGTAGAGTCTCCAACCTTCAGAGGAGTGGGTGTAACACGGACGTTTGACATGATTTTCGTCTTATCCATGTTCATTTTAAGACCCACTTGTTGGGAGACTCTACTGAGTCCATCGGGCATTGCGCCTAGGTCCAACAACGTCTCAGACATGATCACGATTTCGTCAGCAAATCGAAGGTGAGTGATGTATTCGCCATTGATGTTGATGCTGAGTCCTCTCCAGTCCCGAAGCTTGAAAACGTCTTCCAGTGAAGCGGTGAACAGTTTCGGAGATATAACGTCTCCCTGTCTCACCCCACGCTACAGCCGGATAGGTTTCAAATTCTGATCCTGGAGGTGGACCGACATGGTGGCGTTTTCATACAAACACTTCAACACTTCGATGTGTATCGAAGTAAGTATGTAATTTGTCGAAGTAAGCTGTAACACAGCCCAGGTCTCGATCGAAACAAAAGCTTTCTCATAGTCCTCAAACGCCATTATACTCTTCGGTCTTCTGTATAATCTGCCGCAGCGTATGTATGTGGTCTATAGTACAGAAGCCTTTTCGGAAACCAGCCTGTTCGGGAGGTTGGAAGTCGCTAAACCTGCGTGCGAGACGATTCGTAATGATTCTCGACATGGCTTGTAGACATGTCTTAGGAGTGAGGTGGGTCTGTAATTCTTCAGATGAGTCTTATCACCCTTCTTGAAGAATAGCACCACCACACTTCTGTGCCCTGTGTACCTGTTTTCAGAAGCTCAGCCGCAATTCCGTCATCACCGGGTGCCTTGTTGTTCTTAAGTTGCTTGAGAGCCATTCTAATCTCGCATAGGCTGACGTCTGGGATATCTTCGGAATAGTGTTAGGTCAATCCGGCTCTCGGATCTTCAGCCAGATTACTGACAGGTAAGCATGTAGTCGTGTATAATTGTCCGTAGACCTCTCAACCTCTTCCAACAGCTTGGGCTTGGACGACACGACTCTGCCATCCTCGGTCTTCAGCTTTGTCAGTTGACTTTGACCAGTAGACAGATCCCTTGCTAATACTTTGACCTTTTATTGCGCTCGATAGCCTCTTTAATACGATTGGTATTAAATTGGCGTCAAGGACTTGGAGATCTGTCTGTTTAGTCACCGATATTGACAAGCATCTTCAGAGGATTTCAGAATCAGGCTCCGTTTTCCTCCATGAGCTTGCTGGTGAGGTCCGAGATCCGATATGTTTTTTTAACGTCTTGTTTTGAAGGCCTTATTCCCAGCCGTTTGGACAATTTCCACAAACCTGTCGTTGTATTCGTCCACATTTTCACATTCTCCTAGGCATTCGAAGCGATTGTGCAACTCGATCTGAATGCTTTCGGGGTTTTGGAGTTGTATAGGCGCTGGTCGAAGCTTCATCAGTTGTCATGAAAATAATTGGACGTGGCTTGCGAAGCACGGAAACGGTTACGAGATTAATGCGCCAATAAGAGTCAAACTCATTATGGTTATGTATGACCATTTCTGAAGTCAGTTAACCTGGGTGATCAACGTGACCACGCAGTTACATAGTAAACCACCATAATACAATGGAAGTTAGATAGTAAACCACCATAATTCGTATGAGAAATAGTTAGTCACGTTTTGCGGATTTTCTCAAATACGTTTTTATAAGGAAAAAATGTTTTTTTGTTTTACGTGACAAATATTTTGTGCGTGCGAGAAATATTAAAATAATAATATAATGTACCTGTTTATACTATGTTACTTAACAGTCATTTGGGCGTTAGATGATTCATTTTATTTACTTACGAACAACAGATACTAAAACCGCGCATTTTATGCTACTCTGCCGAGCATTAATTTATATTTTTTTTCACTAAGTATTTATTATGCTATTCTAATAAAATTTATATTTTTATAATCCTAAGAAGTGTGGCTTTCAGAATGTATTTTTTCCATGCTAATATCAAAGACGAATAAAAATTAATCGACACATATGCGGAAAAAAGGTAGTCATGTTTTATACGTTTTATCAAATATTTCTTTTTTTATATATGGAAAGTTATTTTTTTTGTTACAGAAATGAATTCCTTATCCTTAAATCATACGAAAATGATATCTCACTTGCCCTAGTACCAATAGTTTTGGAGATATAAGCCCTCAAATGGAGCGTGGCAGAAACAAACTTTCCCCCCCTCCCCCTACCAAACAGGGGATGGCTCTCAGTGGCTCCCGGGCTTAATCTACTCAGAACGGCCTAGGGAATAACTATGCCAAGTTTGAGCACCGGATCCAAAATAAAACGGTTCCCATACTAGGCGTTGCACTAAATTCCCCACTAAATGCTTCGGAGAACATTTTACCGGAAAAGTCAAAAAGTCGCTACATATCTACATACGACGAATTTATTGCGTGGAGAGAAGAGAAAAAAGCAAATAGTTTTTCAGAAAATGTTATGTTGGCATACTTTTCCGAACTCTCAGCAAAATTAAAACCTTCTACGTTATGGTCAAGGTTTTCGATGATAAAAAGTATGCTGAAAATAAGGAACAACGTGGATATAAGTCAATATCCAAAATTAAATGCTTTCTTAAAACGACAATCAGACGGTTTTACCAGTAAAAAGTCGAAAATATTAACATCGAATGACGTGGAAAGGTTTTTGAAAGAAGCTCCCGATGATTGTTATTTAGCCACAAAGGTAATTTATTAATAAGTATAATTATCTACATTTTTCTTTAGTGTTCAGTTTACAAAATCGCAAAATACAGTCAATACATTATTTATGAATCAAATCGTTTTTTTAGGTTGCTCTGATTTTTGGCGTTGTTGGAGCTTGCCGCAGAGAGGAGTTAGCCAATATTACTTTAAAAGATATTGAAGCCCATGGAGAAATGCTACTTATCAAGATTCCAAACACAAAAAATAAGATACCGCGAAGCTTTGTTGTTGAAGGAGATTTTCTCACAATAGTGAAAAAATATATGAACCAGCGGTCCCAAAAAGGAAAATCCGACCGTTTTTTTCAAAATTTCCAAAAAGGGAAGTGTACAGCTCAAGTAATCGGCATAAACAAATTTGGTAATATGCCAAAAGAAATAGCTACGTTTCTTGGTCTGCCGGATGCTGAGTGTTATACTGGGCACAGCTTCAGAAGGACCTCTGCTACATTATTGGCAGATTCTGGAGCCAATATAACGTCCTTAAAGCGACTAGGTGGTGGAAATCGGACAAAGTTGCAGAAAGCTATATTGGTGATTCATTAAACAACAAACAAGAAACTGGGAAAAAGATCACACAATCCATTAATTTAAGGTCCAGTCCGTCTCCTTCACATGCTGAAGAGAACGTTCGTCCATCTACGAGTACCTTCGTTGATAATGATAATTCATCAGATCTTCCACTTCCATCAACTAGCAAACGCCATTGTATGACAAATATACATGAACAATCATACGAAATTAATAATAGTTTGTCTCAAACAGTAAATATGCAACCTAAAACTTCCCCAGTTAGTATAAAAAACTGTACCAATTTCAATGTATATGTGAATTATAACTTTTATAAGAAATAAATGATTAGTTAATTGAGTTTATTGTGTTTTTATAATTTGATTAAATTGCTTCATTTTTTCGAAACTGTATTAAAAATAGTCGTTCAGTACACGTACGGAACCGTCATTGCAACTCGTTCCGACTGTCAACCCTCGCCTTCGGCTCGGGTAGACATTTGTCGGAACTCTTTGCAATGACAGCCATTCCGTACTAGTAATGAAATATACTATTTTAATACAGTTGCTCAAAAAGTGGCGTATTGCAGGGACGTGTAGCGTTCGGGATCTCGGCTATTTCACACTCGTGCTTTTTTTGCCTTTCCCGAACTCGTGCGTTTTCTTTCCCAACTGTCAAAATAATTTCTATTAAAAAAAACAACCATGAAGTTTTAACTTAAAAAAATCATAGAAGTTTTTGCGATTCATTCAAATAGGTTTATTTGTTTCTAAAAAGAAGCTACCTATACTAATTTGTCCAATATCAGAATTAATTATTTGATTGAATGAGTTAGGTAAGGTTTCAGTTCATTTCATATCATTAAATTTCAATTTCATTTCTTATAATAAAAAAATACTAAGTACTAAAGACTTGGCTGTATAGGCAGTTCCCTTTGCCTACCAGAATGGGTGAAAAAAAACTGCTTACATTCTACGGTTGGCGCCATTTTCCGAAATTTTCTTCGCGAGTTTAGTTGTTTTTTTACACAAAATGAGTAATTTCGACCTAAATTTTTTTGAATTATCACCACCGGAACTCAGTATAATTGCACAAAATGCTTCGGAGAACATTTTACCGGAAAAGTCAAAAAGTCGCTACATATCTACATACGACGAATTTATTGCGTGGAGAGAAGAGAAAAAAGCAAATAGTTTTTCAGAAAATGTTATGTTGGCATACTTTTCCGAACTCTCAGCAAAATTAAAACCTTCTACGTTATGGTCAAGGTTTTCGATGATAAAAAGTATGCTGAAAATAAGGAACAACGTGGATATAAGTCAATATCCAAAATTAAATGCTTTCTTAAAACGACAATCAGACGGTTTTACCAGTAAAAAGTCGAAAATATTAACATCGAATGACGTGGAAAGGTTTTTGAAAGAAGCTCCCGATGATTGTTATTTAGCCACAAAGGTAATTTATTAATAAGTATAATTATCTACATTTTTCTTTAGTGTTCAGTTTACAAAATCGCAAAATACAGTCAATACATTATTTATGAATCAAATCGTTTTTTTAGGTTGCTCTGATTTTTGGCGTTGTTGGAGCTTGCCGCAGAGAGGAGTTAGCCAATATTACTTTAAAAGATATTGAAGCCCATGGAGAAATGCTACTTATCAAGATTCCAAACACAAAAAATAAGATACCGCGAAGCTTTGTTGTTGAAGGAGATTTTCTCACAATAGTGAAAAAATATATGAACCAGCGGTCCCAAAAAGGAAAATCCGACCGTTTTTTTCAAAATTTCCAAAAAGGGAAGTGTACAGCTCAAGTAATCGGCATAAACAAATTTGGTAATATGCCAAAAGAAATAGCTACGTTTCTTGGTCTGCCGGATGCTGAGTGTTATACTGGGCACAGCTTCAGAAGGACCTCTGCTACATTATTGGCAGATTCTGGAGCCAATATAACGTCCTTAAAGCGACTAGGTGGTGGAAATCGGACAAAGTTGCAGAAAGCTATATTGGTGATTCATTAAACAACAAACAAGAAACTGGGAAAAAGATCACACAATCCATTAATTTAAGGTCCAGTCCGTCTCCTTCACATGCTGAAGAGAACGTTCGTCCATCTACGAGTACCTTCGTTGATAATGATAATTCATCAGATCTTCCACTTCCATCAACTAGCAAACGCCATTGTATGACAAATATACATGAACAATCATACGAAATTAATAATAGTTTGTCTCAAACAGTAAATATGCAACCTAAAACTTCCCCAGTTAGTATAAAAAACTGTACCAATTTCAATGTATATGTGAATTATAACTTTTATAAGAAATAAATGATTAGTTAATTGAGTTTATTGTGTTTTTATAATTTGATTAAATTGCTTCATTTTTTCGAAACTGTATTAAAAATAGTCGTTCAGTACACGTACGGAACCGTCATTGCAACTCGTTCCGACTGTCAACCCTCGCCTTCGGCTCGGGTAGACATTTGTCGGAACTCTTTGCAAAGACAGCCATTCCGTACTAGTAATGAAATATACTATTTAATTATTTTACTGGCGTTTTAGTTGTCAATAAAAACCACTATAAAAGCAAAATATGCTATAAAATAAGTAGTTAACGTCATGATGTTAATTTAAATGGCTTTTTCCGTAACTCATTTTCAACCGACTTCAAAAAAAGGAGGAGGTTCTCAATTCGTCGGAATCTTTTTTTTTTTTTTTTTTTATGTATGTTCACCGATTACTCGAAGACACCTGAACCGATTTCGAAAATTCTTTTTTTGTTTAAAAGGGTATACTTCACAGGTGGTCCCATATAAATTTTATCGAAATCGATTCAGCGGTTTTTGAGAAAATCAACAAAAACATAGCAAAATTGGAGTTGTTGCGATTGAAGTCGGTTGTTTTTAACGTATTCAGCGTGGTCAATTATATAGTATTATAGTATCATGTTAAAATCCCAAACATATGAATCTTCTTTCTCAAAGTTATTGAATTTAAAAAAAAGATTATGACCCCGACGTGATTTGAACACGCAACCTTCTGATCTGGAGTCAGACGCGCTACCGTTGCGCCACGGAGTCGATGTAGAAGAAGCCGAAATAACACATCAGTTTGTATGAGTGAACGAGATAACATTTTATCTCAGTAAATTAACAACATAATTATAATGTTATACACCTTAAGCCTAATTAAGATAAATATTATACATTGTAATTAATTAATATACATAGATAACGTGAGAAATTGGCCTAATTAGTAACGCATGGGTGGTTTACACGGTCATCTGGTCCAAGATTACCTGTATTATGGAAACCAAAGACTGATTTACTTACATACATAACATAAACATATCTGCTCATCACAGAAATGTTCGCCCACGAATCGAATTCACAACCCTCGATCAGTAATCAAGAGCGCTAACTACTGAGCCACCGAATCAGACGATTCACATTAATCGAGATTATGAGTTTATCAGAAACATTACATAAGAACAATGCATAGTCTTGTAAAATACGTTTGCCATCAAAATGTGCCTATATTTCCTTAGAAATTATTAATATTTATTTTTATAAATATACGAGTAATTAAAAGACCTAATTAATATGAGTATGTAATAAAATAGTAAGGTAACATGGAGGTTTTGGCGGTGACAGTATTACGAAGTAAGAGTGTAGGATGGACATTATTTTATATTTTTCATTAAATAAAAAATATTAACTTATATTACCAATGAACAGAGTCAAACCACTAACCAGTAGTGAAGTAAGCAAGTAACTCCGCTGCCATCTCTCAGCGGTGATCAGCACTAGAAACCATAACTTAAAAAACACTAAATAAGTAATTAAGAAGTTTACTTACCAATAAATACAGTCAAAGCACTGGCAGCTTGATGCGCATTCCCAGAAGACAGCGGACTATGAGCGTGGGCGTTCCAAAGCGCGCGAGCGAGCAACGCCGCCGACGGCGAGTCTCGCTCCTCCGCAGCGGTGACGAGCGCTCGGGAAGCGAGTTCAGCGCAAAGAGAACACTCCACACCCGCTCCACATACGTTAACTAGGACTCCAGCAGCTGCGCAACGGACGCTTGCATCATCTGCAAAGAGAGGTGAAGGAAATCAACCAGATGAGTTTTTTGAGAGTAAGTATATGAAAATCCGAACGAACTGGCTACGCGAACTGGGTAATGTGTGGAATCTGTAATGCTATTTGGTATAGAAATACCGGCTCCAATATTTAGATCCATTTTTTAAGGTATGGATCTATGGAGAAATTTATTTCTCAATAGATCCATTGAGGAAATCCATAATGGATCTATTGAGTCATTTGTTTCTCATTAGATCCAATTTTGAAGGTGTGGGTCTATAGATAAATTATTTTAATTTTTCAATAGATCCATTAGAAAAAACGCGGCCAAGTGCGAGTCGGACTCGCCCATGAAGGGTTCCGTAGCAGCAAGTAACAATATAAAAGTTCTTGTTATGAAATTAAATATATTTTTTTATATTTTTATGTTTGAGTTGATTGAATGAAAGGTAAATTGCGGTTTACGATTTATGAAGTATTAAAAAAAACTACTTACTAGATCTCGTTCAAACCAATTTTAGTTTTATCATTCTCTTATTTTAGAAGTTACGGGGGGGGCACACATTTTTTCACTTTGGAAGTGTCTCTCGCGCAAACTATTCAGTTTAGAAAAAAATGATATTAGAAACCTCAATATCATTTTTGAAGACCTATCCATAGATCGTATGGGTTTTATGAAAAAAAATTTTTTGAGTTTCAGTTCTAAGTATGGGGAACCCCCAAAATTTATTGTTTTTTTTTCTATTTAGTTTGCTTTACTTCCTGAAAACCAGGTCGAAGACGGCTGGAAATACATTAAACGTGAGATTTCGGTAAACACGGACGAGCTACGTAAATTTAAAAAATATTTTCAAAAGTATTGGATGGATGCCAACTACTATAGGATCTGGTGTGTGTATGGGCTAAGGCATCGAACGAATAATAGTGTAGAAGGGTGGAATCACAGCCTGAATACAAATATTAACAAAAATGAAGTGCAGCTTTTACAGATACTGCATATTTTACGTCAAGAGGCATCAGTAACTTCGCTCAATTGCGACCGTTTGGAAAGATTTAAAAAAATACCATCACCTAAACGCCGCAAAACCAGCATCCACAATGACGATTGCATTTTATTTGCACAAATGCAGCTCGCAAATGGCGAAATTGGCATTGGCCACTTTTTAGAAAAAAACTCGTTCCTGAAAAATTCATATTATGGTTTGTCTGTGTTGACCTTTATTATATTTCTTTGTACTATGTATCTAATAATAAAATAAATTCACATTAGATCCAATTTAATTGCATACTTTTAAAAATAGATCAACTGAGAAAGAAAAATATCTTTAGATCCGTAACATTAAAGTCAAATGTATAAACAGATCTAACGAGAAATAAATAACTCGATAGATCCATTATGGATCTACTTAATGGATCTACAGAGAACGAACGTTTCAGATGCCATAAATATAGAGAATATTAATGGAGCATATAGGCGTACAATCAGCCATGTCCACATTGGCGGACATGCCTTAATGCCAACTAGGCCCAGGCCAGTTAGAGGCGGCCAATTTGAGCGATATCATCTCGTCAACAGTAAATTATCAGAAATAAGGGGCAGCCGGTACTAAACGGCCAAAACTAGTCCACCTCTGCATTATCAACAGTTGGTGTCTTCGGACTTTAATGATGACCTAAACAGACACTCACTATGCTTTAAGAATGGTGCTAAAGCGTTCAAAGCTCCTTCCAGCACTATCAGTTGAGCTGCCCTCGGAGTTCTGGACAGGTTTCCAAGTGCTCTAACAGCCTCGCACGCAGCAACGCCGGTCCCGCTACCCAGCCAGCGACATGTCACTGCGCAGGAAAAACAGCAGCCTAGGATTAGGATTACGCGTGCGCATTTTTTTTAGGTTCACAGAACTGGCTCAGTGCGGCCTGCGTGGTCGCGTCGATCACGCAGGTTAACAGACGATAGATACAGAAGTAACCTGGATTGGGTTGAATGTTGATGGCATTTATCTCGTCACGTAAGGTCGTTAGTGCCGATTAAACCACTCCCGGAATCTTGAACGGTTGGCCCCGCTCATGGAACTAAACAACTTTTTCCTGGGAACCATATTGAATCTAAATTTTTAAAGTTAGTTGATTGGGCCAATCAATTTGGATAAAATAAAAGTAGATAAGTACATTTTTTAAGTAAAGATTTGAATGTATTTAGCTACATTTCACTTGATGTTAAGTGATGATGCTGCCGAAGATGTATCACGCAAGCTCAAACAGTGCCTGTTCACTCGCGCCCTGAATTTTCCTAAATTAGTCCTTCCTACGTAGTTTTTAATTTTTTTGCGAATTCAGTATATAGGTTCATTCGGAAAAGTCGTTCAGAGAGTGATTTTATGTCGTTTACAGTGATAGTGATACCTTTACAAAGCAAATCGTGGGTGTCATCCAGCGGATCGGGCGGATCCGGCGGTTCCTTGTAGAAAGTGATGTTGTTCAATGTTGCCAGGGAGGCCATCGCTAACTCCTCACGTCGTTCCCGCCAGCTCAACAGCTGCTCCTTTGTCAGGTTTTCTAACTGTAAGAAAATATTAATGGAGAACTTCTATACTATGTAGAATAGATAGGTTTATTGAAATACGTTGGCAATAATTTTAAGTAACTTCCAAAAAAAGGAGGAGATTCTTAATTTGACTGTTTTCAGTGTTTCGCGATATCTTACGTTTTCTGGAATTTTATTACAGAATCTTAGATATTGCCCCATAACAGACATGTTAACTTTACTGAGTCTTAAATAGGCAATGTCAATGTTATTTATGTTTGACGCTGTTTTTACGAAACAAATGCAAATTCTTACGTAAATAATTTACTTGTATATAGCTACTAATTCTTTAAACTTATTCAAAATGTAGTTTATAATTGTAAGATATGTATAGCGATTTTTTACAGCTTCAAAATACCCTTACCACAAAATCAGAAGGCTTTTCGGCCATCTCTAAGCAAGCCAGTAGGGCCTTTACAGTCCGCTCAGCATAGGTGTCTGCCAACCCTCGACCAGCCCGCTCGGCCAGGCACAGGTTTGCGACTACTCTGACAGTCTGAACAGAAAAATATATTTTGTGGAAAATCACACACGAAACCAGCCTTTAAACTAAATTTATTGTCTGTATTTTGGGGACCAGATACTGATACATCATACGCATATAAATTTTTAAAGGCGCTAACATTACTTAAACAATTTACTTCAATAATTGATTACCTTGATCAGAACATCTTCGTTGGAACCATCAGAACCACCCAAATCTGAACCTAAAACAAGAAGGATAATTGTTTTTCTTTATTTTCTAATATGGGTTAAGTAAGCCAAAGAAAGTTCGTATTTCTTGATATCCTCGGAAATCTTACCGATTAAATGCAGATCAGGGTCCGTGTCAATGTCCTTCAAGTCGACTTCGGCGCGATTTGTGTATGACTCTAAGATTGTCAGCAAAACGTCTACACCTCCTTCTTCATTGTAAATCTGTTGAAAATCAAATAAAATTATATTTAATTGGTAGCTTGTGTAGTTAGCTGTATAGTGAGCATGATCAAATTTTTGTTCCATCTTCAATTACCTAGTTACTATGCATCAAATTTTCACAGCTATATATCGTAAGTATATACATCCCTTAAATTTACGACAGCACATGCCTAACGCTTTATTTAATAATAGAAACAAAGAAAATCAGGCTTCTTCTGATAATAAAATACTGGCTGTCATCAGCAGTGACCAATCATGAACCTAAAGCACCAATACGAAGTAAACATTTATATAACAGGATCACTAACATTGATCCGCGCTTGGTCATCGGCAGCAGCCATATTGCCAAGGGTGTACGCAAGGCGCACAGCGAGAGGTGCGCGCGCGGCGCAGGCGGCTAGTGCACGTAGTAACGCATGCGCGCTGATGGAAGATGCACATAGCCATGAGACACATGACTCTTCTGCTGATAAAACGCTGTAAGGAGAAATAAGTTCTAAATAGTGGAAGATTGAATGGCAGGAACCGTTTAATTGTTAAGTAATAGATTAAGATCGAATAAATGCCGAATATAACAAAGAAGACAGTCTTTGTAAAATAATTTTAAAATATAAAATTTTAAAAAAACTTACACCCTATGTGTCGTTCAATTTAAAACAAATTACAAATTAAATTTACAAATCATTATGCAATGCACAATGCCTGATAAAATACTTGTAGTATATTGTCTAAGAAATGAAACCTGGAATTATTCTTAAAATATTATTACCTAAGGCACCTGGCTACATTAGTCAACACATCTCGATCAGTATGATGTTGCAACGCAGTGACCAATTCAGCTAATGCTCCACTGGCTACAAAAGCCTTCACTTCCTTTTGACCTGCACCAGCCAAGTTCCTTAATGCTCCTGTCAGTTGGTATAGTGCATGAATAGACTGTTCGGAGATACCCCGTGGATTCTCTGCTTTCTGTAAGAATTTTAAAATTGTTACTAATATGCATGTTTAGACGGATTATTAACAAATTGATATGAAAAACATAAAGCTCTGAAAATGAGAACTATATGTCCTTTTTCCTGTTAATAAATTATGTATTATTCATTATTTAATAACGAAATAGCCTGTTTGAGACCAGTTGCAAATCTTATAACTACTACTAAATAAAAAATATATATGGATGATATTATTTTCAGAGCTAAAAAACATTTAAGGTCATGTTTTTTATTACTTACAGCATTATTAAGTATCTTTAAATGTAGAGCAGCAAGATGTAGGGCTCCAGCTCGATGAGCTAAGGAACAAAGCTTTGGGTCCAGAGCCAAAAACCTTAACGCCCCTGCTCCATAAACACAACATTCCCCTTCTGTAAGCGGATCTGCCCGACCACAGCCTTCTACCAACAAATCTATGAAAAAAACCAAAACGATTTCAGGAACAACTTCTTTTTAAATACATATTAATGAGGATATAAAATGATGTGCGTAAACTTACCGAGTAAATTGGTATTCCTGAAAAAATGATCGTTCTTGTCGTTTCTTGCTATTTTGAACACTAGTTTGCAGGCAGCCGCTAAATGATTTCCTGTGACTCGTACCTAAAACAAACAAAAATGATGGTTTCGAAATTGAAGATTCCTTTCAAAAATTATTTAAATTATCTTGGAAATTATTAATTTATTTAATTGAGACTTTTTGTCATACCATGGCAAGGCTACATAGCCATGAAGTTTCTCTGGAAAAAAAACTATAAACTTACCGTAAGCATAGCCCTTGCAATCGAAACGAGCACTCTCTCATCATCACTATCTATGTGCGTGTATAGAGACCGAAGGACCATGTCCCGAAGACTGGACGATGGGCAGTTCCGTTCCAAAATATTCTGCAGCACTTCCATAAGGAGCACTGTGTGGTCGGAATCACGACTGCGTTGGCTTAAAGCTTCTGCTAGTTCCAACATGCTCATACTAAAAAATTAGTAGTTTCAATAAGTTTCAGAAATGTAACTTTGGCTAACTGGTGACTATAAATTTGATGTGATTATTCTTTTACCTCGTAGATAAAAAAAATAACAGTGGGTGGGTATGACTCGAACGAACTTACTAATGAGGATGTCGAAGACAGGGCTAAAAGGAGAAGATACTGGAAAGCACACGGTAAGTAAATCCGGGATTACGCTAGATAGAAAGAGACGACATGAAAGTTTTACATAAAATATTTACTAGCAAATTTCTTTTTTTTTTTAATAGCGAGTGGATTTTGAATTTTCGATACTTATGTCACCGACCTTTAAATCCGGTGATAGTTATTCATCTGCTTCTATCTAAATGAAGACTATCTTTCTTATAGAATAATCATAGATTTTATACAGATTACTCCTTGTAGCAGGATACTGTAAGTTCTATGAAACTCTCTATATCTCATTTATCTAAAAGTTTGAAAAAGTAGACCAATTTTTCTTTTATCATCATTACAAATTCTACACAAAATAGATATCAATTCCTCGGTTACTTGTAATGACACTATGAATACTATATAATAATTTAAACCTTCTTGATTTCATGTAACGTATATCTTACTTATGATAATCATGTCCAGAAGTATTAGGGAGCTGTACGGCCAGGTGCTTCACTGCAATGTTGCTCACAACATTCCCACCAGTAGCGTCACAGGAGACAGACTTATTGCTTGCAAACTGGCGCTTTTTACTGCTGCTCGAGTCCAGGCTTTGTTCTGAAAATATTAGTTTTAGTCTAAAAGGTCTTTGATATCATAGGCATCTTTTCTTTGTCGCCGAATTGTCGCCTGCGGTATTACCGGACCGACACGACATTTGAACCTTCAAGAAAAGAGCGTACTCCCATATCAAAGGCCGGCAACGCAATTGTGACTCCTCTGGTGTTGCGGGTGTCTATGGGCGGCGGTAATTGCTTACCATCAGGTGATCCGCCTGCTCGTTTGCCACCTGTGCCATAAAAAAAATTTGGAGGTCTTGCTCTAGCACATTCTATTCTTACTATTTTTAAAAGAATATAATATTGAAAAGCTTAAACAATCTTACGTTTATTGGGTGCAACATTGCTAGCGATTGCGTCATCTCCGTGACTTCCAAGGGGTCTGGTTATTGATATGGCTTGTGCTAACTCAAATTCTGTTTTTGATTCTGAAAACGGTTTACTATAAGCAACCACGTCACATAGCTATGCAGTTTTATAACTAAAAGACAATATTTAAAATCAAATCCTACAACAACAACGATTCAAAAAGTCCAAAAGAAAAGCTGGAAAAAAATCCTTTTCAACTCGACATTCGGAGTTCCAATAACTTTATACGGATCACTGTCTTACCACCAAACATCAGTTTTAAAAGTATAAATGTGTTCTAGCATTAGAAAAGATAACAAATTCTCTATAATGTTTTGGTTTTTTCTATCAATACAATATCTAATCACCAGGCAGACGATACTTACAAAACATTGCTTAATTTTAGAAATCATGATTTTTAAAATAACTTTGTTAATTCCAATTCTATATTTATGTAATACTATAAAATTTTGCATGCTTTTACTAAAGCGAATCATGTGAGACTACATTTAAATTTAAGACGATAGAACATTTATACCATGTATTCAGGCAAATAAATGAATTGATTGATTGATTGATTCCAATGCATAACGTTATTTATTACCTTCGCTTATAGAATTTCCAGATGCGTTTCTTCTATGTAGAGGTTTACTTCGACCACTGAGATGGGGTAGCTTGGGGAATCCCCCCCATCCGTCACCAGAGCGCTCCTGCACCGACCGGGAGTTTCGCAACTATAGTTGTGGACGAAAATAAGTATACGAAAGAAAAATGTAAAAATAAAATTCAGGAATGTAATCTGGTAGGATGGGCTGGTAAGCATTGCAAAAACATAAGTTAAGTTATTTGGTTCGAATGAATGTATCTGTCACAATTCTTTGTATAAGTCCTTCTAATATAAACGAAATATGTACATGTTCTCTGAATAATTTTCCTCAGGAAAAACCTCATCGCTTACCCTTATGATCAGTAATATGTATGTGAGCATAGAATAGTGATCTGATTAATTAATGTGTGTAGGTCATTAATAATAAAATAAAGTTAGCGATCCTTTTTAATTTGACCTTGTTTCTATTTTTTTTCTTGCCAGTAATGTTCCATTGCTGGGCAAAGGCCTCCCCTTTTTTTCTCCACGCACCTCGATACCGGGCTGCGAGACTTGGAGGGTTACCAAAACATCACGCAGCGGGTCCAAGTCTTCGTCAACCGGTGTCTCCGACAATTATTCGGAATCTTCTGGCCCGAGAAATTTTCCAACGAGCAACTCTGGGAAATGTGTCGTAAAACACCGATTGGTCTGCAGATCGCTCGTCGCAAGTGGACCTGGATCGGCCACACTATCAGAACGGACCCCACCCATATACCTAGACAGGCGCTAGAGTGGACCCCACAAGGGAAGAGAAAACGTAGCCGTCCCAAACAATCCTGGTGGCGCTCAGTGGCACCTGATATAAAAAAGATCGGGTTATCATGGCCCGAAGTGAAACGCGTAGCCTAAGACAGAACGCAATGACAAAGCACTGTGGACGCCCTCTGCCCCACCTAGGGGACTTAAGACATCAAGCCAAGTCAAGTAAGTCACCTTGATCCCGGGCCACTACCTTCCATTCATATTATTCGTTATAAAATAAATATAATAATCCAATATACTTACACAATACTATCAGAATTAAAACCCTTACTAAACGACTTCTATCAAAAAATTTATCAATAATACTTTACTTATGATAATACAAATTATGATAAAACCAAGGTTTACTTACGAGACATACGATAAAATCATGTTTAGAAAATGTCTGTAACTTACAGGTTTCTTCTTGGTAGTTTGCGGCTCAGTCAGCAGTATGCCGTTGAAAGTCTCCTCGTCAAAAGTTGAGGCTTGTGCGCCGCTCGCCTCCACAAACACATCCTCTTGGCTCTCATTGAGGCTTAGGAATTTCAGACTGTTGAATAAAAAAGAAAATTTTAGAAGAACACCTTTGAAAAACGCTTTGGCATCGCTTTGTTTAAACTTTAAACTAATTACTATCAGCATCTATAATACAAATGTCTTCATCGAGTTTCTTGTTCTCTAATTTAGGAGCTGGACTCTTGGCGGTAGACATAGCTCATACCATTCATTGGCATTTGTCAAATCATACATCAACTGTAAAACCTAACTTTACAGATGAGGCAAGCACCACGGTTGAGTCTTCTTTTCCTGATTCCTAATACAACTGACATTTAATTGTCGGTTGAACATCTCCTGTCACAGAAGTGAATACAACTGGATAATGCAAGTTCCGGAGTTGAGAACGCATAGCGTAGTATTTATGTAAATGAATACGTATTCTGGCCCTGTTTCATACATGCACAGATACGGACTGATGCTGTTCTATTACTTCAAATTACTGGAATCATACAAATTGAAACAAAGAAAAATTTATCTAAAACTTCTTGAAGTTCTATTGCTAATTTGAGGTACTCCTTGACCTGATCTGAAATATCGTATAACTTAACTTACTCAAAAGCACTGGGGGGCCTAGTGTCCTTCTTCCGAGTCCGTTCAGTGAACAGTGTGCGCTGTGGTTCCCTCGGTGTGAATGGGCGTCGCGTGCGCAGGGGGCGGAGTGCGCCGCCTGCTCCGCTGCTGGTGCTGCTCATTTCTGTGAACAGGAAAATAAAAACTTTTTAACATTACTCTAAAAAGATCATAAATGCACCGTAGCATCATCCGCAGTCGCACAATACATATTTAAAATCTAGGTACAGACGTATGCAACTCGACCTTATTTATTATTATTTCTGAAAGTTTTCTCAGTGGATTCTGGTCATTGTGTAGTCTCAGTTTCTTATTTAGCTCTATAACGTCTTGGTTTGACAATTAATTGTCACTTCTATTTTTATCTTGATCATTTCGGTGGTATACTTGGTACTTAAATTAACTTATTCTGTTTTTAATTTCGCATGCCTAGCATCCGTTTAATCTCCGTAATTTTCATCTCAGTCTGAATAAGACTACTTACTTTTACTGAAAAATCTTTCACGACCTTCTAGAAATATTGAGAAGCATTATTTTCAATAGGTATAGGTAATATACTTTCTAATAGCTTCTCAATATCTCGTCAAATGTAGGCCTTGTCACTCCCAAGGTCAAGAAATTGTTCCACGTTCAGTCGTAGGAGGAAAACACCTTTAATCCATCCATTTATATTAAAGGGCGAAAGACAGTGATTGAAATCGCGTGATTGTAAGTTCAAAATACAAAGCGTAGGGTAATACAGAGGATCCACTCCTTACAAATACTTCGAAAGAGCGCATTGTACCTACTTGTTCACCTACGTGGCAGTCTTCTATAATCTCCGATTCGTCCATCTAGTTCTACTCACAGTCATAGTTCTACTGATAGAACTACATATTTGGACTCTGAGCAACTGTACCTTATACAATAATGGCTGTTAAATCTTTTTGGGGCTCCTAGACGGGCCGATAGCGCACTTTGTAAGAAAATTACCCTCTGTACCTTTCTGCTATAAAGACATTAGCCTTTGCTAAGGCGAGGGGCTTCTTGGTAACCAGGCAACGGCCCAGCACCTACAAATGAGTCGCTTGACCGCGCGACCCCAGTTCAACCACCCTGTATAAAAACATGTACACGAAGTCCGCAGATGTGATCGTAATTTTCGCACAAAAAATAAATGTTAGGTATTTTTCTTTATGTCTGAGTATATGTCAGCCATACAATCATACCCTTAAATGTTTCTCGCCTTTGCATATACACTCGGTATGAAATGAAGATAACTTAAACCTTTTAGCAAAACGATCTACTGTTTATATTTCGATAAATTTATCTTCCATAATCTATTTCCAATTCGTTAACAGTCCATATTATTATATCTAGTCTCTTCCCATACCTCGGCAAGGTCAGGCCATACTCCACACACTCCAACTCCGGTATTATTGATTCCAGTTCACTTGTAGGACTTTGTACCATCAGCAGAATTTTTCAAAGAGAGGAACACTCAATATAGTTTTCATTACCTATTTGTTTCTCTATCAGATACCTCAACATCAATTCAGTCGTGGAGCAAACAGAACAAATATAACGTTTACCTCTATTAATTATAATATTTTTACGCTCTCAAAAGAACCTAAGGAAAATTTCAACCTATACTTAAGTATATTTATATGCTATCACTGCTTTAGTAATAAAAGTAAATAAGTTAGTAATTAAAAGCTTCATAGTCAAAAGCAATTTAAAAAATCCGGCAATAACCTTCAGTATAATATTTTTTGAACGGAACACGTATTAGACCACATAAAAAACTTTAGCTATTTACTGATATGTTAAAGCTTGCACACACGGTAAGCGAAAGCTATGCAAAAATTTAGAAACAAAAAAAAAACATTTATTCAGTGATTGAATCTATATAATATTATTTACTTTATATATATATATTTTTTTATATTATTCACTTCGTATCTCACCCACCTTTTTATGGTAGTCAAGAAACTGAATTATGTAGCTAATTATTCCAAATGAATTAACTATGATTTCAATTACGAGTAAGACTTTATTTCAAATAGTTTCTTATTGTGATATAGGTGTCATACTATTTTCGTGTGTCAATAAGTCGATGATAGGTAAATTTAATTATAATGTGAAGTGAATGAATATGTGATGAAAACTACAAATATGTGAAAGATTTTTAAAACCGTTCCAAATTCTTCGCTAAATCATATTTTCACCAGCCTTAAAGAATCACATTAAATAAAACCAAAAAGAAAGTTCATTTTTTCGCGTGACTAGTCGTAATTTATTCACCTTGCCTAAGTCACGGCGGAGGGATGTGGTTTGGGGTTATATCGCGAAATTAACGTTACTTTGATAACAATGCGCTAAATATAGCGATTACGTTCCATTCTTCGGCCGAACCTTGACTGAGCTGTGTGATGAAATCGTGGAAGAAAAATTTAAGGATGGCGGGCAGTTACCAAAGAAAACTGTCCCAAGACCTGTCACATGCATTTTGTATGCCCTCTTAAGGCCCAAGACATTTTTGGGTTTCTAGTCATTACCACCCAAGGTCCTACCAATAGGACTATTTATTTAATTTAAAATGACTAAAATATAAAGATACATTAAATATTTTTTTATACTAATAACCTGACATGAACCGGAGGGGCTTAGGGCTTTTAGTTAATAGCGGATTATGGCCTATAAATAGGACCCTGGGCATTATATGCCATAAAAATTTAAATAAAAAAATGACCTCGCGTCTGAATGACTACTGACATTTATGTAGTCCTTCAAATAGGCCTTTGGGCCTTAGGAGGATATAAAAAGTAAGGGCACTGCAGTGGCTGTAGACTAGTGGAAGTATTTATTATTAAAATAGTCTCGGAAGACTCGAGATACTCGTATTTTGACTCATACTTAGCTCTAAAACTGAATAAAAGCTTGAAGACCATTGCCCAAAAACAATCAACTTTGACCCAAATTAACTCATTATAGACATATAGAGTTTAGCAAATGAAAGAATTATGTACCTTCAATACACCAATGGCAATTACTTTTATGATTTAATTTTTGTACTTTCATGATTTAATTTTTGTCGTATTTACTGGGCATTGGTCGAGCTCACTCGACGACGACGATTTTATATGGACGAAATATCTCAATATTTCGTCCATATAAAAGACATCAACGAGTTCGACGTCGTTGTTTGTTTGATTAATAATTTAAACCGCAATGATTGAATATCACTGTCTATCTTTAAGATCAAAGACCTACCTAAAATCCCTACTTAAAATTTAATTTTGTCAGAATGTTTTCATGACAAATCAGCTAAGGACATAAATACACTCGGCTTCAAAAAAATCGCACCTTTTAAGAAATCTATTTTAAACATCTTTCAATCGTATTTGTATTATGAAATATTGGTAATGTTCGGTATCATTTGAAAGGTAAGGAAACAGAGAATGCAAAAACAATAATTCATTCAATGTTTTTTATTGGAACTGAGAAAAATTTACAAAACAATAAAAATCCTTAAAAAACCCAAATGAAATCTGATTAATTTTTCAAAACAAAGTTGCTTAAAACTAACCTAAAACCTAGTGTTACCCCCCCCTAGCCCTAATGACGTCTTCCATGCGCTCCCTCATGGATCGCACCAACTTTAGGACCTCTTCTTGAGGGATTCTGTCCCATTCCTCAATAACGGCGTCTTGGAGCTCCTGAAGAGTCGCGGGAGCGGGATCACGGGATCTAACCTTGCGTTTCAGCTGGTCCCAGAGGTGCTCTATCGGGTTCAGATCTGGACTTCTCGCTGGCCACTGCATGACAGGGATCTCAACCTCTTGAAGGTAGCCCTGCACAATTCCAGCAGTGTGCGCGCGAGCGTTATCGTGCATTAATGTGAACCCGTCGCCAATAAATCCAGCATAGGGGACCACATGTTCTTCCAGGATCTCTGTGATGTACCGGTGAGCAGTCATCGACCCTTGCCCGCGAGCACCGCCGGTCCGAGAGACGCAAGAAAGTTCAGTTTTGCCGTCGGCAGATATGCCGCCCCAGAACATGCAGGAACCGCCCCCGTATTCTACCGTCTCTTGGATGCAGGCTTGGGCAAAACGTTCCCATTGTCTTCTGTATACTCTTTTGCGTCTATCGTTGCAGAAAAGGCACACTCTCGTTTCGTCTGAGAAGAGAACAGCTCTCCATTGGTCCAGGGTCCAATTGACGTGGGCGCGAGCAAATTGCAGGCGTGCTCGCCGATGCGCTGCGGTTAATTTTGGACCCGTGGCAGGTCTTCTAGCCACAATATTTCTCTCCTTTAGTCTTCTTCTAACTGTAGAGACACTCACGGCCCTTCTACGAACTGCTTGAAGCTGCTGTTGCAACTCAACAGCATTAGAGAACCGATTTCTCAAAGACTTCGATACGACGAATCGGTCATCTCTCGCAGAGGTGCAGCGATTTCTACCAGACCCACGCCTTCGGACAAAGCCACCGGTCTGCAGGAACCGCTGGTACACTCTTCGAACAGAAAAGCGACTCAAGTGCAATTGCCGAGCAACATCACACTGACGTAGTCCTGATTGCAGTAGTGCGATAACTTGGGCGGCTTCAGCAGCAGTAGTGTCCATCTTTAAGGACGTTTTTCTGATGAAAGATATTCTTCTGTGTCTTCTTCGACTGTTGGTAGCAAATTTATCCCCCGATAAGCTGTATCGACCCTTTTATACCCAAAAAACAAAACAATACAAACAAAATTTGAAGAGGAGAATCAGTTCCATTGTCATTCACAGTGACTTAAAGTGTCAAGCTTTTTCTTTAATCAAATGAAATGGATATTTTTTTAAAGAGTTTTTATAGGGCTCTCAAATGATACCATATTGCTACGAATAACTGCTTGTCTTAAGGATTAACAGTGCTTGAAGCCTATTTTTACGGACGTGCGATTTTTTTGAAGTCGAGTGTATTTAACTGCTATTAAACCTACAAATAGCCTTGAATTATTGCTTCTTTTTTTTACCACCATAAATAAGAATAAATAAGGCTGGCAACGCACTTGTGACTCCTCTGGTGTTGCGGGTGTCTATGGGCGGCGGTTATCGCTTACCATCCGGTGATCCGTCTGCTCGTATGCCACCTCTGCCACAAAAAAATAAAAAAAACCGCTTTCGCCACTCTCTGATAATCTCAGGTGATGTAATGTGGAGTCGGCTAGACTGATAATACGTAGGTATAGCGATGATTTGACCGTCCCCGTAGCCCATCTAGTCTCGCTTCACCTTCAGAAGGTCGCGGATGCGATTCCCAGCGGGGTCAAACTTTGTACGACTTGGTTTAGTTGGCGGTAGAGCATTTACTGATTCCGCCCGGCTACCACCATCTAAGTAAGTCATCAACGTTAAAAGCATTGATGTGTTCCGGCATGTAGATAAAATAGCTAATTCCCCATCGCGTTTGCATTGGTATACCCGCTCCCATCTTTGGTTTTCGGTAGTTGACTGCTAGTCATTTGAGTTAGTTTTTATCAAATGTCAAAAACGGCATTTTGTTCTAAAAATGTTTGAAATTTTGTACGATGACGTCATTGTTCAAAGTAGTAGTTTGCATACTAATTAGGAAATTCTTATAAATTAAAAATTGAAAATGTAATGAAAATTAAAGTGATTAAAGTTTTCAACAATTTCAATTAAAGAGCTATTTAATCAGTAATATTTCGTATTTTTTTTTTCATGCAGTCAACTCCCGGCTTATCAACATTAGAAAAATTAACATGGTTCTGATGATGATTACCTCCATAAACAGCTGCTCTCGCCTCGCTGATGATCTCGGCCGAAGTTTTCCGACGTGGTGGCGCGTAGAAGGGGGCGCCGGCACCGCGGCGCACGCCTCTTTCGTTCATGATTTATACTGAAAAAAGGTATACAAACACTCATTACGATTAATTTTGTATATTCAGTATACAAGTCCGAGTGGTAGGAACTTTGTATTAGGTATAAAAAAACCATTTAAAAGAATGTGTACAAACGCCTACTTAAATAAAATAACTTTTTAATTTTATTTTATATTGAAACAAGATACAAACACACTCACGACGATATTAACACATAAGTCATCAGGGATCAGGGATTGCTGAGCTAAGTAATAAATAGGTAACATCTTCGGATGTGGGAATGTTCATGAACGAGTTTTCCATTAAAAAGGATATGTTCACATTACCTTGTATATATGAAACATGTGGTTGTCTACATTTGTGTAGCTGTCGTAAATAAATGAATAATTTAAACCGCCTTCGTGACGTTAATTAGTTATTCCATTCGCTTTACAACAGAAGGTCACGGATTCGATTCCTGGCGTAGTTCAACTTTGGCAACTGTAGATTCAACAGATGCAGTATTGGTGATGGTAACTAGTTAATTTCAAAGTTAATTTTATCTAAACCTTGCTGATAAACTTCAGTATTAACAGCATTGATTTGTTCCAACATGGATGGAGATAATATAGGGAGCCCGTTTCCCCATTGTGAGGCCGCTTCTGCGAGCATCATCAGGTGAGACGATGCCAGGGTTTACCAAGAGTGGATAAAAAAAATGCATAGGTTTCTATTGTTTCCATGTTAACAGTGGTAAACAGTAATGGACAGGACTAGCAATTTCGCCTCTTTTTTACTAGTAAAGATTTATCCAAGAAAATCAGATTTTCATCAAATCTGTATTGGTTTCAACGCGATGGTTTCAGGTATGTGCGATAAAAATCGTTTGAGTGACTTTCGAATTACTTACTTATCAAACTTTTACTGTCGGAAGTATTAAAGTTTACCTATGACTTATAAACTCAAAAAGTCTTGAAAATTTTATAGGTTAAATAGCTGGGAAATTGTATCTGTTTCTACGATTTCCTTTTGTAAATTCATGTTATATTCACAAGCAAATGTGGGTCAGAACGTGGGTGTCTATGCAGTCAATTTGTTCAGAACTAGGACACCATTAGAACAACACCTGTCTATTTTAGGTACAATCGGCAACACAACGCATGTCAACGGAAACTAAATCATATTCCTATGGTATACAGGTTTAAAATAAGACTATTAATAGTACGTAGAAAGTTTAGGTGTTATTCAATCAAACTGATGATGGCCTATTTGATTATTTTCTATATTTATACTCTATTCAATTCATAATAAAATTGTACTTTTTAATACGCGCTCAATTACTTACGGGGTGGTGCCTATTTTTCTTTTTTTAGTGTTCCGGTCCTCAAAAAGAAAAAATGTACCATTATAGGATCACTCGCATGTCTACCTGTCTGTCACTCCGTCTGTGACAGCCAATTTGCTTCGAATCTACTGGACCAATTACGTTGAAACTTAGAACACATATAGATTTCTGTGACCCAAATACGGACGTGTAGCCTACATAAATAAATTGAGTGTGCACTTTTGGGGGGCGAATCAGAAATTTGAAAAAAAGTTTTGCAAACTATACCGTGTGATATTTCAAATGGAACGGCTTGTTTTTAGGCTCTTAATATATTTAATAATTATAAAATAAATAGCTAAGGCGTTGGCCGCCCAACACTACGTATTCCGGGTCGCGTTCGCCACTCGAGAAACTTTTTCTCCTTTTCTCTTTTATTGTATTGTACAAACTGTTAAACATTAACCATAACTATAAATAGTATGTGTTTTCGTTTTTGCTATACATATAAGAATATGTCGGAACACCTCTATAACCAGGGGTGGGCGCTAACTGCAGCGACACAGCGAAAGCTAATGCTGCTGTTATTGAACACACATATCTAAATTTTAAGTTTTTGGTTCCAAATAAATATTTTCATTTAGAAATAGAAATAGAAATAGAAACTCTTTATTTAATGTAAAAACACAACACCTTAAAGTAAGACATTTCATTTTCATTTCAACCCTGCTATCCCCAAGAGACTAACAACGGCTACCTTCAACAGCACTTTAGCATAGCCTGCGATCATAAAAGACATTCCGTATAAGGTATTTATAATATCGATGTTGTACGTATTCATCTACATTAATGAGTTTACAAATTAGACTTTTTAATATTTGTAAATAGTCTTTAAGAAAAAAATCAAAAAGGAACCCACCCAATTGCTATGATTAAGATCAACCTAAAGACACTGCTCACAGTCAAATAAACAATCATACATACACCCGAAAAAACATTATCGCTCTCTGCAACAGTCCTCTAAAAGACAAGCAGGTACAAAGCTGATTTGATGTAAAAAAT
Organism: Coleophora deauratella; assembly: GCA_958295455.1. Classification (NCBI taxonomy): domain Eukaryota; kingdom Metazoa; phylum Arthropoda; class Insecta; order Lepidoptera; family Coleophoridae; genus Coleophora; species Coleophora deauratella. The sequence continues at coordinate 4,287,391 of OY282409.1, read as the reverse complement.
CGATTGAAAATCACAAATATGCCACGATGACGCCATGGGCTTACCAATAGTGTAGTCGACTGTATCAAAAGTAAATTATGAAATATTGTTAACCAAATGGCTCTTTTACCGAAAACTAGCTTCTGCCCGCGACTTCGTCTGCGTGAACTTTAGAACTGGATCTAGGGAGAAAGAAAATTATGTTAAAAAGGTGGCACCATCTAGTGAAGTGGAAATTTTGAGTTTTTAAGCATTCCTCCGGGAACTCTTCAGTTTTCCGGGATAAAAAGTATCCTATGTGTTAGCCGAGTACGTTATCTATCTACCTACCAAATTTCATCCAAATCCGTTCAGTAATTTCGTAATTTCGGCGTGAAAGCGGAACAAACAATTAAACTCACAAACAAACAAGCAAACATCCATACTTTCGCATTTATAATACCTATTAGTGATTTGTGATGAAGTGAGATGAGAGTAGTAAGGGATTGGTACATTCTGGCTCACTTTATTGTAACTTCGCCGGGGGACCCCCCACGCGAATAAAATTTATTTAATTATATCGCGAATCAGTGTAGTAGTAAGGGATTGGTACATTCTGGCTCACTTTATTGTAACTTCGCCGGGGGACCCCCCACGCGAATAAAATTTATTTAATTATATCGCGAATCAGTGTAGTAGTAAGGGATTGGTACATTCTGGCTCACTTTATTGTAACTTCGCCGGGGGACCCCCCACGCGAATAAAATTTATTTAATTATATCGCGAATCAGTGTAGTAGTAAGGGATTGGTACATTCTGGCTCACTTTATTGTAACTTCGCCGGGGGACCCCCCACGCGAATAAAATTTATTTAATTATATCGCGAATCAGTGTAGTAGTAAGGGATTGGTACATTCTGGCTCACTTTATTGTAACTTCGCCGGGGGACCCCCCACGCGAATAAAATTTATTTAATTATATCGCGAATCAGTGTAGTAGTAAGGGATTGGTACATTCTGGCTCACTTTATTGTAACTTCGCCGGGGGACCCCCCACGCGAATAAAATTTATTTAATTATATCGCGAATCAGTGTAGTAGTAAGGGATTGGTACATTCTGGCTCACTTTATTGTAACTTCGCCGGGGGACCCCCCACGCGAATAAAATTTATTTAATTATATCGCGAATCAGTGTAGTAGTAAGGGATTGGTACATTCTGGCTCACTTTATTGTAACTTCGCCGGGGGACCCCCCACGCGAATAAAATTTATTTAATTATATCGCGAATCAGTGTAGTAGTAAGGGATTGGTACATTCTGGCTCACTTTATTGTAACTTCGCCGGGGGACCCCCCACGCGAATAAAATTTATTTAATTATATCGCGAATCAGTGTAGTAGTAAGGGATTGGTACATTCTGGCTCACTTTATTGTAACTTCGCCGGGGGACCCCCCACGCGAATAAAATTTATTTAATTATATCGCGAATCAGTGTAGTAGTAAGGGATTGGTACATTCTGGCTCACTTTATTGTAACTTCGCCGGGGGACCCCCCACGCGAATAAAATTTATTTAATTATATCGCGAATCAGTGTAGTAGTAAGGGATTGGTACATTCTGGCTCACTTTATTGTAACTTCGCCGGGGGACCCCCCACGCGAATAAAATTTATTTAATTATATCGCGAATCAGTGTAGTAGTAAGGGATTGGTACATTCTGGTATAAACCGCGAAGTGAGGCGTGTGCTATAAACCGCGAATCAAAGCCGCGGATTGGGAGTCGCGAATCATGTGATTATTCCGGTATAAACCGCGAAGTGAGTTGTGAGGTATAAACCGCGAATCGTATGATTATTCCTCGGATGATTAAAATAGCTGCGTTTTGGACAAGTTCAGACACGATTGATGCAGGGTGGCCAGTCACAAAGCGTCGGCGTGGGACAAAAGAAAACAATAGATACAAGTCGTTTCGCTTCAATTGTATGGTGGTTTATTGCAGCCTTTCTAGTTAATCTGTTGTTTTTAACACTATCGTTCTCAGTTGGGGGTTTTCTGCTTTTGTTTGTAAGGGTCTTTTTTTTGTGCTGTTGATCGTAAAATTAATCACCTTTGGATGTCGGTACTTGGAAACAAGATGTTGTTTTGTATTTTTTTATACCATCTAAGTTTGTGAATGCGAGTGTTAAAGTGTGAAATATTATGCGTAGCACAACCATATTTTTGATGTTGTGTGAGTGAATCAATGATATAAAAGCTGACCAAGTCCAACCAAGAGCACAGTACGTCTCGAACCCGCAGTGGTTCTCAGCTCTTCCAAAAAGTGCCTTCTACAGGATCCACCATGTCGGTAAGTTTCATTTTTATAACTGTTTATCTTTCTGTTGTTTGTAACATGTGATTTCTAACTTCCTTATTTCGATAATATTGATGTGTCTACTTCTATGTTGTGTATGTAGCTCCATGAACTGCATTGTATATCTGATTACTACAAACCCGTTAAAATAATATCAGGGGTTTGACTTAATAACCAAATTAGGAACGACTCGAATTTTATTTTTTCTATTGCAGATAACAAACTCCAATTATGACTACACATTGAAGGGATTTTACTATCCAGATATAAGTGACGAAGAAACCAAGGATTTACCTACCGGTAAAGCTAACTCAAATATCGTAAAGCGGAGTAACAAGAACATTGAAGCATTTTTTGAGAAAACGAAGAAACGAAAGACTACGACGTGTTCTTCAAACGTGGGGTATGCAAATAGTGATGGAATTTCGTATATTTCATCGAATAACAATGATAGCACCCCTGCCAGTCATTTAATCAAAATAGAGCTATACGACATTGAGAAGCTGAAGGATGTCCAACCTACTGACTATTGGAAGCACGCTGACATACGTGTGAAATATTACGTCGAGTCGGAAGAAGATAAAAATTATCAAAACACCCGCGATGTTATTTACAGTATAACAAAGGAAATTGCAAACAAAACAAATTGCAAGAAATATTTCATTGAAACCAATAATGGGAGACAATGAGTAGCTTTCTCACCAAAGTACCACGTAGCACGTATTCTCTATTGTACAGCTAGTAGTAAGATTATGTTGTTCATCCCCACCGTTCGCGTCGTCAGCAGGCGGAGTCTTATAATAGCGTGCTCCTACCTGCGAGCTCTCAAAGATCTCTGAACCCACACCATGGACTCTGATCTCTACAACTCTTCATTCGACGAACACCTATATCAGCTGTGTCTCGACGCTGAGCAGAACGATGTCGATCGCCTCTTTATTCATCAACTCTATCAACTGTGCCACGACGCTGAGGACAGCGAAACCGATCGTCTTATTTACCAACTGTGTGAATCCGCGGAGCGAGAACACATCAACTTCAATTACGGTTATTCTGATCCTTTGTATTCTCCACTTGAAGTAGCGTTAATTTCACTGGATCCACAATCTTTTAATAACAGTGACGACGAGACGGAAAGCGACATATACGGTGTATCTCTAACAACTAGTATGTATAGCCCAGTTCAACATTTTTAAGATAATGTGTGTTTTTATTTTTATATCAATAAATTTTTTGATAAACATGCTTGTTTATTTTATTTATATTCTTTTTTTTATTAGATACCTTTATTAAAGAAAACGATTGTTTTAATTACAAGTTATTTATTTGAAAATATTAGTAAACATTGCTCTTATTAATATATCATTACACAAACTGTCATCACAAAAATATTTTAGGAAATCAAACATTGACATCCCTCTACATTTATAGTATAAGTATACCAAACAGTATTCACCACAAACTGAAGTAAGATAACTCTGTAATTTTACATTATTATAAAACCATATCTTTGTATTTCTTTCTAAAAACATTTTATGATATCCTGTAGGTTTTCTTCCATATGAATCAAAATATTCCCCAACTCCTTTATCATTTACGTTAATTGCTACCCAGTGAGATCCGGGCTTGGTGTCGGGATCAAGATTGGAAATAAAAGAAATAGGAGCATAAACACGTGTTGGTATTCTATTTGCAGCAAATACATTACATCTATTAGAACGATACATTTTTTGCATGAAAAACTGAACTTCTGACGTATCCATTATAATTATACAGGTAGGTATGTTGCTGAAGGTTGTTAAAGTAGTATTGACATAAATATTATAGTTATTAGTCATATATAGTGATGATCGTTTACTCCGATTACATAGTGAAAACGCTACTTACTAACTATTGTAATCTACAGATACATCGCGATTTTTATTAATTTCTATAACATTATCGAATTCGGCGTAAACGATACAGTTAATCGTTGATGTTAAAGCATTTTCAAATCGAACCTCAAGTCGCACACATCCATGTTTTACCAAATTCCAATGTGAATGTGAATTAGCAGATAAATCGGGTGTTAGATCAAAAGCCATTAAACAGTAACCATTCGAATAGTCTTCCCTGGATATAGCATTACCTTCATTGAGAAAATGTATACCTGTACCAGAAAATAAGGTATGGTAAGCAGATGTGAACATGTTAGTTTCAAAGGATGGTTGCATTGTTTTAGATGGTATTTGTTGACCATCCACATATAAACTAAATGTATTTATACCATAGTTTTGGAAGTTAAAAGGATTTTTTTGAAGACTTCCATTAAAGGCTGCATTATCCACGAAACCAACTATGCATCTTTTTGGTATTTGTCCTAAGAAAATATTATCAACTGTTTTACCCTGGATACCTGATGGTATCGTCAAAACTTTTACTTCTGCACGAGTAATCGGATATTTAGCGGTAGTACTGGCTAAGACTTTTTGATGAGCAAGTAATACTGATGGATTAATTCGAGTTCTACGAACAATAAGTGTGGCATCACTGATAATAACTTTGAATTTTATATCAGAGTTAGAAGACATAAGATTGAAATACTCCTTGGAACGTACTAACTTAATACGCATTTCCACGCCGTTAATCAAAAACTTTTCTTGATTGAATATATCTCCATGCAAATGTCCGATCATTTCAACCTCTTTACTTTCACTTACAATTTGTTTTCTCTTTTCAAATCCTTTATTATTATCAGTAGAATCCATTTTACTCGATGTATCTTTGTACCACATTCCACATGTTAAATGAGAGTCTTTTGCAGCAGGTCCATAATTCAGTAGAGTTTCTATATAAGCTCGATAAGCATACGTATTATTTGGAGGAGAAACCAGTTTCTGGTTTAAATAAATATCCAGCTGACTGAAGAGAGAGTGCAACCAGTTATTAATAGGTGCAACGCTTATTTCAGCTTGAAGAGGTTTAAGATCTTGACTCACTATTTTAGCCTTAATTTGCAGCAGAGTATGAGAAAGATCGATATAATCATCTCCAGTTCCTGGTACTTGAAACTCAATAGGACCGTCATCACTTAAAGATGAAATAGGGTTATAATGTATCCATTGTCCATTTTCGATGCTTGTTTGTGTTGCAGGTAATGCAAATAAATCCAACTCAGATTTAACACACTCACAAGAATGATGATGCAAAAATGACATAATTTAATTTGAGAAAATATCTGCCAAATTATTTTTTCTTTTTTTAGACCCTTTACGTTGGGATGGTTTTGATGTAATGATTGCATTTCGCTTAAGACGTTTCATTTTATATCCCGATCCAGTCATCAGCGAGTCAATTTTACGATCTGCTTTTGTTTTTAAATTTGAACTGACTTCTTTTAATCGAGATTTCACGGATTCTTCAAAAGGTTGTGCTTTCATAATATCTGATAAAACGCCAACACCAGCGTTTAAAGCTTCTTTACCTACTGCTTTAGCACCGTTTTTTAATAATGGTAAAATCGATCGAAAAAGCCCTCCCAAAAAACTACCAATGCCATGACCACGCTGATAACTTGTGCCTTTATAGACAATACCGATTCCAGAGCCTGCTTGGTGTGAATAGTATTGTTCATATGGGCAAATCATTTTATTCGTTTGAAATGCAGCTTAACACATGAAGTTCCAAATTGAAATGGCACTTTTAATCCTGTGTCTGTTCTTATATCTATTTCAATAGTATCGAATTCTCTTCGCAATACTGGTACATAGTGAGGAGGTGAAAAAGTATGCATTTTGTAAGCTCCATAGATATATTTTGTAGGATCTAATGGAATAATCCTTAATAATGCAGTCATAACATCCCCTATAATCTGAGGTTCAATAATATCACAGTAAACAAAAAGTTGTGAAGGTAAACCGAGATATAAATTAACTGGATATTTTCCAGTTGACTTAGTTACAATGTTCGTGCCTGGTTCAAATCCAAGCTGAAGGTTTAATTTTGGGGAAGCTCGTATCGAAGTAATATCTGTGATACGTTTCGTGACAGACACTAGTTTTGATATTTTGTCATAACGAAACACAACTTGATCCTTAATTAAAGGATTTAAATTTAATGCATTCAAAATATGTTGGACATCATCATAAGTTGTCGCGGGAATATGTGTTTTGTAATCAACTGTTGTTTTTATAGTTTCACCAGAAATTGTCTTTTTTTTCTCACTAATAGAAATATAAACAACGTTTTCATGCTCTCTGACATTTAGCATAGTGCAGGGATAGTGGAATTCAGCTATCCCCACTACCCATTCTCCTTCTAATTTTACTGTTTTTGGTAATTTAGTTATAAAATTAGCAGTAGCGTTATCAGGATAATAAGATATTGAGCTGTTACTCAGTAAAGTGACGAAAAAACTGTCTTTGTTCATATTTTTTGTAAATCTGAAGCTAAGATCCAACTATTGAATTTATCGGGATAACCTTTCCACTTCACTAACAATTCCTTTCTGCGACCTGAATAGCGAGAACGTACTATTTTATCTACTTTAAATTGCTTTGTGGGATCGTAATTGACTTTTTGTAATTCTCTTTTGTAAAATGTACCTATTATTGGTTCATTTTTTAAATCTTTAAGAGTGTAAACAGTCCAGGGTGATCTCCTAATCACAGACGCTATTATAAATATTTCGTCACTCCAGTTAGTTTCGTAGCCTTTTTGAAATATATGTTTATATTTAGTTATCCTTACATAGTCCCCTATTTTAATATTATAATACGACTGATTTGGACTGGTTTTTAAATTGTCGTGATCGTATAAATTACGCCAAACTGTCATAATATTATTGGAATTAACATCACACGGATTCATTTTTATGCTTCTATGAAAACTATGATTATAAGCATACAGAAGTTGTTGTAAAATATCAATATATCTATAGGTATTTTTATGTGTGAAATAACGCCACATTTTCATTTTTAAAGTTCTCTGAAATCGTTCTACTATGCTAGCTTTGATGTCAGGATTGTTAGTTGTATAATAATTAATATTTTTACTTCCGAAATAATTTCTAACATCTTTAGAAACAAACTCTGTGCCCTTATCTGATTGAATATGTCGAGGGGTAGCTTTTGATTCAGCGAATATGCTTTCAAAACAAGTTTTGATTGTGTCCGAGTTTTTTCTTTTAATAGGTCTTACAAAAGCATATTTACTAAAAACATCAATAACACACAATATGTAATTGTACCCGTCATTATATTGAGAATATGTGCGCATATCACTCAAATCAGCTTGCCACAGTTCATTGAAGTTAGATAAAATATATTTGTTTCTTGGAAATCGTCTAAAAACTGGTTTGTGAAGGGTATACGTTTCTTGAGACTGCAACCACTTCTGCACTTCTTTCTTCGACATCTTATTCTTCATAGCTTCTGTAAGTTTTTCTACACTACTATAACCAGCCGGATGTGCTACATTATAATAAATTCTTTCTATGCCTAGTAAGGGATCCATCTTTGCCATGCAATTTTTTTCTTTATTTTACTTTTTGTTCCGGATTCCTGAGGACTTTCAAACGAATACCTTTCTGATACTTCAGGATGAGTAATATTTTCCGATGACTTGGTGTTATTTTCCAAAGAACATACCTTTTTAATGTAAATTGGGTTGCCGAGACAGCTTATAGGTGCATTGACTTCTTTAAGAAAAGCTGAAAATTGTTCCCATCCTTGTGGTCTTGGACGTTTAAGGTGTCTTAATACATCGTTAAACAAATCCAATATATTACTGCCTAAAATAGCTTGGTTGTTAATAAAAACAGTTCCTGAAGCATCCCAATGAATTTTGTCTTTATTTCCCTCCAAAGTTTGAATAAGCAATTCACCTTTCTTTACGTACGTTTTTGGTATTGATTTTAACATATGAGAATTAGAATAAACTGAGTTCTTCAACACGTCCTCTTCTGGTGGTGAGGATTGTTTAATTGAATTGCTTTCGTTTGTTTCTATGTTTTCAATATCTAACAATGGTAATCTTATTGGGTTTCGTTCTTCTCCAGTGAAATGCAAATATCTTTGTAGTATTTGTAAATACAACTTCCACTTTTCTCGATCGTCCTTCTTACTTTTCAGAATTTGTTGCATTTCTCCATCTAACCGAGATGTCGGAGCTTCAGTTGTGCTTTCTTGTTTTAATCGCTCTATTACACTTGGTTCTACTAAAATCATTTTTTTTGTGTACTCCATGATATAATATTTAATTTTCAACTTGATGTCAACGTACTTAATAATCCACTTAGAACAGCGCCTAGTATAATCGGTAGGAAAGCTCCTCCTTGTTGTACAATAATACGTTTTTTTGATTTACTTTTTCCTTTAGAAACTAATGTTCTTAGTAAAGATTTATGTTTGCTTAACTTTTTTCGATCTTTATCTTCAAGGGGTATTTTACCTTTCAGTATATTAAAAATACACTCACACAAACAGTTTATTTCATCCTCGCCACAAACTTTCAATAAAGCTGTACGATATTTCGGTTTAAGAGTGTGTAACGCTTTTAATAAGTCTCGGTGTGTAGTTACTCTTCCAGACATTGTTCAGAACTGAATCAAAATGTTTATGGATATTATATTTATTTACGTCTCGATAATTTCACGCAGTACTTTAAATTTAATATTTATTACGAGGATTTTAAAACGTTTGAAGAAAAAAAGCAATTCATTTTTATGAAACTGAATGTTGGTTCCTTTCGTGATTCAGATATTTTTATATCCTTTAATATATTTTGAATGCAAATACAAATATGATCAATTTGTTCGCGACTACCAGCACGTAAAATTACTTTGCGGTACTTGGGTTTAAATGCTTTCAAAATATGACGATCCATATGTAACACTTGTGGTGTTGTTTCTTCAGTCGTCATTTGAAACTAACAGCGATTGGAGGATGCACATCATATTTATATCCCTTCTTCGGTACGTAAGCTACACAGTGTTTATCAAATGGAAATAATTTTGTCTTGAGACGACACATATCATTTGTATTTTGTTTTAAATCAATCATAAGATATCCGTGGGGTTCGGTGGTTGCATCTTTGTATGCTTCTTCTGCAAACTTAGAATTGTCTGGAAATATTTGACGTGCTAAATGACGTATTTGTGTTCGGTCTCTTGGATTTTTAAAATATACTATGTAACTGGAATTCAGAGAAATATCACGCTGACCCCTACCTTGGTGAAATAGATTTTGTGTGATATAGAATACGCTCAAGTTTCTATGGTGACTGCCTTTCGTAAAAATGTCAACAATTCTACCATCTGATTCTCGCATTAGATCGTCTATTATTAGAAGTTGTGGTAATTTTCCATCAAACATATTCATATCGGGAATTCCTTGACTGTAAGTAACACCGTCTAAATTGTACAAAGGCTGCATTTCATCATAGCACCACAACACCTGTTCGAAATGAACATTACACATTTCTTTAGAGAAGTTGAGAAAGTTTGTAACAAATTTTGATTTACCACATCCACTAGGACCCGCTATAATAGCTGTGAATGGATGAGTAAAGTGATACATACTAGGTAAGTTCAGTGTGACTTCTCAGAAGGTTTGAGTTGAAATGAAATAAAAAATTTTAATCTTAGTATTTTATTATAATTACAGAAGTACACAAGTGAAAAAAACATCAGTTTGGAAACATTTAACAAGATATTAAAATTAAACAAGTTAAATTGTTAGCGATCAAATTTCTTTGAAGACTTTCAATTCTCAAAAATATTATTTAACAATTGAGAAATTAATGTACCATCGCCATAGCGATTTTATATACAAAAATTATACATTTCTTATATATTTACTATCAACACAAAAATTACAATTACAGAAAAATATTATCATTACAAAGACCTTTATATGGAAAGCCTTCTTAAAAAAATACAGAAATTAAGCCTAACAAAAATATTATTTTTACAAACAAAAATCTTGGTAAAAATATAAAAATATATTTACTTATATACTATTTACATTCATTAATATAATCAAGTACTTATTTTATAATGTCCCCAAGCCAAAGTATCAGTTCCGTTTTGAATTATGTGTCTTTTAGTGTCATTATACGATAAGGAGACTTTATTTATTTTTTGTGTATAAATAATATGTTTAATAGATTTAAATCTCAGCATCTCAGAAATCTTAATTTGTTTATTAAACAAACAATTTTTGTAATCTTCCATTACAAATTTTTTTGTTACAGTTTTGTTAACACCCTTCGCTTTAGCTATAAAGTCATCTTCAACATCGATTGCGTACATCTTTGACCGCAGTCCTACGAACTCTTTAAATATCTTCCCATTATTTTCATCTTTGAACATACCTAACTTTTTTTTGTTCACTTGAGGCAATCCGTACTTATTATTTAAACAATATTCAGAGGTATCAAAATACATTTCTAAATCAGGTTTGATGTCATTATAATAATTTTCAGTATATATTTCATACAAAAAGCTATCTGTGTCAGTATATAACAGTTTAATATTGTTTTGATATTTGGTTTTCATATATTTATAGTGAAAGTTGTACATCAATGTTTTTGAAATGTCTAATATGGAGAAACCTAAATAAATTGGTTTATTGTAAAGAACCTTTGTTTTATTTAATTGAATAGCTACCAGTGATTCTGAAAATATTGAGAGACTATGAAACTCGGGTTTAGCAATTAAATTTTGGGCCCCTAGTTTCTTTCCAAGATTTTCCCAGTGTGTTAGTAGCTTTACATTAACTCTCTTTTCGATATTTTCCATAGTTTTTCCGAAGATTGAATTATTCATTAACTTGAAAAAATCTTTTTCAAAATCAGATCTAGCAATTTTACGAAGATTCGTGTTTAATTCAATGTATTTTTTAAGCCAATCTTTTTGTTTGAAACGGAGCACTCTGTGTACTTTTGTTAAATGAAGTCCCTGTTCTATACATTGTTTTAGGTTTCTATAGTGAATAATGTAACGCTCTTTTCTATTCAAATTTGGAACTAACCTCTTATCTTTACTATTTCCTACACAAATGTTATCGGGACAAAAAGGTAAGTCCGAGTGTAAATCATGTAACTCTTTTGGATACTCTAAGTCCACTTCTAGTATGAACCCGTGATCTGAATCATCCGGAACCGAGAAGTTGGTTTCTGGAGAAACCCATTCAAACTCTCCAATGGGAAGATGCTGTGACATGGACCAACCGTAGAGATTATTAGCATCTAAATAGACTAGGTATGAAGATGGCAAGGAGCTATCATAAGTATGCATAAATTTATTATTAGCTTTCGCGTGACGCTTGCTACATTGAGAAATACCCCCTCTTATGCCCTTTTTAACAAAGGCAATTATGTCAAAATCTGTCAGTAGCTCTAAGCATTCTTTTGTGTATTTCAGCATTGCATCCCAACTTAATCCGGGCGCAGTGTAGTAATGCACTGGATCTAAATCATATGTTTGTATACACAACGACCTAAAATTTTCAAAAGTATCGGTTAATAATAGAACATCGGTTTTTAAATACAGATCGGAATAATCAGACATATTTTGACAGTTAAAATGACGCCAAATGTCCTGGGCATGTGAATAATCTTCATCGGAAACATGTTCGCTGATCAAAGAATTATAAAAATTATTTTTGCTTGGTAAAGATGTTTGTTTTAAGATTTCACACGATGTCATATAATCATAAGGGAATATTCCTTTTCTAATTAGTCTTTTAAAATCTTCTTCATTGGGGAAATTTTTATGTAATTCTTGAAATTGATCAGTTTTAAGATTCGATGCCAATTTGTTTAAACTAGAAGACATAAATTTAAATGAATCTAAAAATCTTAACTCAATAATTTGATTATTAATGCTAATTTTTTTTGAAAATGATATGTATTTTTCTTTATTTTGGGGTATGATTTCAATATCACCGTCATCAAAATTAAGAGCATGTACAATAAAATGAGAATCATAGTTACTCATGTTGTGCAATAAGATAGGAATGAACTTCGGTATTCTATAATTAGAAGCACATTTAGTATGAGCTACTCCTCGGTAAGATCCGGTTTGTGTATCATAATATATTTCAGATTCCTGGGTTAATTCCCTCTCACAAATATAACAGTATTTACAGTTAATTAAATCATAGTTGTTCTCATCAGTCAGCGGTAATGGTTTTACATGAAAAGTATTTTTTTTAACTATTTTTGAAACATCTTCCCTTAGAGATTGCATAAAATGCTGTGTACAGTCCTGCCCGGTATGACTCCTATATACAGAGAGACTATTATCATACGAACATTTTACGTAATAGCCATAGCTATATACATCATGCTTTTGCACATTGCTAGTATGCGAGATATTAGGATCATTAACACACGTTTGAATCGGTTTCAAAAATGATTCAAAGTCAGCATACACTACAAAAGGGACTTTCATTTTTTTATTAAATTTATCGAAGGTTATTCTATTGTTAGGCACTGTCTCTCCAAACCAGTTATTTTTCCTGGGGTTATCATTAGGCAGTTCTATTTTTACGTGACTGCAATCGTAATTTTGATGATTAACTAACTGTTCATGATTTGAAAACCACAGCAAACAGCCATCGCAAATCTCCACTACACCATGTTTCGATGTAATTTGCTGGCTTACTAACCGCGATATGTTTTTAATGAAACAATAGTGACCATTGCCCCCATTATTTATATACAGTAAATTTATGTGTACACTCTGACGATGTTTTGTATGATGCAATGGTCCAATAATATTATGCTTTTTAGATATCTTGTCGAATTCTAACCCGAAAACGTTTACACTAATATTATTTAATTGTTCAAATTTATAAATATCCTTTAACTTCATTGGAAATGGGATATTGTCAAATCTTATTGAGTTTCTTTCACTGACGTAACTACTGACTCTTTCAGCGTTTTTGGTAACGGGGTGAAGAGCAGAAAGCACAGCCCATCGGAAACATTCGAAATCATTGTTTTTTACATTGATTACCGCTTTTTTGCATTTTATGTCATGAGGCAAATCTATGAACGACGAACCCCGCAATGGATTAAATTTATTTATATTAATATCTATATGTTTAATTTTTTTCAGCGTCCAGCCACTGTCTTTACGCTCAAAATTACCGACTTTCTCAGAAATTTCGTTTATCATAATTTTGTAAATACTCTGAGAGTCATCTCCTTGAAAATAAGTATAATTTAAAGTTTGAAAATCAAAGGAGTTATGTATATTTTTGGTTTGTTGAAAAAAATCTGCATGCAAAATGCAGTTAACTTTTACCGCTGTTAAATCTTGAAGAGATTTATCTAATAAATACATAACAGTTTCTTTAACTTTTAAAAGGAATGATTCAGGAGTTTCAAACTCTTGTAACCTGCTTTCAGAGTTAATACGATAAGTTACTACTCTTTGCTGAAAAGCGCTCTCTTGAATTACTTGAACATTGTTAAAATCTGTGTGTTTTTTTATTAAGTTTTCCTTGTGGACATTGCTTTTTAGGTGATTGTTAAAATACTTCTTACTTGCAAAAACTTTACATACTGAACACAAAATTTTCGAAGAATCAGTATTATTATCTATATCGCTTACAGATATTTCAGGAACTGTTGAATTCGTTGGTTGTGCTGCGTTGGATGTGGAAGGAACCGGTTCAGTTGACCGGAAACGCTTGCTTGGAGAATCATGATGATGACCAGGAGCTTTTCGTTTGCCACCAACTTGTTCGCATGAACTGAAAAAGAATATTTTTTTTAGAAATTTATGTATTTTTTTTATGGATTAACGAGTTCTTTACTCATTAATACTTACCAAATATATTTTATGGTAAGTTAGAATTATGGACACTAGTACACAAATTACAATAAGCTTGCATTTGTAAAACACCATCTATTTCATCAAACATTTCATCTACGGTTCTATTATAATGCCCTGGACACGGAGTAAAATAAGGTATGATATCGATATCTTTCAACATACACTGTGGAAGTCTGTTAACATTATACCACATTCTTATATATCTGTGAAACTTATTTATAAGAAGTTCTTTGGGCAGTAAAATTATATCGTCACTTGTTAAAGACATTATTACTGGATCCATTGCACAACCGTAATACAAGAGATTCAAATCAATAGTAATACTTAAAACGATAAATAAAGCACTTTTATAGTTTACATCCCCCTCACTAACATTTTTTTGTTATTCCCTAGCAGGTAAAACACTTCTTACATTTGTAAAAATAAACATGTTATGACTTGAAAACTTACGGTTTGATGTGTTCTCGCTCCGCGGATTCACACAGTTGGTAAATAAGACGATCGGTTTCGCTGTCCTCAGCGTCGTGGCACAGTTGATAGAGTTGATGAATAAAGAGGCGATCGACATCGTTCTGCTCAGCGTCGAGACACAGCTGATATAGGTGTTCGTCGAATGAAGAGTTGTAGAGATCAGAGTCCATGGTGTGGGTTCAGAGATCTTTGAGAGCTCGCAGGTAGGAGCACGCTATTATAAGACTCCGCCTGCTGACGACGCGAACGGTGGGGATGAACAACATAATCTTACTACTAGCTGTACAATAGAGAATACGTGCTACGTGGTACTTTGGTGAGAAAGCTACTCATTGTCTCCCATTATTGGTTTCAATGAAATATTTCTTGCAATTTGTTTTGTTTGCAATTTCCTTTGTTATACTGTAAATAACATCGCGGGTGTTTTGATAATTTTTATCTTCTTCCGACTCGACGTAATATTTCACACGTATGTCAGCGTGCTTCCAATAGTCAGTAGGTTGGACATCCTTCAGCTTCTCAATGTCGTATAGCTCTATTTTGATTAAATGACTGGCAGGGGTGCTATCATTGTTATTCGATGAAATATACGAAATTCCATCACTATTTGCATACCCCACGTTTGAAGAACACGTCGTAGTCTTTCGTTTCTTCGTTTTCTCAAAAAATGCTTCAATGTTCTTGTTACTCCGCTTTACGATATTTGAGTTAGCTTTACCGGTAGGTAAATCCTTGGTTTCTTCGTCACTTATATCTGGATAGTAAAATCCCTTCAATGTGTAGTCATAATTGGAGTTTGTTATCTGCAATAGAAAAAATAAAATTCGAGTCGTTCCTAATTTGGTTATTAAGTCAAACCCCTGATATTATTTTAACGGGTTTGTAGTAATCAGATATACAATGCAGTTCATGGAGCTACATACACAACATAGAAGTAGACACATCAATATTATCGAAATAAGGAAGTTAGAAATCACATGTTACAAACAACAGAAAGATAAACAGTTATAAAAATGAAACTTACCGACATGGTGGATCCTGTAGAAGGCACTTTTTGGAAGAGCTGAGAACCACTGCGGGTTCGAGACGTACTGTGCTCTTGGTTGGACTTGGTCAGCTTTTATATCATTGATTCACTCACACAACATCAAAAATATGGTTGTGCTACGCATAATATTTCACACTTTAACACTCGCATTCACAAACTTAGATGGTATAAAAAAATACAAAACAACATCTTGTTTCCAAGTACCGACATCCAAAGGTGATTAATTTTACGATCAACAGCACAAAAAAAAGACCCTTACAAACAAAAGCAGAAAACCCCCAACTGAGAACGATAGTGTTAAAAACAACAGATTAACTAGAAAGGCTGCAATAAACCACCATACAATTGAAGCGAAACGACTTGTATCTATTGTTTTCTTTTGTCCCACGCCGACGCTTTGTGACTGGCCACCCTGCATCAATCGTGTCTGAACTTGTCCAAAACGCAGCTATTTTAATCATCCGAGGAATAATCATACGATTCGCGGTTTATACCTCACAACTCACTTCGCGGTTTATACCGGAATAATCACATGATTCGCGACTCCCAATCCGCGGCTTTGATTCGCGGTTTATAGCACACGCCTCACTTCGCGGTTTATACCAGAATGTACCAATCCCTTACTACTACACTGATTCGCGATATAATTAAATAAATTTTATTCGCGTGGGGGGTCCCCCGGCGAAGTTACAATAAAGTGAGCCAGAATGTACCAATCCCTTACTACTACACTGATTCGCGATATAATTAAATAAATTTTATTCGCGTGGGGGGTCCCCCGGCGAAGTTACAATAAAGTGAGCCAGAATGTACCAATCCCTTACTACTACACTGATTCGCGATATAATTAAATAAATTTTATTCGCGTGGGGGGTCCCCCGGCGAAGTTACAATAAAGTGAGCCAGAATGTACCAATCCCTTACTACTACACTGATTCGCGATATAATTAAATAAATTTTATTCGCGTGGGGGGTCCCCCGGCGAAGTTACAATAAAGTGAGCCAGAATGTACCAATCCCTTACTACTACACTGATTCGCGATATAATTAAATAAATTTTATTCGCGTGGGGGGTCCCCCGGCGAAGTTACAATAAAGTGAGCCAGAATGTACCAATCCCTTACTACTACACTGATTCGCGATATAATTAAATAAATTTTATTCGCGTGGGGGGTCCCCCGGCGAAGTTACAATAAAGTGAGCCAGAATGTACCAATCCCTTACTACTACACTGATTCGCGATATAATTAAATAAATTTTATTCGCGTGGGGGGTCCCCCGGCGAAGTTACAATAAAGTGAGCCAGAATGTACCAATCCCTTACTACTGATGAGATTGCAGAAAAACTCACTCGCTTTGAATTTCACTACATGTAAAATTTTTAATTTAAAAAATTCGAAATAAGTATGCTATACATAATATGTATATTGCATACTAACGTCATCATGTAGGTACAATTTCAAACATTTTTAGAACAAATTGTCGTTTTTGACATTTGACAAAAAGTAACTCGGATGACTAACTATTTAATAAGGTATTTAACTGTTAGTCATCAATATGTGTCAACTGTGTGAATAAAAAAAAATGAATCACGCCACAAATATAACTTACGAGTTTTTAATGGTTTCCGGATACCAATAAAAATATTAGGAGGATTTTTGTTATATCCTGTATACAATATACACTTTATGTCTCTCCTCCTCCTTTTCATTAAATATCTATATAATTATGTATGTATTTAAATGTATATTTGTATATGTGCATTTATATCAGTCTCTGGTTCCCATAGTACAGGGAATCCTAGTTTGGGGCCAGATGACCGTGTGTGATTTGTCCCGGATATTATTATTATTATTACACCCTATACCTTATATATCTTATTCTTATCGTGTGGTACAATTTAACCGTAATTTCACAAAGGTTAGACGACAGTTGATTGGTGTTTAACTTAATGTATTTATGACGTTACTACTCGAAGATCTCAGAAGAATATTAAATAGTTTTTACAAAACTTGTTAAAATTAATTAAAAGTAACATTCAAAACCATTTTGTAGTACGTTATTACTCAAAAGATAGCTCGCCACGTACAAATTAATAAATAACTCATTTAGGTACCTATCCAAAGTTTTCATACCCAGCAGAACGAGCATTTAATAACCAATTAAAATGATATTGACTAAACTTCCAAACTGAATGAAATGGGAGCCTTTTATCATTTCACGAGGCGAACACGCGGAAAATTCTGGCTTATTAAAACGTAAACAAATCGAAATTGTAAACAAACCTTTTGTTTAAACACCACAAATTGTATCAAGTAAACAATAGTAGTTCTCGAATGTTCTTTTTCATATACACAAAATACTAAATTCATTCACAGAATACTATAAAAATGTAACACTTTAACAGAAAATAATAGTTTTAACATATCTCTTCATAACACTAGTAGCACAGACATTACTAGGCGGGCGCTTGGCTACGCTAGCTACGCGGTACTGAGGGCTTTCCACGTAGCGCTATAGCCAGTCGTAGTGGGACGAATTATACAGGGGATGCACACAATTTTTATACAGAGTGTAAGAAATTTGATTAAACATTTATTAGGAAATATGTAAGTCTAGACCTAAAAAGGACGGGTAACCAAACTTCAAACTTCTTTAAGGGTTAACAAGTTGGTGTGTGAACATAAAGTTAGAACAAACTGAGTCTAAGTAATACTAAGGCCTGCCCTGCATTTTTAACCGACTTCAAAAAAAGGAGGAGGTTCTCAATTCGTCAGTTTTTTTTTATGTATGTTCACCGATTACTCGAAGACGCCTGAACCAATTTGGAAAATTCTTTTTTGTTTAAAAGGGTATACTTCACAGGTGGTCCCATATAAATTTTATCGAAATCGATTCAGCGGTTTTTGAGAAAATCAACAAAAACATAGCAAAATTGGAGTTGTTGCGATTGAAGTCGGTTGTTTTTAACGTATTCAGCGTGGTCATTATAACAAAACGGCTAACCGCTTTTATCTGTAAGTGTATGGGTAGGTATACGTAATTTTCTAGTTTCAAAATTATTTCTGTAAAATAATTAAAATCACTATCATTAGCTTACGGCACATTTTGTTAACAAAGTAAATCGAAAGTTGGCTATATTTTCGCGTTTTGATTACAATAGGCTAATTTTCGAGAAATTTGTATAATCTTGTATGGGAGACGACTTTTTTACTAAGTTATAGGGTGCTGTTAAAATATCTGTTAGAAGTAGGACCCAAATAAGAGCTGTAAAAAGTTCGCCGATCAGCTGATTGTTGTATTAGGAAGGAGTCGAAAATCATTTTGCAAAATTGGGCGTAAGTATATGCCTTGGAGAAAGTTGCTCAGGTTCATGAAAAGAAACCCTAGTTCCCTGGCAGATATTTTAACAGCACCTTGTATAGAGACCTTTATATTATAAATGTAATTTCGATAAATAGATACATTGTTACCACGTTGTTACTTTTATAGTATACCAGGTTATATAGAAGAAATCGCTTTAAGCGAAAAGACATAGTGTCGCCGCATCTTTGTATTTTTCTTGTTGTCATTTTTGTGTGTGTACAACAGGTGTACAATAAATACTCGTAGTGCTTACATATGTATATCTTTCTAGCTATAATCTATAATAACTACGAATGTGAAAAGTAAACCAAATAAATATCTATCAGGTTATATTTTATAGTAGGCGTAGCACTATCAGATTAAGATAACGGCGCACATGAATTAATTATAAAGTAGGCATTATTGCCTTATCTGATAACTGACAAGGGACCTACCTATGCGAGGATACAGGGTGCAACAAAATAATTCCAGGATTTGTTACGTTACGTCTCGGTGCGATCCATCCCGAGATGTGTGCGTATGCTCGTCCACATTGTCGTAGCAAACTCTGTACAAATATGACTGACTCCGTGGCTCAGTGGTTAGTGCTCCTGACTACAGATCCGAGAGTCGTGGTTTCGATTCCCATCCAGGACAAACATTTCCGTGATCAGCAGATATGTTTCCTCTGTATCTGGGTGTATTATTATGTATATAAGTATTTAAACGTATATGTGTATTGTATGTATTGTATATCAGTCTCTGGTCCCCACAGTACACGGAATCCTAGTTTGGGGCCAGCTGATGACCTAGTGTGATTTGTCCCGGATATTATTATTGGATTTTGTAATACAAAAAGCTATTCCTTAACACTCTAGTTTACTTTCAGCGCAAGCGACCTTGGTGGCCAGTTAAGTCAGTTAAGTTTAGGCAGTTCTGAAGTTGACAAAGTATTTCTGGGTTATTTGTGTTTTAAAGGCCTTCACTACACAGACTACAATAAGTCCGGCGTATTTTTAGTAATAGGCAAGTACTTTTTTAAATCAAAGTTTAACAAAAAAACGGTGGCGGTGGCAGTGAGCAGTTAGTGCCAAGTTACGTTTATTTAATAAAAGTAACTAACAATCAAAGTTATGAATAATTAATACTTAAAGCTAACTTTGTAGTTAAATACTTATACTTATCTCTAACTCTATCGATCTAAATGTTAAGCTCTAAACATATTACTCTGGCTCTAAGTATACCTAAGTTGTTATAGTCGCCTAGGATACTGACTCCAAACATGTGGCAGAGACTGCTTGGTTTCCCAGCTTCAAAATTACCTAACTAACCATACACCAACAGGTTATAGGTATACTGGTATAGTATAAACAATAGATTAGTACCAGTAGATAAAATACTTATTGCGTTATGGTTATACTTACGTACCTACTTCCACACATTGGGCTCAAACACGAAACTACGAATCGGTGTGGTGCGAATTCTCAGCGCAGAAAACTTTAGTGGCAATCTACAGTTCCTACTTATGTTTTTTTAATAGTGCAAGCTGTGGCATAAGCAGTGCTCACATTAAACGAATGCACCACTACCTCCTACTGAACAATTATAATCCTGCGTAAATTCGATCTATTCAATACCTACTTACTATAATACTAGGTATTTACTACCTAATCCCTAGCACACAATTCGCAATTTCGCACAAACTAAGGTATTTAAGATGAAAGATTTACCTGTAAATTACAAATCGTCACTGCAGTCAAAATCATGCACATCATGAAAATCTAAATTTAGATTTCGTAAAAGAAAATTTGCTAGATTTATATGGATTGTGTTATTTATTATAAAATTATAATAGCATATAAACAACCATCATATTACTAATGCAATGACAAACCCGTGCCAAATAATACTAAATACATTCTCTTTCAATTTTCATTCTACCTGGATAGCTGTACTCTTTACAGATTTTTATACCCGAATAAGTACATATCAGTTTTTATCGAATGAAAAATCGAATTAGCTAAATCGATCGTCATTTATTATAAAATAAAATAGCAACATTAACAAAATGACAGGGACTTTTTGGCGGGAACTCGTAGCAAGAGTTTGTCGGTTTTATTTTATTATCCGAAAAAATAGATATCGTGGTTTTTAATGCATAATATTGATAGTGTATTGTTCAATAAAGTGCCATTTAAGTGTCTAATATGTAGGATAATGAAATAAAAGTGTGTAGACTGTGTTTCGAGTGCTCTCAAGAAGTTCATGAAATCTTCATCAAAATTGCTATCATTTTGGTGAAGAATAGGAAATTCAAAGACGAAAGAAATGGCTTTGGCCTTAATTGAATTTTTCTGTTAAGACAAAGAAATACGGAAGAAATGCCTTTTGGCCATAAATATGACAAAAGATGTTCAACAGACTAGGCTGTATGGCTTTGATCCTTCGCCTTCCCCATCTCGGGGTAAAATACAATGACGTAGGAGATAATGGACATGGCATACCTACAGAAAAAGCGTGCATACCTAAACTTGCTGAGAAACGAAAATGGTCGTTCGGCATAGTGCATACCCATTATATGAGATATGGTTTTATCGATATCACCGGCATGCAGAGAATGAGCGTCTATTTTTTTTGTACTCTACTCGTACATAAATCGCAACTGATGGCGAACTTTCGATTATTTTATTATTATTTGACGATAATGGTCAAAATTGACATATCCTCCTAAACTAGAGATGGGCAATAACAGATTAACGAAATGAAACAAGAAATTAATTATATTATATTGGTTTTATCAGTTAATTAGTATGTAAATGGTCTGTAATCACCAATATAATTACTATCTACTGTGTCTTTTACACTTAAACAATAAAAGGCAAAAAGTAGGAGACAGAAGATGTGAAATGAGTGTAGATGGCTCGTGTCTTGCAGCGCTATAGGTGTAGGTATTCAAAATAAAGACAAATATTCGGAACTGTATTTTAATTTACAGCTTGGCCGTAAAGAGTTGAAAAAAAATTAATGATAGCGCTGTTGGATGCGAGCAGCACAGGACCGGTCGGTGTGGAAATCCTTTGGGGAGGCCTTTGTCCAGCAGTTGACTTCTTTCGGCTGATGATGATAATGGCGCCACTATCGCTTACATTCCAACATTTAATACTACAATCTAAATGAATTTAATACTTGCAGGTTTTTAATATAAAATGAAATTACTTTTCATCATTGTATTCAATAGTTTGTTTTCTGCATCCCTATAACTATATGAATGGGAAAATAAACAAGCCTAGGACATTTAAAGAAAATTTATTTAGTTTTATTCACATAAACATTCTGGTCGAAATAAATAACTTGATGATTTACACCTGATATGGCATCAACATTGTCATCTTCAGAATTTGAGCTGCTGTCACTGCTTTCCTTGGTGCCACTGGGTACGAATCCTTTAGCTGTTCCAGGACGTACAATAATACAATGTTTTCCTCTTAAAACATCATGCTTAATGCCTTTCAGATTTTTCTGTAATCAGAATTTAACATTATATTTAGGAAGAATGCCGTGCCTGACGAAATTGATCAAAATTATTAAGTCGCGCTATGTATATGTATCGCGCTTATCCACTTTTTTCCATATTATGTAAACAGAACAACGAAGAGCATTTCGAATCGTCGGCTACCAGGATATTTCAGATCGGCTTGACTCCTTGGCGCTGCGTAGAGATGTAGCCTCATGTAGGGGTGTCTATGGGCGACGGAAATCGTTTACCATCAGGTGATCCATCTGCTCGTTTGCCACCTCTGCCATAAAAAAATGTAAACAGAAATAACTGAGGGATTATATGACTGACTGTAAATTTGTGAATAAAATTCACCACTGACAACACTCTTAATCATTAAGTACTAACGTGGGTAGGTATACTTACCATTAAAAATCTTAATGGTACAGCTTCATCATGCAATGTTGTTTTGTCCAATGTGCGGTAAACATGATTCATGGAAATGAAGCGAACAGATGTTGATGGCTTTTGTTGATGTTTTCTAAGCCAATTGCTGCCAACCACTTTTTCTTTTTATATTCACTTCGGGGAAGCCTAAAAAAATTATATGTAAGTAACTTTTTCTAAAATTCATCATCATCCTACATAAATATCGATATCTAAAAGAGCCCCGAAGAACAACACTAGCCACGTTAGAGCCGAAAAATATTTTAATAAAATAAAGTTAAAAGACAGACTGAAATTATATTGAAAAGCTACTTTCGGTTATTTATATCGCTTATCTTCTGCATTAAGACAAATACGTAATTTAGTTTGTGAAAATAAGGTATATTTCAACAAGATAACAATACGTACCGGTGCAGTGTAATGTTCGGCCGATTTCGGCTCATTTTGATGCCACATCTTGTAACACTACAATTAGACATCTTAATTACTGTGTTGTTTCACTTAATTTATTATTTTCGGATGCTTTATTTAACCATATTTAACAATTTTCAATTAAAACACTCGCGAGCGAAGGCACTTTGACAGCTTATGTACCAGTGACACCGAGAAACGAGAATGGCGAATCGGCCGCAAAGAGGTATTTTGCTGACGTCACGAAAACAAAGTTGCCATTTTGTAAAGGACAAAAATATTGTTGTCCTTTTTTTACTGAGAAGAATTACATAAGTTAGAAAGAAATAAAAGTATATTTTAGAATTCGCTATCAAAATGGCACATATTTGTATAACTGATTGTTCATATAGACAAATATTTCATGTCCTCTAGTTTCTTTGGTCTGAGGTAAAATAAAACAAAAAAAAACAAAATGACAGTGACAAGTGCCAACTGACAGATGGTTTTAGGTTTTAGCTGTGTGGTTTTCGGTTAGACTTTCTGTTTGTTGACGTTATTTTGTATAGGTATCAGCCTAGCCTGTTGAGAAGACGATATGGAAACGAGCGACTCAGTTTTATTTTTCGATAAATGCAGGTTATGCCTGTTTGAATGTGGATCAACCAACATTTTAAGTCAAGACTTGGCGCAAGACATATTCACTTTCACAGGAGTTATGGTAAATAAAACGTTTATATTTATATCTTTACCTGCGTAAAATATTTATTTACGTTTATCTGTATGATGTCGCAAAGATTACTCATTATATACTCTATACAATATACTTTTTACAACCTATCTGCTGCTCCAGCGAATGTTTTTATACAAGGATACCCTTTGACCAACGGGACTTTATCCGCCAAAACGTGTTTAACAGGTACTGTTTATAATATGTCAGATTCATCATTACCATCTGTAGCCAATATGGCTTAATGGATTTTGAAATGCGAGGTGTTTTTGATTCACCTATTATCTCCATAGTGACCACATGCTTCATTTTAGGCAGACAGGTTTTAAGTATGTTAGTTTGTAACAAACATTGACACTGCCTTGTGTACATGTAAGTACTCGCCTTGCTAGGAATCATACCTCCGTTAGCATTATCTTAGTATACTGAAATAAGCACGGCTGGGCTAAAAAATATATTGAATAAAATTTCAATTCTCAGTTTTGCCCTCCATATGAAACTGAAAACTCATAATGTTTTTTTGTTTTGCTTAGTAGATGCTTCAAACATTCCTTTGTCTTTTTTTCTACCTCGTACTATGTTGAACTTATACATTCAATGTTTCGGGATGTCTTAGCAAAGTGAGAAGATAAATTAAGCCCAAAAGAAACTTGCTTCAATACACTTCGCTACTATTTCTACTGCCCTTCCCTTAGGCCATCCATTGTCATATTGCTGGTCATCCAAGCACGGTGGTGTCCATGACATGTTGCCAACCAAACTGCCTCCAGAATTCAAGGTACTGCTACTTAATGTTTCTTTTGTTAAAGGTGAAAAAAACAGACAACTTACCCCAAAAAATTTGCACAAAATGTTTAGAAGTTATCAAAAAAGCTAAAAATTTGAGGGAGGTTGCAATGAACAATGATGAACTGTTATGCAGCCTTTTTGGTGTCAAAGAAGATGAAATGAAATTGGTGAGATTTACATTTCTATTGATTTAATATAGGTTCAGTATTTTGTTAAGACCTGATTCAGTCTGCACAGTGCAGTAAATAAATGAAAAATATTTAAGATAAGAAAGAAAGAGAAGCTTTCAGGTCAGTACTCTGAAATACAGAAGGTAAAAACATTATAAAAATTAATGATTAATCATGTCACATCATGCACAAAGATTACAACACAATTAATCAAGAACAAGAGTAATAAAATATACAATACTCACTTTTTCCTGTATTTTTCAGGATTGTAAAGATAAAGAAGATACAGAGAAATTACCAGAACATAACATTTATGAAAGTGAAAGAACAAGTCATGGTTGTCCTAAAATCAAACGATCGTCTAGCACAACCTCAAATCAAAGTGTTGTAAGTTATCTTTTAATATGGATTATATTATGTTGAAATGAGAAGAAAAACACCACCACAAGTAAGTTTGAAATTTTTTTCCTGCAGTGATGTTACCTAAGGTGATTGTAAGGTCCTTGGAAGATTAAGGACTCATCCGAGGTTCAGTCTTATTTATTTTATACAAAATGGTAAAAAAGAATGTGAAATTTTAAATGGTAAATCAGAATCAAGTAAAGCTTGAACATTTCAGATCTATAACATGTATTCTTCTCCTTCTCCTTCAATGTCTATCCTGATCTGGTCACCTTTTGCGTTACCTGCCTACTGAAAAATTATCAATTATTTCACACAAAAATATAAAAAAATACACACCTCCAAAATATAAATATAAAGTCACTTCCAAAATAAATCTATTACTATATCCTTCAGGGTGCAAAAAGAAAAAAATATACAGAAACAAAAATATTAACAAAAGATAAATGTCCTAAGAATGAAAGTCATCACAAAATTGGGGAATCTTCTAGCACAAGCTCAAGTCAAAGTATTGTAAGTTTATTTTCAATTTCACTTTCAGTTAGTTATTTCATCTTTACTTTCTTTTAGCACTTGTTAACAGATAACAGAGACTTAATGCACGGTTCATATTCTCTGACATGACTAGAAATTCTGCTCTTTCTTTTTCATATTTCACTCAAAGATTTGATGTTGAAATTAAAGGCTTAACTTAGATTACAACTATGTTTATCTATGCTGGTATGATTTTAGTTTGCGTGGTAATTGAGCCTTAGAGATGGTAGAGATACTGATTTGGTTAGCGTTCACTGTAAAAAAAAAATTAAACAGTAATGTTAATTTCCCTTTTATGTGTTAATTTTTCAGAATAAACATGAGAAGAAAAAGAAAATATCCATAAGAAAAGATTTGTTTCAAACACCGAAAGTCAAAGCTGTGGTTAGATTTTAATTGTTTTCTTATTGCTTTTATTTATCATGTTATGTGTTGTAATTATGATACACCATCATTAAGTATTTGCTTAATCAGAATGTTTCTTTGCTGATTTCACACTAGAGGGTTCCTTAAAATCAGAATGTTTTTTGATTTTATTTAAATATATGCTAGTAGGATTGAAGTAGATGTTTTTTTTTTATTTACTACAAAGAAACTATATGATAGTTTTCTAGGACTTTGATATGTGCTTATAGCTTCACATTCTTCCTTTTATATTACTTCAGCCTTCGTAATAGTCTTCCAAATATTATTTAGTACCATGTGTTGCCTCTTGCACTGTATGCCTTTCATGTAGACAACATAAACCAGCATTTTTTAAGATTAGAATCATTGCCTTTTCATTGATGTTTCTTCTCACTGAGCAAAAACTTTCTGAAACGGAAAGAATACACACGAGCACGGACACACAATCACCCTTACGTAGCCATCCAAAATTAAGATCTTAGAGTTGAAATCTTCTGAATAAGGTGTTTTTAGTTCCAGAGCTCTTCTACAGTGGTGGAAGATAAGAAAGATAAACAGCCTCACAGAGATAAGATGATAAAAAAATCAAAGGGAAAAGAAGAATATATTTGTGGGGTAAGTTTTTGTGTGTTAAAAAAGTGCGTTTGAAATTTTAAGGGGTTACTCGGAATCAAGTATAGAATACAGGAAAAATATTGAAAAAATCCGCTCTTCAATTTTTTTTTCAGATTTTCATACTAAATCTGAAAAGTGAATCAAGAATTTGTATGGAAAACTGAAAAAAAGGTGTAGATCGGACTTTTTCAATATTTTTCCTGTATTCTATACTTGATTTCGAGTAACCCCTTAAAATTTCAAACAGGTCTTAAAAAAAGTGCGTTTTAAAATTTGAAGGGTATACACATATGTATATCAGCTAACATTTTAAGGGGAGTCATCTAAGAGAAATAATATCTAGGGCCCTTCCAAAATAACTGGAAATTAATTAACTGTGACTTCTACTCATAAAACTGAACGACTTTCCCCAAAGAACGAATACCTTTAAGGTTAGGTTAGGTGCGTTTCACTAGAAACTTTCTGCCGCGCAACTTTCTGAACCAAACTGTGGAATGAATTGTCGCCTGCGGTATTTCCGGACCAATACGACATTCAAACCTTCAAGAAAAGAGCGTACTCCCATATTGAAGG
This sequence comes from Coleophora deauratella, assembly GCA_958295455.1. Lineage (NCBI taxonomy): Eukaryota > Metazoa > Arthropoda > Insecta > Lepidoptera > Coleophoridae > Coleophora > Coleophora deauratella. Next base: position 4,259,839 of record OY282409.1, on the reverse strand, counting down.
CCGGCAACGCACTTGTGACTCCTCTGGTGTTGCGGATGTCTATGGGCGGCAGTAATCGCTTACCATCAGGTGACCCGTCTGCTCGTTTGCCACCTCTACCATAATAAAAAAAATAAACCTACCTACTCATAATTTTTGCAAAATTTTTGAGCATCTCGGACTACATATTATTGTAAATATTCAGTAGGTATAAGTTTCAGGTTCATGATTTTTTTAGGTATTTCTGAAGAATCTTATTTTTGATAATAAGTAATAGAGCATCCATTACACGATTTGTCGGAATTTCATAAATTACTCGTTAATTTATGAAATAGGTTTACTCCATCTTACGGCGACATATTTAAACTCATTACTTACAACTTGTTTACAGATATGTAACAAGCACTATGTTACTAGGAAAAAGTTATATTTGCACAAACGGTTGCACAACAAAAAGATTATATGCCCACTGGATGCTTGCGGAAAGAAATTCGCTACTAAAGGTGACTTAGAAAAACATATACGTACACATACAGGAGTGAAACCTTATGTCTGTGATGTAAGTAATATATTAATTCGACGCTGACTGAAACATATTAAGAAATTATTGAGTGTAGCATTTCGTTTCTGAAGTTTTTTTTTTTTTTTCAGATTTGCGACAAAGGTTTCACCCAGCAAGGCACTCTCAAAGTGCATAAAGAAACAGTGCATTATTGCTTTAATTTCTCGTGAAAATATTTTAATTTCTTTATTATTTATTTTTTGTTTGCTTGCTGCATATTTAAAGGTCTGTAATAGTCTGGAACATCAACAACTTTCTGAGTACAATCTTGGCTAAATAATTGTATAATTATGGAGGCACCATCTACGGATGTGTGATAATTTAAGACCCTACTTTAGGGTGAGTTATTTTAGTTCTTAGTTTTGGTGCTATTTTACATTTTGTAAATAGTTTTTCGAACTTTTTATCTTCAAAGTTTATTTTGACAAAATTTTACTTGTATTCCTAATTTGATAAGTATTTGTAAAATAGGCAATAATACTTGTGCCATATGATTAGTTTTAATATAAAGAGGTTATTTTTAACTCCATTTAATGGACGTCTTTCGGCGGATATTATGAATACGTATTAGGTTTGGTAAAAAGTACTATGGGGTACTTTAGAAAAAAAAAGATCTCATGACTAGTTAACATAGGTAGTTGCATGCGTGTGCAGAAGTTTTGTTTCTATCAAAATAAATAAAAAAACTTCTATAATAAGAGCGAATAGTAATCATTCGATTAAATGTATATTTAATGTAAGATATTTTTAAGGGTCGGACGTCCTTACTGATTCGGGTATTCTGATAAAAACAAAAGCCGTCACTTATGGTTCTAAATAAAATTGGTTTCTATCACTACACATCTGGTTGAGTGAGCGAAAATAGCTTGTTGTTATCGTGTTCAGTTTGCAAATAAGTATTTCCGCGGCGTGAAATTCTCTGCAACCAAATTTAAAAGCACTCCTTTCATAAATACCGTAGTTTTTTCTTTTTACTTCATCGGGTTGCTTCAAAATTCAAGAGCTTTATTTGCAGAATTTAGTTTTTATTTTACAATGATGATCTTAAGTTAAATAGGTCCCTTATCTTCTGCCTAGACTAGGCATGCAAGTTTTTTTATTTCATGTCAGTTCTACAGATTGACTAGCGTAGGTGCCAATTTTATCTTTATATCTATCTTTTATCTGTTTTATAGATGACGTTTATTGTTTTTTCTTGGAACGCCAAATCCAGTAGAGTTAGTGGGTTGGGTACCGACCCTTAATATTCAAAGTGAAAGTTTTTTTTAAATGAAATAAAAACATATTATATTTGCTAATTCATATATTATTTTTATTTATTTTGTGATTATGTGTAAGTATTAGTTCCTTTTCAAATATTTACATTACATGTATTTCGCAGTATAATTGAAAAAAAAACGTATCATTGAATAAATTCGGACCGTTCAAAAATTACGAATAAAAGAAAGCACCTTATGTAAAGTATGACACTCACGACTTTTTGACATGTAGTGATTATTACATACTATTTGGAAATTTTGGAACTTTTCACAGTATCATCCAATAATCCGGATTTTTGCAATAATACTGTTTCCTAATTATATTACAACATGAACAATTTGAAAAACCCTAAAAATTATAACAGTTACAATATAACAGTTATTACATGTTTTAGTCGACTTAACTAGTCTTTACAAAATTCAACCAAAGAATATTTTCTTTTTACAAATATTGTTAAATGCCTGTATGAATAAAATAAAAAGAGATCATTAATAGTTAAATCAATACAAACAAACAAACCGCGAGGTTTTAGTTTTAAATGTACTGATGATATTAATTCACGATGCACAATTATGTAAAATAGATTTGATTCGCCTAATGCGCTGTTCACACCGGCGGCGTTTCATATCAGCTCTCAGACTCGAAATAAATAAAAATATACAAAGTCTGACAAAATAAGCTGAAATTATTTTAAACTCTTCCCCAGCTTGAACAACTTTTCCCCAGGACCCCATAGCAAATTCGCAAACAAAAATTTTTATGTCCCATACTAAGCTGGTCGATCAGCTGATCAACTTGTTAAAAAAGTCGTTTAAATAATTTCAGCTGATTTTGTTAGACCCATATCGTCCCCACTGCAGGGGATGGGTCTCTTCCCATACCTCGGGAAGGTTAGGCCATATGTTTAAATGTTTAAACCTGTTTTGTAAAATGTGTCGTGTAAGTGAATAAATGTTATATCGGGTACATATTATAATGCATACATTCAAAATCCATAAGTTTACAATATATACGTTCAAAATATATAAAATCAAAATATACAACAGTTGAAATGACTATCAGTCAAATTCCATAAAGTACGTTTCCGAGATTGGTCGGATTATATAGTATCAAAATGCATATGTTCACAATTTATAAGTTGAAAATATATACATTTAGAAATTATAATGGTCACATAGAATGGATACGACACTGTATTTAAATGATTAAATATGAGAGTTCTGTACTGTATGAGGGTTCTGTACTTTATAACAATACAATATTCATTTTATCATTACCAGAAAAAAAAAACAATCTGCTTTGCCACTGATGTATTCATCTGAGATTAAAGCCAGCGTTCTTCAATCAAAGATATAAACAACTAAAAGCAGTCGCAGTTCTAAAGCAGTCGATCTGTGGTTATTTTATCAATCAAACCTAACACGGTGACTGTGAGGGGAAGCGAGCAAGCTCGCCTCCACATCACAGTCTCCGAACCTAAATCATCCGAGTCGGGGTGCTCCGAATTCCCGAGCTCGCTTCGCTTCGCTATTTAGAATCCGTGAAAATTATCCGCGTATTTGATTATTCAATAATAAAAACGTATTACTTTATTTCGGTATTTTTATTGACTATTATGTTATTGTATGCGGGAGCGAGCGAAGCGAGCTCGGGAATTCGGAGCACCCCGACTCGGATGATTTAGATTCGGAGACTGTGATGTGCAAGCTCGCCTCCCCTCACAGTCACCGTGTTAGGTTTGATTGATAAAATAACCACAGATCGATATATGTATTACTTTATTTCGGTATTTTTATTGACTATTATAATTAAAGACCTTTTTACATTTCAACCATCGATATAAGATGATTTCAACCATTATTCATTGCAAGTTTAGTAGTATTGTACTTATGTCAAACAACTTTATATATTTTGATACATTATATATTTTGATTTTCAGTATTTTAAATTTAGTCATACCAACCATATATATTTTAATTTTATATATTATGATACGTACCCGTTATATCCATCTATCTATCTATAGGTATACGTACTCCATACACGGGGACCAAGTCCTTGTGTTTAAAGGAAAAATTACACGCGGGACTGCAACGTCTTTGGCGGGTTCCGCTTAACGTAGCAGAGGTATTTTTTTGATCATTTGATTGCTTTTAAATGGGGTAAATCCTAGCCTGGGGCCAGAAAGAAGAACGTTTTATTTGTTCCAGGTATACAGGGTGTAACTTCAAGGTGGGCTTCTACTCATCAAACTGAACAACTTTTGTTTTGCAACTTTGATGAAATCGCAAAATTTTTTTTGGAATTTTCATACAAATGGTTCAGCTTGCGAGCAAATAAAACGTTCTTCTTTCTGGCCCCAAACTAGGACTTACTCCGTAAGTACATAAGTACTTCGTACTCCGATTTAGCAAATATAAATGATCGACAAAATATCTCGGCTAAGTTAAGCGGAACCCGCCGGCGCGGCAGTTGCAGTCCCGCGTGTCATTATTTTTTTTTAAATACAAGGGTTCGGTTCCCGTGTATGGAGTATGGCCTAACCTTTCCAAAGTATGGGAAGAGACCCGTGCCCTTGAAGTGGGGACGATATGGATTTTTAACTAAATACACGAACATCGCTATGTGGCGCGGCTTAGCACAAAACGCGCGCAATAAAATAAAATAAACTTGAACACTATAAACTTATTTTTTTCTTTCGATAGAGGTGTCTCTCGCGGTGATCGACCAAAGCAGAAGACAAGAAAAGTATGTATACATGCATATCTCTGTGCGAATTCTGAGAATGGACAGTACCACTTGCGGTGTTTACTGGCCAATTTGACATAATTAGTGAATTTTTTTAGCTTTCAACCCTTTAGTTAAATAAGATCTCTAATAGTTATACGTAATATAAAACAAGTATCAACAAAGGTCCACAATTTGATATAAATATCACATAACATCGTGCATATCACTCTACCGTACCTAATTCAGTTCTCTTACCCTCACTGCGGTATCCATTGATGGGAAAGATATTAAATAACCAATTGAACGAAAAAATACTGTCCACTGTCGACGATACATAGGTGTAAAAATACCACTTCTAGAAGCTACAGGTGTTCTACTTGTGAGACTGAACAATTTTAGGTATTATACTGAATGCGCATCATTTATTTTTTTTCAGAATTTTTATACAAACTGATCGACCAATTTGAGGCAATTTTGTATGAAGTCCGAATTTTATTTTAATTCAGTAGTTTTGTTCACAATTGGTAAGCCTTATTGCATTATTATCAGTTAATTGGGAAAAGTTTCACAGTTTCATGTGTGGAACCCACTGTTTATAATAGGAGTGCTTTTTACATTTCATATATTGCCTGGGGAGGTGAGTAAGGAGTATCGCTTCTTTACATAGTACCATGTTACCATAGTTAAATGCCCCGCTTTAACATATTTCCATGTAAAGTCTCTTTATTTTATTTAACCGTCTGAAACATTCCATTGGTTACTTATACACCTCCCTTCATAGGATACCAAGTGGCAAATCCTCTCAATGGAATGCATAGAAGAGTAGCAGGAATGTGCAGACAGCCACGACACCGCCGACTATGAGCGAATCACGTCGCTTGCGTGCGTTTATCCGGAACATCAGGCTGTTCAGCATTGGGAACCTGGATAAAAGAATAAATCATATAACAAATGAATTGTTGACATTCCATAGGGTTGAAATACGTATAACCAATCTGGTCCTCGCGTCGATGTGTGGAGTAAGGCTAATCTTTCGTGTGAGCGACCCCAGCAAGTACTTTTTTCCTGGGGCTCCTAGGAGAATCCTACCTATCTCAAAGTTTTTAGCGTCTACCGCTGTAACTATAACGTTTGGGATTCTAGTTTTTTTTAGCAGAATGCTCTAATTTTGCTCTAAATCTGAGCATAAGATCCAGTCTTGTATTCGTATTAGTTTCAAAACTATACAGCTTTGTCAATTTTGGCATGTCCATCCAGCAAGGAAAAAACATTGGCTCGTAGCATAAAAAGTACTGATTTTTGGGATTCAAAAATAATTGAGCATAGGTTTTTAGTGTTGCTCTAAATCCTGGCATAAAAATTTTGAACCAAGATGCTGTAATTGCTGAGATCTGATGTGACTGCTAGAAAGACTCGTTAAAAGAACGTGAAGCAGGTTTTACGTTCTAGCGAGATAACTATTGACATGTCATTCATGAAACTTTGCAGTCCGACTCACTTTATGATGCTCTAAATTTGTGCATCAAAATTTTTTCCCAAGTCTTCGTAGTTTTTGTGCACCAGTTGTGCTTGCTGGATGGAATGCCATCCAGCAAGCACACCTTTAGGAGCTTGTATCTCGAAAAGTATGATTTCTCAAATTTTTTCCCTCAGCATGATGATTGCTCTAATTATGCTCTAAAATTTGAGATAGGTAGGATTCTCCTAGGAGCTCCAGGAAAAAAGTGCTTGCTGGGGTCGCTCACACTAATCTTTCCGTAACATGTTAAGATCTGTGCCCCGGCATGAGTTGGAAACATAGAAACATTATACTAAAGAATACTTATTTTAAACATATCAGATTCCTCTTTATGGTATAACAGGAGCCGGTAAGTATGTACCTGTTGGTAACAGGAACCGGTATTTATGTACCTGTTGGTAATAGGAACCAGTAGATATGTACCTGTTGGTAACAGGAACCAGTAGATATGTATACTTCATTCCAATCAAACAAAAGCAAAAGGTAAACAAACATAGTATGGATGACATTGACATGTGTCGGTTCCATAGTAAGTTTGTTTACGTTTTGCTTTTTTTTTTGATTGGAATGAACCATACATGTTGGTAAGAGGAACTACTAGGTATGTACCTGTTGGTAACAAGAACTAGTAGGTATGTACCTGTTAGGCCTACATAACTACTGTTATGTACCTATTGGTAACAGAAACCGGTAAGTACATACCTGTTGGTTATGTCGTTAAACCGCGTTTGCATGCGCTTGAAGGTGTGCCTCTGCGACGTGAGGTGTTCGCGCGCCTCCATCGCTATGTTGATCTGCTCGTCCACCAAAACGTGAGAACTGGAACCAAGGAAATGAAGATTTACAGCCTTGAAAAAGATCCAAGATATTCTGAAATAACCCTTCATATGAATCGAGAAGTGTAATGGGTATATGAATCAAGAAGGAATAGGTATATGAATAAGGGCAAATGAATTTAGAAACTTACTATGTGGATGTTCTCTACAAAGTAGGCAATTACGTTTTAGTGCAAGTAACAAGCGGTTGGACTCAGTGTTGCGTGGTCGCGTCGAACACGAAGGTTAACTGACTACAAGACACGGTCATAACCTGAATGGGTTTGGCTATTAGTGGCATTTATCTCAACCATTTCCGTGCTTTGCAAAACACGTTAAGCCGTTGGTACAGGCTACTATTGCCAGATGGCAAACGTTACCCATGTCAGAGGCCTTATAGGCGGCTTGAAAACTGGTGTTGGCCATACTCCACCAATCTAGACTTGGGCCGTGTGTGAAGTATAGTGGCTCAGCATTGAGGACGATATGGGTCGTTATTAAGTGTTCTTATGCTAGATGTAAGAATGACAATCTATATTCAAACTAACCTATGTAAATGGTTGGCTTCCTTAGTGTACTGGTCGCGGCGGCTAAGGCCAGCTGCCGAGCCAGGCTGTGGGCTGCCCCCTCGGAGTAACTCTTCACGCTCCCTTCGAGCATTCACTCGCGCTGATGTCTTGGAGAACTCTTGTTGATAGTCCTGTAAGATTATAACATTTTTAAACATATGAATAGTTTTAAAACGAGTAACATAAGGACTTATTTAGTTACTCCTTTAGAATGACATAAAAATCTTCAGCGCATAAACTAAAACTGAAACTTGAATAGTAAAGATGGTATTGACCAGCTGTTGAGCATACTGTGGGTTGCCTTGCCTAAAATTCAAATACAATACAATCTTGGGCTTACTTGAAACAATAACACTGACTGAGATGCACTCACAATTTCAAGGGTGCACTAGTATTATGTATCAACATATCTTGGCATCTTCTTATTTGTGGCTAATTTGAACCTTGTATAGATAGATGGTAGTTGCCTAGTGTTGCCTACTCAAGAATTATAATACCACACAATTAGATATGAAAAAAACTTTTTCAACTACTCACCATCAATATTTCTCTGTGCCTCTTTATTGTGTGCATGGTTGCAGCTCCATTTGGTGCTATCTCTGACATCTTGTCATTGATTTGTGACAACTGCAAAGATAATAGTTTTACATTGTATATTTCATTATAGAGCCTGATCTCTTACCTTAATCTGAATCCCTTCTTATCTCAAGCAAAATAGGCAAAATGGTCGCGAAACCAGCCTGCCCCAACATATCCTTTCTAATCCTATAACACTTAGCTTTTTACAAAATCATACTCATGGACAAAAAAAAACAACTCAAGGTTTGTTGCACGTCTTTTGGAAAATTAACTCAATCTAGCAAAAAAAGACTAAACCAAAAGTTCAAAAACTGTGTGTTTACTGCTTATAATTTTAGTTGAGTGGTTTTCTAGTTTTTTGTTTTTAGTGTTTAGCAGTTTTGTAGACTGAGTTAATTTTTCAAAAGTCGAGCAAGCAATCTTAATTCGATTTTTTTGTCCACAGTGTATATGTGTTATTGAATTATTGCTTCATATACTTTAAGTGCCTAGCTTTTAGATCATATGATATAATTTATTTAATTACCTTATTAAGAAGTTGCTGTAGCTCCATAGACATGGTATCAAACATATCCTCACTGTTGATCAGTGGAACTGACTCGGAGCTCAGACCTGTCGCGCCAGAGGTCACTCCAAGCTTACTGAATGCTACCAACTTCATGTCTATGTCATTTTCCAGGGTACGCGCCTGTTTTCTGAGCTCTGAAAATGTTAACGGTGTGATTTACACAGAAACAGAGAATATTTAAAGTGATGTCTATAAGGTTCATTTAGCAGAGGCATCACTCCCATGACTGACATAACATTTGCAGAATTCTTATAAGAGACGCCACAAACTAAAAGAGAGAAAGAAGGCTCATTTATATTTGATGTACTTTTTCTTTCACTGATTTAACAACGGACAGTTAAAGGGCGCCGTGGGAGAGCCATGCTTCGGCACGAATGGGCCGGCTCGACTGGAGTGATACCATGGCCTCACAGAAAACCAGCATGAAGCAACACTTGCATTGTGTTTCGCCGAGAGAGTGAGGGTACCAGAGGCCCAACCTCCCCCTACCCCCCATCCTCCCATCCCATTTCAAAGGTCGGCAACGCACTTGTGACTTCTCTGGTGTTGCGGGTGTCTATGGGCGGCGGTAACCGCTTATCATCAGGTGATCCGTCTGCTCGTTTGCCACACCTATCACATAAAAACAAGTTAAAGGGAGTGAACAACAACAATGAACAACTTATGGTCACTGTAAAAGAACGATCGTAACTCCAAAGCAACTGGAGCTTTAAATGTGTGACAGAATGAAAATATTTGTATAAACCATGTGTAGATATACTAAGACTCTGCCCAAATATTCCAAAGATTACGTTAGGATACCCTATAAAGAGATAATTATTATAAGGACATGGTTATTCCAGTACTCTGACTGAAACTTTATTATCGTTTTCTTGCAACGTCATAAAAGAACATCGTTGCAACCGGGTGTTTTTGTTAGCTTATTATTGTAGCTTGTGAGTAACATTTGGTCGAATCTTTTACAACTTACCTTCCCAGGACGTGCCTGTTAACGAAGACATTTTGTTACTGCTTCTATTAACTTGTTATTCAGATATTTACAAGCAGAAATACACAAACGAAATTGCTTTTCAATGAATCCGCAGAATGAACGGCAAGCAGCTGAGCTGACGACCTGACAGATTGACACTGGATTGACAGAAAGAAAGGAAAATAAGGTCCCGTTCTAAAACAGAATTGATAACTATGTGACTCTTACACAATGACTTTAACCTCGCTCGTATGGCCCAACGTCCTATTTTTAAGACAGGTTGAGTATTAGTTTTAGTTCAGACTTTAGGCAGACTCAATAAAGTTTTTCAAATCGTCGTAAAAAGACCCAACAAACGACACACTGCTGCCTCACGCACGACTACTGATGTGCCATACTCGGGAATATTCCCGCAAGACAGAGACAGCGCTCTATATCACATATAGCGCCGTCCCTTGGGAATATTCCCATGGTAATATACCCAATATTTCAAAAGGACGGCGCTATATGCAACATAGAGCGCTGTCTCTGTCTAAGGGAATATTCCCGGGAACGGCACATCAGTACGCACGACTACACTGTTTGATTCTAGCCTCTTGATCGTCTCCAAACTCCTTTACAGCAAGGCCTAACTGGCCAGAGTCAGACAGAACACCCACCCCCAAGTTACCATCTCTTTCTAACTTGTGCAAATGTGTAGGTGCAATGCAACGAAAGTTTAATTTGCATTAGGTACATAATGGCAATTTGCATAACTGTAAAATTAAACAACTAAAGTTGAAGTAAAATGTTTAATTTGCTAAGTTTTATAACATTCATTTTCTAAACGTAACGGTACGCACTATATGCCCAAAGTAGGCAATCAATATTGAACTGATGCAATTATGTATCTCTTTCGCACCAGTGAAGAGTTCGTATTAACGTGTTAGTCCTATCTCGCTCCAACTCACGTCCAGACCCAATCCCCACCCCATTCGCATTTGTTCTTTTTCGCCTTTTGTAAAGCAGTGTCGTACGTGTCTTTCAAGAACAAAATATTTTGTGAAGTTGAGATTTTATTATTAACCGTGCAATTTTACATTACCTTTCATGTGTTTCATTCATAAGTATTATTTTTCCATAAAAATAATGTGAAGTGGAAAGAAAATAACTATATTAGTTTAGAAGAACAAGGACAACTCGATAGCAGCCAAAATGGCTGCTCCAAATAAAATGCAGAGCTTGAAGTTCGATAAAATATGTCGCGCTTGTTTGCAAATAAAAAAGGACATGCGGCCTTTGTTCGAGCAGCTGACTGCCACAATGTTGATGGGGATTTCAAAAGTGCAGGTGAGATGACAATTTTTTTTGACTTGATTTTGACAAAATATTTGGAATTTGAATGTTGTCTCTTTCGCACTCATGTCGTTGCCCATAAGCTGCGTCGACAAAGAGTTGTACTTACATAGCGTCATCTTTGTTTAGGAATCATTGAATTTCGAGATTCCTTCGTTCTTACGTGATGTCAGCCTTCTCGATTTTGGTTTTGAGAAAGACGTTTCTGTCTCTTTTCGGCTAAAGGTACTTGCGCAAAGTGTGGATGAGATGTGTTTTCCATTTATCAAATGTGGAAATAAATAAAGATGATCAATGATTGGCGCAACTCGGACCGCGAGATTTAAAAGTTTTAAAAGTTCTGTGTGCGATGTCAACTCTGCATATTAGTTACCATAATAAACGATGTATTAGGTGGTAATATTATAATTTGTTAATAAATAATATTGTAGATACAACATAGATTCTGAGATAGATGATTTAATACAAATTGCAACAACATACCTATGTGTAGAACCCGTAACTACTGTTTCTACTCTACTCATCGTACTCTATAGGACTGCAGAAATTGCAATAAAGTTACAAACAGGGACGTATTCTCCATAGGGTCATTCGGGCGAACGCCCGGGGCGGCCCGTCCCAAGGGGCGGCCCGCCCAGTTCTCCAACAACTCTCATTTTTTATTAGCTGACTGAAAAATTGTAGGTAATCTAGAATTTACACGGGCGCGGGAGTCTTGATGAGTATTGATCTCTTTCTCGAAGTTGAACCTAGCTAGCTGGACTGTTTGTCCCAGGTATACATATTCGTCAACTACTTCGAGTGTCGAGTCTCCAACATTCAGAGGAGTGGTCGTATTTTTAAATAATTTTCGTCTTGTCCCTGTTCATTTTTAGACCCACTTGTTGGGAGTTTCTAGTCCATCGGACATTGAATTGTGCCTAGTTCCTCTAAGGTTTCAGCCATGATCACGATATCATCAGCGAATCGAAAGTGAGTGATATACTTGTTGATATTAATGCCGAGTCCTCTCCAGGCCAGAAGCTTGAAAACGTCTTCCAGGGTAGCGGTAAAGAATTTCGGAGATATATGTACCGTCTCCCTGTCTCACCCCACGCTGCACCCAGTTTCGAATTCTGATCCTGGAGGCGGACCGACATGGTGGCGTTTTCATACAGGCACTCCAATACTTCGATATATCGATAGTCGATTTGGCACCGTTGGAGAGAGTGTAACCATTTGTCTCTGGTGTAACCACACTCCTGTGCACTTTGCGCTCGATAGCCTCTTTAATACGATTAGTATACAATCGGCGTATATCGCGAGTCAAAGACTTGGAGACCTGTCTGTTGAGTCACCGATACTGACAAGCATCTTCAGAGGATTTCATAATCAGGCTCCATCTTTCCTGTATGAGCTTGCAGGTGAGATCCGAGATGTTCTTTTTGAATGGCTGGTTTTGAGAGCCTTATTTATTCCCAACCGTTGGACAATTTCCTCGAACCTGTCGTAGTAATCGTCCACATTTTCGCAGTCTTCTAGCCATTCGAAGCGATTTTGCAACTTGAGCTAAAAGTTATCGGGGTTTTGGAGCTGGATAAGCGCTGGTCGGAGCGTGGGCTTAATTAGTCGACATCTTTCCAGCTTGGTTTTTAGATTCAATGTGCCTCTTACCATCCTGTGATCGCTTCCTTTCTTCATCGAGTTGACCACAGCTTATTTTCAGTGTTGAAAAGAATTAAAAAATATATGCGCTCTCGCTTGAATGAGAAACGACTCAATTATTTAGCAATCCTCAACATTGAGGCTGATTTAACGAACGCACTTAATTTTGATGATTTTTCAGAAGAAATGTTGCATCGTCGCTCATCGTAATCAGCTAATAAATTCGTTTAACTATTTATTACTTAGTATTTCATTCTGCTTTACGTTTGTTTCCTTTGTCTGTGGAGGGTTAGGGGCGGCCCGATCGTCTTCGCCCAGGGCGTGAAAATCTAAAATACGTCCCTGGTTACAAAGTTCTAGTCTTCCCATACAAAGTTGATAAAACAGCTGATCGTTTTGTCTCAGAAGTCCACTTTTTTACGATTAATAGCAAAGTCGTAGGTAGAACAACAATTATTTAGCATTCTAAGTAGAAGTTCCACAAGCTCCTAATACCTACCTACCTACAGTTATTTCGTTACATTTGCTATAACACATATTTTAGTAAATACTAGCGTCTGTCCACGACTTCGTGCTTCAGAGGGAAATGAAAAGGAAGTAAAAATTTCAGTTTCTATCCATTCCTCCAGGAGCCCTCGAGTTTTCCGGGATAAAAAGATATTCTATATGTTAATCCAAGTTATAAACTATCTGTACGCTAAATTTTATCCAAATCAGTTTAATTTAACCGTTTTTGCGTGATTGAGTAACAAACTTGGACTTGATTACGTGACCGCGACGTACACAAAAGCGAATTACTTTACTGCGAATCAGTTTTTGGTCATTGGGTATTTTTGCGCTCACAAAAATCCTAAATATACGGTACGAAATATACGGTCGTTGGAGGCAAGGTCACGATCGCACAGTACGTGATCTTGCCTACAACGACCGTATACGTCTATAAGCATGTATATGCTTACGATTTTAGTGGTTTGTATTGAGCGGACCTTCTGTGTCTATTTTGTGCTTGCGGTCGATAAGTGCAGTCTGTCGCCTGTCGCGTGTGGTCTGCAGCGTGCAGCTGGCCTCGGAATTGTACCTTTAGCGACTGCTATGTCGCGAAGCAGGGTAACGCTCGGGATAAACGCCACTTCCATTAAAATCCCATCCAGGTTATGACCGTGTCTGTAGTAAATTAACCTTCTTGATTATGTTGATTATTAAGCTCTTGGAATATCCTTGATCTCAAAGTTAACTTCAGCATCTGCTCCCCTTCCCCAGGTGGCAATAGGCGACGGCCTACCCGCCCAACTGTGCCTGCAGTGTGTGCACCAGATTTCGCGCTGCCACGCCTTCAAAGAGCTGGTGGAGAGAAATGACGTCACCCTGCGCGAGCACGCTAAGTTTCTGGCCGATCAGGCTAAGGAGGTAAAACTGTTAACCCATTGACCGCTTCGCTACTCTTTGACAGATCGTGCCCCCACCGCCAACGTCCACCTCCAGCCGACAAAAATGTATAAAAATCTCAAATCCTGGCGCCTGTGGTACGAAACTGTTAAAGTACACGAAATCTTGCTTTTCAAAATGTGTTGGCGAATTTTATTTTATGGCTATCAGTTGGCACACTCCGCGAGAAAAATGAACGTTAGAGATCATTAAATATTTACAGACTTGCTTTTGGAAGCAAGTTGATACCAACATGTTATTTCAATGACTAGATGCCAGAAACATTATTGCTTTAATTTCAGTCTCAAAATTGGTGTTTTCTCTCGACAGAAAGAGAAAGCCCTACTGAACTGCTCCGATCAGTCCTTCATGCCGCCATACATAGAAATCGAGCTTCCCCTCAACAATATGACCAACAATCAGACCCAACTACTGGACGGCTTCTTCACTACCCCAGCACCGGCTCCCACAGATGAGGCTACAGTGAAAGAAGACTTTGAAGAGAAGAAAGCTGTTGTAAGTATTCAAGATAATCCTTACAAGTGTCACTCCAAGTTACACTCCATACAAGTGGACCGAAAGATGTACCTACTATGCGCATCTCTTTCTAATATGGAGGAGGGAGCGGGAACTGTTTTTTATGCAATCAACATTTTGATCTTCGAAAATTCACAAATATTGTACGGTACCTATTCTGTGACTGTCATTTTACATAAACTTGTAATTTTTTTGTATTCCAACCGAAATATATGTAAATGTTCTAATATATCCCTTAACCACAAAATAGACACAGAATGTCCGCTCAATACAAACCACTAAACTCGTAAGCATATACATGCTTATAGAAAGGCAAGGCACCATCGCACAGTACGTGATCTTGCCTACAATGACCGTATACGTCTATAAGCATGTATATGCTTAGGATTTTTGTGAGCGTATTGAGCGGACCTTCTGTATCTATGTGTTTTGTGCCTTAACAGTCCATCGAAGTGCCACCTGCTACAACCACACAAGAGGATCAACTAAACTCGGACGAGGAGAGCTACCTCCAAATGGTAGTCTTCCAAGCCACCTCCACCGTGTCCCCCGGGAGACACGTCTGCAATCTCTGCCACAAGGAGTTTAAGCACTCCCGGTGGCTGAAGCAGCATATGAGGTCGCATTCCAACTGGATCAAAGCGAACTGCAAGAAGCCACCGATGTGCCATATCTGTGAGAGGACTTTCAAGGTCAGTGCGTTTTGATTAAAATATTTTTTAGATTCTAAATATTCTAAAATAAAATAAAAATCTAAACGACTTATAAATATCACTTCACTACATAGTATAAAACAAAGTCGCTTCCCGAGTTCCCACTGTCTGTCTGTCCCTATGTATGCTTAGATCTTAACAACTACGCAACGGATTTTGATGCGGTTTTTTTTTAATAGATAGAGTGATTCAAGAGGAAGGTTTATATGTATATAATACATTGAACCCGTGCGAAGCCGGGGCGGGTCGCTAAATTGGGAAAAATAAAAATACGGATTCATGGATTTCGGCGTCGTGGATCGTTAGTCTTTTAATTGATCCTCAGAGTATCATTAGATTAATTGATCCTCAGAGTATCATTAGATTAATTGATCCTCAGAGTATCATTAGATAATGCAATTAATATCAAACTTTTTATTTTTTGTTCCATCCATCCTAAAGAAAATCTAGTTAAAACTACCTAAGATTCTTTTGATTGATCCTCAGTGTATCATTGAATTCAATTTATATCGAGGTTTTTATTTTTTATTCTATCCATCCTTAAAGAGAAACTACTTAAAAGTACCTTCAAAATCTTCCCACAGGGTCCAGGCATGCTTAAAATGCACATGAGAACTCACGAACAGCGCCCGCCAAAGCAACCAACTTGCTCCGTCTGTCAACGTACCTTTGCCACCAAAACCCTGCTCTACCGCCATCGTCAGACCCACTTCGAACAGAAGACCCATCAGTGCACCGTGTGTGAGAAGAGATTCTTCAGCGGTTATGCCCTGAGGTCACACATGGCACGACACAGAGGGGAGAGGCCGTATATTTGTTCCATGTGCTCTAAGAGTTTCTACAATCCGACCGATTTGAAGGTAAGTCATATTGAATATAACTTTTTTTTATTAGGTCTGCCCATGAGAAGCAATTATTTTGTAAACAGGTATGCATAGCACCAACAGAGTTCACACACGGAAAAACGCCGATTCTTCTTTAACCCTACTACTCTTTTGACAATTCGTGCCCCAGCGCCAACGTCGGCTCCAGCCGACAAAATGTATGAAAATCTTAAATCCTGGCGCTTGTGGCACGGAAACTGGTTTTCGGCCCTAGCCGACTGTGGCACTCAAAGGGTTAAACCTAACCTAACCAATTAACTATTTTTTAGATGTACCGTAGTCGGATAAAAATAGATGTTCATGATTAATGTTTATTTTATAAATAAAATATTATTTTATAAATAAAATAAAGTTAATATTAATTGATGTAAAGTATGCTATTTAAAACTAAGCCATATTGTACAGCGACGGCTCTGAAAGAACACCGCAGTCCAATTTCTGAAACTTTTCCTCTTCTTCGTCCTTTATTTTGAAAGCTTCTTCAAATGCCTTCTTAGCTCTTTTTGACAAGTATTCAGGGAACTCAATCTTGAACCTGATTATCAAGTTGCCTCTAGCCTTGTGTGGGCAAGCCGGCACTGGCAACCCCTCCTCCTCGATAATCTTCTCATACGTCGGAGTTATCACATCAGTGATTTTAACTCTTAAAGTTCTGTCATCCAAAGTTTGTATTGACAAAGTGATGCCGCAAAGAGCTTCTTTCAAGGTAACCTTGTGAACGGTTAAAAGGTCACTGAGTCCCGATCTGACGTATGTTTCATGAGGTCGATCTTCAGTAATGAATATTACGTCAGCGGGAATCCTAGTGGGACCTTGGTCACCCTCTTCTCTAAAACGTATCTCCGTTTGGGGATAAATTCCTGGTTTTATTGGAATCGATAGGACCTTCTCACGTAGTTTCAACTCTGAGCAAGTCTCATCAGTGAAAACTAAACGTTGTATCTTCATTTTCTTTAGACCACCTTTGAAGACTTCTTCCAATGATAGAGCGAGAGGTCTGACTATAGTTGCGTCCTTTTCTTTGTACCCCTTGCCTAGTGGAGACTCAAACATCGGAGGCGGGTTCTCATAGTAATCCAGGAGGTCAGCGTAAGGGTTGGTAGTGCCGAAGAATTCGTGGAAGGTGCGCAACGGGTCACCATGGTAGGTGTAGGGCTGGATGAATTCGGTTGGTCCTGAAATGTAAAGGCATTTGAACATTCTTGACATTTTAGATGTCTGTGATTGTCTTCAAAGACTTGTTGTAATTAAATGAGTTTACGAACAGTTTTTTATTGCGATTGCGATTGAAAACACGAAATCCAGATCTTAATCTTAAAATATGATAAAATAGGATAGACACAGTTTATGATTTGGGCGAACGACTCTCAGTTACTTACACTATATACATACATTGCACTCTGTCTTAATGTGTCGGAAGCCAAAACACGAACTCCAATTTAGGTCACAGCACCAAAATATTTTCCTGATTAATTCGAACCTCAAAACTAACCTGGGACACCCCTTTTCAGTCCTTCCTCCCCGTACTGATCATACACAGCCCGCCACTTATGGTTTACTAGAACCTCATAAGCCTCGCCGATCAGGGCGAAGATCCTGATCATGTTCTCATCATTATCGTGCCTTTCCGGGTTGTACTTTAGGGCCAGCCGTCGATATGCTCGCTTGATTTCCAGCTGGCTACAGGAACGCTTTACGCCGAGGATGCCGTAGTAGTCGAAACCCATTTTGGTTTGATTCTATTAGAGAAAAGTGTTGGATTTTGAGCTGTTGTATAAATTCGAGGTGTAAACAAAATTGAGTGTCAATGTGGTGTTGTCATTGGCGCTGTCACGAACATTAAGTTTGCAAACGCTTAAACGGAATAAATACTTTTCTAGTCTTGTGTCATTAAAATCTTTTTGGCATCTTATTTTTTTGAGTAATCTTTCTTGGTCCCCAAAACGTTCGTTTTGGTTATCATAACTAAGGAGGTTGTATTTAGGAGAATTGCAAATAAGTAAAGTAAACGTCACAGTTCACAGAACAGAGTAACAGTAGGCAGGGTACGGCACATAATTAACTCGTATGTCGTAAATAGATGGCCTTTGTGGCAGGAAACTTCTCCAGTTGCGACCGCGTACCGGAAGACGTAGCATAGCTTTCCGCTTGGCTTACCACTTCGTGGACCGATAACCTGATGAAGGTCGTTCGTTATACATAATTCTTGGAGCAGGCTTTTATGCAGCAGTCGACGAATTTCGCCTGTATTTTGATGATGATTAGAGTATTTAAATCAATAAAGTAGCAAGACCAAACAAGGCCGATAGTTAACAAAAACTGTGGCTTCTAATTTTACTTGTATGAGATCATTAAAAAACAGTCATGTTCCCATCCCTTCAGGTCCACTTCCGCCTTCACACCGGCGAGAAACCTCTCAAATGCTCGGAATGCGGGAAGACTTTCCGCCGCCACTCCACCCTCTGCCAGCACATGAAGAAACACAAGGGCATTAGGAACCACGTCTGCAATATCTGCTTCAAGGGATTCTATGAGGTCTCCAAGCTGAATGCTCATATGAGGGTCCATACAGGTACTTATTGGTCTTCATTCTTATAAGGATAATTGTTATTTCTGATCCAAAGAAAAAATTGTAACATTACGCCGGAATAAAAAATCTGGCTGCTTATAAAGTAGTCCGTCCGTTGAATTAATTAAGCTGGCACTATCAAAACCCTGAGAAAGTAATCTACTGTAATAGGACAATAGGTACCTAATTTAGTAAAAAAACTAGAGAAAATGTAACGATACGTGGTCGTATCTCGGCAGTGCCTCCACAAGCCAAGTTTTGCGCGAAGCAAATTAGGCGGAGGCACCTATACTATCCTTTTCTCAAATCAATCTATTTCGAATCACTTCGGTATGAAACTCCAATTAACATTAAAACGTAACACATCAATGCTATTAATATTCTTCTTCCTATCGTGTGACACATTTAACCGTGCTATGAGGCAGTTGCCTAGTGTTGCACTTAGCATCACCCGCGGTCACGTGTGGGGCTAGATTTACACCTACGGTCGTGTGCAACGAGACCATCATACAAATGAAATGATCAAACGTGCAGGTTTCCTCACGATGTTTCCTTCACCATTAAAGCAATCGGTTTGAAAATGCACGTAAGTTTCGAAAACTTATTGGTGCGCTGGCCAGGATTCGAACCCGAGACCTCTGGTTAGGAGGTCGAAGTCATTACCGTTTAGCCATCGACGGTTTAACAAGGGTTAGGGGAGAGAGGGAGAATTGCGGACGTTTAAATAATTATTCAAATAAAATCTGAACCATTAGTAGTAAGCAGTTTCTTCTTTTACGTAATTAAACTTTGGTAACTACTTTACAAAATAAACATGATATTTTATTCTTAATTTAAGTAAGACCCGATGACCATATTGTCAAAAGTGTATTTCCATGGCGACACAGAAAAGAGGGAGGGGCAGGCCATAGACAACGTGGATGACTAAAATTTAGAAGGAGAAGGAATGCGGCCTATCAGTCGACGATGCTAAACAGCGGAATAGATAGCGACTCAAGATTAAGAAAGCTGACCCCGCGTAACGGGATAAGGCGAGGACAAAAAAGAAGAATTTATTAATTACTGTAAAATATTTAGAAAAAACAAAACTTGCTGTCCATAATTACACGGTGCATATGGGGTAATTGCGGACACCAGTTGGGGTAATTGCGAATGAACTATTCTTTAGAAAAATCACAAATGCACCTAACATTGATGTTCCTTCTTGCTCCAGGCGAGCGTCCCTACGAGTGCCAGTTCTGCGAGCGCAAATTCGCCCAGCAATCCGCGCTGATCTACCACCGGCGCACGCACACGGGCGAGAAGCCCTACAGCTGCAAACTGTGCGCCGCGAGGTTCACCACCTCCTCGGCAAGGAATAACCACATGGTCACACACACTGGGAATAAGAAGTGAGTTGATTGATTTAAATAAAATAAATAAATATCTCGGGACAAATCACACACGGTCATCTGGCCCCAAACTAGGATTTTCCCTACTAGGATTTTCCCTGTATTATGGGAACCAGATACTGATATACATACAGATATATGTTTAAATACATTCATATATAGATATATCACACCTGGACACAGAGCAAACAAATCTGCTCATCACAGAAAATGTTTGCCCTGGATGGGGATCGAACCCACGGCTCTCGGATCAGTAGTCGGGAGCACTAACCACTGAGCCACCGAGTCAGTCCTTCGAACCTTCTTCTCTTCTTAGGTCCTCTAAGTCCTCAAGGAGCGTAGAGGCTTTCCACTATTTCCGATCGGCGGCGCGGCGACAGCGGCAATTTCGAGTCTAATTCAATTTCAATTTAAATTAAATTCAATTGCTTCGGGTACCTATTTCCGTCGATAGTTTGTTCTTGTTTGAACGAAGATTACTGACGCGCCTCATTTTTTGTGTACTACGAGTGTCAGTGGTATCTAGCACCGGCGCACGCACGCGGGCGAGAATCAATTTAATTTTTTGACTCTCCACACAAAATTGGCTCACTGACCGATCAATTTCATTTTTGGACTCTCCATACAAAATTGGCTTAATGACAAGTCAATTTTATTTTTGCGAATCCATTATAGTATCCATAGGAAAAGTTGTTCAGTTTCATGAGTAGCCTCCCTCTTAAGTTTGTTAAGTTTGTAACGGGGCACCCTTCGGGCCGGCTAGCCTGGATGCCTCGTTAACACTAAAAGGCAGCTTAGAACGGGATTCCTATGTGATGTAAAATAAAAGATCAATAAATATGATAATAACAAAATTAAGCTTTTATTGTTCGTTCTGCAATAGTTACTTATTCTAGCACTGTTAACGATTCCCTACTCTATGAGCTTACTACGGACGGGTGATTTATTAGCAGTACGCGGATACCTAAACCCTATGGTAAGCTACCTAGCTTAGGGCTACGGACCTAACGACGTCCCTATTAGTAAAACGTCAGGGAACCTATCTTGAACCCAGGACCTCTATAGTGCGGGACGGCCAAACGCTACACGCCCGGCACATATAGAGCGGACTACAAAGTTAAAGATCCTTGCTGAGGGCTTGGAGCTGGACGAACAAACGCCATGCACCCGGCTCTGGACAAGCAACCAGCAATGGATCGGGGGGGGGGGGAGGAGAGTCGACACAGTCAGCGCACCCCTTCAGCCTGACGGCGCGAGAGCTCACTGACTGCCAGCCGCTGGGGTAGCGCGCTGGCTTTTATATGTTCGGTCTCGGGTGGGGTAGCCGATGGGTCTCGCTGGTGTGCGGTACGGTGTAGCGGGGGTTGTCCACCGGCGACCGGTCCTCGGCGGGCGCTGCGGGTGTGCCGCGGCGCGCGGAGATTGCGGATTTGATTGAGGCTTAGGGTGTCGCTCTCCTCGTAACTGCTAGGGTTGTGCATCGTCACAAGTTTCCGCAAGCTGCCTTTTTTGCACCCTGTATATTGAAGTTCTTACTTACTTTTTTAATTCATGATTCAGGAGCGAGCGTTTGACTCCAAATATATTCCGCGAGCCTTAATTAAAATCTATCCAATCCTTACAGATTCACATGCCCAGTATGCTACAAAGGTTGCACGTCCCGCACAGAACTCAGAGTCCACTCAACGAAACACACGGGCGAGAAACTGTTCGGATGTGAAATGTGTCCTCAGAGATTCAGTTCCGCTTCCTACCTGGCTGTGCACCGCCGACACCATACAGGAGAGAGGAAGTACCAGTGCAGTGTTTGTGGCAAGGGTAAGTAGCGCTTAGTGCCCTCATAAGAAATAAGGCTGCAAAGTAAACGGAAACTCCATATACCTACTTTGCGGTATTCTTTCTTATGAGGGCAGTAATGTACTGTAGTAATAAGCGTCTATAGGGACAGAAGAGTAGCGACTTCGAGGGCAGTACGTAATAGGAAGAGGTACGATTTAACCACAGAATATATCGGAGCAAATCCACTCCCTGTCCTTCTCTAAAGGAGACCTTATCCTCCTGCGGCTAAAATCCGATTGCAGTGTGGCGATTCTTGATGTTTGGCGTGAACCCAGTTTCTTATTCTTTATGTGCATGTTATGGTATACGTATTATAAAGTCTTATCTATCGTGGACATTATTTTGGTTTCACCATATCATTATTATCATTTTTTAATATGTTTTTTAAGGCTATTTGCCATCTAAATGATATAGTGTTTTAATAATCTTGTACAATTCCAGGGTACATCGAATCGAGCTCATACAAGAAACATCTTAAAACTCACGAAGTCAAACCCGATTCGGAATCTTCAAACTCGGACAACAGTACTGAAGCACAAAACAACACTAACGATAGTAAAGGTGATGAACAAACTGAGAACCAAGTGCAACAACAGAACACTGGTGACAACGAAACACAGAACCAAGTGCAAATTCAAGTGCAGGAACAAGTGCAACAGCAACAAGTGCAGAGTCAAGCAGAGAATGCGCAGCCAAATACGGCAGTCAGAAGGTATAGATGTGGAATCTGTGTGAAGACATACTCTTATTTGCATTCGCTGAAGAAACACTTGCTGACCCACGTTCAGGATGTTCAGGTAATAATGTTACATTTGGTAATTGTGATTCAACTTATTTTTATCTGGTATCTTTGGGATATTACAATAAATTCCCTTGAAAATAGCAATAAAATTATTCTATCCATTAAAAATTGATTTGATATAGGTAGTGTGAATAACATGATCTAATTTATTTAAATTCTTCTTTATTTTAAAATTCTTCGGCATTTAATAGAAATGCTTGGGAGGCTTTTGTTCAGCAATGGACGTCTTTTGGTTGATGATGATGATGAATGCAAGTTTAGACAAACTCACAATATGAATTATGAAGAGAAAAATCGTTAACAAACTAAATAGTCAATAAAGTTATCGATTTGGGTTAATATAATAACTGACTTACCTATTTATTGAATAACATTTTACAGCAGCAACAGCAACCGCAACAAGTGCAAGTGCAACAGCAACAGGTTCAAGTACAACAGTTGCAACAACAAGTGCATCAACAACATCAGCAGCAACAACAGTTGCAACAAGCTGTGCTGCAAGTGGGCGGTGTGCAACAACTGATGCACCAGCCTATACAACAAGTTGTGCAGGTGAGAGTGCAATAAGTGCATTTACAATAATAGGTTCAAATCGAAGACCTCACACATTAGATTTGGAAATTTCGCATTGCTGTCAGATAATTCTTAGTTATATATCTTGGTTCGCAGATGTATTTTTTATATGATGTATATTGGAAGTTCTCGGCAGAACTATAAAATAAAGAATTTGTTCAAATAAAAGCAATTGAGACGGTATTTGTGCTACAAAAGTACTAATAAACTCCAAGTGGGTTACAAAAAATGTATACCTATAAAATTCCACTTCACTGTATTGTAATTTAAATGTACATTTTTGTGAATTGAAATCTATAACATATCTATTATTTACATTTCAGAGTGGTCAGCAAACATACCCAGTGATATCGACAGTGCAGTCACTACAACTGCAGCAGACGCAGCAGCAAGTTAACACTGTGAGTTTTACATTTATATCATGTAAAAAAATACTTCAATCGCGTAACATACGGGTCAAACTGAGAACCTCCTTTTTTTTGAAGTCGGTTAAAAATTACCGCTTTTTGTTAAAACATAAACTTAGATTGGGCAGTGACTCCAGGTCTCGAGATTGAATCCTGATCAACAAACGTAGCGTGTATCAATGTATTTTTCGAAAAAAAAACTTCCTTATATTATTACTAGATGTATACATAATTATGTAACAAGTGTTGCGGAGAAGATAACAGATGAGTTGCACGGTTGCACGGAATATGATCACACTTCCCTCGCATCGGGCATTATGGCGACGTAGTTCTATGATTATGTGGTATTATTAATATGAATCTAATTAAACGTTCCTTGCATCTTTGTTGCAGCAACATCCACATCAGTTGCAAGTACAAACAATACAAATACATCCACAACAGCAACCGATACAAATACACGTAAGTATCCCATTGCGTTGGGGAATCTTGGTAAGCCCGCTCCCATCTTCGGCATCATCATCACTTACCATCAGTTGAGATGATGCCAAGGGCTTACCAATCTCAACTCACTTTTCACTAATATTATTCTATAAATGCGAGAATATGGATGTTTGATTGTTTTTTTTTTTTTTTTAGTTTAATTCTAACGTTGAAACTACTGAATGGATTTGCATGAAAGGTAGGTAGATCTGATACTGGATTAACGCAGGGTACTTTTTATCTCTTAAAATTAAACAGTTCCCGGAGCAATGGATGAAAATAGTTTTTTTACTTTACCACCAGATGGCGCTATCTTAACTTTCTCTGCTCTCTAGGCCCAATTCTGAAGTTTACGCAAAAAAAGCTGCGGGCGGAAAGTTAGTGTATAAAAAACATTTTTTATTTTCTCTTATGGTGCGTTTACACGCTCGCGTACAAAGCCATATTCAACGTGCTTGCCTGGTACGTTTACACGCTCGCATGCAAAGCCGGGCTGCCTGCCACGCGTGTAAACGCACCATTACCTATCGAATCAAAATTAAAAGTCGTTAATTGTGTGTATGCAGGCGGTAGGGGTGCAGCAAGTGCATCAGCAGCAACAACTGCACGTCGCCACGTCCACCTGCCAGACCATGCTACCCAACATATTACAGGTACTTGTTTTACTTACAATTTTCCCTTGGTTCACAGATTTCTGTAGGGCAACGATATCATCGGTGTAGTGGTTATTTTTACCTCAATAAAATAGCACGAATAAACTTGCCAAGTTACGAATGTAACCAGCATAGGTCATCATCTTCCTGCCCTGTTCCCAATCATTTAACCAGCATAATTGCTACCCACAAATTACCCCAGATCATTTCTTCTCAGACATAATATTAACCGTTGTTAACCATTGTTTTGTCCTTCCTTCCTTCCAGCTTCAGCCAGCAACAGTGACGTTAAGCCAACAAGAGCTCGGAGGAGTGGCGCACCGCATCATATTGCAGCCGCAACCGACGGCCGCCGGCCATCCAGCAGTTTACACCATACACCACACTTAAATCACATCATCATCATTGGCCACAACATCTTGTTAGATGATTGTTGCAGCGGCTGCTGGTATCATTCCGCTGTTGGAGCACCACATCTTCGCTTGTGACTATACATATAGGCCAATGGCGGTGCCAGGCGCGGATCTAGGATTTCGTTCAGGGGGGGGGGGGGCAAATTTTCAGTTTACCTTTATTTATGAAGCGGTCGATGGTATTAGACCGTGAATATAAAAAATCGCGAGCATAGCGAGCGCGAAATTTTTTGAATAGTTAAGAAATGCCACTATTTATTTGCATTTTATAAAAGTTTTAGTGCTTCGGTCAGGCTTCAGGGGGGGGCAGGGACGTATTCTTCATAGGGTCATTCGGGCGAATGCCCGGGGCGGCCCGTCTCAAGGGGCGGCCCGCCCAGTTCTCCAAAAACTCTCATTTTTTCATTAGCTGACTGCGAAAAATGTTAGGTAATGTACAATTTACACGGGCGCGGGAGTCTCGATGAGTATTGATATCTTTCTCTAAGTTAACCTAGCTAGCTGAAAAGTTTGTCCCAGGTATACATTCGTCAACTACTTCGAGTGTAGAGTCTCCAACATTCAGAGGAGTGGGCGGATATTTTACATATTTTTTGTCTTGGCCCTGTTCATTTTGAGACCCACTTGTTGGGAGACTAGTCCATCGGGCATTGAATTGTGCCTAAGTCCTCGAAGGTCTTAGCCATGAATCATGATCATATCATCAGAGAATCGAAGGTGAGTTACGTACTCGGCGTTGATATTAATACCGAGTCCTCTCCAGTCCAGAAGCTTGAAAACGTCTTCCAGGGCAGCGGTGAAGAGTTTTGGAGATATATGTAATGTCTCCCTGTCTTACCCCACGCTGCACCCAGTTTCGAATTCTGATCCTGGAGGCGGATCAACATGGTGGCGTTTTCATACAGGCACTCCAATACTTCGATATATCGATAGTCAATTTGGCTCCGTTGGAGAGAGTGTAACCATTTGTCTCTGGTGTAACCAACTCCTGTGCCATACTGTAGGCGTTCGTCCTTCGGGCATGACGCAATTAAACAGCCTCTGAAGACCTATAAGTTCCGGTTCTCCACCTGCTTTCGGAAGCTCAGTCGTAATTCCATCATCACCCGTTGTTCCTTGTTGTTCTTAAACTTTTTGGGAGCCATTCTAATCTCGCACAGGCTGACGTTATGGATATCTTCTGTATGTTTCAGGTCAGTCTGGCTCTCGGGTCTTCAGCCAGATTACTGACAGGTAAGCGTGTCGTTTTGTATAAGTGTCCGTAGAAATTCTCGACCTCTTCTAATAGGTCAGGGTTGTACGACACGATTCTCCCATCGTCAGTCTCCAGCTTTGTCAATTGGCTTTGACCAGCAGACAGGTCTCTTGCCAATACTTTTGACCCTTTATTGCGCTCGATAGCCTCTTTAATACGATTAGTATTAAATTGGCATATATCGCGAGTCAAGGACTTGGAGACCTGTCTGTTTAGTCACTGATACTGACAAGCATCTTCTGGCTTCATCTTTCCTCTATGAGGGTGCTGATGTGATCAGAGATGTTAATTTTGAACGGCTGGTTTTAAAAGCCTTATTTATTCCCAGTATTTTATACAATTTGCTCGAACCTGTCGTAGTAATCGTCCATATTTTCGCAGTCTCCTAGCCATTCGAAGCGGTTTTACAACTCGAACTGAAAGTTATCGGGATTTTGGAGCTGGATAAGCGCTGGTCGGAGCGTGGGCTTCATTAGTCGACATCTTTCCAGCTTGATTTTTAGATTCAATGTACCTCTTACCATTCGGTGATTGCTTCCTTTCTTCATCGAGTTGATCACAGCTCATTTTCAGTGTTGAAAAGAATTAAAAATTATATGCGCTCTCGCTTGAATGAGAAACGACTCAATTATTTCGCAATCCTCAACATTGAGGCTGATTTGACGAACGCAGTTGATTTTGATGATTTTTCAAAACAAATGTCGCATTGTCGCTCATTGTAATCAGCATATAAGCTCGTTTCTGTATTTAATTCTGTTTTACTGTTGTTTTCTTTGGCTATGGAGGGTAAGGGGCGGCCCGATCGTATTCGCCCAGGGCGTAAAAATCTAAAATACGTCCCTGGGGGGGGGGGGGGGCAATTGCACCCATTGCCCCCCCCCCCCCTGTATCAGCGCCTGGGCGGTGCGACATTTATTGCCACTAAATCACACAGCTACAAAACAACACGACACACTATAGGGATCACCCCTATGCTATAAAAGCATCATCTTGCAGCCGCAACCGACTAACGGCCACCCGGCTGTCTACACCATACACCACACTTAAATCACACAGCTATAAAACAACACAACACACTATAGAAATCACCGCTATGCTATAAAAGCATCATCTTGCAGCCGCAACCGACGACCGCCGGCCACCCGGTTGTCTATACCATACACCACACTTAAATCACACCGCTGCAAATAACACAACACAATTGTGGATTACTGAGTTTAGTATAAATTTTTGATATGTACGATATTGGAATCATCTGTAAATCTGTGTTTTTATTTTCAATATAAAAAAAATACATACACAGTAATACCTACACGACATACGATACCAATATCATGCGATGAAAACAAACACTAAATACCTTCCAGAAATTATTTCCTTACTGCATCAATTGAGAATCATGTCAATTATAATAAAGGGG
This sequence comes from Coleophora deauratella, assembly GCA_958295455.1. Classification (NCBI taxonomy): domain Eukaryota; kingdom Metazoa; phylum Arthropoda; class Insecta; order Lepidoptera; family Coleophoridae; genus Coleophora; species Coleophora deauratella. Next base: position 4,231,945 of record OY282409.1, on the reverse strand, counting down.
GTATTATGGGGTCTCATATAAGAGTAAACATAATAATTTTAAACCCATAATAAAGTTGGTTTTACAACTTTGCGTTATGTATGTACATAACATCTGGAAGAAAAACTATAGTGTATAGTATACAAGCTTTTTCCGGTGTTCGAGTCTTTTGCAAATATTTGCGAAACTGTGTAACTTAAAGGCCTGGTCGGAATCTTAATAATTTGTTTGTTTCTTTTGTGGTATTCCACATATTACCAGTGTCTGTAAATTTTGCCATTACATTAAGTAATAAAGTTTTTAGGCGTGATGATTTACATACGGCGACAGATCAAAAACTACCCAAAGTAGACGACACGACGAAAAGAGATACTAGTTTATAGTCCAAATGTTTAAAACCTACCCTAGGTTTGATGTGTCGCCATCTGTAAATTAAACTTATTTTAAGTTGAATATTTTTAACTTGCAATAATTTATGTGTTCAGTTCGAAACAGAAGCATCCATATTTTGTTGTTTATATAATTTATCATTTTGATGTTCTTTAATAAAATTTTAAACTTTCTAAAAAACTTTAGTGTATTATTTATCAAATTTAATATAAAAAGTCTAAAACAAATGAGGGCGCTGTTCGTTCCTAAATGGCGACATATCATATCATCTTTGAGCATATCAATAAGGATTCAGAATTTTTGGTTTATTTTAATCAAAGAGCATCCGATCTCGTTGGCATACTTGAAGTCACCCATCCGGACCCCACTATGGGAACATACAATTTCCACGGCCAATGATGAAACATGCGGCAATCGACGGAGAAATACAAAACGAAAATATTCTTTGATAAATTGTCGAAAGTGAGACTTTCGGAGATAATGAGGTTTGAAAATTTAAAAATATATTTTTAGTTTATTCGAAAAAATGCATACTAGTCTTCGTTTTTTTCCACTATTCGGTTAAAAGTATCTATTTATGTAGTTACAAAAAACCATTTTCAAAGTAGGAAGTCATCATAATAGTCTCTTAATAGTACTAAATTACAAGATGTACTAAACATTATACCGGTAAACAAATACAAGTTGGAGGTTGGATGCCATGAAGTGTAGGTATGCCAGGCTTCATATAAATATGTTAGATGCTATTTTGGCGTTCTATCGAAATTCTGTTTCAAGACTTGTATTTTTGACAAACTATAAGAGTTTACTTACAAAATGAAACCACTTTGTATTAAAATAGGTAATATCAGTTTATATTACAAATTAATTTAAATCCTAATTATAATTAAATGCAATTCATAAATCAATAATTATAACTAAAGACAAATTATAGGACAAAATGGTCAAATTATGGATGAGTTTGACAGAGAATTTAAATATTTTTGAAGTCACTTTTGGTTTGGCACTTATCATGATTATTTACATTTGATGGGTGTTTTTTGACCACAGATCACATGAAATTGAGCCTTAAATAGGGTCATAATTCGCTAGAAGTTACATATATTATTTTACCTCAATGCTAAAACAAATGGCAGTCAACCCTTATTAAAGGGTCAATATCACATATAAAAAGCCTATCCATACAAAACACAATCCAACTTAAATGTCCTAAAACTACAATATTTAAGTCCAAGTTTAAGATTTTATATCTGACTTAAGGAATGCTCCCCTTGTCATTTGTGAATCTAGCAGATTCTTTAGCTATCCAGGGTTATTTTTGGATCCCCCACCACAACTTCACAGTGGCTTCTACTCATGTAACTGAGCAACTTTCCCCAAATAACCAATGGTCAACCGCAAAAATAAATTTTGGAACTTTCATACTAATTTGGTTACGTGATCGTGATATTTTGTATGGATATGCCCAAAATTCTTGGGAAAGTTGCTCAGTTTCATAAGTAGAGCCACTGTGAAGTTTTGGTGGGGGGTCTAAAAATAACCCTGTATATATTATTACATATAACCAAAAAATCTCGAGTACCTGACTCGAGACCCAAGGCCACTAATATATTCAATATTCAATCACAATAGAAAAGTACAAAAATACTATATTTAGCAATCAAATCACCCCTATAAATATAGCAGTACATACATATAAAAGCTACGAATAATATAAACCTTATTTCAGTATCTGCAAACCTCTAGTTTTTATGTATTATTAGTAAGTGACTAGAGAAGTGAGAAAAAGAAAATGAAGCCCCGAAGCGAGAAGTTAAAGGTGAAGTGAGTTAAATTGAACAAAAGTTTTGACCGACGCGCTTTTAAACATATTGTTTTTCTCATATCAATGATAATTTGAAAAAATATATGAACTTCCATTCAAATTTAATAAAAGTGCACAAAAGTTCAAAATATTTAACAGAGAAATTGCAAAAAATATTTCAAAAATAAAAAATGGTATCGAAGGTACCTGAAAGTTACATGAAATTACTCGTCGACCCATCAGTGGGTCAATGCCGTGGGACCACGAGTCGGGAGCGGAAAATTCAGCTTATAGGTAGATTTCTTAAAAAATATAATTTATTGAAAAACTGAAGAGTCAATGAATAGAATTTAGAAGCTGCGGTAAGTCTGAGATAGCATTAGGTTTTTCATCTCCCTCGCACACATCTGCGAGAAAAAGATAAAATACATAATGCCATCTCTAACTTGGCGCTACTGAAAAATTCCAATTTTCTTTTGTATTTTTTACTTTTAAATAATATAAGCGGTTCGCAGATACTATTAAAGGTAGTGAACAATATCCGATTTAATATTAAGGTAGTGGAACAAGGGCATACCTATAAGGGCATACCTTTACGATTACTCATGAAACGAAATTATAACCAAAACTATATGAAATCAACACAAAATCGGCCGCAGTGTGTACAATCGGTTCCCGTTTAGTGATAAGTACCACGTAAACGTTTTTATTCCGTAAAATCGCGTAAATATTGGTCTCTTGAGAAACACCAGCCTTATTCCGATAGAATAGATAATTTTTCATGTAATTACGTTTTGCATTCCATATTTCCGGTTTTTTGTGAAATTACGCGTTCTTTAGTTATACGTTTCTTTCATGAAATAATGGATTACGGGATCTTACGTAAACATACTTCATTTTTAGAATTTTTAAACAACCAGATATGTAGTTGCTACGAGTTTAAACACCATAGCCCGCCGTTCATTACTTCACTTATGAAAAAAATATCCTTTATTTAAGCACTATATAATACGTCATTTATAATATGCCTAGTAAAAGTTACATACGAATAAACAGTATATATCTAAGAAGTTAAAACTATATTTACAATCGTATCAAAGGCCACACGTTTCGTTCCATACAATCTTTTCGTCGCGTTTCATTGTCTTATCCAATGTCTACTAAAAGCATACGAATTTATATAAACGGGGTTTCGTTTAATTTACAAAAACCGTATTGGATCGTAATCTTTCTACTTCTTAATAAAATATAAAAAAGAACATAATAAGAAAGAGTTCAAGTTTCGTGTGTAATTTTTCTAATAAAGTGACTTTTTTGTTTAACCCATTGACCGCTTCGTAAAAGGACAAATCTTGCCCCCAGCGCCAACGTCGGCTCCAGCCGACAAAAATGTATGAAAATCTCAAATCCTAGCGCCTGTGGCACGAAAACCTGTTGACGACCCAAGCTGACTGTGGCGCTCAAAAGATTAAAAGCTGCAAATGGTACACGCTACTCATAATACTGAAAAATTGACTCCAAGGAACATTAATGATTAAAGCCAAAATTGTTGAGTTTACACATAAAGTTTCCAAATTAATTTGTCAATTATATTGACGGATTATTATGTACTTGGGAAAAGTTGTTTTCTACCATTTGTCCCATTTTAATGAATAAAAGTCACTCTGTAAATAAATATCTAATTATGTTCTATTGTTATATTTTCTCAGCTACAACTAATATCAGACTTTGATATGTCTCATATTGCTGAGTTTGAATAGGATCCTGCATGATTGTAAATTAAAACGGATTGTTGACCACTAACGACCTTTATTAACATTTATCATTTGTGTCCAAAATAACATGAAAAAATAACAATAATATGAAAGATTCAATAATAAATCCTGTCCCAGTAGTACGTCGCGAGCTATGCGAATTATAAAGCCATTTATTCCGTTCTAACGCAGAGCTAATAAATAAGACAGCCAATGGGTGTTTTCTACGTCTTATGCTACCCGCGCTGGTACACAGTAAATACAGTCTTCCGTTCAATAAAGGATATTCAATAAAGGATATAAAATTGTACTATACAATAACAGCAATATTACTGCAGCATTTGACTGATGTTTCCTGTCGCAGTGCGCACCTAAAATAGGTACGTCTTTTGAGTTAAATGTTGACTTAAGAAAATTAAAAGCAAGAAAAATAGATCAGATCTTTACTAACTGTCATTTTCAAGGGGTTATAATGGACACAAATAATTTGATGGCAGTGGTAATAAATCTAAAAATATTGAGTCTTCTCGAATTCGAATATCTATTTATGTTTTAACACTTCTTTTTAATACAGTTTTCCTGTGTAATTATGAATGTTATGTACAAATTTTATTTCTCATTGGGCATAATATTTATTTCATATATGGGCATAATCTTTATTTAATTATGTTCTTTTGTGAATTTTTAGGACTTGATTTTTCAGTATAATAGTACCTATCTATACGTGGAGGATCTCCTTCAATACTACGAATGTAAGTTGAGTATCCACTAAACTGACCATTATTTGCTAAATGTAGTTCAACACTCGATTCAATTTCATACACATTCGAAACTAACCTTTAAACTGGAGCTAATAATTAGGTACACTTCCAACTGGAGCTAATAATTCAATACAGGGTAAGTGGGGGGAGAAAACGGGGTAAGACAAAAAGTCTCCCCTATCACCTTATTCATAATGGTAATTTTAGTGCTGGCAACATTGTTCAGGCCGCAATTTTGTTACGTCTGGCCACTCAGTTGGCAGTTACCACTAGGAGTGCGTGGATGTGTTACGAATTAATTTGTGTCAGGTGATTTTTCTCATATCAAGTGGTAGATTTTTAATCTTACCCTGTCTCATATAACTTGGATTATCTTAGATCAATATTAGATACAAGAAACTATTTCAATCTTACCCCGTCACCCTTTCATTTTCCCCCTGATTCATTTTTATGATAAAAGTATTTTATATGATCTTTTATTACAAATTGGGACAGCATTAACATAATGTTATAGACAGAATACAGAATTAAATTGTTGCTTTCTTACCTCTTACATTTTGTTTCAACAGAAGTCTATTACATTCTGTTTTACAAAGCTTTGAACACAACACTGCTCATCTCACTAAAAAAACATTCGACTTCCCCCCACTCACCCCACATTCGAAACTAACTTTGTAACTGGACCTAACAATTCGATACACATTCGAAACTGACCTTTCAATTGGAGCTAATAATTCGATACACAATCACATTCGAAGCTGACCTTTCAATTGGAGCTAATAATTCGATACACATTCACATTCGAAGCTGACCTTTCAACCTTTTAATAATTCGATACACATTCGAAACTGACCTTTCAACAGGAGCTAATAATTCGATACACTTGACCTTTAAACTGGAGCTAATAATTCGATACACATTCGAGACTGACCTTCCACCTGGAGGTCGGACTATACGCCCTGCGGGCTGGTGTCAGAGCGCGCCTCGTAGCGTATATAGGCGGCGTGTACAGACAGGCCGGACGGAAGCTTCACGTCGCGGAAGTAGCGGTGACGGCGAGCGTCGCGGGCAGAGATACGCTTCACCGGATCGTAGACCAGCATCTTCTGGAGGAGGTCCATGCCGACCTCGTCTAGGTTCTGGACCTGTTTAAAATATAATAAAAATCTAAATGTTTTTTATTTAAGTAGACAGATGCTCATCATATTCTTTTAAATCGTCATTTCTTATTAAATATATATGTTGTAAAAACAAAACGCTTCTTCTAGCCTTTTCTTAGCGAATCGATTCTAAGGCAAAAATTTTATATTTTTGAGGACCAGAACTCAGCCACACGAATAGTATTGTCTGTTGCATTGTACAGATGTTCGCACGTACAGTCGTTAGGCAGTCGTTGACACGCAGGGCAAGACATTTTTTTTTATAAGTAAGTCTCATTTAAGATGATGATTCCACTCACATGGTTGTGTAAATTGAACGTGTTCCAGTTGGGGAAGGTAGGCTTGTAGTCCGGCAGGGATGACACGCCCGGCCAGATCTCCTCAGTGGGTGTACGCAGCATCCTGTGGACAGACATAATGTTTATAATTTAATTTATTTTATCAATGAAATCAACAGCATTAGAATTTATTATAATTACTTGCAAAGTAAAGCAAGATTTTCTTTTTCGCATAACAATGGAATAAATGGACTAACGTTAGGTCGCAGAGAACAAGATAATATTGTGGGGAACTATGAGGAATTGGAAAAACATACATATACGTTTTTATCATTTTAGTTTGAATTATTTATTTCTGGCATTGGAAGTGTGGAGACTAAAAAGTGATGCCTGTTATCTTGGAAAATGTTTGCCACTTTAAGAGTTAGAGGCATCTCAAAAAGCTCATCGCTTGGATTTCGCGCACGGCAGTGCTGAGAAAAGACAAAACAAAAACCACGCGGGTACAGTCGAGTATCATTGTCGAGTATCAGCTTGGTAAGCCGCCGTCTATGATTCGGCATCGTCATCCATCAATCATAATACCATTTAGGTGAGATAATACCAAGGGCTTACCAATTGTGAAATCCATGGAAAAAAATGCCTTTTAAATATATGTGAAGACTAAACTACCCGCCTATCTAGTGGGAACATACCAGTGACTGTGGCAATGGATACTAGTTATACAATGACAAGCAATACCTGAATATGCGGAACAGCTGATCAATTTCAGAGTCTCCTTGGAAGAGTGGTTTCTTAGAAGACATCTCTGAGAATATGCAGCCCACAGACCAGACATCAATAGGGCATGAGTATCTGAAAAATAAAACATGGTAACTAAAATAAAAACTAAGCATCAGCGGATGCACATGAGGAATTCTAAGCAAATCTAGGGTTCAAATTCAAGTCGTACTGACTTACCAACAAATACCTCATATCTCTGGTGGCCTCACAAAAAGATAGCCTTGTACGTGCCTGTAGCTGTAAATCTAAATGCCCTACTTAACACCACGGCCGAAATTAAGTGCAACCCCAAGCTACTGACATCAATACCTCGTGATAACACAGTTAATTTGTGCCAGACGATATGAGAAGATTAAAATAAAAAGAAATCTTTCAGAGATCACATCACAGTCCAACCTCTGAACAAGGGCAAAGAAATTCTGTTAAATGATCATGTTAGAAGTCTGGTAACAATTGTTAAAACATACCTTTGGCTACCAAGTAGTACTTCTGGGGCGCGGTACCACAGTGTCACCACCTCGTGAGTGTACACACGGACAGGAACACCGAAGGCGCGGCCAAGACCAAAATCTGCTACCTGAAAGGGAAACAAAAGACAGAAGACTATTTCTCAGAAGAATTAGTTTTGAGAGCTCTCTACAAATAGCTGCAACCAATGTGAAATCAATGTTAAATAAAGGTGAGCTAATTTTGTGCATGTTAAGGTTAAACGTCAGTCACCCTATTTCATACAAATTTACCTGGCTATTAACTACACAAATAACCACTATATTTTCGATTTTGTCTGTCCAACGTAAACTTTGCAACCTTTTATTTTCTCCAAATGTATATAATTATATTATTTATTTCTGTAATATCATTAAAAACTGCAGTAAAATATCATAAATTTTACGCATGTAGTGGTGTATAATTCAGCACCACCTTTCTGATATTACAGTAACTACAATCTCAACTAGTCTGTTAAGCTTTGTTTAGCCCAGGATTTCGTTTTTAGCGCCATCTTGCATTTTGCTTGAGCATTACCAAAGTAGCAAATTTATTATAAAGACTTTTTAGTCTGAGTAATTTATGCTGGCAAACTTTTTTTATATTCAGAAAAAAAGACGCTGTCAGTCTCACGTCAGGGACATCTGAAAGACGAAAATATTGTTCACCCAACAAGGTCTAGTTGTGAGTTTCAGCTCGATATTTGTGATATACAGGCTGATATTTTTACTTATACAGGATGTAAAAAGATCACTCCGGGAAATTTAAATTATGGGATCCACTCATGAAACTGAACAACTTTTCCGAATGAACCTTAAGAATGCTGAATACTTAAGACAATTTTTGGACACACCATGCAAAATTGGTCGGTTAGCTTACCATATTATATGAAAACTTCATTTTTATGCGAATTTTGTATGGGTTGGTATGTTAAAGTTTCCAGAAGTTACAGCCTGTATAAGGTGCATTCAAAAATTTTTAGACTCATACCATGCCCCATTTCAAATTTTAACCGCCTCCGCTTGTCCGCTCGCTTCACATCAGTAGGTCGCGGGTTCGATTCCCGGTGGGGTGTAACTTTCTGGATTCGGTTTGGTTGGTGGTAGGGCATTTTCTGAGCCCGCCTGGTATATGCCACCATCTTATTTAAGTCTTGCCGCCAAACATCAACATTAACAGCATTGATGTGTTCCGGCATGAAGGTAAGATAACCAGTTCCCCACTGCGTTGGGGAATCTTGGTAAGCCCGCTTTCGTATTCGGCATCATCGTCACTTACCATCAGGTGAGATGATGCCAAGGGCTTACCAATTGGGGGTAAAAAAAAGATGATAGCTAACCAGGCAGGCTCCGAGAATGCTCTACCACCGACCAAACGGAGTCTTACATATTATAGTTAGACTCTGCCGGGAATCGAACCCGCAACCTCCTGATGTGAAGCGAGCGACTAGACAACGGAGGCGGTTTTCCGGGAGTATTATTATTGTCTCGTTTGACAAAAAGTAAGTAGTTACCAGCAACCACGTGATACAACCCGAACCTTAGATATGTAGATTTTCATACACGGAAAGTAAAATCCCGACAAAAAGTTTCACATATCAAGTAAAATGTCTTACACGTCAATATTTATAGACTCGACTGTAAAAAGTAATGAATTCACGCCATGTAGCACAAAGTTTCAGGTTATAGAATAATTTATTTCTCACAAAAGGATAAACAGTTATTCACTTACACAATATTTTTTGTCACCAAAATATATTCCTAAACATAGTCGTCTATGTACAAAAACCTCGTTTTATTCAAACTCACTTGTCAAACATGGTTATGATAATTTTTTCCACAGTATTTTGGCGCTTTCAATGTGGAGACATTGAAAGCGCCAAAATACTTTGGAAAAAATTATCAGGCATTCCAGGTTTCGAACGCGGTTTTCTTATCTCTTCAATTAAAGGCTAAAAAACTGTATCACTCCCTATCAGAGCATGAAGTATAGGCAGCATTGTTGCTTTTTATGTTCTTGAAATTGTGTCAAAATCGCAGCATGTTAAGGTTTTATTTTAAATTACTTACCTATACGAAAACTTTATTTTTAGATACATTTTGTAAATACGAAACTCCTGATTTAATTCTATTACAAGACCAAAAAAGGAACAATGTTGTCCTTATTCTATGCTCTAACAGGGTGTAACACCGTTCCAGCCTCTAATGGAGGAGGAAAGAAAACCGCGTTCGAAACCTGGACTGTTTGTTCTCCAGCAACTCTCGGTTTCAAAACGCTGGCTTGTGGAGACATTGCAAGCGCCAAAAAAGCTTTCGAAAAATTTATCATAACCATGTACTTATGACAAGACAGTTTGAATAAAATTATATTTTTGTATTGTACATAGATTTCTCATTTTGTGGTATAAAATTATTTTAAATTGATTTGTTTTAAATATGTTTAAGATCCAGCTAGTGCACCAGCTTAACCGATTGCAGGCGAGAATTATTCTCTAAAAGAGACCGACAAATATATAATATTCCATCAATGGACAAAAGTTTTCAACAACATCTTCTGAGAGCACTATACCAGGGTGTCCACGTATGGGATCAGACATTAGTGCCCATTCAAAATCTCTCACGTCCGGCTTAGTGAAGGTGGGAAATAACCACAAATAATCAGTAGATACCGACATGGACTACTGCTGTGGCTGCTACCGCTTGTTTAGAGCTAATTTGGTGCAAATGCAGTTCAAATCACATTGTGGCTTTAGATGTAACTGTTAAAAAAAAACAAATGAAATGCCCCGAATTATGCCTTTGCAGTTCACATTTTCAAATGTCGGAAGAATGAGCACTCAGCTAGAACAAAGGTATACTCGTTATTCATTAGTCATGGGTTTCTGGCCTAGTAAAATATAAGCTTCCCTATTCCCAACTAGTTGTTGTGCAAGTGAGGTACTTACACATCTGGATTCTGGACGAAGCGATCGCCCGCCCTTTAGGATACGGTGCTAAATATTTTAAGAGGGAATAGGAAATGGACAGTAATATTTTTTTTTAACAAAAATAGTTAAGATAAGATAAGATAAATATACTTTATTGCACACCAAAAGAGTACAAATAACAACGAAAACATAAAATATTTAAACATTGATATGCAAAGGCGGTCTTATCGCTATCAAAAATAGCAGGTTCGATTTTTGTTAATTTTAATTTTTTTGTCTGACATGGTACAAAATCAATCCAAAACTGAAGGCTGCATCCTCGGTTCATCCGAAAACTACACCAAATTCAAGATTATTGCCCAATATAATAGATAACTGAAGCACGGCAGATTAAAACGCTCACGCATGCCTTGCGCCGTGCAACGTTCAAAATTTATTTCTGAAGCTTTTTATTTAGTAATTGCCGTTAGTGTCTCTGTTTTTTTATTTTTGATTAGTTTGGTTTTCTACAAAAAAATTTTGTTTATGCCATTAGTGCACATTTTTTAAACTATAGCATCTTGTTGGTTTTTTTTTTTTTTATTTTATTAGTTTTTTTCACAATATGAGTAATAGATTTAACAAAAGTAATACAAAAAATGAAAGCTCCATTCTCGGTTTATTCGAAAACGATACCAAGTTCAAGATAATAGGTCAAATAGACCTGCCAGGGGGTGTGGGGTGGCTACCGGGCTAAATCAGCTTCTATTTATGTACCATATACGTGTGCCAAGTGGTTTTCTTTAATCATAAAATTTGACCTCGGATACATATAAGCTTACACTATTCAGGTGCCAACAGTGAAGGAAGAATTTTTAAATTAAAAGAATTATTTGTGCTATTTTAGGTACCTTGTATTTTTGTATTTTATCCTGTACAGAGAAAATAAATTAATTATGAATTATTTATTAATATTCATATCCGCCATTAAAAAAGTTACCTTGTGTATCCAGAATTCAAATAAAATTAAATGTATTTCAGAACAGAAGTTACAAATGGCACATTTAAAACACATTTTTTATCATCAGTACAACAAAAAAAACCGGCCAAGTGCGAGTCGGACTCGCGTACCGAGGGTTCCGTATAAATTCATAATCACACATGTAAAATAATAAAATAATCAATAAATAATAATAATAATAATAAAATAATAACATAATCATAAAAGGATGATTTGCATGTATTTTTTTCAATAGAATCAAATTATAAAAAAATATTATAGATATTTTCAGAACAAATATTGCTTGTCCTTTCGTCCCTTAGAAGGCCACTACCGACTAAAACAACACCCTGCAAAATGTTTCATAGAAAATATATCTTATATGTACTACTAAACAATTTATCTTAGTTTATAAAAACTCCGATTGAACGAGCGACGCTCGATCTCCCAGCTAGTTCAATATAATAAGAAAATTATCAGTATCATTATTTATATTAGAATGAATTATTTTAAAATTATAATACCCATTTAAATTCAGTCACTGGGACGATATTGGGTTGTTAAATAAGTAACTATGATGGTTATCAACCCAGCGAATGTGTTATTATCAATCTATCTGATGAGACCGTGAGAGTGAGTGACTGAATTTAAATGTATATTGGAGTAATTTATTATTCTTTAAATAATTATACTGATAATTATGTTATTTTAATTAACAAAACATCAACTTTTCTTAATCAATTTTATCAATTGAAAAACTTTCATCTGTATGGATAAAATAAATTGAAAAAATTAATAAAAAAATGAATCTATTTTTCTCGACAATGAAAACTAATTTCATGCTGCCACTACACGGAAGTAATAAGGGGGCCATTCCCTATGACATATACATAAAAGTTATGGTAATCTGTGATTCCTAAGTTTGATACTCTCCTTAGCTTGCGGAGGCACTACCGTGATTCCAAATAGCGTAAGACTTGGCTTGTAAAGGCTTGCAAGGCCGTGCCTCCACAAATTTTCGACATCACTTCGTATCTCCTTGCATGATACGTATCTCCTTGCAGGCTATTGCTAGGCAACGTTGTTATTCAATAAATGTTATGTGACTGAACAGATATTTTATGTTTTTAATATTGGCGACGAGGCCAATTCAATGGATTTAAAGAAATTAAAACGTACAAGAAGCTCAGTACAGTTTATTAACGCGCACAGAAAATGAGCTCGACACTCAAGACCCAAGTAAGTATATAGCCCCGCTTGGAGTCACTCGACAAAACAATAAAGGATTTCACGAAATACAGAACAACATAGAACTAGAAACCGAAGATGAACATCTTGAGGAAGAAACCTTCTACAGATTCGAGTTTGAGGAGTTGTGTATAGCACTGAAAACTACATTACGAAAACTAAGTATTGCTTCACCACTCAAGAGGAGACCTCAGTCCGCTTGAGGCAGACAAAAACTCCAAGAGGGACTCCCTACCTACTGATGTTTGGAAAAGAGTTCAGAACCAAGCTACATGCCATGCTAGTCCCATATCTAGACCGGAGCCACGTAGTCAGAGGACAAGGAGGCATTTCTCTCCTGGAGACAAGGTGGCCAGGAGTTACTCCTCTCTTGCCCAGAAGTTTGAATTCGGCACAATAACCCGACGTCTGGGTGGAGTACATTATGAAGTCAGAACCGATGGGGGACTCCTGTGGATCCGTCACCTCGACCAGCTGCCGACGACGTGATACATATATCCTTGCAGGCCAATGCTATGAATGATTGCTATGCGACATTGTTATTCAATAAATGATTTTTTTCTTTTAAAAAATCTTTTCTTTTATCGCTCTTGGGTCTTGTTATTTACCTATTTACTTATGTTCATACTAAATAAAAAAATTAAAAGACAAAAACAATAAAGTCTCGTAGGATACGAACCTGGACCTAAAAGCAATAACGTAAAAAGTTCGTACAAAATTTGCCGCCTGCACCTCTGGGTTATGGACTACTTATAGAGGTTAGTCAAAAATAAGCATCATATACGTAAAAAAATTATGTATGTGTGCGTAATTTGAGCCCTTATTCATACGAGATAAACGCAAAACTATAATTGTAAGGGGACAAATATATCGAAATCCTTATTAAATTAACATTATTATGGTTTATTAGCGTACATTGATCATGTAGCTGCTCGCTGTTTTACGTAGTATAGTTTAGGGTTATTTATACTATTTTTAAATCGAGAAACCAAGTTATAGTCAGATTAACGCCATCTAACGGATTTTTTCAACCAGGGAGCACTAACGTTTAACCTTAAGGATAAACGGCCAACATTACTAGCAGGCTAGCTTTTTCAAGATGTCAAGTTACCACATTTGGCCATAGTTATGCCATAACGATCCAACTGATTTAAAGTAAGTAAGGGATAATGTACTTTATGGCACTGACATAAAGTAAGTACATTATGCCTCGCTTGCTTTAAATCAGTTGGATCATTATGGCATTACTATGGCCAATTAGGGTTATCTGCATCCTTTGGGAATGTACTTAAGAAGGTGGTGGTGTTTCACACAGCATGATGTATTCAGATGTTATTGCAGTTCCTAAAGATATGGATAGTTGTGCAGTTGGTCAAATAAAATAGCCTTAACAATGAACATGAACAGGTTGTATCTCTGTCCCTAAAACGTCTGAGCTCCTTCTGAAGTACTTCACTTTATGATTTCCAGGTCAATGTTTTTATTCTGATCTGTTTGGTCTTTAACTTCTTTTTTAGCCTGCTATAGAGGGACCTTTCTATTAAATGGTCGTCAGCTCTCTGCGATTGGGAAGAGCATTCTGAGCATCCCCTTTATTAATGAGATGTGTTGGTTCCAAAAAACAGAGTCCTGTAATAAGTATAATAGGCAGCTTTCACCAGCACTAACTAACCTTGATAACACCGGTTTTGTCAATAAGCAGGTTCTGTGGCTTCAAGTCTCGATGCAGGATGCGGCGCTGGTGGCAGTACAAGATGGCACTGTTGATCTGGTACAGGTAGCTTTTCACCACTGCTGGGTCCATGAACTGAGAAAAAAACACAAACATGTTGAAAATACAATTTAAAAATCACAAAGTAAAAATTGTTGCAATCAAACAGTTAAATCAGCTGGTAGCTTCGTCAAAAGGTTTGCTTTGACTCACACCTAGCTCAAAAACTTTACATGAACCCAGCTGCGTTGCTTTACTGGATGGCCACCGAAATATGCTAGACAAGGTATTAACAGGACCAGACCCTAACCTTTCTATTATAGCTGCCTACCTAATAAAGGCCTTGGCTTCAGCTCCCCATGTGCCTGCTATCTCTACTGCTCAATTTGAAATAAATATTGAAATCACCTAAGTTTATAAATAAACATAATAGGGAATTTTCCATGGCTTTCTCTAAACTCAAGTAGATGGCGCTGATCAAAATTGGAAATAAGAAAATCACAAAAAAATCGGCAAAACTGATTGATATTACTGACTAATATTAATGAATAGCTTTTGAATATTACTTTTCATTGAATATTTTTCTGTATTTTGATCAAAAAGCTTATCAGTATTGTTTTTGTATTTCTTAAAAGAATTCTAACATGATACAGAGTTATAAATTGTTTATTAATCATAAAAATGAATTAAAATCCATTTAATTACATATTACAGAGAAATCTGAACGCACCCAGGTCATCCATACTTGACCAAGTTAAAAATTTATCATTTCTGTTAATTCAATGAATAAGAATCTATGTTCAGGTGGCTGTTTATATATTTTCAACAATATTAAATCTATTTTGCTACCATAAATTTTACGCTGCTTTTAAAAATACATTGCCAAAGCTTAGAAACGCCATCTATTGAGAATCTTATGAACGGTGTGACATACGTCATCTGAAAACTCCCTATTTCTATCTAAATGAAGGGTTATAGCTGTAAAAAAACTAGTTGACACTGTAGACCAGTATTCAGTGCTCAGAACTGTGATGCTTAGAGATACATAGGGACGAGAGCATCCATAATAGTTAAGTCCCCTCTGGCCTTTGTGCTCCTGCTAAGCAACTGAAGACTCAGTACAGTCATGGATATAGATTGGGAAAGCTGGTATGAAAAGATGCTGAAACTAAGATGAGTTCTTGATGAGTCCATAATAATAAAAACTTGGTCAAAATAATTTTGACAATAACAATTTCTTCTTGATATTTAGATTTAACACAAATCAGATATGTAAAACAACATCTGATGCAACATTTTCCTAGCTATCTTTATAGTTGAGATAATTCTCCTTAGCTTTAAGGCAACTGGGGTTCTTTAAATCTGAAAATAGATACATCACATACACTCCAAATGTTCTCAATTTCACTGTGTTGTGAAAAAAACAAAACTAACCTTTCCTGACCCGAGAGAATCCATGTATTTTTTCAAATCCATGGAAAGGAACTCGAAGATGAGGTACAGGCGAGCCTCCTCCATAAGCACATCTTCCAGCTTCACAATATTTGGATGGTTCAACTCTTTGAGAAGCGAGATTTCCCTGCAGCAATAACAACGAACATTGCCTGACATTACATCAACATTTGAGGTTAGAAAACATGTTATATCAATCATATTTTCATTGTTAATGAGAATTATACAGCATATAGCCGAGAGTAATGTAGATTTTCGAGGAAAATAGGCGAAAAATACAGCAAAAAGCCTCACCTGATGGCGGTTGAAGGAATCCCCTCGTCGTCAGATTCCAACCTAATTTTCTTCATCGCAACCAATTGTCCGGTTATTTTATTCTTGCCTTTATACACTACACCATAAGTACCTTCGCCAATTTTCTCGATTTTCAGGAAATCATCCATTTTATAGGTCGGAATTTTGATAGCTATCAAATGAAACGCGTCTGCGATATCTTGGTGGGTTTCACCGCGTGGCCCTAGAATTTTTTATGTAAAATCTTATAAATATAGTTTAAGTCTACTTTTTGCAATATAAATGTCTGATTTTAATAATAAATTCACTATATTTATCACAAAAATCACAAAATATCGTTAGCAATCACAACGTTCAACGACTTTTCAAACGAAAAGTTTTTAAAATATTTGGCATCCTGAGTTGCCATGGTTGCAGTTAAAAAATATAAGTATTTTTTTAGATTTCAGACACTGTACTAAACTAAAATATAAAAAAGCAAGGAAAGAACCAAACAAAAAAAAAAAAAAAACTAAAATATAAATAAATGATTTTATGGATTAATTTAGCTTTCTTGTTATAAAATATTTTATTTATTTCGTAAGATTTGTCTTGTACTTTTTAACCAGCTTGTTCCGAAACTTGTTTGTCACATGCGCGAGCGAGAGGATAGCAGATGTAGCAATAGGTTAGAGTAAGATGTGTATAGTCTTACTTGAGTACTACCTGAAATGAGACAACCCCTTCTAACAGCTACTGCGCACTGTCAACTGAACAGTCGATCAACTGTTTAGTCACAATCGCAATGCGATCGTGATTAATTAAGCTATCGATCGATAGTTTAGTCTCATGCTGGTGCGCGCACTACATCGATTTTGTTTGACTAAACAATCGCACGTCTAGAGTAGGAGCCAGGGTTCAAACATATACGATATTTATAATAAACATCATAATATCTGATGTTTAGGCGAGCGGAGTGCATGGGGGATGAGGAGCGGGGTCCGGGGGTGGTGTGAGGCCTGGGGAATTTTTAATAAATAAAACATATGATATTACAAAAGTAAGTAGTACAATCTAAAAACAAATATAATGTGGATGCCAGCTTCCTCACTATGACAAACGATTCAACTGTTTTGTCGATAGTCCGCGGACTCACGTACTGCGCCATTCAAAGTTAACTATCGGCCAACAGTCGCTAAACTGTTGAATCTAGTGCGCGAGTGCGTACTCCGCCATACGAAGTCACCGATCGACTCAACTGTTTATTTGAGTAGCGATCGTTCAGTCATTTTTGATAGTTTGGTCGATCAACTGTTTGGTCGAGAGTGCGCGCACTTCCTTGCAGCTCCAAACCAGTAGATGCCAGCTTCCTCACTATGACAAACGATTCAACTGTTTTGTCGATATTCCGCGGACTCACGTACTGCGCCATTCAAAGTTAACTATCGGCCAACAGTCGCTAAACTGTTGAGTCTAGTGCGCGCGAGTGCGCGAAGTGCGCGAGTGCGTACTGCGCCATACGAATGAACCGATCGACTCAACTGTTTATTTGAGTAGCGATCGTTCAGTCATTTTTGGTAGTTTGGTCGATCAACTGTTTGGTCGAGAATGCGCGCACTCTCATGCAGCTCCAAACAGTAGCACGGTCGACTAAACTGTTGACGGACCAAAAAGTCCTAACTTGTCCGAGCACTTGTCCGAGCACCTGTTCGAGCACTTGCCCAAGCACTTGATCGAGCACTTGTCCAAGCACTTGATCGAGCACTTTTTTGAGCACTTGTCCGACCACTTGTACGAGCATTTGCCCGAGCACTTGTTCGAGCACTTGCCCAAGCACTTGCACTTTTTCGAACACTTATTCTAGCACATGTCCGAGCACTTGTCCGAGCACTTGTCTCAGCACTTGTCGGAGCACGTGCCCGAGCAATTGATCGAGCACTTGTCCGAGCACTTGTCCGAGCACTTGTCCGAGCGCTTGTCCGAGCACTTGTCCGAGCACTTGATCGAGCACTTGTCCGAGCACTTGCCCGAGCACTTGTCCCAAGCACTCATCCGAGCCCTTGTTCGAGCACTTGCCCGAGCACTTGCCCGAGCACTTGCCCAAGCACTTGATCGAGCACTTGTCCAAGCACTTGATCGAGCACTTTTTTGAGCACTTGTCCGAGAACTTGTCCAAGCACGTGTCCGAGCACTTTTCCCAAGCACTTGATCGAGCACTTGTCCGAGCGCTTGCACTTTTTCGAACACTTATTCTAGCACTTGTCTGAGCACTTTCCGAGCACTTGTCCGAGCACTTGTCCGAGCACTTGTCCGTGCACTTGTCCGAGCACTAGTCCGAGCACTTGTCCGTGCACTTGTTCGAGCACATGCCCAAGCATTTGCACTGATCTGATCTGATCAAGCACTTGTCTGAGCACTTGTCCGAGCACTTGTCCGAGCACTTGATTGAGCACTTGTCTGAGCACTTGTCCGAGCACTTGTTCGAGCACTTGTCCGAGCACTTCATCGAGCACTTGTCCGAGCACTTGTTCGAGCACTTGTCCGACCACTTGTACGAGCATTTGCCCGAGCACTTGTTCGAGCACTTGCCCAAGCACTTGCACTTTTTCGAACACTTATTCTAGCACATGTCCGAGCACTTGTCCGAGCACTTGTCTCAGCACTTGTCGGAGCACGTGCCCGAGCACTTGATCGAGCACTTGTCCGAGAACTTGATTGAGCACTTGTCCGAGCACTTGCCCGAGCACTTGTTGGAACACTTGTCAGAGCACTTGATCGAGAATTTGTCCGAGCACTTGCCCGAGCACTTGTCCGAGCACATGCCCAAGCACTTGCACTTTTTCGAACACTTATCCTAGAACTTGCCCTAGCACTTGTTCGAGCATTTGTCCGAGCAATTGTCCGAGCACTTACCCAAACACTTGTCCAAGCACTTGATCGAGCACTTGTCTGAGCACTTGTCCGAGCACTTGATCGAGTACTTGCCCAAGCACTTGTCCGTGCACTTGTTCGAGCACTTGCACTTTTTCGAACACTTATTCTAGCACTTGTCCGAGCACTTGTTCGAGCACTTGTTCGAGCACTTGTCCAACCACTTGTCCGAGCATTTGCCTGAGTACTTGTTCGAGCACTTGCCCAAGCACTTGCACTTTTTCGAACACTTATTCTAGCACATGTCCGAGCACTTATCCGAGCACTTGTCCAAGCACTTGCCTGAGCACTTGTCTCAGCACGTGCCCGAGCACTTGCTCGAGCACTTGTCCGAGAACTTGATTGAGCACTTGTCCGAGCACTTGCCCGAGCAGTTGGAACACTTGTCAGAGCACTTGATCGGGAATTTGTCCAAGAACTTGCCCGAGCACTTGCCCGAGCACTTGTCCGAGCACTTGTTTGAGCATATACCGAAGCACTTGCACTTTTTCGAACACTTATCCTAGAACTTGCCCTAGGTACTTGTTCGAGCATTTTTGTTGTGCACTTGTCCGAGCACTTACCCAAATAGTCCAGTAAATAAAAGATTTGAGGTCGCATTAAAGACACCTGACTAAAATGGTTTGGAAATAAAAGAATTGGTGTTTCACTAAGCATTCGTGGTAATTTTGTGATTGTAAGGGCGTTCAACCCTTAGAAATACCTAAAGACGCCTTTTAACTTGTATACGCCAAACAATAAATGCACTTTTGGGGAAAATCCCCCATCGGTTCTAACTTCATAATGAACCGTACCCAGACGACGGGTTATTGTCCCGAATTCCCACTTCCGAGCGGGAGAGGAGTAACTCCTGGCTTGTACTCTGTCTCCAGGAGTGAAATCCCTTCTTGTCTCCAGATTGCGTGGTTCAGGTCGAGGTCTAGGTCTAGTCATGACATGTAGCTTTGTTCTTACCTCCCTTCCCAACATCAGTTGGTAGGGAGTTCCCCTTGGGGTCTCTGTTTGCCGCAACCGTGTCTTGACGGTTATGAGTTTATCGCTGAGGTCTCCCCCCTCCGCCTCCATACAGCGTAGCGCTCTTTTAACTGTCTGAACGAATCTTTCTGCTTGTCCATTTGTAGCGGGGTGGTAAGGAGCTATTGTTTTATGAGCAGTGCCAGTTTTTACCAGGAATTGTGTAAATTCTTGTGATACAAACTGTCGGCCGTTGTCTGAGACTAGAATATATGGGGAGCCAAATATACTAAAAAGTTCTTTTAGTTTTCCGATGCACCAGGAACTGGTTGTTGTTTTTGTGGCTACAATGTCCACCCATTTTGTATATGCGTCAACAACGATGAATAATTGATGTCCGTGGATAGGACCGGCAAAGTCTACGTGGATTCGCTGCCACGGGCCCTTTGGTTCCTCCCAATGGTGTGGAAAATCTTTGGCAGGTTCATTTTGTTGTAATCGGCATGGTCGGCAAGATTTAACTTTATTTTCGATATCTCGGTCAATATTTTTCCAATAGACGTAGCTGCGGGCCAGAAGCTTCATTTTTAAAATACCCGTGTGGCCTTCGTGTAGTTCTTCTATTATACGGGCGCGTAAAGTTTGTGGTATGAATACTCGCGTACCCTTTAATATACAGTCACCTTGGAGAGTGAGTTCATTATCTCTGTATCCGTGATTTCGCACAGAGTGCCCGTTCTTGAGTGCTGAAAGTAAAATTTGTAGATCAGGGTCGTTTTTCGTTTCGATTGCAATTGTCTCTGGATTGATATTTAAGTGATGTATCTGGCCCAATTGAAAAATATGGTGTTGGTCATGTGTTCTCTCGTTTGTTTTTTCAACTGGAAATCTAGAAAGGTAATCCGCATTGGCATTTTTCAAAGAAGTTCTGTACTCAATGTTATAGTTAAATCCGGAGAGAAAATGTGCATAGTGAAAAAGTCGCATAGTACTCAATGCTGGCAGAGTTTGATGAGGATGGAAAATGGATGTCAACGGCTTATGATCTGTAATCAGCGTAAATTTTCGTCCGTAGCAGTAGTGAAAGAACTTTTTTAAGCCCCAAAAGATAGCTGTAGCCTCTTTATCGATTTGACTGTAATTCTTTTCGCTACTTGTCAATGTCCTTGAAGCGAATGCAATAGGTCGTTCTGAACCATCTGGGAGTCTGTGGGATAATACGGCACCCAAGCCGGTAGGGGACGCATCTGTGGCCAATATAAGAGGCTTGTTTGGATCGAAATATGTTAATACCGTATCGCTCAAAATTTCTTTCTTTATTTTTGTAAAGCTCTCCTCACACTGTGGTGACCATTTAAATTCTGTGCGTTTCTTGAGTAGGTTGTTTAGGGGGTGTGTGATAGATGCCAAATTAGGTATAAACTTGTTGTAGTAATTCGCCATACCAAGGAATGTCCGTAATTCTTCTATGTTGGTAGGTCTCCTGGCTTTTACAATGGCGGTCGTTTTGTCTGTGTTCTTATGTAATCCGTGTTTATCAATCGTGTGGCCAAGGTAGTTTATGCTCCGTTTGAGAAAATTGCATTTATCTTTGTTCACTCTTAGGTTGCTTTCTTTGAGTTTTTCTAGGACAGCTTTTAATCGTAAAAGTAATTCTTGTTCTGAAGATCCTTGAATTATAATGTCATCGAAGAAACATTTGACGCCAGCAAGGCCTGTCAGTAATTGGTCCATAAATTTTTGCCAGAGGCTTGGTGCAAATTTAACTCCAAACATTAGCCTGTTTACCTTGTACGTTCCTTTGTGTGTGCTTATTGTTTGTAGTAATGCACTTTCTTCATCCATTTCCATATTCAAATAAGCTTGAGTTATGTCCAGCGTGCAGAAAAATTCACCGCCATTCATTTCTGAGAAAATGTCTTCTATTATGGGAATCGGATACTGTTCATCATTTATAACTTTGTTCAATGTAACTTTATAGTCAGCACAGAGGCGAATGGATCCATTTGGCTTAACAATTGGTACTATGGGAGTGCCCCAGTCAGAATGATCTATCTTCGTGATGACGCCCACCTCAACCAGTCTTTCAATTTCTTCGTCAACTTTTGCCTTCAGTGCGTATGGTACCTTACGTGGTTTAATGAAGAGAGGCTGTGAATTCTCTTTTAAGTATAGGTGACCCTGGTAATTTGGAATTTTTCCTAAATCTGACCTAAATACAGAGGAAGAGTATTCTTGAAGGAGCTGATCCAACTTGTCTGTTTGTGTGGGCTCACGTGTTTTCAGCGTTCTAATGTCAGCAAGGTCTACCTTTATTTCTTTCATCCAGCTTCGTCCGAAAATAGGGTCTACGTCTTGATTAATTATATATAATTTTCCATGGAATGGTTGGTTCTCGTATTTGCAATTAACATATACTACTCCGGTGGGTTCGATGATTTCTCCAGTGTATGTTCGAAGTTTCATATTTGTTTTAAATATTTTCTTTGGTATATTCAGTTGTTTGTATTTCTTTAAGGAAATTGTGGAAAGTGTAGCTCCAGTGTCGAACTCCATCAGATTTTTTTGTTTTCAATATCTATGGTAATCAAGTATTTCTGGGAAATTTCGCTTTTCAAAATGTTAATCTCTGCTGTGTTTTCATCACTGTAGTTGCTTACGGAGTCATCGACTTGGTGGTTAGCGATTGTTTTTTGTAAGCAAACACGTGCTAAATGTCCTATCTTCCCACAATGTCTGCATGAAGTTTTTATAGCTCCACATTCATTTGCTTTGTGATCAGATTTCCCACATCGAAAGCATTTTCCTTTCAGATCTTGAAATGTCATTCGACCTATAGGTCTCTCGTGTGTTTTTTTAGACTGCGATGTCATTGCGGTGTTTTTTGAGCTAGTAATTCTGTTTATGGTATCTGTATTCATTTTTGTATCCATTTGCATCGTCAGGTTCTCAGCTTTCCCCATTTCAGTCGATGAGGCAAGGTGTATAAAGTCTGAAAAGGGAAGTGTCTCTCGGTTTTGTAATATTCTGGTGCGAATATCACCATCTCTTATACCTCTTATAAACTGTAAGGATAGAAAACTTTCCGATGTAGGCTTTTTACAGTTTAGACATCTAAAATGGCAGTCTGTAGAGAGTCTTTTTAGTTCCGATGCGTACACAGCAACAGATTCATCCTGATGTTGCATGCGTGAAATGAATCTATGTTGTGCGGTCCAGATGCTCGGCTTGGGGTCTAAGAAATTGTCTAAAATTTCCGTCAGTTCTTCGAACGTCTTCGTCAGAGGGTCTTCGGGAGAACATAGGTTGTGTAATTTTTCGTGTAGTTCTGGGGTCAAGGCCGAGAGCAGGACGTACACTTGTGTTGTAGAATCTAATATCTTATTCATGAGAAAGAAAACTGATAATCTTTTTGAGAAATTTTTGATGCTTTCTGTTTCTTTTAAGGGTTGTAGGTTTAGTCTCGGGATTCTATCCTCAATGAGCTGTGGGGCGTGCACCGTGCAAGTGGGTGTACTTACAAGAGTTGGTCGATGACCTAGAAGTTTGCGTAATTTTGTTTTGAGTGCTGTGCACAACTCTTCGAATTCGAACCTGAAGGAGATTTCTTCCTCCAGGTGTTCGTCTTCCGTTTCTTGCTCTATATCATTTTGTATTTCCTGAAGTTTGTTGGTTGTTCTTTCGAGCGACTCCAAACGGGTCTCGATTTCTTCCCGTGAGATAGTGTTTGGGTCTTGGACGTCGAGCGCATTTTCAGTACGCGTCAACAAGCCCCGTAAGGAGCTTCTAGTTCGTTTCAGTTTCTTTAGATCCATTTTATTTAACTCGTCGCCAATAATGAAACATATAATATATTTTGTAGTCACATTATTTATTTCAATAATCGAGTTGCCTAGCAACGTCTACAAGGAGGTACATATCAGTTACCTTATAAATATGGTACTTAAGTTGTCTCTAGTTTAAAGCAATAAATTCTTAATATTACGATATTTTTTATATTATTGCGTGAAAAATAATACTTACAAAATGGAGCCTTCGGAGATTTTTATGTTTTTTATGTCTAATTGTAAGGCTTGAACATGTGTTAAGTTTTCACCTAGGTGACTATTTCAGAACCCAGTTAAAAACGATTTTTTAAAGATTTCTGTAGTACACATTAAAGACACTACAAATATTTTCTTGGCTGTGCCGTAACACTAATATTATCTATTGGAAATCATCATCGTCCCTTGTACAAACAAAGAAGTTTCTTCTTAAAACGCATTTTAACTAAAATGTATTAGACATTATAATTATATTTCAAACGCCGAGAAGGTGCGTCAGCTGCCACGTACGCATAGCCAGTGTGCGACAGAGACGGAGCTATTGGGTGCGAAAAAGACAAGTGCGCGGATAGCTAGATGGAAAGTGCGAAACGCAAATGTGATAAAATGCACAATATGATAGGTAGGTAGTAGTTATTTAATAATAATTGTGTCATACTCATTGGATTGTGGGCATCCAAACGTGATCATAGTACTACCGTCCTACTGATTTACCACATAGATATACCTACTGTAAATTCAATTCAAAAGAAGAAACTTTGTCTTGTCCTATTGATTCGCCGAACATTTAACTCCAAAAATTATACATAATTATTATATTGTCATGACATGAGTGTCATTGCCATTTTTACATGACTTTCCATGAGCCTGCCAAAGCAACCCCACTTCCAATGCCAGTGGGCCTGTTCTTATGAAGTAAAAGTAGGTAGGTATTTACGCTAAATTTCACGAACTAGATGCGACATATCGTCGTTGCGATTTACCGTAATTTTGGATCAAGAATCAAGACCTCAAATTTGGCATAGTTGTTCCTTAGGTGGTCTTAAGTGGAATAAGCCCGGGAGGCATCGGGAGGCATCACGGTGGCGGCGTTATTATACCGCAATAGCTGTCCACTTTGCTTTCGCTTGCCCTCTTGAAGCTCTCAGTAACTGACACGTTTCGTAACCCAGCATACGAGTCACAAGACCACACCAACGTAATTTTCTTCGGTTAAGGTACGCCTCAATTCCGTATACGTTTGCACGGTGTAGAACCTTTGTATATCTTATATGGTTGGACCAGTTGATGTTCATGATATCACGGAGGCACTACATGTGAAATCTATCGAGGCAGCGTATTTCTTTCCTATTAGACTGGTGGCGAAAATAATAAAAGTGCTCTATTTACCGAGTTTGTTTCTCTGGCTTCTATATAGCTACAACAATTATCAATATTTTCGTCTTGATTCGTAGATCATCAAATAGCCAGTCATAAGAAAGGGGGAGGGGGGCCGATGTAGCTATGACGAAACAAACGACCTTACGACAAGCAATTTCGTAATATCTGTACCAAAATGATTCCATCGATCTATACCTGTCATAGCTCTATATAAACACTATGTCTCTCACGAATTGAGGAGGTTTGGAATTACTTTGGACATATACACCAAGATCTTAGTAGCTAATATCATGCGACCGGAAGAATGTAGGTCTACGTTTGCCAAAAACTGAACCAATCCCAATGATCTCAGGGTCGAGGTCACATTTGAATGTTATTGCACTTCCCAAATACTTAAACTTCTCCACATGCTTCATGACATTCTAACCGAGATACATTTGGAGTTAGATTGTTCAGTTGTCTCCCAACATACATAACATCGATCTTACTTACACTGTCAGTACTCAATTTTTTTTAATGACTTGTCAAAACTGGTCATCAGTTTTTGCAGAGATATTAGGGGATTCCGCTGTAAAACATAAGTCGTCCACGTACCTTATTGCTGTAACTATATGGCATAAAACTTTGTTACGTGCCTTCATTCGGTCTAGGTTGAAAAATTTACCGTCAGTTGTTAGTACAGACTACGGAAGTGTATAAAGATGCCTTTTGGGATGTTATGTGTGTGGCTCATAAAGTATGTTAACAACCCATTACATCCCCACTGCAGAGGCACGGATCTCTTCCCATAACTCGGGAAGGTTAGGCCATACTCCACACACGGGGGCCAAGTCCGGATTGGTGGAGGTTGTGGGGCTAGTGGCCAACCCCAGTGTCAGAAAATTTCAAGCCGCCTATAAGGACTCCAACGTGGCTTAACGACTGCCATCTAGCGATAGCAGCCGGCACCAACGGCTTAACGTGCCTTGTGAAGCATGGAAACGGTCGAGATAAATGCCACTAACAGTCTTACCCATCCAGGTTATGACCGTGTCTGTAGTCAGTTAACCTTCGTGATCGACGCGGCCACACAAGCCGCACTGAGCCACGACCGCTTCTCATATAAAGTATATTTACTAAAATTAACATAAATTTGCTTAAATATATTATTGAACATAGCTTTTGGTCATACCCAATCATGGCAATTTAGTAGATCCTATCCAT
This sequence comes from Coleophora deauratella, assembly GCA_958295455.1. Classification (NCBI taxonomy): domain Eukaryota; kingdom Metazoa; phylum Arthropoda; class Insecta; order Lepidoptera; family Coleophoridae; genus Coleophora; species Coleophora deauratella. Next base: position 4,205,669 of record OY282409.1, on the reverse strand, counting down.
TGCTTTTATTAATCAAGTCATTTATGGATCAGATTTGTATTCCAAAGTACCGACGGATTATTTGTTTTCGATGTAAATAATATTTTCCTTCACGATTATAAATAATTTAAGCACTTGACATTTTATTGTTGACATGATTTTTAATAGGAATTAAGTTTTAAAAAAATATGTGCTGAAGTGAGTTTCTTCTGGACTCAACGTTTGTTCTCGCTTCGCAAACATTTCCTGAAACGTTGAGTGCACAAATTCCGCGTGGTAAGGACTTTGTGCTAGATAGAAAAACTATTTTGTAACCATTTTTTTTAAATAGTATATTGTCCACGTTATTCGGATTTTATGAATTTGTTATATTTTTTTTAGTGAAAGAATTTGAAAGAAGCCTTTATTTAATCAGAAATGAATTAGTATTCCTTGAATTATCCGAAAATGATATCTCACTTGACCTAGTACATAAAGTTATGGACGTATTAGCTCGAAAGAGGAGCGCGACCGAATCAAACTTTCCTTGCCTCTCCTCGCCACTTTTGTGATGCCTCTCGATGCCAATAGTATAAGGAAGACTGTTTTATATGGGGGGGATTAGTTAAAAAAGTGTCCAACTGTAAGCAGTAAATAATAGTTCAAGAATCCATCAGAGTGGCGCTAATGTAGACAAGGATTATGAAAATAATATATGAAAAAAATTTTTCTTATTTTATGTTTTTTTTTGTTTTAATGTGCGTTATAACAAAGCGGATTCTTTCCTTGTTTTCTTCTCTGTTCCTAATAACTTTTCTCGCTTTCTTTAAAATTTATCCTTTTTAGGGTTCCGTAGTCAACGAGGAACCCTTATAGTTTCGCCATGTCCGTCTGTCTGTCCGCGGCTTAGCTCAGAGACTATTAGTACTCCAGAGCTGTAATTTTGTACAGATATGCATATTAATCCTTATATACTTCCAGCCTCCCAAACAAGCCGGTTTCCGAAAAGGCTTCAGTACCATAGACCACATACATACGCTTCGGCAGATTATACAGAAGACCGAAGAGTATAATCGACCACTAAGCTTGGCGTTTGTGGACTATAAGAAAGCCTTTGATTCGATCGAGACCTGGGCTGTATTGCAATCTCTCCTAACGGTGCCAGATCGATTATCGATACATCGAAGTTTTGAAGTGTTTGTATGAAAATGCCAGTATGTTGGTCCACCTCCAGGATCAGAATTCGAAACCTATCCGGCTGCAGCATGGGGTGAGACAGGGAGACGTTATATCTCCGAAACTGTTCACCGCTGCACTGGAAGATGTTTTCAAGCTTCTGGACTGGAAAGGACTCGACATTAACATCAATCACCTTCGATTTGCTGACGATATCGTGATCATGGCTGAGACCTTGGAGGATCTAGGCGCAATGCTCAAAGGACTAAGTAGAGTCTCCCAACAAGTGGGTCTTAAAATGATACATGGATAAGACGAAAATCATGTCAAACATCCGTGTTACACCCACTCCTCTGAAGGTTGGAGACTCTACGCTCGAAGTTGTTGACGAATATACAGGGTGTAACAGAAGTGTGTGAAAATACTTCAAGGTTGACTTTTACCCATCAAACTGAACAACTTTAGTCCTACAACTTTGTTGAAATCGCAAAAATTTTTTTGGACTTTTCTTACAAACTTGGTTCGCCAGCTGATCGATTTGTATGAAAAGTCCAAAAAAAATTTTGCGATTTCAACAAAGTTGTAGAACAAAAGTTGTTCAGTTTGATGGGTAAAAGCCAACCTTGAAGTATTGTCACACACTTCTGTTACGCCCTGTATATACCTGGGACAAACAGTCCAGTTAGGAAGGTCCAGCTTTGAGAAAGAGATCAGCCGTCGAATCCAACTTGGCTGGGCAGCGTTCGGGAAACTTCGCAATATCTTCACGTCCAAAATACTGCAGTGTCTCAAGACTAAAGTCCATGACCAGTGTGTGTTGCCAGTGATGACATATGGATCCGAGACATGGTCGCTTACTATGGACCTTATAAGAAGGCTTAAAGTCACTCAAAGGGCGATGGAACGTGCTACGCTTGGTGTTTCCCTACGTGATAGAATTAGATATGAGGAGATACGTAGGAGAACTAAAGTTACTAGCTCTTTTTGAATTTTTTTTCTCTCAACTATCCCAGGGTGTGGGGTATCGTTGAATAGGTCTTTCGAAATATATTAAGCTTTAAAGTGCAATTTTTTGTTAAAGTCATGTACCCCCCCCCCTCCCCCGACAGCTAAATGGTTATTTCTAGAAATGTGAAAAAATTCACGGCAGTAGTATATTTAACGAAGTTAAAAGGAAAACTATCACAGCTAAGTAGGCTTTACAAGTTAACGAGTAGAAGTCAGTTTTTGTAAGACGGGAGGTTTTCCTCTTGAAGCAGTGTTTGTCGAAGTACTAAGAAACCCTACACTGCGCGTGGTCCGACACGCACTTGACCACTTTTTATACAATAACACCACCCTTACTTAACGCGTTTTGATGGACACTTTTGTACACAGAGACAGATCTCCTTACATGTACCCTCCATAGCCAATTTTTTTTCTAGCGATGGAAGCAATTATTTGTTCCAAATGAATTGGTATTCCTTTTTATTGTCCGATAATTATCACACTTGCCCCAGTACATATAGTTATGGAGATATAAGCTCGAAAGAAGAGCGCGGCCGAATCAAACTTTCCCCGTTTTCCCTCGCCACCTTTGTGATGCCTCCCGATGCCTCCTGGGTTAACACTCAAGACCACCTAAAGAACAACTATATACCAAGTTTAAATCCTTGATAACACACACAAAACCCAATAGGTAGACACGTGACCGCGGATGATGCTAAGTAGAACATCAGGCAACTGCCATCTATATCTTGTGAATAGTAAAAAAACGTGCCACACGAAAAGAAAAGAAAGAGAGAGAGAAACATTGATCCAAAATTAAAAACAGTTCTCATACAACATGTTGCACGAAATCCCCAGCTATAGCTTAGCTGAACAAAAGAACTCACGGGGTAGCGCGGGCGCCGCGCATGCCGCATTCCCCCGCCCGCGCCCCCCGCTCAGCCCACTCGCGAATTATAATTGTTATTAGATTATTACAGAAACTGTGCAACAGATTGACCGGGGATTTTTCTTAGTCTTAGTTTACAAAAAATATTACTATTAGATTTCATGAAAATATTCGTAGTGTCTTTAATGTGCAAGGGTTAAAATCGAATTAAACTTAATAAAAAAATAAATAACGAAGTCACCTTGGAGATAATTCTCATGGTTATTGACAGTGGTTATGTACCCCCTAAGACAAAATATCACTCATCTTGCAGTTTTTCTTTTCAAGTTATAAATTTTTAAATATATTATATTCAATATCTACTCAATGTTTTGATCTCGATCGGGGACGATTATAAATATAAATAAAACGTCTTATAAGAAGCCCTCATGTAAAAAATCACCAGTTTTCTATTTTTTGTTCACATTTAGTCTCATCGCTGCCTCCGTTGCGATCGAACGTAAACCGTAAATCCTCAATTTATTTAATTCTTAAAGTCAGTGGTTCTCAAACAGCTACAATGAGTTCGGATAAGTGCGGTATTTGTGACGATACTCTTACTGAGGGAGCGCATTGTAGTGCTTGTGGAAAGGATGTGCATTATCAATGTGGTGGCGTTAAAGAGTCTGGATACAGGAAATTGGGCGATCGAAAAGCTGCATGGCGATGCCATTTGTGCAAACAAGCCGGTACTCCGACCAAATCACCCAGTACTACTACAGTTGAATCGAGCAAACAGATCCCACCATCAACTGCAGCCACAGCCGAGGACCCAGAAAATACCACCTCAATACTCCAAGAAATTCGGCGGCTCTCTGTACAGCTAGAACCTCTAGATTCTCTGATCGCGGATGTCAAGGCACTCAGAAGTGAATTCTCGAGCCTAAAATCTTCAGTTGAGGATTCCAATAATACTATCAAGGAGTTCGCATCGAAATTAAAGAAGATTGAAGCTCGCCTCACTCACCTCGAAAGCGCAAAAACCGATCAGGCTAGTCTAATTCAGCGACTGGACAAAATCGAGAGTGCTTTGGAAGAAAAAGAGCAATGGTCGAGGATGAATAACATTGAGCTAAAAGGCGTTCTTCAAAAAAATAACGAAAACCTGAATGAGCTGCTGTGTTTAATAGGCAAGAAAATCGAATACCCAGTCGATATCCGTCAAATTAATTTCGTAACACGTGTACAGTCGCGTGATCCGGACCATCCTAAACCAATAATTGCCTGCTTTAACAACAGATACGTTAAGGAAAACTTCATCGCTGCAGCCCGAGCAGCTTCTAAGCGGTCTCCGCTAGTGCCCTCTGATTTAGGCCTTGAAGGGCATCAAAGAATATATGTCAATGACCATCTGACACTGCATAACAAGGCTCTCCTGGCCAAAACGAAAAAGCTGGCAAAAGAACACGGATTTCAGTACGTTTGGGTGAAACAGTCAAGAATTTTTGTGCGGCGAAACGATCTATCGCCGATCTTCAACATGAGGAGCGAAATGGATTTATCCAAAATCTCTTAATTCATAGGATTCATGTTATTATATTTGTATGTATATTTTTAGCGAACAGTTATAATTCATCCAGTTTGAGAAACTCTGGCATGCATATGGTCATCTATTGTATTCACCACTGGTCAACAACAGGTAAAAAAATATTCTATTCAGCTTATTCAATTCATTATATTTTTTGCATAATATCGAGCAAGGGTCTTCTTTTGTCCACTTGTCTACCTGCTTTTGTTATTCAATATTGCGCTATTATGCTCATTGTATTAGTGAGAAGGTGTCTTCTGTTAAACAGAAGACAAGTTAATAAGTTTGCTTACCTATTTATTATTTCTGTTGAGTATGTAAAAAGTTGTAAAGGATTAGATTATAGTTATAAAGTAAAATATAAAATTTAATTTATATTATCAGAATGTACGCGGTTTGCGTACAAAGACAAGTACCATGTTACGTAACGTGTACTTAAATAATTATAATGTTATTGCACTTTCTGAAACGTGGTTGTTAGATAGCATTAGTGGTTCTGAGTTATTCGACAATAGGTATCTCGTATGGAGGCGTGACCGCGACTATGGCCGCACTGGGCAATCGCTAGGGGGAGGCGTACTTCTAGCAGTGCGTCGCGATATCACAGCCATCGAGCGGCCCGGCTGGCGGAGTACCGCGGAAGATATTTGGATTACAATAACATTAAAGCAAAATCGCTCGCCCATACCTTGTAAGGTTCATATCTGTGCATTATATCTTTGTAACGAAAATCAAGGTAATTCATACAAAGTCCAATTAACTAACTTTTTAGATAAATTAAGCGATATAGTTTTATCTCACCCACAAGATAAATTTTTAATAATGGGAGATTTTAACTTCAGTGATTTAATTTCGTGGCATATAAGTAGCGACGGCCATGCACTCCAACCATTCAACATTGTAGGCCCCTGTGCTTCTGACTTTGTGGACATCCTTAATATATGCAACCTCAATCAATTCAATAGTGTGGTAAATAGCAATGGGCGCGTACTTGATTTAGTCTTATCTAATGAGCCTATAACTGTACACGGTCTTCATTACCCGCTGGTTCCGGAAGATCCACACCATAAAGCGCTCTGCATCGAAACTGAGTTTGATATTCCTATATCTTGTCTTTCTGACCATCCACGTACTAAATTTTTATACCATAAGGGTGACTACGTTGCAATCTGTTCTGCATTAAATGAAATAGATTGGCCCATATTACTTAGTAATAACAATTTAAATGTTGCAGTTTCATTGTTTTATGATAAGTTATATGAACTAAGAGCAAAGCATATTCCACAAAAACACGTCAAAACTAATAACTATCCTCCATGGTTTAGCCCAGCATTAATTAAAATACTAAAAGAAAAACATAAATTTCACCTTAAATACAAAACATACAAAAATCGTTCAGACTATATTTCATTTTCTTTACTACGTCATAGGGCAAAAGCGATTGAGAATAAATGTTTTAAATCATACATGGTTAAAATTCAAAATTCAATTATTCGGGACCCCAAATCATTTTGGACTTATGTTAAAAGCAAAAATAAATCTAATGCGTTTCCCAATGTTATGAAATACAAGGACATTGGAGCTGATACGGGTGAATCTATCTGTAATCTTTTTGCTTCCTATTTCAGTTCTACGTTTCTCAAAGTATCTAATGACCTAAATTCGAATTCTGACACACCTGTCGCCAGCAGTGCCTGCCCTGATGACTCTGGTATTTCAGTTCATTCTATTGAAGTATCGTCTAGTGAAGTCCTTAAGCTTCTTCGAACTCTTGACCGGTCTAAATCAGGTGGTCCAGATACTATACCCCCCGATTTTATAGTTAATTGTTCAGCAAGTCTTGTAGTTCCATTAAGTCTACTATTCAAACGCTCGCTTACTGAGGGTTCGGTCCCAGCTATCTGGAAATCTGCCTTCATCACTCCGGTACATAAAAAAGGCGACAAAGCGGATGTAGAGAACTACAGACCAATTTCAAAGCTGTGTCTATTTTCGAAAATACTGGAAAGGCTGGTTTACAATCAAGTCTACAGTAGTTTAAAGGGATTTTTTAGTGCCGACCAACATGGTTTTTTGAAAAACCGATCAACAACATCTAACCTTCTAGTGTCTTCTGAGTTTATTTCTGACGTAATGGATCGGGGAGACCAGGTAGACGTTATATACACAGACTACAGTAAATGCTTCGATCGTATTGATCATTCTGTACTGTTGTCTAAATTACTAAATGCCGGTATACATGGCGATCTATTAAGATGGTTTTCATCATACATAGAAAACCGTAGTCAAGCTGTTGTTCTACAAGGATATACGTCTGCTTGGGCCCCAATACCCTCCGGTGTACCCCAGGGTTCCTTGCTTGGACCACTTTTATTCATTATTTTTATTAACGACATTAATAAATGTTTCTTACACTCAAAAATATTGTTATTCGCAGATGACATGAAAATTTTAAAAACAATTAAGACCACTTCTGATGCACAGGCGTTACAAAGTGACCTAAATAATTTCTTATTATATTGTCATTATAATAAATTAGATTTGAATGTCTCAAAATGTTTCTATATGACGTTTTGTCGCAAGAAAAACTTTACTAAATTTCCGTATATGTTAAACGACCAGAATATCACCAAGGTGGATTTTGCCCGTGACTTAGGAATAATTTTTGATTCCCATCTTGTCTTTGATAAACATGTAGATAGCATCATTTCAAAGTCGACCAAAGCCTTAGGATTTATCATGAGGACCTCGGCTAATTTCGATAATATTAAGGCTATCAAAATTATTTACTGTGCCTATGTGCGAAGCCATCTTGAATATGCCTCGCAAGTCTGGAATCCCCGTTATGAAGTTTATAAATCTAGAATTGAAGGAGTACAAAAGAAATTCCTGCGTTTCTTAGACTTTAAGACCGGCCAAATATCTCTTGATTATAAACATCGATGTCAACGATATCATTTCCTACCGCTTGATGTAAGGCGTAACATCAGTGATATTACTTACCTATGTAAATTATTAACCGGCACCACTGATTGTTCCGAACTACTAAGTAAAATTAATATACGTACTGACCTGTTAGGTTACAGAAGAAGACCTTTGCTTTATGTACCATCTGTTCGAACTAACTACCGACAAAATTCTTTCCTTATTCGCGTTTCCAGAAACTATAATAATTTGCCTATCGATCTAGACCTTTTCAGCTCCAGTGCCTTAGCATCGCGAAGAATTCTAGTTAACGAGTTTTTCAAATGATGAATATTATCGAATTATTTGTAGTCCTATCTATAGCTCTGTACTTGCCTGTATTTTCCACAAATAATGTATATGATATATTATTTGTATTCCATTCCTATCTTCCGAAATTCTATTGGTGGAAACTTCTCATTGGCATTGTTATATTCTATTGTATCCTAATTCATAGTTTTAAGTTTGTCTGTAAGTTTTCCTAAAATAAAATAAATAAATAAAAATAAATAAAATAAATTTAAATTTAATTTTGTTTCTTTAGGGGCTAATTACCGAAAAATTATCAAATACTCATAAGAGATTTTCATAAATTTTCATTTTGCAATTATTTAAGTAACATATTCTAAATTTTCACCCAAAGTGCATTAAATGTAACCTACTCCATACAAAAATTCGTAGATTGACTGGACTAAAACACTTGTCCAAGCACTTGATCGAGCACTTGTCTGAGCACTTGTCCGAGCACTTGCCCAAGCACTTGTCCGTGCACTTGTTCGAGCACGAGTCCGAGCACTTGTCCCAAGCACTCGTCCGAGCACTTGTTCGAGAACTAGCCCGAGCACTTGCCCGCGCACTTGTCCGAGCACTTACACTTTTTCGAACACTTATTCTAGCACTTGTCCGAGCACTTGTCCAAGCACTTATTCGAGCATTTGTCCGACCACTTGTCCGAGCATTTGCCCGAGCACTTGTTCGGGCACTTGCCCAAGCACTTGCACTTTTTCGAATACTTATTCTAGCACTTGTCCAAGCACTTGATCGAGCACTTGTCTGAGCACTTATCCGAGCACTTGTCCGAGCACTTGTCCGTGCACTTGCTTGAGCACATGCCCAAGCACTTGCACTTTTTCGAACACTTATTCTAGCACTTGTCCGAGTACTTGATCGAGTATTTGTCCGAGCACTTGTCCGAGCACTTGCCCAAGCACTGGTTCAAGCACTTGTCCGAGTACTTGTCCGAGCACTTGTTCGAGCATTTGTCCAAGCACTTGTCCGAGCACTTGTCCGTGCACTTGTTCGAGCTCATGCCCAAGCACTTGCACTTTTTCGAACATTTATTCTAGCACTTGTCCGTGCACTTGTTCGAGCATTTGTCCGAGCACTTGCCCGAGCACTTGCACTTTTTCAAACACTTATTCTAGCACTTATCCGAGGACGTGTCCGAGCACTTATTCGAGTACTTGTTCGAACACTTGTCCGAGCAATTGTCCGAGCACTTGTTCGAGCACTTGTCCGAGCACTCGTCCGAGCACTTGTCTGAGCACATGATCGAGCACTTGTCCGAGCACTTGCCCGAGCACTTGCCCGAGCACTTGTCCCAAGCACTCATCCGAGCCCTTGTTCGAGCACTTGCCCGAGCACTTGCCCGAGCACTTGTCCGAGCACTTGATGGAGCACTTGTACGAGTACTTGTACGAGCACTTGTACGAGCACTTGCCCGAGCACTTGCCCGAGCACTTGCCCGAGCACTTGATCTAGCACTTGAACGAGCACTTGCCCCAGCACTTGTCCGAACACATGCTCGAGCACTTATTCTATCACTTGTCCGAGCACTTGTTCGAGCAGTTGTCCGAGCACTTGTCCGTGCACTTGTTCGAGCACATGCCCAAGCACTTGCACTTTTTCAAACACTTATTCTAGCACTTGTCCGTGCACTTGTTCGAGCATTTGTCCGAGCACTTGCACTTTTTCAAACACTTATTCTAGCACTTATCCAAGGACTTGTTCGAGCAGTTGCCCGAGCACTTGTTCGTGCACTTGTTCAAGCACATGCCCAAGCACTTGCACTTTTTCGAACACTTATTCTAGCACTTGTCCAAGCACTTGTCCGTGCACTTGTTCGAGCATTTGTCCAAGCACTTGTCCGAACACTTTTCCGAGCACTTGTCCGAACACATGCTCGAGCACTTATTCTATCACTTGTCCGAGCACCTGTTCGAGCAGTTGTCCGAGCACTTGTCCGTGCACTTGTTCGAGCACATGCCCAAGCACTTGAACTTTTTCAAACACTTATTCTAGCACTTGTCCGAGCACTTGTCCGAGCACTTACCCGAGCACTTGTTGGAGCACTTGTCCGAGCACTTGATCGAGCACTTGATCGAGCATTTGGCCGAGCATTTGTCCGAGCACTTGTCCGAGCACTTGTCCAAGCACTTGCACTTTTTCAAACACTTATTCTAGCACTTATCCGAGCACTTGTCCGAGCACTTGTTCGAGCACTTGCCCGAGCACTTGTCCGAGCACATGCCCAAGCACTTGCACTTTTTCGAACACTTATTCTAGCACTTGTCCGAGCACTTGCCCGAGCACTTGTCGGAGCACTTGTCCGTGCACTTGTTTGAGCTCATGCCCAAGCACTTGCACTTTTTCGAACACTTATTCTAGCACTTGTCCGAGCACTTGTTCAAGTATTTGTCCGAGCACTTGATTGAGCATTTGTCCGAGCACTTGTCCGAACAATTTTCCGAGCACTTGTCTGAACACTTGCCCGAGCACTTGTCCGAGCACTTGATCGAGCACTTGCCCGAGCACTTGCCTAAGCACTTGTCCGAGCACTTGTCCGTGCACTTGTTCGAGCACATGCCCAAGCACTTGCACTTTTTCGAATACTTATTCTAGCACTTGTCCGAGCACTTGTTCGAGCAGTTGTCCGAGCACTTGCCCGAGCACTTATCCGAGCACTTGTCCGAGCACTTGTCTGAGCACTTGTCCGAGCACTTGTTCGAGTACTTGTCCGAGCAATTGTCCGAGCACTTGCCCGAGCACTTGCCCGAGCACTTGTCCGAGCACTCGTCCGAGCACTTGTTCGAGCACTTGCCCAAGCACATGCCCGAGCACTTGTCCGAGCACTTGTCCGAGCACTTGATCGAGCACTTGTACGAGCACTTGTCCGAACACTTGCCCGAGCACTTGTCTGAGCACTTGTCCGAGCACTTGATCGAGCACGTGTCCGAGCACTTGCCCGAGCACTTGCCCGAGCACTTGTCCGTGCACTTGTTCGAGCACTTGCCCAAGCACTAGATCGAGTACTTGTCCGAGTACTTGTCCGAGCACTTGTCTGAGTACTTGTTCGAGCACTCGTCCGGGCACATGTCCGAGTACTTGTTCGAGCCCTCGTCCGAGCACATGTCCATACAAACTCCATACAAAATGGGGAAGAAAACGCAAAGCTATTTGCAGATGGCGCTACGGACGCTTGACTCATAATAACTTTCAATTAGTTCCGGATTTTTATTATCGAGGTGTTATAAATTTGTTTTTTTTTCTGTAAAATTGTTAAATGGAAAATGTATGAGACTTGGACTGTTCCTCAATTAAAGGCGAAGTTGAAAAGTACACAATTGAAAACGTAAATTTTCGCACGATCCGAGAATCTTTAGGAAATTGATGATTTCCATTATTATTGCAACCAATCGCCACACAACGCGGCATTTTTTTAATAATCTAATTTTTTCTATACGTTTTGACAGTTAGTATGAGTCAAGCGATATTAGCGCCTCTATCGGCGAGCTTTGTCAGTTTTCTTCCTCATTATAAACTTGATTGGACAGTTTGTATGGAGAAGGCGATTTATTTTTTCGTTTCCTGAAAAAAATTCTTTTGGAAAGTTGTTCAGTTTCGTCTACTGAGCAAGCCCTTAAAGTTTTCGGAAACTTGTCCCTGACACAATTTTTTTGAAAGAAAGAAAGAAAAAAAGACTATGTCCCCACTGCTAAGCAAAATTTTACCTACCCTGTGTTACCATATGAAAGTTAACTTTAAAATAAGTTTTGTGCACTTTTTACTGCTAGTTTAGTTTAATATGTTATAAGTTGATATCGGGATCTGGGAGAATTGCGGTATGATGAAAGTAACCCGAGTTCGTCACGCGCGCGAGAGTCATCAGAAGAAGCGCGAGTGTTTATTGTGCGACCACTTCGTTACCGCTGATAAACGGTGAGTTTTCTCGATATACCTCAGTTTTATTTTATGAAAATATCGTATAATTGTTTTATATTTTGATAGCATCATAATAGTAGTGTATTATTGGGCTTTTAAAATCACTTTTTGAGAACAGCGTTCAGTAAACTCCGTTCGCCTCGCTTCGCTCGTCTTCACTCCGTATACTGAACGCTGTTCTCAAAAAATGATTTTAAAATCCCAAAAATCCAACGAAAACTTCGGTTCAACACATACAAAGAGCGAATGTTAAAATTATATTAGTACTCACCAGTAAAAAGCCGCTGTCTCCGTTGAAGTTTAACATCTTTTAAATCTCACTATTTATTAAACACAACGCACATAAACTTGAAAAAAATAGATAACATAGTTTTGTTGTGATAGGTTGGTTATTAAACTACGCGGTCGCGTATAGGATGGGATATTATAAATTGGTTGATTTAGGTTTCATTCACTGACTGGATGAAGTTTCAGTATTTTAATTTTTTCAAGGCTCACTTATATAATTCAGTTACTGCACCTAACTGATAACTTCATTCAATTGCAGCAGTGTATGGCTGGGGGTTTCGGTCTACTCGAAACTGGCTCCCCGACACTGACATTCATTGAGTAGCTGAAGTTTCAGTACCTTAAATTTTCATAACTTCACCCAATTGCAGCAGTGTATGGCTGGGGGTTTCGAACTAGTCGAAACTGGCTCCCCGACACTGACATTCATTGAGTTGCTGAAGTTTCAGTACCTTAAGTTTTCATAACTTCACCCAATTGCAGCAGTGTATGGCTGGGGGTTTCGGTCTACTCGAAACTGGCTCCCCGACACTGACATTCATTGAGTTGCTGAAGTTTCTGTACCTTAAATTTTTTTAACTTCACCCAATTGCAGCAGTGTATGGCTGGGGGTTTCGAACTACTCGAAACTGGCTCCCCGACACTGACAATCATTGAGTTGCTGAAGTTTCTGTACCTTAAATTTTTTTAACTTCACCCAATTGCAGCAGTGTATGGTTGGGGGTTTCGAACTACTCGAAACTGGCTCCTCGACACTGACATTCATTGAGTTGCTGAAGTTTCAGTACCTTAAGTTTTCATAACTTCACCCAATTGCAGCAGTGTATGGCTGGGGGTTTCGAACTACTCGAAACTGGCTCCCCGACACTGACATTCATTGAGTTGCTGAAGTTTTAGTACCTTTAATTATGATTAGGTTCACCTTGAATAAAAATAACTGATAACTTCGTTTAACTGCAGGAGTGCTTCGGTTGGGTTTACAACTTTTTCAAACATGTTCGATCTGCATCTATATTTATCTGTTCATAAAATTTGGTTATATTCACACCAAAACTAAGTTATACACATTTAATTAATTTTATAATATATTTCACTAAGCGGGAACATCCGACGTCATTCCCGCTGCACTGTAAACCTCCACTAGAAGAAGCTGCTGACGCTTGCAAATCTACACAAATGACACGGCGTGATCATAAGTGACAAGCGTTTTTGCCTTTTATTTAAAAATAATTAAGTTAGTAGCAATTTAGCTAAATAAGTTTTGAAGTAGAATTTTTATTTCAGAAGAATTGATTTAATTAGGAATTACGAAATTACTTCGTTTTGTTTACATCTTCATTTTATAGATTCTGTTTTTTTTTTAAGAAAACATATATAGATTTTATTAATATTCATTTGATGATAATTTTAAGAACTAAGGAATTCATCATTTATCAATTCAGTTTTTTTAAGCTTCCAATGATTTGCTTTTCACTCCCGCTATGCGCTTATGACTTCAACCAATAAGTACTGTCACACACATAATTTCTATCTCAACGGTGTACTTATGATTAGCAGGTAAGTAAATAAGTATGAAGTATGATTTATTTCTATATTATAAAAAGTATTAGAAAAATTATTATAGTATAGAAAAGTATTAGTAGTATTTCTACTGATACTAACTCTTTAAAATTAAATTAAACATTTTGTAGCTTAATGTAATCAGAAGTCCAACGACATGTGATTTTTGTGATAATGTAGCCTTTAATTATGTAAATGTAAAAATAAATAGGTAAAATTGAAACTTCTTTGGAAATTCGTGAGAGAGGGAGAGGAATTTAAGTAGGTTTTTCTAATTAACTTAACTTGAATATTAAAATCATGTTTTTTTTAAATTTGACTGTACTTCAAAAATACATTCCCATTCCCACGATATACCTACGGCAAAGGTTTTACCTCAAAGTGCTGAGTTGTTGATCATATTATTATGAATAAACTTGCTTGCTTGGCTAGTCTATTATGGTCATGGTAAATAATGGTCACAGAATTTCAATCGCAAATAATAGTTTAGTGTAATAAGGTCGCTATTAAAAGTGGTAACAGAATTTGATTATTTTAATATGCTGAGTATAATAACGTTATATTAAAATGGATGCAAATATTACTTAGGTGAAAAAATATCACAGAGCTCTACGTTTTAAAAATATAAAATTAATAACAGCTACTAGGATGATGCACAAGTGAAGATTCATTCATGATAACCAAAAGTCTTGCCGCCAAACATCAATGTTTACAGCACTGATGTGTTCCGGCATGAAGATAAGATAACCAGTTCCCCATTGCGTTGGGGAACCAATTGTGGATAAAAAATAAGTTTAGAAATCTAATATTAAAAACAGTTACTTAACACTGTATAGGTATCGGTTATGCTTTTTGTGACCAATTTACACTTTAAAATTTCAATAAGCTTATGACAAAACATTAATAGTTAATACGAAAAAAAAAAAATGATATTCTGTTGTGACAAAAATACATTCATTGACCTTATTATACCAACTCGCTTATCTAAGACTACAACATTCGTGACAAAAAATTACTTTGCCTACAGGATCGTGTATTCTACAAAGAGTTTTTAACGCAACTATCTCAAACAAATGTCTTTTAGATTTTATTAGAAACGGATTTTAAGATAACAAGGTAAGTAAGACTCGCATTAATATCAAAATAGTAATTTTACCCTGTTGAGTAAGAAACAGAGATCAAAAATTATTTCGCTAAATATGTACATCCTTTTTTTATTGCTAACATAATTTTATTGAAATCAAATTCAGCAGAACCTCTTAAATCTGAACCACTTCTAATTCGAACCCTTGTGTTATCCAAACGTCCCACCTCTTCCCGTTTCTTCACTGACTATCTATCGAATGTCGAGTAGGCTTTTTATTTTTAATACAATATCATCGGACAAATTATTGGATCTCTTAATTGTTTAGTTATGTTAAATTTGTATTTATTTTATTTTACAATACTAATTGTTTCATAAAAAGTAGCCTATAGTTTCTATGTAGGTACTATAATTCGATCGCTCTGCGAATCTCAACACGGAGTAAATCAAAATATCAAAACCCTGTTGTATAAAATAAACCCTGCTGTATACGATGTGTTAGGTTGACCAAGAAGGCGACCGTTTTTGCTGACTTAATCAACTTACAAGTGAATACCGTACCTGCATGTTTCAAGTTACAAAGGCTTTATAATTCAATTTATTAATATGAAAATTTTTTTTTTGATGAGATTGCCATTTTACTGTGAGAAAATAGGTGTTCAAGTGCATGTCAGACTAGTGATGGGGAAAGGAATATTCTCGGTTCGAGAACATTCTCATTCAGAAAATGTTTGAGAATATTCTCGATAACCAATTATATATAAAATTGTCAATTGTAAGTAACAGGCAACCAACACATCTACAAATTTAGTATACAAAATTTACCTTTACGTGGCAGTTTAGTATGAACACTTTATATCAAATCAAATCAAATATATTTATTTGCATAAATTTTGGTAAGTACCAGTACAAGTTGTTATAAATATAAATTACCGCAAAATTTTGCTTAAATTAAGCGTGCAAATTCTTAAAACAATATATTTCTTAACAAACTATTTAGCATTCAATATTAGTAAATATAAATGTTATTTTAAATCACCTTATCAATTAAATTTTATTTTATACAAAAAAAAAACATTTTTAAATACATTTTTAAATTCTCGCAAATTCTCCCCACGGAGAACATTCTCGAGAACTTAAGCGCAAAGTTCTTGCGGAGAGAAAGTTCTCGATTATTTCCCATCACTAGCTCGGACCACGTGTGAGGATTTCTGCTTACTCGGGAATTATTGTGTTATAAAATGGGGAGAATTGCGGAATTTGTTACATACTTTGCTCAGTGTTTGAGTCAAGGTTCGGAACCGGTTAACAAATACCGGTTAATTTCGTTCGAATTTCGGTTAACGATTCCGTTCAGGTTAAAACCGGTTTCCAGCTTAACCGGTAAATTTGAATAAAATATCGGTTAATCAGGAAGCGGTTTTCTAACCGAAATAAGAACTAAATTAACCGGTTAAAACCAAACTTAGTCAAGTTCAGGCGCGTCGCGCGGGTGCCACTGCCCGAGTCTTCTGCTCACTTTCTCGCACGCTTTCAATTGATTGCACGCGGCAAACATGCCTACAAAGTCGCATATTCTTCAAATTAACCGGTTAATTCCGTTCGAACGAAAAAATATCGGTTTTGGTTAAACCGGTTAAATATACCGGTAACCGAAACCTGAACGAAACCTTAACCGAAATTATTTCGATATAGGGGTCAATGACCGAAACCGGTATTTTCAAAAAACCGGTTTCCGAACCCTGGTTTGAGTGAAATTCTTCAG
The DNA here is from genome assembly GCA_958295455.1 of Coleophora deauratella. Lineage (NCBI taxonomy): Eukaryota > Metazoa > Arthropoda > Insecta > Lepidoptera > Coleophoridae > Coleophora > Coleophora deauratella. The sequence goes on along the minus strand of OY282409.1, from coordinate 4,189,210 downwards.
TGCACGGAAGCACCTCCGAATCCGGTCCCTACTCTGCTGCCGGCTCTGCCCTACGTCGCATCAACCTGAGACACTTCGCCGTTGAAATAATGTTCGTAAGTTCTTATAATTTTGTAAGCTATTATGCTTTTTTTTCAGTTCACGTTGATCTAGGTACCTACTCTGAGTGGAATACGCTTTCCGTTCAAAGTTTTTGCAGGAAGAAAGTAAAGTTTTACATTTTCTTACAGGTCTGAAGAAAATTACCGTAAAAAGAAGAGCGAGGCGTTCTTCGATTCAGATGATGAATCCGTAAGGTAGGTACATACGATATAATTTTCAATCCAGTTTTTGTTTTCAAAGTGATTGAGACAAGGTCCGTGCTCAGCACTGCTCAGCTGTGACTCTTTTATTGTATTGGTGTTGTTTGTATAGATACTCTTTTGTTTTTTCATAGTCCAGTCGTGTCAGTCTTACATTTAATTACGAAAACATTGTGATTTTTTTAATTCTTTTTTACTTATTTTCAGCAACAAAAAGAAAGCCAAATCAACGGCGGCGCCAAGAAAAACAGCAGCGGCGCGCAAGGCTGCACCTGCACCATCAACGTCAAGCAACGTTGACGCTAAGGCGTGGTTATTCAGCGAGTCGGAGGACGAGCGCGAAGAGGAGCAGATCAGCAAGCGTGAGCATAACAGCGTGTACGCGAGGCGCGTCGCTGGCGGGTCGATCAGACGCAAGGCTCATCTGTCAGGTGATCTACTAGCGGAGCTACGACTGTTTAACCCGGACGAGGTCTGCGGCCTCGACGGTTACGAGAGGTGCGAAAAAGCAGTGGTGTGGCTCCGTTACACTGGAGACTCCAACTCGCCGGAGCTGCAAGCTTTGAAAAAGTTTTTAAAAATAGCTAAAACTAAGTTTACAGAAGAGGGCACATTTTTTAAAACCAAAAAGTAATATTTTTTGTCAGTTTTTTAAGATTTGTTTTTTTGATATGTGCCCTCTTCTATAAACTGGGTACATTTTATATCAGTACAACTACTTATAAAAATGATACTTGTATGATACTTTACTAAAACACTACTTAAATAAATAAATGATACTTCTTAGTGACAATTAATTATATTTTTAATTTTTAATCTTATGTCAACTAAAATCTGCTCTAAGTTTTAAACCTCAAAGCCTCTGTCCTAAATTTTTTAACTTGTTATGTTTTTTTTTATTTGTTTCCAATTCAATATCATGGCTAGATCAATATTTTGTTCAGTTTGCGATATCTCAGTAAAAAGTAAAGCCTTTTCTGCTCATTTAAAAAGTACAGTACATAAAAACAACACAGCTGTGAGCGAATGTGATGGTGTTGAGAAAGTTGCTAGCGCATTTCGAAGTCGAATTGCATCATATAGATTAAAATGTGAGTCGGAAGCCAGCACAAACGATGCAGAAGTGCTTCTGCCGGCTAAATTCTTGATGTGTTTACGAAAGCGCGTGCGTGCTTTGCTTTTAGCACGTATGCAAGCCCATAATAGTCTCAAGGTCAATTTTGAATTGTTTTCAGAATTCTTTTTACCCAAAAATGACTTACTATCTGTTAAATCTTTTGCTACAGAAAACATTGTCTTGCATCAAAGCTATAACTTTGAAGACTTATTTTCAAGAATAGTCCAATCAATAACAAAAAAAATTGACGAGTTTCAAGAAAAAGATAGTGGATGGGCATTTGTACGAAACCTTTACCTTGAAATAAATATAAACAAATATAATCCCTTAAGAGCTTCAAGTTATATTGAGTTACCAAAAAATATTAAATATAAAAGGGCTTGTATCAACATAAAAAACAATGACAATTTTTGTTTTTTGTGGTGCATAATGGCAGCTTTGTTTCCTGCCACAAGTAACGCGCAGCGAACATCTTCATATCCTCACTTTAGTACTGTACTTAACACACGGAACATGTCATTCCCTGTAGGATTCACTGACATAAAGGTATTTGAAAAAAATAACAAAAACATAAGTGTAAACATTTATGGCTTGAAAAATTCAAAAATTGTTCGTATATTCCCGTTGTGTTACACCATTATGTGTCACACTGTTACTCAACGGTAAAAAAATTACCGATAAGTTACACTGTGACTCAGTGCAACTGATTTTTTACCACTGGGTTACACTGTGACTCAACGGGAATCATTATTCCCTTTCAGTAACAGTGTAATCCTTTAGTTATTTATTATCGTCTATTCGTATGTTTATCACCCGTGCCACATTGAATCCGCGAATATATTTAATAGAATTCTAGACTTTCTTCGGGCTTCTAGACTTTAGTAGCAATAGTATAATTATTAAATGAAAATTGTATATTTACAAAGCAATCTTAATAGCAATTGGAAAGTTTTGCCTGTGATACTTGGTGTTCAAAGTACCAGGATAGCATGACCGAACAGAAGGTACTTAGTGTTGGACTACTATTTGATGCCCTATCGGTTACACCATTATATTGTTAAAACTATAAAATATATTGTTGTAGTAGGACTATAATATACTAAACATACATAATAATATTAATTTAAATACAAACATATAAAGATATAATACATCCAGACACTGAGCCAACCAATCTCCTCATCACAGAAATGTTTGCGTTGGGTGGGGATCGAACCCATGACTCTCCAAGCATTAGTCAGGAGCGCTAACCACTGAGCCACCGAGTCAGTTTAAGGCTTCTGACATGGCTTTGCTGAAATCTGCCTGGTAGCATCGGTTCCAACACTTAAACATGGTTTGCGAAGTACGAAAACGGTTGAGATTAAGCATTCACCCCATCAAAATCAAAAATCAAAATCAAAAATCTTTTTTTATTTAAGTAGATGCTTTACACATAATTTTAAATCGTCATATTTTTTCTATCTAGTACAAAGTTTCTACCACTCGGAACTTGTACACACTTGTATCCAGATTATGATCGTGTCTGTAGTCACTTAACATGAGTGTGATCGACGCGAGCACGAAACCCATACCCTACTAGGGTACACCGGGGCGAATCGGATCAACTTTACTTTGAGGTTAAATAAAAATAACTTCCGTTGGAAGATTTTTTTATTTATTATTTTAGCTTTAATCAGTATTTATTCTAGTTTAAAATTCATAATCATAAATTTGAATAGTACTGAAATCGAATTTCTGTGAACGAAAAACTGAAACTTGGGAAATATCCGATTCGCCCCCAATAGTTGGGGCGAATCGGATCATAATATATAGGGTGACTTTAAATTAGTTCTTGATACGAAAGGCTATGCATGTGCTCATGATAACAAACAACTTTCCCCAAGGAACCGATAGTCAAATCACAAAAAAAAATTTTGGACTCTTCATACTAATTTGGCCGCTCAGTTGCTAGATTTGTATGGAAAGACCAATTTTTTTTAGTAGAAGATATACAGTAATTAAATAGGGAACTCTTATAATAAATGGTTTTTAATGAAACAAAAAAAAAACATATTAATTAATGAATTAGGCATATAGTAATTGGCACGAAAATCCAGATAAATAGTCATTTATGTGGCACCATCCTATAAATGACAGAATTCAACACTCAAAGCTGAATTCAGTCCTCCGATGGTGGGTATTAAATTTAATCTCAACAGAAAATGTACATAGTGCCATACTCTTGACCAAGTTCTACTTCATATGAAGCATTAGTCTTATTTTTAACCTTCATAGTCTCATAAACCTTTTCAATATTTATTCAGTAACATCTCGTTTGTTAGCCTATTTTTATGAAGATTGTTCTTACTTTATGAGGTGATTCGCATTATCACAAGTTATTGTTAAACCCTAATGAAGAGAAAATAACTTATTTTATGAAGTTATTGTCAAGTGAATCATTATCCAACGTTTTCGAACAAGTCCGTTGCTACAATTACTGCATGTCCTCAATCTATTGTTTACAGATGGCTTGATTTTCTATTTTCCTCACATCTTATTAAAAATATTGAATTTGGTTATTTTGAACAAATAACCCACGGGAGCACATTAAGTCACGAGCAACGGCTTAACTACCTTGCGAAGTACGAAAACGTTCAAGATAAGTACCACTAACAGTCAAACTCATCCAGGTCTTGACCGTGTCTTTAGTCAGTTAACCTGTATGATCAACGCAAGCCCACTGAGTCATGACAACGGTTAAACTGCATTGCAAAGCACGGAAACGGTCAAGATAAGCGGACAGCCACTAGGCCACTGAGGCTATTCCATCAATGTCACAGAAGAAGCCCCAATCCCCTACTAGTTTAAACCTTAGGGGTATAAAGTACCAACAAAATTTTCTATTATAGAAGGCCCATACTAGGGCATCAAATCATAATACGGCTCTTTCTACCTTCTGTTTGGTTATGCTCTCCTGGTACTTTGGAACACGAAGTATTGCAGGCTCTTTTATAATGATTTGATTAGTTTTACTGATAAGACCATTGGCAAGAAAATTCCTACTGGTTTTGTAGTAAGTCTGTCTAATTCAACTGGTACCAGGACTATTCGGTAAGACTACTATATTAACACGTGTGACTCAACGGGAATTTTCGGCCCGTTGAGTAACACTGATACTCAACGGGAAAAAAAAATACCGTTGAGTCACACGTGTGACTCACCGGGAATTTTTTTACCGTTGTGTAACAGTGTGACTGAAACTGGTGTGACACAACGGGAATATAGGGGCCAAATGTTGGGCCTCTGTATAAAAGCGAGTTTCGAAAAAAACATCATGTTAATTTATTGTTTGTGGAAGATGGTCCTCGAACTCATTACTGTCTTATTAAAGATTTAGCAAAATTAGTTCGTCCTCAGTTAACTAAACATCATTCAAAAGTTTTTCTTTGTGAGCAGTGCATGATATTTTTCGATAAAAGCGATAAACTTAATTCTCACATTTGCAGTGGTGTAGCAACTGTACTACCTGATAAAGGAACTCATATTAAATTTGAACATTTTGAAAGATTACAAGACATGCCTTTTGTTATTTACGCTGACTTTGAATCTTTGTTGAAACCCACGAAAAGTACTGGAGACTCTAAAACAAATACATTAACTTTACAACAACACGTACCATCTGCATTTGGTTACTATATTGTGTGTTCATATGATAGTTCACTTAACAAATACGTTTCTTATCGAGGGGAAGACTGTGTTGATGAATTTATAAATAACCTTAAAAGCGATGTTAAAAATATTTCTTCAATATTTAATTCACCTATGCCTATGTCATTAACAGATAAAGACAAAGATAACTTTAAGAAAGCTAAATATTGTTTTCTTTGTAATGGTTTATTGTTTGAAGATAAAGTACGAGATCACTGTCATCTTACTGGACGGTATCGTGGTGCAGCGCATTCATACTGTAACATCAAATTTCGTTTACCGAATTTCATACCTGTATTCTTTCACAATTTATCAGGATATGACAGTCATCTTTTTATTAAACATTTAGGCGAAATTCCTGGTAAAATTAAAGTTGTAGCGAAAAATAAGGAAAATTATATTTCATTTACCAAAATGTTCGATCTTGATAATTGTCTTCCAGTACGTTTCGTAGATTCCTTCAAATTTTTGGGTACCAGCTTAGAGAAACTTGTGGTAAGTTTAAATGATGATGAATTTGTGCACATGCCTCGGTTTTTCCATAACTTTGAACATTTCAAATTATTGAGGCGAAAAGGAGTGTATCCCTATGAATATATGACAGATTGGAATACTTATGAAGAAAATGAACTACCACCCAAAACCTGTTTCTTTAGTAGAGTAACTGGTTCTAACATCTCAGATGAGGATTACACCCATGCTTTGCATGTATGGAATGTGTTTGATTTAAAATCTTTAGGAGAATACACGGACTTGTACTTAAAAACAGATGTAATATTACTTGCAGATGTTTTTGAAAACTTTCGCAGAGCTTGTAAATCGTATTACAAGCTCGATCCAGCATTTTACTTAACAGCTCCAAGTCTTAGTTGGGACGCTATGTTATTAAAAACTAATATAAAATTGGAATTAATTAATGACCTAGAAATTATGAAAATGATTAAGCAGGGTATACGCGGTGGTATATGTTTATGTTCTCACAGATATTCTAAGGCTAATAATAAGTACACAAGTGATTATGACCCAACAATAAAAGATAATTACATAATCTTCGTTGATTGTGTGAATTTGTATGGATATGCCATGTGCGCCTATTTGCCTCACTCTGGTTTTAAATTGTTAGAAAGAACGGAATTTGAACAAACAGACTTTTTTAAGGTCCCTGCAGATTCAAATTATGGATATATTTTAGAAGTAGATCTTCAGTATCCTGAAGAACTACATGATTCTCATAATGATTTTCCATTTTGTGCTGAAAAATTCACACCTCCTGGTTCCAAAAATTCAAAACTTATCCCAAATTTATATGATAAATACAATTACGTAATTCATTATGTTCATTTACAAATTTGTATCAAACATGGATTGAAACTTAAAAAAATTCATAGGGTTATTAAATTTAATCAAAGCCCTTTTTTGAAACAATATATCGACGTAAATACTGAATTGAGAAAAAAGGCAAAATCATTATTTGAACAGGATTTATTCAAATTGTTTATTAATAGCATATTTGGTAAAACATTAGAAGATGTTGAAAAAAGAGTTGATGTTAAAATGGTTAATGTATGGAATGATATGGAAAATAAAACGAAAAAAAGGACTTCTGTCGAGCAACTCATTGCAAGACCAAATTTCCACAGCGTAACAGTATTTACAGAAAATTTCGTAGCAGTTCAAATGAAGCCTGAAACAATAACTTTTGATAAACCAATTTATATTGGATTTTCAGTTTTAGAAATATCAAAAAGTCACATGTTTGATTTCCATTATTCTACCATAAAGCCTTACTATCAGGATAAAATCAAACTTTGTTATACTGATACAGACAGTTTCCTTTATTCTATCGAAACAAAAGATTTTTATAAAGATTTGAGAAATAATTTTCATACCTTTTTTGACACCAGTAACTATTCAGTGGACAATTCTTCTGGTATTCAGATTAAAAATAAAAAAGTTCCTGGATTTTTCAAAGATGAAATGGGGGGAGAAATCATAACTGAATTTGTAGGTTTGCGTTCCAAACTTTATTGTATTAAAACAAAGAAAGATGAATTAAAAAAAGCAAAAGGGGTACAGAAACGTGAAATTAGGAACATTCATTTAAAAGATTACTATGAAGTACTCATGAAAAATAGGATAATATATAAGAAAAATATAATATTTAAATCACTCAAACACGAGGTTTTCACCCAAGAACAAAACAAAGTAGCATTTTCTTCTAATGACGATAAACGTATTATTCAAGAAAACCGTATTTCAACCTCATCCTGGGGTCATTATGAAAGTTTTTTTTAAGTCAGTATCATTGTTTCAATGCACATAAGTACTTATCCTGTTATTAGTCCAGTCATCGAGGAGGTTGAGGTATGCATTAACTCCTCTGTCCGTAAAACTTTGCAGTATGATTAAGTAGATTCCATAGATGAGGTGTGACAAGGTATCCCGGAGATGTATGTTTTGGAAGTAGGTATTTTATACCTAAATATGAATATTGCTAATAACTCTTACCGAATAATTTCTCAATCTATTATTCCAACGCGATATGTTAGTGCTAGTTTGTTATTATATGTATGTAAAACTGTCCAAAACTTTTTCGAACTTTTTAACTTCGATATTTATCAAAATTTGTTATTTTGCTATAATTACCAAGGTATAATTTCTCGGTAAATTTTTATTTTTTACTATGGTTTTATACCTCATAAGACTTTTCTATGTGTAAGTATCCAAAACATTTTCCTATAGGAACGTAATGTTATAGTTTCCGTAAAAATGCTCACGGCTCATAATTTCTCAGTCCAGTTTATTCCTTCAGAAGTCACAATTTACAGAAGTAAACAGTTTTTTAAAACTATCCAATGAAATTTCGGCAAAATAGTAGTTTTAGAATTTCTTTAGATAATACGTTTATTAAACATTTACGGCTCACGGGGCGGCGGCGAACGTAGACGCGATGCGCGCGGCATCCGCTTGAGGTCAGACAATGACGCGATACATACATCTACATTCATTTGAAAAACATTCGATATACTTTGCTTTGCTAGGAAGGGTGCCGATATTTTTTTACTGTAAAGGATAAAGAGTTTAGATTTTTCCTTGACTATTGAATATGTGTAACTAATAATATATATAATATATAACTATTGTTTTTTTTTGCATTTTATGTACCGTTCAGTAAAAAATAAAATTTTACTATTGTTCCCCCGTCTGATACGTACGGATATTAGGCTATGTAGGTATGCTCGTCACCTAAGACTGAATTCAGAAGACGCACAACGCGGGTGCGATTTACCCTATTAACCTATTGACTAACATACTATATAGGATAAAACATCGTTTTTACTATAGCTATGTTAATTTTCTTAACAAAACGGTATTTTAAATAGTTCTTATATCACTTAGTATTTACATTGTGATAAAAGATTACTTATAACTTAATCCGGTAGTTGACTGCTAGTCATTTTCAGTTACTTTTTTATCAAATGCCCGAGCACTTGACAGAGCACTCGCCCGAGCACTTGCCCGAGCACTCGACCTAACACTTGACCGAGCACTCGACCGAACACTTGACCGAGCACTCGACCGAGCACTCGCCCGAGCACTTGACCGAGCACTCGACCGAGCACTCACCCGAGCACTCGCCCGAGCACTTGACAGAGCACTCGCCCGAGCACTTGCCGAGCACTCGACCGAACACTTGACCGAGCACTCACCCGAGCACTTGACCGAGCACTCGACCGAACACTTGACCGAGCACTCGCCCAAGCACTTGACCGAGCACTCGCCCGAGCACTTGACCGAGCACTCGCTCTAGCACTCGCCCCATAACTTGTGCTCTTGCACTCGCCCGAGCACTTGACTGAGCACTCACCCAAGCACTTGACCGAGCACTCGACCGAACACTTGACCGAACACTCGCCCGAGCACTTGACCGAGCACTCGCACTTGACCGAGCACTCACCCAAACACTTGACGGAGCACTTGACCGAGCACTCGACCGAGCACTCACCCGAGCACTCGCCCGAGCACTTGACAGAGCACTCGCCCGAGCACTTGCCGAGCACTCGACCGAACACTTGACCGAGCACTCACCCGAGCACTTGACCGAGCACTCGACCGAACACTTGACCGAGCACTCGCCCAAGCACTTGACCGAGCACTCGCACTTGACCGAGCACTCACCCAAACACTTGACGGAGCACTCGACCGAACACTTGACCGAGCACTCGCCTGAGCACTTGACCGAGCACTCGACCGAACACTTGACCGAGCACTCGCCCGAGCACTCGACCGAGCACTCGCCCGAGCACTTGACCGAGCACTCGACCGAGCACTCGCCCGAGCACTTGACAGAGCACTTGCCCGAGCACTCGCCCGAGCACTTGACCGAGCACTCGCCCGAGCACTTGACAGAGCACTCGCCCGAGCACTTGACCGAGCACTCACCCAAGCACTTGACCGAGCACTCGCACTTGACCGAGCACTAACCCGAGCACTCGACCCGAACACTTGACCGAGCACTCGCCCGAGCACTTGACCGAGCACTCGACCGAACACTTGACCGAGCACTCGCCCGAACACTTGACCGAGCACTCGCCCGAGCACTTGACCAAGCACTCGACCGAACACTTGACCGAGCACTCGCCTGAGCACTTGACCGAGCACTCGCCCGAGCACTTGACCGAGCACTCGACCGAGCACTCGCCCGAGCACTCGCACTTGACCGAGCACTCGCCCGAGCACTTGACCGAGCACTCGACCGAACACTTGACCGAGCACTCGCCTGAGCACTTGACCGAGCACTCGACCGAACACTTGACCGAGCACTCGCCCGAGCACTTGACCGAGCACTCGCCTGAGCACTCGACCGAACACTTGACCGAGCTCTCGCCCGAGCACTCGACCGAGCACTCACCCAAGCACTTGACCGAGCGCTCGCCCGAGCACTCGACCCGAACACTTGACCGAGCACTCGCCCGACCACTTGACCGAGCACTCGACCGAGCACTCGCCCGAGCACTTGACAGAGCACTCGCCCGAGCACTCGACCGAGCACTCGCCCAAGGACTTGACCGAGCACTCGACCGAACACTTGACCGAGCACTCGCCCGAACACTTGACCGAGCACTCGCCCGAGCACTTGACCGAGCACTCACCCAAGCACTTGACCGAGCACTCGCACTTGACCGAGCACTCGCACTTGACCGAGCACTTGACCGAGCACTCGCCTAAGCACTTGACCGAGCACTCGACCAAGCACTCGCCCGAGCACTTGACCGAGGACTTGACCGAGCACTCGACCGAACACTTGACCGAGCACTCGCCCGAACACTTGACCGAGCACTCGCCCGAGCACTTGACCGAGCACTCGCCCGAGCACTTGACCGAGCACTCGCCTAAGCACTTGACCGAGCACTCGACCAAGCACTCGCCCGAGCACTTGACAGAGCACTCGACCGAGCACTCGCCCGAGCACTTGCCCAAGCACTCGCCCGAGCACTCGACCGAGCACTCGCCCGAGGACTTGACCGAGCACTCGACCGAACACTTGACCGAGCACTCGCCCGAACACTTGATCGAGCACTCGCCCGAGCACTTGACCGAGCACTCGACCGAGCACTCGCACTTGACCGAGCACTCACCCAAGCACTTGACCGAGCACTCGCACTTGACCGAGCACTCGCCCGAGCACTCGACCGAGCACTCGCCCGAGCACTTGACCGAGCACTCGCCTAAGCACTTGACCGAGCACTCGACCAAGCACTCACCCGAGCACTTGACCGAGCACTCGACCGAGCACTCGCCCGAGCACTTGACCAAGCACTCGCCCGAGCACTCGACCGAGCACTCGCCCGAGGACTTGACCGAGCACTCGACCGAACACTTGACCGAGCACTCGCCCGAACACTTGACCGAGCACTCGCCCGAGCACTTGACCGAGCACTCGACCGAGCACTTGACCGAGCACTCACCCAAGCACTTGACCGAGCACTCGCACTTGACCGAGCACTCGCCCGAGCACTCGACCGAGCACTCGCCCGAGCACTTGACCGAGCACTCGACCGAGCACTCGCCCGAGCACTCGACCAAGCACTCGCCCGAGCACTTGACAGAGCACTCGCCCGAGCACTTGACCAAGCACTCACCCAAGCACTTGACTGAGCACTCGCCCGAGCACTTGACCGAGCACTCACCCAAGCACTCGCCTGAGCACTTGACCGAGCACTTGACCGAACACTCGCCCGAGCACTTGACCGAGCACTCACCCAAGCACTTGACCGAGCACTCGACCGAACACTTGACCGAACACTCGCCTGAGCACTTGACCGAGCACTTGACCGAACACTCGCCCGAGCACTTGACCGAGCACTCACCCAAGCTCTTGACCGAGCACTCGCCCGAGCACTCGCCCGAGCACTTGACCGAGCACTCGCCCGAGCACTTGATCGAGCACTCACCCAAGCTCTTGACCGAGCACACGACAGAGCACTAGCCCGAGCACTCGCCCGAGCACTTGACTGAGCACTCGACCGAGCACTTGACCGAGCACTCGACTGAGCACTCGACCGAGCACTCGCCCGAGCACTCACCTAAGCACTTGACCGAGCACTCGACCGAACACTTGACCGATCACTCGCCTGAGCACTTGACTGAGCACTCGCCCGAGCACTTGCCCCATAACTTGTGCGCTTGCACTCGCCCGAGCACTCGCCCGAGCACTTGACTGAGCACTCGCCCGAGCACTTGTATGACCGGGCAATTGAGCACTTGTCTGAGCACTTGTGCGCTTGTACGTGCACTTGTACGAGCACTTTGCGAGCTTTACTTTTGAAATAGGTCTATAATTGTCAACCTGATTTGAGTGTTCGTACAAGTGCTCGTACAATTGCTCCGACAAGTGCTCGTACAAGCGCACAAGTGCTCGGACAAGCAAGTGCTCGGACAACTGCACCGACAAGTGCTCGTACAAGCGCACAAGTGCTCGGGCGAGTGCTCGTTTAAATGCTTGGTCAAGTGCTCGGTCAAGTGCTTGGGTGAGTGCTTTGTGAAGTGCTCGGCCAAGTGCTTAGTCAAGTGCTCAGTCAAGTGTTCGGTCGAGTGCTTGGGTGAGTGCTTTGTCAAGTGCTCGGTCAACTGCTGGGCGAGTGCTCGGTCAAGTGCTCGGTCAAGTGCTTGGGCGAGTTCTCGGTCAAGTGATCGGTTAAGTGCTTGGGCGAGTTCTCGGTCAAGTGATCGGTTAAGTGCTCGGGTGAGTACAAGCACACAAGTTTTCGGGTGAGTGCTCGGGCGAGTGCTCGGACGAGTGCTCGGACGAGTGCTCGGTCGAGTGCTCGGTCGAGTGCTCGGTCGAGTGCTCGGTCGAGTGCTCGGACGAGTGCTCGGTCGAGTGCTCGGTCGAGTGCTCGGTCGAGTGCTCGGACGAGTGCTCGGTCAAGTGCTCGGTCAAGTGCTCAGGCGAGTGCTTGGGTGAGTGCTCGGTCAAGTGCTCGGTCAAGTGCTCAGGCGAGTGCTTGGGTGAGTGCTCGGTCAAGTGCTCGGTCAAGTGCTCAGGCGAGTGCTTGGGTGAGTGCTCGGTCAAGTGCTCGGGCGAGTGCTCAGTCAAGTGCTCAGGTGAGTGCTCGGTCAAGTGCTCGGGCGAGTGCTCGGTCAAGTGTACAAGTGCTCGTACAAGTGCTCGAACAAGTACTCGGACAAGTGCTCGTACAAGTGCTCAGACAAGTGCTCCTACAAGTGCTCCCGAATTGCTCATTTCTATCCTCAAACCACCCCCTTTATGGGGTCCTTCCATCACCCTCCCCCTCCCTGCGATGACTGTTACGCGGATATCACACTGAGGCAGAAATCGGACGGGAGCGCGAAGCGATGAATTTCGCATGCGGAAACCGTCCGGTGGAGCGGAACGCTGCCACTCCACCGGACGGTTTCCGTCCGAAGCTGCAGTGCACGACGAAGGCTCGGATTCTGTCCCACCGGACGGTTTTCGTCCGGATTCCGTCGTAGACAAAAATCCGGACGGTACTGGGGTGCAGTGGTATACCTTGTATAATTTTTTGCATAGTCCTTTGTATGGGTTTGTATGGGCATAAATAAATGAAAACCGGTTAAGTGCGAGTCAGACTCGCGCATGATGGGTTTCGTACCATCGTACAATATTTGGAATTCCACCAAAAATACGTTTGTTGTGTCACCCTACCAGCCTCTTTAATGTTTGTTTTTTTAATTTTTTTATGGCATAGCTGAAAAACGAGCAGATGGATCACCTGGTGGTAAGCGATTACCGCCGCCGATAGACACCCGCAACACCAGAGGAGTTACAAGTGCGTTGCCGGCCTTTGTTGTTATAGTGGCAACAGAAATACACACTGTGAAAATTACAGCTATCTACCTATTACGGTTAAAGACGGACAGACGGACAGTTAATAGGGTCCCGTTGACTTTGTGTACGGAACTCTAAATAATGATACTAATCCTTGTTTTTTTTTATTAAATTATTAAAGTACTGAAAAACGTGGACCATTTTATTTCAGTAACTTTGCTGCCTTTTGGTGTAATAATGTACTTTGGTACTAACTTGAAATATATACTGGTTTATAAATATGAATAAAAAATCTTTTTGTAATAGAGCTTTTGTTATTAATTATACAATTATTATTAATTATTTATATTAATAATTACAATTAATAATTCATAAAATTATAAACCTGAAATAAAATATTACAATAATTAGCTATGTTGTTCTAGATCCGTATCCGCATAAAAATCCGCATTGAATATTGCGGATGTCAAAATTTATGCGGAAGCTCCATATTTACGGATGCGGATGCGGATATTAGCAACATCTCTGATTAAAAAGATTTATTTTTGTTTTTATATTATTTTATTGTATTTTTTAGCTTTCGTACTATGGCGCTGACCGCCGCTGTACGTATAATATTTTTTTCATTATTAATAGGTACCTAACAAGTTATTTGATGTTGATGTTTTGTAATCTATATTTAACAGCCTTTTAGTGAGGTTTTTTGTCTGTGGAATACCTACATACGCGTGAATTTTGTGCAGATCAAACGAATCCAAGCATATTTTTTTGAAACTATTATTATACAAAATAAAGTGCGAAAAGGTCGGAAATGGGTAGCGGCCGGCAAACGGGTCGCGTGACCTTACGTACGTGTGTGACGCTTTATACATATGAGTTTAATGTATCGAAATTTTATTGGATAACCTGAAATACTGTTTATATTTATTATTATGTATCGTATGTATAAATAAAAATGGACTGAGAAATTTTACATAATTAATTATTGCATAAAAACTATTATGTTATGATCTTAAAGGAAAATCTTTTGGATACTTATACAAAAAGATGTCCAATAAGATATTAAAGTATACTGAAAAATAAAAATTAACCGAGAAATTATTCATCGGAAGTAAAATCGAAAAATCAAGTTTTGCTTAACTTAAGCGTCACAAACGTCGAAAAAGTTTTGGATACTATTACATACGCGTGCCATTAAGTTACTACTAACGAATAGTACAGAAATATTCGATCGAGCAATTATCCACCGAATTTTAAATGCAATTTTCATGTTTAGGTATAAAACACCTACTTCCAGCCACAAAATCTGTTGGCTTCTTTGTCATCTTCCATCTATACACTATCCTTCACAATCGTACAATGTTTCATTGACAGAGAAATTAATGTTGGGGTCTCCATACAAAGAAACTCCTCGATGACTGGGCTATATAGTAAAGTTCAGCTCACATCAGAGGACACTGATTGATCTAGCCACGAACGAAAGTTATTTATTTGACTGTGTTATATCACCACGTGCCTATTTAAAACATTAAAATTTATAATTTAATAGTTTAAACATAAGGACAAAACATTGAGGCGATCGTGATAACATCCTTCAAGTGCAAGTGCAAATTTATTATAATCATAATATACATATAATATTATAATAATTTTTTTTTTAATAATTGTTCCTATGCATGTGGTCATTAATGAACACCGTTTAGTATATAAATTACTTAAGAAATTTTGTTAAATGCGATATGTTACATTTATTTTAGCGCCTCTAAGTAGGTATATACTATGAAATAATTTGTTTAGTGATTACCTAAATATTGTACTTGGTAATATCCTTCTTTTTAGATAGATTTTTACCTAATAAAAACCAATTACTAAAACGATTGCCTTTATGTTTTGTAACACTTACTCTTTTTGTGAAAACATTAAATGTGCAAGCCTCTTTCATGTTCGAACATGTTGGTAATATAATACCGCAGGTGCGCAAATATTAAATTGATACTTATACCTAATTATTTAAGTGCATGCACAAACATGCTCATGAAAGGCATTGCATTAACAAAATAATCAGAATGCTGACTTGCTACAATGAAATAAGTTACTCGAACCTGCGAAACCGTTACCCTATTATTCAGTCTCTATCGAAGCGTCACGGACGAACCACCTTCATATTCCAGTGCTGGTACTACGGGTAGTGAACTACCTGTATCTTGAATTCAGAGGTATGGACTTGATTTATTTTAAAATAATTGAATAGGTAGTTATTAATGAAATAAAATCTGTGTTAACATTTTTGTATTTTTTGTTTCAGAAGATGGACCCCATTTCAAAGGAGCCAGGTTTAAAATATATTTTTGACCTTCCCAGTCCAGAAGCACCCTGCTCAGTCTGCGAAGAATCAAGCCTCTTTCAGCCCTCGTCCTCCAAAGTGAAAAGCACAGCGAAAAGACGTGACCGAAAACAGCAGCCATATTATGTCCAGAGAAAATCGAACCACAGTGCCTTATCATCATCCTATGTAATCAGCAAAGAAGTGGGAAAGGGTCGCCGTCTCATCAAAATTGAAATAATTGATACTACAGAGTCACCACAGCACGATAAGGATGCAGAAGAAGGAGTTACTGTGGTTAGCGCGCAGTACATCGTAAAAGAAGCGATGGACGATATTATGGACCAGACTGAGGCTCTTGTCCATAATATTTCTAAAAAATTATGTGGATATAGTTTTTATGTTTTTTAAGACTTTTTACTAAGCTAGTATTTTATAAGTTATTGTACTAGATAGTTTAAATTAAATAAATAAATAATATAATATTAATTAAACTGTATTCTTTTATTTTTTAAATAAGATTGGGTAGGAAAAAACAAAAAGCTGTAACTTTTCAATAATTTATTTAGTAATTACATTACAGTACGAATTATAAATATAATAATTATTAAATAATATAGGTAACGCTAATGAAATAGATTAAATTGATACATATTGTTTTCAAAATACCACTTTCTCATACATAATACATTCTTGAGAGCACAATAATTAACATGATACGCACAATTAAAAAATAGTTTACCTTTACAGAATCTTTCGTATAAGGTTTCCAGTTTAGGACATCCTTTTTCACCAATGTCTATAATGTTACATTCATGACTTAGTTGTTTTATCCAGTTTATTTTTTCCTTTCCTTTAACCAAAACACATTTATTCACTAATATAGCTTTCGTCATTCTATTAAATTCCTGATAATCAATAAAGCCCTCGTTCCATAATATACGTCTGTTCTTTTCGATCCAAGTCACTTGTCTTCTCTCTTCATAGTTTAGTTTCGAATATGGATATGGAGATTTGACTAAGAATGATTGAGTATACTCTGCTGTCGCTAAAGCTAATTCTTTTACGATAAAATTATTGGAGTGATCTTTGAAACCTTGAACGTCTACAAAAATAATATCATTCATGATATCTTCTTTACCACACTACTCAATGGTTTGTACTCTATAACACAATCGTTTAAAATAAGGCAGTAAGCTGTCGTTTGTTCAGGTAAGTCAGTTTGGCTTTCTATCTCAAGCCTTACATCCACGGAGCCTCCTGACTTTAAGCAGTCTACTTGACGTGAACAGTCAATCACAAATAAAGGTGCTTTTGTTTTAAATTCTTCAAAAGTTAACAACGGTTCCGGTCGACGACCATAATAATACTGTTGAAATTTAGCATATTGCTCGTATATTAAGGAATAATTATTATTAGCAAAACTTATGTTCATATTTTCATAGGGGTAATATCGACGCAAAAAAGCGGAAACGTAGTAACCCGCACCTAAGTCAAATTTTTTTTATTGCAGATTCGGAATCAGAAAATTTTTCTGCGTCGATTGGTCCGGGTCCTGTGGTTCTACGATCAATAGAAAATTTTGTACAGCGTTGAAATTTCCCCGATTTTTGTGATTTACTATTTCAATATTTGCTGTAAACAGCATAAAAAATGTATTTTTTTATCATTTTGCATTTACACCAATTCATGTTTTGCAAATTATATGATCCCGGTAGTAACAGCGCTGTTGAAAGTTTGAGCAGTGTGGGTTACAGCGTTTTTGCATATAAGAAAATAGTAAATCACGACGTTTACTACAATTGATAGATAATAAATTGTTAGTCGTCGTGGTTTACTACAAATTACAAAAACTTGGTAATCTATAAAGTTTCATTTACACCAATTCAAAAATTCCATTTAGTTAGGATTTTGGTATTTATGTCCTTTATAATACAGTTATCGAGTGGTGATTTTGAACATACTACCATTATAACACGCGCTCGTGCCTGTTTGATTGGCGGCTTACCGCGCCGCTCAGTCACCGCGCGACAGTCGAACGAGAGTGTTGTGTTTGCTGTAACCGAGTTTCTTCGAGTGACTGGAATCGTTTCTAAACGTAAGTACGGTGAATTTCAGTTATTAGAAGTAAAATCAAATTGAGAATGGCAATTGATGAGTTTGGTATTTAATGTTTTACTGAACCTATAAGTTTAGTTAAAGGTTAGATCAAGAACTGTAAAATCTTATTATTCGGTTCAGATTATCACTTATAAAATAACTAAGAAGGTATCTTATTTAGTTTTTTTTATCCCCGACCAAAAAAGCGGCGTTAATAGTTTTAAACCTTTGTCTGTCTGCATGTGTGTGGCTGTCTGTGGTATTGTAGCCCGCAAACGGGTAGATCGATTTATATACCGTTTTTAACCCCCTCAACAAAAGATATTAAAAGTTTGAAGTTTTTTCGGTCTGTATGTGGCTACCACATAGATACATAGATTTCAATGTGGTTTAGTTTGAATTATTGTTTGCAATAAATACACAAAACGTCACGTTCATCAAATTTATCAAATCTATTTTAATATGTGTACTCTTTTTTGATAACTAAAAAGAGACAGTTTACAAATTGTAGCCCACTTTGTTATGCACTTATCTATAGTCAAGTCAGAAGTCTCAACTTCAAAAAATTAACGAACTTATTGCTGTGAAACTCAACTTTAAACTAAATCAAGTTCGTTCTCTACTTTAGTTAGTGAAAACTAAGAAATGGCTAATTCTATGTTATTTTCAGATGTCCAAACGCCGACGCGAGTGGAAAGAATCGCTCCAAACAACACCAAAGAAAAAAGGAAAAATCAAAATTTTAAAAGACGAAACCTACAGATCCGTGAAAGGGCAAATGGTTCTTGTATCTCCTC
The DNA here is from genome assembly GCA_958295455.1 of Coleophora deauratella. Taxonomy (NCBI): domain Eukaryota; kingdom Metazoa; phylum Arthropoda; class Insecta; order Lepidoptera; family Coleophoridae; genus Coleophora; species Coleophora deauratella. The sequence goes on along the minus strand of OY282409.1, from coordinate 4,170,567 downwards.
AGAGTAGAAAAATAGAAACAAATAATATTAATAATACTATACAAAACTGCAACATTACACTTAAACCGGAGACTAGTGATAGCAAAACTCTTCAACATAAAACTTTGGAAAGGGAAACTAATAATAATACGCTTCAAGACTGTAATAAAACACTACAAACAGAAAGTAATAGTCGTCAAGACTGCAATGAACCATTACTCATGACTCCTCATCAATCATCACAAAAATTTGGTACAGAAAATTTAACCCCAACGTTCAGGAATCCAGATATTTTTTTAGCTGAAACCAAAGAAGTATTAAAAAGTCTAACACCTGTTAAATTATTTCCTATACCTTCTGAAACACAGCCAAAACAAAACTTTATAATAATTCCGCCGTGCCACATAGAAAAAGATGACGAAATCGGACGTGATTTCAGTAATTTAAATAATAATATACAATCAATGTTGATTGAACACAATTGTGAAGAAAAGAGTTTTTCTGAGACATGTTTTCCAGAATGTGAAGAGCCTTCAAATGAAATTAACAAAACAAATGAAACAATAAATTGTGATAACAGTGCATTCACAATCCAAATAGAAGTAGAGCATAACAGTAGTCTAGAGAAAAATGGAAAATGTAGTTCGTCAGAATTGATGAGTGTGATAAATAACGATATTTTTGAAACAGCTGATCAAAATTCTGCACCCGAAACAAAAACTATAAACAAAATTGAAATTATTACGAACGACAGTGTTGTTAATGAAGGTCAGTATTACTTAGTTGTAAATAATATATATTTTATTACAAATAAATTGATTAATTATCTAAATTAAACTTTTTATATGCGCAAACGGTTATTTTTTTATAATATTGAATTTAATGTGTTTTGTTACATTACTCAATTTCAGAAACTAAAAATATAACGGAAAACAACAATAACAACGAGGCAGATGATTTGTCAAAAAATTACTGTAGTTTCAATGAAGATAACTCTCATGCTAGTAATATTGTAGAAAGATGTGTTAAAATTAGTGTGAACGCTGAAATATATGATGAGCCTCGAAAGAAGAATATAGAGAGAAATCGAAATGATGATATTGTGATGCAACACAATATTGTTGATGAAGATGAAATAGTTGTAACACCTGAAAATAAGCCGATCAATGTTAATACACCCAGCTCATCTAAATTTTCAGATGAAGGTATAATGCTTTTATTTAAAATTCAAGTGAAACTTTTCCTAATTTATGATGATAATAATGATTATTGTTCATTTTTACTTTACCACTAATTTAATCAAATATCTATTTTATGCTAAACAAAACTCAAGAGTAAAAAAGTCCAGAAGAAATGTGAATTACAATAAATCTTACCTCGATTAAATGTCAGATGAAGATCTTGACCAACTCTTATTAGATGAGGCGTTCCCTTCCGAGGCTTCAAGCGAAAAATACTATACTGAAGAAAGCTCAAGCTCAAATGATGAAGAAAAAGGTTTGTATTATCTTCTAAATATTTTCATAAGATTATAGTATAGTTATATTAATTTATTATTACTTGCAGATAAAAAAGGGAAAGGTAAAAACAAAAAAAGCAGTAAAAAGATCAGGAAAAATATTACTTTAAAAAGAAATACAGAAACAGAAAGCTCAGACTTTAATGATGAAGAAAAGGGTTGGTATTATTTTCCTTAAATGAACAGAAAGAAAATGTTATTTTTATACAATTATTTACGTTAGTGACATGAAAAACTCCCATCTATTTATTAAATTATTACTTACAGATAAGAAGAACAAAAGTAAAAAGAAACGAGACAAGAAAAAGATAAAGAAAGACGATGAAATAAAAAGAAACACTGAAACAAAGGATGATCATAATATTAAAATTGAGAAAAGCATGACGAAAACTGCTATTTCATTAGAAAATAAAAAAAGAGGCAAAAAGGTGAAGCTTATTCCAATGCTAAAGGAGAATTAGTTGAAGGTAAATCAATTAAACCTAATCCATGTAAAGGAAAAAAATGTGGCAACGAGTGTGGTAATATATCTGAGGAAAAGCGTCAAACTTTATTCTTATATTTTTGGAATCTTGGCAGTAACCAAAGAAGAAAAGACTGGATAGCTCAGTGTGCTGTAAAAAAGGCTATTAGGAGGCCAAACAAAGACAACAATATTAGGAGTTGCGCTTATAACTACTTTATAAATGAAAGCGAAGGTCGAAGGAAAGTTTGTCAAAAGTTTCTTATAAGTACGTTGGACGTAACTCAACGATTTATTCTCTACACATTGGAAACGATGATGGATGGATACGCAAAAACTGATGAACGTGGAAAAAATGGTGGGCATAATAAAACTAAGGAGGAAGTCTTAGAACATGCAAGAAAATTTGTAAAATCGTTGCCTACGATGCCGTCGCATTATTGCCGAAAAGATTCGAAGCGATTGTATTTCCCCGAAGAATTTAGAAATGTGAGTAACCTATATCGCATTTACAAAAACAACTGCAAAGAAAGCGGTATTAAAGGAATGACTTTTCAGGTCTTTAGGACCTGGTTTAAGAAATCATATAATATTGGATTTCATATGCCAAAAAAAGATAAATGTTTCTTATGTACAAACAATAACACAGAGGTAGTAACAACCGAAGAACAAAAAGAAAAAACAGAAATACATGTAAAAGAAAAAGATGAATCATATAAAAGATTTAAATACCATAAGAATTTACACAAAAAGGATAAGACTATAATATGTGCAAGTTTTGATATGCAAAAAGTGTTAAATACTCCATACGGAGATTCAATGATGCTGTACTACAGTCATAAATTGGCGGTATATAATTTTACGATATATGAAAGTACTACTAGGAAAGGATACTGCAACGTATGGACAGAGACAGATGCAAATCGTGGTGCTAACGAAATATGTACATGCTTATATAATTACATCAAAGACTTAGACTCATGTGGCTCGGTAAAAACTTTACTGCTCTACTGCGATTCCTGCTATGGCCAAAATAAAAACAAGTTTGTGCTTAGCATGATCCGATACACCCTGTCTCAGTGCAATAATATAAAAACCATTCAAATCAATTATTTGATTCCTGGCCATACTTATATGCCAGTCGATAGCGTCCACGCTACAATTGAAACGAAAATAAGAAAAGCTACAGTATGGGCGCCGTCGCAATGGCCAACTATTATGGAAATCGCACGTCAAGATCCTGAGCCATATAGAGTCGAAGTACTCAAAGGTAAAGATTTTATTGGATTTGATGACATTGTGAGCGCCACATTCAAAAAAAATCAAAAAATTTCAGTTTCTAAATTGAATATTGCGACTTTTAAGAAACATGAACCCAATATGATATACACTAAAAATTCAATGTTGCCTGACGCTGAAACTATAAAGATTCCTTTACTTCCATTAAAAGACAGGCCTGGCTTGAAGATAAATCTATATCCTACACAATTAGGAATATCTGAAAAAAAATACAAAGACTTGAAAAATCTAGTTGATAAAAATATTATTCCTTCAATTGATTTAATGTTGAAACCTGAAAAAGAACTTAATTAATATTAGCAATTGATATTAGCAATTTTGATAACTGTATTAAGTATGAAACACGTCTGTATAAACCAGAAATAACGTATAATAATTGTTGGGTTACCCTATAATATAATAGTATTTTTTTTTAAATGGAGGCTATACAACTTCAATAAGTTTAGAAGTCATGGTGTTAATTTTTTGTTTAAGTTGATTTTATTTTATATTTTTTAATAAAGCTATGATGCTGATTTCTATGAATGTTCATAGTGATTTTGAACTGATTGTTGTAATAAATATTTCAAAACGTCATTAAAAAAATGTGATTCTATACTTACATTGTTTCAATTTTACTATCCTTTCTCATTTCTGACAGTAAAGACATTTCAGTGTTCGTGGTTACATATATATTTGCATTTAAGTCAAATCAAGGCAATTGAAATTATGTTGTTATAAGTAGTTATACCAATATGGCTTAACAAAAAAATTGCTGATTCGGAGTCGCCTATACATTTATCTGTTTCATTTACAGCATTTAATTATAACAAAATAAAAAGTGATTATGCTGTAACCCACATAAACATAGATCAAAAGTAACTTCTAGTAGATTTAAGGAATTCGATTTGATAGGCGATAACAAAATACATTTTCGTTCAAAGAACGGCTCTTGTAAGTGCAATAATAAGAGAGATATGATTTTTTTTCTAAAATCTTAAAAGTTTTTCGGCTCTGGTGAACACTTTCCATTTTGTGGGTTACTACGTTTCCGCTTTTTTGCGTCGATATGTAGAATTCAGAAATACTTTAACATCACGCAGATAACAGTGATCAAACTGTGACATGTCCTTATGAATATTATTTTTTCTATTAGTTTGTAGACCTAAAATTATATATCTCGGTTTTTCTATCTGGGATGAGGTTTTTATCGACCAAGTATGTTTCGATGTTTTTGGAAGTAATGGATACTCGTGCAAATCCCAATTTCGAAATACAATTTGAATAGGACGATCTTTTTCTAAATGACGAAGTAAATTAATCCTTTCCCGATCTGAAACTTTAATGTGTGGGACACGCCAAACTATCTTGCGTATTGTAATATCCTCTACAACTTCCCCCGTATTAAATTTAATTGCATTTAAATTAGTATTGTTTCTTAATAGAATCAATTCATGTTTACAGTTAATGATGATTTTGTTATAATCTTCAGCAAACCCTAGTACTTTGTTTAGTGGAATTGATACCGAAAACTCGGATTGTGGGTGTTTTATACCATCAACGCTCCAACCCCAGTATTTAGACATTTTAGCTTCACTTTCATTCATTGATAAAATAGACTTCATAGTGGTTGTGATTCCTGCGTTTTTCACTTTGTCTATTTCTATTCCGTTTAATTCATAACGTATATCTTGAAAGAGATAAAGTATCGCATTATTCGTAAAATGAAAATATGGCAACGCCGTCTTCGTTTGTTCGTTCTGAGCTCGAATAATACCTTCGACATAAAGCGTACTTGCTGCCGGTAGTAGATATAAATCTTGTTGATTAATCGGTATGCGGATTTCATCATTGTGATTAAAACTAGACACGTAAGGCTTATAAGAATGAAACTCATAACTTTCTATTGAGTTGTCATAAGTAAGAGGATCTGTCACATTTAGGATGTTCATTTTAGTAATCCAATTAACTTCAAAAATTTCTTGTTTTCTTGTGTTAATTTTATACGTGGATTTGTTTTCCTTTTTTGTTTAGATGTTTTCGGAGATGTTATCCTTCTGGTATCAGTATGTCTACTGAGTGAATGTGGAGCTGGTACTGAATATTTATGAAAATTTATCATTTTCTTCTAAGATGGAGATATAACTGTACTTCTTCTCCTCTCAAATTAACTGTTTCGTTATAAGAATCCAAGATTCTTATATTTATACAACTAATACTGTTTTGATTGACTGGAAAATAAATAATATTTTTTGGAATTTCAATGATTCTGTAGCCTGGTGGAACATTAGGTACAAACTCGTGAATTATATGAGAGGGATTTCCGTTTACAAAAGAGCCACTCACAATATCACATTCGACTCGAAGCACGGTTGTTGATAGAATGTTAATAGGATAGTGGGATTCATGTAATTTATTAGCTTTTAGAGTATCATTTCCAAATCCCAATAATTTTCCAAGAGAATTTTTATTTTCAAGGTGTATATCTTTTGTACAGGTAAGTGCGGTTTTTAAAGTATTATTGTTACAAGACAATTTCAATGAACAATCTTTAACACTTTTTTGCAAAAAATCACTAAGGTCGCATAGTTCATACGATCCTTCAGGTACTTCTACGACCTCGTTATCTCCATAAAAAAAAATGTTATTTCTTTTATCTATGTTCGGTATAGAGTTAAATGTGGATAAATATAGAAGCCCACACTCATATTGCCCATCTAGCTGAAGTGGAGGCGAGTAATTCGTAGTCAGAGACGATGAAGTGCTGGATATTGACAGTGTGAAAGACATTTTGAGAATGGTACTAGTTATCACTATAATCTTATTTTATACCCATATCATTCCAAAAGTTGTTAAGGAAAGCCAAGCATAAGTGACCGCAGTTGACAGTATTGAAACTCTGATAATTATTATAATTATAAAATATATTGCACTTTTTTAAATGTTCAACCAACTCTAAAGGAGGTTTCAAGTCTCCAAAACTATCAAAATATTCACAAAATTTATTTATTTTAACGTAGGCTACCCAATGAGTTCCGTTGTTTTTAAAACTATCCAAATTAAGAACTGCACATTCTATTTTTCTGGGTTTCTTCGGCAGGCGGTCTCTCATATAAACACCTCTAAAATATGGAATATTCTTTGCATATTTTAAAATATCGATATCAGTCAATGCACGATTGGGTAACCTTTTCTCTAGTTTTTTGGTAAAAATAAACCTGACCCTTTTTTATATGGTTTAATGTACAACCCCTTTCCAAGAGCTATGGATTCCATCATTTTATTGTGGCGTTCAGATTCCTGTAATTGATGTTTAGAAGCTTTATAATCATTAACAGCTTTAGCAATACCGGCTGCGCCTCCAGCTAAAGATCCCAGCGCTGACAGTCCAGCAAATATCGGAATCAGTGGCAATACACCACCTGTTTTTGGTATTGGAATTACACGTGGCATACGGACTCTTGCGTTTTTTGATAAAAAATTTTTCGCTGCGGCATAAGCAAATTTGATTGCTGATTTGTTGTCTTTTGGTTTAAATTTTCGCAATTGTGATCTTATTTTAGATACGATATTATTAAATTTGTGTACTCCGGCACCCAATTTTAATTTTGTTTTCATAGCTTTAGATACCAACCAGGACGAAATTTTCTCCCCTCTACTTGAATCACTTGCTTTACTCCTTTTTTTCGCCATGTTTAATAACTCTAAATCAGCTTTATGTCGATCCCTTAGTTTTGAATATTGCGAGTATGCGATGTCGTGACGCATACAGGCGTCATCCAACTGATTAATTCCTCTATCTCCTCGTAATAACCTTTCGCGTAGTCTAGTTCCAGGACCACAGTAATTATATCCTGGTAAATGTAACTCAAACGGTAAATTATTTATTATATTATTAACAAGACCTCCTCCTTGCATAACTAGAATGCAACTGAGGATGGGTTTTTGTGTGAGCAAAATTTATACAGTCAAACAATAGCTTTTTGATCTATCCAACTATTTTCGTTACTATTAAGGCCTAACCATTTCACAAACAGTTTATTGCCTTTCTTTTTTAAAACTTTTTCTACCAAATATATATCTGGATGCTTCGTTTTTTGTAGTTCTTGTTCATAAAATGTTCCTAATATTCTCTGTTTCCGCTGGTCCTCAATTTTGTAAGTTATTGGAATTGTATTATTAACTTTGACTATTTTAAAGATCTCAGTAGACCAATTGGGTGTATATGCTTTTTGGAAACTACTTTTGTATTTGCTTATTCTAACGTGATCTCCAATTTTTAATTTTGCTTTCTTTTTTATAGACTGTTTAGAACATTCAATGTTTTTCATAACTGATACTTGATTTTTTACATTAACCTCGTTTGGTTTATATTTTGTAGTACGGTGTACAGTATTATTATACAAATTTACAATGTTCCTTAAAGGCAAGTCAATCCATTTATAATTACCTACTAGACTAAAGTATTTATAAAGTTTACTTTTTATGGTTCTGATAAGGCGTTCAACAATGGATGCTTTCTTTACCGAATATGTTGAATAATGATTTATTTTATAGCTTTTCATTAATGTCTGAAATGAATCATTATAAAATTCCTTTCCAAAATCTGTCTGAAGATTATAAGGAATACGTCCTTCTCTAAGTATGTTTTTAAAAGCGTTTGTAATCTCCCATTTAGTTTTAGATTTTACTGGAACACACCATGCATATTTTGAAAATGCATCTATGACAATCAAAATATACTTAAATCCTTTATTTTCATTCGCATATTTTTGCATGTCGATTAGATCACCTTGCCATAAATCATCAATCCCTTTTAGAATGACATGTCGACGTTCGAAATTCTTCCTTGCACCTTTATGGATTTCATCTACAACTTGCTGTTTACTCATTTTGAAGGTGGAGCAACTTTTGATTTCTTATTATTATCAACTTGTTTGTTTAAAACTAACAATAAGTTAGATCTTAAATTACTCAGTTCCTGTTGCATTTGCTGAAGTGTACAATATTTTTCTAGTTCTTTATCAACGTATTCTTTGTTTGCTGCGTCTTTTGAGTCTATAGGTATCTTCACTCCTTTTAAATGTGATGAATGAAAATCATAATCCCCATTTTCAAATCTCACTAAAACGAAGTGATTATCAAAATTTTCTGTAGAAAAACGTAATCTTTTATGAACATGGTGACCAAATTTATCGACATTCATCTTTCAGGGACTTTAATGTACAAATATTGAATAACGAATGAGAAATAAAAATCAGTATTTCATTTATATATAGGTTTTATTTAAATGATACCAGTTTCTTTTAGCTCCTCTATAATAGAAATTATTTCGTTATTCAAACCTGTGTTACCAGCATCACGAGAAGCAATTAGTAGTCTCAAGCGATTAACCAGCTCATTTGGATCATCCCAGTATATGTAATCTACGTCTTTATTTAATTTTTTTGTAATGGGTAAACCTTGCCCTTCTTTTTCTGGTTCACTTTCAGTTGTTGCTGCATTTCTGGATAATTTAATGAACAGAGGTTTTATTATTTGTGTATACTTAAAACCTTTGTTACCTTTAATAGGCTTGGTAGGATCATAATCTCTCCGATGAGCGTTTGTGGCTAGTAATATTGACTTGTATATTTTTTTATCAGCTTCAGTAATAAGATCTAACTCAGGTGTCTTTTTGAGTAATAATTCTCGTAATCCTGGAGTGTTTTCATATTTGTTACTACCCACAATAATCTCCTTATCATCCATTGTCATTCTTGTTGAGCCGATCATGAGCTTTCCTCTCTCTCTTCTAACACCAAATGGAATCTTTTCTGGGACCTCTTCAAACAGCGACCACCAACGTCGAGGGCTAACACTTTCATCAGATAACGAAGTCTCAGCACTCTCGTCAAGTTTTATCTTTTTATTATCTACATTAATACTTTTATCATTTTCATAATCTTTTAGGATCGTGTCATTTAAATTACCTGGTTGAATATTGCTACTAATTAGATTTGCGATAGGATCACTTTCATCATCGGCAGAATACAAATCATCGGACGTATTACTAAAACTCTGTCCCTTTAATGTAGCCATTGATAAACGCTTACGTTTTATAGATGACATATTATTGTCTTTATTAATAATACATTTTTTATCCCTAGATGTAGATATAGGGGTGCTAAAATTTCTCTCTGCTATTTTTTGTTTATTAGCAATTTGGTTTAATGGTTCCGTTATTGGTTTCAATGCGGACTCTAAAATTATGTCGTGAGTTTCTTTTAAATCTCGTAACATTCTTACTTTACGCTTCACTGCAGCAGCTGATGTGATTATTTGTTTTTTTAAAAGTGATTCTTCCTTCATAATTGATACGTTCTCGTCGTGGTTATGTCTAAGCAATACTGATGATAAAAAGCATAAGTTTTATATTTTATTCTATTCATATAATGCTAATGTTTTGTTCAGTCTATGTTAACATACGTATCAAATTTCTTCCTGTAACATCCGTTATTTTTTTCACAGTCTTTATTTATTACTAAATAATCGTAAGGCTCACTCCAAATCTTTGAGCACATATCTCGGAACTGCATCCAAGTCATGTCTGCACCAACATGTTCATCATAAACGTGACGCAAATTAATATCATCTTGTTTAAAAACAATAATCAAGTTCGCATTATCTCGTATAAGTTGCTTTGGAATTTTGCTATATGTTTGATTTAAGTAAAAACAATCTATATTTTTATGTCTTCCCATTGCAAAGAATTCACGAACATTGTTTTGATTTTCACAAGAAATGTCATCAAATAGTATAACAGAATTGGGAGTTGCTTCGTGAATATTTATCACTTCTTCATTTTCGCGATATTTCACAAATTTAATTTCAGGTCAAGTGTAAATACTCTTTCAAGGAATAAATATTTGGGCTGGAATAAAGTTTTTGAATAGATATAAACATTTTCAAATTTTAGTCCATTTTCATGCAAAAGAAGACCAATCACGAGATTTGTCTTTCCACAATTTGAAGGACCTACAATTATGCAGCGTATAGTATCGGGTAAAAGCGGGCCATGGCGGTAGAGTTGTTTACTTTGTGCCAATTCAATTTTATCTAAATTCAAAGAATGAAGTTGTTTCACAAATTTCATATCTCAAACAAAAAAAAGTGTTATCTTGTTCAGGTGTGATTACAAAATGAAATATAACTTATTTTTTCAGCTTTATATACCTATTCTTTATATGGCAACTTTTTTCGAATATAATAATAATACTGAACCATTTAAGTATTATTGTAAATCTAACTCGCTTAAGATATTTTTAACATTCGTTCTTTGTATGTTTTGAACAGAAGTTTTCGTCGGATTTTTGGGCGTTAAAATCACTTTTTAAGAATAGGAGTTTACTGAACGCTGTTCTCAAAAAGTGATTTTAAAAGCCCAATAATACACTACTCATAATTTCTTTAGAATTTATATATCCATACATATCCACATAATAACCAAGTTTAAACAAGTTTTATTTTTACAACTGCGTTACCGCCACACTTTTTTACTGTACGTGTAAATAAATTAAAATTAAAAACTTAAGAGTGGGTTCTACTCATTAAACTGAAGAACTTTCCCCAAAAACCTATACTCAATTTTGTATGGGAAGTCCAAAAACTTTTTTGCGAATTGAGTATAGGTTCCTCGGAGAAAGTTGTTCAGTTTTATCAGTGGCGTAGCGTGGCGGGGGCCGGGGGGGCCATGGCCCCGGGCGGCACATGGACAGGGGCGGCACATGGAGGGCGGCGAGCGCCGCATTTTTTTTTAGCAACAGTGTTATTAGGCGACGATGAACTGGACTTAGATCACGCTCCTTAAGATATTAACAGAGAAGAGTTCAAACTTGAGTGTGTACGTCTTTGGGCTTCTGTAGCTGCAACAGACCCAAATTTAGTTGTGAGAGAAGCTTCTCTAAACTGCAGTTAATTAAAAATTACCTAACGTTGACTATATGCAGACCGGCCGCAAGCGGGCGTGCAAGGAGTTCGTTTAACATCAATATTTTTAGATATAATTATGTATTAGAAATTTTCGCACTCGCTTTGCTCGCGCATTATTACCAAAAATAAGCTATTAAACGTGACATGCACATTGAAATTGCTTTGAAAAAAAAAAAAACACGAAGAGTACATTTTTAATTGATTACAGAATTTGGCTGCTTTATTTGACTTTTTTTTACTAATGATGAAAATAGAAAGGGGCGGCAAATTTCCGATCGGCCCCGGGCAGCAAAAACCCACGCTACGCCACTGAGTTTTATAACTAAATAACTAAGGATTTTCTAAATAAGTGGCGCAGTTGTTACTTTTTAACACCATTCTTAAAGTAAACGTTAACAAATATAATATTAAGTATCAAAAATCATCGCTGCAAATGTCTTGGATGTTTATTGTAGACTAGCTGGTGCCCGCGACTTCGTACGCGTTAGTGTTAGGGTTTTCCCAATAGTTCATATGTTTTGCTAAATTATTCTTTAGAAATAAGAAAATAACAAAATTAAGTAAACAATAAAACGACTGAAAGAAAAAGAAAAAAGAAAATGTAAAAGAAAAAATAAAAAAGAAGAAAAGGAAAAAGAACAATAAAAAATAAGAACAAAGAGAGAAAGAAAATGAAAATGCATTGGATTTATATTCACAATCAATACTACTGGGGCATGGATCTCTTCTAATAGCTAGGGAAGGTTAGGACACAGGGTCCAAGTTTGGATAGTGGTAAGATGTAATGATGTTAGGTTATAGATGTTAGGTATAATTAGTTAACATTCTTGACCCGGAATTGTCAAGGGTGTCCCGAGGGAACTGACGGAATCCTCTGTTTCGATGAGATATGTTTACATTGTTTTACGGTGTAGGTAGCTGTAGAATATCGAAAATATACGTATAACGTAGTGAAATAAGCAAAGCAAACTACATTTGTAAATGGTATTTTTATTTCGTATCCAACTATTCAAGTGTACGGCAATATTTATCAAGTGGTGGTATACAGGATGTTATAAAGGCGTAGGCATTCTACTGGACCTGTTCTTAATTTTTTTCTTTAACTACCTAATACAGGGTGTTAAAAAGTGCGTTTGAGATTTTAAGGGGTTACTCAGAATCAAAATATACATCCTACGCCTACGCAATCAAATATACAGCCTACGCATTTATAACATCCTGTATACCACCACTTGATAAATATTGCCGTACACTTGAATAGTTGGATACGAAATAAAAATACCATTTACAAATGTAGTTTGCTTTGCTTATTACACTACGTTATACGTATATTTTCGATATTCTACAGCTACCTACACCGTAAAACAATGTAAACATAAATCTCATCGAAACAGAGGATTCCGTCAGTTCCCTCGGGACATCCTTGACAATTCCGGGTCAAGAATGTTAACTAATTATACCTCTGATTCGTCTAATCTAAGAGTGAATGTTTCACCTTAATACTTAGATACAGTTTCCAGCTTTTCCCTCGGAATCCCTTTGAATTTCTAGGACCAATAGTATGTATCGAATGATACGAAAATACCGTAATCGACACGCCTTTTCAAAAAGTTAAGGTTTTATCTTAATAAACTGAGTTATTGTGGAGATACGGTGTTGTCGTTTACTGTGGGAACCCTTCATGAAACCTAGATGAAAAGGTTTGGATGTTTAGTAGTTATGATAAAGTATCATTGTGCCAAATTACAATAAAATCGGCTTCGTAGTTTATAAGTAATAAGGCTTTTAAGAATTAAAGTTTTTATGCATTCCTTCGGGAACCCTTGAATTTCCCGGGACAAAAATTATCTAAGATGGTTTTCGGGGTACGTAGTATAATAGTACGAAGTTTCATCAAAATCGGCCCAGCCGTATTTGCGTGATGCGCAGACAGACAGACAGACAGACAAAAATTCCAAATTAAATTGTTTTCGTCTCTATATAGATAGACATGTCCCCTCCAGGTATTATTTTCAAAAAAATTCCATGTACAGGATTGGCCCCGTTACAGTTTTATTATATGTATAGATGTTACATATTTTTACCAACATAGTAATAAATTCGCCGCTCGTGTGCCCAAAATTACATCTATACTATTACATAGTAAATAGGTCGAAAGAAGGGTCGGAACCTTAAATAATTTTTCTTTTTTTTTTTTTTATGTGATAGGTGGCAAACGAGCAGACGGATCACCTGATGGTAAGCGATTACCGCCGCCCATGGACACCCGCAACACCGGAGGAGTCACAAGTGCGTTGCCGACCTTTGAAATGGGATGGGGGATGGGGGAATGGGGAGGGGGATGGGGGAATGGGGAGGGGGAGGGGGGGTTGGGCCTCCGGTACCCTCACTCACTCGGCGAAACACAACAAACGTTGCTTCACGCCGGTTTTCTGTGAGGCCGTGGTATCACTCCGGTCGAGCCGGCCCATTCGTGCCGAAGCATGGCTCTCCCACGTCTGAATAATTAGATGTTTTATTGTTTTATGTAAAAATGTTAAAATTAAAATTATAATCGATTGCCTACATGAATTAAGCTTCCGAACATTCTTTTGACCCATTTGCTATGTAATTTTTGGCAGGCGGTGAATTTAAAATTATCTTTAAAGGACGACAACTTTTTTTCTTGACATTGGATTTCGATGAAACAAAGACTATATAATGCTCCAAACTAAGCTTAATCTACTCGAGAAAACCGCATGAAAATCCGTCCAGTAATTTCGGAGATTAGCGTGAACAGACAGACAGACAGACAGACAGACAGACAGACAGACAAAAAATTTTAAATTTGTTTATTTGTGTTCTATTACTCTTATTTTATCACCTCCTTACTATTTTTGGTAAAAATATTCAATGTACAGACACGCGGTTTCTACTGTTTTATTATAGTATAGATAATAATGAACAACAACATATGTATAAGTGGTTAATTTATACTATAATTAGCATTATGACATAGACATTTAAAACCGTTTGTTTTCCGAATAAATAAAATAGAATAAAATATAATAAATAAAACAAAAATCAACGTAAAAAAGTTAATAAATACTAACTTCACTTTTCAAAATTTTCTATGCAAAAGTTTTCTAAATTGTACCCTAAATAAAATAATGGCCCATTTATCTGTCTGTAGTATAGAGCATGGCCTAACATGGGCCTAACATTTTCGATGTTCGGGAAGAGCAGATGGTTTTTTTACAGAAATTGTTATTTATTGACGTTGCTTCAGCTTTTTAAGGGACAGATTATTGGCCCCTAAATAAAATAATGGCCCAAATCCGGATTGCTAGAGGTTGTGGTGCTAATGGCCGTGTCAGAAGTTTTCAAGCCGCCTAATAAGGTCTCCGACATGGCTTAACGATTGCCATTTAGTCATAGTAGCTGGCACCAACAACGGCCTAATGTGCCTCGCGAAGCACGGAAACGGTTAAACCCATCCAGGCTATGACCGTGTCTGATGTCAGTTAACCTGCCTGATCGACGCGACCACGCAAGCCACAATGACCCACGACCGCTACCGCTTTTTATTAACATTTTTTTAGTTATTATTGGTCGTATTTATTTTATAATCAAACTCCGGTCATAAAAAAAGACATCAACGAGCGATGCAGTTCTTATCGATATTCTTATCTTTATTCTTATCGTGTACCGTACCGTAAACATGTTTTTTTAAACAACTTTTTTTAACTCCGAGAACCTTAAAAACTGGTCTAGTTCAGATTTGACTACGCATGGTAGTTCTGTAATCGTAATTTATTTACATAATTTTAATTTTGTCTATACAGAATGTTAAAAAAGTGCGTTTGTAAGGGGTTACTTAGAATCAAGTACAGAATCTATTAAAAATATATTGAAAAAATCCGATGTTCAATTGGAACCCTTGGAATTCAAAAACTTTTTATTGTAGGGCTTTTTCTTTTACTTGACCAAACCGGACTTTTCTCTAGTGAAGTATCTTGATTAGGATTTCCGTGAAGGTAAGAAACCAGTGTCACGCCACTACGTGCAATGGGGACAGTATGGATTTGTTAACATAGCATAGGGCTTTTTGTCTATGCTTATTACCACAGATATAGATGCTTATTATCCCCGGAGCCCCCAGTCGTAAAAGAGGGGTGATATAAGTTAAAAGCCTATTTGTGTCTGTGTATCTCACTGGTAACTCTAGAAGGGGTGGTCCGATTTTTATACGATTTTTTCACTTGTAAGCAAGTTTAATTGCGGTTTAATTTAACTACGTTTGGTGAAAATGGGTTCAGTGGTTTCCAAGTTATTCGACTTTTTATTATATATTGGGGGTGTTTTATTAGTTGTGATATGATTCTTTTTTTTAAATAGCCAACTAATGACAAGCAAACTGTCGTCCAGACTATAAGTATATTATCGCTTGATGTAGCGGCATCTGACTTATAGAGTTATTTGCCGTTTGGTGAAAATCTGATCACTGGTTTCCGAGTTGTTCTACTTAAACTGTCGAAATGGTAAAAGCTGGTAAAAAAACATAATTTTACCTACTATAATTTTCTTATAGCAGGTAAAATTTTGTTTTTTTACAATGTTGAACATAGACTTATTAGGATGTAGCACGTATTTGCGTAATTTGAGACAATATTTTTATTTATCTAGCTGAATTCCTGCAAGCCGGAGATTTTCTGAAACCTTCAACACTACGACCCGAGGTCGTTACTCTAGTCTAAAAACTTTTATCATGTAATAGGTATTAACTACTTGTTTATGCCTTATGTTAACAGCTGAGCAATTTGTACGAAAAGTACTAATTCATTTTGTTATTTAAGCAAAAAGTGTTTGGTCAACAGAAAGTCCTAACTACACCTATTTTGATGCATTCTGTATAGCCAGTAGTAATATAAAGACTCTTAATTTAGTCTGAGCCGGTAGTAGACTGCTAGTCATCTGAGTTACTTTTTTATAAAATGTCAAAAACGAAAGTCCTAAAAATGATTGAAATTGTGAACGATGACGTCATTGTTCAATATAGTAGTTTGCGTACTTTTACGGAGTTTTTATAAATTATATATAAGGTGCTACTTTATTAGTGCCCGATATTTTAGTCAGTGCTTCTACTCCTGATTCTGATCAACTTTCCCCAAGAAACCCATAGTCAAATCGCAAAAAAATTTTTGGACTCTTCATACATATCGATCAGCCGAGCGGCCAAATTAGTATGAAGAGCCCAAAAATTTTTTTGCGATTTGACTATGGGTTCCTTGGGGAAAGTTGATCAGAATCAGGAGTAGAAGCACTGACTAAAATATCGGGCACTAATAAAGTAGCACCTTATATATAATATACACGTACTTATTAAAAATCCATGTGAGTAAGTTTATCTGCAATTTTAATAAAATAGCTATTCAGAATTTGTTTTTGATGCATTGGTCCAAAAAAAGATGCAATTTCTAAAATTTGATTATCACAACTGAATCGAAATATCGATTAAAATAGGTCAGTATCGGAGGAGCATAGCAGTGAGAACTCCTTGGTAATCGGAATAGATAACACATGCTCGGATTCTGCTGAGCTCAGGGCGGCTCTGTCACGTCTGAGTGTGCGCTACGTGCGGTCGAACAGGCACGCACTTAGGTTTGTGACAAAATAATCTGTAGATATTAAATCAAACTATCTTGCCACTTTTACAATAGGTGTTAAAACTTGATAGTGTCATAATTATGCTGACTTGCAACTTTTTTGTTGTGAATGTCTGTTTTTCTGTTAGTTTGTTGATATCTGTAAAATGTTATATTATTGTTAGGCGTAAATATAATTTCTAATGCTTTTAAGTTATCAAAAAAATTATTTATATTCTTGTACGTAAAACTAAAGCTTTGTGTCTCTCGTTGATGTCTTTAATATGAGACAAAACTAATAGCTTTCCCGTTGATGTCTTTAACAGGGGCGCCGACTTCATAAAATACTGGGGGGGGGGCTGGGCAGAAAAAAGTGTTGCTTATTTTCCTTCTATTTTCTAACTAATTTAATTTATACCTTTTTTGTGATTATTGTTGAAGACCCCAGAAAAAAGACACACCAGTATTTTAATATAAAATATTGGGGGGAGCGGGGCTCGGGCACCCCCAGGCCCTGTGAAGTCGGCGCCAGCTTTAATAAGAAACAAAAATGTTGTATCACTCATTAATCTCTTTTGCTCAGCGAATTGATTGCTCTTGACTAATAAGTCGAGGATACTGGGTTCGATCCCTTCTTAAGGCCTAAGACATGTGCTGTTGAGATGAAGGAACAGTTTTTACTGTTGCTCTACATCTGGCTGTTTCTTTTTATCTTGTCTTTCTTGCATTAGCATTTATGAAAGTACATAATTTCTGCTTCTCATTAAATAAAGAATCGAAACTCCGTTACCCACGACTACATTGGTTTCTATCATTTCCGTGACTATGTATTATAAGTAATATAGAGTCCTTCGGATGTGCCTGAAAAAAAATTCCACTCCAATAAACAATTTTTCCCAAGGAACCAATACAGAATTTTCGTTCTTCTCATGAATAATTGATTCGTGAACTTTGCATGAGAATCTAAAAACAATGTTTTTTTTTTGTAAATTCTGTACGTATTGGTTCTTTAGAAAAAGTTGACCAGTTTTATTAGTGGAAATCACGGTTAATTTTTTTTAAATATTCCAGAATGACGAGGGAGAAAGATTTATTTATAACTGTATAGGTAATCAAAAAAAAATCAAAAAATGTTTATTTCATTAACCAACTTTTTAACATTTTAGTAACATGGATGGGACCTTCCTTATGGTAATGCGTTCCACTGTTTTCAAAAACTCTCACGGCCTCCAACTCCGGCCCTGCATACACTACGCGCGTGCAGTAATGCGATCTTCTTATCTCCGACAACGATTAGGACGGGGTTAAGATAAAACACCATTTAATATTAGCCAGGAGTGGAAGCAGACCCTCAGTCGAGGTAGTGGAAGATGTGGTGGAGGTGGCTGATCGTGCTCTTGGCGAGTCTGGATGCTGTAAGTACTATCTATTGTATATTTAACTTTACCTACTTATCGCAAAGAAAAAATATCTTGTCTGCTTTTAGCAAATTAAACATTTAGGGCTTACTTGTGAATTTAAAAAATTACTCGTACAATCAGATAAAATTTAACGAGAAATAATTGTACATATCATTTTACAAGATAGTGTTATTTTTATAAATTATTGTATACAAGTATAACAAAATGTAAAAGATAACTGGGGCTTCTATTCATCATAATGAAACACTTTTGATCTATGGTTTTGATATTTGAAATCGCATTACACAGTATTACAGGGTATAATAAAATTGGTGTAGGACCGGTTCACTCATCCTATTCAATAACGTCTATGACTTTACTGAAACGCTGAAATTTCAAAAAAATAACTGTATGCCTTTACTAAAATCAAACTCTCAAACTCAAACTCAAAATGTTTTTTATTTAAGTAGATGCTTTACACATGCTTTTAAATCGTCAATATATATTTTTTCTACTACTATTAAAAAAAAACTCCATGCAAAATTATTAAAGAGCTAACCAACTTTATGTACAGCCCAATTTTTTTGTGATTTCAGCGAATCCGTAAAAAGTTGCTTAGAATAATGAGTAAAAGCTTCAGTAACGGATACTATACATCTTTGTTATATTATGTGTAAAATAATAGTTTAGATAAGAACCCATATCATCCCTACTGCGGGGACACGGATCTCTTCCCAAAACTTCCCTAGGTTAGGCCTTACCATAGAAAAAAAATATCTTGTCTCTGGCCTTACTCTACACACAAGGGTCAAGTATAAATTCGTGGAGGTTGTGGGGCTAGTGGCCAACCCAAGTGTAAGAAGAGTGAAACCACCTAAAGACCTCTGGCATGGCAATGATAATAATATCATACCAATAGATTACTATTAGAAGCAACCGGAATAGTATTTAAATCAATTTTTAAATTCTGAGAAAAGTTAGATTAAAGAATAGACAAAACACATATTGCAAAAACAGTCAAGCTACACAGTATATTGCGGACAATTAACTTCTATGACGTTGTATATTGCGGTCATTTAGTAACAACTCGTAACAATGATATTTTGCTTTGAAACTAGCATAATACATACTGGCCCACCGAGATATTTGAACCCCTACTAAAGCTATTCGTGATATATGGTGTATTACAGAGAGGTTCAGATATCTTTGTGGCTGTCTGTACCTTTTAAATTGTTGTTCATTCTGTCTCTGGATCCCGTTGTACATGAATCCTAGTGTGAGACATATTAGGGCCAGCAAGACCTTATATGATATGAAACAAAGACTTTTTTATTCTTGAGATATGAATTTATGCCGGAACATAAATTCTCGTTGATGATGAAGATAGAGTCTGGCAAATAAAAGTGTAACCTGGGATTTTCTTTTTTGGTGATACCACATAAAGTTTTTATTTTATTTCACGCGTTTTCTCAGGTTACGCTTTCGTTTGCCAGACTCTACATTCTCAAACATAGTACTTCTCAAACACAGCTTGCACACCGCTCCCCGCGGAGCGCCGAATAAAAATTATTTGATCTTATAACTATCGATCAACTTCCTTTGCATGGGAAGTCCGAATTTTACGTTGAGTTTTTACAAATGATTATTTGTTACTTGGAATAAAGAACTATATTGAAGAAAAGTTAATTGTTAAGTAGTTCCAACAGGAATCATTTCAGTTCCTGTGTTAAAACCTAGTACAAAGGGTACTTACTTATGTATATCTTATTTTTTGTGTACGTTTTATTTATTGCTAATACTGATTGACATAGGATCAATATATTTAAAGGGATAGGTCTCGTTAGTCCGATACTATTACAGTTTTATGCCTCAACTTTAATGGATTTTTTATATGTACAGACAGCCACAAAGATAACAGAGCTGGTCCCCCGAGTTAATCCTCTTCTCATGACCGTTTATAGCTTATCTGTAATCATCATCATGTATCTAAATAACAGCTATTTCTTGATCATAAAAATAACGTTCAAAATCTTCTGAACTTAACAGATGTGTGTTCGGTCAGAGAACCGGCAACCAACCACCTTTAAAATTTCTTTAATTGACTAATTAACCGATGTCGTTACAGCAAAGATTTTCGAAATCTATCATATTATATGGAACGAACTCTGTGAACATGACTTGTTTTACCGTAAAATACCGAAATTTCTTATAGCTCAAAACAAAACTAACACTTTGCCGATATACTCAAGGTATTTTTAACTGACTTCGAAAAGGAGGAGGTTCTGATTTCGACGGTTTTTTTGTTTGTCTGTTACGCGGTTATTTCGCCAATTATGAATCAATTTTGATTATTCTTTTTTGTTTGGTAAGTATGTTAAAGTTCTTTTAGGACTCTCTATATGTATAAAATTGATCAAACAGCTTATCAACTTGTATATTTTTTTGTAATTTCAACAAAGTCGTAGAACGAAAGTTGATCAGTGTAGAAACCCCAATTACAGGGTCTTACATCTATTTTGTTACACCTGTATGTATGTATATGTATACTTAATCCAATCCGATTACTGGGATCATGATTTTTAAATCAACCGGTTAATTTTTTAAAGACCCTTTTAACAGAGTTCATGTGTCTTCTTCCAGATATCCTCCCAGCCCCTGACGCAGCAGATAAGCGATGTACATGCGCCGATCGAGTGCTGCCCCTGCCCGGGGTCTGAGCGCGCTACTTTGGACACCCTGGGCACCTCTTCACTGTCGACTGGGGGCGGTCTTATTGGCAAAGAAACAGGTACGCTTACTGAAGGAGTATCAGGTAATAGACCAAGTTCTATCCCCAAAATGTTCCTTGGGAAAAGTTGTTCAGTTTCTTGAATTTTTCCAGAGGTAGTCTTTTTACACTCTGTATAAATAACTTGTACATAGGCGGACTCCTATCATAGGGATCTATAAATAAAATCATATGTACTTACTTACTCCGCTAGCTCAGTTACCTAAAGTGTGTCTAGCTTGGCTTCCGATACCAAAAGTGTGTGTGTTTTAAAGTACTTGTTTAAAATTATATTTTTTACTTCCTGTGACTGATGTACTAATATAACCTGCTAATCTTCCAGATGTGGACGACTGCCCGTGCCGGGTTCGAGGCGCTGACTCCGACGGGGCTCCATCGGTGCTCCTTCCGAGAGTACTGCATCCTCTTCGGCCTGACGTCAAGTAAGTTATCGTCAGTCAATCTTTTGGTGCATATTTAGGGCTATTTGGTTTTGGTAAATCGTTCCTGACTAAACATATACTATTTAATTGCTAATAATATTTGGAAATATGCACCTGGCATAGGTAGCATTACTATATGTATTTTTAAAATTCTGTAAGATCAAAAAATTTATAGTCAATGTTTTTTCCAAATCCATCTTTCAGATTTTGTTAACGTTACTCGTAAGTGATGTTTAAAGACTGTACAGTTCCTGTACACTTGCCTAGTTATTTATATAGATAATACTATCATTTATAGTACTTACTTACGTTTTTCACCTATTGTCAACATGATTTTGGAAGTTTTTTGTACGGAGTTTCTTGTGACTCATATACAATAAATGATACGCAGAAGCGAGATTTAGCACGAGATATAATACTTTAGTGAAACAATCATATGGAAACTATAATCCTTTGTTTTATTTTCAGGCTAGGAGAAACGAATGAAGATGTGAAACCATTGCTCCACCCTGAAGTAGACTTAGCATCCTCAGTTCTCGAGACTCTTCGTGAAGCAACCGAAGAGGAATACCAAGAAGCATTAGTAAGAGATGCAGCCAGAAGTTCAGTAAAGGGGTCAGAAGACGAGTCAAGCCATCGGATAACTGATCCTGGAAATACAGATATAGTTAAGATAATTGTGAACCCAAAAGCTGCTACAGAGGAAGATATAATTATATCGGAGGCGTCACACGTCCAAGAATCTAGATGTACTCATCCACTGGGTAGTTCAAAAAATTATTTTGATCAGGTAAGGTCGACAACACCCTTACTACATACTAAAGGTTTGCTACGTCTACCAAAATTTAAATCTAAGAGGGTTTCATCTAGGCCTTTTGATATGTATAACAGTGCCAGCAATGTAGATGAACGAGTTGTTACTGCAAATAGACGTCTAGTAGGTTTAAAGCTTAAGTCAAGTCCATCAAAACTAAGTGAATTTTTGGAGAGCGCTAAATTAAAACTCTCTGAAACTTCGAATACAGATAGAACCAAAAATTTTACCTCACCGAAGGTGCCCAATTTCAGATTTGATTCTTTACTGAAAAAGAAAAATGAACAAATCGGTCTTAAAGTAAACGAAAAGAAACTGAGCAGCCACCCAGTTGATCGCCACATTTTTCCTAAAATCAACTTAGGCAAGGGTAAAACTACAATACTGGATAGTTTATCTGATTTAGACAGCATCACATCACCGAGTATCGTTCATGAACAACTCTCAAAAAGTTTCAATGAGAAGCCAGAAAAAATGTATTTGAAGTCGGTTTTGGCCAAAGACATAAAAGAGAGTCCAACACATTTAAAAAACTTACTTAAGTTGAAGGATTTTGAATTTATTTCAAATAATCCGAAGAAGACTAAAATAACCATATCAAGTTTAAAATTAAAACCACTTTCCCAGGCCACAAAGGATAGCAACGAACTTCGTTTAGCTAAACCTAGTTGTGTTCAAGAACTTAGTTCGGAAAGCAACATAGAAAAAAGAACGCAAAACAGTAAACAATCAGTGAACATTGTAAAAGACATTAGTTCTTCAGAAAACCATTCTACGTTTATAGAAACTGAAAGAAATGTAAGTGAAGAATACACGACAGATCTTGTGCCTTCTTCAAGTGTTGGTAAAATTAAAGAAGGTACTGGTGATATTATCTTAGAAACTAATGATAGAAGTGGACAAGTCTTTGAAGAATTTGAAGATCTTACCTTAGATGATGAAAGTGAAAATTTCGATACACAAGAAGAAGAACAAGAAAATTCAGAACAGAAGGCTATTTCAACAAGTACAGATATAAACAAAAAATCCAGTGAAATAGAAGGCATTGATAGCGTGGAATTACCTAGAGAACATAATCTTCTAAATGAAGGTGATGATTCTTTTGTAGACGCTAGTAATAATGATTTTCATTTTATTAACCAAGATAACGACCACTTGCTGCAGTTTGGAGACAAAGAAATAGAAAATAAACCTAAAAATAACCAGGAAATTGCAGAAATAGAACCTAATAAGAATAAAGCTGTTCCTACGTTGAAAGAAAAGATGTTGCAAAAGTTGGAAGAATTAAAAGATGATATAGCTCATATTAAAAATGCAAGACAAACTCATCTTAAATCTAGTGAAATAAGAAACGAGAGTATTCTAAAAAACGCTGAAGAACTGGAAGGTGTTGACGCGCAAACAGACACTTCTAACTTGCAAGTAACCACACAAGAATTTATTCTTTCTACGGATGTCAATGATCGAAGTTCATCTGTTGATTGTGTAAAAGAAAATTCAGAAAATCTGCCTAAGAACTCAGATGCCTCTTTACACGAATGGAATGCATCAGATGAACTATCAGAAAATATGAAAGACAATGGTGACGAAAACACAGACATAAATTCATCTGCTAGTTCATCAGAAACGATTTCATTAGACTCAGTTAGTTTGCCTTCTGGTTCAGAAGAAAATTTAAATATTTCAGATAGTGATTTACTTAATGATAATTCAAATCAGAATATTATGAACGATCACTCAAATAATAACGAAAATTCATTAGACCAGACATGTGTGGCTGATATGGATATTGATGTAGAAAAGAAGGTTGAAGATTCTAAACCCAGGGAAATGTCAAGTCAAGCAAGTGAATCAATTCTTAATATAGTACCGCAGCCCTCAGAAAGACAAAATATTGTAGTGCAACCAACTTCTTTGTTTGGAGACAATAGCTTATTTAGAAATTTGCCTGATCTTTTAAATGTAAATCCACATGTACCAACTCTTGATGAGATAAGGTCTGGACTTTCCGGTATCTTAGGAATAGGAGTTAGAGGAGCTGACGATGATGATGAAATTGAATTTCAGTCGAGTGAAGATTGTTCAAGCGCGATGTCCACGGATGCTAGTACAACAAGATCGAAATCAATATTCCCAAATATAAAACCTGTGGAAGACATAAACTTAGATATTTTTCAACTGACTCCCAAATCACACAAAAGTCTATTTCAGTCACGAGCACCAGGTTTGAATTTAAATTCGTACAAAGCTAAATTAGCTTTGCCCCAGAATTTAGGCCTTAGACCGTTACGTCTTGAGTCGTCGTTAGGAAAGAATGGCAATTTATTGGGTGCTACCCTCACTTTTGGGCCAGATAGAATTGGCTCGGCAAAATCGAAAATGTCAAGAACCAGTTCTATTCTCGATGACACACTAATTCCCACTTTTAGAAGTACATTACCAGGTCTTCCCGATTTGGGTGATATAAAAACCACAATGAGAGCAAGGGCAGAGGATCTTCTCAGTTCTCAATTACCTATTGCAGCTCCTTCGCACACCGTTCAAAAAGTCAGCGAACTAACTGACAGCCTACGATCTCACACTGAAAATACTGTAAAAAATCTTCAACAAACACTAGCTTCTAGCTTAAGCGATTCAAAAGTAAGGAAAATTCCTATAAGAGAGAAATTTGCCAAACCCAGCCATGAGGATTTGTTGGAAAAGCTGTCAACAGCAAGGGAAGATATGTCGGACAAATTGAAAGCACTACACGCTGATTTAACTGATCGACTTAGTTCTTTTCATGAAAATATTGCTGAACGGACCACACTACCAACACTTCAATTGCCATTGTTTAAATCTATTAATAGAAATTCAAATACAAAATTTAGGACATGGCCAAAAAATTACAGCAAGCAAAAAGCTTCCATTTCAAATAAGCGAAGTAATAAGGGTGGTGTCTCCAAGATGAGGTCTAGTGCATCACGAGGGGCAGATGAAATCAAAGTGAGGCCATTAAAGATATCTAAAGCTGCAAGTACGCTTACTCCAAAAACTGTTGAAGTTCCTAAACTCATGACGACATCATCAAAACCACCCTTTGCGAAACCTTTGCAGCGAGATTCAAATGTTAAATTAAAAGACACCAAGCTATTTGAATCTTCAATGACTGCAGATCAAAAATCGATTTCAAAAAATAATTTAAGTCCTATCAAAAATAATCCATCTTCACAAAACAAGCCTACACTAAGACAACAATTTTCCAGTCAGCGCGCTTCTTCAAAAGCTCCGTCTGCTAAAGATACCTTGAGAAATAGAGCAAACTTAGGTTCTAAATTAAAGTTACATGATTCAAGAGGATTTGCAAGTGAGATACAGCCTGCTATAATACCAGCTCCAGTCAAAGCTGCAGTAAGAGTAACTGACAGTGTAGATCCAAAACCAACACAAAAAACTCAGCCCAGGCCTAAATCTCTATTCGCTGATCAAAATATCGGTTTCCCTAGTCAGATCAGTACACCAGAAACTAGAAGATTAATTCATAAACCTCTTCCAAAAGTTACTAATAAACCTTTACTGTCTAAAATGAGAGAATCTTTATTAAGCAGGCATTCCTACAGTCAAGCAGATAGCCCTATCAATGGTGATGGTATGGCAAGATCTGCCACGGAAAATAGGGTAATTGAAGTTAGACAGGAACCATTAAAAGAAAACGTTAAATACAGATGCAGAATGGTTTGTGTAAAAGAACCAATTGAATAATTTTTGGGTTATACGACACGATACTAGAAATTTCATTAATATCTGTTATCTGATTATCACAAAATATTGTAAAATGTGCTCCTTCAACGATTAATAATTAACGACTGATGTGTAGTTTCTTAGATTTATAAGATTAAATTTATGTCTTAAGCTAGAATTATTTTTTGTACTGCGATGTAAATAAATTGATTTTTGATATAATTTACAGTTTCATTGGAAGTCTTATTATTTTGATTTGGATTGATTGACTTGTTTACATTTCCATCATATTTGTTTTTCCTCTGTGTTGTTTTTCAATATTTTCCCTATTTCGATCCCTTGTCCTTCCCTGTGAACGGATAAAACCTCGCCCTAACTATTTATCTTCTATAATTTTATATTCGAGAAAGTTTCCTTCTACCATTTATTGTCTTCCTTTTTATTTACATTGTATATTATCGTACCTTCAAAGAAAACAGCTGAAATTATCTAAGAGAAGTTTTGAACAGACTTATGAAGCCAACGACAAGTTTCCGTTAGGTAGTAAAATAGAAGATAATTATAGAATAAGGAAAGCAAATACAATAACTTCAAAATATTTTAGAAAAGAATTTAAATAATAAACTATACGTATTTACGTAGGTATGTAGCGTAGTTGTTGTTGTACTATAAACTTTAACTGAATAAATTGACTTCGTAACAATGATCGTGAGACCTTCATTTTGAAGTTTTGTAGATTTTGGCAGTACGGTCTCTACTATTTATTTCGTTTATTAACAAACCTTTGTTAAAAACACGTTAATATTCTATGTTCTCTTCTGTTTTGTCATTATAAAATGATTAAACGTGACCTAAGAGCACAACTGTTTAAACTGTATAATGTGTATACCTAATAAACAAAATAATTACTAGTGTAACTAATAAGTTACAATTAATTAAGTACCCTATATACGATTGAGATGCTGCTGTTATAAAACGTATGCTCGATTAAAGAACGAGTCAGTCAGTACAATTCAGTTGTTGAGTGAACCCGGACAAACATGATGGAGTTCGGGCGAACCGGCTTGTTTATGATACTAGTCTGTTTTCTGTGGATATGGACGGCGCAGACAACAGCCGGTAAGATACCGTTTAATTTATTTACTTTGTCTGCCTAAAGCATTCGTATGTAGTAGGTACTGTAGGGATCGATGCAAACATTTTGATATTTTTATATATTTTATTCGATATTCACATGCACTCGGGGCGAGGCACCAACTTAAACTCTGTCAATACATTTGTTTTCTATTCTATCATTTTAAATATTCGAATCAACGTCGTATTTACTTTTTATACAAACCTATGCAGACATAAGCCCTAACTTCTAACCTATATAGTCTCTACAGTACCTATAATTTTATAAGGTCATTGTAATCCATCTGAATACGTTGTTGGATCCAGTATTGATGCAAGTATTATATATGATACGTATAATAATGCTTACGAGGAGTGACAAAATGGGGGGAGTGCAGTGATGATGGTGGGGAAAAAATACGATTAAAAAAAATGTGTAAAATAAAAAAAAAATTGAGTGGGCGTTGAGTTTGTCTTATATTATTTAAGCAGAATATTTCAAGAAGGGTGTAACTATGCGAGCTTGATAATTTTTTGAACCCATAATTAATCACTCGATTGGTTTATAATCTATTATTAATCTAACTTTAGTTAGACCCAGCCACTCCATCAAACTGACGTGTTATAAAAAACACTTCATAAAAAATGACGTTTGTTATGCGTGAATCTATGTGTTATATTATGCTTCCGCTATAAATAACCGTCCATCACCGGATCCTAACCTAGAGCTTTTCGGAGCTCCTCAACGATTAGGCCAGTCATTTCTTTCAATTTCTACGATCTGACCATGACTGGTTTGGGGTCAACTTAGCCTTCGTGGTTAAAATTTTGTCACAATAAATAAAATTCCGTGAAGTAATCGTGGCTCAGTGCTGCTGCTTGGTCGAGTCAATCACGCAAGTTAACTGCCTACAGACACGGTCAAAATCTGGATGAGTTTGACTGTTAGTGACATTTATGTCGACCGTTTCCGTGCTTCGCAAGCCATGTTAAGCCACTGGTGCCGGCTGCTATCACCAGATGGGAGTTGTGAAGCCATGACGGAGGCCTCAAAGACGGCTTGAAAACTTCTGACTGTGAGGTTGGCCACTAGCTCTACACCCTCACCAATCCGCACTTGGCTCCCGTGTGTAGAGTATGACTTCCCGAGGTATGGAAAGCCCCTGCAGTGGGGACGATATGGGTTGTTAACAATTAACAAACTCTCAAAAAATTCTGTGCAGTTTTGTGGTCCTATTTAGGGAGCTCACAATTGAAAATCACACCGATGCTTCTAACAACAATCTTCTGAAGATTTTGTTCTATTCTTCTGTGTGAAATATCTCCTGAGGTGTAGTGGAATTTAAAAATATTAACTTCTCATACAGACAAGGCATGTGCAGCACACGAAATCAAAGGCCAGTCTGTGGTCTGTGTATGCAATGACACGTACTGCGATGATCTGATAAGGGAAGAACCTGTCCCCGGAAAATATGTGGCATATACTTCCTCCAAGGTAAATATACATAGAGAGATAAGACTGTATGTGTAGAAAGAACGATTGGGTGGAAAGTGCTAAGGTGAAGGGGTAATGTAGAGTCCTTCTGAAATACCTGAAAAACTTTAACTGTGCTTTCTACTCATGAAACTGAACAGCTTTCTCCAATACTCATTTCGTAACCAAAACAAAATCGTTTCGTACAAGTAGACCCGCTGATTCGGCAACATTGTATGAAAAGTTCAATTTTTTTGCGAATTGAGTAGGTATCATGGACAAAAAAATCGATTCAAAGTTTCATGCACGACTTTTGGAAAAATAACTCAATCTAACAAAATAACTAAACTAAAAGTTCAAAAACTGTGTGTTTACTGTTTATGATTTTAGTTTGATGGTTTTCTAGTTTTTTGCTTTTAGTGTTTAGCAGTTTTGTAGACTGAGTTATTTTTCCAAAAGTCGAGCAACAAATCTTGAGTCGATTTTTTAGTCCACCAGTTTAGTATGAGTAAGAGAAAGCAGAGTTAAAAGTTTTTCAGGTATCCTTACACATTCGGGACAAATCACACCTGGTCCAGAACCAGATTATATAATACACTAAACAGACATATATACAGTCAGGGTCACTTAATTAGAACCAATAGAAAGATATTGTATTTAGCTGAAATTTAAAAACATTCGGAATCCTACATATATATGTTAATTCAACTTTTATAGAACATATTATACCAAACGTTATTAGCATTGTATATGCGCGTGTTCAAAAGATTTTTCTAGAATTTACGATACCAGCGGCTGAACGGGTGGTCACTTGAATAGTACCAATCAGATTATGTTGAGCGTTCGAAGCGTACGGGCGTGTTTTTTTAAAATCTGCGTCCTATTCTATTCTTGGCAGATTGATATATATTTTATGTTAGAAATTTCTAAGTAATTTTATTGAAATGGGTCGTGGAAAGAAATTAAACCTAGAGGAAATAACTAAAATTAAAATATTAAAAGAAGAACATTACTCAGTGCGTGAAATAGCTCGATGATTGGGCAGATCACATCATGTGATCATAAAATATCTGAAAGATCCTGAAAACTACGGAAAGAGATACAAAGGTAGGACGAAAAAAGCCACAACGGAGCGAGAACGGCGACGTATACTTCGTGAAGCATCAAATTCTACTCTGTCCGCTAGTCAAATTGCACTGAAGGTTGGAACGCAAGCATCTGTACGTACAGTACGACGCATTATAAACAAGTGTCGGACATTAAAACGCTTAAAACTGAAAAAAACGGCCTGCTTTAAACCAAAGAAATCAATCCCTTCGCCTGGAGTTATGACAGCAAATGAAAGTTATGACAGCAAATGAACACATGAAAGTTAGAATGGTATAATGTCATTTTTACGGATGAAAAAAAGTTTAATTTAGATGGTCCCGATGGCTATGCATATTATTTTCATGATATCAGGAAAGAAGAAGTCTATTTGTCGCGAAGACATAGCGCTTTGGGTTGTGTTATGGTGTGGGGTGCTATTTGTATTGAAGGTGTTTTAAATTTAGTAGTGCTTGAAGGAAAACAAAATGCAGAAAAGTACGTTAAACTGTTTGAAGGACAATTAAAATTTATAAAATCAAAATTTAAAGACCGTCAGTTTATAATTCAGCATGATAATGCACCCATCTTTGCATCGTCTCTTGTCCAAAAATGGCTCAAGAACAATAATATTGAAAATCTCAAGTGGCCTTCTGCATCACCGGATATAAATATTATAGAAAATGTATGGGGATGGTTAGTCAGGAGATTATATGCAGGTGGACGTCAATTTGATAACAGGAAAGCACTGCAAGAAGCTTTGATAAGGGAATGGTCTGCGATACCTCAAGATTACATTAAATCACTTTATGATTCCATACCTAACCGTTTGTTTGAAGTTATAAGAAATAATGGTAAAAACACTAAATATTAATACAGTTTCCAGACTTTCAACCTTGTTTTATTTCAAAATTTAACTAGTGGTTCTATTCATGTGACCGAGCAAAACCAAAACTTCGAGTAAATCCATACCCTCCTTGTAAAATAATGAACAGAATATGTGCATTTGTTTGACATTTAAACAGTACATGTAGCGAAGTAATCAAAACTGAAAAGGTTATAATATACTCATTTGAAAATTTACCAAATTTAAGTAAACATCAGTGGTTCTTTTTAAATGTCCGGGACTGTATATATATATATATATATATATATATATATATATATATATATATATATATATATATATATATATATAAGACACAGAGCAAACAAATCTGTTCATAATAGACATGATTGCTCTGGGTGGGAATCGAACATCAGTAGTCAAGTCCAGAGTACTGTGCCACCGAGTTAGTTATTGTTTCTTTATGACAACTATTGTAGATCGCATTAAAATATTTTTTCTGCTTAAACTCTTAGCTCGCTTCCATCTTCGGCATCATAATAACTTACTAATGCTGAGGTAATGCCAAGAGCTTACCAATAAAAAAGCTATCTAGTTAGTCTTGAGCGTATCGATTCAAAGTTTCATGCACGACTTTTGGAAAAATAACTCAATCTAACAAAATAACTAAACTAAAAGTTCAAAAACTGTGTGTTTACTGTTTATGATTTTAGTTGGATGGTTTTCTAGTTTTTTGCTTTTAGTGTTTAGCAGTTTTGTAGACTGAGTTATTTTTCCAAAAGTCGAGCAACAAATCTTGAGTCGATTTTTTAGTCCACCAGTTTAGTATGAGTAAGAGAAAGCAGAGTTAAAAGTTTTTCAGGTATCCTTACACATTCGGGACAAATCACACCTGGTCCAGAACCAGATTATATAATACACTAAACAGACATATATATATATATATATATATATATATATATATATATATATATATATATATATATATATATATATATATATATATATATATATATATATATATATATATATATATATTATATAAGACACAGAGCAAACAAATCTGTTCATAATAGACATGATTGCTCTGGGTGGGAATCGAACATCAGTAGTCAAGTCCAGAGTACTGTGCCACCGAGTTAGTTATTGTTTCTTTATGACAACTATTGTAGATCGCATTAAAATATTTTTTCTGCTTAAACTCTTAGCCCGCTTCCATCTTCGGCATCATAATAACTTACTAATGCTGAGATAATGCCAAGAGCTTACCAATAAAAAAGCTATCTAGTTAGTCTTGAGCGTAATCTTAGATTTTTTATTTATACCATTTAATTCATTGTGTATTCGTCTTTCAGGGTGGTTTAAGGTTTCACAAGACAAGCACCGATTTGGAAGATATCGACTCAAGTAAGATTTGAGATTTTACGAATTCTCTTGATCGCTTATCCTTTCTAAATTAGAATAAAACTTTATAATCCAAATAAAACGAAAGATAATAAAAACAAAAAAGTAATAAAGTATGAAAGTTCCATATTTGATACGCCTAATCAACAGTGAACAATTTATCTTAGTCCAACTGAACTACTCCAATAGATGCTCAGAAACAATTGACTACAGTTAAAATTATTGACCCCAGTTTTTTATGTATTTTATGTGGAAAATTCCAAAATAAAAAATCCGTAAGTATATTTTTTTAAATAGTTAGATACGTTATTTCTCCGTAAGGCTGTATAACGTATGAAGCCTTTCCGTCAGGTCAAGTTAAAAAAATGTGGGTATTTTATTATTGCATTATCTATAGAAAACACTCATAAAAAGCTTACTTCACTGGCTCCGCGACCCAAAGAGGATCTTTACCTCCGACACCAAATGCCGCCACTTTTTCCTGTCCTGCGCCACATCACGCCAATCGGCTCTTTGAAGGAAATACCCTTATAAAAGTTGGGGGTCAAAAATTTTAAACGATTGTGCTTTTGCATAGATTCATGCTGCAAGAGGAGTTTCGTGATCGACCCCAGCACACAGTTTCAAACTATCGAAGGTTTCGGAGGAGCGGTCACAGACGCTGCTGGAATCAACTGGAAGAACCTCTCGGCCACCCAGCAGGATCTGTTAATACAGTAAGTTTTATGTCTCACTGCAACTAGGCTTTATAATAGAATAAGAATTTTGTCTCGAAATTGTGTAATATATAGTTTTTTAATTAACAAGACTGGCTTTAAATGTGGCTAAAATGTCATCGGAATATGTAGAATCCACGAATTCAATATAAAGTTTCAAAGGACTTCAATAAATATCGCTAATTAATTTGAGTTTATAATACATAGATTGTCAGCCTACTCCATATAAGAAACTTCAAATAATAAATCACTGACTATTTCGTTTAAGTTTAATTTCAATCTGTTTTCGAAAACGCAATAAATGATGCCCAATTAATGAGAGTGTGTTAATTTGGCATCAGAAATGCAAGCTGAATTTGTAAAATGTTTGCTGTAGCCGAGAATATATTTCAATCTTGGTTTTCCGATTCCATTGATTTCATAATCGCAATATTGCACTCTTTCTCGTGTTCCGCATACCTACATCGAATGTCACTATATCGAATACTTATCGGGTTGCTAATGCCATGTGGTTATCAATTAGACAGTCTAAAGAATTTTGTTCTCCAATCCATTGCTATCGATAGCATGGTAGCCTGTTAGCGTAGCTACGACATCGGCCCTTACGAGCAGATTACTTACCAGATTCTAACCGAAAGATTGCGTAATGGTTATTTTAGTAAGCGTTTTCGCGATTTCTGTGTTTTCCGGATCAGGAAAATCGTATGAAATAAGTTATTATTTTTTAACGTGGCCAATGTTTTGGATAGCCTATATTTCTGTGAAAAAAAATCATTTCAGAATGCAAATCGTTTTTAAGGTCGCATAATACAGCATTAATCACGCGATGTTCTGTTTTTTCATAATGTGATATTACGAAAAATTTTAATTATTAAAAAAATGGATCATGATGTCTGACGTTGACATATACAATTGTAAATTTGTAAGTGCTAATTTACCTTAGTTATTTTTTTACCTTATAATTGGAACTCGAATAAGACGAGGAATAAGCGCTCGCCTTAAACGGTTCCCAGGTGTTTAGAACTTTGTAGTGACGGTATTATAAAAGTAAATATCTGACTTTTCTTATTTCAGATCCTACTACGGATCTAATGGTCTAGAATACAACATGATTCGTGTCCCCATTGGTGGCTCCGATTTTTCAACTCACGCGTATGCTTACAATGAGTATCCTGAAAATGACGTGGAGCTGAAAAACTTCAGTCTTTCTTATGAGGACTACAATTACAAGGTATGAATAAACAAAGAACTTGTTTGGTTGTAGTGACATTTTTGAGCCCGCATGGCTAGCTACCACCAATGTATCTAAATCTTACCGCCAAACATCAATGTTAAACAGCATTGATATGTTCCGGCACGGCGAGCCACTTCTGTTAGGGGAATTGCGTTGGAGTTGGAGAATCATAGTAATTCTGTTCCCTTCTTTTGACATAATCATCACTTACCATCAAATAAGTTGAGGCCAAGGACTTAACCATCTGTGGCTAAAAATCACTTATCTACCATCAGTGTGATTATGCCAAGAGTAAACTAATTGTAGATTTAAAAATAGCTACCTAAAATATTTCTTTTGAACGCGGCAACACAGGTAGTGCAATCTGATTTGGGATGGTATTTTGAGTTTGCTTAATAAAGAGGTGATTTCATTAAAAAAATGAATTTTAAAATATTAACCTAACTTATTTAACAATCTCTCACCCTAAACGCATACACATCGGTTTCGTCGTGGGTAAAAAGAATGACTGCACTAAATTTATCCTGTCAATCTGGCAATCAAGACGAATCAAAACTCAACAAAATATGAGGATAAAACAAAATTGTTTCAGTTGCCAATGATCAAAGCTATAAACTCCGTGGCAGTGGCACCAGTGCACATAGTCGCTTCTACCTGGTCACCCCCAACGTGGATGAAAAGTAATGACGAGTACGCCGGATACAACCGGCTTAAGAGCGATTACTACCAAAGTTATGCTCTTTACCACTTAAAGTGAGTATAGGTTGGGCTTTTAATCAGAGTTCCGGAGCTTCGTAACTCAGGAGTTCGCACATAATCGGAATTATACGTGAAATGTTTTTTTAAAACATACGTAAGGTCAATGACATAATAAGTGAAAAAAAGCTAATAAAGCTTTACATACAAAAGACTGTACAAATAAAGCTTACGAGTCTTCAGTCACTTTTGTGTTTTTGTAAATTCCACAAAATTCAATACCAGAGCCAACTCCGGAGTTCCGGAGCTGAGCTTTTGTTAAGCTCGCTTCTATCTGTCCTCATCATCATCATCATCAGCCAAAAGACGTCCACTGCTGGACAAAGGCCACCCCCAAGGATTTCCACATCGATCGGTCCTGCGCTGCCCGCATCCAGTGGTTTCCCACAACCTTAACCAGGTCATCGGTCCACCGAGGGGGGGACCTGCCTACGCTGCGTCTTCAGGTGCGCGGTCACCACTCAAGAACTTTACTGCCCCAACGGCCATCTGTTCTATGAGCTATGTGCCTCGCCCACTGCCACTTCAATGAGCGATTCTATGAGCTATGTCGGTGATTTTGACATCATCATCACTTACTATCAAATCTGCCGTCATAAGAATGAAGGCCGCAAAGTTTACGGAAACTCCATACAATTTGCGGTCTTCTTTCTTATAAGGGCCGAAGTAAGCTGATGCCATGTACTTACTTACCAACTGTGGATAAAAAACATAACGCATTGCTCTGAAATCACTAATCCTACTAATATTATAAATGTAAAAGTTTGGAAGTTTGTAAGTTTGTTACTCAATCACACAAAAACGGCTCAACGGATTTGGCACATAGATAGATTAGGGGTCGTCCACAAATTACGTAACGCAAAATTGTTAAATTTTTTACCCCCCCCTCCCCTCATGTAACAAGACCGTCACGCTTAGCTGAGACCCCCCCCCCCTTCAATTCCGTTACGTAACGAGTGCTTTGTTTGTTGCTGACGCTGACTGTCTAGTATCTGTGTCTGTCTGTCATTGTCGCGTCGCGCGCTCGGTGTTGCCAATATAGGGATGTGAAAAACTAAAAAAAAATATACATATATGTTTACTTTATAAAATCGTGCGTGACGTAACGCAAACTTTGACACCCCCCCTCCCCCAACGTAACAGGACCGTAACGCTTGGCCGGACTCCCCCCCTCCCTCCAATTTGCGTTACGTAATTTGTGGACGACCCCTTAATACCTGGATTAACACATAGCGACGGGGAAGTTCTAACAACTCCTAACTTACATTTTTTACGAAAACGACTTATGAATGCAGTTCGATGAATGTACATTTTTGAGTCCAATTCGATGAATGTAAATTTTGTATACAATATTTTTTCTTCTTCTCACAATTTCGTTTCTCTGGACGCATTTCTGAAGTTAGTATTCCTATAAAATTTCAATGAATACTTACATATGTTTCAGATTTTTAGAACACTATGCAAAGGAAGGTATCAACGTGTGGGCGATCACTACTACAAATGAGCCTATTAACGGAAAAACTATTCCAATTTTCAACTGTCTTGGTTGGTGGCCAGATGAAATGGTGAGGTATAGACTTCTTCTTCTTCTTCAAGCACAAGCTTCAACAAGCACACTAATTCATATACTCTATATTATGTGTTCAGGGCAAGTGGATAGAAAACAACTTGGGGCCAACTATTCGCAACTCTGAGTTCAAGGACATCAAAATCCTCGGCGGGGACGACCAACGGTATACTATCCCCATATTTTTTGACAAAGTAAGTTTTCAAAACAGCTTTACAGTTAAACTTTAATCTTGTTGTCTAATGAATCAGTAATAAAAACCATACATTTAAGTTCCGTTTCTGTGAACTTCTCTTTTGTCTGATTATTGTTTCTTCATGATTACATTCAACCAAAAAAGTTCACTGCTGCATAAAGGCCTCCCTCAAGGACTTCCACGCCGACCAGTCTTACGGTGCCCGCATCCAGCGGCTTCCTTAAACCTTCACCAGGTCATCGGTCCACCAACGAGTAGGAGGTCTGCCTACGCTACGTCTTCCAATACACGGTCGCCACATGGGAACTTTAATGCCCCAACGGCTATCTGCCCCAATCTATGTGCCCCGACTACCATTACCACTTCAGTTTATCGAATCTGTGAGCTACTATAGTTCTCCTACATATCTCCTCATTTTTAGGGTTCCGTAGCAAAATGGCAAAAAACGAAACCCTTATGGATTCGTCATGTCTGTCTGTCTGTCCGTCCGTATGTCACTGCCACTTTTTTCCGAAACTACAGGGTGTTAAAAAAGTGCGTTTGAAATTTTAAGGGGTTACTCAGAATCAAGTATAGAATCCAGGAAAAATATTGAAAAAATTCGCTCTTCAATTTTTTTTTGCAGTTTTTCATACAAATTCTCGATTCACTATTTAGATTTAGTATGAGAATCTGAAAAAAAAATTGAAGAGCGGATTTTTTCAATATTTTTCCTGGGTTCTGTACTTGATTCTGAGTAACCCCTTAAAATTTTAAAACGCACTTTTTTAACACCTTGTATAAGAACTATACTATTGAAACTTGGTAAGTAAATGTATTCTGTGAACCGCATTAAGATATTCACACAAAAATAGAAAAAAAAAAAACAATAAATTTTGTGGGTTTCCCGTAATTAGAACTGAAACTCAACATTTTTTTTTCATCACACCCATACTTGTGGGGTATTTATGAATAGGTTTTCAAAAATGATATTGAGGTTTCTAATATATATTTTTTTCTAAACTTAATAGTTTGCGCGAGAGACACTTCCAAAGTGGAAAAATGTGTTTCCCCCCCTGTAACTTCTAAAATAAGAGAATGATAAAACTAAAAAATATATATGATGTAAATTACCATGCAAACTTCCACCGAAAATTGGTTTGAACGAGATCTAGTAAGTAGTTTTTTTTTAATACATCATTAATCGTAAACCGCAATTTACCTTTCATTCAATCAACTCAAATATAAAAATAAAATCATTTAATTTTATAAACACAACGAACTACAAGAACTTTTATATTATGTTACTTGCTGCTACGGAACCCTTCATGGGCGAGTCCGACTCGCACTTGGCCGCTTTTTTTATTCTTCCGGGAAACTCCGAGCAAAGCATATTCCATCGCCCTTTGGGTGGCCTTCCATAGTAAGTGACCATTGTTTCTTATTCCTATAAAAATCAACAGATGATCAAAGAACACCCCAACGTGACCAATTACTTAGACGGAGTGGCGGTCCACTTTTATGGCGATTTCATCACTCCAGCTTCTGTGCTGTCCAGTGTCGCTAAAAACCATCCTGGCTTGTTCGTGATCGCTACTGAAGCCTGCGAAGGTTTGAAAACTTTTTATCTCATCTCGCTATAATATTATAAATGCGAAAGTATGCAGGATGTTTGTTTGTTTGTTCCGCTTTCACGCCGAAACTACTGAACGGATTTCGATGAAATTGGGTAGGTAGATAGATAAAGCACTCGGCTAACACATAGTATACTTTTTATTCCGGAAAACTTAGGGTTCCTGGAGGAATGCTTAAAAACTCAAAATTTCCAGTTTGTCATTAGATGCCAGGTAACATCTTAACTTTTTTTTCTATCTGGAATCTGGATCCAATTCTAACGTCCACGCAGACGAAGTCACGGGCGGAAGCTAATTTCTCATAAAATTAATTACCTTGTTTACCATCTAGGTAGGTAAGGAGAGACCAAAAATTGTTTTTGTTCCGATTGTATGAGTGCCTCGGGGAATTTTCGCCTTGTGTGTCTGTAGGTACACGAGGAATAAAAATTACATGAATGAAGCTAACCATTTTCTATAAATTTCAGGAAGTTTTCCTTGGCAGACGAAGAAAGTCTATCTGGGATCTTGGGACAGGGCTAAAAGTTACATAACTGACATTATGCAGGTAAATACAATATTTTATGTACTTAGTGTTATAATACCATTACATCTTTTCTTCTGTTTTCATGTGCCACATTTTAATCGTGCTATCCTTAGGTTGGATGGCTATTACATTTGCATTGCCCGGGGCCACGTGTAGGATATCAGTACATTTAATATACGTCTAGTGGATAGATGTGCAGGTTTCCTCATATTGTTTTCTTTTATAATTTAAACTTACTGTCGTTAATCACGTTAAATCACTTTTTAATCTTATTCTTAAAAAGCTTTTCCTTAAAAACCCACTGCAGGGGCATGGGTCTCTCGTAGATGGGTTCCGTCTATAAGCTCTACAATGATGATTATTTTTACTGGCAGGATGTTAACCACGATGTCGTTGGCTGGATTGATTGGAACTTATGCCTGAACGAGAAAGGAGGTCCAAACTGGGCTAAAAACTTCGTCGATTCCCCCATCATAGTCCAGGAGGGGCAGTTTATTAAGCAACCAATGTTCTACGCTATGGGCCACGTGTCCAAATTTGTGCCTCGAGGGTCGAAAAGGATCGATATGCAGGAGAAAAAGCCTTTGCTGTGGACTAGCTTTGATCACACGGCGTTCTTGACCCCGAGAAACACTGTTGTCGCTCTTTTGTATAATAACAAGTAAGTTAAATTCAGTTAAAATACTCGTATTCTGCTTCCAAGGAGTTTATAACTCACCTACTTAAATTATTCATAAATCATACTAAAGAAACATAAACCATTTTCGTTTTTTGCTTTTTAAACCCTTGCCATTATCTTGTTCGGAGTTTTTTTAACCCCTATAGGTTAGGAAGCGCACAGCTCGTTTATTAAAACGAATCATTTTACAATTTGGCTGTGGACATTCCTTTCGGCCACCAACGTAACTGAGTTTCGTAACCGCTACCAAAAAAAATAGTGTCTCCTTTTCTCATCACCGGTTGCAAACGAAGGCTTTTCTGTCTGTTTTCGTAGGTATCTGTAACGTTACAATGCTACCAATTTCTAAAAAAGTTATGCTGTCACTAGCTTTCTAATTACCTACCTACTTAAATATATTGTTTTCTCCTTTCTGACAGTAATGGCAAAGAAGATGTAGCCATCAGGATGGGCACGCAGCAAGCCAGCTTGAAACTAGAACCGCACTCCATCACCACCATAGAGATACCTTACCAAGGAGACCAGAATGCAGCGGAGCAGAGTTCTTCTGATAATAATGAAGAGGAGCAGTGACGCGGTTTAGCTGTTGCTATAAAACTTTTTAAGAAATAAATTGAATCCCAGTGATACTTTATAAAAGTTTTAATATATTTTTTTTATGATGATACCTATTTTCGTTTTCGTTGTTAAAATCCTATACTACTTACTTCACTGGCACAGTGAACCATCGAATCTTGACTTCGAAGCACTCTTTTCGATAATCTTTTCTCTTCTTCTCTCTAGCTTATATAGGGT
Organism: Coleophora deauratella; assembly: GCA_958295455.1. Classification (NCBI taxonomy): domain Eukaryota; kingdom Metazoa; phylum Arthropoda; class Insecta; order Lepidoptera; family Coleophoridae; genus Coleophora; species Coleophora deauratella. The sequence goes on along the minus strand of OY282409.1, from coordinate 4,130,583 downwards.
GTAAGGGACAGGTTTCCGAAAACTTTAAGGGCTTGCTCAGTAGCCGAAACTGAACAACTTTCCACAAGAATTTTTTTCAGGAAACGAAAAAAAAATCGGCTTCGCCATACAAACTTTCCAATCCAGTTTATAATTTATTTAGTTTAGTATTTAATAATTTATTCATTAATATTATGACTATTATTTTAGACACACATTCTATCAAGTAACCATGCACAGAATCATTTTTTTAAATACTGATATTCTGTTTTACCTCCTCATTTAGCTTCATAATCCTGGTGCCAAGGTCTCCTAAATATTTTCATTCTTATAACTGTAAAATCGCTGTTAATAACTGTAAGTCACAGAATATGAAACCTTGCTACAGTAAACTTTGTCGTTAATCCATTACTCTCCATATAAGAACAGTTCAAAGAATTTTGAAAAGTATGATGGATGGACGGATAATCTACCATTCGGGTCTTAACAATGTAGAGGACAGGAAGAGTCGTTTAAGCGAACGAATAACCTCGTTGATCGTATTGTAATTGTGTTCGTTTGTGTCCATGTAATACTGAGCATAAAAACACGAAAAACATGTCATTACAATTTCTCAGTCCCGCTGGTGCTTCCCAAAAGTGTAAATATGTAAAACACACACAAATGTTTAATAATAATAATAATAAAATTTTATTTTCGACCAACTTTGGATCACAATAGTGTTAGTAACTTAAATCTAAACTTAAAGACTAGTGTTAGTGTGAGCAAGACATATGTGGCGGATTATTTTATTAAATTTAATTTGTCTATTATGTGTCGACTGTTATTTGCAACGTGGACCATGCAGCAATGGTTCACAATTGCACAGTCGACCCTGCTGGCGAACACAGCCAGGACGCTGTTGGAGCTGGCCCGCACCCGCCGCACCAGGGATGCGCTTCGTTTGCGCATGGTGGCGAAGAAGCAGTCTACGCGAGCCTCCGCGAACATCCCTGATGCGCTGCAGTAACGGGGCAGCCCCAACAGCGCCCTGAAGGCGTTATTAAACTGGACCCGTAGGGCATTGTATTGTCTTTGGGTATAATCAACCCACAGGCTACTCGTGGCTAGTCGTTAATATTTTTTTCCTTTTTTTGGCGTTTACTTTTTTCAAATCTCGAATCCTTCGTTCGTCTCTTGATTGTATTTTTTTTAGGTTCTCTTGCTTATTTTAACACCAATCATCAGTTGATCACTTTCAAAGTGATTTTTACTGATTTTAAATAGTTACGACTAACAAGTAACAACTATTCATTAGTTACCTAAATCCTAAATTCTAAAAACCTAATTAGTCCGAAAAAAATGTCAAGTGTGGTTATCTTTTAACCAAATCCATCTTCAAGATGGGATTGAAAATCTTTTGTGATTGATCGGCAAAGCTTTGATAACTTTCTGGTGTTGAATGCCCACGGGAGGTGGTAACCACTTTTCATTAAATTTAACCATTAGGTGGGCCGTTTATAAAATCAGAGTCAGGGCCAAAAAAATAATCTGTTAAATGTTAGCAGTTAACTTCACATTGTCCTAGGGTCCTAGGATGTAGGTGGATGTAGGTATGAAGGACTCGTTAACTGCATGCATGCATGCATTATTCTGAGTAACGTTTTCTAAGAAACCAATACAAAATTTATAAACAAATTTTGACCCCCATGTTTTTTTTATTATTTATTCGTATGTAATGAATAGTTCAAAATATTGCGACTTCAGCTTTTCCTTAGAACAAAATTTGTTCAGTTTCATTTCAAACCCAGTGAAAGTATCGTATGTATGTTTGTATGTTTTACACAGTGTAGTTATAATTATTTATAACTTATGTATAACTTCGAATTAGCATAAACCGGTACTGATTGACCGGAAAAAGAGTGGACGCATGAGTCACACCATTTAAATCAAAATAAGTCACAATTCCGAGAATTAGCTCTACTGGCCACTGACTCACGCGCAGCCAGCGCGGTCTTTCAATAAAAAGAAGCCGGTTCCATGACATTGCGTATTCAATACGACGCATGTGCTTTGTTTACAGAAAATATATGTAGGTTGTAGGTAATCCTATGTATGCTAATTAAATGGCAAAAGAAAAATCCATTACGGGCCGTAACAAATACGTGTAAAGTTAACAGCTGATCTACTCGTATTTTGGAGAGTTCACTTTTTCTGCGACTTAAAAAACTGCCGCAGTATAAAAATGGTTTAGTATAATCAATATACATACCAAACTTATTATTATACTTTGTAAGTCGGATAATGAGACCTCTAAACTAGTGGAATGGTTGACTTTATCAAAAAAGTGAAAACGATCTCGAACTCTTGTTTATGCTGAATACTGATATAGAAATAGGTAGTTACTAATAAAAGTATAATACTCGTAGAAGAAAATTTCGTCCGCGTTTTGCGGTACTTCGGATGTATAAATAAATAGGTAAGTAGTCAAACCCCTCGGAAAGAAAATTTTCCATACAAACTTTAGTACTTTTTGCTTGCTATGTATCAATATTTAAATATTAAAAAAACTTTCACATTGTTCCTTGGAATGAAAAGAACGAATTTTCCAGTTTTCAAGTTCCTTTTCAAATTTCTATCAACAATTATTAAGGCTGTGTGTCAGTCAGTCAGTTCGGAGAGTCACTACAACAATAAAGAAGATTTTCATGACGGAGTCTCTGGCTGGATAGAAATCTAAGTCAGAGACATGGCTTTTCTTTTTTTTTTCTTTTTTTTATGGCATAGCTGGCAAACGGGCAGACGGATCACCTGGTAAGCGATTACCGCCGCCCATAGATACCCACAACCTGCAACACCAGAGGAGTTTCTTTTTCAAGAAAGAAGTGAAAATGGCCCAATAATAATCCCATAACAATCAGGATTTAAATGCAAATCTAATCTGACGCATCTCTCATTCCATTTTATCAGGCTGTTTAGGCTAAACGCCAAAAAAAAATGAAAAACATTACCTTGTTTCTGGAGCAGTCAAGTAAGTATAAGCCATTTTAAATATATAACTACGAGTATGTACGATAGGTAAGGTTATTTGTGAAAGGAAGTATGACACTTTATTTGTTGTGCGTGCCTGCATGAGTATGTGGCACATACTACAAAGTAATATGAATGGACTCAGTTATGAATAAGGTTTCAAAGTACACTTCTTATTTTTACTCGACTTCAAAAAAGGGGGAGGTTCTCAATTCGACTGTATGTAGTTTTTTTTGTATGTGCGATTACTCCGCCAGTTATGGATTGATTTTGATGATTCTTTTTTTGTTTGGTAGGGAATACTTCAGAGGTGGTCCCATATAAATTTTATCAAAATTTATTCAGTGATTTTTGAAAAAAACAATAAAAACTAAAAAATCGTTGCAAAATGGTAGTTGTTACGATTGAAGTCGGTTTTTTAGCGTTCTTAATTATTATTAAAAGCGTTCTTTAGTTTAGTTTAAATAATTATATTTTGTACCATATTAAAGAATACAGTAAATAGATACCTATATCATTTTGTGTAAAAAATTTGTTTAACTTCGTAATATTTCTACTCTGCCTTGGACATTTAAGAATAGTCATTTGGGTATCGTTATAATTATAAGATATGTTTGGCCTTTAGCCTTTAGGCATATACGAAATTTTTGTATGGTATTCAAAACTGTTTAAAAAGACATAACTGTTCTTGAGAACAGTGTATTCCACGGTATTTATAAAGATGTACTTACATATTTACGTTGTTGATACAGATATAACAAAACATATTACATATACATTATACGACCAGGGTTCGCAGCATAAATATCAATTGATATATATCAATTGATATTTATGCTTGATATATATCAATATTGATATTTATATTTTCCTAGCTTCTAAGAGCTGCTTCTTACGAATGAATGTGCCAAATGCAAAGAATAAAGATATGATTATCACAATAATAAATAAATGAGTTTAGTTTAATTAACTATCTACAAATTTGCAAAAATAAAATATACATTTTAGATTCAGTTATTTCGAAAAAACATATCAGAGTATAAAATTTGAATGTTACTTTAATAAAAATCTCCAAATTATCAAACATATACCTACATTTTAAATTAAGCTATTTCGAAAATCATGTATTAAAGTAAGAAATTGAAATTAGTATGTAATTTTGATAAATATCAAAAATATCAAAGATATCGAAAATATCGGATATATATCAAAAATATCTGATATTTTGATATTTATTATAAATATCGGATATTTACGAACCCTGTATACGACGCTAATTTCTAGAGGGGCAGGAACTACCTGTCATCACATTCAGCATTGTTTAATTCGCTATTTGAAAATCTAACATGATGAACTTTGTTTTGCGTATACGTAACTTCACAATGGAATTTGTGAAACTCAACCCACAGCATGCTAATGTCACCGAGCACTGTTTGATATGATAACAAAGGCTTTTTTTGACCAGATGTTTGATAAATCAACGAATCGTACGCCATTATAGGACCGACAGGAAAAAGTTCTTTTGCCATTTTGTACATTTATACTCGAGGAGTGACCGTGATTTCGGATGTACTCGTTAACAGCCTGTGGAAAATTTATCAATTTTCTACAAAAATCTTAAACACCTTAGTATAATTAATTACAAACACCACACAACACACTAAAGGATAGCGGTTATAACAACTCATATTGACCCCACTGCCACAGTGCTTACCGAAGCATTCCCAGTTGCAATGGCTAACCAATTTTGGACAAAAAAAAACAACCGTTTGCATTCCCACTGTTGCTGGGCCATGGGTCACTTCCTTTGGCACGAGAAGATTAGACCATATCCCATACACGTGGACCGAGTCCGGATTGGTGGAGGATGTTGGTTGATCAAAACGTACAATTTGTATGATAGTTAAGTTTTTTTTTGCTCAGTTTGTATAGGTTCCTTAGGGAAAGTACCTACCTAGTTCAGTTTCATAAGTAGAAGCAATGATATTTTGAAAGCCGCAGTCAACGGAAACCAACGAAATTAAAAAAAATACTCTCTTTATATTTTTGTTTTGTGTTAATTAGACTAATTTAACCTACATAAAATTTTCATCCCAGTCGTTTACCCGAGGTTTATCTATTCTAAGAAAGTTCAACGAAACGTAAACCCTGCACATACGCAGTATTGAAATATCAATCGTTCAACATTTATATCCAATATTAGGCCAAAACCGGTCAGTCTCATATGAACCGTTGGCCGAAGCGGTCGTGTATCACATATTTTATTTAAATATTCGTAAAAAAATAAAAATGTATCACTGGTTAGTGGTTGGAGCATTGCTAGGGCTAAGTTATGGAGTGTCAGCCCATACGTACCACCTTGGAGCGTGTCCCCAGGTGGAACCCATGCCTGGCTTCGAGATGAACAAGGTGAGTTTCTGACAATTACTGTAGCGCTACACTACACTATATAGTCATTGGTGGCCAATTATTCAATGATCCTGGTAGGTTATCTATCATTGCTCTACCTATATTTAGAATTGGAGGGATAAGATGTATATTTGTGTTATGGAAGGGATGACACACGTATATTTATATTGATTAGGTTTTGTAAAAAAACAAATGTGTATAAAGAAACGAGTAGAAAAAGTGGTATTTGAACAAAGAAGAGTAAAAAATGAAAAAAGTCGACAGAGCGTACCTTTCTCTTCTAGTAAAAACTTTTTGCTTTACAAATATTTATGTCAGATACAAAAAAAACAATATGGAAGTTTTTTTATCAAATAGATTGCTGTTTTAGTCTTGAATGCGTCAATTAAAGACTTTTTTAATCTGAGAATACTTTCAAATCAATATAGTATAGGTCTTCTTTACTTACATCCGTTTTCTTGAAACTCCTTGGTTTGGTTTACATAAAAAGATCGCAGTCCAGTTAAAATATTGAAGAAGTTGAGTTATGCTTTTAAGTACTTCTTCGTTCTCTCTATGTAATAAAATAAGTATCTTCTTATCGTACTGGACAACTTTTTGTTTCTACTAATTTGCTGTAATCACAATTTTTTTTAGCTCTCCATAAGAAACATCTGATAAAGTACGCAGAATCCAATTTTATTTTGGGAATTCAGCATAGTCGTAGGGCAAATGTTATTAAGTAGTTATGGTTAGTAGAACTGTTACCTGGGAGTTAAACGGTCCAATATAAAATAGATGTATATTACTTATAGGAATATAATGTCCTCAGAAAATATTTTTTTACCTAAGGCCCACTCATAAGCCTTTTTATGTTTATAGGACGAGAGTCTGTCCCATACACATTTACGAGATTTAAAAAAGGCTATCCACTTCTCAGGGTAAAAATAACTCTCTAAGCTGTGTTTTGGAGCGAAACCTTATTGTATCTATTATTTTCCTCATACATCTCATATCCACACGTCACTAGATAACAGTTGTCCAACCAACGTAGCTGATACTGTCCAAACAAAGAATTCTCGTCTTGTAAATATGAGGGACCTGACCCCGACAGATAACACTATGAGTCAGATGCCTCTACATAACATTAGCGATATGCGCTACTTATAGGCAGAGGCGACAGTTAGCTTTAAAACAACTATGCATAATTTAAATTTTATACTAAAGCTGCACTAATAAAACCAAAAATGCTACCACCCTCAAAATTAAAGACGAATATTTCTGAAATCACTGGACAGATTTTCATCAAACATAGTTGTGAAGTACTGTAATGAAACTTGCTATCAAACGGAAAAATCGCATCCAAATCAGTCCATTCGTTTCAGAGCTACAATGCTGCAGACTACAGATAAACGCACATACAGACAAGCATACGTAACATCTTTATTTTGCGCCGGGGGGTAAAATCTGTTTGCATCGGTTAAAGTTTTGCAGCCCTTACTTTGCTTTACTTGTTTGGTGGTTTGACATTCCCATATATACGATATCATACTTTTATGTACACGTTGAGTGTACAAGTTCCGAGTGGTAGGAACTTTGTACTAGGTAGAATAATATGACGATTTAAAAGTATGTGTAAAGCATCTACTTAAATAAAAAAGATTTTTGATTTTGATTTTGATTATGTGTTAAATAAAATTAGTACGAGTAGTAATTACCTAATTTAAAAAAAAACGCCGTTTAAAATTCACGAGCATATAGGTACTACTTATACAAAAGCGGACCAGACACTATCAGTAATAATGACAGTATTTTTACATCAGTATATTGACATTCCATCATTTAGTATGCGTCAGACCATCATTCCAACCACTACACTGTCAGTATAATGTCAGTATATTGTCATTACTTGAATATACTGTCATTATTACTGAATAGCAATTTCACATCACAGTGCAGATTGAACACGATAAATTTTAAAAATAAAAGTATCGTTTTATTCTTGTTTCTGTGATACTTCATCTCGTCGATTAGCGATAACTAGCATTTTTTTAACCATAAACATTTGATATCGTTTTTAACCGACTTAAAAAAAAGGAGGAGGTTCTCAATTCGTCGGAATCTTTTTTTTTATATATGTTCACCGATTACTCGAAGCCGCCTGAACCGATTTGGAAATATTCCTTTTTGTTTTATACTTCACAGGTGGTCCCATATAAATTTTATCGAAATCGATTCACCGGTTTTTGAGAAAATCAACAAAAACATAGCTAAATTGGAGTTGTTGCGATTGAAGTCTGTTGTTTTTAACGTATTCAGTGTGGTCAATTATAATTATGTAGGAATGCCGTAACAGGGGATCTGACCATTATTTTTTTAGTTTCTAGGTATACCAAAACAATACAATATCTAAGTGAGAGAGACTTTGTTTTATGCGGACATAAAACTCATCTCCCGCAAGCACAGAAGAAGGAAAAAATACAAAGAAGAAGTAATAAACTAATAAGTTAGAAGTGACGAGATTTAATTTAATGGATCCTGTGAGATAACTTCCTCTTATACGAGTAGCGTAGATATCCTGAATGACTAAACTGGTGCCACAGGATGCCACTTTTTATCAGTGGTAAAGTGGTATCCTTAATAAATACGAGTTGTTTTTTTACTACTCACCTGATGGCAAAAGCGAACTTACCAAGATGGGAATGTCTATCTTATCGTCATACCGGAGCTGTTAACATTAACGTTTGGCGGCAAGTCAGACGTTAAAAAGTGAGAAGTCAGAGAAGCCTTTAAAGAGAATTCAGTGGCTGAGCTACACTAACAGAAGCGAATAGAATAGAATAAAAAAAGTTTTTATTCAGCACACATATTACAGTATAGTAACTAAAACTACTACTACTACTAAACTATTGCTTAAAAATAAAAACATCATGCTTACAAAGAATGGTACAATAAAATAAAAATATTGTGCACCGAAACGGTACTGACTCGGCATTTGCTCTCTCTCAGGATGTAAGTCATGATTACCTAAAATATAGTATATTTAAAAAACATTTTGTCAGTTTACACCACCTAACTGAAATAAAGTAATTACAGCATATCAAAAACATATGTCATTCCATAAAATAAAATATTCTGTTTTAAAAAATACTTACATCAAAAATATGGTTTCTCAGACTGCAGTTTAAATGTTGTAAATTAATGCAATTGTTTTACGTAATTGTTTATACAATAAGGAAAGATTACATAAATCGTAATTTCACAAATAAACGCATAACTTCATGAAAAACTGAAAATAGCGTAAGTGAATATTATATACGCGATTTTCGATTTTTTTTCGTAATTTTACCAAAAACGGTTTTTTTTCTCTATCTATCTCTCTCTTCTAGGTCTCTGGCTCTTATAAAACATCGATCACGTTCGGATGTACTCATTTCATACGATTTACGCGATTTTATCGAAAATGTTTTTTCGAGTTATTAAGGTTTGTATTCCCAAAGGTCCCGTTATAAAGTACCCATTGCAATTTTCCGAGATTTCATGAATTTCGCGTTTATTCATGAAATAACGAATTACGCGATCTTACAGTGACGTATACGTAATGTACCGTAAGTATATACTTGTGACGTTTATGAAAGATATAAAACTGTGTACCTGTGTAATACGTAAGTGTTATTTTACGATTGATACAGAAACGAAATAGTCGCCATAAAATGATAAAAAAGTGGGTAAAAAGAACTTATGTAAACGAACACTGAGTCATAATCATAAGGTTTGAAGGTTGTTACTCCCTATCTGACATCAACCATTCTCTTCAATTTCCAGATGTTGGGTATCTGGTACGTGATCCAGAAGACGTCGACAGCTTCCCACTGCATCACTTACAACTTCACCAAAACCGATGAGCCTGGAAAGTACGAGCTGGAGCAGGTCTCACAGCACTTCATATTGGGGTTGACTCCACTAAAACATGACTACAGGTTAGTGAAGAGTTTGTTAAGGATTTTAAAGAACAGAGATTTTAAATTTTGATTCTATCTATCATGGAAAATAGCGTAGGGAAAACAAGTCAACCGCCTCCGCGGACTAGTGGCTAGTCTGCTTGCTTCGCATCGGTAGGTCGCGGGTTTGATTCCCAGCGGATCCCATATCTTGTAGTACGGTTAAATTGTGCCACACGGAAATATTGATGGGGCCAGTAGTAAGTTAAATACTCTTAATGAAACAATGATGATTGATGATGAACGCTCTTGTTCTTCATTTCAGATACACAGGCATCCTGACGGTGCCTGACCCTGCTGTTCCTGGCCGAATGAAAGTGCGCTTCCCTCTAAGTAAGTTACTAATACATATTTTACACATTTCTACCATAACTAAGTTACGGACAATGCGTATGCCTAAGCTTCTGAGGAAAGCCACTTGAAACTTGGAATACCTATATGTTTTAAAGAAGGTACTAGGTAGAAAAAAAATATTGACGATTTAAAAGCATGTGTAAAGCATCTACTTAAATAAAAAACATTTTGAGTTTGAGTTTGAGTTTTGAGTTTGAGGTGCGTAGGAGCAGTAAAATAGAATTTGTCAATAATAATTTGGTGAATGGGGTGATAAAGCTTGTATGAAAAATTGAATTACCAAAGGATTGATTGACGGGCTGTTTATATCGGATAACTACGTGAACGAAATTGTGGATAATCTACTAGAAAACCATGAGCCAGTTGGTCACAGTAATAAAAAGTTCAAAAACTCAAGTCAAAACTTATTTTTAATACACTGTTAATGATAATGATAATGAAAATTTATATTTTATTCGAAGTAAGTAGGTAGCAGTGTACACTTTTCGAACGTCATTCTTTTATCTACCTAATACGAGGTTCCCACCACTCGCAACTCGTATACCCACCGTTTCGGGAAGTTTTTGCGGAGTGAGAAGAAACGGCGGGCCCTAAAGAAACTCCCTCCAACAATTTTTTTTTAAAAGTCTTATATTCTATTACATCTTAATGCTAGATCAATAAATGAATTATACAATGTCATGTCTGTAAATAAAATATACAAAAATAAGAATAAAGAAAGAAAGGATTCAAAAGATATAAAAGTAAAAGTTAAAGTACATGTTAAATGTTAAAGTACATACATACTTTTAAATCGTAACTGATTTTTGTTTTACCTAGTATTATACTATGTACTAGTTAGGTACTTAGGTGTTCCTACCTAGATTATGCGAATAGACTGTGTCTACGTACGTGACTTTGCTATGCTTTAAATATCCAATACCTATGCATTAAAGAAATAATAAAATTGTCATTCTAGGTAAATTAGAAACAGTCATTACCTAGCTCGACTATAATCGACTACGAATTATCGTAGCAATTTACAAATGCCTACCTAAACACCAATCTATCTCCAGAGGATTTACCACGACTCCATTGTTCTAAACTTAGCTCTCTGCTTTCGCGCAGGCGTAGCTGGCTCAGCGAGCTACACTGTGATGGCGACGGACTACGTAACATACGCCGCCATCTTTACCTGCCAAAAACTTGCGTTTGCGCACCGCCGGTCCGCCACCATCCTGTCCAGGACTAAGGAGCTCGACAAGATGTACGTGGACAAGGTGGGTACATAATTATAAACTTGTGTCTTATTAAAACTATGAGATCAATTACTGGTTGCTGTCACTAGATGGCAGTCGTAAAGCCATGTTGGAGGCCTATAGGTGGGTTAAAACTTCTGTCGCTGGAATTGGCCACAAGCCCTGCAACCTCCATCAATCTGGATTTGGGTAGAGTATGGACTTATCTTACCGACGACGTATAGAAAGAGACCCGTGCCCTCCATTCGGGATAATGCGGCTTATTAACAATAAAAAAGTTAATTAAATATAGTTTCCCTTTTAAAACTGATTATTTTAATTGAGGCTACATCTACACATGAAACTAAAACAATTTCCTGAAGAAACCTATACTCAAATTATCAGAACATTGTGGGACCTGATTCAATAACTTAGAAAAACTTACATATTTCTGAAAAATCTGATACAGATCGACTTTTTAAACACTGACAAAGCGGCAAATGAGAACTATATGGGTTTTTAATTAATATTTTTTGACTTAGATCAATCTGTGTAGGAAAGATACACTTTGTTGTTACTTACAGCAATAGGTTGTTAATAAATAATAATGCGTCTAATCAAACAGTAGGAGAGATATACTTTGTACTTGCATTCCTCTACAACAGCCACGTGTAATAGCATAGTTGCCTGCCCCTTGATTCACATCACTAATCTTATGATATTTCAACCTTCTGAATTCCAGCTGCGCTCCAGACTGTCTTCCTACGGTGTCGACCCCTACGACCTGTCCATCATCTCCCAGACAGAATGCCCCAAGCACGAGAATGGCACCCCCAACGGCGTGAACATCAATATTGAGCCCGATACCTTCTCATCGCACAATATTGGTGAAGCAGTGAGGAAAGCGGGCGGAGTTGTCGGTAAGATAAACCACATTTTCAAGAAGACTGACAATCCATACGGTAACTTGTGTTTGGGGGAGGCCTTTGTCCAGCATTCGACGTCTCTTAGCTGGTGATGAATCACTTGTACCCTTAGCGCAAAAACCGGTTCATAACTTAAGATGAATACATTTTAAATTGATTTGAAAGTTTAAGATTAGTATACTTTTTTTTTTTAATATGCAGATCGGTTTTTGCACTAAGGGTACGCAATATAAAGTCTTCGAATCTACCATTTTTAATGACACTTTAACTACTTTTAAACTCAATTTTGATAAAACAGTATGTAAATTATAAAATAGTTTAAAAATAATATACTTTTGTTTTAATCGAACCCTTTATGCCTAAATAAGCAGGTGAAATAAACTACAATTAAGAACAAAATAAAGAAAGAAATAATAATATAAAGAAAGTCAAGGATCTTGTTCTTAATTGTAGTAAATCGTTGTAGTAATCTTGTTCTTAGTTGTGTTCTTAATTCAATAAAAACCAATCAATTTATTTTTCCACAGCTGACGGAGTTGAATACGTGGTAGATGCTGGTAAGAAAGTCTACCATAAAGTAGCGAGCAGCAAGGAAGACCTGACTGAGCCACCAGCGGGCAGCAGTGGGAATGTGCGTAACCTGGACCATGACGCCGAATGGCTGCCTTGAACTGTGAACCAAAGAGATGACGTATGATTAGGAGGTTTAGAAATAGTACCGACTGTACAGAGCAGGAGATGTTCGATAAATAACTTAGCAGAGACAGAAACAGGGTTTCCTGGAATATGTGTAGGGAAAACCGAAGTCTTCCTACTTCCTATTTACAATCTATATACAAGGTGTTTATGTAATTGTGTGCAAGCAGCCAAAATTAGGCTGAACTCGAGATACTAGACAACTTTTAATCCACAACTCCGTCAAATCCCAAGAAGAAAATAATTCAATCGTTTCGACGATCGTGTGTGAAAAATCCAAAAATTTAACGGATTGAAAACTTTTAATAAACAACCTGGAATATCGTAATGTACACAAAACAAATGATTCCTTTGTTAACTGAAAGTTCCTTGGCTGCTATGATAAAAAATATAAAGTCCCATTTATCCATTACACCTATAAAATGCCTTTTTAGTTTTGGATATATGTAGATAACTCTTGCCAGACACTATCTATTCCTTACCTATACAGGGTGTTAAAAAATGCGTTTGAGATTTTAAGGGGTTACTCAGAATCAAATATAGAATACAGGAAAAATATAAAAACAATCTGTCTACAACTTTTTTTTCAGTTTCCCAAATTAAATCGGAATAGTGAATCAAGAATCTGTATTGGAAAATGAAAAGAAAAAAGTTGTAGATCGGTTTTTATTTTACTTTTCCTATATTCTATACTTGATTCTGAATAACCTCTTAAGATCTCAAACGCACTTTTTTAACACCCTGTATTTAGTAATTAAGTATGTGATTGATTCGATGGTAACATTGTGTCTGTAAAAAACAGCTTTACTAAACCTGTGTTTTAACTTCCTATTTTTAGTTTAACTTGTAATGCAATTATTATAAAATACTCGTAAATATATTCATAGTTATTCTAATATTTTTATAGAAATAAAACATCAAATGTTTTACCTATTTTTTATTGTTAAAACTCCTTGCTTTTACAACACCTATACGTATTGTCGTATTCTATATCATTCCTTAAATTAATGACGATTTTACATATTTACTGCATATGTACGCAGTAATATGTAAATGTATTTGATGACAACATTTTTCTTTATATTAAAAAATCAAAATATTTTAGAGACTACTTTGGAATTTATGTACCTATATTATTAAGAAAATATTACTATGCATGACTAATAATACGAACCTTACCTAATAAATAAATATACAAGGTTTCTGCAATATAATAGCTTTTGTGCTTTTCACATTTAAGCCGAGGAGCACATATTTTAATAGCTTAGGATGATTTTTTTATAGAAAAATCTCGATCTATAATGTAGATATATATTCTACAGAATCTTTATTTACATAAGTAATAAAATAATAATGGAAACTGTAAGGAGTAACTACATTGAAATCTTAGTTAACACATTTTTACAAAGTTTGTACGGCAGGTGAACTTTATATATAAAAAAGTCACGTTAAATCTTGAAAACTTCGGACATATGGGTTAGCCACTATGCTTACAATCGCCATCAATCCGGACTTGGTACCTTCTATTGAATAACTTTTCCGAACTATAAAGGAAGATACCTGTGCCCCAGCAGTGGAAACAAATTGGAAGTTTACAATTGGAACGCGAACGCTTGTTTTTGTAAGTACTTTTACATTATTTTGACATAAAATCGATCCAAACAACTTGTGGTTTGTGCTGACAAACCTATGCTTAATTAGTGTTTAAATATATCCACGTACCTATTGCGCAAGATAAGATTAAATTAGTTACGATCACTCATTCGGAACACTGCGTATAGTTTTTTAAACTTGTTTGAAACAATCAAACAAAAATCTTGTCATTAAGAGATACTTGGCTCAAGGTCAAAGTAAATTGAACTAAATTGTTTAGTACTTTCTAATACGTATGTATAATTAATTATTTCGTTTCTACTTTTAGGAAAGTCTTTGCTCATAAAAATTTATCAACTTTGGTTCAAATCCGGGCCAATGAGTTTTTCGAACTTACATGCATTTTCATACAGACTGCTTAAAAGTTGAAGGAAAACATCTTAAGGAAACCTGCACATCTGATTTCTAGATGTGTATAATAGTCGGGTTGCACAAATCCGTAGAATAAAGTCTAAATGCCCTACACTTGACCGCGGGAAATACAAGTGCGCCACCAGGTAACCGCCGTCTACACCTTGTGGATAGCACAGTTAAATTGTACCACACGATAAGAGAGAAAAGACAACCGTAAGAGTTCCCATACTAAGTTGACGTTCAGCTGATGGTGTTTTGGAAAATAAACATACATATACATCCAAAAAAAACATTACTCTGCGCTCTGGCAGTTGGACAAATTCTAAAGATTACACATTTTCCTACACCACAGCGTTTACTAAAGAATTTTATCAAGACCTCTGCTACCTATTTCTATTATATGTACATACATGTATAACTCTATATTGTCTTTTACAATATCAGCATTAAATACTTACGAGTATGTCTAGGTTTGTCATCTCTACGCTACGCTAACTTGAAGTTTATTGACTTGATTGATTGATAGCGCTTATTAGCCTTTTATGGAATATGTATTAATTGGATATGTACAAAATAATGTAATTAATCGGCATGCATGACTGTCAATAGGCGGAGTGACTACGATGGGCTAACAAGATGTGGACATGTCGTATGCGGCTTAAATCTTTGTGGTTTTGCATGTGAAGTGATTTTAGTCTTGAGTTCCTTGTTAGGGCCTTTGTAGCCTCTTAGGAAACTTCAAAATTGTTCTTTATCTTCTATGAAAACGATATTTTGTTCTAAAACTTTATCGACCGATTTCTTAAAATTAAAAGTTAGAATATATTATTATAAGTACAAGGCGTTTTTTTTTGCAGAATAACTTTATGAAATAAAGACTTTTTGTTGGGAGTTTTTTTTTTAGTAGACTAAATTCTATTTTAAGATTTAACCGAAACGCAACACTTTAATTCACCACATGTGGCACCTAATCCAGAGCCAGAGACAAGACCTATGCACACATACCTTTTTTCTGACATTTTGCGAACGTATTTATTATAATTCATTAGCAAGTATACAGCGCCAGCACAAGTCACGAACCTGCGCACTGCACTACATCTGTGAGGCCAGGAAATGGAATACTTAATGTGTTTAGTGGAACAGTCGTGGTCACAGATTGTTTCCGATCGTTTACATCTTATAAGCAATCATGTGTAATCTAGATCGGAAGTGTCATATCTTATAGTATTTGTTCTTGATAAGCCTATGCTATAGTGTTTGTTCTTAAAAATAACTTATCGAGTTAATAAATGAATAATATTAAATACTTAATCAAGCGAAGCGGTCGTGGTTCAGTGCGGCTTGCGTGGTCGCATCGATCACGCAGGTTAACGGACTACAGACACGGTCATAACCTGGATGGGTTTGACTGTTAGTGGCATTTATCTCGACCGTTTCCGTGCTTCGCAAGGCACGTTAAGCCGTTGGTGCCGGCTGCTATCGCTAGCAGTCGTTAAGCCACGTCAGAGGCCTTATAGGCGGCTTGAAAACTTCTGACACTGGGGTTGGCTACTAACCCCACAACCTCCACCAATCCGGACTTGGCCCCCGTGTGTGGAGTATGGCCTAAACCTTCCCGAGTTATGGGAAGAGACCCGTGCCCCTGCAGTGGGGACGTAATGGGTTGTTAACAACTTAATCAAGGACAAACCTACACGGCTGTCTAGTCCCAAACTTATACAGGCTATAAACAAGATAGGTTGAGGCTGAGGACCGTTTACGGGAGAGGCTTCTTGTCATGCTTTAAATAGGTAGTTCGTTTTTTATGACTTTGCTGAAATCTAAAGAACAGTTTCGTAATCGAAGTAGATGCGATATAGTATGATAAGAATAAGGCCCAATTAACAAGTACTACAATTGTTTTGATACAGCTTTATGATTTGACAACTAGACACAGGCCTAACAAATATGTTCGGAACACATGAATAGGATGCAACCCCAAAAACCTTGATGCAGAATTGCAGTTTTGGCGCAAAGAAAAATTATTATCTAAATAGGATGGTAAGAAAATTTAAGGGGTATTCCGTAATCGTAAATAGAGGGAAAAATCACTTTACGACTTCGATCACTTTTCATTTTTATAGTTCATTCCAATCAAAAAAAAAAGCAAAAGGTAACAAAGATAGTATGCATCTGACGTTGACAGGTGTCAGTTCCATAGTGAGTTTGTTTACCTTTTGCTTTTTTTGATTGGAATGAACTACACTGTACCTGTAAAAGCTACATGCATGCCAAGTTTTATGATTTCTGCCGGATGGGACCGGAATTAACATTTTCGTTTTCGTAACATACTTGTAAAACAGTCCTTCCTTCTCTTTCGCAGTTGGGTAAAAATACAAAATATAAGTCTCTAACTTTCAATATCAGTAAAAATGATTTCTGGTATCTTATGATAAAGTTTACGAGTTGTGAAGCATTGACTGCGCTGTCCAACACTATGCTCGGTGCAACACACACTTGGCCAGTTTATTTCTTAGCCAACTATGATTACTCTAGGCATATTATTGACATCAATGACAACAAACAGAATTCCTAACATCGATATTCCTGTCTATACGGATCAATGGCGTTTTTTTATTAGTCTATAGTTTTATTGATTGCAACATTGCAATTTATTGGATTCCTATCTATAATTGTGATCGAGCATTGTCAACCATTGAAGTAGAGACAAAGTAATGAATGGATACGCTCATTAATAACAATACTAAAACTTTTAACAACCCCAAAAGGAAAGTTTATTAACTTTATTTATTTATTAGCTACAATCAAACTTGAAAAGGAACCTTAAAAGAAGTTCTTCCAGCTGATATCATCATCATCATCAGCTCAAAGACGTCCACTGCTGGACAAAGGCTTCGCCCAAGGATTTCCACGTCGACCGGTCCCGCGCTGCCCGCAGCCAGCGGCTTCCCGCAACCTTCACCAGGTCATCGGTCCACCGAGTGGGAGGCCTGCCTACACTGCGTTTTCCGATGCGCGGTCGCCACTCGTTTACATTTGTTTATTTGCTGTTTTAAAATATATATTTATATAAATAGGAATATTGTAAAATTCTAAGGACATATAAATTAAACAGACATTCAAATTAAATTGTTGAGAGAGAATACGGCTTATGTCTATTGCTTTTATTGCCAGTTAGCTACAAATTATGCATTGTGTAAACTATAAACGATTGATGTTTAGTCAAGTAATCGAAGTTCTAGCTGAGTATAAATTTAATAAATAGGTAAATTTTGTTACTGACCTATGTTAGAAATTGTTAATACAAATGTGACGTCATAAGAATTGTAAAGAAAAAGATCCCACATACGATAACACACACACCATTTTTGTTTGTTTTCTATTTCATCCTTGTGACGACGTCACATCCAGACCGCCCAAGTTGATCACCATGATATTCTTACTTTAGTAGGTATAGTTGTAAAAATAGAATAAGAAAGAATATTTATCGTATCTTACAAAATTAGCTCTTCTGAATGTGTTCCTAGGTATACTTCATTTTTTCTTACTTGTCTTATTTTTGAAAATATTATAGCGCATGTATTACTCGCCATTATTGATATTACATAGAGTTGGAAAAGCTCTTTAGTAAGTTGATACGAACGAACTTCATAACAAGGTTTCCCAACACTATAAAATGTCAATGGTAATGAGTAGGTACGCTACAATACTTTCCAAAATAAGACAAGTAAGAAAAAATTAAGTATAAATAATCATATCACATTCTGTACAGATCAACCACTTTGGGAAAATCATCGATCAATAATAAAATAAAAAAAGAAGCCTTTTATTTCATGCAGTAATATTTACAAAACACCTTAATATATCTATTTCAATCTAATGTTTCTTAATATGTAATATTTGTTTAATTAAATTAATTTTAATCATCATATTCATCTGCAAGAACTCTACAGGTGAAGGCCTCCTTCAAAGATATCCAATCCTCTCTGGATTGGGCTGTTTGAAGCCAGTTGATGTCGGCTGTCTTTATTATTTCATCTTCCCATCTAGCGTAAGGTCTCCCTTTTTTTTCTTTTGCCTTGTAGGCCCTTCCAAGATGTCACCTTTTTCGTCCATCTCTGGTCGTCGATCAATAGATCGATGCTAATTATAGCTGAGAACCATTCCATGCTAGGTTACCTTCAATTAGATTTCGGTTTTATATTTCTTAGAATGTCCATGTTGGTACTAACTGTTAATTAAGGGTTTTTCAATTTGTCGACCTTTCGGGGTTCCCCGTTGGAAGAAATAAACTACGTCCATTAAATTCCAATTAATTCGTTTAAGAACGGAAAGTATTGAGGTAACTAGTTATAATAAACTGGTAATACACCTCTTAGTCAGATGTTTTAATTTAATACTCGAGCATATGAAAACATTTGTTTATTTGTTTTAGTTTTTTTCGTACACGAATCTATGTGTATAATCATGAAAAATAAGAATGGATATTCATTTCAAGCTTAGAGCAGCTTACGTGGTCGCGTCACTAAGGCAAGTTAACCGACTATATGATGGACATGGTCAAAGGCCTGGATACGTTTGATTGTTAATGATATTTGTCCAGATCGTTACCGTATTTTCCAAGGCACGCTTCTTTTTCAGATCGTGTGGCACAGTTTAACCGTAATATAATAAAGGACAGAGGGCAGCTTCCTAGTGTTGCACTTAGCATCACCCGCGATCACGTGTAGGGTATTTATATATTTACACCTATGAACGTATGCAACGCGAACTTCATACACATAAAGTAATCAGTTGATGTGCAGGTTTCTTCGTTAAACGCAAAGCCTCTTGAAAGCTTCTGACACTGGGATTGACAACTTGTCCCAAAAACTCCACTAATACAGACTTGGTCCCGTGTGTAGAGTAGGTATGGCTTACTTCACGAGGTTTTGGAAGATATTCGTGTCCCATCAGTGGGAACGAAAGTTACCATTTTTGTCCAATGCTAAGGATAAGCATCCGTAACAGCCTCTTGTTTGCTACTGTTTATTCTTCAGTCGCATGTAAAAATGTTGTCCATGTAGTGTAAATCTAAGGGACAATTATTTCAATAAAATAACTAGGTAGCTAGTGAATATAATAAGTTAATAACATATTTTTAATGCAGTCAGCTAGCAGATTGTGTAATTTTTTGCTCAGTTTTCAATTACTTGGTATAAAAGATGCAATCTCATACATTAACAAAAAGTTTTATTGCTTTTCTTTCCTACATTTCCGTAGATGATACGTCACGAGTCATAACAGTTTTTTCTACTGTAAATACTAAGCAATTCAATAGCACACTGTTTTTGTTAGGCACTGAAAACTAGGAGAAGCTATGAGAAAATTTCAAATCTGAAAAGTTACCTACGTATGTGTCTAAACATATGGTTCTAAGAAGACTAATTTAGTGGGTTAGTGGTTAGTGTTCCTGGGTCAGTTCCAAAGTCGTGAGTTCGATTCTTGTTAAAAGCAGTTTTTTGCTCTATATCTGATTGTATTCTACGTAATTTCTATTATGCGTGTGTTTTTTAAAGAAAGAAAGAAAACATATCAATAAGTTCTAAAACTGTATATGCTTCTTGGGAAAAGTTGTTCTGTTTCATGATGCTGGGTACAGTTTAAATTGCCTGTACATTAAAACTACACATACAAGGCGTTTTTTATGGCGGATCTGAACATACAATTTTTTTTCTAAGGAGAGTCCAATATTTTTTGTCATTTATTCAAAAAGTGGTAGATGAAAAGCCGAACATTTGAGCCGAATAATAATAATAATAATATAATAGCCCGTGGTCCATGCAACAAATAAAAATAATTCAGCGAAATCGAATTTAATCTTTCCAATGCTATGGATGGTAGAGAACACGCCAATAAAAATAACAAAGTAATTTCAACCACAATTATATTGCTACCTTAAAATATATAAAAAAATCTGATTTATAGAACAGTTAACTAATTGGAAACTAAAGATTCTCACCCTAAAAATTAAGTCAGTATCGCCGTTAGGAATGTTCATAGAAATAATCATCTTGAGAGTCAACAAAAAGTACAAGGTCTATAGAGCGACAAAACAAGTTCCATAATAATCCACACTTTTATTAATATTATAAATACGAAAGTTTGTCGGTCTGCCTTCAAGTCTAGTTGCACGACCAAGTGATCCACATGATTTTTTGCACAGAAATAGTTGACAGGATAGGACGGGAGATGACAAAAGCTACATTTTACCGTTATAGAATATAAAATTCCCTCTGGAACCACACTGAGAACCCAAATATACTGCAATTTGACAAAGAAACGCTATTAATTGCTGTAATTACTTAGCTGATTTTATTTTAATTTAGCAAAGAGCTTAGATAAAGGGCAGGCATAGTTGTATCCCGAAAAACTCATATTTCTGCTTGCACCTTCAACAGTCACAAAAAACATTTCCACGCGGGTGGAGCCGCGGGAAAAGTTAGTTGAAATAAACTGAAGTTCATAAGCAAGTATGCAAGTGTCAACTCTAGGCGGTGGACTTTCAATAGCTGTGAAGGTTTCCGCGGAACCCATCTCGTTCAGTAGTCGTTGCGGTCTTGACCACACCGCACGCGACCGGCCAGTTACTGCTGCAACCTAATGAAAACTTCTTGGTTTTCAGAGGTTGTAAACAGAACTTTAATATTAAAAGTAAAATTTCAAATAGAAACTCTTTGTTAGAGTTTTATTTAAAAAGTTTGATAACTTTTGAATTTTTCGAACTTTCAACCTGTGATTATAACGTGGGGTGTTTTTTTCTGTGCGAACTACAAAATAGGGTAAGTTTTATATTTATTGTGCTATTTGTAAAAAAATAATACATTCCAGAACATACAGAATTAAAATTAAAATTCAGTTTAATTCAACTTTTCTACAGTTTCATATATGTGAAACAAAGTTTAAAGAAAAACCGAATAAGTACTAATCACAGCGCAGAGCCCTAAGGTTATTCAGGCTTTCATGGGTAACAAAACCTCATACATTGCAAGTCATCTTAGTAAAAAAACGATTAATTATCTATGGTTGGAAGGCAACTGACTTGCAAATTCTTGAAGACAGTTTCCTCGCTGTCTTCCTAGTTACATTATTATATTGATCAAACTACCCAGAACTTAGATAACCGAACGTATTGTATACTGTCTATGAAGGAGCGATATTATTGTAATCCAATTAATAAAATGTATTTTGTCATTTTTCAAGAAAGGCTCCATCATCTCCCAAGGCATTTATGCCTCCTTGGATATTGGTTTTATGAAAATAACTTACATTTGCTAACTGTGTGATACTCGTAACTAACTTGAAATGCCCAGTTGTTTTAACAACTTACATTTATATGTGTGATAGATAACTAACTTGAAATAGTTGTTTTAGCTAACGAGCCGTACTAATGTTGAAAAATTGATATTTCTACCAGTACATAAAACAATCAGTCAGAATAAGGGTTAAAAATAAAGTTGTCCATCGAAGCTTACAGTATTTAAAACACTATCGAAAAAACAAATTGTCTAAAATGTAAAATATTGAAAATGGATGCCGAATGATTGCTTATTCTATCAGTACATAAAACAATCAATATGGGGATGAAAAAAGTTGTCAACCAAAGCCTATACACTAACGAAAAAACAAACTATCTAAAATAATAAAATAGGTTTATGGATGCCGAAAAATTGCTTATACATACTACAAGTATAAAAAAAATAGTAAGTTAGGAATAATAATAAAAAAATCAATCGATCAGTGAGATTTAGCTTTGTTTGGTCAGGCTTTTAAAACGTATCATTTTGGTAGCAATCTGTCGCAATTCGTCAGGTTTGTAATTTATACTACGGGTCAAGTCGTCGAACCTTCTAAAAGTTTAATTAGCCAAGAATCAAAATACCTATAGTCTTAGAACCCAATCAACAATCATGTTTTCTCAGAAAAGGTGTTAATTCGTCGAGTGAAAACTCACTGACTGACTGACTAAACTGTTATGCTTGAGATGCCATGGGGTCACATGGGTGTTGTTCTTACCGTGATTTACGTAACGCCTTTCTCTACACTTGCATACAAACTACGCTACGACGCGTGTACTTCACAAGATAACAGCGGTTTGTCAAGTCCGTATGGCACTCGAAATATTTCGTATTTTTAGAAAGTTTTAAAAACTTATGATGATGATTAAAAACGTATAAATTTACTAAGCCCAATGAAGTTGGAGTAAATTAAAAAAAATTGTCTAAGTATGAGGAGCCCAAATATTAAATCAGTGGTGTCTGCGTGTATTGCAGACGATTTACTGCATTGGCAGTTGGTGCAAAGCTTTTGATGGCTTAATTATAAGACCGATGCAAGCGCGACTCGCCCGCAGGCCTGACAGGGAAAGTTAGGTTCAAAGATACTTTATTCTCATAAAAGACAAAAACATCACTTACATGAGAACAGATTTTAAAAATGTAACATTTTTTTATGCAGTCGTTCACATCACAAAGTAGGTTACACACATAATATACAGGGTGTAACAGAAGTGTGTGACAATACTTCAAGGTTGGCTTTTACCCATCAAACTGAACAACTTTTGTTCTACAACTTTGTTGAAATCGCAAAAAATTTTTTGGGCTTTTCATAGAAACTTGGTTCGCCAGCTGATCGATTTGTATGAAAAGTCCAAAAAAAATTTTGCGATTTCAACAAAGTTGTAGAACAAAAGTTGTTCAGTTTGATGGGTAAAAGCCAACCTTGAAGTATTGTCACACACTTCTGTTACACCCTGTATAGGTTCGGCAAATACTGATGTAGTATCTACTGTAATAAGTAGTATTTGCTACTTTATTTCTTAGGAAGAGTTAATCGGTTTCATGAGATGTTTGCAGTTACAGATATTTTTATGGTATTTCACTAAATATCCTTATTGAATATTGTTTTTTAACCTTGATAGGTTAATTAAATAACAGATCTACTGTACAAATCTAGTTCTACAAGGTACTAAACAGGGTAAAATTGAAGGCGTGTACCTAGCTTAATATAAAGAAACTTAACAATTTTTGTTCTACGATTTGACTGAAAAAATTGAAAAAAAAAAAACCTGATTTGCCAAACAAAAACTGGTCAATCAGCTGATCGATTTCCGTGATATGAAAAGCCCGCAAATTTTTGCTATTTCAGTGACTTACTATGTACAACAAGTGGTTCAGTTTTCGAAGAAGAGTTCGTTTTTGGATGTGGCACATAATTTAAACATTCTGTATATAATATCGACACAAAAAGGTTTTGTCCGTAAGACCTCCTAGCCAGGCGTGGATCCAGGGGGGGGGGGGGGGGGGCAATGGGTGCAATTGCCCCTCCCCTGAAGCCTGACCGAAGTACTACACTATACTATAGAGGCATTTCTTAACTATTAAAAAAATTTCGGGTCTAATACCAACGGCCGCTTCATAAATACGGGTACACTGAAAATTTGCCCCCCCCCCCCCCCCCCCCTGAACGAAATCCTGGATCCGCGTCTGCTCCTAGCATTGTCATTCTTCTAATAAATTAAGCACAGTAAGTAATACAGGTATGTAATATTTCAATTTTGAATGTTTAAATGAATAAAAACTCTTTGCGTGACTCCGTAAGATACAGAAAAATATAGACAAAGTTATACTGGTAGGCGGTCTTATCAAAAAATGCATTCTCTTGCAGACAACTTTTGAATGAAGGAAAAGTCATAGGGATTCATCCATAAATTACGTCACACGTTAAGGTGGAGGGAGGGGATCCACGAAGTGTGACATTATGTGTCAAGGGGTAGGGGGGAGTCATAAACGTTGTAACGTCACATAATAAATAATAAATATGATTTTGGAATTTCTGTTTTCATTTATTAAATTCTAGGCGAAAAATTGCAAAATATGTGACGTCACACCAGGGAGGCGGTCATCCCACAAATGTGACCATCTGTGACAAGGACGAGGGGGGGGGGGGGCAAATAATCATGAAATTCGGGTGACATAATTTATGGATGGCCCCTATTGGTAGTGCGCAATAACAAAAAAGGTATTTAAAAACTTAATCCTAATTTTGCTTCGATTAAGCAGTCATATCGTGTAGCTGTGGCCTTAAAGCCACGTAGTGGAACTTAACAAAAAGTAAAATAGGAATTTTCTGGGTGCGGGCCGACAAAGACAATTAGCATACCTGATAGATAAGTACTGAACACAGCCTGATTTTAAAACATAAAGTAACAATCATAAGAGGCCAAACTCATTGTCGTGGCTCAGTGCGTCCTGTATGGTCGCATCGATCACACAGGTTAAGTGAATACAGACACGGTCATGCGTTCGACTATTAGTGACATTTATCTCGACCGTTTGTTTCCGTGCTACGCAAGGCACGTTAAGCCATTGATGCCGTTTATGGCAGTCGTCAAGCCACGTCAGAGTCCTTATGCCTATAAGGGCTATTTCAACCCGCCTGGGTTGAAATCTTTAGACACTGAGTCTGATTTCAGATTTTCAGACAAGTTTTTCAATAAAAAATAAACCAAGAAAAAATGTTTGAAATTGCTACCTAGCAATAAAGTCGCCTCTTATTCTTGTCACCAATTTTGTTTTTCTTGTTCTTGTAATATTTTTATGATGCAATAAAATTTATTGAATTGAATTGAGAAGTTAATACGGTAAATATCTTAAGCCTATATCACTATCACTAACTTCAGGCATTATTTGAGTTTGCGTGTACCATCCTCGACTACATCATCACTTTCCATCAGGTGAGATGTAGTCAAACGCACTCAAATTTGTAATAAAAAAAAGACCTCTCTTAAAGAATTTTGACTATAGATACACTCTATTACTAAAAGATATCGTGCACATAGACGAAATGCCAGAATGCAACCGGTATTATGCACCTGGGCCTATGTATATCACTAACACTAACTACAGACCTCTCTTAAAGAATTTTGACTATACATAGATACACTCTATTACTCTAAGATATGGTGCACATAGACGAAATACCACCGAATGCAACCGGTATTATGCACCTGGGCCGACCAATACCGGGTCAATATCCGTAACAACGCAATGCAAGCCTTGGATGGTTTTATGCATGCAGTTAAATGCATTACAAATTACAATTTAAAATCATTAAAAAAACACGTCAGATTTGGAATTTCCTTTAGACTTTTTCTAATATCTTCGAAATATTTGATTTTAAAAGCACATACTACTATTGCTCTTTCGGTTCACAAATGTGAACCAACGAATTTTTAAGTAAGTAATGTGTTACTTGATGTTTTTTGTGAATTGTAAAAATATTTTTATTATTATTTATTTAAACTTGCATAAGATAAACTATATAAGAATAAACTTAACAACGATCTTAATGACACGGCTAAATGACCGTGTATGATTTGTCCTGGGATATTTATTAATTTTAAATTATTAATAGAAATACGTCGTTTAATGTCATCATCATCATCTTCCTAGCCTTATTATTCCCATTTATTTGAGGTCGGCTTTATATGGTTTAAGTCGCCATTCTGGCCTCAAACTAGTTATTTCTTGCGTCACTCCACACTCCTCCATATCCTTTCTCACTCCATCCAGCCAGCGCTTCTTAGGTCTTCCTCTGCTTCTAATGTTTAATGTATTCTTATTAATTTTTTTGCATACCTTCGCAATATGTAGATATACGTAGGTAGATGAAATAATTATCTATAAAAACGTATACATATTTATACTATTTTACATCTGGATAAAGAATCGTAAAAGTATTAATTATCATAATCTTTACTTTATCCAATCGAATAGATCAAAATGCAACCTATGTGTTACTAAGCCGATATTGTAAACTGAGAGATACATAACAATATTACATGTGTTTGTAAACCTTATAATTAAAGAAATTATCATGATACAATGTTTGAATAGCTTGGTTAATAACCCATATCATCCCCACTACAGGGACACGGGTCTTGAGTTATATTATAATTGACCACGCTGAATACGTTAAAAACAACCGACTTCAATCGCAACAACTCCAATTTTGATATGTTTTTGTTGATTTTCTCAAAAACCGCTGAATCGATTTCGATAAAATTTATATGGGACCACCTGTAAAGTATACCCTTTTAAACAAATATAGAATTTTCCAAATTGGTTCAGGCGTCTTCGAGTAATCGGTGAAAAGAAGAAAAGTAAAAAAATAAAAAAAAAAGATTCCGACGAATTGAGAACCTCCTCCTTTTTTTTGTAGTCGGTTAAAAATATAAATTAACTGATTCAGATATTTATTTGACTCAAAAATACACACTACAGATCAACATGAAAGAAAATTTAATAAAACACACCTTAAATCAATAATAACATTTCATTAATCCCAACACAGCTGAATCTTGTTATAAAAAAAAATACGATTAAAATTATTAAAAAGATACCGGTTACTATTTAATCAACCCAATTAAAAGTAGTTAGAAACAATCATTAGTTGACTAAACATTGTTCTAAGAAAAATCTTCAATTAAGAAAATATTTCCAATTTAAAAAGCTATTTTCCTTTAATAAAACCAGTGACTGGAAAATTACCTGTGAATTAGTTAAACATAAGAATAATTATTAGGTAAGAAAACACTATTTATTAATCACAAATGAACAAATAAATCATAAAAATAACAATAGACAGTGCATTTAAAAGAGTTGCTTTTACGACGTACATCAATACTGCTTGCTCCTTATTGCATAACGCCGTCCAGCCCTTTCACTGCCGCGACTACCTTGTGCGCGTACGCATGAAGTTCAGGGTCACCAGTTCGGTTCCTATTTCAAGCCGTTCATTTTACGCCGAATTAAACTGATCTTTGTTTATTCACGTTTTTTCTTCAAAGTACAATAGTTAATCAGTGAATTCGTCTGTGACAATAACAAGTCAATAATAAATATTTGCTCGTTTATTTTGGTTCGTGTTTTATACTTAATTGACTTAAGCTGCATTTCCACCGGTGCGGCGAGGCGAGGAGGGAAGAGAATTTTAAATTATATGGGAAAAAATAAATTCTCTTCTCGCTCATCTTCGGTGGAAATAGTCTGGATGGGCGAGTATGAGAGGGACGAGAATTTTAATTGTTTCTTATTTCCACCAGCGAGGCGAGGAGAGAAGAGAATTTTAAATTGTACGGGAACAAATAAATTCTCTTCTCGCACATCTTCGGTGAAAATGGACCGACGCGATTTCAATTCTCTTCACTCCACTCCTCGCCTCGCCTCGGCGGTGGAAAAGCAGCTGTGTATTATTTTGTGGTAAAATTTGTCCAGTTACCCCATGAAGTATTTATACTTATTTACACATACATCAACCGAGATGTCTTGACCGTACAAAAGACATCAACGAATGAGGCATTCATTGGTCGTTGACGCCTATTTAACGTAATACGGAAAATATTGGAAACCGTGAATCAACCTTAGCTAATTTCTTCCTTCAACTATGAAACACTCTTCACCATTCTGTAGATTTCAAGACACAATACATAATATATCTACTTAAGCACTGAAAACAGAAGACGGTTTTCTAAGTCGCTTAAAACTAATCTAAATCAACTTTGAATCAGATATACAAAATGCTCAGTTAATTTATTCCAATTTACTTTCTCCCAAAAGGTTTAACAGACAGTTTTGATGGCGCTTCTTGAGGATTCCCACTTTTACTTCCGAGAAAAAATATTGTTTGAAGTAGTTTTTAAGTTCCTTGCAAAAATACGCATTTTGTATCTTAATGCGAACAGGAAACTTCAATACAAAAACATATTTTTTATTTCTCTGTTACAAAATTTCAATTCCAAAGCTAAAGACCTTCCCATCCAAAATAAAGTCGGCTAATCAATTCGAAAATCACGTATATTCTCGTTATTACGTGTGAGTTATTGTAGGTCAAACTTTGTGAGGTTAACTCGGCATAACCGGATCATATTTGATGCGTTAATATATACATACATACATACAAACTCGGGCCTACTCGTGTCATAACATAAGAGTTTCCGCATTCATAAATATAGGCGTGAGTAGCAATGAATTGATTTTATGTGTTTTTCAAGGCTTTAAATTATTCGTTTATATGAAGCTTATTGGTGTCCCTTCACTAAAGCTATTTCAGACTTGGTTCTGGTCTGTGAAGTATGATGTAGCTTTGAAAATGAAAATATTTTATTCGAAGTAGGTAGCAGTGTACACTTTTCGAACGTCATTCTTTTATCTACCTAATACGAGCTTCCTATCACTCGGAACTTGTATACCCACCGTTTCGGGTAGTGGTTGCGGAGTGAGAAGAAACGTAAACGGCGCGGGCGGGCCCTAGAGAAACTCCCTCCAGCACATTTAAAAAAAAAGTCTTATATTCTATTACATCTTAATGCTAGATCAATTCTCTTGTCAATGCTCTTTCTCAAGAGAAAAGAAAGAAGAAGAAAAAGGAAGAAATCGTAATAGGAAGAGTATCGTACATGTCTCAATAGCGGGAAGTAATAATAATAATGTATGTAGTGTTGTGTCTTTGGAATAAATGGTTTTCTTTCTTTCTTTAAGTAACATAAAATGCAATTATTTGACAATTTATATTTTAAATTAATTAAAAAATGGGTCACCAACTGTTAATAATGTAAAACGGTACGAGAAATAAAGAACAGAAAAACAATTACAGGTGTCCTCTAACGAGAATCATTTGTTCGCTAGCAAAGTAAAAACATTTATTAATTAATAAGATAGAAAATATTAGGTATGTAGAGAAACTACATTGTAACACAAAAGAGGAGTTAATTGCGGTTAATAAATGGGTGTATATTGTATGGGATTTTTATAAAAGAATTTAAAAAAACCATGGAATTATTTCATGAAACTGGAAACGTTCCAGAGGAACTAAAACTCATTAAAAATATATATTTTTCATATTAACTGATCAGCTGGTTGAAATATTTTTTTGGAATTGTATATTCGTTTTCTGGTAAAAGTTGTTCAGTTTCAGAAGAAACCACATTTTTTTCATGGAGTTCAGACGTGCTTTTATACTGACTGGTTATGGCTGCTAAGCCCTAGGTTCCCGATGGCATTCCAGGGATTAAAAAAAAGAAATTAGTTTGTTCCAATGAAGAAAAAGCAAAAGGTAAACAAACTTACTATAGAATTGACATATGTCCACGTCAGTTGCATAGTAAGTTTGTTTACCTTTTGTTTTTTTTGATTGGAATGAACTGTAGAATACATATAGCTATCCTAACCTCACCCCCTGCGGGTGAGATCCGGTGACAGTCCATACAGTCGTCACTTATGTATCCCGCTCGCTTCCCCATGTTAGACAGTCATAGACGGTTGATAACTTGAACGTTGCCATAGCATACTGTAAAAAAAAACAGCGCAGGCAAATGCCACAGGTAATAGTTATTTGTTCAACTAGTGAGCAAAATTATTTTTGGCTACGAGTGCTGACTTTAAATCATGAACTAGCGAAGTAGTCTAGAATTGAATCACGAGCGTAGCGAGTGATTCTAATATGGACTACTGAGCATAGTGAGTAATTTAAAGGCACGAGATATAAAAATAACTTGCTCTCGTATTAAACATACAACTTTTCACCTCGACCAGGGAGAAAAGTAAAAACGTAGTTGATTAAATTCTCTTTGGAGACAATATAGTTTTTTATTATAATGTTTTTGATTTAGAGGTTGCATTCGGAAACTGCACTGCTTGACATTTTTATGAAAACCTAAGATGAAAACCAAACATGATATTTTTAAGTAAGCTATATTAATGTTTATTATTAATATAGCTAACTTAAAAATGTCATTTAGTATATATTTATTTTAAAAATGCAATAGCATAATTTATAAACTTTAATTTAATTAAATAACATACATCATGTTGTGCATATTAGTTAAATCGCTAGGCCAAAATGAGTTTCTGAACGAACCGTCGTCGCCCATATTTTTTCAGCGCTGCGTAGCTCATAGGTATAAATAAGGTGGTGTTCTAAATTCGAATCACTTTTCCTCCCGCTCGTAGGAAAAAGCGTTTTTTCTGCAAGTTTTTAGGGACCAAAGGCACCCACCAAGGTTTAATACAACAAGGCACCAAGGTTTTTCGTACTGGAGAGGTGAAAAATCCTACTACCTACCTAGTCACAGTAAATAAATAAACACCTATGTCGCGAATGTTACTTATGTAATGAGCGGACATTATACTGCCTAGATTCAAGTAACGTAAGTACATAGTAAGAGTACAGATAACACACGACAAAAGTTCTACACAATACTTATATATAGTCACGCTGAGAGGATCAGATAGATCTCTAAGTAAACTACTTCCGCTAATGACACATGTACTGACCCAGGGGTCGTCATACGACGATGGATTACCCCCACACGACACGAGTCAGCACACCATCACCACGCGGACCTCTCACGGATAGCCGCCACCAGCGCCATGAGCCCACCCAGGAGTCACCAATATGTGATAGTTTTCTCCCACACACACGGGTGGACACACCGCTAATGGAAACCATCACCCACAACAATGAAGGACTTTAATAAGTCCTCCGAAAGTCCTCCTGCCTTCCCCATAGACTTTCCTCGACCTCCAAACACTAAATTATCTCTCTCATTTCTCTGTTCCTCTCAACGTAACCCCGCTCTCTCTAAAATAAGTTTGTGCAACTCACCAACTTCCAGCAAGACTCTCTTTTCTCTTTCTCTGAACTTCTACACTCGTAATCTCTCTCTCAAAACAAACCACACAAAACTAATTTATCAACTGACCTCCATTTTAAAAACCAAAGCAACCGTCTACTCATATTCTCAGTATTGCCAACATTATAAAACTCATTGACTTTCTCACCTTCCGTTCAGAAATCGCGCTTTTCGCGACAACGTAAGTAGTTCTAGTCAACAGTTAAATAAAACTTTAATTAGACCCTACACTGTTTCGCACCCACAGCAGTTACTATACTCAAGACCAAGAAGTGACCTCGATCGATATAAGTAATACTTACTTATTTAGATGCAAACAATAGCCATGGGTCGGAAGTTGTCTATGTAGACATGAAAACTATTTATAAGTACGACATAGTTCCGGAAGTGTGACAGAAAAGATTATAATTTAATTTAATAGAGAAATAACTTAATTTTTTACGTTTCATATAAACTATATAGAAATTCGCGTTTCTTTTTTCAAATAAAACTTGGACTTTCATATACTGATATTAAAAATAATATCGCTAAAAATTTAACAACCAACTGCATAAAATTTATCTTATGTCAATGTGGAGCAATCTAACAAAATCGCCCTGCTGAGATTCCATTAAAACCGTTTTCGCTACAAGCGGTAAAGAAGCGAGCAAACATGCCTACATAATAATTAATTACATATACACACAAACATACACACATTCATAAAGTTACCTTTCCACCGTTAAACAATTTAAGTCATGTTATAAATACCTATGGTATGAAACCGTATCTTATTTCTTACAAACTGCATTTTTTTTTGTACAATTTACATTAATTCATAATTTATTTATTTATTTAAATTGTTTATTCGGACTACAGGGTATTTAAATTATTTATATCGAGGATTTTCAAAAAACATACGAATTTTTGACCTTTGAGTAATTGATTTATCATCCGTTTCCGGATTCCTTGAATCTTTATTTATTCAACGTTACATAAATTATACCTACTTACCTATTCGTAGCTTTATAGCCGTAATAGATAAACTATGTAAATTATTTTAATGGAATTTTGACCTAAGGCGTTTTGATTCATAAGAAGTTCTTACCTTGGCGACGCAACTAGGCTAAATTAATATTCTACAGTAGGCAGCGATTAACTGCATTGCTTGTATCTATTTAAAATCGCATTATGTATTAGTTGAAGTTACAAAGTCTCGTATTAAAATTATGTATTACACGTAATAATATGGGTTTTAATTAATGTAATTTAAAGACGCTGTAACAAAATAGGTGTAATTTTTCATACAAATTGATCAAATGTTTTGAGTCCAAAGTTGTTCAGTTTGATGAACAGAGAAGCCCCAGAACGGGTCTTACACGAATTTAGTTAGAACCTGTATGATATTGAGTCCTTTAAAAATATATTTAAAAATATTTTTGTACCAAATATAAAGTTATTGAAAATTTGTTAATGAATAAAGTATGGAGATGTCAACAAATGATGAATTGAGTACAGATTCCTTGGTCTCATGATTAAAAGCCACGACATTTTGTTTAAGTATTTAATAAAGGCATTACTGATACCTAGTTTAACTACAGGATGTAGAAAATTAATGTTACAAATTATTCGGTATACAAATAAGCAAATCCAAATTAATTATGAAATTCTTTGAATACGTCGAATAAATCACAATCGCTTCTAACGCCAAATGAGATAGATTTCGCTGGAAATCTCCATTATTCTCTAGTGAAATGTACATTTTTAAAATGACAACTATCACGATAGTCAGTAACCATCGTAATCGCAACTATTCTGTCATTATGACCACCGCACGGGATAATTACTCCAACTATGGACTTATAAGTAAACTTATTCGTAATATGTCAAGGGTAAAGATACCTAAACAAATGCAATTATCTAGGGTTCCATAATCCAACCTAGAACCATAATATGTAAAACTGGCTTCCGCCCGCGACTTCGTCTGCGTGAACTTCAAAATTGGGTCCAGACAGAAAGAAAATTAAGTTGGCGCCATCTAGTGACGAAGTGAACATTTTGAGTATTTAAGTATTCCTCCGGGAGCCCTTAAGATTTTAGGGATAAAAAGTATCCTATGTGTTAGCCGAGTGCTTTATTTATCTATCTAAAAAATTTCATCCAAATCCGTTCAGAAGTTTTGGCGTGAAAGTGGAACAAACAAACAAACAAACATCCATACTTTCGCATTTATAATATTAGTGAGATGAGATGAGATACCTACACATTGTTAGTCTATACCTTGGGGATGGATGGTTAATTGTGCCACACGATAAGAAGAATAAGTTCTGTACATTGGTCCTTTTGAACGAAGGCAAAACGTTCACATTACGTTATTACACGTTTACACAAAAATAATGTTAAAAAAATAATGTAAAATAATATAATTTATGTCATAAAGTACATTATGAATCATTATGGCATAACTACGGCCGATTAATTGTTAAAATACCAATTAATTGTAATTGTAATTGTTTCATCACTATAAAATATTTAAGATTTCATTGTAATTACCCAAAATTAATGCAAATAAACGAAATTCAATTCAATGATATTAAAAATTTACAAGATAAGATTTTTACCACGGAGCCCTCCACTATGTGTAATTCACACGCACTTGACCAGTTTTTGCAGACGTTTGCGTGATCTACACTAAGCTATAGCGTAATCACAACAGCCTTAAGAATGCACATGTCACGAAATGAATCGAGATACTCATATAAGATACAACATTACAGTTGTGTTCTTCTATAATTTTATGGCATAACTAAGGTAAATAAGTTCGTGACTTTTAAAAGCCGTAGATCATTCTGATACATCGGAATGGTAACATAGAGTAGGAGCCTTTACTATCCAAGATCTTTACTATCCAAGTTATCCAAACTTAAAAGCCGCAAACTTCTTTGAATTTATTTTCTTATTTTTTCCTACGTCTACATCAGACCGAATTATTTAACAATCGCCCGAAATAAATACAAAATCGAGGTAGCAATCACTAAAGCTCTTTTGTACCTACAATTTCACTAGATATTTTATTTTCGTCGGGCCTACACTACATATGGTGATACGATAATACAATATTAATATTGTATTGGTCATAAGGCATAAATCTTTAATTGATATTACAAACAGGTCACAGACTATTCTATTTAAGTAATGTAAAAATATATCACGCTTTATTCTCATTGGAGGTTTACTAATTAAATAACGGAACAATAAGTAACTTCATCGCAGCAAAAATATACCTATTCAGAAGCAGTAATTTTGAAAAATGTATACAGAATGTTAAAAAAGTGCGTTTGTAATTTTAAGGGGTTACTCAGAATCAAGTATAGAATCCAGGAAAAATATTGAAAAAATCCGCTCTTCAATTTTTTTTTTCAGATTCTCATACTAAATCTGAATAGTGAATCAAGAATTTGTATGAAAAACT
Source organism: Coleophora deauratella (assembly GCA_958295455.1). NCBI lineage: Eukaryota > Metazoa > Arthropoda > Insecta > Lepidoptera > Coleophoridae > Coleophora > Coleophora deauratella. The sequence goes on along the minus strand of OY282409.1, from coordinate 4,095,823 downwards.
AAAAAAAAATTGAAGACCGGATTTTTTCAATATTTTTCCTGGATTCTATATTTGATTCTTAAAATTTCAAACGTACTTACTTTTTTAACAGTCTGTATAGAAATATCTTCATTTCAGACCCTCTATAGAGCTAGTATGGAATTAAAACTATGTCAAGGATCATGACTGATAATGACCGCGGGTTCTGACGTGCTGTAAACCTTCGTTTGTAATTGATACATGCTGCATAACTGAAACTGTGAAGTCATTGTGTTATTGTTTGATGATTTAGGAAATATGGGCGTCAGTTTTGATCAGCCTGTATATTTGTGTTCGTATGGTTGAGTTGTTTTTATTTGTTAGGGATACTATTTGCTATAGACAAACTACGTCTATAATGCAATGTATGCTACAGTACTACAGTGATAATGTATCTCCTATCATCGCTTTAGACTAGATAGTTGCGGATTCGATTCACTCGGTGGGTCTCACTTTTCAGGACTGAAGTGATAGCTTAGGGGGTTTGCTGATTACCACCATGATATCTAAGCTTTGTCGCCAAACATCAGTATACCGGTATGACTATAATAAAACGAGTTGCAGTTTGCTATGAGGATCTTGATTCATCATCATTTACTCCCAGACAAGATGACTGAAAACCAATGGAACCAACGACTGGATCCATTGATAAATTCTAAAAATCTTTTCTGCTATTGAGTTAACCTATTGCGTTATAAAAGAAAATCTGGAAAAGGGAAGGAGTGAAGAGATGGAAAGCGACCCTGGCATAGGCTGGTATAAAGTCAGGAGATGAGGAACAATATTCTATACGAGTAAACTATGCACGGCCTAAATTGAATATTTTCATTGGGGCAACCTTCAATAGAAGTGCGATATCAATTATTGATCAGATCAGATGAGATCATTGGGGTGATCACTGTCCTCGACTTCAATCCACTCCATCCTATGTTAAACATTAATGTCAATCAGTGTCAAATTAATTATTGGCAGACTTAACCATAAATACCTTCAGTCCTTTGACCTACAAAGCAAATCAGAATCACACGACCATATATTATTAGTTTTATATGTCCAGCTTAATATGGAGTTACGAGTGACCTAGTCTATAGCTTAGAAATCTTAAATATCCAGAAAGGAATATCATAGATATGTAGAGTGTTTCTGTTTGCTATGATGCCGTAAAGACTTGCAAGTTGCACTCCGCTGAGTGACGAAGCGAAACTTTTTGGTTTTTTATCTCTTTGGTTTCTGTTTTAGCCTTTTACTTCTTTATTTATACATCAAAGAAGTTTGATTTCATCGATTCGGCGGGAGCGGGGAGGATGTAAGGGTCCGCACAACTACGTATGTGATGATGAGGTCTTTTGCGTTTTGTCATCCATATTATTTATTTATTAATTTTGTTGTTAAATTAGCTAGTTTATTTAAATACGTAAAATTAGTTAAACAACCTTCGTTTTCTTAGCCTATAGGTATGCAATATTCACAGTCCCTGTCTTAACAGAATCTAGATAGTTACGTACCCACTTAGATCGCTACGAAATATTCCATAAACACTAGAAAATGGAAATTCTCCAACTGTTGTCGGGAATATCCCAAGAAGCTACCTGAACTCAATTTAGTCACTCGTAGTGACGTCAAAATGAAGACATTACGCGTGTCCTTAAGAATAAAATAGATTAAACACTTAATACTGTTTTATTTGTTTTATTCTTGAGTACCTAATGTTACTTATAGATGGTATTTTATACATACAACAAGTTGTAATATATACAACATAAACATTAACATATTACAAATTATTACCGCTGTGTCATGCAGTGTCGTTCAATACCTATATCTACACTATTTGTAGAGAATCGAAAATCGTTCCATTGATCTTAATATTATTAAAATCAATGGAATCATCGAATGGATCGATTAATAAATTCTAAAAGTCTTCTGCTATCGATTTAATAATTTAAAGCTTTTATTGCTTAAAACCGTAAACTTAGTACATTCGAAATAAATTACACAGAATATTATTATTTTTACTATGTATCTTAGATACTGGGACTGGTACCCGGATTAGGCTTGACTTTTGACAAAAAGCCTCCTACAAATCTGCCCTCTTGCAGTTCACTGTTATTAGATTCGTCGTGAAATAAAACTTGTTTTGTAAAGTAAATATCATTTTATATTCCAATTTTATCTTAATCACAATCCAAAAGCCATTTCGCGCTAAATCTAATAGTCATCACCCTTTGACAGCTCACCACAAGTGACAGTTATGTTTACGGTCAGTACTCTAAACATCATTTGCGTTCAAAAACAGTAAATAGATGGACAAATCATTAATCATTATTAGAAACAAGGAAGATAGACTAATACATCTCATACAATATTGAACTTAGTTACCATTGATAGGGACTTACAAATAGAATTAATCTAACACTGTAGCTATTAATGACTAGGATGCAATATCCAATAAAACATGTCAATAAAACGATTATTATGTCTCATTCAGTGGCCTTCAAAGTGTTAAATGGCTTCAAAGAAACCGTTTTGTCTACTGAGATCACACTATAGTCAAAAATAAGTATTATTTTTCTCAGACATGAAATTTCTATAGTTTTTGCATTAATGTTACAAAAAGTCATTTTGGTACTAGAGCGTCTTTAATGCCGTCTTTGTATTTTTTCTATATTTACCTTTGCTGATTCTTAGTACAAATAAGAGCTTGCAAATAAATGCATAAGTTTGATTAATTTAAGCCCTTTCTTGATTTATTTTCCTAACACCAGTTGTCTGGAAGAAATCGCTTTTAGTGATACGACCGCCCACATTTTATCACAGCATTTTTATGATTGTATTTTTTTGTGTATACTATAAAAAGAATATCTATCTACCAAATGTTTGTAGCTCGGCTAGTATTTAACATACCAATTACTGTTCTAGACTTCTAGATATTTGACGAACCTGATAATTAACTTTTATGATATAGTGTCACGAAACAATGAATATATTGTAAGAAGATGTAAAAATAGCATCCCGGAACTAATGATGATAATCTTGGATTATAAACGTTATAATCCCAGTAGTTTTATTAAATATGTCATAAATAACTAAATTGGCGATTGCTTTACTAACATAAGCTGAGCTCTTAAGGAAAATATAATGATAAAATTACTTATAAACGATATCTGTCTTATATTATCAAAAACAATATAAGTTGCTCTTAAAATATCTATCAGGGCTTAAATTAGAGTTTCTATACATGAATAACTTTCCCCAAAGAATGCATCGTCAAGTCGCAAAAAAAGTCGAACTCTTCATACAAAGTTGAGTGATCAGCTGATCAACTTATATGAAGAGTTCCAAAATTAGGAATCGATAATGTTTTGTTTGGGAAAAGTTGATCAGTTTCATCTGTATAAACTCCAGCATGAACCACGGCAGATATTTTAAGAGCAATCTATACAATAACACAGTAATAGATAAAAAGTTTTTAATTCTTTAGAGGAAAAAGCAAACATCGAACAAAGGTTGAAAAATTAACTTAACAAGATATTCTAAAGTTAAAAAAAGTTTGGAACGGAACAAAGCGAAAACAGATCCAGTTAGACCAGCATCCGTAACGCTAACCCGTCCGTAACTACGATCTATTTTAATACAACCTGCTAATAAACTAGTGTAACTTACAATAAAGAATACAAAAAAAACATATTAAAGATTCATTGAAGCGAAAAAGGCTTCGGTTTCTAGTTGAAATTGTAGTTATAAAAAAAGCGATTACTGGGTTGATCTAGTAAATATAATGGAGAGGGCGGAGATGGTTCTTAGCTGGTACGGTATGCAGACAATAAATCTTAAGGTCGAATCATCGGGTAAAAAATAATAAGGCATGTTCTGTGTAAAGTAGCAAAAAACTAAAATCTCCAAAATCAGTCGCAACTGATAATCAGTAATTCAAATATTTTTCTCTGGTCAACGATCACAGTTAAACGAAAGTTGTTTGGTGAAAGCTAAAATTTCACTGTGAAAAACTGAGGTCCCAAAATGGAACCCTGCAGTTTATTCTTAAATATTTCTACATTGACATGTTAAAATGTAATATGATGTGTACCCTTTGTCACTATCTTGATCCACATAAGTAGTAATCGTATAAAGACGTTTCAAATACTGAAGGAAAAAGTTTAATCAAAACACGTAAACGCTATAAAAAAAATCTAACTGAATAAAAATCATAATTTCTATTAAGGAAGACATCATCAAGCAAGCTATTTATTAAAACATCAATAGAATAATCGTATTCATAATAGACACTGCAGATTGCACTCAGCATAGAGTAATTAGTTTAATCATAATGATACGTATAAACCCTGGCAGTCAGCAACGCTGATTTCCAACTTATACCTAGTTATCAGTCCCAAGATATTGAGTAAGATCCATTAACATTTTTATAAATAACTACCACTGACAGTTGACTTCAGTCTTCTTAACACCTGCGTAGCTATAAGTTGCATTCGTTAACATCTTTCGGTGAAACAGCAAAATGTCTTTACCGGAATAAGTCTTAGTGCAATAAATACTTGTGATTTTTGGTATTAAATGTTTTATATTAATTTTATTGTGATTTAAAATTAAATCTTCATTATTTCATTCTCCTTCTTTTAATGTGGTTGTGAGTATTACAACTGGTCCAACTGGAGGAAACACAGAACTTTGATAAAGGTATCAACACCGAACAATTTATAATTTGACAAAAAATTAAGCACTTATGTCAAATAGCCTACACGTGCATCCTAGCATTCCATCATAATAACTGCCCTTACAACCGACCCGCCAAGGGCGACCGCTGGCACCTCGTCTAGCGTGCAAAATGACAACACAATAGCGACACGCAACGTCAGATGCACTTAATTACGTCACTTTGAGATTCGGGTCAGTGTTGCTTTTATTGTCATGTTAGGATCTAAAATAAACCGTTCAAGTAGCTGTGACATCCAAATTGTTGCACGATACAAAAATAAGCTAAAGAAAAATAGTAAACAAATTATCATAATTGTGTTGGATGTTTCCGGTCGAAAATTTTAATGGTTTAAAATAAGATAATGACGATAAATAAAATAAAGAATATTTAATTGAATTGAATGTATTTTACACATTTACTTTTTGCAGTATATACTCGTATGCACTAACAGTTTCTGTACTTTTAAGGCACATCTGGACCACATACATATGTACATATTTTATCTACACTGGTTCATTTAATCCGATGTAATTAGAGTTTTTATCATATTTAAGTCCATATGTCAGTGGTCATAAAAGGTGTCATGACCATTTTCTACATATTCACTAACCAGTTTAACATCATAAAAACTGAACTTTAACTGATTTAATTTATTTAGTACAAAATATCCTCACACCAATTACAAAGTTTAGTTCGCTTTATGAATTATTATATATTATATAAAAGTCGTTAGGTAATATAAAAGTTATATTTCACTCAGGAATCTGAACATTTTGTTATTTTGTTACTTTGATAACTTCAAAAGGAAAAACTTGCGTCTATTCCCGTATTTCTAGTCATTCGATTTTTATCCACTTCGGAATAAGTTATATCCACCCTATAGAGACGTTGCTACAAATACTCGTTAAACAGTTATACAATATTGTAGTTAAGGTTTTAAGCCTCAGAAAACCTGCCTATGGTAAAATTGTTGACTCTATCTCTATTGTCCCCAGATAATTCAATATGTTCCACGGCGGAATCTGGGCGAAGCTGCACGGCTTTTACAAGTGGTACGTGCTGGGTTTGGTGTCCATCGGCTACATCTTAGGAGAGCTCGGACACTATCTCATTGGTATGTTATTTTTTAAGATTTCTCCTTTCTCGTTCATATATTTAATATTATTACAGGCTATTCAAGCTCTAATGTTTTACTAACTTCTATCATAAACGGTTTGTACTTGAGCATATACCTATCTATAGGCATTGGTTACATCCTGGAGAAGCTTCTCGCTATCACAATTTATTTGTTCATTCTTATTGCCATTTGCTTTTTTAGTCATAATTCTTGTTCCACTGCATAGTATGGCCAATCTACACGTTTTCTACAAGTAATATTTAATTAGGCTGCTTATTTATCTTTTCTAAGTATTTCAGTTCTTTTATCTTTTTATGATTATTCTTGCAAATTTTCTGCTTATGCAGTTGTAATTTACTGTAAGCTTTTGTTTGAGATCTGTTAGTACAGTTTAAAAGGCTGGATTCGGTCACGTTTAGATCAGTATTTATTATACGTTACCATAGTAAATAAAAGCTTTTGCTGTCTATAATGTTGCATTTTTGTTGTTGCTTATATGCTTTCTAACTTTTTCACAACTTTTCCTTTCAACGTACTAAAAAAAACACTTGAACCAGCATTCTTAATTTTGTCAACCATCACAACCTTCAATATTATAATTAACACAGTTTTTATAACACTTTCTATTACTTGCCCAGTTAGTTACACTACAAAAACTACAACTGTTAAATCACTCAACTGAATTCTTACATCATTTGGCTTAATTAACCAACAACAGAGTTCAAAGTCACGGCCACTATGCCGGTGTTCATAAAAAACGAAAGGTAATTATGATTTAAAAATAAGTGTGGTTTGATTGATAGCAACACATGTATTAGTTAGCACTAACTACGCGTGAAACATGTAATAATGACTATATTCACATACTTAAGTATTTTTTATCATTTAAAAAATTAAGTGTTCATAGCAACAGCATCAAAATTATTTTAAGGCTTCTATTTAGACGCCTACGTAATCTTTGAAAATTGTACGATTATCTTTTTTATTTAAAATCCTACGCTGCTATCGTCAGTTCTTTATTTACAAATTATCTTAGCACTTCTCTAATTTTCCATTGCCTCTCAGGTACCACATCGAAGGTCACAGCAGATGACCTGCACTACGGAGACAAGGCATGCATGCTGAATGCGACACACCTGTCCCTCAGCCAGCTCCCAGTAATCTGCGAGAGCGTCAACTCCTCAGATATGTAAGTAATTTGAAGATTTAGGTTCTCCACCCAAAGGTACATTATCACTAAAGCAGGTGGCCTTCTCTTTGGTAATAAGGCCAGGACCTTCAGTCGTGCTGAAAACGAATACACATGCACACATACATAACCCTTAGGCTGCGGCCTGGACGCAAGCGACGGCGACAGCGACAGCGACGGCGACGGCGACACGAGCGACTTGATCATTTCCATACATTTGTATGGAGCTGTTTTGGACGACAGCGACACGCGCGGCGACACACGAGCGACGAGCGACATTTCAAGGACGTCGCGCGTCTAGGGACGTTCTTCTTTTATCGATAAATCAGTATAAACTATCGATAGTTTGAGAAGAAAAAATAGTTTTAGATAATAAAATGATAAAGTTTGATACTAGCTGGAGTGCCCGGCTTCGCTCAGGGAGTTGATATCCCCCCGCACCCTGCGCCTCACCCCTCACCTGACCCCCCGACTTACCCTCCCCCGCACCCCGCACCTCGCCCTTCCGCACCCCGCGACTCACCCTCCCTCGCACCCTGCTCCTCCCCCTCCCGTACTCCGAGCCTCCCCTCACCCCTCTCCTCTCCCCCCACAACCCGCGCCTCACGTCTGCACCACACTCCTCCCCCCGCACCCCGCGCCTCCTCCCGCACCCCGCGCCTCCTCCCGCACCCCGCGCCTCCCCCGTACCCCGCGCCTTCCCCCGCACCCCTCTCCTCACCGTCCCCTGCACCCCGCTCCTCTCCCCCGCAACCCGCGCCTCAACCCCGCACCCCCCACCGCTCCTCCCCCCGCACCCCCCACCGCTCCTCCCCCCCGCACCCCGCACCCCTCACCCCCCGCTCCCCCCCCCGCACCCCGCTCCTCTCACCCGCAAACTGTGTCTCAAACCCCCCTCCCCCCCGCACTCCACCTCACCCCCCTCCCCCCCTCCCCCCCTCCCCCCCTCACCCCCCGCACCTCACTCCTCTCCCCCGCAACCCATGCCTCAGCCCCGCACCCCACTACCCCCCCCCGCACACCGCTCCTCCCCCCGCATCCCGCGACTCACCCTCCCCCCGCTCCTCTCCCCCTGCACACCACGCCTCCCCCCGCACCCCGCGTCTCCCCCTCGCACCCCGCTCCTCACACTGCCCCGCACCCCGCTCCTCTCCCCGCAACCGGCGCCTCACCCCCCGCAGGCCGCTTATCATCCCCGCCACACCCCGCACCTTCCCCCCGCAGATCAGTCCTCACCCCCCGCACCCCCGTTCCCGGACTGCTGTAGAGTGCTCTCAAATACTCTCAAATGTTCTGGACTGTTCTATTCTAGAAAATTCTTAAGGGTGAAATTTCAACCCTTATGTCTTCAAAAGTACGCCCTTTAGGCAAAAACGGAAACCTTCTTCATGGATGGGGGACAAGGGCTACCGCACCATATAACTCCCTTGATCGTATCTGAATTCGTTTCAGAGTTTTATAGGCACAAACATTTGTACACTTTTATAATATTGATTATGTAGAATATAATCTGTCATCCTTTTGTAATATAAACTTTCGGATTTCGACTTTGATCTTCATAATTCTTCAGTAGTTGCCGAAATCGCCTTTTTGTTTTGTCTAAATCTACGTCTTCTTTAGCAAGTTAGTAGTAATATTAAAAAAAACAGAAATATTTGCCCTGGGTGGGGGGGATCGAACCCACGACTCTCGGATCAATAGTCAGGAGCGCAAACCTCTGAGTCAGTATTAAGTGTTATTATATTAGTAAGAATAATTATGAAAATATCGAAATATCGACATCGCGACAGACAGACATCGACAGAGTCACGTCACTACATCGCCGCAAACCCAGTGACCTTGTCGCTTGCGTCGTCCTAGCCTAAGGCTGGACGCAAGCGACGGCGACAGCGATAGCGACAGCGACGGCGACAGCGACACGAGCGACTTGATCATTTCCATAGATTTGTATGGAGCTGTTTTGGACGACAGCGACACGCGCGGCGACACACGAGCGACGAGCGACAATTCAAGGACGTCGCGCGTTTAGGGACGTTCTTCTTTAATCGATAAACCAGTTTAAACTATCGATAGTTTGCGTAGAAAAAATAGTTTCAGATAAAAAAATGATAAAGTTTGATACTAGCTGGAGTGCCCGGTTTCGCTCAGGGAGTTGATATCCCCCCCCCACCCTACGCCCCACCCCCTCACCTCACCCCCCGACTCACCCTCCCCCGCATCCCGCACCTCGACCTTCCGCACCCCGCGACTCACCCTCCCTCGCACCCTGCTCCTCCCCCTCCCGCACCCCGCGCCTCCCCCACCCCTCACCTCTCCCCCCGCAACCCGCGCCTCACCTCTGCACCACACTCCTCCCCCCGCACCCCGCGCCTCCCCCCGCACCCCGCGTCTCCCCCCCCGCACCCCGCACCCCACTCCTCACCGTCCCCCGCACCCCGCTCCTCTTCCCCGCAACCCGCGCCTCTACCCCGCACTCGCTCCCCCCCCGCACCCCGCTCCCCCCCTTTCGCACCCCACTTCTAACCGCACCCCGCTCCTCTCCCCCGCAACCCGCTCCTCAACCCCGCACCCCACTCCTCCCCCCGCACCCCACGCCACCCCCTGCATCCCTTTCCTCCACCACCCCCACCCCGCGTCTCCCCCCGCAAACCGCGCCTCAACCCCGCAACCCGCACCTCACCCCCCGCACCCTGCTCCTCCTCACGCGCCCCGCGACTCACCCTCCCCCCGCTCCCCGCGCCTCCCCCCACCCGCTCCTCTCCCCCCGCAACCCGCACCTCACTCCCCGTACCCCGCTCATCACCTTTTTGTTTTGTTTGTTGTATAAATAAATCTACGTCCCCTTTAGCAAATTAGTAGAAATATTTAAAAAAAACAGAAATATTTGCCCTGGGTGAGCATCGAACCCACGACTCTCGGATCAATAGTCAGGAGCGCAAACCGCTGAGTCAGTGTTAAGTGTTATTATATTAGTAAGAATAATTATGAAAATATCGAAATATCGACATCGCGACAGACAGACATCGACAGAGTCACGTCACTACGTCGCCGCAAACCCAGTGACCTTGTCGCTTGCGTCGTGAACAGTCATCGCTGTCGCTGTCGCTGTCGCCGTCGCTGTCGCCGTCGCTGTCGCCGTCGCTGTCGCTGTCGCTGTCGCCGTCGCTTGCGTCCAGGCCGCAGCCTTAATGAATCAACCACATTTCACATAGTATGTCTCTTAATAGCGCCACTTCTATAGCGGTATGTGACAGAACATGAACTACCCTAAAATATTATAAGCTGTACCTATAGGCTCTTGTTATATACTTCCATACATCCGAAAAACATGCAATAACAACCAAAAAATAAAGTTATCTTAAATCAACACTTTATTTACTTCAGGCAGTGTTTAATTTAACCGGAGCTTGGGCATAATGCATTTGTCACATTTCGTATGAAATATCCATATCGATGAGAAAGTCCTTTAAGAATACTAACTACGTATTACTCTATTTATGTCTGATAAAGAATACAGTTCATAATTAAAACATGAAACATTTTGTTGTCATTTATCATTGTTGATAATTAACTACACACTAGTCATTGTACGCATCGGCGAGATCAAGAAGTTTGTTTTTGCTACTGTAATATATCTTTAAATGGTCTGAAATTGATCAATTCTTGTGATGTGATGAATGATACTACAAAAACTCCTGCTTTGCGTTGCGAGTCACTATTAATAATAAACCCTATATCGTTCGTTTGTATACCTACTACTTCCTCGTGTAACAAAATAGGTCTAGGACCCGTTATCTAAGATTTCAACTAGGGATGTAACGGAGGTAGGTTTACCGGAACCGAAGCCGGAATCGGAGTTTTGAAATTTGACTTATCGGAATCGGAACCGGAATCGGAACCAAAATCGGAACCGAAACCAGAACCGGATTCGAAGTCCGCGGTGGAACTCGAGGCAGAAGAGAGATATTTTTAGGACAATTTAATTTAAAAAAAACAAAAGCAGCAACCGGCCACCGCGGGGCGGCCCCTTCCCGCGCCTCTTTCCCACCGCCCGTGAGCTTCGACCTCCGTTTTAACCTCCGATTTAAAACTGTCGGAACCGGAATCGAAATCGGATGTCAAATTTCAGTCGGAAGTTCCGACTTATCGGAATCGGAATCGAACCTCCGTAACATCCCTAATCAATAATCATACTGAACTTAAAACTATTTAAGTACCTTTTCTATATTATGCGCTCTCCATACAAAGTTAGACAAACTGTGAACTGATTGGTATAAGAATGTCTATATCTGTGTCTAAAAGTAAAAAAAAACATATTTGCAATTTCATAAAAGTCGCAGAATAAAAGTTGTCCAGTTAATGGGTAGTACAGTACACCCACTTGTTGCATGTTTGATATATAATAGGCTGAACATGTCTGGATTTTTGGCATTTTATCCCAATTTCTATACTTAGATGCAGAGAGGGCGCGTAGCGTCAACAAGTACCTCCCTACAATCCTAGAATAAAATTAATAAACAGTGATAAAAAATAGTAAATGTGTTATCATAGAATATGTCTAAATGTAGTGAAGTGCGTCTATCGTTATCTTTGGAAAATATCGCCTGGTTTTCAAGACATTTGATGATTTGTGTTTGGACTATTTTCATGAGTAAAAACAATTGATTAGTGCATAAACATTGTCAAATTCACTGTTAACATTCAAGTAATCTAATCTTAATCGCACTGAACACGTGAAAAAACAGTGAAAGTGATCAAATTAGTCAAAATTCTAAATTTACCATATGACAGTTCGTTAAAATTTTTAAATTCTCAGTGATCGATCATGTACTTAAAGTGTGATTGTTAGTTGCTAAGCACAGCTGAGAATTGAATGACTCATCCTATGGTCAACTTTCTGTGTATACCGGAGCATAGGATCTTAATTTTTGCAGTTGTTATATTAGGGCGCATCGGACTAGTGGTTACAGAGCGGACTCTCTACTTCACGACTTCGGGTTCGATCCTAACATCACACTGAGGAAACTTTTTTTTATGGTTTTATTGCTTTTTCCTTTTTTTTTCAAAATTAATTGGAAAAAGTTGTATTAATGCCAATTTACACACAATAAACTTTATTTGAAGTATTGTGCTGCCACCTATCGTGATTTACAAGAACTAAAAAACTTCAAGATGGCCCGAGTGTGCACGAAATGTACCCAACTGATAAGAGAAAAGAGACAATATATGACGTGTGCGAAATGTAAAGGCTTCTTTCATTTACCATGTGGAAATGTTGATTTTAAAAGATTCGCCATTATGACACCCAAAAATAAAAAGGATTGGAAATGTGACGCATGTTGGTCAACAATCAGAACTTTGAAAAGCAATGTTCGTACTCTACCTAAAAAAACAGCGAAAAAAGTAACTACACCGATCCAATCCGATTCATGTCAGATCCAATCTAACCCGCCGGTTACTTCTACTGATAATTCTTCAGGGACCCAAGAAGAGGAAATGAAAGTGGTAATAAATGTGTCCACAGAGAATTCTTTTAATTCTTTACTCTCGGAAATGGAAGAATCCGAAGAGGAGAGCGGTAATGTCACTTTCTTTCCGTTGTCTTCCAAAAGCCCGGGATTAAACCGAAGTTGCCCTGAAATCATAATAAAAAGTCATCTTGATTTAGAAGCTATGCAGAAAAAAATACAAGAGCTGCAAAAAAAATATGACTCTGCTGAAGAACAAATAGAAATCCTGCTCGCGGAAAATTACACCATGAAAAGAAAATTAGATGAATATAAATCGAAACTGAATAATTTAACAGCAACATACAAGAACACCACAGACCTATCACCGCACTCAAAAAGTATGACCAGTTCGAACCGGAAAAAAATTAATAAAGTAAACAATAAAATAGTCACACCAATACCTAACTACTCCATATCACAAAAAGAAGCTCAAGCGGTATCGTCCGGGCCCTCCGGGTCCCAGAGCGTGAAAACGTCTACTAAGGGGCCAGAAGCCCAGCCCGTTTCGCATCGTGCATCTTCACCTATCAAGAAGGGCCTACCCCAGCCGCACAGACTTTCGACAGTGCCTGCGCCTACTAACAGAGATCTAGAGGAACATCAACAGTCCAAAATATGTATTATCAGTAACTATAACAACTACACTTTAAAGTTACTTGACCAAACATACCCTGAGGGAAATAAATGTACCTATCTATCGCCGGGTGGAGGTGTACGTCAGCTCTTTCAAGGACTTCCAGCCAAGCTTCAAAATTTTACCTACAAAGACTATTGTATTATCTATATTGGTAGTAGTGACTTTAAATACTCTACGAATTATCACGATTTAGTAAAATTCATAAGACAACAGTTACTCGATGTTCAATATACTAACGTTATAATCTGCTTAAATAATTATTCTAAAATTTACAACACACGAATCGAAATATTTAATAATTTATTATATTTTGACAATGTATCTCACGAATACGCTTTTTTGTTGGATTCTAACTTAAATCTTTCCTATACCTATGACATGTTTTATTGGTCTGGAAATGTAAATAAAACAGGATATATAACAATTTTTAATGACTTGTGTGCGCTAATCAATTATATTGATATCACATCGGACACTGTTATTGAGACTCCTTGTTTGAATGAAAGCGAGTTTTTTCGTGAATTCTAATAATTCTAATAAAACTTTTCATATAATGCATCAAAACATTCAGGGTGTTCTTAATAAACTCGATTTTATAGAGGCAGCGTTGTTAGATCTGAAAATGAAGGATAGAGATATTGACGTTTTATGTCTCAGCGAAACTTTTATTCGTAAAGGAAATGAAGATAACCTGAAAATTCCAGGACTTAAACTTGCTAGTTACTTTTCACGTGTGAAAAATAAGAGAGGAGGCTCCTGTATTCTCCTTAAAAACACCTTAACCTACAAGCCACTGCAGGTCTGCCAATGCTTATGCGAACCAAACATTTTCGAATGTTGTGGTGTTGAAATCACTGACCATAAGTTAATTGTTATTAATATTTATCGTGTTCCCCACTATAGTTATGAGAAGCCATTTCTGGGCCGTCTAGAGACTCTTTTACACTATCTGACAATTAAAAAAAAACAATTTAAAATAGTATTAAGTGGTGACTGGAATTTTAACATTTTGAAAAGTGAAAAAAAGGTCACAGACCTTCTCAGTTTATTGAACAATCACAACATCCAATGCCAAATTCAAACACCTACAAGAGGTAACTCTAGTATAGATCAGATAGCCACTAATTTTAAAAGAGTGAAATCTGATGTGCTTCCACTGGCCCTCTCAGATCATGAGACAGCTCAAGTTATCTCATTCACAGTGAAAGATTTTAACTTCAAGCCCTACTTTATAAAAAAAAGGGATTATTGCTATGAGAATTTAAGTAAATTTAGTAAATATATGTCCTCACTATCTTATTCAGAAGTATTTAACAAAACAGATACAAATTCAGCTTTTAACGAATTTCATGATGTCCTTTCTCTGTTACATGATTTATGTTTTCCTATCATCCGGGTAAAAGTATCAAGAAAATGTAATCACAGGTGGTTAACTAAAGGGATACGTCGATCATGTATTAATAAAAGAAAATTGTACTTGAATTATAAACAAAATAGCACTAACAAATCAGAAAATAAACGTAAATACTGCAAGTTCACTAAACTTCTGAGAAAATGTATAGGCAAAGCAAGACAGTCATATAATAAGAATAGGATCAAGAATGCAAAAAACAAATCCAAGGCCACTTGGCAAGTCATAAACAGCCAAGCGCCCTCTGAACCTAGTCAAATTAATGCCTTAGAAAAGGACAGCGTTATATTTTCCGACCCTTTAAGAATAGCGAAACTTTTTAATGATTTTTTTATAAATAATACCAATAAATCTACCCTCAATAAGTCTAACACTAGTAACTGCACTATACCTATGCTATCCCAAACAATATTTCTCAGACCCTATAATAAAGATGAGATCTATGGA
Source organism: Coleophora deauratella (assembly GCA_958295455.1). Lineage (NCBI taxonomy): Eukaryota > Metazoa > Arthropoda > Insecta > Lepidoptera > Coleophoridae > Coleophora > Coleophora deauratella. Next base: position 4,080,780 of record OY282409.1, on the reverse strand, counting down.
ATTTTAATGTCCCTCAATAACAGTAACTCTGTGGGAGTAGATGGTATCAGCACGAAGGTAATAAAACAGTGCGCGACTTCTATTTCTTCTCCCTTGACACACATAATCAATCTTTCGTTTGAAGAAGGAATCTTTCCCGAAAGACTGAAATACTCTATTGTTAAGCCGTTATTTAAAAAAGGCGAAAAGACATGTATGAATAACTATCGCCCGATTACACTGATACCTATTCTTTCGAAAGTCTTAGAAAAAGCTATCCTAAACAGATTGACGACTTTTACGGCCACACACAACATTCTGAACCATTGCCAGTATGGATTTCGTAAAGGTAGCTCTACAACTTTGGCCTGTTTCAACTTTGTAAAATTTGTAACAGAATGTATAAGTAATAAGGCACCCATTGTGTCCCTTTTTTTAGACCTAACGAAGGCCTTCGACTTTGTTCATCATGAAACTTTATTAAACAAATTGTATCATTACGGAATTAGAGGAAACGCTCATAAATGGATAAAAAAATATCTATCGGACAGACAACAATGCATAGAAGTACAACGTGTTAGTAATAATGAACTTCTAAATTTTAGATCTGATTATAGATACAATCGCTGTGGAATCCCCCAGGGCAGTATTCTAGGGCCATTCTTATTCTTACTTTATATTAACGATTTGCCAAATCATATTAAACACAAATGTATAATGTTCGCTGACGACACAACACTATTAATTAAACCTGACATTTCAAATAATCTGAATAATGACATAATTGATGCTCTTCGATCTGTAACGGACTGGTTAGACAAAAATAACCTTAAGATTAATGTAAATAAAACAAAAATTATTCAATTTAGGACATTTAAAGGAAAGGGTAATAAATTGGACATTAAATTTAACAATGAACAGGTAGAAGAAGTAGAATATACAAAGTTTCTTGGTATTTATGTTGATAGGTTTTGCAGTTGGAAATGGCATATCAATGATATATGTACAAGATTAGACAAGTTTGTGTTCGCATTGCGTAGACTTAGCAGTACTGTTTCTAGGGAAGTAGCGCTGACCGCATATCATGGATATGTTTCATCTGTCCTCGCCTACGGTTTACTGATTTGGGGCAATGCAGTAGAAGCCGAAAGAGCATTCTTGGTCCAGAAGAAATGCATAAGAGCTGTATGCAATGCCCATTATCTAGAACCATGCACGCCATTATTCAAAATGTTGAAAGTATTACCGCTTCCGTGTATGTACATTAGACAGATCTCCATATTTGTTAAGGAGCACCCAGAATTTTTTGATAAACACAGTAATGCGTACCATCGATCAACTCGCTATAGAGATAGATTACATTTTCCTCTCACTAAGCTAAATCTAAGTACAAGAAACGCATATCACATGGCAATTAAAATTTATAACAATTTACCACAAAACATCAAAGATTTACCAATGAGACAATTTAAAGCAAATGTATCTAAATGGCTATTACAAAAATGTTTTTATTCGACCAAGGAGTTTCTAAATAATAAATATTAATTAATAATAATCTATATGTAATGTAATTATTAATTTTGCATGCCTCATTATGTGGTAGAACATAAGGATATTGTAATTTTGTAACACCTGAATTCACACTATGTTCTGGCAAAATAAAATATTTCAATTTCAATTTCAATTTCAATAACATTTAAAAAACGTTTACTATTCGCATTAGGTTACTTAAAAATAAATGATTTTCAACATTTCCTGTCCCGACTATCTCCCCTATAAAAATTGCTACGCGCGAGATTTCAGATTTCAATTAAATATCAGGATTGTTTTTAAAATTGTCTGATTTTTTCAGGACTTTTAAAATTTCGAAATGGGAACACGTCTCTTAATTCAATGAATGGGGCCTTAAGAATAAACATGAGCACTTTCATCAACTCGATCTGTTGGCGTAACTAATAAGCGTTAACCAACATATTTTTTACTGAATCTATCAATAAATCAGATAGGTAGTTAAATCTTAGTCACAGTAGTCGTGACTGGGCAATATCTTAACCTTCATGTCCAAGGTCACCTCAAGGCTTTATTCTTGGACCCTCCCTTCATTTGCAAACTAATTATGAATACTTAATGACAATAATTATTGATACCAGATTTAAAAGTAAAACTTGTTAATACTAGATATATACATATTGATAAATTAGAAGCAGCTTTGAAGGTCTCTGTAAGGTCTGTTTGTAATAAAAAAGGAGTTTCCTAAATACTGCAGGATTTATTATCACGGAAACGCAATAAATATGGATAACGAAGGTAAAATAGAACATAAAGAAGCACTAAAACTTGTTAACACGGAAAACTTTTGGCTTAAACAAAGTGTCAATTTAATAAATGACCGTCGAAAAAAATAAACGCCTAGGAGCCCTAATTATAAGATAAGTGGTATGGTTTAGTGCATTAACTAGTTTCTGTGCTCACCAGGAAATCGGCTAAAGTAAATAGTTGTAAAATGATAAGTGTAGCGTAGGCAGTAAAAACCTACTTTTAAAATAGTCAATGTAAATTTATTCCATGTTCTACTACTTTGTTAAGCATCACGTGTTTATTGAATTATATTAAGCTTAGTCAAGGGTGCCCATACTGCTCATGTATAGGCAGTATCCGCCTACTAATGGTTTCTAAAACATAGTTAGCTTATATCGATCTTGTCAGGCTGTCAACGATCAACCTACTCAAATCAATGTCGCAATTTATCGATACAAAAAACACAAAAAATCAAAATTAATGAATTTAAAAAATTTAAAGTAGCAATCAAGTCTGCTATAAAAATTTTGATTTTCTTCGTAATATTTTTTTTGTTTCACCTCTTTTTCATGCCGTATACTGTACGGACTACTGACAATAAGATTTATACCACCTACGCAATTACAAATTATTTAGGGTTTTTATTTTGTCCACAGATGTGAGTCCTTAGAGCTGAACGGTACCAAATACTGCGAGTGGGGCTACAATGGTTTGGGTATAGACTATCAAGTTCTGGCCGGCCCTGCTTTCATGGCTGTCTTCACCGTCGTCGGTGTCATCCTAGGAGTGGTGGCTGACAAGTAAGTTTTTATTTTCATCTGATTCTTCTGATCTACTTCGATCTAGTCGAAAAGTATATCAATGGTCTGTAAAGCATCATACATTTGTATTTCATTGTAGCTTTACAGGTGTAATTTTCTTCCCTTAGAGACTTGTAAGTTAATATGCAGACTCTCTTTTATGAGTATGACTGTTAATGAGTTTCAGTAATCACAATTTCGTTACAGTTAGCCTTAATTTAATCCTTAACTTTATTTCCTACGAGCTGTATTGTATTCCCTTACTTTTGCATTTTTTCTAACCTACTTCACCATTGTTAACAGATTCAATAGAGCCCGAGTCCTCTCCGTCTGTACTCTAGTCTTCGTCATCGCAATCTTGATCATGGGTTCCGTCACTGAGTATTGGCATTTAGTCATATTGCGTATGATCATGGCAGCAGGAGAGTCTGGGTGCAATCCACTAGCTACGGGCATTCTGACAGATCTCTTCCCTGAACATCAAAGGGCTTTGGTGCTGTCAATATTCAACTGGGGCATATATGGAGGATATGGTATTGCTTTTCCTGTTGGAAGATACATACCACAGTTAAATGCTTGGGGGTTGGTAAGTAAATTTTCAGTACTTATATTATATATTTTTCCTTTGCATCTTATACAATTCTAGTTATTCAAATGTCATATTATTGATATAAATATTTAAATATTATCAATTCTCTATTAGTTGGACTACGTTTCCTTAAATTTCATCTGCCAGCATATTTTTTCTGAACTATGTCTGAATACTAAATATAAGCACTTATCAAATGTAACCTAAAACCTTACATTGCTTTTATTCTTGTAGAGCTGGCGTCTATGTTACTACGGAGCTGGAGTGGTCGGTCTGATCATCGCTTTACTGACATTCCTTACTCTTCGGGAACCAGCAAGAACTACTATTGGTGAAGAAGGTAGTCTACGAGTTTATTATGTAACAAACATATTCCGTTTTTGTTTCAACCAAAACGTGTAATTAAATATATTTGTTGTTTATGTTTTCTGTTTATGGTCCTATACTTCTACTTTGAGTAATGGCAAGGCAATGTATAATCATTTCATTCTGATATTTTCAAACTGATTAATAAACCAAACGCAATTTCAATTCCTCAGTATTAACCTTAGATTGACTACAGACTTTTACAATAGTAAGGTAGTTTATATTACACCCCTTTCATATTAAATGTCTTTTCTCAGTGGGTGCAAACCAGAAAGCCAACGACGCATCCGTAGAAAGTGGCAATAAGAAAGTTCCTCAAGTCACTATCTGGCATGTAATTAAGCAGCCCAGAATCATCTTGCTGTGCATTGCTGCTTCCATCAGACATTGTGGTGAGTACTAAGAAGTCTAAAAGTGAGCTTCTACCTACACATGAAATGTCTTTTTTGTCTACAACTTCTTATTCTGAAAAAGCTGAAAAAGTTTGATCTTTTCACTTGGAAATTTGATCAGTTGATTGGTCCACTTTGTACAGAAATAACGCAGTTTTGTTTTGCGACTTCAGCAAGTTGTTTAGTTTTATGGCAGAACCTTACCTCATCGTTTTGTTTATATCCTATACAATCTTAGTATGACTACTTCAAAAAATAAATCCTTAAATACTTTATTTTTATCGATCTACTGCATACAACCTTCAATCATCTTTTTCAAATAAAAGAGATCTGCTAGTCATTCTAACACAGAAATATTGCAGCGATTCCAAAACATTACCCTGAAAATGATAACGAACGCCCCTTGGTTTACACGAAATCAAGAAGTGCACGAGTATCTCGAAATACCCACTGTAAAAAAGGAAATTGAAAAATTCTGTAAAAAATACAGAAATCGGCTCAAGAAACATCAAAATATACTGGCGACAAAATTGACAGACACATCTGAGTCGCTTTACAGGCTCAAAAGACCTCGACTCGCTTCACTATGAAGTCTCCAATAGGGTGACACATCAATGGAGCCCTCCAAAAGATTTCCCCCACACAAAATCTGATAAAAGCCAAGAAGGCTGATGGCAGATGGGCAAAAAAAAAAAAAAAAAAAAAGAGAAAAAATATTTCCGCGTCGTCGTCAAGATTTTCAGTGTCTTTCTACCATTTGGAACGTTCTAACGAACGTTTTCATCAAAGGCGCAGCGCTAATAAAACGCTTACTTTTAAATAATTTTATCAATTAAGACAAATCATAAACATAATATGATATATCAATTAATCTGTAGTTCCGTTTGAATTTAATTTGACGTAGCACCACGTGTTACTCTTTATCAATATCAAAATATTCTATCAAACTCGTACAAAAACAGCATTGTGTCCTTTTTTAGCTACGAAAATTTTAAAGCGTCGAGTCATACAGAAACTTAATACAAATTACTATCTTAGTTCATATTTCTCTTAAATAAGGTCTACAATTTATCCATTATGCTTTTTCAACCGACTTCAAAAAACGGAGGAGGTTCTCAATTCGTCGAAATCTTTTTTTTTTTTTTTTTTTATGTATGTTCACCGATTACTCGAAGACGCCTGAACCGATTTCGAAAATTCTTTTTTTGTTTGAAAGGGTATACTTCACAGGTGGTCCCATATAAATTTTATCGAAATCGATTCAGCGGTTTTTGAGAAAATCAACAAAACATAGCAAAATTGGAGTTGTTGCGATTGAAGTCGGTTGTTTTTAACGTATTCAGCGTGGTCAATTATATTGTTTAATTTTTGCATTACCTGCCAGTCATGTCTACGTCTTATTGCAAAGTTGATTGTCTTGTCACCAAAGTCAAGGATAGTATGGTCGCGAGTCGAAGCTTTGTTTGCCGGAAATTGTGGTATGTCGGTGGCTTTATGGTCATTGTTGTTGGCTACTGTCCTTCCGTGTGTCAAATTCGTAATGGCAGGGTTTAGTCGTTTATTAATTTTCAATTAGAAAGTTTTTTTAATTCAAATGAATTTGCTACAATATCTTTTTATATTTACCAATTTCTCGAATTATCTACTTAGCTAGCTTTCAAATTGCGAAAATATAGGGTGACTTTAAACTAGTTCTTGATACCAAAGGATATGCATGTGCTCATAATAACAAACAACTTTCCCTAAGGAACCAATAGTCAAATCGCAAAAAAAAATTTACATTTCATACTAATTTGGCCGCCGCCCCGGTCCCTTGACCGATTTGTATGGAGGGTCCAAAACTTGTTTTGAGATTTGACTATGGGTTCCTTAGGGAAAGTTGTTTGTAATCACGAGCACATGCATAGCCTTTCATATCAAGAACTAATTTAAAGTCACCCTATATGTTAGAGGTACAACTTAAAATTTTTATATTTCAGCGCAAGTTTTCAATTCCCTAGAGTTATAGCATGTTATCCATTTTTAAAATTTTTTGGCCCAACTCCCTCTCCCTTGTAGCTATCTGTAGTACTTATACGAGTGCCTTTGTCAAGGCACACTCCCCCAATGCTTTTTTACGTGACACATTTTTTTATCTCTATATTCCTCTAGACGGTTTTTTAAATCTTTAAAATTTATTGATCTATTAAGGCTAATTGGTATTTTGAAAACCAGTAATGTGGCTATTTACACCTTTTAAACTCCCTTATATACATAATGGGTCACAGAACTATTTACCAGCGTACATCAGAATAGTTAAAAATTACGCCACCCATTTAAAGGCCTTGAGAGCCTCAAAGGGATTTTTTATTCGCTCAACGGTCGAAGTCTGTCCACTAATCACAACTGACCAGAACATTCCGCGCTGTTAATATATTGTAGTTATAAATATGGTATCGAGACTTTGTACTGTTTGTCTGGTTCCTTAAAAATATACTTATGAAGTGATTTTTGATTCGCTGAGAAGCAGCAATTGGTTGATACATATGAAACTGAAAAAAAACTATACAATCTAAAGCATTGACTCTATACAATAGAGGCAAAAATAATCCTACATTAACTGTAAATAAATGCTGAAGGTTCCTTCAGATGTTTTTTCAGTTTCATGAGTAGTATTAACCATTTGCCGCGTGTTACTGAATACAAAATCAGCTTATAGGTGTATGAAAAGATATTGTAATATTTTTCTCCGCTACACTTTCAGTTATATCTTAGCTTATTTTCAGTACATTGTTTATTGGGTTTCAAAATTTGCCTAAATCTGTCTTTTCCTCTTTTCAGGCGGTATGTGCTTCGCATACAATGCGGATCTTTACTACCGCGACTATTTCCCGGATGTGGACCTGGGCTGGTGGCTGTTTGCTGTCACTGTGGGCATCGGCTCCGTGGGTGTCGTGGCCGGTGGCGTCATCTCTGACAAGTGAGTCAATCAGAAGCGTCGATGGCTCTTCGGTAGTGACGTCGATCTCCTAACCAGATGTGCCTGGTTCAAATCCTGGCTAATGTACCAATGGCGTTTACGTTTATTTTTATACCGATTACTCTCAGTGAAGGAAAACATAGTGAGGAAACCTGCATATTTGATTACTCCAGACAACGTCTATCCTTTGTGATAGTACGGTTAAATTGTGCCACACGATAAGAAGCAGAAGAAGTAAATCTGAAACTATACCAACTCATTGATAAGTTCTTGCTGCTTTATTACGATCTAGTCGTTTAATTCCGTTGGTGTATGCTTGCTGTCAAGTCATCTTGAGCAGGACAGCGTAACTGAAATAACTCACTACTGGGTTCATTATACTACTACCGTTGTACCCAATACGTACGTATGTTCCATAATGCCAGTCAGTGTGTTTTGTGGTTGATGGTGGTCGCTCTGCTGAAGAATCTCCGCCAGCTACTTCTAAATTGTCGATTTCAACTGGTTGCTACTTTAATGTGAATATCTAGTTACTTTAAAAAGGCGTTATTTTTTTTAAACCCCTTCACGTCTATACTTATGCAACTTATGTAACTTTTAATAGCGTTACGGTCAAAATGCATTGTTTGAATTCAAAAGTCATTAACTAAAATATTTAAATATCTTCTACAGATACGTAGAGAAGATGGGCGTCCGATCTCGAGTGCTGGTGCTGGCTCTGTCTCAGCTGGTAGCCACTTTACCTGCTTTCGGCTCCGTCGTGTTCGGACCTCTTTGGGCCATGATTACTCTTGCCATCTCGTACTTCTTCGGTAAGTTTCTTCTCAGTTGATTTCAAAATATCACCACGTTATGGTGAAGCTAAGTAAATGAAAACGCTTCTCTGTTGTGGCATATATGAATGCAATTTGTTTTTGTTTTATGTAACGGGGGCTTCACTCCCCAAAAACCTTAAGTCAATTCGCGAGTATATATTTTTTTAACCCTCAATTGCTAAGCCCAATATTGTTTTGAGTTCAACGAGTTCGCAAAAATTTGAACTCTTCGAACGAAATTAACTAAACAGTTGATAAATTTGTTAAAAGAGTCCAGGTCCTTAAATAAACATATATTAATGTAGATCCGTATTAGATGATGTTATCTTGTTAAGCTACTTTATTGAGCTTACACACCTCGTCGCACAAAATGGTAATGAGACAAACTCATTGCATTCAAAATGTCTTTGCATATTTATTTCGTAATGTACCAATAAATTTCCTGTGAAATCCTTGACACACCTCTTCGTTTTGTTTTAATAAATAAAACTACTTGTATTAACAAAATCTACACTTATTTTGCAAACGATATTCTAAATGATTTTGCTTTAGAGTAATCAGGTTTCTTTAAAAGTAAATTTAAAAAGGCAACATTTCAATAATTTAGCCAGAAGAACGAGAGAATTTAGCGAGTTAGTGGTGGTGGAACGTAGTCTGCATTGCCGGTGTACACCGGCCTCTTAGTTGTTAATAGTTAATTATGTATTTACTACTGTACTGTATTTATTATGTATTTACTGTTGCTGACATAGTTAAATAAAATTAAATGAAACAACTTATGCTAAACAGTATAGGTACTTAAAAATAAATTTATAAAAATAAATATCACTTACAATGTTTTTATGGTTGAATTTCTCAGTAACATTACAAGTTCGTTCAACATTATATCAACAAAATACATAATCATATCACGTATTTATCTGATTTGGTGTATTGTGTACTCCTTCTAAATAATTAAGCCTGCTTTTATCTTCCAGCTGAGATGTGGTTCGGAATTGTCTTCGCAATCCTCGTCGAAATCGTTCCGCTATCAGTCCGATCTACCACAGTGGGAGTCTTCCTCTTCGTCATGAACAACGTCGGTGGAAACCTTCCTATCTTGGTCGACCCTGTCTCCAAGGCCATTGGATATAGGGAGGCTATCATGATCTTCTACGCTGGGTTCTATGGTTTAAGTAAGTATCGTTTAGTTATTGTTCATCTAGGTATTAGTTATTACTTTTGTGTACATCTTCGTTATTAACATTTTGGTGAAATTCGTCCTATCTTGATCAAATATTTCTCTTAACCCATTAAATGAATGCACGTCAACATGATTTTCCACAGTATTTTTAGCACCCAACGCAAAATAGAGGTGTTATACGTTTGAAGCTACTATGTGTTTGTCGGCCTGTAGCATCGTATTGTAGCTCTCGGACGAGTGGACCAATTTTCAAACTAAGTGTGAATTTAAGCTTTATTTGGTAAAAATCGGTTCATGATCATTATGATTTTCTTTGATTTTATGGTATCTTATAGGTTTAATGCAATGAAAAGCCTATATTGTCTTCCTTAGAAAGTCATTGTTTTTTCATATTTTAATGTAACACAGTAGTATTTAGAATCCATAGGAAAACGTTACCAGTTTTGTCATAATTCATAATGATAACATTTTGAATCCAACTTTCAGACTTATATTTTTCATCACTTACAAAAATTTCTCCATTACAGGTAGCATCCTGTTCTTCCTAACCATGTTCCTGATGGATGGCCCAGTAGAGCAGCCTCCAGCTGCATCACAACCTGAACTGGAAACCAAGCCATCAGGACTCGACAACCGAGCATTCACCCATGACGAGGCTCCAGTAAGGAACGGAAGACTTCACAATGATTCCAGCAGACTTTAGAACCTATATGGATGTAGAATACTTAACAACAGACTAAGCGTCTAAGGCCTATGATAAGAATATAGGAGTAAGATCTTTAGGATCTTAGGATGTTTTGAATTGTGAGATGATAAGCATCATGTGATGTAATTAGTGTTAACAGTGTAAATAAGTTTATTTGTTTGTCTGGTGGTAAAAAACACTACTTATATAAAAGGAACAAGCAAAAATGTGGTTAGCACTTTTGATATCGATAATACTTTTTCTCTTGTAAGTACTAGAATTTGCCACTTATATCTGACTTGCCTTAAAACATATTAAGATAAGGTAAATAAGAAAAAAATATAAATTACTATCGTAGTATTTTAAATGAGAATCTCAACAAAAAAGACACTGACCATCTATGTATGGAAGTTGGACCAAGTGCTGCCCAGAATGAACACATAGTGTATTTTGTTCCTCAGGTCAACACTATTCTGTAAACCGAAGCGCTTCAAAATCTGTCCGAGGAGTCAAGAGAAAAAAGGATTTTTTTTGTGAAATATTTTTTTGCAAAAAATGAACTTAATAATTATTTTCAGTCTAACTAGTAGTGTATTAATGGTACTTATGTAATAATAATATCATTTATCAATCCGTAAGATTACATAGCTATACATTATTAGTGATACCGGTATTATAATTGTATGCAGATACGTAAAGTAACACTAGTGACAGTGACTTTTACAGTAATAGTATAATAATAATAATTATAACAATACAATAATACAGTATTATAATTATGTAATTGTAATTAATTATGTATTAATCATCTTCATCGTCATCGATTATATTTGGGTCAAGGAATATATATTTTGTGACTCGATTGTGATTATCGCGAGCCTGTGTCTAAAGCATGCCTAATACCATTCAACTGGTCACCGATCGTATGTTCTGTAAATCGTGATGACTTTTCGGGTGATTAGTACAACAGGCGCTTTCACTTTTTCGTTGCTGCCTATCTGTGCCCAAGTTGTTGTATATTATGAGAACCTCTCCGACTTGGTTTTGTCCACATGGTTTTGTTTCTAAGCTGGACAAAGTTTTTAAAGCCACGTTGGAGCTTATCCTCAGCGTGTACCTCAACGAGACCTAGTGGCTGCAGGCGTCGCTGCGGGTTTGCTATGGGGGTATGGGTATTAGGCGTGTGCAAGCCGCAAACCTTTCTGCTTTGTTGGCCTCCTCCATTGGGGTTGTCGGCCTAGTTCACTGAAATACTCCATGTACAGGATGACAATACCGACATGCCTTCTAGAGCCTCAAATCCTGGGTTACTGTGTGTTCGTACGCTGATTGGCCAGAGGGCCCTTTGAGAGCGTCAATGGGATGTTCAACTCTGTGGATCCCGACCTGCTAAGCTATTGGAGGCAGTACCAGGAGCGGATGTCACTTAACTCAAAGCTGCATCTTTCCCAGAGTTGGTAGCTTGGCTGCGTGCTCTTCTGTCCCCCCATTTGGGAATCGCCCTCGATGACAGATCCCTGAGGCTGGCTGCTGCTCTTCGTTTAGGGTGTAACGTCTGCGAGCCCTGTTACTGCAGGTTCGGGGTGCGCGTGGATGCTGATAATCATCACGGGTTGAGCTGCAAGAAGTCAGCGGAACTTTGACCACGACACCATATTATACTCAATGAGCTCATCCGCCGTGCTCTTGTTTCGAGTATCCTGGAGCCGCCTGGCTTGAGTCACTCGGTTGGCAAGCGGTCTGATGGGCTGACTTTGATCCCTTGGGGGTGAGGGCGTTGTTTGGTGTGGGATGCGGCGTGTGTAACCACATTTGCTCCCTCCCATTTTGCCTGTACCACCCACACAATGGATTCAACTGCCGTTCGGACTGCCGTTAAAAACACGCCAGGTCCTCGCCCCTTAAGGATACATATACTTACGTCCCCTTCGCGGTTGAGGCGAGCGACGCATGGTGTGCGGAAGCTAGGAAGTTTGTGGGGGAACTGGGTTAGCACCTGATCAACAATAGTAGAGACCCCCACGCCAAATCGTACCTGAAGCAGCTAATCTCGCTGGCGATTCAGCGAGGCAACGCTGCCAGGGTTATAGGCACATTTTCTAATTTGCATCAAGGGCGTTTTTTGACTAAGGCTTAGGCCTTTATGGTGCCTAAGTTGTAGTTTAAGGTTTTGTAAACTTACTGTTTAACGAATCTTGATTTTTAATTATATTATTTTATTAATAAAAAACTAGGTAATCTTCATCAATGTAATTACTGATTGATAAATAATGATATTATTATTACATAAGTATAAATAATATACTACTAGTTACATTGAAAACAATCATTAAGCTCATTTTTCGCAAACAAATAATTCATAACAAAAACCTTTTTTTCTCTTGACTCCTCGGACAGATTTTAAAGCGCTTCGGTTCACAGATTAGTATTGGCCTAAGGAACAAAATGCACTTTGTGTTCATTCTGGGCAGCACTTGGTCCAGACATCAATGTAATTACTGATTGATGATTAATGATATTATTATTATATAAGTATAAGTAATATACTACTAGTTACACTGAAAACAATTACTAAGTTCATTTTTCGCAAACAAACAATTCACAACAAAAAAACTTTTTTCTCTTGACTCCTCGGACAGATTTTAAAGCGCTTCGGTTTACAGATTAGTGTTGGTCTGAGGAATGAAATGCACTATGTGTTCATTCTGGGCAGCACTTGGTCCAGACCTGGTCAATGTCCTTTGTCAGATATTAATATTAATCATTGTAGGTATTCAATTGGTAATTGTTTTCGTGATTAGTCAATATCATCATCATCAGTTACTCAAGTAACCGACTCAGGATCCTATATATTACTTTTTGTTTTTCAATGCCTTGAATAGCATTACTCATAGTTTTATCAAGGACCGTATGTCATTTAGCTTTTCTCTAGTTCTATGTGAGTTCTATCTACTGCTATGTTAAACAAAGACAGCTATAGTAGTCACTACCTCGCCGCAGGTGTCGAGGCGAGTGGGCTACCATTACGGAGACCTGGAAGCGAAGAGCTGTTGCAACCCCATGGACTACGGTCGCATTGGGCCTCTCCGGGAGTTGTTCTGAGTTTTAAACAAAACCACTAAGGCAAAAACAAGTAAATTGACAATGAAACATTGGTTGATCTAATAAAGTCTAAAGAACTATTGAGGTTCGAAGGAGAGGAGTCATAGAAGGTCATCATGATAATTCGGTAGTAAAGAAGGAGACTGTATGCTCGCTCACACTAGCACGGCTAGAAGCCACGTGAACTAACTAGTGGAACTAAATATTATAATCACGAGTAAACAGGTATTTAAATCATATGAGGAAGAATCAGCGGACCAAAAGTTACGAATTGTTACGTTAAAATGTAGGTACTTGCACAGTCTCGTCTCGTGCAACTAAAAGTATACAGCCAAGTAGTGCAAGTAGTACTACATGGCACGGCTACCCTGTATACCATTAGGTGCAGGGGACTATGCGAGTATGTTGTAATTTTAGCTTAAAGTACCGATCAAAGTAGTATGTACTAGAAAGTTACTGACTTATTATTCAGTTTCGAAATTGTCGTCCAAAAATATCGTTTCTATAACTAACCATTGCAGTAAATTCAAAATGCTCAGCTCATGGATATAAAAATACATTATTTAATTTATGTTTTTAAACGTATTATAGGTAATCAAAGTTTTACAAAACTACTCGCTTTTTTAACTTTTATTTTTTAAGAAGCAGTTGTAATGTGATGTAAAGGATTTTGTACATATTTATTGTAAATTATAAGAATTGTAAATAAAATATAATGTTCACGAATATTTTCTATCACGGTTTTATTTTTAAATTATACACTTACATATTTTCCTTAAAAATATTGGTAATTAAATCTTAAATAACAGTTGTCGAGGAATCACAAACAACATATTTTACACAGAACATCTCAATTTGATCCATACATTATTGTACACAGTTCATCTATGTATTTAAACTACACACTATTTCAATTAGGACTTCCACTCATAAATAGTAAGCAACTTTGTCCAAATAATTCACATTCAACTCGGAAAAAATTGACAATAAATTTAATAAACTATTAATTTCTTGGGGTAAGTCGTTTAGTTTCAAGACTAGCCTGAGTTCAAATACAGCCATTAAATAAGTAAGTACATAACCTAGAATACTTATACAGGGTGTTAAAAAAAGTGCGTTTGAAATTTTAAGGGGTTACTCAGAATCAAGTACAGAACCCAGGAAAAATATTGAAAAAATCCGCTCTTCAATTATTTTTTTCAGATTCTCATACTAAATCTAAATAGTGAATCGAGAATTTGTATGAAAAACTGCAAAAAAAAATTTAAGAGCGAATTTTTTCAATATTTTTCCTGGATTCTATACTTGATTCTGAGTAACCCCTTAAAATTTCAAACACACTTTTTTTAACACCCTGTATAGGGTGCTACTTTATTAGTGCCCGATATTTTAGTCAGCGGTTCTACTCCTGATTCTGATCAACTTTCCTCTTCTCACAAACAAACAAATCCCTCTTCATACAAATTTGGCCGCTCGACTGTTAGATTTGTATGAAGAGTCCAAATTTTTTTTTGAGATTTGATTATGGGTTCCTTGGGGAAAGTTGATCAGAATCAGGAGTAGAACTACTGACTAAGATATCGGGCACTAATAAAGTAGCACCTAAAGTAGTATATATATACAGGATGTAACAAAATTGGTGTACGACCCGTTAACTGGGGATTCTACTCATCGTACTGAACAACTTTTGTTCTACGACTTTGCTCAAATCACAAAAAAATATTTGGACATTTCATACAACTTGGTCAATCTGTTTTGCCATTTTTGTATGGAGAGTTCAAAATTTTTTTTGCGATTTGAGCAAAGTCGTAGAAGAAAAGTTGTTCAGTGCGATGAATAGAATCCCCAGTTGACGGGTCCTACACCAATTTTGTTACACCTGTATAACACGCCACACTTTTTGCGGTAGTCATATAGATTTATTTTTTACTAACTACACCACCTATATTTATATCCTTATCAGCATATTTTTTCATCTCAATACCTTTGATGAGGTACACTAATATCTAACTAAAATTTTATACTATTAACCTACATTCTGACATTCTTCTTTCTCCAACATCTTTCTCAGCACTATCTTTGTTTTCAAAGTCCTCGTTAACATAACCTCGTAACAGTTTATCCTCCAAATTAATTTTATCAAAGGATAAAATAATTCCCTTAATGCTAAGAATATTTTGTAGGTTACGTGACGTCACAATAAATTCGATATGAAAGACGCTACAATTTGCAATTTACTCTTAATTTTGTACTTTTAATCATTATTGTTTATCTTCAATTTCAAGTGGAAGATTTTCATTTTTAAACATACGAATATGTCTTTCTTAATAAATTGGTCTCTATTTTCTTACATTTATTAGTTGAAACTTAGCTCTTGACATCAGAGCTTGGTTTTTTGGAGTAGTACTCCATTAGCTCCTTGCCCTCAGGTTCCACCTCCTCAGGTTTCAGAGGCTTCGGCATCATAAACATCGTCACGAAGAACAGTATACTGCCTGTAGACAAGAATTGTGGATCAGTATAATGAAACACTTCGATTATAATACTGCCCATTGGCTAGAAAACATGTTACTATTTCAGATATCTTTATAATAATCAACAACGATGAACACGTTAAAAAACCAACTTCAATCGTAACAGCTACAATTTAGCTATTTTTTTGTTTTTGTAAATTTTTTCAATAACTGCTAAATCAATTTAGATAAAATTTATATGAGATCACCTCTGAAGTATTACCTACCAAACAAAAAAAGAATCATCAAAATTGATTCATAACTGGCGGAGAAATCGCGTAACAAACATACAAAAAAAATTGAAAATAACACAGTCGAATTGAGAACCTCCTCCTTTTTTGAAGTCGGTTACAAATGTTATCGCAGATTGACTCGGTGGCCCAGTGGCTAGCACTCCTGACTACTGATGTAAGGGTTGTGGGTTCGACTCCCACTGAGAGCACACATTTCTTTGCTGAGTAGATTATATCTATACATGTATGTATAGCAGTCTCTGTTTCCCAAAATACAGGGAATCTTAGTTTGTGGGCAGATGACCGTGTATGATTATCCATAAATAGTATTATTATTAGTTGGACTCCATCTGCATTTATAAAATATATAACGAAAAGTTAGTTACACAAGGTTGCTTACTTCCAAAGTAAAAGCCTGCATAGAAGATCCACAAGGCCTCCCTGTAGCCGATAATTTTAGAAACAGGATCGATAACAATAGGCAGGTTTCCGCTAATGTTGTTCATGATGAAAAGAAATACGCCAACAGCGGTGGATCGTACGGATAACGGCACTATTTCCACCAAGACTGCGTAGAAGTTACCAAGCCACATCTCAGCTGGAAAAAAATTCGTTCGTTAAGATAATGTATCTCACACGAATTAAAAAAACAGACAGTTATACAGGAACGCAGATCGTACGATATCGATCACATATTTATTAAGATAATGCCATTTACTGCCAATAAAAAGAAAACCAATAACTTACCAAAGAAATATGATACAGCTAAAGATAACATAGCCCACGTGGGTTCAAAGGTGACTGATCCAAAGGCAAATGGTGATGCTATTAACTGCGATACACTCAAAACTAGGAGACGAGATCTGACACCCATCCTGGTTACTAACCTGTAATCAACGTTTAATAAATATGTAGAAGTAAGTTACTGTTACTCCGCTGGTTAAGCGATTTAAAATGTGTCTTGAAATATTCTGATTAGTCCAATAGAAATTAAGGTTTATTACTCATTAATATTGAACTAAATGTAATATTGAAAATATCTTTGTTACAAACAAACTACAACTAATGTTGATTTGAGAATTTAAAATTATTATAGGCAGGTAAATGTTATGGAATTGAAATTCAAATGAAAAAAAAGTTGAAATGTTAAACAGCTTAATAATTAAAAAAAAATTATATGAAGCAATTTTGGTGAATTGACAAGTTGACAAAAATGAGGACTTAACAAAACTTTTACGTTTCAAAAATGTGTCTGTTCTCATAAGTCATAAACTCTTTTACTAGCTTACTTGTCAGAGATGATTCCTCCAGCCAGCACGCCGAAAGAGCCAACGACGACACTGATGAAGAACAGCGCCCAGCTGAGGTCAGAGGCGGGGTAATACTTCCGGTAGAAAAGGTCCGTGTTGTACGAGAACGAATTGCCACCTGCAAACAAAGTTTTTTTTTATGTGACCGTCTCTTTTCAGAAGCTGGACAAAAGCAACTACATGGGTATTAATATTATTAAACAAAGCCAAATCACCAGAAATCACTCAAAGGAATACATTCAGAATAAATAATTTTAAGGTGACTTTTCCATGAATGTCACTTAAACGTAGCAGTTAGAATAGATATAATTAGTAACATTTTTCAGAAATCATTCCGTTTATCTTCTTTCTCATATTCTTGAAAAAAAATGATCATCTTTCAAGCCATCGACAAATCCAAATCATACTTTCCTATCGAAATGTGTAACAGTGCAATAAAGTGTTTTCTATTCAACTCATTCTATTCACCCTTCTTAAAATTTAACTCACCTGAATTCCTCATAGTAGCAACTATACAGAGCAATATCATTCTAGGCTGTATCATTATCTTGAAGACACTGTGTCTGGTTTCTGGTAACTTGATAGGCTCTAAAGAGACTGCACTACCCATTCCTCCTGGAAACTCTCTCACCAGAGCAGAGGGCCGTCTGAGGCCAGCTCCTGTCAAATAAAAACGTGCCTGTATTATAAGATACAGCTTTTTCTGAACTTACATGTATACTTATTATTTAAAAATCCGACAAATACAAAACATCGCATTACATACAAAACTGTAATTTCTTACTAATTATTCTCTGTCATTTTTCTTGTGCTCGCTTCTGTTTTTAATATCTTATTTGAGTGCTATTATTGAATAATTTTAGTCGCGAATTCCCATTTAAAAGTTTAGTTTTCATACCAATATAAATGATAGCTGTGTACTTGATATTTTATAACTGTTAATCTTTGGTACAAGATAACATAAAATAAAAATAAAACTCACTAATAATATTTTTATTTTTCATTCATCACATGGACTTTAAACGACGATTTCAATGTCAAACAATAAGTATCTAATGCAGACGCTTGTGGTGATTAAAACCGTATAAGGGCTAGCTCAAAACATAAAAATGATAGAAGTAAACACCAGAGATTAAGATCATCAGGGAAATTTTTTTATGGAGCCACAATACACTGCTTGCATTAGTTTTTAAAGAGAATAAAAGTAAACATAAGTACCTCTCTTCTCAATAGCTTCCTTTTCTAAACCAATAGCAATCCTCTTCGGCTCTTTCAGAGTCAAGAAGGTTAAAAGCGTAATGAGCAGGCTCACGCCTCCTGTTAAGTAGTAGCACATCCTCCAACCCTGAAAAACGTAAGGAAGAAATAAACACAAAAATAATGTGACAAAAAAAAATACGTAAGGACCATAGAAGATCAAGTATTTGACTATTTATGTGATTTGGAGCCTTATCTTGAGAATCTAGAAAGATTGAAATGATATTAAATGAAACTAGGTAAACTATAGATAGAAAGCGTATGCAAGTTGTTAGAAAATCGGTGTAGGACCCGTTAAACTGATATTTTTTTACTCTGTAACATTGTTATGGACTTTCTTCAGTTGTCAGGTAACCAATTTAGTGGGAGAACTTAATTTTCTTTCGTGAATTGTGTCTGGGTCTGTTCGAGAAAGTTATTCAGATTCAATATGATAAGTTTCGACTAAACCCCAGTTAAAGGCTCGAATACCCATGTATTTTGTTAAATAGGTAATTTGTACAGATTACTTACATTGTTAATTTTTAATCAACGTTTGATGAGCCCTTCTTTATCATTTAAAAAAACCTGGTTATGGAAAACAAACGTGTGCCACGTTTATAGATGTTAATACAAAATGATACCATAGCTACTTCATACCTAAACTGTGATCTAACAAGTATAGCTACACTCACCAAACCCCAAATATTGGCATCAGTCACATACCTCCCCACAGGGAAGGAGATACCAAAGCCGACAAAGATCCCCCAGTTATAAACAGAGAGAGCCAATGCAAGCTTGTCTTCCGGAAACATGTCTGTGAGAATCCCCGAAGCTAAAGGGTTGCAGCCGGATTCTCCTGCCGCGACAATCATGCGGAGGATGACCAGGTGCCAGTATTTGGTGCAGGTGCCCATGAGGAGGAGGGCCGCGGAGAAGATAAAGGTGCAAACGCTGAGGATGATTGATCTGTTGAACCTGCAAACCAAAAATATATATAGATATTCATGAAAACCAAACAGAAAACTTTGAAGGGCTAGAGCAAATATATTGTAAAAAGTGTCAATATGGCTGTATAATTAAAACATATAATTAAAATCAGGGGCGCCGACTACGTGGGTGCTCAGGGGCTTGGGCACCCACGAGAATAGACATAAAACTGATCAGTGATTACTATGTATTTCTTAAAGTTCTGCTACTAATTTGAGGTCATTTATAATTTTCGCGCTCGCTTCGCTCGCGTTTAACACAACAATCGGTTTACTGTCTGGTTAATAACACTACTTTAGGAAAGCTGGCTTAGCTTTATAACAATACGCAAAACAAGGCGTAAAATTAACTTACAACTTTTTAAAAACGTAATTACTCCGTGATCTTTGTTTTCATAATAAACATTTTCGCGCTCGCTTCGCTCGCGTAATTTTGTTTATACACGACAATCAATCCTGTTGCCTCGTAAATTACATGATTGGAGGCACATATGTAAAGGATCGTTATTTTTGATATTTTTTTCTTAATACAATTTGTAATGGGCTGATCATTTTTTTCTCAAAAATGGCTTTAATGGTTTTGGGTGAAACGTAAAATACTTCAATTTATTTTTCACGATCTATTTTACTGTTGAGTTGGTTAATCTGGAAAAAACTAATTAAGGTACCTCCCATACAAACCGATGTTCTTTGTTGATTGTCCTCAAAAATAGTTTTAACAATTTTAATGAAACTTTTCATGTTACTATAAATTATATGGAGTACCTAACCTAGTACCTACTATACTAAGATAATAATTATTTCGGACAAAACGAAACAAGGTACCTTCCTTACAAACCCAGACTATTTATTTATATTTTTTCTCAAACATCATCCTATAAGCATATTAGG
This sequence comes from Coleophora deauratella, assembly GCA_958295455.1. Taxonomy (NCBI): domain Eukaryota; kingdom Metazoa; phylum Arthropoda; class Insecta; order Lepidoptera; family Coleophoridae; genus Coleophora; species Coleophora deauratella. The sequence goes on along the minus strand of OY282409.1, from coordinate 4,060,440 downwards.
TAAACGAATGAGCCTATAAGCATATTAAGTAATCGCTTAGGATATTACGTCTCGAGAAAAAAATGTATCTCATAAGAAATTTAAAGATCCTTAACTTTTTAATAAAAATTTTCGCGCTCGCTTCGCTCGCGCTTTTTTAGGGTTCCGTAGCCAAATGGCAAAAAACGGAACCCTTATGGATTCGTCATGTCTGTCTGTCTGTCTGTCTGTCTGTCTGTCTGTCTGTCTGTCCGTATGTCACAGCCACTTTTTATCCGAAACTATAAGAACTATACTGTTGAAACTTGGTAAGTAGATGTATTTTGTGAACCGCATTAAGATTTTCACACAAAAATAGAAAAAAAACAATAAATTTTGGGGGCTCCCCATACTTAGAACTGAAACTCAAAAAAAATTTTTTCATCAAACCCATACGTGTGGGGTATCTATGGATAGGTCTTCAAAAATGATATTGAGGTTTCTAATATCATTTTCTTCTTAACTGAATAGTTTGCGCGAGAGACACTCCCAAAGTTGTAAAATGTGTGTCCCCCCCCCCGTAACTTCTAAAATAAGAGAATGATAAAACTAAAAAAAATATATGATATACATTACCATGCAAACTTCCACCGAAAATTGGTTTGAACGATATCTAGTAAGTAGTTTTTTTTAATACGTCATAAATCGTAAACCGCAATTTACCTTTCATTCAAGTTACAACGAACTACAAAAACTTTTGTTACTTGCTGCTACGGAACCCTTCATGGGCGAGTCCGACTCGCACTTGGCCGCTTTTTTTTATGTACCAGCATTTTAAAATACACCTACAACTGTTTACATAATTTATCAAGTTGAAGAGTTTTGTAAGATAAATGAATAAAATTATACATACTGCACAGCATGATCCCAATCAAAATTTTAAGTTCCATTTTTTGCCATGACAATAATTAATTCGTTTCTTGAAAGTAAAAAAATCCTATGCTCGGTTTTGTCTAAATCAGTGTTTTTCAACCTTTTTCATTACCCGACCCCCTTACAAGTTAAAAATTCTTGCGACCTCCCTCCCCCCCTAGACCCATAAACATACAAAATGTCAATGATTTGAAAGACCACGTTTATAATTTTCTTCAACTAGAAAATGATTTAGTTATTATTGTCTCCAAAATAGAACCGCGTTTTGACCAATTGTTTAAAAATAAACAGGCTCAGCCTTTTTTCTAAAATCGTATTTTTTCATTGCAGTGTAAGACCTACAAACACTACGTTTTTTTTTTACCCGCGACCCCTTGAGAAAGCGTTCGGGAACCCTTCTTGTTGCGACCCACATGTTGAAAAACACTGGTCTAAATGAAACCTTTGTACAAGAGCATAATTACGAGCAAATAAATAAATGCATCGAAGGAACATAACTTTTGTATCGTATATGGAGGGGTGCCACCATAAGATCTCGCACAATTTAAAAATTTTGCTTGCGGCCGCCGCCGCCACTGTGGGCACCCACGAGGTTTTCTAAAACCCGGCGCCCCTGATTAAAACATATAATTAAAACAATATTTATATAGCTGAAAAAGTGAGTATTCAATTATTTCACACCAGTGTAGTGTCGGCGAGAAGAATGCTTTTTGTGGTATTTTTAAGGACTTTTAGCTAACCCATTTGAACATGTGCTGTACTGTAATTTCTTACTATTGTAATTATTCTCTGTAATTTTTCTTGCGCTCGCTTCTGTTCTTAATATCTTATTTGAGTGCTATTATCGTATAATTTTAGTCGCGAATTCCCATTTAAAAGTTTAGTTTTCATACCAATATAAATTATAGCTGTGTACTTGATATTTTATAACTGTTAATCTTTGGTACAAGATAACATAAAATAAAAATAAAACTCACTAATAATATTTTTATTTTTCATTCATCACATGGACTTTAAACGACGATTTCAATGTCAAACAGCTAGTGAACATAAAGAGCCCTAATTATTTTTATGATTTCAGGAAAGTTACAGAATATACAAATTATCGTTCTAAATAAATAAAAAGATTCAGAACGATGAGAACTTACAGTTAAAGTGTCCTATCCCGTATAGTTACTTAGTAGTTAATTAATGAATAAATATGACGCTTCCAGAAGAAAGTTATTCTTACTTGTCAGCAATGATGCCAATGATGACCCCACCAACGGTGTAGACTGCCATGAAGGCAGGCCCGGCCAGGATCTGGTAGTCCATGCCGAGCCCGTTGTAGCCCCACTCGCAGTACTTGGTGCCATTGAGGGAGAGCTGCAAGCATCTGTGCAGGAAATATTCAGATTTAAACATTTCAGCTTCAAAGATGTAGGTACTGATAACATGTGGATCAGCTGATACTGAAGACTAGACTTGTTGGAAAACGTATGTGAGTGTGTTTGTAAATATGGTGATGTGTGAGTGAATGAATGATGATATATAAATTGTGATCTTTCGTGAGAGTGTATGGAAGATAACGATGCATGGGCTTTCTGCAACTCAAGTTTATCATGGTCAATACCCAAAAAAAAAATTAAGTAACAATTCAAGGTATACTTGAAAATGTAGACCAAAGTACAAAAACAAAACTAATTAATACTCATACTTTAAGGTTTATTTTGCTCAAAAAATTGACAAATTTTGGGTCCGATGACCTTAATGAAATCGCAAAAATATTTTTTTGGATATTTCACACAAACCGATGAACTAATAGGCCAATTACATACTTTTTTGTACCTCTTTGTTATACTCTGTAGATATTTACTAGCCACTATTTTATTGAGCGCTCCAGTAACATAACACAACAAATAACACCAGTTATCAACTTATCAATATAATCCTGTTTATGTAAAAGTCTTGTTTTTTTATTATGGGGGGTATAGCGGAGTAATGTTTAACAGTTTAATAACTCTTTATCAGGCAATAAAACGATAAACTTTGAAAACCAGATATAATATATTTTATTAACTATCAGAGTATCAATAAAAAATACTTTCGTTGCAGGAAATATCTCTAGCAGAGGGATTTAATACGTAGGTAACGTTTAGTTTAAAAAAAATTAATGACTGACGATTATAGTGGTTGTGATGAAGAATATGACTTAGGTAGTGATGAGAATTCATGGGCACGCAAATTCTTGATAGTTTCAGTACTACTCCGTTTAGGAAATACCGTATCAGCAGAGATGACTGTCTCTCAGATCATTGGTAGCTATAGCTGACAGAGAAGAGCAGAGAGTCAGCATTTTATAATATAGGGAAAACCCGACCCCGTTTGGATACTATTGTTGATGATAAGGTCGTGGGTCTGATGATGATGATTACTCATTTGTGTCAGTAGAGTTGACTGTATAATATCTAGAAGAGTAATACTTAGTCAGTCAAATGTTATCTTTGTACTTAGTATTCAGCATTCAGTAAACGTCTTGTGATATAGGAAAAAATCTTTTATCCATAGAATGTCTATTGGTCATAGACATGATCGACAATTATGGAAATGATATTGATAAATCACGTGTCAGTAAATTTCACAAAATAATAGAGCGTAATCTCTTAGTATTCAGCATTTAATATTGTAACTTGGGGAAAAATTCGTATCATAGTGATGTAATAGGTGATTGATGATGAAGACGATAAAATTGATGCCTCACGTGTTAGAAGAGTTGACATTCTCACAGACCACCGGCAGCTGGCTGACCAGAAACCCTGTACTGACGTTCAGCATACAAGCAGTGTCACCGTAATGCATGTCTTGAGCCATGGCTTTTGATGTGGTACCTGAAGAAAAAGTACCAATAAGAAGAAATAAAAATAAATAAGCACTTTTAACCAATAAGCACTTTTTTGGAGTCATCAATGGTCAGACCTTGGTAAAAATTGTAAGGTAGAGTGTCTCACGTAAACTAGGATTAGCTTAGATTAGCAAGAAGATCATTAATTAAAAAGATCATTCGCAATCGCTTTCGGTAGGTTAAGTTTTTGGGATCGACATTCGTCTCTTGCGTTAACATAATGCATTTATTCAGTTGTTATACAACTTTTTAAACCACCAATTTAATCAAGTTGTAATATTCAGGAATTTATTATTAAGGTGGCAATTTAAATAACATTAGTTAGAAATGCCAGACACAACGTGATCTGTTATATTTATAAAATGTAACAAGCATAATATATAACAAAACACTTAGCTATACAGATGACTTAATTAAATATCGTCGCCTGAGAGTGAAAATTGCTAATTTATCTCTTATGACTAAATTTGTAGGTTTTTACGAATTTAAGACAACAATGCGAAATAAAATGTATAAGCATCTGAAACCTCATCTTGCTAATGAATACACACTTATGAGGACAAATTGTAGTAGTAACAAAATTTTTACGACGAGGTTTTTCCTTCCTCCTAAAGAATTACCCTTTCCGCATTGTACAAGGTTTTCACTCTCAGGCGACGATATAGGACAAGAAGCAGACAATACGAAACAGTAGTTAACCAGCATTCTGGATCGTAAAATAATTTTATTAGTCTTGTAATATATTATTATGAAGTATTGTTCATGGTATATTACCAGTTCTAATTACATAGTAGGTTTCATCAATAAAAATTGTATTATATTCTATTGTAAGAAAAAAATTTGACTTACATTAATGGCCACATAGTACGAGGAAATGGAACAATCAGTTTCACGTCAATATCACATCCAAAATCAGAAGAAAGGTTCTTAGCAAAGGTACTTAAAATATTGGAACTAGGCTTTCTACTCATATGACAATTTTCCCGAGAAACACATAGGCAGTCATTTCGCAATAAATTTCGAAATTCCCAAAATTGACTAGACTAGTGGTCCTTTAGGGAAGGTTGTTAAGTTTCAAGGGTGGGAGTAAAAGCTTCGTTGGGAAGGTGGTTATATAGGATTCAAGGGTACGAGTTAATAAATTTCAGGCATCATCATCTATTCTATGCCGGTTTCGGCTACAGCGACTGTTCCTTTTAGTTATAGGGGCTTCGTTAATTTGCCCTCTTAAGTGGCTGCAGTAGTCAATCTTGTTGACGAACGTGCGAGCACATTTACTGCACTTTAAGACACCATTGTCGTTGTTGTAAGACCCTGGACGCACCATCCTTACAGACGCGTACTCACCAGTGATAAAATGCGCCAGTTCCCCCATGATGTACCCCGCGGAGACCACCCCCAGCACGTACCACTTGTACCACCATTGGGTGACACCATCCTCCTTGCCACCCGACATTTTGTGTCTGAAAATAAAGATAGAGCCGCGTAATTATTACATTATATGGTAATCCTAAATCAGGTTTCCACAATGCGTTGGGGAATCTTGGTAAGCCCGCTTTCATCTTCGGCATCATCATCACTTACCACCAGGTGAGATCAATCAAGGGCTTACCAATTGCGAATAAAAAAAATACAATTTATTTCATAATTATTGTAATATATTTTTGTCGCAGTCATTTACCTACCCTATTTAAAATAGATACTACTCAAGATGACACATTTTTTTTATTTCCTTCCAACTTAAATATTAGTTAGTTTTCCTTTAAGTTTTACAGTGTTACTAGTTTCTAGGTATGATTTTCTTATCTAACTCCCACTGGCAAATTGCATACTGTAATTATAAATAAAACCATATAGTTATAGGTATTTAGCTACTCCGTTAATTATCTAGGTATGACTTTGAAATGTTACTACACTAAGAAAACATTACGTTTTAGAACTGGAAAATTATATATGCAAATAATAACTAATAACTTATAGGGACAATTCCATAAACTTATTTTAGTTTAGGTATATACCTAAGATTTTTAAAACAAAACTTGTGGTATGAGCTTCCATCCGTGTTATTTTCCGAGGGCATAACCGTAACCGTATGGGACTCTTCAAGATGGGATTGAAAAGGTTTTTGAAGGATCGGCAAACTATGGATAACGCCCGTGGTTTTGCAATCATAGGCTTTTCACCAATTCCACTTTCTATTAGGTCAGCCTTTTTGCTACTTTTCTCAATAAAAAAATAATAAAAAAGTAACATTTTATCCTGATTTCATTGATGATTTTGGTACTTCTCAGTATTATGTACTCATGTGCCTATAAAATAAAACCGATTTGTTCACTATGAGTGTAGGACTGGAGGCGGTAAACGACAGTTGTGGCTAAGGAGCGAATCGGAAGTGAAGCGGTTGTAACTCACTGCGGCTCGCGTGGTCGCATCAATCGCGCAGATTAACTTACTATACAATAGACACGGATGACCGTGTCTATGTATGTATACCATGATGTTAACTTATCACTACATGGTATCACTAGATGGCTATCATTTAACCATGTCAGAGTCCTACTAGATGGCTTGAAACTTGTGACACTGGGGTTGGCCACCAGACCCACAACCTCCACTAATCCGGACTTAGCCCCCGTGTGTGGAATAAGGCTTAACTTTCCTGAGCTATTGGAACAAATCCGTACCCCAGTGGGGAGAATGGTATGGGCTGTTAATAAATTATAGTCACAACATAAATATTTCAAGGCTACGACAACGGTAAAAAAGGCATGGCAAGACGATCATTGCTAACTTCCGTACATAACTGATACGTGGTATACTGGCATCGTAAGAAACAAGGCCGCTAGGTATTGTATATCGACGGGAAAGTGCTAACAACTCGCTAACTTACTCGTACATTTTTTACGGAAACGACTTATGAATGCAGTTCGATAGAGAGTGAATTTGCGCGTCTACTGGTATATGAATTAAATTGAAATTCGCAAAATTGATGCAGCTAGGCACCGAGGAAATATCTCCTGTATTAAGGTCCATCACAACCTGATTAATTTTGGCTGGAAATATATTCTAACTAAGCATTTTAAACTTTGTAAGTTAGGAGTTGTTAGCACTTCCCCGTCGATATGGAGTTTCCATTTTTTTCTTATGAGCCGGTGTACAATAGAGACTCGTAAATATTTGAGGCTATGGACATCAGAGGCCGCGTTGGGAGTGTAGCGAGAATTTAAGCTGGGCTTCTTTATGAAACTGAACAACTGATCTTGAACAACTTTGCTGGAATAGCAACACTTTCCATGCAAAGCGTTCAGCTGCTTGGCCAACTTTTTATGTTTTTTGCGATTTCAACAAATTTGAAAAACAAAAGTTATTCAATTTCATTTGTAGAAATAAAAACGTACTTTGAAGTATTGCTTAATGTTTTGTTAAAATCTGTAGTACAAATATGTCGCGCGTAGTAGACCTAGCTGTTATAAGATAGTACCTATAGTAAACACTAAACCATTAATTTGTAGAAGTTCTCGTTCCATAAACCCAAATAGTTTTAAGGTTAAAAGGAACAGATTATCCTGAGTGTACGTTTAAGTGTTTAATAATAAGCCATCAGCAACGTGCATGTGTAATATTAAGTCAATTGTTTTTACCAGTTCTTAAGTTAATTTACTTACTATCTTTGTTTTTCATTATGGTGTTGCTGAATAAACTTTTTCTTTTTCCATCATAAGTGAATCAACTCAATCAAGCATGAACTCATCAACATCTTTGTCACAAACGAAATAGATTTGATATCAACTTATATTGGACTCTAACTAAACTCGGTGTCCATGGCGTAGTGGTACCGCGCCTAACGTCGAGGGTTGTGGATTCGATTCTCACCCGGGCAATTATTTGTGTGATGAGCACAGTTGAGTTTATTAGTTTCAAAACCGCTATGTCCACAATGAAAAATATTTTTAATAATATTTTTCTTACTTATATGTTCAGAGGATAGCCGTGGTCGTATGCTAAGTATGTAATTTACGGTTTGTTTATCTCTAAGGATAAGGTTGCTTACGACCACGGCTATCCTCTGCACAACTATATGTGAAAAAATCATAATTTCCTGAATATTTTTCATTGTGGACATTGCGGTTTTTGAAACTAATAGACTCAGTTGTCTGCTCGTTGCTCGTGTCTGGGTCGTTAGCAATCCAAATCTTCCCCTCTACGGGGGCGCGGATCTCTTCCCATAACTCGGGAAGGTTAGTCCACACTCTACACACGGGGGCCAAGTCCGGATTGGTGGAGGGAGATGCTAGGTATTTGATATCTATCTTCGAGAGTACTCAAAAACCGTATGTAAGTAGTATGTACCTCTTTAACCCTAGTGTATGAATACTCCCTAAATATTTTTATTATTTTGTAATAAACACAATATAACTTTTCATACTTGTACTACGATACGTACCTGTCTTTAAATAAATAAATAATTTATTTAACGTCTTGTTTTAAATCGCTCGCTGTCTCTTCTGTTATCACTTCATACAGAAAATTATTACACACACAAATCTTGCAAATACTGCAGAAGTATAAACTATTCACTTTATTTATTACAATAAATAGTTTTTTAATGTTACTATGATGAACGCTAAAAACTCATTGCCAACACGTACACCGCTAGCTTCCGTAATGAAATGACTGAACTGACCCATACAAAACACAAAACAGTGGACCAGACTGTACGTAGCGATACACACAGGTTGATTTAAAAAAAGTAAAGGCAGTAAGCAGCCTAAAATAAAGCCTAAGCAGGTAATTATCTCTAGAATATACGGGGTATTAAAAAAGGGCGTTTGAAATTTTAAGGGGTTACCCAGATTCAAGTAGAGAAAACAGGAAAATATTTAAAAATCCGATCGTCAAGAACTCTTTTTTTATTTTAATAATAGGTCTTTTTTATTATCATATGGTACAATTAGCCGTGTCATCTTGAGAGGTTTTATTAGGATAGTTTTAGACTTCTTTAAAAAACCCTGAAATAAATAAACCTTTGACGCCAAAGCGTCGTTACACTCAACGCACGAAGTCGATGTGTCTGTGTGTTAATTCTCAAACGGGTGAACCGATTTAAATGCAGATCATTTATCATAAACTTATATTATGGACATTATATTAATATACATTTTACTATATATTTTATTTTTTACAGGCTTTGCTCACAAACAATTTTTTATCCTATTTCACGCGAACCACTAGAGAAATCGAGATATTATTTTAAGACACTGTCGAGAAAAACGAGGAATAAACAAACACATTTTCACGTTTATATTGTACCTATATAAAATAAGTTAAGATTATTTTAAAAACATGCTGTATAACGGGAAGCTTCAGTAGTAAAGTAAGTAATAAAGGAAATTAATAATAGGCGGGTGATAGATTAAATATATTTGCCGTGTCCATCAAGTGTCGGTCATTTTTATCGATTACACCTGATAAACATTATTTTCCGTTGTTATATATAATGCGATAGTTGTAAACCCATAAATGGATTAAAACTTATTGAATATCTAGAGACAAGTGATTAGGTACCTGCCTATGTACTTAATGTGTGTATAAGTAGCTTAGCTGACAAGCTTAAACAACAGATATTTAACCTTTTTTAGTTAATATAAAATGTAAGCATTTGTACTACCAGTTGCATTTTATAGTAGTCAGGCTGTATATGGGTGAAGCCAGCTTATTTAAATACTAGTTGTATATTTCTCCGTATAATATGGTACTATTTCCTCTGTTAGGCTGTACAGGGTATGGAAGGCTTCAGTCGCTATACAGCCTAACAGAGAAAATAATACAATAATATCTCGAGAAATATCCAACTACAATAAAAAAATAAAAAACCGGCCAAGTGCGAGTCGGACTCGCGCACCGAGGATTCCGTATAAATTCATAATCACACATGTCTTGAACTCTATATTTTTTATATTTGAGTTGATTGAATGAAAGGTAATTTGCGGTTTACGATTTATGACGTATTAAAAAAAAATTACTCACTAGATCTCGTTCAAACCAGTTTTCGGTGGAAGTTTGCATGGTAATGTTCATCATATATGTGTCTCTCGCGCAAACTATTCGGTTAAGAAAAAAATGATATTAGAAACCTCAATATCATTTTTGAAGACCTATTCATAGATACCCCACACGTATAGGTTTGATGAAAAAAAAATGTTGAGTTTCAGTTCTAAGTATGGGGAACCCCCAAAATTTATTGTTTTTTTTTCTATTTTTGTGTGAAAATCTTAATGCGGTTCACAGAATACATCTACTTACCAAGTTTCAACAGTATAGTTCTTATAGTTTCGGAAAAAAGTGGCTGTGACATACGGACGGACAGACAGACAGACAGACATGACGAATCCATAAGGGTTCCGTTTTTTGTCATTTGGCTACGGAACCCTAAAAAGAGTTGTAGTTCAGAACTTTTTGTTGCCTTATCAGAATAGATTTCACACGTACAGAAAGATCATTTGTTTAAATGCTCATGTGGTCTTGATATTATTATTATTTTTTACATCGATGGTTTCCACTACAAAGGTCGTAATTCGTAACTCCAAAAAACATACTATTTAAACATATTACAAAAAACAAAATATTTTAAAAAAAATTTGTTTGTTTTTTAAGTTATAAAAATTTGGTTCTTTTATTATTTAGACCTTTAAAAGTCTTTTTAGTATTTTTTACATAGTTTTTTGGCTATTACAAAACTATGCATTTTGGAGTTACAACGTTGTAGCAGAAACCATCGACATAATATCTGTGCATACAGGGAAGTAGGTTTTTTCAAGGCTAAAATTGACGAAGGCTGACCTGCATGTGGCCGGCCCTAAGCTGTACAATCTGCTCCCTCGGTCAGTAACTGATGCTCAAAGTCTGTGCTCATTTACGGCAAAACTAAAAAGTTTGTTATTGACCCTTGCACTTCTGTCGACAATTTTTTTATAAAAATGAAAACATTAAAATGATCAAATATTACTTGAAATAAGCTATGTGATGAAATGAATAATTTTAATTTTATATGTATTAGTAAACCCAATAAGTACCTGTTTATTTTAATAAATTGAATTATATTATGAAAAATTGAATTATACTATTGAAAATTTAATTATATTATTAAAATTTAATTATATTATTAAAATTGAATTATTTTATTAAAATTGGAATTATATTTAAAAAATAATAATTAATAAGTTAATTTAAAATATCTGCTGTGACTATTTATTATATTTTACATTTGACTTGTAAAATATTATTTTATCATTTTTTTTAATGAAGTAAGTAATTTATTAACATAAAATATTACAAATTTTTAAATATATACGATTACGGCTAAGCCTTAGTCAAAAATTCCGCCCTGGATCGCCCCTGGTGCAAATGTGCTCATAACACTTGCACCGTTACCCCGCTGTATTGCCAGCGAGATGCGTTGCACCAGGTACGAACCGGAGCGGGGATCACCACACTTGTCATTCAGGCGCCGCCCCAGCTCCCGCACAAACTTTTTGGCCTCCGTACACCATGCGCCGCTCACCTCCGCCGCGAATGAGACGAAAATATATCTTCCCTCGAGAGGCGAGTACTTGGTGTGTTTTTGCACAGCAGCCCACTCCGCTGCCGAACCCGCTGTGCGAGTCGTTCGTGTCAAATGGGAGGGTGCGAAAGTACTAACACACGTCGCATCCCAAACCAAGCACCGCCCCCGTTCCCACGGGATTAATGTCAGCCCGTCGGGCCGCTTGCCATCAGCACGGCTCAGACCAGGCGGCTCCAGGGAACTCGGCACGCCGGCGGACACAAGGGCATGGCGAATAAGCTCATTGAGCAAGTGGTGACGCGGACAACGCCCCGCCGACTTGTTGCAGCTCAAACCGTGGTAGCCCCGAGCGTCCGCCAGCGCTCCGCACCTACAGTCGCGAGGCTCACAGACATCACACCCCGAGTCACACACAGTCTGAGAGCTGCAGCCACCCTCAAAGATCCGTCGTCGAGGGCAGTGCCTAAGTGGCGGGAAATCAATAAATTATTGTATTGTATTGTATTGATTTTTGTTTTTTTTTTTTGAGTTGGAGAATTGACCGTGACATAACTAATATATCGATGTATGGAGGAAAAAATTCAACTGCAAAGTTAAGTTTGTCCTACAATCCGAATTTCTTATCGTTACAGCAATATTCTATGCTTTCATAGTTTGTTTGTACGGAACCCTCGGAGCACGAGTCGCCTGGCTCTTGTCCGGTTTTGTTTTATCGATAATGTGCGGTTGTATTCAGCACTTCCCAAATCCCAACCCTATGAAATGACAGCTACGGTAAAAAATACGTTGGTTACAACTTAATACATGTAAGAAACAGGCGTATACGAGTATCTGACTAAAATCCAGCTCAGCTGTGTCCACACCTATAAATCAATTATTCTATATATGTATGTACGTTGCTAGGTAACTGTATCTGCCAATGAAATGGCAAAATGTATTTGTATAATAAATTTTTACGGTTGCATTATTGGTTCATGCATTCGTCGTGCTTCGTTTTTATAATGTTTATGTATTGCTACTTACGTATTTCTTTTTGTTTCAGTAGAAACGAATGAGGATTTATTTTAAATTTAAATCAAACATCAGTACAGTATCATCAGAGACTTTGAGAATCATATTATATTGTATTTTATCACCTCTGAAAAACGTCGCCACCTGTATTACAAAATTGCATTTTGTTGCAAAAATGATCAATGTTTCTTATTAAATTTCCTTTTTAATTATACACATGATCGATGTAGAATGTAGATCATAGTCAGTCAGTGAATGTTGCGATCTCCAGCTCATCACACGTTGACCATGTAAAGCTTGTTATGTACTTATAGAAGAGTTCAGTTATGAAGAGTGAATATTTAGTGTTAAACAAAGCAATGAATTTGTGCAAATTTTGTAATTATTTTCTTATTTTAACCCAATGATTAAATGTTATTTTTATATTATTAAATTTAATTGGGCTACTTTTAAAATAACTGGACAAACCTTTGGTCATCAAGAAAAGCACCAGGAAACGTCCGTTTTTCATAAAAAGTACAAGGTAAATTCCACAATGGTCTATTTAAATAAATTAGGGTATCTGACTGCATCAACATTTTATTGTGAAATATTATTAATCTTTTAATAAAATAGTAGAAGGGCTTTTAACCGCCTCCGTAGTCTAGTGACTATACAGGATGTAACAGAAGTGTGTGACAATACTTCAACTTCAAGGTTGGCTTTTACCCATCAAACTGAACAACTTTTGTTCTACAACTTTGTTGAAAGATTCCAAAAAACAACGCAAGCGTTGCTTCACGCCGGTTTTCTGTGAGGCCGTGGTATCACTCCGGTGGTATCACTGGTTGGTGATACTCTGATTTTCTGAGCCCGCATTTTATCTAAGTCTTGCCGCCAAACATCTATATTAATAGCACTGATATGTACCGGCATCGAGATAAGACAGTAAATTCCCACTGCTTTGTGGTAAGGTAACATTCTATAAAACTTTCCTTCAGGAAGGGAGCAGCATCTAACGTTAGTTTTAAAATCTGTCCTTTATGTCCTAATCAAAAACTCGGAAACTGGAGGTTCCACTTATAAAACTGAACAAGTTTTCTCTAATAAGTTATACTGAATTCTCAAAACATAACATCTACACACAAAATTGGTTAATTGGCCGCTTAATTTGTGCGGTTTTTTTGTGAATTTAGGTGAATTTTTTTAGGTTCCTTAGAAAACGTTCAGTTTAATGAGTAAAATACTCTGCTAGTTTTCGGGAATTTTTTCAAATTCAAATCTCTATTTACTAACTATCGCCGATACCTATTTCAAGCATTTACATACTTACCTACATATGCATATTCAAATAAGAAAAATACTTCAATAATTACTATACAATATCACAGCTAAACTAATGAACATTTATAGAAAAAAACACGTACTTAATCTTTCATTAAAACACATACAAACATTTTTTATACTCACTGAAAGTATCCGGACTTCGTCCCCGTGTCCCCGGGTCCGACGTATAGGAAGAGACCCGTGCCCCAGTAATGGGGAAGATATCGCTTGTTAACGTATACTCACTCACTGAAAACTTCTGTACTGTAAGTTTGTTTTCAAAATACTATTACATAACGCCGACTAGTTTTTTGTACTGCAATCGTAGTTACACCACTAAATTAAACAGTTTAAGATCGCACGTGTTAATTTATCCTCATTCAACAGTTAAGTGTACCAAACTTTTTGTTAACTAGCCAACAACGTTTCAGTCAAACCAAACGAGACCTTCATACCGGCGTTATTTTTATTTCTTCTGTCGTTTCGCTGACGACTCATATACAGAGTGTTTAGTACTACGACCGACGAATTCAAAGGAATAAAGGTGATTAAGAAACCGAAACTGGCCAACTTTTCCTGAGAAAACTGCAATACAATGATCAGTTATCCGTCAACTATTATATTTTCTATGACAAGCACAGAAGAAGAAATAATTAACGTGAAGTATTTTTTTTGAATTGCCCATTGTTCCGTCGGAGAACATTGTACAGTTTCGGCTTTTTACTCTACCACTCAAATATGTCCATTGTACTTACTTAATCAGCCTGTATATACGGCTCAGTAAGTTACCACCTTGTCAGCGCTATCTACGGTATTAGCTAACCCGCATACTCATGCTAGGATACATTTTAAACTTTATAACGGCACACACATTTTTCAGCCTCCCGAAAAGACACGTTCCAAAAATATAACATTAGATAGAATAAATAATCTTCATTACACGCACTATAGAACACTAGATGAAACACTAATGAAACCGGACAATTAAGGCAATAACTATTCGCACTGCGCGTTGTATTCAAAGGTACTAGCTTGGTTTGTATTTGATTTGTTTCGATTTGACTCGACGACTACGTTTTGATATGGTCGGTACTCTACTGAGAATAACAGATTTCAACAAACAATGCCTACGTCGACAATGCGAAGTTGAAATCTAAACTTGTAGTAATACCATGGGCGTAGCTAGGGGAGGGCCAGGGGGGGGCAGACCCCCCCTACAAATCTCTTGGCCCCCCTAGAAAAATCAGCAGTAGGCCTGACTAAGACCGAGATCATTCTTTAAATTTTCGCGTTCCGTCCTCTCACTACTTTTTACAATATTAGTAATAGGTTTTGATAACTAGAGACGACAAAAATTAAATAACTTCCTTAGGATATTTCTACCTTAACAACTTTGACGGCTTAGTTCAGGAAAAAAAAAGCCCATTAAGTACAATTTTTTGAATATGATTCTGAAAGCTTAGAATCTCGTGCAGTTTTTAAAATTACCGAAGAGCATTGAAAACACCTTTTTGTATTTATTATTTTATGCTGAAAGTTTAAATCTGAGTCGCTCAATCTAAAATTCTTGACTTTCTATCATAACTTTTGTTACTTACACTAATGTTACGAAGCTTATTATTTTATGCCTGAAAGTACAATTCATAATTATTATATGACATTAAAAAAATACCGGAAAATTGTAATAAATTCTTTAAAAAATAATATGAAATCCGATCCGGCCAAAAAATTTAAAAATCCTAAAAAAATCATAACTCGAAAACTACCAAAAATCGCTGAACATACATGGGGGTGATTTGGGTAGCCCTAGAGTTGTTCTATATCTGGACTTCCGCTTGACCATACTTTTTGGGACACCCTGTATAAGCAGAACCACTAGATTTTTTCCGACACATAACAAGGTCGAAAACTGACCAAAAATTTGTTAAATTTCTGCTACAAATCAGAAGTTATTTAAAATATTCGGGCTCGCTTCGCTCGCGTTTAACATAAAGAACTATTCTACTGTCTGGCAAATAGCATTACAGTGGGATTATCCTCTCTTCGCTCGCGGAGAAAAGATTGCGCTCGCTTCGCTCGCGCTTTTGTACCAGACTTGCTAAGTACATCTAAAACTATTAAAAAATGAAATTTATTTGAAGAGCTTGGTCAAATAAATAGAAAAAAAATTACACATGTATCTAAATGACCTAACTACACGATAAGTCAAAAACTGTAGCTCTTCTCATCTCACTAATATTATAAATGCGAAAGTATGGATGTTTATTTGTTCCATACAAACGCAATAAAGCTACTACATAATTTTTCGAAAATGCGCGTGGATCGCGTTTTATCGCTTTGCCGGGTCCAAATGACTGTGATAGTACTTCTTCTGTGCGGCCCCCCCTAGAAAAAATCCCTAGCTACGCCAATGAGTAATACCATATCGTCATGATGTGGTTGATAAGAAAGGCTGCTGTTGCAGCTATACAAAAAGTTGAGCGCAATTAGCAGATAATCTGTATATTATAGGTACATAACAAGGTTCTTATGAAATGCCTGAAAAATTAACCACGCCCTCTTCTACTCAAACTGAACAACTTTCCCTTGTTTGTTCAGTTTTAGCAGCAGAAAGCACTGTTAAATATTTTTCAGGTTTTTTGAAGGACCCAATACGTATATGATGTGATTGAAACGTCCTATAGGTATTAAATAAAGACAATGAGTAATTTATCCCAAATAAAGACAAAATAACCTTCCTAAGATATCAGTCTCTACAGATCAAGAAAAGAGCGTACTCCCATATTAAAGGCCGGCAACGCACTTGTGACTCCTCTGGTGTTGCGGGTGTCTATGGGCGGCGGTAATCGCTTACCATCAGGTGATCCGTCTGCTCGTTTGCCACCGCTGCCATAAAAAAAAAATCAAGATGAATGTAACGACACTTCACACTTCAAAATGTATAAAGCCGTTTTGTCTTTGAAAAACAATTGTCCCCCGTTTTGATAGTCGCTTAATAAAAGTGAACTGTGAACTGTTTGTCACTTTACATATTTATATTAACACATAACAAAAGATGATGTTTAAGATCAGCCTTTTTAAAACACGCGGCTCGATTACTGTCGCGATGGCAGGGTCGCCATGTAAGGATGGGACTCGGGAGCACAACAAACAATTAGTCCGTTTCAAATATTACTGATTTATTGAAAATAATTACTCCATTATATACTCCTAATTCCTAGGTTACATAGATGCATAAATGGTCTTTTACAAATAAGGCAATAGGAAAATAGGAAATTATATCTAGGTTAAAGATAGATGCCTTAATATAGTATTATAGGTTTTCCATACACAAGGATGATACTATTGTACACACTGCAAACCGTTGACCTTGTGTCCACTCACCATACTCAGCCACCGTACTCAACTACATTTTTCATACGCCTTTGCTAAAGTTGCAAAAAAATGATAGGTAATTGCTTAGTTACATGATAGAGCATCAATCGAGTCAGTCTGTACAAGCCTTTTATAGTAATAGTAAGTAGGTAAATGACTATGTTACCTTTTTTTTCTTCATTTGGCACCAAACAAAGTTAAAGGTTACAACTTCCGTTTACTTACTTTTCTCAACTGTGCGCTTATCAACAACGTTATCGCGAAAAAGTCACATTAAAAATGTGAACATTGGTTTACCGTAGTTTTCTAGGCCAAGTTCAGGTTCTAGGCAAATTCTACAGAAATGTGTTACAGACAAAAAGTTGGCTGTCAAACACGTAGATGAACTGACGACAGACATACTGAAACGTGTCACAATATAATATATATTATATAACACTCACTCTGATAGATTTGCCGTAGTCGGTTAAACAGTAGCTAGCGGTGCCTACACGTGCCGCGAGTGTTATGTGTCAGTATGTGTTACACGATATGAGAGAAAAAATTGTGACAGTGAGAAGGCAAAAAATCTTTGGTACTAGGTATGTATCTCACTAATATTATAAATGTGAAAGTATGGATGTTTGTTTTGAGAAATTTGGTATGTATATAGATAAAGTACTCGGCTAACACATAGGATACTTTTTATCCCGGAAAAATTTAACTACGTTGTTTTACGCTGCCTTAACATTTTATTTCTCTCTGGTCCCACTTCTGAAATCTACGCAGACGAAGTCGCGGGCGGAAGCTAGTGTAGTATATTCTGTAATCTCGTCCATGCTGTCATCGAGTTAAACAAATGTTTGAAGAGTGGTGACTCTATAGCTCAATACGAGTATAGAGCCTTATTCTTAGGTCGAATTAACAAGTTTTTTTAAATTTCTTGTCACCCAGTTCAAAGGCTACTTTTATGTAGCCTTAAAAACCTAATGGAGCGAAACATATTTATCTCGATATGTTTTCTAAATAATTACAATTTATAAATTGGGAAAACTCATAAACATTTTGTGACACACAAGAAAAGAGGGAGAAAGCACATTTAGTAGTAGAGAGGAGAGAAAAAGGAGAAAACAAAGAAATCTTTGATAGTAATTAATATTCTGTAATCTCGTTCAATTTATGCCGTGCCGGGTCAAATCATATACTATCGTACTTACAATTACATCTCCAAAGGAAGACGGATTGTTCGCGCTATTCTGCCCTCACAAGAAATTAGACCGCAAAGTAAACGAAAACTCCAAGATACTTTGCGGCCTTGTTTCTTATGAGTGCAGTTCATAGTTTCATAGTTCATTTATTCATTTACAAAATACATTGTGTTTGAATTAGAAATAATAAGTACAATAAAATTTAACAATACGAAGAAAATAAAAACATAAAAGCATAAAATTAATTAAAAAGTTATATAAATCATCTCAATAAATTAAAATCATTAAACTTAAAATCACAAGAAATAAATATAATCTTAATTATATTTAGCATATACAATGTCACAAGAATAATCCTCACAGTAAGCTCACAGTAATCCTCGCAGTATTGATATCGCTTGCATTCAAACTAAGTACTATTTAATGCAGCGAGCGCTATTCATCCGATGTCATCCATACCTACTTACCTATTTCATTTTATAATTATGATGATTGAAACGCACTTAAGTATGCAGTTTTAGCTGCACGTGTTTGGTTGCTGAGAACTGACCGATATGAATGCATTGCGCAAGCGCATTAATCATTGTAGCAGCTGTAAATAATTTGGCCGCTCGGCTGATCGATTTGTATGAAGAGTCCACAATTTTTTTTTTGCGATTTGACTATGGGTTCCTTGGGGACAATTGATCAGAATCAGGAGTAGAAGCACTGATTAAAATTTGACGCACGACTATATTTACATCCTGTATACAGGGTGGAACCAAATATTTGTAATCTTGTTAATTGGATCTTCTGCTTATCTATATCATATTTGTTATTATTCATATTGTTCTACGACTTTTGGAGTTTTTAGGAAATTTTGGACTATCCTTTACAAAACTGGCGAAACAGTTGATCAATTTCTAAGAAGAATGCATGTTTATTTACATCCTGTATACAGGGTGGAACCAAATATTTGTAATCTTGTTAATTGGATCTTCTGCTTATCTATATCATATTTGTTATTATTCATATTGTTCTACAACTTTTGGAGTTTTTAGGAAATTTTGGACTATCCTTTACAAAACTGGCGAAACAGTTGATCAATTTCTAAGAAGAATGCATGTTTTTGGCGATTTCACGAAATCCATCATGGGCCCTTTTTTCAGCAGTGGTTGTCTTTATGACTAATGATGATAATAAACATTTGATTAAGTCGGGTAAAAAAAACCGTCAAAGGAGGGAGGGATTTATTTATTTTTAACGATAGGTTTTTGTTCCTTTTATAGATAAAATGACAATATTCAAAAGCGAAACATCAGATGTAGCAGGAGGGCTATACAAATGGTATGTGCTCGGCCTGCTGTCAACCGGATATATCATTGGGGAGCTGGGACATTTTCTTATCGGTGAGTGCTATACCATGTCAAAATATGGACTTGGCCACCGTGCCTACCATTCCTGAGGTATGGAAAGAGACCGATTGGCTGTGACAGGCGAACAGACAGACGCACGAGTTATCCTATAAGAATTCCTTTTTTTTAAAGTACAGAACCCTAAAAATTTAAAATTCAGAAAGTTACCTTGTATGATGAAAAATAAGTTTCCGTTAGTTTCCGAGAGATGCCTGTAATCGAGTCGTCTTTTTACACCTTGTACATCTTCTCGATCGGCAGGTACAACATCGAAATCGATTGCACAAGATCTGCACTATGGAGACACAGCATGCATGCTCAACGTCAGCATAGGACTCACTCTTGGCCAGTTACCCGTGGTCTGCGAGACAGTCAACTCTTCAGACGTGTAAGAGCACTATACAGTCTCCTTAAATAAAAAATAAAGATAAATCACGCAGTCTCCCGACAGTTACTAGTTTATTTTTTCACATAAAATTGCCAAATTCAGTATGGCACAGTCTGGTGACATGAATGGTTTGGTTCCTCCGTCTAGATCCCCTCAGATCAATAACCTGTCATTATCAATTCCTTTATTTGGAATAGTCAACGCACATAATCCTGATCTTGTTGCTAGGACACTCAGAAGAGATGTCTTAAATCTCATTAGACATCAATCAGTTGATGACGTTTTCCGAAGGTTGTTCCTATTCAGCCAATTGATCCTAGACCAACCATAGCATTAAACTACCATAAAGCAATGAATATGGCTTTGAAATTGATATATGTAATTTGTCGTATTTAAAAGCACTGCTATTAATAGCACGCGACTGTATAAATATAACAAGATTGTCAGTTAATGAATGAGTATGATGTGTGCTGAAAGATTTATTGTACCTATTAGTCGGTATCTGGATCTGAGAACATTACGAAATATATCAAACTTGTTACGCCTACTTTATCTTGATCTGTCGTAACCGCAATGACGCTTTCCCGACCACGAGACAGCCATATCTGCGATGCCTTATAAAGCACATCATGAGAACTTGTCATTTTTTTCTCAACTTTGTGTTTAATACTTAGCTGGTCCCCGTGATGGATGACTCTAGTAATTGAAAATAATGTCCTAACCAAAGTATAAGAGATGTCTCCTACCGGTCTCTGGACGTATTTCTTCATCAACTCATCTCTTTCCAACAGATGCTTGAAGCTCTCCCTCAATGGCACCAAGTACTGCGAGTGGGGCTACAACGGGCTCGGCATGGACTACCAGATCCTGGCCGGGCCCGCCTTCATGGCAGTCTACACCGTTGGCGGGGTCATCATTGGCATCATTGCTGACAAGTAGACGAACTCAACTTATAATTGATAGAAAAACAGTACTTACCTACTCGTATTTTTTAAGAATGACATATTTGAAGTCATGTAAAATACCAAAATCTCTTTCGCTCTGTCCTATATTTTTCAGTTCCTTTTGTTAGTCCTTATTTTTAAAGGAAAATAAAACAGTTTTCCATCTAACCTATTCTTCGGACATGTCACTTTACAGCTTAGAGACAGTTGACGAGGGGTTTCGCAATGTTAACAAACGTTCTTTCTCACTATTTTCAAGAGCATGTGATAATAAACATCCACCACCATTGCAGCAATCAATCACCTTCTAGAATTTAATTTTCTTTTTCAGATACAACAGATCCATCATTCTCTCAATCTGCACCCTGGTCTTCACATTGGCTCTCCTCCTAATGGGAGCTTGCACTCAATACTGGCACTTGTTGGTACTGCGCATGATACTCGCAGCAGGGGAATCTGGTTGTAACCCTCTAGCGTCTGGTATCATCACAGACATGTTTCCAGAGGATCAGAGAGCGTTGGCGCTCTCGGTGTACAACTGGGGAATCTTTGTGGGGTTCGGAGTCGCTTTCCCAGTGGGAACGTATATAAGCCAAGGGAATATTTGGGGAATGGTAAGCTTATTAGCTTTTGCGTTTAAATGATTATTTATTATTGTTATTTATATACCATGATTAATGTTACTATAAACCTACGCCTTTTGATAAGAAATATAAAATGTAGAGTAAAAGATATCAAAGAGTTCCTTTCTTCCAAAATATCAACCAAGGCCGATCTAAACATCACTAAAAAACTAATTTTAAAATCTTCATAAAATTAGGCCCAAAACCTTTTCTTTAGGCTTATCAGCTACCTTAAAAAAGACTAGCTACCTTAAAGAAGGCTACTTTAAAAAGATGCTTGGTTTCGGATTGAAGGTTAAACTGAACCATGACATACCTACATAATTATATAAAAACTGAGAAGCTGTTTTAGGGATGGCGACTGTGCTACTACGGTTCAGGAGCTATCGGAATGACCATTGTGCTTCTAACATTCCTAACACTCCGTGAACCTAAAAGAATGCAGATTGGCGAGGAGAAACATTCAGCAGACCAGAAGAAAGGTTCGAGTTTATTTTGATCTTTTTCATAACTAACTAGCTTAACAATAAACTTCCTAAGTTTATCCGTAAAAGTCTATTAACATGTCCATAATCGTGAAACACTTCTATCTACACGCATAAGACATGGTAGACCCGTAAAAATGTTTAAGACATCCCTGCTTTGACATGGGTTTCTTACCATATCTCGAAGAAAAGATTATGCACACACATTAGACACGGGGACCAAATCCGGATTGGTGGTGAGACTATCCAATGATATGAAAAAAAAAGTTGAGCTAAACAAAACGAGGGCCAAAGCAGCTTTGACTTACACCTTAAGGTAAAATAAAACCCGTGTAATGGAGAAAAGGGAAAATAAGTTCTCGGTGGCGACCGCCTCCCACCAGGTGGACTAATGATCCGGCTTGTAGAAAACCGCTGGATATACATATGGGGATCAAAATCATGCTAAGTGGAAATCTAAAGGGGAAGCCTATGTTTAACAGTAAAATAGTAATCGGTGTTTCTTCTTTGTAATGAGTAAGTTCCAACTAATCAAATTTGATCTCCTTTACTTTCCGTTCACTTATATGCTTCCGTTGACACACACAAAGAATTTAATTTCCATTCTGTACAAACAGAAGCATTAAAAATTAAGAAATCGTTTAATTTCCCTTCAGCTACAGCAATCAGACCTATCATTGGTGGTGTGGGCAGCGTCGTTTCATTGGAGACAATCGAATTGCCTAAAGCCAGCATCTTCAAACTGATGATCCAACCAAGGATGGTCCTTATGTGTATCGTTTCCACCTTTAGGAATGCAGGTATTTTACCAACCACTGATACGATTTTCTCATCATCACTTTTTCATCCTCTATTGACAAGTCCTTCGTATTTTTTCCCTGATGGCAAGAGATGAAGTTACTTAATTTAGAACTTTTCGAAGCGGACTTACAAAAAATCCCCAACGCAAAAGGGAACTGACACTTAGTCATTCGTCCAATGATGGTACTTACGAGTATGAATGCAGTTATCACTGATGTTTATAAGTTAAGATTTTGATAAGACGGTAGATATTAGCAAGTGAGTTAAGAAACCATTGACCAAACTTGTTACTTATGTTCTACAAAGTTACGTATCAGCCCGTGAATAGATCTTATAATCCTGAGAAGCAGCTGGTTATTTGGATAGGCATTTATTGGTGACCGCTTCCTACTGCTCTAACAAATAATAATGCGTCATTTCAGGCGGCATCTGCTTCGCCTATAACGCTGACCTGTACTATCATGAGTACTTCCCCGACGCGGACCTCAGTTGGTGGCTCTTCATCATCAGCGTCATCATCGGTTCCGTTGGCGTACTGGCTGGCGGGATCATCTCTGACAAGTAGATTCTGTTCTCCACTCATTTATAGCATTATTGTTAACTCTTTTATAGACAGATATGCAAAAACACTGCCAACTATACATATATGTCATATATGTCAGCATAAGATCGCGTAAACCGTTATTTACAGGCTGAGCCCTGAGCTAAACAGTTACCTACGTCAAGCCTACGTCCAAAAAGTTACGTTTGATACGCGACGCGACTATCGTCTGTCTCTGCTGTCCTTCATCGTTAAATCAATCTGAATTAAAATGTACGTAACTTTCGAAAAGCGGTCGTGGCTCAGTGAGACTTGCGTGGTCGCATCGATCACGTAGGTTAACTGACTACACACGGTCATAACCTAGATGGGTTTGACTGTTAGTGGCATTTATCTCGACCGTTTCCGTGCTTCGCAAGGCACGTTAAGCAGTTGGTGCCGGCTGCTATCGCTAGCAGTCGTTAAGCCATGTCAGAGGCCTTATAGGCGACTTGAAAACTTCTGACACTGGGGTTGTCCACTAGCAACACAACCTTCACCAGTGAGGACGTAATGGGTTGTTAAAAAAACAACTTTCGAAAAACTCGTTAGAACATTGGCCAGGATTTGAACCCGAGACCTCTGGTTATGAGAGGTTGGAGTAATTACCCTGGACCCATCGACGACGCTTCCAAATTTACAGATTAATTTACCTACTTCGAATAAAAAAGGTACCTACATCCAGTATGTAATTACCTTAACGTTAATGAGCACAACTTAAATAACTTTTTTCTGTTGTTGTCTTCAGGTTCGTAGGTTCAATGGGCGTGCGGTCACGTTTACTAGTTCTGGCTGTATCACAGCTGATCGCTACCCCTTTCGCTTACGGCTCAGTAGCATTCAATCCTCTGTGGGCTATGATTTCATTGTCCGTTAGCTTCTTTTTCGGTAAGTTGAGATCTAAGATTATAAATGCTACGACTTCTGCGCTATTTTTGAAGTGAAACAGTCGGTCGGTGACGCTGGATCGCGCTTAATTTGATACTGATTGAATTTTCCCTTCAATCGTATATTGTCGTTGTTACAAATGCAATCTTAATAAACTGATACGCGCCGGAACTTCAACGAGTAGAAGGCTAATTTACTAGAGTTAGTTGGCTTGGCCCCATCGTCAAAATGTATGATTGACATTCTACCGTTTCTACTGTTACAGCTGAGATGTGGCTGGGTAACTTCTACACAGTCCTAGTGGAGATAGTGCCGCTGTCCGTCCGTTCCACCACCGTCGGCGTTTTCCTCTTCATCATGAACAACATCAGCGGCAATCTGCCTGTCGTGGTCGATCCGGTCTCCAAGTGGATAGGGTACAGAGAGGCGCTGATGATCTTTTACGCTGGATTCTATTTGATTAGTAAGTTTTACACATAGTCATTTTTACCCGACTGCTCCAGAAGGAGGGTGATGTTTTTCGAGTCTATGTGTGTATGTATATTATTGTACATTCCTTTGGCAAGCTCTGTAGCCTAAACGGCTTGATGGATTTTAGCTTGAGTCGTTAGATTCGTCTTGATCCCCAGTTGATGTAGGATCATAGAGATCTTGGATACATTTTTATGCAGTCGGTTTTTTTTTTAATATGGTTAGGTTATTTACCTATTTACAATTTGTTAGTTACAATTAGTTACCTTTGCATCATGTCATCTGAAGGTAAGTGATGTGACGCCGAAGGTGGAAGTGGGCTTATCAAGGTTCCCTAACTCAATGGATAACTGGCTATTTTACGCTAAAGCAAATGCAGCACCAGAGTAGAGACGCTGATGAATTTCTATGGCGAATACTTAAGTAATCATTCATTTACTGTATATCCTGTGAATATACATATGAATAAAAAACGGAAAATACTTTTCTTCAGGTTTCCGTTATTATATTATACATAATACGGCTCTGGATAAAAATCAAATGTGTTTGACGAAACACTGTTTTAGGGTTTTGTTCTTGAGCTCACTAAGCATTTTTTTTTCAGGCAGCGTACTGTTCTTCGTGACGATGTTTCTAATGCCGAAGGCTCCAAAGAAGATGGAGCTAGAACCGGAAGCCAAAGAACTGATGGAAGTTAGTAAATATTACAGCAAACCAGATATGGAAAAAACATAACACCACTCTACAAAATTATGTACTTACCGATTAAGTTATTAATATCAAGGAATTTATATGTAGTACCTACAAGTTGTTTCTTCTTCTTATCGTGTGGCTCATTTTAACCATTATATCCACAAGGTATAAGACAGCAGTTGACAAGTTCTTTGATTAATATTGATTATTGAGAATAGTCTGAAACTTTGAAACCAATCTTTGCGATATTGGCTGTGGTTTTATTAAACACTTATGTAAAACTTTGTTTTGCCTTACTTATCTTTAATTTTGGAGGAACATTCCTCAGAGATTTTAATCATTAACAACTGTGATTTTCTATCGAATTGTTGTTGTAATATTATTAATATTAGAATATTAGTTAAGCACAAATAACTTTATGTATTTTGTATAGTTAAATTTAGTTTACAGAATAATAAACACTCATTAGAGATAATTATTAAAAGACAGTTTATTCTATAGCAGTAAGAACCTTACTCTTCCCATTGGTTTTGTATTTAAAAAGCTTTTCTTTCCTTCTTGATTTCCAGCACTTTGTTTCTTCTTTACCTAAAACATGTTCTCCAGTTACTGCTACAGCATGTATTTTATCTGTAACAATAAGTGAAAGTTATTCTACAGGCTGTGAAAAAAAAAATGTGTTATGACATACTCATAAGGAGAAACGTATTTTTTTTTCAGTATTGCATACTTGGTGGAGCCCGAAATCTACTCTTAATTAAAGCACTAATTGTGCACATAGTTTACTAGTATTATACAGGCTGTTAAAAAAGGTGCGTTTGAGATTTCAAGGGGCTACTCAGAATCAAGTATAGAATACAGGAAAAATATTGGAAAAATCCGCTCTGCATTTTTTTTTTTCAGATTCCCATACTAAATCTGAATAGTGAATGAAGGATTTCTATGGAAAACTGAAAAAAAGTTTGCAAAGCGGATTTTTCCAATATTTTTTCTGTATTCTATACTTGATTCAGAGTAACCCCTTAAAATCTCAAATGCACTTTTTTAAACATTCTGTATGCTTACATATGCTATATTTTATTAAAAAAGGAAAATAAAATAAAAACTTATTCTTACCATCCTCACTAACATCTCTTTCTTTATCTATTTGTCTTCCTTTCCTTTTAATTTTGCTTGAAATTTTATTGTGGTTTTCTGTGTATGTGTCCTTCACTTCTTCACATGATAAGAACTCAGATGAATTCGTAAACAACTTAACTCCTCCTTTTATCTTACGTTTTCTAAAAAAAAAAGAGAGATGTTTGCTTTGCAACAAGACTTGGCAGCGGAACTACCGTGCCTCCCAATATTAGGTACTAAAGTCAATTTGCAAAAACGAAAATGCAGACTTGGCTGGCACACTGCCTTGTGTCTACATTTTGAGTTCCTTTAATACAGAAAGTTGTTCAGATTCATGAGAACCCAGGATTAACAAGTTTCAGCTAATTTTGTTCTTTTACGCCTAAATAATAGTTAAACATATTAGAAAAATATGACAGATTGAGAAAAATAACACTGTGCTGCTATGTCCCGTTCATATACAGGGTATTACAAAGCGCATTTGTTTTAAAGAGTTACTCAGAATAAATACAGGAAAGATATTAAAAAAACCCCAATCCTCAATTATTTTTTCAATTTCTCATACTAAAGTGGAATAGTGACTCAAGAAAATATGGGAAAGTGAAAAAAAATTGTAGATCATATTTTTTCAATAGCTTTCCTTTTTTTTTACTTCACTCTGAGTAATCCCTTAAAATTTCAAACACCCTTTTTTACATCCTGTATAGGTTTAGTTATAGGTAGGTTGGAGTGAGCTGTTTTCCGCGACCATTGCATCCATTTTGCGTAACAGGCCGACATTCCTACCAGTCCAGATCCTCTAAGAAGTCCAGTACCAGTCTCGGATTGCTGACAACTTTCTGAAGTAATCTGGGGTCACCAAGGTATTCAACCCTATCTTATCCAGTGCATATTGTGTTGCTTTCAAGGAACTCATTGGGATATTGGTTACTGCAGTGTTTTTCAACCTGTGGTTTTGAACCAAAAATTTGTTTGCTATGTCTGGGTATTTATGTATATTAGTTTCTAGCTCCCATAGTACCGGGATTTGTATTGTAATTTGATGATTGTGTGTGATTTCATAAGTTACTATAATTAATAAAATTATTTTAATTTTGTAACAAGAACTTACTTTATCCCATTTTGCTGACCATCTACAAATTCTATATTTTTCGCTATTACCGCCGATAGTTTAGCTCCAATACGTTTCTGCATCTCCTCTGGCACTTTGACGTCATTGTAGTGGCTGGCTATTTCCAAATATCTCTCCGACTTTGGTTTCTGATCATCTGCAATTATAATGGAAACCAAAGTGGTAGCAACTGAAGCAGGGTTGGCATGTTTAAAACAAAGTGTTAAAACACTTGTTTTAAACATTGTTTAAAACAATGTTAAAAAAAAACATGTTCAATATTAATGTGATTTAAACGATGATTTAAACAGTGTTTTGAACAGTTTAAAACATAGCAGTTTAAACATATCTAAAAGTTCTAAAACAGATACAATTTGAGTAAAATAAAATAAAAAATTGTAGATTAAAATAAAGAATAATTTGCTAACTAAAATTATTTATAAAGGAAAGGGATTAGGAAATGAAAACTAACTGACTGAAAGGGAAGGCGTAACTATTAACTAAGTCCATTTCTTGATAACAACTGAACCGATTTTGATAAAACTTGCACTGTTCCCTAAGTTGAATGATATTTAATCCAACAAAAAAAGAATCATTGCAATCCATACATAATACACTTACGAAAGGCCAGGCCAGGCATATGTGTTTAGAAGCCTATACAGAATGACATACACGAATATTGTGCATCTGCAATGATATTACATACATACATACGTATGAGTCGAATTGATAACCTCCTTTTTTTGAAGTCGGTTTAAAGTCCAAATTTTTTGAGTTTTCAGCTAAGTCGTAGAACAAAAGTTGTTCAGTATGATGAGTAGAAGGATCAGCCTCAGTTAATGATCTGATCACGTTTTAAAGAGTTTAAAACGTGTTCAAAATAGACGAAAAAAGTAACTGTCTTTAAACATTTTAAATATGTTTTAAACAATTTGAACTGTTTGTTTTACAAATTTAAAAAAAAAAACAGTTTTTTTCCAACCCTGAACTGAAGTGAGATGTAGGGGCTTACAGGTCTTAACAGGGTCAGAGGGTATCCTTAGGGGCGGAGAGCCGATGTTGGAGTATACCGTTAGGGGCGCTATAAGAGTTGCATATGAGACGCGCGTCGTTCAAACTCAAGAAATGTAAGAACTTTTACTTGTAAGTTACATAGACTTTGTATGACGACAGCAGTTGGGGTGAATTTAAAGAGCTGGATACATGGAATTGCAGAACCAAATGGTAATCTCCTAGTATAAACATTTATAAGAAATTATAAGTCATTAATAAGAAACGTACCGCTAATGGGTGCAGATTTTGTTCCATCTTTAGACTGTTTTATTAATTTTGTGAACGATGTATCAACAGCTTCTCTAAAACGGGACAAGTCCTCATCTTCTGACGAATCTGACATTATTATAAATGTACTTAAAAAGCCAATTAAACCGCTAAAAAATTAATAAATACAAACAATCCAAACAGCAGTCTCTACAGAGGTTATGTTTCTGTCATTGTCTGTTTTTTTTTTGTTTGTTTGGTTCTTTCCTGCTTTTGCAAGGAAAAGGCAAAGGCTTCTCTGGCCATACAGCCTATTCATACGTAGTTTGCTCTTCTCTAAATATTTTTCTATTTCATTTGAGTTCTCATTTATTATCAATTTCTGTCGTCTTTAACTTTTTCTCTATTCTTCAACAAAATGATAGCACTTTTGATGAAGATTTCATGGACTTCTTGAGAGCACTCGAAACACAGTCTACACACTTTTATTTCATTATCCTACATATTAGACACTTAAATGGCACTTTATTGAACAATACACTATCAATATTATGCATTAAAAACCACGATATCTATTTTTTCGGATAATAAAACAAAAATGACAAACTCTTGCCGCGAGTTCCCGCCAAAAAGTCTGTCATTGTCTGTTTTTTGTTTGCATCCTTTTCTTGAAATAAGCTTGAAATAGATGTAGTGTGCGAGTGAGATAGCTAAATACGATAGAAACTACTATAAGACAGAGATAGCATTGCCATCTGTTCTCTTCAGAAGCACATAACGTTTACAGTGACTGTGCCACGAAAACACATTAGACATTCAGACGAACGACGTTCGATAGGTTGTGAAGAAAAAATCCGTCAGATTACAACGATGAGACTCGATGAGACTAAAGAACTCTTAGCTCTAGCGCTTTCTTGACAAAACGTAAAAAAAAACTATTTGACAAACAGCTGATTTTGAGGTTATGTTTGGTTAGAATTTAGAAGCTGTAATTTGTCCTCAAAATTTTGCAAATAAACCGAAATATTAAAAAAAACATATAAAGTAGATTTAGAAACATTTTAAAGATGTCAGAATTCACAAAACCTCCGCCCATGGATCCAAATTTAGTGAAATTCGCAGAGAAGAATGACTATGACTCCCTCGCCTCGTATTTGGTTGGAAATTTTTATAGGTATCGAGAAAATATTATAATACCAAGAGTGCTTGGTCCAGTTATCATCAAGACTAATGAAGAGAAAATGATTGAAGCCACAGTTGAAAGCTGTCCTTTTAAATCCTTAACGAGTTGCATTATCGGTATGCTTTGTATTTTTTTACCTTGTACATGTTTTCTTGTCTTTCTAAGTAATCTATTGACTACGTCATTAAATCTAAGTGGACCATATCCTAGAGGTTCGCTGGAACATACCCTTTAAGGGATAAGTCCATGTTTGTACATTTTTATTAGGTAATAATGTATTTTTGTTATAATCATTTCTACAATAAAGAGTGTACAAATAAATAAACATCAGTAGTAGCAGGGCTAATAGTAGGACCTTATAATGCAACCCACTGGGTGCTCACTCAATACTTGCTGCCAAGCAGAATGCTGTTATGAATGGGGCGAGATAACCAGTAAAAAAATATATGTTAACCCATTACATCCCCACTGCAGGGGCATGGATCTCTTCCCATACATCGGGAATAGGCCATACTCCACACACGGGGGCCAAGTCCGGATTGGTGGAGGTGTGGGGCTTGTGGCCAACCCAAGTGTCAGAAGTTTTCAAGCCGCCTATAAGGCCTCCGACATCGCTTAACGACTGCCATCTAGCGATAACAGTCGGCACCAATGGCTTAACGTGCCTTGCAAAGCACGGAAACGGTCGAGACAAATGCCACTAACAGTCAAACCCATTCAGGTTATGACCGTGTCTGTAGTCATTTTATTTATTGTTTTACAGGTTACGGTCTGGGTGCTGCAGTTGGTCTTTTCACATCTTCACTCATGCCAAGCGCAACAGACACAATGGCACAGCAGAACCAAACAGCACGCGAAATACTAAGAGAAATGAAAGGAGCTATGCTCAGTTACGCTAAGAACTTTGCCATACTGGGAGCCGTGTTTTCTGGAGTGGAATGTTGTATAGAAACCGCCAGAGGGAAATCTGATTGGAAAAATGGGACATATGCCGGTGGCATTACTGGCGGGCTTATAGGTTTAAGAGGTAATGTAGCATGTTTCTCTTTGTTTTCTTCTATTTATTTATTTTGATAAGCCTCTGATAAGGCATAGTTATTGTAAGTACTTTTTCTATATTTTCATGTCCATTTCCATTTGGCATATGATAATTACCCTCCCCCAAATTCTTCCATTAATTTTAGTCTACCAGAATGTAAATTTAAGAAACATATAAAACGCTGTATTTGTTCAAGAGGATACTATAAGACTGTAGATTATTTGAATGATAATGACATTTGGAATATTCCTCCAGCAAAATGATATGACGTTTATAAGAGTGCTTAATGTACCTACGTAAAGAAATAAATGATTTTGAATTTGAATTATAATTTTGATTTTGTCTATAATTTTTGGCCCAAATTTTGACACCTTTCTCAGCTCTTTCTCATCCCATTTTTTTTTTATTCCGGACTACCTTTTTGAATACCAACTTTTGTTTTTTCATTCTAATCTAATTTTCTCTTGTCACTTCTGCTACAGAAAGTCTGAGCTAGAATCTGCTCTTTTCCCAAAGTCGTATTTTAACTTGAAAAATATTTATTTTTTACCAATATCCATTTACTGAAATTATACTTTTGTTGTTTCAGGTGGTCTCAAAGCAGGTATTGCAGGTGCTGGAGCATTTGCAGCATTCTCAACTGCCATTGATTACTATATGCATCAACGTAGCTCTTAAACCTTAAATATA
This sequence comes from Coleophora deauratella, assembly GCA_958295455.1. Classification (NCBI taxonomy): domain Eukaryota; kingdom Metazoa; phylum Arthropoda; class Insecta; order Lepidoptera; family Coleophoridae; genus Coleophora; species Coleophora deauratella. The sequence goes on along the minus strand of OY282409.1, from coordinate 4,028,557 downwards.
GAAGTTGGTTTTCTTAGTGTAATTATTTGTTAAAGTATGTAATTATTATATGTTATCATGTCAAAACTTATGGCCTTTTCAAATTCATTCATCCGATACATAAAATCAAACTTAGATTTTCTTTGCTGTGAGAAAATCAGATAACTTCCACCTTCCTTGAAATGGGAAGATAGGGGACAGCAACGGGGACACTATAGATAGGTTACTAACATAATGTAACATAAGGCTCTAGAATATTAAAGATTAGTTACATTGCCTTTGTCGCTTAATCGATCTGAAACAAGGAAATGAGGCAATGCCGCGAAAACGAGAAGGGATAGATTTTGGTTTCTTATTTGGGTGGACCCACTTATATTCTTACTCGTGGACCCACCAGTGGGTCAACGCGGTGGGACCACGAGTCGGTAGCGTTAGCCTTAAGTTTGTGAGAAAGTGATAATATTCTCTTTGGTGAGAAAATCGAGCGAGCATAGTAGTATACCAGATAGTACTCTACAAAGAGAATATAATCACTACGTTGTACTCTATGCGAGCGAGTTTTTCACTGAGGCTGAGGCCTGCTAGCGGACCGTTCCGCTAGCAGCCTCATCTCTGGAAGCAAATGATGTTGCTGATGCAATAACAAAACGCAAACATTTAGCGGTCTCACACACAAACCTATATTATATTATCTTTGCCTACTATTACATCTTGGGTGTAAGCCACAGTAAGCATTCATTTTGAAAGCATGTGGGAGGCACTATTACAGGACTCATTTTTGACATTTAAGTTCCTTGGTTCCAGAGATGAGGCTGCTAGCGAAACGTTCCGCTAGCAGCCTCAGTGAAAAAGTCGATTTTCTCTAAAACTACGATTGCACATTTTTTTTTCCTTTTGGCACTATTGAGGCAGTATTTATTGGAATAATAAGAATCTTCGAATCGTCGAATTTTGCGACCATGAGACTCTAACACACACACACACACACACACACACACACACACACACACACACGCACACACAGCACATCGTATTATTCTAGAGTGCGTTTCAACACTTTCAACAAATAGTTCCTATGCCGTTATGTTGGCTCCCCTGTCTATCAACGACACCACACGCGAAGACGCTTCTACCGATTTTATTAGTGTGTGTCTGCGTTCTATGTAGTGTGTCTGCGTTCTATGTAGTGTGTGTCTGCGTTCTATGTAGTGTGTGTCTGAGTTCTATGTAGTATGTGTGGAAAACATTGCTGCCAACATAACCGCATAGGAACTATTTGTTGAATGAAACGCACTGGGACTTTTTGGCGGGAACTCGCGGCAAGAGTTTGTCATTTTTGTTTTATTATCCGAAAAAATAGATATAGTGGTTTTTAATGCATAATATTGATAGTGCATTGTTCAATAAAGTGCCATTTAAGTGTCTAATATGTAGGATAATGAAATAAAAGTGTGTAGACTATGTTTCGAGTGCTCTCAAGAAGTCCATGAAATCTTCATCAAAAGTGCTATCATTTTGTTGAAGAATAGAGAAAAAGTTAAAGACGACAGAAATTGATAAATGAGAACTCAAATGAAATAGAAAAATATTTAGAGAAGAGCAAACTACGTAAGAATAGGCTGTATGGCCAGAGAAGCCTTTGCCTTTTCCTTGCAAAAGCAGGAAAGAACCAAACAAAAAAAAATTAAACGCACTGTAGTGTTAGAGTGCGTTTAACAAATAGTTCCTATGCCGTTATGTTGGCTCCCCTGTCTATCAACGACATCACACGCAAAAACGCTTCTACCGATTTTGTTAATGTGTGTCTGCGTTCTATCTATGTAGTGTGTGTCTGAGGTCTATGTAGTTGCGTGGAAAACATTGCTGCCAACATAACCGCATAGGAACTATTTGATGAAATTGAAACTCTATCCTTTTGTATGGCGCGGCCGCTTTCTCGTATACATTCTAATTTGGTCGGGTTATAGGGAAAATGTTCGTTCTTTCTTCTTTTGGGTAAATCTTTTTAAATCAACGTTATTCAAAGCTGAAACTTACAGGAAAGCTTGCTAGCAGGACGCTCTAATTTTATGTAAAATTTCATGTTTTATAGTCTTATGGGAGCACTGAATTCAATCTTTAAAATTTCGCTAACTTTATTTCGTAATTAAATGGTATATCTCACTAATTGACTGGATAATACAATCCACAATTGCAGATATTGTTAGGGTCTACTAGAGGAATATTTGAGTGCTCTTTATTCGATTGCAACTTCACTCGTTTCCTTGTAAATTAGAATTTCCTGATTTTCTAAACAAATTAATTACTAAAAAAATATCATAATTTTCAAAAAACTAACATTGCTCCAATTACGCACAAATTAAGGTGTACTAGTGGTTTTTTTTGAAATTTCTTCTATCAGCCGTTTTCGAGATACAGAAAACCCAAAAACGTTACTGCAGCGGAATCTTGAATAATTCGAAAACCGTAAGATGCACAAATTCCGCTATTTGCGCACATTTATAACACGACGAAAGCTACTCAGTCATGTACTTTGTTATGAGCTAGACCGTCTTTTTCCAAATCAAGCCGCTGGGGGAACGTGACCCTGGCGGAATCGGTTTTTAATGAATATCTCCGAAATTATAAGACGCACAAATTCCGCTGCTGGTGCACAATTAGTCCTAATGATGCTCTAATTCCCTATTATACTCACATTCTTCTTAGCTACAACATTCCGCTGGCGTAATGGACACGTTTTCTAGTGTACCCTAGTACCCTTGGTGTTACTATCATTAAAAATATTTGTTATTTTTCAATTTAAGGCTGGCAACTAAAGTGTGAAATGTCAACCGTTTCTCAAAAAAATCAAAAAAGCAACGGTGAAAACGTTTTGTGTTCATTGAATTTTTCAAGAATTTTAAAAATTATGTATTGAATATACTTTGTTTTGTGAAGCATTCTAAATTAATACATTATAAGATCATAACACACTAATTTTAAGGGAAGTGCGATTCAGGAATTGTTCAAAATGAGAGAAAATTTGACCGACTCGGGTATCGATTCTCCATCACACGATAGCTTGAAAAATGTGGAAGGATGCTACAGCAGAAGCATATTTAAGACAAAGACGTTTGCTAATTCACGTCGTGCCTTGCAGTCCGGCGCAGAAAAGATTACTAAAACATTCAGAAATGTAAGGAATACATTTGGAAATCTTTCCCTGGTAAGTCGACAGTTCTTAGAGAAAAAATCATAATCATGGTATTTAAATTTTTATTCAGTACCTCACAAATTCTTACTTACAATAAGTATACCCAAAGACCAGAAAGAAAAACAGTTCTCACAAGTTACAGAGAGTGGTCTTTCAGAAAAAAAAGCATTTTACATAATTTGTTGAAAGTTTTAAATCCATCTTCCTTACAGCATTTCAGACTAGGTGGCAGACGTCGTCATCGTCTTACTGAAGCTGGATCTCCATGCCGCACTCCATCCACACCAGTATCCAAGAAAAAACAGGTGAGCTATTAATATGTTGCCTTGAAATTTCTATTAAGTTGCAACAAGCAAAATTTGATTTAAATTTAGTAAATGTAATTAGAGTTGAGGGTCAAAGTTTTTAAATTTTGTTATGTTCAGTTGTCAGCTGTCATAATGCTATTACTTGTAAGGTTTAGCTTGTCAAGGATTCCATTAACTAAATACTTTAAAAAAATGCAACTGCTAGAAATTGTGTAGATTCACGAGTTAACAAATTTTTATGTCATTATTACATTGTTATGTATAAAGCACTGAAACATAGATACTTTTACATATTATGGTCCTAAATAAAATTGATGTGTTTCCAGGTGCTAGGTCGGAGCCCAACCAGACTGTACAGCCCATTTGGCATTGAGACACCGCACAATCGGGACTTCAGGATGTCTCCATATATGCCTGACACTCCAGATCACGAGTAAGTGCAACAAATTGATCATGAAATATTATAATAATAATAATTATAGATAAATGATGTGATCAGAACAACTTTTAGGGTGGAGATTCAAGAGAAATTGGTGATTAATTAATTGTACTAGTGTACTACTCAAATCAAATATAGCGCATAAAATATATATACAGTAAGTACATAGAAGTATCAAGTAGCATATTTTGACAGGACCATTTTACTTATCAGCATATAATGCTAAACGAAGTCATGTCAAAATCAGCACTCATATGAAGCGTAGGGTCGATTTCTCTCTTTTAATTTGTGGTGTCTTTTATAAGAAAAGTAATTGTCATTTTTTCTATTTTTTAAGTGCAAAAACAAACTCTTACCTGTATGGTTTGTTTGTTTTGCTGACCCTTAATTGTTAATTGTCCTTATAGTTTGTCGCCCAAACGTCGCAAAGGCATCCATCCCTGGCACATCCTGGGTAAGAAGCGTCCACGGGCTCTGTTTCACTGAAGTCTCATCAACTTATTATGCGCTCAAGATATAGATATACCCACTGCTTAGTGTAAGGTCTAGCTTTTGACAATATTTATATTTGTATGCAATTGGTGCTATATTCTAACATATTGTTACTGATTTATAGATGCCTTATTGCTATAACTAAATGTATGTATTGGAAAATTATGGTAAAAAAGCTGAAATTCGTTTGTGTACTTCAGTGTATTTCTCCAGTATTAAGTAATGCCAAATGTAAACTTTTCATGAATGTTACTTCACGTCGTTGTAGTGAGCCAGCTTATTTGTGGTGCCTCAGACACAAAAATGATAAATATTGCTAATGAAGGCTATTATATTTTTATAATTACTTAATATCAGTTTATTTTCACTGTTACTAGTCTGTTTTGTCCTACTGCTGGACAAAGGTATTTTGTTGTAATCAATTAATTTAAAAAATAACCATTATCACAAGATAAAAATGTATTATTAATAATATCATAGATTTCTTACTAAAGAAAAATGGCAGAATGCCATTTCAGTCAATGGAATACACTTTCCGATTTTATTCCATCCACCCTGCAAGCCCCAACACCGATATCATTTTAACAAAAAAAAAGTAAGGCCTTTTCTGAAACAAGGCATTCTTTTGTAGTAGCACTTACTATATACATATATTGAAAACTCCTAAAATCTGTGGTAAGGTGAAGCTTGCAGCGTCACACACAGATATTTTCTGGTTTCATTTCTTTTTTATTTATATCACACCAAGGTATTGATCTCTTCCAGCAGATTTTATTCTTCTAGTATTTATATGTATTTAGCCCTAAGTAAAATACATAGTTGATAAGATTTTCATTGTATTACGCTTTGTCACGACAATATTAATGTGCTAGTGCTTATTGCCTAGATTTAAGATAGTTTTTAATACTATTTCCAGCAATCCCAAAGCAATCCTTTTATAACACTTAGAAATTGACCAATAAGTGAAAACCTGCAGTAATATCTTTTTGATATTTTTGCTTGTGTTTTCAATTTACGAAAATTGGAACGAACTAAGAATTTTGATATTGTTGCTGGAATTGAAAATAGGCAGTACATATTGTTAAGGTCGTAACGCATCGCACTTTGGCGAAGTCATGTCGCTGTAATGCGGTTTATTATAGGTCATAATAATAATCAGTTTAAATAATAATTGGCAGCGCCGCGCCGCTATAATGCTTCTCGAATGTTCTTGATAAGCTGGAGGAGTATTATATCAAGGACTGGTAATTTGTCTGAAATGAAGAGACTGACTGGCTATGCTTAAAATACTTTTACCTCAGAGTAATTTAAATAGTATGTGCTTACATATTTTTTCTGTGTTATGTATATACATACGTACGTGTAAGTTATTTTTTATTGGAAATTAATTTTGAGGCTTGCATCTTATTTTGATGTTTTTCCGATATTTTCGAAATAAGTTGATAGAATTATGATAGAACAATGGAGTAGCAGGTATTTCCCATGAGCATCCCCGGTGCTGGGGATGGGTCTCTTCTCATATCCTACCAAGTCTGGATTCATCTGGTGAAGTCTATAGGCGTATTTTTTTTCATGTACGTGCGTCGGTACATAAGTACCTATATTATTATACATTTATAATAAATAAAAAATACAAAAGAAATCTTTGTTTTAAACTTTCAAATCCCACATGAGTGCGACCTGATAAAAAAAACAAGTTTTAATCAATTTTAATATTTTTATTATTTTGACAGGTATTAAAACAAGTCAACAATTAGAAAACAGGTCTAACTATCTTACTTATTATATAAGCATAATATTATAATCGATAATGTCTGTATCAGTAACATATTTTACAATTTACAAAACTAAGGGCACTTCTATGGTACAAAAATAACATTTCCCAGCTTGAAGGCTGACAAAGGGTCATAAATCATAATTAAACTTGTAAAATGAATTCAGCACTTATGTCAACTTTAACAACATTCGCAAAATCGTTTTTTTTATTACTTAACGATATTTTGAGTCTTAATTTTAACATTTATTTTTCTCTGGTATTTTATAAAATGCCCTTATTTACAATTTTCACTTAGCTGTCTATACCTACATGAGAGTCAAAAAATGGAAATGAAAACAAATCAAGAATTTATTTACATTTATAGGATGTCAATTTCCCATTTAGAAAAAAAGTTTGCAATTATATTTGGCACTGCAATAACAATGGATACTTTTTAAGTGTAACAAATAAGTGAGTGTAACAAGACGTAAAATACTTTATGAGTTCCAATTGGTGAAACTGAACAACTTGTTCCATGACATTGCAGAAATGGCAAAAAAACTTTGAACTTCCCCTACAAAGTTTACCAATACAAATTGTTTTGCAGCTTACAAATTGTTTTTGAATGAAAGTCCATTTTGTTAGATAATTGTAAGTCCTATTAACTGAGGCATCTATACTTCATTCCAATCAAAAAAAAGCAAAAGGTAAACAAACTTAGTATGCAGATGACATTGACATGTGTCAGTTCCATAGTAAGTTTGTTTACGTTTTGCTTTTTTTTGATTGGAATGAACCATACTCATCATATTTAACATAGACATCTGAGAACATAGAAGAAACTGAACTCTCCATACAAAATTGTCTTTATCAGCTTAGCAATTCGTATGCTGTACTTATCCAAAATTTTTAAAGCTATTTTAGCAAAGTCTTAAAACAAAACATATTTAGTACTTATGATGAGTAGAACCCCCACTACCCCTAATAATTTTGGCCATAGTTATGCCATAATGATTCAACTGAATCATTGAAAGTAAATCATTGAAAGAATCACTGAAAGTAAGTTAGGGATAATGTACTTTATGTCACTGTCAAGTCCATTATCCCTCGCGTACTATAAATCAGTTGGATCGTTATGGCATAACTACGGTCAATTGGTTCTACACCTATATAAAAGCCCAACTTACAAAATACTGCTTATATTTAGCATCCTGTATATTTGTGAAGATTACTAATAGGTGCTTACCTATGAAGGTGTAGTTTCAAAAAGTTCAACTGAATGTTTTATATTCCAAAGAACCGGACAAGAGCGTGGTGACTCGCACTCCGAGGATTCCGTACAAACAAATAAACTATGACTGCATCGAACATTGCTCTAACGCAGTGTTTTTCAACCTGTGGGTCCTTTCTAAAGGGGTCGCGGATAAAGAAAAAGTAAGTGAATATAGGTCTTACACTGCAATGAAAATATACGATTTCAGTGAGAAGGCTGGTCCTGTTTATTTTTTACAATTTGTCAAAACGTGGTTCTATTTTGGAGATGTTTCTAAGTAAATCATTTTCTAATTGAAGAAAATTATATACGTAGTCTTTCAAATCACTAACATGTTGTATGTTTATGGCCCTAGGGGGGTCGCAAGAATTTTTTAACTTGTAAAGGGGTCGGGTATTAAAAAAGGTTGAAAAACACTGCTCTAACGAAAAGATAAGTCGGACTGAAGGACAAATTTAAATTTGCAGTCGAAATTTTTTCTCCCATACATATAAGGTGCTACTTTATTAGTGCCTGATATTTTAGTCAGTGCTTCTACTCCTGATTCTGATCAACTTTCCCCAAGGAACCTATAGTCAAATCGTAAAAAAATTTTTGGACTCATACCAATTTGGCCGCTCGGCTGATCGATTTGTATGAAGAGTCCAAAAATTTTTTTACGATTTGACTATGGGTTCCTTGGGGAAAGTTGATCAGAATCAGGAGTAGAAGCACTGACTAAAATATCGGGCACTAATAAAGTAGCATCTTATATATTACGGTCAATTCCTCAACTGCAAATGTAAGTTTGTACACACAATGTTGAGGGATGTATCAGGTTATTTTGAGACCATAGATTTCTTACAGGTTTTCCTGTAACCTGTACGTAAAGAAGTTATTATCTGTATGTTTAAAAAAAAATAGGGTCAGTTCAGTACTTTTCGAAGGTTTCAACTAAAAATTATAAAAAATATACATTAAAAAGTGCATTTGAAATTTTAAGGGGGTTAATCAAGTATAGAATACAGGAAAAATATTGAAAAAATCCGATCTTCAATGATTTTTTAGTTTCCCATACTAAATTTGAATAGTGAATCAAGAATTTGTATGGGAAACTGAAAAAATAATTGCAGATCAGATTTTTTCAATATTTTTCCTGTATTGTATACTTGATTCTGAGAAACCCCAAATTTCAAAGGTACTTTTTTTAACACCTTGTATATTTGAGATCCTTACGACAAGCCCTTTCATTTGATATGTCACACGGTACAGTTTGCAAAACTTTTTTTATTTAATTTTCTGATTTGCCCCACAAAAGTGTCTCTCACACAATAAAATTCACATTCAGCCTGATGTCGCTTATGTAAAACCCCCCAGAGTAACGAATTGAATACTGTATTGGCGTTTTCTTAGAGGTCAAATTCTCTGAAAACCTTTTTAAAAATGAAAATGGTAGCGAGGAAAGACACCCCCACCCGAAGAAAGGTAACTTTATCCCTTAAAATAAGAAAAATTTTGAAATAATGGTGATTTTCACTGATGAAAAAATCCATTTTCATTGCTTCTAAACCACTGAAGCGGTCGTGGTCCAGTGGCGATCACGCAGGTTAATTGACTACAGACACGGTCATATTTGGCTGTATGTGGCATTTATCTCGACCGTTTCCGTACTTCGCAAGGCACGTTAAGCCGTTGGTGCCGGCTGCTATCGCTAGCTATGTCGGAGACCTCAAAAGCAGCTCGAATACTTCTGACACTGGGGTTATTCCCACCTCCAGTAGTAGCCAAACCCAGTGTCAGAAGTTTTCAAGCCTCTTATAAGCAGAGATCGGAGTAGGCAGATTGATTTTTGGTACTTGCATCGTGATTTTATAACATGGACAATCCTTTTTTCCGAAAAGTTCCGGTATTTCCGGATTGAGTTGAGTATTATTAAAGTAAATCTGGTTCAATCAATTGGTTCTGAAGGCAGCAATTTATTTATGTTTAGAATAACAGAAAGAATATTTGTTTTTGTTCGCTTAAAAATTTTAAACTGCCGGAATCCGAGCAGCATGTCCATATTAACATATACGTTGCGGTCATTGAACCTAAATCAATCTACCTACTCCGATCACTGTTTATAAGCCTGCCTAGTGATACCAGACGGCACAAATTTGAGAATAGGTAATTAGTTTCAATAACTAAGTACTTGTTTTATATTACATTTATCTTTAAACTTTTTAAACTAATCGAAAATTTCGTGGGTAAGCACCTAATTGTATCCTGAGGGTCTAAATCGCGGTGAGCCGTTTGTACCTATGTATCGTAAAATAATACTACACATAACACTTATGAGATATCTATCTATTTAATCATTAATGAGATACCTATCTATCTATTTAATGAGATCGGATATTTCTCGGAAATCAAACGCTTTATTAGAAAATCATTGACTTCAAAGAGTCACGACAATGTTCTGTCCAAACCATGTTGAAGTCGGCACTGCGCATAATAAATCTAATTTCCATTAATTTCTATTTAATTTAATGAAACATCACAGAGACCAACATGTCCGAAAAAATCCAATCTCTGCATACCTAAGCATTATTTCAAGTATCACAACAAAAATATAATCAACGCTTGCTACGTGAAAGTATGGTGAAACTAGTCGATATTGTACCTATTTTACTCCCTTACCTTTAGAACGAGACGATTGCTTTGTAGTCTCACATCGTATGCTACCCGTAAATGCACTTACAAGCTCAAGTTATAACTTGGTTATCTAATTTTGCACCGGTTCATGAAATCGATATTTGCATTGTACATTAGGCTGTACATAAGCGGAGCGGTGTGCGAGGAAAAAATCCACCAATAGAATCGCTTTAGCCTCGCTTAGCACAGCTCACGAGGATTCGTACGAGACATTTTCCTCGCACATGTTTGGTGGAAACCCCCACACATTTCCACAGCATAGCTACACATCCTCGTACGACACATTTTCCTCGCACATCTCTGGTGGAAAAGCAGCCTTAAAGTATGTTTCTCTTGTTTAAAATTGAGATTCTCTAATAAGAAGTCAAGACACAAAAAAAACATCACAATTTTTATAGGTTCGCTGACTGATTTTGGATTTGAGTGGACATTTGTGTACACAAGTCGACAGATAAAGTTCCACCCCCTATATAACCATAACTACGCTACGTATACCTTGTTCCAATCAAGAAAAAGCAAGTGGTAAACCAACTTACTATAGAACTGACACATGTCAACGTCAGTTGCCTACTAAGTTTGTTTACCTTTTGCTTTTTAAAATTAGAATGAACTATACATACAAAGAAATGTAGAAAAGAGACGCCGAACACTCCGAAATAATAAAACATGTATCGAACTCTGTGGCACATTTCATCGCGTTCAACTTTTAGAGAAAACTTTTAATAGTTCAAAGACCAAATGGGGTAGTTGAAGCTATTAGTTTATTGTACTTTTATCTCTTTTGAATCCTTTCTTTCTTTATTCTTATTTTTTTATATTTTATTTACAGACATGACATTGTTTAATTAATTTATTGATCTAGCATTAAGATGTTATAGAATATAAGATTTTTTTTAAAAAAATGTGTTGGAGGGAGTTTCTTTAGGGCCCGCCGTTTCTTCTCACTCCGCAAACACTTCCCGAAACGGTGGGTATACGAGTTCCGAGTGGTAGGAACCTCGTATTGGGTAGATAAAAGAATGACGTTCGAAAAGTTTACACTGCTACCTACTTCGAATAAAATATTTTCATTTTCATTCATTTTCACTGCTTAGTTAGGAAACGTTATTTTATAATGTCAGTTAATATAAAACGATGTAATTTTTATCACCTAAACTCTGATTTTCGATTTGTAACCATAAAAGCTCATAATACCGTTCTGCCACTTAAAGCTGAAACGTTTTGATACGGATACGAATTTAAAATTATGACGAAAATCTAATGAATATGACTTTATGTCACGTTGCGTCGTCCTCAAGTTACTAAGTTAATAAAAAAATATTTAATGAATCACATTTCAATAAGGTAGGAAATTATGAAATATTTTCGAAAAGTAGACCTGAAAAATAATTGGAAGCGTAAATCCTAATAAAATTTTGAAATGAGAGATGAGATGATACCAAGTTAAATAATAAATAAATTCGCGTCGCGCCAATATCAAAACGCTCCACTGTAAATAAATTGAATAACTTTGTCCAGTTTCGATGTCCAATATTTGAGCAAACTGCTATGCTATGCAAAAGTAATCTCCTATGGCAAAATATTGTTAAATGTAAGATAGTATAGTTCATTCAAATAAAAAAAAAGCAAAAGGTAAACAAACGTAGTATGCAGATGACATTGAAATGTGTCAGTTCCATAGTATGATTCATTCCAATAAAAAAAAGCAAAACGTAAACAAACTTACTATGGAACTGACACATGTCGATGTCATCTGCATATTACATTTGTTTACCTTTTGCTTTTTTTTGATTGGAATGAACTATAGTTTTAATGACCTCATCGAATTTATTTGATCAATTAGTACATTGAATAAAGTTATTTTATGAATGGAAATACCACCCTAGATTCTTAGTGTATTTAAAATTTATTTATAACAATCCTACATATTAGTAAGCTCTCTTTGAATAGGCATAGGTGTTAAGCTAGGTAAAATAGACGTTAAAAAAATTGCCTTCCCATATAAATCAGGCTAATCAGCGGCTAATTGTATGTAAAGTTCAATATGACATGAACGGAGTCTTTTTGTGGTTATTAAACATGGCATATAACTACTTCAACTTGTAAGCATAAAATGACATTTCCAATACTTTTTACTCAAGTGCGTTGCCAGTTTTTACAAATCTAAAATTTAATTACAAGTAAGTATAAAATTTTAACTTTTATGAGATCTTATCAGACCCATGAACATTTTACCTTATACAGAGATGTCACTGAGTTGGTCAGAATAGAAAGCACAAAGTTAACGGTACTTAAGTATTGATTCATTGCATCCTTCCTTAAATAGGTAGCACTCACTTGCACATCACTCCCTGGAGCGACGAAATATAACTTCTTTGATAGAACTGTTCACTAAACCACTGTATCTACCGGGTCGTCCTTTAGTCACGTGAGGCTTTTTAGGCTACTTTTAAACCCCTCAACCCCTTAGGGTGAGGTTTTAGAATACCCGCCCCCACATGTATTTTTTATTATTTAAAATATGGAATCTGTTTAGTCTGTTAAAAAAAAAAGACAAAAAGGTGGTTCTGAAAAACCATAATATTAATAAAATTGAGAATTTAGTAGGTATCACAGTATTTGAAGGTTTAGGCACTATGATTTAGGTCAAGACACTGAGGTCGAATTGGTTAAAAATATTTTACAAATCACGTATATATAAGGTGCTACTTTATTAGTGCCCGATATTTTAGTCAGTGCTTCTACTCCTGATTCTGATCAACTTTCCCCAAGAAACCCATAGTCAAATCGAAAAAAAATTTTTGGACTCCTCATACATATCGATCAGCCGAGCGGCCAAATTAGTATGAAGAGCCCAAAAATTTTTTTGCGATTTGACAATGGATTCCTTGGGGAAAGTTGATCAGAATCAGGAGTAGGAGCACTGACTAAAATATCGGGCACTAATAAAGTAGCACCTTATATATTTTTTAACTACACGTAATTGTCGCATTATCCCTCCCCCCATCGTGATTAATCGTATGTTTCTAACCCCATCCCCCCCCTCTATTTGACGTGATTAAAGGACGACCCCTACTAATATCTGGATGTTCTCTAGTACTCGTAATACGTACAAACTTACCCTAAATACAAAGGGTTAATTAGGTATATCACGAAGTGAAGAGTTTTAATTCGGCGATTAGTAAGGATCCATCCCAGGTCCAGGTCGCCTCGGGAATTTCTGTAAAATAATCACAAAATGTTTTAATCATTTTTTAAATGTTTGTTTTTACTTAGTCTTCTTATAATGAGGGTTTTTCACTTCCTAGTATTAACAATCATCTCTAGACGGCAACTTTAGGTTATAAGCACTATTCTGTTATCTAATTAAAACAGTAGATTATACAAAAAAGATGCAGAGGAAGTTAAATTTCATGCTTAATGCGATGTGGTAAACCCCTTAACCCACTGACCGCCACGTTACGCTCAGCTACGCTATAAGAAATCGTGCAACAAAAATGTAGGAACATCTCAAATCCTGGGGTGTGTGGCATGAAAAACCGTTGCCGGCCCTAGCCGACTGTGGTGGTCAAAAGGTTAAGGTTAAGGTTTTAATAGTGGACAAATCTTGTAAGGTAAACATAGCGTGTTCACATAAATGTTCATATACAAATAAACCTACAAATATACCTTTACTATCCTACTTACAGGCTGTGTTGGACCAAACATCCTCTGATCCAGATGTCGTTTCATCATGGGCATTGGTCTCTTGATCAACGGTCTTGGAAACCGGAGGGGACTGTTCATAAACGTGTGTGGGTTCTGTGGCCTCCACTGTCTAAACTTGGTCGTCTTTGGAAGCCGTTTGTATTCTTCGCTTTCACTGGACGAGGGGGAGTTAAAGCTATTGTTGAACAGTGGTCGTATTCCGTTTATCGTCCGTGTTATTATTGGTTCGTCTACTGTTTTGTTCTGGAAAATAAATTATTTTGATTGAGGAATTATTACTCTCTTTCAGGTGGCGCTACAAAAAATAGTCACCCATAAAAAGATTAATTCATTCTTTTAAAACAGGCCGTATGTAATGAATCTTAAGTAATACACATAGATATCATTGTAAGTAGTTCATGCATACAGTGCTACTACTTTACTAATTAATTATCTACGCTGACCATTTCATCTATCCCTTTCTTTCATAATCGTTAATGTATGCCCACGCATCTTACACAGTACAGAACATTGTATTACTTCGCAAAATCCATCAAGCGGTCAGTCAAGCAAACAGACATTTGTTAGCGATAAAACTGCGAAACATATACATAAATTATCACTTACCAAATTGTCCAATTTCGTTGTATCAGGTGAGGTGTACCTTTCATTATCTGCTTGGGCCATGCTCATCTCGATATCTTGGCTCACATGACCCGATGGACTATTATATAGGTTTGTGACATTGGATTGGTTTGAAATCCTGTTTCGACATGCTAATAGATCATCATACAATTCTTGAGCACCATTCAAAAGCAAGTGCCTTTCAAATTGAGTTATCATATCAAATATATGTTCATCACTATTCTTTATCATTAAAATCGACGTTTTGGCAATCTGCTCCTCGTACGGTAATATACAAACTCTTTCTAGAATTTTTGTCACAACTGTCGATTCAAACAACTTGCCGTATTTAACGACGAACTCAGCTAGCTTTGTGAAGATCTGCTTGAATCTGGAAAAGTTTAATGTCTCTGCCAGAGTTTCCATATAGACATCGCAAAGGAGTTTATTTTGACCCACAACATATAGAAGAAGATCGTCGCATACGTTCAAATCAACGTTTTTTAAATGCAACATGGCTTGTTCTATTGCGAAGACTTGCAGAGTTTTATCCTCCGTGGAATTCACTTTAGCCTTCATTATGAAGTCTATTGACATCTCGACTAATATTCGGGTCAATTCTCGCCTCTGGCACTCTTGCACGAAGTAGATGCCGTAAACTTGTCTAAGAATCGGGAAGTTTCGCATTAGTATATATTCCCGTATGAAGTATTCTTCGCTTAATTTCGCCAGTCTGTTCTGTACTTCTACCACGTCAAGTTCCACATGGGGAAAGATGCATCTAGCCTTTTTGCAATTGGAGATCAGGTTGAAGAAACAAACCCCTCTGAAAATGAAGCTTTTGACAGCATTCATAGGACGATACAATGACGCCATCAACCTTTTCCGTTGCGTGTTAGGTTTTAAAGCAGGCGGTTGTATATTCTTTGAGAAAGTGACAACTACATTTGGCTCACGGGTTTCAACCACATTGTTTGCCACATTGATTTGCCTAGTAATACCTTCTGATTCTTTATATATAGACGTAGAATCAGCGTTTTGTTTTTCACACACTGCTCTATATTTTAAGTTTGTAGTTGTTTCATTTTGTTTTTCTAGTTCTGGTCTCTCTTCTATTCTCGATGGATAGTAATTGAATTCTGGTATTGGTTCGTCTGTGATTCTCTGTGGCACGTATTCTTCGAAATCTGGCTCACTAGCGCATAGAGAAGGCGCAGAGCTAACTAGCCTGGAAGATTCCATGCCTGAAATACTTTCAGCGTAAATAGATAAAGCGTCATCATCATCATTGTAGGACGCATCGAATGACGTATACTTGATCTTGTCGGATGTAAATGTCTCTTCTGAAGAGTGGCCGCTGTTGACAATCTTGTCATCGACCTTTTGTAACAATGCGTCTTCGATGTTCTCACAATGTTGATCGAGCATAACGTATCTACTATTGGTTGTCAAGAAATTTTCATCCTCCTCAGATTTGTCTGTTATGTTGCCTGGACACGATTCAGGATTTTCTATCTCTTTGTTAGCATCTTTATTGGCATTTTCGTTTTCGATCGGAATATCTTTTTCTGAAAGACTTTTAGTGGGTTCATCGGATAGAAAACTCTTCAAATCTTTACAAAGCTCAAGTATATGTTTCTCTTCTTTTAACATTTTCAAGCCTTTATCAACCAATTTAGTTATGTTGGGATCGGTGTTTTCGTCGCGTCCGATCCAAGAAATTATTTCAAAATCGAGTTTTTTGATAAGCGATTCAACTTTTTCCGATGCGTATTTGTAGTTTTCGAAATCGTGTGTATTGACTGTGCTTAATGACTTTGTGGGTGAGGAGGAGCTCAGGTCTAGTGACCGCGGAGAATTATCAGGCGAACTCGACGACGAACTGGAATCGGAACTCGAACTGGAAGAACTTGATATAGTATCCCTGACCGCAGATTCAGTTTCTTTGCCTTGCGCCGGCGTTTTTCCAATTAAATCTTTAGCTGGAGGCTCATCTGCAGGATGCGCAGACGGTTTTAAATCTCTACTAATATCTGCTAGTCTAAGTACGGGTAATTTTTTGTCAATGCGAACGATGTCTTTAGAGCACACGGACTGACATGTAGTTGTAGTGCTAGACGATGATATGTCTTTTGTCCATGACAGACATTCAGATACGCTTGTTACGGACGTTTTGCGAGAGCCAATGAGACTCGGCGATTTTATGGTTGAAGATTCTAAGACATTATCTTTAAAGGGCGTGTGTGCCAAAACTGATGGTGAATTTTGATTTTCGCTCGCAGACATGTCATCAAAACCAGCATTCTTACCTTTTCTGGTGTATTTTCTTTTAATTCCAGTATTGCATTCACATTGCGCTCTTTCAATTGTTTTTTTCTTTTTACTTTTTGGTCCAGCAATGTTCGTTTTCTTGGTTGTTGAGTCTGCTTTTTGTTTACTCGGCACTGCAAATAATTAGAAAAGATTTGGTACGGAATGAAACAAATTTGACTTTTCGTACAGTTAAATACAAAAAAAAAAACTAAATCACAAAAAAAACACGATAAAACGATACCTCACACTTCAAAATTTACTTGGCTACGGGCAGCAACAATGATACAGACATTACATAAACTTGAACAACATAACCCTCCTCTAAGGTAGTCGGGCAAAAAGAAAATGTAAAAACTTACCACCATTCGCAACAATTTTCTTTGTGGCCTTCACGGGTTTAGCGTTTACTTTCTTTCTCGGTGGAGCAACATCTGAAACCAAAGAAAATAAAACAATATAAGTCATCGAAGTCATCAATCGAATCGAAGTAAAATGATAGGTGGAAACTAAATTGTTAATTGTTTTTTGTGTCAAAAATAAACATATGTCTATGTCTAAATGATCAATCAGCAATAGGATGCTGGAGATCGTAAAAACCTCGTCTTTGAAGTTTCAAGAAAGGGGTCGTCCATTAATCACGTGAGGCTCAAAAGGGGGGGGGGGGGGGGGTTCGGAAAAAATCACGAAATATCACGAGGGGTGTACTGAGATATCACGTGTATTATTTTTTTCGTTGAACGCGCGATTTCTAGAGTAAGTTCCAAACGTCGGACTGTTGTTGTTAAATTGTTTTTAACTCATCCCAAGGTTCGAAACTGCTTCAGGCAGTCAAAAACAACTTGCAACCTTAATGACTGTCTGGACATTTTTATGACGGTGCTTAATTTTCCAGAATTACATTACATTATACCTGTATTTCAAGATAATATTTTGTACCAAAACAATACACGTGGTTTTGGGTAGAGAGGGGGGGGGGGTTAGCCTAAAACCTCACCACGTATCACCAAGGGGGAGGGGGGTCTAAAAAGTTGCTAAAAAACATCACGTGATTAATGGACGACCCAAAACGAACCAGCTGATTTTAAAATAATTTATTTATTTCTTTAAGTGCAATATCACATTATATTTCTGTTTATCCCCTGGGATATTTTTTATAATTAACAACCCACATCATTCCAGTTGGGAACGTTAGGCCATATTCTACACACCGGGACCAAGTCCGGATTGGTGGAGGTTGTGGAGCTAGTAACTAACCCCAGCATCATTTTTTCAAGCTGCCTATAAGGCCTTCGACTTGTCTTAAAGACGGCCAACTATTGATAGCAGCAGGCACCAAGGGCTTAGCGGTATAATGACATGTAACAATTATCAATAAATAAAAGTATTGTATTGATAGCACGTTGAATTGTTCACACAACAGAAGAAAAAAAATCGACCAAAAATAATTTACCATTTAGATTTTCATTTTCCTTAGAAGTTTTCACGAGTTTCACGAGATTTTTTGCACGAGTAAGTTTTATTTTCTTTTTGGGTGGAGGAACAGCTATGTCTGCGTTACCTGAAAGTAATAAAACATAATGTAGTAAATAAAAACTTTACTGCCCACAGCATCGTATCAGACGAACAGAAGAGACTTTGTCCTCATGTCAAAGACCCATCCTTGGAATATCCCGTTGTCACAGGCCGAAAATAAATAAATCTAGAGCCTGGGTTATCATCAAGTCGGAATTTGACTGCATCAATAACAAAATATAAATAAAATCGTCATCATCATCAGCCGAAAGACGTCCACTGCTGGACAAAGGCCTCCCCCAAGGATTTCCACATCGACCGGACCTGCGCTGCCCGCATCCAGCGGCTTCCCGCAACCTTTACCAGGTCATCGGTCTATCGAGTGTGAGGCCTGGCCTACCTACACTGCGTTTTGCGGTGCACGGTCGCCACTAGAAAACTTAAATAAAATTCTCCCTCCTAAGGCTTGAACAGAATATCAGCGCTGTGATTATAAGTTTTATAGCCACCGCACTATGCTGAGTTTCAGGCCTTCGGCAACGTGCTTTTATATTATATTAAGTCTTTTGTTTTTTCTAGTTTTTAAGTTAAGTTAATTTATGTACTTGTTGTCTTTGTTTTGTAATGGTGTTGCTGAATAAACGTTTTTCTTTCTTTCTTTCTTTCTTCAAATAAATAAAATATTGGCAGCTAAATAGTAACTCCTTTATTGAAATTGCAGACTTATTTTTAACACACTTGTTATTTTATTACACGATTTTTAATTTATAAAAATTTCGTAGTTTGCAAACCACTATGTTGAACGATGTCGTCATCGTACACAATTTCAAACGTCGGAGCGTCGGTGGCTCTTCGGTTAGTGACTCCGTCCTCCTAACCAGAGGCCACCAGGCACAATGAGTTTTTCGAAACTTACGCGCATTTTCATACCGACTGCTTTAACGGTGAAGGAAAACATCGTGAGGAAACCTGCACATCTGATTTCCAGTTGTGTATGATGGTCGCGTTGCGCACGTCCGTAGGTGTAAATCTAAAATGCCCAACACGAAACCGAGGGTGATGATAAGTGCAACAACAGGCAACCGCCGCCTATACCTAGCGGATAGGACGGTTAAATTGTGCCACACGATAAGAAAAGAAGAGATCGTACACAATTTCAAACATTTTTAAGAAGAAAATTATTTTTTCAGATATTTTATTAAAAGTTAGTAAGACTAGCAGTCAAATACAAGCAACATTACTGCCACACGCAACGATATCAACTTTACTGGCCTCACCACAAAGCCCACGCCCTAACTTATCTATCTTTAGCTTTGCAATTAAACAAAGTTTAGGTAGTTTGCATTCGGTTGCTGAATAAACTTTTTTTTTATTATAAGTTCTGGGATTGCCCCATTGCGTTGGGTATTCTTGGTAAGCCCGCTTCCATCTTCGGCATCATCATCACTTACCATCAGGTGAGATGATGCCAAGGGCTTACCAATTGAGGGTAAAAAAAAAGTTATCTTAGCTCGGAATGCCTATGAATTCATACTTAATTGCAAGCCAAAAGGTAGATTTAAGTTTTAACCTTTACTTTTTCGGTGTTCAACTTTTCATTTTAGATAACTTTCCACTCTATTAGGTTCAAATTAAGTATCGAAAAGGTTAAATAAAGGGAATTTTGACAGACAAATTTATTAAAACTTAGAAATAAAATGCTGATAATGTACTAATAATAGCATACATATTTCTATCGGAATATAACCGCAATGCCAGTCGTTTGACATATCAAAAGTACAGGATGTATTTTTTTCTGATTTTACCCGGTTCGATTCCTGGGTGTGTGTGATAAAGGTATTTTCAAAAATCTTGGAATGTAGTTTTGCTTCTTTTTAAAAATAAATCAATGTTTGAGTAAAATTTGCTATCTCCAGTATTAAGAGTACTTTCCCTCCAGGTGGCTTTCCAACATTCCATTCTGTATATCCTAAAAAATTTGACTCTCCATACTAATTAATCCATACTAGTCAATAATTTACCAGTATGTTTCCTTCGCTTCCTTGTTTGTGGACTGTGATGCTACAGAAAAAGACTTGTTTAGATGCTGAATTCTATTTATTTGTAGCGTCTGTCGTCAATAGGAGCGACGGAGAATGTGTGTGAGAGAGAAAGAGAGAGAGGGAGAGAGGGAGATAGAGAGAGAGAGAGAGGAGAGAGGCAGAAACGGATGTTTCACATTTAAAAATATTAAATGTTGCCACAATTTACAACAATTCCATTTGAGAACTTTGTATGAAAAGCGAATCCTTTTTTTTGTTCCGATTGTATAGGTTACATGGGTAATGTTGTTCAGCTTCATGACTTGCATTCTAAGGCTTGCCGATTATCAGCGAATAAAAAGTCATCCGGTATAAATACAATTGATACTTTGAAAAATGGACCCGCTCTAAAACCAGATACTTACAGTCGTCCAAATTGAATCATGCATGACCCACTTTGCCGATACTTCCTTTGAACCCACCAAAATAGTAACGTTTTATTCTCTATCGTGTATGTTGCACTTAGTACGTGTATTTTAAATATGAATAAAAATGCGTCATTACAGGTCAGAGATCTATGCAATTTTAACCTTTTATCACTGCATGTACGGTTCAAAGACCGCACATTTTGTTTACGTAACATATCACGCGTCATCGTTATAAAATTTAAGTACAGCTAATCAATATACTTTTTGTAAGTTTTTTTGTAAGTTTAATTAACACTCAACGGAATCGCAAGTCAACTTTTAAACTGTGTTGTAATTTTATAAAATAAACATCGTGTTTTAACTTATACTTTTAACTTCATTGATTGCACAGCATTGATGTGTTCCGGCATGAAGATAAGATAGCCAGTTCCCCATTGCGTTGAAGAATCTTGGTAAGCCCGCTTCCATCTTCGGCATCATCATCACTTACCATCAGATAAGATGATGCCAAGGGCTTACCAATTGGTCGGCAACGCACTTGTGACTCCTCTGGTGTTGCAGGTGTCTATGGGCGGCGGTAATCGCTTACCATCAGGTGATCTGTCTATTAGTTTGCCACCTATGATATTAAAAATTAAAGAATAAAAAAACTTCAACTAACATCCTGCAAACTTCACCTTTGAATGTACTGAGTCAAAGCCGTCAACTAAGCTGGGGCTCGTACACTGCACTAGATATGTTTTAGAAGATTTTAAGTAGATTTTAATTTTATTATTTCGTTTTATTTAATTAATTTGTAATATTGTATTAATGTACTATGTTATGTTTGTGTGTATGTTTCTCGTGAGCATGACATATAATTAGTATTTTAATTTATATTATTTCTTGTTAATACTTTTAGGAAATTTCAAATACAATTTATGATTGTTTATGAATAAATGAACTATGAACTATGAAAATACATTACGATTCCGATGTCGTTCATAAAACTCTTCATTGCAGAAAAAGTTTTATAATTTTGAAAATAAAATATGATTACGAAAGTATTTCACACGTCAAAATGTTGAAAAATGTTGGAAAATGTCAAGTTGACTGACTAGTCAATAAGAAAAAAAAATTAAAATTCCGAGCTACAGTTCTTTTTTTTTTCAGTTTTCTATACAAACTCTTCATTAACAGACACAACTCAAAAAAAAATCGGATTCTTTCAATATTTCTTCCGTATTCTATACTTGATTCTGAGTAACCCCTTAAAACAAACGCACTTTTTTAACATCTTGTATTGATTTATTTATGGAAGATGTCTATTATAGTGTTCGACAGAAAAGCTTCGCATTGAAGCCTCAACTTAGCGCGTATAGTGCGAATCGAAGTCAGTAGCAGACGTCTGACAGACTTTGCCAGATTATAACCAATCTATTAGGGGCCTGGCCGACAAACACTTGTTAGCTTCTGGCTTACGGTAGCTATACCATAAAGTTTCTTCCCCATAGTAGTTCTGCGAACAACTTAGCAGGACATAACGTTTCAGAATACTATGATTTACGTTGTCTCTGATACTACTAAGCCTGATCCTGGTCTGTCATGCTGCACCACAGCTGAGTGATGAGTGAGTGAGTGAGTTATTTACAAACGATACAATTTAGCACTGCATTTAGTTTAATTGACCTTCATTTTCTCGTTGCAACTACACTATCAGATTCGGCCAACAACACATTAATGTTAAAAAAACGTCGATCAAGCATAATGTTATTTTGGCATTTATACAACGATTGCATTAGTCACACAGTCTTTGTAAATTTTAGCGTAAAAACACTGAAATATTTTGTCATAATCTTTAAAAAATTACGGAAAACTTTGTATGATGAGGACCCAGAAACACTGTTTTATTATAGACTTTTCGTGTCCTTTAAAATATCCACAACCAGAATTAAGTCTCCTTTTTCCACTTTGCTTTTTTATGGAAACTCATAAGAAAAAGTAGGTACTTACCTTGTTTTACGTTAGTAGCGTTATCCACTGCGGTCTGTTTTTTCGGTCTCCCACGCTTCTTTCCGCGAACCAACTGCGGTTTTACCGCTCGGTCAGTTCCATTTTCAAAATTCGCCACGTTACATATAGTTCCGTTAGTTTCTTCCACTAGTTCCTCTTTAATAGCACCAGTTTCCGCTAAAATTGGCGATTTTGACAAAGCCGCGAGCGCAACTGAAATAGATGGGGGTAGTTTTAATTTTTGTGTTTAAAGTGACAGATGTCTGGTCACAAATATTACGTCAAGACAGTACCACAGAATACTCAATAGTACACAGTACGTTAACAACCTATATCGTCCCCACTCCCCACTGCTGGGGCTAACAGCTCTGCTAAAGCAACTAAATAGCATAACTCGTGGTAGGTAACATTAAAAATGATTGTGTTTTTTGAAAGCTGAAAATTGCTTTTATGATAGTAGAAAAAAAGCATACAAAATAATCAATTTCATGATGAAATTTCATGATCAATTTCATGATGAAATCATATCGGAAAACTTAATTTGTTGACTTTACCTGCTTTGTATATCTACGAAACATGTCTGTTCGTTAAGAAAAATTTTGGCAAATTAATAATAATAAGTTTATTCACCATAAATATTTTACAATTTAAGTAGTTAAGACTACCATAGAGAAAAAAGTACCCAGCGTATGGTAAAGTGACATAAACATATTGTGGGTCGAGGTCTTACTTCCTAAATTAGGGAAGTACCCTGTACTTTAGGATAAGCAAGAGCCCTTCCCCCTGGAATACATGAACCAAAGAGAAGAGTGACATTTGTATGTTCTCGACAAGATATCCAAATCGCTTGGCTGTTCCATCGCGCACTACAACTTGCTTTGCGCGAAATAACTACAGCATGTCTATAAAATTATTTAATTTGTTACCTGAAGAGCTCAAGGACCTACAAATACTACTTTTTTTAATTTCAATTATTAATTTTATTTCGGTGACATCTTCTACTTTCTTTTGACATTTGTACTTCTGATATTAAATGTTTATTTTATATTATTTAAATTTTTTATTTGATTTTTTTATTATCTTATAACATTGATTATTTTATTTGTTTTAATTTAATTTGTTTTTTTTTATAGATTTGTTAATTTTAGCTTGATAAGATTTGCCTGTCATTTTTGACGTAGCACACTTGTACTTACTATATGAAAGATCCACTGCTATAATGATGAATGTCTAAAATTATTTTAATTCTAAGTAAGTGCGTCATTCGTCATTTTTACTAGAGTGGACCCTTCATATTATTTTATGTAACTTTTTATACCTTGTTTGCCTGCAACAAAATATTTGAAATTGAAAAATTCATGTGATAAGTACCTATATTAATTAACCACAGACTCACCACAGACATATTACATGAACTGAACTAGAGCCACGAAAGTTGTACCTACGATTTTTAGGATTCCGTAGCCAAATGGCAAAAAATGGAACCCTTATGGATTCGTCATGTCTGTCTGTCTGTCTGTCCGTCCGTATGTCACAGCCACTTTTTTCCGAAACTATAAGAACTATACTGTTGAAACTTGGTAAGTAGATGTATTCTGTGAACCACATTAAGATTTTCACACAAAAATAGGAAAATAAAATTTGGGGATTCCCCATACTTAGAACTGAAACTCAATTTTTTTTTCATCACACCTATACGTGTGGGGTATCTATGGATAGGTCTTCAAAAATGATATTGAGGGTTTTAATATCATTTTTTTCTAAACCGAAGTTTGCGCGAGAGACACTTCCAAAGTGGTAAAATGTGTCCCCCCCCTGTAACTTCTAAAATAAGAGAATGATAAAACTAGAAAAAATATATGATGTACATTACCATGCAAACTTCCACCGAAAATTGGTTTGAACGAGATCTAGTAAGTAGTTTTTTTAATACGTCATAAATCGTAAACCGCAAATTACATTTCATTCAATGAACTCAAATATAAAAAATATAGAGTTCAAGACATGTGTGATTATGAATTTATACGGAACCCTCGGTGCGCGAGTCCGACTCGCACTTGGCCGGTTTTTTTTTCTATTATGTAGGTACCTGTATTCTTTGCGAAAATGTTTTGTATAATGGAAATTGATGACTGTTTAAAAGTATAATAGATAAAAGTCTTTTAGAAAAAAAAGGAGTGAGTTTGAGTAAGCACATCACAAAAAAGTTTACCAGATTTTTTTTTAACAGCTTGTTTTATCAAGTTCGTTCAAATTCAATTATAATAATAATATAAATATTTATAAATAAAAATTGCACATGTTATTATAATCCAAGCATTAAATGTTCACGGTTATTTTTGTAAAAGAGTTATTTCGTTAGCAATTCTTAGGTACCTAAAGGAACATTACTAAAACAAACTTTTAGAAGTTGCTTCCTAACATGAACATTTTTATAATGAGTTCCTTATACCTACATAAAATTTAAGTCTAATTGAAATCCATTCGTCTTCAGCTATACTTATGTATCAAGATTTTAGGCTACACACATAGTGAAATCAAAATTCGCAATGCCCAATAACAGTAAGAACATTTTTACCATTAAAAAACCGAGAATAAAGCTTTCTTAAAATAAGTTAGGGAGTCAATACATTTATGACAGAAACGCATTAAGGCATTATTTTGTAAGACAAACATATTTGCATACCTAAAGGGCAAATCTCGTCCATATCAGTTCCGGTCTGTAGATTCAGAATTGGAATTGGAAATAAAATTTTTTATGGTCAACTTTACCCAACTGTGTACCTGTGGTACTATCTTAATGAGTTAATAAGTAAATTGTACATCTTTGACACTCACCAATTATGTGGATTTAAGTGTGTCATGTAACCTAGCTAATAAATATTTACTTATATTCATAGTTGTAAAAGGAAAAAACAAAGACTAACATAGGGAACAAAAAAAACTGAACCATTTAGTTACAAACCTTCATTGGCCATTTCAATCTTGCGCATAGCAGCATTCTCTGCTTTGGAGAGTTTGGACTTTGAAGACGCAGGTGATGACCTCGGTTGCCCTGGTATAATAATAATATTGTCATGAGAAATCATAATGTTTATAATAATAAAAGTTCAGTATACTTTATAAATGCTAATGAAGGATTCCATCTAAGGTCCTTCAAATACTGGCAGTTATTATGTCTATCATCACATCAAGTTTCTTCATGGCAAATATTTAGAGAATTATTGTGCCTTCTCATTATCTCATATAAGAAGCGGTTGTGGGTCCGTACAGTTTGCGTGGTCGCATCGATCACGCAGGTTAACTGACACAGTCATTCACAGACACAGTAGTAACAGTCAACCTGGATGGGTTTGACTGTTACAGCATTTATCTCAGCCATTTCCGTACTTCGCAAGGCACGGTAAGCCATGTCGGAGGCTTATAGGCGGCTTGAAAACTTCTGACACTGGGGTTGGGTACTAGCCCCACATCCTCTACCAATCCAGACTTGGCCTCTGTGTGTGGAGTATGGCCTACCGTTTGAAGTATGGGAAGAGACCGTGGGGACAATATGAATAGAACAGAATATGTTTATATGGGTTATTAACAATTATATATTCATATATAAGCCACTGGATGTGTGCAGCGGAAGATCAGTTGTTGTGAAAAACCTTGGGGGAGCCCTTTGTCCAGTGTACATCTTTTGGCTGATGATGATCACATACATACATATAATAAAATAGCCAAAAAGTTAATAAAGGTATATTGTTGACGTAGTAGAAGCTTTGAATGGTATAACATTGTTTAAGGACTATAAGGTAAATAATAATATCCGGGACAAATCTAGGACAAATCACACACGGTCATCTGGCTCCAAACTAGGATTCCCTGTACTATGGGAACCAGAGACTGATATACATACACATACATTTAAATACATATATATAATACACCCAGACACAGAGCAAACAAATCTGCTCTTCTCAGAAATGTTTTCCGTGGGTGGGGATCGAACTCACGACTCCCGGATCAGTAGTCAGGATCGCTAACCACTGAGCCATCGAGTCAGTCAGAAATGGGGACTATGTTGTTGAGCATTCTCTGTAAGCCGAAAGACGTCCACTGCTGGACAAAGGCCTCCCCCAAGGATTTCCACACTGACTGTTTAATGTATACTATTGTTAAATTATGTTTTAGATCCTATGTTACCATATAGTAATTTAAAGCCGTTTTCACAAGAAGCAGAAGCGAATTCCCACAGAATCATCAGAGCAAAGTGAATAAAATTACTTTCAATTTGTGCAAAGACAGCAAATTTTACTCACGCGGTGTTTTAGATATTTTGACTTTAACAACAGTAGGAATCTTCAATTTCGGTTTCTCCTTCTTTATTTTTTCTTTTCTGGCTTTCCTAGGCTTTCCTTCGGCATTTTTCGGAAGTGCAGAAGTTTTGTCAACACTTTTCCTTGGAGCCATCTTTGACACCTTTCTTTTTTACGTTCTTTTGATTATAATCACTTTTCGTAAATGAAAGATGGTAGGACAATGTTATTATACATACTTTACACTAAACTTGATCCGCTTTTTAGTTTTATTTCTTATAGCAATTTCAGCATTTGAGGTTAGCGACAGGCTCAAAGCAAAACAGCAAAGTGAAAACAAGTTTTTTTTCAAGGTCAGTCACATTTATGTTCATTCGGTCTCGGTCTATTTTTTTTTTTTGGTTGGTTCTTTCCTGCTTTTGCAAGGAAAAGGCAAAGGCTTCTCTGGCCATACAGCCTATTCTTACGTAGTTTGTTCTTCTCTAAATATTTTTCTATTTCATTTGAGTTCTCATTTATAAATTTCTGTCGTCTTTAACTTTTTCTCTATTCTTCAACAAAATGATAGCACTTTTGATGAAGATTTCATGGACTTCTTGAGAGCACTCGAAACACAGTCTACACACTTTTATTTCATTATCCTACATATTAGACACTTAAATGGCACTTTATTGAACAATACACTATCAATATTATGCATTAAAAACCACGATATCTATTTTTTCGGATAATAAAACAAAAATGACAAACTCTTGCCGCGAGTTCCCGCCAAAAAGTCCGGTCTCGGTCTATTCGCTTGATTCTCGAATGTCCATGTTCTCGGATTTTTCTCGGATGGTTCTCGGGAGCTCGGAGTGTCCATTACGCCAGCGAAATGTTGTAGCTAAGAAGGATGTGAGTATAATAGGGAATTAGAGCATCATTAGGACTAATTGTGCGCCAGCAGCGGAATTTGTGCGTCTTACAATTTCGGAGATATTCATAAAAAACCGATTCCGCCAGGGTAACGTTCCCTCAGCGGGAACATTTTAAAAGAGATGGTCTAGCTCATAATAAAGTATATGACTGAGTAGCTTTCGTCGTGTTATAAATGTGCACAAATAGCAGAATTTGTGCATCTTACCGTTTTCGAATTATTCAAGATTCCGCTGCAGTAACGTTTTTGTGTTTTCTGTATCTCGAAAACGGCTGATAGAAGAAATTTAAAAAAAAAACACTAGTACACCTTAATTTGTGCGTAATTTGAGCAATGTTAGTTTTTTGAAAATTATGATATTTTTTTAGTAATTAATTTGTTTAGAAAATCAGGAAATTCTAATTTACAAGGAAACGAGTGAAGTTGCAATCAAATAAAGAGCACTCAAATATTCCTCTAGTAGACCCTAATAATGTCTGCAATTGTGGATTGTATTATCTAGTCAATTAGTGAAATATACCATTTAATTACAAAATTAAGTTAGCGAAATTTTAAAGACTGAATTCAGTGCTCCCATAAGACTATGTAACATGAAATTTTACATAAAATTAGAGCGTCCTGCTAGCAAGCTTTCCTATAAGTTTCAGCTTTGAATAACGTTGATTTAAAAAGATTTACCCAAAAGAAGAAAGAACGAACATTTTCCCTATAACCCGACCAAATTAGAATGTATACGAGAAAGCGGCCGCGCCATACAAAAGGATAACCTTCTTAAATGAAAGGTATATTGAAGGAAGCTTTGTAAGTACAGTTGCGTGCAAATGTTTTATTGACGATTGTTTTCTTAGTACCTACGTACTCGTATAGCGGCCGGGTCGAAGCTATTATAAAAGATAGTAAGTTTCTTATCTAAGTCTTGCCGCCAAACATAAATGTTAACAGCACGGATGTGTTCCGGCATGAAGAGAGCCAGTTCCCCATTGCGTTGGAGATTCTTTGATAAGCCCGCTTCCATATTCGGCGTCATCATTACTTACCATCAGGTGAGATGATGCCAAGGGCTTACCAATAGAAGATAAAAAAAATGCAACATTAAGTAGTGTTTAGTTTCTAGCATACTGATTAATAGTTCGAGAAGGTTAAAATAAAAATTAAAAAGAAGAATGAAACAATGAAGAGTTCTGAGAGAAGAAAGAAGAGATCTGCTAAAATCAGCTACACTACGTGGAACCCCGATATTATGGATAATTATATATATGGTTTACCTACTTAAAAATTAATAAACGGAAAATTCCCGTACTATCTTGTATGAAACAAAAGTTGCTAGCTCAGTACTTTATTAAAATTATTTTCTAGCAAGCAAGTCATAAAAAAAATTATAACTTTTCTTTGCTATTTTAAAAAAATATTTCCTTGATAACTGCCAAATTCTGACACTTTTTTAAATCGTCAGCTTATTCTGCCAGAGTTAAAATTTAGTAGCCAAATCTGCCACAAATGGTCACACTGCGGGGCGGACGGGTTTCGAAAACACGGGAACGCGTGCGACGGGGGGAGCTCATTCCATGTGCCCGTGCCCCGGGGGCTACCTGTGCGAGGAGCGCAGCTCAGTTAAAGGGATAAGATAAACACTTTGATCAGAAATTAACAAAGCATTGATTTGATTATATCTGCTTTGTGAGAAATATACCTCAACACATAGAGGTAATAAAGTACTAATTACTTCTATGCTATTCTGTGGTATGGTATTTGTTCTATGGTACTAGGTAGAAAAAATATTGACGATTTAAAAGCATGTGTAATACTTAAACATTTTGAGTTTTATGCCGATACATCAAAAAGTTTATTGTTCAACTTGTCGATGTTACCCGATTTTAGTTAATTTAAATACGACGCCAAATAATAAAACATTTATAAACATCATAACAACAATTTTTCTGCTTAATTGTCCAATTAGTTCTGGTTATATGCTACCAATTTAGGAAGGTCACCTGTTTGTATGGCGCGGCCGCTTTCTCGTATACATTCTAATTTGGTCGGGTTATAGGGAAAATGTTCGTTCTTTCTTCTTTTGGGTAAATCTTTTTAAATCAACGTTATTCAAAGCTGAAATTTACAGGGAAGCTTGCTAACAGGACGCTCTAATTTTATGTAAAATCTCATGTTACATAGTCTTATGGGAGCACTTAATTCAATCTTTAAAATTTCGCTAACTTAATTTCGTAATTAAATGGTATATCTCACTAATTGACTGGATAATTGCAGACATTATTAGGGTCTACTAGAGGAATATTTGAGTGCTCTTTATTCGATTGCAACTTCACTCGTTTACTTGTAAATTAGAATTTCCTGATTTTCTAAACAAATTAATTACTAAAAAAATATCATAATTTTCAAAAAACTAACATTGCTCAAATTACGCACAAATTAAGGTGTACTAGTGGTTTTTTTTTAAATTTCTTCTATCAGCCGTTTTCGAGATACAGAAAACACAAAAACGTTACTGCAGCGGAATCTTGAATAATTCGAAAACCGTAAGATGCACAAATTCCGCTATTTGCGCACATTTATAACACGACGAAAGCTACTCAGTCATGTACTTTGTTATGAGCTAGACCGTCTTTTTCAAAATTATCCCGCTGAGGGAACGTTACCCTGGCGGAATCGGTTTTTTATGAATATCTCCGAAATTGTTAGACGCACAAATTCCGCTGCTGGCGCACAATTAGTCCTAATGATGCTCTAATTCCCTATTATACTCACATCCTTCTTAGCTACAACATTCCGCTGGGGTAATGGACATGAGCTCGGATGGTTCTCGGGAGCTCGGATGGAACGTATATCGGGTTACTATCCGGTATCCGGCGTATCCGGCCAATATTTTGGTATCCGACCGGATACCGGATAGTAGCTCAATTATCCGGGGCCCCCGCCGCGCCGGATAGTTCGAAAATAATTGTCAAAAACACATAAAATAAAACTAGTTTAATCTAGCCCAATGGCACTTTTTAATGAGTTAGTAATTATGATTTTGAGCGCCAAGGTTACTTCCCTTCTTCCCAGTGCCACCTCTAGAAACTTTTACCTCACATTTGAATTACACTTTATTAGCGAATTATTGCTCTTCGATGAAATACGTCCATAATAAAGGCGACTTTTTCGATACCTACATTTGAATTTTTACAAACATAAATCAACATGGAATCAGTCCCACGATGTAATTTGTATTAATAATTAAAAATGTTGCGATTGTTTGAACACATAAATCAAATAAAGCAAGCGAGTATTGAAACCGAAGGATCCCGAAGGAACCCCGAAAGTACCCGAATGCAAAGCGCGGCCGCCGCCGGGTTAGTACTATACTCAGTCGTCTGCGATATTCGGCTATCCGGCCTGTGGCTTGGCCGAATATTCTACTACTACTATTCTACCACTATCCGTCCCATCATCCCATGTCTATTTCAGGATCCAGGGGGGGGGGCAATGGGTGCAATTCCCCCCCCCCCTGAAGCCTGACCGAAGTACTAATACTTCTATAAAATGCAAATAAATAAAGGCATTTCTTAACTATTCAAAAAATTTCGCGCTCGCTACGCTCGCGACTTTTTCACTGTCCGCTTCATAAATAAGGGTAGGTACACAACAAATTTGCCCCCCCCCCCCACTGAACGAAATCCTGGATCCGCGCCTGGTCTATTTGCAATACAATCAATCGGATCTGATTGTGAGAATCGGATACGTAGATAGATCGGATCGGATACTTCAAAGATCGAATACTTTCGGATACGATACCGATACGAAATCGGTTTGTCTGTAGTTTAACTGTCGTGTATTTTAGAAGTCGTTCCAAAACCGAGGTAGGATGAGTTAGAATTTAACTCGTAGAAATGAAAGAGACGTAGCTATTTTGAGAAAGAGAAAGAAATATGATTTTGGAACGCTTGCGAGTGACTCCAGAGTGAAAGAGTAACAAACGTCATCGAAAATAATTCAGAAAGGTTTCTAGCTTTTTTCGGTAGTGTTCTGTCTTAACTTAAATAAGGAATTAGGTAAGTTCATTTTCGCTTTAAGGAAACTAAGTAGTACGTCTTCGAGAGATATAGCTTTAACGGCTTACCATGGACATGTATCATCGGTTTTGAGTTATGGCCTTATGCTGTGGGGTAACTCTGTAGACGCAGAAAAAGAATTTCTAATTAAAAAAAAATGTATTAGAGCAGTTTGCAATACTCATTTTATTGAACCTTGTAGACCTTTATTTAAAGCCGCGAAAGTCTTAACTTTACCGTGTATGTATATAAAACAAATATCTGTGTTTGTTACGCCTTCTATATTAAACACTTTAAATAAAATCTACTTCTTTTTTTATGATCTGCTAAAAAGAGAGTTGTCCAACAAAAAGAGAAATATAACACACCCTACTCAATATCTCCATATAAAATGAGGTTTTGATATCTCTGTATCTAATGCATAGAATGCTTTGATTGTTTACGATAATTTAGTGACGGAGAAAACATTCACCTGGAGCTACTTCACTACGTTTGTGACGCCAAACTTGCGGAGATATTGAGGTGTATTGGTGGACCAGACGAGGAAATGCCTCGAAAGATTCGATAGCTTATATCTTTTTTTCTGTTGCGTCACAAATGTTGCGAATGCGTTACAAATAATCGTTTGCGATTTGTGACAGTGTTCCACGTGTCCATTACGCCAGCGGAATGTTGTAGCTAAGAAGAATGTGAGTATAATAGGGAATTAGAGCATCATTAGGACTAATTGTGCGCCAGCAGCGGAATTTGTGCGTCTTATAATTTCGGAGATATTCATTAAAAATCGATTCCGCCAGGGTCACGTTCCCCCAGCGGCATGATTTGGAAAAAGACGGTCTAGCTCATAACAAAATACATGACTGAGTAGCTTTCGTCGTGTTATAAATGTGCGCAAATAGCGGAATTTGTGCATCTTACGGTTTTCGAATTATTCAAGATTCCGCTGCAGTAACGTTTTTGGGTTTTCTGTATCTCGAAAACGGCTGATAGAAGAAATTTAAAAAAAAAACCACTAGTACACCTTAATTTGTGCGTAATTTGAGCAATGTTAGTTTTTTGAAAATTATGATATTTTTTTAGTAATTAATTTGTTTAGAAAAATCAGGAAATTCTAATTTACAAGGAAACGAGTGAAGTTGCAATCGAATAAAGAGCACTCAAATATTCTTCTAGTAGACCCTAACAATATCTGCAATTGTGGATTGTATTATACAGTCAATTAGTGAGATATACCATTTAATTACGAAATAAAGTTAGCGAAATTTTAAAGATTGAATTTAGTGCTCCCATAAGACTATGAAACATGAAATTTTACATAAAATTAGAGCGTCCTGCTAGCAAGCTTTCCTGTAAGTTTCAGCTTTGAATAACGTTGATTTCAAAAGATTTACCCAAAAGAAGAAAGAACGAACATTTTCCCTATAACCCGACCAAATTAGAATGTATACGAGAAAGCGGCCGCGCCATACAAAAGGATAACCTTCCTAAATTGGTAGCATACAACCAGAACTAATTGGACAATTAAGCAGAAATTTTTTTGATATGATGTTAATATATGTTTTATTATTTGGCGTCGTATTTAAATTAACTAAAATCGGGTAACATCGACAATTTGAACAACAAACTTTTGATGTATCGGCATAAAACTCAAAATGTTTAAGTAGATGCTTTACACATGCTTTTAAATCGTCAATATTTTTTTCTACCTAGTACCATAGAACAAATAGCATACCATAGAATAGCATAGAAGTAATTAGTACTTTATTACCTATATGTGTTGAGGTATATTTCTCACAAAGCAGATATAATCAAATCAATGCTTTGTTAATTTCTGATCAAATTGTTTATCTTATCGCTTTGAACTGAGCTGCGCTTCTCACACAGGTAGCCCCCGGGGCACGGGTACAGTTGATGAGCTCCCCCCGTCGCGCGAGTTCCCGTGTTTTTGAAACCCGTCCAGATGTGCACCCGTCCATGTGGCAGATTTCTGCCATTTGGGCAGATTTGGCTACTAAATTTTAACTCAGGCAGAATAAGCTGACGATTTACAAAAGTTTTTGGCAGTTTTCAAGGAAATACTTTTTTTAAATAGCAATAGAAAAGTTATATATTTTTTTTATGACTTGCTAACTAGAAAATAATTTTAATTAGGTTCTGAGCTAGCAACTTTTGTTTCATGCAAGGTAGTACGGGAATTTCCCGTTTATTAATTTTATGTAGGTGAACCATATACATAATTATTCATAATATCAGGGTTCCACGTAGTGTGGCAGATTTTAGCAGATCTCTTCTTTCTTCTCTCAGAACTCTTCATTGTTTCATTCTTCTTTTTAATTTTTATTTTAACCTTCTCGAACTATTAATCAGTATGCTACAAATTAAACACTACTTAATGTTGATTTTTTTTAATCCTCTGTTTTTAGCCCTTGGCATCATCTCACCTGAGTAATGATGACGCCGATGATGGAAGCGGGCTTACCAAAGAATCCCCAACGCAATGGGGAACTGGCTATCTTCATGCGGGAACACATCCGTGCTGTTAAAATTTATGTTTGGCGGCAAGACTTAGATAAGATACTTACTATCTAGAAATCTTATTACAAGTATCTTTTATAATAACTTCGTCCCGGCCGCTATACGAGCACGTAGGTACTAAGAAAACAATCGTCAATAAAACATTTGCACGCAACTGTACTTACAAAGCTTCCTTGAATATACCTTTCATTTAAGAAGGTTATCCTTTTGTATGGCGCGGCCGCTTTCGCGTATACATTCGAATTTGGTCGGGTTATAGGGAAAATGTTCGTTCTTTCTTCTTTTGGGTAAATCTTTTGAAATCAACGTTATTCAAAGCTGAAACTTACAGGAAAGCTTGCTAGCAGGACGCTCTAATTTTATGTAAAATTTCATGTTTCATAGTCTTATGGGAGCACTAAATTCAATCTTTAAAATTTCGCTAACTTTATTTCGTAATTAAATGGTATATCTCACTAATTGACTGTATAATACAATCCACAATTGCAGATATTGTTAGGGTCTACTAGAAGAATATTTGAGTGCTCTTTATTCGATTGCAACTTCACTCGTTTCCTTGTAAATTAGAATTTCCTGATTTTTCTAAACAAATTAATTACTAAAAAAATATCATAATTTTCAAAAAACTAACATTGCTCAAATTACGCACAAATTAAGGTGTACTAGTGGTTTTTTTTCGAAATTTCTTCTATCAGCCGTTTTCGAGATACAGAAAACCCAAAAACGTTACTGCAGCGGAATCTTGAATAATTCGAAAACCGTAAGATGCACAAATTCCGCTATTTGCGCACATTTATAACACGACGAAAGCTACTCAGTCATGTATTTTGTTATGAGCTAGACCGTCTTTTTCCAAATCATGCCGCTGGGGGAACGTGACCCTGGCGGAATCGATTTTTAATGAATATCTCCGAAATTATAAGACGCACAAATTCCGCTGCTGGCGCACAATTAGTCCTAATGATGCTCTAATTCCCTATTATACTCACATTCTTATTAGCTACAACATTCCGCTGAAGTAATGGACACGTGTTCCACTAATCAGTTTGTGTCTGCACAGGCGCATTGTCCTGATCTCGGGTGGGCCCGACGAAATCCTCGGTACCACCATCTGAGTCGAATTTTATCAAAAGTACTGCAAATTTTACGTCGGACGTTTGTTAGATCTTATTTTTTTCTCCGTCACAAAAGTTTTTTCAAGGAAAACGAGGTCTTCGCTGCCTGGTTTCGAAAATTTTTAGGTTAAGATGTCAAAAGCATTTCCTTGTCTTGCCCTTCAATACACTTGAATTCAAACTTCAGCCGTAGCGGCACAAATGAGCAGAATATGATCATAGGACTTCTTTTAAAAGGCACTAAAGCCTCAAATAATCAAAAAGTCTCTAGGCGTTTAGACAATACGGGGTAATGTAGACGTCTGATCTGACTACGATCTTTTGGCTGATGGATGACATTGACAGCGCGGCATTTTATTAGCGAATCTGACATTTCTTTCATACAAATAGTGTAATTTTTCAAGATGGTGGCGTTAGATGTACATTTCCTCGTATTGTCCAATCGCCTAGAGACTTTTTGATTATTTGAGGCTTTAGTGCCTTTTAAAAGAAGTCCTATGATCATATTCTGCTCATTTGTTCCGCTACGGTTGAAGAAATATTCAAGTGCATTGGTGGGCAAGACAAGAAAATGCTTTTGACATCTTAACCTAAAAATTTTCGAAACCAGGCAGCGAAGACATCGTTTTCCTTGAAAAAACTTTTGCGACGGAGAAAAAAATAAGATCCAACAAACGTCCGATGTAAAATTTGCAGTACTTTTGATAAAACTCGACTCAGATGGTGGTACCGAGGATTTCGTCGGGCCCACCTGAAATTAGGACAATGCGCCTGTGCAGACACAAACTGATTAGCGGAACACTGTCACAAATCGCAAACGATTATTTGTAACGCATTCGCAACATTTGTGACGCAACAGAAAAAAAGATATAAGCGATCGAATCTTTCGAGGCATTTCCCCGTCTGGTCCACCAATACACCTCAATATCTGCACAAGTTTGGCGTCACAAACGTAGTGAAGTAGCTCTAGGTGAATGTTTTCTGCGTCACTAAAACCTAGTTTAACAATAAAAGCATTATATGCGTTAGATACAGAGATATCAAAACCTCAGTTTATATGGAGATATTGAGTAGGGTGTGTTATGTTTCTCTTTTTGTTGGACAACTTACTTTTTAACAGATCATAAAAAAAGAAGTAGATTTGATTTAAAGTGTTTAATATACTAATACCAATGTAACAATTAATTTATGCATTTAACAGGTTTTGGCAGCATGACCACGATATTAGTTACGATTATAGAATACCGCCGGTCGCTTATGCCACAAACACAGCAGCATAATAGTCTTAAGAAAAAAGTATTGCTTGTACTGATACCTTTCTCACCTTATACCTCGCCCCATGTAATAATTATGAAATTCTGAAAAACATTTCATTAAAATATAAAAATTCCGGAGTCTGAGAGGCATGTCCATATTATTATCTACGTTTGTGGTCATTGACCCTTAATCAGTCTACCTACTCTGATCACTGTTATATGGCAAAAATTAGTACTGAAATAGTGCCTCCCACGTGCAAAATTTCAGAATGAATGTTTCAGTAACACCCAAGATATAACGGAAGGTTTTGAGGATGCTAAATGAACGCGTTATTTTGGCAGCCTCATCACATCATGGTTCCAGCAAAACTACGGCGAATTTCGAGATACAAACAATCCAGAACTCCAGAGCTTCTTACATATAGTCAGGATCTCAAGTTTAAAATCTACATACATTTGCGTTTTGTTATTGCATCAGCAACATCATTTTAAGCTTCTCTACAAGAACAATGTTAGAAACTGTGGTAAGTAGAATGAATATGTTTTAATCTAGTGAAAACATAATTTTATACTGTTGTCCTACAAAAATATAAATGAAATACACCCTACTTTTAATATCTTCATACAAATTTAGGTATTGATATCTCTGTATCTAATGCATAGATTGCTTTGATTATTTACGATAATTTAGTGACGGAGAAAACATTCACCTGGAGCTACTTCACTACTTTTGTGACGCCAAACTTGCGGAGATATTGAGGTGTATTGGTGGGCCAGACGGGGATATGCCTCGAAAGATTCGATCGCTTATATCTTTTTTTCTGTTGCGTCACAAATGTTGCGAATGCGTTACAAATAATCGTTTGCGATTTGTGACAGTGTTCCACTAATCAGTTTGTGTCTGCACAGGCGCATTGTCCTGATCTCGGGTGGGCCCGACGAAATCCTCGGTACCACCATCTGAGTCGAATTTTATCAAAAGTAGGTACTGCAAATTTCACGTCGGACGTTTGTTGGATCTTATTTTTTTCTCCGTCACAAAAGTTTTTTCAAGGAAAACGAGGTCTTCGCTGCCTGGTTTCGAAAATTTTTAGGTTAAGATGTCAAAAGCATTTCCTTGTCTTGCCCACCAATACACTTGAATATTTCTTCAGCCGTAGCGGCACAAATGAGCAGAATATGATCATAGGACTTCTTTTAAAAGGCACTAAAGCCTCAAATAATCAAAAAGTCTCTAGGCGTTTGGAAAATACGGGGAAATGTACATGATCAGACTCACAGGTCAGACTTTTTTTTACCCTCGGTTCACTTACTCGGCTCGGTTTTGGAACGATTTCGCCGCGTCATCCCCAAGTGAAATCTTTGGTATTGGAACGCAACCTAGATAGCTCTGCACGCTTTTTTTGCATACAACACTCTCATGCATGTCGCGGGACTTTTTGGCGGGAACTCGCGGCAAGAGTTTGTCATTTTTGTTTTATTATCCGGAAAAATAGATATCGTGGTTTTTAATGCATAATATTGATAGTGTATTGTTCAATAAAGTGCCATTTAAGTGTCTAATATGTAGGATAATGAAATAAAAGTGTGTAGACTGTGTTTCGAGTGCTCTCAAGAAGTCCATGAAATCTTCATCAAAAGTGCTATCATTTTGTTGAAGAATAGAGAAAAAGTTAAAGACGACAGAAATTAATAAATGAGAACTCAAATGAAATAGAAAAATATTTAGAGAAGAGCAAACTACGTAAGAATAGGCTGTATGGCCAGAGAAGCCTTTGCCTTTTCCTTGCAAAAGCAGGAAAGAACCAAACAAAAAAAAAAAAAAAAAAAGCATGTCGCGACACAACTTTATCTTTGACTCCTTTACTCCGTAGAACATTTCATAGTGCTGCTCTCTTTTAGATTTGTATTGACATCTTTTTTGCGTCCTTTTTGAAGGGTGTTGAGAAGGTCAAGAAGAGGTTATTTACGTCAAAAAAAAGTAATTTGGATCTGGTGCAGTGCCGGCAAAAAATTGAATAAATTCAGCATTCAAAATGCCTGGAAAATACAAAATTGTTATGATACGCCACGGCGAGAGTGAGTGGAACCAGAAAAATCTGTTTTGCGGATGGTACGATGCTGACCTCAGCGAGAAGGGTACGTAACTCCTCACCACTTTATTAACACATACCTAATTTCATTTTCCTGAAAGTATTATCTGGTCTATCGATCATAATTTGTCTTGTTTAGGTCGGGAAGAAGCCGTATCGGCCGGCAAAGCCCTCAAAGCTGAAGGTTTCCAGTTTGACATTGCCCACACTTCAGTCCTGAAGAGGGCTCAAATTACCCTGAACACGGTCCTCAAGGAGATCGGGCAGCCTGACCTGCCAGTGGAGAAGACCTGGAGGCTGAATGAGAGGCACTATGGTGGTCTCACTGGTCTTAACAAGGCTGAAACAGCAGCCAAATATGGAGAGGCACAGGTAATTTAAAAATAGTATGTTGGAGGATTTATACTTACTGTTAAATAACTGGAGTGCTGAAGAGTATTATGACACAATTAAACCTTTGATCACCAGAGTCACCTGTAACTTTTGAGCCATGTATGCCACACAATTTCTGCATATGCATACTTGTATGGTTTCATTCCAATCAAAAAAAAGCAAAACGTAAACAAACTTACTATGGATCTGACACATGTCAATGTCATCTGCATACTATGTTTGTTTACCTTTTGCTTTTTTTTGATTGGAATGAAGTATAGATGTCATGTTACATGAACATCATGAATTATATTGTAATTCTCTGTCATTTTAATTAATACTACATGGCTCAGTGTCATAAATCGTAATTTAGATTATGATAGATATTAACTATAGATGGAAGAAAAGCTTTTTAACCCATTGTGAGCTCTTTGTTATTCCTTGACAAATTGGGCCCCCAGCGCCAGGGGCGCCGACTACGTGGGTGCTCGGGGGCTTGGGCACCCACGAGAATAGACAGAAAACTTATCATTTTGGTAGGGTTTTTCACTTATTCCACATAGATTCTAAAATTTCTTAAAGCTCTGCTATTAATCTGAGGTCATTTATAATTTTCGCGCTCGCAACGCTCGCGTTTAGCACAACAGTCGGTTCTACTGTCTAGTAAACACTATTGTAGAGAAGTACGCAAAGAAGGGCGTAAAATTAACTTAAAACTTGTTAAAAACGTAATCACTCTGAGGTCTTTGTATTCATAGTAAAACATTTTTGCGCTCGCTTCGCTCGCATAATTTTGTATATACAACAATCAATCTTGCTGTCTCGTAAATTTCAAATTTAAGGACTCCGCTTCTTTGTTTTGAAATCTAGGTACGCAACTGAACTTCGTAACATATCTTTCACTCGAGCCACCTGTTTCCAAACTTATCCCGCCATTTCTCCTTCTGCGCCCAGTCTATAAGGACTTTACTAGTGGATAAAGGGCCCACAGACGTGGATATCTTAGGGCATCAAATACCCTGCATTGCATGATCCCAATCAAAATGTCAAGTTCCATTTTTTGCCATGACAATACTTAATTTATTTCTTAAAAGTAAAAAAAATACCTATGCTCCGTTTTTTCTAAACTTATACATCCTTTGTACAAGAGCATAAATGGTAAATGTAGCAAACAATCAGACGGATCACCTCATAGTAAGTGATTACCGCCGCCCAAAGACACCCGCAACACCAGAGGAGTCACAAGTGCGTTGCCGACCTTTAATATGGGAGTACCTACGCTCTTTTCTTGAACGTTTGAATGTCGTATCGGTCCGGAGATATCGCATTAGACCAGTAGATCTCGCACTACCAAAAATTTTTGTTAGGGTCGCCATTGTGGGCAGCCACGAGGTTTTCTAAAACCCGGCGCCCCTACCCAGCGCCAACATTGGCTCCAGTCGACCAAATGGTATGAAAATCTCAAATCCTGGTGCCTGTGGCATGGAAACCAGTTGTTGGCCCTAGCCGACTGTGGTGCTCAAAGGGTTATCTTGCTTTCTCGTATGTGTTAGAAATATGTGTTTTATGATACATTCCATTTGGATTTAGCTAGTAGTTTTTGAGTTATTTTTGTCCTGCAGGTGCAAATCTGGCGCCGTAGCTTCGACGTCCCCCCTCCACCCATGGAAAAGGACCACCCATACTACGATACCATTGTGAATGACCCCCGCTACGCTGGAGACCCAAAACCCGAAGAGTTTCCCATGTTTGAGAGTTTAAAGTTGACCATTGAAAGGACTCTGCCTTACTGGAACAATGTGATTGTTCCTCAGGTAAGAAATAGCTCAATTTCAGGCCTGAACCGCATGAACTTTGTTCTGTATCTTCATTTTATTCCTTTATTTCTCTTATAAGATTTCGTATGTCAAATGACCAGTTGTAATTAACATAATTTTTTAATCTAACTCTTTGCCCCATTGCACTTTTTTGATGAAAACTGCTTACAAAAAATTATGGAAGGACAATAATGTAACTGATTTTTAATGCTTGTTTTCTAGATCAAGGAAGGCAAGAGGATAATCATTGCTGCCCATGGCAACAGTCTCAGAGGCATCGTCAAGCATTTAGATGGTAAATATCTTTAATTAGTTATCGGTTTTTTCCTTTTCACATGATTTTGCTACTGGATATCTGGCCCCAACTATTTGGCGCGAATTGTATAAGCGTACCAAGAAAGTTGCACGGATATGCGTGTAAGCCTCTTTATTGAAACTGGAATGAGTGCAAGGTGCTTAATTATATTGTGTACAATCCATATCGTCCTTACTGTTGAGGCAGGGTCTCTTCTCATACCTCAGGATTATTTGTATAGTTACTTGAAAACATCACTTTTTGTTTTTTCAGATCTCAGTGAGTCTGCTATTATGGAGCTCAACCTCCCTACTGGTATTCCATTTGTCTATGAGTTGGATGAGAACATGAAGCCCGTTGACTCTATGGTCTTCCTTGGTGATGAGGAGACTGTCAAGAAGGCTATGGCTGCCGTCGCTGCTCAGGGCAAAGCTAAGTAAATCAGTGTTGCAGTTGTAATTAGTAAATAACATGTCATGTATCATATTTATTTGATTATTTTGAAGGTTTGTTGAGCAAATCTTCAATTTGATTAAATGAAATACCTGAATAAGTATTCAGCTTGGAGTTAGATGTATTTAAGTAGTAAACAACAATTTAAAGTTTTAGGTAATTAAATTTAAATTCAGATGAAATCCTGTAAAAATGAGTCTCAAAAATCTGAATTACAGTATCTTAGCATCACTGAACAATTGGACATATGCCAGAACAAACAAAATATTCAGCATCATACATACCTTACAGCCTACACAAACTAAAGATAAAGATAATTAATACCTTGTTGATAGATAAGAAATATGTACGAATATATTTTTATTTAAGCGTATTATTTATTGAAAAAATAGAATGTAATAAATGTGTTTCAGAATAAATGTTACCAGAAAAAAAACTTAATTTTATTTTGGCAAACTTTCCTTTAAATCTTCCATTGCTGTGTCCATATTAACTTCGGCACTATTGTCTTTCCTATCTGTAGTGAATTTCTTGCCTGTGTATTTTGAAAATGCCTTTTGCTTGCTATTAGAAAATGTAAACTCATTTGTAGTTCGGTCCAATTCCATTTTGTCTTCATTTTTAGCAGCAGTTTTCTTTTTTTGTTTAACATTTTTCGGAGCTTTCGGTTTTAGATCGAATCTGAAGTCCTTCGGTAGTTTGTGGAGTTGCACGCAATGATTAAGGCGTTCATCGGGCGTCATGAATTTTTCTTTGCATTCTTCAATGTAACAGCAGTACTAGAAAAAAGTTTAAAATAAAGTTGATTTACAAGGCGATAACTAGTTAGCGCTTAGATTTTTTTATTAAATTATTTCATTCTTCAATAAAATTGTATTTTCAATCCGGTAACCAAAATTGAACTTGATTGATCGATTTGATTTATTTGTAAATAGAAGTAACAGAGGTGGAACAAAGTTATAAAATTGTGCTCTGTTTGGTACCTTTTTATTAAGAATAATGTTACCAGGCTAATGTTTGGGTCAAATGTGTCATCTTTTGTAATACCGTTTTTCTAAATAACTATCAAAATAAGTTTGAAATCCATACAAATTGATCGTCGGATTGACCATTTTCGAAATGGATAATTCAAAACTTTTTCTCGTTTATTCAAAAAGTATTACTACAAAAGTCACATTGACCCAAATACATATAAGCTGGATATGATACATATGAAATCTTTTTGCTATACACTTAATCAAGTTACGTAATACGTACAGAAGGTTTCTTAGCAGCCAAAACAGCAAAGAACGAGTCGTGTTTCTCCTGTAGATGAAGATCTAGCAGATGGGGCGAGGGCAGCACCTTCTTGCATTGGCAGCAAGTGTACCGGTGGCTCAAGTTATAGTGGTTCTCGAAGTCCAGAAGGGTGTCGGCTGTGAAGTTGCAGCCTGGCACGTTACAGTGTGACTTGATGCTGAAAACATGGCACAGTATGCCTAAGTTAAGTATAAATTTTATATATTTTTCTTTAATATTTTGTAAATGTAACATATTAAAGATAGAGCGCTTTGGGAAACTGTAAGCTCTTATTGTAATGTACCAAATAAAGAAATAACATCGGTTGTTTCGCCACTGACAACGGCACGGGTCGTCGCCCACAATCGCCTCGCTGGCCAGTGGAAAAACGATTCATATATAATATTATAGTTGGGTCCTTTTTAAATACATGAAAATCAAATCATCTGTGGCTTCAAAAGTGGACAATTTTCCCCAAGGAAAATATAATCATTTCGCGAAAAATAATAATAAAGGACTTCGCATACTAAACTGGCAGAGCAGTCAGTTAGTTGATCAAATTTATACTCTCAATTTGCAAAAAAAAAAAAACTGATCCGCTCTTTTACCGGATGTCCCATAGGAATGTGTGAAAACTAATAAGCCACAATTTTTTTTAACAAATAAACGGATCGGCAAAATATGAATGGTTTTCTCTAAAACAAAGTTGTCATTTTTATTTCATGTACATTTTATTTCAAAAAGTTTAGCCTGTATGCATAAGCAAGACTAGCTTCCTTCGTTTGAGTGTTTAGAGAGGAATTGTATTTTGTATTCATTACTGTTTGCTTTTTGAAATTGAACGTTTTATATGTACCTATTTTCATGCATTATGCGTCTCCGATTGCCGTGCCGGCCAGTAGAACGCTTTATTGTATTTACGAAAGAGACTTAATTGGCCGTAGTTATGCCATAACGATCCAACTGACATAAAAAAGCGACTTTAAATCAGTTGGATCGTTATGACACAACTATAATCAATTTACTATATTCTATACAAACGATTGGACTTTTTAAATCGATAACTGTCTGGCCATTTTTTTGCGTCCAGATTATTTTCATGTTTGAGCCTTGATGAATAAACAGTAGAAATCCCAGTAAGCGGGTTATGTTAACAACTCGCATCGTGTCTATAGGTATACAGGGTGTTAAGAAAGTGTATATTCTGTACTTGATTCTGAGTAATCCCTTAAAATCTCAAACGCACTTTTTTAACAATATCCTGTTCTTAAAAAACCTAAAAAAAAACTACGACAGCTTCAACTCATGAAACTGAACAACTTTCCCATTCGAATCTGTACTTATTCAAGTCGCAAAAAAGTGTGGCACATTTGACCTGAAACTGAACAACTTTCCCATTCGAATCTGTACTTATTCAAGTCGCAAAAAAGTGTGGCACATTTGACCGTTCTATCCGTGTAGACGGTGGTTGCCTAGTGTTGCACTTAGCATCACCCACGTATACTGATGTGCCATGCCCGGTAATATTCCCGCAAGACAGAGACAGCGCTCTATAATACATATAGCGCCGTCCCTTAGTAATTTACCCATGGGAATATTCCCAAAATTCCCAAGGATGGCACTATATGCAATATAGAGTGCTGTCTCTGTCTAAGGGAATGTTCCCGGTATCGGCACATCAGTACCCGCGTAGCATACCTAGCATACCTTAGCACAGTGGTTTTCAACCTCTGGGTCGCGACCCCCGGGGGTCGCGAAGTCTTTCTCAAGGGGTCGCGGGTAAAAGAAAAAGTTTATGTTTATGTTTATAGGTCC
The DNA here is from genome assembly GCA_958295455.1 of Coleophora deauratella. Taxonomy (NCBI): domain Eukaryota; kingdom Metazoa; phylum Arthropoda; class Insecta; order Lepidoptera; family Coleophoridae; genus Coleophora; species Coleophora deauratella. Next base: position 3,983,569 of record OY282409.1, on the reverse strand, counting down.
TACACTGCAATGAAAAAATCGATTTCAGTGAGAAGGCCTGTTAATTTTTTAACAATTATTTGTAAAAATGTGATTCATTTTTGGAGAAGTTAATAAGGAAATCATTTTCTAATTGAAGAATATTAAACGTAGTCTTTGAAATCACTAACATTTTGTATGTTTGTGGCCCTAGGGGGGTCGCAAGATTTTTTTAACTTGTAAAGGGGTCGGGTATTAAAAAAGGTTGAAAAACACTGCCTTAGCATACCTATACTGATCCGCCAATTCTGTATGGGATGTTAAAATTTATTTTTCCGAATTGAATACGTACGTTTCTTGGGGAAAGTTGTTAATGAGTAGAAGCTACTCTTTCAGGTATTTTAGAAGGACCCTATATGTATAAGTCGTAAATGTAACCTTTGTTCTTCCTGTTTATACAGAATATTCCTATCAACATTCAAAGGTTGACTGGAAGAGATCCCGATGCACAGCATTAAAATCTTTTTTTAATATCAAAACCTATTTTGTTTACCTAGGTATATTTTCTCTCTGAAGCGGATTTACGAATTTCCTTTTTTTTTAAAAAAAAAACAATAAATATCGGTCGAATTAAATAACGAGAAAAGACTTTTGGAATTCGATGTTATATTAATTTTAATTGTTTTATACCTATATGCAATTCTATAAATACTAACTTCTCGACTAAAAAAAAGGATTTATTTCACAAACTACTTACATTTCGTGACACAAACTCTCGTCGTCCACATCATAGATTCCCAACCTCGGAAGTGGTTTGTCGCCACTAAAAAGATCATCATCCAACTTTCTACGTCCCACACCGTAAGCTTTTAATGATTCCAGTATAAGTATTCTAGGGTCCATTCTTCTGTAGAGTAGTTAAGTTACTGCTGAAATAGTAAGTGGTGGTGTATTTTACAATATTTTCCTGTGAGTAAAAGCGGAAGACGGTAGGTGTATGAAAATTAAAAAGACATGTGAAAATGATAAGTACCGTATGCAGCCCTAAGTGCAACCCCTTGTTGGAAGAATTAGGACTCGTTCAAGGATTTGCTCTTATGCCTACTCCAGTATTTATTTTAAAGTTCGTAAACTTATTTACATCCCAAAATATAACACATAGTTACATAAATTTTACATAGTTATAATTTTATAAATTTAAAAAAAACCGGAACTTTTTCACTTTTCCTTAATATTTTGATACAGTTATTTTTTAATCTACCAGTCGTTTCTATGTATCATCTTTTATTTTTCGTACACAGCTTCTTTGTATTGTACGTGAGGGTAAGCGCACATTTAGCTCGCGTCACGTAAAAAGAGCGCTGGCGGGCGTTCCGAGCGCACAACAGTTCACTCTGACAACAGGATAGCATAATATAAATCGCGTAAGTGTGAAAGAGAGGGTACTAAACGTTTGCTGTCAGAGTGCATCCTCGGAACGCCAGCCAGCGCTCTTTTTACGTGACGCGAATTAGTTATGATATTTTTTTGCGATGTCTACATCAAGAGACGTGTAAACAATCCGCAGTATTTTTGTTTTATTTGTGGTAAAATGTTTTTAAAAATTGTAGAAAATCGGTGACAGATTTCGAAAAACCGCATATACCAACTGCTTTTAAGTACAAGCAAGTGTGTAATTTCGACAAGCCGTGGGTGCCTGAAACTGTTTGTCAAAATTGTGGTATTAGTTTGCGACAATGGACAAGTGGAAAAAGTTCCCTGAAGTTCAAAACCGCCATGATCTGGCGAGAACCTAAAACCACCATGATGATTGTTACTTTTGCCTTGTTGATGTTATGCATTAATTCAAATAATCGCAATAAATGTATTTATTCTGATTTACCATATGCCAAATGACCAACTTTGTTATTTAGTCCACCATTGCACAAAATTAAAAGCTGGAATATTTGATGGACCACAAATACGACTACTAGTTAATGATGAAAATTTTGTTAAAATAATGAATTAAACCGAGTCTAATGCATGGAAATCATTTACTGAGTCAGTTCTTTCATGGTAATAAGCACTAAACTATCAAGACTTAGTCCAACATATGTTATCATGTCTGAAAGATCTTGGTTGCAACATGAGCGCAAAATTTCATTAGTAAACTCTCATCTGGACCGTTTTCCTGAAAATGTCGGCCACTTTAGTGATGAGATGAACCAAGATTGCACCAAGAAATAATTCGTACCACGGAGGTACGATATAAGGCAGATGGGACGTGCATATGATGGGAGATTACTGCTGGAGCTTGAAACGAGACCTACCACAAGCATCTCATTCAAGAAAATCATTAAAAAGATTATTTCATTAACTTTTCCCCATTCCCCCATCCCCCATCCCATTTCAAAGGTCGGCAACGCACTTGTGACTCCTCCGGTGTTGCGGGTGTCCATGGGAGGCGGTAATCGCTTACCATCAGGTGATCCGTCTGCTCGTTTGCCACCTATCACATAAAAAAAAAAAAAAAACTTTCGATTTTTGTTTTTTTATGGTATTCTTTTGTTTCTCTACAAAATTACACATATGCCATATCTCAAAAACTAAAGCTGTCTGTAAAGTAAAACTTTCTGAGTCAGGATGCCAAATTACTACGCACATGAAAGTTACTTAAACTTCCGGAAAAAAAACTTTGTAATTATGTGTAATCATAATCAGTCATCGTTCACCATACCCTTGCTGGTAAATTATAGGTACCTAATCTTGGGAATAAAACTTGCAAGTCATTGTGTTAACTAACATACATAAGTATAAGATAACGATAAATAATGAGTGTGGATGATCGTCCAGATTCATCTTAGAGATGTTCTCTTAATAGTAATATCCGAAATATTAAAAAAAAAAACATTACATGTGCATTAGAATAAAAAGTAGGTATACATTTTTTAAGAAAAGGGTGCATGGTTCTAGTAAAAATGTTACGTCATAAAAATTACGGTAAGTACGCATATTTACCAACTTATACCTAAGTAATTTAATCTGATTACCTATTGAGTCCCAATGTTGACTTGCGTCTTATATGAAATGGTTTGATAGAGCATACGGCGAAGGTAATGCTGCACGTCTACTGCCAGAATAGGAGAGGATGGAATAGACAAAAATTTAAATCTCAGTTTTCACCAAAAGATTCACATTATTGGATATCGTAAATCGCGCTACCTTGCGCTAAATATCAGTCTCGCGTGGCGCGCGGGCCATTGATGAAATAACGACACAACTTAGATTTTTGATATAATTATACATGATGTTATTCCATAGAGTTATTTCGTGGTTTAAATAAAGTAAATACTAGTTAAAAATAAATACTGAGGTTGAAGAAGCAGCAGTACTGACGGATGGCAGCACATAAGAGGCGCGAGTGAAGCGAACTACCGCAAAAAATCATAATATATTTTTTGAATGTTTAAACTTCCCCCGCCTACAGACCTGTAGTTTTATAAGTACACAATTTTTGAATTATAAGAAATTACCATATGTACCTACCTAGTTACCTACTTGTATCATCACATAAATGGCGAGTCTCGTAATAATGTTACCAAAATGACCCTATCTAAATAATATCCAATAAATGATAAAATGTTGTTTTGCTGTAAGCACGGCTGTAAGAGGTAAGACTCGCGAATAATTGGTAGGTAAATTAAATATTTAGGGCCTACCCACTCTATTAATCAACATATAGGTACCTACCTAATGTCGTCAGCCGGTTTAGTTCGGATTTTCGGATAATGTAGAGTTACGAATCGCGTACATATCCGAACGTCTCATCATTTAATTATGTATACAAAACGTGAGTGAGTGATACAACGCTACATTCATTCATACAAAAAATGACATGACGTAAATAGGTTATATCATACACATTTATTATTTATACATACATTAGTACGTAACTTTATGACTTCAGAAGTAACGGACATTAACAAGTTATTTTTTAAAGGTATTTATCTTCGGCAATAATTAATATATCGTTGAAAGTCGTTATACTTAGATGATATTAGAGAAAACTTGCAAAATAACAAGTGTTTACAAAGAACAAGTGTTTACAGAAGAACAAAGTGTAAAACTGTATAGTGTTAAAACACTAAGTGTTATAAGGCTGTAAAAATGAGTGAATTAAGGCGCCGAAAGGTAGGAACAAAGTTTACTTACTGAAATTGAGTTTCCTTTATAGAAACAAATGTGCTCAACTTGGTATTATGCTTAGGATCATACACCAAGGTACCTATTTACGTAAGTGATGCATGCATTAAGTCTTTTCTTTATAAATCAAATCAAGCTCTCTGCTGAAAAAGAAAACAAGTGTGACATTTTGATTTGGCATCTGGTGATCCAGGAAGATTTAGAGAGCGTTCCAGAACATACCTGTGCGAGTACTTATTAACCAAGTAGCAGGCAAAGAGAATATAAGTAGCAGGATAGATCTTTTAAGTGTGAAAGGGATAGAATTAAAAGGTAAATGTTGGGTAAATGGGTACCTAAATCCATGACGGGTAGAATGGACTCTACATGGGTGAGGCCGTTATTTTTTGCTGATTTGGTGAAAAAAAATCTCCGCAGTCAGTAATTTCAAAAGTAGGACATTTATTTTATTTTGGATGATTTTATCGGATTAAGCAACAAAAGGGCTCTACTGGACACTACAATCATTTAATTTCAGTAATTAAACAAAAAAGATATTTCAAACGAAACGTGATAAAATGAAGAAAAATTACACTAAAACTCCTATCCGCCAAAGAAGAGGTGCACTTTAACTGTCGCTGTAGTAAAAAATACGATAGTTTTTGAGATATGGCTGATATTTTAAGAATACCCATCTATATGGCTATCATTGCTCTTAATTGTGCAATGTCTTTCCTAAGACTTTATTTAAAAACTTTTCAAATTTTTAGTTTTGTCATAAAACTGTAATTATACGTCACTTTGTCAACGTCACCAATATTATTTGTATCTATCAAAGTTTAGCGTTAGGGAGATTAAAATCAGTAGGTGGCAAACACTGGCTTTGGATTGTCTATGGACAGTTGTTTGATAGCGGCAATTTTTTTGACAAAAGACATGTGACTGTTAGTTCAAGTAAAACGGGCACGCTTGCTTCGGCGGAAGATTTTTGTGTATAAAAATGTAAGTTTCAATGTTTTATTAAAAACTATCAGTGTGCTATGTGTGTCAATATGTAAGCTATGTTTAATACTAAAATACAACTGTAATAGTACGTTATTTGCAGAGAAGTAACTTGTTTTCTCAACGCGACGGTAGCGGAGAAGTAAAAAAACGCCACCATTTTGTTACTTCAACGCCACCAGTAGCGTAGATATTCGTCACCTCTTCTACACCACCAAATAAAGGAGAATATTCACTTGTTTTTTGTGCATAAACTAGACGTGTAAATAATCGACGCAAATAAAAGCATAAACGCTGTAACCGACAAACTGTAAACTTCTTTCAACGTTGTAAATTTTTTTCGTTAGTCGTCGTAGGGCTGCACGGCCCGGACCATGAGACAGTTTTTTATTTATGAAGCGGACCAGACACTATCAGTAAATCACATCACACTATCACAATAATGACAGTATTTTCATCAGTATACCGTCATTCCATCGTTTAGTATGCGTCAGACCATCAACAGAGAAATTGTTGGATTTCCCATACAAAATTGGCGGATCAGTTGATCAATTAGTAGGAGTCTAAATATATATTTTTTTAATTAAGCATAGGTCCTTAGATTTTTTCAGTTTTATCAGTAGAAGCCACTGTTAATTTTTTCCGGTATTATTTACAATAAAATACAATAATGATTGATAGTGAATAGTATTAAAAAAAGTATTAGTTGTTAAAAAGTTTAGTTAGACAGTATAAAAATTGGCATGTGTAGGTGTTCCTTTACAATTATTCGTCACTATTATACGTCACTCAACGTCACCGACGCGTAGAAGTGTCTACGCTACCAACATAATACTTCTGCGCCATATTAGCAAAAAATGGCGGCCTGACCCACATATATTGACATTTAGTTTTGTTCCTGAACCAGCGTTTTCGTCTTGCGGGGGCTGATGCGGGGTGAAGGGGAAGGCATGTATTTAAACAAATATCAACTTTGTGTGATAAGCATAAGGTTGATGTATTTAATGGTGTACGTTACCCCAGCCAGAAAATGTCGAATTTCGTCATTCGAGTGTAATATATGTATAATTAGTTGTCCAGCTCCTGTAATTGTTGCGCATATTTTTGAATTTGTTCTGCTGATAGTTTTTTAGTTATTTGCCAAAAACATATCTGGCTGCGGTAACGTTACCCCAGCCAGACTATTTTTGATTTTTTGGGTATATTAAAATAAAAATTAGCTAAATAATTAGTAGTCTAGACGAAGTAAATGTTGCGACTTAATTTGTGCTGATACGTTTTACGGTTGCGAAGTTATTCAAATTCCGGCTGGGGTAACGTTTGCAGGTTTGCTGGATCTCTGAAATGGTAAAGCGCACATTTATAATTTTTCGTATACCACTTCTTATGAATTAGTTCTAATTTGTTCATCAATAAAAAAACAACAATAATGTACCGTTTAAGAGTTACATAAATAAATAGAATTTTCCTTTAAAAGGTCCTAGCACGACGAATAAGAGCTCTCAAGACTCACTCAAAACGTTATTTTGTAGCTTAAAGCTGCCTTCAAATGTTTGTGAATTTTTATAAGTATACTGTAAGTAATTAATAAGTTATGAAGAAATTTAATTCAGTTGGGGCTACGATACGCAATGGAGTTGTTTGATCGTCGATTGACAGAGTTTCTTGTGGTTTTTTCATCGATATGGGAAACATTAGATAAGGTTACTCGCCCTGTTTGTTTCTGAACCAGCGTGTTCGTCTTGCGAGGGCTGAAGCGGGGTGAAGAGGGAGGCATTTATTTAAACAAATATCGGCGTTGTGTGATAAGCTTAAGGTTTATGTATTTAATGTTATCTACTAGCGACATCTAGCGACGAGTAGGGAGGCATGTATTTAATTAATGTTATCTACTAGCGACATCTAGCGACGAGTAGCGTAGCATCACTATAAAATGACAAAATATTCATAAAATAACAAGAATAAAGTGATAAGAAATGTTGCTGTTAGTTTTGTTCTTTATTTTTTTATTGTTTTAGCACATTTCACTGCTCTGTAAGACATATTTTCATTTAAACACGGGATGTTTACTCGTCGCTTGTCAGATTGCGAATGGTGCGCGAAAAGGCGGCGCTACTCAACATAGGGGAGCAAACCACTATCAGCGACTACGCTGTCGTGGAGTATTAACCACATCTAATTGTTCTCTTATATCGATGGGTTTTTTAAACTGAATGTTACGTCAACAATTAGTTGCCTAGTTCAATTTCGTAACTTTAAAATTTCAGCGTTCTACATTGAATAATTAACGAGATAATCGAAAAAGAGACATTGTGAAGTGCATGACCGCGGTAACCCGACCAAATTAAGATGGTCACAGAAAAGCGGCCGCGCAGTACATTACTCTAGCATTTTGTAATTTATAGGGTAGCGTTACGAGTTCTATACAGATGCGTACACAAGTGTAAATAAAAATTATTTTTATTAATGCAAGTCGGTAGTAGGTAAAGATGACATGGAAGGGTAAAGATGCCGTGTTTGACGGTATCAATATATGTATTGTCAACTCGTGACCCGCCCCGGCTTCGCACGGGTGAATGCTAATATTATGCATGTATTATACAGGGTGTAACAAAAAGGTGTGATAATACTTCAAGGTGGGCTTTTACCCATCAAACTGAACAACTTTTGTTCTACAACTTTGTTCAAATCGCAAAATTTTTTTTTGACTTTTCATACAAACTTGATTCACCAGCTGATCGATTTATATGAAAAGTCCAAAAAAAATTTTGCGATTTGAACAAAGTTGTATAACAAAAGTTGTTCAGTTTGATGGGTAAAAGCCCACCTTAAAGTATTATCACACCTTTCTGTTACCCCCTGTATACATATAAACCTTCCTCTTGAATCACTCTAAGATTAAAAAAACAGCATCAAAATCCGTTGCGTAGTTTTAAAGATCTAAGCATACATAGGGACAGACAGACAGCGGGAAGCGACTTTGTTTTATACTATGTAGTGATATACTATCATCACTTGAAAATATTGTCAGTATTATTGGAAGTGTCTGGTCCGCTTAACAATTAGATACATAAAGAAAAAGAATTAAAATCATAGAATGTTTATTATAGCTCGGGGTAGGAGTTTATTTTTCACTCAAACGATAATGTACGCGTCTGTATCTTATTTGTGAGATTATTATACTACATATTTTAAAAGGTAAGCATAATGTACTGCGCGGCCGCTTTTCTGTGACCATCTTAACTTGGTCGGGTTACCACGGTCATGCACTTCACAATGTCTCTTTTTCGATTATCTCGTTAATTATTCAATGTAGAACGCTGAAATTTTAAAGTTACGGAATTGAACTAGGCAACTAATTGTTGACATAACATTCAGTTCAAAAAACCACAAGAAACTCTGTCAATCGGCGATCAAACAACTCCACTGCGTATCGTGGCCCCAACTGAATTAAATTTCATCATAACTTATTAATTACTTACAGTATACTTATAAAAATTCACAAACATTTGAAGGCAGCTTTAAGCTACAAAACAACGTTTTGAGTGAGTCTTGAGAGCTCTTATTCGTCGTGCTAGGACATTTTAAAGGAAAATTCTATTTATTTATGTAACTCTTAAACGGTACATTTTTGTTGTTTTTTTATTGATGAACAAATTAGAACTAATTCATAAGAAGTGGTATACGAAAAATTATAAATGTGTGCTTAACCATTTCAGAGATCCAGCAAACCTGCAAACGTTACCCCAGCCGGAATTTGAATAACTTCGCAACCGTAAAACGTATCAGCACAAATTAAGTCGCAACATTTACTTCGTCTAGACTACTAATTATTTAGCTAATTTTTATTTTAATATACCCAAAAAATCAAAAATAGTCTGGCTGGGGTAACGTTACCGCAGCCAGATATGTTTTTGGCAAATAACTAAAAAACTATCAGCAGAACAAATTCAAAAATATGCGCAACAATTACAGAAGCTGGACAACTAATTATCTATTACACTCGAATGACGAAATTCGACATTTTCTGGCTGGGGTAACGGACACTATTTAATGTTATCTATTAGCGACATCTAGCGACGAGTAGCATCGCTAAAGTTTCACCCAAAATCATGAAGAAATTAGTGTGGGGATAGGGCTCGATTATAGATTCAAAAAGTTTTGTGTATCGCAATATTTGGTTTATTATACTGATGACATTATATTATACAGGGTGGGCTATTTAGATAGGTCAGTACATAACTCTGAAACGAACATACGAAGAATTGTCCTCATGTCATCGATTTTAGTGACAAGAAAAACTGTATTCATAGATTAAGAAAACTTGTACTCAATTCGGGAATCGAACACGGACGGACTCGGCAGATATCACACTGCATCGGATTCCGCTCCGGTGTGCGGTGATGCGAATTTTTACTTGACATTGTCAAAGGAAAAAACCGCAGCACCGCACACCGGAGCGGACTCCGGTGCAGTGTGATATCCGCCATAAGGTAGCAAAAATACTTATTTTGCAAAATAATTACTTTGAATTTTGCAGTGGAGATGTCTATGTTTTCATTTGTAATAGGGGTCCATTTTGTTAACAGGAGCTTATGTACTTACGCTATCTGTATGTGTTCGGAAATTAATTAATTCCAGAATGATTGAGAATATTCCACAAAATTTTAGTAGACTCGAGATTTTCTTTTCTGCTCAATTCAATCCCCCTGTCTCTACCCGGACATCACTCTGAGCGGAGACACGCGCGGTGTAAACAAAGGTACTTAGTTCAATCGTGGGATCCCCGACTTAGAGCGGGGTGATTGATATTGTAAGTAATTTGATAAAAATTTACGTTACAAAAATGGCTAATATAGCAAAAACATATAGTTATGGTATATAATAGTGGAAATCTGTAAAGGCTTTTTTGTTAAATATGTCTTCATCAAGTATATGTAACACTATAGAAGCTGTTCATTTCCCAAAGAAAATAAAATGAAATATATAAGGGATTATTTGTTGTTTTTATCAAAATATGTGATGATTTCCAAGATGTTTACAGATTGTTTTGAAATGCCATTTTATCTATCCACTTAAAATCTAATTAAGTAATCTAGTACTGAATATGTCTTTGAGGAATTTATTCTCAAGATCATCTGCTACTAATCACGATGTAGGTATCTTGAAATGTAGGTACAAAAATAATCTGTTTGTCTCCATAATAATCATCACGTATTTTGTCAAAATAAAAAAATCCGTGTAGATATAGTCGATATTGATATCGTTGTCCCTATCGAGTGGCGACCGCGCACCGGAGGACGCAGTGTGGGCACAGGCCCCCGACTGGGTGGAACGACAACATGAAGGTTGCGGGAAGCCGCTAGATGCGATCCGCACACTATCGGTCGTTGTGGAAATCCTTGGTAGGCCTTTATCCAGCAGTGGACATCTTTCGGCTGATGATGACGAATGATCATCGTTGTCCCTATATTTTTTTGAATTTTCAATAAGCCATTGATATTGTGAGTAATTTATTGAAAACAAATGTGTGATAAAAATGCACATTACAAAAATGGCAAATACATAAAATATCAGCAAATTCATATAGTTGTGGTTTTATCAATAAAGGATTGATTGTTGTTTTTATCAAAATATGTGATGATATTGAAGATGTTTACAGATTGTTTGAAATGCTATGTTATTTATCTAGATGAAATCTAATTATCTATTATTGAATACGTCCTTGAAGAAATTCAGTTTCACTTATTATAACCACCATTTAGGTGTTTTGAAATGTAGGTATAAAATAATCTGTTAAAATTATACTACCACCCCTTCAAGGTTTTTTCGTGACAAAAAGTAGACTGTTTAAGGTCCTATCTATCTCTATACCATACTTCATCAAATTGGTTCAGCGGTTTAAGCGTAAAAACGCAACATACAGACAGAGAGAGTTACTTACGCATTTCGAATATTTTAAGTATGACTATCGATATATCATAATCATAATCGATAAACAAATCGTCACTAAATGTCAGTCGGTATGTCATTTAGTTTAATTATTCAACGGTAGAGGGCTAACGGTTTCATTTTCTTTTTAGATCTTACAGCAAATGATAGATGGCGTGAATGATTTTTTTTAGTTCTTTAGAATAGAGTCCATATTGGAAAGAAATTTTTAAAAGAACGACATCTATTGTTGAGTAGTAAAACCTAATGACATTTATTTGTGACATTAATGACATTAATTTGTGATGTAGAGGTGCACTAAATCATGACTAAATCGAGCGATTTGTTAGAATACAAATTTAAAAACTCGGAAATCCTTTGTTTAAAGTCAACAGGTTTCATGTCACGGGTATGAATTATACGATATAAATTTAAATAACTCAATTTGCAGGTACAACTTAAAATCATTGTAAAGATAATTACATTTTTAGATTGAATAATTTATCATCGACAAACACTTTTTCGATAAAAAAAACATCTCTATTTACAATAACAAAGCGAAAATTATAAATTACAAAATTATCACAAAATAACAAGAAATAAAGGCTACCCTGTGATAGGAAACGTTACTGTAAGTTTTGTTCTTTTGTTTTTTATTGTTTTTGCACCATTTCATAGCACAGTATGACATTTTTAAAATTTTAAACGGAGATGTGCACTCGTCGCTTGACAGATTGCGAATAGTACTCAACATAGGGGAGCAAACCACTATCAGCGACTACGCTGTCGTGGAGTATTAACCACATCTAATTGTTCTCTTATATCGATGTTTAAAAGCCTCATCAATCATCATGGTTCCAGCAAAACTACAGCGAAAATCGAGACTAAAATAATGTAAAAAAACTCTGTCTAACCAAATAGTGCCTTCTGATTCAAAAAAGTGCAAAACTCTATAGCTTGTTATTTAATCAGGATCTCTTTGAAATCCACATACATACACGCGTTTTGGTACGGTTTGGTAGCTAGTCTACTAGCTTCACATCCGGAGGTCGCGTGGGCTTGATTTCCGGCAGGGTCAAATTTTACAGCACTCTACGATTTGGTTGGTGATAGTAGATGGACATTTCCTGAGCCCGCCTGGCTAGCTATCATCATCTTATCTGAATCTTGCCGCTAAAGATCAATGTTACTAGCATTGATGTTTTCTGGCATGGAGATAAAATAGCCAGTTTCCTATTGAATTGGAAAGTCCGCTTCCATCTTCGGCATCATCGTCACTTACCTACCACCAAGCGAGATGATGCCAAGGGCTTAACAATTCTGGTTTAAAAAAGGTGCCCATTAATGGGTGAGGTGCATTTTTTTTTCACTTAATGGTGTGTCGCTTTAGATAGAAACCTAAAAATTCCTTTATTCTTTTATACACTATTGAGGCACTTTTTATGGATATAATCAGAATATCGAAATTTTACGGCAAGGCTGCCAACTTTACGCACATATTCTCATACATTTGTATGTGATTTTCATTATTTGTTGACTGTCTACAGTAGTCTACACCATGTATTCAAACCTTAAAATATTTTACGAAATAAATTACTAAAAATAAAAAAATGGTACCTATCCGACTGCAAACTTGCGATTAAAATAGGCATTTTCGTGGATCCTATTTCTAGATTATTATCCTATCTAACAGATCGGATCAATAAAAAAAGTATGAGATAAAGATAAATTTACTTTATTCTTTATTGCACACCAAAAAAAACAGAATGGAAACAAAAAATAGTTAAAATGTGTACGAGCGAGACTGCGAGATGTTGTTCTGTACATACGAAAGAACCCAGGTATTTTGTAGGAGGAAAAAGCTTTAGCACCTGGCAACCCTAATTACAAACGTCAGTGTGAATTCTTGGCAAAGGTGAGATTTCACGATCGCTTACAGAATTTTGAAAATGACGGAATATCGCAGTAATTCGTCATAATCATTTAGTTATTGTGTATTAAGTGGTTGTGATCTTTATCATTACAACCCGTTATGGGAAAATATAATACATATAAGTATTTAGAGGTGAGTGTATATTGAAGCGATGTTTTTATTTACCTTTGCCTTTCGGAGTTAGCTTCTTAAAGGTGAATTCTTAAATTGTTATTTGTTACATATAAAACTCGTGGAGTTTGTAACTCACCTACTCAAAGGCTTCCTAATTAACGGTAAAACTAAAACTATGCTTTTATTGTTTCGTTCAAAATGGTCCATTGCTAACACAAGGCAAAATGCAACAAAAAATATTGGTCAAAAATATGAGTACTTATAAATAAAGTACACTCTTTAGTTTGGTATTCTTTTTTAATAATATAACACTGCTATAAATATTAATTAACTAGATATGTACAATATTATTGTAAAAGTACATGTTTTTTTTAGTTTGAGTCATTTTAATAAGAATATATTTTGACAAACTTAAAGTGAAATATACATAGCAGAAATGTATAATAAAAATGGAATGATAAGGTTTTACATTTTGTTTTTTATTACTTCTACTTATTTTTTATCAGAAGAATTGGTTTTATGTGCACTCTAAACTTTTGATTAGAAATGCAAATACACAAATGAAAAATATTTGAACTCCAGTTGAACTATTGAGTTGAACTATTGAAATGTCATTTTCTATGGATAACTAATTTATGTATAATATGATTAAAAAGGGTGTCTTTAAGATAATTAACTTTATTTTTGATTCACTTCTTATTATTTTCATTGAGAAAATATTGGTGCATTACTAAATTTAGTACTAAATTACTTAGATCAAATCTAGATTTAGGTCAAAAAAATATCATTTTTGTACATTTTTTACAGATTCATTGTAGATATCAGTAAGCTGTCTATAACAATTATATCAAAACATTGTATAGACCTAGTAAACTATTGAGTGTACATATTTTTGGAGTGTATAAAATATGTAACACCGCATGTTAGGAACTTCATTACCTATGGTACTCGGTAGACAAATAAATATGTTTTAAAATAATATGTAAAGTATGTTTTTAAGTAAAAATGCTTGAAGTTTGAGTTGAGGTGTGTAGAGTAAGTGAAAGTTTTTTTTTTTGACAGTACTTAACAATTATAAATGTACAAAATAATCTGGCTCGCAATACCTTTAGTTCCAACAGGAAAGTGGTATATTTTTCTCAAAACTGGCTCTTATGATTTCAATGAAACATGCTACTGTGACTTTCTTTTTCTTTACCAGTTAAGTTCTTGGCCGTCGAGTAACTGATATCTCACCTACTCCTGTGACTATATATGGCCTATGTTGAAAGATGAATTGATTTATGTAATAATTAAATTTTTGTTCCAGAAATGGAACAGAAACTAGGTAGGTTTTTTCTCCAAGTGAATTTAGACAAGCGCTCTTTGGATAAATTAAATTACTCCATTAAGGCAACTCATACCGACATAGTTCATAATGCTGCAATTAATTTGTATGTGTATCTTCCCATACCTTGAAAAAGGTAGGCCATACTTTGTGCAGGGGGGCCAAATCCAAATTGGTGGAGGTAGTGGGTCTAGTGGCCAACACAAGTTTCAAATGATTTTAAGCCTTCTAGGCTTCCATCTAGTGATACCAGCCAGTACCAAAGGTACCAGCTATATGGCTTAGCGTGTCTTGCGAAGCAGAAAAATGATAGAATTAAATGCCACTAAAAGTTCAACCCATTCAGGTTATGACCGTGTCTGCAGTCAGTTAACCTGCGTGATCGATGCGACCTCGCAAGGTCTATTTGTTTATTATTCAATTCCATTTCAAAGGTCGGCAACCACTTGTAGTCACAAGTGTGCCTCTGGTGTTGTGGTTGTCTGTTGGCGGCGGTAATCGCGTACCATCAGGTGATCCGTCCGTTTGCCACCTATCATATAATTTTTTTTTGTTTTTCAGTTAATCCCAGAACCATCACAAGTGACGGTCCGCTCAAGGAGTTTGAAGCAGCCTCGGCGGTTAAGGAGATTGTTTATATTCCTAGTGATTCTTGTGCTGTTCGGCACTTACTTCTTTGGTAAGTGACATTTGACAATGTGCTTGGACTTATTTGTAAAATTTTTAACTTTTCATTCAAGCTTAACTCACATACACACAAAATTAATCAAATTAAAAAAATATCTGAGTTTAATATGTTCCGAATTTAAAATGCTTAACTTTAAAACTTGTAGATCGATCGTTGGTATGTCATGCATGACATGAATTTCAATATTTGTAATTGCAACTTTCATAATCTAGGCTGTAAAATTAATGGCATGCACCTCAATTTTAGTACTTCCAACTTCCTTGAATATAATAGTATAGGTATACCTACCTGTACTATTATATTCAAGGAAGTTGTGAATTCTAATTCAGAAATCGGGATTTTGGAGCACCACTACTTAAGTGTCGCCCTGTAGATATGAGCCCCGAAGAGGCTCCATTGACAGCTTGCTTAATACATATATCTGATGAAAGAAGAGGGGAGCCCACGCAAAAAAAAAACAGTCTTGATAATCAACTAAGCAAGTAGTAGTCCCCTACACTTGTACTTGTTAGAAAGAGTAAAAATAGTCCTTAGTGAGCCTGAACTTAGACTATTTTTTTACCAGTGCAATCTATATTTTTAACCGACTTCAAAAAAAGGAGGACGTTCTCAATTCGTCGGAATCTTTTTTATGTATGTTCACCGATTACTCGAAGACGCCTGTACCGATTCGGAAAATTCTTTTTTGTTTAAAAGGGTATACTTCACAGGTGGTCCCATATAAATGTTATCGAAATCGAATCAGCGGTTTTTGAGAAAATCAACATAAACATGGCAAAATTGGAGTTGTTGCGATTGAAGTCGGTTGTTTTTTAACCGACTTCAAAAAAAGGAGGAGGTTCAATTCATCGGAATCTTTTTTTTTAAATATTGTTTTTTATGTATGTTCACCGATTGGAAAATTCTTTTTTTGTTTAAAAGAGTATATTCACAGGTGGTCCCATATAAATTTTATTGAAATCGATTCAGCGGTTTTTGAGAAAATCAACAAAAACATAGCAAAATTGGAGTTGCTGCGATTGAAGTCGGTTGTTTTTAACAAGGTTCGGAACCGGTTAACAAATACCGGTTAATTTCGTTCGAATTTCGGTTAACGATTCCGTTCAGGTTAAAACCGGTTTCCAGCTTAACCGGTAAATTTGAATAAAATATCGGTTAATCAGGAAGCGGTTTTCTAACCGAAATAAGAACTAAATTAACCGGTTAAAACCAAACTTAGTCAAGTACAGGCGCGTCGCGCGGGTGCCACTGCCCGAGTCTTCTGCTCACTTTCTCGCACGCTTTCAATTGATCGCACGCGGCAAACATGCCTACAAAGTCGCATATTCTTCAAATTAACCGGTTAATTCCGTTCGAACGAAAAAATATCGGTTTTGGTTAAACCGGTTAAATATACCGGTAACCGAAACCTGAACGAAACCTTAACCGAAATTATTTCGATATAGGGGTCAATGACCGAAACCGGTATTTTCAAAAAACCGGTTTCCGAACCCTGGTTTTTAACGTATTCTGCGTGGTCAATTATATGATTATAACCTTCTCTCAGTTCAGTTGTATTTAACATACCTACCTGGTTCTTCGTTTCGATATTAACATCACTATTCAATAAAACTGTTAGGTGGGAGAGAGAGAAATGAATTCAGTAAAACCTGTTTTCAGCCTACGCATCCAACCATGAATATTAATAAAACATATACATACATGTATACATGTAGATGTTATTTTTGCTCAGTTGTTCACCTTTCGTATCTAGTAATACGAAGTTTTGTATAGCGCCGCCGACGCATGAAGAGAGTACAATTGAGCCATTAAACCTGAGACCATTGTTTTCAGTCTTACGCAAACTTCTTACACCCGACTCCTTCAGGTTTACCCAGTTGTTTCGCGCAAAGAGATTTCATTCAGTGTATGTATTTCTCAGCTTAGTCTAACCAGTTTTTAAATAGTGATTTTGACTTTTGAGGTTTCTTGGAAGATGATGAATCGACAGTTAGTGCGTACATTTCCAATATTGATTGCAGGTATATTTAAGTGTAGTTTTTTGGATTTAAAAATATTTTTCTCTGTTAGGTTTTCATAGTAAGGTATTTATGGTTGTATGAACGTAAGGTGGTTAAGTCAACTGGGTGATATGATAACTTATAAAAAAGTTGTTTTAGAATCGATCTGATGGAAAGGCTATTATTCCATAATATAGGGTGACTTTAGGTTCCTTAGGGAAAGTTGACTGTTATCATTTTTTTGTTGTTATTTTATTATATTATATTATTATATTATATTATTTTTTAATATTTTGTTTTGTTAATTTGTCATTGAATAATAAATAATTCATCTACTGCTAAGAAGAAAATTGTATTTTGTAAGTAAATATTGATAGTTAGTTACGTAAGCTCTTTTTTGCCTGAAATACAGGAATACCTAGTTCAGGCACGTGTGTTTTCTGTACTCTAATAATATGTTTAGTTTTTAGTCATTATCTTGTCAATTAAGTTTTCTTTCAATAAATATTATTATTATTATTATTATCATGAGCACATGCATAACCTTTCGTATCAGAACTAATTTAAAGTCACCCTATATAAAGGACAAAAAGGAATTATTTTGAGGAATATGTAACGACTTATACTTTTTTTATTATAATAATATCAAAAAAATGCTGATTTTTATTTTAGCATATTCTACATAAGAAATCAATCTTGTATTTTTTTTTAATTGACTGCTGCCATTGTAATCATAGTATATATACATCACATTTTTAGAGTAGTAATAGTATCTTATATTGTAAAAATAAAAGTGACCCAATAGATCTGAACTAACGCCTAATGAATACCTCCTTCAGTATCGCTGAGATGTCAGTGGCATTTCTATTATCAGTTCATTGCTTATCTGAATATGTAGGTAGGTATTTACTGTTCTAGTAATAATTGTAACTACAGTATAGTGATATACGGTGAAGATGCTCCTACGAATTGTAAAATTTGGTTTATGAGGGAAGTTACGTGTTCTTCACATTTTTAACCGACTTCAAAAAAAGGAGGAGGTTCTCAATTCGTTTTTTTTTTTTTTTTATGTATGTTCACCGATTACTCGAAGACGCCTGAACCGATTTGGAAAATTCTTTTTTTGTTTAAAAGGGTATACTTCACAGGTGGTCCTATATAAATTTTATTGAAATCGATTCAGCGGTTTTTGAGAAAATCAACAAAAACATAGCAAAATTGGAGTTGTTGCGATTGAAGTCGGTTGTTTTTAACGTATTCAGCTTGGTCAATTATTCGTATAATTTACACTAATGTGATTGATAGAACACAGTTTAAAAAAAAAAAAAGAACAAAACGAAACATTTCCAATGACCTTTTTTCTAATGACGAACGTAAAAATAGGACCAATACGTAAAATAATGACTGTAAAATGTAATAAATTGTACAGCCACTTTGGATACTTTTTCGCATATCCTTTTATCATTTGGCACATGCATAACAGGATTGTTATTGTTCATCACAAATCATATTCTTCTTCTTAACGTCTGACAGCTAAGTTTTGACAGCAAAAAGTATGTAAATGATGTATTGGGCAATGTTTTTGTGCAAATTAAAATTTTCCGTATTATTGCGTATTTAATTTATCCGGGTCAAATCACACTCGGTTTATTATTTAATTAGAATTAATTGTAAGTCAAATTATAGTGATCTTTAGTTAATCTAGAATTTAATGGATTTTAGGGAGCTACTAAATATAAATAAATAAATATCCAGGAGAAATCGCACACAGTCATGTATCCCCAAACATTGATTCCCTGTTTTATGGAAACCAGAGACTGATATACATACATAGATAGGATTAAATACATATTACACGATACATAAACAAACAATGCATTTAAATACAAACAGACACAAGGCTAATAAATAATAATAATTTTATATTTCCATCATGGTGTTTGTTAATTTATATTTAATATATTTTTAATGTCTATTCTGTACTTATCTCATATTTGGTCATGTCTATTTTGTAGATACCTCTCAAGACGTTAAATGATAAACTACTTATAACCCACAAGTCAGCTGTGTCACACACGCACTTAGGATCATTAGACTTTTTGTTTTATAATTTACAAATTAAAAGTTTACCTACTAAATACGGTCATTGAGTTGATTTTAATGTTTTAAAACTCAGTGTAATGTTAACACAGGAGTTTCTCAAGTTGATTGTGCAATACGCAAAATGGCAGTTAGTTTTTACAGGTATTTTAATTACATTGTTGTTTCTGAAAAAGATTTTACGGTTCAATAATTACGAAAGCGTCTTTTTGAGAGATAAGTGAATGCAGTGGTATTCATGAATTGGAATACCAGTAGGTAATGTTAGATTCGTCACCCCGTCGTGACCAGAATGACATAAATAAATGTTTTTTTTTTTTTATTTCATTGTACTCAACTGCAGCGACACAGCGAAAGCTTATGCTGCTGTTATCGAACACACATGTCTAAATTTTTTGTTTTTGTTTTGAAATTAATGTTTTTTCATTTAATTTCCTTTCATTTTGTAGTTGCGCCCATCTCCAGACTAGACGCAGGTTCAAAAATAATGTAGGTCCCAATGCGCTTCCCTGAGGCACGCCATAGTTTAGGACAATGTTCTAACGCATGTAGTAAAAGATTTAAAAAAAATGCGCTTTTTGCGCACTTTTGAAAATATCTCTTACAATACTTCTGACTTCAATGTGTTCCAACTTATTTATTTGTGAGAGCTCGTTTCTATTTTATTTTAGTTAATGGTTATTGTTGGTCATAAATAAAACGTTTACCCTAACTAACTTTCTATAAAAAAAACATTCGTGGTCCAGCATTAGACACGTTATACACGGTGACTCGTGCAAACTATTCACGAAACTGGACAACTATTGTTCTAAAACTTTGCTGAAACCGCAAAAGTTTAACTTATGGTTATGGCATACAAATGTGACTAACGTTTGATCGATTACATATCCGCCATTAAAATCAGCTTGTGTAATTTTATGATTGCCCCAATATTTACTTATTAACCTTACTCAGTCTCGAAAAGACCACTTCTATGTTTGCTTGTTTTTTTTTTTGTAAAAGGTGGCAAAAAGATGGAAAGTGATTAGGTACTGCCGTTTGCAACTCAATGTTTTTCCGATCCACCAATGTTTCAGTTCCTTGAAGAGGTTTATACTGTAGCCCTCAGCGAAACTCTTGGCTGGAAACTCATTCCATAGCTTGAGGGTTCTACTTACGAATCACTTCTGAAACCTTATGATAAATAATGGCTGTCACTAAATTCTTACAAGTGTTTTTCCATTCGCAGGGTTGTTCACAGGCCGCTCGCAATGGTTCGATTCGCTCGCCAAGAGTCTAGGTTACGAGAGCGAGCTGCATTACGCAGTGATCATCGACGCTGGCTCCTCAGGGTCGAGGGTTCTTGCCTACAAGTTCCGAGTGCC
Source organism: Coleophora deauratella (assembly GCA_958295455.1). Taxonomy (NCBI): domain Eukaryota; kingdom Metazoa; phylum Arthropoda; class Insecta; order Lepidoptera; family Coleophoridae; genus Coleophora; species Coleophora deauratella. The sequence goes on along the minus strand of OY282409.1, from coordinate 3,962,991 downwards.
TTTCTCATGTGAGTCACATACTTTAATTGCTTCAATAAGCCAAGTTAAGCAAATTTACTGACCTAACTTCAATAAGCTAACTTTACTGACCTTACTTCAATGAGCTAACTTCAATAAGCTTACTTCAATGAGCTGACTTCAGTAAGCTAACTTCGATAAGCTAATTTCAATAAGCTTAATTCACTAAGTTAAATAAGCTAACTTCAAGTGCTAACTTCAATGAGTTAACTTCACTAAGTTAACTTAAATAAGCTTACTTCACTAAATTAAATAAGCTAACTTCAAGTGCTAACTTCAATGAGTTAACTTCACTAAGTTAACTTAAATAAGCTTACTTCACTAAGTTAAATAAGCTAACTTAAAAGCTTACTTCATTAAGTTAAATAAGCTAACTTTAATAGGCTCATTTGAATTTCACTTATAGACAGGCCTCTCACTCGGAAGACTGTTGACCTGGTGAATGGTTGCAGGAAGCCGCTTTATGCGGGCCATGCAAAACCGTTTGTTGGGGAAATCCTTGGAGGAGGCCTTTGTTCAACAGTTGACGTGTTTCGACTGTAATGATGATGATGATGAATCATTTCGCAGCTATAAAATGATCAGGCTCTCTACTTAGGGGGTTGATCTCGAAACTAATATCAAGACACTTTCATCAAGACCTAGTTAAAGGATGTTAATTAAAATGTCTTAGAATCCAAGACTTATGATATACTAGGAAAATATATATTTTGTAAAGGAATTTATTTTTCATTTAGATTTTTCATGATGTGAAGTTTTAAAGGTCATCATTTGATATCGCTAATACATTTAGTTACGCAAGTTACTATAGGGATTGTCAGTCTTTTATTATAGTATAAGCAACATCGTGACGGTTGTTTACAAAAGGCTCTCAACACTTTACGATTACGGTTCAGTGCTTGTTGTTTAGGTCTATAGCGATATAAACAGGGCATTCCTTATATTGCAGTGTTCGGCCCGAAGAATTTGGACCTGATGGAGGAATACTTCGAACAGTCGAAGCCAGGCCTGTCTTCGTATGCAGATGATCCCGCTAAGGTGAGATGGAACCGGGTTTATCGGGCCTATATAAAAATGATTTAATCATAACACTTATTACACGTCAATATTACAACATCCATTCGTTAACAACCCATGTCGTCTCTACTGCAGGGGAGCGGGTATCTTCCCATAACTCGGGAAGGTTTGGCCATACTCCAAAAACGGGGGCCAAGTTCGGACAGAGGTTGTGGGGTTAGTGGCCAACCCAATTACATTCTCTGAGATCCGTTCTCAAATCGCAATTAAATGTTTGATCTTTCAGATACGAATTTGACAAATAGCAGATTTAGCGTGAGAAATCCTAATGTTTTTTCGACATTACATAGTCATACTACGAAATTGCGTATTGAATCGGTTGGGAAAAGTTTAGCTTCATGAGTAGAAGTCGTGGTTATTGTTGTTTTGTCAGGTATATTTAATATAACTGAAAAAACTTCACTTTGAGTGAAGAAAATTTCCATTTATTTTCAGGGCGCAGATACTATAGTACGCTTAATAAGGAACGCCGAACACCTAATACCGATGGAAAGGCGGAAGGATACGCCTTTGCTGGTGCGAGCGACTGCTGGCCTGAGGTTGCTGCCGAAGGAGAAGGCTCAGGCGCTGATAGACCACGTCTCGACGTCTGTGGGAAAGTTAGTGTCTGTTAGGCGTTGTTTCTGTTTTTTTTTTTAAATAATGCTGTTTGTTTTTCTGTATTTTGTCGATAAATAAACGTATTCTATTCTATATTCTATTCACAAATCTATATGTAGGTAATTTTATGATATGTACAGGTGGTCTTATTGATGTAAGCGTTCTATTCCCTACAACCTTGGTTTTATATATTTTTGATAGGCCATCTACTATTGAAAGTTCACCAGTTCCTGTCTGTCACCAGTCTGAGTTTGACAGGTGTAGTTGTAAGCATCATACGATTCATTGGGATTTATGATGTAATTTTTTTTATGCTGGCTTAGCCACGTTTACCCTGCCAGACACTTGTATTTCAGCTTGAAGTAATGACACCTCTTTTCCCACAGACTGGGCTATAACACAACCGCCAATAGTGTTGAGATAATGGACGGCTCCGACGAAGGCATCTTCATCTGGTACACGCTCAACTTGTTACATGGTAAGTTTTTAAGTAATTTTTTGTTTTCTTTTTATGTTATTCGTGGTTCTTTTTTCACAGTAGTTTACAAAGCAGCTAGCGATTTTGTAAATCTGTGCTAATTCTTTAATTTGGCTGCGTTATGTATATGCATTCATTGACACCGCCAACATCCTTGAACCCTCTTATGCTGAAGAAGACAGTGGCACTTATTATGAACCTCATTGGACTGAGAACCTGTGTAACGTCACTCTTGACACTTACTATATCTAAAATACCTGAAAAAAAATTAACAGTGGCTTCTACTCATGAAACTGAACAACTTTCCCAAGAAACCTATACTAAGGGCGTCTGCTGCGTTAAGCGGGTGCACAGCGCGGACGTCCGCCGCGGGGACCCGCGCCGTGCTCCGTCGCGGACAAATTTAACCCGTCGCGGGCGCCCGCGACACGGATAACGCAGCGGTGCTCACTGATTTTCTAGAAACAGCTCCGCTCGTGTGCTCCGTAGCACGGATACACGAGCGTACTCCGTCGCCCGGAGGCGGGCTCCGCCGCCCGCGCCGCGTGCGACGGGAGACCCGCCTCACGCAGCGTTGCTCTATGAAATGACATGAAACAGCATACGGAGCGTACGCCCGCGCCGTGCACCCGCTTAACGCAGCGGACGCCCTTAATCACTTAATTTGCGAAAAAAATACAAAATTATCGTTAGTAATTAAGTATAGTTCATTCCAATCAAAAAAAAGCAAAAGGTAAACAAACTTACTATGGAACTGACACAAATCAATGTCATCTGCATACTACCTTTGTTTACCATTTGCTTTTTTGATTGGAATGAAGTATATAGGTTATTTGGGGAAAATTTCAGATTCATTAGCAGAAACCAAATTTCGCTCTGTATATTTAACCCACTTGTGATCTCCAGGTCTAATACCAAACGAGGAGACCATGGCTGCCCTGGACCTGGGCGGCGGGTCCACGCAGATCACATACCAACTGGCGGAGGAAGATTTCGCGACGTTTCCCCCCAACGATCAGTACATCGTTGCTGCGGGGAAGAACGTCACTGTTTATACACATAGGTGAGAAAGGGATAGAGGATGTATTAGTTTTGGGTGGGAAAGAGGTATCGCTTGGGGTATGCCTGGGAGTGCTGACAGCACACTTGAGTGTGCCCCCCCCCCTCCCCTCCGGCAACTCCATACAAATATCTACCTACTACGACCTCCCTCTTTTAACCGACTTAAAAAAAGGAGGAGGTTCTCAATTCGTCGGAATCATTTTTTTTCCTTTTATGTATGTTCACCGATTACTCGAAGACGCCTGAACCGATTTGGAAAATTCTTTTTTTGTTTAAAAGGGTATACTTCACAGGTGGTCCCATATAAATTTTATCGAAATCGATTCAGCGGTTTTTGAGAAAATCAACAAAAACATAGCAAAATTGGAGTTGTTGCGATTGAAGTCGGTTGTTTTTAACGTATTCAGCGTGGTCAATTATAACACGTAGGATGGTCAGATATAACTGAGTGAAACTTTAGTGAAACGCGATATTATGATCGTTTTTGATAAGGATGCGCTTCATACCTAATTAGTCGTTCTTACTCAGTCGATCTTTTGGCGTGTGGATGACATTGAGAGGGGGGCGCTTTTGTCGCAAATCAAATCAAATCAAATCAAATCAAATACTCTTTATTGTCATACAAGAAACATACAAACATATAATAACACAATAACAAGAAACAAATCGACAATCTGGGCGGTCTTATCGCTAAAAGCGATTTCTTCCAGACAATCGTGACATTTATTTCATACAAATAGTGTCATTTGCAAGATGGCGGCGTTAGTTCCGGCTTTTCACTGCACGCCAAATGATCGTAGTCAGGCTGAATGTAGTTATTTCGATTGAGTTGTATGGATACTTAAAATTTGTTGGATCACAAGGCGTTTTGGCGCGATCATCAACCTTATAGTTCGCGTCACGTAAAAAGAGCGCTGGCTGGCGTTCCGAGGATGCACTCTGACAGCAATTGTTTAGTACCCTCTCTTTCACACTTGCGTGATTTATATTAAGCTATCCTATTGTCAGCGTGAACTGTTCTGCCCTCGGAACGCCCGCCAGCGCTCTTTTTACGTGACGCCAGCTGTACAAATAGTGGATTTTAAATAAATTCAGATGCGTAGAGATGTAGCCTCGCTCTGCATTCTTTATCGCATGTACTATGGGGAGTGCTCCGAGGAACTGTTCGGATTGATCCCTGCCGCCTCTTTTCGCCATCGTTCTACGCGACAACATTTTCATCCTATCACTTAGATTGGCATCCCATCACTTGAACTGTGCGTTTCACTAGAAACTTTCCGCCTCGCACAACCAAACCGTCGAATGAATTGTCGCCTGCGGTATTTCCAGACTGATACGACATTCAAACCTTCAAGAAAAGAGCGTACTCCCATATCAAAGGCCGGCAACGCACTTGTGACTCCTCTGGTGTTGCGGGTGTCTATGGGCGGCGGTAATCGCTTACCATCAGGTGATCCGTCTACTCGTTTTCTGTCTATCACATCAAAAAAATAGCAATGTTTATTTTTTTTTGTCCGCAGCTACCTCAACTTAGGGCTACTAGCGGCGCGCTACGGCGTGCTTCGTATGGAAGCGTACAACAACACAGATCGCTTCCTCTCCGTGTGCGTCGAGCCCATCATAGAGAATGAAGTCTGGACTTACGCTAACAAGCAGTATACCGTCAGGTTGGTATTTCTGTTGGTAGATCGTAGAATTAACCGTTTTATAAAATGGCTAGCCGCTTTGCAAAATATTGTGTGGAAATCTACGGATAGAGCTGAGAATTGGGTTAGTTTTTTCAGGATTCTGTATGGGTTCCTTTGGAAAACTTGTTCAGTTTCATGAGTGGAAACCACCGATTAAGTTCCTGGGAGTGGTCTTTTTACACATTTTATAAATTTCCCCATTTAAATAAAATATTTTTTCGTTTCTATGTTGTGCAATAAAGTGTTTTCATTAATTCATTCATCTTACTCCTCTGACCTGACTATTTTATACTTGATGTAACAAAAAGGTGGGTTTCTAGTCTTCAAATTGAACAACTTTTGTTCTGCAACTTTAAATTCAATTTGAAATCGCAAAAAAAGGACTTCATAAAAATTTGGCCGGCCAGCTGATCGATTTCTTTGGAAAGTCCAATACAAAATTTGAGATTTTAACAAAGTTGTAGAACAAAAGTTGTTCAGTTTGACTAGTAGAAGCCCACCTTGCAGTATTACCACACCTTTTTGTTACACCCTATCTTTTCTGTGCGACTTCAATTATAATTTTAAATTTTCTTATTAGATATTTATTTAATTATTGCTTTAGTGATCATATTATCCTCTTACATTTTTGTAGTACAGGGTGATTATAAAATGTCTGGCAATATTTTAACTGTGGCATAACTCATCAAACTCATCAAACTGAACAATTTTCCCCAAGAAAGTCATGGTCAAAAAGCAAAAAAGATTTTGGACTTCCCATACAAAGTTCATCAACCAGCTGAAGGATTTGTATGAAGAGTCCAAACACTTTTTTGCTTTTTGACTATTAGTTTTTCAGTTTGAACGGTTAAAATTTCGCCAGATATTTTATAATCACCCGGAATTTATTGTAAACTTGACATTGATTATATGAAATAAATAAATCTAATCTAATCTAACTAAAAGTAATAACCTTGTTCCAGCGGCGCCTCCCGCCATGGCATGAAGCGGCCGGACGTGTATGAGCGTTGTCACGAATTAGTTCGCAAATACGTGCTCAGGACATTGGACTTCGAGCCTCAACAGCCGCCCCGGGGGAAGGTGGCTGCTATGAGCTACTTCTACGACGTGGCGGCAGATGCTGGCCTTATAGGTAACTTCAATATGATGTATTAATTATCATCACAGCATCAGCATTATCGTCATCGGAATTATCATCATCAGAAGCATCATCCATCATCGTCATCAGCATTATCATTAGCATCATCATCATCACACCATCATCATCAGTCAAAATACGTCCACTGCTTGACTAAGGCCTTCCTCGAGGATTTCCATACCTACCGGTCCTGCATATAGATGGGTTTTTGCCCGGGCATTTTTGGGCATTTTGAATAAATGCCCAATAAACGTCCATTTGCGCCATACAAATTGGGCATTTATTGGGCATAAATGGACGTTTATTGGGCATTTACTCAAAACTGCCCGGGCAAAAACCCATCTCTAGTCCTGCGCTATCCTGATGCATAAATATATTATGTTCCTTCTATGGGTGTATCTATCCTACTATGGGATATAAATAGCCTATTTTTTTTATTGTGTTAGGGTGCGTTTCTACTCAGGCGGAACGGAGCGGAGACGTGCCGAATTGACCAATCATATTGCTCGAAATGAAGTGGAGCGGAGATTTTACGTAATCTGATTGGTCACTCTTGCACGTCTGAGCTCTGCTCCGCTCGACTGGAAACGCACCCTTAGCTGGCAAAAACACAGTTTACTAAGAAGTACTACAAAAAGTATGGAATTATTGGAATTATTTTTGGAATTCAGTATCGGTTCCTTGGAAAACGTTGAAATGAAATGAAAATGAAAAATGTTTATTGCAGTATTTCATTGTACATAACAATATATGTTGTAGGATACTTCTTAAATACTTGTGCCAGAAGTATCCGCTCTTCCATAACTAAAATTATAAGAGATACGTTGTTCAGAGTTTTTTTGAGTCGGTTTTCCACGATTTAACTTCCCAAGAGTGGTATTTTTAACCGACTTCAAAAAAGGAGGAGGTTCTCAATTCGACTGTATGTTTTTTTTTGTATGTTTGTTACGCGATTACTCCGCCAATTATCAATAGATTTTGATGATTCTTTTTTTGTTTCGTAGGTAATACTGCAGAGGTGGTCCCATATAAATATTATCTAAATTGATTCAGCGGTTTTTGAAAAATAAAAATAAAAAACAACAAAATAGCAAAATTGTAGCTGTTACGATTGAAGTCGGTTTTTTAACGCGCTCAGCGTTGTTGATTATGATTTTTGAACCCTACACGTTTCACGCAGACGTAGAAACCGGCGGCACGGCGTCGGTGGCGCAATACCGAGCGCACGCCACGCGAGCTTGCTCCGCCTCCAACATCGAGCAGCCGTGGGCGTGCCTCGACCTGGTCTACGTGGTCACGCTGCTCCAAGACGCTTACAAGATGAAGGACTCGCAGTCTGTCTCCGTAAGTACTCTCTCTCTCTCTCTTAGCGTGTGTGTGTACTGATCTTCAGCTTAGAGTCTTAGGCGGATCTCACACTGCATCGGAATACGTTCCGGTGTGCGGGGCTGCGGTTTTTCCTTTGACAGTGTCAAGTAAAAATTCGCAGCTCCGCACACCGGAGCGGATTCCGACGCAGTGTGATATCCGCCTTAGTCCCTTTACGTGATCTACATCTAAGACTTGTCTTTAGGGTTCCTAGACCTAGAGTCTTAGTTCCTTTATTGTGCTATGCCCGTATCATGTATGGTCTACGTGGTCTGGTCACGCTACTTCAAAGCACTTATAAGATGAATGTCTCGCAGACTGTCTCCGTAAGTCCTTCAGCTTAGAATGTTAGGGTTAAGTGTTAATAATTATATTGTATGTATGCGTGCGTGCGTGCGTGCGTGCGTGCGTGCGTGCATGTATGCGTGACGTGTACGCCGATAGCTAAACATAGCCTGATTATGCACATTCTTTATGGTTGACAAAATGTTCTATATTGTTACAGTTATTCAAGAAGATTGACGGCCACGAGGTGTCGTGGGCCCTAGGTCTGGCCTACACAACGGTGATGAGCAAACTAGCGGCAGCCCTAGCCGCGTAGGGTTGCCTACCGTCTGTACAGTAGATCAATTTTGTACGTACTTGCTAATTTTGATGTACGCGGATGCTCGTATGTATGCAACGCACTCTTTTATTCTTAATGTATGTATATAGGTGTTGTTTTGAGCGGGTATATATACCCTTTTAATTAAGGAGGGGCAGTATAGATAATATTTTTTTATATACCTAAAAACTCAATCCCGATTCCCGTATGATTATTCAGTTCGTATAAAAATGAGAAACGAATTAAAAATATATGTATGTTTCTTCATGAATGTATACTGTCGCTATGCACGCCTGGAAAGAGGGTTGTTGACCAAAACAACATCTGTATAGCATATTACAGGTACCTATAATTATAAAAATTAAAACCTAGTGATAATATAAACAATTTTAATGCTGTGAACTAAGTATAATAGGTAATTCAAATAAAGACATGACATTTCTGAGTGAGAATTCCACAAATTTTGTTGGTTGCTTTGTTGAAAGTCTGTTAATTAATTAAATGTTTGTTAGATAGAATTTGTATTAAAACTATTTTATTGAAGACTCCATACCGCGTTGGAAAGAATCCGTCATTCATACCACTCTGTATGAAGTTGCATTGCACAACTTTTTATATTTTTTCTTCTTTAGCGGTTTATTTTAATTCATTTTAAGCTAAGGATCAAATCATTAAATCTTTAAAGTATTCTCAAATTGACAGTAATATTTAAAGAAAACAGCCAAAAGCCTTAGTCTATAAGGCCCCCCCGACTTATACCTGGCTCAAAAGTGCCCATGACACTGGCGGCATTACCGCGCTGTATGGCCAGGGATATCTGTTGAGCCAGGTACGAGCCGGCTCGGGGGTCAAATCCGAGGTCCCTCAAGCGGCGACTTATTTCGCGCACAAAACATCATTAAATTGTAACTTAATATACACAACTGAAAAACTAGTGGTAAATAGAAAAATGTATTCGTGAGAGCTTGCACCTTTTGTAACCTCATTCCATGATACATGTAAACTAAACATAATGCAATATTGGTTAGTGGTAGAGCATTTTCGGAGTCCGCCTGGCTAGCTACCACAATCTTGTCTAAGTCTTGCTGCCAAACATCAAAGCTTCTATCTTCGGTCTTCGGATCTTCGACCATCATCACTTACCATCAGGTGAGATGAGATAATGCCTTATACGATGCATCTTTTTAATTCATGAGAAGTATACGTAAGTTTTTAAGAAAAATATAAAGGGTTTTTGGTTGTCATTATTATTAATTAGTTTTACAGAAAAGTCTTTGTTAACATATTCTTTTTTTTCATAGTGAGTACCAATACAGAAAGTAGGTACTAGGTACTTACTTCATTAACAATCCTTAGCTTCCCCATTACTGGGGCACGGGTCTCTTCCCATATCTCCGGAAGGTAGGGATGGACATTTGAAATAAACATCGATGTTTTTTCCGATGTAATACATCGCTCGGTTGCATCGATGTTAATACGATGCATTGAGAAATACATTGATGTTTCCAAAACATCGATTGTTTTTCGCAATGGACATGTTTAGGCCTTAAGGTGGTTCTGGCCTGACAGCCCACACGAGAAGAAGAGATGTTAAGATATTCCAAAGCCGAAACTAAAAAAAAATAGGTGCGAGGAAAAATATTTCTTAAAAATTTACATTCACATAGCTTTATTTTGTTTGCGTAGCACTGCAGTCAGTGTCATAGTTTGCGTATTCGATGCATCGAATAAAAAAACATCGACATATATTCGATTTTGAAGTATTAACAATACATCGGTTCAATACGATGCATCGTTACTTTACTATACATCGAGTGTTTACAATACATCGATGTATATCGTCCATCCCTACCGGAAGGTTAAGCCTTACTCCACACATAGGGGCTGAGTTCCTATCGGTACTTACTTATTATGGTTTAAAAAACCTTAGTTCAATTTGTGTGCAGTTAATATGGTTTTGAGATTAGGAATACTTTGTGTAAATTTAATTTACCTTTAGTTGAATTCAAGAATGTATTCTTGGTCCGTATAAAAAGAAGTATTCAGTACTGCTGTTATTGTTTTTTATTAGCTAAATTACTATAGAAAATGTACTTTTTGTTTTCTCGTGGGACTTTATATTTCTGCGTGTAATATAAAATAAATACACTTAATAGTATAATACACCTAATAGTATATAGTGAATATTCTACAAAGTATTGTAAATAGAGAAAATATTATTCTTATGACCTCAGCACTGTCTTATATAATAAATGTCAAGTGAATTAATAGAAAATATATGAAAATGCTACCTAATATTTTTATGACGGCATCTATTCCATTTTTGACGCATTATATCGAAATATTTTGTAAGCTTGGTGCACTGTTTTGTATAGGGTAAATAAATCATTTAGGTATTATTTTATACCTAGAACTCGTGGTATTGATCGGTGTTACGTGTAAATTGTACAAATTTAATAAATGTTGAATCTTACATCTGTTTTTTTGTTACGACTCTTAGTTTTATTAGTAAAACCTTATTTTTTCCATCCTTATTCTAATCTAATCCTTGACTAATGTCAGGGTACTAAAATAGTTGTACCCGCACAGACTTGTACCCCGCTCTCCCCTCGAAGCGATGATGTAAAACTTCTTTGGTTGTACCATTAGTTAACTAGTGCTTCTTACATTAACAAATTTTTACACGACTTTGCCGAAATGGCAAAAAAATGTTTGGTGCAAATGATTTTGTATGAACAGTCCAAAATATATATATTCATTCATCATATAGATATTCAGCGCAGTTGTAGAACAAAAGGTGTTCAGTGCAGTAAACGGGTCTTAGCTAATTTTAAAAGGCACAGTAAGTGATGAGAAAATTATATGCAGCCTGGCCCTAGCTGATAAAGAAAGTGCTGGAAACACAATTTTTTGAACTGCCCGTGGGAAAGCCATGCTTCGGCACGAATGGGCTTGATACCACGGCCTCAAAGAAAACCGGCGTGAAGCAACGCTTGCGTTGTGTTTCGCCGAGTGAGTGAGGGTACCGGAGGCCCAAACTCCCCCCCCCCCGGTCGGTTACTTTTGTTCTTCATCTTATTTCTGATTTGATCACGTAGGGAAACTCCGAGCATAGGACCCTCAGTTATATACTACACTTATTGATATTTCTCCATCCTCATAGGTAATCAACCTTTGAATCAAGTTGTCAATTAAGAAACTTTCTGTATGATTAATTCTGTGACAAAGAATCATGGTGTTGAAATAAAAACAAGTATTTTTAATATATTTAATAAGAACCATTTAATAGATAAGTCATTACAATAAAAATTTTAAACCTAATGCATTTTAACCATTTAACACTGGAGTCTCTCAGTCTCAATCTAAATGAGTATGAACTATCTTATTTTAAAAGTGAATATGAAAAACATGTTAAGATAACTGTACCTACATTGCATCAAACCTACTACTTTACACCTAGCATACTAAAAGTTGATCGACAATTTTTTATACCTAGTCAAAATGTTTTAAGTAGAAAAACAATATTTTTTTAGGAAGGAAAAATGTCTACGAGGCATCTCACTCTAGCACAATAGAATGAAAGCGATAAGAAATACTTTTAAACTTGTATAAGGTTGTAGAACGTGTATTAAACGACTTTGGTCTACAATTTTACTGATATCTCACCCTAATGTTCTACACCTTTTTTACATTCTGTATACAGGGTGTTAAAAAAAGTGCGTTTGAAATTTCAATGGGTTACTCAGAATCAAGTATAGGAAAAATATTGAAAAAATCCGCTCTACAAATTTTCAGATTCTCATACTAAATCTGAATAGTGAATTAAGAATTTGCATGAAAAACTGAAAAAGAAATTTGAAGCGCGGTTTTTTTCAATATTTTTCCTGGATTCTATACTTGATTCTGAGAAATCCCTTAAAACAAACGCACTTTTTTTAACACCCTGTATTGTTAATCGGAGGAAACGAATTTCTAATTAACATTCAATTTATTAATTAAATACCTAGTTTTAGATACGATGAACGAAAATGCAGACTAGTTGTTTTTTCCCCAAATTCTTATCTATTATAGGTACCTACTAATCAAGATAACTGACAGAAGAATATTCACCATGGAATCTATAAATCACGAATATTAACAACTAAAGGCTTTGCTGTTTGCTAACATACGGCTAAGAAAAGATTATACAGAAGATCTTTGGTAAAATAACTTATTCTGTTTAATATTTAATATTCATGCTCAAATAAAATGAGAAACGAATCATACACTTACATGCGAAAATGCTTTTACTCACGCCTAAACTTAGAAACCAACATCACGGAAATTCTGCATAGAGTTTTAGCTCATAGCTATATTTATGTAAATGCGGAGACTAATTTTATCGAGAAAATATTTTTAATTACCTACCCAGGGATATGGAAAGAAGAAATAATTCATTTCCACCCAACCATACACCTTTTAGAGATGGTCATAAATACGATACGGCGAAGAGACGCGCAATACCTTTTTTCACTGTTTTGACTAGTTTGGTAGACCTAAGTAAACAAAATACACTTTACCAGTTAGTACCAACATGAAGAAATTAAATTCGAATCCAAAGAGATGGCAATTACAGCTTCTTGTACCAGAAGAGGTAATGTTCTCCGTCTTCCACCAACAAATCGTCAACACCTGGGAACAGAAAATCATGTTGTTACTTCATATAAGTTCTTTATGTTAAAGGCGCTGGTTAAAATTTTCACTCAGTGATGAAATCGGTAGTTGACTGCTAGTAATCTGAGTTACATTATATCAAATCGGAACACAAAAATAATGCTACTTGCGAAATCAATACTTTAACTACTTCATCATCAGCTGAAAGACGTCCCATTGCTGGGCAAAGGCCTCCCTCAAGGATTTCCACACCGACTGGTCCTGCGCTGCCCGCACCCCGCGGCGTCCTGCAACCATCAGCAGGTCATCGGTCTACCGAATGGGAGGCCGCCTACACTGCGTCACTTTAACTACTTACTCAACCGATTTAATTGAAAATCAAAAAGCTCTGTCTAGAGGGCAAGGCAAAACAGTATACTTTTACCCCGAAAAACTAATTTCGCACGGCACTTGTTAAGGGTGCCTTAAGGACAGTCATTAAAACGACATACACGCGTGTGGAATTACGATTAAAAGCAAGTACCTAAAGGATAAATAACTGCCCCCATGGTCTAGTGGCTAGACTGCCTAGTTCACAGGTCCAACTTTATAGAAATCTGTCTGTTGGTTATAGGGCATTTTCTAAGCCCGCCTGGCTAGCTACCGCCATCTTACCTTACCGCCAAACATCAATGTTAATAGAACTGATGTGTAGCTTGGACATAAGATAGCCAGTTCCCCATTGCGTTGCGAAATCTTCGTAAGCCCGGTTCCATTTTCGGCATCATCATCGCTTACGCCAATGACGCCAAGGGCTTACCTATTGTGGATTGAAAAAAAGGACTGTGATCTTACCGACTGGCGCCACCAGCTGGTTGCCAGGCGGACTGGCCGGGTCGGGGGTCTCGGGGAGGCGGTACAGCAGCCAGTAGTGGTACCCCATGGGCTCCTCCTTGTGCCCGGCGAGCGTGTGCACGTAGTGACCGTTGGGCCACTCGCTGGCTTCGAACTTGAACTTCGGGTCTTGGTCGGCGGCCATTTGCATCACGTGGTAGAAGGATATGTTCCTGAAAATAGGGTGAGGTTTCTGTTGTTTTTTTTTTCCTGTTTTGTATAACTCCTATAATAAGTACTGATTATTATAATACACAGCATTCATTGCTGCCTACGATTTAAAACAATACGACTGCCGTTATGAAACTTTGAAGCTGAAGGAGCTTGGAATAAATGTTTGTGTTTCTTGATTTGCGCTAAATAAATGGGCACCAGTTCTTACTCGCAGGGGGGTGTGGTCGCCTTTAGAGAGAGGAATGGAGACGCCATACTGTCCGACTTTACGACATCAGTTTTGTATACTGTGATTAGTAAACAATCACAGTATACAGAACTGCTGTCGAGTAGTCTGTGTAATTGGATGGATGGATACATTGTATTGGTAAATGATCAATAGTCTATATCTATAGAAATAAAGAATGTCTATGTCTTTTTTTAATTTTTATTATGACTTATTTATAAAATGCCGCTAAACTCAGTTGTTTGTCGCGACATTGCATTCGCTACTCGCTATCGCCTAACTAGTACATTGAGATCTTGGAACCACTTTATAATTGCCGTCAGGTGTACTTTAATTCTTTAAGTTACGGGTTACTAATCTGTCTGCAAATGTAAATTTGTAACTGGTTCCGAGATCCCATGTTCGCTATACAATAGCACTAGTCGGCAAATAGGTTATACAGGTTGTGTACGATTATTTTATTTTAAGTAATGTTAATTTACATCGAAATTATAATATTACTGAAGATGAAGATATCTTCTATATCGTCTATAGGTAGTCATGAAAAATTGATAATATACATCTTGAAGACTTAATTACCTTGGAGCGACCATATACAGGGTGTAGTTTTCAGTGACGTTGGTGCCGAGCCACAGGGTGTAGGTGAAGGACACGTTGCGTGCATCTGATTCATTGGTGGGATGTCCAGACTGATATGCTAGTTTCACGCTACCGTCGCCGCCGTTGCTGTCTGTAGGAAAAGAAAATAACGTCATCCCCAACCTAAGAAGTTACTTTTGCATGGTCTAATAAGATAGTCGGGAAGTAATCGCTTTTAGCGATAAGACTGCCCAAATTGTACCACTGTTATTTTTATATTGTGTCTTTTGCTGTTGTATATATTATTTTTTTGTGTGTGTACAATAAAGAGTATATCAATCAATCAATCAATAGTTCAAATCAAGAAGCTACCATCGAATCAAATCAAATCAAAATATATCAATTCGAAGTAGGTAGCATTGTACACTTTTAGAAGGTCTTTTTTAGTCTACCTAATACGAAATACAATACCTAATACTGGAACCCGTACACCCATAGGGAAGTGTTTGCGGAGAGAGAAAACACGTCGGATCCAAAAGACATTTTTTCATCATTGCTAGAGGAGCAAGCAAGGTACATTATTTTAGAAGTATGTCCCTGGAGTCATGATTTTTTTAATCCGCAACTAGTAAGCCCTTGGCATTACCTCACCTGGTGGCAAGTAATGATAAAGATGGTAATAAAATTCAATGGAATCAATGCTTTGTTGCCAATGTCAATTTACCTAGAGGTTCATGCCGGCTGTCCAGCAACTTGTCGCTGCAGTGCGGAGGTCGTACAGCAGCCAAAGACGCAGGGGTTAGCGCTGCCACCGCTGCAGCGGTTTTGGCCACGTCTCCCCATCCGCCGTCAGGGCTCTGCCGTTGGAGCAGCCACTTTCTAGCAGCTGGGAGGCTCCAGTGCTGATGGGCGCCGGGACCGCTGTCTGAATCTTCGAGGGCCTGGAATTTTTAAATCATCATAATCATCAGCCAAAAGACGTCACTTCTGAACAAGGATTTCCACGCCGACTGGTCTTGCGCTGCTGCCTGCATCCATCGGCTTCCCGCAACCTTAACTAGATTATCTTGACTTTTACATAAAAAACTTGAGTGAGCCAGTAAGGTTGCAAAAAGTTACTCATATAAATATGGGAGAATAGTTGTTCTTGAAGTAATCTCCAAGATGGTGATGGTTCTACACTAGATACACTTTTGAATATTTGTTTAAGTTCTCCTAACGATCAAAAATTAAGGCAAAGACAGTGTTTCCACAGCCATGATTCTATCGTATTAAAGATTTTTTACCTATATACCTATCTTATTTCAGCTGTCTTACCTGAATAGCAAGGGCTGTGGTGGTAAGACTTCCAAAGCTGCCATCAGGATGCTGCTGACGAGCCAACCCTGCCATGGGTCGTCGGACGAAATGGAGCAGGCTGCGATGACGATGGTCTTGCACCACGCAGCGGAGAGCCAGGATTACCATGGAAATTGTATCTGGGGGAGAAAGGAGACAGTTTTGGTATTTTGAACACTTCAAGTTTGCTTTAAGTCTTAGACTTTGTTAGAAGATTCTGGATGTTTTACATCAGAACAAGTGTTTCTGATATTATGTATTTAGGGTTTTAATAAAAGCTCCTCCTTGCGCAGTATTTCTAAGTGATGCAGGTCATAATCTCCGTTTAGCAAAAGTTTTACGCCATTTCGATTTATCTTCGACAGTTTGCAGAGAGAATCGTGGAGGTAAACAATAAAAGCTATCCAATGAAAAGTATGTAAAATCTATACCTATAACTTCTCATCCAAATACAGTGTTTCCTTTCATAGCGATTGAAAGGAACTACTCCCAGGTGTTCCTAAAGTATTTCTTAATCAAAGGTCATATTTTAAAAAACTTCATTCAGGCTTTTTCCTTTTCAATTATACTTTTCTTTATAACCTTACCAAGGCTATGGTCTGCAGCAGCATTAGCGATATCCAGCAGCCTCCTGATATGTCTGCGTCTAGCGTGAGCGGCTGACGACGACGAACACGCTGCTAAGGTGGCATAAGCGAACTCCAGGTCGTGAGGAGGTTCCCTATGGAGCAGGGCTGCTACCAGGTCTCGGCCGTGGAAGGAGCGAGGGTCCTTGCAGAGAGCGCCGAGGGCCAGTGTGTAGGCTGCAAGACGGCCAAGAGGTGGTGGAGATTCGTGGTGCCTGAAAATGATTAATTATTGTTTAACAACAATAAAAAGTTTAAATCATTTTTTCATTATGTACAATATTTGATTACGATAATTTGCTGAATATGTCGAAGACTTAGCTGGAAGTGACCGTCATAATGTGGAGATGGTTATGCCGCTTCTGTGCTGTGCCGTAGTGCTTAGTCCACTGGCTGTACACCAGGAGAACGTGGCTTGGATTGCTGTTTGGTTTAGGGCCTATATAATACTAAATTACCGCTAAACATCAATACTCAAAGCACTGGCGTGTTTCCGGAAGAAGACAAAAATAAACAATTTGCTTTAAAAAAATATTTGGAACCAAAAAGTTTACATTTGCGTGTTCGATAAGAGCGGATTACCCTCGAGACAAAATATGGTTTAAGAGTTGGGTTGGTCTCGATATCGGAGAAATTAACTTACATTGTTTATTAGTTTCAAAAACAATTATTATGTTAATGTCAAATGGTGAGCCTTAAGGCGCTAAGTATCGCCAAATCGCAATATTCAATTCAAATTCTTGAAATAATGGTTAAAGCTATCACCATGGAAAAATATATAATATACTTAAAACTGATCTGAACTTAAAATGAGTGGCGTTACGGTCGATATTATATTATCATGCATCAACCTGCTCAGATTGAGTGTACATCGCGCCTTAAGAGTGAAAGTGTTTAAATGTAGACAGACGTAAATGTTAAAGGTTTCTCTTACATAATTTATTTTAGTCTCGTCTATCTCCGTTAACCTTTAATCGTTTCCGAAAGTGAAAACAAAAACATTTTTTTTTTAAGTAAACCCATTACTTAAATATAAAAATAGGTATGTACTAATAAAACTTTGTTGTTTATTTCCAAAGGAAAAAGTTTATCCAAACGTATTTTTGGACCCAAATTTATACAAATGAAATTTCCCTTCAACAAAGCTACCCAAATCCCAGATACTGAAGTTAATGTAAAATTGGCAACGCACTAATCAGTTAAGATTCTTAATTATTTCAATACGAAAATTTAAAAGAGAAGGATCGTATTAAGTGAAAGTCTAAGTAATAGGGTACAATATACTCACTCTTTACCTACACAAAATCCCTTCGAATCTTGGAACCCCTTCAAACTACACTCAAGCACTCAGACCTATGCAAATACAGTCCTTGTCTATCCCGAAAGGGAACTTAATACTACAGACAATGGAAGAGGGGTTGCTAATAGCTTTCACTTCACTCGCCTCCCTTAAATACAGATCAGTAAAAAATATGTCCTAAAAGAATATAATATACCCATTCTGTTTCTGCTTTTCAATATACATATATAATTTATGTCGTTTGTGTTTTGTTTTGAAGCTAAGATCCGATAAACAATCCACCATCGAAGGGGTTTTGTAAACTGAATTCATGCGTCTACTTTTCAACCGACTTCAAAAAAAGGAGGAGGTTCTCAATTCGTCGGAATCTTTTTTTTTTTTTTTTTTCTATGTATGTTCACCGATTACTCGAAGACGCCTGAACCGATTTCAAAAATTCTTTTTTTGTTTGAAAGGGTATACTTCACAGGTGGCCCCATATTAATTTTATCGAAATCGATTCAGCGGTTTTTGAGAAAATCAACAAAAACATAGCAAAATTGGAGTTGCTACGATTGAAGTCGGTTGTTTTTAACGTATTCAGCGTGGTCAATTATTACTGACTAGATTGGATAATAACAGTGCATTTAGGTGTCTCAATAACTATAGGTATAAGTAGAAGTAGAATCCTACATATCATGGCGATTGGCTGAACGTTTCAGGTGTAGAAATAATAATTCTAATGTTGGTATGTAGGAAATAGAACCAGAAAATTTTCTGTCAGGCTTGAAATTTTTCCAGTAAACTTCTGAACGGCGGCTAAGGATGTCTAATAGTTTTTCATTAAGCTTGACACCATAAAACCTTACTTGGACATCATCAGCAGGATTTCGATCTCCATTTGCTTGGCCGACAACTGCATCTCCAGCCCTTGTTGCTCTATTTCCTTGCCAGTGTTATTTGCCAGCTGTAAAAAAGGATATTTTAAGTTTTGTTTAATTTATGGACAGTTCTTTTCTTCTTCTATCGAGGTAGCGTCAGCGATAATATCAAAAAGGAGCTACTATATAAAGAAGCAATAATTATCCGCCAATATTATCATTACGAATGAGTTCAGGTACGTTCTGCCGTACCGTTCGTAGCCGCTCGCTAACACCTGCTTACATATCTTTAGATTGATTTGTTGAGAGTGTCTTAAGTCTTGACACTTGTATCCTTAACTGTGATGTTCTGATATTTACGTGAAATTACGTACTGTTTATCAAAAGATTTGCAACGAGGTTATGCCACAGATTAAGCAAATTTAGGAACCATGGTTTGCAGAACTAACAGGGATTGAAGGCTACAGAGTGTCGAATGCGAATCGAAATACTAAGTGTTGAACGACCCCCAACTAGAAGGATAGAAGGACTGATGACCTGACCCTTGGACCTGACCTGAAACTCCATAGCAACCGATTGAAAGATGTATCACAGAGGTATACATTGTATCTCCTACCTACTTCCTTTTGTGGGAGTGAGGAAGATAGCTAATTGCTCGCTTACTTGTAAAGTCAGCATAACATGGTGGGTATCGTTCCCCCACCCCCAGTCCGGTTGTCTATGGTTCAAGAGGTATTGCAGCGCCTTCTGGATAGCTTGCCCCTCGTTCAGCTCTGTCTCCCACGCCGTGGTGGTGGGCTGCGGGGTGGAAGTGGTCGTGGTGCTGGTAGTGAGGGTCGTCGGGGCTTCTGTCTCTGGAACTGAAAGAGGACGATGGTTTATCTGCGTATTCGACGTGCCATGGACTGGACTATTGATATGGGAAGCAACCGGTGTACGGTACCGGGGTAAAACAAAGCTATCAGAGACAATTTTTTCTATATCTCTACCAATCTATTTTTGTTACTCCTATAGTATTTCTTTATTAACATAAATAATACCACCATCTTACTCGCTAATCCTGCCGCTAAGCAGCAGTGCTTGCACTGTTGTGTTCCGGTGTGGAGAGTAAGACAGCCGAGGAAATTACAGGCACAAGAGGCATTTCATCTTAGTCCTCTAGGTTGGCAACGCATCTGCAATCTCCTCCGGGGTTGCAGGTGTCTATGGGCAGTGGTGATCACTTACCATCAGGTGACCCACTTGCTCGTTTGCCTTCCTTATCACATAAAAAAAAAAAAAAAAAAAAAAAAATAGTAATAAAAATGTAGGTATATGCATAAGAAAAACTATAAATTCTAGTGATCGATTTAATTTTTCGAAAAATGGTGTCGTTGGTTGGTTTTCACTAAGATTGTTTGACGACGGTGACCCCAATAACAAAATAATTTCCCCCGAATTTGTACAAAAATCATAATGGTGTTCTTTGGGTTATCTCAACTTTTGTTTACAAAACTAAGTTTTAAAAGGCATTTTTTTATGGCGGAGGTGTACATATGCAGGCCCTTTTCAAGTCAAATGTGATAACTTATGTTCTATCACTTTATACCTCAATAAACGAGAAAAAGTTTCGAACTCTATTAAAATCGATCGATTGTCGGATTGTTTATTTCAGATTAGCCATTAAAAATTGCCATACACCTACTGTTTTATAAAAATAAACATGGCAACACAAGATTTGGATACAATACAAACACAGCAGAGCATTAGGTAGGTACAAGAAATATTAATTCACACAAATGTTTATCGATTCCATTTAGATTCCATTAGTATTGTATTTAGATTTAAAGTTGCGGTATACCCATTATAAATATTTAAAGGGAGCACTTACCTGTTTGGCTAAAAGCAGTTGCTAAAACTAGCAGCAGAGCAAAAGTTGTTGGATAGAGACGCTCCATACTGGCGAGTTGAAAATAAATCTGAAACAATGAAAATTCTAAAATTACCGACTATGAATGTTCAAATTAATTTAGCGTTAGGAATAGAGGACAAATAAAATTTTAATAAACTTAATAACGGAAATTATAGGTCGAGAAAAACAAATGACGGCTTAAATAATTGTGTAAAGCAAAAAAAAAACATTTCGAGTTTGTGTTTAAAGCTTGGCTAGTAACAGTTTTTTTGCGAAAAATTAAATAAAAGTATTTGAAAGAAACAGTAGATACAGACTGTCCTGAAAAGTTTACAATCACGAAATCGACTGTAAATTATTTAAGTAGGATACTTCTCGTTTACCAGCGAAATTCCAATTTCAAATTACAAATAAGTTAAAAACAATCGATCCAACTTCGAAAATAACGTAACAATATTTTTTAATTCCTAATTGACAATAGAAGGTAGGTACTGCATATGTTGGCACCTGAGTAACATTTTCCTTCTATTGGCTCGCAACAATTGCTTCAAAAAAATGTTTTCTTCAATTGTGAACCGAAAATAATAAAAAACAGCAGCCTTCGTTGCATAAGTAAATATTTTGCTGTGTCAGCGACAAAGACCTACAGTTATTTGTGTTTACCATAGTAAGGACAGGTCGATTGGCATAAAAAATTGGCAGAACCAACCGCCGGAGTTTAAATCCGGGAGTTGACTGCAACAAAAATCGTAATAAGTCTGAAAACTACCTATTAATAAGTATTCATTGTGTAATGTGTACCATCCTCGACTGTATCACTTTCTATCAGGTGATATGTAGTCAAAAGCACTCTAATTATTAAATAAAAAATAAATATTGAGTCATTGTTTACAATTTCAAATAATTTTAAAACAAAGTTTCGTATTGACATTTGAAAAAGTAACTCAGATGACTAGCTGTCAACTGGGTACCGGATTTTTCGAAACAATGAAAATCGCGAATTTGCATTGATTTCCTAAAAGTATGAAATCTTTTGAACATGTATTCATGACTGACTCGGTGGTTAGTGCTCCTGGCTTTTTTTATTTTACCTTTAATTGGTAAGCTCGTGGCATCATCTCACCTGATGGTAAGTGATGATGATGCTGAAGATGGAAGCGGGCTTACCAAGATTCCCCAACGCAATGGGGAACTGGCTATCTTATCTTCATGCCGGAACACATCAATATTTTAACTTTTAAAGTACTGATATTTATTATTTATTCGCAATTCGATATATGACTGACTCGGTGGCTAAGTGGTTAGCGATCCTGACCTCTGATCCAAGAGTGGTGGGTTCGATCCCCACACAGGGCATACTTTTCTGTGATGAGCAGAATTGTTTGCTCTGAGTCTGGGTGTATTATATCTATATATGTATGTATTTAAAAGTATATGTGTATGTATATCAGTCTCTGGTTCCCAAGATACAGGGAATCCTAGTTTGGGGCCAGATGACCATGTGTGATATGTCTCAAAAAAAAATGAAAAAATTAGGTACATGAAGTATAAAATCTTTTTGAAAGATATTCGGTTTATGTCTATGTTTACCGATATTTTTATGACAAAAATCAATACAAAGCAATCTTTGAAAAGCTTTCGTATACAAACAGCTAAGTAATTGCATTATATCTTTCGACAAAAGAAACGCTTCGACAGGAGAGCTTCTCGGAAATGTTATAGAATAAAATATTATCAGTTTTTATTTTGTTGACTGACATTAAAGACAGTTAAAAATGAATGATATTTCTATGACTGAACATCTATTTTGCAGTTTTGCTTAAATAAACATTCCTAAAATGTTGTAATACTGGTTACCTTTCGTCACCTTACTTATTTGTACTTATTTGCACCGGAGTTTCACAGCTAAAACAGAATTAATCTTCATTTGCGCGATACAGTAACGGTTTGGTCGGTTAGTTCACCATCATCATAGACAAACTAGATATCTTTTTTTCTATGCCTCATCATATAAGCTGGAAGAGGCCCACTGCTGAACATTGGACCTCCCTTATTTAGCACGGCGACCTGCAAGCCGGCCTGGATCATCACACTAATTGCCTTCAATAATAAGATGTGATAAAAGTAGTTTATAACTAGCAGAAAGTTCAAATCAAATCAAATCAAATACTCTTTATTGTCATACAAGAAACATACAAACATATAATAACACAATAAAAAGAAACAAATCGACAATCTGGGCGGTCTTATCGCTAAAAGCGATTTCTTCCAGACAACCCATAGTCCGGAAAAAAGGCAAGAAGCAAGGCAAGGCAAGGCACAACGCGAGTAACATTTAAAAATGAAATAATTATAATATTAAAGTTGTTTAAACCTAGCTAATTTCATAACTTAGAGAGCCTATCACACCCTCAAAGCCTGTCCCACTTTCGTGCTCATATAAAATATTCCAAACAGAAAGGGTTTCCGAAGCCTATTTATAAAAATGTCTCATGTATCTCGGAGGAAATCTCCGAGCATTTTTCGAGAGGTGTGTCGAGGCGCCTGAATATGTATGATCATGATCGTCATTCACTCCCGTGTGTTTTCGTGTGGAGCTACTAAACAAGCGGAGATTGAATAAGCGAATACTTGTGTTTGGAATTGCACGATATTACGTTTTTGATAAATGCCACTAACAGTTAAACCATCCAAGTTAGGATCGTGTATGTAGTTAGTTAACTCGTGTGATCGACGCGACGACGAAACCCGCACTGATCCATGACTTCGACACTGGGGTTAGCCAGCTTATATTTAACTAGCCCCACAACTTACCACCGACTGTGGAGTATGGCCTGATCTTCCCGATCTAAGGGAAGAGACCCGGGCGCAACAGTGGGGAGGACATGGATTTGCAACCCAATAACAATATCCACTAACAATTGTTAGTAACAATTGTTAATGTAGTTTATGAACCTGAACATGTAGTAGGAGATCATTCAATGGTGTAAGCAAAACATATACAATATAAAAGCAAAACTATTTCCTTTCTTTACTTTAGGCAGCTAAAAAGACAAAAAATTAGTCTCTTCATACGAATACAAGCTTTTTTATGATTTCAGTGAAGTCGTAGAATAAAAGGTGTTGTGAATCCGCAGTTAACAGGTCCTACATCTATTTTGATGCCCCCTGTATAACGTTAAGTGTTTTTCTTGTTATAACGGCTTTGTCACTGAAAATATACAAAAAAAAGAGGTTTCTGTAACGCGAACGTAGAAAAGACAAAGAAGATATTTTTCCAAGCATTTTCATTTGTGACCGTTTTCCCTACTCGATCCGTATTTACAGGACCTCATCTCCAAAATCGCTCGTTTATCTGAGCTAACTTAAACTTGGTTCAGTTTTTTTTTTTGCTATTTTCGTTCACAGAATTTTGAGTATGATAATCATACGTTTGTTGAATTTATTCTAAAGGAATCCGGGAGTTGAAAGTTACTTTTTACAGATTAATGTCAAAACTATATTTTGTTCTAAAAATTATTGAAATAGTTATTTGTGACGTCATATTTCAGTACATGTACAGGATGTAGCGGATGCAGCGCAGGCCCAATCCCAAAATATTTTGAAACGTCTTCTTTTCACGACTAAGTTCCGAAGAAAAGGCTGTATGTTGCTCTGCTTGGTTAAAAAAAGAAGGATAAAAAAGTGTTAATCCCTTTCAGCATTTCTTCACTCTCCACACTTAAGCGTCGACCACACCAGAGCACATTCATCCGTTTGTGTACAGTTGGTTTCTTTATATAATATGTTGCCTACAAACGATTTATCTATCTGTGTCACGCACTCAGACCTTTTAAAAAAGACCGGGCACTCCAAACCGAGTGCCTATAGTTAACAGGTAGAGTTGTCAAGGAAGCTTGACCGTTTCTCTCATCTGAATTGCATTGATTATTTCATTCAAAGTAAAAATAAATTAAAGAAAGTATAATTCATCAGATAGGTATTTTATTTTAATTGCAGAAAAACATAATTGCTATGACTTTTCTTAACGTTTTCAATTTTTAATTGAAATTTCGTAGTTAGTATGGAAATGATTATATTGAACAATGACATCACAGTTCACTATTTCGAAATTGTTTTGTTATAGTCAGCTCAGTTACTTTTTATACAGTCAACTCATGGACTGTTTGGCAGTCTAACGTCTTACATAGATAACTTGGTCCTTATTAAGTAATATAAATATAATTATAAGGTCTTTGGCCGCGCAACGATCCGTGTTTGATCTGTGCTGGGTGATTGATAGCCCTCCCTCCGTGATCTGCCGCCCTGGTACTTCATTTCACATTGGAATTTGTATATTTGCACCAATTCTGTGTTTTTTCATCTGAAAAACAAAGAAAATACCGCGACGTACAGCGCGGGTTCATCTAGAAACAAAATAGGAGTGGTATTTTAAAATACGTGTAAAGCCTCACACCTCAGTAGCAGATACCAATATGGTTTCTTAGAAGATCTTTGCTACAAGCCGTAATTACAAATGAAATGAATGAATGTAGTTATGCTTCAGTCTTGATTATATGACTGTGCAAAACAAGTTACAGCGAAAGCGTTACTGCGAAGTGCGTTACTCCAGAGACAGTCCTCCTTTTCTCCGGTTACTCGCAAGATGTTGTAACAAGCTCCTACTACATTACTGCGAAATATGGGTTTCTTAGATAAAGTTTTATAAGTAGTAACTATCATGTACCGCTTCTCAGCGAACAAAAGTCGCGCTACTTATACTATAAGTCCTTTGTTTAACGTGTGAAAGCGTGTAAGCCGTTCAATAAATTAAAATGCCTTCCTCAGTACCAGGAGGCAACGGGTTCAAATTTCCCAAAAATTTCCGGCGGGGCCAAAGGCTAGGACTCAGTTTGGTTAGCAATATGGCATTTTCTAGCCTGCTTGGCTAGCTAACACCATCTTATCTAAGTCTTGCCGCCAAACATCAATGTTAATAACATTGATGATGAATTAAATAAGATAGCCAGTTCCCCATTGCGTTACGGAATCTTATTAAGCCCTCTTTTTAAACTTACGGCATCATCATCACTTACCATCAGGTGAGATGATGTCAAGGGCTAACCAATTGTGTATACATAAAAAAGGTAGTTTCTAATCGTGTAACTGAACAATTTCTGATCTATAACTTCACTGAAATTACCGAGTTTTTATCTATCTAAGGTTCTATTTAGCTAGACAATGGTCTAAGGCACAGTGACTGACTCGATGGCTTAGTGGTTAGCAATCCTGACCTCTGATCCGAGAGTCGTGGGTTCGATCCCCACACAGGGCAAACTTTTCTGTGATGAGCAGAATTGTTTGCTCTGAGTCTGGGTGTATTATATCTATATATGTATGTATTTAAAAGTATTTGTGTATGTATATCAGTCTCTGGTTCCCAAGATACAGGGAATCCTAGTTTGGGGCCAGATGACCGTGTGTGATTTGTCCCAGATATTATTATATTATTAGTGGTGCCTACCTACCTAATACTTATAAGGATGCTTTTGATATAAACTATTATTATTATACCCGACCCAGCCTAGCAACTAAATATCAATCCCAGCGCGCAGGTATCAACAGACAACTATTAGGCAGACTATTCAAATGTGCTTTTCTATTCGAGATTTCGAGACCAAATGTGTATTGCAAACGAACCAATATATCTCAAGGCAAGTCTGTGGAACATGGATGTGCCAGCTAAATAGCCATCCAATCTAGTTCAGCAAAGATTAAACCAAGTAGCTCCTCTTACTTCACCGGAGAACAATGTTTTGTCTGCGAAGTTTATGTAGGTACTTATGTGGTATCCAGTCTTCAAGATGGAAGTTCGTTAGATTAGTTTAGGGTCGGTAAATTCTAGTGTTGGATTTGATATTCCAATATAAAACGATTGCTGCGTTTATGTTTATCATTATAAGTACCCTAACTCTAGTCTTTTTTATATACTCATGGACAAAAAAATCGACTCAAGGTTTGTTGCACGACTTTCTGAATATTAACTCAATCTAGCAAAAAAAAACTAAACCAAAAGTTTAAAAACTGTCTGTTTACTGTCAATGATTTTAGTTTGGTGGTTTTCTTGTTACAACTAACTGAAAAAGTAGTAGACTCTGGGTCAGTAGTGAGAAAAGAGAGTACACGCAATGCAACTTCTCGAAAACAACTGACGAAATCTCTATGCAACTGACTGTACGGTCACGAGACCCACCATTGAAGGCATACTGCTAAAAAATGCAGGAATTCAAATATCTATTATAATATTCAGTGCTCAGAAGCGAAGCTGACATCAAAAGGGACATCGAAGACAGAACTTAAGCCGGATGGCTCAAAGGAGGGACAGGCGTGCTGTGCGATGCAAGAATGCCTATAGGTACGTGTCAAAAAATTTTTTAAAAGAGCTCTCATGTATGGATCCGCTTTTGTAATTTTTGTTCTTAGTGTTTAGCAGTTTTGTAGACTGAGTTATTTTTTCAAAAGTCGAGCAACAGATCTTGAGTCGATTTTTTAGTCCACCAGTGTATTATTCTTTTTATCGTGTGGCATATTCTAATCGTACTATCAGTTGCCTGGCGTTGCACTTAGCAACACCCTTAATCATACACATCTATAGAGAGATGAAGTATTCTGCAATTAAGAAATAACATTATATTATAATTATATTATCTTTAATCTATTTACATACTTTGTTACATTGCTCAAATAATTCATGCACTATCGCTACCAGTACTTCATGTAATCTTTTATCCTCTGCCAAGGGTTGTATGGAAGAGATCGCTTCTAGCGATAAGACCGCCTTTGTACACGTAATCCAATATTTTATATGTTATGTAAATTCCTTGTGTGCAATAAAGCATTAATACATACATACATACATACAACATGGTAAAAATAAAATAAACCAATACATCTCAAATCGATTAAAATGGCCGATTTTTTAAAAAATGTTCAGTGAAATAAGAAAAAAATTACAAAAGTGGATCCATACATGAGAGCTCTTGTAAAATATTTTTTGACACGTACCTACTTAAAGGCATTCTTGCATCGCACAGCACGCCTGTCCCTCCTTTGAGCCATCCGGTTTAAGTTCTGTCTTCGATGACCCTTTTGATGTCAGCTTCGCTTCTGAGCACTGAATTTAGATATTTGAATTCCTGCATTTTTTAGCAGTATGCCTTCAATGCTGGGTCTCGTGACCGTACAGTCAGTTGCATAGAGATCTTATCAGTTGTTTTCGAGAAGTTGCATTGCGTGTACTCTCTTTT
This sequence comes from Coleophora deauratella, assembly GCA_958295455.1. Lineage (NCBI taxonomy): Eukaryota > Metazoa > Arthropoda > Insecta > Lepidoptera > Coleophoridae > Coleophora > Coleophora deauratella. The sequence continues at coordinate 3,935,152 of OY282409.1, read as the reverse complement.
CTCACTACTGACCCAGAGTCTACTACTTTTCAGTTAGTTGTAACACGGTGTCAGTTGTGCTTGTAGTTGTAGTAGGAAGGTAAAAAATGTGCTTGTACTTGTAGCTCTTATTGTATATCACGGGTATGTTTGCCTTGGGAATCGATCCTACAACTCTCGGACTAGTAGTCACGATCGAGCACTAGCCACTGAGCTACAAATTCAGTCAAATACGCTATAGTAAACGCTTTTGCACCAGTCCACCTTTAACTAAATACGTTTCAGGTTGCAGGGGTAATCGAATCGGCTCGTTTTATGCGATTACTAGCTTACGCTTGCCTTGGCTAGCAAATTGACACGCCTTAGGCAAATTGACATGCCTGCCACTGCAGTAGTGATTAGAAGCAACTTCCCCGCTTTTGGCAGAGCTTCCACAGTGATGATGCCTTGGTACTTCAATCGCTCGTGTCTAATAGGGTTTTTCACCATTTTTTGAAAAGTATCTCAAATTGATCATTAGGTGGGAAAAAGTCAAAAATTTTTTTTTTAAATTTTTTTGAAACCTATAAGTACCCCAAAAATACATTTTAATCATTGTCAATTAGCGCGCGAAAACGATAGCCGCCATGATGCTTAGGTCGTGACGTCATTTCAGGAGTAAACAAAACAGCTCTGTACTAAAATTTTGACACATATCGCGAACAAAATGTCATTGTTTACCACTATCGTGACGTCACCTGACAACCAGCATGGCGGCTGTCGTTTCAGATATTTGAATAACAGATTAATAAACTTGATTTTTGTAAATCAAAAATAAAATGTTTTTTCTCATTTTATTGTATAGAAATCATATTAAATCGATTACGTATTACAAATACCACAGTAAATAAGCAGTTTTAGATTTTTTCTTGTATAGAGTAAAATACCCTATTGTGTAGTTCGAATTCGTTAACAACTTATAGTGTCCTCAATACTGGAATCTGTTTCTTACTTTATCTCGAAGAGGCATTTAGGATTCGTGTCCCCACTGCTATGCTCCACTAGTGGGGCCAGCAGGACTTTCAAGTGCTCGTGTCTCCTTTAACATAGTGGATGAATTAAAAATTTAATTTTTTAAATTAATTTCTAGTACTCATGTCATATTTAAATTAAAAGAATCTTTTTTTAGTTTTATACCTTTTTCACTAGGAGAGTGCAACAGAAAAGTCTTTTTTATTTTTTATTTTAGGTACACCAAATTGCATTTATTAGATGTACTTTATCTATTAATTACCCAAGTCCGGATTGGTGGATGTTGTGGGACTGGTGGCCAGCCACAGTATCAAAAGTTTTCAAGCCGCTTATCAGGCTTTTGACATAGCTCAACATCTGCAATGTAGTGATAACAATCAGCACCAATGGCTTCACGTGCCTTGCAAAGCACGGCACGTGAAGCCTTTAAAGTCGAGATAAATGCCGCAGAACGAACGAACTTGAAAAATTTAGTTCTCTTTTCTGGACAGTTAGGAAAGCACCCTTAAACGCTTAATACAATACTAAAAGTGGGTAATATCTATGGTAACATCCTAAAACAGTACAACATAATGAAATTTTATTCCGAAGGTTACTTAACATGAATATTACACCTGGCAAAAGCTTGCTCCTAATATCCCTGTAAGCAGTTACAGTCTCCTCATTTGTTAACAGAATTAACGCAGGGTCATTCAATTAACCTTTCTGTGGGCCTCAATTACTGGAAAATGTTTGTAATTTAGAAAATTATTTCTAAACGCCATGTTTTTAACGGAACAATGGGTCAGTGAGTGCTACTGTTGTTTTTAATTTAAATTCAAGTTGTAATTTTATCCAAATGTCCAAATGGAAGGCAATGTTTTTCTAGTGTCTGTTTAATTTCTACCATTTGTACCCGAAATGGATTTATGGCTTGGTCCACGGCCGGCACCTAGGCATACCACCATCATACCACCTCGCCAGGCGGAGGTATCTCCTTTTTTCTCCGAAGAGTAGGGACACACTGTTCCTACATGCCGTTGTGTTCATTGTAGTTAATTTGTTTCTATCTATCTATCAGCCGAAAGACGTCCACTGCTGGACAAAGGCCTCCCCCAAGGATTTCCACAGTGACCGGTCCTGTGCGGCTCGCATCCAGCGGCTTCCCGCAACCTTCACCAGGTCGTCAACTCCCCCACATGGATATAATTTGTTAAATTTATTTTAATTAAGTCTGTAATAAAATTATACCCTTACCAATTTAACAAAAAATAACCAGCCTGCATAAAAATGCATCAGATCTGTGGATCAGGATAAATCTAACAACATTTCAAAATAAAAAATTCCATAAATTCCTTTTTAAATTGGATCCTTAACTGGTAAACCCTTGGAATTATCTCATCTGGCAGTAAGTGATGATGATGCTGAAATGGAAGACCAAGATTCCCCAACGCAATGGGGAACTGGCTGCCTTATCTCCATATCGGAATACTTCAATGCTATTAAAATTGATGATTGGCAGCAAGACTTAGATTTGATGACGGTAGTTACCAACAACAAAGATGGAATTCGCCGGGAATCGAACCGCCGAAGGCGGAACAACCATACATATAACCATACATTTTGACTGACTCGGTGGCTAAGTGGTTAGCGATCCTGCCCTCTGATCCGAGAGTCGTGGGTTCGATCCCCACACAGGGCAAACTTTTCTGTGATGAGCAGAATTGTTTGCTCTGAGTCTGGGTGTATTATATCTATATATGTACGTATTTAAAATAATATGTGTATGTATATCAGTCTCTGGTTCCCAAGATACAGGGAATCCTAGTTTGGGGCCAGATGACCGTTTATCCTTGGGGGAGGCCTTTGTCCAGCAGTGGACGTCTTTCGGCTGATAGATAGATAGACCGTGTGTGATTTGTCCCAGATATTATTATTATTATATAGGTACATACACGTATGAAACGCTGTTTTCTCGTGGACCCACTATTTTGTCCCACTGGTGGTTCCACGAGGGATACTTGTTTCTCGTGGACCCACTACTCCGTTCGGTGCAAAAAATATCAATTTGTTATGTGACATTAAAGGACAAATCATAACGGATTTTATTTTTAATATAACTGTATTTTGAATATTAAAACAATATTGAATTACAACTAATACTTAACAATTAAAAACATACAAATGAAATTCATAATGATCGTTTAATTAACGCACTACATTCTCCTACTGGTAGGAGCACAAGGACATGCACGTCCTGTAGTGTTCTAAAGTACCAGCAGAGCATGACCGAACAGAAGGTAGACAGTGCAGGATTACTAGTTGATGCCCTAATCAATTACATGCCTATGGGTCCCCTCTATTAGAAAACCTAGTAGGTGGCATTATATTTTTATAGGATGAAACTTATAGTTGATCTGACTTGACTGATCTTCTGCGACGTTGCTGAAATCCCTCCAACCCCCACCTCTTCCGTGGCCTAGTAGAAGGGGTCCATAGGCGCGCATTGCTTAGGGGGTCAAATAGTAATGTGGCACTACCTTCTGTTCGGTCATGCTCTCCTGGTACTTTAGAACACGCAGTATCAAATATAACCAGGCTGATGCACTGAAAACTTTCAAGTTTACCTGTAATATCAATTAAGGCCAGGTAGCACAGAGCTACTGCGCATCCATCTGCGCAGTACTAAATGCAAGTCCCACCCGCACGCGCCACACGATTAAAATTTTTTTTTGATTATTTTGGTTTTTTTTTCTGAATGAAAGTGTTCAAACTAATGGCGTAGTTTTCTTCATATCGTCGAAAGCAATATTGTCATATAATTTTCAATTTTATTCTTTTAATATACAGGCAACTGTTTTAAGTAACGGTAGACCCATTTTTGTATTTTTTTTCTATCGAGCCGAAATTGTTGAATCGTGTTTCGGATGGCGTATGATCTTAGGAAATATAGTCAAAAATAAGTATAATTTTTTTCAGACTTGAAACTTCTACAGTTTTCCGTCAAAACTGTTCAAAAAAACGTTATTTTGGGGAAAGATGGCCTTAATGAACTACTAGTAAAGTCCATCTCGGCGATCTGTCTCCAACAAGAAACTAGACAAGGATACCGAACGCTCTTCAGCTACCAACCGAGTGGACAACGACGGGTTCATTACTGTCCAGAAGAAGAAACGAACTCGTCCGAACAACAACAAGTGCGGTACGGCACCGACTACTGGGCCCAACTTTCTGCTGCGCGCCGCAGTGCCAACTACACTGTTGTACGTGTCTCGGCTGTACTACTCCACCACCTCCTCAGAGGTGAAGTCAAAGTACATCAAAGTGAAGTCAAAGTATACCTTGAGGGTAATGCCGCTGGAATCGCGCCACAGCGTCAACTTCCAGTCGTTTGTGGTGCGAGTCCCGTCAGAGCAGCTGGACTTCTTCACCAAGGAGGAGTTTTGGCCGAAGGGTGTGGTGTTCCGCAAATTCCGAGGGAGCCTGCTGACCACTACTACCGATGCAGCACTACCGACAGCTCGTGCAAACTAATGTTATGTTTTATTTAATAATTAAATTGTATGTATTTATAGTATTTAAGTTAATTTATTGTATGAGTTTCTATATATCTATGGGCCCTAAGTTGCCTGAAAATAAACGAAAAAAAAAAGTAAAAGTCAGGGATTTTTTCCCGACTACGGCGAAGCAAAAAGGAGGGTTATGATTTTAACCTGCATATACATGTATGTTCAACTGTTCCCGCATAACTTCTAAACTACTTATCAGAATAAAATATACAAACACACAAAAAAATGTACAGCAACGCTGTGCACACTTTCACGAATACACTTTAAATCAGAAATCAGCAATAAACATTCATAATTAGTAGCAAGTGATAGAATGAATTGATCCACTTTTCCCTTCTCTTTGAAGTTAGTGCGGTTACGATGCGCGTACAAAGAGGTTTGTACTCTTTTGAAAGCCGGTATCTTTCCTTTGTTCCCAATAGGACAGTTGTACAGTTCAGTTAACTGAACAGGTGGGTATTTTTATCTCATGGAAAAAAAAACAATGCTACTATCATTTATTAATTTATCTATTATGTGTCACGACGACACAGAATAGTTAGAAAACTCATACTATCAGTACAAAGAGATTGTACGTATGTATATGATGAGGAAAATTTATTCACCATGCTTTGTCCAATTAAGATATACTTAGTTCACAATATACAATGTAGTGGGACCATGAGAAACAAGTCTCCCTCGTGGAACCACCAGTGGGACAGAATAGTGGGTCCACGAGAAAACAGGGTATGAAAGACACTATCCTCCTGGCAGTCCAGTAAACGTAGTGGACACGATTGATTTTTTATTGTAAATTAGGTTACCGTTCAAGAATCGCTCTTCTTTGTCTTTCAATTTTAATAAAATGCGACTTGTCCTATCAGAAGGTCATTGTGCTGCAGTCAACGACCGTTTAAACGTTAGCTTAAAGCACTAAAGCAAGTACACCCCTTATAATTCCCCCGAGCCTTATTCCCTCTACAGTCGTGCCCGGATTAACAGCCAAGTATAAATATCGTCACAAACATAGTAATATAATGTACTTTTTGTACTTCTCAAAGGACGTCGGTTTTCTTTTCAGTTTAGCAGACGGAAAATTTGCATTTCCGAGACATGGGATATCGTCGTTGTTGTGCAAACAACACCGCACAAGTGATTTTTGGCGTTTCCGACATGAGTGCCTTTGGATGCAGGTTTTAACGCACTTCTATCTACGTATAAGCTATAGGTAGGTATATGAAGATATGGGTATATGAAGTTAAGCAGGATTAAAGCAGGGTGTTTTTGAACCTCAATCTTACTTAAACTGAACAATTTACCCAAGTAAAAATACCGTTGATTTTAATCGTCCATACATTTGCCAAAGAGATAAATAAACTTCTTACATGTATTCCATTCTTATGAGATCAATTTGTATTGAAAGTCCAAATTACGATGTTTTCCAAGTTTCTGTATTCAGTGATTTTGATTACTGAATCAGTAAGCCAGTAATTCAGTAAGTGAGTCACAGTACTCTACTGTTTTACTGCTATATTTTTTGAAACTGTTCAAAATGCTGCTCCTCAAATTTAATGTTATAATATAACGATACACTTGAATAAAAGTATTGTTAGCAATTTCTATAACCCGAGGAGCTTCCAATTTACAAGGTAAAGTCGGAATTACCAGCGCCAGCAACGTGACTAAAATACCGGCTATATTTGCTTGCAAAACTGAAGTAGGTTACCTATTGTTATTTGCCTATAACATACCTACAATCACAAGAGGCAATCAAAATAACTTCCGTAGGCATGTCGCCGATTATATGTATTTAGTACTTATTGCACAAGATGAGGATAGAATAAAAAAAAAAGATTTAGGACAAAAACATATAAAAATAAATGAATACAAAAAAGCATCGCCGCAAGCTTCGTTAAAAGTTAAATGCAAGAAAAAATAGAATAGAATAGAATAGAATAGAATAGAATAGAATTATGATACGAGTAATTTATTCATAGGAATATGATTACTAGAATTAATGTGCCACACGATAAAAAGAAGAAGAATGGAATTGAAATAATTATTCGATCTAATGCTATCTGGATACGCGATCTTACGGTTTGAAATAGTTCTTGTTTGTGTAACAACGGCTAGCGTTCCGTAGAACTGCGTATAAAGCATTGATTACGCGATTTTTTAGGAATTTCGTGAAATCGCGCATTTCGTGAAACGTTTAAACTGTTAATCACCCTCATTAAAGTTATATTTAACTGGTTAACTAGATGTTAAGAAATTATTATTACGCTGTCGCCGTAGGTTACACTTGTCGGTATGTTTGTGACTATAAATGGGGCTAAGACGATTTTAATGGTGGATTCATTTGTGGTTCTGGTGACGATATTATGTTAATACAACATGGAGTTTTTATTCGGGTTAAATGTGCAACTTTTTTCTACCACTTTTAGGAAAAACTTTTTGAAGTTCAAGAATTTGTATGCATAATAACCACAGTTTCCATTAAAAATATTGTACAGTTTTGTCTTCTGTTGTTCAACCTGTCATTCTGTATGTTCAAGAAACTTCTAAAGTTGTAACAAAATATTTTAAATTTAGATAAACCTACTTAACTTCTGTTAAGTTTAGGCCGCCCAAATTAAGAGAGTTAACCAACTTTTCGTCTAAGAATTACCTTAAACCTGGTTTGTTTATTCATGATAAATTATCAGAAAGTTTTAAAAACTTATTAGGTATGCAAAGCAAAACATTATCTATCTCAATTTCCGTCGAAAAATCTCGCGAAAAACTGAAAACAAAAATAAACTGAATCTCGTTAACAGAATGATTTATACAGGGTGTCCAAAAAGTGAAGGATAATCCTTCACCTGCGGATTGGTCGAATCATTTCCTACTACATACCAAAAATTTTTTCTAGTGAAAGTCCCACCATTTTTGTGATATCGGTATTTTTAGTTTTTTTTCAAAAAAATTGACCTTCTTAGATTAGATTAGATAATTTATTTCATGTCACCAAATTCATATTTACATTACAATAAATATAATAATAAAATGTCAAAGTGTGACATGATTGTCAGTTTGTCAGTCACTTACGTTTAATGCATGCCATTCCTACAAATTAAGACATTTTTAAGTCCTGTTTTTTTTGGTATCTAGTAGGAAATGATTCGACCAATCCGCAGGTGAAGGATTATCCTTCACTTTTTGGACACCCTTATACATTCAGTGCAAACAAAATGGCGGGTGTTCTGAGGCGTCAAAGTCAATACCGTGTCGAATTAGATCAAAATCCGACGTTCACTTTATTAAATTTACGGCGAAACTTGGGACCGTGAGTAAAAAATATTGTTGTGTAGCATTTTACTTGTTTTTTTTCCTGTGCTACAGAAACATAATACGTGAGTTTTGATGTGCAATCAGTATTTTTGTTTGGTACCTGTACGGAATAAATACTTTAAGTATTATTTAGATTTCTATGAGAAAGTGGCATTTATTATTATAAAAAACCTTAGTTTTTTGGTGAGCAGTTAAATACTACCCGTAGTATAGCTGACTGAGATATTCTTGTACAAACATCCTGATATCCACATAGGCAGACAGCGATGTAGTTGTATATACATCGGTATCGTAAAGTATAACGAGAATCACAAAAGCGCGACATCATTGAATTGCAAATCCCTGAAGTTTGAGGGACAGATGTGAGAATATCTAATTTGCGAAACTCGGTCAAAAGTAATCGAAATCACGGGAACGCGATAGAATGATTAAAAATATTAATGAAACAGCTTTTCCTTCTTACTGTATGGTACAATTTAATCTTGACATCATAAGGGACAGACGGCGGTTGCCTGGTGATGAACTTAGCATCACTCGCGGTCACGTGTAGGGTGTTTAATTGACACCTACGGTTTTAGAACAGTAGGTTTCAACTGCTTACCAAAAGACTAAGGATTTTTAGAATAATATTTTATGAACCCAAAGCCTTAATTTTTTTTTTTTTTTAATATTATACCGCACTGTCATGTCGGCTTCACAGATTCTGTACCTATTTATGACCTATTTGTAATTTGTACGTTTGAGTTTTTTCCTAATAAAACACTTATCTTATCAAAGATATAATTTATTTAAGTAAAATCCGCTACATGTTAGCAGAGCGTGGTTACGCCACATAAAAAAATGGAAGAACTCAATAACATAGAAAATCTTTGAGAGATGACGCCAGCTTTCCAATGTGGAAATTCCAAATGGACATTCTACTGAGAAGCCATGGTTTGCTGGATATACTTCAGGGTGTACTAGGTAGAAAAATATGACGATTTAAAAGTATGTGTAAAGCATCTACTTAAATAAAAAAGATTTTTGATTTTGATTTTGATTTTGGTGAGTCTGAAGCAATCGCCATCAGTGCTGATAAAAAGGAAGAATGGCGGAAAGATGCACAAGCATAAAAGTATATGCTGATGACAATCGATAAAAAGTACAAACAATTACTGATGTGTTGTCAAAATGCAAGGGACATGTACGAAAAACTGTGTTTTATGTTTGAAAATAGTATAGAGCAACAAAAATGTAATCTATTGAAAAAGTTCTTTAAATATGAGTTTGACAAAACACAGGACATAACCTATCATATAGGACAATTAGAAAACATGAGTTACAAGTTAAATTCACTGGGAGAAAAGATAAATGAAAACAATTAATTGGCATTTTGTTATTTACTGCTTTGTATTTACTTTGTTTATTTTGCTGTAAATCTTCCGAATAGTAAATAAATAAATAAATAAAATAAAAACATGTAAATTTCGAACAGCATGGGAATCGTCCCCGTTATCTGAAAAAACCTTGAATATTCTAACAGCTCGGCTAATGGCTGAGGAAAAGAGATTTGAAATGTCAATATCATCATCTGCAATTGCGTTCAAGGCGAAGGAAAAGCTGTGGCAAAATAAAAATAGACATAAGAAAACTAGCACTATGTTCTGCAAGATTTGCAAGAAAAATAACCATACAGAGCAGATGTGTTTTTTCAGAAATAAAAATAAGAAGAGTTAGAATAAAATAGCTTTCTCAGTATTAACTCATAAAAATGAATCGGAAGAATTTATTATCGATTCAGGATGTACAGCACATATGGTGAAAAATAAAGACATATTGAGTGAAATTAAATATGACTCGACGGACATATGTGTGGCTAAAAAGGATGAGAAAATTACATCAAATGGCAAATAATATGAATCAATATGAAAGCCTGGTTCAAGAATAAAGGTATCAGAATTGACTATACTATACCTTACAGTCCAGAATTAAACGGCAAAGCTGAACGCATAAATAGAACAATGATGGATAAAGTAAGAGCGTTGCTATTTGAAAATAATTCAAAAGAAGAACTATGGGGAGAAGCTGCAAGATCAGCAGTTTTCATAATGAATAGAACTCCACTTGAAGGTAACCCCTATAGAAAAATGGACTGGACAGAAACCAAATCTAAAAAGATAACAAATCTTTGGAAATGAAGCTCATAGCAAAATGCTTGGAAACCTAAAAAAAATTGGAAAAAAGAAGTCAAAAATACATAATGGTTGGATATTCACCTACAAAATACAGATTGTGGGATGAAAATAAAAGACAAATAATAGAAAGAAGAGATGTAATATTCAAGAGACCTGAAAAACAAAAACATGAAGAAAATATAATAAAAATACCATTGAAATCAGAAAATGAAGAAGAAGAAATAGTAAAAGAAACAATAGACGAAGAGTTGATTGAATGTGAAACAGAGCAAATGGAAAATAACACAGAAAGTGAAAAAGAAGATAATCATCATCAAACAGAATTGATAGAAAGAAACCTTGAAAAAAAAAATGATAACAAGGAAGCTGAACTAAATGATAATAGGAAAGAAACGAGAAGACATGTAAGAGTAAGAAAAGTACCTGAAAAGTACAAAGATTATGCAATGCTTACCTATAATGATGCTTTATCTGGTCCAAATAAAGATGAGTGGACTGCTGCAATAAATTCTGAAAAAGAATCCCTGGAAGAAAATCAAGTATGGAAGATAGTAGATAAAAAAGAGGCTAATGCTTTCACTATGCCTTTTTATTTTATTTTTGAGTGCACCCACCCGCTATCTATCCACTTCTGTCTCCTTCATTCGCCAAAGGTTGTGTGGAAGAAATCGCTCAAAGCGATAAGACGCCTTTGCATATCAAATTTAAAACATTGATATTATCAATGTCTTAAATATTTTGTGTGTTTTCGTTGTTATTTGTACTCTTTTGTATATTTATCTTATCTTATCTGATGGACAGAAAATTTTAAGCAATAGATGGTTATTTAAAATAAAACAAGATGGGAAATACAAAGCAAGGCTTGTGGTGAGAGGTTATGAACAGAAGGAAGGAGTGGATTATTTAGAGACATTCAGTCCTGTAATAAATGACTGTTCGATAAGAACCCTCATAGCCATCGCAACCAATAAAAATTATAATATAATGAAACTGGACATAAAAACTGCATTTTTGTATGGGAAAATACAAGAAAATATTTACATGCAGATGTATGTACAGGAAGGATATGAAAAACAAGATGGAAAAGTCTGTAAACTACAAAAACGTCTGTGTGGACTAAAACAGTCACCATTAAAATGGAATGAAAGATTTACATCTGTTTTAAAAGAAAAAGGAATGACACCTTTGACAACTGATCCATGCATCTTCAAAACCAAAGACAGTAAAATCCTTTTAGGCATATATGTTGACGATGGACTGTTAATTGGTGAAAATAAAATGGAAATGACAAATATTCTAAAAGAACTAGAAAAAGAATTTAAAATGACGTATGAAGAAAATCCAGAAAATTTCATTGGAATGGAAATAAAACGAACAGAAGATGGTATACAGTTAGGACAGACGAAATATGCAAGAAGTATTGTTGAGAAATATAATATGGAAAATTCGAATACATGCAGTACCCCATTACTCAAAGATAAAGAAATAGAAGGAGAAGAAAATGATATTCAAGAAGTGAAATTCCCTTATCGAGAAGCGGTTGGTTCATTACTTTACCTATGTCGAAAGACTAGACCAGATCTAACATATGCTGTAAACAATGAAAGTAGGAAAATGGAAAATCCAAGTGGAAAAGATATTAATAACATAAAGAGAACCCTAAGATATTTGAATGGACACAAGGACAAGTATAAAGGCTATACAAGAAACTCTGATTTGTCCACAATAGAAGCATACAGTGACAGTGACTATGCTGGAGATTCTGAGACACGTCGTAGCAGGATATGTGATAAAATACTGCGGTGGACCTATACAATGGTGTACAAGAAAACAGCCCATTGTATCACTTTCTAGCTGTGAAGCAGAATAAATAGCAGCTGCTGACTGTATCAAAGAAGTGTTGTTTAAGTATAAAGTCAATGATTGAAGAGATTTTAAAAGTGAAAGTGTCAGTGAATTTAAACATAGACAATCAAAGTGCCATAAAACTGATTAAAAATGGTGTACATAACAAACGATCAAAGCATATAAATGTTCGATACAAGTTTATTCATGAGCGTGTTGTAGATAGTGACATAAGTGTAAAGTACATTTCCACTGAAAATCAGTGTGCTGATATATTTACAAAGTGTCTAGGATATGTGAAATTTAATAAGTTTTGTAATGACTTGTTTATTGAGTAACCTGTAAAAATATGTTTTGTATAAGTAAACCAATGTAAAGGAAACCATTATGAAAATGACCAGAGGTAAGTCTCCTGGGCAGATTTGAAATGTCAATATCATCATCTGCAATTGCGTTCAAGGCGAAGGAAAAGCTGTGGCAAAATAAAAATAGACATAAGAAAACTAGCACTATGTTCTGCAAGATTTGCAAGAAAAATAACCATACAGAGCAGATGTGTTTTTTCAGAAATAAAAATAAGAAGAGTTAGAATAAAATAGCTTTCTCAGTATTAACTCATAAAAATGAATCGGAAGAATTTATTATCGATTCAGGATGTACAGCACATATGGTGAAAAATAAAGACATATTGAGTGAAATTAAATATGACTCGACGGACATATGTGTGGCTAAAAAGGATGAGAAAATTACATCAAATGGCAAATAATATGAATCAATATGAAAGCCTGGTTCAAGAATAAAGGTATCAGAATTGACTATACTATACCTTACAGTCCAGAATTAAACGGCAAAGCTGAACGCATAAATAGAACAATGATGGATAAAGTAAGAGCGTTGCTATTTGAAAATAATTCAAAAGAAGAACTATGGGGAGAAGCTGCAAGATCAGCAGTTTTCATAATGAATAGAACTCCACTTGAAGGTAACCCCTATAGAAGTATGGACTGGACAGAAACCAAATCTAAAAAGATAACAAATCTTTGGAAATGAAGCTCATAGCAAAATGCTTGGAAACCTAAAAAAAATTGGAAAAAAGAAGTCAAAAATACATAATGGTTGGATATTCACCTACAAAATACAGATTGTGGGATGAAAATAAAAGACAAATAATAGAAAGAAGAGATGTAATATTCAAGAGACCTGAAAAACAAAAACATGAAGAAAATATAATAAAAATACCATTGAAATCAGAAAATGAAGAAGAAGAAATAGTAAAAGAAACAATAGACGAAGAGTTGATTGAATGTGAAACAGAGCAAATGGAAAATAACACAGAAAGTGAAAAAGAAGATAATCATCATCAAACAGAATTGATAGAAAGAAACCTTGAAAAAAAAAATGATAACAAGGAAGCTGAACTAAATGATAATAGGAAAGAAACGAGAAGACATGTAAGAGTAAGAAAAGTACCTGAAAAGTACAAAGATTATGCAATGCTTACCTATAATGATGCTTTATCTGGTCCAAATAAAGATGAGTGGACTGCTGCAATAAATTCTGAAAAAGAATCCCTGGAAGAAAATCAAGTATGGAAGATAGTAGATAAAAAAGAGGCTAATGCTTTCACTATGCCTTTTTATTTTATTTTTGAGTGCACCCACCCGCTATCTATCCACTTCTCGTCTCCTTCATTCGCCAAAGGTTGTCTGGAAGAAATCGCTCAAAGCGATAAGACGCCTTTGCATATCAAATTTAAAACATTGATATTATCAATGTCTTAAATATTTTGTGTGTTTTCGTTGTTATTTGTACTCTTTTGTATATTTATCTTATCTTATCTGATGGACAGAAAATTTTAAGCAATAGATGGTTATTTAAAATAAAACAAGATGGGAAATACAAAGCAAGGCTTGTGGTGAGAGGTTATGAACAGAAGGAAGGAGTGGATTATTTAGAGACATTCAGTCCTGTAATAAATGACTGTTCGATAAGAACCCTCATAGCCATCGCAACCAATAAAAATTATAATATAATGAAACTGGACATAAAAACTGCATTTTTGTATGGGAAAATACAAGAAAATATTTACATGCAGATGTATGTACAGGAAGGATATGAAAAACAAGATGGAAAAGTCTGTAAACTACAAAAACGTCTGTGTGGACTAAAACAGTCACCATTAAAATGGAATGAAAGATTTACATCTGTTTTAAAAGAAAAAGGAATGACACCTTTGACAACTGATCCATGCATCTTCAAAACCAAAGACAGTAAAATCCTTTTAGGCATATATGTTGACGATGGACTGTTAATTGGTGAAAATAAAATGGAAATGACAAATATTCTAAAAGAACTAGAAAAAGAATTTAAAATGACGTATGAAGAAAATCCAGAAAATTTCATTGGAATGGAAATAAAACGAACAGAAGATGGTATACAGTTAGGACAGACGAAATATGCAAGAAGTATTGTTGAGAAATATAATATGGAAAATTCGAATACATGCAGTACCCCATTACTCAAAGATAAAGAAATAGAAGGAGAAGAAAATGATATTCAAGAAGTGAAATTCCCTTATCGAGAAGCGGTTGGTTCATTACTTTACCTATGTCGAAAGACTAGACCAGATCTAACATATGCTGTAAACAATGAAAGTAGGAAAATGGAAAATCCAAGTGGAAAAGATATTAATAATATAAAGAGAACCCTAAGATATTTGAATGGACACAAGGACAAGTATAAAGGCTATACAAGAAACTCTGATTTGTCCACAATAGAAGCATACAGTGACAGTGACTATGCTGGAGATTCTGAGACACGTCGTAGCAGGATATGTGATAAAATACTGCGGTGGACCTATACAATGGTGTACAAGAAAACAGCCCATTGTATCACTTTCTAGCTGTGAAGCAGAATAAATAGCAGCTGCTGACTGTATCAAAGAAGTGTTGTTTAAGTATAAAGTCAATGATTGAAGAGATTTTAAAAGTGAAAGTGTCAGTGAATTTAAACATAGACAATCAAAGTGCCATAAAACTGATTAAAAATGGTGTACATAACAAACGATCAAAGCATATAAATGTTCGATACAAGTTTATTCATGAGCGTGTTGTAGATGGTGACATAAGTGTAAAGTACATTTCCACTGAAAATCAGTGTGCTGATATATTTACAAAGTGTCTAGGATATGTGAAATTTAATAAGTTTTGTAATGACTTGTTTATTGAGTAACCTGTAAAAATATGTTTTGTATAAGTAAACCAATGTAAAGGAAACCATTATGAAAATGACCAGAGGTAAGTCTCCTGGGCACGACGGTCTCAGTATTGAGCATCTCCGATACGCGGGGGTCCATCTTCCGAGAGTATTGGCAATGTTTTACTCATTGTGCCTGAGTCACTCGTATTTGCCGTCTGATCTGATGCGGACTATTATTGTGCCGGTGGTGAAAGACAAAACTGGGGATATTACAGATAAAAGAAACTACCGACCCATCTCACTGGCGACGATCGTGGCCAAGGTGCTGGACGGTCTGCTTGAGTCTCAGCTTCATAAATACATAGAGCTTAACGATGCACAGTTCGGGTTTCGCTCCGGCCTCTCAACTGAATCTGCTATCCTGAGCCTCAAGCACACAGTCCGGTACTACACCAAAAGACTGACGCCAGTGTACGCGGTGTTCCTCGACTTGTCTAAGGCGTTCGACCTCGTGTCTTATGATAAGCTCTGGGAAAAGCTGAGGAATGCGGGGGTGCCCTCTGATATGTTACGCGTTTTTCAGTACTGGTACGGCAATCAGGTGAATCAGGTACGGTGGGGGGCAACGCTCTCTGATGAGTATGGTCTAGAGTGTGGGGTGAGACAGGGGGGGTTAAGCTCACCGTTGCTTTTTAATGCATACATAAACGACCTCATCGCTGGTCTCAGCAGCAGCCATGTCGGATGCTATGTTGATGGTATTTGTATGAATAACTTCAGCTATGCGGATGACATGGTGCTGCTGGCACCGGCGGTGAGGGCACTCAGGGAGCTTCTGCGTACTTGTGAGACCTATGCCTCGAAACATGGCCTCATTTATAATATTAAAAAAACTGAATACATGGTCTTTAGGGCGGGTGTCAAGTGTCCTGCTACTGTACCTCCTATTTGTTTAAATGGAGCGCCTCTCAGTAGAGTATCGAAATTTAAATATCTAGGACACTATGTGACGGACTGCCTTAAAGACAATGTTGATATAGAGAGGGAACGTAGGGCATTGGCGGTTAGATGTAACATGCTGGTGCGCAGGTTTGCTCGGTGTAGTGAGGAAGTTAAAATAACGTTATTTCGAGCTTATTGTCAATCCTTCTACACCAGCAGCCTGTGGGTTGACTGCACGCAGAAGTCGCTCAATGTCCTACGAGTACAGTATAACAATGGTTTCAGGATGCTGTTAGGGCTGCCTCGCAACTGTAGTGCTTCCGGCATGTTTACGCAAGCAAGTGTCGATGGCTTTCATGCCATACTGCGCAAGCGGGCAGCCTCACTGCTGAACAGACTGCGGGCTAGCCAGAACAGCATCCTGAGGGTAATAGCGGAGAGATTCGACTCTCCACTGTTTTCTCATTTCATGCGTGTGCTGGTCAGGCAGGGGCCTTATGCCTCCTGCAGCTAGTGCATGCATGGAAGGTGAAAGCTGGACTTTGTGTATTTTTATTTATATTTTATATGAAGCCTGTTACTAACATTAGTTTTTAGAATTTTTACTAACACCACTGGACCCTGTAGTCTGATTAAATAAAGATAAATAAATAAATAAATAAGTAAAATTTAAATATTGTATCCTGCTTTATATTCTGGAGTAGTTATAGGATACCTAATATTATTGTTGTACTTACTTAAAATGTCATACATTTTTCACTGCTAAAGTGAAAAATGTATGATGTTGCTGTAACTTTTAAAATTTTGTCATTGTTTAAAATGTAACATATTGCAATTTTTACAGTACTATTTTTTTGTAATGAGAATGTTAAGAACCCAAAGCCTTAAAATTTGTTTTTTTTTTTAATATTATACCGCACTGTCATGTCGGCTTCACAGATTCTGTACTTATTTGTAATTTGTACGTTTGAGTTTTTTCCTAATAAAACACTTATCTTATCAAAGATATAATTTATTTAAGTAAAATCCGCTACATAATAAATGCCACTCCCTCATAGAAATCTAAATAATACACTTATAGTCTTTATTTAACTTAAACCAAACATCAATGTTAACAGCATTGATGAAAAGATCAATGCCTGATGATGCCGAAGATGGAAGCGGGCTTACCAAGATTCCCCAACGCAATCGGGAACTGGCTCCCCATTGCGTTGGGGAATCTTGGTAAGCCCGCTTCCATCTTCGGCATCATCATCAGTTACCATCAGGTGAGATGAAGCCAAGGGCTTACCAACTGAGGGTAAAAAAAAAGGTTTTGAGTCTGTCTGTTTGGCCAACTTTGTAGTCATTTTTCTATTTCAGTAATATTGTAGAAAAAAGGTATATTGTGTAGGTGCGAATGGTACGATGCTTCAGGTCTGGCGTTGAAAGCATAGTATAGACCTAAAGCCTAATTTAAATTATATACAATTGAGCCACGCCTCTTGCGCCTACAAAAAAATCAAATGAAGAATAAAACACTGAAATGTTACGTAACGGACTGCCACTGTCCCCTTTTTGCCACACAATCACAAAGTTATGTATAGTTTGAAGTGGATATCCTCTTTCACGGTTTTTCACAAATCTCTCCGTCCAATTGTAGTACTGTCAACATTTTAATTACATTTTCAGTTGAATGCCTTAGTCAGGTGGCTGACAAACAGTTTGTGTATTAGACAGATTTATTGCATCGAGCCTTCGAGTTGGAGAACAGGATGAGATTGTAAAGCTGTTGTGACATAATTTAAATCAATTGTCGTATTTATTTCTCAAGTTTATTTTCTATAAATAATTATAAGAATAGTTATTCTTGAATTAGAGCTTTAAAATTATATCCACGGAGATTAATGATCTTCATAAAAATATTTAATTGAGTCATACAAAATTTAAAGTGTTTAAATCTTCACCTCTTCTTTGCTCTTCATTTTTTTTCTTTAACTGGTAAGCTCTTGGCTTTATCCTGATGATAAGTGATGATGATGTCGAAGATGGCAGTGGGCTTACCAAGTTTCCCCAATGCAATGAGGAAATCATGGCTATCCTATCTTCATGCTGGAACACTCAATGTCGTTAACATCGATGTTTGGCGGCAAGACTTAAATAAGACGGTGGTAGCTAGCCAGGCGGGCTCAAAAAATGCTTTACCACCAACCAAACCGAGTCTTACAAAGTTGGACCCCGCTGGGAATTGAACCTGCGACCTCCTGATGTAAAGTAGCCACTGGACCACGCAGGTGGTCTTGTCGGTGGAGCATCTTCATATAGATCTTAAAACTCAAAAAATAGTGGGTATTTTATTATTGCCCATTCTTCTGAAAACACTCATAAAAATACGTTGTGAATTGCGCCACACGATAAAAAGGGCATTATAATCGGAATCAAGTCATCGAACAGATATGTACCTATATGAAAATCTAATAATGATTCCCGCACATAATTTTGAACGAACGGATGCAAATTAGGTTATCGACTAATGTGCACAATGTATGCAAATGTGCATACTCGTAAATTAAAGCTTGACGCTCCACAATGCTGTGAAAAGCTATTTAGCAACCTACTTTTCTGAAACTGGCTGTGAACGCTGAATTTTGAATAAAATGTCGACTGCCTCTTTGGTTCGTTTGATGTTTTACTTTTTAGGTGTACCTGCAAAATCTAATTATTCCGAACCTTACCCGAAAACCTGGTAACCTGGTACCGGGTAGGTAGCGGCTTAGGTTAGGAAAAGCAAAAAGTTACTAATTTTTGTTCCGAACTTAACCCTCGTCTCAACCTAGCCCGTAATGATGTTCCGAGGTTGTTCCCAAAGTGACCCGAATTTAAAAACTTACGGAATCTAGACTCCACAGAAATAATTTCACCCAAAAGTAAATTCGTAAAAAAAATAATTATTATTCCAACTAAAAAACAAAAGTATAAAAACTTTAGAATTATAAACAGCATTATAAACTTTAGAAAGAAACATTAAAAATATCAAAAACAGAAGATTACATAGGTGGCCGATGTTTGCCTTGGCTTGGACAGAAATTGAACCCACCACCGGCGTAAGTCAAGAGCGCTAACCACTCAGTCAAAATTGTTTAACTCTTCGTACTACGCCGTAACCAGAGCGTAGCTCGTAGCTTCAAATGCTACGAAAATACAATACAAAATACTTCTTTAGTTATTTTTAACTTTAACGTAAGTAAATAGGTAAAAAAAAGTATATTATGATTTAATGTGAATGACTTTGGGGTGTTATTTACTATTACATATGTATATCTGCGACTCAGTCTACAGATCACAATTTCAGCATCATATGTTACCAGCTATACAGTAAACATTTTATTCCGGCAATAACATATGGAAATACATATTGTCACCCTAGGGAAATGAGAGGACGCGCCGACCGCAACCTTTCGTCCTTCACAGGGCCCCATTCAGAACTCTAACGGCCCCCAGCCTATAAAGTGTTAGGTGAATTTTGCGCTTCGATTTGTTTTTGGAATTTTCGACCGTTTCTCATATAGGATTTCTTTATTGCTCTTCACAAAAAGCTAAATTCAGATTCTGTAAACGATTTCAGAAATTTTAATTTTGAATTGATTTTGAATACAAGCGTACATAAACTTCGTCTAATTTCTTTTTTTTTATATTACATTTTTAATTTAATATAAATTTAAAAGTATAATTTTTAATAAATTATTTGAAATCGAAACCTGACACGATATTTTAGAGGGTAATGTTATTTTTTGAGGAATTATAAAAGATGAATATAATGAAAGGAGCATTGTATTTATATTTTGGCATTTAAGTCATCAAAGCTGACAGCTGGCATCCAAAAGGGAAAACAAAAACCGGGGAGGCGAAGCCAATATTTTTTACGCACAGTAAATTAATAAAAACAAGTTTAACAAAGCATATCGATTTCGATAGGAAAGTGCTCTTCCCACTTTGTTTCATTATAATTGACCACGCTGAATACGTTAAAAACAACCGACTTCAATCGCAACAACTCCAATTTTGCTATGTTTTTGTTGATTTTCTCAAAAACCGCTGAATCGATTTCGATAAAATTTATATGGGACCACCTGTGAAGTATACCCTTTTAAACAAAAAAAGAATTTTTGAAATCGGTTCAGGCGTCTTCGAGTAATCGGTGACGAATTGAGAACCTCCTCCTTTTTTTGAAGTCGGTTGAAAATGACAAGATAAGAAGCAAATTCTTCTTTAAACTGAGGAGTATTTTTTGGAGCCCTTCGCTTCATTCGTCCCATGTTCGACCTATACCTTGTATAATGTACACGCATATTATAAGCCAGGGTCTGTATCATGATTAATATCTACACAAATCGGTATTTTTGCATTAGCCTTTTCTGAAAACCGAAATCCGTGCGTGGCTGTGGCATTTCTGTTTGATGTCTGCTTGTGATGCTCGGCCATGATGTTATGAGATGGAGTTTTGTGAATGCGCCTTTATTTAGATTAGATTTCTGAGCATAATCTTTGTGGTATAGCATTTTTTTCGGCACAACTAACTCCTTGTTTATTTTTATTTTCTTTGATTGCTTTGTTTTTAAAAAGCATGTTAATATGAAAGGTTAGTATACTAACATGTTATACTTTATAGTATCACCGAATGTAAACTATGTCCATATCTATTTTAAAGCAAAATTGAAGTTTTTTTTGTTTCAATTTGCTGTGTAATCACGTCTACGTGTTTACACAGAAAATTGATACAAGAAATCTATCGCGTCGACACGAATAGACGAGAAATATTGTAATAATAAATTAAAACAAACAATTAAAAACTTCAAATATACTCCAAAGAAATTCACTACCCTAATATTTTTTTTAAAATAGCTATGTTCTTTTTCTTCTGGGTCCGCTTTTTGACAAGCGACGTGTATGTGTGTGCACATGCCGAGATGCACTGTAAAGAGACTCGATATAAAGAGACTCGAAATAGAGGGAATAATAATTAATCTACCCCACTTTGCCTGATCTTCAATATTTACTTTTCAACCGACTTCAAAAAAAGGAGGAGGTTCTCAATTCGTCTATGTATGTTCACCGATTACTCGAAGATGCCTGAACCGATTTCGAAAATTCTTTTTTTGTTTGAAAGGGTATACTTCACAGGTGGTCCCATATAAATTTTATCGAAATCGATTCAGCGGTTTTTGAGAAAATCAACAAAACATAGCAAAATTGGAGTTGTTGCGATTGAAGTCGGTTGTTTTTAACGTATTCAGCGTGGTCAATTATGGTCTTAGGTATAGATATTAAGCACAGATAAAGTGAAATATCTCGATCACAATGAATCAGCAATGTAATATTTACATTTACTTTACAAAGAACTGTCAAATCTTCGAGAATCATAAACAAAATATAGCTATTGACTCGGTGGCTAAGTGGTTAGCGATCCTGACCTCTGATCCGAGTGTCATGGGTCGATCCCCACACAGGGCAACATTTCTGTGACGAGCAGACTTGTTTGTTTTGAGTCTGGGTGTATTATATCTATATATGTATGTATTTAAAAGTATATGTATATGTGTATGTAATCAGTCTCTGGTTCCCAAGATACAGGGAATCCTAGTTTTAGATGCCTAAGGTCAGATGACCGTGTGTGATTTGTCCCTGATATTATTATTATTATTATTATAAAAAAAACTTCGGTTGGAAACATTTCATCAGAAAAATGTATCCATTTCAATCAATACTTTAGTTACATTATTGGTAACGGTTCAGAGGTATTTAATAAAGGATTCGCATTCGCAAGGGCTCATCCATAGTTATAGGTGTAAGGTTTTTGTAGGTAACAAATCGACGAATGCTCGAGCAAATGCGAGCAAAGATCAATCATAATGTTGTGTCGAACTAAAATGCTGGTCATTTTTATTTATTACTCACTAATATATTGGAAATATACTATAAAGCCTACCATAAAGTCGAAGATTTCTTAGCAGATACGTAGTAAATAAAGAGTAAGTAACTCTATGATACAGGACTTACAGTTCAAATTGTATTCTTAGAATAGTACCTAATATATCGTATACTTTTTATAAATCAATTGTCATGTAACATTTTGCTATAGGAAGCACTTATGTTTTTTCTTGACTCCACTACTTAATTAAAGCTTTGTAAGAGATAGCGACTCTAGCTATAAAAACTTATTATTTCTTAAGATTTAAATCGATTTTACAGCAACGTTTATGTGTATACAGATAAGTCAAGGACTCAGCTTAAAGCTGAGGATTAAAGCTCTAAACTGTATGCGATCGATTTCCAAACCCACTTTTGCAGAGCGATCTAATATTTTGTAATCCTCAATCATTCCTCTTAATACCCCTTACATTGGTATGGATTATCGCATTTTTAAGCTGTGGAGGGGGGAACTTACAAGTGGAAGAGAAGAGATTATGCAAAAAATCGAGTTCTTTTTAATTTCATTCTATTTCACAACGAAGTTTAGGAGGAAAAATGTTTATGAGAAAAAGAGACAGATTATGATAGTAAACTTCATTAGGATGAGGACAAAAGAGAACCATTTACTCTCGCTCAAACCTAGGCAAAATTCCTATTTAAATCCTTTTCTACACACCTTTTCTAACCGATCCGGCTAACGGATTTGTATAAAAGGTAAAAATGGTTTTCTAATAAAGAACTTTTTTAACATTTGTTTTAGCAACATGCTGTATACAATACCTATACATCGACACGTACACCCATCGATCAATCACGTAACAATATCTACTTACGTAGGTATTAGGCATAGAAAAGCATTAAAAACTCCTTTTCTCTCCCTTTTCTATTAAAAAAACGTTAAGCTTAGCGAGGCGTGATGCAAATATAATACCTACCTACATCACTCACTTTTCGAAGAAGTGAAGTTACAGCGGCTTTTTACCTAAGGGCTGAAACACATCAAGAAAGCCCCTCAGATTTTCTTTTCAGCAAGAAAAACTGAGTGATTTTCTTTACTTTCAAAATTTGATGTCTTTTCTTTTGTATTTTAATGATTTATTATGAACTGTCCATCGTCATTTTGAGTTGCTTATTCTATGAGTTAAAGGCAATTTCACTGACTTCAGTTTTTAACGAATCTAAGTAAGCATTAAGCGTAAAGTAAGTAATAGAACACCCCAGGCACTACTCCACATTAATGTCGGAGATATTATCCATACAATACAAAGATAATGACGTTTGTACATGCGTATAAATGTGCGTGTTGTGTGCACATTTAAAGCTAAACAACCGTCACCGGATCTTTCCCACGTGGGAGGGGGGTGGGGGGGGCTTAGGTCACCTTTAGAGAGGGACAGGGGACATGTATGGAATACGTTAGTACTGTGATAGTGCACTTCGACCCTAAATCGCGCAGTTCCGCTGCAGCGTATAGTGCGTTCTTACCTTAACTCAAATCAACTACACGACTTTCCTCTTTGTCGGTGCCAGTGCAAAGAGGAAACAGAACTAACTTATTGTATACTTTGTTAAATTGAATTCTTGTTGTTGTTGTCTTTTCCGTTAAGCCGCAGAAGAAACCGAAGAGCTGTCTACAGTGTTTTATAAACAGGTACTGTCATAATGTGAAGGGGCCTTATTTTACTCAGGCTTAACGTATTTTTGTCCGTGACCGCTCCAGGATGATAAATAGTACGTTTTCCTGTATTCTATATTTGATTCTGAGTAAACCCTTAATATCTCAAACGCATTTTTTAACAGCCTGTATTATCTCAATTTTATGTTTCACTGTAATGATTTACATAGTTAATAGTATACTCTACGCTAATTTCACGAAAAACCGGTGAATGTTATGAAAGTAGAAAAGTTAAGGAATGCAAAACATATTTTCACGAGAAACGGTTTCGATCGGTAATATTGCTTAAGCGAAATACGAATACCATTATACGAAACTTTTCTATAAAATTGAAGTTTACATTTGTGCATAGATAAGAGTAGTATTGTTATATTAATTAGATGGACTGGTATTTAGTCGGTACTAAATCAGGTTCCAAATTCAATCTTTTTGCAAATACGTGTACTAATGGGGAAGAAAACGCAAAGCTATTTGCAGATGGCGCTACCGACGCTTGACTCATAACAACGTTCAATTTGTTCCGGGTTTTTTATTATTGAGGTGTAATAAAATAGTTTTTTTTCTGTAAAATTGTTAAATGGAAAATGTATGCGACTTGGACTATTCCTTAATTAAAGGCGAAGTTCAAAAATACATAATTGAAAACGTAAGTTTTCCCACGTCTTCTTCATCCGAGAATCTTTAGGAAATTAATGATTTCCATTATTATTGCAACCAATCGCCACACAACGCCGCATTTATTTAATAAATCTTATGTTTAGTTCACATAAACAGTTTTTCTATACGTTTTGACAGTTAGTGATGATTGTTATGAGTCAAGCGATATCAGCGCCTCTATCGGCGAGTTCTGTCAGTTTTCTTCCCCAAGAAACCCTTAAGTTAGGCTTGTACTTATCTTAAGGTTGAATGTCACTTAAATTTTACGTTGGACAGATAAAACCCAAAATATTGTGTGTATTTGTATAGTTTTGACCCAGGTAAATTAGTATGAATTGGGGTGACTGACGTTTAACTTTACTGAACAACTTTTGTTATCAATTTTTTCTACAAATCCCAAAAAAGGGTTCTGCTTGCAATTTTCCGATTACGGTCTTTTTTGACATTCGCAAATTTGTAACAAAATAGTTTTTAGGTATGTAAGTGTGTCCTCCTACCGAGGAAGCAAGCTGAAATAAGCATTTGTTTACACTCAACATTACAATATGCTTTCAGTACAATATTTCTTAAATTTTAGTAAAAAGTCTTCATACTTTAATATCATTTTTGAACTTCCCAATATGACAAACCACTTTAGATAGCCAACAAAAACGCATTACGTGACAAAAAAAATACAAAAAGCAATCGTTCTAGATGACCGATCTAAAGAACCCTCACCCTCCCCTCATCCCACCACCCCCTTCATCCAATGGGTATCAATCAAAGTCCCAAAAACGTTTTTCGTATAGAAAAACAAAGTTTCTCGCGTCTATAGCGATTTTCCTTTTAATTTTTCCTCAGGGTAAACGACAAGAAATATTTTAATGGTGTTTTGTTTCTTTTATGAGCTAGACTTTAGACGTATGTAAATATTAAATTCGATTTTCTAAGAGAAGACGAGTTCTGCGAATAATATTAGTACAAATATGATATCTTCACAGTAGATAAATATTTTTGTTTCAATCAAAAACATATTCTTCTATCTTCTTGAAGAATATTTAAATTACCTTTCTAGTCGGTGGTGTAGGGGTGGTAGTGGTGTGGTGCTTCTGACTTGTTTTTTACGTCAAGGGTCGTGGGTTCGACCCATTTGTGTCAGAATTATTGAGATGGGGTGTCTTATATTATTATGTATCTTTCTGAAATATAAAGGGTGCTTCTGAAATACCTGAAAATAATATTGACTATGAATTATATTCATGAATCTAAACAACCGCCCATAGTACTCCAAATCCTAGAAGTTATTATTTTTGCGAATTTATAAGTCTACAGCAAAAGTAATTCAGTACATATTATGATGAGTGGAAACTGCAGATAACAGAATATAAACCTATTTTTTTATATTACATCCTTTTAAAGTATTTCTCCTACAGGCACACTCCAGACACTCGGACAAATAACTTACTAGGTATTACTATTACTACTACAAAAAAAAAAACGTTAGTTTGAAATAACGATGTGTGGGTTGGGATGCTTGTGTTAAGGCGCTAAGTATAGCCAAATCGCAATATTCAATTCAAATTCTTGAAATAATGGTTAAAGCTATCACCATGGAAAAAATATATATCATACTTCAAACAATAAAAAACAAATTGTCTTGAACAGAATCATAAAAATCACAAAAACTATAATGAAAAAACGCCTTACTCATTTTAAGTTCAAATCAGTGTGGGTACCATCGCGGCGGTAACGTCAAGGCCGAACGCAAAATTCTCGAGATTTTGATGTTTTTATTACTTTTCTTGGCTTTCAAATAAGTTAAAAAAAACCGTTCAAGGTAAATTGAAAGTATTAAAGTGCCCGATTTTTGTGTGTTGGTTTCAACATAAACAAATATTGTGTTTCCGAGAGAATTTGCAATTAATGCAAAATACAGGGTTTACATGATATTTTCTTTTCATCAAAGTTTTTGTGATTTTTATGATTCTGTTCAAGGCAATTTGTTTTTTATTGTTTCAAGTATGTTATATATTTTTTCCATAGTGATAGCTTCAACCATTATTTCAAGAATTTGAATTGAATATTGCGATTTGGCTATACTTAACGCCTTAAATAACCGTCGCCGAATCTTAGGTACATATAAGCAGTAGAGTGAGGTCGCTTTTAGAGAGAGGCTGGGAGCGGCTATACTGTATGTATAATAGTACTAATATACAGGGTGTAACAAAATTGGTGTAGGACCCGTTAACTGGGGATTCTACTCATCGTACTGAACAACTTTTGTTCTACGACTTTGCTCAAATCGCAAAATAAATTTTGGACTCTCCATACAAAAATGGCAAAACAGATGATCAATTTGTATGAAATGTCCAATTTTTTTTGTGATTTGAGCAAAGTCGTAGAACAAAAGTTGCTCAGTGCGATGAGCAGAATCCCCAGTTAACGGGTCCTACACCAATTTTGTTACACCCTGTATACATATACTGCTCTAAAGTTTAGCTGGAATACCAAAAAAGTTAAGTATATAGTACCTATCGTCTATTAAGTAAGAAATACCGAAATAAAACAGCTAGCACACGTCTGCAATAAAATATTTGCCTCGTAAAAACTTCGCTATTCCAACTTGCCATTTGTATACAAGTGGTGTATCTAGGTATCTGGCGCCTATAACGTGCTATAACTGGGTTTGAGAAGCTGTTACCTAACACACAGATCACGTACATGCAGATCATCTAGATCAGTCTTTCTCAAACTTATAGCCCCACGTCCCCTACGAAATTTCTCAGACAATGGCAAACCCCTAAATAACTGCCTATAAAGAACATAAAGTATTTATTTAAAAATATACATATAGTTCCTCCTCCTTAATCGGTCCTTCAGTACTGAGGATCGTGTCCCATTCAATTAGTTTTTACCGGATAATCAGTCCATCGCCAGATTTGATGCCTCGTTGTTATAACTAGTGTGATGGATGGACTTGCTCTTAGGCAGTGGCATAGCTATCGGAGGGCTAAGCGGTGCAGTGCACCGGGGCCCTCAAGCTCTAGGGGGCCCTCGGCTCTGACCCGCAAACAGTAATTGAACTTAGGAAAATTTCTACGAAACATTCAGAATATAAATATCATCAGTATATATCCTGCAGTGCAGGGCACATCAAGGCAAAGTTACTTCCTATTAGATTAGATAGGGCCCATTTCTTTTTGCACCACGGCCTTTGGTTACTTAGCTACGCCGCTGCTCTTAGGCACAAAACGGGTCGATACTAGGTAAAATTTTACTCAGTTTCAGTCTTAATTCAGATTAAGGGTTCAGTCGATTCCCGTACTTCGATATTTAGCCACCATAAGGGCGCTTCTATTGTCATGCGGATTTCTGACCGAATGATGCGTGCCTCCCGCAACCTATCGTTTCAGTACATTTTTAGGGCCTTTTTATTGTCATGCGTATCACACGCACGCGGGTCGCTTTGGAAACGCCTGACAATAAAAGCGATCTGACGTTAAATTTTTTGTGTATCCTCTACGATCACCTGGCGTACTGCTATATAAACTTTGAGAAACCCTGGTCTAGACCAGAGTATAAATAGTGCATACGTAAAGAGCTCTTGGGGAAATACAAGCCATGAATATCTAACTGAAGAGACTCAATAAATTTTCAAATATTTTTTGTGTTTACTGCAATGTCTTGGATGGAAGGTTGCTTAGTTCTTGGGTAAGTAAGAAGTTTTATCGTTTTGATTTTGGAGATAGTTTCAAAAATTTCGAGGTGTTTCGTGTTTATCGGCTTCATGTGCGTTAGACCTATTTCGGAAAAACAAAAAATATATGACGAAAATCAAAATTAATTTTAAAACTAACCAATTAAAATACGTGCACCCTACATTTACTCTTTGTACAGGTAGATATAAGTATGCAATTTCTTGATTAGGTATGTAAAATCGCGTTAATTCAGTTTTTCATAAATATATAGATGCTTACAATGTTACGAAAATGTTGTTATGTTACACAATGTTACGAAATACCAACCTATATTTACGAAATAAGAGATTACCACTACTCGTAAGAATTCGAGAGGATTCTATAAGACCATCGATCATTTATGTATTTAATGATAATGTAATGGCATTTGTTTTTTTTGCTCCAGAAAGAATATAAATGACAGAAAAGACAAATAAAACATCCATCTATCATTATTGATGGCTTCAGCACATCGTTACTTATGTAAAGAAATAAGAGATTTGATTTCGATTTAGATTGCATAAATCGGGAACCATCTGCAACGTCGTACTCGTACGGGTTGAAACCGTTTTTTGGTTGAATATACATATTCACATTCCGTAATATTGCGTTAGTAATAAATCATACATGATTAACCATTTTTTCGTTATATTAACCAATTCATTAAGAACGCATTACGCAATGTTACGAAAACATACATAAGTACAGTAGTACACAAAAAATAAGGCGCGTCGGTTATCTTCGTTCGCGAAGACAAGAACAAACTATCGACGGAAACACCCGAAACAATCAACGCACGGTGACAGCTTTCTGACAGCTGACAATTTCATTGAATCAGGCGCGAAATCAATCAACCAATAGCGGCAGAGATTTTCGGAACGTGTAATGACGGGTAAGAATGAAGCTACTTGATTGGTCCATCAGTTTCCCGCGTAATTAAAATATTGTCTACTGCGCAGGTACATCGGCAAGCCTTATTAAATATGTATTACTGTATGTGTGTCCGTACCATTAATACCCTTTGATGAATTTTGGAGTGCGCAGTGTCATAGATTTCTCACGATCCTTCATTTATGCTATCATCATCATCATCATCATCAGCCAAAAGCCATCCACTTCTGAACAAAGGCCTCCACCAAGGATACACTTCATCCAGTCGGCTAATTATAATTCTGTTAAATTCGTAGGTTTTTCCAATTATTATATTACACGAGGGTCGTCTTGTAGTAAAAGTTTAATTAAAATAATAAGTTAATTTTATTAAAGTGCGGATACAGATACTACCCAGTACCCAGCTCATTGTGAAAATTTATCTAACATTTAGCGGCTGTTCCCCAAACAAGACACCTAAATAAACAAAACTGGTATCGGGAAATCAAACCTGCGACCCTTTTATCTTGGTTTAACGTTTAGTTTTCGCATTTCGCAATCGCATTTTAAACTTATTTACACAGACTTTAGAGGCTGTAAAACCCCTATCATTCACATTTATTCAAATTGGTTCAAACCTATCTAGAGCGTAAAAAGAATAAATAAATATCCAGGACAAATCACACATGAATGAAATGTTTAGTTTCGTCTTCCATTCAAAACTATTCGACTTGTTTGTTTGTTTTATAGTTCCACTTGTTTATTTATATTTATCGCTTTTAAAAACAATGCGCAAAATGACAAAACACTACCAAATTGCAGCTTAGTTCCGACCGGACATTACTATTTGGCAGGGTTGGACTGAGTACAATATGGAGCCACAGCAAAATATTGCTCAAGTCTTTCGAGCTCATATTTTAGATATTATACTACGTAAAACTTACGATTCCTGTAACTAAACAGACATGAGTCTCGGTAAAAAAGGAGATATATAATACAGTGTTAAAAAAGTGCATTTGAAATTTTAAGGGGTTATTCAGAATCATGCATAGAATACAGAAAAAATACTGAAAAATCCGATAACCCCTTAAAACAATCGCATTTTTTAACGCTCTGTATAGTATTTTTATCCAAATGACTAATTTATATTTCTCATTAACTTCTAAACTTAACATCTCCTTTTTAGCGGGACAAGAAGACTTTAATCAAGATTTTTATGATAAAATGTTATTTCCTTCAATATAGAATATATAAATAATAGATAGATATAGATGAGGACATCTATATCTATCTATTATTTATCTCTATCTATATCTATATATCTATCAGCCGAAAGACGTCCACTGCTGGACAAAGGCCTCCCCCAAGGATTTCCACACCGACCGGTCCTGTGCGGCTCGCATCCAGCGGCTTCCTGCAACCTTTACCAGGTCGTCGGTCTATATGTATATTATTTATATGTAATTTCTTTTTGGCTAGAAAGTAAACTGATATTTATTTATTTATAATTTCAGCGATCAGATATTAGTCAGCGCATCCTCCGAGCTCAGTATTGATCTACCATTTGGGGGCCTTCACTTCAGTGTACATTTATAAAACCAGGGCCCTGGCACTAGTTGCGTCCCTGTTTTCCATAGCGAAGCAGGCATCGATGAGAATAAATACTGCTATTCTAGTGGGAACAGGAAATTTGGCCAATAAGGCTCAGAACCGAGGCAGTGCCTGGGGCAGCGGCCAGGGTGCCCAGAGAAAATTTATATGTCTATATTTTAACCGCAGGAGTGGTTGCACTTAAATGCATCGATTTTTTGTTTGTTTTATTATCTAAGCTGAAATAAACACTTATATCTATAATGCCTTTACTGTAAAGAGCTAATGACGCTAGTTGTAGCCGTAGTTAGTAGTCATTATTATTATTATTATTATCGGTTTTCTAAACTATCTCGACACAAAGTCGGTTATTTTAAGACATCCAAGCACGGGCTGATGCCAAGTGACATGGTTGCAGTCCCTATCCTTGTTAAGTAGTGTCCGGCGATTCGCTTGAAGAGTTAAAAAAACGTCATACTTTTTATTATTATTATATTGGTTGGACTTCTCACGCTAATAATTGACTGATCCGTAAATTTTTAAATTGTGCTTATTTGCGAGTCACTGTCAGAGTCGTGACTGGTGACGTTACAAAAGACCATAACGGTGGTACCGAGCACACGTCTGTTAAGTTAATTTTACAATTATTACCGTTTTAGAATAGTTTCAACGTTATTTTTGTGATGGAGAAATAGCTGTGATCCCGATTTGAGATAAGCGATAATAAGAAGAGGATTAACTCAGGAGACAGCTCCGTTTTTCGAGTTCCAGCAGCAAACCACCACGTGGAGCGTCTTTAAATGCCCATCATCCTTAGAGCCGTCACTTTCACTTGACATTGGCGTTTCGCCATTTTTTTTTATTGAAGATTCTCCCATTTTTCACTAGACATTGGCAAAATCACGCTCGGAATGAGATGTGGAATGCCAAATAGAAAAATAGGATAGAAAAGACCATAACTTGAGGTCGCTAGCAAACCGTCTTCCCTATGATAGTACAAGTACAAATACAAATTCATAGCCAACCCACACTTAGTACGCGTACATTCGCAACATTTTCCCCCAGCAAACGAGCTTTGTGCGGTACTCACGGTTCTCGAAACTATCCACTTGAAACTTTCGTTCTGCGGTTGGTCGGTTGAGCTTTAGATTTCTGCATCGGCGTTGTTTTTCTGTGAGGATTACGATTTGCGCGTTTTAGTAGTTTCTGATCCTATAGTTTCCTTTTTGATCCTTGTTGTGAGTCTTAAGTTTGTGCGACTTACTAGTATTATTTTATCTGTGCCTGGACATGTATTAGTTAGGGATATCTTAAATAAGTTGTAATTTAAAGAGGTAGGAATACTTAATTATAAATAATGATTGATAGTTTTTCTTATAAATTTATGTTTATTGTAATTGCAAAATAATAAATATTTTCTGTGAAAAACTATTACATAAAATAAGGATAAATAAATTAAATATTTCTACATTTTTTAAATGTGATTTGAGTGAGTTTAAAAAGACTCATCAAGTTTTTGATGATATAGGATTTCAATTATATCAAATTGAGGAAATGGATACTTACTAATTTGATAAGTACGTATATTTCTACATTTTTTTAATGTGATTTGAGTGAGTTTAAAAAAGACTCATCAAGTTTTTGATGATATAGGATTTCAATTAGATATAATTCATTTACTCAATTTGACTATTTCTCACGATGACTACTTCGCTATTTCCAATGCTCAGTGCTGATTCACTAAATTACTTCTACTTTGATTCACTTGGGTGCATTGTTCGAAATAAAATAGTAATGGCTCAAAAGAAAATCTATGTCGAGCACCCATCTACTGCGGCCGCATACTCAACCGAGCGACACGAGTGAGCTTTGTTCGACGTATTTTCAGCGGTCGGTCGCTTATTGTAGCCTCTTCACTTCTGCAAGCCTGGTACGCATGTCTTTAGTAGCTCTGTTTCAACGACAAAATAAATAAGTATATTTCAACGAAAGCGAATACGATCAATTTAAGGTTCCACTTGGAATGTGTATAGAAGTTGTAAAAACGGTACGAAGTTTAACTGCTTATAAAACTAAAATTTGGTTTGAACTCAGATTTTTGGGATTTTTCACAAAGCTGATCGGCGGACTTTTAGAAAATGTTATGCGATTGCATGCACCAGATTATAAAAGTTGTTCAGTTTATGGGAAGAAGTCGCGAGCAGCCAATTTAAAAAATACACTGGTGAACTAAAAAATCGACTCAAGATTTGTTGCTCGACTTTTGAAAAAATAACTCAGTCTACAAAACTGCTAAACACTAAAAGCAAAAAAATAGAAAACTATCAAACTAAAATCATAAACAGTAAACAGACAGTTTTTGAACTTTTGGTTTAGTTTTATTTTGCTAGATTGAGTTAATTTTCCAAAAGTCGTGAATGAAACTTTGAGTCGATTTTTTTGTCCATTAGTATATTATTACACCTCTTTAAAACATATTGTATACCAAATCAGAACGTATTAGCAGAATAAAAAGAAGTATCAGCGGAGTGGACGAAAGTTTGAGGTTTCACTCTCTAATATTGAATATCTAGGTATAAAACATTTGCCTGAATAGGTCAGCAACATGGCGTGGTTTGTTTGAGAGACTGTAAAAATTAAAATAATTTATCTATAGACCCACACCTTCAAAATTGGATCTAATGAGAAACAAATGACTCAATAGATCCATTATGGATTTCCTCAATGGATCTATTGAGAAATAAATTTCTCCATAGATCCATACCTTAAAAAATGGATCTAATGAGAAACAAATACCTCAGTAGATCCAACATGGATCTACGCATTGGATCTACTGAGAACGAAGGGTATATTTGAACAAAACCTAACAACCTTTGTTCTTTGTGAGCTATGGAAAAGGAACTTAATTCCATATAATATGTAAGTACATGTAAGTTTACATTTTCTCATTTATATGTAGACATGTTGGTGCAGTGAAGACATGAAGACTCATTTTTTGCCAATGTTTTGTTTTGTATTATTCTAGTCTAGAGAATATATCTCAAACCGTAATATACAGGGTGATAAAAAATGTCTGGCAATATTTTAACAGTGGCTTCTACTGAACCACTTTCCCCATGAAACTCATACTCAAAAAGCCAAATAAAATTTGGACTCTTCATACAAATCCGTCTTCTGGTTGATGAACTTTGTATGGGAAGTCCAAATATTTTTTTTCTTTTTGACCATGATTTTCTTGGGAAAAGTTGTTTAGTTTGATGTGTAGAAGCCACTGTTAAAATATTGCCAGACATTTTTTATCACTTTGTATAGTTAGTAATTAGTATAATAGGCCAGTCGTACAAGACATCGTTGGAGGTCGTATTGGTTGCAACAGTTCTGATTTGGTATGTTGTTAGGGTTGATAACAGTACTGTAAAACTAATTTTTTCAGCTTCGAAAGACTTGTGCTAACTGCGTGGTGTATCAAAAACTACTTTTCGGTCTTTTTTCAGATTTTGGCTTATAACTTTTAGAAGGTTCATCTTAAATTTCCTATAGTTTAAGTGCAATTGCAGCTCTGTAAGTCTAATAGAACCTAAGATACAGCACTTCAAACATTGACAATTTTCCCTAAAAAGTTCGAAATGACTTACCAGTTTGTTTTATGTTGGTACCTTTAGATAACATAATGTTAAAGGACAAAACTTGATTAGGTACATTTTGGGGAAAATCGAATAAAGGTTAAGGCTAATGAAAGGTCGGATTTTAGGAATGCGCGACCGTATTAATATTTTATAAAGCAATGATGAGACCGAAGGGAATTCTTCGGAGAAATCGAAAAGATACCGAAAAGGGATGTGAGTACTATGGTACGGTAATAAAATTCTATTTTTGCTTTTATTGTTACGAGCTGCTTACGAGTACGAGTATTGGTCGCAAAAAGTCGAATAAAAGAAGTTTTTTTTCGTGGTTACGTGTTTGTTCTTATTTCTATTTAGGTCTGTTTGTACAGTATTTCGCTTGATGTAATGTGATAAGTACCTAATAGAAACGAACAAATTGTTTTCGTCGGTATATTGGATATTGGACATTATTGGACTTACAGATATTGGTGAACAGCTAATGAGACAGCTGTACCCAATAAGTTTTGTTTATACCATTATTATTAGCTACTATTATTATTAGCTTAGCTACTAATAAAAAATATGAAGTTTATACACGCGGCGTTGCGTAGCTTGCAAAGTAACCGTCACCGGCTCTTACTCACGGTTTTAGCAAGGTACAGTGAGTGTCCACAAAATAAATTTCAATATTTTTTCCGCATTCTGTGTGATTAACCCCTTAAAATTTTAAACGTACTTTTTAACATCTTGTATATATGTATATTACATTAATATTACATGTGTCGATACATATCAAATGAGCCCACTTGATAATGAGTTTACTTTTAAAATTAAAGTTTACCAGCTCACTTCAAAAGTCAATAAGTCATTGTGAACCGTTGCCTTTAAAAGTGGACCTTATAGCAGTAGTGGACTTGGGCTCATTTGATATGTATCGACCATGTATCGACGCACATACACTACACTCCCTGCCCCTTTTTAAAGGTGACCTCTCCCCCTGCGGGTAAGTTCCGGTGCCAGTTGCTTTACACAATAGGTAGTATAATGAAGCGACAATCGTAAAGAATGCCCGGGAAGTGACGGTGCTGATGCACTTATTTTTCTTTTGATTCTTCATGGCATGGACAACATACCGTGGTAAGTTTATTGGTTCCGTTCAGATACACAGAAGTGATTACCAAAACTGAGTTATCCCGATAATTAACTTTATAGTCCAGGAATTCTTAACCTCAAAAGAGTGACCGGCCGAGCGCTCGCGATGCGAACCGTCGATAGCGCCCTAAATCCAATTACTAGAACGTTGATTGGAAGAGATCTTTGTAAAGATAGTCGTGGATAGTTTTCTGCTATTTTCAGTATCGTGAAACGCTAGCAAAATCAGGAGTTACTTGTAAAAGTGGGTCAATCATCAGTCAAACAAGCATAATTTGTTAATGATAATGTCATCATCGATGCCATTTGCATCAGCCCGGTTTGCATTAGTCAATTACGTTTTTATTTAGTGGTAATTTAGTGGTAAGTCAATGAGAAAGTAGAAGTCCATTGCTTGTCTCGCAACTGTACTCTTCGAAAAGTATAGTTGCGAGAAGGCAATGGACTTCTCCTTACTACTCGACTTCACAACTGTACTTGACCAATGTAAACCGGGTTCGGGTAACTTAATCAGTCAGTGACACGGATAACATTGTTTTTGACTGTATATACGAGACAGGTGCAGTCAATCACAAGTTGTTGACCAATTTTGATCTTGGTAATCCAAGATGTATTCTTTAAAAGGACAAGGAACAAATTAGGTTTAATTCGGATACATGTGGAAAGTCTTATTCAAATCAAAGCTGTGTCACTGCTAAGGCGAATCACACGATAAATTAGAGGTAGCGTAGCCTGATGTCTTCCGTAGCTCCTTCCTTTGTTATGTTTAGGGTAGAGATGGCGACCTTAATACGAGGTGTAACAAAATAGCTATACAAGATGTAAATCTAGTTGTGGTCATATTTTAATGTTAAGTTCCTTCATTATTTAAGCAAAGTCGTAAAACAGAAATCCAGTTTCATGACTAGAACTCCCAGTTAACGGATCATACAGGCTGTAAATCTAGTCATGCGTCATATTTTAATCAGTGCTTCTACTCCAGATTTGGCTCAACTTTCCACAAGGAATCGATCAGCTGACCCAAAAAAATTTTTGCGATTTGACCATGGGTTCCTTGGGGAAAGTTGATCAGAATCAGGAGTAGAAGCACTGATTAAAATATGACGCAAACTAGATTTACAGCCTGTATGATCCGTTAACTGGGAGTTCTAGTCATGAAACTGGATTTCTGTTTTACGACTTTGCTTAAATCATAAAGGAACTTTTTATACCGATCGATGGAGATGGAAGACCTAGAACGCGTTGGATTGACGGAGTGAGAACTGACACGAGAGTGAATGATTTCACTCAGGAGGATTTCGAAGATCGGACGATGTGGAGAAGTTTAAGTCGCGGGATGAGGTTAGGTAGAAGAAGAAAACAGACAGACAGAACAGAGGCAGATTACTATGATATTTAATAAATATCAATATTATGACATTAGCATTAGCCTTTGCAAAATGATGGATGACTTCAGTTGGACGTTTATAGAAGAGATATGGACGGGATGTTTTTATTATAAAAAAAGCAAGCAACTTTTGTTCTACTTACATACAACTTTGCCAAAATAAAAATAAAAAACATCTTTCTATACAAGTTATCGTCATACAGTTGATTGATTTGTCCACATAAATCGAAATAATTGGGTATTTGCCTATCTTACTTTTATCATCACACAGACGGTGTTTTTGTTAAGGTAGATAAATTAAACAATGAAGGTAAGGTAAAGAAAGGCCAACAAAGAAGATAATGTTGGTTTGAAACGTGAATATTATGTTAAAATTACTTAAAACAGTTTTAATTACTTTGTGACCTATGCAATAGAAAGTTTTGCTCTTTGAAAAAGAAAACTTTACAGAAACCTTCACTTAAAATGTAATTTAAATGAATGAAAATTTACATGTTTATGCTACTTTGCTACGGTCACGGTAACGGCGGGGCATGGGGTGCGAAGAATCTCCGGCAGAGGCCAGGCTACCAAAAACAAAAACCTTTGGCCCTGGCAACCTATAACACGCGCACACTGCGAACGGACGAAAGACTCGCTGAACTGGAGGAGGAATTGAGCAGGTTACGATGGGATATTGTGGGATTATGTGAATTCCGAAGAGAGGGTGAGGACACCATGATCCTTAAGTCCGGAAACCTGCTCTATTTCCGGGAGGGCGACCAACTGTCCCAGGGTGGTGTCGGGTTTATTGTCCACAAGTCCCTAGTCAACAACGTGGTCCAGGTCGAGAGTGTTTC
The DNA here is from genome assembly GCA_958295455.1 of Coleophora deauratella. Taxonomy (NCBI): domain Eukaryota; kingdom Metazoa; phylum Arthropoda; class Insecta; order Lepidoptera; family Coleophoridae; genus Coleophora; species Coleophora deauratella. The sequence continues at coordinate 3,897,706 of OY282409.1, read as the reverse complement.
GACGAGGGTAGCGTACCTTATACTCAGAATCACCAAACGGTATTCGCTGAAGGTCATACAGGTATATGCGCCGACCGCGGAACACCCCGACGAAGAGGTGGAGGCTATGTATGAGGATATCTCCAGAGCCATACATAGCTCCAGGACCCATTTCACCGTTGTGATGGGGGACTTCAACGCGAAACTAGGCAAACGAAGGGACAACGAGCTGAGAGTGGGGAAATTTGGATACGGAGAGAGGAATGCGCGGGGTCAGCTGCTGGCTGGCTTTATGGAGAAGGAGGGCCTCTTCATGATGAACTCCTTCTTCAAAAAGCCAAAACAGCGCAAGTGGACATGGCTGCATCCCAGTGGCGTAGTAAAAAATGAGATTGACTTCATCTTGTCGACAAAAAGGCAAATATTCAATGATGTCTCTGTGATCAACTCGCTGAAGACAGGAAGCGATCACCGAATGGTAAGAGGCACATTGAATCTAAAAACAAAGCTAGAAAGATGTCGACTGATGAAGTCCACGCTCCGACCAGCGCCTATCCAACTCCAAAACCCCGAAAGCTTTCAACTCGAGTTGCACAACCGCTTCGAATGCCTAGGAGAATGCGAAAATGTGGACAATTATAACGACAGGTTCATGGAAATTGTCCAAACGGCTGGGAATAAGGCCTTCAAAACCGGCCGTTTAAAAAGAACATCTCGTATCTCGGACCTCACCAGCAAGCTCATGGAGGAAAGACGAAGCCTGATTCTGAAATCCTCTGAAGATGCTTGTCAGTATCGGCGACTAAACAGACAGATCTCCAAGTCCTTGACCCGTGATATACGCCAATTTAATACCAACCGTATTAAAGAGGCTATCGAGCGCAATAAAGGGTCAAAAGTATTCGCAAGAGATCTGTCTGCTGGTCAAAGCCAACTGACAAAGCTGAAGACCGAGGATGGCAGAGTCGTGTCGTCCAAGCCCGAGCTGTTGGAAGAGGTTGAGAAATTCTACGGACAATTATACATGACTACACGCTTACCTGTCAGCAATCTGGCTGAAGACCCGAGAGCCAGATTGTCCCGACACTATACCGAAGATATCCCAGACGTCAGCCTGTGCGAGATTAGAATGGCTCTCAAACAGCTTAAGAACAACAAGGCACCGGGTGATGATGGAATTACGGCTGAGCTTCTGAAAGCAGGTGGAGAACCGGTACTTATAGCTCTTCAGAAGCTATTTAATTCCGTCATGCTCGAGGGATGAACGCCTACAGCATGGCACAGGAGTGTGGTGGTGCTCTTCTTCAAGAAGGGTGATAAGTCTCTGCTGAAGAATTACAGACCCATCTCACTCCTGAGCCATGTCTACAAGCTGTTTTCGAGAGTCATTACGAATCGTCTCGCACGCAGGTTTGACGACTTCCAGCCTCCCGAACAAGCCGGTTTCCGAAAAGGCTTCAGTACCATAGACCACATACATACGCTGCGGCAGATTATACAGAAGACCGAAGAGTATAATCGGCCACTATGCTTGGCGTTTGTGGACTATGAGAAAGCCTTTGATTCGATCAAGACCTGGGCTGTGTTGCAGTCTCTCCAACGGTGCCAAATTGATTATCGATACATCGAAGTGTTGAAGTGCTTGTATGAAAACGCCACCATGTCGGTCCACCTCCAGGATCAGAATTCGAAACCTATCCGGCTGCAGCGTGGGGTGAGACAGGGAGACGTTATATCTCCGAAACTGTTCACCGCTGCACTGGAAGACGTTTTCAAGCTTCTGGACTGGAGAGGACTCGGCATTAACATCAATGGCGAGTACATCACTCACCTTCGATTTGCTGACGATATCGTGATCATGGCTGAGACCTTGGAAGACCTAGGCGCAATGCTCGAAGGACTTAGTAGAGTCTCCCAACAAGTGGGTCTTAAAATGAACATGGATAAGACGAAAATCATGTCAAACGTCCGTGTTACACCCACTCCTCTGAAGGTTGGAGACTCTACACTCGAAGTTGTTGACGAATATGTATACCTGGGACAAACAGTCCAGTTAGGTAGGTCCAACTTCGAGAAAGAGATCAATCGTCGAATCCAACTCGGCTGGGCAGCGTTCGGGAAGCTTCGCAATATCTTTACGTCTAAAATACCGCAGTCCCTCAAGACTAAAGTCTTTGACCAGTGTGTGTTGCCAGTGATGACATATGGATCCGAGACATGGTCGCTTACTATGGGCCTTATAAGAAGGCTCAAAGTCACCCAAAGGGCGATGGAGCGTGCTATGCTTGGTGTTTCCCTACGTGATCGAATCAGAAATGAGGAGATACGTAGGAGAACTAAAGTTACCGACATAGCTCTCAGAATCGCTAGACTTAAGTGGCAGTGGGCAGGGCACATAGCTCGTAGAACAGATGGCCGTTGGGGCAGTAAAGTTCTCGAATGGCGACCGCGCACCGGAAGGCGCAGTGTGGGCAGGCCCCCGACTCGGTGGACCGACGACCTGGTAAAGGTTGCAGGAAGCCGCTGGATGCGAGCCACACAGGACCGGTCGGTGTGGAAATCCTTGGGGGAGGCCTTTGTCCAGCAGTGGACGTCTTTCGGCTGATAGTAGTAGTAGTAGTATGCTACTTTAAATTTGAACAGTGAATTTAATATTCTTTTGCAAAAAAAAAAATTGTTATGTTTGTTTCGTATAATTTATTGTCACGGAAATAAAGACCTGTATTTGTCTGAAATAAATGATTTGATTGACTGATTGATTGATAAAAATCAGAAAATATTATCTTTTATTAAAATATAGGGTGTAAAAAGACTCCGAGAAACTTTTACAGGGTGTTTTACTCACGCAACTAAACAACTTATCCTATGGAGCCTCTACTAAATTCGCAAATCATCATCATCATCAGCCTACATTAGTCCACTGTTGGGCATAGGTCTCCGCCAAGGCACGCCACTTATACCTATCTTCGGCCACGCGCATCCAGCTGTTACCAGCAACCTTGCGCGGATCATCGCTCCACCTAGCTGGGGGGCGTCCCACGCTACGTTTGCCCAAACGCGGTCTCCACTGTAGCACTCTGTTTGTCCACCGGATTTCAGTTCTTCGACATATATGTCCGGCCCATTGCCAGTTCAGTGTGCTAATTCTCTGAGCAATGTAGGTTACTTTGGTTCTCTGGCGAATAACCTCATTTCGGATTCGGTCGCGCAGAGAAACTCCGAGCATGGCTCTCTCCATGGCACGCTGTGTGACTTTGAGCTTGTGGACTAACTGCACTGTTGGTGTCCACGTTTCGGCGCCATAAGTCATCATGGGTAGGATGCACTGGTTGAAGACTTTTGTCTTCAGGCATTGCGGTATTGCGGTAAATTCGCAAATATACAATACAAAATTTATCGGTCAATCAGTCAATTTGATATCGTCCAAAATTTTTCTTTTTGAAAATTTAGTCTAGGGTATTCGCGAAAAGTTGTTTAGTTTTACGAGTAGAACCCACTGGGAGTATTCTTTTGAAATTTTGGACCTTTCATACTAATTTGATCACGTGATCGGCTTATTTTGTATGGAGATGCCCAAATTTTTTTTGCGAATTGACCATTGGTTATTTGGGGAAAGTTGCTCAGTTTTATGAGTAGAAGCCAGTGAGAATTTTTGGCGGGGAGGTCCAAAAATAACCCTAGGTAAAGATTTTTAGGATATTATTTTTGTTTGTTAACAACCCCTTAACCCCTTCCCATAAATCAGGAAGGGTCAGGCCATACTCCAAACATGGGGGGGATGGGGCAAGTCCGGATTGGTGGAGGTTGTTGTGAGGCTAGCTAATGGCCACCCTCAGTGTCAGAGTTTTAGGATATACGGTAAGCTAAAAAGTTGCAATGATTAGATAAACTGGTCGTCAAAATAGTATAACTTATTATTATTCTGCGGTCGGTGTACTTAGTGCTTTTTGATCTAAATTTAAAGTGTCTCTTGCAAAGAATTCTCATCCATATGAGCACATATATCGACGTCTGTCCTACAGACAACCTTTTTTAGTTACAAAGACGATTCTGACGCAATTTGACAAGGTCACATAATGGATGGTTTGTAAGTAATTTAACAAAAAATATAAAATATAGTATCTATGAAAAAAATGTGTGTAGGTAAAAATATACGCGACACTTTACCCTCCCTCCCTGCAAAAAGTTGTCGCCTGGGACACAAGTGGCACCTTCGTCTTTCATACAGACGTTCGTCACTCGCTTGTTCCACATAGTATGTATAAGTTGTAGGTATATCTTTCGGCTGACTTGTTTGAAGTTTCAGTAGGCCTGTACTATTGCCAGTCGCCTAAAAGACCTAATATACGCGTAGAGTCATGTATAAAGATCAGGGTAGGCGCTCTTTATTTAACAACAGACGTCTCGCGGTAATATTACATTTTATATTACAAGATTATAAGATTGTCACTGACTGACTGTGTATTTGGAATTAAATATGAAATTATATTTGAAATTTATATACAGGGTGATAAAAAATGTCTGGCAATATTTTAACAGTGGCTTCTACTCATCAAACTGAACAACTTTACCCATGAAACTCATACTCAAAACGCAAAAAAAATTTGAACTCTTCATACAAGTCCGTGAGCTGGTTAATGAACTTCATTTGGTTGTGGGAAGTCAAATTTTTTTCGTTTTCACCATATTGCCTATGAAATATTGCCAGACATTTTTCAATCACCTGAAAAATTTAGCTGTCATTTTCAAACTTTTTTTGCATAAGATAAACATTTTACGACTCTGACAATATGCTTTCAAACGGTCAAACGTTCTATCTACAGTGTAACCTTTCGGAAGCGAGCTGTCGTCATGGATCCCATTTCCGCTGGGAAAACGGGAACGGTTTTAGCTGAACTGGACTGGTGATTCAGAGTCAGATGTCCTAACTATTGAGTTTGGTACACATTGGGGGCAACTAGAAAGAGGAGGGGTAGTATCAGTGTAAAGAACGTAGACTTATGCTTACTGCGGAGAAAGTTAATGTATGCTGACTGCGGAGAGAATAATTTTAATACATTTAGAAATAGATTTATGTCTCTAAAATGCTTCAAATATTACTCTATGAAAATTCATTAATTATATTAATTGCCTATTCCAGGTACTCAGGTACCTATATTTTCCTTAATTGATACAGGTAAGTACCTATTATTATGATTTAGAGACATACATTTTCTTCCGTTACACGTGACACAGAGTATTTTAAATATAGGTTCAAAAGGCAATTACTACATTTGAGAAATGAATGTCACCCCTGACAGATGCTAAATGGAGGTATTTAAATTGTATCCGTTTAGTCGTGGGTAAAAACGTTTTTTTTTTTCATGAAAAAAACATCAACTCTTCTGAGGATAATAAAGAAAAACAAACATCATGTCCCTGGCGTATGAATATTGAAGGCGTAGGCAGGGAGTTGGGTACACATAATTGGTATAGTTAGAAGAACGCACGCACCCTCTCCCTAAGCTATATATTGCCATTCTACGTATATGCGTATGACTTTTCATTGTTCCGAAAGTGACAGTTTCGCTATTCTGTGAAAAAAGTTCACGTACAGGTTCAGACACAGGAACAAAATCAAAGGTAAACCGCCACCCCTTTTTATAGATAGTGAGTTATGATTGTCACAAAACATTCCAGGTGATATTTAAATGGCAGATGGGAACAAATCTAAGCTATTATTTGGATAAAATGTGACAACTTCTTTCTACACAAAAAAAAATCTCTTAAACCAAGAGAGATTATTTCATGCAAGACCTTTTCGATATAAGGAAAGTCGAAAATATCTTCGCCTAGGAAACTTGATGTTTTGTATTATAGATCTTAGCCCAAGTATTAAATGTCTTGTAACAATATTGGAAAAGTGTCGTTCTAATTGCGAGAAGTCAGTCTATTTTCATAGATATGCGTTTTCAACCGAGTAATAAAATTTAACATTTTTGCAACGTTAGTGCGATTGGCTTCGATCAATACCTTTATATTTGAGATTAAGAAATATCAGTTGAAATAATAATAATAATATGTAGGACAAATCACACACGGTCATCTGGCCCCAAACTAGGATTCCCTGTATCTTGGGAACCAGAGACTGATATATATACACAAATACTTTTAAATACATACATATATAGATATAATACACCCAGACTCAGAGCAAACAATTCTGCTCATCACAGAAAAGTTTGCCCTGTGTGGGGATCGAACCCACGACTCTCGGATCAGAGGTCAGGAATGCTAACCACTTAGCCACCGAGTCAGTCAAACATATTTGGTTCTTGTGTACCACTTTTTACTACCACTAATAGTCAGACCCACCCAGGTCGTGACCCTGTCTGCAATTTAACGTATTTACGTAACGGGGAAGATACGGAATACATGGTGCATGTAAACGTCCGCCATCTTGGTTTGCATCGGCGCGCGAGGTGCATTTGTGCCACTATTTAACATGCCTCGCGAAGCACAGTCACTTGTCGTACGCCTAATGTCACTTTTAGTGCAGTAATCCAGACTACGTGAGGTTACTTGCTTATTGGATACCGTGATATACTCGTATTTTGTTCACGCAAGTTGCTCTACATACTATACTGTAGCGACTGGATTAGCCGTACAGTCTCGTGCAACTAAAAGTATACAGCCAAGTAGTGCAACTAGTGCTAGATGGCACGGCTACCCTGTATACTTTTAGGTGTACGGGACTGTACTAAGGGTAAAAAGGGTTTGGCGAAAAGTGAATAGTAGACGTTAATTTAAATATCTGAAATGATGGAACAGAAAACAATACAATCGGGGACAGTCTTACAGGACCAGGAACATCCTTATACGAAGCGCTTAATAGGAGAAAATAAAATACCTATTTAAAGCTAAAGTGTTGTTTGAAGTGTATCCAGTCCCGAGCTACAACCCCCAGTCGTTAAAGTTGCATATGATATTTTTATAATTACTTAAGGCCACACCCATTTAATTAATAAAGCTTCCTTGTCAATGTGGGTCGGTCATAAACCACGCACAGAATTAAGCTGATAGCGCAATCGGAACGTTAATTACTGATGACTATCGTACAACACCATTGCTGACCACGTAATTATTGGAGTTAATATAAGTACAAGTCGTTATATCTATGGATAGGTCTATGGCTAGTTACAAGCGTTAATCCAGAAATGATAAAGTTTAAAATTTTAAAAACCGAACCAGTATAAAAACTTTTTTATGTGTGCATGCGTGTGTGTGCGCCTTTCCTCATTACAACTCATAAAATTTGACTATTCATGAACATCCGCCAAAATATAGTACTCACTAAATAAAACATAACATTTTCATTTCACTTGATAAGTACTAAAAACTAGAGATGTACCCACTAGTCGCCAACAAGGCGGCAACATTTATGGTCGCCGACTAGTCGGCAAAAATAGCTGAGTGGTGGGCATTATTTTTACTTTTATAATATACAGGGTGTAAGGGACAGGTTTCCGAAAACTTTAAGGGCTTGCTCAGTAGACGAAACTGAACAACTTTCCACAAGATTTTTTTTTCAGGAAATGAAAAAAAAAATCGGCTTCTCCATACAAACTGTCCAATCAAGTTTATAATTTGGTATGGAGAAGCCGTTTTTTTTTTTCGTTTCCTGGAAAAAAATCTTGTGGAAAGTTGTTCAGTTTCGTCTACTGAGCAAGCCCTTAAAGTTTTCGGAAACCTGTCCCTTACACCCTGTATAATAATAATAATAATATCTGGGACAAATCACACATGGTCATCTGGCCCCAAACTAGGATTCCCTGTATCTTGGGAACCAGACACTAATATACATACACATATACTTTTAAATACATACATTTTATGGTCCTAAAGAAAGACTCAAGTCATTCAAATCAAATTAAAATCATTTATTTGTGGTTATGAGTAAATAACAATAAATTGCATGGTCTTAAATAATTAAGTCCATTATAACCTGTCATGTAACGAATAAAAAAATTTTCATGTTTATAATAAGAAATAGTTAGAAGGTGCCAGTTTTACATAAAATTAATTCATGCTAAACTCAGTAAAAAAAAAATTAAGAGATAATAAAGATACAACGTAGTACATATCAAGGAAAGTAAACTAAATTAAGTAAAATATAATATATATTTTTTAAACAATCTGTAAAATTCATAAAACACTTCAATAAACCGAATTTTAAATAAACAATGTCAATGTAAACCAATAGAATAAAATAAAAATCGATGTATATGCCAAATAATGAAATGTCATCACAAGACTGCAAGTATTAGCTTGAGGGTTGTTTTGACCTCGCCCTTATAGTTTCACGTAATATGCCCTTTATACAAATTTTATGTAAAACGTGGTAAAGCGGCAAAGTCTCCGAAGTTATAAATTAAACAAGTTTATATAACTGTAGTACTGTCGTACTTTAAATTGAGCTTTTTAAGAAGTTTGACAAATATCACAAAATAATCGGTGTTTTTCATAACTTCTAGGTACAATTAAAACAAAATATCTGTAAACAAAACTTATTGAGAATGAATTTAAATGAAATGATTTCGACATAAAATATCAAAGATTTAAATGAACAAATGACACGAAAATTAAGGATGAAAACAAATTATCGGAAATGCCGTAGTCAGTCGAAAATTCGACATTCTCAGAATCGACTAATCGGCAGAATGAATACTCGAGCCATCACTACTAAAAACGAATAAAAAATTTTTCATGCCACCACTAGCGCTCGTTGCGAATATAGCTCTATGAATAAAGATACAGTTTTCAGAGAGCTGGCAACATTAATCACTGCAGTTGTGAGCAAATATGAATGTTATTCCTACATATTATAGTGAACACCGAACCAGGAAGTAAGGTAGAAATTCTAAATTAGTAGCCGTCAGATACAGGATGTGTAGGTATAAATATATACAGGCTGTAACAAAATAGGGGAGGTTCTTCGCATCGTAACTGTATCACTTTATTTCCTCGAATTTGATGAAATCGCAGAAAATGGATCCTTCATACAAAATTGGCCAAAAAGTTGATCTAACTGTATGAAAAGGTTAATTTTTTTGTTGGCTAGTGTGGGACATACATGTACGGAGTATAAGCCCCAGTAAACTGACCACCATAATGATATATTTTACATTCTGTATAAAAGCCTGAAATATAATAATTCTGACGAGGAATTCTCAGAAAAAGACTCTGATTTTATTTATGTCTCCTTAAAAAAATGATAAAAAAATGTTGGCAAAAAAGGTGCTGTGTTAAAGCATAGTGAAACTATTTGAATTTGAGTTTATAAAGGAGATTGCACTCAGCCCGTATTAATACGTGACAGATACGATTTCCGGGTCACTGGCCGTGAACGAGATAAGCTCGCTATTTGTTTTTCATGTACATCCACAACACCGCATAGATATACAGACTCCGACACCATACGCTTTACATGTGTAGGTACAGGAATAGGTGCTTTAAAAGCTGAGCAATCCTTACTTCTCACTAATATTATAAATACGAAAGTATGGATATTTATTTGTCTGTTTGTTTGTTCCACTTTCACGCCAAAACTACTAAACGGATTTGGATGACATTTGGTAGGTAGATAGATAAAGCACTGGGCTAACACGTAGGTTACTTTTATCGCGGAAAACTTAAGGGTTCCCGAAGAAATTCTTAAAAACTCAAAATTTCCACTTTGTCTCTAGATGGCACCATCTTAACATTTTCTTTCTCTCTGGACCCAATTCTGAAGTCCAATCTCAGTTTCGCATTTATAAGAAATGGATATTGGGAAGGGGAAGGATTATTAAATACGTATATGGAATACGTATATGGAATTTAATGATAGTTTCGTCACAGATTTTATAATACTAACGTAGTTTCGTACATATTCTCACCCAACTAAGTTACAGTAAAACCCGAAATCTGGACAGTAACGGTAACAAACGGGTCTAATTATGCGAGGCGCACAGTTTATCTGGTATACCCACGGAAGGGGATAAAGTATAAATGCTTATCTACCTCGTTATGGCCTCAAAGGTAAATGTTGGAACAAAACTGTTAAATTTATTGTTTATTATTATTAAATTAATATTATTTCCGATTGAATCTTTTAAAGAAATCAAATTCATCGATTGTATGTCAGTTTTGATGATATTGCTGATAAAATTCTAAATTCTAAACGAGATGAATCTTGATAGTTCTGACCAACTAAACATCAATGCGCTCAGTCCTTTTAGACCTTTTCTACTAAGAAGTGGGGAAAAATGACTACGCGCTAGCGCTACATTACTGTATGCTATGCTTGCGTAGAAATACAAAGCACCGCTACTACTACGGTAATAGAACGTGCTCTTAAACTAGGATTTCTACTCATGAATTTGAACAACTTTTTGCACTACAACAACACAATAACTTTGAACAACTTTGGCCCCACCCACCAGAACAGCCAGAACATAGTAAGCACGTTTGGAGGAAAGGTTTAGAGCGAACAATGGTACATGGTACCCACCCTATTGGACTAGTATTACCACTAAATATTAAGACTATAAACGCAAAATTTATAAATAAACTCCATATTATGCCTGTATTATAAACACAGACCTTATACGCTCACGCGCTACCTCATGGGCGCTGATCAAACGATTGTGTGGCCAAGCGTGAGTCTTCGCCTCGGTGAGCAAGCACCTAGAGTACCAAGGAGGTGCGATAACATGTTTTTAATGCGTCCTGTTTTATTAGAGGCAGTTATACAGAATGTAGAAATAATAAAGGGAGGGTGTTTTGGTCCGGAAACTGGTTGACTTTTAGTATAAATTATTAGCTAAAATAAAAACGAAACTGGTTGAAAAAAATTAAAAATATTTTATTCGAAGTAGGTAGCAACGTACACTTTTTGGAAGGTATTTTTTTGTCTGTATAATACGAGGTTCCTACCACTTGGAAATCGTATAGCCGCTGTTCTGGGAAGTGTTTGCAGATTGAGAAGAAACGGGTCCAAAGAAACTCCCTTCAAACCCTTTTTTTTAATAGCTCTTATAATATGATATATGCGATAACTGGACATATTTACCTTCCCAATTGCCTTTTTTTGCGATATCGTTAAAGTTGTTGTTGTTCAGTTTTGTAATTAAAACCTGTCCTTTTTAATAATAATAATAATAAATAAGAATAGAAATAGGCTTTGCCACTTGTATATGAACGAAATGATGTATATGTATTTTTCAACCTTCAAAAAAAGGAGGAGGTTCTCAATTGGTCGGAATCTTTATTTTATTTTTTTAATTTATTTTTTTATGTATGTTCACCGATTACTCGAAGACGCCTGAACCGATTTGGAAAATTCTTTTTTTGTTTAAAAGGGTATACTTCACAGGTGGTCCCATATAAAATTTATCGAAATCGATTCAGCGGTTTTTGAGAAAATCAACAAAAACATAGCAAAATTGGAGTTGTTGCGATTGAAGTCGGTTGTTTTTAACGTATTCAGCGTGGTCAATTATACTACACTGTAAAGAATTGCAACACCTTAAAACACTCTGTATCAAAGGTAAGTGCCTGTGAAATACACAAGAGTGTTATAGTGAATTAACTGATTCGAAAAATAAATATGCTTTGTCCAATATGCTTTGAAAATCAGCGCTGTGGCACTAGTCACAGCATATGCTGAGTCGGGGTCCATTTTTCTGGCACCACAGCACTCCAACGCTTATTTATGTTTAAGTTTAGTTTTTCTTTTTGTAAGTTTTGTTTTATTTTTTGGTATCTTATTGTTTTATTTTTAGAAAAAACTTGTATCTTTTATTTTTAATGTGGTGTCGAAAATAAATGTTGTCTATGTCTATGTCAATAGTGCAATTTTTACCATAACATTGGAACGCCCGTGACTTTGCCCGCATATACTTCGAATGTAAACAAAGACTCCGACGAACTTTTTAGAAATCCAATTTTCTATCCAAATTTTAACACCACCTTATTAGAGATCGATATTTAAAAATACTTTTTTAGTTTTCCTCTACATCTACTTACTAAGAAACGGAAAGTACTAGTTAACTTTTCGCAGTCATGTAATCAAGTCCTCGATACCATTTCTACAGGATATAAAAAGACCTCTTCCGGCTTCTACTTACGAAACAGGAACCCATACAGATATCTTTAAAAAACTTCACTTTTGCTGGCTGATATGAAACTATGGGTTCCTAGTCAGTCTAGTTCCTTGTCAATAAACTTGTCAATAGCATAGGTTGATATATTGTTAATTTAACCTATAGTTGTTATTTAGCTGTAAGTTTTCCGAATAAATATAAAATAAAATAGAGTAAAACGGTCAGTTTGATAACTAGAAGTTTCTGGTAAGATTTTTGAGAGAGGCTTTTTTAGTCATATGTATAAACGAAATGATGTGTTTCTTCAGAATCCCATAAATTATAAATACACGATCACGATACGTACTTCGAATATGAATTAGTATAACAGTAAGGCGGATATCACTGCGCCGGAAACAGCTCCGGTGCCGAGATTTTTTACTTGATGTCGCACCGGAGCGGTTTCCGGCGCAGTGTGATATCCGCCTAAAGCTTATTGCGTACACATATCATACGTATATCATAAATCAATTGACCAGTTTACGAGGATTGCTTGTGGGACCAGATGCGACCCAAAGCGTTGGCCCCAGATGGTCCTAGTATATATGGCCCAAAACAAGTTGAAAAAGCTCAGAACAATATGGATTAGCATCGTAAAAAACAATTCTGTATATTTTTTTTTGTTGGTGAGCATTCGATTAAACATACCGAGTTGTTTAGTACAAATAGCTTTGAGCGATAAGATCTATTCTAATCGATAGTTGTATCTTTTTCTTTTGTTTTTTGTTTGTAATAACCACCTCCGTGGCGTAGTGGGTAGCTTAGAATTGTAAAGAAGATGTTACTGCTTTGAGATTTTTATTGAAAACTATCTTCCTCCTGCGACTTCATCCGCGTGGACTTCAGAATTGAAAGAAAATGTTAAGATAGCGCCGATATCTAGTGACGAAGTGGAAATTTTTAAGCATTCCTACGGGAACCCTTAAGTTTTCCAGGATAAAAAGTATCCTATGTGTTAGCCGAGTGCTTCATCTATCTACCTACCAAATTTCATCCAAATCCGTTCAGTAGTTTCGGCGTGAAAGCGGAACAAACAAACTGACAAACGAACAAACATCCATACTTTCGCATTCATAATATTAAAGTGAAAGTGAAGTGATGAGATGAGATGAGAAGTGAGATGAGATAACTTTAAATATCTAGCAAAGTGGCAAAGTCTATATATTACTGCCGACGATGCCGGGACTATCACACTACACTTTATCTTTTTATTTGCGAACCTCTAGTCTATTGTCTGAGTACAAACCGAAAACAGCTGAACAAGCATTGAGCTATCACTTTTTAACGATGTGATTAAAATTGTTAGGGAAGGGAAAACTTGCTTAAGAACAATGTTATTTTTTTATGTCATAGGTGGCAAACGAGCAGACGGATCACCTGATGGTAAGCGATAACCGCCGCCCATAGACATCCGCAACACCAGAGGAGTCACAAGTGCGTTTTCGACCAATTGGTAAGCTCTTGGCATCATCTCACCTGATGGTAAGTGATGATGATGCCGAAGATGAAAGCGAGCTTACCAAGATTCCCCAACGCAATGGGGAATTGGCTATCTTATCTTTATGCCGGAACACATCAATGCTGGTAACATTGATGTTTGGCGGCAAGACTTAGATAAGATGGTGGTAGATAGCCAGGCGGGCTCAGAAAATACCCTACCACCAACCAAACCGCGTCCTACAAATTAGGACCCCGCCGGGAATCGAACTCGCGACCTCCTGATGCGAAGCGAGCGGACTAGCCACTAGGCTACGGAGGCGGTTAATAGAAGTTAGGGATTGGTTAGATGGATTTTGATTCAATCGACTGTAGGTACTGTCAACTATGTCTAAGTTAAACGGAGGAGTTATGAATCTCAAGGGCTATGTACATATGTCCTCCCTTGTATAGCTTAAGCTACTTAATTTGAACTGGAAAGGATCATTGGTTTAGATTTGATTCTGAATATCTAAGATGTAAGTATCTGAAATAAATTTAAATTAAAGTTAACACTCAGGGCCAAATTGCACATGGTCAAATACCAAGACTGGGCCGTGACATGATCGAACCTATGACCCTCGGTGTAGAGGTGAAGAGCGCTAACCACTACGCCACGATATGGATTTATTAGATACATAGATGTTATCTGGGGATCGAAACGATTCGCGGACACTACGCATCTCAAAATCCATCACACTGTTTTGGTTATAAACGATAATAACAAAAGGAACAGAAATACATACATCCTAACTAATAAAACTAAAAAGTCTGTTCCCTCTTGACGCCGCAAAGCCTCAACAAATTGATAAAATTTGATATGTGTATACACATATCAAATTTTATCAATTATAGTCTGTGACATAGAAAAGGACACTCCTATAATACCTATTAATTTTATATTTGCGTACCTTAGACAGGTTTAATACTGTTACTGGTACCACTGTTTTTAAGACCTATTGTTGTGTGATGTATTCTTGCAAATAATCCTTTCTTTCTTTGGTCCACACCACAGGATACCCAAAAATTACGAGCGAGCCTACTGCTCTAGTAAAAGACAAAAAAGCTTGATGATAAGACAAAATTTTAAAAATAATAATTTGCCACCACCGCTATTCGTAAATGTCATAAAATGTCAAGCCGCCCTCGATAAGTCAGGCTAAAAGGGGTTCTTAACAATGTCCGCCGCGTACCGAAGTGAGGTTCCTCTCAAAATCCGTAAAAATTGCTCGCTTTTCGACTGCTCGACTGCCAGTCGAGCAGTCGTCCAATTTTGCTTGCCATTGTTTGCAATTTTTATCCAACTATAAAAGTTTATATTTGTGAGTTCTGCAACGTTGCATTTCTCGTGAACTTTGAAAAGTTTAAAGTTTAACTCCGGAACAGAGACGATGAATCGTTTTAGCCTTGCCTTTTGTGTTCGATATTTGATTATACATATACTTTTTGCAATTCGTTTCTGCATTTTGAAATTATTTCCATTTTAGATTTTAAAAATTAAATTGTCCCTATAAAAACTCGTCTTTTACTTTTGTACTACGACTCAAATTTGATTTTAGATATTTTTAAGGTTTTCATAGTAAAATACACATATTTTTTAAGGACAGTATTTAATCGCGCATCAGAAAAATACTAACTGGACATCAAATTAACGAAATTGCAAATCTAACCTGACTTATAGATGGTGAAATAGATTTTTGCTGTGCGGTTCAGTATTTTTTGATGGGCGATTAAATATTTTCTTTTTTCAATAAAGTATTTTCAAATAAAAAAACCTGCACTTATTAAAATTTAAATTTTCAGTAAACGTTTTCAAAATTGACAGAAAGAAAAAAATGGTGTTAGTCCTCGTTTACTACACTTGCCTAAAGAAACGCAGTTTCCACAAGTCGCTTTGCAAGTCACTTGCAACTCGGTTGTCAGTTTCTGTTAAAATAAAAATTGTATATGTCTTCATGAGTTAAATATATTGAAGTAAGCATATTGAAATTATAGAAAAGTCAACCTATAAAATAGCTCTATAAAGAAAGTAACGACAGTGCGTATCGACTGAGTTAGTAGTTATTCCAACAGTTTCGATACAAATGTGGCTTATAAACTTATACACTTATAAACCCATTATGAACCCTTCTTCTTCTGTTCTTAAGGGTCGGCACTCCTTAACACTGGGTTTAAACGATGGCAAACATTGTGTTTAGTAAGAAAATTGATCATCATCATCATCATTGGCCTGTGACGTCTGTAGCAGACGATTAAGTCAGTAGTCTACACTGCATGACCTGGGACACAATCTGGGAGCGCGGTAGCGCTCCCGGGCCAAGCTAGTTTTTTATACATTTTACTTAAATGAGTCAAAGAGACGAAGAATTTAAAATGTTATTTAAAAAAATTAAGCGGTTTAAAATTATGAGCTGAAATGCTCCATATACATATGTATATTTCATTAGAATGACCAAGTAGCAATTTAGCTTCAAATAAATTTTGACTTATTTGCATATTAAAACCCAAAGATGTTTCATATCGTCGCTCAGGGAGTAGGGTGCAAATCTTTGTTGAAACATATTTTAAATTATAAATATCTAGGTACAAATCAACACTGTATGGGAATCGAGCCCACCACCCTTGTTTGTATCAGTACTCGGTAGCGCCAATCACTGAGCCACCGAATCAGTCAATAACTGTTTGACTAGCAATAGGTTTTTTACAAATATTATTTCACAGAACACGTTGTTTAAATAAGGGATAGTCTTCCCTTAATCAAACTTGGACAAATACGACAAACTTGAGAGTTAAGTCTCTCAGTGGTATAGTAATTTGTCAAAGTTGAAACCTAAGCCACTCCTAGCGGATAAGTACTAGTTTCCTGGGTTGGTTCTGTGGCAAAGTTTGCAGCGTTCCTACGCGTTCGGCCAGAGTTTAGTCGAATTAAATTGCTCTTGTTTATTTGTAACTAAGGAGACCCGCTACTTCATCTGCGTAATAAGAATAAAATATGTTTTTTTTATTATATATATCCATAACTTGAGAAATGATTGGTTCACCATACGAATTTCATCCTCTATTCCACCCCGTTCAAGTTTTATTTTCGCGACAAAAGTAGCGTATGTCCTCTACAAGGTCTGTCAATCCACAGACTGTCCCAGACACAGAACAAACAAATCTGTTCATCACAGAAATGTTTGCGCCGGGTGGGGATCGAACCCACGACTCTTGGATCAGTAGTCAGGAGCACTAACCACTGAGCCACCGAGTCAGTCAAATATTAAATAATAACATATTATATTATACTTTGGATTTACTTACATTTCAAATAAAATTGTTAATACAATATTAGAGTTGATGCTATAGTTTTAGATTTTTTTAGATATGGACTGAGTTTAAATTTTGCCA
Organism: Coleophora deauratella; assembly: GCA_958295455.1. NCBI lineage: Eukaryota > Metazoa > Arthropoda > Insecta > Lepidoptera > Coleophoridae > Coleophora > Coleophora deauratella. The sequence continues at coordinate 3,880,697 of OY282409.1, read as the reverse complement.
AATCAACTGACTGTTTTCATCGCAGAATCCGGAAGTTGACTACTTAGTAACTATCTTCCTTAGTAACTATTTTCTGACGAAAGACGACATACTGCTCTTAAATGTTTGAAATATTGAACAAAGATGTCATAAATCCATATACAATATTTTTTACATAGGTATTGTTGTATAAAGCAAAAATTGAACGAAAATCTAAGATCAGTATTTCTAAAATTTTAAATATAAGACCTATTTAGTGAACAATATTTCATAATTATTATTTCGCAACTTGTGACCACACACGTACATGTACAAATTTTCGAATTTACTTTCATATAGTTAGTTTTCATATACACTCGGCTTCAAAAAAATCGCACCTTTTAAGAAATCTATTTTAAACATCTTTCAATCGTATTTGTATTATGAAATATTGGTAATGTTCGGTATCATTTGAAAGGTAAGGAAACAGAGAATGCAAAAACAATAATTCATTCAATGTTTTTTATTGGAACTGAGAAAAATTTACAAAACAATAAAAATCCTTAAAAAACCCAAATGAAATCTGATTAATTTTTCAAAACAAAGTTTCTTAAAACTAACCTAAAACCTAGTGTTACCCCCCCTAGCCCTAATGACGTCTTCCATGCGCTCCCTCATGGATCGCACCAACTTTAGGACCTCTTCTTGAGGGATTCTGTCCCATTCCTCAATAACGGCGTCTTGGAGCTCCTGAAGAGTCGCGGGAGCGGGATCACGGGATCTAACCTTGCGTTTCAGCTGGTCTCAGAGGTGCTCTATCGGGTTCAGATCTGGACTTCTCGCTGGCCACTGCATGACAGGGATCCCAACCTCTTGAAGGTAGCCCTGCACAATTCCAGCAGTGTGCGCGCGAGCGTTATCGTGCATTAATGTGAACCCGTCGCCAATAAATCCAGCATAGGGGACCACTTGTTCTTCCAGGATCTCTGTGATGTACCGGTGAGCAGTCATCGACCCTTGCCCGCGAGCACCGCCGGTCCGAGAGACGCAAGAAAGTTCAGTTTTGCCGTCGGCAGATATGCCGCCCCAGAACATGCAGGAACCGCCCCCGTATTCTACCGTCTCTTGGATGCAGGCTTGGGCAAAACGTTCCCATTGTCTTCTGTATACTCTTTTGCGTCTATCGTTGCAGAAAAGGCACACTCTCGTTTCGTCTGAGAAGAGAACAGCTCTCCATTGGTCCAGGGTCCAATTGACGTGGGCGCGAGCAAATTGCAGGCGTGCTCGCCGATGCGCTGCGGTTAATTTTGGACCCGTGGCAGGTCTTCTAGCCACAATATTTCTCTCCTTTAGTCTTCTTCTAACTGTAGAGACACTCACGGCCCTTCTACGAACTGCTTGAAGCTGCTGTTGCAACTCAACAGCATTAGAGAACCGATTTCTCAAAGACTTCGATACGACGAATCGGTCATCTCTCGCAGAAGTGCAGCGATTTCTACCAGACCCACGCCTTCGGACAAAGCCACCGGTCTGCAGGAACCGCTGGTACACTCTACGAACAGAAAAGCGACTCAAGTGCAATTGCCGAGCAACATCACACTGACGTAGTCCTGATTGCAGTAGTGCGATAACTTGGGCGGCTTCAGCAGCAGTAGTGTCCATCTTCAAGGACGTTTTTCTGATGAAAGATATTGTTGGTAGCAAATTTATCCCCCGATAAGCTGTATCGACCCTTTTATACCCAAAAAACAAAACAATACAAACAAAATTTGAAGAGGAGAATCAGTTCCATTGTCATTCACAGTGACTTAAAGTGTCAAGCTTTTTCTTTAATCAAATGAAATGGATATTTTTTTAAAGAGTTTTTATAGGGCTCTCAAATGATACCAATATTGCTACGAATAACTGCTTGTCTTAAGGATTAACAGTGCTTGAAGCCTATTTTTACGGACGTGCGATTTTTTTGAAGCCGAGTGTAGTTAGTTAGTTTTGATTACAGATACGTTTTTTTTACTATAATTGTAAAGATTGTAGAAAAGAGTTCAGTTAAGTCTATGATTTTAGTTGGTAATTAGTTAGCCTAGTTTTTTTTAATCCAACCATTTTAAAATTCAAATGAAAGTACCAGGTGTACAGAGATAGGAAAGAGTAACCTAGATCCGGTTTGTACTGAGAGTGGCCTGCAATGTAGATATTACCTAGAGAGCTCCTCCATTGTCGGCTCTACGAAAATTTATTCAGTCGCCATGTTATGCTAATGGGTTGATGCTATAGATCCTGTATATTTATGTCTCCTAGTACTTTTAGTGCTAATTGCCGCAATGCATTGGCTTTGTTGAATTTATTGACAGCTACTATGTAGTTATATTGTCTGCGTGTTTTGAATGCGTTTCCCCAGGGAACCAATAAGTTTTCTCGTAGCGAAACTAACATAAAGGATTGCGCATTATTAAATCGATTACTACGCGGATAACGCTATGGGCAAAAGCTAGTAATACCATTAAGTTATGCTAGTAAAACATGTATAAAATTAGCTTAAAGATAAGATAAAGTGTAACGAAAACAAAAAGGTTTATCACTGAATTGAATCTTTGCTTTGTTGATGTGATAAATTCTAATAAAATAAAATAATAGAAAAAATATTGAGAGTTGTTCAATAAAAGATGTTTAGTTAAATAAGCCCACATTAAAGTATGGCTATAAATTTTTGTTACATTCTGTGTAATAGTTCCAACCTGTGTAACGAATGAAAACATGTTTCGCAATGTTTTCCCTTTTGACATACAAATCTTTACTTTAAATAAGCATTATTGTCTGTTAGTGCTCAGTTATTGTATGAAAATGAGATACATAATGAAGATTTTCACAAACGAAACAATTGTTGCTACTGTATAAATAGGCCGATGATTAATTTGAATAAATACGTAAAAACTTAATCAATTATTTCTGGTCACTAACCCATAAAATTGATGATAAAATAGAAAACAAACTTAAAAACTATGATAAACGCAAAGTACAATGCTTATGAGTTGTGGCTTGAAAACTTCTGACACTGGAGTTAGGCATTATAGGTCCACCACCTCCACCAATCCGGACTTTGGCACCGCGTGTGGAGTATTACCTAAAATCTCGAGGTATGTGAAGAGACCCGTGCCCCGCTACGTTATGGGTTGTTAATGTTATGGGACGACTATAAACGTAAACTTTTCTACGCTAAAATTGCCACTTTTCTACTATGTCAAATAAATTCTTCCACTAAGTCCTTCATAAAGTTTAAAATTTTATATAAAGCACAGCTTAAATCTGCAAAATTTTTGCTCTATAGTGCAGTTTCTGTCTCCCCGAGGCATCTTTTCTACGATATGTGTACATGTACTGGGATATTATCATATGTAGTGATTAAATGTAGATCTCGGAAGCACTAGCCTTTGTGGATTCGTGTATCACTGGCCAGTTTCCTTGTTCTAAATTGCAGTTTGAAAGTGAAGCCAGGAAGGATGAGCAAATATTTATAGTCCTGACCTGAGGACGTTCTTGTAAATAGTACTAAGGGAGTACATATTTGTATTTTTTTTTTATAATGAAGACTTTGAGTTTACCTATTTCCTTTAAAACTTATAATTAATTATCCATGTAACTTTTTACGTAAATTTTATGGAGTACATAGGCAGTACTAGAGGTTTTTCCTATACATATAATAACTGGTGATGCATTTGGATTTACTTAGGCCCATGCTGCATTCCTCCCATAAACGCGTAGGTAGAATAGACAGGCAATAATGAAAAAACTCTCATCATTTTTATAAAAAATATATATATATATATCTGTAAAAACATACATTTACCAGGATCGCAGAACTTTAGAGATAAAATATAAGCAGAACTCAGCTCTGTTGTATCATTAGTACTTATCCGTTGGGATAGAAAGCAATATACAGGTTGAAGCGTAACTCGTTGCAATATTGTCTTTTTTGTTTTAAAGGTCCTTATAAAAAAAAAAAAACCACGTGTCCTACTCATGAAACTGAACGACTTTTCCCAAGTAAACCTATAATCAATTCGCAATTTTTTTGGAGTCCTCATACTAATTAATCGCTAATTTTGTATGGGAAGTCCAAAAATTTTTTTGAGAATTGAGTATAGATTCCTTGGGGAAAGTTGTTCAGTTCAGTATGAGTAGAAGCCACAGTTAATTTTTTTTCAGGTATTTTAGAAGGACCCTATATTACTTTGATGTGTAAGTAAGTACAATAAAGTGTACCTATAGTTTTAGGTGCTTTTTAAATTAAAGAGTTTATTGTTTAATGTCGAAATGTCACTTTTCTTTATAATCAATCAGTTGTTTAGACAGATTTACTTTAAATTAACGTAATTTCACAAAATTTCAGAAAATCATGATACTTTATTACGTGATCCTACAGAATGCAAACCATAATTTTTCGAAAAAAACTGTTTCTATTAGTAAGATTGTGTGGCCGATGTTTTCCGAGTACCTTTGAGAGAATCCTCAGGATTTACGCCTCTGACTACATGTTTTCCAGTTTTTAAAGAAATTATGCGTAAATATATTCGTGAAATTACTGTTTACACGATTACGATGACATGTAAAAAAAATACTTGAGGCAGCTTTGTATCGGACTTCCCATCTTTTTCGAATTCAACTAACATACGAAATTCTGTTCCCTTTGTTAAATAACAGGCCACCTCAATGGTTAATTACACCCTGTAGAATGTAGAGAAACCCTGTATTATTTTATATCAGTCACTAACGAACGTGTGGGCTAGGATATCGGATATCGACTTAATGCCTGCTATGATGGGATAAGCGACAACTAATAAGAGTTATTTGTACTGTTTCTGAACATAGAATGAAGCTTTATAATAATTCAAGAGTAAAGGATCAATAATCTTGATATTCTGTTAATTCTTTATTATTTAAATTCATACAAATTGATCACCCGTTTGGCCATTTTTTTATGGAGAGTCCTATTTTTGAGATTTTAGCAGTCTTAGTATAAACGTTGTTCAGAATAATGAGTAGAATCCTAGTGCTAGCCCTCTAGTCTATATAATAATATATTGGTAGATATACTTACATACTTATACAGGGTGTAACAAAATTGGTGTAGAACCCGTTAACTGGGGTTAACCCGTCCAATCTTCGTACTGAACAACTTTTGTTCTACGACTTTGGTGAAAAAATTGGGATCTCCATACAAATATGGCAAAACAGATGATCAATTTGTATGAAATGTCCAAATTTTTTTTGTGATTTGAGCAAAGTCGTAGAACAAAAGTTGTTAAGTACGATGAGTAGAATCCCCAGTTAACGGGTCATACACCAATTTTGTTACACCCTGTATAATGTAAAAAGGTATTTTTTTTTTACTTTTGGTTCCCATAGTAAAGGTAATCCTAGTTTGTAGGCAGAACAACAATGAATTCATCACCGCAGTCAATTATCACAAAAGGCTCCCAAGTCCCGAAGCATTTGCACTCGATTTCCGGGACAATGGTAAGGGAATCATTGTCAATTAATTTAATGGCCGGCACAGACGGACTGCAAACATAGACAGGGAGGGAGCGTGAAAAATTCATTCTCATTACAGTTGATATTATTGAGTCGCTCCGCTAAGTTTTTCAGGTGTATTGTATCGAAAAAATATGAAAGGGAAGGATTTTGTCACAAGTTTACAAGTATTTAATGACCGCATCAGCGTCTAGTCTCTGAGCGAATGAAACAAGAAGGATACGAAAGTAAATACAGATTGATTTTTAATAGCTAGAAATTGGTGAATAGTAGAGTGGATGCTATTAAACTGAACAGAATCAAAATCCGGAATATTAAAATTTCCAAATGATTTTTTTCAAATATAACTTTAAATTAGTTTTTGATACGAATGGTTATGAATGTACTCATGATAAAAAACAACTTTCCCTAAGGAACCCATAGTGAAATAGCAAAAATTTTGGACTATCTATACAAATCGATCAACTGACCGGCCAAATTAGTATGAAGAGTCCAATTTTTTTTTGCGATTTGATATATTTATGTTTGGAATAATTGACCACGCTGAATACGTTAAAAACAACCGACTTCAATCGCAACAACTCCAATTTTGCTATGTTTTTGTTGATTTTCTCAAAAACCGCAATTGAGAACCTCCTCCTTTTTTTGAAGTCGGTTAATAATAAATAGAAAAGGTTTGTTACATTCCTGTTCCGTTCTAGTTTACTGCTTAAATAATAAAGCGGAAAGCCTACGGAAACTGTCAGAAACATTTCGTGGGACAGAGTGGAGTCACTTTTTTCGCTGTCTATAGGCTCGTTATGTTGTCGTCCTGTTTCGGGCTGGCCACCGAAGAGCTGATAAAAGGAATATGTATGTACGAGTGGTGGCGACATTTGTATAATTTTTGTTTTTGCGTCTCTGTTTGAATGTGGTTTGAATTTCATATGCGGCTAATGAAGGCGTTCTATTATGGATGGAAACGTAGAGCTTTCTGTTAAAAAGATTGGTTTGAAAAGTTCAAAATAATAATTAATTCTGGAAAAAATAACACCCGGTCATCTGTTTATACACACGGTACCCTGTATTATGGTAACCAGAAACTGATATACATATCACATACCTTAAAATGCATAAAAATAATATAAAGATATTACACACTAAGACAGAGATAAAAAAATCTGTTTATCACAGTAATCAACAACAATCATAAACTAAACAATTTTACGGTAGGTACGACTATGCTGAAATCGCAAGAAAGAACAGCTGATTACACAACTTTGTATGGAAACTAAAATGGAATCTCAACATTGTCGTCTCGTCTCGGAAACTTCAAGGAAAGTCAGACTTTTTCCGTATTTTCGGAAAAACATCATTTATTATACATTACTAAGACACTACAGTTAATGTCTGTATACTAGACGCAGAGGCCATTGATTGATTGATTTACTGTGATGTCGTAGATCAAAAGATAATCAGATTTATGAATAAAAACATCCTTAACAAACCTTAACGTCCTCACTCAAACGTGCAGGGGCACGGCTCTGTTCCCATTACTCGGGAAGGTTAGGCCATACTCCACACACGGGGGGCAAGTCCGGATTATTGGTGGAGGTTGTGGGGCTAGTGGCCATGGCCAACCTCAGGGTCAGAAGTTTTAAAGCCGTCTATAAGGCCTCCGACATGGCTTAGTGACTGCCAACAAGTGATAGCAGCCGGCACCAACGGCTTAACGTGCTTTGCGAAGCCCGGAAACGGTCGAGATAACTGCCACTAACAACAGTCAAATCCATCCAGTTTGTGATCGTGTCTGTAGTCAGTTAACCTGCGTGACAGACGAATAAAAGCATATCGTAAAATATTGTTAGATATTTTGTCGTTTTAGTATAAAAATAACCTAAACTCTACCTAGATAAACGACAAAACTAAATATCCTAGCTATTCAGTTATTTTAGCTGTAACGAAAGCTCAGACCGTGTCATAACTTTCTTCCGGGACTGCACGCCCGGGGCAGCTGTCAATTGGTCCATTACCGGAATTGCCCAGCTCCGTCCACTTTGGACCAGCTCTCAGATATTACCTAACTCACAAAAACACTAACCTTTGACGGGAACAATCGACGAGATTGGACTACTTTTCCTTGAAACTTTTACGTCAGATTATTTTTAGGTTATTTTCTCCTCTTAGGAGTGTATTTCTAGCTCGCTGAAATACACTTTACGGTAGTACTTGGTACTAATCAATCAAAGGAGAATGACTCGGTGGATCGGAGGTTAACTAAAGCTTCTGACTGCTGAACCGAGGGTCGAGGGTTCGAAACATTTCTGGAATGAGCAGGTTTGGGTGTTAAAAATATCTATATGTATATTTTAGGTATGTATTTAAAACTTAGGTATATCAATATCAGTCTTTTATTCCGATATAACAGGGACTCCTAGTATGCTTCTTCTTGTCGTGTGGCACATTTCGTCGTATCCTACGAATAAAGCCACAATGGCTGATGTGGCTTTTTATTTTTATTGCATAATTGAAATCTGCTACCCATTTTACATCATATTCAATCAGAAAATCACACAAAACCGATCTCTATCGACTAGAAAATAAGCGTTAAAAATGCCACTATTGCTTTCTCCTGAAATACCCGCCGAAAACAGCCACAACAGCCACAGTGGCTACTTTGTTCTCTGCGGGGCGGGGCACAAGCGCCACTCAGCCCTTTTTCCGCGGACAGTTTTAAACAGTTTTAGTTCACATCCTCGTAGAAAAAAGACATTATTGCATTTGTGGCTATATTCCACGAATTTTTTTCTTGGTGTCGAAATAAAAATTGGTGGCCTTAAAGCATTTGTGTCTTTATTCTACGAACAAATTTTAATTAGTACGTTTTTCGTGTGTTTTACAGTTTGCATCAATAAAATTATCAGTTTTATTGATTTCTGTTTCATTAACGATTCAAACAATTTAATAAAATATAAAAAAAATACATATTTTATGGCATTTTTTACCAGAGTTGAAAAGGCCCTTGTGGCGGTTGTGGCTTTTTTCATATTATTTTATAAGAGTTCCGAGTAGTAGGAAACAAAAAGAATAACCTTCAAAAAGGATACACTGCTACCAACTTCATATAAAACAATAATAATTTATTAATGTTGCTCAATAATCAGGTACAATATTTTCTAATACTTTACTTTCATGTCTAGGAAAGGAACTCAGGAATTCTCCTCTGCTCCCCTGCTTCATGTTCTTCAAAATTCATGGTGATTTTGATCGTTGGCCTACAGTGGATAGACCTGCCACAATGTCGTACTAATATTGAGAGACTAGGTCTTCCTGAATGTAGTTGAACTTTCCATGCATTAAGAGCCTCTTCTCAGTCTTGTCGACTTGAAGAGGAGATTACTATGTATCATCATCAGCATATAAATATGAAGGTCCATGATGCTTTTTTTCTGAGCTTTTCTTATTAGAGGCTCCAATCTTTTTCTTACTCGGTCCCTCAATGCTGAGGATCGCGACCACGAACTAGGTCTCTCCATTAGCTGCGGTTGTAGGTGCTATGGACAGCCTGACTGCTCTAAATGTTTCCTCCCTCAGGTTTCTTCACCACATCGATCCATCGGGAAGGTGCTCTAACCCTGGCTCGTTTGCCATCCATCTGACCCAGAATTATGTGCTTCTCCAAACTATGCCTAGGAGAACGCATAATATGTCCGTAGAAGCAGAGGCTTCATATTGCTCGTTGAGATGTGTAGCTCCTGGAGTATGGATTCATTAGTTCTCATGGCGGTCTATAGAATTCGGAGAAGCTTTCTCCAGCATCACACTCCGAAAGCGTCGATCTTCTTGCTGTCACTGCTCTTGCACTAGGTTTCCGACCCATAGGTACAAGGAAATTGAAAATACTAAGGCACATACAAATCGCACCTTAGTAATCCGGCAAATACCACCGTTCCTCCAAATCTTGTCTAGATCCACCATTACGCTTTTGGCCATCCCGGCTCTTCGGCGTATTTCGTCCGAGCAGCTACCCTCACTCTTTATTAGTGACCCTAGGTATACAAACTGATTGACCTTTTCATAACCATCGAGTGCTTCAGTTAGCGGAAGTAAATTCGCTCGGTGCACAACCATTATCATCGTCTTCGAATGGTTGATCTTAAGACCGAGTTTGGCGCTCTCAACTTCTATGTTCTTTAGCAAGAGGACCATCTTTATATCCCTGGATGTAACAATCGTTGTATCATCGGCGTACCTAATGTTAGTGAGTTTTAGGCCTCCCACTGTTACGCCTCCGTCCAGCCCTCAAGCTCTTTCCTCACTATATTATATTCGGCGTAGTGACTCCAATACCAATACTAAGTTAAAACTTAATTGACTCAACATTGATGGAGCCCTTCTGTGAGTGGGATAGATTTATACGTAGTCTGTCTTACACTTATTTTTTATAAAAGACCTGACAACCTCGTATATGTAAGCGATAATGTACATGTAAATAAATATTTCTCGAGAATATTTCCTTTCCTGAAAGTCCAGGTACTTCGAAGAACACTATCAAATGCAGAACTACTCCCATGTCTAAGAGGAAAGGCAATTAAGGGGCCCTGTTTTGCTCTATGTTCTTTAAAAAGAAATTGGCCTACAGTTACAGACCTACCACAAACTCGGGTGTCTGGAGAGCAAACATTCCCTGCTAGGTCGACTACAAAAATCTATGACTCGCTCGATCATCCTACTTTATTGTTTGATATGTTACCTTGATACCTCTATAGTTTTTATACTCGTATCGATTGTATTCGCGAAGTTTGCAGTAATCATCATCATCAGCTGAAAGACGTCCACTGCTGGACAAATATTTCCACACTGACCGGTCCTATGCAGCTCGCATTCAGCGGCTTCCCGCAACCTTCACCAGGTCCACCGAGTTGGAGGCCTGCTTACACTGCGTTACACTTAATTGTTGATCAGGATCCTGAATGAGTTAAATTGTGTACATAACATGATATACTAACTAGCTGTCCCATACTCCTCTTTTAACAGCACTTTTTTCTCGTGATATTGATTTGTTTCACTGTTCTATGGCGAGGATCACAGAAACAGTTATAATTCATATCTATAATTAATAATTTAAGTTGATTTCTCATGTTATATTCACGAGATAAGTAAAATTTATGTTATCGTCTTGGGTGCAAATCTGTCAAGATAATGTATTTGGTATTTTTAAACTTTGAATAAATGAAATGAAATGAAAATGAAATACCTGTAGCGGTGCAGGAATTACAAGAGTATGTATTACGAGTGAATTGTTTTATCACATATAATCGTAAGGGGTCCAATTCACAATGGTTTTTATTTATTATTTAAGTTAAAATTCGTTACCCTTGGTAAAAACATTAATATGTCTGTTATTTTGATTTAAAACACTTCTTGTTCTTTTGCATTTCTTAAGATTATTTACAGATGAAAACGATAAAAAGCCCTAAACGCCATTACGACCTGGTATATGCCGAAGAAAAAGGGCGTAATGTCGCTTATGTCTAATAGAATAACATATTACTCCAGCGAATAAAGAAATAAGCGACATATTTAATAGAAATATTTAATAAAATCGCTTATTTAAGATTTAATAACAACCCTAGAATAGTTAAGCAGTGTTTTGAATGTTAACACTTCCAAAATGCCACATTCTATTGAAAATAGAACGTTAAAACCTCCTCCTGAAAAGTTGTCATTTTGCAATTACGCCCTTATTCGTAGGATACGACGATTTGACCGTTCTATCTAGAAGGTGTAGACGGCGCGTCGGTTGCCTAAGTGTTACACTTAGCATCACCCGCGGTCACGTGTAGGGCATTTAGATTTACACCTACGGATTTACACTAAAATATACAGATAAATGTGAATGTGAAACTACATATTTTACTGATATACAATGAGTTTTAGAACGTGTTTCAAAAATTAATTACCTTAAATAATACCTGCACCGTAGGTGTAAATCTAAATGCGTAGGGCATTTAGATTTACACCTACGGACGTGTGCAACGCGACCATCATACACATCTAGAAATCAGATGTGCAGGTATTATTTAAGGTGATTAATTTTTGAAACACGTTCTAAAACTCATTATATATCCGTAAAATATGTAGTTTCACAGTCACATTTATCTGTATATTTTAGTCTGGCTGGACCAATTTAAAACTTCATAACATTTTGACGAGAATCTGATGCACTCAAAACACAGATATTAGTTTCTAGAATCGACAATAGAAAGTGTTTATTTTCATCAGCTTCGATTGATTGGTATTCAAATATTATTAAACTTAGTTTGTGCGAAGTGTTCTAGGAATACACTCTTTTTGGGGTATGTATGTTAAAGGTTGGTAATTATACAAACAGTACATATAACTTATGTTTTTAGAAGACGAAATAAATTGATGTCATCGTCAGCGAAGGGGTTGTCACTTCACATAGCTACTGATTTTAATCGATAAAAATTGTATTGACACTTATCGATAAAAAAATTTTTGGCGCTTGTAATTACGGTTTTAATTTTAGCGAATTACAGTTTAGAAAGTTTATAAAAAAATAAATGTATAGTAACAAGTTACGTACGGGCCTTTTCCCAAACTCTACAAAGATTAGGCCATGATTAATATCGCTGTATCTATAACATAGGTATTAAACCTATATCGACCATTGTTCAATTGCGTAAGATTCTAACCCCATTTCTTAAACAAACACCTATCTTTCCATCCATATTAAACCAAGTAACGAGATACTACTTACTCGAAACATTTAAATTTTCCTCTAATTTTCTACCTCTTTCCACTCGAAAGAAAATGTGAAATAATTTGCATAGCAAGTGTAAAGTCTTTATTCACGTGAGGTTTCACCGCAAACCACACGGTAAGTGGAATTTCTACCCACCTTGCGGTGCATGTGTGGTGGGGAATAAATCTTGATGACGTCATCACGGGCAAGCGCGTTCTAGTGTTGTAACACTACTAGTAACTAGTTAGGGTTATCGATAAGAAACTAGTTCTGTATATTTGTAGAACTTATTTCAGTCGTGAGATTTATAAAAGTGATTACAAATAATTTAAAGTAGGTTTTCTATTTCTGGCAAATAGGAAAACAAACAAGCAATAACAATAAACAATATTAACTGCAACATAAATAAGAAAACACTTCACTATGGATTTTATTTTCTATATATGGCTTACTTCGAAGGAACGAAATTCGCACACACTCATTTGTACTTACAATAAATTGAATAATATCCTGTCTCAAAACCACATTTCTGATTAACACATCTGAAAGTTAACCGAACTCCTTTTAACGACTCGACCTTTTCTTTAACTATCCTAAGGTATCCGAAATAGGTAATAGGTATCCAAAAATTAGTAGCACTGATTGTTGCTTATCGAGCTGTCTTTCTAATCTGTCTTTTAAAGTTTATCACTATTTACCGTCATATCTGGTATATAAAAAAAACATCGACAGAATTAATAGCATGGATACTATTTTCTTCCCTCATAAGAGAACTATAACAACATAAAAACTCAATGATTAAATTAATTAGTCATATCAATTACAATAGGTTCACAGGATATTACCGATATCGATAGACTAACGAGGTCGTTACAACACTTCCTACGATGTTTGTAGTCAGGTGAAAAATTGCTGTTCAGAAAAAGTTGTCGAGTGTGTAAATAACTTTTTGAACAGGTTGACGGGGATATACGGTTCATTTGGCGGTATCTTTTCAAATCTATACGTGGCTAGTATGTTTTATTTGTGTGAAACATGTGTGATTTATTTTAGGTCACCAAATTGCAAAGAATGCCTGTCCCAGTTTAGGACAACTTTTTTTCCACAGTTGGTTACCCTTATAAGCTGATGGAAAGGGACGATGATGATGCCGTAAATGGAAGCATGCTTAACAAGATGTCCCAATGCTATCCAATGGGGAACTGGCTATGTTATCTTTATGCCGGAACACATCAATGCTGTTAACATTTATGTTTGGCGGCAAGACTTACATAAGATGGTGGCAAGCTAGGTGACTTCAGAAAATTCATGAAAACCTGTTCATAAATAAAATATCCTGTTAAAGTTTCTGTGTGTGGTTTTTCAAACTCTGTATAGGTACTTGTTTTAATAAAGAAGAAACAAAAGCATCCAAAATCATTAAAAAAGATCACTCCCTAATCGGTAGATAACTTCGCATAAACACATTTTCAAAATAAATTAAAATTAAACATTGAATTGACATTTTCATATACTTTGAACAGCTGTCAAAGTCAAATAACCTAATATTAAGTTTTAAAATTTATTATAGGGGATGTAACAAACTACGTGTGCGACGCGCGCCATCTTAAACTGCACTTCACGAGGGGCGCAATTTTCCGGAATTACTGGCAACATTTATCATCATTCACACTGGCAACACTAGAGATGAATTATGTTATGATGTTAGAAAAGTAACTTTGGTTTTGATATTATATTTTATGGACTTGTAGTAGTTCTTTATAATATTTGTCAGCAGTAGTAGTTTCCCATCCAAATTCTTAATTCACTAGTCAGACTTAATATGGGAAACTGAAAAAAAAATTGAGATCGGAATTTTTCAATATTTTTCCTGTATTCTGTACTCGGTTCTGAGTAACCCCTTAAAATTTCAAACTCACTTTTTTAGCACCTGTATATAGTTTGGAAAGGGGATAGTCGCGTTTTATTTTTTTAATTCAATGGTTTAGGTTATTAACTTCAATTTTTACTTCTTTTTATAAACGTTTAGCAGGCATACTCCGAGCCAAGGTAATAGCAAAATTTTGGCGCCACCTTCAAAGGCATTCTGCTATATATTCTTACGCCTCATAAATTTCATTTCAAAAATTAATTTCCATATTTCCCGGCTTTTGTAAGGAACCGCGGCTTAAGATAAAGTATTGCGAATAATGAGAAATGAGGGAATACGAGTACTTACCGAAGAAAGTTTCCTTTGCTCGTCTTCCGTGTGCTTACGTAGTTACCTGTGGAAAAAGATGATTACATGTAATTCCATCGAAATACTTTTTAGGTTTGCCGGGTAATGCTAGGTATCGTTAACAACCAATAACATACCTACTTCTGAGGCACGGGTCTTACTATAGCGTAGGAAGGTTAGGCCGTACTCACAAACGGGTGCTATATCCGGATTGTTGGAAGCTGTGGGATTAGTGGCCAGCGTCACTGTGAGGTTTTTTCTGTCTATAGCTGTCTATAATAAGGCCTCTCACATGGCTTAACCACTGCCATCTAATGACAGCAACCAGCAACAACGGCTTAACGTGCTTTGCAAAGCATGGATACGGAGAGAAATGCCACTAACAGTCAAACCAATCTAATAGTTAGTAGTCACGACCGCTTCACTTGGTGGTCGATGTGAGTTTATTTGACATGAATTCAAACGTTTGGTTCGGGAGCGTCCCAGGAAATCGGCATCATGAGAAACATGTACTTTTGAGAACTTCATATTATTATTATTTTCATAGGTTACAAAACTTCTGAATGAAAATTTAGATTTCATACAAATTACAGGTTTTAAAAAACCACTCAAAAATTTAACAGGTTCATTATCATGGAAACAATTTTTTTCCTATAGAACCTACACTGAATTAGCAAAATAAAACTGCAAATTGATCGACAAATCACTCAATTTTGTATGGAGAGCCCCAAATTTTGACAATTCCATACCTCCTTCCTTGGATAAAATTTTACAGTTTTACCTGTGAAACCAGAGTGAAGTTTGAGTTTCCCGGAGTACACCTTATACATAGAGCTGAAGTATCATTATTTATTCAACTTGTACGTTCTGTAGTAAACAGGAAAACCACGGCAAACCTTTAATTTTTCAGGATAACTTTGTCTAATCATATGCCCTATCTATGGTTTCATCTTAGCTTTGAACCGAGATTGAATCTTTCTCGAGAAGTTTTCTTACTAGCTTATGAGAAACCCGTAAGAGTAGATACAGAAGTTGTCTCACGATTTGAGGTATAACTAAAACTAATTTATCTTTCCAAACATCAAAAAAACCTTTAAGATGAATATATCGTGCCTACCGATGTATGATGAATTAAAATACGTGGAACTCTCTAGTTTTAGTAGAGAGGCCAATTGGAAAAACGGCAATTTTCGTAGGACCGAGCAGTATTATAGCGACAACTGGTACCGTTGGAATCAGCGTGGTCTACTGATTATCAAACCACTTGTTGTCGCTTTCTAAAGTGGTGGAGTATCTATGACGTAATCAAGATGGCGGCTGAACGGTTTCGTTTTTCAATATTTTCTCGAGAACCACTAAGTTTTATATAGGATAAAATTGTGTTATATCATTTGAAAGCTATTGAAAAGACCTACAAATAACATGTATGCACTTACTGTCGTAAATATTCTATTTACGGAGCTACATTGAAAAACCTGACTTTTTTCGATAAGACTGTGTGTTAATTCTTAATATAAGTCGAAAAGTTAGGGGTTTATCAAAAATTTGGTAATTATCTTTTTTGTAGAGCGGTTACTAAGAAATTCAAAAATGTACATTTCAAAGTTATACAATAAGTATTTTTGAACCAAGAGCCAATAACAAGACGCAAGTCGTAAAAACAAAATACGAAATCGGCAAGCTCTGTTTAGCTATAACTATACTATGTCTGTGGTATCATTTAAAAGCTACTAAAACCTTCTGGTTTAATACGGATTGCATGGTCACATCGATCAAGTAGGTTAACTAACCATATTCAAGGTCATAGCCAGGATGGGTTTGTAGCATAGTAGTGGCATTTATTTCGGGCGTTTCCGTGAATCGCAAAGCACATTTGAACGTTTATCACAAAATTATAACTATTCTATTCTATTTTACCACTGTCGGATTTTATTGATTATCTATTGAAAAAAAAAACCAGTTACTACAAACAAGCCGTCAATTACTGTATTATACGGGTATACTTTGTTAAAAAAGGCAGATTTGTATTTATACATTAAGAAGAACTATCATATTTTTTTTTCTAACACTTAACATACATAAGTTATTATATGGATAACGTTTTGACAGATAAAATCAAATATTAAGTAGGTTATAATTAACTAATAAAACTATACATCCTACTTTACAGCAAATCTAGATTTTCTTCAGTGTAATTGAACTGGATACTGAGAGAGGAATGCGCGGGGTAAGCTGCTGGCCGGCTTTATGGAGAAGGAGGGCCTCTTCATGATGAACTCTTTCTTCAAAAAGCCAAAACAGCGCATGTGGACATGGCTGCATCCCAATGGCGTAGTAAAAAATGAGATTGACTTCATCTTGTCGACAAAAAGGCAAATATTCAATGATGTCTCTGTGATCAACTCGCTGAAGACAGGAAGCGATCACCGAATGGTAAGAGGCACATTGAATCTAAAAACAAAGCTAGAAAGATATCGACTTGTGAAGTCCACGCTCTGACCAGCGCCTATCCAACTCCAAAACCCCGAAAGCTTTCAACTCTAGTTGCACAACTGCTTCGAATGCCTAGGAGAATGCAAAAATGTGGACAATTATAACGACAGGTTCATGGAAATTGTCCAAACGGCTGGGAATAAGGCCTTCAAAGCCAGCCGTTTAAAAAGAACATCTCGTATCTCGGACCTCACCAGCAAGCTCATGGAGAAAAGACGAAGCCTGATTCTGAAATCCTCTGAAGATGCTTGTCAGTATCGTCGACTTAACAAACAGATCTCCAAGTCCTTGACCCGCGATATACGTCAATTTGATACCAATCGTATTAAAGAGGCTATCGAGTGCAATAAAGGGTCAAAAGTATTCGCAAGGGATCTGTCTGCTGGTCAAAGCCAACTGACAAAGCTGAAGACCGCGGATGGCAGAGTCGTATCGTCCAAGCCCGAGCTGTTGGAAGAGGTTGAGAAGTTCTACGGACAATTATACACGACTACACGCTTACCTGTCAGCAATCTGGCTGAAGACCCGAGAGCCGGATTGACCCGACACTATACCGAAGATATCCCAGACGTCAGCCTGTGCGAGATTAGACTAGCTCTCAAACAGCTTAAGAACAACAAGGCACCGGTGATGATGGAATTACGGCTGAGCTTCTGAAAGCAGGTGGAGAACCGGTACTTATAGCTCTTCAGAAGCTATTCAATTCCGTCATGCTCGAGGGACGAACGCCTACAGGAGTGTGGTGGTGCTCTTCTTCAAGAAGAGTGATAAGACTCTGCTGAAGAACTACAGACCCATCTCACTCCTGAGCCATTTCTACAAGCTGTTTTCGAGAGTCATTACGAATCGTCTCGCACGCAGGTTTGACGACTTCCAGCCTCCCGAACAAGCCGGTTTCCGAAAAGGCTTCAGTACCATAGACCACATACATACGCTGCGGCAGATTATACAGAAGACTGAAGAGAATAATCGGCCACTATGCTTGGCGTTTGTGGACTATGAGAAAGCCTTTGATTCGATCGAGATCTGGGCTGTGTTGCAGTCTCTCCAACGGTGCCAAATTGATTATCGATACATCGAAGTGTTGAAGTATTTGTATGAAAACGCCACCATGTCGGTCCACCTCCAGGATCAGAATTCGAAACCTATCCAGCTGCAGCGTGGGGTGAGACAGGGAGACGTTATATCTCCAAAACTGTTCGCCGCTGCACTGGAAGACGTTTTCAAGCTTCTGGACTGGAGAGGATCGACGCGACCACGCAATTCGCATTAAACCAGAAGGTTTTCAGTAGCTTTTAAATGATACCACAGACATAGTATAGTTATAGCTAAACAAAGCTTGCCGATTTCGTTTTTTGTTTTTACGACTTTTTTATTTTTTTATTTTTTTTATTATTTAAGTAGATGCTTTACACATACTTTTAAATCGTCATATTATTCTACCTAGTACAAAGTTCCTACCACTCGGAACTTGTACACTCAACGTTTCGGGAAGTGTTAGCGGAGCGAGAAGAAACGTCGAGCCCCAAAGAAACTCGCCCCAACACATTTTTTGAAATAAAAACTTAATAGCTATTACAATTGATGTTATTACTAAAGCTATGAGCTGAAGGATCTATACATGTCCACACATCTTTGTCATTTACATAATCTATGGTTTTATAATATCCTCTTGAACACAGGCATTTCTTTACATAAGTTTTAAACTTATTTTCGGATAAACTTGTAACATTTTCAGGTATTTTATTGTAAAATTTTATACACTGCCCCATGAACGACTTATTTACCTTACTCAGTCTCGAATAAGCAACTTCAATATTATTTCTATTTCTAAGGTTAAAATTATGCCTGTCACTGTTTTTTGGAAATAACTCTAAATTCTTACGAACATACATGATGTTTTCGTATATGAACTGACTGGCAACAGTTAAGATATTTATTTCTTTAAACTTGTTCCTCAAGGACTCTCGAAATCGCAACTGATAGATAGCGCGAATGGCTCTTTTTTGCAGTATAAAAATAGTTTCTATGTCAGCCGCATGTCCCCAAATTAAGATGCCGTAAGACATTATACTATGAAAATAGCTAAAATAGACTAGTCTAGCAGTTTCTACATTTGTTAGTTGCCTTATTTTCTTCACGGCGTAGGCAGCTGAACTAAGCTTTCCTGCTAGGGTTTCTATATGTGGTCCCCATTGTAAGGAAGCATCTAAAGTAATACCAAGAAAAACAGTACTATTTACGAATTCTAAAACATTACTATCTAATATTACATTATCGTGAGTTTGTTTGACATTTGGTAATTTGAATTTTACAACTTTCGTTTTTGTAGCATTTAATAGCAAGTTGTTAACAGTAAACCATTTATGTATCTCTGAAAGTGTGTTGTTTACTTCGTCAATTTTGCTGTATTTCCTGTCTACCTTAAAAATAAGAGATGTGTCATCTGCAAACAACACAATATTTGAGCGATGTTGCACCATAAATGGTAAGTCATTAATATAAACAAGGAAGAGAAAGAGTCCTAATATAGATCCCTGGGGAACACCTATTTTTACTGTAGAGCCGAGAGAGTTTGTGCCATTTACTTGGACTGTCTGTAATCTATTGTTTAGGTAAGAATTAAGAAGACTGAGGGCCCTATCCTCTACACCGTAATGTTTTAGTTTGAGAAGCAAAGTTTGATGATCAACACAATCAAATGCTTTAGATAAATCACAAAATACTCCTACTGCATCTTGTGATTCCTCAAAAGCATCATAGATGTTTCGAATAAGTGCTACTCCTGCATCGGTAGTTGATCGACCTTTTGTGAAGCCAAATTGTTGGTTATGCAGAAGTTTGTTTAAATTAAAGTGTTGTAACATTTGGTTTAGCATAATTTTTTCAAAGACTTTACTAAGAACGGGTAATACAGAGACTGGTCTGTAATTTCCCGCTTCAGTTTTAGAACCTGATTTATAAAGAGGTATAATTTTACTACACTTCATGAGATCTGGAAAGACGCCACTTTCAATACTTATATTAAAAAGGTATGCTAAATGTGGCGCTAATTCGTCAATTACATTACTAATTAAATTAACTGATAAACCCCACAGGTCTTCAGTTTGTTTCACTTTAAGCGATTTAAAAGTTTTAACAATAGTTTCAGGTCCAATTTCACTGAAATAGAATATGTCATCACAAGGAATGACATTTTCTTCTAATATTTTTTTAGCATATGAGGGTGATGAGTCCAGGGCCTCAGTTATCTTAAGTGGAATGTTGGTGAAAAACGTTTCGAATTCCGTAGCTATTTCTGCGTTAGATGTTATTTTGCCTTTATCTGTTTGTAAAACAAAATCTTTATCGTGTTTCTTGACTTTACCGGTTTCTTTATTTATTATATTCCAAACCGTCTTAATTTTATTATCAGATAGTTTGATCTTTCTGGCTAAGTAATTAGATTTGGCTGCGCAGCATACCTTTCTGAAAATTTTTGAATAACGTTTCACATAATTTTTGAAATTTTCATCAAATATATAAGTTTTTTTCTCATAAAGCTCAAACAAGGTTTGACGGCTTTTATAAATTCCTGCTGTAGCCCATTCACAAAATTTAAATTTATTATTAATATTTATAGACATAGTTTTAAATATGTTCTGAAATTCTCGCTCTATAACTATAAACAAATCATTGTAAATACTATTGGCTTCTGCTTCATTATCAAAGTTTGGTATGGTATTGACTTGCGTCTTATATTTGGCTCTTGGTTCAAAAATACTTATTGTATAACTTTGACATGTACATTTTTGAATTCCTTAGGAACCGCTCTACAAAAAAGATAATAACCAAATTTTTGATAAACCCCTTACTTTTCGAGTTATTTTAATAATTAACACACAGTCTTATCGAAAAAAGTCAGTTTTTTCAATGTAGCTCCGTATATTGAATATTTACGACATTAAATGCATACATGTTATTTGTAGGTCTTTTTAATAGCTTTCAAATGATACCACACACATAGGATAAAACTTAGTGGTTTTCGAGAAAATATTGAAAAACCAAACCGTTCAGCCGCCATTTTGATTACGTCATAGATACTCACTCCACCACTTTAGAAAGCGACAACAAGTGGTTTGAGCATCAGTAGGCCACGCTAATTCCAACGGTACCAGTTGTCGCTATAATACTGTTCGGTCCTACGAACTTCGTAAATAAAGCACTTTTGACGAATCGGCCTCTCTACTATTTAGGGTTAGAACCCCTAAACCTGGCCGTTTGATATAAAACGATATTAAACATTTATGGTTTTAAACACTTTTTTTTGCGATTTGGCCGGCTTTTTTATACACATTTGCTAAGCCCTTGGCATTATTTCACCTGATGGTAAATGTCGGAGAACAAAAATATCCTTACCAACGTGTATTATGGAGTTACATACTATACAGGGTTATTTTTGGACCCCTCCCCCCACTAAAACTTCACAGTGGCTTCTACTCATGAAACTGAGCAACTTTTCCCGTGTACTGCGTAATCAATAGTTGATTCGCAAAAATGTTTTTGAACCTTTCATACTAATTGTATCACGTGCTATGTATGTACTTTGTATGGAGATGCCCAAATTTTTTTTTGCCAATTAACCATTGGTTATTTGGGGAAAGTTGCTCAGTTTCATGAGCAGAAGCCACTGTGAAGTTTTGGTGGGGGGTCCAAAAATAACCCTGTATTAATCCAGTGACAAATTAATTTATTCACAGCCATCATCTATGCTAACAATAAAATCAATCATTCCGTTTGACCACATACATTATTGTACGTATTCCACAAACTGGTTTGGCTGATTAATTAAAGCCAATGCAATCAAAAGCTGAATTAACGAACTACGTAAAATTTTAACTCAGCAGCGCAATTTCTCTTTTGCGAAGTAATAATCCCTAAGGCATTCTTGATATGAAGACGCTTCTTTACTAATGCTATACATGGTGTAACAAAAAAGTGTGGCGATATTTCAAGGTTTTTTTTTTTTTAATCCACAATTGGTAAGCCCTTGGCATCATCTCACCTGGTGGTAAGTGACGATGATGCCGAAGATGGAAGCGGGCTTACCAAGATTCCCCAACGCAATGGGGAACTGGCTATCTTATCTTCATGCCGGAACACATCAATGCTGTCAACATTGATGTTTGGCGGCAAGACTTAGATAAGATGGTGGTAGCTAGCCAGGCGGGCTCAGAAAATGCCCTACCACCAACCAAACCGAGTCCTACAAAGTTGGACCCCGCCGGGAATCGAACCCGCGACCTCCTGATGTGAAGCGAGCGGACTAGCCGCTAGGCCACGGAGGCGGCGGAGGTGGGCTTCTACTATCAAACTGAACAAATCAAGTCAAATCAAATTTATTTCAGAATAAATTCCATATTATTCATTAGTATTACAAGACTTAAAAACTATGTTAGTAACAATATAACGATTAATGAAATAATGAAAATGAAAATGAAAATATTTTATTCGAAGTAGGTAGCAGTGTACACTTTTCGAACGTCATTCTTTTATCTA
This sequence comes from Coleophora deauratella, assembly GCA_958295455.1. Classification (NCBI taxonomy): domain Eukaryota; kingdom Metazoa; phylum Arthropoda; class Insecta; order Lepidoptera; family Coleophoridae; genus Coleophora; species Coleophora deauratella. Next base: position 3,858,213 of record OY282409.1, on the reverse strand, counting down.
CCTAATACGAGGTTCCTACCACTCGGAACTCGTATACCCACCGTTTCGGGAAGTGTTTGCGGAGTGAGAAGAAACGGCGGGCCCTAAAGAAACTCCCTCCAACACATTTTTTTTTTTTAAGTCTTATATTCTATTACATCTTAATGCTAGATCAATAAATGAATTATACAATGTCATGTCTGTAAATAAAATATACAAAAATAAGAATAAAGAAAGGATTCAAAAGAGATAAAGGTAAAAATTGTTTGTAGCTAATGACTAACAAATTCCAAAAAACCAATGACAAGAGCAGGCCAGTTCACACGGACAGCACCCGATCACGAGTATAACGCGAGAGTCAGCCATCGCTCCCCTCAACCATATTTGAGGGAAGGGAACGACCCGGCTCCCGATACGCCACTATCCGCACGAACATTTAAGCGAGCATGCACCACTCCGATCAATGGACAAAGAAAAAAAGGAGAAGAAAATGTCTTACCGAATCCCTTCAGTTCTTTCACAATAGAGTTTGTATCTTTATTGTCTCACAATATGTCATGAAAGTGTTGCTGTGTTGGTTGGAGAAACACTTACCGTCCAAGCATTTCTATCATCTAAGTACTCACATGTCTTATAGTAAGCTTTATTACATAGTATCTTTTTTACATAACTTTTGAATTTATTCTCTGTTAGGTTTACAATATCTTCTGGTATTTTATTATACATTCGTATGCATTGTCCCACAAACGACTTACTAACCTTACTGAGCCTAGTAGATACAAGCTGAAGCTTACTGTTATTCCTGAGATTACGAGTATGTCTGTCAGAATTCAGTGTAAAGTGATTTAAGTTTTTTCGCACATACATTATATTTTCATAAATATATTGACAGGGAAGCGTTAGAATATTGATTTCTTTAAATTTTTCTCTAAGTGAATCTCGAGATCGCATTCCGTAAATCGCGCGAACAGCCCTTTTTTGTAGTACAAAAATAGTATTTATATCAGCTGCATGCCCCCATAAAAGTATACCGTAAGACATAATACTGTGGAAATAGCTGAAATATACTAGTCTCGCCGTTTCTATATCTGTCAGGAGCCTAATTTTTTTAACAGCATAGGCAGCTGAACTAAGCCTGCCTGCTAAAGTTTCTATGTGAGGACCCCATTGAAGTTTTGAATCTACGGTTATACCTAAGAAAACTGTGTTTGGTACGAATTCTAAAACACTGCTAGCTAATGACACGTTTTGAGTTATATTTTTAACATTCGGTAAGGTGAAATTTATGCATTTAGTTTTTTTTGCATTAAGGACTAGGTTGTTCACGGTGAACCAATTGTGTACTTTACAAAGAGTGTCGTTTACTTCGTCAATCATATCAGTTTGTCTGTCAATTTTAAAAACTAGAGATGTATCATCCGCAAACAACACAATTTTAGACAGCGATTCAACCATAAAAGGTAGGTCGTTGATATAAACCAAAAACAGGAATGGTCCCAAAATAGACCCTTGAGGCACACCCACTTTAACGCGTGAGCCTGACGAATTTGTACCATTTATATGCACCTTTTGAGTTCTATTAACTAAGTATGACTCTAACAAATTCAAAGCCTTATTATTGACCCCGTAATGTTCTAGCTTTAAAAGTAAGGTTTTATGTTCGACGCAATCAAATGCTTTGGACAAATCGCAGAAGACTCCTATAGCATTTTGCGATTTTTCGAACGCATCATATATGTTTCTTATCAGTTCGACTCCTGCGTCGGTTGTCGAACGCCCTTTAGTGAAGCCAAACTGTAGATTATGAAGCACTTTATTAATATTGAAGTGGCTTAACATTTGAGTAAGAATTATTTTTTCAAAGATCTTACTAAGTACTGGCAGTACCGAGACAGGTCTGTAATTACTAGGGTTAGTTTTTTCTCCGGATTTGAATAAGGGAACAACTTTACTAAATTTCATAAGATCCGGAAATACACCACTATCTATGCATATATTAAAAAGAGAAGCAAGATAAGGGGCTTTAGTATCAATAACCGACTTTAACAAATTAACAGACATGCCCCATAAATCTTCAGTGTTTTTAAGTTTAAGTGACTTAAAGGTTTTTACAACTGTATAAGGGTATTTTTTTCTAAATTGAAAACATTCTTTACACTGATCTACATTTTCAATCAGTAAACGTTGGGCGAGTACCGGCGACGAGTCAAGGCTTTCCGTTGTTTTGATGGGAATATCAGTAAAAAAAGTTTCAAATTCTTCTGTTACATCCGGTATTTTTGATATTAAGCCGCGATCTGTTTGAAGAATGTAGTCTTCCTTACGCGGTTTTGTTTTTCCCGTTTCTTTATTGATAACGTTCCACACAGCTTTAATTTTATTTTCAGAGTTTTTAATTTTTCTTGATAGAAAGTTAGATTTTGCTGATAAACAAACTTTTTTAAATATCTTCGAATATTTTTTAACATATTCTATGAACCCGCTGTCAAAATTTATAATCTTTTGTTCATAAAGAGAAAACAATTTTTCTCTACTTTTATAAATACCAACTGTTGCCCAATCACTAAACTTAAATTTTTCATTAACGTTGACAGTTTTACTCTTAAATATTTCGTCAAATTCTTTACTAATAATTCCAAAAAAGCTGTTATAGAATTTATTAGCTTTCTCTGTGTCGAAAACTGTAAGCGGCAGTTTTTGACTTAAGACATTTTTATATTTGTTTACTCTCTGGACTGTGACGGGTCTTGTTTGAATTGTAATTTTTACTCTAGTTTTTCCAAAGGGAAAATGCACAAGCTGACCGCTGTGATCTGATTTTAAGCAATTAATAATACTGTGTTCACTATATTCACAATTTAAGAAAACGTTATCAATACATGACGCTGATGTTGCCGTGACTCTAGTGGGCTCATGAAATATGAAATCTAAATTAAATGATTTAAACAAACTAAGAAATCTCGTAGATAAATTTTTCTTTTCAAGAATATCTATATTAAAATCTCCGCATACAATAACTGACTTATTACTTTTAGTCAAAATGCTCAAGACATCCTCCAAAACATTTTCAAAAACGGAAAGGTTCTCATCGCATGGAGGTCTGTACACACATAGTACAATATGTTTCTCCAACTCAACACAGGATAGTTCGGCATTTCTTTCAATCGAAAGCCCAACTACGTCTTTACGTTCTTTGGCTTTTAAGTTACTACGAACAAGTATAAGTGAGCCACCACACCGAGCGGTCTTTCGGTTGAAAGAACTGGCTAAATAATTTAATAAAATAAATAAAATCTGACGGGGCTACAAGCGTCAACTTTTGTTCTACAACTTTGTTGAAATCGCAATATTCGCTTGGGTTGGGTAAAAATTAAAAAGTTATTAACGAATTGTTTTCTGTGTAAGTATATGCTTACGATAATAATTTTCCACGTAAACTTTGTTCTTCCGCCATAGTTTTATTATTGCTGCCTCTGCTGTCAGCGGCCAGCCATTAATAAAACTATCGACGCCTCGCTCCACAATTTACGATATTTGTTTGGGAATGTTACACTTTACACGCGTAAATCACAGTTTAAACATAAAAGGTGCGGGAAATATGGAAAAAATATTTAAAGTTAAAAAATTATTTAAAGCGGACCAGACACTATCAGTAATAATGACAGTATGTTCAAGTAATGACAGTATACTGACAGTGTAGTGGTTGGAATGAAGATCTGACGCATACTAAACGTTGGAAATACAATAAACTGATGAAAAAATATTGTCAGTATTATTGATAGTGTCTGGTCCGCTTAATAGGTATTTTTTACCTATTAAAGAATTATCTAACTTTTTATCTATATTTAAAAAAATCACAAGGAACGAACAATCAAACAAATGAATAACCAAACAAAGGAACGAAAAAAGAAATAAAGGAACACACGAAATTTGTGTGATCAGTGCATCGTAGCCATACTACGATACTGCGTAGTTGTCGTAGTCTTATTGGGTTGTAGCATTCAAAAATAATTATTTATTACAGATTTAAAATGTCATAAAATGACAATGTCGTCGCCATAGATAATTTAATAGTTCCAAACAGACCATCCGTCTGCAATGATAATTTCATTGCAGAGGGATGGTCTGATATGAAAATACAGGATGTTAAAAAGTGTTTGAAATTTCAAGGGGTTACTCAGAATCAAGTATAGAATACAGGAAAAATATTGGAAAAATCCTATCAGCATTTTTTTCTGTTTGATTTGACAAATTCTTGATTCAATATTCAGATTTAGTATGGGAACCTGAATTTAAAAAAATAAGAGCGGTATTTTAAATATTATATTTTTCCTGTATTTTATATATAATTCTACACATGATTAAAATTTCAAACGCACTTTTTTGACAGCCTGCATAGGGTTTCACGAACACTTTTTAAACTAGGGTTAGTTTTATGAAACTAAACAATTTTGTTCAGAAATTCATAGAAAATTCGCAACAAAAATGTTTGCGCAGAGAGAGATGTCAGATCGAAAAGAAACTCCCTCTAGCACAATTTTCGATTGACAGCCGATGATTTAATATCAGAAAAAGCTTCTTTCATGTTTTTGTTCTTTGTTTTTGTGGACATGTCATATCTTTGATATTTAACTGTCTACAAACAAAGCTAAACACATGTCATTCATTTCAAAAATCAACTTTTCCACTAGCGATTCACTGGTACCTCTAAAAAATCACTTACTCGCTTCACTCGAAACCCATTTACGCTTTTACAGTGGCAATTAATGACGTCACACGTGCCTCCAATAAATATTGATAGCATTGCTCAAACAGATGCCGGTGTGTGCCGCAGCTGGGATGGCGGGGGCGATAATGTCGGTTTTTTATTTATTTCATAGCCCCAAAATAACGGGGGCTTTATCTTGTTGGCATGTGACCTGATTTTGAGTTGGCAACAGACCAGAAATAGTGTGATTTCCAAAAATTTGGATATTAAAAGCTCTGGTTTTACCTAATTAGATAAATGATAAGTTCCGGCATGAAGAAAAGATATTTAGTTCGCCATAGCATTGGGGAATCTTGGTAAGCCCGCTTTCACCTCACGGATCATCATCGCTGACATAAAAACAGAATAATATTTTTCATCAAAGTGACAATCCGGGAGTTGACTGCATGAAAAATAAATTACGAAATATTATTAACTAAATAGCTTTTTAATTGAAATGATTGAAAAAATTAATCACTTTAATTTTCATTACATTTTCAGTTTTTAATTTATAAAAATTACCTCATAAGTATGCAAACTACTATTTCGAACAATAACGTCATCGTACAAAATTTCAAACATTTTCAGAACAAAATGCCGTTTTTGACATTTGATAAAAAGTAACTCAAATGACTAGCAGTCAACTACCGGATTATTAGTGAAAAATTTTAAATTATTGTTAATGAGTATTTATTAAGTACAGTACTTCAGTGCTTTGAAATGTTAGATATAACAACTCCAAAATTCTTCAGAACTCCTTTATTAATATCATCAAAACGCCTGCTAAATTATTAACTTCCGTTTTACGACCAAATTCTGACAGCAACAAAGACGCTTCCACATGATAACCTTGGTAATAATTTGAATGATTGCTCTGGCAACATTCTATAAATAGGTGAATTCTATGGTTGGCTGGTTCTGTGTGGCCCACTTCGCAATTCGTTACGAGATTAAAAGAAATAAAAAATTCTGTCCCTTTTGAATCCCTCGGCGTTTTATCATATTCAACTTTTTACTTTTTTGTTGTATACTCTTTTTGGACCTTTTCTTTAATTTTTTGGATCTTTCGGGCTCTTTGACAAAAAGAAGGATCACGCTGGCACGCTGAATAATATAGAATTTTACAATTCTATTCTATTTTTCTATTTGGCATTCCACATCTCATTCCGAGCGTGATTTTGCCAGTGTCTAGTGAAAAATGGGAGAATCTTCAATAAAAAAATGGCGAAACGCCAATGTCAAGTGAAAGTGACGACTCTAAGGGTGATGGGCACTTAAAGACGCTCCACGTGGTGGTTTGCTGCTGGAACTCGGAAAACGGAGCTGTCTCCTGAGTTAATCCTCTTCTTATTATCGCTTATCTCAAATCGGGATCACAGCTATTTCTCCATCACAAAAATAACGTTGAAACTATTCTAAAACGGTAATAATTGTAAAATTAACTTAACAGACGTGTGCTCGGTACAAGTCCCGGCAACCAACCCGAATTTTACAATATTCGAGCGGTTGCTTATGTTTACTCTAATAATATTGACCATTAGGCTAAGCTCAAAAAACATTAAAGAATTAAAAATGTTCAAAGAAAATCTCACAGACTTTCGTTTCTTTACTGTTTTAAGTATATTTTCATGACTAATGTTTTTTATGGCATAGGTGGCAAACGAGTAGGCGGATCACCTGATGATAAGCGATTATCGCCGCCCATAGACACCCGCAATACCAGAGAAGTCACAAGTGCGTTTCCGGCCTTTGAAGTACGCTCTTTTCTTGGTATGTTGTGTAATGCACTATTAGTGTTTCAACCACGAATAGTATTTAAACACAGATTATTAACAGATCTCGCGCAGAAGGCCAGGACTACATGACGCATAGACCTGGTTTCTATAGTCATTGTCTAACTATAGCAGAGACAATGACTATAGAAAACAGTCTATGGCCATGCGAGAGATCCCTTATCAAAGACTGCTAGACGTATTTATCAGAACGCTTAAATAAATAGGTACCTACATAATATTCAGGGAAACAAAGACTGCTAGACGTATTTATCAGAACGCTTAAATGAATAGGTAGGTACTGTAGGGATCTTCTATTTATGGAAAGTCGTTGAATTCTTTTATATATTTTATTTTATACGTTTTCACATAAACATACACTCGGGGCGAGGTACCAACTTAAACTCTGTCAATACATTTGTTTTCTATTCTATCATTTTAAATATTCGAATCAACGTCGTATTTACTTTTTATACAAACCTATGCAGACCTAACTTCTTACCTATATAGTCTCTACACCCCCCCCCCCCCGGTAACATAGGTACTGTAGTACATCTCTACAGCACCTACATAATATTCAGGGAAACAAAAAAGTGTATGTTTCCATCCAACAAGGAAAAAGTTGTTTAAAACTTTGCTAAGTCATGCTTTTTTCCTTAATATCGCAAAAATATTTTGATTTTTGCGTTAAAATCCATTAGTTGACTGGCGAGCTTTTAATGAGAAGTTAGGTATATTTTTGCGAATTTAGCAAAAACAAAGGAAACCTTTACATAAAACGGTATGTCAATAAAATAAAATAAAATACATAAACAGGTGCAGATTTCATAAATTTAAATTCTAATCATGATTCTGAATAGATTTTACGACGACTAATAAATAAGATAATACGACTGAAAAAGCAAAAAGAAAAAGCTTTTGTTCATTATAAAATCAGATATCGATTCTTAAGAGAAGTCCAAAATGTTTTGCTTTTACCTGCAAACTTATAGAACAATCGTTATAGATGTAGTTAACGGGTTCTTTAGCTATATTGCTGCAGCCTGTATAACTTGAATTTGTTAATTTTCAAACAATGCTCGTATCTCGCGAACACGCTCCCATCTTTAATGAGCCCACACTAATGTCTACCATTACTAAAAGTGGCAAATTAGTACAGACAGCACAAAAGGTGATTCCCGAAGTCTCTATTTCTAGGAGACAGAGTACTATTTCCAGTAAAATTAGGACTGTTGTTGCCAATTGCTCTCTGAGGGGCTGTTTCTAGGCTATTTTGGAGCACTTACAAGTAACGACACGATATGTTGTATTTAATATTTGTATGTCTATAATAAATCGAAAATGTAAATAAATAGTTAACAATCCATACCGTCCTTTACAATTTTATGATACGTAACCCATTAGCAGCAATATTTTTTAAGCGAAGTTTCGTCCATCATCGTCCATTACCGAAGCACTTTATGTAACTTTAAACAATTTTACTTTTTCTGGTTCCCTGCAAAGGTATTGTTCGCTGAACGTTAAAGGCAAATACGTAAACTTTTATTTATTATAATTTTTATTATAGCTATTGCTAAATATAACTAAATACTTAAATACCAATGATATAATACGTAGTGACACTTGATAAAGTATTGTTGTATTTAACTGTTATTCAAATCATTAGGCAATCATAACAATTTTAGTAAAATATCGTGTCGCTACGTATAAATAATGTTTGTTCTGTAACGTCCGAGGCAAGCCAAGTGTTTCGGCTATCCGTCTTGCTAGATTTACCCGGCTAAGATAGTGGCCACTGGATGTCCTAGAATATAGTCTAGGCTAGGCTATATTGTAGGCTTTTTGGATGGTGCAGGAGTATCCAGGACATCTGGGTCAATAAATAAATTTGGCCCACTGAAGGCTAGGCTCCAGAGGGCTACAGCCGGTAGATTAGATTGCACTATTCTGTGGCAGCCAGTTCGGTAACATGTCAAATGTTTCGGATATTCTGTTAATGTTTATATCGTACCACCACTACCATTTCACTACCATATGGTATGGTAACGAAGTAAAAATTCAGAATACAAATATTTTTGTGTTCTGAGTTTTTACTTCGTTACTAATACTATAATATGGATTGCACATTTGATTTTTTTAATTGAAATTAAACTTATAAAGTTTGTAACGAAATAGGTATAATATTGAACAGCCTTAATTGTTTTACGGCTTTATGGTAATCACAAAAAAGAAACTGTATTTACCGGCTGTTTGGTCAATACTGTATGGAGATTACAAATTCTTTTTTTGCAATTTCAGTAAAGCCGTAAAATAAAAAGCCATGGAAAGCCCCTTAGTAAAAGTTAAAATCTCTGCCTATAATTCTCGTTGCTATAGTACTCGAACGGGTAAAATTTCTATGTTTAAATCCCCACGTTTTCTCCATTGATAAAGTATCAAGCATACTTTTTGACAGACTTCAAAAAAGGAGGAGGTTCTCAATTCGACTAATTGTTGTTTTTTTGTATGTTTGTTACGCGATTACTCCGCCAATTATGAATCGATTTGATGATTCTCTTTTTGTTTGGTAGGTAATACTTCAAACGTGGTCCCATATAAATTTTACCTAAATTGATTCAGCGGTTTTTGAAAAAAAAAAGGCAAAACTGTAGCTGTTACGATTGAAGTCGGGTTTTAACGTGTTCATCGTTGTTGATTATTAACCACAATGTTTCAATCCAACGTCTATGCGGCTGAAACATACATCTTTATGGAGTTACCTCGTTCTTAATTAAAAAGGTAAAAACCAAGGAAACTAAAAACACTCCCCAAAGAGACTATATTCAATTTAAATAACAGATTGCATCCCCGTAGTTGAGTAAAAAGACAAAACATGTCTCCGCTTCCCGCCGGCATACGAACTCTCAAGGGGCGAACAGTCACGATTTATCTATTAACGAATCAGACGCTGGCACGCAGCCAGATACTGCATTCATGGTGGTGACTGTACATGTACAGTCGGCAGGCAAATTATCGTGTGACCACATACAATAAAAATGACAAAAAGTTATGTCAGGTACTGAAGTACAAACTTAAGTTGTCGCTTATACAATCTTATTTTTTATTTAAAATGAATAAGCCAATTTTATTGAAACTTTGAATAAAAAAGCAAGGCACAAGATAACTGTGGCTAAATAAACTATTTTTACAGAATTCATAGATATGCATCCTATACATCCTTATTATAATTATCATCAAATTTAAGAGCAGGGCTCTTGTCTGTGGAGCAATCGCCATTTAGCACGGTCTTGTGCTAATTCCTTAAACTCCTGGTACCACACGACCTCAACTTTTTCTTTTATTTGGTCCATGTATTTTCGTATGTTCTTTTTATGGTTCCGTAGCCAAATGGCAAAAAACGGAACCTTTATGGATTCGTCATGTCTGTCTGTCTGTCTGTCCGTCCGTATGTCACAGCCACTTTTTCCAAAACTATAAGAACTGTACTGTTTAAACTTGGTAAGTAAATGTATTCTGTGAACCGCATTAAGATTTTTACACAAAAATAAACAAAAAAAACAATAAATTTTGGGGGATACTTAGAACTGAAACTCAAAATTTTTTTTTCATCAAACCTATATGTGTGGGGTATTTATGGATAGGTCTTCAAAAATGATATTGAGGTTTCTAATATCATTTTTTTCTAAACCGAATAGTTTGCGCGAGAGACACTTCCAAATTGGTAAAAGTAGGTTGTTAGAAGTAGGTTGGAAAGTGGAGCAGTTGTCTGGAATCCCCACGAGGCTAAATATAGTCACATGGTGGAAAAGATACAGAACAAATTCGCGCGGTACCTGTATCGCAAACAATATGGAGTCTACCCTTTTTATCCACTCATGTACCCAACCCTATTCGTTTTAGGAATGGTTGGATATTATAAGTTGGAGGTAAGGAGAGATTTATCTTTGGTCAAATATGTTTTTGCTATTTTTCGGGGTAAAATAAACAACCCTGATATTCTAAGTTCTCTAAAACTAGTGGTCCCAAACACGAAGCTTAGGATAGGTCCGAGAACTAGATTATTTGAGGTACCGGCGTGCAGAACGAATATAGGGAAATTTGCTCCCATCTCTAGGGCGGTGGAAATTATAAATAGTGTTGCGCAGGGTATTGATGTTTTTACGTGCACACTGACGGAATTCGAAAAAGTAGTCTTAAATTATTTGTGTAAGTAATGTGTAAACTCTTCATAATGTTGTTTGTTACTACGCTATTGAATTGGGTTATTCCTGTAATGATAGTGTTAAGTTATTATCAATAAATAAATAAAAAAATAAATAAATAAATAAAATGCGTGTCCCCCCCCCCCTGTAACTTTTAAAATAAGAGAATGATAAAACTAGAAAAAATATATGATGTACATTACTATGCAAACTTCCACCGAAAATTGGTTTGAACGAGATCTAGTAAGTGGTTTATTTTTAATACGTCATAAATAGTAAACCGCAAATTACCTTTAATTCAATCAACTCAAATATAAAAAATACAGAGTTCAAGACATGTGTGATTATGAATTTATACGGAACCCTCGGTGCGCGAGACTCGCACTTGGCTGGTTTTTTTGTATGTTTTTGTAAGAATATACATTATATTAACAATGTTATTATTTGCTTATGTGCATACAGATTCATTAGAATCGGTCTATTCAATTTTTATCAGCCAATGGGTTCGGCATCCTTTACAGCTTAGTTAAATATACCTACTTTAATATCGTTATTACAGCCACGATTTTATAAGCTTGCAAAAGGAGAAAATATTGACTAAGTAATTGAGAAATCGAACAAATATCATCAAAGGAATTCCCAAATAATTAATTACGATCACAGTAACAAAAATGATTAACAAATCTGTTAGACAACGAAGCCATAAGGACAAAACGTGCTTCGTAGGATACGTACCTCCAGATACTCTCAGGAGACGAAAAGTTACTATGTATTTATCTACACTGGTGGACTAAAAAATCGACTCAAGATTTGTTGCTCGACTTTTGAAAAAATAAAATTTAGTCTACAAAACTGCTAAACACGAAAAGCAAAAAACTAGAAAACCATCAAACTAAAATCATAAACAGTAAAAAACACAGTTTTTGAACTTTTGGTTTAGTTTTATTTTGCTAGATTGAGTTAATTTTCCAAAAGTCGCGCATGAAACCTTGAGTAGATTTTTTTGTCCATGAGTATATTACCTATTTATTTATTTATTTATTTACACTTACTTATCTTATCAGTAACTGGCACGCTGCCAGTACAGTCTACAGGAAAGTGTATTAAACTATAGCTTGATTGTGATAAGTGATACAATGAGTACAACGATATTTTTTGGGGCGTACCTTCGAGTATAAGAGTAAAACTACATATTTCTCGAGATACCTTTATGTACCTATGTTTTTCTCCGTTTGTGTTTTAAAAAACTTGTATAGGGTAGTATACAGACTTTAAAACACCAATTTAAACCAAGATTTACGCGCTAGAGTGTCATTTAAATTATAAAGTTCTAAAAAGTATTTGTTAAAAATGACATTTGAGAAATTCCTTTTCGAAAAACAAAAGCCATGTTCAAAAAACGAAATAGCCACTGGGCGGTGGTTTAAATCACTTAGGTATCAATCAATTGAGATAGGTAATGCCAAGGGCTTACCAAATATGGAGTAAGTATTGCATCTTATTTAAATATGATTTAAAATGAATTCTGACTGCATTTCTACACGCCTCATGCTTGGCTGGAACATGATTTTTCTTCATTTCATTCATTCATAAAATTAAGACAAAAGACTAATGAATTCATTATAAAATTATTCTAAGGCTGGCGGTTCTCGCTCGCTTCATTGCTTTACTTCAAGTCTCTCGGCCCTGGACAGAATGTTTAAAGGAGCCCAGCGTCGTGAATTATGAAGATAACAAATTCAATGTAGCTCAGACGAGCTGCCAGTGCTGTAACAGAGTACGGGACTGGAATGTGATAAGGGCCCCTAGTTTTAGGGGGTCCTGACTCTAGGTGACGAGCCTCTTTGAGATAGTAAAAAAGTAAGAGAATACTTATTGGGCTTGCCAGCGCACTGAACATGAAAAACTGATTCGTATTCATATTCATATTTCTTTATTGCAATCACAGGTACATTTATGATGGTAACAGTTGTTAAGGTTCAGTTGTGACTCTTTATAAGGTATTGCAAAAAGGAATGTGGGTACATTAATAAAAGTTTACATAGTCATTGCATGCACAAAACAATTACAAATTACAAAATATAGATATTTAAATTATTGATTATTGCATTAAAACATTGATCAAAGTGGATATTAAATGAAATGTATAGTATAAAGTGTATAATGTCGTGTAAATAGATTATTATTAATTTTCATTTAGGAATTCATTTATTTTATAGTAGGCTTTATTTATTAGAATTGCTTTTAAGCGGTTTTGAAAAATGGTATCTTTAGGCTCTGATTTGAGGTCAGTAGGGATTTTATTAAATATTTTTATAGCCATATGGTACGGACTGTTACTTAACATTTTTGTTGTCGAAAGTGGAAGTGCTAATTGGTTTATGGATCGCAAATTAATTTTTAATTCATGCAATATTTGTCAAAATATAAAATAAACTATATTATTTACGTCCAAAAAGGCGATAAAGTCATGGAATCTATAAAAAATCATCTAATCGTACATTAAACCTATTACCAATAACCCAGACTTTGCAATCACGCAGTCTGGTAAAAAAGAGCTGAACAGAGGCCCCAACTTGACGAAACTTGGGCCCTGTGCAACTTAATCCCATACCAGTCAGTCTACAGTTCAACTTGGAGTACGGAGAACTAGAAGCATCACGCTACACTAAAGCTCGTCGTCAAAGAAACAATTTAAAAGTTAAGCTGTTTGTTAGAGAATATTCAGCAGTTACTCAACTACAAGTATGAGATGAGATGGACACGTTTTACGTAAAGTTTAAGGAAAGAGATATCTATTCAAGTAAATTTTTGTAATTGTATTTTTTGCCTGCCTTTTCTGGGCTATGTAACGCCTCCAGATTTTATGGGAGTGGCCTCCCAGAAAGGGGATCTACGAGTATTATTCTGTTTTTTTTTTAAACTGTAGCTGAATGACAATGGGGATTATGGGTCGACACCGTGGTTCATCTCGTAAATAATAAGATAACATAGATATCGATGATCAAAAGGGCGAATAAATATAGTAATTCGTAAATATTAAAGAATCGTATGTTTTATTTTATTTCTATTTTAAGGCTTTTTTGTATCCATGTGACAACTTTATACTTACATAGATAATAACTACAAGTCGTCAGTCACCGATGCTTTAGAGTTGAAATTTATACGTATATGTAGAAAATTAATCATATTTATCAGCTGAGATGTAATGAACTACAACTTAATTAATTATTTGTAAATTTTTATTAATGTAGTCTCGTTTTGTTGCTAAACATGAAAGGAATTATTTTTACTAACAATGTTTTATAAATACTTTTACAGTTTTCTCAGAAAATCAAGAAATTGGTACAAAATTAGGTATTTTCAATTTTTTGTCATATATAGACAAGCATATCTCAATAACTAAAACTTCTATTGATATGAAAGTAGTACCGTTTGATAGGTAATTTAATAAGGATTAATTGCCTTTTTGACAGTTTTCATCTAACTCCTACTGGTTTTGAGTAAAATGAAAAATACTGAAAATCAGGACCTTCCGAGGGGGGGGGGGAGGGGGACGCCGGCACCCTAGGAGTTGGGACTTTTCAGGGTATACTTCTATGGTCCCAAGGAAATACTGTGCAAAAAATCAGCTTTAGGTTTTTTTTTGACCCTTAACATTAAATTGCCCGTACTACTATTAAAGATGACGGTAATTGACATTATAAAAATAATTCCCAATTTTATAGTTTTTATAAAGAATAGCCATAATAATATACCTACTTGCATTTTTCCCTTTTTTTAAAATAAAAACATATTTCTCGAGATACCAAATTAATTTATTTCTATCAGTTAGTGTTTTAACAGCGGTATTGTAAGATACCTTTTCTAACTGGGTTACATCTAATAAAAACAAAAAGGGTCACTCGGCCTGAGTCAAAAAACAAATATCTAGTTCAGTTTTGCTGCCAGTACCACACCATATGAGCTAGCTAAGCCCTGGATCTGTTTGCGCCCCAAGACGATTAAACAATCGAGAGTGGGGCGTAAAATATTCACGGCGAGATCTTTTGTCCAAAGGTAATATTGATTGCTTTAACTGAAGCTAACTATATGGATGGTGCCATATACATAGTCTAATCCATATAGTGCCAAAAATAGCAAATCGTATATCCAAATAACTAAATATGAATTGCTGTATTTGTTCTTTTTTCAGATATCACATATTTATTTGACACTTATTTTTCTTTGTTTAAAAAATAATACAAAGATAATAAATAATAGACATCATCTGGCTAAGGGCGCTTTTATTAGCATGCGTGTTTGTGCACGAGCGGGGTTTCCAAAGCGACCCGCGTGCGTGTGGCACGCATGACAATAAAAGAGTCCTAAAAACATATGATGAAACGATAGATTGCGGGCGGCACGCATGCGGGCACGGCTCGCATGCGTACACAAACCCGCATGACAATAAAAGCGCCCTAAATATTTGGATTCCCTGTATCATAAGAACTAGACAATGATATACATACATACCTACTATACGTTTAAATATATACATACAAATAATACATCCAGACACACAGAAAACAAATCTGCTCATCGCAGTGATGTTTGCCCAGGGCAATATTAATTTAACATTAATTGTATGATAATAGCAACTATTAAAGGGCATTTACTTATAAAACGAAAACGATTCTAAATTTCACAATAGTATACAATAGTTGTTATAGTATTTCACAACAACCTATCAACTTTTTTCTGATTACGTAATTAATTGATTGAACTGGTGGGGATTTATGCATCTCTTTTTTTTTAATATTCATTATTACTTTTTCCTTATTTCAAATAAAAGCTTTTTAAAAAAGAATTATCTACTCTGCTCTGTAAGATGCTATCAAGAGGACAGACAAAAATAAATTGAAATGACACCCCAATGACGACTACCAGCTAGAAATAAATAAATTAAAGTATCAACATTTTCCTAATTAGGTACTTTCAATGATAACTTTAGCGAGCCTATCTTGTTTCTGAACAAACATTTACTAATACAATTAGGGCAACCCGCAGACGTTTATTTCAAGACTCGTCTGTGTTCTCATAAAAACTGTCATTATTATTATTATTTTCGAATATAAATTTGGGCTACTCTGCACACTTGGCGCTAGGTCAAGTGGCAGGAGCTACTCCAGAAGAAGCACAGTCGGCTGGAGGTCAGTGCGACGTTTATTATTATTCTACTATTTCCTATAGTAGCATCTGGGCGGAATGAAATCCGTCATTGTGGCGTACAATCGAAAATTCCTATTAGTCATTTTAGACAATCACAAACATTTTATCATTGACGAAAAGAGTGAAGTTTGTGATAGTATGCATAATTTTGCAGAATTTTGATTAATGAAATAAAGTAATTTTCAATGCCACAGAAGGTCATGGAGGCAAAAGATCTTTGGATCTGTGTTATTTTTCATGTCAATTTTCAATTTCTTTCCGCAATGATGGATAACATGCGAGTGTTAGTTCCATAACAAATATCATAATAAACCACCACCCCTATAACCCACCTGCATTTTAGAGTATATACCTACATAGTACGTAGCACAGAACGGCTATGGCGGGCGTCAAAATACTATGATAGTTCTTTTTTCGCACAGATTACTCAGTGAAATGTGGTTTAAAAAATCGAAATAGTAGGCTTTGGCATTATAATCGATACAAAGACCACTCCCAGAAATTTAAATTAAGGGTTTCAACTCAAGAAACTGAACAAAGCCAAGGCTCTTATACTGAACTATCTAAAAATATAAATATAGTATATGATGATGATCGACTGAGTTAGCTTCACCAATCGCCACCAATGTATCCCCAAGTCTTTTCATCGTCGATAAGCCTGTCTTCATGAAATACTACGTACTAACAATAAGGTATCTGAGCTCACCGTATTCCCGAACCAAGGAGGACGCATATCTGTAATTACTTGTTGGTTTAATTCGAGTTAAACTAAGTGGATGATAAAACCAGGCGGGCAGAAAACGTGTGTGTGCTTACGTTATTAGATAATGTACTTTGATTTGAATTTATGGCTTTTAACCTTTGCTGTTACATTAAAGTTCTCGGGTGGTGACCGCGCACTGAAAGACGTAGCGCAGGCAGGCCTCCGACTCGGTAGACTGATGACCTAGTGAAGGTCTCAGAAAGCTGCTGGATGAAGGCAGTTCTGGCAGCGCCAAATAGATCGTCGTAGAAATCGGAGGAAGCCTGTCTTTTTAAACTTCTACGCTCAACGTAAGTCTTTATCCCCAGATACATGTTACGGTGTCCGGGTTTTGTTATCATTAGGTTATGACCTAAATAGAGTACCTACTGCTTGTCTGTCAAACCCTAGGGAACTACATAACAAAGTTATGATGAAGCTACCCGAAACATAATTTATGCATGAGCTATGATCGTTCAAACACGAACCCTCCCCATTCATTACTAAGTAATAAACCTGAGCCTTTAGAAAGTCATCGATTTTGTGTCGTAATGTCTAATAGTTGGCCTAGCTATCCTGCCCTCATAAGAGATAACGCCGCAAATTATATGAAGTTTCCGTATACTTCACGGCCTTCTTTCTTATGAGTGCAGTATCTAGGTTTTTTTATGTGATAGGTGGCAAACGAGCAGACGGATCACCGCCGCCCATAGACACCCGCAACACCATGGGAGTCACAAGTGCATTGCCGACCTTTGAAATGGGATGGGGGGATGGGGGGAATTAGGGGGGGGGGGGAGGTTGGGCCTCCGGTAGCCTCAGTAACTCGGCGAAACACAACGCAAGCGTTGCTTCACGCCGGTTTTCTGTGAGGCCATGGTATCACTCCAGTCGAGCCGGCCCATTCGTGCCAAAGCATGGCTCTCCCACGGTAGGTTGTTATGTTTGCCTCATGTAGTAAGACAACTAATGTTTTCCGTGGCGTCGTAGCTCCATTTGTTTCACATCAAGTGGTAGCGGGTTCCATTCCTGGTTGGTTCCTCGTATCTTCGGCTTAGTTGGTGAAGGTGATTGAGCATTTTCTGAGACCATCTGGTTAGTTACCACTAGCTATCTTGTCTTTTTTTTCTATGCTTATGTAAAGCTTGCCGCCAAACGTAAATGTTAACAGCATTTATGAGTTCCGGCATAAAGTTTTTATACAGCGAGTTCCTCAGTGTGTTGAGGAAGGAATCTTAGTAAGCCCACTTGCTTCAAACAGATGAAGTGGTGCCAAAGTCTAATAAAAAAATATAATTTTTATTTTATTAAATCTAAAATTGCTAAATGGTTAGCATCATGCCACCTGATTTTCTGAGCCTAATCTGAGATCTGGCTAATTGACTATCTTATTGTATCAAAAAATATATTTTTATTCGACAATAATTTTCATATTTGTATCCAAGTTTCATACCACAGCGACTCCGTCTTAGTTCCTTTTGAATTTCACTTTATTCAGCACTTTCATTTATTAAATACACTGTAAAAACTTCCCTAAAACTAGAATACATTTACAGATTTAATTTTCCAGGAAAGGTGTTTTTACAGTATTTTAACACTGCAAAAATTTCCAGGTGAAACCAGAAATTTCCAGGTTCTTTTCCTGCATTTATACGAAACTATTTTCTCTACAGATTGTATCACGAGGGTCACCAGGGACGCATAATCGCAAGTTGCAGGCGACACCTCATAACCGGAATTAATGCGTCCCACCTCGCAGGCGCTTGCGCTTGATCTAATAATAATAACGTCATTTTGCATGAAGATAGGATGGTTGGGAACGCCATCCTGTGTGCGATGTTCAGAACTGTCCTCATAAAGGGCGTCACACACTAGCGCAATACTGTGCTATAAAATCCGCCACACTCATAGACGGCAGTAATAGCATGATGCTTCTAACTTCACGGTCACCCCACTCCGTCCATGATTGTGGCGGATTTTATAGCATAGTATTGCGTTACTTAAGAAAGAAGGCGGTTAAGTATACGGAAACTCCATATCTTAGCCACCTTGTTTGTTATTAGGGCAAGAGAATCTGTACGGAATACCAGGTATTATGGAGACAAGTGTGCAGGTGAATAGTTAAGAAACAGTTATTACTGAGCGGAGGGTGGAGTTGTGAAAGCGTTTTCATGTCTGGTTTAAAAAAAAAGTTTTGTAAAGAGATGATAACGAAATTCCTTAGTCGATAGTCAATTCGTAAAAAAACATTTTGATTTTCCATACTAAATGGGTCGATCAGGTGACCGACTTGACAGAAAAGTAATTTTTTTTTCGATTAAATTAAAAGCGGTTCAGTTTCACTAGTAGAAGCCCCAGTTTAAGTAATGCTAACTAATTTGTTAACACCTTATATTATACAAAAAACGAAGATAGAACTATTTCTTAACCATAAAATCAAAGATTTTTTTAATGTTCGAGACTATACAAATATACTTAGCTACTGTACAATAGAACAACAATATCGGAGTACAAGAACAACAACAATTTAAATAAATGCTAGATTTTTGTCAGGAACACAATCAGCAATAGGAAATTCAACTTGGAATTCTTATGACCGTAGTGACTGTTGAAAATGTTAATTTAAACAATACTTTTTAAATGTCTTTCTAAGAAAAAATCTTTATCACAACTAAAGGAAGACATTATAGACCTCTCTCAGAGCTTATGCTTTCCTTGTATTCCGGAACCGCACTCCCGGTTTCAGCGCCCGGTGGAAGCAAACCGGTAACTCAAGAAACCGTTAGTTCAGAAACCGAAAACCGGTAGTTAAAGTACCGGTTATAGTTGCCAGGAAAGTGCGGAGGTAGTGGGAAATGGTGTAGAACTGTAATATCCGTTTGCTTTAGACATAGAGTAAGTTGTTTTTCCTTTTGTTACTCAGCTAGTGAAGAAGCTTATTGTTCTAACTCTAATGTAGAAATAATTGACATCAATTTATCTAAACACGTTAAAAACAAAACAATTTTGCTATGTTTTAATGGATTTTATGGATTTCATGGATTTCTTAATAATGTACTGATCCAATTTTAACATTGTACAATTCATATAGGCCCAACTCGTAGTCATCGTCTATCAAATAGGCGAATAAAAATACCATCAATCAGTATCGCGTACATACTTGTACAAAATACAGTCGAATCAAGATCGTCCTTAATTTCGAAGTCCCTTAAGTACATGCTCTGGTACTCTAAGCTTAAACCACTGGTTTGACCAAATCAAAACTTTCATAGAACTGATTTTACCAGCCTCCGTGAAGCAACATCTCAACACAAAAATGCATAACGGCAAATTTTTAATTCCTCAATTATACCCTGGACACTCCTTACAAACCGTTAGAGTTATATATCTACGACGACTTTCCTTTCTCACGTAGGAGCGGGCGAAATAACTGAGTGACGACTGTCTGAATCGTTACCGGATCATACCCTGGGTTTAAGGGTGGCCCCAGACCTACCGATTCTGTTTTGTTCTACCTAGAACAGAATAGACCGCCCCCAACCGCGCCAAACCTGCCGGGCGCCGGGCTTTCTTGAATTCGCGCTCAGTCTTTATCTAGCGTTTGCTGAGAGATGTAGACAGACAGATGTACGATAACGAACTGATCTGTGTTGCCAGATTGTATTTTTAAATCTGGGAAATCCACCAAAATCCGGGAGACATAAGGCGAAAATATTTAAATATAAGGTATTTAATGTAAATATAAAAATAAATAGATGGCGCTATTTAAAATGGGCAGAAAAACAAACTGAGAAAACCATGATGTAACTTTAAATATTTTTGCTGAAAATTACTAAATATGCTAAAACAGAGATCAAATTATGTTTTATGAAAGTTTTTGGTTTTGAAGTTAGAAATATGCTTTTAAAACTCACGTCGCGCGCGTAATACGTCGTCATGCTACCGGTGCAGGATTTCTCCCGGAAAATCAGTGGTACATTTTGTATTGCATTCTAGCCTCCCGATTTTAATTCTGTTCCAGTAGAACAGAACAGAATCGGTAGGTCTGGGGCCACCCTGAGGCCGCTTTTAGAGCGGCAGAGAGTGTCCATATAGTTTTAGTATTTAATATACTGTGCCTCAACGAAGACATTTCAAAATGGATACAGTCATCCATCAGTAATGAAGAACACGACTGGATTTATTAAAGTCGTGGCCAAATGTGAATTTTACTTTTTTACAATCGGGATTAAACACTTTGTAAATCATCTGTGAATAAACCGAACTGAGCTCTGCAAACCTAAGCTCCTGTTTACGGATTTTACTTTCTGATAATAACCAGACAACTAATCGTCGTCGTCCGTCCGTTCGAGTTCGTATTTTGATTGTGACTTCCCATCTTCTAAATAGTCTGCCCCCTCAGTTTTCGTTCCGACTCCGTTTTTAATGGCTAACATAAATGGCAAACGACCTATATAACCAAAAAAAACTATCACTAATTAAAAAGACTTTAGTCGTGTTCAGTTTACAAATAGGACTAAATTTCTTCATGGACTTTTTAATTAATTTGTCAAGCATTTTTTGGTATACTTATAAAAAATAAACCACATTTTTATTGATTTTTTATTCAGAAACAGAGAAAGACATAGTACCTATCTTATAGAAAGGGGTGCCATCCCTGAAGTTACCACGCTTCTTAAATAGATACTTTAGTCGAAACTTCAGACCGTAAATTTTCATTAACAAAAGAGTGAAGTAAACGCTTAAATTAAATAAGATTTAATTAATGTAATCAGTTACTAATTTAACGAAGTTTAAAATGATTCTGTACCTGTTTATAAAGGTAGCTTAAGGCACTATTAAAAATGAAAATATTATAAAATAAAAATTATGTATTGTATTTTTAAATTTTGACTTATTAATAAATATATATGTTATACATATATCTTAGGTACTGGTCCTAAGTACTTATCTTAAGTACTTACGGCAAGCTGAGATTATTTGTTAACAACCAGCAACGTCCTAATTGTTTGGGCAAAGATCTTCCATAACTCGTGATGTTAGTTTATATAACGTCATGTACTCGTACAATGGCGATGCTGAAAGGCCTTTGACAACTAGGTATCTATCATAGACTAATATAAAGGACAGGCCCTACGGAAGCGACAAATGGCACCATTTAATTGGTCCTAAAACTGATATTAGAATTATTTGAATAACTGCCCTACCTACTTGGCTTACTTTTTAAGTGAAACTTAATAAAAAAAGTTTGATCGCAATAACAGTATACGGTACATAACAATTTCGCTGGTCATTTAGGTAAAGGACGCGACCAACGAACGCGACAAATGATTGATGTTTTGGGGCCAAAAAACGGTGCTATTTGTTGCTTCTGTATGGCCTGTCCTTTATATAAGTCGATGGTATTTATAAGATTCATTAGCAAAAATACAAATCCATCAGCCGAGCCAAAATGTTTTTTGCGATTTGACTATTCCTTTGGGAAAGTTGATCAGAATCAGTAGTAGAAGCACTGATTAAAATATGACGCACGACTTGATTTACAACCTGTATATTTGAGTTTAGAGTGTAAATATTAGAGGTAGTTACTAACATAGCAGGTGATGCTAAGTGCAACAATATTAACCGCTTTCTTACCTTGATAGACGGTTAATTGTGCCATACGATAAGAAGAAAATATTACATTACCCATTTCACAGAAAAGTTAACACTTTTTCTGCTAATTAAATGAAGCAGCCAAGAAGCAGCGTTCTTCTCTTCGTGTCAAAAAAGTACAATGAACTTTGACGAGGGTAGATAGAACCCTCCATGGTAAGAAACTCATTTGTAAGTAATTTTCATTAGGTATTTATTTTGTTCTGTTTCGCACTTCCGTTTTACACTTCTGTCTGTGTCTTTGGTTCCTTTTCCTAAAAAAAACATATCTTTAACCAAAGCTTCCACCTCCCAGTCATCTACATGTTTAATTATACCGCTTGGTAATTCTAAGAACTTAAAGTGAAACCTAAAGCATGTACCTTACCACATAAAAAAAAACTTTCGTTCAAAGTGAATCTCTTAATTATCTTTACAAGTTCCTGGCAAGCTTCTCTTTTGATCGACTTCCAAGCAGGCTGCCTCCAAAACGGAGGCCCAAATGGAATATTCGGTCTCGTCGGAAAGCAAAGAATTCGTAAGACCGCAGTCTAATTAAACTGTAGAGCCGCGCAACTTGCCAGTGACGGGGCGAAGCAATGTGAAAAATGTGTATATTTGTCGGTTGACGTCTTGTTGGAAAAGTAGGTACTTGTTTGATAGAAAAATATGAAGAAATTATTTTATTAAATTATATCTAATCTATTCTGATTCATAATTAATCCATAATACTGCCTCGGAATAATAGATACATATAGCCTATTTATCTAAGTGAACTTAAATTTAACTAGTGAAAGACCAAAATTAAAGATGACCATATAAGAATTCTGGATTAAAATTTTGTAAGAAACTAGATGAATGCTATGTTTCATACCGAATTTAGACCTATTTTTTACAGTCATCATGACCTAGCCAGAATGAGTCCACTATTCATCAAAGGCTTCCCCATGGATTTCTAGTCCGAACGATTTTGATTAACACCACATCTAGCTGTTTCCTGAATTCTCCTTCTTTGATCTTCAATCTATAAACAGACATCTGATCTTCCTACTTCATTGCTTTCTTGAGTGTTAGTAAAGGTGTTGCATAATGTTATTAAAGTACACATCATGACCCTGCGCAGCAAATAGGATCTTATGATAAGTAGGTTTACTTTATAGTATCAATATGTATTTATATACACTAAAATTCTGTCTATTTCCGTTCTCTGTTATCCACTCATCTGTCACTATTTTCCCATCACTAGTCTCGTCTCGGCATAATGAAACGGCAACTGTTTTCATTTGCAACTATTTTCGTCGAACCCACTACCACCCACCCGCCAGCCGCGTCCACTCACCCCCTTAATTCGTTCAAATTAAAGCAATGTCGATGCTGTCTGGAAACTTTGTCGTATTATTAATATTGTTTATACTTTGTTTAATATACCGTCATTAAGAGACTTTGATCCGTAGAAAATCTACAACTTAGTATATTATATTAAAGCTTTGGTATCTCATCATTATAAACCTTTTTTTCGTGCTTTGCAAGACACTTTAAAACGTTGCTGCCAGTTGCTATCAGTACATGGCAGTTCGTTATGTCATGTCAGATGTCCTATCGGTGGCCTGAATATATCTAACACTGGGTTAGGCACTAGCTCCACAACCACCCCCAATCTGGACTTGGTCCTCTTTTTAAGTAAGGTTTAACCTTTCCAAGATATAATAATATGATACTTCAGAGCCTCAACAGTAGGGACGATATGGATTGTTAACAACCCTTTCTGGAAATTCTGAACTTTTTTTATTACTTTTCAATTTAAAATCAAGTCTCGTCACACCCTCTATTTAATTATTTGGACGAATATTTTTTTAAAATTCCTATCAGAAAATCATACAATTTGGAGTTTTAGACTACAACATGGTATTTAAGCAATGTCACCAGGCACGCGACTACGCGTATCTTGAATATCAAATCAGATAAAATAAAATACTTGAACGCACAACATTGAACATGAACGCGCTCATTTACAATGATCACAGTTATTCCTTTTATCTTCGGCTGGAAGATATCAGCTGTTGAATAAAGTTCTGCTCGCTCTCTTATTTATTACCACTCAATTCCATAAATTTCCCTTTTTAGCGAATTTGGTACAGGTTCTTTGGAAAAGATTGTTCAAATTTATATATATATATATTATAGAAGCTGCAGTCAAAATGTTTCAGAAGGACCTCATAAAAGGCCCGTATAATACAAAGTGTATTAAAAGTCCTCTCCAGAGACTGGGGATTGACGAATTCCCGCTACTTACGGGTTTTTTTATGAGATAGGTGGCAAACGAGCAGACGGATCACCTGATGGTAAGCGATTACCGCCGCCCATAGACACCCGCAACACCAGAGGAGTCACAAGTGCGTTGCCGAACTTTGAAAAGGGATGGGGGAATTAGGGGGGGGTGGGAGGTTGGGCCTCCCGGACCGGTACCCTCACTCACTCGGCGAAACACAACGCAAGCGTTGCTTCACGCCGGTTTTCTGTGAGGCCGTGGTATTACTCCGGTCAAGCCGGCCCATTCGTGCCGAAGCATGGCTCTCCCACGGTTAATTATGTTAGTTTGGTCAGAGACAAGTCCTTTTCTCTGGTTTGGTTAAGTAGCGACGCATTTATGGAAGGAATCTATCTATGCAACTTCAGCAGTTACTTATGTTCTCAACATTCTCAATTTACAGTGCATAAAATACCATAAAATACCACCTTTCACTCACCTACCATACCTAAGTATATATTTTTACCAAACAAAAAAGCTTTTAGCGGAGCGGGCAGCGACTTTATCTTCTCTATTGTGAGCAAAAGCTGCGAGGGCGAGTAGAAACACCTCGTTTACGTGATAAATAACTCTTTTAGTTCATGCGAGCCTGGTACTTTATTTGAGAAAATATGATGAGAATACAAATAAGATTTTATGCATAGGTTTCACACCGACAGAGAGAATATGTTTTAGAAAATAATTTAAAGTTCTTCAAACTCTGGGAATTTGTGACTTGAGCTTGAAATTGTTAAAATTAAAACTGTTTCAATGGCAACCCTACATTCATCGTTGTAAAAAAAACTTTAATAATTCCTTCCCAGGGGAAATTATGCTAATAAAAAGCTACGGGAAACCTAATTAATAAAATTTCTCTTCTACACTTTAACTTTTACATAGCTACAAATCTTCTGAAAGTATGGTTTTTTTATCCCTCAATTGGTAAGTCTTTGGCATCATCTCACCTCGTCGTGGTAAGTGACTACGATACCGAAGACGGAAGCGGGCTTACCAAGATTCCCCAACACAATGGGGAACTGGCTATCTTATCTTCATGCCGGAACCCATCAATGTTGTTAATATTGGTGTTTGGCGGCAAGACTTAGATAATATGGTGGTAGCTAGCCAGGCGGGCTCAGAAAAAGCCCTACCACCAACCAAACCGAGTCCTACAAAGTTGGACCCCGCCGGGAATCGAACCCGCGACCTCCTGATGTGAAGCTAGCGGACAAGCCACGAGGCCACGGAGGCGGTTAAATAAATTGGTTGAAAATGATCTCAAAAGGTCCCAAGTCCTTCACGGATATTGACTGAGAAATTATCTTGGAGACATGAAATGGAACAACAAAAAGCCAAGACAACGATACTGAAATTAAATTCTGTATCCGTTTACAGCATGCTAAAAAGTAATTCTGAAATTGTTTAGAAGAATTGATTCTATTTTGTAAAAAGCAATTACGCCAGATACCATTCAATACAGTAAATAATTCTTATGATTATATAATATTATGGAGAATGTAAGAAGAAATCTCACGAAAACTTCATACTGAACATCTATCCCAGAGACTTTAAACCAATTTAATGACTTTCTCAACAGAACAGTCTAGCTTCGGCCAACAAGAAGTCAAAATATTTTTGGAGATTTTAATATGGGTTCATTGAGGAAAGTTGTGCAGGTGTCGCGTAAAAGCCCCCTTTTAAATTTCCGGTACAGTTCCTGTTCACCTTGTATAAAAGAGTTAATCGGATTTTATGGGAAAACTTTTTACCTTTTTACCGATACCAAATTTTTACAAATTTCCTTAAATAAAATCGGTTTATGTAGAATCGGCTCGTAAACTTCTACTTCTTTTTTCTCTCTTTGGCATTTCACAACAATAGTGATTTTGCCAAATGTCAATTGACAAGAGATGCGCATATTTCGGAGAATATTCATAAAATAATGGCGAAATGCCAATGCCAAGTGAGTATTAAGGGTGATGTGCATTTAAAGACGCTCCTCGTGGTGGTTTGCTCGTAAACTTTTGATATTTTTAGGGCTCCGTGGCCAAATGGTAAAAAATAAAAAGTTTAAAAAACTAAAACCCGACTACGGAAAACTTGCGCTCTGAAAAGTATGAAACAAGAAAATTTTCTTGTCTGAAATTTTTGTTATCTACAAATTATATCCAATATTTATCCTCAAATAATTGACAACTTACATATACATTATAGTTAATTAATAAATATACATTGTGATGTTCTGATAAAAGCCGCGGTCGTATGCCACCTTGCCGTAAGAATCGGTGACTACCCACCATAATACTCTAATATATCGAATATGTTTCGGGTGGGTCACTAAATTATTAAGATTCACAACTGGAGCCGGTAGTTCGGACAGAACAGTGTCTATCGGGTACGCTATCAGGTGGCATACGACCACGGCTTTTATCAGAACATCACAATGTATATTTATTAATTAACTATAATGTATATGTAAGTTGTCAATTATTTGATGATAAATATTGGATATAATTTGTAGATAACAAAAATTTCAGACAAGAAAATTTTCTTGTTTCATACTTTTCAGAGCGCAAGTTTTCCGTAGTGGGGTTTTAGTTTTTTAAACTTTTTATTTTTATTTAGTAATTTTGAGTTTTTATTATGTAATAAAATGTGTGCAGTACCGCTTAACAACTTATTTAATTTATTTATTATACTGTACTTACTATATTATTTTGGATTGGTTGATAGATTTCTTAATCTTTCTAATTCCTCAAGAGATCGGGAGTCATGAGGATTTTTCAGCAATTTATTATGATCCAAGGAGCAAACGAATAATCCATCTAACCATCTCACTCTGCTGAGGGCCACATAGGCCTGTCCCTTATATTATATGGGAGTTTTAGCCAGTTATTAACTGTTACTGCCTTCACCGCGTGGAGGTACTCCCAGCTTATAACATTATTTAATTTTACGCTAATCATGTACCGGGTACCCGGTTTGGATCCGGTACCCGGCGGATCCGGCACATTTTTAAGGATCCGGCCAGGTACCGGGTAATAGCGCCGGGTAATTACGTAGTTATTAGAAACACGTTATTTTGAAGTTAAAAGTATAGGTACATTTATGTAACTGTCGTTCATATTTCAATATTATTTATTATTGTAGGTTTATAGTGTAAGTTATTGTGTAAGAGATTTTTAGCTTGATCAGGATTTTTTCGGCTTCTTTTTATTCGCAGACGTTACCTGCTTTTGAAAAGACGCTCGTTGTAGTATACAGAGATACTGGATGGGGAAAGGTAGCGGGCCGCCCGCCAGGTTACGCAGTATAGGATTGTGACCTCTATTTTTAATCGACTTCAAAAAAAGGAGGAGGTTCTTAATTCGTCGGAATCTTTTTTTTTTTTATGTATGTTCACCGATTACTCGATTTTTTTTTGTTTAAAAGGGTAAAAATATAAAATTTTATCGAAATCGATTCAGCGGTTTTTGAGAAAATCAACAAAAACATAGCAAAATTGGAGTTGTGATTGAAGTCGGTTGTTTTTAACGTATTCAGCGCGGTCAATTATTTGCCCACCACATACATATATAAGGTTATGAAATATTGGAACAATTTTTGACCACGGTTGTACTTATGAAACTGAACAACTTACCCTATACTAAATTACCAATAATTTTTTTGGATTCCTCATACTAATTGATCAACTGAACCGACAATTTTGTATGGGAAGTCCAAAAATCTTTTTACGAATTGAGTATTGTATAGGTAACTTGGGAAAAGTTGTTTAGATTCATGAGTAGAAGCCAATGTTAAAAATTTTTGAGGTATTTCAGAAGGACCCTATATCTGCATCCCTTAGAGCTTGAATTCTCTGTTGCTTGTACAATGGGGAGTGCTCCGAGGAATTGTTCGGATTGATCCCTGCCGCCTGTTGCCGCCATCGTTTTACGCGACAACAATTTCATCCCCATCACTTAGATGCTTGGCAGTCCACAACTGTGCATTTCACTAGAAACTTTCTGCCTCGCACAACGAAACTGTGGAATGAATTGTCGCCTGCGGTATTTTCGGACCAATACGACATTCAAACCTTCAAGAAAAGAGCGTACTCCCATATTAAAGGCCGGCAATGCACTTGTGACTCCTCTGGTGTTACGGCTGTCTATGGGCGGCGGTAATCGCTTACCATTAGTTGATCCGTCTGATGACTTGTCACCTCTGCCATAAAAAAAATAGAACACTCTGGGTTGGTACACCAGGCCAAAAGCATTCGAAAGCGCTCATATCTGGTTTTTCACGGGAATACACGTCTATAGCAGTACGACTTCATAAGCCTGGACTTAGGATTATAGCCAGAACTCTAACTAGCCACTGCAAGCTTAATAAACACCATAATAAAATGAGGCTTACAGATAAGGACGAGTGCCGATTCTGCCTCGAGGAAGAGGAAACTCCTCTTCACGCGAGGCACTGGTCCAAGCCAGAAGCCGATCTCTAGGGGAACTGAAGATAACTCCAGAGGACATTAGGGAACTCTATCCCAAGTGCATCCTACAATTCATTAGAACTATTGGCCTTGAGGATATAATATAACAGGGACAGTAGTGATCACAATAGATCTACCCAGGTCACAATGATCCAATAGGGCCCTCTTTTGTGCCCTCTCTGTGCACGCGAGTTTGCCGCTAAGATCGGCTATGTTAGCCATATTAGGGCGCATGAACGCCACAACCCGGCCTAGGAGTAGTAAGCAGTCGCCATGGCCAAAATTGGCTGAGGATGGATGGACCCTTGTCCCCAAATAATAATAAGCCCTTGGAGGTCTGGCAAAGTTTAAGTAATGATCTAAGACGTGATCGCGACGTGTTTTATTGCCGAGTACCCGGCGCCGGGTACCCGGCTACCCGGCTGATCGGACCTCCATTACCCGGTACATGTCTATTTTACGCACAGTTTTTTTTTAGATAATTAAGCAAAGCAGCAACAGCTAGTAATATTACACATAATTTAAAACTGCTTTTTAAGCCCTTTCATTCGATACCCAACACGGCACCTTTTAAGTATTCTCTATTAGGTATGACTTTATGTCCTCTAGAGGGCGCCATATTGAATTAATTGTGACGTCACCTAGCCTATAACTAGCAGACAATTAAGACGCTTCTAATGATATCTCATTCGTTGAATTCTAATAAGCAGCTTAGAAGTTATGCGGGAACACGTGAACATACATATTTGACACAAATATCGAGCGAATGCAAGCAAACCAGCAAGCAACAGCTAGTAATATATATATTTTTAAAATGTGCTCGTTAAGTCCTTTCATCTGATACCCAACAAAGTACCTTTGAAGAAAAAAATTTTTTTTGGTCATGACTTTATGTCCTCTAGAGGGCGCCATATTGAATTAATTGTGACGTCACCTAGCCTATACTAGCAGACAATTAAGACGCTTCTAATGACATCTCATTCTATGAATTCTAATAAGCAGCTTAGAAGTTATGCGGGAACACGTGAACATACATATTTGACACAAATATCGAGCGAATGCAAGCAAACCACCAAGCAACAGCTAGTAATATATATATTTTTAAAATGTGCTCGTTAAGTCCTTTCATTTGATACCCAACAAAGTACCTTTGAAGAAAAAAATTTTTTTTGGTCATGACTTTATGTCCTCTAGAGGGCGCCACATTGAATTTATTGTGACGTCACGTAGCCTATAACCAGCGGGTAATTAAGACGCTTCTAATGACACCTCATTTGTTGGCTTCTGATAAGTAATTTAGAAGTTATGCGGGAACAGATGAACATACATACATACATACATACATACCGGTCAAAATCATAACCCTCCTTTTTGCTTCGCCGTAGTCGGGTAAAAACTTTATCAATTTTGTATGGAAAATTCAAGAAATTATAAATGTAATACGAAAAAAAAAACGAAAAAAAAAAACAGTAATTTGTAGCCCTACCGCCTAATGCACATTATTATTAAAACTCTTACATGTTTGAAATATATACTTCACTATGGATTCAAATTTCTTTTTAGGGTTCCGTAGCCAAATGGCAAAAAACGGAACCCTTATGGATTCGTCATGTCTGTCTGTCTGTCTGTCTGTCTGTCTGTCCATATGTCACAGCCACTTTTTTTCCGAAACTATAAGAACTATACTGTTGAAACTTGGTAAGTAGATGTATTTTGTGAACCGCATTAAGATTTTCACACAAAAATAGAAAAAAAAAACAATAAATTTTGGGGGTTCCCCATACTTAGAACTGAAACTCAAAAAAATTTTTTTCATTAAACCTATACATGTAGTAGTATCTATGGATAGGTCTTCAAAAATGATATTGAGGTTTCTTATATCATTTTTTCTAAACTGAATAGTTTGCGCGAGAGACACTTACAAAGTGGTAAAATGTGTCCCCCCCCCCTGTAACTTCTAAAATAAGAGAATGATAAAACTAAAAAAAATATATGATGTATATTAATTACCATGCAAACTTCCACCAAAAATTGGTTTGAACGAGATCTAGTAAGTAGTTTTTTTAAATGCGTCATAAATCGTAAACCGCAAATTACCTTTCATTCAATCAACTCAAATATAAAAAATATAGAGTTCAACAAGTGTGATTATGAATTTATACCGAACCCTCAGTGCGCGAGTCCGACTCGCACTTGGCCGGTTTTTTTACACCTGTATTCGCATTACGATCACACAATTTCGGATCGGGCAATTACGAACTCATATGCGGGTAGACAGGTATTAGACGGCCAGACAAGACACGTAACGTAATGTCAAAAGCTCAATGATACCTTTTGAAGACAATAAATAGCTCGAATGGATACGGGTCTCTATTACTTTCCAGTCATGTACTCCTGGTATCTTTTTCATTCTACCTTTGTGGGCCAAGATTTATTTCTTTATTTTTTTCGAATAAAAAACGGGCTGTTAAAAATATATTCGGGAAATAGAAGAACGTGGAATACCTTTATGACGTATATTATGAAGTATTGTAGAGATATTTTCAGTCATGAAAGGTGTCATATTTTTCGGATGATTTACCTTTGACGTATAAGAATTTATTCTCTAGCTCAGTCTGTTTTGTGAGGCAGTTCTTGCGGAGGCAGGACCCTGGAATTCAATTGATGGATGACTTAGTTCGACTGGTTCGACGAATCAGACGCCTATTTTGAAATTTCTCTCACAGATATCTTATGTTGACTTGCAATTAGGTAGGGAAAATTTTGTAACAGAAAAAGATGTTTTTTCGTTCTTGACTATCTATGATATTTTATTTGTAGGCGAAACTACAATCACGTTTTCTCGCATCTTCATAATAACATCCAAATTTAATCAATATACGTAGAATAGCATAGAATTTTTGCAATGTACAAAATTCAAAGTAATTTTTATTCTATACATATCTTGTTAGGTTGTAAGTTTGCAATCGGGAATTCCAAATTCTATTCAAAAGCTGACCCCAACCGGACCCTTAATCACAGACTTGAAGCTATCCTCACACAGGTAGTTGTAATTTTTTTTATCCTGAAAGGAATACATATCATTCGCATAGTTAGTAAAAATATTGATGCATAGCAAAATTTTTTCTCCTTTTTTGGACTACTAAAGTTTTTTTTTTATAAAACGAAGGTAAAAAAGCGGAACTCTTTTATAATATTTATTTATACAGGCTAATAAAAAATGCATTTGAAATTTTAAGGGGTTACTCAGAATCAAGTATAAAATACAGGAAAAATATTTAAAAATCCGCCCATGCCAAATCTGTAGAGAATCGATAACACAGGCCTGCAAAATTTAACTTTTGGAAAATTGATTGTTGAAAAGGTATCTTATATTACATAATTTTACGGTGCAGAATTGGAAAATCGTATTAATTTTTTTTCTATCACGTAAGGTTTTTTAGATATACTAAAGATTTAAAAAAATCTTTCTGTTGCTTTTATAAGATTGTTTTTATATGAATATTTTTTAAATACGTAATCAACTTACACATATTATTTCTTATGACATTATGGTTTTTTTATTGTACTTCTAGTTTCGTACTGTATCATGTTCTCAGTAATGGTAGAAGGAACAAGTCGTTATCTCATTGCCAAGAGTAATTTGTTCATTAGTAGTGTTGTTGATCTCTATTTGACCGTCATGGAACCAGGCGCGGATACAGGGGGGGAGGGGCAATGGGTGCAATTGCCCCCCCCCCCCCCCCTGAAGCCTGACCGAAGTACTCAAACTTTTACAAAATGCAAATAAATAGAGGCATTTCTTAACTATTCAAAAAATTTCGCGCTCTTTTTTTATATTCACGGTCTAATACCATCGACCGCTTCATAAATAAAGGTAAACTGAAAATTTGCCCCCCACTGAACAAAATCCTAGATCCGCGCCTGCATGGAACTGATTCTGAGATACGTATACTTTATAAAACGGATTTTTTAAGAGTGTCAGATACAGTATGACCACCAATATGAAGCAAGTTTTTGTAGATCATTTTTTTTTTTAAAAACCTGTATTCTATATTTGATTCTGAGTAACGCCTTAAAATTTCAAACGCACTTTTTTAACACCCTGTATACATGAATAATTGTATTGTTTTGTAGGAAAAGAAAAACTAGGTACAACCACCGTCGCAGAAATCAAAACACCCTTACCACAATTTTAATCCTTAATTTTCTATCTGACAAGCTTGTGATCCTAACTCAGGGGGGATGGTAATCAGGTAATCAGTAATTCAGTAATCATTCCACCCGTCTGCCCTCTCCGGATTGGGTTAAACCTTGTTAGCCCTTATTACCTTCCGTTCCAGTGTACAGTCGGTAAATAATTTTAATACTCTATTCAGTTTTTAAGCGATTTCTCGATAGGATGAAATAATATTTTGCTTTGGTAAAATGTTTTAAATGTTTATTTATTAGGTAAAAAAAAGCATGTATCCACTTAACCGTCAAATTACTGTAAAATTTTGGGTAAATACTTTTTCAGTTTCAGAATTGATGTAATTAATGTAGATTTTTATTAGGTTTGAATAGGTATCTAATATATTCAAAGCTTAGATGGATTGCAATGAAAAATAATTTTAGAGTAAAACTCTGTTAATCTTCTGTAACGAAATTTACTCTGCTCTCTGCTAGTTTTCTGCTCAACGTGTCTCTAGCTGAAAAGACTGCCACAAAGAAATTTGAATTATAAATTTTATGGGAAATGACATCTTGCCCCTTAATATTTCCCGCAGTTTTCATGAGATTCTGATATACGAGTAGTTATGTCAAGCAATGGGTAATGCAGTAATCATTTCTTCAGGTCACGTTCACTGGATTGGGTGAAAGGTTAAACCATTTCAGCATTTATGACCTGCCATTGGTGTAGGTACTGTCGAAGTATGAGGAGCGATTTTCTTATAGTATAAGGTGCTACTTTATTAGTGCCCGATATTTTTATCAGTGCTTCTTTCTACTCCTGATTCTGATCAACTTTCCCCAAGGAACCTACGGTCAAATTGCAAAAAAAATTGGACTTTTCATACTAATTTGGCCGCTCGGCTGATCAATTTGTATGAAGAGTCCAACATTTTTTTTGCGATTTATGGGTTCCTTGGGGAAAGTTTATCAGAATCAGCAGTGGAAGCACTGTCTAAAATATCAGGCACTAATAAAGTAGCACCTTATATATATTTTTTTGAAAGATTTGAGTGCGTTTGGAATCACCCCACCTTATGCTAAGTGATGATGCTGTCGAGGACGTAGTATCACGTAAGCTCAAATATTCCCTGTTCACTGGTAAATATATATAAATTACTAGCTTTTGCCCGCAGCTCCGTCCGCGTGGATGTCTCTTTATGATGGTCTCTAAGGTATCTAAGGAACCATGCATTTTCCCGGAATACAAAGTAGCATATGTGTTAATCCAATATTTTATCTATCTACTTACCAAATTTCATTCAAATCCGTTCAGTAGTTTCGACGTGAAAGCGGAAGACACAAATAAACATCCATACTTTAGCATTGATAACTTTAGTAAAAAGTATTAAGATACGAACCGGAGAACACAGTATTATATACAGATATCATAAAAAAATGATAGGAATTTATAATAAACTACCAACTGAGTTGAGTACAACGTCTGGTCAGGTGACTAACAAAAAAAATTTAATACAAGTCCATTGTTAGCCCTTAATAGTATTAATTTAATAAGTTATATTTATGGTGTAAGGCCCCACCTTCGGAATGTATGGGAAGAGACCAGTGCCTCTATACAATAGGTACGATACACGTTGTGAACAAGTTATAGACTATCTTATATATTTTTTTATTTATTTATAGCTATCAAACATCATCGTGAGTGACTAAAAATCTTAAATTATTGAAGACTACTTTCCGACCGCGACTTCGTGTGCGTGGACTTCAAATTGAGTCCAGAGAGAAATTAAATGTTAAGACCGCGCTATGTTTTAACACAGTAAAAAATTCAGTGTTTTGTCATTCCTCCAGGAACCCTCTAGTTTTCCGGGACAAAAATTATCCTATGTGTTAGCCCAATGCTTTATCTATCTACCTACAAAATTTCATTCAAATCCGTTCAATAGTTTCGGCGTGAAAGTGGAACAAACAAACAAATAAACAAACATCCATACTTTCGCATTTATAATAATAGTGAGATGAGATATATTATATACATAATAGGTGAGAAATGAGATAGAAACTTGAAAGTTGTAACATTTATGTTATTCGGATAGGAGGCCATAGAGCAGCACCAGAAAGGACTTTTCTATACGAGCATTGATTCCTAAATGGTTGAAATGGTGGTGTTATTTTTATGTTAAACTGAATTTCAAACGGATTAATGCCGAGCTGTTTACATCCAAAGTCACCTTGTTTTTTATTTTGGTATCCAAGTTAGAGAATCAGTAATTCTACGAGGAAAATCAATAACTGTTCGATAAGATATTGTAGTTATGTATATGTATAGCAGGAATTTGTATTTTCGTAACTATTATAGTATTCTGTAAAAAAAAACAAACACTCCACAAAAAATCAATGGAGTAAGTAATAAAACCAATAATCAAAAGTTATTATCATATTTATATAGGTACCTAAATGATGCCATTATCTTTGATCGAACCAACCAAGAAACGTGAATTTTCAACAAAATGGCCGACTCATTAATTACTCATTAATTTCTCATCTGATTTAACTGCTGCTGACTGTACCAGCTGCGCCAGTTAACAGTATAGCCCACCAAACACTTAACAGGGTGTAACTTTTATGTAGCGACGGAAACTGGCGCTTTTACTCAGGATACAAAACAACTTTCCTTAATGAACCCAGAGAAAATTCTTATTCTATAATAGTTATATGCAAGAATAACAGTTTTTTTTTGGAGTTGATAGTCTTTTTTATAAGCTCAAAAAGATCCACTTTTTTATTAGGCTTCGTGAACAATCTTTATCTTTGTATAATATAGATAGACATAGATTCTATATCATAAATCAAAAAAGTTATCTGTCAGTTTACTTACTCTCCACTAAACTATAGAATCTCTTTTGCTAATGTCAAAAAGGTCTACAGCAATCGGGGAAAAAATATTATTATTAATTAATTATTAATATCTGGGACAAATCACACACGATCATCTGGCCCCAAACTATCTTATCGTATCTTGGGAAGCAGAGACTGATATACATACACATATACTTTTTAAATACATACATACATAGATATAATACACCCAGACTCAGAGCAAACAATTCTGCTCATCACAGAAAAGTTTGCCCTGTGTGGGAAATCGAACCCACGACTCTCGGATCAGAGGTCAGGATCGCTAACCACTTAGCCACCGAGTCAATCAGAAATGCATTTATCTTTCGCACCGCTAAACCTCAAGGAGAGGAAACGTGTTAAGCGAGAAGGAGAGAAAAACCTAGTATTGTTGTTCTTCCTACATAAATAACTTTGTCCAAACTTACATCACAAGTATAAATAGGCAGGTACCATCAGTTAACCTTAATTGCTCGTCAGTAGGGTAAGCTGGGGTATGCTTGCCCATGTTAAAATTACCTCCGTCATAAACTAGATCTGAGGGACGTAATCTGGTCAGAGACGGAGATTCTACCCTCACCGTATTTACCTTAGGAACCTTAGGTTGGACGCATAGCCATTAGCTTAACCTTTGACCTGTTACTTTATTCTTTGAACGTATTTGGTGATAATTTAGCATATCTTATAACCCAATGGTCTGTGTTGCTGAAGATGAAGCTGGTTAAAATACAAAGTGAAGTTAAAATCGCGGAATTCGCGGACCAAATATTAACTATGGTTTCTGCTACATAAACTGAACAACTTTCTCTTAGGGACCAATTTAATCGGAGCAAAAATAAAATTTTACTCTTCATACTAATAGATGAGCTAAGTAGCCAACTTTGTATGAAAAGAACAAATTTTTTTTTTGCTCCGATTAATTTGGTCCCTAAGAGAAAGTTGTTCAGTATCGTGAATAGAAGCCACAGTATAAAGGTCAGCGATTTCAATTTCAAAAGTAGAAATGAAAAAACATAAATTTATTACAGAAGGTTGTTTTAAGTATCACAAAAATCACCCACATTTTATAAAAAAGTACAAAATAATGCTTATTTTTTTTTCAAGTTAATGTCACAAATTATTAAAAACTTTTAATTGAATAACTTGGCCGACCTAACTCCTCATTAAAAATACATTAACCGGACCAAATCTAATTGAGAGCACAGCGACAAAATAATTTTACCCCCCCCCCCCCTATCCTCTCGCCCCCAAAGCGAAAAATAAAAGGATGCGTGAAAAGACCCGACAAATTCGAGAGTCCCAAACCGCGGTGAATATACAGGCTGAGTTTTTTAATATAAAGCTGAAAATAGTTCCTACAGTAATTTTTCAATTCATATACAGCCGGAGTATAATCTTAATTTTTCTCTTCTACGATATTGCTTTAACTATTAATTTGATCAGTTTTCAGAAAAGCTCAGAAATATGCAGTATTGCCATTGATAGTGACCTAACACTATACAGAGTGTAACAAAATAGCTGTAAGAGCCGTAACTAGGGCTTCTACTAATCACATCTTTTGTTCTATGACTGCTGAAATAACAAAGAATTTTTTTGACTGTTCATACAAATAGATCAGCTGGTGGGCTTATTTCATATGGAGAGTTCAAAAATATATTTTCTGCTATTTTAGGAAAGTCGTGGAAGTACTTAGTATTTTAGTACTTATGTTGATTAAATTGCTATCTCACGCAATAAAAAAAGCCCCATTTACCGGTTGTACACCTATTTCGTAATATTTTGTATAGGCCATGTATAGGCTAGGCTTGTTTAGTGTATTAATTTGTGTAAAATAAAGAAAAACTCTCCAGTTGTACCTACTCGCATGCATAAAATCGGAGGACAAATATTTTAAACTTTTAATTTACTGCCAAGAATTTCTCAGTCAATTTGCAATGAAAAGACATAAAAAGGTACTTTTAGAAAAACTGAAATATACGGTATTGCCACTAGCAATGAATGACCCCACTGCACTGTGAGCTTGGTCTGTTCGTGTATTTATTTATGATTTTTAAAAGACGAAGCAAAGAAAAATGCTTTAGTAGTACTGGCATGAATAAGTTAATTTCATCGCATTAAACTCGCCCTGTAATCTATTTATGTAGGTAACATTCAAATTGCTTTTAAAATACCCGCCTAAACTTAAACTTTTTTAATAAGGCCCCAACCGACGCCCAGCCAGTATTAACTAGCAAACTTTGAGCGTAAAACAAGAAAAACCGACAGTATTTTTGAATTCGTTACGCCTTTTGAATTTGAAATAAGTGTTTAAAGATTAAAAAAGAAAAAAGTGAAACTCACCAAACGGACGTCACAATCACCAGGTGACACGGAAGTTCGAAAAATAAATTAAGAAAAGGAAATTAACACTGACATAATTTCGAACAATGGAAGAGATTCAAAACTTCGATAGTAACGGTCCGTCGAAGCGCGGAAACGACCGATCCAGTCTGCGGTCAGACGTAGACTGACTGAGGGCGAATACTGAGTATACATACTGAAACGTTTACAAACGTGTTTTACCCCATGCCTCAGGGTACCAGTTTACCGTATAACGCGTACCTCAGACTAAAAAGTTTATATTTCGCTTACTTTGCATTCAAGAAAAAGAAAAAAAAGCAAGGAAACTTTATTTAAACACTTTAAACGAGATCCATTGTTTTCTAGGGTCATGTCGACAACAGCTTAACAGCTTAATTAGTATTATCAAAGAAAGATATTTAGTTCAGTTAACTTAATAAAAGCATTTTGATGCTCGGCTACGAAAGGTGGTTTTGACTTGTTGGTAATTTTCAGTTTGTATTCATTTTTCCGACTAGTCAACAGTGCTGATCATTCGTATTCACTTATATTTGTCCGTTTGATAAGGTGTTATGAGTTTTGCTTACTGGTATTTACTTTTAATTGTAAATATTATGGAAAACTTATATTATTTTGCAGTTTTGTTAAGCGTTTAATACAACGATTGTTTTTATGGAGAGACCGAAATTTTTGACGTTTATTTAAAATTTTAAAATTTTTGTTTTTATTTCTTTTTGTATTTGTACGCTGCAAAGCAAACATGTAGAACACTATCTTATCACTGACATCTGTATCTATATTTTACTCATGTTTTTTTGACAAATAAATTATCTTATCTTTAAAAAAGTTTTAGAACAAAAGTCAACATTTCACTCGAATAATAGCGGTATTTAAATATCCGCTTTTAAAATAAAAAGGTATAAAACACGGTACATCTCTAGTCATTAAAGATACATACATATCAGTACAACAGACAACCTCGCTGGATTATAGCATTAGACCTTAATTTAAACGTAACATTACACAAAACTTCATAAATTATCACTGAAAATTTTTAATGTTTCCATTATAATACTTCAACCACTTTTTTTACATATTAAATTAAAAGAATGATCAAGCTTCAGCCCAAAGTTGACTTAATAAGTTTTCCCCTAAGGTCCAAAACGGAATGTTTGTTTGAAATTGCTTGGAAATTTTTAGGCTTACTGTGAGGATAGGACCCTTCTGAAAATAGTTTCTATCTGAAGCCTCACGGGTTAAATGTTCGCGTAGTGATATTCAGAGAAGAAAATAGATTCTTATCTTGTGCACGCTCTATCTTTTCGAAATTTCGCGTCTTGAAAATTCAAGGGGGATTACGCTTGCTTTTATCAGCTTTTATCTATGGCGTAAACGGTGTGAGGTAATGTGTATGAATTCATACGCAAAACGCCATAAAAATGCATATTTAATTGCAAACCAAAGGGTTAAATAAATAATAAATAAATAAATTGTTTATTTGCCAAAAAGAAAAGTGAACAAATTTACATTATAAATACTAAAGGGTACACACAGTCACGTTAGGAAACAAAAACAAAAATAGATAAGAATATTAAGTTTAGGTTTGAGGTACAGCGTGATTTGTTCAAGATTGCAGCTGGACCTCACACTAGGTTAAAATATAATATTCTTCAAATGTACTTATACAAACAAAACTGAGAATTCAAAGTAATTATGTTTTTTTGTGAGAGTCAGATAAATATACTACAATACTTTTTAAAAATAAGTAGGTTAAGGTCAAATATGAAAAATGCCCGTTTAAAAAAATTTTACCTAACTAATTTTTTCGGACATAGTACAATATATTTATCTAGTAACGTAACCTATCAAACTAATTATCGCATAGTCCTGAGATTATGGATGAAAATACCAAAAATTTTTTTGGTTATTTGCTAGTTTCGGTTGAGCTTCATTATTAGATAGTTCGCTAAATAGTTAAGGTAAGGTCAAACAGAACTAGCTCCTGCCACTTCGACTAGCGCCAAGTGGATAGAGTAGCCATTTATGTTTAAAAATAACAATAATAATAAAATTAGAACTAGTTCCTTCCAAAATAGTACTGTTATTTATTTACAATTACAATTCATTAATTTTGCATAAAATGTGGTAAAAAAGAAATTACAAAAAGTGGAAAAATACTATGGACCGCAAACTTTACCAGAAGCTGGCATGCAAAAATAATATAGGCACATATAAATATAAAAATAAGATTAAAATTGTCAAAAGTATTTGGGTAGCAACTAGTCATTAAAATATTCCTCCACCGAATAGAAGCATTTTGTATCAAGCAGTGTTTAAGATCCTTTTTAAAAACCTTTAGAATCAGTGATTTCTTGCCATCACTCAGCTTATTAAAAATCTTAATTGCCATTAGAAGACTATTCCTGCTGTACAGAGTTGTTGATATAGAAGGAACTGCTAGTCTGTGAGGTAATCTGTTTGCAAAATTACATGTGTCACTACGCTTTTTAAAGAGTTCCGGTTTCGTTTTTATAAATACGCACAGTTCATAAATATACAAACATGGGACGGTGAGCAGATTCAATTGCTTAAATAGTGGTCTACTCGAGGTGAGAGCATCAACATTGCGAATGAAGAATACCACCAATTTTTGTTTTTTATCTTAAAATATACTCAATTAAAAACAAAAAAATATGGTGAAAAATTTTTTTTGATACGTTTGATAGTTTCCGAGATACTGAATTATTTAGGTAGGCAAGTGACGCGGGGTCGCCGCACGCTGCTGTGACGTCACTCTGCAACGGTCGCTCAGTGCGCGCACCGCTCCCTTCCTCTATGTATGAAGTTTGCGTTGAAAATTTTAAAAATGACGAATCCAAAAACTAGAAAATCGTGCTCGTGTCAAAGTGCTTAAATACAACTACCAATATACCCGAAAAGTTATTTTTTACTGTTATATTTTTTAACCTTAAAGTCAAAAGAAATACATGAAAAGTATGATCCACCCAGACCCAAAGCCAAAAGTTGTGTCTATCACCTTCTCCTTATCTGATAACTTTTGCATAAACAGTAACGTCGTCGCCGTAGCTATTTCTAGCCAATCTAAAATAAAATAAATATGAGTTAACCGATACACATAAAAAATAAAAACCGGACAAGTGCGAGTCTGACTCTCGCGCAGAGGGCTTTGTCCACACCTACAAACAAACAATATTTTAAATTTTATCAACTTATTTTAAGATTTATAGATAACTTCTTAGAGATTTTCAAGTAATTTATATAAGCGAAGATCTATTTTCTGTATATATATTTGTTTAAGTTTTATGCCCAGTTTTCGGAAATAAGGAGTGAGGAGCATGGTAAAGGTGATGGTGTCAAAATCACTTATGTCATCAACTTTAATATAATGACACAATAACGACACTTAAGCGGTCATGGCACAGCGCTGCTTATGTGGTCGCATCGATCACGCAAATTAACTGACTACAGACACGGTCACAACTTGGATGGGCTTAAATATCAGTAACTATCACTAGATGGCAGTCGTCAAGCTATGTCGGAGGCGTTATAGGCAGCTTGGATGGACTGCTAGTCAAGTCCATCCAAGCTGTGACCGTGTTTGTAGTCAGTTAACCTGCGTGATCGACGCGACCACGTAAGCAGCGCTGAGCCATGACCGCTTCAGTGTCGTTATTGTGTCATTATATTACAGTTGATGACATAAGTGATTTTGACACCATCACTTTTACCTTGCCCCTCACTCCTTATTTCCGAAATATCAAGTTCATAAATATCATTATTACCTAAATTTTTCAATACTAGTAATGAAAAATAGGTATGTAGGTATATATGTATAGGTATCTTATAAGGATCAACAGATTTGTGATAAGAAAGAAAAAAATAAGTTGTAAGTACTTTTGCATTTTTAATGATTGTCTCGGCGGCCGCGGTAAAGAAATCGGAGTTATTTGAGAAATAGTAGCTTAACTCGTCTATTTAAGGAATCATTCGATTTTTCAATCAATTTTTAAAACTGTCATCGATTATACTTGTAACACTACTGTAACACCGATTCACATCAAAAAAACTACAGTTAGAAATGTTATTGTGGGCGAACGTAGGGACCATCCGATAGCAATGTATGTATGAAGAACACAGTACGGTGAGAGCGGCGAGTTGCGGTATGACGTCACGCGCGCTTGGCGCGCCCGAGCGAAGTATTTGAAAAAGGCGGAAACTAAAATTATCGTAACTTCAAAACTACTCGCTTGATTTAAATGAAACAAAAACAAGTGTATTTCTAGACATTTAGGCTACAAGGTGATAAAGTTTCAAGTGATTTAACGGACCCATTAACATTCTTCATTGCTCTGACACATTGCTTTTGAGCTATAAACACCCGGCTTACTTCGCATGAGTTACCTCAGAGAATAATTTCATATCGCAGCAGAGTGCCAACATAGCCGTGATATGCCTGAATAGCAACTTTTTTACTACTGATCTGTGATAATCGCCAAAGAGCATAGGCGACAGAGTTAATTTTCCCACAAATCTTATTTATATGCTCTGACCATGAACATTTATCGTCTATAGTAATACCTAAGAAATTTGTCTGGCGAGATTCAGTAATAGTTTGATTGTCAAAAGTAATATTTAAGGGTCGTTTATTGGAATTTTTATTAACAAATTGTATGTAAGTGGTTTTATTTAAATTAACATTAAGATTATTGCAGTGTAGCCAATATATTATGTTATTTATAGTTCTAATTATATCGTTATTATATGTGTTTATATCGGTGCATGGGATCACAACAGATACGTCGTCAGCAAAAAGTGTACAGTCATATTCTGTGATATCCGGGAGGTCATTTATATATATCAGGAATAATAAAGGGCCTAAGATACTGCCTTGCGGCACTCCTGATTTATTCAGTTCAGAATTGGATTTATAAATATTTAATTCGTTTCTTAAGTTCAGTTTTGTAATCTCGACATGTTGACTTCTATTACTTAAGTAACTCTTAAGCCACTGATTAGCTATACCTCTAATCCCGTAAGAATGGCATTTATTAAGCAGAATTTCATGTGAGACGTGATCTAACGCCTTACTCATGCCAAAAAACACCGCCGTGACTGATTTTCGTTTATCCATGTAAGACAATACTTTATTTGTGAGACAAAAAGCTGCTAATGATGTGCATTTACCTTTCTGAAAACCGTTCTGTTCTTGACGAATTATTTTAAATCGGTCTAAAAATGAACTTAAACGAATATGCATTGCTTTTTCAAATAATTTGGCTAATACGGATACCAGTGCTATTGGCCTATAGTTATCGACGTTTTCCCGACTACCCTTTTTGTAAAGTGGCTTAACAATAGATATTTTTAACGAGGATGGAAAGGTACCGGATGTTAATGACAAATTTATTAGATAGCTCAGTACGGGTGCGATGTGTAATTTGCTAGCTTTCAAGATTTTTGTTTGTAATTCGTCATAACCTGTAAAATTTGTTGACTTTAGAGAGTCAATAAGTTTTATTACTTCGTAAGTATCTGTTGGTGTCAAAAAAAAACTAGCGCAGTTAGTATTAATACTGTTAAAGTCACTTACCTTTTTATTTTTATTGTTACTACTACTTAAGTCCAAAAAATGTCTGTTAAATGTATTTGCAATGTTAGTGGGGTTAGTAATTTCGTCGTTATTAATTAATATGCTATCTATACCAGAAGTCAAAAGTGAGTTAGTAGTCTTATTTTTTATCACACCCCATGTCGCTTTGCAAATGTTTTTAGACTGAATTACAAATTTGGAATTAGCTATCTTCTGAGCATTGTTAATGCAACGCCTAAGAAGCTTAGAATAATTAATATATTGGGACTTGTTAGAATTATTTGGGTTTATGTAATACGTAAAACGTAAGTGTCTTTTAGTAACCGTCGATTTTTTAATACCCTTTGTGAACCAGTTTGAAGTTCTTATATGTGATCTAACCTTTACTCTTTTCATCGGAAAGCATAAGACATAAAATAATTTAAAAGACAAGACAAGAGCACTGCTCTTAAATTCAAAGAAGAAGAAGAATCAAAATTTGAAAAACATTCAGACATTCAAACCTTCAAGAAAAGAGCGTACTCCCATATCAAAGGCCGGCAACGCACTTGTGACTCCTCTGGTGTTGCGGGTGTCAATGGGC
Organism: Coleophora deauratella; assembly: GCA_958295455.1. Lineage (NCBI taxonomy): Eukaryota > Metazoa > Arthropoda > Insecta > Lepidoptera > Coleophoridae > Coleophora > Coleophora deauratella. Next base: position 3,813,560 of record OY282409.1, on the reverse strand, counting down.
GGCGGTAATCGCTTACCATCAGGTGATCCGTCTGCTCGTTTGCCACCTCTGCCATAAAAAAATATATCTGACAAAGCAGATATTCACAGGGTGACTGCTATATAGGGAAACTTCTTAACTGTCTGAACATATGGAACTGAACAACTTTTATTTATAACTTTGCAGGATTAGAAAACTTTTTATTATATCTATACTGCTTTTGAATCAAGCGTGTATAAGAGGCCATTATTCGGGTTAAAAGTGTCAACTTTTGTGTTAACACTTAAATAATATGACACTTACATCAAAGAATCTGAGAAACGACCAAAATGTTAAGACTCAACCGCACAAAAATGGACAGTCCAGCGATCGATTCGTATGTAGAGCCTTTTTGTCGTTAATTTAATAAGTGATTTCATCTGACCCTGTTAATAGCCTGAATAAATTCACATTCGCCATTATAAAGGGTGTTATAAACAGTGCGTTTGAAATTTTAAGGGGTTATTCGGAATCAAGTATATTATAGAATTGAACCATTGCTTTTAACCCTTCTAGTCGTATTATGAGCTCTGTAATGAATGAAAAAAGTATCTAAAAATACATATAAAAAATGAAATTAATTAAAATGGATTACGTGAATAAATCACCTACGGATGCGAGATAAGGCCGAGAAAATGGAACGTAAAAAATAAAGTTATGATTCTGAATTTATAACTTTTTTTTAAATCACCCGGCACTCAAGGTGATATAAACTATAATAAAACAGCAGCAAATAATTCTAGAATTAGTAACAAACAACAATATTCATTGCAAAAAATATTAGAAATTTCAGGGAAAAAGCCAGTTCTTCTATCTAAACCATATAATTTCCCAATAATCCAATTATAGGCTTTCCCACCACACAATAAGCGCGAATTTACGCGGAATCTAAATCAAAGAGAAGATACGAAATGCGAGCGCAAGAAAATCGACTTTCAATAAATTTTACACCCACAATACGCCTTGCTTTTGCAGCAGATTGTGTACTACAGGATGTGGAAAAAGTGAATTCAACATTGTTGTTAACATTATTATGAAATCATAAGATAACTGATAATTAAAAGGGGAACCCTTATTTTCGAAACAGTGTATCCGTGGACTTTTTATTGTAAGTTTTTGTTTGAGTGTTACTTACTTACTTACTCCGCTGGCTCAGCGACCCAAAGTGTGTCTTGGCCTCCGAGAAATACGAGAATTCACCACTGGTCTCAGTCTTATGCGACTGGCGAGTCGCTAGTAGCTATAGTGTTAGGACGTATAAATTTCACTTGCTAATTTAAAAAAAAAAACACTAAAGTATAAGCTGGCATTCTGTAGGAACTTAAAAATGTGATCTTACATATTTGATTGTTAAAAAAAGAAATATTGTTTTTATGAAGTCCGATCTATTTTTATTTCCTCGTCGTTAACAACCCCTATCGTCCCCACTGCAGGGGCACGGGTCTCTTCCCATACCTTGGGAAGCTTAGGCCATACTCCACACACGGGGGCCAAGTCCGGTTTGGTATTTATATCCTTATTAACAAAAACTATTGCCAATTTTAGTTATGTTCGTTTAGATTATTTTTTTGGTATTTCAAACGGATTCTAGCACCCTGTATAATATTATAAATATATATGTATACGAATGTTTGATTTTCAATGTACAAAGGTAATTTATGTATGTACGAAACACGGATAGGTTTAGCAGGCGTAGTCGTAACACCCCAGCCATTTTGCAAATATGAACGTAAATACATTACTCTTTTAGTGTTGTACCTAATGTTTGGTTTTTATCGATATTTTATCGATAACTCTCAAATCGACTACAGTATTTATAAATGATGAAACGCTATAATAGAAATACTATAACAAAATTAGGTGTAGCAAACGTTAACTGGAGCTTCTAATCATCTAGCTGCACAATAATTGCATTCTCCAGCATTCTCCATAAAAAATTGACCATACAACTGATCGATTTGTATGACGAATTCAAAGATTTTCTTGCGAATTCTGGAAAGTCATTGAACAAAAGTTCTTCAGTACGATGAGTATACGCTCCTGTTAATGGATCCGGCTAGTGATTGTAAATAGAAAAAAGAAACTTTTTTTTCACAATTTTGAAAAGACATAGTATCCTTTTTTTCTAGAAAACGAAAAATACAATTGAAATTGAATAAAACGTCAAAAGTGACGGTTTTTTTGTAATGTTAATTGATAAAATCAATTAAATTCTTCATTTATAAAAAATCTAAACCAAAACAAACCAAACAAGGATTCTAGAAATCCTGTCCCTCATATTATTGAGTGCCAACTATTTTCAGCTATTTGATTACTAAAATCAACAATAACGTTAGTTCCAAACGTTCAAAATTAATAAACAAAACATTGATGTATCAATTAATACTTATTAAACGATAATCACCTAAGGATATTTTTATTTTCATGAAAAAAAGCCGGCGCCAGAAAAATACTGTTTTTCTTTTTTCAACTTTTTTTTCACTTCAGAAAATAAAACGATTTTTTTACATCTCTAGGTCCAGCATCTATTTTGTTACAGCTTAGAGCTTATTTGTTTGGCAATGTGAGTATCATTGAACGATAAACAACACCATACTTGCTGTTTAATCCATCAATTTTTCTTCCGATAAACTTATGACACTGCCGCATCAGAACTCTACTGTGACAACGTACATTTCCGCATCAAAAAACATAGTCTTCAATTAATTCTACAAAATAATATATTTTTTAATATAGGTACATTTTTTTTATTTGGATTTCCTCAGAGTATGAACAGACTTACGTTCTGTATTGATAAATAAAATACTCTTATATATCGATAAAATCCTCGATGGTGAACCCATCTCTAACAGCCGCGTTTGCATAAAGGGTTTTATGAGGCACTGCTGTAGGCGCCTTAGGTTTTGTCATCCGTGACACGTGAGTGTTACTGCTTCACCCAGTGTCGTTACTGGCACTGCAAGCCAGAAGTACTCATTTCGGTAATGTCAAAGTTTATTCATTTCATAATGTGCGCTGAACCTGAAATTGCCTCTAAAGATATTGAATAGTGATGTCAAAAAGTCTAAGTTAAAATTTTTTTTATTTAAGTAGATGTTGTACACATACATTTAAATCGTCTTTTTGCATGCAAGAACGATTTCTTTTTATCCACAAATTATTAAGTCTTTGGTGACATTATCTCACCTGATGGTAACTGTTGATGATGCCGTAAGATGTAAGCCGGCTTATCAAGATGATCTCATCAACAAATAAACAAACAAGTAAACTAGCCAGGAGGGCTCAGAAAATTCCCAAAAAGCCACTAAATTGATACCTACCTCGCCACGAAGGCGGTTAATGGAGGAAGATGTTACCTAAGATTATTCCCAACTGAGTCTTATTACGACAAGAAAGAAAATTACCATAAAACCATAACGTAATTCTATGCTCACATACAGATACCGTCTACGCGGGCGAAGCCGCGGGCATAAACTAGTGACAACCAACAAACCATGATTCTAAGCTAAAAATGTAAAAGCACTCTTCTATTTTAAGGCCTTGTAATTGTATTAAAACAAAGACGAGTGGAAAAGGTTGCGGGAGGCTTTAACTTAGAATAAAATGAACAACTAGACAAACAATTTCAGTAAAACTTTTCATAATAATTAAAACTAACAAAATCTTATTAAATATTTCATTTTGAAATGAAAAACTCGCCCCAAGGAATCCATAATCATTTCGCGAAAAAGATTTGAAGTTGTTAAATTAGTCGACGGGGAAAATTTGTCGGGGCGGATTGTTTTGTATGTGAAATAAATAAAAGTTTTTGGGGAAGTTAGAAGAGCCAAAATAATATTGTATAATCGTTTTATTTAAGTCAGATCACGTATACCTAGTTTAAAATTTCACACTATACGTGTTAGATACACGTATTATACCTTATGATTACACGAGTGTATATAAGAATAACCGAACCAGGGTGAGTGGGGGGAAGCTGAAAAACGGGGTAAGACAAAAAGTTGCCCCTATCGCCTAATTCATGATGGTAATTTTAGTGCTGGCAACATTGTTCAAGCCGCATTTTGTTACGTCTGGCCACTCAGTTGGCAATTACCACTAGGAGTGCGTGGATGTGTGTTACGAATTAATTTATGTCAGGTGGTTTTTCTCATATCAAGTAGTCGATTTTTAATCTTACCCCGTCTTATATAACTTGGATTATCTTAGATCTACCTTAGGTACAAGAAACTATTTCAAACTTACCCCGTCACGCTTTAATCTTCCCCTGATTCATTTTTATGATAAAAGTATTTTATATGATCTTTTATTACAAATTGAGACAGCATTAACATAATGTTATAGACAGAATACAAAATGAAATTGTTGCTTTCTTACCTCTTACATTTTGTTTCAATAGAAGTCAATTACATTCTGTTTTACAAAGCTTTGAACATAACACTGCTCATCTCACTTAAAAAACATTCGATCTTCCCCCCACTCACCCCAAATTAAAAAAAAAACGACTACATTAAAATGTATCCTATGTCACTCTGGGGATCAAGACGAATCTAACGACATCTCTCAAGCTGAAATCCGTCAAGGCGCTTAGGCTACAGATTGTGTCAAAGAAATATACATACATACACTCGAAAAACATAACCCTCCTTCTGGCGCAGTCGGGTAAAAACAATAAAATAAATTTAAGGTGCGACGTAAACTCAATCTGAGCAGGTTGATGCATGATAATATAATATCGACCGTAAATCCATTCATTTTAAGTTCAGATTAGTGTGGGTACCATTAACCAATTAATACCAATTAATACAAAATACAGGGTTTATAGGATATTTTTTTTCATCAAAGTTTTTGTGATTTTAATGAATCTGATCATGGCAATTTGATTTGTATTGTTTCAAGTATGTTATATATTTTTTCCATCGTGATAGTTTTAATCATTATTTCAAGAATTTGAATTTAATATTGCGATTTGACGATACTTAGCGCCTTAATTCGCTTGTGACATGAATTGTTTTGGTGATGGTACGGAACCCTTGGGCGCGCGTGAGACGCGCACTTGACTGATTTATTTAACGTTTAATAAATTATCTTGCTTAAGTAGATATAATTCATTTTTCACGAGAAATGGTGCTTTCTCTCTTGAGAGTAATAAATTTTAAATTATAAAGGTGTACCTCGTTGGCGGCTGCCCTGCGGGCGAATAAAAACTTAATGAGGCGTATATTTCACGATGAAATTGGGTAGATAGGTACTTTCAACTCTTAGAAAACCAAACTTGTGGAAAGCCCTTTATGTTGGATATTTTGAAAATAGTTTTTGTTTTTAACTTCACGAACTGAACTTTCTAAGTTCACCGCTCTTGCGTTCTTAAAATCGTAGTAGCCTTAGTTTTTTTTAACACCAGCTGATTTTGAATTTTTTTATCTGTAATTGGATAAGCTTAGTAGATAAAATTGCTGCAGTGCATGTGTGGCGCTACGCGACTTGATCACAATCGTAATGAGCATTTTATGGTAGTCTTTGTGTCGCTGATTTATCTGACGCTCCTCTAATTTAATTCGACGTGTAAATTGCTTTTAATACATAAGCGTAATTCTTTGAATTGAATTTTGAAACGTTTTCTTAGAAAATAATACATAATAATTGACCACGCTGAATACGTTAAAAACAACCGACTTCAATCGCAACAACTCCAATTTTGCTATGTTTTTGTTGATTGTCTCAAAAACCGCTGAATCGATTTCGATAAAATTTATATGGGACCACCTGTGAAGTATACCCTTTTAAACAAAAAAAGAATTTTCCAAATCGGTTCAGGCGTCTTCGATAAATCGGTGAACATACATAAAAAAAAAGATTCCGACGAATTGAGAACCTCCTCCTTTTTTTGAATTCGGTTAAAAATAAGCCTCTGCATATTATTTACATTCTTAATTATTAGCTTTCACCAGTCGCATCGATCTCTTCCACAGGAATGAACGTTTACTGTTATCATAACGTCAAGATTATCTTTTGTATCTCTTCCAACGAAAATTGCAGTCTTGCGACATTAGATTGAGCTTGTAAAATACTAAATATTCTTGTAATTAAATAAAACAATTATAATCAGGGTTATATTTATTGTACAGTTGCATATAAACTTTGTACAAAAATCAGTTTTATTAACATTTCGTGATTCTATCCTTAATTATTTTTATATGTTACTAGATTTATACATTTCATTGTAATCTTAATTCATTTATACAGGACTAACAAGACAGGATCCGTAAGCTGGGATTTGTATACTCTTTAAAAATATGTCTGTCTTTTCTGTCCTATCTATGACTGCTCCAAAAATTTATCTATAAAGTTGATTGACAATTAATGGATCCTACACCACTTTATTAACACCCTGTTTACAATCATACCTTAAGGAAGGTACAGGCGCTATTTTAACTGGGGTTTTACTCATTAAACAACTTTCGACATCAACCGAGAATCAAAGTACTTTTCAAACATATAGGTAAGCTGATTTGTCGAAATAGCAGAGAATGTCTAGTTTTTTCTTCATAAAATGATTAGGTAAGGGTTTCTATAGGAAACTTGTGCAATTTGATGAATACAAGTCTCAGTTATTAAAAAGTGTCACATACTTTATTACACATACACAAGAGTCGCACCTCTTAGAGTTCATTTCTACATTCAGTACCTTTGAAACTGAATAAGTATAACTAAGTACGTCGTAACGGCTCCGATTATCTGAAAACAGAAAGTTTTAAGTTTTTTTTTAATCTTTAACACATTCCCTACGATACATAGCGAAAAGAGATCCCGTTGTCGGGCATAGCCGTCATAACTTATTCGTGTTTTTTTACGTTGCAGGAAATCTAGAGAACAGATGAAGTTTCTGGCAATCTAGCTTTGTTTTGTTTGAAAACATACAAATTGAAACATTCTGTATTATGTATGGATCTTAAGTTGAGCTAACAAGTTTTTTAACCAAACCCCAAGTTCTACTAAAGCTAAGGGTTTTTCTCTGTGTAAGAGAATGGGGAAGAAAACGCAAAGCTATTTGCAGATGGCGCTTCGGACGCTTGACTCATAACAACTTTCAATTTGTTCCGCGTTTTTTATTATCGAGGTATAATAAAATAGTTTCTTTTTCTGTAAAATTGTTAAATGGAAAATTTATGCGACTTGAACTTGAACTTGACTTTAACTTTTTTGACTTTGTTCCTTAATTAAAAGCGAAGCTCAAAATACATGATTGAAAACGTAAGTTTTCCCAGGTCTTCCTCATCCAAGAATCTTTAGGAAATTAATGATTTCCATTATTATTGCAACCAATCCCCACACAACGCGGCATTTTTTAAATAAATCTTATGTTTAGTTCACGTAAACAGTTTTTCTATACGTTTTGACAGTTAGTGATGATTGTTATGAGTCAAGCGATATCAGCGCCTCTATCGGCGAGTTCTGTCAGTTTTCTTCCCCATTGTTGATGTCGGAACAACGACTCGAGTTGCGATGGGAGCACCCCATTAGATGGCGCTGTCGTTTCAGAACCTCTAGTAGCAGTAGTTCGGTTGTTTGATGTTATATTGAAGCAGCTAAAGGTTTGGACCAGAAAACCGACTGCAACTTCGACTACCAGGAGAACAGCTTGAGTTTTGAAACTAGACCGTGCCGATAGATGGCCCTATCATCAAGAGGTTCTTACCGAAGCTACAAGTGGTCGGTCTAAGGTACACATTCCCAGTGGCGAGTAAGATACCGACTGCAGCATTAGCTGTCGCGAGAAAAGCTCGAGTCGAGACGGTAGCACGCCGGTAGATGGCGATGACATCATCAGCCTACAGACTAGGCCTTCTGTTCTCTTGCCCTGAAAAGAGAAGTAAACATATAGACTAACGTAATGAAAATGCGCAGAAATATTGTACTAACCGGAAGGAAATAACTTTTGTTTTATAACTTTTCTGAAATCGCAAAAGGACTTAACAACTAACAAAGAAAATGAACCAAAAGAAAATAGTGCTCTCGAGAATTCATTTATTTAAATATGATGATTTTTTTGCAAGGCTTTCTTATTTTATTGCGGCAAATCTTAAAAATCTCCTACTGTAATATTTATTTACAAATAGATTTTTTGCATTTCTTGCACCTTTCCTATACAACAGAATTAATAAAACAAGAAGCACATATGACCATAACTTGTATAATTGTAAAAGTATTGTGAAGATTTTTTTATAAAGCTTGAAAACGTGATATTATAAACTGTTCACTAATAATAAGTATAATTGTAGTTTATTATGATATTTTTAGTCCATAAGGAACTATGTCTGCAACTATTGCCTGAAGCACAGGTTTATCCTAGTTCAGGCACATAATACCTTTTGTAGTTTTAAATCTCTAGTAATTTATGTTTAATTCCACTTTTTATTCAGTAAACATTATTATTATTATATTATTATTATTGGCACACAGATTTACAGCATAGCAAACAAAATTCTAGCGTCCTTCATTTTTAAAGTCGGTTAAAAGTTCCTTTAGCTACGTTATTTTTACAAGCTACCGGCGTCCCTAACTGCCGAGGCTCTGGAATCTTCCCTCACCGCCCGGACTTGATAAGGGTGGTTTCCAATAAATATCAATTTCCTCACCTCCGCAATGGTGTAATGACAGGGCTCAACCACCACAAACAGTCGCAGCATATGCGTGGTACACCACAGGAACTGCAGCACTAAGAAGTGTATTCTGTTGGTTGACACAACTGAAACAAACGTAAATAAATATATAGGGTGACTTTAAATTAGTTCTTAGGGTGTGCACCCTTTGGTATCAAGAACTAATTTAAAGTCATTTAAAGTCACATGCACATGTGCTCGTGATAACAAACAACTTTCCCAAAGGAACCCATAGTCAAATCGCAAAAAAAATTTGGACTCTTCATACAAATCATTCAACTGACCGGCCAAATTAGTATGAAGAGTCAATGTTTTTTTTGCGATTTGACCATGGGTTCCTTTGAGAAAGTTGTTTGTTATCATGAGCACATGCACACCCTTTGGTATCAAGAGCTAATTTAAAGTCACCCTATAAAAGGTAAAGGGAGATACTTCCGCCAGGCGAGGTGGTATGCCTGGGGACCGGCCGTAGTTGGTGCATACGTCCGAAGAAGCTTCGTAAGCACGCTATATCGTAAAATTTTAAACCTTTAGCTGCTGTTTGTGATGTCGAATAAATTTATTTTCTTTCTTTCTTTCTTTTCTTTCCATACAAGCGGCGGTTCTGCGCCATCTGTGTGAATTTGTAGTGTAACGCAGGGTTCGCAAGATATATATCAATTGATATATATCGGATTAATGATATATATCTATTGATATTTATGCTTGATATATATTAATATTGATATTTATATTTTCCTAGCTTCTAAGAGCTGATTCTTAAAAATGAATATGCCAAATCCAAAGAATAAAGATATTATTATAAAAATAATAAATAAATGAGTTTAATTTAATTAACTATCTTCAAATTAGCAAAAATAAAATAAACATTTTAGATTCAGTTATTTCGAAAAAACATATCAGAGTACAACATTTGAATATTATTTTGATAAACATCTTCAAATTATCAAAGATACCTACATTTTAAATCCAGCTATTTCGAAAAAAACTTATTAGAGTAAGAAATTGAAATTAGTACCTATGTAATTTTGATAAATATCAAAAATATCGAAATATCGGATATACATCAAAAATATCTGATATTTTGAAATTTGTTGTAAATATCGGATATTTACGAACCCTGGTGTAACGTAACTTTGTATGTGGCGGTCGTGTTGTATATAGGACATAACAAGACTAATTAATTCAGAAACATTAGGTCTTTTCACTTAAATTTCAGTGCCGAATTCAGCACGGAAACAGCGTTGACATCGAAGTTTATCATATTCAGCATTTTTGACATTTCATAGCTGAATATTTGACAGAGTCATTTAATGTAGGCTAAGCAATATTATTGTTTAATTACATACCCACTTATCGTAAAGCACAGATATTATATGCGTCTCAAATAGAACCTAAACTCAAATGCCGACCTGTTCAAATCAGCTACGCGACAAACAATGTAATTTCACCCTTATTGTCCTACAATATCTGAAATCTTACTGATCTATCAAGAACAACTGAAATAGAAACTCACTGATCTCCATAATTAGGAAGTAAGGAGTGACTATTAGATGCAGCAGGGTAGACATGAGTATCACGACGAGGGGCAGCCCGTAGCTGTCGTCTATCCTGCGGACCACGTCGCAGAGGGCGCTGTGGAGGGCGGCCAGCCTTCTGACAGCTTCGCACGGCGGTATCATGAGACGAGGTTCACCGCTAACTGGAAAATAACACTTATTCAGTTGAAAACAAATAACATTTTCATCCTTTTATTTTTGATTTTTTTGGGTTGAAACGTGCTATGATTAAACATTTAAATCAAAAAGTACGTACGTATTTCTTTTCTCTATCTGATACTGGAACAGACATAAAGCCTTAGTGTTATCTTGAGTCATAAGGTTTTTTTAAATTTAGTTATCACCCAGTTGGCAATGCATGTCAGCGAGATTAGTTGAAATATTTGCTAAATCTGCAATTCATCAGGTGATACGTCTACTCGTTTGCCAGCTATGCGATATTATATCTATACATAAGATGCTAAGAACATACCGTACCGTACCGTACAAACGTAATTTTACTCATAAGACTGAACACAATTTTTGTTCGACAACTTAGGTGAAATCCCAAAAAAAAGCGTGAAAAATTTTCACCCAACCCGAAAAACTTGTGATTCAAGTCACAATTTCAGCTAACTTATAGAACAAAACCTTTTATGAGTAGAGTTACCAGATAATAAGTTTCTTATTTCTTATTCTTACAAATATACTGTCAGCTTTAATGGCTGTTTACCTGTTCGTCTTATAATTGCAGGGTGCTCTTTCCCCTGCATCGAGTCCACAAGCAGACTCACGTTGGCTGCCCGCGAGCCAGTCGGCGCCACGCGGATTGCGAAAATATTCAGCGACGATGGGTCTTTTGATGTCTCCACTGGCAAATTATGAAACATCATTTTTAACTAATATTGGTAACAGCTTTAGATTCAAGTCTTCATTCAACTGCTACTTCGAAGAAAAGTATTGCGCCAAAATATTTTAATATACAAACTGAAAATATTTATTGCTTTAACTGACGCAGGTTGGGACGCTTGGCATCATTGGCGTAGCTAGGGATTTTTTCTAGGGGGGGCCAGCAGCCGCACACATGCAATATCACAGCAATCCAGTCTTAGCAGAGGTGATAGTATGTAGGTGTAGGTATCTACCGTTCTCAGAAACTGTATCGTAGTTTTGTGATTAAAATATAATAAAAATAAACAATATTATTTCATGTGTACTGTTAATTTTTCTAGGGTTTCTAGGGGGGGCCAGGAGAAATCTAGGGGGGGCCAGGCCCCCCCTGCCCCCCCCCTAGCTACGCCCATGCTTGGCATCAAGATTAGTCGGAAGCTATGATCCTCTTCGGATCATAGAAACAGCATTGTACGGCAAAAAAGCGAACTTCTCAGTGAGTATACCTACATATAAAATTTCACTTGGTCTATGACTATCACTATCGCCTGCTGCAAGTTGCCGCCCCTTTCTGCTAGTAATTGTTACTTTGTTAGTGCTTGCTGTTCTGCAAACAGTTCCTAGGCAATTAGTGGTTAACATAATAACAGTTTTTCCTTTATAATTTTCCCATTTAAGTAGTAAGCTCTTCCTCCTCTGCAAACGATGAAAATGCTGAAGACAGAATCAGATTTACGAAACTCAGTAATGACTATCTTTTCTCAATGCCGGAACCCATCATTGCTACTAACATTTATGTTTGGCAGCAATATTTCGATAATATGGTCATAACCACAGTATAAGGAAATTATACAGTATGGACACTCCCTGCCGCTCTCTGAAGGCTACCTCACCCCCGCTGTGTGACCGATCTGTGACCATTTGTCAAGAGGTTGGCACAGTTCCAAAACAGTTCCAAAGCACAGTATTATAACCAAAGACAATTTTATTTTTTAAAGAAAAAACTAAGCATTCTAAGGCTATACAGTCTTGTCTGGTGTATACAGCCTTTACTTTATTTGTGAAAGTCTAGCTAATAATAAAGAACAATGAGGGCTAATTGAATCTAGATTCAACCCTTGTACATCACGCACACATTTACATGTGTATAAACATGAATGTCTTTGTAGTAAACAATGGCGCGAAATTTGTATGAAGTGTCCTGGGTGTGGGTCATAACCAAAGAAGTTTCATTTCGTCGCTGCGATGGGAGAGCGGGTAGCAAGTCTGTGGTTATAATTAATGGTCATAAGTAGTCATAACTATGAAAAGCCTTATAAAACCGAGCCCTAAAAGCTCACCCAAAATCGAACCTACAATATTTTTCATTACACTCACCTGGTACGGAGACATGTCTTGCAGTAAGTGCCAGTGCGCCGTTAACCGCTTGGAAGCGCGCGCGCAAAGACAGCGCTGTAAACGCGAACTGCAGCTCCAGGATCACCGCTACACACCACAGCAAGTAAAACCCGATGTAGTTCACGACCACCTCCCCTGAAAGGTAGAGTGGAAGAAGTTTTATATTTCAGCAGCGAGCGACTGGATAATTGGATAAACGTTAGGGTACTTTACTCTAAAGTGCTACATAGCCCTAGATCAGCTGGCCGACTAGACTTTAATGCCTCAAGCATTAAAGTTCACGATTGGCGACTGCGTACCAGAAGAGGTAATGTAGGTAAGCCTCTACTCGGTGGACCAATGGCCTGGTGAAGGTCGCGGGAGCTGCTGGATGCGGGTATTGAAAGGGCAGTCGTTGTGGAAATGCCTGGGAATGCTTTTGCTCAGAAGAGAACATCTTTTGGCTGATATAACGATGATGATGATAAAGAAGATGAAAATTACTTATAAAGAATATTTGGATTTAGGAAGGGGATCTTGTTAGTCTGCGAGATTGGACAATTTGGGAAATGGAATTTATAACACTGGACAGTTCGGTACACGTTCTTTGATTAAATATAAGAATATTTAGAATATAAGACTTTTTAAAAAAATTGTTGGAAGAAGTTTCTTTAAGGCCAGTCGTTTCTTCTCACTCCGCAAACACTTCCCGAAACGGCGGGTATACGAGTTCCAAGCGGTAGGAACCTCTTATTAGGTAGATAAAAGAATGACATTCGAAAAGTGTACAATGTTACCTACTTCGAATAAACTATTTACATTTTCTTCATTTTCATTTTCATTATACCGCAGATGGATTCATGGAGTGGCAAGTTTTATCGATAACAAGACACTGCTACCATGTCTTTGCTACCACGTACCTAGTTTACTAAACGATTCCAAGATTTGTTACTTTTTATTATTTAGTTAATACCTACACTGCCTGTCAAACCTCTGCGCCTGCATAGTGTAGAAGAAGAAGTCATCAGCAAGTAGCACGGAGAAGAAGATAAGTATTGCCAGTAGAAGTGCGCAGAGCTTGCGTTCCGTCACTACAGAGTATTGAGCGCCGATGCTGTTATCCACCTGGAATTCACAGAGTTCCTACAGAAAATCGTGACCCACACAAACATATAATTAAAATCTCTTGAAAATCTACAGGCCGATTCTAATAAAACTTTAACAGGTTAAAATATGACTCCATTTCAGTGCTAATGAGCCAATCCATACGAATAACTTTGCAACGGTGCATCACCAATTGATGTTATCAGCTGTGCTATTCGTGATAAAATCTGTACTGACAAAACCCACACCGTGGTCACGCAATGCATAAAGTTTTGCATTTTTAACATAAAACCGACCAACTGTGCCCGATTGATTTATTTGTACTACCGTGATAACGTACTCAAATTTTTAATACCTTCCAATAGCTTACGTATCTATGATAGTGCTCCATTGATAGCATCGTTGCAAATGACACTAAAATATTATAGACCAACACTATTGATTGAAAGATCATCTTAACTTACTGTAACTACATTATTCATAAAGTGAAGCAGCTTCTGCATCCGCCTCGGTGCTCCGTACACCCCAGCCCCAGCCGTTGCAACCACCACCAAAATGTCACAGGTTGACACCAGCTGTGCCATCCGAGATGACATTCTCACTGACAGGTCTACGCCGACGTTGATCTCGGCTACTAGACCGAGTATTGTGCATAACACTGAAAAACAGTATTTTTTTATGAAAGGGAAGTTGGTTTCTTACAAGAAATAATTGGCAGTTAGCGAGATAGTAGTTACCATAATTTCACATTTTATTAGCCATAAAATTAATGACATTATAGGGAGGATAAGATACTCTTAACAACGATGTCCACGCAAGCGAAGCGGAGCCACGGGCAAAATCTAATTATCAGCTGTGCTAATAACTAATAGGTACTATACAGGGTGTTAAAAAAGTGCGTTTGAAATTTTAAAGGGTTACTCAGTCTCAAGTACAGAACCCAGGAAAAATATTGAAAAAATCCGCTCTTCAATTATTTTTTTCAGATTCTCATACTAAATCTAAATAGTGAATCCAGAATTTGTATGAAAAACTGCAAAAAAAATTGAAGAGCGAATTTTTTTAATATTTTTCCTGGATTCTATACTTGATTCTGAGTAACCCCTTAAAATTTCAAACGCACTTTTTTTAACATCCTGTATATGTAATTTTTTGCTTATCGCTTATAAGTTAGAATAGTGCTAGTATAGCCGGCGGTGCTATACTAGCACTATTCTAACTTATAAGTATATAGTATATAGTGCGGCGGTAGCCGCCTCGGTTAGAAAATGTACTAGAAATGTATGAAAACCGCGCTAGCCCGTGTGCAAGGCTAGCGCGGTTGGCGGGCAACCGCGTACCAGGTGGTAGCCGCCGCGGCTACATACATTTCTAGTACATTTTCCAAACGCGGCGGCTACCGCCGCGGTTGGAAACCGCCTCCCGTGTGATAATCGCCTTGGGTGTGGTGAATTTGTTTATCTGTCTGTAGTCTTCGCAGCTCTCAAAACTGGCAGACCTATAAGAATGACGTTTTTTACTTGAAATCAGGTTTCATCACGGTGCGGTGGTTCTTAACTATGTTTGGCGAAAATTGGTTTCATGGTTCTTGTTTTATAAGACGTTTACCATCAGACTTTTAACTTTTTTTTTTATTAAAACTATAGTACATTTTACTACCTATATTTATGTACAGTTGCTTTAACAGTGATAACTGTAATGTAGTTTAAATATGTGAATGCTATACATGTGACCGCGAATGATGCTAAAGGCGACACAAAAGCAGCCACTGACCGTCGGAACGAATGAATGTGACTGTGTCATCAATAGTTATACAAGTTGATGATCAACTTACCTAATATAGTGACGAGAACGTAGCTGTATATACACATAGGGTTTGACAGGGAGACTGTGAAGCCGTTAGACCGCGGCTCGAAGCGGAGCGGAGCTAGGCCGAAAACACTGGATATCTGAAAGAAAAAATATTTTCAAAAAGGTTTTACAATTATTTATTAATATCACGTTTCAAATACCTATTAAAATATAATCTTTAGTGTAATATATTCTAATAGAATCATATTTCTAGAATATATCTCAATATCATAGTGTTAAGTTAATAATCGGTACATTTTTCTAGTCTGAACGATAAGTTATCCGCCTCCCCTACCCTACAACAGCGGTTAATTTAATGCTCTTGCTTAACCATGGGCCCGATGTTCCTACTTTATAGGATTTGGTTTGGTCGGTTAACTGGCTACCATCATTTAATTAAATTATTATATTAAACTAGCTTGTGCCCGCGGCTTCGCCCGCGCAGACTATAAAGTGGTTACACTATCCTATTACAATGTATAAAATATTGAAATAGTAAAGTCTGTTTGATCATCCGGGATTAATCTCAAAAATAACTGAGCCGAGAGGCCAGTATACATCGAGGGCGGGCCATCTAGGGAGTTGAAGAAAACGTCAAAAGGGAAGGAAAGGGACTGTCCGCAAACTGGAGATTAGAAGAGTTTCAGAGCAGAAAGGTTTTGTCGAAGGGTAGGGACATAAGACACCAAGGGGACATCAGAAAGAGAAGGAAGTTGTCGGTGTGGAAATCCTTGGGGCAGGCCTTTGTCCAGCAGTGAACGTCTTTCGGCTGATGATGAATAAACATCGGAAAAGAGCGAGGTGATTCGTAAGTCGATACCGACAATTAATTCTCTAGCGTGTCAAGATTCAAGAGAGAGTCTCTCTCAGCTTCAAGAGAGTTCAGTTAAGAATGTTGCCAGACTCACCCCACAACTCTAGGCAATACATATCTTGATTTTCCTTCACACGTAATTTAAATGAAAACCTATTTCGTTATAGTTATTTCATACTTTTCGTATTATCGACTTTTGCTTAGTAAACTCAGTTTTGAAACATTAATTCGTATTATTCTTCCAGTTTTCCGAATATCCTCTTATCAAAGACATATGTTTCATTACCGGTTTTTTTTATGTGGCATCCGTACCATTTACCACTACAAACGAGAAAAAATGACAAAACAACACTGTGTGTTTTTAGTTACAAACCCTCCCGCTCTCTCCAAACATATCCTTACTTTACATAAGTATACTATTTAGTGTAAACGGAGTATTTCTTTTAACCCTGTTCTCCACAGTGAGGTCTTGAGATGCCTAAAATCACTTTTGCAAACAACCCTTAGTATTCGCATTTCCGGGGTGGGCCTCTTCCCATGAAAAGATTAAGTTTACTCAATAGTGGGCCCAATTCCGGATTTGTAGAGGGTTTCAATTTGGAGTTAGTAGTAGCAAATCTTGAAATTATACAGAGTGTAAGGGACAGGTTTCCGAAAACTTTATGGGCTTGCTCAGTAGACGAAACAACAACTTTTCACACCCCATTTTTTCAGGCAACGAAAAATAAAATCGGCTTCTCCATACAAAATTATAAATTGTATGGAGAAGCCGATGTTTTTTCGTTTCTTGAAAAAAAATATTGTGGAAAGTTGTTCAGTTTCGTCTACTGAGCCAGCCCTTAAAGTTTTCGGAAACCTGTCCCTTACACCTTGTATAGGGTGACTTTAAATTAGTTCTTGATATCGAAGAGTATGCATGTGCTCATGATAACAAACAACTTTCCCTAAGGAACCCATACTCAAATTGCAAAATGAATTTTGGACTCTCCATACAAATTGATCAACTGACTGGCTAAATTAGTATGAAGAGTCCACATTTTTTTTGCGATTTGATTATGGGTTCTTTTACCAAGCTATGTGAAATATTATTCTTCCAGTTGTTGTAGAGTCCTAGTGAAATACCTGAAAAATTGTAACCGCGGCTTCTAATCATGAAACTGAAGAACTTTCCCCAAGGGATCTATGCTCAATTCGCAAAAGAAAATTTTGGAGTCCTCATACAAATTGATCAACTGAACCGCCAGTTTTCTATGGGAAGTCCAAAAAATATTTTGCAAACTAAATACAGGTTCCTTGGGGAAAGTTGTTGAGTTTCATGACTGCCGTACAAATTAAGAACACAGTAAGTGACAGATTTGGCGCGAATGATTTTCAACCTTATACGAAACGCGATACAAGGTTCAAAATCATTCGCGCCAAACTCTCACTTACTGTGTTCTCAATTTGTACGACAGATGAGCAGAAGCCATTGGTATTTTTTTTTTTCAGGTATTTCAGAAGGATCCTATATAGGTTGCATATCGTCACCTGAGTGCTTATTTGTCCAATCGACCATATTAACGAAAATTACTTTTAAATGTAGTTATCATAAAGTTTAAATTTCCCGTCGATTGATGTATGATTTTTATTATTTAGACCTTAAGAACATTAAAAATATAATTACCTGTTGAAAACGCAATCTGTAAGAAATGAACATTGAACAAATAAGCACTCAGGTGACGATATTTGTAGGTACTCTGTATTGCACGTAGATACGTACCCGGAGTATGAAAGCATGAGCGCCCCCCACTATGCAGTTGTCTGGTGATCGGCGGTGCTCCGTGTTGCTAAGTACCGGGGGTTCTGTTGCACCATCCAACTTCACTGAGTCTGGACCTGCAATCGAAAAAAGATTTTACTTTTTATTTTTGAAAAAAGGAGATTGTAATGTCTGCCATGGCATTCATTCAAAGATGGCCGACTCTAACGTTGTTCGGGTGCGGTCCGTATGGACTGGCCTGCTCCTAAATAACTAGTTTCTTATTACATTTTTTTTTCTTTTTACAATCCTTTATATTTCTTATAAGTACAATACTTTATATTTCTTATAATAATAACATCAATATTACTGACCATGTTTGATTAATTATTTAATCATTTAAAATCATAATCTTTAACATCATACGAAAACCCAATAGGTACCTTAATATCATCGAACGATCCAATGACCGTCAAATAAATTCTAGTTATAACTTTAAAGCGGTCTTCATACTAATTAAAACTATATAATTGTGATAGATAAGACAGTTTAATAACTTTGATCACACGTGTGTGCAACTTGATCGGTTCTGGCGATGCGTCGGCGTCGACACGTGTATGTATACCATGCATCAACATTGGTTACAGCCGTCTGATGCTCGAGGGTTTCAGTATGGTTTCAGTTTTACGTACAATATTATTGTATAGTGCAAGAAACTTATAAAGGTGCAGTGTAAATTGAAAATACGAGGTTTCCTTGAAAAGACTCCACTCATGAAAAAAGAAATTTGAGTCCATAGTGAAGTATATTTTTTCAAACATGTAAGAGATTTAATAATAATGTGCATTAGGTGGTAGGGCTACAAATTACTGTTTTTGTACCATTAATCATTTATAATATTTTTTTTCGTATTACATTTATAATTTCTTGAATTTTCCATACAAAATTGATAAAGTGCTCATTTCTCATTAAAGACGTAAAACAGATATTTTTGAGTTTGAATAATAGTGAAACCCTTCGATTTTTTTAATCAATTTTAAACGAATGTTGAAAGTATACATATCAAGTTTGGGAAATAACGTTGTTTATCTTTATCTAAAATACTTATTTAAAATAAAAATTAATAAACTCTCAACTATTAAATAGTTGGACATGTATAGCTGTCGTTGTAATTACCATAATATAAAGTCTATATAGAATCGCTTTATTATATAATATATTTTTCGTTCTTTCTTAATTGTATATAAGATACTCACCTACTATATTTAGTTATTGTTTGTAAGTTTGTGTAATTTGTTCATTTTTTCTATTTTTGTAAGTCTGTGTTCGGAATAAAGATTTATTCTATTCTATTCTATTCACTTGGGTACATAAGTATGTGAGAAAAGTATGGAATATAAACAAAACAAACACATGCATTTCCTGACATGACAACATTGTTTTGTTGTTCGTTGGAGGTTATTACGCCCATTATCTGTTGATATACCGATAACAGCACTGAATAGAGGTATAAACACTTCATTTTATTTGGTGCCCGAGATCGTAATCTTTGATTCATTATTTACTCCATCAAATTCTTTCCATTTAAATGTGCGTGCATTTGACTACACCTTACCTTATGAAAAGTGTAGTGAACCTATTCTACCTATTGCTCTTTTTTGTAGTACCTCAAAAGGAAAAAAGGAACCCTTATAGGATCACTTCGTTATCCGTCCGTCTGTCCGTCTATCCGTCTGTCTTTCTGTCTGTCTGTTTATCAAGACCCTTTTTCTTAGGAACTCGTAGACGTATTAAGTTAAAATTGTATTATTTATATTCACCGATTCATTTTCGTATTGGATATTTTGTATGAAAAAATGTTTTTTTTTTTAATGCTGTAATTTCCAAACCCAACTTCTTCAGAGAACTTGATCATTTAACTGAAAAATAAAACATATATTTTCACGATCACTTTAGTTTCTTCTCCATACATTTTAATATGGAACAAAAACCTAGATAATTTTCCACAAAATATTTTTTTTTCTCAAATCTAATCTTAGGATTGTTTTGCTATTCGAGATTTTTTATGTGTCTATATCAAAACAGGTAACATATATATTTTTTTTATTAAAATTCACCGATGTTTTTTTTTATACATTCCATGCGGTGTACTTTATGGTTTTCGGACTTTTTCCTTTACTTGTGCTATAAGCATTGCTCATTGCTAAATTTCAACATTCTAAGTCAACGGGAAGTACCCTATAGGTTTTGATTCCCATGCGAGTGTCCAAATATGCGGCTTAAACGGCCATATCTCTTGATTGCGTTGGCATAGAAGTTTTATTTTTTCACAACTTTAAGGGATTGCAGGCCTGAGTATTTGATATAAATTTCAACTTGATGCGTCTACGCGTTCCTGAGGAAAAGAGTCTTGACAGACAGACAGACGGACAGACGGACGGACAACGAAGTGATCCTATAAGGGTTCCTTTTTTCCTACTCTAAAAAACAACAATTACTTACAACAAAAAAACAACGAAACTGTGCTTGTACTTCGGTGAGCTCTTATAAGTGTACGCAGTGTACGTACGTGTTATCATAGAAAAAAAGTTTAGTTTTCACGCTACGATTAATATGAAAAGAGACCGTAACAAGAAAACTATGCTATGATGGATCACGGATATCTGTCAAATACCTAGGAACTATATTCATTCTTGACAAAAAGAATACCGAAATGCAAGACCACAAATCGAATAGTGACTGTTTTGAGTCGTACATTTTCCTATAGTAAATAAACTACGTAATTTACCGAAAAATTAAAAACTCGACTGCGTGGTATGGCACATCGGATCTAGATTAATCTAACATCACAGCTTACTCTGAAATCCATGAAAGTTAAATGCTTATACCTCAGATGCTGAACTTTTTCTCCAAGAAACCTGAACCTGAAACTGAATACTGAATTCTGAAAAAAATCAGTTTCAACAATTCTCAAATGCTTCATTCAGTTAATCCATCTACTTCCCCTGGCGCCGACTCTATAGAGCCTGGAGGTGCCCGAGCCCTCCCAATGACATTAACAGCGAAACTGAGCCCCCCCCCCCAATATTTTATATTAAAATACTGGTGCCGCTTGCGGCTCGCGCATTGTGGTCCCTCAACGATAATTACAAAAACGATATCCACACGGGCGACATCGTGGGTGAAAATATTAGGAAAAAAAAAAACGTATGAATTCTTATTTTTATGAAGTCGGCGCCCCTGTCAATTTCGTATGCGGGCAGTCGCATTCATGGTTTCCTTGAGGATAAGAGTTTAGTATGATGCGTAGAAACCACCATTAAAGTTTTCTCGAGAGGGCTTTTTTCACCCTGTATAACGGTTAGCGGAACCCTAAAACCGGCAACCAATAAGATGATTAACAGTGAAAGTAGGGTAAGGAACCGAACCCTATTAAAAATTATCGAGCAAACAGGGTGTGGCAAGTCATCGTAAACAGAATAACGAACCATTAACCTGTTTAAGGTAAACAGGTAAATTACTATGGTAATAAATAACCCAACCGATATATCAAAAAAACGATTGGACAGTTTATCAATCTAAGGAGTTAGGTGAATGAACGACTCCTCGCAAAATCAATCAAGCTGTTTTTGCACGCTATAACAATGAAACGGTTTTCAATAACCAAAAATAGATCACCAAGCCAATTCCTCCATAAATTGGGAGACCACAACCTGTAACATACAATTATACTTAAAATACATGAAACAAACAAGTAAATCTGTAAGTTCCAACAACAATGTGTTCCACATATTTTAATAATCAACAACGCTGAACACGTTAAAAAACCGACTTCAATCGTTATAGCTACAATTTAGCAATTTTTTTTTTGTTTTTGTTGATTTTTTCAAAAACCGCTGAATCAATTTAGATAAAATTTATATGAGACCACCTCTGAAGTATTACCTACCAAACATATAAAAAAACAACATACAGTCGAATTGAGAACCTCCTCCTTTTTTGAAGTCGGTTAAAAATAAAGGCTTAGTAATCAGTCTGTCATAGCTAACTCAGCTACTACCATAGTTATAGCTAGCTCTTAATCAATTGAAGTTAGAGAGGGAGAAGATATTTCCAATCTAGATTTATAATCTTTTGTGTTCACGACACAATAGGGTATTTTACTCTATACAAGAAAAAATCTAAAACTGCTTATTTACTGTTGTATTTGTAATACATAATCGATTTAATATGATTTCTATACAATAAAATGAGAAAAAACATTTTATTTTTGATTCACAAAAATCAAGTTTTTTAATCTGTTATTCAAATGTCTGAAACGACAGCCGCCATGCTGGTTGTCAGGTGACGTCACAATAGTGGTAATCAATGACATTTTGTTCGCGATATGTGTCTTAATTTTAGTACAGAGCTGTTTTATTTACTCCTGAAATGACGTCACGACCTAAGCATCATGGCGGCTATCGTTTTCGCGCGCTAATTGGCAATGGTAATTTAAAATGTATTTTTGGGGTACTTATAGGTTTCAAAAAAAAATTAAAAAAATATTTTTTACTTTTTCCCACCTAATGATCAATTTGAGATACTTTTCAAAAAATGGTGAAAAACCCTATTACGATCTTAGGTTGAAAAGCGAATGATGCTAGATAGAATAAGAAGCCGAATGAACCGAATAGAAGACCAATCCGGACTTGGCCCCCGTGCGTGGAGTAGGGCCTAACCTTCCCGAGGTATGGGAAGAGACCCGTGCCCCTGCTGCAGGGACGATATGGTTTGTTAACAACAAGAAGAAGATCAAGAAAATTGTTTGTTTGTTTGTTTGTTTGTAAACTCTTTATTGATAAAATAAAATATGTACAAAACATATATATGTCAAAATTATGTTAGATATTTATTTAATTATCCAGTATGTTTTTATCCAAAACTGGTAAGCATTATAAATCACAAGTGACGGTGACAGCTCTGAAGACAGCACAAACAAGACTGTCCTACTTCCAATTAAAGTTAACGATTAAAAGTTTGCTTATTACAACTGTGCACATCTGCTAGAGGGACTGTTGTTTTTCTTATTAAACTTGTAACGTCGTGGGCTGGTTCAAGTTTTTTTATACCCAACGTAAGAAAAACAGAAGTTTTGTTTGGTTTTAGTTTGTGACTTATGTATGTCTGTGTATTTGTCGGTGGGATTGTAGCTCTTAAATGAGGCAAATGGTTATGCGTTTTTTTACGTGCAAGAAGATTTCATCGCAGTGGTTGTACGTGTGGTGAAAATCTGTTGAGTGATTTTCGAGTTATGCGACTTTTGCTGTCAGGGTTGGAATTTTTATAATTTTAGCTCAGTAATAGATAATTTATAATAATAATTATTATTAATTATTAATGAAATCTGAATATTGACGTCTGTATTTTTATTTTGATAAATTCGATGCGGTACATTAGTAAATCGTTTATTTTTTAAAGCAGGTAATTATTTTGAGTAACTGTGATTTCACGGAATTATTATACAATATAATACATAACTAATATATTGTGCTTACCAATCAACTCTCTGACATACATCGGAGTCACTTTGTAGTCGAACTGCTTGAGAACATTCCAACCATTTTGAAACATATTGAATTTAGGACAATTTCATACTATGATATGAATTTCAATAACCGGCTAGGATATTACATATTATATAATAGATATTATATAATAGATATTATATGTAAGTATAGGTAGTGTTTAAAATTAAACAGGAACAAACCGAAAATTCACATCGACTTTTTTTAAACTTAATATTTTTGCCAAAAAAAGCTATGCAATGAAACAAAAATTATCGCGGAATACAAAATCACATGTATATTAAAAATCTTAAGTAAAATAAACAAAAGGTATCGCCTAAGTTCTCAAAGCAAGGTCTTCATCTACCGCGATATAATGATCAACCGTGTTCAAGAACTCTACGCGATAACGACAGAAAAATTATACTACCAAATAAACTCATAAAGTTCTTTCGAAAATCATAAAAGTTTCAAAGTGTCAGTAAATTGATATAATTTGTTTAAGCACACTACACACGGCAGTTTACGACAAAACTGAATAAATCTTGTTTTCATTTTTTTTTAAAGTCGCCGTGAGTACCAGGTCTACGCTGTGACAACCGCTCGCTCTGACAACAGGACAGCCTATTATGAATCCCGTAAGAGTGAAAGAGAAGGCACATGGCGGTTGCTGTCTTACTCGCTGACATGGAAGGCCCTACGATTTATTCCAAACAACGTTTGTAGCTTGATACCGTTGCTTTGAGACTACGAAGACGCGTAGCAATCTTGGGCGAGACCCTTTCGGCCGCGTACGTAACCGGAGGTTCGTAACCATAATAATTATGTTTTATATGATACCAGTTGCGAACAAAGCCTTTTTTTTACTTGCACGAAACCGTGTTTTTTTCTTTCGTAACTGGTTACGAATAAAATAAAGTTGTGTGTTGTACGATACTCTGACCACAATCCTGCCATCCCTAATATTATTAAAATATAATTATGTATAATATAAAGTATCATTTAATTTTTTTTTTTTTTTATGTGATAAGGAAGGCAAACGAGCAAGTGGGTCACCTGATGGTAAGTGATCACCACTGCCCATAGACACCTGCAACCCCGGAGGGGATTGCAGATGCGTTGCCAACCAATTCTAATTCAGAATTAGAATAAAATAACAACAAACAACATATCACAAACATAACATAACATATTCAATTAACTTAAAAATAATATAGTAAAATAATAAAATAACATAAAATAGTTACACCTCTCGAACACAAAGAACTCAAATTAATATTAAGGGTTCAATGAAATAATGACGAATGTCCTAAATTATATTTTTTCTAAGTAAGTACAACATTCGGACGCTTGATTTATGCAGTTAGTTATCTCGCTTAAAAACTCAGCAGTATCGCTTACAGTCCCAATATAAATACGTTTTCAAAAATTTGATACACGGCTAGAACGCTCAGCGTCACACGTGTTCACGGTGTATGTACGTTTGTCTGATACCATCTGTAGTCAAAACTGCTTGATGGAAATTGAAATGCGAGGTGTCTTGATTCTGAGACTGAAATAGGTGACATTTAATGCAGTTATAATAAGTATATATTTATCACTTACTTGGTTTTTTATAATATTTTAAGGTTATTATTATTTTATATAACTTTTTAATTTTAAAATCTAAATATAAATTAAATTTAAAATAAAAAAAACACTTGTTTCTACTCACACTATACACGGCTGTTACGAGTCATAAATAATTTTCTTATTCCAAAATTTAATGATCTTTTGAGTAGATCTAGCTCTAGCTTTTTTGCTTTATCATAAGGATTTTTATTTAAAAAAAAAAACATTCATTTAATTAAAGTACAAAATTAAACACACTATGCATTAATCTAATGGCTCAAAGACTATATTAAATAAAAACATTAAACTTCCATTAAAAGAAGAAAAAGTTTTCCTAAATTGAACATTAATATATTTATTAACTCATTAGGCACTTTAGGGTTCTACATCTAGTAGGGTTCCAAAAGGAAACCATTTCTGTCTAATATTATCTCTTTTCCAGAAAATTCGTAAAAATATAATTAAATTTTACTTAGTCCATGACGCCAAAGCCATTTCTAAATTACGTCAAAATAATTTAAATTTTCGCGAGTTGCTCGTTTATAACAAAATTTTCAATATTTTGTAAGGTTCTTTGTGAAAAAGTTTTTCAATATCGTTCAATCTCAGTTTGAGCCTGAAGTTCAAAATATCTTTATTACAACAATTCCTTTAAGAATTAAGTTACAAAAGGATATGAGAGACAATGGGCAATCTTACAGATAACAATTTCTTCCACGCAACCTTTGGGGTTATTAAGGATAGGTAACTGTTAAATAAGATAAGATGCAGCAATAAAGAAAAAAAAACTTTTGAAAAATACATACTTACATAGGTATCAATATATTCTGTCATATTAGTGATGTAATATAATAGAAATGAAATCTTAATTGAAAGAATAAGTTTTTGTTTTTAAGCATAGATATTTGATAGAGTTTCTTAAAAATAGTTATTTGTTAAACGGAGAGCAAAGTAACTTTTGTTGAGTTTTGAAAAGTATCTCAAATTGGTGATTGCAGACACCAAAATATATTTTTTTCATTTTTCAAAAGCAATGAATTGTAATTCACCATTTCAAATTACAAACTAAAAAAATGTTGCCATTAAGTATTCAAAACATTTTTTTTTCGCTGAGTGAAAAAAAATATTTTTTTTACAGTTTTTAAGCAACAATGGAGCGCTTTTAAGCTAGTGACTCGAAATAGCTTTTATTTCATAAAGCTTCATATGATGGCTTATTTATATTTAATTTGACATGTGACATGAAACATGGAGTCACAGGGTAAGGTTAAAGAACTTCTAAATCTCTTGAATGAACGTGAAGGTAAGTCGAGTGTTGCCGTTATTTGTAATTTACTTATTTTTCGAAATTGAAAATGTTATTATGACTTACTGTTAGGAAAAAGGTCGTATTAGTGACTTACCGGCTGATCAGGTATTTTCTTTGACAGTGATGGATACAATTTTGAGCTTTCGAAGGCGAAATATAATATAATGTTATCGACTGTTCCTCTTTTTTTTAAAGCGCCTATTTTTTTAAGAGTACGATATTTATCTGTTTCTGGGGTTTGAGACAAAGGAAACTTATCCTTTCGTTCGTCCATCCTTTTCTTTGCTATATCTCAGCATCCTCGCCCGTCGCTTAATAGAATATTATTGTCCTTATAAATATCTGAAAAAAAAAACACCACGGCCTCTACTTATAAAACTGAACAACTTTCCTCGCAAGAAAGCTATACTGAACACGCAAAAAGAAGACTTCTCATACTACTCTCATAGATATCAACTACTCTGCCAATTTCGTATGAAAAGTCCAAAAAATTTAGCCGCATTGAGTACCTATTTCTTTCTTTCTTGGAACTAAAACAAGGCTAGACATCACAAATCACTACGCAACATAGTAGACAATAATTTACCTCCACACTCCACAAACGTATTTTTATCAAGGCCTTTAAGGCTATTGACAAGACTGTTTGTGAAGAAATAGAGGTAACTTTTTGTAACAATATTTGACTGAATTGATAAGTGCACCTTTAGTCAAAGGACGCGACCGACAAAAGTTTTATCTAATTAACCCTTTTATGTGAAGGCGAGTAGGTAGTTAGTTTGGGTCAGTGCCGGCTTTACCTATGGTGCAGGGTGCGTAATGCACACGGGCGCAGGGTCTTAGGGGGCGCCGAGCGCCGCCCGCGACTCCTTCAAAGAGCATGCGTCACTTACGGCGCCGGCGGTCTCAAAGATGCTGCGCCCGCTAACACGGGCCGACACCGGGCGGCCAAATATATTCTACAAAATATCATTGCGGGCGGGCGGGCGGGCGGTAGCAATGAAAGGCGCGCCACGAGCGGCTCCTTTAAAACCACAGCGACCGGTCCTGTGCTGTCCGCATCCAGCGGCTTCCCGCAACCTTCACCAGGTGTCGTCGGTTAACCGAGTGGGAGGTCTACCTACACTGCGTCTCTCAGCATCTGACTGATATACATACTGTTTCCATTCCATTCCAATTATTCCTGGTTTTTTCTTATTCTCTGGATTGTTTAGTTACATACAACGAAAGAAATTCAGTGATGTTTTAACCCTATTCTTGACCTTGGCTGTTGGTTCGATTTCCGGCGGAATCCAGCTTTGTAGGTCTCGGCGTGGTTGGTGGTAGAGTACTTTCTGAGCCAAATCAGGCTAGCTACTCAATTTTCTCTGACTACCTAAAAGTATCACCCAGATACAGAACAGGTCTGTTCTGTATCTGCGTGATACTTTTAGGTAGTCAGGATGAAATCGGATGACCACACAAATGTTTAGTCACGAATGTTTCAATAAGTAAATAAACATTTTGCGCGACGAACACCGACCGCCAACGCAATGGTAACATAACTGTATTTAGATTTTTATTCCGATTTTCGTTTCCGACCGCAAAAGCCTTTGGGCATTGCTGATCTCGGTGTATTTTAGGACTTGTGTAAATTTTTTGATCAGCGGTTTAGCCATATTTTTGGCGATTTCATGAAAATTCTTTATTTATTTTATTTTATATTTATTAGGAAAACTTACAGCTGAATGTTAACTATAAATTAAATTAACTATAGGCCAACCTATTCTGTTGACAAGTTTTTTACCGATATATAAAAAAGAGCTTGTACAGTGAAAGCAGATTGACAACAGAATTATAAAACAAAGGTTGTCCTTTTTTGATAGGAGGAAAGCCTCAGTATATAAGCGATTGTAGAAAATTTAAAGAAGGTAAGATGTTTTTATATCTTTATTTATGCCAATATCATCTCTATAATTTCGTTACCACATATTTATGTACTTGATAATACTTATTTTATTTTTGCTTATACTGCTTTCGTGACAATAGATCTAGGATTTGGTGGATGGTCACCGGGGAACTCTGAACCGAGCACCCAATAAAAAAAACATCTTTCAATCTCAAACATGGAGATTTATTATAAGAAAACACGACCTTGCCTAAAAGTTGGGATCGCGCCAATAGTCTCTCCGTATCTAGATACAGTCGGATTTTTACACACTGCCTCCTTGCGACTTATTTTATCTTCGGCACAAGGAAAAAAGAGATATTGAGACTCCGTATAAAGAGTCTCTGTATTAAGTCTTCTACCCATGAATGAATTGAAATGAACGTTCTCCAAGGAGCCAGTCCTCAGGTTTTGCAGTTTTCCAAAAACTGAGTATAGGTTCCGTGGAGATAGCTTTTTAGTTTCATGAGAAGAAGCCGTGATTAATGATTTTTTCATTTATTTTAGAGAAGGACCCCATATTAAAGACTTCTATTATAGAAGTTTACCCTGTACATATAGCGACATCTAACTATGTACGTATAAGTTCAGCAAAAATTGAAGTAAAATAGTAAACTAATGAAAGCTACGCATTGAGGAAGCGGTAAACATACGTGCGAAAAGGTACAAGTAATGCAATTCAACGCCTTCACAATGCCTGTGAAAATGAGCTTTTGCTTTGTGTAATTTCTGCAAAACGAGCACACGTGTTTGAGTTAGTTTCTTTCTTTCTCGCTCATATACACAAGGCGAGGTATCAATCTATCCCGTTTCGACTTTGTACGTACATACGACGACACAATATATTCCACCCCTTATTTTTCCATAATTACGCTGGGTTCAGTGCTGAGAATTGAGGGACAGTGCAGATTGTGCGCTTCATAACGCACTCATAAATGACAAAATAAAAATGTGATTCGTTACAGTAAAACCCAATGTGAATTAATTCTATGGATATAATAAATGTAATATGTATTTAGTACTGCATACAAATTAATTGTACTTCTCAGGTTTCAAGAGTAAATTAAATCAATGTGGTTTAGCTGCAAAGCATAGGAAACTACTTCTGAAATAATATAAAAAAGACTTGATGTCTTATAAAATAGGTATCAAATAATTGTACTACATGTTTTTGCAAATCATAACTTTTCAAAACAAGAAACTGTGAATAATCAAAATAGTATTAAGTTTTAAAGTTTTAATTAAAACTATTTTAATTTATATTGTGGTATAATACGTGACGTTATCTACCTTGCCACATCAAAGCTTAGATTCAATAAGCCTACCCTTACCCGTATTATGGACTTCTACCTATTAAAAGCTGAACGCGACGTATTGTGTCTGAAGGTAAAATCTGCCCTCATACGAGATAAGGCCGCAAATATATTGAATTTCCGTATACTTTGCGGCTATCTTCCTTATGAAGGTAGAAATACAATATCAACCACAAAGGGATGGAAACCGTCTCTGCGTCTGGTGGTCTGAGATTAGCATGGAATCTCAACTTTGGTAATAAATATGTTTGTTAGATCGGTGTAAGATAATACTCGAACGTAAACCAACTGTGACACGTAAACAACCCATTATACGAGAATGTAGATCTCCCTTAATTATTTTGATCATGCCAGGATACAATTTATTGTTATTTATGAAATACTAGCTTCCGCCCGCGACTTCGTCTGCATGGATTTCAGAATGGGTATCATTTAAACGGTTAGCAAAATATTCGTATTTTGGTGAGCAATAAAATGTATTTGGTCGGCAAAAATTACTTAGTTGGTCGGCAACTTATGGCCAGCAAACATTTCAGATTCAATCAGCAGTTACTCGTAATGTCATACTGGACTACTCAATTTTTTTTTGGTTAGCCAATTAAATAAATTGGTTGCATTGAGTGAGCCACAATTAATCCAGTTTTGGTAAGCACTCAGATTAACAGAAATTTTATTTTATTTAGCAATTAAAAATCGGCAAACCATTTAATTACTTCTCTTTCAGAATTGAGTCCAGAGAGGCATAAAATGTTAAGGCAGCGCCATCTAGTAACAAAATAAAAATTTAAGTTTTTAGCCATTCCTCCGCGAACCTTCGAGTTTTCCGGGATAAAAAGTATCATATGTATTAGCCGAGTACTTTATCTATCTACCTACCAAATTTCATCCAAATCCGTTCTGTAGTTTCGCCGTGAAAGTGAAACAAACAAACATCCATACTTTCGCATTTATAATATTAGTGAGACTTAATATTTTAAGGTATTAAACATATTAAGTTTAGAATTATTATTAAATATTATCTTACTACAAACTACTCCAAAAAGTTTTTCGAAGTTTCCTCCACCCATAGGTTGTCTGGAAGAGATCACTCTTTATCGATGAGACCGCCTACCTGTATAACTTTTTTATGTATAATGTTTATATTTCCCATTTTATTTTGTGTATTAAAGTGTTTTTAGAAACGTGGAAATGTGTTTATTTGTCTGTTTACTTCTTCTTGACGCCTCTACGCCTTAACAAATCTTGGCAAAATTAGGCATCTACATAATTATTACCCTGTGAGACTGATTATGACATTGAGTATCTTTTCCTGAAATGTCCCACGCAATTCCTTAAGTTTCCCACGGGTAACAAAAATTGTCAGCAAGTGAATTTTCTGCCAGCAAAGCTATATAGTTCATTCCAATCAAAAAAAGCAAAAGGTAAACAAACTTATTAGGCAACTAACGTTGACATGTGTTAGTTCCATTGTAAGTTTGTTCACCTTTTATTTTTCTTGATTAGAACAAGGTATAGTTGATATTATGCCATACAAATCTTGATTCACTATTTTCAGGTTTAGTATGGGAAACTGAAAAAAAATTTTGATCGCATTTTTAAATTATTTTTATTGTATTCCATGCTGGATTTTGAGTTAAAATTTAAAACGCACTTTTTGAACACCCCGTTTTTGCTTATGCAAAATTTATTTACTTACTGAAGTTAATTACCAGCTTATAATGTACCTACAAAAGCCTATACAGTACTTCTTTACAAAAGTGAAGCCATCAGATGTAAATACAGTATATAAATAAATTTGGTGGTACATTTTAACATATATGCTTTTAACAGTTAATCATGACATAGCGTGTTACTTAATAAATGTTCTACAATCAGTGGTTGTGTCAGTACACGAAGCTCTGTGAAGGTCACGTTAGTACCTAGCTAATAAGTTGAATAGGGATTTTCACCAGTTTTTGAAAAATATCTCAAATTGATCATTAGGTGGAAAAAAGTCAAAAAAAAATTTTTTTTTTGAAACTTAAAGTACCCCAAAAACATTTTTTAAATTACCATTCCCAATTAGCGCGCGAAAACGCAAGCCGCTATGATGTTTAGGTCGTGACGTCATTTCAGGAGTAAACAAAACAGCTCTGTACTAAAATTTTGACACATATTGTGTACAAAATGTCATTGTTTACCACTATTGTGACGTCACATGACAACCAGCATGGCGCCTGTCGTTTCAGATATTTGAATAACAGATTAAAAAACTAGATTTTTTTAAGTCAAAAATAAAATGTTTTTTCTCATTTTACAATATAGAAATCATATTAATTCGATTACTTATTACAAATACCACAGTAAATAAGCAGTTTTATTTTTTTTCTTGTATAGAGTAAAATACCCTATTGTGCACAGGGTGTAGATAAAAAGAAAGCTCGTACTGTTTGCCATCTTAACATAAATCAGTTTAATAATTTGCAGATAATTATAATAACATATATCCTTTATTCATCCGCAATAGGTCAGCCTCATTCAAATTGGTCCACCCCTTTAAAAGCTACAAAAACACAGACAAACACATAGTCTTTAGACTTTTAACATCCCTCGGAAGGCCTCCATCCAAGAATCACTAACTAGTGCTGGCTTTGACCATTTGAAGACATGGCTGCCAGGTGATAACATAGCCAAAAGCATTTGATTGGACGAAAACTGCTTCCGGACTACAATATTAAATTCCTAAATTCTTATAATTGTTGAATTGCTGCCATACAGGGTTACTTTCGTCTCACCCTTATGACTTTGACAGTAAGTATGTGTTACTTAGGTCTCAACCAAATGACTTTGACCGTAAGTACAATATGTACATACATAAATTTCGTTACACCTTGTATAGTGGTCGGCCTCCAAAAAGCGGATTTATCAATTTGCACGTTATTTCAGACACCTACGTACGCATTAATCAAATGTAAACAAAAGCGCATCGGGATTAGGCGGCGACCCGTTGATCAATCGATTGTTTTATATCGCGCATATCGTGGTGACGTGGATAAATAAATATTATATGTATTAATTCATTTTAATTTAATATTTGTTTATGATTTTTCTGTTATGATTTTTAATAATTTGGCCAATTTAGTAAAAAACATTTAAACATGATCACTAGAAATCTTAAGATAATTCAGAAAATATACGTATATCTAAGGCAAGATGGACGAATATGAAAACATACTCCATTTTGGATTCGTCATTAAACCATCGTTAAAGTTAATACAGACTTAATCAAACATATGAAACACACACTTTTTTATGTACACCTATTAATTTGCAGAAAGTGTCACTCGTCTTAGTTTTGTGAAAAAAATTAACTTAGCTACTGTAAGGTTGGTTGGAAGAAATCCCTAAGTCCCTTTACACCACATAAATTTGTTCGTCATTTTTTAGCTAGGCAAGCTTACAATTTTGTGTATTTGTGTCGTGTTACTATGAACAATAAAAGAGTAGAAAGTGTAAAAGGGTTTTTGTTATTTGTCTTAGTTAATTTCATGTTTTGTACAACACATGTTTCAAATAAAGAAACATCCAGAAATAATAAGCCTCCTTCAGCAGCAGTGGGTAAGAATTAATCCGTCGGTTCTGACGCTAAAATAAAAATCACAAATTCCTAACACAATTGCATCAATCGACTACAGCGTAATGATTTAAATAAAATTATATTTTGTTTCTTTTTTTACAAGATAATAATGAAAAATAAAATTCTACAACAATGTAAGTTACATTTTAACCAAAGATTTTTCGTACACTTCAATAGAAAAAATATCACAAAGTCTTGAATACTAAGACATTTACAAACAACAAGTTACTTACCCA
Organism: Coleophora deauratella; assembly: GCA_958295455.1. Taxonomy (NCBI): domain Eukaryota; kingdom Metazoa; phylum Arthropoda; class Insecta; order Lepidoptera; family Coleophoridae; genus Coleophora; species Coleophora deauratella. The sequence goes on along the minus strand of OY282409.1, from coordinate 3,780,011 downwards.
TGTTGAGCAATCTTAGAAACCTAATCCAAACATGGAAAAAAAATGGGATTCTTTAAAAGTAACAAAATAGCATTGAATCACATGTTTAGTACTAGGATAGCAGAACGCACGTGGTTATCAGACGCGGCTGAAACCGATACTACCGTATAACCGGACGGACTGCCGGGATGAGATAGAATAATAAATAAATATTATGTAATGAACTCAGTTCTCTATCATTTCATGGATATTAGATATTTTCGGATATAAATTAATATGATTTGATAATTACACAAAAGAACGTGTCCCAAAATTTGTAAGATGACAGAGAACTGAGAAGTATTTGTTCAAACGAACCGGTTTCAGAGGTGTTTACCGTCGAAGCACAAATAGAGTTTCAATTTTGAATTTCGGTTTACTTGAAAATGAAAATATTTTTATTCGAAGTAAGTAGCAGTGTACACTTTTCGAAGTTCATTCTTTTGTCTTCCTAATACGAGGTTTCTACCACCCGATAATTGTAAACCCACCGTTTCGGGAAGTGTTTGCGGAGTGAGAAGAAACGACGACGGGTCCAAAGAAACTTCCTCCAACACATTTTTTTAAACGTCATCTTATGGTTAATTTTAGGTCAAGAGATAAAAGGAATTTCATTTACAAACTAACAATTACGTTATGCCAATGACAAGAGCAGGCCAGTTCACACGGATAGCACCCGATCACGAGTATTAACGCGAGAGTCAGCCATCGCTCCTCTCAACCATATTTGAGGGAAGGAACTTTATCACAAAACTAGATTTTTCCCATGTTGGTACAGTTAATTTTGGCATATGTCAGTTTGACAAAAGTGAAAGCTTCTCGGCTGTTCACCCAACAACTACGCTTCATCGCAATCGGATGATTGATATACGAACCAATATGACACATTGTCGGCACAAACTAATAAAGGACATTAATTTTATGATGGTCCTGGTTTCCCTATTCATCATCATCCCTTCAAAGTGCTACTCATGTTTCTGAATAACTTTCCCTAAATAAACCTACGTAATTCACAAAAACTAAATGTAATTTTCATACATACAAAGATACTAATTCAGTTTAACGAATTGCTTAAAAACTCTTAAAATATTTTTACGAGTTGTTGGATCCTTGGGAAAAGTTGTAAATAGTAATAGCAACAGAAATACAAGACATACTCTATTTGTAAAGATGACTACTTATAAAATAAGTAGATTCGTTAATTCGAAATAACGTTATTGCGAGAAATTTGAAATTCTAATATTAGCCAAACAATATTCAAGTCAAGTTATTCTTAGGTAGCAATTTTAATCAAGAACACGTCAAAATTATCATGTCGAATTTATTTTTACTTTGAAGATATTTTATTATTTATTTAAATTTCATTTTTAATAACAGGAGCAGTTTAATAAAATGCTACTAATAAAGGTACACTTAGTACTTAGCCACTGTCAGTTTCATTCACGCGATATTTTCATAATTTTATGTATCTGTAATAAATGGAAATTTCTGTTTTTAAAAACTGTCTACTAGTGGCTTAGATACGCTATCGTGTTTCCTTGAATATTCATATTGTTCACGCCTCGATGTCTCCTTTAAAAACATTTCAGACATTCATAAATATACAGTCAAAAGGTTCGAATGCGACGCGACGCCATCACCAGGGGTGGGGTGGTGTTACAAAGAGAAGAAAAAAATAATGTTCGTTTTTGTAACAAGTTTGCTGTTTGTTTTTACAGACGTAACTTGTTATCCGTTTGCTGACAAGTTTGTACAAATAAACAGTTTTGATGTTTTGAACGATCAGCGTCGCACAGAAATCAATCAGTTTCAGCAATTCAAGGCAATTCTCCTTGAAAATTTCATCAAGGCGAGTGACAATTTAAAGTTGATATTAAATTATGAGGATGACACAGATGAGTACGAAGACGGATATTATGATAGAAGAGAATTTTATGATCTAAGTTATGATGATAGTAATGAACAATTGTATGTTAAGAATTACGATAGGAGAGATATCGAAAAATATGATGATAACGGTCATTTACCTGGAAACAATGACAAAAGGAATATTCCAGAAAAAATAAATAATAACCTAAAAGCCGACACTAATAGAGGTAAAACGGAAAAAAATCATGACATAAGAAGCGCTAATTCTAGGCTCAATAAAAGGAACGTTAGTGAAAAAGCTGGTCACAAAGGACGTATCACCAAAAGACAAGCTTTACCTGGAGTAGGAAGTGGTGGAAACAGTCAGGTGGTTCTGGGCACCTTCCAAGCGATCATGAGACCGATGAGCATGAGTGACATGCCAGGACTAGGCAGCTCCATGAGCTCGAATTCCATGAATACTGGAATTGAGGAAAGCCCTCAAGTAGAAAGCGAATAAGAAGTGGAGGACGTAATTTTAAGAAAAAACGGTGCTTGGGTAAGGTAGTTGTCATACAATGGTTGTTGTTATGTGTTACTTAATTTATATTCAAGGAGTAAAAATCTTTATTGTAAAAAAAAAACAAATATTAATGACTACTGCTGCGAATTTACCTCATTGTTCCCTTTTTACCTGAATAAATTGAATCTGTTATTCGAACCCTTTAAAAATAAACAACTCTAAAATATTGGTTATTTTGACTTTATTAGCTAAAAACTTAAGTTACGAGTACGACGGATGGAGCTCTAAAATGAATTTTGATTTCTCTCTCTCTCTCATAATTCTATGTCATCTCAAATACATAATAATTCGTCCAATATCATCGTCCGAAGCGGTCGTGGCTCAGTGCTGTTTGTGTGGTCTCATCTATCACGCAGGTCAACTGACTACAGACACGGTCATTACCTGGATGGGTTTGGCTGTTAATGGCATTTATCTCGACCGTTTCCGTGCTTCGCAAGGCACGTTAAGCCGTTGGTGCCGGCTGCAATCGCTAGATGGCAGTCGTTAAGCCATGTCGGAGGCCTTATAGGCGGATTGAAAACTTTTGACACAGGGGTTGGCCACTAGCCCTACAACCTCCACCAATCCGGACTTGGCCCCCGCGTGTGGAGTATGGCCTAACCTTCCCGAGTAATGGGAAGAGACCCGTGCCCCTGCAGTGGGGACGTAATGGGTTGTTTACATACCTACCAAGTCATAACAATACAAATAAACGATTATTACAAATTCTTACGTTGTATATACGTATGAGCTTATTTGTCGTATAATAAAGTGTAAAAGTAACAATAACCTACAAAGAAAACAGTTTTTTGGCTATCATGTTTGTGAGTTATTGTTTCGAGCATAGTGTACTAAAAAATATATATTTCTCCTACCTATTAGTTTCGTGATATACCTCTATATACTTAACAGTGGAAGTAATAAAAGAGGTTTCTTAATTATAAATTTCAGTGGTAAGGCATAGTCGCCATTCAGTTTAATTTTTCCTGATTTATTACCTGACTGCCAAGTGGAGGGCATGATTTTCCATTGTATGTATGTCCGTTGCATTATCCGCTTTAAAAAAAAACGGGTTGATCATTTTTGGAATGTGAGGTGTCGTGAGATTTTTATTGAACTCCAGATTATCATAGAATATATTTTTATTAAATCAGAGTTGTATTTTTTCATTAGAAGTTTCCATTTATTTATTATTAGCATAGAGTCCACCTCATTTTAAGGTAATTGCATGAATCTTTTCTAAATCAAGAGCCATGTGTTCAACAATGGGTAATATAGGTACATTTAAAAAATGTAAGAGAACCAAATTCAGGAACCCTTATCGGTCTACTTTCATCTTCGCTTCGGTATCATCACAGCCAACCAACCAATCAACAAGGAAGCTGAAGTGAATGCCAAGCATTGTGGGTCGGCATTCCTTATTGGGTTATATTTAAACGCATACTAAATATCACATAACCAAGAAAAAAAAAACAGTTTCATATTTGCTTATGTTCAGTTTACAAAATATTGCCCTAACCCAAATTTCATCCAAATCCGTCCAGTGGTCTTGGCGCTAGAGCCTGGGACGGACGGACACACACACAGACATTTTTTATTTTTTTGTTTTTTGGGCTCTATAAGTGCAAGAGAATCGATCCCCATCAGAATCTCAAGTTCGATTTTTTTTGCCAAGACAATACATACTTCCTTGCTCCTTCGTCGCTCGAAAGAAAAATAGAAGTGTTTTATTTTTTGTATTTTACAAAACAAACAAAAAAATCGGGGTTAGATAATTTGAAATTTTGTTAATTTGTCAGCCAAAGTTTCAAATCAAATGCCTCAAGGCTTTGAAAGTCGGATCTATCTTGCCTTGATCCAGAAATAGCAACTTCATGAATATTTGAGTGCGGTGTCTTCGGATCGGATCTTCTTAAACGATGTCTTGTTTATTCCTCCTACGATTTTAAGAACAAAACAAGATCTTTTTCCAATTCATAGCAAATCAAATCGAAATGTTTTATTAGTTCAGTAGGTTCTTTTTCACATTTTTGTAAATCGTCATTTAATTTTTTTTCTGCCTATTAAAAAGTTCCCAACACGCGGAATTTGTACACTCAACATTTCGGGAAGTGTTAGCAGAAACGTCGAGTAACTATTGTCGAGTTTTGGTTGGGGTAATCTTTATTATAAAATCGTTGTAGAATCGTGGTCCGACAAGCATTTAGTCAGATTTTTTACCTCAATTAACCACAACTTAAGTTTTAGGGACAAAAATCCTTACAATATTACCAACATATTGTATTACTCACTCTTAGTAGATATATGTATGACTAGCTGGTGCCCGCGACTTCGTACGCGTTAGTGTTGGGGTTTTCACAATAGTTTATATATTTTGCTAAATTATTCTTTAGAAATAAGAAAACAACAAAATTAAGTAAACAATAAAACGAAAGAGAAAAAAAGAAAAAAATAGAAGAAAAAAAGAAAAAGATAAAGGAAAAAGAAAAAATAAGAAGATAAAGAGAAAGAAAAAGAAAATATAATTGCATAGAATTTATGTTCATAACTAACACTACTGGGGCATGGATCTCTTCTTATAGCTAGAGAAGGTTAGGTCATTCTCCACACACTGGGTCCAAGTTTGGATAGTGGTAAGATGTGAGGCTAATGGCCAACTCCAGCTTAAGAAGTTTTTCAGCCGCCTATTTTAGGTACTTAAAGAAAAAGTTGAAGAACAGGTCCAGGATAATGCCTACGCCATTATAACAACCTGAATACCACCACTTGATAAATATTGTCTTACACTTAAATAGTTGGGTACGAAATAAAAATACCATTTACAAACGCAGTTTGCTTTGCTTATTTAAGCTTCACTACGTTGTACGTATTTTTTCGGTATTCTACAGCTACCTACACCGTAAAACACTATAGACATATCTCATCTAAAAAGAGGATCCCGTCAGTTTCCTCGGGTCAGCTCTTGACAATTCCGGGTCAAGAATGTTAACTGAATATACCTTGGATTCGCCTAATCATAAGAGTGAAGGTTTCACCTTAATATACTTAGATACAGTTTCCATCTTTTTCCTCGGGATCCCTTTGAATTTCCAGGACCAATAGCACGAATGATACGAAAGTACCGTAATCGACACGCCTTTTCAAAAAGTTAAGGTTTTATCTTAATAAATTGAGAGATACGATGTTGTCGTTTTCCTGTGGGAAGCCTTCATGAAACCGAGATGAAAAAGTTTGGATGTTTATTAGTAACTAGCTGGTGCCCGCGACTTCGTACGCGTTAGTGTTAGGGTTTTCCCAATAGTTCATATGTTTTGCTAAATTATTCTTTACAAATAAGAAAATAACAAAATTAAGTAAACAATAAAACGACTGAAAGAAAAAGAAAAAAGAAAATGTAAAAGAAAAAATAAAAAAGAAGAAAAGGAAAAAGAACAATAAAAAATAAGAACAAAGAGAGAAAGAAAATGAAAATGCATTGGATTTATATTCACAATCAATACTACTGGGGCATGGATCTCTTCTAATAGCTAGGGAAGGTTAGGACACAGGGTCCAAGTTTGGATAGTGGTAAGATGTAATGATGTTAGGTTATAGATGTTAGGTATAATTAGTTAACATTCTTGACCCGGAATTGTCAAGGGTGTCCCGAGGGAACTGACGGAATCCTCTGTTTCGATGAGATATGTTTACATTGTTTTACGGTGTAGGTAGCTGTAGAATATCGAAAATATACGTATAACGAAGTGAAATAAGCAAAGCAAACTACATTTGTAAATGGTATTTTTATTTCGTATCCAACTATTCATGTGTACGGCAATATTTATCAAGTGGTGGTATACAGGATGTTATAAAGGCGTAGGCATTCTACTGGACCTGTTCTTAATTTTTTTCTTTAACTACCTAATACAGGGTGTTAAAAAGTGCGTTTGAGATTTTAAGGGGTTACTCAGAATCAAAATATACATCCTACGCCTACGCAATCAAATATACAACCTACGCATTTATAACATCCTGTATACCACCACTTGATAAATATTGCCGTACACTTGAATAGTTGGATACGAAATAAAAATACCATTTACAAATGTAGTTTGCTTTGCTTATTACACTACGTTATACGTATATTTTCGATATTCTACAGCTACCTACACCGTAAAACAATGTAAACATAAATCTCATCGAAACAGAGGATTCCGTCAGTTCCCTCGGGACATCCTTGACAATTCCGGGTCAAGAATGTTAACTAATTATACCTCTGATTCGTCTAATCTAAGAGTGAATGTTTCACCTTAATACTTAGATACAGTTTCCAGCTTTTCCCTCGGAATCCCTTTGAATTTCTAGGACCAATAGTATGTATCGAATGATACGAAAATACCGTAATCGACACGCCTTTTCAAAAAGTTAAGGTTTTATCTTAATAAACTGAGTTATTGTGGAGATACGGTGTTGTCGTATACTGTGGGAACCCTTCATGAAACCTAGATGAAAAGGTTTGGATGTTTAGTAGTTATGATAAAGTATCATTGTGCCAAATTACAATAAAATCGGCTTCGTAGTTTATGAGTAATAAGGCTTTTAAGAATTAAAGTTTTTATGCATTCCTTCGGGAACCCTTGAATTTCCCGGGACAAAAATTATCTAAGATGGTTTTCGGGGTACGTAGTATAATAGTACGAAGTTTCATCAAAATCGGCCCAGCCGTATTTGCGTGATGCGCGGACAGACAGACAGACAGACAAAAATTCCAAATTAAATTGTTTTCGTCTCTATATAGATAGACATGTCCCCTCCAGGTATTATTTTCAAAAAAATTCCATGTACAGGATTGGCCCCGTTACAGTTTTATTATATGTATAGATGTTACATATTTTTACCAACATAGTAATAAATTCGCCGCTCGTGTGCCCAAAATTACATCTATACTATTACATAGTAAATAGGTCGAAAGAAGGGTCGGAACCTTAAATAATTAGATGTTTTATTGTTTTATGTAAAAATGTTAAAATTAAAATTATAATCGATTGCCTACATGAATTAAGCTTCTGAACATTCTTTTGACCCATTTGCTATGTAATTTTTGCTATGTAACAGACAGACAAAAAATTTTAAATTTGTTTATTTGTGTTCTATTACTCTTATTTTATCACCTTACTATTTTTGTTAAAAATATTCAATGTACAGACACGCGGTTTCTACTGTTTTATTATAGTATAGTATAGATGATAAAGTATCATTATGCCAAATTACAATCAGCTTCGTAGTTTTTGAGTAATAAGGCTTTTAAGAATTAAAGTTTTCATGCATTCCTCCGGGAACCCTTGAACTTCTCGGGATAAAAGTTATCTAATATGTTACTCCGGCTTACGTAGTATAATCATACAAAGTTTTATCAAAATCGGTTCAGCCGTTTATGCGTGATGCGCCGACAGACAGACAAAAATTCCAAATTAAATTGTTTTGGTCTCTATATCGATAGACATGTCCCCTACAGTTATAATTTTCAAAAAAATATTCCATGTACAGAATCGGCCCCGTTACAATTTTATTATATGTATATAAGCACCCTATATACATATATGTTTATGTTTAGTGTTTAGATAGATAATAATTGTAGATAATCTCGCTCTTTTCTTGTTTCTTGTTAAAAGACACCGTTGTTTATAATCGCGTTACTAAGGTAGTCAACTGAACGCAACATTATAGCGCGTTTTAAATTACTTATGGCGCCATCTATCGACTGCCTCTTAGTAATAGTAGTCCTGCCTTAGGAAATCTTGTTAATTTCATTCAACTGATATTTTTACCGATTCAACCGGGATAAAAATTACCAGGTGTTTAGTCGTGACAGAAGGTATCATTATGCCAAATATCAATAAAATCGTACTTATAGTTATTGAGTATTGAAGCATTTTAAAATTACAGTTTTTAGCCATTCCTTCGGGAACCCTTGACTTTTCCGGGATAAAAAGTATCTAAAATGTTACTCCGGGTTACGTAGTATAATCGTACAAAGTTTCGTCAAAATCGGCCCAGCCGTTTCTGCGTGATGCGCGAACAGACAGACAGACAAAAATTCCAAATTAAATTGTTTTGGTCTCTATATCGATAGACATGGTCCCCCCTATCGTTATTATTTTCAAACAATATTCCGTGTACAGAATCGACCCCGTTACAGTTTTAGTAGTATGATGATGAAAGACACTATGCTAGACACTGTTTTTGTAATGTTTTACTTTCCCGCGGGAACCCGTCACTTTTATGGGATTTATAAATTTTATAATACACATTGTTTGACCGGCAATATAAGGTATCAGCATGCCAAATTTTACTAAATTAGGTGCATAAGTTCTTGTGTACTAAGCTGTATAAGTTACTATAGTTTTTTAACTATCCCACGGGAACTGTTTAATTTTCCGGGATGAAAAGTATCTAAGATATTGACCGGGGATATAAGGTACCACCATGCAAAATTTTATTTAAATCGGTCCAGCAGTTTTGGAGATTAGCCCGTACAAACAGACAAACAGATAAACAGACAAACAGACAGAGAAACAAAAAATTTGAAAAAAATCTGGATTTGTTCTATTGCTCTTCTTACATCCCCCTGACTCGGTTTTTAGCATTTTTTTCTATGTACAGACATTCTACCTCTACATTTTTATTATATGTATAGATAGATTGGATGAGGTTTTTCTACTTTATTCGATCCTTATTGTAATGTTATTGTCTGCCTACACTCTTTACGAAAAGGTATCATTTTACCTGTCTTCAGGGCTGAAGTAGAAAGCTAACATTCGCTAAAAGTGTTTACACTGATTGTTCGGGCACTAAAATGATACTAAGTGAGATACTTACTTACTTTTTCTTGGTGTTATAAAATTTGGCTTCACAAATAATTTAATTTAGATTCGATCGAATCGCTTTGTATGAAAAGGCCTACTTTTTGGGATTTCACCGAAGTCGTAGAGCAAAAGTTGTTCAGTTTCTTGAGAAGTCTTTTTTAAGTACTGCTACACTTTATTGGCATGGCATATCCCTGTGCAATAACACGAGACATAATAGATTGAAAATTCTTCCTCTGGGGCACGAGGGATTGGGTTTTATACACTGCGTACTTGGCCCTTGCCAGTTCCCTTATGTAATTGGTAAAAAATAGGGGCTCAGCGCACCATGCGTGTTATACCTCAGATTAACTATTAATATTTACGACATCCCTATGACAGACTGGTATGATAATAAAAAGCAAAAAAAAACTCATATCAATAGGGGTTTAAGTATGAAATTGCAGTTTCAGTTTTGAAAGTTCAACTTACCATATTTTTTTCATATTTATATTATTTAAATGACAGAATTCACGAGGGCCAGGTCGAGTGACAGCACTACAGTTCAGTGATTCTAATAGATCAATCTGTTTACAAAAGCAATATGATTAATTATTGTTTCTAAGTCCACATAAGTAGAAAAACTGTTTACTAAGAGCTGGAAACAGATAACGACCAAAATAATATTATGTAAACATAGAATAAAAGACCTGTGGGACCTTCGCCAACTTTCACAGTTTGCCTTCCTTTTAAATATTTAATACAAACACTCCTATTTTGGGGAATTTCGCCATTAAAGCTTCTTCATTTTCTTACAACGCTTCTCATATTCCGAGTTGCGCTAACTGTCTCTTCATATGACAGGCTGCCTGCGTAGATATCTATCGTTTTTATGACAGTTCTTGACAGTATGCGGAATATTTTTCCAGGTCCCGCTTAAGCCTTGTCCTACTTTGTTATTTCTTCCCCTGCCTTAACTGAATGCCGAATGACATACTTTTTACTTTTTTCCGATCTCTTGGAAGCCATTATTTTTTCAGTGATATTTTTTTTATCTACAATTGGTAAGCCACTTGCCATTATCTTAACTAGTAGTAAGTGATGATGATGCTGAAGATGGAAACGGGCTTACCAAGATTCCCCAACGCAATGGGGAATTGGCTATCTTATCTCATGCCGGAACACATCAACGCTATTTGATATATCACAGAGATATGTGGCGATAAGACTTATTGTTAGATAAGATGGTGGTAGCTAGCCAGGTGGACTCCCTAAGCCAGGTGGATGCCCTACCAACACCCAAACCGAGTCCTACAAAGTTGGACCCCGCCGGGAATCGAAAGCGTGACCTCCTGATGTGAAGCAAGCCGACTATTAGCCTCAAGATCACGGAGACGGTTAATATGCCGAATCACAGTAACATTAGTTAAGTAATTTCAGCAAAAAAAACATAAATGTTTTTCTCATTTCTCGAGAACCATTAATTGGTCCGGGATTAATAGTATCCTGTAATTTTCCACCCTATCAATCACAATCAACTATATCTGAGCAAAAAACACGTTAATCAATTTCTCCGTTGCGACGTGGATGAAGAAAAAACAATAAGATTTATTTTTTCTTTAGCCCACTCGTTTATACATAGCTTTTCAAGAGGAATTGTAAGTATGTACCAAAAAAAGTACCTACGTCTTAAGTAAATTTAGGTCAAGGACCTCTTTTTTTATACTGCAAACCCTCTATTTCTATCAGCAACGATTTGTCTAAGCCGACCATCCCTATAATCAACTTCCTATCAGGAACACTCCAATTTACATACATAAACTAATGACCATTGACACGGCTAAGATGTCGTTGACTATGTTTTGCCATGCTACAGCGAAGTCACCTCGATGGAATCTACTTTTAAGTGTTTAAATCGGTCCATCCATTTGATAAATGCAGCTAAAGCTAGAGTACTGCCACTAAAGGAGAAGAAAGGAAAAGGATACGTGGGGTCTACCAGCATGTCTTCCGTCCGAAAAAACTTGACCTCGATGTGATGCACCTTACAGGGGCGCCGACTACGTGGGTGCTCGGGGGCTTGAGCACCCACGAGACTTATACAGTGGGTGCGCACCCACGAAAACAGACATAAAACTGATCAGTGATTGCTATGTCTTTGTCCGGTACACAAACGGTTCTGGACGCACATTATGCATGCATTTCTCTTCTCGCACTAAGTCAGTCCTTTCAAAATGAGTCATCAAATGTTGACCTATTGCTTAAAGTTCTACTACTAATCTGAGGTCATTTAAAATTTTGAGGTCATTTAAGTTTAACACAGCAATCGGTTCTGCTGTATGGTAAATAACACTACTATAGGGAAATACGCAAAGAAGGGCATAAAATTAACTTTAAACTTCTTAAAAACGTAATAGGGTGTTTTCCAAGGCTTTCTTTTAACTCAACTAGATGGCGCTGATCAACATTGGATATAAGAAAATCTCTTAAAAAGTCGTCAAAACTTATTGATATACTGACTAATATCTTAATAATGATAAATATCTTTCGAAGATTACTTTTCATTGAATTTTTATTTATTTTTTATCCAAAAAATACTTTTTATATTTTTTGATGCACAACGCTTGTAACTATTGTTTTTTGTATTTATTAAGATAATGCTAACATGATACCGAGTTATTAATTGCAATTAAATCATAAATATGTAATAAAGTTAAGTAATTTAATATTGATTTGGAAGAAGAAATTACATATCACAGAGAAACCAGAACGCACCTAGGTCATCCATACTTGATCAAGTTGGAAAATCGATTTTATTAATTCAATTAATAAGAATCTGTGTCTAAGTAAGTGGCTTTTTGTATCTTCAACAATATATAATCTATTTTCTACCGTTTTTTAGACCGCTTTAAAAATACATAACCAAAGAATAGAAACGCCATCTATTGAGAATCTTATGAACGGTGTGACATACGTCATCTGAAAATTCCCTATTACTCTGAGGTCTTTGTTTAAGTTTGTTTTCATTATTAAACATTTTCGCACTCGCTTCGCTTGCGTATTTTTGTGTGTACACGACAATAAATCCTGCTGCCTCGTGAATTACATAATTGAAGGGACATACGTAAAGAAGCGTTATTTTTGATATATATATATTTATTAACACAATTTCTAATAGTCTGTTCATATATTTTTTCAAAAATGGTTTTGATGGTTTTGGGTGAAACGTTGTAAAATATTACAATTTCTTTTTTACGATGTATTTTACTTTTAAGTTGGTTAATCCGAAAAAATATAATAATTATTATTTTATTATATTATTATTATTTAAATAAACAAAACAAGGTACCTTCCATACACACCCAGACTAATAATAATAATAATATCTGGGACAAATCACACAATAATCGTCATTATAATTATTTATATTTTTTCTCAATCATAATCCGAGTGCCAGATTAGCCTATAACCATAATATTAACTAATCGCTTAGGGCATCACGTTTCGGGGCACCATAAAAAGAACCGAAAAAATATGTCTCTTATATGAAATTTGAAAATCAAACTGCCTTAACTTAGTAAGAACTTCTAAAGATAAATCTAAAATTTACCTATGCTCGATTTTGTCTAAATGTAACCTTTGCACTTATAAGAGCAATAATTACGAGCAAATAAATAAATGCATCGAGGGGGCGCCACCATTAAATCTTGCTCCGCTAACGGCACGCGTGCACTGAGCCGACACGGTAAGAACCGACAGATGATGACGTCACAGTCCGATCCAGTCGCTGTACATTTTGTATGAGCGCGAGTGCACTCATTCGACACTAACATTTTTACCGGACTTATAACTTATAGATTATAGAACGGATCTTATTTTATCGGCTCTTACTAGTCGCTGTACATTTTCTATGAACGCTGCTGCACTCATCCGACACTAACATTCTTACCGGACGAAACGAAGTGTTGTGCATCATTTATCGACATGTTATCGATTTACATATATTAATATGATAATGTTTAATAGGTAACTACAGTAATCAATATACATTTATAGAATATTCAAATGCATAGGTATGTATGTGTGGATATATTATGGTATTTTGTATATATAATTTAAGAAAATGTGTAAAGCATCTACTTAGATATAAAATTTTTAAGATTTTCAATTTTTGGTATTTAGGTACAATTTACATGTTGAGTTTCTGTAACCACCCAAGTGCTTTAATGTAATGCATTTTTAATAAAAAATACAACGTATGTTTTTAATTGTTGTACCTACAGAAATTAACATATACTTTTAGAATATGCAATTTCATATCATGATATGGTATTTTTAATATAGTAGGTTTTATTATATAATCGCCTTTTTAGATGTATTAATTAAACACTTGGTTACCTACCCATGCCTTTACTTTTACGCTGTATTTTATAGGGTTTTTTATCTCTCTTGTAAATATTTACCTTTGTTAGTTTTATTCATGTGTTCCTTTTATTCCTTTATATGCGTAGGTTCTTAAGTTAGCGTTTCTTATTATCTTTATCTCGAAATTATTGTATTTACTCAAATATTGTTTGTTTTCGGTACAACTTCAATTCAATATTTTTTATGTTTGACATCTTATAGTTTCTATATTTTCTTATTCTTAAGGAGTTTGCATCAGTTTAATATTATTAAGGGAGTAATTAAGAACTACGGACTTTTTGGTTTAACACCTATTTTTCCTGGCGAGTGAGAATAGCGAGGACGATGACAAGAATGTGAAATCTTTTTGCATACTCTCTTTCGATCTAATCTTTAATAGTCCCTTACGTCTAAAAAGAATAGCCTTCTTATATACACTCGTTCGATAAAATCTATAATTTATGTCTTCCTTACATATTAATTTCTCCCTTGCATACTTAAAAAAAAAAAACGTCTCGGCTGTTCATATTTATTTACATTAGTATACAAAGTTAAAATCTGAATGTAAGTTAAAGTCCGTTTAGAAACTCGAGCTCTACTCTATAACTTCGATCTTTTGGTTTTCATTCGAAGTTCCCTTGAATAACAGGCTCTTAAGCCTCTTATTTTACTTTTCTTTTCTTCTTCTTCTTTTCTTTTTTTTCTCTCTTGATCCCTTACTATGCTCTCTCAGCTTAGGGATTACTTGTGCTCTACCAGCACAGGTGATGATATCTTCCTTTGCTCTCTCAGCTTAGGGTAAGGAACGAGCGGGTTGCGACTCTTTAAATAAGCCTTCGTTTACGAGCGGGTTACGACTCTTTAAATAAACCTTCGTTTAAGGGTCTTAAGAACTAGCGGGTTACGACTCTTTAAATAAGCCTTCGTTTAAGGGTCTTAAGAACTAGCGGGTTACGACTCTTTAAATAAGCCTTCGTTATGGCCAGGTGTTTCCCTTGGAGTGTGCGTCATTGAATGTGAACCACACCCCTACCTCTGAAAGACGAATGAATGCGTGATTTTGGGTGAGATGTATGCTATGGAGGGAAGACTACCTTTTTAACCTTCAAAATTTTCTCCGAATAGAAAATTTTCTCGGGGTTAGGGGCATTGCCTACGCCTTTTCATATGCTCCGGTTTCTGAGCGGACAAACTTTATAAATTCAACACTATTTTGGTGAATGTGCTGGGATCTTCATCTTCCTAAAGTTCAAGCTGTAATGAATAGTGCAGTCAACGCAGTTACTAACTACATTCCAAAATTTTTAATCTTCGGTAGAGAGACGATACCTTGTGGTTCTCTATATAAACACAGGAGGCGATGAAATTTTAGTAACTCATTCGTCCACTTCCTCCTTGTATCACTCTTTTACACTCAACACTCTCTACACTACATATATTGTAGTAATTTTTAGCTACTTAGCTCTCTTCACGTACGCCTACTGAATGCAGATCATTTCTATGCTATTTGTGTAGGAATGCTTGCAAGTTGATGGAAGTTGATGAATGAGAGGTTTTAGCATTTGATAGGTGCATAGGATGATACTTTTAAGAATGTGAACCTCCGAAATTTAACATCTTCAAAATTTTTTGTAAGCAAAAAATTTTTCTCGGGTGGTCGGGGAAAATATAGGGTTTTTTAACTCTCTTGTAAATATTTACCTTTGTTAGTTTTATTCATGTATTCCTTTTATTCCTTTATATGCGCAGGTTCTTAAGTTAGCGTTTCTTATTATCTTTATCTCGAAATTATTGTATTTACTCAAATGTTTGTTTTCGGTACAACTTCAATTCAATATTTTGTATGTTAGACATCTTATAGTTTCTATATTTTCTTATTCTTAAGGAGTTTGCATCAGTTTAATATTATTAAGGGAGTAATTAAGAACTACGGACTTTTTGGTTTAACACCTATTTTTCCTGGCGAGTGAGAATAGCGAGGACGATGACAAGAATGTCAAAAGGACGAAAATTGAAAAACACGAGACTCTTCGATTTTGCTTGACCAAGAGTGGGCGGAGATTTGTTTAATTGCGGACTTCTGATTAATCAAGATCCTTGGAACGGAAGCCCGGGACCCCTCTCCTTCGTGTGTTCCCTCTTATAGTCCCGGGCCCTTGTGCTGCCGTCCCAGCCGCTCTACCGGCCGCCGTCGGAGTGAGCCCCTCGTCGCCGTCGGAGCGAGCCCCACCGGCCGCCCGACGTACCAAGCCGCCCGCCGCCTCATGTGATATTGTTTATTTTATTGTAAATAGTGAGTGATCGTGGACACTGAGGACACTTTTCTAGAATAGATTGTACAGTTTTATTTTTTATTTTTATTTAATATTGTAAACCCCGGATGACCCGCTCTTCCTTTTTGTAACGTAACAATTTATAACAATAACGCCAATAATTGGCGTTGGCTAAAAGCCGGGTACATTTTCTATAGTACTGCACACAAGGCTATTCAGAAACAATGACGCGATGATATGGCTCGAGTAGTGAAATGATTGTTTCGGCTCTTATTTTATCGGACCAGTGCACTCGCGTACATCCTATAGTTTTTAAGAGGACCGACAGGTGGGCGTGGCTTGGCTGTCGGCTCTTATTGTATCGTCGCAGTGCACACGCAGCTTGACACTTCCCGAAACGTTAAATGTTTAGTTCCGAGTGGTAGGAACTTTGTACTAGTTAGAAAAAAAAAGATTTAAAAGTATGTATACAACATTTACTTAAATAAAAAAAAATTGACTTAGACCACCTAAAAATTTTGCTATAGGGCCGCCACTGTGGGCACCCACGAGATTTTCTGAAACCCCTGGCACCTTATCACATTCTCGCATAAAATGCACCCTCAGATCAATATGTTTCGTTCTTCTGCTCGATATTTCAAAAAACACAGACACATAGAGGCCTGCAAACATGAACACCTCTCTTTTGCGTAGGAGAGTTAAAAAGGTCTGTGCTAGCGTGTTTCTCTTTTATAGGTTAATTTTAAGCGGACTGCAACCAACCGAAAAAATAAGTAAAATCAGTAACGTCAGTTAGTGAAACAAGCAACGAATTTAGCCGAACTTGATTAGATGTTCCGTATCCTAAGGCGCTGGTAGCTAAGTTGTTCTCAAACGATGGATGCGTGGGCGCCGAAGGTTGGGAATGTTGGGATGTAATAATCTGTAGCATGCAGATGCGCACGACTGTGACATGCAGATGACTGCCAACGCCAACACAAACCCCTTTGGTTTAATGGTGTTGTTATGTTTTTTATTTTGTATTGTAAATAAATAATAATAAAAAAACACTCAACGACTGCTGCTCAGATAGTGCAGATTTATTGGCAGATATTCTGTCTATTTGTGCCCCTGCAGTGGGGACGATATGGGTTGTTAACATAGTAATAAAAATTTTTGTTAATCAAATAAATACTTGCAAGTACGTTTCGTGATGTGACAGATTTATATTACCTATGTATGACTAGAGATAATTGGAATGACTTAAAAAATTACAATAAAAGGAACCTATACATTTACAAACATGTATTCTGATGACACTTCGCACTTTAAAAGTCATCAAGTCATTTTGGCTACAGGCGACGACAATGAAATTAACATACTTACATACACTCAAAAACCATTACCCTTCACTAAGGCAGTCGGATAAAAACAACGAGAGTCACACGTCCTATCCATTTAACATGTTTACAAAAAAAGATTTATTGTTATTAAATCCAGACTAATAGAAAAATGTATTTGCTGAAGGCGGAACATGGTAATGACAGAAGTTATGTAAACAAAATATAAAAGATTGACTTTTGAGATACACACACCTCAAATATCTAAAAACAAAGAAATAAATGAAATCAAAATATGGATGGGACAACTGAAGAAATTAAATAGGGAATGTTTAAATGAAACACATGATAATTCATATAACATCCTACAATAGCAGAAACTTATACTGATTTTTATAAACTTAAACTTGCGTCTACAGTACTTTTCGATCGTAATTAAACCCTATTATTAACTTATCCTGTAGACCAGCGGTTCCCAAATGGTGGTCCGCGGAACCCTAGGGTTCCGTGGGAGGGTCGCAGGGGTTCCGAGAGTTAGGCCTTATTGTCAGTTCAATATAATTCGGTACCAATCTGTGCAACACATAGTGCATTCCTACTCTTTCGCGCATACGGTACAAACATAGCGCGCACAATAATTTCAATCATTGAATAAGTTTTGGATGGGACTTAAAGATGAATATTCCCTTTGGCGAGGTAGGGTTCCGCCGAAAATTTGTAGGTCAGTTAGGGTTCCACAGCAAAAAAATTGGGAACCGCTGCCGTAGACAGTTCCGAACCCACGACTTGATGTATGAGGCCATTGACCATCAGGCAATAATAATGAACTGATGACCTACTTTTGTTTTACTTTTAATCTTAAGATGACCTGAAATACCCTCCTTCAAAAACCCACACTTGCTTTTTCTATTATTATTAATTTTTGATTAATATAATCGAAGTCAGAAAATTAGTGGCTACATCGCCAACGATGTAAAACAATGACGTCGCGCCTAGTCCTTTCGAATTTGAGAACTAAATTTCGTTTGATAAAAAAAATATATAACTTAACCGAATATTACGGTGATTAATGAATAAATATTTTTTAACGTTTTAATGTTTACAGCACTAATGTCTAGCCACAGCATTGGTGATACTTAGTAGGCCCGCTTCCATCTTCGGCATTATTATTATTTACCAGGAAGGCAAATAACGCCAAATGCTAACCATTGTGGATGAAAAACCTCTAAGAAATATTGTTGTGTACCTAAATACAATAATTTACAAAAAATGAATTATCGATAAATTACCCGGTAATTAACGGTAAAGTATCGTCCCGTCGTCGTCACCAGTTTCATAGACTAAAAAGCTGTCATCCTATCACAAATTTCATTTGGTTATACCGTATTCCATCCAGCAACGTTAACTCATTGGCTTTTCTCACAAAAAGGGTAAAGAAATACTTTGGTCAATATCAAGTATTGGAGGCGTTAGAAGGTCGTGTCGGAAATGTTTTCACAATTCACGCATTGATTTTGTAATGTTGCCACCGCACGTTTCGTAACTTGCTAAGCCTTTTTTTTCTTATAAGAAGAATTTAAACATCTAAAGACGAAGTCATTAAAGATAACATGAAACAAATTTACAATTTTTTGTTGTAAGTAGTTTGTCATTTTTAAAGGTTGTGGATTATTTTAGTCGTCTTCGTAGTGTCCTTCCAGAAGCGTATTTAAAGTTTTATTAATATTATCACAGTAATTATACGTATTTAAGGGTATATTAGTACCATTTAATAGTGTGCGATACGATGATGCCAATTCTCCCGGTTTGGAATAAGAGGCGCTCTGTGCGCTCGACGACATTTAAATCACGTAAGTAAGATATTATCCATCCTCGCTAATTTTTGCTCATGAAACGTTACTTTGATTTATTTTATTATTGAAAACTCTAACAAAACAGGCGTAAGAGCCGTTAACTTTTCATAATACTGAATTTTTTTAAGACACCTACACTTTCTTACTTCATTTTTTTTGTCCAACCAACCAACAATTAAAAACCAACAATTTAAAAAAATTAAGTAAGAAAGTAAAATTAAGTAATGTCATAGTTGGCAAACAAGCAGACGGATCACCTAAGGGTAAGCGATTACCGCCGCCCATAGACACCCGCAACACCATTTTTTTTAATTGTTGGATTTATACATTTTTGCAATTTTAACGAAATTGTATAACAAAAGTTGTTAAGTTTAAAATAAATTGAACAGCCATTTGTGTATACTTTCTAGCACAGACATGCACCCCGCTCCCCCCCCCCCCTATAGACTAGCAAAACAGGGCATCGGCCGCTCGCCGCAAGGTGGGCAGATGGCCAAGTTTGTAATTTTTGATCAATTTTCGCCTTTCAGTATATTTCTGTCAAT
This sequence comes from Coleophora deauratella, assembly GCA_958295455.1. Lineage (NCBI taxonomy): Eukaryota > Metazoa > Arthropoda > Insecta > Lepidoptera > Coleophoridae > Coleophora > Coleophora deauratella. Next base: position 3,760,362 of record OY282409.1, on the reverse strand, counting down.
GGTCGAGGTAACATTGGACAAAATGTTGTTAATTTATCTTAAAAATGCCAAGTTGCAGCGTTTTCTGATGCGGAAACCGCATAGGGCATCTCAGTAAATCCAATAAGCGGCTTTCATACCAGATTTAAGCCATATATTGATTAATTTTTATTTAAATAACTTCGTCGCAAAACATATGGTAGCGATGTAACACCTCATCGACTTTTCGATAGATATAGCAAAAAGTTTAGCAACAAAAAATACCCGACTGCATATTTACATAGTTTTATCCAAAGTAGACATGAAATGTATTTGACTTATTTTTTTTTCTAATTATTTTCAGTTTACAAAGTAACCCAAATAAAAATTAAACAAGAATTAAGACTATGTGCAGACACGACAACTGGAAAATTTTCTCCTAACATTTCTGCCCAGCTTGGCGATAGATATATTTTAAAAACATGATTAGGTTTTTTTCTTTAAATATGTATTTTTGTTTTGTTATGTATTTTCACTGTATTATATTTGTGAATTTGTATTAGTATTGTTTATTTATTAAGATTTAACAAGGAACAATATGCTTATTAGGGTTCCGTAGCCAAATGGCAAAATTCTGTGAACCGCATTAAGATTTTCACACAAAAATAGAAAAAAAAAATTTTGGGGGTTCCCCATACTTAGAACTGAAACTCCAAAATTTTTTTTTCATCAAACTCATACGTGTGGGGTATCTATGGATAGGTCTTCAAAAATGATATTAAGATTTCTTATATCATTTTTTTCTAAACTGAATAGTTTGCGCGAGAGACACTTCCACTCCACGAGAGACACTTTAAGTGGTAAAATGTGTGTCCCCCCCGTAACTTCTGAAATAAGAGAATGATAAAACAAAAAAATATATATGATGTACATTACCATGTAAACTTCCACCGAAAATTGGTTTGAACGAGATCTAGTAAGTAGTTTTTTTTTTAATACGTCCGCAATTTACCTACAACGAACTACAAGAACTTTTATATTATGTTACTTGCTACTACGGAACCCTTTATGGGCGAGTCCGACTCTCACTTGGCCGCTTTTTTTTTGTTTTCCTCATTTTAAAAATTACCGTAAAATTATCGATATTTGTGATCCTTTCTTATTACCTCCAACACTAGATCTTGCAGTCATATTTTGAGTTTTGTCACTTTCAAATACTCTATTGCTATTCGACGATTTAAATCCTTAGACAGTTGACATCTTGCGGTTATTGGTCGTAATTCAAACATATTACATTAACCATCATTAAACATATTCTTCGATACAAAAATTCGAACAATTATGAAGCCTCCCCCTCCCGCACCTCAGATTTTCCCCTCAACTTCGTCCACGCGGTTTCATATTGAAGCTGACGTATTAGCGTTCTATAAAGAAGCGGAGCGACGATATAAAAAAAACTTCTTTGCTTTCTAGCATACGCAAGCGCAAAAAATAGGAGTAGTAATTAACAAATGAATTAGGTTTGTGTGGGAGGGACTACTTTAGATATTTCCCGATATACGATAAACCACTTAGTTAGTACCTAAGAGTTATAGAAAGTTTCATAAAAAAACAGTGAACCAAATTGGATCTTGGGCTACGACATCAACATACGTCAGTCTTTCTTGTTTTGTATCAAGTTTAGCTTGCACTTCTAGCTCTTTTCGGTTTTTAGTCTGTTTTTAGCCTCCTATTGAATCTTTTAAATGCAGAAGATGTACCTGTCTAAAACTGTTGCTCTTCCAGAGAAAGCTATTACATTTAGAAGAGTGCAAGGGACACAAGATACAGCCCTGGTGTGGGGAGCGCTAGCTTTCACCATGCGCTTTTCGCGGTTTTTTGGCACCGCATCATTGACTTTCAAGCGTGAAAACAGCTGCTGGCGTGTCCAAATGTCTCGCGCTATGTGTGTCTATAGCTACTTCTTCATCGTTGTTATCAGTAAGTTGATGTTTCAAGGTGGCTTTTTTCGGCTTATGATTTCACAGATTTTCCCGTCCTAAACCGAGCCAATGCTGGTGCATTGAATGAGACTGTGTGGGAAGAGTGTGTTGAGCATCAGCTTTAAGCACCAGTCTCGAATACTCTGATTTTTATCGTTCCCACATCGAACTTCTGCAAACTACGTGAACTTAGATGTAACCCGACGTTATACCTTCTTCCATGCTCGTAGCACACATGCCTTTTTTGTCAACACATTCATTAATAAGTCATTATGCACGATATATCCTACGCACGAATGTGAAAGGCGATAAAATTCAAAAATGTAATGCCTGAATTTAAGTTGTTAGGTGCCTAATTCATCCTAATTTCAGATATCATCATTGTTGTTGCTGTGATAAAGGACGCAAGTGTCCCAGACGAAATGTCAATACGTATGCCCTCTGACACCACTGCTGCAATCTGGGCTGTGGACCTGGTAATTGTGACCATCATTTCACTTTATGGTATCGTAAGCGGACCCTCGCAGATGAAGCAGCTAATAGTGTACTTGAATCAAATAAATATGGTTAGTGAAATAGTTTTATTACATTTGAAGCACTGAAGAGAGTGGCCTAATTTTGCATTTTTGGACGAATAATTTAACATTCCAGCTATATTTTAAAAGTTTGAATTTAACTTTTATGACTTGTATTCACTGAGAGGGTAGAGACTGCATCAAAAGTAAATTATAAAATATTGTTCTCTTTTATTGAGATTGCAGAAAATTGTACTCGATTTGAATTTCATTACATTCTCATTTTTTTTAAAACATTCGTAATAAGTATGCTTACTACTGCACAATGACGTCATCGTTTAAAATTTCAAACATTTTAGAACAAATTGTCGTTTTTGACTCAAGAAACTCACATGACTAACAGTAAACTACCCACCCTATTAAAACTGTGCATGAAATATGATTATTTTGCTTATATTAATAAATTTTATTGGGAGATCCTCAAGGAAGCCTACTTGGATTTAATATTTTTCAGATACTTACAAACCTGAAATATGAGTATATCATGCAAAAACCAGAAAAAATTAGATGCACGTTAATGGTTCTGTGTATTTTGGGAGTTATTGGCGTATGCGCAAGCGATATAATAGGCTTTAATACCGACGCTGTTATGAAAAACAAGTCGCGTGAGTAAACGTCGAAATGTAACGATTAGTGTATTTATTTTTATAATATCAGTTACTGATTAATCTTCAGTAATAAAACAAATAGGAACTGGTGAAGTCCGCTCATTTCTATTGACAAGATGAAAATATTCCTACAGCGCACAGTGTGTTATTTTGACAATCTAGCGTAACTTTATTCAGGGTATAATAAATAAATTTAAAACTATAGTTGTGATGAATGGATTATGATGAAACTTTGCATAGATATTGCGGTATATATATTTCTTTGGCTTCTACTTTGTAATTTGCCACAGACAATTGCGGTTTATATCTACTATTTATATATGTACTATTCAATGTTATCTATATATGCCTGGATATCATTAAAAAAATTATAAACTATGTTCAAATAAATAGCAATAAAAATTTACAAAAAATATAATTTCAGAATGATTTTGGTGGTCACTGTCACCTTCTTCTTTATTTTCTTCTTGTTCTTCATATGATTTGTTAGTTTCGACAATTTCTGGGTCTTTCAGAAACATGACAGTTTCTCGAGGTACAATATAGTGTTATTTTTTAAATAAACTTATTTGAACTAGACATTTCGTAGTCCGAGTGTATGAGAAACAGGTTTAGTACATCCTACTGGTATCTTGTCACGACGTCTTTCGGCTGAAATGTTCGCGAAAATGACATTATTTCACGTTGCTTGCTTCCTGAGCTTCCTGGGCCAACCGATCTAGAGGATACACATTCGCTTAAATTATATTTTTGACATAAGATAAAATTTTGTGGGTAGTTGCGAGCAACTAGTGTCAAAAGCATAGCAGGATGTACCTTTTTATTGTTTCTTGTTTGTTATCTTCGAACTTTTGGGAAACAATTTAATGGTCGCAGTCTAGTGCCTCCAGTACAACTCGAAAGCGGTTGATGGAGTCAATATGAAGCCCCATTATAGCTGTTTTTTATTCGGTATTCCGAAAAATCTTCGAGCTATCCAACAACAGCCTTGTTTCTGTAAGGAACCAATTTTGAATCAAATATATTCTTGTGGTTACCAAAGTTCTTCGCTTCAGTAAATCACCCTCGCCATTACCTTTTTTCAGGTTATTTATTATAAATTTTAGATGTGTTTTAGTTCATTAGGCATGTTCTGCAAATCCGATATATTATATGTCTGCATTATAAAATTAAAAATCCACTTACTTCGATCTTCAATTATACTTTATTGCTATAATTCAAATATGTCAAGTATCTTCATTTTGTGTAAACGATAGGTGAGTACAACATAGATCAAAAGTATCAATAATTGCGGGACTAGTTTTGTTTCTTGCTACTGTGCACGTTAATAAATACAACGGCGCTTAGCATCTAAAATAACTGACGATAAATTTAAGATATTATGATTAAACTGTCCACATCATTGTGGGTGCCTCTAAAAAAAACATTGTATGTGTGGCGCAAATATGCGCAGCCAAATCTGATCACATTTAAAAGAAGAAAAATCACTGAATATAATATGTTTAACTTTTGACATAAGTAAACAAATAGCTACTTTAGTAGCTATTTGTTTATGTTTTTAAACATAAATATTTTATATCAAATTTTCCTCGTAAGATCACGCCAATAGGAATGAAATTAAAATATCATTGTGTTTTGGAAGCAGACTTCGAAAGAAACTGGTACAGACACGATCGAAATTACTAAATCTGGAGTAGCGGCCCGTGCAAGCGTCACTTTCACAAGTTGATAAATAAAAACCGCTGGCGCCACATACCAAATTAATGCCGAAACATAGTGACCGGCTATTCGAGTATCATATTCATATGAAATCTTTTCGTTTCCTCGAACTTAATTTTTTTAATAAAGTTCCGCTAGATTGTCAAAATAACACACTGTGCAGCGTGTAAAAAAACACTAATTGAAACTTAAATGGCGGATTCCACTCATGAAACCGAACAACTTTTTCATTTCCATTCCATATCTTATGAGACTCTTAATCCTAGTAACGAAGATGCTCTTACCTCCGGTTACATTATGAACGGAACACAGGCAGATAATCTAGCTTGCCTGGATGTTCTGAGACCGTAGTTTTTAATGGAACGTACGAATTCCCACAATTTGATGTAAGTACAATCGATAAAATAATAAAATATAACTGACTAATAAGTTTCATCTATAACATGCTTAGGGATTCTTTACGTGATCGAATCCGAAATGGAGAAATGAGTAAAAAAACTTCAGTCATCGACATAGCCTAAAGAAAAAGCAATTTGAAGTAAAAATTGTATTTTGTGTTGTCGGCGGTGGTAGTAGTATACTTTATAATAGTATAAATGTGCTCCTTTCCAGTAACAACAACCTGGATGTACACCTTCTACTATATCGAGGTATTCATCCTGTGTCTCTTGGAAATTCAGTTTATCCTGGGTGCTATGTTGTCTAACACTGCGTTCCAGTGTGTCAATGAAGAACTAACTGCGTTAATCATAGACATTGACACGAAAAGTAAGTATAGCTACTTACATTAGATACCATTTTCATTCATCTTTATTTTATTCTTAAGGGTTAATCCCTTTGACCGCCACAGTCGGCTATAGCCAACAACGCTTTTTAGCGCCACATGCACACAAGTATTTGAGATTTTCAGACATCAACGTTGCACGGTTTTTCACAGCGTAGAGTGTGAAAATGGAATCAGATGTACCTTACTTTGCCCCAATCTACAGTTCTCACTGACTTGACCTCATGATGATCTCGATCCCCGATTCTTGGCTTACGACGCGAAAGAAGAAGAAGCGTGGTGGTGAAAGCGTTAAAAGGACTTAAGGAATTGTAGCTTTATGGTTATGTTGCATTGATTTTACTTACAGCCATTATTTTAACATTAACTTTTCTCATAGGATTACGTATCTTAAAATAAAACATCTGCTTGCAGCACAACCGAATTTTGACAGAGTAGCAATTTTGGACCGCGGGTTTTTCTCTCGCAACTCCTCTAAGAGCATTCCACCGTACGCCGTCAACGTCGTCATTGACTCTGTTGCGATGATGGACAACGATAGCTACTCTAGTATGTTTCATGCTTACTTCAATATGTGTTTAGTTTTTCCTCTTTTTGTTTTTTCTTAATCGTCAAGAGTCGGCCCTACCCAAAAATTGGATTTATCATTCCGTGGAGAAAGAACATTTATGATTCTAAAAAAAATTAGAAACTATCGGTAGTCAAAGAGATGAAGTGTAACGTGATTAAAAAAATGCTGTTAAAATTTTACGACCACAGCAGAAAATGCTCGAGAATTTCATCAAAAATGACCGAATAAAAATTTCTACGTAAAATAATCAAAATTAATCAACCCAAATAATATAATGTTTCTCGGATGCAGAGTCGCAGCGCTGGAGTGAGAAGATTCGCCATCTCTCTCTCGCATACAGCGAAATATGTGGCGCAGTGAGGCGAATAGATAAATCTAATGGACTGTTGGTTTTGTTGTTGGTGCTCTCTTTCCTGATCCACATGGTGGTGACTCCGTACTATCTCATCACTTTTCTTAGTAAGTGAATAACACTTATTTATGTTCTAAAATATATTAAACAACGTGTTTTTTTGTCGATGCTGAATTAGACTACTTAGTAAGTGGAAAAACGGTCCCAACGCCATTACGTTGATAAACTGAAATTCGTTTCCATTCGGCAGTTCAAAAACGAAAGGAGTTTCTGGTGCAGGTGTTTTGGTCCATATTTCATACCTCCAAGATGATAATGATAGTGGAACCGGGCCATCGAATGCAGCAAGAGGTAATCAAATTATAGCAAATAACATTTGTGATAAAACTCATTCCTTTACAAAGTAGTCGTGTATTGATAGTCAGTACGACAACGCAACAAGCCGCACTGACTTACGAAACAACTCACCATCATCGGTCAATAAGAGATACCCGTTTTCATATAGAGATATGAAAACGGGTTGAGATATTATCATTAGTTCACTAACATAACCAAAGATGTCAACTGTTACGTAAGTTTAACTTAATGTGTCAATGCCGTCTCTGGAATAATCAATATCATCCGCAAACAGTTAAAAAGACATGTTTTACAGTATGCTTAATGGTTTAATACCATATGATATATATACTTTGCTATTCACAGATAGCCAAAACCCAAGTGCTAGTGGGTCAACTGATGAACCGTGTTTCGTCTTCCATAGACCCAATGATGGATGAGCTGAACACATTTCACAAACAAATTAACCTCAATCCAGTATTCTTCTCTCCTTTGGGAATTTGTACTTTGAGTCGACCTCTCATTGCTTCGGTAATTATATTAACCAAAAAAATATTCTTTATAATTTTGATTTTAGTCTTTATTTATTTATTCGGAAACTGTAAGTCTATCCTAAACAAATACTTATGACTATCCCATCTTGCCTGAACAACTTTTTCCTATTGTTTCAGATCCTCGGTGCTGTGACCACTTACCTAGTAATTCTGGTTCAGTTCCAAAAATCTGACAATTACTTTGATTGAGCAGAGACGATTGAGACAATATTTGGAGCTTTGCTAGTTTCAGAAATAAGTAATGATAACATTATCTAATATGTCGGTTGAAGACCTAATTACCTTTAAGGAAATTAGCTTTAAAATTTATTTTAAGAATTGTGAAATGAACTGTTATTTATTTCAAAGAAAAAATACTTATGCTTTTCACTGCAGCAAAATATGTAGGTTTTTATTTTTCCTTTTTTTTACATTTTGAATACTTTTGTTTCTTTTTTATCCAGAGAAACATTCATATCAACCTTTCTTCATTATTCTGTTTCTCTAACATCTGTTCAATAATTATTGATTGTTCTGCAATTTCATCAGATGTTAACATAAATATATTTTTTTGTACTGGCTGAGTAAATTTTTCATTTTTTATGTCGTTATCAAAATTTATATCATTTTTATAGAAATCGTCGTAAAAATCATTTTCCTCTGTATACGTCTTATCTTCACTGTCAGTATTATCGCTTTGTTCTATGAATTCTTTAACTTCTTCACTTTCTTCTATGATATCACCAATTGCTCTTTTTTTCAATTCCTTTTCACCTATTGTATCGGGGTTTTCATTTGATTCAACAGCTTCATCTTTGTGTTGAGTCTGTCTCTTATTAAAGACTGAAATATCATCACTCTCCAACACTTCAGGCTTTTCTTCAAGCATCTGAATTAGCCGTTCAAATACTATTGGAATATTTTTGAAAACAGTTGTATATTCTTCTCTTGGATGCTCATGACCAAAATCAGCACTTGAACCTTGATAAAAATAATTTAAAATAAGAAATTATGGGAATTTAGATTGCTTTTTTTTAAAAAAAAAAGGTAATTTGTTACAAGAAACAACCACAAGTTATTAGAAAAGAGTCAAAAAACTTATTAGTTATTAGAAAAGAGTCAAAAAACTTATTATAAACATGTTTTTTGACTCTTTTCTAATAACTTGTGGTTGTTTCTTGTAACAAATTACCTTTTTTTTTAACGAAGCGGTCGTGGCTCAGTGCGGCTTGCGTGGTCGCGTCGATCACGCAGGTTAACTGACTACAGACATGGTCATAACAGGTTTGACTGTTAGTGACATTTATCTCGACCGTTTCCGTGTTTCGCAAGGCACGTTAAGCCGTTGGTGCCGGCTGCTATCATTAGATGGCAGTCGTTAAGCCATGTCGTAGGCCTTATAAGCGGCTTGAAAACTTCTGACACAGGAGTTCACCGCTAGCCCCACAACCTCTACTTGGACTTGGCCCCCGTGTGTGGAGTATGACCTAACCTTCCCGATGTATGGGAAGAGACCCATGCCCCTGCAGTGGGGACGTTATGGGTTGCAAACATAAACGTTTATTGTGTGGGTTTGCGGGTACTTACCAAATCGCAACACGAACATAAAGATAAAAGGAATTATAAATAAACCAATTTCAAAAAGCCTCATTTCCATTTAGAACATAAACTCCAAACAAAACTCAAAAATCTAATTCAAAATGCAGGCAGCACTTTACTTGTTCAAACGAAAAACACGAAAGGCTTCACACAATATATCTTTTACAAATTGTTAGTACCCAATGCAACACGCTGACTGATAAGATAAAGAACTGAATATTTTAACCCAACAAGTTCTGTAAGTTTTAAATACGGTATTTGACTATAAGTCATATGAGTCACTTTGTATTAACTGTCAAAAGGTTTTTTTTTTATTTGCTCGTGTTATTAACATGTGATATCGTAATCGTTAGAAAACTAAGTTGAGGATAGACGCTCCTTTTTGTTTTTTGTTAATTATCTTTTTTCATCTATATTTTCTTTTGATGTCCTTTTGTTTTATACTTCTAATTCTTTTTTTGCCGTCATCGTCATTTGGTAAGCCGTTGGCATCATCTCACCTGATGGTAAGTGATGATGATGCCGAAGTTGGAAGCGGGCTTAGCAAGAATCCCCAACGCAATGGGGAATCTGGCTATCTTATCTTCATGCCGGAACACATCAATGCTGCTAACATTGATGTTTGGCTGCAAGACTTAGATACGATGGTGGTAGCTAGCTAGGCGAGCTCAGAAAATGTCCTGCCACCAACCAAACCGAGTCCTATAAAGTTAGAACCCGCCGGGAATCGAACCCACGACCTCCAGATATAAAGCGACGGAGGCAGTTAAGGCAATTATCCTGTCTTCTCATCCATTCATTAGCGGACCAGACACTATCAGTAATAACGACAGTATTTTTCCATCAGTATAATGACATTCCATCGTTTAGTATGCGTCAGACCATCATTCCAACCACCACTGTCAGTATAATGTCAGTATATTGTCATTACTTGAAAATACTGTCATTATTACTGATAGTGTCTGGTCCGCTATTAGACGGGTGCACGAAGAGCCTCCCCGAGTGTTGTAGGACATACCCGACGCTACCTGGGCAGCCTACGATGCGAGGACGATAAAGTCGGTAACGCAAACTCACTGATTCTTTCAATACAATATATAGTGACATCCAATCGATCCATCTTGGGGTAACTAGGCTCTTTTACGAGTTTACCCCTACTTTACCCTTGGACACAGCTCTAAAATCAGTTTCAATTTATCATTATGTCATCAATATAGTGTTTGACTCCACAGAAGAACAAGTCCAATAATTTTATAAATATACATGTGTTTACGTGATTCTAACCCTAAACTAGTGGTTTCCATCTCTCAGTCCTAAATATTAATGATGTATTTGGTAAATTACAAAAAAATACAAGCCGAAAAAAGCCATTTAAGAAAAGTTAACATAAGTAAGGTTAACTCAGCATGTCACTCGACATTAAATTTGCATTGATAACAGCTGCTGTTGCAACGTTTTTTTTTTAATTATAAAGGTAGATATGGTGTCGATTCGGTTTTCACGATTGAACTTATTTGACAGAACCAAACTCAGTTTAAGTGTTTTCCCTTTTTACTATCTGTATCTGTTCGAGACGATACGTCATAGCAATTACGTCATAGTTTCTAGCTGATAAGTTCGTCATAGTTATATCGTTACTCGTTATACTACTTATAGTTTGTTGTTATTTTATTTGATAGATAGTTGATTTTTAATAAAGATTTTACTTAGACTAGGTTAAGCTAATAGGTAGAATAACTAGATATAGAGTTTATAGCGTTTTTATAGGTATTTAGATAGGATTTTAATAAAGAAATTTCTAGAAAATAGACAGAGATAGACAGATATAGTTCGGTATGTGTTAGGTAGAGACAAATAGATAGGGTGTTTTATTTGTATGTAAATTTTAAATTTAGCATTAAATCTTAGACAGGATAGTTATAATAGATAGATTTAAGTTTGTATAGCATAAATAAAGCATTCCCAGTTCAGTCCGCACGCGCGCGCGCTCGCTAGACGACTGAAAAGCGAAAAATCGTTACAGGCGATATTTATAGTCCTGAAGTGCGGGACGGGGGGTATAAATATAGCGAACAAGCATTTTCGGCTGCCATTTCGAGCTCGAGCGCATGCGGATGACACCGATTATGTAAAAACATAGCAAAATAGGTACTCTTGTAGAATCCAAATAGGGGCGAAGCTCAACTATTATAGTTTTTATATTATTCAAAAATAAAGCAAATCGGGGGTGAGGAAAAGGGATCGCTGGCCAGCTGTTTTTTGATATAAATAGAGGCATGGTACGTAGGGCCAGGGTGACAGTGCAATTTTTACAGTGCAGTTCGAACCAGCTCCCAGAAGAAAATAGAAGAAAAATAGAAAAGCTGGCCAGAACCCCTGCTCCTCGGCTTTCCCGGCTATAGTACATCTTGAAGACGTTGTTTTCGTTGGAACCACCTTGAACCACCCCATTGTACGGTGCCGTTCGTCACTATCCGCTAACGTGCGCGGCTATACCGTACAAAGTTTTGGTCGCATCGAGCCGGATTTTATAGTATTACAGTTTCTACGGTTCCTACCTGTTTTTTCGTCGTTCGTTTCGCCTTCAAGATGCCCGTTACCCGCTCGCAGTCCGGGAAAGCGCCGCCGCCGGTACAGAATATAGAAGAAACCACAGAGCGGCGGCCGAGAATATAGAAGATCGCATAGTTCCAGAGGATCCCGCACCTGACAGTATGTTCCCGCGCGCCATGGAAGAGGTAGCGCGACGGAAGTTGGAACTCGCCGTCGCACAGATGAAACTAATAGAAGCGGAATCCGAGGAAGAAGAAGACGGCAGCACCGTCGTATCACAGGGTGCAGAAGATAGAGTTACGTCGTGGTTGGAAACACAGCGCACGGTGGAGGACCCACAGATAGCACCAAAGGTACAGCCTCCATCGTCTTCCTTACCGGCGGGAGCCTTCCATATAGCGCCTCAGGCCCCGCTACAGTCTACACCACGCGACAAACAGCAACAGCAACAGCACGTAGCACCCGAAGTTCGCATAGAAGAAATCCAGCAGCCATCGGCGAAGAATATAGCACAGAAGATCGTACCACCGCCGGTCCTGAAGCTGTCCAAGGATACAGAAGCACGTCATATAGAAGCACGCAATACAGAAGCACGTTGGAATGTCGCCGCGCCGCCTGCACCCGAATATACAGTACAGAAGCAGTCGGCGCCGAGCGAAATAGCACAGCTCACCTCAGCCATCACCACAGCGATTCATAGTACAGCACAGCACAGAAGTTCGAAGTACCTGGGGGAGCTACCAGTTTTCAACGGAGCCTACAGCGACTGGCTCGCCTTCCGTTCAGCATATATAGAAACGGAGAGTCACCTGACCGCAGCAGAGAACTCAGCCAGGTTAAGAAGAGCTCTCAAAGGAAAAGCGAAAGAAGCTGTGGCCAGTCTACTTATAGCAAACTCTTCATCGGCTGTCATCATGAAGACACTCGAAGATCGATTTGGCCGCCCCGATGCCATAGCAATCGCCGAGCTAGAAAAGATAGATAGATAGATAGATAGATAAATCATTTTATTCAACACACAGCATATAAAGAATATACATATGTTAGAAAGAAACTTAAATACTAAAAAGCTACGCAACCTTCCTAGAACGAGCGACTCCCCGAGGGATATATGCCTCTTCGCCAACAAGATCGTCAACAGCGTCGCTACTCTACAGTTATTGGGGAAGGACCGATACCTCTACAGTCCAGAGATAATCAAGAATATAGTGGAGAAGCTTCCATCAACTACCAAATATCGTTGGTTCGACTTCGCTGAGAACATAGAAAACACAGAAAAGAGGAAGGACGAACCTGAACTTCTCCTGTTCTGCGATTTTATAGAAATAGAATCAAGAAGATGCGCAAGATACGCAGCTCCAGAGCCAATAGGAACGGAAGACAGTGTACCGCCATTCAGAAGACAGCGTTCCCATCTGACACAGAAGACAGAAGGCGGTAAGAAGACAGAAGAAAGACCGTGTCTCATATGCAAGCAACCTGGTCACGCGCCTGTCAAATGCGAGAAGTTCCTGCAAGCCTCAACAGATGATCGATGGGCAACAGCAAGAGAACACAAGCTATGCTACAGGTGTCTGCGCTACAAGAGCATGTCACACAAGTGCGAGTATAGGACATGCAACAGAGATGGATGCATCAGAAGCCACCACCCGTTGCTGCATTTCAAGCGAGAAAAGAATACAGAAACAGAGAAGGTCGCTTCCACATTCGAGAACAGGAAGACCCATACCTACCTGAAGATAGTTCCAGTCAGAGTGTCTGGTGCAGAGAGCTACACAGATACCTACGCTCTCTTGGACGACGGATCAACAGTGACACTCATAGACTCAGAAGTGGCGAAGAAGGTCGGCGCCAGAGGCCACACAGACCCTCTGGAGATAGAGACAATAGCACCGACGAACCTGAAGTCCGAGTCATCACGTCGCGTCACCGTCCAATTGAAGGGCACAGAGGAAGCTCACCAGATAGAAGCACGAACAATAGTTGACCTCAGACTGTCACCGCAGATCATCAAGGAAGAAACAGTATGGGGCTGTGAACACCTGAAGGGCCTCGAAGATCGCTTCACGTACGAAGAAATGCAGCCAACCATCCTCATAGGTCAAGACAACTGGCATCTCTTGATAGCGTCAGAAGTCAGAAGAGGCAATCGTCGACAGCCAGTGGCATCTCACACACCGCTGGGTTGGGTTCTACATGGCACAGATTCACGCACCATCGGGCACCAGGTGCACTTCGTTCATCACCTGGCAACAGTGGACGAGAAGATGGACGACATGCTGAAGCACCACTTTGCCCTGGACGACATGGGAATCCAGCCGAAGAAGCCACAGTCAGATCCAGAACAGAAGGCTCTCGACATTTTGAAGACCAGCACAGAGAAAATAGGAGACCGATTCGAAACAGCGATGCTCTGGAAGAACAAGGACTGCGAGTTGCCTAACAACTATGACAACGCATTGAAGAGGCTCCACAGCACAGAGAAGCGCATCGAAAAAGATCCAGAACTGAAGAAGAAGTACACAGAACAGATGGCAGCATTGGTAGAGAAAGGCTATGCAGAAAGGGCACCCATACAGAAGACGCCGGGGAAAACCTGGTATCTACCGCACTTTCCCGTGCTGACCCCTAGAAAACCGGGAAAAGTCAGAATAGTGCACGACGCAGCGGCACAGACGAAGGGAGTCTCCCTCAACGACTACCTTCTAACAGGACCGGATCTGCTGCAATCGTTACCCGGGATTCTGATGAGATTCAGACAGCATCGCATAGCAGTAACAGCGGATATAGCGGAAATGTTTATGCGCATTGGCATAAAACAGCAAGACAGAGACGCGCTACGTTACCTCTGGCGCGGAGATCGACGCGATGGCCCACCTGATGAGTACAGAATGAAGTCCCTCATCTTCGGTGCTACGAGTTCGCCAGCAACAGCCATTTTCGTGAAGAACTTGAACGCTCAACAGCATGAGGAGGAGTATCCAGTCGCAGCCTCAGCCATAGTCAACGCTCACTACATGGATGACTACCTGCACAGCTTCCAGACAGAAGATGAAGCTATAGAAGTTTCGAAGCGGGTCCGTGACATCCACCGGGAAGCGAACTTCTACCTTCGTGGCTGGGTATCCAATTCAAGACGTGTGGTGCTGAACCTCGACGAGAAGCCCACTGAGACAGTTCAAGTTACGCTGGACGACGGTACGAAGACAGAGAAAGTTTTGGGACTAGTCTGGAAGCCTCAAGAAGATGAGCTCGCCTTCAACCTCAACTTCGAGCGAGTATCTCCACACCTGCTACAGAAGAACGCGCCCACCAAGAGAGAAATCCTGAAGATAGTGATGTCAGTCTACGATCCTCTCGGCCTGGCCTCACCAGTCACCATGCAGGCCAAGCATCTCATACAGGAGGTCTGGCGCCGAGGAATCGACTGGGACGTTCAAGTCGACAAAGACCTAGCAGAGCAGTGGACACAATGCATAGAACAGATGCAGAAGTTGAAGACGATCAAGATACCGAGGGCCTACATAGAATACAGTAAAGCCGCGTCTCTCCAGCTTCATATCTTCGTAGACGCCAGCAGCACAGCGTACGCAGCCGCCCTGTATTGGAGAACGGAAACAGCAGATGGCCGCGTGCACGTCTCCCTGATCATGGCCAAGGCGCGCGTGGCGCCCCTGAAAGTCACATCGATCCCTCGCCTCGAACTTCAAGGTGCAGTCCTGGGGGCGAAAATGGCTCAGACAGTCACAGAGGAGCACGAACGAAAGCCGGACGCCAGATTCTTCTGGACAGACAGTAAAACCGTCCTGGCTTGGCTGAAGAACGGAGCCAGAAGCTACAAGCAGTACGTCGCCCATCGCATCGCAGCCATTGAAGAGATCTCGCCAGTCAGTGAGTGGAGGTGGCTACCATCAAAGTTGAACGCGGCAGACGATGCCACCAGAGGCGTCCCATCGAACTTCGACACCGATCATCGATGGTACAGAGGTCCAGAGTTCCTGCGCGACCACCCCTCTTCATGGCCAGCTGGACTCACCATAGAAGCCACAGAGACAGGAGAAGAGAGAACGCATCACGTGACATCCAAACAGCCAGCCGTCAGTCGAATAGTTCCGGACGTGTCACGATTCTCCAAATGGGAAAAGTACCTCCGCACAACAGCTCGAGTACTACAGTTTATAGAGAAGTGCAAACAGAAAACAGAGATAGTCAATTATAGAAGAACGAAAAAGAACAGAGAAACAGATCCGGACTGGAGAAAACAGAAGCAAACGCCGAAGACTTCGAAACCGAAAGGCGCAAAGAAGATAGAAGATCGGGTGTTCATACCGATAGAAGCTGACCTGCTGTGGAAAGCTGAGAAGCTAATAGTTCGTTCGATCCAGCAGGAAGCCTTTCTGGAAGAGATAGAGCTGCTCAACAAAGGGAAGCCCGTACCGAACAGCAGTCGACTTCACCAGCTGTCAGTCAAGATAGAAGATGGCACCATTCGTATCAGAAGTCGCATCAACGCAGCTGTAGGAGTAACAGAAGATCAGAAATCTCCAGCTGTCATAGACGGGAACCATCCAGCCACGCAGCTCTGGATAGAACACACCCATCGCCGCCTGCTACACGCCGGAGTCGAGACCACAGTGAACGAATGCAGACAACACTACTGGGTCCTTCGTCTGCGCCCCATCGTGCGCACCATAGTTCGCGGCTGCCTGCCTTGTCGAATCCGCAGGGCAGCTCCTCCATCTCCACCCACGGGAGACCATCCACCCAGTCGCCTCGCTCATCACAGGAGGCCGTTCACGTACTCTGGCGTGGACTACTTCGGCCCAGTCAGCGTCACAGTAGGAAGACAGCACCAGAAGAGATACGTGGCACTCTTCACGTGTCTCACCACCAGGGCAGTTCACTTGGAGCTCGCGGCATCGCTCTCAACAGATTCAGCCATCCTCGCGCTCAGAAGATTCTTCGCACGCCGCGGCTGCCCTACCATCGTCTTTTCGGACAACGGCACGAACTTCCATGGGGCAGATGCAGAGCTACGACGAGCCGCCATAGAAGCCATGAACGAGGAAGCCAACATCCGCGAGGTCAAGTGGAAGTTCATCCCGCCAGGAGCTCCGTTCATGGGAGGAGTATGGGAGCGACTCGTGAAGTCAGTGAAGATAGCGCTTGCAGCCGTGCTCCAGGAACGCCACCCGACCGAAGAAGTCCTCACCACCCTGCTCGCGGAGGCGGAATACACAGTCAACAGCCGCCCCCTCACGCACGTGTCCGTCCAACCAGACGACGCCGAAGCTCTCACACCAAACCACTTTCTCCTCGGCGGATCAGCACGAGTACCAACACCCGGTACGTTCGACGACAGTGACCTCATCAACCGCTCTCACTGGAGGGCCTCACAGCGCCTCGCAGACATGTTTTGGGCCCGCTGGATCCGCGAGTACCTTCCCGAGTTGCAACAGCGGCGGGAGCCCCGAGGAAGTGGACAGCCAATCAAAGAAGGGGACGTCGTGCTGATAGTGGATAGCAGCTTACCGAGGAACACCTGGCCGAGGGGAATAGTCACAGCAACCTACCCAGGCCAGGACGGCGCAGTTCGAGTGGTGGACGTCCGAACCAGAGGAGGAGTACTTCGGAGACCGACTAAGAGACTGGTGATCCTTCCGACGCAGCGCATCGTCTCTCCCACACCATCGTGAATGCAGCGCCGCACCGGGCTACGTCGCTGCACGGCGGGAGAATTGTTCGAGACGATACGTCATAGCAATTACGTCATAGTTTCTAGCTGATAAGTTCGTCATAGTTATATCGTTACTCGTTATACTACTTATAGTTTGTTGTTATTTTATTTGATAGATAGTTGATTTTTAATAAAGATTTTACTTAGACTAGGTTAAGCTAATAGGTAGAATAACTAGATATAGAGTTTATAGCGTTTTTATAGGTATTTAGATAGGATTTTAATAAAGAAATTTCTAGAAAATAGACAGAGATAGACAGATATAGTTCGGTATGTGTTAGGTAGAGACAAATAGATAGGGTGTTTTATTTGTATGTAAATTTTAAATTTAGCATTAAATCTTAGACAGGATAGTTATAATAGATAGATTTAAGTTTGTATAGCATAAATAAAGCATTCCCAGTTCAGTCCGCACGCGCGCGCGCTCGCTAGACGACTGAAAAGCGAAAAATCGTTACAGGCGATATTTATAGTCCTGAAGTGCGGGACGGGGGGTATAAATATAGCGAACAAGCATTTTCGGCTGCCATTTCGAGCTCGAGCGCATGCGGATGACACCGATTATGTAAAAACATAGCAAAATAGGTACTCTTGTAGAATCCAAATAGGGGCGAAGCTCAACTATTATAGTTTTTATATTATTCAAAAATAAAGCAAATCGGGGGTGAGGAAAAGGGATCGCTGGCCAGCTGTTTTTTGATATAAATAGAGGCATGGTACGTAGGGCCAGGGTGACAGTGCAATTTTTACAGTGCAGTTCGAACCAGCTCCCAGAAGAAAATAGAAGAGAAATAGAAAAGCTGGCCAGAACCCCTGCTCCTCGGCTTTCCCGGCTATAGTACATCTTGAAGACGTTGTTTTCGTTGGAACCACCTTGAACCACCCCATTGTACGGTGCCGTTCGTCACTATCCGCTAACGTGCGCGGCTATACCGTACAGTATCGAAAAGACAAGGATAGGATGCTTAAATTAAGTTTAGTCCTGTCAAATAAGTTTAATCGTAAACACCGAATCGACACCAATAATCATCTAACACTAGCACTTTTTTCTAAAACCAAGTAATATTAAATTGACCAGAGTCTATGCCTTTTACACTCAAGAGTTTTATAATAGGCTATCCTGTTATCATCGTAATATACGTAATTACCTTGATAAAAACGAATGCATTATTATTTGACTGACTCAGTAATGCAAGTTTCTACTCCGAGAGTTGTTGGTTCGATCCCAGCAAATCCTATACGTATAACGTTATTATTATTACCTTAATTTGAAAGTATTGAACCCTCTTACATTTTTTTTAAATTAAATAGGTACATATTTCTTTTAATACAGAAATTTAATTCAAAATATATTTGCCATCTGATTATATAACCTCTTAGCCAGCGGGTATAGGGTTGCCAGGTGTCCGGCTTTTTACAATCGTGTCCGGCCAGATATTAGCAAGTCCGGCCTGTCCGGCTTTTGTTAGGCTTTTCGTCAACCCCACCCCGGCAAAATATGTCGAACGAAAGTGCGAGTGAGTCACGTGGACATGCATGACTCGCGATCTCTCGCAGGAGACCTACCTAAAATTTATTTACAAATGATAAGGTTGATTATTGATTAGTTACCTTTAGTGTTAAGTAGTTACGAAGTTATGAATGAATAACAGTAATCCTCAAATAAAAGTTTCATTTTTTTTTCTTTTAAAAACCAGTGTGTCAGGCTTTCAGGGCAAAATGTCCGGCTAAATATGGATCTGTGTCCGGATTTTCTATTTTTGGGCCTGGCAACCCTAAGCGGGTAGGTAAGTTATGATATGCAAGTCGAGTTTCTTTTTCGATGACTGTTAATAAAAAAGCTTTTGTACCTCAACTGCCCGACTCATATCACGACGAAAAAGTAAAATAATATGGTAATCGTTTAAAACACCGCACCGATGGGTGTCACGCCATTCTAAGAAAGAGAGCCGCCTCGTTGCTTGGCCGTGTCCGTGGCAGCACGAACAGCATTCTGGACGTTATAGCTGGCCGAATAGATTGCCCTATTATGTGGCACTCTGTTCGGAGGCATGTCACGTAATATTATTTATTTTGATTTGATTTGATTTTATTTTTTACGTACTAACCCGTTTACTTATTCATTACTTGCACTACTAACAATTATGGATCTTTAAGTTGTCCGAAAATAAATATTTTGAAATTAAAACGCCTCAGTAGTGATTAAAATCGAAGTATGGTTTAATACATCCCTAAAAGCTTATTGTATCGTTGTTATGTATGAATCACGCGCATCGCTGTCGGATTTTGTTGGATTTGTTTGACATACTTACTTGTACCCCGCCTCCCCCGGACAGACGAAATAAAACTTCGATTTCATCATAATATGAATTCAGTTGAAGTATAAAATCTTAACCGGGTTTTTTTATTCAGTGTGGTGTAGTACTTCGGCTTCAAGGCTAAAAGTCTTTATTTCCAGCGATAAGACCGCCCAGAATAAATTACTCTCTAGTTTTTTATTTTACCTATACACTTGTTGTAATGAATTAAGTAAAAACTATTCACCTGCTGATTATTAGTAAAAAAAAATTATTTAACAAAGAAGTTGATTTGTAAAATAAATATACTATTTTACAGATAGTAACCTAACATACCTAACCCGGATGAAGTAGAGTTGGCGTGTTTTCTATCACACGCACGTATTGTTTTAACATTTAAAATATAAGTAAATATGAATAAATTTGAAAAAATAATTTTCATTACAAAAAATATGTATAAAAACCAGAAACTAGCAGGGACAACTCATCATTTGCAAAATGTTCTCGTCAAAGATCTACTTTGTCTTAGCCATCGGCTTCATCGGTAAGTAACTTTTTCTTTTTTTATACAGAAAATATGTATTATCTTCATATAGGGTTTTTTTTTTTTTCAAGATAGTCTATAATAATAGATTGTTTACATTTATACTCAGAATCGTATATCAAATATCCGTAAAATATTATGTCTTAATACTAAATGGCACTATGCAAAAATCCCTTTTTGTTAAAAATAGTAGTTTTATTTTATTACCCGAAAACTATGTCTTGATAATAAACTATCTATATTTTTTTATCAAGACCATGTTAAATGCCGTTTTAATATTTCACAATCCAAAAGTTACTGACTATTTAATTTAAAACTCACCACTAGATGTCGTTAAATGGTCTTTCTTAATGCTCAGAATTTCTTGGGCGAATGTGATAAAAAAAACCAATAAAAAACAGCGAAAAGTGCACACTATTTAAGAATAAAGATCAGGAAGAGAGCACACTTTATAAAAGCTCTGTGCCCAACTTTACGGCATACCTATAATGGCTGACAATGCCTCATAGTCCCATACATAACATTACTAAAAGACATTATCCCTCATTTCTTCTTCTTCTCTAATCTTATAGTGGCCGCGAACTGCGCGCATTACCGTTTCGCGCGGTCGCCCGAAACCGTCGAGATGAACTCCGGGAACTACACGACGGATGTACCAGCTAACCAGGAGAACATGGACGACGAAGAGGAATATTGGCACGAGCATGGAGACCAGTACGAAGGGCAATATGAGAATAACCAGGACAGGTGAGTAGGCGCAATTGCTGGTTTTCGACAAGTCAATTGAAACAACTGATTTCAGCAGAAATTAAATTAAAGAGTTAATACAGACTACTGCTATGGACGCTGAGCAAGAAAGAACAGAACCAAGACAATAGGCAATTGATGTCTTATAGAGCCGTACTCAATGTAAACATACTAAGATTAAAACTTTGAAAGACTCTGAACGAGACATTAAAAGTTTTATTTATTGTCATGGTTTGCTTAGATCGATATATTTAATATAACACAACAAAGGTAGATTACAAAACGATCCAATAGAATCAAAGCCAACCATTATCATTTCTTACAGGAACCCAGACACCGAACAGAACCAACAACAATTCGATGAAGAGAAGCAGTACCGTGAGCAACAAGAGAAAGAGAAAAACAAAGAACAACAGGAAAACCTGAATTCCAATAAAGAAAAGATAGAATCAGATCAGCAGGAGACTGAAGACCATTACAATTGAAGAAAACACGTGGATTATGACTTTTAAATAGGCTTTAATCTTCCTTTGACACAAGAAATACACTCATTTTTAATATATTTGTAACTGAATATTGAATACTGCACAGCGCTATTTCCAATTAACTGTCTCACTTGAAATTCAAAAATAGACTGACGCGCACTCGCCACCATTTCCCTCGTGCAATGCTCTCCCCTCTACTTTGACCTGTGGCGCCCTCTGTGCGTCAGTCGATCTTCAAGTTTTACATTACTTGATTTACTCTTTATATTATTTTTAACTGTAATTATATTATGTTTTGATAATATTAAGCAACAATTATAGTGATTATTTACAGTACAACAAAATATAGCTAACAGTCGGCCATCCGATTCCAACGAACGACCTCGTACGTATTTTTTTATGTAAAAAAAAGACTACAAACATATTCTATACATAGAAACCTTATACACTGAGTAAGTGTCCTAATTATAATATTTTCATTTTATAACAACATTTATAACTAAAATACTTCTCATTATTTTAATAAATAATTTCGTATTTTTCACTATCAAAAAAAAAAACAAGAAATGTTCCTCTTAAAATACAATTTACACGAAATAATTTTCTCTCTTGACACTAATTTTCAATCTTACGTTCATGAACAACATGCAGTAATTTCGAAAATATGACATCACATTTGTAAAAAAAAAACAATTTTAGAACAATATTATATCGTTTGACAGTTCAATAAAACTAAGTTAATGATAAAGTGGAAAACACCGTATTGATAACAGGACCTGTTTATCCTGAATACCGTAACATCCATTTGGCAATAGGCACCATTCGTCCTGAATACCGTAACATCAATTTGGCAACAGGCCCCGCTCGTCCTAATTACCGTAACATCAATTCGGTAACAGGCCCCATTCATCCCGAATACCGTAACATTAAAGCTTCAATTTAAGTCATATACTACATGATCTTTAATTATGTATAGACATTTAACATAGTCCATCGTCCAACTTAAACAAGGTTCCTAACACTTTGAACTCGTTTGCCTAGAAAGCGAATAACATATGTTTTTTTTTTTAATAGTAAATTTCTCAACTTTAAGGGGAATGTGATAATCTCTTCTCTTATATTATGGTCTAATAAAACAGGCGACTGTCATTGAAATATTGTGTTTCTAAACAGTATCTTCTGCCGATCATTATCTTTATACATTTTAAATCCTCCAATATACTCAGGTATTCCTTATTAATATTTTATTCACTTTAATTGAATTCTCAATTAAAGGAACATAAAAATGACAACTAAATATTTTGATAACTTGGGTAGCACTTAGGAAGTGGTGCCTTATTTCAGTCAAGAAAACAAATAATCTTTGGAGTCTATGTGGAAATTATACACTCTTTTGTTGTAGTTTATGTAAAGAATTATTATTATTACCAAAAGCAACCAAGTTCGTCAGACATAGCTAACCTTTTAATGCATTATGAACCAACCCAGTTATTTTTCCGTTGCCTTAAAGCATAACACTTTCTGCTAAAGTGGTTTAGGGAAATAATAACTAGATACTGGAGTAGGAGATACGATCGGTTTCGGAAATAGAAACTTCACTTATTAACAACCAATGAATTAACTTTAAATTGTGGGTATCAAATATTTACTCAAAACAAGTTGAAGATTAATCACATAAAACAATGACAGGTTAAAACCCTTGATTCTTTCAGACAGTTTTAAATAACAACAATAGTATTGGAAGTGTCATTTCTCTTCCTTCACGACTAATTAAGATGTGAAGGACAATGTCACAAAAGGATTAACGAAGAGATAGGAGCTTTGCATAATAATGCGTAGTACGTTAATATAAATAGTATC
This sequence comes from Coleophora deauratella, assembly GCA_958295455.1. NCBI lineage: Eukaryota > Metazoa > Arthropoda > Insecta > Lepidoptera > Coleophoridae > Coleophora > Coleophora deauratella. The sequence goes on along the minus strand of OY282409.1, from coordinate 3,737,122 downwards.
TAAATAAACTGTTGGTAATACATAATATTGCATTACTTAACCCTGTTTTCTTTAATCTGAACAACTGTACACATTGAGTTGCATTCGAGGTTTCACAGTAAATATTTCCCTTATATTTTACATAAACATATGAACGTATTTTATTATCAAGAAACTTCAAAATCCATGGTTTACAATTTGACTACGAAAGGACTATATTAAAATCAAATATGTGTAGACAATTGAAGATTTTATCTACGAATTATCCTCGAGTGGTTTCCGAGGTAATTCTAATTATAATCACGATTCTACCCGAAGAGTTTTCTTTTTATGTAATATCAATATATTATCCAGAACAAATCACACTCATCTGACTGAGTAATTGTACAGTGCATGAGTTTTCTGCATAGTGCTTTGCCAATTAGATAATTTAGCATATCAAGACGGATATACTATACCACAGACATCCCTTGTGACACCACGGTTAAGTTGGGCCACACGATATAACAGATCTGTTATACACCAAATCAGTTAAGTATACCTATACGATAAATTATAGGTACCGACTTGCTACTATAACTTAATTTTCCGACGAAACATTATTAATAAAAACACAATAGTTTTAATAGTTAATGTTTTTTTTCTTTTCAATTAATTTTTGTTTTTTATTTCATTTGAATCTAACAATAACCAAAATTATGTATAATTATTATTTTTCTGTTTTGTTGTGCAATAAAGTGTTGTCATTCATTCATTAAAGTACTTATGTTTTAAATATCATTCAAATCTCAGAGCCTCTTTATATATTAAATACCACAGTATAAGGACATTATACAATATGCTCACTCCCTGCCGATCTCTGAATGCTACCTCAGAACCACTGTGTGACCGATGTGTGACCATTTGTCAAGGGGTTGTCAAACCAAAGCACAATATAATAACCAAAGACAATGAGGCCTAATTATTGAACCTCGATTCAACCCTAGTTCATCACGCACTATTTACATGTGTACAGACATGAATGTCTATGTAGTAAACAATGGCGCGAAATCTGTATGAAGTGTCCGGGGTGTGATTAAAAACATAACTGTGGTCATTAACAACACTGCGACGACGTCACTGACTTAAATATCAGTCAGCTGTCAACCCACAAGTAAGTGGAAGTTTACCTCACAAAATATACAAGATTAGAATGATTACTCTTCCACCGATCATATCTTTAAACCTACTAACATACTAAATGTGGCGTACAAAACAACTTTGTATCCTGTAGTACCCGTGCTTGAATCTACCAGTCACTACAATGGCATCAATAAACACGAACGTATATTTCCCGTAGATTCGACTAACTACATATTTATGTATCACACTAATTATGCCTAAGAGGCTGAGAATCGATAAATATATGTACTATTAACAATACTCGATAACATTTTATTGTCATAAGTTGTGCAAATTATTTATCTTTGTTGGTATATTTTTTTCATATACCTACGTAAAGGTAAGCCCTTTGTTGTGTACTTAATAAACCCATTTTAAATTCAATACGCGATCTTGTAATAAATATACAACATCATAATCATAAAATAATAAAAATAACACGAGAACAATTAAGTTCAAAATAATTGTATTTACATTTATTATTTTCTAGGTCCATCATTAATTTTCGTAGTGACAGACAGGTTTCAGCCCCTTTCACACTGGCAAGATTTAAACAGACTATGCTGCTGCCATTGAAACGAATTAGAGAAGTCCCATACAAAGGTGTTACAAATTTCTAATAAGGAAAGGCTTTGTCTTTTAAGATGTTTATTAACATTTACAAATCACAATGATTTTATTTTATTTCCTTTTTCAAGAGGATATGAACTGCTTTATTTGTAAAACCGATTTTTGTAATCGATTACTTTAAATATAGCAACCGTTTCACCAAGCCAAATTTATTGATAGGTATTGTTTAAAAATTGATCTGCATTAGGAGTATATTTTTTTTTTTAACTTTACTTTTAAATGTTATGTCTCTTCTTTTTTTGTTCCTGTTCTATCAGTCAACCGTTATTATATTTTTACTAATATAGTTTTAAAATGGTAATAAGTCGTTAATTCAACATTCATACCAAAATACGTATGAATATTGTAAATATAATGTATTTTGCAAGTAGGTAGTTTCTTTTTTTTTTAATTATCAAACTGACAAATATTTGGATATTTAGAGCAACTATATCTATTATGTTGTTCAAAACTATATGAAACTATACCATACGTTTATCACCATCAAAACAAGACCCAGCATTTATAAAATTTATATTTTCACCATGAGAGTATGGTCTACTACACATTAAGTCCTTTGTGGGCAAATACACTGTTTTTCTTTCTGTTTTTGTTTGTTTGTTTGTAAACTCTTTATTGCACGAATATGACAAAAATACATAGGCATAAGTAACAAAACATATACAAAGGCGGACTTATCCCATAAAGAGATCTCTTCCAGTCAACCTTTTGATCAATCGAAAGGAGAATAAGCAAAGAAAGCACGTAAATAAATGTAGGGGTAAATGAGAAGAAATGCTTGCAAGTGAACAACATCCAGCAAAGTGAACAACTTCCATCAAAGCGAACAACTTCTATCAAATTAAACAAATTATCGCAAAGTAAACAACTTCCACAAAAATGAACTACTCCCCTATACTTGGACAGTTTCTAGAAAACGCTTCAAATCAAATCAATGAGCTATCCTTCCCTTTCATACATTTATTTAATTATTTTGTTTACAGTAGGTAGGACCTGGCAATAGCTATAAAAGAACTTTACGTTTATTATATAATAAATACGATATCATAGGCCTCTCAAGCAACATGTCTTACAACAGCTGGTATGACGTATTTACTTTACTCTGTCGAATCGGTGGGTATTTTGAAATTATAATTTTAATAATTAAGAATAAAGATTGCGGGGTAAACACCAAATTAACGTTAACAGTGCAATTGTTATTCTGCAATGCTGACAAAAGAGTGCATGGTTGCACGTTGTGATTATCTTCTTTTTGAGAGAAGCAAAATCTATTGAAGCTCTAATGAACTATAAACCGTCATTGTTTTTCTAAAAGTTATCCGTATTTATAATGATAACAGTCGAAATTATCTACCTCCGATGTAAAAATAAGGCATAGTTTTATTCGTCTGGTCTATTGTATACAAAACTATATCGAGCAAAGTTTCACAGACTACGTCTTTAGGTTTTTTTTTTTTTTAAACGTCTTAGATCCCAAACAAACTTATAAAATTTAAATTCAGTTTTTGTATTTGAATAACATTGCACACAGAAAGAAGGTAAATAAAGTCATCAATAAGGAAATAATACACAAAAGGTACAGGTTATTTCCACAATAAATTTCTTCCAGGAGACCTTGGACAGTGAAAGGTGTATATAAATGTCAAAAAGGACGTATAAAAAACAAAATTATCTGTACAGGTGAATCTTTGATACAGTGCCTAAATAAAATAGCTTACTCATTATGTATAGGTATGATTAATTTGCTATAAATTAAATTTATATTTGGATGTTGAATATCGTGGTGAAATTGTATACATCAAGGCTGAGTTTATAGACCTTATCACTGCTTGCCTTAACTGTATTAAACTACAGGTAAATCAGTGGATTTGGAAATAAAATTCAGTATACTTCTAAGCTGCAAAATTCTCACATTTCGCCTACGTCTCTGGCGGCACGGCATTTGCCGCGGTGTAGCAGCTCGTCCTAAGCCATGCTCCCGGCGCGATGTAGAAGCTCGTCCTACAGCCGTACTCCCGGCGGCACGGTGCGATGTAGCAGCTCGTCCCACAGCCACGCTCCCAGGAAGGCAGGAAACCCGTCGCTATTGCGCAGGCTCTGCCGCAATGTCAGTGCGGTCCCGACGTACCTCCCAAGAGAAAACGAATGTGTATTAGCAAAGGTTACGTAAAACTGAAATACTTAAAAACTGCGAAAGCTATAAAAAAATTCCATACCAAGAGAGCTACGACTCGATGCGAGGTAGTAGCTCATCAGCCGCACTCCCGGTGGCGGCACGGTGCGATGTAGCAGCTCATCCTACAGCGACGCTCCCAGCGACTCGATGCGATGTAGCCGCTCATCAGTCGCACTCTCAGCGGCACGATGCGGTGTGGCGGCTTGTTCTACAGCCACTCAGGAAACCCGTCTCTTTTGCGCAGGCTCCGCCGCAACGTCAGTGTGGTCCCGACGTACCTCGCAAGGGAAAACGAGTGTGTATTAGTAAAGGTTACCTAAAATTGAAATACTTGAAAATTGCGAAGCTATAAACACTTCCCATATGAAGAGAGCTACGATCACTCCTCAGATGAACTACTCGTTGTAACTTTAATAAAACAGCAACTGCATATCTTGGAAACGGCTAATTTAAAATGTTGCCGTTACGATAGAGTGGTTGCATAACAATGTTGAGAATACCCCAAAGAATTAAAAAAAAATCTCCATCGCTAAATTATTGCAACAGTTTCTATACGAACTTGTGTTCTGAACACCTATTTGAACGTCTTACTTAATCATTGAATACGCCAATAAAGTGATCTTAAAATAAACGTTAACATTCAAAACATACATATTTTCCAAACATCCAATCTAAGGCGATAAAGGAGTGTTAGTTTGCAACTTACGTATGTCTGTTGGTGGAATGCTAACTTTTGCAAGTTTTTTTTTGCAAGTATTATTTTCATATTTAATAAAACATTTTGTAGGTTTAACTAAGCGAATAAGGCCATGAAAAAAAAACTATTTCAAATAAAACTAACACATACCTTTAAACGTGAGCGAATCCCGCTTCTGAACTGAAGAAAACACGTGGATTATGACTTTTAAATAGGCTTTAATCTTCCTTTGACACAAGAAATACACTCATTTTTAATATATTTGTAACTGAATATTGAATACTGCACAGCGCTATTTCCAATTAACTGTCTCACTTGAAATTCAAAAATAGACTGACGCGCACTCGCCACCATTTCCCTCGTGCAATGCTCTCCCCTCTACTTTGACCTGTGGCGCCCTCTGTGCGTCAGTCGATCTTCAAGTTTTACATTACTTGATTTACTCTTTATATTATTTTTAACTGTAATTATATTATGTTTTGATAATATTAAGCAACAATTATAGTGATTATTTACAGTACAACAAAATATAGCTAACACAATGAACATCATGGAGATGATGGCGTTGAAGATGAAGCTAACCACAGGAATGATGAAATGAACGGAGAGTTTAGCTCTAAAGAAGATCGCTATGAGGGAAAAGGAAAGGAAGAGGTGAATAATAGAGACGAAAACGTGGGTGACGTTGATCCGCAAGCTAATGGTCCCTCTATGAATTATTCTTAAAATTGTGTAAAATATACAACAGGCACACTGGCTGGAGTTGGAGTGACTATTATTATAATATTCTTGCACTATATTTATTAAAATTATAACACTTGCATTACATTTAATTGGCTATTATTTCCCATCAGTGCAGTGCAGTTTAAATATACAAAGCGTTCCCACTGCTGCGGAAAAGAAGAGGCCGAAGAGACGTTTTCCCGTTGATCTTGTGTTACTCTTAAATAGGCCGTAAAAGTAGGCTATAAATAATAATAAATATGTATGTATAAACTAATTTAAATCGTCAAAGTTAAAGAACCAGGTATTTTTATTATGAAATTAAAATAAAACAAGTCGTACAGTTTACAAAAGAGCAATTTATTTTAACTTATAAGCAACATTAAAACATAAAAAGACTAGCACACACGAATACTATAGTAACTAACAGATCTTTGGACGTTTGTGTACGATCTAAACAAACTAAACTTTACAATCAGGATTGCTCAGTAATAATAATTTTGACTATTATTGTCGCCTCCGAACAAACTCTGCCAAATTCCGGCCACCCAACCGCCTTGAGGCTCCCTGGGAAAAATAAATTCGTAATAAGAGTTAGCAAACTGAAAAATAGTTACTGGAGGGTAAGGGAAGACCTTTTTAATTATACGAGAATTCATGAAGATGAAAGATAATCTGCGATCTGTCAATCAATCTGAATCGGAAATGAAAGGATCCTTAGAACTAAATTTTTCAAGATAACTCGTGGATCATGGCCGCTGAACTTACCAGTAACCCTACAAGCCTGGACTCGGTCCCCGCGTATGGATGGCTCCGACCTTCCACACATTATGGGAAGACACCAACCCCAGAAGTGGGGAAGAAATTGCAGAGGGTGAGTCATAAGTTCTTGCGGTTTTCACCATATAATATAAAGAGAGTAAAAAAAAACATAAAACATAAAAACATTAAACTTAAAACATTCAGTTTAATATCCAAAATATAAACTATTGTGTATACACATTTTTATTTACGAACGCAAAAGAAATGTGTGCTGTGTACCTCAATAGGTAGTAAACCCAAGAAATAACTTGCACATCGGTGTTCTCTGTTTATGCTTTCCGTAGTTCTTTAACACGTTTGAACTTTTTCAAGTAACTAGTGCATAACCGCAAGAACTTATGACTCACCCTCTGCAAATGTTAACATTTTCTAATTAGTGTTGGTGATGGTGATAGAATCGGAAAAGTGATAGCCGACAGAGAAGATAGATTCTTGTGGCAGGTTTTGGATGACTGGTGCGGCCATTCGGACTAAGAATCATGATCACAATCATGTCAATTGAAATTTATTACGGAGGCCTATGTTTAAAAGACTAGATACCTATCTTCCAGAAAGAAAGGAGAGAAAGTTTTTCTTACTCTTTCTTGCAGTTGTACATATTGTTGATCTTCTTAACGTCGCTTCGACTAAGTCCTTCTCGTTGTCCCAGCTTTACACCGCCCACCTGAAAGATAACATAACTTTATACTATAATGTTCACGTGACCATTTGAATATTAGTCGAGTTTTCGTTGGCTATTTCGTTAATCGTATCGTCACTTTCCATCAGGTGAGCTGCAGTCAAAGGCACTCTTGATGTGGAACAAATTCTGGACTGCGACAAAATCGATTACGATTACTTTTTTTACGAAAGTTTGAAACTTGAAATAACGAATTTCATTCGTTCGATCGCAAAAGTTAATGGAGCTTCGTAACTCTCCGGACTTTGGTCATATTCGAAATTGTAGGTGTTCTTTTTTAATTTGAAGTAAGTAAATTAAATGACTCACTAAGTGATACTAAAACTTAACATACAAAAGACTGTACAAATAAAACTAAGTCTACAGCAATTTTTGTGTTTTTGTAAATTCTACCAACAAACCGGAGCCAACTCCGAAGCTCCCGAGTTGAATGCTCAAATCCCAAACTTCGTAAAATTACGCATTTATTCATGTAATAACGAATAAAGAATTTATTTATTTATTCATGTACGAACGAAAGAATAAGAAAGCTAATATATATTTTCAAACAGCTGAGACATGTTGCCAGTGGTACATTAATGAAGAGAGTATATATAACTCTCTGCCAATCTGTCATTGCTTATGGAATCACCGTTTGGGGGGGCGCAAACAAATGCCACATGATTAAAGTAGAAAGAGCGCAACGAATACTACTAAAAGTTTGTTTATTTAAACCTTACAGATTTCCCACAAACGAATTGTACAAACTTACAGAGGTCCTCACTGTAAGACAACTTTTTATATTATTAATTATATTAAAACAACATGCATTGGTGCAATTCCCTACTGATAATATTACTACTCAGAAGCGACTGAATTTCAATGTGTGCCAAGCGGTTTCGTTCAGAACAACATTCATCAATAAGTTCTTTTGTTTTCAGGGTGGTCGATTGTACAATAAAATAAATAAAGTTTTGTCAATTGTATCGCTCTGCAGAAGAGAGTGTAAGCTTAAAATTACGCAGTGGCTACTAAACCTAACGTATGAAGAGACAGAGAAACTTATTTCTATAATCGTATAATGCAGAGATGATGCAATTAAATATCTTTACCATTACCAACTTAAAATTACATTCCATAAAACACATAGAACCACATAAACACACACATACAAAAACACACATTCACACATGCACACACACAAACACACACACACACACCACACACACACACACGCACACGCACATACTATGTCTAAGCACTATATGTTTCAAAAATGTTTATTAGATTTATTGTTTTATTTCTATCTTATGTTTAAAATATTTCATAAAATTAAACAAGATGCATGTCTTTAAGATTCTATAGAAAAAAAAAAAAAAAATTTTTGCTTCTGTTCCTAAAATTTATTTTTTAAGAGTCAGTAATGTATTTTCAACAAACTGATTTGTTCACCATAGTAAGGCGCAAGTCCGTGGAGAGGCCGTGGCTGACGCCCATAACACAAGTATACCTATACTTAGCATGGGCATTAGCTGCAAATTTATCAAGCTGACGTAAGAGCCAACCAATAAAATTGTATAGTTTATAGTAATTGATCTATTTTTGTACTCTTAATTTTTATGAATAAATTATTATTATTATTATTAATTGCGGGACCCGCAAAAAAATTTGGTTGTTTACCACACAAAACTGTTGAAAGTTGTTAAGTATTTTTTATACCTGTAGGTATAACACATGGCAAAAGAGCCAGATTTGACGAATAACTACCTAACTATTTTATGATTTTGATCCACAAACCTTTGGCTCTATGGTCTTCTTGCTGTTCTTAGAGAAGGCGTACTCGGAGTAGTGCATGACGCTGTTGTAGTCGTACGGAACCCCGAAACCATCCGTGGACTTCGGATCAGACTTCCTGAAGTTATTCTCTGTCCCTGATGAAATCAAAATCAAAACTCAAGTTATTGAGAAGAATGACAGACGCGATAGGTATATGCAATTGGACCGACAAGAACTGAGAATACTAAAAAACTTAACAAATATTACCCTCAACAAAGCTCAAAAAGTGATGGCACCTACCCGATAACTAGGTATTAACCAGGGGCCGCGGAAGTGGGGGGCAGAGGGGGCCAAATGCCCCCCCTAAAATCAAATGTTTCCTAAGTAAAAGAGCTTCTCCATGGCGTGTCTAAAGAAGTTTGCCCCCCGTGACGGAGTACTTCCGCAGTCCCTGGTATTAACTAACTACTCTTTTAGGTACCAATTTCTTCCGACCAAATTCGTATTTGGTATAAAATAATACCTAGATAGTGCTAAAACTCTCTCTGATAATAGATTATTTATATCGCCTTTATCTTGTTGACGATTGGCATGATATGTTTGCATCATCATATTAGGCGAATTAAGTCCACTGCTAAATCACGGCACACCCCGAACACTCCATACAAATCGTCCGACTTATAGCCTTCAGAGAGCGGCAGGGAGTGTCCATACTGTACAATGTCCTTATACTGTGAGCCTCCCCTTTCTAACACGTTGGATCGAACGAGATAACTGAGTGACGACTGTATGGACCGTCACCAGCTCATACCAACATGGGAAAAGAGAGACAGTGCGGGTATTGCCGTCGTGTATGTATGAGAATGCGTAAGCGCGTTTGGATCAGTTCCTCGCTGACGAGAGGTCGCCTTCAGAGAGCGGCAAGGAGTGTTCATACTTTATGTACCTAATAATACTTAATGTTAAACTAAAAAGGTTAGGTTAGGTTGAAATAAATAAACATCAGTCACCCTATTTCATACAAAACCTGGCTTTAAACTACACAAATACACTTTATATTTTTGCTTTATCTGACAAACGTAAATGTTACAACTCTGCGACTCTGTATACTGTGTGTTACTTACAGAGACAACCTATTCAGAACAGATTGCTTACCTTTACACTACACAAATCTAAAGTATTGACTTAAAACTAGATGGCGTTTTTGATACATACCACTCCTGATGTTCTCATAACGAACGTCAATATAGTCGTCTCTTTCGGGTCGACTTTGCTCATGGAAGAACCCGATAGCGTGGAGAAGCTCATGGATGATGGTCCCCTTCTTCGTGACGCACCCTGGGACCTGCAGATTCACCTCTTGACGGCCACCTGGTGGTTCAGTGAAACTTGTGAGGTGATAATATTAACTTAACTGAAAATAGTTTAGATTCTTTGAGAGCAACGTTTCTTGTCAGTATGAACTATTTTCTGACTTGACGTGCTTAAGAGCTCCCACCATGTTCCCACCCACGAACCATCTCATTTGGAAAGAACGTATATCTATTATACATATGACATTTTCGTGGCCTATGGTATATGGGTATGGCTCTGTGTTAGGTTACTGCATAGGAGCATTAAAGTTCTCGAGTTGCGACCGCGCACCGGAAGACGTAGCGTAGGCAGGCCTCTCACTCGGTGGACCGACTGACCGCGATGACCTGGTGAAGGTCACGGGAAGCCGAGGATGCAAGCAGCGCAATCCTTCGGCCTACCTCTCCTTTGTTTAGTAGTGGGCGTCTTTTAGCTGATAATGATGAATAATATGGGCTGGGCAACCCCTTACCCATCCGGCCGACACTGGACCAACAGCCAGTGTTCTCGCTCCGTATGGCGAGGTAGTCTTTCTGGCCGCTGTAAGGCACGAAGCGCAGACACGTCAGCCTGTGGTAATCCGCGATTGCCTTCCTGATAAGGTCGTGCTGGTTTTGGTCTGCGAAGTGTGTAGTATATGATTAGGATGATTTCTACAGAGCACCGCGTTGGGTCTTTCGTACAATAAATAATACGTCCCTGTCTCCGTTCCGGACTTATAACGGACTCATCCTTACTTTAATTTAACATCACCATCGTTTACCGTTAGATGAGTAACAGGTAATAGGTATAGATATAGGACCTGGTAACTTGGGCTTCTACTTTTTGGACTGAAACAAAAATTCACAGCTAATAGATTTGTATGAAGAGTCCAAAATTTTTCTTCACCAAAATCGTGAAATAAGTTGTTCTGCGCCTATTTTGTTACACGTTTTATAGGATGTAAAAATGCCTCTTTCGAAAACTTAAAGGCTAACTTAACTTAAAGCCAATACTGAACTGTAAAAAAACTTATTCGATCTTTCTAAAGTGACAAAAATATTTTTTTTACATTTCTTGGTGTGATGCTGTTCATCAGTGTGATTTGTAAAAGTCCTTGTTTAAGTTTCTGGTGGAAGAACTCCCCGCACCCTGTATACTTACTAAAGCGTCCCTCGATGGAGTAATGTATAATGCCATTGGGCCATCTGGTAGACTCCCCTGCTATACCGTTCCTAGCTGGCTGCCTCGGCATCAGGATGTCTCCCTCGGCGTACTCCCCCAGCTCCTCAGGGTTGACCAGAGATGACTCGGACCATTCTGACACTGCGACGCCTAAGTGAGTAAAAGTGTATGTAATGAAAACCTCGGAATATAGCTTAAACAAAATTTGCATAGAGATGAGACCTAATATATCGACTTTTCGATTAACGACATTTTGCACTACTTGCTATTTACATATCACTTGATTGATATGTATACTTGTCATTGGAATAAATCCTGTATTTGTAAAGAGACCACTCCCGAGAACTTTCACAGGATGTTCTAGTAATTTAACTTTTTCTTTAACAACAACTTTTCCTAAGAACCCATTATACTGAAAACGCATTTTTTTTACTTTTCTTTCAAATTAAGCGGCCATTCAGTTTTGTAAAGAGAGGATTCAGTATGAGCAAATTTGTTCAGTTGGGAACACAACGTTTAAGTTTCCGGCGAAGCGGAGTAGCCTTTTTACATCCTGAATATTGGCGATGATGACGTAGTGGTCCGATACTGATTGCTAGGACGTGGGTCAAGTTTTATTTCCACACAAATAAAACCTACCTCACAGAATGTATGCATAATGCGTTTTTTGCATTTTTATACACTCAAATTTACTAAGTTGTACATACAAAATTAATAAATAGTGAGGCAAAGATAACCTATTTGGAGTCACAAACACCAATTAGATTTTGTTGTAAGGAACGATAGGACACATTTATTTTGCATTTTTTGCCTTATTGAGGTGGGTCGTAAATTTAACGAGCCCAATCGCTTAGGATATGTATTGTAATGTAACACAGAGGAAGTGCTCATCAAACGTACTCGAGCCATTTTGCACATACATTTATCGTGAACTTGACAGCCGTCATGACATGCTGTTACAACTTGATAACAATTAAATGAATGTGCTACAAAAACATACCAAGAGATATTACAGGCTGTAGCTTGTAGCTGCAAAATCGTACTTTGCTTAAAAAGTTGATTCTATTCATGAAATACACATCAGACGATTCGCAAAAAAAGAAACTTTTCTGACAATTCGATTAAGTGATCGGCCAAATTTCTATGGAAAAAAGTTAAAAAATTTTTCGCGAGTTTTACACATTTAGATCAGTTAATCAGTTAGTTACAAGAGTAGACTTATGCAGGATGTAACAAAACAGATGTAGGAGACCAGTTACTGGAGCTTTTACTCATCAAGATTCAACAAATTTTGTGTTACGATTTTGCAAAACCGTTGTTGGACTCTTCATACAACATATTAGGTATATTGCTCCGACGCTTGGTCATTTTTGTATGGCGAGTCCAAAAAATTTTCGATTTCAGCAAAGGCTGTAATAAAAAAATCTGTATGATGAGTAGAACCTCCAGTTAACGGACCCTACATCTGTTGTGTTACACCTGTAGGTATCATATAATCTCAAAAAAAAAGCGTCCAAGTGCGAGTCGGACTCGCCCATGAAGGGTTCCGTAGCAGCAAGTAACATAATATAAAAATTCTTGTAGTTCGTTGTAGGTGTAGGTAAATTGCGGTTTACGATTTATGACGTATTAAAAAAAACTACTTACTAGATCTCGTTCAAACCAATTTTCGGTGGAAGTTTCCATGGTAATATACATCATATATTTTTAGAAGTTACGGAGCCCCCTCCGGACACACATTTTACCACTTTGGCAGTCTCTCGCGCAAACTATTCAGTTTAGAAAAAAATAATATTAGAAACCTCAATATCATTTTTGAAGACCTATCCATAGATAGATACCACACACGTATGAGTTTGATGAAAAAAAAATTGAGTTTCAGTTCTAAGTATGGGGAACCCCCAAAATTTATTGTTTTTTTTTTTATATTTTTGTGTGAAAATCTTAATACGGTTCACAGAATACATCTAGTTACCAAGTTTCAACAGTATAGTTCTTATAGTTTCGGAAAAAAGTGGCTATGACATACGGACGGACAGACAGACATGACGAATCCATAAGGGTTCCGTTTTTTGCCATTTGGCTACGGAACCCTAAAAAGGAGTGGAAGAATAATGCCCGTTGTTTCCCAATTCTTATCATCTGTGAAACTCTAAGGGTACGAGAACGAATAAAGTAAACATTATAATTGGACGTAGTTTAGCAGAAAGGACTCAATCCACAAACCTTAGTTAGTGGATTAAGTACTTTAAGGTTTGTGGATAGAGTCCTTTCTGCTAAACTACGTGCTTTTAGACCGAGTTCTTTCTGCTATGCTAAACTACGTCCAATTGAACTTGCGTGTACCATTCTCGACTACATCGTCACTTTCCATCAGGAAGATGTAATCGAATGCGTTACACACAATTAAAAATATAAAAATTATCTCATCAACCCTTTGTCCTTCCAATCTTTTAACGGTCAAAAAAGCTCAAAGTGCATCCATCGTGCTACGGTTGCAATTCTAAGCTCTGATGATCCCACCCAAAGTTATCATCACCGCATCTTTCCATTGAAATAAGCTCTGATTCGTTACTCATTTACCATCCCTCAGGCCCTGATGTGTTGCTCCAGAATATGCTTTCATTTGGGAGGACTCATAACATAACATTTAATTTTCCGAATGAGTAGAATGGTAAAGAAAATACCTATTATGCGATTTTAAGAATTGCAAACTGTAATTTCACGAAAAACACGTTTCAATCCGTAAGATCGTATAATAACGCATCGATTACGCAATTTTCCAGTGACGACATCTTTTGACAGACTCTATTCTACAGTACTTATCATCAAATTAATCATAGTTACAAATAAAAGCCATTAAGCCATGTCAGAGGCCTTATTAGGCGGCTTGAAAACTTCTGAAACTGGGGTTGGCCACTAGCCCCACAACCTCCACCAATCCGGACTTGGCCCCCGTGTGTGGAGTATGGCCTAAACCTTCCCGAGTTATGGGAAGAGACCCGTGCCCCTGCAGTGGGGACGTAATGGGTTGTTAACAACAAATAAAAACTGGACTTACCACTCTCATTCTTCGGCTCCCCGTAAGCTTCAGGCCCCAGGTGTGAAAGATCTATTGTGTCTGTGCCTTCATCCACTTCGTTATTGAAATCCGCTGCTTCTATAGCCACAATATCCTCATCTTCTACAGGTTTAGCTTTACAACTGCTCAGAAGAAGTAATAATAGGACGCAATAAAGCAAATTTGCCATTTTGTTTCTATTATATTTTTTATTGTATTCTACCAGGCGATCAGGAGAGGAGTGAGTGTGGCTCAGAAGCAGAGTTGCTATTTATACATAAGTCAAGGCATACGGGGATCCGTCATTGTACCTAATACAGGGCAAACAAAACCCGACAAGGTTCGTTAAACCTGTATCTACTTCCTGATAAAGGATTTTCACTGATAATTCCAAAAATATGTAAACTAACTTCGTAATCGATAAGAGGAACCTTGGTTTCGCGTTCTGTACATTTCCTTTGTTATTTATTAAATACGTGTTTGCAACGTAGTTTTTCTTTTTTTCTAAAGAAGTTTCCTCTTGATTGATTTAGCGAAGCGAGCAATGTTTCTTTTGATCGTGGCTTGGATTTGCTATTTCAATACCAGAATAAAGTAACCTGATATGGTAAATCTACACTTGTTCACTGCTGTTCACTACTTTGTCTGTTTGGATTTCAAAACACGAAGTTGTTTGGAATACAGTTTTTCATACAAACATTTTAATCATTTTCACCCCCTTAGTTTAGATAAATCGTATTTTCTGCATCTGTCGTATTTTCTGCATCTGTTGTATTTTCAGCATCTGTTGTATTTTCTGCATCTGTCGTATCCTGAACATTTTTACCTTTATTTTTAGGACTTTGCATCGTGCGTGATATAATAAGTAACCAATATTTTATGCAAGGTGATTTTTAATTGCGGATATGAACAGATTCTCTATCTATCTTTCTCTTTTAGTTTGTCTTTTATAAGAATATTAATTAGGTTAAATGTGACAACTTCTGTTATTCTGTCTACTACTTTTTAAACGTAAAAAAGATAACTCCTTATACAAAATGATCGTCGGGTTGACCATTGATGAACTATGCTTGGGATTTGCTTCTATAGATATTCGAATAAGATAAAATCCTAAGAAGAACTTAACTCACCGACAAGGCTCATCGAATTTTAGCATTTTAGCATTGCGTGAATCCACTCTTTCAGATTTGTGAGGATACGTTTTTTTTTAAAAGACAAAAGTGGATGCGAGTAATGAATCATATTATGAAACTGATAAAGTGCAAAGCCAAGGTTCCAGACTGTTTCGGAAGACTCATTGTTGACACAAAGTTGCACTAGGCCTCCAAAATGTTTGCTTACCTTTTATCTTGTTTTTAAAAACAATCGAGGCTTCGCCTTAGGCACTGAGTTACGTCGAGACGAAATTCTTATACCTACTGCTTACATATAAATCGTATTTTCCTGGAGTAAAAAAATTTGTTATACAGCGTGAAATTGAAATCGCGGACCAAATTTTAACTGCGGTTTCTACCACAAAACACATAGATCAGAAAGTCCGCTCAATACGCTCACAAAAATCCTAAGCATATACATGCTTATAGTCGTATACGGTCATTGTAGGCAAGATCACGTACTGTGCGATCATGACCTTGCCTCAAACGACCGTATATTTCTATAAGAATGTATATGCTTACGATTGTAGTGGTTTGTATTGAGCGGACCTTCTGTGTCTGTCTATTTTGTGCTTCTACACAATTGGCTATGGCTAACAATAAGTAATACGTTAAGTCTATATACTTTGCGGCCTTATTTTTTATGAGGGCAGTACTCAGC
Source organism: Coleophora deauratella (assembly GCA_958295455.1). Taxonomy (NCBI): domain Eukaryota; kingdom Metazoa; phylum Arthropoda; class Insecta; order Lepidoptera; family Coleophoridae; genus Coleophora; species Coleophora deauratella. Next base: position 3,721,107 of record OY282409.1, on the reverse strand, counting down.
TCATCGATTCGATGAAGTCATTTTTTTTCCTCCAATTTAATTAGTTCCTTAGTAGAGAATTATAGTTAAAACTTGGTCCCAGATTTGAATTTCGCCCTGCATTGTTTAAATAAGAATTTGTTAAAATAAAAATTAACGTTGACCAGTTTGTGGACATACATACCCAGCTAAAATATGTTTGATCGATACTTTACACATGTTTAGTTTTTCCGTATATTGAATTAAAGGTATAAAAGTGTGTAGGTAGACATAGGGGCGGGTCAACAACTCAATAAAAACTATAAAAGACCACCATAAGTTAGCTTTTGATAAGAGTCTTGGACTATTCTAATTTATCGGTAGTTCATTTTTAAACAACTGAGACTGAGTAAAAAAAAAAGAAAAGACTATATAGTATTTTCTTTGTCTTCAATACAGCGTGGTGTCCCAAAACTTAAACAAAAAGTTTTTTTATTTAAAATTTGTATTTTTAATTGATTCAGAAAGCATAGTAAGTATCTCGGGTACCTGCGTGTTTTCTATGTAAATTACTTCGTGCATGAATTTTGAAAGAAAATCTGCATCGAGTAGTCCGGATCTCGCAGCTCCATTTTTTTACGACATTGAATTGAAATAGGATAGCTGACTGCATCAAAAGTAAATGGGGAAGAAAACGCAAAGCTATTTGCAGATGGCGCTACGCACCCTTGACTCATAGCAACTTTCAATTATTTCCGCGTTTTTTATTATCGAGGTGTTATAGTTTTTTTTCTGTAAAATTGTTAAATGGAAAATGTATGCGACTTGGACTGTTCCTCAATTAAAGGCGAAGTTGAACAGTACATAATTCAAAACCTAACTTTTCCCACGTCTTCTTCATCCGAGAATCTTTAGGAAATTAATGATTTCTATTATTATTGCAAGCAATCGCCACACAACGCGGCATTTTTTAAATAATCTTATGTTTAGTTCACGTCAACAATTTTTTCTATACGTTTTGACAGTTAGTATGAGTCAAGCGATATCCGCGCCTCTATCGGCGAGCTTTGTCAGTTTTCTTCCCCATTATGAAATATTGTTCACTAAATAGCTCTTATAGTCCAGTCATCGAGGAGGTTGAGGTATGCATTAACTCCTCTGTCCGTAAAACTTTGCAGTATAATTAAGTAGATTCCATAGATGAGGTGTGACAAGGTATCCCGGAGATGTATGTTTTGGAAGTAGGTATTTTATACCTAAACATGAATATTGCTAATAACTCTTACCGAATAATTTCTCAATCTATTATTCCAACGCGATATGTTAGTGCTAGTTTGTTATTATATGTATGTAAAACTGTCCGAAACTTTTTCGAACTTTTTAACTTCGATATTTATCAAAATTTGTTATTTTGCTATAATTACCAAGGTATAATTTCTCGGTTAATTTTTATTTTTTACTATGGTTTTATACCTCATAAGACTTTTCTATGTGTAAGTATCCAAAACATTTTCCTATAGGAACGTAATGTTATAGTTTCCGTAAAAATGCTCCCGGCTCATAATTTCTCAGTCCAGTTTTATTCCTTTAGAAGTCACAATTTACAGAAGTAAACAGTTTTTTAAAACTATCCAATGAAATTTCGGCAAAATAGTAGTTTTAGAATTTCTTTAGATAATACGTTTATTAAACATTTACGGCTCACGGGGCGGCGGGCGGCGAACGTAGACGCGATGCGCGCGGCGCGTACCGCATCCGCTCAAGGTCAGACAATGACGCGATACATACATCTAAATTCATTTGAAAAACATTCGATATACTTTGCTTTGCTAGGAAGGGTGCCGATATTTTTTTACTGTAAAGGATAAAGAGTTTAGATTTTTCCTTGACTATTGAATATGTATAACTAATATATATATATATAACTATCGTTTTGTTTTTCTTTTTTTGCATTTTATGTACCGTTCAGTAAAAAATAAAATTTTACTATTGTTCCCCCGTCTGAGTGTACGGCTACTGATATTAGGCTATGTAGGTATGCTCGTGACCTAAGACTGAATTCAGAAGACGCACAACGCGGGTGCGATTTACCCTATTAACCTATTGACTAACATACTATATAGGATAAAACATAGTTTTTACTATAGCTATTTTAATTTTCTAAACAAAACGGTATTTTAAATAGTTCTTATATCACTTAGTATTTACATTGTGATAAAAGATTATAACTTAATCCGGTAGTTGACTGCTAGTCATTTTCAGTTACTTTTTTTATCAAATGTCAAAAACGGAATTTTGTTCTAAAAATGTTTGAAAGGAGAATGGGCGATTTTGGCCCATATGTTGTAACACTTGTAACGCATTGTGACCTATATCGTAAAATAGGTCACACAAAGTACTAACTTTTTTTGTATGACAGCTCACCTGGATCTCGTGCAGAAGAAAAGTTATTAGGCATAACCTAACGAAAAAGTTTGTACTTGATATAGAATAGAAAAGAAATATGTTTATTCAGCAAATACACACATATATGGAAGCAACAAATACAGCCGATTAAAATAACATAACATAGTAAAAAAAAGAGAAAAGAGCAATAAAATTACATAAATTAATTCTAAGTATGATTGTAACCTATGAAAATATAGCATAAAATATACCTACTTATCGAGGTAAAATCATGATTATGCTCATCGTTACAGTCAAAACACGCTGTTAACTGTGCAGTGGTCATGGTCATCAGATCATGTAGGTTAACTGGTTACACATACGGTCATAACCTAGATGGGTTTGACTGTAAGTGGCATTTATCTCGACTGTTTCCGTGCTTTGAAAGGCAGTTGTTAACTTGTTATACCATATCGGAGGTCCATGAGGATGGCATAACCATCCCCATTCAGAAAAATATCTGCGCTAACACTGGGGACGACATTGATTATTATCGAAAAACGTTACTGATTTACTTACTGAGGCATGTAATTCCCTTATTTTTTACTTTGAAATTAAGGCGGAAAACACACTGCTCCGCTCACCGAGGCGAATTGCGGTTAGGGTTTGCAATCCGGATATCCGTTTTATCCGGATATCCGTCAATTTTACTATCCGGATTATTTGTTGTAAATTATCCGAATATCCGGATAATATAAAACTTTGATTAGAAGGCGATTACATAAGCATATTTTTAATCGAATTACGTCTACTAACGCTCGTTCGCAGGTATGACGACTTCCAATCACCCAAACAAGCCAGTTTCCAAAAAGGATTCAGTATCGTAGATCACATATACTTACAGGGAAGAAAGTTCAATACTTGATTCTGAGTAACCCCTTCAAACGCATTTTTTTACCAGTCTGTGTACGCTGTGGCAGATAACATAATAGAAGACTGAAGAGTGTTCGTCACTATGCTTGGCATATTGGACTATGAAAAATATATTTGATTTGATCGAGACCTGTGCAGTTTCGCAGTATTTCCGACGGTACCAAAACGCCACCATGTCAGTCAGCCTCCAGGATCAGAATTAAAAACTTAATCTGCAGCGAGGGGTGAGATGAGACTAACATAGAGGTTTATCCGAAAACCTGCTACCTTCATACCTACGTCTTCAAGCTTTTGGACTAGAGAGGAATTAGCATAAACATCAATTTCCATGTTTTAAATTTAATCGGCCTTTTATATACAGACGCACACCCCGGACACTTCATACAAATTTCGCGCCATTGTTTACTACATAGGCATTCATGTTTGTACACATGTAAATGTGTGCGTGATGTACTAGGGTTGAATCGAAGTTCAATTAGCCCTCATTCTTCAAACTAAAACTCAAAATGTTTTTTTATTTAAGTAGATGCTTTACACATGCTTTTAAATCGTCAATATTTTTTTCTACCTAATGCAAAGTCCCTACTTCGCGCGACTTGTACACTCAACGTATCGGGAAGTGTTTGCGAAGTTCTTTATCGTTAGCTAGACTTTTACAAATAAAGTTAAGGCTGTATACACCAGACAATGTTGTATAGCCATAGAAGCCTTTAGCTCTTTCCTTAAAAAAATAAAATTGTTTTTGGTTAATAAACTGTGGTTTGGTTTGTCAACCCCTTGACAAATGGTCACACATCGGTCACACAGGGAGAGTGAGGTAGCACTCAGAGAGTGGCAGGGAGTGTCCATACTGTATAACGTCCTTATACTGTGAAACTGTGATTCTGACGATATCTTAGTCATACCTTTGTAGATCTAGGCATAATGCGTTGGGTTATCTTAGCAAGACCGCTTCCATCTTTCAGAATCATCATCAAATATCGTCAGGCAATATATACAATAAATCGGCGTCATTGTTACGCAGGCTGCGCGAAAGCCCCAACGAAATCCTGCGGGCGCTGGCCGACAGATTTGATAGTCCATTCCTGTGGACCCTGATCTGTCGGACCAAATCCCTTTTAGATATAAGTAACTAACATAGTTTAAGGTTCTTGTATACTAATATAGTTTGTATGTTTATGTTTTTTATTTTTTATCTGTTGTAATTATAACTAACATAGTCTGTAAGTCACATTGTTACTAACTTTTATGAACCTTGGAAGTCTGATATAAATAAATGAAATTAAATATAACTCCAAGGGCTTACCAACTGTGGATTTAAAACTGTGCTCGATGGACTCAGTAGAGCGTTGTTTGATAAGCTCCGCAATATCTTCGCTTTAAAAATACCGCAGTTTCTCAAAATTAAGATCTTAGACCAGTGTATGTTGTCAGTGATACGGAACTAAGACATGCTATGGGCATCATCAGAGGGCTCAATGCTCAAGGTCAAAATTTATCGATTTAAAATACTAGTCACTTGAGAAAATCTATTGAATTATGTAGTGCTAGGAAACTCAGGTGTCTCTTGATGAAGACTTCTAGAACAGAACCTCACGTGTGCGTCATGAATTGCGATATAATTTTTTTTTTTTTTTTTTTTATTGCATAGGTGGCAAACGAGCAGACGGATCACCTGATGGTAAGCGATTACCACCGCCCATAGACACCCGCAACACCAGAGGAGTCACAAGTGCGTTGCCGGCCTTTGATTTGGGAGTACGCTCTTTTCTTGAAGGTTTGAATGTCGTATCGGTCCGGAAATACCGCAGGCGACAATTCATTCCACAGTTTGGTTGTGCGAGGCAGAAAGTTTCTAGTGAAACGCACAGTTGTGGACTGCCAACCATCTATGTGATGGGGATGAATATGTTGTCGCGTAGAACGATGGCGGAAAGAGGCGGCAGGGATCAATCCGAACAATTCCTCGGAGCACTCCCCATTGTACATGCGATAGAGAATGCAGAGCGAGGCTACATCTCTACGCAGCGCCAGGGAGTCAAGCTGATCTGAAATATCCTGGCAGTCGACGATTCGAGTTGCCCTTCGTTGAATGCGGTCCAGAGGGAGAAGCTGGTACTGGGGTGCCCCTGCCCAGAGATGAGAACAGTATTCCATATGAGGCCGAACCTGCGCCTTATAAAGTTGCAGGCGATGCGCCGCAGTGAAATACCGTCTCGATCTATTGAGCACACCAAGCTTCTTCGAGGCTAATTTAGCCTTACCCTCTAGATGGCCACGGAATTGGACTTCACTCGATATGTCCACACCAAGAATTCCGATACTAGCTGAGGCATTTAGGAGAGTGTCCTCAAAACGAGGTGATACGACAAATGGCATTTTCTTGGCAGTGAACGCGCAAACTTGTGTCTTAGTGGGGTTGAATTGGACCAAATTAAGTCGACCCCATTCTGAGACTTTCTTTAAAGAGGCCTCAATTTCCGATACAAGTTTGTTTCGGCTCTCGATGACGTTTTCCCGAGAAATGTTGGCACGGCCGGTATAGAAGGCATCACCTGTGCTGTAATCCGCATAACAATGAGTGCTGCTGATTTGCAGCATATCATTGATATGCAGAAGGAACAGTGTAGGCGAAAGCACACAGCCTTGAGGGACACCAGCATTCACAGACATAGAATCTGAGCATGCACCGTCGACTACGACCTTTATGCTTCTGTCTGCAAGAAAACTAGTGACCCATTTGCATAATTCCTCGGGAAGCCCATAAGAAGGAAGCTTCGCAAGAAGTGCTTTGTGCCAGACCCGATCGAAGGCCTTCGCTATGTCCAAACTAACGGCCAAAGCTTCCCCCTTAGTCTCGATCGCCTGTGCCCAACGATGTGTCAGGTAGACAAGAAGATCACCAGCGGACCGGCCCTTACGGAAACCGTACTGTCGGTCACTAAGCAGCTGGCGGTCCTCTAGGTACCGAAGGAGCTGGCTGTTGATAATGGACTCCATTATCTTTGAGAATAAGGAGGTTATGGCTATCGGCCGGTAGTTGGACGGATTCGAGCGGTCACCTTTTTTAGGGATCGGGTGCACCAAAGCTGTCTTCCATGACTTCGGGACTACGCCAGTGGAGTATGAGAGCCGAAAAAGGCGCGTTAAAACTGATAAAATAAATTTAAATAAATCATTATTTTATTCCGTTTGGTCGGTGTTAGAAATAGTATAAGCTGGGTAGCAGTGTGTTTGTTCATTTTAATCACATTTTTACATAAACACCCTATATAAAAATACATTTAACGAAGAAAATTAAAGTATTTTCAAAATTATCCGAATTATCTGTTTTATCGGGATATCCGGATATTTTAAAATTTAATATCCGATTTATCCGTATTGTAAAGTTGAACGGATAATGCAAACCCTAATTGCGGTGGAGCGGATTTAAACTTTGTACTGTAAAATGTTGATTTGTATACAAAAACCGCGGGGTACCACACACTGGCACCGCTTCTCCGCCCGGAGGCGCGATTCGCACGACGGATCCGCGCTCCCGGATGGCGACGCGGTGTGATTCGCTGGGTACCACACACTGACGCCGTTTCTCCTTCCGGAGGCGCGATTCGCGCGCGATCCGCGCAAAAACGAAACAGAACTACTGCTTCAGAACAAGGTCGGTAGGGCAACAAATAGAGTCGTCTCTACTTTTTTTGTACTATGGGAACCAGACTCTGACAGAGTGTGTGGTACCTACTATCGCATAATAAATGTTATAATATGTGATTTAGGGGTGAGGGGGGGGGGGCGCGGTGCGGGGGTTGAGTCTCGTGTTTCTGGGGGTCGAGGCTAAGGGTGCGGGGGGTGAGTCTTGGGGTACGGCGGTTGAGGCGCGGTGCGGGGTGTGAAGCGTGGTGTGCGGGGGGTGAGTTTTGGGTGGCGGGGGGGGGGGGTGAGGCTTGGGGAGCGGGAGGGGGTGAGGCTCGGGGTGCGGGGGATGAGGTAGGGAATTCTAAAATAATTATATATTCTGAAAACGAAAAATATTGTTAATGAACCAGATATGTGAATTGTTAGATTCAATAAAAAAACCTCTTAGATTATTTTTTTTATCTTTTGTTCCAACTACCAGGCGATCTTACATCAACTCCCTGAGTGAAGCCGGGCCCTCCAGCTAGTGAAGAAAATGTTCACTTCGATGTTTTTCTAAGAAAAAATTTTTCGTAAAAAAATTAAGTAGAAGCGACTTCACTATCAACTCTGTTCTAATCGAAACGCTGTGACGTGGAATGCCACAGAACACAGAGATAACAGTAAGTAAAGTACTCTTGCTACGCGAAAGTTGTTTAACATGAAAAAACGGGCAATTTGCGTTTATAATACTGATAATTTGCAAAGAAATATTAAGAAATTAATATATTTATTAATGAAACCCGTTTCGTTATTCTATAACATACATTTTGTTGCTTCGATTTACTGAGTTTGCTTGCTGTTTTTCCGTGATTGAATCTTTACGCTGTGGTTTTGCATACGCATAGGTCAAGTTAGACTGGATGGAAAAAATAGTTATAGGAAAACATCGCGACTTACCATTCAAGGTTGACCTCTGTTCACAAAGATGTATACGTATACAGGGTGACTGGTAAATCAACGGACGCATTTAAGGAGGTGAATAAGAAGCTGATACACATTCCAAATATGTAAAAAAAACATGACCTTAATTTTCATCATTAAAAAAATAATTTTAAAGTTCACCTCTACATTTTACTAAATACTAAGTCACATGTACGTGGCCTCGGGCAACGACCCCGAGTGGCGGCGCGGACTCGCCACTGGGCAATACTGCGCATGCGCGTGAGCGACTGCTCCCGCGTCTCTGCCCTGCGCCGCACCGCGCCGACCCTAGTCAGTCGCCCGCGGGCCGTCGCAGGGGTGGCGTGCGTTACGCGGGCCTCCCGCTCGTTGCCAACATTCTGGTTTTACTTACGTCGCTGTCACGTGGATTGCAGTGCCTTGATAGTGTTAATGGCTTATCAGTACTTTAACGTGGATACTGGGATATGATGTGGTGTTATGTGATGTCAGCTAGTGTTGTTAGACGCGAATTATGTCATATTGCGATGTATTACGAATTACACAAGTTGCCGTCATAGGATTTTTTTAGGAGACTAAGAGCGTTTGGCCTTCCTTCAGTTCATAACCCTGATCAAGGACGAGGAAGGAATCCTTCGTTATCCAGTGAAGCAATGATACAAAGCAATTTACTTCGATTACCACCCACGTACGCGGAATGCAGGAAGGCATTTCCAGGTATCCCAGTGGTTGGGGTAACGTATCCTACATGAAGACGGACTCCATCCTTTCATTATCAGTGTGTTATCAGCCTGTCCAAGAGATAGGCCTTAGCGATCACAAGCAGCACGGTGCACGCTGTGGGAAAGTGGTAAGTACCTAGGCATAGAGTTATAAAACACAAGAATAGTTGCGTTTTTAAAAAAAATATGTAACTTGTGTTTTTTGAATGTATGATTTTTTTGTTTTATACGGTTGAAAAGTATGTAAATTATCCTATCATCTCCTTAAATACATCCGTCGTTCAACCAGTCACCCTGTATATAGGATAAAGTACAACCCTGCTTTTTGGAAGGAGTATTGTATGGAATTCAGTTTCTATACACTCGCACTTGAACTAGCACTCGACCGAGCACTTGACAGAGCACTCGCCCGAGCACTTGACCGAGCACTCACCCAAGCACTTGACCGAGCACTCGACCGAACACTTGACCGAGCACTCGCCTGAGCACTTGACCGAGCACTTGACCGAGCACTTGACCGAACACTCGCCCGAGCACTTGACCGAGCACTCGCCCGAGCACTTGACCGAGTACTCACCCAAGCACTCGCCTGAGCACTTGACCGAACACTCGCCCGAGCACTTGACCGAGCACTCGCACTTGAACGAGCACTCAACCGAGCACTTGACAGAGCACTCGCCCGAGCACTTGACCGAGCACTCGCCCGAGCACTTGACCGAGCACTCGCCTGAGCACTTGACCGAGCACTCGCCTGAGCACTTGACCGAGCACTTGACCGAACACTCGCCCGAGCACTTGACCGAGCACTCACCCAAGCACTTGACCGAGCACTCGACCGAGCACTCGCCCGAGCACTCGACCGAGCACTCGCACGAGCACTTGACCGAGCACTCGGCCGAACACTTGACCGAGCATTCGCCCGAGCACTCGCCCGAGCACTTGACCGAGCACTCGACCAAACACTTGACCGAACACTCGCCCGAGCACCTGACCGAGCACTTGACCGAGCACTCGACCGAACACTCGACAGAGCACTCGCCCGAGCACTTGACCAAGCACTCGACCGAACACTTAACCGAGCACTCGCCCGAGCACTTGACCGAGCACTCACCCAAGCACTCGCCTGAGCACTTGACCGAGCACTTGACCGACCACTCACCCAAGCACTTGACCGAGCACTTGACAGAGCTCTCGCCCGAGCACTTGACCGACCACTCACCCAAGCACTTGACCGAGCACTCACCCAAGCACTTGATCGAGCACACGACCGAGCACTCGACCGAACACTTGACCTGCACTCACCCAAGCACTTGACTGAGCACTTGACCGAGCACTCGACCGAACACTTGACCGAGCACTCGCCCGAGCACTTGACCGAGCACTTGACAGAGCACTTGACCGAGCACTTGCCCGAGCACTCGCCCGAGCACTTGACCGAGCACTCGACCGAACACTTGACCGAGCACTCGCCCGAGCACTTGACCGAGCACTTGTCCAAGCACTCGCCCGAGCACTTGACAGAGCACTCGCCCGAGCACTTGACAGAGCACTCGCCCGAGCACTTGACCAAGCACTCGACCGAACACTTGACCAAGCACTCGCCCGAGCACTTGACCGAGCACTCACCCAAGCACTCGCCTGAGCACTTGACCGAGCACTTGAACGAGCACTTGACCGAGCACTTGACCGAGCACTCGACTGAGCACTCGCCCAAGCACGTGACAGAGCACTCGCCCGAGCACTTGACCAAGCACTCGACCAAACACTTGACCGAGCACTCACCCAAGCACTCGCCTGAGCACTTGACCGAGCACTTGAACGAGCACTCGACCGAGCACTTGACAGAGCACTCGCCCGAGCACTTGACCGACCACTCACCCAAGCACTTGATCGAGCACACGACCGAGCACTCGACCGAGCACTCGCCCGAGCACTTGACAGAGCACTCGCCCAAGCACTCGACCGAGCACTCGCCCGAGCACTTGACAGAGCACTCGCCCGAGCACTTGACCAAGCACTCGACCGAACACTTGACCGAGCACTCGCCTGAGCACTTGACCGAGCACTTGAACGAGCACTCGACCGAGCACTTGACAGAGCACTCGCCCAAGCACTCGACCGAGCACTCGCCCGAGCACTTGACCAAGCACTCGACCGAACACTTGACCGAGCACTCGCCTGAGCACTTGACCGAGCACTTGAACGAGCACTCGACCGAGCACTTGACAGAGCACTCGCCCGAGCACTTGACCGAGCACTCGACCGAACACTTGACCGAGCACTCGCCCGAGCACTCGCCCGAGCACTCGACCGAGCACTCGACCGAGCACTCGACCGAACACTTGACCGAGCACTCGCCCGAGCACTTGACAGAGCACTCGACCGAACACTTGACCGAGCACTCGCCCGAGCACTTGACCGAGTACTCGACCGAGCACTCGCCCGAGCACTTGACAGAGCACTCGCCCGAGCACTTGACCAAGCACTCGACCGAACACTTGACCGAGCACTTGACCGAGCACTCGCCCGAGCACTTGACAGAGCACTCGCCCGAGCACTCGCCCGAGCACTTGACCTGCACTCACCCAAGCACTTGACTGAGCACTTGACCGAGCACTCGACCGAACACTTGACCGAGCACTCGACCGAACACTTGACCGAGCACTCGCCCGAGCACTTGACTGAGCACTCGCCCGAGCACTCGCCCGAGCACTTGACCGAGCACTCGACCGAACACTTGACCGAGCACTCGCCCGAGCACTTGACCGAGCACTCGACCGAGCACTCGCCCGAGCACTTGACAGAGCACTCGCCCGAGCACTTCACCAAGCACTCGACCGAACACTTGACCGAGCACTTGACCGAGCACTCACCCAAGCACTCGCCTGAGCACTTGACCTAGCACTTGAACGAGCACTCGACCGAGCACTTGACAGAGCACTTGCCCGAGCACTTGACCGACCACTCACCCAAGCACTTGACCGAGCACTCACCCAAGCACTTGATCGAGCACACGACCGAGCACTCGACCGAACACTTGACCTGCACTCACCCAAGCACTTGACTGAGCACTTGACCGAGCACTCGACCGAACACTTGACCGAGCACTCACCCAAGCACTTGTGCGCTTGTACTCACCCGAGCACTAGACCGAGCACTCGCCCAAGCACTTAACCTACCGAGTCGGAGCACTTGACCGAGCAAGTGCTCCGACAAGTGCTCGGTGAAGTGCTCGGTCAAGTGCTTGGGCGAATGCTCGGTCAAGTGCTCGGTAAAGTGCTCGGTAAAGTGCTTGGGCAAGTGCTCGGTCAAGTGCTCAGGCGAGTGCTCGGTCAAGTGCTCGGATAGGACAAGTGATCGTACAAGATGGTTGCGGATGCAGAGCCTTTGAAATCCGCGGATGCGGATATTTAAAGGCTTATCCGCGGATGCGAATCTTAATATTTTTTAGAGAAAAGGACTACACAAAAAAATCGTCCCCACCTACCAACAGATTCCAAACGTATCTCAGTCAATACATCTGTGCAGCCCGATGTATTTTTTTGCTATGACGACATCCGCCGCAGACGTGGGGTTTTCATGCAAATCGAATTTGATTTCCCATACAAATTTGGAAGCTCATTTGATCAATTAGTATGAGGAAACCAAAATTTTTTTTGCGGGAAATTTGTTTAGATTCATGAGTAGTTGTAGAAAGTTGTTGTTTTAACATACAACTTTTCACCTCTACCAGCTAGAAAACTTTACACGATAGTGATAAAAGCTGGTGTTCGAAATTCGAACACTTTAACTAACATTCGCAGCAAAAAGCTGCTTTGAGTTAACAGATTAATAAATAGTTTTTCATCTGTCCAGCATGAAAAGAGTGCCTTTGGTCCCTGAAAACTCGCAGCAAAAGTTGTTTTTGCTTTGAGCGTGAGAAAAAGTGATTCGAATTTCGAACAACACCTTTCACGCGGCGCTGAAAAATATATGAGCGATGGTTCGATCAGAAACTCATTTTGACGTAGCAAGCGTTTTAACTCATAGACTCACAATGTTATATGTTATTTAATGAAATTTAAGTTTATAAATTCTGTTATTGCATTTTTAAAGACGTAATATTTAAAATAAATATGTACTTACCTACTAGTAAACATGAATGAAAATATCATGTTTGTGTTGCATCTTAAGTTTTTTTTAAAATGTTAAGTAGCGCAGTTTCCGAACGCAACCTCTAAATTTTTGAGTCTAAATTAAAAACATTATAATAAAAAACTATATTGTCTTCAAAGAGAATTTAATCAATTACGATTTTGCTTTTCTCGCTGTTCGAAAGTTGTATGTTTAACACGAAAGCAGGTCATTTATATGTCTCGTGCCTTTAAATCACTCACTTGCTACGCTCGTGATTCAATTCCAGACTACTTCGCTAGTTCGTGATTTAAAGCTAGCACTCGAAGCAAAAATAACTTTGAACTTTAACGTTGAACAAATAACTATTCTCGTATATTTTAATAAACCCCCATCGTATAATTTTTTGCATAGTCCTTTGTATGGGTTTGTATGGGCATAAATAAATGAAAACCGGTTAAGTGCGAGTCAGACTCGCGCATGATGGGTTTCGTACCATCGTACAATATTTGGAATTCCACCAAAATTACGTTTCTGGTGTCACCCTACCAGCCTCTTTAATTTTTAAGTTTTTTTAATTTTTTTATGGCATAGCTGACAAACGAGCAGATGGATCACCTGATGGTAAGCGATTACCGCCGCCGCCGATAGACACCCGCAACACCAGAGGAGTTACAAGTGCGTTGCCGGCCTTTGTTGTTATAGTGGCAACAGAAATACACACTGTGAAAATTACAGCTATCTATCTATTACGGTTAAAGACGGACAGACGGACAGTTAATAGGGTCCCGTTGACTTTGTGTATGGAACTCTAAATAATGATACTAATCCTTGTTTTTTTTATTAAATTATTAAAGTACTGAAAGTTAAAAACATGGACCATTTTATTTCAGTAACTTTGCTGCCTTTTGGTGTAATAATGTACTTTGGTACTAACTTGAAAATATACTGGTTTATAAATATGAATAAAAAATATTTTTAATAGAGCTTTTGTTATTAATTATACAATTATTATTGATTATTTATATTAATAATTACAATTAATAATTCATAAAATTACAAACCTGAAATTAAATATTACAATAATTAGCTATGTTGTTCTAGATCCGTATCCGCATAAAAATCCGCATTGAATATTGCGGATGTCAAAATTTATGCGGAATATTTATGGATGCGGATGCGGATATTAGCAACATCTCTGATTAAAAAGATTTATTTTTGTTTTTATATTATTTTATTGTATTTTTTAGCTTTCGTACTATGGCGCTGAACGCCGCTGTACGTATAATATTTTTTTCATTATTAATAGGTAACTAACAAGTTATTTGATGTTGATGTTTTTGTAATCTATATTTAACAGCCTTTTAGTGAGGTTTTTTGTCTGTGGAATACCTACATACGCTTGAATTTTGTGCAGATCAAACGAATCCAAGCATTTTTTTTTGAAACTATTATTATACAAAATAAAGTGCGAAAAGGTCGGAAATGGGTAGCGGCCGGCAAACGGGTCGCGTGACCTTACGTACGTGTGTGACGCTTTATACATATGAGTTTAATGTATCGAAATTTTATTGGATAACCTGAAATACCTTTTACATTTATTATTATGTATCATGTAAATAAATAAAAATGGACTGAAAAATTTTACATAAATAATTATTGCATAAAAACTATTATGCTATGATCTTAAAGGAAAATCTTTTGGATACTTATACAAAAAGATGTCCAATAAGATATTAAAGTATACTGAAAAATAAAAATTAACTGAGAAATTATTCATCGGAAGTAAAATCGAAAAATCAAGTTTTGCTTAACTTAAGCGTCACAAAAGTCGAAAAAGTTTTGGATACTATTACATACGCGTGCCATTAAGTTACTACTAACGAATAGTACAGAAATATTCGATCGAGCAATTATCCACCGAATTTTAAATGCAATTTTCATGTTTAGGTATAAAACACCTACTTCCAGCCACAAAATCTGTTGGCTTCTTTGTCATCTTCCATCTATACACTATCCTTCACAATCGTGCAAAGTTTCATTGACAGAGAAATTAATGTTGGGGTCTCCATACAAAGAAACTCCTCGATGACTGGGCTATTATTGAAATTGCAGAAAAACTTCCTCGCTTTGAATTTCATTTCATTTACAATTTTTAATTAAATTAGAAATCGTAATAAGTATTCAAACTTATTACTACGATATATTGCATAATGACGTCATCGTTCAAAATTTCAATTTTTTTTAAACAAATTGTTTTTGATATTTGATAAAAAATAACTCAGGCTACCCTTATTGTATTTTTTTCTGAAATCTCAAAGTTATCAAACAATCTCTAGTTTATTTCATCTGATTTTGTTAACCCTCTTATGTTATTCAGTAAACTAATGTAGGGCTGATTATTTAGTTGCAAAAGGGAAATTAGCGCGGTTGAATAAAAAATAAAACCACAAACTTATGTAATTCCTCGTGTATTTCTAACATATCGGAACTTTATACACTACGTCATTATATTTACATGAGCATTCTCGCTTCTCAATATTATTACAATTAAAATAGATTTTTCTCTCTTTATTATATTATTTATTACACTTTTTTTTCACTTACATCTTAGGCAAAGTGACAAACTTTCACTTCGAAAGCGGGATAGAAACTTATACGTTTTGAAGCGTATAACAAGGAATGAATAATAATTTATGGAGCGGGCCTTGATGATCCTACGCAAGTTTTGATTCAAACTTATTCTCTTTATAGCCATTCCATTGATGATAACCAGTTTTAGAGATCAATATTTTAACAAATAAATACAAAGTGACCACTGTTAAAGTGACGCCAGCATTGTTTCAAAATTATAAACACGTGTTATAAAAAAATACTATGTCGGCACATAACGATAATTTATACAGAATGTAAAATAGACCACTCCCAGAAACGTTCAAAATATTTTACAACCCACAATTAATTCTCAACAAACAATTTGGACTATCCATACCAAATCTGTATGAAAAGTCCATTTTTTGCGGTTCCACAGGAAAAAAATGTTCAGTTTCATAAGTAGTCATTTTACACCCTGTATTTATAGTTAGAAGTTATTTATAATTTGATAAAAAATGTATTTGTTGTTCGTTTCCAAAATAAAATAAAATTGCCGAACTGAATTTTTATTTCACACCTTGTAGTTTTCTGACATTGAGGAGTTACGCTTGTCCCTAAACAAATAACAGGCACACAGAGTGGACGGCCGCAGACCCGTGCTAACAAGGGGACCAGAAACTATCTCTTGCATAACTGATAAAAATAAATAACTATACATAGTGTTATGTAATAGAAAACATATATTTTACTCGCCTGCGTACTTGTGTGAGTGTGAGGCTGAACAATTTTGTAACTTTTCATCTAAATCGACTTCAGCGAAAGCCAATTTTTTTTTTAAAGATTACAAAATATTTGGTTACTCGTAGAAGTAAATATGTGTACCGTTTTAACACACTATAAAATATTCTTAGAAATGTGGATGCGTCTAAATCTGTCTGATGTTCCATGAATTTTTAACATCATACAAACAAAGATCAACCTTATCTCAGGTCAAATTCATACCAGCGAAAGGTAGATTTTATCTTCCTCTCATACAATTTTCAGTCAACGACACTGATGAATTATTGACAGAATGAGAAGGCAAAATTTGCTGTTCCAGTGAATTCTAAGGTATTCTGGAAGCTCTGGTCCCCTATTGCTTGATAGTTAGAATATCACAAAGGTGTTATACTATTGCAATAATTCGCGACACGTATAAGCCACATTTCCTTAGATCAATAACGATTACATTATTATTACTCAATAACGATGTTGGCTTTCATTAAACACATATTTAATTAAATTGACAACACCTAAAACGTCTTTGTACAGATTTTCAGTCGCTACAGTAGCTAGATGCACATCACAGATTATATAGAAAAAATATACTTTTGTCCGGCTTTCTATTATATACACAACAAGTACACTTTTACTTTAATTACTACGATTTTCATACAAGAAATGTATTTTTTATGACTTTGTTGAATGTAACAGATCTCAAAACTATTTTCAAAATGTCTAATTGTTTTATATTACTGACACGATTTAAGCTGCATTTTAATAAACAAGACGACAGGTTGGTGTTTCCCATGTCTATACTATATGGTTTTAATTGTGTGCAATCCGTTAAGACGGCTTTATAAACTGAACAACTTTAGTTCTACGACTTAGCGTTCTACGCTCTTTTCTTACTAATTTCGTCGTTGTAGAACGAAAGTTGTTCACTTACATTGGTTTGGTAGATCATTAAAAACACCCTGTAGGTCTCTTTTGCGCCGTTCTTATCGCAGCGAAAAAGGTTTACAAAACATTTATTAACAGTGCGAGCTTTAAAGTTTTGCTTACCTATAACAATATTATTGCAATCTAACGCGAAGGAAACCGCTCCAAATTATTTCCCAAATTATCCTTTTCATTTTATTTATAAAACTCGCTCCCTATACAACTGCGTCTACTTTAGGTAAATAAATAAAAGTTTAATAAATAATCCACTCTGATATTTCCATTATTGTAAGTGATCACTGTAGAATTGTTTGTAGAAAAATATACAGCAATCAGAGCGACATTTTTGTGATTTTTTTCATGGTTAAAATCAAAGCCTACCACGGATTTTTTTCTAAAATCCAAAATACAACTTTCGAATTTAACACATCGATGTCTTTCTTTAAAACACCGGCATTGTCACTTTGCTATCACCGTAAAACATAAGATAAAATATAAATAAAAACTGACCACTAAATAAGATATTGCATAAATACATAGCTATTTTACAAATAGGTACGCGCGATCTTAACATAAGACGCGTGAAGACGCTTCCCTTGCACACACCGGCCCGCTGTCTCTTTCTCGCACGTATAAATATTTGGTGTTGTGTGAAAGGGACGTATAGTGTTGACCTGTCCACCTTAGATGCATAAAGAATGGGTTTCATCTCAAACTCGCATTGAACAAAGAACATCTGTATCTCATATGAGATATCATATAATAAATAGTACTTAAAAGTTATAACAATTATTTTGAAATATGAAATCGAAAAATTAAACTCGTGAAAATGAAAACTTTTCCCAAGGATCTAATCACTCAATTAACAAAAAAAAAATGCGCTCCTCATAAAAATCATCAACTCACTCGCCAAAATTGTATAGTAAGTTTTGAACAGAATTTTTGCGATTTGATTATACAATACATATTCAGTTTATCGCAAAAAAAATGATTCACTATTCCATACAAATTTGGCCACTCAACTGATAAAAATAAGACCATTTTTTAAAATGAAATACAATCGTTTCACTCGAGGAAGATTTTAGTTCCATGAGAAGTCTTAGTTTAAAATATGACCAATAAATTACAATATCTAGATGACTACACCTTACTACACTTGTAGTAATAGATCTGTCGCTCGATACCGACATCACTTGCGAGACAGTGCTGTTACCGCAAACATCTACCGATGACATCTCCCAAGCCTTACTTTGACAGTACATATTACATCAACGTTTAACAATAATTACTAGATTTACATAAGGCGATAGAGAATCAGCACCTTACATAAGATTTTTGACCTCAACACTTATTTTGGAAGTAGATTTTTTAGAAATAAAGTCACATAAGGCGTGATACTAAGCTACCTAGGAAACACCGAATAGAATTAAGTCGAAGGCAAGGAGGTTTACAACATATCTTGACAAGCGTGACTTAACAGACTTTTATAATTATTAAATCAATTCATGAGTTTAGGAAGGAAGCCATGCTACTTACAGTTGGTATCTCATCTTTTCAAGTGGGAAGCACACTCAGGCGACCAACTAGCATACGGAAGTTGATCATAACATTTTTGTTAACACGTTTATGATATTTTTAATTTGACAGCTAATAAACACCAGTATCAAAGTGATAGGCGTATTATAAAGGACAAGGTGAAACTGAGAAGTATTGAATTATTGAGTACCAGGAATTAAGAAATGTTAAGACACTTTTAAAGCGACACATTTTGCAGTTAGAAAAGGTAAGGAAACACTTTCTTCAGTAGTACAGTCACTTCACTACCAAGTGTAAAATGCGCGCGAGTTACAAGGTAACAGGAATAGAAAAGTTGTATTATTCAGTGGCATTTTAGTTAGACACTTTCGCAACAGCACTTCAGTCCCAATTGCGTATGCAAACGCGGGATCAATTTGGAATTTGACAACTACCAAAACAGGTTAGAACTATGGCAGTGGCGCTGATAATTTCACGAGTCACTTTCGGTACGGTGTACCAATTAGAGGTCCATACACAGGAGCACGGATATTGAAAACTTGTGAGTTGCGAGTACCAGGTACTTAGAAATAGTAAGAAGACACCGGTCCATACTGTGACAGGCGCGCGATTAGTTGTAAACTCACGAGTTTCGAGTACCAGGTATTTAGAAAAAGTAAGGAGACGACACTATGTTCAATGGCGCAATGCGGCTCGCAAGTACCAGGCGTTCAGGAGTAATGAGGCGACACTATAGACACTGTCACTGCGGTTCAGCGGGGCCCCGTGTGCCGGGCGGGGGCCGCGGGGGGCGCCGGGGCAGCAGGCGCGGGGCGCGGCATCAAGTGGGGGGCGCGGGGGGCGCCGGCTGAGGGGGCGCAGCAGGGGCCACGGAGGGCGCCCCGTGCGCGGAAGAGACCACCACCACAGGCTTCACGATGGCGGTGGCGCTGAGGTACTGCGCGCTAACTGTCAGCGGCGCCACACTGCCTTTCACCACTTGGGTTTCTACCATCTGCAGACAAAACATTACAATAGAGAGGGGTACTTTTCAAAACCTATCGAAAATTTTGCTGAGACTTTTACTCATAACACTGATGTTAAATTTTAAAACACAAACTTTTCACTAACTGATTCGCTCAGTGAGTCACTTTCATAAAGTTTATCGTGCAGAACTGCATTCACTCTTTGAACGGCCATCATCCAAGTTACCACGAGTAAATATACGAAAATGTTACGTTGTATGTGCGTTCGTGCGTGCGTGCGTGCGTGCGTGCGTGCGTGCGTGCGTGCACGCGTGTGCGTGTTTGTTTGTATGTAAAAGTGTGTTTATATCAGGGTTCGAAAATATCCGATATTTATAATAAATATCAAAATATCAGATATTTTTGATATATATCCGATATTTTCGATATCTTTGATATTTTTGATATTTATCAAAATTACATACTAATTTCAATTTCTTACTTTAATACATGATTTTCGAAATAGCTTAATTTAAAATGTAGGTATATGTTTGATAATTTGAAGATTTTTATTAAAATAACATTCAAATTTTATACTCTGATATGTTTTTTCGAAATAACTGAATCTAAAATGTATATTTTATTTTTGCAAATTTGAAGATAGTTAATTAAACTAAACTCATTTATTTATTATTGTGATAATCATATCTTTATTCTTTGCATTTGGCACATTCATTCGTAAGAAGCAGCTCTTAGAAGCTAGGAAAATATAAATATCAATATTGATATATATCAAGCATAAATATCAATTGATATATATCATGATATATATCCGATATATATCAATTGATATATATCATGCGAACCCTGGTTTATATGTGTGTGTGATCACCTTGTGCGCGAGCGAGGAGTGCAGCAGATGAGGCTGTGACATCATTAAAGGAGTGAGCCCGCTCACCACCACCCCACGGTTTTCTGCAATTAAACATATTACATATATTATACATTTGCCTTCCTTGATGTAGCTATAATATAAAATTCCCTTCGAATAATAACAGACTTTCTGAGTCACATTCTTACTTAACTAGCGAAAAGAGAAGCTATTTTTATGAAGTCGATTAGTAATGAAAATGTCGATAAACTGCGACGTCTCATCCCTATGCTTTTTCGAGCTACAAGAATTTCGTAGTCTACCGATAAACTACTTTTTTCTTTTTCATATATTCTAATAAAACAGATAACAAAATACCTGTAGACGAAGTCGGTGCGTTCACCATTCCGTTTTCTTTAGGTATCCTATTGTTTTCTATGGTAGTTACACCTGGAACCAAAACGACCGATTAGCTATCCTATAATATCTATGTATCAATATACGTTAAAAGATTAATCATGCATCATTGGTAAAATTTTAGGACGATAAGTATTGCAACAGATAAATAAATTAATAACGTAAATTGTATCACATATGAACTGCCCAAGTAAGTAGTTATTGGCATTTCAAACAAGAAAGCATCCACTTCCTAATCTAAAGTAAAAAGTATTGCTACACTTTTTAGTTCCATCCAGTAAAACCGAAAAATACAATATGTACTATGGAATCACCTGTGTAATAAAATCGAGGAAAACATCTGAAACGAGATGTATAAACGACTGACATATTCTTTGTGATCAACTGATTATCATCATCAGCCAAAAGACGTTCACTGCTCGACAAAGGCCTCCCGCAAGGATTTCCACACGAACCGGTCTTGCGGTGCCTGCATCCAGCAACTTCCCGCAACCTTCACCAGGTCATAGCTCCACCGAGTGGGCGGCCTGCCCACGCTACGTCTTACGGTGCGCGGTCGCCTCTCGACAACAAATAAGTTTAATTAAGCAAATATGTCATGGAACACCTTGATAAAGGAAAACACGATTTAGGGGTGTTCCTAGATATGACGAAAGCCTTTGATACCATATCAACAAAACTGCTTTTAAAGAAACTTGAATACTCTGGCATAAGGGGAACTCCACTCGCTTGGTTTAGGACATATCTATCTATCTATCTATCTATCAGCCGAAAGACGTCCACTGCTGGACAAAGGCCTCCCCCAAGGATTTCCACACCGACCGGTCCTGTGCGGCTCGCATCCAGCGGCTTCCTGCAACCTTTACCAGGTCGTCGGTCCACCGAGTCGGGGGCCTGCCCACACTGCGCCTTCCGGTGCGCGGTCGCCATTCGAGAACTTTACTGCCCCAACGGCCATCTACATTAGGACATATCTACAGGGACGCAAACAAATAGTAAAAGTCAATAATACGTGCAGCAAAGAGCTTACTGTCCAATATGGCGTCCCACAAGGAAGCGTGTTAGGTCCTATACTATTCATTATATACATAGATGGGTTAGCCAGACTGTTAAATAAAGATCAGGGTAAAACGATTTGTTTCGCTGACGATACGGTACTACTTTTTACTGCGGACACATGGAATGAGTTATATCATAAAACCAATGTATCCCTGCAAGTAGTTAAGGCATGGCTAGACACAAATCTTCTTACCCTAAATATCCCCAAAACCAAATACGTATCCTTTTCAGTCTCCGCTAAAACCGCTGATCGAGGAAATAACTACCTAAAAATCCATGACTGTCATATTCCAACACAAACTTGTGCTTATAATGCCATAGAAAAAGCAAAAGCAGTTGCCTACTTAGGCGTGCAAGTAGACGAAAAATTAACATGGCAAAACCAAATTGCAAAACTGTCGGGAAGGGTACGGAAGTTAGTATTGTTTTTTAAACGAACTAGAAACATATTGAATCAAAAACTGCTCATGACGGTCTATTACGCTCTATGCCAAAGCATATTCACGTATTGTATTTCCTCCTGGGGAGGGGCATACAAATCTCACCTGATAAGATTAGAAAGATCGCAACGCATGGTCCTTAAAATAATGCTGGGTAAAAGTTTTAGGTATAGTACAGAACAGTTATACAAGGATGCTAACGTATTAACAGTAAGACAACTGTACATTACCAACATAATAAGTAATCTAAAAATTGAAACTTTAAAAAAATTGGCTAGAAGACCGCCGATTTTACAAATACCTAAAATAAAAACTAATTTCGCAAGAAGGCACACCTCATTTATATCAGCTTCTGTTTACAATAAAATCAGCAGAACTATTGATTTACAGGACAAGACAAAAAATGAGAAAAAAACGTTACTCAGTAAATATCTTAAAAACCTTAATTATCAAGCTACGGAAAAACTACTCGAGTAAACACACAAAAATACACACACATTTAGCATTTAGGTACACACACACTAATACAAATACCCATACACACACATTGACACACACACACACACACACACACACACACACACACACACACACACACACACACATACATGCAAGCATATAAAACTGTTACTATATTTAGTTACTTTTATTTTTAATACATATTATGTTTACAAATTGTTTACCTCATAATGTAACTGTAAGACCGGTACTCTTTATTTTAAAATGATAAATGTAACTCATGTAGAACTGTGTGATACAGGTTAATACCTAGTACACAGTTCAAAGTAAATGAAAATTGTAACTGGTATCTTGAAACTTGAAATAAATAAACTTGAAATTGTTAACAAGAAGAAGAATTAGAATAGGTAGTAGTATGTGCTGAACATGCACACCACCATGCAAACACACATGCATGCACAGACGGTGTGGGATGTGGTATGTGGTTGTGTGTAAAATAAGACGAAGAACAAAAAGGAAGAGGAAGCAGAATAATAATAATAATAAGTAGTATACTGACCGTTGTGTCTGGGGGCATGCACGACGCGCAGCGGCGTGGCGCCCAGCAGCTGCAGCGCGCCGCCCACCACCAGCCCGCCGCCCGCCACGCCCGCCACGCCCGCCACGCCCGCCACGCCCGCCACGCCGCCCACCACCTGTCACGGGGGACACACTCTTACTAGGGCAATAGAAGTACCAAGTGTCCCACCTTATCCGGGGAAGGGGACACAGACACTCTCACTAGGGCACTAAGTATTCCACCTTTAGGGCAGATCTTAATAGAACTGCAAAGTGTCCCTCACGCGACCCACCACCGGCCACGGGGCAAGGGAACCACTCTTACTAGGGACATTCCTTGTTCTTCCCGCGTGGTCTTCCTGTAAGGGAAGTTTCAATAGTGCACAAAGTGTTCCACCTTATGCAAGGAGACTCAACAGAGCTCCAAAGTGACCCACCTTATCAAAACTCAAACTCAAAACTCAAAATGTTTTTTATTTAAGTAGATGCTTTACACATGCTTTTAAATCGTCAATATTTTTTTCTACCCAGTACAAAGTCCCTACCACGCGGGATTTGTATCAAGGGCAAGTCTCACTAGGGCACAAAGTATTGCACCTTATCAATGGCAAGTCTCACTAGGGCACAAAGTATTGCACCTCCAGGGCAAGTCTCACTAAGGAAAAAGGATTCCACCTTAACCAGGACAAGTCTCATTAGAGCTCAAAGTTCCTTGTATTCCTTACGCCTAAGGGCCAGGCCACAGCACTGCGTTGCGACGTCGCATCGCAAAAATCTGCGACGCATGCAAAAGTAGAACCTTGTTGTGCGGTCCATGTCTCACTAGAAACCGAACTGATGGTTAGCGTATTGTCATACGAACAAGACGCTAACCATCAGTTCAGTTTCTAGTAATAAAATAGAAAAGTCCTATAATTATGACATTGAAATCTAATACGTCACGTCTAGGTATTTCAAACATTTTTAGAACAGAATGTCGTTTTTGACAGCTGATAAAAAGTAACTCAAATGACTAGTAGTCATTATTCCAATGTTTGACGCAGTCAAATGCACTATAGTGGATATAACCGCTAGCCGCCTCCGTCTGGCTAGCTACCACCATCTTATCTAAGTCTTGCTGCCAAACATCAATGTTGACATGTGTTCCGGCATGAAGATAATATAGCCAGTTCCCCATTGCGTTGGGGAATCTTGGTAAGCCGGCTTCCAGCTTCGGCATCATCATCACTTACCATCAGGTGAGATGATGCTAAAGGCTTACCAATTGAGGGTAAAATGCAGTTGAACTTACGGGCGATAGCGGCAGGTGTATCTGCGCGGGATGCACGAGGGTAGTGCTGAGAGCGCCCGCCTCCAAAGTCTGCCCGTTCTGGGAACACACGACACATCTGTTAGCGAGTTTCATTGTGGCCTCGTTATTGTATACAAACAGAGACATCAAACTAACCTGTTTCAACTTTTTACACTTAAGTTCCACCGCTGTATATCCATAACTACATCATCATCGTCAGCTAAAATACGCCCACTGCTGGACAAAGGCCTTCCCAAAAAAAATTCGCACAGACCGGTCCTATGCTGCCCCCATCCAGTGGCTTCACCGCAACCTATAACAGGTCATCAGTGCACCAATCTATCCATACTACGCTGGGTACAAAACTGAGAATTGTACGAAAATGACAATGCTGTGTGCGCCTAATATTCTCCTTCCAGTTATATTTTTTTACATTTGGACCTGCTTTAACCCATTATTTCATACCCTGAAAAATAAGCCTCTGTTTCAGCTATCACATCTTATTTAATGAGAATCTTTGCCCGCCAAGCCATTTCTTTACGTTAACAAGGCAATTGGATTGTTGCTATTTGCATGGTTTGGGACTGAACATTTTACACTTTGAAAAGGTCCGTTCACTCCGTCATTCAAACTCAAAATGTAGTTGCTTTACACATGAATCGTCTTTTTTTTTCCTAGTAGAAAGTCCCTACCACGCGCTACTTGCATTTGTACACTCAACGTTTTAGAAAGTGTTTAAAACATTTTAAAAACTGTGGCGACATCTATCGTACTCGCCACAAACTATCTACATACAGGGCTCTATGAAAGTTTATTCGGACTCTCGTATAAATACGACTTCCGATCATCAACGGTTGGGTCACGACCGGTCCCCAGGGATATCACCTCGCCTGGCGGAGGTACTCCCTTTTCCTCCGAAAAGTGGGAACACACGGTTCCTACAAAAGTATTGTTATGTTTACCTGCACGGCGGTATCAGTGGACGAAAGCGTCGTCAGGGTGAGGGTGTTATGTCGCCCGCCGTACGACGTCCGCACCACCTGCGACAAAACGCAAATAAATTATACATATATACACAAAGATATACTATAATAAGAATAGACTGCTAACATTCGTAGTGAGAATCGTGTGCCAAATATTGTCTAAAAACCAGCAGTAGCGGGTGGTCTACTTTATGTAGTAGGTGGGAAACGAGCAGACGGATCTACTGATGGTAAGCGATAATCGCCGCCCATAGACACCCGCAACACCAGAGGTGTCACAAGTGCGTTGCCGGCCTTTGAAATGGTTGGGCCTCCGGTACCCTCACTCGCTCGGCGAAACACAACGTAAGCGTTGCTTCACGCCGGTTTTCTGTGAGG
Source organism: Coleophora deauratella (assembly GCA_958295455.1). Classification (NCBI taxonomy): domain Eukaryota; kingdom Metazoa; phylum Arthropoda; class Insecta; order Lepidoptera; family Coleophoridae; genus Coleophora; species Coleophora deauratella. Next base: position 3,695,189 of record OY282409.1, on the reverse strand, counting down.
CCGTGGTATCACTCCGGTCGAACCGGCCTATTCTTACCAAAGCATGGCTCTCCCACGGTAATATTTCCCAAAACTATTTGATGACGGTATGAAATACTTCGTTTTTTGCTTAAAAGTTGATTTTGATTTTCCTCGAGACTGTGTTGGTAATAGACAGAGTTTAATGTGATGTCAAAAACAAAAATCAACCATCTCGTAACCGTAGCCGAGTTTCCTTATGTTTGCCTTTCTATCATACCAATTTTTTGTGATACCTAAAGCCAAAGATATTTGGAAAATACGACCTCTGTGAAGTTGTTATTTCTTATATCTTAATTTAAATATTTTTACTTATTTAATTTATTTTCTCAACACTGGTCAATGCGATGTCTAAATTTTTCGTAGCCTGTACTACATTCTAAAACTCATCAATAACCACTTAAAATATTGAGTAAACCTTTCATAACTTACTACCTACCTTCTTATTTGCAATCGAGGAGTACTCTTAATTCGACACGACAATCTTGCATCGATATTATATCGTAGTTTACGCCAAAATTAGACCGCAGAGTGGTCGGCCATGACACGCGGGTATGGTACAGTTAAAAATAGAAGTTAAACGCGGAGTTTGAAAATACATATAAACATTACACAACTAAGGTTATTTATACCTGCTTTTGAACCCTGGTACTTCAAATTTTTTTTTTATTATCTGGTGATTGTATTCATAAAACTGAATAACTTGCATTGTATAAAGGTTAACTTCTTTAAACATATATAGATAAATAAACGATTTATATTATTCTGTAATCTATTAGTTTCTTATTAAGTATAGACAACGTCTAAAAGTAAATTAAACTAAATATTTTTTCTTGTCTTTTGTAAGTTTAATTTTAATAGTATTTTTTTCTACTCCGCACAAAAGTTAGGTAAATATAAGAGAAAGATAAACATATGTAGAAGAAAAGTTTGCAATACTTTGTTATCCATAGTCTTTATCTTCTGCCCATTACGCTATTTAATTAGAATGTCCAAAACCCAAATTCTGAATACTCCTAAACTACTAAAAAAACAAAATGATTACAAAACAAAAACCAAGGCTTCATAAACGCTACCAGTTGGCCGTTTAAATCCTAATCCGAAGATTAGGTCAGCTCTAATTTCTAACACGGTACTAGGGCCGCATACCTGGGAGGTGGTCGGCGTTATTTGTACCGGCAGCGTGCGTAGCTTCGTGCTTAGGTTCAGGCTGCGAGGTGGCGATGACTCCATCCGACTTGCGGACGGTGACGGCGAAGAGGTAATCTGAAATCGGTCGGGTTATAGCTACGTCAGTGTCAAATGAAAGGTTAAAATGGCGCTCGGTAGTGATGCAGTGTGACGTATTTGTTTTGTATGCTACATCGAGCGCAACGTTAAGTCGAAAAACTTTTTAATAAATAAATATTTATCAATCAATGTTAGGTGATATGTGTATCTGAAGAATTTTTTAGTTCATGCAACGTTTCTTATATGTATATTTATGTCTATGAATACTCTGCTTGCTAGTGTGTAACGTAAATGCTCCAACGTACCTAACTCAATGAGTTTAGTGTCACTTTCTTGCTTGTCCATTCGAATGGAGACGTCATAAATTTTAAACTTTAGTAAATATTTAAACTAATAGGAATTTAAATACTTTAGGAATTTAATTAAACTTACACTTATAGGAATTCCTAAAACTTGTCCATTTATAATTTCATCTCTATCTTTGTCTTCAGAGGCAGCTTCTGAAAATAAGAAACAACGTTTGCTTAATGTTAGGTTTCTGCATTCTCTTTCAAACAAATACAATATTCTAATATTTCAAAATGTAAATCACACAAAAATCCTAAACGGTCAAAGACATTTAAAATTATGTTTATCAACCTTAAAACAGTATGTAACAGAATCAGAATCGAACACTTGCCAAATGTTACAAGCACTCTCAGATGGATGGCGCCACCAGTCCAAAAATTTTCAACTCGAACACACAAGCAACTCAATAATATTGATTGCAAATTAAATTAATGTTAAAAATCATTTTATTACTAAAATATAAAGTGACAATTATTAATAATAAATAATGAGAAATAATAATCCAAGTGCCAAATATTAAATAATCTCGACCAAAAGTACTAGGAGCGCAGAGGCGGCGCGGAGGTGGCTACGTACCGGCGGCGGCGGGTCTCCGCACGGCCGGCCGCAGGGGCACTTCGCGCTTGAGCGCTGCCAGGCGCTGCTGGGCTGCGATCTTCTCGCGGGCCAGCCGCTCCATCTCGTGCTCGCATTCGCGCTCCTTGCGACGAAGCACCTGCGGACAATGTACCAGGCTCTCAGAAACTGCAAGAGGCTTGTTTGAAGCCACGGTTTGTGCAATACACGCCTACATAGACTGTATCCAACATTGGTTCGTTGCTTAGTTTGAACGCTTTCGCTTGTGCGAAACTGTAAAGCAATTTCCATTTGATAACAAGCAGCAGCGCAGTTTAACAAGTCATTTAATTCAACGTGTATTGTTATTCAACAGAATCTGGTTTCCCTGTCATTTTGATAAAATACTTGGTATACGTCCTTCAGATTGTCGAAATTTCATACTAGTAAAGTATATTTGCATCAATAAACAATAAAAACACTCCCAAATCAAATCTAAGTATTTTAACTTGCGTAAAATAAAAATAAAAACAACTTTCGAGTTGCAGCCCTTTAAACTTCCAAACAAGAGATTGGTAAAGAACATAAGAAAACAAACTTATATACCAATTAAATTGAAGGTAATGAAATATTCAATGCGTCATCTCGAAATTTCTTAACAACAAAGTTTTGTATGAACCATATTCAAATATTTGTTTTGCGTAAGCCAAGAGTTCAACAAACTACATTTCGAAAGACGTGTATTTTGACCAAACTTTGCAAAAGGTAAAAAAACATTTAGCGAAAACTCTCATATTGATTTGCTAACGAAACCCCTACAAATGCTAATTTTTTTTGTAAACTAGGCTGTTCTAATCCCAGAAAAATATTAGATTTTCTTTGCTCATGATCGTCATTTCATATTGTACTTATCGGTTTCGCAATATACGCCGAGCTAATTTAAATTTTTCATGGGATTGACTGTATTGCTGACTCCAGAGCATACCTTAGCAACTTTCTCTCACGTTATTTTGACGGACAAAACTCAATTCCTCATCAGTTTTCCCGGAAGGCTGGCCAGGGTGTCATACTTTCGCAGTGATGCACACACCTGATGGATCGGGTTCACTTACTGATTCCCTCGCATATTGCATAATCTCTTTTCAATTGTTATTTGTTTTATTCTGTTGTCAGTCTCTTTACGAGCTGTGGTTGTCTGTGGGTGGTCGGCCGGCCACTTCAGCCCCAATGCGGGTGAAAATGTGTACAGTATTTGTTTCTGACGTTTTTCCATTGTATTTCATGAGTGACAGACAGGTAGTAATAAATTTAATAGGAATGAATGCCTTTACAATTTACACATAAGGTAGATAGATAAATTAAAATTATCTACGAGTATGTACCCATTTGTTGTGCTAATTTATCAAAGTAGGGTCTCAAAAACAATTCTCTGTATCAGGTCTCAGAAATTAAAGTGCCTTTTATGTTTAAAACATCAAACATCAAATCATGTTACATATTATTTATCTTTGTCTTTAAAACAAATCTATAAAACGGAAAAAAACAACTTTCGGAGCTGATGTATAAAAACGAAAAACGTCACAACTTGAAGTTTGTTGAAGAAACAGTGTTTATAAAACTTTGCACACTTAGAGGAAAAATAGCTAAATGGTTCTAAAACTGCAAACTATAATAACTACCTACTTATCGATTTAAATGAAAATTAACTGCACCTATATTATTCAGGAGATCAAGGAAAATGATAAAACACCTAGCACTCCAAAACTTATATTACCGTTTTAACTACAGATGGTAACAGATAAATGGGCACACATACACCCGAAAAACGTTATCTTAATTTGTTAGTAAATGCCAAAACAAAGACATCCTAAGAAAACTACGATATTGTACTTGTGGCCAAATATAAATAATGATTTCTGGTTATCGTGTGTGTTACGCTTTCCCTTTTAACAATAATCAAACAAAAGGTGGGACCTAAGACAAGCTTCAATATTTACGAAAAACAAAAAGCCATTTTTAGTAACATTGGCGCGAGCAAAAGCGCCAATGATACTTATCAAATAACGAAACAAATTTGGTCCGCGTACTTTTTTTACATTCTAAATCAAGGCATAATTTAAAAAGGTAGCACTAGTGAAAGGTTAGCACTCCATTAGATTTGCCATTTAAGAGTTTTATTGCTAAGTTGCCTTACCTGTATGTACCGAATCGCAGAGCCCAATATCGACAAATTTGATGTCTTCTTGTCATCTGGCGTGGCCGGTAGCTGTCTTTTGAGCAGCTCGAAGCACTCCTTGAGGTGGGCCCTTCTGTTCTTCTCGAGCTTGTTGTGGACCTCGCGCGTGCCGGCCCTGGGGGGGCCCCCGGAGCCACTGCCGCTGCTGCTGCCATTACTGCCCACTGATGGTGGGGATGGAATTTGGGTTGGCCTATAGACAATGAGAATCAATATTATTATTTAGTGTTTGCTTCTTGAGAGTAAAGTCAAAGGTGTCAGAGGATTCGTTAACAGCCCATATCTGTGGCTTAGGTTTATTTTCAAGCATTGGCAAGGTTAGGTCATAATCCACACGTGTCGTGGGGGGCAAGTCCGGATTATTAGACGTTGTGCAACCCTATCACTATCAACTTTTCATGTAGTGTTCTTATGACGTGGTTCTTAACGACGTAAGCACATCTAACATAGAACTTCTGTAAGAAAAATTGATACACTACTGGTCTGGTCACCCAACAACGACATCCCAAAGTTTCGTCAAATTCAGTTTTATTTTTAAAGTACAAAATAGGATAGAATTATTTATTGCGAACTAGATACAAAATGACAGGAAAGAGTGGCGGAACTTGGTGTCGGAGGCCAAGATCCTCTTTGGGTCGCGGAGCCAGCGAAGTAATTAAGATAAAAAATAATATGAATTCAGATCACGCTTAAAAGTTGTAGCAGAATAAATGAAGACCATGTATGTGATAGGAACTTTGCATAAGTCTGTGGTTAGATGTGGTACTGTAACCTTAAAAACGAAGGTAAAATTGATTGGCTGATTTTAAATTGAAATCGAATTGAAAATAATATTGCATTACCAATACGTTATAACATCAGGTACGTCACAATATAATATCGAGGGTTCACGGGCGACTTGTATTAAGCGACATTTTTAGAAATGTTCAGGAGACTGATTTAAAAAAATATTTCTTAGAAAAATAATCATTAAAACTTAACTTCTTAGTATTATACAGATTCTCGATATTCTTAATATTTTAAAAATTATTCAGAAGTTATTTTTTGTGAGGTATTTTGTAAGAAATAAATTTTTAAAGTAGAGGTTACCCGTGTTTCCAAAAATGTCGCTTAATACAAGTCTCCCGTGAACCCTCGATATGATACATGGACTAATTTTAATCTAATCATGGGATAATATTAATTAATCATCCACCATAGCCATTTCATAATCATCACCATCAGTCAATTACCGAATTGTTAATTAGATTTGCATTAGTTATGATATGACTTCATCAACCATCACTGATACACCCATGTCACAGTATATTTAATTATCTTGGGACAAACAAACTATCAATAATTCAGCTGAATGTATCTGAATAAATTAATTGTGAATAATTATTCACAAGCAGATAAGTCCAAAATATCTTTAATTAGGTCAGGTAGTATTAAGAAGTCAGCTTTTTAAGAAAATTTATAATAAATAATAATTCTATTTGAGTTTTTATTTATAAAATAATTAAACCAATTTACAGTAATAGATACAAAAAATCCGAATGCATTTAACTGTGTCCTATGTCAATCTGGGGAGCAAGACTTTTTTTTACTTTTTTTATTCATTATCACAATATACAGGATGTTAAAAAAAGTGCGTTTGAAATTTTAAGGGGTTACTCAGAATCAAGTATAGAATCCAGGAAAAATATTTAAAAAATCCGCTCTTCAAATTTTTTTTAGTTTTTCATACAAATTTTTAATTCACTATTCAGATTTCTGAAAAAAATATCTGAAAAAAAATTTGAAGAGCGGATTTTTTCAATATTTTTCCTAGGTTCTATACTTGATTCTGAGGAACCCCTTGAAATTTCAAACGCACTTTTTTTAACACCTGTATTTTTTATAACGAATCTATAAACGACACGCACTTTTGAATCCATCAAGCCGTTTTTTTTATATATTTTAATTATAGTCGTGTTACAAACATAAACTGATGCTGTTTTCTAATAAAACTTTTAAGAACTGGCTGGAGCTTTAGTTTTGAAATTGTACAAAAAAATGGTTATTACATAAACACCAATACTCCGTGTCATTAGGAAGAAAGATCGCTCATCATTTTGACATGTGTATAATAAAATAAATAAGACATTACATAACTTTTAGTCAGGTCCGCTTATGTGACAAGTTTCATGGCAGAGTTTTCTTTTTTTAAAGCATAAATATACATGGTGTAACAAAAAAATGAAAACAATAATATTTAAAGTTAGCTTTGTTTCTACTTTTGAAACTGAATAAGTTTTTTGTCCTCAATAAGGTATTTGACTACTAGTCATTTGAGTGACTTTTTATCAACTGCCAAAAACTATCTTTTGTTCTGAAATTGATCGCGTTACTGGCGTGTGACGTCACAGTCTTTGACGAACTTATTTTCTGATTGTAATGAATATAAAATTTAAAATGAACAAAAACATCAGTCGAGTAATATTTTTTGGCTATTCTAGGACAAACGCTATTTAGTGAATAATATTTTTCAATTGATTGTTGATAGTGTCAAATACCCTATTGGTAAGCCCTTGGCATCATCTCACCTGGTGGTAAGTGACAAGTTTGGTATTACAGCTGTTCTAAAATCACAAAAAAGGGCCTCTCATCTGGTATGTCAACTTTGTACAGGAAGTCCATTTTATAATTACAAGTTGTTCAGTTACATGTTAAAAAGTGTTCATAAAAGTTCTGTCACACATTTTTACCACACCCTGCGTACGTACATTATGGGTAGTTGCATAATACACGCGTAATCTAACCTTAACATACATGCATTGTGTATATTGAGATGTAAAAACATGCACGGGCGCACTGTGCCCTTGGCTATATCAATGTGCGATCAAATCAGATTTTGTTACCTAACAATGGCATCGGTTCGGTTTTCACCATTAACCTTATTTGACAGGATTAAACTTTATTTAGATGCTCTGTCTTATTCTTTCTATATCGAAAAGACAAGGACAGTACGCTTAAATTAAGTCCTGTCAAATAAATTTAAACGTAAACACCGAATCGACACTATTATCTACGGATCATATTCAAATGAACATTAATTTTTTCTCACTTATTAAGTGTTTGGACTTGTACCTTGGTTTGTAGTCTATCAAAAAATGTACTAGGCTTTTTTTTAAATATTAAAGTCAATAACTTTTTTACGTATATGTCAGGGATAATAATCCAAATATAAAAATTTCCTTAGCCCAGAATTTTCATACCTTAGCCTTAGACGAAAGGGGGTGAGGTCCCTCCAGAGGCAAGCAGTGTCCAGATTGTATGTATAGTACTATACCTTTGACCTCTATTTCGCCTTCTGCATAATCTTATACGAAATAATATTATTATTATAATTTTAAATTGCATTTTTTTTGTTTTACATTTATTTATGATGCCAGAAATAAAGATTGTCTATGTCTAAATATACTATTGTTTTAGTGATGTATTCGTAATTATAGGTAAACTTAATGATATTATAATAAACTACGTTGCATGCGTTGTTCACAAACACGCTACCAATAAGAATTGATGGAATAAATCTAGGTCATCCACAATATGATGCATCAAATGCAATAGGGTCACTTCGCTCCAATATGTGATTCATCCTTGCCAATCTGTGACATTGTTGTAATATTGAGCCCACTCGCCTATGGCCTATGGATGCCTAGTAGAATACTTGAATAAATTGGTTTATTTTTCAAAGGATTGCTGCCAAGGTTTGGATAATAAATGAAGCAATTTTTAACTAACTTCGCGAACTGAAGAATATTTTAAGTGATCTTTGTAGTTCATTTGTTGTCCTTTCAATATGTAAAGTTACTAATTTAATTTTCACTGCAATATTACAATAAAATTGTAAAAAAAAAATATATTTTGAAAATAATTGAAAAAATCAAAGACCCGTGACGTGGGACGGAAAGTGACCGCATAAAGCTTCGTTTCCCTTTGGAATACGGATCCCTAAAAATCTATGGATCCCCTCGGTTACTTCGAGGTCCCTTCGATTGTATGACGTCATATTATAGAAAACTCAACTGATTCAATACGCCTTAGTAAATCTTATCTACATTGTAAAGAGTCTTGCACTATCCCATACAGACAACGTAAAGGATCCCTGTCAAAGTAAATCCCCCAATAAATGATCCCTTGGGATTCCCTCAATTTCTCGGGATCAAGGGTGTGCCAACCGATACTATCGACAAAAAAAAACAAAGGATCTCAGTTTCCTCTCAGTATACTATCGAATTTTCAGGATCAAGTATGATGTCTAATGAATGATGATGTGCCTTCAACAAGCCTAATCACACAGTGAAGGTTTCATCTGAGGATCGCTTTGATTTCCGGGGACTATGAGTAAGACTACGACTTTGAATTAATTGCAAAGCTTCATCGTAATAAATAAATAAAAACTACAAAAAAAAGTTTTTAGTCTACTACTACTATAAAAAAAAAATGGCGGTTTCTATGATTTCGCCAATGACAATACTGATAGAGGCAAGGGATCAAGAAGATCGAATATTTATATATGAGATAATAAAAGAGTTAGAAATTAAAGACTTCGAATAGATAAATGGAAGTATTACAAGAAAAATAAGAAGAGGGATTAAAGCTTAATGTTATTTGACAAGATAAAATCACTGATAATGTAGATGAAGGGAGAGAACGCAAGTGACAAGAGAGATGAAAGATTAATGGGACGAGGGATGGAAGGTGGCAAAACATCATAAAGAGAAGACCGTAAATTGCGACAGTTAAAGAAAATATGATCAGGAGATCCTTCGTCTAAGCCACATTCACAGAGGGAGTTGTCTCTAACCCTTATTTTGGTCAAATGAACAGGCGAACAGCAGTGACCGATTCTCAACCGGCATATTATAGATGTAGAGAGTTTAGGGGCATCACGGAAAATAAAAAACCAAGGCTTAGAAGGAATGAGTTCCTGTATTGTAGCATAATGCTTGCCTTTCGCGGCACTAGATATCCTCCAAGCTTCTTTCCAATAAATGTGCAATCCTTGTGAGGCTAAAGAAACGAGATCATGGAAGTAGCACTTATAATGTGAGAGAGAACCTGTAGTAACTGCTTCTTTTGCATAGTAGTCTGCCAAGTCATTCCCCACTATGCCACTATGACTAGGTATCCAGATCAGAGCGATCTGAATGCCCTTTTCGTGGCACCTGAAGAGGGCAGATTTAATCTGGTAGATAAGAGGAAACTTAACTTTGTTTTGAAAGAGGTTGGAAAGAATGGCCAAAACCGTTACTATTGTCAAAAAATATTCTATGTACAGACACGTGACGACCCGTTACAGTTTTATAGGACAGATCAAAACAATACGAGTAAATACAGTACCATCAAAGAACAAGACGGCCACAGCCGTTGTGTCGCTTATGCGAATCCCCCAGCTGTTTCTGACACCGGCGGTACCAGGCGAGCATAAGCTGCGGCAATAGGTGTGCGAGTAGGGTTGCCACCTTTTTTTTTTTGAACAAATATATTATTTTTCCCAAAAAAGATCCAAACATATAGTACTTTTGGGAAAAATATAGTACTTTTTTTCTTCTTCAAATTTAAGAGCAGGGCTCTTGTCTGTGAAGCAATCGCCATTTAGCACGGTCTTTGTCTTGCACTTTTTTTAGTTTGATATTTTTCCGTTTGAAGCATCACTTTGTATACAGTAGAAAACATCGTTTTCTAAATCACCTAAAACTATCTGTAAGGAAGGAGGTCCTAACACTTCCGTTACAAGAGCTTCCATTTTAGTGTGAGCCAAGCGAATATTGAGAGCAGCTTTAGAGTCTACATATGACGCGCTGAGAGCAAGAGTGGTGTAACCCCATTTTCGCTTAAATGGATATATTTTACTTTGAAATCATTTATTTCATTCATTATTAATTTTTAAGAAAAACTATTCGTTTATCCATGTTAGTCACTATGTCAAGATGCATTATAATAGGGCAGTTTCATTATGATTTAGGTAGATATCATCTAAAGTGCTAAAATGTTGACCACAGGAAAATTTTCAAAAAATGTGGCTTACACCACTCTTGCTCTCAGCGACTCATGTAATATATGTATATGTAGTTTATAATTTATAATCTTATTAAGTTTAACACCACAATCCATGCTATTATAAGACATGTTATGTTTGACTTTTTAAAATGTTAGTGCCAGCTCTGCAGAATTTATTGCATCATTAGAATTAGCCGAGGATGTAGAAGAGGATGGAATAGAAGCTTTCCATATTCTTTTATTTTAACAGCAGAAAATTAACACATAAAAATCGGACGGCATTCATCGACAAATTATTGCCAGTTTGAAAGTTGACGTTTTGTTGCCGCGAATGCATTTCGATCTGAAATTCGCCAGTTGAATTAGGGATACAAATATAGTATTTTTCGTACTATATTAATTTTCTATAATATATAGTACAATTGACTGAAATATAGTACGATACTATATATTATAGTACGGGTGGCAACCCTACACTGTGCGAGTAAGCGGTACACACATACCCGTGGCTGTTTGTGTTGGTGCGAGGCCTGGAATGTTCTTGTACGAAGTCGATAAGGAGAGCGGAGGCGGCGGGTGCGGATGGTGCGGATGGCTCGGCTGCGACGGCGGCGGGGGCCGGCGGCGCGGCGGGCACGGGCGGCGGCGACGCGCGCACCACGCCGTTGACCCGCGGCACCGGCGCCGGCACCGCCGGCACCGCCGCCACTCGCGTCGACACCGGCGACTTCGGCTCCTCCTCTGTCGACAAAGCGCGTCATCAGCATCATTATGCCCCGATACATCGATTATAGTAACTTAAACTTGTAACGTGTCGCGGTGTCCGCTCGACCGGCTACGGCTCCCGGTCGGCACTTGTCAAACCCGTGTCAACCGCTCGTCGACGGCTGCAGTCCGTGGCGGTAAACTACCAGGATCGCATAGGCCATCAGAGCTGAATCGCCAAACGCGCGAGTGAAACGCGCACATTAGAGTGAGGGAAACGGATACATGGTTATCACGTTGCCGCGCAGAAACACCGAGCTACAATGACCCTTACAGTCATAATAATAAAGTCAATAACAGAGTTGGCCCGGTCAATCGGTCATGCTGCAACACAGAACGAGATAACGCGATTGTATAGAGGGTTTGTGTTGACAGAGACAGCGAGAAGGGCGTGGCTTGGAGGCGTAATTGCGTCAACACATGTGGCTGTGCGCGTGGCGGGTTTGACGTTCGCGGTTGCTACGCCGAAAATCAGCTGCTATCATACTTGAACGTGCCAGAAAAAAGCGGGCGCGTAACCGGTATTCCGTAAATACATGTAGAGCCGTCTGTTGTTGATTTTTGCGAGGCGGCTGATAAAATGTGCGATTTTATTGATTTCGTCTTGCTTATTATTAGGCCTCGCAACTGGTTAGGAATGTTTAATTTCAAATTGCTACTGTAACGGCAGAATGGCAAGTACCTAAACAACACAAAGAAATCGATAGCGCAATAAATCGTCGACATATGTATGTGTACAGGGTTCTACGTCAATCTCAATTATGGTTGCGATAAATTAATAAGTTCGTTTTCACTGCACAAACTGATAACATACCTCGCGTTTCTCTCTATTGATTGATGTTCCTTTTAGAAGCAACTAACAATGTTCCTTTTACTAACAAGTGGCTCCTATAATACCTACATATAATACCTACATAAAAAAACTTTTTATCACAATAAAAAGACCTTCTAAATATAGTTGAGAACTATTGTGCACCAATGAAGGTTGCAAAAGAAGATTCATCCAATGGAAAAGGTTTAATGCACGGTAGAGTGAACACAATAGTCTCTCGAAATATTCGCAGCAAAGATTATGTAAATGTAGAGATACAAATACAAAAAGAAACGTTTAAAAAGCTATTTCAAATTACACTAAATCTAATATGCATAGCAAAACAGAAATATCTGCAACTATTCTGTAGATATTTAACAAAAATAAAATGGCGGGCAACAAATTGATGACAACAGTGTACACTATGAATGTCACATCTTTCTACCAGAGCAACAGAAAGAAAACAGCGGTTGACGAAATACAGCAATCTCGTCAGTTGGAAAACATGATTAAGTATTGCGGTAGTAAATAACAATCTTAATAACTTTTCCACTTGTCAAGATATCAGTTAATTGGATGTTAGCTGCCGTTTCGACCTGAAATAGATTCTATTGTTATTCATAAACAATTCTAAGACTAAAAAATTATGATGAAAAGTGTTTTAAATAAAAACAAAAATAAATATGAAACAAAATACAATAAAAACTCGTTGCTTTGAGAATAAATTAACAAACGCATATTATAAATGCAAAATTCAAACAAACAAAACAATAAAACATGTCGGCTTTGTCAAACAAAAGACACAGGACATCATAATAGGAAAATATGAAGTTACGATTGATTGTCCAGAGCAAACTAAATGAATTGCCTATTCCCTTGCGATATATTGATTGAGGTGTTTCTGGCAGAGTTGTTTGACCCGCCGACTTTGAAAGTATCCTGAGGGCGAAAACCTCAATAATCTCAAAAACAATGCGAGCGTATAACGCACCCTGAAGAAGTAGTATTGATTTTTGTCACTACCAGAGCCCATTGATAAACTGGCTGCAATAACAAAGTTAATTTAGATTTATAAAAAAAGGAAATGCATTTTTATTCTATCACCTTTTCGAACATACTACACTTTTGCATTTAATCGAGCCGATGCATTTCCTTGAGGCACGCGGTGATAAAGTTATAAGTTTATAATGGAAAACAGTAACTCAGATTTAAGCCAAGCTACACATTGTTTTAGGAAATTCGGCTCCTACAGTATTGAGTAGATTCGTACCTGGATCACTAATTTTAAACGTCATCTTGGAATACAAGTTTGTCTAAATCATGTAACAAAACCTAAAAATTGTAGAGAAATAAAATTCACTTAATTTAATGAAAAAATCTTACAATTAGCTAGAAATTGCGAGAGGTAGCATACGTAAATAGATAGGTTACGCAAAGGGAATAAAAAGACGATGCTCACGTTGAATCAAAACGAATCTTTTGAGTATTGGGCATTGTATAACAGATTTTCTAACTTATGTTCAGTGGCTTAAGATATTTATATTTGTACATAGCTGTACTCCTTACATAAAAGATCAAACTAACCAGTAAACTGAGTGGGAAACCTGCGCTGAAGAAAGGAAAAACGATTTTTTCATTTCCCAAAGTGATGGCGACTTTTTCTGTAAAATAATATATCGACGATTTAGAACCAAATACTCCTATCTTCAAAGTTGGGTTTTTGCAGATAGGAGTGTTTGGTTCTTAATCGTCGATATAGAGAATGCTACGTAAGCTCGCTGCAAAAATGAAGTAAAGGACTCCGAAAATAAATGACCTAATTTGTCGCTGTTCACTATTTGGTTATTCAATTATGATAATCTCTCTGAATTTCTGTTTGATTTACCACCACATCCACCCTATTCGTCAGAACCAAAGTTATGGTAGCCAGAGATTTTTTAAAGAGTATTTAATAAAACAATCCACCAAACTCATATACCGTTATAGGTACTGGAAAAGCGCTGGACTAAATGTATCGGGGAAGGGAAAGAACATTCGAAAATATTATATTAAAATAACAATTTCCTTTTGTCATTTCAGTATAAATCAGTCCCTGCAGTTAGGTCAGGACAAAAAATTAGTTTTTACACACTGGTCGATCACGGAGATAATAGTACATATGTAGTACATATTATTGTTTCAACGATAATTGAGATAGATGATACTTATGTAATAGGCGAAGACAACCAAAAATGTTACGAGAACGTTCAGAACATTCTGTAGCACATTCTATCTACAGCTACCCCTGATAATCCACTCCCTATACTATTTGGTTATATTGAGGATAAAATAGAGGGCTGTGCTTCAAGTGACAATAGCTTCGAGTAATTTATCGATATAATTGTACATTGAAAGCTTTCGAAGTAATTTAGTGAAAGCGCTAAATAAAAGCCATTTGGAAATTCAACAAAGTGGGATCACAAAATCTTATTACAGAATAAGAATGGCTTCAAAGTTTATCGATCGTTTTAAATTGACAGTATTCTATGTGGTTTGAGCAATAAGCAATGTAATGAATAATGAATAACCGTCAAAACCAATAGAAAGTGTGTTGTATGTATGTATGATCAAATACTTTATAGAGATAATACCAAACCCGAGGCTCAAAACATCGTTTTTTACCTTGGCAGTTCAACTAAACAGTGAATAGTTAATACGTTGTAAACATGCATAATTATGCTATCTATCGCGTCAACCACTTTTTCAGGTCTCGATATAATTTCCATACTTGTGTATGCGTGTTAAGACGTCCATTTTCCACCATAATAACACCTATTTTTCGAAGAGATTTTCTGCCTTCTCTTGCAAATATTCAGAATTACTTTCCTTCGTCAGTAAAATACAGATACTTTCATGATTTCTCGACAAACTATTTTGTAATTCAAATCACTCAACTAAAATGTAACATATTGAATTTAAAATAGCGTGAAAACAGTTGACAGCTAAAACAATATAAAAAACAAGGTAACAACAGACTGATGTAGGCTTATTGGCTATCCGAGACAGGCGGTACTAGGGCACCACGAGGGCGCGAGTGGTTACGCAACTGGGGGTGGCAGTTGTGCGTCACTGCCTTACCTCCGTTCCAACTTTCCTGTAGGCGGCGCGCGGCGGTATGGGCAAGGTATTTAACTATTACGTATTGTCTGTTCTTTTTAGCCAACGATTCCAAGAATATCTTAAAAATTATCATCTCTCCCTTCAGTCTATCAGACTATTTTCCACCCACGGTGATTTATATAACGGATTCTGTTTTGTAGTTTACGCAACTTTCGTCCCAATAAATAGCTTCACTGTTTTCTGAATCTAGACTGGATTTAAACTGAGTTTTATTTACATGATTCATATCTATAATACCGATACCGACCATTAAACTAATTCATTTGTTTTTCAGGTGGTTTTGTAAATCTACGTATTATGTACATATGTATTTATTATCTATTCAGTTACCCCTTGTATCCTTGTATACTTGACATTTGATGAAATGGTCGGCTACATCATGAAATGATCAATTCTATGATCTGACCACGAAATATACATCACACATCCTATGATTTCCCGCATCTAACATGTAGGTGCGAGAGAAAGACGGAAACCGTATGCCTCTACCTTAGCCTGAACAGGTTTTATGAAGATCACTTGAGGTCTTAGCTTTGGAGCTTCAGCCACAAAGGCTTCAACCCTCAATCAAAGCAACCTCCCGCGGACTCATGATCGCCTGGTAGAATTGCGCATGGCGCCGTGTGACGGTTCGTAGGACGAACAAGTCCGCATACATCTCTCCCGACGCTCGGCTGCCCACATACAAAAGACGTGTGAATCGCATGTCGAACGAGACGGCAGCAAACCGGTATTAATGGTATAGCTAAGGCGTGTGCATGGTGTTGGTGTACCGACGACGGAGAACCGGTATACAGAATTCCAACGCCAAATACGGATCGGCGAATTTTGTGCGAGCGTGATACAACCATTGCAGTTCACGTTATAGATCTAAATTTGTGGAATTAGGTACTGCAGTTGTAAACATTTTCTTAGTTTCTTATCGTGAACAGGCACTGTTTGATCAAACTTGGGAGTTAAACGGTTTGTTGGTGTGCGAAAAATTTCGTAAGAGCAAACACCAATGACAACGACATCTTTCTCGACTAGACGGTTGTGTGTGGTGCTACTACTTCTGATAGTGACAGCGAGGTTACATGCCTATAGGCGTTAGTACACATACAAAGCTTACTCGTGTCGTGGGTCGGTATCGACGACGACGTACGGCGGACGTATGTGTTGTATTTGTATACTTCGTATGTTGCAGTGAGGTCCAGTAGCGGGGGACGGGGAGGTCTGGCAGTGATAAGCGTGTTTGCTGTGAAGGGGTGGGGGAAGCAAGAGGAAGGAGGAGGGGGATGACCTCAGCACGTGACGGCGCGTCACGCGGCGCGAATGCTCCCGACCGCGGCCGAAGGTGCAACACGACAGTTGACACTTCTGAATAACAAGTGACAGGACTGACCACATTCTGGGGTTTGACGTGGCAGAAATGGGGGAGGAAGAGTTATCGATTCCACGGTGGACTGTGGAATGGAAAGGTTTCTTGTGAAAGCCGACGCCCGCTGTTGCGAAAAACCCACCCATAGTTGAACCTTACGATACGAAAGCCGTTGATGACGAAACTAACTTATTTGTGTTTTGCATTTACTCTAATTACTCGACAACTACTTGTTATATTCTTAATTAAATATTCTTCGAAAATAGCTGACGTCGATCAAAACAACGATGAAAAACAATTCATTAACTTAATGTCTGGAGGTATCTGTTTTATTAAGAGGAAAATATCGACATTTAAAACTTTATTTGCAAATCATTAAGAGTTATAGCAGTCTGTATAAATTATCATCTGTAAAGCACAACATACCTACTACGATAGTCTGAAAACAATCTGCTTATACCGAAACTCTGATAAGTTGATAAGACGTCCATCACATGCTAACACACGAGTAGTGGTCCCGTTATCATTTAATGTCAATAACCTTAAATAAAAGTTATCTTTCATATTTTGTCTATATGTGATGATCATTTGGATTGTGTGTGCGTAAAATACGCTAAATATTACTTTTCTAGCATCTATGCTACAGCCTTGCCATCAAGACGATTTATAATTAATGACAACTGACAATTCACTTGTAAAAAAAATCATAACCTTCCTCTTACATGCCTTAGTTCATAGTTGCTAATAATTGTTAATATTTAAGTTTTTCCTTTTTTTTAGCACATGTGAATCCAAAAATGGGTCAAGTGTGCCATTTTTATCGCTTTAACTTTTTTTACCGCTTTTTAAAAATTTTGGACTCTCCATATTAATGTGTTTGCAATGAGTATTTATCGATTTTACTTACGTGCACGAAACCCTAAAACAAAGGCAGAATTATTGCAGTTACACTACACCTCCTACATCAGTCAGTCAGTATAAAATAACTTCATGCTAATTAAAAGAAACTATGGCGCTAAGGCTTTATTTATTACTGCGTCTAAAACGAACTCAACTTTTTACTATCCGCAGCAAAGCGACAAAATTGAAAACCATAAGACTTTACGTACTAAGTTCATTCGGATTTTTTATAATGGTTTCAAATTCATTATCATAATAAGTATCCTTTATATTTTTAATATCCAACGAACCAGACTTGACACAATAGGTAGGTGTGCTAAAATCCGTTAAGATGCAAATGAAATTGAAACATAAAACGTAAACAGAGGATGCGTATATCCAACAAAAACTTTTGTCATTCTCACATATTTTTGCACGAAATTCAAAGAATCGGTTACG
Source organism: Coleophora deauratella (assembly GCA_958295455.1). Classification (NCBI taxonomy): domain Eukaryota; kingdom Metazoa; phylum Arthropoda; class Insecta; order Lepidoptera; family Coleophoridae; genus Coleophora; species Coleophora deauratella. The sequence continues at coordinate 3,677,339 of OY282409.1, read as the reverse complement.
ACAAACAATATTTTAAATAAACACATTGCGACAGATAAGATAAAAACAATATGGGAGAGCTGAACATCGATGTACATAGCTGAACATTCTAAGATATAAGGAACAATCACTACAGAAACAGATGATCAGCAAATCGCCTAGCTTACGTAACAATAGCCTATAGCCGGATGCCATGATACGATACGAATACCCAATTAAACGGTCAGGTCAGATGATTTAGCTTATTCTAGAACTAAAGAGACGGCATGACGTAAAACAGAATAATTTAGTGATAAAAAAGTAGGTAGTGTAGTAATGTAATCATGTGTAAACATTAGCGAAATACTTTACCGAAAGAGGCTACAGGAAAAGGCTGTATAAATGGCAGAAGAACCGATAAATGCTTCAAAATAACAAGTTATTATGTAGAAAGGAAAGTATTCATAACTATGAAACAAGGACATGAAGATGACAACAGTAACAAATACGACCGGCTAAAGTAGAGAAGATTGAAGTTGGAAAGCGGAATTTATAGTTCAGTAAAAGGTAATATGTAATTGTAATATCAACTCCACAGACGTGTATTTGCGCTCGGTTCAGTGTCTCAAGAATCGAAGATATATCTAATCTATTTTTTCTATTGATGCGAAGGAAGTGACAATAATTATAGTCCCCAAAGCCTTAACCAACACAAACATCTTAATTGGATTATAGGACTTGTGTATGTGCGAAGCTATGTGACATGCTTACTTTGCTTATTACGTAAACTGCCATGTATAAGCAAACAAACACAGCTACATCTACATGCATATGGGTACCTAATTATTATGCACAACAAACAAGTATAAAATAAAATAACACACGTGACAAGAATCATTGTCCGCCCGCTATTGACGTTTTTATAAGTATTTAACGAAATGTTTGTTAATGAGTCTACACAATAGGTATCTCTTAAACATCTTACGAGTTTTCTATCAAGGGTACTGATAGAAAACTTGTAACGTCTGCGAATATGATCAAAACTATTCGTTTATTGGCTGCGAAATATTTTTCAATAATATACCGCATTTCAAATACTTCAGATCCTGCCTACATAGGCAAGTTTAGTATTTGCTGCTACACGATTAGTTACAGGTGGCATAATTAAGATTGCTGACGTATCTGCGGCCTTCATAGTTAGTTGCCTTGGTTGGATTCTTGTCGCGTGTTTGCAGCGTTTGCCGACTATATCCTGTTAATAATATCCTCAATGCTCATGTTATCCTGATCCATATGTAGACCTCGAGGAACTACTATGACGTCATACTTTAAGTAGACGATAGTTAACAAGTTCACAATCGAAAATAAAAAAAGTTAGTAACGAGAATTCTTTTGTTATGGAAATTGAAATAAACATAACATGGAAATTAAAAGAGGAAAAAAGACCTGTAGTAATTTTTCCAAAGTGATGACTGAAGTCAATTCGTTAGTAATCAACAAGCAATGGGAATATTAAGTAGATCATGTTATGCCAGGACAGACAGTAAATTCGAAACGTTTCACATCAAAACGGTGTCTCGGTCAGGGATACTTTTTGGCATAAGAATATTTTAAATTCTGTTTATATAAAAACGTAGTGTGTCGGTCGGGGACACTGCTGGCAAAAAATGCGAGGTCGAATCGAGGCCTAAAACTTAACCAGACGTGACAATCGAGCATTCAATACAACAGGCATCTGTAATCAACCTTATTTCCATAATACCGTGTTTTTATGAATACCAACATCAAAAATATGAATCTATGCCATTATTCAGTACGACACGACATTGTAAAGCAGACTATAGTATGACTCACCTAAGTACTCTTTTATCCACTTCTTTTTAGGTGGAGGTACCGTGACCTTTGGTGGATCTTTCGGTTCTTCTTTGACTGGACTAGGAGTATGGCTTGCAGCAGGTGTGTACGCTTCTGTTTGAGCTGTTAAAGCAGTCACCATCTGCTGAGGATACCGGTGGTACCCATTCGTTTGACCTTGAGCTAATTGTTTGTAAGTCTTCAGGGTAATCGGGATGGGCTCGACGATGCTGCCGAATTCCGTCTCCCTGGTATTGATTGCGATGGTGTGGACAGTCTCAGAGAAGAAATCCCCAGGAGTTCCCATTGCGCCAAACAATTCCGGCTCGACTCTTCGTCTCCGGTAGCTGGCAGTGCCCAGATTCCTTTCCGTGGCTTCCATAAGTATACCCATTCTATGGTTAAACTAAACAATTGCTAATTATAAACTTTTCTAGTCCCCATTGTTATAGATTCGCGCACGTCCTGTACATTTTGTTATTCACAATTTTTATGTTGTCAAAGTAATTGTCAATTTGATAACTTTTTAACTAATAGTAATAGCACAACATCACTTTTAATTCATAGACCTGTTTGGAATTGAAAACGTATGAAGGGCTGCGTTTGCGACAATCATTTTTCCGTTGCACCACTCTACTTGACACTATACTTCATTCCAATCAAAAAAAAGCAAAACGTAAACAAACTTACTATGGAACTGACAAATGTCAATGTCATCTGCATACTATGTTTGTTAACCTTTTGCTTTTTTTTGATTGGAATGAACCATATACTATCATATACCTATCATGAGTAATGGTAGGTATGGCAACTTTTTACCCCTCTAATTGCTACCTCATCCCCCTGCGAGTGAGATCCGGTAATGTTTGCTTAGCCTAACCACGCAACTTACACAATATACGCGTATACAAAGGTTATAGTAGTGGAAAAAGTAGGTAATTGTCGCTTAGCTGTGTTCGAATCGTAACGTGTCCTTTTGCACGTCTGATCTATGCCACGAATCTTGGTCTTATTAGTAAATACAATTAGTAAATTTAATAAAGACTTAAAGAATTATGAAGGCAGTACATTTAATTTTTCACACAACCAGCGATGCCACGCCACATTCACTACGATCCTTGTATTACTGTAGGTGTAGAAACTATAAAGCCGAGTGAAAGAGAACGAGCATAATTGCATGCGAAGAAGGTAAACCCAGTGGATGCGACGTGCGACCTACAATAAATAGAGGCTATAGCGTTTGCCGGCACTCAACAAGTGAGAGGAGAACACAGAGGCGGCCGCGGCCCTCGAACGCATGGCACGAGGCACGTGTACTCCCCCCTCCGTCCCTCCGTGCCGCCTCAGCACCCCTCCCCCGCAGTCGCCGACACTGACAGCTCCAACATAGCTACACCTCTGCCGGATCTCTGAGCCCCTAGTACCGCGCCCCACCGAATTGGCAGACATTGTGGATTTCCAACAAACAAAGGAAACTTGCGGCGCTTTTTCAAACATGGCTGATGCACGGATAAAATCAATCAAATTAAAGCTGATTATTAAGTTTCGATAGATAGTATTGATCGCGTTGCAAATCAAAAAAATATGCTGAATAAAATGGTGTCCTTTTAAAGTTAAATTTTTGAAATTAAGTAAGATGACATTACCCATAGGCAGAGCAGAGGAAATGTATCGCAAAAAATCAATATAAAATAAAACTGAAAAGAAAAACCCTTTTTTTACCAAAACGCAATTGCTCGAAACAGACCCGTTAAACAGCTTTAGAAATTCACAACATTATCAGTCGTCTCGGCCACTGACGTAACCTGAATGTCAGCCAAATTGCGAATTTTAAATCTAGCGAGACCTACTATTAAACTGGCTAAGCACAGGTGGTTAGTATAGTATATGAATTTCTCCTACGCAAAATTATTTCTAACCTTATCGGTTACTCAGTACGATATACACGTGCCTTGATATCGCAGAGTTACGAGTAACAAAGCCTTTGTAAAATCAACATTCGCACATAGAAACGTAACAGCACTACTAAGGCCCAGACTGGTAGTAAGTGCGCGTAGAATTGTTATGCCTATCATAGGAGTCGTTAGATTAGTAAACTTTTCATTATTTATTGCTGCTACGTTAAACCAAGCAGAGATAAAAAATGATGTCATTTTTGAGTTTCTCTAACGTTACAACTTACAAGAACTGATGTAAACCTATAAATTATAAAGAGACTAAATGAAAAAATATAAACAAAGATGATAAAACTGGAACAAAAACGTCAAATACAGGCGCAATAGAAAACATAACAGATAAAGCAATCGAAATCCTTGCTTATAAAATCATATCAAAAAAGATAAACGTTTTAATGTTCATGAAATCGTCAACAAAGTTGAACGAGATTATAATAATGAGGTGAAAGATGAAAATGATGTAATTAAAGCAAAAACTGACTGGAATGGTTATGGTGGAAGGTTTATAGAAGGTATTCCTTAGTCTTGTGTAAGTATGGCTGTCCGTACGCGCTAGTTATATAAGCATATAGGTAGAGCTACACGTGTTGATGTTTATATTATGTAACTAACTGCCTAGTTACTTGGCGCATACAGCTTTTGCTAACTCAACGTTCGCACACACAGTGGCGATACATCAGTACGTAGACGTTGACACACTAACATTCGTATTAGTGTTAGATGCGTCCAACAATGCGATAATAATTAGAAACGGATTTTTTTAGAAACGTCTGCACTCAAAGACTAATTATATCGACTCTTATTGTGGTTCTGTTATCTGATTAAATTACAAAAATAATGCTAAAAGATTAGCTATTTGAAAATACTTAAATTGATACATGAAGTCTTTGCAAAAACTAAAACAGATTTTACATAAATTTGATAAAAACGGCAAATCACGGAGAAAATCTTGGGAATTCACCGAAACGAAAAGTAAACCTTAATCATAATGTCTAATAACAAAATTTTATATGTTAATATCATTTTATCATTATGTACGCAAATCAAAGCAAATTTAACTCACAAACCCGTGAACTTCGCTATAACAGACATAACAATTGTCGGTGCGGGCGGCGACGGCGTCGCAAAGTTGGGTATTCTGTTCCAACGACCTTTCTGAGTTTTCTGATGAGGGACCAGCCTTGGAACTTCGTATTGTAGCAAGCACAAAGTCAGCTTTGTAAAACATTCAATATTTTGATTGGATTTTATTGTATTCAAAAAAATAAACCACTGCTGCGTACTGATTAACAAGAATGTCCAACTCAGAGCAAAATAAGTGTAAAGTAAAAGTTATTTTAACCTACAATAAAGGAGTTAGTTATAGTAATTTCTAATCTGATATTCGACGATATTATACCGTCCATTTACAAATTATTATTTCTTTAACACGAACATAACAAAACTTCAGTATGAACATTAATGAAAATTAAATACTACAATACTCTACATGGACCTTGAAAGAGAAAAGAAACGAATCATAAGAAAACTAGTGCACGTTTGGATTATAATTAAGACACACATACGTATAAACAGGGTATAAAAGGATTTTAAAGCCATTTCAAAATAATAATGATAATGATAGAAAAGAATCAAGAATAACGGTCTGTTTCAATATGCAAGTCCCAAATCCCCATGTATCTGAACTAACAAAACAATATAATATCCTCATCTTCTACGTAGCGTTTTCCCAGTCTGAGCCAGGGTCCGCTTTTCTGCTTGAACATCCCACTCAGAACGCTCACTCTCCTGTCTTTTAACAAAACACCCGTGCGCTTAATTAATTCACAAACAATGAATACAGGGTGTAAGGGACAGGTTTCCGAAAACTTTAAGGGCTTGCTCAGTACACGAAACTGAACGACTTTCCATAAGAATTTTTTCAGGAAACGAAAAAAAAAACGGCTTCTCCATACAAACTGTCCAATCAAATTTATAATTTTGTATGGAGAAGCCGACTTTCTTTTTGTTTCCTGAAAAAAATTCTAGTGGAAAGTTGCTCAGTTTCATCTACTGAGCCAGCCCTTAGTTTTCGGAAACCTGTCCCTTACACCCTTTATATAACGAAACTGAATTTGACACGTTATGATAACTGTAATCATTCAGTGACAGAAACAAAAATAGACTGAGATTACAACATTATCTATCGCAATGAAAGACGTAGTTGACAATCTTAAAAACGATATTAGCTCGGATATTATATAAGGTCCTTATTAGTGATGAAACAATTACAACTTAACAATTACAATTATTGCTTGAAATAATTGCCAATTACAATCACAATTACAATTATTTAAAAAAATGTTTTTTATCATATTTAGGAGTCATAGTGTTATAAAGAAAAGTGCCTGGATTGTTATTATAAGGCTCTGTATAAAAAATCAGAGTACGAGACCTAAAAACACGACATAATATGTATGACCCGTCAAACCTAAAAGCTAGATGTTTTATGTTTATGTCGTATAACTTTAATAAAATACTATTTAGGCACTATTTATTGGCATTATTAGAATCTTCATATTCGATTGTGAGGCTTCTAGCGGAACAGTCACGATAAAGTTTTGTCTTGTAGATATTTTAATTAAAAAGGGGTAATCAGAATTGTAAAAATAAGTGTCGTAAACGTGACAATTACAATTAATTGTTAAAATGCCAATAATTGCCAATTACAATTAATTGTAATTGTTTCATCATTAGTCCTTATGAAGCACCTGAAATAAAAATTAACCACGGCTTCTAATCATGAAACTGAACAACTTTTCCCAGGGAATCTATACTCAATTCGCAGATTTTTTTTTAATTGATCACTGAACCGCCAATTTTGGTGGCAAGTCCACAATTTTTTTTTGAGAACTGCGTATGGGTTCCTTGGGGAAAGTAGTTCAGTTTCATGAGTAAAAGCCACTGTTAATTTTTTTTTCAGGTATTTTAGAAGGACCCTTAACAACAAAATTAAGTTTAATAACACAGCAACACCAGGCAACGTTTATTCAGTGGGATACCACTAGCACCACTTGTGCCACAGTCATGATACCAAAGAGATTGGTTGATGCTGTAATAAAAATGAAATATGCCATCACTTAAAATGATACCAATATAAAGGTGCAGTATTTCGCGTTTGCGAGACGATGCAAGAAAATTAAGTGTCACATTGACTCATAAGCGTAACAGTAACAGAACGCTCGCGCACTGGGACGACATGTCACGTATAACGACTAAAGACACGACATATCGTAGGTCAGGCGGGTAAAAAAATCGTCTATCATTCGCTCTTAGTATATTATAATCAGTAGGAGACCATTAATTACTTTTATGTAGCAAATGTATTTCTACCAAAAGTATGGTTCAAGCTCATCTATATCTACTGACTACCACTAGGTCCTAAATATATTGTATGCGCAAGCTTGCACATTTCTGCGATGGGCGTCGTCGTATCGCAGTTTGTATTTCGGCCCTTAGAATATTATCGATGTATTATAGATCGATTCATCCATATACATAATTGTTAAACGCTTAATTTGTCGACAAATTAAGCAACACTACTGTGTTAGTATTGTGTCGTGTCGACCTGTAAAATATTTATATCGGGCGAGAGCAATATAGAGGCTGATTGATATCATCCCTCTTAAATAACTGTTTATTTCGAACCAAAGGAATGCATAGAATAAGAAAATACTGCCTCTGTAACGTCATAACTTTATCGTATTGCCACGTGACGTGCCATTTCGGCTCAGTGAGCGAGCGCTGAAAAGCGTACACGCTGCGTTTGCATTATAGACAATGTATCACTCATTGCGCAACTGATCAAGGAGAAGCAATAATCGATGCTACTGTTGCGCAATCTATGACACTATGTTTAATACATTATTAAAAATTCAACGAATTGGAAAGAGCGCCAGACCATGTCTTTCGATTGTAAATGGTTTTTTTTTATCTAACATGCGCCACACTTTGATAACCGATAGGCATTTGTTTTACTGATAACAAGTTCTGAAACGCTCCATGCGTACTCAAAATCATGATCATATTATTCATACAACGAAGAAATTGAAAGAAAAGTCATAGCAAATCCATGCGATAATCTGATAGCAAAATATGATACATAAATAAAAATATTATAAGTGATTTATACAACCTACAAGGGCTAGCTGAAGTATTGAACGTTATTTTTTATTACTCATACAAAGATAACAGTTTTACATTTAATTTAATCTACTGAAAAGCATAATACTACAAACAAAACCAAGGTTAGTCATAACATAATTCCTATGACGTAGAAAAAAGAAGTCAAACCACAAAGCTGAACTAATACAGACATCACTGAAATTATTTTAAAAGTGATAAAACAATGACAGAATTAAACTGACGTGGAGTCATGCGTTAGTCTCGGAGTTATTATGCATAGCATCGATAAGAACGATTACAATAATACATGGTAGGCAGGTACCACGAAGGAGGACGAACGTGTTGCTAGGGAATTCTATTACGTAAGTTAATGAACAGTTGAACACTAAGAAATCATCGACATACGACGACACAACAAAGCTAAAGTTTCACCCAAACGTTAGTCATGAACAGAACCAATAAATTTATTTACTAAAAATATAACAAACTTCATGAAATCGAAACAATAAGAAAAAAACATAAATAAGAAAAAAAAATGTGTAGCCGAATTTGATAAAACCCCAAGACCATGTCAATGTCGAATAAAAACGTACGAATGTACATTGTGGAAAGTCCAGTGTCGTAAATCCCGTCGAAACAATGAAGTAGGGGGAAAGGATGCGAGGCCGAGGGCCACCGGCAAACGCTGGGCTGTGGCACGGCAGTGCATGGCTGCATGCAGACAGTGGCTAATTGTCGGTGCAGCGGGCACGTGGGGCGCGGCAGGTGCCGCCGACCTCGCGTATCTGGTGCCTTCGCAATGATAACGCACGCTATTTTCGACCGGTCGTGACCGTCGCAAACGCAGCCGCAAAATTACCAGAACGACTCCCGAAACGGAAGCGGAGGGCGGGCGAGCAGCGCGGACGCGTCGCGGGCGGTGCGACGCACGCGAACCGTATCGCACGCCGCAGTAGTACTGAGGGGAAGACCGTCGAGAAACGGAGGCAACCGGCGTCGACACGATCCGCTCGACGACTGACTGAGCGGAGCGGCCGAGGCCGTCGCCTGGCCGCGGCTGGCTCGTCTCGGAGGGCAGCGAGAGGGCGTGGGGGGAAGGGGGGGCTCCTGCCCCGCGAGTGAAGCCGCCGCGCCGGGCGAGGGGGAGGGGGGGCGAGCACGCGGTCGGGCGCAACGCTCGCTGCACCGCCAGCGCCGCCGCCGCCGCCGCTCTCCGCACTTTACATAACGATGCATGAGAGCCGCCCGTCGCGAAACGAAACGAGGTCGCCTCGGCCGCGAACGCCTACAGAATTTAAAGAGGCGGCGGCGATCAGCCGTAGGTGATGAAACGGCGGCGGCAATAGCGCGCAGATGACGTGTACCAAGGAGTATAGTTGGTGCGACGGAGTCACTGAACCTCGACACCGCCGCCACCGCCGCCACCGCCGCCACCGCCGCCGCCGCCGCCGCCGCCGCCGATGAATAAGGTGAATGGAACATTGCAACCGAAACGAGAACGCAACGGTGCGAACCGTAGGAGGCGGCTGGGTAGCGGCCGGCCGGTGCGGCGCTGTCACGACGCTCCTTGTGCACGTACTTACAGCTTTCTAATGAAACGTGGCCAGTCCAGCGGCTCCAACGAGCTGTCAGACTTCCTGACAAACGAAAAGTACGGCAAACCTAGTTACCACTACCGGTACCAACAACACAGTTACTCAAATCATCCGCAATATCAGTTATCAATTATCATTATCAGTTATTCAGCTTAAGGATAAATGAAACTCAAAAATCAAAATGTCTCTCGACGTACAAATTTAGAATTCGCTAAAAGACTCCTTTTCACAAACATCTATTGATTTGCAAAAAAATAAACAACTGGCGATGGCGTAGCGTTTTGTTTGACATAAAAAGGTAAACCAATCACTCAAACACATACGTATAATAGCCAATGAACACAATTTCACTAGCTACATACATACATTAACATTTAACGTGAAAATGAGGCTCAGTCGGCGTCACGAACAATAATCTTTCTAATAGGATTTCTACATGTTGTTGTGTTCACGTATGAAGCACATAAAGGGGCCTCCTACGCGAAACCGACACGTGTTCTACTACTGCAGTGCACGACGACGATTATCTAGAAAGAGAAGATATTATTAGTATAGACCGCGCTAATAATAGTTAGCAACACTCTATATAAAGAATTGCGGAACCCTGACCTGTGAATGGCGGAAGAGGAAACTTTAAAGATATCTTTTTTGCATTGAGCTATCACGAAACTATTCATATCTAATAGGAGACAGAGTTTACAAGGATATCAAATGCCAAGACAATGCACAAAAGATATCTTGCAAACCCTAGTAGCATATTATCTATCAAGGAACGGCGGCGAAATGAAATACCTATATCTATTCTAAATATGTATGTAGTCAGCAGTGACTCAAATGCATTTTTTTATGATTATCAATATTGTAACAAGATACGTACGTACTGTCATCTAACTAATAGAAAAATAGTTGATAAGGATTATATTAATAGTCATACATAACAAACGAGTTATTAGTCACATTGGTGAAAGAAATCTGTATATTCAACACACAGAGCGTCAATATACAACTCAAGGACCAAAATTTCTGATTCACATCTATCATATTCTTAATACTTGCAATATACAAATCTACCTAATATCAGTAAAAACTCTACCTAGCCATCAGATCCTGTCACCATGTAATAGATTTTAAAAGTATCTGCGCGAGGATTTTGCGAGGCGAGAAAAGCGAGGGAGCGAGCAGTGCAGTTCACAGGAAAACATAAGCGGGTGCAGGTTCCGCCGATAAGCCAGGGCTGGGCGCACGCATGCGCACGGCGGCTGACCTTGGTGCATGCAGCGTGCAGCCCGGACTACCGACTACCGACCCCCCTCCGCGGCCCGGGCACAACACCCCCCGCCCTCCCCCCTCAGACACCTGCCACTGCCGTGCCGGTTTTGCAGGTTGCAAGGCGAGGCAAGCCCGGCTAAGTAACAACGTGCCTAGAACTAAATAATAATATTTCCAGACAAAACCGACAAATAATTTCTTTTAGTGGAAGAGAAAACGTTTCTGGCAACGCAGTTGATATTGTTTACATATGTTAAGTTTTGTAGAAGTCGCAGGCTTCAGTTAGTATAGAATCAAATATTGAGAGGCCACTATGGAGTAGGGTCTATTTCACCCACAGGAAGCAGCCGGGATACAATCCGACCGACTCGAAAGCTCCTGTCTGATTTATGGTGATGCTCCCAATAAATAACGTCATGCACTCTGAACAATCAATCCATTACATTATAATGTTGGCCCGACATCCTTTTTAAAAGATAAAAATGTTATTACTAACGAGGACAGGTCATAACAACAAGACAATTTGAATTCAGATTATATGCTTGAAAATAAGGAGAAAAATTGCAATAAAATTGCGAGAGACAGCATCTAAAAAGTTAAACTGAATAAATAACAAATCAGAAATTCAGTTATTCAATTTTATGAGCAGTGGTCCCAGTTTCAATAAAGTCGTCAGATTTAGTTAGAGCCATTGAAAATTAATTAGAAAGAAAGGCAAAAAAAAATAAGATTAGAATGATGAACATTAGAAATACCTTTTCACGTTGACTTTCATAATATTTTGTACAAACAAACACACACGCTGTAATGTTTAAATGCAAAATTATTGTAAACGTCAAATCATTTGTTATTTCAATAGTACCTAACGGTACGACGCTACCGTTGTGCTCTAATACATAGGCAAAATGTAGATATTATGTATATCGATAAAACATTTGATATCGTGAGCGACATCCACTATTTGCAATTCAAAGGAGATAAAAACAGGATATTGACAGGAGGTGATTGTTCGAACTATTTTAAAAAAACCGGCCAAGTGCAAGTCGGACTCGCGCACCGAGGGTTCCGTATAAATTAATAATCACACATGTCTTGAACTCTATATTTTTTATATTTGAGTTAATTGAATGAAAGGTAATTTGCGGTTAACGATTTATGACGTATTAAAAAAAAACTACTTACTAGATCTCGTTCAAACCAATTTTAGGTGGAAGTTTGCATGGTAATGTACATCATATATTTTTCTAGTTTTATCATTCTCTTATTTTAGAAGTTACAGGAGGGGACACACATTTTACCACTTTGGAAGTGTCTCTCGCGCAAACTTCGGTTTAAAAAAAACATATTAGAAACCTCAATATCATTTTTGAAGACCTATCCATAGAGACCCCACACGTATAGGTTTAATGAAAAAAAAATTTTGAGTTTCAGTTCTAAGTATGGGAAACCCCCAAAATGTATTGTTTTTTTTTCTATTTTTGTGTGAAAATCTTAATGCGGTTCACAGAATACATCTACTCACCAAGTTTCAACAGTATAGTTCTTATAGTTTCGGAAAAAAGTGGCTGTGACATACGGACGGACAGACAGACAGACATGACGAATCCATAAGGGTTCTGTTTTTTGCCATTTGGCTACGTAACCCTAAAAAAATCAATGACACTGCAATTTAAAAACTCAACTGCATGTTCTCAATGTGTGATGTGATGCGATTTTCGTGTTAAAATAAATTACCTATGATAAATTATGAAATAGTGGCATTGTTCTCAGTAATTTGCGGGTGGTAGGACCTTGTGCGAGGTCCGTCCGGATCGCTACCACCATCTTACTCGCTAATCCTGCCGCTAAGCAGCAGTGCTTGCACTGTTGTGTTCCGGTGTGGAGAGTAAGACAGCCGAGGAAATTACAGGCACAAGAGGCATTTCATCTTAGCCCTCTAGGTTGGCAACGCATCTGCAATCCCCTCCGGGGTTGCAGGTGTCTATGGGCAGTGGTGATCACTTACCATCAGGTGACCCACTTGCTCGTTTGCCTTCCTTATGACATAAAAAAAAAAAAAAAAAAAAATGAATCGGTAAGCCAAAAATACACATTTTTAATGGTAATGTTGGTAATGTTAAAGTACCGAAGTTTGTTATATTCTTAAAATGCAATAAGTTTCTTACTATGTATTTAGAAACACAATTTATTAATTTTGCTCTTACTCAAAAATAACACGCCTTGCATTTCTTTTACTCCTATCAAATCTTACAGAGATTATTTTATTTGCCCATACAGTACGCTCTTAGGAAACAAAACAAATAAACTAACAAAACCATACTTTTTAGTCTGAGAACAAAACAGTAGAGGAGTCACGTGACTGATTCATGAGCGTTGCAAATCGGAAGTCGGTATACAATCTCTTTACTATTGTTTGGAGATTTCACTTCCCTACCCCTCGCAGGCAGCCAACCAAGGGATTTTTTTTTAGATATAAGAAGGTTTACACAATCCTCTCAATCGTACTTTTTTCTACCTAGTTCAAAGTTCCTTCCACTGGGAATTTTCGTTGCTTCATATTTCGAAAATAAGAGCTATTTAATATATTTGAATGAGGCAAGTTGTAAAAACTGTTAAGAAATATCTGCAAACAAATTCTAACCATGAAACTTTTTGTTTCTTCCAGCAGTCAGTGTTTCCTCACTTCCCGTGTATTAGAGGGTTTCATTCCAAGTTACCTCGCTTCAACCGTTCTTAGTTTGATAGTGTGACGGATATTGTTTTTTTTCTACACACCAAACGCTTCGGTTTTCAATTTCTACAATTAAGGGTTTATTTATTACAATTAAGAGTTTATTTAGGCGAAATATTTTGCTGATATTGTTTTGGATCCGGGTTTCTGCATGAGTAAGATTATTGCTAACTCACGACATAGTGTAAAATGAACGGGGCACTTGGAAGTTTCGTACTGCGCCTGATTTCATAGATCTTAGGTGATCGCCTTTTTGCTATATTTTGCAATCAGACTAGGTACGAAGGATCAGCAAAGAACTGATTACAGAAACGCCCACTGGAGGAAGAAGTCACATCCCCATCAGCCTTTTTCCTACTTTTTTACAATAAGAAAACAAAGGAACAGCAAAGCATGATCATTCCATGAAATGGAACCTCAAACTTTTTGCCACTTTTAAGAGAGGTACAATTTGAAAGACATTACACCAGCATTTCACGGCTCCATGTCACCGCGCCAGTTCAATATTCCGTACGTCCTCAGTCGTCGGCGGTGCGGCGAGGTCGCAAATACCTTTCACCAAGCGTTTTGCGCAGGCGAACCGAACCGTGTTGTTGGTTTGGTACTGTACTGTGCGTGCACGGCCTTCCGCGAACCTTGCGATGCGATTGCTCCTCTCGCTACAGAGGCCCTATCGTAATTATAGCTCTGTTGGCTTGTTTACGACGTATCGTAGGTAGGTACGATAACAAATCTGAGTTATGAATGTGACTCTTTGACATTTCTGAAAGAAGATAGGTACTGCAAGACGAAGGTCCCAGAAATTAAAGTATTATAGGTAACTAATGTATGAAATAAAACTTTAGGTTTGTGTGATTATTTGTATGTGTATATTTTTGTAAAATAAACAAATAGATGTGAAGGACACAAGATCCCTATACCAACCTATCAGTTAATGTAAACACCAGAAGGATTATCGGATATCGGACCAAACATTAAGGACTGAGACGAAACATCTCGTAAGAGAATAACAGGCAGAGATGGAAAAAAGACAGAATTTCTAAAAACTGCATAACTGAAACAAATAACAACAAACAAGCAAGCTTTGAAACCTGAACTCCAGAATACAAATGCCGGAAAATGAATGATAATACCCTCAGGCCAAAGGTCTGTTTGATCTGTATGTCAGTTTGATCAAACTTAAGGACAAAGAAAATCCTTTATCTTTATATTATTTTTGTCCCTTAACGTATTTACTTACTTAGAATCTCATTGGATTTAAACATAACCGATTAGTGGCCCACAAAGACCACCTTAAACCTGATAAAGCCCCTAGGCCCCTAGGTTCCGGTCACACTATGTCTCACTTAAACTATCTAATAGCTTTTCTATCACATGCAACTTCAGCATTTCCGCTAACTTTCCACCCGCCCGCCTGCCCATAGTTAAAAGGAATGATACTTCAATTTTCGCAATAATCTTTTCACCTCTCGATAATTTAGTCCTTAAATTGTCCAATATTTGAATTAATATTTCATCGTCACTGTATAGTTGAGGCTTTTTACAGAGTGAAAAGAATTTCAATCTAGTCCCAGTTTGTTGGGGCAGACAAAAATCTAGACTTGTTTTGAATAGAGTGCATGCGCACTGAGTCTGGGCAAAGTGGATCCGCCTTTGGTATGCAAATTTGAGCGTGTGAGGGACCAGATTGATACGTAACGCTTTGTACTGGAATTTGAATTGGAATCCTGTAGCGTACCTAATTCTGTTTTATTAATATGTTTTTTAAGTTACAAAGGAAAAGTGATGAATGAAAAATACAATAGAGTCAACGCGAACGAAACATACTTAAATGTATTTAGTTGATTATACAGGGTGTAACAAAATTGGTATAGGGCACGCACGACACGTTAACTGGGGATTCTACTCATCACTCTGAAAAACTTTATCAAGTAAGTAGTAATGTCATAAATAAACAAAAATAACTAAGTTCCCAGCGACGTAAAACAATGTAAGGTAGGTAGGTGGTATACGTTCGTTTCATTGTTACTGCTTATAGTCAATACGCTTTGATGGATTTTGGAGCACAAGTTTATTTATCGTTAATTAGATTCCAGATTGACTTAGAAATTAGAATATTGTCGTCCGAAAATCTCAATTTTTATACCCCATCACTGACTGACTGATTAAATTGACTCATCTAAGATACATGCAGTATGAAGAGCTGTTATTTAAAAAAAATGTGAATTTAGCCGCATATTGATTAGCTAGTTAAAATATCAGAGAATGCATATGTTTGAGAAAATATGTACAAAGTTACTACACTTGAAAACTAATTATTACTCCTACACAAACAGGCTAGTTAAATCCTAAAACACTCAGCTTTAGAAAATCATCTAACTAACAACGCACCGAATGTTAGTAAAGTCACGTACTAGAACACGCACACACACACAAATGAGACGAAAAAACACATACGCAAACAAATGCATACAGCCAAGTAGACGATAAGGGCAAGTAGTACGATAAAACGATAATGGAACATTGCGTTTCAAGCTATGCCTCTAACAATGCAATCGTCGTGTAATAGTAAGTACATACAGTAGAACTAACTAATAATAATACATCTATAACGTCATTTAATGCATACTCGTTACCCAGCTGGGATTTATATAAGTGTCAGACGGTGTGAATGAGTTAACTAACTGAAAAACATAATATGATGTATGACGAAATGGCAATACAATTTGCAAAAGATAAATTGAAGAAAGGGTGTCTCCTACGGCACATGATAGTACTAGGTACTGACGACAACCATGGTAGACCATTGAAATGACGATAATAATATTGATAACAATAACTACATATTGTACATGTCCTCAAAATTAGAGAGAAGTAAAGAGAAAAAAAGTCAAGCGTGAAGCCTTCGCTAAGCCTAATATATAAGGTGCTACTTTATTAGTGCCCGATATTTTAATCAGTGCTTCTACTCCTGATTCTGATCAACTTTCCCCAAGGAACCCATAGTCAAATCCCAAAAAAATTTTTGGACTCTTCATACTAATTTGACCGCTTGGCTGATCGTTTTGTATGAAGAGTCCAAAATTTTTTTTACGATTTGACTATGAGTTCCTTGGGGAAAGTTGATCAGAATCAGAAGTAGAAGCACTGACTAAAATATCGGGCACTAATAAAATAGCACCTTATATAAAAACAAATGCACATATTGTAATATAATAACATACATAGGCTGCAAACAGTATTTTGTTAAAAAAAAAACTCAATATGACAGACACTCGAGATGTTGAAATTATCAATATGCTGAAAAAAATTTAAACGAGGAATGAGGATGTTAAATTTGTAAACAATAGATACAAACAATAAAAGCCAAGAAGTTAACTTTTGAGTAATCTAAAAGATGGCGTTTGAAAGTAAAACTAACTGACTTTTTTGTTACAGAATATTGTAGAAGAACGTAGCATTTAACTGAACTCAATTGCTCATAAAAGCTGACGAACGAACCTACGATCCCCAACACACGTAGACCGACCAATGCTTTTTAAATATATTTTTTCAACCCCAATCGCATTTTTGTTAACGGGCCAAAGCATGCGGCGGCGATAACTTCTGGCATCAGCTGTCACTCTCTTACCATTCTTAGCTTTAATGGGTGTGACAGTGACAAAACAGATTGCATCGTAATTGCATTGAATATTAGATTTGTAGTTGTTCATTCACGAAGGGAGTATTTCGTTACAAACGAGCGCTGTCTCAAGCCAGACAGTATAGATTGTTGGTTGGTGCAGTTGGTGTTTATCGCATGCTCCGAATGGCTCCGATAGGGCACAATGAGACAATGAGTTCATCGTTTTGCGCATTTAACAATTGAATAGGTAGATCTACGACGGTTACGCAACATTCGCTTTGCCTTGTGCTGGATTCACCTCGGGGTAAACATTCGAAAATTTGTACTTCGAACGTTAAAATTGCTTTTATATGCAACAGCAGCGCAGACGTGCGCGTGCACAGTGCACCCCCCTCACCGCCCCGCACCCCTCTCGCTCGCACACGCGTCAATCAGCTGACCGCTCCCCCCTCCCTCCGCGCCCCGGTGCGTCATGCGTGTTGACTAACTACATTCAAACTCGTGCATAGAAGCACGTCGTCGTCGTTTATCCGCTCACTTCACCTACACTATGAAAATACGTGCCACGAGGAGATTCGTCAACGTCGGAGAACGTCGATCGTTTCGGGCGTAGCGCGCCGGGCCGTAAACAGATTTGGAGGCACACCAGTAAAGATTACGCTAATATTTAGGTTCACAGAATTGAGATAGTGCATAGGAGAGTACAGGATAATTTCAGTTCCTTTGTTTACGTGTAGGCAGGGCGTCGGCGCGCGCCGGCTGGGTGGAGGGGGGGGGAGGGGGGAGTCAAGGTCAAGAGCGGCTGCAGCGCCCGCCGCCACTCGCCCCAGAAGCGCACGCCCAGGCGGTTTTCACTCGTGACGTGGGCCGCAATAAAGCCCCGTAAACACCGATGGGAAAGTACACTAGGGACATTCGAAGCCGGGCGTAGGTGCTGAAGTAGAAATGGCACTTACCGGCTAGGAAGCGCTCCTGCTGTTCGATGTAGCGCGCCGCCTCCAGTAGGGTATCGAGGAGGCTCATTTCGGCGGCGAGGCGCCGCGGTACAGGCGCGCCCGCTGTCACGCCGCGACTGGCCACGCGCCGGCCTCTCACGTGGCCGCCGCGCCGCCCGCCAATCGCGGCGCAGCACGCGCGCACTACGCTCGAACCGCAGAGGGTTCACTCCGCGCCGCCCGCACGCACACAAAGCGATACGTCCGCCTCGCTCTAGCGCGCTGCATTACCTCTGGTTTACCCTGAAAATCGCATATACGTGAAACGTTAACGTGTGTGCGTGTGCATCGATGTGATAACGAGCGGACCTTCTGGTGCCGTGCATTTTGCGCGGCGCGTCACGTGACCGAGTTGAACGACCAATGGCGGGCGAGGTGCGCGCGATCGATGTGTTTGCGGCGATCGAAAGCACGCGCCCCCGCCTGCCGGTGACGCGGCACGCGGTCGCTCGCTTTGTTTATCTAATACTTTTTCCTTGCAAACTATTTATTTGTATGTAGCACGTCCAGTTGTGTAAGACACACACAAGTTTATCTACCTATCAATCAATCGTTTAACTCAATTATTCCCGATCAACAAGCTAACTTTGATTAGTTTCATAATAGTACTTACCTATTGCTGCGCAGAAAGTTTCTAATTGGAACCCTAACAACTCCGACTTCCTCATCTTTCTGCGTAAATACGTAACGTAATCGTAGGGCATTTTTATAAGACTTTTTCATACCTTAGTACTTAAATTTATCAAACGGTAAATGCTGACCGTATATGTAGATTGTTATTATACTACGATAATTTATACCCCATTAAGTGGGAAAACGTGACAAATAAAATGAGTTTCGACCGCGGGTCGGAAGAAAGTTGAACGGCCCCTGTCGGAAAGACTGAAGGTCTGATAAGGCTTGCAGGGACCCGCCGGATGTATGTGGGTTAGATTCGTGCTGAGTGGAAATCTTTGGCCTTATCTTCTAGAGTGAAGGTCTTTGTCTTGCACCTGGGAAGGGTAGTGTTACACTTACCTATTAGCCTATTGCTCTTGAAAAAATCTCAATTTTTTATTCCGCAAATATTTTTTTGATAATATACGCAACCCTATAAACTTATCTACCTTAAGCACAGCTTTAAGTGATGGACTTATAGACAAATAAACTCCGAAACTCTTTTATCTTCTGACTCCGGATTTATGCAACTCAACTTGGCAACTAAGTACAGCTAAAGTACTCTCTGCCTCTTAATTAATCGAATTAATATCCACCGCAAGCACGTTAAGTTAAATTCAAATTAAGGGACGACCTCTCTGCCTCGCACAACCAAACTGTGGAATGAATTGTCGCCTGCGGTATTTCCGGACCGATACGACATTCAAACCTTCAAGAAAAGAGCGTACTCCCATATCAAAGGCCGGCAACGCACTTGTGACTCCTCTGGTGTTGCGGGTGTCTATGGGCGGCGGTAATCGCTTACCATCAGGTGATCCGTCTGATCGTTTGCCACCTCCGCCATAAAAAAAAACAGTGTCGGTCGGTAAACCATTTTGGCATCATCTCACCTGATGGTAAGTGATACGAGCATAGATATGGAAAGATGGAAGCTACCTTACAGAGATTTCTCAACGAAAAAAGGAACTTATGTACTAAATTCCACAAAATAGAAATTCAACGAAATGTTTAAAGTTTGATATTATTTATTTATTTAGACTATCAATCATTTAACAATTTGTGGTTGTGGAGATAAGAATAATGATTTGTCTTTTCATTAAAACTTACACGGAAATTATATCTTACAGAAACAGTACCATTTATTTTAAAGTACAATGATAAAACCTTTGTGGTAATGATACAAATTCGTTGCATATAAATAATGGTATTTTTAATGAATTTTGGTACTTCTCGAATTTCACAGTGTTTTTGTTCGACATAGTTGCAAAATATTGATGAGATGACAAATATTTTTAAAAATCAGAATAAAGATTCTAAATTAAAGACATGTCCTATATTGAAACATTCATGTTTTTCTAATATTATATCACAAATAGCAATTTTCTATGAATTTTAAGATATTGCTTTTTTATTTATAGGTATTTTTTAAACATTATCTATGACATATTTACACACTACTACACTAAGATCTAAGATGAATTTTATAGACATTTTGCTAGATTAATAATAGTGAGTAGTAAAAGATTAATTAATATTTAAAAAAAAATGAAAGACTATGAAACCAGTTTACGGTAGTTGGTTCTTAGAGAAATTTTCAGTATAATGCAGTGCAATTCTGCATAATGGGTCAAACATTGTTGCATCCTTTATTTACTCAGTTTATATTATAGGTCTATGGCCGACTGTTTATCTAAGACGTCGACGCCCTGAGTAGGTGCGCTCGCGCAGTTCAAGTTGCGCGACATTGTATGCACAATTATGCCGTTTGTCATAGTTGAGTAAATATAATTTACACTGATTTGACTTCAAAGCTTATCTCTGGAACACAATGCAGCAACCGAGTGAGAAGTCCCATCTTATTTTATTATGAGCGGCTAACTTTGATCTTTTAATTCTAAAAATAGCATCGTGATCGCAAAAGACTTCATTTTTCGTTCGAAACATTGCCAAAACTTGTTACAGAATAGATAAGTCGTATTAGTTGATAGGTAACATATTATTTCGGTGCAAATGATATTTACTCAACTACACTACATGTCACTTATTACTCTCCTAACGCACCTACCACTTACACAATTTTTGAGCTTCTCAAGTCACCTACAATAAGTGCATGTTTTAAATCAATGTAATTTGGCTGCAAAAATTATGGTAATAGAAGTTTTCTGACACTCCACACGAGTCGACAGCAAGATGTGCCTACTACGTGCTTTTCTTACTAACATATAGGGGTGAGCCAGATAACAGTGACGACTGTATGGCAGTGTCATTGAACGCACCTCGTGGCAGGCGACGTTATAATAACATGGTATTCTTTGGTAATAGTTTCAATTTAACTAAGTTATGCACTTTTGCAGCTGGCTATACATAATAAATTCTCGTTTTTTTATCTACATAGACAATTGCTTTATCAATTTATTATACATAGATATACAATTTGGCTAGACGTTTATTAATACGCTAGGCTAGACATTTGAAACTAAAATTTATGTCTCAGGACATAGGGATCACAAATAATTACTACCTGCGATGTATTTAATACTTTTATCTTTTACCTTATAGGTTTAATACCCCTGAATTTATTAGTAAACCTCGTTCGCTGAAAACCGCGTCCAATGAAAAACTATTATACATATAGTGTTTTATCGACATATGCCATTTTAGTGGTGATAGTGTTGCCATGATAGTATACTTGAAATCAAGTTGGACTTTTCATACAAATCGGTTAGCCTAATCAGACAACTTTAGAATTTTTTTGGCATATTTGTATACTGTCTCCCCTGAAAAGGGGTTGTTAACCAAAACAACATCTGTATAATATTTTTCCGTGTAGCTGTCTATTTTGCACTTTTCTCATTTCAGGGAACGTGATTTATGTTAGCCTCTTAAAATGAGCATTGTATAAATATAACATAAATTTTACACTATATAAAAATCGTCTTTCTTTGTGTTAAAAATATCAGATCAAAATGGCGTTTGACCTTTACAAAGTAGGACCATGGTAGGACGATAGCAGAACTGGAAATTTCATTAACCATACTGAACAGATGTTCCCGAGGCCAATTATCAAAGAATAAAAGAAAACCCAGGTTTTTTAAGACAACAGTATTTTCGCACCAAGATCTTTTAACCCTTTGAGCGCCACAGTCGGCTCTGGCCGACAACCGGTTTCCGTGCCACGGACGCCAGAATTTGGGATTTTCATAAATTTTTGTCGGCCGTCGTTGGCGCTGGGGGTACGATTTGTCGAGAAGTGGCGAAGCGCTCAAATGCTTAATATACAAGAGTTCTATCATGATCACCAAGTATTCAGTTTTAAACATTGAGAAGACACCATTGTATTTGATGATATCAAATATTATGTAAAACTAATAAATGGTTCCGTACAGTCAACGCGAGCGCCTCACGTATCGCGCATAAATTTTCTAATAGAGGGGCAAGGGTCTCTTCCCAGACCTAGGGAATACTTCACACAAGGGGGCTAAGCCGGATTGGTAGAGGTTGGGCCAACCGCAGTGTCAGAAGTTTTCAAGTCGCCTATAAGGCCTCTGAAATGGCGTAACGACTTATATCTAGTTATAGCAACCGGCGCCAACGGAACGGAACGGAACCACAAAAAATCGAACCTTTATTTAAGTGATAAATGATAATGTAGGACCACAATTTGACCTATAAATACTCAAATTGTTAAGATGTTAAGTTATCATTATCTTTAACACACACTACAAAAATCATATGTAAAATGTTATTTTCTGACATTAGAGAAATCGCTTTTAATAACGACTCCTTTCACATTACAAACACAGTTTTTTATAAAAATAAAACATAAATAATACCCAAATTAATGTCTTAAGTCTAACATCTGTTGACCTTATGAAGGAAATGGGAAATAACATCAGAATTAAATATATTTTCAACCACAGATAGTGTATTGAACAATCATGCGAGTATTCGTACTTTGCGCGCCATTTTTGTGAGAACTATAGCTTAAATTTTTGCGAAGTTTCTCTAATATTAGACTGAGAAAATTTCAACTAAAATATGTTATGGAAAGTTACATTTCAATTAACACAAGTACGGTTCATCAACTTAATTCAAAACAATCGTAGTAACAATCAAAAATTAAAAAAAGAAATTAGTAGCTACAAAAAATGGCACGTTCGATGTGCATACAATCCGATGCAATATTTTTAAAATCTCAGAACAGGATGCTTATTTAGGCAGCTTAGTGTTTTGGTTATTGCTACATGATCGCAAAAGACAATTTTGTACTAGATACACCTAAACATGCAAATAATAAAACTATACGTTATTGCAACGTAACACGGTTGCTACAAATAGCAGTTTCATTTAACAAGAGACAAGTAACGAACACGTTTCTATTTTAGCCCACTTTTCTTCTAATCGTGTGGCAAGTAATTTATTGATAACCTATGGGACAGAGTATAGTAAGCCTGAGTAAGTTTGATGATAACGAAGATAAAAGCGGGCTAACCAAAACTCCTCAACACAATATGGAACTATCCTTATTCTAAAGCCGCCCCGCTACAACAGCAGTTGACGGCAAATATTTGATTATTAAATAATGTTATCTGTATTGCTTGCACGCGCTGCTGTTAAAAATGATGTTTGACAGCAAGACTTTATGTATGATGGAAAACATCAATGTTATGACGGTTAATTATTTCTACAGCCTCGTTGTACATAACTTTAATGTTTGGCGACAAGAATTTGTATTTATCTCCAATGCCGGAATAAATTATTGCTATAAACACTGACGCTTAGCGGCAACTGTGATGAAATTGAACTAGAGCTGCAGCACTTTGAAGGTTCCTTTAGTTTAAACTACATCCAACTTGGAGTTCGCAATTCGAATCAACTTCTCAATAATTCTTCTACCCTGGTAGATGCGGTGCTCCTGAAAAATTTATATAAGGAAATTTTTAGAACAGAAACATCATTTCAAACCAAGAATCAATCAATCAAAGAATCAATATATCGCAAGAAGTTATTTTGGCTACAGACGGTTATTATGAAAAAAAGATACATTTTCATTCCTAAATACGTACTTATACACATACCCGAAAAGCATAACCCTAGTAAAAATTTGACGAGGGCGACTAGATAGAAAAAAAAAGCCACGAATTCAGTAAGGTCATGGCGCAGATGGCAATGGTACCAAAACTGGCTAGAAGTTTAAGACTGCCATGCAGTGAAATGTTGCTGCCATGTAACTTTAGGATTAACGTCCCTGTTCGTTATTTTAAGCTTTTCGATTTATAATGATTTATCGTCCAAATTCCATCATTGTCTTAATTTACAGTCGTAAAATATCCTCTCGGCGCGGTCCTCAACAATATATTTATATTCTAAAATAACTGTGTTAGTACATACAGCTTGTAACTTACTATAGGGAACGTTATTTACGACACACACGTCACTACCATAATTGACCACGCTGAATACGTTAAAAACAACCGACTTCAATCACAACTCCAATTTTGCTATGTTTTTGTTGATTTTCTCAAAAACCGCTGAATCGATTTCGATAAAATTTATATGGGACCACCTGTGAAGTATACCCTTTTAAACAAAAAAAGAATTTTCGAAATCGGTTCCGGCGTCTTCGAGTAATCGGTGAACATACATAAAAAAAAAAAATGATTCCGGCGAATTGAGAACCTCCTCCTTTTTTTGAAGTCGGTTGAAAATCATTCGCAGAATAAATGCTAAAAACTGAATGTACAAATGCAATGATTTATGATAGCATAAACCCAAAGCGTTAAGATGAAAAGACTCACCTTGTGGTATTTAGACGAAGCTTCTATGTTAGTGCAAGGTTAGAAATAGCAGTGCTTGAGTGAAAGCTACATAAAACACCAGCAAAACAAAGTGATTATTTGCTTCTTGCACTTTTTGTAATTATTAACTCATAGTCATAATATAATAGTTAGTCCCGACCGACCGAGATACGATGCGATGCTGGGAAAACATGCCTAAAGCAACCAGTAAAAAAAATTACACATTTCAGTGACCGCGAAAGTGACATCACTACGAATTTTGAACAGAGTGGCTATTGAGATTGACATATTTCATTGATCTTGTAGAAAATTCTATGTAATTATTGTTTAATTGTGTACATGATAAAATAATATGTATTATCGCTTTAGGTTCTAAGCCTCTTGGCATCATCCCACAGATATTAAGTAATTAATATCGAAATATACCGCACTGGGTCGTATGCACATACGAAAACCGAAAATATTAGAAAAAATAAACAGATTATGTAACATTGTCGTGCAGTATGTTAAATTTATCAACGCACACCTTAATATTCAAATTACAACCAAACCAAAGCATAATAATAAAATAATAATAATAGCCTTGAAATTAAAATTAAGAAGCTGGTTTATATTTGCATGCTAAAAACGAGCATAACAAAAAGTATAGTCAAAACGAGATTATCAAAACATCGTGAGAAAGTTAAAATGCCACACACAAAACCAAGACAGACTCTTAAAAAAAAACGTTAAAATACTGACCGAAACACCAGCAGTTCACAAACAGCTAGGAGGCTTCCTGCTAAGCTGTGAGCGGCTATCGACTCAGATTGGTGACGTAGAGGCTCTTGAGCTCCGTCTTGGGCGTGTTCTCGAAAAGCGCGGCTCTGTTCTGTCCTTCGCCCTTCTTGACCCAGTGGCCGTATACGCGGAACGCGCACCCGTCTATCACCTGGAATTGTAGAGAGAAATCATCTTAAGAGGTGGACATCACCTCAAGAAATTACCTTTTACCTTGACCCTGTAGATACTGCATATTAAATATTTTGTTCCTGCTCAAAGTCACCAAAGATAGGTCACGGGGAACGAAACTGCAACTCTGTGTATGGCAGACTCAAGGACACGCGCGAATTGTAAATTTTGACCCGGTTAGAACCATTGTAATTTGAACTTTACGTTGATAGTTTATTAACAATAATAGTATAAACGTCCAACGGAGTCAGGTCGACTGCAGGAGATTACTGCATTTCAGGTGCGACCCTACTTCCCCATGCCGGATTTGATTTTGTAGTTTTATTTCTCCTACAGACAAGGTTGTGTCATCGGGGCCGAGAGGGTGACGCAGGTCTTGGGCAGCGTGCATCCCTCAATTGTCACAGGCGATGCAGTATCCATTGAGAGTGCATTCACGAGACGACACTCAACGACAATCGTCTATTATAGACGCGAAAGAACTTCCTGATTTGATCTACCAGCCGGGACGAACAAACGATGTTTTGCGTTTGAAGATATACCAATTGTTGAAAACCAAGATATTCGTAATACCTACATCTTTTGACTATTCTTACCTAGAACTGTAGCTCTCGACCCGCCGCCGTGGACCATTCACATTTCTATCTTGAAAAGTTTAGGCTGTACGTTGACAGTCAAGTCACCTTGACACAGTAATATATTAAAGAACTGAGAATACACGTTTACGCTTCTAACATCGATAGGTTTATAACGAGAGACATTTAGATGTTAGTTCTGCTAACACCTTCCGAAACGTTGAATGTACAAGTTCCGAATGGTAGGAACTTTGTACTAGGTAGAAAAAAAGACGATTTAAAAATATGTGTACAACATCTATCTAAATAAAATACATTTTGACTTACCTTACGAAGCGCCCTGGTGGCATAGGGATCGCCCAGTGCCAGGTAAAGCGGCACCGCGCGCGCCGCCGTCAGCGGCAAGCGGCGCAGGCGCACGGCCGCGCGCACCGCCACGAACGCGAGGCGAAGCTTGGCGCGCGCGTTGAATCCCCCAGCTTTTATTGCCTGTCATCATGAGGAAAGTTGTTTAAATGATTGCCACCAAAGGACCTTTTGCTTATTCGGACATATTATGCATTCACCTAGGCATAATTTGGACAAGCACATAATTCTGGGTCAGATGGATGGCAAACGAGCCAGGGGTAGTTAAATAAACAATTTAATGGGCATTACTCGAAATCTCTCCGATTTATTATCTTGTGCATATTTATTCTGCTGTCAGCTCACCTGATGATAACTGATAATGACGCTAAGATGGAAACGGACTTATAAAAATCTCCCAATGCTTTCGAACGTTGTCGATATTACCTGCCTGAACACATTACTGCTCTCATCACTACTTTAGCGGTAAAACTTAGATAGGTGGGCGTAGAAAATGTCCTAGAGCCAACCAGACCGAGTCAGGACTCTGAAGATCCAACTTTATAGGTAAAGTTGGATCTTTCCGGGATTCAACCTAGCGATGTTATGATGTAAAGCGCTTGGACTAACCACTACGCTACGAAGGTGGTTGAACGGAATAAAATTTTGATATTGACAAGTTAACTGAAAGATCTGAGTCCTATCCCTATCGGTATCTCAACAGGAATTTTTCAAAAGTTTTATTCGACTATACATATTAGATCTATCAAGATTCAGCTAAAACTATTAAAACAGTCCACAATGATACTGAACAACATTCTTAAGGAAACCATAGTAAATAATACGAAAGAATTTTTTGACATCCCAAATTAAGATGGCCTATCAACTAAACAATTTGTTAGAAGAGTCAACATATTTTTCGCAGATTAACTGTGGGTTCCCTAGCTAGATAAAGTTGATCAGTTTCACAAGTAAAAGCCCCAGTTTAAATAGTTTCAGCTGATTTTGATAGACCCTAATATATTATCTTTAAAAAAAATGTAAAAAATACTTTTATCGTGCAAACATGCAACATATCATGCAACTAAGAGCAACATTAAAAGCTGAAGTTAAAAAAGTTCTGGATGCAATTGAATTATCTGGCTTTATCCATGTTCGAAAGATGGCGAAAATGTTTCTAATTCAACAACATCCAAATAGTTTATTGTGTTTATAGTTATTATTGTGTATGTATGTTGTTTCTTTGTAATTGTAAAAACATCGTCTGTTTCTGTTTCGTGTTAATCAACCAATTCTTTACATTGATATGGTTAATCCAAATGAAAAAGAATCTCATATGTTATGTAGAAAATGTCAAGCTTGTATTGTTTTTTTGTCGGTTTTTTCCAGACCTTTAAACATTAATTAAAACAAATATAAAAAATGTATTTAACTGTTATGATTACATACATGTGAAGTGTTTATGTATTATCGGATATCCAACCTCCAAAAGTACAAACAAAATCATAAAACCGGTTACATAGGCTGTAACAATATTGATACAATACGTCTACTGATCTTGTAGATTATATCGTTATTTCATTGAGAGTTTCTGACGGAATATATGTAAAGAAGCTCCCCACAAAAAAATCCTTCCTGAATATTAATTCACCCTTTAAATCTTTTAAGTATACTTTTGGTTGTTGCTGACTTTTGTATAGTTAACTATGTGCATTCTTTAAATAGAACGTGTGGACTATGTAAACAAATAAACATAACTATAATTTTCTAGATCATTATCACATTTCGTGGTCAATTACTGTCCAACAAAAATCACAGTCTTTACAAATGTGTAACACTGAGATTTTTAAGTGTTTATCAGTTCAAGTTTGAGATAAGAATTTTGTTTATACAGGGTGTAACAAAATAGGATAAGTATCCGACTGGTGCTTCTTCTCATCACAGTAAATAACTTTCATCTACGACCTTGCTGAAATCGGCAAAATAAATTGGACTCTTCATACAAATCGATCAACTATTTGACGAATTTTGTATGGAGGGTCCAGATTTTTTACCTACTGGAGCATAGTCGTAGAACAAAAGTTCTTCAGTATGACGAGTTTGACGAGTAGGCACCCCAGTTAACAGGACCTACACTTATTTTGTTACACCTGTATAGTCAACAAGTTCTATTGAATTGCAGTTAACTGTACAATATGTGCAGTGAAAGACACAAGTTCTATTTCTGTTGTGTGGCAGTCGCATTGTGGCGTGGTGGTGTATGGTGTAAAGCACACTCATTACCATGGTCAGCTCTTCAATCCTGGACATCTTGCGGCCGGCGTTCGAGAGGGACTTCTTAAGCGGCGTCATGTCTTGGTCCCAGAGCTACCAGGGGCGGAGAACGCACATGTAGTGTATGATACGCAATACATTGAGAATTAAGAGGAACCGTTGTGTTATGTGCTCCCAGTACAATAAATTCAAATAAAAAGTAAGTGTTTGACATCTCTGCCACATACTTTATGGACTCGTAAATGAATCGATCCACGTTTAGTTAAATCGGTTCAGTAGTTTAGTCTGTACTTATACTGCCATCCTGTATACACACACAGGCTTCGAATTGAGAACCCTTCTTTTCGGTTCTACCCTACAGGCAGTGAATGATTTTTAAGGTTTTTTATCGACGTTAGAAGAATTTCTGATATCTTTTTAATATCCCGCTTCAGTTTTTAAATCATAAATCAATTCCTTGAAAACTGCGCATCACAACGCATCGCATCTCATTGTGAATTGCCCGTAAGACGATTTAGATTTCAAGTGAGAATTCGTAAGTTATTTTATTGTACTGGGAACACAAGGCTATATTAAAATAGTGCATAGCTAAGCTCTAGAGTGCACATGTGCTGCATACACAGTTGCATCCGTGTATGTACATAATAAGCAGCATTTGATATTTTCAGAAAGATTGTTTTAAAATATCGCATTAGTTACGAAGCTGTGCAAGAAATTAATTGAAAGAGTAAAAATTAACTTGTTAAAATATAATTAAAAATTCCTACAATCTACATAAGTAATTTAAATTGAATTTAAAAAGTCAATACTGATTGTAACGAAACGGAACATTGTCAAAACGCACCTGAAAAAGCGCCTCTTTATGTGAAAAATACCTCTTTGGATGATATTTGTAAAAATAGTTTTCTAGGGATGTCACGTTTTATATACAGGGTGTAACAGAAAGGTGTGACAATACTTCAAGGTTGGCTTTTACCCATCAAACTGAACAACTTTTGTTCTACAACTTTGTTGAAATCACGAAAAAAATTTTGGACTTTTCATACAAACTTGGTTCGCCAGCTGATCGATTTGTATGAAAAGTCCAAAAAAAATTTTGCGATTTGAACAAAGTTGTAGAACAAAAGTTGTTCAGTTTGATGGGTAAAAGCCAACCTTGAAGTATTGTCACACCTTTCTGTTACACCCTGTATAATATTTAAAAAAATACAAATGTGGACTTGTCTCCCACATGAAGCTAACTTACTGTCTGTATACTAAGCAACCTGTCTCTAAAAGATACAAAGTTAAATTGTTAATGAAACAAAGATGACGCCCTTACAGGTGCTTTCGGATTTTTGGTAATTATCAAGCTTTTTAAATAGGGTGTAAAGGCACTGGCACTATTCAAACTGGGGCTTCTAGCTTCTACTTATGAAAAAAAAGTTCAAGAAATCCGTTCAATACCCATACCCGTGGCATGCGATAATATGGAACATAGGGCTATATATAAACTCTTCGCATCGTTAAAGAAGTCGAATATATGTATTTTTTGTGAATAGACAATGTATTTTTCGGGGAAAAATTCACGAGGAGAAGCCCCCGTTTTAACAGTATCAGTGCCTTAAAACAACCTTTACCGGGTGACTGGCATATACCTGCATAATTCTTAACTGGTGATTCCACTCATGAAAATGAAAACTTGTACTTTTTATACAAATCTATGTTGTATAAATATGCATATTGTATGAAAACCCCACAACGTTTTTTTTCCATTTCAACAAAATTTTAGAACAAAAATTATTCAATTTCAAG
Organism: Coleophora deauratella; assembly: GCA_958295455.1. Classification (NCBI taxonomy): domain Eukaryota; kingdom Metazoa; phylum Arthropoda; class Insecta; order Lepidoptera; family Coleophoridae; genus Coleophora; species Coleophora deauratella. The sequence goes on along the minus strand of OY282409.1, from coordinate 3,646,799 downwards.
AATATAATCACCATTTATAAAAGGTTAGTTACATACCAGTCACACTTTATAAAACTGGGTACCTACTTAAGTCTTCTAGAGTCTAGAATATAGAAAATGGCTAAAAAAGAGAGGGAGAGCTAGTAATAGATGGAAATGCACTCACCATGGTGTTGAAGAAGGGATGCATCAGAGCATCCTCGATGCTTATCCTCTCTTTGGGGTCTACCACCAGCAGCCGCCGGATCAGATCCTTGGGGTCCTCTGGAAATGGAACGGAATTATTTTTGAGTTTAAAAAAGCGAGGAAGACGTATGAAACTGAAAATATTATAATAGTAACTTTTTGTATTAATTTTTGTCTAGAACGAAGTTCCTACCACATGTTACCACATAGCTTATAAAGCTTGGACTGGGCAGTCGGGCACAAAAAAATATATTTTGCAAGCGCCTCGTAGTAAATTCTCAAAAAATATACAAAACGACAGATATAAAAAAATATGTTTTGCGACTTCGGCAGTCGCAAATAGAAACAATTATAAGATGCTACGACACCTTTAAAAAATTGAAAGTTTTTAGTTTCTATAAATACTTTACACATTCTTATCAATCTTCATTTTTTCTACCCAGCACAAAGTTACATTTCGAGATCTGTTAGCGATGTAACAATAAACCTCAAATCCACCAGAAATGATGACTTACCCGATATGTCCGCCCACTCGGGGCTGGTGAAGGAGTACTTCCCCTCCATGATGTTGCGCAGCATCACCATCTGTTTGCGATGCCAGAAGGGGGGGCAGCCGACCAACCTTGCGGGGGGAAAGGACCATGTTCAAACTGGTATAGGTACACAGATCAAGTACTTTTTCCAAGTCGTATCCCCGGGGACCATCCTAAAGTCAAGTCAGTGAGTAGTGTGTAGATATAATATTATTATTGAGCAATGAACTATGTCTAACAATATTTTGTTTGTCACCAACAATTTGATGCTGACTGTAACATCCTGTATAACTATAACTACTGTATGTATAATACAAAGAATTGGGAAAGTGCATAAAAAATGTTTTTCTTTAATTAAATGGAGATTTGAGAAACTTTAACATAATTATGTAAAATTCGTTTCGCATTATTAATATAATATGTACATGTTTTCCACAAAATCAAATCGAAAATTAATTTGTGAAATATTTTATTAAATCTACTTGACTAATAACTTTATGAGCTACTCTTATTAACTAGAATTTATTATTACTAATAGGTACACATATGTAAAGGACTAAAATTTACTATGTATAAAATTATAAAATAATACTTACAAAGTAAACATTATGACGCCACAGGCCCATCTGAAAAAAGAATAAATCAGTCTTTATTCACAAAGCTTAATAAATGATAAACAACCATTGGGAAAGAAAGGTTCTTGAAGTCGGCCGGAAGACGCAGTGATCCCCCCCCCCCCCCATCATCAGGTAATCTGATGATGATCTGAAGACTTTACAGGATTGCATTACGTGAATTGATAATAATATTATTGCAAAAAATATATCGCACCTTGAGAACCATAACGTCATTATACGAAATTTGGCTAAATCACAAATTTGAACTGTATAAAAGGCGATAAAAGCTCAATTTTGTGATTTTACCAAATTATGACGTTATGGTTCTCTAGGTGCGATATATTTTTTGCAATAATATTATTATCAATTCACGTAATGCAATCCTGTAAAGTCTTCAGATCATCATCAGATCACCTGATGATGGGGGGGGGGATCACTGCGTCTTCCGGCCGACTTCAAGAACCTTTCTTTCAACCTTTTAACAATTTTAAATATCGTGTTTTATTGTATACTATATTATGTAACTTTTTTATCATCCAGTTATGCACGCGATTAACATTTCGGATAACCCGTAAAATACATACGTCATCAAATCATTATTAATTAATCATAATCAACAATGTCATACAATTTATCTTCAAACTAAATGTCAAAATGTCATACGATTATCTTCAAAATTAAACGTCTGATTCTGATTGTTATCAACTCTTGTAGTACAACTGTTGATAATTTTAATTAGAAATATAAATCTTTAAAAAAATATATATAAACTGTAAAAGGAATATACGACTTCCAAGTGGTAGCAACTCAATGCTTCCTACTTCGAATAAACATACATTTTTTAAAATTTTTAATTTTAATAGTAATTTACATGTACATATGTAACAAAGTACTGTGCTTTTCGAATCAAGGATAGTACTTTGTTACATATGTACATGTAAATTACTATCAGACAGTGGCGTGCACGTCATAAAGACAAAAAGACACTGCCTACCCTACCTACTCACTCACCTTTTTTATTTAAAATCTTATTTGATTCTGATAGGTACCTATCCTATTATTTATTTAATCGTCCAAATATTCTAAAATAATAAACAGAATCAACTCCACCTAGCGAGTTTAGTGCCTACTGCTCGACGTGCCTTGCCTGTATTGCATTGGCATTGCGCTGCACTAGCGCCGCGGAAAAGACACATAATATTCCTGTCTAAAACCCGCCTTGTGTGCCTCGTGGTCATACGGTTACAGGCTAGTGTGCATTCCTATCAATACGTGGCACACAATGATACTTATAACGCACACAACTGCGCAGGGTAGGCAGTGCCTCACTTCCGCTGCCGCGCCGCACATTACCGAAGTCTTCCGATAAGTTCCGATCATTGAATACGTAACCACTTTAAGAAGTAGCATTGTCTCATATAATAAGCGCCTAATAAATGCCATTTCCTTTTGGTCGTATGTATTTATTTGTATGACATATTTGATCTGATTAAATTTATTAATTGATCTGTCTATAAAATCAGTTAATCTAATTTAAAGGTCTAAATTAAATTACAAAATTTTAAGGTCTCAAATTACAAAAATCTATATTAAATCGACAAAGCAACGAAACAAACCAAAATGTAGGTAGTATTATTGGTAAGTTATTTTTTTTTAATTTTTGCCTACCCAGTCTTAAAACTCTGTGCACGCCACTGCTATCAGAATACAATGGAGACTCGTTTGTTAATCCATTTCAAATCGAACCCAAATTCTAGAAGGTTCCTCAGATCGTAACAAACTCTTAGCCTAGACTCAAGAACACACCCCTAACCTTTGTACCGGCGTATCGCTTGTCTGACGATATTGACGTACACACGTGACACGCCCTGGCTAAAGGGTATCTAATGCCTATTTTTAGAATGTGCAGTCGCACGACAGATAACGGTAAAAAAATAGATCATTAACTAGCTAAATCTCCACGGATAGCTCGAGACATAGACATAGCCCTCTTGCGCTGTCGCTGTTTTAAGCTCAGTTTGGTCTATGGTTCGGTTGGCTGTTTCATTAGTTCAGCACAGAACACTGACTGACAACAAGTGACTGATACACACCTGATAATCCCTTGACTAGTGATCCCATTCATAAAACATGAAACTGAACAACTTTTGTTTCACAATTTTGCTGAAATCACAAAAGAAAATTTTGGACCTGCCATACAAATATCAGCAATCAGCATGTGCGCCAAGTTTGCAAGAGATTTTAGGTATGAATCAGACACCCTATGTTTATTGGTACCGTCGTACAGTATAGCCACTCACTGATTCTTTCTAAAGGCTGTAAGATCCGGCGCCAGTTGCTCAGGTATACGGGATGTAAAATAAGAGAACAAATGGTTTGCAATGCGCCCTAATTGCCAATAGTGTTAACGAATGAAAATTATTCTTTTAATCCACAATTAGTAAACCCTTAATTCAAATGGATAATCTCATCATCATCATCTGCCAAAAGACGACCACTGTTTCCGACCGGTCCGGCGCCACCTGAACCCAGTGGCTTCTCGCAACCTTCACCAAGTCATCGGTCCATTGAATTAATAATCTATAGTTAAATAATAGATGTTAGCAAGTGTTACCAGCTTAAAATACTCACATGTCCACTTCCATGCCATAGCCAGGCGCGTCTTCAAACATGTTCGCTTTGAGCGTCTCTGGCGCGAGATAACCTGGCGTGCCGCACAGCTCTGTAACAAGCGTGCACACACTTGTCAGTAATAATATCCGGGACAAATCACACACGGTCATCTGGCCCCAAACTAGGATTCCCTGTACTATGGGAGAACCAGAGACTGATATACATACACATATACATTTAAATACATACATATATAGATATAATACTACATATTTACATAGACTCTTAATGAGAAAATGTTCGGTAGTTTTTTATGGAGAGAAGAGTAACACGATTAGACAATCTTTGCTCGATACCATTTCCTCCTAAACCGAGCATTTCAAATCACCAAGTCTATACTTGTGGCGTATCCAAAAAATATTACATATTTTGGTGGCAGAACAATATGGGTTTGATTTCTAAAAATTATGATAAGATCTTGTATACCATGTTTTTGTGTAAATAAATAATTATGAAAATTCGATCATCGCCTTAAGAGCACGCCAACCATCCACTAATATCACCATTACACCAAAAGATAACATTACAACAGCGTCACCTACGTTGGTGGCCATTTTTGTCAGTTTCGCTGATAGTAACTATAGTGTTCAAACTAAGTCTATGTTTAGTGTTATCTGCATAAAAACATGCACTAAGTGGCCTAATGCCAATAGTTTTGACAATTTTGTTTTTAAATCAAGAAAGAAATCATAAAAACGGTGAGAATGGAACTAGTGGCCTATGTTTTTTTTTTTTATGGCAGAGGTGGCAAACGAGCAGACGGATCACCTGATGGTAAGCGATTACCGCAGCCCATAGACACCCGCAACACCAGAGGAGTCACAAGTGCGTTGCCGGCCTTTGATATGCGAGTACGCTCTTTGCTATGTGCATGGTCCCTAATGTAGACCCAGTGCCGTGTCGTTTACCAGGCAGCCAGGAAAACAATAATATTAGGTTACACCTCGTTCTATCACACTGGGACACACTCCACGCTCCGTAAACTACAATTGTTTTATCTAAGTACAAATGAAGGTTTATAATTCATTTAATTCTGTATAATCCATGTATTATTATGTTGTCTATCATTCCTTTTTCTTCTTATCGTGTGGCACAATAAATTTAAGAGATGGCGTCTAACATTCCTGAGTACGTTTTCTTAAGTTGTTTGGCCAAAACATACATAAATATAATATAATATGTAAAAACTTTAAAAGGATTGCAATTTATACCTGCATAATCCAGCTATACAAGCAGCTTATGCGCAGGTATGAAGTTATGCAAACATATAACATTTTTAAATATACATATTATTAAATATACAGAGTGTAACAGAAAGGTGTGACAATACTTCAAGGTTGGCTTTTACCCATTTTTTTTTTATTTTTTTTTTATTTAATAATATACAATACATTTTATGACTTATTTATAAAGTGCCGCTAAACTCAGTTGTTTGTCGCGACATTGCATTCGCCACTCACTATCGCCTACTAGTACATTGAGATCTCGGAACCACTTTATAATTGCTGTCAGGTGTACTTTTATTCTTTAAGTTACGGGGTACTAATCTGTCTGCAAATGTAAATTTGTAACTGGTTCCGAGCTCCTATGTTCGCAATACAATAGCACTAGCCGGCAAATAGGTTATACAGGTTGTGTGCGATTATTTTATTTTAAGTAATGTTAATTTACATCGAAATTATAATATTACTGAAGATGATGATGATGATCAAGGAAGGTAGGTAAGTATTTGATGTGGTGATTTTATTATATGTACTAGACTAGTGTGAATACGTTATATGTAATTAATAAAGATACATATCATATTTTAGATAATATAAATATTTGTATGTTTTTTTTATTAAAGATAATTAATTTTTACGATATAATGTATAGGTATATCTATATATTTATATATGTATGGTGTGTGTGTGTTTGTGTGTGTGTACGTGTGTACATATTATGAATAAGAATTACTAAAGTTTTTTAGATGTTGTATTGTGGGTGTGTGTGTGTGTGTGTTTGTGTACATATTATGAGTAAGAATTATTAAAGTTATTTAGGTATTGTGTTGTGGTGGGAGTGCTTATTCTAATTTTACACTATAAATGCTATGTCCTAGTTATACTTTCTCTGTGTAGTATATTGTTAGTTCCCGTTTGATATTTTTTTCGTTAAGCTTTTGACGTAACTCAGTAGGTAATTGGTTCAATAATCTAGGTATCATGTATTTAGTAGTCCTCTGACCGTATGTATTTGTAGCTCTAATAATGTTTAGTGTTCTTTTTTCGGTTTGTCTTGTCATGTGCGTATGTTGAGTAGTTTGTTGGAGCTCGCTATTTCTTATTTGTTCTACTAGAAGTGAGTAGCATACTTTTTCATGCACAGGTATAATTTTGAACTTTTTGAAAAGTTCGTGGTAATTTTCTTTGTATTTTTGTATTTCCTTTCTAGGTGTCATTGTTTTTAGAATTCTTAGTTGCAGTGTGTAAATCCGGTCCAGATAAGTTTTATAGGTTCTCCCATAGCTTGTGATCCCATATAAGATAATAGATTCTACTAGAGCTTTATACATAGTCATTAATATACTGCACGGTACTTTATATTTTATAAGAGAAAATTTTACCAATATTGCTCTGAGTTTGTTACAAATCCCGTCTATATGCGCTCCCCAATTAAATCTCTCGTCTATAACAAGACCCAGATATGTAGCTTTACTGACCTGTTTGATTATTTCGCAGTTGCAGCTAACGTTTACGTTTCTATGGAGGCATTCATGGCTATGTGCTTTCAAGTGGGCTCTATTTTCAGTGATATTATGTGAGGAGTGTATGTGCATTAAATTGGTTTTTTGTGCATTAAGGACTAGTCCAGCGTTATGTGACCATTTGTTTAGAGCATCAAAATCAGCTTGCAGGTCTGTTGTTGCCTTTACGAGGTTATAATCAGCTGCAACAAGGCAGGTATCGTCTGCAAACTGATATAGTTTACAATATTTTACTACTTTATCTACATCATTTACGTAGGTTAAGTAGTGTAGAGGACCAAGCACTGATCCTTGTGCAGTACCTTCTGACACGTTGACTAAATTACTGAAGGAGTTTCCCACTTTAACTGTGTATTGACGATTTGTAAGATAATCTTTACACCATTTGAGCAATGGACCCCTAATACCGGTATATTCAAGTTTCTTAGCCAGCAGACTGTGCCTTAGCGTATCAAATGCCTTACTATAGTCTATGAATACAAGAACTACGTGTTTTTTGTCGTTTAAATGAGCATTAATATCATCGACGAATTCCGATAGCAGCGTATTAGTTCCTCTTTTCTGTCTAAATCCAAACTGTCTATCACACAGTATGTTATTTTTTTCATAGAATTTGTGTATAAGGCTGGCTACGTATTTTTCAAATATTTTATTAAGGATCGGTAATATGGTAATGGGCCTGTAGTTTTCGAAAAGTTTGTGGCTGCCTTTTTTATGTATTGGTCGAACTACTCCAACCTTGAGTTCATTTGGGTAACGTCCAGTTTCAATACTTTTGTTGATGAGGTTTGTTATAGCCACAACTAATTTGTCACAGACAGTTTTTACATCTCTGGGTCGTATTATGTCATGTCCAGGTGCTTTGTGTGTGTTTAAGTTTCTTATGATTTTACTGATATTTATTGGTGTAGCTTTTTGAAAGTACATACTCCTATCTGCTGGTTTGAGATATTCTGATTCATTCAGTAGAGGTGAAGTACATTTAGGAATAATTTGTTTTACGTTTTTGTTGAATTCATGTGCAAAGTGCCATCAAACTGAACAACTTTTGTTTTACAACTTTGTTCAAATCGCAAAAAATTTTTTGGACTTTTCATACAAATCGATCAGCTGGCGAACCAAGTTTGTATGAAAAGTCCGAAAATTTCTTTGCGATTTCAACAAAGTTGTAGAACAAAAGTTGTTCAGTTTGATGGGTAAAAGCCAACCTTGAAGTATTATCACACCTTTCTGTTACACCCTGTATATTTTATACCCATGTCATCTAGTTCTAGAAATTATTTTTACACAGTTTCTGAACTATTCTTAGACATATTTTTTTATTATCATGTAGTATATATTATTAGCCATGACATCCTAAGAGACGCGAGGATTTTCTGCTTGATGTCATGCGCGGTCACCTAAAAGAGATAACAGTTTGCGGACGTGTACAACGAGTCCATTCATACACAAATTATTATATTTTACGTAAAATATTACTATTATCATAATCCATACTAATATATCAATTCTAAAAGTGTACATGTCTGTTTGTTTGTTTGTTATACTACGCGATAAAACTGATTCACTTTCCCGTTTAGTAAGAGAATTAAAAAATGCATTGAGAAAGTTTTTTAATGATCGTGAAAGCAACGATAAAAACACTGATGTAGCACTTGTACATACTGTAAGTGGTGTTAGATAGGCCTTCGACCTTTAGCAACCTTTCAATAAAAAAATGACAGTATCGATATTGCTGAGAGGTAGATAAATAGCTTATAGGACGAAGTTAGATAAAACGCATCTGCGCTCCGTACTGCACACCCTCAAAGTTAGTCATGAAAACTAACGGTCTAACCAGGTGCGAACGTTGTTTACCTGGAACATTACATTACTTCATGTTTATATAATCTACATTATAATCTAATAATATATTATTCAATTTTTTTTTATATTCTATAATCTATTCCGTAAAACCGAAATGAATCATGACTGACATGAGATTGGCAGAATTCTTAAAATAGAAGCCACAAACTAAAAAAGATAGATAGATGATAATTATGTAGATGTTAACTAAACATACTGCTGTACTTTTATTCTTTAGGTAATAAACATGTAATTATTATTAGATAATCTGTAGTCATTTCTTTAAAATCCAGTTATCCGGTATTTCATGACTGGACGCGTAATTTCACACAATTCCCAAATATCACGTAATCGATGCTTTATTATGCGATCTTACAGAACGGAGACAGTAATTTCACGAAAAAGATTCTATCAATCCGTAAGATCATACGAGTATATTCGTGACTTTACGGTGACATATCTATGCGTATGTGTGACTATGATTATGACACGTGGAGATTCTGCGAAGAAATTCTGTTAACCTATGACTATATTATTCATAATCTTCCACTTTCCATGATAAATTAATCTTTGAGCGTCGTTGCGCAATCAAAATCTACAATGAAGACGTCAAAGGTGTTACGTAAGTAAATTAACTGTGTGTTACAGTTCAATCCTATATTTCCTGATAGCGTCTTACGTCTTAGGATAACAATTTATAATTTAATCAATTTGACACATCTATGACAGGGAGAAGTATGTCACAGAAAATATGCTCTGAGTAGTTGTCTGCATGATCGCAACCATAACCCCACAAAGCTTATAGTGTTTCTTTCTTTAAACAAGGTAAGATTTACCTTTTACACTTTGAAGATTAACAATAGGCTATCCTGCTGTCAGGGTAAAAAATATTCTCACGAAAGGAACTTCTCACTTCTGGAACGGTTTCTGAAGCAAAGTAGACTGCCTAATCTGAGTATTTATGACTGACTCGGTGGCTAAGTGGTTAGCGATCCTAACCTCTGATCCGAGAGTCGTGGGTTCGATCCCCACACAGGGCAAACTTTTCTGTGATGAGGAGAATTGTTTGCTTTGAGTCTGGGTGTATTATATCTATTATATGTCTGTATTTAAAAGTATATGTGTATGTATATCAGTATCTGGTTCCCAAGAAACAGGGAATCCTAGTTTGGGGCCAGATGACCGTGTGTGATTTGTCCCAGATATTATTATTATTATAAAATGTTAAAAAATAAATTTTATAAGTAATAAAAATATTTGATGTTAATTTATTTTTTACAAATTACGAAACAGTCCAAGTGATGAAAGATGACCAAAGAGAAGTAATATGTACCAAATTAAGAAAAAGGTTGATGTGATGTCTTCTAGAGAAGTCAAGAAGGCGTTGAAATAAAAAACAATAAATGGCGGAAGCTACACCGTCAAAAGCGCAGCGTTATTTATAAAAACCCGTTTTTTTATTTTTCAATTGATAAGGTTACTTCCTTCAGCGCCTAAACAAATCTGAGGACTCACCAAAGAGTTTCTCTCCCTCCTTGAGCACCTTTGCGAAGCCAAAGTCGGTGATTTTCACGTTGAGCTGGTCATCTAGAAGGATGTTCTCCGGCTTGAGATCGCGATGGACTATGCTCTTGCTATGAACGAAGCGAACGCCTTCTAGGACTTGCCTGTAACAAGAAATTCCTTATAAAACTATTGCTGGGACGAGTGTGCTGAATCTCACATCTCGGGAAAGTTAGCCTTCTCGGACAAAATGATTTTTTTAAATTTAAATAAATGCTGTACACATTCTTTTAAATCGTTTTTTTAACCTAGAACTAATTTCCTACCACCCGGAACTTGTAAACTCCAACTAACTAACGCGTACTACTGCTGCATAAAAATATGACATGTTATGCAATTATCACCAGATCTCACCCGCAGAACAGCGGGGAGGGGTTAGGGCGCATTAAGAATGGGAAGGGGGACTTAAAGCTTCATGCTTCAGTTTTTGTAGTTTACATACTGTTCTCTCCTAACCTACAAGATTAAAATTGCCAAATTGCTTCAAATGTGTAAATTGGAGCTACATATTTACCTCACATGAACTTTCGAAACTATCACTAAAATACTAGAAACTAAATTACAAATACTGTCAATAAAATCTACACACTGTATATTCTTCTGGGGGACAACCATTTCCTCTGTTCTGTAGCACACACATAAAGCCATAACTATGTATTTTTATTTTTAAACACTTGATGAATGAGAGAAACTGGATTCGTAAAATATAATTTGAACAAGTCAAATTAAATATTAATTTTTAAATGAACTTCAAAAAATTTTAAATTTTAATAAAACCTAAAATATTTAATATCTCAGTTTTTAATTTAATTAAAAAAAAAACATAAAAAGTTTAAATATTGTTTAAAGTACTAGGCGAACATAACTATTCAAGAGCTCTGTTTGAAGCGTACTGGGCTTATCAAACTCATATAGAATTGAAGCGAGCCTCTCGACTTTGCGCGTCTGAGTGCATTTCATACATAAATGCGTATACATCACTTATTAAGAAAATCGCTCGACGTCATTAAAATATACGACACAACATAAAAAAAAGATTGTCAATAAAGACCGGGTTCTATGGTCTTATTTTTTTTATGAAAAAAGACATTAATTAATGCATTTAAATCACCCTCGGCCGTTGAGAAAACCGCCGCTCGAGTGAAACCAAAGGAAGCCGAGCATTACGTTCGAGCAGAGACATTCGTTAGTGCTTCTATCAATCATACATAATATTTCACTTTGCCTTTCAGAAACAAAAAATATCTCTACCCTTATACTACATCACTAGCTTTTCCTAAATGTCATCCTGTGATGACAAACGTACCTTAGTGTTGTTTTGTGTGACCTTCTCCAATCGTGGTCATTCAATGGACGAAACACTTCCAAATTGTTTACCCGATTTACCCCTACAGGGTGGTAATGTTTTTCGGGTGTATGGATATAGCCTAAACAGCCTAATTCGCTGTGTCATCATAATCGTAGCTAGTATACAGTTGCGCTATTGTTATGAAATAACAACACAAAAACGTTCTACTTATTATATATTTATCCAATAGATACAATATAGGTCATTATAGTTTAGCGTGCATAATATTGTCACGAGCAAATAACAACGAATAATAATTATTTTATCAATATTGTTTGTACTATCGAAGCGATAACGTCTAATCTCGGTCCCATAGTAAAGGAGCACGGAAAGGAATACAGTCCGTCTAGTAACTAGTTATTACAGGAATAATAACTATGATATTACCATAATTATCAATAATCTCACTTGGGAGACGTCCATAATTCCACCGAGAACGAATTTGAGGATTAAGCAGATTCCTGCAAACTTCGCCAGATCATCAGTCAATTTGCGGAAGGCTTTCAAAAACTACGTCTTCGGGCCCGCGGTCTCCACACGTGAACGTTGCTTCCTCATCGTCGGTTTAGCAGCTCGGAGCTCCATGGCCTGCCCATTGCCACTTCGACTTGCTTACCTAACCTTGAATAGCGTCATATACAGAAGAAATCGTGCATCAAAAACGATAGACTCAACTAAGGAAACAAACAACTGGGTTCTAGGACTTTAGTATCATCGGCATGAACATCACTTACCATCAGGTGAAAGATGCCAAGTTCTAACTAATTAAGGATTTAAAAACGGACATCAGATACAAAAATTTATCAATCAGCTGAATCTATAATATTTGTTTTTTTTTTTATATTTTTTTGAAAAAAAAAAGTTGTTCAGTTTCCGTAGTAGAGTCTGGCCTTATAATTTGTTGCACGATTTCAGTTTCAACCTCTAGAAACGTTATCGAGAAAAGAAACACAGCTATGCAGTCCCTTAATTTTTTTGACAATAACATAAACGAATTACTAAGTAAACATAACGCGAAAAAACAAAACTATGTTAATAAATCATTAATGAAATCGTTAAAAATATTACTGAGTTTATACATCGACAATGACACGATGTGTTCAACGTTTACGATAAAGTTTTTAGATAAACATACCGAAACTGACATACTAAAATGACTATCAATCAAAACCGTGGCGAAGACTACTGGCTAAGTATCAACGATTGTTATTCTAATGGTTTCGTTTACCTGTTTAAAAAATATTTTAAACAAAATAGAGTCGGATCTGAAATGAAATAATCCGTAGAAGAACTATAGTCAACGAACATAGCATATAGTGTGTCACACAAGTTTAAGTGTCCATAGCCTCGTAAGGCCCAAGCTAAATTTAGGCAGGTAGTCATTGCGGCCCAACGACCTACGAAAATTACCCTAACGCTTGAACTGAAATGTGGTTCATTCAGAAATTATTCAAATCGTAATACGAGTTCGAAAATTAGTTCAAATTTTAGATAGTTGTTTCTGAAATACTACTAAACCTATGTCCTAAAAATAGGACGTTGGGCCTTACGGGGATAGGCAGAGCATCTCTACTTAAAAATAGTCATTTCGACTGATCGCTTGTAAAAAATCGCCTTGTATAATAGGGTGTTTTGAAAGATAACACAGATACAGTTTCCAATGCCAAGTTTTCGGGATTGGTTTGGTTTTGTGGGGAAATTTATTCAATTCCATGTTCCTTGAAAAAAAGTCCTATTTTAACATTTCAGTAACAAAACACATTACATTAAGACGAATGCAACGACGACGTAACGACGCCTTGCGTAACAAAAACACTTGACTTTTTTCTGAGACAGTCGAGTTCAGAGGTTTTTTTTGTTACGAAAATTATTTACATTACTTAACAAAGTAAAATAGTAAAATCTCTTTAAACTACGTAACTTCAATATATTATACATAAATATGTGACGCATCACGCAATTTTTATCTAAAACAGGAAAACTTATTATGTAAGTATTATTATTATTTTCTTATCATTGTATTTATTTATTTTCAAAGTGTTGTGTATTCGCGTTTGCATTGACCTGGTTATACTGTGGCAAATTCACCAGCGTACAGCCGTCTACCCATAGCAACTGACCTCGTAAGTATACAAAAATAAAATACTAAGTATATGTATAGTAGATATTGATCCACATAAATAAATAATGAGATCTGAAATACTAAGCGACCCCGCCCGTGTACATAAGTGTGTGTGTTTTTTTGTTCAGTATCCGACTTATTTTTCATTGTTTTTTTTTAGTTTGATTTTCAGCATCCCATATCCCATACCTACTGGTTTCGGTATTCCGTGAAAAGAAATTGTAAACGTTTACGATTCCAAGTACAGATAAAATTGGAACCTACCGCCACTCAAACAGGTGTAGACATTATAATAATGTTAACAAAAAAATGATAATTTTGCAAATAAGTAAATATTACTGTGATGTGAAACTGTAATTTGGTCATATGGCCAAATTTAATTATTTTCTCGAGCTTTTTCTAATGTGTTTACAAATACCTTTACGCAAGGCTAATCTCATTTTCAGGGTAGTGCCAGTCGTTGCATATTTTCTTTAAAAAAATAAGTTGTAATACCATACTCTGGTAACGAAGGAAACAGACTGTATATAGGTATGTACGCGTCCTTGATTGAAAATGCGGGCGTAATAATTTCATTGAAAATTGTTACAAACCATTGATTGCTGATACAAGTTTTATGTTCATTATTCTATTGTTTACATATTTTTTGTTGTTTGTTTATTTAGATTGTTTTGTAAACAATATAGCAGATAGTTAATAGATAGAAGAAATCTAAGTTTAAGAAAACTAAATTTAAGTAATATGTATGGTAAAAGAAAATTACAAATAAATCAAAAAGATGAACAATCCAAGAAATAAAAGTGTACTTACTGTATTTACTATAAATAATAATAACTTAATAGTTGTTACAATCACAAACTAACATTCAGCTTACAAGTCTTACAATTACAATTCGCACAAAGTACCCGCACTCCAAACTAGGATTCCCTGTATTATGGAAATTTCCTCTTTTGTATATCAATGAATAGGTTTTCTAAATAATAGGGTAGAAAAATACTAGTCAATCAAGTTCGTTTATAATCTATCAAAAACTACATTTTGTTCTAGAAATGTTTGTAGTATCAAGGCGTGACGTCATAGCTTTCGGCGACATTAATGGATTAGGTAATTTTGTAATTTTTATTAATCAAAAATTTAAGGTGCATTGGAAAACGAAAGAAAAATATTTTTTTTTCTCAGTAGGTCATTTAGTGAAGAATAGTTCATAATTTATTTTTGATGTAGAATCTAGACTATTATGCTATCTCCTCTCATACTTATAATTGACCACGCTGAATACGTTAAAAACAACCGACTTCAATCGCAACAACTCCAATTTTGCTATGTTTTGTTGATTTTCTCAAAAACCGCTGAATCGATTTCGATAAAATTTATATGGGACCACCTGTGAAGTATACCCTTTTAAACAAAAAAATAATTTTCGAAATCGGTTCAGGCGTCTTCGAGTAATCGGTGAACATACATAAAAAAAAAAAAAAGATTCCGACGAATTGAGAACCTCCTCCTTTTTTTTGAAGTCGGTTGAAAATAACGACATAAGGATAATGCTTTGCTTAACAGAAGTTAAATTAACAATACAAAATTGTTCAGTAGAAAATACAATATTTGAAGAAGTGATTAGTGGCATGTTAACTTTGAACTAGGTATGAGGGTTAAGAGCAATACATACTAAGATATAGCCAGTACGAATTGCCTGAGCCAGAAGACTCAGTTTTAGACTGAAGTTTTAGAAAATATCACATAAAACTCCTACTGTTGATTTAGTGTTCTAGCCGTAGAATTTTTATGTAGAAACCAACTAATGTAAGGGAATCGTCTTTTTATAATTGATACTTAATAAAACAAGGAAAAAGCGACGGTGGCTCCGTAATGAATGACTCATTACTAATGACTCCGTCCTCCTAACCAGAGGTCTCTGGTTCAAATCCTGGCCAATGTACCAATAAAATTTTCGTAATGGTAATGATGAGTGCGATAGAGAAATCAAAGCCTCACCTCATAATATATCTTGTTTTCTTCTCGGACAGTGTGACCACAGATGTCAGGTAGTCGAACAGCTCTCCATTCTTGCACAGCTCAAACACCAGAAATATGAATGTCTCCGATTCAAACACATCTTGTAGTTCAACTGAAAAGGAAATAATAAAGCTGAGAGAAAATATAGCAATAATTTAAAATATAGCAACAAATTAAATTATTGCTATATTTTTCTCAGCTGTTGACTATTAACTAGCAGTCAACTACTTTTAAAAATAAGTATGTACTTTAACATTAGAGACAAAACAAAATATGTAGATTTTCTGATAAGTTTCAGCACATATTTTAAAATTTAACCATCTCCATAGCCTAGTGGCTTGTCCGCTTGCTTCACATCAGGAGTTCGCGGGGTCTATTCCCAACAGGGTCCAACTTTGTAAGACTCGGTTTGGTTGGTTTGCCTGGCTAGCTAACACCATCTTATCTAAGTGTTGCCGCCAAATATCAATGTTAACAGTATTGATGTGTTCCAGCATGAAGATAAGATAGCCAGTTCCCCATTGTGTTGGGGAATCTTGGTAAGCCTGCTTCCATCTTTGGCATCATCATCACTTACCAGGTGAGATGATGCCAAGGGCTTACCAAATGAGGGTAAAAAAAAAGAATTAGAAGTATACAACAAAAGGACTTCAAAAGAAAATAAAGATGAAAAGAGGTTATTTACAAAAAACAAAAAGGAGCGTCTATCCTCAATTTAGTTTCCATCATACATAAACAACTCACTCACTAATGTACGGGTGGCCAGCAACCATACGCAGGATGTGTATTTCCTGACGTGTTGCGTCCCTCATGGTGTGCGTGTCGACACCATCCTGTGACTCCTGACTGAGATCGATGATCTTGGCTGCATACTCCCGGCCTGTCTCCTTCTCTATACATCTTCGCACAGTTGAGCTGACCCCTCTGTGTGAATTTGAATATTTTGGCTTAAAGTAGCTATTAGCTTGTGATATTAGTTATTTCAAACTTAAAAATCTGTGCTGATATTTAAATATTAATTCAAATTCTTGCTTATTGGGTACAAATCCAAATCTCGATATCACCCCAGGTTGCTTTTATCTGGTGTGTCTCATTTTATTTAACCCCTAAATGCATGATATTTTTTATATCTTGCCGAAATAATATTATGACATAACACTAACAAATTACGCATGTCACTAATTACGCAGTATTTGTTTGTGCAGCCCATAAAATGTTCTTTCGGTAACCACTAATCATTGATCAGTTATACAATTAATTTAATAAAACTGGAATTAAACTCATTCAAATTAAATGTAGTATTTATCCTACAATATGCATTTAAGGGTTAAATAATATTTTCTTATGTAAAAATTACTGATCCAACGCCCTTTGTAAAAACCTAATAAAATAAAAACAGAACAAAACATTGAGTATTTCTTTTCACCATTGTAAAAACCATAAACACCACCATAAATACTTCAAACCTATGCACCTAATTCATTATCAAGTTGTTGTCATTTTTGATGAATGATACACCAACATTAATTTTGTTTTAATAACATTATACCAGGGCCAATCTCCAACTTGGGTTGAGGAGCACATAAGAAGGCTGGCATATAGGACTTGTTTTTTTTTTTTATAAGTGTTCACGACACTCAAAGGAAACACTTCACCAATTTAATTTATAGATTTATTTTATTTTAATGCAAAGCACATGCAAGGAGCACAATGTAGGAGAAGGGAAAGTTTAGCTGTAAAGAGTGATAGGTTTGATTATTGTGGATATAGTGTATATAATAAAAATTATAATATTTTTACTGAGTAAGTAAAGTTTAAGTTTATCCTAGGTTTCGGCACCGAAAATATGTTTGCGACACTCTCAAAGAAAACACTTCACCAATTTATAGGTTTATTATAATGCACAGCACATGTAACTTGCCTAGCACAATGTAGGAGAAGGGCAGAACATAAACAAAATTCTTATGTCATAGACAATAAGGCAACCTTCTTAAGTGCACTCCAACCCCAACTTGTTTTTCCAAATCCAGGTCTCAGTAGGTTAAGTAGGTAAAATAACTTTTTCTGACTTATTCAGAGTTTCAAGGTCAAAAAGCGCTCACAATCAACAAAGTATGAACCGAGTGGCGACGAAGACACTCTAAATACTTCCGTAACACCGCCCAAAATTGGCAGCAACACAACAACTGGTGAAAAATCACGCTTTCATATGCTGATGATCTGACAGTAGTTGAGTTGAGTGGTATTTGTATATGTCCAACCTACCTTCCGATGATCTCTTTAGGCTCGTATCTCGCGTAGAACTCCTTTGCGGCATCCTTATCTGGCAAATTGTCATCGTCTTCTTCTTTAGCCATATTATTCACAGGCACTGTTTTAATCTGATGCACTAACTAAAGTTCTATTTGGATGCTTTGGAACGCAATGACGAAAGGTTATTACAGCTGACGGGCATAATAAGATTAGATCACAATATTTGTTTTGGACATTACAATGATTTATAAGAAAGAATTAAACGAAAATTTATCGGATTAAGCTAAACAAACAAATCTGTCAATTATTATTTCTCTATTGTTTCTTTTAACGATAATTTTCTTCCTACGACCCGAAAAATTCATTGAATGATTTTTTTTTTGTTTGGTTCTTTCTTGCTTTTGCAAGGAAAAGGCAAAGGCTTATCTGGCCATACAGCCTATTCTTACGTAGTTTGCTCTTCTCTAAACATTTTTCTATTTCATTTGAGTTCTCATTTATCAATTTCTGTCGTCTTTAACTTTTTCTCTATTCTTCAACAAAATGATAGCACTTTTGATGAAGATTTCATGGACTTCTTGAGAGCACTCGAAACACAGTCTACACACTTTTATATCATTATCCTACATATTAGACACTTAAATGGCACTTTATTGAATAATACACTATCAATATTATGCATTAAAAACCACGATATCTATTTTTTCGGATAATAAAACAAAAATGACAAACTCTTGCCGCGAGTTCCCGCCAAAAAGACTCATTGAATGTTTTTTTTTTACCCCGAGATGGGGAAGGCAAAGGATCAGAGCCATACAGCTTGCTCTGTTGTAAATCTGCTGTTGTATTTAAAGGCCAAAAGCCATTTCTTCCGTATCTCTTCGTCTTTATAGGAAAATTCAATTGAGGCCAAAGCCATTTCTTTTGTATTTAAATTTTCCTATTCTTCAGCAAAATAATAGCACTTTTGATGAAGATATTATGGACTTCTTGAGAGCACTCGAAACACAGTCTACACTCTTTTATTTCATTATCCTACATATTAGACACTTAAATGGCACTTTATTGAACAATACACTATCAATATTATGCATTAAAACCACGATATCTATTTTTCGGATAATAAAACAAAAATGACAAACTCTTGCCGCGAGTTCCCGCCAAAAAGTCCTCATTGAATGAATTTGATTGGCCAATCGCAGCCAATCGTCACTTTGTTGTTTTTTAATTGGTTTTTACAGCTCTGGATTCAAAGACATTTGGAACCACAAAAAACATTAGGTATGCATTTGATTGAACTGTGTTGCTAACTTTATTGTGGATGGTAGAGTTCTCAGGGTTTAGAATAATAGTCGTAAGTATGTCCAAAATGATATTATTGCAATTTTCACACAGGCTTTCACAGTAATTTACACAGAAATTCAAATTAATCGGCAAAACAGTACAAATAAAACCTCGCGCGTTCACTGCGGTTGTACGAGAGAGAGATCAACACATGAGCTGTCAATGTCACAGGTCTATCATATCGGCCGCGTTCTGAATATAACGCGCTGGCATTCGACCGCGAGTAGAGCGGGCGGGCAATTCGAATCGGTTTACTATATGCTCCCCCTCTAGTTCAGGAGAGCGCCCTCGCTCCTGGACTAGGATCTTACCATCTGCATTCGCTGGCCGTCCACGCTTTCTCTTGGGAATGATGGGTTTCGGCAGAGAGATATTATCACCCCGATAACGAGTCAGGTCCTGGACATGATACTTGCCTAGGATATGGCCTGGCTGCTCCGTGTTCTCAATATCGTAGGTTGTAGGGCTGGTTTTCTTAGAAATCCTGTAAGGACCATCACGCCTGGGAACGAATTTAGCTGTAAGCTCCTTCGAACTGTTACTAAGGACGTGGGATTTAAGAAGTACCAAATCGCCAACCTGAAAAGAATCTGCAGGACGTCTCGAAGTGTCAGCGTACTCCTTACTTTTGTCTTGTTGCTGTTCAACACGTTCACGGACGCCTGAAAAAGATGACACGAACCTTCTCAGGTAAGGGGTTATTTGAGGGATAAAATTTTCTTTATCCAGTATGGCACGAAGGTCATGTGTGACCTCTGTGGGTGACCGCATTTCTCGGCCGAAGGTCATAAAAGCTGGTGACATGCCAGTAGTGCGACACTTAGCACTATTCATGGCGAAACGGATCACCGCTAACTTCCTGGGCCAGGAAGTGTGGTCTTCCTCCACGAGATGTGCCAGTAAGGCCTTTAGGTCTCTGTTTTTCCTCTCCGCGGGATTGGCTTCTGGGTGATAAAGAGGTACGAAATTTTGCTTGATACCCAGTACCAACATACACTGCCGCATCACCGCGGAGACGAACTGGACACCGTTGTCCGACACCACTCGCCGTGGGAGACCGAAACGCATAAAATACTCCTCGATAAGGATATGCGCGCAGGCTTCAGCAGTTGCCTCTTTGAGAGCGTAGATTTCTGTCCATCTGCTCGCAGTATCCTCAACGAGTAATATCCACCGCTCCCCCTGGTCTCCTTCTGGTAGAGGACCAAACAGATCGATGGCTAAAACCTCATTGCGCTGGTTCATGGTCGGTGTTTGAAGAAGACCCATTGGCTTCATATTAGTAGCTTTATATCGCTGACAGTGGATACAGGCTTTGACATAATCAGCGATGATTCTCCGCATCCCTGTAAAATAAAAATTCTGAGCGACTTTCTGGTAGGTTCTATCGATGCCTGGGTGCCCTGCCGAAGGGGAGTCATGCAGCTCTCCAAGAATATCAGCCACTTGACCGGCGGGAACAACCAGTTGAGGAGCCTCGCTATCGGAATCTGGATTGAACCGGTACAAAACGCCTTGGTCCATGATATAACCTCTGCCTGACCATCGTTGAGCAGCAACCTCGTCCGTACTTTCAAGGTCCTTGACAATCTTTTCTACTTCAGGGTCGGCGAGCTGTTCCTGACGCAGCTGAGTAGGCGACTTTCTGGGTAAGTCACAGATGACGGAGCAGATGCCGCAGTCCTTGCGAGACTCGCTGGAACAAATAGGCCTACTCAGAGTGTCCGCTACGACGTTCGCCTTCCCCGGTGTGTACTGGAATTGAATGTCGAACTCCTGAAGTTTTAAAGCCCAACGGACTAACCTACCCGCTGGTGATTTAAGAGAAAGCAACCAACGGAGCGGCTGGTGATCGCTGCCGATGACAACTGGCTGGCCGTCGAGGTAAGGTCGGAATCGCTCAACTGCCCACACCACGGCGAGCGCCTCTCTTTCTGTGGTGGAGTAGTTACGCTCCGCTGCGTTGAGCAATCTGCTGGCGTATTCCACTGGCCTTTCGTCTTTGCCCTCACCCTGTAATAAAACGGCACCCAGAGCGTAATTGCTGGCGTCTGTACGCAAGATGAAGGGGCGGTTAAAATCGGCTTGTACCAGGACTGGAGCTGTAGTCAATAAACGCTTCAATTCATTAAATGCCTCAGTTTGCTCTAAGCTCCACATCCAGACTTGGTTTTTACGCGTCAAACGTGTTAATGGTTCGGCGACTTTTGAGAAGTTTGGTATAAACTTCCTAAACCATGAACACGTCTGAAGGAACGTTTTGAGGTGTTTAAGGTTAGTAGGCTCCTTCATCTCGAGCACAGCGCTCACTTTTTCAGGGTCAGTGGAAACACCTTCCTGCGTTATAACGTGGCCGAGGTACTTAACGCTTTCCCTTGCGAAAGCGCACTTCTCCCTATTGACGTGGAGGTTAAACTCGGCGAGACGCTTAAAAACTGCCTCGAGGTCTTGGAGATGTTGCTGGAAACCCTCTGAAATTATGAGAAGGTCATCAAGGTAAGCCAGTATGGTAACATTCTGTAAAGCTGAACAGGAGCGGAGCCGATCGATTAGACGCTGGAACGTCGCAGGCGCGTTTTTCAACCCGAACGGCATCCTTTTAAAACGATAAGTACCTAGAGGACAAACGAATGCTGTCTTATCCCTGTCAGATTCTCGTACGTTAACTTGCCAGTAGGAAGAACGAAGGTCAAGAGAACTCATGTAGCAGTTCCTCTTCGTACACTGCAGCAACTCGTCGATGCGGGGCATCGGGTAAGCATCGGACTTGGTGACCGCGTTGAGGCGCCTGTAATCGACGCAGAAACGGACGCTGCCGTTGGACTTCGGCACCATCAGCGCGGGAGAACTCCAAGCCGATTCGCACTCTTCGATGACGTCATCCTGTAACATTTTGTCAATTTCAGTCTTCATCAGTTGTTTCTTCGAGGGGTTAAGACGGTAAGGAGGAACTGAAATAGGTGGGTGTTCACCGGTCTCGATGCGGTGCTCCGCATGCGGGGTTGGACCTCCCCCTGCTTCGAAAATATCCGAGTAACGAGCAAGTACCTCGGCGAGAGCTTGGCGCTCTGCCGGGTGCAAGTGAGTACCCTCGTCGTCCCGAAGAACATCTGTAGAAGCGCAGGTGACGCCTCGTGAGATAGGTTCGAATAAAAGTTTATATTTCAGCTGAGGATCATCGCTAAAGTACCATAGGTCCTTATGAAAATCGATGACAACCCTGGCTGCAGAAATGAAGTCAATCCCCAGTAATGTCTCATTATTCGTGGAATCTGGAAAAATTAAGAATGGTATGGTAATAACTCTATGTTCAAGCTTCACACTCAGTGTAGTAGTTAGTACCTCCATCTTCCGGACTATACCATCAGCAAGCTTAATATCCTTGGAAGAAGGCGTTAGAGGGTGACCCTTGCGTAGGAGGAGAGCATATAGCGTGTGGCCGGCAATACAATGCTTGGCGGCCGTGTCAATCAGCGCAGTTCCGTTCGAACCCAAAATTTCAATTTTGAAAATAGGCCGCTTGTCGCGACATCTAGCAGGAAGACCGTCACCGCGGGTTACATCATCCCCACTACAAACACAGCAATCATCACTCTTAAGTAAAATATTTTTACACTCATTCTCATTTTTAGCAAAATTAGACTTGTTACATTTTGGCATAAAACCATCCACAGGGTTAGTATTACATTCAGGATCAAAATTATGCATGTTGCAATACAAAGTATTAGTACAATTAGAATTAGCTGTTGACTTATCATGTTCAAAAAAATTTAAATTTTCCTGTGTAGCAGTGAACATGTTAAAACATTTCCCCATACAAACACAATTTTTGTTATGAGATACAAAAGGACAAGCTTCTTCACAACAATTATGCTCATTATAGCAAGGCACACATATATTTTTATCAAAATAACTCTTAAAACAGTTTGAAGTAGGTAAAAAGTCCTCTTCACTATTAAGATTCACAGGTAAGTTATTTATAGAACTTTTGTTTATATAGCAAGTAGAATAGGCGCATAAGCAGCATTGTTTGGAGCAACTTGAGTTAGTTGAGCTTTTATGTACACAAAACTTATAATTATTATTAGTACAGTCGCACACAAAATTGGTTTCATCTTTCTTGTCACACAGGTTAATATTTTTATCAGATGAACAAACTCTGTTATGAGGAATCCAATTTCTAAAACAAATCTGGCAGTTATTTGAAATGGGGCATGCATCAGTAGTGTTTTTATTTAATTCTGAATGACTTAAATTAGGATTTAAGTTAGCAGAACAATTTTTACTAGTGGATGCCTCATTCTGAGAAATTGTTTTGTAGGGACTTTTGTCATGACCAGTACTATTTTCATTCAAATTATAATTTGAGGATAAACTTAAGCACTGAACACCCGTTTCTAAGGAATGCACACTGTAGAAAGTGTCTTTGTTTGTTTCACCACTATCCAACACCTCCGGTGTAAAGTTAGTTTTGGGATGGAGCTCACCTCGGCTTGCCAACTTACGGCATTGGTCCTTGAGGTGCCCATACTTCTTGCAGTATGAACACTGGGTGCGCTGCTTCTTGAATGCCCCAGAAGGCTCCTGGGGTGGCTGTGGTGAGGTCGTCGGCTTAGCTGCACCGGGATGATGTTGACCTGTGGGAGCGGGGGTATGAAGCGGGGGCGGGGCGGCGCTCACGGCGGTGGGCTGCAGGCGCGGGGGCGCGGCGGCGGCTGGCGGCCGAGCGCTCTGGGCCTTGGCTCCTCGCTCGATGAGAGTAGGCTTTCTCTCCCCCTCGCTAAAGGAATCCTCAATATTCCGGGCGTGGCGAAGAAGCTCCGTGAATTAAGAAAATTCCTCTCTCCGAAGTCGTTGTCGAATGCGGTTGTGCAGGAGACCGTAAGTTATGTCTAGCTCTGCCTTTTCCGATATATCACCTTTAGGTAGCCTCGCCAGCAGGGCGCGCACACGCGCGACAAACATGTCTGTGTTCTCACAGCTCTGCGGCGTTGCGAAGATATCTAAATATATACGGTGAGGCGGGCGGCGGTCACCGAAAGCACTGATTAAGTTCTCTTTAACCTGTTTCCACGATGAGATAGTGTGTTTAAGCCCTTGCCACCAAGTAGCTGCTTCATTGGAGAATAACATTGCTAGGCCTCGGATTATATTCACGTCTGTGACCTGTGCGCACTCGCAATAGCTTTCAACAGCATCTATGAATGCCTCCACAGATTCATTTGGCCGACCGCTGAACGTTGATGTGCAGCGGACCAGCGTCCCTTGACTGGCACCCAAGAACGATGGAGCAGGTGTCGAGGAGCTCGCTCGATGGTTGAAGGCAGATTCCACGACGGACTCTAAGACTTCTTTGAAGGACTCGGTCTGAGACCTCTGAAGCGAAGCTATTAGTGACGCGATGCCCTCGGGGGTGAAGGTCATCTCGGCGCCACCGGCACCTGTTGAAACGTCGGCGGAGGGGCGCGCGTCGGCGTCCGCGCCGGCAAGGCCTCGCGGGTCGCGCTCGCGGCGGCGTCCTCTGTTGACGTCATCATCGGTATGAGCGGGGGACTCATTGTCCCTGCCCCCTAGGCGATCCATGCTGCGGGTTATCGGCATTGCACAGTTTTAAACAATCTATAATATCACAGTTTTGCGCTTTAGTTTTTTCACTATAGCTGATGCTATGACGCCATTTTGCTGGGCGGTGAAAACTTGCAATTTCACGTTGTGCGCCACTTATTGTGGATGGTAGAGTTCTCAGGGTTTAGAATAATAGTCGTAAGTATGTCCAAAATGATATTATTGCAATTTTCACACAGGCTTTCACAGTAATTTACACAGAAATTCAAATTAATCGGCAAAACAGTACAAATAAAACCTCGCGCGTTCACTGCGGTTGTACGAGAGAGAGATCAACACCAAGGAACATATACTCACCTACGGCGAATCAACACATGAGCTGTCAATGTCACAGGTCTATCATATCGGCCGCGTTCTGAATATAACGCGCTGGCATTCGACCGCGAGTAGAGCGGGCGGGCAATTCGAATCGGTTTACTATAACTTTTAAAATGTATCCCACTAAACTGTTCACTTACATAAATTATAAATGCGAAAGTAAGTTTATTTGTTTGTCCTTCTTCCACGCAACGGATGGACGTGATTCTTTCTACAGAAACTATTCACTATACACAAACGTGATTAGTGATATGATAACTGATAGAATGGGACAGTATACGTAAGCTACAGTTCTTCCTTCTAATATTTAAGAGCAAAGCTCGTGGATGGAGCAATCTGCAATTGTTCCTGTCTTCAGCTAGCATCTTGACCTCCCAATTCGACACGATAGCGAACTTATCCTTCATTAGGTATAGAATACTTCGGCCTCATCCTCGAGATTAGCATTATGTAATAGTAACGCCTAGTGTACGCCATCCGAGCACTCATTTGAGAGTAGATTCCTGTTTATCTCTATGAAAAAAAAGAGGGTAGGACGAGCCTACCACCCGTCAAACCCGCCATGTCTGTTCATTCGCTTTTTAGTGCTTCGCCACTCCGCACGACACAGTGATCTATTGAAATAGTGTTAAAATAAAAAGTGATCTAATATTAAAAAGTGTTAAAACAAAGTGTTCTATAAAAACAATGTTAAAATAAAGTGATCTATTGAAGTAGTGTTAAAAAAAAAACCGAACAAGTGCGAGACTGACTCGCACGCCGAGGGTCCGTACAAACAAACAATAATAAGAATGTTCAATCTGAATTTAAGAAAATCATATACTTGCATCGATATGGGAGACATTAGATAAGGTTACTCGCTCTGTTTGTTTCTGAACCAGCGTGTTCGTCTTGCGGGGGCTGAAGCGGGGTGAAGAGGGAGGCATGTATTTAAACAAATATCGCCGTTGTGTGATAAGCTTAAGGTTTATGTATTTAATGTTATCTACAAGCGACATCTAGCGACGAGTAGGGAGGCATGTATTTAATTAATGTTATCTGCTAGCGACATCTAGCGACGAGTAGCGTAGCATCACTATAAAATGACAAAATATTCATAAAATAACAAGAAAAAAGTGATAAGAAATGTTGCTGTTAGTTTTGTTCTTTATTTTTTTTATTGTTTAAGCACATTTCACTGCACTGTAAGACATATTTTCATTTAAATACGGGATGTTTACTCGTCGCTTGTCAGATTGCGAATGGTGCGCGAAAAGGCGGCGCTACTCAACATAGGGGAGCAAACCACTATTAGCGACTACGCAGTCGGGCAGTATTAACCTCATCTAATGTCTCCCATATCGATGTATACTTGTTATAGATTTCTCCGTAACCTATAAGTACGGAACCCCAAAAATTCCAAGGTATACGACGGGGATCTGAGAGGCGCAGTTAGGTTGCTCACGTCAGATTGCAGCTTGGCGGCAGCGGATAACAGCACCCTTGCTAGTCTGCAGGACAAGCACCCTGCTCCGATGTGACCGGTCATACAACCCACGGGACCAGAATCTCCCACTTGCCGACTTACGGTCACCAGCAAAGATGAAGCGGAGACCTTGGGCTCTTTTAACGCTAGCTCTGCGGCGGGGTTAGACGGCCTACGTCCGCAACACTTGAAGGAGATGGTGGCTGTTTCGGCGGGAGACAATGGTCCCCGATTACTGGAGTCGTTGTGCAAGCTGTGTAACTTCCTTTTAGAGGGCAAGTTGTGCAGCACGGTGTGCCCTTTTCTTTATGGTGCGTCTCTGTGTGCATTACACAAAAAGGACGGGGGTATAAGGCCAATTGCTGTGGGGAGCGTTATACGCCACCTGGTGGCAAAGCTGGGGTGCCGTGCAGTGCGCGACGAAATAGCAGAATTACTGCGACCGCACCAGCTTGGCTTCGGCACCCCACTGGGCTGTGAGGCGGCGATACATGCCACTCGCCTATTCCCAATGGACCCAAAGCAGACAGGTGATGTAATTTTGAAATTAGACATCAATAATGCCTTGAGAGACATGATGCTGGCTGAGGCAGGGGATAAAGTCCCTTCATTAAGCCCTTTCCTCTGCCAGTATTACGCCTCTCCAAGCGGCCTAAATTTCAACGGCCACAGAATTGCATCACAGGTCGGCGCGCAGCAAGGCGACCCACTCGGGCCTCTATTGTTCAGCCTGGCAATCAACAACGTCTTAAAAATCTCTAATGCTCCTATGGACTCATGGTGATAGGCCGTTGAATGTATTTTTTGAATTTGCAATAATTTACATACCTCTTCCATCGTTGATGATATGAACTCCGTCCCGCGATCTGAAGCTATGACTTTTGGTATACCGTACCTTAAAATAAAGTTATTAACTAATGCTCGAGCTACACTAACTGTGTCCTTACGGTGCAGTGGATACGCCTCCACGTACTTACTTAATTCGCACTGAACAGTAAGAATGTATGAATATCCGTCGTTATCAGCATCTAAAGGCCCAACTATATCTATAAATACCTTTTCGAAGGCTGAAGTAGCCGTTGTGGTGACCACCATAGGCTCCTTTGTTGTACGCAAGTACTTCATAGTTTGACACTTCTTGCATTTTCTAACATAATTTCTGACGTCATTTTCTAAACCTGGCCAGTAGTACTTACTCTTAATGCTGTTCACCATTCTACGTACTCCAGCATGTCCACTCGTTGGTAAAAGATGATAGTCATTTAAAATTATAGTTTTTTCGTTTTTGTCATTAATGCTTTTAACATTTCTCAATATATTTATGCGCGGACCGGTCCATTCTATATTATTTTTTATTTCATCGCATAAATCTTTTATAAACATCGCGTTTCCTTCATTTTTTATCTCATCTCATCTCACTAATATTATAAATGCGAAAGTATGGATGTTTGTTTGTTTGTCAGTTTGTTTGTTTATTTGTTTGTTTGTTTGTTCCGCTTTCACGCCGAAACTACTGAACGGATCTGGATGAAATTTGGTAGGTAGATAGATAAAGCACTCGACTAACACATAGGATACTTTTTATCCCGAAAAACTTAAGGGTTCCCGAAGGAATGCTTAAAAACTACAAATTACTAGATTCTGAAGTCCACGCGGACGAAGTCGCGGGCGGAAGCTAGTCATGCATAATTCTTCAATATTTATTTCTTTACAAAAATCACTTAACTTATTCGCAAATACGGCTCGCGTGAAGTGCGACTTATAGTTAAGGTTTATGTATAGAGTCAGCTGACTTTCTATGTACGCAAAGCATTCTTTTTCTTTAGTTACTTTATTTTGCATCCTTAACTTGTGTAATTCATTACCTATAATAAATTTTAGCTCGACAGAGTCGTATGGTTTTCTTAGTATTTCCGTAACCTTCGGTTGATCAGGCCTTAGATTGTTGGATATACTAGGAGAACTCGTAATCTGGGAACTACTCAAATTTGTTTTATTTTCTTCTACAATTTTTTTTCTTTGACGTCTAGTCATAACCATTGTCATTATTTTGTTATTAAGATTTTTTAATTCTTCTGATGTTATGGTCACCCTACTCAGCGCGTCCGCTACCGCGTTATCTTTCCCTTTAATGTAAACAATTTTATAATCGTATTCTTCTAACTGTATCCTAAATTTTATTAGACGGCTTGAAGGGTCTTTCATTCCAAATAAATATATTAAAGGTTTGTGATCTGTCATGATACTAAAACTTTTCCCAAATAAATATGGCCTAAAATATTTGACACTCCACACTATTGCTAGCAGTTCTTTTTGAATGACTGGATAATTTAATTCTGCTTTGTTTAAGGGTCGGCTCGCATATGCGACGGGTCTCAAATCTTTGTTACACAATACTGAACCTATCGCTGTCCCTGATGCGTCAGTTTGCAGAACGAATTCGTTATCTTCTGAAAAATCGGGATACTGTAAGATAGGCGGTGAGGCTATGGCTTTTTTCAAAATTTCAAATGATTTTTCGCATTCTTCTGTCCAAATAAAAGCTGCATTTTTACGACAAAGTTTATTCAATGGTAAGGTTATTTCCGCGAATGAGGGCACAAAATGCTACAAACCTACGTACTTCATCGGAATTCCTCGGTTTTGGGTAATTTTCAATAATTTTAATTTTTTCTGGATCCGGGAGAACTCCTTCTGCAGAAACAACGTGTCCCAAATACAATAGTTCCTTTTTCAAAAATTCACACTTTGTTGAATTTATTTTCAAGTTGACCTTTCGCAGTCTTTCAAATACGTCTATTAAGTTTTTATTATCAGATTCCAATGAACGGCCAAAAATTACTATATCGTCCATGTAAACAAAACATTTTTCATATGTAAGCCCTGATAAAGCTATAGACATTACACGCGAAAATGCACTGGGACTTATTTTAAGTCCCATGGGTAAACGCTTCATTTGATATTGCCCGGAATTAGTAGTAAACGCTGTGACCTTCCTACTAGGTTTATCTAACATTGATTGATAATAGCTTTGTTGCAAATCAAGATGACTGAAATAAATAGCACCAGTGAGAGAATCAAGGATTTCGGTGATATTTGGTAAGGGAAATTTGTCATGTTCGAAAACCTGATTTAATTTTCTGTAGTCAATTACTAATCTCCATCTTTTCTTGTTATTATTATCAGTTTTCTTTGGAACTAATAAAATAGGACTATTGCATTCACTGTTTGTTGGTTCTATGATGTCATCTTCTAGCATTTTTTGAACTTGTTTACTAATTTCGGGTTTTAACGATTCAGGTAGTCGGTATGGCTTTGTATAAATTGGCTGCGTGTTTGGTTTAACCGCAATGCTTTGTTTTAAAATGTTTGTTGTACCTAACTTATCTCCTTCTATGTAAAATATGTCGGAATATTTCGCGCAAATACTTTGAATGGATTTTTTCTCATCTGGATTTAAATGACTCAAGTTCAAGGACTCTAATACTTTAACTACTCTATCTACCTTATTTTTTGATTTAATGAAACTACATTGTTCATAATTTTGTAAAAGGTCAATTTCTGGTTCAAAAATTGGAAGTTTGATATCTTTGTCACCTGTATTCATAATTTGGATGGGAATCACTCCACCTTCGGATTTTACTATACTACCTGCCAAAAATAAATTTTCACCTAACTCTTTCGCAAACACTACATATTCTTTGCCGAAGTCTAAAGTACATTTTAATTTAATAAAATGTATTGATTCGGTTCGTGCAGGTATTTCCAAAAACATTTTGTTTTCTTTACATTCCGTTCTATTAATGCAAAGCTAACTCGTTAAGCGGTAAATTAATATTCGCGTCATAAGTTCTTAGAAAGTCTAGTCCGATAAGTCCGTCAGAGTCACAAGGCATTTGATCGAGTACATGGAACTTATGATTGAATAACGCTCCGTCATGACTTTGTAGCGTAAGGCAAACTATGCTTCCCGTGTGAATCTGTCCTCCAATGCCTTTGATTACAGTGGAACTTTTTTGTAATACGATATTGCTTGGAACTTTGTCTTTGGATATTACAGACAAAGTTGCACCCGTGTCTAAAAGAAATGAACATTCTTTGTCATTTACTAGGAAATTTACATTATCTAAACCCTGGCATGTCAAAATTTTATGCTCGAAAAAACTGGTGTTCGTCATTTAATTGGGAGGAGGTATTACTTATCTCGTTTTCATGTTGGTCAAAGCTATGCTCCGCTGTGTACATTCTCTGATAATTTCCACGGCCCCCTCGGGTACTACGATGCCCTCGGTAATTTCCACGCGAAGATAACGTCGAACGTCCTAGATTATAATTCGGAGGGTTACCTTGATTATTTGGGTTCGTGTTTCTATTACGCCAAACTCCTGGGCGGTAAGACCCGCGATAATTCTGCCAACCTCGGTTAACAGACCTCCATTGTCCAAATCCACGCGTTGGTCGTTGATTTACTATTCTAGTTGACTTACCTCTCATGTTCATCACCACACCTCCGGAGTATGACGGTTGTGCCACCTCTTCATCCTCTGCTGCTCGGATTGCATCTCTGAGCTGCGTATAGTTACGCGCTGCGATGATAGTGCTGCGGCGTTTATTTCTTAATCCATCTGCAAATTTCTTTATTGCAAGGTTTTCATTTATTGGCCTCAGAATTTCACTAGCCCTGGGATTATTGTCTGCTTGTGAAATTGTGAGCTCAACAAACAGTTCTTCGATCTTATCACCATAGTCCTTTATCGACATATTATTTTGAGTTACATTGTTTAATTGCATGAGCAACGAGTTTGCTGATTTTTTTGTTATCAAAAACTTTTTAATATCACTGACCAAGTCAGCTACCGTTGCGTAATCAGATTTTAATTTTAATTTGGCATTTTTATTTAATCTTGTTTTGATCACAAAGGAAATCAGCAATTTCTTATTTTTGGGCGCAGTTAAAGTACTATCTATCATTTCTATCCCTTCAATTATTCTTGCTACTGTTTCTTCTTTATTATCCATTACAGGAATTAAATTTCCCGCAGTGCGTAAATCAAAAGATTCCGCCATTTTTATTTCTTTTTCAGTTTTTTCACAACTTATTACTGAACTAATACTATCACTATCGCTATCACTATTACTGTCACTATTACTATTTTCTTCACTATATTTTATTATTTTTATGTATGCATTCTCAATGCTATCGATCAACACTTTAACATCTAATAGCGTTTTTTTATCTATCAAGGTTAAAATATTTTTGTATTGCTCATAGAAATCTCTAGCAATTTTAACTTTACTTAATACTTTCTCCTTATACTTCAAACGTCTTTTAGGACCTAATTTTCTTAAACTTACCAAAATAGTATGTATTTCATTAAAAATAAGATTTATTTCTTCCATGGACTATGACAAACAAGCAAGTAGGCTTCGCAATTAATATTATCTAACTTAAACTTACCGTTAAAATCTAGAGGCACTGTGAATTTCACCGCATTGTTAATTTTTTTTTATCACTTAACACTCACTCACTTTCCTTTCCAATTGACGTTCCTCAAGCTGGGACCTCGTCAGCTTCCTGCGGTGCTCTGCGCCCTGACAGACGCATCTGGATGCGCCGGAAAAATGCCGCGTTCACCTCGCGTTGTATGAACTGTTTCTGCCCTTTTTTATACTTCACATAGAAGTAGTACAACACTCCACCAGCAGCCATTGCTAGTATGGTGGACAGCAAGATATTATTGGTATAAATGTGTCGATCGGAGCCATCGGCAGCATTGCTGCCTGCCGCATTTTGCGTTATTATCACCTCTTTTTCTTCTTGTTTGTTGTAGGACTTGCCGTTGCCCATTTCACAAAACAAACAGAATAGCTTCACAAAACAGTTTTTAAACAGCTTTTGAATGAAGAAAAGTTTTTTTTTTTTTTGTTTATCAAAGTTGTAAATTAATTTTATAAGGTTTGTATATTTTGTTGGTAAAAATTGTTCTAAATAGCACTTTTGTCAAAAAAAAAAAATTGTTCAATAAAATCACTTGATTTCACTCCGAGTACGGGTACGATACGTGCAGTCGCGAACCAGATCGATGAGAACAGTTCCAGTCTCACGGTCGAAAAACGCTGATGCTAGCGTCTAGCCATGTCGTCGCGCCACTGTTATCCGATACCTACATCGCAAGCCCAGCGCCTGCGCATGGCAGGGTCGCCATGTGGCGTGGAAACTAGGGGCTTGGAGTGAAACGACTGTTTGCGGCGAAAGACACTTTGATAATGCATCAAATGAAATACTATAATAGTGCACAATAAAATGGTAGAGTAAATAACAACACACTACAAGATACTGGACCGACAGTCATTTTCCCTTTTAGGGTCACCCGTCTTCCAAGATGCAGTACCAGCGGCCCTCCAACACAAGACAGAGTTGTTTGCCGATGGGAAGAAAAATCTTCAATTTTTGCCCTTACACTTTTCCGCTGCTGCCTCTCTGTGCCCAAGCTGATGTATATTTTGAGAACATCTTCAACGTGGCTATACCCGAATGAGGTTTCCGAACTGGACGAGGACATTAAAGCTACTTTGGAGCTCATCCTCAACGTTCACCTCAGCAAGAGCCAGTGGTCCCACCCAAGCATCGTTTCCGATCCGCCACGGGGGTTTGGGCGTTAGGACGAAAATACAACAGAGCGGCGCGGCGCCGCAACGCTGAAATCGGCGGCACGCGTTGCGCCGCACCGCCGAACGCAGCGTTGCGCGGCACGCGCGCCGTGCCGCTCGTATCCGCGGCGCACACCGCTCCTAGCCGCGGCGCGCAACGCTCGTACCCGCGGCGCGCAACGCTCGTACCCGCGGCGCGCAACGCTCGTAGCCGCGGCATGCGCCGCTCATATCCGCGGCGCGCACCGCTCGTATCTGCGGCGCGGCGGCTCATTTAATGTCCACAGTTTCTGTAGGTCGGAAGCTTGTTGCTTGAAGCGGGTTCCGTAGCCAAATGGCAAAAACGGAACCCTTATGGATTTGTCATGTCTGTCTGTCTGTCTATCCGTCCGTATGTCACAGCCACTTTTTTCCGAAACTATAAGAACTATACTGTTGAAACTTGGTAAGTAGATGTATTTTGTGAACCGCATTAAGATTTTCACACAAAAATAGAAAAAAAAAACCAATAAATTTTGGGGGTTCCCCATACTTAGAACATTAAGAACTTAGGACTCGCCCATGAAGGGTTCCGTAGCAGCAAGTAACATAATATAAAAGATCTTGTAGTTCGTTGTAGGTAAATTGCGGTTTACGATTTATGACGTATTAAAAAAAACTACTTACTAGATCTCGTTCAAACCAATTTTCGGTAGAAGTTTGCATGGTAAAGTATATCATATATATTTTTTTGTTTTATCATTCTCTTATTTTAGAAGTTACAGGGGGGACACACATTTTATCACTTTGGAAGTGTCTCACGCGCAAACTATTCAGTTTAGAAAAAAATGATGTTAGAAAAAATTTTTGAGTTTCAGTTCTAAGTATGGGGAACCCCCAAAATTCATTGATTTTTTTTCTATTTTTGTGTGAAAATCTTAATGCGGTTCACAGAATACATCTACTTACCAAGTTTCAACAGTATAGTTCTTATAGTTTCGGAAAAAAGTGGCTGTGACATACGGACGGACAGACAGACAGACAGACATGACGAATCCATAAGGGTTCCGTTTTTGCCATTTGGCTACGGAACCCTAAAAACAAGCGTGCGACCTACAGAAACTGTGGACATCATATCGTCCCTCGCACCACTAAGTCACGTATCTCAGTTTTTTGATGATTTGAGTTAGGACTGCCACTGGCTTCCTTGGGTCGTTCTCTATGTTTTCCTTTAACTCACGCTTCTGTATGAATAGTGGTTCTCATGATATTGGTATTTACATAGTTAACGTATCTCATAAAAATCCAGGAAAAAATTCAACTAAGTGACGTAACTCACTTAGGGTTTTTAGTCAAAACCTGTTTTAAGACTTTGATAAAATATTATATCGTATCTCATATAGGATTTTTAGTGAAATGTTATTTACTTAGGCAATGAGATACGATACGATATTATTGGGTTGGCTAATAATTTTTTAGCCAAGGAATCTCGATTTTACTAAAATTTTCTGGAAGTTTCTAGAACGTCATCAGGGGTGAGTATATAAAGAGCGGATCGAGTACTTGCTGTCAGTAATTATTACTATAAGTATCAGGGATTTAACAGTATCGAAAAAATGGATTTATCGCGATTACAAATTCGGACACTTCTACTTTATGAGTTCCGCCAGGGCCACGACGCCAAGACTGCGACTCACAATATATGCCATACGATGGGGGACGCTATTGTATCCTACGCTACAGCGAAAATTTGGTTCAGAAAATTTAAAGACGGAGATTACGACTTAGAAGACAAGCCTCATTCAGGCCGACCTGTGGACACGGATATACGAAGTTTACTACAACTTATTGAGGAAGATCCAAGACGTACAACACGGGAACTGGCTGCGGAGTTAGGGTGCGTTCATGGCACAGTAGAGAAGCATTTGCACGAGCTGGGAAAGGTATGGAAATACGGCGCTTGGATTCCTCATGAGTTGTCTCCACATCAGCTTCAGTGTAGGGTCGACGCTTGTCAATATTTACTCACGATGAAACGTAACTTCGAATGGTTGAAGCAATTGGTTACTGGCGATGAAAAGTAGGTAACGTTTGTCAACCATACACGAAAACGTCAGTGGCTCAGTGCAGGGGAAATGGGAGTTCCGATACTTCAAGGCGAATCTCATTCAAGAAAGATAATGCTGAGCTGCTGGTAGAATATCAAAGGGGTGGTCTACTGGGAGTTGTTGCCGGAGGGTTCTACAGTTAACGCCGAGGTATACAGTGAGCAGTTGGACCGCTTAGCGACTCGTCTATGTCACCAACAGGACCGTGTTTACTTTTTACACGATAACGCAAGACCACATACGGCAAAATGTGTTCGCCAAAAACTGCAGGAGTTTGGATGGGTTTTGCTAGTCCATCCTCCGTATTCACCTGACTTGGCCCCTACATATTATCACCTGTTTCGATCACTGGCGGACCATTTACAGGGGAAAAAATTCGATAGTAGAGACGACCTACAAAATGACCTTTCCCAATTTTTTAAGTCAAAATCACCAGATTTATACGCAAACGGAATTATGACCCTGCCTAGCAGATGGCAGCAAGTCGTCGATAATGATGGTGCATATATTTCATAAATTTGATTAAATTTCTTTTCTTCAGAATAAAATTTTGAAACATAAGTATGGAGTTAAAAAATTATTAGCCAACCCAATATTATACTGTTCTTTATTTTGGCGAGAGATAGACGGTTGGTTGATATGCTGTTAGGCCGCGGGTGCACTCATCTGATCCGGTCAGATCCGTCAGCCTGTCGGTCCTCTTAAAAACTGTTAGATGTACGCGGGTGCACTGGTCCGGTAAACTGTCGGACGGAAACAGTCATTCCACCGTTTTACAGCGCTGCTGCACTCATCCTATCCGGTCAGATTCGACAGCCAAGCCACGCCTACCTATCGGTTCTGTAAAAACCTGTCGGATGTACGCTGCTGCACTGGTCCGATAACTGTCTGATGAAAACAGATATTCCACAGCTCCGCCCGCTCCGCATAGCAAGCGTCGTCGTCGCTTTGAATAGTGTTGTCTATTGTACGAT
This sequence comes from Coleophora deauratella, assembly GCA_958295455.1. Taxonomy (NCBI): domain Eukaryota; kingdom Metazoa; phylum Arthropoda; class Insecta; order Lepidoptera; family Coleophoridae; genus Coleophora; species Coleophora deauratella. The sequence goes on along the minus strand of OY282409.1, from coordinate 3,610,454 downwards.
AGAAAATGTGCTCGACTTTTACACCAACTATTATAATATTATGTAATAATTTTTACTCGTATGTTTAGTTATATTTATAGCCCATAGGCATATTGTATGAATCTATACGTAAGTATTTATTTTTCACTATCTTCCGCCCGCGTGGACTTCAGAATTGTGTCCAAAAAGAAAGAAAATATTAAGATAGTGCCATCTAGTGACGAAGTGAAAATTTTGAGTTTTTAAGCATTCCTACGGGAACTCTTACGGGAAGTTACCTACCAAATTTCATCCAAATCCGTTTCAGTAGTTTCGGTGTGAAAGCGGAACAAACAAACAAACAAACTGACAAACATACAAACAAATTGACAAACAAACAAACATCCATACTTTCGCATTTATAATATTAGTGAGATGAGATTAGTGAGATTAAAAATGCATTACGCTTAAATACTTGGGTGGTAACAGAACCTAAACAAGTAAATATTAAAAACTGAAAATCTAAATATTTTACATAAGTAGATGCTTTACACATTTTCTTAAATAGTATTTTTCACTTAGTACAAAATACTATAATATATTCATACATACATATGCATTTGCATATTCAATAACTATACATTAAACCTTAATATAGTAAGTAAAAACATGTCGATAAATTATGCACAACACTTCTTTTCGTCCGGTAAGAATGTCAGCATCGGACTGCGTCGGATGAGTGCATCATCGTTCATAGAAAATGTACAGCGACTAGTAAGAGCCGATAAAATAAGAGCCGCTTTGAAAGTCATCGGTCCTGTAAACTGTCGATGTCGGATAAGTGCAGTAGTACTCATACCAAATGTACAGCGACTGAATCAGACTGTGACGTCATCTTCTGTCAGATCTGACCAGATCGGATGAGTGCAGCAGCGCTGTTAACCACAATGTAAGTGTCGTCGCGTCGTTGTTATTGAATAGTGTTGTGCCCAGTACATGTGTGCTTTGGGCTTTTAGCCAACACCAATTATTGAAGTTGTTGTTGTTAATACAGCGTAAAAGTATAAGTATACCTATGCTTGATTTATGATGTATTAAAACACTTGGTAGGTAACATAGGTAGGTAAACAAGTGTTTTAAGACATCTAAAATTGTGGTTTTCTCATAGAACTTTTCATATTAAAAATACCATATCATTACATGAAACTGCATATCGTCGGTGAGCAAACAACACCGCACAAGTTGATTTTTGCGTTTCCGATATGAGAGCCTTTGGATGCAGGTTTTAAACGCACTCCTATGTACCTATAAGATTTAGGTAAACATATCGGCCGATAAAAAGAAGTTATTAAAAAAAATAACACTACCTAAGTATTTTTTCTGTGCCACCACTAATCAAATAGTTTTTTTGGGTGACTTGTAAAGTAGGTAAAAATGACATACGCGGTGTTGTTTGCTCACCGACGATATTCTAAAAGTGTATGTTAATAGGTCCAAAGATAAAAACGAACCTTTTATTTTTTATTCAAAACGCATTACATTAAAATAAGAAGAGGCTTGGGTAGCTACAGTACAGAACCTAAATATGTAAATATTATTGAAAATCAAAGTATTTTTATCTGAGTAGATGCTTTACACATTTTCCTAAATCGTATTTTTTTCTATTAATACAAAATACCATAATAAACATACAAACATATGCATTTGAATATTCTATAAATTTATATTGATTTCTGTAGGTACCTATAAAACATTATCATATTAATATATATGTAAATCGATAACTAAAATCTAAATGTCGATGAAATATGCATAACACTTCATCTCGTCCTGTAAGGATGTCAGTGTCAGACTGTGTCGGATGAGTGCAGCACATTCATAGAAAATGTACAGCGAATAGTGAGACCGATAAAATAAGATCCGTTTTATAAGTCCGGTAAACTGTCGGAGTCGGATGAGTACACCCGCCCTCATACAAAATGTACAGCGACTGGAACGGACTGTGACATCATCTGTCGGATCTGATCGGACTGGATGAGTGCGCCCGCGCCTTTAGGATGTTTGCGGGGGGTGAACGACGGTGGCGCAGGGAAGTTCTGGCTAATTAAACTATAGAACTTGGTGATAAGTAGTTCTTTAATGATTTGTTATATTTTATTACATATAGGTTGAAAACATATATATTATATATATATTATGTAACAAACCTTTTATGTCGGAAATTTTCCTATTTTCATAATAAAACTAGTGTAACTGTAGGATCGTAAGTGGAAAATTATTCGGATATTGAAAAACAAAGTTTTCACAAAGTCTCGTATCTGTTTTCAAAAATCAAAAAAAATATTACAAATACAATTAAGTGAGTAGGTAATATATCAAATGAAAGCAGAAACTTTACTCTATATATAGGTATATTCGATTTATTTCAGCATGTCCTTGGAATTCAAATATAATAGAAGTTTGAAATTCCCTAACTGAAAAACGGTTGTTTTGAAGAACTTGCAAAAATGAGATACGTGAGTTAGTGGTGCGAGGGACGATATGAGCCGCCGCGCCGCAGATACAAGCGGTGCGCGCCGCGGCTAGGAGCGGTGTGCGCCGCAGCTACGAGCGGCGCGGCACGCGCGCCGCGCAACGCTGCGTTCGGCGGTGCGGCGCTACGCGCGCCGCCGATTTCAGCGTCGCGGCGCCGCGCCGCTCTGTTGTGTTTTCGCCCTTAGGCGAGTACGAGACACAAACCTTCCAGCTTTTTTGACCTCCTCCAGTGGGGTTGTCGGACTTGTCGCTAAAATAATCAAAGTACAGGGTGACAGTCTTGACATCCTTTTCAAGGGGGAGACCCTTATGGCCTGGTCCACCTTGTGTCCGTCCGCCGATCGCCCCGAAAACCCGGCCATTCAGCGCCAATGGGATGACCAAGTCTGCAATTGTCGAGCTGCCGAACTTTTGACGGCGGCATCGGGGGCTGAAGTCGCTCGGCTCAAGGCATGTTCTTGCCCAGAGTCGGGCACCTGGCTGCACGCCCTTCCTTCCCCCCACTTAGGCACTGCCCTCGACGATGGATCTTTGAGGGTGGCTGCAGCTCTCAGACTGGGGTGTGAAGTCTGTGAGCCTCACGACTGTAGGTGCGGAGCGCTGGCGGACGCTCGGGGCTACCACTACCACGGTTTGAGCTGCAGCAAGTCGGTGAAGCGTTGTCCGCGTCACCACTTGCTCAATGAGCTTATTCGCCGTGCCCTTGTGTCCGCCGGCGGCGTGCTGAGTTCCCTGGCGCCGCCTGGTCTGAGCCATGCTGATGGCAAGCGGCCCGACGGGCTGACATTAATCCCGTGGGAACGGGGGTGGTGCTTGGTTTGGGATGCGACGACGTGTGTTAGTACTTGAGTGCTTTCGCACCCTCCCATTTGACACGAACGACTCGCACAGCGGGTTCGGCAGCGGAGGGAGTGGGCTGCTGTGCAAAAACACACCAAGTACTCGCCTCTCGAGGGAAGATATATTTTCATCCCATTCGCGGTGGAGGTGAGCAGCGCATGGTGTGCGGAGGCCAAAAAGTTTGTGCGGGAGCTGGGGCGGCGCCCGGCGGCTCCAGTTCGTACCTGGTGCAACGCATCTCGCTGGCAATACAGCGGGGTAACGCTGCAAGTGTTATGGGCATATTTACACCAGCGGCGATCCAGGGCGGGATTTTTGACTAAGGAAAAAAATATACAAAATAAATAAATGTTGATATTACACAATGGTAAAGATCAGGAATAACAAATTAAAATATTTTATTAATATATTCATTTACTGAATAAAATTCATTTTCCAACAAAAGGTTTCTCAGTCGGCGACTAAACGTTTCGTCATTTTCCTCATCTTTTATGACTGCGGGTAGTCGCTCATACAATGACGGACCGACAACACGAGGGTTTTTGGTATCCGAGTCCGTCGAGTCACCCCACAGGATAATGCCATAAGACATTATCGAGTGGAAGTGAGCGAAATAAGCCTGCCTTAAGATCTTGGGGGACACAAGTGGACGCAGTTTCCGTAAGAAATACGTCGCGCCACTCAGTCTGTCGCAAAGTACCTGTACGTGCTGTTTCGGTCAGATTGGAGTCCAGGACAAAGCCCAAGTAACGACATTTGTCACTTAACCGGACTGATTATTTGGACAGGTGCATAGCTGAACAATATGACGTTAGATTTTGTGCTATTTAATATATACAGGGTGTTGTTTTGGTCGACAACGAGCTTTTCAGGGGTGATAGTATACATGACACTGATGCCAAAAAAATATAAAAATGGTACCTTAAATTTTCTTAAGAAAATCTTAGAAAATAATTATTTATGGTATCCTTGTTTCCTTGCGTAACGTATTTTAACAATGAATGGTTGCGTAGCAACGAGATGAGGTGTGCGGGGGTGCGAGAGGGGCCCCGGCTGTGGCAGCGGCCGCGGCGGCGCGAGCAGTCTGCCGCGTGCCTCCGCGCCGAAACTGCGTCTCATTTTACTTACGCTACGGCCTACGGCTATGATCAGGAACAAGTCTTTATTCAATAGTCAATAGTCGTGAACTGAGCGATGTAGATTTACATTTCGTGTGGTGTAAATCAAGTGGAGTGTGTGAGATTTGGATTGACGTCGCGCCGCCGCCGTAACGTGTTACGCAATAAAAACATTATTATTTACAAACTCCGCAAATCGTGTTCTTCCAAAAAACATCCCATGCTGAAGGTAGAGCCTAAAGTAGACAAGAGTTCAAGGAAGAAGCTATCTTGGAATACTTCTCCCGACAGCCACGTTCATTTAAGTGTCATTGACCTTTTTATAGGAAAATACGTGAATGAGCCGGCCGTCATTGACTGACTGCGCCAACATGCGTTTTGATAATTTTGGGAAAATTTTTATGTAATTTTTTCAGTAGAATCAAGTTATTAAAAAATATATTATAGGTATATTCGAACAAGTATTTTTTGTACTTTCATCCCTTAGAAGGCCGTTGTCGACCAAAACAACTCTCTGTATATACCGGGTGATTATAAAATGTTTGGCAATATTTTAACTGTGGCTTCTACTCATCAAACTGAACAACTTTCCCCAGTTATGGCCAAAAGCAAAAAAAAATGGACTTCCCATACAAAGTTCATCAACGAGCTGACGGATTTGTATGAAGAGTCAAATTTTTTTTTTGCTTTTTGAGTATGAGTTTCTTCGGGAAAGTTGTTCAGTTTGATGAGTAGAAGCTACAGTTAAAATATTACCAGACATTTTTTATCACCCTGTATATTTAAGCCATTCAGAGCAGTCTGTGGGACTGTTTCGCTCGGCTCACATTATAAAAATATCAGGGATAGATAGAACCTTTCATACCCCTACTCACAGGGTGGCTAAAAACCACTCTGCGTCATCAAACAAGGTCAGCACATAATCAGCATTGGACAGAGCTGGAGATCTGTAGACAGGCTAGACAAGCACTACCGATGACCAACCCTAGCTTGTCCAGAAAACTCCTGAGCTTGGGGAGGCTCCAGCTCCGGAAGGTGACAGCGGTCATCACTGGCCACGGTTACTTTAACAAACACCTGTTCACTCTAGGTATCACCGACAGTCCCCTATGCCGAGCGTGTATAGAGACCGAAGAGACAGCTGCTCACATTCTTCTAGAATGCAAAGAGGTAGCAGAATACAGGGTGAAACACCTCAAGGACCCGAGGACACTCCCGGAAGTCGTCGGCAACCTGCGGAGGCTACTGGGCTTCCTGGAGGAGCTGGGCTGGCAGTCAGGGTGCACCTGTCGCCTGGTTGTGGAAACCAGCCCGTCCTTACAATTACAATAACAATTACGCGTGTGCGTGTATCTAATAAGTTACACGCGATCCGCGCGACAAGTCGTTTGTCTATTGATTAGACATGGGCGCCGCGCCGGCGCGGCGCGGTCGCGCCGATTTGTTCACGCCGCCGCCGCCGCCGACTCTTTCGAAATTCACGCCGACCAGATCAAGCAGCAAGTAATTTTCGTTAAATTAAATGTAGTTTTTTTCAACATGCAGTACGGTACCGCACCTCATATCATTTAGAGCAGATTGCAGATGCAAACAGAGAAAGAAATCGATTCATGCGTGGAGATACAAATCACAACTCGTATGGCATTTCTCTGACCGCATCAACGAGTATGTAAATTCTAATTGCCCTTATTTTACACAAAAATGTTAGAGATACCTGGCATCACCCAATTTCAAAGAATAAGTTAACTTTAATCCAAATCGATCCGACATCGACACTATAACGAAGATATCTTTAAACCGTGGGAGAGCCATGCTTCGGCACGAATGGGCCGGCTCGACCGGAGTGATACCACGGCCTCACAGAAAACCGGCGTGAAGCAACGCTTGCGTTGTGTTTCGTCGAGTGAGTGAATGTGTGGCGTATGGCCTAACCTTCCCGAGTTATGGGAAGAGACCCGTGCCCCTGCAGTGGGTACGTAATGGGTTGTTAACACACCCACTCCTCTGAAGGTTGGAGATTCTACACTCGAAGTTGTTGACGAATATGTATATCTGGGACACACAGTCGAGCTAGGTAGGTCCAACTTCGAGAAAGAGATCAATCGTCGAATCCAACTCGGCTGGGCAGGGTTCGGGAAGCTCCGCTCCGATATCTTCACGTCCAACCTACCGGAGTGTCTCAAGACTAAAGTCTTTGACCAGTGTGTGTTGCCAGTGATGACATATGGATCCAAGATATGGTAACTTACTATGGACTTCATAAGAAGGCTCAAGGTCACCCAAACGGCAATGGAGCATGCCATGCTTGGAGTTTCCCTACGTGATCGAATCAGGAATGAGAAAATACGTTTAGCCCAGTCATCGAGGAGTTTCTTTGTATGGAGACCCCAACATTAATTTCTCTGTCAATGAAACTTTGCACGATTGTGAAGGATAGTGTATAGATGGAAGATGACAAAGAAGCCAACAGATTTTGTGGCTGGAAGTAAGTGTTTTATTATTATAATTGCATTTAAAATTCGGTGGATAATTGCTCGATCGAATATTTCTGTACTATTCGTTAGTAGTAACTTAATGGCACGCGTATGTAATAGTATCCAAAACTTTTTCGACTTTTGTGACGCTTAAGTTAAGCAAAACTTGATTTTTCGATTTTACTTCCGATGAATAATTTCTCAGTTAATTTTTATTTTTCAGTATACTTTAATATCTTATTGGACATCTTTTTGTATAAGTATCCAAAAGATTTTCCTTTAAGATCATAGCATAATAGTTTTTATGCAATAATTATTTATGTAAAATTTTTCAGTCCATTTTTATTTATTTACATGATACATAATAATAAATGTAAAAGGTATTTCAGGTTATCCAATAAAATTTCGATACATTAAACTCATATGTATAAAGCGTCACACACGTACGTAAGGTCACGCGACCCGTTTGCCGGCCGCTACCCATTTCCGACCTTTTCGCACTTTATTTTGTATAATAATAGTTTCAAAAAAAATGCTTGGATTCGTTTGATCTGCACAAAATTCAAGCGTATGTAGGTATTCCACAGACAAAAAACCTCACTAAAAGGCTGTTAAATATAGATTACAAAAACATCAACATCAAATAACTTGTTAGGTACCTATTAATAATGAAAAAAATATTATACGTACAGCGGCGTTCAGCGCCATAGTACGAAAGCTAAAAAATACAATAAAATAATATAAAAACAAAAATAAATCTTTTTAATCAGAGATGTTGCTAATATCCGCATCCGCATCCATAAATATTCCGCATAAATTTTGACATCCGCAATATTCAATGCGGATTTTTATGCGGATACGGATCTAGAACAACATAGCTAATTATTGTAATATTTAATTTCAGGTTTGTAATTTTATGAATTATTAATTGTAATTATTAATATAAATAATCAATAATAATTGTATAATTAATAACAAAAGCTCTATTAAAAATATTTTTTATTCATATTTATAAACCAGTATATTTTCAAGTTAGTACCAAAGTACATTATTACACCAAAAGGCAGCAAAGTTACTGAAATAAAATGGTCCATGTTTTTAACTTTCAGTACTTTAATAATTTAATAAAAAAAAACAAGGATTAGTATCATTATTTAGAGTTCCGTACACAAAGTCAACGGGACCCTATTAACTGTCCGTCTGTCCGTCTTTAACCGTAATAGATCGATAGCTGTAATTTTCACAGTGTGTATTTCTGTTGCCACTATAACAACAAAGGCCGGCAACGCACTTGTAACTCCTCTGGTGTTGCGGGTGTCTATCGGCGGCGGCGGTAATCGCTTACCATCAGGTGATCCATCTCCTCGTTTGTCAGCTATGCCATAAAAAAATTAAAAAAACTTAAAAATTAAAGAGGCTGGTAGGGTGACACCAGAAACGTAATTTTGGTGGAATTCCAAATATTGTACGATGGTACGAAACCCATCATGCGCGAGTCTGACTCGCACTTAACCGGTTTTCATTTATTTATGCCCATACAAACCCATACAAAGGACTATGCAAAAAATTATACGATGGGGGTTTATTAAAATATACGAGAATAGTTATTTGTTCAACGTTAAAGTTCAAAGTTATTTTTGCTTCGAGTGCTAGCTTTAAATCACGAACTAGCGAAGTAGTCTGGAATTGAATCACGAGCGTAGCAAGTGAGTGATTTAAAGGCACGAGACATATAAATGACCTGCTTTCGTGTTAAACATACAACTTTCGAACAGCGAGAAAAGCAAAATCGTAGTTGATTAAATTCTCTTTGAAGACAATATAGTTTTTTATTATAATGTTTTTAATTTAGACTCAAAAATTTAGAGGTTGCGTTCGGAAACTGCGCTACCTTACATTTTAAAAAAAACTTAAGATGCAACACAAACATGATATTTTCATTCATGTTTACTAGTAGGTAAGTACATATTTATTTTAAATATTACGTCTTTAAAAATGCAATAACAGAATTTATAAACTTAAATTTCATTAAATAACATATAACATTGTGAGTCTATGAGTTAAAACGCTTGCTACGTCAAAATGAGTTTCTGATCGAACCATCGCTCATATATTTTTCAGCGCCGCGTGAAAGGTGTTGTTCGAAATTCGAATCACTTTTTCTCACGCCCAAAGCAAAAACAACTTTTGCTGCGAGTTTTCAGGGACCAAAGGCACTCTTTTCATGCTGGACAGATGAAAAACTATTTATTAATCTGTTAACTCAAAGCAGCTTTTTGCTGCGAATGTTAGTTAAAGTGTTCGAATTTCGAACACCAGCTTTTATCACTATCGTGTAAAGTTTTCTAGCTGGTAGAGGTGAAAAGTTGTATGTTAAAACAACAACTTTCTACAACTACTCATGAATCTAAACAAATTTCCCGCAAAAAAAATTTTGGTTTCCTCATACTAATTGATCAAATGAGCTTCCAAATTTGTATGGGAAATCAAATTCGATTTGCATGAAAACCCCACGTCTGCGGCGGATGTCGTCATAGCAAAAAAATACATCGGGCTGCACAGATGTATTGACTGAGATACGTTTGGAATCTGTTGGTAGGTGGGGACGATTTTTTTGTGTAGTCCTTTTCTCTAAAAAAATATTAAGATTCGCATCCGCGGATAAGCCTTTAAATATCCGCATCCGCGGATTTCAAAGGCTCTGCATCCGCAACCATCTTGTACGATCACTTGTCCTATCCGAGCACTTGACCGAGCACTCGCCTGAGCACTTGACCGAGCACTTGCCCAAGCACTTTACCGAGCACTTGACCGAGCATTCGCCCAAGCACTTGACCGAGCACTTCACCGAGCACTTGTCGGAGCACTTGACCGAGCACTTGCTCGGTCAAGTGCTCCGACTCGGTAGGTTAAGTGCTTGGGCGAGTGCTCGGTCTAGTGCTCGGGTGAGTACAAGCGCACAAGTGCTTGGGTGAGTGCTCGGTCAAGTGTTCGGTCGAGTGCTCGGTCAAGTGCTCAGTCAAGTGCTTGGGTGAGTGCAGGTCAAGTGTTCGGTCGAGTGCTCGGTCGTGTGCTCGATCAAGTGCTTGGGTGAGTGCTCGGTTAAGTGCTTGGGTGAGTGGTCGGTCAAGTGCTCGGGCGAGTGCTCTGTCAAGTGCTCGGTCGAGTGCTCGTTCAAGTGCTCGGTCAAGTGCTCAGGCGAGTGCTTGGGTGAGTGCTCGGTCAAGTGCTCGGTCAAGTGTTCGGTCGAGTGCTTGGTCAAGTGCTCGGGCGAGTGCTCTGTCAAGTGCTCGGGCGAGTGCTCGGTCGAGTGCTCGGTCAAGTGCTCGGGCGAGTGTTCGGTCGAGTGCTTGGTCAAGTGCTCGGGCGAGTGCTCTGTCAAGTGCTCGGGCGAGTGCTCGGTCGAGTGCTCGGTCAAGTGCTCGGGCGAGTGCTCGGTCAAGTGTTCGGTCGAGTGCTCGGTCAAGTGTTCGGTCGAGTGCTTGGTCAAGTGCTCGGGCGAGTGCTCTGTCAAGTGTTCGGTCGAGTGCTTGGTCAAGTGCTCGGGCGAGTGCTCTGTCAAGTGCTCGGGCGAGTTCTCGGTCAAGTGTTCGGTCGAGTGCTCGGGCGAGTGCTCGGTCGAGTGCTCGGTCGTGTGCTCAATCAAGTGCTTGGGTGAGTGCTCGGTCAAGTGCTTGGGTGAGTGGTTGGTCAAGTGCTCGGGCGAGTGCTCTGTCAAGTGCTCGGTCAACTGCTTGGGTGAGTGGTCGGTCAAGTGCTCAGGCGAGTGCTTGGGTGAGTGCTCGGTCAAGTGCTCGGGCGAGTGCTCGGTCAAGTGTTCGGTTGAGTGCTCGTTCAAGTGCTCGGTCAAGTGCTCAGGCGAGTGCTCGGTCAAGTGTTCGGTCGAGTGCTTGGTCAAGTGCTCGGGCGAGTGCTCTGTCAAGTGCTCGGGCGAGTGCTCGGTCGAGTGCTTGGGCGAGTGCTCTGTCAAGTGCTCGGTCGAGTGCTCGTTCAAGTGCTCGGTCAAGTGCTCAGGCGAGTGCTCGGTCAAGTGCTCGGTCGAGTGCTCGTTCAAGTGCTCGGTCAAGTGCTCAGGCGAGTGCTCGGTCAAGTGTTCGGTCGAGTGCTTGGTCAAGTGCTCGGGCGAGTGCTCTGTCAAGTGCTCGGGCGAGTGCTCGGTCGAGTGCTTGGGCGAGTGCTCTGTCAAGTGTTCGGTCGAGTGCTTGGTCAAGTGCTCGGGCGAGTGCTCTGTCAAGTGCTCGGGCGAGTGCTCGGTCGAGTGCTTGGGCGAGTGCTCTGTCAAGTGCTCGGGCGAGTGCTCGGTCGAGTGCTCGGTCGTGTGCTCGATCAAGTGCTTGGGTGAGTGGTCGGTCAAGTGCTCGGGCGAGTGCTCTGTCAAGTGCTCGGTCGAGTGCTCGTTCAAGTGCTCGGTCAAGTGCTCAGGCGAGTGCTTGGGTGAGTGCTCGGTCAAGTGTTCGGTCGAGAGCTTGGTCAAGTGCTCGGGCGAGTGCTCTGTCAAGTGCTTGGGCGAGTGCTCAGTCGAGTGCTCGGTCAAGTGCTCGGTCAAGTGCTCGGGCGAGTGCTCGGTCAAGTGTTCGGTCGAGTGCTCGGTCAAGTGCTCAGTCAAGTGCTTGGGTGAGTGCAGGTCAAGTGTTCGGTCGAGTGCTCAGGCGAGTGCTCGGTCGAGTGCTCGGTCGTGTGCTCGATCAAGTGCTTGGGTGAGTGCTCGGTCAAGTGCTTGGGTGAGTGGTCGGTCAAGTGCTCGGGCGAGTGCTCTGTCAAGTGCTCGGTCAAGTGCTTGGGTGAGTGGTCGGTCAAGTGCTCGGTCAAGTGCTCAGGCGAGTGCTTGGGTGAGTGCTCGGTCAAGTGCTCGGGCGAGTGTTCGGTCGAGTGTTCGGCCGAGTGCTCGGTCGAGTGCTCGTTCAAGTGCTCGGTCAAGTGCTCAGGCGAGTGCTTGGGTGAGTGCTCGGTCAAGTGTTCGGTCGAGTGCTTGGTCAAGTGCTCGGGCGAGTGCTCGGTCAAGTGCTCGGTCAAGTGCTCGGGCGAGTGCTCGGTCAAGTGTTCGGTCGAGTGCTCGGTCAAGTGCTCGGGCGAGTGCTCGGGCAAGTGCTCGGTCAAGTGCTCTGTCAAGTGCTCGGTCAAGTGCTCGGGCGAGTGCTCGGTCAAGTGTTCGGTCGAGTGCTCGGTCAAGTGCTCAGTCAAGTGCTTGGGTGAGTGCAGGTCAAGTGTTCGGTCGAGTGCTCGGTCGTGTGCTCGATCAAGTGCTTGGGTGAGTGCTCGGTCAAGTGCTTGGGTGAGTGGTCGGTCAAGTGCTCGGGCGAGAGCTCTGTCAAGTGCTCGGTCAAGTGCTTGGGTGAGTGGTCGGTCAAGTGCTCGGTCAAGTGCTCAGGCGAGTGCTTGGGTGAGTGCTCGGTCAAGTGCTCGGGCGAGTGCTCGGTCAAGTGTTCGGTCGAGTGCTTGGTCAAGTGCTCGGGCGAGTGCTCTGTCAAGTGCTCGGGCGAGTGTTCGGTCGAGTGCTCGGTCAAGTGCTCGGTCAGGTGCTCGGGCGAGTGTTCGGTCAAGTGTTCGGTCAAGTGCTCGGGCGAGTGCTCGGGCGAATGCTCGGTCAAGTGTTCGGCCGAGTGCTCGGTCAAGTGCTCGTGCGAGTGCTCGGTCGAGTGCTCGGGCGAGTGCTCGGTCAAGTGCTTGGGTGAGTGCTCGGTCAAGTGCTCGGGCGAGTGTTCGGTCAAGTGCTCGGTCAAGTGCTCAGGCGAGTGCTCGGTCAAGTGCTCAGGCGAGTGCTCGGTCAAGTGCTCGGGCGAGTGCTCTGTCAAGTGCTCGGTTGAGTGCTCGTTCAAGTGCGAGTGCTCGGTCAAGTGCTCGGGCGAGTGTTCGGTCAAGTGCTCGGTCAAGTGCTCAGGCGAGTGCTTGGGTGAGTACTCGGTCAAGTGCTCGGGCGAGTGCTCGGTCAAGTGCTCGGGCGAGTGTTCGGTCAAGTGCTCGGTCAAGTGCTCGGTCAAGTGCTCAGGCGAGTGCTCGGTCAAGTGTTCGGTCGAGTGCTCGGTCAAGTGCTTGGGTGAGTGCTCGGTCAAGTGCTTGGGCGAGTGCTCTGTCAAGTGCTCGGTCGAGTGCTCGTTCAAGTGCGAGTGTATAGAAACTGAATTCCATACAATACTCCTTCCAAAAAGCAGGGTAGTACTTTATCCTATATATACGTATACATCTTTGTCAACAGAGGTCAACCTTGAATGGTAAGTCGCGATGTTTTCCTATAACTATTTTTTCCATCCAGTCTAACTTGACCTATGCGTATGCAAAACCACAGCGTAAAGATTCAATCACGGAAAAACAGCAAGCAAACTCAGTAAATCGAAGCAACAAAATGTATGTTATAGAATAACGAAACGGGTTTCATTAATAAATATATTAATTTCTTAATATTTCTTTGCAAATTATCAGTATTATAAACGCAAATTGCCCGTTTTTTCATGTTAAACAACTTTCGCGTAGCAAGAGTACTTTACTTACTGTTATCTCTGTGTTCTGTGGCATTCCACGTCACAGCGTTTCGATTAGAACAGAGTTGATAGTGAAGTCGCTTCTACTTAATTTTTTTACGAAAAATTTTTTCTTAGAAAAACATCGAAGTGAACATTTTCTTCACTAGCTGGAGGGCCCGGCTTCACTCAGGGAGTTGATGTAAGATCGCCTGGTAGTTGGAACAAAAGATAAAAAAAATAATCTAAGAGGTTTTTTTATTGAATCTAACAATTCACATATCTGGTTCATTAACAATATTTTTCGTTTTCAGAATATATAATTATTTTAGAATTCCCTACCTCATCCCCCGCACCCCGAGCCTCACCCCCTCCCGCTCCCCAAGCCTCACCCCCCCCCCCCCCCGCCACCCAAAACTCACCCCCCGCACACCACGCTTCACACCCCGCACCGCGCCTCAACCGCCGTACCCCAAGACTCACCCCCCGCACCCTTAGCCTCGACCCCCAGAAACACGAGACTCAACCCCCGCACCGCGCCCCCCCCCCCCCCCCCTCACCCCTAAATCACATATTATAACATTTATTATGCGATAGTAGGTACCACACACTCTGTCAGAGTCTGGTTCCCATAGTACAAAAAAAGTAGAGACGACTCTATTTGTTGCCCTACCGACCTTGTTCTGAAGCAGTAGTTCTGTTTCGTTTTTGCGCGGATCGCGCGCGAATCGCGCCTCCGGAAGGAGAAACGGCGTCAGTGTGTGGTACCCAGCGAATCACACCGCGTCGCCATCCGGGAGCGCGGATCCGTCGTGCGAATCGCGCCTCCGGGCGGAGAAGCGGTGCCAGTGTGTGGTACCCCGCGGTTTTTGTATACAAATCAACATTTTACAGTACAAAGTTTAAATCCGCTCCACCGCAATTAGGGTTTGCATTATCCGTTCAACTTTACAATACGGATAAATCGGATATTAAATTTTAAAATATCCGGATATCCCGATAAAACAGATAATTCGGATAATTTTGAAAATACTTTAATTTTCTTCGTTAAATATATTTTTATATAGGGTGTTTATGTAAAAATGTGATTAAAATGAACAAACACACTGCTACCCAGCTTATACTATTTCTAACACCGACCAAACGGAATAAAATAATGATTTATTTAAATTTATTTTATCAGTTTTAACGCGCCTTTTTCGGCTCTCATACTCCACTGGCGTAGTCCCGAAGTCATGGAAGACAGCTTTGGTGCACCCGATCCCTAAAAAAGGTGACCGCTCGAATCCGTCCAACTACCGGCCGATAGCCATAACCTCCTTATTCTCAAAGATAATGGAGTCCATTATCAACAGCCAGCTCCTTCGGTACCTAGAGGACCGCCAGCTGCTTAGTGACCGACAGTACGGTTTCCGTAAGGGCCGGTCCGCTGGTGATCTTCTTGTCTACCTGACACATCGTTGGGCACAGGCGATCGAGACTAAGGGGGAAGCTTTGGCCGTTAGTTTGGACATAGCGAAGGCCTTCGATCGGGTCTGGCACAAAGCACTTCTTGCGAAGCTTCCTTCTTATGGGCTTCCCGAGGAATTATGCAAATGGGTCACTAGTTTTCTTGCAGACAGAAGCATAAAGGTCGTAGTCGACGGTGCATGCTCAGATTCTATGTCTGTGAATGCTGGTGTCCCTCAAGGCTGTGTGCTTTCGCCTACACTGTTCCTTCTGCATATCAATGATATGCTGCAAATCAGCAGCACTCATTGTTATGCGGATGACAGCACAGGTGATGCCTTCTATACCGGCCGTGCCAACATTTCTCGGGAAAACGTCATCGAGAGCCGAAACAAACTTGTGTCGGAAATTGAGGCCTCTTTAAAGAAAGTCTCAGAATGGGGTCGACTTAATTTGGTCCAATTCAACCCCACTAAGACACAAGTTTGCGCGTTCACTGCCAAGAAAATGCCATTTGTCGTATCACCTCGTTTTGAGGACACTCCCCTAAATGCCTCAGCTAGTATCGGAATTCTTGGTGTGGACATATCGAGTGAAGTCCAATTCCGTGGCCATCTAGAGGGTAAGGCTAAATTAGCCTCGAAGAAGCTTGGTGTGCTCAATAGATCGAGACGGTATTTCACTGCGGCGCATCGCCTGCAACTTTATAAGGCGCAGGTTCGGCCTCATATGGAATACTGTTCTCATCTCTGGGCAGGGGCACCCCAGTACCAGCTTCTCCCTCTGGACCGCATTCAACGAAGGGCAACTCGAATCGTCGACTGCCAGGATATTTCAGATCAGCTTGACTCCCTGGCGCTGCGTAGAGATGTAGCCTCGCTCTGCATTCTCTATCGCATGTACAATGGGGAGTGCTCCGAGGAATTGTTCGGATTGATCCCTGCCGCCTCTTTCCGCCATCGTTCTACGCGACAACATATTCATCCCCATCACATAGATGGTTGGCAGTCCACAACTGTGCGTTTCACTAGAAATTTTCTGCCTCGCACAACCAAACTGTGGAATGAATTGTCGCCTGCGGTATTTCCGGACCGATACGACATTCAAACCTTCAAGAAAAGAGCGTACTCCCAAATCAAAGGCCGGCAACGCACTTGTGACTCCTCTGGTGTTGCGGGTGTCTATGGGCGGTGGTAATCGCTTACCATCAGGTGATCCGTCTGCTCGTTTGCCACCTCTGCAATAAAAAAAAAATAAAAAAATTATATCGCAATTCATGACGCACACGTGAGGTTCTGTTCTAGAAGTCTTCATCAAGAGACACCTGAGTTTCCTAGCACTACATAATTCAATAGATTTTCTCAAGTGACTAGTATTTTAAATCGATAAATTTTGACCTTGAGCATTGAGCCCTCTGATGATGCCCATGGCATGTCTTAGTTCCGTATCACTGACAACATACACTGGTCTAAGATCTTAATTTTGAGAAACTGCGGTATTTTTAAAGCGAAGATATTGCGGAGCTTATCAAACAACGCTCTACTGAGTCCATCGAGCACAGTTTTAAATCCACAGTTGGTAAGCCCTTGGAGTTATATTTAATTTCATTTATTTATATCAGACTTCCAAGGTTCATAAAAGTTAGTAACAATGTGACTTACAGACTATGTTAGTTATAATTACAACAGATAAAAAATAAAAAACATAAACATACAAACTATATTAGTATACAAGAACCTTAAACTATGTTAGTTACTTATATCTAAAAGGGATTTGGTCCGACAGATCAGGGTCCACAGGAATGGACTATCAAATCTGTCGACCAGCGCCCGCAGGATTTCGTTGGGGCTTTCGCGCAGCCTGCGTAACAATGACGCCGATTTATTTTATATATTGCCTGACGATATTTGATGATGATTCTGAAAGATGGAAGCGGTCTTGCTAAGATAACCCAACGCATTATGCCTAGATCTACAAAGGTATGACTAAGATATCGTCAGAATCACAGTTTCACAGTATAAGGACGTTATACAGTATGGACACTCCCTGCCACTCTCTGAGTGCTACCTCACTCTCCCTGTGTGACCGATGTGTGACCATTTGTCAAGGGGTTGACAAACCAAACCACAGTTTATTAACCAAAAACAATTTTATTTTTTTAAGGAAAGAGCTAAAGGCTTCTATGGCTATACAACATTGTCTGGTGTATACAGCCTTAACTTTATTTGTAAAAGTCTAGCTAATGATAAAGAACTTCGCAAACACTTCCCGATACGTTGAGTGTACAAGTCGCGCGAGGTAGGGACTTTGCATTAGGTAGAAAAAAATATTGACGATTTAAAAGCATGTGTAAAGCATCTACTTAAATAAAAAAACATTTTGAGTTTTAGTTTGAAGAATGAGGGCTAATTGAACTTCGATTCAACCCTAGTACATCACGCACACATTTACATGTGTACAAACATGAATGCCTATGTAGTAAACAATGGCGCGAAATTTGTATGAAGTGTCCGGGGTGTGCGTCTGTATATAAAAGGCCGATTAAATTTAAAACATGGAAATTGATGTTTATGCTAATTCCTCTCTAGTCCAAAAGCTTGAAGACGTAGGTATGAAGGTAGCAGGTTTTCGGATAAACCTCTATGTTAGTCTCATCTCACCCCTCGCTGCAGATTAAGTTTTTAATTCTGATCCTGGAGGCTGACTGACATGGTGGCGTTTTGGTACCGTCGGAAATACTGCGAAACTGCACAGGTCTCGATCAAATCAAATATATTTTTCATAGTCCAATATGCCAAGCATAGTGATGAACACTCTTCAGTCTTCTATTATGTTATCTGCCACAGCGTACACAGACTGGTAAAAAAATGCGTTTGAAGGGGTTACTCAGAATCAAGTATTGAACTTTCTTCCCTGTAAGTATATGTGATCTACGATACTGAATCCTTTTTGGAAACTGGCTTGTTTGGGTGATTGGAAGTCGTCATACCTGCGAACGAGCGTTAGTAGACGTAATTCGATTAAAAATATGCTTATGTAATCGCCTTCTAATCAAAGTTTTATATTATCCGGATATTCGGATAATTTACAACAAATAATCCGGATAGTAAAATTGACGGATATCCGGATAAAACGGATATCCGGATTGCAAACCCTAACCGCAATTCGCCTCGGTGAGCGGAGCAGTGTGTTTTCCGCCTTAATTTCAAAGTAAAAAATAAGGGAATTACATGCCTCAGTAAGTAAATCAGTAACGTTTTTCGATAATAATCAATGTCGTCCCCAGTGTTAGCGCAGATATTTTTCTGAATGGGGATGGTTATGCCATCCTCATGGACCTCCGATATGGTATAACAAGTTAACAACTGCCTTTCAAAGCACGGAAACAGTCGAGATAAATGCCACTTACAGTCAAACCCATCTAGGTTATGACCGTATGTGTAACCAGTTAACCTACATGATCTGACCATGACCACTGCACAGTTAACAGCGTGTTTTGACTGTAACGATGAGCATAATCATGATTTTACCTCGATAAGTAGGTATATTTTATGCTATATTTTCATAGGTTACAATTATACTTAGAATTAATTTATGTAATTTTATTGCTCTTTTCTCTTTTTTTTACTATGTTATGTTATTTTAATCGGCTGTATTTGTTGCTTCCATATTTGTGTGTATTTGCTGAATAAACATATTTCTTTTCTATTCTATATCAAGTACAAACTTTTTCGTTAGGTTATGCCTAATAACTTTTCTTCTGCACGAGATCCAGGTGAGCTGTCATACAAAAAAAGTTAGTACTTTGTGTGACCTATTTTACGATATAGGTCACAATGCGTTACAAGTGTTACAACATATGGGCCAAAATCGCCCATTCTCCTTTCAAACATTTTTAGAACAAAATTCCGTTTTTGACATTTGATAAAAAAAGTAACTGAAAATGACTAGCAGTCAACTACCGGATTAAGTTATAATCTTTTATCACAATGTAAATACTAAGTGATATAAGGGCATTTTTAAAAAAAGTGACGCACTACGGATTTTGGTTGTCCCTTGGTATAAAATTGCATTTAAAAAAAATCTGAGACTACAACACCAAAATGGAAGTTTTAATTATAATATCGTTTTTATATTACTTAATTTTTCATCAAAATCTAATTATAAACCTGTTTATATACAAAAATATTATCATAAATAAAAAACCTAATTTCTTCGTGCAATACTGTCCCTAAAAAGTTACCACTTCTTTGTTGCGTTATATAGCAAAAACTATAAAAATACCTAAAAAATTTACCGCATGTGATGAAATATATATGTTATTTTAATTGAAATTACGAGTAAAAGTAAATTTATATAAGAAACTACTATTTAAAATAAATATAAAAAGCCTGTCCCTGGCAATTCGTCAAACCTGACATGTCAGGTTTAGTTACGGGAGGTTATGGTGATTTTATGTAATTGTTAAAGTATTTTAGTAAGTTTTGGGGAGCTATTGTGAAATGGCAATATTAAGAGCATAAACAAAGTATTCCGGCCTCCGTTTCATCTTTCAGTGTGAGATTAGAGTGCGACCGAAGTGGATGCGTCGATATTAGGTAAGTTTTTTCAATTTTTGTGTCAGTGTTTGTTACGAAGTTTCATAAGATAGGAGTGGTCTTATGTTTTGAACCTTTTAATTTTAAATAAGCAATAGTTTTTCCAACACGTTTTTGTTTCGTTAGTTCTACTGGATAAAATAGTTTCTGTTAAAAAGCTTATTTAAATAAGTAGTAGGGGCGAACGTTACGTCAGTTTCGGAACAAATTGGTGTGTAACATATTACCTGACTAAGAATGTAACGAAACTGACGGCCTAAAGTCATAGGCACACAAAGTACATTTTTTATCAAAACTATACTGTAACATGTCTATGACTGTTAATTTGTACTGTATTTTTTTCTTTACCTTTGTATAAAATAGAAAATATTGAAGTGCAAAGGAAGATGTCCACAGTGTATGGATCAAAAACCCAGAGTCAATATGAACAAACTTATGCCAATAGTGTTCTTAGCTTTAACCAAATAATTTCACTAATAGGATAAATGCGAAGGTATGGATGTTGTTGTAGGTTTCACTTTCACGCCGAAGCTGCTGAACGGATTTGGATGAAATTCAGTGGGTAGATAGATAAAACACTCGGTTAACAAAAAAGTTGCGTTGCGACTTAGGTAGCGTTATTGAGTTCATTCTAAGGAATCTATTGGCATAAAGTGTGTTCGTATTTTTATTAATTATTTATATTTTTTATTATTTCATTTTTTAATACCCTCACCTAACCGTTTTTTTTTTAGCAAAATGGCAAAAAGTGCAGCTGAGCGGATGAAAGAATACAGGGAATCCTCAAAAATATGAAGAGCAACGTAAAAAACAGTTGGGAAGGGTAAAATCAAAAAAGAAAAATAAGAAATGACAGATACTGAAAAACAAGAGCAGAGAGAGGCGTGGAAAAGGCATAAGAAAGCGCAAAGTGATTTAATACTTAGAAATATTTTTTGTTAACTACGTATCCTGTAAAACTTTAAGTTCCTACCTATTTCTAGTAAGATTTTTTATGCTCGTTTTTTAATCATAAGTAACTTTATACTTTAATGTAAGAAGAAAGAAGATACTTTTTTAAGGATCTGAAATAAAAAAAATATATTTTCAAGTGACGTTTTATTTGTATTTTCAAATAAATTTCTTCCTGTAAGTAAATGTTTTTATTTATTTATTTAACTGCGTTTCCTTCTAATCAAAGAATAAGCTTAGTGTATCCAAAACTTTACCCCGTCAGTTGCGTTCAAGACGCGTCAGGTTTAGTTACGGTCCCTATAAATTATATCGGAAAAGATTTATTTTATTCAGTTTAGTTTTGATTCTGTTCTAAAATTGTATACTTTTTGAAAAATAGGTAAATAGATCTTCCAGTTGTAACCGTCCATTGTGGGAGAATATTCATGCATACAAAAGAAATGTTAAAACAGTTCTTATATTATACCCTCAATGTAACGAAACACTACTTCCTAAGCAGTTTCTTGGCATTAGTGTAAATTTATCAATTTTTTGGTCAAGAAGTGTTTTATTTAAGGAATATCTTGTAATTAAATCATAAATATAAGTACCCCAGATTCTGTACTTCTTTAGTAGAGTTCAAAAATAATCGTAACTAAACTGACCAATATTAGCTAGGCAAGCGTAAATATTTGTTAATTATTATGTAAATATTAAAATTAACATGAAACTTCTCTGTTTTTAATAAATATTATTAAATATACTACATAACTGCATCATTAGATACTAAAATTATCCCAAAAAATTATTGATACAAAGTTTCGAAACTGGCGTCAACATTTTTAAAAATGCCCATAAGAACTATTTAAAATACCGTTTTGTTTAGAAAATTAACATAGCTATAGTAAAAACGATGTTTTATCCTATATAGTATGTTAGTCAATAGGTTAATAGGGTAAATCGCACCCGCGTTGTGCGTCTTCTGAATTCAGTCTTAGGTCACGAGCATACCTACATAGCCTAATATCAGTAGCCGTACACTCAGACGGGGGAACAATAGTAAAATTTTATTTTTTACTTAACGGTACATAAAATGCAAAAAAAGAAAAACAAAACGATAGTTATATATATATATTAGTTATACATATTCAATAGTCAAGGAAAAATCTAAACTCTTTATCCTTTACAGTAAAAAAATATCGGCACCCTTCCTAGCAAAGCAAAGTATATCGAATGTTTTTCAAATGAATTTAGATGTATGTATCGCGTCATTGTCTGACCTTGAGCGGATGCGGTACGCGCCGCGCGCATCGCGTCTACGTTCGCCGCCCGCCGCCCCGTGAGCCGTAAATGTTTAATAAACGTATTATCTAAAGAAATTCTAAAACTACTATTTTGCCGAAATTTCATTGGATAGTTTTAAAAAACTGTTTACTTCTGTAAATTGTGACTTCTAAAGGAATAAAACTGGACTGAGAAATTATGAGCCGGGAGCATTTTTACGGAAACTATAACATTACGTTCCTATAGGAAAATGTTTTGGATACTTACACATAGAAAAGTCTTATGAGGTATAAAACCATAGTAAAAAATAAAAATTAACCGAGAAATTATACCTTGGTAATTATAGCAAAATAACAAATTTTGATAAATATCGAAGTTAAAAAGTTCGAAAAAGTTTCGGACAGTTTTACATACATATAATAACAAACTAGCACTAACATATCGCGTTGGAATAATAGATTGAGAAATTATTCGGTAAGAGTTATTAGCAATATTCATGTTTAGGTATAAAATACCTACTTCCAAAACATACATCTCCGGGATACCTTGTCACACCTCATCTATGGAATCTACTTAATTATACTGCAAAGTTTTACGGACAGAGGAGTTAATGCATACCTCAACCTCCTCAATGACTGGACTAGTTGGAGAACTAAAGTTACCGACATAGCTCACAGAATCGTTTAACTTATAAGTGGCAGTGGGCGGGGTACATAGCTCGTAGAACAGATGGCAGTAAAGTTCTCGAGTGGTGACCACGCACCGGAAGACGCAGTGTGGGCAGGCCTCTAACTCGGTGGACCGACGATCTGGTAAAGGTTGAGGGAAGCCGCTGAATGCGAGCAGTATAGGACCGGTCGGTGTGGAAATCCTTGGGAGAGGCCTTTGTCCAGCTGTGAACGTCTTTCGGCTGATAATTATAATGAAGGGTTATCAAAGTTCTCGAACGGTGACCACACACTATTATAGACATGGGCGCCGACCTCATATTTGCCGGCGGCGGCGCGCTGGTGCAAATTGGTCGGATTTGTAATAAGACAGACACATTTTCTACGTATATAAATAAATAAAAACTTTAATTCCGAATTGAAAAGGTATATAAAAATAATAATTCATCTTCAGCAAAAGAATTCTACAGTTTGATACAGAACTACCTTAGATATTCACGCTAACCAGTCTTTCGCTGCCTGTATCCTGCGGCCCGCAACTTTTACAAGTTGTCGCGACAGTCTACCGAGTGACAGGTCTGCATGTGCTGTGTTTTCCGGTGTGTGGTCGCCATTCGAGAACTTTGATAACGCTTCATCATCATTATCAGCCGAAAGACGTCCACTGCTGGACAAGGGCCTCTCCCAAGGATTTCCACACCGACCGGTCCTGTCATCCTCGCATCCAGCGGCTTCCCGCAATCTACACCAGGTCGTCGGTCCACTGAGTTGGAGGCCTGCCCACACTGCGTCTTCTGGTGCGAGGTGGCCACTCGAGAACTTTACTACCCCAACGGCCATCTGTTCTACGAGCTATGTACCCCGCCCACGGACACTTAAGTTTAACGTTTCTGTGAGCTATGTCGGTAACTTTAGTTCTCCTACGTATCTTCTGATTTCTGATTCGATCACGTAGGGAAACACCAAGCACAGCACGCTCCATCGTCCTTTGGGTGACCTTGAGACTTCTTATAAGGCCCATAGTCAGCGACCATGTCTCAGATTCATATGTCATCACTGGCAACACACACTGGTCAAAGACTTTAGTCTTGAGACACTGCGGTAGTTTGGACGTGAAGATATTGCGGAGCTTCCCGAACGCTGCCCAACCGAGTTAAATTTGACGATTGATCTCTTTGTCGAAGTTGGACCTACCTAGCTGGTCTGTTTGTCCCAGGTATACATATTCGTCAACAACTTCGAGTGTAGAATCTTCAACCATCAGAGGAGTGGGTTTAACACGGACGTTTGACATAATTTTCGTCTAGTCCATGTTCATTTTAAGACCCACTTGATGGGAGACTCTACTGAGTCCATCGAGCATTGCGCCTAGATCCTTCAAGGTCTTAGCCATTATCACGATATTGTCAGCAACTCGAAGGTGGGTGACGTACTCGCCATTGATGTTAATGTCGAGTCCTCTCTTTTCTCTAACCCTTACGGTCATCTGTTATAACCAGTGATCGGAATGGGTAGACTGTATTTACCTAAACTTCGAGGAACAAAGTGTAGACTTCCTTACGACAACATTTTTTTCCGCGTCAATTGTCCCGGGTTTCCGGACATCACATAAGTAAATTACGTATTAATGTTATTTAAAAATAGCTTTTCGCCTGCGACTTGGTCGGCGTGGAATTCGATTATATTGCGTTTTCATAAAATAAAAATATTATTAATAACTCGGTTTCTAGGCGACGTGTCAAGATGAAAAATGTATCAGATTTTTAGTATATTTACAGCAATACACTGTAAAATCCCCGCATACAATTTCGCGCAGTAGATTTTGCCAAAGCCCGGAACAGTTGTCCCGGAAAATAAATTGTATGAGGAAGTCTCCGAAAGACGTATCTGTTCTCTGGCGAAATTTAGGTAAATACAGTCTACCTATTCCGATCACTGGTTATAAGTATAAGTTATGTGTTCTGGCTACTGCACTGCCACTTCAGTTTAGCGATTCTATGAACTATGTCGGTTAATTTAGCTCTGATTCAATCATGTATAGAATTTCTGATCATAGCACGCGCCATCGTCATTTAGGTGACCTTGACATTGAGCCTTCTTATAAAGCTCATACTAAGCGACTATGTCTCAGTTCCAAATGTTATTCACTGGAAACACACTCTGATTAACTTACAGACAATTTGAGCTTGAAACACTGCATTATTTCGGGTGTTTCGAACCTGAAGATATTGCAGACCTTCCTAAACGTCGCCTAGCCGAGATGGATTCTATGATTGATATCTTTCTCGAAGTTGGACCTATTCACCGTTGATTTTATCTATGTTTGAGTTTGGCCTAGGAATATTATGTTTATAAATATTAATTAACAACTTCGAGTGCAGAGTCTCTATGGTGGTTAATGTACGCCATGGATGTTGAGTCCTCTCCAGTCCATAAGCTAGGAAAGATCTTCCAGGGCACTGGTGAACAGTTTTGGATATATAAAACGTCTCCCTCACTCCTGGTGTGACTCCTCACTGCAGCCATATACTTACATATCTAAGGTAGTATTGTATCAAACTGTAGAAGTATTTTGCTGAAGATGAATTCTGATCCTGGAGTCGGACCGATATAGTGCCGTTTTACTAAAACTTCAATAACTTCGTAGTTAATTTGGCACCGTTGGAGAGACTGTAACATAGTCCAAGTTTCGATTGAATGAAAGGCTTTCTCATAGTCCACATTCTACAAACGCGAGGCATAGTGGCCGATTATGCCTTTAATTATTTGTGTTGACTGCTTCAATGTAGAAATGAAGTCTATGGTACTGAAATCTTTTCTGAAACCCTGGAAATTCATAAAACAAGCGTCCAGATGATTCGTGATGATTCTCAAAAACTAAAAACAATGATGTGGGTCTGTAGGGTCTCACAATCAGCAGCTCAGCTGGGTCGTTACTAATTTTGAAGAAGTGCACCACCCACCACTTTTTTGTGCTATGTGGTAGACGTTCGTAATGAAATCAAGCCACTTCTGAAGAGCTTCAAGTACCGGTTTTTGACTGCTTTCAGAAGCTCATCCGTAACTCCATCATCCTTCACCCAGTGCCTTATTGTTCTTAAGGTGTTTTTTTAATGTGATAGGTGGCAAACGAGCAGACGGATCACCTCATGGTAAGCGATCTTAAGCTGTTTAATCTCGTTTAAGCCGATGTCCGAGATATCTTCGTTATAGTGTCAATGTCGGATCGATTTGGATTAAAGTTAACTTAATCTTTGAAATCAGGTGATGCCAGGTATCTCCTACATTTTTATGTAGAATAAGGGCATTAGAATTTATGTACTCGTTGATGCGGTCTGAGAAAAGCCACACGAATTGTGTTTTGTATCTCCATGCATTAATCGATTTCTTTCTCTGTTTGCATCTACAATCTGCTCTAAATGATATGAGATGCGGTACCGTACCGCATGTTGAAAAAAAAACTACATTTAATATAACCAAAATTGTTTGCTACTTGGTCTGGTCGGCGCGAATTCGAAAGAGTCGGCGGCGGCGGCGGCGCGAACAAATTGGCGCGGCCGCGCCCATGTCTACCACACACCGGAAGGCACAGCAGACCTGTCACTCGGTAGACCGTCGCGACAACTTGTAAAGGTTGCGAACCGCAGGATATGGGCAGCGCAAGACTGATAGCCGTGAATATCTAGAGTAGTTCTGTATCAAATGTAGAATTATTTTGCTGAAGATGAAATATTATTTTTATATGCAGGGTGTAACAGAAGTGTGTGACAATACTTCAAGGTTGGCTTTTACCCATCAAACTGAACAACTTTTGTTCTACAACTTTGTTGAAATCGCAAATTTTTTTTTGGACTTTTCATACAAATCGATCAGCTGGCGAACCAAGTTTGTATGAAAAGTCCAAAAATTTTTTTGCGATTTCAACAAAGTTGTAGAACAAAAGTTGTTCAGTTTGATGGGTAAAAGCCAACCTTGAAGTATTGTCACACACTTCTGTTATACCCTGTATACCTTTTGAATTTGCAATAAAAAAAATATTTATTTATATACGTAGAAAAATGTTTTTGTCTTATTACCAATCTCAAAATTAAAAAATTACGTCGCGCCGCGGCGCGGCGCTGCCACGCCGACCAATTTGGACCGATGCGCCGCCGCCGGCAAATATAAGGCGTGGAACTGTGCATCGCCGGGCAGCCAGTCCGTGTGCTTGCGTTTTACCGACCCCCCGGTGGTCGAATCGCAGTAGCCGACATCCACACCCTGCTGGAATCGGCACTGCCCACGATAATCGGGGGTGACTTTAACTGCAAGCATACGGCTTGGAATTCCACACACATCTGCCCCAACGGAAGACGTCTCCTTGACGACGCGGAACGTCAAGAATATGACGCACTACCCCCACTACCACCTCCACATGCCTGACGTCATCGACTTGACTGTGGTACGTGGCCTACCATCCCGCCCTACCATTGAAGTCGTCGATGACCACCTCATATCTGACCACCAGCCGGTCCTCGTCACCCTGGCACAACCTACTGCCAGGGTTGCTCCACCGAGGCCGCGCCGTCGTCACTTGTGGGACGTCCTCGAGAGCCACATGGCGATGCACACCCCAACGAGACCTGTCATCTCGCCTGCGGACGTAGACCTTTTTGCAGTCTATCTCCAATCCTGCATGCAGGCCGCACTCGCAGCCTCTACTGAAGAGTCCTCCTCCTCACTGGTGAAGAGTAGAGAGACACCCCCCTTCATCAAGAGGCTGCTTGAGAAAAAGCGTCGATTACGCAGGCAGTGGCAAAGGACACGCTGCCCCACGTTGAAAACCCAGCTGAACGTGCTTGCCGAGAAAATCTCGACCGCACTGGAAACAGTCGCGAAAGAGTCTTGACAACGCTTCATCAATTCAGCTGGTGACGACTGGCCCAGCGTCCATCGGCTTTGTCGGCAAGTCTCGGGCGTCCCGAATCCGATCGACCCACTCCTCGCCAGTAACGGAACACCCCGTTACCGAGCTGAGGACCGGGCCGAGATCTTCGCGGACTCCCTGGAGAAAGCCTTCAAACCGAACCACGGAGATGACACCAAAGCAGAGGAGATTTCTCGCCACCTGGAAGCTTACTTCGCCGAGCCGATAGCTACCGACGAAGACCCAGTGATATTCACCCCGGGCCAGGTGCAGCGCATGATGCGTCGCACACAGCTCCGGAAAGCCCCAGGACCCGACCAGGTTACCAATGAAGCCCTCCGCCGCCTACCGCCGCGTGCAATCGCGGCGGTGACGCGGCTCTTCAATGGAATCCTGCGCACGGGGCACTTCCCGCGAACGTGAAAGCTGGAACGTGTTATAATGCTGAAAAAGCCAGGGAAGAATATCCTGAAGGCCGAAAGCTATCGGCCTATCACGCTGCTTCCGACCATCTCCAAGGTGTTTGAGAAACTCCTGCTGCGGCATCTGGTTCCGCACATAACGCCGCGTGACGAGCAGTTCGGCTTCCGAGCCGAAGACTCCACCACGCTCCAACTGTCGAGGGTACTGCACAGCATGTCCGTGGCCTCTAACAAGAGGGAACACACGGTTGCAGTATTCCTCGACATGGAAAAGGCCTTCGACCGCGTATGGCATCCCGGCTTGCTCTACAAGCTGTCCACGTCCACGACTCCACGTCGAGTCGTGCAGACTGTGGCCACCTTCCTGGCAGATCGGCGTTTCCAAGTGGCAGTGGAAAACGCCGTGTCCTCAGAGCGCCCCATCCAAGCCGGAGTACCGCAAGGTAGCTGCCTGTCGCCCGTGTGCTACGCCAGGTACACAGACGACATCCCTGTGTCGGGGAGGACCCAGCTGGCGCTGTACTCCGACGATGCGGCGTACATCAACAGCTCCATAAGTCCGCGTCACACTGTGTCTTGTATGCAGCTGACACTCGACGCACTCCCCGCCTGGCTGGCCGACTGGCGGCTCACCGTCAACGTATCGAAGACCCAGGCGTTAGTCATTGGAACCAGATGCCGAGACTTGCCAGCCCTGCGCCTTCATGGACAGGAGGTCGAGTGGAGCCCCAAGGCGAAATACCTCGGGGTGACCATAGACCGAAACCTGTCCATGAAACACCACGTCACGTCTGTCGTCGGGCAGACTCGCGCAGCCAGAGCCCTCCTGCGTCCCGTCTTGTCATCGCGTCTTCCCCTGCGCGTGAAGCTCGGCGTCTACAAGACGTACATCCGCTCTCGCCTCACCTACGCCGCGCCGGCCTGGTACGCGCTGGTGAGCGAGCCGCAGTCGCTGGCGCTCCGTACCATTGTAGACGCCCCCCGCTTTGTGAGGAACGCGACCATAGAACGGGACCTCGAGATGGAAATCCTGGACGAATTTATTCGTCGGCTGGCCAAGTCCATGTTCGGGCGAGTAGAAGCGTCGGTGCTCCCGCACATTCGGGAGCTGGCTCCCTACCGCTCGAACCCCCAGGACAGGAAGCGAACTCCGGCTCCGACACAACCGCCGCCCGCGCGCCGTTCGCCCGCCGGACCTCCCCGCACAGGGAACCCCAGGCTGAGCTTGACCGCGCGGGGGCAGGCGAAGATACCGGACATACACGCACTGATGTGACCCCAACGACCTGCCCGTATTAACGGGCAGCGTGGACCACCACGTTTATGGGGCAGAGCCCCGACAACGTCTCCCCGTTACCCCCCGAGATTGCCCCGAAGAAAACCCGCGAGTAGATGTTCGCTCTCAGACTTTAACTGCAAGCATACGGCTTGGAATTCCACACACATCTGCCCCAACGGAAGACGTCTCCTTGACGACGCGGAGCGTCAAAAATATGAGGTACTGGGACCGGAGGTGCCAACGCACTACCCCCACTACCACCTCCACATGCCTGATATCATTGACTTGACTCTGGTACGTGACCTACCATCCCACCCTACCATTGAAGTCGTCGATGACCACCTCATATCTGACCACCAGCCGGTTCTCGTCACCCTGGTACAACCTTCTGCTAGGGTTGCTCCACCGAGGCCGCGCCGTCGTCATTTGTGGGACGTCTTTGAGAACCACATGGCGATGCACACCCCAACGAGACCTGTCATCTCGCCTGCGGTCGTAGACCTGCTTGCAGTCGATATCCAATTTTACGAAAATCTAGGATTAGGGGTTAAAAATCACCAGAAATCGATCTATGAGGGAAATATCTTCAAAAACATTAATTTTAGGGAGATTTGAGCGAAAATACATAAAATAAGAACGCACATGATGCTTATTTTTAACCCCCGTTTATGACTACTTTGGTAGACTGTCGGTTTTGGTGCGAGAGACTTACGTTTTGCTGCTTTTAGGTCCGGATTCGAATCCCACGAGACTTTATAGTTTTTTGTCTTTTTATTTTTTATTTTGTGTGAACTTATGTAAAAATGTAAATAAAAAGACTTAAGAGTGATAAAAAAAATATTTTAGAGACATTTGAACGAATTTTTATCTATAGCGCCATCTTTAGAAAATCTCTAAAAAGTCACCAAAACTGATTGATATTACTGACTAATATCATAATACATGATGAATTATTTCTAATATTAGGTAATCATTGAATTTTTTTCTGTTTTTCTATCAAAGAAAGGATAAGTTGCATGTATTTTTTTCAATAGAATCAAATTATAAAAAATATATTATAGATATTTTCAGAACAAATAGCTCATAATTTTACTGTTGACATGAATTGTATAGAATTTAAGATAATACATTTTTATTTGTTTTATTTCTCGACGTTTCTTATCGTTTCGCAAACATCTCGAAATGTTGAGAAGTTGAAAAAAGTGCGATTTAAAAGATAGTGTAAAGCATTAAAAAAAACAGTTTGAGTTTGAGATTCGATTATTGCCCACTATTTTTGTCTAAACCTACGATATATGTAAATCGCCAGAATTTGTGGTAAAGCCACTAAATTGGCAGCATTGCAACTGATGATGTGTGGTTAAGTCAAAAGTATTAAATCGACAGAAATCGATTCAAATATTTATAATAATCGATAGTTTCTTGATGGATCGTTCGTGGGAACACAAAACACAGAAGGTCCGCTCAATACAAACCACTAAAATCGTAAGCATATACATGCTAATAGAGATATACGGTCGTTCGAGGCAAGGTCACGATCGCACAGTATCGTGAGTAATCGGCCTACAACGACCGTATACGTCTATAAGCATGTATATGCTTAGGATTTTAGTGAGCGTATTGAGCGGACCTTCTGTATCTATGTATTTTGTGGTGGGATGCTGTATAGGTAGTTAGTTCGTTTCCTTGGTCTGAGGCTATAGCTGTTTTTTGTTTGTTGTTGACTGTGTCATATATTTTTTAACTTGTTAACTGCTACTTGTAGCAATTAGTTTGTTTTATATTATTTCACAAACAGCCGCAAAGAAATTGAGGGCTGATAAGGTGTGGAAAGGCATTGGAAAGGGCTCCAAACTACAGCATCGACAAACATGGGAGGAGAAATGGTTTTTGTTCATCTTGATAAACCAATCGAAAATGTAATAAAATATAAAAAAAAATAGTCAAAGAAATGGAGATTAACTGCAAGAAAACTATGGTGTCAGTCATAACGAATCCAATTTCTAAATGGAAACAAAACGAAAGTTTAAAAAAATACTTACAATATTTCGATGATTTGCTCGCCACATATTAAGATTACTTGAATGGTTTTTATTTGGGTAGATCGAAAGTAAATCCGGAGAATCACTTTTTTATATTGTTTCCGAAAAATCCCAATAAATTTAAAGTTGTATCTGACTGCAAGAGGACTTAAACCTAGAGATGGGTTTTTGCTCGGGCAGTTTTGAGTAAATGCCCAATAAACGTCCATTTACGCCCAATAAATGCCCAATTTGTATGGCGTAAATGGACGTTTATTGGGCATTTATTCAAAATGCCCAAAAATGCCTGGGCAAAAACCCATCTCTACTTAAACCTAAAAACTTGATTGAGACTTGGCTATTACAATTTGTCGTAGATTTTCCTGGCGTTTTTGAATTGTACTATGGAGATGGTCGTAGTGGATATGAAGACATGTTTGAAATAAAATATTTTGATGGAAGAAATTACCCATTGAAGAAAGAATATCATGATGATAACCAGTTCCCATCAAACCACTCGTGGGTACCCATTACGGATGATGAATAATGCAAACTACGAGTTTTGTTTACCTACACATTACGAATCATAAAAATACCTATAATTCTCATGCTTTGTTTTCAATATAAGTACTAATTAGTGTAATATACGCAAAAATATCAGTATTTTTTGTTTTTTACAAAAAAAAACCCGACTACCTACACAAAATGTATAAAGTCATCCTAGATGTGTCATTCTGTCAATGGCTCAGTGTACGAGAGTCGAGACGGGGCCGCGGCGGCGGAGGTGGAGGCCCGGGCTTGGTTGCCGGGACTCTGTCTGTTCGTTCTGTACCGACTAGGTACCGAGCACACGGCTGTTGAGTTTTTTTTTAATTATTTCCACGTTATTTTTGTGGTGAGCAAATAACTAGTTGGTATTCAGATTCAGTAATAAGCTGTCAATAAGAAGAAGAAGAAACGGTGGTGGCTCAGTGCGGCTTGCGTAGTCGCGTCAATCACGCAGGTTAACTGACTACAGACACGGTCATAACCAGGATGGGTTTGACTGTTAGTGGCATTTAGAAATCTCGACAGTTTCCGTAATTCGCAAGGCACGTTAAGCCGTTGGTGTCGGCTGGTATCGCTAATATCAGCCATATCAGAGGCCTTATAGGCGGCTTGAAAAACTTCTGACACTGGGGTTGGCCACTAGCCCCACAACCTCCACCAATCCGGACTTGGCCCCCGTGTGTGGAGTATGGCCTAACCTTCCCGAGTTATAGGAAGAGACCCGTGCCCCTGCAGTGGGGACGTAATGGGTTAACATAAAATAAAAATATTTACTTGGGAGTCGGGGACAGCTCCGTTTTCCGAGTTCCAGCAGTAAGTCAACATGTGGAGCGTCTTTGAGCGCCCATCACCAGAGCCAGCTCTAAAGGTCACTATTAAGGTCACGATCTTCGCTTGACATTGGCGTTTCGCCATATATTTTTTTAAGATACTCCCATTTGCTTACCTACTCCTTTTCACTAGACATTGGCAAACCAAACAACTCTTCATAGATGTGGAACGCTGAATAGAAAAGAAGAAGAAGAAGAGACGAATCTAATCTAACGACATCGACACCTCACATTTCATAGTCTAGTCTACCAAGCCTTAGTCCATATTACCATCTCCGTGGCGTAGTAGCTAGGTCACTCGATTCACAGGAGCTCACGGGTTCGATGCCCGGCGGGGTCCAACTTTGCAGGACCACAGATTAGATTACTGCAGGACTCTGTTTGGTTGTGGTACGCATAACTAGTTGCCAAACATCAATTTCAACAATACTGATAAGTATATGATGATGGCACATGCCCTGACATGATATGCGATCTTGAAGTATCCTAATGCAAATAGCCCGTAAACCCTCGAATATTCATAAACGCTCGAATTAAGAAATTTGTCATCATTTTATTTTATCGGGTATAATTATAAATTATAATAATAATTTTTAACTGACTTCCAAAAAGAAGGAAATTCTCAATTCGACTCTATGTTGTTTTTTTTGTATGTATGTTACGCAATTACCTACTCCGCCAATTATTATGAATTGATTTTGATGCTTTTTTTGTTTGGTAGGTATAAAACTTCAGAGATGGTCCCATAAAAAAAGTATCGAAATTGATTCAGCGCTTTTTGAAGAATTCTACAAAAACTAAAAAACCATAGCAAAATTATAGCTGTTACGATTGAAGTCTGTTGTTTTTAACGTGTTCAGAGTTGTCAACTATGACACAATAACTACTAATAATGCGATAAGATAATACCGCTCTACGGAAGCGGTCGGTCGTGGCTTTAGTCAGTTTATCCTTGTAACGAGAATGGGAGGTAGTAAGGGACAAACCAATATTCCATACCTACTTTTTTGCTTAAACGGAAAATACTTCGACCTTCATGATATTGCTACTTCGCTAACAAATAATGCAACGCCACTCAAAACATTTTTGCGGATGAGACCTTTTTATCACTTTAGTGCGGAAAAACGAAACGCGCACGGGAAAAATCCGCGGTGCGCGAACAGCAGAAACCGCATTTCGCCTTCAAACCAAAAACAATTGTAGTTTTAGTCTATGGTTGGGGGTTTACCCTGATATAACTTATTTCGATTACAGTGCCATCAGTCGTGAAATACATTGGAAATACACGATACTGTGCTATAAAATCCGCCACACTCATGGATGGAGTGGGGTGACGTGAAGTTATACTGCCGTGCTTACGATAAGAGCAGTAAGTACATTTTTAAAAGCAGTAACTTCACCCATTTCGTCATTTAATTATGTAACAACAAATAAATAAGACAGATAAATAATAATGCAGTATAAAAATACATAATCTGAGCTATACATTTCAAAAATTTTATTTAAAATAATCTAAGGAAACAATTCGGAAAATGCAAAAATGTGACGAAAAGTTGAAAGTGTGTTTCACAGACTTACTGCTCTTATCGTAAGCACGGCAGTATAAGCAGGTATAAGGCCCTCCGCACATGGAGCTACTCAAAAAGAACTAGTTACAAACTCAAATTACTAACGAGTTACTTGAGCGTCACCGCGCCGCCCGTACATTCTTATTGAGGTTCGCACACGACGCGATTGTTGCTAACGCGTTACTAACCGGTTAGTGACTAGTCGCGTCGTGTGCGAACCGGCGGTGACGCTCAAGTAACTCGTTAGTAATTTGAGTTTGTAACTAGTTCTTTTTGAGTAGCTCCATGTGCGGAGAGCCTAAGCCTCATGCTAGAACATCCGTCCATAAGTGTGGCGGATTTTATAGCCCAGTATCGCTCTAGTGTGTGACGCCACGACAGACAGACAGACGCTCATCCACCATAATTGACCTTAGTGCGGAAAAACGAAACGCGCGCGGTAAAAACCGCGGTTCGCGTACAGCCAGAGACCTGCGCGCAATAGGTATTATTCAATGATTTTTAATGTTACTGTATTATCAGTGCCATAAATAGCCTTTTTTGCACCCTGTGCGAGCTTCTATAACTGCGCCCTTGTTTTTTTTTAGATATTATAGGTACCCTAGAGCAATGCTATGTATACGCCTACTTTATTTCATTTAGGGTGATAAAATAAAACTTGGTGTTGGTGGACCAATTATGTAATATTTTGCGCTGCCAAAAAATGAGCGCGATGTTTAGTCTAATTTAATAGACGATTTTGATGATACTGGCATGTAGGTACGTATGTGTTGGAATCGAGCACTAGGGGCGCAGCGGGAACTTTTCAGGAGCAAACCGAAAAAATAGGTAATAGTCCTGCCTGGTCTGGTCATCTTGCGCCCCCCAGAGTCTACGCCCTGTGCCTGGCCACCGGTGGCACCGCCCTATTTACGGCACTGTATTATTTGTCCGCGCCACGCGCATTTCGCCTGCCTTCAAACCAAAAGCAATTTTTATAGTTTTAGTTTATGGTTGGGGGCTTACCCTGATATAACTTATTTCCATTACAGTGCGTCAGCCGTCAATGGTCAACAATTCCACGAAAGACAGACAGACGCTCATCGATCTGACGCACGCAGGCAGTCATCCAGCCAGTGTGTTTTATTGTCTGCATAGTTCAGTGAAGTCGGGGTGGCATGTAAATGCAGTTTATAATCAAGATTCAAGAAGTTAATTTTTAAACTTTAAACTACGGCCTAAGAGCGATCGATAACAAAGGTAAACGAAAGTGATCATTAAATAACAATTAAGGAGAATCGATAAAACATGGGAGGTGAAATGATTTTTACTCATAATGATAAACCGATCAAACATCTGGATAAATATGAAAAATTGGTAAAAAAAATGGAGATTGACTGCAGAAAAACTAATATTCCAGTCACTACAAATCCAATTTCAACGTGGAATGAAAACGATAGTATTAAAAGAAATTTACGTTACTACGAAGATAAGTTGGGCACCGACGACAATTATTTTATCGGTATTGATTTGGGAAGATCTACAAGGAACCCAGACAATCACTATTTTATATTACTACCGAGAAACCCTGATAAATTTAAAGTTGTATCTAATATGCACGCCCGAGGACTTGGGTCTGTGAAGTATGACAGCAAAAGGTGGGTCGAGCCGTGGCTGCTCAAATTTGTTGTAGAATTTCCTGGCGTTTTTGAATTATATTACGGAGATGGTCCCGGTGGAGCTGATGAAATCGGTGAAATAAAATATTGTGATGGAAGAAGTTATCCACTGAAGATGGAAGTCTATCGTGATCATAAAAACGTCTTAACCGGCTCTTGGGTACCTGTTTATAATTATAAGCGCATGTACTAACTACCTAGCATACGTTACACAGCTTTCCTATACTTATAATATTGTAATATTTGAATAGATATATTGTAAAATTTAACAATGATTTTTACTTAAGAAATATACTATTGTGAAGTTAGAGGAATTTTCTTTATTGTATCAATCTGCATCTATACCCTATTCGGTGAACTAAAACTTGTACAAAGGTGTCATACCTTGACGTCATACATTTACGTACCCTGTTTGTTCCGTCCAACCAGTTCAGATTTTGTTCAAAATGCGAAACAATACTTAACAAAAAAATTAAATTGTTCAAAATGCGAAACAATACTTAACAAAAAAATTAAAGCGCCGAAAAAACTTAAAAGCAAAAAATAATAAACCTTTTTTATTTAACCTTTATAACTAAGTTCTTAAACTAATGCAAGTATACCTGACGGCGCGTGTGCACCGGGCGATAAAACAAGGGCCGACAGTCAAGCCACGCCCACCTGTCGTTCCTCTTAAAAACTATAGGATGTACGCGAGTGCACTGGTCCGATAAAATAAGAGCCGAAATAATCATTCCACTACTTGAGCCATATAGTAAGCGTCGTCGTCGCGTCATTGTTTCTAAATAGTGTTGTGCGCAGTACTATAGAAAATGTTATTGTTATAAATACAGCGTAAAGTAAAAGCATCTAAAATGGCGGTTACTTCATGAAACCTACAATAATAAAAATACCATATCATGATATGAAGTTAAGTCTAAAAGTGTATGTAAATTTCTGTAGGTAGGTACAACAAATAAAAACGAACGTTGTATTTTTATTAAAAACGGATTACATTAATTAAAGCACTTGGGTGGTTACAATACACAACCTAAATATGTAAATATTATTGAAAATCAAAGTATTTTTATCTACGTAGATGCTTTACTTACACATTTTCTTAAATCATATTTTTTCCAATTAATACAAAATATCATAATATATCTACACATATACCTATGCATTTGAATATTCTATAAATGAATATTGATTTCTGTTGGTGTACCTATGAAACATTATCATATTAACATACCATGTAAATCGATAACTAAACTATACATATGTAAACTTATGACGGATGTTTGTCGAATATTGAGGGGCGAAATGCCATGTCCGCAATTAACGAACGTCTTGCGTCTGTTCACACCAGACAACCGCGCGGCGATGCGCAGGCCGCGCCTGCTCGCGCCGCCGCTGTTCCGCACGAGGGCGCGCCAGCACTCCCCGCTCGTGCGTGCGCTACACATGCTGAATCACCTGCTGGAGGCGGCACCGCAATATGACTTATTTGCTGACCACTGGGCCAGCTTATTTCAGGAGTGTCTGATATTCTGTGAGAAAGATGGAAGAGTGAGCTCTGTGTGCATGTGACCTGTCTATTGTCTAGGAAACGTTTTGTTACCATATTATAAATATCAACGAGATTCGGTTATCTTGTAAATCTATTTCTTAATTTTATTTTAATGGTTGAATTAATTTTATTTTTTTCTATATAAGTTTCTTTATTTGTGTTATATACTCTCTTTGACAATACTGTGATAAGGTGTATAACTGTAATGCAGTGGTATTAAAATAAAATATAAAATAATATGTCGATAAATGATGCACAACACTTCGTTTCGTCCGGTAAGAATGTTAGTGTCGGATGAGTGCAGCAGCGTTCATAGAAAATGTACAGCGACTAGTAAGAGCCGATAAAATAAGATCCGTTCAAATTCAAAAATATGCGCAACAATTACAGAAGCTGGACAACTAATTATCTATTACACTCGAATGACGATATTCGACATTTTCTGGCTGGGGTAACGGACACGATCCGTTCTATAAGTTATAAGTCCGGTAAGAATGTTAGTGTCGGATGAGTGCACTCGCGCTCATACAAAATGTACAGCGACTGGATCGGACTTTGACGTCATCATCTGTCGGTTCTTACCGTGTCGTGTCGTCTCAGTGCACTCGCAGCGGTATTGTAATTTTGAATCGGCGAAGCGTGATCCGCGGCGGCGGCGCCGACTTCGCCGGAAAATGCCGAACGTTCACGAAGTTAATGTCAGCGAGACAGCAACTTGTTTGGGGCCAGATGACCGTGTGTGATTTGTCCCAGATTATATATATATATTACTTTAATAACTAATTACTGTCTGTCCCCACGTTGCCTGTCCCCGAATGGGGACAGACTGAACTTTTCGTTTAGTTTCTTTTTTTCATCCTGTATAAAGGACAGGCCCTACGGAAGCGACAAACTCTAATCAACTAGATCAGCTGATCGGGCAAGTTTACAAGTTCAAAATTTGTTCACGAATTGACTATGGGTTCAACGCACTCTGTCCACTTGGATCCCTTGGATGGCTCCATTGATGGATCTACGAAACTTTTCTCCGTCTGAATCCATCGTTGTAATCAATGGATTCAAAAGATTGTGAAAAGTTGTTTAGTTTCGTTCGCCCTAGTTTTAAAGCGCAATTCACACCGCGAGCGGGCGGGCGAAGCTATGTAGGTTCACACCGAAAACTAAGCTAAGCGGTAGTACGGACCACAGTATAAATATTATACAGTATGGACACTTCCTGCCGTTCTCTGAAGTCTACCTCACCCCCGTGTGACCAGTTGTCAAGAGATCAGGAGAGGAAAGGGGAAGGGGGGTCGTGGGAGAGGGTCAGGGGAAGTGAGGAGGGGAGGGGGAGGGGTGAAGTGAAGTGCGGGGTGCGTGGGGGGGGGGGTTGAAGGGGGGAAGATGTGCCTAGTGAGAGGATATCTTGAGGGATCATCAAAAAAAATCTCGAACCTTCTAAAATGTTGTGGAAAACTGTCGAACATTCTGGAGTAATTTAATTTCCGGCAGATGGCTCCAGTGCATATCCACCTGTTCACGAAATGACCCCCTACTGCAAACGAAAACAGACGTATCCATGTCAGACGTCACACGTGGTGCATCCACTGTGTACTTATTATACTGTGTCGCAAGCGCGAATCGGGACACTACCCGCCCGCCACACCCGCCTCAGCCCCGCGTACCGTACCATCGCTTAGCTTCGCTTGCATCGTTCACGTCGCTGGAGTAGTTCGCCCGCTTAGCTCGCGGTATGAACCCAAATATGAAAAGATGTGAAACTACGTTCCAGCGAATCGTCTGCCCGCCCCACAGTGGGTCGAAACAGTTATCTGGGGGACATTCGGCATTTTTTTACAATTTCCAATTTTAAAAAATACTCAGCGATAGGCCTCGTCATTCTGAGAAATAATTGTCATTAAAAGTTTTTTCGAAAGCTGATAGTTTGTCCGGAAAAAAATAATTTCCAATTTTGTTGTATGGAATGACATAGAAAGTACTCAATTTCGTCCAAGTCTTGACAGGTCTTGCTGTAAAACAACATGTACGTCAGTGTTTGGTTTATTGGCTATATTCTTACACTTTCAGCGCGTACCCAAAGTTGCCCGTTCACGAGTTATGTGGGTTCAAAAAAAATAAAAAAACCTAGAGAGTAGAGTTCAATCTTTTATTGATAAAATCATAAGCAATTATAATTTTAGCCACAAAAATAGTTATATAAAAATGCTAACAAATAAACGATGATATTAATATTTTAAAACACTCATACAACGAAAAAAATCATACAAGACAAGGACAGTAATCTTATATTTATAATAGTTTATACATTGTCATATGATGTAAAAATTTATAAACAAAAAAATACAAACTACATATAAACAAATGGAACAACCTAAAAATAACACAAATATAAACTACAAATTAATCGCTATCACTATCTTGTAAATTATTTATATCTATAAATTCTAATGCAGGTTCAGTCGGAGACTCAACCAAAAGTTCGAGAGCTTTTGGTGAGAAAACCATTCTTTGTTTTGTGGCCATTCTTGGTCTTAGAAAAGTGAGTTTCGGATCAGATGACAAGAGAAGATTATGTAAGATATCTTCATTTGTCGCTGTCCTACTCACTTTTCTTGAATGACTCTCTCTCTATATTTACGAAAGTCCTTATTTCGAGCTTCGCCTGCTTCTTCCGACAATTGCCCGATGGGAATAAGGCCAAAATGCGCAATTATATCCGCTCCGTGGACTAGCAACTTATGTATGCTGGAAGGCTTATAGTACCACGGATATAACTGGACATACAGGGTTGCTGTTTCTTTACAATACTGGGAGAATTTTGCAAGATCTACTCGCTCCCCAGATGCAACTATCTGTAAAATAACGTGAAATCTCTCAATTAATGTTTCATCAATTCCTGTGATGCGAGCGGATGTCTTTGCATCTCTAAAAAATCTTCTGGCAGTATTACCTTCGTTAGTGGTGCCTGCTCCTTGTTTTACAATATCGACAAGCAACCCAGTCTCATCTTTAAAGGCTTTCTGGATCTGTTGCTTTCTCAGTGCCATTTTCTCTTTGTCCTCTCCCCTTGAGCTCCACTTTTTAAAGTCCATTCGGTAAGCTAGAATAAAATAAAATAAATTAATATTCAGAAACATAACGTCTGACACAAGTTTAGAGAATGTAAGATAAAATAAATATTATATTTATTAAAAAGTTGTATAGGTACCTATATGAAGTAAACATTCCATAGACCGTATCCATGCATGAAGCGAAGATAACCCGTATTGGTACATGTCTTCATTTTTTTGTCTGTTGTAAATGTCTTCTAAACTGGGTTGCTTGTCGATATTGTAAAACAAGGAGCAGGCACCATTAACGATGGTAATACGGCCAGAAGATTTTTTAGAGATGCAAAGACATCCGCTCGCATCACAGGAATTGATGAAACATTAATTGAGAGATTTCACGTTATTTTACAGACAGTTGCATCTGGGGAGCGAGTAGATCTTACAAAATTCTCCCAGTATTGTAAAGAAACAGCAACCCTGTATGTCCAGTTATATCCGTGGTACTATATGCCTTCCAGCATATAATTGCGCATTTTGGCCTTATTCCCATCGGGCAATTGTCGGAAGAAGCAGGCGAAGCTCGAAATAAGGACTTTCGTAAATATAGAGAGAGTCATTCAAGAAAAGTGAGTAGGACAGCGACAAATGAAGATATCTTACATAATCTTCTCTTGTCATCTGATCCGAAACTCACTTTTCTAAGACCAAGAATGGCCACAAAACAAAGAATGGTTTTCTCACCAAAAGCTCTCGAACTTTTGGTTGAGTCTCCGACTGAACCTGCATTAGAATTTATAGCTATAAATAATTTACAGGATAGTGATAGCGATTAATTTGTAGTTTATATTTGTGTTATTTTTAGGTTGTTCCATTTGTTTATATGTAGTTTGTATTTTTTTGTTTATAAATTTTTACATCATATGACAATGTATAAAAATTATAAATATAAGATTACTGTCCTTGTCTTGTATGATGTTTTTTGTTGTATTAGTGTTTTAAAATATTAATATCATCGTTTATTTGTTAGCATTTTTATATAACTATTTTTGTGGCTAAAATTATAATTGCTTATGATTTTATCAATAAAAGATTGAACTCTACTCTCTAGGTTTTTTTATTTTTTTTGAACCCACATAACTCGTGAACGGGCAACTTTGGGTACGCGCTGAAAGTGTAAGAATATAGTCAATAAACCAAACACTGACGTACATGTTGTTTTACAGCAAGACCTGTCAAGACTTGGACGAAATTGGAAAGCTGCGAGACTACATTTCTAGGAATTATAATCGATGATGTTTGCTCCTGGGAATTTCATATTGATAAAGTATGTTCAAAAATAAACAGGTTCTCTTATGCATTATGGCGATTAGGTAGAATAGTTAACCACAATGCAGCCATGCAGGCGTATCATGGTTATGTGGTTTCGGTACTTCGTTATGGAATAATTATTTGGGGAAACTCGGTCCATGTAAACAGAGCCTTTATAGCACAGAAGCAGTGTGTTCGTGCTATATGTAACGTACCTCCAATAACGACTTGTAAGCCCTTATTCCAAAAACTTAAACTACTTACACTACCTTCCTTGTATGTGTACGAAATATGTAATTTTGTAAAAGAGCACACCTACCTTTTTAAAAGATTGGATGAAAATCCTCATTACAACAGAAGGTTCCCTGGAAATCTGCAACTACCCGCAGTTAAGACAGAAACATACATAAGAAACTGCTTTCCTATGGCAATACGAATTTACAATAAATTGCCACCAATACTAAAAGAGCTGCCCATAAAGAAATTTAAAACCCAATTGTACAAATGGCTTGTTGAGAGGGCATTCTATTCGGTGACAGAATTTTTTAATTTTAAAATGTAGACAAAACTGTTATTATTATTATTAATATTATTTTCAAATGACATTGTTATTACATCTTACTTAATCTTGACATTTTTATTGTATGATTATAATTAAATAATGTTAATAATTTGGCGCATATCTTGACTTCTGGTAAAATTTTGCATGCTTAAATTCAAAAGCTAAACATGAGAAACTTTATTTTTAACCAAACACCTTGTACTGACTACTTACCATGTTTAATGCAAAATAAATATTTGTATTTGTATTTGTATTTATTTGTATTGAGTACTTTCTATGTACAACAAAATTGGATTCCATACAACAAAATTGGAAATTATTTTTTTCCGGACAAACTATCAGCTTTCGAAAAACTTTTAATGACAATTATTTCTCAGAATGACGAGGCCTATCACTGAGTATTTTTTAAAATCGGAAATTGTAAAAAAATACCGAATGTCCCCCAGATAGCTGTTTCGACCCACTGTGCGCCCGCCCGCTCGCTCGCGGTGTGCATTGCACTTAATAAATAGTTCAGTACATTCAAAAACACCTATTGTATATACGGACGACTTGTCGTATAGAAGTAGAACTTAGGCGTATACGCCCTTTGAACCCAGAAGTATCGATACAATCTATTGGGTCGAAGAATTTATGTTTTAAAAAAACTCAGGCCATTGGTAAAACTAAATATACTTTATTTCACATCATGTCAATTATTAATTGGTCACAAACATATATTTTACTGCGACAATGGAACTTATTGTTACTCCGAGCATTTCGTGACTCATATTAATACAAAATATATGAAGTTAACAACAATCCCTTGTTGGTGAAGTAATTACATAACCATTATTTCATTTTACAAATGTATTGGCGTGTCACTCTCGGCTCTACCTAGAATCACAATCACATAAAACTCGCTCTTTTCTACAAAACAAAATTATTTTATTGTGCAATTCAGAGAATATCTGTAGCTTTTAAGTAAAGTTGTAAAAAAGAGATTTCAAAGGATTGTTCTGTTCCAAAATTTTGATTTGAGTCGACAATAATAATAAAAAAAATTGAATGAGTGTACAATTAAATCACCAGTAAAATTTAACCTCTAACAACATGATATTAAACTCTTATACAGTAAAAATTATGATCAATATCACAAATTAATATAAATACAAAAGCATGGCATAAGCCAGTATTACGATTATCGGAGAGAAAAATTACAACACCAACATACCAGGCTTAATTTTAAATTAAATACAAATTAGGGTTAAACCAAACAGGTATGCTAACCGAAATTATGTGCAATTACATCTTTATAGATATAACTAAACAGAACACAAAACTTTTCATAGTGTTTCCTGTATATTACGTCACCGTAATTTCA
This sequence comes from Coleophora deauratella, assembly GCA_958295455.1. NCBI lineage: Eukaryota > Metazoa > Arthropoda > Insecta > Lepidoptera > Coleophoridae > Coleophora > Coleophora deauratella. Next base: position 3,567,077 of record OY282409.1, on the reverse strand, counting down.
CAATTTTACTGCTCGATTTTACACGCGATTTATAGGGGAATCGGAAACCATAGTTTACGTTCGGATATATGTACTAGTTTATCTTACGGTGACACAAATACGGCATAGTCTTATGGCTCCTCTACTTATTTATGACCTGCAAGAGGGACAGAAATATAAGTTAGTGAGGGTACTTACGTCTTCACTCTCATATAGTTTTGTCTCTCTAGCTGGCCTATGCTGGCCCATTGTGTATCGGAGCTTTTAGAGTATTCAGTGCTCTTTGCTAGGAAGGTACTTTTAAAATTTCAAGTGTAAATTAAATAAAATGCTTATTCCATAACGTTGTTAAAAGCAGTTTTATACCATCGCTTACTGGCTGCTTCAGAAAGTTTCATTTTATTATAAGAGAACAACATTGTTATAAATAAATACAATAGGACGTTTAAATAACAATGTTAGCACAAACATTCAGTCTCAGAGTACTGCCGTCCTTCACTGACGTGAGGTGAAATCTATACGACCATCCCTTTCTTAAAAACGTTCCGTTGACTACCATTACAACCGACAGTGTGAAACAAAACTTCAACTGTACAAAAAGTTTATATTAATTATAGAACAAAAAGAAACACTATGATACAAAAATAAAATACAAAGGAATTTAAAACAGTACTTTGTAGAAAATTCTAGTTTTGTACAGGGTAAGAGTTTTCATACAAGGAAGCGAAAATATACAAAACGGGTGCCGCTTAAAGCAAAATGTATCAGTCATAAAAACAAATCTCTCGCCTTCCCACAAAACAATATCAAAACTCAAAAATCTGATAGAAATAAAAACGTACTTACATACAAAAATAAAACTCGAAACAATTTATGCTCGCAATAAGTTTGAGCCTACAAACGACGGATACATTTTCGCACCCTTTGATATAACATAGCTATAAGTTAAACTCACATTTAAAACTCTATAGGAATCTTTAACAAATGTACAGACGCATAGAAAGCAAAAGGAACAGCAATATACATATTTATCGTACAAAAATCAGCCTTCGCGTGTTTCCCTTCGACTCAATTCACTAAACCATTTTCCTAACTACCCGGCTACTGGCCGCGCCCGCCGCCCGAGCGACAGACTTGGGCTCGACCCACAACATCCTCACACCTCAAACCTGGCTGGACTTTCATATTAGTCTTAAATAAATCATATTACTTTAATTTTTGAAAAAGAAACACTTTCCAATTGATTTATGGTTACATGTAATCTCCATACGAAGGACAATGGACTTGATACTCCATGCTTCGCTATAAACCTTGTTCCAGTCAAGAAAAAGCAAAAGGTAAACAAACTTACTATGAAACTGACACATGTTAACGTCAATTGCCTACTTAAGTTTACCGTTTGCTTTTCTTGATTGGAATTAATTATACAATCATTTTCGGTCTGTTATTTTATTTTGATCGTATTTTGTCAAATATGATCTAAAATACACATTTTTGTCGATGAAATTGATGAATCGTGTCATGGCGAAAAATAAATCGATATTAAATAATGCAATGACATTCTTAAACTGATTTACACGAAAAACTCATTAGTTTTACCCATTCACAAAAACAATATTCACTGAACTGACTAGTTTCACTTATAAAGAACACCATACATGTTTCATTGCAATTATATCTTTTGACAACAAGTTAACAAAGACTGTTTGATCAGATTGGGTCCAATGTGAGACGGTGTGGTTATTTTTTCAATACATGTATTAAATCGTCAAACTCAAAGTGCCATCTAGTGTTTTTTGCCAGAAAACGGTCCATTTTATTTAGAAAATCGATAATTAATGATCGTGTCAATGTCGCTGTGAACTGATAATATCTTTCGACTTAAAATTAACAAAAGATAAAATGACTAAGTATTTAGGTAATATGTATAATATTAGTTTATACGTTTTTATACAAAATCTACAGTAAGCGTTCCGCATTTCATCCATTAGTAGCATCTATAAGTTATATTATAATTTATATAAACTGTATATTTGTTTATAAACTACAAATTAGACATATATACATATAACAGTAAGTTGTATCCAATATAAATAAATAATAACATTTAATTTCCTGATAACCAATTTTTAAATCAAACTATAATAATTATATTTCTTTTATTTACACACACCACTTCAAATCAATCAAAATAAATTAAAACATGGAACACAAAGTTATTTCTAAATTGAACGAGAAGAAACTACCCTTCATAGAATATACGAAGTAAAATAACAAAGATATTAACAGTCACAGCTCACGACAGCATTAACAACGAAGCCAGTAGTACGTCTTCCGGATATTCCGGATATCTTGGATACTCCGGATAATTCAGATTTCGCATTTATACCCAATTCAGGTACGCCAGATGTATTAGATATCAATGGTGCGCATTTTTCGGATATATCTGTTTTCGCAGTAAAAGATGAGTTGGATATTTTCGGATCGGATTTGTTGGATATCTTGGAAATTTCGGATTCGGATCCCGTACATTTCGCCATATTATCTACGGGCATGGAACATTTTGATATTTCACACGTGGATAGCTTGGAAAATTCGGATAGCCGGCACACTCCCGTTCCGCTTTTCGACACAATCGCAGCTGGCACAGACATTTCAGAATCTCCAAATTCTTCGGACACCTCGGATATCTGTGACATTTCCATCGGAATTGCCAAGGCCACTAGATCGGCGAATACGAGCTTTCTTGATATCCTCGATGCGTTGGGTACCTTGGATATTCCTATTTTCGCAGTACATACAACACCGTTTGACGAAGATAAATCGGTTATGTGGAACGTTTCAGTTGTGGACATGACTGGGTCGGGTACCTGGGCGGGTCGCGGGGGGCTCGGGCCCCGGAGGCCGGGGGCTGCGGGGGCGGGGGGGCCGCGTCACCGCAGCGCGCGGCAGCGGCGGCAGAGGCGCACGGCTCCGCAGTCCCCCCACGAGCTCATCTCAGAGCACGACCCGCAGAATATGCCGCCGCAGCGTCTGCAGAGATAAACATTGAATTAAGCATGCGACAGAGGCGGACAGATCGTATAGGTAAACTTTTTATATAATTACAAAAAATACATGATACGTAAGCTAGCCAAGAAAACCGTTAACGCATTTATAAATAAGTCTGCCACAGACATAAAGTATCCTTGAGCGAAACTTCAGAAGAAATTAGACTCTTGTCGGTGAAGCAACCACCACTCTCCCTTTCTCCTTCCTGTTAAACTAAATTGACTTTGGCCTTCACTCGATCAATATAACAAATTTCCAGCCTCCGTTTACTTCTCTTTCCTTAAGTCAACGTATTGAAACAAATCGTCGCCTACGGTTGCGGCAGTGTGTGTGTGTGGGGGGGGGGGGGGGGGCACTGACCGGCAGTGGTGGCGGCGGCGCGCCAGCCAGAAGTGGTTGCGGCAGTGCTGGCAGCGCGGCGCGGCAGTGTGTGTGTGGGGGGGGGGCACTGACCGGCAGTGGTGGCGGCGGCGCGCCAGCCAGAAGTGGTTGCGGCAGTGCTGGCAGCGCGGCGCGGCAGTGTGTGTGTGGGGGGGGGGGGCACTGACCGGCAGTGGTGGCGGCGGCGCGCCAGCCAGAAGTGGTTGCGGCAGTGCTGGCAGCGCGGCGCGGCAGTGTGTGTGTGGGGGGGGGCACTGACCGGCAGTGGTGGCGGCGGCGCGCCAGCCAGAAGTGGTTGCGGCAGTGCTGGCAGCGCGGCGCGGCAGTGTGTGTGTGTGGGGGGGGGGGGCACTGACCGGCAGTGGTGGCGGCGGCGCGCCAGCCAGAAGTGGTTGCGGCAGTGCTGGCAGCGCGGCGCGGCAGTGTGTGTGTGGGGGGGGGGGCACTGACCGGCAGTGGTGGCGGCGGCGCGCCAGCCAGAAGTGGTTGCGGCAGTGCTGGCAGCGCGGCGCGGCAGTGTGTGTGTGTGGGGGGGGGGGGCACTGACCGGCAGTGGTGGCGGCGGCGCGCCAGCCAGAAGTGGTTGCGGCAGTGCTGGCAGCGCGGCGCGGCAGTGTGTGTGTGTGGGGGGGGGGGCACTGACCGGCAGTGGTGGCGGCGGCGCGCCAGCCAGAAGTGGTTGCGGCAGTGCTGGCAGCGCGGCGCGGCAGTGTGTGTGTGTGGGGGGGGGGGGCACTGACCGGCAGTGGTGGCGGCGGCGCGCCAGCCAGAAGTGGTTGCGGCAGTGCTGGCAGCGCGGCGCGGCAGTGTGTGTGTGTGGGGGGGGGGGCACTGACCGGCAGTGGTGGCGGCGGCGCGCCAGCCAGAAGTGGTTGCGGCAGTGCTGGCAGCGCGGCGCGGCAGTGTGTGTGTGTGGGGGGGGGGGCACTGACCGGCAGTGGTGGCGGCGGCGCGCCAGCCAGAAGTGGTTGCGGCAGTGCTGGCAGCGCGGCGCGGCAGTGTGTGTGTGGGGGGGGGGGCACTGACCGGCAGTGGTGGCGGCGGCGCGCCAGCCAGAAGTGGTTGCGGCAGTGCTGGCAGCGCGGCGCGGCAGTGTGTGTGTGGGGGGGGGGGCACTGACCGGCAGTGGTGGCGGCGGCGCGCCAGCCAGAAGTGGTTGCGGCAGTGCTGGCAGCGCGGCGCGGCAGTGTGTGTGTGGGGGGGGGGGCACTGACCGGCAGTGGTGGCGGCGGCGCGCCAGCCAGAAGTGGTTGCGGCAGTGCTGGCAGCGCGGCGCGGCAGTGTGTGTGTGTGGGGGGGGGGCACTGACCGGCAGTGGTGGCGGCGGCGCGCCAGCCAGAAGTGGTTGCGGCAGTGCTGGCAGCGCGGCGCGGCAGTGTGTGTGTGTGGGGGGGGGGGCACTGACCGGCAGTGGTGGCGGCGGCGCGCCAGCCAGAAGTGGTTGCGGCAGTGCTGGCAGCGCGGCGCGGCAGTGTGTGTGTGTGGGGGGGGGGGCACTGACCGGCAGTGGTGGCGGCGGCGCGCCAGCCAGAAGTGGTTGCGGCAGTGCTGGCAGCGCGGCGCGGCAGTGTGTGTGTGGGGGGGGGGGCACTGACCGGCAGTGGTGGCGGCGGCGCGCCAGCCAGAAGTGGTTGCGGCAGTGCTGGCAGCGCGGCGCGGCAGTGTGTGTGTGGGGGGGGGGGCACTGACCGGCAGTGGTGGCGGCGGCGCGCCAGCCAGAAGTGGTTGCGGCAGTGCTGGCAGCGCGGCGCGGCAGTGTGTGTGTGTGGGGGGGGGGCACTGACCGGCAGTGGTGGCGGCGGCGCGCCAGCCAGAAGTGGTTGCGGCAGTGCTGGCAGCGCGGCGCGGCAGTGTGTGTGTGGGGGGGGGGCACTGACCGGCAGTGGTGGCGGCGGCGCGCCAGCCAGAAGTGGTTGCGGCAGTGCTGGCAGCGCGGCGCGGCGCTGTCGGGCAGCCACACCACGCCGCGCGCCTCCTCGCCCACCTCCACCTCGGACGCGGAGCCGCTGCTGCTGCCGCCGCTGTTGCAGCTGGCGGCGCTGCCGGCGCTGCTGCTGGTCGCCTGCCAGCGAACGATACAATGCCATCAAAATAAACTACCGTGAAACATTGATGACAAATTACAATAAACTATGAAAGTAAACTACTTCAACATAAATTTTCATAAGAATATCATCATAATCGTGGGCCTTTTACGTCTGTGGATAAAAATATACTTCAGTTAACGCGTCACCACATTCGTGGTTACAAAAACTTCAAGCTGTTAACACACGTTAAGAAGAAGAGTAACAAAGGTTTTTTTTTTAATAGGTTTAATGCGATTCCGTGTCGATAACCGTAGTGACTTATTATCTTGGTGAGCCCGCTTCCATCTTTAACATTATCACCGCTTCCCACCAGGTGCTGGTAAGCTCGCTTCCATCTTCGGCTTCATCACCACTTCCCACCAGGTGTGATAATTCCAAGGGATTACCAGATGTGGATAAAAAGAACCCTTCGCTATGGGCGCGATCGCACTAGGCACGGACCTGCTTGTGGTCGGGCGCGGAGGGCGAGGCTCGCGGCGGCGCGGGCGAGGCGCGCCGCAGCGCCGCCCTAGCTTCGCGCAGCTGCCCGCTTAACTCCTCCACCACTTTCTGCAACAAGCAAGGTTGCAGTTATAATTAGATGCCTAGTCGGTGAGTAATCGGAAAAATTACTTGACAAAAAATAAACAGTCAATTTATCTTTCAAGAAACAGCTGATCAATTTGTATGAAGAGTTCACACTTTTTATATCCTATTTCAGCAATATCGCAGAAAAAATTTGTTCAGTATGACGAGAGGAAGCTCCTGTTACCGGATCCTACGCTTGTTTTATGAAATTCTGTATATACGCTACTTCGCGTACTACTTCGATGGTATGGTGGGGGGAGATAAGTGTCTCTTGTTACATAACAATAGTTAATTATATTGGGTAGTTTGTAGCCAACGCCAATGGTAGTGGGCCATGGCCTGGCCCAGGCTGCCCGGGGACCAGCCGTGGTCCAACCGTTGAAAGTTGGACGTCGTATAAAATATATACGTGTGTAAAAAGAAACTTCCATAGCGCGTTCTTGATAGTTTGTGGCGAGTACCAAGGTTCGGAACCGGTTAACAAATACCGGTTAATTTCGTTCGAATTTCGGTTAACGATTCCGTTCAGGTTAAAACCGGTTTCCAGCTTAACCGGTACATTTGAATAAAATATCGGTTAATCAGGAAGCGGTTTTCTAACCGAAATAAGAACTAAATTAACCGGTTAAAACCAAACTTAGTCAAGTACAGGCGCGTCGCGCGGGTGCCACTGCCCGAGTCTTCTGCTCACTTTCTCGCACGCTTTCAATTGATTGCACGCGGCAAACATGCCTACAAAGTCGCATATTCTTCAAATTAACCGGTTAATTCCGTTCGAACGAAAAAATATCGGTTTTGGTTAAACCGGTTAAATATACCGGTAACCGAAACCTGAACGAAACCTTAACCGAAATTATTTCGATATAGGGGTCAATGACCGAAACCGGTATTTTCAAAAAACCGGTTTCCGAACCCTGGCGAGTACTGTAGATGTCGCCACAGTATAGTGTAGACCCGAGTTGTGACTGACCTTCTGGTGCAGTATATCTAGTGCAGCCGCGCCTGCAAGCGGTCAGCAGTAGGCGGGAGTCCATCCGACCCACAAACATCCCCCCCCCCTACCGCTAGCTTCATGCATGACTAGCCTGTGGAGTGACCCACCTTCTGGTGCAGTAGCGCCTGTAGCCATCTAGGGGGTCAGCCCCGGGCGCAGTGCTACCCCCCCCCCCTCTCCCGCCAGGTTCATTCACGACTAGCCTGTGGAGTGACCTACCTTCTGGTGCAGTATGATCTGGTGCAGCCGCGCCTGTAAGCGATCAGCAGTAGGCGGCAGGCCGTCCAGGGGATCCGCCCCGGGCGCAGTGCTGGAGCCGCACACGCAGCGCGCCCGCCCCCTCGCCCCCCCTCCCGGGTCCATGTCCGGCCCGCAGACACACCAGCAGCTGGTGGAGCTGATGCCGGACTCGCCGGACGTGTCTATGCCGTCTGGGGAGGAAATTACAACGTTAGATGGAAATTGTATTCAGAAACTACACTATTAACTAATAAAAATATGACGTTTGTACACCTGTAAATGTGTGTTGCGTGCCTCTTGCTAAGCAAAGTTCACAGGAAGTAGGATACAGTATGTAGTATACACGACATAGTGTAGATAAGTAGTGGTCAAAATAATGTGTTGGAGCAAGTTTCTTTAGGGCCCGTCGTTTCTTCTCACTCCGCAAACACCGAAACGGCGGGTATACGAGTTCCGAGTGGTAGGAACCTCGTATTAGGTAGATAAAAGAATGACGTTCGAAAAGCGTACACTGCTACCTACTTCGAATAAAATATTTTCATTCAACATTTTCAGTATGTAGTACACGACATAAATTCACATACTTTATTGCCAAACAATACAGAGCTTACGATAGTAAAAAAAAAAGGAAACTCAAATTTAACTTCTAAATCATGCAGTAAATAAGTATTTGGCAAAAGGACAAGTCTCAGCTTATACTGAACGCAATCAACATAATTGACTGCGCAGTGCTGGTTTTCAGACCTACCCTACTCCAAAAAAGGTGACATAGTGTACAGTAAGTAGTGAAGCACATGACACAGCGTACATTATGTAATGAACAGTAACAAGTAGCGGGCACTCACTGTGGGTGGGCGCGGGGCACCGGCAGCGCGGGGCGCGGCGCGGCGAGGCGGGGCACAGCGTGAGCTGGCTGGCGACCCGCGTGCGCGCCTGGCTGCGCCGCGCCCCGCGCACGCCCTCGCCCTCGCTCTCAGAGCTGATGCTGCTCGATGTCGCCCCGCCTACGATACCACATTAATCGTTACGTTTCTGACAATTTCACGATAGGAATCTAAAGGAATCTAAACAGCGGGTTTTTCAATGCGTTAGAATTTTCTACTATACAGGTGGAATTTGAAATAGCGGACCAAATTTTAACTGCGGTTTCTGCTCATGGAACTAAACAACTTTCTCTAAGGAACCAATTCAATCATAGAAAAAAAAAATATTTGGACTCTTCGTACAAATCGAAGACCTGAGTAGCCAAGGTCCAATTTCTTTCTTCGATTGAATTGGTTCCTTAATAATAATAATATTTATTTATTTGGTAGACACGTATTTCAGCTATTACAATCAAGTGAAAAGGGAGAGTTATTGTTGATGGCTGAGTACAAACTAGTGACGGCTGATACCTAAAATAGGCTCGAGGCCTGTGCTATAGGCACCAGCACCCCCATAATGGTGATCATTTTATAAGCCAGAGCTAATAGGTTTATATAATATTATAATTTTATAATTAATAATTAATACAGACTGTTACTTAATAAATAAAGCAGTGAATACATAGTCTGATTAAGATTGATATAATTAAGAATATAAGTAGGAATTTAGAGTGTAATATGTACATTCACGGTGTGTGTGTGTGTGTAGGAGTATATGTGTTTGTGAAAGAGAGAGTTGACTTAGAGAAAGTTGTTCAGCTTCATGACTAGAAGCCACAGTTAAAAGGTCCGCGATTTTAATTTCACCTGTGTAACTACTATCTGCCACATTCGTAAAGTTTTAAGCGCGAGCCAAACGCTCATAATGTAAACACGGTCCAAAAATCTTTAAAAAATATTTTCTTTAACTCACCATTCAAATCCACTTCTAGAAACTTCGTAGCCACCTCATCACATCCATTCACACCATTCGTGACCTTTTCCCTGTTATGGTTGGTCAATTCTACAATATTATGGTTGGCTATATCGCCTTCGGTGGAATTGTGGTTATTCAGGTCTACTGGCGAAGTTTCGTGGGAGTTAACTGCTGGTGGTATCTCGTGTCGGGTCTGTGGCTCCGTGATGTCAAACCCTGAGGATTGGTTGCTGGACTCTGATATGGAACGCCAGGTTATGCTGATGTTCCGTGTGCGCGCCTTCTCTCTTGCGGCCTGGGGAAAAAGGAATTGTGTCTTTGACAAGATAATGTTATCCGATTAAGTAAATTTAAATTAATATAGTGAATAACCAGGACAAACACACGGGCATCTGGTTCCAAACTAGGATTGCCTGTATTATGGGTATCAGAGACTGATATACATACATAAATAGATAGATATGTTTAAATACATACATATACAGATATTGTCCCTCGTACGACTAACTCTGCTATCTCACATTTTTGGTGAATTGAGTTTGGACTTTATGTAATTGAAATAGGAGAGTTAAGTCGTTCGAGGGACGATATGACACCCAGACACAGATAAAAAAAATTGGCTCATCACAGAAATGGGTGGGAATCGAACCTACAACCCTCGGATAAATAGTCAGGAGCGCTAACTACTGAGCCACTGAGTAAGTCATATTACTTCGAAATTATTGTAAAAAAACTTTTTTTGAAGACTACATACGAGAGACAATATACAAAAAATAAACATATAAACTCACCTCAGCCATACTGATGACATCGCTATACGTGTCGCACACAAACAGCGTTTCAGGGGGTTCGTCGGGCGATCCCGCCTCCTTGCTGACATCACCATCACCTCTCACGTTAACATCTCCTCTGATGTCAACAACTCCACTCGGGTCAACAACCCCTCTCACGTCAACAACCCCACTCACGTCAACAACCCCATTAGTATCAACAACTCCACTAGCGTCAACAACCCCACTTGCGTCAACAACACCGCCAACGTGAGTCACGCCAGCCGTGACGTCAGCAGGCAAGATGGCGTCAGTGAGGGGTGCGATGATGTCAATGATGGGGGGAGGAGGGGTGGGGGTGGAGGGGGCGAGCTCCCGTTCGAGTGATGAGGAGCCGCTGGCGAGATCGCGCGGCCGCGACTCGAAGTGGTCTGGGTGCAGGCCGTCCACCTGGGGAAGAATAAACTATTGTCAAAATATAGAAAAATAAGGGATTCGAGAAAAATATTCTATAATTATTATTATAATAAATCACACTCTGTCATCCGGCCCCAAAAACGGATATACGACAACAATTCGTTTGTAGAATCTGGTAAAACTACCAGGACATCATAAATCATTAGAGTCGTCGTGAGTACAATCAAACAGAGAGAAATGCAGAGAGTGTTCCCTCTTGCCTGGTCGGGCGGGGACTGACATATACAACAATTCATTTAGAGAATCAGGTAAAAGTACCAGGACATCATAAATCTTAAAGAGTCGTCGTGGGCAAGGTTCGGAACCGGTTAACAAATACCGGTTAATTTCGTTCGAATTTCGGTTAACGATTCCGTTCAGGTTAAAACCGGTTTCCAGCTTAACCGGTAAATTTGTATAAAATATCGGTTAATCAGGAAGCGGTTTTCTAACCGAAATAAGAACTAAATTAACCGGTTAAAACCAAACTTAGTCAAGTACAGGCGCGTCGCGCGGGTGCCACTGCCCGAGTCTTCTGCTCACTTTCTCGCACGCTTTCAATTGATTGCACGCGGCAAACATGCCTACAAAGTCGCATATTCATCCAATTAACCGGTTAATTCCGTTCGAACGAAAAAATATCGGTTTTGGTTAAACCGGTTAAATATACCGGTAACCGAAACCTGAACGAAACCTTAACCGAAATTATTTCGATATAGGGGTTAATGACCGAAACCGGTATTTTCAAAAAACCGGTTTCCGAACCCTGGTCGTGGGTGCAATGGAACGATTCCCTCTTACCTGGTCTGGCGGAGACTCGCTGATGGGTAAAACTGGTAGCTCATCTACGCAGCTGTCGGTCAGCGCAGACTTGCAGTCGTTCACCACCACCGACAGTTTCCTGTTTGACAATCGTGTCGTGTTGAAATACATTCACATCATGGCGATACAGGGTTCTTTCTTTGAGAAGCGTTCTTTGAGAAAATCAGCTCATGTTTGCAAGTAGCATTGCTAACTAATTTAACATGAATATACTCGTAATTATTTGTAACAACAAAAAAAACACTCCGTTAGGTCGCTTAAGTCTTGATATATTTGTTTCATAAAAAAACGGTTTGCATCGCTACGCGTAATACGAGTAGAGCATTGAATTGATAACGCGATCTTTCGGTTTTTTCGTGAAATAACACACATATTCATGAAAGAAATTGATTAGACACATTTGATTTTGTAACATACACACAGTATCACGATAATTGAGTCACGATTCTTATAAATATTCGGTAAGCAGAAGTGTATATTGTTTATAACTCTTGAGGAGAATATTCGACGCATTTAAAAAGCATACAACCGTTCTCAAGTCTTAAGTTTCTCATATCACTGTCTGGACTTTCGAATAAACATCGTATTATAACGGCGAAAGCTATAATGTTATATGAACTCACATAACGTCGGGAGCTAAGCTAGGGTCGCTGCTCCGCCGCTGCGTGGTTCGCTTCTCGCCCTCAATCAACAAGTTGTCGCACGACCTCGTTTTGGTCATTAATCCTGCAACAAACCACACTGAGTTGTTACGATTCTTATGATAGGGCAAACATGATAAAAACGATGATACAAAATGGCCAAACAGGTAATAATTTTGTATGAAAAGTCTAAAAGTTCTTCATGATGAGTAAGAATCTCCAGATAAAGTAATAGGATAGTTGAAGGCATCAAAAAAAATAATATGAAATATTGTTCATTATAATACCGCTTTAACTAAAATTGCATAAAACCTCTAGCGCATTACATTAACAATAAGGTATTCGTTTATAAACCATCAACTCGAAAAGAAGTAGAAGTTTATAATTTTTTTATAATGTGATTAGGGGCACGACTGAACGAAATTATGATGACATCGTTCACAATTTCAAACATTTTTGTAACAAACTTTCGTTTCTGACATCTGATAAAAAGTAACTCAGTTGACTACCAATCGCAGTCAAATGCAGGATCGTTTAATCTAGTCAAACTGTGTACCCTGTGGTGGCGCCCTCTGTTGGTGCGGTGGCGAGTGCTCCTCCTCGGGCTCGCCGCCGCAGCTGAACAGCCCCCACCAGACACGCATATATCGCACGCCATACTCCGGCCACAGCACCTGGGGGCATAGACAAAACTAAAACTTAGCTCGAGTCACGATTCACATAAATATGGGGTAAGCAGAAATGTACATTGGTGTCGATTCGGTTTTCACGATTTAAGTGTTCTTTTTCTTTCTATATCGAAAAGACAAGGACAGGACGCTTAAATTAAGTTTAGTTCTGTCAAATAAGTTTAATCGTGAACACCGAATCGACACCATTGTTATAACTCTTTAGGTGGACATTCGACGCATTAAAAGAAGCCGATCTTTCTTGACTCTTAAGTCGTTCATATCATTGTCTGGACTTTGAATAAACATCGGATTTTAACGGCGCAAGCTATAATGTTATATGAACTCACATAACATCCGGAGCTAAGCTAGGGTCGCAACTCCGTTAAAACTTTGGCTTTTCATTGTATAAACGGCGCAGCGGCAAAACTCAAACTGAAAACGTTGAGGTTTTACACGTTCTTTTAAATCGTCATTAATCGTCATCAAGTAGCTTTATTGTCACCTGCCATCATACGTTACTAAAATTTCTGCCGCTATCATATTGGTTGATTGATTTCGCGCCTGATTCAATGAAATCCTCACCTGTCAGAGATCTGTCACCGTGGCGTTTCCGTCGACAGTTTGCTCTCGTCTGCGCGAACGAAGATTACCGACGCGCTTTATTTTTTGTGCTGTACTAGTGTAACGTGACTCACGTCCGTGTCCGCGGGCGAGTACAGGTGGTTGCGGTAGGGCGGCGCCCGCAGCAGGTGCCACACGTGCGCCGTGCCGTCGGCCGCGCGCGCCTCGTGCCGCTCGCGGCTCGTGTTGCACAGGAACGTGCCGAACATGCACGAGTGCACGTGGGTCGCTAGCTTCACCTGTAGACAAGCACAGGGTTAAAAGTTGGGTAGAAATGTCCGGCCGCTCATCATCACAAGGTTAGAAGTCGGGTATAAATGTCCTACCCGAATTTTAACCTCGGAGAAAGAGCAAGGAAATTGTGGTTAATGCAATTCAAACTCAAACTCAAAATGTTTTTTATTTAAGTACATGCTTTACACATGCTTTTAAATCGTCAATATTTTTTTCTACCTAGTACAAAGTCCCTACCACGCGGGACTTGTACACTCAACGTTTCGGGAAGTGTTTGTGAAGCGAGAAGAAACGTCGAGCCCAAAAGAAACTCGCTTCAACACATATTTAAATGAAATCTTAAATTCTATTACAATTCATGTCAACAATAAAATAGTGAACTGGAGGATCTATACATATCCATATATCATGGTCATTTACATAATCTAATATTTTGTAATACCCTTTAGAGCGTAAACAATTATTCACATGCAATTTAAATATATTTTCTGGCAAACTAGTTATATTTTCGGGTATTTTGTTATAGAATCTTACACACTGCCCCATAAATGACTTCTTGACTTTACTCAGTCTCGAATAGGCAACATCAATGTTATTAATATTTCTTAGATTAAAATTGTATCTGTCACTGTTTTTACGAAACAAGTGCAAATTTTTACGTACATACATGATATTTTCGTATATGAATTGACTAGCAACAGTAAGAATATTAATTTCTTTAAACTTATTCCTCAACGACTCGCGGGATCGCATCTGATAGATGGCGCGAATTGCCCTTTTTTGCAAAATGAAAATCGTTTCAATATCAGCCGCATGTCCCCAGAGTAAGATTCCGTAAGACATTATACTGTGAAAATAACTAAAATACACTTGTCTCGCAGTACCTACATCTGTAAACTGTCTTATTTTTTTAACAGCATATGCAGCTGAACTAAGCCGTCCCGCTAAGGTTTCTATGTGTGGGCCCCATTGCAGTATAGCATCTAAAGTTGTACCTAAGAAAACGGTCTTATTTACAAAGTCCAAGTCCAATAACAGGGGCCCGCCCCTTAGTTCAAGAAAAAGAAGAAATATCGCGAGGATCACGCATGTCTTCTTGCATGCGTAATTGGTCAAAGCCACGACATTAAAAGCATCTTAAAAATACTTAATACATTCCCGATATTACAAGTTCAAACTTAAAAATAACTTAAAAACCACTGTGTCGATTTTGACCAAACATATTTTAATCAAAAATTCGATCCAAATTGGTCCACCTCTAGGATAGCTACGTATGACATAATACACAGACACACAGGTAAAGTTATAACACAACTCTTTGGCATTTACGAAATCCTCATGGGATACTTCAAAATTGAGAAGAATTTCCCAGATTTACTAAACGAATCTAACAAAATATATTTGAATACCAGGTAACCAGAACTAACGAGGATCATAACAAGACGGAAGACAAGCTTCGTAAATCGCCTTCGCAAAGTACCAGGCAGCTGGCAGTATTAAGAAGATACTCCATCACAACACTTATGCAGTACTCACCAAGTAAGCCTCATTGAACTCGAAGCTGCAAGGGTATTGCAGCATCATCTGGAAGACCACGTCGAGCCACTGCAGGAAGATGGGGGACCGCTCGTTCGGGTCCTCAGGACCGAACTGATGGCCGCAGCGATCGGCGAACTTGTGGCCAAAGTCCAGCCACTCGCGCTCGATTAGTATGCGGAAACCCTGCAGGAGAAAAATTCATTTTGATATTAGATTTGGGTGCCTATATACTAGCGGCTTGGGTAGCAAACGGATCAAATGTACAGATTTAGTCCCAGACACATGGGATGTGTTGAAAACACTTTTCTGTGAGTCAAATATCATCAGCTGAGCGGCAGCGACGATCTGAGTCATCCTTATTCCAACCCTCGGTACAGCGCCAGACGAAAGTACACTAGGCTCACTGATGCAGTCAAGCGCTCACCTCATGGGTTCTACAGTGTGGGTCCTAATAACATCAGCTGAGCCTATCGACGATCTGCGGTATCTTATTCCAACCCTCAGTATATTGAAGACGAAAATACCAGGCTAACACAAGCGCTTAGAAGCTCACCTCGAGGGTTCTATAGTTCGGGTGGGTCGAATATCAAGCTGAGCCGTAGCGACCCTGCAGTGCAAGAATAAAGTACCAGGCTAACAGAAGTACTCAGGAGCTCACCTCAAGTGTTCTATAGTGCGGGTCCAATATCAGCTGAGCCGTAGCGACGATCTGCGGCGTCCGGTCCCACCCGTCTGAACAATGCACTAGCACAGGCCGTCCGCTCAGAACCGCACGGGCCACGACGAAAGCCGCCCGGATGCAGCCGGATACGTATTGGAGCCACAGGGAGCGTTCTAAGTTGCTGTGCCAACTGTAAAGGAAAATAAGGTTACATACATTAGCGTGGATTTATTTCCTCGATGAACATGTGGCCGGATCGTAGAATAGGCCAAATCATGAAACGATTGACCATAGTGGAGGTGCTAAAAAAACTCTACCAAGTCATGAAATGACTGGCCATATCGTTGAGAAAATTAAAAAAAACTTTAGGTTAGGTTACTGGTGAAACGCAGTTGGTAAACCTTTGCCATTATATGACCTAATGGTAAGTAATAATGATGCCGAAAGATGGAAGCAGGCTTATCAAGATTCCACAACGCAAAGTAACTGGTCGTAGATTCCATAAAAAACTACCTTAGATCTGAATAACTACTGACATTTGGTCCTTCAAGAAGGCCTTTGAACCTTACTCAGTTACAGTAACACCCATTTAATATGGCTTACGGATGTACCTGCGCAGTAGACAAAATTTTAATTACGCGGGACATTGAGGGACCAATCAAGTAGCTTTATTGTCGACGCCATTACACGTTCCTAAAATCTCTGCCGCTATTGGTTAATTGAATTCGCGCCTGATTCAATGAAATTGTCGCCTTTCAGAAAGCTGTCACTGTGCGTTCATTGTTTCGGGTGTTTCCGTCGATAGTTTGTTCCTGTCTGCGCGAACGAAGATTACCGACGCGCCTTATTTATTGTGTAGGCTCACTTGGGCTGGTCGCTGGCCTCCGCGCACAAGGCGCGCACGTTGTGGAAGCTGCGCCGCACGTGGTGGATGTTGGGCAGGCACATGAACTGGATGTCGGCCGCCGGGTAGTACTGCTGGCACTCGCAGCCGCCGCCGCGTGCTCGGTTGGTCACGGCCGACGCGTACGAACGAGCATCCACGATTAGGAGTTTCACTTGTTGCTGGGACAAAAATAATAGGGTCTTACATATTTTTTTGAAAAGTATTTTATCTCAAATTGATCATTATACCTGCGGCACGCTATGATGACCGTTTTGATACATTACAATAGTGACCTCAAATGTATATATGGACTAAAATTATTGACAATAAATAACAGCAATTTCTCCTTCAAACATAGTTATTAATTTATCGAAACTTCATGATTGGACAAATGTCAAAACGGCCATCATAGCGTGCCGCTGGTATAGGTGGTAAATACACACAACTTTTTTTATAATACCATTGAAACCAATTTGGGCTAAAAATACTTGTTCGGTTACGTTTTGCAAATCTTAATGTATATAAACATTTTTAGATTTTTCTTGTTAAGAGTAAGAGACCCGATTATAGTGATAATTTGGAAAAGTATTATGCAGCAGAATGAACTATGTATAATACTATCGTACGCCACGTTCTCACAAAGATTCATGTGCCGTGGAACTAAAACAAGTAACTCAGCAGGGGGTTCTGCGATGGCCCATTACTTTAAGTACTACCTCTATAATAAATAACAGTCACTTATGTACAGCAAACGGAAGCGCATACCTTATTACTGGTAGAAGCCGGCTGGAGCCCCCTATCAGCGTTACAGGCGCTAACGAAAGCGGACAAAAGCCGCTCGTCCTCGCTAGACCGCCAGCCGAACCAGCCGACTTCTGGCTGCGAGGAGCGCGCGATCACCGCGCCGTTGCCCCTGTGCCTCCACACCACTGTCGGTATTCTTCGTAACGCGCGAAATCTGGTGATAGAAACATATTGTTAAAATTTAATCAATAGGGTATTTTACTCAATACAAGAAAAAATCTAAAACTGCTTATTTACTGTTGTATTTGTAATACATAATCGATTTAATATGATTTCGATACAATAAAATGAGAAAAAACATTTTATTTTTGATTTACAAAAATCAAGTTTTTTAATCTGTTATTCAAATGTCTGAAACGACAGCCGCCATGCTGGTTTTCAGGTGACGTCACAATAGTGGTAATCAATGACATTTTGTTCGCGATATGTGTCTAAATTTTAGTACAGAGCTGTTTTATTTACTCCTGAAATGACGTCACGACCTAAGCATCATGGCGGCTATCGTTTTCGCGCGCTAATTGGCAATGGTAATTTAAAATGTATTTTTGGGGTAATTATAGGTTTCAAAAAAAAATAAAAAAATATTTTTTACTTTTTCCCACCTAATGATCAATTTGAGATACTTTTCAAAAAATGGTGAAAACACCTATTGTACTTTTGCTATAGAAATAAACTGCAAAATCAGGAGTGCCAAATACTACTATTATCAGGGCTTAGGAAGAGGCTACTTTCTCCTCGTTACTCTCGGTCTCTTTCCATATTTCGGGAAGGTTAGGCCACACTCCACACACGGGGATCAAATTCGGATTAGTGGAGGTTGAGGGATTAGTCGTCAACCCTAGTGCTAAAAGTTTACCGTTATAAAAGGCATTCTATCTTAGCCCTTAAGAATCGGCAAGCCACAGATACAATTTGCAATATGCTCATAGGCTTTATAGGACCGTAAGACTTTTGAACCCTCATACTTAAAACAAGGTACATTTTCCAGTCAGATCTGAACTCACCTAGCTACAGAATCGAGATCCTCATCTCCAATGGTCGCAGGGACGACCAGGAGAGGGGGATACGAGGAGCACAGCTTGTAGTCTGCGTTGGCGACCGTTATCCGCCATGCGCCTTTACTTGTGAATCCTAGCCGCTCCACCTAGAACAAAATATAAATTTTACACTTACTAGAATTGAGCGTGTATATGTATAAAATTAGATGAAAATAGGCGTTTTAATTTTCATGGGATTGAAATTATAAATTCGTATGGATCACTACTTTTTTGGCAGACCATTACGCTTTAAATTCAGGTGCACAACGGAAGTAAGTCGAGAAAGTACTTGGTTATCGGAGGATCACACTTAAGTAGCTCCACGCCGAATACGAACTCCAGACAAAGCGGTCAGTTCATATTTCTTCTGATTCCCTGGTTTTCAGTTTTTAATATCTGGTTGAAAACCACTTGTATTATTTCTGTTAGGTATATACGTATATTTTTATCTACGTCTATTAATGTGTAAAACATGCCACCTATCTTTGTTTTATGAATTTTACCTAAACTACGGTAAATTGGCCACAATAAAGTTTTTTCAGTTTTAGTCAGTTATGTTTTGTAGCATTAAACTGTTTACAAACAAACAAACCAACCTCGGGTCCAAACCAGTGCCTCTGCGCTGAGTGCGAAGCCCTCATTAAAGCTCTATGAACAGACGCGGGGGGTTGTTCCTTAGCCCAGGCGGCGTACGCAGCAGCGAACGTTTCTTGAACGGACCCCATTGGCGCGAGAGCAGCGTTGATTCGCCTCCACCACTCTGCACACTGCTCCCCGTTTGTGAACGTGCATCTGCGGGTAACAAAGAGACGGTATATCAAAATTAATGTTAAGAAAGAGACCTTATACCAAAATTAATAAATTATTTCTCGTTTCCTTAAACAATTAGTTGCTATGTGTTATTGTTTATCAGTGATACAACGCCCTCAATTTGAATGTTATGACAACTGTTTTATCAAAAGCTGTTCCAAATTTACATTATAACAACAATGATTAATCCATAAGCATTACGGTTAAAGTTGTAAAAATAAAGTTTTAATCGCCACATGTCGTCAGTTTCATAAAGCAATATTCAACCATGCATACGAATACAAGTTACAATTTCAAAAACAGAAAGAAACAGGTCGCATAATTGTCGACTACTTTGTGTCCGTTTAGGCTTGTAAGATAAGTAAACCAGGACTCGCACACAAACAGTTCCGTAAAACCACACAATATATTTGATTTTTTTTTGTAACATTACATTACATTTAACTGACATACTTTGCATGTAAAATGTTAACTCGTAACGCGATAATAGTATTATATGAACACGTCCCGAGTGTAAAAATAAAAACTTGAACGTACTAAATACCGGAGTTAATTCATGTTTTTTTATAACTATGCATATAAATATGCATCATCCTTAATGTTTTGGGAAATAGTCGTATAACTCACATAAAAAGTGAGTATAAATAATATACCGTTAACTACAAAATTTTTGTATATTACCCACCTGATCTATGTCTATGTATCTATTATTTATTACTTAATTTATGAGGGACCTTAATTTTTTGTAGTAGGTAATATCTTCTGAGCCCTTTTTTATGCAAAAGTATATCTAAAACCTACTTGTTACACTGTATTATAAATACTTGGCACATTATTGGCGTATTATAAACCATCAGTATTGAAAGACGGTTAATGAATTAGTGCTACAATAAATTGCATTAATTGCATTATATCAATCAATACAAGCCTGATTTTAAGTAAATATTAAGATATTTTTAATACCAGGCTCCCAGAACACTTAAAGAAGTCTCTCGATACTCACTGCAGAATTCTCCCATGCTTGCAAAGCAGCACCAGGCGCAGTAACTCGCTGATTTCCACAGCGTCAATGAGCCTCAGCGGCACGGAGACGCCAGGACCGGTGCGCTTCTTGGGCTGGACGTGGAGGCGGTAGTTGGACATGGCGATGGTGCCACCGTCCGCGGTGCGGCCCACCCACTGCGGAGAAACCTTCAGTTCGTTATGTTTGCCTGGTAGTTGTGGAAAAGAATTTATCTGATAATTATAAGTGCTGATTCATAATTTTATGGCTTAAAATTTTTAGTTACAGATAATAATTTCATTACATTATAATAGTAATAAAATTGAACACAAATACAAATTTTACTAAGTACGTAGTGTGTGTGTTGAACAAAATTTTTGTGACCGATTTTTATTCCTTTTTTTAATTTAATTTTTAACTCATTAACATATGCGTGGAAGTGGAAAATCACATTTAGAATATAGTAATACAAGTAAAGCGACATAATACCTTAACCATTTATTAAATTGTATTTTTTTATGATTTTTATTATTATCAAGATTATTATCAAGGTATATTTATCAAGATAATAATCATTTCGAACCCTGTTTATTTGAAATCAAGATTTAAGTCAAAATAATTTCTGACTTATAGAACGATTCAATCTCATTCAAGAGAGGTTGCTTGGTCGTAATCTCGCAATGCATTGAGGAGCTCTAGCGGAGACGCTTACAATTTCATATAGCCCCTTTATTATAAAAAACCTACACACTACGATAAAAGTCTGTCTTATGGAGAGAACAATAAGAACAGCATCTACACACACCAAATAGCGAAAGTCAATTCTCTGTAAAAAAAGTGAGGGCACCATATAAGTTTTTTTACGGCATATCATATCGACGGGTGAAAGGCTATTTGCTATATTTTTTTTATTGTTCAGTGCAGATTATTTTCAATATTCCATACTTTCTTAGTTTTTTAATAAACTTCTTAACAGTATTCATAAATTATAAAACTAAAACGATCTCCTAAACTTTACAAAAAATGACGCCTAATACAAATTATTTGTATGCATAAACGAAATAGCCTTCCACCCGTCGATGATGTTCTAAATAACTAAGCAAGTTACTTGACACCACTAATGCAACTTTGCAATAAGTATCTGCATATTTCTTCACTCCTTATACGTTTAATCACGTGTCAGACCACTCGCGTTCAAGAACATGAGTAGTGCACTATTTATATAACGCTGAATCAATCAAAAACCTCCACCTAAACATAACTTTATCGTGCATTCAACCCGATGCGTCGCCCTTTTGACCTTTTATAGTTATCTGTTACGAATAATGCACTAAACAGTGCATTAATTACTCGCTGGAATGCGGCGATAAACTAAAAGACAATGACACCACTTAGGCGCGTGGACTGTGGTTCCATTGCGTAAGTATCGGGTACAGTTAATCACAGATGTCATTTAATAATTAATGGCCTATAAGGACAACTCGTAGAACAGATGGCTGTTGAGACAGGAAAGTTCTTGAGTTCACCGGAAGACGTAGTTGAGGAAGGCCCCCCACTCGGTGGACGATGACCTGGTTTTAGGTCGGAAAAAGCCCGTTGCAGGCAGCGCTAGACAGGTCGTTATGGAAATTCTTGGGAGCCTTTTGTGCAGCAGTCTCTAGACTGATACGCTGATGAAGAAATCAGCGTGCCAGCTTCCCTTGGCAGGTGATAACAATACATGTTGAATTAGAAAACGGCACAGGCTGCACACCAGGGTAGGAACTCCAAGTGACGTTTCAAATATCATAGCTGTATTATACAATAAGATTTGCACATTTGCACAGACTCACCAGCGAGAATCCGTGCTCTGTTATAGGGATATAATTAGTCTGAATCCTTCACTCCAAAGTACCAGAGCTCCATAAGACTGGAAGATTCCTCACCTGCACAGACTCGCCACAAATGGGCGTGAACCCGAAGTCCAAGCCGGGCTCATCGTAGTGAGTCCTCAGACGAGGGTACAGGTCCGCAGCCCTCACCCGGTGCGGCGGAGGCTCCGGCGGCGGGGGGGCGCGGTACCGCTCGCGGTCCGTCATATCGTTTGACGTCGTTGGCAGCACCTGCGACAAAGAAAGAGTACGGTTAATTATGTCAGGCCAGTTACATAAAATTCCTGAAAAGTCTAGGACAGAAATCGACACGTGTAAAAGTCCACTTAGGATTCAGTGTCACGAAAGCACCTGACGGTAAACGAGGCTCGACAGCATAAGTTGCTTTTGTGGAAAACGTCGTACGGTCTATAAGTTATGGTCAAAAATTAGTCAGGCAAAGAGTTTCGACTTGTTAGGCGGGTAATGTAAAATCTCTTTAGGGAGGGATTTTAACAATCATTTTAGCGCCCTCTACACTTCACTTGCTGTATTAATCCCATACAACAGCCGCGAGAGATTTCTGGAGACTGTATTTCAAAACAGATCCATAGGAGCTCCTATAGGCAAATCCTGTAAATTCTAAAAACGTTTAATTTGATCAAAATACAAATTTTTACTTGAAAACTGAACACAGTAATATATCCTGGTTGCTAGCTTATTGACAGTTCATTGTGTTTAACCCGACAACCCTATCTGTTTTGTAAAGTTCATTATCCTGTCTGACCTAAATGAGTTCAACAGGACAAATTCCAAGTCTAGAACAATATAAATCGAAGTAAGTACATATATACACATGTAAGTATATTTACTTGTTTCACACAAAAAACTTGCAGGATTCTCGATATTTTGATGCACGACGTTGTATAAGAATGGTGCATGTACATTGTATTTTAGGTACATTTCACCCAAAAATACGTACGCACTTCTAACTTCTCCAAATAATACTAATTAATATTTGATAATTTCAATTAGTGCAGTTGTCAGATCACTTGTTATTGAACGAGATGCAAGTAAGGCTTTCTCTTTCACGTGTTTGTTTACATCTGCCGGGTCAAGGGTCGACTTAATTTGGAAGATAACATACAAAGCACATTTATATTTATAGCTTCGAACCAAATAACAACGCCATGTGATCATGATTCATACACATAATGAATGACTCACATGATTATTTGAAAAGTATCTCAAAGGAGAGGGGTATCGATAAGGCCTTATTTTCGCCCCATCCCCGACATGAATTCTTATATGTGCATTAGGTTTACATGAAAGTGAATAGTAATATGGAATGAATAATATGCCAGAATATTTTCATTTAACATATATTATGCAGTTCATATTATTATTATAGGAAGGTTATATAAAAAGGTGAAATCGTGAATTTAATTAACTTTATTTTGGTAATTTCGATACTTTTCAACATTTTTAATCCTACACTCCCCATTTACTCTTCATTCTCGTCACTCCCATGTCCTTCAACATCTGCATCCATCAAATAAAAAATTGTAGTCGCAAGGGACTTTTGGGTACTATGATCTTGATATCTGCAGTTACTTAAATACCAGATTACGGAGCCAATATGAGCGCAACAACTAACAAGTCTTGCCCTTACTTTGCATTGACAGTACTAGAGTATTATAGTGGTGGCACTGTATTGTATCCAAAGAGAGTATATTTTAGAAGCTGTATGCCTAGATTGAATTTATATTCCCAAAATATCACTCGATTCTTTATGTAAAAATATTTTCTCTGTCACTCCTGCACGTCACCGTCAAAACAACGAAACGACATTAAGCTTGTGCCGTGGTGGCACTTCAATTTTATTTTATGTATTTATAAGATGATCATTTTTTTCACTTTAAAATCGTTTCATTTTCATTTATCTATGAGCGCAGGGTGGAAGCAATGTAATTTTTAAATATATTGTACAGTAACATAAAAACATTAAAATAACATAAAAAAGAAAGTGCTTCTTACATGCGCTCTATATAGAAAAAAGGTTATTGAATTTTTTAAAATTGTAAAATCGTTTCATTTGTATTTATCTATGAGCGCAGGATGGAAGCAATGTAATTTTTAAATATATTGTACAGTAACATAAGAGCATTACAATAATATTAAAAAGAAAGTGCTTCTTACATGCGCTCTGTATTAAAAAAATGGAATATTATTGCATCTTTTTAAATTGTAAAATGGTTTCATTTGTATTTATCTATGAGCGCAGGGTGGAAGCAATATAATTTTTAAATATATTGTACAGTAACATAAGAGCATTAAAATAATGTTAAAAAGAAAGTGCTTCTCACATGCGCTCTATATTAAAAAAAATTGAAATGTTATTGAAAATGTATCATTTTGAACGAAAATCACGGTTAGACCGAAGTTTAGCGTCCCACAGCTAATATTAATTGTAGAGTTTTTTCTTTAATATACATATTTTCTTATCAAGTATACAGTCTACTTTCTGGATGAATAAAGAAAACATCAAATCGTATACATCTTTTTTTTTCGTTATTTTGGGGCGAAAATAAGGCCTTATCGATACCCTTCCTTAGGTGGTGAAATGAAAAAGGAAATATTTATTCGCCCATCAAAACATACAGAATCGCACAGCAAAAAACCTGTTTCAACATCTAAAGGTTCGGTTAGGTTTGTAGTAAAACACCCTATTATCAGGGTTGGAATGATTGTTTTAATCATGCCAACTATGCTATAAATATAATGCTTAATTGAGAAGGTAGGTATATACCAAAACAATGTATTTCATTTGGTTAAACGATTCTCGTGCGTGATATGATAAGATACTCGTAATTTATGACGAATCATAAGGAAACAGCGAAATATAGGGTGACTTTAAATTAGTTCTTGATACGAAAAGCTATGCATGTGCTCATGATAACAAACAACTTTCCCTAAGGAACCCATATTCAAATCGCAAAGAAAATTTTGGACTTCATACTAATTTGGCCGGTCAGTTGCTCAATTTGTATAGACAGTCAAATTTATTGTTTTGCGATTTGACTATGAGTTCCTTAGGTAAAGTTATTTTTTATCATGAGCAGATAGATGCATGGCCTTTCGTATTTAAAGTCACCCTATATATTTTATCATTATTTTTTAAACCATTATTTTTGTCATAAATCAACATACATAAATAAATAAAAAATAAATTTGTATCTTGTATCTTCTATCATACCCAGAATACAGGGTGTAGGACCCGTTTAACTGCGGTTTCTACCTTCTTAGCGCATTACTTTTCGAGAAAACGACATTTCAAGAAAAGGACATTCTGAGAAAGGACATTTCGAGAAAAGTGCATAATGCGATTAGACGGATTCTAGTTTTCTACTCATCATACTGAAAACTCTTAATTCTACGACTTTGCTGACATCACAAAACAGATTTAGGACACAGACTTAAAATATCAGCAGCTGTTTGGCCAATTTCACATGGAAATCAGCAATGTCTTACTTATAACAAAAGTTGATTACTTAGACTCTACAAACCATTATGACTACGTCAAGAACATTCTAGTGAAAAACACTTCTTGCCAAAGTACAGATAAGTAAAAAAGATTTCATGTTTGGGGGGAAAACCTCGTGCGTACATTAGTAAAACTACCATATACAAACTACCTTGGAACAGCATTCAGCAACAACCTTGGCAAGGTCTTTGATCTTTCTTATCTCTCGCGTTCATGTACATTACGCGTTTTACTTCGCCGCTTAAGACTCGCGATCAAGAAAAGCGTTGATGTACGTTATGGCTGTGGAATTTTTCTCATGTGTGTGTGTTACCGTTTGTCCTGTTTGAAGCGATAGAAAGCGACCTTGCGTTAGGTAACGCCTTTGCTCGGTTGGCGCACTCGACTTCAAGTACGAGTACGTGAGATGGTTCACAACGACTGCTTTTTTAAGTTAGGTAAACTACTTTATTCTTGTGAAATAAGTAGTTTTTAAGCAGCTTTCTAAAACGTGAAAACTAAATTTTCTTTGGTGTATTACAAGGAAACCCGGTTATTCCGGTTCCAGAACGCCAAAAGTCAATAAAGCCGGTCACGAACGGAAAATTATATTTATCTGTTAACTCACAGACATTCAAATACATACATGTGTCATCATAATAAATTATTAACAACAATAAACAGATATTTGAATAAGTCACACAATACCTAAAAGGCCACACAATAAATTACACAACAACTTATTTTTACAGTAATTCGGGTCATTTTACTAATGTATTTTTAAACATAGGTACATAATTACGTAGAAACGCAGATAAAATTCCATGTTGCATAAACAGTTGTTAAGAAATAAACGTGTATTCCTTGAATAAACATTTACTATGTTGAACCATGCAGATTTATTTACCAAGAGATCATAAGAAACAAAGTAAGCAATGTTATTCCAAAAGAGTTTTGTAAGAGCCATCACTTAGAATTTCTTGTCCTTAATGCGCGTTATGTATTGAGAAATATTTCCAATTTCCTTAACACGTCAAATAGAATAATAAAACCCAATGAACAATAGAAAATTGTGATAGATTTTTGCAAACTATGTCGGTAACATTCTATAAACCTGAGTTGCTGGCGACTGAGTGAGATGGAGATATGACAGAGTTCAATTGCAGTTTGAAGCAATTCCCAAATTTTAGCTGATTCTTTATAGTCTACAGAAATCTCCGCGTTTATACTTTTATATTTGGCGACATCAAAGCTATCTTTCACACCAAGCAATCATAAAGTTGAGCAACATTTCCGTATAAGCTTGCACTGACATCAAACGCTACTAACTTTGCATAGCATCAAATTTCCACTTGCATCTCACAAGTTTATTTACGCAGGCAATAAACAGGGTTTTCCGAGTTGACCGTAATTGATGTAACATTCCTCGGTAATGATGTAAGACTCGCTGCGGGCCGTTCACATGGTCTAATCGAACCCACACTTAAACAGTTACTATGAATATGAATCACACTATCATTAAGACAGCTAGGCTATCATTTGGAGTAGGGATGTAACGCAGGTGGGTTTACCGGAACCGAAGCCGGAATCGGAGTTTTGATATTTGACTTATCGGAATCGGAACCGGAATCGGAACCGAAATCGGAACCGAAACCAGAACCGGAATCGAAGTCCGCGGTGGAACTCGAGGCAGAAGAGAGATATGTTTAGGACAATTTAATTTAAAAAAAAAAAACGCAAAAACAAAAGCAGCAACCGGCCACCGCGGGGCGGCCCCTTCCCGCGCCTCTTCCCCACCGCCCGTGAGCTTCGACCTTCGTTTTAACCTCCGATTTAAAACTGTCGGAACCGGAATCGAAATCGGATGTCAAATTTCAGTCGGAAGTTCCGACTTATCGGAATCGAACCTCCGTAACATCCCTAATTTGGAGTAGCCCGCATCATTTTTGTGCCGGCCTCGATCACGTTATTTGCATGACGTGACGTTATCGGTGTGGTTGTGTATAGTTCTGAGGTTCTATTGAAGCGAAACCACTGGCTGTCTGCGAAAAAAACTAACAAATCGCACGCTCATTAGATTGCGGAATATCATAATGGATGGCATTCAAAAATGCTTTAGTGACATTTCAAATGACCAAAATTATGCTAATGAAGAACTCTGTAAAACTCGTTTCACTAAATTCTTTGGTATTCCTTATGCAGCAACATAAAAAAACATGTGCTAAACAATCGCTACGTGCTACGTGTAAAGAAAACCTTTAGCTCCTTAAAATAAGCAAATATTTTAAACTCGGAAAACTCGTTCAAATACATTTCACAAATAAGACACGTCACCCACTCACAGGGCAGTAACTAACGCAGCGCAGGCTCTATGTTGCATAATGAGTACTGGTGCTCGTAGACTGTCAACGATAAATATGAAATGCGTAGGCGCCGTCGTCGCCGCCAACGCGCCCACAATTCGCCTGGCCCTGGCACATTCACCCGTCGTCGGACAATCAACTTCTGGCAACCAAAAAAAGGACGAAACCCATTCCCGTGTTACCTTTTTTGGCAAGCCAAAAGAAAAGAATGCTATCAAGGCTTTTTGCGTCGAAATCGTGACGATTCCTACAGATGAAATGGAACGAATACTCTATACTCTCACTGGCAGAGTTAAAACATATTAACTCCTTTATGGGGAATGTTAAAAGCCAAAATAAACACAAGCTTTTTGTTCAGCTCAGGAACAGTAGTAAAACTTACTCGAAACCATTAAAAGCAGTCGTCACGAGCTCTGGGTGGGCGCTCTCTGTGTACCAGACGAGTAACCCGGCTATGTTTAAAATACAACACACGTCATAAACTGCTTTGACTTGAGCAGCTACATCTATTTGGCAGCGTAATTAGATTCCAGAAGAAGTTCATTCACCCCGTAGACGATGGATTGATAAACATAATAAAAAACACAAGCTTAAGTGGCTAGAATATTTTAAACACACTCTGGCTCTGCTGGTGTGAGTTAACGCTGTCTTAGCATTCAATAATCGTCTCTATACTTAAGTATAACAAGCTAAGTTAAAGATAGAGCTGCTTACTATGGTGATGCAATTTCCGTTAATCTAAAGCTGCGGGTTCTGCGTTGGCTATAAGGATCCCTTTAAAATTCTTTACTATTATGTCGTAAAAGGATTTGGACGTGATGACGTCCCTGTTGAATTTCTTGATAAATAAATAAAGTCTTGTCCAGTCCCTGTTGAATTATTTAATAAATAAATAAGTCTTCAAGTCTTTTCAACACTATTTCAATAACAAAACCTAAGGAAAAATATTGTAAAGTAATAGCGCACTTAAATACAAATAACAAGGTTATTCAAACAATACAAGGTTTTATTTAAATAAAAACACCAATAGCTATTTTTAACCGACTTCAAAAAAAGGCGGAGGGTCTCAATTCGTCGGAATCTTATTTTTTTTAATGTATGTTCACCGATTACTCGAAGACGCCTGAACCGATTTGGAAAATTCTTTTTTTGTTTAAAAGGGTATACTATACAGATGGTCCCATATAAATTTTATCGAAATCGATTCAGCGGTTTTTGAGAAAATCAACAAAAACATAGCAAAATTGGAGTTGTTGCGATTGAAGTCGGTTGTTTTTAACGTATTCAGCGTGGTCAATTATAGTTATTTTAAGTAAAACCATTATTGAGGAGCCTAAGCGATCTTCTCGAGATGAGAGCCTTAGCAGTCGGTTCATACAATATAAATCATTGAAAAAGCGAGACAAAAGACTGCCTTATTCGTTACAAATTGGAGAAAGTTAGTGCGTAATTCAGCGCCTTACTCTTGAAACCTAAACCGATAGGTATTGATCGAATATAAGGTACCTGCGACGACGCAGAACGCACGAGGGGAATAACCATCAAATAAACATTTCCATTCATAAACGACATGACCTAGTGAAATGGAAAGTTACTATAGAGGACGTTGAATACACGAATATAAATATCTAATGAATTGACGTGTGAAACTGTAGCTGGTACAGTTAGAACCAAAAGTTCATTCCTATTGTAAGCGCGATAGTCTTTTGTAACAATTACAATGGATACGTTTCTTTCCATGAAATGTCAGTAAATGATTCCATTTTCATTTATTTATAGTCCGGTGCAAAAGTAATGAAAAAATTAATAATGAACATGTAACGACCATAATCGACGCATAATATAGGTAGAAGAAAAACGAAACTTCAAAAGAATGTGTAAATAAATCATCTGCGTATTTAATTTAAGTAAATAAAAACATTGTGATTTTAAAAACAAAAGTTTAAATTAGTTTTTCAGTTTCCATTAACCGCAACTCACCACTTATACAGGTGTTTAAAAAAGTGCGTTTGAAATTTTTTTATAACTTTTAGATTCCCTAAATCTGCCAAGTGAATCAAGAATTTGTATGGAAAACTGAAAAAAATTGTTGTAGATCGGATTTTTTCAATATTTTTCCTGTATTCGTTACATGGGTCTGAGTAACCCCTTAAAATTTCAAACGTCCTTTTTTTATTTATTTATTTATTTGACCATAATTGCATGTACAAAAGTTCTTAAATTATAAAGTAGTTCTATGCAATTTACCACGTTAAGTAGTGTAGTCATAACCGAAAGTAAAATATCACAAAGCATCTTATACTATACAAATAAAATTAATAACTTAGTAATAAATAGTTACATATCATTCTTAAAAAATAAATAAATTCAAATACAAATACAAAATTTTAAATAAATTAGATTTAAAAAATATGTCATAACTCAAATACAAAAGGACTAGCAGTTTTATTATACCTTAGTCATATTATTATAAAATTCATTCAACCTTTTTTGACAACCTGTACCTATATAGCAAAAGGGACGGCAATTTGTTTAAAAAAGTTTTAAATATTTTACAAGATAGCATAGGCAGCGCAGCGCGCTTGATTTGCGATACGCTTCAAAATAATGTAAGTCTTTCGAACTTCACTGTACATTACACAGAATGAAAAAGTTGCCCGTTGTGAAACAATGCCTCTTTAAATTCTCTTCATAAGCTATTGTGTGATGGTGAATCCAAGGTGTGGTTAAGTAAGATTTTCTTAATTGGAGCTAATATTGTTAAATACTTATTAGTTAAGACTATTATTTCCAAATGTATCTAGGCAAAGGGAATTTACGAACAGAGGTGTTTTATTAACTTACACACATAATATGTATAAATTTGACAGTTAATAACAATTTGTTAAAATTTAATATAATGAATTGTGTTTGTGACATATCTATTTTTAAATTGATTTTTGATTGAAATTGATATTGATTTTTTTAAGGGCAATGTATTAAAGCTAGATTTTAGGAATAACAGTGTGCATTATCGATTTAGGTTTTTAACCTGTGATGATGATGTAATTTGTGTATTTTAATGTAATAAATGAAATGAAAATTATGCAGTCAAAATTATTTTGAGCTACTGATAAATA
Source organism: Coleophora deauratella (assembly GCA_958295455.1). Taxonomy (NCBI): domain Eukaryota; kingdom Metazoa; phylum Arthropoda; class Insecta; order Lepidoptera; family Coleophoridae; genus Coleophora; species Coleophora deauratella. The sequence goes on along the minus strand of OY282409.1, from coordinate 3,536,129 downwards.
ATCTATACTTATAGGTAAATATGGCTTGTAAAAGTATCCTAGGAGATGTACCGAAATACCTACTCAATTGCGTTAATTACAATTCAGGAAGTTAAGATTGTTCTAAGAACGGAACTGGCACAATTTCAAAGGATTACTAAGAAACCATAAGCTATAAACGTTTACCTGAGAAAATGGCCTAATACAAAAACACTTGTTCTTGAATGAACTTGAGTTATATTCTTGTAGCTAAAATTCACAACAGAACTCACAGTTCTATTAGAAATTAATTTTACTAGCTCAACTGGCCCAATCACTACAAAAGGGTACTAGGAAAACATAAACTGTAAGCAAATTTTGATACTGCGAAAATAGGCTGATATCAAAATCAGAGCCAAACGGTTGTTTTTCAGTGACCTTGAAGTACCTATTTACTATAGTTAGAACTCAAGATCCCTACATTATTAAGGTCTTCTACAAAATCCGAGAACAAAACTGGCACTATCACTACAAAAGGGTACTAGGAAACCATAAGCTGCAAGCAGTCGTTGCAACTGCGGAAATGGGCTGATACCAAATCGGGCAAGCCCTTCATTGAGCAACGTCGAATGACTAACACCGTGCGTAGGACCCTACGCTAGATACTTGTAGTATTGAGGTCGACATGTGGGCAAATAACTGAAGTGACGAGCTCTTTACCGGTATCTTTTGTAATACTCTGTTCGGTAATGGCATCAGCTGTTGTGTAGTACATTTGTTGATTTGATCGCTCTATCGTTGCAGTAGTTATACTTACCTAGTACATAAAGGTTCTTTTGTAATGACAATGTTAAGTTTAAGATCGCGTTTTAAATTATATTTGACGCGACGATGTGGTTAACGTAAAATTACAAGTCTATCCAAAAAATATAAGTAGAGGCATTACGTGACAAGGGTCTGCCTTTTTCACACTTATGAGTTTAACAATAGACTATCCTGGTGTCAATGTAATAAATTATGTCTTGGAACACGACCTTAGTGAAAGTAGATAAGTACATTATCAACAACATGATATTGATAACCCATAACCAAACGATAGACAATGCCTTGTTAAGAAACTTGACCTACAAACGATCAATATTGCCATGAATGGAGAGATACTTCATTCTCTATTTGAAACCTCTATCACTCATTCATGACTCCGAACAGTGGATCATAAAGAAGGAACTGAGTTACTTTCTGTCCTACTTCAATGTGAGAAATCGGAAAGAGAAACAAGGCATGTCGTGTTTTGTTATGCAGCTATTCTCAGGATGCCCGCCCTGTCCCATACAATAGTCAAAGACTTCCGTCCTTTGAGCATAATGGATGACGTGACTAATCTGGACATTGATACTTATCTTCTTCCTACAACTTCTTATAAACACGGAATTAGTACCTTAGCACATTATACTTGTAAGTTAATTATTTGTAATCAACCCGAAACCTAAGTCGTGTTTCTAAGTTTCTACTTTCTACCCATAAAAGTGAACGCAAAATCTCTGGTTCTACAACTTTATTGAAATCGCAAAAATCAATTCTGGTTCATCAGCCAATTGATTTTTATGAAAAGACCAAAACTTTTTTAATAAAGTTGTTGAAAAAAGTTTTCGTCAAAAGTATAAAGAATTTGACCTTCTCCGATCTTTCGTATCGCATTCGTATTTTCTTTGGCGAGCAGTGCCTATAAAAGAGGTACATTCAAGTCTATACAATAAATAAATACGCCGTAACACAAGCGCTTCAGCGCAAGACGCCAGACACCGGACAACCTTGAGTTTTAAAAAGAAAACACTGCATGCATCGTCTGTTGCTATTCTAGCTTTCTTATAGGATCTCATTTCGTTCCACGTAAACCAGCTTTGCGTTTCACATCAGATACACAGTTTATTCCCCCTCGTGTCTAAAAACAAATCTGAAATCTAAAAATACCTGCAATTAACAGACCGTCTTTGACTTTTGAGGTACTGAGTACTATTTATTTTTTCATAAACCAAGACTCACGTTATTTGTTAGTAAGTAGTACAATTTAAAAACTTGGTATATGTGTTAGTTAAAATTGCTTGGCATGATAATCACCAAAATTGCTCTATCTCATAGATTATTTCTCCCTCAGTTCTATCTGTGGCATCTCTTATAAGAATTCTGCCAATATCATGTTATTATTTAGCATGATGATACATAAAGCAAAAAAATCCTGAACAGCATTTTTTATATTTTAATTTAAGTAACTATATCCGTAGGCAAATCAAATCACTATTTCTTCCGGTTTCATGGCTCTACGCATTCTTACCGAAAACAACTTCAAGATTCTTCTTGGAATCTAAGACATATATTTTTTATGTTATGTACTTTAGCTGTTTGCGACTTGACTTCGAGGAATTCTTATACGTCGTCGCACGTGGGGAACCATAAAAAATATCGATTTAAAAGTAGTCCAGGTCATATTAAGGTCACACTCTGGTGGATGTAAGTTGTTTATGACCGAGAGAAAGAGAAAAAAACTTGTATTAATTACAACAGTAATACGTGTACTACGACAGTCGATTGACAAACATAAAACAAAACAGTTGTGTCCACAATCCACTGTCCACAGTTGAATTAGAAGAACCGTCATACCAAGACAGTGAATCACTCTTTGATAAAAATTACTGAATTACTTCATCAGCCAGACTGTATTCAGACCTTGAACGTATAATAAAGGCTTATCTCCTTATTGAGAAGAAACGAAGAACGAACTGTAAGCTGTTAAAAAACAATTTATTATATGATTTTGCGTACTTACTCTTAAAATAACCTCAAACAAAACACTAATAAATTATAAGCCTTAGGCATACCCTTATGCCTACTCTATAAGACAGCTAATTAATAATGGCCATAAATTACAAATTATCTAGATTCTCGACACACTCCCGTCTTCCACAGTCGCTGTACCGTCAACGGAGCAGAAGTCATAACAGTGTCATCAGAATAGAACACCGTCTATGATTGTTTGTACCCTTTGACTATAACGTACAACATATACTGGATTCTCCTCCGGTCTTCCACAGTCCCTGTACCGTCAACGGAGCAGAAGTCATAACAGTGTCATCGGAATGGAACACCATCTCTGATTGATTGTTTGTTCTCTTTGGCTGTAACCTTACTTACGTACGATGACTTACCTCAGTGTACTCTGGCGAGGGGGGGCGCGGGTACTTTGAGGCCATGCGCGCGCCTGCGCCGCACCCTTGAGGGGGCGCGGGCTCATCCTCAGGGTAGTACAGGTGCACGAAATCCTCAGTGTCCAAGAAAGTGTTGATCAGCATCACTCCACAGCACACGACACACTAACTAATAAATAACTTAGCACAGTCTACACTCAGACTTCCCGTACGATTATTAGATAACTATATACGATATAATTTTTAAATAAAAATCACATGGAAGCTCGCCATCGTTTGTTTCGTCCCATTTTGTCCTCCGTACTGTATTTGATTTGAAAATAAATAAATAAATAATAATAAATAATTTATACACTAGACTTGTATAAAATCACATTTGCACTGAGATTTAAAACGCCCAGTTGTCTACTGAAAGAGGAGTTGTCGTTAGTTGAGAAGGTACCATAGAGCACAACATAAACATATGTATACTCTATGGCAGGTACCGTTAGGGCGTTGTCGAATTATCACATCATTATTACGAACTACCTGAGTGAGACTTTGTTATAAAGCACCTGCCTTCGAGGGTTTGGTAAAAAAAAACTACAAAAAGAGCAGTCATTCATTCTCATCGGCATACTGACTGGATAGAATATCAGTAGTAGTGGCAACAACTAAACAATAAAATCCCATATTGATTATTAAACAATACTAAATGTCTCACATCCGTTATCGGGTCACTAATTTCAGATCACGAAATGTCATTAAATACTAACGTTATTTTAATGTCATCGAAATATTTACTTTTTATATATTGAAGCATTACAAACACATCCTTTTTATGTGTGAGTGGCCAGTGCAAATTGAAAATCGAATCTTGAAAAAATATAAATTATATAAATCTGCACATTCACAATGGCAGAGCCCAAGATAATATAGACTTTTTTATATATAAAACGTCGGTGTGATAATTCGTGAACGTCCTCTTCGTCTTCAATGTTTTAATTTAATTACAAACAATGTTGAAACTTCACCAGAAACATATTGAAAAAATTATATGGTGTCGGTAGCAGGTATCGAGTACTCTGCAAAACCAGTTTATCTTTGAAAACAGTGGTTAGCAAATAAATATGCAGCCTGGTCCAAGAATATAGATTATTTAAAGTAAGAGCACCTCAAGAGCACAGACAGACTATTATTAGCACAGATTAGATAATAGTATTAGGTCACAAATTCTCTTGTTTCCACACTCCACACGGCCATAATTTGTAAAGATGAAGTAACCCCCAGAAGAGACGCGGCGCGGAAAGAACTGCTAAGGATTTTAAGACTTTTTCTAGACTCTTATTTAGAACACAATTCCTCAAAGTAGACTAGATAAAAACAGATAACCGTTTCAGAAACTGATGGATTTTAAGGAATTATCTTGCACGTTAATAAAGAAATATAGTTTTAGAACTAATATCTCAATTTTATTCTCAAAACGAACACATTTTTTTAATAATACTTCCAGTAGTGTACAGCCATATTAATAGCAAGCTACTGAAGTGCTCTTTTTGGTAAACCACATGTATTTGCCGGCTCTTAGGGACTTCCTCACGATCATTTTAGTTGTTTAAGCATATTTTTTATATTTGGTAAAGTTCCAACATTACGTAGGCTCGTAGTCGCAAGTCGGTCGCTAACGTGGTGGCACAAAGTCGATTTTAGAATAACGCCTTCACAATTTAACTTAATTATTTGAACAAGTGGGAATTGAAGGTTTGCTAAGCAAGAACTTTTAAATCTAAGTAAATATTTGCAGTTCCTAAAAATATTTATTTTCTTCAGAACAGTATGGTAGAATCCGAAATAGAATCTCTCCATAACCTGTACCATAACAAACATTATACATAGCAATATTTTGTAATCAAATGTGAGTCAGACAGACGGACAGATTATCTCACGTGACAAGCATTGTTAGTCACTACTAAACTCATTCACAATATTGTTAATGCTAAACCAAAGACGTATTACAGTACTTCGCAAAGACAGGCCCAACAGCACTCAAACTGGGGTCGTTTTGATGAGACCATTAGTTATCTGTTAGCTTTAAACACATAGAATAAATAAGACTGAGCATCTATCCTTGGTCAGTTATTTGGACCCGCAGCCTAACAAAATATTTACAACTTGTTCTAGTAAAACATTATGGACGGCAGTCTTTTGATAGACGTCAATGTTATAAACATTGTTATCGAAACACAGCATACAAAGTGCGGTCAAGTCGTTGAACCTGATTCAATTGAAGATAATGCATCTGCTCTGCATGTGCTTGAATCATCAGTAAGCAGCTACAATCGAGATGAGACGGAAGCACAGAAGAGATTATTTGGACCAATGAACGCACTTGACTTCGTATTAATTTGAAATTAAATTTCTTATATGTAGTGTTACGAAGACCGCGATGAAGACTTCTGTTTTGTAGGTACAAGAAACAGCCGCAGATGCTTAGTGGAACACTGGTCGTTAATTAAAGGTACAAAAAAGCGACTTCAATGGAATTTTCGGCCCCTGAAATTGGAGAGCTATATCTGTGTCCGCGACTTTCTACTTGACGTCTGGCCCTTTGATGTGAGTTTAATTTCTTTTCTCGTTTTGGTCATATTTATAAGCGGCATAAAAGAAAAATCTCTCGCACAAACCAAAAAATATCTTGGCCTAACCAAAAACATGAACGATCGATGCAGAAATTACTTAAAACTAAAATATAAAAACTACTGTCAAAACTTTGAGAAACTCTATCGAATGCCAGCTACGAGATACACTGGTCGAGTAATTTTCGAAAATCGCGGACATATTTACATACGGACATACATTTGGTTTAGAATATAGATACTTATCCAAAATAATTTTAATAAAAAATATATATCGAAATAATTTTAATGAAAAAAGAACTGCCTTTGTAAAGTCTATTTTGAAAAAGAAAGCAAAAAATATTTTTTTGGTATCATCTCTAAATCTTTCCAATAAATTCGGTAAACTGAAGTTAAAACTGTAGCGACATATTGTGGCTAGAATAATATCTATAATAGACAATACTAAAATTTATTTATTGTTTTTTAACCGTAATTTTAATGAGATTCTGCTACACCTGTACATACATAGCTGTCGAAAAAAGAATAGCTTGACAACTTTACAATCGAAAAATTGCAACACGTATGTATAAAACATAATTAATGGTTAGTAAAAAATCATTTCAACATTTTGCAAATTCTATTGTACTTTATGATTCTTGAGTATAAAATAAACTAAGTAAACTGTAATTTTCTGCTCGAAAGTTTTAGTATGATTGTAGCTTTGAACGGACCCCAGGCAGAGCCGTATTTAAGCTTAGTAGCAATAAAAGTTCTAAAGTACCTAAGATACCTAAACGCCAACGTCTAAAATGCTAAGCATTAAAACTTTTCCTGTTCTGAAAATCTCTCGAACTCTCCAAAACTTCTTCGACAGCAAATGCGCATTATTCGCAAACTCAATTTCAATTTTCGATTCACCATGACATGCCGCTGGTAAAGTCGCCCCAGACATAAGCGATAAATCAATTTGTCTTGTAACGTTTATTGTTAAATTGTTGCAGATCATGGCTGTTCCTCATCTGCAATTTCTACGAATTTGACATTTCAAATCACCGGTATAAATCAGTGTAATACGCCTTTAAATTCACCAATCATATCAACTGTTTACTTCCTTCCATTTCCTTGGCCTGGATGTATTAAAACACAAAGCGGACGGAATGGGACGAATGACACACAATCATCTGGTCCCATACTAAGATTTATGGTATTATGGAAATCAGAGACAAATATTGGTACACATACTAAAATATATTAAAACAACCTTGTTTGTTACTGGAATAAACGCTGCCGGATCAATGATCGCGGGTGAACCAGGCAATCGCCGTTTGTGCCTTGTGGATAGACATTAAATTGTGCCATATTATGAGAAGAAGTGAAGTTTGAAACTTCACAAATGCCACTAAAACAGTAAGTGTTGATACTCTTACTGAATCACATTTATTTTTGTTTTCATCGCAATTCTCAAGATGAGATGGCAGAACTAGAGACAAAGAAAACACAAATCAGACAACAGACAAAGGAAAGATAAACAAAAAAGATTTTGTGAGAAAATGATAATAGATTAAATATATCGGTTATCTAAAAATGTCCTACACGTGCCCTACGCGTCATATCGGTATCAAAGTTGTTATCACACTGACCTGCGCCTGCGTCAGTGCAAGTTCATTATATTATAGAACAGCCTCTATACGTTAGTATTAAGCCTTTACAATGGTGAATTCAATTCAGTAACCGAAACCAATGTAACAATGCTTTATTGGCTTGCAATTTTATAAAGATTATTCGAATTAGACACAAACAAGTCTGAGGTACCAGAGCTGCATAGTGCAGAAAAGATGTCTTGCAGATTTTATAGAGTCAACGGATGCTTGCACCAGTTTTCAGCGGTGTTGAGTAAAAGAATGCGGCCAACGGCGCCTAGTCGACTGTTGCGATATGTATTTACATTTATGATGCCTGGGTAGTGCCACGGTAGATAGAAACGGAAGGAAATAGTGCGATCAATAAGATGGCCAAATAAGACTTGAATAAAGAAGGACAGATGATGTGATGAGGCTTGCAAGCCACTGGATGCAAGTGGTTCAGAAATGTACTGTGGAAAGTTATGAGTGGTTAAAATAAATGGGATAAGATCAGGAGAGGTTGTTAAACAGTAAGATGATAATAGAAACTCATTTGAAGATAACCCTAAATGAAATGGATTGTATAAACTAAAAAAGGAAAGCGAGCGACGGCGCCATTTTTTTTTTTTGAGAAAATTCATAGAACCTTAAAAGAGATGGGAGTCTCTAAAATTACCAATGATGCTTTAGACACGTGTCTATTACCTAAACCAATATAGCAGACTAACGTCGATAAAACGAGGAATTTGTGTAAGTGTTACTCACAAAGAATTCTTTGAAAATTACAGAGTTACAACACAGAGTAGCGTTGCGTGTACATAGTATGCAAAAACCAGCACGATTAGCGATTGCAAAACTCGAATTGGGGTCAACAAAAACAGTAGCGAAGCGACGCTTCCTACAACGATTATAAGACTATTTCGCGTGAATTTAACACTTTCAAATTGGTTCGAACGTAATTAATTAATTAAATATAACTTTTAGTGAGTTAAATGAAGCGATAAAATACAGATAGACAAAAACTAGAGAAAAGGTTACTCAAGCAAGCAAAACTGTTTTTACCAATAAAATAAAAATAAATAAATAATGGGACAAATCAAAATCACACACGGTTTTTAACCGACTTCAAAAAAAGGAGGAGGTTCTCAATTCGTCGGAATCTTTTTTTTTAATATATGTTCACCGATTACTCGAAGACACCTGAACCGATTTGGAAAATTCTTTTTTTGTTTAAAAGGGTATACTTCACAGGTGGTCCCATATAAATTTTATCGAAATCGATTCAGCGGTTTTTGAGAAAATGAACAAAAACATAGCAAAATTGGAGTTGTTGCGATTGAAGTCGGTTGTTTTTAACGTATTCAGCGTGGTCAATTATCTGCATTAAACTATGGTCTTGTCTCTGATCCTATAGCAAGGATTCTGTATATCCAATTAATACGTGCATACTTCCCAAACACTAACATACATATAGGTATCACATACATATGTTAGAAGTATTTTATTCCATTGACGTAAAGTCACAAACAACCAATCGAATTCCAAATTATTACGTCAGTCGTTTTAATGAATATGTTGTTCAATGGATTTGATCGAAATTCTTTTGTTTTAGTGTTATTTCTTAACGGTATTTGTAATAAGTCACAGAGGCACTGGAACTACTGGAACTACTACAAATGGTCAGTTCTGGTACATATCATATGTCAATAAAAATATTCAATAGATTGCCTACATATGTAAAGAATTTAGAGAAGAATCCCTCTTGTTAGTAAACTTAAGGAATTTCTGATTGAAAAATGTTTTTACGACATACAGGAGTTTTTTGACTATAAGGAATAATTAGCATGGCCTTATAAGTAATATAAAAATTGATGTGGTTTATATAATAATTTTATTTAGAATACTTATCAAATGTGACATTGCAATAATGTTTTTTTAATTTTTAATTATCTAGACTGTTTTTATTGTTATTTAAATTTGAATTATGAATTTTAAAATACCTAGACTATTTTTATTGTTATTTAAATGTGCTTTTAAATTAAAGTTTACTTATTTAGCTAATGTTAATATATCTTGCTGTGCCCTACTCAGGGTCTATGTTGACACATTTTACAATTCACCACCCCTGTATATTTTGTAAACACATAGTAAGCAATAAAGTATTGAATTTGAACTATACTCATGGACAAAAAAAATCGACTCAAGGTTTGTTGCAGGACTTTTGGAAAATTAACTCAATCTAGCAAAAAAATAACAAACCAAAAGTTCAAAAACTGTCTGTTTACTGTTTATGATTTTAGTTTGGTGGTTTTCTAGTTTTTTGTTCTTAGTGTTTAGCAGTTTTGTAGACTGAGTTGTTTTTTCAAAAGTCGAGCAACAAATCTTGAGTAGATTTTTTAGTCCACCAGTGTAGTACGTCCGATTTCCGTGAATGCCAGACTGACAGAGACTACAGACAGGTCTTTGAAAATTGGAATACAGTGTACGCTCTTTAAAATCAACCTCTAAGTACACGAAATAGATGCGAAATAGAGTATTTGGGCTTGTGTGGAAAATCTAATTTTCAATTCAATGGTTCTAACGGGCTGCCTACATCTGAAACAAACGAACACGAAGCCGACAAATGATAAATCCATCACTTGCGGTGAAACTGTGACAGCTCACACATTATTATAATATAAACAGTAGTAATAAGAAAGACCGTATAACAGTACGATATCAAATTTCTGGACCGCAGCCTACGTCTATCTGTCCTACAAGCCAGGCTTCTCACATAACCACTACAAGTTTACATTTTCCACTGCATTTTACGTGTCACACGAATCGCACCTATAGGAGCCCTAGCATTTTGTATAACATGTCGGATTGCCCGCTTTATTGAAATGAAGTTAAAGCTGCCTGAAGTTCGTTTTATAGACGCGTGTAACCAGAAACTGACGCGCAATTTAATTCATCCGCATACATTGAAGCAGATCGTATGTGCACTGTGTAGAATAACCAACAAAAAATAAAAATTCACGGTAATATAAAAAAAAAACTAGGGATGCATCCGATACCGATACCGATGCCGATATATCGGCGATACTCCGAGGTTGCCGATATATCGGTATCGGCGATATTTTTGTTCCCGATACAGCGATACTTTTAAAGAGTCCGAGGAAGTTGAGCCTCTGTCCACTCTGAGCTGTAATTCTCTCAAAGAAGAAGTTGATGAGAGGTACTTAAGGTCTCCTAATACAGGGTGTAAATCTATAGGTACGTTTAATTTTAATCAGGGCTTCTACTCCTGATTCTAATCAACTTTCCCTAAAGAACCCATAGTCAAATAGCAAAAAAAATTTTGGACTCTCCATACATACAAATTGGGCCGCTCGGCTGATCAACTTGTATGAAGAGACCAAATTTTTTTTTTCATTTGGCTATGGGTTCCTTGGGGAACGTTGATAAGAATCAGGAGTAGAAGCCCTGAATAAAATTTGACGCACCTATAGATTTACACCTTGTATATGGAAAGACGCAGATCCACTTATTTTGTGGCGCAATGACGTCTTATACTTCGTCTAAAAAAAATGGCGCAGAAGTACTTTAGTTTCTAATGGAGTTCTGTCGCATCTGAGAGAATATTTTCCACCGCAGGTCTTATTCAAACAGACCTACGAAATCGTCTGTCTCTATGGTGTTAGTTATGACACTTGAGAATACATTTTAAACAAAAATATTATTAATGTAAATTTTAATTACTAACACTATTAACCTTAATTATTAATTTCAATAACTAATAATCTCATTATAAATCTGTAATTTTTTTCATTAATTTAAAAAAAAAACAACTTTTGATTTATTTATTTCATCATCATCTTCCTTCCCTGAACCCAATTATTAGGGGTCGGCGCAACATGTCTTCTTCTTCCATTCATCTCTTCTTCTTCTTCTTTTCTTCTTATTTTTGATTTATTTATTTAACCTTCATTTAAATTCACCAAGCGTATCGGTATCGGCATCGGTATCGCCGATATTTTTATAAGAGTATCGGTATCGGTATCGTATCGGCAAAAAGGCGTATCGATGCATCCCTGAAAAAAACTTCCACAGAACGATCACTAAGACTTATATTGCCGTTTACAAATGACTAAATCCCACAACCGAATAACGGACTTCCTATTGAAAACAAAAGTGAGGAAGCAAAACACACAAAAGGAAAGGACACTGATGACGAAAAAAATTTAAAAAAGAAGGAAGACAACAAACCAAATTGTTTTGGAAGCATTGAAAATAAAAACGCACTGGAAAAACTACACGTAAACAATTTGCAAGCCAAACATGCATTAGTAACATTCATTAGTCAAGACGAGAACTCGACCGAGAGTAAAGTCCGGCGAGTTCACGTCACGTCACTCTTTATTAAGCCAAGGTTTGTTTTGAAGCTGACTGCTGCGGTTGTATGCACTATATCAACATTTAGATTCGGAACGAGCAAAACAAAACGTAAAGATTGCACGACCTTGACAGATTTTAGCACTGAAGGTCTGTGACGTGGAGAGGATAGAATTATTATAGTTCATGTACATGAAGATTCAAGGTTTGCACGACTAGTAAATGAATATTGAAGTTGTTTGGTTCAGTAAAATATAACTAACAAATTAAAAGAAACAATCATTTTGGCTCGGGTCAAAAACGCAATAAAGTATAGGTGAATGAATGCGCAGAATGCTAGTACAAAATATCAATGATTATGAGCAATTAAGTTAAATAAGTGCATACATATCTGAATGTTGAATGTACTGATCTAAAATTGAATTAAGGTCCTAAAATGCCCCTACATAAAAATAAGCGGAGATTTGATGAAAAATAAGCCTTTGCAACTCGTATCAAACTTTTACGAGAAATACTACAAAAAATATTAATACGTACATGTCTGTATAAAAAACAGCATTATAAAAATTGCATAACGTAAACAAACAAAGACGAGAAGGACTTAGAAAGTATTGATTTCCGTAGGTCAAGGTGTAATTTAATTACAGGCTACTTGTATGTTATGTAAAAAAAGTTAACAGAGAAAACGCGTTTAAAGAAAAATAAATAAATAATTAAACAATCTAACAGACCGGAGCACTCAATATGGAGATGACTAAACCAATCAATTAGGAATAGCATTAAAGAATGAGGTTTTATTACATGAAAATTGAAGACATCGAAGGAGACCGACTAGGATTCAATTAAAATGGAGTGAAATTAAGTATTCTCAAGTACATTCACCAGGCTATAAAAACGATAGCTTTCCTAATTGAAGCAATGTTATTTGTGGCATGAAATTCCTAGAACTTTACAAGTTACTACCATAAACAGATAACCTCAAAAATATATCTGACGTTTTATGGAACTAATTTGGCCAACCTTTAAAATAGGCACTTTGATGGATATGTACAAATTGATTGAACCTTAGCGTCTATAAATAAACAGTCGAAGTAATCGTGACTGTTCACACGACTTGGTGGTTTTGTAACCGTCTAGCTAGGCCACGTGTGAGTTAAGCCATTCGATGAGACGCATACCTAAGGATGAAAAATAAATATAAGTATTAATTAATTCCAAATTCATTGCTGTGTCCTACTTAGGTACTTACTTCTACTTTTTTTGATCTACACGATTTTTGTAATTATAAGATGATTGCCAAGTATTAAATTATAATAGATTGAATCCTAAGTGTTTAATTAATTATAGAAAAAAATAAACAATAAATGACGGAAATGATAAAAATAACGGGACGCCTAAGAACTAAATTAGTAATAAAAACAAGAAAATCGAAAAAAATAGATTAAAACATAAAAAAAATCAACATTATACTATTAGTGAAATGGAAGAATGATATACTGGGTCTTATGAAATCAAAAGAAGAAAAAACCATTGCAGATTATGAAATAAAACAAGTTATCTATACAAGATCGAGCAACGTCAATATAAATATATGTACAGCTGACAAATTGTGAGAATCAGCTGACCTTGAGCTGAGAAGAACAGGTTCGTAAAAACGTTAAAAGATAAAAAGGTCTGTAATACAAGAGCATAATGTAAACAACCGTTCTTGAAGACCAAAAAAGTTTATGCACTGGTGAATGGTGATCACTCTTTGTTGAGATAATGCAGAATATAAAATTCTTCTTGTCATGTGACAAAATTTAACAATATCACAAAAGATAGACGGCGATAACCTGGTGTTGCACTTGAGACCTCTGGTTAGGTCGGAGTTCAGTCACTACCGCGGAGGCAAAGACTATTATTATTATTTTTATTACTGAAATTATGAACTGATATACGTCAAACTACACAAAAGCGGCAACAAACGTCAACATTTGGAACAGCTGACAAATTGAGATGATCAGCTGACATTGTGCGCAGCAGAATAGTAAGGTAAAAATGTGCAAACATAAAAAAAAACTGTTTGTAATACGAGATAGGTATCGTTCTCTCCTTTTTTCTCTGCTATGCAATGAATCGAAATTTAGCAAACATTAAGTGGAAAAACGTTGCAAAATAAACAGAGGTGATGAAAAACACGTGACCGCTGGTGATGCTAAGTGCAACACAAGACAGTTGCAGTATATTTGTTGGCGCCGTAAATTGTGCTACACATGAGAGAGAGAAAAAACAAAACAATTAGGAAAGAGAAAAATTATGAAGTTTTCACTGGCGCCGACTCCATAGAGCCTGGGGGTGCCCGAGCCCCCCCAATGACATTGCAAACGGGGCTGAGCCCCGTGTGAGCCGCAAGCCAAACAATACTGGTTTGGCTTGTGGCTCGCGAACTGCGGTTCCTCACCGATAATCACAAAAACATATCCACACGGGCAAAGCCGTTGGGCGAAAGCTAGTTAGAAAATATTGGGAAAATAAACATTTTCCTGCCCTAGCCCCCCCCCCCCCGCAATATTTTTATGAAGTCGGCGCCCCTGGAAGTTTTGATAAAGTGTTAAGACTTCATCGAACATAATTCAGCAACTAAATATACGACTGCGAAATGCCATTTAACATAAAATTATGAAGTTTTGATAGTGATAGTGTTGAAACTATACATAAAACGTAATTCAGCAAAATTACTATAATAATTATATCTCTATATAACCTACTCATAATTCGCTTAAATAAGTATCAAAATAAAAAAAAAATACCGTTTCATTCAGTATTATGGAGATACATTTAATACTAGATTTTGTAGCGAATAAATGATTTTTTTTAAATCACGCACGACTGCTAAATGCACATTTAACATAAAGAAAAACAGACACTATTCTTTCGCGTAATCAAATAGGTAACTGACACTAAAGTAAGCAGTAGGACTAACAAATGAAACCTTTTTGTATCGGTACTAGCCCCGACGATGAAAAACTTGTAAACATCGTTGTTTATGGATGATATATCTTGACACTCTGAGCACTAATGCGTCTGTAGCCTGCAAAAGACCTACATGTTACTTCGCCAGGACAGGCTCATCGGCGTTGGAATGTGAGGAGGCCATTTTATAAAACCCATACATAGCTGTCAGTAATATTGGCCGTGCTATGACCATCGATATAAAAAATAAAAGATATGTTGTATCACACAAAAGCGCCATGGTCGCCTTCCAGTCGCATGAAGCAGATGAAGAAGAACCGTTTCTTACAGTCAAATTAATATCCCCTCGTATTCGATTCTTTACTACTAGCCATAAAGTACATAAAGCTGTACAGGAATTAGATTAAATTTAGCTCATTCTTCATATAGTGGACAAATCTACTATACGCGGCAGCTCGCCTTACAAAGTAGGATGCCGAAGCTAGTTATTTCCTCAAATCGCTGAGAATGAGTTTCCATGAAAGTCATAGCCTACTAGGTTTTATAAAATAAGGATTATGAACCTTTCATGCAAAAAGATTAGAACAGCAGTCTATAGTTAGATGTCTACGCACTGATGTCATACAACAATAAAATGAAATCGTTACTACGGAACCAGGTTAGCGCTCTCATCTGACTGCAATAAATGCCTTATTAGCAGTTAAATCAAGCCAAATGGATACTTCGAAATGTAATTTATTAGCAGAACTTAAACAATACATTCCGTTTATTATAAATAAACTATACGATCAATTGTTTGACGATTAAAGAATTGCATATTTACCTACTATTAAATAAATAAACGCTAAAATTTGCACACAAGAACTTTATAGTGTACTTATAAGATACTGGCAGAAATAGTTCAAATATACGCGAATTACGTAAAAAACACAGATTAGGTACTCTAGATCCAATAATTTCAAGCATTACAAGAAAACCTCCATCAAACCAGACATGGCCCACATGTGTGGAGTATGGCCTAAAATTAAACTATCACGACGTATATATATGTATATTTTAAATTTTAATTTAAAAAAAACTGTCAGCACAGTTTACCTATGTATGTATTCATACTGTAAAAAATTACGAACACTAACGTCACCAACAGCGTAGGTAGACGCTATCTTAAAAACATCGTAAGTCAGTTAGAAATTGCAGTGCAGACGTCAACGAACTAATTTATCTATTGCGGCCTCAGTAAATTTTGATATGACCACCCCACTGGGCGACAGCGACACTATGATCCTTATCCAATCAATTCACTAACGTTTCTTATGCGCCCGAGTCGCCCGACTAGCTCGAGGCGAGAAATCTCGCTTTGTACAGCAGATAGATTATAAAATATTTTCTGTTCTTGTCAAACCAACCGTAAAATTATTATCTCGGTGCTATTGAAACTCGGAAGCGCGATCCAACTGATAGAATTCTGCGATTATGATTATACCTACAGGGTGACTTTTATTTGCTGACAAATGGCAGGTAGGTCTGACATATGAAATTGAACAACTTTCCCCATAGAACATTTCCAATAGGAACAAAAACAATTGATACATAACATGCTTATTGTGATCAAGCAATGTTCAAACTTCAAACTAGGATTTCCAGCACTATAGTAAAGAGACAGTGATGTGCTACTGTACTAATTTTATTTGTTGTATATTTTATATTTATTTCGTTTCCCTAAAGTTTTAACTTTGTTGTTGTTTTAATATAAATTATATTTCTCAGAGTAAAACACGATAAATGGAATGTCCGACATGACAGGCCCATCAGCATCAAAGCAGCGCCGGAAAAACGTAATATAACAGCAAAATGAGATGTTGACGCTAATGGAAATTAGTTGGTTATCATTTGAGGTAAAAACAATTTGCGAGAAGGCAAGTGACAGAAGACTATTAATTTTATAAGGGCAGAAAAAAGAAAGAAAAGCGAACGGTAAGCTATAATAAACAACTATAAAGATGTATTTGAAAAGGATGAACGGCCGATTAAATACCTAACACGCCAAACAAGATTTACTAAAAAACAATAATAATAAGTTAAAACAAAATTTTAAAAGGAGGCCTCTTCATAGATAAATCTCTAAGGCTTCTTCGATGATTATCTCTAATTAGATTAACAAAAAAACATAAGCTCAAATTAAAATGTATTATATGCCTATATCAATCTGAGATGCGATGAGAATCTAACAAAACCTCGTCCTTCTAAATCCAACAAGCTGTGTTGTCTACAGGTTTTAAGTAGTTTTACAATGAAATGTAACGGATACAAACTTACAGACACTCGAAAACATTACACATTGCTGGAGCAATCGATTAAAAAGCAAAAGCACTTGAAAGGAACCAAGTAATACAAAATTGGTATAATAAAAATTATTTTAAATCAAAGAAACTGGAATGTTTGACGAAAATGATGGCCTTTAAGAATAGAACAGCTGACGCGCTTCACGATAACGGAGAGGAGTTATTGAGATAGTGATGTTAAGTTATGTTACTGGAACAAGGTTATCTCCCAGAGCGGCCTTGCAAAAGTGCTCGTTAGGTCTCCAGCAAAGAGAATATTTGCATATTTCTTTGTGGGATAAAACTCCGTAGGGAAGGACGAGCAAATCACGATAATAGCTGATATAATGTATGTACGATAATGTATGGGATATTCATGAGATAAATCCATAGTCCGTAAATAAATGCGTGCTTAATGTGATGGAAAACTTAAGATTCATAGTTATGTACATTATTTGTACAACTATTAACATGTATGTTAGAAATATAAGACAATAATATCTGTTCTTCACCTGACTACATAATCGTACATATTTGACTTCGTTGACAAACAAAAAACTAAAAACAAAAAACTATTTGACTGACGATTGATTACCGCTATTGTTTTGGTAGAGCAAGAAGGTAGTAACCCGATTGAAATTCACTAAGTAGTAATAAAAAGTAAATATCTTAACAAAATTTAATACAAAATTTATAAAAATACTCATGCAATTATTTGTGTAAAAGCAAAACCATACCGGCTTGTAGTAAGCCACAGCCAACAAGCGCCACAACCGAAGTGAACACAGCCGATTACCGAACAAAACGTCGCGTTGACCAATCATGTGCGCACACGCGGATCACACACACACAGCGGTCATGCGAGGGCCAGCCATGACCTTCTGCGTAGACGCTACTAATAATAGACTCCATAATGATTGTGTTTTGATAAACTGCAGAGTGCAGACTGCAGGCCTTTGGGAGGTTGGGAGAAACAGAAACAGACGAAAGATTGCAAATAACATACCTAATTGTTAAATTTTCAATACTCAATATGTTCATTAAATAAAATATAATGCTATCCAGGATATACACATAGCATGTATATCCTGGATGTACAAAGCGTTAAACATATTAATCTGAATAATAAGATTAATAAAATAATCATTATGTACAAACAAGAACTCCGCACGACACCGTGAAACCCTACAAATCTGAAACATCATCAACATAAACAAAAAGCGCTATTTATTTATAGCAAAGCCTCTAAAACAGACTACAAACTCAAAAGACTTTAAAGTATCTAAATAAACACAAACCAATACAATTTGGATACCAAATGCAACGATAGGAAGTTCTAACAACGGGACGTAAATGACGATACACTCGTAAACCTAGCGCACCTATGAAATAAAATTCACTCTAGGAGGAAAAAAAAACACAGACTTCTCCCATGTACAGAGCGAGAAGTATTGTATATCACAAGTAAACAAAACAAATACTGAAGGCGATATTACGTAAAAAAGGTGAACATGAATGCAAGTGGATGTGTTTGTATTGTATATGTTGTATGCGCCGCGCCGGCGCAGACTTCCGCGTCGACTCTTTGAGCAATCGCTTCCTCACTGTGCGGCTAGATTGCACGCCTATTATGTTGATGATGGTAAGCTAATTATACGTCTGTCACTTTCGCTCTACCTATAGATAAACATTGTAACTTTAAAATTGTACTTCTCCTTAAAAGGAGACTACTCACGAGACAAAAACAAATCTTTCCCAAACGAACCAACAAGTCACTCCGCAAAAAAAATTCTAATCAGTCGATTAGCCGATCGACCAACTAAGTATGAGAAGTCAAAAAAAACAATATGGGTCTATTGCTGAATGTTGCTGTGTCGTATGGGTAGTTCTACTTTTTAAAGGAAGTACGATTTTACACTTACACCTTGTATATTCTAACAAACTGTGATTCCGGTACGTACTATAGATAACAGTAACTATGCACGCACGTATTTATTTTACATCTACTGTACGATGGCTGTAAGCGAGAAGGAAATTAAGAGTTTACGATTGCGAGAAGCTGACCTCTCTTTTACATTGTGGAACTATGTATTAAAAGACATATTTCATGGGATAACACGGTTACATGCGTCACTCAATAAGAGTAAGAGAGATAGAAAAGACGACGATAAATCAATGGAAAGCACTGTGACTGACGATAAAACAATCTTTCAGTTTTAAGTCATTAAAACTCAAACTCTACTACAATAAATCCTCGTGTACAGGAATTCACAATAGTTCTCGTAACAGCAAACAGAAACGTGGAGGAACAATGATTTATAATGTTACTAAATGCTCACTGTGGAGGAAGGTACAGCCCACTGCTCTGCGTGGCTCTGCCGATATGAGATACATTTGCTCTAGGCAAACATGTCTAAAACGACTTGTCAGGCTATACGTGATGTTTGTATCAAGTTTCGGCTAATAGCATTGTGCCGTGTCTGGTGTGGTTGTGTTTGACTTATTGTATTAGTGCCATTTGTGAATGACGTTTACGAATAAATTAATTAATACAACATCAATCGATGTAATTAAACATTGATAATGGTGATGGAATACGTATTTAATCCTATAAGGCTGTCAGAGTAGAGGTTCTGCTTAAGAAGATTTAAATATGAATTCCTGTAAAGACATAAATATGAAAGACCACCGTTATAATAAATTTATTAATGCTCTAGTTTGCTAAATGCACAAAGTATGTTATGGCATACATTACAATACATATAAACATGTGTATAGTACTTTCAAATTTTCAAATCCAAACACAACCCTACTGAGAAGGTGCAACATAGCAAACCCGGTACAGATGAGGTGAGTGATTGATGTGTGTTTGTTTCTACAACAGTCCATCTAAAGCTAGAAGCGGATATGAAACGGACATTCACTGTTTGCCAGACTTGACAAGGTCGTCTAGATATGACCGTAAAAGGTCACTTGTTGAACTGTCCCCGAGTACTACGTCGCAACGCGACCATAACGTACAAAGAATAATGCTAATTATAATAATTAAAAAGGCAAAGTATTAATCATGTATATTCTCACTCTCACTTATCGTGTGGCTTGTGGCACTATTGTGAATTGTGATAGCCCACGGGATACATCTGCGGCATATCAATATCATAGGTGATATTCACAGATTATGCCCTTGAATATGTCGATAACAATCTCTATCTCTCAGACACTGACGATAGTAATAGTAATAATAGTAAACGTTGCGTCATTAATTAAGGAACGCCGAAAGTTGCAAAATATAGTAGGAATCTTTACCTTCTTCCCATAAAAATTAGCCATCAACCGAGTTCCTTAGGGAAAGCTGTTGTTAATGATTAGAATATCTAGTTTATATTATATTTTCAGCCTAATTTTGTTAGACCTTAGTTGACCTTACATAATATATTTGATTTAACGATAAAAATTATAAATTTGCGAAAAAAAAACCATTGCTAATGATTATGGTTGAATTGCAATCTCCAGCATTTTACCTTTAGAAACGTTCACTTCACAGAATAGATACGTGACACGAATTTAGAAATGGGAACTAAATTCGTGCAATATTTCAATTAATTCAGTACGTATAAGGGTAAAGCACGCCGCCATGTCATGTGAATGTCCACCATCGATTTATATCTAAGTCACGAAGATTTATGAGTGTAGAAACTGTAGGGAGTGAAAGTAGAATTGGCAAGATATGTTCAACGGTCACAAATGAAAGAGTAAATATAGATACTCGTAAACAGTAAATCACGTGAAACGAAGTTACTAAGGGCGCGTCCCAAACATGACTTATCAATAATCGATCAGTCATGCTGGTACCTGTAATGATATAACAACCAACACGACGACAACAATAGTAGGGAACGGTTACCGTGGTTGCATTGTATTTAAACGTAACACATCAATGAACATTTCAAAAAGTGAAGACTGTGGGGAGACAGGCAAAAAGAAAAAGTCATACTGCACGCTAGTCGATCACGCGAACAGTTCGTGTTTGTCTGCGACCTAAATAATAGAGATAAACCTATGAACTATTGCTGGAGAATTTACGAAGGTAACAATTACATGATCGCAAACTGTTTACCAAAATTATCTTCACACAAAATTAAATTTCATCCACCTGGACTAGATCAGATATCGATAAGAATAGAGATTCAGAATAAGTTTATAAATAACTCTTATTAATTAAATAGGGACAGCAATTGACTATCTCGCGTGTAATTTATCATGAAACAGTAATTTGTTATCTTATCATGAGAATGTTACTAATACTATTGGATCAGATAAAAACATAAACAAAGACGTAGTAAATATTACAGAATTTGATATTATACTTATTGTACACTTTGATAAAGAGATAACTACTGAATGCGAAAGGAGTTTATAAAGAAGGTTGATGTGCAGTGAAAATGGTCGCCTACACAAAATCGGTAACGATTTTCTCAGATCACAGCTGAGATGAAGTGTGACATGCGCAATAGGGGCCCGGCGCCACGTGGGAACGATACAGGTTCTGTTAAAGATCTTCAATTCAATTCCATATCTATCATGCTCAGATAATTTTTGTGAAAGCATAATCCGTTTAAGACGACAACTGCTCTGATAAGGAGAGAGATAAAACAACTTTTGGCTTGCAAGAGCTGATATGAAACGTAAACTAGTTTCTTTGCAAATCTTTATAACAAGAGAGAAAAAGAGATGAAAATTCTTTAGAAGTTTTAACAAACATGAAATTCAAGAAGGCAATATTATTGTAAACGAGGTTATGTGGAGCAATTTCATGGCATCGTTTTAGATAATAAAGGAGACGTGATAGTTCAACATTTTGAGGGAATTGAGAAGAAACGCGTTCAATTATTATAATTCTACACATATAACGTATTATCAAAATGGCGACGGCAATTACTATGCGGCAAATAGTGAAAGAGGTTATGGAATGTGGAGCAATGTCATGGAGTCGTAGACAAGGACATGCGCAGTAGAAGCGATTGGGCCACGTGGCAGAATCCCGTTGCATAACCTTTCACATCTCTGTGTATTGCAGTAGTAGAAGTCTGGGATTCATTTAGCTAATGCTAATGACTTTATCCTAGTTTCACAGGAGAATAGTACTAAAGTCGCTTCTGCCAAGGCCATGGAATCGTTATCCACATAAACACGTTACGTACTTGTAGCACATATCAATTTAGACATTCTTACAGAACAGCCTTTGACATACTTAAGCACATTAGTCGTAATTAAACTAATTAAAACGTTTCGCATGACACTAGCAATTACATTAACATAAGACCGTCATTCGCCGAGGGTAAACGAACCTAACTCTACGAAATATGGGCGTGTGGGGTTAATTTATAATGTTTTATTACATTATCATCTAAAATAGGTGCACGAAACAGATATTGCAGTAGTAGAAGTATTAGAGAAGATTGCAATAAAAAATATAACATAAATCTTTTTCGATTTGGTTCAGCGCGCGTGAACTTGATTTCACCAAACGTACTAGGAAGTCAGAAATTCTAGAATGTCTCTTATTGCAACTCAACT
This sequence comes from Coleophora deauratella, assembly GCA_958295455.1. Lineage (NCBI taxonomy): Eukaryota > Metazoa > Arthropoda > Insecta > Lepidoptera > Coleophoridae > Coleophora > Coleophora deauratella. The sequence goes on along the minus strand of OY282409.1, from coordinate 3,513,522 downwards.
AACACCTCTTTTGATGTTGGTTATTGCTGATGAAGTGAGTACTATGATAGATACTTGATATACTATGGCATGTCGCGGCCACAGACAAGTTGCATTATGTATGACAGTGCATACATACGGAGCGTGCACACAGGTGCACTGGCGCCGCAGCGCAGAATGGAATGGCGGGCAGAATTCACCCGCCATTTTCTGTTACCAAGAAACCACGTTGTTAGAATTGGGGAGGGTTAAAAATGATTCGGCGCAAAAATAACTGATAGGTGCATTTGAATATGACGCACCATTTAAATAATATAATAATGGTTAGATTTGAAGTCCTTAATTTAGCTCCTAAGTGAAGCAAGTGCGATCGTTTCTCAACTTGGAGATCTAAAGTTGCAATTGGACTTTGCACTTTAGTAAATCCATTCAACGTAGCGATTAGTCAACGTTTTGTTAAGCCGGTGACCTCGGTTGGAATCGTACTTCGAACAAAGCAACAGAGCTACTGTTCTTAATGCTTTAAGAATTCAAAACATTCGTTTTGAAACTGCAGCTCGATTTGCAAACATGCGATGAGCCTTATCAAAACATTTTTCCATAATCCGTTGTATTTATAAACATTCGCGCCAGGTATGGTAACCGGAGTGCAAACTGGAAACGGCTAATTACAATACCTAATGTACCTAAATAAAAAACGAGTCTTCGATGAAGGATCGACTCGACAGTGCAGCGCGACGATTGTAGGAAATAAAAAAGGCGCCATAGTAGGGAACGTCGACGCCAAGGCAGGGCCGTGTCGCCGCAAAGCAGATATCTCTAACAACATCTCGGGAATCCCTCTTCAGGACTATTGAACTGCACAATCTTTACACACTCGCTTTGCAAACACACAATTCTATGCAAAATCAGACGTAATTCCCACAGAACACTATATTACGAAGCCATGTGGCTACCACGTCGGCGCGCCACGACTTGCCATATTACAAATTCCAATGCGGACCTTACAAATCTTATAGATTCTCGTTGCACTTTACAATATAATCCATTTATATTTGTCGGAGACTTCGCAAAACCACAAATACGCGAACTGGATGTTGATAAGGGCGCGGATGTGATGTATATCCATATTATGGTGGAAGGAGAGCGGAGTCGCATAGAGTATGCGACGGTCGCGCGCGACAGCTGCGGGGCAACTGGAGGCGCGCCGGCCGGAGGGGAGCGGGGCACCGGCGGCGGCGGGAGGGGCCGGCGTCTGGCGCGTCTCCACTCCACTGGGGGCCCGACGTGAATTGTGCAACGTCAGCGGGCGCGTGCGTACTCGCACCTCCTCATCCAACACCCGGGCCCTGATCACGGTGACGGGGTAACCCCGGCCCCGTGGCCACAAAAAAGCCACCAATGTCACGTCATTTCCCATCTCAAGTCTCACTCAGTCTATCATTGATTCCATGTTGGCAGTAAACGTAATTACCTGTGGGATGCCAGCCGTTTCAACTTACCTAGCCATTACGTTTTTTTTTTATCTGCATTACCTCAAGGTCGCTATTTAGTTTTTACTGCATCTTCGATCGTAGGACGATTAGCGATCCACATGAACAATTTGCAAAAAAACAGCAGGAATGTTACGATACATTGAGCGGATGGTGTAAGAAAGAACTCAAAGTGAAGGATATAAAGCACTATTGTTGGCAACAGATGAAGCTATTGTTTGTTTCTTTTGAAAGCGAACCGTGAATGCAAATGTTTATTAAATAAAGTAATCATCAGAGCAACTATACCCGGCGGTGCCAGACGATAGTCTGCAACATTCACTAGCCTAACAAATGAACGTAGAGGTAAATAAAAAAGCGCTATGATCTAATGTTAGATGATAAAATAGTTATTATCAATGAAATACTTGTTATAATAGTGCTATTGTTGACTATGATGACATGTTGTGCATGTTTTATCTATAAAATATATCAACATGTGACATTTATCTTTATGAATATAAATGAAGAGTAAATTTATAATAATACTTTGTCGAATACCACGTGGTACGTGGATTCACATTATAAGTGGTGAATTACATAAATATGAAACTAAAGATTAAGATGAAGTATGTAAATATGTAATGATAATGAATGATGAAACCGTAAATAGCAGTAAAGATCTGCAAATGAATCAATCTGTGAAACACGACAAAGAAATGGAAAAGAAAAGAAACGTAGCTGCCAATATGTTGCTAGGTACGTTACGCAAGCATAATATGAGTGACCAAGAAAAAATTCGACAAGATGGCGGGAAAGTTATGCATGTTCGCAAAGAATTTTAATTTAATCGGACGCGCGCAGCGATAAAGCAATAATCAGCATTCGTAAATGGTTTTTAACGTTCTTAACTTTAAAAAATATTTTTATTAACAATATGTTCTCCTGTCGAAATCCAATATGACCTTCTCAAATAATATTTGGAAGAAATAGGTATGATAATAAATAACAGATTGTGATAAAGGCTTTACAGAATACTTTCTTAATTCTATCATTAATATTGTTTGCTCAAGTACATTTACGATCAAAAATGGTGAACTTTCTCTTTTTAATCAAATAATTTGTCATTTGGTCTTTCTACCTACTCTAGTTTATCTCTCTTTGTTAGAAGTAAAGTATTACTTAATTAGAATTTGTTTATTTTTCATCACTGTTTATCGTGTCGCCTGTTTCAATGTCAAATTTTCAGCTACAATCTTCTTTTAATCTTAAAGAAACTGACTTCATTACCTTCCAGCGAGCGAAGTACCGTAGTAACAAGTTTCAAATTAACTTCATTCACCTCTGTAGCATAAGGTACAGGTACAGTCAAACGCACATCAATGATCACATTACCATTGTATGCTGGTCTCAGTTTATAAGATGTTTCGTTTAAATCATAGCTCCTTGTTACGATGGTTTTGACATAGACGTGCTGTTGACCGTACGTACGTTCTTCGCAATTCGTTATCGCCGAAGGACGAATACTGTTCGTGCACGTGGATTGCAGTCTCTATGGTAACTATGCTTTGTTTTATACGTTTGGCGCTATTGATAAGTGTACTGTGATTTGTGCATAGAGTAGAGAAATGTAATTTGAGTGTGTGTAGAGCGGACACACCTATTCAATAGGTGTGTCCGCTCTACACACACTAAAACTAAATTACTGACATGGGCATTTAAGCACTAGATCTTAAGTAACCAGTCAGCACACGCATCTGCTCACTCATAGAAACGTCCCGTTTTAATTTAACAGGACTTTACATGCTTTTATTTTGGACCCCAAAGAAAATTTAATAATAATAACATGTACAAAATAACCCGCATTAAAAATAATACAAGCTATCGGTGCTGTTTCGGTGGTAAATAAAGTATTGTAGTAGACGGCAAAAGCCCTCTGAATCTTCGTAACATAACGCAATAGGACCTATTGCCTGCTTGTACAAATAGTCTCTCGCATCCCTCTTACGCTATCTTCTAGATTCTGTGATGCGAGTCCCGAATGAGCACCTGGAATACTTCACAAACTAGAAGTTTTTGCTGAAGAGTGTAATGTTACGAAGATTCAGAGGGCTTTTGCCGTCTACTACAATACTTTATTTACCACCGAAACAGCACCGATAGCTTATACTATTTTTAAATGTGGGTTATTTTGTACATGTTATTATTATTAAGTTTTCTTTGGGGTCCAAAATAAAAGCATGTAAAGTCCTGTTAAATTAAAACGGGATGTTTCTATGAGTGAGCAGATGCGTGTGCTGTCAAGTTACTTAAGATCTACTGCTTAAATGCCCATGTCAGCAATTCAGCATCCGTCGAATACAGTCTGTCATTAACTGTTAAAGTCTCTATCTCACACTGGACGCCTAATCTACCTAAGCCTACGTCACCATAGAGCTGTATTATATAAAAAAAAACCTCAGATGACATTCTATTGTAATACGGAATAGTGAGTACGAAGTGTTCCATTCAGTCAGTCCCGTAAATTTTGAATGGAACGTCAGTTCTGATAGTAACAGCAGTTAACTAGGTACGATTTGCTATTCTATGGTATTATGTAGGTAGTTAAGTTACAATACGTTCTGATTGCGAAAGTGTTCGGTACTGTTGCTGTACTGTGGCTGTTACCTAGCCCGATCCAAGGTTGGTGATAAGATTTTATGCGCTTGCGCTACCACAGTAACAATGTCGTGGTCGAATGATTTGCAAATATGTTGCCGTTTGTTTATAAAGGGGCGAAAATTATGTCACGGTGCAGGTATGAAAGATACCTAGTTTATATTGTACTTATGTTTAAGTAACAAAATTTTACCACCCCGTCAGTAAAAGTTGAATAACTCGAAAAGTCCTAAACCGATTTTTATAAAACATAGCTAAGACCACTCTCGATCAACTCACCTTTCAAATAAAAAAAAAACTATGTGTAAATTTGAATTGGTTCATCCGTGTAGGAGCTACGATAGCACAGACACATACACACATTAAACTTATAACATCCCTCTTTTGCGTCGAGGGTTAAAAAAACACAAAAGACTATAATCACTAAGAAAAAAAAAAAACACTTGTTTGCTCAGCCTCTTGTTTATACAGGGTGTAACAAAATTGGTGTAGGACCCGTTAACTGGGGATTCTACTCATCGTACTGAACAACTTTTGTTCTATGACTTTGCTCAAATCACAAAAAAAATTTTTTTGACTCCATACAAACATGGCAAAAGAGATTGATCAATTTGTATGAAATGTCCAAAAAATTTTTGTGATTTGAGCAAAGTCATAGAACAAAAGTTATTCAGTTCGACGAGTCGAATCCCCAGTTAACGGGTCCTAAACAAATTTTGTTACACCTGTATAAATTACGCACAAAATTTATTTATTTATTTACAACAAAATTGCAAGCCCTTACAGTCAAGCCAATGCAGCAAGCAAGTAAATTTCTGTCAATCCACTAAGGTTAACAAATTAGACACTATTTTTGTGAATTCTGGCCACTTGGCAAGGAACAACCGAATAAATCAATCCGCTTTGCTACGTCATTAAGGATGCCGATGGCCCTAGCCATGGGGGCGTATTAAGCTAAGTTGGTACGGGCAGTCGGTACCTTAAACAACCGTTGCCGTGGTCCCAGTCTCAATCGGGGATTTGGAACCTCCATAGTAAGCGATTCCAACACTTCACTATTGAAAGTATTGCCCCTCAGGAGATTAAAATAATATTTAGCCAGTGCTAAATCCCTCCGAACCTTCAACTTATTGTATCCAACCATACCCATTACAAATAGGGTTGGATACATAAGGGGATAGAAGGGGTATACCCCGTATTGTCTCAAATAAAGATATCGCAAGAACTTGTTTTGGATTTTTTCAAGCATCTGGGCATATTTGACCTCGTGAGGATTCCACACCATTGCGGCGTATTCTAGCCTGCTCCTCACCAACGCATTGTAGAGTACCTTGACAGCCGTGTTGTTCTTGAATCCATCAGTCTGGCGGATGATGAAGCCCAAATTGCGGAATGCCTTCTTGCAGATACCAACAATATGGTCATTAAACCTTAAGTCACTCTTGACTTTAACACCAAGGTCTCTCACTGACTCTACTCGCGACATCTCCTCATTTTCAAGAAAATAAGAACAGTGCAGTGGCTTCTGAGCTCGTGTACAAGACATAACGCTACATTTAGCGCTATTGAATTGCAGCTGATTTTTATTGCTCCACTCTACAACTCTGTTAATATCCTCCTGCAGACGAACGCTGTCCTCTTCATCATCAATTTTTAGAAACAGTTTTAAATCGTCGGCGAATAACAGACACTTCGCATGCTTGACTACTTGCGGTAGGTCATTTATCATGATGTTAAAGCCAAGAGGACCCAGGTTACTACCTTGGCTAACTCCAGAGTATGTGTAGTATGGCACCGATACAAAGCCTGCGTATTCGACATATTGCTTCCTATCTCGCAAGTAGTTGGAAAAAAATTCAAGCAGATTATCTGAGAAACCTATCGCTGCGAATTTTGAAAGCAAAACATCGTTATCGATAGTGTCGAACGCCTTACGAAAATCAAAGTAGGCTACGTCTACCTGACCTCCTACAATCCTATCAAGTTCTGTCAAAATGAATTCTTTTACAGGAAAAGTACGCTTTAGAATCTAAAATATCTCTCTGCCCACCCATTTTACTATTTTTACTTATCCCTAGCGTCCCTAGCACACTTTAAAATCAAATAACAATCCTCTGTAGTAACTAATTTAAGTACATTCTTTCAAATTGTAATGTTCCTTCCTGCCTTTAAGTCTTATATCTAAAATAAGATTCTCATAACTGTAGCCATTAACGGACACCTGTTATTGGTCAACTTGTTTAATATATCTTGTGTTTGAATCTTTGTTGGAAGCCAAAAAAAAATTGCTACTTATTAAAAAATTGCTAATTACTAAGTATTTAAAAAATGTGCCAGGTAGAACACAAATTGTTTAAGTACGGTTCTTCTCATTTAACTCAGTCTATGGAATCTAGATTTGGTTGGGACCAAGTAACTATCCTGATAAATGGATATTTATTAAAATCTCTTCCACAGATACGTAAAGTTTTAAGCTGATCAAGAACTGAATTGTAGTCTGGTGATATATTTTTTAAATAAAGAAGCAAATCAAAATTTTCTTTGTTTTATTGAAAATAGACTACAAAATTATAACCAATGATACTTTATTAAAAATTTAAAGAGTGGGTTTTCACGAACTTGAGAATTCCCATAAGAATGTAGGCAAGATCGAATAGGTACCAATCTAAAATCAAAAGTTATCTAAAGCAAAAACGAAAAGCGCAAAATTTTCATGAAAAACATTACATGAAAACGAGTACAACTGAAAATACAGAATCAAATGAAAACAGAACAAGGTTAAATGCCGTATAATGTATATTCAGTGTTAAAGAGATTGTCTTGTACAATTAAATCAGAACATTTTTCCTACAACGATCAAGTATGTAAATCGCTTTCCATAGCTCGCTGTGTTTGTATTTGAAATAAAGATGCTTTTGAAAAGGAGAAATGGAAATTAACAAAGCAATTGTATGTACTTGTTCGTGTTATAAATATGGCTGAGAAATGGGCGATGGCCGGCCCATCCACCCACGGTCAACCCACTGAAAATAATATACATATTTTATAGCAGCAATCGTGTTAGTCTCATTTTCCAAGGATTTTGCAAGTCACTTCGCAATCCAAATACCTAACCTGCGATTCTTCGTCCAAAAATAATAAAGAAAATTTCTTACCACACCACATTCACCTCGATTCTTCCCAATGTCCCTAGCCTAGCTGGCCGACGCTTGCATTTTTTGCAGACGAACATTTTTATTTTAACAAAACCTCACCTAAGAATTCAGTGCAAAAATTAAAGTAGGTACGAGTAGCTTACTGCCCGTGGCTTCCCCCGCAAACAATTTCCTCCATCCCACGGGGACCACTTAAGGAAGCACGGGGACCACTTAAGGAATCCGGATAAAAGATAGCCTATTTCCTACTCTATATCGCATGCTATAGAAGTCATCAAGACGAACAAAGAAACACATTTTCACATTTAGATGGTATCCGGAATTTTATGAAGAGACAAAACATGTAAATATCAAGATCAAGCAAGACATAGTTAATCCAACTCTGAATAACATTTTATTATACACGGTATAAAAACCAGTTCCTGTACACACGGCAACAAGCTTATAATCTATAAATATTATCATCGTTGTCAAGTAGCAATACTGGAAACTGGCTGGAATTAATCAAGAAGGACCTTCAAAGTTTCGAGCTTTCTCAGGACAATGGCCGGGGCTGAGCGAAGTGGAGGAAGTTCTGGTCAATAGTTACTCTGCGTCTGTTTAATATTATATTCGTATTTATTTAGATGACTTTTATTTCAAATCAAAAATATATATTTAAAAAAAAAAAACATAATAAACTCATATAATAACATAGTTCTAAGAAGATATAACGCACAATAATGATATTTTACACAACCAAATTTACAATAGCACAGGGAATCCTAGTTTAGAGGCCACGCGAGTTCACGCGACCGTGTGTGATTTGTCCTGGAAAATGTCCCGGACTATCTTTACAAGGACCAATTTTCACAATCCACAACCCAATTAGGAATTCTTATTACCTGGCTAATTGCAATTTCATGAAACGAAACATCAAACGCAAGATTGTTCTCTGAAAGTACGGATCGAGAAATAAATAACAGTATTTAATCACTTTGATAGTTGATTAGATCTTAATTGTTATTGTCTTTGACACGGAAAGAAATAACAATGAATGGCGTTTTCCTTTGCCTTCGTCTTAATGAAGTGGATCAAGGAAAAATGACTTTAACGACCACTTTACTTATTAAAAATCTAACAATGTAATTGATATTGGATTTAGTATAAAATGTAAAGAATCTCGTAGAAAAAATGAAGTCCCAGCGCGAAAGTTATGTATGTATTTCATATTTTAGGCTATAACGCGTTTTTTTTTTAGTATCCAATTGTCCAGATTCAGTAGTCCGGATTTTTCGGCTATTCACTGTTTGCCTTTCAGCAATTTACCATCAATATTGCGCATTGCAAGGCCTCACCTATTTTGATTTTCTCATAATTTTAGATATTAAGAAATTGTAGCGCCATCGCCATCGGAGAGAAAGATTCCCTTTAACTCTACTGGTATAAAATTCGTACCAAATGAACAGTAGGACCACGAATGAGAAACTGCACTAAAATCATAAGGTACCATATTTCAATTTCGAGAACCGCTTAATTTCACAGATATTAAGTTAAACCGACGTTTCTTAACTGAATTCTCACATACAAATGATTGAACAGTGTTTGCAAAATTTACAGAACTACCTATTGTTTCACAGATCTAAGTGGATGCAGGAGAAACTTGGAAAGGCACTATAAACCTTAACTGTAAAGTTAGGCTCCACAGACCATAGTCCACACCAAGTACAATAATGGATTTGTCTTTTCATAGCCTGCATTCCTATTTCGCAGTTAAGGTAGTCACAATCGCTATTTCGCAAATCACTGTCACTTAATTTTAATTTCCTACACCTATTATTGTAGTCCAGCAGCGAAACAAGTTACCCCAGGGACAACTCCTCTGTCTGAAACTGATTTTATTAAAATCTGAACGGATTTTTGCAAATAAACCTTTATCTTGAATCGACGCCCTCACCATACAATTAAAAGGGTTTGCGGTAAAGTTTACCATTGCGTTGCGACAGAGACATTTCGGAACAGCGTCCTAGGTACAATTAACCAGATTTCATGTTAAGTCGTCGTAGTGCACAGCGGAATAGCTGCATTAAATCTAGAACTGCAGTAAATTCAGACAAGACACACCCAAACTGCAAACAAGAAACGCCGCCGGCGTAGGTATGGATTTAGGAGAAATCGCCTTCTGGTACAGCCTATCAAGTTAGTGCGTGCTCTATTAACGATAATACAATATAATAAAGCCTTAAAACTTGCTGTTACATTTAGAGCAGCCTAAAATAACAGCAAGTTTAAGTCGAGCTCCCGACCTAAATAAAAAAAAAACTATATATATTTTTAACAGTCGGTTAAAATATATATAGTTTTTTTTTTAAAAAAAGGAGGAGGTTCTCAATTCGACTTTTTTTTGTATGTTTGTTACGCGATAACTCCGCCAGTTATGGATTAATTTTGATGATGCTTTTTTTGTTTGGTAGGGAATACTTCAGAGGTGGTCCCATATAAATTTTATCAAAATTGATTTAGTGCTTTTTGAAATAACCACGCTGAATACGTTAAAAACAACCGACTTCAATCGCAACAACTCCAATTTTGCTATGTTTTTGTTGATTTTCTTAAAAAACCGCTGAATCGATTTTGATAAAATTTATATGGGACCACCTGCAATATACCCTTTTAAACAAAATAAGAATTTTCCAAATCGGTTCAGGCGTCTTCGAGTAATCGGTGAACATACATAAAAAATAAAATAATAAAAAAAAAGATTCCGACGAATTGAGAACCTCCTCCTTTTTTTTGAATTCGGTTAAAAATCAATAAAAACTAAAAAATCATTGCAGAATGGTAGTTGTTCCGATTGAAGTCGGGTTTTTAACGCGTTCAGCGTTGTCAATTATTTGTAAATAATAAGCTGAATTTATATAAGCTGACGGGTTCTACACTACATATTTTGCGAAACTCTGTACAGTTTAGTGTGTTATTACACAAAATAACCACTGAATGCATGACGTACAACATACCGAATAGACACGTGAGCCAGTTTGAAAATAAAGCGAGCATCCTAATATTCCTAGAGACCTAGATTCGTGCCTGGTCTAGACTGTAGGAATTAGGGCGGGAAAATCAATACCCCGCGTCTGTCCGTATAAACGCCTACGCCGAATATTTACCGCTACCCACATAAAATGCCCTCGCTTCAGTTAGCATAATGTTCGTTTGGCATATTGCCGCATTCCTACTCTAACTTTCTTCGCTCTCAAAGAGATTTCTCCAAGACAACGCAACCCGTACCTGTGTAAAATTAATTATGTAAGATTTTAACTTTCTATAGCTGAATATAATAGTTACTTATTCTGGATATCGCCAATAGAACCTTAAGGTTTACTTGATTTTATACTTTTTTTAACAATCTTAACGAAACTCTCTACGCCCACACTCTCTCTCTCTTCACTCTACATCGAGACTAGATTTAACATTGTTTGCTAAAAGGACAATTTGTGTCTAAGCAAGTGCCATTAGTCAGCGCAAACGAGCTGAGGTTGATAACCTAGTTTTGATATCAGAGAAATAATAGGCGGAAATTATGTTTTAGTGATAGGAGTACCTACTTTTGTGGTTACCATGTGGTGGAAATGTAGGGCGTTCTGGTAAATTTTACTCGACTGCCCAAGCGAAGGGTTCTTTTTCAGTGATATTTATGAAGGTATGAAGGTATGAATGTTTCTCGTATTGCTACCACCTATAAATAAAACTGGGTTTTGTAGTGGCGATTTGTCGGTTGTTAGACGTTTCACAGAACCGTCATAAAGTTCAAAAACCTCAAATCAACATAGCATACATTTGACCCCTTGAAAAACAAAAAGAAAACTGTAATCAGGGCAATTTAAAAAATGACCACGCTGAATAAGTTAAAAACAACCGACTTCAATCGCAACAACAAATTTTGATATGTTTTTGTTGATTTTCTCAAAAACCGCTGAATCGATTTCGATAAAATTTATATGGGACCACCTGTGAAGTATACCCTTTTAAACAAAAAAAGAATTTTCCAAATCGGTTCAGGCGTCTTCGAGTAATCGGTGAACATACATAAAAAAAAAGGTTTCCGACGAATTGAGAACCTCCTCCTTTTTTTTGAAGTGGGTTAACAAAATTAATTTTGAGGAATGCAAATACATAACTATATTCAATGTCAATTTTAATAAGAACATGGCCACTTCACTTCCTCCGCTTCCGTTAACAAAGTGAACACATAATCATGCATGTTATTTGTGAACGGCATGAATGAACGCTATCACGTGCGATGATTCAAGGTCAACTGCATCAGTATCAGTATACTTTTGAAGATAGCTCTGAATTGGAAGTTTCAAGGTCAATTTTGCATACAGGGTAGTTGCAATTATCTAGCAATATAGCTGTCCACTCCACATGTTGTAAGTCTAGACAACCATTTCCATAATAATTTTACCTTAAGCCCTCTTTTAACATCCGTGGCTATGTCAATTTTTTTTTTCAAACTAGCTTATATCAAATATTAGAAAGTATAGATTTTGTAAATTTATAATTAGCAACCCGTATCATCTCTGCTGGGGCCAGGTCCGGATTGGTGGAGGCAGTGTGGCTAGTGGCCAAACCCAGTGTCAGAAGTTTTCATATTCAAGCCTCAAAGGCCTCTGAGATGGCTTTACGACTGTCATCTACACTGGTGGACTAAAAAATCGACTCAAGATTTGTTGCTCGACTTTTGAAAAAAATAACTCAATCTACAAAACTGCTAAACACTAAAAGCAAAAAACTAGAAAACCATCAAACTAAAATCATAAACAGTAAACACACAGTTTTTGAACTTTTGGTTTAGTTTTCTTTTGCTAGATTGAGTTAATTTTCCAAAAGTCGTGCATGAAACTTTGAGTCGATTTTTTTGTCCATGAGTATAGTTACAGGAAGTATACATAACGTTGTTCGCATATCAGGTTTTATAGAAAGGTCAGACTTTCACAATACCTAACTAATAACCTTAGCTAATATTACATACATCATATTAGATAATATCGAGGGTTCACGGGCGACTTGTATTAAGCGAAATTTTTGGAAACACAGGTAACCTCTACTTTAAAAATTTATTTCTTACAAAATACCTCACAAAAAATAACATCTGAATGATATTTAAAATATTAAGAATATCGAGAATCTATATAATACTAAGAAGTTAAGTTTTAATGATTATTTTTCTAAGAAATATTTTTTTAAATCAGTCTCCTGAACATTTCTAAAAATGTCGCTTAATACAAGTCGCCCGTGAACCCTCGATATCACAGGAAGACCCGTACGTTATCCAAACATAGAACTAAATTAAACTTATTTGACAGGCAGGACTAAACTAAATTTAAGCGTCCTGTCCTTGCCTTGTCTTTTCGATATAGAAAGAAAAAGACAAACTTAAATTAAGTCCTGTCAAATAAGTTTAATTGTGAAAACCGAATCGACACCAATGTCTATTAACTAATTTATTTAAAGCAAACAATATATAAGTAAGGTGAGACGTGTAAGAGAAAATGTCCACCATTTCCCTGTTAGTAAATAGCAACTTTCAAACTTCTCACGTAAGCGTTACATGTTTGATGAGAATAACTCGCCTAATGTAGGTATGAAAGATAAACAATCAAGTATAAATTCTTAATTAAAATTCCTCATTAAAAATTATCATAAGATTCCCAGTTCTTTATTAATAAGTAAGTGAAGACAGTATCTTCAGAAAACGTGACGACAATCAAAAGATTATAGCATCTATAGTTTCACTAACTGACTGTACCTATGAACAGACTACATTAAAAATAAATTATGAAATATTGTTCACTAAATAGCTTTTTTACTGGAATCATAGAAAAAGCTTACTGGCTTAGATTTGAGGAAAGTCATAGAACAAAAGTTGTTCAGTATTCTAACTGATTGATATGTAGAAGTCGGGTCCTACACCTGTGTTTGCACCATGTAAGCATAAACTGCATTCAATAAAATTATCGATTAAAATATTACTGAAGATAGACCAAGTAAAATTAAATTGTAGATAGCAATTTCTTGTTGCGAAATCTTATTACAATATCAAAGAAATTTCGAATGATAAAACAGATAATACGATAATAAATATTGTAATTTAATACCTATTTAAAAATATACATACAGGATGTTAAAAAAAGTGCGTTTGAAATTTTAGGGGGTTACTCAGAATCAAGTATAGAATCCAGGAAAAATATTGAAAAAATTCGCTCTTCAATTATTTTTTTGCAGTTTTTCATACAAATTCTCGATTCACTATTTAGATTTAGTATGAGAATCTGAAAAAAATAATTGAAGAGCGGATTTTTTCAATATTTTTCCTGGGTTCTGTACTTGATTCTGAGTAACCCCTTAAAATTTCAAACGCACTTTTTTTAACATCCTGTATATTTAACTTGACGTAGCATTAAGATGTAATAGAATTTAAGACTTTTTCAAAAAATGTGTTACAGGGAGTTTCTTTAGGGCCTGTCGTTACTTCTCACTCCGCAAACACCGAAACGGCGGGTATACGAGTTCCGAGTGGTAGGAACCTCGTATTAGGTAGATAAAAGAATGACGTTCGAAAAGTGTACACTGCTACCTACTTCGAATAAAATATTTTCATTTTCATTTAAATTCCAGGATTTTTTTGTAAAACTTATTATTTCTCCCTCCCCTAATCAAATTGTTATAAGAATTAAATATAATTATAGTTATTATGGATTGCATATAAACTATTGAATTCATAAAAAAACACTTAAAGAAAAAGATCGAATAGGTTTAGGATAGGATATGTTTTAAAGTACCTTCTTTATTATGCAATTCTATTTGCGGAGGAAAAGTAAACTTCATACTTGCACTTCCCAGTCACACGAGAACTTAGCATACAGCCATTGTTGGAATGAAAAGACAGATAACTTATTTTTTTTTAAATAAATTCAATAAAACAAGGAAGTAGGGCAATACATAATATAAGGTGCCTTTTTAAGTTTTGATTTAACCACTTTTTAAACAAACGACAAACAACCCTTTTGAACTTTTCCTCTTCCTTCCATACAAATCGACCGCCGTCGCGTCATTTTTGTATGGCGAGTCCAAAAGATTTTGTCGTTTATTTAAAAAGTAGTAGAGCAAAAGTTTTCATATCTGACACCAAATAATAGCATCGACTTGTTTACATCCGCTATTAAAAAAATCTATTTAAATATTATGATGATTTACATTCTAAAGATTCCTTCATAAATAGATAAACACATACTTAAACATTGAATCTTAATACTTTGAAGCAAGAATCCTGAGTTCATGAGAGAAGATAAGTAAACTATTCAAAATCCATTTGTATAAACACATAACAAATACTGCGTACTTCATTAATATCTTCTACATTGCGCTAGAGTCAAAATTCTCGTTGAACATTAATAAAACAGCTGGTCGACCCAAATAAACAGTACAAAACAACCGACTTCAATCGCAACAACTCCAATTTTGCTATGTTTTGTTGATTTTCTCAAAAACCGCTGAATCGATTTCGATAAAATTTATATGGGACCACCTGTGAAGTATACCCTTTCAAACAAAAAAAGAATTTTCGAAATCGGTTCAGGCGTCTTCGAGTAATCGGTGAACATACATAAAAAAAAAAAAAAAAAAAAGATTCCGACGAATTGAGAACCTCCTCCTTTTTTTGAAGTCGGTTGAAAATGGTACGTAACGTAAGAGACAGAGAAGTCCCATGAATATGAGAGAGACGGGTAGATACAAGTAGCTCCGTGTGGGACAGCACGTAGGCCAATCGTATACTTTTCTATGACAACGCCAATATTCGGCAGAGTCGGTGAACTACCAGGAAAAATTTAAAATTCTGGAAAGTTCTCTTACTTTTTTTAAAGGAGTAAACATAGCGGCGAAGTCACGTTTTGTAAATTTAGGGCAATTTTCAAAAGAAAAGTTAACGCAAAGTAGGGCATTCATGAATAAAGTTTTAATGAAATAAATATTTAAGAGCTCTTATAAGTAAAAGAAACCTGTGTAAAACTGTTTTAGGGTTCCGTACTTCACAAGGAAAAAATGAACCCTAATATGATCACTTCGTTGTCCGTCCGTCTGTCTGTCCGTTCGTCCGTCCGTCCGTCGGTCTGTCTGTCTGTCTGTCTGTCTGTCAAGACCCTTTTTCTCAGGAACGCGTGGAGGTAGAGATGGGTTTTTGCCCGGGCATTTTTGGGCATTTTGAATAAATGAATTAACGCCATACCAATTGTGCATTTATTGGGCGTAAATGGACGTTTATTGGGCATTTACTCAAAACTGCCCGGGCAAAAACCCATCTCTACGTGGAGGTATCAGGTTGAAATTAATATTAAATACTCAAGCATGCAATTCCTTGGAGTAGTGAAAGAAACGAACATCTTAAGTCAACGCAATCAAAAATACAGCCGTTTAAACCGCATATTTTGACACTCGCAAGGGAAAACCTATCTGAAAACCGTAAATTTGTAGTTACATCACAAAAAAGTGATTATAAACTTAATTGCAGTTTGTAAACTAACCGCGGACTGTGTCGATGTATGGGGACAACAGTTTTCCAACGACAAAGTTAAGTTTGTCCCTCAATCCAGTTTATCTCTTCGTTAGGGCAAATTTGAGTGCTTGCATAATTTATGAACTTCTGTAATGTTACCTCAACATTTCGGTGAATGTAGAGAAACTACTAAGCCTAACGTTTAAAATATATATATATATAGAAACTAGTTCTTTACTTATAGATTACAAGAAAACCTATAAGAAGTCTTATGGTTTTTAAATAAGATGGTAAAATTCACAATACTGTTTTCACGGAACCCTCCTCGGTGCACGAGTCAGACTCGCACCTTTTAGGTTAAAAAAAATAATATAATTGTTTTAATTACTTAGCTTTCGGATTCGAGTTGCGCAAGCAACATTAAAAAAAAATCGAATAAATGTTTACAAGTAAAAGAAACCTGTAAAGTTGCTTTTTTAAATATGTATAATTGTAAAAACAATTAATTTAATTAATTCGAGTTGCAGACGCAACATTTTAAATGTTTTGCTAAACCATTATTAAGTATCAAGTAATGCTCCATAATATGGCATGTACATACAGGATCAATGTATGCGTTTCGTTCCCGTTAACTCTTCTTATAGTGTGGCACATTTAACCGTCCATCCCCAAGGTACAGACGGCGGTTGCCTGGTATTGCACTTTCGCCCGTGGTCGCGTGTACCGTTTAAAATTTACTTACACCTACGAACGTGTGCAACGCGACCTTAGACACATGTAGTAATCACATGTGCAGGTTTCCCTTCCCCGTTAAAGCAATCGGTGTGAAAAATGTACGTAAGTTTCGAAAAAGTCATTGGTACATTGGCTAGGATTTGAACCCGAGATCTCTGAGTAGGAGGTAATAGAATAACGAATAACTTATATATAACAGTGTTTTTCAACCTTTTTTAATACCCGACCCCTTTACAGCATAATAAATTCTTGCGACCCCATAGGGCTATAAACATAAAAAATTTTAGTCATTACAAAGACTAGTTTTATAATTTTATTTAATTAGAAAATGATTTAATTTAAGGTTTCAATTTCAATTTCAATTTCAAAATTTATTCATAATATTATTCATTACATGTCACTTAATATATACAATTAAATTATTATGGTGTACTACGTTATTTTTATTATTTTACAAGATTTTGTCATCTATTGAATGTTGTGAAGCATCTGTTTAAATACGTTGTTTATTTTCGCGTGTCTCGAGAAATTCGTCTACGGTATAGAACGCGTTACCGATCAGGAACTCTTTTAATTTTGACATGAATTGAGAGTTGCTTGATGCTTCCCTAATGCTACTTGGGATGGCGTTATAAAGGAGAATGCCACGGAAGTATGAAACGCTCGTACCATATTGCGTCTTGAAAAAACCTTCTGAATTGGATAGGGGATAACATATTTAATTATTATACGAAAAATTACTATCATAGCTACTGTAACTCCAGAGCTTTTTCACTTTCATTTTATGTTTTGAGGTTATTTTTAAGTACTTTATCTACGCTCAGGCGTACGCGAAATTCTTAGTTTTAACCAATCATTTGATAGCTAGTTTTAGTTAATTATGGTATGGTTCAGTGATGCTAACGAGTAATATAAAGGAGCACCACAAACCGAACGCGGCACTGTATGTATATTGTAATGATGAAGTGCAGTCGACGAATAAAACGAAGTGCTTTAATATAGAAGAACGCTCACGCAAAAGCATCACTCACGCCTCGCACTCGTGCATGCAATTCCTAACGCATGCTTGGGCCTCCACACGTACGCCTCAAGCACACACGTAGGAGCCTGTATCCAGCAGTGGACAGAGCAGGGCTAGCAACCGCTGGCATATTTCAGTAGAAGACTTAAGCCCAGCCAAACCACCTGGCCCGCCTACTACAGGGAGTTGTTGGCCGTGTACATTTTCGGCATATATTGGAGGCGCAACACTTCATCATATATACCAACCACAAACCACTACTGTACGCGTTCTCACAACGTCGCTAAAAGTTGCCTCCCGCACAGCTGAACCAACTGACGATCATCTCGCAGTTTACTACGGAGATCGAGTACGTCAAAGGCGAAGACAACATCGTCGCGGACGCAATTTCCCACGTCGAGTCGATTTCGGTTCTTCTCTCAAATTGGAACCGACGCTAATTCCAGGCACGAATATTACCATCGCGTGCAACGTGTCGACGGGGCGGCTGCTGCCGAACCTGCCGGCGGCGCTGCTGCGCGCCGCGCACGCGCGCCTGCACGCGCTGAGCGACCCCGGCGGCCGCGCCTCCGCGCACTTCGTCGCTGACCGTTATGTGCGCTCCGGCGTGGCGCGCGACTGTCGAACCTGGGCTGTCACTGCCTTCACTGCCAGCGACGCAAGGTGACCGCACCGCTCGGTGAATTTTCCCTCCCATCTGGGAGATTCAGCCATGTCCACCTCGAAATCGTCAGCCCCCTGCTGCACTCTGAGGGCTACACCTATTGTCTCCCGGCAATAAACCGGTTCTCGAGATGGCCCGAAGCGTGGCTCACGTCATCCATCACCGCCGAGGATGTTGGCGATACCTTCGTACGCGGCTGGATCGCGCGATTCGTCGTGCCCATCACGGTCACCGTCGATCAAGGCCGCCAGTTTGAGTCAGCGCTATTCAACTGATTCCTCGACCTAGGCGCTACCAAATGCGTACGAACTACCAGCTTCCACCCGCAAGCGAATGGCATGGTGGAGCGCTTCGACCGCCATCTGAAGGCTGCACCCATGTGCCATCGAGAAACCTGCCACAGAGCCCAACCTCTTGTGCTTCTTGGTTTCAGATTGGCTCTCAAGGAGGACCTCAAATGCTCTGCTGCAGACCTCCTGTATGCTTACAGGGGAGCTCCTGGTACCTAGCGCTTTCACACAAAATGTAACTGAGGACTTCGTGGCACACCTGGCCATGACCGACATGCGTCCCGAAGTCGTTCGCTTTTAAGGACCTGGCAGACGCATCTCACGTTTTCCTTCGCGACGAACACTGTACACCGGCCCCTATAAAGTCCTCAGTCATTCTCTGAAGACTTTTACCTTAGATGTTTCACGTAATAAGGTACAGGTGAGCGTCGATTGGATCGAATGGAAGCCTGCACACATCGCTGCAGACCCCGAGCGAGGCGCGGTCTCACCGAGCGCACAGGCGCCCGCGACGCCCCCGGCCTCGCAATGCAACCACATGTCCAGGTCCTACGTCTGCCCCACCAACAGCTCACTCTGCACCAAATCCTCCCACCGTCACACGATCAGGTCAGGGTTAGATTTAAGGATATTTTAGATTTGTGACCTAGTTTTAATATATTCTTTTAAATTATTATTTCGTGTTCTCTAGTTTGTAGTGTCTTGTATTTTATTCTATCATACAGCTACACTGTATTCCTTTCCGTGAGGGTGGGGAGGAGGGAGGATGTGGCGGCATACACTATTTGTATGAAAAAAATGACAGATTTGCGACAAAAGCTGTCCTGTCAATGTCATCCACCTACCAAAAGATCGTAGTCAGACTGTAATTTGTGATTAACACTGCTTGAAACTTGACAAAACAGTGAAACTATACTATACTGTATACTTTTTTAAATATCGTAAAGTGCAGCGGTGTAACATGACGTAACGGGGCGTGTGTGCGATGCCGATTTGCAACGTACTGTGTGGCATATGTGGATTTAAAAAAATGCCGCTCCGCAACGTGACTATGGCCCTACGTTACGTCCAAACAAAAATTCTTGTACGTCTGGCAACCCTGGGACGCACCAATGTGATCAAGAATCAAATCTATAAAACATCGTCTGATAGTCAATCTTACCAGGAGTTGAAGAAGAGGGCGCGGGTATAGGAAAATGGTGGTGTAATGCGAAGACATCTCTTAGATTAAGAAGAAGAAATATGTGGGTGAAGCATAAAAATCTCGATACAACCATAATGTAGTTTCGGAACACATTTTATGAATCCAGGGCCGCGTTCCGAGGGTGCACTTGACAGCAACCGCTTTGTACCCTCTCTTTCACACTTAGGCAATTTATATTATGCTATCCTGTTGTCTGAGTGAACGTTTGCTGTCAGAGTGTACAAAATGTAGGGGATATATCAAATTAAAATCTTTTTTCATGCATTTCTTTCCTGCAGTTCGAATAGGTCTAGAAAAAATTAAGTGTGCTTAATAAATTTAATTACGATTTTTGACAAATGTCTGGTTAAGACGCAACATGGTACGAAATCGGGCAATCTCCTTTTCGGACCAATAAATTGAATGCGTTTTTGTGACTTTGTGAGTCGGCACCAAGGGACCCGCAGCTCCTGTTGTTTTCTGGTGTTATGCGAATGTATGTCGCCGTTTAGTGTAAAGTCGTTTAAGTTTTGTCTGACAAATTTTGCAATGGAAAGAATGACAAGTGATGGATGTGTCAGTATTTTTAGTTTTATGAACAGTTCCCTGGCGGGGTGGTCCCACTCGACTCCAGCCATGATGCGAATAGCGCGTTTTTGCGCTCTGAATGCCCTGGTGCGATCGGCAGCCATCCCCCACAGGTCGATTCCATAAGACAAAATTGAGTGAAAATAGCCATAGTAGGCTTTCATTGTGTTTTCAGTGTTTAAGCTGGGTTGTAGTCGCTGTAGGGCATAACAAGCCGACGACAGACGGTTACAGGTGAAGTCGATGTGGGACGACCACGTGAGGGCCGCGTCAACCATAAAGCCGAGGTATTTTACTTCCTCGACTTGGGGGACAGGGGTGTCGTTGCAGGTTATTTATAATTTAGGATTTGTTCTACTGTTTAGATTAAAGTGGATTATGTGAGTTTTATCTACGTTTAATTTCATCCCGTTAATAGTGAACCAGTTTGCAATGTCATTCATTACTTTTTGAAGTTTACTTTTTAGTTCATTTAATTTGTTAGCCGATACAATGACGCAGCCATCATCAGCGAACAATACATATTCTGCGAGAGCTGAGGCGCTCGTAAAGTCGTTCATTAGGATTAGAAACAGGAAATTTCCCATCACAGATCCCTGGGGAACGGCGCAGTCACCTATCTCAAGCAGACTAGATCGTTCGTTTTTTACTAATGTAAGTTGTTTACGGTCCTTGAGAAATGACTTAATGGTTTCTAGAATATTTCCATTCACTCCATAGTGGTTTAACTTTTCTATGAGAAGGAAATGGTTCACCAGTTCGAAGGCGCGCGACAGGTCGCAGAATATAGCTGCGACCTGCCGCCCGCCGTCGAGGTGACTCATCACCTTGTTTATTACGTCACGCGTCGCGTCCACAGTGGATCTGTCCTTTTGATAGGCATACTGCTGTTTGGTATCCAAAATAGAACCACATTTTTACAAACCAGCCATCTCACTGAAATCGTATTTTTGTATTGCAGTGTAGAAGACTTGCCTTTTTCTTTTACCCGCGACCCCTTGAAAAAGGCTTCGGGACCCACGGGGGTCGCGACCAACAGGTTGAAAAACACTGACTTATAAATTGCACCAAGAATCGTGTATGTATAATCGATGCCAAAAATTAAATTGGGACTATATCCATACAAAGTTTTTTTTATGAGAAGACAATCAACGACTGACTAAGTCACTTGGTGCTTCCGCTCGCTCTTGACTGCTTATCTAAAGGGTCGCGGGTCCGGTTCCCCCCCAGGAAAAACATTTCTGTGATGAGCAGATTCGTTTGCTCTGTATCTGGATCTGGGTGTTACTATGTAGGATCGTCTCTGGTTCTCATCTCAATACTTTGGGGCCGGATGATCATAATAATTAATAATGCGTTGTGACCCTGATTATTTCTTTATTTATATTTAAGTATATTTGTAAGTATCCCATCATGAAATACATACATCTATCCATGCAAGCAAATTATTAGAACCCCGCTTTGGGGCAAATGTAGATACTTACGTGGGTGGATGCTACGTACATTTGCTTCAAAGCTAGGCTCAAAAGATTTTCTCCTTTAAAATGGCTAAGCCTTCTTACGTCGTTAGTCAATAATATTGAGCTCGTATACATCACAGCCACTCACTCGCAACGTGCTCAATTTGTACGGTTTCTCAGCAAGCGATGTCGTACAAAATTTTATTGATTCGTGTACTTTTCTACTTTGTAAGTTGAAATAAATACGGACCGGAGCCTGTAAAGTGCTTAAAAACTCTCCTTAGCTTCACGTAAAACGCAACTGCGAAGACCTCGGACGAAGACCAATGACATTAAAAATGAGTCAGTGAAATCAAACCAAATTCTTTTAAGTATCTTGCTTGGGTAACGGTAAAGTAGTTCATTTTGACAACAAAAGGATAGCATTACAAAAAGGCCTAAAAAGGTACACGGAATGGACATTCATTCTGGCCAAATATATAATATTTTTTTTTACTTGGAATTTACGTCGTCGCGTGAAAGCTTGGACAAATAATTGACCACGCTGAATACTTTAAAAACAACCGACTTCAATCGCAACAATTCCAATTTTGCTATGTTTTTGTTGATTTTCTCAAAAACCGCTGAATCGATTTCAATAAAATTTATATGGGACCACCTATTAAGTAATAAAAAAAAAAGAAAAAACAAAAAAAGAATTTTCCAAATCGGTTCAGGCGTCTTCGAGTAATCGGTGAACATACATAAAAAAAAAGATTCCGACGAACCTCCTCCTTTTTTTGAAGTCGGTTAAAAAGTCTTTATTCGTCCAGACACAATACCAGACAGAAAGAATATGACGCGCAATAATGAATGAGATGAGTCCCCCTGTCGAACGTTCCAGATCCAGCGTCCCGTAACAACATGGCGGTTGTGACCTTGCCATGACTGACCATGCCCCAACCCAAACCCTAAAATCGGTATATCGATCATTTCTATTAAAAGCTTTTTTGAAATCGATGATTAAAAACATTTTGTCGCAGTCGTGTTTGCGCTGCGTTCGTGTTACGTGCAGGACATTGCTATTTGCTAATATTGCTTTGAAATAGAGCTTTATTAAATTTTGTTTTTGGAGCTCACTGTACAAGTGGATTTCAGTGTTTTGAAAATAAAATGAAAACAATAAAACTACAGAATAAGTATGTATTAATTAACTTACCATCTAAGGATTTTCAGGTTCACAGTTTGTAAAGAGAGCGGTTAGCCATACCTGAAGCAAAAAAAACATAACATCAAGTTTAGATGATTGGTATATTAATAACTACAGAAAACATGAAATTAAAAGTATATTATGGTGTGGTGACTATTTCTTATTTTGTGAGGCAGGTTTCGGGTTTTTGCCTAAATCTTAAAGACAGGGTGTTCAGTGAGTAGGTCCCTCAAGGTGCCTTGACTTTCATTTTTAAGTACAATTATTCTTATTTTTGCCTCGTAGGGGGTGCGTTGTTATTATCAGTAATCGGAGTAGGTAGATTGATTTTTGGTGCTTGCATCGTGATTTTATAACACAGATAATCCTTTTTTTCCGAAAAGTTCCGGTATTTCCGGATTGAGTTGAGTATTGTTAAAGTAAATCTGGTTCAATCAATTGGTTCTGAAAGAAGCAATTTATTTATATGTCGAATAACAAAAAGAATTATCGTTTTTGTTTGCCTCAAAATTGTACACTCTCGGAATCCGAGCGGCATGTCCATATTAACATATATGGTTCATTCCAATCAAAAAAAAGCAAAAGGTAAACAAACATAGTATGCAGATGACATTGACATGTGTCAGTTCCATAGTAAGTTTGTTTACGTTTTGCTTTTTTTTTGATTAGAATGAAGTATACGTTTGCGGTCACTGACCCTAAATCAATCTACCTACTCCAATCGCTGGTTATTACAGAACCAGTTTTTACGCCACTGAAAATGGGAATTTAACGGCCATGTTAAGGTACATATCACATGTGCTTAATGTGCCTAAACTATTACTGATTCTGTGCTTTCTCTCTAAACTAGTACAGGTCCCGTCAAACTTTAAGATCGCTGAAGGGTACTGAGTGGGGGAAGTGTGCGTTCACTTAGAATCCTCATGTTCGAATTTCGAAGTAGTTCCTTGGTTCCAGAGATGAGGCTGCCAGCGAAACATTCCGCTAGCAGCCTCAGTGAAAAACTCGATTTTCTCTGAAACTACGATAGCACATTTTTTTCCTTTGGGCACTATTAGACAATAAATATTGGCATAATCAGAATATCAAAATTCGAGCATGAGGATTCCAAGTGAACGCACACTTCCCCCAGTCAGTACCCTTTAGCGATCTTAAAGATTGACGCGACCTGTACTGTGCTTTCTCTTCAATAAACTATCCTTCTTTCTTGTGAAATTTGTGTGTTTAATTGCTTGCTACCTACTGTGCTTTGGACTCATCGATATGGGAAACATTAGATAAGGTTACTCGCTCTGTTTGTTTCTGAACCAGCGTGTTCGTCTTGCGGGGGCTGAAGCGGGGTGAAGAGGGAGGCATGTATTTAAACAAATATCGCCGTTGTGTGATAAGCTTAAGGTTTATGTATTTAATGTTATCTACTAGCGACATCTAGCGACGAGTAGAGAGGCATGTATTTAATTAATGTTATCTACTAGCGACATCTAGCGACGAGTAGCGTAGCATCACTATAAAATGACAAAATATTCATAAAATAACAAGAAAAAAGTGATAAGAAATGTTGCTGTTAGTTTTGTTCTTTATTTTTTTATTGTTTTAGCACATTTCACTGCACTGTAGACATATTTTCATTTAAATACGGGATGTTTACTCGTCGCTTGTCAGATTGCGAATGGTGCGCGAAAAGGCGGCGCTACTCAACATAGGGGAGCAAACCACTATCAGCGACTACGCAGTCGGGGACTATTAACCTCATCTAATGTCTCTCATATCGATGTTTGGACTGATCGCTGTAAGTACATGTATACACACTTCACATCCAAACTATTAAGCCATATCATAAGTGCAAGTGAGAAATGTACTGTCCTGACCTGACCCAACATTTAATTTATGTGTAATATAATATGATCTACTTATCTTTGTCACATATAAATAAGTGTCCTATATCACAATTTCGCATATTAGCGACTTTCGTCCGTACTAATCTTTATCGCAAAGTTTGACGTCTCGAAAAGTGTGAAGTCGCTACATTTCTGATAGGCAACGACGTAGATAGTACAGCAAAGTAATCGAACGAAACTCAGAATTTTGGCGCCCACGGCTTTAAAATTCCAAGTTTATAAGTAGGAGCGATAAAGTGAGAACGATAACTTGGTAAGAGAGACGATAAGAGATGATAATGGACGCGATAGTTCAACTGATAAGAACTGTTATCTGCTTCTGTTATCAAGTCATTTTGGTTTTGGGAGTGATTTAGAATTTAGATATTTAAGGCTTAATTTTTATATGCCCTAAGTATTTTTTTTGTTTCATTTATAACTATTTAAATAAGACAATAAATTAATAATAATACAATGTAACAAACCAGGTAAGGGCTTCATCACACTAAACAATTTTTGATCTACGACTTTGATAAAAAAAAATATATGACAAAGTGTCAAAACAAGTGTCATTGTCTATGTCTGTCTATGTCTATGTCAAAGAAGAAGAAAAAACTTAAGTACAATCTCTTTAAATAAAATATTCACAATTAACTACACGACAATAGATAGGAATGACACTACAACAACACAATTTACAAACATATAGGCAGGTATAAATACCTATTATCAGTTATGTTACATAACTTATGTAAATTAATATTCAAAACAACAAATTCTACTGTCACACACATCACAACACTGATTCGTCTTTGAGGCCCTATCTTCAAGGTCAAATATACATAAATATGTTCATTATTACAGTTTATTCAGTTGTTATAAATATAATACAATGATAAATTTTATCTCTGAGTGTACTGATAATACATATTAAATTACCTTCTCTGTATACTGTATACAGAATGTTTAAAAAAAGTGCGTTTGAAATCTTAAGGGGTTTCTCAGATTCAAGTACAGAGTGCAGGAAAAATATTTAAAAAAGCGATCTACAATTTTTTTTTTCAGTTTCCCATACAAATTCTTAACCAGATGACCGTGTGCGATTTGATTTGTCACAGATATTATTAATTCTATTCTCAGATATACTCTACTCAGATTTCGTACCGGAAACTGAAAAAAAAATGCGGATCGGATTTTTACAATATTCTCCTGTATCTATACTTCCTTTATTCTGAGTAACCCCTTAAAATTTGAAACTCTCTTTTTAACATCCTGTATACATATAATTTTAATGTGTTTTATAACATAAATAATTGTTAATATAAAATATGTAATAAAAAAAAGATCCATGTGCGTACGCGCACAAGTAAATGTTTATTTAAATCATTTTCTATTTACTACCTGACAGACTCATGAGGATGGTGATGTTTTTACCCGACTAGGAAAGACGACGAAGGGTTATGTTTTAGGTGCATGTACGAATACCCTTTTCATTGTGTGTTACCGCCTGGAGTTAAAATGTATCGTCAGATTTTTCTTGATCTCCAGCTTGTCATAGGAAACAATTTATGCAGTAGGCTTTTTTGTAACTAAGAATCAAGATGAATTTAATAACACTTAGTACTCCAAAATCCAACAAACCATTATGGCTACAAGCTAAAACAATTAATCATAAATACATACAAAAACATTACTATTATTTGGCTAGTCGGGTAAATAATACGTACAATGAAAAAGTATTGTCCTTACAGCACACTAAGAAAGCTCGAATCCAATGTATTTTACGATTATACTCCTTTACTAAGTACTAAAGAAATATCATACTTTATATGTATTTTAGTCACGTCTCACCATGACTGTCCCTTCATGAATTTTATAAGTAAATTCTATAGGCAGGTGCAACTTCTTTTTAACATATTATAGAAAGGTACAGTAAGACACATAAGTCGTGTTTGTGACTTTTGCTCCTGCTTTGACATTTTTACCTACAATTCCTGTTAACATATAAGGTTGACTGGAAGAGATCCCGTAAGGGATAAGTCCGCCATTGTATATTACTCCTGTTAAAGTTTTGTACATATTTTATTTTATCAATAAAGAGTTTACAAACAAACAAACAAGTTTGTAAACAACTAACAAAAAATAAAACCACCCGCGAAAATCGAAAACCGCGATCAATAAAACCTGTTTTCGTGGTTAAAAAAAAGTTTAAAAAATCTAAACCCCGACTGCGTAAAAAGTGAACTAAAAAGATGTAAACAAGATGAAGAAAATGATCCAATTAAATATGAAAAATTATTGCAGTGCTATAAAATATATATGTACAAAAAGTGCGGATTCGCACGCCACCTCCATGCATAGGTACGCCAGAAAATAGAGCCAAGGTTTCGCCATCGACGACGGACTTTGGAGAACATCACCATCATCTTCAAAAATTTTTTCAGTTTGCCATATTAAATTCTTAATTCACTACTCAGATTTAATATGGAAAACTGAAAAAAAAATTGTTGAAAGGATTTTTTCAATATTTTTCCAGTATTCTATACTTGATTATCTGAGTAACCCCTTAAAATTGCAAACGCACTTTTTTAACATCCCGTATACATATAATTTCAATGTGTTTTATAACATAAATAAATGCTAATGTAAAATAAGTAAATAAATAAACAAAGGCCCATGTGCGTACGTGCTCAAGTAAGTCAATGTTTACATATTTAATTTTTTTTCTATTTACTGACAGAATCATAAGAATGGTAATTTTTTTAATATCGAGAATAGTTTATTCAAGAAAAGAAGAAGACGAAGAAGTTTAATATTTAAGACTTTTCAAATAAATCAAGTTTATTCAATTGATAAATCAGGAATAAATTGTTATTAAAATAAAATTTTTGATATTGAGTTATTAATTGTAACTATTTAAGGGGAAACGTCACGGAGCTCACTAGCGCTCGAGGTTTTTAATTTATTTTTATTAAACTACAGAAGATACATCGACTTCCTTTTGTTTGCGAGCACTAAACCATAGGGTGGTAGTTAGCGAACATTGAAGCATTGAGAATATCTTCCGCTAGTGAGTTCCGTGACGACTGAGAGTGTTTATTTAAAATACCTATAGCTCTTTAAGTCAGCTAAGTAATTACTAATTATGTTATACAACAGATTCACCTTATCTTTGTTTTAAGTGTACGAAGAACGTGACGAAAATCTAATTAAACGATATCGTGACTGTACCTCGTGATACAGTCGATTCCAATTATATGACAGTGGGGAACTGATGATCAGTATGTATATACACCCCGTCCGCCCCGGTTAAATAAAATCTTGAATAAATGACCACGCTGAATACGTTAAAAACAACCGACTTCAATCGCAACAACTCCAATTCTGCTATGTTCTTGTTGATTTTCTCAAAAACCGCTGAATCGATTTCGATAACAATTACGAGTATATGGGACCACCTGTGAAGTGTACCCTTTTAAACAAAAAAAGAATTTTCCAAATCGGTTCAGGAGTCTTCGAGTAATCGGTGAACATACATAAAAAAAGAAGATTCCGACGAATTGAGAACCTCCTTTTTTTGAAGTCGGTTAAAAAGTCGTTGTTAAATGGCAACATTTTAAGAACCTAGATAACAGAATTACTTATGAGCATAAAATAGGACATCATCTACAGTTTCCACCATTAGAACATAAGCTATAAATTCTACCATAAACCTATTTATCGAACGCGGAACCCGATCTCAACAACACAACAAAGCTTTTAACCGCTGCGTATAAGGCTGTCTTTCCACCAAAGCTGTGCGAGGAAAATTGTCGTACGAAGATGTGTAGCTGTGCTGTGGAAATATGTGGGGGTTTCCACCAAACATTTGCGAGGAAAATGTCTCATACGAGGATGTGTAGCGGAGCTGTGAAATGCGCATTAATGTGCGGTGCGAGGATGCGTCGCGAAGCTGTGAAATGTGTGTGCGCAATACAATATCACATCCCTCGCACACATTCCTCGCTTGTTACAAAGACCTCGTTTCGCTAAGCCCTTTTCCACCTGAGCTGTGCTAAGCGAGGCTAGGAAAATGAAGTGATTCTATTGATGGATTTTTTCCTCGCACACCGCTCCGCTTCCTCGCACATCTCTGGCGGAAAGGCAACCTAAGCAAGCTCCACTTTATCCGCCTACAATTTTAATGTAAACTATAAAATTATCGTCCAACCATGAAATAGGCAATTCTGATGCACTGAACCGCAAAAGAGTCCGTTCTACAAATCACGAACTATTATTTTAGAATCTGGAATACAATAATTAAAATATGGGGCTGTCAAAGTCTCGTCAGTGTCACTAGAAAATCTAATTGAAAGAAGAAATATCAAGTAATCCTGAGTTAACTTGTTATGTATAGAATAAGGTCCAACGATATCAATTAAAACTGAAAATATTGACTACTTCTTAAAAGCCAAAAGAGGTTTTGACGAATGTTGTATTTTTACTACTCCTAGAGTAGAAGCCCTAGTCTAAATAATTTAAGCTGATTTTATTAGACCAATAAAGACGCATTACGTCAATGATGGATAAAGATAAAGAGTACAGTTCCGGAAGTTCCGAAAACCGAATAATAATAGAATTGTACACACATATGTACCAGCCGCCCCACTGAGATGCATGTCTTTCATTGTCATCAACCGACTTCACAAAAAGGAGGAGGTTCTCAATTCGACGGAATCTTTTTTTTTTTTTTATGTATGTTCACCGATTACTCGAAGACGCCTGAACCGATTTCGAAAATTCTTTTTTTGTTTAAAAGGGTATACTTCACAGGTGGTCCCATATAAATTTTATCGAAATCGATTCAGCGGTTTTTGAGAAAATCAACAAAAACATAGCAAAATTGGAGTTGTTGCTGTTGAAGTCGGTTGTTTTTAACGTATTCAGCGTGGTCAATTATTTTAAATATAGCGTTTTAGTACTAATGTTATCTAAAGAATGAAGTGATTGGTGTCCTTCTTAAGCAGCAGTGAAATAAATGAGTGACCTTTAATTCAAGATACTAAAAGAATAATTATATAACAATGTACAATTAATGTGACAGTTATAATCAAAGCAGTAGATAAATTTTTGTTATAGGTTATAGATAAGTGAGGCGCAGAGGAGATAATGTCATGACAATGACAATCGTAAAATTGGCGCCACATGTACTACGATATTAATATATTTTTTTCATAACCTATACCATATCGTCCCTACTGCTGGGGCACAAGTCTGTTCCCATACCTCGGGAAGGTAACCCATACTCCACACACGGGGCTATGTCCGGATTGGTGGAAGTAGTAGGGCTAGTGGCCAACCCCAGTGTCAGAAGTACGCCTTACGAAGCAAGGTAACGGTAGCAGACGAACACATCCAAGTTTTGACACTCTTTCTAAGTAGTCAGTTAACCTGATTGACGACGCGATCGACGCGATCAAGCCGCACTGAGCCACGACCGCTTCAATGTTATTGAATGTGAAGAAACCTCAGACATTAAAGATTTTTATTAAAAAAAAAAATGTTCGTGCAGTCGTTACGATATGCATGTCTGTATTTTTTTTAAAGAACAGAAAGCTCCAGTTTTTTAAGCTTTCGAATTAGCGAATTTCAAAATTTTCGAGGTTTTCTGTGATTTTCGGCTCCATGTCTTTATTTATTAGTTTAGCTATAAATCAAGCTAAACCTCTGAAAACGAATCCGTTCCAAGATAGCCGACCACCTTAAGAAGATATACATATGTATACTTTATACATATATGAACGAGAGCATTCGCAATATTGAGCCTTAGCTATCACTTATGTCCAACAGTGGACTAAAGCTGATAATGATTAACTGCAAATTGGAACTGCAAGAACTGACAAGACTAATAGCCTCCTAGCTCGTGGGTAAATGCCTACAAACTACAAATAAAGACTTACATGTTACATGAAGTCTGGACCAGTCCAGTCAGTTGGTAAACCGTGTGTTGGCGTAACAATCAGTAGAGGAATGGCTTTTCAAGTTACTATCGTATTTGTAGGTAAAGCCAATGCCCAAAATTATCTGCGTCTTATTACATATAATACGTATGTTATAAATGTACTACTTATTTGTTGGAAAATCTGTAATGGAAAAAAAAAATACTTGGAACATGTAACGGACACCCTTCGGGCCGGCTAGCCTGGATGCTTCGTTGACACTAGGATGGAAGGCTGGATGCAGTAACTGTGATAGATAACATGTAGCGTCTCCATTGTTGAGACACGAGTTTCTTCCCATAGCTCGCGAAAGTAAGGACACACTCCAAACACGGAGGCCAAATCAGGATCGGTGGAGATTGTGGGGCTAGTGGCGAACTTTAAGTTCAGAAATTTTCGAACTGGCTCTAAGGCCTTTGACATGACTCTACGGCTGCCATCTAGTAATAGCAACCAGCACCAACAGCTAGGTTGATAATAAGTAATCTGTCTGTACCATAGATACCTATATAAGTAAGATATAGGTATCTATGGTACAGACAGATGGGGGGAATCCTTAAAAAAATATTTACAGACTGGCAGGATGATCATTTAATAAGAGGCAATGAGTGTATCCATCTTTGAAAATGTCGGTCGATGACACACAACGTCTTCAGAGCAAGGGTCTACAATTTTACATGTTGGACTTTTGTCCCGCGCATAGAATTGCTTATGTATCGTGCGGCGAGCATAACCCGACGAACCCTATTAAAATTTGATATTTGCAAAACAACGAAGACTGTGAAAAGTCTATTTTTGAGAAAACAATAGGCGCGAAATTCATATTTCATGTCGAATAAATAATGTATTGATAACTGTACAACGTCACCGCCGCCGGCGCCAGCAGTAGTGTTAACGTGACACCATCTAAAAGTCAATGATACTAAAGCGGACCAGATACTATCAGTAATATTGACAGTATTTTTACATGAATATTATTTACATTTCATCGCTCGGTATCATTACTTACCGTCAGTCCGTCATTCCACCACTGCACTGTAAATATTACTGTCAATACTTAGAAATACTGTCAATATTACTGACAGTGTCTGGTCAGCTTACATGTTATTTACGTAAAGACGCGAGTCTCACATTGCCCATCATCAAATCTTCGTCTGCAACTCAGTGGCAAGTTCAATGGCACTTTCATACTATTGATAACATTTAAAAAAATTTACCCCCATTTATATGAGTATTAAAGACGAGGCCAAAATAGAGTACACATATTTATTCATTTTGCTTTTATATATACATATTTCACGAGAAAATTTAATTTTTGTTTCTTAAGATTTTTTAGGAGGAATGGCGGTTTATTCCAGAGCCTAAACTGATCAGAAAAAATGGCACTAGGCCATCGTGCTCACTGCTCACGCTCCTAAATCTAAGAAAGACCGTAGTAACAAGTTATTTTAGTCTATTCTGTAAATATTAAGTAAGTATAATATTAACAGAATAGACAGATATAAGTAATATTAAGTCTGTTCTGACAACATAGGGACTTCGCCTTAACAGAAACAACAAACAACTAGGCGCCACATTTGATTTTGGCATTACCAAAAATTTACAATTCTATCGGGTCATTGACACGGCGCGTAAGAAGAGTGATGTATAATGACCGAACTTGATGGTAACCAATTGTATTTATACAAAACATCGTGCTTGACTTTAAAATTGAAATTCAAAAGAGAGATTATTACAGAATACAAACAAGATCAGTGCATAAACGGTAAATAACATTTCTGATTGTAGGCTTCTATGTAGGCTTCGTTATTAATAATGACTACGCTGAGTACGTTAAAAACAACAGACTTCAATCGCAACAACTCCAATTTTGCTATGTTTTTGTTGATTTTCTCAAAAACAGCTGAATCGATTTCGATAAAATTTATACGGGACCACCTGTGAAGTAGACTCTTTTAAACAAAAAAAAAGAATTTTCCAAATCGGTTCAGGCGTCTTCGAGTAATCGGTGAATATACATAAAAAAAAGATTCCGACGAATTGAGAACCTTCTCTTTTTTTGAAGTCGGTTAAAAACACAATATACATATTTTGTTTTCATCATCATCATCAGCCGAAAGACGTCCACTGCTGGACAAGGATTTCCACATCGACTGGTCCTGCGCCGCCGCCCGCATCCAGCGGCTTCCCGCAACCTTCACCGTCATCGGTGCACCGAGTGGGAGGCCTGCCTACACTGCGTCTTCCGGTGCGCGGTCGCCACTCGTTTTCATTTTGTTTTAGATTGGTCATTATACTGACTATGTAGTCAAAAACCCCCTCCCACGTAGACACCCGCCCAAAAGTGCCCATTATGACACTTTCGGCTTCGGCATGTTATTTAGATGGTGGACAGCCAACAAGATGCGTAGGATCAATTAAAATTAACAACCTATTGTAATAAAAACTGACAACCGGTGGACAAACAGAGTTCTACAGTGGAAACCGCGTTTGGGTAAACATAGCGTGGGACGTCCCCCAGCTAGGTTGAGCGATAATTTGCGCAAGGTTGCTGGCAACAGCTGGTGGCCGAAGAGAGGTATAAGTGGCGTGCCTTGGGGGAGGCCTATGTCCAACAGTGGACTAATACAGGCTGTTGATGATGATGATTATGTAATAAAAACCCATAGAGTTCCCAATGTTAGGACTCAGTTCCTTTCCCATATTTCGGAAAGATTAGGGCACACTCCACATTATAACGCTATAATTTGTATTATACAAAGAGAATATAATCACTATGGTATTATACATAGTTAAGTAAAAGTAAAGCAATATAAATAATCAGTAGGTAACCGATAATGTTCAGGTCAAGACCTACTTAACGCAACATAACGTACATGTTGTAGGCAAACACACACATTCTGTATATTGTACCAAATACTTATATATACCTAGGTACAATAAATTAAATGAAAGGAAAAGAAAGCAAGAAAATATCTTTTGCCAAAAACCTGACTTGAGCAAAT
This sequence comes from Coleophora deauratella, assembly GCA_958295455.1. NCBI lineage: Eukaryota > Metazoa > Arthropoda > Insecta > Lepidoptera > Coleophoridae > Coleophora > Coleophora deauratella. The sequence goes on along the minus strand of OY282409.1, from coordinate 3,479,735 downwards.
TGCAAAATACGAAAATATATTCGATTGTTATAGCAAAGATCAGTCAATCAGCCAGTTTTGTATGGAGAGTAATTTTTTTGATATAATTTAGTATGTTCCTTGGGAAAGTTGTACAGATTCTAAAGTGGATCCTAACGTTTAAAGTTCCGTGAGTGGTCTCTTTACATCAGTGGCGTAGCGTGGGGGCGGCCGGGGGGGCCATGGCCCCGGGCGGCACATGGATAGGGGCGGCGAGCGCCGCATTTTTTTACCTAGTGTTATTAGGCGTCGATGAACTGCACTTAGGCCTCGTTTATGGAGACGCAGCGCGTTGCAGGGCGCGTCAGGCGGCGCGTCGCGCGGTTAAAAAAACATATGGTAATCTATTAAAATTTTTGCCTCAAGTGTCACGTTTAGGGTGAATTTGTACTTTTTTCAATAGTATTAACAATATGTGATTACTTTATCTAACTGTATACGTCTAACCCAGCTAAACATCTAACCCAGCTAAAACGTCATATAAACAAATGTTATCGTATGAAGAATGAAACCCGTACATACAGCAAGTCAGCAACAGCGCAATATTACTATTTTGCACAGCCTGTGCAAAATAGTAATACAGGGCCGGAATTTGGGTCGTGCCACCCGTGCACACACAGGGCATCGAGCTTATGGGGGCGCCAAGCACCCTGGTAGGTTGAAATGACGCTGAGCGCTCCAAGTAAAAGGGTTTTTGTTGGTTTAACATAAATATTCTTAGATATCTAAAAAAAAATTGCGCGCTCGCTTCGCTCGCGTTTTTCTTTCATAAATTGCATATGTTCGTGACTGCTCACCCACGGAAGTATATAATGCGCTCACTTCACATCAAGCCAAGCACCCTGGTAGGTTGAAATGACGCTGAGCGCTCCAAGTAAAAGGGTTTTTGTTGGTTTAACATAAATATTCTTAGATATCTAAAAAAAAATTGCGCGCTCGCTTCGCTCGCGTTTTTCTTTCATAAATTGCATATGTTCGTGACTGCTCACCCACGGAAGTATATAATGCGCTCACTTCACATCAGGAGGTTGCAGGTTCGATGTGCGGCGGGGTTTAGTTATTATTACGGATTTCCAATTTAGCTATATTAGCAATCGATTGTATAAAAGATTTAGCTTTAACAAACACGAAGAGTACATTTTTTATGGATTACAGAATTTGGCTGTTTTTTTTTTTTTTACTGATGATGAAAATAGAAAGGGGCGGCAAATTTTCGATGGGCCCCGGGCGGCGAAAACCCACGCTACGCCACTGCTTTACATCTTGTGAAATCCAGTTTAGTGCCTCCATAGCACTGTTGGGACTAAAGAGATGGAAAATAAGGCAGGCAGGCAGATGAGATACCATCATTGGACTTTTGCCTCTGTGGCAGATGAATTAGTCAGTTTCGCAATGTTTTTAGACTTTTTGGTGACTACCGATACAATACCAGCACTGTCGAACACAGGACTGAAAAGGAAAGTTTCCGGCAGATGCATTAGAGGCGACTAAATGACATCGATTCCTTCGTTCAGACCACAGGACAGGATCCTCGGAAATCCATGTATTGTCAAAGCTGGCGTGTCACTGGCGCTGCGTTCGAAGCGGTCTGCCAACATCCCTCTTCGCGTGCGCATTGTGTCTAGCGTTACAAGTCAATCGGTAGCATTCGATACCCATGCCCCGACCGTTTGATACAAATAAAATAAAAAATATCCCAAAAATATATAAAATTAAACTGAAATGGCGCGGTTCCTTGAAACGCTAGGAAAACCGCAATATGTCCAATTTTGCCATATGCCAACAACATACACATTATTATTTATTACGTCTTTGCAACAACCCATATCATAGATATGCCACATAATAAAACTATATTTAGCACTAACATACCTTATCACGTGGAAAATGTATATATAGCGGTAAGTGTGGGTAAAAAAGTGATTGTGGCAAGTAGGTACCTATTTCTAGTCTATCGAATGTCACAGTATGTGATGTCATGAATGGCCTATGTCACAGTATATAAGGTGCTACTTTATTAGTGCCCGATATTTTATTCAGTGCTTGTACTCCTGATTCTGATCAACTTTCCCCAAGAAACCCATAGTCAAATCGAAAAAAAATTTTTGGACTCTTCATACAAATCGATCAGCCGAGCGGCCAAATTAGTATGAAGAGCCCAAAAATTTTTTTGCGATTTGACTATGGGTTCCTTGAGGAAAGTTGATCAGAATCAGGAGTAGGAGCACTGAATAAATCGATTTATCTTTCCCTTATATAAACTAACTAAAGTTGCAAGTAAAAAGGCCGCACTAACTGCATATTTTGCTTATGTTGATTCTGTTATCAGATATGGGTTAATAATTTGGGGGAATAGCACCGACATAAACAAAGTTTTTATCTCCCAAAAAAAGTGTATTAGAGCAATTTGCGGGATTGCTCCTGATGTATCTTGTAAACCATTCTTTAAGGCCCTAAACATACTTCCTTTGCCATGCCTGTATATCCTAGAAGCCTCCAAGTTTGTAAAGGTAAATCTTCACAAATATTATATCCAAGGCAAAAACACAGAAGGTAGAAATAGAAGATACCCTGAAATATTAATTCACGAAGAAATTCCTAAATCGAAAAGATTTCAGAGCAACTGCTTTTGGATGTGCAAAATTGTCTATAATAAGATACCACAACATATTAAAGATCTTCCCTTCAACAAGTTCAAAATAGCATTGAACAGGTGGCTTCTTCAGCACTTATTTTACTCTATCAAAGAATTCCTGGAGTACAAAAGTTGAGTTTTTTTTGTGGCTTTGTGTGGTTTGGCGATGTTTGTGTCTATATTTTAAGATTTATGTTCCAAATGTTTGCATGCTAAAAAATCTTAGCTGAATTGGCGATCACTTTGTTAATTTAAGACCATTAATGTACCCATTTCAAAGGCAAATAAATGTTTTATCTTATCTTATCTTATCTTATCTGACTAAAATATCGGGCACTAATAAAGTAGCACCTTATATACATAATGTCGTGAATGGCCTTAGGAGCCAGGCCCTCCTCTGAAGGCGATGTCAACCTCCATTGGGTAAGATCTGGTGCCAGTAGCGCAAAAACATGAAACACAAATTTAAGCATGTAAAAACTTCATTTGTTTACGTAGTAGTAATGACAATTACAAATTATAATGCGAAAGTTTGTTTGAGTGGCAGAGGTGTGCTAATGTAATAACACTAATAACTTAAAAATGTTTACTGACAGCCCATACTGCAAAATCATAAAAATATACAATAAAATTCCCGAGCATATTAAAGCTGAATAAAAGATAAATATATTCCACAAAAAAATTAAGAAGATGTTAACTAAAAAATGTTACTATAGTTTGCAGGATTTTTTGTAATGAAAAATGATTTCTTCTTTTAAATTATACTACAATGTTATTACCTATTCTACATGTAACAAATACTTATTTATTCTATGCATGCCAAATTGTTTTCTATTAACATAATAGGTATTTAAAATTATTAATATTGTATACCTAGGTTAACCCAAAGTTGCAGTGCCCTGGCCGGGTGTCATATACATTTGTAATAGGATAACTAAGTACATTTAATACCTCTTGTACTGTATATGACAGCAATAAAGTACTGAGTAACGTCTTGCTAATGTGCATGAAAGGACAAAACAAAGTATTCATCAAATGAAATTAGATAAGAAACCAGTTAAATAAACAAACTTCTCATGAAAATACCTAAGTAAATGAGAATTGTATAAACAAACAACTATTATTAATATGTATATTGTATTGTAATCATATGAATACAAATTCCAGTTCGATTATTCAATACATGTAGCGCCATCTAGTTGTTAAGACAAGGACTTATTGAATTGAGGAATAAACTGAGCACTATCTATCTCTATCAAACATAAACAGAAAGGTCACTCTTCTTATCTTTGTTTATCAACAACTCCGCGCTATAGCTAGTTAGTTCATAATATTATATAGGTACTCTTATTTTTATTCACTTTATGTTTGCATGTACATATTTTAACATGTTGTTATATATATATATATATTATATAATATTATGTATGTATTCTGTAGAATAACATTATGAACACTTTTTAAAATACAAATAAGATAAGCATTTATTACAAGCAAATACTAAAGCAAAAAAGGGTATAGTATAGTTGTGTACATCAATGCTTGAATTTCAGGAACACCACAGTAACTGCCACGCTGGATCCTGTGGTTTATGTAATGTTTGACCATGCCAAGAAATAATAGGTATGTCCTTCCACAATGTTGGATGGAGAAGCACACAGAAGTTTTATATATCTTATTACTTTGAATAAAGTTTCAGTGGTACAGTGGTCTCTCTATTCTATGTATATAATTTATATATATTTACTTATCTCAATGGATTTAAAACCCCAATCCTGTTTTGTATATTTTTAAAAATTACACAGTACAAGGGCAGATAATGTTATTAGACTATTAAAATCATATAAGGGTCAATATTTAATTTTATGTATGAAATATGACATCAGCACCAGTTACCTTGATAACATTTGTTTACCTAATACGAGGTACTTAATCGCTTTACAGTTTAAGCTGTTTATACTTCTCAAAGTAAATATTTAGACCCTAAGGAATAAAGAAAACAATAATCCTTGGAACTCAACAACAAGAATCGAAAAAAATATCACCGTGGTAACCTTTAGTGAAGTAGGTATAGGTAAAAAAAAGTATAACAAAGGATATACACTAGTGTAGGTAGCCAAAAATTACATGTAAACAAAATGTCTAATTACAAATAAGTGTATAGTTATGCAACGGATGATTGGCTGTAAAATAAATACAGAACAAAGGGAGGCGAATTATTTTGTAAGGTAAATTTAATTCTACTAGCTCAAGGTTGACAAAAAGATGTAGCAGCGAGGTTCATAATGTCACCTCAACAAGAGGACAAAATTCGTTGCGCAGTAAGCTTACCTGCTTATATCAGCGAGTTCTTGGGATAGCAGAACACTTTGCAGGTCCTCAGAAACAGTATCACACAAACTAATCACGGGAAAATGTCCTGATAAGCAAAATTTCCAATAACATTGGAAAAAGCGAAATCCATCACAGAGCACCGACGACGGAACAACAGACGGAAAAGCGTTCAGAAACTGGCATTAGCAATTTAAGTTGAGAGGAATATGTTATTTCGTTTTTTGTTTGCGAATACCATTGGTTAAAAAAGAAATAGAAACAAGAAGTAAGTAAAGGAGAAAGAAACTATATGCATTATGCAGATCTAGTTTCTCATTTCGTGTGTGTTACAAATTCAAAAATTCATAGACAATAGCAATCAGCTGTAAAGAAGCATTTTTGATATTTTTGAACGATGCTTTTAGTTTTTTGTGGGATACCATTTAGCACTATTTCCTCCAAATGTAGCGGAATCAAAGTTCATTCTGTCAGGTTGGTCAGGAAGGCAGGCAGATTCATGAATTCATGATCGTCACCTTCGTTAACTCGGCTGGTCCGCAGCCCAAAGGCTCAGGCTTCAGACCTGAAAAATCTTTCAGCATGAAATTCATATTTATACACTCGCTATGCAAGTTTATTGGTAAAAGAAAGTAGGCCCGACCCGACACTCCGACACCTATAGGCTTAAAGGACAATACTCACCAAGTATTGAAAAAACCCAGAGCCAACAGATACAGGTGTAGCTCAAAATTTTAGTTATATTTAGTGATATAATTTTATGAATATTTCACTATAAGTTTCTGTGGCTAAATGTGTGATATTGCTACTTGTTTTTATCAGGGTGATTTTTTATTTTTTTTAGATATCGTCAAATCGGGTATATTCGAGGATATAAATAGTACCATAGTAGTCTTAGTAGTTTTACAACACTTTCACGATCACAATAGAAGAAAAAAAACTGTAAAATATAAGGTTGAAAAAAATCACCCCTGATAAAAACAAATAAAAATATCACCCATATAGCCACAGATTCTTATAGTGAAATAATCATAGAATGATATCACTAAATATATAAAAAAATAGATACATCATGTCGTGTATCTGGGTTTTTTTAACACCTTTATTTACATTTAGTTATAAAATAATTTATTTATATATCTCATCTCACTATCTCACTAATATTATAAATGCGAAAGTATGAATGTTTGTTTGTTAGTTCCACTTTCACACCATAACTACTGAACGGATTCAGATAAAATGTACGTAGATAGATAAAGCCCTTGGCTAACACATAGGATAATAACTACTTTTGTACCGGAAAACTAAAGGTAGGAGGAATGCTTAAAACTCAGAATTTTCACTTCTTCAATAAGCTAGTGTGGGAGAGCCATGCTTCGGCACGAATGGACCGGCTCGACCGGAGTAATACCACGGCCTCATAGAAAACCGGCGTGAAGCAACGCTTGCATTGTGTTTCGCCGAGTGAGTGAGGGCACCGGAGGCCCAAACCCCCCCCCCATCCTCCCATCCCCCATCATATTTCAAAGGTCGGCAACGGACTTGTGACTCCTCTTATGTTGCAGGTGTCTATGGGCGGCTGTAATCGCTTACCATCAAGTGATCCGTCTACTCGTTTGCAACGTATCACATGAAATAAAATAAATGGCGCCTGACATTTTCTTTCTCTCTGGAGTCTAGACACAATTCTGCAGTAGGGTTGGTTGCCGGACTTGTACCGAGCACACGTCTGCTGAGTTAATTTTTCAATTATTTCCGTGTTAGAGTAGTCTCAACGTTATTTTTGTGATGGGGAAATTGCTGTGATTCCGATTCAGTGATAAGCGGTCATAAGAAGAGGTGTCTCTAAGGGTTCAGGAACAGATAATCTGCCTCCATGTTTCCTGAAGTCGACTGCTGATTCAATCTGTAAACCACTTTATAATCTTTTTAACAAGTGCCTTCAAGACGGTGTATTCCCAAAGATCTGGAAATCAGCTCGTATAGTTCCTGTATATAAATCTGGTTCCAAAAGAGATGTTGAGAATTATCGTCCAATTTCGATTTTACCAGCCCTGTCAAAGCTTTTTGAAAGACTTATGCACAATTCCATTTACCCTAGCTTACACACTATCATTATACCACAGCAACACGGGTTCGTTCAACGTCGCTCCACTATAAGTAACCTAGTAGTTTATACAACACATCTTTTTGAAAATATTGATTGCAACAAACAAACTGACAGTGTGTACACAGACTTTCGAAAAGCTTTCGACAGGGTTGACCATAAACTGTTATTAGAGAAAATCGCTTTTAATGGCATAAGAGGTAATCTTTGGCGTTGGTTCAAATCTTACATTTCTAATCGCACACAAAGAGTGGTCATTAAAGGATATGAATCAGACTGTGTTAATGTAACCTCAGGTGTGCCTCAAGGTTCGATTTTGGGCCCCTTACTCTTTATACTGTACATTAATGATATTAATACATGTTTCAAACATTGTGACTTCTTACTGTACGCTGATGACCTGAAAGTATACCATACAATAAACAATTGTAATGATCAAATAAATTTTCAATGTGACCTGGATCGTCTCACAAATTATTGCGAAAAGAATAAGCTCTGTCTTAGTATTAATAAATGCAAATCAATAACATTTACGAAAAAAAGAAATATTTTTACCTATGATTATTCTCTATGTAACACTACATTGGAAAAAGTTATGTCTATTAGGGATCTTGGTGTAACGTTGGATGGTAAACTTACATTGGACCTGCACGTTGACAATATTGTTAATAAGGCATATAAAATGTACGGTTTTGTGATGCGGGCCAGTGCGGACTTTAAACAGGTATCTACTTTCCTTTATTTGTATAGGACACTTGTTCGTTCTCAACTCGAGTATGCGGTACAGATATGGAATCCCTTATATAATAAATATATAAATAACATTGAGATGGTGCAAAAGAAGTATCTACGTTGTATGTACTACAAATGTAACCGTAAACGTCTACCGTACAAACAATTGTTAGACAAATATAAACTGTTAGAGTTAAAAAGTAGGCGGCTCCAGTTGGAAGCAATGTTTTTGTATGACATCTGTCATAATAGATTTGACTGTATTCCACTAACCAATAGCTTATCTTACAAAACTCCAATTAGACTTTCTAATCGATCAACACGTGCTCATAAATTATTCTCCACTTCACTTTGTCGTACTAATGCTGGAAAAAGATCTCCACTATATCGGTGTGTCTCCACTTATAATAAATATTTTAACGACAGCGATATCTTTAGTTTACCGGTAAAAAAATATAAAAATTTTATAATTGATATTCTAAATAGGACATTATGATCTCGTATCGTAATCAAAATTGTTATATGTATATTTGTATACATATATTAATATTTGTATACATTAATATACAATAAATATAAGATAGCTTTCCCTTCTTATTTTACCTGTGGTCAACGTTGTTGGTTTCATAATTATTAAGCATTGTATTTCTTTATATATTATACTTACCCTTATTATGTTACTGTTTGTTGATCCTCAATAAAGAAAAAAAAAAAAAAAAACTCGGGAGACAGCTCCGTTTTGAAGATTATCTCATTTTCACTTGACATTGGCAAAATCACTCCTTAAATGAGATGTGGAATGCCAAATGGAAAAATAGAATAGAATAGAATTCTGCAGTACAGGTTGACGAAGTCGCGGGTGGAAGCTAGTGATACATATATATATACAGGGTTACAGGAAAAGTCGTACGGAATATTAAAGGACGTTATTATTAAGGTTATTTCTGATGGATTTTGTCATGTAACATGGTGTCCGAAATTAACCGTTATGGAGTTATTGAACTTTAAAGATTTTTTATAAAATCCTTATTTATTTTGCTTTTTTATCGTTTTTTTGTGGGATTCGAGCTCCTAGGGCCCGTTTTTTTGATTTATCTAGTTAGAAGACATGTCAATTAATAAAAAATATCAACAAAAACTGAACCTACTACTAACAGCTTAAAAAGACTGGTTAACAACGGTTAGACTTAAAGATTTTTTATAAAGTGTTTCTAACTTTGAAACGCTTTTTCAAAAAAAATATGTATGGAACTTATTCTGCAAATAATATTAAAAACTTCTAAGTCTCTTAAGCTATTCAAAAAGGTACAACACTTGCTATTAAATTGGCAAAATTTTGACCAAATACCAGTTAAGGTAGCAGAGGGTACATTTTCAGTTTGAGGTTAAAATAGGTCAAATACGTAAATAAGGAAGAAATATCAAGTTGTTTGATATTATGCCCATCCCACATTTAGACTGAATCTCCTTTGTGACCTTTTTTTTTGGTGTAGCAAATCTGACGTTTATTTAATACAAATTGTGTGATTTTTCGAGTTGGCGGCGTTAGTTCTGGCTTTTCACTGATTATTTTCTGTAAAAACGCGACTTGGCTTGGATTTTTTGGACTGTTTCATCTTCTAACTGTGTGACGTGGCTTGTGACTGGACTATGATTTGTATTGTGAACATGGCAACATTTTCCAACGAGGAATATGCTGACATCCTAATGTGTTATGGATTTTGCGAAGGAGTGTCGTCGCGTGCACGCAATGAATACATGCTTCGGTATCCTACTCGCCGAGTACCTAATATTGGCGTATTTGACAGAGTTTATCGAAGAATACGAGAAACTGGTTCTATTCTAGTACGACGGACTGACATGGGACGACCTCGTATTCTTGATGATGACGACGACGAAGCAAATGAAATACGACGTCTCTTTGAAGCCGATCCAACCACGTCAACAAATGTTGTCGCTCGACGCCTTGGTATTTCCCAGTGGAAAGTCTGGTTCGTAATGCACACTTCTGGGCAATACCCTTACCATTACACGCCAGTGCAAGAAATTGAAGAAGGGAATCCATTGAGGCGACTAGACTTCTGCAGATTTATGCTGAATGCTAATGTTGAAGATCCGGATTTTTTAAAGAAAATCATGTGGACAGATGAGTCAAAATTTGACAAAGACGGCATCACCAATTATCACAACGCCCATTATTGGGCTCCCAAGGCGCAAGGTAATCCCAAAAAAAAAAGAACAAAACGGTCTCAAAGGAGATTTAGTCTCAATGTGTGGATGGGCATCATATCAAATAACTTGATAGGGCCATACTTCCTGCCCAATAATTTGAATGGCGAGGCATATGAAAACTTTTTGAGGGAGGAGTTACCCTCTTTGATGGAAGACTTGCCTATTGCATTGAGACGAGACATGTTCTTTCAACATGATGGCTGCCCAGCGCACTACAGAACAAGTGTTCGAGCATGGTTAGATGAGAATTACCCAAACCAATGGATTGGAAGAGGCGGACCCATAGCATGGCCGGCGAGGAGCCCCGATTTAACGTCGATGGACTTTTATGTGTGGGGTCATATGAAAAGCCTAGTTTACGATGAAATGACGCCTATCGCAAATGTCGATATTTTGAGACAAAAGATTATTGATGCGGCTGAGGAAATGAGGCGGAACCAGCAAACTTCTGTCGTGAAAAGTAATTTAGTAAAAAGATTGAGAATTTGTGTAAGAAACAGCGGCGGTCATGTCGAACATGAATTATAAAAACATTTCTCAGATTTTTTGTTTTATTTACGTATTTTACCAATTTTAACCCCAAACTGAAAATGTACCCTCTGCTACCTTAACTGGTATTTGGTCAAAATTTTGCCAATTTAATAGCAAGTGTTGTACCTTTTTGAATAGCTTAAGAGACGTAGAAGTTTTTAATATTATTTGCAGAATAAGTTCCATACATATTTTTTTTTGAAAAAGCGTTTCAAAGTTAGAAATACTCTATGAAAAATCTTTAAGTTTAACCGTTATTAAGCAGTCTTTTTAAGCTGTTAGTAGTAGGTTCAGTTTTGTTGATATTTTTTATTAATTGACATGTCTTCTAACTAGATAAATCAAAAAAACGGGCCCTAGGAGCTCTAATCCCACAAAAAACGATAAAAAAGCAAAAAAAATAAGGATTTTATAAAAAATCTTTAAAGTTCAATAACTCCATAACGGTTAATTTTCGGACACCATGTTACATGACAAAATCCATCAGAAATGACCTTAATAATAACGTCCTTTAATATTCCGTACGACTTTTCCTGTAACCTTGTATATATTTTATCTGTTTATATTGGATTATTTCTGTGGTGTTGTTTGCGATATTTTGTCAAAACTGAGATTTTTAAAATTTTACGCTGGCAACACTAATAAGACAATTGTTTCGTAACATTAATAAAAAAAAAATTTTTCGTATTGTCGAGAATTGCGGCTTTTTGGCGGGAACTCGAAGCAACAGTTTGTCAGTTTTCTTTTATTATCCGAAAAATTAGATATCGTGGTTTTTAATGCATAATATTGATAGTGTATTATTTAGTAAAGTGCCATTTAAGTGTCTAATATGTAGGATAATGAAATAAAAGTGTGTAGACTGTGTTTCGAGTGCTCTCAAGAAGTCCATGAACTCTTCATCAAAAGTGCTATCATTTTGTTGAAGAATAAAAAAAAAATTAAGACATAAGAAATGGCTTTGGCCTTTATTCAATATTTCTATGAAGATGAAGAAATACGGAAAATGGCTTTTGGCCTCTATAAGATAGAAGATTTTCAACAGACTAGGCTGTATGGCTCTGATCCTTTGCCTTCCCCATCTCGGGGTAAAATAAAACAAAAAAAAATGTCGTGAATTGCATTTGTCACTTTGACAGCACACGTTTTGTTGATTTTCAATAATTTTCATTTCAGTATTTTCTATTACTTTTTACTAATAGTCAAACAAAAGGAAAGATGTCAAACGCAAAAGATCGTGAGGAACCAGTCGTCCTGGCGCAGCAAAGCTTCGCAAAAAAAGACTACTCGGCGGCTCTGCAACACCTCAATGACCTGGAAAATCTTGTTGGAAACGGCAACAAGAGAGTGCAACACAACAAAGCTATAGTGGAATTCATGGCCAGCGACATGAAGAACGTCGACAAATTGAAGAAAACTATCACTCAGCTAGCCGGCGTGTCATTCCCGGATGTAGAAGTCAACGATTCTGTTTCGGCATTTGTTCTGTATAACTATGCCGTGCTTCTTTACCATTCGCGTTATTACTACCAGTGCACAGTCCTGCTTGAAAAACTATTGACCAGTAAAACTGTAAAAGACACCAAATTGATGCAACAGATCACCTTATTATTGATGGAAGCCACTCTCTGCAGAAGGACTTATGACAAGACTTTAGAAGTAGCTAAAAACCACGGTGAGCTATTGAAAAGTGCTAATGAAGTCAGTGAGCTGTACGAAAGGCTTGTAAGTCGAGCACAATTGTTGAGCGGACAGAAAGTCAAGTTGAATTTGAAACCAGACTCTATTGAAAATATATTTGTTATTGCTCAGCAGCAATATTTAAATGGAGATATAAAGGAAGCGGCTAATACGTTAGCACAGCATCAGACACTGAAATACAACTATGATATAAAATCACAAGGAGAAGACATTTGGGCAGCTATCAATAATAATCTTGGTGTCATATATTTGTCTATTAAAAAGCCTTTTCTGGCTTCAAAATACTTCCAGCATGCTGTAAAAGAACATTTTAAAGCCATGGAAAGTGAGGACAGTGAAAGATTAATTGCATGCAAAGATAGACCATTGTATGTCTATAATTTAGGCTTAGCGTTACTAGCTGCTAATAATTCGGAGGGAGCATTCGAATGTTTGGTAGAAGCAGCCAGGCATTATCCAAACAACCCCAGAATCTGGCTACATTTAGCTGAATGTTGCGTGAAAAAATGCTGCAGTGACGAAGCTCAACAATTTACTGTAAAAAAACTTGGTAGCGGATCTCACACTCGCATATTACTGTCAAAGGAAAATAAAGAGAAGTACTCTACATCTGGTGAATCATTTGCAATACCATCATTGTCATTAGAATTTGCAGCATTATGCCTGAGAAATGCTGTGACATTACTACCTAATCAGGATCCACCTTCGGATGTGACCGCTCCAATTATCCAGGCGCCTCCAGGCCCTCCCATCAACTGGAAGCAGCGATGTGAATTGAAGAACTCAACTTTTGTTTTGCAAAGTTATGTTTTACTACACTTACAAGATCCATTATCAGCATTGATGAGTGCAAACGAGCTTTTAGCTCAACCGGACGTATCTAACAGCCACAAAGCTTGGGCTCACATATACTCAGCTGAAGCTCTTATAAATCTGGATAGAATAACGGATGCTGTGGAACATTTACACCCACCAATGATTCATGATCTGGTCTCCGTACTGCCATATCAGATGAGGGATATGATAGCGGTCTCCGTGTGGGCAAAAGCAGCAGTCTGCCACATTTTAAGAGGAGATTTGGTCACAGCCAGGAAGATTCTCCTTCAAATTAACTCTCCAAGGGTTTTACCATTACAGATGTATTTGGAGATATGTACAGGAAACATTGAAAACTGTCACACAATACTGAGAAAACTAAGGTTTACTAGCTTGTCTCAGTAATAACATGACCATTTATGGTATTTTATAAGCAATAAATAAATTATTCATTTATTATTACAAGTTGTGTTTTCACTGTTTACCAATATGTTATGAACTAACCAGAAATAAAAAATCTCCATCATTAGCCGAAAGACATCAGTTACTGGACAAAGGTCTCCTCCAGGGATTTCCATACTGACCGGTCCTGCGCTACCCAGATCCAGTGGCTTCCCGCAACCTTCACAAATACATCGGGAGGCATGCTATGCTGTCTAAATAAAAAATATTATTTGATTTAAAAATGGTTTTATTAATATTCAACATAAAACACTTTCTTAAATCTATATTAAGATTATTAAGTACTCACATATAATCAGAAAACTGTTAGCTGTGCTGTTAGTTTTAAATTTTTAGGAGATCTTGAGAGCAAATAAATAACTTATTCAAAAAAATATTAGAACTACAATAGAACAGTATGATTTTGGAAATGGAAAAGACTGCTTATGAACACAAAAGTCATGTAACCCATATCTGTTAATGGGAATGGGTTTGGTTTACTGACATTGTAAAATTGTGTGTATGTGGAGTGTAGTACATAAATTGTAAAAAAAAAAATACATATTTATGTAATTGACAAAAGTAATTGCAATTTGTAAACATAACACATTCATGAGATACACAACTCACATTAATTCGATGATATGTTACAGCAATTGAAATCTCCCAACAAGTAGAAACATCCCATAAACCATACTCATCTATACAGGTGTTAAAAAAGGTATAGAATACAGGAAAAATATTGAAAACATCCGATCTACAATTATTTTTTTTACTTTCCCATACTAAATCCGAATTGTGAATCAGGAATTTATATGGGAAACTGAAAAAAAGTTGAGTTTGGAATTATTTTTATATTTTTTCCTGTAAGTACTCTATACTTGATTCTGAGTCACCCCTTAAAATGTCAACGCACTTTTTTAACAGCCTGTATAATGTATATAAAATATTTATATACCTCTATATACTGATTATCTACATATATTATACTAAAGAAATAATAGGGTAGATGACTACTAATCATTTGAGTTACTTTTTAACAACTGTCAAAAACGACATTTTGTTCTAAAAATGTTTGAAATAACTTGATGTGATATCATAGTTATTCAGCGTCATTACAGGACTTTTTTTTTTTTTTTTTTAATTAAAAATTAAAGATGAGATTTAAAAACTAAACAAATAATGAAGGTTATTCTGAAATTTTAGAAGGAGAATAATTTAGTGAACTTCAGCTCATAATACATTTTTGACGCAGTCATCTAGCCTATCTATTCTAAATCTTTGGTATTCCAATGACTAGTTTTATTCAACATTTAATAACTATAAATAAACATGGAAAAATGACTTCAATAGTTTTGATCGTTTATGAAAATTGATCAAGTATGTATGTATGTATTAGGCCTCGGTTATTTAAACAAGTCAATTGAACAAAAACACTGTTCTTATCTTTGAGAACCATATACCGAACTTATTTAAATTCGTTTTCCGTCTACAAGCTTACAATAAAAAAAAGTTTCATCTCAAAGAGTAAATACACTTTACGCTCTTCTTGCATTGTAGCGTAGACTGAATCACCCTTTTGGAATTAAATAAATTGCTCTTAGTATTTACTAAGTTAGGAACATCACAACACAACGGTTTCGACTGATAAGCAGACAGCGTTTAACAAAATAGGTGTGGGACACGATTACTGAGGCTTCTACCTTCTTGTGCTTCTACTCTACTCAAATTGAACTACTTTTGTGCTTTTTTGCAGAAATCGCAAAAATATAACTCTCCATACTTACAAAAATGGGCCTTCTTCAACAAAGTAACTGAACAAAAGTTATTCAGAATGTGCAATTGTTGACGAGAAGCTCCAGTTAACGAGTCCTACATTGGTCCTACAGCTATATTGTCGCATGTCACTATATAAATAAATAAAAAATATTTAGGCTAGTTTGTTTGTTGCATTAAACAGGGTATTAAAAAAGTGCGTTTTAAATTTTAAAGGGTTACTCAAAATCCAGTATAGAATACAGGAAAAATATTGAAAAAATCCGTTCTACATTTTTTCCTGTATTTTATTGTCTCTGGTCAATAGAATAAAAGGATTTCATACTTGATTCTAAGTAACGCCTTCAAATTTCAAACGCCCTTTTTTAACACCTGTATTGTTAAATTATTTAAACTATTTTAAATTATTTAAATGCAAAATGACTATTAGCACTGTTTCGTTTGACTACTTGTGGCTTGTGGGGTTCTTTGGAATAGTTGCTTAGTTTCATGAACTATATTTAAAAAACCAAAGATTATTTATTTTTCTTCAAATAACAGATGAGATGAACCATAAGTTAAAACGGTAATAAACGTTGACAATACATTCGTTTGTAGAAAAATAGATAATCTTTGTCTTCGTTAAGATTGTCTACATATAATACACTTTGTGCATATTTTAATAATTGAATAAATAATAATAAAAAATACGTAAAACAAATTAAACTTTATAAATTAAGAAATGGGAAATAAGTTTAAAAAGTTAGTATAAATTAATCAGTAAATTAATGAGTATAAATCTGTTAGACACTCCCCATCTGCTCCTCATGATAAGCTAATAAAAAGAACTTGTTTCCTTTTCACTACCATACCCCCAACAAATCATAACAACTTACAAACCATATTGCTTAAACCTTTTGAAAAGTTCTTAAAGAAAACTCACAACATTACATTGTAACGTAACATTATCTAATCTGTGGCGTACAGTAATACACATTTAATAAGGCTTGCCGATGTACCTGCGCAGTAGACAATATTTTAATTACGCGGGAAACTGATGGACCAATCAAGTAGCTTCATTGTCACCCTTCATTACACGTTCCGAAAATCTCTGTCGCTATTGGTTGATTGATTTCGCGCCTGATTCAATGAAATTGTCAGCTGTCAGAAAGCTGTCACCGTGAGTTGATTGTTTCGGGTGTTTCCGTCGATAGTTTGTTCTTGTCTGCGCGAACGAAGATAACCGACGCGCCTTATTTTTTGTGTACTACTGTAACAACCATATAGTGTGTGCGTACTAGCATTGAGATCCATATCTATAGTTCATTCCAATAAAAAAAGCAAAAGGTAAACAAACTTACTATGGAAGTGACACATGTCAATGTCAGATGCATACTATCTTTGTTTACCTTTTGCTTTTTTTTGATTGGAATGAACTATATCTGTCTCTTTTGTATTATACATAAAGAAGCTTATAACCAAACTGGAGAAGGATAAAACAGAATCTAAGACCGGAATGAAGACAAAAAATATGACCTTGAATATGCTGTGTCTTTCTCGTCAGGTCTTGCTGTCTCACTCTAAGTACCCTACTTAGAATGAGACAGCAAGACCCGTCGAAAAAGACACAGAGACGTTCAAGGTCATAGTTTTCGTCTGTTTCCTCCAGTTTGGTTATATAAGGTTCTTGCATACGTCTGAGATTTACATTGCCAGCCATAAACAATATTCATAGTTCGAACCATTAAGCAGAGATAGGAGTTCAATAGCATGTATGTTGTGTGTGTTGGGAATTATAAAAAAAGATTAGAGCTGTGCACGCATAGGGATCTGCTCACAACTCGAAAACGAATTGATAGTAAACAAAACACAAAAATAAAATAACTTAATTTATTAGTACCAGTGTTTTTCAACCTTTTTTAATACCCGACTCCTGTATAAGTTAAAACATTCTTGCGACCCCCCTAGAGCCATAAACATGATAGTGATTTGAAAGAGTATGTTTATATTGGCGCATAATTTTCTTCAATTAGAAAATGATTTAGTTATTATATTAATGTGCCCGGGGGGTCGCGACCCCCAGGTTGAAAAACACTGCATTAGTAAATTCTGACTTGGTACGTCGATCACCGTGCCCCTGGTTGCGGTTTTTAGAACTATTGTTTCAAACAATTTTGCGGACACATTAAATCCTCACGGAAATTGGACTCCTACGCCTACGCTTTATGGTTGTAACCTTCATAATACATATAAAAATTAACAAATACTTTAAATGCAGGAACTCTCTCATTTACATGGACGACTACAATTGAACCATTTCAGAAGTCCATATTCTTTCACACGGGAATAACCCAACAATTGGGTCATTGCCCTGTTTGTTTTTTTTTATCGCGTCGCCATCCGTCGCCATCCACCTGGTCTATTATATTCGATTGCGATTCGAGTGGATCGCGATTTTTTTATTCTACACATTATAATAAATTATAAAATAAATAAATATAATTTTTCTTATCTTAATCTTTGGCATAAGGCCTTATAAAAGTGTCGTAACGGCAGAAATTGAATGCTGCAATATAAAGTCCCCTTTAACCCCCCCCCCCCACTTTCGAGCGTGAAGTAAAATTTCTTTATTCCATACATATTCAATTAAATCATATTATGAGTTGTCGTCCATGTTAATGGATCCTAAAGGCTTTACTTGTGGGTTTCATAACAATACTACGTATCACTAAACAATCCTAGAGTAACATTGTCTATGGGCTCTCCTATATCAGCCTGATGCTCTACGATTATTCTAGAAACATGGTTTATTACCTCCTTAAGAGAGTTGTACATCTCAGGTGTGTACGGATCGAAGTTCTTGTGCTTTTTCCGACGTCTGTAGAAGCCTTCTCGATTACCTAGCGCGCAGTTGAGGTCCTCCTGTTGACAAGAATGAATGAATTAATTGAAAAGAAAGAGTATGGAATTGTTTGCTTTTGTGATGTGAAAAAAGACCCCCATTACATACAATTTAGATCGTTTGGGTGTACCGTGGCTTACGTTAAGCGACCGTTACTGGATTTTACTCCCAGGGGGCGATCGCCTTTGGAAAGGAGTAAGTGTCCATTCCGTACTAATGTTTATACTGTGACAATAGTACATAATATACAAGGTGTAACAAAATTAGTGTACAACTCGTTAACTGTGGGTTCTACTCATCTTCCGAACAACTTTTGTTCCACGATTTTGTTCAAATCGCAAAAAAAATAAATTCTCATCTAATTGATCACATGCCAAAGAGGTGACAAAACAAAAAATATTTTTTTATAAAAAGTCCAAAATTGTTTTTTTTTTTTCGATTTGAACAGCAGTCTTAGAACAAAAGTTGTTTAGAAGCCCCAGTTAACGGGCTTTAAATCAATTGCGTTACATCTGTATGTATAAAAGTTTGCAGTGACCGGGGCACATAGTTCGTAGAGCAGATGGCCGTTGTGGTATTATAGTTCTCGAATGGCGACCGCGCACCGGAAGACGTTGCATAGGCAGGCCTCTCAGTCGGTGAACTGATGACCTGGTGAAGGTCGTGGACCGGTCGGCAGCGCAAGACCGGTCGGCGTGGAAATCCTTGGGGGAGGCTTTGTTCAGCAGTGGACGTCTTTTTTGGCCGATGATGATGTTAGGCAATTAGTTTTATCATTCATTCATTCATTATAATAATTATAATAATATCTGGGACAAATCACACACCGTCATCTGGCCCCAAACTAGGATTCCTTGTATCTTGGGATCTAGAGACTGATATAAATACAAATATAATTTTAAATACATACATAAATAGATATAATACACCCGGACTCGGAGCAAACAATTCTGCTCATCACAGAAAAGTTTGCCCTGTGTGGGGATCGAACCCACGACTCTCGGATCAGAGGTCAGGATCGCTAACCACTTAGCCACCGAGTCAGTCATTCAAGCATCGTTCACTCGCTACGCTACTGACCTCAGTCACAGTGTGGTTGAGGAAGCGCACGAGGGCGCGCACGTGGCGCCGCGTGTGGCGCACGAGCCGCGCGTACAGCACCACGCGCACGCGGCCGGGGAAGCCGCGCAGCCACGCCTCGTGGAAGCGCCGCCAGCGCGCTATGGACAGCGACGCGAACCCGCCCGCCCAGTCTGACGGTACGGAGACTTTTTCGTTAAATACACTGGTGGACTAAAAAATCGACTCAAAATCTGTTGACCGGCTTTTGAAAAAAGAACTCAGTCTAGAAAACTACTAAATAGAAAAAACAAAAATCTAGAAAATCACCAAACTAAAATCGTAAAGAGTAAACACGCAGATTTTGAACTTTTGACTTAATGTTTTGTTGCTAGATAGTTATTTTTTCAAAAGTCGTGCAACAAACCTTGAGTCGATATTTTTGTCCATGAGTATAGATTAATAAAAATAAAAAACCGGCCAAGTGCGAGTCGGACTCGCGCACCGAGGGTTCTGTATAAATTCATAATCACACATGTCGTGAACTCTATATTAAATTCTCAGGCCTGCAATCCCTAGAAGCTGTGAAAAATCAAACTTCTATGCTAACGCAATCAAGAGATTATGCCGTATATGAGTTTATGCCACATATTTGGACACTCACATGGGAATCAAAACCTATAGGGTACTACCCGTTGACCTAGAATCTTGTGCTATAAGCATTGCTTCTTGCCAAATTTCATGATTCTAGGTCAACGGGTAGTACCCTATAGGTTTTGATTCCCATGTGAGTGTCCAAATATGTGGCATAAACTCGTATACGGCATAATCTCTTGATTGCGTTGGCATAGAAGTTTGATTTTTTTCACAGCTTCAAGGAATTGCAGGCCTGAGTATTTGATATAGATTTCAACTTGATATGTCTACACGATCCTGCGAAAAAGGGTCTTGACAGACAGACAGACAGACAGACGGACGGACAAGGAAGTGATCCTATAAGGGCTCCTTCTTTCCTTTTGAGGTACGGAACACTAAAAACAAACAAGAATGATTCCAGCCTCAGACAAAGAAGTTTTTATTTCATTTCCAGAGCATTGTATGGACATAAAATTTTATAAAATAAAAAAGTCTGAGAGTTAGTTCACGCCTCGTGGAAGCGCCGCCAGCGCGTTATAAACAGCGACGCGAACTCGTCGTTTCAGAGAGGCAACTATTGATCTCTGGCTTACTCACCATAGCCGAAATCAAATACAAAATCCTACATTCTTTATGATCACGGCGACATTTTGAATTACTACAAATCACATTTTAGACGGCGAATAAAATTCTTCTAGCTAAAAATTTTGTAGCACATTCTTTGCTAAGTTGTCAGCCGAATATAGTTACATACCAGGAGTGCGTTCCATGACTATGCTATGATAGCAATCAATCTTACTGTCAGCATTAACGGTCGTTTATCATAGCTTACCCACAGAACGCACATATAAAGGTATTTTTGCACATATGGCGGGAAACTTGAAACGCCAAGTAACACAGTCAAATATAAAATTATATATGAATATTATGATTTATTTTTACGGCGCCTATTTTCTCTTGTCCATTACCAATCCCTGCACTGCATCTATAAACATATTCTTTTTTCTTTTTGACAGTTCATAAAAAGTGACTGATTTGACTAAGCGGAAAAAACTGTATTGAAATACGTATTATTTGTAACTTATAAATAAATAAATAAAAGTGTCTGATTATTTTGTCTCTTTTATTCCTATCAAATCCGACAGAGACAGTCTATTTGCCTATAATTTTCATTGCATTTGAGAACATAGCTTACCTAATTTTGTGTTAGTACCGTGTGCACCATTTTTGAACGCCGACCTAGGGAGTGTGCCAGTGTGTCCCCTGTGCATCCTGTTATACTCTGCCTGGAAACAAATTAAAACCAATTTACTTAGTATCGACCATATCATAGATGCAATTGTGGCTCCATGATACATGCGTGGTCGCGTCGATCATGCAAAGTAACTGACAATAGACGCGGTCTTAATCTGGATGGGTTGAAATGGTAGTGGCATTTATCTCGACCGTCTCCATACTTCGCGAGGAACGTTAAGCTTTTTTTTACCCTCAATTGGTTAGCCCTTGGCATCATCTCATCTCCTGTCGGCCACTAGCCCCTAGGCTTCAACAATCTAGATTTGGTCCCTGTGTGTAGAGTATGGCCTAATCTTATGGGAAGAGATCCATGCCCTTGAGTTGGCAAGTTAGTGGTTGTTAACTTTTTTTTTTTTAATTTAATGACATTATTTAAATCGTTCCTAATTTTGCTCTATTATATTTTTATAATTTATTGACGTACTTATTTCTATGACTTTGTTAAAAATATATTGTATTGATATTGTGCTATAATGTTACAATAAGTAGAGATGGATTTTAATTATTTTAAATTATTGTTGTGAATTTAATTAATTTTTAATAATCTAATACAATGTTTAAATAAATTTGCATACCTAGTTATTAGTTTAGTTAGTTTTGTGTGCTAGGTTAAGCACGCTAGCACACAAAAAATTTAAGACCTTTGTAAACCGTGTTTTTACGCAAATAAATAATTCTATTCTATTCTATAGCTCCACCTATTTATTAAGATTGAAAATTATTTTTTTGGTATCCGAAAAATGTATTGATGTTCTGTTGCCCCTTTTATTTCTCTACAATCATCAATCCTGTTCCTAATAAGGATCAAAATTGTTTAAATCTTAGCCACACAACCAATGAATTGGGTGGCTAAGATTTAAACTCGGAACTCTGGTTAGGAGGGCCAAGTCACTACTGTGGAGCCAAAACACTTCGGAGTATTTTGATCCTTATTAGGAACAGGATTGATACCTGTACATCTGATTAACTGATGTGTATGAAGCTATTTTAAACTCATGAATAGGTGTAAATCTAATAAAACATTTGTTTGCCACAAAGACAGATATCATGGCACAGAGAAGTAAGACAAAAAAAAGTCTGAAATCAAACTAACCAATATAGCATCTCTAGGATTCCTTATCAACAGTATGGCAGATTTGAACATGTTGGGGTGTCTCGATGGCATCTCATGAGTCTTCACCACTAAAACTGAGCCAGTTGTGACATTCTCCGCTGGAAACCCACGGAGGCGGAGACCGAGATCATTATATACAGAGCCAGTCATTATGCCTGAAATATGAAAAATAGCAATTTTGTAAGTTTTGATTAGTTTTAGTAATTTAGTTTAAGTGTTTAAGTAAACCCTAGTTGCCTTTGATTTTACCCTGTAACTATCTGTCTTTCTCTTTACATGAGAAGAAAGTTTAAAACAAATACCTGAATAATAAATATTCTATTGCAAATAAAATCACACACAAACATCTGGTTGTAAACTAGGATTCCTGTAATATACTTTTAAATAAATACATATGTAAGATAGATACAGAGCTAAGAAATGTACTAATCGCAAAAATCTTTGACTTGTTTGGGAGTAGAACTTACAACTCTCAGCCAGCATAAAAGCCAGGTGCGCTAACAACAACTTCACCAACTCAGCCCATAAATACCTTGTATAATATATTATAATAAGAAATGAAGAAAAACAGGTCTTTGTTATATCTGATATTATTGAGTTCCTATATTTATGCTCCTTCCTTACTTGTGGATTAAATTATTTTTATTATTTATATTATTATTATAGCCTTTATTTGCCTGAAGATTACAGTTTTACAAGATTATCTTATTTATTTATCACTATTCACTTCCTATATCAGTGCCCTCTTCGGCTTGTCTTTCGACAAAAGCCTCTTCCAGTGACTTCCATGTATTCCTATCCTGTGCCTTTTGTCTCCATGTTGTTCTGATGATTTTCTTTATGTCCTCTTCCCATCTGTATAGTTCTCTACCTCTACATCTGTTCCCTTGTCTTGGGGATTAAATTATTTATTATTTATTGAAATTAATTACACGGGCAGTTTACCCAATTACATAATTAATACATTCATATTACAGTTTTATGGAAAAGCACAGTAAAGACATACAAATACAAATTAAATTAAACACAAATTAAAATACATTATACACATTCACAGTAGGCTAGACAGTCAGATAATATATCCTTCCATCCATCCGCAAACAAATCAAGTGTAGGGGCAAATTCCAAGAGCGCATTGAGGGCAGTGTGCATGCGACACAGCGGAGCCTGCGCGCGCGCCTCCGTGCGGCACAGCGGGCGCGCGAACAGCCGCTGGCGGCGGCCGGCGCGCAGCCGCGGGTACTTGTCCGGAACATAAAAACGAGCGAGTCGATCAACAAGGTCGGGGGAGTCTATCTCACCTCGTAGTATTTTGATAGCTGTCACTATCTCATTCCGCGATCTTCTGACTTCCAGTGAGTTAAAACCTAAGTGACCCAGTAAAAATTGTGTCGGATATAAGAATGGATAATAACCGTAGATGCGTTTATATAAGAACCTAAGGAACGCCTTCTGCACTTTTTCTATCATTACCTTATATTTAGCTTCGTGAGGGTTCCATACGCACGCACTAGTTTCTAGTTTGCTTCTTACGAGACTCGTAAAAAGTAGCTGCATAACTTTCGGATTGTTGAAATCACGCATGTTCCTCAGTACAAAACCTAATCGGCTGAAACAGCTTTTAGCTAGTGTCGTGATGTGCTCGTTGAAGGTCAGAGAAACGTCGAAAGTAACACCCAGGTCTTTTATAGTAACAGTGCGCTTAATAATATCAGCCCCCAATTTATAATCTTGCTGAATGGCGGATCGCTTGCGACTGAATGTCATGACAAAGCATTTCGCAGTATTGAACTCCATTTTATTGACCTCACTCCACTTATTTATAGCATCAATATCGTGCTGAATTAATTCACAGTCGTTTTCACTATTTACCTCCACGAATAGCTTCAAGTCGTCCGCGTAGAGGAGACAATTGACGAACTTAAGGACTTTTACTATGTCATTGACCAGTATCAAGAATAACAAAGGCCCAAGAACTGATCCCTGATTAACTCCTGAAGGGGTATCGTAAGGTTCAGAAACATAGCAGCCGTAGCGCACAAACTGCTGCCTATCATTGAGGTAGTCTGCGAATAGTTTAACAAGCCGAGGAGTAAAACCGATTTCACTTAGCTTCAACAAAAGAGTACTTTTTCGAACTCGATCAAAAGCCTTGCGAAAATCGAAATAAATAACATCTACTTGTCTTCCTAAATCCATACTGCTAGAGATGTAATCGACCAGAGGCAACAGGTTTGTATTTACAGATCTTCCTGGCCTAAATCCGTGTTGCTCGTTACAAAGATAAGGTTGGATTTGAGGATAGATGACGTTGCGGACAAGGATATCAAATATTTTTGCAGACGCTGATAAAATTGCTATCGGTCGATATTCATCAACAGACAATTTATTACTGCTTTTTGGAATGGGTGTGACCCGAGACAACTTCCACAAGGGAGGATAGGTACTAGTTTCAAGGATCAGATTTACAATGTGGCAAAGAGGGACCGATATTGAAGTTTTACATACTTTAAGCATATATGAAGGCACACCATCAGGTCCTGGAGATCGACTAGGTTTTAGTTTATTATACAGGTTGTAATAAAAAAGTATACATTAATGTATTCTTTCTACTCATCATTTTGAAGATACCCTTCTGTCAAAGTAGATGGATAGAGATGTATTAAACTTCTTTTAATTTGCTCTAAGAATGAAAGAGTGTATACACACCTGTTGTCTGCTGAAGCAGGTACCGTAGCCAAGTGTTCCCACTGCCGGGGAACGACACTAGCGCCACCACATCAGTCGACGGGGGCTCCCGGAACCTTAGGCCTTTGCACCATTCTATCTTTGTCAGTTGGGGGTATGACAGCCGAGAGAACATGTTATATGCACCCCTCGTATGCAACGGGCTCAACATCAGGAATATTACTGACATCTCGAACATTATAATCATAGCGGCGGCAATGAATAAACATTTCCGAGACATTTTTGCAGTGAAAATATTGCATTTGTATATTGTTTAGTTTTAGTAATCACTTAAACAAATACGATTCATGATGTATCTCGTCATTCTTGTGATCCATTGCTTATTTTAATGATTTGTAATGAAAACTATTTGTTTTCATACTACAGATATGCAGCCTGGTTCATTTTATGTAGGTATTTCGGTCCGTTTGCAGGTATTTTATTTTATGTACGATTTGCGTAAACATGATTTCTTATTTTTTCCAATGTTCATTCAAAGGACCGTATTTCCTACATTCTGTGTTCTTTGATTTATCGATAGAACTTGTTTTTCAGTGATAGTTTCCTGAAAATATGAAATGTTGGGGAGACTAATTACAAACATTGTTATTTTAACACTTGTCAGGTGATATACAGGTACAAAAGTATTTACAGAGCGTTACAAGTTAGAATTTAAACAAAAGAGCGATTTTACTATCAATAGAACTGGCTATTTTGGATTAAATTGAAAAATTACTATACACAAAAATACGAACCAACACCAGTGCCCCAAGTGAAGAATGACAATCTGCGTTTACACATTCGCGAATTCGTGACACCGTAAGTCTGCTGATTATTTTTGTTACGAACTTAATCAATATGTAAAAATTATGTTTTTTTTTTGGTTGCGGGTTGCATGCAGCTGATTTTTTTCATATCAAAACGTCAAACGAGACAAGCAAGGGGCGAGCACGATTGTGTGAACTCTGTATCTCAATGTTTTTTTTCAGGCTTTGGGTACAAAACTATTTAAGCCACGTAGTGCAGCCTACAAGCCTATTCCAATCACTGATTCCTGGATCACTGTATTCCAAACCTCAACTAAGTTGTGATCAACAATCAACAAAGAACATTTAGAACCCTTGGCCTTTAGAAAGAAGAAAAGTTTATTTTCTAAACATTCAGTCAGTTTTTAGGTTCTGCAGCTAATTCCTCAAAGTTCTGCAGTCTTGGTGCTGTCATGGATGCTATTTTATAAAGATCCCGTGTAAAGACCCTACAGAAAATGAATTTCAGTTAGGTACTTTATTCACCTGCCATTAGATATAAGACAAAACATATATCTTTTTTATTTGTTTCGTATAAACTTTTTAAGTATTAAGATAAGAATTTCAAAACACTATTGTGACTGCAATTTTGTCAGTCGGAGTTATACATATTAAAGGTAAACTTTAAATTAACCTTAACAATTAAAGGGAATTAGTTCTTGTTCTAAATTATAGCTTTGTTAACTACATAAAAGCTTAAAGCACTAAGTTACAACATTTCTTCACAGTAACTTTTTAACTTTTTCTTAAACTCACTCTACTGTGAAGTTGTAAAAATATGCTTACGCCTCTTCGTGATCCAACTAACGATTTGTAAAGGTGACTGGTTTCATTTTTTAAATTAGTTTACCTATGACTATCTTATATTTTTAAACAAAACAATAAAAAATATTACTAAATAATACAATAAATAACACATTTTTATTATGGTTTAAATATCAGATTATTTCTTTTAAATATACATATAAATAATCATATATTTAGGAGAGCAATTTTAAATATTGGGTTGTTAAAAAAGTCTTGCAACAAGAAGTCAGTTTTTAAGACATGTTACTTTATTTTCAAAATTACTTCATATCCATAACTCGTGTCAAATGATCGGGCAAATGTAGAAAGCCCTCCAACCAAAATTTCTGTACAAAGAATATACAGGTTAAATACTAAGTGTCGCAAGACTTTTTTACCTACCCAATAACATACTTTATCTATAAGTCAGGATGTAGATGAGTTTTAATTTTCTTTGTAGACCGCTCTGCTGGCCGGACACATAAATGCTTCCCAAATAAAGTTAATTTTACATTCTTCAACAGCACTTCAAACACTGATTCTTTTTTAGGTAATGTTGTCACAACATTGTCCACAGAAACAATTTTGAATGTGTTCTTTGTATCCATTATACAAATTCCTTTTTTACCAACATAACTTGGGCATTTTGAACGGACAACATGCAAGAAGCTCCCATGGAAATCTGCCTTATAAACAGTCTGTGTGAAATTCTCCCAAGTTTTACTTCTGAAGTCTGGTAGAGGCTTATCTAGCTCAAGTATGTGACTCATATAGTCCAACCAAATATTATGCATTGGAAGAATGTCGCTATACTTTACACTGTCCCTTGGTATTGTGTAAAAACCCAACAATTTTTTCTCTTTTCGGGTTAAGTTCTTCGACTTTTTCTTACGTGGCTTCCTTTTCGTGCATTTGCTGCGTCGTTTTGATAAAACGAAGTCTTTTTTAAGCTCCGATTCAATATTAGGAACATCACATTTAGGAATATTTGAGGTTAGGAAATCTATGATAGATTGTTTTGCTTCTCTTCCACAAGTCTCGTCCGTCATCTTTGACTGTGGTCTTGCTTTCTGTGCTGTGATGATACTACTTTCTGTAATCCGTATACTACTCGTATAGAATGTCAGGCAGGATAAATAATGAATACTATGAAAATAAAACAACCTGTTTGTTTACAATCCTGTTTATGTTCGTGCCTGAACCATGAACCACATGAACTGGGCCGCGTTCAGAACCTGCATCTGACAGCAACCATTTCGAACCCTCTCTTTCACACTTAAGTGATTTATATTATGCTATCCTGTTGTCAGAGTGAACGGTTGCTGTCATGGTGCAGATTCTGAACGCGGTTCTGTCACATATGGTTTTTTTTTTTTTTTTTTGTTTGGTTCTTTCCTGTTTTTACAAGGAAAAGGCAAAGGCTTCTCTGGCCATACAGCCTATTCTTACGTAGTTTACTCTTCTCTAAATATTTTTCTATTTCATTTGAGTTCTCATTTATCAATTTCTGTCGTCTTTAACTTTTTCTCTATTCTTCAACAAAATGATAGCACTTTTGATGAAGATTTCATGGACTTCTTGAGAGCACTCGAAACACAGTCTATACACTTTTATTTCATTATCCTACATATTAGACACTTAAATGGCACTTTATTGAACAATACACTATCAATATTATGCATTAAAAACCACGATATCTATTTTTTCGGATAATAAAACAAAAATGACAAACTCTTGCCGCGAGTTCCCGCCAAAAAGTCCTGTCACATGTGGTTACACACATGTCAGACTGACGTGTACTTAACTTCATTCCAAAAAATTTCCATGTCGCAAAAATATTACCTGTTATGGTCTTTATGAAATAAATACTTTTTAGGTAATTTTATTGAATCAGAAATGAGGAGATACGTAGGAGAATCTGAACTAAAGTTACCGACATAGCTCTCAGAATCGCTAGACTTAAGTGGCAATAGCTCTCAGAATCGCTAGACTTAAGTGGCAATGGGCAGGGTACATAGCTCGTAGAACAGATGGCCGTTGGGGCAGTAAAGTTCTCGAATGGCGACCGCGCACCGGAAGACGCAGCAGTGTGGGCAGGCCTCCGACTCGGTGGACCGACGACCTGGTAAAGGTTGCAGGAAGCCGCTGGATGCGAGCCGCACAGGACCGGTGTCGGTGTGGAAATCCTTGGGGGAGGCCTTTGTCCAGCAGTGGACGTATTTCGGCTGATAGATAGATAGATAGGTAATTTTAGTGTGGTACCGCCAAGGT
The DNA here is from genome assembly GCA_958295455.1 of Coleophora deauratella. Classification (NCBI taxonomy): domain Eukaryota; kingdom Metazoa; phylum Arthropoda; class Insecta; order Lepidoptera; family Coleophoridae; genus Coleophora; species Coleophora deauratella. Next base: position 3,450,839 of record OY282409.1, on the reverse strand, counting down.
ACAAACCGTAAATACTTTGTGGTCCAGCTGTCAACTAGCGAACCACAAAGAATGCTCGATAATATACATACCAAGTACATCACAAGTACATGCATACAAGTATGAAGTAAATCTCATCAATAATCATGTTTATTATGCCTCGCTCGCCGTAGGTGAGTATATATTCCTTGATTATGTCTTTTGTATCTAAAACATACTCGTAACATGATAGTTTGACGTTAGGTTGTTTTTACCACGTAATCAATCACAATATACATATTTATATTTGGATTTTTTGTTTATTTAATATTTTACTTTATATTAGAGATTTTGAACATACGGAAAATAAATAACGTACCTAACTAATTTATTATCAAATGATAATGATTATGTAATTTATGATTTGATTAAATAACATTAACAAAGTAAGTATCTACGTTTATAATATCAGTTTACAACTCAATCACGGAATAAATTATTTTTAAGGGGAGAGAAAATGAAATCAATGAATCTGCTTCTTCTTTTAAGATAATTTTAAACTTTCAGATGCCACATGCGTACCTACTTGTTTTGCCATCTTTGCCAACTATTTAGTATGGGTTTATGATCTATTTTAAGCTCGAGGAAATGGGTACAAATGTAAAACTTAAATACATATAGGCAAATAAATCAGAATAATAAAATAAGTATTCAGTTCAAAAAGCTATGTCTTCGGAATCACAGAAAAAAACATTTACGAACAAAAAAGGTACTAAAGGACTGATCGTAGGAGCAATAACTGGCAGTATTTCAATAAGAATAACGTTTCCCATTGAATATATTAAAATACAATTGCAGTTAGTTGGTGAAGGTCAGTATAAGACAAATAAAATAAGATCTTTAAAACATTTCGGCTTGGTTTTAATACTACATATCTTTCTTGACTGACTCGGTGGCTTAGTGGTTAGTGCTCCTGACTTCTGATCCAGAGTCATGGGTTCGATCCCCAATTCCCCACCTCGGGCCAACATTTCTGTGATGAGAAAATTTGTTTACTCTTTGTCTGGGTGTATTATCCGGGGCTATGTATCCGGGCTGGACTCTCGACGGATTCAGCCATCTTCAGTCTTAAGCACACAGTGAATTACTATCTGGACCGAGGAACTTCCATTTACGCCTGTTTCCTTACCTTGAGTAAAGCTTTTGATCTGGTTAACTACAACATCTTATGGGACAAGCTTCTGAAGACCTGTGTTCCTAAAGAGGTGGTGGGTTTGTTGGAGTTCTGGTACGGAAACCAAACGAATTATGTACGTTGGGGCGACGCGACCTCTAGTGATTATAAACTAGAATGCGGAGTACGCCAAGGAGGGCTTACCTCTCCGGACCTTTTCAACCTCTACATCAATGGCCTGATAGAGGAGCTGAGGGGCACAGGTGTAGGCTGTCATATCGGGGGTGTTTGTGTAAACAACCTGAGCTATGCGGACGATATGGTGCTCCTCAGTCCTTCTATAAACGGTTTAAGAAAGCTGCTTTCGGTTTGTGAACATTATGCTGATGTTTATGGACTGAAATACAATATCAATAAAACCGAAACAATGGTATTTAAATGTGGAAAGGGTCCGGAGAGAATACCGAATGTATATCTGAGTGGTGTGCCGGTGTGGATGGTGCAGCGGTTCAAGTATCTTGGTCACATTCTGACGGAGGATGGCAAAGACGACAGCGACATAGAGCGCGAGCGGAGGGCACTCTCTGTCCGCTGCAATATGCTCGCGCGAAGGTTTCATAGATGTAACGAGGAAGTTAAGACTACTTTGTTTAAGGCTTATTGTCAAACTTGTACACTTGTCATCTGTGGACCAACTACACGAGTAAGGCTCTCAGTGTCATGAGAGTACAATATAATGACGCTTTTCGTATTCTCATGAAGAAACCGAGATACTGCAGTGCGTCGAGCATGTTTGCGGAGGCGAGGGTGCCCGATTTCTTTGCCATTCTGAGGTCGCGAATTGTCTCATTCTGGAGCAGACTGCGCAGCGCTGGAAATACTATCTTGTAGGTGATCAGTGAAGATCTGTATAGCAAAATGTTTATACACTGGCTCTCTGTGCAGCAGAGTGCGAATCAAAAATGATTAAGGTTTCTACTTTACATTTGTATGAAACGATTTGAATATTTTACTGTAATTTTGAATTGTATTTTAACTTTTTATATTATTATTTTTTTTCCACTGTGATATGGATTTTTGCCTGAAATAAAAATTTATTATTATTGTATCTATGTATTTAAAAGTATATACTTATGTACATATATCAGTCTCTGGTTCCCATAGTACAGGGAATCCTAGTTTGGGGCCATTTGTCCTGAGATATTATTATTAGAACTAAAGTTCTAATTTTTCAAATATTATAAATAACATTACCAAAGCAAACTCGAGCTCGATGCGCGCAAGGTGGGAGAGGTTTGCACTATGAGGGATGGGGGAGTGAACTTCTGCTTTATGACATGGTATTATTGTTATTATTTCTTGCCTATAGTGTCCCACTGCTGAGCAAAAGCCTGTATATCTCCAAACATCTAGATTCCAGGCCACCACCTTTCATGGCTCCTCAAACCTGTCTAGGTCATCCCACCACCACGGTCTCGTTTTGCAGTATTCATTTAAAAAAATGACTACGGGTTTTCAGGGAAAGCTGTATTACTTGAACAGAAGCTTTAGTTTAAAAAAATATTCCTGTGAAAAGTATTGGCACTCCAACTTATGTAGGTAGTTTTAATAAAATATTATGACGTAAATTTTATTCTCCAGGCCAAAGCAGAAAATTTCATGGAATGCAAGACGTAGCTCGGTGTACACTAAAAAGATATGGGTTTTTCGGTCTTTATAGAGGAATTAGACTTATGCTCTATACATCGCCCGCGAAATCCGCGATCAGGTATTTTTATATTACCTCTAGACCTGTGTCAAAAAGCTGATAGGTATTACCTAACAATTTAATATAGAACCATTAAAATGTTTATTAGTAACACACGTAACACATTAGTATAATGTAAAATAAGAATCTAACGTTTTAAATAATTTTTCAGATTCGGTGTTTATGAACAAACAAAGCAACATTTTGTGAACGAAAAAGGTAAACTCACACCAACGAGGAAATTTATATGTGGATTAGCTGCTGGAACCGTTGAGGGAGTAGCTGTTGTCACTCCAACTGAGAACCTAAAAGTCAAGTTTATAAATGACGCAAGTTTGGAAAAACCACGATATAAATGTTTAATACATGGCGTTAAGACTATTTATAAAGAATTTGGTAAGTTGTGAAATAATTAATATTTTTACACCAATCCTACGTTATCCATGTTATTTTTTTTTTAATTCTCAGGTATAAAGGGGCTCTACAAAGGTGTGACACCGACCGTAGCAAGACAAGCTGGTAACCAAGCAGTCAGGTTTTACATGATGGAAACGCAGAAAGAATTATACATCCGAGGCGAAACATCTAAACATATACCCAAATATATGATTGCGACATTCGGTGCTATATCAGGTCAAAAAATTTTTTAGTAGGGGCGTAGGGGTGGCTACTGGAAGAAACACTATCTCTAATACAAGGTATTTTTTGATGGCGCATATGTACATGTCCAAGTTATGATTGAGGTCATATGTGGGTCGGTACATTTCAAAGTGACCCAAGTCCACTTACAAATATGGCCGAAGTTACAAGAACTGACATAAAGTAAGTTAGGGACAATGTACTTCATGTTAATGTCAGTGACATAAAGTACATTATCCCTAACTTACTTTATGGCAGTTGGCATAACTTCGGCCATATTTGTAAGTGGACTTGGGTCAGTTTGAAATGTACCGACACATATGACAACTTTTGTTCCACAACTTTTAAATAAACAGAACGTTTGGCTCTCCATACAAAAAATGATCATACTGAAGATCGATGTGATGGAATAGAGTTCAAAAATGTGACTTTATTTATAAGATATGAAATAAAAGCTGTCATAATTGACGCGAATATTAGCCTGGATATGTTCATATACGTCATTTAAAAATCACCTTGTTTATAAGAATAGAAATATTCTTATGGACTACAAGTCATTTATTGTAAAGCGTAAACACTTAAGCTGCCAACGCTATAAATTCATTAGCGGTTTTTTTAGTTATCATTTATGATATTTAATTTTTCAGGAGCGTGTTCCTGCTATGCCACATCACCTATTGATGTCGTCAAAACCAGGATGCAATCTCTCTACGCCTTTAAATATCACAATTCGCTAGATTGTTTCATTAAAATATGGCAAAGGGAGGGATTCTGTACTTTCTATAAGGGTTCGGTGGCTCGGCTCTGCCATAACATGATAGATGTGGCGCTTTCATTCACCATTTATGACACCATTACCGAATTGTTGGATCGCTATTGGGTGGCTTTTGGATAATGTCATACTGTTAAAACAAATATGTATATACTCGTATCATTTATGCTAATGGTGTTGGGCGTAAGGTATTATGTTAAATACAAAGAAGATTTTTTTTGTCCCTCCGGGAAGAAGCTGGGTTGCTTTAATATGCTAAGGTATGCTAAGGTATAATAGCAGAAGTAAACAACACTTATAAGTTATAATTAACTTTAAGGTTTTTTACTGAGCAACGAATGAGTGTAGACCGGAGATAATCGTCCCAAAGATTTTACATGGTTACTTTCGTATGCTCAGTATGGCTGTACAAATTATTATATTATTTCGATAATTTAGTGGATTGCATGCATTAGCCATGCATGGCCTAATTATTGGCCCATGATGCGCGATGTGGCAATAATAAATACTATTTTGATAAAGCCTCTTTAAAAAAGTAAGATATTACATACTTTTTGTTTTACAGCTTAGTGTCTTGAAATCTTCATAGAATATCTAAATGACATTTAAATAAATCATAGTGAAACTGTGTAAATTGAAATGTTTATTGTAAATACGATTTAAATAAAATACATAAGTTGTAGTGAACTGGCAAAAAATTAAAAATTAATATCATACAATTTCAGTTTGGTGCCGTTGGCATTACTTCATATTTAGCGGAGGAAAATAAAGTACCTATCTAAGTATTTTTTTTACATTTTGGTACAAAGTTTAAGTACCAATAGGGTTTAACAAATTCAGTTGGAACTATTGAAACGGGGGCTTTTACTCATGAAACTGAACGACTTTTAATAAGGAAACCATATTTAAATCGCGAAGAAAATGTTGGTCTTTCCATACTAAGTTAGCCAGTTAGCCGATGAGATCACCGATTTGTTATAAAGTCCTTTCGCGAACTGTCTATAGGGAAATGACTTGGGAAAGTTCTTCAGTTTCATAAGCAGAAATCCCAGTCTAAGTAGTTTCAGCAAGTTTTGTTAAATCTTGTATATCTTTTTTTAAATTTAAATTTTCCAATATTATTATAGTCAAATGCAGATTTCACTAACTGTTTATATTTATAATTTATTTTTACAGATGCCTCACGAGTACGCTACTTCATTCTTTTGCAAACTTTGCCAACTGGCAAAATTACACATCTCTTTATGGAACTATGGACAATAGACTTTAGAAAACGGATCCAATGTGGATCCAATCTTAAACAGTAAAACACAGTTGACCAAACTTATATGTGGCAAAATATTTTAAATACAAAATTAATATGTCATGGGACACTAATAGAATACAAGGTTTACACAAAAAACATTTAAAAGGCGTAGAAGGTGCAATCGCGGGAGCAATAACTGGCAGTATCGAAGTAAGAGTTACGTTTCCTGTTGAATATGTGAAAATACAGTTAGAATTAGACGGTGAAGGTCAGTAATATAAATGTGTCAGAACTTAGGGAGTACACTTAAGCACTTTAAAAGGATTTTAGCCAGTTGAGAAAAATAAACGAAATCTTCTTTATGCATTCCATAAATTAAATTAAAATTAATCCTATAAGGTGCTACTATTTCTACAATTTATTTTATTCTAATGAATTCTTATTTTTCTTTTTTATTTATGTGGTACAAATTTAAAGGACAGGTACCTAATGTAGGTATTTGTTTACGTTATAGCATAGTGGCGCCTCTAGAGGGAGATATTTGCAGTAAGATTTTCTATATAAAAGACTAAAATGAAGTTGTAGTTCATTTTACGAATATTAATATGATCGATTTTCTACATACTTTATTTATTTAAATAATCTTATATATTCTAGGAAAAACAAGAAAATACAACGGCATTCTAGATGTTGTCCGGCAAACCATAGCGAGGCATGGATTTTTCGGCTTATATAGAGGAATCAGACTGATGGCCTATGCAGCCCCTGCTAAGTCAGCTTTAAGGTTCATACCTATGTATAATTTTGAAATTTTAAAGTTAACTTCAGATTAATAGAACAAACTAATAATATACCCGTCAACAACTTGATTTTATTTGTAAGTTCTATAAATTATATCAGATCAAAATAACGCAAAAAATAAACAACGGCGGACTATCTCTTACACAATCTCTTCCAGTTAACCTTAATATGTAAGATATAATTACATTTTCTTCGTAAACTGTATTTTCTATCTAAAATTTTAGATTCGGGGTTTATGAACAAACAAAACAGTATCTTGAGAACGAAAGAGGCACTCTCACACCAACAAGAACAATGTTATGCGGATTAGCTGCTGGCGTTGTCGAGGGAATAGTTGTTGTAACGCCGAGTGAGACTTTAAAAGTTAAATTTATAAACGACAGAAGTCTGGAGAAACCAAAGTATAAAGGGCTGCTGCATGGCATCAGGCACATTTACAAAGAATATGGTGAGGTATACGATTTATCGTTTACTGAAATTGCAAAAAAAACTTACTCGCTTAGATTTTCATTACATGTGAAATTTTAATTTATAAAATATCGCAATTATACAAACTATTATCTATGTGAAACGATGATGTCATCGTTCACAAATTCAAATATTTTAAGACCAAAATTTCGTTTTCGGAATTTATTAAAAAGTATCTCAGATGTGTAAACTATGACTTTATGTAGGTATTTTGATTTTTGATGTTGGTATGCAATAAAGCATATTTACTTACTTAATATATTAATTTTAAAAAGGACTTTAGAAATGTATCTGCTAGTACATATGTACTGGCATATTTTTTAAGTTTTTACTTTAATATATTCTCAGGTTTAAGTGGGCTGTATAGAGGCGCAACACCAACGGTAGCAAGACAAGGAATCAACCAAGCGATAAGATTTAATATGATGGAAACGTTTAAAGAATGGTACCATGGGGGCGACACATCAAAACATATACCTAAATATATGATCGCTTCATTTGGTGCTATTTCAGGTACGTACTGACATTCACTGAAATTTTATAGGAATCGCCTTTTTCGGTCACACCAAATTAAATGATGGTTAGGCGAGGATCACAATGCGTGTATTTTACCAGACTGCGCGACACAATAAACAGGGATATGTTTGTAGTCAATTTGTGTAATTTTCAAAGTTGTGAAATGATCAGTTTACTGAGTAGAAGGCCATTTTAAAACACTGTTACCAATTTTTTTATTACCCTCTGTATTGATTGAAAAATTTTAATATTGATTTAGTTAATTTTGTAATTTTTAGGCGCTTGTTCTTCCTATGCTACTTCACCTCTAGACGTCGTAAAAACTAGGATGCAATCACTTCACGACTGCAAATTTGGCTCTGCGTTTGCTTGCTTCATAGAAATATGGAAAAAAGAAGGCTTCTACTCTTTCTACAAAGGTTCCGTGCCGCGGCTATGTCGCCACACGATTGACGTGGCGATATCATTTACCATTTACGATACTGTTACCGAATTAATGGATTACCTCTGGATGACGTATGCGCGTTAGAACTGTGCTTGTTAATGATGATTTTCTTTGTAAACTTCATTGTAATTTTTCTGATATTGTAATTTGGATTCATACTAACATGTAAGTTTTTCAGTTCCAGTGTAATTTTTGTACGTTGATTTTTAGTTTTATGTACTTTCATTTCTACAATAAATTAAGAAAATGCAGTTTCAGTTGGTTTTATTACACTTATAGCTCATGGCTATTCGATTTTAATCTTTTATGACTAGCTGATTTTTTGCATACGTACTCAGAATACTGACCAGAATAACGTGCTAAACTCCCCGCCTCTCCTCCGCTTGCGTTTTGAGATATAGCCCCCTCACCCCCTACCCCGTTCTTTGTCTAAGGAATGTTGTATAGGATGCGTTTTATTTTGAATAAAGCTCTCAAACTTGGCACAGTGGTTCGTCAAGTGGCCTTGAGTGCATTCAGACCGGGAAGCATCGGAAGGCACCATGGGGGCGGCGAGGGGAGGCGGGGAAAGTTTAATTCTGACGTGCCTCCCTTTGTGGCTTATATTTTTTAGAATTATAGGTACTAGGGCAAGTGTGATATAATTTTCGGATAATTCAAAGATGACGGATTCATTTCTAGATTTAAAAAATATACTTTCCCGGGACAGAAATTATACTATTTAATAAAATCCGAAAAACGAGATTTTTTTTCTCATACAAACGTCAATATTTCTTTTACAACCAAAGGTTAATAGCACGAGAAAATACAGGGTGTTAAAAAAAGTGCGTTTGAGATTTCAGGGAGGCATTCAGTATTGGCTCTAGAACACATGAGAAATATAAAAAAATCCCAACTCAAAAAAAAAACCATACAAATCCACAATAAAATAAAAATTCATGAGTAGTTGTAGAAAGTTGTTGTTTTAACATACAACTTTTCACCTCTACCAGCTAGAAAACTTTACACGATAGTGATAAAAGCTGGTGTTCGAAATTCGAACACTTTAACTAACATTCGCAGCAAAAAGCTGCTTTGAGTTAACAGATTAATAAATAGTTTTTCATCTGTCCAGCATGAAAAGAGTGCCTTTGGTCCCTGAAAACTCGCAGCAAAAGTTGTTTTTGCTTTGAGCGTGAGAAAAAGTGATTCGAATTTCGAACAACACCTTTCACGCGGCGCTGAAAAATATATGAGCGATGGTTCGATCAGAAACTCATTTTGACGTAGCAAGCGTTTTAACTCATAGACTCACAATGTTATATGTTATTTAATGAAATTTAAGTTTATAAATTCTGTTATTGCATTTTTAAAGACGTAATATTTAAAATAAATATGTCCTTACCTACTAGTAAACATGAATGAAAATATCATGTTTGTGTTGCATCTTAAGTTTTTTTTAAAATGTTAAGTAGCGCAGTTTCCGAACGCTACCTCTAAAATTTTGAGTCTAAATTAAAAACTATACTACTACTACCAACTATACTACTAACTATAATACTATATAATAAAAAACTATATTGTCTTCAAAGAGAATTTAATCAACTACGATTTTGCTTTTCTCGCTGTTCGAAAGTTGTATGTTTAACACGAAAGCAGGTCATTTATATGTCTCGTGCCTTTAAATCACTCACTTGCTACGCTCGTGATTCAATTCCAGACTACTTCGCTAGTTCGTGATTTAACTCCTCTGGTGTTGCGGGTGTCTATCGGCGGCGGTAATCGCTTACCATCAGGTGATCCATCTGCTCGTTTGTCAGCTATGCCAAAAAAAATTAAAAAAACTTAAAAATTAAAGAGGCTGGTAGGGTGACACCAGAAACGTATTTTTGGTGGAATTCCAAATATTGTACGATGGTACGAAACCCATCATGCGCGAGTCTGACTCGCACTTAACCGGTTTTCATTTATTTATGCCCATACAAACCCATACAAAGGACTATGCAAAAAATTATACGATGGGGGTTTATTAAAATATACGAGAATAGTTATTTGTTCAACGTTAAAGTTCAAAGTTATTTTTGCTTCGAGTGCTAGCTTTAAAAGTGCGTTGCCGGCCTTTGTTGTTATAGTGGCAACAGAAATACACACTGTGAAAATTACAGCTATCTACCTATTACGGTTAAAGACGGACAGACGGACAGTTAATAGGGTCCCGTTGACTTTGTGTACGGAACTCTAAATAATGATACTAATCCTTGTTTTTTTTTATTAAATTATTAAAGTACTGAAAGTTAAAAACATGGACCATTTTATTTCAGTAACTTTGCTGCCTTTTGGTGTAATAATGTACTTTGGTACTAACTTGAAAATATACTGGTTTATAAATATGAATAAAAAATCTTTTTAATAGAGCTTTTGTTATTAATTATACAATTATTATTGATTATTTATATTAATAATTACAATTAATAATTCATAAAATTACAAACCTGAAATTAAATATTACAATAATTAGCTATGTTGTTCTAGATCCGTATCCGCATAAAAATCCGCATTGAATATTGCGGATGTCAAAATTTATGCGGAATATTTATGGATGCGGATGCGGATATTAGCAACATCTCTGATTAAAAAGATTTATTTTTGTTTTTATATTATTTTATTGTATTTTTTTAGCTTTCGTACTATGGCGCTGAACGCCGCTGTACGTATAATATTTTTTTCATTATTAATAGGTACCTAACAAGTTATTTGATGTTGATGTTTTTGTAATCTATATTTAACAGCCTTTTAGTGAGGTTTTTTGTCTGTGGAATACCTACATACGCTTGAATTTTGTGCAGATCAAACGAATCCAAGCATTTTTTTTTAAACTATTATTATACAAAATAAAGTGCGAAAAGGTCGGAAATGGGTAGAGGCCGGCAAACGGGTCGCGTGACCTTACGTACGTGTGTGACGCTTTATACATATGAGTTTAATGTATCGAAATTTTATTGGATAACCTGAAATACCTTTTACATTTATTATTATGTATCATGTAAATAAATAAAAATGGACTGAGAAATTTTACATAATTAATTATTGCATAAAAACTATTATTCTATGATCTTAAAGGAAAAAATCCCAACTCAAAAAATTTTTTGCTTCCATACAAATCCACAATAAATAACATACGAAACGGCCGCCTCCAACTGCGCCCGCCGCCGTACCGGTCAACGACCACGCGTCAAACAAAACCATGGCCATTGTTAAAACTGAACGAATAGCAAAATGTTGCATCTCGCTCGACCCGGCTCATTCGCAAGGTCATGATTTGTTTGACGTGCGGTCATTGACCGGCACGGCGGGCGCAGTTGGAGGCGGCCGTTTCGTATGTTATTTATTGTGGATTTGTATGGAAGCAAAAATTTTTTTGAGTTGGGATTTTTTTTTACATTTTTCTTGTGTTCTAGAGCCAATACTGAAGGCCTCCCTGAAATCTTAAACGCACTTTTTTTAACACCCTGTATATGTGAAAGTCACACTTACTAGGGTTATTGGTATATAATTTTATTTGAGGGAGGAACAAAGTAAATATTGACAAAAAAAATACTCAATGCGCGGCAGCGTAGCATAAAATGTGTTGTTTTAACTTTTAGCCCAGTCATCGAGGAGTTTCTTTGTATGGAGACCCCAACATTAATTTCTCTGTCAATGAAACTTTTCACGATTGTGAAGGATAGTGTATAGATGGAAGATGACAAAGAAGCCAACAGATTTTGTGGCTGGAAGTAGGTGTTTTATACCTAAACATGAAAATTGCATTTAAAATTCGGTGGATAATTGCTCGATCGAATATTTCTGTACTATTCGTTAGTAGTAACTTAATGGCACGCGTATGTAATAGTATCCAAAACTTTTTCGACTTTTGTGACGCTTAAGTTAAGCAAAACTTGATTTTTCGATTTTACTTCCGATGAATAATTTCTCGGTTAATTTTTATTTTTCAGTATACTTTAATATCTTATTGGACATCTTTTTGTATAAGTATCCAAAAGATTTTCCTTTAAGATCATAGCATAATAGTTTTTATGAAATAATTAATTATGTAAAATTTCTCAGTCCATTTTTATTTATTTACATGATACATAATAATAAATTTAAAAGGTATTGGTTATCCAATAAAATTTCGATACATTAAACTCATATGTATAAAGCGTCACACACGTACGTAAGGTCACGCGACCCGTTTGCCGGCCGCTACCCATTTCCGACCTTTTCGCACTTTATTTTGTATAATAATAGTTTCAAAAAAAATGCTTGGATTCGTTTGATCTGCACAAAATTCAAGCGTATGTAGGTATTCCACAGACAAAAAACCTCACTAAAAGGCTGTTAAATATAGATTACAAAAACATCAACATCAAATAACTTGTTAGGTACCTATTAATAATGAAAAAAATATTATACGTACAGCGGCGTTCAGCGCCATAGTACGAAAGCTAAAAAATACAATAAAATAATATAAAAACAAAAATAAATCTTTTTAATCAGAGATGTTGCTAATATCCGCATCCGCATAAATTTTGACATCCGCAATATTCAATGCGGATTTTTATGCGGATACGGATCTAGAACAACATAGCTAATTATTGTAATATTTAATTTCAGGTTTGATATTTTATGAATTATTAATTGTAATTATTAATATAAATAATCAATAATAATTGTATAATTAATAACAAAAGCTCTATTAAAAAGATTTTTTATTCATATTTTCAAGTTAGTACCAAAGTACATTATTACACCAAAAGGCAGCAAAGTTACTGAAATAAAATGGTCCATGTTTTTAACTTTCAGTACTTTAATAATTTAATAAAAAAAAACAAGGATTAGTATCATTATTTAGAGTTCCGTACACAAAGTCAACGGGACCCTATTAACTGTCCGTCTGTCCGTCTTTAACCGTAATAGGTAGATAGCTGTAATTTTCACAGTGTGTATTTCTGTTGCCACTATAACAACAAAGGCCGGCAACGCACTTGTAACTCCTCTGGTGTTGCGGGTGTCTATCGGCGGCGGTAATCGCTTACCATCAGGTGATCCATCTGCTCGTTTGTCAGCTATGCCATAAAAAAATTAAAAAAACTTAAAAATTAAAGAGGCTGGTAGGGTGACACCAGAAACGTATTTTTGGTGGAATTCCAAATATTGTACGATGGTACAGTCTCGTGCACCTAAAAGTATACCCCCAAGTAACGCCATCTAGCAAATCAGTTACTAATAAATACGACACAGGAGCTGCCGAAGCGGCAGCGCAGGCGATGCATGCTCCTGAGACTAGCAAACGGTGAATAATTAAATCATATTTAGTCGATTGCCTACATCATCATGTAGTTTGAAGGTCTATCATAATTTAACCACCATACCTTACTTTCGAAACGGCTCAGGTGGATAAGACTACGATCATAAATCCGGAGGCAACGGGTTTAAGTATTCTAGGACTGTATTTTGTTTTTATTCATTTATCGTTTTACTACTTATTAGTTTATTATAATATGTATTTAATTAAAAAAGGGTAAGAAAAAACTCAGAGTAATACTTATAAATACCTTTTATTATACATTTATATAATTTCTGATTGAAATAAAATAATGTTAACAATATATTCTGTTCCCTTTAGCTTAAAGTGGACGTGTTGTGAATAAACATGTTAGCTAGTCAGAAAATGAAAATTATTTCTAACTAATAAAAATAACATCACTTTAAACAGCTTTTTTAAGCTTTACATTAACAGTCAGAATAACTTTAGGTTATAATTCGGAAATAACAATAATAACATAACAATATAAAAATAATTTTGATAACGTTATAGAAATAACAATAAATAAAAATAATTTAACACCGCAACGCTCGGTATCATTACGTTTTGTGTTTCTAATTATAATTTTCACTATTGAGACAACAACCTAGTTCTATCATTTCACCGGGGCCCATTGATGACATTCATCCGCACTCCCCAGTATCCTAAAGTTATTCTGCCACAAGTTTAATTTGTTAATATACACAGATCACATTTTTTTCTCCACGCCTCCGCAATAGCACCTTTTGTCCATCTGCGTCCAGTCTTGTCTGACTTAAAAAAAAAAAAATCACCGTAACTTATATCTTCAGCCAAAGGACGTCCGCTGCTGGACAATATGTATATACTCTTCAGCAACTCGAACTTCGCATAGTTTTCACGGGTATACCGTCTGCACTAGCATTCGTCTTGGTCTCTTACGAGTGTTCTTTGGTCTCTAAGAAAGGATTAGCCGTGTGACTGCCCACGCTCTCCCGCTGACGTGCAGACTGAGCGGTAAACATCACTGGGGCTGGGCATGGTTGTAAGGGCTGTAAATCTCTAGTGTCTTCATAACGCATGATTCATAATCTAATGGTTTCTGTCTGGAAAAAAAATAGATAATGTTAATTTTTATAAATAATATTATTGTGAATTATTGACAAAACTATGCTTAAAATACTTACAGTTAAGTAAAAATCTCAGCGTCACTTATAGTTTTATTCTGTTCTAATAAAACAAATTATTATCGCTTTCAATACACTTGATACGAGTAACTACGGCATTATTGACAATAATAAATAAGTGCAGCTAAATCCACACATGACATAATAGTTACACGTAAATCACAGTTGACATAACAACAGCCAATATGAAAGTGAAGTTGCTAGGAGTTAGAAAATATCACAGTTATTTTTGTCTACCCACAAATTCAAAGTAACACAATATGCAGTGGATCCAGTTTATCATAATCACTGCAAAGTATTCTTTGGGCGATCGGGATCGCTGTTATCGATGTCAATGTTAGCGATATTGAATGTCTAGTCAATCTAACAAATAAAAATAAAATAAGACTTGTTTACATTATTACGAGGAATTTGAACCCGCGTTTTCCGTGCGACTGCCCGATCGCCACAGCCACTAGACCAAGACAGCCATGGTAGTGACTGACCAATTTATACTATAGTTGCTCGAATATGCCTGGATACTTATCAGGAAATAGATTAGTGGCCAGCAGCATTATGCCAGCAGCCATGCCATTATGCATGCTTTATTTATTAATTTTGTGGTTCGCTAGATGGCACTACTTAGGGGTATACTTTTAGGTGTACGTGACTGTACGAAACTCATCATGCGCGAGTCTGACTCGCACTTAACCGGTTTTCATTTATTTATGCCCATACAAACCCATACAAAGGACTATGCAAAAAATTATACGATGGGGGTTTATTAAAATATACGAGAATAGTTATTTGTTCAACGTTAAAGTTCAAAGTTATTTTTGCTTCGAGTGCTAGCTTTAAATCACGAACTAGCGAAGTAGTCTGGAATTGAATCACGAGCGTAGCAAGTGAGTGATTTAAAGGCACGAGACATATAAATGACCTGCTTTCGTGTTAAACATACAACTTTCGAACAGCGAGAAAAGCAAAATCGTAGTTGATTAAATTCTCTTTGAAGACAATATAGTTTTTTATTATAATGTTTTTAATTTAGACTCAAAATTTTAGAGGTAGCGTTCGGAAACTGCGCTACTTAACATTTTAAAAAAAACTTAAGATGCAACACAAACATGATATTTTCATTCATGTTTACTAGTAGGTAAGTACATATTTATTTTAAATATTACGTCTTTAAAAATGCAATAACAGAATTTATAAACTTAAATTTCATTAAATAACATATAACATTGTGAGTCTATGAGTTAAAACGCTTACTACGTCAAAATGAGTTTCTGATCGAACCATCGCTCATATATTTTTCAGCGCCGCGTGAAAGGTGTTGTTCGAAATTCGAATCACTTTTTCTCACGCTCAAAGCAAAAACAACTTTTGCTGCGAGTTTTCAGGGACCAAAGGCACTCTTTTCATGCTGGACAGATAAAAAACTATTTATTAATCTGTTAACTCAAAGCAGCTTTTTGCTGCGAATGTTAGTTAAAGTGTTCGAATTTTAGTCCAGTCAATCTACGAATTTTTGTATGGAGTAGGTTACATTTAATGCACTTTGGGTGAAAATTTAGAATATGTTACTTAACTAATTGCAAAATGAAAATTCATGAAAATCTCTTATGAGTATTTGATAATTTTTCGGTAATTAGCCCCTAAAGAAACAAAATTAAATTTAAATGTGAACAAAAAATAGAAAACTGGTGATTTTTTACATGAGGGCTTCTTATAAGACGTTTTATTTATATTTATAATCGTCCCCGATCGAGATCAAAACATTGAGTAGATATTGAATATAATATATTTAAAAATTTATAACTTGAAAAGAAATACTGCAAGGTGAGTGATATTTTGTCTGAGGGGGTACATAACCACTGCCAATAACCATGAGAATTATCTCCAAGGTGACTTCGTTATTCATTTTTTTATTAAGTTTTATTTGATTTTAACCCTTGCACATTAAAGACACTACGAATATTTTCATGAAATCTAATAGTAATATTTTTTTTAAACTAGGACTAAGAAAAATCCCCGGTAAATCTGTTGCACAGTTTCTGTAATAATCTAATAACAATTATAATTTGCGAGCGGGCTGAGCGGGGGGCGCGGGCGGGGAAAAGCGGCATGCGCGGCGCCCGCGCTACCCCGCGAGTTCTTTATTCAGCTAAGCTATAGCTGGGGATTTCGTGCAACATCTTGTATGAGAACTGTTTTTAATTTTGGATCAATGTTTCTCCCTCTCTTTCTTTTCTTTTCGTGTGGCACGTTTTTTTACTATTCACAAGATATAGATGGCAATTGCCTGATGTTCCACTTAGCATCATCCGCGGTCACGTGTCTACCTATTGGGTTTTGTGTGTGTTATCAAGGATTTAAACTTGGTATATAGTTGTTCTTTAGGTGGTCTTGAGTGTTAGCCCAGGAGGCATCGGGAGGCATCACAAAGGTGGTGAGGGAAAACGGGGAAAGTTTGATTCGGCCGCGCTCTTCTTTCGAGCTTATATCTCCATAACTATATGTACTGGGGCAAGTGTGATAATTAGCGGACAATTAAAGGAATACCAATTCATTTGGAACAAATAATTGCTTCCATCGCTAGAAAAAAATTGGCTATGGAGGGTACATGTAAGGAGATCTGTCTCTGTGTACAAAATTGTCCATCAAAACGCGTTAAGTAAGGGTGGTGTTATTGTAAAAAAAGCGGTCAAGTGCGTGTCGGACCACGCGCAGTGTAGGGTTTCTTAGTACTTCGACAAACACTGCTTCAAGGGGAAAACCTTCAGTCTTACAAAACTGACTACTACTCGTTAACTTGTAAAGCCTACTTAGCTGTGATAGTTTTCCTTTTAACTACGTTAAAAATACCACTGCCGTGAATTTTTTCACATTTCTAGAAATAACCATTTAGCTGTCGGGGGGGGGGGGGGGGGGGCACATGACTTTAACAAAAAATTGCACTTTAAAGCTCGAAAACGAATCCATGACTCGAAAAATAGGTTTCACAAACCCACAATATTTTTGAAAGACCTATTCAACGATACCCCACACCCTGGGATAGGCGAGAGAAAAAAAAATCAAAAAGAGCTAGTAACTTTAGTTCTCCTACGTATCTCCTCATATCTGATTCAATCACGTAGGGAAACACCAAGCGTAGCACGTTCCATCGCCCTTTGAGTGACTTTAAGCCTTCTTATAAGGTCCATAGTAAGCGACCATGTCTCGGATCCATATGTCATCACTGGCAACACACACTCGTCATGGACTTTAGTCTTGAGATACTGCAGTATTTTGGACGTGAAGATATTGCGAAGTTTCCCGAACGCTGCCCAGCCAAGTTGGATTCGACGGCTGATCTCTTTCTCAAAGCTGGACCTACCTAACTGGACTGTTTGTCCCAGGTATATAGGGTGCTTCTAAAATATATGCCACGGCTGAAATGGGAGAAAGTATCACGTATAGTGATCACGAAAATGAGACATTCATGTGCGGAAACTGTTCTTTTTTTTTCCATACAAAAAAATAACAATCATAAAAATAAATTGCTTTACTTTATTAAGCCATCCCGTATTGTGTTGAATGAAACCAGGCGCGCGAAAACATGCTTAAACGCTCCGACGTTGCGGCTAGACATCAAACAAATTCGGCACTTGTGTCGTGCTACAAAAGGCTTTGATCTGTCCGCACCCTTTCGCATACTCACTCGGGAGCGAGGCGCGACCCGGCGGGCGGGGGCGGCTAGCGCCCGCGCGCCCTGCGTACAGGTCAGAGGTCAGGTCAGTTCGCTATGCGCAGCGGTGACGCGCAGGCGTGACGCGAACGTTTTGCACCGCCTGCGCCCCCATCCGCGAGTGAGATAACGATGTCACCCAGACGTACATACGAATTAAGAGTATCTTGAAATGATACTCTGCTACCGCGATACCCTCTGATCGCGAGTGCAATAACATCCCTGCGCATGCCGTAAACCTGTATGGTGTAAGAGTCAGCCAGCAGTGTTGTGTTGTGTCATCATCATCAACCGAAAAACGTCCACTGCTGGACTAAGGCCTCCCCCAAGGATTTCCACACCGACCGGTTCTGTGCGGCTCGCATCCAGCGGCTTCCCGCAACCTTCACCAGGTCTTCGTCGGTCCACCGACTCGGGGGCCTGCCCACACTGCGTATTCCAGTGCGCAGTCACCACTCGAGAACTTTACTGTGTTGTAAAACTGATGTAAAACTTTGTTGTGTTGTGAAATAGCTTGTAAATAAGGTGATTGACACTCTACTACCGCGAGTGCAAATAACATCCCTGCGATTGCCGTAAACCCGTATGAACAGAGGTTTGGTGTGAGTCAACCAGCCACCAGTGTTGTGTTGTGCAAATCCTTGTAAATAAGGTGATGAACTTAGAAACACGCCAAGTTACTTACTGTAATACACGTTCTTTTTAATTTTACGCATCTACTCTTGAGTCTACAAGTACGTAATTTAACAGTCCAAAGCCTGTCAAAGTGCGATGGTAAGTTTATCACCTTGTTACGTGAATAATCCGTTTTAATAACTGGTAAGTTTGTTTATTTTGCTCTACATTTAATTTAAAGACAATCAGCTGTTCACTAAATTAACCTGTAAAAAGAGATACCTACGAGCGTGCGTTGCTTTCATTCAGTGAAATGACATCGAGTTCATTCATGACTTCATGACGGAGCGTACGTACTTGACGGACCGTGTTGTGCGAAATTGAATCAAAGTAAAAAAAAATTGTTTAGTCTCCCAAATCAATTTAACGACTCCGGGGCACGAATTTTTTTTACTATTGTAATCTATATGCATGACTCTTACTCCCATTGCAGCGGTGGCATATATTTTGGAAGCACCTTATATACAGAGTGTAACAGAAGTGTGTGACAATACTTCAAGGTTGGCTTTTACCCATCAAACTGAACAACCTTTGTTCTACAACTTTGTTGAAATCGTAAAATTTTTTTTGGACTTTTCATACAAATCGATCAGCTGGCGAACCAAGTTTGTATGAAAAGTCCAAAAAAATTTTTGCGATTTCAACAAAGTTGTAGAACAAAAGTTGTTCAGTTTGATGGGTAAAAGTCAACCTTGAAGTATTGTCACACACTTCTGTTACACCCTGTATATTCGTCAACAACTTCGAGCGTAGAGTCTCCAACCTTCAGAGGAGTGGGTGTAACACGGATGTTTGACATGATTTTCGTCTTATCCATGTATCATTTTAAGACCCACTTGTTGGGAGACTCTACTTAGTCCTTTGAGTATTGCGTCTAGATCCTCCAAGATCTCAGCCATGATCACGATATCGTCAGCAAATCGAAGGTGAGTGATGTACTCGCCATTGATGTTAATGCCGAGTCCTTTCCAGTCCAGAAGCTTGAAAACATCTTCCAGTGCAGCGGTGAACAGTTTCGGAGATATAACGTCTCCCTGTCTCACCCCACGCTGCAGCCGGATAGGTTAAGAATTCTGATCCTGGAGGTGGACCAACATGCTGGCATTTTCATACAAACACTTCAAAACTTCGATGTATCGATAATCGATCTGGCACCGTTAGGAGAGATTGCAATACAGCCCAGGTCTCGATCGAATCAAAGGCTTTCTCATAGTCCACAAACGCCAAGCTTAGTGGTCGATTATACTCATCGGTCTTCTGTGTAATCTGCCGAAGCGTATGTATGTGGTCTATGGTACTGAAGCCTTTTCGGAAACCAGCTTGTTCGGGAGGCTGGAAGAATATAAGGATTAATATGCATATCCGTACCAAATTACAGCTCTGGAGTACTAATAGTCTCTGAGCTAAGCCGCGGACAGATAGACGGACATGGCGAAACTATAAGAGTTCCTCGTTGACTACGGAACCCTAAAAAGGGTAAATTTTAAAGAAAGCGAGAAAAGTTATTAGAAACAGAGAAGAAAACATGGAAAGAATCAGCTTTGTTATAACGCACTTTAAAACAAAAAACACATAAAATAAGATTTTTTTTTTCATATATTATTTTCATAATCCTTGTCTACATTAGCGCCACTCTGATGGATTCTTGAACTATTATTTACTGCTTACAGTTGGACACTTTTTTAACTAATCCCCCCATATAAAACAGTCTTCCTTATAACTAATCCCCCCTTTTTAACTAATCCCCCCATATAAAACAGTCTTCCTTATTTAAAATATGTTTGCATGCTATGAATTTATGGCTGAGCTTGGCGGACTTTCTTTGTTAAATTTCTTAAGATCATAATGTACCCAGTTCAAGAGCAAATAAATATTTATCTTATCTTATCTTATCTTATCTTATCTTATCTTATCTTATCTTATCTTATCTTATCTTATCTTATCTTATCTTATCTTATCTTATCTTATACTATTGGTATCGAGAGGCATCACAAAAGTGGCGAGGAGAGGCAAGGAAAGTTTGATTCGGTCGCGCTCCTCTTTCGAGCTAATACGTCCATAACTTTATGTACTAGGTCAAGTGTGATATCATTTTCGGATAATTCAAGGAAGACTCATTCATTTCTGATTAAATAAAGGCTTCTTTCAAGTTCTTTCACTAAAAAAAATATAACAAATTCATAAAATCCGAATAACGTGGACAACATATTTAAAAAAATGGTTATTTATCTAGTACAAAATAGTTTTTCTATCTAGCACAAAGTCCTTACCACGCGGAATTTGTACACTCAACGTTTCAGGAAATTTTTGCGAAGCGAGAAGAAACGTTGAGTCCAGAAGAAACTCACTTCAGCACATATTTTTTTAACACTTAATTTCTATTAAAAATCATGTCAACAATAAAATTATGAGCTGTAAGATCCATACACGGTTTGAGATATTTATTTCTCAAAAAGAATTACAAATTCACTTAACTTAAGAAATGCAATATAAGTGCTTAAATTATTTATAATCGTGAAGGAAAATATTATTTACATCGAAAACAAATAATCCTTCGGTACTTTGGAATACAAATCTGCTCCATAAATGACTTGTTTAATAAAAGCAATGGATAGGATCTACTAAATTGCCATGATTGGGTATGACCAAAAGCTATGTTCAATAATATATTTAAGCAAATTTATGTTAATTTTAGTAAATATACTTTATATGTGAAGCGGTCGTGGCTCAGTGCGGCTTGCGTGGTCGCGTCGATCACGAAGGTTAACTGACTACAGACACGGTCATAACCTGGATGGGTATGACTGTTAGTGGCATTTATCTCGACCGTTTCCATGCTTTGCAAGGCACGTTAAGCCGTTGGTGCCGGCTGCTATCGCTAGATGGCAGTCGTTAAGCCACGTTGGAGTCCTTATAGGCGGCTTGAAATTTTCTGACACCGAGGTTGGCCACTAGCCCCACAACCTCCACCAATCCGGACTTGGCCCCCGTGTGTGGAGTATGGCCTAACCTTCCCGAGTTATGGGAAGAGATCCGTGCCTCTGCAGTGGGGACGTAATGGGTTGTTAACATACTTTATGAGCCACACACATAACATCCCAAAAGGCATCTTTATACACTTCCGTAGTCCGTACTAACAACTGACGGTAAATTTTTCAACCTAGACCGAAAGAAGGCACGTAACAAAGTTTTATGCCATATAGTTACAGCAATAAGGTAGGTGGACGACTTATGTTTTACAGCGGAATCCCCTAATCTCTGCAAAAACTGATGACCAGTTTTGACGAGTCATTAAAAAAAATTGAGTACTGACAGTGTAAGTAAGATCGATGTTATGTATGTTGGGAGACAACTGAACAATCTAACTCCAAATGTATCTCGGTTAGAATGTCATGAAGCATGTGGAGAAGTTTAAGTATTTGGGAAGTGCAATAACATTCAAATGTGACCTCGACCCTGAGATCATTGGAATTGGTTCAGCTTTAGCAGTTTTTGGCAAACGTAGACCTACATTCTTCCGGTCGCATGATATTAGCTACTAAGATCTTGGTGTATATGTCCAAAGTAATTCCAAACCTCCTCAATTCGTGAGAGACATAGTGTTTATATAGAGCTATGACAGGTATAGATCGATGGATTCATTTTGGTACAGATATTACGAAATAGTCTGTCGTAAGGTCGTTTGTTTCGTCATAGCTATATCGGCCCCCCTCCCCCTTTCTTATGACTGGCTATTTGATGATCTACGAATCAAGACGAAAATATTGATAATTGTTGTAGCTATATAGGAGCCAGAGAAACAAACTCGGTAAATAGAGCACTTTTATTATTTTCGCCACCAGTCTAATAGGAAAGAAATACGCTGCCTTGATAGATTTCACGTGCAGTGCCTCCATGATATCATGAACATCGACTGGTCCAACCATATAAGATATACAAAGGTTCTACACCGTGCAAACGTATACGGAATTGAGGCGTACCTTAAGCGAAGAAAATTACGTTGGTATGGTCTTGTGACTCATATGCTGGGTTACGAAACGTGTCAGTTACTGAGAGCTTCAAGAGGGCAAGCGAAAGCAAAGTGGACAGCTATTGCGGTATAATAACGCCGCCACCGTGATGCCTCCCGATGCCTCCCGGGCTTATTCCACTTAAGACCACCTAAGGAACAACTATGCCAAGTTTGAGGTCTTAATTCTTGATCCAAAATTACGGTAAATCGCAACGACGATATGTCGCATCTAGTTCGTGAAATTTAGCGTAAATACCTACCTACTTTTACTTCATAAGAACAGGCCCACTGGCATTGGAAGTGGGGTTGCTTTGGCAGGCTCATGGAAAGTCATGGAAAAATGGCGATGACACTCATGTCATGACAATATAATAATTATGTATAATTTTTGGAGTTAAATGTTCGGCGAATCAATAGGACAAAGTTTCTTCTTTTGAATTGAATTTACAGTAGGTATATCTATGTCGTAAATCAGTAGGACGGTAGTACTATGATCACGTTTGGATGCCCACAATCCAATGAGTATGACACAATTATTATTAAATAACTACTACCTACCTATCATATTGTGCATTTTATCACATTTGCGTTTCGCACTTTCCATCTAGGTATCCGCGCACTTGTCTTTTTCGCACCCAATAGCTCCGTCTCTGTCGCACACTGGCTATGCGTACGTGGCAGCTGACGCACCTTCTCGGCGTTTGAAATATAATTAATAATGTCTAATACATTTTAGATAAAATGCGTTTTAAAAAGAAACTTCTTTGTTTGTACAAGGGACGATGATGATTTCCAATAGATAATATTAGTGTTACGGCACAGCCAAGAAAATATTTGTAGTGTCTTTAATGTGTACTACAGAAATCTTTAAAAAATCGTTTTTAACTGGGTTCTGAAATAGTCACCTAGGTGAAAACTTAACACATGTTCAAGCCTTACAATTAGACTAAAAAAACATAAAAATCTCCGAAGGCTCCATTTTGTAAGTATTATTTTTCACGCAATAATATAAAAAATATCGTAATATTAAGAATTTATTGCTTTAAACTAGAGACAACTTAAGTACCATATTTATAAGGTAACTATAGTTATAAATCTCAATTTTCCCCAAAAGTGCATTTATTGTTTGGCGTATACAAGTTAAAAGGCGTCTTTAGGTATTTCTAAGGGTTGAACGCCCTTACAATCACAAAATTACCACGAATGCTTAGTAAAACACCAATTCTTTTATTTCCAAACCATTTTAGTCAGGTGTCTTTAATGCGACCTCAAATCTTTTATTTACTGGACTATTTCGAACACCAGCTTTTATCACTATCGTGTAAAGTTTTCTAGCTGGTAGAGGTGAAAAGTTGTATGTTAAAACAACAACTTTCTACAACTACTCATGAATCTAAACAAATTTCCCGCAAAAAAATTTTGGTTTCCTCATAAGTATTGGTTTTCAATTAGTATTGATCAAATGAGCTTCCAAATTTGTATGGGAAATCAAATTCGATTTGCATGAAAACCCCACGTCTGCGGCGGATGTCGTCATAGCAAAAAAATACATCGGGCTGCACAGATGTATTGACTGAGATACGTTTGGAATCTGTTGGTAGGTGGGGACGATTTTTTTGTGTAGTCCTTTTCTCTAAAAAAATATTAAGATTCGCATCCGCGGATAAGCCTTTAAATATCCGCATCCGCGGATTTCAAAGGCTCTGCATCCGCAACCATCTTGTACGATCAGTTGTCCTATCCGAGCACTTGACCGAGCACTCGCCCGAGCACTTGACCGAGCACTTGCCCAAGCACTTTACCGAGCACTTTACCGAGCACTTGACCGAGCATTCGCCCAAGCACTCGCCCAAGCACTTGACCGAGCACTTCACCGAGCACTTGTCGAAGCACTTGACCGAGCACTTGCCCAAGCACTTGACTAAGCACTAGACCGAGCACTCGACAAGGGTGAGTACAAGCGCACAAGTGCTTGGGTGAGTGCTCGGTCAAGTGTTCGGTCGAGTGCTCGGTCAAGTGCTCAGTCAAGTGCTTGGGTGAATGCAGGTCAAGTGTTCGGTCGAGTGCTCGGTCAAGTGCTCGGTTAAGTGCTCGGGCGAGTGCTCTGTCAAGTGCTCGGGCGAGTGCTCGGTCGAGTGCTCGGTTGTGTGCTCGATCAAGTGCTTGGGTGAGTGCTCGGTCAAGTGCTTGGGTGAGTGGTCGGTCAAGTGCTCGGGCGAGTGCTCTGTCAAGTGCTCGGTCGAGTGCTCGTTCAAGTGCTCGGTCAAGTGCTCAGGCGAGTGCTTGGGTGAGTGCTCGGTCAAGTGCTCGGGCGAGTGCTCGGTCAAGAGTTCGGTCGAGTGCTTGGTCAAGTGCTCGGGCGAGTGCTCGGTCAAGTGCTCGGTCAAGTGCTCGGGCGAGTGCTCGGTCAAGTGTTCGGTCGAGTGCTCGGTCAAGTGCTCGGGCGAGTGCTCTGTCAAGTGTTCGGTCGAGTGCTCGTTCAAGTGCTCGGTCAAGTGCTCGGGCGAGTGCTCGGTCAAGTGCTCGGTCAAGTGCTTGGGTGAGTGCTCGGTCAAGTGCTCTGTCAAGTGCTCGGGCGAGTGCTCGGCCGAGTGCTCGGTCAAGTGCTCGGTCAAGTGCTCGGGCGAGTGCTCGGTCAAGTGCTCGGTCGAGTGCTCGGTCAAGTGTTCGGTCGAGTGCTCGGTCAAGTGCTCAGTCAAGTGCTTGGGTGAGTGCAGGTCAAGTGCTCGTTCAAGTGCTCGGTCAAGTGCTCAGGCGAGTGCTCAGTCATGTGTTCGGTCGAGTGCTCGGGCGAGTGCTCGGTCAAGTGCTCTGTCAAGTGTTCGCTCAAGTGCTCGGGCGAGTGCTCGGTCAAGTATTCGGTCGAGTGCTCGGTCAAGTGCTCAGTCAAGTGCTTGGGTGAGTGCAGGTCAAGTGTTCGGTCGAGTGCTCGGGCCAGTGCTCGTTCGAGTGCTCGGTCGTGTGCTCGATCAAGTGCTTGGGTGAGTGCTCGGTCAAGTGCTCGGGCGAGTGTTCGGTCAAGTGCTCGGTCAAGTGCTCGATCAAGTGCTTGGGTGAGTGCTCGGTCAAGTGCTCGGGCGAGTGCTCAGTCAAGTGCTTGGGTGAGTGCTCGGTCAAGTGCTCGGGCGAGTGTTCGGTCAAGTGCTCGGTCAAGTGCTCGGGCGAGTGTTCGGTCAAGTGCTCGGTCAAGTGCTCAGGCGAGTGCTCGGTCAAGTGCTCGATCAAGTGCTTGGGTGAGTGCTCGGTCAAGTGCTTGGGTGAGTGCTCGGTCAAGTGCTCGGGCGAGTGCTCTGTCAAGTGCTCGGTCAAGTGCTTGGGTGAGTGCTCGGTCAAGTGCTTGGGTGAGTGCTCGGTCAAGTGCTCGGGCGAGTGCTCTGTCAAGTGCTCGGTCGAGTGCTCGTTCAAGTGCTCGGTCAAGTGCTCGGTCAAGTGCTCAGGCGAGTGCTTGGGTGAGTGCTCGGTCAAGTGCTCGGGCGAGTGCTCGGTCGAGTGCTCGGTCGTGTGCTCGGTCAAGTGCTTGGGTGAGTGCTCGGTCAAGTGCTCGGGCGAGTGTTCGGTCAAGTGCTCGGTCAAGTGCTCGATCAAGTGCTTGGGTGAGTGCTCGGTCAAGTGCTCGGGCGAGTGCTCGGTCAAGTGCTTGGGTGAGTGCTCGGTCAAGTGCTCGGGCGAGTGTTCGGTCAAGTGCTCGGTCAAGTGCTCGGGCGAGTGTTCGGTCAAGTGCTCGGTCAAGTGCTCAGGCGAGTGCTCGGTCAAGTGCTCGATCAAGTGCTTGGGTGAGTGCTCGGTCAAGTGCTTGGGTGAGTGCTCGGTCAAGTGCTCGGGCGAGTGCTCTGTCAAGTGCTCGGTCAAGTGCTCAGGCGAGTGCTTGGGTGAGTGCTCGGTCAAGTGCTCGGGCGAGTGCTCGGTCAAGTGCTCGATCAAGTGCTTGGGTGAGTGCTCGGTCAAGTGCTTGGGTGAGTGCTCGGGCGAGTGCTCTGTCAAGTGCTCGGTCGAGTGCTCGTTCAAGTGCTCGGTCAAGTGCTCGGTCAAGTGCTCAGGCGAGTGCTTGGGTGAGTGCTCGGTCAAGTGCTCGGGCGAGTGCTCGGTCGAGTGCTCGGTCGTGTGCTCGGTCAAGTGCTTGGGTGAGTGCTCGGTCAAGTGCTCGGGCGAGTGTTCGGTCAAGTGCTCGGTCAAGTGCTCGATCAAGTGCTTGGGTGAGTGCTCGGTCAAGTGCTCGGGCGAGTGCTCGGTCAAGTGCTTGGGTGAGTGCTCGGTCAAGTGCTCGGGCGAGTGTTCGGTCAAGTGCTCGGTCAAGTGCTCGGGCGAGTGTTCGGTCAAGTGCTCGGTCAAGTGCTCAGGCGAGTGCTCGGTCAAGTGCTCGATCAAGTGCTTGGGTGAGTGCTCGGTCAAGTGCTTGGGTGAGTGCTCGGTCAAGTGCTCGGGCGAGTGCTCTGTCAAGTGCTCGGTCGAGTGCTCGTTCAAGTGCTCGGTCAAGTGCTCGGTCAAGTGCTCAGGCGAGTGCTTGGGTGAGTGCTCGGTCAAGTGCTCGGGCGAGTGCTCGGTCGAGTGCTCGGTCGTGTGCTCGGTCAAGTGCTTGGGTGAGTGCTCGGTCAAGTGCTCGGGCGAGTGTTCGGTCAAGTGCTCGGGCGAGTGTTCGGTCAAGTGCTCGGTCAAGTGCTCAGGCGAGTGCTCGGTCAAGTGCTCGATCAAGTGCTTGGGTGAGTGCTCGGTCAAGTGCTTGGGTGAGTGGTCGGTCAAGTGCTCGGGCGAGTGCTCTGTCAAGTGCTCGGTCGAGTGCTCGTTCAAGTGCTCGGTCAAGTGCTCGGTCAAGTGCTCAGGCGAGTGCTTGGGTGAGTGCTCGGTCAAGTGCTCGGGCGAGTGCTCGGTCGAGTGCTCGGTCGTGTGCTCGGTCAAGTGCTTGGGCGAGTGCTCGGTCAAGTGCTCGATCAAGTGCTTGGGTGAGTGCTCGGTCAAGTGCTTGGGTGAGTGGTCGGTCAAGTGCTCGGGCGAGTGCTCTGTCAAGTGCTCGGTCGAGTGCTCGTTCAAGTGCTCGGTCAAGTGCTCGGTAAAGTGCTCGGTCAAGTGCTCAGGCGAGTGCTTGGGTGAGTGCTCGGTCAAGTGCTCGGGCGAGTGCTCTGTCAAGTGCTCGGGCGAGTGCTCGGTCGAGTGCTCGGTCAAGTGCTCGGGCGAGTGCTCGGTCAAGTGTTCGGTCGAGTGCTCGGTCAAGTGCTCGTGCGAGTGCTCGGTCAAGTGCTCGGGCGAGTGCTCGATCGAGTGCTCGGTCAAGTGCTTGGGTGAGTGCTCGGTCAAGTGCTCTGTCAAGTGCTCGGGCGAGTGCTCGGGCGAGTGCTCAGGCGAGTGCTTGGTCAAGTGCTCTGTCAAGTGCTCGGGCGAGTGCTCGGGCGAGTGCTCGGGCGAGTGCTTGGTCAAGTGCTCTGTCAAGTGCTCGGGCGAGTGCTCGGCCGAGTGCTCGGTCAAGTGCTCGGTCAAGTGCTCGGGCGAGTGCTCGGGCGAGTGCTCGGTCAAGTGCTCGGTCGAGTGCTCGGTCAAGTGTTCGGTCGAGTGCTCGGTCAAGTGCTCAGTCAAGTGCTTGGGTGAGTGCAGGTCAAGTGCTCGTTCAAGTGCTCGGTCAAGTGCTCAGGCGAGTGCTTGGGTGAGTGCTCGGTCGAGTGCTCGGTCAAGTGCTCGGTCAAGTGCTCAGCGAGTGCTTGGGTGAGTACTCGGTCAAATGCTCGGGCGTGTGCTCGGTCAAGTGTTCGGTCGAGTGCTTGGTCAAGTGTTCGGGCGAGTGCTCTGTCAAGTGCTCGGGCGAGTGCTCGGTCGAGTGCTCGGTCAAGTGCTCAGGCGAGTGCTCGGTCAAGTGTTCGGTTGAGTGCTCGGTCAAGTGCTCGGTCAAGTGCTCGGTCAAGTGCTCGGTCAAGTGCTTGGGTGAGTGCTCGGTCAAGTGCTCGGGCGAGTGTTCGGTCAAGTGCTCGGTCAAGTGCTCGGGCGAGTGTTTGGTCAAGTGCTCGGTCAAGTGCTCGGGCGAGTGTTTGGTCAAGTGCTCGGTCAAGTGCTCGATCAAGTGCTTGGGTGAGTGCTCGGTCAAGTGCTTGGGTGAGTGGTCGGTCAAGTGCTCGGGCGAGTGCTCTGTCAAGTGCTCGGTCGAGTGCTCGTTCAAGTGCTCGGTCAAGTGCTCGGTCAAGTGCTCAGGCGAGTGCTTGGGTGAGTGCTCGGTCAAGTGCTCGGGCGAGTGCTCGGTCGAGTGCTCGGTCGTGTGCTCGGTCAAGTGCTTGGGTGAGTGCTCGGTCAAGTGCTCGGGCGAGTGTTCGGTCAAGTGCTCGGGCGAGTGTTCGGTCAAGTGCTCGGTCAAGTGCTCAGGCGAGTGCTCGGTCAAGTGCTCGATCAAGTGCTTGGGTGAGTGCTCGGTCAAGTGCTTGGGTGAGTGGTCGGTCAAGTGCTCGGGCGAGTGCTCTGTCAAGTGCTCGGTCGAGTGCTCGTTCAAGTGCTCGGTCAAGTGCTCGGTCAAGTGCTCAGGCGAGTGCTTGGGTGAGTGCTCGGTCAAGTGCTCGGGCGAGTGCTCGGTCGAGTGCTTGGTCGTGTGCTCGGTCAAGTGCTTGGGTGAGTGCTCGGTCAAGTGCTCGGGCGAGTGTTCGGTCAAGTGCTCGGTCAAGTGCTCGGGCGAGTGTTTGGTCAAGTGCTCGGTCAAGTGCTCAGGCGAGTGCTCGGTCAAGTGCTCGGGCGAGTGCTCGGGCGAGTGCTTGGTCAAGTGTTCGGTCGAGTGCTCGATCAAGTGCTTGGGTGAGTGCTCGGTCAAGTGCTTGGGTGAGTGGTCGGTCAAGTGCTCGGGCGAGTGCTCTGTCAAGTGCTCGGTCGAGTGCTCGTTCAAGTGCTCGGTCAAGTGCTCGGTCAAGTGCTCAGGCGAGTGCTTGGGTGAGTGCTCGGTCAAGTGCTCGGGCGAGTGCTCGGTCGAGTGCTCGGTCGTGTGCTCGGTCAAGTGCTTGGGTGAGTGCTCGGTCAAGTGCTCGGTCAAGTGCTCGGGCGAGTGCTCGGGCGAGTGCTTGGCCAAGTGTTCGGTCGAGTGCTCGGGCGAGTGCTCGGGCGAATGCTCGGTCAAGTGTTCGGCCGAGTGCTCGGTCAAGTGCTCGGGCGAGTGCTCGATCGAGTGCTCGGTCAAGTGCTTGGGTGAGTGCTCGGTCAAGTGCTCTGTCAAGTGCTCGGTCGAGTGCTCGTTCAAGTGCTCGGTCAAGTGCTCGGTCAAGTGCTCGGGCGAGTGCTCGGTCAAGTGTTCGGTCGAGTGCTTGGTCAAGTGCTCGGGCGAGTGTTCGGTCGAGTGCTCGGTCAAGTGCTCGGTCAAGTGCTCGGGCGAGTGCTCGGTCAAGTGTTCGGTCGAGTGCTCGGTCAAGTGTTCGGTCGAGTGCTCGGTCAAGTGCTCAGTCAAGTGCTTGGGTGAGTGCAGGTCAAGTGTTCGATCGAGTGTTCGGTCAAGTGCTCGGTCAAGTGCTCGGGCGAGTGCTCAGTCAAGTGCTCGGGCGAGTGCTCAGGCGAGTGCTCGGGCGAGTGCTCGGTCAAGTGTTCGGTCGAGTGCTCGGTCAAGTGTTCGGTCGAGTGCTCGGGCGAGTGCTCGGGCGAGTGCTCGGGCGAGTGCTCGGTCAAGTGCTCTGTCAAGTGCTCGGTCAAGTGCTCGGTCAAGTGCTTGGGTGAGTGCTCGGTCAAGTGCTCTGTCAAGTGCTCGGTCGAGTGCTCGTTCAAGTGCTCGGTCAAGTGCTTGGTCAAGTGCTCGGGCGAGTGTTCGGTCGAATGCTCGGTCAAGTGCTCGGGCGAGTGCTCGGGCGAGTGCTCGGTCAAGTGCTCTGTCAAGTGCTCGGGCGAGTGCTCGGTCGAGTGCTCGGTCAAGTGCTCGGTCAAGTGCTCGGGCGAGTGCTCGGTCAAGTGTTCGGTCAAGTGCTTGGGTGAGTGCAGGTCAAGTGTTCGATCGAGTGTTCGGTCAAGTGCTCGGTCAAGTGCTCGGGCGAGTGCTCGGGCGAGTGCTCGGGCGAGTGCTCGGTCGTGTGCTCGATCAAGTGCTTGGGTGAGTGGTTGGTCAAATGCTCGGGCGAGTGCTCTGTCAAGTGCTCGGTCAAGTGCTCGTTCAAGTGCTCGGTCAAGTGCTCAGGCGAGTGCTTGGGTGAGTGCTCAGTCAAGTGCTCGGGCGAGTGCTCGGGCGAGTGCTCGGGCGAGTGCTCGGGCGAGTGCTCGGTCGTGTGCTCGATCAAGTGCTTGGGTGAGTGGTTGGTCAAGTGCTCGGGCGAGTGCTCTGTCAAGTGCTCGGTCGAGTGCTCGTTCAAGTGCTCGGTCAAGTGCTCAGGCGAGTGCTTGGGTGAGTGCTCAGTCAAGTGCTCGGGCGAGTGCTCGGGCGAGTGCTCGGTCAAGTGTTCGGTCGAGTGCTTGGTCAAGTGTTCGGTCGAGTGCTCGGTCAAGTGCTCGGGCGAGTGCTCGGGCGAGTGCTCGGGCGAGTGCTCGGTCAAGTGCTCTGTCAAGTGCTCGGTCAAGTGCTCGGTCAAGTGCTCGGTCAAGTGCTCGGGCGAGTGCTCGGTCAAGCGTTCGGTCGAGTGCTCGGTCAAGTGCTCAGTCAAGTGCTCGGGTGAGTGCAGGTCAAGTGTTCGGTCGAGTGCTCGGGCGAGTGCTCGGTCGAGTGCTCGGTCGAGTGCTCGGTCGTGTACTCGATCAAGTGCTTGGGTGAGTGCTCGGTCAAGTGCTTGGGTGAGTGGTCGGTCAAGTGCTCGGTCAAGTGCTTGGGTGAGTGGTCGGTCAAGTGCTCGGGCGAGTGCTCTGTCAAGTGCTCGGTCGAGTGCTCGGTCAAGTGCTCGGTCAAGTGCTCAGGCGAGTGCTTGGGTGAGCGCTCGGTCAAGTGCTCGGGCGAGTGCTCGGTCTAGTGTTCGGTCGAGTGCTCGGTCAACTGTTCGGTCGAGTGCTTGGTCAAGTGCTCGGGCGAGTGCTCTGTCAAGTGCTCGGGCGAGTGCTCGGTCGAGTGCTCGGTCAAGTGCTCAGGCGAGTGCTCGGTCAAGTGTTCGGTCGAGTGCTCGGTCAAGTGCTCGGTCAAGTGCTCGGGCGAGTGCTCGGTCAAGTGTTCGGTCGAGTGCTCGGTCAAGTGCTCGGGCGAGTGCTCGGGCGAATGCTCGGTCAAGTGTTCGGCCGAGTGCTCGGTCAAGTGCTCGGGCGAGTGCTCTGTCAAGTGCTCAGTCGAGTGCTCGTTCAAGTGCGAGTGCTCGGTCAAGTGCTCGGGCGAGTGTTCGGTCAAGTGCTCAGGCGAGTGCTTGGGTTAGTGCTCGGTCAAGTGCTCGGGCGAGTGCTCAGTCAAGTGCTCAGGCGAGTGCTCGGTCAAGTGCGAGTGCTCGGTCAAGTGCTCGGGCGAGTTTTCGGTCAAGTGCTCGGTCAAGTGTTCGGTCGAGTGCTCGGTCAAGTGCTTGGGTGAGTGCTCGGTCTAGTGCTCGGGCGAGTGCTCTGTCAAGTGCTCGGTCGAGTGCTCGTTCAAGTGCGAGTGTATAGAAACTGAATTCCATACAATACTCCTTCCAAAAAGCAGGGTAGTACTTTATCCTATATATACGTATACATCTTTGTCAACAGAGGTCAACCTTGAATGGTAAGTCGCGATGGTTTCATATAACTATGTTTTCCATCCAGTCTAACTTGACCTATGCGTATGCAAAACCACAGCGTAAAGATTCAATCACGGAAAAACAGCAAGCAAACTCAGTAAATCGAAGCAACAAAATGTATGTTATAGAATAACGAAACGGGTTTCATTAATAAATATATTAATTTCTTAATATTTCTTTGCAAATTATCAGTATGTATTATAAACGCAAATTGCCCGTTTTTTCATGTTAAACAACTTTCGCGTAGTAGGAGTACTTTACTTACTTTATTTACTTTATCTCTGTGTTCTGTGGCATTCCACGTCACAGCGTTTCGATTAGAACAGAGTTGATAGTGAAGTCGCTTCTACTTAATTTTTTTACGAAAAATTTTTTCTTAGAAAAACATCGAAGTGAACATTTTCTTCACTAGCTGGAGGGCCCGGCTTCACTCAGGGAGTTGATGTAAGATCGCCTGTTAGTTGGAA
Organism: Coleophora deauratella; assembly: GCA_958295455.1. NCBI lineage: Eukaryota > Metazoa > Arthropoda > Insecta > Lepidoptera > Coleophoridae > Coleophora > Coleophora deauratella. The sequence goes on along the minus strand of OY282409.1, from coordinate 3,418,119 downwards.
CAAAAGATTAAAAAAATAATCTAAGAGGTTTTTTTATTGAATCTAACAATTCACATATCTGGTTCATTAACAATACTTTTCGTTTTCAGAATATATAATTATTTTAGAATTCCCTACCTCATCCCCCGCACCCCGAGCCTCACCCCCTCCCACTCCCCGAGCCTCACCCCGCCCGCCACCCAAAACTCACCCCCCGCACACCACGCTTCACACCCCTCACCGCGCCTCACGCGGTGCGGGACCGCGCCTCACCCGCCGTTTACATTACATTTATTATGCGATAGTAGGTACCACACACTCTGTCAGAGTCTGGTTCCCATAGTACAAAAAAAGTAGAGACGACTCTATTTGTTGCCCTACCGACCTTGTTCTGAAGCAGTAGTTCTGTTTCGTTTTTGCGCGAATCGCGCCTCCGGACGGAGAAACGGCGTCAGTGTGTGGTACCCAGCGAATCACACCGCGTCGCCATCCGGGAGCGCGGATTCGTCGTGCGAATCGCGCCTCCGGGCGGAGAAGCGGTGCCAGTGTGTGGTACCCCGCGGTTTTTGTATACAAATCAACATTTTACAGTACAAAGTTTAAATCCGCTCCAGCGCAATGTCCGCAATTCGCCTCGGTGAGCGGAGCAGTGTGTTTTCCGCCTTAATTTCAAAGTAAAAAATAAGGGAATTACATGCCTCAGTAAGTAAATCAGTAACGTTTTTCGATAATAATCAATGTCGTCCCCAGTGTTAGCGCAGATACTTTTTCTGTATGGGGATGGTTATGCCATCCTCATGGACCTCCGATATGGTATAACAAGTTAACAACTGCCTTTCAAAGCACGGAAATAGTCGAGATAAATGCCACTTACAGTCAAACCCATCTAGGTTATGACCGTATGTGTAACCAGTTAACCTACATGATCTGATGACCATGACCACTGCACAGTTAACAGCGTGTTTTGACTGTAACGATGAGCATAATCATGATTTTACCTCGATAAGTAGGTATATTTTATGCTATATTTTCATAGGTTACAATTATACTTAGAATTAATTTATGTAATTTTATTGCTCTTTTCTTTTTTTTTTACTATGTTAGTAGGATAATATTGGGAAGTCTGCCCCACCTACGTTCGTTCGGGTGAATTAAAATTCACCCTCTCTCACGATAGGTGTGACAGACTTCCCAATATTGTCCATGGTCTTGAATGTTGCATGGTTTTTATCATCATTGTTTAAATTGTTTATAAAGTTCATTTTATAATTTTTGTTACGTATAACACTCAAGACTGTTATTTTTAGAATGTATTTTAACCAATACCTGGTGTCACCACATTTTTCTGCTACTCTTCAAGTGCTATCAGTTCTTGTTCAAAAGACTAAGTAGCAACCATTCGTTTATGTCACGTCGTTATAACAGTGCATACGATGATACAAACATGCAAATTCACCAATGACCTAAAATACGCATTATAACCTCCGTAGGTATCTATTGCTAAACCTCGGACCTCGCCGACCACGAAATATGCTAACGTTTTGCTGACAATAGGTACTGAGTATTAATTTATTTTTAACCGACTACGATCAAAATGAAAACATTTACTTATGATTAAATTTAAAAAATGAATCATCACCATTATTTAAAAGTTCTTTGCGAGTTTTAGTTATATATTAATGATAACTAGAATAAAATAGTAATATTTGAAAAATCAGAAAATCCGACTGGTTTAGCTACCTATTAGTGCTATGCTGCTTAGTGGATAGGAATATTTTTTTAAACCGATATGAAGTATAAGTTGTTTAGAAACGTCTTATTTTTAGATAGGTTCGACTAAACATGATCGTAGTGTTTCGATAAAAGATGTGTGTCGAATGGTTTATTATTTCTAAAGTATGTAATGAATAAAATAAAATGTAAAACTATGTAAGCAAAGTCATGGGCGACCGGTAGTACACAAACAACAACTTTTGAAACAGCAAACACTAGCAAAATATACTTCTATTCAAAGACCTTACATTTATGGACTAGGTTTTCCATTTTCCGAATCTAAATCCACTTTATATCAATTACATAAATAAGTTAATTATTGTTTCTGTATATAATATATACGATATTTATATTATTTCAAAAATACGACAAATCACGTATCTATCTATTTGTGATCGGTCCATATATTTAAGGTCTTTGACCTAAAATCAGATTAGCTGTTTACTGAATAAATTACGTTTGACTTAAGAAATACGATACCGTTTCCGTTAAAAACACTTGAGTGGATTTTTTGTAGTTTGAACCGACTACGTAAAGAAGGGTAATGTATTATGAATACTGCTTTTACCAATGTCTCCAACAGCCTAACCTAATTAAAGCATGACCGCGCTTGTAGTTATTGAACTTGCCTGATCGACGTGAAATTGTAAGTTTCGACTACGATCGCTTTCTAGACCACGACTATAGTTGGAATTGTTTGAAGTTAGGAATGTTTTTTAGAATGTGTTTTACCCGACTACGGCGAAGCAAAAAGGAGGGTTATTATATTTTCTTTACTAATACGCACCCGTGACTTAGTCTGTTAGGATTTTTAGTGAACATCTTAAATAATCGAATAGATTTTAACTGTTTTATACCATGAGCGTAATATGCTATCTGTATAAATAATACATGCAACCATGTTTAGTTACACCAATTTTGTTTGCCAACTAACTAAGATTTAATTTATTATCCTAATTAAAACAAAACCAGGGTAAACTATATGTATGTAATAGCGTTTCAAAACCATTGGTGCGCTGTCGACTCTGCACAAATTTGACATGATTTCGTTTTGCTTGTAATGCATTTTTGTCACAAACTTTTACACACTACAACCAAAAGGTTATATGTGAGCCTTCAAATTTAATGCTGAGTTGTCTTATGACATAATCCATAAAGATCATTTTAACGTACTGTTACAAAATAATTTATACGATCTTTTGGATTAAGTGAATAAACCGAATAAAAACCGTCAAAATTTGTGAGTTTTTATCACTTGTTCATCGAGCATTGGGAACTGCGCCTCGGAGGAAACCAGCACCAACCAGCACAAGCGCTGAGACCCACTCACTTGTTACCAAGTTTGAGCTACGCACCGCCATCGCCACCGAGGACCACGGCTCTAGCACAAGCGCTAAGACCCACTCACTTGGTACCAAGTTTGAGCTCCGCACCAGGGACCATTGGCTCTAGCACAAGCGCTGAGGCCTGCTCACTCCTCATCTCTCGGATTGAAGCTTAACTCTGCTACGCTCTTCACCCTTCGATCAAGCTATCTATCTTTTGAAAATGTTAGTAAGTATGTTTTTGTGTACATTCCAATCAAAAAAGCAAAAGGTAAACAAAACTAGTATGGATTTGAAGTTTGTTTACCTTTTGTTTTTTTATTGGAATGAAGTATATACTGTAGTATTTCATTATTACAGATATCTTACCTACTGCGTATCGGTTGATCGGAAATTAATGTGTTTTTTTATTATTTCAGGTCTGACTCCGAGTGTGAGAGTATCGTCGCGAAGAAGACCGTGACGAACAGGAAGCCAAAAGCAACTTCATCCACAACTAAACGCAAGCCTGCGACACCCACCAATTCAAAGTAAGTTTTCTATAGGTATACCCGATCCATTATATACGTGTGTAAAAATCATAACTTCATGACGATGTGTTCTTAAGACAGATCTCACAATCATACACATGACTGTTAAGTACCACTACCAGAAAAACGAAACTTCCATCGCTGTGTACATTTAAAGTACAAAATATAACGAACCGGTATATTAAGTATTTGTTTGGCGTTGACTTTAAGTACATGTTTTTTTTCTTTTTTCAGGTGTGACAAAAGACCAAAGACGAACGTCTTTGGTTTATACGCTGACAAAGAGGCTGCTCCGACCCAAAGCGAGTCTTCGTCGACGAGAACGCTACCGTCATACCTCGTGACCAAGGTTGGCGGCGGATCGGAGCGACGGTGCTGTCCAACCAGTGGGGAGTTCTACGTCGAGCTCAAGGTGTTCGCGCGTGAAGACGCGGAATGTCCTGAGTTCGACGAGCGTTGGAAAAAGGCGCTACTACGGTTGCACTGTTCACTGGAAGATGATTCCACGCAGTGGAAGAACCTTCAACGATTTGTGAGGGATGCTAGTGTCATTTTTGAAGACGCTGAGTCGGTGTTTTTTTCGGATAAACTGAATGTAAAAAGACCTTACTAATAAGTTTGATTTTATTGATTATATTGATTAATTTTAAAATAAATAAAATGTATGCATTATATATATAAGGTTCTTTTTTTTTTAAGATAATTCATATTTTATATTAACTTTAGTGATTGAAAAATAAACTTAAATTACCTACTTTTTTATAACGAATTTTATTTATTCAGTTTATATTCGTATATTTGATTCAATTGCCTAAAACGTAATAAAGGTACAGTTGACAAAATAATACGTGTAACATTTAATTTTGATAAGAAGTTAATTTAGCATTATTTGGTCTTTAGTTAGTTAAATATATAAAGTTAATAACTCAATCAGTATCAAGATAACAAGTTAATAATATTTACTTTTAATCGTGTGAACTGTACCTTGGTTTTTATACTAATTGATTCAATAATACCATAAATATATAGGTAATTTAAGTTTCATCAAGATAATAATAATAATAATTAATGTGGGATGGAACGGAACGTAAGTTGAATGTAAGATGAAGTATGAAGGAATTATGCGTAGAAGGGAACGATGGATGAAAGCGATGGAAGATGTGTGAGAGAGAGATAGAAGACGAATGGCTGACGACGATTACGACGACGAGTGTGCGATTTTTTGAATTTATTTTAAAAATATAAAAACGTGAAAGTATCTTTGTGTTTTACTGCCTCTTACATCCCACATTTTGGGGGCTCGACCGGGATAGAGGCAGTCGCGAAAAAGGAACGACGGAAGGAAAAAATAAACGCGGAACCGGCTTGTACGGCACGTGGCACGTGGTAACCTGCCGGAAAATCTCAACGACGACACATTTTTCACTGGCTGTGTGCAGAAAAGTGCGTAATTACGAAGATTTGACGACGAATTTTTTTTTATTTTTCTCACGATGTCCAACGACGACGAAAAAGAAACTTCATCAGCAATTCCAGCAACCGACGACGGCACACGTGGCATGTTATACTGGATGGGAGGTCTGATACACGAGTTCAATGGAAAAGATCATGATTACCCGAGCTCACAATGGGTACAAGATGTTGAAGATAACGCAGAAATTTTCAAGTGGACGCCAACACAACAATTGCTAATGGCAAGAAGATCCTTGGTGGGAACTGCTGCGTTATGGTTGAAGAGCGAGCGAGCTTTTAAGTCGTGGAAAGAACTAAAAGAAGCTGTTTTAAAGGAATTTCCAGACACTTTAGATATGAAAGCAATCCACGAGATGATGAGTAGCAAACGAAAAAAACCTGATGAATCTTGTTTGGACTACATGTTGGCTATGAAAGAGTTGGGAAAACGAGGGAAAATGCCAGACTACGTTGCAATTCAATACATAATTGATGGAATTCCTGATTATGAAACAAACAAAATAATGTTGTACGGTGTTAAGACTTATCCAAACTTAAAAGAAAAATTGAAAATATACGAAATGATGAAGGAAAAAACGAAGAAACGCCCAGTGAAAATTCCAAGTGCTACACCCAGTACTTCTACGCAGTACAGAGGAAATGCATCAGCCCGTTGCTACAACTGTGGGGAAAAGAGTCATATCTCATCAGAGTGCCCGTCAAAAAGCCAAGGAAGGAAGTGCTTCAATTGCAATGAGTTTGGGCATCTGTCGGCGAATTGCACATCAAGACGTGGCGGCAATGAGATTCCCAAGATGGCTGCAAAAACGCGAAACGACACGAGGTCAGATTCAAAGCAAAGGCAAGTTTGCTTCAGTTCAGAAACGAATGGTGGCAGCACTGAAAACGAAGATTCTGAGGTTGGCAGCATGATGGCGGCGGCAGCGAACGAAGTTCCTTGTTTTGATGTTGGCAGCACCGAGTCACCGTTGATTGGCTGTAGCGGCAAGATGGCGGCGTGTCAAAAATGTCACATCGACTTTGACATTTGCGATGTAAACAAAACATGTGTACGAGAAAAACAGAAAAAACCCGTGAAAATGGTGAAAATTTCGTGCGAAAATGCGACTAGTGCGTTAGTAGATTCGGGAAGTGACGTGAATTTGCTTTCTATTGACTTGTACGAAAAGATTGGTTCTCCGAAGTGCGATGTAAACAAAAACATAACCTTGTGTGGGTTAGGACTTTCAAAGGTAACTCCGTTTGGACATTTTTCGACGTGTATTGAGATTGATGGCTACAAATACGATGACGTTAGATTTTACGTGGTGCCTAGAGACTGTATTCCTTTTACGATGTCAATTATATTGGGACATGAATTTTTGTGTAAAGTCATAACAGTGATGAAAGATGGGTCTGTGTGGATGAAACCGAATGATTGGTTGCGTAAGGTCGAATGTTTTCCATGTTCTTCTGATTTCGTAGGTCACATAGCGGATGAGGGTGTGAAGGAAGAGGTGGTCAAGTTGGTGGAAAACTACCAGCCTCATCAAACGAAGGATGCGCCCATCGAGTTGAAAATAATGCTGAAAGACGAAGTGCCTGTTGCTCAACGACCACGACGTGTTGCACCCAGAGAGCAAGAAGAAGTAGACCACCAGATCAGAGAATGGCTTGAACAAGGAATAATTCGGGTAAGTTTTTCTGAATATGCAAGCCCGTTGGTTTTAGTAAGAAAAAAGGATGGCAGTTTAAGAGTCTGTGTTGATTATCGATTGCTTAACAGGAAAATTCTGAAGGACGAGTATCCTCTACCCATCATTGATGACCACATAGATAAGTTGCCGACGGCAAGGGTATTTACAGCGCTTGACTTAAAAAATGGTTTCTTTCATTTACGTGTACACGAGGAATCAATTAAGTATACATCTTTTGTTACGCAGAACGGGCAATATGAATTTTTGAGAGCACCCTTTGGATTGGCTACTTGCCCTAAAGTTTTTACACGATTCATATCCATAATATTCAGAGATCTGATAACGAGGGGTATTGTCATTGTTTTCATTGACGATTTGCTTATTCCAGCGAACGATGAATTGGAGGCTTTGGAAAGACTACGAGAAGTGCTCCAAACTGCTTCTGAATATGGACTGCAAATAAACTGGACGAAGTCTCAGCTGTTGGTGAGAAAAGTGGAATTTTTGGGCCATGTCATCGAGGAAGGTGTAGTAATGCCATCGCCAGGGAAGACAGATGCTGTCATTAAATTCCCTGAGCCTAGAAATGAGAAGCAACTACACAGCTTCCTAGGACTCTGTTCCTACTTCAGAAAATTCATCGAGAATTATGCATTTATTGCTCAACCGCTCACCGATATGCTAAGAAAGGATGTGAAGTTTGAATTTAACGACGAGCACCGAATTGTATTCAATATGCTGAAGAAGAAGTTGACGAGTAAGCCTGTTTTGAAGATTTACAATCCGAAAGCTGAAACAGAGCTTCATACTGATGCCTCAAGCTTAGCCTATGCGGCTATACTAATGCAAAAGGATAGTAATGGAGAATTACATCCTATATACTACATGAGTAGACGAACAACTGATGCAGAAAGCAGATACACAAGCTATGAGTTAGAAGCTTTGGCTATAATTGAAGGAATAAAAAAGTTCAGACACTATCTCTTCGGGAAACGCTTCAAGATAGTAACCGACTGTAAAGCATTTCAGATGACGCTGAACAAAAAAGATTTGGCTATGTCCACAAAGGTTGCACGATGGATAATATTTCTACAAGACTATGATTTCACCATCGAACACCGTGAAGGTACTAAGATGAGACACGTTGACGCTCTAAGCCGAAACCCATACGTAGGAGCTATATTTTCAGACCTGCACAGTGATCTAAGACGTGCTCAAGAATGTGATGATGGACTACGAGCGATTATAGAGATTCTGAAGGAAGAAAAGCCCTATAATGACTTCTATCTGCATGAAGGATTACTTTGCAAGGGAATAGAGAGACGTCTGGTTGTACCACAGAATATGGAAATTGAAATCATAAGAAAAGCTCATGAAAATGGACATTTTGCTAAGAAGAAGACAATAGAATTAATCAGTAAAGATTACTACATTTCAAAGCTGGGAAAGAAGGTTGACGACTACATTGCTACATGCATACCATGCCTGTTAGCAACTAGAAAAGAAGGAAAACAGGAAGGATTCCTGAATCCCATAGAGAAAGGTGATACTCCGTTGCATACGCTTCATATAGATCACGTTGGACCGTTGACAGACACACGAAAGCAGTACAATCACATACTGACTGTCATTGATGCATTTACGAAGTTTGTTTGGCTGTTTCCTACGAAGAGTACGACTACACAAGAAGTTTTGAATAAAATGGAAATACACCAACAGAATTTTGGAAATCCAGCAAGGATTATTTCAGACAAAGGTACAGCTTTTACTAGCAATGATTTTGCACAGTATTGCGAACGAGAGAACATCCAGCACATAAAAATAACTACGGGTGTCCCAAGAGGAAATGGACAAGTAGAAAGAGTCCATCGAACGATAATCTCTGTGATTACAAAGCTGACTATTGAAAATCCGACTCTATGGTATAAGCAAGTTACAAGGGTTCAAAGAGCATTGAACAGTACTTACCAAAGAAGTATAAACACCACACCATTTGAGCTGCTGATAGGAACTAAGATGAGGAGAAAGGAAGATATTGAAATGTTGGATTTATTGGCACAAGAAGAAAGAAATAACTATGATCAAAATAGAGAAGAATTGAGAAAAAAAGCAAAACAACAGATATTAGAAATACAAGAAGAAAACAAGCATAACTATGATAAGAAAAGGAAAGAAAGCAGACAGTACAAAGAAGGCGATATAGTGGCTATCAAGCGTACCCAGTTTGGAACTGGCATGAAGTTGAAACCTAAGTTCCTAGGTCCATACAAAGTAACTAAGGTCAAGAGGAATAACAGATATGATGTGGAGAAGATTGATTCTCAGGCTGAAGGTCCTAACAAAACCTCCACTTCATCAGACCACATGAAAGCTTGGCCAGATTATGCCAGTGACTCAGAATGATTGCTAAGATGGTAGGTATGATTTGTTTATGATAAGAATGAAAGATGATGAATGATTGTTTGTTTTATTTTATTTTTTGTGTCCTGAAATGTCCTAATATTTTTGTAACATGCTTAAGTTTCCTATAATGTAAACATTAAGTTAGAGTTAAATAAAACGAACTGTGTTTATTTTCAAAAGTTTATTTCGTGTTAACAATTTATAAAGTCACATTGTTTGAAATTTTAAGACTAGTTTTATCTCTTAAGTTGTATACTTTATGATATAACATATGATGATGCTTAGTAACTAGTTTAGTAGTACTGTATAAGTATAGACGTGTCTGTAACATAGAATGTGTTTCTATGTTAACAACTTGTAACAAGGTGTTGTATTTTTTTTTGTTATGCTGTACGTTGTATATATGTATGCTGTATGTTGTATGTATGTATGTATGATGCTTGTCTGAGGACAGACAAAGGTCAGGACGGCCGAGTGTGGGATGGAACGGAACGTAAGTTGAATGTAAGATGAAGTATGAAGGAATTATGCGTAGAAGGGAACGATGGATGAAAGCGATGGAAGATGTGTGAGAGAGAGATAGAAGACGAATGGCTGACGACGATTACGACGACGAGTGTGCGATTTTTTGAATTTATTTTAAAAATATAAAAACGTGAAAGTATCTTTGTGTTTTACTGCCTCTTACATCCCACATTAATATAAATAAGAATAATATTGAATTTATAAGTATCTTAATTAGTTATTAACTTTCAATATTCTAATATTATTATTTTCCAGTTCTTCATTACCCTACAAGTAAGTACATACAAATAAAGTTAAATTTAAGTTTATCTGATTTAAAATGCCGTTTTGTGAAGTATGTGATTTAACTTTAAGTAAAAGACAGTGGGTTGGGCATTTACGAAGCAATTTTCATAAAAATAATGTTGCGTCACATTTTATCGATGAAAATGTACAGTTATTGAATACAGCATTCCGAGGTCGTATTGCAAGTTATAAGATCTTAGCGCCTGAGAACAGTGCAGAAGCTAGCACTTCCATGACGTTTCTTAATAACGTTCGTGAAAAAGTAAAATTACTAATAGACAAAGCGTTAAAAGTTCATACTAACGTGAAAGTGAACTTTGAGTTATTTTCAATGTTTTTTATGTTCAAAAATGATAGTCAAGAGATGAAATCTTTCGGAACAAAAAATTTTACAGTTCATTTCAATTATAAATTTGATAAAATTTACTCAGACGTAGAAAGCACATTGATACAAAAAATGGAAGAGTTTCAGGAAAGAGACAGTGGTTGGACTTTTTTGCATAACTGTCATCTTGAAATTAATATCAATAAGTACCAACCTCTCAGCGGATCTAAATTTGTATCATTACCCAAATATATAAAAAATAAAAAAGCATGTTTAAATATTCAAAATGATGATGAATACTGTTTCTTGTGGAGTGTCACAGCCGCTTTGTATCCTACAAAACGACACCCGGAACGTGTAACATCATACCCACATTTTCAAAGTGTACTGAATATCAAAGATATGACTTTCCCGGTCAATTTCACAGATATAGCTATTTTTGAGAAAAACAACCCTCATATAAGTATTTATGTGTATGGTTTAAAGAAAAACAAATTTATAATCGGGCCGTTGTATAAATCAGAGTCAGATTCGCGTAGTTCAAAGCGTGTACATTTGTTGCTTATCGAAAATGACAGTTCCCATCATTACTGCTTGATTAAAGATTTACCTCGTCTTGTCAGGAGTCAAATAACAAAACATCATGGAAAAATATTCTTTTGTGAATCTTGTTTGTTATTTTTTCCTTCAGAAAATGAAGTTAATGAACATATGTGGTGGAGTCGTTACTTTGCTACCCGATAAAGGATCTGTGCTACAGTTCAAAAACTATGAACGGAAGCAAAATATACCATACGTTATATACGCAGACTTTGAAACTATGCTGCAACCTATTCAAGGTTGTGAGTCAGATCCAAACTCACCAGGCACTTGTGATTTACAGCGACATGTACCTGTTGCATTTGCCTACAGTATTATTTGCACTGATGATGAAACACAAAATAGTTTTGTTCATTATCGTGGGGACGACTGTGTCTCTAAATTTATTAGTTGTATTAGCAGGGATGCAAAAAAAATAAATTCAATTTTAAATCATACTGTACCAATGATTTTTACAGAAGAAAATGCAATAAGTTTTGAGAATGCTACGCGCTGTCATATTTGTGATCATCTTCTATGGAACGATAGAGTGAGAGATCACTGTCATATCACAGGTCGTTACCGCGGTGCTGCACATCGTCATTGCAACTTGCAATATAAAACTCCTAAATTCATCCCTGTGTTCTTTCACAATCTTTCTGGATATGATTGTCATCTTTTCATAAAAGAGTTAGGAGAGTTGCCTGGCAAAATAAAAATTATACCTAAAACTAAAGAGAACTATATTTCTTTTTCAAAATTTTTACCGATTTCAAATGAAGAATATGTTCAGTTACGTTTTACGGATTCATTCAAATTTTTAGGTACCAGTTTAGAAAATCTCGCTAAATCAATGTCAAAGAACGATTTTGTAAATTTGCGCTCTTGGTTTCCTGATGATAATGAGTTTAATTTACTAACACGTAAAGGTGTATATCCTTACGATTACATGACCAGCTGGAAAACATATTCAGAAAATAAATTACCATCGAAAAAGCACTTTTATAACGCGTTAACTAATGAAAATATTAGTGATGATGATTACAAACATGCACAGTTGGTTTGGTCTCAGTTTCACATAAAAGACTTAGGCGAATATACTGACCTGTATCTGAAAACCGATGTTTTGCTACTAACTGATATATTCCAAAATTTTCGAAAAACGTGTAAACGAAACGACACTATGGTCTTGACCCAGCATTTTATTTAACGGCTCCGGGTTTATCGTTTGATGCAATGTTATTAAAAACCGGAGTTCAACTTGAACTGCTCGATGACTTGTCCATTATTAGAATGATTCAACGTGGGATAAGAGGAGGACTTTGCGCTTGTTCTCATAGATTTGCAAAAGCTAACCATAAATACATCGCTGATTATGATCCAACACAGGAAAATGTATTCGTTCAATATTTTGACTGCAACAACCTCTATGGTTTTAGCCTTTGTCAATCCTTACCACACTCAAAGTTTAGGTATTTGGATGAACGCGAAATCAATGAGTTAAAAATAACACAAGTGCCTGACGATGCGGATCATGGCTACATACTTGAAGTTGATTTAATATACCCTGAACGTTTACATCGCGAGCATAATGACTTTCCATTCTGTCCTGAGAAGTGTATTCCACCTCGAGGTAAAAATGAAAAACTAGTTGCTAACCTTTATAACAAATATAACTATGTTATTCATTATGTCCATTTGAAAAAATGTTTGGAACATGGTTTATTATTAAGCAGAATTCATAAAGCAATTACATTCAAACAAAGTGCCTATTTAAAAAAGTATATCGATTTGAATACGCAGCTTCGACAAAAATCAACGACTGCGTTTGAACAGGATTTTTTTAAATTGTTAAATAATTCTGTTTTCGGAAAAACACTTGAAAATAATGAATCGAGAGTAAATATACACTTGGTTAATCAATGGAATGATAATAATAACAAAACAAAAAAACGAACAAGTGCAGACAGATTGATTGCTAGTCCACATTTCCACAGCGTCTCTGTATTTAGTGAAAATTTAGTAGCGATTCAACTGAAACAAGAAGAAATTATTTTGGATAAACCAATTTACATAGGGTTTTCAGTATTGGAACTCTCCAAAACTCATATGTATAACTTTCACTATAACATAATTAAACCGTTTTATCAAAATCGTGTTCAGTTATGTTATACGGACACTGACAGTTTTGTTTACATAATAAATACCAATGATTTTTATAAAGATCTCAAATATCACCTCTTATGTTATTTTGATACAAGTAATTACAATCCTGAAGAATACAATTTGCCTCTGATAAACAAAAAGGTTCCAGGACTTTTCAAGGACGAAATGGGAGGACAGATTATAACAGAGTTTGTGGGCTTGAGATCAAAACTATATTGTATTAAAACACAAAATAAAGTTATCAAAAAAGCTAAAGGGATTAAATCGTGTGTAGTACGTGACTTAAATGTTTCAGACTATGAAAACGTACTTCACAACAAAAGTGTAATACGTAAAAAAAATATTTTATTTAGATCAATTAAACACGAAATATTTACGAAAAGTGTTAATAAAATTGCACTATCAAGCAACGATGATAAAAGATACGTTACCTCTGATAACATAAGTACTATTGCCTGGGGTAGTAAATTAATTATTTAAATTGTTTAATCATAAGTTAATAAACCTGTTTTATGTAATATGCATCATAGATTTTATAATAAGTAATCATAAGTATAACTTAAGAATATTTTAGTTAAGATACGTTTATTAAGACCTAACTGCTGTATATATTTATTTAAATTTAAATTTAATTTTATGTACTAGATATGTAGAGTACAACTTTACAAAATAAAAATATAATATAATAAAATCATTTCGTTTTCATTAATAACTTAAAGTGTACCTACTACGCAACATCCGGTTACACGCCACATACTGACTACATGAGGCTCGTAGGCCTAGAGCGCAGTAACGGAGGTTATTCAACCTCAACATATTATCCATACTAGCCGTACATATTTGCATTATTTAGGTTACTGATTTGCTGCGTTGCATTTTCAACTATAGAAATATCAATAAATGAAGTCAATCAACTTACTACATTTCATTTTTATTTAACTTAGTAGTTGCTATTGCCCCGGCTCCGCCTGCGTGGATATAATTTTATGACAGTGGAAATGGTTTTATGAGTTCCGGATGATGATCGCCGACATCCGCTAGGATATGGCACCTCGAGAAGAAGGAAATCAGTTTCTCCAAATAAAAGAAACGATGTCTATTCTCAAGATGTATTAATTAATATCTTTCTTTCTATCTCCTTACGTTTTATCAGAGACAAGGATTTATCATAAAATTTGAAAAGCGATAAACAGTCAGGATTAGTTTCATAAAATAATATTAAATCTTAAAGTTTTGGTCTGAAAACAAACAGACAGACAGGCAGAGTTACTTAAGAACTTAGTTTTACTACAGGCCAATCAACTTGCTACCTTGCATTTTTTGAAGACCATGCTATATTGCTTACATAGAAAAAAACTGTAACATTTACATTTAAAAATATATAATCAGTAATCACACATGATAATGCAACGTGAATAGAAGTCATGTCAGCAAAAAACATTTACGCAACATTTCATATAAAATAAACTAATAATGAGTGAAGTAACTATCCCGCTACCATTCAAGCAGACTACTTCTGTCAACAAGCAGTTCTTAGCACCTTAACGATATCATCTGCGAAGTTCTTGGATTGGATAACGCTATTAGCAATTGACTTTTAAGTGGTAAGTTTAAGTTTTGTAACTATCAATCTATCTTATATGTATAATAAATTCTCTGTTAACATAAATCTTATTAAACTTTATAATCTTTTCAGATAACAATGACTACAATGGATGAATCCTTATATTTTTTGGAACAAAACGCACAAGACCCACTTATTGGGCTGAACGAGCCTTGGAGCCCTGAGTTAGGAATGTTAACAACCAAGTCGAAAAAAAGGAAATCCAAACCCACTACGGAAAAGAACCAAGTGCCACAAGAAAAAAACAGTACCAAATGCCTCATCCGCTAGCCTCTTTCGTCCTGAACAACCAAGTGAAGAGAGGTCTTAAATTAATAAAAATAGAGGTAATAGACTTGCAGGACTCAGAAAGTTCTAGTAGTAGTAGTGAATGTGATAGTGGAAAAGTTTTATTAAGTGCTCAGTATGTGGTTAAGGACTGCATAGATGATGTGATGGATCAGACGGAATCTCTCATCACAAACATCTCAAAAAAAGTTTGTAGTTATAGCTTTTAGTTTAACTATGTTTTTATTATTTTGTATGTATACTTGATAAATTATTAAACTTGTTTATATATTTTTGTATTATAAAGTAGATATTTTATCAGCTTAATTTGTATATTTAGGTGATGGTTCATAATAAAAATTATACATATATTTAAAAATCATCTTTTTATTTACTCGTATTACAAAGAAAATTGATACATGTTATTATCTAAAAACCATTCTCTAATACATAAAACATTTTTTAAACAACAATGTCTTGTATGAAATACACAACTCAAAACAAAATCCTTACAATATTTTTTATGCAATAGATCTAACTTAGGACAACCTCGCTCTCCAATGTCTAAAGGCACACATTCTTCACACAGTTCTTTGATCCATTTAATTTTTTCAATACCTTTTACTAATACAGTTTTGTTTAATAATATTGGTTTAATAATTCTTTTAAATTCTTGAAAATCTATGTAACCCTGACTCCAGTAAATTCCTCTATTACGTTCGATCCAAGCGACAGATTTTCTTTCTTCAGTAGTCAATTTTTTATATGGATATGGGGGTTTTATAAGAAATACTTGAGTGCATCCATTAAAAGCTAAAGCAAATTCCTTGATAATAAACTCATTTTTTTTATTTTTAAATCCTTGTAGATCCACAATAAAGACATTCATGATAATTTTCGCACAATGTTGCTTAATGGTTTATATTCAATTACACAATCGTTTAAAATGAGACAGTATGCCGTGGTTAAGTCAGGAAATTCTGTGTTGCTCTCTAATTCTAATCGAATGTTTACAACAGGTCCAGTTTTTACGTTATCGTTTTGTCTAGAACAATCTATGACAAACAGAGGAGCCTTTTCTATAAATTCTTTTATGCTTAACAATGGTTCTGGTCGACGACCGTAATAAGACTGTTGAAATCTAACATACTGTTCATATAATAAAGCAATCTTGTTTTCAGAAAAATTTACGTTCATGTTTTCGTAGGGATAGTATGTAGAATTGAGAAAAACTTTTACATCGCGTAAATCACAATGATCGAATTGAGACATATCTTCACCCGAATTGTTTTTTCTGTTGGTTTGTAATCCTATGATTACGTACCTAGGTTTTTCAACTTGTGATGATGTTTTTATAGACCATGTGTGTTTAGTAGTTCTTGGTAACAGTGGATATTCGTATAAGTCCCAATTTCTGAACGATAACTGTATAGGTCGGTCTTTCTCTAACAGTTTAAGAAAGGTCACTCTTTCTTTGTCAGAAACTTTGACGTGTGGAACTCTCCAAACAATTTTATGTATTTCAATATCATCCACAACCTCACCAGTACTCAATTTAATTGCATTTAAATTAGTATTACTACGCAAAAGTACAAGTTCATGCTTACAGTTCATAAGAATACTTTTGTAATCCTCTGCAAAACCAAGAATATTTGACAGAGGTATTGATGCTGAAAAGCTTCCTCCGTATACATTTTTAGTTCCATTGATATCCCATCCCCAGACTTTTGACATTTTAGATTCAGTTTCATTCATTGATATTAAAGATTTTATTGTAGTTGTAATGCCTGCGTTTTTAATTTTATCTATTTCAATACCGTTCAGCTCGTATCGGATATCTTGAAACAAGTACAGAAGAGGATTATTCGTAAATTGAACACTAGATACCTTTTCCTTCGTTTCACGTTTAACAACTTGCACGACACCTTCCAAGTACAATGTGCTAGCTGACGGGAGAATATAGAGATCTTGTTGGTTGATCGGAATACGAATTTCATCATTTCTATTAAAACTTGTTACGTATGGTTTATATGAATGATATTCTATGCCTTCGATAGAATTATCATGAGTAGGAGCACTCATTATGTTTAACATACTCATTTTAACAATCCTATTTGTTTTAAAAATTGTTTGTTTTCAGCGGTTAATTTCAGTTTTCTATAAGTTGTTCCTCTTTTGAATATTTTGATTGAACTGATGTTTTTTGTATCTGTCTTAGAGTATTTATTGTAATCGATCATTTTTTCTTTAGGTGTAAATAAAGTTGAACCTCCTCTCCTCGTAAGTTAACTAAATTATTTCGAATGTCTAATATTCGTATATTTATACTATCAATACTGCTTCGGTTTACTGGAAAATAAATTATATTTTTTGGTATTTCTATTATTCGATAACCAGGAGGTACATTTGGTGCAAATTCATGTATTATATGACTGGATATTCCATTTATATATGATCCACTAACTAAATCACATTCTACTCGCACCACCGTCGTTGATAGAATGTTAACTGTGTTACATGATTCATGTATTTTATTTGCTTCCAGAACAATTTTTCCAAATCCTAAGAGATCTCCAAGAGAATTTTCTTTTTCGAAGTGAATATCTTTCGAACAATACAATTCAATTTTTAATGTGTTATTATTACAAGTCAACTTTAGATCACATCCTTTAATATTATTTTGTAAAAAATCGCAAATGTCTTGAAGTTCATAAGCACCTTCAGGTATTTCTATGATTTTGTTGTCATCATAATGAAATTGATTATTGTTTTTATCAATATTTGGTATAGAATTAAATGTTGATAAACATAGTAAAGCACAATCGTAATCACCTTCAAGTTCTAAAGTTGGTGAATAGTTCGTAGATAAAACTGATGTGTTACCTGTTATTGACAGAGTGAAAGTCATTTTGATAATGAAGCTAATAAAACGCCTGTACATTAATTTATATATTTATTCCAAAAATTAAACAGAAATTCTAAACATAAATGACCACAATTCACAGTATTTAAATCCTGATATCTATTATAATTATAGAACATATTACATTTTTTTAAATATCGTGACAATTCTAAAGGGGGTTTGAGATCACCAAAGCTATCAAAATATTCACAATATTTTTTTATTTTTATATATGCCACCCAATGAGTACCTGGATTTTTAGATACGTCCAAGTTAACAATTCCACATTCGATGAGTTTAGGTTTCCTCGGTAATGAGTCTTTCATAAAAACACCTCTAAAATATGGGATCTTACTACCATACTTCAGGATATCAATGTTGGTAAGAGCTCTATCAGGTAGCATCACACTTAGTTTTTTGAAGAATTCAAAAACAAACCGTTACCTTTTTTGTAAGGTTTAATATACAAGCCTTTGCCCAACGCAATTGATTCCATACTTTTGTTATGCCTCTTTGTTTCTTGAAGATTTTTCTGGGCTGTTTTATAATCATTTACTGCTTTTGCAATGCCTGCAGCTCCACCAGCCAATGATCCTAATGCTGACAATCCAGCAAATATAGGAATTAAAGGTAAAACACCACCTGTTTTTGGTAGTGGTATTATTCGAGGAACTGGTATGTTATGATGTTTTTTAACTAATTTCTTCGCAGCCGACAACGCCATTCTTATTGTTGAACTATTTTCTTTAGGTTTTCGTTTCTTTATTTGTTTTTGCACTCTTGACTTTAACGTGTTAAAAGATTTTACACCGGATCCAGTTTTTAATTTAGTTTTCATTACTTTACTAACCAACCAGGAAGCAAGCTTTTCTTGCTTTCCTGCATCTTTAGACTTTAATCGTTGTTTGGCCATATTCATCAAATGTAAATCGGCTTTATGTCTATTTTCTAAATCTCTATCTAAATATGCAATATCGTGATTCATGCAAGCTTCGTCTAATTTGTTTATTCCTTTATCACCACGTGCTAACCGCTTTTGTAGTTTTGTTCCTGGACCACAGTAATTGTATCCAGGTAAATGTAATTCAAACGGAAGATTATTAATGATGTTATTAACAAGTCCTTCTCCTTTCATCTCACAATGTAAAATGATAAACTACGTTAAGTAACTAAGGATTTATTACTGATCCAACTATTTTCATCGTTACTCAGACCTAACCATTTCACAAATAGTTTATTGCCTTTCTTTTTAACTACTTTTTCAATTAAGTAAATATTAGGGTAGTTCGTTTTTTGCAGTTCTTCTTCATAAAACGAACCTAATATTGTCTGGTTATGTTGATCTTTAATATAATATGTAACGGGAACAGTTTTGTTAACTTGATTTATTGTAAATAATTCAGTTGACCAATTGGGAGTATAACCTTTATTAAAACAACCTTTGTACTTGCTTATACGAACACAATCACCAACTTTAAATTTGCTTTTTCTTATTTTATATCTTAGCTTTTGGGATGCAATTATGTTTTTTAACACTTTACTTTGATTTATCATATTAACATCAACAGGTTTATATTTTGTTGTACTGTGAATAGTATTATTATATTTTCTGACAACTTCTTTTAAAGGTATACCTTTCCACTTGTAACTTCCATGTGTATTAAAATATTTATATAATTTGGTTTTTAATGTTTTGATTAGTCTTTCTGCTATGGAAGCTTTCTTTACAGAAAATGATGAGTAATGATTTACATTGTTGCATTTCATACATTTTTCAAACAAATCATTATAAAATTCAGTACCCATATCTGTTTGTAAATTTGATGGTTTACGATTATTCTCTCGCAGTATACTTTCAAAAGCATCGGTAACGTCTTCTTTTGTTTTACGTTTGACCGGTACAGCCCATGCATACTTAGAGAAGCAATCTATTACAACCAAAATATATTTAAAACCATTATTGTCTTTACTTAAATTCTTGAAATCAATTAGATCTGCCTGCCATAAATCATCAATTCTCTTAAGTATAACTGATCGACGATTATAATTCTTTCTAGCTGTCTTATGCAATTCGTCAACAACTTTTTCTTTGCTCATTTTGAACAAAACACGCGTCGTACTTTGAAAGTTGTTTTGAGCTGAATACTATATATATTTATGAAGGTTTTGTTTTTAATGAATCTATAAGTGAATTCACATCATACTTCATATAGTATTTTTCTTTTAAGTAATTAACCATTAGTTGAAATATTTCCGTTTTCAGTTTATCTAACTTTAAATTTATTTGATCTCTAGTGTAATATTCTTTAATGGAGTTATCTATGTATTCTTTATTAACAGCATCATCTGGAGATAAAGGCACTCTCAAACCTGTTAATCGAATCTTGTTTAGATTATATTCCTCATCAATCAGTTTAAGTACATTATCCATTCTGACTGGGTTCGATATTCGTAATCGTTTATGTACGTGATGACCAAATTTATCAATATTCATTGCTGTTGTCAGTGAAGTATCAAGTTAAAATGAGTTAAATATTTTTTGTTTAATGTATTTAACAATTTATGATACCACTTTCACGTAACTCTTCAAGGATTGATATTATTTCGTTATCTAGACCTGTATTGCCTGCATTTTTAGAAGCCAATAATAATTTTAATCTCTCAACTAACTCATTTGGATCATTCCAATACACATAATCACATTTTTTTTGTATTTTTTTCTTAGTTAATACACCAGATCCTTAAATTTATGTTAAATTTATGCTTACGTTACCTGAACCTTTTTTCAAATTAAAAAGGGGTTTAATTACGTTTAAATATTTTCTACCTTTGTTACTTTTAATTGGTTTATTAGGATCAAAATCGCGTCGATGTGCATTGGTGTCTGTCAGCATTAATTTATAATTTTTTAAATCATCTTCAGTTACATTTGTTAAATCTGGGTTTTTTTTAAACAATAACTCTTTTAATCCATCTGTTAGTTTATAGTTCCGATCAGCTATAGAAATAATGTTATCATTATAGTTAACGTTATTTGTACCCATCATCAGTTTACCTTTATCATTCCGTACTCCATACAAAACATTCTCAAAAATTTCAGGAGACATAGACCACGATGATGAGTTTTTTGCTAAATCGTTTTCCGACTTAGATGATCGAAATGATGAATCGTTGGTCAAAATGCTACCAGATTCAGAGTCACACTCTTCAACATCACTTTTAAGTGTATCTTCCTCTTGTTTAGCATATCCTAATGCTGAATCAACTTTCAATGTTTTCTCCCAATCTTGATTAGAAATGTTTTTATTTACACTAACCATATGATGAAGTGGATCTGTAATAGGTTTGAAAACGGTTTCCAGAACTTTTTCCTGATCATTTTCGATTTCTCGCATCATTTTAACCTTTTTTTTAACTGCTTCGGCAGCTTTAACTATTTCGTTTTTCAAAGATTGTTCCGTTGATGTATTCATTTTTGAAAACAATGTATTATTATTATTATTAGTTATTACAAAGCCAAGAATCAAAATGTAATGACAGATTTTTTTATTTAACCAAACCTTTATATGCTACTCAAACATCACAAATGTATCAAACATTTTTCTATAACATCCATTGTTTTTAGCACAGTCCTTATTTATTACCAAGTAATTATAAGGTTCATCCCATATTTTAGAACATAGTTCTCTAAACTCTAACCATGACATATCAGTGTTTACGTGTTCATCATACACATGTTTTAGATTAACTTCGTCTTGTTTAAAAAGAACCAAAAGATTTGCGTTATCTCTAACAAGCTGTTTTGGAATTTTTGAATATGTTTGATTCAGATAGAAACTATCAATGTTTCTGTGTCTACCCATTGCAAAATAATCTCTCATGTTACTTTGATTTTCACATGCAACATCGTCAAATATTATAACAGAATTCGGTTTAGCACTAAGAGGACTAAGAACATCTTCATTGTCACGGAATTTTTCTATAGATGTTTCTGGCACCATTTTTAAAACATTTTCTAGAAAAATGTATTTAGGTTGATGAAGTGTTTTAGAGTACACGTATACATTTCTAAAGTGTAACCCATTTTCGTGTAAAAGAAGCCCAATAACTAAATTAGTCTTGCCACAATTGGAAGGCCCACAAATTAAACAACGGATTGAATTAGGTAAAAGTTTACCGTGTCGTAAATTTTTTGTTTCTGTATACGAACATATTTTTTCAACATTTAGTGAGCTTGGTTGTTTTATAAACTTCATTTCAATGTACAAACTGTCCGATAGTTGTGTAATTAATGATTAAAATAAAAACGAATAATTATATTTATAATTTAAGTAATAACAAGGTTTTTGAAAAAAGGTAGGAACTAAGTAAATTCAATAAATACTGTTACTTATATTAAACAGAGTTTATTTTCCTTGTAGAAGTAAAATTCATACATCAAGCTTATTATTTTCATTTATTGTGTGTATAAAATTCCAGTAGTCATCATTGTGATTCCATCCTTTATCTAAAACATTTGGAACCCCATTATGATGAGATTTTGTAGTCCGATGAGTTGGTTTGATGTGAATACCCTTTCTTCCATGGTAATCACAAAACAGCGGATAATTATGATGCTCAAGTATACTCGAGGGAATCACCTTTGCTGGTACGTACATACAACAACTATAACAGAATCCATATACGTAAGACCACCATTTTCCATCTCGCTTTACAGTAAAAGTAATCCAGCTTGTATGATTATTCATATTATTTTTTCCTGATTGTTCTTTTAAAATTGTTAATAGATTTGTTGGCAGCTAAAATACGTCCTTATCAAACTAATGTCAAATTAGATATAAATAGAAAACATAATGTATTAGGTCAAAGACCTATTGGTTATAATAAACAGTACCTAACCTAATGTTTTATGTGACCGTACTCAATATGCTGATTTAACAACTTATAAACACATACCTAAATATGCATGACCAAACGATGATTATCATTTATTGAGACGAATGTAGGCATAATTAAGGTATAGTATCATACCTACTACTTTGAAGGCGTAAACGCTATTCAATCAGCAACACGACTCCCTTCATTATCATAAAGTACTGTAGAAAACAACATAATAATTACAAAACAACTGGAAACTGAACTAACAAAAATATTGGGAAGTCTGTCACACCTATCGTGAGAGAGGGTGAATTTTAATTCACCCGAACGAACGTAGGTGAGGCAGACTTCCCAATATTATCCTACTTATGTTATGTTATTTTAATCGGCTGTATTTGTTGCTTCCATATATGTGTGTATTTGCTGAATAAACATATTTCTTTTCTATTCTATATCAAGTACAAACTTTTTCGTTAGGTTATGCCTAATAACTTTTCTTCTGCACGAGATCCAGGTGAGCTATCATACAAAAAAAGTTAGTACTTTGTGTTACCTATTTTACGATATAGGTCACAATGCGTTACAAGTGTTACAACATATGGGCCAAAATCGCCCATTCTCCTTTCAAACATTTTTAGAACAAAATTCCGTTTTTGACATTTGATAAAAAAAGTAACTGAAAATGACTAGCAGTCAACTATCGGATTAAGTTATAATCTTTTATCACAATGTAAATACTAAGTGATATAAGAACTATTTAAAATACCGTTTTGTTTAGAAAATTAACATAGCTATAGTAAAAACGATGTTTTATCCTATATAGTATGTTAGTTAATAGGTTAATAGGGTAAATCGCACCCGCGTTGTGCGTCTTCTGAATTCAGTCTTAGGTCACGAGCATACACAGAACGAAAATAGTTCTTCAATCAAAGAAACTTATTTCAGTCAAGAGATTTCCAGTTTCCTATATAAGGAAAAAATAAATTACTCGGATTAAGACATAAAATGTTTCAAAGTTTATCATTTAAACGAACCAACTAAATACTCGAAACAATAGCATGTGGACTCTTTTTTTAAAAAGTATATTACTCATTCCAAGAGCGTAACGATTTTACATCACACAATTATCAATCAGGTGTAATTTGATACATTCTTCGATTAAAATATATTATTTTTAGTTTCAACATTTGTTGGTACTTAGATGGAGAAGCAGACGTTCTTGAATCAAGAGGTTTCGATTCTAAATTTGAAAAATGATATTTGTTGAATTGAAATTTAAGGCTTTTTCTAAGATTACGATGATTTTCCGTCCAAATATTTATCTACATGACACCAATAACTTTATTTCTTGGATTTAATATGTTTCTATTTCATGGTAAGATTGACTATTACTCTCAGATAATTATCTGTTATTTAAGCTAAGATTTTTAAATCTTTTGTATTAAAGTGAAAATTACTTGATATGAGAGATTCGCATATTTCAATTAAATTTTATAATTATTTAAAGAAAATTTTATTTTATACAGGGTGTTAATTTGGTCGCAGATTTCCGATCTAGAGATTAAATTATTCAAAAACTGAAGAACTTCTCAAAAAATACTTTTAACACAAACTTTGACGGCTAGTACAAGTAGTTTATGTTAAAAGTATTTTTTGCGAAGTTCTTCAGTTTTTTGAATAATTTAATCCCTGGATCGGAAGTCTGCGACCAAATTAATACCCTGTATAAAATAACATTTTCTCTAAATAACTATAAACTATAAAATTAGTGTGTTGATTATTGTGCAGAGTGTTGAGTGAGAAGAAGAAGTTGTTCTATTTTTTGGATAATATCACTACTAAATAGGAAGTCTGTAACAAAATTAACACTCTGTCTTAAAATATACAATTATTTTTCACAACTATTATCGTGTTTATATGATCAGCATTTTCAACTTGGCAAATACAGAATCTTTCACTTATATTTTTTTTTAGGACTCGATAATTTTATAGTTAAAAGTACTTATAAAGTTCCAGTTTTTTTTTTATTTATCAAAAATAATAAAACTTATACCTAAAAACATAACAAAGTAAGTATCTACGAAAGTATACAATTCAAAGACTACCAAATCCACAGCCAGCAGTAAGCTTAAAATTAAAAAGATAAATTGTTGTTCCGTCAACTGAGCTAAGTGACATAGGCAACTGGTTACAATAATTTCATAGAGATACCAACTTTACTTCATCACTAATTTCGACGTGATATGTTTTGAAATGGTTATTATAGCCACAGATTCGTAACTTGTAGCATGAAAATGATATCGACTTTAAATTTTTGGTTTTGATGAAAAAAAATTATTACAAAAAACTTTTAGAAAGATGGTTTCTCTACTTATTTTTCAACCTTATTATTTGCCTTGTTCTGTTATAGTTCTCAGTAGGACATTGTATGCATAGTTATTAATTTTATGAGCTAAATCAAGATTCTAGATGTAACGCGTATTTTTAACATTTTTATTTTCTTTTGACACTCAGGACAATGCATTTCGATAGCTGCTTTGAGTTAAAGTAAATGTCCAAAACAAAATGACGATTAAGATTAAAACAAATATAAATATACGCTAACTTAATGAGGGAAGCGTGCAGACAACAGTGACTTAACAATAAAAATGACTGCCTACAGATTTAGGATTTATATAACATGAGCTGGCGTAATGTCATAGCAAGTCGTAATACCGTAAATTTTGTACGATAAGGTACAAGTGTGACGTTGCTTTGGGTAATTTACATGAAAGTCATGATTCATTTAAAAGAAGGTCGAATCCCTTTGCGGTGGTCCTCTGAAGCTCATATTTGCCAGATTTCTCCTTTTGTTTTTTGATGACATTGTCGATCTCCAGCGTTCTGAAAACGATTACTTTATTAGCCATAATATGATAAATTATCTAAATTCAATCAAATCGTAAAATAGAAGAGCATAGTATGTATAATAATAGATAATATCTATCTATTATATAATTTATAATAGATTTTTAAATATTCAGGTAAAAATTGCTTACATATTTTTGAACAATGAGTCCTTCTATAGATTCTGAACTTGAAAATGTTATTTTTCCTGACAGTCTTCTCTGGGGTGGAACTAAGTAGTCCAGTTGTACAGGGTAATTTGAAGAGTAATTTTTATCTGAAATCAATAAAATTAAATATAATAAAAAATACCCTGAGACAAGGAGCCCTTGGCAATACCGTAAGTAGCACTGTCAAGGGCTTCCATGCTCCCTCATCTATATAATTATCTACCAAGTAGGTAGGTAGACGATATTAAAAAATAAAAACAAAACAAAAAACGACAAAAAGGAAATGACAAAAGTACGAAAAGACAAAAGAGAATCAAAAAGTTTAAAATATGTTAGATTCTTACCATGGTCTTCAATGTTTCCAATATTTGTAATGCATTTTCATTTGTAAGTTGACTTTGCTTCAACTTTAGGAGCTTGACAAACAAGGGTTCCCAATATTTGTAAAAAAACAAAACCTGTTCTTTGTACAAAGATAAATCTGAAATAACATTATTAAACTTACATGGGTTTGATCATAGTTCAAAAGAAAATCAAAATTTAAAACTTCATACATAATCAGTCCTGATGGATGTATAAATTTTTGGTCATCACAGGGTGCATGCAAACTGGGTAGGTATACTAACCCCTTCACTACAGTAGCAGTTTAAGAATATCCTGTATTCTGTATATTCAGACACACTTTTTGTAACAACGCCTGTATAGTGTTTATTACCAACATAAATGACCTTTTACATTTTTATTCGTGAACAGTTGAAAGTTTTGAATTGGTATTTCAGCTTTTTTTTTTCATTTAATTACCACCTCTTCCCAAGGCTCGTTATTTCTATTCAGCCATAATACATATTCTGATGTATCTGAAATTACATAAGTTGCATTAATAAAGTCAAAGAGTTGATAGACGGTTTACATTGAGCTGTGTTTAACTGTACTAATATAATTTAGTTGATTAAATTCTCACAAGTTAAGAGGTTTCATAACTTTTAGCATTTTTTTGATAATTTAAAAGTCAAATATTGTGCAGCAGCTGATGGCTTATGATTATGATTGGCCGTCATACGCTATACAGCAGTCGGGTTTGACTACAGCCTGGCTTCATCCAGGGGGAGTGATGCACTAACAACTAGCTACATAACGATGGAACGGTTTCTTCGAAGTCATTGGTTCAGCTCAGGATGTATGACCAGGAATTTACTTGAGTATAAAACTGCAGTCCAGACACTGCAACACAGTCCGTGCAGTATGATGCTCTTGCTCCACCTGGGTTTTATTGCGCTAATACTGTATTCGTCCTGCTCGTGGTTCTGCCTTGATAGCATGGTTCTATCTCCGTTGGAGCAAGACAAATACATCATAAGCAGGACAATTTACGCGCTAGGACGCAGGTGGAGCAGAAGCATGACTGCATAATTTCTACTGCAAGTGGATGGACAGCTGTCTTAAAGCTCAGGAGGACACATCCCCGCAGATACGACAGCTTGGTTAGGGTGTAGAGTAAAAAAGGGGCCCAATGATGAAAATCAAAAATATTAAGCCAGCATTCGTAAAACAAAAGTTGTTCAGTACGATGAGTAGAATTCCCAGTTAACGGGTCCTACACCAATTTTGTTACACCCTGTATATGTATGTATGACAATAAAACTGCACAGCTCACCTCACTACTGTGAGACGAGACAAAGTCCATACGTTTAGGACTGTCATAAATAAATAACTTACGACTTTTATTGAAATGAACTTTACAAAACAAATATTTAACCCATTGACCGCCACGCTTCCTCTAATGTCGTATCCGCAGGGTTTGGGGATCGTGTGGTCACGAATCGTGACCATCATGAGGTCAAATCATTGAAAACGAGCCAGCCAGTAACCAGCGGAGTAGGCAGCTTTTTAATCAGTAACTGGACTTACCGCGAAATCTTTCAATTACATCTTGGGGAGTATCCCACGACGCAAGCAGTGTATTTAGAAGTCTCATCCATTTTCTTCAGTGAGGGTTCTTCAATTCATAATTCACTTCAATCTATCAATTATTATACTAATAACAAACTATTACATGACAAATCAAGTTTGCCGCCTTGTACGGACGAAAAGCGCGCGGTGCAGAGTAAAGGGTTGCCAGTTATTTTATCTTTTTTTACCCATTTTTTTATTTTGACTTCAAAACTCTATTTTTTACCAGCATAGGGCATAGCCAAAAGGATGGGTTATTATACGTTATCTCATACCCTATGTACGTATGAATGAGGAAGAAATCGTTCATTGCCCGCGGCAGATGAATCTACTGAACAAATTTTGGCAAACGAGATGTCGAGATCGAAAGTTCCTAGCTAGGCTTTAAACATACAGGATATTTAAAAAGTGCATTTGAAATTTGGTAATAATAGTGACTCATGAAACTAAACAACTTTCCCCAAGGAATCTATACTCTGTTCGCAAAAAATTTTGGACTTCTCATACAAAATTGGCGGATTGGTTGATCAATTAGTACGACGAGTCAAAAATATTTTTTGCGAATTGAATATAGGTTCCTTGAGGTAAGTTGTTCAGTTTCAAGATTCGAAGCCGTGGTCAAAAATTTTTCACGTATATCATAAGGACCCTATATATCATCACTGTGAGTGAATTTCAGAAAGAATGGTGGAAGGTAAGCGTCATAATGTAAAACCATGAACCCTAAATTTACTCAACGAAATCCTGATAAAAGCGAAGATGGCTCATCAGAGTGGGACAGGTTTGACGATCAATGGAAGGAGGTGGCTCGGGATAGAGATGCGTGGTGAAATCGAGGGGATGCCTTTGCTCAGCAGTGGGATAGTGTAGGCTAGTGAAAAAAAAATGAAAAATCATATGGACAGAGCTCGGCTCATTCTTGATATTATCCGGTAGATCTATTTGCACTTTTAACATTTTGCTCTTTAACCATATTTTTGAACACTTAATCATTTTGCACTTTTAATTACTATTTAAAAACAGGCGCAGCGAAAATGTGTTTTTATATATAGTTAAAATTTTTACCTCTGTCAATTCAGGTATTCAGGTATTGTTTAATAAATAAAAAATTAACCTTTAATAATTTAGTTATTATGAGAATTAAAAGGAAAAATATATAATTAATTTACATTTGTTTAATCAAAAATCCCGAACAACGTGGAGGTAACAGTACAGAACATCTACGGAAAACTGCTGTCATCGACACAGAACTATCCAGACTGAACATCGCCTGTTGCGTTTTTTAAGAGACCAGACTCCTCGATGAAGGATCTTTGCGAGAGGCTTCTTACACATTTTTTTTTATGTCATAGGTGGCAAACGTGCATGCGGATCACAAGCGATTTTTCTGGAAGGGCAAAGATCCCGCTGCCGTGCGTGAGCACAGAGTTGGCTTCGCTATCAGAAACGACTTACTGAAGTCCATCGAACACCCTCGTGGCATATCGGAACGTGTAAAGGTGTTGGGTTTAAGAAGCAGTTGCAGTTTTGTCACGACAATATCCGCCTATGCTCCAACACTTACATCAACTGATAAAACTAAAAAGCAGTTCTTTGACCAACTGGCCGACGTGACACCGGGAGTGATCACCTGTTGATTTTGGCCGATTTCAATGACCGATAACTCAGCAAGATAACTCAGCATGGCCTGAATATACTGGTGACCACGGCTTTGGCAAACTAAACGATAACGGCCAACGCGACGTTTACTGAAATTTCGCTCTAAACATCTGCTGTGCATAACCAATACCTACTTTAAAGGCAAATTATCGCGAAAAGTTTACTGGAAGCACCCGCGTTCAGGACACTGGCATCAACTGGATCTAGCCCTTACCAGGAAAAGAGACTTCCGCGAGATTCTCCATACGCGATACTTTCACGGTGCCGATTGCGACTGCTTTGGTGGTGACGAGCGTCAATTTCGCTCACAATAATATCCATTCGTACGAACCACCCGGCAGGAAGAAATTTAACTTTAATCATGCAGGTCCAAAAGTTTGAGGAAATGGTAAGAAGTGAAACAGCGCATCAGTTACAGAGGAGTGGAACAAAGTTAGAAGACTCCTAACAGACACGGCAGGTATGGCTTTCGGATACCAGAAGAACAGAAATCAGGACTGGTTTGCCGAAAATCTTGAGCATTTATGTATAACCTTTGCTCGACATAAAGCGTAAAACCGCTAGAACCCCGGTCTCGATACGCAGCAAGAGCTTCGAGAGGCCAAAGCAGCTCTTCAGCGAAGCATACGTTACTATGCTAACGCGTATTGGACTGGGCTTTATCGCAGGATACAGTCGTTTGCAGATACCGGGAATCTAAGCATAAAGCGGGCTATAGAGCCTATTTCCAAACAAACAGCCCCTCTAAAGGAAGTGGATGACACGGTTATCAGTGACAACCTTCGCAAAATGGAACGCTGGATAGAGCACTATACCAGTCTCTACTGTCGGAGGCTGTAGTAGTAGTAGTAGTAGTAGTGAAAGTATGCCCAAATTGGCTACCTGGATCGAGCTAGGTGACTAACCTACCGTTGAGGAACTATACCAGGCTGTTGAGCAGATGAAACGCGGCAAGAGTCCTGGCAGTATCGGCACCCAAGCCGATATAGTAAATCTCAAGTGCTTATTGCCAATCCTGCACAATCTGCTGTGCAAGTGCTGGGAAACGGGGCCAGATGGAAAGGTGACCGCGGCGATTGTAACTGTCACCGTGGAATTTCTGTTCTAAGCATAGTCGGAGAGTTATTTGAACGTCCTATCTTAGTATGGCTCCAAAAGCTTGCTGGACACGTTTATCCTGAGGTTCAGTGCGGTTTCCACCCCCAGCGCTCCACAGTAGACATGATTTTCACACTTCGTCAGTTCCAGGAGGAGTATAGAGAGCAGAAAACCCCACTATTCATGGCGTTCGTGGACCTCAACAAGGCCTTCGACGCCGTGAGCAGAGAGGGCTTGTATACTGCCATTGAACGCATTAGGTGTCCACCGAAATTCTTGAGCCTTGTGAAATCGCTTCACGAGGAAATGAAAGGTATAGCAAGACAGCAGTCTTTGATGGTGAAACATCTAAGCCGTTTGACATGCGTAGAGGTGTTCGTCAAGGCTGCGTATTAGCTCCTACCCTGTTTGATATTTTATTTTCGATGCTTAAAGATAAAGAAACATTTATTTAACAAACAACACACAAAAAAAGAGAAAAATAACTTAATAAAAACAAGCACAGTCAAAAGAATAACACAAACAAACAATGCTTCTGAAAACTGCTTTCGGCGAAGACCAGCAGGCTATTCACCTATATTTTTAATATCTCCCTACTCAAATTTTAGAGGAACCGTGAACATCTTTTCGTTGACAGCCTTTTGTTTGCTGACGATGCAGCCTTCACTGCGAGTACGGCGAGCGAGCTCCAGTGTATCATGGACAAATTTTCCCAAGCCGTTGCTTTGTTCTCCATGTCCATAAACACCAAAAGACGGTAGTGCTTTTTCAAGGTTGTGAAAATCCGCAAGCTATTTTGCTGACAAGTCTTGTTACCTTGGATCAACCGTGTCAAACAATCTCTCACTCGATGTGGAGATCGACATTCGTATTGGCAAAGCAGCGACCACGTTTGGGTAGCTGAGTGCAAGAGTATGGGACAACAAACATCTTACAGTAAGACTAAAATGGGTGTTTATCAGTCTTGCGTACTCAGCATACTCTTGTAGTTATGCAGTTGCGCACGCGCAAAGAAACGTTGGGAGACCGCTATTGCGCTTCAAGGACTGTGTGAAGCGTAACATGATAGCGTTTAATATTGATAACCAAGGCTGGGAAAATCTTGCTGAGGACAGAGATAAATGGCGCAAACGCGTGGACAACTTGTGCGACGAAGCCTGTTTTGAGGTTTTGACCGACAAGAGAAATCGCAGACATCAAACCGCTGCTAATCCGTCGACTTCCACTAACTTCCCCTACCATAGCTGTGGTAGACTATACAGATCTCGCAGATAGAGATGCAGAGGCTGAACTATGGGATAATCTTGTGGGGTAATAGTACAGATGCCAAAGACTTATTTATACTGCAAAAGAAATGTATTAGAATTTTAGTTAATATCGGGCAAATGGAAAGTTGTAGAACACATTTCAAAGAACAAAGTATACTTACCCTCACATCGATGTATATTCTAGAGATCTTTAAGTTTGTAAGAAAGTATAAGAAATTCTACTTACAGTCACAAAACTTTTATTCGCGACCTCGCAACCTGCGGCATAAACAGAGACTGGCTCTGCCTGTCACAAAACTACAAATGGTCAGTTCAGGTACACAACATATGTCAATAAAAATATTCAATAGATTGCCTACATATGTAAAGTATTTAGAGAAAGAATCGCTCTTTGTTAGTAAACTTAAGGAATTTCTGATTGAAAAATGTTTTTACGACATACAGGAGTTTTTTGACTATAAGGAATAATTAGCATGGACATACAAGTAAAAATTTGATGTGGTTTATATAATAATTTTATTTAGAATACTTACCAAATGTGACATTGCAATAATTGTAAAATTGACCAAATATGTTATGTATTTTTTTTATGAATTTTGAATTATCCAGACTATTTTTATTGTTATTTAAATTTGAATTATGAATTTTAAAGTACCTAGACTATTTTTATTGTTATTTAAATGCGCTTTTAATTTAATGTTTATGTATTTAGCTAATGTTAATCTATTTTGCTGTGCCCTACTCAGAGTCTATGTTGACACATTTTACAATCCACCACCTCTGTATATTTTGTAAACACATAGTAAGCAATAAAGTATTGAAATTGAAATCTCATATCGGGCTCTATAGTCGCCAAAAGCAGTACATCCGCAACACTGACTAAATCGTCTGCTATAGACGACCAAATATTAATTTAAATATTCGGAAAATCAAAGTTTTTAAATGTATTTTTCAGAAGTAAGTCTTTTTTACAATTAAGGATAAAAAAGTATTCTAAATATTTACGAAGATTAGCAACGGTATATGCTGAATTTACCAGGTACTCAGGGAGAGTTTTTATAATGGCAACACTAACATACTGGCAAGAAAGATTTGAATGTAATTGTTTCGTTTAAGAGTGTCTGTTTCTTGACCGGAAAACGAATAAATGATACAGTTTTAATTTAAAATCTACACATAAATGTAATATTGAGACAAGAAAGTTTAAGTTCTTGATGCAATACACATAGGTATTTTTGTATCTAGCTTCAAAAATCTTGAATGAAGCCAAACTCGATGATATTATAAAAATTATGTTTTCATCTGACAATGCCAGCATTCTCCGAGAAAGATTACTGTAGTTCTTAATTTATATAGATTGCGATAGTTTCATTCAAATTATAATTCTTGGATCAAGTGGGGATTGCCAAGACTTTTCACTTTTACGCTAAAAATGAGTAACATTTTTATGTAAGCAATTCTTTTTTACTTCAATACTGTACATTTTGTACTAACAATTTTTCAAAATCTATGAAAAAAATTATAATTCTTTAAGGATGTCTTAGTATCAATTTAAGCCAAGTAAATTATTTTCGATTAAGATATTTATAATTTAATTTGAAAAACATGGTGCAAGACATATTTGCGTCTTAAAGTAAGATATCTTTTCTATCTGTGTACCTACATAGCCTAATATCCGTACACTCAGACGGGGGAACAATAGTAAAATTTTATTTTTTACTGAACGGTACATAAAATGCAAAAAAAAAACAAAACAATAGTTATGTATATATATATATAAAATGCAAAAAAAATGTATAACTAATATATATATATATATATATATATAAGTTATACATATTCAATAGTCAAGGAAAAATCTAAATCGAATGTTTTTCAAATGAATTTAGATGTATGTATCGCGTCATTGTCTGACCTTGAGCGGATGCGGTACGCGCCGCGCGCATCGCGTCTACGTTCGCCGCCGCCCCGTGAGCCGTAAATGTTTAATAAACGTATTATCTAAAGAAATTCTAAAACTACTATTTTGCCGAAATTTCATTGGATAGTTTTAAAAAACTGTTTACTTCTGTAAATTGTGACTTCTAAAGGAATAAAACTGGACTGAGAAATTATGAGCCGGGAGCATTTTTACGGAAACTATAACATTACGTTCCTATAGGAAAATGTTTTGGATACTTACATAGAAAAGTCTTATGAGGTATAAAACCATAGTAAAAAATAAAAATTAACCGAGAAATTATACCTTGGTAATTATAGCAAAATAACAAATTTTGATAAATATCGAAGTTAAAAAGTTCGAAAAAGTTTTGGACAGTTTTACATACATATAATAACAAACTAGCACTAACATATCGCGTTGGAATAATAGATTGAGAAATTATTCGGTAAGAGTTATTAGCAATATTCATGTTTAGGTATAAAATACCTACTTCCAAAACATACATCTCCAGGATACCTTGTCACACCTCATCTATGGAATCTACTTAATTATACTGCAAAGTTTTACGGACAGAGGAGTTATTGTATACCTCAACCTCCTCGATGACTGGACTATTTTATCACTTATTTATTCGTAAATAAATTGATTGTCTGGTACCTAGGTAATAATTTGTACTGTGGGGAATGTATAATTCTTATTGGAACAAAATCTTTTCATATATTTATTAAATCAAAATTTGTAATTTAATAAAATTCGTACAACAGGAACAAGATTTATTCACATAATGATCGGTTACTTTTTAACCACTAGAGATATAAATTATATATTGAATACATTATATGTAAGATACACCTACTGGGATCTGAAAAAAAAAATAGTTTAAGAATTCTGTGCTAAATACTGAGCGAAAAAAGAAATACAATTAAATGCGAGACATAAAACGCATAGTTTAACTTTTATCGCTTATTCTCGACATTTTTTTTTTACAATGGCAGTATACCTACTATAGGTAATATAGTTCTAGTAGTATTGTTGTTACAGTGATGTGTCGGTAATTTATATCAATTTGTATTGACAAAAACGACGGTTGTAGAGGGCAAATTGGTAAACTGCAAGCGACGCAATTTCTCCGCTGCCTGGATTGTTCAAGAAGACTTTCGGCTCGGTTCCCCATAAATGGTTAAAATGGTTTAATGGAGTTAAAGAACTGTACAACATTGAGAGTATAGTTAGACACTTCCTCGATGAACGTATGAGACAAAGAAGTTCGATCCTTAGACTAAATAACATTTTATATCACAGAAAAAAATTGAAATATTTTATAATAGGATAGGTACGCCAGTTCGGCGTCCACCGCCCTTTCTCCACCATTTCGACACCCATACATAGAAAACAACGTAAAATAGCAAAACTTCCAACTCTAAAACATTAGAACCCGTTTAGATAGCAACCTAAAGGATAAAAGTACACGTCAAAACATAAACAAAGTGATATCGCAGTAGTGCCATTGAAAAAATACCCAGTCATTTCAAGAATAGCATAGCGGAGGCAAAAACGCGTCTAAAACTACAAAAAAAATAGTGGCGTGCAGCAACTTTCACAGACAGTTTTCGATCTATTCACTTTCATATATAGTGTTTTTTGTTATTTCTAGTCTTATTTAAGGTCCATAGAACGTACTTAAAAAGTTTTTAACGATAAAATCCGTATATTATTAGCTAAATTAAGTGGACGAGAACTGGGCAGACGTTTTCTTAAAAAGATCGGTTTTCGTCCAGGTGGACGAGGACTGGCTTATCTATGTCTATTAAAGTTTTTTATGACTTGCGACAAAAAAGAAAATTTTACTGTCACCATTAAGGAATATGAACCTTATGGTCGGATACCTCTTAACTGCCAGTTTTCGTCCACCATATTTATATTGTATTTAAAACTAGCAATGTCAAAAATACGAGGTGGTCGAAATTAGGAAGGAGAATAACAATGTTCCTGTTTTCGACCGTTTTATTCTAACAAGCAAAACTAACGTAGAAATAAATGTATGTGTTGTTTTTTTGTCATGAAAAAAAATAGACAATTTATATAATGTTCAATAATAATAGTAAATTATTGGATTTTTCATAAAAATCGATCAGCCGAGCGGCCAAATTAGTATGAGGAGTTTTTTTTTTTGCGATTTGACTATGTGCTCCTTGGAGAAAGTTGATCAGAATCAGGAGTAGAAGCACTGATTTAAATTTGACGCAAGACTATATTTACATTCCGTATACATACTTATAATTGTTACTAAAGTATGTTTGGAGAAGTGATGAGGCCATCAGACGTCAAGAATATATGCTTGCTTTGTTATCCTTTTTTGTGCAGGGATTGGGCTTGTCTGATGGGTACAGGAAGGAACTCCAGAGGCGGATAGCTAGATGATTAAAGGAGTGAGCTTTGAAATTGTTACAGTAAGGAGGAATATGGAGACCGAGATTTTCGGAGGAACGAAGAGGATAACTGTGAGTGGAAGATAGAAAGTTGAAACGTTATTTAAGGTACCCTGGGGATTTAGAAAAAAAAAAGATAAAATAAAGATGTAACAGGATGTGAAGGTCACGACGTTGACAAACTGGAAGCTATTCCAGATCTCTTCGATACGGGGACACGTGATCATATTTACGGAGATAAAAAGATAAATCTGAGGGCATTTTGAAAACGCTCGAGTTTATTTAGAAATTCGACATTTATATATGGCTAGCATACGTCGGCGAACTACTTCATTTATGGACCATTTAAAAATACGTTCAGATTGCAGTATGATATCTTCATAATCGCCAACTTCTCTTAATAACTTCATTACAGAATGTCTTTTTCTAAACTGCTAATAAAAATTTGGCTCCTTCTTTAGCCTGGAAACTTGTATGGTTCCCTGTTGCCCCTCAAACAAGCAGAAGACGTTGAGTGCCTATCGGGTACAATATCATAATGCCTTTGCGATGTTTTTGGGGCCATCTCGCATCTGTAGGCCTCTGGAATGTTTGCGAATGCACGTACGGATGGTTTTGTTATTCTTATTCGTATAAAATGTGTATTTTTCTGCTCAGAGTGCGGTCCACTAACAATATCTTAGCATATGTATGAGTATGACGCCCTGTCAGGCCAAGCTGAAAATAGAAGACGGCAGAATCGTATCGTCCTAGTCTGAGCTGTTGGAAGAGATCGAGAAATTCTACGGGCAATAATACGCGACGACAGGTTTACCTATCAGTTCTTTGGCTACAGAGCTGAGCAAGATTGAACCGACACTTTGCTGAAGATATGTCGGACGTCAGCCTGTACGAAGTTAACTCTTAAATATCTTAAAATAACAACGCACTGGATGATCAGTGATGATGGAATTACGACTGAACTTCTGAAAACAGATGGAACACTGGTACTGCAAGCTGTCAGAAGCTTTTTAATTACATTGTAATCAAAGGATGAACACCTAAGGGATTGCACATATGTTTGGTAGTACTCTTTTTCAAAAAGGGTGATATGACCCTGCTGAAGATTTATAGACCAAATACGGAGGTATAAAACGTATTTTAACTATAGCATTTTATTCTGTCTAGACCAAAGCTGTGCTACAGTCACTCCAGCGGTGCCAAATTGTCTATCAATATATCAAGGAGGCGTTGAAGTGTTTATATGAAAACGCTACCATGTTGTTCCATCTCGAGGATCAAAATTGGAAAAATATCCTACTACAGCTTAGGGTAAGACAGGGAGAGGTTATATCTCCAAAGCTACTCAACACTGCCCTGGAAGTTGTTTTCAAGCTTCTGGACTGGAGAGGACTCAACATAAATATCGACGGCGAACACATTATTATTACATTATTATTTTTGGTTTATCTGTATTTTTTGTTATTTTATAAACATGTTATTTTTGATGCCAAAAATAAAGAATGTCTGTCTACATAGCTTCCTTAAATTCGCTGACGATATCGTGGTCTTAGCTGAGCTCTTGGAAGACTAAAGGGCAATGCTCGATGAACTCAGTAGAGCCTCTCAACATGTGGGTCTCAAAATGAACATGAACTAGATGAAAATATGTCATAAGTTCATATCACACCAACTCCTCTGAAGATTGGAGACTCTACACTAGGAGTTGTTGAAGTATATGTAACCTGGGACATACAGTCCAGCTAGATAGTTCCAACTTCTAGAAACAGATCGATTGTCGAATCAAATTCTGCTGGGCAGTATCCGGAAAGCTCCACAATATATATGCGTCCAAAATATTTCAGTGACTCAATACTAAGGTACTTAAGCAGAATGGGTTACTAGTGGTGATATAAGCCACTAAGACATGTTAACTTATTAAAGGCCTGATAAAATGGATTAAAGTCGTTCAAAGACAGATAAAACATTTAAATCAAAGAGCTATGGAGCCTGCTATGCTTGTAGTTTCCCTTACTGATTGAACACAAAATGCGGAGTTACACAGGAGAACTAAAATAACCAACAAAGCTCATCGAATCGCAGGCCACCCACGAGTGGTTGGTGTGGAAATCCTTAGAGGAGGTGATATATGTAATAAGTGCTATAATTGCTTCAAACGGGATTTTTTAAGTAGATAGATAGATAGATAGATATAACATTTATTCACTTACACGACACTTTTTACAAAACAGGTTTAAACATTTTACAAACAGAAGAGAAAACAATAACAAGAACATAATATATAAAAACAGTAGACATAATAGGAAATTTAATTTAAACATTTATATGTAAGTAGGCGGGTGCCGTGTTAGCGAAACGGTTCCGAGCTCAGCATATGCTGCAGTTTCCTGCAGCGCTGATTTTCAGTCGGCACCGGACGTGAAACAAACCAGTTCGGGCCCCAGAGGAGGGCGGCACCAAAGTGGCAAAAACACCAGCAAAATATGGCAAAACTGCAACGCTTGTGTGTCAAGGATAACACATATATAACTGACTTGGCGGCTCAGTGGTCAGCGCTCACGACAACCAGTACGGAGGTTGTGAGTTCGATACCCGCCCAGGGCAAACATATTCTGTGATGAGCAGAATTGTCCGCCCTGTGTCTGAGTGTATTACATCAATATGTACTATATATAATATATATGTATCTAAACGTATATTAAACATATATGTGTATCAGTCTCAATACAGGGAATTCTTAGGTTGGGGCCAGATGACAGTGCAAGAGTTGACCTGAGTATTTAATTATACCTACACATATACATTTTTGTTTGCTACAAGGTGCTAGGCTTGGATAAAGATTACCTTAATTATATCCAGATTTATTTATTAAAATCAGTTCAATACAACTAATTACCAACGGGAGTTGAAGAAGAACATTAATAAAAAGTGGTTACAATAACAAATTATTACAGAGAAGGTGGTTTGTTTCACGTCTTTTTCTCGACCCCGATAATACATAAGTGAAGACATAGTTGTCTGATAAACATTATAGTTAAACAAGTATCTTGACAAATTAAGTTTATGAAGTATAGATAAATAGGTGCACATTTGTTTGTATTTTATTAATTCTGTTCATAGTAAAAAGCTTTATAGGCATTATCTGGCATAGGTTGTAACTTACTCCTACTAGCAAACAACAAAACATTATTATTTGGAATGTAGTAATAATGAAACAAATAAATTGAAATTATGGTTATTATATACCAATTTGTACTGATAATAATAAGTAAAACAAATGAACAAAGACACTAAACGATTACAAAAGAACATTAACAATTAAATGTAACAGTAATACAACATTTTTTGTGGCAAAATGACTTTAAACAAAAACACGGTCTATATCATTTTCTGTACGCAAAATATGAATCTGTGAAGATTCATTTTGTCTAGCGTATATGTGCCCATATTTTGTCCACACAAACCTCCAGTGGCTGCTCTTCCCCTTCTCACGAGCTTTAGCAAAGATTATGCGATTTTGTTTTGTTAGTCGCTCGTTGATATGGAAAGCCCGGACAGGGTGAGCGGGAAGACCTAGACCTTCCGTTGTGGTCCCACGGCGTACTCGAGCACTCTTGATGAAGTTATCGCGGAGGGCCCGTCTTGCCAGCCTCACGATAATAGGTCTGGGGCGGATACCCACACTGCCCTCGATGTGAATCTTTTTGCTGCCAATTCTTGTAGTGTGAACAATGTCCTGGTCCTCTAGGCTTATTCCTAATTTGGCCGCCACACAGGTAACAATATGTTGAGTAGATTCTACTTCAAATTCTGGAATACCTGATATTTAGATATCATTTAGGAGGGCAGCTTGATCCTTCTCGTTTAATTCAGACTTTAAATCCGCTATTGTGTGATGTAACATGGTCACGGCCTTATCCATATCTGTGTTATTCTTAATTTTAGCCAGCTCCGACTTTAGATTTGTATTTTCAGTTTCCAAGATTATAAGTCTCTTTTCAACATTAGCCAGATCAGACTTAAGCAAGCTAAGTTGACCGGATAGTAGTTCTGTTGTGCGCGTGAAGTCTTTCTTAATCTGGTTGCATATAGTATGGAACTCAGTTTTGATATCGTTTGTAGTACAGGTTAGCTTTGTTTGTAGGAGTTCCGATATTTGAGCTAGAGTAACAGGTAAACCAACGTGTGTTCGTTATTGAATGTATTTTGCGACTGGCTATTAAACAGAGAAGGAAAGAAATATAACCAACATACCGGCCCCCAAAGGACATCTAAGTCCTTTAAAAAATAATACAACATAAATAAAATAACATGCTTACAAATTTCACAAATGACTTATAAATAATCAACGAAGTAATTCAAAAGTCAATCACTCGTATCTACTGGTAAATAACACAATTTAGTCACTGGTCTTTTAATAACACTATCACCACTTTTGACACTGTACACACGAGTGATTCCATCGGTACCTGGATGCTTGTCTGTGATTCGCCCAAGAACCCATTTTCCAGGTGGCAAGTTGTCAATCTTGATTAGAACTATATCACCCACTTCAAACTCTTTCCTGTTTTGGAGCCATTTGGGGCGTTTTTGAAGTCTTGAAAGGTACTCATCTTGCCACCTTTGCCAAAAATCTCCTAACAGTTTTTGAGTGAATTGCCATCGGGACAGATGATGGATTTTTAGAGTGCTCAAGTTCGGGGAAGGTACTACGATGGGGGCTTCACCAATCAAAAAATGTCCTGGTGTCAGTGGTTGAATGTTGTCAATATCAGTTTCGTCGACTGGACACAGTGGTCTAGAATTCAGACAGGCTTCCACTTGGCACAGGACGGTGTTCATTTCTTCAAAAGTCAAGTTTGTGGTAAGGATGCGCTTTAGATGGTGTGGTATTTGATTGATTTCACACCAGCCTCCCAGAGGCCT
Organism: Coleophora deauratella; assembly: GCA_958295455.1. NCBI lineage: Eukaryota > Metazoa > Arthropoda > Insecta > Lepidoptera > Coleophoridae > Coleophora > Coleophora deauratella. Next base: position 3,377,081 of record OY282409.1, on the reverse strand, counting down.
CCGAAGTGTGGACTGTAAGCAGGAATAAAGTGCCACTGCGTGCCATCACAAGCCAGTGTTTCAGCTATTTTACCAGTAAACTCTAGTTGAGCTTGTTTCCATGCAGTCACCAAGTCTTTGTTTGCTCCAATAAAATTACGTCCTTGGTCGCTCCATAAGTGACCGCATTTTCCTCTCCTGGCTACAAAACGTCTAAAAGCTCCAATGAAAGCCTCAGCGGTCATATCTCCGACTAACTCCAAGTGGATGGCCTTGACTGCCATACAAATAAAGATGGCTATGTAGGCTTTCTTAGTTCGAGCTCCTCTTCCCTTCGATATTAGGACCTGAAATGGGCCGGCAAAGTCCACTCCACTATTCAAAAAAGGTCTTGATGGAGTAACCCTTTCATGTGGTAGATCTCCCATTATCTGCGTTCTGGTAGTGGCGCTTTGTCTGGCACATTTTAAACATTTGTGTATGTGCTTCTTTACTGATCCCTTTGCTCTTAATATCCAGTACTTGGATCTCAAATAGCAGAGTGTCAGCTGTACTCCGCCGTGTAAAGTTCGTTCGTGAGCATCTGCTACAATAAGTGGGGTAAGTTGATTCCTGTTTCCCAAGATGATAGGGTGTTTTTGATGGTCATCAAGATTTGCGTGACGAAGTCTTCCGCCCACCCTCAAAACATCAAATTCATCCAAGTAAGGATTAAAGGATTTGAGGCTACTTTTTTCTTCACTTCTTTTTTCTCTCTCAATCTTTCTATTTCTTCCTCAAATTCTTCTCTTTGTACTAGCTTGATACATGAGGTTAATGAATTTTCAAGGTCTTGTGTTGTGATTGAATTATGTTTATTTGTTTCATCTGATTTCTTCATAAAGTTCAAAATCTTTTACAGTATGCTATAGTCTTCACTAATTCAGCCAGGGTTTCAAAATTTTCCATTTCTGATGTTATATTCTTCTCTTGAACTTCTGATTGACTTATTTTCAGGTTAACTTGTATTTTGTTTTTCTTTAGTTCCAAATCTGTCTGTACTATCTCTGGTCTTGTAAATTTCAACTTCTTTTCTTTAAGCCACCGAGGGCCGAGCCACCAAATGTCACATTTCTTCAGTTCTGACAGCAGCATGCCCGTCGATGCAATCTCTTCTGGGTTATCTTTAGACTGTACATGAAACCATTGAAGACAGTTTATTGTTTCTATCAAGGTTCGGAACCGGTTAACAAATACCGGTTAATTTCGTTCGAATTTCGGTTAACGATTCCGTTCAGGTTAAAACCGGTTTCCAGCTTAACCGGTAAATTTGAATAAAATATCGGTTAATCAGGAAGCGGTTTTCTAACCGAAATAAGAACTAAATTAACCGGTTAAAACCAAACTTAGTCAAGTACAGGCGCGTCGCGCGGGTGCCACTTCCCGAGTCTTCTGCTCACTTTCTCGCACGCTTTCAATTGATTTCACGCGGCAAACATGCCTACAAAGTCGCATATTCTTCAAATTAACCGGTTAATTCCGTTCGAACGAAAAAATATCGGTTTTGGTTAAACCGGTTAAATATACCGGTAACCGAAACCTGAACGAAACCTTAACCGAAATTATTTCGATATAGGGGTCAATGACCGAAACCGGTATTTTCAAAAAACCGGTTTCCGAACCCTGGTTTCTATAATCTTATCTTATCTTATCTTTAGTAGGTATCTTTGTGGTCAGTTGCTTGGACATCACATAAGCTTGTACTGGTAAGTTGTAATTAGTTTCACTTCGTGATTTTACTTGTACCTGAACCACGTGTTTGACGGTTGTTCTCGTAGATCCTACTCCAACCAGATTGCCTGTTGTAGGCTGTCTTGTGAGTTTGAGCAGTTGAGCCGCTTTCTCGCTTATAAAAGATGCTTGCGAACCTTGGTCTACTAGTGCTCGAAGAACAATGGTGTGACCTTGCTCACTTTTGACTGTCACCATTGCGGTCGCTAGTAGTGCTACTTGCTGTTTAGTAGTGAGGTGAGACGCGATCATTGTGTTGACTTGAAGGTCTTCATGCTCTTCTACACTTGCGTGTGTCAGTGCTGTAGGTTGTGATTGTTTCGCTTGGAGACCCGTAGCATCTGAACTCTTGGATGATTGATGAAGAAGAGAATGATGGCGCCTTTTGCATATGCGACAGGACATTGGTAACTGACATTTTGCAGCGGAATGGCCTGGTACTAAACAGTTGAAACATAGATTGTTGTTCTTCACGTATTCGCTTCTCTCGTTAGGTTCCAACTTGACGAATTCTTTACAATGGCAAATTGTATGCTTTTCCTTGCACATTTGACATGACTTGTTTGTGACTTGCGCTTGTGACGTCACTACATAACATGTTTCCTTAGATGTTGACGGACGAGTTTGGGAGACCTTGCCAGTCATCTCTAAAGTTCGGAATATTGCTTCTAAAAATCTTTTCAAATCTTCCCACAATGGCAACTCTTCTGAATTATCCTTGTATATCCACTCTTCCCATTGTTTGTGTGACTCTGGGTCCAGTTTCTACACTACCAGAAATATAATGATAGGATCCCAAGAATCAACATTTATATTTTGTTTTTTTAGATTGTTTATACAGTCTGTAGTTGTATCTAAAATATTTTTCAGTTGACTGGATGATTGAGCGAAAATTTTCTTTTGATTGAAAAGTCTTTTCAGAACGGAATTGACAATGAGGCGTTTGTTACCATATCGCTTTTTTAGAATCTCCCAAGCTTGTGCGTAGTTTTTTTCTATAACTTGTACATCCCGTAGTAATGATTCTGCTTCGCCAACTACACTAGATTTTAGGTAGTGCAATTTTTGGACGTCACTTATCGAATTGTTATCATGCACAAGAGAAACGAACAGGTCATGGAACGTTGGCCACTCATCATAATTTCCACTAAATGTTGGCAGCTGTATTCTGGGTAATTTTACCATACTCGTGTCATTAGTTGAGCTTGAACTACTGCTTGTTTGTTTTGATGACGTCACATTCAATATCATGTCTTTTAAATCGCCTAATAATCCCAAATAAATATCTTCCGCGACGAAAAATTCCTCATTGACAAAGTACGGCAACTTACTTCTTTCTTCTTTTTTTGTGACACGTATAAGATCTTGATGTGCCTTCTTAAACGTAGTCCAGTACCCTTCTATTGTTTTCATACGCGTTTCATAATGGCCCACGGTTTGTCTGGTCTTCGGACTTTTCTTTAGATTTATTTGTGATTTCGTCAGCAATGTAGCCGTATCTTCTAAAATAACAAGCAATTCCTCAATAGAAGACATGATGCTACATCTATATTTTCACTTTTTAAACTTCCAAATGTCCAATTTTCCACAAAAAACAACAAAATAGTTCCGTGTTAACAAAAATCTTCAACTTGAAATAATATTCACGTAACCGATAAATAACAAGCAATACAATAAAAGTGCGATCATTGCATATCTCTGGAATGCGGCTGCCTTTTGTTCTCGGGCTGCGCTCGGCTCCGTAGGTGAATAGAGGTGTCCGGCTCGATTATGACCACTATGATATATGTAATAAGTGCTATAATTGCTTCAAACGGGATTTTTTAAGTAAACCAACGTGTGTTCGTTATTGAATGTATTTTGCGACTGGCTATTAAACAGAGAAGGAAAGAAATATAACCAACAGGAGGGCTTTGTCCAACAATGGACAACTTTTTGCTGATGATGATGACTACCCGTATCTTCGTCACTGTATTTGGCTGACTATGAGATATAATATCAGACATTACAGTGTCTACATAGGCTAGCAGCATTCGTTTGCGTACTCTATAGTCATACTGCTTTCGCCAGCCCATCTGCCAAGTGCGGCGAATACGGCAAAACCCATGTTTGGGGTCGACAAATGCCTGTGACTGGTGATAAGGATGATGGGATGATGCGTTTGTTCAGTATAATTTATTAAGATAAACAATTACTTTGAATAGTTTAGATAACAATAAAAGTGGCTTTGGCCTTGGTTCTAAGACAGGAAACTTTTTTTTTTTTATGTGATGAGGAAGGCAAACGAGCAAGTGGGTCACCTGATGGTAAGTGATCACCACTGCCCATAGACACCTGCAACCCCGGAGGGGATTGCAGATGCGTTGCCAACCTAGAGGGCTAAGATGAAATGCCTCTTGTGCCTGTAATTTCCTCGGCTGTCTTACTCTCCACACCGGAACACAACAGTGCAAGCACTGCTGTTTAGCGGCAGGATTAGCGAGTAAGATGGTGGTAGCGATCTGGACGGACCCCGCACAAGGTCCTACCACCCACCAGGTCTTATAGAACCAAAATGATACAAAATTCTGTACTCAATGTTAATTCTAAATGATATCTAAACTGTTAAAACTCTGTTTTGACACTTTTTTTTCCACGTTACACCGATACTTTCACTTAGATACCTTGCTTCAGTCTCTGGTCGAAAACTGGTCAAAGGTGGTCGAAAACTGGAAAATCTGGACGAAAACTGGTAAAATCGGCATTTTGCGCATTTTAACAGATTTATTCAAAAACAGTAAGAGTAAATAACAGTTTTTGTTTGTTTTATTGAAATTAAGTATATTTGCAATATTTAAGAGTTAATTTAACAACAGAATAGCTACATTTACACATGTTTTTTGCTTTCCAAACTTGACAACTCCACTAACTAGACGAAAACTGGCGGGATTACCCTATGCTATTTCAGCTGTGTGAAGTTAGCCGAAAAAGTTAGACGAAAATTATAACCCGACCAAATTAAGGAGTTCGAAATTTTAAATTCTTTAAATTGTTTCTATTGTCTTAAATTTACTAGAAAATGAATAAATATGATGCTAAATAACAAATAATATTTTTTTTGAGTTGTGTTTAACTGTTTATATGCACTATAAGTTTTAAAAAGCATATTTCTTCTAAAACATAAAAGTGGCATTATATCAAGGTTTGTGCCCTGGTTTTAACCTGTTTTCCATTAAAAATGAAGAACGAATATACTTAACCTGCTCAGAAAACAGATATCGAAGAGAAAAATAAAGAATTCATTATGACGGAATCATGTTTTTTATTTACCTAGAACTTTACCTAGAAAAGCCAGTTCCATGACGATTTTAGGGTATACTGAACATATCAGGCTTATCGAGTTGCATATCGCTGGATAGTTATTAAAAATATCCATCAATTAATACCAGATTAAGACTGTACGTCATAAGCGACAGGAGTTACGAGCCGCTGAAGTTCTTCATAACCTAGCGATTCACCCACTGTTGTATATCGTTGAATAGCTACTGTAATTACCTTTCATTTAAACGACATTTGAAGAATGAACCTTGTCCACGAGCAGCGCTATGAGCTCTCAAAGTTTTTTTACACCATCGGCGGGAGAAAGGAAGTTCCGTGACGTTTTTAGAGTATACCGACCATATCAAGCTTATCGAGTTGTATATCGTTCGATAGCTATTAAAATTACCTTTCATATGAAATACATTTGAAGGATGAACCTTGTCCACGAGCGGCGCTACGAGCTGTCAAACTTTTTTCTCAGCAGCGGTGGGAACAAGCAAGTTACGCGACGTTTTTAGGGTATACCTACCATATCAGGCTTATCGAGTTGTATATCGTTGAATAGCTACTGTAATTATCTTTCATTTAAACTACATTTGAAGAATGAACCTTGTCCACGAGCAGCGCTATGAGCTCTCAAAGTTTTTTTACACCATCAGCGGGAGAAAGGAAGTTCCGTGACGTTTTTAGGGTATACTGACCATATCAAGCTTATCGAGTTGTATATCGTTGGATAGCTATTAAAATTACCTTTCATGTGAAACAAATTTGAAGACTGAACCTTGTCCACGAGCGGCGCTATGAGCTGTCAAACTTTTTCTCAGCAGCGGTGGGAACAAGCAAGTTCCGCGACGTTTTTAGGGTAGACCTACCATATCAGGCTTAACGAGTTGTATATCGTTGAATAGCTACTGTAATTACCTTTCATTTAAACTACATTTGAAGAATGAACCTTGTCCACGAGCAGCGCTATGAGCTCTCAAAGTTTTTTTACACCATCGGCGAGAGAAAGGAAGTTCTGTGACGTTTTTAGAGTATACCGACCATATCAAGCTTATCGAGTTGTATACCATTCGATAGCTATTAAAATTACCTTTCATATGAAATACATTTGAAGAATGAACCTTGTCCACGAGCGGCGCTACGAGCTGTCAAACTTTTTTCTCAGCAGCGGTGGGAACAAGCAAGTTACGCGACGTTTTTAGGATATACCTACCATATCAGCCTTATCGAGTTGTATATCGTTGAATAGCTACTGTAATAACCTTTCATTTAAACTACATTTAAAGAATGAACCTTATCCACGAGCAGCGCTATGAGCTCTCAAAGTTTTTTTACACCATCGGCGGGAGAAAGGAAGTTCCGTGACGTTTTTAGAGTATACCGACCATATCAAGCTTATCGAGTTGTATACCATTCGATAGCTATTAAAATTTCCTTTCATATAAAATACATTTGAAGGATGAACCTTGTCCACGAGCGGCGCTACGAGCTGTCAAACTTTTTTCTCAGCAGCGGTGGGAACAAGCAAGTTACGCGACGTTTTTAGGGTATACCTACCATATCAGCCTTATCGAGTTGTATATCGTTGAATAGCTACTGTAATTATCTTTCATTTAAACTAAATTTGAAGAATGAACCTTTTCCACGAGCAGCGCTATGAGCTCTCAAAGTTTTTTTACACCATCGGCGGGAGAAAGGAAGTTCCGTGACGTTTTTAGGGTATACTGACCATATCAAGCTTATCGAGTTGTATATCGTTGGATAGATATTAAAATTACCTTTCATGTGAAACAAATTTGAAGAATGAACCTTGTCTACGAGCGGCGCTATGAGCTGTCAAACTTTTTCTCAGCAGCGGTGGGAACAAGCAAGTTCGGCGACGTTTTTAGGGTAGACCTACCATATCAGGCTTATCGAGTTGTATATCGTTGAATAGCTACTGTAATTACCTTTCATTTAAACTACATTTGAAGAATGAACCTTGTCCACGAGCAGCGCTATGAGCTCTCAAAGTTTTTTTACACCATCGGCGGGAGAAAGGAAGTTCCGTGACGTTTTTAGGGTATACCGACCATATCAAGCTTATCGAGTTGTATATCGTTGGATAGGTATTAAAATTACCTTTCATGTGAAACAAATTTGAAGAATGAACCTTGTCCACGAGCGGCGCTATGAGCTGTCAAACTTTTTCTCAGCAGCGGTGGGAACAAGCAAGTTCCGCGACGTTTTTAGGGTAGACCTACCATATCAGGCTTATCGAGTTGTATATCGTTGAATAGCTACTGTAATTACCTTTCATTTAAACTACATTTGAAGAATGAACCTTGTCCACGAGCAGCGCTATGAGCTCTCAAAGTTTTTTTACACCATCGGCGGGAGAAAGGAAGTTCCGTGACGTTTTTAGGGTATACTGACCATATCAATCTTATCGAGTTGTATATCGTTGGATAGCTATTAAAATTACCTTTCATGTGAAACAAATTTGAAGAATGAACCTTGTCCACGAGCGGCGCTATGAGCTATCAAACTTTTTCTCAGCAGCGGTGGGAACAAGCAAGTTCCGCGACGTTTTTAGGGTAGACCTACCATATCAGGCTTATCGAGTTGTATATCGTTGAATAGCTACTGTAATTACCTTTCATTTAAACTACATTTGAAGAATGAACCTTGTCCACGAGCAGCGCTATGAGCTCTAAAATTTTTTTACACCATCGGCGGGAGAAAGGAAGTTCCGTGACGTTTTTAGGGTATACCGACCATATCAAGCTTATCGAGTTGTATATTGTTCGATAGCTATTAAAATTACCTTTCATATGAAATACATTTGAAGAATGAACCTTGTCCACGAGCGGCGCTACGAGCTGTTAAACTTTTTTCTCAGCAGCTGTGGGAACAAGCAAGTTACGCGACGTTTTTAGGGTATACCTACCATATCAGGCTTAACGAGTTGTATATTGTTGAATAGCTACTGTAATTACCTTTCATTTAAACTACATTTGAAGAATGAACCTTGTCCACGAGCAGCGCTATGAGCTCTCAAAGTTTTTTTACACCATCGGCGGGAGAAAGGAAGTTCCGTGACGTTTTTAGAGTATACCGACCATATCAAGCTTATCGAGTTGTATATCGTTCGATAGCTATTAAAATTACCTTTCATATGAAATACATTTGAAGAATGAACCTTGTCCACGAGCGGCGCTACGAGCTGTCAAACTTTTTTCTCAGCAGCTGTGGGAACAAGCAAGTTACGCGACGTTTTTAGGGTATACCTACCATATCAGGCTTAACGAGTTGTATATTGTTGAATAGCTACTGTAATTACCTTTCATTTAAACTACATTTGAAGAATGAACCTTGTCCACGAGCAGCGCTGTGAGCTCTCAAAGTTTTTTTACACCATCGGCGGGAGAAAGGAAGTTCCGTGACGTTTTTAGAGTATACCGACCATATCAAGCTTATCGAGTTGTATATCGTTCGATAGCTATTAAAATTACCTTTCATATGAAATACATTTGAAGAATGAACCTTGTCCACGAGCGGCGCTATGAGCTGTCAAACTTTTTCTCAGCAGCGGTGGGAACAAGCAAGTTCGGCGACGTTTTTAGGGTAGACCTACCATATCAGGCTTATCGAGTTGTATATCGTTGAATAGCTACTGTAATTACCTTTCATTTAAACTACATTTGAAGAATGAACCTTGTCCACGAGCAGCGCTATGAGCTCTCAAAGTTTTTTTACACCATCGGCGGGAGAAAGGAAGTTCCGTGACGTTTTTAGGGTATACCGACCATATCAAGCTTATCGAGTTGTATATCTTTGAATAGCTACTGTAATTATCTTTCATTTAAACTAAATTTGAAGAATGAACCTTTTCCACGAGCAGCGCTATGAGCTCTCAAAGTTTTTTTACACCATCGGCGGGAGAAAGGAAGTTCCGTGACGTTTTTAGGGCATACTGACCATATCAAGCTTATCGAGTTGTATATCGTTGGATAGATATTAAAATTACCTTTCATGTGAAACAAATTTGAAGAATGAACCTTGTCTACGAGCGGCGCTATGAGCTGTCAAACTTTTTCTCAGCAGCGGTGGGAACAAGCAAGTTCGGCGACGTTTTTAGGGTAGACCTACCATATCAGGCTTATCGAGTTGTATATCGTTGAATAGCTACTGTAATTATCTTTCATTTAAACTAAATTTGAAGAATGAACCTTTTCCACGAGCAGCGCTATGAGCTCTCAAAGTTTTTTTACACCATCGGCGGGAGAAAGGAAGTTCCGTGACGTTTTTAGGGTATACTGACCATATCAAGCTTATCGAGTTGTATATCGTTGGATAGATATTAAAATTACCTTTCATGTGAAACAAATTTGAAGAATGAACCTTGTCTACGAGCGGCGCTATGAGCTGTCAAACTTTTTCTCAGCAGCGGTGGGAACAAGCAAGTTCGGCGACGTTTTTAGGGTAGACCTACCATATCAGGCTTATTGAGTTGTATATCGTTGAATAGCTACTGTAATTACCTTTCATTTAAACTACATTTGAAGAATGAACCTTGTCCACGAGCAGCGCTATGAGCTCTCAAAGTTTTTTTACACCATCGGCGGGAGAAAGGAAGTTCCGTGACGTTTTTAGGGTATACCGACCATATCAAGCTTATCGAGTTGTATATCGTTGGATAGGTATTAAAATTACCTTTCATGTGAAACAAATTTGAAGAATGAACCTTGTCCACGAGCGGCGCTATGAGCTGTCAAACTTTTTCTCAGCAGCGGTGGGAACAAGCAAGTTCCGCGACGTTTTTAGGGTAGACCTACCATATCAGGCTTATCGAGTTGTATATCGTTGAATAGCTACTGTAATTACCTTTCATTTAAACTACATTTGAAGAATGAACCTTGTCCACGAGCAGCGCTATGAGCTCTCAAAGTTTTTTTACACCATCGGCGGGAGAAAGGAAGTTCCGTGACGTTTTTAGGGTATACTGACCATATCAAGCTTATCGAGTTGTATATCGTTGGATAGCTATTAAAATTACCTTTCATGTGAAACAAATTTGAAGAATGAACCTTGTCCACGAGCGGCGCTATGAGCTATCAAACTTTTTCTCAGCAGCGGTGGGAACAAGCAAGTTCCGCGACGTTTTTAGGGTAGACCTACCATATCAGGCTTATCGAGTTGTATATCGTTGAATAGCTACTGTAATTACCTTTCATTTAAACTACATTTGAAGAATGAACCTTGTCCACGAGCAGCGCTATGAGCTCTAAAATTTTTTTACACCATCGGCGGGAGAAAGGAAGTTCCGTGACGTTTTTAGGGTATACCGACCATATCAAGCTTATCGATTTGTATATTGTTCGATAGCTATTAAAATTACCTTTCATATGAAATACATTTGAAGAATGAACCTTGTCCACGAGCGGCGCTACGAGCTGTTAAACTTTTTTCTCAGCAGCTGTGGGAACAAGCAAGTTACGCGACGTTTTTAGGGTATACCTACCATATCAGGCTTAACGAGTTGTATATTGTTGAATAGCTACTGTAATTACCTTTCATTTAAACTACATTTGAAGAATGAACCTTGTCCACGAGCAGCGCTATGAGCTCTCAAAGTTTTTTTACACCATCGGCGGGAGAAAGGAAGTTCCGTGACGTTTTTAGAGTATACCGACCATATCAAGCTTATCGAGTTGTATATCGTTCGATAGCTATTAAAATTACCTTTCATATGAAATACATTTGAAGAATGAACCTTGTCCACGAGCGGCGCTACGAGCTGTCAAACTTTTTTCTCAGCAGCTGTGGGAACAAGCAAGTTACGTGACGTTTTTAGGGTATACCTACCATATCAGGCTTAACGAGTTGTATATTGTTGAATAGCTACTGTAATTACCTTTCATTTAAACTACATTTGAAGAATGAACCTTGTCCACGAGCAGCGCTGTGAGCTCTCAAAGTTTTTTTACACCATCGGCGGGAGAAAGGAAGTTCCGTGACGTTTTTAGAGTATACCGACCATATCAAGCTTATCGAGTTGTATATCGTTCGATAGCTATTAAAATTACCTTTCATATGAAATACATTTGAAGAATGAACCTTGTCCACGAGCGGCGCTACGAGCTGTCAAACTTTTTTCTCAGCAGCGGTGGGAACAAGCAAGTTACGCGACGTTTTTAGGTTATACCTACCATATCAGGCTTATCGAGTTGTATATCGTTGAATAGCTACTGTAATTACCTTTCATTTAAACTACATTTAAAGAATGAACCTTGTCCACGAGCAGCGCTATGAGCTCTCAAAGTTTTTTTACACCATCGGCGGGAGAAAGAAGGTTCTGTGACGTTTTTAGAGTATACCGACCATATCAAGCTTATCGAGTTGTATACCATTCGATAGCTATTAAAATTACCTTTCATATGAAATACATTTGAAGAATGAACCTTGTCCACGAGCGGCGCTACGAGCTGTCAAACTTTTTTCTCAGCAGCGGTGGGAACAAGCAAGTTACGCGACGTTTTTAGGGTAGACCTACCATATCAGGCTTATCGAGTTGTATATCGTTGAATAGCTACTGTAATTACCTTTCATTTAAACTACATTTGAAGAATGAACCTTGTCCACGAGCAGCGCTATGAGCTCTCAAAGTTTTTTTACACCATCGGCGGGAGAAAGGAAGTTCCGTGACGTTTTTAGGGTATACTGACCATATCAAGCTTATCGAGTTGTATATCGTTGGATAGCTATTAAAATTACCTTTCATGTGAAACAAATTTGAAGAATAAACCTTGTCCACGAGCGGCGCTATGAGCTGTCAAACTTTTTCTCAGCAGCGGTGGGAACAAGCAAGTTCCGCGACGTTTTTAGGGTAGACCTACCATATCAGGCTTATCGAGTTGTATATCGTTGAATAGCTACTGTATAACCTTTCATTTAAACAACATTTGAAGAATGAACCTTGTCCACGAGCAGCGCTATGAGCTCTCAAATTTTTTTACACCATCGGCGGGAGAAAGGAAGTTCCGTGACGTTTTTAAGGTATACCGACCATATCAAGCTTATCGAGTTGTATATCGTTGGATAGCTATTAAAATTACCTTTCATGTGAAACAAATTGGAAGAATGAACCTTGTCCACGAGCGGCGCTATGAGCTGTCAAACTTTTTCTCAGCAGCGGTGGGAACAAGCAAGTTCCGCGACGTTTTTAGGGTAGACCTACCATATCAGGCTTAACGAGTTGTATATCGTTGAATAGCTACTGTAATTGCCTTTCATTTAAACTACATTTGAAGAATGAACCTTGTCCACGAGCAGCGCTATGAGCTCTCAAAGTTTTTTTACACCATCGGCGGGAGAAAGGAAGTTCTGTGACGTTTTTAGAGTATACCGACCATATCAAGCTTATCGAGTTGTATATCATTCGATAGCTATTAAAATTACCTTTCGTGTGAAACAAATTTGAAGAATGAACCTTGTCCACGAGCGGCGCTACGAGCTGTCATACTTTTTTCTCAGCAGCGGTGGGAACAAGCAAGTTCCGCGACGTTTTTAGGGTATACCTACCATATCAGGCTTATCGAGTTGTATATCGTTGAATAGTTACTGTAATTACCTTTCATTTAAACTACATTTGAAGAATGAACCTTGTCCACGAGCAGCGCTATGAGCTCTCAAAGTTTTTTTACACCATCGGCGGGAGAAAGGAAGTTCCGTGACGTTTTTAGAGTATACCGACCATATCAAGCTTATCGAGTTCAATATCGTTTGATAGCTATTAAAATTACCTTTCATATGAAATAAATTTGAAGAATGAACCTTGTCCACGAGCGGCGCTATGAGCTGTCAAACTTTTTTCTCAGCAGCGGTGGGAACAAGCAAGTTCCGCGACGTTTTCAGGGTATACCTACCATATCAGGCTTATTGAGTTGTATATTGTTGAATAGCTACTGTAATTATCTTTTATTTAAACTACATTTGAAGAATGAACCTTGTCCACGAGCAGCGCTATGAGCTCTCAAAGTTTTTTTACACCATCGGCGGGAGAAAGGAAGTTCCGTGACGTTTTTAGGGTATACCGACCATATCAAGCTTATCGAGTTGTATATCGTTGGATAGCTATTAAAATTATCTTTCATGTGAAATAAATTTGAAGAATGAACCTTGTCCACGAGCGGCGCTATTAGCTGTCAAACTTTTTCTCAGCAGCGGTGGGAACAAGCAAGTCCCGCGACGTTTTTAGGGTAGACCTACCATATCAGGCTTATCGAGTTGTATATCGTTGAATAGCTACTGTAATTACCTTTCATTTAAACTACATCTAGGGAATGAACCTTGTCCAGGAGCAGCGCTATGAGCTCTCAAAGTTATTTTACACCATCGGCGGGAGAAAGGAAGTTCCGTGACGTTTTTAGAGTATACCGACCATATCAAGCTTATCGAGTTTTATATCGTTCGATAGCTATTAAAATTACCTTTCATATGAAATAAATTTGAAGAATGAACCTTGTCCACGAGCGACGCTATGAGCTGTCAAACTTTTTTCTCAGCAGCGGTGGGAACAAGCAAGTTCCGCGACGTTTTTAGGGTATACCTACCATATCAGGCTTATCGAGTTGTATATCGTTGAATAGCTATTGTAATTTCCTTTCATTTATACTATATTTGAATACTGAACCTTGTCCACGAGCAGCGCTATGAGCTCTCAAAGATTTTTTACACCATCGGCGGGAGAAAGGAAGTTCCGTGACGTTTTTAGGGTATACCTACCATATCAGGCTTATCGAGTTGTATATGGTTGAATAGCTACTGTAAAAACCTTTCATTTAAACTACATTTGAAGAATGAACCTTGTCCACGAGCAGCGCTATGAGCTCTCAAAGTTTTTTTACACCATCGGCGGGAGAAAGGAAGTTCCGTGACGTTTTTAGGGTATACTGACCATATCAAGCTTATCGAGTTGTATATCGTTGGATAGCTATTAAAATTACCTTTCATGTGAAACAAATTTGAAGAATGAACCTTGTCCACGAGCGGCGCTATGAGCTATCAAACTTTTTCTCAGCAGCGGTGGGAACAAGCAAGTTCCGCGACGTTTTTAGGGTAGACCTACCATATCAGGCTTATCGAGTTGTATATCGTTGAATAGCTACTGTAATTACCTTTCATTTAAACTACATTTGAAGAATGAACCTTGTCCACGAGCAGCGCTATGAGCTCTAAAATTTTTTTACACCATCGGCGGGAGAAAGGAAGTTCCGTGACGTTTTTAGGGTATACCGACCATATCAAGCTTATCGATTTGTATATTGTTCGATAGCTATTAAAATTACCTTTCATATGAAATACATTTGAAGAATGAACCTTGTCCACGAGCGGCGCTACGAGCTGTTAAACTTTTTTCTCAGCAGCTGTGGGAACAAGCAAGTTACGCGACGTTTTTAGGGTATACCTACCATATCAGGCTTAACGAGTTGTATATTGTTGAATAGCTACTGTAATTACCTTTCATTTAAACTACATTTGAAGAATGAACCTTGTCCACGAGCAGCGCTATGAGCTCTCAAAGTTTTTTTACACCATCGGCGGGAGAAAGGAAGTTCCGTGACGTTTTTAGAGTATACCGACCATATCAAGCTTATCGAGTTGTATATCGTTCGATAGCTATTAAAATTACCTTTCATATGAAATACATTTGAAGAATGAACCTTGTCCACGAGCGGCGCTACGAGCTGTCAAACTTTTTTCTCAGCAGCTGTGGGAACAAGCAAGTTACGTGACGTTTTTAGGGTATACCTACCATATCAGGCTTAACGAGTTGTATATTGTTGAATAGCTACTGTAATTACCTTTCATTTAAACTACATTTGAAGAATGAACCTTGTCCACGAGCAGCGCTGTGAGCTCTCAAAGTTTTTTTACACCATCGGCGGGAGAAAGGAAGTTCCGTGACGTTTTTAGAGTATACCGACCATATCAAGCTTATCGAGTTGTATATCGTTCGATAGCTATTAAAATTACCTTTCATATGAAATACATTTGAAGAATGAACCTTGTCCACGAGCGGCGCTACGAGCTGTCAAACTTTTTTCTCAGCAGCGGTGGGAACAAGCAAGTTACGCGACGTTTTTAGGTTATACCTACCATATCAGGCTTATCGAGTTGTATATCGTTGAATAGCTACTGTAATTACCTTTCATTTAAACTACATTTAAAGAATGAACCTTGTCCACGAGCAGCGCTATGAGCTCTCAAAGTTTTTTTACACCATCGGCGGGAGAAAGAAGGTTCTGTGACGTTTTTAGAGTATACCGACCATATCAAGCTTATCGAGTTGTATACCATTCGATAGCTATTAAAATTACCTTTCATATGAAATACATTTGAAGAATGAACCTTGTCCACGAGCGGCGCTACGAGCTGTCAAACTTTTTTCTCAGCAGCGGTGGGAACAAGCAAGTTACGCGACGTTTTTAGGGTAGACCTACCATATCAGGCTTATCGAGTTGTATATCGTTGAATAGCTACTGTAATTACCTTTCATTTAAACTACATTTGAAGAATGAACCTTGTCCACGAGCAGCGCTATGAGCTCTCAAAGTTTTTTTACACCATCGGCGGGAGAAAGGAAGTTCCGTGACGTTTTTAGGGTATACTGACCATATCAAGCTTATCGAGTTGTATATCGTTGGATAGCTATTAAAATTACCTTTCATGTGAAACAAATTTGAAGAATAAACCTTGTCCACGAGCGGCGCTATGAGCTGTCAAACTTTTTCTCAGCAGCGGTGGGAACAAGCAAGTTCCGCGACGTTTTTAGGGTAGACCTACCATATCAGGCTTATCGAGTTGTATATCGTTGAATAGCTACTGTATAACCTTTCATTTAAACAACATTTGAAGAATGAACCTTGTCCACGAGCAGCGCTATGAGCTCTCAAATTTTTTTACACCATCGGCGGGAGAAAGGAAGTTCCGTGACGTTTTTAAGGTATACCGACCATATCAAGCTTATCGAGTTGTATATCGTTGGATAGCTATTAAAATTACCTTTCATGTGAAACAAATTGGAAGAATGAACCTTGTCCACGAGCGGCGCTATGAGCTGTCAAACTTTTTCTCAGCAGCGGTGGGAACAAGCAAGTTCCGCGACGTTTTTAGGGTAGACCTACCATATCAGGCTTAACGAGTTGTATATCGTTGAATAGCTACTGTAATTGCCTTTCATTTAAACTACATTTGAAGAATGAACCTTGTCCACGAGCAGCGCTATGAGCTCTCAAAGTTTTTTTACACCATCGGCGGGAGAAAGGAAGTTCTGTGACGTTTTTAGAGTATACCGACCATATCAAGCTTATCGAGTTGTATATCATTCGATAGCTATTAAAATTACCTTTCGTGTGAAACAAATTTGAAGAATGAACCTTGTCCACGAGCGGCGCTACGAGCTGTCATACTTTTTTCTCAGCAGCGGTGGGAACAAGCAAGTTCCGCGACGTTTTTAGGGTATACCTACCATATCAGGCTTATCGAGTTGTATATCGTTGAATAGTTACTGTAATTACCTTTCATTTAAACTACATTTGAAGAATGAACCTTGTCCACGAGCAGCGCTATGAGCTCTCAAAGTTTTTTTACACCATCGGCGGGAGAAAGGAAGTTCCGTGACGTTTTTAGAGTATACCGACCATATCAAGCTTATCGAGTTCAATATCGTTTGATAGCTATTAAAATTACCTTTCATATGAAATAAATTTGAAGAATGAACCTTGTCCACGAGCGGCGCTATGAGCTGTCAAACTTTTTTCTCAGCAGCGGTGGGAACAAGCAAGTTCCGCGACGTTTTCAGGGTATACCTACCATATCAGGCTTATTGAGTTGTATATTGTTGAATAGCTACTGTAATTATCTTTTATTTAAACTACATTTGAAGAATGAACCTTGTCCACGAGCAGCGCTATGAGCTCTCAAAGTTTTTTTACACCATCGGCGGGAGAAAGGAAGTTCCGTGACGTTTTTAGGGTATACCGACCATATCAAGCTTATCGAGTTGTATATCGTTGGATAGCTATTAAAATTATCTTTCATGTGAAATAAATTTGAAGAATGAACCTTGTCCACGAGCGGCGCTATTAGCTGTCAAACTTTTTCTCAGCAGCGGTGGGAACAAGCAAGTCCCGCGACGTTTTTAGGGTAGACCTACCATATCAGGCTTATCGAGTTGTATATCGTTGAATAGCTACTGTAATTACCTTTCATTTAAACTACATCTAGGGAATGAACCTTGTCCAGGAGCAGCGCTATGAGCTCTCAAAGTTATTTTACACCATCGGCGGGAGAAAGGAAGTTCCGTGACGTTTTTAGAGTATACCGACCATATCAAGCTTATCGAGTTTTATATCGTTCGATAGCTATTAAAATTACCTTTCATATGAAATAAATTTGAAGAATGAACCTTGTCCACGAGCGACGCTATGAGCTGTCAAACTTTTTTCTCAGCAGCGGTGGGAACAAGCAAGTTCCGCGACGTTTTTAGGGTATACCTACCATATCAGGCTTATCGAGTTGTATATCGTTGAATAGCTATTGTAATTACCTTTCATTTATACTATATTTGAATACTGAACCTTGTCCACGAGCAGCGCTATGAGCTCTCAAAGATTTTTTACACCATCGGCGGGAGAAAGGAAGTTCCGTGACGTTTTTAGGGTATACCTACCATATCAGGCTTATCGAGTTGTATATGGTTGAATAGCTACTGTAAAAACCTTTCATTTAAACTACATTTGAAGAATGAACCTTGTCCACGAGCAGCGCTATGAGCTCTCAAAGTTTTTTTACACCATCGGCGGGAGAAAGGAAGTTCCGTGACGTTTTTAGGGTATACCGACCATATCAAGTTTATCGAGTTGTATATCGTTGGATAGCTATTAAAATTACCTTTCATGTTAAACAAATTTGAAGAATGAACCTTGTCGACGAGAGGCGCTATGAGCTGTCAAACTTTTTCTCAGCAGCGGTGGGAACAAGCAAGTTCCGCGACGTTTTTAGGGTATACCTACGATATCAGGCTTATCGAGTTGTATATCGTTGAATAGCTATTGAAATTGTCTTTCATTTGATCCATATTCAAAGAAAAAACCTTGTCCAGGAGCGGCGCTATGAGCTGTTCATATTTTTTTACACCATCGGCGGGAGAAAGCAAGTTGCGTGATATTTTTAAGGTATATGGAACATATAAGGCTTATCGAGATGTATATCGTTGGATAGCTATTGAAATTACTTTTCATTTATACCAAATTTTAAGAATGAACCTTGTCTGCGAGCGGCGCTATGATCTGTCCAACTTTTTTCGCAGCAGCGGTGGGAACAAGCAAGTTCCGTGACTTTTTAGGGTATACCGAACATATAAGGCTTATGTAGTTGTATATTGTTGGATAACAATTGAAATTATCTCTCATTTGGTGGTAGATTTGAGACTGTAGGACATAGGCGAAAGAAGTTATGAGCTGCTGAATCAGTGGGTGAATCGCTAGGTTATGAAGAACTTCAGCGGCTCGTAACTCCTGTCGCTTATGACGTACAGTCTTAATCTGGTATTAATTGATAGATATTTTTAATAAATATCCAGCGAAATGCAACTCGATAAGCCTGATATGTTCAGTATACCCTAAAATCGTCATGGAACTGGCTTTTCTAGGTAAAGTTCTAGGTAAATAAAAAACATGATTCCGTCATAATGAATTCTTTATTTTTCTCTTCGATATCTGTTTTCTGAGCAGGTTAAGTATATTCGTTCTTCATTTTTAATGGAAAACAGGTTAAAACCAGGGCACAAACCTTGATATAATGCCACTTTTATGTTTTAGAAGAAATATGCTTTTTAAAACTTATAGTGCATATAAACAGTTAAACACAACTCAAAAAAAATATTATTTGTTATTTAGCGTCATATTTATTCGTTTTCTAGTAAATTTAAGACAATTAGAAACAATTTAAAGAATTTAAAATTTCGAACTCCCTAATTTGGTCGGGTTATAATTTTCGTCTAACTTTTTCGGCTAACTTCACACCGCTTGCTATTTCGTGCTATTTTATTCTGTAGCTCTGTCAAAATTACCGAAAAAAAGGATATTGTAAAGTTTATGCGTTTTGTCAAATTTTATCTAGCATAAAGGTAAAATTTGGCAAGTTAGGTACCTAATAACTAGTAACTATGAGTGACTTTTTATTCGTATAAATTAAAATTTTAATCAAATAAAGTACATTTTTCAGTTACATAAAATTATATCAGTTACATTTTTTATGAAATAAAGACTAGTCTAATATTTATTGTATTTCAGTTTCGAAGTGAACGGGAAGAATCGTGATTATTATATATGTATGTTTCTACAATAGTTTATTATGGTTTTAGTCCAGTCAATCTACGAATTTTTGTATGGAGTAGGTTACATTTAATGCACTTTGGGTGAAAATTTAGAATATGTTACTTAAATAATTGCAAAATGAAAATTCATGAAAATCTCTTATGAGTATTTGATAATTTTTCGGTAATTAGCCCCTAAAGAAACAAAATTAAATTTAAATGTGAACAAAAAATAGAAAACTGGTGATTTTTTACATGAGGGCTTCTTATAAGACGTTTTATTTATATTTATAATCGTCCCCGATCGAGATCAAAACATTGAGTAGATATTGAATATAATATATTTAAAAATTTATAACTTGAAAAGAAATACTGCAAGGTGAGTGATATTTTGTCTTAGGGGGTACATAACCACTGTCAATAACCATGAGAATTATCTCCAAGGTGACTTCGTTATTTATTTTTTTATTAAGTTTTATTCGATTTTAACCCTTGCACATTAAAGACACCACGAATATTTTCATGAAATCTAATAGTAATATTTTTTTAAAACTAAGACTAAGAAAAATCCCCGGTCAATCTGTTGCACAGTTTCTGTAATAATCTAATAACAATTATAATTCACGAGCGGGCTGAGCGGGGGGCGCGGGCGGGGGAATGCGGCATGCGCGGCGCCCGCGCTACCCCGCGAGTTCTTTATTCAGCTAAGCTATAGCTGGGGATTTCATGCAACATCTTGTATGAGAACTGTTTTTAATTTTGGATCAATATTTCTCTCTCTCTTTCTTTTCTTTTCGTGTGGCACGTTTTTTTACTATTCACAAGATATAGATGGCAGTTGCCTGATGTTTCACTTAGCATCATCCGCGGTCACGTGTCTACCTATTGGGTTTTGTGTATGTTATCAAGGATTTAAACTTGGTATATCGTTGTTCTTTAGGTGGTCTTGAGTGTTAGCCCAGGAGGCATCGGGAGGCATCACAAAGGTGGCGAGGGAAAACGGGGAAAGTTTGATTCGGCCGCGCTCTTCTTTCGAGTTTATATCTCTATAACTATCTGTACTGGGGCAAGTGTGATAATTATCGGACAATTAAAGGAATACCAATTCATTTGGAACAAATAATTGCTTCCATCGCTAGAAAAAAAATTGGCTATGGAGGGTACATGTAAGGAGATCTGTCTCTGTGTACAAAAGTGTCCGTCAAAACGCGTTAAGTAAGGGTGGTGTTATTGTATAAAAAGCGGTCAAGTGTGTGTCGGACCACGCGCAGTGTAGGGTTTCTTAGTACTTCGACAAACACTGCTTCAAGGGGAAAACCTCCCGTCTTACAAAACTGACTACTACTCGTTAACTTGTAAAGCCTACTTAGCTGTGATAGTTTTCCTTTTAACTTCGTTAAATATACTACTGCCGTGAATTTTTTCACATTTCTAGAAATAACCAGTTAGCTGTATCACATAACTTTAACAAAAAATTGCACTTTACAGCTTCATATTTCGAAAACGAATCCATGACTCGAAAAATTCGCAAACCCACAATATTTTTGAAAGACCTATTCAACGATACCCCACACCCTGGGATAGTCGAGAGAAAAAAAATTCAAAAAGAGCTAGAGTAACTTTAGTTCTCCTACGTATCTCCTCATATCTGATTCAATCACGTAGAGAAACACCAAGCGTAGCACGTTCCATCGCCCTTTGAGTGACTTTAAGCCTTCTTATAAGGTCCATAGTAAGCGACCATGTCTCGGATCCATATGTCATCACTGGCAACACACACACTGGTCATGGACTTTAGTCTTGAGACATTGCAGTATTTTGGACGTGAAGGTATTGCGAAGTTTCCCGAACGCTGCCCAGCCAAGTTGGATTCGACGGCTGATCTCTCTCTCAAAGCTGGACCTACCTAACTGGACTGTTTGTCCCAGGTATATACAGGGTGTAACAGAAGTGTGTGACAATACTTCAAGGTTGGCTTTTACCCATCAAACTGAACAACTTTCAACTTACAAATCGATCAGCTGGCGAACCAAGTTTGTATGAAAAGTCCAAAAACATTTTTGCGATTTCAACAAAGTTGTAGAACAAAAGTTGTTCAGTTTGATGGGTAAAAGTTAACCTTGAAGTATTGTCACACACTTCTGTTACACCCTGTATATTCGTCAACAACTTCGAGCGTAGAGTCTCCAACCTTCAGAGGAGTGGGTGTAACACGGATGTTTGACATGATTTTCGTCTTATCTATGTATCATTTTAAGACCCACTTGTTGGGAGAATCTACTTAGTCCTTTGAGCATTGCGCCTAGATCCTCCAAGGTCTCAGCCATGATCACGATATCGTCAGCAAATCGAAGGTGAGTGATGTACTCGCCATTGATGTTAATGCCGAGAAGCTTGAAAACATCTTCCAGTGCAGCGGTGAACAGTTTCGGAGATATAACGTCTCCCTGTCTCACCCCACGCTGCAGCCGGATAGGTTTAGAATTCTGATCCTGGAGGTGGACCAACATGCTGGCATTTTCATACAAAAACTTCAAAACTTCGATGTATCGATAATCGATCTGGCACCGTTAGGAGAGATTGCAATACAGCCCAGGTCTCGATCGAATCAAAGGCTTTCTCATAGTCCACAAACGCCAAGCTTAGTGGTCGATTATACTCTTCGGTCTTCTGTATAATCTGCCGAAGCGTATGTATGTGATCTATGGTACTGAAGCCTTTTCGGAAACCGGCTTGTTCGGGAGGCTGGAAGTATATAAGGATTAATATGCATATCCGTACCAAATTACAGCTCTGGAGTACTAATAGTCTCTGAGCTAAGCCGCGGACAGACAGATGGACATGGCGAAACTATAAGGGTTCCTCGTTGACTACGGAACCCTAAAAAGGGTAAATTTTAAAGAAAGCGAGAAAAGTTATTAGAAACAGAGAAGAAAACAAGGAAAGAATCCGCTTTGTTATAACGCACTTTAAAAAAAAAAACATAAAATAAGAAATTTTTTTTTCCTATATTATTTTCATAATCCTTGTCTACATTAGCGCCACTCTGATGGATTCTTGAACTATTATTTACTGCTTACAGTTGGACACATTTTTAACTAATCCCCCCATATAAAACAGTCTTCCTTATACTATTGGCATCGAGAGGCATCACAAAAGTGGCGAGGAGAGGCAAGGAAAGTTTGATTCGGTCGCGCTCCTCTTTCGAGCTAATACGTCCATAACTTTATGTACTAGGTCAAGTGTGATAATATCATTTTCGGATAATTCAAGGAAGACTAATTCATTTCTGATTAAATAAAGGCTTCTTTCAAGTTCTTTCACTAAAAAAAAGATAACAAATTCATAAAATCCGAATAACGTGGCCAACATATTTAAAAAAAAGGTTATTTATCTAGTACAAAATAGTTTTTCTATCTAGCACAAAGTCCTTACCACGCAGAATTTGTACACTCAACGTTTCAGGAAATGTTTGCGAAGCGAGAAGTAACGTTGAGACCAGAAGAAACTCACTTCAGCACATATTTTTTTAACACTTAATTTCTATTAAAAATTATGTCAACAATAAAATTATGAGCTGTACGATCCATACACGGTTTGAGATATTTATTTCTCAAAAATAATTACAAATTCACTTAACTTAAGAAATGCAATATAAGTGCTTAAATTATTTATAATCGTGAAGGAAAATATTATTTACATCGAAAACAAATAATCCGTCGGTACTTTGGAATACAAATGTGATCCATAAATGACTTGTTCAATAAAAGCAATGGATAGGATCTACTAAATTGCCATGATTGGGTATGACCAAAAGCTATGTTCAATAATATATTTGTAACGGGGCACCCTTCGGGCCGGCTAGCCTGGATGCCTCGTTAACACTAAAAGGTAGCCTAGAACGGGATTCCTATGTAATGTAAAATAAAAGATCAATAAATACGGTAATAACAAAATTAAGCTTTTATTGTTCGTTCTGCAATAGTTACTTACTCTAGCACTGTTAATGAATCCCTACTCTATGAGCTTACTACGGACGGGTTATTTATTAGCAGTACGCGGATACCTAGACCCTATGGTAAACTACCTAGCTTAGGGCTACGGACCTAATGACGTCCTTATTGGTAAAACGTCAGGGAACCTATCTTGAACCCAGAACTTCTATAGTGCGGGACGGCCAAACGCTACACGCCCGGCACATATAGAGCGGAATACAAAGTTAAAGATCCTTGCTGAGGGCTTGGAGCTGGACGAACAAACGCCATGCACCCAGCTCTGGACAAGCAGCCAGCAATAGATCGGGGGGGGGGAGGAGAGTGGACACAGTCAGCGCACCCCTTCAGCCTGACGGCGCGAGAGCTCACTGACTGTGCCAGCCGCTTCGTGTGGTCTTCTCACGATTCCTTACGGAATCCGAGGAATCCGGATCGGGACCTTGTCCCCTGCCGGAGGGCTCTGGTGCCAGCCGCTGGGGTAGCGCGCTGGCTTTTATATGTTCGGTCTCGGGTGGGGTAGCCGATGGGTCTCGCTGGTGTGCGGTACGGTGTAGCGGGGGTTGTCCACCGGCGACCGGTCCTCGGTGGGCGCTGCGGGTGTGCCGCGGCGCGCAGAGATTGCGGGGAGGCTTAGGGTGTCGCTCTCCTCGTAACTGCTAGGGTTGTGCATCGTCACATATTTAAGCAAATTTATGTTAATTTTAGTAAATATACTTTATATGAGAAGCGGTCGTGGCTCAGTGCGGCTTGCGTGGTCGCGTCGATCACGAAGGTTAACTGATTACAGACACGGTCATAACCTGGATGGGTATGACTGTTAGTGGCATATATCTCGACCGTTTCCATGCTTCGCAAGGCACGTTAAGCCGTTGGTGCTGGCTGCTATCGCTAGATGGCAGTCGTTAAGCCACGTTGGAGTCCTTATAGGCGGCTTGAAATTTTCTGACACTGGGGTTGGCCACTAGCCCCACAACCTCCACCAATCCAGACTTGGCCCCCGTGTGTGGAGTATGGCCTAACCTTCCCGAGTTATGGGAAGAGATCCGTGCCTCTGCAGTGGGGACGTAATGGGTTGTTAACATACTTTATGAGCCACACACATAACATCCCAAAAGGCATCTTTATACACTTCCGTAGTCCGTACTAACAACTGACGGTAAATTTTTCAACCTAGACCGAAAGAAGGCATGTAACAAAGTTTTATGCCATATAGTTACAGCAATAAGGTAGGTGGACGACTTATGTTTTACAGCGGAATCCCCTAATCTCTGCAAAAACTGATGACCAGTTTTGACGAGTCATTAAAAAAAAATTAGTACTCATAGTGTAAGTAAGATCGATGTTATGTATGTTGGGAGACAACTGAACAATCTAACTCCAAATGTATCTCGGTTAGAATGTCATGAAGCATGTGGAGAAGTTTAAGTATTTGGGAAGTGCAATAACATTCAAATGTGACCTCGACCCTGAGATCATTGGGATTGGTTCAGCTTTAGCAGTTTTTGGCAAACGTAGACCTACATTCTTACGGTCGCATGATATTAGCTACTAAGATCTTGGTGTATATGTCCAAAGTAATTCCAAACCTCCTCAATTCGTGAGAGACATAGTGTTTATATAGAGCTATGACAGGTATAGATCGATGGATTCATTTTGGTACAGATATTACGAAATAGCCTGTCGTTTGTTTCGTCATAGCTATATCGGCCCCCCTCCCCCTTTCTTATGACTGGCTATTTGATGATCTACGAATCAAGACGAAAATATTGATAATTGTTGTAGCTATATAGGAGCCAGAGAAACAAACTCGGTAAATAGAGCACTTTTATTATTTTCGCCACCAGTCTAATAGGAAAGAAATACGCTGCCTCGATAGATTTCACATTCAGTGCCTCTGTGATATCATGAACATCGACTGGTCCAACCATATAAGATATACAAAGGTTCTACACCGTGCAAACGTAAACGGAATTGAGGCGTACCTTAAGCGAAGAAAATTACGTTGGTGTGGTCTTGTGACTCGTATGCTGGGTTACGAAACGTGTCAGTTACTGAGAGCTTCAAGAGGGCAAGCGAAAGCAAAGTGGACAGCTATTGCGGTATAATAACGCCGCCACCGTGATGCCTCCCGATGCCTCCCGGGCTTATTTCACTTAAGACCACCTAAGGAACAACTATGCCAAGTTTGAGGTCTTGATTCTTGATCCAAAATTACGGTAAATCGCAACGACGATATGTCGCATCTAGTAGAAATTTAGCGTAAATACTTACCTACTTTTACTTCATAAGAACAGGCCCACTGGCATTGGAAGTGGGGTTGCTTTGGCAGGCTCATGGAAAGTCATGGAAAAATGGCGATGACACTCATGTCATGACAATATAATAATTATGTATAATTTTTGGAGTTAAATATTCGGCGAATCGATAGGACAAAGTTTCTTCTTTTGAATTGAATTTACAGTAGGTATATCTATGTGGTAAATCAGTAGGACGGTAGTACTATGATCACGTTTGGATGCCCACAATCCAATGAGTATGACACAATTATTATTAAATAACTACTACCTACCTATCATATTGTGCATTTTATCACATTTGCGTTTCGCACTTTCCATCTAGCTATCCGCGCACTTGTCTTTTTCGCACCCAATAGCTCCGTCTCTGTCGCACACTGGCTATGCGTACGTGGCAGCTGCCGCACCTTCTCGGCGTTTGAAATATAATTATAATGTCTAATACATTTTAGTTAAAATGCGTTTTAAGAAGAAACTTCTTTGTTTGTACAAGGGACGATGATGATTTCCAATAGATAATATTAGTGTTACGGTACAGCCAAGAAAATATTTGTAGTGTCTTTAATGTGTACTACAGAAATCTTTAAAAAATCGTTTTTAACTGGGTTCTGAAATAGTCACCTAGGTGAAAACTTAACACATGTTCAAGCCTTACAATTAGACTTAAAAAACATAAAAATCTCCGAAGGCTCCATTTTGTAAGTATTATTTTTCACGCAATAATATAAAAAATATCGTAATATTAAGAATTTATTGCTTTAAACTAGAGACAACTTAAGTACCATATTTATAAGGTAACTATAGTTATAAATCTCAGTTTTCCCCAAAAGTGCATTTATTGTTTGGCGTATACAAGTTAAAAGGCGTCTTTAGGTATTTCTAAGGGTTGAACGCCCTTACAATCACAAAATTACCACGAATGCTTAGTAAAACACCAATTCTTTTATTTCCAAACCATTTTAGTCAGGTGTCTTTAATGCGACCTCAAATCTTTTATTTACTGGACTATTTTTCTCACCACAGCTCTTTAATGTGCATAAAAAAAACTTTTTATCTATTTTTGTATAGTAAACATATTATATGTGTAGTGCTGCCTTCTGATTGTAGCATTTGTTATTTGGACCGAACTTTTGACACTTGCGGCTTGCGGTCATCTGTCAGAAACAGCTGATCCAATCCATCATCTAAACAGCTGATAAAGCCGCTTAAAGTGTTTCTCTTTGTTTGCGGCTAATAAAATTAAACAAGGGCAGAACTATGGCAAAAGTACCCAAAATTACTTTGTCCAATGGGCAACAAATGCCTGTTGTCGGATTTGGCACTTATGCGGTAAGTAGACTAACATTTCTTCTTTCTATTGTAAAGGTCATTGTTATTCACATCATATCACACCCATAAATTAAATAAATGCTTTAAGATAATGAACAACGATAAATTATAACCTCGTTGATCTTGGCCTCATTGAAGTTCTTCGTGTCTGTGGCTTGAAATAATGAAATTAATTCGAGCCTTAAGAACCTTCTTTCGTGTTGTGTCAATGACAATACACATAGGAAGGTTTTTGTTATACGCGACCGATGGGCACTTTATGTTTATTAACAAAATTACCAAATTACAATAAAACTTAAAATCTTTTGTCCGGTTTATCAAGGTTTTCTTGACTGGACAGACAAGGAAAACCGGACTGTCTAGTTGGAAACCGGACTTCTGGCAACCCTATACTTAACTGGTGTATAGGGTAACTTTGTTCTATGACTTTTTGCAAATCATTTTTTGAACAACTTTTGCAAATCTATCAAAATACATATGTCAACTTTTTATTGTATGGAATACATTTGTTTTTTGCAATTTCATAAAACTTTTAGTATAAAAGATGTTCAATTTGATGTATAGAAGTGGTAGAATTATTTTGTTACATTTTGTACAGTTAAAAAGAAAATATTAGGTTATCAGACCGCAGTGTACACAGTTACACATACCTACATAAGTAAAACTCTCTGGTTTTTTTCTAGTCTGAATCTGATCAGCAGTGATTGGAGTAGGTAGAGTGAATTATGGTCAATGACCGCAAACGTATATGTTAATATGGACATGCTGTGCGGATTCCGAGAGTTCAAAATTTTTTTAAAGACAAAAATGATTATTTATTCTGTTATTCTACTTATAAATATATTGCTTCCTTCAGAATTAATTGATTGAACCAGATTCACTTAAATAATACTCTACTCAATCCGGAAATACCAAAACTTTCTTGAAAAAAGGGTTGTCCATGTTATAAAATCACGATGCAAGTACCAAATATCAATCTACCTACTCCGATCACTGCTAATTAGAGATATACATATAATTATGATCAACATTTACCATTTTCTCCATTAAATCATTTTTAACAAGAAGAAATAAATCAAAATTATTATTAACTTATCATTTATTATCTTTACTAACCAATAAAACAAAAAATTGTTCTGTTTAAATAAAATTTTGAATTTAAATACAGCGTAACGCAGATCCAGAAGAATACCGTCAAGCGACTGAGTGGGCCATAGACGCAGGGTATCGCCATATTGACACTGCGTCGTCATACTACAACGAAGCACAAGTCGGGGAGGCCATTGCAAACAAAATAAAGGAAGGTGTTGTGCAAAGAGATGAGCTATTTGTGACTACCAAGGTAACAGAGAGTGTCCATTTAAAATTGTACTTTATTATTTTTATTTAAAGTTAATGTCTTGTTAAAAGTATGTATTAATTTATTGTCATGTTTTTTAATGAATAGATCAATGCTAATGAATCTTGGTGCACTTTAAAAAGATTTTAAACTGTTGGGGGTGTTTTTTTATTATTTGAGGGCCATTCTGATGGAAAGTGACTACAAAACAAAATCGAGGAAGGTGTTTTTGTGAAGGTTGAGTTATTTGTAACTACCAAAGTAACAGAGAGTGTCCATTAAAAATTGTTTTTACTATTTAATGTTTTTCGTGTTAAAAGTATTAATTTACTGTCATGGTTTTTATGAATAGGTCAATTGTAATGAATCTTGATGCTCTTAGTCAAGTTTCTTAACTGTTGGCAGTGTTTTATTATTATTATTATGAAGAGGCTGATTGCTCCATTAGTAGAAAGTGACTGTCCCTGCCGCCTATTGGTCTTTAGAAGCCTTTTCAATTCCTTATTTACTTACTTTTTTTATCATTATTAAGTGATGAAACTATTTTTTGAAAATGTTATTTATACACTCAGTACAATTTTGTGTCTGACTAACTTCTTTGTTTGCCTTTAATAAGGGTAAACAAGTTGATGTGTGATCATTTTTTATTATGTATAAATGAAGTTTCATTAACACTGGGCTGTTCATTTAAATGTGAATTGAAACGTAAGTTTGTATTGTAGTTCAGTTTCAGAAAGTCGTCGTTAAGTAGCAAAGTAGGTGCTTATTTTTAATTCAAAATTCTCCCAAATAAAAAATATTAGTATAACAGTTTTGTTGTTTCAGCTGTGGAATGACCGCCATGCCCGTGAGGATGTCGTGCCGGCACTCAAGGAGTCACTTTCCAAGCTAAAACTGGACTATGTGGACTTATATCTTATACACTGGCCTTTTTCAGTCAATGTAAGTTTATTTTACGGTATTTATAAAAAAAAAAACCGATTGTCTGCTAAATTATGTAATTAAATAAGGGGACAGATCAAGTCCCACCCCTAAACAGTATGTGCCTCAATAAAGTGCATAAACAAAAAGGGGTGAAATTTAACATAATTTTGAAGCAAGAAATTTAGTTTTTTTTTTTATAATACTGCAGTTTTTTTACCTACAATTATTGGCCTAGTTTCACCCCTTTAATAACGCACGACGAAAGAAAAACGATATCGCGCCCTCACCCCGTTCAACCTTTAATAGTTAAAAGTTCAAACATTATAGGTTGATGCCTTATGTAAGGACTCGGATCAAATGAAATCACTATGGTCTCCGCAGTCCGCGTACGACTCTCACCTTGGACTTGGCTGATTTAAAAATACTCCTTTTATTTCATCGCAGGACAAAGGAGATGACGTCAAAATAGACTATGTGGAGACGTGGCGAGGTATGGAGGATGCTGTTAAGTTGGGGCTTACCAAGTCTATTGGCGTCAGTAACTTCAATGAGCAGCAGTTGGAGAGATTGACGAGGGAAGCGGTCATCAAGCCTGTGGTGCATCAGTTTGAGGTAATTTGATATTATAAATTAAATAATCTTTATTGTTATCTCACTAATATGAGCGAAGAATGGACAAAAATATCCTTTAGGATGTAAGGTCGCTCCGAGAAGCCTGTGAATGTCCCAGGACTCCCAGGAGACTTCTGTGCTTTTGGAAGGAGCTGGATTGGCTGGACTAGCCAACCATGCCTACACGTATAAAGGATCAAATACGAGTCTAAATACGGAAATAGGAGTCCAATAAAATACAAATATCTCACTACTATTATAAATGATAGGTAGATAGATCAATTTACTGGATAACGCCTATGCTAGTTTTAATTTCGGAAAATGCATTGTTCCCGTAGGATACTTATTTAAAGACGGAAAAACGAAAATGTGTTTGTACTTTTCACGTTGCAACGGAGCTACTGTCTACCTGATTTTGCACAGAAATAGCTGGCGGGGTGGGAAGTGAAATAGACTATATTTTCAGAGGTCAACATACCCCCCTCATATTCCATTAAAAGCGACCGAAAGATGAACCTATTGTGTTTCGTGCTTCTCTCTATAACACTTAGGATGAAACTCCACCAATGATTGCGCCCGTGGGTGGAGTATGGGCCTACCTTCCCAAAATGAAGAAACCCGTGCCCCAGCAATGTAGTTGCTATGGATTTTGAACGTAAACTCTTCTTAAAAAACTTCTTATTATTGTAAATCTGTAAAAAAACTTTGCAGATCAACCCCACGCTAACGCAGCACCATCTAGTGGACGTTTGCAAGAAACTCAACGTCCAACCAGTTGCGTACACGCCGTTGGGATTGCTATCGGGAGCAAGGCCCGAGTTTGCGGATAAGGACCACATCAAAAGGGACCCTAAGTTGGGGGAAATAGCGGAGAAGTATGGGAAATCGAAAGCGCAGATAGTTTTGAAATATCTGGTAAGGATTTTGTTTTTGTATTCAATTAATACTGTGGATTTAATATCGTCTTTAGTTTTTAGTGATTCCCAAACAGGGCAGAACTCAGCAAACTTAGGGCCCCAATTTAAATGACATAATATCAAATATTTATTTAATTTTTTTGTGATCTTTATTAGAAATATTTTTTGTAATGATTAATTAAATGATTTCATAATAATAA
The DNA here is from genome assembly GCA_958295455.1 of Coleophora deauratella. Taxonomy (NCBI): domain Eukaryota; kingdom Metazoa; phylum Arthropoda; class Insecta; order Lepidoptera; family Coleophoridae; genus Coleophora; species Coleophora deauratella. The sequence continues at coordinate 3,346,057 of OY282409.1, read as the reverse complement.
AATTTAGATTTAATAATACTAATAAAACAGTATCTTGGTTTCAGCTCCAACGTGGCATCGTAGTTATTCCAAAATCGTTTAATAAATCTCGCATGGCCGAGAATTTGGACTTGTTCGACTTCGAGTTGAGCGAAAGCGAGATAGCTATAGTTGACAGCTACAATATTGACCATCGTTGCGTGCCAGCACTGAAGTTCAACCATCTTACAAATTTTCCTTTTTAATTTTGTCCTGGCTCTCTTTGGTAAAATCAGTGAGGATAAAATAAGGTCCTTATCCAACAAAATCAGCTAAAACTATTTAAACTGTGGTGTGGCTTATGGAACTTAACAACGTTCCTTGAAGAATCCATAGTCAGCTCACGAAACAAAATTATATTTAATAAGTGCTTTTACGCTGAGTAACATTTTAGATGATTTTGTTAAACCTTACATGTTCTGATTTTTTTTGCAACTTTATGTATCAAATTTTATGTTTGTATAATACAAGTTCGTTTGTATGTTAAATGTAAGTAGTCTAACATAGTCCTGTTATAAGGAAACTATCTTTTATAAACGGTTTTTACAAGTAAAACTTTACGAATATATGTGATACATATTGTTATTTATAAGGTCTTGGTTAGCTCGGGATTATACAATATTATTTGTATATTGGTTATTACTGTTGTCTAATTATAATAATTATTTTATAAATAAATCAAAGTAATTTATCTATTAATTTTTTATTTCAATTTCAAACATAAATCAAAAATCATTTCACAATAAAATAAATAAGAAGCGTCAACATTTGAAACATACAATAAAAATTTAAAATAAATATAAACAGAAATATAAATACAAAAAATTAAACATTTTCACTCTAAGCAGTAAAACATACCGTTTTGGAATGTCTATTTAAGACCCTTGATATTAAAAAATACATAAAATGCTTAGAACGCTATGAGAATGCACAATTTTTACATAGTAAATTTTACAGACTATTAAACTGTACTACATTGGATATGTTCAATACAAAAAAGAGGAGTAAAAAATATAGAACCCTTTAAAAAATGCATCCAAAAATGCATTCTTAGAGGTATTTCATCTAGTATAAAAAATATACAAACAATAATAATAAAAAGTAATAAATAATAGTAATAAAAACCCTCATAAAAATGTCAATATAATAAAACATATTTCGAAAAACAAAAAAGAAATGTTTTATAATAATCGGTGATTATAAAAATATAACTACGTCATTACATTGGAAGTCAACAATGTAGAAATTCAATTAATGAGTCTTTCGATTAATATGTGCCACTATGTGCCAACACCAAATATCCCAGATGTTTACCTTTTTACAAAGTTTTAGCTTTATCTTTTTCGTGTAGTAAAAAACATATAAGTACATAGTTGTACATTAATGGAGTAATAATAATATTTACTCGTAATTTACCGTCCACTTTAGACCTAGAGACTTAGTTGGATGTAAAATATGTATTTGAAACCTGTCCCTTACACCTGTATTATTTAAACGCAATACTAACTCGATAACACATTTATATAAATTAAAACTGATTCAATGATAAAACGGAAATATTGTTGTTAAATCAAAATGCACGACATATTAAAAAAATCATAAAAATCGACGAATAATAGAAAATATCTAAAATACGTCCATTATTAATATTGTTCAATAGATTTATCTCAGGACAATAAAGGCTGTTAGTACACCCCACCCAAATAATCAAATTATCGTTGCTTTACATCGAGTATTTAAAAAAATATAGAAAGTACTATCTAATAAATGATTTAAGTATAGAAAATACCGGACAAGGCACTTCATATCGTTATAGCGATTTCATATCTCAGATGATATACAGTTTTCTTTGACAGTTTACAAAACTTACAATTTCAATATATTTTAAAAAATACAATATCTAAAAAAATAAAAAATGGTTTGGTCACATACGCTGAGATTTGCAAATAGCTTTTCGAGCTTGTACCTAAAGGTACTTGCATGTTTAGACCTATAAGACCTGAATTCAAACGATTTACTGTGATACTAAATCATAGCTTCGAAATTCATTTACATAGATGGCTACTCACATTAATCAATATCTGCTGATAAATATGAAAGTTAAAAGTTATCTTATACCTGAAAATCTCTAAAATAATCGATTTATATTTTGATCTATCGCGGACAGTATATTAAAACTGGTTTACGAATCTCGTTGGGTTTGTGACGTTCATAGTGAGCTTTTCAAAGTGCAATAGTTCGTCAAATCAACAGGCGTATTACTAAATAATATAACATGTTAATCAAAAACCTCAAATTAGCCAAGCATCACAAATCTAGCGATAATCGTTTAAATCACAGCTCTACAGGGTGTAAGGGACAGATTTCCGAAAACTGATAGGGCTCAGTCAGCTCATCATTCTAAATCATAATCCACAGGAATTTCTTTCAGGACATTTTTGATATTTTTTAATCGTGTTTTTTGTTATGACTCTTTTATTTTTACGTAACATTACGTTTTTAGTATTCAGTACTAGTTTATTTCAAATAAAACAGCTAAAATGGAAAACCCGGTAATGAATGCATAACTCAAACTACGCACGAGTCCCACTCACTGCATACAACACTATCGTCACGAAAAAAAAAACTAAACTTTCGTAAATAAAAAATTATCTAAATAACTTCAATTTCATTTTTCATAATCATAACGTACCTACACAATCGTTTGCGTGTGTAGGTATCGCATTGGCGCGACTTCGCGTAACATTGCGTAGGAGAAAACAAAAGAAACACGATTTCTTGGGTTACTTTAACATTCCTGAACTTTTTGTTTATGCAGATTATCTTAATATAAAGAACTTAATGCACCCTATCATTTTTCGGAAACTCAACTATTACATCCTGTATATGTAAAATAATAACAATTAAGGCCAAAATTATGATCTAAGGCTTGGTGCCCCATTTAACAATTAAAATAAAAATAAACTTCAACATGTATAAAAAAACAGTGGCATCATAACATTTTTTTAAAAGATGTTTGATTTCATTTCTTCCTTTACGTACTTATAAATTACGAGTGTATATAAACATAAAAGATACAAAATAAAAAAAAATACGAGTGTAAAGTGTACAAACAAGATACAAAATAAATATTTTTCATTTCACCATATTTTCCACCACTGATAAAGTTCATTATCTCCATAACTGTGGTAATAAATTACATAACAAAGCATCGCTTATGATGATCCTCATAAGACTTGTCCTACACTAAAAACAGTATCTACTCCCAAATAAATAACGTTGGGGCCTACAGCGTACGCCTAAATCCGGCCCTGTATTAGTTTACTTCCAGAAATAGTTGAAGACGTCCATAATACTGTCGTATATCGTGAAGGTAATGGCTACGTCGATTACTACCCTGCTTAGTCGAGGCACTGTACCTTTGTAGAAGGCCAGGGGCCCTTCATTTTTCCAAGTCTTGACGAAACAGTCTACAGTGTTTTTGTACTTCTTAGCTTCGAGGCCCTGCATTCGCGTTTTGACCACGTCGATGGGGGTGTTGCCGAACACTGAAGCCGCTCCTGGAGACACAATAATTGATTTAATAAAGGGCCCTACGTTAAATGCAAGAATTAAACTCTTTGACTTTGACTGGCTCGATGGCTAAGTGGTTAGCGATCCTGACCTCTGATCCGAGAGTGATCTGGGTTCGATCCCCACACAGGGCAAACTTTTCTGTGATGAGCAGAATTGTTTGCTCTGAGTCTGGGTGTATTATATCTATATATGTATGTATTTAAAAGTATATGTGTATGTATATGAGTCTCTGGTTCCCAAGATACAGGGAATCCTAGTTCGGGGCCAGATGACCGTGTGTGATTGGTCCCAGATATTATTATTATTAAACATTTTATTTAATTGGTGGAGTTTACAGCGTCATTTACACACTGGTTTACAAAATAAGAACGACAGGCCAATAACAAGCTTCCGTATCACATATTCCTCATCTTATCGTGTGGCACAATTTATTAAGCGTACTATCATAAAGGATAGACAGCAGTTGACTGGTGTTGAAACATATTGAAATATTCGAGAGAAATAAACTAGGATTTTAAAGGTAAAATTTACACATTATCATTAGGTCATTATGTAAATAAAAATCTTATATGAGGTTAGGTATATTTAAGAAATATTTACAAATAGTAGAAATATTGCAGTGGACACAAAATAAGATCATAATCATAAATGTGACGAATTGATTCAAACTTCTTTATAAGATAAATAAATAGCAAATCGTTTATCTCGTTTTTCCTTCACGCGGGCGGGTAAGCGCTGCATGTGGGCTCTTATCGTGACATCTTAAATAGGTGAAATGACATTGAGTTCGCATTATTCGGACCAAATAAAGTATTACGTCATAATCTTTGGGTATAGATAATCGTGCATTGGAAGGTGGAACTGAACAGTAATTATAAAAGGATCGCCCCAGTCCAGTGGGAAGTAGGCAAAGGTAATCTATACTCAAATCAAAGTTTCATGCACGACTTTTGGAAAATTAACTCAATCTAGCAAAATAAAACTAAACCAAAAGTTCAAAAACTGTGTGTTTATGATTTTAGTATGATGGTTTCCTAGTTTTTTGCTTTCAGTATTTAGCAGTTTTGTAGACTGAGTTATTTTTTCAAAAGTCGAGCAACAAATCTTGAGTAGATTTTTTAGTGCACCAATGTAGTAATATTGTCCCAAAACTAGATGGCGCAAGGTAGTTTCAGGACGTTTAAAACTGGATGGCGCTATTTTTTCTCTGCAACTGTGTAATAGCTACACAGGTGTCAAAAAGTGTGTTTGAGATTTTAAGGGGTAACTCAGAATCAACTAAAGAATACAGGAAAAATATAAAAAAATCCGATCGACAACTTTTCTTTTCAGTTTCCCATACTAGTGAATCAAGAATTTGTATGGGAACAGGGGCGCCGGGTTTCAGGCGTGGGTGCCCGAAAAGTTTTTAGGCGGTGCGAGATCTAAAATTAACGTTTCATCCAAAACCATCAGAGCCATTTTTGAGAAAAAAACAGACCTTTACAAAATGTGTGAAGAAAAAAGAATCTAAAATAACGCTCCTTTACAATACGTATTTCCTTCTTCACGAGGCAGCATGATTGACTGTCGTGTGAATTGATTGATTGTGAAAAATCCCCTTAAAATCTCAAACGCACTTTAATACCCTGTATACCTAGATAGATATATTCAACAAGACTGTTTAAATGTGGTTAAAGTTTAATTAAAATGTGTTAGATAGAAACTAAGTTTTAATGCGGTTGAAATGTCATTAAAACGTGCTAGTGTATAAGAATTTATGACCATTTAATGACGTTTCGAAAGTCATCACTTGATGTCGCCAATAAATTGAGTCAGGCAAGGTACTTTAGAGCTTGTTAGTATTCCTGTAAACTTTTAGGGTTCAACCATATCTGGCCGTACGGGAATCAAATTTTCGCGTAGCGCTATTTTTTCTTTTGTCCAGAAACACCGTTTGCTAGAGCGAGAATATAATGTAGGGTACGTACCCGCAATACCACCAAACAGCGCGACGAAATACTTGGGCACCGGCTTGTTTCTGTCGCCTCCCTTGTACCAGTCCCTGAGTGACTCCATGACGAAGAAGCGGATGGCCTGGTTACTGCCCTGCTTCATCACAGTAGCTGTCACACCTTTGTACACGCCGCCTATGCCTGCGAAATTAGGTTTAAATTTGTAAATCAATCTTTGCCAGTGTGAAAATGATCTAAAATCTAGATGTGAGTGTAAAAAGTGTAGGAGGGTCTTTGAGTAGGGTTCTGTATTTTTTAAATTGATTGTTTTAGTACAGCTTAACGTAAACTAAACATTCTAGGATGTAGATCATCCTAGAATGTTTAGTTTACGTTAAGCTGTACTAAAACAATCAATTATACAGCTTAACGTAAACTAAACATTCTAGGATGATCTACATCCTAGAATGTTTAGTTTACGTTAAGCTGAGCGTTACGTTGAGCCAAATTAAACTACGACTATCGACTGGTACAAACTCATACCTGCAAAACTTTGCTCACAAGTTGCTCGATTTTTATATTAGGGCCATTTTTAGGGTTCCGTACTTCAAAAGGAAAAAGGAACCTTTAAGGACCTCGTTGTCCGTCCGTCTGTCTGTCAAGAGTCTTTTTCTCAGGAACGTGTGGAAGTACTGTATCAAATTGAAATTATTATAATATAATAATATATTTATACTACATATTTATGAAAGATTATATAGATATGTATTTTTATTTTAATTTTATGTTATTTTTGCTAACCCCCCTATCTTATTCTATCGATGTTTTCCTACCCAAAGGTTGCCTGGAAGAAATTGCTACCTAGCAATAAGGCCGCCTATTGTATCTCTTTTCCATTTGTACCACACTTTTGTATAAGTATGTATTTATTACAATAAAGTATATTGAATTGAATTGAATTAATATCAAATCCCTTGGAGCTGTGAAAAAATCAAACTTTTAAGTCATCGCAATCAAATATACAGCCGCATATTTTGACACACGCAAGGGAAATAAAAAACTATAGGGTACTTCCTGTTGAACTTGAAATAATTGGCAAGAAGCAATGTCTTATAGCACAAGTAAAGGGAAGAATATAAAACCGTAGTACATAACAAAAAAAAGCGATTATAAACTCATTTGCAGTTGGTAAACTGACTGCGACCTATGACGATGTATGGGGATACCGGTTTTTCAAAGGCAAAGTTATGTTTGTTCAGTTAATCTTTTCGTTAAAACTTACTCGGAAAAAATGAAAAAAATTCTTCGAGACTCGATTCCCGTGATGGACGAGCTATCTAACAAGTTTGTACGGAACCCTCGGTGCGCGAGTCCGACTCGCACTTTTTCATGAGAGGTTTGCCGGTAGGTACCGGTCACCCTGTATACATTAAGTACATCTACGCTCGCTGCATTATAGAGGCACTATACCTAGTTCTCTAGTTATAAGTTGTCTGCCAATACTACAGTATAAAAACTTTTTTCAATTTGCAAAACCTACCATCCTCCCTAACGATAGTCCTGACGCCGTGGAAGAATCCCTTAAACCTGGGTTTCTCCATCCTCATGTCGTTGATAAACTTGACCTTGACGGTCTCCATGGGGGTGACCGCGAAGATGGCTTCCGCCACGCCAGCCGCCAGACCGCAGCCCAGCTTCCCCACGTTACTGAGGGTGCCATCCTCTTGAACCATGTACAACTTCGCTTGCTCGAAGACACCGAATCTGGGGACAATATTTGTTTACGTATAGTTTTTATCCGACTGCGTCAGAAGGAGGGTTATATTTTTAGAGCGTATGTATGTATGTATGTATTTCGTCGGTCAAATCACGAAGAGGCGTAACTGAATGGAAATAAGTAAGGGATAATGTACTTTATGTCAGTGACATAAAGTACATTATGCCTCTTTGTTGCGAGGCGAGTTACGCCTCTTTGTGATTCGACCGACGATTTATTTATTTATAGCTTCTGCCCGCGACTTCGTTTGCGTGGACTTTAGAATTGGATCCAGAGAGAAAGAAAATGTTGGTGGTGGTGGCTGAATGTTGTTCTAGTGACGAAGTGGAAATTTTAAGTTTTTAAGCATTCCTCCGGGAACCCTTAAGTTTTCCGGGATAAAAAGTATCCTATTTGTTAGCCGGGTACTTTATCTATCTACCCACCAAATTTCATCCAGATCCATTCAGTAGTTTCGGCGTGAAAGCGGAACAAACAAACAAACATCCATACTTTCGCATTTATAATATTAGTGAGATTTATTAACACTTTTTATTGTATATTTCTTTGGCACCCTCTGTAGCCTAAACAGCTTGATGGATTTTAGCTTCAGAGGTGTCGTTAGATTGGTCTTGATCCCGAGAGTGACATAGGATACATTTTAATGCAGTCGGGCTAATTAAAAAAGAAAATGTTAGGTTATTTAAACCTCAATCCGTGTTAAACTAACTGGAATTTTCATTACATATACAATTGAAACAATTATGAATTGATAAATGAATTGATTTTGTATTGATACAAACACATAATGAAGTCATCATCATTTATAATTTCAAAAAAAATTGAGGAAAATTGCGTTTTTGACATGTGATAAAAAGTAGCTCAGGTGATTAGTGTTCAACTTTCGGTTTGAAAAAGAGATTTTGAATAGGCAATAATAAATCACACACATATTCTTTTTTTTAAGTATTTTTCAATAGCATTCAAGACTGGTATGACGACAAGTCCGACCGACAGTCACTTCTTCATCATTAAAAGTATATTATGCGCTACGTGTATGATTATACATATATCCTAAAAAGCCCCGCTATTTACTCGCTAACATCTGGAAATTCTGGAATCCGTCAAAGTTATCAGATTCTAAATATCCAAACGCAAATACAAATCAATGATAATTATTTGTGAGTGGTTACGCAAAAAGGGACCTCAAGGGAAAATAATTTATTTTGAGTAAATCGCCGGGCGCGGGGGATAAACAATCACTGCCTCGGCTCACTAAAAATCCATTAAAAAAAAGTACGGCACCTAAAAATATTCGGATAAGACCAAAACAAAGCTGAAAAACCACAGAAACAAAATTAATGAAACACAAAAAAACCGTTCCCAATCCCTTCAGGTCCCTTTTTGCGTAACCATTCACATTTAAAGAAACTGCAATGACCTCCTTTCACCGTCTTTTGGGTACTTTAATCTGCAACAACTCCCCCATGACATCAATGACTTTGAACATTACTAAATCAAATAAAACAGGTAATTAAAATACATGTTTAACTACAAATGTATTTAGTATTTATATGTTTTTAAATAAATTGTATTTTATATGTGTATTCTATGGGACCTGTGCCTGAAATAAATAAATAAAAGTCACAGCATTTAAGAGTTTGAGTTTTAACTTTGAATTTGAAGTTTTGTCCTTCATATTCGCATGTTTCTAAATGTCCTAAATGACTTTCAACTCTTCAATATCACAGCAAATAAACATTCTTCCGAGATATGGTTATAGGTTTAAAGTGAATGATAATCACGGCTAGTATCGCATCTCCGCTACAATTTGCACGGCCCCGCGTGAGACAACCTTGTATGCGCGTGACCGCGTGACGTAGTGGACTCGGTTTTATCGGTTATCTTAAGAGGGGGTCGACAATAGTCCACTAGGGCCAGCAACATGTGTTTTTTAAAATTATTTTTTCCATTTAAAAACGATTACGTTAAAAATATTCTACTTCAATCGTAATAACAAAACTGATTGTTTTTTATTTTTGTAAAGCTAAAAAAATAATGAACCAATTTTAATGCAATTTTTATGGGACCACACTGCACTGGAGTCATAATCTGACTAGTTTTTTTTAAATAAAAATCGGTGAAGCCGTCGCGTAACATATGTATTTACACTCAAAAACATACAGTGGAATTGAGAACCTCCTCATTCTAAGTCGGTTAAAAATTAAAATGCATCTAGTACTCAGGACTAATAGTGGTCCATCTGGTGAAATGGTGGCGCCAGTGTGCACTCAATACTTTCTGGTATACAATTATACTGGTTATTATTACTGGTACAATATATACTGGTATAAATACTGATTATTACTGGTATACTACAGCTACTTTATTTTATGGATAAGATAATAAGTTTATGCAGTATGCACGCACACACAGTATAGTCCATATTATCTGCCCGCATAAGAGAAAAGGCCGCAAAGTATACGGAAATTCCATATCGTACCTTGAGAACCATAACGTCAGTATACGAAATTTGGCTAATTAAGAAATTTGAACTTTATAAAAGGTGATAAAAGCTCAATTTTGTGATTTTACCAAATTTCGTATAACGTTATGGTTCTCAATGTGCGATTATATTGTACTTTGCGGTTTTCTTTCCTATGAGGGCAGCTATGAACCAGCGATAAACGATGATCTCGGGATCTCGGAGAGTACGCGCAGGTTGGCTACTGTGTGGGCCAAAACTAGGGACTTTGTTTAATTTGATACTATTATAATAAGTATTTGCATTAAATGGAGGATAAAAAGCATGGGAGAGGTATCAGTTAAAAAAAAATGGTTTTTGTATTGGCAGAAATAACTAGAGGAAAAATAAAATTATTAGACAGCTCGCAGGCATACTGTTTGACAATTTGAAGGAATAATAATTTCTCCAGTACATTATAACTTTACTTAATTCTTGTGTTTCCGTAATCACAAAATTTCGTTTTTCTCCCAAATGTGCAATGACAAAAAGTGTAAAAAATACATAAAATGCTTATGTATTCAGTTAGTGATTGAGATCGAATGTACCTTAAAAATATAATAATATTAATCACTTCATTAGACAACTTAGTACAGAGGGTCCAAATGTGTCCAAGGTCATGAGGAGTAATTGCACTCCTCTTAATATGACATGACACAGCTGGGCGCATGTGCCTCTAAATTGTGTGCTGACGGTAAGCAGAAATTTACTGGGACATCTATTTTGTTACAGTGGACAAAAAACTGTTTTTTAGAGTTTTTCTTCATGTGTGGTACAATATAACCATGCCATCACTAGGGGTAAACGGCAGTTGCCTGGTATTGCACTTAGCATCATCCGCGTCACGAAAGCAGTGCTATAAGGACTTGACATACCTGACAGCTGATTTCGGTATGGATCCGTAGAGGAGCACACTGAGACCTCTGTACAGTCCAAGGACGCCATGGGACTTAACTGTCTTCTTTACGCAGTCGAAGATACCCGTGTATTTCTTGGTGCCACCTGGAAAAAGAATGAGTATTAAATAAATAAATACTTATATCTAGTACTACTACTAAATACCAGACTAGTTGAAGGTCAGCATATTGCTCTTAATATGGATAGACGTACATATGGCACAAGTGTATGGAGTTTACCTATAAATAAATAACAGTAGATAAATTATTTCGTCAAAGGTCTTATCTAACCTATAAGTTTCTAGATATTTCTATCGTAACTACACTTAAATACCAGCTTCAGTTTTAAAAAACACATATCCTCTGCTGGTAGTTGGGTAATTTGGGTAAATACTACCGACACTGTTCTTCTATGATACTGTTGTATAGATGCCTTTGAGAAAGATAGAAATACTTAGAATCTACAGGCTTAAGGACTCCTAAGTTTACATATAACTAGAAGAAAAATAAATCAATTCTCCATCTTCAATAGTAGTTATAAGTTGTCATACAGATGATATTTCCACATGTTGGAAATATAGGCTCAATGAGAGGTGAATAACCTTTCTGAGTAAGTTTGTAAGCCATAGAGTTACGAATGTAATTAGAACTACTTTGCATGGCTTCATTAGTCAATGCACTTAGAAACTCAAGGTTCAGGGTTTTGATAAAAACAGTTGAAATTATTTAGTTCATATTAAATATAATTTATGCTTGAAACTTTTAGTTTTTTAATTACAGTGATTATTACGTTAAAGAAAAAAAAAACAAAGTTTTTCATAATCTACATTTTATATAATTAAAAGCAAACAAAATTTTTTTTTTATGTCATAGTTGGCAAACGGGCAGACGGATCACCTGATGGTAAGCGATAACCGCCGCAGAGGAGTCACGAGTGCATTGCCAACCAATTGGTAAGCCCTTGGCATCATCTCACCTGATGGTAAGTGATGATGATGCCGAAGATGGAAGCGAGCTTACCAAGATTCCCCAACGCAATGGGGAACTGGCTATCTTATCTTAATGCCGGAACACATAAATGCTAGTAACATTGATGTTTGCCGGCAAGACTTAGATAAGATGGTGGTAGCTAGCCAGGCGGGCCCAGTAAATGCCCTACCATCTATAAAATATCCTTATTCGCATGGACAAATAAAATTATAAGTAAAAACAAATAATAATATTTTACTAATAAATAAATAAATGAGCAATTCAGACTCGTCGGCAATTTTAGAAATGACTAGTTGGAAATTCTTGGCCCATTGCTATTGAAAATGGTAATTTCTCTTTATGGTCAGATCACACATAACACCCATAGATAACTTACTCATGAAATAGTCAATATTGACTATGGTAATAAAAAGATAAGTGCTGATATGATACCGTATACTGATCTTGGTTATCTCTGTTTATCAAGTAATTCAATAAGTGTGCCACTTATGTATTTTTTCATTTTTATACTCAGTACTTCAAATTAATAATATTATAATTTTTTTGTTCCTTTACATTAGGTACATATTTTGTGCTGCTCTAGTTCTCCAACTATGTCGGGAGAACTTGTCAACATGAAATCTGTATAGATCTATCGGTTCTAAAACTGATACATATTAAATAAATAATAGGGTTAGAGTCCAATCCATCAACAATTAATTAACATGTAATTTTAACAGAAATACTTATGTAATGTCTATTAAATTGTTTAATGTGTTACCCAATACTCTAAAATAATTGTCCTTGACATTGTTTAAAAAATACTGTTTAAATGGCTGATAAATTATTTACACTTGTTGTTTTATTTTGAGTATTTATTTTTGTTGAGTTATTATTATTTTTTAATTTAATTTTGTAAAACATTTTTATATTATTTATTTACTATGATATCTATAAAATTTTTGAAGGTGTTAATTTTATTTTATCAGGGTGTCCACTCAAAATTCCCAAAATACTTCCCTGACTTTTCCCTGACTTTTCCTGACCATTTTGTAAAATTTCCCTGACCCTTACAATCCATTTCAAAACCGTTTTTGGTTGTTTTTTGAGGATTTTGTTTCATTGCTGAATTTTTATACAGGCAGTTAAAAAAAAGTGCGTTTGAAATTTTAAGGGGTTACTTAAAATCAAGTATAGAACCCAAGAAAAATATTGAAAAAATCCACTCTTCAAATATTTTTTTAGAGTCTCATATTAAATCTGAATAGTGAATCAAGAATTTGTATGAAAAACTGAAAAAAAAATTGAAGAGCGGATTTTTTAAATATTTTTCCTGGCTTCTATACTTGATTCTGAGTAACCCCTTGAAATTTCAAACACATTTTTTTAACACCCTGTATTTTCATCTGGAGACGGCGCAAAAATGGTTTACAAACTGACATAACTGACTTCACAGTAGCTAAACTTGCTTTTCTCAAAGGGATGAAATATATAAAAGTATAGGAAATCTCTTAAACTTTTTGGTTGTGGTTTTCTGGAACCGTGTCATCTATTACTAATTGGCTCACCTTGTCAAAAAAGCTCTTTCAACACAAGGATCATTTTCCAACTTTCCTACTGAGGTGAATTTCTGTGCTGTGGAAAGAAGAGGCTCCAGTAATAGCAGTGTAAAGAGCTCAACGTGTCTTTGAACAGCTCGTGCATATGATAGATTTCAATACACCATATGCTGATCTGTCTCACAGCCCTATTTACTGTACGTAGACCACAGATTTCAGTTTCGAGTAGAGTTTTCGCGCTCTCCACAGGCCTTAATTACTATGCGGATAACAGTACGGATGATGCGCAGTACACAGGCCGAGCAACACCCCACGAGCCGAGGTGGAGGAGTCGTGCCTTGCACGATCACCGCCACAAAAGTCCCTTTTACTGTAGGCACTGTAGCTCATCAACGCTTTCTATTGTTACGAGCAACATTCAATGTCGGTGTCATTTCTTTCTCAGCAAAGCGGTTCTTCAGACCCAGACAGTGCTTGCAGTTATATCTACGAAGCTCAAGTGAGGCCGCACTTGGAGAACTGCTCACATCTCTGGGCTCACATTTCAGCAGAAGCGCAACACACAGAAGCCCGCCCGGTTTTGGTGTGAAGGGTTTCATAGTATTCCGAACATTACAAAAAATACCGCTCCCGGAACGCTTTCGCACCGCCCAGCCGCCGTCTCTGTGTGTTACGCTTGAACCCTCTCGGTTCCACCCAGCGGCGCGCGATCAGAATTGTCGACGACCCAGAGCTCAACAAGGGGTCCAGAACCCCTCAGCTTTCAGAGAGACTTCAGCTGTCTCTCTCTCTAATGTCTACCGCTTATACAACGGTTTGTGTTCTGAGGAACTGTTCGACATGATTATTATTATTATTATTTATTATTATAGGATGGGACGCCTGCGGGGCACAGGCGGGTGTTCAAGTCTCTGGGTGGACTCATTACACCCTGTTCCCGGTTTGGTACGCAAACAGTTACTGTGTCCCCGCAATCGCCCCCTCCGAGAACCTTGAGCTCCTCCTACAATACTCCGCTATATGGCCGATCTCTAGCTCACATAGCTCCTCCGTTTCAATCCTATCCTGGCCAAAAATTTCCCACCTAAGCCTGCTGTATAGTGAGCACTCTGCCAGAAAATGTTGGCTGGTCTCCACCTCTCCACAAACGCTGCAGGTGTTATCTGTGGCTCTGCCTATCAGGAACATATGTCTGTTCAGTCTACAGTGGCCTGTGACGATTCCTATAATTATTCTCAGGTTCTTCCGGCTTAGCGATAGCAGGCTTCGAGTTCTTCTGCTATTGGGACCTTTGAGGAATAACTTGGCTTGCCTACATCCGTTACTTCCCACCCAGACCTGGTGGGCTTCTTTCCTCATCAGTTCACTGATCACTCCTTTAGTGACCGTTGCTGAGATAGGAAGTACTGGTTCTGGTCCTACGAATCTTGTGTCTGCTCCTTCTCTGGCTAGTGCATCTGCCCTTTCGTTTCCTAGTGTTCCCTGATGCCCTGGAACCCACGTTACTGTGACCTTCATCTTGTCTGCCAGACGGTTGAGTGTTTCCTTGCACTCCTCGACCAGCTTAGAGACGGTCTCTACTTTTGCTATCGCCTTGATTGCTGCCTGACTGTCTGAGTATATGATGGTGCCCGTGGCCTCACCCCAGGAGTCGGTGAGCAATTCTTCTGCACATTCTTTGATAGCAAATATTTCCGCTTGGAAGACACTGGTATAAGTCCCCAAGGCCAGAATTTTGTCTTTGCTGGGCTCATTGGGTATGTGTACCCCTGCGCCAGCTAAGCCTGTGCTCTTCATTCTGGATCCATCCGTGTAGCAGATGACATTTACTTCGTTAGTCATCAGTTCCCAGTTAGATCTTTCACCTATGTGTATCCTGTATTTCTTGTTAAAGATCCTTCGTTTCCTGATTAGGTCGTTGTTAGTCATTATTAATGACATGTCTCTTCCTAATGCCCTTTCTATTGCACTATGACCTGTGTCTATGTCGTTCGCTTTCCATTCCTTATTGGCTTTCATTCTGTACCATTGCTCTGCTGCTCTCTTCTTGACCTCAATATGGATCGGGTTTAGTCCCAACAACGCCACATCGAGAGCCATCGTTGGAGTGGATGCCATGGCACCTGTGGTCATAATGGCTGCAGCTCTTTGTACCTTCCTTAGCTCTCGTAGGTTCGACGACACGGTGGCTCTGTGCCACCACACTATCGCGCCATACAGGAGTCTAGGCAGTATTATTGCTTTGAATATCCATTGGCAGATGTAAGGTTTAAGTCCCCACATCTTTCCTACAGCTCTTCTGCATTGCATTAGAGCTATGACAGCCTTCTTGCTCTGGTTTCTTATGTGTGTGTTGAAGCTTAGAGTCTTGTCAAGGGTTACCCCAAGATACTTTATCTCTTCTGTACATTCCAACATGACTCCTTTCAGTGCGATTGGTGCCATGTCGTTGGACTTCCTTTTCCGAGTGAAGAGGATCACCTTTGTCTTGTCTGGATTGAGACCGAGCCCTTTGTCCTGACACCAGTCCGCTACCATCTTTAGACCTCTCATTGTGATAGCCCTCACCGTGCTTAATACCTTCCCTGTTGCTAATATTACGCCATCATCTGAAGAGGCCTGCATATATATGCGCTGTTTGTTGATGGCTTTTACTAGATCGTCTATCAGGAGACACCACAGAAGTGGAGAGAGGCATCCCCCTTGGGGAAAACCTCTTCTCGCCACCACTGTGCGCGTGTCTGTTCCTATCGTGGTGGTAATAATACGATTCTTCAGCATGTTGACGGCCCATCTTGCAAGTGCTGTCGGTATGTCTTCTCTGTTGAGGGCGCGTTCGACATGATGCCTACGGCACAGTTTTTCACCGCAACACTCGCCGCCGGAGTGGGGTTCATCCCCACCAGTTAAATTGGTCTCGAAACTTAAGGTTCCAGAGATACTTCTTACCTAGAACCCTCAAGCTATGGAATGCGAAGTCATGATGCAGATCAAAGATAATTTGAAAAAATAAAGGATAAAAAGTGTGGATTAAATATCAGCAAATCATCATGTCTTCCATGCCGTGACCGGCAACAGCTACTCCTTCATTTTAATTTTTGACTTCAACTATATTATTCAGTGGTTGTGTGGTGCTCTGATGTGACTCGCAAAGCCGAACTTGAATGCGGAGAACGATCATTAGGAAAACTCAAATATCCCTGACTTTTCCAGGTCACCAGGTCATTTCCCTGACTTTCCCTGACCACCAAAAGCTTCCCTGACTTTTCCCTGACTTCCCTGACTTTTCCAGAAAGTGGACACCCTATAATTTTATATATTTTTTATTATTTCATATATGTAGGTAAGGTACTTTAATTGATATTAAATGGGTATTCTACCTAATTATTTTTAATGTATTCATATTTTATCTGTATTTTTTTGTAAAAATGAGATACAAAATTTCTGTAACAGCTTTTTAAAACCGTGTTTACAGCAAATAAACTATTTCATTTCATTACCTCACTATTGACATATTTTATAGTTTGACATTTTGTATATTTGTGATATTGTAATAAATAAATCTAATCTATACTATCAAAAAAAGGCTATCTTATTTTTCTGTCATGAAAATAGTTTATTTATTTATTGATTGAAATTGTATACGTGGAGTTTCTGATCTACTTGTAACTATTACTAAAAACTTTTGAAACCATTATTATCTTGTATTTTTAAAATTGAAAATTGTTTATTGTTTACCAAATATTTTAACATAATTTTAAGGCTGAGGTTTTCTTTTAGGTATTACAAATACTTTTGTTAGGAGATCTCGCTCTTATTTTAATTAGTGACCTGTTAGTTACTTTGATAGTTAATTGCCATATTCAATTATGTAGGAAGAGTATGTAAACAGTATCATAACCTATACATATGTACAGCTCATAACCTTACAAAACCTTACAACCCCATGTAAAATCTTAATTTTTGCTTATGCATGAACTATGTAATTTCCAAAATGTAAGGCTGCACACACCAGCAAATTTCTAACTAGAATCAACTAGTCATTATTCTTATCAGGTACTCATAATAATCTCATTAAGTGCCTATTATAGCAAATGTAACATCTTGTAATGACAAAAAATTTCCACAATAGGTATTTTATTTTAAGGAAGGCAAGGAGTATTTTATTTTAAGCAGTTTTGTTTTCCTCATTAAATGGTCACAGACTATAGCATTTATTAACTTATTATGTAAATATTCTTGCTCAGTCACTCCTACAACTCAATATTATTTTTGACTACCAATATTGATCCAAAACTATAATAATTTGTCATTCTAAAATAAAAGACCTTGAATTATTTCTGCCTTGTTTCTGACATAACTCGTGTGGAGGCAAAGTCCAGCCTACAAGACATAAAATGATGTTTATTACAAAAACCTGAACTTGTTGTTTAGACAACAGAACCTACAACATTGTCCAGTATGTAAGATTCCCATTAGCACCAGCTTCAGGCGATATTGATAACTCGAGAAAACTCATAACCAGACAGCTTCTAACTAAATATAATAGGAATCTGACGCTAACACAACTTTTATATTTTTAGCGGAAACGTAAATAGGTCGATAAAAAATTATAACTATAAATAGTTCTCACGCGCATTCTTGAATGAAAGTGCTTGGGTTATGGCACAAGAACTTTGTACTAACCTTTCTCGTCAAGCTGGAGTTGTGTTTTTACGTATTCCGTCGGGTATGTAATGCAGATTTCAATGCCTCCAGTGATACCGCCGGCTAGCACGCCTTTGAGTCCCACAGAACCGGGGCCAGCCGCAGCCGCTGCGCCCGTGTTTGTCATCCATGGTCTCGAGAATGGATTCTTCGAGTTCCCCACGTTGGAAGACATTATTTGAATTATCAGCGAGCTAGCTTTTCGCGGAAAGCAACTGCAACACCCACCCAAACCAATGTAAAAATATGACTGATTAGAATTTGACATTGATGATTGAATTGACTTGTCTGAGGTGGCGTTCCAAAATACATCCGAGAGATTATTGTACATATTTATAGTCCTGTCCTGCCACTCCTGCCATGTCCTGCCCAAGGCGTGACTCCACTCAGGGAAGGATTCATGGAAAAGAACCACGAATAGAACACAGAACAGTGGAACAAATGAAATGACAGACGACCTATTATCTATAAATATATGTTTTACCAGTTGTCCATAAAACGGGTATATCCCTGGCTTTAAAAAGGGGTCAAATGAGTTTCAGCACGGTTACGACTAGTCAAAAGAGACCGAGGGAATCGAGGGTCAGGGGTGGCGTCTTTACACGTATAAACTATGAAAGACGACAGACAGAATTCAAGGTTACGTAAATATATGTAGATATTTCGGAAAAACCGGTAATCATCTACTGCTAATTATAATTACCTACATCACTACTACTGACGCGCCATCTTGACAGCTGGATTTTTAGAAAGCGTTCCAAATTAGTTTCGTTAGAGTAATTTTTACTCTGACAGCAGGATAGCCTATTATATTTTGTGTAAGTGTGAAAGGGACAAACTCATGTCAGGTGAATCTTAACTTGGTTATGGAACGACTTCTTAGTAAACTTACCGGTTTTCATTTCATTATGAGTTTGTAGTAGTGATATTTTTGTTTTAATTGAGAAAATATTGAAAAACTTCCTAATATTAGTGAACAGAAACACAGAAATAACAAAAATGGCTCTAAGAACTTACGGCGATAAGCCGATAAGTTTTCAAATCGAGGAGGGCGGCGAGTTTTACTGTGTCGGCTCTGAGGTGGGATTTACTTATAATTATCATTTTAGATGCCTATTTACTACTTTTATTGATATCATTGTAAAGTAGATTCCATCATCTAGTTGCCTGCTTACTGTGATCAGTTCATTGAAGGATTTATTGGGTCAGAGGGTACCTATCCTTAGGGGTTATTGCAGTTTAGAAAGTTCCCAAGATCAGGTCATGTGGCATTCTTTAGAAGAGTCATTAGTTCAGCAGTCCTAGTATAGATTAGTTGAATATGTCTGATTTAAGGGAATAAATGAGTGTTTACTCTTAACCCTTTAAAAGAAGTTTCTTCATATTATCAAGTGACCGTGGGTGCCAGTTGCTATTACTAGTCTGCAGCAGTATTGCACACGCCATGTATGTGACATGGTCTTTGACTGTGAAAAATCATTATTATTATTAATTGATGCGTGTACATCATGGCATTTGTGTTTATTTGTTTTTTATGTTTATCATGTTCTGATTGTTAAAGTTTTTCAATATTAATACGTTTTCCATTGTTATAGCATACTATGTATGTGTATTTGTTAAAAGGATCTCAGTAATAGTTTAAATATCAAGTCTAATTTAGATGTATGGAGCTAGGCTTCTGTGGTCAAGCATAATATGATAATATTCAACAATTGCCTTGTAACTCCAATCTCTGATGATATCTAAAGGGTTAAGGGGTCTTTGGCATGTTCCTAGAGAATTTTAACATTAATCTGTAGTTAAAACATTGTTAAAACCTACCTACATTCACAGGTTGGCAACTACCTGCGGCTGTTCCGTGGGTCGCTCTACAAGAAGTACCCTGGCATGGTCAGGAGGACTCTTACCAATGAGGAGAGAAAACGCCTGGTCGACAATGGTCTCGGTTCTCACGTGCTGTCCAGCTCTGTATCCCTGCTCAAAGCATCAGAAGTTGAGGATATTATTGAAGGCAATGATGACAAGTAAGAACTTATTTTTAGATGCATACCATATTTTTATATTTTTATTTACAGTTTGTAAGACCTTGGTATACTATCTTACCTATTTTGATATTGACTGTCAATAAAAAGTATTTATAAAAATAAGATTAGATAAAGAGTTCTGTATTTCGCTAGGTTCTTGTTAAATAAAGGGGAAATCATGTTTATATTATATTAAATAGTATTTACTACTGATGGGCTGGTCATTGATTTTGCCAACTATTTTAGTGTTATAAGATTCGTAATTAATTAAAATTAATTCTTAAGCGTAATCCCTGAATGTCATAGAAACATTGGACAGGAAGGAGTTTGGTTATTTTTCTTTTTATTAAAATGAAGTAGCACAGGTTGGTTATATAAACATTTGTTTTATTTCAGATACAAAGCGGTCTCAGTGAGTCAAGAGCTGGCCACACCTCGTGAGAGCAAGAGCAAGAAACCACACAACCCGTCATGGCTGCCGGTGATGCCCAACTCTTCCCACCTGGATGCAGTGCCACAGGCAACTCCGATCAATAGGACCAGGGTGCATAATAAGAAGGTAGCACTCATAACTCCAATATTGACATATTTTCACTTTAAAAAATGGTTGTCTCCTATGCTATTCAGCGACAGTTTCTGAGTCAGCTTGGTTAAATTAAGGTGATGCTGATAGTAAAGCTTTCCTAGTAAATTTGATAGATTTGTTTTAATTGGGTAATGTTTACAAATGAATACACAACACAGTCATAATCTCAGGAATACGGATTTCGAAAATTTCCGATTATTTTATATTATATTTTGGGGTAGGTCAAAGCAGAAGACTGCTACAGATAGATAGATGCCAGTTATAGGATATCTGAGTATTTCATCATGTTATGATGAAGGTTTATTATTTTTTAGTGAAATTCTTGAATGAATCAAAAAGTTGGAACTGTTTCAAAGTTGGAATCTTTCTTCAGGTGCGAACGTTCCCCCTGTGTTTTGATGACACAGAAATGACGTCGATGTTGGAAAATGCGTCTCAGAAGCAGGTGCTAGTACCAATCAGACTTGACATGGAGATCGAAGGGCAGAAACTGAGGGATACCTTCACTTGGAACAAAAATGGTGAGAATTTTTATTTATCATTGGCAAACCCATAACACTAGTTGCAGCCCCCTAGCCCTCCATACAAGTCAACCAAAATATGTACCTACTGTGTATTTCTCTTTGTACATATAACAACACTAGTATGACCAAGTGACATCTGTATGCCACTACCACTGAATGTGTCATTGTGGGCAACTTATTTATTGCCAGGGGAACTGGAGTGTCACTTCTTTATGTATTAGAAGCTAGAAGTGTTCAGCAAATTGGTCAAAGCTTGTAGGCCATTCCAAGGACTTGCAATTGCTAGACCAATAATTGAACTGTGTTACAGAATCAATAATCACTCCGGAACAATTTGCTGAAGTGCTTTGCGATGACTTGGATCTAAACACCAACACATTCATACCGGCCATAGCGTCCTCCATAAGACAGCAAATTGAGGCGTTCCCAAGTGAACCTCCAGCTATTTTAGAGGAGCAGACTGACCAGAGAGTGGTGATAAAGCTGAATATCCATGTTGGGAATACTTCACTTGTGGATCAGGTAAGAAAAGCTGAACAAAATTGGGTCTTAATGGACAATAAGTCTCTACAAAAAGTAATTTCCAATCTGCAATACTTCACTGGATACACTCACAAAAATATCAAGTTTTGCTTAAACATAATTAGAAACATAAAAAAAAAATTTTTTTAAAGGAATTACATCTTACGACTTTTGCCAGTTTGTAGGCTGCCCCTTAGGCCAGCTAGAAAATTAAGTATGAGCTTTGCCTTACACTAGCACACTAGATTTTCTTCCAATTCACACATAGCCTCTTTGTGTGGTTCCCGGCCTAGCAATTTAATGCCCAAAGATTTAGTCTGTGTTGTGTCGTTTGAAGATTGTTGTTCTGTTGGATAGAACTGAATATCACACCAGGTATTAAGTCTATCTCTTTCTTTCACAGGTTGAATGGGACATGTCAGAGAAAGAGAACAACCCCGAGCAATTTGCCATGAAGCTTTGCTCAGAGTTAGGTCTAGGAGGCGAGTTCGTTACGGGCGTGGCTTACAGTGTGCGAGGACAGTTGGGGTGGCACCAGCGCACATTTGCGTTTAGCGAGGCCCCACTGCCTGTAGTTGAGGTGAGTTGAGTGTCTAAAAGTTACCGTAAGTGTCTAAAAGTTACCGTAAGTGTCTTAAAGTTACCTCTAATTATCTAATTGTAAGTTACGTTTTCGACCCTGCCCTTAGTGAGGCGCTACTTACTTCCTGTAGTTGAGGTGAGTCAAGTGTCTAAAAGTTACCGCGTCTTAAAGTTACCGCTAATTATGTAAGTTCTAAGTACCTTTATGACCCCCAAATGTTTAAAAGTTATCTCCATACCTATAAGATCCCGTCAAGTGTTATCTATTATTAGTGTCAAAAACCTACCGGCAGCCTTATTCCGTATGTAATGTTGGCCCTACCAAAGAATACTGTACATACGTCATGAAACGCCCTCCGCCAACACGTCGTATTGCACTTGTGCAGTGTTTTTCAACCTTTTTTAATACCCGACCCCTTTACAAGTAAAAAAATTCTTGCAACCCCCCCAGGGCCATAAACATACAAAATGTTAGTGATTTGAAAAACTACGTTTATAATTTTCTTTAGTTAGAGAATGATTTATTTATAAATGTCTCCAAAATAGAACCACGTTTTGACAAATTGTTAAAAAATAAACAGGACCGGCCTTCTCACTGAAATCGTATTTTTCATTGTAGTGTTGGAACTAGGACCTATAACCTCTTACTTTTTCTTTTCCCGCGACCCCTTTAGAAAGGCTTCGCGACCCTCCAGGGGGTCGCGACGCACAGGTTGAAAAACACTGCACTAGTGCATTGTATTATTGCACTAATACTGTGTGCCAGTGCGTTCGCCCGATGCTACGATACGATTACGATTCGCCGGGCTACGATATATTTGCGGGCTCCTACAATGTTTAAAAGAGAAGCAAATAGTACGTACACATTTTCGATTGACTTGTAAGGAATGTAGTAGGGCTGGTGCTTCTAACCACATCGTTTGTCCGCAGACACCGTACCGCCAGCCCTCGGAGGCGGACCCGTGGGCGCCCTATCTCGAGACACTGACCGACGCGGAGATGGAAAAGAAGATTCGCGACCAGGACCGCAACACGCGCCGTATGCGTCGACTCGCCAACACCACGCCCGGTTGGTAACTGATATAGTTTATAGCTTATGTCGTACAGGTGGTATAGAAGTATGAGTGATATTTAAAAAAAAATATTTCAGAAATAATAATTCAGAATAAATTAGGTTACAGTGATCCAATAGGGCCCATCTTTAGTCCCATCCCCCTTTTACCCTTAATAGTAAAGTAAGACTTAAAACTATGCTGTTAACAGTATAATGAATGAATGAAATAATAATCTGACATTTTAAAAGGCGATTCAAAATGTTGTCGAATTCAGTCTTACTTTATCTTAAATATCAATACAAAAAATGTTTACATAGTTTTCCTAGACTAAATAAAAACATGACTTGTATGAAAAGTATGTATGTATGTATGTATGAACACTTTATTGCACACAAGGAGAACATTACAAAATAAAAATGACTAAGACTATGTGTACAAAGGCGGTCTTATCGCTAAGAGCGATCTCTTCCAGACAACCCTGGGTAAAGAAATTGGGTAAAGTAATTTTTGAGAATGGATATTTTTTATATTGGAAGTATTCGAGAGTTGTTTCAAGGCAAAAAACGACTCTTAAATATCACTTATACTTTTTTACCTGCAACATAGATTAACAGTAAGTGAGAGCGAAAGCGGCGAAACGATTGTCTAATATCGCCTATCAATACAAAGGCAATGGTAGAAACATTAGACATGTATTAATACTGCGTATATCAAGTGTTTGTTTAAATAGTAACTTAAAGTGCGGTTTAGTCTTTCGTTCTCACTCGTCTGTGTATTAATTTTATGATAAAGTTTTGAGGCAACAGTTTTATAGTATTTTTAGTCAAGGGTTTTGAGGCAATATTTTTAATAACTTTTTTTGTATTCTATGAGCATAATATTTTAAATTTTATAATTTATTGTACTATAAGAAATTATTGGTGAGGTATGTAGTTAAATAGAGGTTGTATTTTAATTACTCAATAATACTTAAATGCATAGATATATTCATGAAATGGATTTTTTTCCCCAAAGAAACTATGACGTAATTAAAAATAACAAAAAGGTGATCGATTTGTTAGAAATGTTTTTTTTTTTTCGAATTGTACATGAGTTCTTTGGGAAAAGTTGTTCATGAATGTACTCATGCACTTAACTATTGTTCACTTATTAAAATTCACCCATTATTTGTAGTATTGTATTGTATTCGGGTATGGGAATGGGTAGTGTAACGCGATAACTTATTTTTGTATGAGTGTAATATTTATTTGTGTGACTGATTAGCCTATATTATTATGCATGAATCGTGTACTTAATTATTTATTTCGGGAGAGCTAGAGCGTCCAAGTTAGATTCAATGCCAAAATGTTATTTTATATTTTAAGTTTAGTCAATTTGTTATAAAATTTCGTTATGCAGAGTTTTTTTGATCGCCAAGCGAGCATCGCTCAGGGAGCATTATCTTAATAACTATTTTCGCCGCAACAAACTAGTGAAGAGAGAGTTATCGCCGGTGAATAGCTGTGAACAGCTAGCGGTCAACTATTAATATATGTATCTCTTTTACTCACACGGGATCTACATCTTGTTGTACGTTTCTTGAGTGAGAAAATAGTCGATAGTCAGTCGCTTTCTCGCCGGCGGTCGGACAAGTGCCTGACGGTTCAATTCCGTTACTGCTTAGCAAAGTACGTCTAAAGAAGTTTTCACTTCAAAAAGCCGTCCGTCTCGAACTTTACGTTGAATACTGCTAAATAAATGAGCAGTAACAGTTATATAAGGTGCTCTTAAAATATCTGCCAGCGTGTAACTGGGATTTGTACTCTCAAATCTCAACAACTTTCTCCAATGAACACACAGTCAGTTTGCACAAAAAATTTGGAGTATTAGTACAAATCGGTTAGCTTATGCGCCAATTTTGCATGAAGAGTCCGAAATGCTACGTCTTCCTTGGGAAAAGTGTTTTTTTTCCCCAAAATTAAAATGAAATGAAAATGTAAAAGCCCCAGTTTAAGCTATGACTGATATTTTAAGAGCAACTGTATATCTGAAAACTCGCTACATAGTAAGATAATGATAGATTTGAATATTATGTTTCTATTTAATTTAATATTATTATTTATTACCCAAATTAAATCCAAATCAGTCTCAAAATATTAAAACTTTTCATGTAATTAAATGGATGGACATAATAATCAAGGGTTATTTTAATAATTTATAACATTAGGTAGATTTACCTACATTTTTTATGAAACTTAATCACAAAGTACATTTATATTTTTAACTTTTTAATTTATTGTTTAATACTAATTCTAAACTAAGGTTGCCTTTGATGAGTACAAGTATTCAAAACTAGATGCAATTTTATTAAAATACAGAAATTTGCAGCAGAATACTAGACTTCATTATGAATCCAAATGTATTATTTATTTACCCGTTTTGAAATATTACTGCTATTTTACTGCAGATTTTTGTAGCTATTTTTTATTACTAAAACGTAAGTGGACTGTTAAATTTTTATCACATTAAAGTGGGACTTTATTCCAAAAATTTCTCAATTGTTTCATTTCATTATTACTACATATTTTCTAACAAAACCTCGTTCGATCGCACTGGGTGATTAAAATGACACAATCTGCTTACCATTTTCATCTTTTGGATTATAGCAATACTTTTTAATTGTTTATCATTGGCATGACCTTACATTTTTCACATCTAAGAGAAGGGCACTGAATTTCCTGAGGAAATTACTGAAGCGCGAAGTCTTTTTTATTATTAATCTTTTTTATTTAATTTTGTCTTTTTTACTTCTTTTAGGACTTATAAACTAGCGACAAGCGTTACACTATCCAATAAAATCTTCATTGTATTTATTTTCATTAACTTGAACTTTCAGCGTTGCTATACGCCAAAAAGTGAAAACGAAAACTTGTTGTCTTGACAAAATGTTTTTCTGGCAACAGATGTGTCGTTGGGGCGCGCCGTGAACCGCTTGATTCGCGCCGACGAGGCACTCTTCCAATCTACGCCGGAAAAGCGCAGAAAAAAGATATAAATGCGCGGGAAATCATCCAGTGCTGGCAACCCCGAAGGAGACGCATTTATGTAGATTTGGCGGCGAATTGTTTCGAATGTGAATTCACAGCAGTAATCGATTTTGTATTTTAAAAATGTTTTTACAAAGTTTGAAGTCACCATTTATAAATTGCCTCTTCCGTGTATTATTGTTTGTCCGTTTGTACTACAATGCCTGAGTGACTTTTACACAAAACATGTTGAACTAACCTAACTCATCTAGATACAAAACAAAGTTCTCTGTTCTCAGTACTAAAATTCGGGAGTTTACTGCATGAAAAATACATTATGATGAAATTGCAAAAAAAGACTTGCTCGTTTGAATTTTTCGTACATTTACATTTTTAATTTATAAAAAAAATCATGATTATTTCAGAAAGCAAACTACCATATTGAACAGTGACGTCATCGTCACAATTTCAAACATTTTTAGAACAAAATTTCGTTTTTGACATTCGATTAAAAGTAATCAGATTACCTGCAGTCAACTACCGGACTACCATACATTCTGAATTTAACAAATCTCCCAAGACTAACATAATATTGGCAGTATAGACGCAATATTTTTAGTCTGAGAAGAGACCACACACTAAAAGGTATATATAGACAGAACATAAGATTTGTCATCAGTATTTTTTAAGAACTCAGACAAATTTCGGGCAAATCGTAAACGGACAAATGAAACGATTTACCTGCGATGCTGTTTTTAAATTAACGATTTTGAATTTAAGAAAAAGACATTCACTGTTAAATGTGCATTATGCGTTTTAGATTTTTTAGCTACCTTTTACGAAAACGCATTTAGGACATTCCCATTAAATCGAATATTAATGTAATCATTGAAGATATTTAAATTACGTATTTTTAAGTAGATTAGACAGCTTGCAACTAAAACAACCCCAATTGGCTGTTTTAGATGTTAGTTAAGTAGAAGAAACAAATATAATACCTACATCGTGTAACAAAATAGGCGTAGGATCTTCTATTCAACATACAACCTTGTTCTAGACTTACTTTGCTGTGGTAGCAAAAGATGTAAACTCTCCATACAAAATTTGTCATACAGCTGATTTTGTATGGGGGCTTTTTTTTGCAATCTTCAGAAAGTTGTAGTACAAGAGTTGTTCAAAAAGGTGAGAAGTATCTAAAAGGAACAGGAATCTCTATTGAAGTAATATCATTAGTAAACAATAATTTTATTTATCCTGGGATAACATAATGATAAATTACACCAAACCGGGATTCCGTATTAATAATTGATTTTAATTTTTTACCCTCAATTTCAGCAAAGCTGAATAACAAGGTGTTCAGTTTCCCAGTAAAGTCACCATTTTGCAGATCTGAACCAGTTATATTGTTTAGACCTCTGAATTAGAATATTTCAGGTCAAACTAGGATTATAGGTTATCTAGGTTATTATGCGCTTGACCTTTATCAGTATGCTAATTAGTATGGATCGGATTTAAGCCATTTAGTCTATTAAGCTGTGATTGTTATACAGCATGTAGCGAGTTTAAATTTTAAGACTTTTTAAATAAATAAAGTAAAATGCTTCCTTTTAATTGTGTTTTTATTTATTTTATATTATTTATTGAGACTTAAAACAAACTGAAAAATGTATCGATGGCCATAGGGAATCATAATGAACTAAATTGGTTGAAGGATTAAATAAGTTAAGTTTCTTGATTTAAAAAAAATAAAATAAAAAAAAAATTATTGCGTAAACTAATTAAATACAACTTGAAGCATGTTGAAACTTCCTTTTAGGTAAATAAATATAACTGTGCCAGGAAGTCTCGCTCTTCCTTTTTTTGTTGGTATGTTATACATAACCGTATGTTAACTGAACCCCTCCCACTCAAATACTGAACAACTTTTGCAAATAGCAATAAAGGATTCTGCATTAGTTCTGCATTCAAATTGATCAGCCGCTAGACAAGTTAGTAGAGTTAGTATTTGGGTGAAATGCAGAATAGATGTACCGTAACGAAATCGTTATTAAACTGAGATTGTAACGAAACTGATAAATTGTTACGAAACTGACAATGATAGGGTGAGACCACACAAGCATTAAAAAGAAATCGAATATTATTATTTGATTGCAATATTTAATAATGTCGTTTTATTTTATAAAATTCAATTCATATAACATGTTTTCTTTTTAACTTTTGTTATTAAGTTATTTATTTAATTTATATTACTTAATTTCTTATATCAAACAAACTTTCATTTTTTTATATTTAAATATTAAATATCAAAAACTCGTGTTGTGAACAAAACCTTAGTGTAACGATACTGAGAGCTCAGTTTCGTTTCGTAACGAAACGTAACGAAACGTTACGAAACTGAAGAAAGAAACTGAGAAATTTTAACTTAAAAATATCTCCTGCCGAAATCACTATTGATTTGACAATCATTTTTATCCCAGCGGACATAATGACTCTCACGCAAGAAAAATCAACAAATAACTTACAAATTTCACTTACCGGAAACAGGAAAATCGCGTTATTAACCCTGTTATTTATTTTAACAAGATGCAGGTCACGTATATCACCAACGGACTGCGAAGCAAATGGTGGCTATCTAAATGCCAATATTTTGTCATAACTTGAAAAAGTTTTGCAATTTTATAAAAATACAATTTATTGGTAGAATTGTTGTTATAATTGCGCCCAAAATGTCGTTACTAACCCTGAGTTACGAAATTAACAAAAACGGAGACAAATATTAATACGCTAATTCTTATAACTAGATCATTTTCTTTTCACTGAAATCGATTTCTTTTCATAATTTAGTTATTAGGTAGTGATTTAAACCAAAATAAGATTAAAATAGATCAAGAAAAAAAAAATTCTACACATACAAAATCGCCAAATGGTGAAGAGACATTAGAATTTAGTATGAAAGTCATTTTGCATTAAATTAAAGAAATATATATTATTTGTGTCTAAATGCATGTATCAAAAAATAAAAAAAACGGGGCTTTAGATGAATAAAAACACTACTTATAATTATAGACATAATTTTTATTACGAAAATATAAAAGAAGATATCTTGTTGAAAACTTATGGGACAACTTAAACTGTAACAATGTACATCTATTCTGCATTTCACCCATTTAATAAAGTCGTAGGAACAAAAGTAGTTCAGATGATGAGAAGAAGCTCAAGTTAACTGGTGTCTTTATAAATATAAAGATACTTTTTTCGTTGGCAATCTGACAAGTAGTGTAGTGCCAAAGAAAATAAAAAAATTGTCTCGCCATACAAAGAATGATTGATTGCCCTATTAATTTGTATAAAAAATATATAGGTATTTTAATAATAATAATATCTGGGACAAATCACACACGGTCATCTGGCCCCAAACTTGGATTCCCTGTATCTTGGGAACCAGAGACTGATATACATACACATATACTTTTAAATACATACATATATACCTTAGATATAATACACCCAGACTCAGAGCAAACAATTCTGCTTATCACAGAAAAGTTTGCCCTGTGTGGGGATCGAACCCACGACTCTCGGATCAGAGGTCAGGATCGCTAACCACTTAGCCACCGAGTCAGTCTAAAATTTTAAATTCAGTATGCGTAGGCAGGCCTCCCACTCGGTGGACCGATGACCTGGTAAAGGTTGCGGTAAGCCGCTGGATGCGGGCAGCGCAGGACGGGTTGATGTGGAAATCCTTGGGAGCCTTTGTCCAGCAGTGGATGTCTTTTGGCTGATGATGATGGGTTCCATAGAAAAAGTTGTTCAGTTTACGAGTGGAACCCGCCGCAGCAAGTTTTTTAAACTTCTTACGAAAAAGAGAGCTGTAGCATTCAAAATCTAAAATGGCGCTTGTCGCATTTCAGCTGGTAATACAAATTCTATCATTCCAAGGGTCAGAAACAGTAAGCAGTAAAGGTCGAATAACTTGCAAATAAAAAACACTAAACCGATTTTCACCAAACAGGAAATGAAAAAATCCGCATTCAAATCGATCCATCCTTTTGAGATCTACGACGCAACAGACCGACGCGCAAGGACACACACACAAGCTTCAAAGTTAAAAACCGTCTTTTTGCGTGGGTAGTTTTAAAAAACTTGTTTTCAAGGTGCAACGCAGACCCATTCATTACGACGAACGGGCTTCAAAGTTAGAACAACCGTCTTTTTGCGTAGGTAGTTTTAAAAAACTTGCTTGCAAGGTCGAACGAAGAATCATTCATTACGGCGCTAATGCGGCGCTACGACATTGCCTACGCAGTAGTCCGTAGCCATTGCGTTCGGAAATTGGACTGTCGCATGTTCTTCTAGGGGACATAAAATACATACAAAATAAAATTAAGAATATTTTAATTAGCTAATGACAAAATGTTTTTACAGTATTAGAGAATACCTGGATCATAGTGGCATATAAATAACAAAATTTTAATACTGTATTCACTTGACATTTTTTGTTATTATATTATCTTTAATTTATTATTTTGATTTAATTTAGTATTCACTTGATATTTACTTTTTATTTAATTTAATATTTCAATTCCTAAACTGACTCAAAATTTATTGTTATTTTTTTTATTAATATTATTATTTTTAAGTAATTGATAACTGTAATTTAATAAATTTGCATGTTTGCCTCGAGCAGAATACTGTACTGGATGTTTTAAGAACATTTGTATTCTTGAAAATAAATGATTTCTATTCTATTCTTATTAAAGTTTTCAGGTTACACTTTTCTAAGGTAATTTTAATTGTTAGTACTTACAGAGTTAATTTATTTTTAAAATAATTATATATACCTTGTTCTAATTGTATAAACTGACAAAAACGCTGACGGCTACCTAATGGAAAGTGGTTACCGTCGCCTGTGGGCATTTGCCGATCCTCTATAAACCTTTTCAATCCTTTTCGTAAGAGTCCCATGAGATAATAAGATAAACATACGTACACTGGTGGAATAAAAAGTCGACTCAAGGTTTGTTGCACGGCTTTTGAAAAAATAACTCAATCTAGCAAAAAAACTAACCAAAAGTTAAAAAACTGTGTGTTTACTGTTTATGATTTTAGTTTGTTGGTTTTCTAGTTTTTTGTTTTTAGTGTTTAGCAGTTTAGTAGACGGAGTTATTTTCTCAAAAGTCGGGCAACAAACCTACCATAAGTTGATTTTTTAGTCCACCAGTGTACTTTATTGCAGACCAAAAGAATAAAAATAACAGAATGAAAACAAAAAAAATATTTACAGTAAAATTACGAGGAGGGATCAAAAAGTAGTGAGAATGAGATAGAATATAATGACTATTGATATCTTAATAATTTATTTTTCTACATAGTCTCCGAGTCTCTCTACACACCGAGTCCAGCGCTTTTCCAAGGCTTCAATCCCTTTAAAAAAAAAGTTTTGTCTTGGTCCTGCAAAAAGCTCTCCACGGCATCCATCACCTCGTTATCGTCTTCGTACCTGTTTCCCCTTAAGTATTCTTTCAATTTGGGGAACAGATAAAAATCGCTAGGCGCCAGATCTGGTGAATAAGGGGGGTGGTCAACCAATTCGAAGCCAGCTTGTTGTATGGCAGCCATCGCAACTGCCGAGCTGTGCGCGGGTGCGTTGTCGTGATGAAACAGCACGCCCTTTCGAAGTTTCCCTCTCCTTTTCTCTTTGATGGTATTCCTCAACTTGGGAATTAATGCTGCATAATATTGGCCTGTAATAGTGGTTCCACGCTCCAGGTAATCAATCAACAATATCCCTTCTGAGTCCCAAAATATTGAGGCCATAACCTTGCCAGCTGATGCCACGGCACGAAACTTCTTCGGGGTCGGTGATGATGGCCGTTTCCATTGTGAAGATTGCTGTTTTGTCTCGGGATCAAAATGATGGACCCATGTTTCGTCCATTGTTACAAAACGAGACAAAAAGTTTTCATAATCTTCTTGAAACTTGTCCAACAATGTCTTCGAAATGTCAAGTCGATTTTGTTTCTGACTGTCTGTTAACATTCTCGGCACCCATCTTGCGGAGACTTTTCTCATATTCAAAGATTGTTACAATATGGATTGAGTACTTCCATATGAAATGCCCGTTTCTTGAACTAAGTAACGGATGGTAACTTTTCGATCGCTCAATACAATTTTCTCGACTTTAACAACATTTTCTTGGGTGACTGACGTCGATGGGCGGCCGCAACGATGTTCGTCTTCCGTGCTCGTTCTCCCTACTCGAAATTGAGAAGCCCACCTTGCGACAGTGGAATACGGCGGAGCAGACTCTCCTAATGTTGCCTCCAAATCGCAAAGAATCTCTTGCGTCGTTAACTTTTTTAACAGAGTTATTTAATAACGGCTCCCACTTCGTTTTCCATTTTCGAGAACACGTTCTGACACGAAGCAAACAAATGACTACATTTAGAAAAAAGCGGCCAAGTGCGAGTCGGACTCGCCCATGAAGGGTTCCGTAGCAGCAAGTAACATAATATAAAAGTTTTTGTAGTTCGTTGTAACTTGAATGAAAGGTAAATTGCGGTTTACGATTTATGACGCATTAAAAAAAAACTACTTACTAGATATCGTTCAAACCAATTTTCGGTGGAAGTTTGCATGGTAATGTACATCATATATTTTTTTTTGTTTTATCATTCTCTTATTTTAGAAGTTACGGGGGGGGGGGTCACACACATTTTACAACTTTGGAAGTGTCTCTCGCGCAAACTATTCAGTTTAGAAGAAAATGATATTAGAAACCTCAATATCATTTTTGAAGACCTATCCATAGATACGTATGGGTTTGATGAAAAAAAATTTTTTGAGTTTCAGTTCTAAGTATGGGGAGCCCCCAAAATTAATTGTTATTTTTCAATTTTTGTGTGAAAATCTTAATGCGGTTCACAAAATACATCTACTTACCAAGTTTCAACAGTATAGTTCTTATAGTTTCGGAAAAAAAGTGGCTGTGACATACGGACATACAGACAGACAGACAGACATGACGAATCCATAAGGGTTCCGTTTTTTGCCATTTGGCTACGGAACCCTAAAAAACAAAAGAGAATCGAAAACTTTTTCTTTATTAATATTACAAATATCTGAGCTATGCCTGCCAGTATTCATTTTTTTTTCTTACCAAGGAGTATATATATCGTTCTCACTACTTTTTGATCACTCCTCGTATTGATATGCAATGGCGGTCTTATCGCTTTGAGTGACTGCCCAGTGCCCATACTGTGGCCTTCAAAGAAAAACTAAGGTGGAAGCTCATTCCATACCTTGAGGTTTTAAAGCCAGAAACACCTCTGAAGCCTCTCTCTCTCGAGATCAATTTAGTTCGAGCTAATGACAGTGACCATGCAATCGCTACGCCCTAATGAGGATGAATTTCATACCTATACTGTAGTCACATCGACTGTTAATAAATCTCTAACATATAATAATAAATAATATAATAATATCTGGGACAAATCACACATGGTCATCTGACCCCAAACTAGGATTCCCTGTATCTTGGGGACCAGAGACTGATATACATACACATATACATTTAAATACATACATATATAGATATAATACACTCAGACTCCGAGCAAACAGTTCTGCTCATCACAGAAAAGTTTGCCCTGTGTGGGGATCGAACCCACGACTCTTGGATCAGAGGTCAGGATCGCTAACCACTTAGCCACTGAGTCACCTAACCACTTAGCTAATTTAGATAACAGGTGGTTTCACATTGAGCA
Organism: Coleophora deauratella; assembly: GCA_958295455.1. NCBI lineage: Eukaryota > Metazoa > Arthropoda > Insecta > Lepidoptera > Coleophoridae > Coleophora > Coleophora deauratella. Next base: position 3,312,054 of record OY282409.1, on the reverse strand, counting down.
TTTATGAAAGATAAAAAATATTGGTAATCTCATTGTGTTTTGCACAATAAATAAAAGAAAATATGTATTATGTAATCAAATCAATCATTGTATTTTACTGCGTTTTAAGAGTAGAAAGGGTCAAATGTATAATACATTGCAATAGATTTTTCAGATTGTATGTATGGAACGTACGCAGCAATGTGTGACCGCCTTGAAAGTTCGCTCACGTTCAAACAGTTTCATATAACTTTTTTTCATATTACAAGTTGCGCCGACCTGGTAGAATGTTGACTTGCACTTCGCTCGCTACAAAATTGATTTCCCAAAGGATTATATTATATACAATCAGTACATAAATAACTATTGTGATAATCTCAGACTAAAAAAATATTTTTATCTGTATTTTATATGTTCATTATTTTAACCCTTTTCTACTTGTACTTTTGGGTATTCTGTGCCTTTTCCGATTCTATTTTAAAAACATAGCCAGTTTCGAGGTTCAGATTCGGCTGTAACCAGAGATTATATCTACTACGCAACCACTAAAAAGATCAAATCCAGTCCTAATTAATTTGAATTTAGAACGGCTTGTAGACTCTGTCCCTTTTTAACTCGTAAAGATACTTGGATAGAAAAGGATGCAAAGCAATCACCAGTACTTCCTTCATAATAATTGACCACGCTGAATACGTTAAAAGCAACCGACTTCAATCGCAACAACTCCAATTTTGCTATGTTTTTGTTGATTTTCTCAAAAACCGCTGAATCGATTTCGATAAAATTTATATGGGACCACCTGTGAAGTATACCCTTTTAAACAAAAAAAGAATTTTCCAAATCGGTTCAGGCGTCTTCGAGTAATCGGTGAACATAGATGAAAAAAAAAGATTCCGACGAATTGAGAACCTCCTCCTTTTTTTTGAAGTCGGTTAATAAAAAAGGCCGCTAAAGTATGGAGTTGCCGTATACTTAGCGGCCTTATTTCTTAATATGAGGGCAGAGTAGTAAGTATGCCTGAATTCGAACCGAAACCTTGTCCGTAATGAACTCATGAACTCAAGGCCGGCAACGCACTTGTGACTCCTCTGGTGTTGCGGGTGTCTATGGGCGGCGGTAATCGCTTACCATCAGGTGATCCGTCTGCTCGTTTGCCACCTGTCACATAAAAAAAAATTTCATAAGTACTTGTATACAAGTTCTTTGGTTCAAAATAGAGGAATTTTGGATGTATGAAATGTGTTATTTGGCTCTGCTGGCGCCACTGCCGCCGTGACACAGTACCATGAAGTATTGTTTTGAAGCCAGACAATCATATCGATACTTCTGGGCTCAAAGGGCGTATACGCTAAATAGAACTTAGGCGTATACGCCCTTTGAGCCCAGACGTATCGATATATTTTTTTGTCTTACCCGTAGTTTATCTAAGTGCAACAAAAATTTTATCTATTCTACTTGGGTTTTTTGGTCGACAACTCCCATTTCGGGGGTGGTAGATTTCCAACTTTTCCAACAAAGGAGGCAACTGGGAATTTCAAAAAAGTTTCGTCCCAGTTGCTCAAATCGTTTTTTTTAAGTTGGCAAGTGGGACTAGATAATTTTTTCAAAAAAGCAATTGTACCTACTTTTATGGTATTGTAAGGTCAGTCTGATCTAACCGATTAGTATCAGTGATCAGTTGTATGATCTATGATTAATTGGATTTACATTTTTTTATCCTATTATTACTATTACCAAAAAAGTTGTGTTGTCCATATCCGTATTATTATATGTCGATGAACTTTTTAATAGACAGGCACAAAGTTATTTATGTAGCTTGTGGGTATAACAAAACAGGATAATTCATACATATTTGCGGAAAACCTCAAGCCATTCCTCATAGTGGGTCCCTAATATAGATGTTTTGCGGCATTACTGGGATAACGCAAATAGGCAAGGGGGGCAAGAAAAGATTTATAGGCATTTCGTTAAGACGAATTCAAGTTTGGAATTGTGATAAACACGCATGGCGCATGCGCGAACTGAACCAATGTGGCGCTAGGCGACGAAAGGTCGCGGAGATCGGATGTGAAGGGATGGGGCTGGGGTTACAGAATTGTGTCGATATCGAGCTTTTTCTCATTGTTTCGATAAAAATGCGATCTCTATATTGTACAAACTACACTGGTGGACTAAAAAATCGACTCAAAATCTGTTGACCGACTTTTGAAAAAAGAACTCAGTCTACAAAACTACTAAATAGAAAAAACAAAAACTAGATAATCACCAAACTAAAATCATAAAGAGTAAACATTTTTTTTGTTTTATTTTACCCCGAGATGGGGAATAAAGAGTAAACACGCAGATTTTGAACTTTTGATTTAGTGTTTTTTTGCTGGATAGAGTTATTTTTTTTAAAAAGTCGTGCAACAAACCTTGATTCGATATTTTTGTCCATGAGTATATATTATACAGGATGAAATTGAAATCGCGGACCAAATTTCAACCGTTTCTGCTCATGAAACTGAATAACTTTCTCTAAGGAACTAATTCTATCGGAGCAAAAAAAATTTGACTCTTCATACTAAATCGATGAGCTGATTCGCCAACTTTGTATGGAAAGTCCAAATTTTTTTTTGCTCTAATTGAATTGGTTCCTTAGAGAAAGTTGTTCAGTTTCATGAGCAGAAACCACGGATTAAATTTGGTCCACGATTTCATCTTCACCTGTATAGAGTTATTAAGTACAAAAGCGGATGAACGTATCTCTCAGAGGTATTTAGATTTTCAGTAGGAATTTGTTCGATCAGCTGATCAACGTTGTTATTGGAAACGTAAAATCTTAAGACGGTTTTTGTTAATTACAATGATAATACAATAACTTTTTATACGTCGGTGTTACCTAATAAGTGAGTTATTCAAATAGTGTTAAAATAGAGTTATGAAAAGCGAACATTATGTATAACCTTTTTTTTTGACGCGGAAAAATGCGCAGTCGCATCCCCTCGCGACGGAGGACGGGAGGGGTATGAACCTAACCTAACCCTGACTCCATAATGATGACATATTAAAATTGTGACATTTATTTTAATACCCAAAGAAATTAAGTAGAGTAAAGTGGATTTAACTTTCAAAATCTAATTAAGAATCGAATAAAATATATGGCTGAACATAATCGAAAATTATTTAAGTAGTACTTAAGTAAGTTTCTTTTCACTCAGTGCCGCTTTCAAATTCTAATGATGGCAGTGAAGTTCTACTCAAAATTGAAATTTAGCCGTAAAGTTCACTTTTAAAATTATGGATCCGGAAACGACAAAATTTAAGCTATGCACCCCATAGGAGCCGAGAAAAGGTAACTCTTTTACTAAAATAATAAATAAATAAACTACGGGAAGAAGTAACAAGTCCTATTCACTATGATGACAATGCATAGGAGACATTCGCAACACAACATGAAAATGTGCATTGCACCCTATTGTAGTTGCCAACAATAAAAAGTCGACGTGGCGCGTCCCTAATGGCAGATTTCCCCACGATCAGTCTGATAAAATGCTTGTGCCATGCGGAGGCCAGCGCGTCGTCGGCCCGAGCCCCGCTCCCGCCATCGCGAAATTCAAATTAAGAACACCTTCTGACAGTTAAAAAAACGTACACTTTTTCTTTGTAACCAGTTTGTAACTTTTTAAATTCTCTTTTGTTTTTTAAACATAAACTTTTAAAAGCAAATTCATTAGTTTCAGCTTTTCATGGATTTGTGCAAGTTTTTTTAGGCATTTTCACGCCATTGTGCAAGTTACTTCCTTATGAATGTTATAAAAAATACTATTCACAAATACAGTTATAGTAACGTGTGAAATTAAAAAGTTTTGTGTCAGTTTGTGGTGAAAGACTAAAATACGCGAAGGACTTGCTTCCCCCGTATGAAAGTATCTTTTAAGGTAAGTTCTGAGTTCAAAATTACTTACGTATGTTTTGAAAACCGTCAAATACTTAAAGAGTCATTTTCATATAAATCGTAAGACTACATCCGATTACGTCATGCTTAAGTAGATATTTTATTAGTACGATTGAGATTGGAAAAGAATTCGTCACACATACGAACAGGCATATTTTAATGAAAATGTATGCACGTGAAAAAAATGTGAGATTGTACTATAAGTGCACGGTTTAGTTTTTCCAAATAAAGTGAAATTAATAAATTAAATATGATTAATTTTATTATATTTGGAAAAACTAAATTGTGCACTTCAATTAATCAATATTCAAATTAATTCATATTAAATATTTAAACGTTTTGCGCTGTCCACTCCAGTGGCTTCCTGCAACCTTTTTCAGGTGATCGGTCCACCGAGTGGGAGGCCTGCATCGATATGGGTCTATATCGATGGAGGCCTGCATACGACTTCCGGTCGGTGTGGAAATCCTTAGTGGAGGCATTTTTCCAGCAGTGGACGTATTTTGGCTGATGACGATGATGCATTCAAATGTGAATAATTATGATGGTTTAAATTAAAATGTGAATAATTAACCCTTTGGCCGCCAAAGTCAACTAGGACGGACAACGATTTTAGTGCCATACACTGTAGCATTTGGAGATTTTCATACATTTTCGTCACACGATTTCTCATAGCATAGCGTGACTGAAATGGAAATAGAAATACCTAACTCGGTCCCAATCTACAGTTCTTACTGATTTGACCTCATGATGATCACGATTCCTAATCCCTGGGATTATTGCATGAAAGGAGAAGAAGGGTGGCGGTCAATGGGTTAATAATTAAAAAAACTAATTTACGAAAAATTTTATCATACCTTTACCTTTAGTTCCTTTTGTTTATAAGTATAAAGTTATATCATCTATATAATTTGGACAAGTCGTTTTAAATAAATTTTAATTAGATGCAATTTCGAACTGGAGGCAATTTATGGAAGTGTTCCTTAATAATTTTCATCATCATCATCAGCCTGCATTAGTCCACTGTTGGACATAGGCCTTCCCCAAGGCACGGCACTTAGGGGTCGTCCATTAATCACGTGAGGTTCAAAGGGGGGGGGGGAAGGGCGTTCAGAAAAAATCACGAAATATCACAAGGGGGGCGGGGTGTACTGAGATATCACGTGTATTTATTTTTTCGTTTTACACACGATTTCTAGAGTAATTTCCAAACGTCGGACTTTTGTTTTTATGTTGTTTTTAACTCTTACCAAGGTTCAAAACGGCTTCAGGCAGTCAGAAACAACTTGTAACCTTAATGTCTTAGTTGTCTTAAAGATAATATTTTGTACCAAAAAAATACACGTGATTTTGGGTAGGGGGTGGGGGGGTAGCCTAAAACCTCACCACATATCACCAGGGGGAGGGGGGGGGGTCTAAAAAGAAGCTAAAAAACATCGCGTGATTAGTGGACGGCCCCTTATACCTATCTTTGGCTACGCGCATCCAGCTGTTAACAGCGCCCCTGCGCATATCATCGCTCCACCTAGCCGGGGGGCGTCCCACGCTACGTTTGCTCAATAATAATTTCATATCACGGATAAATACTGATTTCCGATTCAAAATAATCAGTCGTTCATTCAAGAATCAAGACCGGGTCATGACCACAGACTTCTATCTGTAGACATGTCCTTTCCAGATTTTTACTATCATTAAAGTTCTCTTTTACTGTCATATCAATCGTCATACAATCTAGAAGGCCATAACACAGTAATAAATGATCTTACTTTATTTTTGGGTACAATTTAAGTGCACACCAAAATATTTTTTAAACCCGTTTACATTTTTTCAAAAGACGCGGTGAAGTTAGAGTTCGACAGACGAGAGGTACATGTATGAACTTACTATATCCACCTCTTTGTCGCAATGACATATACCGTAGAAATGTTTATAATATGTGTATTTTTATTTACAATAATCTTCCTCACAATATTAAATCCGTTGACATCAAATATTTTAAAAATGAACTTATAGTAGGTGAATTGTTTTTATTGTGTGAATGATTTTATTAATTTTAAGAGGAAAAAATATTGACATGTAAGTGCTTTGTGTATTATGCGATTTTTTTTTTTTGTGACGACATGAACTTTATATATTTATTTTATGCGTATTTCAATATTTGCACACCTGCATGCAGGTTGGATACACGCACCTCATTAATGCTACCAAAATCTGTACCTACTGTATTCTGGCAAATAAAGGCTTTTGACTTTTTTTTTTTAAGTTTATCAGTTTCATGAGTACAAGCCCCAGTTTAAGTTATGACTACTAATTTGTTAACACCTTGTATATTTTCAGAACTTCTCGATAAAAATCGAAGTTACTTCAAATCGACATCGGTTCCGCGATACGTTTTCATTAACGAAGAACATTTGAAGAAGACTGCAGAGTGACTTTGATGTTAAGAGTGTTCTTAAGGGTTTAAGACGTCTCAGTCTGAGGTCGACTCGGGATAAAATATTTTAATATCGAATGTGACCCTACTCATCATAAGTTTAAATCAATGAGGGTATCATCGCGGCGGTTACGTCGAAACACATAACGCCAGATTCTCGATTTTGTCATGTTTTGTATTAGTTTTTGTTTTTCAAATACGATAAGTTAAAAAAACGTTCAAGAAAGATTGAAAGTTTTAAAGTTGGCTTTTTTATGTTAGTTTTAGCATAAACGATTGTTTTGTTTTTTGAAAAATTTTGAAATTAAGGCCAAAAACAGGGTTTAGAGGATATTTTTTTAACGGATAAACTGGACACATTTTTATGATTCTGTTCCATTTTCAAGTATATTATACAGTTTTTAAGTTAACATTTTAATTCATTTGTAGTCCTTCTATGACTACGCCATAAAAACCAAAAAAAATTATTCATACTTCAAAAGTTATTTAAAAAAATCTTCCCCTGTAAAAAATGCTGAATGGCGCTTACGTAGTTCTTCCTGAAACGGCCTCATTCATGTTATCAGCAAAGTTTGAGGTTAAGTAAAATTGGAAATGACGAGAATTTTGCAGAGACGGTTCAAAACATTACCAAAGTTTTTTTTTATTATAAAGTTATTAACTGTTGGTGACCCAAATTTTTTTTATTTTTTTTTATTATGTTTTATTAATGCTTCTTCAGTTCATGAAACTATCCTAACTATACTCCAAACATGGTTAATTTGTAAACTATGAGTATTGAGTGTGATAAAATGATATTATTTTAATAAGTCGTGTTTTATCGTACCTCTTATAAAAAATTTCTCCATAATAATCGCGTAAAAATATCCTGAGTCCTGAGGGAAACCCCGACTTATCGCGGTCATTGTTCTAAAATATGGCCTTATTTTATGTGAATTTATTTACTTTCCTTTTAGGAGAAGGTATAAAGGAATTCGCGTCCAACCATAATTGAAGTTCCTTTAAAGAATAAAGGGAGGTCTGTATTTTTATTGCATTATGAATACCTTGCTTTGATCATTAAAATAACATGAAATGTTTGTCAAGTGTTAGTTATTTTGTTAAATTACAGGGATGTTTATGATATAGTTAATATTTTTTTTTATATCACGACTATGTTTTAAGTCATTTACAGGCTGTTAAAAAAGTGCGTACTAGAAATTTAAGGGCGTTTTGCTCAAAATCAAGTACAGAATACGGAGAGTCGGAGATATTATTGAAAAACTCCGATCTAAAACATTTTTCAGTTTTCCATACAAATTCTTGATACACTATTCAGATTTAGTAAAGTAGTAGTAATCTGAAAAAAAAATTGAAGAGCGATTTTTTTCAATATTTGCCCCGTTTTCTAGACTTGATTCTGAGTAACCCCTTAAAATTTCAAATGTCCTTTTTTAACATCCTGTATAGGGTCCTTCTAAATTACCTGAAAAAAATTAAAAGTGGCTTCTACTCGTGAAACTGAGCAACTTTCTCCAAGGATCCTAATAAAATTGACATCCCATACAAAACTGGCGGATCAGTTTTTCAATTAGTATGATATAAGTCAAATTTTTTTGCGAATTGAGTATATTACTATTTATAACACTGACATTTTTAACTATTTCGGTTTATTTCCAATTAAACTTATTAAAATATTTACATAGATGTTTACGTCATGACGAACCCTTAGAGAATCTTGGTTCGAAACTATGAAAATCAGACAGCGAACGATTTAAATCCTTATTACTTTTAATAGAAACGTTCCGACGCCGAAAAGATCACAATGCGCGGCTGTAGAGATTCCATCACTACAACCACCCACCGCTCAATCCTTATTACTTTTAATAGAAACGTTCCGACGCCGAAAAGATCACAATGCGCGGCTGTAGAGATTCCATCACTACAACCACCCACCGCTCAATCCTTATTACTTTTAATAGAAACGTTCCGACGCCGAAAAGATCATAATGCGCGGCTGTAGAGATTCCATCACTACAACCACCCACCGCTCAATCCTTATTACTTTTAATAGAAACGTTCCGACGCCGAAAAGATCACAATGCGCGGCTGTAGAGATTCCATCACTACAACCACCCACCGCTCAATCCTTATTACTTTTAATAGAAACGTTCCGACGCCGAAAAGATCACAATGCGCGGCTGTAGAGATTCCATCACTACAACCACCCACCGCTCAATCCTTATTACTTTTAATAGAAACGTTCCGACGCCGAAAAGATCACAATGCGCGGCTGTAGAGATTCCATCACTACAACCACCCACCGCTCAATCCTTATTACTTTTAATAGAAACGTTCCGACGCCGAAAAGATCACAATGCGCGGCTGTAGAGATTCCATCACTACAACCACCCACCGCTCAATCCTTATTACTTTTAATAGAAACGTTCCGACGCCGAAAAGATCACAATGCGCGGCTGTAGAGATTCCATTTCAGTTTCAGTGAAAGATATTCAGTTTCACGAGTAACAACCAATGTTAATTTTGTTCAGGTTTTTAGAAGGTACCTATACATATTTGGTATAGGTACATAAGTAATCCCGATTTCATAGAGTTCCTCTATCTGTATCTTCCACCGTTCAAAATGGCATAATCGAATATTTATTATACTCGCATCGCATTTTATTACATTATATTATGGAATATAAACCGTATTTTCACAAAAAAATCTATCAATATAAGATCGTGATATGGTTGCGAAAATCTCATTGCGTTAAACCTCGATCAACGTTCGGATATATTATAGTAGGTAGGTAGGTAGTTATTCATTTTTCACGATTTACGCGATCTTTAGGATCGTGGGAGAGCCATGCTTCGGCACGAATGGGCCGTCTCGACCGGAGTGATACCACGGCCTCACAGAAAACCGGCGGCGTGATGCAACGCTTGCGTTGTGTTTCGCCGAGTGAGTGAGGGCACCGGAGGCCCAACCTCCCCCCTTCCCAATTCCCTCCATCCCCCATCCCATTTCAAAGGTCGGCAACGCACTTGTGACTCCTCTGGTGTTACGGGTGTCTATGGGCGGCGGTAATCGCTTACCATTAGGTGATCCGTCTGCTCGTTTGCCACCTATCACATAAAAAAAAAACAAAAAAAAAAAAACATTTTGCAGTTTGCATTTTTTAACATCACGTATTTAGGTAATAAAAAAAACAATATGTATATAAGGTGCTACTTTATTAGTGCCCGATATTTTAGTCAGTGCTTCTACTCCTGATTCTGATCAACTTTCCCCAAGAAACCTATAGTCAAATCGCAAAAAAATTTTTGGACTCTTCATATAAATTTGGCCGCTCGGCTGATCGATTTGTATGAAGAGTCCAAATTTTTTTTTGCGATTTGACTATGGGTTCCTTGGGGAAAGTTGATCAGAATCAGGAGTAGAAGCACTGACTAAAATATCGGGCACTAATAAAGTAGCACCTTATATAATGTTTAAAATGTTCATATTGTTAAAAAGTTAAATTTACTTACTTGAAAAAAGTGTTTACTAACTTAAGTGCCAATAATGATTTACAAATTTCGCCATACAGTAAGAACCTCAACCTCTTTCCATCTATCATTCCTACAAGAAATTAAATTCCGTGAAAAGATCATCCGAGATACAGGATGTTATCGAGATACAGGATGTTATCGAGATACAGGATGTTATCGAGATACAGGATGTTATCTTCACTATGTAAAGATCCCACCGCGATACATACAGCGTGTAATCTCGAGAGGCATCACGTTTGGAGGTAATTGCGATCGCAATTAGCTCGCCTCCATTATGTGGCAGCAATAAAAAGTGGAACACCCTATGTTTACGAGATCGTATGGATTATATGGGATTGGTTTCGGTTCACATTTTGTTTTATTATCAATTTGTGAATGTAAGTAATTAAATAAATAGTGGTTGCCAAATTATCATAATATTGTATAATATACAGCCAGACCCAAGATTACAATAATACATATATATAATACACTGTCACACGAGTGGAATATACATAGTTAAATTCATAAACAGAATTGCCATGTAAGTATGTTGTAGTTATATGTATGTATAAGGTGCTACTTTATTAGTGCCCGATATTTTAGTCAGTGCTTCTACTCCTGATTCTGATCAACGTTCCCCAAGGAACCGATAGTTAAATCGCAAAAAAATTTTGGACTCTTCATACTAATTTTGCCGCTCGACTGATCGATTTGTATGAAGAGTCCAATTTTTTTTGCGATTTGACTATAGGTTCCTTGGGGAAAGTTGATCAGAATCAGGTATAGAAGGACTGACTGAAATATCAGGTACTAATAAAGTAGCACCTTATATAATTAATTTATTTTATTCTCCTCGCCTTTCATATGTCTATAGATTATAAATCCGATCCAGAAATGCTATTGAGAAAATTTTAGTGTTGTGTGTGACTCCAAATATCTAACTCTCCTAGGACAGATTTAGATTAGTTTGAGCGGAATTAGACAAAACTTAGAGTCAGCTATAACATTGTACTCGATTGTACCTAGTGGCCGTGACATTCGAATGCAACATCGTCACCATCATCAGCTAAAAAACGTCCACTGCTGAACAACGGCCTCCCCAAAGGGTTTCCACGCCGCCGACGATTTGCATTCAAATGCATAATTCAGTTTAAATCGATAGAACACTTTGACCGTATAGGAAGAAACAAACAACAATTTTAACTCAAGCGTGACTTTATTCGCCGATAAATAATCTGAACATATTAAATGCAGCTTTAATAGTTTATGAATGAATGAATGAATAAATGAAAACACTTTATTGCACAACAAAACAGGAAAATAAAAACATAAACATAAAAAAAAGTCATACAGGTAGGCGGTCTTATCGCTAAAGAGCGATCTCTTCCAGACAACCTTTAGGTGAAGGAAATCGCGTAAGAACATTATATAGGGTTAGGGTTAGATAGTGCGCAATAACAATAATGAAAAAGAATAGTAATAAGTAAATTCTTTTTTTTTTCATTATTCATTATTTAAGTTTATATTGTTTGTAATGCTACTTATGAAACTGAACACTTTTCCCCAAGAAACCTTACCACACCTGGACTCTCCAGCAGATCGTTCGAGTTTTTTTTTTTTTGCTCAAACGAGCAGACGGATCACCTGATGGTAAGCGATTTACCGCCGCCAATAGACACCCGCAACACCAGAGGAGTCACAAGTGCGTTGCCGGCCTTTGATATGGGAGTACGCTCTTTTCTTGAAGGTTTGAATGTCGTATCGGTCCGGAAATACCGCAGGCGACAATTCATTCCACAGTCTGGTTGTGCGAGGCAGAAAGTTTCTAGTGAAACGCACAGTTGTGGACTTATTTACCTACTACGGCCTCCCTTTCTAACACGTAGGAGCGAGCGAGATAACTGAGTGAAGACTGTAATATGGACCGTCACCGTATCGTACCCGCAGGGGGGTGAGGTCGCATTCACAGAGTGGAAGGGAGTGTCCATACCGTATGTTTAATATACTGTGGCTATACAATCGGAAGCGAAATAAATGTTATGATTTTTAATTTTGATTGTCAACTACTGAAAAGTCATTTTCAATCTTTGTAGTGAAACTCAGATTTTTTATTACAGTCAGTGCATGACTGTAAAGGTTCCTCATTATAAATTTCATAAAAAGCAACCATCTATCTCTCAGTTAGACGTGGGAGAGCCATGCTTCGGCACGAATGGGCCGGCTCGACCGGAGTGATACCACGGCCTCACAGAAAACCGGCGTGAAGCAACGTTTGATGTGTTTCGCCGAGTGAGTGAGGGTACCGGATCCATTTTGGGACCACTGTTATTTATTCTCTTCATCAACGACATTAATACTTGTTTCAGTCATTGTAATTTTCTACTTTACGCGGATGATTTGAAGATTTATTCAAGTATTCAGTCCATCTTGGACTGTTACAAGTTTCAAGAAGACTTAGACAGGCTATACACGTACTGCAAAAACAATAAACTACACTTAAGCTTGTCCAAGTGCTGTAAAATAACTTTTACTAAGAAAATTAATAATTTTTCATATTATTATAATTTAGGTGGTTCCCCTCTACCCAGTTCCCACATTGTTCGTGACCTTGGTGTTCTCCTCGATCAAAAACTTCATTTTGACACTCATATAGATAAAATTATTAGTAATGCCTTTCAGATGTACGGTTTCGTAATGCGATCCTCTCAAGATTTTAAGCGACCCTCGACTTACCTTCATCTCTTTAATACTTTAGTTCGACCACATCTTGAATATGCTGCCCAAATATGGAACCCATTTTATGATAAATATATTAATCGTATTGAGAATGTTCAACAAAAATTTATTCGTAGAATGCATTATAAATGTGTCAGAAAAAAACTTTCTTATTCTAATTTTATCAAACATTATTCGGTATTATCACTTGACGCTAGAAGAAAATTGACCAATACAGTTACAGTAATACCCCGCTTTACGCGAGGGATACGTTCCGCAAAAATTCGCGTTAAGTGAAATTCGCGTATAAGGGGGTCACGTTTAATCATAACCAAAAGTCATAACAAAATGCAAATCAATACTTTAATTCTAAAACCACATTGTGTAGCGTTACATTATACATTTTTTTTACGGAAAAATGTATCTATTGTCTTCTGGGTTGCGTTTCGTTTACGATCTTGTAAAATATTTTCATAACACGCGACACTGCTTTTTACTGATTGACACACTGTTAAAACACGGTCATCATCACTGTCTATGCTCTGCAATATGTCCAAACCTGAATAAATCTTTGAAAGAGCATTTTGTATTGCACTTGAAGATAAAACTCTCTCTTCTACTTGTTCCTCCTCACTATTGAAAGGATTATTCTGTAACTCGATTAAATCTTCGTTGCTGAGAGGTTCGTCATCCATCGCTATAAGATTTTCGAGATCTTCTACTGTGACACCTTCCAGTTCAGAGCCTTCAATCATTGTAGCAATGTCTTCAAGCACTTGTCTCTGCATCTGAACACTTCTCCTAGGTGCTTCCACTACATCAGGCCAAAGATTACGCCACACACCATTCATGCAACTTTTTTTAACTTCATTCCAGGCCTCGTCTATGTTGTGTATTGCCTTCATGATGTTGTATGATTTCCACCACTCTCGCATAGACTGTCTTCCTTCGCCGTCAGTTTCATGAATCAGCTGGCTAAATGTGCGGCGATGGTAATAAGCTTTGAAGTTTGCTATTGCTCCCTGGTCCATAGGTTGTAATATTGACGTAGTGTTTGGTGGAAGGAACTTTACGTACACTTTTAAGTCTCTGGGCGTATCTAAAACGGTTGGATGTCCTGGGGCATTGTCTAAGAGTAGTATAACTCTACGTTCAAGTCCGTTTCTGTCACAGTAGGATTTGACTGAGGGGCAAAAACTGTTAGAATACCAATCTTGAAAAACTTCTCGTGTAACCCACGCCTTTCGGTTGGATCGCCACACAACTGGTAGGCTTGCTTTATTAGTACCTCGCATTGCTCGGGGTGTTTCTGATTGATACACCAGTAAAGGTTTAAGCTTAAAATCACCAGTGGCATTACCACCCAGCAGTAAAGTCAATCTATCTTTCGCGACTTTGAAACCGCTAGCTTGACGTTCTTCTTTAGATATGAAAGTTTTAGAAGGCATTTTTTTCCAGTAAAGCCCGGTCTCATCAACGTTGAAAATGACACAGGCAGGAATTTTTTTTCGTGCTACAAACTCTTGAAACTCGTCTGGAAACTCTGTTGCAGCTTGAGTGTCTGCGCTGGCGGCTTCACCCGTTATGCGGATATTGTGAAGATTTGAACGCCGTTTAAACCGGTGAAACCAGCCCTTACTGGCATTAAAAGTCGGGGTGGAACTCCCTTCACCTTCTTGTGACTTTAGCATCTCAAACAAAGAGTTTGCTTTTGTACATATGAGAGCTTGACTCAGCGGCGTGTTCTTTTTATTTAAATCGTCGATCCAGACTGCTAGCAACTTTTCCATTTTTTCTAGGATAGCGGGCCTCGAACGAGTCAATATTGTTGCACTTATAGGTGTCGAACTTTCACTGGAAAGTTTAATTTTTTCCCGATTTTTAAAAATCGATCGTACAGTCGATTCTGAGAGTCCAAAATCTCTGCCAACTATTTTTGCTTTGCCTCCATTTTCCATTCTTCTTAAGACTTTTAATTTCAATTCCAAAGTTACTCTTTTGCGCCCCTTTTTCTTCGGCGGCATTTTTAACGTAGCTTTGAATTATTTTCACCAAAGGTTAGAACACGACTGCCAGCTGAGATTAAAATATGTAATGTACTTACGTAAGACGAACGAAACAAAAAAGGGAATCCCCAAAAAGTCCTACTCTGAAGGGATTCCCCATTCTTTTATTTACGAGAATGGTCAGAGAAAGTGGGAATTCCCGCGACCAAAGACAAGTTAGGCAATTACTTACATTACTAAATATGTAGGTATATGTAACCAATCCGCGTAAAGAGAGGCATTATAGCGCGAAATTTGAAATTCGCGTAAAATCGAAACCGCGCATAACGAGGTCACGTAAAGCGGGGTATTACTGTACTTTATATAAGATCTGTAACAATACATTTGATTGCCCAATGCTTACAAGATATATATCCTATGTAGTTCCTTCTGGTAAACCTCGTGCCGTCAAACATGACAAACTTTTCTTCACATCTTGCTGTAGGACTAATGCTGGCGTTCGATCTCCACTCAGGCGTATTGTCAGTGTGTGCAATGATCACTTTCACATATTGATCCATTTGTATTATCTCCAGTTAGGTTTAGAAGGTTAGTTTTAGAACATCTCACAAGCATAGTTTAATGTTTTCAAGTGTTATTACTTACCTACTTTTATCCTTTATAAAATATGCCATAGCATCATCATAATTCATCATGTGATTCACGTATGTGTGTACTAGTGTACTAGTGATAAGTCACACTTTGTCTCTGTATATTTACACTTTTTGTTTTTAACTCGTGGATTTCGCTGTGGACCATGTATGTATACACATTTTATATTATTACTATTTTTGTTATAAGTTTTGTACATGGTTGTTTGAATTCCCAAATAAAAAAATAATAATAAAAAAAAAAATATATACGGTCGTTCGAGGCAAGGTCACGCGGCAAAGTATCACAACAGTATCGTGACCTTGCCTACAACGACCGTATACGTCTATAAGCATGTATATGATTAGGATTTTAGTGAGCGTATTGAGCGGACCTTCTGTATCGTGTATTTTGTGCTATAGCTTTGGGGAGACGTGAAGATTTTGCGGAACTTCCCTATAAAAGGTCCTTCTGAAACACATGTATAGTCTAGGATTTTTTCAGGTATTACAGTAAGATTTAATAAAATGCGCAGTACTTAGAATAGTCGGCTAACAAATTCACGTGTTTCATTCCCGGGTTAAGCCGATTTGCATTTTCCTGAGCTTTTCAGCTTCAATACTTAAAAGAACTATAAGCTGCTTTGATGCAAAATAAGGGAATAATCCATATTAAACTCAAAAGAGTACACGTAATCAAAGAATAACGAATCCATGTGGGATTCTCTTTGTTTGTGGGATTAGCTACCTTCATGGTACACTTTTTATTCTTTCAAAATATTGTACTACGCATATGATAGATGTTACTCAAGAAACTCAACAACTTTCCAAAGGAAAGAACCAATAAGATCAAAGCAACAAAATCTATACAAATTTTGAAAATCAACTGAGCAGTGTAGCAAGTCGTTATTTGCTGCAATTGTTTGGGTTTCGTGGGAGAGGTTTTTAGTTAATTGACTAGAACAGTCAGCATTAAACAAAAGTTGGTGAAAAAAAACTTTATGTTAGATACAATCAAAGTGCTCAACGATATCGGCACAGCCATTATTCTGCTCTGGGTATAATAAAGAATTATTATTATTATGTCCTAATTGTTGACAATAACCTAATCGCCTAAAATCACGGGACGCTCAAAAGCTCATAGTTTGATCCAGTTAAATCGTTGTATATAAGAAGAGGTACGGAACCAATTGGTAACCAACCAAGCACTCGAAATGAAGATCAGATAAAGCATTAAATAGAGGGAAATAATGTCTTGAATGCGGCGTGGGCAACCCTGGATCTGAAAGTTTTTATGAAGTTTCGCGCTCCGTAGAGACTAGCAATGCAGGGGCAGACTCAGGGTTGTATCTTAATAATTGATGATATTTTACTCAATGTTAAAATTAGTGTCAACCCATTGGTGCCGATTGCCGTCACTACATTGCAGTCGTTAAGCTATATCAGAAAGCTTATAGGCGGCTTGAAAATAATCATGTTAACAACACTTTTTTCAAATGATCTTGACTAAACTAATTCGAGCCGCCTATAAGGTTTCTGACATGGCTTATAATAACTACAATGTAGATGCACTCAATGGCTTCACAGAGCAAGGAAACAGACGAGATAAATGCCACTAAGGTAACCCAAAGAAGATTCATTGCAATATTTCATAGTTACCTATGTTTGGTGAAAATCGGTTCAGTAGTTAGTTCTCGAGTTATTCGAGCTTTACATTTTGGTATCGTATTTTTTTTAATTTTTTTAGTTATTTCGTAACTTATAACCAAATAAATAGGTATGTTATTTCTTAATTTAGTCTCAAATACGAAATACCCAATCTGTGGCAAGTTAACATTTAAAGAACAAGTTTATCGATATCTTTCTGCTTGAAAATTTTAAAATTAACGACAGAATGTGGATAAAACTATAATAAATCGAGTACAGGACCTATTAAGTAGGTTAGGTTATCCATTTAAAACGTTTCAAAACTTCCCAACTTTGTACATAATTTAAAGCGCTAAATTTCATTAACAGAAATTTAATTATAATCGTTTCGATCCTGATGCTATTTATATCGAGCTACATACATTGACCGGAGCGGTGCATGCTCGCTTAAATGTTCGTGCGGATGGTGGCGTATCGGGAGCCGGGTCGTTCCCTTCCCTCAAATATGGTTGAGGGGAGCGATGGCTGACTCCCGCGTTATACTCGTGATCGGGTGCTGTCCGTGTGAACTGGCCTGCTCTTGTCATTGGTGTTTGGTCACAATAATTACCTGTTTGCACATTGTACTTGTATGTTTTTGTTGATCCTTTCACATTCGTTTGTAATAGTATGCAACTAAGCTAACTATATCTTTGTTGTTTACCTGAATTATGTAATAGCATATAAGAATTTTATTTTAAAAAATGTGTTGGAGGGACTTTCTTTAGGGCTGACGTTTCTTCTCTCTCCGCAAACACTTCCCGAAACGTTGGGTATACGAGTTCCGAGTGGTAGGAACTTCGTATTAGGTAGAAAAATATGACGTTCGAAAAGTGTACAGAGATACCTACTTCGAATAAATATTATTTCATTTCATTTCATCTAACTAGCGTGTGCCCGTAGCTCTGCCGGCGTGGGTATCATTTACTAAGTAGAGGGTGCACAGTGCGCGAGCGGCAAGCAGCTCGCGAGCGTGTAAATGATATTTTTTGGGAGAATTTCCAGTTATTCCTTCCATAAAAACCTAATACGAACAATTAAAAATATTTTATTTGGGCAAATCGGTTCAGCTATTTTTAAGTAATGTGCCTTTTCAAGGCGTCTATAAGGTCATACAGTGATAGCAATTGTCACCAATGGCTCGTCATGCTTTACGCAGGACGGTAGTGTCGAGATAAATGCCACTAACAGTCAAACCCGTCCAGGTTATGACCGCATCTGTAGTCAGTTAACCTGCGTAACCGATTCACAAATGTAGACTTTGGAAATTAAAGACAAATGGCTCTGATCGTATAGGTTTCTTGTAAAAAGTTGTACATTTCATGAGTAGTGCTACAATATATTTTTTAAATTATCTCTTAAAATTAAGGGCAATTTGAAAGAACTTTGGTGTGTTTTGGTTAAAAACTTATCCCATTTTATCTAGCAGGTGAAATTAATTGCCCATGTTATAAGAGTTATGGGCTAAATCCGTCCCAGCGATTGCTCTAAGGATTTATACTTCCCCAACTTCTAGCGCAGGCTACTTTATTAATAGAGCTAACTGTTTTTGTTGTTTGTACAGTAATTAAGTGCGTATAAACAATTTAACTTATTATGTATTAAGAGTTTTGTGGACAAACGGTGTGGAATTAATATCGAGGGTTCACGGGCGACTTGTATTAAGCGACATTTTTGGAAACACAGGTAACCTCTACTTTAAAAATTAATTTCTTACAAAATACCTCACAAAAAATTACTTCTGAATAATATTTAAAATATTAAGAATATCGAGAATCTATATAATACTAAGAAGTTAAGTTTTAATGATTATTTTTCTAAGAAATATTTTTTTAAATCAGTCTCCTGAACATTTCTAAAAATGTCGCTTAATACAAGTCGCCCGTGAACCCTCGATATAATTGCTAAGCCAACGCCGCTGTTTGTATGTGTGATGTATGCGTTTCTTTTTAATAGTTTTATCTTAGAACTACGGTTCTAACCCTTTACGAAGGGTTATATAATATTTTTTAACAGAAAAATATGCTATACTATATTCTGTCTTATTATAAATATTGAAAAAAACAAATAAAATGATTACGGGGACAAGAAAATGTTTACAAGAGACGCTACAATGTTCTTTTCAAGATCTTTTGTTTAAAAAAAGGCAATACTTACATAAAATTTTGAAAAATAGAGTGGAGTCCGATTGATTTAGGTCACTCTAATGTAAAAAAAATATATAAAAATCGGGCAAGTGTTAGTCCAACGTAATCTGATCTGTCAGAGAGAAAACATTTTTTTGGGAAAATATTAGGTACTATTAACCATTAGTGTCCCACTGCTGGGCACAGGCCTCCCCTCGTTTTTTTTTTATGGCAGAGGTGGCAAACGAGCAGTGGTAAGCGATTACCGCCGCCCATAGACACCCGCAACACCAGAGGAATCACAAGTGCGTTGCCGGCCTTTGATATGGGAGTCTTTGCTTTCACACACGGTGGTCTTCCACAACGCCCTATCCAGGCCACTCCTGAGCAGTTCTTCGAGGAACCCATCTAACTCATCCTGCCACCTCTTTTTGGTTCGCCTCAACCTTTTTGACCTCTTTGGTAAATAACAAGGTAAAAAAAAAACAAGGTACTCGAGTACTTTTAAACACTGAACTATCTAGCTTTCTCTCTTTTTACACTGTTTATTGTATGGTACTTCACACAGCAACTAGGTACTTAAATATCGATCTCTGCTATTGAAGGCTAGCTCATTAAAACGTTGAACTGACTTGGAAAGTAGAGTTGATATTAGCAGGGATGTGCGAGTACGGATACAGATAGGAATATTTTACTGCTTACTGTCAAGATATTACGGGTATGTATAAAGTTGATTTAAATATAAAAATAAATAATGTATAGTACTCAGGGAATCCACGGATAAATCACACGTGGTCATCAAAAGCACTAAAATAAAAATAAAAACGTGTTATTGAGAGCTGGACTAACTGATTAGGACGTTCGATTCACGTGCGTTGGAGCCACATATGTTTTTTTTTATGGGGACCTCAAAAATTATAAGTGATGGAAAAAATGTTTTAAGATAAGAAAAACTGCATATTATATTGATTTACAAAAACTCATACACTACTCGCGTGTCTCACCCGGTTACGACCCAGAATATTTTTTTTTTGACTTGTAAACTAATTACCCAGCCAACTTAACTTTGTACGGGCAGCTAATTTTTTTTAATTAAAAATTGAGCATAAGTAGGTTAATAAAATGTGTATAGCATCTACTAAATAAAAAATACATGTATCCAGGTCTAAAATTCTGATTTTGATTTTGACTTGAGGATGTTCAGTAGATTTTTTCAGGTGTTTCAGAATAAATAAAAAAAACGGAATAACTTTCCCCAAAAAAGTCAGTTCGCGAATTTTAAAGTAGTTTATTCTCATTTTCGTATTCGGATATTACAGCTATTGTTTTGGATCACTCCACAGCCACTATGCCAGCAATATAGTGGCAACTAGGATGGATCCTTGTTATTCTTCCGACCAACCGCGCTTGGGTGAACCGTGGAGGAAAACATTTGTAATTCTCATCTCGCCACGCTGAGTTTGCACGTAACGCCATATTGATGGAGACAAAGTATCAGTTTGCAGTTTCGGATCAATGAATATCAGATATCTCGTGTATGTCTGTTGAATTTGTCTGTTGTATAGGCTGTTAGGGAAAGTGGCACAGATACATATTTTAAGGGGTTTACTATTTATATACCCATTTTGCGCTGGCAAAGCCTGAAAACCAGCCATAGCTGAGGTTTTGTATCTGCTCTGACTTTTTTATCAAAAATAAAATAAAAAATTTGTGTAAATAGGTGAATAAACGTCCTTTATTTAAAAAAAATAACAATTTTGTGCTTTAACTGTGGAAATATCGAATAAATACGTAAATATAAAAATACTTGGTTATGTCACTATATCGATATCGTCCAGTCGAAAAAAAAAGCGTAAAGTTTAGGTTGTCAATATTTTATTAATAAACCACCAAGGTATAACAAGTTCCGGTAACCATCATAACGGGATTATCTCAGCTGTGCTGAGTCAGCACAGGGCTTTTGAGTTATTTTTCAAATATTTTCTTATTTTATATGAAAAAAAAATTCATTGAAATTCAGTGACAAGCGCTTATTATGTAATTTAAGAACTTTGAAGACATTTCCGAAAGTCCCAAGTGCTGCTTATTTTTTCACTTGACATTTGTAGAGATACTTGAAGAATATTGAATATCAAAGTCCTTACAAAGTTGTTGGTAGTAAAAGAAGCGACGATATGATATTATAGCTATGTGTATTATAGGGAGATAAGAAGATATTTCATAATCTGTAATCAAGAAGCTTATAACCAAACTGAAGATAACACTCTCTAAGACCGGACTGAGGACAAAAAATATGACCTTGACTATGCTGTGTCTTCCTCGTCAGGTCTTGCTGTCTCATTCTAAGTACCCTAGTTAGAATGAGACAGCAAGACCTGTCGAGAAAGACACAGAGACGTTCAAGGTCATATTTTTCGTCTTCACTTGTTGTTCAAACTGTTTCCTCCAGTTTGGTTAAAAGCTTCTTTCCTGTAATACAATCTTTTTGACATATCTGAAAAAAAAAACAGTGATACCTACTTAGGAAATTAAACCATACCATATATGGAATGGTTCCATTTCAAGCACGCGTAAATAAACCTGCATGATAAACTTTAGTTGCCCGAAGTTATATTAAAGCCATTTTGATGTTCACTGGCTGTTTCAGTTGCCAGGATTTCCTCGGAGTTTTGACGATTCGAAAATTTTATTGATATGACTTCCGATGGGGGTTCGATGTTTGAATAAAATAAAAGAAGATGGCAAATGGTTATAGATACATAAAAACTCATTGTATAAAACTGTATGATTTGATTTCATCTCCTTAGTATAGTTTCAGTAGGTTCCAAAGATATATTGTGTGTATCGTCAGAAGTAATTTAACTACAATAGAAGTTGATTGGAGTAAGATGTTCAATAAAACAAGTAGAAAAGGAACCAGGAGAAATAGTAGTAAAAATTGAGGGTAAAAGATTAAACACTGTCAATTAGAAAATTACAGGGCAACATTTTGACTGAAGAATATTTTTCTGTCCCATAGATTTTCCGACTTTGTCGGAAAAGTAGGAGGTTCTCAATTCGACTGTATGTTGTTTTTTTTTCTCTATGTATGTTACGTGACTACTT
This sequence comes from Coleophora deauratella, assembly GCA_958295455.1. Classification (NCBI taxonomy): domain Eukaryota; kingdom Metazoa; phylum Arthropoda; class Insecta; order Lepidoptera; family Coleophoridae; genus Coleophora; species Coleophora deauratella. Next base: position 3,289,921 of record OY282409.1, on the reverse strand, counting down.
CGCCAATTATGAATCGATTTTGATGATTTTTTTTTTGGTAGGTAATACTTCAGAAACTTGAAACTTTTTAATCGAGTAAACTTATGTTAGTTTAGGTATGGTCCCACCCTGGTTACAATTACTAGAGGGCTTTACCCTTGGGTGTTTGTATAGGCTATAACAACTACCTATAACATACGAACGTTTCTGAAAACCTTGTTTTTGACTGTTGGGAAACTAACCGGCTCATTTTACAATAACATAATTTTATGCTTGTAATTGGACTAGGTATATTATTTATCCGTGCGTGTTACTTTATTTAAAAATCTACTGAAATCGATTAATACGAGTAGCTAGCAATGAATTGTATTTAATTTTCTATCTTCACCGAGTTCGTTCATTCCATGTTGTAGGAAATGCTTCTAAAAATCTTTGCGGTACTGATATTTTCAATAAAAGAAAGAAAATTTGAAACTGTATTTAATTGACCACGCTGAATACGTTAAAAACAACCGACTCCAATCACAACAACTCCAATTTTGCTATGTTTTTGTTGATTTTCTCAAAAACCGCTAAATCTATTTCGATAAAATTTATATGGGACCACCTGTGAAGTATACCCTTTTAAACAAAAAAAGAAGTTTTGAAATCGGTTCAGGCGTCTTCGAGTAATCGGTGAACATACATAAAAAAAAAGATTCCGACGAATTGAGAACCTCCTCCTTTTTTTGAAGTCGGTTGAAAATATATCGCAGAACTACGAATTCCATACAAACTATTTTTTTTTAGACTTCTCATACAAATTGATCAATCGATCCTCACCAATTATTGATTAATTGCATGAAAAGTAAAAAAAATACAGCGTGATAATTTTTTTAAGGGGTAACAATTAAGTAGCATTTTTTTTTCAGTTTTCCATACAAATCCTTGATTCGCTATTCAGATTTAATTGTGGCTTCCCATTCCCATTACCATGTCTCACTATATTCTACTTTAATTAATATTATACTTGTATCAATGACGCTCACCTCTGTTTGCATGATATGTATAATTGTAGTGTTTTTTTTCTCTATATGTTTGTGTACTTGGTCTTTATTTAAATTGTCTGCTTATCTCTGTTTGCATACCTATATTGGACTACAGTCTGATCATACACTTATCTTATTTAGTATTTAAGCCCTTTAACTGTAATCTGTTGGTGTCTAAAATTCTAATAAAATAAAAAAAATAAAAAAAAAATAGATTTGGTATGGGAATCTGAAAAAATAATGATTGCAGAGCGGACCGACCCACCCACCCCTTCTCGAAAATGACGGATTTTGACTTTTTTTTAATTTTCATAATTTGAGTGCGTTTGACTTCATCTCACCTGATGGAAATTGCTGATGTATTCGAGGATGGTAAAATCAAATAATGCCTATTCTTTCTCGCCTTAAACATCCCCTAATTGTAGGAATCGGGAAACAGAGACGCAGGTAAGGAGTTCTACTCCTTCGCAGTTCGCAAAATAAATGAGGAAGCATAGCATTTCGTACGAATGGGTGAAATTCCTGCGCCTAGTTGACCGAAGGTGGAATGGAGCTGCGGGAATGAGGTCATGTAAGTGATTCTTGAGCACACTCTCCAAAATGAATTCGATAAAAAACCGATAAAAAGGCGACTTTGCGGCGATACTGCAGGATTTGGAGCTTATCTCATTTCATTTCATCTCACTATCACTAATTACTAATCACTAATATTATAAATGCGAAAGTATGGATGTTTGTTTGTTTATTTGTTTGTTCCACTTTCACGCCGAAACTATTGGACGGATTTGGATGAAAATTGGTAGGTAGATAGATAAAGCACTCGGCTAACAGATAGGATACTTTTTATCCCGGAAAACTCGAGGGTTCCCGGAGGAAAGGCTAAAAACTGAAATTTTTACTTTGTCACTAGATGGCTCTGCCTTACATTTTATCTCTTTCTGATGAAATAAAAGCGTGATTTTATCTTGTAGTTTTATTGATTAAACTGGATATAAGTAGTTAACATCGAGTCGCGAGCACGGGCAAGAAGACCACAGATAACAAAACGCATAGTAAAATGAATCTGACAGGTGGCGTTCCGTTTATGCATTATGTCGATATTACAACATCCTCCCTTCGACATAAACCCATTTTCTGCGAGCAATACTCCAGCTTGGCTTGAGGGGTGCCTTTGGTCAATATATCAGCCACCATCTCATTAGTAGAAATGTAGCATATTTGTATCTTCTTTTGCTGAACCTTGTCACGAACAAAATGGTGGCGAACATCTATGTGTTTAGTCCTGGAATGATAGTTATTTGTACCTGAAAGTTTAATTGCACTTTGATTATCACAAAATATTGTAACTGGTTCAGTGACAAATTGTGGCCAAAATTCTTCGTGCATTTTCTTCAGCCACATAGCCTCTTGAGTGCAGCTAGACAGAGACATGTACTCTGCCTCAGTTGTAGACAATGCGACAGTCCGTTGTCGACGTGAGTTCCATGAAATTGAACCACCCTGAAAGAGAAATACATATCCGGTGCATGACCTTCTATCAACTTCTGTACTGGCCCAGTCGGCATCACAATAACCATGCATAGCCTTTTCTTCTTTGTTTTGCTTGTAGCATAGTTTGTAGTTTTCAGTATGTTTCAGGTATCTCAAAACACGTTTCACAGCAAGCCAATGTTGTGTTTGCGGTTGTGAATTAAATCTGCTAAGAGTGTTCACTACATAGCTTAAATCAGGCCTAGTTCCTTGTGATAGATACAATAAACATCCAATTATTTCTTGATAAAAAGTTTCATTTAAAGTGTTTTCTTCATCTTCGTTATTTTCAAATTTGTTTTTTGGATCAATTGGTGTTTTCACTCCTTTGCAATTATCCATACTGTATTTTTGTAATATTTCCTTTATATATTTTTGCTGATCAATATACAACATTCCATTTTCTTTATCCCTTATTACATGTAGACCAAGACAGTACTTTAATTCGCCCAAATCTTTCATTTCAAATTTTGTAAATAAATGCTGTCTAATGTATTGTTTAGTTTTTGTACTTTTTGTTAAAAGTATTAAATCATCAACATATACTGCCAAAAATGTTATATCATCATTTTCAATGTTATAGTAGATGCATGGATCTAATAATGACTGCTTCAATCCAATTTCTATCAGTGCATTGTTTAATTTTTTATTCCATTGTCGGCTGGCTTGTTTAAGTCCATACAATGACTTTTTCAGTAAACACACCTGAGTTTTATTTTTCTCAAAATTAGGAGGTTGACACATGTATATCTCCTCTTCTATGTCTCCCTGAAGAAAGGCGGAAATGGCGTCCATCTGATCAATTTCCAATTCATACTTAGTTGCCAAAGCAAATAAATAACGTAGAGAAGAGTATCTTATTACTGGTGAGTAAACTTCATCATAGTCCAGTCCTTTCTTTTGAGCGCAGCCTCTTATTACTAGTCTGGCCTTGTACTTTGTTATGTTACCTTTTTCATCTGTTTTAGTTTTAAAAACCCATTTGCAAGATATAGGTTTTTTCGTAGCAGGTAAATCACATAAAATCCATGTTTCATTTTTCATTAATGATTGGTATTCTTCTTCCATTGCTTTCTGCCAATGAACAGATTCGGAGCTGGCTAATGCTTCTTCAATAGTTGTAGGATCTTGACTTAAAGCCAAGCAAGCAAAGTTTTCAATTTCTTCTTTTTCTTCCTCATTTAGAAGTCTTAGGCTAGGTCGCAAATTCACATTATTGGTAGGAGTATCAAAAGAACAGTCAGTGCTAGGTACATATGACTCATTGTTACCATCTCTTGTAGAGTCAAAGCTCTCTTCCGTATCTTGTTCTTCGGTAATTGTTGATAAATCTTCCTCATTTGACTGTTGTGTAGTTTGATTTGTTTCCTCGGTATTCTGATTTGTATCATCTGTATCAAATGGCATCTGTAATGATGTGGCATTGGATTTAATTTTAGGCAGCTCTATACTAATATTTTGCGTCTTTTTAGGCAGTTCTAGAGGTTGATTCGTATCATCATTAGGGCAACAGTTTTCTAAAAACACTACATCTCGACTTTTGGTAATATTCTTAGTTTTTGAATCCAACAATCTATATCCTTTCGTGTTTTCACAATATCCAACAAAAATCATTTCCGTAGACTTCGGATCCAATTTATGTCTCTTTTCCTTAGGTATGTGCACCATTGCTTTACATCCAAACACTTTCATATGTGAAATATTAGGTTTCGTACCTTTCGGAATCACTTTTCTAACTTTTATAATGGGATACGGCCCATAACCTGATGAAATAAAAGCGTGATTTTATCTTGTAGTTTTATTGATTAAACTGGATATAAGTAGTTAACATCGAGTCGCGAGCACGGGCAAGAAGACCACAGATAACAAAACGCATAGTAAAATGAATCTGACAGGTGGCGTTCCGTTTATGCATTATGTCGATATTACAACACTTTCTGGACCCAATTCTGAAGACCACGCAGACGAAGTCGCGGGCGGAAGCTAGTTTAAAATAAACTCATCCATCATCACTTATTAGTCTCCTGGCGCGTCGCTGGTGGTCGCTAGCATCCAAGGCTTCCAGCTGGTAGCGGGCCGAGCCATCCCACAGATGTGAACAGTACTCGACACATGGTCGGACTTGTGCTTGATATAATGTAATAAATAGTCTAGGTGTGAAGTACCGTCTCACCTTAGAGATAATACCCTGCTTCAATGCAGCTACTTTAGCCTTGGACTCAATGTATCGACCAAAAGTCAAGTTTGATGTTAAAGTCACATCAAGGAGCTCAAGGTGGTTCAGTTATCGAAATCGATTCATCTCTGAGAGTGAAAGTCAATTGTGTCTTAGAGGCATTGAACGAGGTTGTTGTCTCTCCAATCAGACACTGCCTGAAGTGATAGGTTCAAGCGCTCTATCATAGCCTCGCTGAGGGACTGCGTCTCAGCGCTTGGAGCTCGTACCCCCATATGACTGCAGTTAAATCTCTTCAATTTAGCTCTATTTTCATCCCCTGTAAGATAATCGAGTAATAAAGAATCACCCTGTATAAAATAAGGCATATAATTATTAAGGCTATAAGTGTAAGTGTTGTTGATACTCCTCGATCATTAACTGAGCCTGTCATCTGCAAGCTAGTGCCGCAAATGGCACGAAATTCCGCTGAGGCGTGACAAATAAGGAACGCGGTACTAGTTATATAGCTAGATACAATTATACTCTCGTTTAGTTGGCTAGTTGACTGCTTGTGATCTGAGTTAATTTTATAAATAACGACAATTTATATTTAAAAAAATGAAATAGCAACTTAACTTATGATGTCATAATTTAGACCAATCGTTTCCATACTCATCCATTACAACAATTTTATGATTAAAAATGAGTAATGAAATTCCAAGCTATAGTAAGTTTTTTCTGCTGTTTCAGTAACAGAGCTATTTAGTGAAAAATATTTCATAATTAATTGTTGATGCAGTCAATTACACTTTTTTGGAATTACAGCAAAACCCTAAAAAAAAAGTTCGCTGCGATGATTTAGTATTAAAACGTAAGTACCTATCTTCCAACAAAGCCAGCTTAAATTTTTAATCATTATAAAAGTATTTTCGCTACATCCAAAGTGATTATATAGGTACGCCTTATAAGATTTATTTAACTCTCAACGTACGTATATTCGATTTAAACCTATCCCCGTAAACGCTGACATCGTTCGTTCTAGATACCTATTTCGTATCCTAGATTTTCCATCCAATCTTGCTAGGTTATGCCTAGGGTAGCCATAATCACGTTCTGCTCTAGATAGCTTTAGAACTCGCAATCTCCTGGTATCCTAGTAGCTGAGTTTCCATAATTTTTAACTAGTTAATAAAATAACATTTGTGTCATGTCGTATAAAAAACTATTGAGAAAAATTACAAAGACAAGTCACCGAGGACATCATAATTATTAAAAAAAACAACATAAAATAAGATAAATATTCTTTATTGAATGCCAAAAAATAACAACATAACACTGAGAAAAACACCAAAAAACATTGAAATGGTGAATTGAAGAGACAATTCCAGCCAGATCTAGAATTTAAAACGAACTGACTCCCAAATTAATATTTTTTATTTTGTAGTTGTATTATTATAATTATGTCATAATAATCAACAACGCTTAAAAAACCGACTTCAATCGTAACAGCTACAATTTTGCTATTATTGTTTTGTTTTTGATGATTTTTTCAAAAACCGCTGAACCAATTTAGATAAAATTTATATGTGACTACCTCTGAAGTATTACCTTCCAAACAAAAAAAAGAATCATCAAAATCGATTCATAATTGGCGGAGTAATCGCGAAACAAACATACAAAAAAAACAACATACAGTCGAATTGAGAACCTCCTCCTTTTTTGAAGCCGGTTAAAAATATTCATATGCCATCACTGCCAACACATACTAGTCAAAGACTTCTTTAATCAGAAGAAGTAGGTATTAAATTAGATACACGCGATATTTTGGACGTGAAGATATTGCGGAACTTGCCGAACGGCATCCGAGTTGAATGCAACGATTGATCTCTTTCTTGAAGTTTGTCTCGAGAAACCGCTGAATGCGGGCGGACAGCGCACCGGTTATCGTGGAGATTCTTGGGTGTGCCCTAAGTCCAGCAATAGACGTCTTTTGGATGTTGATGATGGCAAAAATATTTAGAATATAACACTATTATTTCAAAAGTTATAAAAGACTAGCTTCCGACGATTAGCGATTTCGTTTGCGTGGACTTTACAATTGGATCCAGAAAGAAATAAAATGTTAAGCTGGCGTCATCTAGCGACGAAGTGGAAATTTTGAATTTTTGAGCATTCCTCTGGGAACTCTTAAGTTTTCCGAGATAGAAAGTATCCTATATGTTAGGCGAGTGTTTTATCTATCTACCTACCAAATTTCGCGTGAAAGCGGAAAAAACAAACTCACAAAAAAACAAACAAACATCCATACTTTCGCATTTATAATATTAGTGAGATGAGATTAGTGAGAAAACCTAATGTAAAATGGCGCTTACGATGTTTTCTCCAAAAAGACTCGATGTGTACTAACATACAGAGCATAGAGCAAACCTTAGACTCTACAACTGGTTACCATAAGCTGTAGTACATTAAGCACTCAAGTCGTTGCAAACAATTTACTTCTTGCCATTGGACTCGCAGTCTCACGGCACTGTACAGGGGAAGTGTAAATCGGGCTGTCAGCTGTGGCCTATTAGCCACCTTTGAGGCTTCAGCAGTGCCGTCTAATCGTGTTACCGCCTAGTCTATTGACTCCTGGATTTTACGGACTCGAGTAACGCAGTAATAGGCTGGTATTTAGTATGACGGACATTGGGTTTTGATGTGTTAGCTACTTGTAAGGGGGTTTGGAGACGGAAAACTAATGACGTAACCAATTCCATTTAAAAATAATCAAAAATCCCGACATCTTTAAAATACATATTGACTTGTTATTCTGTGATGAGTGAAAAATGAAACTGCTGCCCAGGAAATAAGAAATATCCCAAGAAACCTATACAAACGGATCAAAAATAATATTGGTTGCAAATGACTGATTATTATTGACTATGTTATTGGCTTATTAGCAACGCAATACGTAACTGGGCAAAAATCTTAGATTTGTACCAGGATCTTAGATATGAAAATTGTAGGAAAAGTTAAAAATACATTCAAGTGAGTATTAATCATTACAGTTATTAACTATTTTGTTTACGATCTGGCGCTTCAACTTGAACTTTTTGCCAAAATGTAATTTAAATGAAAATCGTTAGCAGTTATTTTTTTAAATGACACATTTTCGTATTTTTTAAAAATTACATATCGAAGTTTCGACCTTTGTAGCGGAAACCATCGATATTTTCGGTAACTTTTGGTCCACCTATACAGAGTGTTAAAAAAAGTGTATTGAAAATTTTAAGGGGTTGCTCAGAATCAAGTATAGAAATACAGGAAAAATATTGAAAAAATCTGATCTACAACTTTTTCAGTTTTCCATACAAATTCTTGATTCACTATACAGATTTAGTATGGGAATCTAAAAAATAATTGAAGAGCAGATTTTTTTTTAAATATTTTTCATGTATTCTATACTTGATTCTGAGTAACCCCTTGTCTATAGAATGCATGATCTTTAGACTCAGCGGCAACGCAGCGAAATTTTCTCATATCTCTTTGCCACACCGCGATAACAGGTCAGCCTCAGAAACCTTTGGCGTTTGTGGGTTAGACCCTAATTTTGCATAACGGACGGTCAGACGGACCCGGACGCTTGCCGTTCCGAATTTCATTTGATAGAGCTTTCCTTTTTCCAACGTAGCCGCCTTGCTGATAAAGGGTTGTCTTTCCGAAATATGAAAATGTATTTTGTACGAGTAAATAATCAATGTTCTCTGCGACGGTTAATAAAGAACCTGTTTAAGTTAAAATTAGATTTCGTAGATTTTTTTGTTTATGGGTCTTATTTATCTACTAGGAAGTATGTACAAACAGGTTTAGATTTGATAGGTAGTCCAATTTATAGATATTCATTTGTTCATAGACTTTAGTGATATCCTTTTTCCCTTAGTACAAAACGAGGTGAACAGCGGATTTATTGGTATCAGAAATATATTTTTTGTCAACTAATTTTGCACGACCCTAATTTTGCATAACGGACGGTCAGACGGACCCGGACGCTTGCCGTTCCGAATTTCATTTGATAGAGCTTTCCTTTTTCCAACGTAGCCGCCTTGCTGATAAAGGGTTGTCTTTCCGAAATATGAAAATGTATTTTGTACGAGTAAATAATCAATGTTCTCTGCGACGGTTAATAAAGAACCTGTTTAAGTTAAAATTAGATTTCGTAGATTTTTTTGTTTATGGGTCTTATTTATCTACTAGGAAGTATGTACAAACAGGTTTAGATTTGATAGGTAGTCCAATTTATAGATATTCATTTGTTCATAGACTTTAGTGATATCCTTTTTCCCTTAGTACAAAACGAGGTGAACAGCGGATTTATTGGTATCAGAAATATATTTTTTGTCAACTAATTTATTCTCAAGATGTACCAAGACATGCACGGAGCAAACTTAAACGGTGGATTGCCAATATATTTACCAATAACAATAAGTACAAATAAAAATGTAAATCTTATACTATTAAACGAGTTATCTTGTAAGCGACTTTCGACGAAAATCTAGGGTTAGGAGTTAAAAATGACCAGATTTTTTTGCCACCCACATCCTCCCACTTCCTCCCACCAAGACCAAACTCCCCTACTTGCGAATGAAGACCAAGGGCTATCTACCACTACAACCATGAGTGGGTGGCAGTGGGTGGTTACAGAGAAAATGCTGGATATACCCACGAACAGTTTCCTTTTATATTGATTATATATAAAAAAAAAATATCCAAGTAAAAGTAAAATAATGTAAAATAAATAATAATATATGTAACTACATAAAATAGTTTAAACCTTCCAAATTGTCCGGGCGAAGCTCGGTCACCCAGATATTATTTTACATTTTAAACCATTTCTAACCCGAAGACTAAAAACAGCCAGTGGCAGGCTAGGTTGGATTACCCGTTAGCACAAAAGGGATTATGTTACATTCTTCTTTGGAATCGACTAAAAAGTACCGATTACCTACTTAAATACGTTATTGGAAAGTAAAGCTGATTAGTATCTGTAACACTTTCTAGTCCGGCGCATACAACGAAAAGTTCATGGAATTTTCTTTTCCTTTGCTGTAAGTTCTGATGTATATTATTTCAATTTCATTTATTAATAATTTGCAATCATGTACAAAATATTGGAAGGTCTTATATATACAAAATCACAGTATATATAGGTACATGTCTCCTATTAGGGCATGGCAAGTAAACAAATTTGAAAATTAATTACAATAAATTATATTGTAGAAGAGAAGCGACCAGAAGATAGAAAATAATGTCGAATTTTGTAATACATTTTTAATTTGAATATATTTTTTAAATAGTTTTTAAGAAATTACTTACGTGCAGGCGTGCCAGTACATGTAAATCTAGTCGTGCGTCATTATTTTAATTAGTGCTTCTACTCCTGATTCTGATCAACTTTCCCCAAGGAACCCATTATCAAATCGCAAATTTTTTTTTGGACTTTTCATACAAATCGATGGCTGGCGAACCAAGTTTGTATGAAAAGTCCAAAAAAAATTTTGCGATTTCAACAAAGTTGTAGAACAAAAGTTGTTCAGTTTGATGGGTAAAAGCCAACCTTGAAGTATTGTCACACACTTCTGTTACACCCTGTATATATTCCAAGTGGTAGGAACTTTATACTAGGTAGAACGATTTTAAAGAATGTGTAGGTACAGCATCTACTTAAATAAAAAACATTTTGATTTATATTTTGAATTTGATTTTGATTACAGTAGATATTGAATTTCTATACTGATGTTTACATATATTGATAATAAGTAAATGTATTATAATAATATATAGGGTGACTTTAAATTAGTTCTTGATACGAAAGTCTATGAATGTGCTCATGATAACAAACAACTTTCCCTAAGAAACCCATAGTCAAATCACAAAAAAATATTTTGACTCTCCATACAAATCGATGAACTGACCGGCCAAATTAGTATGAAGGGTCCACAATTTTTTTTGCGATTTGACTATGGGTTCCTTAGGGAAAGTTGTTCGTTATCATGAGCACATGCATAGCCTTTCGTATCAAGAACTCATTTAAAGTCATCCTATATTATAATCATTAAAAAAAATTGTATTGGTGTATAATGAAATGAATAATATATGTAAATATAATATTCTAAAAAATTATAATATTTTTATAAATATTATGATACTGCCTTTTAAACAGACGAACTCCGAATTGGTGGAGGTTAAGAGGCTAGTGGTCAACCCGGTTAGAAGATTTCAAGCCGCTTTTGAGGCCTCTGACATGACTTATGATGATCTGGTAATGGCAACCGACACCAATGGCTTAACATAACTTGGGAAGCACAGAAACGACCAAGATAAATGCCACAGCTAAACCTATCAAGGCCATGACCGTGTCTGAAGTCATTTAACCTGCGTGATTCATGCAACTAAGAAAGTAACACTAAGTCATGACTCTTATATTTTTCCACTCGCATATTATTTATCATATACATACGTATATAGGGTTCTTCTAAAATGCCTGTAAAATTGGCCGTAGTTTTCATGAGTAAAAGCCGTAGTTATGCCATAACGATCCAACTGACATAAAGCAAGTTACTACGGCCAATTAACGGTGGCTTTAACTTATGACATTGAAAAACTTCCCCTGACAAAGAAAAACTCAAATGGCAAAAATTGCACAAAATTGTTCGCCTTCTCACACTTTAATTGATCAACTGGTTAAATTTTTTTTAAAGAATTAAGTAAGTATGTGATTGTTGCGAAAAATTCAGTTTTAACAGTGGAAATTACAATACATTTTTTGTAGGTATTTAAAAAGGTCCCTAATCCCAATATATTCTAGAAGTATAAAGCTATGCGAATGTTATTTTCGCTAGGAAAACATCTGGACAGTCTCTAGTTATTAACTCCACAAGTTAAACTCTGGCACTGGAATGTCGGTACACAGTTGGGTCCGAACTCTTGGCACATTGGGTAATTGTATTTGCCTCTTTTGGCAGCCGTTCGTCGTCGGTACTACAGGTTTCTGAATCTCTTCCAAAATTTGTAAATAGTTGCCTTCCACGAATAATGGGACAATTGTTTGATATTCTGCACTTATTTATTTAACTTATTGCCAAATTAAGCGGGAAACCAAATATGTAAAGGAATTCTATTATCTTATTGAACTTTAAGGAAAAACTTAAGACTGAGAAAAAAATAAGGGTCCTGTCCTTTTAAAAATACAGACTTACTTTTCGATTTCCTTCAAAGTGGCTTTTACCTATAAAACTTAACAACTTTCTCCAAGAAACCCATGCTTATTCGCAAAAAAAGTTAAGCCTCAAACTAATTTGTTAGATCACCTGATACTTTGTATAGGACGTATAAAATTTTATTTGCGAAGTTGAAACGTTTCATGAATAGAAACCATTGTGAAGTTTTGCCTCTTCTTATCGTGTGGCAAATTTAACCGTTCTATCCCCACAAGACGGCGGTTGCCTTTTTTTTTATGGCAGAGGTGGCAAACGAGCAGACGGATCACCTGATGTTGCAGTCCTAGTGTTGCACTTAGCATCACCCGCGGTGTAGGGCACGGACGTGTGCAACGTGACCATGAAACACATCTAGAAATTAGATGTGCAGGTTTCCCACGATGTTCTCCTTCATCGTTAAAGCAGTCGGTATGAAAATGCACGTAAGTTTCGAAAAACTCATTGGTGCACTGCCAGGATTTGTGCCCACGACCTCTGGTTAGGAGGACGGATTCACGTCCCGCTGCGCCACCGACGTTTTTTTTTGTCTAAATCAAAAGCTCCGAGTGCAAGCATCGATTTGAATGAATGAAAGAAAACACATTGCCCAACATAAAGCAGATAAATATAAACAGTATAAATAAATAAATAAAAGAGTTATCAAAATCAAAATAAAATCAATGCACGGCATTCAGTCAAATGTAGCGTATATCGCATTTCAAAATCCATCAAGCAGTTTAAGTTACATTAAGTTTCCCCAAGGTATTTATAGAATCGAAACAAAAAATGATTTGAATTTCATTTCTTCACAAAAAAATCGTTAAAAGTCATAAATAATGTTTAAAAAGTATCATTACATGCCAGTTATTTTAAGAAATACGATTTTCAAACTAATTTGGAAGGAGACTTTCTATGACCCTTTATCACGAGTCAAAAGTTCAGTTATTAACTCCTAATAATCCTCTCTCATAATTCTGCAATAAAGATTAGTTATTTAATAGTATTTCTGTATAGAAGTTTGTCTAGGAGCAAATTTTCTTTTCCAAACTTTCGACGATACCTTTTACAACTTAAGACTCCAAAATGTTTTAGATAACCTTTGGAAAACACAAGTAAATAAACGTAGAAGTGTTCTGGGCCATTTCACCCCAATCAGTTTAGTCGGGCTCTGGTCTAAGTGAGGGCAGGCAGCGGGAGCGGGAGCGGGGAGATGTACCTTAACGTTCTCAGGCGCTTAGCGAGTCACACCCCGGATACTTCAACAAACTATCGCGTTAGAATTTCTTTTACACCTATAATAAGATGTTTGCATTCGAGTAAATTGTGTGTGCGTAACTTGCGTTAAACAATTGGCCCTGGATCTTATTGTTCAATGTGGATATCTTCTGACAAAATTCAAAATCATTTATTTCTTTACGTAGGTACATTAAGCACTCTTATAATCGTCATATCATTTTGCTGGAGGAATATTCCAAATGTCATTATGATTAAAATAATCTACAGTCTTATAGTATCCTCTTGAACAAATACAGCGTTTTATATGTTTCTTAAATTTACATTCTGGTAGTTCACACACGTCATTCGGAATTTTGTTATAAAAGCGTACACACTGCCCCACAAATGATTTTTTCACCTTACTAAGCCTCGAGAAAGCTATTTCAAGATTATTTTTACTTCTCAAATTACGGTTATGTCTGTCACTATTTTTGAAGAACATGTTTAGATTTTTACGAATGTACATGATATTTTCGTAAATAAACTGACCGGCAACTGTTAGAATATTTATTTCCTTAAATCTATCTCGAAGTGATTCTCGGGATCGTAGCTGGTATATAGCTCGGACTGCTCTTTTTTGTAGAACGAAAATGGTTTCAATGTCTGCTGCGTGTCCCCACAGTAAAATGCCATAAGACTATACTGTGAAAGATTATACTGTGAAAGTAACTGAAATATACTAATCTGGCAGTTGTTACATCCGTCAATTGCCTTATTTTCTTGACGGCGTAAGCAGCCGAGCTAAGCCTCCCCGCTAGAGTTGCAATATGTGGGCCCACTCATTATAAAAAGCCTCCCCCAAGGATTTTCACAAACCAGTCTTGTGCTGTACACATAGTCCTTCCACGCTACATTTTCCGGGGCACATTCGTCACTCCAGCGAGATCCATGATGTAGGTCAACTAAAGTGACCGAAATAACTCACAGCATCGCTCAACTGAAGTGGCAGTGGATATGGCATATCGTAGTTCATATACCCAGTTCATATATTCTGCCCAGTTGGTGCAGAATTAAAGTTCTCGAGTAGTAACTGCGGATCGAACGACGTAGCCATCTCATTCGATGAACCTATGACGAGGATATTTTATGATACTTTTAGCATTAAACACGTGAAACTCAAAAGGGGGTGAAGGGGTTCGGAAAAAAATCACGAAATATCACAAATGGGGTATAGTGAGATATCTTTTAGTTGAACGCGTGATTTTTCGCGCAAATTTTTCAAAATTAAATTAGATTATACCTGTAAAAAAATACACGTCATTTTGGGTAGTGGGAGGGAATAGTCTTAAACTTCGCCAGGTATCATAGAGGGGAGGGAAAACATCAGGTGATTAATGGATGACCCCATTGCTGTATTTGCGTATCTATTTTGCTGTTTCCGCCCCGCTGGCCATTGTCCCCGAGACCCCAAACTATAGTAGGTACCAGGGCACCAAGGCCCGTCGCTAGCCGCCTCAGATAGTTCGCTCGGTAGGATTTTCTCATTTTCCACCGACCCAAGAGATTACTCGTCGGGTGCACCGAGAAAGATTATTTGCTATTGATTGGATTGCAGGCTTGTTGTCGCCTGGTGTGAACAAAGACTATCTATCCCTTTTATAGTATAAAGCTCCTGCCGTGGTCTGGGCGCCTAGTACTGTATTGTTTGTTGTCTTAGTTTTATTGTACAAAAGTATCTTTATATTTTAACGTGAGACAAAGTCTTTATTTCATATTTTTACAGTGATTTAAATTTTTCTTTTTTTGCTTTTGCTATTTGTTTTACTACTCACTACAAAGATATTGCTTTTAAGAAAAGATTTTGATAACAAAGTTGCTATTGAAAGAACTGTTTTGAAACGCGCTGTATAAACAGTTTCATCAGAAATAAACTTGCGTTAGCCTATTATTACTATTATTTCTTTAATTAAATAAATGAATCTTTAACTTAATTACACTTTGAACAACAGGGTTTCAAGAACCGCGGCGGCAACCGCGAGGCGGCCAGAAACCGCCTCAGTGTGCGAATGGCCTTACAGATTTTTTACACTATCAAATATTGTTTTGAAATGTGATTAAAAAACAAAATCTAAAATCAATATTTCGTTTTCCGAACATCTGGTTGCTCCTCAATGTAATATTCCATTCACATTTTTCCGGATGAAAAAGTCGTCTCGTGTGAAACTACACTCAGGGGCCTTTTCAGTCAAGCCTTACACAATTCTGCGAAGGCTGTACGTGACTTTATCACTTCGATTGGTCTACTGACTGCTATCTATTCTTACTGTTATTATTTCCTGTTATGCGTAAAGGGACGCAGCATTTTGCTCCTCTGACCGTTTTTAGGAAGGTACCTGGGTAAGACCACGATAACGAACTTATAACCATAATGCAATAGATTATACATGAAAGAAGTGGTTGAACGGTTGGCGGAATCGTGTTTTTCCGTGATAAATGGTGATTTGGGAATATTAAATACTCACTTATACGATTCTTAGTGTGAAGGTTAGCAATCTATTCTGACTACATTATCTTCGCTCTAGAGTCGAGTCCGGCTAGATTCTGTACGATTATCAGTACAATAATAACTCGACGTACGTATGTTTTCTCCTCCTATTTACATCAACACAACCAACGTTGCGAACCTGTCAACATGTCAACTCACAACTTACTTTTAGGTGGGGAAAGTTTCCCGTTTCCCGTTGCCCGCCTCCAGTGTCGCGGTTTTCCCGTCACGTCACCGCCCCGCCGTCGCCTCTTTGTCGTTTTGTCGCCTCCATCTGCACCACAAAACGCATGCAATATTCACGTAAACTCTGTGAACTTTCACAGTTTTCAGAGGTAAAACGTTTGGTTTGTTTTGAGAAGTACTAACATATCGTTGTTAGTGTACATACTTACATACTAGCTTAGAGTAGATAGGTACTGGTGTATGATCTAAGCTTTTATCATTTATAAGCGGTTTCTAAATATTGGCATGATCAGAATATCAAAATTCAATCATGATCCAAGTGAACGCACACCAGAAAACTACGACGTGACGAGCAGACTCTCTAGGTGACGTCGGTCCTGGTTAAGAGTTGGATCAAAGGTAAGGCTTTTGTGTTTTCATAAAACAATTTGTTTTATGAAAAGGCTCCTAACTGTCAGAACTTTACAGTCTGGGTAAAGTTGGGCAGTGGAGTATCTGAAAGGCTTCGTCTATCTAATATGATTCTATTAGACAAAAAGTGACCATAACCCTTTATTTATCCAGTCGGATAAAAACAACAGGCACCTCGTGTCTGTAATTAGGTTTTCCTTAAGTTCAGTTTTAAATGGGGTGATTGCGGACGTCCGTATTTACCCCAACTTCTTCGTCCGTAATTAACCCTATCATACATTTTCTTGTTCAGAAATATTTCTGAGGTTATTTAAGCACGTATGACTTTCTTTATTGCTACAGTTTAAATTATGCATCCCACAAGTATCATTTTCAAAATAAATGTTTCGGCAATTACCATATCAATAAATATACACGGTTTTGAAAATCCCAAAAAAATATAAGGAAACGTAAAAAAAACTTTGATGATCCCTAGTTTCGGAAGCGTGCGTGACCGTGCATCTCAACTTATGTCCTTGGACTAAAGATATTGGATACGATCAACTCATTGAAATTCGGGGTGTGGAGGGGGGATAACCTTCAAGAAACAACTGTGTCCGGATTCACCCTATGTCCGCAATCACCCCACTCTCCCCTACATTTTTTTGCTAGAACCTGTATTGTAATTAACTGCACTATTACTAGAATCGTATTAAGATATCGTAGCCTACATCTCTATCTCTCTCATGAAATAAAGCCAGCACTGAAAACATGAGCAATGTCTGTATATTGTTGGCTTATAATATATTATAATATATATATTATAAGGCTTAAACGGATTCCTCTCACGTTTCGTTATACCCCTGTATCAGACATAATCCAAGGACTCGGTCGGCCTTACAAACAATTTTGCTTCAAATATACTCTTGAAAACTGAGTGAAAGCAACGAAAAATTGCGGCAAATGAAATGTAAAAAATTCTACGTTTATGGTTAAATCTAAAAAAAATCTTTTTTTTTCAATTATTTCTAAAAATAACAAATTGCTATTCGAACTTTATGGCGTAGTGCGGTGTCAGTATAAGAAGCATAAAATTGGGTCCACGTTGGGACAAATGCTTTCAGTTTGGCTATAAATAAACCTTGAATTTTCTGCATACAATGTGCAAAAAACTTTTCCCCTACGTGGTACTTGTATATTGTTTATGGTATGTATAAGACTACACAGTCCGACAACGATTTTTTGGCAGATGGATGACATTGACAGGAGGGCGCTTTTATCGTAAATCTGACATTTATTTCATACAAATAGTGTAATTTTTCAAGATGGCGGCGTTAGTTCCGGATTTTCACCGCATGCCAAAAGATCGTAGTCGGACTGTAAGCGACAATTTCGGATTCTGACGGATCTGATTGATGGGACCGATGGCCCTATCCTTAGTAAATAAAATAAAAGACATAAGGTCTTTGACTCTTTCTTTATCGTATATCGAATGAGAATAACAGAAATGTAGACACCCTTGAGCCGAGATAACACAGAATTAACTGAGCCTAAGTAATAATTAGATGGATAAATGTATCACTGAGAACGTATGATAATATGATCTATTATGCAATATAGGATTGGGTGGAGACTAGAGATGTAAAAAAATATTTTTTTCTGAGGTAAAAAAAAAAAACGTTGAAAAAAATTAAGAAAAAAACAGTTCTTTTCTGGCGCATGTTTTTTTCAAGTGTATGAAAATAAAAATATCTTTAGGTGTTTAGTATTAAATGAATATTACTTAATATATCAATGTTTCTTTATTAATTTTGAATATTTTATTAACGATTTCGTTTTTTTATAGTAATCAAATAACTCAAAATAGCTGGCACTCACTGATGTTTAATGTTTACTGAAGGACAGGATTTCCCTAATCCTTGTTTGGTTTATGTTTTGGTTTAGATTTTTTACAAATGTAGAATTTAATTGATTTTATCAATTAAAATTGTAATAGAATAAAGCAATCACTTGTCATGTTTTATTTCATTTCAATTGTGTTTTCCGTTGTCTAAAGAAATTTTTGAAAAAAAACGAGATTTTTCAAGATTGTGAAAATTAATTGTTTTTTCTATATACATCACTAGTTGAGACTATACCTGCCGCCAAACAGAATATTGGTTTTCGCCGGAAAGGCGGAAAATCGACATATGAGTAGGGTAACCATACGTCCGTATTTGTCCGGAAATATCAGAACTTTCCGCTTTCCATCCGGACTTTCAACGAGTTTTTGATTGAAATGTAATGGTTAATTAGTTTTCGCATTTTATTATCTAAAAATAAAACGTTATTATTTATTAGTTATATTTTTAGGCGTCCTTGTATCTAGTGTAAAACTTATATGTGGGATGTATAAAGCCATTTAAAGGTATGACAGACGACAGATAGACAGCAAGTTTTGTTGGAACCCTTTGGATACGGATCTCTTAAAATGTGTATGATGAAATTTTTAAACCGACCGTTCATTTGGGCCACCATCGCTTTATTAATTCTTTTTTTTACTTAGAAAAAAAAATTCGAAAATGCCCCACATAAAAATGTGAACTCTATAGCGAAGTAACAATTGGGTAGTTGAGTAGATCAAATAAAAATTATAAAATTGTTCACTAAATAGTTATTTTACTGAACTTGCAGAAAAAACTTACTTGCTTGGCGTTGCATTTTTTCATCTTTATCATTATTAAAACAATAACTATACTAAATTATGACGTCATAGTGTACTATTTCAAACATTTTTAGAACAAAATGTAGTTTTGACATTTGATAAAAAAATAACACAAATGACTACCAGTCAACTACCCTATTATTCCGGGCTTAGAATGAAGAGTCTCTATTAGTCCGGGCTCAGACTAAATAGTTTTTATTAGTCCGGGAACCTTTTGTAATTTGTCAATCAAAGAAATATTTATAGAAGTTTGTTATAGTAGTATGTATGGTTATGGTAGTATGCGTTTGGTATGCTCTTAATACTAAACTTTGGAGGCAAGAACTTGTATAATTTATTAGCAAGTCATGAGATAGCCCGCATTCTTCGCATAGCACGCCTTAATAAAATTGTTGGGCCTAGCGGGAGTTAATAATGTCACTCTGAAGTAATAAATATTGTAGCTCTTACTCCCTTGACTAATATGTATAGGTCCTTATAGCACAAAATAGACACAGAAGGTCCGCTCAATACAAACCACTAAAATTGTAAGCATATACATGCTTATAGAAATATACGGTCGTTCGAGGCAAGGTCACGCGGAAAAGTATCACAACAGTATCGTGACCTTGCCTACAATGACCGTAAACGTCTATAAGCATGTATATGTTTAGTATTTTAGTGAGCGTATTGAGCGGACCTTCTGTATCTGTGTATTTTGTGGTCATAGGATTTTAATATAAGTGCAGAGCGCATACTTACTAGCGCCACCTAATGCTACAATTATCTCTAGTGTAAGTGCAGAGCGCACACTAGCGCTATGCTACAATTACCTCTTTGATTTAAAAAAAACGAAATTTTAAAAAGTATTGGATAACACAAAAAGAATACTTTGAAGGTTCTAATCACTATAACATCGTAGTGAATAGTAGATAAAGCGTTAGTTTTTTTTTTACAATTATTTCATTTTTTTAACAAAGAAATCACAATACTGTTAGGGGCGCCATATTGGTCTAATGGCGTTCTTATGAGTGCTTGTAGTTCTTTATACGTATATGACACAGCTTTTTGCCAATTTTAAGGATCTACACCATACGGCACGTATCGACGTCTTCTTTTTATAAGAAAGACAATTTACTATTTGAGTTCGAGCGAAATAATAGTTTGTAGTAATAATAATAAACAAACAACCCGAATGCATTAAAATGTATCGTATTATGTCAGTCGGGGTCCTAAGACAAACGTAACACCTTACAGAATCAAAAAATGCGAAAGCATCTAGAAGTTTTGGCTACTGGCGGTAACAATGGAACTGACACACTTAAATACAAACACGACTTTAATTACCCCCTTTATGGATTCAAGATTCAAAATTATTTATTGCTATAAATGTGGTACATTTTAGTTGTTACATTTTTAAAGTCTCACACATTGAATCTTAAATCTTGAATCCCTTTTTGGTAGCCAAGAAAAATTATGTGATATCTCTTTCAAATTTTTCTAGCCGAGCGTTAAATAACCCTTTAACTGTCGAAATAACAAAAAGTAGGTCACATGAAAAAGGAAAAACAAAATAGTAATTTACTTTACTAAAACTTGCATAATAGGCTTACTTTCTGTAAGTGATTTTTCGCACCGCTTTATTTCATTTATTAACTAAAATAAAATCCTTAAAACCAAATAAACCCCGGCCGGCGGCCCTATTTGCGAAGTTAGCCAAAGGTCGGAAAGGGCTAAATTTGACAAAGCCCAAACACAGGGTTGGGCTTTATACCTTGTTTTGATCTGAGAGTTCGTTAACAATCGAGAGAAAATTTCCATTTAATGGGGATATAGAGAATATATGGGGATATAGAGAATATACAGGATGTTTAAAAAGTGCGTTTGTAATTTTAAGCAGTTATTCGGAATCATTTCATTCTTTTCACATTTTTTTCACATTCCTATACTAAATCCGAATAGTGGATCAAAAATTTGTATGAAAAACTGAAAAGAAAAAGTATATCGGATTTTTCAATATTTTTTCTGTACTCTATACTTTTCTTATTATTAACAATTTATCACTTATTAACACATACTTGCTTAAGCTAGTACAACAAAAACCTTAACAGATTTATTCGTACACTAGTCACTCGGTGTACACGCACATTAATCGAGATTACTTATCAACATTAACGAAAAACAGTCGTCTAAAGATTGTACATTTCTTAAAAAACTCAACTATCTGAAAAAGTGGGCAATAACAGTGCAAATATTAAGGTACGAAAGGTTTCCCTCTTCAATCTCATAAGTACGTACTCGATTCTGAATAACCCCTTAAAATTTAAAATGCACTATTTTAACACCCTGTATAATTAAAAAAAAAACACAATTTTAACCCCCCCATTTTTATAGAACATGCAAAATTCAAACACCGAAATTTTGAATTTTCTTTAACAGTTAGATATTTCTCGAGATTTTTTTTTTGATAGATTGCATAGGGTATTAAGCTTTTCCGCCAGGTCGAGTTGACATTTTTTTTAATTCAGTTGTCAGCCAGTTTACATCGACATATATGTATGGTACATATACATTCAGCCTATAACGCATAATATAACGGCGAAAAATAATATTATTTCGAGACATATGTAATTATGCCTTTTCTCCGCGAAACACTCAAAAAATCAGAAATTTTATCAATTGATGAAAATGTAATTGTCTCAAGAGTCGAGGTCCCCTTTAAGATGAAGTCGGTACTGTGGCACTTTGTTAGGGGTTCGTAGCAAAATTGATGCCAAACAGTTATCTACGAAAGGCCAGGCTGAAGCAAACCTATCAGTATACAGGGCTGATTTTAACGTCAAAACTCCTTGTTAAACTCAAAAAGTTAACTCAGAGTTAGGGACATCTGGTTTCCATTTTCGCCACGCTACGCTATGAGAAATCGTGCAACGAAAATGTATAAAAATCTCAAATCCTTGTGTGTGTGTGGCACGAAAAACCGTTGTCGGCTAAGGCCGACTGTAGCAGTCAAAGGGTTAATTGGAGCTTCTACTAATGAATCTAAAGAAGTTTCCCCAAGGAAAACGCCATTCGAGAATTTTTTTGCCCCATCGGCAATATCTACGAGCTATATGCTCCTACTTACTACACTCCAGTTTAACTATACCAAGCTATGTCGGTTTCGGATTCGATATCCTAAGACAACTCCGATATCTCTTCTCAACTCTGCAACAAATTTGGATTCGCCATCTACATATTTAGTCCCAGTTGACGGATTCTTTACCTTACCTCTAACATTATAACTTTTCAATAAAAGCCTTGATTCTAGAATGCTCTTGTGTATGATTGTATCGGTCTTCTATCGCATTTATTACAATACAGTTCAGTTGAAGTCTAAAGTGCTCAGTGTCTTTTTAATGGAAAGAGTGGGTATTCTCATAGGCTTGAGAGCCGGGTAAAGGACAGGGCTGTAGCAAGGTTAAGGGGTCCGGCATGCGGCCCCATCAGAGAGTAAAATTTGTTAAGGTCTCCACAGGTGTTAATGTTTTGAAATTAGATGATGAGAATTAGAATGATGAATTGTCGTAAAGTAGAAAAACAGGCCTCACTGGACGCAATAAGTAAATAACTGCGTGGCTTCACAACTAAATAGGTACTTGTCTTGTTTGTTTGTAAACTCTTTATTGCAATCAAAAATATAAAATATAACACATTAAAATAACATACATATATCGGATAATAATATAATCTTTTGCAGGATATTTAAAAAGTATCATAGATATGTTTGAAATATCTTTTGAGTTTATTATGTGGAAAAATGTGAAATACTTCTATATTTTAGAGGCCCTAAAAGTTTTTCTGCTCCTTCGTGCGCCTCTGGACTAAAGCCTATTGTTATAAAGTCCGTCCTTTCAAGCTTTTCAGACCATATGTGTGGAATCTGATGTAATAGTTCGGCCCATCTATAGTTAGAGCGTTGGAGAACGATTTATTACTGCATCGAGAGATATTTGCCCGAGGTGAGGACTTTTCACGTCGACTTCCATTGTTCGGGGCCAGGAAGGTATTTTTTTTTTACATTTTCCTATACGATGTACGGATTGACTGTTTACTTCGGTGATTTATATTTTTCCTCGTATGTGATTGTTGTAGAACAACGAATTTGACGTTGTTGAAGGAAATCAAGAAGAGCTCACTTTTAGCGATAAGACCGTCCAGAATCGAATCCACGGCTGTCAGATCTAATAATCAGGAGCGCTAACCACTGAGCCACCGAGTCAGTCATCAATTTAATTTCAGTGTATTTTATTTCCCTATTTTGCAATCTTTGATTACAGTTAGGTTTTTAATGATAATTTTAGTATCGGCTTTACATGTACACATATTATCATCATCATCAATGGTCTCTGTGTCTATTACAGCTGATGATTTACGCTTCGACTACCCTGTTTTAAATTTTTACACAAATCAACATTATTGAGTTCCAGCTCATACGTATAGCCAAAACTAAACTAAAATTAGGTATAATACCAAGACTTGTACGACAGGGTCAATGTATACTTATTGCACATCTTCTTCTTCTGTAACATCTAGGGCTGCACAGGGTCGAAACTACTTTTTTCCACTCAGATCTGGTTCCAGAGGTATACTTCACGTGCTGGGACATCCGAGCCAACTTACACATACTAACACAGTTTGGAAGCAAAAAATGTTTATTAACAAAGTATGGACTACATACATATATTGTCTGAAAATAAATATACATTTTATTATTATTTATTATCACTTCATAATCAACAAAAAAAATATTATTATTGCATATCGCATCCTCATGCATAATTTGCCGCGCTCAGTAGTTAAAAAGTTGAAAATGGTTTACAGATGAAATTATGATAAGCATATGAAAGCACGAGTACAGATGAATATTTACATTATTTATTTAATTGAAATTATTTATATTCTCTCGCAGGCAGAATGTACGTACAGTGGTACTCGGGTATAATAAAAGAAATTATCCCATTACCCTAATTGTATGATATTCATAAATATTTTTATCTCTTTCAGGTAATAACCGCCTACTCTATTTAAAATGTCATTCAACTGCGCAGAATTAAACAAAGAGGTAAGTTCTTTTGTTTTTTATTGTTTTGATATTTTTTATTGTTGGTGTTAACAGAGGTACTTATAATATTTTTAGTGCTTTACATTAAATACAGGTGATTAGTGAGCCCTACTCAAAAACTGGATAACTTTTTCCACAACTTCGCTGAAATTGTAAAATACATAATAGTTATTTGTTCTACAAGTGAGCAAAGTTATTTTTTGCTACGAGTGCTGTCGTTAAATCACGAACCAGCGAAGTAGTCTAGAATTGAATCACGAGCGTAGCGAGTGATTCTAATATAGACTACTGAGCAGAGCACAGTGAGTGTTTTAAAGGCACGAGATATAAAAATACCTATTGCTCTCGTGTGAAATATACAACTTTTTACCTCGATCAGCGAGAAATGTTTTATAGGTTATAGGTACTAAGAATTTTTTTATTTATTTATATGTTGCGTTCGGAAACTGCGCTGATCGTCATTTTTATGCTGAAAACCAAACACGATATTTTTAAGTAAGTATATTGTATTATATTTATACTATCATATTTATGTTTACTAGTATTTATTTTAAATAACAATAGCACAATTTATAAACTTTAATAAATAACATAAAACTTTTTACGTCTATGAGTTAAGTCGCTAGGCCAAAAAGAGTTTCCGAACGAACTATCGCCGATTTTTTTTTAAAATATGGTGTTCAAAGAGTATATAAGAGGTGTTCGAAATTCGAATCACTTTTTCTCACGCTCGAAGCCAAAAGCGATTTTGCTGCGAGTTTTTAAGCAGTAAAGGCACCCTTTTCGTGTTGGAGAGGTGAAAAACATTTTTCGCAGAAATCGATCAGCCTGATTGGCCAGCTCTGTTGGAAAAGTGCATTTTTTGTGATATTGGCGAAGTTGTAGATAAAAAGTGGTTCAGCTTCATAAGAAGATGCTACTGTTAACGGTTTGCATACTTTTAAAAGAACATACTGTATATAACTTTTTATTACAATTTCCAATTGGCCCACAATACACAGCACAAAAAATCATACCCGGAAAAATATTTTCACATCCAAATAATATTGTTGCGTCCATCTTTCCATAACCTTTGAAATTCGCCTTTTGAAACACAACATTCTACTGACATGGCGTTCTTTTGAAAGTATACATGGTGTCACAACATAACATGGGTTAACTATTCATTATGCTACTCGTACAAAAAACTGCTTGCTGAAAAACAGAAATAAAATTTAGACTTTTACATAATAGTTGCTTAGTAGATTTTGTATAATAACAATAATAATATCTGGGACAAATCACACACGGTCATCTGGCCCCAAACTAGGATTACCTGCATCTTGGGAACCAGAGACTGATATACATACACATATACTTTTAAATACATACATATATAGATATAATACACCCAGACTCAGAGCAAACAATTCTGCTCATCACAGAAAAGTTTGCCCTGTGTGGGGATCGAACCCACGACTCTCGCTAACCACATTTCCGCAAGTTTTCGTGAAGTCGTTTAAAAAGTATGTTAGTTTCATTATTAGAATAGAATGCTACCTCAAAGTATTGCATTACCATTAGATGTAATTCTGTATAGGTAAGTTCTGTGAGGCAAGCAATATAAATTTTATTTTTTTAATCTAAACACTAATCGCATAACTTAAACAGAACAAAATAAAATAAAATTGCTATCGAATAAATGTAATTTTATTTTTGTATATTTCTTTTATTTTTTGTTTTTGTGAATTGGCCATACAAGTGCCTTGGGGTTTGTTTTGTTTCATAAGAAGCAGTAAGAGGAAGTAATTGGTAAGGGCACACCCTGGACTCTCCATACAAATACTACTGCTATAAAAATAGAATGTTAGTACAGGCGTAAATGTGTGTATTGCGTGGCTTGCGATAACCTTTACCGGATTTTACTAGCAAGAGGGGGGGGGGGGGGATGTCGCCTTAAGAATGGGGCAGGGAGTGTACATACTCCCAGAGTAAAAAAGTCTTTATTTAATTATCTTTGGTAGTACAGACAGCCACAAAAATAACTGAACCCCCCCGTAACACCATGTATCACGAAAGATTGAACTAATAGCTTTAGCAAAACGAGAACCATTGGATTATAAGGAAACCATAATTGTATTTAACAATGGATGGAATGCAGAGAAGACATCTACCAGTTGAAATTAGCGATAGATGGTGTTTCAAAGCAAAGTGCGAATTACGTTTTAAAACTTAGGGGGTTCAGATATCTCTGCGGGCTAGTGTACTATTGTGGTTAGTGTCCCAATATTTTTGTTTATGTACTTACCTGAGTCAAATACAAAAGTAATTGAATAAAAAAGACACGTAAGATAAAGTTTCAGAAGGATTTCTTTTCTTCCATAAAATTTAATAATCTAACTTTGTGTCTAGCTACAACGAAATCCATTTACTTACCTATACGTGTGATACGGCTTAAAACTTTTGCTGTCTTGAACGATAGAGCTGAAAGTCTGTCGGAGCTAAATCTCGAAAGATATTGTAGTTATATTAAGATAGTAGCTACCTATCTTACCTCTACATCTCGACTATCGATATAAAAAATAATTGAATAGATTCGCTTTGGTCACGTCTAAGAGCAAGGTTACATGCTCAGTCTGGCGTCAGTCTGGTCCATCAGTCTTGACTGACGCCAGAATGATGGATGATTTTCACGGTACACGGTTAATCTAAACTGACCGCAGACAGTGGGTTACGCGATCATTCTCCGATCATTCATGGACCAGACTGACGCCAGATTGAAGGTGTAACCTGGCTCTAAATACGTGAAGCTCTCGTCGCGGTGGGTAAGATAAGGCACATGTAACCTTTAACAAAAAGCCATAAGGTTTATACGGTAGGTATTCAATTCGACCATAGAGAAGAAAATGTCAATGTACTTATCTCCTTGTCTCGTATTCATTTCCATTTACTTTCATCGCAAGGACGTTGCGTCCACAAAAAACGAAAATTGCTTAATACATTTTCATCTTGCAAAGGTCCTATACACATGAATGTATTGTCCTTCTCATTTCAAGAGGCTGTGTATCTAAATGGATTCCTTACTATGGCCAACCGTCAAATTAAGTCTGCTTACAATTTACCCTTACCCCTGAAGTGGGCACTGGATGTGTGCCTTTATTTTACAGAACGTTGTGAAATGGGCGCTTTAATGAGGGTACCTGGTATTTTTGAGAGCTGCTTGGCAGAGGCATTTCCATACTGAAATGTTAATAATTCAATTAAGGTGGTTTAATTGTTTACGAGTATCCCATTTTGCAGCCTTAATCAATTTCACTGAAGGTTGGCGGAGCGGATTACGCTACTAACGTTTACGCTGAGGGTGTTGGGATCTACGAGTATTCACAAATTTGTTTACTTAGGGTATTAAGTACGTATCATATAAGTACATACAATTTGTTTCGAAATAGGTATAGGACCCGGTAACTGGGGTTTCTTCTCATCAAAATTCATTTATTTTGCATAAAATGTGGTAAAAAAGAAATTACAAAAAGTGGGAAGATAATTATTGACATCACACTGAACAACTTGTATTACTTTGCTTATCATCAGCCGAAAGACGTCCACTGCTGGACAAAGGCCTCCCCCAAGGATTTCCACACCGACCGGTCCTGCGCTGCCCTCATCCAGCAGCTTCGCGCAACCTTCACCGAGTGGGAGGCCTGCCTACACTGCGTCTCCCGCACTACTATTACTTACTATTAACATTGGCGTAGCTAGGGATTTTTTCTAGGGGGGGCCGCACAGAAGAAGTACTATCACAGTCATTTGGACCCGGCAAATCGATAACACGCGATCCACGCGCATTTTCGAAAAATTATGTTAGTAGCTTTATTGCGTTTGTATGGAACAAATAAACATCCATACTTTCGCATTTATAATATTAGTGAGATGAGAAGCGTTACAGTTTTTGGCTTATCGTGTAGTTAGGTCATATAGATACATGTATAATTTTATTTGACCAAGCTCTTGAAATAAATTGCATTTTTTAATAGTTTTAGATGTACTTAGCAAGTCTGGTACAAAAGCGCGAGCGAAGCGAGCGCAAAAATTTGAGATTTATCTTAAGAAGTTCTATACATGATAAGAGGTCTTTTCTCCGCGAGCAAAGCGAGGATAATCCCACTGTAATGCTATTTGCCCGAGCCCGAATATTTGAAATGACTTCTGATTTGTAGCAGAAATTTAACAAATTTTTGGTCAGTTTTCGACCTTGTTATGTGTCGGAAAAAATCTAGTGGTTCTGCTTATATAAGGTGCTACTTTATTAGTGCCTGATATTTTAGTCAGTGCTTCTACTCCTGATTTTGATCAACTTTCCCCAAGGAACCCATAGACGAATCACAAAAAATTTTTTGGACTCTTCATACTAATTTGGCCGCTCGGCTGATCGATTTGTTTGAAGAGTCCAAAAGTTTTTTTGCGATTTGACTATGGATTCCTTGGGGAAAGTTGATCAGAATCAGGAGTAGAAGCACTGAATTAAATATCGGGCACTAAAAAAGTAGCACCTTATATATTGTAAAAAGTAGTGAGAGGACCGAACGCGAAAATTTAAAGAATGACCTCGGTCTTAGTCAGGCCTACTGCTGATTTTTCTAGGGGGGGCCAAGAGATTTGTAGGCCCATGACTATTATTAATAATAATAATATCCGGGACAAATCACACACGGTCATCTGGCCCCAAACTAGGATTCCCTGTATCTGGGGAACCAGAGACTGATATACATACACATGTACATTTAAATACATACATATATAGATATAATACACCCAGACTCAGAATAAACAGTTCTGCTCATCACAGAAAAGTTTGCCCTGTGTGGGGATGAAACCCACGACTCTCGGATCAGAGGTCAGGATCGCTAACCACTTAGCCACCGAGTCAGTCTTGCTTTACTTTGTGTATTTTTTGTAATGTTTGAATTACTATGAAACCCTTCACAACAAAACCGGGCGGGATTCTTTAATTTCGTTTCCCGGAGGTCCGCCTTCGGAACGCTACCGCCCCGTGGCCGCCTCTGTGTGTGTTGCGCTTTAAAGTAGCATTTTCAGTTTTTTCCTGGAAGTAAAATTATTTAGTTTCATGAGACAAAGATGTAGTTTTTTTATTTTTTAGGTATTTCTGAAGGAGTCTATATTCGTTAACATCCCATATCGTCCCGAATGCAGGGGCACAGGGCTCTTCCCATAACTCGGGAAGGTTAGGTCATACTCCAGACACGGGGGTCAAGTCAGGATTGGTGGAGGTTGTGAGTCTATATTATTATGATAGTTTCTGGTTCTCATACTACAGGGAATCCAAGTTGTTGTGTGTGATTTGTCTGTAATCACGAAAAACCACGCCACGATCAAAACGATCCACCGTAAGCTGTCGATCTTCCTAATAAAATAATATTAATAAATCTGTTTTCGATATTACCTCTACAACGGATAAATTTTATCTGCCTACACGGCAATTTTTGATGCGGATATTGCGAACATTTTCCAATTAAAACTTGCCTCAGTTTCGTTGGTGAACCGTCGCAGGGATGGATATACTCATACATGACTCATACAAAATTAACTTCATACGTGAACTACTTAATGTTGTTTAATGATCCGAGTTTTAATTAATTATTATACAGGTTGTAACAATATAGGCGTAGACCCCGGTATCTAGGGCTCTGTACTGAATAATGTTTGTTATGGAATTTTTGGTCTCTTTATACAGTTTTATCAGCTGTTTTGTTATAGTATGGGGAGATATATTTTTTAAAAGATTAGCAAAGTAGTTCAGTTACTGTCAATTAGAAACTCATTTTTTTATCTCCCATTGTGTAGGAGAAACTCAACATTTTTTTTCCAAGTTTTTCAGTTCCATAGGATGCAACTACAATTTTTAGCTTTTTGGAGTCACCCTAGGTATAAAACTTATTACTAAGTTTTGAATGTACATACTTTCCTCTGTATCAAAGTACAGTATATATACAGCATGAAACTGAAATCAAATTTTACCAAATTTTAAATGTCTCTTCCGGTCATGACACTGAACAACTTTCGCTAAAGAACCAATTTAAATAATGAAAAAAAAAAAAAACTTTCTATACAAGGTTGGCTACACAGCTCATCGATTTGTACGAAGTCCTTTGTTTTTGCTCCGACTGGATTGGTTTCTCAGAGAAAGTTGTTCAGTTTCGTGAGCAGAAACGGCAGTTAAAAGGTCCGCAATTTTAAATTCACTCTGTATAAGTAAGTAGTTCCTTAGAAGTAAGTGGTTCCTTAGAGAAAGTTGTTCAGTTTGAGCGGAAACCGCAGTTAAAATTAGCTATGCGATTTTAATTCCACTCTGTATAAATGATATTGTATGCAATGCAACAGCTGACGGTGACAAGTCTGTAGCACTCGGATATTACTCGAGGGAAGGCGACCGTGGCTCTACAACGCAGTGCTTCACTATTATTAAAGTCTGAGGCGTCAATGGTTTGGCATCTCATCTCAAAATCTGAGAATACAGTAATACCCCGCTTAACGCGACCCCTTTTTACGCGGATTCGTTATAGTGCGATTTTTAAAATTCGCGCTAATTTACCCCGCTTTACGCGAATGCGTTGATTGGTTCATTTGCATGCTAAGTGGTGTGATTTCATTGACCAATAGCAACCCGTAACTGCTCATTAATTGAAAAACGATTGACGGTTGACTCGCCGGTAACTCCAAAGATAGGAAAATAGTTTTTAGAATTTTGCAAGAGCGCAAACAAAATGCGACACAAAAAACCTTAGACAGCTATTTTTCTAAAGTGCGAAAAAAAAGTGCAAGTGATTAATATTTTGTGTCAATTTTCTCTAACAAAAGTACATTGATTTATATTTTAGCTCGTTATTTGTTTGTGCCCCGTTATGCGCGAATTTCGCTTAACGCGATTTTGTCTGGAACGCATCACTCGCGTTAAGCGGGGTATTACTGTAAGTGAATCGCCAACAGTGTCATTACAGAAGGCTTTAAACTTCTGACTCTGTAACACAAATATACACACATAGGGTGTAAAAAGATCATTCCCGAAAACAACCACGAAACTGAACAACTTTTCTTCTTCGCATGCGGGTTGCTTTAGAAACGCCGCACGCATTCGGGCAAAAACCCGCGTGACTATAAAAGCGCTCTAATTCGCAAAGAAAATATGGGATTTTTATGCGAGTTGGTCTACCAACCAGCCATTTTTGTATGGAGAATGCAATTTTTTTTAGATTTCAGTATAGGTTCCTTGGGAAAAGTTGTTCAGTTACATGAGTAGAACCCATTGTGTAAGTACCACTGTTTAGAGAAAGTTTTTAAGTTCGTGAGTATAAACCAGTTCGTGTTTAAAGTGTTTCTAAAAATAAATCGGTATAAAGCAAATCGAAGAGCAGATGAAACCATTCGTTTCGAAAAAAAAAATGTATTCACCCGCCGCGTAACAATATAAGATCCAATTTAATTTCTATTTAGATTTTTTACGGCCGCAGAAGTGTTTTTCGAGGTTTCGAGGTTCTCCTCCAAAAGTGGCCTTGGAGCTATTTTGCGTAAGTATACTTTTTCCATTTGAGGGGAGGTTAATTGACTTTTAAGATCCCAATGATTTCCACTGGAATATCAATTTTGATATCTGCGACAAGGGAGTTTTTAACATAGTAATAACAATAATTTATTCATTTGTAAAGGGAAAGTAGGTTTACATATATTTCTAATAATTCAACAAAGTTTAAAATGATGCCTTATTTAGGATAAAACTCTCAGGCAAAAAGTGCTTAAATAATCTTATGAGCAAAACACAAAAATTAAATAAAGATTAAATACTAACAGTAAACACTAACAGTTACTCGTAAGTACGAAATATCTTGAGGATAGACGGTTATTTGTAGTATTCGATAAGAAGAAACTATGAGTGGGCAAATTGTTTTTTATTCTGATTGTATTGTATAGGTTTTTTTGGAAAGTTATCACGATTCGTTTCATAAGTATCGTCGGCATAACAAAAAAGTAACTAAAATCATAGCTAAAACCGCAAAACTTGTCTCTGCTAAAACGTAAGCCACAGCTTAGAAACGTATCGTAACCTTTTGGAAGCTGTGTCAACTATAGCATCAAAGGCTCAATAAAACAAAGCCTTTTCCTATCAATCCTCTAATATAAATCCTGACGACCTAATTTAATGCTCAATATACTGTCACACAAACGGACGGATAGCACGATAGGATTTAGTATATCCAATGGTGGTTAGCTGAAACGAGTTTTTGAGCCCTCGCGCGCAGACGCTGAGCGATGTGTCGGCTCGAAGGACCAATTTCTGAAATTCTCCAGAGAGTTCTGGCGAATCACGGTAGTTGTTTCGTGTGCTTGGTTTTGAGTGTAAATAAAAAATAATCAAATGTGAGTGTAGGGAATCAAGAGCTGTATGTGTTATGGTGCATGATTTTGTACGATTTGTAATAAAATCGAATTGAACTCGCAAGAGTTATGTTTTCTGGTGTTGTGCGGCGGCTTCAAGTTCCAATATTCGGCTTGATGATATTAGGTGGCCACCTCTAGAACTTGGTGTGGTATTAGTATTATGATCAAAAAGCACTATTTAAGTCTCAACCCCGTTTGTCTGAGCTAAATGTATATTTTATGTATTTATCGTACTCTTATAATATGTATAAATTCATTACTAATAACTTATATATATTTATACTATATAATATATAATATAATTATACATTTATTCATATTTAAATTATGTTACTTATTCTATGATATTAATAACTAGGATATATTTTTACGCTGTAATTTAAGCGTTAAACTTTTTTTTGTGTACACATTTGCCTTTGCCATATATTTTGTCCTTTGAGAATTTCAAGGTTGACTGGAATAGATACCGAAAGGGATAAATCCGCCTTTGCTATAGTTTGTTTTGTATTTTGTGTATTATGTGTTATTGTATGCAATAAAGAGTTTACAAACAAACAAACAAGACCAAGCGCAGCCCATGGATCTAGCGATCACTATAATTAGGATAATGTCAGGTAAATCCTTTCCACCTGCTGTATGATATAAATTTCAAGTGTATGAACTTGCGATACCAGCGCTGTGGATGTGGACTCACATAAGCAGCATTATGCTGAGTCGGTGCCTTTTTAGGGCTCCAGTTCAACTTCTGTTTTTTTTCCTTAGTTCCTATCTTAGTTTAATAATCTTATTTCTTTAGTTTAAGTTTTTATTGTTATATATTAATTTAAGATCTGTAGTCTTTAAATGAAGCTTCTATCTATCTATCGATGTCTTGAATGTCAATCACTTGTTAGAAACGCGCCAGTAAGATTTAATTCCTGTCATATGTAACATTAGGGTTTTCCTAACTCTGCTGGTTGTCTTTGTAAGATATTTCTTTTGGTAGCTGCTCAGTTTTAAATTGGACAGATAGATACACTCTTATGACAGGAAAATTCAGGGCTCTAATCTGTGAGGCGCTGAACTAGACGTCATCGTGTGTTCTTGTGTTTTGCGTTAAACGAGCGGACTCTATCCGACGCGACGTTTCTTTCGCAAAAGCCTCTGTTTCAACAGGACCATGATAATTGAATAAAAAAGTAAAAAAATATATATAGTGTCACAGTCATGAGATGAAGAAACGCATGTCTGTCAGTAAAGTGATATGTGTAGCGGTAAAAGCGAGGTGCTCCAACGTTACTAGATTGATGAAGATGCAACCATTGAGTGAGCTTGCTTAGGCGGCGGAGTTGGAACCTTGGAAGTTGAAAAGAACTGCTCCATGATTCATCACCATCATATGAGCCGGAAATCTTGCACTGCTGACATAGGTCTCCTCTATAGAGTTCCACTTAGTACGTTCCTGAGCTACGCCATGCTTACCGCTCACATGTTGAAATATGCACTGCATTATCTATTAGTACGAAGTAAATTAATGTCATACATACATTGGTAATTCTTTGAGGGCACGTTCTGACATCTAAGATACACTGGTTTCGGAAAGTACTAACAAGGTGGCAACGAAATATATTTTGTTAATTATATTTTAATTATTATGTGCTTCAGGATTTTGGGGATCGTGTGACTAAGAAGGCATTAATCTAAAGATTACTCGAGTAAAGGAGAGAAGAAGATATATTTTCGCACTTAAACAAAACGTTTTCCTTAATCTTATAAGATTATGTAATAGATTAGAAATCTTTCGCCTACCCGAGATTAAGAAGTTAAGTGTAGGTATAAGTTACCCTCATCCAACCTTAATTGATTTGAAAGTGGTTCATAATATTTCGGCATTTTTTTGAGGATTGAATTAATGGGGAAGTAACTTTCTCTTGTGCGATCTTAAATTGTTCGATTTGTAGGAATCTGCTGGATAAATGTTTTTTTTTTATGTGATTGGTGGCAAACGAGCAGACGGATCACCTGATGGTAAGCGATTACTGCCGCCCATAGACACCAGAGGAGTCACAAGTGCGTTGCCGACCTTTGAAATGGGATGGGGGATGGGGGAATTGGGGGGGGGTTGGGCCTCCGGTACCCTCATTCACTCGGCAAAACACATCGCAAGCGTTGCTTCACACCGGTTTTCTGTGAGGCCGTGGTATCACTCCGGTCGAGCCGGCCCATTCGTGCCGAAGCATGGCTCTCCCACGGTAAAAGTACGGTAAATTTGGCTCAGAGTTGTGTTCATTGCTATTATATGGCCCTATGTTCAACAAATGACAGATTATGCAACTTTTAATCCATAATACATTTTGTACAACAATTAGCTAACCCAACTGTCAAATGTCAAAACTTTACATTCTGACTTTCATTTAAATTTCACAGTGCGCTTTGAAAATTGGTCTCTTTTGAAAGATGTGTTGGCAACGAGTAATCCCGGCTGACTGGGTTCGAAAGCCTTCGCCTGCAGTTACGTATTTATTTATGGGAAATGGACTGTTTTTGTTGAGCACTCATTTAAAGCCACGCTATGTCGCGCTCAGAAGTACCGTTTTCAAAAGATTTATGTGCGTGCGTAACAGAGTTCGAGCATGAGGGAGTATCACAAAGGCATCTTTGTCATTAAAGTTTGAAAAGCTTCTTAGTATCAATATTAACATGTTTAAACTGTACGCAGGATTGTGGATAGCAATAAAAAGCTGTTTAATACTTTAAGATGGGCTTCTCTGCATCAAATAAATTTTTTGTTCTAAAATTCCTAAAACTGATTCCCCTTTTAGTACATCCCTGTGTATTTTATTGGTTATCTGCTTATGGGCAATTGGCTAAATAAAGTTGACTAAGGTAAAGTTTAATTATGTCTATGGGCAATTGGCTGTTTTTTTTCTCCAATACATCGATAAACGTTACGTTCAATTCTCCAACTGCAAATGTAAGTAAGTTTGTTCGCACAATGTTGAGAGATGTACTAGGTTATTTTAACGCCACAGATTTCGTAAAGAGTTTCCCTTAATTTATAAACAAAGAACTATTTTCTGCATTTTTTTTATTTTTAGGCTCAGTAGTTTCGGAGATAAGGATGTGGGGATCCATTGTGTACTATGATCGACCTAAATCGGTCTTGTAGATTCGGAGCAAAGTAACTATGACAGATGGACAGATAGACAGTGATCCTATAAGGGTTCCCTTTTCAACCGACTTCAAAAAAAGGAGGAGGTTCTCAATTCGTCGGAATATTTTTTTTATTTTTTTTTTATGTATGTTCACCGATTACTCGAAGATGCCTGAACCGATTTCGAAAATTCTTTTTTTGTTTGAAAGGGTATACTTCACAGGTAGTCCCATATAAATTTTATCGAAATCGATTTAGCGGTTTTGGAGAAAATTTACAAAAAACATAGCAAAATTGGAGTTGTTGCGAGTGAAGTCGGTTGTTTTTAACGTATTCAGCGTGGTCAATTATTCCTTTTGAGGTACGGCACACTTAAAAATAATAAAAAGGTTTTTAACCCGCAAAACGTACTCGTAGTGATGTTTCGGAGATAAGGATGTGGGGATCCATTGTGTACTATGATCGACCTAAATCGGTCTTGTAGATTCGGAGCAAAGTAACTATGACAGATGGACAGATAGACAGTGATCCTATAAGGGTTCCCTTTTCAACCGACTTCAAAAAAAGGAGGAGGTTCTCAATTCGTCGGAATATTTTTTTTATTTTTTTTTTATGTATGTTCACCGATTACTCGAAGATGCCTGAACCGATTTCGAAAATTCTTTTTTTGTTTGAAAGGGTATACTTCACAGGTAGTCCCATATAAATTTTATCGAAATCGATTTAGCGGTTTTGGAGAAAATTTACAAAAAACATAGCAAAATTGGAGTTGTTGCGAGTGAAGTCGGTTGTTTTTAACGTATTCAGCGTGGTCAATTATTCCTTTTGAGGTACGGCACACTTAAAAATAATAAAAAGGTTTTTAACCCGCAAAACGTACTCGTAGTGATGTTTTGTAGTTATGCAGTCTGTCTGTGAAGGTTCGCAATATTTTCAAACAGAAAACAGTTTATTCACAGATTTTTGCTTCCAGTATTTTCATGCTGCTGAAAGATGAGAAGGCTCTTTGTAACTTTCGACTATTTACCGATCCGACAAAACTATACATTTTTCGTTTTTTTTTATTTGAAATTCACATTGTGTGTTGAATTTTAAATAAAAATATATTTTAATTAACCTGAGGCTCTTCTTTAGACAAATTTGAAATTCGCTCGCTCCATTCACAAAATTTCATTCAATTAAAAAAAAAAGTTTTTTTTTGTTTTGCAACCTGTGTGCATGGCTAGGTGTCACTTAGTTCTATGTATGTCGTACTCTGACAGACTTGTATGTAACGAGTGATATAGCCACATAGAGGTAAAGAAAAGTATTGAAAGTAAATTGATTCTTGAGAGGATTTATCCTCAAAATAAAATATTCTTTCCTGTAGTAGGAACGAGTTAACATAAAATTACATAAGTCTTTCATTAGACGTTTTATAAAAAACGCAACATGGCAACAAATCTAGCTGTAAAAGTTCTTTATTTTTAGACGAAACACGGCTTTTGTGAGGCAGTCACAGTGAAATTTCGATAAATAAAGCTGTCTTTAAAATGTATGGAACAGGTAAGTAATACAGAGAATGAGAAGTATTTTTATCGGTTTGTCTAAAAGCGCTCTGAAAGCAGGGACGTATTTTAGATTTTCACGCCCTGGCCGAATACGATCGGGCCGCCCCTCACCCTCCGCAGCCAAAGGAAACAACAGTACAACAGAATTAAATATAGTAATACATAATTAAATGAATTTATTAGCTGATTACGATGAGCGAAGATGTGACATTTGTTCTAAAAAATCATCAAAATCAAGTGTTTTAGTTAAATCAGCCTCAATTTTGAGAACTTCTAAATAATTGAGTCGTTTTTCATTCATGCGAGAGCGCATATAATTTTTAATTCTTTTCAACACTGAAAATGAGCTATGATCATGAAGAAAGGAAGCAATCACCGAATGTTAAGAGGCACATTGAATCTAAAAACCAAGCTGGAAAGATGTCGACTAATGAAACCCACGCTCCGACAAGCGCTTATGCAGCTCCAAAACCCCGATAACTTTCAGCTCGAGTTGCAAAACCGCTTCGAATGGCTAGGAGACTGCGAAAATGTGGACGATTACTACGACAGGTTCGAGGAAATTGTCCAAACGGTTGGAAATAAATAAGGCTTTCAAAACCAGCCGTTCAAAAAGAACATCTCGGATCACATCAGCAAGCTATAGACGAAAGATGGAGCCTGATTATGAAAACCTCTGAAGATGCTTGTCAGTATCGGCAACTAAACAGACAGGTCTCCAAGTCCTTGACTCGCGATATACGCCAATGTAATACTAATCGTATTAAAGAGGCTATCGAGCGCAACAAAGGGTCAAAAGTTCGCAAGAGACCTGTCTGCTGGTCAAAGCCAACTAACAAAGCTGAAGACTGTGGATGGCAGAATCGTGTCGTACAACCCTGAGCTGTTAGAAGAGGTCGAGAAGTTCTACGGACACTTATACACGACCACATGCTTACCCATCAGTAATCTGGCCGAGGACCCGAGAGCCAGATTGACTCGACACATACAGAAGATATCCCAAACGTCAGCCTGTGCGAGATTAGAATGGCTCTCAAAAAGCTTTAGAACAACAAGGCACCGGGTAATGATGGAATTACGACTGAGGTTCCGAAAGCAGGTGGAGAACCGGTACTTACAGCTCTTCAGAGGCTGTTTAATTCCGTCATGCTCGACGGACGAAGGCCTACAGCATGGCACAGGAGTGTGGTTACACCAGAGACAAATGGTTACACTCTCCAGCGGTGCCAAATCGATTATCAATATATCGAAGTATTGGAGTGCCTGTATGAAAAAGCCACCATGTCGGTCCGCCTTCAGGATCAGAATTCGAAACTGGGTGCAGCGTGGGGTGAGACAGGGAGACGTTACATATATCTCCGAAATTCTTCACCGCTGCCCGGGACCTGGCAGACGTTTTCAAGCTTGTGAACTGGAGAGGACTCGGCATTAGTATCAACGCCGAGTATATCACTCACCTTTGATTCGCTGATGATATCGTAATCATGGCTGAGACCTTAGGCACAATTAAATGCCCGATGACTAGAGCCTCCCAACAAGTGGGTCTCAAAATGAACAGGGTCAAGACGAAAATTATTTAAAATATCCGCCCACTCATCTGAATGTTGGAGACTCTACACTCGAAGTAGTTGACGAATATGTATAACTGGGACAAATAGTCCAGCTAGCTAGGTTAAACTTCGAGAAGAGATCAATACGAGTACTCATCGAGACTCCCGCGCCCGTGTAAATTCTACATTACCTACAATTTTTCACAGTCAGCTAATGAAAAAAAAACCGGCCAAGTGCGAGTCGGACTCGCGCACCAAGGGTTCCGTATAAATTCATAATCACACATGTCTTGAACTCTATATTTTTTATTTTGAGTTGATTGAATGAAAGGTAATTTACGGTTTACCATTTATGACGTATTAAAAAAAAACTACTTACTAGATCTCGTTTAAACAAATTTTTGGTGGAAGTTTGCATGGTAATGTACATACATTTTTTCTAGTTTTATCATTCTCTTATTTTAGAAGTTACAGGGGGGGACACACATTTTACGTGTCTCTCGCGCAAACTATTCGGTTTATAAAAAAATCATATTAAAAACCTCAATATCATTTTTGAAGACCTATCCATAGATACCCCACACGTATAGATTTGAAATTTTTTTGAGTTTCAGTTCTAAGTATGGGAAACCCCCAAATTTTTTTTTTTCTATTTTTGTGTGAAAATCTTAATGCGGTTCAAAGAATACATCTACTTACCAAGTTTCAACAGTATAGTTCTTATAGTTTCGGAAAAAAAGTGGCTGTGACATACGGACGGACAGACAGACAGACAGACATGACGAATCCATAAGGGTTCCGGTTTTTGCCATTTGGCTACGGAACCCTAAAAATGAGAGTTGTTGGAGAACTGGGTGGGCCGCCCCTTGGGACGGGCCGCCCCGGGCGTTCGCCCGAATGACCCTATGGAGAATACGTCCCTGTCTGAAAGGAACGTACAGCGTTTGCGGCAAACATTAATTTAAGTGACTTTTGAGTGAAAACGAAAACTTGTGAGTGCAAGTGGATTCAAAAAAGTATATTTCAGTATTCTTATTTTTTTTAATTTAGCTAAAACTGCAGCTTAATGCTGTTTATTACATGAATGTCTTTAACGTTTTTAATTAACTACCTACCATCTGTAAACACATACAATCTCGCACACAAAGATTTGTATTTGTAGTGGCATATTCAATATCTGATGATACATTTATAGGTAGTAACA
Source organism: Coleophora deauratella (assembly GCA_958295455.1). Taxonomy (NCBI): domain Eukaryota; kingdom Metazoa; phylum Arthropoda; class Insecta; order Lepidoptera; family Coleophoridae; genus Coleophora; species Coleophora deauratella. Next base: position 3,249,998 of record OY282409.1, on the reverse strand, counting down.
TAAATACTCGTAACAGAAAAAAAACACAAGACTTGTCAATTTAGCGATAAGAAGAACCTTGCTCAACAAAATTCATAAAGCGATTTTGGCTACAGGCAGTTACAATAACATTGACATACCTATACAGGGTGTTAAAAAAAGTGTATTTGAAATTTTAAGGAGTAACCGAGAATCAAGTATAGAATACAGAAAAAATATCGAAAAAATTCGTTCTTCAATTTTTTTCAAATTTCTGGAGAACTGAAAAAAAATTTAGATAGGATTTTTTCAATATTTTTCCTGTATTTACTTGATTCTGAGTAAACTCTTAAAATTTCAAACGCACTTTTTTTAACATCCAAAATCATTACCCTAACATCCAAAATCATTACCCTCCATTTGGACAGTCAGTACCAAGTGAGTCTTATTTAGAGGATAATTTATTCCTCTTCGTACAATTTTTCCTTCAGACCCAATAGAGCGACAGCCTCATTTCACTTGTTTATTTGGCTGACACCGGAGTGCCACTTCGGTTCTTCTAGATTCTAGAGAATAACATCAACAATATGCCGGGAGAAATATACTCAGAGCCACAGAAGTGAAATTAAATAGAACGGTCGTCATTGAAATAACTAAAATTGTATTCCTTAAATAAAAAAATAAAAAAAACTTGTATTGCTTTGACGTAGCAGTCATTTTAGAAATATATATTTTATGCGTTACTATTCTAAGTTTATAAAAGCATTTCGTTAGAGCGCAGTGATTCGTAGAGCTTTCTTCTATACTACTAAGACGCGACGCTAGGCCCCAGTGTAACCGTTCCATCTTTATTATAGTCTGTGTGAAGTTACAAGGGTAGACTTCAGTTAAGAGTGATCCACGAGTTTTCAGTATCGATGAGGTCAAGGACGATCGCAATCGGTCTGCCTTTGGAGTGGTCTGTTTTTCACAGTTATTTACAACATACAGGGTGTAAGGGACAGGTTTCCGAAAACTTTAAGGGCTTGCTCAGTAGACGAAACTGAACAACTTTCCACAAGAATTGTTTTCAGGAAACGAAAAAAAAATCGGCTTTTCCATACAAACTGTCCAATCAAGTTTATAATTTTGTATGAAGAAGCCGATTTTTTTTTTCGTTTCTGAAAAAAATTCTTGTAGAAAGTCGTTCAGTTTCGTCCACTGAGCAAGCCCTTAAAGTTTTCGGAAACCTGTTCCTTACACCCTGTATACGTAGTTTTACAGCCAGTTGTGCACGACTCGGTTGTTAGTCGCTAAAACAGTGATCACAAAGAATAAAGATGTGTTATGACTTCGTTCGAAGCAGTCGTGGCTCAGTGCCCCTTGCGAAGTCGCGTCGATAACGCAGGTTAACTGATTACAGATACGGTCATTACCTAGATGGGTTTGAACGTTAACGGCATTTATCTCGACCGTTTGTATGCTTCGCAAGGTATGTTAGTAAGTTAGGTAACGCCGTAGGTGCCGGTTGCTATCACTAGAAAGCGTTCCTGAAGTCATACCACGGCCTCACAGAAAACCGGCGTGAAGCAACGTTTGTTATGTTTCGCCGAGTGAGTGAGGGTACCGGAGGCCCAACCCCCCTCCCCCTCCCCAGTCCCCCGTCCCCCATCCCATTTCAAAGGTCGGCAACGCACTTGTGACTCCTCCGGTGTTGCGGGTGTCCATGGGCGGCGGTAATCGCTTACCATCAGGTGATCCGTCTGCTCGTTTGCCACCTATCACATAAAAAAAAAAATATTAGGCCTAACTAAGGTTGGCAGCTTGGCCCACAACCTCCACCAATCCGGTCTTGGCTCCCCTGTGGGGAGTATGGCTTGATCTGCCCGAGGTATGAGTAGACATTCTTACCTCAGCAGTGGGAAATTTATGGGTTCAACGTACATTAACTGACTCGGTGGCTAAGTGGTTAGCGATCCTGACCTCTGATCCGAGAGTCGTTGGTTCGATCCCCACACAGGGCAAACTTTTCTGTGATGAGCAGAATTGTTTGCTCTGAGTCTGGGTGTATAATCTATATATGTATGTATTTAAATGTATATGTGTATGTATATCAGTCTCTGGTTCCCAAGATACAGGGAATCCTAATTTGGGGCCAGATGACCGTGTGTGATTTGTCCCGGATATTATATTATTATTATTCTCAGTTTTGCAAGTTGCTTTTATCCCCCCTTCCCACTCCTATTTGTTGGAAGCTTTGCCCTCGTAAGAAAGAACGCCGCAAAGTATATGGAGTTTTCGTATATTTTGCGGCCTTCTTAACTTCTTATGAAGGCAGAGCTCTTAGTAGGCACATCTTTCGGTCGACTTGTATGAAGTGTCGCTACACCGGTGCTCTTGCGTTGATTTGTCGCAATTACGTGATCATGAAGTACGTTAACATTTCTATTCTATTTTTAACCGACTTCAAAAAAAAGGAGGTTCTCAGTTTGACCTGTATGTATGTATGTATGTATGTTTGTATGTATGTTTGTATGTATGTATGTACGTTTGTCCGCGATTATCTCGCGTTTGGCCGAACCGATTTGAATACGGTTTTCAGAAAAGTGTTTGTTACATTTAGGAGAAGGTTTTAGTATTTTAACCGACTTCAAAAAAAGGAGGTTCTCAGTTTGACCTGTATGTGATATCTGCTATTTTATGAATATAGCCAATGGTTCCGTGGATAGCCCTGAGCTTTTATCAAATATTAAGATCCGTTTCAATGTGCCACGCCTCAGACAATGAGTGAGGTTAGATGTGCCCCGAGCTAAGTCGAACTATAGACGTAATTCATTTTTCCCACGTGTATCTCGCGAGATCAATAACGCAAATTTAGATTTTGATCTGTTCTGCAGCACCTAGAGGTGGGTCGGTACGCGATTTTCCAATACCGAAACGTAACTAGTTATCAGCACCCAGTAACGGGTTTTGAAACTATTTATTTTAATAACTATGTATCGGCGACTGAGAAAACGATACTGGTATTGTAGGGTGTTGGTATTTCTACGTTACCAGTTATCTGTGGTTGTCGGTGTTATCGCGTTATGGTGGTAAACATGGTATTGTGTGATATTGGTGTCCCTTTCACACTTGCGAGATTTGCTATAGTCCGTCCTGTTGTCAGACCGAACCGTTGCTGTTAGAACGTAGACTTGGAACGTACTCCTGTGTTTTTTCGTTGCTCGTGCGTGTTCTGAAACACTTCCGCACGAGAAATTATTCCTTGATAGCAGGACGGTCTTTTGCAAACCTCGTTAGTGAGAAAGGGACACTCTTGCCAAGTAATGCATGACTTGCAATAACTTCAGATTTGAAACATGCTTCTCAGATGTTCCCAATAAATAGTTTCGGAAATACATAGTTTTCGTAATACCGAATACCGTATTTCGGTTATTGCACCAATACATAGTTACAGAAACTATTTACGTTTTAAAACGCCCATCGCTACCAGCACCACAGCTGTAAGGAAAACCATCTCTAAAAGCTTCTTTCCGTAATTGGTTTGGTAATCTTCAAGTATTATCTTGGGTATCTTGTTTGTTTTCCATTGATCACATTTTACATATATACATACTACGCGTATTATTTTTTCTCATCCCCAATTATCTTTCATGATTGTGTGTAGCCCCTTATCCTTGTATAACTTCCTTCTTTGTTACACATAGGTGGAGACTTGTAATTAGCATAGACCTATTAATTTGATAAGATATCGTAAATTATTTTGCTGTAAGACTCCCGAATAATAATAAAATAAAAATAAAAATAAAATAAAATAAAATAAAATAAAATAAAGTATGTGACGCGATTGAAGTCGGTTTTTTAACGCTTTCATTCTATTTGGCATTCTACATCTCATATCGAGCGTGATTTTGCCAATGTCTATTGAAATATGGGAGAATCTTCAATAAAAAAAATGGCGAAATGCCAATGTCAAGTGAAAGTCACGGCTCTAAGGGTGATGGGCATTTAAAGACGCTCCACGTGGTGATTTGCTGCTGAAACTCTGAAAAAGGAGCTGTCTCCCGAGTTAATCCTCTTCTTATTATCGCTTATCTCGAATCGGGATCACAGCTATTTCTCCATTACAAAAATAACGTTGAAACTATCCTAAAACGGTAATAATTGTAAAATTAACTCAACAGACGTGTGCTCGGTACAGAGTCCCGGGAACCAACCGTTATAGATTTTTATCCACCTACAAAAGTTTGCTTAAGTCAGGGTAGTCAAATGAGCTGTCAGTTTTTTTACACCTTTTACTATAAAAAATAAACAACTCATTCACCTTTTTAGTTCTGGCAACTCTCCCTCGTAATGTCCCGGTTCCCCGCACTCCACGTTTTGGCAGTCTTCCAAAACGTGGACGATTTTTTCTTGCCTTCCTTAGCAAACAATATTTCAGTTCTCGTGACCTCTGTTTATTTGGGGGAATGGTGCTGTAAGTGTAAATCGGGTTTTTTGAGGGTTCCGTGCTGGTTTTTGATGTTTTATCGTGGGGGAGTGCTTGGTTTGGTGAGTGAAAGCTATATTTAAAGGGTTGTACACATTTAGGACGAGACTGGTGTATACTTACTGTATCATACTATTGATCTGGTTCTCATAATTCAGGGTATCTTAGTTTGGGGCCAGATTAATGTTTGTGATTTGTCCCGGAAATTTATTTATTTATATAACCTCCTCGATCCTCGCGTCTCATAAAGACGACATTTTCCGTGGGGCTTTCCCTGGCGATCTTTTATATAAAAAATATTGCAATGCATTGGAACTAAATACAAAAAAAGTGTTACATAGAGGACAAACAAATTATATATTTTACTTATATAAAAACCCCTTAGTACGTCGAAGTATATTTTTTTCAGTGTTACAAACGACATTATGCTTCAAGACTGAGGAGGATAAAACTTACAGTCAAAATTATCCTCCCAGGGGCTGTAATAATTGAAATCTACTGCCAAAGTTTAAAAACCATTTATACGACTGAACCCTATAATCTACAACTGTATGTTTATATATCTACAAAACGTCATTATTTTTTATGTGTTATCAGCCAGTCCCTTTTCGATTTGAACTAAGGTCTAATGTCCCTATGGCGGCCATTTCGACGTGACTATTGGTCGGTTTTCATTCCATTTTTGTTAGTAAAATATTCTGTTTTGCCTTTAGTCCTTAGCTTTGAGTTATATTCATAAATTCAGATGTTTAAAAGGGCTAAAGGGCATGAGATACAACTAATACTTAAATATGAGCAATCTATGCCGACATATACCCGAGATAGATGCATAAAAACTCTTCAGTAAGGTATCACAAAAAAAACCGATTGCATAAAATGTATCCTATGCCAATTTAGGGATCAAGATAAAGTTAAGAATTCTAAGTCATCCCGCACTTCAAAACCTTTTTTTAATTATTTTTCGTGTTGTTCCACGTAGTTTCTTGTCAAGGTGGTGTGTTTTATGTACTAATAAAATAAAAACGGATATAAAATTAAGTAAATCGAGTCTTACTTAGCTTAACCAATCAATAAAGTGACTGGTCAATCCCTTATTTAATTTTTAACCGACTTCAAAAAAGGAGGAGGTTTTCAATTCGTCGGAATCTTTTTTCTTTTTTTTATGTATGTTCACCGATTACTCGAAGACGCCTGAACTGATTTGGAAAATTCTTTTTTTGTTTAAAAGGGTATACTTCACAGGTGATCCCATATGATTCAGATTAGATGGATTCAGCGGTTTTTGAGAAAATCAACAAAAACATAGCAAAATTGGAGTTGTTGCGAATAAGTCGGTTGTTTTTAACGTATTCAGCGTGGTCAATTATCTTTTTCTCATTTCTTAATGTTGATACTGACAGAATTGTTCTGCCTAACGTAAAACAAAAGACCGTTTAAAAAAAACTAACACAAATAAGAAAATTAAAGTTTAGATAAAATAGCGTGACTCCAAGTTAGCGTAATTAATTACATCTTAGGCCACAAATATATTCAATTTGAATCAATATTGTAATGTAAGAAATGTATTTTTTTACGTTCAAATTCTATCCACGTCCGACTGTAACTAGCGACGTAGTCCCGAACAAGCGGCTAATTCCGCCACCTCGGTTTGCCACCAGCCCTGATTTACATTTACGGCTTTAGTTTGTCCTTTAGGAGTTAGATCCCAAAGTCATTACTAAAATACCTATGTATAAAATTACGTAACAATTAACAATAAAAAGAATGTGAACAAATCAGATTACGGCTTATTAATTCTTTTTTTTCCCTACTTTTAACTATGAACAGCTCTTATGAATGATACATAATATAATATCTGTATACAGATCTTTAGAGGTTAATATCATTAGGGTTCCGCAGCCAAATGGCAAAAAACGGAACCCTTATGGATTTGTCATGTCTGTCTGTCTGTCCGTATGTCACAGCCACTTTTTTCCGAAACTATAAGAACTAGTTGAAACTTGGTAAATAGATGTATTCTGTGAACCGCATTAAGATTTTCACACAAAAATAGAAAAAAAAAAACAATAAATTTTGGGGGTTCCCCATGCTTAGAACTGAAACTCAAATTTTTTTTCATCAAACCTATACGTATGGGGTATCTATGGATAGGTCTTCAAAAATGATATTGAGGTGTTTAATATCATTTTTTCTAAACCAAATAGTTTGCGCGAGAGACACTTCCAGAGTGGTAAAATGTGTGTCCCCTCCTGTAACTTCTAAAATAAGATAATGATAAAACTAGAAAAAAATATATGATGTTACCATGCAAACTTCCACCGAAAATTGGTTTGAACGAGATTTAGTAAGAAGTTTTTTTTAATACGTCATAAATCGTAAACCGCAAATTACCTTTCATTCAATCAACTCAAATATAAAAATATAGAGTTTAAGACATGTGTGATTATGAATTTATACGGAACCCTCGGTGCGCGAGTCCGACTTGCACTTGGCCGGTTTTTTATGCATGAAGTGTTGACAAATATTTTATTTTTTTATATAAATTATACTATATAAAGCTCGATTACCACTGACTGACTGACTGATTGACATGGTTGTTTGTCCTGTTGCGGGGGTTGGAGGGTATAACTTTGAATGCAGAAGTTCGTGGTTTTTTCCAGTGAGTAGAGGAAAAGTCCGAAAAAAGCCACTTTCATTTAATAAAATTAACATAATTAAGATTTTATGAACTCCATACGACTTCACGTCATTAGAGTTCATAATGGAAAAGCAAATCACGGAATGTTGCCGTATTATGAACTATTGAAAAAGTTGGTGATTGTTGGAATAATTATAAGATGAAAAATTTCCTCCGGCAAAGTATTCATTCATTTTGTTTTTATGTATTTATATTTGTTTAGCCTCAAGTAATAACGAAATATTTTATTACGTATGTTTCTCTTGTTATTTATGACTTGAATTTTCGGGTGCCTTACGGTCGGGGATTTGAGCTACTGTAGTTTGTCCCTGTCACACCTATACAAATTACAATAAACTATTCTATTCTATTCTATTTTTCTATTTGGCATTCCACATCTCATTCCGAGCGTGATTTTGCCAATGTCTAGTGAAAAATGGGAGAATCTTCAATAAAAAAAAATGGCGAAACGCCAATGTCAAGTGAAAGTGACGGCTCTTGGGTAGTTTACACGTATTAAGTAGCGAAGTAATTAACTTAATTTTAACTAAATTTTAAGTAAATTTCTGTGTGTAAACAATCACTTATCAGCTATTAAGTCATAAGTGGTAAGTTAACGATTTAGTAGACAAGTGCACAAGTAGAATAGAATCGAATCTATTTTTCGAATAAGTTGCCGCGCCCCGCGCACCGCGCGCTCTCCCCGGTGGGCGTGGCCTGCTACTAAATGGCAAGCAAGTGTAGACTTTTAACGTGAAAACGCTACACACAAGTTAAAATTAAGTTACTACTTATCTACTTACTACTTATTACGTGTAAACGCTTGACCACTTAAAATTAACTTACTTTTAAGTTAAAATTAACTTAACTACTTCGCTACTTAATACGTGTAAACAACCCATAAGGGTGATGGGCACTTAAAGACGCTCCACGTGGTGGTTTGCTGCTGGAACTCGGAAAACGGAGCTGTCTCCTGAGTTAATCCTCTTCTTATTATCGCTTATCTCAAATCGGGATCACAGCTATTTCTCCATCACAAAAATAACGTTGAAACTATTCTAAAACGGTAATAATTGTAAAATTAACTTAGCAGACGTGTGCTCGGTACAAGTCCCGGCAACCAACCTACAATAAACTATCCTGCTTTCAATCAAGGTGAAAATGTCAAACTCAGATGTCAAATATTTTTACTACAGAATACACAAATCAAACGTAAACAATGTTAAATAAGTAAGAGGCAAGTTTGTTTTCAAGAAGAATGGCATTGAAATGGCAAATCAACACCTGATACGACCGATCTACAAAGGATCCGTGCCAATAGATTCTCAATCCAGATAATAGGGAGCCCCCAACCTACTCTTCACCAGGACTCCAAGGCAGGTCTTGCGTTTACGGCCTTGGGAGGCTCTTTACGAGGCGGACACCTGCGCAGAAGAATACGGGAAGGAAGAGTCACATGCTGCGTTTGCCATTAGAGATGCTTACTGATCAATGTCCCATGCCAAACTGTGAAAAAACCAGCTAAAGCTATGAAGTGAAAAGTATTATTGACTGTAGTTATGTGAGCAGCAATCAGCATTCAGAAACAGCAAATGTCCATGCCAAATTGTGAAAAAACCACCTAAAGTTACTTAAATAACATTAATAATTTCGTTAATAAATATTAATGTTGTAATATGTTGTTTTATTTATTTTCTTAGTTATACCTATCGAAACCCATAGGAGGGGATGAGGTAGTGCTATTATAAGGACACACCTACAGGCGTCCCCATACACCTATGAGCTGGTGATGTTTGCGGGAAGCCACTGGTGCGGGCAGGGCAGGACGGTTGGTGTGAAAATCTTTGTGTTTAGGGAGGCCTTTGATCGGCAGTGGATGTCTTTTAGCTCACGGAGATGATGAATTTAATAAATAAATAAATCATACCTCATTGTTGTCAAATGTTTCTTTATTTTGCCACTAAATACCTATATTATCTTTGGCAATATTTTACAACTATAGTCAGTTCATCAGTTTCAAACTTTAATTTATAACCCCTTACAACTTTCTATCCAGATAGTTAGGTATATCTATAATTTTTGTCAGTTTATTTCTACTAACCAAGCAAGTCTGACTTACACACTGAGGGTTCCGTACATATTTATTGCAACCACAGTTACATATTGGTGTTACATTAATAAAATGAAGTTCCTTTGTGATACCTTTCTTGAGCACAGCAATATAGTAGCCTATTATTGTTAAAAAGCAACATACATAATAAAAAGTTCTTAAATTTCTGTGGTCATTTTTGTTAGTATTACAGTTTTAAAATAGTCATGACAATATTAAAATGATGAAAATAAAGTTAATTTACTATAAGATATATCAATTTTACAAATAAAAAAAATATTTTAGGTATCTTTAATTTTCCAGTAAAAAAATATTCCTTCTACCTATATCACACATCATAATAAGGAATGTCATAGAAAGATGCTTTCCAGTTGTAAATAATTAATAAATAAGGTAAGCCGTCATCTCTTATTCAAATTTTAAAGTTGGGGCCTGCAATAGAATACAATTTGCTATTATATTTTGTTCTTCTTGGATTCCTTAGCGTCTGTTTCTACATTCCGTAGACTTCATTTATTGAAATTGGCAGTTATTACATCATTTTTATGATTCAAATGTGGACTTGGGAGTCCAACTAGGTATTCCATCTATTAACGTCTTGATCTGAAAAACATAAGTAACCCTTAACAGCACTTACAAAATTATTAACAGATTGCCTAAATGGGAAGGTACCTAACAATTGTTGAGTTGCAGATTTGTTTTTGAGTTTCAGTATGTATGACTGTTTTAATGTCACCTGTAGACAAACTACCAGAAATATTATCATTTATCAACCCATAGGGACCCTACTGCTGGGACATCAGGCACTTCCCTAATGTGTACTGTGGACAGATTCCATACTCTTACTGTCTTGAATCAAAATCGGTTAGACCTACTTTTCTGCTTACTGCTTTACTTTGGGTGCTTTGGGGCTGCAGAAGGTTCTGCTCACCTTGTAGATATCCTGTGTCGAGACAACAGACTGTTTGGGATGCTTATTTTGTTTTTATTTCCTGCAGACTTGATCAGTTTTGGTATGACACTCTGTTACAGTAAGGTGCGATTGATGGGTCCATGGGCAAATACGTGTATCCTTTCTGAAACCTTATAAAAGAAAGTTTTATCCGATTCCACATCAGATAATTTATAAAGCAATCAATTCCTGAAAAAAAACGAATTAAGAAAAAGCGCCGGCTTCGTAGTTCGAAACAAATATTTTTTCTGTAAGTATATGGCATAGGCTCTATATCCATACAGTCTTGTCTGATATGAAAAATCTTCGGTTCGTTAAGAATTTTTTTTCGTTTTACATTTTTTGTTTTCTCTATTCCGCAAGAATGAATCAAAGGCTTCTATAACCATATGCGTTTGTTGGATCGGGTAAACTCGGGTGTCGATGTCGTCGCGCACGTCGGGTGACGTTTTAATAATATGTTTCCGCCTTAATTTTTTCTTTTTTTCCGCGCCACTAGATAGTAGCCCGCCATATGCCGCCGATATGCCAACTCCGCAGTAGTGTACGACCTAATAGTTGGTGCATTATATTTTTTTGTGCGATTTCAACGCGGTCGAAGTTGCGTGCTTAAAATACATGAAAAATATATTTAAAAAAAAGGTTTTCATCCATGAGATTTTATATTATAAAGTACAATTGAAGAGTATTGTATGATCGAAGGGCTAAAGAAAATGCCAGCAAAGATGTTTTAAATCAACTACCTTGGTTTAGTTTTTTTAACTTTTTGGTTTTATTGCTTAATTATATTTTCGATTTTCATAATTTTGGATAGGAAAGTTTTTTTTTCAATAATGAAATAAAGACTAATCTGAGTTTTAAGAAGAATTTAGTTTATTTACATATCCGTGCCTATACAGGGTGTAACAGAAAGGTGTGATAATACTTCAGGGTTGGCTTTTACCCATCAAACTGAACAACTTTTGTTCTACAAGTTTGTTGAAATGGCAAAATTTTTTTTGGACTTTTCATACAAATCGATCAGCTGGCGAACCAAATTTGTATGAAAAGTCCGAAAATTTCTTTGCGATTTCAACAAAGTTGTAGAACAAAAGTTGTTCAGTTTGATGGGTAAAAGCCAACCTTGAAGTATTATCACACCTTTCTGTTACGTTCTGTATATGGTAGCCTGCAAAATTCCGACATACTCCTCACTAATGCACGACCGTGTACTATGTGTGTTATCTTTTTATGAAATTGTATAAAAAAAAAGTTTCACCGCGAGCTGCATGCAGCTCGCGCACCGAGCGCCCACTAGTTATATTATATAAAGCTGGACTACCACTGACTCACTGATTGACATGGTTGTTTGCCCTGTTGCGGGGGTTGGAGGGTATAACTTTGAATGCAGAAGTTCGTGGTTTTTTCCAGTGAGTAGAGGAAAAGTCCGAAAAAAGCCACTTTCATTTAATAAAATTAAAATAATTATGATTTTATGAACTCCATACAGCTTCATGTTATTAGAGTTCAAAATGCAAAAGCAAATCACGGAATGTTGCCGTATCATGAACTATGAAAAAAGTTGGCGATTATTGAACTAATTGCAAGATGAAACAATTCCTCCGGCAAAGTATTTATTCATTTTGTTTTTATGTATTTATATTTGGTTAGCTTCACGTAATAACGAAATATTTTATTACGTATGTTTCTTTCGTTATTTATGACTTAAATTTTCGGGTGCCTTACGGTCGGGGATTTGAGCTAATTAAGGTGCAACACTGTAGTTTATCCCTTTCACACCTACGCAAATTACAATAAACTATCCTGCTTTCAATCAAGGTGCAAATGTCAAACTCAGATGTCAAATAATATTTTTACTACAGAATGCGCATATCAAACGTAAACAATATTAAATAAGAGGCAAGTTTGTTTTCAAGAAGAATGGCATTGAAATGGCAAATCAACGCCTATATACGACAGATCTACAAAGGATCCGTGCCAATAGATTCTCAATCCAGATAATAGGGAGCCCCCAACCTACTCTTCACCAGCACTCCAAGGCAGGTCTTGCGTTTACGGCCTTGGGAGGCTCTTTACGAGGCGGACACCTGCGCAGAAGAATACAGAAAGGAAGAGTCGCATGCTTACTGATCAATGTCCATGCCAAACTGTAAAAAAACCAGCTAAAGCTATGAAGTGAAAAGTGTATTGATTGTAGTTATGTTAGCAGCAATTAGCATTCAGAAACAGCAACAAGGATACTGATCAATGTCCATGCCAAATTGTGAAAAAAAAGTTACTAAAATAACATAAATAATTTTGTTAATAAATATTAATGTTGTAATATGTTGTTTTATTTATTTTGTTAGTTATACCTATCGAAACCCATAGGAGATGTGGTAGTGCTATTATAAGGCCACACCTACAGGCGTCACATACACCTATGAGCTGGTGAAGTTTGCAGAAAGCAACTGGATGTGGGCAGGGCAGGACGGTTGGTGTGAAAATCTTTGTGTTTATGGAGGCCTTTGACCGGCAGTGGATGTCTTTTAGCTCATGGAGATGATGAAGGTAATTTAATAAATAAACAAATCATAACTCATTGTCGTCAAATATGTTTCTTTATTTTGCCACTAAATACCTATATTATTTTTGGCAATTTTTAACAATTATAGTCAGTTCATCAGTTTCAAACTTTAATTTATAACACCTTACAACCGTCTATCCAGATAGGTAGGTATATCTATAATTTTTGGCAGTTTATTTCTACTAACAGAGCCAGTCTGACTTGCACACTGAGGGTTCTGTACATATATATTGCAACCAAAGTTACATATTGGTGTTACATTAATAAAATGAAGTTCCTTTGTGATATCAATTTTAATTTTACAGATAAAAAAAATATTTTAGGTAAGATCTTTGATCTTCCAGTTAAAAAAAGATTATGTATTTTAAAACCATAGACTTCTGATAGGATTTCAAGTCATTATTTTATATTATATAATTTTCTGTATTTTTAGAATCAGAATCAGAATCTTTATTGTAGGTATTTATTTAGGCTCGGTAGTTTCAAAAGAAGGGGTGGGGGACAGACAGACACACAAGTGATCCTATAATTCAATTTTCCTTTGAGGTACAGAACCCTAAAAAAGGAAAAGGAATGTTTGTTATACATAGATGCTTTCCAATTTTAAATAATTATATAAGATAAACTGTCATCTCTTATCCAAAATTTAAAGTTGTGGCCTGCGCAATAGAATACAATTTGTTATTTATTTTGATTCACAGAATAAAAAACAATCAGTTTTAAATTTTTTGCTATTTTATTTTGTTCTTGGATTTCTTAGGGCCCCCTTCCTCACATTCTGTAGACTTCATTTGTTGAAATTGGCAGTTCCACCAGCTTAATGATAGAAATGTAGACTTTGTTTGGAGTCCACCTATGCCATTTATTAACGTCTGGATCTGAAAAAACATAATAAAACATAACAGGACATCATACAAAATTATTACCAGACGGCCTAAATGGGTAGGTAACAATTTTCAAAATTATGTATGACTGTTTTACTGTCACCTGTAGCCAAACTACAAGAAATATTATCATTTACCAACCCATAAGTAGGGACCCTACTGCTGGGGCATTGGACTCTTCCCTAACTTGTGGAGGCATGGACAGGGGCCAAATCCGGATTTAGTATTATCATCATCCAATTTAATATGGAAATATATTTTTTAAATTTCTTTGAGAAACTTTAATGTGTAGGTACCTGAAACTATCACTATTGAATCAAAACCGGGTAGACCATCTACTATTTTGCTTACTGCTTTACTTTGGGGCTGCAGAATGTACCGATTACCTTGTAGATGCAATTTTTCTTCTTATTTCCTGCAAAGACTTTTGATCAGTTACGGTATGAGATGACACCCTGTTATAGTAAGGTGCGATTAAAGGATCCATGGGCAAATACGTGTATCCTTACGACTCCTTATCCCTTTTCTTCCAATTCCACATAACATAATTTGCCAATCTTTCTTGAAAAAATTGAAAAATCCGAATCGAGAAAAAAGCCATGTAATGTAAAAACCGCTTCGTATTTCGAATCGTATTTTTTAAAATTTTGCAAGAATAAGGCAAAGGCTTCTATATCCATACAGTCTTGCCTGATGTAAACTTTGGTTCGTTAGCGGTTTTGGTATTTGTCGTTTTTCATTTTTTCTTTTGTATTATTTTCTTTTTTGTTTGTCTGTAAGATTAAGGCAAATTCTATATGCGTGTTGTCGGGTCGGGTGTCGTCACGTCGCGTCGGGTGGCGTTTCAATAATATGTTTCCGCTCTTTTTTTTCTTTCTTTTCTGCGCTATTAGATAGCAGCCCGCCATATGATATGCGGTAGTGTACGATCTCATAGTTGGTGCGTTATTTTTTTATGCGACTCTACGCGGGCGAAGCCGCGTGCGGAAAACTAGTTATACTATATAAAGCTCGATTACCACTGACTGACTGACTGATTGACATGGTTGTTTGTCCTGTTGCGGGGGTTGGAGGGTATAACTTTGAATGCCAGATTGTGTGCAAGTATCCAGTGAGTAGAGGAAAAGTCCGAAAAAAGCCACTTTCATTTAATAAAATTAAAGTAATTAAGATTTTATGAACTCCATATAACTTCATGTTATTAGAGTACAAAATGCAAAAGCAAATCACAGAATGTTGCCGTATCATGAATTTATTGAAAAAGTAGGTGATTATTGAAATAATTATAAGATGAAAAATGTTCCGCCGCAAAGGTCATATTCGTATTGTTTTTATGTATTTATACATGACTAGCCCTAAGTAATAACAACATGTTTTATTTCCTATGTTATTTTGCTTAATTATAGTTTACAGTTTCGGCTGTCTTGCTGTTGGAAATTTTAGCTAATTAAGTCTAACAACACTGCACGACTTTGCATGCATCGTCATAAATAAAGGATATGCCTAACGGAAGCGACAAATGGCACCGTTTTTTGGCCCCAAAATATCAATCATTTCTGTTGTTCGTTTCCTTTATATGATCAGCCAAATGTGTTATATACCGTATACTGTTACTGCGATAAAACTTTTTTTATTTAGTTTCACCTCAAAAGTAGGCCAGGGAGTTTATTCAAAGAATTTTAATATCAGTTTTGGTACCAATAAAATGGTGCCATTTGTCGCTTCTGTAGGGCCTGTCTTATAAACTGATAAGTCGGATGTTTGCACGACTTTTTTTTTCTTAATTCCGGCTCCTGCGTTCCAAAATCAACAATCACCAAGGATTAGAGTTACCTGATAACAGTGTGTCCCTTTCACACTTACACAGATCACAATAAGCTATCCTACTAACAAGTTTAATTTTCAATATTCTCATGACATAGTTCTGGAACGCTGTTTAAGTTTGTTTTGCTATTTTGTTCGTTTCTTCGAACAATAAACAAGGATAAAGTTATTATTTTTTATAGTTAAGTAAGAAAATACGAAATCACTATTACGCATTATTCCTGGACCCGGTCGATTTAAAGTTAGGAACAGTGACCAGACTGCCTTTGAGTGTCAGAAGCCGATACAGTACCGGCGGAGAAGCCGTGCCAGGAGAATCTCTCTCCATCAGGACATGGCAATTCCAATCGGCCTCAGGAGGTTCTTTACGAGTTGAGAATGGATAACGGCCAAGTCTGGAGCCGAGACTGACCAGCTGTTTGTCGCCCACTTGATGCGCTGAGACATCAAGATCAACATCCGTTGCTTGCTTGAGAGTTGAGATATTATCGATAATTTGAAAGTGAGAAGTAGCTAAATTAAAGTGAAAAGTGGATCTATAATATTTTAAATATTAAATGCACTCATGTTATTTTTTTATGTATAAAACTTTCAGTAGTCCCATAAATATTAATCCATGTCAAATTGTGAAAAAATCAGGCTCTACTCTTAGTAATAAGCATCAATATTTTGTATTATATTAATAAATCAGTTGTTTTTATCAATTATTTTTTTATTTATTTTGATAATTCCAATATTAACCAAGCTATTTTTAAAGTAAGCAATAGATTCGTTTTCAACTTTATGTTCCATCTGTTAGAGATAATATTAACATAAAAAAATAGGTAGTTTATTATTTAAAAACCGGACACGATCTAATCCTGCAGTCATAAGAAAGGCTACAAAGTATACCGAAATGTCATATACTTAGCGGCCTTCTTTCTTATGAGGGCAGAATCTGACTTCCGAGCCAAGGGTTCATTAGAAACAATGAAGATGAGAATATAACCATCCAATGACATAAATTTCTAATAGCTTTCCTGTAATTTTTAACTGAAGAGTTATGGAAGAGGAACAGGAAATCATCTATTGTATAATATCTATTTTAAAATATTAATTAAAAAATATTGCAGAACCTACTAGCTTCCGCCTGCAACTTCATCTGCATGGACTTCAGAATCAGGTCCAAAGAGAAATAAAATGCTCCATCTAGAGACAAAGTAGAAATATCAGTTTTTAGCATTGCCTCAAGTTTTCTGGGAGAAAAGTATCTTATCCGTGCTAAATGTTAATCCAAGTTTACATACTATCTGTGTGCCAAATATTATCCAATTCCGTTCAGTTAGTTTTGTGTGCTGGACACCAAACTTAAAATTTATGATATTAATAAGTAGGATAGGTATAACACGGTACAATTTAACAGTTAATAAAACTTTTTTATTTTCATGTGTGCCCTCCACACTTGTAAGTCATATATGAAGGTTACACATCCATGTTTAGTTCATGTAAATCTATGGGTGACTTTAAATTAATTCTGTCTAAAAAAGGCTATGAATGTGCTCATGATAACAAACAACTTTCCCTAAGAATCCCATAGTCAAATTGCAAAAAAATAATTGACTCCATACAAATCGATGAACTGATCGGCCAAATTAGTATGAAGAGTCAAACCTTTTGCGATTTGACTATGGGTCATACATACCCTTTCATATCAAGAACTAATTTAAAGTCACCCTATATGTATATGTATGCCAAGTTTTAACTTCATCGGTCCAGATTTAGAGCAAATTGGCTGTGACAGACAGACAGACACACACACAAGTGATCTTATATAATTCGATTTCCTTTTGAAGTACGGGTATAGGTACAGATCATTACATCAGAACAAGGAATGCCATAGAAAGAGGCTTGTTCAAGATTCAATGTAGTAGCCTGCGAAATAGAATTTTATTTCTTTATTTCTCTTGCCCAAGATAAAATATTGGGGCCTGCGCAATAGAACACAATTTGTTTATTTATTTTGTGTCACATAATTACAAACAAACAGTTACAAGTTTTGTTATTTTATTTTGTTCTTAGATTTCTTAGCATCTCTTCTCTACATTCAGAAGACTTTATTTGTTGAAATTGGCAGTTCCACTAGGTTAGGTAATGATTTAAATGCAGACTTTGTTTGGAGTCCAACTATGCCATCTATCTGGATCTGAAAAAAAATTATAAAACATAAGTAACCCTTAAACAGCACTGCTGCATCATACCAAATTATAACCAGACTGCTTAAATGGGTAGGTAACAAATTTCGAGTGAGTTTATGTACAACTGTTTTACTGTCACCTGTAGCCAAACTACAAGAAATACTATAATTTACCAACCCACAGGGACCCTACTGCTGGGGCATTAGACTCTTCCCTAACTTGGGGAGGAATGGACAGGGGCCAAATCCAGTAGTAGTATAAACATTATGCAATTTATTGTGAAAATACTTTTATAAATTTCTTTAAGAAGGTTTAATATGTAGGTAATATACCTGAAGATACCTGAAACTATCAGTAATGAATCAAAAGCAGTTAGACCTTCCACTTTTTTTTTAGTTAGACCTTTACTTTGGAGCTGCAGAAGGTTCCTTTTCCTGTTTGGATGCACGTTTTCTTCTTCTTAATTCCTGCAAAGATTTTTCATCAGTTGCGATATGAGATGATACCCTGTTATAGGGAAGTGCGATTGAAGGGTCCATGGGCAAATACGTGTATCCTTTCTTAATCGACTCCTTATCGCTTTTCTTCCATATCTTTATCGACTTTCACATCATTTATTTTTTCTCAGACAATAATTCTCTCATGAAAAAGAAACCGCCTCGTAGGTATTTCGTAATTTCGAATTCGAAACGACGTTTTTTGTTTTAATTATTCTGCAAGAATAAGGCAAAGGCCTATAGCCATACAGTCTTGTCTGATACATAAAATCTTCGGTTCGTGAGCGTTCAGTTAGAATGCTCATGATCATGATAGAATTTTGATATTCTAATTATTCCAATAAATATTGCGTAATTAGTGCCGAAAGAAAAAAAAACAGTGCTGTCGTAGTTTCAGAGATAATCGAGTTTTTCACTGAGGCTGCTAGCGGAACATAAGTTTAGTTTTGCTGGAACCATGTTAAGGCTGCTAAAAAGAGCGCGTTCATTTAGCAGCCTCACCAACCTACTGTTTTAACTTGGATGTTACTGAAACTCGATTTTCTCTGAATTTACACTCAATTTTTTCCTTTGGCCAGTTTTCAGGCACTATTTATTGGCATAATCAGAATATCAAAATACGATCATGAGGATTCTAACTGAACGCTCACTTTGGTTGGTTTTAAAAATGGTTTGTTTTCGCGCCACTAGATAGCAGCCCGCCATATACTATGCGGACTCGGTGGTAGTGTGCGACCTTATAGTAGCGTTGTATTTTTTTGTATTACACATGAAAAACATAAGTAAAACACATGAAAAATATGTAAAAAAAGGTTTCCATCAATAAGATTTTATATTATATTGTACAATTAAAGAGCCTATTGTATGATCGAAGGGCTTAAGAAAATGCCAGCAAGGATGTTTTAACTCAACTACTTCGGTTTGTTTTTTTTTAACTTTTTGGTCATATTTCCTACTTATATTCTCAATTTTGAATTTTTTGGATAGGAAAATGTTTGTTTTAATAATGAAATAAAGACTGATCTGAGTTTCAAGAAGTATTTAGTTAATTTACATATCCCAGCTAATAGATGGCAGCCCGCAAGATTCCGCCACACTCCGCGCTAATGTACGACCGTGTTCTTTGTGTGTTATCTTTTTATGAAATTGTATAAAAAAAGCTTCACCGCGAGCTGCATGCAGCTCGCGCACCGAGCGCCCACTAGTCTCAATCTACAACTCCACGAAACCGAGGACCGAGCTTCGATATGGATTTTCGAGTGCATTCAAAATTTTAGAGAACGAAATATAGTGAATGATTAATCATTTGCCAGTGCTAACTGAATTAAGCTTCTATTCATTTTAAATATAGATAATTACGTTTTCTCAACACTAAACAAATTGAAATTAATAGTAAAAAGTATATTCTTGGTTAATGTACTATAAATAGATCGTGTTTGATAACAACTCACTTCACATATAATACGAGCTGGTTTACGAATTAATTTTTCAGTGTATAAATATGTAGCTCCGAATTTACCTAACAATGGTAGGTAATTGATAGTACTTTGAGTAAGTATACCTCGAGTTACTATCAATTACCATTGTAAGTTTTCAAGTTTTCAGTAAGGCCTCCGACATGGCGTAACGACTGCCATCTAATGATAGTAGCCGGCACCAACGGCTTAACGTGTCTTGTGAAGCACGGAAACGGTCGAGATAAATGCCAATAACAGTTATACCCAACCAGGTTATGACCGTGTCTGTAGTCAGTTAACCTGCGTGATTGACGCGACCACGCAACCCATGAAGAAGAACCCATTACTTGTAAAATGGTGATTAGCTTTACTTTGTGAATGTTATGTAAAAAGTAATTAGCCCTAAAATTCCCATTAATGTTAAACGTATTTTTTTTTTACTTTTACAGTCTTATAAACTGTATTTCTACTCTTGTTTTATTTTATTACATGCCTCTGTGCAATATTTAGATATTAAATTAATTAATTAATACAGTATTAGATTTCATCGTGATTCGCGAATATAACTACTGTTGTGCCTTAAGTGTTGGCTGTTTTTAACCCCCGACGCAAAAAGAGGGGTGTTATAAGTTTAACGTGTCTGTGTATCTGTGTATCTGTGTATCTGTCTGTGGTATCGTAGCTCCCAAACGGATGAACCGATTTTCGTTTTGTTTTCTTTGTGTCATAGATAATTTTATCCCGAGTGTTCTTAGCCATGTTTCATGAAAATCTGTTCAGCCGTTTGAAGATCATCAGCTCTTTTCTAGTTGATGAGGGGGTCTGACTAACTTCCTTATGTCCGATCGATTCGAAATTTGGTACCATGTTACTTCAATGATATTTAAAGAACATGGTAAGGCAAGCATGAGCTGGTCAGCCGTTTGAAGATCATCAGTTCTTTAATAGTTGATGAGGGGATCTGACTACCTTCCACATGTCCTATCGATTCGAAATTTGGTACTGTGTTACTTCAATGATATTGAAAGTATATGGTAAGGTAACCATGACCTGATCAGCTGTTTGAAGATCATCAGCTCTTTAATAGTTGATGAGGGGATCTGACTACCTTCCATATGTCCTATCGATTCGAAATTTGGTACCATGTTACTTCAATGATATTGAAAGTATATGGTAAGGTAACCATGACCTGATCAGCCGTTTGAAGATCATCAGCTCTTTAATAGTTGGTGAGGGGATCTGACTACCTTCCATATGTCCTATCGATTCGAAATTTGGTATCGTATTACTTTAATGATAGCTCAACTAACTAATCATTATAAATACCTTCCTAATATTTATACCTACTTTAAAAAGGACAAAATAAAAGTAAAATTAAAATTTTAAAAACCCCCCGACACAAAAAATATACTCTAAAAACTAACAAATAATATTTTAAACCTATTATAATTATTATCGTCAATTATATTATGTAAGTTCAAATATTTTTATTTTCCAAGCGTCGTCGCGTCGGGGGACCGCTAAGTGAGAAAAACAGGTGTAGTCGCAGATTGCAACAAAAGAATTTACTCCGAAAAATTCGCTAAATCGACACAACCGTCAACGACGTCTGCCCTCACGTGTATGCCCGTTCGGGTCGCCGCACTTGGTGACGCCTCCCCCGCGCCGCATACCGCAGTACCGCACACCGAGCTCGCCGCGCGCGGCATTACGTAGTGCGTAGACTATGCATGAAATTAAAGATCGCTCGTACCTAAATGTAATTCTTAATAATTAATTAGCTGTTGTTGAAAAAATACTTTATAAACTTTAGCGGTCCCCCGACGCGACGACGCTTGGAAAATAAAAATATTTGAACTTACATAATATAATTGACGATAATAATTATAATAGGTTTAAAATATTATTTGTTAGTTTTTAGAGTATATTTTTTGTGTCGGGGGGTTTTTAAAATTTTAATTTTACTTTTATGTGTACTTGTATACAGGGTGTAACAGAAAGGTGTGATAATACTTCAAGGTTGGCTTTTACCCATCAAACTGAACAACTTTTGTTCTACAACTTTGTTGAAATCGCAAAGAAATTTTCGGACTTTTCATACTAACTTGGTTCGCCAGTTGATCGATTTGTATGAAAAGTCCAAAAAAATATTTTGCGATTTGAACAAAGTCGTAGAACAAAAGTTGTTCAGTTTGATGGGTAAAAGCCAACCTTGAAGTATTATCACACCTTTCTGTTACACCCTGTATATGTATGTATCTCTATTTCTGTGCGTGGCTAATCCTGTACCCCAAAAGTTTACCTAACTTTGGGGTATGAGTGAATGATGACGTTAGATTCATCCACGTCTACTTACTTAGTCTAATATGATGTATTTTAAGTAGGCGGGTTTTCATTTTTTTATAATCAAGATCAGGGCACATTATATCTTCAGATACAAGATATCTTATTTTATATGCTTCGGGAGGAGGGGTACATACATTGCTTTTTTGGAGATGCCACTAGTATTGACCATTGTGAGACCACAAATAAATTAGAAACATTTCTATCTAGTCTGTAACACTCACTGACACAGAACAAGAAATATCTCCTAGACTTTTAATTCACAATTTCCTTGTCTTTGCACTTGCATTTATTTGTCGCTACTCCGCC
Source organism: Coleophora deauratella (assembly GCA_958295455.1). Taxonomy (NCBI): domain Eukaryota; kingdom Metazoa; phylum Arthropoda; class Insecta; order Lepidoptera; family Coleophoridae; genus Coleophora; species Coleophora deauratella. Next base: position 3,227,779 of record OY282409.1, on the reverse strand, counting down.
GCCAGTAAAGGATCTTGGTGTATTATTTATCTGTTTGCACTGCTGAGTCTGCTTCTTCTTGCCTGTAAAACTTCAACGGAGTAAGTTCTCGGGAGCATTTTCTCTAATCCAGTTAAATCCATTTGCTGAAAGTGTAGGTGAACAGTAAGTGAGCTCTTTAGCGGAGTTTGTTCAGAGAATTGTTTGTTTCTTTAAAAGGTTCGCCCTGTACCATCAAAGGGTTAATATTTACACATTCTAAGATTTAATGGCAAAACTGTTGAGACCATACACTTGTGTCTACTGGTCAAAATTAAATAAAAATTATAAAGAAATCCCATAAGTAAGCTGATATTAGACTGGTTTGGTGGTTGTGGTCAGCGGTCCTGACTGCTCATGCAAGGGTCGTGAGTTTGATTCCAAAATTCGTGGGCACACATTTCTGTAATGAGCAGTTTTATTTGCTCTGTGTATGGGTGTATTATATCTATACAATCTATACATGTACCTTATGTATGTTTCTACGTATGTACGTCTCTTGTTCCCATAATACAGGGAATCCTAATAGCTGATCCGAATTTGAAGCTGAGTTTGAGCCGTGTGAGATTTGTTCGGGATATTGTTCATAAACGATTTAATTATGATTTTTAAGATTTCACTTTAGGATCTATGTAAAATACGTTAAGTACCTATATTAATGTATGACATCTCTTAAATATTTATTGATTTGAAAGTGTGACATACATCTTATTGGTAACCAAGTAAATAAAATAAATAATAAATACTGTATGCCTTTTGTTAAACCTAAGCTACCTTGGCCCGGGGGCTCTCCCGCGCTCCCAGATATTTAGTACTAGCTTCCGCCCGCGACTTCGTCCGCGTGAACTTCAGAATTGAAAGAAAATGTTAAGATAGCGCCATCTAGTGACGAAGTGGAAATTTTGAGTTTTTAAGCATTTCATCCAAATCCGTTCAGTAGTTTCGGCGTGAAAGTGGAACAAACAAACATCCATACTTTCGCATTTATAATATTAGTGAGATGAGATGAGATTTTAATACATAAATAAATGAAATAAATAATTGACTGCAAACCCGGTATTATACTCAATAGATTTGAGAGGTAAGATGATGCCAAGGGCTTACCAATTGAGGGTAAAAAAAAAAAAAAAAAAAAGAATGTTGTATTGTTGGTGTATATGAAAACCTTATTTTCGAAATACCTTACCGTATTAACGTGTTAATTATTAAAATCTTAAATATCGTATTAACGTGTTAATTGAAAACGACCCTGAGACTGATTGCTCTAAGTTTGTACTGAGAAAAGTGAAGCCTAACATAGCTAGAGGTAATATCGACATATTTTCAATTTAATATGAAGATACGTTGCTATCGAGAAGAAAAATAAAGAATTCTCATACTTTTAACGAGTAAGTACCTATTTTACTGAAAAATGTTTCCACAGCTGCCATCTTTCCTATCGCAGTGCTATCTAGGTAGGTATAAGAGCTTTCAGAATATACGATATGTGACATCGAATACGACATGGTGATGATCACAACATGCGACGTTTGTACGTATGGTTCATTCCAATCAAAAAAAAGCAAAACGTAAACAAACTTACTATGGAACTGACACATGTCAATGTCATCTGCATACTACGTTTGTTTACCTTTTGCTTTTTTTTGATTGGAATGAACTATAGTAGGTAAGCACTATTATAATAAGAGTGTTTCATAAAAAGTACATAATTAATGATTTATGCAGTTCATGCAAAAAGCGGTCTGTTTTATTCAATGTCTTATTGAAAGTAATCTCTTACTACTAATGCGAATCTCACATGGTCACTTAATGTGTTACCTGCTACCTAATAACTAATATAATAAATGTAAAAGTGAGTTTGTGTTTGTTGTAAGTAGTGATCGGAAATTCGGGGGCAATTTCATTTTTTCCCAAGAAAGAATAGTATGGATATGCCTTTCTGAATAAATTTATAGATTTTCATACAAAAAATTCCCGGGATACCGGGATCGTAAAAAGCGTTGGGATTCTAATGATGAAAGAATTGTAATGATCTGATTGTAGTGAATGTGATCTTATTGATAATTTTATGTATGCTATTAAAAAACGTTAATTCAACGTTCTGTTAATTCAAAACGGTATGTCCATATTATGCTAGCTCCCCAACTTTAGGTAAAATTGCCTCCGAATTTCCAATCACTAGTTATAAGATAGTTTTATTATTCCGCGTAGATTCTTTGTACTAGGCAGAAAAATAGTTAAGGATTTAAAAGCATGTGCTTTAAACATGCTTTTATCTACTTAAATAAAAAACATTTTGCGTTTTGTTAGGGTTTGATTATCGTAAAATATATCGTTATCGCCTGCGGGCGAAGCCGAGGGCAAAAGATAGTTCATAATAGGTTGAGTGGGGGGGGGAGATAAAAAACGGGGTAAGACAAAAAGTCTCCCCTATCGCCTAATTCATGATGGTAATTTTAGATACCTCTGGCTGCTCAGTTGGCAGTTAACCACTAGGAGTGCGTGGGTGTGTGTTACGAATTAATTTGTGTCAGGTATTTTTTCTCATATCAAGTGCTTGATTTTTAATCTTACCCCATCTCATATAACTTGGATTATCTTAGATACAAGAAACTATTTCAAACTTATCCCGTCACCTTTTCATCTTCCCCCTGATTCATTTTTATGATAAAAGTATTTTGATCTTTATTACAAATTGGGACAGCATGAACATAATGTTATAGACAGAATACAAAATTAAATTGTTTCTTTCTTACCTCTTACATTTTGTTTCAACAGAAGTCAATTACATTCTGTTTTGCAAAGCTTTAAACACAAAACTGCTCATCTCACTAAAAAACGTTCGATCTTCCCCCCACTCACCCTACTTTGCTATTTATTTGTTAACGTTGATAAGTTCATTTCAATAGCTTTTAAAATATTTGTGATTGCTTAATTATCCTGGTTTTTTAGATCTATCTCGATCCGACATTTATCGTATAGCTTTAAAAGCCCTTTTCATACAGGCAGCTTTTTGTTGTCTTTGCTCTATAATTGCATCCTTCATTTGTTCAAGTTCGCGAGTGCCTTCCATTTCATCCACTGAGTGAAGCACTGCCTTTAGAAAACATAGAACCTCTTTGCAAAACTCTGTTTTCTAAAATGTGAGCGAGATTTGTTAGAAGTGCCAGTTACTCAGACTAAAAAAAGTCTTTATTTCATACCAGTTAACTAAGTAGCAAGCGTTTAGAAAAGTACTTTCTGCATTTAAAGAAACGCAAGTATTTAATGTTTTTTTTTCCAGATAAACGAGAAGCTTTTAGTAAAGGCTTTAAATATACTTTATTTAAATTACTTTATTAACTGTTGAAGTTTCAGAAAAATAACCTACTTAAGTAATTTAGCAAAAAATAATACTCTCTGCATAAAATGTATCCTTTGCATTGGGTACGTTTCCCATACAAAATTAACCATTCTCCTTTCTACAAGTGTTAACAGAAATCGTGCGCCAAGCAGCCATAACTATTACATAATAGCTTATATGTGTTTTGCGGAGGCTTACAACGTATTGTGTTTAGGTTCATTAGTCTTCTGGGAGCGGCAGCTAGAGTAATGCCTCTATTCTACAATGGGATTGAACCCATTAAGAGTTATCCTTAAACTAAACCCTGTTTCTATCCAGTTTGATGCTCACGGGAATAATCGCTTTATTTTATCTCTCAGGAAATTACCTTCTTTACATAGCCTTTAGGTAAAAACAATTATTTATTTTGTGAAAGAAGATACAAAGCCATGACAATGTGCCATCGGCAAAAAATAAGGATGTACAGTATCTCATGATTAATTTCCTCGTCCTACATACGTTTTTCTTATGTCCCGATAAATTACGTAAACACATGAAAGACGATCCTTGTGAGAAATTACTGCAAAACATCACATTGTTCCCCCTATCTAGTTTTGATGAATTAGGGTTCTAAATTACAAAATCACTATCTCTGGCGGTCGAAATCCCAAAGGCGCAGTTCGGTCTTTTCTGCACGCCACAGCCACGGAATGAAAGATCAGAAGGATCGTTCTTTTATGCCGAAAGTTCACTAAAGACTGTATGCACAGGTGCGAATTATTCGCCAAAAATCGTTCTCTTGCACGTCTTATTTGCTGTCAAATTGAACACCTCCAACACGTCTGGAAACATATGCGTGATGAAATTGAAATTTGAATTAAAAAAACACCTACCTATATAGTCCATCTCTATTATGAGCAGACTTTCTGAGCCTTTCTGATTTTGTGAAGCGTGCGCGTGCCTGTATCCTTTACCTATTTACGCGTGGTCGTTAGCGCATTATGTATGCTCAGAGCGGTCTTTCTGTTCACTTTTTGTGATCTGTCACATACCGTTGATATGAGATGACAAATGACGCGAAGGTGAACGTGGTTGACGGCGCGTCTCGCTAATGCTATTTGGGATAAGGGATGAGAATTTTGCAACCTACTTTGTAGGTAGATAAGTGTTGTCAATAGCTAAAGACGTCATTAATAGCCTATATAAACTGCACTATTGGGGCACGTCTCTCTTTCCTTGCTTTGAGAATTGTAGGCTGCATTCAAAACACGGGGGCTAAGTCCGCATTGGTGGAGGTTGTGGGGCCAATTTTAGAAGTTTCAAGCCACATGTAAGGCATCTGTAATGAACTAATGACTGCAATGATAGCAATCGGCACCAATGGCTTAACGTGACTTGCAGAACACGGAAACGCTGCGATAGATGCCAACAAAAGTCAAACCCATCCAAATTATGAACGGCTCTGTTGTCTGTTGACCTGTGTGAGCAAAGATAGCTTAAAAAGTTTGTCAAGTAGCTATATAGACACGGAGGCGGTTAACATTTAGCCTATAGTATTTTATTTGGATAAATGGAAAATACACAAGAAGCAACTGAGTAGTGTTTTGTAAGTAATATCGAAATTATTAATCAAAAAAATAAAATAGAAAACAACTCATGTGACGGTCTTGGCAGCCTTTTAAGATTCTTGCAGGACATGCTTTGTAAATCACTGTATAAGCTTTGAAAACCTTAAACGATCAAACTTAGCTTCAAACTTTTATTAGTAAACAGTTAAACAAAAAAAAACCCCGACTGCATTAAATGTATCTCCTGTTTTATTCGGTTCGTTCCCGAGGTATGAGAAGATACCTTCTTTACCCCTGTTACTGGGAACAATATGGGTTGTTAACGAATTCGGTTCCAAGAAGCAAAGAGGTAATATGTTTAGTTGATAAAGGAATGAAGGGTCATACATACGTGCTGGACGTCGCAAACATGGCTTGCCTACAAATGCCGGGTATAAATTATGCTACAAGGGTATAAACAACGCGCTGATGTAATAGTAGTGTGTTTTGATGTTTTACTTTTTAGGGTTCCGTAGCCAAATGGCAAAAAACGGAACCCTTATGGATTCGTCATGTCTGTCCGTCCGTATGTCACAGCCACTTTTTTCCGAAACTATAAGAACTATACTGTTGAAACTTGGTAAGTAGATGTATTCTGTGAACCGCATTAAGATTTTTACACAAAAATAGAAAAAAAAACAAAAACAATAAATTTTGGGGGTTCCCCATACTTAGAACTGAAACTCAAAATTTTTTTTTCATCAAACCTATACGTGTGGGGTATCTATGGATAGGTCTTCAAAAATGATATTGAGGTTTCTAATATATTTTCTTTCTAAACTGAATAATTTGCGCGAGAGACACTTCCAAAATGTTTGCCCCCCCCTGTAACTTCTAAAATAAGAGAATGATAAAACTAAAAAAATATATGATATACATTATCATGCAAGCTTCCACCGAAAATTGGTTTAAACGAGATCTAGTAAGTAGTTTTTTTTTTCAATACGTTATTAATCGTAAACCGCAATTTACTTACAACGAACTACAAGAACTTTCATATTATGTTACTTGCTGCTACGGAACCCTTCATGGGGAGTCCGACTCGCACTTGGCCGCTTTTTTTTAAAGTAGTTAGCAGATTCGACGTTGCAATTTTGGCATCGATACATAGAATATGTTTATAAAGTAACTACTTAATCAGATTTTTTCATAGAATTTTAAGATTATAACCAAATGTGTTATGAATGAGACGACACCACTATATTTAAATATTTTTTGCACGTAAATAACAAAAAAAGGATTTTTCTATTTATTTTTGTATTTTTAATAAACACAATTTTCGTTTGATAAACCCAGATTTACCAGCTGTTTCATAATACATGAATCTTGTGAACTTCCATAGTGACGGCAATATTTATTTTTATTAAAAATGTGTAATGAATGTGTAAGTTTTTGTTTTTGCCGAATAAAATTCTTTTTTAATTTTATTTAAAGCATCTACTTAAATAAAATGAAATACAATATTTTTGACTGTACGTACATAAACTCTTAAATAACGAAGTTTTTATCAAGCAATATTTTATCCTAATGTAATTAAGCAATTTTCTACCTGTAATCATGGTTACCGCAAGACAAAATATTGGCTCGGAAGAGCAAAGGAAGGCTGTTAAAGTTAATTGGGTATTTTACGATCTGTTCTCTGGAAGCTGAGATGGTAAAATTACGATTTTCGGTTAAAATGTTTTTTATAGCTTTTGTTATTTAAAAAATAAAGATTCCCCCGCATATGCGCTTGCGTGGACATAGTATCCGTATCATTAGAGTATGCAGCGTTAAGAGTTATTAATATGATTATAGTAAAACACTTCTCCACTCTAACAATAATTCAGTTTTGTTATCCACCTCCTACTTAAATGAATTTTGTATATTTTTTAATTTGATTGTATAGGTTCCATAAATTAAGTAGTTCAGTATTATGAGCAGTATGTTCACTGTTCATTTGTCGGGGATATAAAAGTCACAATGTATTCTTATTAATTATAAATTAGAAAATAAGTTTGTTTGTTTCCTATTCGCATTAACAAATTTTGAAGGAACTTGGCGTTCACTTAAGCGGACCAGACACTATCAGTAATATTGACAGTATTTTCAAGTAATGACAATATACTGACATTAAACTGACAGTGTAGTGGTTGGAATGATGGTCTGACGCATACTAAACGATGGTATGTCAGTATACTGATGTAAAAATACTGTCATTATTACTGATAGTGTCTGGTCAGCTTTAGATTATGATATTATATTTAACACTCAGAAAAAAGACTACCTAAAAATTAATTTGCGATCCAGAAACCAATTAGCGCTTCCACTTTCGACAACAAAAATGTTAAGTAACAGTCCGTACCATATGGCTATAAAAATATTTAATAAAATCCCTACTGACCTTAAATCAGAGCCTAAAGATACCATTTTTCAAAACCGCTTAAAAGCAATTCTAATAAATAAAGCCTACTACCAAATAAATGAATTCCTAAATGAAAATTAATAATCTATTCACACACATTATACACTTTACACTATACATTTTATTTAATATCCACTTTGATCAATGTTTTAATGAAATAATCAATAATTTATATCAATTCTTTATGATTTTTATATTTTCTATATCGTATGTTATATCTATATTTTGTAATTGTTTTGTGCATGCAATGACTATGTAAACTTTTATTAATGTACCCACATTCCTTTTTGCAATACCTTATAAAGAGGTATCACAGCTGAACCTTAACAACTGTTACCATCATAAATGTACCTGTGATTGCAATAAAGAAATATGAAATATGAAATATAGAAAATATGATAACATAATTTCCTTTGGCACTACTGGTTATGCGAAGCAGTTGTGCCACGGATAATAAAGGATAATAGAGCTATCCCTTATCTCCGATTTCTCAAGTGGATTTTATGGCTGATGAAAAAATGTTTGCGATAGAAGCCGTGGACATAAAAGCTATCTAACATATACAGGGTGTAACAAAATTGATGTAGGACCCGTTAACTGGGGACTCTACTCATCGTACTGAACAACTTTTGTACTAAGACTTTGCTCAAATTGCAAAAAAATGTTTGGTCTCTCCATACAAATTGATCATCTGTTTTGCCATTTTTGTATGGAGAGTTTACATATTTTTTTTGCGGTTTGAGCAAAGTTGTAGAACAAAAGTTGTTCAGTACGATGAGTAGAATCCCCAGTTAACGAGTCCTACACCAATTTTGTAACAACCTGTATAATAAAGATTACATCTGGTACGTTAACAATCCATATTGTTCCCATTGGTGGGGCACGGGTCTCTTCCAGTTAGCCAGGGAAGGTTAGTTTTTTCTCTACACAAGGGGCCAAGTCCGGATTAGTGGAGATTGTTGGGTTCGTGGCGAGCTCCACTGTCAGAAGTTTTCAAGAATGTGTAATCTGTAACATAACATATAATAGCTTAAGGACTGCTATCTAGTGATAGCAAAATGCACCAATTGCTACGTGGGTTGCGGAACACTGAAAAAGTTGAGATAAATGCTAATAAGGTTGCTGGAAGCCGCTGGATGCAAGCCCCACAGGACCCAGGACCAGTCGGCGTGGAAATCCTTGGGGGAGGTCTTTGTCCAGCAGTGGACGTCTTTCGGCTGATGGTGAAATGCTACTGGCAGTCGAACCCATCCAGGTTTTGGCGTGTCTGTAGTCAACTAACCTGCGTGATCGATGCGTTTGCAAGCCGCACTGAATCACGGCCGCTTCATCTTGTACAAAGACAACGGAATACCAACGAGGCGCAACCCGACCGCGGCTGACAGACGTACCTATTTGTTTTAACAATATTCCCTTTGATTTGCCTTCAGGAATATGATGTGAAGACAGTCACGTATTCGTTATGTGTGTCACATAAATATATTGTTATCATCCATTTCGTGAATATTATATGCTTATTTGAAGTCTATTTAAAAAAAAAAGTATTGGGTCCAACAAAATCATCTGAGATCATTTAAACCGGCTTCTACTCATGAGACTAAATACTCCTCAAGGAACCTATAATCAATTAGCAAAAAATATATAGGGTGACTTTAAATTAGTTCTTGATACGAAAGGCTATGCATGTGCTCATTATAACAAACAACTTTCCCTAAGGAACCCATAGTCAAATCGCAAAAATAATTTGGACTCTCCATACAAATCGATCATCTGACCGGTCAAATTAGTATGAAGAGGCAAAAATTTTTGCGATTTACAGACGTAGGTAAGCTAAATCCTGGTCTGAATTGAAAAAAGAACATAAATATTAAATAAGTTATTGTATATACAGGGTGTTAAAAAAAGTGCGTTTGAAATTTTAAGGGGTTACTCAGAATCAAGTACAGAACCCAGGAAAAATATTGAAAAAATCCGCTCTTCAATTATTTTTTTCAGATTCTCATACTAAATCTAAATAGTGAATCGAGAATTGTATGAAAAACTGCAAAAAAAAATTGAAGAGCGAATTTTTTCAATATTTTTCCTGGATTCTATACTTGATTCTGAGTAACCCCTTAAAATTGTATTAGTAAGACGGAACTCTTGGTTGGTTGGTTGGTTGGTTGGTCTTGGACGAAACTCCGACTCTCACTTGGATGGTTTTCACTCAACTTCCTAAGATGAGGGTAATATTTTTTCGAATACATTATGACATACAGATATCGTAGTCAACACGGCTTGATGTATATGATGTCTAAACTCGAAACGACTGGTTATTTATTTGTTATTTTTTTACATTATTTAACCTGATTTTCGCTGAATAATTTTGACCACTGCGATACGATAATTATTGTTCTTCCATCAGAAGGCTTCGCATGGGATATTGGCCTCGGCTTCGTCGGAAACAATATTTTTTACTTTATCTCCGTCGCCGGAGGCTGGGGCATTCTTCTCGGTCATACGTTATCGGTTCTCGGCGCTGTCACGGTGTGATTGATAAACGACATTCGAGATGATCTGATCGTTGACTAGCTATACGGGAAACACCCTGTATAAAAAAAAAAAACTTTGTAGTAGATGTGGTGTAGCAATACGCACACACACTCGCTCACACACACACACACACACACACACACATATACAGAAAAATAGAGAGAGAAACCGTATAATTATGATGGTATAAAATACGAAAATCTAAACAAGAATCAGAAATATAGTACCTTTTCTCTTTCATGGCATTAGCACACAAAAAAGAGGTTTTATTTTTATATAATAATATTATGAAAGTACTCAAACTCAAACTCAAAACTCAAAATGTTTTTTTATTTAAGTAGATGCTTTACACATGCTTTTAAATCGTCAATATTTTTTTCTACCTAGTACAAAGTCCCTACCACGCGGGACTTGTACACTCAACGTACTATCGTATTACTATATTATGTAAGGTCTAACAAAATCTGCTGAAACCAACTGGGGCTTCTAATTATGAAATTAATCAACTTCCCCAAGAAATACATAATCAATTTAGAATTGCTAAACTTATTTTTTATGTAACTTTTTTTATTCTTCATTGATAAGCTTCTTAAGAAAGCACAAAACAAACCAATAAAAAAATCTTCTCAGATACCATCAATCGCTTATAAGTTTTATGAAACCGGTTAAAATCAAACAAAATAAGTGAATTTTTAACCGGCTTCAAAAAGTACGGTTATAACAAAAAAGTGTTGCTTTTCTCACAAATGTAACTGGAAAAAAGAACAAGCATGCCTCTGTCTCAATTTAAATGATATATCATAGCCGCGCCCGTCCCCGCTGGGAACAAGTGAAATATATGATAGCCGCCATAAAAAAAGTATTTTGTCACCATTCCTTTTCAGCAAAACGAATTACTTCGAAATTGTGAGAATTGGCGCTTTCATAAAAATATGAAAAAAAAAGAGTTTGTGCGTATTGTACGAACATATGGAACTACAGCTTTTGCCCGTGGCTTCGTTTGCATGGATTTCGTTTCTATGAATTTCATTGAGGGTATATTGATACTTGTATTAAAGAATAGTTATTCTTTATTCTATGCCCTTCATTGTTAGATTTGTGCCAAATATGAATGAAATGGATTGAGTGGTTATAACAATATAAGTAGCGTTGTTTTGTCAGTATACATTATTTTTAGCTTCCCGGTTTAATTTTCGAGGGAAGCCGACATTTTTACGGGATAAAATCTAACTTGTCACCTCCAGTCCCCGTACATTATCTCTGTTAAAAAATATATTGAAATAAATAACAACAAAAGTGATGTTAAAACTCACGTTGATATGTTGCTGCGTTGCGATGTAAAGGAAATACAGGAAAGGAAAAACAAAAACACTTACACATTTATAATATTAGTGAGAGGAGATAACTAAATAATAGCTACGTTTTTATTAGCTTACGAGTATAATTGCTTTAGCCCGTGGCTTCGCTCGCGTGGATGCTGTCAAATTGCATTATTTTTGGGTTTCCTGAGTGTATAATTCGCGAGAGAATCGTGATAAAAGGAAGTCTATCAGACTATCCATCCTACTAAAAATCTGATTAAAAATCTGTGTGATTCCGTTGCTCCGTTGCGAAGTGAAAGTAGGACAAACGTACAAACTTGCTTTCGCATTTATATTATTAGTATGGATAGTATGACAGACGTAGCAGTGGCTGTGACAGCAGACATTCTATTCTATTCTATTTTTCTATTTGGCATTCCACATCTCATTCCGAGCGTGATTTTGCCAATGTCTAGTGAAAAATGGGAGAATCTTCAATTAAAAAAAATGGCGAAACGCCAATGTCAAGTGAAAGTGACGGCTCTAAGGGTGATGGGCACTTAAAGACGCTCCACGTGGTGGTTTGCTGCTGGAACTCGGAAAACGGAGCTGTCTCCTGAGTTAATCCTCTTCTTATTATCGCTTATCTCAAATCGGGATCACAGCTATTTCTCCATCACAAAAAAAACGTTGAAACTATTCTAAAACGGTAATAATTGTAAAATTAACTTAACAGACGTGTGCTCGGTACAAGTCCCGGCAACCAACCCACAGCAGACATTGCTTAAATCGTCTGTAACGGACGTACAAGGCCTATGATGATGATGGATAGTAAGGATATTATACTATATTATAATAATTCAAACCTTCAAGAAAAGAGTGTAATATCGAAGGCTGGCAACGCACTTGTGACTCCTCTGGTGTTGCGGGTGTCTATGGGCGGCGGTAATCGCTTACCATCAGGTGATCCATCTGCTCGTTTGCCACCTATGCTGAAAAAAAAAATAGACTTTTTTTTCTGTGATGTTCAGAGATCGATAAAATTAAAGAAAAGAAACGAATAATAATAAACAAGACCATTTCATATACGTATTTTCTATTTGTATTCTATTTTATGAAAAGTAAATTGGTACCAGGTAGGTAAAAGTTTGGTACCATTAAAACTTGGTTTCAGTTTAATATTTTAAGTTTGATCATGTTGCTGTTAAAGACTACCAATTGGCAACTAACTTTGATTTATTACAGATTCTCGGAAATTATTTTCGGTCAGTTTATACAGGCTGTTCTCGTGTTTACGCTAACTTAATTCAGGGTATACGAGCCGAATGACCTCCCTTCAACTTATTTGGCGGAGAAAGTTTGAGTGTTACTTTAAATTTTGATTGTTTAAATTATGATTTTCAACTTTTATTTTCGTCGATCCTTTTAAATATTGTAGTCACGCGTTGGTGGCTCCATGGTTACTAATTAGGTCCTCCTTATCAGAAGTCTAGGGTTCAAATCGTGTCTTAAGTGTTCTAAGGAGTTTTATGTTTAAGTGCCTAAGGAAGAAAAACTAGATATTTAGATAGATAGATAAATCATTTGTGGGGCAGTGTGTACGCTTTTATAACAAAATTCCGAATGACGTGTGTGAACTACCAGAATCTAAATTTAAGAAACATAAAACGCTGTATTTGTTCAAGAGGATACTATAAGACTGTAGATTATTTTAATGATAATGACATTTGGAATATTCCTCCAGAAAAATGATATGACGTTTATAAGAGTGCTTAATGTACCTACGTAAAGAAATAAATGATTTTGAATTTTGAATTTTATTATATTATATACACGAGGCACTAGAAAAAGAAAATAACATATAAAGAACAAATGCTGATTAATGTTTAACCTAAAGGTGCCTTATATGGGTCCTTATGAAATACCTGAAAAAAATTTAACCACAGCTTCTACTCCTGAAACTGAACAACTTTTCCCAAGGAACCTATACTCAATTCGCAAAAAATTTTTTGGCTTTTCATATTAATTAATCAAATGAACCGTCAATTTTGTATGTGAAGTCCAAAATTTTTTTTTGCGAATTGAGTATGGGTTCCTTGGGTAAAGTTGTTCAGTTTCATGAGTAGAAGCCACTGTTAAATTTTTTTCAGGTATTTTAGAAGGACTCTATATAGGGTGACTTTACATTAGTTCTTGATACAAAAGGCTATGAATGTACTCATGATAACAAACAACTTTCTCTAAGGAACCCATAATCAAATCGCAAAAAAAATTTTGGACTCTCCATACAAATCGATCAACTGACCGGCCAAATTAGTATGAAGAGTCCAAATTTTTTTTGGCGATTTTACTATGAGTTCCTTAGGGAAAGTTGTTTGTTATTATGAGTACATTCATAGCCTTTCGTATCAAGAACTAATTTAAAGTCACCCTATATATAGGAACTTAACTTTAATTAAACTATTAATTAAACTAGTCTGCACATCTAATATTTAGATATGAATGGGAAGTGAACAAACTTTTTTAACAATTCAGTATAGTTTCGTAGGGGAAAGTTGTATAGTGTGATGAGTAAAAACCCCAAAAAAGTTCCCAGTAGAGGCCTTTTAACAAACTGCATTATCGAAACACTTCCTGAAACGTAGAAAAAACGTCGATTTTCAAAGCATCTTCTACTTAAATAAATAAAACATTTTGATTTCGAAATTGGAAACAGTTTTTGTTATAGCGTAGCTCAGGTTATACTGGTTTTGTTATTGTGACGTCATGGTTCACTGTACCTATCTACCATTCTTGTACTTTTGGGTATTCTGTGACGTCACATAGAATTAAGGTGACGGTCGAAGCACCCGGCGCGTCGGAGTGTGTAATGTATGGGGCGATATTTCCGAGCCCCTAGCAATCAACACACGAGTATCCTGTTTCCACAGGATATGAATCTGAATATAAATAAACATCAAACAGGAAAAATAATATGAAATCGTTGCATTTGTGAATAAGACGGAATAAATATTACTCGTACTCCCATATCAAAGGCCGGCAACGCACTTGGACTCTTCATACTAATTTGGCGGCTCGTTGATCGATTTGTATGAAGAGTTAAAAAAAATTTTTGGCGATTTCGCTATGGGTTTTTTGGGGAAAGTTGATCAGAATCAGGAGTAGAAGCACTGATTAAAATTTGACGCACGACTAGATTTACAGCCTGTAGGTGGCCTGTAAATTCGTATCTTACGTATAAATAATCTATATATACGAACACTTATCCTATACTCGTGTAGGCACGGAAAATGGGGGTGCGGCGGGGACGACGCGCCGAAACGTTCGCTCTCTCGAAATCGGGTGATGGATTGGAATGGCTAAGTAAACGTATATTCGCACCTATTTGTGTATAGTACCAACGCAAGTACAGATCTTTTTGCTGTTTTGCTGAAGAAAAAGTACGGGCAACGAATCGGGACTGAGGGACATTCACTAAAAGTTTACAAGTCTATAGTCTTAAAAAAATTGCTGAAACTCTTCAAACTAGGGCTTCGATATTGAACAACTTTCCCCAAGAAAGTTTCCCCAGTGAATTTTCAAAAGTAAAATTGACTTTTCTAAAATATAGATCAGATGATCGTTAAACTTTTTATTGAAAGCAGGGTTCGCATGATATATATCAATTGATATATATCGGATATATATCATGATATATATCAATTAATATTTATGCTTGATATATATCAATATTGATATTTATATTTTCCTAGCTTCTAAGAGCTGCTTCTTACGAATGAAGGTGCCAAATGCAAAGAATAAAGATATGATTATCACAATAATAAATAAATGAGTTTAGTTTAATTAACTATCTTCAAATTTGCAAAAATAAAATATGCATTTTAGATTCAGTTATTTCGAAAAACCATATCAGAGTATAAAATTTGAATGTTATTTTAATAAAAATCTTCAAATTATCAAACATATACCTACATTTTAAATTAAGCTATTTCGAAAATCATGTATTAAAGTAAGAAATTGAAATTAGTATGTAATTTTGATAAATATCAATAAAAATATCAAAGATATCGAAAATATCGGATATATATCAAAAATATCTGATATTTTGATATTTATTATAAATATCGGATATTTTCGAACCCTGATTGAAAGTCATAATTATAACATTAGAAATAGGAATAACATTGAAGTAGCCTTTTTGAGACTGAGTAAGGTTAATAAGTCATTCATGGGGCAGGTAGTAAATTCTATAATAAAATTCCTGATAATGTAACTAGCTTACCAGAAAATGTTCAAAACTCATGTGAAGAAATGCCTATGTTCCAAAGGTTATTATAAAACACTAGCCTATGTAAATGATAAAGACGTATGGATATATTATATATAGATCCTCCAGCTCTTAGTTCCAGTAACGACAAAAATTGTATTAGAAATTAAGTATTTAAAAAAAAAAGAATATGTTGGGTGGGGCGAGTTTCTTTTGGACTCGACGTTTCTTCTCGCTCCGCTAACACTTCCCAAAATGTTGAGTGTACAAGTTCCGAGTGGTAGGAACTTTGTATGACGATGTACAAAATCTACTTAAATAAAAATAAACATTTTGAATTTTGAAGTAAACATTATTCTTATTGGTTACGTTACAGTTTGGTTATTGGAAGCCTCGTTTACATAGTTTCAAGTGAATTTTCTTTCATCCGATTGTTTAAATTCATTGTGGAAACCCAGTTTTATGACTCACCAATTGCCTATTTTTTATCCAAAAAAAGTCATCATTGAAATTTTATCGCCAACTTAAAAATGCGCGCTGCGTTTTGATCTGAACTAACCTAAATGACCTTATTTGTATTATTCATATTTTGTAGTATTAGGTGCTTACCTATGAAATTGCCGTTTCAGTTTTGAAAGTTTAACAGAATAATATTCCCCCAAAAATTAATTAACTTCCATTAAATTATATATCATTTTCTAGCTACATTCAAGGTCTTTCATGAATTAGTGATGTCATGTCTCTCATGTTAAAACTGACTGAGTAGGGTTCCATTAAATACTGTATTGGCGTTTTCTTAGAGGTCAGTTGTGTAATTTTTTTCTATCAAAAAAAAAAAGAAATTATCTGAAAATCGTGCAATATTATACGCAATATGTTCAAAAATACTATGTTCTAAAATATAATGAAAACACTGAACAGACATTCCTATTTGACTTTGACACACAAATAATGAGGCCACGCCGACCACAGATAAATGAAAACAAATTTGTAACAAAACGAAATGTTCGCGACAGGTTGGGAGAAGGCAAAAGACAATGAAATAGCTTAGTAATTAATTCACAAAATGGCGACAGTTTTGATTATTAAACAATTATTTCAACGATCACGGAGAAAGCCAATATAATTTATTCAAAAAGTAATAGTAATTTGCATAGTATTTTATTCATACAGGGTGTTAAAAGTGCGTTTGAAATTTTAAGGAGTAGATATAGAATACAGGAAACATACTGAAAAAATCTGATTTGCATTCTTGTTTTCCAGTTTCCCATACCAAATCTGAATAGTGAATTAACGAGTTGTATGAGAGATTAAAAGAAATTGCGAATCGGAATTTTCGCACTTTTTTACACCCTGTACATACAGGTGACTTTAAATTAGTTCGGGTTCGATTTGACTATGGGTTTCTTAGGGAAAGTTGTTTGTTATCATGAGCACATGCATACCCTTTTGTATCAAGAACTAATTTAAAGTCACCCTATATATAGAGTGTAACAAAACTGGTAAAAAACCTGTTCACTGGAGCTTCCATTTTTCATGCTGAAAATGTTTCCCCTTCATGTTACAAAAAAGTTACAACTTACAAGGTTCTCTTCAAACAACAACAACAACAATTTTGACGAATCAGCTGTTCCATTTGTATGGGAGGTCATCATTTTTTTACAATCTAAAATTTTTTTGAAGAAAGTGGTTCAGTTTCATAAATAGTAGCCACAGAAAAAATTATGCGGGCAATTTTTTATCCCCCTGTATTGTGTGGTGGTACGGAACCTTCAGTGTACGAGTCCGACTCGATCTTGACCGGTTTTTATAAGTATTTAATACAATTATACTGCAGCTTAGCAGATCTAACAATGAGGCTACAAAAAAGCATGATTTATAATTTAAATTTATCTAATTTATGTAATTTTGGCGCCAAAATTGTTAAATAGAGCTACGAGCAAAGTTTTCAGTTTTAATTATCACAAACAATTGACCCCCAATTAGTTGCTTCAAAACAATTTAGCAAGGGTGGTATTTTTAAGCATTCTACTGCACGAAATTAGTTTATGTAGACGTAAAATTGGTTAGGTGCGTAGCAAATTTTCCTTATCATATTTTTTTTCTGGGGTGGGTATTGAACCCACGACCCTTGGATCAGTACCACTGAGCCACGTCAGTCACATTTAAATCTAAATGAGATTAATAGACAGTGAAAATGTTAGAAATATGCCAAGAGCAAACAAAAAAAATAATCGAAACTACTATTCTACTACTCGATTTGAATTTACGTGTAGAGCATATAAAAATATTACCCCAGTTAATGTGAGACTTTAGGAGAATTTTAATTAACATTCCTTTATGAAATGTCGCTTTTTTATTACAGGTAAGTCGTTAGTGGCTTGATACAAATATTAATAATATTTTTTACTATATTATTGTATTTTGTAAAATGATGTGCTAAAAGAGTAAAAAAACGACCAAGTGCGAGTCGGAATTGTTTTTTCTGGAGATATACTACGGAGTCTTCGGATTTGCCCTTTACATGTGCTATAAAGAATACGAAACTTTTTTACATCCAATTTTAGTCCTCCCAAAGTTTTTTATTGTTCTCGGTTAAAGCATAAAAGTCCTAGTACCCTGAAGGGTAAGTTTGGCAGTTCCAAATGGGTCAATTTGTCGACAAAGGGCCAAGAAATGTGCCAATGCGACAGGCACTCCAACTGGTAAGAACTCTTTTATACCGGTTCTGTTAATGTTACCAACCCATATCGTCCCCACTGCAGGGTACGGGTCTCTTCCCATACTTCGGAAAGGTAAGCCATACTTCACACATGGGGGCTAAGTCCGGATTGGCGGAGGTTGTGGGGCTAGTGGCCAACCGGTCGAGATAAATGCCACGAACAGTCAAACCCATCTAGGTACTGACCGCGTCTGTAGTCAGTTAACCTGCGTGATCGACGCGACCACTCAAGCCGCACTGAGTCACGACCGCTACGGATCGGTTAATAATTACTTACGTTTCATCTTTTCCTTGAGAACGTACCATTTTACCCCGATTTTATGAGTGTAACAAACAGATAAGACATAGCTACCAGTAAACACAGAAGTTTCATATCGACGCTCCGAGAAGCGCGGAGTCTGTGCCCATAGATATAATGAAATAAGGACTTTTTTAGTCTGAATCTGTGCCAGTAAATTTCTCTTGTTTTTATTTTTTAAATATCTACACAGTTCACGAGATAATTAAAGGAGTATCTAATTGTTTCATTGTGATCTAGGCTGTGAAGGTAACAAGCAAAGATAAATTTCAAACATCAATTTGGTTGGACTGTGGTTTTATTTTATTATTTCTTAAAATTTCATTAAATGCGCATTTCTTAATTTATGAAAAAAATGTTATACCATACGAAAAAACTATATTAAATTATGATTTCATTTCTCATTAAAACATTTTTAGAACAAATTTTTGCTAATAGTGAAAAGTGAAAAGCCAGAACTAACGCCACCATGTTGAAAAATGACACTATTTGTATGAAATAAATGTCAGATTTGCGACAAAAGCGCCCTCCTGTCATCCATCTACCAAAAGATCATAGTCGGACTGTAGACTATATAGGTAGCTGTCTTGGCCGGGTTGGTTGCCGGGACTTGTACCGAGCACACGTCTGCTAAGTTAATTTTTCAATTATTTCCGTTTTAGAGTAGTTTCAACGTTATTTTTGTGATGGGGAAATAGCTGTGATTCAGATTCAGAGATAAGCGGTCACAAGAAGAGAATTAACTCGGGAGGCAGCTCCGTTTTTCGAGTTCCAACAACAAACCACCACGTGGAGCGTCTTTAAGTGTCCATCACCCTTAGAGCCGTGCCTTTCACTTGACATTGGCGTTTCCGCCATTTTTTTTATTGAAGATTCTCCCATTTTTAACTAGACATTGGCAAAATCACTCTAATGAGATGTGGAATGCCAAATAGAAAAATAGAATAGAATAGCTGTCTTGGCCTCAGACTAAAGAGTCTTTATGGCGAACCTTAACTTCTGTTTATTGTCTTGGTTAGTTTGATATGAGAGTTACAGATGGAAGAAAAGAGCTCCGTTGACTTTGTATATGTATATTATACTGATTATAGTCCGAACTATTAGTTTTGTGGTGCAGAGCATTATTATTAAAGGTAAAGAGGTAATTAAAGACAACCAGTTTTGGTTTCCGGTAACTACTGTCGGCCGATCAGTATCATCCGGTATTTCGCCAATGCGGCAAAAATTCACAAGGAATTCTCGTTTCTCGCGTTTTTATCGCCAGTCATTAATTTATCATTAAGATAACTTGGCAGACGGTATTTAAGGGTCCTAATTTCTTGCAGATGGTACTGATAAATTTTATAAAATATGAACTTCAGAACGAGTCCAGTCTTTTAGCGGAGGGTAGTTTTTTGGATGTGGTCTCGGACATATAAGAACTGGACTCGCCATGCGCTGACATTTATTTGAACTGAACCTGCCACTTTTAACGCGGACGAGTTTAACACGCATAGCACAATTTACGTCAAACCTACACAAGCAAACGATCCAAACGTCTTGCTATGCACACACCCTTTAGAAAAATCTGCCACGCTCTTGAACGTGAACTTGTATGCCCGTACGATTACTTTAGCAGCGAAGTATCGCCTGATTTTTAGGGTTCCGTAGCCAAATGGCAAAAAACGGAACCCTTATGGATTCGTCATGTCTGTCTGTCTGTCTGTCCGTCCGTATGTCACAGCCACTTTTTTCCGAAACTATAAGAACTATACTGTTGAAACTTGGTAAGTAGATGTATTCTGTGAACCGCATTAAGATTTTCACACAAAAATAGGAAAAAAAACAAAAAATTTTGGGGGTTTCCCGTACTTAGAAATGAAACCCAAATTTTTTTTTCATCAAACCTATACGTGTGGGTATCTATGGATAGGTCGTCAAAAATGATATTGTGGTTTCTAATATAATTTTTTCTTAAGCGAATAGTTTGCGCGAGAGACACTTCCAAAGTGGTAAAATATGTCCCCCCCCTGTAACTTCTAAATTAAGAGAATGATAAAACTAGAAAAAATATATGATAGTTCATAGTTCATTTATTCATAAACAATCATAAATTGTATTTGAAATTTCCTAAAAGTATTAACAAGAAATAATATAAATTAAAATACTAATTATATGTCATGCTCACGCGAAATTCACTTTACATTAATACAATATTACAAATTAATTAAATATAACGAAATAATAAAATTAAAATAAAACAAAATAAATGTCAATAATTTAAAGTCATGTAAATATCTAAAATCTAGCTATCATTATTAAACTTATCATTACTAATAAAAAACAAAAGCAAATAAAAGAAAAATTAAACATTAAATATAAATAAATTTAAATTATTTCGGTGTTGTGTTGTGTTTATCCAGGACATATTCATTTACAGAGTAGTAACATTTTTGAACTAAAAATGATCGCAGTTTGCTTTTAAAGAATCCATAAGTTGCAGCTGATTTTAAAGTGACGGGTAGTTTATTAAATAAGTTTGGCGCCTGATAACAAGCTGAGTGTTTTACTACGTCTAGCCTCGGAAATATTTGCTGTTGCACGTCTTTGCGTCTAGTGTGTTCACGTATTTCTCTGTCTGTTTTTGATTCCGTATTCAACAAATGCTTTTTGAAATCGCAGAGTAAAACCATTAAATACAAGCAGGGTGCAGTGAGAATTTCTAGCTCGAGGAAGTGAGTTTTACAAGATTCCGATTGAGGAATTCTTACAATTGTCCTTAGTGCGCGTTTTTGGATGATGAAAGCTTTGCTCATATTGTAAAGGTAACTATTCCCCCAGAACTTTATACTGTATCGCAGCTTTGACTCAACGAGAGCATAATATATATCCTTTAACTGCGCAGTCG
The DNA here is from genome assembly GCA_958295455.1 of Coleophora deauratella. Classification (NCBI taxonomy): domain Eukaryota; kingdom Metazoa; phylum Arthropoda; class Insecta; order Lepidoptera; family Coleophoridae; genus Coleophora; species Coleophora deauratella. The sequence goes on along the minus strand of OY282409.1, from coordinate 3,206,421 downwards.
TGAGCTCATCCCTCAAACTTCTCAAGTCGTAACACGCAGAAATTATGCAATTTACAATTGAGTCAAAGTCAAAGCCAAAGTCAAAGTCAAAGTCAAAATATTTTTTATTTAAGTAGATGCTGTACGCATACTTTTAAATCGTCTTTTTTTCTACCTAGTACAAAGTTCCTACCACGCGGTTAATTACACGAGTTTAATTCATGTTTCCAATTTAAGAACTGGTCTATGTATATACCCAAAAACTTTACTACTTTAGCTTCCTCTACCTTATGTCCATCTATATCAATGTTAACGCTATCGTCATTTCGTGCTGTAGTCCTAAACAGAATAATACTAGTTTTATCAGTGTTCAATTTAAGTTTATTGTTTCTGAACCATTCATGAAAAGCATTCAGAGTTTTATTTACCTTAGAGGTTAAGTCTTGTTGATTATTTGCCGATATAACTGCATTAGTATCATCTGCATAGACAGTTAATTCAACTTCACTAACAACATTATAAATGTAGTTGACTAGATCATTTAAAAATATAATAAAAAGAATAGGTTCCAAGATGGAACCTTGAGGTACACCCCTTTCAATGCGCGTTAACTTTGACTTATGTGTTTTTTGATATTTGCCTTTGATGTCTTTAATCTCTACGAATTGTGACCTATTTGCTAAATATGACTTAAAAAGTTCCAGAACATTGCTTCTGATGCCATAGTGATCTAATTTTTTTATTAGAATACAGTGATCCACCAGATCGAACGCTGAGTTAAGGTCTAAGAATAAGCTAATGATACCCATATTGCCGTTTGTTAATGACCAAATTCCTATTGAGATGTAACACCAGTCTCTGTTTAAGTATTCTCTCAAACATTTTTGACATTGTTGGGAGTAATGAAATAGGTCTGTAATTTTTTGGATTAGTAGTAGAACCCTTTTTGTGAACCGGTAAGACCTTGGCTATTTTCAGTTGCTCAGGAAAAACGTTCAAATCCGCGCAGTGATTAAAAAAATGTGTTAGAGGACCCGCTAAAACGTCAGTATTGTCTTTTATGATTTTGATCGGTATTTCATCATATCCAAATGACTTTTTAGGTTTCATGTGCCTAACCAACCTTGTCAATTCTGTAAGAGTAACCGGAGCCCAGGTCATGTCCTCATCTACTCTACTGACATGATTAATTAAATAATTTGAGGCTTGATCTGCACAGCCCGAGTTCTCAACATTCCTGTAATCAAAATGATGTACATTACCATGCAAACTTCCACCGAAAATTGGTTTGAACGAGATCTAGTAAGTAGTTTTTTTTAATACGTCATAAATCGTAAACCACAAATAACCTTTCATTCAATCAACTCAAATATAAAAAATATAGAGTTCAAGACATGTGAAGACATGTGTGATTATGAATTTATACGGAACCCTCAGTGCGCGAGTCCGACTCGCACTTGGCCGGTTTTTTTTTTACTGTGGTTTGAAGGAAATACGGAACAATCTCCCCATCCCATTTCAAAGGTTGGCAACGCACTTGTGACTCCTCTGGTGTTGCGGGTGTCTATAAAAAAATTGCGTAAGACCCTATTGGGGTAAAACTCTGGTTGGAGAATTCATAAAAATTGCCTAAAAGTATTATCGTACTCAGCACTAAACTCTGTCCGAGTGTAACCGATTCGGACTTAAATTATTTACTGAAAACCTGTTATCTGAAATCCGAAAGCCGCGAAACTTGGTAGCCCTTCCCATCCTGTTCCCGTAACTTCATTAATTACCGTACTTCCGTAATCAGAAAATTCGACCAATTTTTGGCCAAGTTCAGAATTGTTAGTCTAAGTCGGTACTCGGTACAGTCGTCAGGGAAAGTGATAGCGCTCGGGTAATGGTTATTTATTATTTCAACGGATTTTAATTAAATTGTTTCTCAATTGCGTAAAAGCTATTGGAAGTATTGAGCAAGTATTTGAAATGGGTTTGATAAGGATGTACTTTGGAAATATAAGTAGAGCAGCATAAAATGTACTTAATTATGCTGGGGCTTTTATTTATAAAACCGAACATATTTACACAAGAAACAAACACATAACTCGAAAAATGTGTGATAACAGTTCGTCGACAATTTTTGTATGGAAGGGTAGTCAAATTTGTTTTTGCGCGTTTTAAATAATGTCAGTAGCATATTCTGATTTAGTTATTCTGGTTTACTATTGAAACAGGGTAAGTTCATAAAAAAAAAATATTTTGTACGAAATATCTTTTATATTTTTTTTGGATCATTTCGGTCACAGAATCTTTGCTGTGTTTAATTTTTTTTTTAAGTCAAAGCAAAGTTTAAAATGCTCACAACATAATTCGTAGGAAATTCCAAGTTTGTATAGAGCATTTTTTCAGATGTTTACATACTTAAATTTTAGGGTTGTCAACGTAGCATTTTTCAAAGTACCGATGAATTTAGTTCAAGTTCCGCGCCTTCGTCTGCGTGAACTTCAGAATTGGATCCAGAGAGAAATAAAATATTGAGGAAGCGCCATCTAGTGACAAAATAATAAAAACAGTTTTTAGCTATTCCTTCGGGAACCCTCGACCTACCAAATTTCATCTACATCCCAGTATTTCGGCGTGAAAGTGGAACAAACAAACAAATAAATATCCATACTTTCGCATTTATAATATTAGTGAGATGCTCTAATAACTAGAGCTGTGCCTGTCTTATTGTTAGACTACAAGGTTACTTAATCTACTTGTTTTTAGTGTGGGACACGATTGCCTTCTTAACTTGCTGTAATTTACAAATTGTAGCGAATTAAAAGAACTAATTGCAAAATCAAATTGAGCGTTCCCCTCTGGTAAAACTGTCTTATATCGATGGGTAAAACTCAAAAAATAAAAGAACGCTTCGTCGCAGATTATATAATACGAGTAGTTACAAGCTCCACGTCAAAAGAAAGTTATACTGACAAAATTATTAAAAACTCGGAAAATTTTGTCAGAATTGCTTCCTCTTAAAAGTTTTTATTGGAAGATGAATCATGATCTTCTTAGCGAGACGATACTTACAGCTTATATAAATTTTCCAGATTATATTCGGAAAACATACCATGAAAAAAAAATTAAGTAAATTATTAATCATAATAGATAAATAAGAAATGATTCAGAAAAATAAAATAGGAAAATATTACTTCAAGATTCAAAAGGATTAAATTTTAAATCTTCGATATTGCAGACGAGTTAGCGTTCATATCTACTTTCAACTTTGACCTTATGTCTGGGTAACAGAGTTTGGAGTCGCTCGGTGTGCATCCAAATTGCGTTACTGCGATAGGGTTCGGTAAACAAGTAGACAATAGTGATGGGATTACTGTTCGGTATTCGGTATTCTGGACACAGAATTTTATGTACAATGATACGTAGATACATACAACAGCGGATGCACGCAACGCAACTTCATATATACTAGCTAGGCTACGTTGCGACTTCGACACATAAAGTTCCATCCACCTATAACTAAATAAGTTAAACATTGAGAATTGTACGAAAGGGACAGTGCAGTGTGTGACAAAATAAGAAATATGTATATCAATAATAATAGGTTATTAAAAAACAAAAAAATAGCACCCTCACGCATAGGATTTATGTCGCCGTTTCTATGTTCTAGTAGGCAACCGCCGCCTATACCTTGTGGTATAGGACGGTTAAATTGTGCCACACGAGAAAAGAAAGAGAGAGAGAGTAGAGAAAAAGAAAAAGAAAAAACTTTCTTGTCTCTGGTACTAGTACTCTTTCGTATTGCTAGACTTTTGATATTAAGTTAAAAAACAATAGCATTATAGAAAAAAACGTATCTATAGGAAATTATTTATTTGCATACGTTTACCAGTGTCTTTCTCCGGACTTTCAGTATTTAAATATCTGGACATCACTATTTCAAGCAGCTTGCACTGACAACGTTGACACAAAGTTTGTCCAGCCAAGCTGATACCAGCACAGGTCATGCATAGTCCATGCATCGACTAATGCAATTTAACATCAACCGTGTTCAGGACACTTGAATGTGTGGGTTGCTAAAGTGACAAATTTGCTCATTTTGTACGGGACTCAACTAATAGTTTATAATTAAGGTTTAATAAGCGTCGGTGGCTAAGAGGAATAGACTTCGACCACAACCAAGAGGTCGTGGGTTCAAATCCTGGCCAGTGCACCAATGAGTTTTTCGAAACTTACGTGCATTTTCATACCGACTGCTTTAACGGTGAAGGAAAACGTCGTGAGGAAACCTGCACATCTGATTTCTAGATCTGTATGATTGTCACGTTGCACATGTCCGAAGGTGTAAATCTAAATGCCCTACACGTGACCGCGGGTGATGCTAAGTGCAACACCAGGCAACCGCCGCCTATACCTTGTGGATAGGATGGTTAAATTGTGCCACACGATAAGAGAGAAGAGATTAAGATGCCAGTCCAAAACACTTCCGAGAGTACCTAATAATTACCCTGACTAATTTGTCAAAAGTGAAACGGACAGTCTTGTCAAATTAATATTGCTTGGTTTAGAAACGGGACTTCACTAACTTTGGAAACTAAACTACTGAAATAATTACTGTAACAGCGGCGGTATCCTTTCCTGTCAACGAAATTGAGTTCTAATTTGTCTTGTTTAATATTGTACTTATAATACGTAGACTTTGATTATTATAGGAAAAAAAACTCAAGTAGTTTTTGTACGTATATTATAGATTGTACGATTCGATGCGATCGGGGTACAAGATTGAATTTGAACCTGCAGAAAATCGTTTAGTTACCTACTTGGCATTTTAGGATGGAATTCTATAATTAGACTAGAATGTTATGTTAGTCAATGCTCGGGTTCTTAATCTTTGTAATTGTTTAGTATCAGTATGTGCAGAACATGCCACCCGTAATATCCTTTTAAGTTACTTGCTCAAAGGTTGACTGGAAGAGATCCCTTCCAGGGATAAGTCCGCCTTTGTACAATCTGTTACTTTTTTAAGCAAATTGTTCTGTTTTATGTTTTTGTAAAATAAAGAGATTACAAACAAACAAACTTGTCACAGTATTATTAGTTCAGTCGTCGTATACTGTGATCTGATCACTCTGCCCCTCTAAAAAAGGCAACCTAACCAAGCCACGGAACACACATAATATTCGCGTGTACAAACGTCATCATCATCAGCCGAAAAACGTCCACTGCTGGACAAAAGCCTCCCCCAAGGATTTCCACACCGACCAGTCCTGCGCTGCCCGCATCCAGCGGCTTCCCGCATCCCACAAACGTCACAATTTTATGTATTAGTACAGCTGTTTGAAACTGCGACCGAACGAGGCTAATGTAGTGTAAATGATAATAGATAACCTACTTCTCTATACAAATATAAAATATCTCCAGACAAATATAAAATAGGTACGTATTTCTCATCTCCAGCTGGTGTTCAAATTAGCTTAAACAAACCTTCTTTGGCACACGTTGAAGCTTTTTGTTCGGCCGACCGAGATCGCTTACCGAAGAGAGTGGATACAATCGTGAAAACAAAAAGCGATTTAAAAGCTTAGAGGATTTGGTCTGGGAATCGCGCGAGATCTGGCAAACAATGAAATGTGGTTTGACTGTGTTTTAGGAAAGTTTTATTCGGTTATCTGCTCCATGTAGGTACCTATTTGTTTTTGTTAGGTTAACTGTTTTTACGAAAACAAATAAATGTGTTTAGTTTCTTTAAATAATAATTAAACTTTGTTAGTTTGTTTGTATACAAAAAGTGCGTTTGAAACTTAAAGGGGTTTCTCAGAATCAAGTATAGAATACAGGAAAAATTTTGAAAAAATCCGATCTAAAATTTTTCTTCAATTTCCCAAACGAATTCTTGATGAATTCACTTTTCAGATTTAGCATAAGAAACTGAAAAAAAATGTATATACATTTTTTTTCAATATTTTTCCTTCATTCTATACTGAAGTCGAGTAACCCCTTGAAATTTCAAACGCACTTTTATTAACACCATTTATATTGTTTTTTTTTGTCCCTTTATATTGTATTTATATATACTTTTTTCTTTCTTCTACTCAAAAAACTGAAGACTTTCTTCGAAAGAATCCGTACAATCGGTGTAAAAAAAAATGTACTCTCAATTTTTTTTTCTGTAACTGGCTAAGGCATTATCTTATCCGATGATAAGTAGTGATGATGCAGAAAGCTGGAACCGAGCTTACCAACACATCAATACTATTAACCAGCGTATCAGTGATGTTCATATCAGGTTGAGCATATTGCATTTAAATGTACAGAGTATAAAATCAAAGCTAGAACAGTTAGAAATTTTTACTAATGAACATAAGATTGATGTGTGTTGTTTCAGCGAAACATTTTTAAAAGAGGAACATGTAGATATACTGCAAATTCAGGGATATAAAAAATCTGTGCACTATTGTAGAAAAGTGAAAAACCGAGGCGGTGTTGCAATCTACGTCAAAGACTCTATAGAATGCCGACCGCTGCCGTGGATATCGGATATGTCAATAGAAAGCCATTTTGAATGTTGTGGCATCGAAATAAGCAATTTGAAATGTGTGATAGTAACAATGTATAGAACACCAAATAGTAATTTAGATACATTTTTAGTAAACTTCGAATGTTTACTTCGCAAACTAGTTACAAGACATAGAAATAATTTCAAAAAAATAATTATTGCAGGTGATTTTAATGTTGACATACTAGAAAAGACAAGTAAAAGTGAATTATTTTTAAATATGTGCAGATCGTTTAAAATATATCCAACAGTAATGGTGCCTACTAGAATTACATCACATTCTCAAACGTGCATAGATAACATACTGACAAATATTAAACAATATAAAATTGATGTTACGGGCAGCCGATTATCTTGGCATTGTACTTATATGTATATGTATGCAATAAGCAATAGCTAATGGCTTGCACTTGATTTTTATTGAAATTGTTTAAAATGTGTTAGACTATATCTAACGTTAGAGTGAGACAGTATATATGTCGCCAGTAGTCGCACTCCTCTAATCGTTAGAAAGGGATAAAAGATATCTTGTGTGCTATTACTGCTCTAGCAGGGAAAATTGTTAAATGAATGAATAGCTCTGTAATTACGATAGTGTCATTGATGTAACTTTGTATGTATGTCCAGCTTGTTAGCGCCCTCAGTATTTACATGTTTTTTGTTTCGGGCGATAGCTAGTTTTGTTGGTATTCACTTTGTTCGTGAATTTGCTTATAGAATTGTTGGTTTTACTGTTTTTAGGGTTCAATGTCCAATGAATGTTTGTATTTGGTATTGTTTTATTGTAGAACGTAGGGAAGTCTATTAGGTGGAATAAAGTTTGATAAGTAGACGTTGTTACTTTTGGAAATAATTAGAAATGTGTGTGTAACTTTTACAAAAATATGTCTTTTTTGTATGTATTTGTGAATTTATAAGAATGTTGGCGGTATGTAGCCTAAGTAAGTATTGTTTGTATAATTGGAGAATGTTGTCAGCTTGTATAATGTAAAGTTGGACTGTATTGTATCGAGTAGTTTAGGAGATATGAAGAGGAAATGGAAACCTCAAAAGGGAACTTTAGGCCGAGGCCAAGTGAGGGCCTGGGGGTCGCCTTTACAGCATTGCCAAGGGGTATAAAATGAAAATTAGGTTTTTTTAGATAATTGCTCGAAATGTTATACTACCTTCACGTATATCGTATAGATCGTTATAATAAGTCATAGTGTTATTCGTAGTAATTCAAATAGAAAGTTCAGCTTCTCCATTGTCTCGATTGTGTTATTACTTCTTCGTGTATTCTTTGAAAGTGTATTGTGTTTGTTAACTTGAAGTGTTGTTTAGTACATTGGTACTTAACTTGTGTTGTGTTGTTGTGAATTAAATTGTGTTTATACCTTGTTACTTTGGTGTTTTCGTGGGCTTGCCTGAGAGTCTTCTATCCTATTGAACCACCCTATGGTGAATGTTTAACTGTTGTGTACCGTTGTGCTAGGACGTGCGCAACAGTTTGGTCCTTCAGATCCGGATAGATAAGACACTTATAAGTTACCATGTCGAGAGTAACGAGGAGTGCGAAGAAGTTGACGGAGGAGCAAGCTGAGCTCACTAAAGACGACTTGGGAGATGTGCCTGCGGACTTGGAATTGTCGGTGGATGCGGACGGGGCGGCGGCCTTGCAACGAACGATTCCGCCGTCGTCATCGCTCGTGCCCACTCTTCCGCAGGGACGAATCATTGATCATCGGGATCAGAAGGAGCCCGATGAAGTCGATCTTCAACATGATCAACGGCCGCCACCACTGCGGATACCCGGTGACCCGGAGGGCAGCGTGCTGGTTGATCCTCGTGGATTCGTGCGACCACATCAACCGTTCGATGTGAAGAGCACCTTGGGTAGCCATGCTTCTCGCCGCAGCCATAGAATGGCCTTGGATGCACAGCGGCGAGAGCTAGAACTGGAAATGGCTATGGAAAAAGCGAAGATAAGGGAGGATGAGCGACTGTTGGAGTTGCAGCTAGCGAAGGAGAGAGCAAAGACAAGGGAGGATGAGCGACTGTTGGAGTTGCAGCTAGCAAGGGAGAGAGCAAAGACAAGGGAGGATGAGCGACAGTTGGAGTTGCAGATAGCGAAGGAGAGAGTGAAGACACGGGAAGATGTCTTACAAAAACAGTTGGCAGCTAAGATGGCCAACATTGAAGCTGCAGAAGCTGCAGCTGATGAAGAAGCTGAGGAACGACGCTCGCTGACGCAGGTTGCGACAAACCAGCGAGTGGAAGAGTGGCTGAGTCGAACGCCGCGTATGGAAGAGGTGCCTCGTGAACGTGGACTGCCGCGCCCTTCTGCCGCCGATGTGAGGTTCGACGATACGCAGCCGCGTGCATCGACGCTAACGCCGAGGAGGGAGCGGTCAGAAGAGCGCTCTCGTAGGCGGACTGAGGGACTGGATAAGTTAGCGGATGCGATAATAGGTATGTCTAGGCCTAGACCGCGGCAGACATACGAGTTACCAAAGTTTGATGGTAACCCAGCTGACTGGATCACATTCAAGCGCACCTATGAACGCTCAACGGAAATATACAAGTTTGAAGCGTTCGAGAACATGGCAAGGTTGCAGCAAGCGGTTGTGGGACCAGCGAAGATTGAAGTGGAGGATATTTTGAGAGGTGCAGGTGATCCTCAAGAAATTATGTGTACTCTTGAGGAAGTATTCGGTCACCCTGGTGCGATTTTGGATTGTGTCTTAAGGAAGATTAAGACTTTACCGCGTGTGACCGAGAGTGGCAAGGAAATGCAAAAGTTTACTTCAGTTGTGAGAAATTGTGTGTCATTGCTGAAGAACATCAAGGCTGATGGGTACTTGAATAACCCTCAACTGGTGTGTGAGATACTGAACAAGCTTACGCCTCTCCAGAAGCATTTATATAGTGAGTTTTTAAAGTGCAAAGACAATGTGTGTAGTGTGGACTTACGTGTGTCGCCAAGCTTGGACATTTTACTTGAATTCTTGGTTGAACGCTCGCGATCGGCATCGTTTCTGGTAGCCATGAACATGGCTGCACCCTCGGTTAGTGCGACTTATAACGCACCGCGTCCGCGAGTGTTACCTGTACATCGTAATGTACACAGAGTCGCGTCTCTAAGCTCCGCACCGGTTGCGTCGAGGAATGCACCGCGAAATGTAAGCTCCAGAGCAATAGCGTCAAGGAGTGTGCCGCGAAACGTGAGCTCCGCACCAGTAGCGTCGAGCAGTGCGCCGCGAGTAATGTGCGCGATGTGTGATGGCAATCACGTGCTGCCAGTGTGTAGAAAGTTTATAGCTCTGGACAATAGTGAACGGTGGAACGTGGCCAAAGACAGTAGACTTTGTTTCAAGTGTTTGTGCACTCGGCATAACCGGGAGTTTTGTCGGGCGAAGCGTTGTGAACAGTGCAACGCCCCTCATCATACGCTACTCCACTTCAATGGTGGGCCGGCTGAGGAGCGCCCACCCGAGTTGACGCCCTCGGCTCCTGAAGCTGAAGTGAAGCGGGCCTTTAGTGTCGGAGGTGTGTGCACTAAGGCCTTGCTGAAGATGGTGCCAGTCTCTATCAAGAGAGACAACTGCGTGACACAGACTCACGCCTTGTTGGACGATGGTGCTACAGTGTCACTAATGGACAGTAGCTTAGTGACCAGTGATGTTGGTGAGCCGTGCCCGCTCACAATAGTGACCGCGAACGGACAAAGGGTAACGGACAGTGAATCACGGAAAGTGAACATTAGTGTTTGTGGACCTAATGGACTGGAACATTGTGTGAATGTGCGTACTATGGCTCATTTGAATCTGCCTACTCAAACTGTACCAGTGTCAGTGTATGAGAATGCTCATCTTGGTGATTTGTGTGACACCATGGATTGCAGTGAGGAACGCAATGAGGGAGGGGAGACGAAGCCGCTGCTGCTCCTGGGCCAGGATAACTGGGAGCTCATCGTTGGCAAGGAGATCCGAAGGGGTAAGTCCGGTCAGCCGATCGCTTCTCTTACTCAGTTGGGATGGGTAATCCATGGCCCCTTGGGATACTGTGCATCCACTTCCCCTGATTGTGAAACAGTCCATTGTACAGCTTTAGTTAATAAGAGTAGGTTAGATAGGGATTTACATAGTTTAGTTAAGGCACAATTTGAATTAGATAGCATAGGTATAGCTGAGGTCGAGCGCAAGAACGCGGATGTTGAACGAGCAAACATGATTTTAGAACGCACTAGTCGCCGGATTGAAAGTGGATGGGAGTGTGGTTTGTTATGGAGGGATGAAAACCCTACCTTTCCTGATAACTATAATCAGGCTTTAACGAGGTTAAAGGAAATTGAACGGCGCATGGATAAAGATCCGTTATTTGGCATGACATACGAAGCTCAGATCGACAGGCTTCTGAACGAGGGTTACGCTGAAAAGGTACCAGATGCATGGGAAGTACACCCTAAGTGGTACTTGCCTCATTTTGGAGTAGTGAACCCTAATAAGCCTGGAAAGCTTCGTCTGGTATATGATGCTGCGGCTTCTTATAGAGGGGTTTCGATGAATTCGAAATTGCTCAGCGGACCCGTAATATTGAACTCGCTATTCGGTGTGTTAACGAGGTTCCGATGTGGTAGGATCGCCGTCAAAGGTGATATACCTGATATGTTTTTGCGTGTGAAAATTAGGGATGAGGATAAGGGGGCTCAGTTGTGTTTATGGCGCGGGCAAGAACGAGATAGACGCCCAGATCTCTACGCCATGAACTCCATGATATTCGGAGCCACATCCTCGCCTTCGATGGCGATGTGTATATCGAATAAGAATGCTAGGGATTTGGCCGACAAATACCCTAACATTGTAGAGCCTATTGTGAATGAACGTTGTGTTAATGACTATTTGAATGAGATATTTGATGAGCCTGTTGTGGATGAACATTGTGTGGATGACGGTTTGAACGAATTAGGATTAGATGTAGATAATATTAACTGGACTGATTCGCAAACGGTGCTGAGGTGGATAGCGTCAGACTCTAGGGACTATCAGAGTTTTGTTTCGCACCGTCTGAGCGAAATCGAATCAGGGAGTGATGGAAGCGATTGGCGCTGGCTTGCATCGGCGGATAACCCGGCCGATGAAGCGACCACGTTGGGCTGGCCTCGGGAAAGAAGCATGTGGTTTTCGGGGCCCCCCTTTCTGCGTGATCCTCCGCACCTGTGGCCGAACGCAGTCACCGAGGAAGTGCCTCAAGTTGACCTTGAGCTGAAAGTCAACGTGACAGCTCAGGTGCAGGAGCTTCTGATCGATCATAGGCGGTACTCTGCATGGGAACGAGTGATGAGAGTAACGGCGAAAGCATTGGCTTTCGTCAGTAAATGCAGAGGACGGAAGATTGACGCCTTAGAACAAGATGATCCCAGAAACATGGAATGGGTATTGAAACCTCCGGCAGCTCCTCGCATGGGAGGAAGTTGGAAGAGACTCGTGCGCTCGATAGAAAACGCGCTTCGAGTCACTTTGCGCCAGAAGGCGCCTCGAGAAGAGGCCGAGCCGACTGTTAACAGCCGGCCGCTCAGCTGCGTACCAGAGGAAGACACAGGAAGTCCCACCGTCCTCACGCCGAACCATCTCCTGATGGGGACGGGACCGGGCGCCGCCTCATTCGAGCCGTCGTGTTCGGCGGACTTGAATGTCCGTCAACAGTGGAGGCGTGCAAACGCACTGGTGGATGTCTTCTGGCATCGATGGCGGCGGAAGTATCTGCCGTCGCTCCAGCGACAAGTGAAGTGAAAGTGACTCAGTGAGCGTGTAAGTAGATGATGTGTAGTCATTTGCAATGACTCACTCACTGCCACGCAATTAGTCGCCTAAGGGGCAAATTTGTAAAAAAGTGAAGTGTATCCCGATAGAGACGGAAAAGTGCGTGTGGTAGTTGTTAAGACTGGTTACGGTGTATTGAGACGACCGGTAGCGAAAGTCATCGTGCTGCCCACCGCCGATATTGTCCTAGGATAATTTTGTATTATATAAATGTATCCTCGTACGGGGGGTGGAATGTTACGGGCAGCCGATTATCTTGGCATTGTACTTATATGTATATGTATGCAATAAGCAATAGCTAATGGCTTGCACTTGATTTTTATTGAAATTGTTTAAAATGTGTTAGACTATATCTAACGTTAGAGTGAGACAGTATATATGTCGCCAGTAGTCGCACTCCTCTAATCGTTAGAAAGGGATAAAAGATATCTTGTGTGCTATTACTGCTCTAGCAGGGAAAATTGTTAAATGAATGAATAGCTCTGTAATTACGATAGTGTCATTGATGTAACTTTGTATGTATGTCCAGCTTGTTAGCGCCCTCAGTATTTACATGTTTTTTGTTTCGGGCGATAGCTAGTTTTGTTGGTATTCACTTTGTTCGTGAATTTGCTTATAGAATTGTTGGTTTTACTGTTTTTAGGGTTCAATGTCCAATGAATGTTTGTATTTGGTATTGTTTTATTGTAGAACGTAGGGAAGTCTATTAGGTGGAATAAAGTTTGATAAGTAGACGTTGTTACTTTTGGAAATAATTAGAAATGTGTGTGTAACTTTTACAAAAATATGTCTTTTTTGTATGTATTTGTGAATTTATAAGAATGTTGGCGGTATGTAGCCTAAGTAAGTATTGTTTGTATAATTGGAGAATGTTGTCAGCTTGTATAATGTAAAGTTGGACTGTATTGTATCGAGTAGTTTAGGAGATATGAAGAGGAAATGGAAACCTCAAAAGGGAACTTTAGGCCGAGGCCAAGTGAGGGCCTGGGGGTCGCCTTTACAGCATTGCCAAGGGGTATAAAATGAAAATTAGGTTTTTTTAGATAATTGCTCGAAATGTTATACTACCTTCACGTATATCGTATAGATCGTTATAATAAGTCATAGTGTTATTCGTAGTAATTCAAATAGAAAGTTCAGCTTCTCCATTGTCTCGATTGTGTTATTACTTCTTCGTGTATTCTTTGAAAGTGTATTGTGTTTGTTAACTTGAAGTGTTGTTTAGTACATTGGTACTTAACTTGTGTTGTGTTGTTGTGAATTAAATTGTGTTTATACCTTGTTACTTTGGTGTTTTCGTGGGCTTGCCTGAGAGTCTTCTATCCTATTGAACCACCCTATGGTGAATGTTTAACTGTTGTGTACCGTTGTGCTAGGACGTGCGCAACAATTGAAGTACTAGACATTGGCTTATCCGATCACACATGTCAAATTATATCTCTTCCATGTAGCCTGAGCTACACTGAACAATACTGGTATACTTTTAAGAGATACTCCGATCAAAATGTTGAAATATTTTTAAATTATCTAACACAAATAAATTTTGCAGATGTGTACAAAGAAATTGATGCAAATAAGGCATACAATATATTTATAGAAATATTTAGCTTGATCTATAACCTGTGTGTACCAATAAAAAAGATTAAGATAACCTATAAAAAAAACTTAAAATGGAAAACGAAAGGTATAGCTGTAGCAAGTAAAAACAAAAGACAACTGTATTTACAAACACGAAACAGTAACTGTGCTTCTGCTGAAAAAAGATATAAATGCTATTGTAAAATTATGAAAACAGTAACCAAACAATCTAAAAGGTTGACTAATATTAAATATATAAACCAGAGTTCTAACAAAAGTAAGGCAACTTGGAGTGTCATAAAAGAAAATACTTCAAAAACTAATACCATCAAGGAAACAATAGAACATATAAAAAAATATGATCTCGATATAGTGGAACCGTTAGAGATAGCAAATACACTAAATGACTATTTCATTAATTCTAACAACCATTTACGCAGTAAGAGCCACAATACATATAGACCTGTTACACAAGCCAACATGAACAGCATGTTTATTACCCCAGTTACGGTTTCCGAATTAAAAAGAGTTGTCAAAGGGTTAAAAAATAAAAAAAGCACAGGACATGATGATTTACCGATGAATATAATAAAACAAAGCATAAATTACATAGCAGAACCTCTAACCCATATAATAAATTTGACTCTCGAAACTGGCGTTTTCCCGGATGATTTAAAAATTGGATTAATTAAACCAATCTTTAAAAAAGGATCAAAAAGTGACATAAATAATTATAGACCCATAGCATTACTGTCAAACTTCTCAAAAATATTTGAAAAAATTATATACAATAGGATGATATCATTCCTTAACATGAACAATATTTTAAACTCTAACCAATTTGGATTTCAGAAAAACAAAAACACTACTTCAGCTATCTTCAAAGTTTTAAAATCGATTTGGTCCGAAATAGAAAATAAAAGAACTTGTATTGGATTATTTTTGGATTTATCCAAAGCTTTTGACTGTGTATTACACAAGACATTGCTAAATCAATTAGAAAATATTGGCATCCGTGGAAACGCATTAAAACTTTTTGAAACTTATCTCACTGGTAGAGTTCAAGCAACAGTTATCGACAAATACAACAAAACGACAAAAACTATTGAAAAAATTTACTCTAATTATCAAAGAATTATCCTTGGCGTCCCTCAGGGTAGTATCCTGGGGCCATTGTTGTTCCTCATTTACGTTAATGAGTTGCCCTTAATTATCAGCCACTTGTGCGTAATGTTCGCTGACGATGCCACTATATTTATTCCTAAAAATGATCTTAACAATTCTGAATTTATTACTGAAATCTATACCACAATTAATACTGTAATGAAATGGTTGGCATCCATAAACTTAAATGTAAATCTAGAAAAGACAAAGATTGTAGAATTTCGAAATTATAAACGTTTACCGCTACAACTTAAAATTGTAATTGACGATAAAACAGTGGAAGTTGCTAAAGAAATTAAATTTTTAGGTATAACATTAGACAGTTATTTTAATTGGAAAGGACATATAGAAATAATTAATAAAAGATTATCAAGCTACTGCTATATGCTGTCAATTTTAAGTAATGTGACTTCTGTAGACGCTGCCAAAAGTGCATATTATGGTTATGTCTATTCCTTGTTGACATACGGAATAATATTTTGGGGAAACTCTGTGAATGTCCAGTCTACTTTTGTGCTACAAAAAAGATGTCTTCGAATTATATTTAACATGCATAATACAGAAACACTAAGAATGATATTTGTAGAGCAGAAATTTCTAACATTGACGTGTATTTATATACTAGAAATTTGTTTATTTATGAGAAATAATAGTGAGTACTTCAATAAAAAGGATGAAAGGAACAAACACCTACGGTCTCAATATAAATATAATTTGTGTTCTGTGGTAGCGAATACTGATATATATAAAAATAGTTGTTTTGTAAACGGAATTAGAATATATAATAAATTACCTAATTTTATTAAATCACTTCATGGTGTACAATTTAAAAATCAACTTAAAGAGTGGCTTATAAAGAAATGTTTTTACAATTTAAGTGAATATTTTGGTAATTTATAAATGTTATTTGAATGTTGTACGTCCGAAATGGGCAATCTGTTGAAACTGAATATTCTATGTAACATCTTCTGTACACAGTTTTACAATAAAGATTATCTTATCTTATCTTATTATCTTATCTTTGGCGGCAAGACTTAGATAGTGATGGTAGCTAACTCAGATAATGTTCTACCATCAACCAAACCGAGTCCTACAAAGTTGGTCCCCGGCGGGTATCGAACGCAATCTCTTCATGTGAACTAGAGTGTGTGCCACTAGACCACGGAGGCGGTTAAACATAATCAATTTGTATGAATTTTTTTAATCCTTTGATTGCATGGATTCCTTGGGATAAGTTGAAGTAAAGCCCCGTTTACATTGGTCAAGTACACTGGTAAGTGAAGTAGAAAGTAGAAGTACATTGCTCGTCTCGCAACTGTACTCTTCGAAAAGTATAGTTGCGAGAAAGCAATGGACTTCTACTTACTACTTGTTCACTACTGTACTTGACTAATGTAAACCGAGCTTTAGCCATACTTAAATAGGATCGAAACGAATGAACATAAATTAACAAGTATTAATTACTTTTAGTCAAGTAAAGCTTATCAGTGTAAAAATACTAACCTCCGTACAGTTTTTTTTACTTGCATAAAGTTCCATAAGTGTCGGCTCATTCATTCCAAAGAACTTTTGACAGGCAATAATTTTGAGAAAGAAACAGAAGTAAGAACTAAGAAAGCTAGCAGTGTACGAGGACATTATACAGTATGGGCACTCCCTGCCGCTCTCTGAAGGCTACCTCACCCCCCTGTGTGACTTCTCAGCGACCAGTTGTTATAATGCGTTTCAACAAATAGTTCCTATGCCGTTATGTTGGCAGCAATGTTTTCCACGCACACTACATAGAACTCAGACACACACTACATAGAATGCAGACACACACTAACAAAATCGGTACAAGAGTCTTCGCGTGTTGATGTCGTTGATAGACAGTGGTGCCAACATAACGGCAAAGGAACTATTTGTTTAAACGCTCTATAAGAGATTGGAAAACCAAAAATATTTTTATTTTTATAAGGATGGTAATGGCTCCCAAGGCTATACAGCCTTCTCTCGTTTATACAGTATTCACTTCATTAAAAATGTCTATTGTAAAAGCGCGTTGTTTATGTTCATATCTGTCGTCAAAAGTTCTACTGCTTTCGGAAATATCAGTTGCTAAAAATTTCAACATAACAAAAATAAGTGTAACCTAAGACAAGGCGGTATGACCAAGAAGCCTTAGCCTAAGCAGTCCTAGATACACACACATTAACACGTGTACAGACATGGACAAGTGTCAAATTTCTACGTAATAACGCGAAATTTGTATGAAGAGTCCGGGGTGTGAACGCTAGCAATACCCTCAAAGGTAATAAGTATGAACACTAGAACATAAAATATAGGGTGAGTTTAAATTAGTTCTTGATACGAAAGGCTATGCATGTGCTCATGATAACAAACAACTTTCCCTAAGGAACCGATAGTCAAATCACAAAAAAAAATTTGGACTCTTCATACAAATTTGGCCGCTCAGTTGCTAGATTTGTAGCACTTGGGGAAAGTTGTTTATTATCATGAGCACATGCATAGCCTTTCGTATCAAGAACTAATTTAAACTCACCCTGTATAATAGTCCACCAAATGTGACCTCCTCCAGATTTCATCCTACAAAGATAATATCCCGATATTTATAACCTCTTCATAAAGGCGGACGGCACGTGTGGAGAATGCGAACTGTACTTTTTGTTGACTGTACCGTCACAGTAGGAAATGACCCTTAAGTGCCTTTGACTTTGAGGTTCTTATTTTATACTAATAGCAGTTTGTTTTAGTGTTACGATTGTGGTGTTTAAGCGAAAATATTGTATTTGAGTTATTTCAAAAGACAGTTTATTTTTAACCAACTTCAAAAAAAGGAGAAGGTTCTCAATTCGTCGGAATCTTTTTTTTTTATGTATGTTCACCGATTACTCAAAGACGCCTGAACCGTTATTTTTGTTTAAAAGGTACTTCACAGGTGGTCCCATATAAATTTTATCGAAATCGATTCAGTGGCTTTTGAGAAAATCATAGCAAAATTGGAGTTGTTGCGATTGAAGTCGGTTGTTTTTAACGTATTCAGCGTGGTCAATTATATACAGACATCATACAGAATTTATAAACCCAGTTATAAACCCACATTGGTTCCATAGCACAGGGTATCCTAGTTTGGTACCAATGTAATCCTTAAGTCGTTATATATATAAGTACATTAAGTAAACTAATATATAATAAGTTACATAATTGTATAAATTGTATCTGTTTATAAAATAAATTTCATTTCATTTACATGGCAAGTCACTATAATACACAATAATTACAGCATACTACATTCAGTTGCAATGTTTAGACAAATACATGTTTATCTTACTATGACTGGCAATAACATAACTGTTGTTATTGGTAATAACATAAAACTGTTACTTTTACGTTCATTTTCACGTCAAAATTGTGTTTAGTTAAAGAGATAAGTTGTATAATGTCTGTCTGTATGTATACGTATGTATTTTTGTATTGGCGAAGAAATTCGCTGACTCTGATTGAGATGCTGATTGAGATTTTACTATAGCACTTACGTATTTTTTTTAATCCACAGTTGGTAAGCCCTTGGCATCATCTCACCTGATGGTAACTGATGATGATGTTGATAAATGGAAGCGGGCTTATCAAGATTCCCCAGCGCGATGGGGAACTGGCTGCCTCCATTTTTAATTATTTTTTAATAACTCAAATCTTACTTTTTATATGACCGAGAAAAATCTATCTTCATGAAAGTGAGGTCTAGTCAGTCTGACTTTATTATTTCATCTGGTATGGGGCCGATCAACACTACGTCTTTTTTTATGTGATAGGTGACAAACGAGCCGACGGATCACCTGATGGTAAGCGATTACCGCCGCCTATAGACACCCGCAACACCAGAGGAGTCACAAGTGCTTTGCCGACCTTTGAAATGGGATGGGGGATGGGGGGAATGGGGGGGGGGGAGGTTGGGTCTCCGGTACCCTCACTCACTCGGCGAAACACAACGCAAGCGTTGCTTCACGCCGGTTTTCTGTGAGGCCGTGGTATCACTCCGATCTTCCGGTCTGCTTGATTTTTAAACAATACTTATAACTTTTTATTATCATACAAACAATATACATACATAACAGACGATTCCATTTAAATGTTATATACTAGATAGATAGCACTTGTCTTATAAGAATCTAGAAATAGTCTAGTAATAGTTTACCTTCGTCTCAATGGAAACTGATTGATTATGTCTAGACTAGTTGAAAATATTCAATATTTAGGGAGGGGTGAAAGACATTATAATAAGATTTTGTTTAGACATGTAGCACGGGAGCATAGACAGAGTGAATTTTGAAAATGAACAACCTTTTAAACTGTTCATTTAATTTGTTGTGCAATAATTATAATGTACTCATAGACAAAAAAATCGGCTCAAGATTTGTTGCACGACTTTTGGAAAATTAACTCAATCTAGCAAAAAAAAAAAAACTAAACCAAAAGTTCAAAAACTGTGTGTTTACTATTTAGTATTTTAGTTTGGTGGTTTTCTAGTTTTTTGTCTTTAGTGTTTAGCAGTTTTGTAGACTGAGTTGTTTTTTCAAAAGTCGAGCAACAAATCTTGAGTCGATTTTTTGTCCACCAGTGTACTTCAATCGTTACGAAAACAGGCGTTAAAAAGAGGAAAGCCATTCAGGAAATTCTTGGAAAAGAACTGACATCTAGTAGGTTATACGACTGTTCTAGAATATTGTTTATCTTTTTAAATTATAAGACAACCTATAACATGCTATCGGTGGCGCAGCGGGTAGTGACTCCGTCCTCCTAACCAGAGGTCGTGGGTTCAAATGCTGGCCAGTGCACCAATGAGTTTTTCGAAACTTATGTGCATTTTCATACCGACTGCTTTAACGGTGAAGGAAAACATCGTGAGGAAACCTGCACATCTTCTAGATCTGTATATGATGTTCGAATTGCACACGTCCGTAGGTGTAAATCTAAAATGCCCTACACGTTACCGCGGGTGTTGCTAAGTGCAACACTAGGCAACCGCCGTCTATACCTTGTGGATAGAACGGTTAAATGTGCCACACGATAAGAAGAAGACATGCTATAAAAATCTATGATTTGCTTTTATTATACCAGTTTCAATCACATAAAGTTTTGTGCAATAAAAGTAGTCATACATATAAACAGAGAATTCAAATTAAAAGTTAGCAATGCTTCGTCGTCTCCGCCTCTAAGTCATAAAGTTTTCCTATTATTTTGATAAAACGCCCGCAGGTAAACTTCTGGAAAATTCGTCTTGCATTGCTAGATAAGATGTAATTAAGTTGGTGGTGTAGTTGAGACGTGCGTTGTGTGTGAGATAAACCTATCATAAACATGTTTACTCAAGAAACATTTCATCACATGTCAGTGTCAGTCCATCAAAAATAAAATTTCTGTCAATTTTAAAGGTGTGACGAAATCAAATCTTGACGAGACGAGATGAATAAAATCTGATTGGCCAAATAAGAAGCGGTCGTGGTTCATTTTGACTTGAAAAGTCGCGTCGATCACGCAGTTTAACATACTTTTTTCTTGATGCAACATTTTATAGATATTAAATATCCAAAATCTAAAAGAACAGAAGATCAAACGAAACCAAATATTTATCCTGGTTGGTATTCGAAGCAAAGATCCTTGGTTTAATCCAGCGCAGGAGCTAATACTGGGTGCAGTCTCTTGAAACGTCCTTTTAAAAGAGCGCCGATCGTTCACTGGTGCTGACCGCCATGACATTTTATATTATTTCTATAATTAAAAAACGATGTTACAAAAAACACGTCAGATTAATTTGTGGTTCATAAAGTAAAATTTCGTATAACACTACAAAGATAGACATACCTTGAATATTTTAGTTACAATCAACTGTCAAGGAGATCACTAAGGTCAGTAATTTAGTCCATGTTGTTAGTACTTAAACAGAGTAAAATAGATTCTAAATAAACACTATCAATAGATTCTTGGAAAACACTACTTCTATTTATTTACCCTCGACGTAATAGACAGGACTTGTAAGTTGAAGTCTATATGTATCTCTCTCTCTATATCACTATGTCACTCTGTAACATCGTAGTTCAAGAACGGATGGACCGATTTGAATACGGTTTTTTTTTATTGAAAGCTGGTTTCTTCGTGGTGATTCTTGACTATGTTTGGTGAAAATAAGTTCAGTACCATTCAAGTTATTCGAATTTTACGGGGGTCGGGGGGTGGTAACATAATGTTTTTTTCAGTTATTTGTGTCATTAAATTCTTTACGACATGGATCACAATAAGTCTGGCATACATTTTACATCTTAATTTTGTATACAGGGTGTAACAAAATTGATGTAGGACCCGTTAACTAAAGGATTCTACTCATCATACTGATCAACTTTTGTTCTACGACTTTGCTGAAATCACAAAAAGAAATGGGTCCTACACCAATTTTGTTACAGTCTGTATAAATAAAATATGGATTGAGTGTTATACCCTTCAATCCATTGTCACTTACCATCAGGTGAGATTGGAGTGAAACGCTCCCAACTCCCGAATTATGAATATACGATAAAAATATCAAAAAGTGAAGGCGGTGCTCGTATACGCTCGGCACTCTCTTAATTAAATGCCCACTCAAGTAATAAACTTAACATCAGTATAATACAATAATAAACATAATAAAGGAAGGTAAACAAAGCAATAATGTAATAACCTCTTCTCAATAGCCTATGCATCGCACGTACTACACAAAACGGTTATGAGTGGCTAATATTGCTAGCTTGTTAGCTTAGGACGGTGTTGACCCGACGAGTGCGTGATGGAGTGTTGTAAGGTCATTTGGGGTCATTGAATAAGCTTCTGTAGCAACAATATTTATATTGGATGGTGGGTTTTATGGTTGATTATGATTACTACTTTAAGAGCGTTACGCTCAAACGTCTTGCTTCTTGTTTAGGTAAATGGCTTACACGACTAACAAGTTAGTACGCACACACGCACACAGAAACAGTCTGTAATGTACGACCTAAATATCTTTTCTACAAACTAAACACATTATTTTATGATGAAAACTTCACAGACTTTGAGAAGATAATGGAAGATGCATTAGGGATTTTAATTAAAACAAATAAATACATTATCATCTGTGGTGATTTCAACGTAGATTTGCTTGAAAGAAATCTCTTTCGACTAGGTTAATTTGCCTCTTCAAATCTTTGGATTTACAGAACATATTCTTAGAACCAACTAGGATAACGGAGTCTAGCGCTACACGTATTGATAACGTTTTCTGTAATTGCAATTTTTATGATAAAAAAGTTTTAAATTGTTTAAAGTCGGATCACTGTGGTCAAATAGTTAGTTTTCCTGTACAAAAACTAAAAGAAGTAATTAAATTGCAAACAAGGGCTGTCACAGCTAGTAGCATAGAGAGATTTACAGATAAACTTGACGAAAACTTGCCAATACCAGACACATGTACATTAGAAGTAAATAGATTTTATAACGATATTTTTACCGTTATAGATAGGGAATTCAAAAACATTTTTAAACAAAAATCTATAACGATTAACCAAAAATTTAAATTTTGTGACTGGGCAAAGTAGAGAAAAACTATTTGAACTTTATGACAAAAAGACTTACGTGTTTGATGAGAATTTTATTAACTACGTTAAGAATTATTCAAAAAAATTTAAGAGGGTATGTTTAACTGCTAAATCTAATCATATAGCTAGAAAAATAAAATTATCTACAAATAAAGTAAAAACTGTATGGAATATTATTAATAGAGAAACAGGAAAAATAAAAAGTCGCGAACAAGTTTATGTACTAGACACAGATCATGGTAAAATTAGAGATCATTTCGTAATAGCTAAAGAATTTGAAAAATTTTTCACTAACATACCCGTAAAAACGACTGAAGCCCTTAATTCTTCGCCCGTACAAGCTCAAATTTTATTAGAGGAAAATGTTATGTCATGTTCTTCAGTAGGTATTTAATTTTAAAGAAATTGAGCCAAATGTTCTTGTAAAGACTTTTAAATCTTATAAATTGATACATTGATTGATTGAAATACAGAAGACCTCTGGGGATTATCAGATAGTTTAATCAGTAATGTAATACATATTTTAGCACCATATTTGGCTTGCTTGTATAAGTGGTGTATTCCCCGATCTTATGATATACAGTAAAGTACTACCTCTGGCAAAAAATCTGAACTGGGAAACTACAGGCCTGTCTCAGTGCTTCCTGTACTTACTAAAGTTTTTGAAAAAATATGTTAAATCAAATGGTTCAGCATTTCAACATGAACAATCATAATCAACAATTTGGTTTTGTCAAAGGGCGTTCAACAACAGATGCAGGAGTTGCTTTAGTACGCAATATTTATGAGGCATTTGATGAATCACAAAATGCAATAGGGGTATTTTGTGATCTATCTAAGGCTTTTGACTCTGTAGAACATCAAACCTTACTAATAAAATTGGAGCATTATGGCGTGAGGGATAGGGCACTCGGTCTCCTTAATTCTAATCTTGATAATAGAATACAAATGGTACAAGTCAAGGATGATAATTCTTCTGGGTCCACTGTGAAAATGGGCGTGCCACAAGGATCTATTTTAGGCCCTTTCCTTTTTCTAATGCATATTAATGACTTGCCATTCATGATGCAAAACCTTTCAAATATTGTGTTGTTTACTGATGATACTTCCCTTCTTTTTAAGGTGAGTAGAAAGACAATCGAAATTGACGAAGTGAACAACACTCTCTCTAAGTTACTAGACTGGTTTACTGCTAATAATCTGTTACTAAATGCGAAAAAACAAAATGCATCAAGTTTTCTTTGCCAAATGTTAAACAGACTGATAATAAAGTAATATTAAATAGTAACGAATAAGATTTTGTTCCTAGTACAGTTTTTCTCGGCATATAGATAGCACGTTACAGTGGGGCCCACATATTGCAATTCTAGCGGGGAGGCTTAGCTCGGCTGCCTACGCCGTCAAGAAAATAAGGCAATTGACAAATGTAACAACTGCCAGATTAGTATATTTCAGTTACTTTCACAGTATAATGTCTTATGGAATTTTACTGTGGGGACACGCAGCAGACATTGAAACCATTTTCATTCTAAAAAAAAGAGCAGCCCGAGCTATATACCAACTACGATCCCGAGAATCACTTCGAGATAGATTTAAGGAAATAAATATTCTAACAGTTGCCGGTCAGTTTATTTACGAAAATATCATGTAATACGTTCGTAAAAATCTAAACTTGTTCTTAAAAAAATGTGACAGACATAACCGTAATTTGAGAAGTAAAAATAATCTTGACATAGCTTTCTCGAGGCTTAGTAAGGTGAAAAAATCATTTGTGGGGCAGTGTGTACGCTTTTATAACAAAATTCCGAATGACGTGTGTGAACTACCAAAATGTAAATTTAAGAAACATATAAAACGCTGTATTTGTTCAATAGGATACTATAAGACTGTAGATTATTTGAATAATAATGACATTTGGAATATTCCTCCAGCAAAATGATATGACGTTTATAAGAGTGCTTAATGTACCTACGTAAAGAAATAAATAATTTTGAATTTTGAATTTTATTGATTTTTCTGTCATCGGGAATCGTAAATTACTCCGGCGTGTTTCTAGCGGATAAACGTTCTTAAGAGTTAAGCGTTTCTATCGTAATACCTGATCTTCTTCTTGTTGAGTCGACTGCAAACTCAGATAGAGTCCTCCTCTGGCCCAGCGGATAGCACCGGGCTAGCATCAAGTCCCCCCGCGAACCTGGTGATGATGATGAGTTTGCGGATGAAGTGTGTGAAGTGAACCGTGTGAAGCGACCGATTCCGATTATGGCAACCGCTTCGACTCCTAGTCGACTTGTTGGCGCCGGTGCTAATATAATTTGCACGGGAGTAATAAACTTCCGTGCGCGTTTACGGTACTACGCCTATTTTTAACCGACTTCAAAAAGTTCTCAATTCGTCGTAATCTTTTTTTTATGTATGTTCACCGATTACTCAAAGACGCCTGAACCGATTTGGAAAATTCTTTTTTTGTTTAAAAAGATATACTTCACAGGTGGTCCCATATAAATGTTATCGAAATCGATTCAGCGGTTATTGAGAAAATCAACAAAAACATAGCAAAATTGAAGTTGTTGCGATTCAGCGTGGTCAATTATCTTTATTATGGTATAACTGTATACAGGATGGGAACAAGTAACCCGCCAGATTTTAACCATCGATTCTAGTACCTATTAGAACATTATAAGTATCTTGTCGGAGTCGTTCGTGAAGTGTCAAGTTTTCATTCTCACTAGGGTAAGGATTCGTTCACAAGGAAGTACCATTGTTAGTTGATTTATTTTGTTCCACAAAATTAATTGTTAATATGGTAGTATTGGACCTAGACCTATGTTGATATAACATTATTTATTCGTAATACTATTAGAAATGCGTAGTAAAGTCTGGCAGGTTACTCGTTCTCACCATGTATATTGCAGTAGAGCCGCATTTAAACGTGTCTCTTTTATTTGATGTTATCGGTGGAATTTGAACATAAAACCTATTAAACTATTATTATTAATATTATTCAACGTTCTTGAATTAACTTTAATGGCAGCTGGTACCAACGATTTCATGTGCCTTGCAAAGGAAACGGTCGAGATAATTGCCACTAACAGTGAATCCCATGCCACAAATACTGATGTAAAAATTGCATATTTTATAAATATTATTATGCATCGATCGATTTTATTATCAATTATTTTCTTAGTTTGCTCGCTTTAACGAGTTCTGTTATATATCTCTGATTCGCAGCCTAAATCCGCTCCTGGAAAGTGCAATAAATCAAAACTTCTCGACGTATTCGCATCGCATCTTTGACAGCACAGAATTATTTGTTGGGAGTTGGTTGAGCTATGTTTGTGATAACTATGTGTATGTGCACAGATATTAATATTGCATGAGATGAGACCTGCATGTTTTGACATAAATAAAGTAACATTTTGCGAAAACAACCTTTATCCGCAGCGCATGAGAAAATGGAGCTTTAGCGCGCTATTTCTTTTCGAATTCACTTTTATAAAAATAAGGTAAATAAGCTAGAAACTAACTTCTAAAAGGTAAGCTTTATGAAAGGTGCACAAAAGATTTTAGTTTCAAAAAATATATATACGTTTTTATGGCGGATGTGAACATAATAATGTAATATCTTAGCAATATGCAACTATCTTTCAAACGGAGACATAAGCTATTATTATAGACAGAGGCGTCAAAGACAAAACTATCTACATAATCAGTGACAGCCAAGCTGCACTCAAATCTCTTGACTCCCACACAGTGGACTCAAGACTAGTGCTGAACTGCGTCAAGATCCTGAACAAGGTGGGTAGTGATTGTCTGGGTGCCAGGGCACGTGGGAGTGGAGGGGAATGTAAGTAAGTTAAAGACTTTATTGCTTTTAAACAAGGTATGTACATATAAATGTGATCTTAATAAATTTAATATAGAATAACTTGTTTAGCCATAAATATAGCATGCAAATTATATTACAGTGAATGTGGGTAGACAGTTTATGTAGTTTTCTTGTGACTTAAAAATTCATCAATAGAGTAAAAAGTGTTTTGAAGAAGCCATTCGTGTAAGCACTTCTTAAATCTGTTAAAAGGAAGATCTTTTATTGATTGTGGTATTTTATTATACAGGCTGATTGGTAATTCGACGTGATCCTTCAAAGGGGTTATACTAGAGGTCATTTGCAACAAATTACGTCCAGTTAACCAGGGGTCAAAAATTTATGGTTACTGAGATATTACTGTTTTTAGAATTTTTTGAAATTGTCTACCTTGTTACCAAAAACAATTATTTATAAAAAAAAACATTACACTGTTTATATTAAATTGATACTTTTTTAAAAGCTGACAAATGAGCGCTCGCTTTGATAAAAAATCCTTGTCCAAAACTCACATAGTCTCAAAAATAAACAGTCTTAAGTTGCACAAAAATATTATTTTGGATAAATTTTTAGAAAGCTTATGAAAAAAGTTTCTTGTTTCATAAGCTTTCTAAAAAGGTACAAATGTTACCAACTTCTGCACGGGATCGAAAAAGAAATCCAATAAACCAAACAAGTAACACATTTTTTCCATACATATACCGCACGGTGCCGCCTTCTCTTTTACTCATGTCGTGCGTGACTTGTGAGCTTAACATGATTCGATAATTTATAGCAATCTTCGCGACAGTTCGTGGACACGAACTCGCACAGTTTCCAACCAGATGGTTAGTTCGTGCGTACATAAAATCACAGTATTTGTTAAATAATAGTTGATATCCTTGTTAATTGACTAAAACTACGTTTAAACTCTTTTAATTTTGATATGCGTGGTTTTGGGAAGCTTCTTCAGCACGAACATAGAAGCGGTCGTGGCTCAGTGTGGCTTGCTTGGTCTCATCGATCACGCAGGTTAACTGACTACAGACACGGTCAAAACCTGGATGGGGTTTTACTGTTATTTGCATTTATTTCGACCGTTTCTGTGCTTCGCAAGGCATGTTAAGCCATTGGCAACGGCTGCTATCATTAGATAGTAGTCGTTAAGCCATGTCGGACGCGTTAACAAGGATATTAACTATTATTTAACAAATACTGTGTCTTTTCTGTCCGCACGAACTAACCGTCTGGTTGGAAACTGTGCGAGTTTGTGTCCACGAACTGTCGCGAAGATTGCTACAAATTATCGAATCATGTTAAGCTCACGAGTCACGCACGACACGAGTAAAAGAGTGGGCGGCACCGTGCAGGATATGTATGAAAAAAAAATGTGTTACTTGTTTGGTTTATAGGATTTTTTTTCGATCCCGTGCAGAAGTTGGTAACATTTGTACCTTTTTAGAAAGCTTATGAAACATGTAATTTTTGTCATTAATATGTACGCCAAGTTCACTACATTTTTTTCTAGTAATACTCAATTACTTATGGAAAATTTATACAAAATAATATTTTTATGCAACTTAAGACCGTTTATTTTTGAGACTATGTGAGTTTTGGGCATGATTTTTTTTTCAAAGCGAGCGCTTATTTATCAGCTTTTAAAAAAGTATCAATTTAATGTAAACATTGTAATGTTTTTTTATAATTGATTGTTTTTGGTAACAAGGTAGAAAATTTCAAAAAATCTAAAAACAGTAATATCTAAGTAAGCATACATTTGTGACCCGTGGTTAACTAGACTCAATTTGTTGCAAATGACCTCTAGTATAACGCCTTTGAAGGATCACGTCGAATTACCAATCACCCTGTAGATTACGTGACCCCTCCAGTAGCAATTTTTCTTATAAAAGGTTGTGTTAGGAATATCGCTCATAACCAGCCTATTTCGATTTCTTTTTGCTCTGGCTCTGGTAAAATAATTTCTTGTAAATTGTGTAAAATGAGGAGGCGGATAGACTGGCAAGAATGGTATCACATGCCAGGATGCATGGACCAGAACCTGGGATCGGGCTCCCCAAGAGTACGTTAACAAAGGCATTAAAGGCACTGGCGGATGTAAGACACAGAGTAACATTGCAGTCTCTGAAAGGCCTTAAACACTCAAACATCTTCATCGGTGAAGTAGCCACAGGTGCGACCAAGTGCATTTGGAAGAATAGCCGGTCGCATGTCAAAGCCATGACAGGCGCGTTAACAGGCCACTACGCAACCAAGGCTTACCTTAAAAAGATAGGCTTGACGAATGATGCGACGTGCAGAGCCTGTGGTGAGGAAACAGAATCAATGGAATACCTACTGTGTCACTGCGATGTTCTAGCTAACAAGCGTATGTGCTTCCTTGGCAATGGTTACCCAACGCCGGAGGAATACAGGCACCTACCCCTTAGCGGAATCACTGCACTAATGTAACAAATCTTTGACTATGGATAGGTACAACGGTCTTAGGGATTGACACAAAAGATCCCTTTGGGTCGAAGTGTCACTATTTAGACAGCCTTCACCAACAAGATAATAATAGCTTTATTAATCGGCCCAAACCTGTCAATTTTTTCTACCACTTTTCAAATTTTGTCACCTGTATACGAAGAACTTTTATTCTTTACTAAACTTTTTTATCTCTTCGTGAGTTTTTTTCAATAATAATAAGAGGTAGGTTGAACTAGGTAATGCTCTGATTTCCTCCTGAATTGCATTGTTTTAGAAATAAAATACACACCGCATCACCAGGTGTATGGCAGGGTAGGACAGGAGTACGGTGCACAGTGGGTCAGAAGGGAGTGTCTGTGAACGTAACAAAATACTCGCCGTACCGCTAGGAGTATATGCCAAAGGTCCGGCCTGAGTTACGGTGGGTAAGCAAAGTAGGGATTCTTTATAATACTCTTGTGATAATAAAATCAACAGTTAAATTGATATAAAGATGATAATTATCAGACCAGATTACCATCAGTCTTTGTGTTACAAACATATCCTTTAGTATCAGTAATTGAGACACATATTATACTACAAATGACTAAATAACGCAGACGAACGATAAACTTTAACGTTTACGAGTTAGGTACGATGCGAATAAGTGTTAAGGAACGTTTCCACTGGGGGCATTGCAATAGGGATGACCATGTCATAATATGAGCGGAGTAAATAAGTAAGACAATTCATTAAAAACGATACCCTACATAAGATATTAAAAAAAATCTTCTATAAATAATAGTTTCTGGGCTCATTCAGTAAAAGAAAAGCTCCCAAGATCTCAATAGGAAAGCATCAGGAAAAACTCTGAAACTGAGTGTATCTAATCTTACTATAAATTGATCATAATTTTGGTATAGCGGTCTTTTTAATATTTTTATGTTGTACTGATCCGAATTATACCTCAAAAATGAGATGTCAGAGTAAAGTTAGAGTACTCTTATTCCAATGCAATCTCTCAAATTATCTGTTTTTTTTTTATTTCTTTTCTGGCCGTGGCACAACTGCTTAGGACTACTAAAAGGGAACGCATTCTTTTCAATCCCGTGCCACTACCGGTAGTCAAATATCGTCCAATCATCATCATTGGCCCAAC
This sequence comes from Coleophora deauratella, assembly GCA_958295455.1. NCBI lineage: Eukaryota > Metazoa > Arthropoda > Insecta > Lepidoptera > Coleophoridae > Coleophora > Coleophora deauratella. Next base: position 3,176,279 of record OY282409.1, on the reverse strand, counting down.
GCGTCCAACTGACGATTCAGTCCAATGACTACCCAGTGAAAACGGGCCTTTACATATTATTGTTGGAAGTAAATATAGCATACACGGGGATGTAAACATGATCGTACCTATTGATAACGTTAACGTCGTATTTGTTGAGCTGTCAGATGCCGTTTGAGAGGTTAGGTAATGAGATTATGTCTTTATTGTCTGTTTGTGCGGTGGGTGTCCAATATGGCCGTCATAACAAAGAAGGCCGCAACGTATACGGAAATCCCATGTAATTTGCGGCCTTCTCTCTTATGAGGGCAGAATAGTTTGATAGTTATTGTTGGAGGTTTCGTTGATAAGTGTTTAAACTGGGGCTTCTATTTATGAAACTGAACGCCTACCAGGAAATGTATGGTTATTTTTTTTACTTCTTGAATAATTAGACCCAACAACTTTGTACCTAATAGGAAATTAAAAAAAAAGTTTTCAGTCTCAAGAGGTTTCTCTTACAGTACAGCTCTACAGTTTAATTAGTTCGTTTGTGGTGAAATTACTAAGTACAAAGCGGTTGCCCGTCGATAGGACGGTTAAGGCGCGACGTACACTCAATCTGAGCAGGTTGATGCATGATAATATAATATCGACCGTAACACAACTCATTTTAAGTTGAGATCAGTGTGGGTACCATCGCGGCGGTTACGTCAAGGCCGAACGCAAAATTCTCGAGATTTCGATGTTTTTATTACTTTTCTTGGCTTTCAAATAAGTTTAAAAAAATCCGTTTAAGGTAAATTGAAGGTATTAAAATGGCCAATTTTTGTGTCTTGGTTTCAACGTAAACAAATATTGTGTTTCCGAGAGAATTTGCAATTAATGCAAAATACAGGGTTTACAGGATATTTTTTTCATTAAAGTTTTTGTGATTTTTATGATTCTGTTCAAGAAAATTTGTTTTTTATTGTTTAAAGTATGTTATATATTTTTTCTATGGTGATAGCTTTAACCATTATCTCAAGAATTTGACTTGAATATTGCGATTTGGGGATACTTAACGCCTTAAATTGTGCCACACGATAAGAGAGAGAGAGTAAAATGGGTTAAAGATATTTCTAAGCTTCCAGGAATTTTCTAGATATTTTTTCAGTTTCTGAAATATTTCAGAAAATAATTACTAGGTATATAATAATTATTATCTGCCTATTTGCTGGTGGACTGTGCAAGATTAAATCTCTCGATCCATTGTTACTAATCGAGTATCTTTTCACCAGACTACCAAGCGAAGAGTAATGTTTTAAAATGTGTTTGTATGTTCGTTTCATTGTTACTGGTTGACAGAATAGAGTGCGAGATACGTATACAAAACAGGAGACATTTTGTATACCGTCAGTTTTTTTTTTTTTAAATTGGTTACGTGATTTCGCATATCGATGCTGCAAGAAAACAACTCAGCTGCATTTTGTTCTAACTTACAGTAGTCCAACTACTTAGGTGTGAAACCTCAAATAAATCTGAACTGCCGTGTCCGAATCTCCACCATTTCCTTTTCCGGCCATTCTTCGCCCCATTTAACCTCGGAGCTGTAGTTCTTACCTAATTCACCCGCGTCAAATGCCGGCTAGTGGAGCCACTTGAAAGTGGTAGGGTGACCATGGGTTAAGGCATTCATAGAAAAAGACCTTATTTTTTTTAAATAATTAACTGTAACCCCCAAATCATGAACCATCCGACATCTTGTCCTTCCTGCCCTGCCACCTCTATGCGGGAGGACTTGATGCTGGCCACCGAAAATGCTATCCAAATGGCAAGGTTTTGGGAAGAGTCCATCTGATTGTACATCCCGCGTGGTAGGGACTTTGTACTAGGAAGAAAAAAAATATTGACGATTTAAAAGCATGTGTAAAGCATCTACTTAAATAAAAAACATTTTGAGTTTGAGTTTTGAGTTTGCCATTGACTCGACGAGAAGAAGAATAATAATAAAGTTATTCTTTAATCCATTGATTTATTTAATTAATATTGTGGTTTTCATGCCTTATAATTGAAATCAGATGATGTTTTTGCGTGAAGAGACTACGGTTAACGGTTTCTATGTGACAATAAGGGTATCGTGGTCACCCTCATCTAACTATACTTGAGAGGTGCTGGAGTGTCAATCTGGCTGTCGGCGGATAGTGCGGGATCATTGATCTTCGTAACAATCGCTCAGGTAGTGCTATACCTCTTGACATTTGTACGATCTATTTGATGAGGCTATAGGATATAAAGCCTTTGCTAATTGGTTGACAAGTTATTTAAAAAAAGTGACCTAAGGCTAAGGATCTTCTAAGACTCTTTGCTAGACTTTTAAAAGTGCTTAAAAGAAGAATATTTCAAAAATTATATTGCTAACTATTGAAAAAGAAAATCAAATCGCTGTTTTACAATTGCCTATCTATTCTATATAAAATATCCAAAAAGTAAAAGATTTGAAATGCAGCCAACCGGAAACTTTTATGAAAATTGTTTAAAAAACGAGTACGTACCGAATATGAATGATTCAGTTCGGATTTGAATCTCTTTGACCAAAAATCACGTAGATGCGTCATACATTTTATTCCCCATTTCATATTCGCTTTTATGTAGGAGCGAATTTTTGCTATATAAAGATTTAAGCACAATATACTCCATACGAGATAAAAGTAAAAGGTGTAGCAATTATTTAATAAGTTTGTTTTTTCTAAGTTTTTGGTAAAATCCTATATATTTTTTGCAGTTTTTTGGATAATCAAATCTGTGTTAGATTTTTTTTATTATCTAATGTAATGGTATGCAACTATATATAATTATGATCAGACTTATTTACACAAATTATGTAATAGAGTGTAAGCTTTTTATCCAAAAAATGTTTTGGAGGGAGTTTCTTTAGGCCCGACTTTCTTCTCTCTCCGCAAAGATCCGCAAATGTTGGGTATATGAGTTCCAAATCCAAGTATCCAAAAATATAACTTTCGAAAGTGTACAGTGATACCTACTTCGAATAAATATTATTTTGATTTTTATTTTTCCAGAAAATAATATTCTCTTTATACAGACAGGAAGGCTATTACAACTTCATTTTGTTCTAAGAATTCATTTAAATAAATTTATTTTCTGTTTAGGTTATATTGATTTCCTATTAATCAGATGAGAGCTCTTCTCTTGTATTATACAACAAATTATTTTTCAGTTAACGGAACAACAATAATTAATTGTAAGTATGTTTATTAATCAAGCAGCGTTTTAAAATACTTTTAATGTTTCATCTTTATGAAGAAAATTATTACAAGTATGTATTATGTTTAAAGTTCTATCTATCTATCTATCAGCCGAAAGACGTCCACTGCTGGACAAAGGCCTCCCCCAAGGATTTCCACACCGACCGGTCCTGTGCGGCTCGCATCCAGCGGCTTCCTGCAACCTTTACCAGGTCGTCGGTCCACCGATGTTTAAAGTTAAACGTCAGTAACCCCATTTCATAAAACAAATTATTTTCATATATACAGGGTGTATCAAAATTGGTGTAGGATCTGTTAACTGGGGATTCTACTCATCGAACTGAACAACTTTAGTTCTACGACTTTGCTCAAATCACAAAAAAAAATTAGACATTTCATACAAATTGATCAATTTGTTTTGCTATTTTTGTATGGAGAGTCCAAATGTTTTTCTGTGATTTGACCAAAGTCGTAGAGCAAAAGTTGTCCAGTACGATGAGTAGAATCCCCAGTTAACGGGTCCTACACCAATTTGGTATTCCTTGTATATTTTAGCGCAACGGTTAGCTGGCTGTGTAACTAAAGGTTTTATTTATAACCTACTAAATTAATATAGCCTTCAATTTAACACCCCTCTTTGGCGTAGGCAGTAGGCAGAACTAATTAGTTTAGCTCCATTAAAATTAAAAGTAAATCTTTTACAAAACATTAAACTTGATTCAGCATATTCATTTAAGTGTGTTTTTAAGTTTAGCCACGTTTCACTTAACAAATCTTTAGGGCTGTTTCCATTTGTGCAATTTATTTTGCTTTTGACTTATCATTGGACCTTGTTTTATATACTTACCAGATCTTATACAGTTAGTATGAATCATGAATACTATTGTTAAAAAAGCAAGCAATCAATAATCATTTGTTGTAGCTGAATAAGTGAAAGGTAAATTTTCTGCCATTTTTCCTATCAAATCGCGCATTCGTTTGTAGATATTATGAATTCTAACAGCGCAGATTAACGCATACATTCTGTATTTTAAGAGGATATAACTGTTTAAATTCAGTATTTCTTGTGTTTTAAATGATACAACGCAAATGCTTGTTTGTAAGTCATAGTTTATTTGTGACTTATTTCTATCTGACCCTGGTTTCGACTTCGTCTACGTGGACTTCAGAATTGGGTCCAGAGAGAAATAAAATGTAAAGCAGCGCCATCTAGTGACAAAGTAAAAGTTTAAGTTTTGAGCCATTCTTCCGGGAATTCTTGAGGTTTCCGGGATAAAAATCCTATAAGTATCCTATGTGTTAGCCGATCGCTTTATCTGTCTACCTACCAAATTTCATCCAAATCCGTTCATTTCTGGCGTGAAAGTGGAACAAACAAACAAATATCCATATTTTTGCATTTAGTGACATTTTACAAAATAAATAATCAGATAATTTCATCAGATATGAACCACAATTTGAATACATCCAGTATAATTTCTTGTAGTTTTAATGATAAAACTTAATTAAAAGAAATTAAGGTGCGCTAGTGTAAACTGCCCTTTTGCTGGCTAAACGAGTGCTTAATTAAGATTAGGCTGGAACGCCCTAATTGCTACAGCCTGCCCTTGAGGGCCCTAAAATAATTGTTAGGGATGGTAAATGGTAAAAGTTGTCATTTACACTTTTGTGGCCGTAGAATACTCGTATATGGGATATTTGCGTCGGTAAAAGTGGGCAAACAATATGACTTGTAGCTTGTAGACAAGCTAATAAAGGCACAATTTAAAATGTACAAAATGCTTATGTTAATATTCTATCTATCTATCAGCCGAAAGACGTCCACTGCTGGACAAAGGCCTCCCCCAAGGATTTCCACACCGACCGGTCCTGTGCGGCTCGCATCCAGCGGCTTCCTGCAACCTTTACCAGGTCGTCGGTCCACCGAGTCGGGGGCCTGCCCACACTGCGCCTTCCGGTGCGCGGTCGCCATTCGAGAACTTTACTGCCCCAACGGCCATCTGTTCTACGAGCTATGTGCCCTGCCCACTGCCACTTAAGTCTAGCGATTCTGAGAGCTATGTCGGTAACTTTAGTTCTCCTACGTATCTCCTCATTTCTGATTCGATCACGTAGGGAAACACCAAGCATAGCACGCTCCATCGCCCTTTGGGTGACTTTGAGCCTTCTTATAAGGCCCATGTAAGCGACCATGTCTCGGATCCATATGTCATCACTGGCAACACACACTGGTCAAAGACTTTAGTCTTGAGGGACTGCGGTATTTTGGACGTAAAGATATTGCGAAGCTTCCCGAACGCTGCCCAGCTATGTTAATATTAATATGGAATAAGTTTAAAGTGGGGAGTTCCCGGATTTTTTGCTTCTATATCATAGTTGAAACACATGTTTCCGTAAAACATGTGATTCCATTGAGAAAAAAGAAACAATTTTTTTTAAACTTCTGTGATTTTTTATTTAGAGTAGGAAAAGTCATTTTTCTTGTGAATTGCTTCTTTGAAATGTTTTACTGTAGATCCTTAAAAGTTAAATGTATGCTCGTTAATCAAACGTAAGGGTTGTCTTGTCAGGGACAAGTCGTGTAGGTATTCCTTAGGGAATGATGTATGACATTCAGAAAGAATTTTGATGTCTTCGTCGTAATATTCCTAGGCCACATCAATCTACTGAAGGAAAATACCTATTTAAGTAGCGACTTCGGTCTCTTGACAAGAAATCTGTGTTCGAAACCCTGGCCAATGGACCACTGACTTTTTTGAATATTACGCTTATTTACAATACAATATATACATCCCGATTACTTTAACGGTAAAGGAAAACACTAAGAAGGTGATCCGTTTGCTCGTTTGTCACCTATCACATAAAAAAAGAAGGTAAACCTGCACTTTGAACTACTAGATCAACTTATACAGGATGTTAAAAACGTGCGTTTGAATTTTTAAGGGGTTACTCAGAATCAAGTATAGAATACAGGAAAAATATCGAAAAAATCCGATATACAACTTTTTAGGGTTCCGTAGCCAAATGGTAAAAAACGGAACCCTTATGGATTCGTCATGTCTGTCTGTCTGTCTGTCCGACCGTATGTCACAGCCACTTTTTTTCCGAAACTATAAGAACTATACTGTTGAAACTTGGTAAGTAGATGTATTCTGTGAACCGTATTAAGATTTCACACAAAAATAGAAAAAAAGCGGCCAAGTGCGAGTCGGACTCGCCCATGAAGAGTTCCGTAGCAGCAAGTAACATAATATAAAAGTTCTTGTAGTTCGTTGTAGGTAAATTGCGGTTAACGATTTATGACGTATTAAAAAAAACTACTTACTAGATCTCATTCAAACCAATTTTCGGTGGAAGTTTGCATGCTAATGCACATCATATATATTTTTTAGTTTTATCATTCTCTTATTTTAGAAGTTGCAGGGGGGGACACACACACATTTTACCACTTTGGGAGTGTCTCTCGCGCAAACTATTCAGTTTAGAAAAAAATGATATTAGAAACCTCAATATCATTTTTGAATATGGGTTTGATGAAATAAATGTTTTTGAGTTTTAGTTCTAAGTATGAGGAACCCCCAAAATTTATTGTTTTTTTTCTATTTTTGTGTGAAAATCTTAATGCGGTTCACAGAATACATCTACTTACCAAGTTTCAACAGTATAGTTTTTATAGTTTTGGAAAAAAGTGGCTGTGACATACAGACGGACAGACAGACAGACAGACAGACATGACGAATCCATAAGGGTTTCGTTTTTTGCCATTTAGCTACGGAACCCTAAAAACAATAATTTTTTTTTCATCAAACCCATTCGTGTATCTTTGGATAGGTCTTCAAAAATGATATTGAGATTTCTAATATCATTTTTTTTAAACTGAATAGTTTGCGCGAGAGATACTTCCAAAGTGGTAAAATGTGTGTCCCCTCCCCCCCCCCCCCGTAATTTCTAAAATAAGAGAATGATAAAAACGAGATCTAGTAAGTAGTTTTTTTTAATACGTCATAAATCGTAAACCGTAATTTACCTTTCATTCAATCGACTCAAATATAAAAATAAACATTTAATTTCATAAACACAACGGACTACAAGAACTTTTATATTATGAAACTTGCTGCTACGGAACCCTTCATGAACGAGTCCGACTCGCACTTGGCCACTTTTTTGTTTTCCAAACAAATTCTTGATTCACTATTCAGATTTAGAATAAGAATCTGAAAAAATAATTCAAGACCAGCTTTTTAAATACTTTTCCTGTATTTTATATTTGATTCTTTCAAACGCACTTTTTTAACAGTATATATTTTATAACAGGTCTTGTTATACACGCTAGAGACTCGTAATTTTTTTAAATTAACCCTACATGCGGATGTCTAACTGAGATGTCTAACTGAAGACTGCAGGGGAAAAACGATAAATGTCAGTTCAAATAGAAATTTAAATGGTAGGTAATTTTAATTTGTTTTTCAGTCTAGTATCGAAATATGTAGGTAACAACTAGTATACAACTAATAAATTGGAGTCAAGCATTGAAATAAAAAAAAGTGAGACTGGTTGTTTTTTCTTATCCAAAATTTCAGTTTTAATTTATATAAATTAACCTTCAACTGACATTCCTTATTTTTCCTCTGTGGTCTTCAATTGTGATAAAAAATTAAAGAAACATTTAACATTTTGGTTTCTTTTGTTTTGTGTTTTTTAAAAACGTAACACTTACATATCGTTGACGCCGTTTATACCTTGTGATGGCGCAGTAATTTCTATGGTGCCACGCGATTAAAGAAAGGAATTCAATATACATAATTATGTAACCTACAAAAATAATAAAAATTATAAGTGATTAATTTTTACATATTCTCCATTTAAAAAAATATATATATAGAAAAAAGTTGAAATGTTATCTATTGCTATAAAAGTAAGAGAGATACCAACGCATATAAACATCTGTTTCCAAATCCGTATCGTATTTAAACGTTTCAAAATCGTTATCTAAGAGCTTCCCAATCACCCATTCTCTTGAGTTCTTTCTAATATACAGGATTTAGGTTTTAAACTGCTATTAATCAGTTAGATTGATAGCTTCTCTCCTCGGAGGATTATTGAGCTCACAAAGAGTGAGAGCCTTAGTACCTTTTCAAACGTTACGATAATTGTCGGTCCTATATTTGACTTTCAGTCAGATTTTCGCAATATTTAGTAGTTTCCACAGTATTCGTTGTTGTTTGTATCATTATATCTTCTTCTTTGATCCTAAAGTACAATAACTCCTTTAATTTCAATTTAAGGGTTGGGTGAAAGAGATCACTATCATTATTATTACCGTACTGTAGTTATTCTTTGACCCTTAATTACTAATTAATTATTAATTAAGGATGAATGAAAGAAATCTCTAAATAGCAACAATTTGCCTCTTTGCAATTTAGTTTTCTTTTTACAGTATATTAGATAATAATGTTTTATTCTTGACGTCACTGTTTGGACTACCCTGTTTAGAAAAATTAAAAGTTTTTACAGTAGCCGGTATACTATTGGAGCTCCATAGGTGCAAATAATTTGTATGTAAGGAAGGTTTAAACTTTTAACAAAAATATTTTAAATATCATATCATTTTGCTGGAGAAATTATCCAAATTTATTTTTTATTTTTATTCTTTGGTTGATGCTGTAAACATTCTTTTAAATCGATATTTTTTTTATTCAAATAAATAATCTGCGGTCTTATAATACCTTATCTTCTCGAACTTAAAAAAAATACAAATATTTAAAGCGTAAATTTAGCAATTCACCAGCTACACGACCTTTACTTTAGCCTTCTGCTTTTAAGTCCTTTTTGTCGAATACTCTGAACGAGCTTTTTAAAGCAAACCTATTGTAAGTAGATAGTGCTCCAACGCGACGATAGATTTAGTTCGTGAACGGCAGATCGAACCTGAAAAGCTTTCCGAACCTGTCGATTTCACGCCTTCTCATCTCAAGTGCCTAACTATGCTAAACTTGGGTATTAAATGCTTCTAGTTTTTGATGCTGCTAGCTAGAAAGCAGAATATTTAAATACCAATGAGAAAAGTGAATTGAAAAGTCTACAATGTAGTTTGCAAAATTAGACTAAAAAGTATTTAATAATATCCGGGACAAATCATACATGGTCATCTGGCCCCAAACTAGGATTCCCTGTATCTTGGGAACCGGAGACTGATATACATATACATTTAAATACATACATATATAGATAATATACACCCAGACTCAGAGCAAACAATTCTGCTCATCACAGAAAAGTTTGCCTGCGTGGGGATCGAACCTACGACTCTCGGATCAGAGGCCAGGATCGCTAACCACTTAGCCACCGAGTCAGTCAAAATTTTGTATTTATTTGCTTGGAAAAAAGGCAAATCTTAGTTGTAGGTTCATTCACATTATTTACAGTTACCCAAAGAGGAATGGATAAAACAACAAAAAAATGAAATTAGTAAATCAGATAATTATTACGTACAACCCTGGAGTACAAATAATTAATTTAAATTGAATATCAGATTATTACTTTCTTATTTTTATAATATTCATCTTAGGAGTTTTGTTTAAAGCAAGATAAACTGTTGATACCGACTGTCGATAGATGGCAGTCACCAAGCCATGTCAGAGGCCTTAAAGTGGGCTTGAAAACTTCTGACACTGGGGCTGGCCACTAGCCCTATAGCCTCCACTAATCCGGACTAGTCTCTCGTATCGGGAGTATGGCCTAAACTTCTCGAGGTTTTTTTTATGGCGGAGGTGGCAAACGAGCAGACGCATCACCTGATGGTAAGCGATTACCGCCGGCCATAGACACCCACATGGTATGGGAAGAGACCTTAGAAGTGGGGGCGATATAGGTTGTTAACAAAGTGGTTTTGATAGGGGATGAAACTTTGTATGTAGCTTTTCTTAAATTGGTATGTTATTGATTTTCTAGGTCATCAGAATCAGAACTAATCGATTTAAGTATAACAATTTCTACCCGTGTGAAGCTGCGGCGAGCCATTACTTTCTGATAAAATATTACTGAAACACCTTTTTTTATGGCAGAGGTGGCAAACGAGCAGACGGATCACCTGATGGTAAGCGATTACCGCCGCCCATAGACACCCGCAACACCAGAGGAGTCACAAGTGCGTTGCCGGCCTTTGATATGGGAGAAGTAGAAAAACAATATTTCTTTTTTAGAAGTAATAAAACAATATTTTATCCTATCTTGTCGTTATTCGAAACTATGACTGTCCATTTTAGGAAGACCGTCCCAAAACTGTAGCCCGCCAAGATAATAATAGAATACGATACATACGTTGACTTTGATAAGGGTCTGAAATAACGTGACATTGTTGTAATGTGAAGGTCTCATAATAGTATGTTTCTATGTTTTATGAGTTTTGTCTTATTAATTCTAATAATGACCACGCTGAATACGTTAAAAACAACCGACTTCAATCGCAACAACTCCAATTTCGCAATTTTTTTGTTGATTTGTTTTTTTTTTAAAAACAGCTGAATCGATTTCGATAAAATTTATATGGGACCACCTGTGAAGTATATATCCTTTTAAACAAAAAAAGAATTTTTCAAATCGGTTCAGGCGTCTTCAGGAAAACCTCCTCCTTTTTTTGAAGTCGGTTAAAAACATTCTGGGTCTATTTAAACTGGTGTTTCTTCTTCACAGCTACAGCTGCTACTTCTAAGACCTAGAAGCTGTGCTAGAAGCGTCAGAATCATTGTATCAGTCAGATAACATGCACTGTTGAATACTCCTTACAAATATCGGGTTGTCTGGAAGAAATACAAAAAATAATTATTCATTTATAGATTATAGAAGCGGTCGTGGCTCAGTGCGGTTTGCGTGGTCGCATCGATCACGCAAGTTAACTGACTACAGACACGATCATAACCTGGATGGGTTTGATTGTTACTGGCATTTATCTCGACCGTTTCCGTGCTTCGCAAGGCACGTTAAGCCGTTGGTGCTGGCTGCTATCGCTAGATGGCAGTCGTTAAGCCATATCGGAGGCCTTATAGGCGGCTTGAAAACTTCTGACAATGTGGTTGGCCACTAGCCCCACAACCTCCATCAATCCGGACTTAACCCCCGTGTGTGGAGTATGGCCTAACCTTCCCGAGTTTTGGGAAGAGACCCGTGACCCTGCAGTGGGGACGTAATGGGTCGTTACCTTACCATTTATAGATTACAGAAAAACCTATGGGAATTCTATGATCTTAAAAAATATGATAATTATAATAATAATAATATCCGGGACAAATCAAACACGGTCATCTAGCTCCAAACTAGGATTCCCTGTATATGGTAAGTAAAATGATCAATATTGTTTGTAACGAACCCTCGGTGCGCGAGTCAGCCTCGCATTTGTCCGGTTTTTTTAATATTGTGCAAGGCGTAAAGCGGACCAGACACTATCAGTAATAATGACAGTATTTTTACATCAGTATATTGACATTTCATCGTTTAGTATGCGTTAGACCGTCATTCCAACTACTACACTGTCAGTATAATGTCAGTATATTGTCATTACTTGAAACTACTGTCATTATTACTGATAGTGTCTGGTCCGCTTAAAAGGTTGACTGACTCTTCATATGTAAACAAACTGTCTTCGATAACACGTCTCGAAGGGGCGAGTATACGAGCTCCAGGGGTAGAGTGGTAGAAACTTCAAAAATAAGCCTTCGAGGGTTGTACACTGATACCTACATTGAAGAAATATTTTTTATTTAATTTTGATTTGATTTGTATGCGTGGTATATAGTGAGGGTTTTAATTATTAGTTAAATCGGTAAATTAGAATATTTCTAATTTAACTGTTGCCTACTTATTCGCAAAAGATTAGGGTACAGTACATAAATTTGCCTTTTATTAATAAAAAATGATAATGTTACAAAATATTATGTATTTCCTCTACGGGAAGGGGAGGGAGTGGTACTTATGTATGCAAATAAGCTAACTATATCTTTGTTGTTTACCTGAATTATGTAATAGCATATAAGAATTTTATTTAAAAAAATGTGTTGGAGGGAGTTTCTTTAGGGCCCGACGTTTCTTCTCTCTCCGCAAACACTTCCCGAAACGTTGGGTATACGAGTTCCGAGTGGTAGGAACTTCGTATTAGGTAGAAAAAATATGACGTTCGAAAAGTGTACAGATATACCTACTTCGAATAAATATTATTTCATCATTTCATCTATCTTAACCATATTCTTTGATATTAAGCAAGACGAACTAAAACATTCATGTATTTTCGGTTAGTAGAGTTCATCCTTCCATTTGCTTAGTTTTTATTCAGCAGTCTATAATCAAAGGAGCTTTTACATCAAACAGATTCTGCTCATCAAATAGTCTACTTAACTATACTGTGGACTAAAAAATCGACTCAAGATTTGTTGCTCGACTTTTGAAAAAATAACTCAGTCTACAAAACTGGTAAACACTAAAAACAAAAAACTAGAAAACCACCATACTAATATAATTTTTTTTTTCAAAAATTAAACAGTAAACACAGTTTTTGAATTTTTGATTTAGTATTTTTTTGCTAGATTGAGTTAATTTCCCAAAAGTCGTGTATCTTTAAAGCTTTATGCAAACGTCATAAAGTCGTATTTGCTTTGAAAAGTTGATGTGGTCCTCAAAGGACACAGACTTGAATCCTGAGGCTCTGAAACCTTTAGATTCTGAAGTTTTTGAATTTTTGATTTAGTATTTTTTGCTAGATTGAGTTAATTTTCCAAAAGTCGTGCAACAAACCTTGAGTCGATTTTTTTGTCCATGAGTATATATTTTGGTCACTCGTTATCTATTTATTTTTATGACTCTGCTATTTTTTTGTCAAAAACGATTAAACTTTTTATGCGTAAGTACAATATAGGGTTCTTATGAAATAGGTAAAAAAAAAACTCCTGGAACGGAACAACTTACCCCAAGAAACTAAAGTCAATTCGCAAAAAAATTGTTTGACTCCTCATCCAATTTTTTATGAGAAGTCCAAAAATTTTTTTGAGAATTGAGTATGGGCGCTTTTATTGTCATATTGATTTGAATTTTTGAATTTTGCGGGTTTCTGCCCGCTTGTGAGCCGTGCGGCGTTTTCAAAGCGCCCCGCGAGCGTGTGACACGCATGGCAATAAAAGGATCCTAAAAAATGTACTGAAACGATAGGTTACGGGCGGCACGCATGCGGGCACGGCCCGTATGCGGGCAGAAATCTGCATGACAATAAAAGCGCCCTAAAGCTTGGGTAAAAGCTTGGGTAAAGTTGTTTAGTTTCATGAGAAGAAACCACTGTTGATTTTTTTTCAGGTATTTCAAAACGATCCTATACAGTATGTTTAAAAAAGTGCGTTCGAGACTTTAAGGGGTTACTCAGAATCAAGGACCTATAGAATACAGAAAAAATATTGAAAAAATCCGCTTTTCAATTTTTTTTCAGTTTTCCATACAAATTCTCGATTCACTATTCAGATTTAGTATGGGAATCTGAAAAAAATAATTAAGAGAGTTATATTTTTCTTTTTATAATAATATTTATTCTTTGTATTCTATACTCAATTTTGAGTACCTCATTCCTTAAAATTTCAAACGCACTTTTTTAACCTTCTGTATATCAAAAGTATTCCTGCATACAACAAGTATATTTAACAAGTAGTTTTTTTATTTTCCTGTAACAAGTATATTTATGCATGTATGTTTTTCGTTAATAAATTTATTTAAATTTGTATTTATTTATAATTTTTGGGCCCTTGCCAACAAGAAATCGATTGATTATATCTTATCTCAGATTGTACATAGAATCACACTTAACCAAATGAATAAGTAACATCTGTTCAAAGCATTTCCCACATTAAACAGTCATGTAATGTGTGATGGTACTCGCAAATTAAATTATTTTAGAGCGACAATTATTATTATTATTATTTTTACATTCGAATGTGGTCAATAAAAAAAAAGCTTGACTATTGATTTTCCTCTGGTTCCAAACGTTCTTTGATATACAAAGAACGTTTGGAACCGATAATAGCGGCTATGCAAAAGGCAGTCCTCCTCGACAATGCCCGGATTGTCCGACGCTTTCTCTCCTCGTCGCACTGACCTCCAGCTGACTGTGCTTCTGCTGGAGTAGCTCCTGCCACTTCGCCTAGCGCGAAGTGGTCAGAGTAGCCCAAATTCATGTTTCAAAATAATAATAATATCCGGGACAAATCACACATGGTCATCTGGCCCCAAACTAGGATTCCCTGTATCTTGGGAACCAGAGACTGATATACATACACATATACATTTAAATACATACATATATAGATATAATACACCCAGACTTAGAGCAAACAATTCTGCTCATCACAGAAAAGTTTGCCCTGTGTGGGGATCGAACCCACGACTCTCGGATCAGAGGTCAGGATCGCTAACCACTTAGCCACCGAGTTAGTCAAAAATATACCTCAACAACCGTAGATGTTAGATGATTTTTCGACATAAAAGAGTATTTGGCTCGTTTCTAAGACTTTGGTAAACCTTGTTTCAATTCAATTTGAATAAAAGGTAAACAAACTTACTAGATGAACTAACACGTAACAACGTCAATTGCCTAATAAGATTGTTTACCTTTTATTCAAATTGGATTGAAAAAAGGGTTCTTTTTTCTGATTTGAGCCCAAAATATTATCATGTTTCGTGTTTTTCAGTTCATAAGTGGATATTCTGAAGAAGATATAGAAATTTTCACCTAGCCGTTCAGAAGCAATATATTTCTTTCCTCTTACTAAAACCCGAGTGTAAACTTTGCCGTTTTTTTTGTAACAGATACCCTTTTTTCCTTAAAAAAAAAACAAGAGAATTTTTGTTAAAAATTAACTACATTTACAAAACATGTGACGTCTATGATTGCCCAATGGCTAGCAAGTCATAAATATTTGATCTGGGTGGGAATCGAACGCGCGTATTTAGCAGATGGAAACGCTCACCAATAATACACTACTGTACAGCGTCTTGGTTCAAGATTTTGCTGATATCAAGGACTTTTTAATGTTGCAAAATAGGTATCATGTTTTTTAATGTTCCTTTATTAATTTGTTTCTGACAAATAATCACGTAATTGGTAAGTGATCCTTTAAAATACGTGACTGTAATATCGTCCCTCGCACGACTAGCTCTCCTATCTCAGATTTTTGATGATTAGAGATTGGACTTTTTCTTATTCAAATACGGTTGTTTTTAAGAACTTTAGAAAAATGAGATAGGAGTGTAAGTTGTGCGAGGGACGATATGTGCAGTACAGGATCCGATAATTGGAGCTTCTACTTATCATAATACATATATATATTTTTTTATGTGATAGGTGGCAAACGAGCAGACGGATCACCTGATGGTAAGCGATTACCGCCGCCCATAGACTCCCGCAACACCAGAGGAGTCACAAGTGCGTTGCCGACCTTTGAAATGGGATAAGGGATGGGGGAAATTCGGTACCCTCACTCAATATACGACCTTCTGGACGCTGAACAAAAAATCAAACGTACAGCTCTGTCTCTTTTACTCTGTTCACTGTTCTTGAATTTTTTTTGTTTATTCATTGTAGGTTAATACGCGAATACTCTTTAGTTTTATGAGGAATTCGATAAGCAACATATTTTTGAGTGTATTTTGATGCACAAAATTTAAAATTGGCTTCAATTCTGAAAAATGACAAAAGGGTTTCAAATTCTTTAAAAATCTTAGAGTGAAATTGGAGAGTATAGAAGAAAGAAACAAAGAAAGAAAAATAGTATCAACAATAACAGTATGTTAGGTACAAGTACTTTACATAAAGCTCTTTGAAAGCCCTAAAAACCACTCTGTTGAAAGTCTAGGGCACTTCACTTCTGAGTTCATTAGTGCCACGGGATTAGTGCTCAGACTACACATCTTTATAGCTTTATGCAAACGTCATAAAGTCGTATTTGCTTTGAAAAGTTGATGTGGTCCTCACAGTACATAGACTTGAGGCCTGAGGCTCTGAAACCTTCCGTGTGAGCGGATGTGAAGGGTGCAGTGTAAATAACGCCTTATAGTAGGTGGTTAGTTTATATTCGTTAGTTTATACCTTTGTAACTCAAGTAATCTATGGTAAGCTTATTTTGGACTCAAAGTTTCTTTTACACTTTGTCAAAACTTCTCGATTTTACAGGCTTTTTGGGATTGTTTAAAGTTTCATAATATAGCATAACATCTGCCATTTGCGGCTTTTCAGCCAAAATTTCAATCACCCTGTATATCTTAGCTGAAACCCCTTCAACCTCTTAAATAAAAGAAAGGTAGCATCATTTCTTGTTAGGCTGTTCCTATAATGGGGCCCTATAAATAAACTGCCCTGATAGTGGACCCATTCGGACTTGCGTTATGTGGCCAAATGTCTTATTCGATCGAATATATCGATAAGAACCTCTTATTCGGGGCTTGTCTGAACTTTGCGGTGGGAGAAATACGATTTTATTTTTACTTGACTGACTAAATACAAGGTGCTTTATATGGCTGATATGAACATATTCAGGCTATTATTATATATTGGGTCAAACATGACAAGTATTATTCTACCACTTTATAAATAAATGGCAAATATTTTTTAACTCTGCACAATCCGTCGAATTTACAATTTTTATGAAAGTCTGTTTAATTTTTGACTGAAGTACTCGTATACAAGTATTTTCGGATAAAATAAGTATTTTTTATTTAATTTGACTAGGGACTAGTGTAAAACGCCATTAAAAATTAGGACCAATTAGTGACGTGCACTCGAATTTTCTATGAATCCCGCAGTCAGCTGTTAAGAACACCCCCGGACTTCCCCATGACTTGCTCTTCCTTGCTCCGGCCTAATGAACCGTGAATAGGGTTGGGAACGGGATCAATGGATTCCGGAATGCCGGGAATATTCTGGCATTATAAATAAGACGTCAAATTGGTTTTTAAATATAGGGGTACAAGGCACAATGTGAAAGAGATACGTTTGAAATTTTATGGAGTGGTCCAAAACATGAAGTTAAGACAAAATACACTTTGTAAAAGCTAAGCCAGTTTGTATTTTGTATGAGAACTAATATTTCACTATTAAGCCCAAATTATGTGTTATGAAATGCAATTTATTTTTATAACACTCTGTTTACAAGACATTTAGGACTAAGTCTATGTCACGACATCGTTTTTATGGAGGTTATTTATAACTCCGAAATAAATGTGTGAATATTTATTTATTTTATTTATTATTTTTTTATTTTATTAAAAAACCAATAGCTTTTACATGTTATCAAATATGTAAAAGCTGTTGGTTTTCTAATAAAAAAAAATATTCTCACATGGTTTTTTAAAATAACTTATTAATAAACAACATACTCAGCCGCGTCTCTGGTGTAATAGCTAGTTCATTCACTTCACGTCAGGAGGTCGTGGGTTCGGATCCCACAGGGTCCAACTTCACAGGACGCAGTTTGGTTGATGGCAGGGCATTTTCTGAACTTACCTGGCTAGCTACCGCCATCTTTTCTAAGTCTTGCCGGCAAACATAAATGGTAACAAAAAATGTCCCCACATTGCTTTCATTTCTCTAAGAAGAACTGTAATGAAAAATAACTCCATTCAAAAGCTTCACTACGTAGTCAAACAAATGTCTTTGAAATAGAAATACAATACTTACATTTGTTTGTAACTACAAACGGTTTGAAACAGAAAAGAAAATTACAAATATTTCATGACAACCCTATAAGAATTCAGTGAGTTCCTTTGCGTCGCCAGCGAGAATGTAGAGCTTCCTGCGGTGGCCGACATCGCAACGACGACAACCGTCGGCAATCGATAGTTCCATTTGTCGATAATGTCGCTATGTCGGCCGCAAACTGCGCGGCTTCATGGCTTGTTCAACGTGGCGACTTGAGGCGTTTACACTATACGACGTAAAGACTCACTGTGACATTTTTCAACCTGTAACCTGGATGACTCTGATGTTATAAACTCTGTGGTAGTTCTTTCAGTTCCACGTCAGCGTCTATAAAATTAACTGCTTTTCGGTGTCACTTCATATTAACCAAGCAGTTCAGTCAGAGCACTGCTAAGTAAATGATGGGCCGCCACCAGGTGGACTGATGATCTAGCCAGACTATAAAAACTTGTTCAGTGTACCTGGCTCAAAACGGTGGTAAAGTCTATGGAGAAGGCCTACGTTCAGCAGTGAGTCTTCCGGCTGATGTGATAATCAGTCAGATCGCATTTCTGTGACAGGAAACAGTGTTTATCGGACAGTGTAAAGAGACTTTTCTTTTATTATATGTACGGCTGAGAATTTGTGTAACATACTTGGTACCAATTAGAAGTGTATTGGTGTAATTAGACAAGAAATAGCTCGGTTAGTTCCATTCTATCAACTCTAGCGCAGAAGCTAATAGTCGATTAGTAGTTCGATTTGCTTTTGTATGCAGGGTGTATTTCGATGTTATATTGAAACTAGCTCTGTCCACGTGAATATAGTTTTTATGACTGTCGTCGAGGATGCGTAATGCGACGGAAATGATTTATTTAAGATAAAACATAAAACTAAATCCATTGATGTTCCCCGCCCTCTAATATCTAGCAATAAATATAGCGTTGCTGTGTCAAGTTGTATTATTTCTGGGTTCCCGTCAGTGTGATTCCCGATGGAATCCGACATTTTTGCAGGTTAAAATGTAGCCTATGTTAGGCTTTAGCTCCATTCATTCCAAATGTGTACAAAATCTTGTCATTCGCTTGTTAAGATCTTGTATTTTATTTTATCAATGCAGCATTTTTTTCAGTTTCCTATACTAAATCTGAATAGTGAATCTAGAATTAGTGCTTAAGGGAAGCTGAAAAAATAAATTGAAGATTGGATTTTTTTAAATATTTTTCCTGTATCCTATACTTTATTCTGAGTAACCCCTTAAAATTTCAAAAGTACTTTTTAAACAACCTGTATAATATACAGTTAAATGTTAAAAAAGTACGTTTGAAATTTTATGACACATTATGTCGTCCTACAGACCGTTTCCCGCTTCCTCGTCGCTCATACGATTTCATGCCGTCACAATCCTTTATTAAAGTGATAAATTCCTTTTTTGTGCAATCTATACTATAAAAAGTATTTCTATTATCTTAATGGTCTTTAAAATTAGATTCAGTAATCATTGATCAGTTTATGTAGGTACTTCAGAGTTTCCAGATATTAATATTTTTTCTTTCTCCCCCTGTGTCGCAGAAAATCTACTATACTTTCTGAAAAAAACTAGCACGCATTGGGAAATCATATAAATACTGTCCGGTAATGTAAAAATCTCATAAGAATGTATGTGTTACAGGTATGACCTCTTTTGAAACTTATACATAAGTACCTTCACTGAAACTGAAATAAAGATGTGTCCTGAATGCATTCTATTGATCTCGTTTGTGATTTAAAATTAAAATTAATTAAAAAGTAAAAAAATGTGAATTTAACTTGTATATTTTTTTGGAATAACAAATATATAAAAGAATAAAAAAAGAAAACTAACAAAATTAACAGACACAATAACTTGAAATCGGGGATTATCCAAAAAACCTTACCCTTACTTACTGTCAGCTGGCGCAACGACCCAAAAATAATCCTGGCCGTCAAGACTCCATCACTGGTCTCTTTGCGGTAGTCGCTACAGTCTTCAAATTCGCGCTTATCTTTGTCACTCTGTGATCTGATCACAGGGACTGTACACAAAAGAGAAAATCGGCGCGATGTGAATTCGCAACACAGAAATTGGTATGGGTATACAGATGGTATAAATCTATGTTATTGTATGTACAAGTTCGTAGATTTCTGCGATGAGCTTCGCATCGTAGTTTTGTGTACAATCCCTATAGTCTTCCTGTCAGTTGTCCTCATAGGCTTCGTGTTTGGTCCTATCCCATTCTCTCTTTGGTGGCCGAGCAGTGTCGTGAGTTTTCGTCTATCCGATTAAAATTCGTACTCAAAAACCAGACTTGGGTGCTTTGTTTTTACTTTTTCGTATTTTTTATGGCTTTCGTTATATAATGTGGCATCGTTTAGGTATAGACAACAAGCTTGAATCTCGTGCATAACATAACTACATATGTTTACGACATTTATGGTTCTCTCATATCTCGTACAGAGGATTCTAAATTTTAATGATAGAAAACTCTCGTACGTCTGACAACCCTGGTTGATAATTTGTATCTCTTGCTCACACAACGCTCAGTCTGCTAAATCCATTAAAACACAAACGTTCGTTAAACCTTAAATTAATGTCAAGTTCAAAATTTCCATCACACAAATTGCTGTGTTAAATGTTTCATCAAAATGCAAATTTTTCGCAACACGAGCCAAATATAAACCTTCCGTATAGCTATAGTATCTGTATGTATATCTCAAGATCCCGGGATTAGGGAAATCCCCGTGATTAATGCAGGGCAGCACTAGATTGTGGTATTCTGTAGTGAGATCACTCTATTTATTCAGTTCGTTTGTTCAGCTGTAGTTCTGAGTAATTTGTTTTTCTAAATGAGTGCAAGTATACCTAGTTTGCAAGATTATTACAAGTATACAGGCTGTAACAGAAGTGTGTGACAATACTTCAAGGTTGGCTTTTACCCATCAAACTGAACAACTTTTGTTCTACAACTTTGTTGAAATCGCAAAATTTTTTTTGGACTTTTCATACAAATCGATCAGCTGGCGAACCAAGTTTGTATGAAAAGTCCAAAAAAATTTTTGCGATTTCAACAAAGTTGTAGAACAAAAGTTGTTTAGTTTGATGGGTAAAAGTCACACATGAAGTATTGTCACACACTTCTGTTACACCCTGTATAGAGCGATTGACTTGTTCCGGATTTTTTATACCTACTTTGTGCTGATGCGCTTTCTTTAAAATACCTTATCTGTATTTTGGGAGATGAAGTGCTCAAAATTGAAGCGGATAATCATGTTTATATATTAAACATATTGGAATTCCTTTCCAAACCATTTTTTTTTAAATTAACAATTTAGCATTCTTTATCATTATCATTATGTCATGTCATCTGTTAAACATAATTTGTCTTTGTCATTTAATTATTAATCGTTGCTCAGACAATTTTCATGAAATCCGCTCAAAAATATAAATGTATCTAATCTGACTGAAATGAAACCAAGTAATAAAAACGTTTGCAATCCGCGCGTTTGAAAATCAGATTACAAGCAAATTGATAACCTTATTGGCAATCAAGGATTGAGGTTGCGCGAGTTTTTTAACCGACTACAAAAAAAAGGAGGAGGTTCTCAATTCGTCGGAATCTTTTTTTTTATTTTTTATTTTTTTTTATGTATGTTCACCGATTACTCATGGAAAATTCTTTTTTTTTTAAAAGGGTATACTTCACAAGTGGTCCCATATACTTAAATTTTATCGAAATCGATTCAGCGGTTTTTGAGAAAATCAACAAAAACATATCAAAATTGGAGTTGTTGCGATTGAAGTCGGTTGTTTTAACGTATTCAGCGTGGTCATACCAACTTCCAAAGGGAAATGTCAAAACGAATTTATGTATGTGTCGTGGCCAGATCATAGAATAGGCAAGAACATGAAATGATTGACCATATCTCGGAGGAGCTCCGAAAAATCTCTAGGTTAGGTTAGGTTAGTGTTTTTCAATCTGTGGATCGGGACCCCCAGGGGGGTCGCGAAGTCATTCTCAGGGGTTGGCGGGTAAAAGAAAAAGGCAAGTGTTTGTAGGTCCTAATACATTGCAATAAAAAACAATATTTCAGTGGGAAGGCTGGACCAGTTTATTGTTTAGCAATTGGTTAAAACGTGGTTCTGCGTTGGAGACTTTATTATTTTCTCTTATTGAAGAAAATTATAAACGTAGCCTTTCAAATCACAAACATTTTGTGTTTAAGGCCCCAGGGGGCCGCAAGAATTTTTTAACTTGTAAAGGGGTCGGGCATTCAAAAAGGTTGAAAAACACTAGATTTGGTTACTGGATTAGGTTGCTATACTAGTTTATTGGTAAGCTTCTTCTCTATAAAATAAGCGATGTTACTTTTAAACAATTTAAGATATCATACAGCGTTTTGCCATCCGACGGCAGTGGTGTTGTCGCCGTCGGGGCTGCGGTTGAATGCTTCGGTGAACCCGTAACTTCGGTACATGGTGGCGAAAAAGAACACCGTGGGGAAAGAACACCGTGGGGTTTTAATTAGTACGAGTCCGGCATAACCTAGTTGCTGCTCCCGCAGTGGCTGGGTATCAATCCATGATGGATTTCTCCACGTTAAAAAAAAGATTACTGGTGTTACCGTATAAAGTTGACTCTGTTTTGTCGGAGCTCTTCGACGATATGGCTATTTCATGATCTAGTCAATAGTTCAATACATCGGGTGATTATAAAATGTCTGCCAATATTTTAACTGGCTTGGTGGCTTCTACTCATGAAATAGGACAACTTTCCCCAAGAAAATCATGATAAAAAAAAAAGAACTGGACTTCCCATACAATGTTCATCAGCCACCTGAAGGATTTGTATGAAAAGTCCAAAAATTTTTTTTGCTTTTTGAGTATAAGTTTCTTGGGAAAAGTTGTTTAGTTTGATGAGTTGAAGCCATAGTTAAAATATTGCCAGGTTTTTTTATTACCCTCTATATTTGTATAATCTGGTCACAACACTGGATGTACGTTGAGTTGTTCTGTGCGTTTGACTGAACAGGTTTCGTCGACCTAGGGTTTATTTACATTATGTGGATGCTCGATGCGGCTTGAAAAGGGTTGGTCCAATTCACATGTCACTTGCAAAGATCAAATGAGCACTCACAAAGATCAAATGAGCACTCTTAACCGAGCGAGCAAATTTAAATTATAGTCCATTAGCTCGGTGAAACGCATTATTTTATACTTCTACGTAGAGACGAAAGTTATAAGTTTAAAAGCTTATTTGTGTACCTACTAACAAATACCAATCTCAGTATTGGTGTGTTCCGATATTCAGACAAGATAGCCAAATAGCCAGTTCCCCAGAATGTTGGTGAGCCCGTTTCCATCTTTGGCATCATAATTATTAACCATCAGGTAATATTATAATTAGGACTAATCAATTTTAGATAAAAAAGGATGTTGTGTATTGACAGTTTTTATTTGGTATTGTTCTCAAACGTATGGCTCGATTTAAATGCGGTTTTGTTTAACATGAAAGCATGTTTAACCACCGAGATATTTCTTAGTTATACTTAGATTAAAATCGGTTAAATTGTTTTTTAAGTAATTAGATATACTGGTGGCAGTGGTATTTTTTTAATTTTTAATATTTTTACATTACGGATGATTTCTTCCAAAACAGACACTTTTTTCGGCTTCTATAATAAAAAAAAGTGTGTCTTTAATTCCAAGCAAAACTAAAATGTCCCTAAGTATTGTTTTTCTTGTTATTCTGCAGGAAACTTTTCGCAACACTCACGTAGTCAGCAAAAAACAATGATTCACTTCATAACAATGACACGAAAGAGGCCGAGTTTTTGCTCCTTCACAGGGTTTAATGTTTTCATAGAAATGAAGTTTTTTTTCTTCTACACTGGGGCGATTTCGCACTTTATGTATTCCGCCAAAGTCATGTTTTTTAACTTTGTTAGGACAAAGGTTGGGAAACGGAAACACGGAATGAAAAAGTAACACGGTAAACGGAAATGGAAAGAGAAAAAAGGATTAGTTTTACAAAAATAATAATATACTTAAATATAAAAAGTTAATAACAAGGAAACAAAAATGAAGTTGACTAAAGTAAACAGACATTTACAGTGTTGTCAATTTTAAATATTGTGTAGTTAATTGAAACTGTATAGGTTTTGCTTGTAAACTCTTTATTGTGCAAAATGAAAAAAAAAATACATAATATTAGGTTTTAAATTTTATTGAGTGTAAACTATATTCCTTACACTTTATTTTGAACTAATGGAGTATTGCGAGGTCTTTTGACTAGTTTTCGGATGTAAGCAGCCTTATTGAAAAAATATATTTTCTATAAAAACTATAACACCTAATTTTACCTGATAAGGCGAAGATGCTTTTTTAATGCCTGACAAAAATTTTTTTTGCTTCACTTTTTTTCGAAGGTTCAAAGTATGTTCCAAGATTTTTAAAGCAACAATATTCTACAAATTAATTGGGAGCCGGGACGTCCCTTCCCTCAAATATGGTTGATTGTTAGCTACTTAGGTTAGCTTCTAATTAGAATTGGCTGTAGTTATGCCATAACGATCCAACTGACTCTAAAGTCAGTAAGGGATAATGTACTTGATACAATTCAATTCAATATACTTTATTGCATCATAAGAAAATATAATGTTACAAAAACAGACACAAAAGAAAATGATGTCAGTTTATTTTTTTTGAATCCTTTTATTTTATTTTTATTTAAAGATATCACATTATATAAATCATCTCTTGACCTAGCATTAAGATGTAATAGAATATACCTAAGAGTTTTCAGAAAAATGTGTTGGAGAGAGTCACATTGGACCCGTTTCTTCTTCTCACGCAAACACGCAAAAACGGCGGGTATTCGAGTTCCGAGTGTTAGTGCCAATATGAACAAATTAAATCAATTATTCTATGACAGTAACGTACCATATTGCTACATCATAGTTTCATATCCTCCAAGAATAGTCCAGAGTGAATCGGTGGGACCACGAGTAAACAGTCAATTACTCGTCGACCCACCAGTGGGTCAACTCGGTGGGACCACGAGTCGGTAGCGTTAGTTAATCAAGAGATTATAAAGTAAGAAGGAACTTAATAAGGTAGATAAAAGAATGACGTTCGAAAAACGTACACTGCTACCTATTTCGAATTAAAATATGTATTTTCATTTAATTTCAACCCAGATTCCGTACGTTCTCGTCCCTTATAAATAACTCGGTAATGCCTACCTGTTTTAACTAAGTGCTAAGTGAGACCGGGAAATTGCTTCCTCACCGATAAAATCGACTGAAATTAGATTCGATCCTAGCGTTGATCAAAACAAGATAAAGATACCTATAAAACTCGAAATCCATAGCTAGTTAAGCAGTGTTAAAATGTTAAATTGAGTAAATTACAAAAAAAAATACAACATGTATTGTAAAAAAAATATTTAAACATTATAATTGGATTCTTCAGAGATTTGATTAATGGCTTTAATGTAAATGTTAATACTCACGATTTACTATGAGGTTGCTTTTTAGTTTTATTTTATACTTTTTTACTCATCTGTCATTTCCAGAATCTGGCAAATGTCGAACAAACCGCATTTACTAGCATAAATATAGCAAATAAAATGTCTCGGCTATACAAAATACATCAATTAGTATTGCATTACTCATTAGTAAATCTACGAAATACTTGAATACACTGAAACAAAATCTTCTTTGAGAGTCACAGAACAAAAGTAGCTAAAATTATTTTATTTCTTCGGTTACACGCTTTCTATCAAAGAACTTTCACATCTTATTGAAACTTTAAATATAAAAATGTAATAAAAATCTTAAATAACCAGCAGACACGACCCATAAACATATAATACGGCAAGTAACTTAAGTTTTATACGTAAAAATTCAAGAATATCGTACATTGTCGCTTTAACACAGCAATACCGTTAAAACAATGTTACAAAACTAGCAATGTAATCGAAAATGAAACGGTTTGCTGGTTTTATTGTTATTTTATCGCTCAAATGTGCATCAAACTTGGCTACGGTCTGAAAGCCTTTATCTGAAAAGTTTCAGATGACAAAAGAAGGCTGCAACTTTATTTGACATAAATGTTTCTTTTTCAAAATGGTTGGTTTGTGAATCATTTGGAGGAATTGTGAGAAATGTTATTATATCTACTTGAACAGTAGAATTTAGCAAAGCTGCTGTGAAATCCTTCACTACTATGTCATTCGTTCAATATTGGTTAAATAAAATGAAATAAAAAATGTATTAAAAATTAATTCGTAAAAAAACTTTTTATCTAACAATTTATGGAAAAGCCTTTAACTTTATCTAACCCGATAGTCAGTGATGATGATGTCGAAAGATAAGTATGAAGGTCGTACACGTGACCGCTGATGTCATATGTACGGTTAAATTTGCCACACGATATAAAAGAAATAAATATTTGCTACAAAGCCGGAATTAAAAAGCTGAAGCGGACCAGACACTATCAATAATATTGAAAATATGTGTAAAGCAAACTTCAAAAGTAAACTTAAAATTGCTTTATTAGAAAATTTTGATGAACAAAGTGTGTGTAAATACAAAATTAAAAAAATATTATTATAATGTCAGAGTATGTTTGAATACCTAACTGTAGATGTTTTACATGCTCACAACTTAATTTTTGTTATCGGAGTGCATTTATTTCGCCAAAAAACTGTTACACAGTTTGGCGATTAGCTATACTCGTAAAATGTAAAATTTCTGTAATTTTCTTTAGTAATTAAAAAAACAAGTATTGATGGAATATTGACAATATATTGACACCGTAGTGATTGGAATGAACGGCTGACGGTAAGTAAACGATGGATTGTCGATATATTGATGTAAAAATATTGACAATATTATTGAAAATGTCTGGTCCGCTTAAGATTTTCTACAAAGATAAATAAAATAATGATATCTCATTTCAGTCAAACAAAATGGACTCGAATACGAAAGGTAGTTTAAAAAGGAAAAAAAACTTGGGCACCTACTTTGTAACAATTTGAAGTGCAAATCTCACTCGCTGAGTACGGTGGCAAGGTTTTATTTTAGGTGGGCCAGGGCCGGACATAGTCGATTAGGCTCGCGGCTCCCGTCAAAATTCGTTGCAGCTACTCGGAATATAACAGATTTCTCATAAATCATTGACCGTGAGTACCTATTTATATACAAATGAGTGTTTTTTTAATTGCAGCAAGAAAATATTTTTTGAAATTAGATTAAATCTCACTTCTCATCTCATTTCTCACTAATATTATAAATGCGAAAGTATGGATGTTTGTTTGTATATTTGTTTGTTTGTTCCACTTTCACGCTGAAACTACTGAACAGATTTGGATGAAATTTTGGTAGGTAGATAAAGCACTCGGCTAACACATAGGATACTTTTTATCCCGGAAAACTCGAGGGTTCTCGGAGGAATGGCTAAAAACTGAAATTTTACTTTGTCAGTAGATGGCGCTGCTCTAACATTTTATTTCTCTCTGGACCCAATTCTGAAGTTGCGGCTGGAAGCCAGTAATTTTTAATAAATAATAGGTATCCTACACGTACCTTGCATATTTTCGGAAAGAAATTTGTGTTAATTCAGTGTTTTATCTATCTATCTAGCTACTAATTTTCATAAAAATATGTTTAGGAGTTTAGGCGTGAAAGTGGAACAAGCATTCAGACTAATAAAAAACATCCAGTAAATTTTTTCAACCGATTTTTATAATTCAATAATTTAATTCGGGTATGATGTTAAAAACAAAAATGGTTCTCTACCTAATAACAATTCATTATTTACATTATTTAAATTTACAACTGAATCAGTTATTCAAGAAAGGGAATAAGTCAAATGCCTTCTGGTTCTTAAAGGCAAAAGTTACGAAATAGTTAAGAAATGGAACACGTAAAAACATTCGTCTGAATCTTATATGAAGCGTCAAGCTTACCTTCACTGAAGAAACAGAACATTTTAGAAAACAGAAATCCGTTTTTTTTATCTCCTAAAAAGTAAGGTCATTTTGACATGTTCCCTTTCTTAAATAACCGATTCAACTATTATGCAAAAAAAACAACTTTTACTTAGGATAATTTAATAAGGAGAGGCATCGTTTTTTTAGAACTGACTATGATTCACAGTTTTTTAAGATTCCCGTTCTATCAAGGGCCCTGTTTTCCTTTCTTGATCTGGTCCTGGTACACGAGGCGGGATGCGGGCTCTTGCTGTGAAGTGCTACAAAATTTTTCTCACCTATCTACATTTTGTGTGTAAAAGTGTTATATTTGCACTTTCTTCGTCTGTTGACGAGATACGTACGGATACTGGATCCGTAACTTTGTTATTAATATAGTTTAATACTTTTCACTAACTCTGAAACACGCCAGACTGCGCTTTTTTATGTGATAGGTGGCAAACGAGAAGTCGGAGGCCCAAGTCGAGATAAGTGGAGGTTTGAGGTTTACAAGCTGCCTACAAGGTCTCTGACATGCCATCTAGTGATACGTAGCTTAACGTGCCTGCGGAGCACGGAAACCGTGGAGATAAATACCACTAACAGACAAACCTTTCCAGGTTATGATCAAGTCTGTAGTCAGTTAATCTGCGTGATCGACATGACCACGCAAGCCGCACTGAGCCACGACCGCTAGTGATAGTAACCGGAACCAACAACGGCTTAACCTGTCTTGCGAAGCACGGAACCAATTGAGATAAATGCCACTAACAGTCAAACCTATCCAGGTTATGATCATTTCTGTAGTCAGTTAACTTCTGTGATCGACGTGACCACGCAAGCCGCACTGAGCCACGACCTATTTAGTATTCTTTCCTTATGTAGTGAGGGAACTTTTCCAGAAATTTTAAATCCGTGACATTTTGTTTTTCAAAGCGCTTTTCCTTCATTGGCCTGAGTGTATGTTTTATTCAAGAGGCTTTGATGATAGATAGTTCTAGATGTGGCTCATCTGTGGTATATGTCAGTTATTTGAATAAAGGTGTTACGGAATAGAGTACAAACTTGTGCATGTTATCATGACATATAAAGTACCTATCTTCCTATCTGTTGGACTTCAAATAATTTCTAACAAAATCAGCTAAAACTATTTCAATTGGAAAACTGAACTATTCGTAAAACTAAACAACTTTATCGCCAAGAAACCCATAGTTATTTCATGTAAATAATTCTTTTTGTTTCTAACTAATC
The DNA here is from genome assembly GCA_958295455.1 of Coleophora deauratella. Lineage (NCBI taxonomy): Eukaryota > Metazoa > Arthropoda > Insecta > Lepidoptera > Coleophoridae > Coleophora > Coleophora deauratella. The sequence goes on along the minus strand of OY282409.1, from coordinate 3,147,132 downwards.
TGAGCTGATCGGTTTACTTAGTAAAGAAAGTCTTTTTATTGCAAATTGATGGGCGCCTCGTGGAAAGTTGTTCAGTTCTAAGAGTAGAAGCCATAGTTAAATAGTTTCGGTTGATTATGTTAGATTTATAAAAGTTTCTTACTTGTAGGTATTTATTTATTTTTCAAACATTAGACGAACACAAAAGGTAACATACAATGCTTAATACTTAAGACTACATGTATTACTTTATTTCTCTTGTATACAGGATGTAAAAATAACTTTTACTCCCGGACACTTTATCACAATATTCTACTCATGAAACTAACCTAATTTTCCAAAAGAACCTAAAACTATACTGAGTTTTAAAAAAGTTTGGATTTTTTACACACACCACACACACACACACACACACGCACACACACACACACACACACACACACACACACACACACACACACACACACACACACACACACACACACACACACACACACACGCACACGCTCACGCACGTCCATACTTGCTCGCATGTACATACACAAATAAGTACAGTTTCTGCTTTCCTAACATGTTCTTTATGCTGCAATTATTTTCTGATTTGGGTTATATTTTGCTGTTTCTTTAATATATATTTTTTGTATACATGACAACTATTCGTACGGTGAACATTGGTTCCATAGCACAGGTTATCCTAGTTTGGTTACCAATGTAAAGAAAGAAAACAGGTTTATTGGTTACAGTAACACGACGTAATTACAAAAATATTAAATATGGCTAACTAAAAATAGAAAATTAACAAATTTATGTGGTGTACAGGTAGCGTCAAACTTTAAGATCGCTGAAGGGTACTAGTGGGGGAAGTGTGCGTTCACTTAGAATCCTCATGCTCGAATTTCGATGTAGTTCCTTGGTTCCAGAGATGAGGCTGCCAGCGAAACATTCCGCTAGCAGCCTCAGTGAAAAACTCGATTTTCTCTGAAACTACGATAGCACATTGTTTTCCTTTGGGCACTATTAGACAATAAATATTGGCATAATCAGGATATCAAAATTCGAGCATGAGGATTCCAAGTGAACGCACACTTCCCCCAGTCAGTACCCTTCAGCGATCTTAAAGATTGGCGCGACCTATACCTGCAACCACGTTTCAACATGAAACAGTGTTACTTCTTTGCTGTTTTTTTTTAATGTAATCCTTTATGTCGTTTTATAAGTACATTAAGTAAACTGTTATAATTATAATAAGTTACATAATTGTAAAAATTTTATCTGTTTCTAAAATAAATATCATTTCATTTCATTTTTAAAAGGAGAGTCCATTATTTTACTACGCTGTGTAGGCGTTTAAAAACCAATCTTGAAAGTTCTGGTATAAAGAAGAAGTGAATTAATTGTTATTCATAATTTTACCAACTAAATTATTTGCCTTTAGGTAGTACTTAATTTGAAGAAATTAAGAAGTTCAGAACACTTTTAGTTCGCCTTTTTACAAAAAGGCCTCATAGAATCACAATTTAGTACTAAAATTTCGAGAATTAGTCAAAAAGTTAGGGTATTTTATAATAATTCAAGCATTTTCCCAGTATAATAGGAATTTTCAGCAAAAACCGACGATACCTGAGAAAAGAACTCGTTTTTTACGTTAAATTAATTATTATGAATTGGGTTCTTGTCACTTGGTCGGGTTCGGATACTCCTGGTTCAATATTTAGACATTTTGAAACAACGTTACTTCTTTGCTGTCTTTTTTATGAAATAAAATTATTGGTTTTGCTTATATTCTTCAAATAACCTTTATTTAATAGTTAAAAATAATAATAGTACTGCGAACGATGTTTATAACTTTACGGAGCCATTTTTTTAATCGTAGTGAGACGGCCGATGTTCGAAAAAGGCAGAAGAATGATCTGTTCCGTTGTATTATTCCAAAGATAAATATGTATAAAATAGCTTTTATAGTAAAGACAACAATCCAAAAAAAATTACTGTGTTGAGTAAATAGAACCCAAACATACCAGGGCATGGGGAGAGATCTGTGCCCCCAGCTGTGGCGAAATTGTTATTGTTGTTATTTATTTGTTAATCAGATTACAATGATCTAAATTGGTTAGTAATAAGTCTTAAGTCTCTGTTAGTACATTGCATAAAAAACCGACCAAGTGCGAGTCGGACTCGCGCCGCGCACCGAGGGTTCTGCATCAATTCTTAATCACTTGAACTTAGTCTTGAACTCTATATCAAATTCTCAGGCCTGCAATCCCTTAAAGCTGTGAAAAAATCTAACTTCTATGCCAACACAATCAAGAGATACGGCCGTTTATGCTGCATATTTAGACACTCGCATGGGAATTAATAAGAATATTAATAAAATTTATTTATTCGACCAACAGAGGGATCAATTCATGTTAGTAACTTATTCTAGGACTTACGACTAGTGTTAGTAATGTACAGAGTAAATTTACATTAAGTTGAATTTATTATTTATCGTGAGACTGTTATTGGCAACGTGAACCAAGCAACAGTGGTTCACAATTGCGCAATCCAGTCTCCCGGCGATCATAGTCAAGATGCTGTTGGCGCTACCCCGCACCCGACGCACCAGGGATGCGCTTATGCGGGATGCGAATTAAAACCTATAGGGTACTTTCCGATGACCTACAACCATGAAATTTAGCAACAAGCAAAAAAATTGTGACGTAACTATTTTTTTTGGTTTTCGGACTTTTCCCTTTACTTGTGCTATAAAACATTGCTTCTTGCCAAATTTCATGACTGTTGGTCAACGGGAAGTACCTTATAGGTTTTGATTCCCATGCTAGTGTCCAATTACGCGGTATAAATGGCCGTATCTCTTGATTGCGTTGCCATAGAAGTTTGATTTTTTCACAGCTTCAAGGTATTGCATGCTTGAGTATTTGATATAAATTTCAACTTGATACGTCTACGCGTTCCTGAGAAAAAGGGTCTTGACAGACAGGCAGATAGACAGACAGACCCGACGGACAACGAAGTGATCCTATAATCCTATTTTCCTTTTGAGGTACGGAACCGTAAAAATTAATTAATTAATAAGGTTATGGGTTGTTAATTAAACACAATGAAATAGCTGAATAAGAAAACTAAATAACTATATACTGGCGATTCAAAAGGAACCATCATTTAATACTAATTGAATAAAAAATGAGGGAAGCCATTGTATACCGTATGGTATACAAGTTGAAACAAACCGATACTACAATACAATAAAACGGCATATCGCTTTCAATGAAATTTCACTGGCTTTGGCAGAAATTTCATTCAGAAATATCCATTTTGCAGCGTAAAATTGGTATTGAAAAATAATATTTATCAATCATTCCGTTATGTCCCATTTCATTAATTTTCATTGAAATGTGTTAACACTTTTTTACGAGAGTGTACTGTACATTGTGGAATTAACGTACTAGGTATACTGTACTTGCGTCGCTGAGTTATAGTTTTTTTAACATCATATAAAACCGACAGTTTTATTACAGACACGAAAATTGGTCACGTGTCAAAGCAAATATTTTTTGAGGACCAATCAATTTATCAAAAGTCAAACACTTCTATTAAAATAACCTTTCATTGACAATTTTAAATTGTTATGATTTCATCGACAGTGAAGTGTGAAATACTCGGAAGTTCATCACTGGAAAATACACAGAATGTATTGAGAGTTTCTAAAGCAGTAATTACACTTTCCTGAATCAAGACGTGCGTATCGATGGCGGATACATTGTACCTTACTGTACCTTTTATAAAATTTTGTGTACTTTTTTATATTCTCAGAAATTTTGAAAAATAGTAACACCTCTATCCTAAACAAAGAAACAAAAAATCATTCGAATCGCAGAGACACACGCGACATCCTGACGCACATCTAGTTAGGTTTCCTAAATTCAGGAAAGTGTAATAACTGCTTAAGCAATTTCTTGCTTTGAGTACTTAAATGTTTTATTTATAAAGACTAACTCGGTGGCGCAGTGGTTAGTGATCCTGACTACTGATCCGAGAGTCGTGGGTTCGATCCCCACTCAGGGCAAACATTTCTGTGATGAGCAGATTTGTTTGCTCTGTGTCTGGGTGTATTGTATCTATATATGTGTATGTATATCAATCTCTGGTTCCCAAGATACAGGGAATCCTAGTTTGGGGCTAGGTGTCCGTTTGTGATTTGTCCCGCAATATTTATTTATTTATTATTTTGTTATCCATATTTGGTACCATTTTTAAATCATATTCAAAATGAAGCGAATTTATGTAAGCCCTCGCACAAATTATTTGAATCAATCATGTCGAATTTGGGCTGTCGGCAACAGAAGCACCGTCGACGCCCCGCCGACGCGTCGGCCGTCTCATCAGCACTCGACGGGTTAACCGATTATCTGCTTCAAATTATCATGGGTGTTGCAAATGGTTAAATATTTATGAAATTTGAAGCGGTCGTGTGCGGCTTGTCTGATCGCGTCAATCACGCAGGTTAACGTTACTGACGTGGTCATACCCTGGATGGGTTTGACTGTTAGCAGCATTTATCTCGCAAGGTATGTTAACCGTTGGTACCGGTTGCTATCGCTAAAAGAAAGTTGTTCAGTCATACCAGAGGCCGCAGGTGGCTTAAAATTTTTGACACTAAGGTTGGTTCTCAACGTACACCAATTCGGTATTGGAGGCTGTGTGTGTAACCGATTTTCATTAATTATGGCAAAAAATCATGGCAAAGAATATATTTTTTAACCAAATGAAACTGCATTTAATTCGATGAAACCTAGAAGTGTCTGCTTAATACAGGTAGGGTTGCCAGAAGTCCGGTTTTCCTTATGTCTGTCCAGTCAAGAAAACCTTGGTAAACCGGACATTTTCTGTATTTTGTTAATTTGGTTAATTAATAAAAATAAAAAAAAACTTGTCCGGTTTTTTTGCACCACACCTGGCAACCCTAAATACAGGCAGTAACGAAAGGAAACCATCCATATTTATCCAAACTTCTATTCTCATCATCAGTCAAAGGAATCTACTGTTTTACAAAGGCTCCCCCAAGGATTTACATGACAGCTGGTCTAGCGGTGCTGCATCCAGCGTGTGTGGCTACCGCGACCTTCACTAGGTCATCGGTCCACCGAGAAAGAGGCTTGCCTAAGCTACGTCTTCCGGTGCGCGGTCGCCGCTCGAGAACTCTCCTGCTCCAACAGTCGTCTATTATTACGAGCTATGTGTTTTTCGCTAGAGGACTGCCGCTGGATGCGAGCCGCACAGGACCGGTCAGTGTGGAAATCCTTGGAGGCCTTTGTCCAGCAGTGGACGTCTTTCAGCTGATAGATAGATAAACAGATGTGCTTTGCCCACATTACAACGAGATATGTGTTTTGCCCACTGCCACTTCAATTTAGTAATTCGATGAGCTATGTCGATTACATATCTCCTGATTTCTGATTTGATCACATATGGAAACGAAAGGCATAACACGCTCCATCACCCTTTTGGGGTCCTTGAAACTTGGACTTCTAACAAAATAATACTAAATGTTACCTTCCACTCATCTATCTGTATAATTTTTGTTCTACAACTTTGCTGAAATAAAAGTTAAGTATTATTTTACGATCGTATCCTTGACACAAGACTGCCGTGTTTTATTAGGTGTTCGCTTTACGCACTTCTTTTGTTTTGTTCAATTTGATTGTCAATTTTGAGTGATCGAAGGAAGTAATAGTGCATTTAAATTATGTTAACTGTATTGTATTTTTATAGCTATACTTACTCGTACTCCGCTGACTCAGCGACCCCAAGTTTGTCTTGCAATGATGTGTATAGAATGTCATTGGTATCTTGGCCTCCATTCTCCACGTACCTCCATTCTCCAATACGAGAATTCGTCGAGTTTTGACCGCCGTCGTATCCCAGTGGCTTGTCCGCTCGCTTCACATCAGAAGTCGCGGGATTGATTCCCGGTGGGGTCCAACTATTTAGGACTCGGTTTGGTGGTGGTAGGGCATTTTCGAGCCCGCCTGGCTAGCTACCACCATCTTATCTAAGTCTTGCCGCCAAACATAAATGTTAACAGCATTGATGTGTTCTGGCATGAAGATAAGATAGCCAGTTCCCCAATGCGTTGAGGAATCTTGGTAAGCCCGCTTCCATCTTCGGCATCATTATCACTTACCATCAGGTGAGATGATGCCAAAGGCTTACCAAAGAGTAAAAAAAAAATCGCCACTGGTCTCGGTCTTGTACGATTTCTCGCCAGTCACTATACCTATGCATTACAAAAAACCTGTAAGAATTAACATCTGCGGAAGTTTCACTCCCATAGCTGACATAAAAACCTTCTGGAAAACTTCTTATAAGAGCGGTCACAAACAGTAATTTGGCGCATTAAGGACTAGTTGTACGAGTATTTGAACGTCATTTTTTGAAATGTGAGGAGATCATTTTGAGTCGTTAATTCCACTTATAGGTAGTCACTTTATTTCACGATTTAATCAGTGATAAACCAAATGGGAGTCTTAACTTAAGAGAGATTTTCAAGTATCTCAAAATACAGTCTTTATAAACTATTATGTTATGTATAAAAGTTCCTTGCAGGGGTAGATGACCTGGGATCACCGCTTAGTTTACCGAGATGATCTCGACACTCGTGGGCGTTTCACGTTCATACATTATTCCGAGCTCGGGGCGAAATCTTAAGCCCCTACCATTGGTGCTCGATAATATAGATGCTATAATATCGTGCGAATAACTACAGCCATGCTATAGTAGCTACTACACTCGCTTCACATCAAGAGGTCAGCCCTCACTAGATAGATTGCTAATCTAGTCGGACTTGGAGAAAATCGCTGCGCGGATGTATCTCTTCTCATCTCATCTCACTACGTATAATAGTATAAAAGCGAAAGTATGGATGTTTGTTTATTTGTTTGTTTGTTCCGCTTTCACGCCGAAACTACTGAACGGATTTGGATGAAATTTTGTAGATTGATAGAAAAAGCACTCGGCTAAAATACAGGATACTTTTTATCCAGGAAAACTCGAGGGTTCCCGGAGGAATGGCTCAAAACTGAAAATTATACTTCGCCACTAGGTGGCGCTGCCTTAACAGTTTTTATTTATATCTGGACCCAATTCTGAAGTCTACGCAGACGAAGTCGCGGGTGGAAGCTAGTAGATGCTATAAAAATGCTTACTATCGTGCGATAACTACATACGAGTACATCTATGGCGGTAGTAGCTAATGCACTCGCTTAACATCAAGAGGTCTGCTCTCACTAGATAGATAGATTGCTAATCTAGTCCGATTTGGAGGAAGCAGCTGGATGCATAAATTAATGAAAACACTTTATTGCACAAGACAAAAAAGAGTTCCTACTAAAAAAAATTGTGGTCTTATCGCTAAAAGGAGATCATTCCCAAACATCTTTCGGTCAGGTGGAGGAAAACTCGAAAAAGCATATGTATGTATTGAATCGTAGCTTAAATTCACACTAAGTGGAAGTGTGATAGGCCTTGTTCAACGGTGATCATCATCGCGCTGATGTGATGGTGATTATGATGATGATAATCAAATAATACCACTGACTTCTATTCCTACTCCTTTTCCGTGCATGCCGTCAGGCTGTGGAACTCGCTTCCCCATGAAATACGCGATAGCCAGAGTCTGCAGTCATTTAAAAACAAATTAAAAGATCATTTTCTTTCTCTCTCACCTTAAGTAAGCCATGTAAACTATAAATGTATATATGTATTTTATTTATTATTATTTTTTATATATTTATGTATAATATTATGTAGGTATTATATAATATATGTATGTATTCTTTTAAAATTAGGTATAAATTTGTATTGTTTCAAAATTGTTTTTATCTTTGTTTTTGTACACGTCTGTTCTGCCATTTTTTCTACAACTTTCCTTGTCTTAGGTCTGCTGGAAGAAATTTCTTTTAGAAATAAGCTGTACCTTTTGTATGTTCTTTCCTTGTTAATATCTGTTTGTGTCTCTTTTCTGTGTACAATAAAGTGTAAATAAATAATTTATTCAAATCACAAAGTTCTGAAAACTTTTCCGTTTTGATTAGGTATTCTACGTGAATATCGAGTTGGAGCAAAACCACTTACCATAGTAAGAGTCTGAGAGCCGCGAAAGAGTTGTCTGACATTAATCATTTGCGACTCAAATGGATCGTTCCGGATCTGGTTTTCAAGTGTGTGTTAGCACAGTACAATTTATTCATGTAGCCGACGTACAGTCGAGTTCACTAAGCTTTAGCCTGGCTTCAACACGGAACGAGGAATTATGGCAAAACGATTGAAATTCCCTGAAGAAAGCTGTGGCTAAGTCAAAGAAGTTTTATATCGTCGCTCCGCTCCGGTGCATGTCTGCGGGCTAAGTTAATAAATAATAATACACGAGATTAGATCGCTCCCAATTTATTATGATGCCGAAAGACTATTTGCTAACTCAGCACGGATTGCTAGAGAAATGGGGAGAATTTAGTTTCTTGAGTTATGGGTTAGCGATCCCCACCGCTGGGGAATCTTTAGGGAAGGGAAGGCCTTATTCCACACACAGAGGCTTAGTAAAGATTAGTGTTTCTATGAGTAATCAAATTCAACGCCTGCGTTTTGTACAACTGTAGGTTTTACTCCTTTAATTTTATTCTTATTATAGCCGTTGTAAAAAATACAATAAAGAAATACTTTCTTCATACACATTTTATGAGTTAGACATATCATAATATTACGTCACATATAAATTTTGATGCTGTCTGTACTTGTTTTTTCCTGTACGTACACGGTGCTCTGGGAATATTATTACCACACACTTAGAAATCTCGGTTGACATATCAAGGAGGATAATATGTAACTATGAATAAATACGAGGCAATTTGACGTATCCAGAGACTGTGATATGTAACATTTATTTACTTGAGGAAAATGATATTATTTATTCTGATGACTTCAAAAAAAAGCGGCCAAGTGCGAGTCGGACTCGCCCATGAAGGGTTCCGTAACAGCAAGTAACATAATATAAAAGTTCTTGTAGTTCGTTGTAGGTAAATTGCGGTTTACGATTTATGACGTATTAAAAAAAAACTACTTACTAGATCTCGTTCAAATCAATTTTCGGTGAAAGTTTGCATGGTAATGTACATCATATATTTTTTTTTAGTTTTATCATTCTCTTATTTTAGAAGTTACAGGGGGGGGACACACATTTTACAACTTTGAAAGTGTCTCTCGCGCAAACTATTCAGTTTAGAAAAAAATGATATTAGAAACCTCAATATCATTTTTGAAGACCTATCCATAGATAACCCACACGTATGGGTTTGATGAAAAAAATTTTTTTGAGTTTCAGTATGGAAAATTTTAAGTATGGAGAACCCCCAAAATTTATTGTTTTTTTTTCATTTTTATGTGAAAATCTTAATGCGGTTCACAGAATACATCTACTTACCAAGTTTCAACAGTATAGTTCTTATAGTTTCGGAAAAAAGTAGCTGTGACATACGGACGGACAGACAGACAGACAGACAGACATGACGAATCCATAAGGGTTCCGTTTTTTTGCCATTTGGCTACTGAACCCTAAAAAGGAGGTTCTCAGTTTGACCTGTATGTATGTATGTTTGTCCGCGATTATCTCGCGTTTGGCTGAACCTATTTTGATGCGGTTTTCAGAAAAGTATTTGTTACATTTAGGAGAAGGTTTTAGTATTTTAACCGATTTCAAAAAAGGAGGTTCTCAGTTTGACCTGTATGTTACGCGAATTTAATTTTTATTTGTAAAATTATGAAATTAAAAATTTTCTCTTCTTGTCTCTATGGCATTCCACAACAATAAAGAGTGATTTTGCCAATATCAAGTGAAAAGAAATAAGCGAATATTTGGGAGAATCTTCATAAAATAATGGCGAAACGCCAATGTCAAGTGAATGTCGCGGCTCTAAGGGTGATGAGCACTTAAAGACGCTCCACGTGGTGGTTTGCTGCTGAAACTCGGAAAACAGAGCTGTCTCCCGAGTTAATTCTCTTCTTATTATAGCTTATCTCAGAACCTTGATCACAGCTATTTCTCCATCACAAAAATTACGTTGAAATTATTCTAAAACGGTTATCATTGTAAAATTAACTGAACAGACGTGTGATCGGTACATAGTTCCGGCAACCAACCATAAAGCCTGTGAACCACCGTCCGATTTTAACAGATTCAACCTATTTGAGAATACGGGCTTATCAAGGGCAACACAATGGGGAAATTGCTATCTCATCTTTCCGAAACACATAATGCTAACATTGATGTTAGGACTTAGATAAGATAGTGGTAGCATAAAGTACTCTGTGGTGGTAGCTAGCCAGGCATGCTCTGGTGGTCAGGTTTTCATATAGTTTACTACTTACTTACTTACTTACTCCGCTGACTCAGCGACCCAAAGTGTGTCTTGGCCTCCGATACGAGAAGTCGCCACTGGTCTCGGTCTTGTGCGATTTCTCGCCAGTCCCTAGCTTGGAGCTCACGAAGAGTAAAGTATTCATATAGTTTACTAAGCAGACAAAATACTATTCGTGTAAATGTATGTTAGCTTGACAGAACTGTAGATATACACTTTTAACTCTCCACATGTAGTCACGGCATCGAAATCAATCACTTTGGTACCCATTGCTACCGCATCATCTGTTTTATGTGGGGACACGTATTACTCGATCCCGAGTACATAGTGCTCTTATACAGGGCTTAACAATATTGGATCTTATACAGGAGCAATATAAAAGTGTAGCAATACTTTATGAGGGCTTCTTATTAATGCATCGTAACTTTCGTTCTATGACTTTAAATAAATCGCAAAAAAAAGTTTTTGTAAGAACTCATCATCGGTTTGTGTGGGTAATCTTTTCTTTAGTTTCTAGAGTAGAAAGCAATCCTACAAGTATGGCGTCTTCAGCGTTTTAGGAGCTTTTTTATTACTTTAAACTCTGATGGCGATTTTTATAGAAAATAAAGAAATTCACAAAGAATTAATTAAATTGCAAATGTTTTATGCTATAATTAACCCTGTCAAATACCCTATTTGATGAATAGAAGTTCATCTTAAAACAGTTTTCTTTTTGCCACCTTATATAGCATTTTTATTGAATGTTTTTCTAGTATATTTAAGTCTGTATACAGGATACAGACTAAAATATACTAGAAAAACATCATACAAGAAACTTTTATCGTCAACTCAGACATTACTTATTTGGAGTCGATTTACAATAAAAAAAAATTGATATTTACGCAGGTCTGATTATATCAGCTGCACAAGACTTTTGACATTTCTCCTTTTAAGACTGACATAATCCCTGACGCTAAATATCAATCACCTAATTTTTACACTACTCCAAAACTTTTTAACGATTGACATAAACGAGTTCTAAAGAAAAGTTTTCAGCGTCATGATCTTTGAATGTTCAATAAAAAAGGCTATATCATAATTCTCCTGCCCTTATCCCAATCATTTGGGGTCGGCGCAAAATGTTTTCTTCTTCCATACATCCCTTTCAGCTGTCATCTCCGTACTCACACCCTTTCGACACATATCATCCTTCACACAATCCATCCATCTCTTTTTTGGTCTCCCTCTCCCCTTATATCCATCGACACTCATCTGTAACACTCTCCTTGTAACATATCTTTCATTCCTCCGCATTACATGCCCATACCACGACAAACGATTTCCTCTCAATTTTTCTATCACTGGCGCAACTTTCAAACTTCCTCTTATATACTCATTCCTAATCGTGTCCATTCTTGTTACTCTACACATCCATCTCAACATTCGCATCTCCGCAGCATGCAATCGTCTTTCATCCTTTCCCTTAGTGGCCCAACATTCCGATCCATACAGGACGACAGGTTTTATGATAGTTTTATATGTATATCTTCCCCTTAAAAAGGCTATATAAGGTAGCAAAAAGATAATAGTGTTAAGATGAACTTCTACTCATCAAATAGGGTATTTGACAGGGTTCATTACAGCATAAAACATTTGCAATTTAATTAATTCTTTGTGAACTTCTCTATTTTCTATAAAAATCGCCAATTTGAAATTGAAATCGTGGACCAAATTTTAACAGCTTCTAGTCATGACACTAAAGAACTTTCTCGTAGGCACCAATTGAATAACAGCAAAATACAATATTTTGGAATTACCATACAAAGTCGGCTATAGTCAGTTCATCGATTTGTATAAAATGTCCAATTATTTTTTAATTCAATTGAAAGTTGTCCAGTTTCATTAATAGAAACCACATTTAAATTTGATCCGTGAATTCAATTTCACCCTTTATATGTCTGTTGTTTGTTACCATCTGTAGCTAAATCGGCCTAATGAATTTTGGACTACTTTTTTTTTATGGCAGAGGTGGCAAGCGAGCAGACGGATCACCTGATGGTAAGCGATTACCGCCGCCCATAGACACCCGCAACACCAGAGGAGTCACAAGTGCGTTGCCGGCCTTTGATATGGGAGTATGCTCTTTTCTTGAAGGTTTGAAGGTTTGAACCAATGACTTGCTACCAATTTGGTCTTTATCCCAAAGCTGAATATTTGTTAATTGGCAAGATGAATGCATGAAAAATAAATAATAAATAGTTCATTAAATTGATCTCGCATTAAAATTTCGAAAAACCTTATTAGTTATGTTTTAAGTTTTTCACCTCATATTCAATTTTTTATCAACGAAAGTTATAAAATTTGTCGCTCAATGACGTAGAAAATTATGACGTCACGTCTAGGTATTTCAAACAGTTTTAAAACAAAATATCTTTTTTGACAGATGTAAAAAAGTAGCTCAAATGAAATAGACATCAACGCTATTGGTGAGGTTATTAAGGTTGGAAGAGTGAAAGGACTTCAGGAAAAGGTTTTTAGAGCTGACTATTTGTAGAGCACACTGTTTTCGAACGAAAAAGCCCGTAACGAGCAATCACCTTTAGTTTGTCATAAGATATAATCTATCTATCTATCTATCAGCCGAAAGACGTCCACTGCTGGACAAAGGCCTCCCCCAAGGATTTCCACATCGACCGGTCCTGTGCGGCTCGCATCCAGCGGCTTCCTGCAACCTTTACCAGGTCGTCGGTCCACCGAGTCGGAGGCCTGCCCACACTGCGCCTTCCGGTGCGCGGTCGCCATTCGAGAACTTTACTGCCCCAACGGCCATCTGTTCTACGAGCTATGTGCCCTGCCCACTGCCACTTAAGTCTAGCGATTCTGAGAGCTATGTCGGTAGCTTTAGTTCTCCTACGTATCTCCTCATTTCTGATTCGATCACGTAGGGAAACACCAAGCATAGCACGCTCCATCGCCCTTTGGGTGACTTTGAGCCTTCTTATAAGGCCCATAGTAAGCGACCATGTCTCGGATCCATATGTCATCACTGGCAACACACACTGGTCAAAGACTTTAGTCTTGAGGAACTGCGGTATTTTGGACGTAAAGATATTGCGAAGCTTCCCGAACGCTGCCCAGCCGAGTTGGATTCGATAAGATATAATATGTAGCTATTTTATTTTTGTTATTTGATTAATATTTTACAACAAAGTCCATCTACTCGTATTCGTATATCTGGATAAATCTGGATTTTAAGAAATTTGAAGTAAAAGCACTTCGAGTAAATTCGATTTAATTTTCAAATGCAGAAACCTTATCTATCAATGTCGGCGATGTAAGACAGAATTCAGATTTACTTAGCAGTAACGTTGTATTTCCTCTTTCTTTGGTAAATTTATAGGTACAGTTGTATTCAGAAGTGCAAATCTACAAATTACTGTGTATGTGCTTATTGCTTAATTTTTCATCAAAAAAAAAGCGCAAATATTGTTTGTTTATTCTGCCACTGATCTTTTTCTAAAATATGTCAAATCTAAGATGTTTATTTAGTATTTTATGTTGTTAATTATATGAATTTGAAAATAGAGAAACTTTTTTTGTTTATTAATGTGTTTTTTAACTGAAAAAGTACATGAAAACATTTTTTTATTAACAGTATCTATACAATATGTCACGATCGCATCCTGAAATTACACGTATCGTCCGAATAAATCGAATACAGCCGAACGTTGCCGATGTTTTCCGAGCGCTCAGATACAGATTACAGAATAGGGCTTACATTTATGAGATCTTACGGATTGTAACAGCTTTTCGTGGACGTAAAATCATGTAATAAAGCACCGATTGCGAGATTATCTAGTTGTTCATGAAATACGCGTATTTATGACAAAACATATTAGGTAACTCATAGTCATAGTGACTTATACAAGTGAACAAGTTCCCCCTTGGTTGGGATTTAGTACTAAGGTAAAAAAAAAAAAAAAAAGAATGCGTAAAGCATCTACTATTGTATAAAAAATAAGAGTTTGCGTTAAAATTTCCGTTTTTTGTTTTGTTATTTTTTTTTTTAAATTAACAATTAATTAAAATTACATAACAGTACGTAAATGAACAATAAACAATATAGACGCTTTAGCTATTTTTTGAAACACTAAGTAAGAATGATGACGCAAAGTAACTCAGGTTTTAATTATCCATCTTCCGTAGTACAAATAACAAACGCAACGCAATGAAAGTGGAAATGAACTTTTAAACCTGACTGTACCTACGTTCAACCAACTCATGTCAGCAATGGAACAAATAGAAACAATGTAGGTAGGTATTTTGTTTCACCAAACTGTTCTCATTTGGCACCCGTCCAAGTATTACTTCCGCGTGGTACTCTCCACCGGAAAAGTCTATTCTATTTCGTCGTGGATGTGTAACTAGAGTCGCAATAAATTTTATGTTCATTCGACTTTAATTGAATTCAAAAAAAAGAAGGAGGTTCTCAAATTTGACTGTTTCTTTTTTAAATAAGATTTTAATGGACGTTGACCACCGACAAGAGCTTTGCTTTAAAATATAAGAAGAAGATTTTACTGTTTTTACTTACGCTGAATGCTGGCAGCGCAAAACGGTCATCCTGGAAATCTTTGGGGAGGCCTTTGTCCAGCAGTGGACGTCTTATGGCCGATGATGATGAGGTTTCTTTTCGTGATATTTCTGATTGTGCATCTGTTGAACAGTTTGCATCTCTGTGACAGTCCTATTAAAAGAAAAAACCTTTCCAACCTAAGGGTGACAATTAGGCGTTTAAATTTGATAACAGATATTCGCCTATTTCCCCTTAACCTTTTTTTAAATAATTACATGGTCTTTTCTCGTAATTTGAGTAAATATTAAAAGGATAAAAAAGTAAAATAAGCACATTTAAACAGTTTTGTTTTATATAGTTTCACTACGACCAAAGGTATATTTTTTATGGTTATGTTTCACAGGAATAAAGATATAATTAACGGCGTAATTGTGCCTTTTTTAACCTCGAGCGGTAATCACTTTTAAATTGTACCTACAAAATTGTATTTTTATAACTTGTCCTGTTAATTATGTCTTATTCAAATATGTACTTTGTTTTGTTTATTAAAAAAAAACACATTTTCATTCATAGGTAGATCTTTCGCATAATATGAGCGATCGTGTTGTTTTGTTGCTAGTGGCCCTTTCGTGAGACAAATGAGGATTTTAGCCGTACCGTAGTGATGTACAGGTTTAAGGCCGTTTATCGATACTTTTTCGATTTTGGGCTGAAAAATCACCTAGTTTTTTTATGTAGGCTAAAAACTAAGCAATTTTAATTTTTTATAACAATTTGGTTTAGGTTATTTTATTAAAGTTAGCGAAATTGTTCTCAGGTTACATACGCTTACAGTGTGATAACACTTTTTACTGACGTGTTGTTTTAATTTTGAAACAAGTATAGGTTATCTTCAATCTTTACCTGTCTGTCATAAAATAATACAAAATATTTTTAACAATTAAACATTTGCTTTTTTGATATGTTTTAAAATCAAATGTGTTTTGCAAGGGAATTATTTAAATATTTATTTATTATCTGCTTTTTAATATTATTATTTTCACGACTGACATTTCCTTTGAATGTCTGTGAAGGTAATGCCTTATTCGGAAGCGTATCAAAACATGTAACTAAGTACTTCATAAACTTTGTTAAAGTTATATACGCACAATTTTATTTTCTGACACAGCTCCATCTCTTTTGCACCATTCTTAAGTCAGGGATATGCTTTCATCGATATCGATACTCGAATTTTCTCATCACCATTTTCAAAGAATCGATTAGGCCCTTTGATTTACCGCATCTGCTCGAGTCCGAGGGTGTAATGCGAGATTTGGGAAACAAAAGGGATTATACAGATTGCGGTCGCGATAGGCTGATTGGTTTGAGATTTGTACCGTGCGTGTTACCAATTTGTTTTACCGGGGATATAAGTGTAACAAAGGCAATTGCCGTCTGTCCCTTGTGGTTAAATGTGCCACAGGATAAGAAGAAGAGTAACAACATTTATGTACAGGGCCTTTTAAGGCGCTCTTATATCAAAATGACGTTTTTTTGAACAGTAGAATGATGTAAAACTATAGAAATTTCAAGTCTAAAAAAAAGTATTTTTGACTAAGTACGATTGGACGCTATCCGAAACACGATTCAACAATTTCGGCTCGATAGAAAAAATCCAAAGATGGGTCTAGCGTAACTTATCATTACTTGACTGACTCGGTGGCTCAGTGGTTAGCGCTCCTGACTACTGATCCGAGAGTCGTGGGTTCGATCCCAACCCAGGGAAAATATTTCTGTGATGAGCAGATTTGTTTGCTCTGTGTCTGGGTGTAGTATATCTATATAATATGTATATAAGTCTCTGGTTCCCATAGTATAGGGAATCCTAGTTTGGGGCCGGATATTTGTCCCGGATATTAAAACAGTTCCCAGTATATCAAGAGAAAATAATAGATAATTGTATTGAATATTGTTGCCGTTCACTATTTTTAAATAAAATAAAGTTTACGTTTTTATCTATGTCGTGGTCAGGTCATAGTAATTGGCTACATCTTGAAATAATTGGCCATATCGTCGAGGAGCTCCGATAAAACAAAATCAACGGAGCCCCCCCTCGCAGGGCTCCTTTACACGGAAACAAACACCGGTAAGGGGCCGTCCATTAATCACGTGATGTTTTTTAGCAACTTTTTAGACCCCCCTCCGTCAAATTTCAAGGACTCCTTATCAAAATTCCCAATATTCTAGTTCTAGTCTACAAATTAAACTACCTATAGTAAAACGATTGGATTCCCTTACAAACTTAGTTATTATTTAATCTGTTTCTACTTCAAGTTTTGCTTAAATACTTGAAGTCAGTGAGTAAGCCAGTCTATTGTAAATAATGTGATTGGATTTCTTATATAAACTTCGTTATTCGTATCTTTTATCTACCTTAACCATTAAAGTTGGTAGTTTACTTACTTTGAGGATTAAGGTAATTTAATTGAAGAAGAAATGGGCTGATAAGTATAGTGCAAATTAGTGAAATACTTATAAATTAACAGAGCTATGCACATCAATTTATATGAAAACGTACAACAGTTGGAACAAAATACTTTATGTTAAAAAACTGTCATTATTGTGTTAAAAGGTTTAACCATTTATAAAAAGTATTAACATAACTGATTAAAATATAACTTTTTTCTGTTCTAACTAGGCCATCATTTTAATTTTGGGTTTTTAAAAGAGGAAATCTGTAACCACATGTAGTACTAGATCCTAAATAAACCGCTATTCAAATTGAAACTGTGATTTTGTAATTAAATGAGAAATCTACATCTAGTATCTCTTCAATTTAATTAAAAAATCTCAATTTCAAATAGATTTAGATTTATTTATTTCACATCACAAATTCATCAAATATATTCAAATCATAAGCTATGTCAATAGTGAGGTGATCGTCAAAATACAATTTAATAAAATAAAAAGCAATACCATCAGTAAATTCAAACAATATTTAACTTAGCGCCTTAACAGCCCTATCATTATCCGCATTGCCTATTAGTCCTATGACAGTCCTTATCTGCGTAATGCTAAAGGTGACTTTAGACGAGGTGACTTTGCACTTTATATCAAATTATGTGGATCGCTTCGTCCATCTTATCAAATTGATTGATGACGCCACTGTCTTTTGTGTTCTAAATACTTCGTTCTAACGGTTTGCTTACTAAAATGACAGCCATCCGTTCTAATGGTTTGCTGATCAAAATGACAGTCATTAAGCCGTGTGTCAGGCTTGATACAGGGTCTTGGAAATTAGCTACAATAATTTTAACCACTAGTCTAATATTGTCTGCTAATCGAGATTCAGCATATAGAAGCCTTTTACCACAGATAAGATAATAGCTTTTACGTTTAAAAACACAATTACTGAAAAAGATTGTCGGTGGTTACTTATGAAACTGAACTTTGTCCAAGGAACCTATATTTAGAGTAATAATAAAAAACATCATTAAAAAATATATATTTTAAAACAGAAAAATGAAATTTTAAAATAATTAGTTAAGTACTTACTTGAATAAATTATTAATTTAAAATAAAATTATTGTATTTGCTTCAACATTTATTTTAGACGCTTATTTACCCTGCATGATAATTAACATGATACGTCTCGTGTAAATTCACCTTTAATTTAATTCATGTCCAACCGTCTGTCACTGATTGGGGACCCTATCTCTAATCGGGCTAATTGAATGGTAGTTGATGGCTACGAAACAAGCGTTGACAGTTTAGATGAATAGACCTACAGATCATAGATCAACATACAAATGTTGTATGGAAATGTCGAGCTTCGTAACACTTTGCACCTACATATGTCACCGTATGATTGAATAAACCAGGTTTCGTGAAATAATATCCGTAATTTCATGGAAATCCGGAATATCGCGTTATGAATATGCCGGTTTATTACTAGAGTTTATAGAAGGGAAATTGAAATCAACACACACGTAGTATACACTAGTAGTAATAGGTAATAATAATGCCACAGTTTGTTAGTGTCCTGGGTATAAGTTGGAGGGGCGCTGGCCGTGACAGAGTGCCGCTAGACACTCGATATGAGACGTCAGCTAAAAATAAAATAAGTTGAATTCTCGAAGATGAAAGGGAAAGGGAGACATTTTGAGAAAGGGATATTTTGAGAAAGAGGCCTTTTGTGAAAGGGACCATTTGAGAACCTTTGGCTATCTATCTATCAGCCGAAAGACGTCCACTGCTGGACAAAGGCCTCCCCCAAGGATTTCCACCTTTGGCTACCAGAGGACATTTTGCGAAAGGGACATTCTGCGAAGAACCTACCCTACCTGACCTCAATCGAAGCCAACAGGAGACACTTCCTTTCCAACATTGACTTTTTAAATTAAAAACTTAATTTAGTGTTTTTATAAAACTACCATTTTTATTTGAGATTTCGGAGTCTGCTCTATTGAATCAAATAATCAGTCAGTCGCCATATCTGAAGGCATACCAAACGTCTTCCGAACATTCCGCGAAAGTGTATTCAGAGTTGCCCCACCTTTCATTGTTGGTTACCTGGTTTATGAAGGAGTAGAAAAGGAACACCACAGACTTGCTCGCAAGAATCCTGCTGACTTTGAAAATGATCAATGAATAATACCTTGTTGTTTTACTTATATTTACGTTTGATCTGTAGTAATGAAAAAGAATAGTATTATATGATATTCGTCAATAAAACGTAAATTATAAGTCCATGCTGTAGTACCCATATATGTAGGTACCAAATCCTTACAAATGGTATAACTGGAAACGTGTCCGATGCCAATCCATTTGATTGGGCTTAAAATGAGAGCACTGTCGCATCGGATTAAGAGCTTTGCGAAATTTCAGGGTTGAAACCTCTACTTATATTAAAATTGAAGTATAGTATAATAATAATAATAAATATCCGAGACAAATCATACACGGTCATCTGGCCCCAAACTAGGATTCCCTGTATCTTGGGAACCAGAGACTGATATACATACATATATACATTTAAATACATACATATATAGATATAATACACCCAGACTCAGAGCAAACAATTCTGCTCATCACAAAAAAGTTTGCCCTGTGTGGGGATCGAACCCACGACTCTCGGATCAGTGGTCAGGATCGCTAACCACTTAGCCACCGAGTCAGTCATATTATATACAGGATATAAAGAAATAACTCATTAAAACTGACCAAACAGACTAAACCGAGCAATCTGTATGAAGAATCCATTTTTTTGGGTTTCAGCAAATTCGTATAACATTACAAAACTTTTTTTGTTATAGCTTTATAAGTGGTAATAATGAGATGCAGATACCCCAGCACGTATAATGTGAAATAGAGAATGACTTATGGTATTTTTTATACCAATTTCTAAGTGGTTTTCGAGGAAAAAACAAAAATTGATTGCGAGCGAAAACGCGTTCATAAAGCTACTTTATTATACACGAAATAGAGCTTGAATATGTACACTAACAGATAAACATTAAAATAATAGATGGCATTGTATAAATAGGTTATTCTCTAACTAATTAACAAATGCATTTACGTTCTCCATTTTGGGTAATTAATTAATTTACCATCATGACTATTCATTTATTGAGTTAATTATTGGACGTGTATAAATGATTGCTTTCAGAATTTCATGCGCTTTAACAAGAGTGTTTTTTTTAGGTTCGGCCTACCTAAAATATTACAAAAAATAAATTAAAACCTGTAAAAATATTGTAAAATGGCAACGGATGAAAGGCAAATTGTATTAAGCGACATTTTTAGAAATATTATAATAATAATAATAATATCTGGGACAAATCACACATAGTCATCTGGCCCCAAACTAGGATTCCCTGTATCTTGGGAACCAGAGACTGATATACATACACATATACTTTTAAATACATACATATATAGATATAATACACCCAGACTCAGAGCAAACAATTCTGCTCATCACAGAAAAGTTTGCCCTGTGTGGGGATCGAACCCACGACTCTCGGATAAGAGGTCAGGATCGCTAACCACTTAGCCACTGAGTCAGTCAAATATTGAGCAGATCGTTTTGAAAATTACTTTTTCTTATAAAGGACAATGAGTAAGAGCGTACCCAAACAAAGTGAACTGTAGCATTATGGACTCTCTGGGTATGAGTTGCCCTAATGGAGTAGTTTAATTTATCCTAAGAGCGCTTGTCTAATTCACTTAGAGAAAAATCCTTGTTTCTCGTACATTCCGGGACTAAATATTTAATTATAATTATAAATAAGATTTGCATGCCATTATATTATTAATAAGATTTGCATGCCATTTTTGGCGCAGCACGCTTGTACTTAATATTTTATTTTATGTAACTTTTTATACCGTGTTTGCCTGCAATAAAATATTTGAAATTTGAAATTATTACGAAAACGAAAATCAGTTCATTTTTCAACAATCATTTTTTTGTCCAAATGAAGTAAGGCTTACTGTCTTAGGATAAATTAAACTACTCCATGAGGGCATCAAATACCAACATAGTTAATAATATTACAGTACATTGGGTACGGTGCCCATACAAAATTACCCATTCTCCTTTATTGACTCATTAAAAAATAACTTCTTTACAATATTAAAAATATCAAGAATCTAAATAATACTATGAGTTTTATAGAGTTTTTAATGATTACTTTTCCAAGAAAGATTTTTTAAACGATCTCCTGCACACACGCACACGTGACATTCGTAACATGCATTGCCATACCTATGTCTTAAAGATCTTAATATCTTTCGAGTGTCTTTTATTAAGTAAGTAAGGGGGCTGGTAATGGTTTGAATACATTTGGTATAACTACAATCATCTCACCCGATGGTAAGTAATGATAATGCTTAAGATGGTAACGAACTAAGACAGTGATAACAACAAAACTTTAAAAATCCAACTTGGCAGTGAAAGCAGAACAACTCAAAAACCATTAAACTGTTTTTCACCAAACTGAGGACCACAGCGATACACATTTTAATGAAAAAGAACCGCATTCAAAACGGTTCTCCCGTTTCAGAGCTACGATGCCAGAGACACAGACAGACAGATCTATAAGCTTCAAACTTATAACACCCCTTTTTTGCGAGGGTGGTTAAAAGTAAATGGTGTCAATTCGTCAGTTAAATATTAAACCGCTCCGCGTAACGAACTCTTGAACTTCAAAGATGGCCGTAACAGTACATTCTCACTGAATATATTCAAATTTATGAGCGATAAAAACGAATCATCAGAGAAACTTCCTTACAATAGCTTCAGTTAAATTTAATGGCTTCAGGTTTGTGTTTAAGGGTCCAGTACCTGTGTGAGTACCATCATTAAAAAGTTTGAGAGTGATTATGGGAACAGAAGTCATCTTAATGCAGCTAGCATTATGGGTACCTTTGGGCGGGGTGTGAGTCGCGGGGATCTGTTGATTTAGTTATATTTATTTTATATGACGAAGCTTTTCGCTTACAGTTAGTTTGTATTTTGACGAAGCTTGGGCTGATTCTTTTGCTGTTTATTTTTTCTTGCATTTAGTTTTTGACGAAGCTTGCGGCTGATGTTTTTTGTACATATATTTTTGTATGTTTTTGTCGCTAATAAATTTTGTTTTAATCAGAGTTTTTTCAAGTGTACATGGAAAACTGGATTGCAAATGATAGTTTAAAATGTATGTGTAGAAATCTTGCCTTAAATGATGGTCAAACTGGTATTATTTATAATAAATAAATGTTCGGGACAAATCACACTCGGTCCTAGCCCCAAATTAGGATCCCTGTATTACGTGGAGTAAGACTGATGTTATATACTTTTATAATACGTTTATCATATACATATATCATCAGTTTATATAATAAACAAATATAACACTATAAATATAATACACTCGAAAACAAAACAAACAAAAATCGTCTTGCGAAATATTTGTTATAAGTAGGAACAGAAACCACGATTCGGATCAGTAGTCTGAAGCACTAACCACTGCCTGAGCTAACGAAATGGTAAATCATATTTTATACGAACGACGTTTTTTTCCATTAATTTGGCCGGAACAAAAGATAGTATGTCGCAGACTCCTTGGTTTTATAGTTTATTTTATACTTTTGTATGGTTTTGTCTAATGCTTTGTTTCTCTGTGCTTGCCTGACTGTTATTACAAAAAAACTGTCTTTTCACCCATCTTTCATGTTTGCTTTAATTCTCTAAATATATTCTTAAATACAGTCCATTTATTTCTATCACCAACATTTTTATCTTTTGTTCCTAGATTTTCTGTGTAATAAGCTCATTAAGCTTAAATTAAGTATGTTTGGTGGCAAGATTTAAATCAGTAAGGTAACCAGTGGCCCGCCGGGAATAGAACCTGCGATCATTGTCACATTGACACAGCCGGCGGCCAACGTTGGCCCCGTTGAGATTTCAAAAAATCCCTGCTCCGTATTTAAAAAAAAAGTACTTTAAGTTAACCTGGCGTGGGTCTATTAAGATTTAAAAATTCTCCAATATAATTT
This sequence comes from Coleophora deauratella, assembly GCA_958295455.1. Classification (NCBI taxonomy): domain Eukaryota; kingdom Metazoa; phylum Arthropoda; class Insecta; order Lepidoptera; family Coleophoridae; genus Coleophora; species Coleophora deauratella. The sequence goes on along the minus strand of OY282409.1, from coordinate 3,123,663 downwards.
AGATTTATGTACAATATAATGCTGAAAGTAATTTTTCAATAATAGCTACGAAATCTACGGTAGTTTGGCGTCTAAACCAAAAAAGGTTTTTACGCTCCCTTTCTGCATTTTATGCTCACACATAAACTTATCTACACAAAATGAAGATTAAAATGTTATTCAAGCCTCATGAGAGGGTAATTAGAACAATTTGTGTCCTATTTATATTCAGGCATGCGCATAAAATGTTTACGAGTTACGTTTCAGAGATATGGGTGTTGATTATGTTGTGGTATAATTTTAAGATAAGGTATTTAGATATATTGTTTTTGCACTTTTTAAATATGTGATTAGTGGGTTCCTTGCTATAGTACTTTATCCACTTATACTTCGGATGCCAGTGGCCGGAAGCCAGTTCATAGAACTCGTTGTAAATACATTTCATTTAATTTAATAAAAATATTTGTGGTTATATACATCAATGGCCTATGCGTCTATTACATACGATTCATGACAGTGCCTCGGAGGCAACTTTTTAAGTGGCTCAAGAAACCGATGCGAGAGCGGCACACTCTCCCGCAGGCCTGGCAAGGGAAGTTTGAAGCTGATGTGCTAGTGCCGCCCTGGTTGCGCTTTTCCCTCCTGACAGCTAGTGCTGTAAACCAGGTCTCATCGCACAACTTCCGGCCCTCTGCAACACGCTTACGCCACTCGGATCGCTTTTCTGCAATCTTCTCCCAGCCCCGATGATCTATTTTAAAGGCAGCCATGTCCCGCTTGGCGTAGTCTTAATACATAACCACGAAGTAAATAAGAGTAAATTACATTGCGTGTTTTTAAAGTACATCATACATTGTCCTATCATTTGCATGCCACGTAGTTACATGACAAGGTCCTTTAACACATCACTGTAATTAAAACATGTGGCGCCCCGTGTAGGGGTAACGCGAATTTGGATATAATATGCAGTCAATCGGTAAAATATTGTATAACACCATTTCACCCACTAAAGATTTAAAAGAATGAGTAAAATATCTACTTAAATAAAAGCATTTTGAGTTTGAGGTCAGATACTTATGTAGAAGAACTCCCGGACGATTTATTTATTTATATATTTATATTTATACATTATCCCTTAATTTAGTGTCAGTTGGATCGTTATGGCATAACTATGGCCATATAATACTTACTTATTATAAATAATAACACAAAACTACAAAATACTGGAGCACATAAAACGTGATTTTGACAATGTTAAAAAAATGGCGAAATGCCCATGTCATGTACATACGGCTCTATAGCTCATTCCAATCAAAAAAAAGCAAAAGGTAAACAAACTTACTATGGAACTGACACATGTCAATGTCATCTGCATACTAATTTTGTTTACCTTTTGCTTTTTTTGATTGGAATGAAGTATAAAGATGATGGGCACTTAAAGCCGCTCCACGTGGTGGTATTGCTTCTGGAACTCTGAAATGGAGCGGTCTCACAAGTTAATCCTCTTTTTATGACCGCTTATCACTGAATCTGAATTGTAACTTATTTTTCATTTTTATCACAAAAATAACGTTCAAATTCTTCTAAAACGGTAATAATTGTAAAGACAACTTAATAGATATATTGTGTTCGGTTTGGGAGACCCGATTGCAATTTTAAGTACCGAAATGACTGATAGAGTTCATGATATTAGCAAACGAAAATTAACACTAACTTTTTTAAGATTTTGGTAGACGCAATAAAGTCTTCTTGTAAGCAACTTGTAAGTTTTTCTTAAAAAACCAACAAAAGAGACGAAAGCAGCAATTATCTCCTTTCAACAAACACAATGGTCCGGAAAACAACATTGTCATACCCTGTCGCTCTTCGCTCCACTCAACTGGTAAATGTCGATCCGTCGATGTGAAACGATGTCGATGTGCCACGTGCGGTACACTACACAAACAATTATTATTGTGGTCAGTTGTGCGGTGTACAGTTGGAAATTCGAAACAGTATTTGGTGAAATGATTGCTGTGCTTTCGATGTTATGTCTGTGCGCGTTTGTCTGGACATAATTATCTAGATTTGGTTTTGCTTTTGTGTGATGAAAGTATAGTCCGTTGAAATATCTTGAAATAGAATTTCGATTGAACTACAGATCCATAAAAATCTAAGCAACACGTATATAACTTCGAAATTATTTATAAAAACTTTTTTAAAATACACGGTAAAAAATATTTCTATTTACAGCCACCGTGCACTATCAACTTTTTAGTCCGTCGATAGTTTAGTCGATCTTGCATTCAGTAAGGAGCTTATAATATGGGAGTGCGCGTACTCTCGACCAAACAGTTGATCGACCAAACTATAAAAAGCGACTGAACGATCGCTACTCAACTAAACAGTAGATCGGTGACTTTGTATTGTGCTCGGACAAGTGTTCGAACAAGTACTCTGACAAGAGTCATATCATTTTGCTGGAGGAATATTCCAAATGTCATTATCATTAAAATAATCTACAGACTTATAGTATCCTCTTGAACAAATACAGCGTTTTATATGTTTCTTAAATTTACATTCTGGTAGTTCACACACGTCATTCGGAATTTTGTTATAAAAGCGTACACACTGCCCCACAAATGATTTTTTCACCTTACTAAGCCTCGAGAAAGCTATGTCAAGATTATTTTTACTTCTCAAATTACGGTTATGTCTGTCACTATTTTTGAAGAACAAGTTTAGATTTTTACGAACGTACATGATATTTTCGTAAATAAACTGACCGGCAACTGTTAGAATATTTATTTTCTTAAATCTATCTCGAAGTGATTCTCGGGATCGTAGTTGGTATATAGTGTAGACAAGTCCTCGGACAAGTGTTCGGACAAGTGCTCGGACAAGTACTCAGACAAGTGCTCGGACAAGTGCTCGGACAAGTGCTCGGGCAAGTGCTCGAACAAGTGCTTGGACAAATGCTCGAAGAAGTGCTTGGACAAGTGCTCGGATAAGTGCTCGGGCAAGTGCTCGGGCATATGCTCGGGCAAGTGCTTGAACAAGTGCTCGGACAAGTGGTCAGACAAGTGCTCGGACAAGTACTCAGACAAGTGCTCGGACAAGTGCTCGGACAAGTGCTCGGACAAGTGCTTGGACAAGTGCTCGGACAAGTGCTCGGTCAAGTGCTCAGACAAGTGCTCGAACAAGTGCTCGGACAAGTGCTCAGACAAGTGCTCTGAGAAGTGCTCGGCCAAGTGCTGAGACAAGTGCTCGGACAAGTGCTCGGACAAGTGCTCGGGCAAGTGCTCGGGTAAGTGCTCGGGCAAATGCTCGAACAAGGACTCAGACAAGTGCTTGGACAAATGCTCGAACAAGTTCTCGGACAAGTGCTCAGACAAGCACTTGAACAAGTGCTCGGATAAGTTCTCGGACAAGAGCTTGGACAAGTGCTCGAACAAGTGCTCGGACAAGTGCTCAAACAAATGCTCGGAGAAGTGCTCGGACAAGTGCTCGAACAAGTGCTCGGGCAAGTGCTCGAACAAGTGCTCGGGCAAGTGCTCGGATAAATGCTCGAAGAAGTGTTCGCACAAGTGCTCGGTCAAGTGCTCGAACAGGTGCTCAGACAAGCGCTTGAACAGGTGCTCAGACAAGCGCTCAGAGAAGTGCTCGATCACGTTCTGAAGAAGTGCTCGGACACGTGCTCTGACAATTGCTCGGGCAAGTGCTCAAACAAGTGCTCGGACAAGTTCTCGAACAAGTGCTCAGACTAGTACTCGGACAAGTGCTCGAACGAGTGCTCGATCAAGTGCTCGGGCAAGTGCTCGAACAAGTGCTTGGACAAGTGAGGACGTTCTGGTCCGTCGATAGTTTAGTCGATCTTACATTCAGTATGGAGCTATATGGGAGTGCGCGCACTCTCGACCAAACCATCAAAAATGACTGAACGATCGCTATCCAACTGAACAGTTGAGTCGGTCAGTGACTTCGTATGGCGCAGCACGCGAATGCGCGCACTAGACTCAACTAAACAGTTGAGCGACTGTCGGCCGATAGTGCGCCGAGAGTTCCTGTGCCTCAACCCCGCTCCTCTTCCCGCGCATCAACCCCTCCGTACCCACTCCTCACCCCCCTGCGCCAACTCCCCGCACCCTTTTCTTCACCCACCGCACCCTGCTCCTTGACTCCCCCCACACCCCGGTCCTCACACCCCTGCACTCCGCTACCCCCCGCCGCACCTCGCTCTTCACACCCCACACACCGCTCCTCTACCCCCTGCACCCCGCTCTCCAAGCCTCACCCCACTCCCCGCGCCACCAATCGATCCAAATAAACATCGGATATTTTGATGTTTATTATAAATATCGTATATTTTTGAACCCTGGCTCCTACTCCAGACGTGCGATTAAACTATCGATCGATAGTTTAATCACGATCGCATTGCGATTGTGACTAAACAGTTGATCGACCGTTCAGTTGACAGTGCGCGGTGGCTGTTAATATTGTAAACCATGAATTTTGCTTTCCGCTGAATGCGGTCCAGAGGGAGAAGCTGGTACTGGGGTGCCCCTGCCCAGAGATGAGAACAGTATTCCATATGAGGCTGAACCTGCGCCTTATAAAGTTGCAGGCGATGGGCCGCTGTGAAATTCCGTCTTGATCTATTGAGCACACCAAGCTTCTTCGAGGCTAATTTAACCTTACCCTCTAGATGATCACGGAACTGGACTTCACTCGATATGTCGACACCAAGGATTCTGATACTAGCTGAGGCATTTAGGGGAGTGTCCTCAAAACGAGGTGATACGACAAATGTCATTTTCTTGGCAGTGAACGCGCAAATATATATAGATCACGCCTCTTTCCCGGAGGGGTAGGCAGAGACCACATTCTTCCACTTACTATGATCTTGACATACTTCTCTTGCTTCCTCTACATTCATCAATCTTTTCATGCAAGCTCGTCGGTTTTGTGTACTCTTGACCTGACATTTTTTCAAAACGCGCAAACCTGTGTCTTAATAGGGTTAAACTGGACCAAATTAAGTCGACCCCACTCTGAGACTTTCTGTAAAGAAGCCTCAATTTCCGACACATTTTGTTTGTTTCGGCTCTCGATGACGTTTTTCCGAGAAATGTTGGCATGGCCAGTATAGAAGGCATCATCTGTACTGTCATCTGCATAACAATGAGTGCTGCTGATTTACAGCATACCAGTTATATGCGAAGAAACAGTGTAGGCGAAAGCACACAGCCTTGAGGGACACCAGCGTTCACAGACATAGAATCTGAGTATGCACCGTCGACTACGGCCTTTATGCTTCTATCTGCAAGAAAACTAGTGACCCATTTGCATAATTCCTCGGGAAGCCCATAAGAAGGAAGCTTCGCAAGAAGTGCTTTGTGCCAGACTCGATCGAAGGCCTTCGCTATGTCCGAACTAACCGCCAATGCTTCCCCCTTAGTCTCGATCGCCTGTGCCCAACGATGTGTCAGGTAGACAAGGAGATCACCAGCGGACAAACCCTTACGGAAACCGTACTGTCGATCACTAAGCAGCTGACAGTCCTCTACCGAAGGAGCTGGCTGTTGACAATGGACTCCATTATCTTTGAGAATAAGGAGGTTATGGCTATCGGCCTGTAGTTGGACGGATTCGAGCGGTCATCTTTTTTAGGGATCGGGTGCACCAAAGCTGTCTTCCATGAGTTCGGGACTACGCCAGAAGAGTAGGAAAGCCGAAAAAGACGCGTTGAAATTGGAGCCAACTCTGGAGCACACACCTTCAACACGATAGGAGGAATTCCATTGGGCCCACTCGACTTATGAATGTTGATGGAAAAAGTGCTTTACGCACTGAGCGTTGGTGGAACCGGATATTCGGCATACAGTTCTTGCACCGCGGTATGGTCGGCGGCTCGTTTCCCCCGTCATCCAATGTCGAGTTGGGCGAAAGAGTTTGCCTAGAAGATCGGCTTTCTCCTTTGCGTCGTGGGCCAATGAATCATTGCCCATGTAATCAGGCGTACACGTGAGTGACGCCATACTCCGGATAAGGCAGTGATCCGAAGAGCCGAGTGAGGCGCCAACGGATTCTTGGTAGTCGTCCGGATAAGAAGTCAACAGAAGGTCCAACAGTGAAGGTTCGTGGTTCTCCACATCTGGGATTCGCGTGGGCGTAGTAACCAGTTGTGTCAAACCATATGCCAGGGCGAAGTCGTAAACAAATCTCCCCGCATGATCGGTTTTGTTAGAACCGAGCCATTCGGCGTGGTGGGCGTTGAAATCGTTTAGTATCACGATCTCGGCGGATGGGATCTGCTCCTGCACAGTATCAGCAGCCATTTGGATCTGCTCGATGAGTCGGTCAGTTTCAGAATCGCCGGTATGGGACCTATATAGGCACAAGTAGACGCGGGGTTGGTCATCGCTGTCTACACGGACAATGGTGTGTGGACAATGCTCACGAAGTATGGAAAAAAACCAGAGTGAACAGATACGGGATGTAACTCAAAATTTTAGTTATATTTAGTGATATAATTATATGAATATTTCACTATAAGATTCTGTGGCTTAATGTGTGATATTGCTATTTGTTTGATTTGGTTTTGTTTGGTTTGATTGTGATAGCCACAGAATCCCATAGTGAAATACTCATAGAACGATATCACTAAATATAACTAAAATTTTGAGATATATGATGTATCTGTTCGCTCTGGGTTTTTTTGAGCATCGTCCTTTTATATCAAATACTCAGGCCTGCAATCCCTTGAAGCTGTGAAAAAATTAAACTTCTATGCCAACGCAATCAAGAAATATGGCCGTTTATGCTGCATATTTGGACACTCGCATGGGAATCAAAACCCGGGCAAAAAGGGCACTTCCCGTATACCTAGAATTTTTGTAATGTAACAAAAAAAATTTTGGTTTTCGGACTTTTCCCTTTACTTGTGCTATAAGACATTGCTTTCTGCCAAATTTCATGATTCTAAGCATACGGGAAGTAGGTTTTGATTCCCATGCGAGTGTCGAAATATGCGGCATAAACGGCCGTATCTCTTGATTGCGTTGTCATAGAAGTTTGAATTTTGTTACACCTTCAAGGGATTGCAGGCCTGAGAATTTGATATGGAGTTCAAGACATGTGTGAATATGAATTTATACGGAACCCTCGGTGCGCGAGTTCGACTCGCACTTGGCCGGTTTTTTTTGTGATGCGTGTCGAATTATTTCCAAGAGAAATCCTAAAATTCTGAATCACATTGTTTGAATTGTTGCCATTTGTACTCTTATTTATGTTAAAGGCAATTTTGATAGACTGTAAGATTAGCAGAGTGAACATTTGCCACTTTCAAAATGGTGTTAGTATATTTACTCGATCCCAAAATATATTGATAACCCCAAATGAAAACGCTACCCATCAAACTGAAAACCTTTTTCCCAAGGTTCCTAAAATCGGGCAATTTTTTACTATATACACAAAATCTGTAAATTGACTATTATTATATATGTTCCTTGGGGAAATTTGTTTATACTCATAAGTGGTATAGTCATATTGGCCGCAAATACTACATATTTCATACAGCAGTTAATATTTACATTCATACTGCTTAACTACTTAACTTGGTACTATCCTTGTCTCTGGTACTATAAATAATAGCATCAACATTCCCAGCTGGCGATTTATTTTGTCGTGAGTTCCACTCGCTCGCGAAAGACAAATTGTGTACTGTGAGCGGGAACTATAAGCAAGTATGGTTAGCAGAGCAAAAAAATCTTTGAAACAATAAAAGCTATAAAGATCGGTTATACAAATTTGGAATTAACAAAATGTAACGTTATATTGAAAACTGTAACAAACTGCATACATAAGCATCATCCCATCATCATCAGCCGTAAGACGTCCACTGCTGGACAAAGGCATGGCATCACCCAAGGATTTCCACGACGCGACAACCGGTCTTGCTCTGCCTTGCTGTTTTGCGTGGCCTCATAAGAAGGCTCAGGGTCACCGAAAGGCCAATGAAGCATGCTATTCTTGGAGTTTTCTAACCTGATCGAATCAGAAATGAGGAGATGTGTAGGAGAACTAAAGTAACCGACAAAGCTCTCCAAATCGCTATACTCAAGTGGAAGATGACGGGGGACAAAGCTCGTAGAACAGATACATAAGCATTCGTAGGAAATAACAATTAGCAGCTTTCAGTTGTTTCAACTTATTCAATTCGGTCCTACAAATACTTAGTTCGTTGTTACTTTGATGTAATTACTTGAGAATTAATTTTGCTTGTCATCTGTAGTGAAGTGAAGAAATACTCGTAATCCCTAGACGTCACCTCAGACACTGTTTGTGTGTGATGAGCTTGTTGACACAAATTAATCGCCTTTCTGTACTTCGGATCACTTACATTCGTTTACAGAAGAGTCCTCTAACGTTGAATATAAATATTTGATTTGGCACGTCTATAAGCTGAACATTGAACAATAATTATACAATTAAGTCTTTGTTCAAGCAAAAGTCATAAGTTAATAGAACGTCATTAAACCCTGTGTGAAAATTCAGTTTTTCATATCAATTTTAATCGATAAATACCCACATCGTCCTCACCGCAGGGCCACGGGTCTCTTTCCATTTTAATTTAAAGTTTCAGTTTTTTACTTCTTCTGTGGCGTAATGGCTAGTCCGCTCGCTTCACACCAGGTTATCACGGGTTCGATTCCCGGCGTGAAACCATAAGTGAAACTCAATCCCAGTTTGCTTGGTGGTAGTGCTTTTTTTGAGTCCGCCTGGCTACCTTTTAGCATCTTATCTAATTCTTTACGCCGAATATCGATCTTAACAGGATTAAGGTTTCCGGCATGGCGATAAGATAGCCAGTTTCCTATTGCGTTGGAGAATCTTGTAAACGCTCAATCTACGCCGTCATCATCACTTACCATCAGGTGAGATGATATCAAGAGCTTATAAATTGTGGAAAACCTTTATAATCCCACTTAAGGAGCCAATTTTAAGTTTATATCTTGAACGGTTAAGACTGTGGGTCATCTATAATTCAATAGGTAACGGTTTTTTTATACACAGAAATATTTTTTAATATAGAAGATTTTTCAAATAATTTTGGACGTATAATTTTTTTTTACGTGTTTTATGTATAAATACCTTAAAAAACTTTTGCACCTTTCCGTTTCAGCATAAAAGCAAAATGTTTTTAAAAATGTTAAAAAACATTTATGTCATTTACTTTTACTACCTTTATAACTAACAGCTTGAGTAAACAGTTTAAGTAAATCTTTAAAAAACTAAGATTCCTTAAAAGTAAAACCCTACAAATATAGCATAAAACTGTGAAGACCAACTATCGACTGGTCATGGTCGATACACACTGCAATATTAATGGACTTCATAAGTATTTCTGACGTCTCGAAATCTTCAAAGTTTGCAGTCAAATATTTAATATAGGAAGTAGGAGATTTCGCTAAGGAACGTTTATTTTAGATTGCGAAAGTTAAAAATCTCTAATCTTATTTTGATTTACCTTATTAAACAAAGGCTCAGTAAGAATTATTTCGATAGATACGAGCTTCACAATAAATTGCAATTTTTGCACGACTGCCCAAACGCAGTAAATCAATTGAAGCAACGGGCGTACAAAAACATACTTATACAAGCTGTAAAAAGACGACCCTCTGAAACTATTATGGCCGAACCATCGTCAAAGCCTGTTAGTAGTTAAAATACATGTATTTTTATAAGCAATTTTTTGCTACCCCCTATCTTATTCTAATGATGTTTTCCTACCCAAAGGTTGCGTGGAAAAAATTGCTACCTGGCAATAAGGCCGCCTATTGTACAATTTTTTTTTTCTAACTGTAACCTCACTTTAGTATATATTGTGTTATTTATTACAATTAAGTATATTGAACTGAATTGAATTGAAACAGCTTGACTGATTTTTGGAGAGTGAGGTGTAGTAATTTAGTATTGAATTAATACTCAAGAGTTTCCATTTAAAATTAAAACCCAAAAACTCAGTCATCAAGATAAACGTAACGTTAAGTGATTATGACGGCATCATCTACACCAAATACAGCAAACGTTCGCAAAGTTCCGGATAACCTAACGATAACAATCAAGGTGCAATTAAAAAGTGCTTCATTTTTTTCTGTGTGGATAGCCATTAACAAGCGCTGGTTGAAGTAGAGCCCCTTAAGTCTGAAGAGGTCACTACAACAGAGGGGCCCGGGGGTCGGGTTGGGGGGGAAATAAGGGGCCTTTAAATACAGCTGTAATTGGGTCATTGGGCTGGAAACTAATTTGTGGGGCCAGCAAAGGTTTCTTCGTAGTTTCGTGAAAAGGGTTAAGAGATCTTGATGTTGGAGGATGTAATTATGAATAAAGTCAAGAAGTCTAGATGTACTTATGAAATAAGAAATCTTATTGTTTAATAGATCTGGGTCGTTATTCCATAAGATCCACCGCGAACATAACCTTTTCATGCGACTACCGAAACGAAGGGTATGTACATTTTTTCGGGTGTATCTATTATGTATGCAAGTGAGAATATATACGGTCATACTGAAATACCTAAAAAAAAAAAGGTTTTGAATCATGAATCTAATGTAAATGGACCTTTCCTAGGAAACCTCTTCAAAACTCAAATTCATACGCAATTTTTTTTCATGATCGTTGATTCAGCTTATTCGTAAACTTAATAACGGAAGTGTTTTGAAAGTTTTTTTTTGAAATTGAGTAAAGGTTATTAAAGTTGTACAGATGAGGAAGTAAAAATATAATCAAAAACCTACATTGAGTATAGGCATTAGCAATGGAAAGTATATAGGTACATCTAAAATACCTGGAAAGAAAAATGATTTTCCTCCTAAATCTCGATATTTCATCGCTACCACAAAGTGACTTGATAGATGTCTTTATTCATCACGATTCCAGATTTAGACCCAAAGCTGTAGAACAAAAGTTGTTCAGTATTTTAAGAAGAAGCCACTTCTTCACCTATTTATCGTATACTTACCGTCAGCCGTTCATTCCAATCACTACACTGTCAATATCTTGTCAATATATTGTCAATACTTGAAAATATTGTCAACTAGCTTTTGCCCGCAGCTCCGCCCGCGTAGATGTCGCTTTTTGACAGTCTCTAAGGTATCCTACGGGAACTATGGATTTTCTGGGAACAAAAAGTAGCCTATGTGTTAATCCAGTATTTGATTTATCTATCTACCAAATTTCATCCAAATCCGTTTAGTGGTTTCGACGTGAAAGCGGAACAAACAAACAAACATCCATACTTTCGCATTTATAATATTATTAGTATATTAGTAATATAAGATAAGATATGTATTATAGATAGTGTCTGGTCCGCTTCAAACCTTGAACCGTTTCAGATTTAGCTTCTATCGGATAAATGTGGTAGCTGCCTCGATTCAATCAATCATTTAGCGCTGGCTTGTTTTGTAGTCTTTTTTGAAGGGAGAGATAAAAAGGAGATTTATTATAAAATGAATGAACAAAGATAACATGTAACCGATGATGGTACTTTGGTGGAATACATAAAGTGCAAAATCATCATACTGACATAAAATAACCATTCTATTTAATTATTTTTACTGAGAATCATAAATTTTTGCTACCGTTTTTATGGGAGCAGTAAATCCAATTTTGAGGTGTGCTGAGCCTTAAATAAGATCTTACGTTTTACAATTCCAAGTCTTCTTATGGTTTTAGTAAAAGCACACAACACTTTATCGAAAGTGGAAAAATTCGCAAAAACGTTTGAAAACTCAAATAATTTTCATATCCATCCAAATAGCGAACGTACTCGTGGTCGCTTAACCTGTATAAATGTTATCTTGCATTGAGTCACCTATACAATTTTGTATTTGGCCGTTTAAAATATTCTGTGAACACAGAAGGCAACATTTTTACCAGTGACAAAAGAATGGAGGAAATATGAAATAAAATAAAATTGTGTTACGACAAAACAATTTGCATTTTTATTATTATTACCTATATGTAACGCGAAGACAAAAAAAGGTGTCTACTTTTAACCTAATTAGGAAAATTCTTCAATTTTCGTGTCGAGCCCCTTGTTATCTTGTCGATAAATTCTTAAGGTGCGGAATAGACGACACGCGCATCGCGAGCCGAACCGCTATTATAGACATGCTGTAGTTAGGTGGATATCACATTGCAGCAAATCCGCTCCGGTGTGCGCAGCTGCGAATTTTTACTTCAAACTGTTAAAGGAAAAAACCGTAGCACCGCACACCGGAGCAGATTCTAGTGCAGTGTGATATCCACCTTAGCTGCAGAATCACGATCTACAACGCCAAGTTCAGCGCGCCTGATTCTGTTTGTATAGTGTCTAGTGATGGGCCGACTACTGATATTGACGACAAGTCAGCCGACTATTCGGCAGTGCCTACTATTTGTTTCCATCTATCATTTTGCTTAATTTGTTGTGCGAATGTTCATGTCAGATTTGAAGATAATAAAAAACGTTGATTATTCTGATATTGAGTGAAATTTCCTCTGTAATCTTATGTAATGTAGCACTACAATTCTTAAAAACTAAAAAAGCGAGAAGCCGCTGGATGCGGGTAGCGTAAGACCGGTTGTTGTGTAAATCTTCGGGGAGGCCTTTGTCCAGCAGTGAATATCTTATGGCTGATGGTGAGGTTTCGGGAATACAGTTGGCGGTTGTATTATTCTTGTTGTAGTTTTTCTATAAAAAAGACAAACCGACTAGTCCGGGACTGGTCGGTTCATTACATATCTAATGGAGATCTACTTTTGTGATCCTACAATGGTATTTCGGCTCGCGCTAGTCCGCGTGGTCTGTACGCACCTTTAGATGCTTCAAAGAAAAAGTCATAACGAACTCGCTGTCAAAAGTCACAAAAAGTGACGTCTCATAAAGACTTTTTGTCCGAGGATGATTCTGAAAACCTGAGAGAGCGTATCTAAATAAAAAACAATATAATTAGAAACGCTGACGTGAAAGAGATGTTTCAGAATACTATACTAATGTTATTAAATATTTTTGACGTAAACAGAAATGCAGAAAAAGGTACCACGAGACCGATTAAAACGAATAAGCCAGAGCGACCACCACCTCCAACATCGGCAGAGAGATGTCGACACTACCGAGAATAGAAAAAAAAACAGCAATTATTGGACGCCTCCAGCTCCGTCCAGACGATCTCAAAAACGTTACGAAAATGAAACGATTATTTACCATTTACCATTTATTTATTTGTTGTGATAGTGACCGTGTGAGTTTCAAACAGTATACTCCTTTGAAATCATCGAATTTATTGGGTTGTTAAAAAAGTCTTGCGACAATAAGTCAGGTTTTAACACAAGTTACTTTATTTTCAAAATAACTATAATATATTATGTAATCGCCATTCATATCTATAACTTGTGCCCTACGATCGGGCAAACGTTGAAAGCCCTCCAACCAAAACTTCTGTACAAAAAATGTACAGGTTAAATACAAAGTGTCGCAAGACTTTTTTACCAACCCAATACGAAAAAACTAGCGGTAGTATTTCTAGTACTTCATTTTTTTTTTAAAAGTTACTTTACTGGCATTGTTTTGTTAAAACAGCGCAAAAACAAAAAAAAAAACATTGGTAATTCTATTAAACAAGTGGACATGAACTTTTTAAGCAAAGCTAATGCAAGCGAAGTTGTATGCATAAAGCCAGCCTTGTGCAAATTTAAGTTTCACCAAACGTGCTCTCGAAGGCATCCAGCGAATTTATATCAGGCGTTAATGCCTTCACCGTCTTAAGCTGAAACAGCATAACTGCATGCGATAAGTATGACTTGGACCATTCCATAATCTATTTGATCATAATAAACAGTTTCAAAGCCAGTTGACGTTTTGAAACATTTTGATACTTTACGAATATTTTTAGCATTCTTATTTTTAGGGTTCCGTAGTAAATGGCAAAAAACGGAACCCTTATGGATTCGTCATGTCTGTCTGTCTGTTTGTCTGTCTGTCTGTCTGTCTGTCTGTCCGTCCGTATGTCACAGCCACTTTATTACGAAACTATAAGAACTATACTGTTGAAACTTGGTAAGTAGATGTATTCTGTAAACCGCACTAAGATTTTCACATAAAAATTTAAAAAAAAAACTAAAAATTTTGGGGGTTCCCCATACTTAGACCTGGAAACCTAAATTTTTTTTTCTTCAAACTCATACGTGTGGGGTATAAACTGAATAGTTTGCGCGAGAGACAATTCCAAAGTGGTAAAATGTGTGTCCCCCTCCCCTGTAACTTCTAAAATAAGAGAATGATAAAACTAAAAAAAAAATATATGAAGTACATTACCATGCAAACTTCCACCGAAAATGGGTTTGAACGAGATCTAGTAAGTAGTTTTTTTTTAATATGTCATAAATCGTAAACCGCAATTTACCTACAACGAACTACAAGAACTTTTATATTATGTTACTTGCTGCTACGGAACCCTTCATGGGCGAGTCCAACTTGCACTTGGCCGCTTTTTTTATGTTATAGGTGGCAAGCGAGCAGACGGATCACCTGATGGTAAGCGAATACCGGCACACATAGACACCCGCAACACCAGAGGAATCACAAGTGCGTTGCCGACCTTTGAAATGGGATGGGGGATGGGGGAATTGGGCCTCCAGTACCCTCACTCACTCGGCGAAACACAACGCAAGCGTTGCTTCACGCCGGTTTTCGCAGGTCTTAGAACAGTTCTCGCAGTATAATATTATCAATTAATATGGCCGGCCTCTACCTATATTAGGATAGTTCACTGCAAGTCATTTGAGTTACTTTTAATCGCATGTCAAAAACGACATTTTGTTCTATAAATGGTTGACTGAAATGAACTATGACGTAATAATTTCATAGAGTCGTTTCCATACTGATTATGAAATTTTTACAAATAAAAATTGCACAGGTAATGAAATTCCAAGCAAGTAAGTTCTTCTACTGTTTCAATAAAATATTTTTTTTTGCGAAAAATATTTCATATTTAATTCTTGATGCATTCAACTACCCTATTTTAGGGAATCTCGTTGAGCCCACTTATACAGGATGTAGCAAAAAGGTGTGGTGATACTTCAAGGTAGGCTTCCACTCATCAAACTATACAATTTTTGTTCTACAAAGTTGTTCAAATCGCGAAAAATTTTTTGGACTTTTCATACAAACTTGGCTCGCCAGCTAATCGATTTGTATGAAAATTCCAAAAAAAAATTTGTATAATTATCAGTGACCATCAGGTGAAATAAAACTAAACTATAATTTTGTTGGTAAGCCCGCTCTACCGATATCAACATCACCAATTGGAAAACAGTTACCTGCTAAAATAATATTTAAAATCAAAGTCTTGACCTTACTCACAGAGTATAGAATTTAATTCAAGCGCTTCCTGCGGGACCTTTTTTCCAATTTTTCCTCCATTATCTCTTGATTCTCCCCGTTGGCTATCTGCCAAGCAAACTATGAGCGAGCATTTTTATTTTTATCAAACTCCTTTGAATCGCTATATTTCATGCAGACTTCTTAAGGAGGAATTCTGATTAGGTTTTACTGGTAAATTCTGCGGTAAAAAAAAATTGCGCGTAATAAATACGATACCCATAGTTAAAAATATTGAAGAGCAAGTAGAAAATAATGTAGAAAACTACATTTAATTAACTGAAAAGCAGCAAACTTATGAAATAAACTTAGACATAAATACACTAAGGTCCCGTTCCAGAACCAAGGTAAGATTTACTTGACAAGAGTCTGTCCCTATCACACTTTGAATATTTATAACAGGTGATTTGAAGATTTTTTTAACCGCCTCCGTAGCTTAGTGGCTAGTCCGCTGGCTTCACATCAGGTGGTCGCGGGTTCTATTCTGGGCGGGGTTCAACTTTGTAGGACTAGGTTTGATTGGTGGTAGGGTATTTTCTGAGCCCGCCTTGCTGGCTACCACCATCTTATCTAAGTCTTGACGCCAGATATCAATTTCAACAGCATTGATGTATTTCGGCATAAAGATAAGATAGCCAGTTCCCCATTGCATTGAGGAGTCTCGGTATCCCGCTTCCATCTTCGGCGTTAGATGATGCCAAGGGCTTACCAATTGAAGGTAAAAAAAAACAGGCTATCCTGCTGCCATGGTTAAAATTATTCTGACGGAAGTCGCATCGGGCGTTTAAAACTGAGTTAAAGTCGTGGGTGCTTGAAAAGCAGTTTTATGCTTTCAAAGAATTCATGATGCAAGACAAGTTGCTAAAGTAAATTCCAAAGCGAATACTATTATGTTTATTATATTAATTACATTATTATTATTATTAATTTTTGTTCGAATATTTAATATCAAATGACGTGTAAATGATTTTATGAATAAATTGTATTGTATTGAAAGTGTTTTGGAACGCTTTCTACGATAAACAATTTTCTACCTATCAATCAACCAATGACTCTAGGCCGATGTCGGCCTCGGTGACAGCAATAATTTATTAGAGCGACGCTCATGTGTTCTAATGTGATTGACGTAGCCAGGTTTAGCTGAGGATAAGCGACCACACTCACAGCACGTCAACACTCCTCCGACGAAGTTATATTATATGGCTGCTGGTGCTCGTTGTGCTTAAAGTAGAAGCCCATTACTTTCTCGCTACTGTATTTTTGAAGGGTACAGTTGCGAGATAAGCAATGGACTTCCACCACAAAACACATAGATACAGAAGGTCCGCTCAATACGCTCACTAAAATCCTAAGCATATACATGCTTATAGACGTATACGGTCGTTGTAGGCAAGATCACGTACTGTGCGATCGTGACCTTGCCTCGAACGACCGTATATTTCTATAAGCATGTATATGGTAACGATTTTAGTGGTTTGTATCAAGCGGACCTTCTGTGTCTATTTTGTGCTTCTACTTTCTACTTGACATACCACTGTACTTGACCAATGTAAACTGGGCTTTAGCATCGAGCTTCGTACGTCACTGTGTTTCAAAATCAAAAACCGTAAGCGGACCAGGCACTATATTGACGATATTTTCAAGTTAATTAAGAACCCATTACGTTCCCACTGCAGGAGCACGGGTCTCCTCCCATACATCGGAAAGGTTAGGCTATACTCCACACACGGAGGCCAAGTCCGGATTGGTGAAGGTTGTGGGGCTAGTGGCCAATCCCAGTGTCAAAAATTTGCAAGTAGCCTATAAGGCCTCCGACATAGCTTAGCGACTGCCATCTAGCAATAGTAGCTGATACCAACGGCTTAAGGTGCCTTGCCCAGCACGGAAACGGTCGAGATAAATGCTACCAACAGTCAAACCCATCCAGGTTATGACCGTGTCTGAAGACAGTTAACCTGCGTGATAGACGCGACCACGCAAGCCGCATTGAGCCACGACTGCTTCTATATTCGATATTTTGAAGTACTGACAGTATATTGACAGTGTAGTGATTAGAATGAACGGCTGCCAGTAAATAAAAGATGGATTGACAATATATTGATATAAAAATATTGACAATATTATTGATAGTGTCTGGGTCCGCTAGTGTTTACGGTATGCCTCCACAGTGACCGGTCTTCTACCAGTTTCAAAGTGAGATGGGTCTACGCCGCATCTCTTCATGAGTTTCTTTCTATTACAATCGGAGTAAAAATACGATATTTTCGACTTCCGATACAAGTTGTCAATAATTGACTTTGTAGCTGGGCAAAAAAAACTAGTTTCTATCAGGTTCTATAGAATGTTGTTCAGTTTATTGAGTAGAATCTACTATTTGCTGCTTTTAAGCAAATAAAAAGTTACACTGTAATTGTAAGGTGCTTTTCAAATATCTAAAAAGAAAACCTTGGCTTCATGAACCTATCAACTTTCCCTAACCTTTACTTAATTAGCAATTAACATGTTTACAGAATCACCTCATAAGATTTTATTTACTCGGAAAATTCCAGGTAATTGGATTTTATCGGCAATAAATACATACCACTACCGATAGTAAAAGTTGTATAACTCAAAAGTCAATAAACCGATTATCACCAAACTTAGCTAAAAATAGCGCGATGAAACTAGTTTTCAAGTGAATATATAATATTAATAATTTATTTATTCAGTCAGGCAGCAGACCCGTAAATGTACAAATAATAACTAAAAATAAAATAAAATAGAATAAAGAGCACTTAAAAACACAAATAATATAATCGCATTCAAATCGGTTCCCTCATTTGAGAGCTACGATGCCACAGAAGCAGACACACATAGACTTAAAACATGTAGCAGCCCTTTTCGCGTAGCGATTTATACAACGCAGTATGAAACTCGCACTACGTGCTTACTCGTAGGAGTGTAGCTTTTACAAAGAGATCTTCACGAAAACTTATTAAAGTAACGCAAACACAAATCTCATTGATGGATTGCGCAATTCCCAGAAGAGTTACGTAGGTATAAATATTGCTGTATTTTTTCACACGCTCCTTGGGAAAATGGCAAGAGCATGTCGGTTGTACCCGTGTAGTAGGGTTGCGTAACGTCACTGTTTTTTAAAATGATTTGCCAAATGCACATATAGAAGGTAATTTTTAATGGCGGATGTGATGTAGGCTATTTTCGGATCAAATGTTAACGACTCATTAAAAAGGTTGGCTTTATTTCTCGATTTTTAGATAAGACGCTGTATTGAAGATTAGACATTTGGATAGCAGTTTATTAAAGATCCAATAAACCTAAATGTGTGTCTAAAAACAATTTTCTTCCAACTTACGTATTAGGTCAAGTTTTACACGTTTTTTTTTTGTAAAATAATAATGCGTTCATAATAAAAAGAAAACATTTTTTATTCTTTTTCTCTGATTCTATAAATTCACTCCTAATGCGTAATCATACGCTGTCTTTATCAGCAATGAAGAAAAGCAATAGCACTGTCACTGTTTCGCACTGCGTTCGCTCCCAACCCATTTTATTCTTCAACTTGCCCTTTTAACCCACGGAACCCTAAAAAGTACGCAAGTTTGGTAATTTGTATGGCGCCAGGCGGTCGAGGGGGCCATGACGAACCAGCGACATAGCGACGGGGAAAGTCAGGATTCTATCGATTCTGTCCCTGCTTATGAAGTGGGATGTTGTGAAAAACTATGCCGTTGTTACGAGGTTGTACTGAGAAATGTTAGGTATAGATAGGGTTGCAGACACAGACTGTGGAGGTTCTATATTATTAGATCACGCCTATTGAACGTGCAGGCTGTGTATATAAATTTATTGCCATAATTATTTTCTTTTTTTGTTTTTCTCTGTTGTTTTTACTTATCGTTCATCTGTTATAGTAAAAATCCTGTTAAAAGATATATAATTTTAGTTTATTTTCACAGAATATAGAGACAAAGAAGGTTATTTCGGTTACATATTTGTTACTTGGTGCGCTCAGTTTTATCTGTAATTTTGCATTTGTCGTTTCTCCAAATTACTGTTTCCAGTTACTGCACCTAATATTTACTGATATATAAAATATTTGTAGGAGCTTCAACGAGAAAACTGACTAACTTTTGTTTCACATTTTTTTTAATACATTGTCGCTTTTTTCACCAACAGACGTATGTATTTTATAAAGTTCTTGGCGTTTTCTATCTGTTTTATGTATTATTTCAGTAAGTAAAATCTTTTTCGGAATTATAAGTATGTCATATAAAAAGAACAGGACTAGAAAAACATTTCTGTACATATTTTCCTATTATATACTACAACTATGCAAAAAATGATTGAAATCCGTTTCCCAGTACCCGTGCACTCTCCTTGTTAGTATGGGAAATCTTTTTTTTTCGCGAATTGACAATGGGTTCCTTGGGAAAAGTTGTTCAGTTCCACTAGTAGAAGCCCCAGTTTAAATAATACCAGATCTTCTTCTTTTCGAGTCGATAACAAACCTGCTTATATAGTCTCGGCCCAAAATTCAGCTACGCGAATCGCGAATAATACCAGATTATTTAGTAACACCTTGTATACTAAAATGTCACTTAAGTACGTCATCAGTAAGTGAAAAAAAGCGACAAAATTTTGTATTTATCGCAAACACCTTCAGTAGTTACCAATGCAATGATATGAAAAGAAGGTTTTTTTAGAAGATTTATATTTTTTAAAACATAGTTCAATTACTGTTAGACTATGTTATGTAAGTGTAAAGGAGACATCAAAAAACTTTATTTTTCATTTGTTTCAGGTGGAACAAAGTGCTAGTTAATACGAGGTTGTGGTAAAAGAGAAAATAGTGTGTAAATGCGGTTATTTGTGTCTTAAGAAAAAATAAAGTATAAAAAATATGTATTCAAAAACTAGTTTTCCCCAAAATTCATTAAACAATATAAAGCACAATATAAATTGATTAGGTTTATTATTATTCTATCGCATTTTTGTATTAACAATTAAAAGTACAGTATCAGGCAAAGTCACATTCAAAACATTACCTAAAGTTATTGCAATCAAATTGAGTAACTGGTCAAATTATGAGTCATAATTATAAATCAAAGAAATAGAGTTCGTAAAACCTATGCCAACTTAATTAATTGTATACCTATCGCACAGTAGTTATAAAAAAAATATATAGAAACAAAAATGGAAATATGAACTAATAACAGAATAAAATATATATTGTGAAAAAAATATTAATGATCACAGTATAAGTTCTACAGTAGTGGTGAATAAACCTAGCCCAGTGTATCACAGTGAAAAATTGAAGTACCTTAATAAAAAATAAAAATAAAACATTTACAGTATAAACAAACATACAGTAGAGATGAAGCAAAGCACAACAAAACTCTAATGTAGTGATCAAAAATCAAAGTACTTGAAGTGTCACAGTTTACGCATCGTACAGTAGAGGATGAAGCTAAGCGTGAGCGCTTACCGTGCGCACGCGTCGGCCCACAAGAAGATCTTGACGTCGTCGTATCAGCAGCACTATGGCAGCACCGCAGCACCGCCCCACTGCCCCTTACAGCACACGAACTTCACACCCCAGCAGCATCAGGTATGTGGGTAGATGAGGTGTTGGTCATAAGCCATATCGTCCCCACTACAGGGGCACGGGTCTCTTCCATACCTCGGGAAGGGTAGGCCATACTCCACGGGGGCCAAGTCGGGATTGGTGGAGGTTGTGGGGCTAGTGGCCAATCCCAGTATCAGAAGTTTTCAAGCCGTCTATAAGGCCTCCGACATGGTAAGATAAGATAATGAAATAAGGTGTGAAGTGAAAATTTCTTTAGGCGCACTTTGTTGAGCGTTAAGTTAACCGCCACGCTCAGGTCGTTGACGTAAAATTGGGTAT
Source organism: Coleophora deauratella (assembly GCA_958295455.1). NCBI lineage: Eukaryota > Metazoa > Arthropoda > Insecta > Lepidoptera > Coleophoridae > Coleophora > Coleophora deauratella. The sequence goes on along the minus strand of OY282409.1, from coordinate 3,102,373 downwards.
ACTCGGCTCTTGACGGTCGGCGACATTTTTTTTTGATGTAACAAAAAATATCTCCATATCTCTTGATTGCTTTGGCTTAGAAGTTTGATTTTTTCACAGCTTCAAGGGACTGCAGGCCTGAGAATTTGATATAGAGTTCAAGACATGTATGACTATGAATTTATTGGTTGGAACCCTTAGTGCGCGAATCTGACTCGCACTTGGTCGATTTTTAACTTCAAAAAAAGGAGGAGGTTCTCAATTCGTCGGAATTTTTTGTATGTTCACCGATTACTCGAAGACACTACTTGTTTAAAAGGGTGGTCCCATATAAATTTTATCGAAATCGATTCAGCGGTTTTTGAGAAAATCAACAAAAACATTGCAAAATTGGAGTTGTTGCGATTGAAGTCGGTTGTTTTTAACGTATTCAGCGTGGTCAATTATTTCTTATTACAGTGTACTTAGATGTTTCTTCTCACTTCGCTAATACTTCCCGGAACACTGCAATGTACAAGTTTCGCGCTTTGTTCTGGGTAGGAAACACATTCCGGCCGAGAAAGTCGACACGAATGGTCCTTTAATTTTTGTGTAAAGCGCCGACTTAAATATATATAAAAAAGTTTAATGAGAGTCGTTAAGCTGCGTCAGAGGCTTTGTAGGCGGCTTGAAAATTTCTGACATTTGAGTTCGCTACTAGCCTCACAACCTTCATCAAACCGGATTTAGTCCACGTGTGTGGAGTTTGGCCTAATTTTCTCGAGGTACCCTAGCAGTGCGGAAAATATGAGTTGCTAACTGAAGTTATTACATTCTAGAAGTAATATTTTTATATGTAGAAGCCCATAATAAGATGCATAAAGTGGTAAGAAGCTTTATGGATCGACCCGCAAGACGGCACCTACTTCAGTTTTATTAAAACTAGCCCTTGCCCGCAGCTCCGCCCGCGTGGATGTCGCTTTATGACTGTCTGTAAGAACCATACCTTTTCCTAGAACAAAAAGTAGCCTAAGTGTCCAATATTTTATCTATCTTCCTATCAAGTTGTATCAATGTGTTTCAGTAGTTTCGACGTGAAACAAGAAGAAACAAACAAACAAACATCCATACTTTCGCATTTATTATATTATATTAGTAAGAAAAGAAAAGAAAAATCCTTAAAAGACTTCACAACGAGCCCTTTCAAAAATCACTGCTGAGTCTGTAAGCAAAAAGTTCTCACTGGACGTCTATCTTGTTTTCCGCCTAATTTGATCCTACTAAGATTACTGACTGAGTCGCCTATTATGCGTACTAGTGTTTGAAGTTTCCACCGAATTGCCTCTTACCAGTCAGAACTCTAATTTGGGTCGTATGCTTAAATTCTACTAACGTCCCATTTGTAAAGACGGCCGTGTTGAATAATTCATACTGTTAGGTCTGCCGTAGCAATGTTTTGGATGAGTGTTGACTTTAACCAGAGACAAGATATGCTTTAACTGTACTAAATTTATGGTTCTTTTGAAGCACCTGATTTTTTTATTGGAGGCTTCTACTAATGAAACTGAACAAAATGTTCCTCAAGGTTTCAATATTTAATTCGCAAAATTTCTAAAATCTGTATCAATTTCTTGGAAAAATTGTTCAGTACGAAATGATGAAGAGAAATATCCGTTTAAGTTTTCGAGAGAGTTAGTTTTGCATACTTTATATTATACTTATATTTAATTTATATTATTTATACTATTGTAGCTTGTGCCCGCGGCTTCGCCCGCGTAGATTAAAAATGCAGTAACTCTATACTCTTATAATCCATAAAATATTGAAATAGTAAAGTCTGTTCATCCGGAATTAACCCCAAAAATAACTGAGCAAAGAAGCGAGTATGTGTCGGAGGCCATCTAGGGAGTTGGAAATGACGTAAAAAATGGGAGGAAAGGAAACTAAGTGGGCATCAGAAAGAGAAGGATGTTCTCTGGAGATTTTAGACATTATGTAGAAGATTTGACATGTTGATTTTATGATGTATTAACCTTTTCCCATTTTGTTATTTCGAAATGTCGACGCTGTGACGTTTCGACGACTCAAAGCTTCAACGTTGTGACGCTTCGACATTTTGACATTTTGATATTCGAATTTGATATTTCGATTTTTGATATTTCGATATTTGATGTTTCAGTGCTTTTTTACCCTCAATTGGTAAGCCCTTGGCATCATCTCACCTGATGGTAAGTGAATAATAAGGTAAATCTCTAGATCCAGGTGTTTGGCCTGTGCGTTGATCTATCTACTTTAGACCCCCGTTTCACCCTCTTAGAGGGTGAGTTTCGAAAAATATTTTCTTAGTACAGCCAGACCTCATAAGAAACCTATATACCGAATTTGAAATCTCTAGATCTAGGTTTGGCCTGTGCGTTGATTTATTTACTTTGAACCCCCGTTTCACCCCCTTAAAGGGTGAATTTTGGAAAATCCTTTCTTAGTGCACCCCTAGACCTCATAAGGAACCCACTTGCCAAATTTGGAATCTCTAGACTCAGGGGTTTGGCCTGTGCGTTGATTTATTTAATTTGGACCCCCGTTTTACCCGCTTAGAGGGTGAGTTTTGAAAAATCCTTTCTTAGTGCAGCCCTAGACCTCATAAGGAACCTACTTGGCCTGTGCATTGATTTATCTACTTTGGACCCCCGTTTAACCCCCTTAAAGGGTGAATTTTGAGGAACCCTTCCTTAGTGCTCGCCTACGTTCTATGAGGAAACTCTGTGCATTTTAAGTTTCTAGACCCAGCGGTTTGGGCTGTGCGTTGATCTTTTAGTCAGTCAGTCAGTTTGCTCTTTTATATAAATATATAGATTATAGATTATATAGATTATATAGATTATATAGATTATATAGATTAGATTATAGATATAGGTTATACAGATTATACCGAACATTTAAAGTCTCCTGTTTATCACTTTCTTGTCAAGTTTTTGTTTTTAAGCGAATTTGCATTCATCAAGTCGACTTTATGAATGCAAATTAATAATATAAACGAATAAAAAATGAAAAATAATTGTTACTGCTGTATTGCCTGCCTGCCTGCCTGCCTTCTGCATGCAGAAGCGAGCCGTCAGAGCGATAGTGGGCATATCGCGATTCATGTCAGTGAGACCCTATTTCATATCATTAGGTATAATGACACTGCCATCGATCAACATCTACCAAGTGGCCGTATATACTTGGGAGAACATAAGTTGATACCGCAGACGGCAAGATGGGAGTAGGTATAGCTTAAGAAATGGCCACAAATTGGTAGCAGTGCCAAGAAAACTAGCAAAGTCTGAAAACTTGACTCACGTGATGGGCCCTACAGTGTTCAACCGACTTCCCGCTGACATCACTGATAAACCCAGTCTGTTTACTTTTAAACACAAACTGAAGCAGTGGCTGATCGAGCAGGCGTTTTATGACTTTAATGAATTTCTGTGTAGTACAAAATAATAATTATTTTCAGACAATTAAAATTTATACATAAGTAAATTTTTAAAATATAAAATATATTTCTTTTACAATATGTAAAAGTATCGACTTATTGTATTGGTATTATTATTGTATTATTGTTATTTTGACTTGTAATTTGTTTATTACCAATAAATACTTATGACTTATTGATACAGTCAGTAACAATTACTTATTTTTGTTGTTAAAGATGTACGTTATGTTTGTGTAAAAGATTTTTTTTTAATTTGGAAACTTGGAGGGGTTTGATTTGTTTTTGTGTCTCATTAACTTGAGCCTGAGCACCTGTAACCTGAGACAATATTTTTTAAAGGACTTCCAAAAAAGAAGGTTGTTCTCAATTTGACAGTATGTTTTTATTTTGTGTGTAGGTTACGCAATTTATTCGCCGATCGTTAACAGTTTTTAATTATTCCTTCTTTATTCCATAGATTATAACTCCGAGGTGGTCCCATATATCTGTGAATTATATTAAAAGATTCAGTACCGTTTTAACAAATCAACAAAAACTAGCAAAATTATAATTATTACAATTGAGGTCGGTTGTATTTTTAATATTGTCAATTATCGTAGATTAACTAAGTTTACAGTGAATGTTAAAAGTATATGAATCTTTGTTTACCTAAAAAAATTAGAAATAAAATTATTCTTGTCTCTAGTTAGTAAATGGATTTAACAGCTGTCACTCCTATCCTCAAAATGATTCAGTTGGGTATATTAAGTATTCATCAGTTTTAAGCTAATACAACTGTACTTATCCTTCAGAATACTAGAGCATAATGGATCAAGTTTCTAATAGTGTATAAGGGCTAGTTAATAAGCAGACCCTACGTACTACGGCCAGTTTTGAAAGGGCTCGGACCTTATAAATCGTAAGACACTGACTAGTGCTTAACAGTTTTAAGTAGTGCCCGATCAAAGGTTCGGTTTCGGTTTCGGACAGTTTCGGCTAAAAATCATTATTTGGCTATAGTTTTGGTTTCAGCCAAAAATCGGCCGAAACCTCGGCCGCGCCGAAACTTCGTGTTCGTGATTTTTCACGCTTCGTTCGGATGAGTTCTTACCTCGTGATCGCCAGTCGAAGTGGGCCGTAACATGTCAAATGCAGTAATTTATAACTCTTACTAAGAAATAGCTAGGTATTCCATACAGCTGTTACTAAATAACTCGTCTTCAGTTTCAGACTCTGGTAACACAGAACAGTACCAGTCTTTTGACCAGACTCTGGTCACCACCTTCCATTAAGATACATACTAAGATGAATGAAATGAGCTCATAAAGGTTTACTATGTACTACGAGTTTTCGTCTTTTGCATGCCATTAGTTCATAGCCTTTAGGTGGATCAATGGCAATAGCTGAAGGCGAAAGAAATTAGCCCAAAGTTAGAGGATTCATTATGTGCCAAGTTCCGTTGACCTACTTCTGTTCTAATTCTAGCATCAGACCCTGGCAGTAAAGTACTGAAGACGAGTGCAATGAGCCAAAACTCGTTCAGTATGTGCCGTTGTCGAGTTCCATTGACCACTACCGTCTCCATCATCTGACCCTGGTCACCCTTTAATGTTTTTTTTAACAAGAATTAAATATCATACCATATAATTTTTAATTATTATTTAGATGTTTAAATAAGCTTCCACATTTCGGCCGAAACTAACATTTTTTTATTTTTATTTATTTATTTGGGATAATTAACAACTTTGTACTAAATATTACATTATAAGATATTAAGGACTAAATTATGTGAATAAGTACATAGCCCACAACATTATCCAATAAGAGCGAGGCCGTATGTTCGGTTTCGGTTTCGGCTGAAAATCCAGTTTTGGTCGGACACTAGTTTTAAGTAGACCGTCTAAGTGTGGCCGTGTAATTAAAATTAATGGATTTAGGCCTGACTAATAGAAACAATTATAGTTAGGATAAGCAATGATGGAATTATCGTTAAATTCCTATGTCTTGCTGAAAAGCCTTTAAGGGAAACATTTCAAGAAACAAATGTTTTTTTGCATAAATATATTTATAATAAGATCAAAAGAAGAAAATGATAATTCGTAATACAATTTATATTCAATAAGCATATTAGCATTTAAAAACAAATTTTTAAACGGTTACATTATGCGCGTATGTTTAAAACTATATAAGGTCCTCATAAAATACCTGATAAAGAAATCTACTCGTGAAAGAGATCAAATTTCCTTAAGGAATTTATACTTAATTTGCAAAAAATGTTTAACTTCTGATACCAAGTTGGCGGAACAAATCTTGATCAGTCAAATTTTTTTTTTGCTAATTACTAATTAAGTAGGTACAGACTCTTTGGAGAAGGTTACAGATAATATTTCGGGAGGTATTTTTATCCGTTTACTACCCGAGGCTCAACAGCGAGGCTCAACTGGTTGAGCCTTACCAAAAAAAAAATCCCCACGGCACAACTGGTTTTATAGTGTAGCAAATGTATGGAAATATTTTTACCCACGGCTCAACCAATTCCCTTAGGCTCAACCGCTTGAGAATCCATACTATATACTATAATTACATACTATTTATTAATATCACGCCTAAACCGCTGAACCGATTTTGATGAATTTTGGTAAAAAAATAAATGGGACCTTGGAGAAGGATATAAGGTACGTTCGTTGCAAAAATTAAACTTGAAGGGGGTGAAATAGGGGATGAAAGTTTGTATGGGGTACCAATAATTTCTCAAGTTAGGGATCTAAATATCATCATATCTAGACTGTGTATTTGCTGTAAATTATCAGATGCCTATTAATAATACAAAGATCAGTTAGGTATATTTCGTTTTGAAATGGTGTCAAGTATGAAAAGTAGGGCGTGCATTAACTTTTCAATTCGGAACACAATGCGGCACGGCAATAATCGTCGCATAGGTAGCGGCATTATGTTCGAGCTTTATTGAATTCCGGAACGCAGCGCCTCCAGATGAATTTATTGGTTTGGAAAAGGCTCGTCCGGTTACCTGACAATAAGTACAATAATAAGACAAAGAAGTAGAAAAAAAAGTCTATCACTATCTTTGGATAAGAAGGAGCAATTTCTCTGTTTCTTAAAGTTAATTAGTAAATCTAAATCTGCCGCCCAACATCAATCTTAATGCTTTTATGTGTTCCGGCATGGAGATAAGATAGTGCCCCATTACGTTGGAGAATCTTGGTTAGCCCGCTTCCATCTTCTGCATCATCATCACTTCCCACCAGGTGATAGTGGAGCTTACCAATTATGGATATAAAAATATTTGATGCCATACCCTAACAACCCTCAAGAAAAGAGCGTACTCCCACATCAAAGGCTGGCAACGCACTTGTGACTCCTCTGGTGTTGCGGGTGTCTATGGGCGGCGGTAATCGCTTACCATCAGGTGATCCGTCTGCTCGTTTGCCACCTCTGCCATAAAAAAAAAAACAAGGGTTCCCTACGTGAAATCGAAACCTATTGGTGCAAAACTTGTTACTGCGAACATTACTTGAAGTTTAATAGGTTTTATTATCCAGAAAATTAAAATCATAAGGAACAGACGAGGAAATTTGACACCTGTTAAGACAGATCAGATAGCCAGGAAGCTTTTCTAAAAACCATAATAAAAAGGACGAGAGACGGAAGAAGAGAAAGATGAAGGCCAAGACGAAATTACATGAAATAAATGTTCATCTTCTTTTGTGGTTCAAATGTTATAGTGTAGTGGCAGTTATCATGTAGTTCAATTTAGCTGTGCTATCACAAGGGAAATAGCCTGTTGTAGTATTAATTAAACAAGTTAGGGAGAAGATCGCTCTCGTGTCGTATCAGGAGGTCAGGAGGTCAAGATGCTGGCTGAAAACAGTAGTTGGAGATTATTCCACCGATAAGCTTTGCTCTTAAATACGACTTTTTAAAGGCGGATATGAAAATTTAGGCTATTATTTGGGTCAAATGTTTTTTTGTTCTACCATTTTTTAAAATAAATGACATAGTTTTGGACTCTCCATACAAAATAGTCTCTTCGTCCGAAGGCTGATGGTCTATGTCTTTATGTGTCTATAGACTAGACGCATAGATGTAGATTATCAGCTTTCGGCAGACGGGTCGTGGCCGTTCTCCAAATGTATAATATAGTTTGACTTCGATCTTTTGGCGTATGGATGACATTGACAGGGGGGCGCTTTTGTCGCGAATCTGACATGTATTTCATACAAATAGTGTAATTTTTCAAGATGGCGGCGTTAGTTCCGGCTTTACTTTTGAGTACACGCCAAAAGGTCCTAGTTACACTGTAAATGATTATGGAATAAAAAAACTGTTTGGTTTGGATATTTGGTTTCTAAAAAGCACTCTTCAGATCTTTTATTGATATCTGTATTTCTGAACGCACACCCATGGTTAATAGAATTCCCGAGATATGAGATTTTATTTTTATTGAAGATCTCCACATATGAGATACGTGCACCGATGCTGGTTAATTAAGGTTCCCAGCATTTCCAGGGACTTAATATATTTTGCGATATCAAAGGATTGCTTTCAATGTAAAATGCTTTTATCAATTTAATTTTATACGTGCTGGTACGATGACGCTTTCCAATATAAAATCCAGTTTTACTGATACGTAGGAAAGTTGTACCTATATGTAAACTGGTGATCCTGAAACTGAACAACTTATGATCTAAAAAGATGAAAGCGCAAAAAAAAATATTAGTAGAGAGGCCGATGCGTCGAAAGTGCTTTATTTACGAAGTTCGTAGGACCGAACAGTATTATAGCGACAACTGGTACCGTTGGAATTAGCGTGGTTTACTAATTGACAAACCACTTGTTGTAGCTTTCTTAAATGGCGGAGTGAGTATCTGTGACGTAATAAAGATGGCGGCCGAATGGTTTGGTTTTTCAATATTTTCTCGAGAACCACTAAGTCTTATCCTATGTGTGTAGTATCATTTGAAAGCTATTAAAAAGACTTACAAAAAGATACATGTACGTTTTGTCGTAAATATTCAATTTACGGAGCTACATTGAAAAAACTGTCTTTTTTTCGATAAAACTGTTCAAGTCTTTGTGTTAATTCTTAATATAACTCTGAAAGTAATTTGAATGAAAGAGTTTATCTAAAATTAGGTTATTATTTTTTTTGTAGAGCGATTCTTAAGAAATTCAAAAATGTACATGTCAAAGTTATACAAAAAGTATTTTTGGACCTAGAGCCAAATAACAAGACGCAAGTCGTAAAATCAAAATACGAAATCGGCAAGCTTTGTTTACCTATAACTATACTATGTCTGTGGTATAATTTTAAAGCTACTGAAAACCTTCTGGGTTAGTGTGTATTGCATGGTCACGTCGATCAAGCAGGTTAACTGACCTTATTCACGGTCATAACGCGGTAGCATAGTAGTAGCATTTCTCTGCGTTTCCGTAAACTGCAAAGCACGTTTAGGCGTCGTTGATGCCGGATTTATCACAAAATTCTATCTATTTCTTCTATTTATTCTATTACTGTCGGATTTTATCGATTATTGCAAAAAAAATAGTTTCTACCGACAAGCCGTCAATTACTATATTATAGGGGTATGTATACTTTTATGCCAGTCACCGTAGACATAAAAATCCCGTTAGGTCGCAATAATCGCAACAGTTCTGGTTTTTAGTATGTTGTTCAGATAGATACTAGAAGTTTAAAACTAATTTTGCGGCTTCGAAAGACCTATGCTAACTGCGAGGTGGTCCATAAAATCGAAATTTTCGGACTTTTTTCAGATTTTGGCTTATAATTTCTAAAAGGTGCATCCCACGGAAAAAGTTATTACGTACACTTATAAAGAAGACAAAATTTGCTAGAATTGCAATAGAACTCAAGATAGAGCACTTCAAACGTTCCCTAAAAGTTTCCCTAAAAGTTCGAAACTGTAGTTTTAGCCGCCTTCCGAGCAGAATATCGGCTATCTTACTCGCTAATCCTGCCGCTAAGCAGCAGTGCTTGCACTGTTGTGTTCCGGTGTGGAGAGTAAGACAGCCGAGGAAATTACAGGCACAAGAGGCATTTCATCTTAGCCCTCTAGGTTGGCAACGCATCTGCAATCCCCTCCGGGGTTGCAGGTGTCTATGGGCAGTGGTGATCACTTACCATCAGGTGACCCACTTGCTCGTTTGCCTTCCTTATCACATAAAAAAAAAAAAAAAAAAAAAAAAAAAAAATATAATACTCATTCTACGAGGAAAGTCATGGGGAAGAAAGTTGTGGAGCAGTTATGTACCTTTTATTAAAGCACAAGAGGAACTTTTTAGGACAAATAGTTCCCTTGTAATCTGGACAAAGCGAAAAATTAATGAAATATAATTTTCCAAAAAAGGGAGCCTGACAAATTGCAGGACTTCTGTAAAGTATAAGAAAGACGTTAAATTATTTATATTGATATTATAACTCTTATTTTATATCACTTAGTAATGGCGGGAACTCAGCTGACAACTGCAATAGAAATATACAACAATATGTCAATTAATATTTATTATATGTAATTAATTTCAATGAAGGACCTTTTTTTATTGTAGATTTGAGTGCGTTTGGCAACACCTCACCTGATGATAAAAGAACACGACTGTTTCGTCTCTAAGTGCGTAAGGTACATCTTGAGGTACATACAGGTATGTAACTCAAGGTGGAGCACTTCAAGCGTTCCCTAAAAATACATACAGGTATGTAATAATAGGATTACCTAACAACATAAGTAACATGTATTTATGAAATTCCTGTCATGCAGGTGCAAGAAATGGTGCAGAATAGCTAAATAACTGCACTACAACTTCCTTCCCCATCATTTTTCTAGTAGAGAGAGTATTATAGCCGATATTCTGCTCGAAAGGCGGCTATAACTACAATTTCGAACTTTTTAGGGAAAATTTCCAATGTTTAAGTGCTGTGTCTTGGGTTCTATTGGATCTACAGAGCTGCAATTACACTCAAATTATAGAAAAAAATGTCTTCTTTATTAGTGTAAGTACACAAAGACTTTTTCCGTGGGATGCAACTTTTAAAAATTATAAGCCATAATCTGAAAAAATTCCGAAAATTTCGATGTTTTTGGAGCACCACGTAGTTAGCACAGGTCTTTCGAAGCTGCAAATTAGTTTTACACTACTGGCACTATTGGTATCTGCCAAAAACCAGAACTGTTGCAATTATTGGCACCTAACACGGTTTCTATATCTACTGGCGTAAAAGTATACCCGTATAATACAGTATTGACGGATTGTTTGTAGAAACTGGATATTTTTTGCAATAATCCATAAAATCCGACAGTAATAGAACAGAATAGAAGAAATATATAGAATTTTGTGATAAATCCGGCATCAACACCCAAACGTGCTTTGCGATTCACGGAAACGCTCGAGGTAAATGCTACTATTATGCTACACACCCATCCGGGTTATGACCGTGAATAAGGTCAGTTAACCTGCTTGATCGACGTGACCATGCAATCCACACTAAACCAGAAGGTTTTAAGTAGCTTTTAAATGATACCACAGACATAGTATAGTAATAGGTAAACAAAGCTTGCCGATTTCATATTTTGATTTTACGACTTGCGTCTTGTTATTGGCTCTTGGTCCAAAAATACTTTTTGTATAACTTTGAAATGTACATTTTTGAATTCCTTAAGAACCGTTCTACAAATAAGATAATAACCTAATTTTAGATAAACCCATTACTTTCCGAGTTATATTAAGAATTAACACAAAGACTTGAACAGCTTTATCGAAAAAAGACGGTTTTTTCAATGTAGCTCCGTAAATTGAATATTTACGACAGCACGTATTCATAATTTTTTATAGGTCTTTTCAATAGCTTCCAAGTGATATCCGACACATAGGATAAGACTTAGTAGTTCTCGAGAAAATATTGAAAACCAAACCGTTCGGCCGCTATCTTGATTACGTCATAGATACTCACTCCACCATTTTAGAAAGCGACAACAAGTGGTTTGACAATCAGTAGACTACGCTGATTCCAACGGTACCAGTTGTCGCTATAATACTGTTCGGTCCTACGAAAATTGCCGTTTTTGCAATTGGCCTCTCTACGAGTACTATATGTACTTTTTACGATATCCACTAACTTGGTTGACAGCTGAAAGATTTGTATGCAGAGTCCAAAATTTATTTTGCAAGTTCAGCAAAGTTGTTCAGTTTCGTAAGCAGAGACACAGGTATAGGTTTTTAGTTTTGCAGTCACTACCTATATTCTCTACTAGTAGTGACTCTTTAGTAAGCACTCATCATATAAATGTGTCACATCATGGAACACGATTGTAAGGCAAATTATGTATTGAGATATAATTAAAATAACATCAATTTATTGTCACTATTATAAATAGCCTAAATATCTTATAATAAATGTTCAGTGATATTAACCGTAAAGTACCTTACGAAGCACAAGAATGGTAAAACTGGAAACACCAAATTGTATTCTATAAGCTGTGTGAGAAGTCTTATAGTTGTTTGTACAACTTCCAACACTGGGGAACACATCTTCCAACAATCCGAATTGTTCCTCCATGTGAGGAGTATGACCTTACCTTACCGAGATATGAGAAGTAACTGTGCCCCAGTAGAGAGGACAATATGGGTTGTTAACGAAAACGTACAGTCTGAGCAGCAATCATGGAGTCCCTTCGGTTCCACCATCTAGCATTAAGAACAGCTTTGCTGTTAGCTCTTTCGACGAGGCAGAATTGTCGCGCAAATATTCGCCATAAAAACCAGCATTGGTTAACAAAACACTAATCTATCCACCAATCCGGATTTGGCCCTCGTATGTTGAGTATGGCCTATAATAGCTATGGAAAGAGACCCGTGCCCTACAGTGGGGACGATAGGGGTTGTTAACGAATATATCCTATAACTTCCAACTAGCTGGGAGACCGAGCGTCCCTCGTTCAATCTGAGTTTTTATAAACTAAGATACTTAACTTGTTTAGTAATACAATATAAGATACATTTTCTATGAAACATTTTGCAGGGTGTTGTTTTAGTCGATAGTAGCCTTTTAAGGGACGAAACGACAAGCAATATTTGTTCTGAAAATATCTATATTATATTTTTATAATTTGATTCTATTGAAAAAAATACATGCAAATTATCCTTTATTTTGATAAAAAACAGAAAAATGTTCAAAGTAATATTAGAAAGTTGTTCATCATTTATTATGATATTAGTCAGTAATAAATATCAATCAGTTTGACGACTTTTTTAAAAGAGATTTTCTTATTGCAAATGTTATCAGCGCCATCTAGTTGAGTTTAGAGAAAGCCGTGGAAAATTCCCTATTGTCAAACACGGGGCAGGGCGGCACAATCATCAGGTATGTAATTTACTTATATGGCGAAAGATGGCGTTATTTGTCTTTAAAATACAAAGCGGTTAAAATATTTTTTTTTATAACTATTAAGTCTTTTTATTCATTTACATGACTTCACACAAAATAAAAAGACAAAAAAACTATAAAGTCTAATGGGTGGGATTCGAATCCGGACCTAAAAGCAGCAAAACGTAAGTGGCTCGCACCAAAATCGCCAAAAATCGCTCATCCACCAAAGTACTCATAAACAATGGTTAAAAATAAGCATCATATGCGTTCTCTTTTTATGTAATTTCGCTCATATATCTCCCTTAAATGAAAATTTTCGAAGATAATTCCCTCATAGATCGATTTCTGGTGATTTTTAACCCCTAATCCTAGATTTTAGTCAAAAGGTTTCAAGCCGTTTTCGAAATCGTCGGGATACTTCACTCGTTTAATAGTATAGGATAAATAAATAATCTTTAAGAAGTAAAGAAGTACTTACTATGAGATATTGAATAACCAAGATTCCTACCGTTCGACTGAACGAAACTACTTAAGTTGCTCCATCTCGGCTCTTAAGAGTTATTGGCAGAACTTTTAGGAACGCTCAGGAAAGTTTGACCTTAAAAGCAATGTCCGTGTCGGCCGTGGTCTCAATAGAACAGATAAAGATGAATAAGAACGTATATACAACTTGCGATTATCTCAGTTATGTCTGATAATCTTTAGCTTATGACACATTCTGCTCTATGGTCAAATACGGGATGTACGTATTTCCATGCAACAGTGAGAGTACAAAAACAATTTATTTAAATATATACATTATGAAAATGACTGCACAAAAGGGAGTAAATTATCTTACCTAGAAAGCTCTACTGGACAACTTTCTCTAAGGAATAAATACCTAGTCTTCAAACTCAAAAATAAGTAATGAATCAATAATGAATTCTCAAAATTTATTCAACTTTAATTTTAAATTGTCTGAGCTGACTGATTTGCATTAATCGCATAATGAACCCGGGGTTTCATTATCGGGGTTTCATTAAATTACGGGTATATTAATGAAATTCATTTTATGGTGACCTACTCGTATACCTAAGTAAATGAGGAGATACGTAGGAGAATTAAAGTAGCCGACATAGCTCACAGAATCGCTAAACTGGAGTGGCAGTGGGCGGGGCACATAGCTCGTAGAACAGATGGCCGTTGGGATATGAACGTTCTCGAGTATTGAACTCGTACCGGAAGACGCAGTGTAGGCAGGCCTCCTACTCGGTGGACCGATGACCTGGTGAAGGTTGCGGGAAGCCGCTGGATGCGAGCAGCGCAGGACCAGTCGGTGTGGAAACCCTTGGGGGAATCGTCTAGCAGTAGACGTCTTTTGGCTGATGATGAATGGTATACCTTAGTACTGGTGTACAAATGTGGCCTCTTCCCGCCCCTCTCGCGACCTCATTCATCAGACGTCAGTTCTCTGCACACTGTTTCTTTGTATTATCTCCGTGAACTAGGTTTATCAGCCGAAAGATGTCCACTGCTGGACAAAGGCCTCCCCCAAGGATTTCCACACCGGCCGGTCCTGTGCTTCACCAGGTCGTCGGTCCACCGAGGACTAGGTTGTCTATAAAGAATGTCTTACTTACTGTATCTCTCTATTTTATATGTAATCTCTCAAGTAATATACATTTTATTTGTCTGTGTGGAAGAATTGGAACGTGGAAGAAGAGCATTTATTTATCTTTATTTTTATTAAAGTCTAAATGGTTCGGCAGTAAATCTCAAGCCTAGAAGATTTACGTAACTTTTGAGACTTCAAGTCTCTTAAGAGCAATAAAAGAAGTAATTACTTAATTGAGGACTATTGGCATCAATTAAAGTTCATTCTCATCTCTATTAAACCTTTATAAGTATGTATATCAGCCCCTTTTTCCTATAGTACAGAGCACCCTAGTGTATGACTTGCGTGGAAAATTATTGTAGTATTGTTACGTATTGGTATTGGTTTTAACTTTATTGATAAATTATAATGAAAAAGTACAATTACATCACATTTTCTGATCGTCTGATTCTTGCTATTTTCTGACCACAAGCAATTGTCTTGCTGTGTCAAATGTGAACCAAAATTAGGACGCATTGCGGATCCGCAAAACCTATTTTGATTTTACTTTATTGAGATACCAACAGCATGGGTGTGTGTGTGTGTGTACGTGTGCGTGTGCGTCTGCGTGTGCGTGTGCGTGTGCGTGTGCGTGTTCGTGTGCGTGTGCGTGTGCGTGTGCGTGTGCGTGTGCGTGTGCGTGTGCGTGTGCGTGTGCGTGTGCGTGTGCGTGTGCGTGTGCGTGTGCGTGTGCGTGTGCGTGTGCGTGTGCGTGTGCGTGTGCGTGTGCGTGTGCGTGTGCGTGTGCGCGTGCGCGTGTGCGCGTGTGCGTGTGTGCGTGTGTATGTTTGTGTGTAGGTAAAGGTGTGGCTATTTACAATCAATTGATATGAATTAGGTAGGAATTGGCGAGTTGCCCAGTACCTCTAGCGTTAGATAATGACAGGAATAATAAAAACGTAAAGGCCTATTGTACAATTTGTACAGTATTGTTTCATTGATGAATCTGAGCAGTTACCCATAAACCGACGCCTTAATTATGAAAAATTACAATTTTAGTAATTATGTAAAATCTTCACCTCTTGAAGGCAACATGTTTAATATAGCAGCACTCTGAGACGAATTCTTCAAAGTTTTGGTTTTAAATCTATATGAACTTATTACACTTTTCTATCTAATTACACTTTTAATTTTCCTTATCCAAAATCACTTACTCTTATTAAAATACATGGAAGATTTTTAACGAAGTAATTGTATTGAAAACTTGACTGACTCTGTGATGTAATACCTAAACGCCATTTCGCATTGAATATAAACGCACATTTATGATAATTAAAGTTTCTGCCAAATTGGGTTCCGTAAGAAAAAAGTCCCGGAAGTTCTGAACGATTTTCCGATTAATATACACCACCAGGCAACCGCCGCTTATCTCGTGTTATATTGACAACATTTCAAATTTATGACCCCCACTTTTTTGATGCAAAAATAAAATAACCTTATTTTTTTAATAGTTAGAATTTCTTGAGATACTGAATTTTTTCTCTCCTTTAGGCTGTACAGGATATGAAGCCTTTCGTTAGGTCGAGGTTCACAACCAGTTAGTATTAGCACCTGCTAGCATACCAGCATACAGTCTATAGAAACGTAACGGAGAACATTATTTTTTTTTCAAGTCATGTGTAATTATTAAAAAAAAAAGTGTGGTAAGCAATTGGCCATAGGTATGCCATAACGATCCAACTGATTTAAAGTAAGTAAGTACTTTAAGTCAGTTGGATCGTTATGGCATAACTACGACCAATAATTATAACAGTTTGTTAGAGTGTCTGGGGATAGTATGGCATCTCGTAATTGCTTTCTTATGGCTATTTAGTTTGCATGACGTAGCGCTGGCGGTCGCACTTATTACATAATAGTTTCCGCCCGCGAATTCATCTGCGTGCACTTTAGAATTGGGTCCACCGAGAAAGAAAATGTTAAGGTGGCGCTATTTAGTGACAAATTGGTTTTGAGTTTTTAAGCATTCCTCCGGGAACCCTTATCTTTCCCGGGATGAAAAGAATCCTATGTGATTGCCAAATGCTTTATCTATCTACCTACCAAATTTCATCCAAATCCGTTTAGTATTTTCGGCGTGAAAGTGGAATAAACAAACAAACAAATATCCATACTTTCGCATTTATAATATTCGCATATACATATAGTGAGATGAGATTTTCCGATGAATGTCTCGTTAGGTAAAACAAAGCCCTCGCTTTAATTTCTCTCCTGTAGGTCACGATGGATGATAGCATATAAGTTGTAGGAAGTGTTGTCACTCTTTCACCTACATCAGGAGAGGTAGTTTATCTGGAAGCCAGCCGTGGTTCAATCGTTAAAGTTAGGAGTTTTGTTTTACCTTTAAAACTGTTAAAAGTTTAAACCGTTAAAAGTTGGAAGGTTTCGTCCACCATGTTCAGCACTATCAGTAACAATTCGCTCTTATTTACTTTTCATGTCTTCCAGCCATTCTTAAAAAACCTTTTCAGGCTATTAATGAAGATGCGCATACTGTAGTCCTCAGGGAAAACCTCGGATGAAAGCTCATTCCACAGTTGGAGAGTTCTAGGTAGGAAATACATCTGAAACCTTACGGCATCTTACGATTCGAGACCAATACGGCTTCAGCTAATGGAAATGAATTCTATTCCGATAGCGACAGTGCGGTGATAGAACTATAAGAAGCATCATGTCGAGCAGTTCCTCAGAACGCGTTATGCCAGTGTAAAAGCGGTACAACACAGACAGAGAGCTGAAGAAGTCTCTCCCAGCTGAGGGGTTCTAGACTACTTTGAGTCATCAACAATTCTGATCAAGGGGATTCAGTTGATACTTGGGTGCACCTGCCCAGAGGTAAGAGCAGTACTCTATATGTGGCCCCTCCTGAAAAAAGCTCTATATAGCTGCAAGCATTGTCTGGTGTATATAGTTAAAACTGCAGAGCAAAGTACGCAGAGCGCGTGTCACTTTGTAATCTGTAGAATAGTCTTAGCCTCTTCTAAGTGGTGATACTGAACTACTCGATGAACCACGAGGAAGTCTTGTTGCAGAAAAAAAAAATGCTTTCCAAGAATCTAGCTAATATGAACAGATATAATTAACCTAAACTTAGGGGAAAATAGTGATTTTTGAACAAATCTAACTTTCTGGGCGACCTGTAAACGTTGACCTATTGAGTTTATAAAAGTAAAATTTGGTACAGGACCATAGACAAAAAAGAGCAATGTGGAGAAAAGATTCGACAACATTATTTTTTACATACATTTGTGGACCACCCTAATCATACACAGATGTGTTTTCTAGATAAAATTTCCTCACGATGTTTTTCTTCACCGTTAAAGCAGTCGGTATTAAAATGGACGTAAGTGTCGGAGTCTCTACCCGTTGCGCCACCGACGCTCCACATTCATTCACGCCAAAATGGTGGTGCATTGATAGATATCCCTTTGAATGCACAGTGTTAAACTATCCATAACTTCCATAGCCAAGCTAGTTAAATCTCTTTGACAATAGAGCCAGCGGTTCGCTTCCGGCAATTCGTCACATCCGGTACCCGACTTCCGGCAGCGTCGCCTGCGCTCCTTTCTATAATTGGATGAATTTCAAATTTAGAACTAGTTCTCTCGGCGGAAAATTTTAAAAATTTAAAATGAGAATCTCATACGAAGGAATTGTTCTTTTTCTGTTGCATATTTCAATTTTATGTACGGGAAACATGTTTTATTCAGTTATTGCTTGTTTATGTTGAGTTTATTCAATAAAATTGTGAAGGAAGGCAGAGATATGCTGTACAGGGTGTAACAAAATTGGTGAAGGAGTGGAGCCTCTACTCATCAAAATAAAACAACTTTTGTTCACGACTTTGCTGACGTCGTCAAATTATTTTTGGACTCTCCGTATCATTATCCGTATCTTTGATCATTGTAAATGTAAATTTTGATAAAATGATAAAATGTATATTTTTTTTGTGATTTGAGCAATATCTAAGAATAGAAGTTGTTATTGTTCTTTGTATAGAAGCCACATCTAACGACCAGTAACGGTAACTATTCTAACTACGACCAGTAGCGGACCAGACACTATCAGTAATAATGACAGTATTTTCAAGTAATGACAATATACTGATATTATACTGACAGTGTAGTGGTTGGAATGATGGTCTGACGCATACTAAACGATGGAATGTCAATATACTGATGTATAAATACTGTCATTATTACTGGTAGTGTCTGGTCCGCTTTACCCTACAACCTCCACTAATCCAAACTTAGCCCACGTACGTATATACGTAGTCGGTCCCATAATGAATTGGCCTGATATAGTTCTACGCGACATTTCGATACATGTTATGTTGCATTGAATAGTACGGTTCTCAGACACTTTATAAACGAACACGCATGGACTTGACGAGCGTAGTTCAGTTTAGCAGTTTGTTTGAACAACAAGTGTCGCGTATTTTTTCAAAATGTCGAAAACCGAGTATCGAAGCGTCATAATGTTTCTATTTAAAGAAGACTTATCCCCCGCCCAAATTAAAGAACGATTAGATGGTGTGTATAAGGAGTGTTCTTCCTCTTATAGCACAGTAAAAAATTGGGTGAAAGAGTTTCGCCTCGGGCGAGAAACCGTCGAAGATATCGGCCATGACGGTCGACCGGTAGAAGTGCTCACTCCCGATACTATTGCTCAAATCGAAGAAGAGGTTTTGAGTGACCGCCGTTTGAAGATTAGAGAAATTGCAGCTAGACTTGGGCTCTCTAAAAGTACCGTCCATCGTGCAATCGATGAACATCTTCATATGAAAAAAGTCAGTGCAAGATGGGTCCCGAAACTTCTGTCACCTGTGCAGAGACGGGAGCGAGTTCGCTGTGCTGCCGAGTTTTTAGATCTCTGTGGAGAAAACCCAAAGAACGTGATCGAGAGACTAGTGACTGGTGATGAAACTATGGTGTTATATTATGATCCAGAAAGCAAGCGCGAGTCAATGGAATGGCGTTATAAGGGTGAAAAGCCGCCTAGAAAGGCAAAGGTGCAACAATCTACCAAAAAAATCATGTGCACAATCTTTTGGGATTTTCAAGGTATTTTGATGGTTGATTTTAAAGAGCGCAATACAGTCGTAAACGGCGAATATTATGCTTCATTAATATATAAACTGCGAGATATTATAAAGGAGAAGCGCAGAGGCAAACTGAGTAAAGGCGTCCTGTTGCTTCACGACAACGCCCCCGTGCACACCGCCGGTGTTTCGAAGGATGCAGTGCGTCAATGCGGGTTCACGGAGCTGGACCATCCACCTTATAGTCCAGACATGGCTCCGTCCGACTATTACTTATTCCCAAATTTAAAGCGGGACTTAAGGGGAAGAAAATTTTCAAGCGATGAAGAGTTGCAGGCGGCCGTCTTCAGTCATTTTGAAGACAAAGATTGAGATTATTTTTATAAAGGATTAGAAATGTTATTTCACCGATGTCAGAAGTGTGTCAGTATTGATGGAGACTATATTGAAAAATAAAAATGATTGCATTTAATTTTCTTTTTTATTTCATAGTTAGGCCAATTCATTATGGGACCGACTACGTAGATTATGGCGTTACCTTCCTAAGCTATGGAAAGAGACATTAATAGATTAAGATTATCAAGTTTAACGCAAAACTTATAATAGCAATAACAATCTTCTTCTTAGCGGATCAATCCCAAAGGCTTTTAAATTTTAAGAAGCTGAGAACTTAGCTACACAGATAGCATTGTCCGTTGTATAGTACAATGTACAGACAAATCCCGGATACTCCATACAAATCATTCGAGTTAATTACCCTTTCTAAGAGGTATCCCTTTACACACGTAGGAGCTTTATAGATGAGTGACGACTGTATGGACCACGTGAGGATGAGGTTGCCTTTAGAGAGCGACAAGGAGAGTCGAAACTATATGTAACATTGTCGTTAACAAGCCATATCGATCGTCCCCACTGCAGCGGCACGGGACTCTTCCCATGCCTCGGGAAGTTTAGGGCATTCTCCACATACGGGGGCCAAGTCCGGCTTGGTGAAGATTGTGGGGCTAGTGGCCAAACCCAGTGTCAGTAGTTTTCAAACCGCCTATAAGGCTCTGACATGGCTTAACGACTGCCATCTAGTGATAGCAGCCGACACCAACAGCTTAACGTGCATTGGGAAGCACAGAAACAGTCTACATAAATGCCACTAACAGTCAAACCCATCCAAGTTATGACCGTTTCTGTAATCAGTTAAGCTGCGTTATCGACGTGATCACTCAAGTCGCGCTGAGCCACGACCGCATGTAATATTGTATTGTATCTTTCCTTTTGTATCCTCATTCTTAATTGCAGTAAAGCAAATTGAATTGCATAAATACTATTTAATACACTGTGATAGGTTCTTCCACGTACAGTTTTTAGGACAAGCACGCAATAATAATAAAACGAGAGTAAAATTTATGCGTCAAAACGATCGCAACCTAAAAAGCTAAGAGCATAGTTAAGATGACGCTTTTCCCCAGATTAGCAAATTATACGGTGGTGTATTCCCATTTACGCCGTAAGCATTATTTTTCTTGGGAGCCTAAGTAGGCGTAGCAAAAAGTTGTAATAATAGTTTGAGGTGATCTTTTACTTGTGACTTACAATTTTTAACCTTCAAAGGTTAATGTGACTCCGTAAAAATAGAATGAATGAAAACACTTAAATAGAGAATAAAATAAATTTGCCTAATGGATTTTTTGCGATTTAAGCATAAATGTGACATTTAATTTTTAAATGTTTGCATGCTACAATAATTGCTGTTTATTTGATAGGCGATCTATTAAATATTTGTAATAATACCTATGAACCCTTGACATGACAAATCTATTTACATTATAGGAATTTTGTGCTGATAAGAAAATATTTGACGATTCAAAAGAATGTGTAAATCATCTACTTAAAATTTAAAATATATATATATATATAAAAAACATTGATTTTATCAATAATATTTTAGAAAAAATCACATTCCATCATTTATAAGCAGCTTACATATTTTTGTCACGCTCTTTTGAGTACTTAGAAATTCACACATTTTACGGTGCGAACGGGAATACGCCTATATGGAAAGATCGCGATATTATTGGGCTATTGTGACGCGACGTAGCTTGGGCGCGACGCGGAGTGATGGGGTTATTACGGATAACTGCGGCGATGCTCACAAAAAACAAGCCTCGATGATAATGCGCCATTTTAGACTCAAATAGGATTTGTTATGGCGAAGTCTGGTATTGGCAGAGGTGAGAGGTTGCTTTTAACCTTATCACTGTCATAGTTCATGTCTGCCAATAACGGATAATAATAATAATAAAAGTCGCTTTCTCTCCTCGTCGCACTGACCTCCAGCCGACTGTGATTCTGCTGGAGCAGCTCCTGCCACTTCGCCTAGCGCGAAATGGTCAGAGTAGCCCAAATTTATATTTAAAAATAATAATTATAATGTACTGTACAGTGCTGCATACTCGTATTTAGTTTTTTTATTTGATTTAATTTGTATTTAACTTGGAAATAGGCTTGTTTACCCTTTGACCGCCACAGTCGGCTAGGGCCGACAACCGGTTTCCGTGCCACAGGCGCCAGGATTTGAGATTTTCATAATTTTTTGGGTTAAACATTAAGTGTTACATCAGACTTATTGTAATTTCGTTCCTGTTGTCTTGTCTTTTATCTGTATTTTTTGTAGTAGAGGTAGCAACACTTCGGTTGATTTTATAGCATTCTAATTTAAATTCAAAGATTTTCTACTAAGTACATCTAGAAACTTCCCGAAACGTTGAGTATACAAATTCCACGTGGTAGAAACTTTGTACTAGGTAGAAAAAAAAAGACGATTTAAAAGTATGTGCAAAACATCTACTTAAATAAAAAAAACATTTTGATTTTGATTTTTTGATTTAGCTGCCGTTTATATTCGGGTTGAAGGACCAATGTTTTTTTCGCTTCCTGGTTGTGGATTATGATTCTTACGAAAAAACATCAAAATAAGTGCTTTTCACTTTATATGATGATGGCGACAATGAAACGTGAGTGTGAGGGATGGGAGCGCCACTGGTGTTGTTATATATTTTTTATATTTATATTTTATACTAGGTGTCCGAAAATAACTAAATCTACGTCTTTTTATGTGTTAATGACTGCGTATTTTAGCTTCTGCCCACGACTTCGTCTGCGGGGACTTTCCAATTATCATTTACTGATATGTAAAGAATCCTATGTTTTAATCCAGGTAATGTCTGTCTGTTGAATTAACTGAAATAAAACCTCGCTCTTCAAAATTTATCGTTTGAGCTAAAAACTTACGTACACTCGAGATTTCATTACCCTCTGCTTGTTCAGTCGGGTAGAGTCACCTTGTATAGGTAACTTCAAAATTAACTTTACAAAAGGCACTGCTCCTACCAAATTCATAACCCATAAATTCTGTTTAACTTATATTTTATAGACGTAACATTTCATTGTGTTCCTTTTTACGAGCACTTGGCTTTTTATTCTGTAAGACCATTATATTCTGTTCGGGTACCTCACTTGATGGCTAATATTAGTGTTACAGAGTAGATTTTGTGTCGTAACAATTTAATGATGATAAGAACGGTACCTACAGGTAATGTTTACTGATATTGTATTTGGTGCTTGACTATGATATTGCCTTTTTTGTGAAAGCACGGTGAAGCTGAAGACTTTTTCTTCAAAAAATATTATAGTACAATACAGTATAGACACTCCCTGCCGCTCTTCAAAGAAGACTTCACTACCCATGCGAGAAGATACGCAACTACACAACACTCATAATTATGTTTAGCAGAAGGTATAGAGTGGTAAGTATGCCCGAAAAGGGTAAACTGATTATACTAAACAATTGTAACAATATCACTGTTTTACAATTTTTTTTTTTTTTTTATATGATAGGTGGCAAATGAGCAGACGGATCACCTGATGGTAAGCGATTACCGCCGCCCATGGACACCCGCAACACCGGAGGAGTCACAAGTGCGTTGCTGACCTTTGAAATGGGATGGGGGATAGGGGAATGGGGAGGGGGAGGGGGGTTGGGCCTCCGGTACCCTCACTCACTCGGCGAAACACAACAAACGTTGCTTCACGCCGGTTTTCTGTGAGGCCGTGGTATCACTCCGGTCGAGCCGGCCCATTTGTGCCGAAGCATGGCTCTCCCACGTCTAAAAATATTATTAATATTATCTCGTATATGTAAATCTGATATAAAAAAGTATTATATGAATATTTATTCAATAAAAATAAATATAAATAATAATTATTAAACTTATTTAACGCAACATTCGTATGAAGTGTTGAGGTTGTGACTTTATTAAGTCATTGAGGTTTCGTCTCTCTAAGGCCTAGCACAGTTTGAGATTACAAGACTCAAGACTTAGATAAGGTATTGGTAGCTGGCGGGCTTTGAATGCCCTACCATCAACCAAACCGAGTCCTACAAAGTTGGATCCCGCCGGGAATCGAACCCGCGGCCTCTTGATGTGAAGCGAGTGGAGTAGCCACTAGACCACGGAGGCGGTTAAATACACAGTGATGCATTACTGTAATCTGACAAATAAGGAAATTCTTATGTATTGACTGACTCGGTGGCTAAGTGGTTAGCGATACTGACCTCTGATCCGAGAGTCGTGGGTTCGATCCCCACACAGGGCAAACTTTTCTGTGATGAGCAGAATTGTTTGCTCTTAGTCTGGGTGTATTATATCTATATATGTATGTATTTAAATGTTTATGTGTATGTATATCAGTATCTGGTTCCCAAGATACAGGGAATCCTAGTTTGGGGCCAGATGACCGCGTGTGATTTGTCCCGGGTTATTTATTTATTTACTGATAAATAAGGAAATTCTAATTAAATTGAAAATTACCTGCAGATCACGTGTCAAGTATATACTTTAAACCAGAAGACATGACGCAGAGGTGCTCTGCTCCTGAGGTTATGCAGGCGAAGGAATATGTGCATCCCACCCTGTACTCTCTCGCCTCCATGACCTGAGGAACTGGGCTGGTTCAGCAATGGAAGATATCGCAAGCGACGTTGGAAGCAGAAGAAGCAAGACAAAACGAAGATATAAGCCACATGAAATAAGTACTATATAGGGTGACTTTAAATTAGTTCTTGATACGAAAGGCAATGCTCATGATAACGAACAACTTTCCCTAAGGAACACATAGTCAAATAGAAAAAAAAAAGTGTTTACTCTTCATACTCATTTGGCCGATCAGTTCATCGATTTGTATGGAGTCAAAAATTTTTTTTGCGATTTGACTATTAGTTCCTTAGGGAAAGTTGTTTATCATGAGCATATTCATAGCCTTTCGTATCAAGAACTAATTTAAAGTCACCCTATATACATACAATACAGGTTTTTCTTTGTATTTAGTAAAAGTGTTCATAAATTTAAAAATAATTTGAAGACCACAACGTATACACCTGCATTTATGAATAAGTGTTCAGTTTAGGGACAAATCACACAGGGTCAACTGGTCCCCAATCCGGACAAATTACACATCTGTTTCCTAACTAGGATTCCCCATGCGATGGAAACCAGATACAGCTATAAGTACATTCTTATACAGGTTAATGTGCATACCTCGCTAATCCCTAAACTGGGGAAATACTACTTAAATTACAACATGTCTAAAATCGTAAAAAAAGTTTTTCGACTTTTCATACAAACTTCCCTGGCCTTAAAAAATACATTTTATTTTGTTTTTGAAAAGCATTTCTTCGCAAACAAACCATATCTAAATTCTCAAAAATAAAAATCTTCAGCTGTCTGATTTGTAGGATATATAAAAAAGGTGCTTTTGGGAAAGTACTTCAGTGTCATGAAATGAAGTTTCCAGGAGATATTTTTTATACCCAACAACTGTGTTATCTTCAGATACGGAACTCGCTCTATTTAAAATAGTAAATAAAACTGCAGAGATTATACATCTATAAAAAAATTGACGCGTTCGACGGCGATTAAACGTATCAGAGGGGCGCTATAAAAATATAAAATTCATGGCTCCCTCGCGTTCTGAACGTTCGACTCGGCTTCAAGGATTCAATCGTAAAATACTCTTCCTTTATACTTTGTTTGAAACGAGGTAGAATAACAGAATAATATTATATAGTAGGCGGGTGAGAGAAGCGATGGCTGACTTTCGCGTTATACTCGTGATCGGGCGCTGTCCTTGTAGACTGGCCTAGGCCTAGTCTTGTCATTAGTGTTTGGACATTAATAATTAACTGCCTATTTACACATAAAAAGAATGTGAAAGCATCGACCAAAAAAATTTATAAAATAGTGCAACTAAATACTACTAAATATAACTAATAGTAGCAATAAAAGCCTATGTATGTTTCCATGTTACATGTTCCATATTCCAGGCTACGTACAACGTTTATACATGCCTAAGTTTGTGAAGACTGGTCGAAGGTCATCAAGAGGAAACAAAGAAACAAAATCATTTTTACACTTTTAAATATTAGTAAGGGTAAAGGAGAAGGTCGCTGTAGTGTCGTATTGGAAGGTCAAGATGCTAGCTGAGGACTCCACTTGACTCCACATGACTTGGAGATTGCTCCACCGACAAGAGCTTTGCTCTTAAATATAAGAAGAAGAAGTTGGGATAAAGGCCCAACCCCTCCCCCTCCCCCTCCCCATTCCCCCATCCCCCATCCCATTTCAAAGGTTGGCAACGCACTTGTGACTCCTCCGGTGTTGCTGGTGTCCAGTGGCGGCGGTAATCGCTTACCATCAGGTGATCCGTCTGCTCGTTTGCCACCTATCACATAAAAAAAAAAAAAAAAAAACTATTATAATATAAGTATGTATTAAGAATAAAATGTATAAAGTTATCCTAGAGATAACAGCAGTTTATCTTTTTCACAAACTCAGAATATAAAGGTATAACTAAATGTGTAGACAAAAAATTAAACCTTTAAGACGTATAAACTGAACCTATTTTGCTTTACGACTTTGAGGAAACCGCAAAAATAATTTCGGACTTATCATATTATAAGTTTTTTTATTCAGCTGAACGATTTGTATGGAAAATTCAAAATTATGTATATTATTATAAGAATAACACTTATAATCACACATTTAAGCGGGTAAATAAGGACACTTTAGTAAGCTTAACCAGTTTTAAGGCATATTAATAAAAATACAATTTTATAGCAAAATATAATTTGACGGTAAAAATGAAGACATTGTTATTCAAGACCCATTTAAATTTCCATTTCGGACATATTTTTCGCCTAAACGAATCTCTTTCTTCGTGCCGGTCATGAATTCGCTTTAGGACTTGCTGAAGATTTGACCCTTACGTCGAGATCATTAACATTTAAGTCTAGACCGGCCCTTATAAATATTTTGTTTTTTGATTTTAAATAAATCTGGTTGTCACATCGAGGTGAGTCTGTGAGGTATGATGATATTCGAAACTATAAGCGATAGAAAAATACATTTTAAGGATTTCATATCGTCGATTTTAGATAAGACAAAACTGAAACAATAGATTTTCAAAAAAAACTGATAATCTTACACTACCCGGAGTACGACCCCGGTAAAAAAAAACTTGACTTGTTTTATTACGATATACAATGTATGATGTCCTCCCAGACGTATCCGTCGACGGCGGCGACACCCTGTCAGTTTGGATCAGTTTTTCGGGAATGTGCTCGGATATAACTTGCAAAGCCGAATTTGGTTTTAAATATCCGGTTGCAAATAGCACAGTGAAGGACAATGTATAGGTTGACGAGGACTATACTTACCTGGGAATCTCAGAAAATTTTGATACGATTTAAAAGTCTCGTTCCGTTTATGTAATATAAATAGACATTCGTACTTTTGTAAATCGTTACCCTTTATAGGCTAGTTGAGTAAAAGTACTTAAATACTCGTAGTTATTATACTGTCATATTACTTTTTGTGATATTTCCATATATATAACTTAGCTTGTAAGATTGTAAGTACTGACTGAACACTTACTGACAATAAGCTACACTTGAGCTTCACCGAATCACACAACGGACACTTCAGTAAAACTTTCAAATTATTATTACTAGTATTATTACTTACTACTACAACATTAAAAAATATGTCTATACACGTGTTAGCGTGTGTGCTACTTGGCTTGCACTAAGAATAAAAATATAACATTTATAAATATGTGAATGTGTGTGTTGCGTGGCTTGCGGCACAAAATACACAGATACAGAAGGTCCGCTCAATACGCTCACTAAAATCCTAAGCATATACATGCTTATAGACATATACGGTCAGTGACCGTGGAAGTGGGGGGCAGAGGAGGCCAAATGCCCCCCCTAAAATCAAATGTATATGCTTACGATTTTAGTGGTTTGTATTGAGCGGACCTTCTGTGTCTATTTTGTACTTACGGTAAGCACTGTTACTAATTCTGACCCGCGGGGGGCTGAAGTCGCCTATACAAAGGGGCAGTGAGTGGTTATACTGTGATGGAAGTGACCCCAGTGAAAATAAAATAGTATGATACATTATTACAACAGACATATAATACAACCATATACCCGTACAAGCTATTGCATGTGCTATTGCATGAAGAAAACAAGACAACCATTTTATTTTTACTATGCCACAGAGGACTATGTCCTTACCAAGTTATATAAAGGTCTTTGATCTAAGTAAAAGCTGTTAACAAGAAACAAGTGCCATTCGGTGAAACAATTTACTGCAAATTGGGTGTTTCTCCATAATTTTGAAGTGTGAATAGAAAATATCGTTAACATTTTGTTTGATTATTTTAATTTATGTAATGGTTTGTTTTACCCAATTTGATTTGGAGGATCTTTCTCTTTTCGGTACGGCGGTCTATCGCTCTCAATTTGTTTTGCAGATTTTAATGTGTCTTATACATAAATAACTACCGTTACCTAAGTAAGGAAATGAAATGAGAATATTTTATTCGAAGTAGGTAGCTGTGTACACTTTTCGAACGTCATTCTTTTATCTGCCTAATACGAGGTTCCCACTACTCGTTTCGAGAAGTATTTGCGGAGTGAGAAGAAACGACGAAAGGTCCAAAGTATGACGAGCAAAGAAGCAAACTTACAGTCAGTAAAAAATAAGAACAAATATTACGCTTTATTATTATGTAAATACCAAGTAGTTTTTTCTTTTTAATATGTTTAGTATAAACATAGCTAGTTAACAGTTGAAAGATGGTAAGATTTCAATATTAATTATATTCAAACTTACGTCAGTTTTAAATAAATATATCGTTTTTATTTATAAATAATGAATCTTGGTAGCGAGGTGCTTCCATCTTCGGCATCATCGTCACTTACCACCAGGTGAGATGATGCCAAGGGCTTACCAACTGTGGATAAAAAATGTATAGGGTGACTTTCAATTAGTTCTTGATACGGAATAGGATAAGGAATCCATCCCATTAGACAGTTCATACTAATTTGGCCTGTCAGTTGATCGATTTGTATGGAGAGTCAATTTTTTTTTGCGATTTGTTTATGGATTCCTTATGGAAAGTTGTTTGCTATCATGAGCACATGTAGGTACACCCTTTGGTATTAAGAACTAAATTAAATGTATATCTGATCATATAAAAAAAAAGATAAAGTATTTAAACTGGGACTTCTACTCAATAGAACTGACCAACTTTGCTCAAGAAACCCACAGTCAATTCACCAAGAAATTCATTCGACTTTTTAAATCTCTTCGAGCAGCTGATCGACCAATTAAGTATGAGAAGTATCTATACTTCATTCCAATCAAAAAAAAGCAAAAGGTAAACAAACATAGTATGCAGATGACATTGACATGTGTCAGATCCATAGTAAGTTTGTTTACGTTTTGCTTTTTTTTGATTGGAATGAACCATACATACCTTTGGGTTATTCCTGTCTGTCCCCACGAGCCTGTCCCCGAATGAGGTCAGACATAACTTTTCGTTTTGTTTGTCCCCGAATGCTTATTTGGGGACAAACAGGAATCAGTCCCCGATTTTTTTTATCAAGAATTAATATTGTAAATAATATTAAAACTGCCATTAGAATCATCACAGCTCTTCTTAATTATTTATCAAGTCCTAATTAAACCTTATTACTAAAGTAACAATATATATTGTAAAAAAATCGGGGCAAATTCCTGTTTGTCACCCAATAGACATTCGGGGACAAACAAAATGAAAAGTTCTATTTGTCCCCATTCGTTGACCGGCTCGTGGGGACAGACAGGAATAATATCTAAGCTATATAATATTTAAAATCTTTTTGGTACCTCGTCTCATAGTAACAGTTAACTAGTAACAATAAAAATGTAACAAGGCTTTTCATTGAACACAGAATCAAAATTTTCTACTTGATCGTCTCGAATAATTGTCAATTTACGATAAATAAATGTCTCACAAATTACCATTGTTACTCTAAATCTCACCAGTGTTTTTTTTACAAATTTCACATAGCAACAAAATAAAACCCGTTTTTTTTAAATAATGAACTCACGTGTTTGGTGAAAAATTGAGTTTCCATTACGTGTTTCTGAACCTTCATTAAACGCTGCAGTGGTACTACAAACTAAGGAAGCCACGTTTCACTCACATTGTTTTACGTTCAAGTACATTAAAGTTTTTGTTAGGTAATTAAATTTGTTGGAAAATATAGCGTGAAGACTTTATATTTTGTTTATAAACAAGAGGACTGTAGCTTTACTATTTTTTTATGTCATAGGTGGCAAACGAGCAGACGGATCACGCCAAAATATAAAGTATTTTTTAGGTCTGAAGAGCACGCGCATACATTAAATATTCCGATTCCGATATCACTGGAAAGAATAAAATAACTTAAATTTTATCATAAACAGTGCAATAATTAAATAGTTATTAACAACTGAATATACAACAAATACAATACATTAAAGTTTACAAGGTTAAAGTCGGTACCATTTTCATTATAATAGTTTGCTTACTGATTACGAAAATTTTATACTTTTTTTTTATAAATAATAGAAGCAAATAAGTATTTCTACAATTTCAATAAAATAGCTAAGTATTTAGTGAACTATACTTCATTCACTGATAATTTATTTTTGACTGAATTAATGAATAAATGCAAACACTGATTCTGATACAGTTATCTCCCGGATTGAAGGTACGAAAGGACATCTCCAGAGGTTTTTTAAATTACCTTCAATCCTTAAAATGATCTTCAATCGGAACATTGGTACCACCGTTTCAGCATTTCACCGTCCGTCACTACATCCGTCAAATTAATGAGAAGCGGCGCCCAGTAATATACCTGGTAAAGCGCCCCATTGTAATGCAAATAGCGCCCCTAGCTCTCGGCGATAGAAATTTGACCCTGCCCTTCGCTATGTCGCCCACATTCAGATATTTAGGCCGAAATGTGGGTTTCATATGACCGCTCATTATTTTTCTTTAACAGAACTTTGTCTTACTTTTGGAACATGGTGCAGTTGACGATTTGCACAGAAATAATTTGGATCATGGGTAGTGTAGTATTACATAATTAATGGTAACTTCACCGACAAGAACGTAGGTCTTAAGATACAGAAGAACAAGAATATTTATAATACATAAGAATCATTAACAAAAAACACATACGACAGTAAAAGTTTAATAACTCAGAAAGCACTGAATTGATTTTCTTCAAACATCGCATCGTTTAGAATCACCGCACCACAAAAGGTTTCAAATAATAAACCACACTCAAGTTAGTTATTTGCCATAGACAGACACAATACTTCAAATTTATAACAGATACCTAATCCTTTTCAATAGAAGGCTTTCGATCTTATTTGTACCTCCCAGATAAAAAATAAGATCGAAGCCTTTCATTGTTATAATGGAAGCGGTTTAATTGGCGTACTTTAGTAAAATACTTGAAAAAATAATTCAGCTCTCGATTCCAAGCATGAAACAATATTTTTTCGAAAAAAATAATTGATTTATTAATATACTACCTCGTCAGCTGATTTGTGAATTTAATCGTGGGAAATCATGAAATATATTTTTTCAAACTATATAGTCTACCGCCTCCGTGGTCTAGTGGCTAATCTGCTTGCATCACAATCAGGAGGTCGCGGGTTCGATTCCCGGCGGGGTCCAACTTTGTAGGACTCAGTTTGGTTGGTGATAGGGCATGTTCTGAGCCCGTTTGGCTAGCTACCACCATCTTATCTAAGTCTTGTGGCCAAACATCAATGTTTACAGCATTGAAGATAGCCAGTTCCCCATTGTGTTGGGGAATCTTGGTAAGCCCGCTTCCATCTTCGGCATCATCATCACTTACCATCAGGTAAGATGATGCCAAGGGCTCACCAATTAAGGGCAAAAAAAGTTAGTTTGACTTTGTTATTTTTTGAAGGTATTTAAGAATATAGAGGATATTATATTAAAGTCTGGTTCAACCAAAATATCAACTGTTAAGTCTGATACTCTTATACCAAAGGCGCTCTCCTGAACCCCAATTAATTTTCTCCAAATATAATTCCAAATTGATGAAGTATTAAAATAACATAAATAAGTCAAATATAATATTATAGTATACCAAATATAATCAGGAGAAATTATCTCCCAAAAACTCGTTTATCTTTTTGCAGATTTAAGATCTCAAACTACGAATTTTGTGAAAAAAATAGATTTATGAATGTCGTCCGTTCTTTTTCTAAATCTTCTAAATTTAATAAAGTTCCACGTAAATTCATTTTTCTACCAAGAAAAGTTTAATCCAGCAAACAGAAAAACTTTATCGTTTTACAAGTTGCCTTTTTTATTTATTTTTCCACAAAAACAGACTTGTTAACCAACCCTCCTCTACTCGGGTTAAATGTTGCACTAGTCCACGGATCTGCACCTAAGTGTAATAATATTCTAAGTATAATAATAATAACCGGGACAAATCACACACGGTCATCTGGCCCCAAACTAGGATTCCCTGTATCTTAGGAACCAGAGACTGATATACATACACATATACATTTAAATACATACATATATAGATATTATACACCCAGACTTAGAGCAAACAATTCTGCTCATCACAGAAAAGTTTGCCCTGTGTGGGGATCGAACCCACGACTCTCGGATCAGAGGTCAGGATCGTTAACCACTTAGCCACCGAGTCAGTCAAGTCAGTCAAGTCGAGTCAGTCAAGAACTCATAAATATTTATTGTATTGTAGGCAAATTGATAACTCTTTTCGAACGTCAAAATTTTTACCCTAAAATATCAACAATGCACTTATTACTTGAAATTTTATTTATTGAACGTTTCGGTAAGTCTTAAAGAATTAAGTTAGAAGAACTCTTGAGACCTACTCAGTAGTCCACAAACTTTAAAACAGAGTATTTTTCACTTTTATTTTCAAACTACCGTAACCAGCTTGTAAAAACACTAGTTCTCAAGAAGAATAAATTAAGTTTAAATATTCATTAAGTCAGGTCGTCGCCACTGCAGTTCCCACTAGTAGGGAACAATTTATAACAGTTAATGAAATTCTTTGTGAAATTGTTTTCGACCTCCGACGCAATGGTGTTGTCAGTTAGAAGAGTATTTATGTCTGTAAGTCTGTTTGTGACATCGCGACTCTTAAAAGAGTGGACGGATTGAAAAGTAGTTTTTTTATCATAAATTTTTTTGGATACTTCATACGAAAGTTGGTTGATTGGGCGATCAGTTGGTATGAAAAGTCCATTTTGTATAGGTATAGGTTCCATAGGATTTGTTCAGTTTTATTAATTGATCAAAAACCTTGTTAAATTTGATTTATTTTGATCCCGTATTTACCTGAGTGTTCAAGCGGAGTGTATCGTATTTTGAGAATATTGTATGCATTATATGTACTAGATTTTGCCCGCGGCTCCGCCCGCGTGTATGTCGCTTTATGCCTGTCTCTAAGGTTTCTTACGGGAACCACGCATTTTCCCGCAACAAAAAGGAGCCTATGTGTAAATCAAGTATTTGATTTATCTACCTAATAAATTTCACCCAAATCCATTCAGGAGTTTTGACGAGAAAGCGGAACAAACAAATAAACATCCATACTTTTGCATTTATAATATAAGTAAGATAATATGAGGTATGTTGTACCTACGCCCGTTTCATACGCAAGCGCTTGTCAAAAATGGCTTTATAAATTTTGGAATTCAAGGTTTTATTACGACTTTTTTAGTCTGAGGTTTCATTAGATTTGTCTTGATCTGATCCCCAGATTGGCAAATACCTAATACGTTTTTCTGTAAGTCGGTTTTTTGCTGATATGGTTAGTTTATTTCAAGCCTTCTTTAAATTCGGTGAAAACGCTCTGTCGGTATTAGCTTAACTCATAGGATTTAAGGTCATCTCGTGATCTGATGTTAGATATTTCTACAGTGCGCCTTATCAAGATTCTACGCTTATCTAGGCTCTCCGTTCGCTAATAAAACCTAAGTGATTCACGACGTCAGCAAATTGACACTAATAGCTATTGTGCAAGCGATAAAAGTCTTGAAAGGCCATAGAGAAACACTTTACTTTATGTCTAGACATCATACGGATGGGAAACATGATCCATGCTCGCTTTATCTAGGGTTATTTCGCTATGAGTGTTATGTTTCTTCAGGTTTATCGTTATATTTAGGTCTGAACACTGAACTTTCAGTTCCACCATAGAAAAATAATATCTAAAATACGACGACGATATGTGTAGTGTATGTATATCGACTGACTCGGTGGCTAAGTGGTTAGCGATCCTGACCTGATCCGAGAGTCGTGGGTTCGATCCCCACACAGTGCAAACTTATCTGTGCTCTAAGTCTGGGTGTATTATATCTATATATGTATGTATTTAAAAGTATATGTGTATGTATATCAGTCTCTGGTTCCCAAGATACAGGGAATCCTAGTTTGGGGCCAGATGACCGTGTGTGATTTTTCCCAGATATTATTAGATATTATTATTATATCTTATCTCTGGTTCCATTCACGTTTTCGTCTGAATCGTTAACAACCAATATCGTTCCCACTGCAGGGGCACGGGTTTCTTCCCATAACTCGGGAATGTTAGGCCATACTCCACACACGGGGGCCAAGGCCGGATTGGTGGAGGTTGTGGGGCTAGTGACTACTTCAGTGTCAGAAGTTTTCAAGCGTTCGACATGGCTTAACGACTGCCATCTAGTTATAGCAGCCAGCACCAACGGCTTAACGTGCCTTGCGAAGCACGGAAACGGTCGAGTAAATGCCACTAACAGTCAAACCCATTCAGGTTGTGACGTAGTTTGTAGTCAGTTAACCTGCCTGATCGACGAGACAGGATTCATCTGTATACTACGATTCAAAATTCAAATGGTAATCCCTTAAATGAATCAACTGGCCTGCTGAAATAATTGAAGATTATTTTTTTGCGCGACTGTCCAAAAAAGTTAATTATGTTTCACGAGCAGAACAATGAGTTTTTTTAGGACACTACTAGCCTATGTTGTTTCTTGTCCCGTACATCTTCGCCAAATTTGAATGAAATATAGGGTGACTTTAAATTAGTTCTTGATACGAAAGGCTATGAATGTGCTCATGATAACAAACAACTTTCCCTAAGGAACCCATAGTCAAATCACAAACAAATTTTTGGACTCTTCATACTAATTTGGCCGGTCAGTTGATCGATTTGTATGGAGGGACCAAATTTTTTTTTGCGATTTGACTATGGGTTTCTTAGGGAAAGTTGTCTGTTATCATGACCACATGCATAGCCTTTCGTATCAAGAACTAATTTAAAGTCACCCTATATATTTAGTAGTTATAGGAATTATAGCGTTGATTTTGTCAAGTTGCATTATTTTTAAGGTTACCTGAGTCTTTCCCGACGTAACTCCTATTTTATATTTGTATATTTAATTTACATCACATTAACTATCGATAGGCAGAAACTCAAGCCGATCCCTTGCTCCGTTGCGACGCGAAATAAGGACAAACAAGCAAATAAGTAATTTTAACACTAGAATATTAGTAAGGATAATATTTTAATATACAGGTTGTTTAATAAGTGCGCATTTTTTTTTTATTAAAAATTTGAGTGCGTTTGACTACATCTCACTTGATGGAAAGAGTTTTAAAGGGATTACTCAGAGTCAAGAATAGAATACAGGAAAAGTATTTAAAAAAATCCGATCTGCAACTTTATTCAGTTTTCCATACAAAGTCTTGATTCATATTTTTAATGTACTATTTAGATTTACATAGTATGAGAAATTGAAAAAAAAAGTTGTAGACATTTTTTTTGTAGTCTAGACTTGATTCTGAGTAAGCCCTTGAAATCTCAAACGCACTTTTTTTAACACCCTGTAGAGGGACATATAGACGCTATGTGTAGGTTTCCCACATTGGATGGATTAGGACTGATCTCAGTGATTAAGAGGATTAACCCTGATGATGGTAGGTCAAACCCGACCCATTTGTAGGGCTCGATAGGGCCATTATGGAGTTCTCAAGTTCTATTTAATGTAATGAAGTCTGGAATGAGGTTCGATCGCATTTAATGAGGGAACTTTATTATGGGAAACTTGAAAAACATCGTAGCTGTAATGATTTTAAAGAGTTTGTAAGTGTAAATTTATACGGCTAGGTACTGTAAGGTTGTTTGTTATTCCAAGAAAGTTTGTACAAGGTGATTTCTTAATGGTTGATGTGAACAAAATAATATAGGGTGACTTTAAATTAGTTCTTGATACGAAAGGCTATGAATGTACTCATGATAACAAACAACTTTCCCTAAGAAACCCATAGTCAAATCGCAAAAAAAAAATTGACTCTTCATACTAATTTGGCCGGTCAGTTGATCGATTTGTATGAGGAGTCCAAATTTTTTTTTGCGATTTGACTATGGGTGCCTTAGGTAAAGTTGTTTGTTATCATGAGTACATTCATAGCCTTTCGTATCAAGAACTAATTTAAAGTCACCCTATATATGTATACTCATGGACAAAAAAACCGACTCAAAGTTTCATGCACGACTTTTGGAAAATTAACTCAATCTAGCAAAATAAACCTAAACCAAAAGTTCAAAAACTGTGTGTTTTCTGTTTATGATTTTAGTTTGATGGTTTTCTAGTTTTTTGCTTTTAGTGTTTAGAAGTTTTGTAGACTGGGTTATTTTTTTCAAACGTCGAGCAACAAATCTTGAGTCGATTTTGTAGTCCACCAGTGTATTTAGACTATAATTTGATTCTAATGCTCAAAAGTTTTGTTCTGCTACTTTTTAAATATATTTCAAATTTAAATTCACTTAAGATTTAATCAAATTAGATTAGATTCATTTAAGAAGGGAAGGAAATATTTAAGATTTAAAAAAAAACATTTGTAGGTATGAAAAAATACTTAGTCACTAATGCTTCTATAATTTAACTGAATATTATAATAGTAGCGGACACAGATTTTTTTTCCGACCTATACTGATTTATTGTAATTATAATTTATGACATTTGATTTAATTTAAATTTCGGACATTTGATTTTATATTTAGTAGTTATTTATATTTGAAAGTTTTATATTTAATTTTAACATGTGTATTCTAATAACATTGTATGCCTGCCATAGGTAGATTGTTTTGACTATTTTTAAGTACTGTAAACTTACGTATTTTATATTGTAACAATCATACAATAAATGAATTCTATTCTATTCCATTCTAAAAAATAAAGAACAGAGTTTTTGGACTCTCCATACAAAAATGATCAGTCTGACGATCCATTTGTATGGAACACGATTTATGAAATATTTATTAATTGAAAATTGTACATTCGTTTTCGTGAAATTTCAATAAAATATCTATTTAATAATAGACAATATTTCATAATTTACTTGTTATGCAGTCAACTTTCGAATTCTATTTATAATAAGTAGGTACTTAAATATATGATTTTATTAGAATTGTATAAGTAGATATTCAGTTTTATAGAAAAAGACTCGCTCACAGCTGATCAAATAGTGTAATGTTTTATTTCTATGCTATTTCCATATTCTAATAATTTGTTTGCGGAAAACTCTTAAAAGCTACACAAAGTTTAAATTTAACGAATTAGTGACTCCCGTAGTTAAATGCAAGTCAACACAATAACATATGCAGCAACTGTTTTCCTAAATTTATATTTGCAGTTTGTTAATATACGTTCATGATTTTTGACCCTAATTTGTAAATAAATAGAATCTTCTTAAATTGTTCTTCGTTGTGCCACCTGTAGAGATAAAGTTGTAATAAAAGTCGAAGTGCGGTGTGAGAAAACTAAACTTCCAACCAAAAGGTTATGGACGCGAGCTGAGTCGAGTAGAAAGAGGTTCTAGTGGCGCTTCATAGATGGCGCTGTAATTGAAATATAACTTTTAGGTAGAGTCTGGCAAACGAAAGCGTAACCTCGAATTTTCTGAAAAGTTTTACATGGCAAACAAAAAAAAGTTGCCAGTGGCTGTCGCTGTTGAAGATTTTTGAATTTGCCGCGTTTTCTCAGGTTACGCTTTCGTTTGCTACGAATGATAATATTACTACGAACTTTTACTACGAAATGTTCGTAGCATCGTAGCTTTACCGTAGCCGCGTATTAAAATCTCTTTGGTTACGTGTACCAAAAAATATCTATTTAATTTTTTATTGTCTTTGGTTAATAACCAGTCTATTTTAATTATATTTTTTTCACGAATCGTTAGTTAAGGCTCAATAGTACTCGGCCTTTTCTCTCAAAAAGTTTATTTTGTTTTTTACTTAAATCCATTTTTTTTAATTTATTATTTTAATTGGTAAGCCCTTGGCATCATCTCACCTGGTGGTAAGTGACGATGATGCCGAAGATGGAAGCGGGCTTACCAAGATTCCCCAACGCAATGGGGAACTGGCTATCTTATCTTCATGCCGGAACACATCAATGCTGTCAACATTGATGTTTGGCGGCAAGACTTAGATAAGATGGTGGTAGCTAGCCAGGCGGGCTCAGAAAATGCCCTACCACCAACCAAACCGAGTCCTACAAAGTTGGACCCCGCCGGGAATCGAACCCGCGACCTCCTGATGTGAAGCGAGCGGACTAGCCGCTAGGCCACGGAGGCGGTTTATTTAAACGAATACTATAAGATCTAACAAATCTATTGTACGACGCTATAAGGAAATGGCAATCGGGTTGAAACGGACTTGTGTTCAAAGCAATATACAGGTTGTTACAAAATACCCTTCTTATGTTAAGTAAATAATACCTTAAGATTTCCTCTCTTCTAACCATATTGCGGTGTCCGTTAACCGTTTCCGTGGTGCCTATATTCCCGTTGTGTCACACCAGTTTCAGTCACACTGCTTCGCAAGGCACGTTAAGC
Organism: Coleophora deauratella; assembly: GCA_958295455.1. Classification (NCBI taxonomy): domain Eukaryota; kingdom Metazoa; phylum Arthropoda; class Insecta; order Lepidoptera; family Coleophoridae; genus Coleophora; species Coleophora deauratella. The sequence continues at coordinate 3,063,546 of OY282409.1, read as the reverse complement.
CGTTGGTGCCGGCTGCTATCATTACATGTCGGAGGCCTTTCAGGCGGCTTGAAAACATCTGACACTGGGGTTGGCCACGAGCCCCACAACCTCCACCAATCTGGACTTGGCCCCCGTGTGTGGAGTAAAGCCTAACCTTCCCGAATTATGGGAAGAGACCCGTGCCCCTGCAGTGGGGACGTTATGGGATGTTAACGAAAAAATTGCGGTGCTCGACAGGGTCCATAATGATCTATTCTGACATGTACACCTATTTATTATACATTATGGATTGCAATAAACTATTTAAATCGAAATACTGTATACGACTGCTAAACATAGTAAAACAAGTTCTTCGCTAAATCGCTTGGATTTTTATCACATGTAAAATTTTCAATTTATAAGTACCTAAAACTTTCGTGATGTCGAAGACTTAATTGTCCGAAAACATTGTAATTCAAGTACATGTAATTATCGTACATAATAATATGACGTCATAGCTGACTACAACAATTTTTTTAGAACATAATTGACCACGCTGAATACGTTAAAAACAACCGACTTCAATCGTAGCAACTCCAATTTTGCTATGTTTTTGTTGATTTTCTCAAAAACCGCTGAATCGATTTCGATAAAATTAATATGGGACCACCTGTGAAGTATACCCTTTCAAATAAAAAAAGAATTTTTGAAATCGGTTCAGGCGTCTTCGAGTAATCGGTGAACATACATAGAAAAAAAAAAAAAAAAAAAAAAGATTCCGACGAATTGAGAACCTCCTCCTTTTTTTGAAGTCGGTTGAAAATATCGTTTTTAACATTTGATAAAACGCAAGTCTTTTTTGTTAACCGAAAAAAGATTATTTTTATCATATAATTGTTGTCTTTGATCAACTAGTTTGGTGATTAAAGTTAAATAAACAAATACTTAAAAAAAAACATTTTTAACTTTTTCTCTAACTTTAATTAGCAATTGTATTTTTCTTAAACTGACAAATACATACATTATTTACGTAACCAAATTCCAATTCAGAAAAGTTTGAACAAATTCCAATTAAGAAAAGTATTGCAACAGATTCAGTCAAGTAGAAATACAGTGTGTTTGGAAATAAGTGATTTTACCTAAAATGTTTAAAATCTCAGTTCAAAACTGATTTTAGTTATCTTCTCAATTTGCATGAAGGATAAAGTTTAAACAAGTTCTGTTTACTTAAAAGCCTCCGTTCCAGACCTTTCGACACGGATTTCGTACAAAGTGATCAGTATCTAACGTGTATATTAGTTAATTTGTATTGAAAGAACCTGCTTAAGAAAATTCAGTTCCAAATTTTGGAAACTAACGAAAATTTTCTGTAAAATGAGAATATTTTCCTCCGGGGTTGCAGGTGTCTATGGGCAGTGGTGGTCACTTACCATCAGGTGACCCACTTGCTCGTTTGCCTTCCTTATCACATAAAAAAAAAACAAAAAAAAAAAAATAGTAAACTAGCTTCCGCCTGCGACTTTATCTGCGTGGACTTCAGAATTGGGTCTGAGAGAAAGAAAATGTTAAGGTGGCGTCATCTAGTGACGAAGTGAAAATTGTAAGTTTTTGAGCATTCCTCCGGGAAAGTATCCTATGTTACCCGAGTGTTTTATCTATCTACTTACCAAAAATCCAAATCCGTTCCCTAGTTTCGGGGTGAAACTGGAACGAACAAACAATCATCCATACTTTCGCATTTATAATATTGTATTAGTGAGATAAGATATAGCCAGTTTTCCATTGCGTTGGGGAATCTTGGTAAGCCCGCTTCCATCTTCAGCATCATCATCACTTACCACCAGGTGAGATGATGCCAAGGGCTTGCTTACCAATTGAGAATAAAAATAAATAAATTTTTGGAACCCGACTTTTAGTTACACCCTGTATTTCCTTGCAAGGCAATATCCGGGTAAGTGGGTAAACAGGCAAAATTTGATATTCGATTGAGTATAAGCACAGTATATACTGCCGCTTACGTTAATGTATAAAAATTACGTTAAGCCGTTGGTGCCGGCTGGTATCGCTAGATGGCAGTCGTTAAGCCATGTCGGAGGCCTTATAGGCGGCTTTAAAACTTCTGACACTGGAGCAGGCCACCAGCTCCACAACCTCCACCAATCCTGACCTGGATGTGTGTGGAGTATGGCCTAACCTTCCCGATGTATGGATGGACCCGTGCCCCTGCAGTGGGGACGTAATGGGTTAATATTACTGCACTTATACTAACGTACTGCTTCTATTATTGTACAATAAATACTAATGTACTGCATAACTATGTTAACTAATTTGTGAGATTTACAGTTCTTTGATAATATCTTCATTAGAGCGGTCTTGTTTTGTTCAAATCAGTTCAAAGACATCTGGGGATTGATCTTTCATACTTCATACAGGAGTTACTATAAATATATAATTAAGTATTTACTTAAAAGACAAAATAGAAAAAAAAACATTATTTATTTAATTCTTACAATTTTGTTAAATCCACAGCTTAAATTAATTAAGGCAGAATGAGCAATTTTTTTATGCCTTTATTCGTCTTATACATTTATTCGCCTTTACAGTAGTGTAATGAACTGATGCACTACACGAATACACAAATTTTGTGGCCTCTATATTAACATATGTTTACAATTTAAAACTGTAAGAGAACGCGAAAACTCCCATGAATACAATAAGCAAAATAATAGGAGAAAACTAGTGATCGGAATACAAATACAATACAATTATATCAATACCACAGTATGACATTATACACATCATAAAAGGAGGGCAACCTACGACAAGGCGGTATAGCCAAGAAGCCTTAGCCTAAGCAGCCCTAGATACTCACACACACATTAACACGTGTACAGACATGAAAAAGTGCCTTTCTGAGAAGTAAACAATAACGCGATATTTTTATGAAGTGTCTGGGGGGTTTATAATTTTTTTTTATGTGGTACGAGGCAAACGAGTAGACGGATCACCTGATGGTAAGCGATTACCGCCGCCCATAGACACCCGCAACACCAGAGGAGTCACAAGTGACCTTTGAAATGGGATGGGATCAATACAATAAAAATATTAAGATCAGAGTCAAAAAACTGCATCATAAACAGGCAAAAGTTAAAAGTTATTTAACCTGACATCTTATTTACGGTATTTGATAAAATTAAATAGGTTCTGTCAATAGGCTTTAAATAGTCCACGAAAGGCTTTCAGAGGCTTTGGAATTTCATTAACAAAGTTAGCTCCCTGTTCAACAACAAATTTCAGTCGTGAATAATACTCGAAGTTGGTGATAAATAATTAGAAGGTTTTATTCAGCTTGAGCCATGTCTACGCACAACTTTTTGCCTTCGTCTTAAATTATGTAAACTGCACAGTGGTTTAGCCATGCTTTGTGCTCATTCATATCGACTGACTCGGTGGCTAAGACTGACTCGGTGGTTAAGTGGTTAGCGATCCTGACCTCTGATCCGAGAGTCGTGGGTTCGATCCCCACACAGGGCAAACTTTTCTGTGATGAGCAGAATTGTTTGCTCTGAGTCTGGGTGTATTATATCTATATATGTATGTATTTAAAAGTATATGTGTATGTATATCAGTTTCTGGTTCCCAAGATACAGGAATTCCTAGTTTAGGGCCAGATGACCGTCATGTACAGTTATTTATTATCTACGCTGACAGTATCATCTATCCCTTTTTTTTTTGTGTTGTTCAAAATCATCATTACCCTTATACTGGGTATCAAAAGTGCGTTTGAAATTTTAATGGGTTACTCAGAATTAAGTATACATACAGGAAAATATTAAAAAAATCCCATCTATCGTAATTTTTTTTTTCAGTTTCCCATGCAAACGCATGATTTATTATTCAGTTTTAGTATGGGAGACTGAAAAAAGAATTATAATTGTTTCCTGTATATTCAGAGTAACGCCCCTTAAAATTTCAAATGCACTTTTGTTGCACTTTTGTTGCTTTTTTGCACTATATACTATACAGGGTGCTTATGAAATACCGGAAAAAATTAATCGGTTCTCTGAACGACTTTCCTCAAGGCTTATGACATTATTAGATATAAACTAAAGAAAGTTGTCATTTATAATTAAGTATCTCGTTACCACAGCATCTGGCTCACAATTGATTGCGTCATCAAGGAAGATAGAACGACTGACGTCACACCGATTAAACGGAGCGTTTCCTATTGCACTCGGTTGTTGGTCGCAAAAACTGTGGTCGCAAATAATAAAGATGTATTAAGACTTCGTAATGCTGGGACTAACCGCATTTCGAATTGTGCGCTTTAAGATCAGCCGTATCTGCGATGAAACTGTATAGTTGAAATTAAGGCGCTTAAAAATTACTACCTTATCTGTACATTGTAATCGTCATCATCACCACCATCTATATTCAACATCTACTGCTGAATAAGAGACTTTATTTTAATAATTATAAAGTAAGTTAATCAACGCGGTCTTTTTAGGGTTCCGTGCCTCAAAAGGAAAACGGAACTCTCATAGGATCTCTTCGTTCTGTCGATCTGTCAAGACCCTTTTTCTTGGGAACGCGTAGACGTATCAAGTTAAAATTTATATCAAATACTCAGGCCTGCAATCCCTTGAAGCTGTGAAATTTGTGATGTAACTATTTTTTTTTTGTTTTCGGACTTTTTCCTATACTTGTGCTATAAGCATTGCATATGCGGCATAAACGCCCGTATCTCTTGATTGCGTTGGCATATAAGTTTGATTTTTTCACAGCTTCAAGGGATTGCAGGCCTGAGTATTTGATATAGAGTTCGACATGTGTAAATATGAATTTATACGGCACCCTCGGTGCGCGAATCCGACTCGCACTTGGCCAAGCCGGCCAAGTTTTAAAGTCATAAAGCTTTTTTGTTCCGACTGTATGGTTTCATTGGGAAGTTGTTAAGTAGCTTCCACAATTTACTGGAACGAAATTAATCAAATTAAACGCTGTGTAAGTTTCGCGGCTGACGCGCTGTTAATACTTGCAAAAACATAATGAAATGTGAACATGAATATTAATTATTAAGACCATTCTACGTTATTCTCATGGATCGATTAATTAACGTTTCGTAGCTTGGTATATAACTAAGTTAGACATTTTTTACCTTAGTTAGACTATACCAACAAAACAATATCAACAATATATATTTTTTGACATGGAATAGTGAATTTGACAGAAAATGTTTTAAGGTGTAACTTGGTGGGGCGCCCATTCCAGGTAGCCAAATGTTTAACAATCCATCATAGCCCTCAAGGTTCGCCTAAGCACTGATATATCTATAGTGATATCAATATTTCTGCAAAATAATTAAATATTGAGAATTAACTCTTCTGGTAGTCAGGAGGGCCGCGCTACTTTAAACTCGAAACTCTTTTGTTCAATCGGTATTAAGTTGTTTTATCTACTCTTTTAACTTTAAAAATAAAACTTAATTATAATGCTGTTCCCAACATGTTATAACAATAAATTATTTCGACAATTAGCCGTCGCGTCGCTTAAAACGGTAAAGTTAGAGTGTGTGGTTAACGCCGCGAGATTAATTACTGCTACAGTCACGCATAATGGTGTTAAGTGTTAACTAACTTTACTCATAATTAATTTATTGTATATAACTTTTGATTAATATTCGTTTCAAATGTTAACACTTTCACAGACAGTACGTACCTTTGTTTAGTTCCCGTTGTGACACTATTTTTTCCTATACAAAACAGAACCTCGCATATCGGCGTTCTGTCACATAGTTAAATATGCTTTATTATAAATTTGGAGGTCTATCTACGTAGGCGTATTGCGGTGTAGCCGCAGAAAAGCGCTTATTTAGGTGGAAGCAAAAATTTAGTTAAAACTTTTGGCGTAACGTCAATAAGCATACTCATAATATAATTTTACTGTCCGTGAAAGTGTTAAGCACCTTATATGCTTGTGAAATTGTTTAATGAAAATTTGGATGAATTTAAACAGAGTGATAATAAATTTATTTGGTAAAAAAAACTTTCTCAAAACTTCACCAAAATTTCTTAATCGAGGAAAAACGACTCTCCATGCAAGATGATGAATTCTGAGTTCGATATTTTGTTATGAGGTTTGCTTTTAGTTATACAGGGTGTAACAGAAAGGTGTGATAATACTTCAAGGTTGGCTTTACCCATCAAACTGAACAACTTTTGTTCTATAACTTTGTTGAAATTGCAAAGAAATTTTCGGACTTTTCATACAAACTTGGTTCGCCAGCTGATCGATTTGTATGAAAAGTCCAAAAAAAAATTTTGCGATTTGAACAAAGTTGTAGAACAAAAGTTGTTCAGTTTGATGGGCAAAAGCCAACCTTGAAGTATTATCACACCTTTCTGTTACACCCTGTATAAAGCGTCAAGTAATTTAGATGACTAGCAGTTATGTGAGCAGAACCCTATTAGTTTTCATAACCCTCATCTAACTGAACAACTTTCCTAAAGAAACCAAGAAACTTATGGTGAAATAGCTAAAAAATTTGGACTTCCCATAAAAAGTTCATCAGCTGAACTAGATTCTCGGCGTTTTTTTAAATTAAAGGTGTTTAAAAAAGGTGCGAAAAACGATTACAGGAAAACCGATATCTACCCAAAAGGCGGCGCAAAATGTGGGAATCCAAAACCACTCACAATCGACAGATAACGGTTCCATTTCCTGTCGTCCTTGAGATAGAGAATAGGGTTGGTGCAAATCGATTATCGATTTTATCGAAATTTTCAGAAATTACAGATACATGTTTTATCAACAGTTTCAGATATCTTTATTTAAAAAATAGAACCCTATACAAAGTCAAGAAGCTGCATTTGGTAGTTAAGTCATTCGTAGACGAGAAAAAGAAAGCACCAGTGTTATTTTTTTATTTAAAGGTAGTACTTGTTTTTCCTGTCTTGCAGGACCGTATTTTAAAAGTAATAAAAATACTTTTGCATCAACGAATTAAATAAATATTAGTCATATTAACATTTTTAGGTGTTTAAATCTAAATACTTTTAATTTTTGACAGTTTGCGAACACATCGCTCCTTCGTGCAACCGCGTTAATTTTTTTGATAGTAAGCAATTGCAAAATGACTAAGTTGATGTCTTGTATACCATCATACCAAATTCAACCGAATTCCAAAACTCCGGGGTTTTTCTCTGTCTCAGTTATGCAAATTATCCCAGTCTATTGTCAGTCGCCTGATTTATCGACTATTTGAGGAGAACGCCCTAATACTGTTACGCCTAAAACGAAAATACATTCTAAAGCACGGAAGGTTGCCGCTCCCATGAGATTGTGAGACGATCCTGTGTATCTGAGATTGGGAATCTGTTAATTTCCGAAATTCATAACCTACTGAGAAGTAAGTATATTATAATCGTAAAATAAACATAACATGCAAGACAGTGTCACCAATATTATCGAAACTTAAAATGTATTCAGACTGTTTATGTTAGCCGACTACTCACTGGGTATATGTAGTTGCTACAGTTTTATCAATCCAATGACCGATTTGTATGGAGTTCAATTTTTTTTGAGGTTTATTTTAAAAGTGGTAGAAGAAAAGTTGTCACATTTAACCCGAATAAATAGCCTGGATATGTTTATACCTATTTGCCATTAAAAACAGAATAAAGAAAATTATTATTTGGCCTCTATTTTATGCGGAATTAATAATATTTTATATTGTTTACATCAACAGCAATTGATAATTTTTTTTTATTTGTTATAGGTACGTTTATAACAGGGCTGCTAACCCTACCATCGCTGTAAGACGAAAACATCGAAAATCTGCGATAATCCTTGCCGCTGCACTAGGTAAGCTTGAAACTAGAGAGTTACAGCATTTCCCTTCATCAGTATATCATTTCCAAAGAAGTTTTATATCATCGCAGCGGGGTGAAAGTCTGTGGTCATTGAATTTCCTGCGAACATCCACACAAAAACTGAATTTCAACAGGTTCGAAGTATAATTTATATTTGACTAGCTTCCTCCCGCTACTTTGTCCGAGTGGACTTCAGAACTGAGTCCAGAAAGAAAGAAAATGTTAAGATAGCGCCATTTAGTGACGAAGTGGAAATTTTGAGTTTTTAAGCATTCCTACGGGAACCCTTAAGTTTTCCGGGACATAAAGTTTCTTATGTGTTAGTCGAGTGCTTTGTTTATCTACCTACCAAATTTCCTTCAAATCCGTTCAGTTGTTTCGACGTGAAAGCGGAACAAACAAACAAACTGACAAAAAAAACATACATACTTTCGCATTTATAATATTAGTGAGAAAGAAAGTGGAAATTTTGAGTTTTTAAGCATTCCTACGGGAACTATTTAAGTTTTCCGGGATAAAAAATGTGTTAGCCGAGTGCTTTATTTATCTACCTACCAAATTTTATTCAAATCCGTTCAGTAGTTTCGACGTAAAAGCGGAACAAACAAATAAACAAACAAACATACATACTTTCGCATTTATAAAATTAGTGAAAAAGAAAGTGGAAATTTGAAATTTTAATTTGGAGTTTTTAAGCATTCCTACGGGAACTCTTAAGTTTTCCGGGATATATCCGAAATCCGTTCAGTAGTTTCGGCGTGAAAGCGGAACAAACAAACTGACAAACAAACATTAGTGAGATGAGAAGTCGCAGACGAAGTCACCGACAATTGACTAGTTCTTTACGAATGAAAGTCATTACTTAAATTTTATGGCGTTTCGTCTATTCATTATAATGATGATCATTTACAAATTGCCTTCAGTAAAATGTACGTTACCTGTCCTATTAGGCATTATTTTTATGACTTGGTGTTATTACTTTGTTTACGTTGGAACCTAAAGGTTGAAACATGAAAATTAAAAATAAATATATGAATATCCTATTTTAGGGTATTTTCGGCGAATAAGTGTGTGTATTTACATTAATATATCTACAGATAATACAGCTACCTTACTAGGAATTGATATTGACACTAGCTTAAACTGGAAATCCCATATCCATAAACTTACAAAACAACTGTCCTCCCTCACTTATATGTTAATTCAACTAAAAAAAACAACCGATTTTAAGACTTCCCTCACAGCATATTATGCGTATATCCATTCCAGACTTACTTACGGGATTATATTATGGGGAAATTGTACAAATATCCAGGAGATCTTCGTTTTACAAAAGAAAGTCATCAGAATTCTGACTAATATAAAACAAACTGATTCATGTAAACCCTTTTTTATTAAACACAAAATATTAACATTAACGTCCATATACATACTAGAGTGTTGTAAATTCGTAAAACAAAATTATCATCTCTACTCTCCAATAAAAGCAATAAAAAGAAACAACAGATATTTAAATAAACTAAAACTTCCAGCAACTACTCTTTCTTTATATAGATCAGGCCCACACTCAATGGCAATTCAAATCTACAATAGCATTCCAAACTGCATAAAAAACCATGAAAAATTACATATCTTTAACAGCCACCTAAAAAAGTATTTATTAAATAAAGCTTTTTATAATCTAGAAGAATTATTTAACGATAAGTCTGATTGAGTGCCATGTAGTAAGTATTATATAATTTTAGTATAAATGCCTCTTTTTGTTATATAATTATTAATTATCGTATAATACATAAAAAAGTACTTAAAGTCCTATAATATCGAGGGTTCACGGGCGACTTGTATTAAGCGACATTTTTAGAAATGTTCAGGAGACTGATTTAAAAAAATATTTCTTAGAAAAATAATCATTAAAACTTAACTTCTTAGTATTATATAGATTCTCGATATTCTTAATATTTTAAATATTATTCAGAAGTTATTTTTTGTGAGGTATTTTGTAAGAAAAAATTTTTTAAAGTAGAGGTTACCTGTGTTTCCAAAAATGTCGCTTAATACAAGTCGCCCGTGAACCCTCGATATGTTATCATGTTAGTTAAGAGTTTAATTTTGAATATAGTTTTCTACATATATCTTAAGTTTTGTACTTAGTTTAAGTTTAATAAGTAGTGCTCTCTCGTTTGCGGTGCCCCAACGGGGTTTCATATGTCATGTACTTATACCTTTGTAACATCTTTTATTTACCATGTGACATGCAAATAAAGAATATGAATATGAATATGTTCATCATGTTGAAGATACATATCATCGTCGTCAGCATCATATTAGCCGAAAGTCTTCTACTGCTAAACTAAGGGCTCCCATACAAAACTTCGCGACGTCGCATCGCGAACTTGCCCATACTAATAACATGAAATGAAATGAAATAATATTTATTCGAAGTAGGTATCTCTGTACACTTTTCGAACGTCATATTTTTTCTACCTAATACGAAGTTCCTACCACTCGGAACTCGTATACCCAACGTTTCGGGAAGTGTTTGCGGAGAGAGAAGAAACGTCGGGCCCTAAAGAAACTCCCTCCAACACATTTTTTTAAATAAACATAGACTTTGTATGGGTAAGTTCGCAGATTTCTGCGATGCGATGCGAATTCGCAGTTATGTGTGGGAGCCCTAAGGCCTCCCCCAAGTATTTCCACAACGACAAGTTTTAGGCTGCCCGTATTTAAAATGTATATGTGTATGTATATCAGTCTCTGGTTCCCAAGATACAGGGAATCCGTTTAGGGCCAGGTGACCGTGTGTGATTTGTCCCGGATATTATTATTATTAATTATAACTGTGATTTCTACTCATGAAACTGAACAACTTTCTCTAACGAACCAATTCGATAGGAGCAAAATAATTTTGGACTCTTCATAGAAATCGATGGCCTGAGTAGCCGACTTTGTATAGAAAGTCCAAAACCTATTTAGCTCCTATTGAATTTGTTCCTTAGATAAAATTGTTCAGTGTCATTTCAATTTTACCCTGTATAAGCTGTGTCAGTTACTTTAGTTCTGCTATGTATCTATCTGTACATTTCTGATTCGATCACGTAGAGAAACTCCGAGCTTAGCATGTTGAATCGCCCTTTAGATGATCTTGGACCTTCTTATGAGATATGTATCATCGAGTATGTATTATTCTAGAAATCTACGCATTCGTGATACACAATGAGATGAGCTTAAGTAACTCGCTCAAAGAATAATTTCGCATAGTCAGTCACAAAAGTTTTATATTACACATCAAAACGCTCTATCCCATTGAGCCTATGTCTTTATCAACGCAAATCTCAGGCTTCAGAGGATTTCTCCTTAAAAGATCACATTTACTTGGATACAAAACAAAGACCTATGCATATTATATCTATGTAAGAGACGTTGTAAGCTTTAAAAATGGCTCCCTTTTTCTTGACTGAACCCACGATTTTGTCTGTCTGCCAGTCATACGTTAGCTCTACTTCAGTTATCGACTTGATGAAGAGTATGCATAATATTTATACTATATGTATATCTAAATATGAGGTGCTAATATAAATACAGGGAATCTGACCTACTTGGAATCTGACCTCCATCGCCGAAACCGATACTCAAAAAAATTGGCATATTGGTCGATTTATTTGTATGAAAAGTTTTTTGCGAATCCAGGGTAGGTTCCATTGGAAAAGTTGGTCAGTTTTATAGGAAGAATACAAAATATTAAAATTCAAATTTTTTTTTTAAATTGGCGTAGATACTGCACACATTCTTTTAAATTGTCATTTTTTTCTACCTAGTACAAAGTTTCTACCACCCGGAGCTTGTGCACTCAATTTCCGGGATTCGGTCTTTTTACACCCTGGTATGAAGAACCTTTCTATTCGGAATTTCGGATTTTTTGCAGACCAAGGTTTGCAGCCATATTTTTATTTATTGCCAACAAATTATTTATATGCTGCCCAAATGATTAAATAGCAGATTTTTGTTGCCAACCAAATTAAATAACGGCAGACCATTTAATTACTTCTTATAACAAATAGAGAGTAGAATCAAAAACCTAGCAAATCTATAATATTTCAACGAACGCCCCGGACACTTCATACAAATATCGCGTTATTGTTTACTACATAGAAATTTGACACTTCCTCGTGTCTGTACACGTGCTGCGTGTGTGAGTATCTAGGGCTGAAAGCAAAGGCTCCTTAGTCATACCGCCTTGTCGTAGGTTACACTTCTTCTTATTATGGTACCGTTTTTAGAAATTGATATTTCCGAAAATAGTGGAACTTTTAACGACAGATATGAACATAAACGACAAAAGACAATGCTCGTTTGTGCCCCAGAGTCATATTCGTACTTATATTTTCATTATTTTATTCCAAAATATTACAAAAATAAAATAAAGTAAAAAACCGTAACACAAATAATTCAGAATTTTACATTTTTCAAAATTTCTGTAAAAGTTGGGAGAAAAAAGATAAAAAAATATTTTTGTAGATATTTGACTAATTCACGCGAGTTACCTGAGGAAGATAGAAACATTTTTGGACTTGCATTTTTTTTTACCCCTATGTATTACAAAAATAAAATTACGTGACATACCTTAAAATAATGAATTAATAATTATGGGTATTCTCTACCCTCTTTAAAAGTTTGGAAAATAGCTAATAAATAAATAAAAAATACTGCTATATACGTGATACATGAAAGATTGATAGGCATTTGATTTTCATTCACTCATTCAATAGTGTTGTGAAATTATCGGAAAAATGAATCAATTTAATATGTAATATTCAAATACCGATAACTTTTATTTAACGAGTATTTAAAAAATACCAATGATTTATATATGTAAAAAAATAAAAATGATAGAAACGACAAAGAATATAATATTAAACATTTATATTATTACTTATTATTGCCATTCAGAATGAGAGAGTTTTTAAATAGATCTATGTAAACTCTACGAACGGCTTATTATATAATTAGATCCGCGAACATGTATCCTTCATTGAACTGAAGTAACTAGAAGAGCAAGTCGGATCCAGGTCCTTTGGTGTGTTAATAATCCATAACGTCCCCACTGCAGGGGCACGGATCTCTTCCCATAACATCGGGAAGATTAGGCCCTACTCCACACACGAGAATCCTTTGGTAACTGGAAGAAAAATCACGTAGCTACGGTTTAGCCAGACCAAGATAAGGATTGTTCAGGATCCTCTAAAAATCTCAGACCTACACGTTTATTTACCATATCATTTCATTATAGATATAGATAAAGTAAGTTAAACTGAAGTCCAGAATTTAAGCGGCTTTTTATGTTTCACAATAACATGAGTATAATTATTCCTTTGACATTTTAACAATGCTGTTTATGAAAGTTTCTTTATCAATAAACCGATTTTTCCATAAACTCACGAAATATCCACATCATACATCACTACACTGACGTTTGATCTCCGGAGATTAAATGTCAAAATAGCATTAAATTATTTTCGGCTGTAAATACACCATGCTAGATTCACACACACAACAAGATGCATATACGAGTAACTATATACTAGACTACTATAAACAAACCTCTGAATTTATTTTCAGTTGCCTCAGTATATTATAAGACAACCTTTGTTATAATTTGTAGATAGTTTCTAAAATAAACACACCGTAAGCATTACATTTAGTAGAATTTAGGCCTGTTTTGTTAAAAAAAACATGCTTTATTATTCTGTTGGTCCGGATAAATTAGTTCTTTCGATCAGTTCACCTACCAAGGGTCCTAAGTTTATTAAGTCATATAACAACATGTAAACGTAAACCTCAATGTGAAACTTTTAGTTAGATGTTTAAATATCACAATATTTATATTCAGATTAAAACAAGAAGTAAAAAAGTAACCTGACAATTTTAACGGTAAGTTTTAATGAACGTTGCCAGTCCACTGCTGGATGCCTACCTATAAGGCAATCATAGAGGAATAAGTATATTGGAACATAATCTCCTCATATGAATTACGAGCATCATCTGTGTTAAACCTTATTATCATTTATCATTCAGTCATTCATTCAAGAATGTAAACATTAAGTTACATTTTATAAGGTTAGCAAGGGTAACATGGAATGTGCGTCAATAGAAGATGGACAATTTAGAGAAGAAAAGTTACCATTTAAATATTTATTTCTAATTTTGTATTAACTATTTATCTCTTTATTATTAATTTTACGAATTTTTACAGCCGTAAGATTTGTGAAATATATATGTTTTCTCACTATTATTACAAGGCACTAAAAAGTCATCCGCTATTATCCCATCGTACCTTAGGTAAGCATCACTTTAGCTTACAAGTTAATATTTCTGTTCTCCCAACTTTTGAAGGTGAAATGGCAATACGGTTTTATTTTACAATCAAACAGCTATCGTTTGATATATAAATCATTCGTGTAATATGTGTGCATTGCCTATTTTCGGGCTGGGGTACGACAGTATGGCCAGCTTGGTATTGTCTTTTTTAATAATAGACATTTTTTATGAAGTGAATACTGAATACACGAGACAAGGCTGTATAACTTTAGACGCTTTTGCGTCTCTTCTTAAGAAAATAAAATCGTCTTTATTTTGCCAATCTTTTGACAACCGAAAGACAAACGGTTACTAATCGGTCACACAGGGGGGGGGGGGTGAGGTAGCCTTCAGAGAGCGGCAGGGAGTGTCCATACTGTATAATGTCCTTATACTGTGATTTAAACTATTTCAAACTTCTGCCTTCATTGCTAAGCTGTTTGAAGATAAACACTAGAGGTCGCGACTACGGAATAGCATTCATATGCCGAAAGCCTATTAAATGTTAGTGGTTTAAACACTAGAGAGTTAAAGGAGTCATTCTAGTTTATCCGTACGTAACCGACTCGTAAAATAATTAAATACAACTACTAAACTAGTTTTACTGCCTAGTAAAATAGAAATTATTTATTTAACTTCTGTTTGAAGGTCTGTAGATTTAACCACCATTGTGGCCTAGTGACTAGCCTGATTGCTTCACACCAGAAAGTCGCGTATTCGATTCCCGGCGATCTACCACCAAACACAGTAAGCTCTACAAAAGTTGGGCAACTTTTGTAGAGCTTACTGTGTTTGGTGGTAGAGTATTTTGAAGCCTACTATACTACCTTTTCTTAGACTTGCCGGCAAACATCAATGTTACCTAATAGCATGTAGGCTAAATGCATTCTATTCACTTCCATTTACTGAAAAGGAATTTTCGTGATTTTGCAAAATTTTATATTTTAAACGACACATTTTAATAAAATCTTATCGCATCCTTGCAGTCTCTACAGCTTGTGTAGCTTAAGAGATACATGACTAAAACCCCAGTCAAGTGTAACCCATAAAGACGCCTCAGTGGTTCCGTAAAATTATGATGTTTTAATACTTTTGTTTGGCATACGATATTCAAAACCTATGGCTAATTATCTGCGATTAATTTTGTGATTACTAGATAATTTTCAAAATACATGCGTATAAGTACTTAAATGAACTCTGACAAATACGCGACAGATTGCTATTAGTCCCCCAACACTCAATACTCTATATTCATTCGAAAGGTTTGCCTTTCTTACTAAGAATCTACGTAAGAATTTTCTTTCTACATATTATAAGTAATGAAGAATGCAGAGACAGGATGTGTCTATTTACTTTGTTTTATCACCAAGTTCGGTGTGGATTTTGAGCAAGGCCTTTGGCATTATCTGAAGAGAACCCTAAAAAGCCTCACCCTTGCCTCTAGCCTATGTCGGCATGGCTTTCAATCACGTTCAAACTTGGTGTCAACGAGCGAAGTTTGAGTGAAAAGTTATCGTTTGGGTTAAATAAAAAGGGTAAAGAGTTTTTGTTGTAGACACCCGAGTAGAGGAAGTTTAAAGGTTATTTTACATGTTCGTTCCAAAATAATTTACCAAATATTTCAAAAACTACAATAATTATGAATATTTATTAGAAGTAAAGAGTTTAGGTTTAGGTAGCTTCTTTGGTAAGGTGACTTTTTTAGATATGTATATGTTACAGTCAAAACTCTTATCCGGTCAAAACTACTTTTGACTGCAAAAGTCAGGCATAGGTAATTTTGACCGATGCCGTCAGTTAAAACCACTTTTGATTGATTTTTGAAGTCAAAAGTAGTTTTGGATAAGGGCATCAGTCAAAATTACTTATTCCTGAAATTATATCGGTTAAAAGTGGTTTGACTAGGAATGTTAGTCAAATCTACTTTGACTGGAAATCCTACTAATATTATGAATACAAAAGTTTGGATGTTTGTACGTTTGTTACTCAATCACGCAAAAACCGCTGACCGCATTTGGATGAAGATTGACACACAGGTAGATTATTACCTGGATTAACGTATAGGGTACATTTTATCCCGGAAAAGTCAAGTGTTCCCGTGCATCAGGCGGAAATCAAACTTACCTTACTGTTGTCAGTTGTCATTTTGACAAGAGTCTGACAGATATCACTTTGACAGATGTCAGTTTGTCAAACGTCAGAGTGACAGATGTCCATTTGACAGATCCCGTGGTGGCAGTTCACAGATGTCAATTTGACAGTTATCAGTTTGAGTTCAACAGATGTCCAGTTTGTCATAAGTCAGAGTGAAAGATGTCAGTTTGCCAGCTCACAATTTAACAGATGTCAATTTGACAGAGGCCAGTTTGACAGATGTCAGCTTTTATATCACATCCTCTCCATCACAAAAATACCGTTGAAACTATTCTGAAACGGTAATAGTAAAATTGACTCAACAGATGTGTGCTCGGTACAGAGTCCCGGCAACCAACCCTATAATTGATTCATAACTGACATCTGTAAAAGGGACAACTGTAACTGCCAAACTGGCCTCTGTCAAACATCTGTCAATCAGATGTATGACAAACTGGTATCAGTCACTCTGACTTATGTCAAACTGACATGACGTGTCAAACTAAGATTGACTAACATTCTTAGTCAAATTACCTACTTTTAATCGATATTATTTCAAAACTACTTTTGACTGTAAAAATCAGTCAAAAGTGGTTTTAACTGAGGCCATCGATCAAAACTACTTTTGCCTGATTTTTGTAGTCAAAAGTAGATTTGACCGGATAAGAATTTTGACTGTAACATATATAATCCGAAGGATTAAAGCAAATCTATGCATAAATAATACTTAGAAATCCGTCAAGCCGTTTGATCGAGACTTTTTTATAATATACAAAAAAGATATATAATTATTTTTATAATATATTCTTCGGGGGATTAGAGCAAAAAACCGACCAAGTGCGAGTCGAACTCGCGCACCGAGGGTTCCGTATAAATTCATATTCACACATGTCTTGAACATTATATCAAATACTCAGGCCTGCAATCCCTTGAAGCTGTGAAAAAATCAAACTTCTATGCCAACGAAGTCAAGAGATACGGCCGTTTATGCCGCATATTTGGCACTCGCATGGGAATTAAAACGTATACGGGTACTTCCCGTATACCTAGAATCATGAAATTTGGCAACAAGCAATGCTTATAGCACAAGTAAAGGAAAAAGTCCGAAAACAAAAAAAAATTAGTCACATCACAAAATTTATACGGAACCCTCGGTGCGCGAGTCCGACTCGCACTTGGCGGGTTTTTTTTTAATAAAATTCCTATTAGTCGGAGATCTCTAGTTTGCAGGTTACTTTGTAAATACCTATAGCATATAGCACTAAGATGCACTGCAATAATAATTGACGTCAGGTAAAAAAAAAACAATACGCTAGAGGTACCTAGGTAAACTGGTTTTTATCGTTTTCAAGCACCAAAATGCAGTTTAAATCCGTCAGCTTTTCACCGGCACCGTATTTAGCCAAGCGAGGGTAGTCCAGACCCAGATATTTCGGTGCTAAATGTCGGGAAATAGGTGAAGGCCGCGCTAAGTCTGTGATCTCTTAAATACCTCATCGCGTTTTAATACATATTGTAATACCGTATTTAGTTAGTTTTTTATTTTCCTGTTTTATATTGGAAAACATATTAATTTCCACAACAGTATATAAAATAGTATTAGGTACATACAGTATGCATACTGCATGCTCCGTATCGCTCTCTGAAGGCGACTTATTCCCCCCCCTCCGTGGGTAAGATCCGGTGACGATCCATAAAGTATTTCCTTAGTTATCTCGCTACATGTCAAAAAGGGTCGTAGTACTAGTAATAAACGGAAATTTTGTATGAATAACTCGGACATTTTGTATGAAGTGTCCAGATTTGTTTTTACTGTGTTTCCCAATGTGCGCGATAGTATAAAATATATCTTCGCACGATGAGATTTCTTCCCTTGGCGTGCGTTGGCCATGGTCGTCATAGCGATGGCTGTATAGGACGACGCGCCAGAGTCCAAACACCAATTCTTGGAAATTAATGAAAAATCTGAAAATCTCTAATGTGAAATATCTCCCTAAAATTTTTTTTTAACGTGACTTCGAAGTAAATTTGATAACCAGTTAAACAAGCACAGGGAGCGACGAAGCTGATATAATTCGTCACAATTCATATTTCCTAACGCAGTGAAACTGTACTGAAGCATATAATTTACAAAATATAGGTATACCTATATTATTACCGACATCTCCTTTGAGAATAAATCAAGTTGGAAAATAATTTGCGTGTACTTTGAATTTGTCCTTCGAGTTCTTAGAAACACGTGCACAAAATATTATGAAATTTTGTTTTTAATGTATTTTTTTTTTAAATTTTTGAATTACAAATAATTACCAAGTCAACGTGCTTAATATTTCATTTCTTTTATGATTAGAAACCTGTTGTTTAACTTATTGTACAGGGTTATTTTTGGACCCCCCACCAAAACTTCACAATGGCTTCTACTCATGAAACTGAGCAGCTTTCCCCAAATAACCAATGGTCAATTCGCAAAAAATTTTTGGACCTTTCATATGAAAGAATTGGGGGGTTCAAAAATAAAAGTAGTATTTATTTAGTAATTAGTTACGTAAAGAGGCGAAGCCCATTCCATCCTTGGTAGTAGGTACATCTTTTTATCGAATTTTACGGGGTGTAGTCGCGTTGATAATAGTGTCTTCTATACTTCATTTGTTTAGGTACTTAAAAAAACGTAAACAATCTTGATATGTCTTTTTATTCATATGTGCATGTTTAAATTCTGATATTTCTTGCAAACGTAGGTACACATTCTACTCGTTTGAGAATTTTAACAAGCAGGTATCAATAAAAAGACATCAAGATTGTTTACGTTTTTTTAAGTACCTAAACAAATGAAGTATAGTTCTTACTCGTCTTACTGAAAAATGTGACTTGTGTATTACAACATAAACCATATCCAGTATCTACCCCTTTTAGGTCCGACAGAGATTTTGGGTCAAATCCGAGTAATTTTAGAAGTTGCTGAATCATTTACGCTGCTTTCGCAACGAACACAACCTATTAATGAGGGTCGTCGACAATGCAAGTTAAAATCGCATTACTTTAATTGTTTTTTGTTTGTTTTATTTTCATAAAGTGGATTAGTTTAATTGTTAGTGGCATTTATGTAATTAGACCGTTTCTGTGATTTGTAAAAGATTCTTGTTGGTTTTGCTCACTATATACAGGGTGTAACAAAATTGGTGTAGGACCCGTTGAATGGGGATTCTACTCATCGCACTGAACAACTTTTGATCATCTGTTTTGCCATTTTCGTTATATGTCATCGGTGTTAAAGGCTGCTTGAAACATCTGACACTGAAGTTTGTCACTAGCCTTACAACCTACACAAATTCAGATTAAACGAACATGTGTGGGGTTATAACTTAACCTTTCCAAGGTATCAGAAGAAACCCGTGCCCTAGTAATAGGGACGATATGGGTTGCTGAGAAGGTATTAGTTTCTAAGACCCTATAACATGCAGAGAATGTTATGTACACTGGCCCACAGAGATATCTGAACCCCTACTAAAGCTATTCGTGATACATGGTGTATTACGGAGAGGTTCAGATATCTTTGTGGCTGTCTGTACAAGTATCGTCCTATGGTTCCATCCAAGATTCCTGCACAAACATACAACAAACAAAAGTAATCATCGTTTCGTAGTAAACTTATATAAAAACATAAGTTCGGTAATTCTTAGTGTTGTATCACAACTGATGTAGTAGGTTATACGTTACTCATACGTTATAGTTACAATACTTTATCTGTAATGGGAAGTTACTTCTGTCCGTCCGTGACTTCGTGAGGCAATTACGCACTATTGGCTATAGGAAGTGACCATATGTTATGTATTATGTAGGACATAATAAATGTAGGGGGCGAATCGCAACGTCTCTCTAACCTTATAGGTACTAGAATCGATTCCCTAGGGTCAGGGAACCTAAGACTGATATATTACAACTTTTCTCACCACTGGTGGACTCGTCGAGTAGTGTTTTTTTTTTTTGGTTTGTTTGTAAAGGCATGAGAGTAAATACTGAGCAATATTCTCTCAGATCAATCTAGTTATTCGTTGAAATTTAACAAAAATTGGCGAGGATCAATTTCATGAAAAATTCTAAGCCCGAGTGTTTTAAATATTATATATCTTACCTATTACCTATAGGAAATGAATCTTACGACATCTAGCACTCCAAAATTCATTATCATATCAAGACACCGGACTTGAACCAACATACAATACATCCAAGATGCGTCTTCAGTCTGGAGCTGTGGTTGGACAAAGGCCTCCCCCAAGGAAGGGTAATTCATTGTTTAAAAATACTCCTCCTATAAAGTGAAACGGGAGTATCTGATCGCTGATCTGCTAACTAATTTTGTTTTGAAGTTTGATTGAACTTTTGATAATGTAGTATTGATTCCTTGGATAAAGAGCTCAGTAAAACAGGATTAAAAGCCCTCGTATCCAGAAGAGGTCGACCGGGAATAACGGTTTCATCTCCCGATACTACCTTGCTGAAGTCTTACTTGTTTTCTTCTTTGACTAAACTTGTAATATACATAATTATTATTTGTTTAGCTCTTGTCCTATAGAACCGATATTTCATGGTCACTCTACACAAAGTTATTTGTTGAGTTAGTGTGAACAAAACACCGCCATTACCTCTTAGGCACGTGTCGGCCATCAAAGTGGTTATAGTCTCAATGTGGTCTACAGCTGGACCTGGAAACTGGGATTGATCTAGTGCTAGGGTAAGGGACTCAGGGAACAAGACTTTATGTCTACTGGAAATGGAAATATAACTTTTTACGAAAATCAAATGAAAATTAACAATTTTCTGTAAGGAAATTTACACAATTGATTCTTATACTACTTATTGCTTTTGCTATCGTCAATAGTAAAGGTGACGTTTCATAATGCTATGGAACCTGGGCCTGGTATGCGTACGCTGCACCAAGGACAGATATCGTCCCTAACTTCGACTCACTTTCCTATTTCAAATTGTGTATGTAATTACATATCAGGGTTGGGTTGTTTTTAAAAACTTAAGAAAAATGAGATAGGAGAGTTAGTCGTGCGAGGGACGATATTTAAAACTGATACGGTTTGGCACTGCGCATTTTCTTCATTTTATTACACTGAAAATTATTAAGATTTTTTTTATCCACAATTGGTAAGCCTTTGGCATTGTCAACTTAAGATTTTGTCTCTTCAAAGAGAAATAAAGGCCTACAACATTTATCTAGTAGAAAAACTAACCTAACAAACTCAACAAAAAAAAACTGAACTGTACAAAATGTATCCTATATCAATCTGGGGATTAAAAAAAATTAACAACACCTTACACACCACAATTCATTACGCTGTTTTGGCTTCTTCTTCTGCTTCGTAAATGTGAAAGCAAAGCTCTTTCCGTTGGAACAATCTTTAATTTCTCCTCCTTTCAGCCAGATTTTTGACCTCCTGATGCAACACGATAGTGACCTTCTCCTTTACTTGTTCCATATTATTTCGTCTACCAAGACGAAGACCATTTCGTCTTTATCTTC
Organism: Coleophora deauratella; assembly: GCA_958295455.1. NCBI lineage: Eukaryota > Metazoa > Arthropoda > Insecta > Lepidoptera > Coleophoridae > Coleophora > Coleophora deauratella. Next base: position 3,041,694 of record OY282409.1, on the reverse strand, counting down.
TTGCCTCTACGTTTCCTTCTATTACGGATCTTGTCTTATCAGGTGTCCAATAATATTTCCTCATCTTACCTTTTTTTAACAGCCTTTCACTTGGATATTCGAGTCAAAACCTAATGCCATCCCTGTCTCGCCCTATATTTATAAGAGCCGATAAACTCCGATGTGATGACATAAGAAATTTCTAATGCTTTTAGCGTTTGACGTTGGTGAGTGGTTTCTTATTTGTCCATTCCCAGTAAAATAATATTGTTATCTTCCCTACGGAAACAAGATGGCTACAGTATTGGCAAATAATCCAAAATTGTACGAGTAATTACCTACAAAAAGAAGTGAGAATCATCTCTTCTTGCCAATATATCTTCGTCAGTGGCTCAGTAGCAAGTTCAGTGGCACTAACATTCAGTTAGATGTCACTCGGTTATGGTTACTCTTTTTTATCATACATATTAAAAAGAGAAAGACGAAGTAGCAATGTTTTTAGAGGGCTGGTATGGAGAGTCAAGGGGCTCTGTCATGGGAATCTTCAAAAAGCATATTTTTGGTAACTACCTTTTCTCCGATATCATTCGAAATAATTTTTTTGTCTGTCTGAAGTCTGATCCATTGGCTGGATCCATCAACAGATCGCAGACCACTTTTATCCATTTATTTCCTTTTTATGGTATACGGAATTACGGGATTTCTGAATGGTTTCCATAAACAAATTAACAGAGGTATAAACAAGTGGTCGTACAAGATAATATTAAGGTATCCATGGTCCATGGAGTGACTGGAGCTCAGTAGGGATGAGCAATATCCCACAGCTGGATACTAATGAGGCATACGGCTTTCGGCTGGAATACACTGGGCCAAATCACGACTTGCCTTGTTTTATTTTCCCGAAAAATGGAAAAGATAATCGTCTGGATTCTTGTGTTAACTCGTAAATAGTTTTCATCGTTTAAATAAATAGGATTGATTTAAAATAATGTGTAAATTATCTACTTAAATCATAAAATTTTGAAGAATTAAAAAAAATCAAAAACGGCGTTTAATTTTTCTCTATACAAACTTTTAATTCATTTACGAGTTTTGTTATTTGGTTATTTAATTAGTGTGGTAAGTTAATTTTTTGGCTCTCATTTTATAGGTTTCTTCGATAAAGTTTTTCAGTTTCATGAGCACCATCTACCATTTGCCACTTGTCAGTGAAAAAAGTCTGTATATTGCACTCGTTGTAGTTTTAACCTAAACCCACCCACTGCTTACAATTCGAACCGTGGCTGCTTGTATAATGGCAACACTGGGAACTGCGGAAACACTGCGAACTAATTACTGGCTGTAGTAAAGTGCACTTCTAACCAACCAAGACCCTGGGAATTGCCGTTTGTGAGAAGAAAATTAACTTGTTTATATTTCGAACTGTACGTAAGAGGTTCAATGACCTGACCTCTAGTACTGAAACTGAGGGTGAAAATAAACTACAGGACTATTTCTTATCACCTATCAAAACTTCTCACAGGAATGTGAGAATTTTCAGAAAAGAAATTTGATCAGTTTTTTAAGTAGAAACCATACTTACACGTGACCGCGGGTGATGCTAAGTGCAATATCAGGCAACCGCCGTCTATTCCTAGTGATAGCACGGCTAATTGGGTTACACGATAAGAAAAAGAAGAAGCAAAAACCACTGTATTTTTATGGGATGAATAATTTGTGAAATGCACGCGAATTCTTCCAGATAGGTTTTGGATAAAAAACCGCCCATAGAAGCAGTTAAAAAATAACATTTTCCATATCAACTTTCAAAATCATTTTCACCTACTACATAGGGATCGATATTTAAAAATATTTGATTTATAATTCTTTACATCCTTTAAGGAAACTGTGTTGTTTTTAAGTTTCTTCTAGTGATGGGCCAACTATTGGTTTTGCCGATTAGTCGGTCCTAAAATTGCCAACTAGTGAGCCGACTAAAGTAGTGCCGATCATTATTTTCACCTATCATTTTGCTTAATATGCAGACCGAGCTCTCGCGTTTCATATTGTAACGAATGTAATTCCCAGATACATATTTGCTTTTAACCGGGAAGATAATGGAAATATACGATTATCTTGTTTTTATGTGATTCTTTTTCTAAAATTACAGATAAATATATTTTTTCTCATTTTGACACCCTTTTATAAATAAGTCATTAAATTGTGATATTATAATAACACCCTCAACACAAAGTGAGAATCATTTTAACCCTTTTCCTTTGATTTCGTCGTGTTATTAATTACTTTATGTTAAATACAGCCGACCCTTACACAAATTGCGGCGTAGTCACTCCAATTATTGTATTCATAAACGTAAATTCGATAAACTTTGTTGTCTAGAAAAAAAATAGGTTCTCTCAAAATATCTGCCAATCGGTGCTCAAATTTGGCTTTTTACTCACGAATCTGAACCACTTTCTTCGAGAAACAAATAGTCAAGTTCCAATTTGTGGTCCTTACACATGGTCGATTCGCAAAAAAGTTTGCTTGTTTGAAAACACACAAAATTTTCAGGAAAACTTGCTCATCAGAAATGGGGTGATAAATCTCCATCTCAGGATCATGACTATTATAAATTTGAAAATGTGTTTGTTTATTCCCTCTGACATGCTGTCACAACGCTTGAACTTTACGTGATTTGACATGCACTGAGCCTAAGGCACGAAGAAGGACAGGCTATATTTTAACCTGATCTTTCAAATGGTTCCTGTGAAAAAAAAAATTTGCGACCGCAGTCCCGGGTAGGAAGCAATGCTTCCTAGCTAATGAAGGCTTTATTATCATCAGCCAAAGACGTCAGTTGCTGACCAAGGGTACCTAAGGATTTTCACGCTGAACGGACTTGCTCTGCCCGCAACTAGCAGCTTCCCGCGACCTTCACCAGGTCTTCGGTCCACCGAGAGGGAGACCTGCCTGAACACGTGCTCTGGTGCGCGGTAAAGGCTTACAGAAATGTTTTTATAAAAAAATATATTACCATCATCAGCTGAAAGACGTCCACTGCTGGACAAAGGCCTCCCCCAAGAATTTCTATACCGATCGGTCCTGAAATCACCTGAAAGCGACAGTTGGCAGGTTATTAGTTTGACAGAAAACCGATTTGATTCTTGTTTATACAGGGCGTTAAAATGGACGTTTGAACTTTTTATTGGAAACTCAGGAAAAATATTTTAAAATCCATCTTAAAAAAGGTTGACTTTCCCAAACAAACTGAAAAAGGAAATGTGTCAGTATTTTTGGCATTTATTTTTAAACTACTCAAAACCTCCAACTACAAATCATTTTCGAGGTTTGTGTTGTGAAACAGTTCTCAAGGAGCTTATACGAAGTTTCTTTTATTTATTTATTTTTATTTTATTGTGATAGAAACAAACAGTCTTTTTAATATTATAAGTAACAAATAACTTTTGATAAGTTATTCTGTTTTCTGAAAAGCATCTGCCATTTGCCGCTTATCAGCTTATAAATCTAGTATTTTTGTACTCACAAAATACGCCACAAATATAAACACACCCTAATGCGTAACGCTTACTCGTACTATTCCTAAGGGCCTTAGGGCGCGTTCACAAGATGGGCGGAGTAGATAAGTAACTGTAAATATATATTCAGATCGGAGGGGTCTATTCAGGGAAGTATCGCGAAGGTTTCTTTAGGTCTCTTGGGATTAGTGAGATGGCCTCAGACAATCATCGACTTAAGTGAATAGATTGAACCATGAGATAAGGCGGACAGTGGACAGGTACTTTATTATGAACTAGCTTTCGCCCGCGGCTCCGCCCGCGTGGATGTCGCTTTATATCTGTCTTTAGAACCCACGGGAACCATGTATGTATTTTCCCGGAACAAAAAGTAGCCTATTTGTTAGTCCCGTATTTGATCTATCTATCTACCAAATTTCCCCCAAATCCGTTCAGTAGTTTCGACGTGAAAGCGGAACAAATAAACAAAGATCCATACTTTCGCATTTATAATATTAGTAGGAATATTAGTAGGATAGGATGTAGGAAAGGACTTAAAGTACAGAATCCGTGATTACTGGGGATATAAAACGTTACTATGCTACCATATTTTAACAACCCATTTCGTCCCAACTTCTGGGGCATGCGACTTTTATCTTTTCCCAAATTTCAGGAATTTTAGGCCGTTAGCAATATTTATTACTAATTTATATTGAGTAACGAAAATTCTGTATAAGCCAGATGGTTTTACAAGAAAGTATGCACAGTTCGCGAAAGTTGCTCAGTTTCATAAGCAGAAGCCACTGTGAATTTTTGGTGGTGGTCCAAAAATAACTCACGAAACTGAACAACTTTTTCTTAGAAACTTATACTGGATTCGCAACAACAGGACTTTACATACAAAAAAATGATTGCCAATTTTGTATGGAGAGTCTAAAAACTTTCTTGAAAATTCAGTACGGATTCTTTCGGATTTTTTTTTTTTTTTTTTTTTTTTACCCTCAATTGGTAAGCCCTTGGCATCATCTCACCTGATGGTAAGTGACGATGATGCCGAAGATGGAAGCGGGTTTACCAAGATTCCCCAACGCAATGGGGAACTGGCTATCTTATCTTCATGCCGGAATACATCAATGCTGTTAACATTGATGTTTTGGCGGCAAGACTTAGATAAGATGGTGGTAGCTAGCCAGGCGGGCTCAGAAAATGCCCTACTACCAACCAAACCGAGTCCACAAAGTTGGACCCCGCCGGGAATCGAACCCGCGACCTCCTGATGTGAAGCGAGCGGCAAGCCACTACGCTACGGAGGCGGTAAAATTTGTCCAGTTTCATGATTGCATCCCACCGTTTCTGTTTCCGCACGAAAGTAGTCTTTATACAACCTTTATTACTAAATAAGTAAGGTACTAAACAGTTCTAAACGAGTGGTTTATGGAAAATAACGTTGGCATACCCCGCTTCCCACGGGAAAACGATCACTTTCCTTAAGTAAGCACGAAATATAACTTATCGTCATACGCTGCTATAAGGTAAGGAACAATACTGTTAAGATATATTATACGGGGTGTAACAAAATTGGTGTATGACCCGTTAACTGGGGATTCTACTCATCGTACTGAACAACTTTTGTTATACGACTTTGCTCAAATCGCAAAAAAATATTTGGACTCTCCATACAAAAATGGCATAACAGATCTGATGATCAATTTGTATGGAGAGTCCAAAAATTTTTTTGCCATTTGAGCAAAGTCGTAGAACAAAAGTTGTTCTATAGAGTAGAATACCCCTTTAAAGGGTCCTACACCAAATTTGTTACACCTGTATAACTTATATTTCTGTCAGAATATGAATTACTGAAAGGGTTGTAACATTAAGGATAAAAAAAAAGAAAAATATTATCCTAGTTCGAGGCCAGATGTGTGTGAATTGTCCCGGATATTTAACTAAATTATTTAAGGGCAATTAGATCATAATGTTACAAGGTTGACTGGAAGAGATCCCGAAAGGGATAAGTCCGCCTTTGCTATAATTTGTTTTGTATTTTCTGATTTATGTGTTATTGTATGCAATAAAGAGTTTACAAACAAACAAACAAACAAACAATATTATATATTACTAGCTTTCCACCCGGGCTTCGCCTGTGTTGACATCGTTCATGGCGCACGCATCATTATATTTTTGTTACGCCCTGCCAAAGGGAAACGTGAACAGAAGAATGATTTCATTTGATTTTGATTTGATTAAACACTAATTACCGTATTTCAGAAATATTATTATCGAGTATATCGATGAAGATAATTGACCACGCTGAATTTTCCGACTCGGTTCAGGCGTCTTCGAGTAATCGGTGAACATATATATATTAAAAAAAAAAAGGGATTCCGACGAATTGAGAACCTCCTCCTTTTTTTTGAAGTCGGTTAAAAAAGGCGAGCTTCCATACTATGTTAACTTTCAAAATTCTTATCCTATATTTAACTCGTTGAGGGATGAATTTTCAGGTGAACCGTCTGCTCCCTTGCCACCGATCACATAAAAAAAAACTTTTCTAAGTGATTAACTACGTCAGCAAAAGTATTTACTGTGTCTGCTTAACGTACCTTGCGTGGCATGGAACCGTTCGAGATAACTGACACTGACAGCCAAACCCATCCTGGTTATGACCGTGTCTGGAGTCAGTTAACCTGCGCGATTGACGCGAACATGCAAGCCGCACTGAGACACGACCAACGGCTTAACGTACCATACGAAGCACGGAAACGGTCGAGATAAATATTACTAACAGTCGAACCCATCCGGGTTATGACCGTGTCTGTAGTCAGTTAACCTGCATAATCAACGCGAACACGCAAGGCCACTAAGCAGATACCGTTTTTACATTTACAGTATAGATATTTGGTAATATTTTTATCCCTTACTTGAGAAATGATTGATTCCCCATACAAACTTTCATCCCCTATTTCACCCCCTTAGAGTTCCATTTTAGCAACAAAAAGTAGCCTATGTCCCTCCCCAAAGTCCCCTTTATCTCTGTACTAAAATTCATCAAAATCGGTTCAGCGGCATAGGCGTGAAAACGTAACAGACAGAGTTACTTTCGCATTTATAATATTGGTATGGATACTTAGTGATGTTAACAACCCATATCGTCCCCACTGCAGGGGCACGGGTCTCTTCCCATAGTTCAAGAAGATTAGGCCGGATTAGTAGAGTTTGTGGGGCTAGTGGCCAGCCCTGTATCACTAGTTTCAAGCCACCTATAAGACCTCAGACATGGCTTAACCGGCTTCAACGTTATAACGTGCCTTGGCGAAGCACGGAAAGGGTCACGTCATGAACGCCATCGCCACTAAGAGTGAAACCCATCAACGATATAACCGTGTCTGTAGTTATTCAACCGGCGTGATGGAAGCGGCCATTTTTTGTCGTAGTCAATAAAATAATAGAAAATAGAGTTTTCGCAAGGTTTTTAAACTTTTAACCCCTCTCAGTTATCGTAGGTTAATTTTAAACCATAGTATGTACAATCACGTACATATAAGTCTGAAATTAACTATTGCGATACACCTTATATCTTTCCATTGCTATTTAATATACAGACAAACATAAAAACTGGGCCACTACACAACCTTCACCAATCCGGACTTTGGCCCCGTTTGTGGAGTAAGGCCTAACCTTCCCGAGGTATGGGAAGAGACCCGTGTCCTTGCAGTGGGGACGAGTTGGGTTGTTAACTAAAACCTACTGGTTATTTTATACATAGTATATTTTTCAAAATAATGTTTCTACTGAAAAAGCTTTCCACCGCAAAATTCAGTATAAACAAAATTCTAGAGGAAAATCTCAAATAAAAGGTTATTAGTCCATTCAACTTCGTAATCCCTTCCTAAGGCTAATGTCTGTTGTCACTCCCAACAGATTACGATCCCTGAAATTAAGCGATTTCATTGACACATAAAATCTTTCAGCACGAATGTACCGCTTTTATAGGCAGGCGATATTTCAGTAGTAAGGGCAGTAGTATACAGCGCGACTCAGTCCCGGGCGGCCGCGCCGCGCCGCCAAAACACAGCCATAAACACAAAAGAAGAAAAAAAAAGCGAAAACAAGTAGTCAACAAAACCATAAACAATCGATTTGCCAACAAAAAGTGCCAACTTGTGATTTTCGCGCGTGAAAATGTGACAGTGGTTTGAAAAGAGAATGTTTAAAAAAGTTTTTGTGTTCTAATGTAAATAAAAAAAAATGTCTGCGAAAGTCAAAGTAATGCGTTTGCCGTCAGTGGTAAGGATTGGATTGTGGAATGCGTGTGAGAATTGCACAAAATTGCAAGTTTTTGTTTTAAATACGAAATGGAATGTTGAATTTACGCATGTTTACAGGTTTTTACATATCAAGCGTTACACTTTGCTTGGCTTTGTAGATTTGTTGGCATGTTCGATGTAATATTGATTTAAAAGAACCATTAATACCTCATATTTAATGAGCCTCATACACCATTAACGCACTTGTATCATGAATTTACTTATTTTTGTAGACTTTAGGCATCAAGCACTAAAAATAATTACTACCAAAGGTGATGTAAAACTAACGGTGCGATAAATATGATTATAATAAAAACTCTACGAACCGGTAACAAATAACCTAATCAATTTTGAAAGTGTATCTCAATTTAGGGAACAAGGCAAAAATACTCGTAGTGACACCTGGAAGAAGTCAAGACCCCGGTCCCGAAAGGGATAAGTCCGGCTTTGCTATAATTTGTTTTTTATTTTCTGTTTAATGTGTTATTGTATGCAATAAAGAGTTTACAAACAAACCAACAGACGTCTTTGCTACAGGCGGGCATAGGTGGTAACAATAAAGCAGATGACTGACTCGGTAGCTCAGTGGTTAGTGCTCCTGACTACTGATCCGAGAGTCGTTGGTTCGATCCCCACCCAAGGCAAACATTTCTGTGATGAGCAGATTTATTTGCTCTGTGTCTGGATGTATTATATCTATATATGTATGTATTTAAAGTATATGTGTATGTATACCATAATACAGGGAATCCTAGTTTGGGGCCAGATGATCGTGTGTGATTTGTCCTGGATATAAAGCTTAATTTATTTATATAAACTGATAACATACATACTTATATACACCTGAAAAATATTATCCCCCGCCCGGCTAGTCGGGTCAAAAAGTGAATGGTTTGTCTATTTCCGATGATTCTATGAATTGTACAATCCATAAAATACCTTAAATTAAAAAAGTAGTATAAGTGTATAGAAATAAATAATAAAAATAAAAAACATTGCTATAAAAACAAAACCAAACAAAAAGTTGACAAAACAGCGTAATGATCAACAAACAGTATTTGAAATTGGTGCTAACAAGGAAAAAACAGAATTTCTAAAAAACAACAATAAATAATTGACACTTATTTAATTTCTTCTTTTGCGTGATATTTTTATCCGTTAGAAAAAAATGATTAGAGCGCAATTACATCGAAATGCACGCACTTGTGACTCCTCTGGTGTTGCGGGTGTCTATGGGCGGCGGTAATCGCTTACCATTAGATCCGTCTGCTCGTTTGCCACCTCTGCTATAAAAAAAAAAAAACATCGAAAACATGACTCTATCCTCATGTCGTCCTCGGAAGACGATCTTGAATAAAGCTATAGTTACACCTCTATTTCTATACTTAATTAGTAATTCTAGTTAACCGACAGATACGTAACAGCGTAATATCCTGTTACTTAATACAGGAAGAGGTCTAAAAATAATATGATTTAAATAAACACGACGAAATAAAAAACAAAGTTACAAATCTTGGAAAGCAAGTTATTAATTAGGCAATAATTATAATTGGCAAAATTCAATATGCAATGTGTTAAAAATTTTGCTGTCGTTACTTAAACTGGGGCTTCTACTCACGAAACTGAACAACTTTCCCAAAGGAACCCATAATCAATTCGCAAAAAAAATTGCCTTCTCATCTCATCTCTAAGTGGGCCGATCAGGTGACCGACTTGTTAGAAAAATACAATTTTTTTTTTGCGAATTTACTATGGGTATGGGTTCCTTGGGAAAAGTTGTTCAGTTTCACTAGTAGAAGCCCCAGTTTAAGTAGTACCAGCGAATTTGTTAACACCTTGTATTTCATCCCCACTGTAATTACTTCTTTTTTAATATTTACTATATTTTTTTTACAGTTTAATAATAATAATAATAATAATATCTGGGACAAATCACACACGGTCATCTGGCCCCAAACTAGTTTATACCAAATAATTAATAGTCCGTTAACTAAGGCTGATACATCATATTAAACTTTTGTTGTACGTGTTTTTTGCTATCGCAATGACTGTTTTTTTAATACAAAAAAGATTTTAACTATACTCATGGACAAAAAAATCGACTCAAGGTTTGTTGCACGACTTTTGAAAAAATAACTCAATCTAGCAAAAAACACTAAACCAATAGTTCAAAAACTGCGTGTTTACTCTTTAAGATTTTAGTTTGCTGGTTTTCAACTTTCTCCGTTTCAAATAGGAATAGACAGAACGAAAAAAAGGTTTTTAAGGTGCTCACTTTTACAAATAATTTACGTTTTTGGACATGTCACTGAGTTAATGATGTTACCTAAGCAAAAACATATTGAAAAATATTAAAACAATTCAAAAACAACTCTTTATTACGCAAGACATCTTACATTACAGTAAGACATAAATAAAACAATTTTAAAAGTATAATTTAATTCGATATCAAAAAAGTATCACCTATAAAAGACCTAAAAAAGCAGAGGTATGCGTAACACGGCACGTAATTTGAATAATATTATATATCCATATAAAGGTATTAATTCAATTTTTTCTTTTTTCTTGGAATATTTTCCTTTATTTATCCTAAGTCTTTAATTTCTAACTCTTTTATTATCCCACCCAATCGATCTTCTAAATCCTTCATATCTATTGGTATTGTCATTGGCGAAATCATAGAAACCGCCATTTCTACAGTAAAAAGCTTATATACCGGTTGCTGTCAGAGTGCAGGTTCTAAACGCGGCCCAACAAGTGATTTTAAATCATTTTTTATCGCATGTCATCAAACGTCAAGTGGATGGAAAAAATATTTTCGATAGCTCTCTGCGCGGATCCTTGTGATAGTGTTTCAATATTTTTTATTAAGGAGTGATTTTGCCAATGTCAAGTGAAAAATGGGAGAATCTTCAATAAAAAATATGGCGAAATGCCAATGTCAAGTGAAAGACGCGGCTCTAAGGGTGATGGACACTTAAAGACGCTCCACGTGGTGGTTTGCTGCTGGAACTCGGAAAACGGAGCTGTCTCCCGCGTTAATCCTCTTCTTATGACCGCTTATCAGTGAATCGGAATCACAGCTATTTCCCCATCACAAAAATAACGTTGAGACTACTCTAAAACGGAAATAATTAAAACATTAACTCAGCAGACGTGTGCTCGGTACAAGTCCCGGCAACCAACCTATAAATATATCAATTGGCACGAATGTCTCAGGTGCCTTGCAGAACACGAAAACGGTAGAGTTAAATGTTACTAACAGAAAAACCCATCCACGTAATTATCGAACTTTTATTCAGTTAACCTACGTCATCGATGCGAATAAACAAGTGCGCACGTCATACTGAACTGCGGCTGCGACCGATTTTTAATATGGCCCATGCCGTCGCCACCGCCGCCGCACGTAGATTGTTGCTCTGCAGAACTCGCATATAATGTTCCTCTCTGTAGTACCATTACTTGTAGAATATGTGTGGCACAAAGAAAAACATTTTCATCAGTATAGCGACATTTGAAATCTGTGGACGAATGTTTACTACCTCTGCTTCTTCGTCCTTCTTATGTCTATTGCTATCTGAAACGGAGTATAGTAGTTTTGCAGACTGAGTTATTTTTTCAAAAGTCGCGCAACAAACATTGAGTCGATTTTTTTGTCCATCAGTGTACATTCGTAGCTCTGAATAAAACATAAACAATAACAATATACAGTTGCTTGAATTCCTCGTATTCATAATTAATTTCTCAGTCCCCCTCAAGTAAACAAGACGTTGTTGCGTAATCTCATCGCTCACTCGGTTAATTGGTATAATTGAAATAGGGACAAATAGAAAACTTCTAATAGAAAATTTTGAACAAAAAAAAACACTTTTTACTTTCACACCCAAAATTATCTAGCTCTTACCTAAGATGTTATCCTTATAGTATCTAAATTATAAATGATATATAAAATATAAAAAAAAAAAATGTTCTGAAGTCGATATACCATAAATGTGTTAAAACATATTATGTATGTATATTGACTAATATCGAGGTTATACAACATTTTAAAAAATACCTCAAATTTTTATGACTGTTTAATATTAAATAGGCTATAAGGTAAGGTAACGCTCACATTTTCCATTTATCATGTTTTTCCCCGTTAGGGTTTTTAAGACCGTATAAAGGTTACATGCCTTGGCCAAGTGGGAGCCAACTAATTAAAAAAAGCGGCCAAGTGCGAGTCGGACTCGCCCATGAAGGGTTCCGTAGCAGCAAGTAACATAATATAAAAGTTTTTGTAGTTCGTTGTAACTTGAATGAAAGGTAAATTGCGGTTTACGATTTATGACGTATTAAAAAATAACTACTTACTAGATATCGTTCAAACCAATTTTCGGTGGAAGTTTGCATGGTAATGTACATCATATATGTTTTTTAGTTTTATCATTCTCTTATTTTAGAAGTTACGGGGGGGGGGGGGGGGGACACACATATTACAACTTTGGAAGTGTCTCTCGCACAAACTATTCAGTTTAGAGAAAATGATATTAGAAACCTCAATATCATTTTTGAAGACCTATCCATAGATACCCCACACGTATGGGTTTGATGAAAAAAAAATTTTTGAGTTTCAGTTCTAAGTATGGGGAGCCCCCAAAATTTATTGTTTTTTTTCTACTTTTGTGTGAAAATCTTAATGCGGTTCACAAAATACATCTACTTACCAAGTTTCAACAGTATAGTTCTTATAGTTTCGGAAAAAAGTGGCTGTGACATACGGACAGACAGACAGACAGACAGACAGACAGACAGACAGACAGACATGACGAATCCATAAGGGTTCCGTTTTTTGCCATTTGGCTACGGAACCCTAAAAAGTTGCTACCTCGACCTGCTAAGACTAGGCTGAATACTGCTTTATTATACAGAAACATGTATAATATATTCTTGTAAATATATTGTAATACGTTTAGTGACACTTTCATACAGTCGTCACTCGCTTATTCCACATGCTAAAAAAACAGTAGTAGGCACATCTTTTGGTTGATTTGTGTCGAGAGTTCCTGGTATTGCTTTTGGCTCGCGGGGTGAGAGTACCAGTGTAATAACAGGTTCAAAAGTGTTTCTTCCATTTTAGCTCTGAATGATTGCCAGGCCAATGAAGACTCTTCAGGGGTTGAGGTGGCGGAAACCACTTTAAGTCAGCTGGTGTGACAGCCTCTCACTATAAAACAAAAAAAACGTATGGTGTGATATGTATGTTGTGGCAGATCGTAGAGTTGGAAAGAGATCATGAAATAACTAGCCATATCGCTGAAGTGAGGAGCCCCTAAAAACTCTAGGTTAGGCTAGGTTTCTGGTGTTACCGTGTAAAGCAGTCCCGCAATGCGGGGTTCCGTTAACTCTGTTTTTCCGGAGCTCCTCGAAGATATTTCCAATCATTTCATGTTTTCGCCAATTCTTATGATCTGGCCAAAATAGGTACACAACGTTGTCGTGGTGATTGCGCCACCATAAGATCGCGAAAGTTATTTCATGAATAAGCGCGTAATTTCACGAAATTCTGGAAAGTCTTGCAGGTAATCGATGCTTTATAACGTGATCTTACGGAATCGGAAGGCGAAGAGTAATTTCACGTACAATTTCCGGATTTCATGAAATCACGCGTACATGATGTGAAATTACCTACGGTTCGCGCGATCTTGTAATGATAATTATACTAATTAATTAATGTAACATTATCTTTGTCAAGAAACTGTTTAGATCGTAAAATTGATATGCCTCGGAAACCGGAAACAAAAGGATTGGTTTCAGTCGCTTCGTAAAGCAATATTTTAATGGTCTGAAAAGTAAAATCTCAAAGCATTTTACAACAAAGGGTAACAAAGGTATCAACTTACAATGACAGATTTCCTTTCATTTTGTTCAGTACTGTTAAGAAAATATGGTCGTCGAAATTGTGCGGTCGTAGCTCAGTGCGGCTTGTGTGGTCGCATCAATCAGATGGAGAGTCCATTTTTTAACCGACTTCAAAAAGGAGGAGGTTCTCAATTCGACTGTATGTGTCTTTTTTTGTATGTATGTTACTCCGCCAATTATAAATCGATTTTGATGATTCTTTTTTGTTTAGTAGGTATTACTTTAGAGGTTTTTATCTAAATTGATTCAGCTCTTTCCGAAAAATCATCGAACACAAAAAACAGCATAATTGTAGTTGTTACGATTGAAGACGGTTGTTTTTATCAGTGCCTTGCCAATCTTGAGGGCTAAGATGGAATGTCTCTGTTATAAATGAAAGATGTGCGTACAGTTCAACGGTTTTAAATGCACTGCCAAAGTACCCACATACACTTATTATTGCGCTTATACCCAACATCCCTCCACCTTTATTAACTAAATTTTCTTAAAAATACTTATTATAATCAATTTTAGGCAAGTTTCTCAACACCATATTAGATCCAACCACAATTCTGGGATTTGTCACTATCGGTGATGGTGACACGTTTCTGATAGGGCTGGGGCTCTCCCATTGACTCTGCTCAGGTGATCCTACCACAGCTGTCGGTTCAGTTACTAATGCTGGGTCAGCCTCCGACCACTCTTCCTCCCCTTCCACTTTGCAATCCGGTTGCGGCTGCGGCTGCGCCTCCTGCTCCTCCACAGTGGCTGCCGACTCGGACTGCGGCGGTGGCGGCATTCGTGTTGCCAGCTCTTGCTGCGAAGATGTGTCGACCAGCCTTAGCTCGCTTCCATCTTCTCGAGTGTCCGATCCCAATGCCGGTAACATTGAATTTTCCTCGGCTTTCTCTAAATTCAACTAGATGGCACTGATCAACATTGGAAATAATAAAATCTCAAAAAAATCGTCAAAACTAATTGATATTACTGACTTATATCATAATAATGATAAATAGCAGTCGAAGATTACTTTTCATTGAATATATTTTTGTATTTTGAGCCAAAAATACTTTTCATCATTTTTGATGCACAAAGCTTATCAGTATTGTATTTCATAAAAGAATTCTCACATGACACCGAATTATAAATGGAATTTTAATCATAAAAATGTATTAAAATGATTCGGAAGAAGAAATTACATATAACAGAGAAACCAGAACGCACCCAGTTCATTCATACTTGACCAAGTTGGAAATTTATCGTTTTTGTTCATTCAATTAATAAGAATCTATGTTCGGGTGGCTTTTAATATATTTTCAATAATATTAAATCTATTTTGCTACCGTAAATTCTACGCTGCTTTTAAAAATACATTGCCAAAGCTTAGAAACGCCATCTATTGAGAATCTTAAGAACGGTGTGACATACGTCATCTGAAAACTCCCTATTATTGCGCTGGCTATCTCGCGCCACACGCCGCACAGCGCGCTGCTGGCGGCAGGTGTAGAGCGAGCAGTGGTACCCACCCAGTCGGACCTTGCATAATAAAGTCCAACCAATGGTAAAAAAGAAAAGTTGTTCAGTTTTAGAAGTGGATCCCACTGGCACGATTATGTTTCCGGCAGTGTTTGTTTACAGCCTGTATATTTATTTACAGCTATACCCATCTCAATTTCATGATGATAACAATAACATTTACCATTTAACTCGGCTAAGTATGTTTAATTGTGTGCTGCTCTGCAGCGACGCCACCATAGTGGATCGAGATTCTTTTTATGCTATTATTATGTACTATGGGCGTACATAATGTACCTATGCTGTTTATTTATGTACCTTTACTAGTTGACGAGAAAACGGACATTGTTTGTGGCGTCGCTGCAGAGCATACTCCCCAGCGACGCCACTCGGATCTCGTACTCACCAATAATAATCGCAACTATTTTTAGGTAAAACGTGATGTACTCGTGCTGTTTAATATGTACCAATTGAAAAATGTTAAGTTTTTGTAGTAATTAATTTTTTTTCAGTCATTGAAATGTATCGTAAACGCCTTGATACTAACTTTGTTAGAATACTTCAGAAGCACCACTCAGTACTCGTACTCACCAATGATAATTAGACTTTTGTTGAGTAAAACGTGATGTACCCATCCTGTTTATTATGTACAAGTCGAAAAAAAAAACTTTAGTCAGTGGTTAATTTCTTTCCATTTTTTAAACTTACCTCGAAAACGCCTTGATACTTTGTCAGAAAACTCCCGATGCACCACTCAGTACTCGCACTCACCGTTAATTTTTATTTCAATTTTTGAAATTTATCTCGTAAGCGCTTTGATACTTTGTTAGCAAAGCATTTTTACACAATTTCAAGGGTCTTTATTTCATCTGATAAGTCGAACTGGTAGTTAAAAGCAAAGAATAGTAACTTGTATGATAAAAGTATGTATTTGGATTCCATCCCAACGAGAAACATTAAGATTGAAGATTGTTCTCTCAGAGACAAAACCTTAAAATCTACTTTAAATATAACTACTAAACATTTCGCGTGGTGAAAATGCACTCTGCATGTTTTATGCTGTACTACTACTTCTACTACTATAAAATAGAATATACATCCACGCTATGTATACTTTCTCGTGAATAGGTACCTTTTTCTGTCAATTATTACCGTGTCTGCAACCAGTTAACCAACTTGATCGACGCGACCACGCAAGCCGCACTGAGACACGACCGCTTCTTAGGTATATCACCTTATTAAACCCACTAAAACAAGATACTAATAATAACTGCACTGGTTATATATCTTTTTCTGTTATTGAAATGTACCCTGAAAACGCCTATACTGTTAATAAAACGTTTCCGTCTATTCTCGTTGTCCTCCAACTTTTGTCCACCACTGCATGACATTGGGAAAAAAGTTGTAATATCTACCAGTGGGGGACAAAGCTAAGAAACAGAAAAATACGTGGTTTATACACATGCCCTAGTGCCTATAGCTATGAAGATATAAGCTCTAAAGAGGAGCGTGGCAGAATCGAACTATCATCGTCTCCTCTCGCCACTTTCGTGATGTTGCGCTCCGATCGACAGTCTAGTAGAGCCCTGACTTAATCCACTCAAGACTACCTAAAGCAGTGTTTTTCAACCTGGGGGTCGCGACCCTCCGGGGACATTAATATAATAACTAAATCATTTTCTAATTGAAGAAAATTATGCGCCAATACATATAAACGTAGTATTTCAAATCACTAACATTTATGGCTCTAGGGGGGTCGCAAGAATGTTTTAACTTAGGTATACAGGAGTCGGGTATTAAAAAAGGTTGAAAAACACTGACCTAAAGGAACAACTACGCCAAGTTTAATCCATCGATATGGGAGAACATAATATTATATTATAATATGTTCTCCCATATAGAAGTTTTAAAAAGCCCTTGATCCAAAATCAAACTTAATTTCCAACTAGGACTGTATTTTCGTAAAAAGTAAAAAATTATTGGAAGAAATGTACATTAGGCTACAGAGCTCGCCAAAGAAATATACATAAATACAATATACTCGAAATTATAACCCTCCTTTTGTCACAGTCGCATAACTATAAGATCTATCAACATACTTCCAAGACGATTATTGTAGAGAATTTAATGGAAAATATTTTACTAATTGCCAATTTTGTTGTACGTTTTACCGTATTTATAAAAAAAATTAAAAACTATAATTTGGGGCAAAAGGGGGGGGGGGAATCAAAACCAATTTACGACTTGTTCCCACTTCTTTTTAGGGTTCCGTAGCCAAATGGCAAAAACGGAACCCTTATGGATTCGTCATGTCTGTCTGTCTGTCTGTCCGTCCGTATGTCACAGCCACTTTTTTCCGAAACTATAAGAACTATACTGTTTAAACTTGGTAAGTAGATGTATTCTGTGAACCGCATTAAGATTTTCATACAAAAATAGAAAAAAACAATACATTTTGGGGGTTCCCCATACTTAGAACTGAAACTCAATTTTTTTTTTCATCAAACCCATACGTGTGGGATATCTATGAATAGGTATTCAAAAATGATATTGAGGCTTCTAATATCATTTTTTTCTAAACTAAATAGTTTGCGCGAGAGACACTTCCAAATTGGTAAAATGTGTGTCCCCCCCCTGTAACTTCTAAAATAAGAGAATGATAAAACTTAAAAAAAATATATGATGTACATTACCATGCAAACTTCCACCGAAAATTGGTTTGAACGAGATCTAGTAAGTAGTTTTTTTTAATACGTCATAAATCGTAAACCGCAATTTACCTACAACGAACTACAAGAACTTTTATATTATGTTACTTGCTGCTACGGAACCCTTCATGGGCGAGTCCGACTCGCACTTGGCCGCTTTTTTTTTATTATAGGTACCTGAAAAGCATGCATGTCAAGTTTAAGCTATTGTAGCTCCCGGTTGAAAAAACCAAATCTGTGTTCCTACCACTAATAAATAACTACATAGTTATTATATAGTAAAAGTGGTGAAATCCCTTTAAATCCTGTAATGCTGAATTCCTATTGCTTTTTTTTCTCTTCACTTTAGTACTAAGAGCAAAAGAAAAGCAACCGTCGACATCAAACGATTCCACATCAGTATGACCATCATCACTAGAACTGCTAGAACTATCAGTGTCTCCGGTGTTAATCGATTTGTCGCTGTTTGAATTGTTATCAGATATTTGGTTTTCGTCACAAAAAAAGTTGGTGAAATGTCTTTTAGCAGATAGAAACAACGCTTTCGGTGACATACGATAGGACAACTTCTTGCTTATTTCCTTGAAAATGGTACTGTCACTTGATGGTCTCTTTTTCACACCTATGAAGAAGTGTTTGTACTCTTTGAAAGCAGCCTTTTGATCTTCTAGACACACTGACAAATATTTTGTACGTATCATTATAAATCGACACAATTTAAATAAATTAATACAAAACGAAAAAACATCAAATGCCATGGTAGTATCACCCCTGTTGTCCGGACTTTTCGATTCAAAGTTGGCGCCAGAAATTGAATTCCGCGCGCCATCGCCTCGTTCTTGATTACGCGCGCAATGCCACCAACATAACCTACCTACCTACAATAAAAAAATAAGTGAGAACAAGTCGTAAATTGGTTTTGATTCCCCCCCCCCCCCTTTTGTGCTCCAAATTATAGTTTTTCAATGTTCTTGTAAATACGGTAAAACATACAACAAAACTGGCAATTAACAAAATATTTTCCATTAAATTCTCTACAATAATCGTCTTGGAAGTATGTTGATAGATCTTATAGTTTCGCGACTGTGATAAAAGGAGGGTTATGTTCCCCCCCCCCCCTTTTGTGCTCCAAATTATAGTTTTTCAATGTTTTTGTAAATACGGTAAAACGTACAACAAAACTGGCAATTAACAAAATATTTTCCATTAAATTCTCTACAATAATCGTCTTGGAATAATGTTGATAGGTCTTATAGTTTCGCGACTGTGACAACAGGAGGGTTATGTTTTTCGAGTATATTGTATTTATGTATATTTCTTTGGCGCGCTCTGTAGCCTAATGTACATTTCTTCAATTACTTTTTAACTTTTTACGAAAATACAGTCCTAATTGGAAATTTAGTTTGATTTTGGATCAAGGGCTTTTTAAACCATCTATATGGGAGAACATATTATAATATAATATTATGTTCTCACATATCGATGGATTAAACTTGGCGTAGTTGTTCCTTTAGGTAGTCTTGAGTGTATTAAGTCAGGGCTTAGGAGGCATCGGAGGGCAACATCACGAAAGTGGCGAGAGGAGACGACGATAGTTCGATTCTGCCACGCTCCTCTTTAGAGCTTATATCTTCATAGCTATAGGCACTAGGGCATGTGTATAAACCACGTCTTTTTCTGTTTCTTAGCTTTGTCCCCCACTGGTAGATATTACAACTTTTTTCCCGATGTCCTCCAGTGGTGGACAAAAGTTGGAGGACAACGAGAATAGACGGAAACGTTTTATTAACAGTATAGGCGTTTTCAGGGTACATTTCAATAACAGAAAAAGATATATAACCACAACCAGTGCAGTTATTATTAGTATCTTGTTTTATTGGGTTTAATAAGGTGATATACCTAAGAAGCGGTCGTGTCTCAGTGCGGCTTGCGTGGTCGCGATCAATTTGGTTAACTGGTTGCAGACACGGTAATAATTGACAGAAAAAGGTATCTATTCACGAGAAAGTATACATAGCGTGGATGTATATTCTATTTTATAGTAGTAGTAGTACAGCATAAAACAGGCAGAGTGCATTTTCACCACGCGAAATGTTTAGTAGTTATATTTAAAGTTGATTTTAAGGTTTTGTCTCTGACAGAACAATCTTCAATCTTAGTGTTTCTCGTTGGGATGGAATCCATACAAGTTACTATTCTTTCCTTTTAACTACCAGTTCGACTTATCAGATGAAATAAAGACCCTTGAAATTGTGTAAAAATGCTTTGCTAACAAAGTATCAAAGCGCTTAGAGATAAATTTCAAAAATTGAAATAAAAATTAACGGTGAGTGCGAGTACTGAGTGGTGCATCGGGAGTTTTCTGACAAAGTATCAAGGCGTTTTCGAGGTAAGTTTTAAAAATGGAAAAAATTAACCACTGACTAAAGTTTTTTTATTCGACTTGTACATAATAAACAGGATGGGTACATCACGTTTTACTCAAAAAAAGTCTAATTATCATTGGTGAGTACGAGTACTGAGTGGTGCTTCTGAAGTATTCTAACAAAGTGAGTATCAAGGCGTTTACGATACATTTCAATGACTGAAAAAAAATTAATTACTACAAAAACTTAACATTTTTCAATTGGTACATATTAAACAGCACGAGTACATCACGTTTTACCTAAAAATAGTTGCGATTATTATTGGTGAGTACGAGATCCGAGTGGCGTCGCTGGGGAGTATGCTCTGCAGCGACGCCACAAACAATGTCCGTTTTCTCGTCAACTAGTAAAGGTACATATATAAACAGCATAGGTACATTATGTACGCCCATAGTACATAATAATAGCATAAAAAGAACCTCAATCCACTATGGTGGCGTCGCTGCAGAGCAGCACACGTTTAATTACGATTACATTAAAAGAAATGGTAAAAAGAATGTTAAACCCTTGTAAATATTATTGTTTACCTAAATACTTAACAATTAGGAAAGTACACTGCAAAATGTAGATTAATCAAATTGATCCTGTCATAAGTTGTATGGATTTGACAGATGTCACTCTAATCATGTTAAATTTCTTTAGGTGTAATTATGACATGACGGGTTGCCGTTGCCTGTTTTAGAGTAATAATGGTAATTTGTGAGACATTCCTTTAAATTGCCAATTATTCTTGACGAGCAAGCAGAAAATTTTTATTTGGTTAATAAATAAAAAATATAGTTGCTCGAAATGAAAGTTTAAATACAAAATAAAATAAAAAAAAAGACTCTGGTTACACGTTTTATTTTTCCCTTACCTAATACTTAGAGGCGAGGTACGAAAAATATTTTAGACTAGCTTTTGTCCACGGCTCCGTCCGCGTAGATGTCGCTTTAGGACTGTCTCTAAGGTATCCTACGGAACCATGTATTTTCCCGGAACAAGAAGTAGCCTATGTGTTAATCCGGTATTTGATCTACATATTTACCTACCTTTCACCCAAATCCGTTCAGTAGTTTCGACGCAAAAGCGGAACAAACAAAAAAACATCCAAACTTTCACATAAATATTAGTAAGAAATACAATAGAAAGAAATAAGATAAGATAAGATTAGTGAGATAATGGTGTCGATTCGGTGTTTGATAGGACTAAACTAAATTTAAGCGTCCTTTTCCTTGTCTTTTCGATTTACAAAGAAAATGGCAGAACACTTAAATTAGGTTTAATCCTGTCAAATAAGTTTAATCGTAAAAACCGAATCGAAACCATTATGTAGTTTAGATGTGGGTATGGCTGTTAACCCAGTCACTGTGAAAATTGGCATGTAGATACTTACCATACTAAAGCGGCCAAATAGTTATCGACTAGAATCTAGTAATTCTAGTGTATCTACATGCTGGATCACATCACTAGATTGAAAAAAAGTCGAATAAAAAATCCTAACTGAATGTTTAAACCGGTTGGTTGCCGCGACTCTGCAACTACCACGGACGGGACGGGACTTGTTTTTTGTTGTATATTTATTAGTGTAATTTTAAGTTACTTTATTTTTGTCTCTTGTATCTGAAGTTTTTATGTCTTTTGTTATTTTTGTAACGTGTGCAATACAATAAACGGATTATCTATCTATCTACCACACGTCTATTGAGTTAATTTCAACGTTATTTTTGTATAAGCAATAATAAGAAGAGGATTTACTCGGGAGAAAGCTCCGTTCCAGCAGCAAACCACAACATGGGCGGAACTTCTTAAGTGCCCATCAACCTTAGAGCCGTCACTTGACATTGGCGTTTCGCCATTTTTAATCGACTTCAAAAAAAGGAGGAGGTTCTCAATTCGTCGGAATCTTTTTTTTTATGTATGTTCACCGATTACTCGAAGACGCCTGAACCGATTTGGAAAATTCTTTTTTTGTTTAAAAGGGTATAATTCACAAATGGTCCCATATAAATTTTATCAAAATCGATTCAGCGGTTTTTGAGAAAATCAACAAAAACATAGCAAAATTGGAGTTGTTGCGATTGAAGTCGGTTGTTTTTAACGTATTCAGCGTGGTCAATTATTTTTATTGAAGAAACTACCAAATGTTCGCTTTTTCTTTTCACTTGATATTGGCAAAATCATTCTTCAAATAACAACCTCTCACCCTAAACGCATACACTTTCTCCGCTCTGTCGTGGGTAAAAAGATTTTGATGCCAAATAGAAAAGACGATAAGAACTATGCCATAATGTGATTATTAATTTTGTTTCTGTATGATTTATTTTAATAATTTAGTAATAGTTTTATTGTGTATATTTTAATTATTATAATTTTTGTTTTAAATCAGTATTTTATTTCTGTGTTTAATTTAACCTCCTCGGTCCTCGCGTCCCCATAGGGGACACTTTCCGTAGGGCTTTCCTTGGCAATATTTTAAATAAAAAATATTGCAATGCATTGGAACTAGATACAAAAAAGTGTAACATAGAGGACAAAAAATATATATTTTACTTATATAAAAACACCTTAGTACGTTGAAGTAAATTTTTTTTTGAGTTACAAACGAAATCATACTTCAGGACTGAGGAGGTTAATTTCAATAATGTATAGAAATTTTTTAACTAATATATTTTTTAATGTAAGAAATTCAAATACAATGTTATTGTTAATGAATAAATGAATTGAATTGAAAAAAAAAATGAAATTGACATTGAAATATTTTATTTTGTCAGGACATAGTGTGCATTCAGGTGTTACAAAATTACAATATCCTTATGTTCTACCACGCGTCGTAGCATTGCGTTTCAGTGCTACGAAGCAACACCGTAGTACGTTAGCGATGTAATATAATTAAATATAATTAATTATATTATATTTTTTATATAATTTTGAATCAACCATTCGTTTTTTATTTAACTGTCGATGTTTTTATTCGATAAACTATAATGTTTACGCGACTTTTTAAATGAAGGGTAACGTTTTTTGTGTGTGTAAAGGTTTATTTTAAGGGTCATAATTACGCTTATCAACTCGTCCCGCGCAGTGGTTCACGTGTCCAGCATCTATTTTGATGTACCTATACAGAATGTTAAAAAAAATGCTTTTAAGATTTTAAGGGGTTACTCAGAATCAAGTATAGAATACAGGAAAAATATTTAAAAAATCCGATCTACAAGTATTTTTTCAGTTACCCATACAAATTCTTGATTCACTAGTATGAATACAGGAAAAATATTAAAAAAATCCGATCTACAAGTATTTTTTCAGTTACCCATACAAATTCTTGATTCACTAGTATGGGGAACTGAAAAAAAAGTTGTAGATCGGATTTTGTGTTTCCTATATTCTGTACTTGATTCTCAGTTACTCCTTTAAATCTCAAACGGACTTTTTTTAACACCCTGTAATGTGTTTTTTAGTTACAATTGAGGTTGTATAAGCAAAAATATGTAGAGCTGTGACACACTGCTGGATAGACAAAAACGTCCTATTACTAACTAAATCTCGTTTATACCTTTAGGTATGAAAACTTTTAAAAAATTCACGTTTTAATTATCCCAAGGATTCTTTTTAATTAACAACTGAAATATACAAAAGAAAAATATTTTATAACAATTTTTTAGGCGCACGGCCTCAACTTTTTTTTTCAATTAAGAGTTAGTTACATTTGAGTTCAAGATAAATACGATTTCTTACAAAAAAAAGTTTCTTAAGAATATTCGGTACCTATACAATTATTCTTCAGAGAACAAAATGTAAATGAGAAATAATTTCGAACTTCCTAAAAAAATATAGTATCTATACAAAGTACCCCGAATTAGCGCACTAACGACGTATCAAGTAGTTTTCATGAATAATTTGCACAGTGAAACAGTGTCTGTCGAATTACTACGGAACCCTAAGAATTAAAATAATTTTGGATTCATCATTTTTGCAGTGGACTCTGCAAATCTGCCGTGTCACACCAACATGTACTATCTTAAGTTAGTACAGTTACGCGTAACAAGTGTAAAATGTATTTTTTCCCTTTATACTATACCTACAACCAAACACAATTGAAAAAAGTTAAGCCGTTTTCGAGATATTGAACTTGTCAAACTGATATAACTTCAATATTTTGAGGTGCTGTCACGCCTTTCTGTTTCAACTTTAGATGTAACAGATGTGCACTCCAGCAAAAAACAATTACGTGTCGCGGCTATCTGTACTATCTGAAGTAATTATAACAGATAGGCGTAACAACAACTGTTTAAGTCTCGCCCCAGAATATAATATAGTCCTTAAAAATCCCTGAAAATGTAAACTACATATTATACTAATGAAACTGAACATTTTTCCACAAGAAACCAATAATCAAAATAAAAAAAATACTTTTTTGGACTTAAAATAACCATTTAACCAAAGTCAAAATGCACAGCAATCAGCAGAACCTACAATAAGTAAAAATATACTATGTACTTCGCGCAATATACGAGTCGCAAAACGTACAGTACGCAAAATTTACAAATCTTAGAACGTATAGATGTATAATAAGCAAAAAGAAGATTGCACAAATAGAGTTACAACGTCTCTTACCATCAAGTGAGATGATGCCAAGGGCTTACCAATTGAGGGTAAATAAATAATAACAAATAATAATACCTAGGTATTTTTAAGGGTTCAGTAATGCTATGGGGGAACACATACCTAAAACATACCATACATTGTAAAATACCAGAAAAAAATTCACAGGACTCTACTCATAAAACTCAATAACTTTCTCTGAGGGACCTATACTCAATTTGTTAAAAAATGTTTGGGCTTCAAATAGAATATTGGCAGATCAATTATTAATGTAGTATGAGCAATCCAAGGAAATCTCTTAATATTTTGATAAATATTGTACTGTTTCCTTAGATTTATAACATACCTAGATAGTTTAGTAATATAAGGTCGTTTCGTCTGTACGTTTCAGTCGGACATACACATTGACATAATATATGAAATATTATTTTATATGAGCTTTTAAGGATGGGTTACCTCTCCATACCCATTGTTGTAAATAATATTTCTTGAACTCGATATTTTTTTAAATATCGTAGGCGCTATTTCCTTGGAATTCTCCAGATCCAAGATCTGATGTTGAAGTCTACTGATGTTACTATACTAATTTTTTGAAGTGTTTCGACGCTGTGACTATTCATACAGAAGGAAAAAAGGAAGTAAAGATGTGTTTATCGAATCTGAGTGTAACTTATCAGGTGATATACTGACTTTCAAAAGGGCTTGCCACTTTGATAGATCACCCAAGTAGAGATCAATATTTTCAGGACCCTCTAAGTTTCATACATATGCGTGGTATGGAACCTGATCACTCAGTCCTTGCCGAGTCTAAGTAAATGATTCAACGGCTCTCAAAGTGTCTTGAAACTGCACATATTCATCCAATCTGAGATGATCTGAGATCGACAGGAGTCTTTATGCTCCTAAGATGTGTTGGGTGTAAAACCCCTTCACCTAGTCTTTACTGAGCCTGAGCAGGCGATTCAGCGGCTTTCAAAGTGTTTTGACGCTGTGCCTATTCATCCACGTGTAGGTCACAGGAACCACTAAACTTCAAAGATTTGTTGCTAAATTTCAACTCTCTTGAAATTTAGCAGCTTTTAAATTGACTAAACCCTGTGGCTTTTCGATTTTGAGATTTTTCAGGCGTGAAAATTGTTTACTGAGTCCTTGTTGGGACTACATAGGGTTTCATAGATTATTAAAGCGGCTTGATGCTTTGCCTGTTCATCTAGGCAAAGATCAGTATCAGTAGTAACCTTTAAGTTAAATCATTACTCATTACTCAAATCTAAATATGTGCTTAAGTATTTTTTTAAGCGGCTGGACACTGTACCTGTTTACCCAAGTGGAAATCAGTTTCGAAATTAGCTTCTGAGTTTCTATGCCTGGCATGAAACTTATGCATACAGGCTGTGCTGAGTATGAGTAAGTAGTTCAGCGGCTCTCAAAGAGGCTTCATACTATACCTGTTTATCCAACTGGAGATCAGTGTCTACAGGAGTCTCTAAGTTTCTGAGACTTGGCAGGTATGAAACCTCTTGATTGACTCTTTGCTGAATCTATTATAAATAGGTTATTTAGTTGCTGGCAAGCTCCTGCATTTTCAATTCGGCATTATGCAACTTTGCGTTTGAAAATATTGCCGCTCCCCTCGATCCACTTGGTTCCCCTTACTGGATCCACCGGTGGATTGAAATGCACTCTTTAAGTTTCGTGCTGCAGCGGCCTAACCTTTATAAAATTGAGAGGGAGGAGCATTTTAAAACTTTGTTAATTGCATTTGTTAATTCATCGTAAGATACATTTTCCGGTTCTATGTAAATATTTTAATCTAGCAAACTGGAATTTCGGGAATTAATCTGTTCATACATATTGTTGTAAAATTATGCCTGGATATAATTTTTTATGTTAGTATTGAAAAAAAACACTGTAACTAACCTCAGAAAAACAGAAATGACTAGCCTAATTATAAATATTATACGATATTTTCATCTTACAAACTGGTATTTTGGGAAGTGGTCATTTTGCGACTCCAGTTTTGCTGTTTTTATCGATATTTTTTTGGAAAAATATAGGTACCTAAATATACATATGTATTAATATTTTAAAAATATTTAATTTAAGCAATTATGATATGAAACAGCCTGCCTAAAAGCAACTTTTAACTCAAAAAATATAATTTATATTAGAGATCGATGTCAAGCCTAACTGTTATAACTATAGTTAGAACTTATCGCGTGACAACGTTTCTGTGAAACTGTTGTCACGCCTGTTTTTTTGGAATAAAATGAAAAATACGAACATTTTCAAAAAAATAATTGAGACCTCTTGTTGTACTCGATTTTTGGAAACTTTTGTGATTTAAATCATTTCAATACACCATGCAGTTTATTTTATACATAATAAAATATGTTTAAAACTTTAAACCTCATTATCTCAGATTGCCCTTTTTTGAGATAGTACAGATTCGTATGACACGGCAGAAATGGAACTACATGTATTTGCTTATAAGCGGAAACATCTTATATATAATATACAGGGTGTTAAAAAAGTGCGTTTGAAATTTTAAGGAGTAACTCAGAATCAAATAATCAAACCAGGAAAAATATTGAAAAAATCCGCTCTTCAAATTTTTTTTACAGTTTTTCATACAAACTCTTGATTCACTAACAGATTTAGTATGAGAATCTGAAAAAAAAATTTGAAGAGCGGATTTTTTCAATATTTTTCTTGGATTGTATACTTGATTCTGAGTAACCCCTTAAAATTTCAAGCGCACTTTTTTTAACAGCCTGTATAATAGAAATGATGTAATTATAATCTTGTCATTACCAATAATTACAATTTTTTAAATAGACTGAGTGAGAAAAAAGTTTCTGCGCGCCCAATTTATTTAGACACGTAAACAAAATTCTCCTTCAACAAAAATGACGTTCCCTTTAGAAGAAACAAATTAGATATACTTTTTGTTCTTTTTACGCGTAGAATAAATTTGATGTGATGACACACCTTCAAAAAGTCGTCTGGATTTCCTGAACCGTACAGTTAATCAAATACGTGCTAAAATATGCAAATAACCTTTTGCTCCCACGATTGACACAGCCTTTACGCGATCTGAACCTTTTCATCTATACAGGGTGTAAAAAAAGTACAGGATCCTGTAACTGGCTGATCCTGTAGCTTCTACTGAACATACTGTACAACTTTAGTTCTACGATTTTACTGAAATAGCTTTAATCGGAACAATTTACTGTTTTAAAAGTTGTGCTCTTTCATTATCTGCAAATGCATTTTTTTTTAATATGTACCTATTAATTTTATTTTTAATATATTATTGTTGTTTCAAAAATAAAAATATGTGTTTTACTTTTGATTTAATTTCTTCATTTTGTATTTTGAGTGTGCTCGCTGCAAACAAACTTTTCAGTGAGGTACTTAAATAGTGAAAATTCAAATTTTATCACAAAATTAAATTAAAAAGTCTCAGGCGGGCGCAGTCGCGGGCACCAGCTAGTGTTTTTCGTGGGTAGGAATGTTTGATTTGAGTCGGGGAACAATTTTCGAGAGAAAAATAAATTGACGTGCCTACCAAACGTGTGACGTATGAAACTCGAGCTTGTGTACATTAGAATATTGAATTTTGTAAATTCCTGAACGTTTGTACAAGGGAATGGCAGAAAACACATGAATCTCGGTTAATTTTTACAGAAGGTTTTGCTGATTGCCGTCGCGACAGATGGCGACATGTTGTATTTTTGACAACTTCACATCATTAGCATCTGTGAGTCCACAGTAATAATTCGGTCCACTTGTATCTCATCTCACTAATTATTATTATTATTATTATTATTTTATTATAATATTATAAATGCGAAAGTATGGATGTTTGTTTGTTTGTCAGTTTATTTGTTTGTTTGTTTGTTTGTCATTTGTTTGTTTGTTCCGCTTTCACGCCGAAACTACTGAACGGATATGGATGAAATTTGGTAGGTAGATAGATGAAGCAATCGGCTAACACATAGGATACTTTTTATCCTGGAAAACTTAAGGGTTCCCGAAAATTCCACTTCGTCACTAGATGGCGCTATCTTAACATTTTATTTCAATTCTGAAGTCCACGCGGACGAAGTCGCGGGCGGAAGCTAGTTTATAATAAATTCACCTAAACAGTGTCTGTGGTTTCACAGTTAATAACTCGGCCCAGTTGAGTTTCTAAAATAATTTGAACTAAAAAGTTCCCGTTTTCACTCCACAGTAATAACTTTACCCTTCTTAATAGAGGTTTAGTATCAAATCCTGGACAATGCACCAACTGCGTATCGATGAGTTTTCAAAAAACTTACCTAAATTATTTACATACCAATTGCTCTAACAGTGAAAGAAAACATTGTGAGGAAAACTCCACATCTGATAACTAGATGTTGTTAAGGTCGCGTTTTACACGTCTGTAAATGTAAATGTAAAATAAAATGTTCAACATTATATGACAGCTGGTGATGGTGAGTGCAATACCAGACAACATGCGTGTTTCCCATGGAGATAACATGATCACTAGGCCACAAGATAGAGAGAATAACTACAACTAATGAACAGTGAAAAGTTCCCAACAAACATAGATAATTTCGTTTGTGCCCATATCCATTTCCTAAAATATGATAATTTTAATAATAAAAAAATAAGTACTTAATAAATTGTAGACAACACAATACAGTAATTTATTCATTTTTAAAGAGGTAAATATTAAAAGATTTCTAAAAATAAAAAAAGGAAAAATTCATGTGCTGGGTACCTGAATTATAAAGAAGATGAAATTTTATCTCAGGAAATTCAGTATCAAATTGTTATTCGGAGATCAAATATTATTTAAATATGAAAATTCAGTCTAAAATGTCTTTACTACGAAAATAAATATTGTCTATGCCTAAATATTTGTATATTGTCTCCAACTTTACTGTAGAATGAAGGATGGCGCCACTCTCGAAAATTCCATACAAACTGACAACAACAAAATGACGTTTTCATACTGGCGTCAGTAGTTCCGCTTTTTTCCGTTCTACGTAACCAATGGGGAAGAAAACTGACAAAGCTCGCCGATAGAGGCGCTGATATCGCTTGACTCATACTAACTGTCAAAACGTATAGAAAAAAATTGTTTACGCGAACTAAACATAAGATTATTTCCTAAAGATTCTCGGATGAAGAAGACGTGGGAAAAGTTACGTTTTCAATTATGTACTTTTCAACTTCGCCTTTAATTGAGGAACAGTCCAAGTCACATACATTTTCCATTTAACACTTTTACAGAAAAAATCTAATTTATAACATCTCGATAATAAAAAACGCGGAACTAATTGAAAGTTGTTATGAGTCAAGCGTCCGTAGCGCCATCTGCAAATAGCTTTGCGTTTTCTTCCCCATTTGTAAACGCATTGAAAGTAATATGAACATAGTCTTTAAAAAAAAAAAATTTTTTAACTGTAAAAGCAGCTCTAATTACATTTGAAATCTTAACGAATTTTGTCTCGGCGACAGACGTCGACAGCACCTGTTTTTACATCTTACACAGCATACCTAAAAAGTTTTCATCACGTGGAAAATTATGATTTTGCTGTGATGAAACTTAGGTACAACTTAGGTAGGAGAGTTATAAACTCTTTGTGTAAGACATGACATAGAAACAAAATATTTAACATAATAAAAACAAACAAGATGCTCAAGTAATCTAGACAGATGAATAAATCAGAAAAAAAACACTCCAAGTTTTATTCAGTTAGACTATTTCTGCCACAAATACGAAACTTAGGTACAACTTAGGTAATAGAGTTATGAACTCTTTGTGTAAGACATGATATAGAAACAAAATACACTTCCGGATACATCTATTGGCCCACCTAGCATTTTAAGTTTTAATGGACTATAGCAAAAAAAAATATGTTAGGTTAAGCAAAAAGCTTTTATGCAGTTTTTAATCCGGCCCATTAGAAATATTTTTTGTATGCCAATAGTTCCAAATTCAAACTGAGGAATAGCCTTAGCCTATGGTTTTATCTATACGCTAACAAAACTTTACATCCTAGGTAGGCCGATAGAGGTGTCCGGAAGTATATTTAACAGTCATAATAAAAACAAACAAGATGCTGAAGCAATCTAGATAAAAGAATAAATCAGAAAAAAAATCACTCCAAATTTCATTCACTTACTGCCCTGCCGTGTCATACGAATCTGTACTATCTCAAAAAAGGGCAATCTGAGATAATGAGGTTTAAAGTTTTAAACATATTTTATTATGTAGAAACTAAACTACATGGTGTATTGAAATGATTTAAATCACAAAAGTTTCCAAAAATCGAGTACAACAAGAGGTCTCAATATTTTTTTGGAAAATGTTCGTATTTTTTATTTTTTTCCAAAAAAACAGTTAAGCGTGACAACAGTTTCATACAAACGTTGTCATGCGATAAGTTCTAACTATAGTTATAACAGTTAGGCTTGACATCGATCTCTAATACAAATTATATTTTTTGAGTTAAAAGTTGCTGATAGGCAGGCTGGTTCATATCATAATTGCTTAAATAAAATATTTTTAAAATATTAATACATATGTATATTTAGGCACCTATATTTTTGCAAAAAGTATCCATAAAAACAGCAAAACTGGAGTCGCAAAATGACCACTTCCCAAAATACCAATTTGCAAGATGAAAATATCGTATAATATTTATAATTAGGCTAGTCATTTCTGTTTTTCTGAGGTTAGTTTCAGTATTTTTTTCAATACTAACATAAAAAATTATATCCAGGTATAATTTTACAACAATATGTATGAACAGATTAATTCCCGAAATTCCATTTTGCTAGATTAAAATATTTACATAGAACCGGAAAACGTATCTTACGATGAATTAACAAATGCAATTAACAAAGTTTTAAATTGCTCCTCCCTCTCAATTTCATAAAGGTTAGACCGCTGCAGCACGAAACTTAATGAGTGCATTTCAATCCACCGGTGGATCCAGTAAAGGGAACCAAGTGGATCGAGGGGAGCGGCAATATTTTCAAACGCAAAGTTGCATAATGCCGAATTGAAAATGTAGGAGCTTGCCTTCACAGCAACTAAATAACCTATTTTTAATAGATTCAGCAAAGAGTCAATCAAGAGGTTTCATACCTGCCAAGTCTCAGAAACTTAGAGGCTCCTGTAGATACTGATCTCCAGTTGGATAAACAGGTATAGTATGAAGCCTCTTTGAGAGCCGCTGAACTACTTACTCATACTCAGCACAGCCTGTGTGCATAAGTTTCACGCCAGGCATAGAAACTCAGAAGCTCCTTTCGAAACTGATTTCCACTTGGGTAAACAGGTACAGTGTCCAGCCGCTTAAAAAAATACTGAAGCACATATTTGACCTGGCTGGTGACCTATAACACAAGATATTTATATCTTAGCTTAGGCACCGGTCTCCCACAAACATATTTTTGAAATGTTTCCATTATTTTTGTGAATTTTTTTATAAAATTTGATTTGTGGTGAGAAAATAAATGATTATTAGATTATATTTAGATTTGAGTAATGAGTAATGATTTAACTTAAAGGTTACTACTGATACTGATCTTTGCCTAGATGAACAGGCAAAGCATCAAGCCGCTTTAATAATCTATGAAACCCTATGTAGTCCCAACAAGGACTCAGTAAACAATTTTCACGCCTGAAAAATCTCAAAATCGAAAAGCCACAGGGTCGAGTCACTTTAAAAAGCTGCTAAATTTCAAGACAGCTGAAATTTAGCAACACATCTTTGAAGTTTAGATGTTCCTGTTGATAGTGACCTACACGTGGATGAATAGGCACAGCGTCAAAACACTTTGAAAGTCGCTGAATCGCCTGCTCAGGCTCAGTAAAGACTAGGTGAAGGGTTTTTACACCCAACACATCTTAGGAGCATAAAGACTCATGTCGATCTCAGATCATCTCAGATTGGATGAATAGGTACAGTTTCAAGACACTTTGAGAGCCGTTGAATCATTTACTCAGACTCGGCAAGGACTGAGTGATCAGGGTGCATACCACGCATATGTATGAAACTTAGAGGGTCCTGAAAATATTGATCTCTACTTGGGTGATCTATCAAAGTGGCAAGCCCTTTTGAAAGTCAGTATATCACCTGATAAGTTACACTCAGATTCAACACATCTTTACTTCCTTTTTTCCTTCTGTATGAATAGTCACAGCGTCGAAACACTTCAAAACATTAGTATAGTAACATTAGTAGACTTCAACATCAGATCTTGAAAACTTCATTATAACTCGAGACACGACCTTATCGCTGATTACCTTGTAATTGGTGGATTTCAAGATCTGATGTTGAAGTCTGAAATCTGAAGAAGTTCCACGGAAACAGCTCTTACGATATTTAGAAAAATATCGAGTTCAAGAAATATTATTTACAACAATGGGTATGGAGAGGTAACCCATCCTTAAAACTCATATAAAATAATATTTCATAAACTCAAACTCAAAACTCAAAATGTTTTTTATTTAAGTAGATGCTTTACACATGCTTTTAAATCGTCAATATTTTTTTTCTACCTAGTACAAAGTCCCTACCACGCGGGACTTGTACACTCAACGTTTCGGGAAGTGTTTGCGAAGCGAGAAGAAACGTCGAGCCCAAAAGAAACTCGCTTCAACACATTTTTTAAATAAAATCTTAAATTCTATTACAATTCATGTCAACAATAAAATTGTGAGCTGGAGGATCTATACATGTCCATATATCATTATCATTTACATAATCTAGTATTTTGTAATACCCTCTAGAGCATAAACAATTTTTCACATGCAATTTGAATTTGTTTTCTGGCAAACTAGTCACATTTTCGGGTATTTTGTTATAAAATTTTACACACTGCCCCATAAATGACTTCTTAACTTTACTCAGTCTCGAATAGGCAACATCTATGTTATTAATATTTCTTAGATTAAAATTGTGTCTGTCACTGTTTTTATGAAACAAGTGCAAATTTTTACGTACATACATGATATTTTCGTATATGAATTGACTAGCAACGGTAAGAATATTAATTTCTTTAAACAAATTCCTCAACGACTCGCGGGATCGCATCTGGTAGATTGCGCGAATTGCCCTTTTTTGCAAAATGAAAATCGTTTCAATATCAGCCGCATGTCCCCAGAGTAAGATTCCGTAAGACATTATACTGTGAAAATAACTAAAATACACTAGTCTCGCAGTATCTACATCTGTCAACTGTCTTATTTTCTTAACAGCATATGCAGCTGAACTAAGCCGTCCCGCTAAGGTTTCTATGTGTGGGCCCCATTGCAGTGTAGCATCTAAAGTTATACCTAAAAAAACAGTCTTATTTACAAAGTCCAATACATTATTATCTACAATTACACTGTTTTCAATTTTCTTTACATTTGGTAATGAGAATTTTATGCATTTTGTTTTTTTTGCATTTAAGAGTAGATTGTTAACAGTGAACCACTTTAGAATCTCTGAAAGAGTGTTGTTTACTTCGTCAATTTTGCTATCTTTCCTGTCAATCTTAAAAATAAGAGAAGTATCATCAGCAAACAACACAATGTTTGACAAATTTTGCACCATATATGGCAAGTCATTTATATATGTAAGAAAAAGAAAAGGGCCTAATATAGATCCCTGGGGCACACCCATTTTAACCTTAGAGCCGGATGAATTTGTGCCATTTACTTGAACTTTTTGCGTTCTGTTGCTTAAGTACGAATTAAGAAGACTGAGGGCCCCGTCCTCGACACCGTAATGCTTTAACTTTATAAGCAATGTATGATGTTCAACGCAATCAAATGCTTTAGATAAATCACAGAACACTCCTATTGCATTCTGTGATTCCTCAAAAGCATCATAGATGTTACGAATAAGAGATACTCCTGCATCGGTTGTAGATCGACCTTTTGTGAAACCAAACTGTTGTTTATGCAGAAGATTATTTTCATTAAAATGTTGTAGTAATTGGTTGAGCATAATTTTTTCAAAAATTTTACTGAGAACTGGTAGTACAGAAACTGGTCTGTAATTTCCCGGATCACTTTTGTTACCAGACTTATATAAGGGTATCACTTTACTACATTTCATTAGGTCCGGAAATACGCCACTATCAATACTGATATTAAAAAGACAAGCTAAATATGGCGCTAAAGTCATAATTACATTACTAATTAAACTTACTGATAGTCCCCAAAGGTCTTCAGTTCTTTTCATTTTAAGAGATTTAAAAGTTTTGACAATAGTGTCTGGTTCAATTTCTCTGAAGGAGAATTTTTCATTACAAATACTGACATTATCTTCTAACAATTGTTTAGCATGCACTGGTGACGAATTCAAGGCCTCAGTGGTCTTAAGTGGAATATTTGTGAAAAAAGTTTCGAATTCTTTGGCTACATCGGCATTTGTTGTAATTTTACCTTGATCTGTTTGCAAAACATATTCATTATCGCGGGGTTTGACCTTGCCGGTTTCTTTGTTTATAATATTCCAAACGGTTTTAATTTTATCATCTGATGATTTTATTTTTCTGGCTAAGTAATTCGATTTTGCTGCACGGCATACCTGTCTAAAGATTTTCGAATACTTTTTTACGTACTCTTTAAAGTTATTATCAAAAATATAGGTTTTCCTGTCATAGAGATCAAACAAAGTTTGTCGGCTTTTATAAATACCTACAGTAGCCCACTCACAAAATTTGAATTGATGATTAATATTTCTGGATTTTGTTTTAAATATATCTTGAAATTCTCTGTCAAGCACTGTGAAAAAATCATTGTAAAAACTATTCGCGTCTACGTGTTTATCAAAATTTGGTATGGGCAGCTTTTCAATTAGTGTTGTTTTAAAATTTTCTATTCGGTTAACAGTGACAGGTCTTCTTTGAACTTTTATTTGTTCTTTAATAAATCTCACAGGGAAGCTAGCCAGCAATCCGCTGTGATCAGATCTTAAGCAATTTATAACTTTTTTTTCTACAAATTTACAGTTACAAAATATGTTATCTATGCAAGTTGCAGAAGTCTCTGTTTTTCTTGTTGGTTCCAAAAAAATGTAATCTAAATCAAACGACTTAAAAAGACAAGTGATTCTAGTTGTTAGAGACTTCTTTTCTAACAAATCTACATTAAAGTCTCCACAAACGATTACCGATTTACTACTTTTACTAACTAAATCTAATGCATCCTCCATTGCCGATTCGAAACGAACAAAGTTGTCGTCATATGGGGGTCTATACACGCAAATAATTATGTGGTTCTCCAGCTCCACGCAAGATAGTTCAATAGTTTTTTCAATCGAAAGACTGACGACATCCTTCCGTTCTTTAATTTTTATGGAATTTTCAACTAATATTGCGGAACCACCACGCTGTGTAGTCTTTCGATTGAAAGCACTTCCCATTCTATAATTTTCAAAATTAAAAAGCATTTCATGTTCTTTAAGCCAGTGTTCCGTGATACAAAATATGTTAATATTATATTTTTCCAAAAATAATTCTACTTCAAATTCTTTGCCGATGAAGCCTTGTATATTTTGTTGAACTAAATTAAAACAGGTAGGCTTCTTCGTTGTCTTTAAATCTAGTTTAAATCTGGAGTTCGAGCCCCACTGCAGACGACGGCATCACAGGCTGTACTATTTAGTACGTTTATGGGCTGCGCCATACCCGTGGCACCGCCACCGGCGGCGGGTTCCTCCGTCGTTACGCAAGTAATTACCGACTGAATACAGTCGGTACGATGTAAAATACTATAAGCTAACGAATTAGCTAGTCTTTTTTTCTGTACATAAGAAAGATACATTGTATCCTGAGTCAATCTATACTTATTTACAAAACTATTTGTATCAAAAAATAATACATAGTCACTATGACTACAAGTCAGGTTATACAAGTATAGATTTAAATTGTATAATTTTTTGTTGTAGCTATGCGTTTCATTACTGCAGTAAGGGAACGCACAGACAGTTATTTTACATTTTTTCTTTGCGCTTAGCTCAACCAGCCGGTCGACAGTTCTTTTTATCTGAGGTTTTTTTACATTTAAGCTATTACCTAACACTAATCCGACCGAGGTGCTTTGGTCTAGAGAACTACTACAGATTTTTTCAACTATTTGCTCCAATGATGCGTCAGGATAGCACATATTTACTATAGACGAGTTTGTTATATTATTGGCCAACAATGGTCCAAAACCAACACCTATTCTGTCAGAGAAAATAATAGTATTTTTTTCTGACTTACTCGCAGAAGACAAGGTGTTTTCACAAAGCGAGTTTGGTACAGTCATTAAATGGTCTGAGTTTAGAACAGTGACTCCGCTTTGAAACGTATCATTTTCGCGCCTGTCTGTTGCTGGCCCCTCGGCGCTAGCTGGACGGCCGCAGTCGCACTGGTGGTTGTTTACTAGGGAGTCAAATCGCTCCGAATTATACCTACATAGTTCTAAGAGCTTATCTGTAGCCAAAACATGTTCATCAATTTGTCTTTCAGCTTGTTCATATTTTTGTTTTGTTTCTGCAAGACAATCTGTTAACCTAATTATTTCAAACTCCAAATTTCGCGTGTCCATGTCATATTTAATCTTATAATTATCTAATTGCATACAGTGCATATCTAATTTTTTTAATAACTCGATGCGTTCAGCTTTAATTTTTTCTGTACTTTTACATTTAATACAGAATTTTTTTAATTGGAGTGTGGACTTTCGAACTAACTTATTAAGCCTTGCATACTTTTTAATTTTTTTCCGGCTAGAACGAATACCTAAAAGTGACTTAGAGTTCTGACCAACAAGCTCGTTATACAGGGTCTGAGTGTCCTCCAGTTGCCGCTGGTATTTCTCTGCCTCCAGGTGTTCGACGCGGCCCTGTGCCGCAGACAGCTCGCGTTCTAGGTGCCTGATGCGGTCCAAGGCTTTCTCGTGAAGGTTGCTGCATTGTTCGTAGGCGGAAACAGCTGATTGCAACTGGTCACGTTGGTCGAGAAGATCCTGAACTTTTATGTCGTATTCGCTAAGTTCACTTTTAAGTTCCTTGTTTTTGTTGAATATTTTCCGGAGCTCCACCTCACTATCCTCACGTTCTGCCAGTAGCTTATCGTTTAAAGCCTGGGTTGTTTTCAGTTGGTCCAGTGCACAACGTAGCTTGGTGTCCAGCTCTAGAGTTCCTACCATGCTCCTGGTAGTCATTGTACTGGAAATATATATTTGCGCAAGTTTAAATCTAATAGAAAAAAGTCACAGTTATCTAACTAGCTGAACAATATACGATAGGTATGTAACTACTAAATAAACGCAAACCGATGTCCAGCGCGCCTATAACTTATCAATAAATAACTATATACCTAATAGATACCTATTTTAGGCCGGCCGGTGGTGGCGGCCCAGCGTTCGTCCTGTGCTGTCTAGTTACCTACGTACCTATTACCTGTTACCGTTCACCGTTGCCGGTCTGCCGAAACGGGTGAATGCAAAACAAAACAACATGTATTTCGGAAGTGATTATACTTATTTAAAATGCCAATATGGAATATTTACGTGCTCCGAAGTGATTTATGACTGAGGCTAGTGTTTGTGTCGTCCAGCAAATGTTTAACTAGTGTCAAACAAAGGCAGACAAAACGTAGGCCATGTCATTGGAGACAAGTGAGGTTATTTTGTGATATTTAGACATTTGCGTAAATATTGCGGTATGGATGCCAACTAAGTAACTGTAAGTAGATTTATAGTGAAAACAATACTCCCCAGGTAAATCCAATCGAATTCCAATGCGTTGATTTTTGAATTTGTTCGTTATTGTAGTCGTCACAGCTGATTCAATTTTTATCACTCATATTTCTTCTTCCACCAAAAACACAACTTTTGTAAAACACGTTTGTTGTTATATTATGTAGTAAGGAATACAATTTAACTGTATTTGATAATAAAATCCCATTAAATTAAATTAAATTCATTAAAAATACGTAGCTCGAACTGTCACCCGGCAGGGTTGCCAGCGCCTTTATTATGTCAATGTGTATGTCCGACTGAAACGTACAGACGGAACGACCTTATATTACTAAACTATCTAGGTATGTTATAAATCCAAGGAAACAGTACAATATTTATCAAAATATTAAGAGATTTCCTTGGATTGCTCATACTACATTAACAATTGATCCGCCGATATTCTATTTGAAGCCCAAACATTTTTTAACAAATTGAGTATAGGTCCCTCAGAGAAAGTTATTGAGTTTTATGAGTGAAATTTTTTCAGGTATTTTACTATGTATGGTATGTTTTAGGTATGTGTTCCCCCATAGCATTACTGAACCCTTAAAAATACCTAGGTATCTACGTTGTAACTCTATTTGTGCAATCTTCTTTTTGCTTATTATACATCTATACGTTCTAAGATTTGTAAATTTTGCGTATTGTGCGTTTTGCGACTCGTACATTTCGCGAAGTACATAGTATATTTTTACTTATTGTAGGTTCTGCTGATTACTGTGCATTTTGAGTTTGGTTAAATGGTTATTTTAAGTTATTGAGTTTTATGAGTGAAATTTTTTCAGGTATTTTACTATGTATGGTATGTTTTAGGTATGTGTTCCCCCATAGCATTACTGAACCCTTAAAAATACCTAGGTATCTACGTTGTAACTCTATTTGTGCAATCTTCTTTTTGCTTATTATACATCTATACGTTCTAAGATTTGTAAATTTTGCGTACTGCACGTTTTGCGACTCGTACATTTCGCGAAGTACATAGTATATTTTTACTTATTGTAGGTTCTGCTGATTGATGTGCATTTTGAGTTTGGTTAAATGGTTATTTTAAGTCCAAAAAAGTATTTTTTTTATTATGATTACTGGTTTCTTGTGGAAAAATGTTCAGTTTCATTAGTATAATATGTAGTTTACATTTTCAGGGATTTTTAAGGACTATATTATATTCTGGGGCGAGACTTAAACAGTTGTTGTCACGCCTATCTGTTATAATTACTTCAGATAGTACAGATAGCCGCGACACGTAATTGTTTTTTGCTGGAGCGCACATCTGTTACATCTGAAGTTGAAACAGAAAGGCGTGACAGCACCTCAAAATATTGAAGTTATATCAGTTTGACGAGTTCAATATCTCGAAAACGGCTTAACTTTTTTCAATTGTGTTTGGTTGTAGGTATAGTTTAAGGGGAAAAAATACATTTTACACTTGTTACGCGTAACTGTACTAACTTAAGATAGTACATGTTGGTGTGACACGGCAGTGCCACAAATACGAAATTTTGGTATAACTTAGGTAGGAGAGTTATAAACTCTTTGTGTAAGATATGACATATAAACAAAATATTTAACATAATAAAAACAAACACGACGCGCAAGCAACCTAGACGAATAAACCAGAAAAAAAATCACTCCAAGTTTCATTTTTTTGGACCGTTTCTGTCACAGAGCCTATAAAAATTAAAACGGAAATACATACAAAGTTAACGAAAAACTTACTTAAAACATATCGACTGAGAAAGTCGGGAAAACTTAGATCGTAAGTAAAATATTCAAAAAACTATTTTAATGTCACTGGTAACTGTTAACATCGATCGGATGGTTCGGTTCATTCATTCAACTGTTAACACAAAAGTACGGTCCAAAATAAAATATTTTACTCGAAAAACAAAACATGAAGATTACGTCATCCATCTCATCTCCTTCAAGTGCAAGTCATAAACAACAGAGGACCTTTGAGCATGTAGGTTTATCTCCATAATATTCTATTTCCGTTCTCGTCAAGAAAACGCGCAGCCTGTATACTGCCCTCTTAAGATAGAAAGCCGCAAACTATATGGAGTTTCCGTATACTTTGCGGCCTTCTCACTTATGGGGGCAGTAAGAGGGTCCTCACACAAACACACTTACCTACCTACTTATTATTATGCGGAACGTCACAACGCAGAATATAAATCACGGAGTTTGGGGGCCATCAAAATTGTTTTCTGAACCTTCGCTTCTTTGTGGAGCTGTATATACCTAAAACATACAAATTAGGGATGCAAATTGAAATATACATACAGGCTGTTTTTAGGGTTCCGTACCTCAAAAGGAAGAAAGGAAGCCATATAGGATGATTTCGTTTTCCGTGTGTCCGTCTGTCAGTCTGTCTGTCAAGACCCTTTTTCTCAGGAACGCGTGGAGGTAGAAAGTTGAAATTTATATTACAAAAATTGTCGGACTTTTCCCTTTACTTGTGCTATAAGAAATTGCATCTTGCTAATTTTCATGATTCTAATAGGTATACGGGAAGTACCCTATAGATTTTGATTTTTTCACAGCTTCAAGGGATTGCAGGTCTGAGTATTTAATATAAATTTCAACTTGATCGTCGACGTATTTCTGAGAAAAAGTGTCTTGTCAGACAGACAGATGAACAGACGGTCGTACAACAAAGTGGCCCTATAAGGGTTTCTTTTTTCCTTTTGAGGTACGGAACCCTAAAAACATATAAAATTCACTGTACCTTTTCACCACTTCAGCGAGATAGAACTAAAATATGCATGTCTATGTTTTTTTTTTAATTCGAATAATTAAGGGACTGATTTTGAGCTATCATCTTAATTTATTGAGAAGTTTTACGCTTTAAATAAATGTTTTACGCATACGTTATCCTAGGTAAAGTTTAAGTTACCTTTAGGAAAATTCACACCTTTGAACCCTAAAAAAAAAATAGTAATGAAAGCATCAAATAATCGACAACGCTGAAAGCCTTAAAAATCGACTTCAATCGCGTAACATACGGGTCAAACTGAGAACCTCCTTTTTTGAAGTAGGTTAAAATACTAAAACCTTCTCCTAAATGTAAAAAATACTTTTCTGAAAACCGCATTAAAATCGGTTCAGCCAAACGCGAGATAATCGCGGACAAACATACATACAAAGATACATACATACACACAGGTCAAACTGAGAACCTCCTTTTTTTGAAGTTGGTTAAAAATAAATGTCTTGTGCTAAACTCACAACATATTTTATGACGTCTAAGTACTTTAATATTTGTTATTACTGAAATCTAAGATACATGTAAATTCCCCCATTGCAAAAATGCAAGAAACAAATTCATATCAGAACAAAGAGGAAGTAACATAACATAACATCTAATTTTTCGTAAGTTTTTAAAAACAACCCTATTTCATTTAAAGTCCAAACTCAAATAATCAAGGTTATGAGATAGGAGGGTTAGTCGTGCGAGGGACGATATAACATACCATTCGACCTGCACCTAAGTCATCATATTTTAAATTTAAACCACAGATTTGAATACTTCGTTCTATTTGAGTCTGAGTTTGTCCTCAATAAGAAACCTTAAGCAAAGTCATATAGTACTACTATACAGTTAACTCAAATTCGGACAGGTCCTTATCTGAAGGGTCTAAACCTCTTCCGGGGATTGTGAAAGTGCTCCTTAAGCACCTTAACCACCAAATGGGTGATGACAAGTAACAAGGGAGGACAAGTGGTTTTTGTGTTAAGAAACATTATTTTCACTATAAATATGGCACCTCAAATGGTTTCACGTTGAGGACTGCTGTAAAACGACGTGTGTTGTGGATTTTTTTTGGTAGTTTTTAAAGCATAATTAAAAAGAATGACGGTGGAAGTTTTGGCTCTATTATTTATTTGGGGAAAGTTGTACAGTTTTATAGAATGTGCCGCTTTTCAGCGAAATCATCCTATATAACCTTACCGAACGTTTACCATAATTGCCAGAAAAAAACAATTTCAGTTCATACGTAATATAATTGCGTAATAAAGCATCGATTTTGCGATTTTCGCAAACAAGTTTTTCTCAACATTATACATTTTGCGACGTTCCAGTTTTACTCAAAATTGTATGTACGTTTATTTATGAAACCTATCACTAGATAGCAATAGTTAAGCCTTATTAGAGAAGCCTTATTAAAGTTACCGAGATAGCTCTCAGAATCGCTAAACTTAAGTGGCAGTGGGCAGGGCACATAGCTCGTAGAACAGATGGCCGTTGGGGCAGTAAAGTTCTCGAATGGCGACCGCGCACCGGAAGGGGCAGTGTGGGCAGGCCTCCGACTCGGTGGACCGACGACCTGGTAAAGGTTGCAGGAAACCGCTGGATGCGAGCCGCATAGGACCGGTCGGTGTGGGAATCCTTGGGGGAGGTCTTTGTCCAGCAGTGGACGTCTTTCGGCTGATAGATAGATAGATAGATAGATAGATAGAGGCCTTATACAGGGTGTAACAGAAAGGTGTGATAATACTTCAAGGTGGGCTTTTACCCATCAAACTGAACAACTTTTGTTTTACAACTTTGTTCAAATCGCAAAATTTTTTTTTGGACTTTTCATACAAATCGATAAGCTGGCGAACCAAGTTTGTATGAAAAGTCCGAAAATTTCTTTGCGATTTCAACAAAGTTGTAGAACAAAAGTTGTTCAGTTTGATGGGTAAAAGCCAACCTTGAAGTATTATCACACCTTTCTGTTACACCCTGTAGATGGCTTGAAAACTTCTTATCCAGTATCAGGCCACTAGCCCCACAGCCTCCACCAATCCGGACTTGGCCCCCGTGTGTGGAATACTTGGCCAAACCTTCCCGGGGTATAGAAAGAGACCCATCCAGCAGTGTGGACGATATACCTATGTCCGGTTAT
The DNA here is from genome assembly GCA_958295455.1 of Coleophora deauratella. Taxonomy (NCBI): domain Eukaryota; kingdom Metazoa; phylum Arthropoda; class Insecta; order Lepidoptera; family Coleophoridae; genus Coleophora; species Coleophora deauratella. The sequence continues at coordinate 2,998,117 of OY282409.1, read as the reverse complement.
TCACTGATTCATGAAATTACATTTTATCTTACAAGGCCGGCAACGCACTTGTGACTCCTCTGGTTTTGCGGGTGTCTATGGGCGGCGGTAATCGCTAACCATCAGGTGATCCGTCTGCCCGTTTGCCACCTTTGCCATAAAAAAAAAAATTAACATATATAATATTTAACATTCAAATGGACTTGGACAGTATACAGCGTGTCTTGAAACCTTAAGAATGTTGTATTGGATTACAAGCCTACGTTGGCCAGGTAATCCAGTATCATCAATAACACTGAACGTTTGCGTTGTCATCAATTTTTTTCAATTCTAGGTTTGTTTGTGTGTTTGTAAACTCTTTATTGCATACAATAACACATAAAACATGGAGCTGGAGCTGGAAAAATGGAGCTGGAGTATATAAGTGCGGTATATAGTTTTGAATAATATTTTTTTTCCACTTACATTCATTCATTATACCAGATTTCAGCTAGTTATAATCCTTTTGGTGTTTTTCATCAAATTTAGACTTATAATCCCTGAGCTAAATTTGTCGCCATTATCTTGGCTAATCATGTGAAAGTTGTCATGTTATTGTTATACATGACTATGATTGATGACATTTTATTTTTTTCTTACAAATCAGTGCTGTTTTAGTCTTCTTTTACTGTTTGAAGTTTCATTATTATAGATATCAGTCAAAAAAATATTTAAAAAAATATATATTCTATATGACCCATCTCAGGACGCAAGTAGAGGAAGTATTTAATGTTAATGTAATGAGCTCTTTTAGTCTTATTTACCGTCTGAAGTTCCTTTAATAAAGTTTGCGTTGTAAAAAAAATATTTAAAATTTTATTTTTATATAGAACCCAAACAGCATGTATATCTCAGGACGCAAGCGGGGGAGGAATGAGGAGTTTTGAGTAATTATTTACTAACACTTACAGAGTCAGTATACAAAATTTCAGCTAGTTCTGAAACATTTTATGTTTTTGGTCAAATTTAGCCCCATACCCCTGAGCTAGTGGGGACGATATGGGTTGTTAACTACAGAGAAATTCACAACAAGTAGACTAAAAATGTCCTTAAAAAAGTGTACAGTGGTGTCTACTTCGAATAGTTTATCACTTATCACAATCTTAATAAAACAACGAGTGAATTAAAAATTTTGGCAAAATGAGTTTTGATAAAAAAAAAACCGACCTAAAAGAGCAAGCCACACAGTCTCGGTAAAAAAAAATAAGAAAAAAAATATATTTGCGTCTTTATTTGTCCCCCCGCATCCGCGAGCGTCTCTCTTCTAGGTCGATTTTATATCAAAACTCATTTTACAAAATTTTGAATTTGGTTGTTGTTTTATCAAGAGTGCCTTATGATTTGAATTGAACTGTGTCCATTGTATAGAATCGCAAGAAAATTGTCGTCAATGGGTGAAGCTTCTATAATGAATGGGAAACTTCTCATGTCTAAAGAGATGAGGTTTTGTAAGACCCGTTCAGACCCTTAGTAATTAATCACTGATTTATGATCCTGATAGTTGGGTCTACTTCGCCACTATAAATGGTGTAACAAAACATAATATAGTTGATACTTTTGATTGTAGTTTCTTGGTGGAACATTATATCACTCATTTTAGTAGGTTGTTTTCACTTATTCCACATTAATTGAAATTAAGACTGCACTTTTATTTATTTAGCGACCGGTTTCGGACATCATCTTTAGGCAGAAATATAATGTAGTTCAGACCATTGAACTTTATACTCATGATACCTAATTTATCATGAAACTGCAAAAATATGGACTGCCCATTCAAAACTGGAAAAACAGCTGATCAGTTTATAATAATGAAGAGGCCAATTTCTTGCGATTCTGCAATATCGATGAAAAAAAATTGTTCAGAATCATATGTAGAATCATTTTGTGTTTCCTACACCTGTTTAGTTACTGTTGGTATAAGGACACAGACTAAAAAAATCTGCTCGTAAAAAATCTAATCCATGGCCTTTGGCGCTAGACATTAGGAGCATTACCCGCTACGCCATCGAAAAGTAGTCGGTGAAATCCAATTAGAAAACTGTATCTACATAAACACAAAGTTAAATCGATTATAAGGTGACAGTCATTGTAGGTACAAATGGTGATACATCAACCTGTTATTACCTAACATAATTTGAATTATTTCACTATTAAACTGAACTATTAAAAGTGGAAAGCGACGAATCGTGCGAGAGAGTGCGATATGTCTTTTTATTTCGTCGTGCATTATGGAGCGGCGTCCCTTTCCCACAATTCGTTATATTGTACGTAGCGTAGTTATGATTTATTATAGAATTTTTTTTCTGTTGCCATGTGTACAGGTATATATGGGAAAATTAGTTCGTAATCAATCTCTGTATGGGGATTTGGAAACAACCGTCAAACCTTGGAGATCACGCGATCGTTAAGTACTTAAGCATCATCGATATTGGAGAACATATCGATGATAGGCATAAACGTCACTAATGAACAAAATACTTTTTCTAGCTGTTGTCGTAAGGAAATTCAAATAATAAACGTGTCACGAATGATTCAATGTGATTCTTTCATAATAAAACATTTGTTTGGGGAATGTGATTCTTTCTCTGCAGAAGAGTATTTGAGAAATTGCTTTGAGCTCTAGGATACCATCCAAATTGTAAATACTATGCACTATGTATTTTGACCTGAATTGTCACCGCTTTTATCTAGAACGACTTGATGGCTTTTAAAGTACCTACGTGGTTTCATGAGATTTGTCTTGATCTCCTGATTACCAAAGAATAATTTTACGCCGACAGGATATTTTTTTACTCTAAAGGTTCTTTTGTTTTGACTGTTAACAACCCATATCGTCCCCACTGCAGGGGCACGGATCTCTTCCCATATCTCGGGAAGGTTAGACTATACTCCACACACTGGGCTAAGTCCGGATTGGTAAAGGTTGTGGGGCTTGTGGCCAACCCTAGTGTCAGATTTTTTTCAAGCCGCCTATAAGGCCTCCGAGATGGTTTGACGACTGCAATCTAATGATAGCAGTCGGCACCAACGGCTAAACGTGCCTTGCGAAGTACGCAAACGGTCGAGATAAATGCCACTAACAGTCAAACCCATCCAGGTTATAACCGCGTCTGTAGTCAGTTAACCTGCGTGATCGACGCGACCACGCAAGCCGCGCTGAGCCACGACCGCTTTGTTTTGACTAAATAAATAAAAAATATTGTTTGATTAACTGAGTATATTGGGAGAACTGACTTCCTACCCTTGGATCAAATCGAACCTTTTTCGAAGCCCTTTACTAACGACGTATCCGGTAACGCCAGTAGTTCTCGAAACTTTGTTATCAGTGTGAACACAGATGTGCCGTTTCCAAGTTGCCTAAAAGTATTGGTTTACATGTTACTCAAGTTTTTTCATAAGTAAAAGTTTTGGAATAATTTTCAAATACCTAAAGTCTTTTTTCACATCACTGTTTTCATAATCGCTGTTTTCATAATCGGTCGGTGGCTCTGCGGTTAGTGACTCCGTCCTCCTAACCAGAGGTCTCGGGTTCAAATCCTGGCCAGTGCACCAATGAGTTTTTCAAAACTTATGTGCATTTTCATACCGACTGCTTTAACGGTGAAGGAAAACATCGTGAGGAAACCTGCACATCTGATTTCTAGTTGTGTACGATGGTCGCGATGCACACGTCCGTAGGTGTAAATCTTAAATGCCCTACACGTGACCAAGGGTGATGATAAGTGCAACGCCAGGCAACCGCCGCCTATACCTTGTGGATAGGACGGTTAAATTGTGTCACACGATAAGAGAAGAGAGTTGTTGTCATTATTTTTTAAGTTGACTAGCCTTACTGGCTATGCAAAAGAAAAAGCTGTTTATTATTATTAGACTAGGACGATGCTAATGAAACTTTATACAGGGTGTTTAAAAAGTGAGTTTAAAATTGTAACAACCTGTATACAAACAAATGCTACACAATATTGTAAGTAGTTATTTAATTTTAATACAGAAATAAATCAGACAACGCAATTAACAGTCTTCCTATACAATATCGTGTCTTAGATCGGATTTTTTCAATATTTTTCCTGTATTCCATATACTTAATTCTGAGTAACCCCTTAAAATATCAAACCGCACTTTTTAACACCTGTATATTGGAGGCAAGTATAGTCTTTACCATTTAATAGTAAGATTTTTTAACCGACTTCAAAAAAAGGAGGAGGTTCTCAATTCGTCGGAATCTTTTTTTTTTATTATTTTTTTTATGTATGTTCACCGATTACTCGAAGACGCCTGAACCGATTTGGAAAATTTTTTTTTGTTTAAAAGGGTATACTTCACAGGTGGTTCCATATAAATTTTATCGAAATCGATTCAGCGGTTTTTGAGAAAATCAACAAAAACATATCAAAATTGGAGTTGTTGCGATTGAAGTCGGTTGTTTTTAACGTATTCAGCGTGGTCAATTATTTAGTAAGGCCACAAATATCATATTCGTGATACAAAAGACAGGCAATAAAGACGCGGGTGTTTTTGTAGGGCGTCATATTGGTTCGCTTTCGTAAATCAACTTCTTTGTGAGATTTTTCTGAATCATTCCCTTAGTTCGATTCTTCATGTGCAAAAACCGTCTTGAAATAAATCGGCGAGTTAAGCCAGTCAGAAAAAAATAATTATAAATTTTGGGGTGAGGAAGAGAGGTCATAATTCTCATGAAATACCCTTTAAAACTGACTCGACAGAAGTCACCCGAAAAAGTTGGTATCTATCAATAAAGCCAAGTATATAATATTAAGGGACAGAGTAATTATATGGGACGTATCGAACATAAGGGAATTAGTGCGTTCATCCTTTTCTATCCAAGTGCATTTACATAAGTTAAAACGGGACACAGCACTAGTAATACTAGCGTTCTAAATTCAAATACATTATTGGAAAAAATAAGGACCGGATTTTAATAATCTTCATAGCGCTCACTCCCACCTACCTATAGGTAAGTTATCTTCAGGCAGGTGAGTTAAAAACTCCTTTCTATTAACAAAAATACGATACAGGTGCGACAAAAATATGCCACTAGGACGCGACAAAAGGAATCTGTAATGGTGTCTGGGTTTATGAAAGAAATCTAATTTGGCATTTTATTCGAATACAAAATAACCTGTGAACATTTTCTTGAGTAAAAATGTATAAAAGGTGTAAAAAAATAGGCATCGTTCCCTTTTAGGGTGCCCGAAATATGCTGATTCAAATAAAATTGTTAGTCCAAGATACCTTACCTATACAGAATGTAGATAGCTGCAGGACAAGTTTACTGAAGTTTCTAATAAGTATTATAATGGTAAATTTTTTGTAACGACTTGATATCACAAAGAAATAATAATTAACGTTATGGTTTAGACTGAAAGTTCATTTTTATAAATTGTCCTAAATAAAATATAAATAAAATAAAAAACAAAAATTATAATTGATCAGGTAGTTCGGCTTAAATTAAAGCCAAAGTTGTATCAAGAGTAAGACCTGTATGATCAATAGAAAACCCCAGTAAAGGGGCTTGTAACATCCTGTATAAGTAAAGTTTCTTTTGAAATTATGTTTATGTTTTTAATCGACTTCAAAAAAAAGGAGGAGGTTCTCAATTCGTCGGAATCTTTTTTTTTTTATGTATGTTCACCGATTACTCAAAGACGCCTGAACCGATTTGGAAAATTCTTTTTTTGTTTAAAAGGGTATACATCACAGGTGGTCCCATATAAATTTAATCGAAATCGATTCAGCGGTTTTTGAGAAAATCAACAAAAACACATATCAAAATTGGGGTTGTTGCGATTGAAGTCGGTTGTTTTTAACGTATTCAGCGTGGTCAATTATAACGAGTATTTTTTTCTCTACTCGACTGTCCCCTTGTATGTATGTCTGTTTGTTTGGCTGAGTTTTTTTATGTGATAGGTGGCAAACGAGCAGACGGATCACCTGATGGTAAGCGATTACCGCCGCCCATAGACACCCACAACACCAGAGGAGTCACAAGTGCGTTGCCGACCTTTGAAATGGGATTGACCTTTGTTTTTAGCCTAAATTATCTAATCTGTGCCTAAACCGCTTGATGGATGCTTAGTGATCTCATTAGAATCTTCATTTATTATTCATTTCTGAAGGTCACGTCTATCTTAAACTGTTTTCGTTGAGGTGTCAAGTTGTCACACTTTTACAGGATGTCACGATAAAATCGTACTTCCCTTGAAATATAAATAAACTCCACTCATTTAAACATCACAACTTTTTAGGGTTCCGTAGCCAAATGGCAAAAAACGGAACCCTTATGGATTCGTCATGTCTGTCTGTCTGTCTGTCTGTCCGTCCGTATGTCACAGCCACTTTTTTCCAAAACTATAAGAACTATACTGTTGAAACTTGGTAAGTAGATGTATTCTGTGAACCGCATTAAGATTTTCACACAAAAATAGAAAAAAAAAACAATAAATTTTGGGGGTTCCCCTTAGAACTTGAAACTCAAAAATTTTTTTCATCAAACCTATACGTGTGGGGTATCTATGGATAGGTCTTCAAAAATGATATTGAGGTTTCTAATATCATTTTTTTTTCTAAACCGAAGAGTCTGCGCGTGAGACACTTCCAAAGTGGTAAAATGTGTGTCCCCCCCCCTGTAACTTCTAAAATAAGAGAATGATAAAACTAGAAAAAATATATGATGTACATTACCATGCAAACTTCCACCGAAAATTGGTTTGAATGAGATCTAGTAAGTAGTTTTTTTTTAATACGTCATAAATCGTAAACCGCAAATTACCTTTCATTCAATCAACTCAAATATAAAAAATATAGAGTTCAAGACATGTGTGATTATGAATTTATACAAAACCCTCGGTGCGCGAGTCCGACTCGCACTTGGCCGGTTTTTTAACTAAAACTTTTCTACAAGATGCTCATCAGCCAACGTAATATTGGAAGTCAAATATTTTTATGTGGTAATAATATTTGTATAATTTATAAGTATAAATGTGAATGCCCAACAAATGACCGCGGGTGATGCTAAGTGTAACACAGCAACTGCCGTTTATACCTTAGGAATAGACGGTTAAATTGACTGACTCGGTGGCTAAGTGGTTAGCGATCCTGACCTCTGATCCGAGAGTCGTGGGTTCAATCCCCACACAGGGCAAACTTTTCTGTGATGAGCAGAATTGTTTGCTCTGAATCTGGGTGTATAATATCTATATATGTATGTATTTAAATGTATAAGTGTATGTATATCAGTCTCTAGTTCCCAAGATACAGGGAATCCTGGTTTGGGGCCAGATGACCTTGTGTGATTTGTCCCGGAAATTGTCATACTCCATAATGGACTTATAGCAGTTTGATATTTACCAACTCAAGTGTGCCACACGATAATAAGAGGAAGAAGTGCTCCTCTACATCTTTATAAGGTCCAATTTTCCACTTCTGTTTCAAATCGTTTAGTTTGTCAGCTGGTTATTTATAGATATAAACTGATAAATGAATATCGATTCTCGAAGACCACGCTAAAATACTGTCTCAGAATAATAGCTCTAAGCACGTGCACAAAGGGGGCAAAGTCGATTGCTGTGAAGTAATCCAGTTTACCAATTTGTGGAACTAGGTACGTATTTGTACCTGGCTTTGCTTGACCTGTTTGAGGGATGGCGCTACATCAACTATCTGATATGGTTTATAGGTTGGTCAGAGATTAGGTAACAGAACTGGTACTGTAACTGTTATGTATACTAACTACTTAGCCATACACTGGTTATAACTATAGTAACAATGGTTTCGCTAAACGAGAAAGAAAATGTTAAGGTAGCGCCATGTAATGACGAATTGAAAATTTCGAGTTTTTAAGCTTTCCTCCGGGAATCCTTAAGTTTTCCGGGATAAATGTATCCTATGTGTTACCCGACTGTTTTATCTATCTATAGGTACCTACCAAATTTAATCGAAATCTCTTCAGTAGTATCGGGGTGAAAGTGGAACAAACATACAAACTTTCGCTTTTTTAATATTAGTCAGATTAGATGAGATTTATTATTTTAATTAAAAAAAATCCTTGATAGACTTATTAGAAAAATCAACTACTTTTCTCGGCAATTGACTGTGGCTTTTTCGGAAAAATACAAGCCTCAATTCAGTAAGTTTCAATTGAATTTTTAGACTTTATAATGATTTGTAAAATTGTAGACTTTTTACTACACTGCCAGAGGGGTCATTCATGTATCGGTCTTCAGTTCATGAAATCACCACAGATAATGAAGCGGTTCGCAGGTATGAACCAGTCTCACAGTATAAGATCTGTCCACTAAACATCAGATACTCACTCGAGAACTTTTCTCTCTCATCTGGGCTTTCTTATTCAGGTATCGGCTTTCAAACGATAAAACTTTTTCGTCTACCTCTGGCCATCTCTGGCTAGTATCGTACTTTCATACTTGAATGATAAAATTGTTATCCCAACTTGCTTGAACTGGTGAAAGTTTTTATCTTCCACACACGTTTCTCTCTCTTCCAAGAAACATGCATCTGATTTTGAACCTTTGACTTTTTACAAAAGGACAGAAATAGGACTGTTTTATTGACAGAAGTCCCTACTAAGGGAAGATAGTATCATTTTATTAGTTCTTTGATTTCGCTATGAAAGACCTTACGTGACTAAATTACCTATATGTTATGATATCTACGAAATGTTTGTATATGTACGTCAGGTTTTTAAGACCTTTGATAGTTTTTGTCCCGATATATTTTGACATGGAGCGTCTTTTGTTTCACTCACAGTCAATCGTTTTCGAAAATTAAGTCGTTTTTACATCTGATATTATAGTTTTCACTGAGAAAACCACATTTAAATATTTAGAAAATAATATTGGTTTACTGATGTCAATATAAGGAAGTAACGCAATACATATGACGCTCTTCGGAATACCCAGTAATTCCGAAGAGCGTCTTTTTCAACCGACTTCAAAAAAAGGAGGAGGTTCTCAATTCGTCGGAATCTTTTTTTTTTTTTTTTTTTTATGTATGTTCACCGATTACTCGAAGACTCCTGAACCGATTTGGAAAATTCTTTTTTTGTTTAAAAGGGTATACTTCACAGGTGGTCCCATATAAATTTTATCGAAATCGATTCAGCGGTTTTTGAGAAAATCAACAAAAACATAGCAAAATTGGAGTTGTTGCGATTGAAGTCGGTTGTTTTTAACGTATTCAGCGTGGTCAATTATGGGGCCTTGATCTTTTGAAAAAGAGCACAAGCGAAAGGCTATGAAAGAAGGAATTTTTCGAAGAAATAATATTAATTAATTAATATTAAACTCCAGTATTCAAAAAGTCAGATTTTTTTCTGTTTATAACGTTTATTGGCATACGGCTACTGTGACTGTAATCCTTTCCTATGATTTGTATGCGTAGTCTATCCATTCCTAACCTAACCATTAACCTGAACATTATCGTTTTTATTTAGATGCTGTATACCTATAATTCAAAAGATATATCATTTTCCTTTAATCAAAGAAAAGGACACTGCAGTAAATCATCTGTAATAGACTCAGAGGCCATTGATAGAAAGAAAACAAATAAAAATTTTATGTTTTTTTTCGTCGATAAAATTCGGTCTTACGACAACTTTGTACTCGTCGCTGCCTCTCTCTACAACTTAATATTCTACACAAGACTACAATTATTAGCTCAATATTATCCTTACACCTTACACTCGCAAATAGTATACGTGTGATTCTCTTAAAATACGGTCAAAAAAATTAAGTAGGTACCTGATTTTACCTGGTACAGAACTGTTATTTGAAATAAAATAGCGTTTATTGAAATCAGGATATTGTGCTCTAATAAGGCCGCCTATTGTTTATTCTTTTGTACTTTTTATTTGCATTTTTATTTGTTCTTTCAAAAGCAATAATTTTGCCACAATTGTTGGCAAAGTATTAATATAATTTAATAGGTTTCTACAGCTATAACAGGCTAGATAGGTTATTATAGCCTGTTATAGCAAGAAGCACGTCCCGGACACTTCATACAAATTTCACGCCATTGTTTACTACATAGACATTCATATTTGTACACATGTAAATGTGTGCGTGATGTGATCTAACGAGGAACGCACTTCGATGGGCGTTCCGCAGGGTTCCTCAGTCTCGAATATACTGTTCTTACTTCTACTTAATGACCTGCCAGAATGCATTACCACTGGAGAGGTGTTTATGTTTGCCGACGATGTGGCAGCCGTAGTCAGTGCAAGTAGTGTGATAGAACTGGAGGAGCGCCTAAATAAGACCGCGTCTCAATTAGCGAACCGGTTTATACAAAATGGTATTCTTGCCTTGAACCAGAAAAAGACAAATTTCATACATTTTAACCTGGCTGGACGCCGTACGGATTCGCTAACGGTTCGTGTGAACGGTTCAAAGTTGGAACAAGTAAATACTTGCACGTTCCTTGGATTTCAAATAGACAGAAGTCTTACTTGGGAAAAACACATTGACGGAACATGCGCTAGACTATGTTTCGCTCTGTGGCGGCTGTCACGTGTGGTTCCTGAGGAAATGGTCAGGGAGTGCTACTTTGCAACCGTTCACTCGATTCCACAATATGGCGCCGAGCTATGGGGGCGCGCTGCCGACTGGGAGCGCGCCTTTAGGATGCAAAAACGGGCCATACGGGCGATAGTGCGAGTGTCACAGACAGTGTCAGCAAGACCATACTTTCAGTCACTGAAAATACTCACTCTACCATCAGTAGTAATCCTCCATGTTGCACTCTACGTACGCACAAACTTAGTTAAATATCTCCAGTATAAAGACATACACAATTTTAGGACTCGCAGCGCTGTTACTGGCAAGCTCATGCCCGTGCCGCACAAACTGGCTAAGTCAGAGAAATTAACTCATGTGATGGGGCCATTAGTATACAATCGCCTGCCTGACGATGTTCTTACTGCGAAGAGCATAGGGTCCTTTAAATACCGTCTAAAGAACTGGTTGATCGACAGGGCATTCTATGATGTGAGAAAAATATTTAGCAATCAAAACGATACCTGTTAAAATATTGTAACTGGCTGATTAATTAATTTTGTATTGGTTTATAATGAAATGAATAATATATGTAAATAGAATATTCTATTTTCAGATTATTCGATTTGTAGGATTATACATATTGTATATTACCTATCTACGTATATTAGGTACTTTGATTATTATTATCTGATTACTATTTGTTTTTATTTATGTATAACGAATGCAATTTTTTATCTTTTATTTTGACATGTAATGACAATTATGAAATAAATGAGTATGAGTATGAGTATGTACTAGGGTTGAATCGAGATTCAAAAATTAGCCCCTCATTGTATTTATTGTTAGCTAGACTTTTACAAATAAGGTGAAGGCTGTATACACCAGACAAGGCTGTATAGCCTTAGAAGCCTTTAGCTCTCTCCTTAAAAAAATTGTCTTTGGTTATTATATTGTGCTTTAGTTTGACAACCCCTTGATAAATGGTCACACATCGGTCACACAGGTTATTCAATTTGAATAAGTGGTAAATTGAATTTTTTTTTACTATAATGTACTCGTATTTACCAATGTAATTAGAGTTTAGAAATTCAAGTTATTATTTATAATTTGGTGTTAGAAAGTTGGTTTAGGGAACTTTGACTTTGGGGTTACATCTTAATTCACATACTTAAGTACTATCCAATACATGAAACAACGAAATAGTTATCTGAAGGCCCCGCTGCTGGAGATTCTCCTAATTATAGGTACTAAACACTAAATAAACTCAGAAAAAAAATTGGTATGAGGCTTCCTTGTTTTTAGCGACTTATCTATTAGGGAAAGTTGTTCATTATAATGACAGCATCCTACACCAATTTTGTTACACAGCATATAAGTAAATCCAATGGTCCTTATTACAAGAAGGCCAACTTTTTCCACTGCAAGCCTTACAAATACCACAGAATACTTAACAGTACCGAATACTACAACAACCCTTCTTCACTAGGAGAACTCACTTGGCACACAGCCAAAGCGACAAACAAAATACAAGATAGGGTCCGACGCGATTATTTGTCCCTATCACATTGAGGGCAGTCGCCTTTCATCTATATTTGTGATATAGCCTACAGTTCTACACGTGACGTGGCTGGTTTCTATTTATTTCCGCCCAAATAACTTTCATTTCATTTCGTTTCATTTATTTGCTTTCATTTTATTTCAATTAAGTTTATTGCTCTCTTTTTTATGTTGAAAGGTATATCTTCATGGCCTCTATTTAACTTCATTTATTTAACAATTTTGCTCTTATCTGTCTTGTTGCCACCGAAATCAAGGAGAACGCCACCCTTTTTAAATAAGAGTACCTATAGTATCGTAGAAGTAGACAATATTTTCATTGACAAAAAACTTGTTCCTAGACAATAAAATATAATATTTTTTATACCGAATGTAACAAAATTGTTGTAGGACCTGTTAACTGGGGAATCTACTCATTGCACTAAACAACTTTTGTTACACGATTTTGCTGAAAAAAAATTGGACATTTTCGTGCAAATTAATCATCTGTTTTACCATTTTTGTATGGAAAGTCCAACATTTATTTTTGCGATTTGAACAAAGTCGTAGTACAAAAGTTGTTCAGTACGATGAGTAGAATCCCCAGTTAACGGGTCCTACACCAAGTTTGTTACAGCCTGTATATTTATTAAAAAATCGAGTACTTTTCAATAACAGCTTAATTGATGTTAAGTGACGAGCCGAGGATGTATCGCGCAAGCTTATGTAGTGCCTGTTACTCTCGTCTTGAAGATTCATAAATTATACCAATCGGGGAATACACACGCGAGCAGAGAATTCCACTCCTTCGCCGTCCGCAAAGTAAGCGATGAAGCAAAACGCTTCAATCCGTGTTTCCGCCATAAAGAAAACACTTTTTGTTCAAAAGTATATTGACCTAAGGATATTAACTGTTAATATAAATATTGAATTGATTGTTGGTGAACTGATTGATTGTAAAAATCGGTGCTACGATACATTTCAGGACAGCGAAGAATGGAGAATCTTTATTTACTTATACATCAATGCCAGTTTGAAGGTATCAGGAAAGTTATTTTGCATAATTGATTTATAAGTACCGAGCTTCATGAGTTTGTCAAGACGTGGGAATGTCGTAACTTCCGCAGGAAAACTTGTATAAAGCATTCTATTCTATTTTTCTATTTGGCATTCCACTTCTCATAACGAGCGTGATTTTGCCAATGTCAAGTGAAAAATGGGAGAATCTTCAATAAAAAAAAATGGCGAAACGCCAATGTCAAGTGAAAGACGCGGCCCTAAGGGTGATGGGCACTTAAAGATGCTCCACGTGGTGGTTTGCTGCTGGAACTCGGAAAATGGAGCTGTCTCCCGAGTTAATCCTCTTCTTATGACCGCTTATCACTGAATTGGTTTCACAGCTATTTTCCCATCACAAAAATAACGTTGAGACTACTCTAAAACGGAAATAATTTAAAAAATAACTCAGCAGACGTGCGCTCAGTACAAGTCCCGGCAACCAACCCTTGTATAAAGCATATTCAGTTCTAAAACCTGTTACATCTTTATTGTATTCTTTCCTAAACGAATTGTTGAAGGTAGTTATGACTATTTTACAAAACTTTTTTATGATTGTTAATCTCCTCCTAATATTGATTACAAAAATACAGGTAGACATAAAATGTCCCCTTCATCTAAAGGAAGTGAATTTTCTCGAGCCATATAAGTCAATTTCATTTGGGGGAAATGTTTTATCTATCCAATATTCGTTATTAAGGAAGTGTAAGCGACTTAATTTGATCACTGAATAATATCTGTTAAAAGCCCCAGTTATGGAGCGTCCGGTAGGTGCGTATTTCGATCCAATTTTATGAAGTCTTAAGAGGCCTCATCATCGGCCGAAACACGTTCACTGCTGGACAAAGGCCAAGGATTTTCACAAAAAAGACACCTAATAGGAGGCTATTTATCTGTCTGCTCTTGTAATCATAAAACTCTACTAAACGCCGAAAACGTATGTATTGAATTTTTCTATTTTGAATACTTTCGTTTTTTTAGTCTTAATAATCTTATGTTTAGGAACCATATTTTTTCCTGTACTCAAGTACATCTACTATTAACATGACGATTTTAAGTTAATAATCAATATTAATCAGTATAAGTTCACTTTTTTTGTAAAATCTAGGTAAAAAATAAAATTTCCTGGGGTATAACCGTATGTCAAAACCTTCAATGTATTTTTTTCAAATCTTATGTTTAGGTACCTACCATAGTTATTCTTTTTCTATACCTAAACTCAAACTCATAATATACATACTTAGAAAAAGTTCAAGAACACTTTCACGGGACTGTTTTTTACTCTGACAGCAGTAACAATGAAAGGGGCAGACTCTCGTTAAATAAATCTTACCTTGGCCCTTGGCTATAGAACTAAACATTATTTTCACACTTTTTGCATCAGTCGAATGCCATCGATTCTCTGTCTAAATATAGAACTGGGTCGCAATATCGATATATATTATATTTACTATGGACATCCGGTATCAACAGTCTGCTAGTTTAATATCCTGACTGCAATTTGTCTTGTTTAATTAAAAAAACATAGAACGAATCTAAGGGGGGGGGAGGTTGGACCTTTGCCTTTTGCCTTTTCATAAAAATTGTTCGGTAAATGATCCATTTTTATGGAAAGTAAGTACTTTTTTCAGAATTCAGTGTGTATTGGTTCCTTAGCTGAACTCACCGTTTAAATTTCTTGGTCTTTTAGTTAATTTATTCTTACATCCTGTATACAGGATTTTTATATTCTTTTAGTTACTTACTTGATATCTGCGACTTCGCTCACTTTATCTTTGATACCATTTTTAATTTCAGTGTCATACTAAAATTCCTTACTTACTTTTTCAACATGTTCTTCAAGAAAGGAGTATTTCTTCGTTTAGTACGTATACAGTGTTCAGTTTAAAATAACTGAGCGTATTGTACTAGTTTTTGATACGATCTGAAATTCAGGGTGTTTCGTTTTTAGTTTGCCAGCCGTGTCAGCCATTAAGAGTAAGCCCTACGAGTGAAACTGAACATTTTGTTCTACAACTTTGCTAAAATCACAACACTTTTGATTATTTATTTTTAAAATAGTAGCATAATATGTCTCGTCTACAGTACTGTTAAGTTCTTATAAATTCATCAACAGTATGTCCTTTGCAATTTTAAAAAACCATGGTTATTTTGTTTTCTTTGATTCCGATACCCTTGCTTTTTTGGAGCTCCTTCATTTGATCTTTTAATTATTTGATTCATTTTTTTAAATAGATCATGGTAGAGGACCACTGACCTCTTCTGATAAAATTGACTTTGAAACATCAGTAGTATTCATAACACACGGTGCCGAAAAATGTCTTGCGCACCTGAAACGAAACTTGTTTATCTACTCCTTTATGCCAGAATTAGAAGGTCAAGCCTCCCCGTACACATAACAATATTAACTGTTCTTAAATTCTTTTGACTTTCTCCTTATTTTGATAAAACAACTCGACTGATGATATTCGATTTATGATACGGCTGACCTTATTGGAGTTTTACTTCTACAGTAAATTTAAAAACTTACTACGAATGCATCAATGACTTTATCCGTCTTACACTTTCCAGAAATATAGCTGAAGTCATCGCTATGCAACTCTAAATATGTCAGGCCGGAAACTTTTGGCGCTGCCTACGTATGTACCAGTTTTACAAGGTTATTGTTCAGAAGGTTTTCCCTTGAATTTACTGTATTTTTATTTGGTGTGTTTTATGGTAAAAGGAGAAAAAATAACATTTTTAATACCTATTTCTTTTGCTTTTTCCTTTCCTTTTAAGTGCGTTTTATATTTGGTCTTGGCCATTCGTTCATCATTACTTTCCATCTTACCCCATGGAAAGTGATGATGTAATCGAGGATGGTACACGCAAGCTCAAATAATGCCTATTCACTCTCATCTTGAAGATCCTATTCTATAATATCTATTGAGCACACCAAGCTTCTTCGAGGCTAATTTAGCCTTACCCTCTAGATGACCACGGAACTGGACTTCACTCACTATGTCGACACCAAGGATTCCGATACTAGCTGAGGCATTAAGGGGAGTGTCCTCAAAACGAGGTGATACGACAAATGGCATTTTCTTGGCAGTGAACGCGCAAACCTGTGTCTTAGTGACCTTAAATTGGACAGTCTACCAATACACCTACAATAATTACTTAATTATCGCCATTGTTTGTCTCCTTAAGTGTATGTACGTATGTATGAATGAATGTTTTTTTGAACACAAGGAATTTTCAAAACACAAAAAATATATGTAAATAAGGATTATGTTTTAAAGACATACGTATCATATAAGATACAACACTGAAAGGTAAACTAATTCTTTTAAAAGTTGTTCGTTGTTTGAAATTTTATCAAATATATCTATCCATTTTTTACGGAGTCCCCATTAAATGAGCTCGGAGCCCATGAATTCAATTTAAACTTCGCGACAAGTTCGAATTCACGAAATTGGAGGTTGATTAAAAGCAAATAAACGAGATTTTACCCATTATTGGAAACAGAATGTTCGATTTTAACAAAAACATTCGATTTAACTCGCCAGTAAGTACCGAGACTAAGATTAGTCACTTTTTAAAATAATACCTGAAATAATATACTTTTATAAGTGTAATCCGAAATTATCATCATAATATGCCTAAGGCAATACCAGGCAACCGTCGTCTATATCCTGTATAGTTCATTCTAATCAAAAAAAGCAAAACGTAAACAAACTTACTATAGAACTGACACATGTTAATGACTATGTTTTTTAACTTTTGCTTTTTTTATTGGAATGAACTATATATTATAAATTAAATGCCTTTTTCATACTATAATCGTTTATTCAAGTTCAAATAAAAGCTCTTTTTCACAATTCTTCATAGACCGCCCTTCGTTCCCTCGCGTTAGCTGTCAGATTGACAGCTATCGCTGCGTTCGAAAATCCAACATTAGCACACAGTTAACAGTCGGCCATCCTGAACCAGTGTCTGACCCAGACACTAGCTAGTGCAAAGCTAACAAAACAATCATAAATGTAATCATACCTTATTATTATCTAGATATCTAATCAATATTATAGTGGTAAAGAAAAATAGACAAACAGTGATACAATAAGTTAAACCTACACTTAAACGTATACACTTTAACATTTATGCTAAAAATCAAAACAAAATGTTTATATAATAGAACAACATCTTTAACTGAAACAGAGTTCTTCAATGGATCAAGTAATATAAAGTATTATACAAAAAAATATTTCTATATTTGTTTTTGCTACTTAATGGTTAGCTATTATGATTTATTACATAACAGTAATACCCTATAAAAGATACAGAATTAAAAATACAATATTATCACTATCATTTAAGTCAAATAACGGATTTTCTTAACAATAATTAGAAAACTGTTAAGTGAACAATATAAAATAAAAATATTATTAATAAAGGAGCAATATTAGAAAAAACTAATGTGTCTAATCAGTTATTCTGTAACTTATTAATAGTTAAGATTTCAACTTGGACCCATTATATCCTATTTGTTTGGATTTTTCGGCCGTTCTGACAGATAGAATGACCCTATTCTATTTAACAAGAGTGCACTAATTGCTATAAAAATCAAAATTTTACAATAGGTATGTAATAAGAGTGGTGTATGTATTGACAATAGTTTTCATCAGATTAAGTCTGCATATCAGAAGTGAACTTTGGAGTAATTTGCTGCTTGACTTGATCTCTCCACTCGAACGAAAATTCTGACGGATTTCACCACTAACCAAGGGTGTGTTGATATGATTTTAATCAAATAAGCCATGTGATTAAAGTAGTGAAACATTCGTGATTTTCAATCTATAGCTTGAATACTCAAGTAATAATTACTTATTGTCATTGTACTGCCCGCGGCGCACACACGAGGTATTACGGCTTGATGTCAACGTACCGCCTGCACACACAAGGTGCTACGGCTTATAATGTCAACGTACCGCCTGCACACACAAGGTGCTACGGCTTATAATGTCAACGTACCGCCTGCACACACAAGGTGCTACGGCTTATAATGTCAACGTACCGCCTGCACACACAAGGTGCTACGGCTTATAATGTCAACGTACCGCCTGCACACACAAGGTGCTACGGCTTATAATGTCAACGTACCGCCTGCACACACAAGGTGCTACGGCTTATAATGCCAACGTACCGCCTGCACACACAAGGTGCTACGGCTTATAATGTCAACGTACCGCCTGCACACACAAGGTGCTACGGCTTATAATGCCAACGTACCGCCTGCACACACAAGGTGCTACGGCTTATAATGTCAACGTACCGCCTGCACACACAAGGTGCTACGGCTTATAATGCCAACGTACCGCCTGCACACACAAGGTGCTACGGCTTATAATGTCAACGTACCGCCTGCACACACAAGGTGCTACGGCTTATAATGCCAACGTACCGCCTGCACACACAAGGTGCTACGGCTTATAATGTCAACGTACCGCCTGCACACACAAGGTGCTACGGCTTATAATGTCAACGTACCGCCTGCACACACAAGGTGCTACGGCTTATAATGTCAACGTACCGCCTGCAAACACAAGGTGCTACGGCTTATAATGTCAACGTACCGCCTGCACACACAAGGTGCTACGGCTTATAATGTCAACGTACCGCCTGCACACACAAGGTGCTACGGCTTATAGTGTCAATGTACCGCCTGTACACACAAGGTACTACGGTTTAATCAACGTACCGCCTGCACACACAAGGTGCTACGGCTTATTGTGTCAATGTACCGCCTGTACACACAAGGTACTACGGCTTAATCAACGTACCGCCTGCACACACAAGGTGCTACGGCTTCCTTCCATTACTTGAACTACAGATAGACTTACTATTACCGACATCTGTTAGCGAACGCATCAAAATATGTCGGAATAGTTCTTGCCACTAATTGTGATCAAATGTAATAAACTCCTCATGATCAGCTACTTCATTCTCCGAATCGATTCTCTGCTTGTGGTGTTCTTTTAACACGTCAAGCATTTTCTTCAACGATTATAAATCATATGTATATTGTTAGCTGTGTTCGTCTCCAATTCAATCAAAGTGGGCAGCGTGTTCCAAAGAGTGGCGAAGAAATGTAATACGGGTGTATTTGATAAAAAATATTGCGATTTGTCATCTTTCTCTGTAGAAGTTTATAAGTATAAAAGTGACTAAGATTTACCAGGCGTCACACGAAGTTATTTTTCCTTAAAGTTTACTGATGGTGGTCTCTTTATACCACTGTTTGTTCCAGTGCAATCCTTTTCAAGGTGTCCGTAGAGTGTACACTTAGCACATTTTTTTATTACCTCTGGACACTGATGAACTATGTGACCAGACTGGCTACAGTTATAACAAGTTCGTACAGCTTTCTTCTCTGAAGGCTCATAGGATTTCTTCACTGTTTCAGAGGCAGACTTCATATTATCAGTTTGGTTAGTTGATGACAACTTTCTGACAATGTTTGGGGCTTTTGAGATTTTCCTGAAATATTTTAGCACATCCTCTGTTTCATGTAAAAGCAGTCCATTGATATTCATTTTAATATTGTTATCATGAATACCGTTGATTAAACAATCAATAGCGTGTCTACCTTTTATTTCGCATTGATTGATAAGCATAATTTTGTCGTAGTAATATTCCTCCAAGGACTCGTTTTCACGCGATCTTCGGTTTAACATTTCTGAAAGCAAATCTCCATAATTTCTTTCATTGGGGAAAGCTGCAAGGAGTTTTTCTTGCCATTCTGGCCACGAATAATTTACGCTGGAAAGACTGTCAAACCAGCGCTTAGCCAAGCCTTTCAATTTTGGCAACGAATAGAAAATTTTATGACGGTCAGTCCATCCATATATTTGTGCAGTCTCATTTATCTTACACAACCAACTTTTCATAGACTGATCTTTTGTCTGAGGATTAAAATCTGGTATAACATTTTGAGCTCCATGCGTAAATGTACCAAGCGACTCAGTATGATTCCGATTACTAAGCATGTCCACTAATTTCCCGAGTAAAAAATTTTCTTTTGAAGAATCTGAAGCGTTCAAAGAGTTTTCGAATCTTGTAGACGTCGCAAATTGTCTTCTGCCGTCGGTTCTAGATTTCTCATATTGCGTGTTACTAGACCTAGGTTCTGGAGTTTGACATATCCTGGTATTTCGCTTGAAATGATCAGCTGATGAATCCAATCCACTAGATCCGCTACGCAGCCTATACCTCTGAGGGCTTATTGATATTCTACTGCTGTTAGATCGATGAAGATCTCGACGATGATTTAAAATATCATCTGATCGGTGTGATTGAGGATTCTGCTGGCTTCGAGAAATGCAACGAATGTACGGTGAGTCAGGTGAGCATCTACCGGTCTCATCAACGCGGTAGTTCCTGGAGAATGATCGTGAACGATTTCGGCTTCCTCGTGAGCGCCTACGGTCACCATTAGAACCTTGCGAAAGAGTAGATGATCTCCGTTTGCGTCTTTCACTATCATCTGGTTTACGCGTCCGCAAACGACTTCGATCAGGCGGCGGAACTGAGGGTGTACCTCCTGAACTCATCCTGGCTGGATTAGATTGATTCGGGAAGAGGAATGTGTAAATTAATCTGAAAAATTCATCATACACTTATAGAATCATCATACATCATATCAATATAACATCATATTAATATACCATCATAAACAATATATGTTAAATAAAAGAGATTATGGATTCCGAAACAGAAAAACATTAAAAATGTACCTCGGACTTCACTTCAGTAAACAAAATGGTCTATGGTTTTTCATACAGTTAAATTATTGTCCAATATGTAGTTTTGTTACGTCCATCCGTCAATGAGATCAACTTGAGTCTGCAATAATGATAAGTGTTTCATGGCACGGAATAAGTCATAACTGATTTCCTGTCATAGAATGTACACTTTATATTAGAATAATGTCGATTTTAAAACATTTGTAAAGAAACTACTTAACTAAAACAAATAATTTTGAGTTTAGGTATACAAGGGTTCATTTCAATATGGTAAGTAATATTATCTTGCTAAGATGATTATAATTGTGACACCACCGACTAAGTCAACTTAACATTCTCAGTTAATATAAGACTATAGTTTTACAAATAAAACTAAAATAATTGAAACATGATTTTTTATAAAACTAGTAAGTAGTTAAAGTTTTCTGTTCTTATTTTTGTTTTAGTCTAAAAATTTATTCATATAGGAAATACATCTTAATATGACGTTACATAAATATAAAATAAGGTATTTTATATTTTCTCTCATGTACTATTGGAGTACTATCAATGTCAGCGATACCAACAAAGAAAACTAGACATAATTACTATCACAGCTAATACATTAAACAGTTGAACTATATCAGATATATAATATTTTCAAATCGAATACAACATCTAAAAAGATTTTTAACCCATTGACCACCAGAGTTGCTGGTATTTTTATTTTCTTATACTTGTAGACCAGGTTACCTTGAATTTTATTCACATATCAGGATTTTTTAAATAGATTACATCCAAAATAATTGCACTGTCTGATATCATTTCAGGCTCCGGTGTAATAAATCAATTTAGCTAAGGTGACCATTCAAATCTTAGGCACTTAAAGGGCTAAAATGTGTCTTAATTAATTCATTTATTTTCTGTTAATTTCAGGCCCAAAGTCCATAAAAATATATAAAATACAATACATATAGTGTTGATTTTCATTAAAGTATCTACTAAGGAGCTGGACACTTTCAGCCTCTCTACTTCATCTGTACTTCACAACGTCATACAAAGTTGAGCGGGGATACCAATCATAATTTCTCATATCAACATCTGTTTACCTCTTGCATTTACCTAACATATCTCCATGTAAGGTTATTCTTCAAAAGATAAAACAAAATAAACTCTTCCATATTATTATAAACTTGTCCAGTCCATAGCAAAATTGCCAGCGCTAGGGCATACTAAAACATCAGAGTACTTGTAAGGTCACACTCAGTGTAACGAAATGGTTACCTTAATTGTTGGTAAATCTATACATATAAGACAGCGAATAATACACAAGAATTACATTTACATTAGATTACCATAATGTAGTGATAATTTATCAAACAAATCATGACTAAGTTGGCAACAGCATTTTGTTTTATTATCACTTTTAGTTAGTATTATGTTTCAAACAAAGAAGAACACAATATTTTTAAATGTAGTGCATAGGTTTTACCCAAACAGGGTACAAACAATGTATTTTAAATATCCTCAGAAACCCTTAAGACAGGATACATAATAGATAGTGTTTCATTGTTCTAAGTACCTTTATGCTTAGAGCCTCTCTCTACACAACTTTTCTTGCGTAAATTCAATCATTTATAAAGTAGGTAGAAACTCTTCTCCTATTACTGTATTACAAATTTGTGCAACTTACCAAATTGACACGTCACTTTACCTTGCGGATATCACATAGATACACGTAGGATTGTTTGCCACTTCTGAACTATAAATTAAATGCCTTTTTCATACTATAATCGTTTATTCAAGTTCAAATAAAAGCTCTTTTTCACAATTCTTCATAGACCGCCCTTCGTTCCCTCGCGTTAGCTGTCAGATTGACAGCTATCGCTGCGTTCGAAAATCCAACATTAGCACACAGTTAACAATATAGATAGGACGTTTCAATGTGCCACACGATAAGAAGAAGATTTGCCTAAGTTGTTCCTAATTACAATTGATTTTTTTTAATCAATAGACGTTCTAATGTAATGTTTTTTTAAGTAGTCAATGTAATTAGTTTATTAATCAGTGCAATGTATTCAATTTTATGGACATCACGTCTGAAAGAAAACCATTTATTAATTTATAATACGATACAAGAAGTTCGTGGAACTGTTAGACGAGTAGGTACTTTTATTCTATACGCAAATTTAGAAAATGTTTCTAGGTTTTTCTTGATTTACTGTTCAATGGATCATTATTTATTCTTCTTCTTGTAACCGTGTAGAACAACTTTACTTGTATAAGTGTAAGACGGCAGTGACCTGGTGTTGTATTTAGCATCACCTTATTATTTATTGCTTGCTGTTCAGTTCTATGAGTAAAAAAGTATTTTTCAGGTAATTGTGTCATAAAAACACCCTCTATATTGGTACTTATAAATGCGTTATACGTATATTTAACAAGGAAAACAGATTAACTTAATTACTCCAACAATCTCGAATTCAAAACGAGGGTTCTCCTCAAACTGACGTATTCAGACTTGAGACCAATTCATGTTCCCCGAAGTTGATTGCGAGTTGTAAATTGTGTACTTACATTTCACTTAAATACATTTTATAATATATAGGAGTTGGTACGGTTGTGGTTGACTACAGACACGGTCTTAACCTGGATGGGTTTGACTGTAAAGGCATTTATTGTATCTCGACCTATACGAAGATATCCATGCCTCAGGAGTGGGGACGCTAGGGGTTGTCAACAAACAATAAATTAACTAGTAGGAAATCATATTACCGATAAAATTTGTGACGAAAGATGATTTGTTTGTTCTTAATTTGAAGAAGACCTGGTAAGATTCCGATTTCGTACGCCTTTGAAATCAGAATTTGAATCGTAATTTCGACGAACGTCTTTGTATTTTGAATTGGAGCCCGAGTGGATTTTTGATGAGCTCAGGCAAGAAAATAATGCCAAAGCTTAACTTTACTATTGTATATTTATTCACTATTTATGTATATTTATGAAAACGTTTCAAAATTAAAAGTATTTATTGCATATACAAAAGTGGTAAGTTCAAAACTTTTGAGTTTGATAGAAATTTAGACATTTTGTAAGCCTTCATAAAAGAAATAACGCCCCTAACAAGGATTGTGGGAATTGCAATATAAAATAGGAATTCTGTATTATGGGAATTATTGATACATATACGAGCAATTTATTGATAACTATACGATCAATTTATTGATACAATAATACCAAACAAATATGCTCGAACCCACGACCTTCAGATCAGTTGTCAAGACAAGAGCGCCAATCACTAGCCACCGGTTCAGTTAAAAAAATAGCAACCAAAAAATAAATTTAAACAAAGTAAATCTTTTTCTTTTCTATTTGGAATTCCATATCTATGAAGGACTCTTCTCTTCTGTCAATATCTAGTGAAAAGAGGTTAGCAAGTGGGAGAATCCTCAATAAAAAAAATGGCGAAACGCCAATGTCAAGTAAAGTCACGGCATGGCTCTAAGGGTGATGGGTACTTAAAGACGCTCCAGCTTCCATGTGGTGCTGCTGGAACTCGGAAAACATACCTGTCTCTCGAGTTAATCCTCTCCTTATGACCGGTTATCACTGAATCTGATAAACAGCTATTTCCCCATCACAAAAATAACGTTAAAACTATTCTGAAACGGAAATATTTGAAAAATTTTCTCAGCAGACACACGTCTGGTGACACCGCTTATCACTGAATCTGAATCACAGCTATTTCCCCATCACAAAAATAACGTTAAAACTATTCTAAAAATTAGCTCAGCAGACGTGTTCTCTGTAAAGAGTCTCGACCACCAACCCTTGTAAATCTTACTTGGGGCGTTGAAATATTGCATAACGACAACAGTTTTTATCCACGATTACAGATTACGTAATGATCAACTAACGCAACTAACTAGATTATAATGGCTGACATAATATAATTCCTTGTCGAAAAGATAAGGCCTCAGAAGCCTCTCCTTCATTCGCTTGATGCGATATTACGTTCTGATAAATACATATACATATGTGGCTAAGCGGTATTGACTTCGACCTCCTAACCAGAGGTCATGGGTTCAAATCCTGGCCAGTGCACCAATGAGTTTTTCGAAACTTACGTGCATTTTCATACCGACTGCTTTAACGGTGAAGGAAAACATCGTGAGGAAACCTGCACATCTGATTTCTAGATGTGTATGATGGTCGCGTTGCACACGCCCGTAGGTGTAAATCTAAATGCCCTACATGTGACCGCGGGTGATGCTAAGTGCAACACTAGGCAACCGCCGTCTATACCTTGTGGATAGAACGGTTAAATGTGCCACACGATAAGAAGAAGAAGAATACATATTTGATAGATTTATAGCTACAGATGGAAGCTTAAATGTTAAGATAATACAATTGGCCGTAGTTATGCCATAACGATCCAAATCACTTCAAAGTAAGTAACGAATAATGTACTTCATATGAGTGACATAAAGTGCATTATCCCTTAATTACTTTAAAGTCAGTTGGATCGTCATGTCTGTCTGTCTGTCTGTCCGTCCGTATGTCACAGCCACTATTAGAATTTATACTATTGAAATTTGGTAAGTAGATGTATTCTGTGAACCGCATTAAGATTTTCACACAAAAATAGAAAAAAAAACAATAAATTTTGGGGGTTCCCCATACTTAGAACTGAAACTCAATTTTTTTTTCATCAAACCCATACGTGTGGGGTATCTATGGATAGGTCTTCAAAAATGATATTGAGGTTTCTAAAATAATTTTTTTCTAAACTGAATAGTTTGCGCGAGAGACACTTCCAAAGTGGTAAAATGTGTGTCCCCCACCCTGTAACTTCTAAAATAAGAGAATGATAAAACTTAAAAAAAAATGATGTACATTACCATGCAAACTTCCACCGAAAATCGGTTTGAACGAGATCTAGTAAGTAGTTTTTTTTTCAATACGTCATAAATCGTAAACCGCAATTTACCTTTCATTCAAGTTACAATGAACTACAAGAACTTTTATGTTATGTTACTTGCTGCTACGGAACCCTTGATGGGCGAGTCCGACTCGCACTTGGCCGCTTTTATTATTACAGAAAATTACCATTTTTTTTTTTGTAATTACAATATTATACATTTCAAGAATACGAACTAATGGTGAAAATTCGGTTACTATAAAAAACACCCACAATCAAAATATTGACGTTAGAAACTTAAAATACTAGTTACTACTACTACTACTACTGTCTCCTCGACAGTAGTGACGACAGCACTGAAAATATATAGAAATAGGTTGTTAAAGGTTTTGTATGGAAAATGAAATTTTCAGTGGGTTCGCCAGATACTTTATATACAGGTGTTGAAAAAGTTAATTTGAAATTTTAGGGAGTTACTCAGAACCAAGTATAGATACAGGAAAAATATTTTAAAAAATTCGGTCTTAAATTTTTTTTTTTCAGATTTCCGTACTATACCTACCTGAATAGTTAATCAAGACTTTGTATGGAAAACTGAAAAAGTTGTAGATCTGATTTTATAAATGTTTTTCCTGTATCTATACTTGATTCTGAGTAACCCCTTCAAATTTTAAACGCACTTTTTTGACATCCTGTATATAAATCTTGAAAGCCTTGATACAGGGTGTAACAAAACAGTTCCACAAATAATTATAATAAAACTTACAACTCATCAATTTATATGAAAATTCAAATTTTTTTGGTAAAACGTTTCATTCAACTGAATTCCAAGTTACGGGTCCTATAATAGCAAAGTGGTGGAGCAATTTGAACCTCACTCTAACGGGATTTCAAAGTTTCAAGACAAACTATAACGAGATAACTTTAAAACCAAGACTGTTCAGTTGACTGATTTCATTTCAATTCAAATATCAAATTAAATTTCAATTAAATTATGATTTAAGATTGTAAGATTTAACCCAAATAAGTATTTACTCCGCATACTGTCATTTTTTTATATATCGGCTGGCTACAATTTTTTTACGCGGATAACACACTGCTCCGGTGTGCGGTTTTACGTCACAATTTCCATAGTAAAAAACCGCTGCACCGCACACCGGAGCAGATTCTGGAGTAATGTGTTATCCGCCTTAACATTTGAAATGTTCTCAGTTGTTATTATTACTCAATACTCAACATCTTTATTGCATTTAATATTGTTTATAAAGGTGGACATAAAATATAGACAGTACAACATGGACCCAGTTTAATAATAATAATAATGATAAAACTTTATTTAAACTTCTTAAGCCTTAATTACAGCTTATCTTAGCTTAAAATATTTTACTTATGTTAATATGATACATGAAGGCTAATGCACATCTTTGTGGGCATGGTCTTGAAAAAGATATTTTAATATCTTGTGTTTCAAGACATACTGCTCCGAATAATTAATTTACAATGTTAAGCCTAAGGGGCAATTACAATAAATATTTTATTAAACAAATTCTG
This sequence comes from Coleophora deauratella, assembly GCA_958295455.1. Lineage (NCBI taxonomy): Eukaryota > Metazoa > Arthropoda > Insecta > Lepidoptera > Coleophoridae > Coleophora > Coleophora deauratella. Next base: position 2,970,737 of record OY282409.1, on the reverse strand, counting down.
TATTTCTGTTAGCTTAGTACACATTGCCATGATTTTAGGTAACAAAGAAGATTCATTTTAGAATACACTATAAATACAAATAATTAGGATTCTAACCAGGTTTAGAATGAATACATTCATATATGGTTTTTGTGTGTGGGTGTGTGTGGGTGTGTGTGGTGTGTGTGTGTGTGTGTGTGTGTGTGTGTGTGTGTGTGTGTGTGTGTGTGTGTGTGTGTGTGTGTGTGTGTGTGTGTGTGGCAGTGAGTATGATTGTGTCTAGAACTGAAATTCTGACGGGGTTCAAGTCATCCCCCTTGCCCTACGACTGGGTCTTGGGATCGGTTTAGGTAGTAAATTACCACAAGGGGGATGCAATTTCTTTACTGTTAAAGTTACTAATAAGTATGGGAAAAAAAATATTTGCTTAAAACTGCAATTTCCAAAAACTTAAGTTTGGGTGACTAAAATATCCTCAGTTTCTTCATAGTTTAGTTGCAGCAAATACGATGAAAGAGAGAATTTGCACTCATTTCTTGTTTTCTCATATAGGTTGATAGACGGGGTAATTGAGTTATATAAGTAAGGCCCAAGAAAATTAGAGTGTCTTTTAAAGGCATCACTGTTCTGCCGTGCTTACGATAAGGGCAGTAAGTATATTTATAATAGCAGTAACTTCACCCATTTCGTCATTTAATTATGTAAGAACAAATAAATAAGACAGATAAATGATAACGCAGTATAAAAATATAGAATCTGAGCAACACGTTTCAAAAATTGTATTTAAAATAATCTAAGAAAACAATTCGAAAAATGCAAAAATGTGACGAAAAGTCGAAAGTGTGTTTCTCAGACTTACTGCTCTTATCGTAAGCACGGCAGTGTTGAAGGAGACATATTGGCATGGTTTGTCCTTCCTTCGTTTAGGTTTTAGTAAATTTGGATCATATGGCATATTTTTATGCTGGTATAATATAATGTTTAAAATATAAAGTTGTCTGACAGTAAGTACGCTACATTCCCTGTACAGGACAGCAGTGGGATATCTGTAAGGTTTATGATGTATGACTTTTAGAACTGCACGCTGTGCTCTTTCCAGCATCAACATATTGGATTTGTGTGTGCCACCCCAGGCAGAGACACAGTAACCTAAGATCGACTGACACGGGGATATACAGGGTGTTAAAAAAAGTGCGTTTGAAATTTTAAGGTGTTACTCAGAATCAAGTATAGAATCCAGGAAAAATATTGAAAAAAACCGCTGTTCATTTTTTTTCAGTTTTTCATACAACTTCTTGATTCACTATTCAGATTTAGTATGAGAATCTGAAAAAAAAATTTAAAGAGCGGATTTTTTTAATATTTTTCCTGGGTTGTATACTTGATTCTGAGTAACCCCTTAAAATTTCAAACGCACTTTTTTAACACCCTGTATATCCCCGTGTCAGTCGATCTTAGGTTACTGTGTCTCTGCCTGGGGTGGCACACACAAATCCAATATGTTGATGCTGGAAAGAGCACAGCGTGCAGTTCTAAAAGTCATACATCATAAACCTTACAGATATCCCACTGCTGTCCTGTACAGGGAATGTAGCGTACTTACTGTCAGACAACTTTATATTTTAAACATTATATTATACCAGCATAAAAATATGCCATATGATCCAAATTTACTAAAACCTAAACGAAGGAAGGACAAACCATGCCAATATGTCTCCTTCAACACTGCCGTGCTTACGATAAGAGCAGTAAGTCTGAGAAACACACTTTCGACTTTTCGTCACATTTTTGCATTTTTCGAATTGTTTTCTTAGATTATTTTAAATACAATTTTTGAAACGTGTTGCTGAGATTCTATATTTTTATACTGCGTTATCATTTATCTGTCTTATTTATTTGTTCTTACATAATTAAATGACGAAATGGGTGAAGTTACTGCTATTATAAATATACTTACTGCCCTTATCGTAAGCACGGCAGAACAGTGATGCCTTTAAAAGACACTCTAATTTTCTTGGGCCTTACTTATATAACTCAATTACCCCGTCTATCAACCTATATGAGAAAACAAGAAATGAGTGCAAATTCTCTCTTTCATCGTATTTGCTGCAACTAAACTATGAAGAAACTGAGGATATTTTAGTCACCCAAACTTAAGTTTTTGGAAATTGCAGTTTTAAGCAAATATTTTTTTCCCATACTTATTAGTAACTTTAACAGTAAAGAAATTGCATCCCCCTTGTGGTAATTTACTACCTAAACCGATCCCAAGACCCAGTCGTAGGGCAAGGGGGATGACTTGAACCCCGTCAGAATTTCAGTTCTAGACACAATCATACTCACTGCCACACACACACACACACACACACACACACACACACACACACACACACACACACACACACACACACACACACACACACACACACACACACACACACACACACACCCACACACACCCACACACAAAAACCATATATGAATGTATTCATTCTAAACCTGGTTAGAATCCTAATTATTTGTATTTATAGTGTATTCTAAAATGAATCTTCTTTGTTACCTAAAATCATGGCAATGTGTACTAAGCTAACAGAAATACAGAATTTGTTTAATAAAATATTTATTGTAATTGCCCCTTAGGCTTAACATTGTAAATTAATTATTCGGAGCAGTATGTCTTGAAACACAAGATATTAAAATATCTTTTTCAAGACCATGCCCACAAAGATGTGCATTAGCCTTCATGTATCACATTAACATAAGTAAAATATTTTAAGCTAAGATAAGCTGTAATTTAGGCTTAAGAAGTTTAAATAAAGTTTTATTATTATTATTAAACTGGGTCCATGTTGTACTGTCTATATTTTATGTCCACCTTTATAAACAATATGGACACGGGGATATACAGGGTGTTAAAAAAAGTGCGTTTGAAATTTTAAGGTGTTACTCAGAATCAAGTATAGAATCCAGGAAAAATATTGAAAAAAACCGCTGTTCATTTTTTTTCAGTTTTTCATACAACTTCTTGATTCACTATTCAGATTTAGTATGAGAATCTGAAAAAAAATATTTAAAGAGCGGATTTTTTTAATATTTTTCCTGGGTTGTATACTTGATTCTGAGTAACCCCTTAAAATTTCAAACGCACTTTTTTAACACCCTGTATATAGGGTGACTTTAAATTAGTTCTTGATACGAAAGGCTATGAATTTACTCATGATAACAAACAACTTTCCCTAAGAAACCCATAGTCAAATCGCAAAAAAAAATTTGGTCCCTCCATACAAATCGATCAACTGACCGGCCAAATTAGTATGAAGAGTCCAAAAATTTTTTTGCGATTTGACTATGGGTTCCTTAGGGAAAGTTGTTTGATATCATGAGCACATTCATAGATTTTTGTATCAAGAACTAATTTAAAGTCACCCTATATATAGTTTTTAATAAATCTTTAGAAGCCACATCTCTAAGTTTCCTAAACACAGCTATAAGTTTCCTTACTCTACCAGTTAAGATTCTGTTGTGGTGATGCCAGTTTAGTTCTTCATCAAGACGGATACCTAAGTATTTGTAGTTGCTGGTTCTTTCGATTAGAGGACAGTCACAGTTTATACCCGTTGCAGCTTCAATATGGGACAAGGTTTTATGTGCTCTTATCTTTATTGTTGATGGAATTACTGACTTTTTTAAGGTAAAGGTAACAAAGTTTGTTTAACTGACATTTAGAGTCAAGAGGTTTTGAGCCAGCCTTTGAGTGATTACATTAAGTCCTACTTCTGCGGCTTTGTTTGGGCACAGCAATATTGGAAGAGACGAGGATAGATATGTGTTATTACCCTTTACTGCATCAATCATCATGCTAATGCTAACATAATGTGATGCGGAAAGTGGAAGAGGGCTTCCGGAACTCCTCAATAATGTGACAGGGATAAGCTATCTTATCAAAGCTGGTAAATGGCTACCGCCTGGGTCTGGGCATCTGGTGACATCAGTATCTTGAGGGCTGAGATAAAATGTCTTGGCATGAGGTATACTAGATACCAGTAATCGCGCTGTCCATATCACACCCGCCAGACCGCAGCATGCTGCAATTTATCAATAAACTTGTCAGATATTGCGTAAAAGATTAAATAACTAACAAAATTATAGAATAGTATTTAAAAAAGGAATAACTCAAAAACCACTTAACCGATTTTCATTAAACATAGCCAAGAACGACTGCGATGTAACTTGTTTAACTATAATAAAAAAACTGCATTTAATTCTCTTCACCCATTTGAGAGCTAGGCTTATAACATCTCTCTTTTGCGTGGGGGGATCAAAAAATACTAGTACAACCAAATATCCAAAAAATACCCGTTTTTTATATTATACAGAAAAAATACAATATAAAAAAAATCCGATCTACAACTTTTTTTTCAGTTTCCCATACTAAATCTAAATAGGGAATCAAGAATTTGTATAGGAAACTGAAAAATGTTGTAGATCGGCTTTTTATATTTTTCCCGTATTTTGATTCCATGAGTAACCTCTTAAAATTTCAAACGCACCTTTTTTAACATCCAAATAGCGAAACATAAGATTTTAAGCAAATAAAACGTTACAATGTACGAATTTCGTGTCTGTACAAATCTTCCCGACATTTTCGGCACACATCCGAGAACATTAATTTAACCTTCCGCCCGCCGTATGTACGTAATGTGCAGTTAAGTTTGCAGTTTGCGCGTTTGTGGATATAAATTTTTATGTGTTTTATTTACTTGATAGCGACCTTACGCAAATTCGTTTTGAATCTACAATTCTAAATAAGGGTGTGAGAATACTGTATGTTATCTGTGTGGTACTTATGAAACATTTTATTATTTAAGTACTTATCTTCTCGAAAGGGGTAACATTATTGGAGTCCTAGATAGCGTAGAACAGTGTTTTTCAACCTGTGGGTCGCGACCCCCCGGGGGTCGCGGAGCTTTTCTCAAGGGGTCGCAGGTAAAAGAAAATGTAAGTGTTTGTAGGTCCTACACTGCAATGAAATATTACAATAAGATTTCAGTGAGAAGGCTGGGTCTGTTAAGTTTTTAACAATTTGTAAAGACGCGGTTCTATATTGGAGTCGTTAATAAGTAATTCATTTTTTAATTGAAGAAAATTATACATGAAGTCTTATAATTTTGTATTTTTATGATACTAGTGGGGGTCGCAAGATTTTTTTTTTACTTGTAAACGGGTCGAATATTAAAAAGGGTTGAAAAACACTGGATTAGATAAAACAAACAAAAAAATCCTTTCAGACTTCTTAGTACTTTTATTACTAAATAACCTTATCAAATTTAAAAACAGTTGAATATCCATTTTCATAAAATCTAGGGATCAATAGGAATCGAATAACACTTTGCGCTTCAAAATTCATAAAGCCGCTTAGCTACAGATAGTAGAAATAAAAGTGACATGCACCTGACAACTTCATTTTAGAAGTCAGATAAATACCTATACTGGGATTTAACATGACTTATTTCTCATGTGTGTTAGGTAAAAAATATGTTAAATGGTTTCTACACGTGACCGATCTTACCACTGTGCGTATTACAGCATTTATACGAGTATTTAGAATTTTCCTATAAAATAACAATAAAACCATTTGTAATACAGTCTTATTTGGTCGGTCGTAACGTAACTGACTTTTTATTGAGCATTTTATATGCGCGTAATTGTCGGCGATAAATAAAGTTTATTTACGGCATTTTTATTCCAGACTTATTGGTTTGGGTTTATAATGTTTTGGGTTTTACAAGTTTATTTCAAACCAAATATAGATTTTCTAGAGCACGAGTCACCAATAGCGGACCGCGCTCCGGATTCGGAACCGCCAACCTATTTTCTGCGGACCTTCAACCTTCAAATTAACTTACGCAATTTTTTTAACTGTGGAAATCAAGCTGTATAATTTTACAGAGAACAACGTTAAATTAGTGTCAAATCCCATACATTGTTTGACAGCTCGACCTGCACAGTTAAAAAACTGCGTTATACGATACTTGAGTACGTAATTTATAATTTCCCTCGTTTTGTCTTTGCTGTCTCAGCTGCTGTACAAAAGTAGGACCGGACCGCGACGGTCATTTTATTTCCTAAAACGGACCCCAAATGAAACTAATTGGTGACCCGTGTTCTAGAGAATCAGGTGATTCGGATAACTTGAATTTTTTTTAAACAGGTGTACTGTACAACACTTAGTGACTTTTTAGCTCCACCTAGTGTTTTGAATTTTTATCTCATCTCACTAATATTATAAATGCGAAAGTATAAATGTTTGTTTATTCCACTTTCACGCCGAAAAATACTGAACAGATTTGGATAAAATTTTATTTATATTTAACATTTTATTTCTATCTTGACCCAATTCTGAAGTCTACGCAGATGAAATCGCGGGCGGAAGCTAGTTTGTTATAAAGATAAAGCTCTATAGCCGTATCCGATGTCGCTACCGCAAGGTTTGTTGTCGAAACGACCTTTACCACATTATGAAACAAATTGGCTATTCTATTACTGAATATACACAAAGAACCATTTTTAATACACACATTCAATTATAACATTACTCAAAAACTACGAAGCTGATTTTATTGTAATTTGGCATAATGATACTTTATCATTACTACTAAACATCCAAACTTTTTCATCTCGGTTTCATGAAGGGTTCCCACAGGAAAACGACAACACCGTATCTCTCAATTTATGAAGATATAAAACCTTAACTTTTTGAAAAGGCGTGTCGATTACGGTACTTTCGTATCATTCGTACTATTGGTCCTGGAAATTCAAAGGGATCCCGAGGAAAAAGCTGGAAACTGTATCTAAGTATTAAGGTGAAACCTTCACTCTTAGATTAGGCGAATCAAAGGTATATTCAGTTAATATTCTTGACCCAGAATTGTCAAGGGCTGTCCCGAGGGAACTGACGGGATCCTCTTTTTAGATGAGATATGTCTACAGAGTTTTGCGGTGTAGGTAGCTGTAGAATACCGAAAATATACGTATAACGTAGTGAAGCTGAAATAAGCAAAGCAAACTGCGTTTGTAAATGGTATTTTTATTTCGTTCCTAACTATTTAAGTGTAGGACAATATTTATCAAGTGGTGGTATACAGGGTGTTGTAATGGCGTAGGCATTATCCTGGACTTGTTCTTCAACTTTTTCTTTAAGTACCTAATATAGGCGGCTGAAGAACTTCGTAAGCTGGAGTTGGCCATCAGCCTCACATCTTACCACTATCCAAACTTGGACCCTGTGTGTGGGGATGACCTAACCTTCCCTAGCTATAAGAAGAGATCCATGCCCCAGTAGTGTTAGTTATGAACATAAATTCTATGCAATTATATTTTAGCAAAACATATGAACTATTGTGAAAACCCTAACACTAACGCGTACGAAGTCGCGGGCACCAGCTAGTAAAATAAATATTGGCGAAAAAGTCTGCAAAAAAAATCTGCTATACAGGCTGTAACAAAAAGGTGTGCTGATACCTACTTTAAGGTGGGCCTCTACTCATCAAACCACATCAACTTTGGTTCTACAACTTTGTTGAAATCACAAAAAATGGACTTTTTATACAAATCGATCAACTGGCGAGCCAAGTTTATATGAAGTCATTTTTTTTTGTGATTTCTACAAAGTTGTAGAACAAAAGTTGTTCAGTTTAATGAGTAAAAGCCCACCTTGAACCTTTTTTTTATTACAACCTGTATATTTGCTATTTCTTAGACTTCAATTTTTTTTTACTATGTGTACATAAAATATTCCTAATCCAATTACATAATAGATATATCAATTTAGATATTTTCAAATTTGGTATCGATAAACAATCAATTCAAATTCAAAATCGTTTTCATTAACTTGGCGCTCTTAAAATACCAAAATGACGTTTTTTTGAACACTAATGACGTAAAACGCAAGTTAATATTTTTATTATCTTTACACGATCCGATACCCCCTGTGGACTATAGGGTTTAAGGGGCTGGTTTAAAGGAAACTCGTTCTCAGGTTTAGGCTATAATAAAGGTAAAAAGATACATATACATATAAACACAACCACCACTTACTATACTAGAAAAAGAACTGCCAAAGTACGTCATAGCAATTTCGAATTTGCTTACTTCTACTTTAAATATGTACAAAAACTATTTATAATGAGCTGCCAGTCTCGCAGGACTGGAAGCCAACCTTTGTCGTCGACACCCCCAACATACAAGGTGTTAACAAATTAGTTGGTATTACTTAAACGGGGGCTTCTACTAGTGAAACTGAACAACTTTCACCAAGGAACCCATAGCCAATTAATACCAACTAATTTGTTAACACCTTGTATATAGCACACCATATACTATCGTATCTTAATATACAATATCAATCGATCAAAAACCCTATATTACTGAGTCTTAGCTAAATATTTCTTGCGGTAGACAGTATCTGCTCTCAATATCGGCAATATGACGCCATGACATCTGGGGCTTCGGGCGGGTGTGCCTGGAGGTTTCTAGATAGATTGCTAGATATCTATACCACATTATTAAGATTTTTCGTCTACAGTCTTTATACTATGTGGCGCGGCCACCATCGACTATAAGCTTCATTTTAAATCAGTACCTAGATACTACAGTACGTCTACTATTTAGTACTTTATAGAAAAAAATAGTACTTAATTACTTTAAGAGTTATCGTTTGTTTTTGGTGGCCGAGCCACAAAGTATGCTTTCCCGCGCGGCCACCTTCAGATCTAAGTAAGTACTAGATATTATTCAATTTTATGAATTAGGAATAAATCTACGCAAAAAGTACCTCACAGAATATCAAAATTTATGTAATGAATCATCAAGGAACGTCATAAATTCAATAGGTAAAAATTATAGAACGACTGACTCGGTGGCTAAGTGGTTAGCGATCCTGACCTCTGATCCGAGAGTCGTGGGTTCGACCCCCACACAGGGCAAACTTTTCTGTGAAGAGCAGAATTGTTTGCTCTGAGTCTGGGTGTATAATATCTATATATGTATGTATTAAAATGTATATGTGTATGTAATATCAGTGTCTGGTTCCCAAGATACAGGAAATCCTAGTTTGGGGCCAGATGACCGTATGTGATTTGTCCCGGATATTATTATTATAGAACTAAAGTGCCTTAAGAAATTATTATAGCAATTGAATCGATTATTTTGGGAAGGGCACTAGTCCACATTTTTTCGAAATCGAGTTAAGTATGTAGCAACACTTTACGTTAAGAGACGCGTGTTTTCGCCGAGAACGGCTTTAATCCAACTAATATTCTTTGAAATATTCCACTGTCATTTTCTGCGTTTTATGACATATTTTGTGCCTATAAATGAAAAAAAATGGAAGATATAAAGAAACTGATTGTTCACATTCCATCAGAATTTCAGGAAGTGGTCGTGGCTCAGTGCGGCTTGCGTGGTCTCGTCGATCATGCAGGTTAACTGACTACAGACACGATCATAACCTGGATGGGTTTGAAATGAAATGAAATGAAATGAATATTTATTTGCCTGTTAGTGGCGTTTATCTCGACCGTTTCCGGGCTTCGCAAGGCACGTTAAGCCGTTGGTGCCGGCTGCTATCGCTAGATGGCAGTTGTTAAGCCATGTCGGAGGCCTTATAGGCGGCTTGAAAACTTGTGACACTGGGGTTGGCCACTAGCCCCACAACCTCCACCAATCCGGACTTGGTACCCATATGTGGAGTATGGCCTAACCTCCCCGAGTAATGGGAAGAGACCCGTGCCCCTGCAGTGGGGACGTAATGGGTTGTTTACAACATCAGGAATTTATAATCAGATTACTAACTGACCCAATATTGAAGAAGATGCTCCGTAACAAAAAAAAACACATTAAAAAAATAAATATTGACAAGATATAGGTTTTTATAACAATAAAGTCCAGTGTTTTATAAAAATTATGTAGTTTCTTATTTAATAATTCTTGTAAATTTTGGGAAGGGCACAAGTCCAGCACCTTGTTTTGTCATTTTCTGTCACTTTCAATAAGTAAAAACTCAAACAAGAACTCGGGCGCTATTGTGATATATAGATCTATAAATTTTCATAAATTATTTTGCACCTTCAATAGACTTTTTTTTCAACAGAAGGTTTTTTGTGTCTCCTGTCAAATTTAGTCTAATGGACATGTGCTCTTCCCAAAATAATCGATTCAATTAGATTTTCTCAGATACCATAATATATGCTGTACATAATGTTGTTTGCAGTTCATTTGTTCTCATTTTATAACAAATCGAATCGTACGAGTTGTTGCAAACTACTATATATCCTATAATATAAGTTCTACATAAAAGCTTGTTGATCATACTCGTAAGGTAGTAAGCCTGATGCAATATTGTTGTGAATTCATAAGAAAGAACAATTGCTATAATAATTTCTTAAGGCACTTTACTCACTTTAGTTCTATGATATTTACTTATTGCATTTATGACGTTCCTCGATTATTCATTGCATAAATTTTGATATTTTTGTAAGGTACTATTTGTGTAGATTTATTTCTAATTCATAAAATTGAATAATATCTAGTACTTACTTAGATCTGAAGGTGGCCGCGCGGGAAAGCATACCAAAAACAAACGATAACTCTTAAAGTAATTAAGTACTATTTTTTTCTATAAAGTACTAAATAGTAGACTTACTGTAGCATCTACTGATTTAAAATGAAGCTTATAGTCGATGGTGGCCGCGCCACATAGTACGACACCTTATACTGTTCACAACACCAAACACGTGGTAGGTAAGCCAAACTTCCAAACTATGCGAAAGTAACTCTGTTTGTCTGACTGTCTGTTACGTTTTCACGCCTAAACCGTTGAACCAATTTTGATGAATTTTGGTATAGAGGTAGATGGTGGATGGATGGAACTTTGTAAAAAAATATAAGTGCATTACTTTTAACAGTACTTTTTGCCGCGAAAACAAATCTTGAAAGAAGTGAAATAGGAGATGAAAGTTTGTGTAAGGAACAAATAATTACTAAAGTTATGGATATAAAATATAAAAATTCATCATAGTTTATATTTGGAACGCAAACGAAGTCGCGGGCACCAACTCGTAAAAAATAATTACGTAAGTACTTATTGTTTGTGAATAACTGAATAGTCAACAAGGATAAGTGCTGGGAAATATATCGCTGTGGGTAAGCTTTATCCTTCCTTTAAAAACTCCTCAATGTGATGAGTCCTTTTCTGCCAACGGTATGGTTCTCTATGATTGCCGTCTTTGCTTTGTCCAATCTCTAATTCGTCTTTCCTGGAACCGGTCATTCACAATTCCTCAGACCATTTGGTTATAAGCTTGATCACCTAACAGTTACACTATATAGGGTGCATAAAGATCACCCTAAAATGTTTAACAGGGTGTTCTAACTATGTATAGTGAATTCACATTTTTTTTTCCTTTTCATACAAATCGATCAGCCAATCGATCAGTAAACTTTTTTGAGGATTCAGTTCCTTGGCAGAAGATTGTTTCATTTACTCAGACTATAAATAGAAAAATGAATGGAAATGAAATTTTGTATTATGTGTTGTTTATTACAATAAAGTATATAAGGTGCTACTTTATTAGTGCCCGATATTTTAGTCAGTGCTTCTACTCCTGATTTTGATCAACTTTCCCCAAGGAACCCATAGACGAATCTCAAAAAAAAATTTGGACTCTTCCTTAATACTAATTTAGCCGCTTGGCGATATTCGACTAAAATATTTGACTAAAATATCGGAGTAGCACTAAGGTGCTACTCCGATATTTTAGTCTTATTGAATTGAATGAATGGATCACACAGCTTAGTACAAATAAACACTATATTGTCTATATATAACTTCTATCCTCTCTCTAAGATTTATCTTACTAACTAGGTAGTTATTTATTAGCACTAATTTTGATTTTGATTTGATTTCCACCTTACTATATATGTAGGTAGTTCTGCCCTTCAGTTCATCAAAACTATTGGCATTGAGAAAATAATATTGGTCACAATGAATCTGCCCAGGTCGCAGTGATCTATTTGGGCCCTCCATCCATCTTATTCTAGTTCTGATATCTCAAAGTACAGACAGCCACAAACACCGTAAGATTGAACTACTAGCTTTATCAAAACGAGAACCATCGGGTTATAAAGAAACCATATATTTAACAATGGATGGAAAACAGACACCTACCAGTTGGAAATTGCGATAGATGGTGTTTCAAAGCAAAGTGCGAATTACGTTTTAAAACTAAGGGGTTCAGATATCTCTGTGGGCCAGTGTACATTTAGGTAATTTCTCTAAAAATTCGATATTTTTTTCGCAGCCTTCTCGCTAATAGCTTCTGTAGCAATTTAATTTTATCTAAATTGTTTCTTTTTTTAATGGCATCTTTCTTGTTCATGTCAGCCTTAATTACTTTCTGCTCCAGTACTACAATTCAGCTCTAGTTATATAAATAACAAAATAGCGAAAGATATTAGGAAATTACATTTTAGTTTGTTTAAAAATAAAATGAAATAATATTTATTAGATAAATGCTTTTTTTATAATATTAATGAATTTTTGAATAATAAGACAAACTGCTTTAATATTGTGTGATTTTATATTTTTTGACATGATAATATAATTTTTTATTTTATTTTTTACAACAATTGATCTATATGAATGAATTATTTATTAATTAAGTTATTGATATGTTAATATTATTATTGTTTATTATCAATATTATTCGGTGATTTATTTGACATGATGTTATGTAAAATTAGTATTGCCCTAATAGGGTAGAATATAGAGCACAATTTTATTACTATGTTCCACCATCTCTGATACCTATATTCACAAATAAATGAATTTGTATTTTTTATTTTATTTTAGACACTTCCTTGTGAGATTTTGAAACACAACTATTGCTTTTTTTTAAAGATAACAAGAGTACAATGGCATAGGTACCTGATCAAAACTGGTTACTGCTACTTATTTGCAAGGTTTTTTAATGCTTTGCCAATCCCTCAAAATCCTTTCAATCACTTATTGAAGAGTCACTTACAGAAGCTAAAGTAAGTCTACGTCCCGCCGCCAATCATCAATGTCAATAGCATTAATGAGTTAATTAACTCATTTTCCCATTGCGCTAGGGGAATTTCGGTAAGTACGTTTCGTTTTTCGGCATCATCATAACTTACCAGCAGGAAAACCTTTAAAAGCCATGGAAAAACCTCGGAGAGGAGCTTTTTGGAACGATACAAATCTGAAACTCCCAATACAAAGATATTACAGTTTGAAACCTTGTACAGTGTTTCTCACCGGTCTGTAGTTCGACTGTTTTTTTTTAAAGTAGGTTTCACGTGGTGTTTCATATCTATGTTAGATGAAACTTGGTTCAAAGTATTCCGAGGAATTCGGTTTTACTTTCGGGCATGGTACAACTTTTTTGTATTTTCTTATTCAAAGAGAATATTATATGATTTTTTAGGAGAATTGTGTAGTTTATTTGGAAAAAGTTGCTCAGTCACATGAGTAGCATATTCCCAGTGACATCGACTAAATAACCACCCTGTATATTATGACACATGGGGGTAGTTATACTTTAGCGCCGCTCACCCATCAGTCGTAAACCACCGCTCTCCGCTGACGCTGCGGATTATGACCCAGATTCGATTCCCGACGAGGGCACTTCAAAGTGCAGTATGTCGACAACTCAACGACTCGACGACGGGTATATCGTTCGGTTTTATTGCTTTCAAGTTGACTGCAGAATTGATGGTGTTATATAGTATTATAACTAGGTATAATAATAATATCTGGGACAAATCACACACGGTCATCTAGCCCCAAACTAGGATTCCCTGTATCTTGGGAACCAGGTACTGATATACATACACATATACTTTTTAAATACATACATATATAGATATAATACACCCAGACTCAGACCAAACAATTCTGCTTATCACAGAAAAGTTTGCTCTGTGTGGGGATCGAACCCACGACTCTCGGATCAGAGGTCAGGATCGCTAACCACTTAGCCACCGAGTCAACTTGTAAATTACAAACTGAAATGACTTAGATTTCCTGTATGATTCACATTCACGTTCTTTTTCATTTATTTCACGTCACAAATCCAAAATAATACATATCGGGTAATTAATATAATAATATGTTAGTAGTGATGTGACCGTCCATCTTTTTTTAGTTTGTAACGTCAAATAATGAAATAAACAAAATGTTAAATGTTAAACATTTATATAAAAAATTATGACCACGCTGAATACGTTAAAAACAACTGACTTCAATCGCAACAACTCCAATTTTGCTAAGTTTTTGTTGATTTTCTCAAAAACCGCTGAATCGATTTCGATAAAATTTATATGGGACCACCTGTAAAGTATACCCTTTTAAACAAAAAAAGAATTTTCCAAATCGGTTTAGGCGTCTTCGAGTAATCGGTGAATATACATAAAAAAAACATTCCGACGAATTGAGAACCTCCTCCTTTTTTTGAAGTCGGTTAATGACATGATGTACATACAGTTTGTATCGACTCTGTATCTGATTTAATGCAAAAGTTAGTACGACTTTGCTGAAAACGAATAAAAAATGTTGTGTCCTCTCCTCACAATACTGGCAAAAAAGATGATGAATTTGTATAAAAAGCCCAACAAAAAATTATATAATTGACCACGCTGAATACGTTAAAAACAACCGACTTCAATCGTAGCAACTCCAATTTTGCTATGTTTTTGTTGATTTTCTCAAAAACCGCTGAATCGATTTCGATAAAATTAATATGGGACCACCTGTGAAGTATACCCTTTCAAACAAAAAAAGAATTTTTGAAATCGGTTCAGGCGCCTTCGAGTAATCGGTGAACATACATAAAAAAAACATTCCGACGAATTGAGAACCTCCTCCTTTTCTTGAAGTCGGTTAATGACATGATGTACATACAGTTTGTATCGACTCTGTATCTGATTTAATGCAAAAGTTAGTACGACTTTGCTGAAAACTAATAAAAAATGTTGTGTCCTCTCCTCACAATACTGGCAAAAAAGATGATGAATTTGTATAAAAAGCCCAACAAAAAATTATAAAATATAAATGCTGATTCAAAAGGAGTCTCAAACTTTTCGATAACTTGGTTGAGGTTAGGGAAAGGGAGTTTCAGATTGAAATTCGTCGAAAAAGCATAATGACAACATTGACTTCCCATTTTCACAGGTCAATGTCGCTCGTGCCGGGAAGACTAATGAAAAGACATAAGGTTTTTTTTTCGCTGGGTAACCTCTCTCGACACGCGGCGTGAATGCGTGATATAGTGAAAATGAGCCGACAGATTTTCTGTGCCAACTGACGTTACAATGACATCCTGCGATTCCTGCGTTCTTCTTCTTATCGTGTGGCACATTTAAATGTTCTTCGTTTCTTTAAAAGTCATCTCCCATACAGTTGGTTGCCGAGACTGTCTTCTGTATTTGAACCAAATGCATGTCTGTTGAGTTTATTATATTAACAATAAGTTAATTTACCAAAAAAGTTTAAGGTTAATTATACAAAAAATTAAACAAACTAATAGTCGCTAGATATAACAAAAATTACTTTAGAATGTCTACTGTAACTAGGTTTA
Organism: Coleophora deauratella; assembly: GCA_958295455.1. NCBI lineage: Eukaryota > Metazoa > Arthropoda > Insecta > Lepidoptera > Coleophoridae > Coleophora > Coleophora deauratella. The sequence continues at coordinate 2,955,099 of OY282409.1, read as the reverse complement.
TTAAAAATCTGTATCTCTGGATACAGAACCCTTACCCGGACGACCTATGATAAAATAAAATTAAAAATTATAAATATATAATAATATCCGGAACAAATCACACACGGCCATCTGGCTCCAAATTAGGATTCCCTGTATCTTGGGAACCAGAGACTGGTATACATACATACACATATACATTTAAATACATACATATATAGATACTAGTTTTCCGCACGCGGCTTCGCCCGCGTAGAAATCGCACAAAAAACGCACCAACTATGAGGTCGTATAAAGTGCGTTTCAACAAATAGTTCCTATGCCGTTATGTTGACTCCCCTGTCTATCAACGACATCAACACACGAAGACGCTTCTACCGATTTTGTTAGTGTGTGTCTGCATTCTATGAAGTTTGCCCTGTGTAAGAATCGAACCCACGACTCTCGGATCAGAAGTCAGGATCGCTAACCACTTAGCCACCGAGTCAGTCATAATAAGCAAAATTATTTAGCAATTTTTACTTTTTTTAAATAAATTCAACGTTATTTTTGTGATGGAAAAATAACTTTTAATCATCTTACAGGATTTTTTTATAGATTAGAGCTTGACCCGGTATTTTTATTTTAAACTTGGATTAACGTTTTTATTTATACGATATTTTCTTTCATCTGCACTGTATGTTTTAGGAATCCATAATCATTTTACGTTCAATGTCCGTTTCGAATTTTAGTTAGTACGTTAAAATCTGATCCATACTGTAGATTGTCTTGCAAATGCGCATCATCGTTTTATCATGTAGCACAATTGGCCATAGTTATGCCATAACGATCCAACTTATTTAACTTACTTTCAATCAGTTGGATCGTTATAACAAAACTACAGCCAATTAAACCGTGTTATCACAAGGGACAGATGGCGCTTGCTGAGTTTTACAATTAGCATCACTCATGCAGAACATGCGTATAGATTAGCTTCCCGTACTTTATTGGGTTTACTTTAATTATAATTGACCACGCTGAATACGTAAAAACAACCGACTTCAATCGCAATAACTTCAATTTTGATGTTTTTGTTGATTTTCTCAAAAACCGCTGAATCGATTTCGATAAAATTTATATGGAACCACCTGTGAAGTAAACCCTTTTAAACAAAAAAGAATTTTCAAAATCGGTTCAGGCGTCTTCGAGTAATCGGTGAACATACATAAAATATATATATATATATATATATATATATATATATATATATATATATATATATATGCTACTTTATTAGTGCCCGATATTTTATTCAGTGCTTCTACTCCTGATTCTGATCAACTTTCCCCACGGAACCCATAGTCAAATCGCAAAAAAATTTTTGGGCTCTTCATACTAATTTGGCCGCTCGGCCGATCAATTTTTATGAATACTCCAAAAAATTTTTTTCGATTTGACTATGGGTTTCTTGGGGAAAGTTGATCAGAATCAGGAGTAGGAGCACTGACTAAAATATCGGGCACTAATAAAGTAGCACCTTATATATTCCGACGAATTCCGACGAATTGAGAACCTCCTCCTTTTTTTGAAGTCGGTTAAAAAGTACTTACTTACTGAATCTTCCTACTCTACAATATTCGAAGCCGTTGATTTTATTAATAGATAAAAAAAGAACATATTTTTCCCTAGTTAAATATTTATCATTTACACCGCACTCTGCTCCAGTGCAAATCGGATAAACGTCGGTAATCCAATTTGACGCATCGTTTGAGGGAAGCGAACATCTGCAATACTGCCCCCATAAGAAATAAGGCCGCAAAGTATACGGAAATCCCATATAATTTGCGGCCTTCTCTCTTATGAGTGCAGAATAGCCTCCAAGTAACTGATGGTACCGTTAGCGAAACAAATTGAAGGAAATCTGTTCTGCTGTCTCTTCTGGTAGAGAATGCCGCGGTTTACAGTGTAAAACAGACATTTATGAATAAATAAATACCTAAAGGTGCAGGGCAAATCAAACACGGTCATCTGGCTCCGAAATAGGATTGAATATTGATTGCCATTGTTTTGTATGTAAGTAAATTCGTAACTGTGGCATTAAATATACGTACTTTCTGACGGACCAATCGCATGCTTGGTTTTATTGTTTAGCTTATCATTAGTAAGGGTTCCTTGTAAAATCTGGAATATCTAGTTCGTTCTATTATATCTATTTTCTATAATATAAATGTATTTGCTAAGCCCTTGTCATTATTGTATACACAGGTGTAACAAAATAGAGATTAGGATCTAATTGAGGCAAAAGCTAAACGATATTCTATTCTATTATATTCTAAGCTAAATAGAAACTCATCATACTAAAACACTTTTGTTCAATGACTTAACTGAATTTTTTTGGACTCTTTGGTCAGCTATTTGGCCAATTTTGTGTGGAAAGTCATTTTTTTTTAGATTTCAACAAATTCTGAGAACAAAAGTTGTCCAGTATTGTATAGTAGAAGCATCAGTTAATGAGTCCTACGCGCGATGGTTCTTAGCTTTGATTTGGTAAAAATCGTTTCAGTGTATAAAGAGCTTTTCGAATTATTGTCTATTTTTAATGTCAGAGTTGGTATTTTATTCTATTTCTCCATCGTCAGGTGGATTATTTATTACTCGCTGCCTAGCCGAGCGACCTTAATCCTATAATCTTATTGGATGCAGCTCGAGTTGCATTCATCGCATTGAATTTCTTATTCGTTTTATTTTCAGTTAATGTCAGTTCGACTTAAATTGGTAGGGGTTAAAATTATTTAATTTCTTTCTCTTTCAGCACCTGTACAAACACTTCTAAATTCTGAAAGAGTAACTGAGACGTGCGCTACGCTCTTGTGCAAAATTAACGTATCGTATAACTCGGTCGTCGAAATTCTTACATTAAAAATTTGTGTCAAATTATTAAAGTAAGATTAGACGAAATTTCAGATTCTGAAGACAGAAATGATGTGTTCTCTTCACAATTAAAAACCTGTCATCTTATGATTCGTGGCCTTTAGTACCCTGGAAGAGCCGACACAATCCTAGTATCTCAAAAAATTTACATAAAGAAAAATTTAGTAATCCTACTTCAAAACTTTCCAATTATATAAGTAGATGGCCTTTATGTGTGTGTGTTGTGTATGTATTGGTGTCGATTCGGTGTTTACGATTAAACTTATTTGACAGGACTTAATTTAAGCATCCTATCGCTGTCCTTTCGATACAGAGAGAAAAAGGCAAAACACATAAATTAAGTTTAGTACTGTCAAATAACTTGAATCGTGAAAACCAAATCGACACCATTCTCAAAGTTTTTATGTGGTCTACTACTCAAGTTGTAATGTTGAGGATAATTAATTCACGTAAGTATTAAAGCTTATAAGTAGATATATCATTTGGTATTATAGCTTCATCGAGTAGACATTGACACAATCATTGCCTATTTAAACATGGAAATTTCATACTCCAATAACAAATATGTAAATTCCTGTAATCTGGATAGGATTCGTTATATTTTTTGTGATAAAGTTTAATAACTGTAATAAGGAGAATCCTATCTAAAAAGTTCTTAAGTTTTAAAGATACATAAAAACTGCATTCGTATCTGTACAATTTTATTGAAAGACTGAAAAAAAAAATAGTTGAAAATGTACGGTAACAACGAAGAAACGATACCTCTTATAAGAATACAGGTAAGTTTAAACCGTTCGAGTTCGTATACGCTTAAGTAGTTAGTTTAGACTTAGTTAATTTCTAAAAGACCCTAGGACTCGAGCATGAAGGATTCCGTACCATCCTACAAGAAACGCCAAAAGCAAGTCTCTTGTATGGTGACCCGTTTTATTTTTTTGCGACTATAGCAATAAAAACTCTGTGAGCATTTCAAGCGTCTACCATTATTGAGATCGAGAAAAAAGTTAAAGGAAAAACACGTTTCTAGTACGGGAGCTCCCTTTAATTTTTAATTTATTTTTATTACTTGTTGTTATAGTGGCAACAGAAATACTCTGTCACATACTCTGTGAAAATAGCTAGTGGTCAAAACCAGTGTCAGAAGTTTTCAAGTCACCTAAAAGGCCTCCGGAATGGCTTAACGATTGCAATCTAGTGGTATCAGTCGGCACCAACGGCTTAACGTGTCTTGCAAAGCGAGAAACGGTCGAGATAAAATCCACTATCGAACAGTGAAACCCTCCATACATACATATATTTAATTTTCTTAATAATTACTTTCCAAAACATCACGAAAATCTTTAATTAATTTACCTAAATATCTACTAACTTAATAATTTTCATAAGCTTCTTTTTTTCAATTATGTACCGAAGTTTGAACTGATAAAATTCAGACAAAATGGAAATTTAGGTATTCATAATTACACCAAATGAATTTTGGTGACCTCGGGATCTATTCTTATGTAAAATTTAACGGAGATATTCTTAATCTTTACTAATATTATGAATGGCAAAGTGAGGTTTTGTTTTTTTTTGTCTTTGTGGAGCCACTGACTTTTTTTTTTAATTGATGGGTTTATGGATTTTTTTAGGTAAATTTGTTCAAATTTCATACGTGGAAGATACAACAATGACTTTGCCATTACGTTATTTGACAATCTGTCAATAAGTAACTCAACTCGGTATAGAATTATGTATATAACTTCGTTCCTACTACTAGTTACATAATTAGGTATTATACATTTCTACTGCTAGAGTAAGAATGGCTTCGGATATGAAGTGTAATTAAATGATATGATTTAACCATAAAGCCCATTATGAGTTCGATGAAACTTAAGGCTTTTTGGATCTAAAACTTATACCAATGGAATATCAGACGCTCAATCTATCACATTCTAAAACACTTTCCGTAAATTACATTTTCTTAAAAGGATTGTTCCTCGGTTGTTTCTGGCGCAATCCAGGAACATTCCCATTTCAATCCAGGAAATTTTCACCTGACATGAAGCCGCCAAGTACTTTTATTGTTATGGAAGTAAAAAGAACTTGTTTGATACCATGACTGGTTTAAAACTCGTAAATTTCAAGCATTAAAAATGAGAATGTAAACAACCATGCAGGAAAATTATAAACTATTGCCTAAGTACGTACGCAGGTACTGGAATTTTTGAAAAAGTAAATAGTTTGGACAGTTTTAACTATTTTTTTCTATCTGGATTTTTATCAAATTATTTATGCACGACGATTATTTAACTATTTGCATGTTCATTTGCATAAATGCAATATTTAGAAGTTTCACTGAATATTTTTCTGGCAATACCTACCTAATTTAATTTTCACTTACAATTAAGGTAAGTGACCCAAATAAGGCCTACCTTATTTTTATCTTGACGTAATTAGTAGGTTTTTAAGAAAAACTTACTCATCTTTCGAAATATTAATCTTTATTTATTAAACTTTAAATTAAATATAGTTGAAACGTTAAAAAAACAAAAATCAGACTTCTGTGAATCAAAATAATAAAAAAAGTAATTTAGGCTTTATTGGGAGACCCATGCCGCAATGAGGCCTTTCATAATAAAAGAAAGAAAAAACAATCATTAAACTTCAGTTACTAAAACATATCAACGTAACATTATTTAAATTTAGTAAGATCCTTTAATAATCATATTTGAGCGTTATAATCAGTCTTGATAATCGTCTCAACATATTATCCTTCTTTTCTTCATTTTCTTCAAGCAATCTCCTGAACAGTATTTTTTTTTATCAGCAGGGGTTAAGCCAACACACAGCTCATGATACCTACCAAATATTACAAGCAAGGCATTGCCGCATGTCATCCATTCGATATTATTTGCACTTATATTATTTTGATAGGCCTTATTTGGACCTGTCGTATGTGTAAGAAAAAAAATATTACAGAAAATACACTGAAAAAATGGCGTACAAATGGTTATGTAGGGGTTACTAAACTTTTAAACTAAATAACACACAAAAAAAATCTCGGCATGCGTGCAAAAATATCAAAATACTTACATCATTATCTGTAGAAATTTTATAAAACAGGCGTATTCTCCGCGTCCCGTCTGTTTTCGACTACTTGTTCTGACATACTTGTGGTAAGCGGCGCTCGCTATTCTTGTATGAGTCAGATAAATCCTCACGCACACCACTGTAAACTTTCGCAGTTATTTGAAACGTCTAAGCGGGAAATTTGAAACCTAGGCCTTATTGGGGCATAGGCTTTATTTGGGTCTCTTACCTTAGATATAATTTTTAATAAGTTCTCACTCAGTAGGATATACAGTATTATACAGGGTGTAACAAAATTGGTGTACGACCCGTTAACTGGGGATTCTACTCATCGTACTAAACAAATTTTGTTCTACGACTTTGCTCAAATCGCAAAAAAAAATTGGACTCTCCATACAAAAATGGCAAAACAGATGATCAATTTGTATGAAATGTCCAAAAATTTTTTTGTGATTTGAGTAAAGTCGTAAAACAAAAGTTGTTCAGTACGATGAGTAGAATCCCCAGTTAACGGGTCCTCCACCAATTTTGTCACAACCTGTATAAAGCAGAGAAAACCGAGCTTGAAAATGTTCAATAGAAAATACTTCGATAGAAGTATCGCATTAATGTTTGGTCTAGAGATTCTATTCGATAAAATCTCGGAAATACGTTTCAGTGAGTTTTTATCTGAAATTGATCACGTGGATAAATGGGCAGTATATAAAATATATAAGTCCGGTTCCCACCGGACAGTCCGGTTTTCCTTATGTCCGGTCAAGAAAACCTTAGTTAACCGGACATAAGATTTTACATTTTATTGTAATTTGGTAATTTTGTTAAATTAATAAAAATAAAAAAACTTGTCCAGGTTTTTTGCACCACACCTGGCAACCCTATATACAGGATGTAACAAATTTGTTACACCCTGTATATCAATGGTGCATATATGTATATGTAGTTCAGTAGGTTAGTAATCAATCTCTGGAAGGAAATCTTGGAAATTGATGGACAGCATGGCATCTCGCAATCAATCCTTGGAGATCACGCGATCGTTAAGTGCCTACGCAGCACGCACTTAACCCAATTGAGTGCATAAATAAACTAACTATTCAACAGTTGGTAATCGATGATGCTTTTGTTGCTATCTGCTATCTGCGTCTGTCGTCGGTGAAAGCATAAAAGTTAGTACTCATGCATGATTCATGCATGATGGTCTAACCAGGTCATGGTCGAACCAGTTTTCCTAAAAATCAAAAACTCAACTTCATATCAAAGCTACTACATCAATGGTACTGTAGCAGAGGCCGACTCGTTTGCGCCAGATAAATCTCTGTGAGGTTTTTGTTGTGCAAAACTATAACCTTTAACTGTGTACTATTTTTTAAGTATTGGATATTAAATAAATAAGAAAATAATAAATATGAGTACAATGTATTTTACGTCAAAGGCCAAAGTAAAAAAGCTTTCCAATACACTTTCATGAGAGTATTTTTTGCCCTGAAATTTATTATAATTTTATTAATTGTGAAAGGGACATACCCTTGTCAGGTAAATCTTACCTTAGTTTTGGAACGGATAACACATACATATATACTTGTATACATTCGAGAAACATAACCAAGTGGTAATTTGAATTATTATTGCACTGCAGAATACAATTTTATTCATGTCTTAGACGTTAAAAATGTTCAAAATCCGGTTTGCAGTAAAATCGTTTGATGTTTTCAATTCCTTTTCTTTGTCACGGTTAATTTCTAGAATTTTTTTGTACCCATAAAAAGCAAGAATTGAGAAGCGCAAAAAAAGCAAACTAAACAAAACACATTGAGTACCTAGTTCTTAAATTATCCTTAACAAAGTTTTCCTCTTCGATAACAAACATAAAGGAAGCTGAGGATAAAGTAGAAGACGGAGAAATAACAAATCTTAACTTGTATCTGTGTTATGATAAGGTCAAAACAGAAAGATTTGCTAATGAAACATATTTATACATTTTTCTTATTTGATGCGAAAGTCTCAATCTCAAAATTGTCCTGATTTTAACATTATTGATGGTTTTATCACATATTAATGCAATGTATTCGTAATGAAAACTACAGAAGTAATTTAGGATTAAATTTACCAATCACTGGGATTTGTAACTCCATTCTAGCTGATCCTCTTTCGGATACAGCTAGGAAACTTTCTGATTTAGTTGTTAAGAGAAATTAGTTCTATGAGTGTTTATTTTGTGTAATTTAATCGGGGCGGGATAATCGCATCAGCGACAAAGCCCTTTCCTATGAAGAATTTAAAAAACCATGGATAACCATTATAGTTATTACACCTATTTCACCACAAACCATTCAAAAATGCCCTTTCTTTAAAAGAAATGGACTATTCAACATATTTTCTCCTTTTCCACAGGCCGAGGAGGGTGCGAGCCGAACCTCCGAAGGCGAGGATAATGATGGCAGCGAAGTCAACGCTGGTTCCTCCCGAGTCCTCTCGGCAGCCACGTCCAGGGAGGATGATGATGACTCCAGTAACAACGCCAGCTCGGAGAGCAAGAGTCCTGGCCAAAGGTGAGGGTTTCAGTTTAGGTTACTTCATAGTTCTATTCTACCTTTTTGTATTTTCGACGGAATGTAAAGAAGCTGAGGATTTTCCCGAAATCAAATTAAATAATACTTGAACTACAGGCTGTTAAAAAATGTGCGTTTGAAAGTTTAAGGGGTTGCTTAGAATGAAGTATAGAATATAGGCAAAATGTTGAAAAATCCGCTGTTCAAATTTTTTTTTTCAGATTTCCATACAAATTCTTGATTCACTATTCAGATTTAATACAGGAATCTGAAAATATATTTGAAGAGCGGATTTTTTCACTATTTTTCTGTATTCGATACTAAGTAGATTCTGAGTAACCCTCTAAATTTCAAACGCATTTTTTTAACACCTGTATATAAGGTACCTACCTAATTGCCACATGGTTTCGTGTCGTAAGGATGACAAAATCTACTACAAATCGTTACTCTATCGATCTCGGTCGTGAAATGACAAATGACACAAAGAAATGAGATGATTTGCGTAAAAAAAGTTCTTCTTCGACGTTATTTTCTGGATGGCCTCGCGTTTACTTTAAATTAAATAATAACCTATACAGATTGTAAAAAGATCTCTACCAAACACATAAACAGGGTCTTCTACTAATTATACTGAACGACGTTCTCAATGAAACCCATACAAATTTTCAATTTATTTATGGACTTTTCTTACAAATCGGTCAGCTGTTCGACTAACTGTATTGGAAGTCGATTTTTTTTTTGAAAATTCTGTATGGTTTCCTAGCAAAAAAATGTTCAGTATGATAACTTAATGAGTCACATGATGAGATGGGATGAGACACAAGCCTCCGTTTAAGTTTCTCCGAGATATCTTTCTCACCTTGTATTATTTTCTGTTGCTTATTTTCAACCTAATCCACCGATATCTCCTGACAAGGACATTATCGTTTGAACAGTTATAAAAAATGTACGTGTCCCTGCTACCTGATATTGTAATATATCTTGGCATATAACGAATGAAAACCTATTCTATTGATTTATTATTCTAGAACACGGGTCAGCCAGCGACACTGAATTTATTATTAAACTAGTATCCAGGTTATGTTACCTGTGAAGGAACCTTTTCATCGATCGGTATATTTTATTTATGACCTAATTATTTTGCGATAGGTCTACGTATTTATTTTTGGATAGGTCGGTGATTAATTTGGCAAAATTTGCATAATCGCAATCCCATTAACTACACTCCCCAGGTTCCCTAAGTCAGTTCGCGAATTAAAAAAAAAATGTTGAGCGATCTGCTATTACGTTCAACATGTAAGAGAAGTTTTTTTCGCAAATTGTTTATCTTTTGGTTCCTTAGGGAACGATGTTCTAGTTTATGAGTAGAGACCCTTTTTTTAAGAGAACTATAATTTTGCATTACGTGTTGTATTTTCTTGAAGGCTTCCAGATACATTATTAGGTAATTGATCGTTATTTGGTAGCATTTGGAGAACTTAGGTCATGAATTTTCCGATAGAGGTTTAAAATAATGGTAGTACTATGATAAATCCTAAGATGAAATCTATACATGAAAATTTAAATATGGAGAACATGGTCGTTTTCATATACTTGAAAAACAAAATTAATCGTGACTTCTATTTCTCCTTAGAATTCTGAACAACTTTCATTAATCAGCTGTTTCATTGAGATGTTGCCAAGGATTGAACAATACAAGGAGAAGCGGAAAAATCTTGTCTATTTTCATGAAACGATCCAATCCATTTGCGAACCGCTACACAGTACACACCACTGGAGCCTTTTAGATTTTTTGTAAAATTTTCATTTAAAGAGCTTTTACAATATGCTTTCTTAAATCTTCAAAGCTCATTTGCCTAAAATAACTTAACTGTTTTAAGCAACAGAAAGGTTTTTAGAGACCCGTACTGTAAGGGTATCAATCAATGGTACTAACGTTTAAGGGCGTCACACACTAGCGCTATAATATACTGTGCTATAAAATCCGCCACACTCACAAGTCGAGTGGGGTGACCGCGAAATTAGAAGCCTCATGCTAGAATTGCCGTCCATGAGTGTGGCGGTTTTTATAGCACAGTATAGCGCTAGTGTGTGACGCTCTTTCAGCCTACGCTGTCTGTCTAGCCTTAGTATCTTTTGCCGCAATAGGAAGCAGGTTGGAATCAGGGTTCACATGATTGGTGTAGGACCCGTTAACTGGGGATTGTACGCATCGTACTGAACAACTTTTGTTGTACGACTTTGCTCAAATCGCAAAAAAAATTTTGGACTCTCAATACAAATTGATCATCTGTTTTGCCATTTTTGTATGGAGGATCCAAAATTTTTTTTTGCGATTTGAGCAAAGTTGAAGAACAAAAGTTGTTCAGTACGATAAGTAGAATCCCCAGTTACCGGGTCCTACACCAATTTTGTTTATCAATTGATATATATCGGATATATATCATGATATGTATGCTTGATATATATCAATATTGATATTTATATTTTCCTAGCTTCTAAGAGCTGATTCTTAAGAATGAATGTGACAAATCCAAAGAATAAAGGTATGATTGTAACAATAATAAATAAATGAGTTTAATTTAATTAACTATCTTTAAATTAGCAAAAATAAAATATACATTTTAGATTCAGTTGTTTCGAAAAAACATATCAGAGTATAAAATTTGAATGTGATTTTGATAAACATCTTGAAATTATCAAACACATACCTACATTTTAAATTCAGCTATTTCGAAAAAAACGTATTAGAGTAAGAAATTGAAATTAGTATGTAATTTTGATAAATATCAAAAATATTATATCAAAAATATCTGATATTTTGATATTTATTATAAATGTCGGATATTTACGAACCCTGGTTGGAATACATAATAATTAATAAGTAGGTATATAATTATTGCGGATATACCTATATGTATCGACAAGTAATTAAAAGATAGTGGGGTACATACAAAAATAAACGAGTTATTTTTCAACTTTTTCTGTTTAGTATTTGCTCTATATCGTTAAAACGGTAATACACACAATTTTCATATTTTATAAGGTGCACACCCTAAAGTAAACAACAAATACCGAAACCTACGAAGTGTGAATGGTATCTTCCCGATTGTAACAATTATTTTCGTGAAATTACGGTTTGCATTCCTTAAGGCCGCTTATTTTTCGGATTTTCTTGTAATTATACATTCATAAAATAATAGATACCGAGATCTAACATTGACAATACATTACACATATACAAGTATAATTGTATATTTCTTATTGTCTGGTACGAACATACCTAACCTCTGAAACGACCTTTTGAAGAATACTACATATTTATTTTAAAACTGTCGGAGAGCTAGCCACGGAAATAGGTATGCAATTTATAGAGCAACCAAATCCCCCTGGTTAGTATGTAATACTATCATTATTATTTAATCCGGGCACCTGGCAGCTGTTCAGCGGTGGGGGTGAGAGTGGTTGAGCAACAAAGATGATGTGATGATGATTGAAGGTATGCAGTTTATAGAGCTCTGGATTTGATGTGGTATTATAGCTCATTATGTATTTAATTCGAATATAGCATTACCAGGCGTTTTGGTTGGGGGAAAAGTAGTGCCAGATGACTTCCTAGGTTCGTGAAAAAGTACCAAAGTCGTCTCATTCATAGAGGTCTGGGCCTACACTTTTTAATTGGAGTAGACCTGCAATGCTATTAACATTGATGTTTCGCGCCGGGACTTAGATAAGATGGTGGTACCTAGCCAGGCAGGCTCAGGAAATGCCCTACCTTTAACTAAACCGAGTCTTCAAAGTTGGACCCCATCGGGAATCGAACCTGCGACCTCCTGATGTGAAGCGAGCGGACAAGCCACTACGCTACGAGGGCGGTTTCACCCTTTGATATGACGAAACACGATAAAATTTGACCTGGTAAATGAGACGACGACTTTGGCCTTTTTCATGCACCTTGGACGTCACCTGGCACTACATTTCCCCCAACCAAAACGCCTGGCAATGCTATATTCGAATTAAATACATAATGAGCTATAATACCACACCAAATCCAGAGCTCTATAAACTACATACCTTCAATCATCATCACATCATCTTTGTTGCTCAACCACTCTCACCCCCACCGCTGAACAACTGCCAGGTGCCCGGATTAAATAATAATGATAGTATGACATACTAACCAGGGGGATTTGGTTGCTCTATAAATTGCAAACCTATTTCCGTGGCTAGCTATTAGACCATGACCATGAGTGTCTGCATATTGGGATGTCTACTGAAATTCTGTACTTACTTAAAATTTTAGTGTCACCTTAGCAATGAGATTAAAACATTTTACTGCAAATTTATACAGGTTGCGTAGAAATATTATATTTTAAATTTTGTTTCTGCCCATGAAAAACAATGAATGAATGAATGAATGAATGAAAACACTTTATTATACAACAAAACAGGAAAATAAATAAAATAAACATTAAAAAAAAGTTATACAGGTAGGCGGTCTTATCGCTAAAGAGCGATCTCTTCCAGACAACCTTTAGGGGAAGTAAATCACGTAATAATATTATATAGGGTAGTGCGCAACAATATTTTTGTTGAAGAATAATTTTATTGCTTTATTACCTTTATAAGATTCTATATAAAACTACCAATTTGTTCCTTTTCAAGATATTGGAATTCTTAGTTTGTATCGGAGACGAGGTTCTATCGGGACCCTCATATAAAAACTCCCGCCATAAGAATGATACTCCAAAACTTGTAATTAGGTCACCGGAATAAAGACTCAAACTTGCTCGTGCAGTTCTCGCGGGGGGTACTATTGAGGTATCCGGGCAATAAATTTTAAGAGTCCCTTAAATTGGAATCGATTTTTCCCCATCAATGTTATAGCCTTAATAATTGGTACTAAAAATGTAACAAAGCAAAAGCTCTTTGTTAGCGATCGCGACCAACACCAAGAACTTATTGGTTTTATAATAGGGTATTTTACTCTATACAAGAAAAAATCTAAAACTGCTTATTTACTGTGGTATTTGTAATACGTAATCGATTTAATATGATTTCTGTACAATAGAATGAGAAAAAACATTTTATTTTTGATTTTCAAAAATCAAGTTTTTTAATCTGTTATTCAAATATCTAAAACGACAGCCGCCATGCTGGTTGTCAGGTGACGTCACAATAGTGGTAAACAATGACATTTTGTTCGCGATATGTGTCAAAATTTTAGTATAGAACTGTTTTGTTTACTCCTGAAATGACGTCACGACCTAAGCATCATGGCGGCTATTGTTTTCGCGCGCTAATTGGGAATGGTAATTTAAAATGTATTTTTGGGGTGCTTACAGGCTTCAAAAAAAAATTTTAAAAAAAATTTTTGACTTTTTCTCACCTAATGATCAATTTGAGATACTTTTCAAAAAATGGTGAAAACCCCTATTATTGTTAATTAATTTTAAAGTAAGGAAAAGCTTTTTAATTTTCGCTAATAAAGTAAGTTCTCTCATTTTTTTTTCACCTTTTCTGCTAAGATTAATTAAACAGATGTAACAAAATTGTGTAGAAAACTTTAATTGGGGATTATATTATACTCGTATTCATCAATTTGAACAACTTTTTTCCACGACTTTGCTCAAATCGCAATAAAAATTTGGTCTCTCTATACAAATGGCTAAACAGGTGATCAGTTTGTACGAAAATTCCAAATATTTATTTTATTTGAGTAGCATTAAATAACATAATCGACAACGCTGAACGCGTTAAAAACAACCGACTTCAATCGTAACAACTACACTTTTGCTATGTTTTTTGTTTTTGTTGATTTTTTCAAAAAGCGCTGAATCAATTTAGATCAAATTGATATGAGACCTCCACCGCTAAAGTAAGTACCTACCAAACAAAAAAGAATCATCAAAATCGATTCATAATTGGCGGAGTAATCGCGTAACATACATACAAAAAACATACAATCGAATTGAGAACCTCCTCCTTTTTTGTAGTCGGTAAAAACTTATTCAGAATCATTAGTAGAATCACCAGTTTTTTTACATCAATTTGACTTGTAAACATATATTGAAACTCCTTTTACATTTTAACATAGCGGAGTATTCTACTTTAATATGATAAATGTGAGGGTTTGTGGATGTTTATGTGTACGTTATTCAACCGGGTAAAAACGGCTGAACGGACCTAAATGAAATTAGGACGGACCTAAATTAAATTAGAACGGACCTAAATGAAATTAGAACGGACCTAAATGAAATTAGAACGGACCTAAATGAAATTAGAACGGACCTAAATGAAATTAGAACGGATCTAAATGAAATTAGGCAAACAGATAGTGTATAACCTAAATTAACATACAAGATGATCAAACTACTCCTATCAATTTATGTTAAAAATCATCGATTTGTCCGCAAAGACAAATCGCGGGAAGAAGCTAGTAATAAAATTTTAACACATCTTTCACATTGATGCCCCTATCTGAAATAAAGTAAATAGCATAAAGCGAAATAGTCATTTAAAAAAATAATAACATAGGTACATTAAAAAGTATAAATTTACTTAATTACATTTTGAAAAATCATATATTTTTTTTATTTTTTTTTTATTAAAAATTTGAGTGCGTTTGACTACATCTCACCTGATGGAAAGTGATGATGTAGTCGAGGGTGGTACACGCAAACTCAAATAATGCCTATTCACTCTCGCCTTGAAGATCCCCAAATTGTAGGAGTCCGGAAACACTGACGCAGGTAAGGAGTTCCACTCCTTCGCAGTTCGCATGATAAATGAGGAAGCATACCGCTTCGTGCGTAGGATTGGAATGTCAACTACAAAGGTGTGAAAAGCCTCCCTGCGCCTGGTTGACCGAAGGTGGAATGGAGCTGGGGGAATGAGGTCGTGTAGTTCTTGAGCGCAATCTCCGAAATGAATTCGATAAAAAACCGATAAGGAGGCTACTTTGCGGCGATGCTCCAGGCTTTGGAGCTTATTTAAAACAAGCTCATCGTCACCTATTAGTCTCCTGGCGCGTCGGTCGATAGCATCCAAGGCTTCAAGCTGGTAGCGGGCCGAACCATCCCACAGGTGCGAACAGTACTCCACACATGATCGGACCTGTGCTTGATAAAGTGTCTACTTTTTCGTCTCTTGTCATCCATTTACCTTTATACCTACTCTTTGAAGTATGCAAATATGTGGCTAGAAAACCAGCCAAGTATTTATTCTACAACATAGGTCTCCCGCATAGATTTCCATTCAACACGATTCTTAAGCACTTACAACCAGCGGCTTCGTGCATCATCAATATATTATAATTGGCAGGACCCATCCAACAGTACGTCTTTCGAGAGCCACAAAGATATCTGAATCCCCCGTAACAAACACCACGTATCACAAAAGATTGAACTAATAGCTTTAGCAAAACGAGAATCATTGGGTTTTAATTATAAGGATGGAATACATACATGGATGGAATACAGAGAAGACACCTACCAGTTGAAAATAGCGATAGATGGTGTTTCAAAGCAAAGTGCGAATTACGTTTTAAAACTTAGGGGTTCAGATATCTCTGTGGGCTCTGATCTGACAGTACACTACTGTACGTACATTTAAATGATCATGTAGCGACATCTGTCGGTGTCAGATTTATACTAAATCTAAAATGTATAGGAATGACCTTTTGTATGCATTTTATTTACTTTGAGGTTCTACGATCTCCACATTACCAGTTTAACTTATTATACCTAAGTTTAGCTACTATTAAACTATTATGTAAAAACATTCTATCTTACCTTACTTTCCTGACTCCCTAGATTGTTGAGCAAGATATCGCCATTTTCTTCAAACCAAAAACAGGAGGATATGTAAGTGGGCTTATGTAATGGATCCAACGCTTTGGAACCGCTTAGTCCTAGCGAGCACGATAACGCCTATTACGTAACTACTTGCGATCGCTATCAAGTGACAGTTAGAATTGCTTTAGTTTTTGTGTCTGAGAGATGTACCAACTTTTTCATGAATGTTTCCAGTTTTGTGAACATTTAAAAATAAGACATGAAAATGTTCCAGTTTTTCAAAGAATCATAGATAATTCGCATAAAAGTCTTCTCAAATGACCTTACAAAATTAATTTTGTTAATGAATTAGATAGACTTATATTCAGTCAAGTTTTTACTTAGCTAAATTAACCATAGTATTTAACAAAGTATTTTAATTTTCATATTAATTCATGCTAACTCCATTTTCATTAGTCACTTGAAAGAATATTTGCAAGACTCGTTACGTGATCGGTTCCCTCGCCTGACACAATAGGTGCAAATCAAAGTGAGGGTCAAGACATATCATTGTTTTTATATAGATTAATTTTTCAGTTGTGAACTGTGCAAAATCTAGTTTTGGCGAAAAAGAATCAATAATTATGCTTCATAAAAAGCGTTGAAAAATATACAGGGTTACTTTTGTACTCCAGCCAAAATTTTACTTCGCCTTCTCACATTTGAAAGTGATTAAAATAAGAAAAGCAAGCTATGTATCGAGTCTTGTAATAATAAGTAATTGGAGCACATCCTCAGTTTCAAAGTCAAGGTTTAGTTGAATTTCATGAGTGGCAGCCTCCGTTAATCTATTTTCCCTAGAAGTGAAAAAGTAACCCTGTCAAATTTTCTTACCTACAACAAATCTCAAGTCTTGACCCTAAATGTACGTATTGACACAAACCCGCACCGCTCGCTCGATAGCCAATGCATTGCTATGGACACACGTAATATGTCCGTTCTACAATCTAGCGGGCCGCTATTTTCTTCTAAGAATTGCATGTTATGTGTAAACTCTATTCACTATGCATAGAAAAACGTAAATGTCCAAATAATAACGTCAGATAGAATGGGAAAGGAAAGAATGGCGGTTACTCCACCGACAAGAGCCTAGCTCTTAAGATAAAGAAGAAGAATGGGAAAACCGAACCAATGTATGGAAATTTACTTTCTGTATGATTAGAAAAATATGCTGACGACTTCCATTGTTTACTTAGGTTACGTTTATATCTTATACTGTAATATATTCGATAATGCAATAGAGCACTTTAAAATTTGAAATAATAAAAATAAATGAGGCGCCGTTCTAATGGATAATCGATCTACAATCATGTGATGTGATTTAATCGTGCGATGAAATATTTCATACTATAATGCGCGAATTCGGTATATTCCTGTGGGAATATTCCCAAGAGACAGCGCTATACGTAATATAGAGTGATGTAACTATCTTGCAGGAATATTCCCGGGAACGGCACGCACATCAGTAAGCGCGACCCTCAAATTAGAATATTCGATAGAGAGATCAGTATGATGAATTGCATCGCATGCGTACGATTAAATCACATCGCATGATCGTACGACCGGTGGCTAATTAGAACCACTTTAGAATTAAAACTTCCAGAGCAAGTAGCCACAATGCCAAGTTTGATATTCTAAAGGCCTTAGTGCATTTGACGTGATTTTATGAATCACAATCGAAATTTGTATTACGAGTAAATCAGAAAATGAAAAAGCTAACTTTAATCATTGGAAGCTAATTTTTGATCGTCACTAGCGGTAGGTTCTTATTATGATATAATAAGCAGAAAGGGTGGGTATCTCTGCTTTATATGTATACCACCGAGCATTCTAGAAGGTAGGGCAAGTTCGATGACGCCAAGACTGGCATACAAAGCATTTCGTCAAAGTCCTTAATGATGAGTGGAAAACAAAACCCTTCTGGTGTTACAGATAGCCATAACAGCTTCAGACACTTTTTATAAATAATAAGCGTTGTCTTGATTAACATCAATCGTAAGGTCAGGCAATGCGATCTCATCGTATAAATGAATACAAGTGTATTGATTTCTACTGCATGTCCTAATTGACGATCGCACGATCAAATCAAATTAGTGTGAAATATTTCATCGTACGATGCAATTTCATCGCAAGATAGTACGACCAATAGCCAGTTAGCACAGTGCCTTAACTTTGCCATTTTATACAATAAAAAATACCACTGATGCACCGTTTCCACTTAATAATAACCCCACAGCTGTCATAATCTCACCACTACATCCACGTTCTTAAACAAACACTTTACACCCGTGTCCGTCCATTTATAGACGACCCATCGTCGCTTCGAGCCCGTCAAACTCCCAAAGATCAGAGAAACCTGGTTCAGAGAGTGAGAAACGCGGCCATAGGTGGAGGCATGTCCAGGCAGTCATGGCCTATTACCAGGCTCTCAGGAAAATAAAAAGGTTCGAATGGACCACGGTAACGAAGACCGAACTACCTGTCTATGTATGATACTTAAACGTTTTACGTTCCTATCGTTGTATGTGTATCAATTGTGTCACCTTTCTGTCTTTAGGTCTTTGGTATTTAACTTCGGGAATGATACTGAATTTGTGTGTTTACTTTTACTTGGTGTTTTTAATCTCTGACGCCTGAAAGGGTTTCTTTAGTCATAAAATGGAAGGATTTCGTTTCCTCAGAAATGTTATCACAAAACACTGAATTTCTTTTTTTTGTAGGTATTTCACTTACAAAGTTTGAGAAGTCAATTTTAAAAGGCAAAGGTTAATTGAAAAGTCAATTTTTAATCCGGACATTTCTTGAGGAAATATCTTCTGTTTCTTGATTTGGACAAATCAACCCTTTGAGGCTTTTAAGGACTAAAGTCACCAGGTATCTAAAATGTTTCCTTCAAATGAGTGTCTAGATCACTTGAACCTTCTATCACTGTTAGGGTTAACACGTGTTTTAATGTTTGTTCGTGTGCATTTGTAAGAACTTCAATCACTATACTATACTTATCTATACTATTACATAACTAATTTAGACAGATCTTTGAACCTTAGTCTCTTTGAGTCTAATAAAATTAGATGCAACATGCAACTAGATTTAGTTTAGAAATCTAACTGGTTTCATAGAAACTATTGATTAAAACTTGGCTCTTAAATACTATTATGGGACTGTTTTATTTTCTTTATTTCATTGTTATAGTTAAATTGCCATGCAGCATGTCAACGGTAGTTTTTTTTTATTTGCACGTGTATTATAAAATGCAATTTCAACTATTTACGAAAACAAATGTGTGAATTATGAACCACTAACTTGATCTGAGTCACTTTTAGAAACACTCAGTTTGAATTTTGAAATGAAGTTTTAAATAGAATAGATATTCTTGTAAAGGTTAACGAGTTCATTATTTAATTATTCTTTTTTAATTTTTCAATCCAAAACATATCTTAACTTTTTCCTATATTTTTTTTTAAACAACAACTCTCTGTTGTAAAAATTTCTGTACTTATTAATCGAAAAAAATATCAAAAAGTTTTTAATTCTCCAACAGATAACTTAAAGCATGGTTCTTTTCAAATTCTCCTTATGCTCTTTGCATATCTAGAGGGCGAATCGTCATTTTGTTACATAAGTATTAATCTATTGTTTCGCGAAATTTGATGCAGATTGCAGATGCTATTCTATGCGAGTATAA
Organism: Coleophora deauratella; assembly: GCA_958295455.1. Taxonomy (NCBI): domain Eukaryota; kingdom Metazoa; phylum Arthropoda; class Insecta; order Lepidoptera; family Coleophoridae; genus Coleophora; species Coleophora deauratella. The sequence continues at coordinate 2,935,072 of OY282409.1, read as the reverse complement.
ACTGCGGAAGTAAACGTACCGGTTCTTACTTAGTATTGTCAAAACAGAATCTGTCTCGTTCTTCCTTCTTATAGACTGCGAGACTTGTCTACAATATTGGGTGAAACTCTTATAAGTCCTTACTTTTTTTTTAACTCACACCATTATATTAAACTTTAATAAATATTACAAGATATATCTCAGACACCCTACGATCTGCCTTCTAAATTTGCAAGAAGCCTTAACACCTGGTATTACTTTAACCTTAAACTAACATATAATTCTAAAATCCAGAACTAAGTCGAACCAGCGATGGATGAAGCTGCGAACGACAGTGCAGCTAAGCTCGGCTATGCAGATGAAGAAACCGCCTCTGAAGAGAGAAGACTCCTTCCTCAAAAGGTTCTCCACGAGGCAGATACCGGAGACTCAGGAAACTGTAAGTTTGGTGCCAGTTTATTCATGCCGCAACGCTTTTTGCAAATTTTAATGATAGAAAAAATTGCTAAGAAAAGATGCGATACCCATTGCCAAATAAAGAGAAAAGAGAAGGACGTATTTCTTTTGGCCGATATGTATTAGTGTTAGGGTTGCTGGTTGTGACCTAGTATATTTTTGTTTATTTAGTTTTTATTGATAAATATTATTGTTCTTTTGACATTTACATTTTAATGTGTTACATTATTGTTAATATTAAACATCAGTTAATACGTAGAAATTTCGAGTAGTCAAATTGAATACTTTGAACAATCATATTAATTCTACCATAAAATCCAATAAGTGCGCACTTACAATAAACATAACTTTTCAAGTGCGAATTTCAAATGAGCGACCATAAATTTTATGTCCTGTTAAATTGGTTATATTCGTCTTAAAAAGGCTCTAAATCCAACCAATTGCAGTGAACAATAAAATGCGTAAAGACTGGGATTTCAACCTGAAAAGGTAATAAACTTATTTTGAATGGCAATTACATAAAACACTCTGGTATAATAAGTCGGTTAAGTTACAATTTTAGTATTTTTGTGGTAAAACTGAAGCTCCACTTCACTGAATAAATATGAAATGAAATGAAAGTGCAAAACAAAATTTGGACTACTGAACTATAAAGAAAATTGCGACGGTGGTTGGTACCGGCTTAATTTGACTTTTACAAATGACAGACTTTAACTAATTGTAGTTGTTTTAATATTAACTGGTTAGGTTTTAAATATATTTTATTTAAATAGGCTGTAAACCACTCCCAGACAAACCTGTTCTACTCATCGAGTGGGAGAAAATTATATCGTTGGTTCTACTTATGATGTTCAATTATTTTTCCCAAAGAGCCCAAACAGAAATCTCAAATATTTGGACTGGCATCATACAAAATTGACTGAGTGTCCAAAAAATTCGTATGAAATGTCCAAAATACATATTTGTTTTCGAATTCAGAATTCATGTGTAGAATACTCGTACCATGTTAAATTTTCAGGTATTTTTTTTACATACTGTTTTTTTTTAAATTAAAAATTCGAGTGCGTTTGACTACATCTCACCTGATGGAAAGTGACGATGTAGTCGAGGATGGTACACGCAAACTCAAATCATGGCTATTCACTCTCGCCTTGAAATGTATCATTTTGGTCGGATTAAGGGATCGTTAGGGATCATATCAAGCTAAGCATTCTGACCATTCTTTTTTCTATTCTCGCAGGTAGAAGACACAGGGTCAGAGGGCGCTACCGGCGACCACAGAACAACCAGCCGACAGAGGCGACGGAAAGTGCGCGCGCCCCGCACCGTGGTCAACCCGGATGAGAACTTCTATTTCTACTGGCTGTGGCTGATCACCCTCTGCGTGTTGTATAATCTGTGGACCCTCATTGTTAGGCAGAGCTTTCCGGAACTGCAGGTTAGTGCTTTGACTGTGACTTGGTGGATCTGTGGTTAGCGCTACTAGTCAGGAGCTATCAGTATAGTTACTGATCCGAGGGTCTTGTGTTCGAACATTTCTGTGATTAGCAGATATGTTTGCTCTGTGTCTGGGTTTATTATATCCATATAACTGTGTGTGTATTTGAGGTAAGCAAAAGAGGGTGAAATATGCACAGGATATTCTAGGTAATTTATGGAAATATTGTCACATTAGAGGTTGCGTATACTTGTTTTTCGCGAATTTTTAAAATGGTTCGTGGACCGGACAAAAATGGTCGGATCCAGTCCGTGGGATGGGGATTGCCCATAAAATGACGTATCTAAATACCTGGAATCCTATTTTGGGATCAGACATGGTCAGATGACCGCAGGTGATTTGTCCCTTGATATTAATTTAATTTCTCAAAATTCTCAAAAAATCCGCTCTAATATGAAATTAATTGTTAATTAAGTTTCTTTTGCAGTACGGTTTTAAATTAATTTTCCCAAATATTCCTTTGCTATTTTATATCTGCTAAAGTAATATAATAATGAATATCCGAATTTACAATCGTATAAATTCGAGCTACTCACCGCTCCGTAATCGCAACAGTCGCAAACGTACGTTATGTTATTTATTCAGCCTACGTCAAAGACTTTTTATCTACGGACGAGGCTTTTGGAACATAAATAAACCAGGACGTGTGATATCAAATGGCTTATTCGTCGAACAATCGTGATATGAGTAACTTACTGCGCCGTGAACTGTCTTAAGCGTCACCTTCAATAATTTATCGAGAGACCATGTCCATAAATAATCTTGTAAGTTCCTTGGTCCTCAGTATATCCACTTTTCAAAGATGTCAGAGCGTCTGCATTTATCTTTGCCAAGCGCTTCGTATCTTGACAAGACAAAATGCCGTCTCCTTTTCACAAATAACAAATGATAGAGAGAGAGAGAACGTTTTGTTTCGCCTCTAGTGTACGTCTTTATACACTGTAAAATCTTTGCACTCGCTTGTAAACCTTGGAAAAACGTCAGATGACTGTTGCTAATTACGTTTGCAAACAATTTTAGGAGCAAAACTTACCCAATTAGCAAAGTATTGATAAAAGGGGGCCAATTAACACCAAATAGTGTTATAAGGGTGATATAAAAGCAACGCGGTGGTTGGATAGTGTTATAAGGGTGATATAAAAGCAACGCGGTGGTTGGCGTCACTAACTCTGAAATGTCACCGATATTTGCGATAGAGCGTTGCTAAAATACAACCCTTATATCACCAAATGGTGTTAAATCTGGGGCCATTTTGCGGTGATAGAAACGTTTCTATCACTGATATATCACCACACTTTGCTAGTTGGGTAGAAGCAGAGCTTTATAACGTTATAAAAAATAACAAAATATAATGTTATATAACGTTATTTTTAATTCGTTATGTTATAACTTTATCGTATATAACGAAAAGATGAATAACGTTTTCGGAAGAATAGTGTTATAAAATTATCGATACTAACATAACGATACTAAAATAACGATATAATAACGTTATTTCTATTCGATAATGATGCGACGTTGTCAGCTCTCTCTTTGACCGTTTAGCTCTTTCTTACTTCTTCAACTACGCCCATTTTGTCACGCGACCCATTTTCTCTTCGTGAAAAGTGAAGTCCTGATTTATTTAGTAGTGCGTCAAAAAAGCAAGAGTGAAATAAAGGTAATAATGAATTGAGAGGAAGGAGAAATCAATAAGGGAGTAAAACGAGTTTGGAAACGTAAGTACAGTAAGTAAAAGGCTCCGTGGTTACGTGGCTAAGCCTCTGGCTTTACACACTGAGATCGCGGGTTCGATTCCCAGTGAGGTCCGACTTTGTTGATTTGATTGGTGGTAGTGGTAGGGCATTTTCTAAGCCCACCTGGCTAGCTACCACCATCTTATCTAAGTCTTGCCGCCAAACATCAATGTTTGTAAGATAAGATAGCCAGTTCCTCATTGCGTTGAGGATTCTTGGTAACTCCGCTTCCATCTGCGGCATCATTGTCACTCACGAACAGGTGAAATGATGTCAAGGGCCTACCAATAGATGATAAAATACCTACCTACTACTCGACCAAGCTAAGACTGCACCGTGTCAGTGACCCCCAGCAAACACTTTTTTCCTGGGGCTCCTAGGAGAATCTTACCTATCTCAAATTTTAGAGCATAATTAGAGCATTCATCATGCCAAGGGAAAAAATTTGAGAAATCATACTTTTCGAGATACGAGCGCCTAAAGGTGTGCTTGCTCGATGGCAGTCCACCCAGCAAGCACAACTGGTGAACAAAAACTACGAAGACTTGGAAAAAAATGTTGATGCACAGATTTAGATCATCATAAAGTGAGTCGGACTGCAAAGTTTCATGAATGTCATGTCAATAGTTATCTCGCTAGAACGCTAAACCTGCTTCACGTTATTTTCACAAATCTTTCTAGCAGTCACATCAGATCTCGGCAATTACAGCATCTTGGTTCAAAATTTTTATGCCAGGATTTAGAGCAACACTAGAAACCTATGCTCAATTATTTTTGAATCCCAAAAATCAGTACTTTTTGTGCTACGGGCCAATGTTTTTTCCTTGCTGGGTGGACATGACAAAAGTGAAAAAGCTGTATAGCTTTGAAACTAATACGAATACAAGACTGGTTCTTATGCTCAGATTTAGAGCAAAATTAGAGTATTCTGCTCAAAAAAAACTAGAATCCCAAACGTTATAGTTACAGCAGTAGACGCTAAAAACTGATTTTTCCCGCCAACTTTTGTAATAATTACGGCGACTCGCGGCAGATTGCGACGTTGCCGCTATTATTTTTTTCTAGTTCAAGCAATAACTGACTTTTTGCTGTGAGTATAAGGTACATTTGAATTTCAAACTATCGATTGTCATTTACATTGATAGACAAGAAACAAGGAGGGCGACAAATATAAATGGAAGCGTTGGTGATCTTACAATACGTAAGGTTTTAATATGACAGGAATTGGTATTAAAATTGTAAACTGCCCCGCACCGGATCGCTCAACTTGTCAAAGGAAAATTTCGTACCTTATCATATTTTCATTTATTACTTTGATGTAGTTGTACCACGGAACCTTACACTGCGCGTGGCCCGACACGCACTTGACCCCTTTTTATTTAGTCGAATTTATATGATTTAGTACGGTATATGAATGACTAATGTGTTGGTCGAATGTGTGGATGTTTTGCGTTTTGTTTTGTACTGTGTTTTTGTATGTGTGTAAAATATAAAGACATAATATCAGCAGCTGCTGTCAACCAAAATGGCAGTACGTCGTCCGGCTCGATACAATTTTAATACCAATTCCTGTCATATTAAAACCTTACGTATTGTAAGATCACCAACGCTTCCATTTATATTTGTCGCCCTCCTTGTTTCTTGTCTATCAATGTAAATGACAATCGATAGTTTGAAATTCAAATGTACCTTATACTCACAGCACAAAGTCAGTTATTGCTTGAACTAGAAAAAAATAAGAGCGGCAACGTCGCAATCTGCCGCGAGTCGCCGTAATTATTCAAAAAGTTGGCGGGAAAAATCAGTTTTTAGCGTCTACTGCTGTAACTATAACGTTTGGGATTCTAGTTTTTTTTGAGCAGAATGCTCTAATTTTGCTCTAAATCTGAGCATAAGAACCAGTCTTGTATTCGTATTAGTTTCAAAGCTATACAGCTTTTTCACTTTTGTCATGTCCACCCAGCAAGGAAAAAACTTTGGCTCGTAGCACAAAAGTACTGATTTTTGGGATTCAAAAATAATTGAGCATAGGTTTCTAGTATTGCTCTAAATCCTGGCATAAAAATTTTGAACCAAGATGCTGTGATTGCCGAGATCTGATGTGACTGCTAGAAAGATTTGTGAAAATAACGTGAAGCAGGTTTAGCGTTCTAGCGAGATAACTATTGACATGACATTCATGAAACTTTGCAGTCCGACTCACTTTATGATGCTCTAAATCTGTGCATCAAAATTTTTTCCCAAGACTTCGTAGTTTTTGTGCACCAGTTGTGCTTGCTGGGTGGACTGCCATCCAGCAAGCACACCTTTAGGCACTCGTATCTCGAAAAGTATGATTGCTCAAATTTTTTCCCTTGGCATGATGAATGCTCTAATTATGCTCTAAAATTTGAGATAGGCAGGATTCTTGTAGGAGCCCCAGGAAAAAGTGCTTGCTGGGGTCACTGACACGACGGACGGACAGACAGACGGACATGAGGAAATTAAAAGGGTCCCGTTTTTTTCCAACCCTAAAAGGGGGAAGTTTTGGTTAACGCACTTTTTAATCAGAATTATAGTAGGTACTTACCTAGTTACCTGAGTTGTTTTTTTTTTCATAATCTTTGTATTTCACAACGTCCCGAAGAGTACCTACCTACCTAATACGTACTCTAACTCCGACGTCAACGATGGGCGACCGCAGTACCTAGGATCTGAATTATCATACACTACGCTCGCCAACCCGCGTGCCATGAGTAGCAAGTTTATCAAACATCTCCGATTAGGAACAAGCCCATCCCCGACCGTCAGTCGAAGGTCATGGGATAAGGGAGTAATTCCGTCAGAAACCGATTACGAATAGTTCCTTGAAGTCGGTTTTTTACGGCAATCATGGAAAAATCACACGAACCAAGTAAATTATTCTGTTATAAACTATTATACATTTAACTTCTAATCCACAAGCTAGTTACACATAACTCACAACACCTATATATCATAAAAACAGACAGAAAGGAATAAGTGTTAGGTTAGGTAAATAGTTAGTCAGGTACCAGAGACTATTACATTACAAAAAAATACAATGCAAGTACACCTATTGAGAACAAATCTAAAGTTACTGGCGCCAATGCTGAAGACTTTTTTCGTCTATAAAGAGATATATGTACTACATCAAAATATCGCTGGATTAAGTAATAAGTCAGACCAGCTTACGGTGTGTTTATCAGAGTTACAAGACAAAAATATAAATGTTGATGTTATGTGCATTACTGAGCACAATATGCGGGCCAGCTCTAAAAGAGATTCTGTATTAATACCAGATTATACAATAGTAGCCTCTTATGCTAGACATAAAGGGAGAAGAGGGGCTTGTATTCTAGTTAAAAATGGTCATATCTATAAAGAATTACCAGAAATCGCTAAAATGTCAATATGTGGAATTTTCGAATGCTGTGCTGTAGAGTTAACTAATGCATGGAGAATTTATCTTTTAGTGATTTATATTTAATAAAAGACCCGAACGAGGCATATAATCACTTTATTGATATTTTTGGGTTATTTTTCAAATTGTGCTTTCCTGTATATGACGTAAAAATTAAAGCAAATAAAACTTCTAAATGGATAAGACCAGGTATAAAGCGAAGTAGTAGATTAAAGAGAAAGTTATTGTGGAAATATAGACTTAAAACTAATAAAGCCAATAAAATAAAGTATCTAAATTATTCAAAAATATTTCGGAATGTTATGAAGCAAAGTCAACGTACGCATAATATAAATTACATACAAAAATCAGATAATATTATTAAATCCTCTTGGCAAATCATAAACAGATCAAAACAAAACATACCTAAAGATCAAATTTGTAAAATAAATCTCAACGGCTTTTCTATTATTGATCCACAAAAAAATGCTGACTGTTTCAATGACTATTATGTAAACAGAATAAATGAACTTCCAGATGCAGGTAAAAACTTAAATTTTAATATCGGTTCCAGTCTGAACTCTATGTTTATGCCACCAAGTATCCCTAATGACATCATAAACATCATAAAAAATAAAGATTTTTGAAAAATTTATTCATAAAGAACTGAATAATTATATGGAAAATAAAAACCTTTTCTCTAATGCACAGCAAGGCTTTCGAAAGGACAGATCAACAAATTTGGCGATATTTGACTTACTGAAGATAGCTACTACAAATATAGACATAAGAAATCATGTTGGTGCTATATTTATGGACATGACCCAGGCTTTTAACTATGTTGACCATGAAATTCTTTTGCGAAAACTTAATTATTATGGAATCAGAGGAAATATCTTAAAATTAGTAAAATCTTATTTATCAAATAGGATTCAGTACACTGAATTGTCAAGAATCAACATTGATACAAAACGCGAAGAAACCTATCTATCAAGTCAAAAAGTTGTACGATTTGGGGTGCCTCAGGGCAGTGTCTTGGGGCCACTGTTGTTCATAATCTATATAAATGACTTGCCTAGAGATATTAAGTATCCTATGACACTATTTGCTGACGACAGTACGGTGATGATAGAATGTAGAAAAACAGATTCTTATCAACACGAAATTAATAGCACATTAAGTAATATAATTTCATGGACGAAAAGTAATAATTTGCTAGTAAATCTATTAAAAACAAAAATAATCCAACTTCGGCAACGTGTTTCAGTTCCAACTTTAGATATCAACTATGAAGGTTTCAAAATTGACGAAGTAGAGTCCATAAAATTTTTAGGAGTAACAATTGATAAGTCACTTTCGTGGAAAGACCACGCTGAAACCTTGTGCTCAAAACTGTCTGGATCCTCTTACGCTCTACTTAAACTTTCCCAAGTAATAGATATTGCTACTGTCTTAAAAGCATACCATGCACTTGTTGCCTCAATATTGAGATATGGAGTAATTTTCTGGGGTAACTGTATGGAGAGAGAAACTATCTTTAAAAATCAAAAAAGATGTATTCGAGCAATGATTGGTCTTAAAACTATCGATAGTTGTGAGTCATTTTTTCAAAAGTATAATATATTAACTTTTCCATCGATTTACATATTACAGATAGCAGTCTAATACAGCACTAATGGCAAAAAGTGTGTTTGGTATGGCGCCAGTAATATACAACAAAATTCCAGTGGAAATAAGAAATTGCAGTGCTTATCAATTTAGATGAAATTTAGATAAATGAACTGTTGGCGAAAAAATGCTACTATGTAATAAAGGATTTTTTAAATGACAAATTGTAATCTAACTTTAAATTAATTTTGATTATTTTAAGTATAAATTTGAATGTTACTAATATTTTTGTATTTGTACGCTGCAAAGCAAACATGTAGAACACTATTTTTAACACTGACATCTGTATCTATTTTTTTACTCATGTTTTTTTTTGACAAATAAATTATCTTTATCTTTATCTTTACCAATTTCTTACTTACTTTTAGAATTTTCCCCTCAGTAGAGACATTTTGAACAATTGTTCTCTTGTAATTCTACATATCTATAAACGACGTTCTTCTTTTTTCTTCCCATTTTGATGTCCATTTGCCACAAAAACGAAATTCGCCGGCCGCCGCAAATCAAAACAAACACGCACGTGCATGCATTGCACGGTTTGGCAACGTCGCGCTCGGGGCCACCGACCGGCCGAATATAACGTTATTTTATATCGTTACTCTGTAAATATCGTTTACTAATATAGCGTTATTTTGATGTGTTAAATAACGTTAAGTGCAATAACGTTATGTTTTTTAAAACGATATTTATGCAAATGTTTAATAACGTTATTATTTTATAACGGTATTTAAAGCCCTGGTAGAAAGTACTTAACTGCACTAACAAGTAGGAGCGAAATCTGCAGAACCTACTAGCCTCATTATACAAGGTCCAACTGAGCAGATTGTACCACTGCTACTCCTTACCCTATACCTGCCATCAAACGTACTATTATCTAATCTGTGACCAAACATCTTGTTAGGTTCCAACGGACATAAATTCATTCCATCTCACAGTGTGAGATTTGACCTTAGTTGCGGACACCCTAGTTTTATGTGTTATTTTGAAAACTAATATTTACACAAAACTCCTGTTAAAACTCCCATTGCTGTTTATGTCATAGTTTTAGAGAATTTCAGAAAATCGAGAAAATTCCATAGAAACCATAGAAACCCATTATCTCCTTTGTTTTTATTGGTTTTTCATTAAATGTTTCATGGTGTGATAGTGAGTATACCATATAAACCTTCAAATCCATAAAAACTTAAAATATTTCGCTATTCTAGGCAAAAAGTTACTTTTTCTATGATTTCGTTTTTTTTTTTTCTCGTAATTTTCTACATGGTCGCATTTTTTTTCAGAACGTATATGTTAATTACATTAATAACTACTATCATAAAAAAACAGATGCGACAGACACACGATAACGGAAATACTGAATTTCAAAATTTTAACTTAGGGTTGCCACTCACAAGCGCCTACCAGTTTACGACATGCAATATTTTTAAACAAACTTTGCTTATCATATGACCTGTAGGCATTTGAATCTTGTGGAAATCAAGTTTCAGTTGGCCGCATAAGCATAATCCACTAGTACTATTTCTAAAGCATTACTTTTACTACCTACTATAAAGCTATTGTAGAAGAAGGCAGTAATAATGCGTGATCCTCAGTATCCCGCAAAGAATTAAATTTATTTATTTAATTAAAGTGTTTTTTTTTATTAGGAACTATTTTAGGTATTCATATTTTAAATTCCTCAGCTATATGCACATATTGTATGAGTCCTAAAGGCATACCTTTCCCTCGCGGGAGAGGTGAGGACTAAGTAAGTGGTAAATGATAGTAGTGGCTATTAGCAGTTAGGCGAATATAGGCTGAAAATAATTGGACACTGCAAATATTTTTGAGTAACAGAAATAAAAATGATCAATTATAATAAAATAAAAAGCGGCCACGGTCAACGGTTTCGGGCCACGTGCAGTGTAGGGTTCCGTAGTACTTCGACAAACACTGCTTCAAGGCACAAAGTACGTCTATTTTGAGTTCAAGGGGTAAAACTTCCCGTCTTACAAAATTGACTAATACTATGATAGTTTTCCTTTTAACTTCGTTATATATACTACTGCCCTGAATTTTTTCACATTTCTAGAAACAACTGTTTAGCTGGCAGAGGGGGCTACGTTAAAGCTTAATATTTCGAAAACGGATCCTTGAATCGAAAAATGGCTGTCGCAAACCTATCCAACGACACCCCACCCCATGGGATAGTCGAGAAAAAAAAATTAATCCCCACTTCACGTGTAGCGGAGGTACCCTGAAAAAAAAATGATTTTCAAGATTTTATTTTACCACTTTGTCGGAGTGATCAATATACATATCCGTGCCAAATTACAGCCAGATAGACAGACAGACGGACATGGCGAAACTACATATCAGGGTTCCTTGTTGACTACGGAACTCAAAAAAATGGCGAAGTAACATCTGAAATTGCAAGTCTTACACGTTTTTGCTCATTATTATTTGATAAATCTCAACCTCCGAATATTTTTTAGCAAACATTGCAAATATCTCGGAAACGGTAAAAGATATCGAATCTGACACAAATTTTGAAAAGCTTAAATAAATGCATATAATACATGAGACGCATATTGACTATGAAAAAAATGCGGAAACTCATTATTTTTTCAGTTTCCCATACGAATTCATTATTACTATTGAGATTTATGTCAAGTCTCGACCTCCGCTTTTTTTTTGCAAAAAATGCAAATATCTCGGAAACGGTAAAAGATATCGAAAATCTGACAGAAATTTTGAAAAGCTTAAGCAAGAGCATGTTATATACGTACATGAGGCGTATATTGACTATGAAAAAAATGGCGAATCTCAATTTTTTTTCGATTTCCCATACAAATTCTTGATTCACTTTACGGATTTAATAAGGGAAACTAAAATTTAAAAAAAATATAGCATTGTGATACATGTATACAAAACGGCTAACCCGTCTGTAAAAAGAGTAATTCTGCAATTTGGGTCGTTATACAGGGTTATTTTTGGAACCGCCACCAAAACTTTGCAGTGGCTTTTGAAAAGGGTTAGTTTTCGTTAAATCTTGACCTCCGATTATTTTTTTAGCAAAAATTGCAAATATCTCGGAAACGGTAAATGATATCGAAAATCTGACAGAAATTTTGAAAAGCTTAACTAAAAGCATGTTATACATGAGGCGCGTATTGACTATGAAAAAAATGGCGCATCTTAATTTTTTTTCAGTTTCCCATACAAATTCTTGATTTACTTTACGGATTTAGTACGGGAAACTACAATTTTAATTTAAAAAATAGCGTTATGGTACATGATGATGTTTACAAAGCGGCTAACCCGTCTATAAAAAGACTAATTCTGCAATTCGGCTACGTTATGTGCATATAAAATCTTTCAATTTACGCAGCTCGCTCCAATAACATTTTACAGACTCATCTTACAGTCAGTTCAAAATAAAATTGGTTTTCCTAATTTCCAAGAAGTATTTATTTTCAACCTGTTGAGATTGTAAACTAAATAGTAACTGTCTGTGGTAATACGTCTTTGGATATGACGTTACTCTCGTTCTTGTAGAAAGAAGAACATAATGTGCAGTGTGTCTCAGAATAAATCGTTGAAAATTCAAGCAATCTTCTGTTCTTCGCCTCCAAACCATCTGGTTATGGGCCCAGAGCGTTTTGCTGTATAAACTCAAGCAAAAAGTCGATAAGAAAAACATTTTTTGGAGATTGTTATCAACGAAAAACAAAATAACCCCAAAGTTCAAAATGTCGGGAGCGATTCAAACGTCAATTCCAATAGAAAAACTAAAAGGAATAGATGACTACAATAATTGGAAGTTTACCATGAAAATGCTTCTCATGCATGAAGATTTGTACGAGTGCATCGAGTCTGAGGAAGGTAGCAAAGATGCAAAGAAAAATCAAAAGGCTTTAGCGAAAATTTGCTTGTCAGTGCATTCATCAGCTTTTCCTCATATTCGCAATGTTAAATCACCATTTGAAGCTTGGAACAACTTGCAACGCGCTTTTGAGGATAAGGGTTTAAGCAGGAGGCTTGGGCTTATGAGGTCATTGTTTTCTATCAAACTGAGCGAGAGCACAAACATGGAAAGCTACATAATGAAAATAGTAGAGCATGCGCAAAAGCTGAATGACATTGGTTCACCTTTGGAGGATGAGTTCATTGCTATTTTGATGCTAAATGGGTTGACATCTGACTATGACCCATTGATCATGGCTTTGGAAAACTCAAATGTCACTTTAGCAAGTGAGATAGTGAAATCTAAGCTACTGCAGGAGTACCAACGGAGAGATGACAAGGCGGAGTCTGTCACGGCTTTGGCTGTAAAGAAAACATTCAAGTGTTTCAAATGCAAGAAGCCTGGACATACAAAGAAAAATTGCCCGAAAAATAACATCAAAAATACGCAGAAGTCAGACGATAAGGAAGGTTGTTCGAGGAAAGGGAAGGCATTATTGACGGCGTTATCGGTGAATTTGGATAGTGAAGTATGACTCCGGAGCCACAAATCATATGTGTAGAAAGAAGAACATAATGTGTGAATTTGTGACAACAAAATCTCTTTTCGTGAACATTGCCAATGGTTCGAAACTGTCAACTGCAGGAACCGGAAGTGTGCGTGTAGCTTTAAGGGACCATGTGAAAACCATAAGCAATGTATATTACGTGCCAGATCTGTCATGTAACTTATTGTCAGTAAGTGAATTGACCAGAAAAGGTTATAAAGTTACCTTTGATTCAAAATCCTGTAAAATTCTTGATGAAAATGAGGTTGTAGCCACAGCTACATACATAAATGGTGTTTATCAACTAGATACTGTTAGGTTATGTTGTAATGTAGCATCAGATGGTGTCATGGAGCCTCGGTGTGTTGATTCTGGCAGTAGTGACCAGTCTGTGCAGCAGACTGGAAACGGCAGAGTTTCACAAGGGTTGTGGCATCAGCGGCTGGGACACCTCAATGCAAGGAGTATGAATGTTATGCAAAAAGGTATGGTTACTGGCATTTCTTTTGATAATAATAGTTTTAGTCCATGCGTAGTTTGTATACAGGGTAAACAAACCAAATTACCTTACCCTAAGAAGTCTGTGAGTAGATGTACTGAAGTTTTGGGTTTAGTACACACAGACATATGCGGTCCTATGCCAGAAAAGTCGTTTAGTGGTATCCGATACTTTCTTACCTTTATTGATGATTTCACTAGGAAAACTTTTGTTTATTTCTTGAAATCAAAGGACGAGACGTTCGAGAAATTTAAACAGTTTAAAAGTTTAGTGGAAAATGAGACTGATAAAAAAATTAAAGTTCTCAGGAGTGATAACGGCACTGAGTATGTTAATGGTAAATTCCAGGATTTTCTCAAGGCACATGGAATTAGGCACCAAACGACGATTCCATACTGCAGTCCGCAGAACGGCGTGGCGGAACGAGCCAACCGGACCATAATGGACAAAGTGCGGTATATGCTGCAGGATTCTGGACTGGACAAGCGTTTCTGGGCGGAAGCTGTTAACACAGCTGTCTACCTGAAGAACAGATCACCAACGAAAGCTGTTATGGGCATCACACCTGAAGAAAAATGGACAAATAAAAAAGTGAATATAAGCCATTTAAGAGTGTTTGGGTGTTTAGCATATGCTCATTCTGAAAAAATTAAGAAATTAGATGCCAGAGCTAAACCATATATATTTGTTGGATACTGTGAGGACAGTAAAGGGTATCGCCTGATTGATCCATCATGCCCTTCTACCTGTGTGAAAGCTAGGAATGTAACTTTCTTAGAAAATAGTTTTTGTAAAAGCAGTAGGTCAGATGATGATAAGGAGTATATAGTACATGAGTGTAAAAGTACTATGGAGACTGAATCGTCTGTTCAGCCCATGGATGATGATGACAATTCACCTGGAACATCTGATGACCAACGATTGCGGAGACAGACTATTTTTGATTTGAATGAAACTGTTAGCTCATTTTATTCAGATAATCTGTCCGATGAAACATACGTTCCAGACACATCAGAAGACTCAACGGTGACTGCGTTTGAAGATGCTGACACATCAGCTCACCTGGTACTAGGAGCAGAATGCAGAGATGAAGGAGAACCTGAGACGGTACGAGAGGCACTATCTGGAGCAGAAGCCAAGGAATGGAAGGAAGCCATGAGAGATGAGTATGAATCCTTCATTTCTAATGAATGCTGGGAACTTGCTGATTTACCTGCTGGACAAAAGCCTGTAAAATGCAAGTGGGTATTCAAGAAGAAAAGGGGCCTTGATGGCAAGCTTCTGAGGTATAAAGCTCGCCTTGTTGCCAAAGGATATACACAGAAACATGGCATAGACTATCATGAGACCTTCTCTCCGGTAGTGAGATACTCTACAATTCGTCTATTACTTGCATTGGCAGCTCAGTACAACATGGATATAAGTCACCTAGATGTAAAAACTGCATTTCTGAATGGTGACCTGCATGAAACTGTGTTGATGGAACAGCCAGAAAGTTTTGTGTTCAAGGGTCAGGAGAACAAAGTATATAAGTTGAAGAAGGCGATATACGGATTAAAACAAGCAGCAAAGTCTTGGTATGATAAGATAAATAATTCTTTGGTAAATAATCTGCAATTTAAAAAGGTTGCATCAGAACCATGTGTCTATTATAAAGGACAAGGGGGGAAAATGACTATCATTGCCCTGTATGTAGACGACATCATTTTGTTTTCTTCTGAGTCATCACAGGAGCAGAAAATGATAAAAGAAAAACTCATGAAGGAGTTTGAGATGAAGGACTTAGGTCCTGTACATCATGTTTTGGGTATGAGGATCATAAAGAGTGAAGATAAAATTACACTTGATCAATCTAGCTATATTCAGAAGGTTTTGCAGCGATTCAATGTGACTGAATGCAAACCGGCGGCTACGCCCATGGAAGTTGGATTAAAACTGCAAAGGGGCGAGTCTAAAGATACTAACTATGATTACAGGAACCTTATAGGCTGTCTCATGTACATCGCCGTATGTACAAGGCCGGACATAATGCACGCCACGAGCTTCTTAAGTCAGTTCAACGAGTGCTACACAGAAACCCACTGGAAAGCTGCAAAAAGGGTGTTAAGGTATCTAAAGGGTACTTCTCATTATTGTCTAGCTTACCGGAAAAACGGTTTCGACATCAGCGGATACACAGACGCTGACTGGGCTGCTGATGAAGTAGATCGTCGTTCTTACACCGGCTGCGTGTTTAAGTTGGGTGAGTCAGTCATTTCATGGGAAAGTAAGAAGCAGAGAACTGTCGCCTTATCAAGTACTGAGGCGGAGTACATGGCGCTGTCTGATGCGTGTAAAGAGGCTGTTTTCTTACGTAATTTTCTGTTAGAATGTTTAAATATGACGGTTACAGTTAACTTGTATAACGATAACCAGTCTGCTCAAAAGTTGAGTTCAAATGCTATGTATCATGCTCGAACTAAGCATATTGATGTAAGACACCATTACATTCGTGAGATTGTTAATAACAAAGTAGTGAATATTCTATACATGTCCACTAACGATATGTTGGCCGATTGCCTTACGAAAGCTCTAACTAGAGAAAAGTATAATAAGTGCATTTCATCTATTATGTCTATCTGATTGGTATTGTTATTCGAAATTATTAAATATCTCTAAGATTTGATTAATTCTTAATTAATGTGATAGACATGTATTTATTACTTTATTAATATGTAATAACTGTTTGGTTACAGTTATTCAGTTTATTTAATTTGCATTCTTCGATGCAATTAATTGTTTTTTTAATGTTTCACCTAAGTTGAAATTAATTTAATTAAGGGACAGTTAATAATTTGTTTAAGGGTCAGTGTTGAGATTGTAAACTAAATAGTAACTGTCTGTGGTTATACGTCTTTGGATATGACGTTACTCTCGTTCTTGTGATCTTGTAATGTGCAGTGTGTCTCAGAATAAATCGTTGAAAATTCAAGCAATCTTCTGTTCTTCGCCTCCAAACCATCTCAACCGACTTCAAAAAAAGGAGGAGGTTCTCAATTCGTCGGAATCTTTTTTTTTTTTTTTTTTTTTATGTATGTTCGCCGATTACTCGAAGACGCCTGAACCGATTTCAAAAATTCTTTTTTTGTTTAAAAGGGTATACTTCACAGGTGGTCCCATATAAATTTTATCGAAATCGATTCAGCGGTTTTTGAGAAAACCAACTAAAACATAGCAAAATTGGAGTTGTTGCGATTGAAGTCGGTTGTTTTTAACGTATTCAGCGTGGTCAATTATTTTGTTTCTGGAATAACATAAAAAGGGCAACTTTGAAGAGAAACAACTATGGAACTAGATGTAATAGACAGTGAGAGTTTTATTTCATGCTTAGAATACCAAGTCCTATTATTGACTGGCAGTGAGAAGTAAAATGTCCGGTTTGACGGTCATTTTACACACTGTGGATAGGTACAAGGGTTATAAGGGGTTGATATAAAAGATCCCTTTGGGTTGAAGTGTCGCTATTTAGGCAGCCCCCATCAACAACATAAGATAAGATCCAACATAATTGACCACGCTGAATACGTTAAAAACAACCGACTTCAATCGCAACAACTCCAATTTTGCTATGTTTTTGTTGATTTTCTCATAAACCGCTGAATCGATTTCGATAAAATTTATATGGGACCACCTGTGAAGTATACCCTATTAAACAAAAAAAAATTTTTCGAAATTGGTTCAGGCGTCTTCGAGTAATCGGTGAACATACATAAAAAAAAAAAAGATTCCGACGAATTGAGAACCTCCTCCTTTTTTTGAAGTCGGTTAAAAATAGTTTTATTTTTGTGTCAACCCTATTTCCATAGAAATCTAAAAAATACATAGAAACTTTATATCTCCAACATCGCGCAAGCTAGGTATATAGATTTTTGTTACGAAGTAATAGGAACATTACTTTAATTTATTTTTGTTTAAATAAATGCGACTATAATATGGTTAATTTTATAATTTTTTTTTCAAAATATTAAAATTTTTTTTTTCTCTAGTTCTTCTGCACTTAAGCTCTTGTAATTTTCAAACTTAAAGCAATTTAAACTAGTAAATAGTTAAAAAAAATTACAAAGGTAAAATTCACTTTTTCTCGGGAAAAATGAATAAAAAAAGTTTTTCATTAAATTCAATGACTTAAGTAAAAAAAATTATATCTCCAAAATCAATTTAAATGTTTAAATATTTGTTGGTTTTTATGGTTTAGGATAACTAAACCTACTCAAATCGAACATAAAACGAGGATGTCCGCAACTAAGGTCAAATCTCACATTGTGCATCTTAACCTTCTCTAGGATTTGCAAGGCACTGATAAACATTACGTTAACAACCCATATCGTTCCCACTGCAGGGGCACGAGTCTCTTCCCATACTTCAGGAAGGTTAGGCCATGCTCCACACACGGGGGCCAAGTCCGGATTGGTGGAGGTTGTGGGGTTAGTGGCCAACCGCATTGTCAGAAGTTTTCAAGCCGCCTATAAGGCTACCGACATGCCATCTGATACACATTTCAAGATTCAGGAGCTTTATTTACAGAATATATTTTTTACAATGATAATCATAAGTAGTAATAGGTCCCTTATATTCTACCTATACTAGGCATAACTCTGTGTTTTGCTCCTACACTTGCAATTATGATACAGTAAGCTACATATCACAAATTTGTACTGCAACATACAGGGTGTTAAAAAAGTGCGTTTGAAATTTTAAGGGGTTACTCAGAATCAAGTATGTATAGAATCCAGGAAAAATATTGAAAAAATTCGCTCTTCAATTTTTTTTTGCAGTTTTTCATACAAATTCTTAAGATTCTGAGTAACCCCTTAAAATTTCAAACGCACTTTTTTTAACACCCTGTATATATTCTACCTAATTTTTTATGCCTTTGTTTGTTTTTATTTAGTTTGAGTTTCATTAATTTAGTTAAGTTAGCTTTTGATTTTTCTTTAGATTTTTTGTCTTCTTCTTGTTACTACATAAATTTTGTTTATTATTTTATCATCGTTTTGTATTTGAGTGTGCTTGCTGTATATAAAAAAGTTCCTACTTACAGAGGCTGGGTGTTCTGGGATTATTCTGTCCATAGTGATGGCCGTTAGCTTCTAACCATATTTATTACCCATAAAAACAAGACCTCGAGACGTGTACGACGTAACTAACTTTGTCGTCGAATCATTTTTGGTCGAGGAACAAGCCTAAAGTCAACATCACACTGACACAAAGCAACTTTACTCTTGCCTCATGTAAAGTAATGCTCAGGGTCGGTTCAAGTGGCCTCACTTTATTTACTTACTGACCCATGCGTCTAATGAAGCGACACGGGTGAACCAGTGCCGGATTTAGATTGCTTGGTGCCTTCACCAAGGATTTAGACTGCTTAGTGCAATCATACAACCTCGGTTTATGATCACAAAAAAAAACCAAGTTACAATTGCTTACTAAGATAAAGAAATCAACGAAATAAAAGTAAGTCCTCCTGAAATACTCACTGAAAAAAAATCCTTAACTGTTATAATAAAATATATTTCTCCCTTTCTCTCTTACTTTCATCAATATAAAAACTCTTTGGTGTGGCACAATTAAATCGTGCTATTCCAAGAGACAGGATGGGATAGTGTCTTTGGTGCTGGTTATAATTTAGCTGTGTCCTGTACTAATTTACTTTTCTAAAAGGAAGATCTATTACGAGAAAAGAAAGAAATTCTCATGCGATTTTATAAAATGATTCCCGAAATAATAATGAGATTATGAAAAGCACAAATATTGTTTGTCTGTTACCTTTTAAGCTTATTTATTTTACTTTTAAGGAGATAATTGTTCAGTTTAAAGAGTAAAAACTACGGTTGAAAATATCAGGTATTTCAGAAAAATCCTACACAAATTAAACATAATTGCAACGACCCTACTTTGATCCGGTTCTTTGTTGTTCAGTTTAAAGAGTAAAAACTACGGTTGAAAATATCAGGTATTTCAGAAAAATCCTACACAAATTAAACATTTTTTAACGTGTAACTGTACTACCCTACATAAATACTACCCTACATAAAAAAATTGCAACGACCCTACTTTGATCCGGTTCTTTGTATAATAGAAGAGCCATTTAACTAGACAGAGGGACGGATGTCCTTATTGGTGCGTAATTTCATTTCAAAATGGAAGGCCTTTGGGTTGTGTTTATTTTGGGAATGCATAGCTTGGTCTAAGTGTAAGTAGGTATCCGGTTTTGTGGACCTTTTTTATTTTTAGGATTTGAATAAAATGTTTACGGTTATATGCAGTATCCGTGAAAGGTATTTTAGACATTTTACTCCAATTGATTGCTCAGTGACTCGGTGGTTGGTTAGTACTGATCCGGGAGTCTTGAGTTAAATTTCCCCACCCAGGCCAAACTATTCTGTGAACAGCAGTTTTGTTTACTTTGTGTCTTATTATATTATCTACAGTATATGTATTAAAAGTTAAATGTGTTTGTATTATATATCAGTCTGTGGTCATCCTAAACAGTGAGGGGCCAGAAAACCTTGTGTGATTTCAAAATATACAGGCTGAAATTTGGCTACTCGGCTCATCGATTTGTATGAAGAGTCCAATTTTTTTTTGCTCTGATTGAATTGGTTTCTTAGAGAAAGTTGGTTAGTTTCATGAGCAGAAGCCACTGCTAAAATTTGTTTCGTTTATTCAGTTTCACCCTATACAGGGTGTAACAAAATTGGTGTAGGACCCGTTAACTGGGGATTCTACTCATCGTACTGAACAACTTTTGTTCTACGATTTTGCTCAAATCGCAAAATAAAAATTTGGACGCCATACAAAATTGGCAAAAAATGGCAAAACAGACAATCAATTTGTATTGAGAGACCAACTTTTTTTTTGCGATTTCAGCAAAGTCGTAGAACAAAAGTTGTTCAGTACGATGAGTAGAATCCCCAGTTAACGGGTCCTACACCAATTTTGTTACATCTGTATATATTTTCTAAATAGATGCCTTACAATATTTTGAATCGTAATTTTTTACCTATTACAATCAATGTCCATACCAATGTGGAACTTGTACACCCAATTTTTTGGGACGCGTTTGCGAAGCAAGAAATTATTTCCTCTGAATTTTTATTTACTATTGTATATGGTGGGGGGGTTTTTGGTTTAGAATGTCAGTTTTAAATATTGCCTTTTTTCCTCAACAGATCATGTGTCACTACTTCTGGCTGACGTGCGATGGTCTTAGCGACATCGTGTTTGCTCTGGACCTGGTCGTGCAGTTGAGGACCGGCTATCTGGAGCAGGGGCTGATGGTAATCGTCTCATCATCATCCTTTTCTGTGTTAAAAACCTACAGCATCCCCACTGCTTGGGCCCATCCGTTTTCATAGTGCGATTGTGCTATGGCGAGGGCTGAATACGTCTCATGTAATAAATTCATTTTAATAACGCTCAAAATATGCGAAATATTAAATAAAGTAACAGATGATTTAATTACGTTGAATATTAAAATAATATGCTTCAGAAATTATGTAAGTTATATAAAATATTGTAATTTAATGTAATATGTGTAACATTAATATTGTTTAGGTTTGTATGGTAAACCCTAGTCTTCTCTTTTCATGTGGCACAATTTAACAGTGCTATCCACAAGGTGAACGGTGTTTGCCTGTTGCCTGTAAACCCTCGTGTCTGAAATATTCAATCCACCATACCCTTGTCTCAGACATATCCTTTACTATTCAGATTTTATCATAACTCCTCTATGAAAGAAATAAAGTTTTCTTTTCTAATCGGCCGTTTGTAAGTAAAGCAGCGGGCAGAAAGCTAGTCTTACTTCCTTTCTTTTATCCACAATTGTTAAGACCTAGACATCATCTCATCTGGTGGTAAGTAATGATCATGCCGAAGATGGAAGCGGACTTACCAACATTCGATAGTCTCAAAATATAGCTAATAAACAATTATTTCCAGGTGTACGACTCCAAGAAGCTGGCAAAGCACTACCTGACGTCCAGACCGTTTCTGCTGGACATCGCGTCACTCACACCATTAGACCTGCTTCAGCTGAAGATAGGCACCAATCCCATCATACGCTTCCCTAGATTTCTTAAGGTTAGTAAGCTATATCTTTTCATTACAACGATGATTCAATATTTGCCTCTTGTCTTAAAGCTGATGTGGAGTTATGGAACGACCCCTGAGGACCTGGGTACTGCAAGCATCCGTACCAGAGGAAGCAAGCAACCCGATACAAAATTACATTTTATTTTGTTCAAAAATCAAACTCAGACTCAAAATGTTTTTCATTTAAGTAGATGCTTTACACATGCTTTTAAATCGTCAATTTTTTTCTACCTAGTACAAAGTTCCTACCTCGCGGAAATTGTACACTCAACATTTCGGGAAGTGTTATTTTTACTATTGTTTTTTACTTGTACCGTCGACACAGAAAGTGCTTAAATAAGAATGTTTATACAGAACAGTCTACTTTTTAACTTTTCTTCGAATTATTTAAACTTTTGTAGAAAATACACATTCAAACAAAAGTTCTGTTGTTTTCTGAGTTTTGGAATAAGGGGAACCTTTTGAAATTCTATTTGAATCTCAGGGAGGCTCCGTTTAACAAAACTAATAATTAATGACATCGAAACTCGAACTTGGACTGAACTTTCCTTTTGTACATTATTTTACTATAGGTAGGTACTACTGTCTCATAAAACTGATATTATTCTGAAGGATAGTAGATATTAAAGTTGGTCAGAGGTGGAAAATGCCATATTTATTGTTGTTGTTGATGTCCTATGGTATCCCAGTGGTACAAAGGGTCTTTATGAGGCGACGCCATCCCCCTCTGTTCTGCGCCTTGCGCTCCGCTTCGCTCCAACTCAGCCCTCAAGGAAATGTCATATTTGTACACGATCTAAATAAAATACAAAATGAATACTAAATACTAAATGAGCTAATCAGGATTTATTTAACCTTAGCAGAGCGCAGCATTGAAATTCTACTTGCAAATTTTGATGACAGAAGTAGCGTACAAAATCTGCGTTTAGTACCCCAGATGAGCCAAAAATATTTATGGTACTTTAAAAGTTCCTTTATTAGTCTTTGGTAACAGCAAAGAAAATATTAAATTATTACAATTAAGATGTATTTTGATGACAAAGTTGTTCTTCTTCTTATCGTGTGCCACACTTAACCGTTCTATCCCCGTAAGGTATAGACGGCGGTTGCCTAGTGTTGCACTTAGCATCACCCGCGGTCACGTGTAGGGTGTGGGGCATTTAGGTTAACACCTACAGACGTGTGCAACGTGATCATCATACACACCTAGAAATTAGATATGCAGGTTTCCTCGCGATGTTTTCCTTCACTGTTAAAGCACTCGGTATGAAAATGCAATTAATTTCGAAAAACTCATTGGTGCACTGGCCAGGATTTGAACCCATGACCTCTGGTTAGGAGGACGGAGTCACTACCCGTTACGCCACCGACGCTCAAAATAAAGTTGTTAAAACCAATATATATTTTTAAATAATACAAAAAAATATCCTACCTACCTTTACCTTGTTTATTTTAGGTACCGATTGTTAAGTCACCCAAAGGGCGATGGAGCGTGCTATGCTTGGTGTTTCCCTACGTGATCGAATCAGAAATGAGGAGATACGTAGGAGAACTAAAGTTACCGACATAGCTCTCAGAATCGCTAGACTTAAGTGGCAGTGGGCAGGGCACATAGCTCGTAGCGCACCGGAAGACGCAGTCTGGGCAGGCCTCCGACTCGGTGGACCGACGACCTGGTGAAGGTTGCAGGAAGCCGCTGGATGCGAGCCGCACAGGACCGGTCGGTGGGGAAATCCTTGGGGGAGGCCTTTGTCCAGCAGTGGACGTATTTCGGCTGATAGATAGATAGATAGACCGCTTGTTAAATTATCGATGATAATTTTATGCGCTTCAGTTTTTCTGTAGTTACAAAACGTAGGATGTAATTCAAATCATATTTATCCCCGACGCAGAATTTTTTTAAGTTTTTTTTTTTTTATGTGATAAGGAAGGCAAACGAGCAAGTGTGTCACCTGATGGTAAGTGATCACCACTGCCCATAGACACCTGCAACCCCAGAGGGGATTGCAGATGCGTTGCCAACCTAGAGGGCTAAGATGAAATGCCTCTTGTGCCTGTAATTTCCTCGGCTGTCTTACTCTCCACATCGGAACACAACAGTGCAAGCACTGCTGCTTAGCGGCAGGATTAGCGAGTAAGATGGTGGTAGCGATCCGGACGGACCTCGCACAAGGTCCTACCACCCGCAAGTATGATGCATATGACTGTGTGTATATCTGTCGCTGTTAAACCGGATCCGGTAGAATTATATAAATTTGGTTTGTATTATTTGAAAGCAGAATTCATCGCGGTGATACGCAGCCATGCTTGGTAAAAATCGGTTCATTGATTTTTGTAATATTCGACTTTTACTTTTGACGGTGGTAAAATTTCATAAAATGATAAATAATCAAACAGAAAATATAGAAAACCGTTGGGAATTGATCTGCATCTCTAAATCCAGACAAGATGACTGAAACAAGTAAGTACCTAAAATACTTGTTCAGTTCCGCGAGTAAATTTTGAACCGTTTCTTTAATGTAATTTCGTCTGGCGTTGACTTAGAATCGACTTCGAGAACAAGGAACTTGGAATTACAAATTGCTTCCGAAACGATGAAAATGAATTAATTGTTACAATAATAATCTACATTTAAAACGG
Organism: Coleophora deauratella; assembly: GCA_958295455.1. Taxonomy (NCBI): domain Eukaryota; kingdom Metazoa; phylum Arthropoda; class Insecta; order Lepidoptera; family Coleophoridae; genus Coleophora; species Coleophora deauratella. The sequence goes on along the minus strand of OY282409.1, from coordinate 2,910,570 downwards.
CAGGAGCACAAATTTTCCAAAATAATTTAACTTCTATATTCTGATGAAATACGAAAATAAAATATTCTAAATGTGTGTTTTCTTTCTATCGTACATATTTAAACCTAGGTTGATATGTAGGTTGATTGTGTTGCCTTGATTTCACTTTTTGCATTATTTTCAAAAGCGTTTTTATTCCAGCATGAAAGTTTAAATTCCCAAGTGACCAGATAAAGTTCGGTCTCTTTGCTTGCATTATTTTCAAAAGAGTTTTATTCCAGCAAAGCAGTTAAACCAAATGTCTTGATAACGTTTGGTCTCTTTGCTTGCGCTATTTCCAAAAGAGTTTTCATTCTTGCAGGTGTACAGAGCTGTCAGTTGCTACTACATAGTCGAGTCGCGGACGGTGTATCCGAACTTCTGGCGGGTCATCAACCTCATCCACATACTGCTTATCCTCGCCCATTGGTTTGGGTGCTTCTACTTCTTGCTATCAGAAGCTGAAGGGTTTCAGGTGAGTGTTCATGTCACCCTAAACTTAATTTCACGTAATTTCGCGCATATCCGACGTGGTTCCACAAAAAACCAGCGTCGCCGGCGCCTTCTCGTGTTGGCGTCGGCGGCATAAGCAGAGTGGCGACCCTTTTGTAGTGACAGGTGTTTTTTTGTTTTTGTTTGTTTTTTATTCAGGTATCTTAAATCTATATTTACTTATACAGGGTGTAACATTCAAGGTGTGCAATATTTGTTAAGAAGATGTATGAACATTTATTTATTACGAATAATTTATCAAATTCATGATTAAAATTAAATTGAATTAATTAACCTATTTTTTCTGTACCAGTTTAACTATTCTGTGGCATTCGAATACTGAACGTATCTGCTCTGTGACGCCACGGGCCAGTGCGCAGTGGCGTGACCTTGTCGGAGCCGCGCCGTTGGGGGATTATTATCGAAAGTCGATAGAAAAAAGTTACCGATTCTGAAAATCATTCGAAAATTTTACTTTTTTAAGATGCCTACTTTTTTAGTGATTCGTAATCAGTTTGAGAAGCTTAATCACCTCCGTAAATATTGCACACCTTGAATGTTACACCCTATATTAAGCGTAAATATGGTAAGTGCCTGTTACTACAAATACAATATTTTCTATTCTATTCTATTCTAATTTCTATATTTTCTGTAAGATTGTACAATTAACCTTCTTCATAAGGAGAAAATTGAAAATTCGTTTTTACGACCGCAAATACAGGCTGTTAAAAAAAAGGTGCGTTTAAATTTTAAAGTTTCTCAGAATCGTTGTAGAATACAGGAAAAATATTGAAAAAAATCCGATCTTCAATTTTTTTTTCATATTCCCATACTAAATCTGAATAGCAAATCAAGATTTTGTATGTATGTGAAACTGAAAAAAAAATGTGAATTACCCCTTAAAATCTCAAACGCACTTTTTAACGCCCTGTACATATATTGTAGATGGTGACGCATAGTAACGTATCGTAGTAGAATACAGAAACTTAGGTAGGATAATCACTTTACAACTCGAGCACTCCAACAAAATTTCACGTTTTAATTAGTTTTAATTAATTTTAATTGATTACCTACTACTACTATTACATAAAAATGTTACGTTTATACACGCGTATAGTACGCGTCACGTAAAAAGAGCGCTGGCTGGCTTTCCGAGGATGCACTCTGACAGCAATCGTTTAGTACCCTCTCTTTCACACTTACGCGATTTATATTGAGCTTTCCTATGGTCAGAGTGAAGTGTTCTGCCCTTGGAACGCCCGCCAGCGCTCTTTTTACGCCAACTATTATATGTGTATTACGTGGCTTGCGCTTAGGGCCTGTTCACACGTACCACAACCACACCACGTCGCAGCGACAAAATGCTGTCAAGCAGTGGTTACGTAAGTAAGTAAGTAAAACGTTTATTTGATACTTCAATCACACACATACTTATAAACTAAAATACATCAAACAAAAATAGACAATCAGATATATAACAAAAACAAAGTAAGTATATGTGTGAATAGTGTCGCTGCAGCTCCTTGCAGTTGTTGGTGTGGTCGGTATCATCCACGTGGTTGATTTTGACGGCAAAATGTGGTACGTGTGAATAGTCCTATTCATTTTTAATACAAAATATACGCCCGCCCACGTGTTGTGATTGTGGTACGTGTGAACAGAGCCTTAGCAACCGTCGCTGCATCTTAACCGCATGTGGTTGAGGTTGCCTTTACGGGCAGGAAGCAGCCATACTGTGTAACAATATTGATGAACCTTACTAGTAGTACACACTATAAAAATGTTAAATTAACATTCTTCATCCCCAGGGTGACTGGGTGTATCCACATCGGCCGGGAGACTACGCCACTCTCACCAGGAAGTACCTTGGATCCCTTTACTGGTCTACCTTAACCCTGACCACTATCGGTGACCTGCCTACTCCGGAAACCAACGCCGAGTGAGTATTTAATATCATAATTATTCATTCGCTAAATAAATAAATAAATTGATTTTAAAGTAATTTTATGGTAAAAGAAATCGATATTCAAAAATTCTGTTACTGCTTCAGTAGTTGCATGTTTTAATCTTGTGATATCTCAAGACACCTGGAAGATTGGAGCATTTAGCAGTTCCGTAAAGAGATTAAAATTGAGAAGACCCAAATTTACACAAGGCGAAACATCATAACCTACCCTCTTTCGATTTTGCCCCCTATACACCATATTTACGTAAACTAGGTACTGAAAATTGAGAAAAAGGAACGACAACAGTTATTGTGCGTTGATACCGCTCTCATATGCGACAAAATAAAAACACTGTCTTTCACATTATCCGCCGCGTTCAGTTTTTAATAGGTAAAAAATTTTCAAACAGGTTACATTGATATGTCAATACACCCAAGTATGACTGTGTCTTGGGCAATAAATTATTGTAATAAGTAACATAGGTTTAAACTAGAAACTTGACATAGGAAATATCTGAAAAAAAAAACACGACTTCTAGTCATAAAATTGAACCACTTTCCCTAAGAAAAGTGTTCCGAATTCGTAATTTCGTTTCCCCACGAAACAGGCTTTGCCTAGTGTGGAGACCAAAATGTAACCCATGTTTTCTGTTTTTCTGTGGTAAATAAAGGTAAATAAAGGTAAATAAAGGTAAATAAAGGTAAAACTTTGGCCTTGTCATAGTAATTGCTATGGATATTGGGCAGCCGATTTTTTTTTTACTTATTAAGTATCTGTGTAGGTTCCTTAGGGAAAGTTGTTCAGTTTCATGAGTAGAAGCCGTGGTTAATTTTTTTCACGTATTTTTGAAGGAACCTATATATCTTCTTACTAAAATAGTTGTTGATTTTCCATTAAAAATATCATTCGTTTAATGAGTGACTATTAATTATAATAAAGTAAAAAAAAAGTTAAAAAGTTCTTATTAAAGTTTTTTTGCTTAAATTAATGAAGCCATTAGATATAATTTTTTGAAAGGCTCTTATCTGAAATTTAAAGGTGTCTTATTGTCCTTTAATTGCTTAAATCTTATATTTTTATAATGTAAACACAAGCAGCACCTTTCACTTGTAATGTAGGCAGAAAACAGCTCATTATTTTCAAATTAATTCAACTTGAACGTTAACGGTATTTCCAAATTGGGCCTTCATTAGCAAGTCTAAATGATATGATGATGCAAAATAATAAACCCTCCACAGAATGTTAGAAAAAATTGTATAAAATATCTTTTCACTTGATAAAAAATAAGTATTTTAGTAAAAAAGAAAGACTTCTGAATCAGTACCTAAATAAAAAAATGTTTGATGCCAATGTGACTTTATTGTAAAATAAATCCTTTCAGGACATGGTATCTGTAACGCTATTTAAAAACTGAACAAGTATTTACAATACTTTGCTACAAGATACGTGTGCTTACTGACTTACTTAGACAGTGTAGGACTTTCCTATAAATATAATATTATTTTTCATTAAACCTAGACAAAATTATTCTACAGTCAATATGCTTTTTACAATAAATTATATCGCATAAAAATATTTTAAGGTTTTCTTACAAACTGTATAGAGAGACTTTTAATGGGCGCTCATGTAAGTATGTAGATATACAGTGTTTTTAATATAACCTTCCTTATTTGCTAACCCCTCATTAAGACTGGATAAAGGGCCGCTGGATGCGAGCCGCACAGGACCGGTCGGTGTGGAAATCCTTGGGGGAGGCCTTTGTCCAGCAGTGGACGTCTTTCGGCTGATAGATAGATAGATAGAAAGGGTGTTCCAAAATATTGATTTTGGATGAAATAAGCAAAAGCAGTTAGAATTTAACCTCAGGATTAACAGGGTTTGACCTCGTAATGCTCGGATTACGGAAAAAGGTTTTTATTCATAATAAGGATGTTTAATAGTAGGTACATCTTTCAGTACAAAAAAATGTGTTTGCAATATTGATGAGCAGTTTCTGTGACAGTGATTGATGAACATTTACTGATTACGTAGGATGTATGAAAAAGTTATATTTACCTAGTAAACTGACTTATATTTAAAAAAATATGTCAACGGAACTTTATTTTATTTTTTTACTATTCATCAGTTAAAGTTATCATACAGTTAATTAGTAGTTTAACTTGGTATTGACAGAAATGTTAAGTATCACGTGTATGATATCAAATATTTTATACAGCCTGTATATTTAGAACGATTTGAAATTACATTGTGGAAAGATTGAGTTTATTTTCAAGGTACCGTATAGACTTATGCATATCATCTCTCTCGTAAATTTTCGTATAACACAATTAACAGTGCTATCTCGATGACGGTTGCCTGAAATTCTGCCGTGCTTACTATAAGAGCATTAAGTTTGTGAAACAAACTTTCAAGTTTTCGTCCATTATTGCGTTTTCCGAACTGTTTCGTTAGATTGTGTAGCTCAGATTCAGTATTTTTATACAGCGTTATCATTTTTTCAAATTCAAGTTCAAATCATTTATTGCATGTCACAGTAGTTCACAGGTGGTAAAATTACAATTCGTGAAATTATAGATACATGTGACGCCCTGCAAGGGCGTGGCAATAGAGAGGTGCTATTACAACAATATATTATTATTACAAATATAATATAATATATAATTTACAATTTCCTATAAATTAATTTATTCTACAATAATTTAATTTAATAACATTCGATTATTTATATAACATTTTATATATTATTATTATCTTATATATATCATTTATCTGTCTTATTTAACAAATGTTCTTACATGATTAAATGACGAAATGGATGAAGTTACTGCTTTTATAAATATACTTACTGCTCTTATCGTAAGCACGGCAGCAGCATTATGCTTAGCTTCACCCGGTCAACCATGCAGGGTAGAGCATTTTAAATGCACACTTTCATCAGTCAAAATCTAAATACCCTACTATAAATTACCTATTAACTGTAAGTTAACTTTAACTGATCGCATTTCTGTAAGTTACTTTTAACTAGTCGCCCTTTCAAAAGTACCAGGCTACTAGGCTAACAGAACTAACGAGGAGGTTTGCTTCAAGCACGCACGGAGGCCCCAAATTTCTGCCGCGCCGGGGGCTCAAGTCCCGGCTGCTGCAGTTCAAGTCTAACAGAGGGTACGTTGACGATATGCGATTGGTCAGATCACGTGGTTCAACAGTTTAAATTTCGAACATGAATTTTTTTTCACGTTTCAGGGTAATGTGTAAGGAATTTGAATCCAGAATATTATCTTAATTTTATTGATTTCATACTTTTTTAGGAAATTTTAAATAACAGTTCGTTCTTTTTTTTTTAAGACTTTTTATGGCATTGTGCGCCAGTTTATAAGTTAACCATATGAGGAAGCATCATGTCCAAAACCAATGATGTAATACTTCGAAAGCTCGAAACCCACTACTGCTTTTTTTATATGGCAGAGGTGGCAAACGAGCAGACGGATCACCTGATGGTAAGCGATTACCGCCGCCCATAGACACCCGCAACACCAGAGGAGTCACAAGTGCGGTGCCGGACTTTAATATGGGAGTACGCTCTTTTCTACTGCTTTTTCATTTATTACTTTAATTTTACTGTCTAACATTCATACAATCAAAATCGTATTACACAATACACTACTGGTTAAATCATTTCATCAAAGAAAATCGTAGTCAATGTTCAATAATAATCTTTGACTCCTCTTTCAACCTATAGGTCTATAGAAATGAATCAAAGGCATTGTGGGTATACCTTTAATAGTAGGGCTATATTTAGAACCTAAATTGGTATTCGATCTTCTTCGTGATCTTTGTATTGTAAAATAACTCATTCTCTTGCCATTTAGGCGGAGATCGACATCAAACCCATTCAATCATTTTGATCCCAGTTATTGAAATTGGTAAATAACTAAAACACGATATTGCTAAAATAAGATTTCATTTGCAAGAAAATTTTCTCATACTACTGTCAGTGTGCTTAAGGTGCTTAATCGCTCAATGTGCTTAAGAACAGGCTGAACTTTAAAAACTCATTTAGAGTCGTGGGTCGAATGTCGCTTGTACTGCACCTCGGTTTCACATTCTGACGTGATGAAGCGAAATTCGTGCGAAGCCGAATATATGTAAAATTATGTCGCGGGAATATTGTCGAATTCGTGATATTATAATCTCACTAGTAAAATTCTAATTAAACGGATTTTTGTGAATCGCCACCATTATACGATTTCACGGAGTCTTTTCAGTGTTATAATAAATTCATGGGGCATTTATAGTTTATAGCTATTTGGCTATCATCATGAGTAGAATTTGTGGTCGTACCTCTTTCGGTTGATCGATTTTTTGTTTACCCCTAAAACCTAAAATATAACTGAACTGATGTTAGCACAATTTATATTATGGGACTACCATTATACCGAGTCATTCATTATCTATTTAATAAAAAATAATCATTAAAATTGGTTTACAATATACAAAGACAAAAAACATGCAGTCCATTTGAGAATTTCACTCGATTACTTATGAAATCAAATTAAATAATAACTAAAATATTGCTAATGATTGAATGTATGTAAGTAAATGTAATTTTCAAGGAGCTACAAAAACGGTCACATTTGCAGTTTTCAGGAAGCCTAGTCCTCTAATAAAAAAAGGTGTTTGGTGGAAACAAAAAGTAGTACACGTCGGGGAACCCTCGTCACGGGATCACTCCAAAATATTGTTTATTACGTCCGCCTCGTCAATTTTCCTTAAAGCGCTATTTGATGTTTTTTTTATAAACACTTACAAACAAAAATGCGGCTTCGATAATGATCAGATTTTTCGGTAGCTAGTACCTAGTTTCGTTAAAAATCCATATCGTCCCCACTGCAGGGGCACGGGTCTCTTCCCATACCTCGGGAAAGTTAGGCCATATTCCACACACGGGGACCAAGTCCGGATTGATGGAGGTTGTGGGGCTAGTGGCCAACCTCAGTGTCAGAAGTTTCAAGCTGCCTATAAGGCCTCCGACATGGCTTAACGACTGCTATCTAGCCATAGCAGCCGGCACCAACGGCTTAACGTGCCTTTCGAAGCACGGAAACGATCAAGATAAATCCCACTAACAGTCAAACCCATCCGGGTTATGACCGAGTTTGTAGTCAGTTAAACTGTGTGATTGACGCGACCACGCAAGCCGCACCTATACCTAGTTTACGTTGATTGTGTCAGCGCCATCACAGTATTTCAAAGCTAAAAAAAACCGCTCCTGGTAACACTCTCTGAAATAACATTTGATTAAGGTGACCTCAACCGCCTCTGTGGCGGAGTAGTCAGGCATTTTTTTTAACTATTTCCGTTTTAGAGTAGTCTCAACGTTATTTTTGTAATGGGGAAATAGCTGTGATTCCGATTCAGTGATAAGCGGTCATAAGAAGAGGATTAACTTTCCGAGTTCCAACAACAAACCACCACGTGGAGCGTCTTTAAGTACCCATCACCCTAAGAGCCGCGTCTTTCACTTGCGATTGGCGATTTGCCATTTTTTTTATTGAAGATTCTTCCATTCTTTACTTGACATTGGCAAAATCACGCTCGTTATGAGATGTGGAATGACAAATAGAAAAATAGAATAGAAATAGCGTGGCTACTCGCATCACATAAGAAGGTTGCAGGTTAGATTCCCAGCGGGGTCCAATTTTGCAGAACTCGATTTGGTTGGTGGTGTGGCATTTTCTGAGACCGCCTACGAGCTGGCACCATTTTATCCTAAATATTTCTTGTCGCCAAACTATGCAAACAGCTTTGTTGAGTTCCGGCATGAAGATAAAGCGGTCGTGGCTCAGCCCGGTTTGCGTGGTCGCATCGATTACGCAGGCTAACTGACTACAGACACGGTCATAACCTGGATGGGTTGGACTGTTAATTGCATTTATCTCGACCCGTTCCCGTGCAGTGGGGACGATATGGGTTATTTATTAACGATCAAGATAGCCAGTTCCACATTGCGTTGGAGAATCCTTGGTAAGCCCGTTTTTATCTTCAGGTTTAATGCTAGAGCCTTATAATAAAATACGCATTGGATCAATTAACTGAAGCTTCTACTTATCAAACCTTTACTCTCCTGTTTTGTTAAAATGCCTCTGGAGTCCACGTTTAGGCATTCGAAATCCATCATGGCGGACGGCATTTTCTTTGTGTACGGATAATTTTTTTCGTAAATTAGCCGTCTAGATTCGCTTTCGCAAAAAAACTTGTCATGATACGATATATTTCCTTTTTATGCTAAAAAGGTAGTTTCGTCTATCAAACGCAGACTCTTATCCCTTAAAATTGACTCGTATTAGGGTAAGCCAAAATTTATTCCACAAACGTAAATTACAGAGATTTATACGGGGGACGTAGAACAGAAGTCGGAGATACGCTTAAACTGGCTACTTATTGTGTAAACAAAATAAATAAGTTTTACAAAAAAGAAATAAAGCTCACTAAAATTACGATATTATTATTACTAATTATATTCGCTGACAAGCGTTAAATGGTATACAGGATTTAAAAGTGCGTTTTCAATATTTTTCCTTTATTCTATACTTTATTCTCAGTATCCCCGTAAAACAAACGCACTTTTTTAACACCTTGTATATAGGCCACTCACGAAACTGATAACTTTTCCTAAGAACCTTACTTTTTATATCGGAGAAAAAAATCTAAGCATACAATGTTCGTATGCTCGTACCTATATAGTGTGGAAATTCAAAAAATCTTTTGACTCCGATTGTGAATTTCGTATGCATAACTTTAGTATGGAACCTTAAAATTTTGCTCTTACTGTGTACGTTCTATAAAATAGCTATTCTTAAATACAATAATAAAAATTTATGTCTTAACATCACTCTGTGAATTTGATCTAAAAGCGAGTGCCTTCAACCTAGCACCTCTATGTAAATATGGGGAAATGTTGAGTGCGGTACCTCTTAACAGATTTGTTTACCTATCCTAAGACTTAAGTGCCCTCTTAGATGGGGTTATCCAATATCCACCCAATAATCAAATTAAATTCTTCATCAAAACATAATCGTGGTGTCTCACAGCACCGACGACATAAACTAGCCTGGTTCCTTACGACCACACTTTGTACATGTCACAGTCGTAAAATTATCAGTTTTAGAAATAGGCTAGCCGCTTCCTAAGCTACTGTATATATTACTATAACATATACGAAATTGAGAATATAGAAAAAAATTGTCGAATTGTATTTGACTATAGATATAAGTAAAGATAAAGATTGTATTTATCAAAATCATTATCAAAAATCAAAACTGAAAAAATTGTGTTGTCTTTATTTGACACATTTACGAACGGAACCAAAAATATTTATTATTTAACCATCATAATTTAATTTGACATATATTTTTTACAAATCAAATGTATACTTCCTTACATTAAAAAACTAATTAAAGTTAATGTTATTTAAGAAAAAACTACAACAGATTATCTTTATTAATTGTGTAAGTAGGTGAAATACAGTGTTCAATTTATGTTAGATTTACAGCAAAATATACAATAAAAATACAAAGCAAAATAATAAAAAATATATAAATGAAAATAAACAAAAAATGTAAATTTTGTTCTATTGTAATGTATATCTATAACTAATTCAGAAAAACATGTTGTGTCTGTTATAATAAGGTTTAGTTCACTTTTATCCCGACTTCAAAAAAAGAAGGAGGTTCTCAATTCGCCGGAATCTTTTTTTTATGTATGTTCACCGATTACTTGAAGACGCCTGAACCGATTTGGAAAATTCTTTTTTTTGTTTAAAGGTTATACTTCACAGGTAGTCCCATATAAATTTTATCGAAATCGATTCAGTGGTTTTTGAGAAAATCAACAAAAACATAGCAAAATTGGAGTTGTTGCGATTGAAGTCGGTTGTTTTTAACGTATTCAGCGTGGTCAATTATTCCGAGGCCCGGCCGGTAACGTGGACTTTCAGACAATTCCCTAGAGAGGAAGCCTTTTTAAGGAAAATTAAGGAAAAATTAACCCAATACGAATGTGTAGTGAAAGAAGGGCTTGCTCCCGGAAATTCTCCGTTTTGAAACAACGGGTATCGACTTCTGGTACTCCCTGTACAAGTACTGAGTAATTTTAGGCGCTACGCTTACTACCATTCTTTATTTCATCATTAGCCAAAGCATGGAAACTGCAACCATTTTGTTTTAGATGCAGATATAGTAGTATTTTAAAGGTAAGAAAATACATTGATAGGAAATACATCATTGTATCGGAAGGCACTTTTAATTTAAGTAAGCTCTATGGATTCTAGGAGAATGGAGTAGGCAAAAACCTACGTTTGAGTCCTAGCAGGATAAGAGCACTCTAGATTTTCTGCCATAAAAACCAAAAACCCTGCTTTTGAATCAGTATCGTGAATTCCGGTACTGAAAACATTAGGAACCATACATTTCTGCAAGCCCTAAGTAACAGTTATGATTTGTTACGTGCCGTACAATGTAACTATGATACTACGAATTAAGTGTGAGTAGTTGTCTAATAAATAACGTCCTTAACAGATTTATTGTTATCTTGTACCTAAAAAGTTACAGAGATATAGTGAGTAACACAATGTATAAATTTATTCAAATCTAAATTATTTAAATGGCTATTGACGAATTGTTTTTACAGTATTAAAGAATACTTAGCACACAGAGACATATGACTAATAACAAAGCTTTATATTTCTTAACTTGACATTTCTATTTTGACATTTATGTATTTTTTCAATTTATTATTTGGTTTTTAATTATTATTATTTTATGATGTTTTCTTCTTGTGTTTGATTATCTTTGTAATTTAGAATACATTTGCACGCTTTTTTAAAGCAGAATACTGTACTGGACGCTAATTTAAGACATGTATTCTTGCAAATAAATTATTTCTATTTCTATTTCTTCTAACACCATTACGAAATATAACATATTAGATACTAGCTTTCGCCCGCGACTTCATCTGCGTGGACTTCAGAATTGGGTCTAGAGAAACAAAGTGTTAAGGTGGCACCACCTAGTGACGAAGTGGAAATTTTGAGTTTTCAAGCATTTCTCCGGGACCCCTTAAGTTTTTCAGGATAACAAGTATCCTATGTGTTAGCCGACTGCTATATCTATCTACCTACAAAATTTCATCCAAATCCGTTCAGTAGTTTCAGCGTGAAAATGGAACAAACAAACAAACATCCATACTTTCGCATTTATAATTTTAGTGAGATAAGACACCCAGACACGAAAAAAACATATCTGCTCATCATAAAAATATTTGGCCTGAATGGAAATGGAACCCACGACCCTCGAATCAATAGTCAGGAGAGCTAATCACTGAGCCACCGAGCGGGTCGGCTATAAGGAGTTAGCATTTGAGTATTATCGTTGTAAAAAAAGTCATACGAATGGTTATTTTATAAATATTTAACTATAGAAATTCCCTGTATTAAAGAAACCAAAGTCTGATATTCTTTTTAAGTACTTAGATAACACTCGATACATGGAACTTGGAAAAATCTAGCCATATATACAGGGTGTTAAAATAGTGCGTTTGACATTTTAGGGAGTCACTTAGAATCAATTATAGACTACAGTAAAATTATTGTAAAAATCCGATCTACAATTTTTCTTTCAGTTTTCCATACAATTTCTTGATTCACTATTCAGATTCAGTAAGGGAAATTGAAAAAAAAATTAGATTGGATATTTTCAATTTTTTTTCCTGTATTCTGAGTGACCCATTAAAGTTTAAAACACTTTTTAACACCCTTTATCCATCTACCTAGTTATCTTATAGTCGGATCCTATAAATTAGTCAGAAATTTATTTTCTTGACGCAGATATACGAGTCCTTTTACTCAATAATTAATTACAATCAATCACCATGTATTCTACTAACAGGTTTTTAAGTTTCTCTGTTACTAACAAATATTATGAATCTTTGGTCAAGTCAAAGTCAAAGTCAAAGTCAAAATATTTTTTATTTAAGTAGATGCTGTACGCATACTTTTAAATCGTCTTTTTTTTTCTACCTAGTACAAAGTTCCTACCACGCGGAACTTGTACAATCAACGTTTCGGGAAGTGTTAGCGGAGCGGTCTGAGTTAAATAAAGTATTCTTATTATAAAGTATACTTATTCACAGACAGACCGTCAATCTCTCCGTACATTTCCACCTAACAAATACTGACACCTCTGTTAAGGAACTCGGCACGTCCGATACCTCTCGAGTGGAATTTTATTAAACCCCTAATGTTCAGCAAGGGCCTTGATGGGCAGGATTAAGGGATTTAATAAGGAAGAGCAGGCGAAGGGGCGGAATCAGGGATTTGACGGTAGTGTTGTTTTTACTCTCCTTTTTCAAGATGAACACGACTAAAGGACTGGCATTTTAAATGGAAAAAAAGATAAATGTGGTTCTCCTTGCTCAGTGCTGTCGGAGTTACAATTTAGAATTCTGATGTCGGAAACCGCATGCGCGTTCTAATTTAAATTCAAATGTTGGCTGTCGAAATTCGAATTTCAGATTCTGCTTCCGGATGTGACGTACATAATTTGAGTGGATTCGTGTATTTACTGGTCAAATTAGTACACAGTATAAGCCCTTCTTCAAAAATAAATTCTTCTTCAGTTTCTATCTCGCTTACGTGTAATCGGTGCTCGCGTAATAAACGCAATCTTTCGGAAATCCAACCTTATTTTCACATGATAAGTATTGGTATCAGTCCTGTAAGATAAAAAAAACTTTCGATCTTACAAAGCAAGCATATATCTATACAAATGTAACTCCTATATTGATCTAAGACACAGCCCAATGGCGGGACACAGACTACAAACAAAACAATTTTCCAGTACAATGATTCGTGTAATAAACAAGTTATTTAGACGAGAAATATTCTCATTTAACATTGTGACAGAATCCAGTGGTGACTGCTAGTCATTTGAGTTACTTTTTATTAAATTTCAAAAACGATTTTTTGTTCTAAGAATGTTTGAAATTTTGTACAATGACGTCATTGTTCAATGTAGTAGTTTGCGCACTTATTACGATTTTTTTATAAATTAAAAATTGAATGTGTAATAAAAATCCAAGCGAATACATTTTTCTGCAGTTTCAATAGGAAATTTATTTTGTGATCAATATTTCATAATTTAATTTTGATGTAGGCAACTCGTGGAATCTAAAAACAAAACCAGCTGGTAGCTATAGATACTGAAGTTAAATATACTAAAATCAAATGGAAAATGTTACCTACTAAGTCTGTTATGGCGGCAGTGTCACAGAGTGAAATTGAAATCGCCAACCATATTTTAACTGGGGATTCTAGTAATGACACTAAATCCTCTAAGGAACCAATTCAATCGGAGTAAGTTAACGATAATGATTTGAAAATTTGACTTCTTCAAAGAACTTTTATATAGAATGTCCCTTAAAGTACTTACACAAACAAAAATGGGTGGAATTAAACCAAAATTTATATAATAGTGAAAAATAATCTATAAAAACAAAGAGTTTTATCATTTCACTGTAAAAAAGCAGTTGATGTTCTTTTTTGACATACAGGGTTATTTTTGGACCCCCCACCAAAACTTCACAGTGGCTTCTACTCATGAAACTGAGCAACTTTCCCCAAGTAACCAATGGTCAATTCGCAAACAAATTTTTGGACCTTTCATACTAATTTGGTCTCGTGATCGGCACATTTTTATGGAGATGCCCAAAATTTTTTTTCGAATTGACCATTGGTTATTTAGGGAAAGTTGTTCAGTTTCATTAGTAAAAGCCACTGTGAAGTTTTGGTGGGGGGGGGTCCAAAAATAAATCTGTATATTTTGAACTACTAGACTTATTGCATTGAAATAAAAACGTTTATGGTAAGTAGTGGACAGACTATACGTAGCAAATTATAAGCAATGGTTACAGTAGCCATAAGAAACAAGAAATTTGGAAGGTGGCTTTTTTAATATTGCAGATTTAAACATTTTTAAATATTTTTTGTCAATAGAATTCTTTTACTTTTTACCCCATTTCGTTTGGCACTGTATCGTGGGACACCCTGATATACAGGTACTTAGTACCTATCTCATCTCATCTCATTAATATTATAAATGCGAAAGTATGGATGTTTGTTTGTTCTGCTTTCACGCCGTAACAAGAGTTCCCGTAGGAATGCTTAAAAACTCAAAATTTCCAATTCGTCACTCGATGGCGCTATTTAAACATTGTCTTTCTTTCTGGACACAATTCTGAAGTCCACGCGGACGAAGTCGCGGGCGGAACCTAGTGTAGTTATAAGTTCGTTGGAGTTCATTTTGTGATGTGAACCTTGTAGGCTGTGGTTAAGACTCTGGTGTAACCACGAAGCGACTTTCTTGTTATTTATGACAAACTCTGTTTTGACATTTGAAGACTTTGAAATTTAATTAATCAGACAACTCGAGACCACTTCGTTTGCACTTTGTAGGATTGGGACTGACATCAGATCAGAATACCCTTACCTAGAATGCTATAGAATACTTTGTATTATTAACTAATTAAGCACAGTGACAAAACTTAAAAGCTACGGTGAAATTTTAATTTATATTTCTTTATTTGCTCTTTGTTATCAATGCCAACATACAAAAAATTCGTTATATCATTGATAATTCTAAAAAAACACTACTACTTACGTAATAAACTAAAAATAATTTCATTTGTTTTAAGCCTAGATAAACACGTGATCTGACCAAGCATCATTTGAGATTTTTTGCACTCATAAAACTTTGGTTGTTTCCTTACGGACACCTTAACCTAATTAAATGTCTTTACAAATTTCTATCTAACTTTAGTTATTTCCACAACTTTTTAAATTAAAAATTTAAAAAAAATATCTCGGTAACACCGAGCGTATTATGTGTCAACAAGTTTTGGCGGGAAACAGCCAATGTCGTAAAATGGCGGCGGCAGAAATTTGGAGGCTGTTCTTCGACAAACTTCAAGATAGTAAACTATAAAATTATTGTGATCTGATAAATAATAAATTTTTTGTCAAGAAAAACATTCTGGTATTTTTTTTCTTTGTTTACATTTTGCTTAGGACTTATTAGTAAAAAAAATATGAAAGTTTTCGAACAGCCTTCATTGATTAGTAACCGCCATTTTGGATTTTGTCGTTTTTGTTTTGTATTTTTCGCTTTGAAGTATTTATATTACTGCAACTGTTCGAAAACTTTGCACTTTTTTTTCGTTTATAGTTTATTGTGAAATATAATAGGTATCTGCCTAAAAACTCTTCTTACATTGATCGCGATTTTTTATTTCAAAATTGTATAAACGATTTTAACAAAATGTTTTTTAAAATAAAATTTTACATTTATAATTAGAAAAATTGACTAGTAACTGACATTTAATAATACTTTCATCGACCAATTATGGTCATTTTTTCTAGTCATCATTTTAAACAACTTTTTTTCTACGACTTTGCTGAAATCGCAAGAAAAAATTTTGGACCTTTCCATACAAAATTCGACAATCATCTGATAATGTAGAGTCCAAAAACTTTCATGTGAATTCACCACAGTGTCCCAGGTATGCTTGTGTCATTTAATGGTTAAACCAAAAACCACTCGGTAGGTAGCTACGAATTTATCAAAACCTCATATTTTTCAGATATGTGTTCACAATCGTAAGCTACCTGATCGGCGTGTTCATATTCGCGACCATAGTGGGGCAGGTGGGCAACGTGATCACCAACAGAAACGCCAACAGGCTGGAGTTCGAGAGACTCCTTGATGGTGCGAAGACCTACATGAGGCATCATAAGGTGAGTTAATACCGTTTTTGGAGTTCTCATGCATGTATTTTTTTTGTGTTTGTATCGGGTTTCCATCATACAGGGAATCCTAGTTTGGGGCCAGATGACCGTGTGTAATTTGTCCCGGATTTGACTGACTCGGTGGCTAAGTGGTTAGCGATCCTGACCTCTGATCCGAGAGTCGTGGGTTCGATCCCCACACAGGGCAAACTTTTCTGTGATGAGCAGAATTGTTTGCTCTGAGTCTGGGTGTATTATATCTATATATGTATGTATTTAAAAGTATATGTGTATGTATATCAGTCTCTGGTTCCCAAGATACAGGGAATCCTAGTTTGGGGCCAGATGACCGTGTGTGATTTGTCCCGGATATTATTATTTATTATTATTATGGATATTAAAATTTAGCTGAATGGACAAAGTATGATTTATAACTTTTGCGATTTAATAAATTTCAATCAACTAAAACTTCTCGTCGATTACGCAGAATAACTGACTACAGATTGACCTGGATAGGTTTGACTGTTAGTGGCATTTATCTCGACTGTTTCCGTGCTTCGCAAGGCGCGTTGTCAAGCAGTTGGTGACGGTTACTTTCGCTAAATTGCAGATGTTATCATTTATCACAGTCCTTATTAAACTATTCAAACTGAGCCCCCATATTTGGAGTATGGCCTAACCTTCCCAAGTTTAAGAGACGAGGCCTGTGCCCTAGAGTAGGTACGATATGTGTTATCATATACCCTTACCCTTTATAATCCACCCAGAGCAAACAAGTCTGTAAAGTAGGTCACACAAAGGAAGGGATCAAATCGTATTTATTACATAATAAAAGAAATCAGGAACGAACTGTGTCAAAAACCTGATGCCAGAAACATTTATGTTTGATAACAAGACGCTGAATACGTTAAAAACAACCGACTTCAATCGCAACAACTCCAATTGTTGTGTTTTTGTTGATTTTCTCAAAAACCGCGGAATCGATTTCGATAAAATTTATATGGGACCACCTGTGAGTATACCCTTTTAAAAAAAAAAGAATTTTCCAAATCGGTTCAAGCGTCTTCGAGTAATCGGTGAACATACATTTAAAAAAAAGATTCCGACGAATTGAGAACCTCCTCCTTTTTTTGAAGTCGGTTAAAAATGTAACGAAATGCATAGAGGACCCTATCAACTGCGGCTTTTACTCATCATCATACAAAACAAACAAAATAAGCAAAACAGCCTATGTATTTCATAAAGTACCTAAAATTATGTTCGTGAAAACTTCCAAAAGGATCTAATGCTCTTTAAAAATGTTACTGTCAAACTTAATCATTGGTCCAAAAACTTACCCCAAATTGAATTGACCTAAAAACGTTAGGTATAACGTTATCACTTGCTCCTTCGCTCCTTGGTTCGAAGGCGCCTTCCGTCCACGGAAAACACAATCTCATAAAAGACAATTTATGGTGATTCGATAGACAAATAGAGACATAGTTCGGGAATAGGAAAACGTAATGGACTGGACATTACATGCTAGTGAAGACCTAGACTTACGATAAATCCGATTATCGATAGTGTAAATGAGGTTAAGTCGGCTGTCTAGGCAAAAGTTAAGATACGATGGGATATTAGGACTTAGATAAGTGAAAGCCGGTGAAAAAATCGGTAACAGATAGCGCTGTAGACAGTATGGTGCACCTGCCAATATCTGAATATTCGTTACAGTGTCTTGATCGGTCATCTTCATTTATAATTCATTTGATATGCTTGCATTAGAAGTAGAACATTTAAAGTTTTACTAAATATTTTCGGAATAATAAAAATATACAATGATAATTTTTAAATTTCCATACCACTTTTTAAATTATATTTTGTAGATTTGTCATTTGCGTCAAACGGCGCCAACTACCAATAGTAATAGTAATATTTAGATGTTAACATAAAAATCCTAAACAAATTGCCTATTTTTGACCTAGAACAAAATAAAGATACATGTCTTACATTAGTTTTTGTCTGTATCGAAAGTCATTCTCCAGGTTTGAATAAACACTGTATCTATTTATATTTCCAGTCCCTCCCTCTACACATTCTTGCTTTGATTTAAAAACTTTTATGACCTAGGTATAGCAGATATAATAACTTCTTGTTTCTCTTTTAAATACTCGGAAAAGCCAAATTAATCTGGCTGAGAAATATTGCCATAATTTTTTGCCTAGATATTACAAAATTCTACAAGAGTAATTGTCGTCAACAGGTACCAGGGGGTATGAAGCGGCGAGTGCTCCGATGGTATGACTACTCCTGGTCTAGAGGCAGGATACAAGGGGGAGGGGACATCAACACCGCCCTAGGGTTACTTCCTGATAAACTGAAGACTGAACTTGCTCTACATGTGAATTTGAGTGTACTCAAGAAGGTAAGTCTGACGACTTTCAACATCAACTAAAACCTTAGACATGTTCATTCAAAAAGTACAGCAAAATCGACCAACTTTGCTGATAATTGTACCTGATAAAGTTGAGAGTTACTAGAGTTGTCAATAGATGGAGTAAGACTAGTTTATAACTAACATTCTTATCTGCACGGTGACCGTGGGTTGTGCTAAGAGCAAAACTCGGCAATCACCTTCTGTGCCTTGTTACATACTTTTTGTATTTTTTTTTTTAACTCATGGTTGTTTTAGGTGACAATATTTCAAGAGTGCCAACCAGAGTTCTTGCATGACTTGGTGCTGAAAATGAAAGCCTACATCTTTACACCAGGAGACTCAATATGCAGGAAAGGTAAGCTTATAAATATTTCAGCAATAGCGAGAACAAATATTTTTTGACATTAAACGAAGCTAACAATACTTTTGATCTTTCAGGGGAAGTAGCAAGAGAAATGTTCATTATAGCAGACGGCATTTTGGAAGTCATATCAGAGACTGGAAGAGTGCTAACTACAATGAAGGCCGGTGACTTTTTTGGTGAAATCGGCATTTTGAACCTTGACGGATTAAATAAGTAAATAAAATATATATACTTAACAAAAACTTATCAATAGACACAACAATATAATAGGCGCTATTACAAATTCTTGTCCGTTATTAATTCTCAAAATACTTTATTCAATATTTATAGGAAAGTTTAAGTAACTACTATAAATATAATTATATTTCTGTAACATAATTTTATAACTATTAATGATTTTGTCATAGACGCACAGCTGACGTACGCTCTGTAGGCTACTCGGAATTATTCTCATTATCACGTGAAGACGTATTGGCTGCGATGAAGGATTACCCTGAGGCCCAGGATATACTGCAGACCTTGGGTAGGAAACGGCTACAAGAAGCCAAAAACATGTCAAGGCATCATCACAAAGGCAAAGGTACGCGTCATTCGGGATCGGGTAAGACAGGTAAAGTAAAATTCTACAAAATTATCTGGCACCCATGGCTTCATTAATTCCAAAAATGTTAACCCTTTTTAAATGTAAATTGTGCGTTAGTTAAGTAGCTTATTGAAGTTGTAAGTATTATCGTAGATAGAGATACACGCGATTGATTACTTTTAGGAGATGCCAGTCCAGATAAGGCAGCGGGAGATGATAGTGCACCCAAAAGGATAGTTCACAAGCTACGTAGTGATGTTAAGGTAACTATGATAAATTGAGATAATCATGTAATTGACTAAAGTATATACAAAGGCTTTATTGCTTGACATTTTATAAAACTTCATGATTTCATGTTCAGGGCATACGTAATGCAATCAGAAGTAGATCAAGAGCTGGGAGAAGATCAGGAGAGTCTATGGAGTTACAAGCATTAGCTGGTGCTGAACGGGCTGCTGCTACTGATGGCAAAGTTCTAAGACGAATGCCAAGAGTTAATAGTGATGACTCACATACACATAATCAAGAGGTAAGTTAAGATAGTGGCCGAGTGAATCATACCTAAAGCATTACATTCGAGTAACTGTTGTCAGCGCTTTCGATATAGCTTTCTAGCTTCTAAAAAGGCTTGGTTCTATGTGATAGTATGTTGCAGGATGTTAATGAAGATATAACATCAGGAGGCAAAGAAGGTGAAAAATGCATATCACCCATAGGTGCTGGGTTACCATTGCTTTCACGCTTAAAACTACTTAAAGAAAAACAGGTAGGATATATGTTCACATAATAATGGTGGGATAATAATAATTGCAGTAGGTACTTTTAAAATGTAATTAACTGATATTGGAAAATGTATAACTTATTTACAGGACCGAGAAGAAAAAGTTGCAAAACAAAGACACTCCACATCATCTGTAGTTTCACCCCCGCAACAACCTACACCTTCTACTAGTTCAGCGCCAGATATTGAACCAGAAGTCATTGGTGCTGGATTGCCACTTTTACAGAGACTTCTCCTCCTCAAAGCTAAAGAGGAACGAGAGAAAAACCAACTAACTCCAACTAATAGTAACCAACCATCAAGCTCGGACACTATTAGTCCTAGTTCCATTAAAAGTCCTCTTAGTCCAACTGTAAAAACTTTAAGTCCAATAAGAAAAAGTTCTGAATCTAGCTCGCCAGGAAAACTTCAAAGTCCAACAACAAAAACTTCTAGAAAAAATTCGTCAGGTTCCAGTGATGGAATGTCACGTCCAAAAGTGAGTTTCAGAGACAAAATCTTACAGGTTCAAAGTGACGGGACCGCAGTATGTCAACCGCTCGTAAAAGATGGTAGTGAAAAACCAGCTGCAGTTGTTGAACCAACTCCCAAAACCGAGAGCAATTTGATCTCAATACCACATTCAGTTGTAAATAAAATAAAGTCACCTGCCAAAGCCGTAGGATCAACATTTCGAGATAAATTAAAACTACTTCAAGGCGGTGGAAAGGAACCTGATAATTCGTCTACAGAAAAAAGTAAACCGCCTTCAATAGAAAAAGCTGCTGCTGAAATTAGTCCAATACAATCATCAGAGAGTAAAGAAGAGCCAAAAATCAAAAAGCCTTGGTCAAAATTAAAGAAAGCAGCTATTTTAGGCGAATCTAAAAGCCAAAGCAAATCAAGCTCAGAAGAAAAAAAGGAAACAGAAAGTATAACGAAGGAAGTCAAAGAAGAAGTTAAAGTCGATCCAGCTGTAAATATGTGTGCACCTATAGTTACTACAGGAGAACTTGTTCAAATAGACAATAATAATGTTGAAATTGATAGCAGTGATAGTATAAAACAAGATAAACCTAAGATTTGCTTAACCGGCCCTTTGGAACCCGTCCAAGAAAAATCAGTAGATTTATTAACTTTATCTCCGAAAAAAAATAGTATTCATAAATCGATTGACCCTAAACCGGGTGAATCTTCTGGATCTATGTTAGCACCCAAATCAAAGAAATATAAATCGATAGACGATCTTTCACCAGAATACGGTGGACTACCATTCGTTAAGAAATTAAAAATATTAAATGAGCGACAAAAGCTAGCAGAGCTAGAACAAGTCGTCAAAATTAGAAGCTCAAGTTTAGACTGCACAAGTTCTTCCGAAGATTTGCTTTGTGACACATTGACAAGGAGTCATTCTGAAGGAAGCACAATGGATAAAAGAAGATTCAAAAGAAAATCAACTGACTCCAGTAGTCATGGCTCAAATGAAACTTTAGAAAGACGTACACTAAAGTCAATACTCAAGAAATTATCAGAAGATGTCACTCCTGCTGAAAGTCCGGAAAGAAGCAGTGAGTTCAAAAGGCTTATCAGAGCTCCAACACTAGAAGGTTATGCAGCCAGACATTCTAAGTTTGCCAAAAGTGTAACATTTCATCGCCATACTTTACCTTCTCCTCCCAGCAGTGCACCCGCCGATGTTACTACAGAAGTTTTCACAATGCCAGAACCAAGTGTGGAATTAGTAACTCAAATATCTCCTTCATCAATTTTAGACAGTGAAACACCTGACACTGTTACTCCTCAAAATCAAATTGTCAGACCAAGTGCTGACAAAATCGTTAGCCCTCAAGACTATGATCTTAGTATACGAGCTGAATACGAAATACATCAAAATCTAGATCCAATATATGATTTAAAGTCCTTGCGACCTGAGGAAATAAAAGTGCCTTCGGAAAAACCTAAGCTTACTCTTATATCAGCAGTAGCAAATCAAAGAAAACTTCTAAGAGGTCAGTTACAAGTATTTATACAAATATATCTAAATAGAGATGTATTGCGTAAGTTCTAATAATAATTTGCTTTTTTAGGTTCACTAGAAGAACAAGAGTACTTTGGAGAAGTTCTTCTAGGTATAAAACAAGTAATACAAGGTCATTTACACGACGTTCAAGGGAAATTTCAAGATAGGTGAGCGACCGACGAAAAACGTCATGAAATTAAAATTTTATGAAATATAATATGTGTGAAATCTTCAATATTTAATGCTCGAAACAACTTTATTTCAGATTTAACAGTCTAGAAAATGAGGTGAGAAAACGCGATGAAATTATTAGTCAATTACAGAAAAGAATACAAGAACTAGAAAAACTGGGTATGCCTAATGCTACTCCAAGTGTTCAGCCTGAAGAAGATGCAATAAACACTGTCGAAGTTGAAACAAGTTTCAATCGAGCTCTCTCTAAAAATGGGAGTTCTGGAAGTGATGTTTCTGGCGTGGAAGAAGGATTTATGGTAGGTATTTAAATTTGAAGTTTTATCCATAATATTGTCACGAATTTAATACAAATAACTAATAGGTAATCATTTTGAATAATTTTAGAGAGGCGACTCATTAGATACTGTATTCGCAACTTCCCCACCAACTGCTAGTGCGGATGAAGAAGATAAAGAAAAATCAAATGAAGCTAATGAAGAAGTCACAGCGAAAGCTGCTACAAAACCATTGCCAGTTGACGAATTGACTGACGAAAAGCTGGCAGAAATGACAGGAGGGATAGAACTAGCGAAACTGTCATACTCGGAACTTCAGACGTTAGCAGAAGCGTTGTCAAATAGGACTGAAAAAACGTCATCAAGTAAAGAGGAATGGACAGTAGGAAAATCTAGTAAAAGATTAGACTTGAATCTTGAGGGTAAAGCTGGAACATATTCAAAAAAACGTGCAGCCAAATTAAGACAAAGGAAGTCATGGGAAGACAGCAGTGATCATGAAAGCATGGAAATGCACGATTTGACTCGGTAAGTCCCAAATAAATGATGATTCAATAGAAGTTATTCATTAAGTAGCTCTGTGCCTATTATTTATTCATTAGGCACAAAAACAGAATAAAATCATTATATTATTAAAGTAGATGGATACACATTTAAAAAAACCAGATCATATTAATTAAAAATATTCCTTATTAGGAATATTACAATTAATATGCTATAAACTAGTTCATTTTTAATCATTAGATTAAGATGATTTAGTGAAATTCATCTAACGCGTGCATATTTTACTGTTCATTGATCTTGTGATAACTGTTGAATCAGCTTATACATGCTACATTAGTAGACACCTCGTCTAAAGCAAAAAAGCTATTCATCTCACGAAAACTAATTAACGAACCTTTGCGGTAAAAATAATGGCATGTGTCTCTACCAGACCTATGTCCCCACAAATGACATCTGAAGATCGTTCCCTGCTCAGCCCGGAGCAGTCCAGTCTGCGCAGCAGCAGACGAGGGATTCATCCGTTCCACTTCTTTGGGACTCACTTGGACAACACAAAGTCGAAGATAAAGAAGACGTTGTCTGTGGATACGGGAATGCATCATACGGGAAGAAAAGATAAAAGTAAGCACATGTGTTAGTAAAAAGATCTGACTGTATCTCTAATGGTTTAGTGTTCTACGACTAAACTCTTATAATACTAAACTCTTATAATATTTACAAATCAAGAAAAGACTATGATAGTCAAGAAATTAACACTCAAAATATTTATTTTCCTATCAACATGTCTTAATATTCTTCTACTCAGGCATAAATAACCTTCGGCAACACAAAACAATATGTTTTGACTCTTTCTTCGATGATACCAGGGTTCATGCAAAGTGATACTTATCTGAGATGCATTATTTACTGGTTAACTAATGACGATGACGACATTTTGGTCTGTCTTTAGATTGGTTATTCTAAATTTAAAATGTGTTTTCTTCTATTTCATTTTTCCTTCTTCCTCCTCAACTAACACATAACAGTAGTCTTTTATCCAGCGACGAAGGGTCTTCGGCAACATCGCAAGTTTAGTCTTGGTTCCTTCTTCGGGTACCACCGGGGGACGCACCACAAGCCAGCCAGCAACTGTAATGATGTTATCCTCGATATGGGCAGTGACTACAGCTGGAGTGATACGTAAGTAAATTATATTCTAATATTACCATAACAAAATAAGGTGTGCCTAATTCAAAAGTTTAAAATTTTGTAAGACTTCGTTTCAAGGTGCTTTAATTCAATAAAATATTAAACATCTTTTCCTGTTAGAAAAATAACTGAGTAATTCGGAATCTAAATGGTTAGTATAGATTTCTACTACACAGAAAACGTTACATTTCCTCACAGAGCATTGAATCGCCATGCGCCGTAACGGGCGGCGCAGGACGATTCAATGCTCTGTGCATTTCCTACCTGAATGCAGTTAATTTATACGGTCATCATATCCATGAGATATTAGCTCACAGAAGAAAATTGTCTCCGATTATTTTTACATGTAGATGTTGTTTTTGATATATTTATTATCTTGTACCGAAAGGATAATAACATTCACGTGCACATATTTATGATATTTCTTATACTTACCTCGAAATATTCATCTGTAGCTTGTTTTTGATGTTTTACGTAAAAAAACCGATCACACCCTCGAGAATATCGCTCTCTGATGTGAAAACGAAGTCACATGTAATAAACCTATAGCACGCATATAGCAAATCAGAATGACGGTGAATTTCCACCATCAATCATCGTTAGGTACGACAAGTTCGGCTAAAACAGTCGTGCTAATATGTATGTAGACATTAAATTTGATGTGTTGTATTTGACAAAGTCAATACGGAAAATGTAGATAAAATCCCACGTGGAAGGGTTCTATTATATCTATTCTTAGTCCATAACTTATCAATGAATTTTTGTTTGTAGATATTAAACTCAAAACACCTATATTTAACGAGTGACTTTTTATTTGGTCTATAAACCGGAAATGACAGATGCTACTCGTAAAACTAAACTACTTTGCCCAATTAAGGCAACTATTGACACAATCCAGTCGAAGCGAAAAAATACCATAATAATTTATGATAAATAATATATAGATAATTTTTGAGCGAATAAAAAAAACATGTAGCATGCTTGCCTTGTGTATCAGCCTTGTATTTCATTCTTTTTAAATGTCTATTTTCAGAACATCAACATCCTCAAGCAGCGATTCGGAATCCCTCCCTCGAACACCAGTTTTTGAAGAGTTCGTGGAAAGCAGACGTTGTCGAAGGAGCAGTACCGGTCATGGAAGCATGTCTCCTCTCAGAGGTATAGTACCTAACATTTACCAAACATTCAACTTACATTTTTAAAATAAACTTTGATATCTTATTAGTTGATTGATCCAATAGCATTCTAATGAATACTTAACAGAAAAAGTTTAAAATAAAAGTTCTAAGCATATCTAACCTAAGTTACACAAATAATTAAAAGGCACAAACAGTCAAATAGGTAATTGTCTGTAAGCTTTGACCGTTTGAGTAGTGCTGTTTATTGCTGTTTTGTCTCGAAAGCGAAATAAAGATTGTATCTATCTATCTGTCAGTAATTGATTTTAGAAGGTACGTTATAGTGGTCGGCACATTATATATATTTTTAAATGTATACAGGCAGAGTAGCAGGGCCGATTTTTAAAGGGCGTAAAGCTTTAGATTTGTTGGTGGACCAACAAAACAATTGAATAGTAAATTGCCGCAGGAAAGTGAATCCTCCGTCTACTTGAATGAAGCCACCAATGAACATTTGTATAAATATTTCTTTGGAAGCCATAAGCAGAAACTGTCCTGTGTCCAGCAAAATAATCCTTGTTTTCTCTTATGATTCCAGTACTACCAGGGAGTGGAGGCGACTGGGAAGTAATGATGCTGGCTGAAGAACTAGAAAAAAGAGAAAGGGAAAGAGAACGAGAGGAAAGAAGACATCTCTACCCGACCACTCTTAGAGATTTGGTAGAGGTAACTTTATACACACAGTTTCAAATTAATTAGATATTCTTGTTATATTTTGACCGTGTAATAAACTGTAGGAACTTCGAAACCTACATAATTATTTTTTTCTCGGCTCAGGTACTGAGCTCAAATGTTGTCAGTTACATCTATAATCATTATTTGAGTTTGGAACATATATACGTCACTTCCATCAATAGAATATCAAAATAATTTCCCTAACGTTAAATGACTGTAGCTCGCGAGATATTCCTGACACAAACTCCATTTCTTTTATTATTATCTTAATATAAATCATCGGGTTTGATTAATGAACATTAACGAACACATCACTTGACAGGAATCCGACACGCCTCAAAGGGAAGACAGTCCCGACGAGTACTCCAACATAGATGACTCTAACTCCTCGTCCACAACACACCTGTTATCGCAGACCATCAGCGAACCTTCGCAAAGGTCTATGGAAACCTCCTTCATGGATCAGGCGATAGGGAGGCCGCACCGAGTTGGGTCCGTCGGGGAGTCGGTAGGTTCATCGTTCATCATTATAACAAACAATATTCCATTTCGGGTTTCTTCCCTGTTTCTATCTATCTATCTATCAGCCGAAATACGTCCACTGCTGGATAAAGGCCTCCCCCAAGGATTTCCACACCGACCGATCCTGTGCGGCTCGCATCCAGCGGCTTCCTGCAACCTTTACCAGGTCGTCGGTCCACCGAGTCGGGGACCTGCCCACACTGCGCCTTCCGGTGCGCGGTTGCCATTCGAGAACTTAACTGCCCCAACGGCCATCCGTTCTACGAGCTATGTGCCCTGCCCACTGCCACTTAAGTCTAGCGATTCTGAGAGCTATGTCGGTAACTTTAGTTCTCCTACGTATCTCCTCATTTCTGATTCGATCACGTAGGGAAACACCAAGCATAGCACGCTTGACTTTGAGCATTGGGTGACTTTGAGCCTTCTTATGAGGCCCATAGTCAGCGACCATGTCTCGGATCTTTAGTCTTGAGACACTGCAGTATTTTGGACGTGAAGATATTGCGAAGCTTCCCGAACGCTGCCCAGCCGAGTTGGATTCGACGATTGATCTCTTTCTCGAAGTTGGACCTACCTAACTGGACTGTTTGTCCCAGGTATACATACTCGTCAACAACTTCGAGTGTAGAGTCTCCAACCTTCAAGGGAGTGGGTGTAACACGGACGTTTGACATGATTTTCGTCTTATCCATGTTCATTTTAAGACCCACTTGTTGGGAGACTCTACTGAGTCCTTCGAGCATTGCGCCTAGGTCCTCCAAGTTTGTAATATTAAAAATACTTGTATTCCAGCGGAGCGACGATATAAAACTTTTCTGCTTATAGTCTAGTTCTGTTCTGCTTTGCAGTTGCAACCAATTGCGAGCACGTCTTTTTATTCATTGTAAATTATATGGCTTGCAATAAATAACAGTTTAAGCAAGAACAACAGTGTTTTGTGCAGTCTTCAGATTTCTTATATTCTAAATATTACCATACTTTGGAAACGTTAGACCATATTCAAACTTGTGAAGTATTAGATCTGAAGTGGACTCTGGAGTACTTTAACAAGTTTAAAACTTTGAAGATTTTACTTCACTTGCGTCTAGTATTCGGGACAAACCTCCCCATATTTAATATTTTTGTAATTGTGTCGTGTTACTGTAACCAATAAACGTGTTTTCCTTCTTTTATTTTCCTTACTTTCATTCACTTAAGTGATATCAAACTGTCCCCCGCATATCTTTATCAAATAATTGGACTCACTTTTAACTGTGATGGCAAATGAGCTAATAATCCATCCATCGGAGTTGGATACCACTGTCAAAAGGAATCATCTCTATACCAAATAGTATCAAGTATTATAATGGTTCTTCAAAAACCATGGAGGAGTAATTTAGTCATTTTATTCCATTTTTTTTTTTTTTTTTTTTTATGGCAGGGGTGGCAAACGAGCAGACGGATCACCTGATGGTAAGCGATTACCGCCGCCCATAGACACCCGCAACACCAGAGGAGTCACAAGTGCGTTGCCGGCCTTTGATTTGGGAGTACGCTCTTTTCTTGAAGGTTTGAATGTCGTATCGGTCCGGAAATACCGCAGGCGACAATTCATTCCACAGTTTGGTTGTGCGAGGCAGAAAGTTTCCATGTTTCTTAAATCCTCTTCTCTGATTCCAGGTGCGGCCTCAGTCATCACACTCCAGGGGTGTCATCCTCCGCGCAGCCAGTCTGGACCGGGATCCATCACCAGTCCCGCGCCAAACTCGAAGATTCGGCTCCCTGAAGAGCTCAAGCACAGATTCACATAAGAGACTCTGATCCGCTAAGCTTAACGGATCTTCGTGCTCGGGTAGCTCTCTGAGCAAAGATCCGAGTGGGAAAACCACTAAAAGCACATGGAATACGGATGCAGAAAATGAAAAATTCTCTGAAGATAATAAGGAGCTAAAAATAGATAAAGAAATTGAAAATGATGAAAATTCGAAAGAAAAACAACTAAACGAAAGATTTAAAAGAGAATCAGTAGGAGCAAACGCAAAAAAAGTGATAGATAAACCAAAATATTTTGTGCAGGATGCCAAAGCCGATAAACATAGTTCTAAAATTAACTTTGTAGATTGTAATAATTTAAAACATAAACCTGGAAATATTACCAAGGTAGAAGCTCCAAATAAAGAGTTAATAAATTGTGAAATTGACACTAAAACTAATGAAAACTCTTCTGCAAGTATTCCAGCCCAAGGTAGTGGTCCAATAAATGAAAGCGAAGTAGATCGAAATGGAAGAGAGATTAATAATAATAATACAAATGAAACGCATACAGATCAGATAGCGGTCGGTGGTCAATTATTGTTTGTGGTGATTATTTTACTCTACGGTGAATTAGATTATTTATTTTTATTACTTATAGAGTAGTTTCCAGTCATTAAGTCCCTTAAAACTCACAATCAAATTTAAGCCGAGATGTACGATTGAATAGCAATATTCTTGTATATTTCATATGAAACAAAACTCGTTAAAGCAAAGAATCCTTATCCTGATTCCTAACACTGCTAGTATTGTTACATATTTGAATTAATTTATTTACTTACTTAGAAATTTTAAGAGGTGATTCAGAAGTGACTGAAAAGAAAACTACAAATTCTATTCAAAAAATGTGAACTATAGTTGGACTATCAAATTGTACTAAGGAATGACCGCAAAAACAGTTTTTTTTTATTTTCATCTATTTAAGTGTCGATCTTGATAATTCCATAAAATTTCGATGCCCATATACTGTGTAATCTTTTTTAAAGAATACATTTTTAACAACTTAGGGAATTAGATAAGTATACCTATACATTTGTGTAGATTTTATCTTCAAAAGAACCTACTCTAGTCTTTAACTGGTCTATATTTTGTTGTGATACTAAGTTATTTGCTGTACCAGACCTCGGCAGTCATATAACAAGTTTTATGAGTGTTGTTTCTTTTGGATTCGATCACAATAACACTTACCAAAGATATAAGATGCAGTACATTTATGCTATTTACAAATTTATATTCGGTTTAATAACTGAGAAAAACGAAGGTTTTGTGTAGATGTGAGGCGGCCCTAAAGTGACGTCATAGGTCGCACGATTGCACGTGCGAGAAAGAAACGGAGAACAAATAAGGGCGGCGTTACACAAAAGCTGTTTAAAATGTAATTTAAAAATGTAATAAAAGTTTTTAATTCAAAAATCTGGGGTTAATTGTGATCGTTCAGTATGTCTGACTCAACCTGAAAAAGTGGGTGCAAAAATAGTGCAACTTTACAGCCTTATTTCTCGTAAACTAATGGGAATTTGACTTCGCTCTTTTTTATTTGTGATAGGTTCTATAGCCCCTACTTGCCATTTAAATATTTGCACTATTTTACTTAACACCCTGTATATAACAGCTTTTATAGTTGCAGATGAAGCTAATAAAAGCATGATGTTAAAAATGTGTACTTGACATTTTATAAAACAGGTATGTCCTAGGAGTGACTGCTGGGTGCTGGGACACAGTTTTTTTTATTAAAAACAATACATTATGTTTAGGCATGAAAGATTTGATAGATATTAAATATTGCACAAATAGCAACAGAAACCTTGTTATGTTCTTTCTTTAAAAAAACATCGTAAAAGGTCCATTTCACAAAATGACAGATCGCTAATGCACGATTCACAGACTTCATACTCGCATTTTTGGGCGCTTTTATTGTCACGCGGATTTTTGTCCGCCCGCAACCTATCCTTTCCTTACATGTTTTTAGGGCCCTTTTATTGTCATGCGTGTCACACGCACGCGGGACGCTTTGGAAACGCCGCATGCATGCGGACAGAAATCCGCATGACAATAAAAGCGCCGTTTCATGAAACAAAAATATACATAATATGTATATATATTTTTTTTAAACTGCAATCTTTTTGACTATTTTTCAATTGATATTCCGCGTATTTGAACTCTTGTAATTTATTTAACGGTAAATATTGCGAGATGGACATTTTGCGACTTAAATATATTAAAATAGGCATTAAACCTACTTAACATATTATCGTTAGTAGAGTATATTTTAGCCAAAGTTTGGTCAATCATAATTTATAAGATTTCTACAGTCTTTTCGAAAAAATTGTGCCAAAAGATATTAGTTAGGACAGGCGTATTGATAAAATAATATTTTCAGATTATACAAGGTGTAACAAAAGATGGAGCGAGATGGAACTTTCATACAAATCGATCAGCTGTTTAGTCAACTTCGTAAGGAAAGTTATTTTATTTTTATTCAGTTTCATAGCCGTAATTTGTACGTTTTATATTTAAAGCCAGTATTCTGATCTTGTGTTATTGCTACACCTTGTATAACATATTCTTAGAATTTTTAAAATCCTAGTAAGTAAATATGAATTACGTATAAAAAATTAAATTATATACCTATTTTAACATGATCATACGAAATTAATAGTTTTACATAATATGTTTAGTACCTAAGCGATTTATGAATGTATAATGTAAGTAAAAAACTAAATTATTAGATAGAAAACTGCAGTAGTTAATAGATACATTAAACAAACTATAATAGTAATATTATAAGAAATACCTATGAAAGTAAGTAGTACTTACTCACTAACATAACTCAAATTAGGTATTATTATTAGTAAAGTGTGAAATCTGATGTAATCGGAAAAACAAATAAAATCATACGATCAACTAAACAAATTTTTAATAAAATATTTTCTTAGAAGTTTCCAATTATTTATTCATTCAAAGAGAAATAATATCTATGAACAAATACCTATATCTATCTAAAGAGTGCGCTGGGCATCAAAAAATTGGTTCCAAGTTTTGCAATATTTTTAAAGTACACGAACAATTTTAAATTTTCTTTGTTTTAGTTTGAAAATAGGCCGCATAATATTATAAAATAACTTAGTGGTATGTAACGACCGCAAGGATTTATTTCGAAGCAATTTTGTTTGGAACCAACTCTAAGAGCACGAGCCGTTTTAGAGTAAAATGCTAAAAAAAAATCTCAGCTGTTACCTTATCCGATTACAGGATAAAAAAAACTTTTAAATCACTTGGTTAGTTTAAAAATAATTAAATACTAGGCAGGATCCTTTTTAATAAGTATAATATTGTATACTTAAAAAAAGCTTATACTTTAAATACCTATGTAAACATTTTCGCTACTCCCTGTATGAGAGAACCTAAGTTTTACTATTTTAGAAAATATAAAACATACACTTAGTTGGTATGATTATTTTGTAAAGTATGAAAAAAAATGTGTTTTTAACTTTTAATAATTTTTAAAAATGTAAAAATAGTTTTAGCTCTAAGCTCATACGAAGAGAGGAAATTGAATCAAGAGAAATAAAATAATTCAAATGTTTTTGTTAGTGTGTTATTTAAATAAGTACGTACGTCATAAAACAATAAGGCACTCTTATACCAAAATGATGTTTTTTTGAACAGTTTTGACGTAAAACTATAGAATTTTCAACTCTGAAAAAAATAATACTTCCTAAGATCATACGCCAACCGAAACACGATTCAACAATTTCGACTCGATAGAAAAAGAAACCAAAGATAGGTCTACCGTTAATTAAAATTCAAAACCTGTATAACAAAAGAAAAAAAATGAAAATTATATGACAACATTGGTTTCAATGATAAGAAGGAAACTACGCTGTTAGTTTAAACACTTTCATTCAGAAAAAGTATAAAATAACCAAAAACGTAAGTAACGCGCACTGGCGCGAGTGACGCTGGACTTGCGTTTAGTACTGCGCAGATGAATGCGCAGTAGCTCTGGGCTCTGTGCTAACTCGCCTTCATAACAAAAAGCATAGTGCCAAAGGTATGAAAGATCTCGGTGGATACGTCACTTGGGATAAGTAAATAAATATAACTAAATTAAAAAAAAAATGCCCTAGAAGTCTACGAAGTAATAGTTTGGAAGAGTTAACATTTTGGGAAGTGGTAGTATTAGCAAGTGGCCGTTCCTTAGAAATAGACGTCAAACTCCGAAAAGATACACTCGCACAAGGTCGAACATTAACCAAAGCTTCCTTTAGATACTATTAAGCGGTGATGATTCTAGTACTACTCAACTTTCACATCGACCCCGCGGAAGGCAACTAAGTAAATGATGAGTAAAAAAAACCGGCCAAGTGCGAGTCGGACTCGCGCACCGAGGGTTCCGTATAAATTCATAAGCTTCAAGGGATTGCAGGCTTGAGTATTTGATATAAATTTCAACTTGATACGTCTATGCGTTCCTGACAGACAGACGGAGAGACAGACGGACGGACAAGAAAGTGATCCTATAAGGGTTCCTATTTTCCTTTTGAGGTACGGATCCCTAAAAATTGTGATGTAATGTAACAATTTTTTTTTTGTTTTCGGACTTTCTTTATTTACTTGTAATATAAGACATTGCTTCCTGCCAAATTTCATGATTCTAGGTATACGGGAAGTACCCTATAGCTTTTGATTCCCATGCGAGTGTCCAAATATGCGGCATAAACGCCCGTCTCTCTTGATTGCGTTGGCATAGAAGTTTGATTTTTTCACAGCTTCAAGGGGTTGCAGGCTTGAGTATTTGATATAAATTTCAACTTGATAAGCGTTCCTGAGAAAAAGGGTCTTGACAGACAGACAGACGGACAGATGGACTGATGGACAGACGGACAGACGGACAGACGGACAGACGGACAGACGGAAAGACGGACAGACGGA
Organism: Coleophora deauratella; assembly: GCA_958295455.1. Lineage (NCBI taxonomy): Eukaryota > Metazoa > Arthropoda > Insecta > Lepidoptera > Coleophoridae > Coleophora > Coleophora deauratella. The sequence continues at coordinate 2,876,871 of OY282409.1, read as the reverse complement.
CAGACGGACAGACGGACAGACGGAGAGACGGACAGATGGACAGATGGACAGACGGACAGACGGACAGACGGAAGGACAACAAAGTGTTCTATAAGGGTTCTTTTTTTATTCTATTCTATTTACGAAGTGTTCTATAAGGGTTCTATTTTTCCTTTTGAGGTACCTACGGAACCCTAAAAAATCAAAATGTTTCACAGAAAATTTAATATTATTTATAATATTTTATTATATATAACTATGTTTACTATATATTTATTTAAAACTAGGTTTTTTTATGGCAGAGGTGACAAACGAGCAGACGGATCACCTGATGGTAAGCGATTACCGCCGCCCATAGACGCCCGCAACACCAGAGGAGTCACAAGTGCGTTGCCGGATTATAAAGCAATATTTCTATCTATTTAAAACACAAACACAAAACAAATTCAGAGTTTCATAATACCTTTGATGAGGAATAAAATTAAACTTTTACGATTTTGATTTTGAAGTCATTCAACGTAAGACACAAGGAAGACTAAAACGACATCACAGAAACGATAAAAAGGAAACAATTTAAGCTTTAAGGAAGCATCAATCACATGTTTTTATTTGTTAACAATTTGAAATGCGATGTTCTATAAATATTAATCAACGAACTAGTTTCCCGCGCCAGATTGACATTTGTTTTTTTTGCAGCGCAGAGCGTCCAGCTGTTTATATAGGGTCCTTATCAAATACCTAAAAAAAATTTAACCACAGCTTCTACTCCTGAAACTGAATAACTTTTGCCAAGGAACCTATACTCAATTCGCAAAAAATATTTTTGGCTCTTCATACTAATTGACCAACTGAACCGCAAATTTTGTATGGGAAGTCGATTTTTTTTTTTGCGGATTGAGTATAGGTTCCTTGGGGAAAGTTGTTCAGTTTCAAGAGTAGAAGCCACTGTTTCATTTTTTTAGGTATTTTAAAAGGACCCCATAGAGCTAATGCACATACTAACTGTCACAGGCTGCCTGGAAAAAGTTGCCATCAGTCGGATCGCCAAAGTTGTATTTCTCCGCGAATTTCGTGATAGAGAAATGGATACAGTTTTCACCTATTCTGAAAATGAAAAGTTTTGTTTGAAACAAAAAACAAAAGTTTATGATTTAAATGAGTATTATACATATTATATGTAGTCGTATTTTATTCTGGAAATAATGGTTTTTTTTTTAAATTATTTTACTTATGCTAATATATCAGCTATTTTTGTCGTTAGTGCATTAATTACCAGCCCACTGGCATTACAGATCGCTCTAGTCCTGCATAACATTATACATTAAACTTTTGTAATTTCCTTAACTGCTACTGCAATACCTGTGTCATTACATTACCGAACTGGTATACTGGATCCACCCCTAACAGATTACAGACTATGTCATCAAAGTAGATTAACTACTCGGTTGATCCTAATAATGAAACGGACCTAATATAGAGCCTTGCGTTGTACCCGTAAATTTTAACATGATCATGTGTCAATTGGTATGGTATTTTTTTAACCATGTTTGTACATGGCTCTCCACACTAATTTACTCCAGCTTATTATAGAGTGTCCCATAACTAAGTGGATCAAATGCTTTTGTAAAATCATTCAAGACATGTTTTTTTTATTATTTACGTGCTCGTTGACTTCATTGCTTTTTGCATAGTATGAAAGCTACGATGCTCAGACATACATACAATAAGTACATACATAGGCTTCAAACGTATAACCCTGATGATACTTACATATCGAACAGTCTCGGCTCATCAAACTTGATTTTTTTTGGCTGCTTGTATACGAGAAACACGTAGCGGTGTAAGCCAGTGCCTTGCGCAGACACCTCGCCAGAAGCCACTTTGTCGCCTATTACGTTGACAAGTAGATAGTGAAGATATTCGCGGTTAACCGGTTCATCGCGAGACGGCGCGTCGGGGTCTGCGGAAGATAATAGATAATAGCGGTTGTATTAGAGAGATATGTGGTGTGCAGTATTCTAGTGGATCGAGAGTTGGCGATAGAGATAACTTTCATTATGTGGATCACGAATGGTGTTAACGGTATCAGTCTTGTGGCTCACGAATTGGCGCTATAGCAAAACAATAAATCGTAGCGTCGAATTATGTTCACTTATTATCATTATATTATCTTTATTTTAATTACCTTTATCTAGGTTGAAGTTGCTTCATTTGACATAACGTATTTTGGGGTCTATAAATACAATGGGACCTTATTGCTAAGCCTACGCTGTTTTCGACCCTTCCATCCGTCCGTCCTTGGCACCACAAACAATACTGTAAATATCATCTTATTTTATGACAATAGACTTCTTATAGGTTTTCCTGTAATCATCATCAGCCAACAGACGTACACTGCTAGACAAAGCCCCCAAGGATTTCCACATCGACTGATCCTGTGCTGTCCACATTCAATGGCTTCCCCATATTAGACTATGAAAATGTAAAATACAGTAATATAACAATTCAGTAGGTACTTCACCTTACTATCATACATAGTGGAATGACCTCATCATGCCAGGTCCCAAGCACAGTTTTATAACTTTAGCAAAGCTGCTGTTACAGCCATAACACATAATAGACACAGAAGGTCCGCTCAATACGCTCACTAAAAGCCTAAGCATATACATACTTATAGACGTATATGGTCGTTCTAGGCAAGGTCACGATACTGTGCGATCGTGACCTTGCCTCGAACGACTGTATATTTCTATAAGCATGTATAGAAAAATCTGACTGATAAGCTATTGCAGAAAAAAATGTGGTTATACTTTAAATTTTGTAACTAAAAACCTTTTCACCTCTCCAGCTCGAAAAAGATGAATGAATGAATGAAAACACTTTATTGGACAACAAAACAGGAAAATAAAAACATAAACATTAAAAAATGCCTTTGGTCCCTAAAAACTTGCAGGAAAAACTTACTTTTACAAGTGATTTGAATTCCGAAAACCACCTTTTGCGTGGCGCTGAAAAAATATGGGCGATGGTTCGTCGTTCAGAAAATCGTCATCCTACGCCGCTCATCTCATGATTTGCGGTGGTATTTCGGCTGATTTTGGCGCCCCCTGCAAACGGCGCCAACACCACCCGCCACCGTCACCTACGCCGCTCATCTCATGATTTGCGGTGGTATGTCGGCTGATTTTAGCGCCCCCCTGCAAACGGCGCCAACACCACCCGCCACCGTTACCTACGCCGCTCATCTCATGATTTGCGGTGGTATTTCGGCTGATTTTGGCGCCCCCCTGCAAACGGCGCCAACACCACCCGCCACCGTCACCTACGCCGCTCATCTCATGCTCATGCTATTTATTAGTTACACGAATAAGGTTTTACTCATTACCTGACTAGGGCAAAGCCAAAAGGAGTATTATGATTACAGCAGGCTAATATATCTTCATAAGTATGAATGAAATGAAAATGAAAATATTTTTTATTCGAAGTAGGTAGCAGTGTACACTTTTCGAACGTCATTCTTTTATCTACCTTATACGAGGTTCCTACCACTCAGAACTCGTATACCCACCGTTTCGGGAAGTGTTTGCGGAGTGAGAAGTAACGGCGGGCCCTAAAGAAACTCCCTCCAACACATTTTTTTAAAAGTCTTATATTCTATTAAATCTTAACCCTACAATACATGATTTTTCTTTTGTTTTGAAAAAAATATTATGTGGTAGCTTTCCCTATAGTGTAAATGGGAAAAATAGTAAAAAAAAAATTTAAAAAATTTTAGAGTGTTATTATATATTGTTATTGTGTTCCATATGTGTCACACCATGCATTTGCTCACTTTATTTGATCAATAAGGCGGGAAAGCTAAGCTTAACTTTTTATTTAAAAAGAGCATTACTCGGTAAAAAAGAGAGCACCTTTTCTCTGTATAACATCTCTCTTTCTTATTGGCTTTTATTACTTGCAGTGTCGGATTGTTTATTATTTTCCATTCGTCCCTTATTTACTGTCTCCAAAGTCCAATAACAATATTCTTTGTTTTATCTTATCTGTATAATTCCACCAAAAACATTTTCATGTAAAAATGTTGCCAAGACGAGTCTACGTAGCTTACCCTGTGAAAAAGTTATCAGATCTCGTATAAAGCCAAGCTCTAAAGACTGCACGCTCTAAACCTACAAGCTTTACACTACACCTTACTCAAAATGTATGAAAAAGTGGTCGGATCTCATGTAGAGCCAAGATTTTTGATCTATGCGCCCTAACTTTACCAGGCCTACCTTCACAAATTCTCAGGGTTCGAAAATATCTGATATTTATAATAAATATCAAAATATCAGATATTTTTGATATATATCCGATATTTTCGATATCTTTGATATTTTTGATATTTATCAAAATTACATACTAATTTCGATTTCTTACTTTAATACATTTTTTCGAAATAGCTTAATTTTAAATGTAGGTATATGTTTGATAATTTGAAGATTTTTATTAAAATAACATTCAAATTTTATACTCTGATATGTTTTTTCGAAATAACTGAATCTAAAATGTATATTTTATTTTTGCAAATTTGAAGATAGTTAATTAAACTAAACTAATTTATTTATTATTGTGATAATCATATCTTTATTCTTTGCATTTGGCACATTCATTCGTAAGAAGCAGCTCTTAGAAGCTAGGAAAATATAAATATCAATATTGATATATATCAAGCATAAATATCAATTGATATATATCATGATATATATCCGATATATATCAATTGATATATATCATGCGAACCCTGCAAATTCTACATTTTAGTCAAAACGTGTGGCTTGGCCGTTTTACTTCACACCCAATGAACGAATGCCTATGAAATCTTCGTGATGGTAGCAAAACGGCCAAGCCACGCATTTTAACTAAAATGTAGAATTTGTGAAGGTAGGCCTGGTAAAGTTAGAGCGCATAGATCAAAAATCTTGGCTCTACATGTAGAGCCAAGATTTTTGATCTATGAAAAAGTGGTCAGATCCACCACTTTTTCATACATTTTGAGTAAGGTCAAAGTCAAAAGTCAAAAATATTTATTTGCGAAATAAACCAATAAGGCATGCAAATACAATATAAAATGTCATTCCTTAAATAACACAATTAAAAATTAATAAAAATAATTCATCCATAATAAAAACGATCAAAAGTAATACATTTTCATTTCTAAATAGAATTAAAAATACTATATTAATAAATAAATTTAAAAATAATAACAAATTGTAGAAAAAAGAAAAGTCACGGTTAAAGGTAACATCTTATTAATATTAAATATAATCCGTATAAATAACTTCATTACATCAACAAAACAATAACATTACAAATTGTCAAAATCAAATTGCTTTTTGTCAAAAAATTCGTTAACACTATAATAAGGTCTATTAATGAAAAAAATCCAAAGGTTCCTTTTAAATTCTACGAGGCTATCAGTATCTTTCAGATCATCAGTTAGGTTATTAAATATTTTAATGGCTATAAAGTTTATGTTATTTTGGTAGTTAGTAAAATGACTAGAGGGTAGTTGGAGCATATTCTTATATCTTAAATTTCTAGGTATGTCACTTCGCGTTAAGTAATTACTTTTGTTATTAAATACATAAATGCAAATACAATATAAATACAGTGAGACAACAGTAAATATTTCATTCTTTACAAACAATGTCCTGTGTGTGTCAGGAATGTAGCTACACTTTTCAATAAGCCTTAGAGCCCTTTTTTGTTTAAGTAAAACAGAGTTTATTAAGCAACTATTGCCCCACACCTCTACACAATATCTTATAATACTTTCAAAATAAGAGTAGTATACAGTTTTCAAAATAGCTTTGTCAGTAAATTTGGAAAGAGTCTTAAGAGCATAACAAGCACTCGCCAGTCTGTCATTAATCTTTTCTATCTGGTTATGCCATCTCAGATATGGATCAAGATCTACCCCTAAGAAACGTATACAATCTGATTTATCAATAGGTAGGTTACAGTGAAAATCAGGACTGTTCACATGACGCCTAAATATCATGTAAAAACTCTTACTACAGTTCATTTTTAATCCATTAGCGTCAAACCATTCTGTAAGTTCCTCCCAACATTGGTTCATTATTGCATTAATTAAGGTATAAGAAGCAGCCTGAAGAATTATGCTCGTGTCATCGGCGTACAAGTATGGTGAGCCACAGGACAGAGAGCTTGGTAGGTCATTAATGAAAACCACAAAGAGGAGTGGCCCTAGTACGGACCCTTGAGGGACGCCACATCTAATAGTGCCCTTATCTGAAAGGGTAGTGCTGGCCTCATCTGATCCACCTATCTCCACATATTGCTCACGACGGTCGAGGTATGTCATTAACAGCTTTAATGCCGTGCCTCGTACACCATAATATTCCAATTTGTCAAGAAGTATCCTATGGTTGACGCAGTCAAAAGCCTTTGTAAGATCACAAAAAATTCCTCCACATTTCATACCTCGATTTAAAGATTCCATTACTTCAGATACTAGACTTGTAACAGCAGCAGAAGTACTTTTATTTTTGCGGAAGCCAAATTGTCTGGTTGTAAGGTATTCATTGTCTTCTAAGTATTTTTCCAGTCTAGTAGCTATACATTTTTCAAAAACTTTGGCTAGTACTGATAGCAGAGATATAGGTCTAAAGTTATTTACATCGGTCATAGTACCTTTTTTATGAATGGGAATAATTTTTGCCAATTTGAGTGTATCAGGAAATACACCTTCGGTTAGGCAGTCATTGAATATTACTGTAAGAGGTACAGACAGAATCTCAATACTTTTCTTCACTATCAATGTATTCAAGTTATCTGGACCACATGAATTACTGTTATTCATTTTTTTAACAATTTGAATAAGCTCAAACTTAGTTATTGGTGTCAGATATATAGATTTACAGTTATTTATTTCCAGTCGCTTCAGAAATTTAAGGTGTGTTTTGTCTTTGTTGGGGCTTTTGCTAGTACCAATGTTGAGGAAATGATCATTAAAGAAATTTGCGATCATTTTATTGTCACAGATACTTTTATCACCAGTTTTAAGTTTCCATTTATGTTTGTTTTTTATTTTGTTTTTACCAGTATTTTCTTTAACAATGTTCCAGATTGCTTTGGCTTTGTTCTTAGAAGCTCTAATATTTTCAATAACGTTTAGCTTCTTCGCAGTTGTCAAAACTTTCCTTAAAATCGAGTTATATTTTTGGAAATATGTGGTGTCTTCAACATTACCAGAAATTTTGCTTGCCAAGTGTAGTTTTCTTTTAGTTCTACAAGAATTACGAATACCTCTAGTCAACCAAGTTTTGCGTTTGAGTTTTCTTTTAACTATTTTTATTGGAAAATGTGTATCAATAAGCTTAAAAATGCACTTATAAAATAGTTCCATTTTCTTATTGCAATCCGCATTATGAAAAAGAGCAAGCCAATCAACGGACTCAAGGTCAGCTAGAAATAGTATAGTCCTTTTATGTGTATATACTCGTCTTTTTGTGTGACTGTTACGAGATTTTAGCCTGGAAATCAATTTTAGCGACATCATCTGAGCAGAATGATCTGAAAATGTGCACGGTACCACTGAGACTGAATCGAAACACTCTATATCCGTTATTATATTGTCAATGGTAGATGATACCGTGTCAGTGGCTCTTGTAGGTTCAAAAATTGTGGGTTTCAAGTTATGCTCTAATAACCTGTTTAGGAATTCTTTTGTGTTACGTGAGTTTATATCCGATATATCAATATTAAAATCTCCACCCATTATAATATTAGATCGGTTAAGATCTAACAAACAACGGTCGAGTTGTTGAAAGAATGCATCGAGACACGAGCTGGGGCTTCTGTAGATAACCATTATATTAAGTTTAACATCTTTGTCTAACTCAAGGGAAAGGGCGCAGATCTCTAACGATTTCTCAATGTAATATTTGGACATATCAATTATACTACAACTGTCTACGAGGTCATTTTTTACGAAAATCAGCGTTCCTCCCCCCTGACTCTTGGTTCTAGAGGTCTGCGCGAGTATTTGATAGCCCGAAAGACAGATCGATTGATATTCATTGGGCTTTAACCAAGTTTCGGTTAAGAGAATAATAGATGGTTTACGTTCCATTTCACATTCAATAAATGCTTCCAGACTTAACAGTTTATTCCTTAGGTGGTTAACGTTAAGGTGCATAATATCTAAACTATGACAGGAATTTCCCTTACTACAGAGCTGTAGCTCCGTGGAAGTTTCCCTAAAAAATTCCCACTGTTATAGAATTTCTCATTAATTAACTTTAGTGAATAATTAAGAGTAGTGGCTAGCTTATACTTTCCGCTGCGATTCAGCTTGAAGCCATCAGATTTGTAGTCTTTAAGATTTATAATATTGTTAACATTTTGAAAGTACACAAAGTCGTAATTACTGGCAACATTAGAGAGAGCATTGTTTATTTGGTTTACATATGAGTTAAAGCTATAAGCTTGATTCTCAACACTTATTGGGATTGCACATACAATGACATTGCAATGCGACAACTTTTTTAAATGGTTTTCAATAAGATCCACTACACGATCATGCGCGGTGAAGCCATAATCACTGCCTCCACACATTATGATAACCGTATCTTTTTTTGTAAAATGTTTAGCCTTAGTGTCAATGTCTTGTAGCACTCTTTCCGTAGATCCCGCATAAACGATGTCAGACAGAGACTCGTAGTCATTTCTTCGCACTTTCGATAGAAGATACGTGACATCCGTGCCATGTTGATCTGACACTAGAAGAAGTTTTGGTTTCTTTGTCACCGTTTGAACTTTCCTGCAAACACTGTCGTCGACTGAAGGTTCTATAATTTTATTAACATTATTTCCTAAAGCATTTTGGGATTGTTCTTGAATTAGGTTAGAGGACAGATTTTCAAGGTTTATTGATATCTTTTGGAGATGGTTTATGCTTCTTTGGATACGGCTGAAAGATATATTTTTAGTTTTTATTGTTTCATATTTAACTTCAAATGTTTTGCGGTCACGTGTTTCTCGACTTAGTTGGCAGGTAAGTCGTTTAGTTTTCCTTTGTAAAGTTTGAATATCTAGTTGTAGCTTTTCTATCTCTTTTAGCTTATCTTTTAATTGATTTTCAAGTTCTACTTGACTTGTAACCATCATGTTGTCCCCATTCTTTTTGTGTGTGTCTAGTTCTTTGTTTAATTCTTCAATTTCCTTTTTGTGTTTAATATCAGTGTTTATTAAAAGGGTTTTTAGTGCCTCATTCTCTTCAGTCAATTTGTGGTGTTCTTTATCGTTACAAATGTTCTCCAAAAAATCCAGTTTTTTAATGCAGTTGGCCTTGGGTGAGCTGTTCCTAAACCAATTTATTCGTTTTATATTGGTGACTCTTTTGGTGGTAGTATTACTATTTGCCGGTGGTACTGAACTTTTAGGAGTAAAATTTTCTGAGAGACCTATTTGTTTTAGGTTTTGTATTGTTAGCTTCGATTTTTCCAGTTCCCTCTTTAATGACGTGTTCTCTAGTGATAAGTTTTCTAGTTCTAAATTTGTTCCATCAATTTCCATTACTAGTTGTTCGATTCGAAGCTTCAGCTCAGTAATCTCCTCACATTGTGCCGTAGTATTCAGGGGTAGACTATTTGATGAGTTGTCAAGAGAAGTGATCAGGGAGTCCAATTCATTGTCTAATACCCGTAGATTGCTACATGACTTGTTGTATTTTTTTCTACGGCACTTGCCAACGTGTGACTCATCACCCCTTAATGACATGTTTGGACAATGCTTGGTTCCAAAATCACACGACTCAATTCGGAACAGTATGTTGCATCAAATATCTGTACTTAGCACGTTTGTTGCATTTCGGAACGAACTTGTACATGACATGCTGTTGACATTGACAATTGATATACAATGCGATCAGCTGGTTGGTTACGATGCGCATGCGTCTTTATTACATAGCTTTAGTGTTGTTTTTTTTCGTATGCATTGTCCAATTTTTGATATTTAAATGCAACGGTTATCAATTCTACTCAAATGAAATGTTTTCAAAGTTAATTGTGACCAGTGCAACGAGTTATTCAAGAAGATACCTGTTTCTTTCCGTTGTATGAGGTTATTGTCACTATTTTTTGGTATTTTAATTATGTTTTCACTTGTTTTTTACTACTTAAACTCAAAAATACACTGAAAAAATCCCCGAGCACTGTTACTCTTGCTGGTGTTGCCAGCTAAATTTTAAAAGGTGTAGTGTAAAGCTTGTAGGTTTAGAGCGTGCAGTCTTTAGAGCTTGGCTTTATACGAGATCTGATAACTTTTTCACAGGGTAAGCTACGTAGACTCGTCTTGGCAACATTTTGCATGAAAATGTTTTTGGTGTGATTTATATAACGCGAAAAAGGCGCAAATTATTCGATTTAAAATCGTGTCAAGTCTTAATAATATGGTTGTATTAAAAACAAATTAGTTGTGTAGACGTCTTGTTAATGTAATAAATACATCCTAGTATTATACGACTAAACTTTCGTATTAAATACTATAACACAATTCTTTGACATCCGAGATACCACTAGACAACCTTTTAAAAACCAAACGTTATTTAGTCTCGATATTATATGACAACTTTGCTAGTTGGGAATCCTGTGTATGCGATAATATGGAATTCGCAAGAAAGTCTGCACAGCGTGGCTGTACAATTTGTTATATATTTCATTGATTATTTATTGCAGGTATAAATGCTACCAAAAATCATTTCTACTTCTCCAATCGATAGCAAATCAAACGGACTCCTCCCAAAATCCTGCCACGCGGATAGTGTTCATGGCAGCCAGCATTTATAATGTCGTGACGTGAGTGTGATCTTCATGGCTACCCGAAAGTACATTTCTATTCAGATTACATACATACAGGCTATTAAAAAAGTGGGTGTAAAATTTTCAGGGGTTACTCAGAATATACAGAATTATACAGGAAAAATATTTAAAAAATCCGATATTTTTTTGCAGTTTCCCACATAAATTCTTGATTCACTATTTAGATTTTGTATGAGAAACTGGAAATCCTTGGGGGAGGCGTTTGTCCAGACGTCTTTCGGATGATCATCATGGGAAAGTGTAAAAATATATTGGCTGTTTTTCAATATTTTTCCTGTATTCCTACAATTCTGAGTAAGTAATGCCTACAAATTTCAAAACCACTTTTCCCGTTACAGTAGGAGGACGTGTCCTTGTGCTCCTTCCAGTAGGAGAATTTATAATTGTGCGTTTACACGCTCGCGTGCAAAGCCACATTCAACGAGCACAAGCACGGGCACAAGCATGTGAACAGCTGTTTGTGAATGCGCCTATGCTCGTGCCTGTGTTTGCCTGGTGCTGGTGCATTTAAACGCTCGCGTGCAAAACCGGGCTGCATGCCGGGCCGCCTGCCGGGCTGCTTGCCTGGCTGCCTGTAGGGCTGCTGTCGGGCTGCCTGTTGCTGCCGGGCTACCTGCCGGGCTGCTTGCCGGGCTGCCTGCCACGCGTGTAAACGCACTATAATAGTATCTAGGAGTACGAGGCCGCGTCGATAAAAAAACAGCATTCTTCACGTGATAAACTATATTATTATTACTTATGTAAATATTATACATACTATATTTACTTATAGGATATAATGCAATATTTCGGTCTGTTGTCTTTACAATCAACAAATAAAAATTTTAGAACAGTTTAAAAATTCAAAATTTCAAACTTAAAATAAAATAGGTATAAATCTGGTATTTTTTCTTTTAAAGTTTCAATGCCACGCTTTATCAGTAAAATCCTTGGGGGATTTAGAACGGAGCAGCCTTTGCGGGCGTTACTCCTCTAGAGTCTGGCAAACGAAAGCGTAACCTGAGAAAGCGCGGCAATTTCAAAAAATCTTCATGTGGTATCCCCAGCCTATAGCAGGAAAAAATATATTTAATACTTGTGTGATAAATCTTTATTATAATATATTTATACTAGCTGAAATTACAATTTACAGTTAGCTTTTTTTTATTGACTCTTTGTACATCTTGTTTATCTATAAACATAAAAACAGTCTACATCATAAACTGATTTTGATAATCTGCAGTTTATTTCTGCACTGAAAAATCGGAAATTACCATAAAATCTATCATTTATGAATGGCCATTACAAATAATATCATTTCTTACGCTCAACAATACAATAAATAATAAATATGAATATTCAGCCAACTAGTACCTATCAATAATTGACAGTCATACTAACATTCAACAGTGACAGCCTCTGACAGCTTCTTTTTGTTGCCATGTAAAAACTTTTAATAAAATTCCAGGTTACGCTTTCGTTTGCCAGACTCTACCAAAGGTAGTGAGCTAAAAACTCACCGCGTTTATACATACATATATCCCACCTCGCAGCGGTATTTTCACAGTGCTACACGGATCTTCTAACCGATATGAGCTCCAGTGATAATGGCATTTATTACAAAGTACTTTATTGCAAAAAAAATACAAATATGTCAATTTTGGAAAATGATTGTGTTAACTTTCAACAGAGAGTAAAAGTTATGCAATAAATGTATCCAAAATTTCATAATTTAGAAATTTCTAAAACTCAAATTCAAATTTCCCACCTTTAGTGACAATTAGTCTCGTGAGGAGCACGTCTTCTACTTGAAATTGATTGGATTTCTTACTTAGTCTCTTAGGGAGTGAGTCTTCGTGTCAAAATTTGATAGGATGATTAAAATGAGCCATATAGCCCATTCCTCATGAGACTAGTTGGTTTGAAAGAACTATTTATCTTTCCTCTATAATTATAAGGTCCATAATCATATGACTGTCGTACGAGGTATGTTTCGAGTACAATGAGTGCGTGTAAGGTTTTTGTATGTGTGTAACACATACGTGTTGTAAATACGCGACATATTTTGCGTCAGTGTTTTTAAGATTTATGTAGTAGTAATAACCTCGCAGAAATCGGCAGAAAAAAATATTTGAAAATTTTTTCTCATGTCTACCCCAGTTCTAAATCCTCCTAGGTAAAATCAAAGCAGCCAGTCAGTCAAAGCAAAATATAAGTAAATCTGACACAATAAAAGACCCAGGTAACCAATTTCCTGCGCTGTCAATTTGTTTTTTAAGCACAGAGCTGCTTGGAAAGGTCATCTTGGAGTAGGTCATTAACCTCTCGTATGCTGGCCGCGCCACAACTTTATACCCCCCTCATATGCCGGGGAAAATGGCGGACGCGACCAGATTTTTCTTGTAGACCATTTTAAACCTTATTTCATTAAAATTTGAGTGAGTTTGCGATCCATTTAATTTCGCGTAGATCTACGCTCCGGCAGTCAACGGGTACATAATTTTCGAGCGTAGATCTCCGTTCCGGCATACATCAAACTTTCTGACAAACACTAACTTCAAAACAAAATCGAGTATTCAGTGACACGAATGAACAAGTTTCTGAATGAAAGAATGGTTTTAGAGAATTTTGTACCTTCATTCATTCAAGAACAATCATAAACGAGCAATTTTGAGCCTTTAGCATCGTTCATAACAGAGAAAATTAAGAAAAATTGTCTGCAGGTAGGAGAGCGCGGATCCACGTTCCGGCAGATAACTGCTTTACGCTGATCCGCGTTTTGGCATACCACAGGTTAAAGCCCGCCTGGAAGAAGTTGCCATCAGTCGGGTCGCCTAGGTTGTATTTCTTGGCGAATTTAGCGATGGAGAACCGTACACGGGTTTCAATCGATCTGTAATGTAAAAGGTTTGTTTGTTTTGAATAATCATACAGTACAAATAAGAAACATGTACAGTCGACTTAATTAAATCATGGCCACTTTGCCAATAGATTCCTTTAAAACAATCAAAATATCGTATTGTTTCAAAAGTCTTTTCAGTGAAAAAATATTGTATCTTTTTTCCAGGTAATTATCAAAGACAAATAGTAGTGTAATTAATAGCACATACAACGATGATAACTTAAAATATATCTATATTAAACATGTCCAAGGAAAAAGCAAATAAGTGACAGTGAGCAGAGCATTTTTGTTAAGTTTGGTTGGCTTCTAAACTGGGATGGAGGAACGATCTTTCGGTGCTACTACGATAAACTGGGCCATCTTGGATTCTAACAAAGAGTACCGTGTATCGACGCCTCAATGAATGAAAATTAGACACAGAACCAGATTCTCGACCTTGACATCCGCGAACTTTTCGCTCCGAATAGAATATAGAGAAGGTTACGGAAGTTGTAAAAGGAGGTTTAGTAAGGTCTTTTCGAGAATAATGCCCCACAACTGGCCTTGTCTTCTCTTCACCTTAATGATTAACGATTTAGGCTGGGGCCTGCATGCAAGCGACGGTGACAGCGACAGCGACAGCGACGGCGACAGCGACACGAGCGACTTGATCATTTCCATAGATTTGTATGGAACTGTTTTGGACGAAAGCGACACGCGCGGCGATACACGAGCGACGAGCGACATTTCAAGGACGGCCGCGCGTTTAGGGACGTTCTTCTTTAATAGATAAACCAGTCCAAACTATCGATAGTTTGAGTAGAAGTAATAGTTTCAGATAATCTATACTATAATAAAACAGTAGAAACCGCGTGTCTGTACATTGAATATTTTTACCAAAAATAGTAAGGAGGTGATAAAGTAAGAGTAATAGAACACAAATAAACAAATTCAATTTTTTTTGTCTGTCTGTCTGTTCACGCTAATCTCCGAAACTACTGGATGGATTTTATTAAAACAGTAGAAACCGCGTGTCTGTACATTGAATATTTTTACCAAAAATAGTAAGGAGGTGATAAAGTAAGAGTAATAGAACACAAATAAACAAATTCAATTTTTTTTGTCTGTCTGTCTGTCTGTCTGTTCACGCTAATCTCCGAAACTACTGGATGGATTTTCATGCGGTTTTCTCGAGTAGATTAAGCTTAGTTTGAAGCATTATACAGTCTTTGTTTCATCTAAATCCAATGTCAAGAAAAAAGGTGTCGTCCTTTCAAGATAATTTTAAATTCGCCGCTTGCCTGCCAAAAATTACATAGCTTAGTAAGCTTAGTTTGAAACATTATACAGTCTTTGTTTCATCTAAATCCAATGACAAGAAAAAACGTTGTCATCCTTTAAAGATAATTTTAAATTCGCCGCTTGCCTGCCAAAAATTACGTGGTCGGAAGCTTAATCATGTAGGAAAGTAATCGATTAAAATTTAAATCATGTCAAAAAAAGTAGATGTTTTATTGTCTATGTAAAAATTAAAATTACCTATAATCATATACTTATTTAAAGTTCCGACCTAAAACATCTACTTTTTTTGACATGATTTAAATTTTAATCGATTACTTTCCTACATTATTAAGCTTCCGACCACGTAATTTTTGGCAGGCAAGCGGCGAATTTAAAATTATCTTTAAAGGATGACAACGTTTTTTCTTGTCATTGGATTTAGATGAAACAAAGACTGTATAATGTTTCAAACTAAGCTTAATCTACTCGAGAAAACCGTATGAAAATCCATCCAGTAGTTTCGGAGATTAGCGTGAACAGACAGACAGACAGACAGACAAAAAAAAATTATTTGCTTATTTGTGTTCTATTACTCTTACTTTATCACCTCCTTACTATTTTTGGTAAAAATATTCAATGTACAGACACGCGGTTTCTACTGTTTTATTATAGTATAGATGTAAAAATTAAAATTATAATCGTATACTTATTTAAGGTTCCGACCCTTCTTTCGACCTATAAGTATTTGCTATGTAATAGTATAGATATAATTTTTGGTAGACGAGCGGCGAATTTATTACTATTTTTGGTAAAAATATGCAACATCTATACATAAAACTGTAACGGGGCCGATTTTGTACATGGAATATTTTTGAAAATAATACCGGTAGGGACATGTCTATCGATATAGAGACTAAAATAATTTAATTTGGAATTTTTGTCTGTCTGTCTGTCTGTCCGCGCATCACGCAAAAACAGCTGGGCCGATTTTGATGAAACTTCGTACGATTATACTACGTAACCCGGTGTAACATCTTAGATACTTTTTATCCCGGGAAATTCAAGGTTTGCAGGAGAAATGCTAAAAACTTTAATTCTTAAAAGCCTTATTACTCAAAAACTACGAAGCCGATTTTATTGTAATTTGGCACAATGATACTTTATCATTACTACTAAACATCCAAACTTATTCATCTCGGTTTCATGAAGGGTTCCCACAGGAAAACGACAACACCGTATCTCCACAATAACTCAGTTTATTAAGATAAAACCTTAACTTTTTGAAAAGGCGTGTCGATTACGGTACTTTCGTATCATTGGATTCATACTATTGGTCCTGGAAATTCAAAGGGATCCCGAGGAAAAAGCTGGAAACTGTATCTAAGTATTAAAGTGAAACCTTCACTCTTAGATTAGGCGAATCAAAGGTATATTCAGTTAATATTCTTGACCCGGAATTGTCAAGGGTGTCCCGAGGGAACTGACCTCTTTAACGTAGTGAAATAAGCAAAGCAAACTACATATGTAAATGGTATTTTTATTTCGTACCCAACTATTCAAGTGTAGGGCAATATTTATCAAGTGGTGGTATACGGGGTGTTATAAAGGCGTAGGCATTCTACTGGACCTGTTCTTCAATTTTTTCTTTAACCACCTAATACAGGGTGTTAAAAAAGTACGTTTGAGATTTTAAGGGGTTGCTCAGAATCAAAATATACAGGAAAAATATTGAAAAAATCCGTTCTGATTTTTTTTTACCCTTTACCATACAAATTCTTAATTCACTATTCCGATTTAAAAAGTTGTAGACACAATTTTTTTTTATTTTTCCTGTAATATATACTTGATTCGGAGTAACCCCTTAAATCTCAAACGCACTTTTTAACAACCTGTATAGGCAGCTGAAAAACTTCTTAAGCTGGAGTTGGCCATTAGCCTCACATATTACCACTATCCAAACTTGGACCCTGTGTGTGGAGAATGACCTAACCTTCCCTAAGCTATAAGAAAAGATCCATGCCCCCGTAGTGTTGATTGTGAATGTAAATCCTATGCAATTGTATTTTCATTTTCTTTATCTTTTTCTTATTATTATTTTGAAACATGAATTTGGGCTACTCTGACCACTTCGCGCTAGGCGAAGTGGCAGGAGCTACTCCAGCAGAAGCACAGTCGGCTGGAGGTCAGTGCGACGAGGAGAGAAAGCGTCGGACAATCCGGGCATTGTCGAGGAGGACTGCCTTTTGCATAGCCGCTATTATCGGTCTGCCTCGAAGTCCCAGCTGCCTAAGGTTACGATCCAGGTCAGCTGGAATCAAACCATTTACGGACAGGACTACAGGAATGATTTCAGTGGATTGCACTTGCCACACATCCGTAACCTCGTGTGCCAGGTTCATTGGGCCATGGACAAAGGGGTTAATCCTTTATCACATGCTATGACAACTCTATGCAAATCACTGTCGACTTTTGCCAGGAAATAGCATCGGAGGCTGCATATTTCACGGTTGTGCATTTGTTTTGCACATAGAAGGCCACGACCGCCATTCTTCCGCGGAAAATACAGCCTCATCACTGACGACCTCGGATGATGCATCCTGTGGAGTGTCATAGTAGTGCGGACCTTCCGATCCAGGGCATCCAATTCAGTCTGTGTCCATCTGAGTATGCCGAAGGTGTACAGAAGAACGGGGATGACCCAAGCATTGAATGCACGTACTTTGTTAATTATTATTATTATTTCCTTTTCTTTTCTTTTTTATATATTTTTTTGTTTTTCTTTCATTCGTTTTATTGTTTACTTAATTTTGTTATTTTCTTATTTCTAAAGAATAATTTAGCAAAACATATGAACTATTGGAAAAACCCCAACACTAACGCGTACGAAGTCGCGGGCACCAGCCAGTAAAATAATAAAGTTTGATACTAGCTGGAGTGCCCGGCTTCGCTCAGGGAGTTGATATCCCCTCGCACCCTGCGCCTCACCCCCCTCACTTCGCACCTCCCCCCCCCCCGACACACCCTCCCACGCACTCCACACCTCGACCCCCGCACACCACAACTAACCCTCCCCCGCACACTGCGACTCACCGTTCCCCGCACTGCGCTTGTCCCCTACCCGTGCCCGCGCCTCCGCCACCCCGCCCCTCTCCCTCCGCAACCCGGGCCTCACACCCGCACCATGCTCCGCCAACCGCACCCCGCGCCTCTCCCGTACCCCGCGTCTCCCTCCCCGTACTCCGCTCCCCCCCCACCCGCACCGCGCTCCTCACTGTCCCCCGCACCTCGCTCCTCTCCCCCGCAACCCGCGCCTCACCCACCCGCACCCCGCTCCTCCCCCCGCACCCGGCAACTCACCTTCCCCCGCACCCCGCGCTTCCTCCTGCACCCCGCTTCACCCCCACCCGCACCCCGCGACTCCCCCGTAACCCGCACCTCCCCCCGCTTCCCGCGACTCACCCTCCCCCCGCAACCCGCGCCTCACCCCCTACACCCAGCTCCTCTCCTCTTCACCCCACGACTTACCCTCCCCTGCACCCCGCACCTCCCCCCGCAACCCGCGACTCACCCTCCCCCACTCCTCGCCCCCGCAACCCGCGCTGCACCCCCTGCACCCAGCTCCTCCCCCCGTACCCCATGACTCACCCTCATTTCTTTTTTACGTTGTTGCAGGTTCCGTATCTCAAAAGGAAAAAAGGAACCCATATAGGATCTCTTCGTTGTCCGTCCGTCTGTCCGTTTATCCGTCTGTCTGTCTGTCAAGACCCTTTTTCTCAGGAACGCGTTGACCTATCAAGTTGAAATTTATATCAAATACTCATGCCTGATATCCCTTGAAGCTGTGAAAAAAATCAAACTTATATACCAACGCAATCAAGAGTTACTACCATTTATGCCGCATTTTTAGACGCTCGTGTGGGAATCAAACCCTATAGGGTAAGATACTTCTCATTGACCTAGAATCATGAAATTTGGCAAGAAGCGATGTCTTATAGCAGAAGTAAAGGGAAAAGTCCGAAAACCAAAAATTAATAGTTACATCACAAAAAAATTGTCCTCCCAACAAGCCCGAATTCCATGGGTACACTCTGACGGTTGCTGTGCACTCTCACAGCAAGACCACATAAAGTGAATCCCATAAATGCGAAAGGGAAGGTACAAACCCCAATAAAAGTGTAGCCTCGAAAAGCACGCCAAGTGTGATACTGGGCAAAAAAATATCACTTACAAGTTCAGCAATATCGGCTCGTCGAATTTGAGATACTTCGGCTGCTTGTATACCAAGAATACGTAGCGGTGCCGGTCGGTGAGCGGCGGCGGTGTGGGGCTCAAGTAGATGGCCCTCACCTCGCCCGAAGCCACGTTGTTGAACTTTATGTTGACAACGAGCCAATGGAGCAGTTCTCGGAGTAAGGGCTTACCGCGGGACGGCACATCGGGGTCTGAGACAGATGAGCATGACATATTATTCAGGGAGTCTTGAGAAAGATGAGCGTATACTATTATACAGGAAGCTCTGCGATTGAACAATCTCAAAGGTGTATCATGATCACGAGTTGGTGATAAAGGATACATCTGTAAAAAAAAAATATTGTTACCGGCAGTACAGGTTTGCTGGATAAAAAAATTACTCAGCCCAGTTAACTTGCACTATCTTATTTGAATCTTGTAGTCAAAATGTTAACAGCCTTGATGTATTCCGAAATAGAGATGAAAGAGTTAGTTCCCCATTGCGTTGGGAAATCATGGTAATCATGCTATAAAGTATATTAAATTGAATTGAATTAAGCCTTCCTTCTTCCTTTCGTCATAATCTCTTGCCATCAGCAGAAATCATGCCAAGGACTTACCAATGTCATGGATACATTGCGACTACCATTGCATTGTCAAAAAGCAATAATCTGTTTATGAACTTCGCAAATCAAGCAGTCGGAACTAGGGGAAAATTAGATTCAAATCAATTTGTTATAAAAAATATTCTAAATTTTCGTTACTTGATAAGTACGTGTACGTTTAATTCACACATGTAAGTAAGTCATTTCATCAAATTACTTTTTCAACACACTTGCTCATAAAGTGGCTCTATGGTCACCGCAATTAGGCACAGAATGACACCCATAATCAAACTGTGACTTTTTCATTGCTATAACTCACTAGTGAGTTATAGATTTTTTTAAAATTTTATTGGTTGAGTTTCTTTGTTCTTAAAAAAGTTTTTATTCAAAAAAAAAAGATCGTGTTCAATAGAACAAATAAATTAATGTTCCTATTGCTTGCTCATTTCATGCAACTTCTTATTTAAATAGATAATTTTAACTCGTACGTGTTTAATAAATAAAACTTTCACTCAAATATAACTTTTGTTTTCTCTGTAATAAAAGAAAACTTTAAATTCCCCATTTTGTACGTGGCAGTATAGGCGCAAATCCTATGCGCCGAAAATAAAAAAAACAACTCATCCCTTTAGTCTGTGGCCGATCGCAATGCGCGCGCATAGGAAAACTGATTAATTTTTCCCGCCATAGCGAAACATTTTTCACAACTTGTTTTCACTGTTGAAATGAGTTTTTATTATTATTTTATTCACAAGTGTGTTGAAAAACGTCGTATGATACTCGTGTGTATTGATGATTACCGTCCTTGGCTCTCTTAAGACCCTCGCCTACGGCTCGGGTCTCAATGGCGCCTCGACGGTAATCACCAATGTTACACACTAGTACCATAATGTACTATTATCCAAAACATGTTTACTTATTATTTCTTGAAGTAATTGATTGATAACACAAATATGTATAAACACTACTACATATGAAAATAAATATATAATATACTATTATAAAATACTACAGTTTTAAAACTGTCTCGGTAGCTTAGTGGTTAGCGATCCTGACCTCTGATCCGAGAGGAGTGAGGAGACGAGATCCCGTGGGTTCGATCCCCACACAGGGCAAACTTTTCTGTGCTGAGCAGAATTATTTGCTCTGAGTCTGGGTGTATTATATCTATATATGTATGTATTAAATATATATATATATATATATATATATATATATATATATATATATATGTGTGTGTATGTATATCAGTCTCTGGTTCCCAAGATACAGGGAATCCTAGTGTGGGGCCAGATGACCATGTGTGATTTGTCCCAGATATTATTATTATTCAAATCCTTTTTCGCGTTAACTCTTAAGCCCCGAGGAATCGTCGCGGATTCAAATGTGTCCATATTACTGGCAGCAGTTCCTATACGTACGTTTAGAAAAACGTTCCAGGACACCTTCGTAATACCCCTACTTTACATATTTTCAAGTAAATATTATCTTGATTCTGGAATAGGACCTTCTTCTCCTTTAGGTCCTGTTACATATAGGGGTGCATAAAGGGATTTTTTCACTTGGATCTGTTCCCAGTTGTAGGCTACACACACGTGCTCCCAGGACATGTCAGCCGCCTTTAGTTCCTCATTAACAGAGCGCTTCCAGGTTACTTAGGGACCACCTCGCTTCCGTTTACCATCAACAGGTTTCCATTCAAAGGCCTAGCAGGCAACACAGCTAGTTTGATCGGTAACGAGGGTTTCGTTGGTGAGGGTCAAAATTCAGAGATCCTTACCGACCATAGCGAGAGTGTAGAATGTATCGGGTTCGGCTTGCCACTTGACTGTTGGGACATTTACCACTTGAATCGGGGAGAGAACGTTGCCTTCCTTCACTTCAGCCCCACTTGGGTATTTCACCTGCAAACGTATTTATAAAAGAGAAGTAATTAAATGGTTTGCCGTTATATAATTTGGTTAGCATAGCAACAAAAATCTGCTGATTAATCGTTTGGACACCAAACAAATATTTGGTTTGCAATAATTAAAAATCTGGCTGCAACCCTCGGTCTGCACAAAAATCTTAATGTGGTCAACAATTTAACCAATATGCAGTCAGCTAAAATATTATTGGTCTGCTCAATAAACATTAGCGCTGCAAAATTATTACTTGGTTGACAAGATTTAATAATTGGTCGGCAGAAAAAACAGATCTATATGCAGTTTATATGATAGGTAGGCATATTTAAAATATGGTAAGCTATTTAAATAATTGAGTTCAATTCCCAATTCCCTCCATCCCCTATCCCATTTCAAAAGTCGGCAACGCACTTGTGACTCCTCTGGTGTTGCGGGTGTCTATGGGCGGTGGTAATCGCTTACCATCAGGTGATCCGTCTGCTCGTTTGCCACCTATCACATTAAGTTTCATTTGTATTGAAAACTCGGTAGTTTTCGTTACAGTAGGTGGTTTTTGAAGTTTTCAAGCTACGTATAAGGCCTTGTACGTACCTACATGGCCATCCAGTGATCGGCCTGTTAGTGCCGGTACATGCCTTGTGAAGCACAAAAACGGTTGAGATAGTAAACACTAACAGACCAACCCATCTAGGTTATAACTGTGTCTGCAGTCAGTTAACCAACGTGATCAACGCGACCACGCAAGCCACACTGAGCCACGATACCTATATCACCTTATTATACCCACTCAAACGAAGATATTAGTAAAAATAACTGGGTGGCAACTTTTACCGAAAATGAAATTAATATATACGTAATTGCGCCTGTTTTGTGCATGACATGTAAAGTTCATTTGATGAACAAAATGTACAAAATTTGATTAAATGTAGCTCACCTAATGCAGCCAAAACAATTAATTAGCTGTCCAATAAAGTTTTGAGTAATCCAGTATGACATTAACTGCTGATCGAATCTGAAATGTTTGCTGGCCATAAGTTGCCGACCAACTAGTTATTTTTGCCGACCAAATAAATTTTTCTGCTCACCAAAATACGAATATTTTGCTAACTGTTTAAATGATACCCTTTATAAAATACCTTAAGACTTTTTCATTCATATTTTAATAGACATAGACAAATTTATTGGTAAATCTGTCGGAAATTCAATTACTCCAGAACGTTCGAGTGTTTTCCACAACATTTGAGAAGGTTCAAGATTTTTCTTTGAAGATCCCTCAGAAACCCCCCTTTTGATTTGCTTATCTCTTCACAACTGATCACATAGGCGTCACCCCGGGGTGAGGTAGCCTTGAGAGAGCAGCAGGGAGTGTCCATGCTGTATAATATTTATACTGTGGTCTGTACCACCGTTTAGCTTAGTTTTCGGTGTGAACACATAGCTTCGCCTGCCCGCCAGCTTGCCAGCTAGCCCGCCCGTCAGCGGCCGTCAGCCCGATCGCCAGCTTGCCAGCCCGCTTAGCCCGCCCGCCTGCTTGCGGTAGGCATTACGATAAGTGATGATGATGCCGAAGATGGAAGCGAACTTACAAAGATTCCCCAACGCGATGGGGAACTGCCTATCTTATCTTCATACTAGAACACATCAATGCTGCTAACTTTGATGTTTGGGGACAAAACTTTCTATAGGCGTACCACTAGCGGGTGAGTAGCCTTTTGAGAGCAGCAGCAGAGAGTCCATGCTCTGCCCGCTACACCCCCGGCGCACCGTACAGCTCGCGTCACGTAAAAAGAGCGCTGGCTGGCGTTCTGAGTGCACAACAGTTCACTCTGACAACAGGATAGCATAATATAAATCGCGTAAGTGTGAAAGAGAGGGTATTAAACAATTGCTGTCAGAGTGCATCCTCGGAACGCCAGTCAGCGCTCTTTTTACGTAACGCGAACTATACTACTGCTTAGCTTCGCTGGAATCGTCGGATGTACGCTCGCATCGTTCACGTCGCGTCGCTGGCGTAGCTTAGCCCGCTTAGTTCGCGGTGTGAACCCAAGAATGAAAAGATGTGAAACTAAGTTCACCTGGCCCGAAGCTCTTATCTCTCCTCTCGTTGAATTTTTGTGGCGGCGGCGGCAGCGGCGCGCCGGCGCGGCGCTCATATCAACTATCCCGAACCGCACGGGAAGGGAAGCTTGAGCTCATGCCTTATCATTAAAATTCATTAATATTCATTAACATTCATTAATACTCAATCATTATTTGCATTCCATGAGTTTTTACATAGATGTTAAGATATATTAAAAGGTACATCATGGACCCAATTTGGGCACAACAATATAGACTAGAGGAGAGGAGGACCTAACCTAATATTTTTATCTAAATCATGCATTATAAAATTATAACAAAGATAAAATGTATTGTATTAAAAAAAACTTAATAACATCACTAGATTTAAAAATTACCTACTTAACTTGATTAATTTAATAAATTAATCCAAAATTAACATAATCCAGATAAAAAATAATTTAGTACAACAAAATTAAAAATGCATTCATTTAAAATAAATTAATTTCGAAGTATTTTTTTATAAATAAATTGTATCTTTTCATAGAACAATTGGTATAAAAGATAAACATTAATTTTCAAATAAATAATAGGTATCTAAAATTCCAATTACCTAGATCAGTGTTTTTTCAACCTGTAATGTGGAAGTCTTTATAAAGGGGTCCGGGGAAAAGAAAAAGTAAGTGGATATAGGTGCTACACTGCAATGAAAAAATACGATTTCAGTGAGAAGTATAGTCCTGTTTATTTTTTAACAATTTGTCAAAACGTGGATCTATTTTTGGAGACTTTTATAAGTAAATCATTTTCAAATTGAAGAAAATTAAAAACGTAGTCTTTCAAATCACTAACATTTTGTATGTTTATGGCCCTAGGGGGGGGGGGGGGGTCACAAGAATTTCCTATAATTATATTCAAAATTAAAAATTAAAGCTCATTAAATATTATTGAAGTTATCTTGTAAAAATTCATTTAGTGTAGGTATAATATGATTATATTATGAAAATAATTGCTAATCCAGAGCAATTCTTTCAATTTTTTTTGTAAGTAATACCTGTAAAAGTAAAGTGGATGTTTAATACTTTAGAAAGTATATCTGAGATACACGCATACAAACCATGTAGCAGATACTCAAACCTCCATAAGGGTGCACACCGCAACAGATAGGTAAATTTTGGAACGAAGCAACAGAACTTAATCAAAGTAAGCGCCATATATGAGCATTAATGTGGTACAAGCGGTCCATAGTTTCCGCAAACTTCTCCGTCTGCCGTTGCATGAAGCTTGGGACTGACTCATCAAACCCCCAAAAGTCGCAGTGATTCGCTTGTGGCAATTATTATGCCAGGAGCTACGGCCTCGAACTTATCCAAAATGCTCTGCCTGCTGTTTAACGGCAATTATATAAATGGCGGAATATAATAATAATAATAATATCCGGGACAAATCACACACGGTCATCTGGCCCCAAACTAGGATTCCCTGTATCTTGGGAACCAGAGACTGATATACATACACATATACTTTTAAATACATACATATATAGATATAATACACCCAGACTCAGAGCAAACAAATCTGCTCATCACAGAAAAGTTTGCCCTGTGTGGGGATCGAACCCACGACTCTCGGATAAGAGGTCAGGATCGCTAACCACTTAGCCACCGAGTCAGTCAAATAAAACTCACATTTCTAGAAATTTATCGATAGAAGCGAATTTGTTTATCGGGGCATCTAGGTTAGAAAGGACGGTATTGGCATCCCCACCCAGTGTACCATCGTCCAGATACAAAATATTAAAATAGGAGCAAAGGGTAGTGATGTGCGGATGGATCCCTAAACTAAATATCACCGACCCTAGGGGATTACCCTGCTGGCATCCCACACCGGACTTAAAGAAATGCGTCTGGTACATTAGATTAGAGGGTCTGCTGAAGCATTGTCACAAGTATGGAAACAGTAAAAACCCTGCACGTCAAAACTACTTACTGAAAGCAGCCGTTGGGGAGGCACCGGCACCACATTTGGAACAATTTCGTTGAACTTGAAAGACTCGCCCACTGTACACAGCACTGGCTTGTACAAGCAGCGTAAAAAGCACTGCTATCAACAAAACAATTGCATATCTTTTGATATACCCCATTTCTTTAAAGGAACTGTTGAAAAATGTTTCGTTTTAAAAGGACTGGTGACAAAAATCGAAGTGAAGAGAATGCACTCTTCTGACGCTTGCAGTTTGAAAATATATTTATATAAACACGTGCTACCTAATTAAAAAGAAAAGCGTGATTGACTTATCTGTATATACCTACTAAAGGTATTTAATATTATAGTTACAGATACTTACAGTGACAGTTAATGTTTATAGTTACACGAATAAGGTTTTACTCATTTCCTGACTAGGGAAAAGGCAAAAGGAGGGTTATGACTGGTTATGATTATAGCAGGCTATATATCTACATAAATATGTAATGTACGTCATGTATGTTCTCTGCTTCTTCACATTTCCGAAAATACCTACTCGTCTTAACTTGGCAAATATCGTCCCTCGCACGACTAACACTCCTATCTCATTTTTGTTAAGTTCTTAAAAACAGCCGTATTTCAATTAGAAAAATTCCAAACACAAATCATCAAAAATCTGAGATAGGAGAGTTAGTTAGTCGTGCGAGGGACGATATGGTATCTTTAAAAGCACAATTAAAAGCATCGTGCTCTTCTGCGAGTTGACTTATAGGAAGTTATGATTATGATGTCACATAAAATCCAACATGGCGGCTTAAAGCGTACTGCTGGTCGCTCTGCGCACTGCCCACCTGTGGGTCACATTTATGCGCGTGCAATATAATAAATAATGCATTTCGGTGCATGCCGGTGTTAGTGGCATATCTACATGCTCGATGAGAACGAAGTTTAAGAAGTCATTCGAAAACTTCACCTTCTCCTTGAGGAAATCTGTTAATATGTTATATATTTATTTATTTTACATGACTGAAAATGATTAATAATTTCTCACTAAGTATCTATTATAGAAGCGGTCGTGGCTCAGTGCGGCTTGCGTGGCCGCATCGATCACGTAGGTTAACTGATTACAGGCACGGTCATAACCTGGATGGGTTTGACTGTTAGTGGCATTTATCTCGACCGTTTCCGTGCTTCGCAAGGCACGTTAAGCCGTTGGTGCCGGCTGCTATCGCTAGCAGTCGTTAAGCCATGTCAGAGGCCTTATAGGCGGCTTGAAAACTTCTGACACTGGGGTTGGCCACTAGCCCCACAACCTCCACCAATCCGGACTTGGCCCCCGTGTGTGGAGTATGGCCTAAACCTTCCCGAGTTATGGGAAGAGACCCGTGCCCCTGCAGTGGGGACGTAATGGGTTGTTAACAACAAGTATCTATTGAGATTTTAGGTTATTTTTCTTTTATATAGGACGTTGTACCTGAAAATAAACCCCTTTTTATTTATTTCATTTTTTATTCATTGCCGGTATAAATTGCCACCGAAAATCATTTAAAATGTCGTGACGTGAGTGTGATGTTTATGGCTACACGAAAGTACATATAGTTCATTCCAATCAACAAAAAAAAGCAAAAGGTAAACAAACTTACTATGGAACTGACACATGTCAATGTCATCTGCATACTACGTTTTTTTACCTTATGTTTTTTTTTGTTTGGAATGAACTATCCATTTCTATTCAGATTGCATTACATACAGGTTATTAAAAAAGTCGGTGTGAATTTTTCAGGGGTTACTCATACTCAGAATAGGTATACAGGAAAAATATATTCAAAAAATCCGATATACATTTTTTTTGCAGTTACTCATACAAATTCTTGATTCACTATTTAGATTTAGTATGGGAAACTGAAAAAAATATATTGGCTCTTTTTCAATAGTTTTCCTGTATTCTTACTATTCTATATATGGGACGTTGTACCTGAAAATAAACCCCTTTTTATTTATTTCATTTTTTATTCATTGCCGGTATAAATTGCCACCGAATATCATTTAAAATGTCGTGACGTGAGTGTGATGTTTATGGCTACACGAAAGTACATATAGTTCATTCCAATCAAAAAAAGCAAAAGGTAAACAAACTTACTATGGAACTGACACATGTCAATGTTATCTGCATACTACGTTTTTTTACCTTATGCTTTTTTTTGTTTGGAATGAACTATACATTTCTATTCAGATTGCATTACATACAGGTTATTAAAAAAGTCGGTGTGAATTTTTCAGGGGTTACTCAGAATATACAGAATTATACAGGAAAAATATTTAAAAAATCCGATATACATTTTTTTTGCAGTTTCTCATAAAAAAATCTTGATTCACTATTTAGATTTAGTATGGGAAACTGAAAAAAATATATTGGCTCTTTTTCAATAATTTTCATGTATTCTTACTATTCTAAGTAACACATGGATGGGTTATTCAGTAAAGTTGCTCAGTTTCATGAGTAGAAGCCACTGTCAAGTTTTGGTGGGGGGTCCAAAAATAACCCTGTATAACTTTTCATGTATGCTCGTCGGTACCGGTTACTTGGCCTTTTTTTAATGCAATCTACCGAATACAGCGTGCTTCTAAAATACCTAAAAAAAATTAACAGTGCTTAATTTTTTTATGTTACTAACAAATATATGGATCAGTTGTGGGTCTGAAATAAAAAGTTTTTTTATTATCTCATGATACTGACCGACTTCTAATCTAATCTCAACTCGCAAAAAAGTTTTTTGGACTTCTCAACAGATCTGCCAATTTTGTATAGGAAGCCGTGTGGTTTTTTTACATTTTGAAGGTCTATAAGGATCGGCAGACCAAACATCCTCAATTGTCGTTACCTCTTATTATTTCTGATAATACGGTAAAATACAAAAACTTCGTATCGCGTCAGTGAGGCTTGGCGGGCGTCGCACCGTGGGCACGTACTTATTAATAATAATAATAATAAGCCGACTGTGCTTCTGCTGGAGTAGCTCCTGCCATTTGACCTAGCGCCAAGTGTGCAGAGTAGCCCAATTTTATATTCCGAAATAATAATAATATCTGGGACAAATCACACACGGTCATCTGGCCCCAAACTAGGATTCCCTGTATCTCGGGAACCAGAGACTGATATACATACACATATACTTTTAAATACATACATAGGTATATAGATATAATACACCCAGACTCAGAGCAAACAATTCTTTATTTTATTACCTTAGATCAAGAACTTATTACTATTACTCGTCGCACTACTGGTTCGCACTACACTCTAAACCGTGGGAGAATCATGCTTCAGCACGAATAGGCCGCTTCGACCGGAGTGTTATCACGGCGTCATAGAAAACCGGCGTGAAGCAACGCTTGCGTTGTGTTTCGCCGAGTGAGTGACGGTACCGGCGGCCCAACCTCCCCCTCCCCCAATTCCCCCCATCCCCCATCCCATTTCAAAGGTCGGCAACGCACTTGTGACTCCTCTGGTGTTGCGGGTGTCTATGGGCGGCGGTAATCGCTTACCATCAGTTGATCCGTCTGCTCGTTTGCCACCTATCACATAAAAAACATGATTCATTATCGCCAGTGTTGGCAAGTCAAGCCTAAATTAGAATTATAATCACAATTAAAAAAAAGTTTCACCTACTTTAAGATGCGGTCGGGGTTGTGGAATGATGGACGGAATTATTTTTTAAAAAGGTATGTCGTAGGTAACGTTGATAAAAAAACAACATTCTTCACGTGAGAAGCTATATTATTACATATTTAAATATTATATGTATAGTATATAACGCAATATTTCGGTCGGAGACAATGTTTGAAAAACAAAGAACATGCTCTAATTTTAAACCTTCACCAAAATAAATGATTTATTTTAAAGTATCAATCCTTGAATCATTTGATGACAGAATAAAATATGGTTATATCTTGGTTTAGACCGTTTAAAAATATTTACAATCAAGAAATCTAAATTTTTATCAAACAGGGTAGACTATAATGACATTATAATATATCTTTTAAAAAAAAACAGCCACTTCAACAAATTCAAATAAATAGTCAATCAGGTCTTTTTCTTTTAATAAGTTTAAATGCCATGCTTTATCAGTAAAATCAAAGCAGCCAGTCACTCAAAGCAACATTTTAACAGTACCTAAATCTGACACAATAAAAGACCTAATTGTTGCTATACCCTATACAGGGTTCATGTACTTGGCTTTATCATTTTATTTAAGAACACCTATTTATAATATTGTACATGATTGCAATAAATAAATAAATGAAATAATTAACCAATTTAACCAATTTCCCGCGCTGTCAATTTGTTTTTTTAAGCACCCAGCTGCTTACCTTATAACAAGCCATCAGAGGCCGCCTGGAAGAAGTTGCCAGCAATCGGGTCGCCTAGGTTGTATTTCTTGGCGAATTTAGCAATGGAGAACCCTGCACGGTTTTCAGCGGGTCTGCAATGTTAAAGGTTTGTTTGTTTTTAATCATACATACAGTACAAATAAGATCATGTACAGTCGACCTAATTGAATCATGACCCACTTTGCCGAAGATTTCTTTAAAACCATGGTATCAGGTGTTATACTCTATCGTGTATGTGGCGCTTAGTACGTTTTAAATATTTATAAAAATGCGTCATTATACAGATCAGAGATCTATGCAACTTTAACTTTTATTATCACTACACTAGATACATATGTTTGAGATAAAGCAGTCATGATTTAAATCTCCAATAAGAAGTCGTTCATCGTCATGCAACCCGACATAATTTGGAATCACTAACGATGTAGACTTTAACTTTTAATTTTAGCCTCGTAATAAACGTAATAAGGTGTCCGGAAATGGCCGATGGCCGGCCGAGCCATTTCTGACAATACCTGACGATTGTCAGTTTGTTCTCGGATGCAAGTTTAATATTTTAGAATCCGGGAGTTGACTGCATGAAAAATAAATTACGAAATATTACTGACTCAATAGCTCTTTAATTGAAATTGTTGAAAACCGTAATCACTTTAATTTTCATTACATTATAGATAGATAGATAAAGCATTTATTGTTATAAATTAATTTATAAGAATTTCCTAATTAGTATGCAAACTAGGTTACTACTTTGAACAATGACATCATCGTACAAAATTACAAACATTTTTAGAACAAAACACCGTTTCTGACATCTAAAAAAAAAATATTACTCAAATGACTAGCAGTCAACTACCGGATTTCTTATATTTCGGATTCCCAAAATCACGTGATCGGAAAGGCCAAGAAATGATATTTATTTATTTCTTACCTATAGTCGTAACGTAGAAACTTCTTGCGCCGCGCCGCGCCAAAAACATACACGAAGGACATTCTCCTTTTTTGCTTTTGATAAATACTCCATTTAATTTTGTTAAAAAATATTACATTTCATAAACTCTTTGTTGAAAACCTTTTTAAAAAAGACAGCAATATATAATATTTACAGCAGCGTTTATCTCTAATGAAAAGAGTTAAGATTATTATGATTCTCCCATGACACTCCTAAATATAGGTATATTCGCTTATCTCTTTTCACTTGACATTGGCAAAATCACATTTTATTATAGTGGAATACCAAAGAGAAAGGAAAAGAAGAAATGTATTTTCAGGCGAATTTCGACCTACATGTTCTTAATGAGTGTAAGAAAATAACCGTATGGTGGGCCATGACTCAATTTGGTCGATTTTACAAATGCGAAATCTCTGGAAAACAAAAAAACCACGTCTCCTTATTTTTTATTCTTTTTCCATCAATGGAAATGTCTTCTTTTACAGTAGTCGCGATCAGTCATCAACAAACCCGCGTTCCATGGGTTCTGTGCTGACGGTTGCTGTTCACTCTCACAGCAAGACCACATAATGTAAATCCCATAAGTGCGAAAGGGAAGGTACAAAACGGTAGCTGTCAGAGTGTACCCTCGGATCGCACGCCAAGCTTGATACTTACTGCGCAAAAAAACAAATCACTCACAATATCGGCAATATCGGCTCGTCGAATTCGAGTTCCTCCGGCTGCTTGTATACGAGGAACACGTAGCGGTGCAGGCCGCTGCCCGGCGACGGGGTGGGGCTCAAGTAGGCGGCCCTCGCATCGCCCGAAGCCACGTCGTTGCCCTTTATGTTGACGACTAGCCCGTGGAGCAATTCACGGAGTAAGGGCGTGGCGCGGGACGGCGCATCAGGGTCTGAGAATGATGAGCGTATGCATATTATTCAAGAAGTCTTGAGTGAGATAAGCATACCTATACATATTATACAGGAAACTCTGCGATGGTACAATCTCCAAGGTGTATCATGATCAGTGATCGGAATAGGTAGATTGATTTTTGGTACTTGCATCGTGATTTTATAACATGGACAATCCTTTTTTCCTGAAAGTTCCGGTATTTCCGGATTGAGTTAAGTATTATTAAAGTAAATCTGGTTCATTCAGTTAGTTCGAAGGAAGCAATTTATTTATAATTAGAATAACAGAATGAATATTCGTTTTTGTTTGCTTAAAAATTTAACTCTCGGAATCCGAGTGGCATGTCCATATTAACATATACGTTTACGGTCATTGACCTACTACTCAGATCACTGATCATGATCACGAGTTGGCGATAAGGGATAGGAACATTTGTAAAAAAAGTAGTTTGTTACCCCGCCCGGTTTGCTGGATGAAAAAAATTTGTCAGCCCAGTTAACTTACAATATCTTATTGGAATCTTGCTTTCAAAACTTAATATTAAGAGCATTGATGTATTCCGAAATAGAAATAAAATAATCAGTTCCCCATTGCGTTTGGAAATCATGGTAAGCGTCGCTTCTTCCTTTCGACGTCATAGTCTCTTACCATCAGGAGAAATCATTACCAAACTCATGGGTACTTTGTGACTACCAATTACTCAAACAACACTCTCTTTGGCATTGTCAAAAAGCAATAATCCCTTTTATAACTTCGCAAATCAAGCGGTCCGAATAAGGGGGAATTAGATCCGAATCAATTTGTTATAAAAAAGATTCAAATTCAGGTAATTAATTAACATATTTTAATTTTGCAATAACTTTGTAAAAATCTTGTTACTAATTCATATATAAGGTGCTACTATATTAGTGCCCGATATTTTAGTCAGTGCTTCTACTCCTGATTCTGATCAACTTTCCCCAAGAAACCCATAGTCAAATCGAAAAAAAATTTTTGGACTCTTCATACAAATCGATCAGCCAAGCGGCCAAATTAGTATGAAGAGCCCAAAATTTTTTTTGCGATTTGACTATGGGTTTCTTGAGGAAAGTTGATCAGAATCAGGAGTAGGAGCACTGACTAAAATATCGGGCACTAATAAAGTAGCACCTTATATATTTTTTTCTATCAAAGTATTTTTATTCGAAACACACTTGTGGTTTTCATTACATGATAAGTAAGTACGTATAATTCAGGGAATCCTAGTTTGGGGCCAGATGACCGTGTGTGATTTGTCCCAGATATTATTATTATTATTATACATACATGTAAGTCATTTCATCAAATTATATTTCTATGAAATATGATTGATAACACAAATATAAACACTGCTACACATAAATATAAAATATAAATACTATTATAAAATACTCAAGTTTTAAATTTCTTTAATAAAAACGTAATTTCGCGACTCAGCCCCGAGGAATCGTCCTGCATTCAAATGTACCCATAGCACTGGCAGGCGGTACCTACGTTTAGGAAAGCGTTCAAGATCACCTTCATAATACCCTACTGAACATATTTTCAAGTAAATTTTTATCTTGATTCTAGAACAAGAGGACCTCCTGCTTCTTTAGGTCCTGTTACATCTAGGGATGCATAGGGTCATTTTTTCACTTGGATCTGTTCCCAGCTGTATAGTACACGTGCTCCCAGGACATATCAGCCGGCTTTAGTTCCTCATTAACTGAGCGCTTCCAAGTTACTTAGGGACGAGCTCGCTTCCGTTCACCACCAACAGGATTTCATTCAAAGGCGTAGATGTTGTAGGACGATGAAGTGTGTGGGCTATTCCCGGACATTTCTTACGGCTAAGAGGATGGGTAACAAGGGTTTAGTTGGTGAAGGTCCAAATTCAGACCCCCCCCCGTCGTGCTGCCACCTTGTCGTTGGGGGGGCTTGCGTGTCCTTATATCCTTCAAGGCTATGCCGGATAGGTTTACCCATGCCAGACAGACTTGAAGCGAGGGACCAGGTGAAGCGCAGCACAGGAGGCGGCGCTTGAGACTATCCCTGGGGATGTGTCTCGCGCCCACCGTGGAGGAGCTCTCTTGGACCCTTGCTGAAGGGTCCAATTAAGGGACACTCGGGAGCGTCGATTTTATCGATGCCCCAGGGGGATGCCGCCAGAGATGTCATCTCTGCGCGGCGTTGGTTGGCGGTGGAGCCTACCATCTTATCCGCCGCAGGGGGTCGGGTTTCCTGGCCCCCATCACTTCCGGACAGTAGACCAGGTGGTCTGCTATCCACTGTGAGGAAGCAGTTGGAGGGTGCGCTTAGCGGCCGGCGCGCTTTACAAATCTGGTGAGCAGATTCTCTGCTCTTCACACAGCCGGGCCGCCTTCGGGTGGCAGTCGCCGGTGGGGGACTGGAGGTAAAGGCTCTGCCAGTTTCCCAGACCCCTGCCATACGGCGAAGCGGGAACGCCGTTGGGTTTTAGCCGGTAGGAGTCCGGCATAACGTGTTATGAGTCTCGGCTGCACTACTGCACCACGTCTTCAGATCTGGTGGAGTATATCAAGGTGAAGTCGAAGCATACCTTGAGGGTGATTGAATCGCACTACAGCGTCAACTTCAAGTCGTGGTGCGATTTCCGTCAGAACAACTTGACTTCTTCACCAAGGAGGAGTTTTGGCCGAAGGGTGTGGTGTTCCGCAAATTCCGAGGGAGCCTGCGTCGGCAGGCTCCCTCGGAATTTGCGAAATTTGCGTCGGTAGTGGTGGTCGCACCACTACCGACGCAGCACCAATGACAACTCATGCAAACGAATTTAAATTTCTTTAAGTAATATTTTTTATATGTATTTATTGTATCTATGGACCTGTAATATTTTACTTAGTTGCCTGAAAATAAACGTTTAAATAAAAAAAAACCGGTTGCTGCCCCCGCAGTGACTGGGTATGATGGATTTCCCAACGTTAAAAAAAAGGTCCAAATTCAGAGATCCTTACCGACTATAGCGAGAGTGTAGAACGAGTCGGATTCGGCTTGCCACGTGACTGTTGGGTCATCTTTCACTTGAGTCGGGGTGAGAACGTTGCCTTCCTCCACTTCAGCACCGCTTGGGTATTTCACCTGCAAACGTATTAATAAAATACTTTAAGACTTCTTCATTCATATTTTTAACCGACTTCAAAAAAGGAGGAGGTTCTCAATTCGACTGTATGTTGTTTTTTTTTATATGTAAGTTACGCGATTACTCCGCCAGTTCTGGATTGATTTTGATGTTTTTTTTTTTGATAGGGAATACTTCAGAGGTGGTCCCATAAAAATTTTATCAAAATTTATTCAGTGCTTTTTGAAAAAATCAACAAAAACTAAAAAATCATTGCAAAATAATAGTTGTTACGATTGAAGTCGGGTTTTTTAACGTGTTTAACGTTGTCAATTATTGTTAGACACACACATTATAGACATCTACATATATTGGTAAAAATATTTTAAACGTCATTGTTTACATGATAATTGTAATTATTATTATAATGATAAAAAATATTACATAACAGTAACAATAAGGAACAATAAGGAAGTCTGAAAGTAGCGCCAGTGACAGAAAAGTTGCAAAGTAATCGTTTGTCATGGTATGGGCATGTTATGAGGAGGGACGAAAGTCATGTGACTAGGAGAGTATTGAATATGAAAGTGGATGGATTAGTGGGGAGAGGAAGGCCAAGGAAGAGATGGCTGGATTGTGTGAAGAATGATATGAGTATGAAAGGAGTGAACACTGAGATGACGGCAAGAAGAGAGGAATGGAAGAAGAAGACATGTTGCGCCGACCCCAAATAATTGGGAACAGGGCAGGTAGATGATGATAACAGTAACAATAATTAATAATATTATTGTGTCCCAATAACAAAAGTAGTGGATTAATAAATAATTAATTAACCACCTTCAAATTTAAAAACTCTATACTCTGTGTGCTCGACAAGCCAGAGACGTAATTTTGATTTAAAATCTGGCAGACAAGGAGCATCGGTGATATTCATGAGGAGTCGGTTGTAGACTTCTGGTGCCATAACATGCAGAAAATTAACTTACTTTAACAGAGTATGTGTAATAGACCGTAGCCTATTCCCGTGTCGAAGATTATATGACTCGCAATCCGAAGGTTGTCTAGTCAACCCCTCTAAGTCACAGACTCTTTTTAACCGACTTCAAAAAAAGGAGGAGGTTCCAAATTCGTCGGAG
Organism: Coleophora deauratella; assembly: GCA_958295455.1. NCBI lineage: Eukaryota > Metazoa > Arthropoda > Insecta > Lepidoptera > Coleophoridae > Coleophora > Coleophora deauratella. The sequence continues at coordinate 2,840,635 of OY282409.1, read as the reverse complement.
TCTTTTTTTTATGTATGTTCACCGATTACTCGAAGACGCCTGAACCGATTCGGAAAATTCTTTTTTTTGTTTAATAGGGTATACTTCACAGGTGGTCCCATATAAATTTTATCGAAATCGATTCAGCAGTTTTTGAGAAAATCAACAAAAACATAGCAAAATTGGAGTTGTTGCGATTGAAGTCGGTTGTTTTTAACGTATTCAGCGTGGTCAATTATCGTTATTATAGGTGGCACTGACATGAGGAACCTTATACTTAGCTCCAAATTCAAAGTCGTCGATCGAATTTTTTAATTGCTCTTGATCCATTTTGAAGTAAAACGGTTCAAATGCAGTAATAAACACGTCTTTCGTCTACTTATAGGTACACTTGAAGAGGTTCTAATATGCATCCGTTTTGAAAATATCGCGCTACATGTTATCACACGTTTGGTGTGAGCAACCTCATACTTAATTATATTATTTTATAATTTATACATATTATTATCCAGATAATTATCACTTCAAGCCATGCTTTAGAACGAATTTTTATAACGTTTTTATGTTTTTTTCTGAAATATCAAAACAATTGGTTCTTTATATTTTAGAATTAATATTAATATTTTAGAAAAACTATTGGACTGTCTAATTAATTATTTGGACTGTTTATACAAAATTAATCAGCAGATATTTTGTGATTGTGTTTAAGTACAAAATTTTCGCCAATACAATATTTTTTTGTAATGTACACATAGTACCTGGTACTTTTAATATTAATTAATGAAATAATGTATTTTATTTTATTTTTATTGTACTGTTTGACATGTACCTAAAATATTTTTACGAAATAAATTGAATTTAATTGAAATTGAGTAAAGCCGTAAAACAAAAGTTATTCAGTTTTGCAAGTAAAAATCCTTGAAAAGCAGAAAATTTGGCCACCTGAACAAACAAAACATTACGACCTAGGTTAGATAAAATGAAGAAAAGAGTGTACTTGAACCAAGCAAACGTTAATAAATATTCATAAGTTAAAATTCAATATTAATACACATTGTTTAACTTATTAAACAAATAATGTGTATCAATATAGAATTTTATCTTATGAATATTTATTAACGTTTATTTGGTTCAAGTACACTCTTTCCTTCTTTTCAAGTAATGAAAAATGAAAATACTACGATATCTACCTAACTAAAAATCTAGCAAGCGCTTTGAAGTGCACCACATTCTATCAATAATATTGACGGTATTTTTATATCAGTATTACTGTCATTCCTTTGTGTTCTTATCTTTCATCTGTTCATTCTTTATTTATTTAGGACACACTCCGCAATCATCGGAGAGTGCAATCATGCCGAGAATGTGCATCAGCAACTACATTTATTCTTCCTGGAGAGTCCCTTTCATACGCTTGTAATTTTAAGACCCGTCTTGAAGTCTATTTTAATGCTTGATGGTCTGTTACTCCGGTTACCTTAGTTCCCTCAATGTATCCTCAAAAATTTTCAAGCGCCCAAAGAACTGCCAGTTCTTCCCGCTCTGTAGCGAAATAGTTTCTTTCAGCGGCGGTAAGCAGTCTGAACGTTCACTATTGAAGGTTATACTTTAAACCTTAGAGATTTCCTACTGATGATCTTTATCAATTTTGTGATTTATTAACAGTATAAGGAAGTTGTATGTAGTTCTTACTGTTTGTAAAAGACATCGATACCTATCTAACGTATGACCCTAATATCTTATCTTTTTTTTGTGATACTTAGTACCTAATAATACGTAGTAATCTTATACTATTAAACGACTTATCTTGTAAGCGCCAACGATTTCAAAAACGGCTTGAAACCTTTAGACGAAAATCTAGGGTTAGGAGCTAAAAATCAGCAGAAATCGTTCTGTGAGGGAATTATCTTCGAAAATATACATTTTAGGGACATATGAGAAAATTTTCATGTGTACAATTTAACAAGTGGTACAAAATAGGTACTCAACCGTGACGTTAGATAAATAATGCTGGCTGACGTCTCGTTTTGACCCGTATGATCGGCTTTGTTCGAAAAATCGAAAAATGGTGTTCACAAACCCACAGTATTTTTGAAAGACCTATCCAATGACAGCCCCCACCATGGGATAGTCGAGATAAAAAGTCATACCCACTTCACGTGTGGGGAAGTACCCTGAAAACAATTATTTCAAGATTTTATTTTACCACTTTGTCAACGTGATTAATATGTATATCCTGCCAATTACAGCTCTCTAGTACTAATAAATAGTCTCTGACTGCGCTAAGCAGCGGACAGACAGACAGACGTAAATGGCGAAACTATACGGGTTCCTTGTTGACTTCGGAACCCCAAAAATGGGTCTCACAATTCAACCTTAAAGCGGACCAGACACTATCAGTAATAATGACAGTATTTTCAAGTAATGACAATATACTGACAGTGTAGTGGTTGGAATGATGGCCTGACGCATACTAACCGATGGAATGTCAATATACCTATTGATGTAAAAATACTGTCATCATTACTGATAGTGTCTGGTCCGCTATAGATCAAAATTAAGTCATTTGAGTTTTATAAATTGCTTAGACAAAATTACTAGACAATTATTTTATCATTTTTGAAAGATTTCATTAATTATTAGGTACTTTTAGTTCAAGGGTTTTTAAGATGTGAAAATTATACGAGTAAATAGTAATAATTATGCCTTTCACAACAACTGGTGTAAGTCACGTCAGTCTGGATGTCAATGAATTTGACAACATAGTACGCAGTTCAGGGAGTTGATTAATCTTGACACGATCTTGACATTTGTACTTATTTGATTTTTACAGTTTCTTAATATCTTGCTGTAATATTTTGATATTTTGTTATTTTTTTAACCATTTTGATGGTTTCCGAATTTTACCAATATGACGAAATATTAATTATTACCTACATATTATACTCGGTATATTTACACAAGCTGCAAAAAACGTTTCCGAAACAAAAGCACAGTCTGCACATAATTACTTACTATACAAAGTTAGGTATTAGTGACGTGTCAAGGTAATGTCTTTCGAAGTGATTGGATCGATCGTTAACAACCCATATCGTCCCCACTGCAGGGGCGCGGGTCTCTTCCCATACCCCGGGAAGATTAATTCATACTCCACACACGGAGGCCAAGTCAGGATTGGTGGAGGTTGTGGCGCTAGTGGCCAACCCCAGTGTCAGAAGTTTCAAGCCGCCTACAAAGCCTCCGGCATGACTTAACGACTGCCATCTAGTGATAGCAGCCGACACCAACGGCTTAATGTGCCTTGTGAAGCACGGAAACGGTCGAGATAAATGCCACTAACGGTCAAACCCATTCAGGTTATGACCGTGTCTGTAGTCAATTAACTTGCGTAATCGACACGACCACGAAATTTAAAAACTTTCCCAACAAAATCCTAGCTTTTAAACTTTCGTTAAAACAATGTTGACTATATTATAGTGTACTACACTATCTTAGCCTTACAAAAATAAATCAATAATCCAGGACAAATCACACACGGTTATCTGGCCCAAACTAGAATTCCCTGTATTATGGGAACCATGAGACTGCTATACATGCACATAATACGTTTTGGCCGAGACCTTGGAAGACCTAGGTCTTTCTAGGTCGGCACGATGCTCGATGGACTCAGTAAAGCCTCCCAATAAATGGGTCTTAAAATGAACATGGACAAGACGAAAATCATGTCAAACGTCCGGGTCACACCCACTCCTCTGAAGGTTGGAGACTCTACACTCGAAGTTGTTGACGAATGTGTATACCTGGGACAAAGTCCACCTAGGTAGGTCCAACTTCGAGATCAACCGTCGAATCCAACTCCGCTGGGTAGCGCAGCGTTCGGGAAGCTCCGCATTATCTTCTCGTCCAAAATACCGTAGTGTCTCAAGACTAAGTAAGGGGTTTTGACCAGTGTGTGTTGCCAGTGATGACATATGGAACCGAAACATGTGGTCGCTTACTATGGGCCTCATAAGAAGGCTCAAGTTCACCGAAAAGGCGATGGAACGTGCTATGCTTAGTTTCCCTCGTTCGGACGTCCTTCGGCTGATGGATGATGATGAATAATTTTTAAATACATACATATACAGGGTGTAACAAAATTGGTGTAGGGCCCGTTAACTGGGGATTCTACTCATCGTACTGAACAACTTTTGTTCTACGACTTTGTTCAAATCACAAAAAAATTTTTGGACTCTCCATACAAATTGCCATTTTTTGCCACTTTTGTATGGAGAGCCTAAAATTTTTTTTGCGATTTGAGCAAAGTTGTAGAACAAAAGTTGTTCAGTACGATGAGTAGAATCCCCAGTTAACGGGTCCTACACCAATTTTGTTACACCCTGTATAGATATAATACACCCAGACACAGCAAACAAATCTGCTTATCACAGAAATGTTTATCCTGGGTGGGGATCGAACCCACGACTCTCGGATCAGTAGTCAGGAGCAATATAACCACTGAGCCCCGAGTTTCTCTAATGTAATCTTTATTTAAAAGGGCTACTTACAGAACACAGCGCTTGAGGAGCGACAGGCACCACATCTGGAACCACGTCGTTCGACTCGAAGGACTCCTCCACCGACGCCAAAGCTCGTGAAAGCATTAACAAAGCAAGCGCACATCTTAAAATATGCCCCATTTTTTTAGGGAAGGGACAAATACAAACTATTTAGACTGTACTGGAAAAATATAAAATCTTTTTTTTTTAATAGCATTGAGTTGTCTAGCGAAGAGATTGCACTCATCTGGCGCTTGGAGTATGAAAACAGTTATTATATAAAGCCGGTTGTTTGTGTAACCTGTGTACTCGTGCTATATTACGCACAGTGTACGGATAAAAATTGAAAAAGAAAAGCGTCATCGCTATCGAAGCATTTAATAACAGTGCGGCCAAGGCGTTGGCGAGCACAAGCACTGGCGTCGACGCTATATAGGGCTTGAGGGTGCCCGAGCCCCCCAATCACATTATCAGCGGGACTGAGCCCCCCAATATTTTATATATTTGGAGATCCCTTTCAAAATGACACCTAGTAATCTTAAGATTTCCCGAAATTTTAGAGTTTATTGGATCAATTATCTATATGGTCGAATCAGTAATTCGAGAGGTATCAGCTGCATAAAGCGTTTAAATTATCTGCTTCGCAATGGATCGCCAAAATTAAATTAATTCTGTGACCGATATCGCACAACGGTCTTCATAAAGTATTCCAAGTTACTTCATTTGATAAATTTTAAATCTAGACGACATTCAAAATTGCCTCCCCCCACGATATCCTTGATCCCCCAATAATTTTGAGGTCGGCGCCCCTGGAACGATGACAAGCTGCATAGGAAGAGCTGCTGAAAATAACTTGTGAGTTTCATTCCATACCTTTTAATCAACATGGAGCTGGTCTATGTAAGTGGGTTATATAGTTTTGAATAATTATTTTTTTCCACTTACAGAATCATTAATTATACCACATACCAGCTAGTTATGATGCATTTTGTGTTTTTGGCCAAAGGAGACGTTTCACGGGACTATGGAGCTTGGACCTGATCTGTGTACTAAACATCATAAATAAGTCATTAGAAAAAAAAAAAAAATCAAAATGCTTTATTGGAACTTAAACAGTTGTTACAAAATTTATGTGTACGATAACAGCTACATTAGTCGGAGAAACATAATCTTTTCTAATTGTACATTTCCTTCGATTTACCTTCGTTACGAGGTTCATCTAGTTTCTCAGATTTAACAATCGCAACACATAAATCACCCAACATGGCGAAGCGAGCGCAATTTTGAGCATTTTACGTTCAGAAACTAGATTTTGTACATACCTTTAAAATAAATAATTTAGTTGTCCGACAAGTAACTCGAAAACCAGCTGTTATGCCTGTAAAAGAGGCAAGGCATATCCGCAGATTTTAAAAATCGTACACCAATGTCAGAAGTTAGAACAGATGGTTTTTCAGTCAGTCATAGTCAGAGAAAGCATCTGAGGAATGTGTGGACGAAGCCGTAATTTCTGAACGTGACCTACTATTACAAGCTTCAGTGTTACCATTTATATTGTAAAAAGTGCTGACAAAACATTATGCTTGAACCACGCAACCCTGCTTCTAATATTTTTTTCATTATTTTTCCTAGAAAGCCTATATTTTTCTATATTTTTCGTACTACGTACATGTCCAGGCACAAAATGAAACGTGTCCTTTAAACTTATAATCCTGAGCTAAATGTGTCGCCATTATCTTGAAATGAAATGAAATGAAAATAATTTATTTGCATTTGATACTGGGTATAGATATAGATGGAAGTTTACATTACAGTTCCTTACAATATCTGCTCCGATTTGAGCGTGCAAATTTTCCAAATTAATTTAACATATGATTAATATAATATAAAATTAAAATACATGCGACCTTTTGTCAAAAATAACCAATTAATTATCTTTTATTTTTTCATTGATTAGGTCCAAATGAATGTAATGAATGAATTATATTGTCATCACTACTCAAATTCATTCTGGGGTTCTAAATATTCTTTAATTGAATAAAAACATTTGCTCAGTAGCCATATATTAATTTTTGATTTAAATTGACCAATCATGTGAAAACTGTCATGTTATGTTATACATGACTATGATTGGTGATACATTGTTTTTTTTTCTTACAAATCAGTGCTGTTTTAGTCTTCTTTTACTGTTTGAAGTTCCTTTAAATAAAGATATCGGTCAAAAAGTTTTCTTAAATATACAGGGTGTAACAGAAGTGTGTGACAATACTTCAAGGTTGGCTTTTACCCATCAAACTGAACAACTTTTGTTCTACAACTTTGTTGAAATCGCAAAATTTTTTTTGGACTTTTCATACAAATCGAGCAGCTGGCGAACCAAGTTTGTATGAAAAGTCCAAAAAATTTTTTACGGTTTCAACAAAGTTGTAGAACAAAAGTGTGTCAGTGACCCCAGCAAGTACTTTTTTCCTGGGGCTCCTACGAGAATCCTACCTATCTCAAATTTTAGAGCATAATTACAGCAATCATCATGCCAAGGGAAAAAATTAGAGCAATCATACTTTTCGAGATACGAGCGCCTAAAGGTGTGCTTGCTGGATGGCAGTCCACCCAGCAAGTACAACTGGTGCACAAAAACTACGAAGACTTGGGAAAAAATTTTGATGCACAGATTTAGAGCATCATAAAGTGAGTCGGACTGCAAAGTTTCATGAATGTCATGTCAATAGTTATCTCGCTAGAACGCAAAACCTGCTTCACGTTCTTTTCACGAATCTTTCTAGCAGTCACATCAGATCTCAGCAATTACAGCATCTTGGTTCAAAATTTTTATGCCAGGATTTAGAGCAACACGAAAAACCTATGCTGAATTATTTTTGAATCCCAAAAATCAATACTTTTTGTGCTACGAGCCAATGTTTTTTCCTTGCTGGGTGGACATAACAAAAGTGACAAAGGTGTATAGCTTTGCAACTAATATGAATACAAGACTGGTTCTTATGCTCAGATTTAGAGCAAAATTACAGCATTCTGCTCAAAAAAAACTAGAATCCCAAACGTTATAGTTACAGCGGTAGACGCTAAAAACTGATTTTTCCCGCCAATTTTTTGAATAATTACGGTGACTCGCGGCAGATTGCGACGTTGCCGCTCTTAATTTTTTTAGTTCAAGCAGTAACTAACTTTGTGCTGTGAATATAAGGTACATTTCAGTTTCAAACTATCGATTGTCACTTACATTGATATAGACTAGAAACAAGGACGATTTTATATATTTCTATGGGAATAAATACATGTAAATCATACGATAGCGGAATACCTATAATACGGAACGCTTGTGGTTCATCATTGCGTTTTGCTGGTGGTGGCGGCAGCGGCATCGTTCCGATTTCAGCCATGCTCCAATATTTGTATATTTATTTGTACAAAAACAAAACGCAAAACGCCCTACATCCACACATTCGACCAACACATTGTCATATTCATATTCCGTACTAAATCCTATAAATTCGACTGAATAAAAAGCGGTCAAGTGCGTGTTGGGCCACGCGCAGTGTAGGGTTCCGTGGTTCATCAAAGTAATCAATGAAAATATGAAACAGGTACGAAATTTTTGACGTTTTCATGTGTCAGTTCCCTAATAAGATTGTTTGCCTTTTTTAAATTGGATTGAAACAAGGTATACCTAGTGCCGCGTTCAAAACCACTGTACCTACATAAAAGTCAGTTTTTTTCAAATAAAAATATTTTTTATTTGTATGGTGATTATAGGGCTAGTGGTGAACCCCACTGTCAGACCTGAAATAACTTTACGACTACCATCTAAAGATATTAATTGGCACGAATGTGTCAGAGTGTCTTGAAAAACGCGAAAACCGTCGAGTTAAATGTCACTAACAGAAAAACTTATCCAGATAATTATCTAACTTTTATTCAGTTAACCTACGTTATCGACGCGAAAAAGCAAGAGTGCAAGTCACACTGAACTGCGGCTGTGGTGACCGATTTTTATTACTATCGGTCTTCATCGTTGCATTGGCCGAATGTGTGGATGTAGGGTAAAATTTATTTGTCATTAGTTTATTGCGTTGGTAACACACATAATGAAATATAAAAAAAATTATAAGCAACAAAACAAAACAAGAGAAGCTCGGCTTGAAAACCCTCGTGTGTATAAAAGTTACAAAAAACTGATTATGGATGTCTGTTTCCAAAATATATATTTTTTAAAGAAAGAAAGAAAAAGGTTTATTCAGCAACAACATTACAAAACAAAGACAACAAGTACATAAAATAGCTTAACTTAGCTTAGCTTTTTTAATATCTATATTTTTACTAGTATACAGGTTAAAGAATTGATGACACATTTACTGATTATGGAGTTGGTTTGGCATGGTACTTTTTTACACACAGTTTAATTATTAGGTAAATAAAAAGATTCTACATATATTTTGCTGCGTAAGACTGATTATTAAACAAAATGTGAAAGCCCTAAATGCGTTTAATTTGTGACACTGATCCCTGAAGTCTAAACAACGATAGCCGACATCAATGAGACCCTTCCTCTTAGGCTTTTCAAGAGTTATTTTTTTATTAACACTTAGTGAGTGAAGCTATAAAATATAAAGATATAATATCAGCTGTCAACTAAAACGGCAGTACGTCATCCGGCTCGATACAATAATACCAATTCCTGTCATATTAAACCCTTACGTATTGTAAGATCACCAACACTTCCATTTATATTTGTCCCGCTTGTTTCTTGTCTATCAGTGTAAATGACAATCGATAGTTTGAAACTCAAATGTACCTTATACTCACAGCACAAAGTCAGTTATTGCTTGAACTAGAAATAAATAAGAGCGGCAACGTCGCAATCTGCCGCGAGTCGCCGTAATTATTCAAAAAATTGGCGGGAAAAATCAGTTTTTAGCGTCTACCGATGTAACTATAACGTTTGGGATTCTAGTTTTTTTTGAGCAGAATGCTGTAATTTTGCTCTAAATCTGAGCATAAGAACCAGTCTTGTATTCATATTAGTTGCAAAGCTATACACCTTTGTCACTTTTGTTATGTCCACCCAGCAAGGAAAAAACATTGGCTCGTAGCACAAAAAGTACTGATTTTTGGGATTCAAAAATAATTCAGCATAGGTTTTTCGTGTTGCTCTAAATCCTGGCATAAAAATTTTGAACCAAGATGCTGTAATTGCTGAGATCTGATGTGACTGCTAGAAAGATTCGTGAAAAGAACGTGAAGCAGGTTTTGCGTTCTAGCGAGATAACTATTGACATGACATTCATGAAACTTTGCAGTCCGACTCACTTTATGATGCTCTAAATCTGTGCATCAAAATTTTTTCCCAAGTCTTCGTAGTTTTTGTGCACCAGTTGTGCTTGCTGGGTGGACTGCCATTCAGCAAGCACACCTTTAGGCGCTCGTATCTCGAAAAGTATGATTGCTCTAATTTTTTCCCTTGGCATGATGATTGCTGTAATTATGCTCTAAAATTTGAGATAGGTAGGATTCTCGTAGGAGCCCCAGGAAAAAGGTGCTTGCTGGGGTCACTGACACAACAAAAGTTGTTCAGTTTGATGGGTAAAAACCAACCTTGAAGTATTGTCACACACTTCTGTTACACCTGTATATTTTATATGACCCCAACACCCTGTATGTAAGGTGCTACTTTATTAGTGCCCGATATCTTAGTCGGTGCTTCTACTCCTGTTTCTGATCAACTTGATCAGAATCAGGAGTAGAACCACTGACTAAAATATCGGGCACTAATAAAGTAGCACCTTATATACCAGGACGCAAGTAGAGGAAGTATTTAATGTTTGTATTTTCAGAGCTGTTTCAGTCTTATTTCTGTCTGAAGTTTCTTTAATAAATATTTAAAAAAATATTTTTATATTAACCCCAAACATCCTGTATATCTCAGGTCGCAAGCGGGGGAGAAGTGGGGAGTTTTGAGTTATTATTTATTTCCACTTGCAGAGTCAGTATACCAAATTTCAGCTATTTAAACCATGGTTAGTAAAAAACAATTGAAATATACCAATGATGTTTTTTTTGTTGTTTCTTTAAAGTAGGTAATGATATTAAAATCAGCCAGATACAAACAGTACAACTTAAAATGTTTTATGACAACTTTACACCTAAAAATACTTTCTCCCCGACCTATAATTACCCGTTGGCACTGCTTCTTCGCACTACACTTCTCTAAAAAGATCCATTATCTCCAGTGTTTGCAAGCCGAAATAAGCATTAGAGCAGGCGAACAAGAGCGACGCAACGCAACGCAACTTTTTTGTATCTGGCATCAAGTCTATGGGCTTGTATGGAATTACGCGCACGAGGAGACGCGATGCGACGCGACGCAACGCGACAAACCAGACGCATCCCATAGAATTAATGCAAGAGACAAAAAAGTTGCATTGCGTTGCATTGCTCGTGCGCGCATAGCCTTAAAATTATAAAAAATAATATGTCCCTACCAGGTCCCTACCAGAGAAAACTCTGTCCCTACTTTATGAAGCGGTTGGGGTTGTGCAACGATGGATGGAACTTTTGAATTTTAGAAATAGGTATGTCATAACGTCAATAAAAAAACAACATTCGTCACGTGAGAAACTATATTATTACTTATGTATATATTAAACGACAGTTTTCTTAAAACTAGGATATAATGCAATATTTCGGTCTTAACGTTAAAAAACACTAATTGTTTGAAAAACATAAAAGAACATGCTGGAAGTTTAAACCTTGAACAAAAATAAATTACTTAATTGTCTTCAATCATTTCAAGACCAATCAAATGGTTATACTGTTTTAAAATCTGCACAATCAACGAATCAAAATTTACAACATTACTTAATTTTTAAAATCGTTTTTATCAAACAGGGAAGACTGTAACGTTAAAAAAAAACAGAAAACTTCAAATGAAGAATCAATCAGGTCTTTTACTGTTTAAAATTGTATATATACCACGCTTTATGAGTAAAATCAAAGCAAAGTCAGTCAAAGCAAAATAGTGTGACAATAAAAGACCTAACCAATTTCCCGCGTTGTCAATTTGTTTTTTTAAGCGCCCAGCTGCTTGTAGAGCAAAGGCACGTAATCGTCCCAGGCCGCCTGGTAGAAGTTGCCAGCAATCGGGTCGCCTAGGTTGTATTTCTTGGCGAATTTCGCGATGGAGAACCCTCCACGGTTTTCACCAGATCTGGAATGTAAAAGGTTTGTTTTGAAAACATACTTGCACAAAGTATTAATGAAAAACATGTACAAATGGGACATCCCAGGAAAACAAAAAAAAAGTCATGTCTCCTCATTTTTTATGCCTTTTCCAACGATAGAAATGTCTTCTTTTACAGTCATCATCAGCCGAAAGACGTCCACTACTGGACAAACGCCTCCCCCAAAGATTTCCACATTGACCGGTCCTGCGCTGCCCGCATCCAACTTATTTTACAGTAGTCACAGTAATTCATCAACAAACTCGCTTTCCATGGGTACACTCTGACGGTTCCTGTTCACTCTGACAACAGAACAGCATAATGTATTATAAATCCCGTAAGTGTGAAACGGAAGATACAACATCGACATTTGCCAGATATGAGTAAATAAACGACCGACTCTTAAAATGTCGATTCTACAAATGATGGATTCTACAAATTACAGATTCTAAAAATGACGAGTCTGCAAACAAAAGATTTATCAAAAGACAGACAGAAGAAAGATCTTTTCAGAGCGCACTCGGAACGCACGCCAAATGTGATACCTAATGGACAAAAAAAAACATATTGTGTATACTAGTATTAGGTAGATTAAAAAATGACGCTCGAAAAGTGTACAGTACTACCTATGTACTTCGAATAAACATATTTTGAATTTGATTTCAAATATAACTCACGTGTTAGGCAGTCTCGGCTCGTCGAACTTTAGTTCTTTCGGCTGCTTGTATACGAGGAACACGTAGCGGTGCAGGCCGGTGCCCTGCGGTGGGCCAGAGCCAACGTAGGCAGACAACACCTCGCCCGAAGCCACGTTGTTGCCCTTTATGTTGCCGACGAGCCAGTGGTGCCATTCGCGGAATTTGGGCTCAGCGCGGGACGGCGCGTCGGGGTCTGAGGGAGATGTGTAATATGAGCGAAGTCTGAGTCTGCGCGTATACATCCCTATTAAGGAAGTCTTGAGAAAGATGAGCGTATACATATTGTTGTCTCCTGTTGCCGATCAAATCAGTCATAGGAAGTGACTGTGGGTACGTCATATACTTCGTAGTGTTGCCGTTAACCTGCTGGTGGTAAACGGAAGCGAGGTCACTCGCCCCAAAGTAACCTGGAAGCGTTCACTGAATGAGGAACTAAAGGCGGCTGACATGTCCTGGGAGCAGGTATAGACTACATCTGGGAACAGATCCGAGTGGAAAAGTAGTCTCAGCCCTATGCACCCCTAGGTGTTACAGGATCTAAAGAAGAAGATACATATTATTCAGGAAGTCTGTACAATCTCAGGTGGGTCACTATCACGAGTTGGCGATAACGGAAACATTTATTTAAAAAAAATTGTATCCCACCCAGTTTGCTTTTCCCAGCCCTCCTAGCTAGCTAGCTATACATATAGCTAGCTTGCACTATCTTATATATTAAACGAGTTATCTTGTAAGCGTAGACGATTTCGAAAACGGCTTGAAACCTTTCGACAAAAATCTAGGATTAGGGGTTAAAAATCACCAGAAATCGATCTATGAGAGAATTATCTTCAAAAACATTAATTTTAGGGAGATTTGGGCGAAATATACATAAAATATGAACGCATATGATGCTTATTTTTAACCGTCGCTTATAAGTACTTTGTTGGACTAGCGGTTTTGGTGCGAGCCACTTACGTTTTGCTGCTTTTAGGTCCGGATTCGAATCCCACCTACGAGAATTTATAGATTTTTTTGTCTTTTTATTTTGTGTGAACTTATGTAAATATGTAAATTTAAAGAATATTTTAGAGACATTTGAACGAATTTTCATTTATAGCGCCATCTTTCGCCGTATAAGTGAATTACATACCTGATGATTGTGCCGGCCTGCCCCATGTTTGGCAATTGGGAATTTTCCACGGCTTTCTCTAAACTCAACTAGGTAGCGCTGATAACATTTGCAATAAGAAAATCTCTAAAAAGTCGCTAAAACTGATTGATATTACTGACTAATATCATAATAAATGATAAATAACTTTCTAATATTACGTATCCTTGAATATTTTTCTGTTTTTCATAAAAAAAATGATAATATGCATATATTTTTTTCAATAGAATCAAATTATAAAAAAATATTATAGATATTTTCAGAACAAATATTGCTTGTCTTTTCGTCCCTTAGAAGGCCACTATCGACTAAAACAATACCCTGCAAAATGTTTCATAGAAAATATATCTTATATGTACTACTAAATAGTCGGGGGTTTAGTGCGATGAACCGTTTTATTTTGGATCCGGCGCTCAAACTTGGCATAGTTGTTTCCTAGGTCATTCTGAGTGGAATAAGCCCGGGAGCCATCCCCCGTTTGGTAGGGAGAGGGGGGGAAAGTTTGTTTCTGCCGCGCTCCATTTGAGGGCTCATATCTCCAAAACTATTGGTACTAGGGCAAGTGAGATATCATTTTCGTATGATTCAAGGATAAGCAAGTCATTTCTGTAACAAAAAAAATAACTTTCAACATATAAAAAAAGAAATATTTGATAAAACGTATAAAACATGACTACCTTTTTTCCGCATATGTGTCGATTAATTTTTAATGGTCTAAGATATTAGCATGAAAAAAATATATTCTGAAAGCCACATTACCAAGGATTATAAAAATATAAGTTTTATTAGAATAGCATGATAAATACTTCGTGAAAAAAATAAAATTCAATGCGTGGCAGCGTGGCATAAAACGCGCGGTCCGCGCGGTTCTAAATTACAGGAGTTATATTTCTTTTTTTTTCTATGAAAAGTATTTTTTTTTGTTGTAGAAATGAATTTATCATCCTTAAAATATCCGAAAATGATATCGGACTTGCCCTAAAACATAAAATTATGGAGATATAAGCCCCAAAAGAAGCGCAATCCAACAGGTAGATAATGAAGTGTGGGTGGTTTTTTCCACATACGTGTCGATTAATTTTTAATGGTCTAGGATATTAGCATGAAAAAAATATATTCTGAAAGCCACATTTCCTAGAATTATAAAAATTTCATTAGAATAGCATAATGAATACTTAGTGAAAAAAAATAATTTGATGGTCGGCAGAGTAGCATAACGCGGTTTTAGTATCTGTTGTTCGTTTGTAAGTAAGTAAATAAAATGAATCATCTAGCGCCGAAAAATGACTGTTAAGTAACATAATAAAAATACATAGGTACATACTATTATTATTTAAATATTTATCACGTAGAACAAAAAATATTTTCCTTAAAAAATCATATATGAGAAAATTCGAAAAATGTGAGTATTGTATTTTTTATACAAATTATGGTGGTTTACTATCTATCAGCCGAAAGACCTCCACTGCTAGAAAAAGGCCTCCCCCAAGGATTTCCACATCGACCGGTCCTGTGCGGTTCGCATCCAGCAGCTTCCCGCAACCGCACCAGGTCGTCGGTCCACGGAGTCGGAGGCCTGCCCACACTGCGTCTTCCGGTGCGCGGTCGCCATCGCCACTCGAAAACTTTACTGCCCCAACGGCCATCTGTTCTACGAGCTATTTGCCCTACCCACTGCCACTTAAGTCTAGCGATTCTAAGAGCTAAGTCGGTAACTTTAGTTCTCCTACGTATCTCCTCATTTCTGATTCGATCACGTAGGGAAATACCAAGCATAACACGCTCCATCGCCCTTTGGGTGACCTTGAGCCTTCTTATGAGGTCTATAGTAAGCGACCATGTATCGGATCCATATGTCGTCTCATCACTGGCAACACACACTGGTCAAAGACTTTAGTCTTGAGACACTGCGGTATTTTGGACGTGAAGATATTGCGGAGCTTTCTGAACGCTGCCCAGCCAAGTTGGATTCGACGATTGATCTCTTTCTCGAAGTTGGACCTACCTAACCGGACTGCTTGTCCCAGGTATACATATTCTTCAACAACGTCGAGAGTAGAGTCTCCAACCTTCAGAGGAGTGGGTGTAACACGGACGTTTGACATGATTTTCGTCTTATCCATGTTCATTTTAAGACCCACTTGTTGAGAGACTCTACTGAGTCCATCGAGCATTGCGCCTCGGTCCTCCAAGGTCACACATGATCACGATTTCGTCAGCAAATCGAAAGTGAGTGATGTATTCGCCATTGATATTGATGCTGAGTCCACTCCAGTCCCGAAGCTTGAAAACGTCTTCCAGTGCAGCGGTGAAAAGTTTCGGAGATATAACGTCTCCCTGTCTCACCCCACGTTACAGCCGGATAGTTTTCGAATTCTGATCCTGGAGGTGGACCGACATGGTGGCGTTTTCATACAAACACTTCAACACTTCGATGTGTATCGATAGTTAATTTGACACTGTTGGAGAGACTGTAACACAGCCCAGGTCATAGTCCACAAACGCAATTATACTCTTCGGTCTTCTATATAATCTGCCGCAGCGTATGTATGTGGTCTATGGTACAGAAGCCTTTTCGGAAACCAGCTTGTTCGGGAGGTTGGAAGTCGTCAAACCTGCGTGCGAGACGATTCGTAATGCTTCTCGACATGGCTTGTAGACATGGCTCAGGAGTGAGGTGGGTCTGTAATTCTTCAGAAGAGTCTTATCACCCTTCTTGAAGAAGAGCACCACCACACTTCTGTGCCCTGTGTACCTGTTTTCAGAAGCTCAGCCGCAATTCCGTCATCACCGGGTGCCTTGTTGTTCTTAAGCTGCTTGAGAGCCATTCTAATCTCGCATAGGCTGACGTCTGGGATATCTTCGGAATAGTGTCAGGTCAATCCGGCTCTCGGATCTTCAGCCAGATTACTGACAGGTAAGCATGTAGTCGTGTATAATTGTCCGTAGACCTCTCAACCTCTTCCAACAGCTTGGGCTTGGACGACACGACTCTGCCATCCTCGGTCTTCAGCTTTGTCAGTTGACTTTGACCAGCAGACAGATCCCTTGTCAATACTTTTGACCTTTTATTGCGCTCGATAGCCTCTTTAATACGATTGGTATTAAATTGGCGTCAAGGACTTGGAGATCTGTCTGTTTAGTCGCCGATATTGACAAGCATCTTCAGAGGATTTCAGAATCAGGCTCCGTTTTTCTTCCATGAGCTTGCTGGTGAGGTCCGAGATCCGATATGTCTTTTTAACGTCTTGTTTTAAAGGCCTTATTCCCAGCCGTTTGGACAATTTCAACAAACCTGTCGTTGTATTCGTCCATATTTTCACATTCTACTAGGCGTTCGAAGCGATTGTGCAACTCGATCTGAATGCTTTCAGGGTTTTGGAGTTGTATAGGCGCTGGTCGAAGCTTCATCAGTTGTCATGAAAATAATTTGACGTGGCTTGCGAAGCACGGAAACGGTTACGAGATTAATGCGCCAATAAGAGTCAAACTCATTATGGTTATGTATGACCATTTCTGAAGTCAGTTAACCTAGGTGATCAACGTGACCACGCAAGTTACATAGTAAACCACCATAATACAACGGAAGTTAGATAGTAAACTACCATAATTCGTATGAGAAATAGTCACGTTTTGCGGATTTTCTCAAATACATTTTTATAAGGAAAAAATATTTTTTGTTTTACGTGACAAATATTTTGTGCGTGCGAGAAATATTAAAATAATAATATAATGTACCTGTTTATACTATGTTACTTAACAGTCATTTGGGCGTTTGAGAATTCATTTTATTTACTTACGAACAACAGATACTAAAACCGCGCGTTTTATGCTACTCTGCCGAGCATCAAATTATATTTTTTTTCACTAAGTATTTATTACGCTATTCTAATGAAATTTATATTTTTATAATTCTAAGAAGTGTGGCTTTCAGAATATATTTTATTCATGCTAATATCAAAGACGAATAAAAATTTATCGACACATATGCGGAAAAAAGGTAGTCATGTTTTATGCGTTTTATCAAATATTTCTTTTTTTTAAATATGGAAAGTTATTTTTTTTGTTACAGAAATAAATTCCTTATCCTTAAATCATACGAAAATGATATCTCACTTGCCCTAGTACCAATAGTTTTGGAGATATAAGCCCTCAAATGGAGCGCGGCAGAAACAAACTTTCCCCCCCCTCCCCCTACCAAACGGAGGATGGCTCTCGGTGGCTCCCGGGCTTAATCTACTCAGAACGGCTTAGGGAACAACTATGCCAACTTTGAGCGCCGGATCTAAAATAAAACGGTTCCCATACTAGGCGTTGCACTAAATTCCCCACTAAAACAAGTTATCTTAGTTTATAAAAACTCCGATTGAACGAGCGACACTCAGTCTCCCAGCTTGTATTATTTAAATCTTCGTGTTAAAACTTTATTCCAAAATAAAAATGAAACAGTCCCCATTGCGTTGGGAAATAACTTGAACGACAGTTTTTTGCCATTTTCAAAAAGCAATGATTTGTTTTATCACTTTGCAAATCAAGCGGTCCGAAGTTGGGGGAATTAGATCCGAATTATGTTTTTATAGAAAATATTCACATTCAAGTAGTTAATTGACATACTTTAATTTTGCAATAATACATTTTAAATCTTATTACTTACTAACTAATATATTTTTCTTTTTATTAGCAAACTATTTTTATTCGAAACACGTTTGTTGTTTTCGTTACTTGATAAATAATTCACATACATACATGCAAGTAATTTCATCAAATTACTTTTGCTCAAAACATGTTTACTCATTATTCCTATGCAGTACTTGATGATGACACAAATATTAACACTGCTATACACATAAATATAAAATACAGGAGTTTTAAGCGCAACACAGACACAAGCTGTGCTGAAGCGTTCCGGGAGCGGTATTTTTCTTAATGTTCGGATTACTATGAAACTCTTCATACCAAAACCGGGCGGGATTCTCTAAGTTTGCTTCCCGTAGATCCACCTTCGGAACGCTAGCGCCCCGCGGCCGCCTCTGTGTGTGTTGCGCTTCAAATCCTTTAATAAAAGCTTAATTTCGCGTTATGTCTTAAGTCCGCTAAGAATCGCACCGGAATCAAATCTGCCCATAACACTGACAGCGTTTCCTACATTTAGAAAAGCATTCCAGAACACCATCGTAAGAGTAATTCTTACCCTCACAGCTGGATATCCTACTGTAAATCTTTTAAATGGAGAGGGTCAAACTCTTGTCAAGTATAGTTCATTCCAATAAAAAAAAGCAAAAGGTAAACAAACTTACTATGGAACTGACACATGTCAATGTCAGATGCATACTATTTTTGTTTACATTTTGCTTTTTTTTGATTGGAATGAACTATAAATACCTTGGTTATGGGAGGGGACCTTCTTATTTAGGTCCTGTTAAAGAAGTGCATACTTATCGACGCTGATCTGTTCCCACCTGTAGTCTTCACGTGCTCGCAGGACCACCCCAAGATACGTTAGCCGCCTTTAGTACCTCATTCAGTAGGGGCTTCCAGCTATTTTGGAAGGGTTTACCACCAGCAGATTGCCATTCAAACACGTAGCCGACAACACTTGTAGGGCGACGAAGCGTGTGGCTTATCCACAGCCACCTTTTACTGCTAATTTGATCGCCAACAGGAGTTTCGTTGCGAGGGTCCAAATTTAAAGATCCTTACCGGTCATAGCGAGAGTGTAAAACGTGTCGGGTTCGGCTTGCCACGTGACTGTTGGGACATCTTTCACTTGAGTCGGGGTGAGAACGTTGCCTTCCTTTACTTCAGCACCGCTTGGGTATTTCACCTGCAAATGTATTTATAAAAATACCTTTAAACTTTTTCATTCATTTTCAATTACGATAACATAAATAATAAATTACAGACTACTGTCTACGAGACTACTATCTAACGTCTACGAGTATGAATCGAAAAAAAAAAACAATATACTGCTAATAAAATCGTACCAACGCATAACACGGTAATAATATATCACGGTATAATTTTCATGTCACATATCCATTACCACCTAATGACACATATAGTTACAGTTAAGTACAACAAACTGCAATATACTATACTAGCATTCATTGAAGCTACAAAATTATACTTAACAAAGGTCGAGTTGATCTACTATACGATACTTAATGCTAACGATATTATAAGTGCCTCACATTGCAACAACTGTGTTGTGGAATGAAAAGGTCTTTTACTTTTTTTTTATTGATTTGAAAATGGAAACCAGCGCCACTTTTATTTAGAGAAGTAAACAATATCATCGAAAGGCGAAGGTTTTATTACCAGAATTTTCGAGGTGTTTTAAACAGAGAGACAAACAAAATAAATTAAGAATAATAGAAAATAACATTACGTCAAATGACATTGCAACGAATTACAATGAATGACTACTACGTAATAAATTACCCAAATCTTTCAGTGAAGGAAAAATATTCTCAGTGACTAAGAAATATTGAGCTTATGTAAATACTAAAATTGTTAACATTGTTTAAAACCATTTATTTTTCGGATTACCATTGTCTGGAAAAGAAATTAGTCATGAAAGTATACAATATAGATAAAGTAACAAAAATTAAGCGGCCTACTTAATGCATAGCGATACATAATTTTGAAATGAAAATCGCAGACTTTACATAATAGACTTCTGTTTATGAAACTGAACGACTTTCACACACACATTGTCAATAAAAACCGAAAAAACCGAAATGCCTATTAACCAAGGTCATATGATTTATTTCTTCAGGTGACCAAATACCTTCAGGTGACCAAAGATACTACGATACCTAACTAAAAATCTAGCAAGCGCTCTCCTGACTATAACCAGATTGGATTGGAAGATTTTTAATTTGTTCCAGTTATTACAGGAGAATGTGCCAGTTATTTCAGGAGAATGTGCCAGTTATTACAGGAGAATGTGCCAGTTATTTCAGGAGGACACTATATGTATAAGAGATGATTTTTAATGGCGGACGTGAATACATTGGGGCTTATATTCACGGCAAATACGGGAAAAATGTGTTAACTTTTGTTCTACCATTTTTAAATATAAAGTTAAAAAATGGAGTCCAAAAACTTTTGTCATTTATTGTATTTAAAACAAGATACGTCAAAAAACGTTTACGAAACAAAAACTGAGTGTTTATATTTACATCAGTGTTTTTCAACCTTTTTTATTACTCGACCCCTTTACAAGTTAAAAAATTCTTGCGACCCCCCTAGGGCCATAAACGTACAAAATGTTTGTTAGTGATTTGAAAGACTAGGTTTATAATTTTCTTCATTTACTTATAAACGTCTCCAAAATAGAACAATATAGCCTTCTCACTGAAATCGTATTTTTTTTACCTATAACCACTTACTTTTTCTTTTCCCGCGACCCCTTTAGAAGTTTAGAAGGCTTGGGGGTCGCAACCCACAGGTTCAAAAACACTGACTTACATAATTACGTATGCAAAGATATAAGTGACGTGTAAAAAAAGCTAAGTCTTATCGTGTTTAAATACTGTCCCAACAAAATCCTAGTTATTAACCTTTCCTAAAAAAAGTTGACTGTTAAATGCACTATCTTAGCTCTTAGCTTACAAAAATACATTTATTTAAAAGGGGAACTCACAGAAAGCAGCGCTTGAGGAGCGACAGGCACCACATCCGGAACCACGCTGTTTGACTCGAAGGACTTCACCACCGTCGCCATAGCTCGTGAAAGCACCCTAAAATTGACCATAGTGCCGTCTGCTATTAACAAAACAAGCGCACATCTTAAAATATGCCCCATTTTTTTAGAGATGGGACAAATACAAACTATTTGAACTGGACTGGAAAAATATAAAATATTTTATTTTAAAATAGCATGGAGTTATCTAGCGAAGAGATTGCACTCGTCTGGCGCTTGGTGTATGAAAACAGTTATATAAAGCCGGTTGTGTGAGTGTAACCTGTTCTCCTGCTATAATACGCACAGTGTACAGATAAAAAGAAAAGTGTTATCGCTATCGAAGCATTTAATGGCTGTGCGGTCAAGGCGTTAGCGTAGCGCAAGTCGATAGTTACAAACAACTTTAATAAAGGTTTAACTCATGCACCTCGTTATTAAATACAATCTAGTAAATGCATTAGTCAACTAGTCAAACGATTTAAACGAACAAACGAATAGTTTTAGATATTTTTCAAAATTAACTGCACATAAAAAGCGGCCCTAATAATCTCATGAGTGTAGAGAGTGAAATAGAAGTACGCAAGTTTACGGTTTATCTTTTTAAAAATCTTGATGTAACTATTGTTTCTTTGATTACCAGGCTGCGGTAAACTATGCTCATGGACAAAAAAATCGACTCAAAGTTTCATGCACGACTTTTGGAAAATTAACTCAATCTAGCAAAATAAAACTAAACCAAAAGTTCAAAAACTGTGTGTTTACTGTTTATGATTTTAGTTTGATGGTTTTCTCGTTTTTTGCTTTTAGTGTTTAGCAGTTTTGTAGACTGAGTTATTTTTTTTTAAAGTCTAGCAAACAAATCTTGAGTCGATTTTTTAGTCCACAGTGTATTACTAATCCATAGAATTATTATATTCAATTAACTTTGTCATTAAGTTACGTTCCGTTTGAAATAGTAAACTCAGTCGCTAAATTAATCTTACGTGGCTACCGATGACAATTTTAATAATAAATCGCTAAATCGAGAAACCACAACAATGCAAAAGAAAAATTGAATAATCATTGACGGTTTATAAGGAATGTTTAATAGCTTTTAAACCTTGAGTCTTAACCAGTATGCACAATGCAATGACCTATTCTTGAGGTTACCAATTTAAATTTTTTTCAATGTTTTGGTAAAAAAAAAAACTAATTTGCTATGCGCAGGCGCAACACGGCGTGCGAGAACTATTTAAAGTATTTTATTCGTTTTCTTTTCATAAAGTAATTTACTTTCTATTTTTTTATTTTCTTATTTGCCAGTGGTATTCAAAGAATCCATCACTTCTAAGTTTGCTAAAGTTGCCACTTTAAATATTGTAAAAACACTTCTCTTCGCTATTATACAAAACACGACTCAATCGGATCATCCGTTTAAGTGGGAGTCAAATTATCACCTGCTTAAAATCAACACCATTGTGCTGGGTAGCTGTCAGACAGAACAATAAGCACTCCAGTAGAAACACAGTGTGAAAATTAGTATTTGCTTGACATACGATTATCTTCTGTCAGAGGTTTGACAGGATTTACCCAGCACTTATAAAAATATATAATTTTGAAGTTTAATATGGTTGAAACTCTTGAAAATATAGACTCGTTATATGTAATTTTATGAATCGGCTGGTTTCATATTACCTACCTTCTTTTTTTGGGTCTTGCTTTTCCTCTTTTTTATTTCTTTTGTTTTTTTTGTTTCCTTTTAATTTTTCCAAAGGGCAAACAGATAATATTATGGACATGCTAGGTTAAGGACAAAAATGTAAAGAAAAATTCTGAATAAAGGCTATTATTATTATAATTTTGACAATATTTTTTTGCTTAGTTGAAAAGGTAAGTGTGCAAGAGAACAATTAATGTTCTGAGAGTTATAAGTGCATACCATATCATGTAAATAGAAATCTTCACAAGAAAATGACTTTCTTTTAATGTATTTTAACACATTATCTGCCGTTTCAATGTTTTCAGTGTGCATTTTAGCGAATAAATTTCTTATCTTGCTTTCAGCGTCATTTTTAATTAACGCAAAAGAACCTATTGCTAATTTTGTTTTACAGTTTGAAAGTAAACTGAAATGTAGTAATGAATCAATGTAATAGTGTAAAGAATGTGTATGAAAAACATAATATACATGTGTGAATTTATGAATTACTAGCTTCCGTCCGCGACTTCGTCTGCGTAGACTTCAGAATTGGATCCAAAGAGAAAGAAAATATTAAGGTGGCGCCATCTAGTGACGAAGTGGAAATTTTGAGTTTTTAAGCATTCCTCGGGGAACCCTTGAGTTTTCCGGAATAAAATTTCCGAGTGCTTTATCTATCTACCTACCAAATTTCATGCAAATCCGTTCAGTAGTTTCGGCGTGAAAGCGGAACAAACAAATAAACCAACAAACATCCATACTTTCGCATGTATAATATTAGTGAGATGAGATTTATCTGACAGTCCTGTTTTTTTTAAGACGGAACCAACTGTTTATAATCACTTTTTCACATATTTTTTGGTTTTAAAACAAAATTACAAAAAGTACGGTAAACTAATTGACTACCTTTAATTTTTTATCCCCAATGTTTATGAGTGATTATTAAAGATAATGCCAAAATAATCTCACAAATATTATAAAATAATTACACCTAAGAACTCTAAGGAAACAAATATTTTTTCGTGAAATAAAGTAAGCAAATATTAATAAAATGAAAAATACCTTATGTTAACCACATCTTTCATAATCACTCGTAAAAAATGGATGTCAACAAAATTTTTAATGTTCTCAATTGTGGACCATGTATGTAGTAAATTATTATAATGTACATAACTGACTTAAGTGGCCACCAAGGTCAATAATGCTGATACTTGATACTAATTTGATTTTTCGAGTTATGTCTATCTTTCTAAAGTTATAAAATCCTATAGGTAATATACAGGGAGTAAGGGACAGGTTTCCGAAAACTTCAAGGGCTTAATCAGTAGACGAAACTGAACAACTTTCCACAAGAACTTTTTCATTTCCTGAAAAAAATTCTTGTGGAAAGTTGTTCAGTTTCGTCTACTGAGCAAACCCTTAAAGTTTTCGGAAACCTGTCCCTTAAACCCTGTATAGGACCACAATTTTTATTATTATTATTATATTATTAATTATTATTATAAGTTGATACACTACCTATTATTTGTCTAAGAATTTTTAAGATTTAGTTTATAAATCAAAGAACAATGCCCCTCTGTGCCCCAGAGTCATATCTGTACTTATATTTTCATTATTTGTTCCCGAATTATTACCGAAATGAGATAAAGTGGAAAAAACATAATGCAAATAATTCATTGTACATTTTGTAACTTTTTTTTAAAGTACGAGGTTTATTTTTTGTAAAAATCTGAGTAATACATAGGTAAGTATGTCACATAATTGGACGTAGTTTAGCTAAAAGGACTCAATCCATAAACCTTTGTTAGTGGATTAAGTACTTTAAGGTTTGTGGATAGAGTCCTGTCTGCTAAACCACGTGTTTGTGGATTGAGTCCTTTCTGCTAAACTACGTCCAATTATGTCATGTAATTATTGGTATTCTCTACTTTCTGTAATTGTTTAGAAAATAAATAGATATAAATAAAAATTAAAACTATTAAGCAAGTGATACATGAAAGATTGATAGGTATTTCATTTTCATTCATTCATTCAATAGTGTTGTTAAAATATTGAATAAATGAAAATGAATCAATTAAATAATGTTCAAAATCCAATATTTTTGCTTACAAGTATTAAAACAATGCAGGTCGGCGGATGAGATGATTAAAACAACACCAATGATTTATGACACTGGACTGACTCAGTGGCTAAGTGGTTAGCGATCCTGACCTCTGATCCGAGAGTCGTGGGTTCAATCCCCACACAGGGCAAACTTTTCTGTGATGAGCAGAATTGTTTGCTCTGAGTCTGGGTGTATTATATCTATATATGTATGTATTTAAAAGTATATGTGTATGTATATCAGTCTCTGGTTCCCAAGATACAGGGAATCCTAGTTTGGGGCCAGATGACCATGTGTGATTTGTCCCAGATATTTTTTTTTTATGAATATGTAAAAAAAATGAAAAAAATATGAATAATTTTAGTTATATTTTAATTTGTTGTAGATTTTAAATAGTTTATCAGTATTAAGCATTAGTTGTTCAAGTTTTGGAAAGTTTGTTAAATCAAAAAGCACCAGCAGTGTTAGTTTGCTTCGGTCCCAGCCCTCCAAAGGTCCAGACTTGGTTGGGGTGTACCCTTAGGGGCACTATGGGCCAGGGACTTAGAAAAATTTCGACGATTTTTTTTTTTGTTCGTAGCCCCCCCTTTTTATTATGGAATCGAGTAGGGCTCACGTAGAGAAAAACTTTTGGTCTTATGAAGTTTTTTCGTAGGATAAACCGTTTACGAGAAAAACGGGTCCGAAGTTGTGCGTTTATAAAGGGGCCTGGGACTTTGAAAAAATTTTTGACCGTTTTTTTTTTGTTCGCAACCCCCCCTTTTTATTATCGTATCGTGTAGGGAGCACCAAGGGGAGCATCTTTGGTTATGTAAAGTTTTTTCGTAGGATGCACCGTTTTGGAGAGAAATGAGTCTAAAGTAAGGGCTAGGACTTTGAAAATTTTCGACAAAACTTTTTTTTGTTCGCAACCCCCCCTTTTTATTGTTGTATCGAGTAGGGGTCACGTAGGGAAACACTTTTGGTCATGTGAAGTTTCTTCGTAGGGTGCACCGTTTTCGAGAAAAACGGCAACCAAATTCCAAAACTCCACTAAGAGAAGCCTTAGGGGCACTAAGGGCCAGGGACTTAGGACACTTAGCCCAACTTGTAGTTGGTGTTCGTTTCCTTATTCATTGGGCGCCGGCAAGAGGGGCAACTTGGTACACCACTAGGTATCAAAAGCCATGCCTTCGCGGCCGCTATGGCGCGTTTTTCAGTGTGTATGGTCGCGCCGAACGTCCAAATTGAAAAATTACGCTCCAGAAGGAGCCTCATGTATCGGTTCATTCTCGTTTTGAAAAAAACGGTTTACAAATTAAATGATATGTTCGTTTTGAAAAAAACGGTTTACAAGTTAAATGATATGTTCGTTTTGAGAAAAACGGTTTACAAGTTATAAGATATGTTCGTTTTGAAAAAAACGGTTAACATTAACAATAAACAATACTGAGATACAATAGAAATAATTATCAACACCTGCACAGTGATTTTCGCCAGAGAAATTCCGAAATTCGTAATTATTTAATTTTTTTGCTTCCTTGGGTACATAAATTTCGAGCAATACCGCAACGACAAACGGCTCTATTAACCTAACCTAACCTAACCTAACCTAACCTAACCTAACCTAACTATCGAAAATATTTATGAAAACTCAAAAACGTATGTATGCGCGCATACATACGTCCAAACATACGCACATACATACGCGCATACATATGCGCATGCCAACGCGCACCCTGAGTTTTCATAAATATTTTCGATAGTTAGGTTAGGTTAGGTTAGGTTAGGTTAGGTTAGGTTAATAGAGCCGTTTGTCGTTGCGGTATTGCTCGAAATTTATGTACCCAAGGAAGCAAAAAAATTAAATAATTACGAATTTCGGAATTTCTCTGGCGAAAATCACTGTGCAGGTGTTGATAATTATTTCTATTGTATCTCAGTATTGTTTATTGTTAATGTTAACCGTTTTTTTCAAAACGAACATATCTTATAACTTGTAAACCGTTTTTCTCAAAACGAACATATTATAACTCTTAAATCGTTTTTTTGTAGCCGTTGATAATTATTTCTATTGTGTTACCGTATTATTTGTTGTTATTGTAAACCGTTTTTTTCAAAACGACAATATCTTTTAACTTTTAAACCGTTTTTTTCAAAACGAACATATCATTTAACTTGTGAACCGTTTTTTTCAAAACGAACATATCATTTAACTTGTAAACCGTTTTTTTCAAAACGAACATATCATTTAACTTGTAAACCGTTTTTTTCAAAACGAACATATCATTTAATTTGTAAACCGTTTTTTTCAAAACGAGAATGAACCGATACATGAGGCTCCTTCTGGAGCGTAATTTTTCAATTTGGACGTTCGGCGCGACCATACACACTGAAAAACGCGCCATAGCGGCCGCGAAGGCATGGCTTTTGATACCTAGTGGTGTACCAAGTTGCCCCTCTTGCCGGCGCCCAATGAATAAGGAAACGAACACCAACTACAAGTTGGGCTTCAGGTGGCGCTGTAGGAGAGCTGGATGCGGCGTTATCAGGAATCCCCTGAAGGGCACGTTCTTTGAAAGAAGCAACGTGTCAATTTTGAAAACCTTGAGGCTGATATTCCACTTTTTTCAGAAAGACAAGGTAAAAACGGCAGCTCACCACGCGGGAGTGACCAAGAAGACGGCGATTCAAATTTATCATTACCTGCGCGAGGTGTGTGAGGTAGCGGAAGCGCATGACCGCGAAATGATAGGGGGCGACAACGATATTGTGGAGGTGGACGAGACGCACCTCTATACGAACAAATATCACAGAGGGCGTCTCCTCCAACGTCAAACGTGGTCGTTTGGCATTATCAGCCGTCTGACTCGCAAAGTGCACGTAGAATTAATACAAAATAAAAGTAGAGCGACGTTGGAGCCCATCATGGCGGCAAACATACGGTCTGACAGTTACATCATGTCAGACCAGCACCGCGCCTACACGGGGGTCCATTTAAGACTGGGCATGAGGGGGCACTCTGCCGTTAACCACAGTCGACAATTTGTGGGCGGCACAGTGAACATACCAGTTGACCCCAGCCTGGGAGATATGATTCCAGGCACAAATTTGGTGCGGTGCAAAGTGCACACTAATACAATTGAAAGACAGTGGTTAGAGTTAAAACGCCACTGTCGCACATGCCGCAGTCAGCGCCGCCTAAAATGGTACATGGGCGAGTATATGTACCGCCACAACGTACTGCGTCCAATTGGCGGTCACGGCGCTGCTCAGTTCAGGCAGCTCCTGCGGGACATCCACCGAGTATACCCCGGACTGGGCACACGGGGTATACGGATAAGTGGTTGCCAGTGCTCGCCTCAGTGCCCACGCCGTCACTAGGCCTGAAGCAGCGCCCCTTAACGCCCCTTTGGCGCCCTCAAGCGCGCCCTTAACGCACCCTTGGCACCCCCTTAACGTCCCCTGAACGCCCCCTTGGCGCCCCGAAGCGCATCCTTAACGCCCTCTTGAACGCCCCCTGAACGATCCTTAACGCCCCGCTGGCGCCGCCTTGTCGCCCCTCCTTGTCCTTGCCTTGTGTACGTATGCGCACATACATACGCGCATGCATACGCGCAAACATACACGCATACATACGCACATAATACGCGCAAGCATACGCGCATGCTCACGTGCATACATACGCGCATGCTCACACACATACATACGCGCATGCCTACGCGCATACATACGCGCACGCCTACGCGCCTACATACGCCCAAACATAGGCGCATGCCTACGCGCATACATACGCACATGCCTACGCGCATACATACGCGCATGCCTCCGCGCATGCCTACGCGCATGCCTCCGCGCATGCCTACGCGCATACATACGCGCACGCCTACGCGCATACATACGCGCAAGCATAAGCGCATACATACGCGCATACATACGCGCAAGCATACGCGCATAAAAAGGGGGGGTTACGAACATAAGTCCCAGGGCTCTTCATAAACGCACAACTTTGGATCCGTTTTTCTCGTAAACGGTTTATCCTACGAAAAAACTTCACATGACCAAAAGTGTTCCACTGCGTAGCCCGTACTCGATACGACAATAAAAAGGGGGGTTGCGAACGAAAAAAAGTTTAGTCGAAAATTTTCAGTCCTAGCCCTTACTTTAGACTCATTTCTCCCCAAAACGGTGCACCCTACGAAAAAACTTTACATAACCAAAGATGCTCCCCTTGGTGCTCCCTACACGATACGATAATAAAAAGGGGGGGTTGCGAACAAAAAAAAAACTGTCAAAAATTTTTCAAAGTCCCAGGCCCCTTTATAAACGCACAACTTCGGACCCGTTTTTCTCGTAAACGGTTTATCCCACGAAAAAACTTCACATGACCAAAAGTGTTCCCCTACGTAGCCCGCACTCGATACGACAATAAAAAGGGGGGGTTGCGAACAAAAAAAAGTTTCGTCGAAAATTTTCTAAGTCCCTGGCCCTTAGTGCCCCTAAGGCTTCTCTTAGTGGAGTTTTGGAATTTGGTTGCCGTTTTTCTCGAAAACGGTGCACCCTACGAAGAAACTTCACATGACCAAAAGTGTTTCCCTACGTGACCCCTACTCGATACAACAATAAAAAGGGGGGGTTGCGAACAAAAAAAAGTTTTGTCGAAAATTTTCAAAGTCCTAGCCCTTACTTTAGACTCATTTCTCTCCAAAACGGTGCACCCTACGAAAAAACTTTACATAACCAAAGATGCTCCCCTTGGTGCTCCCTACACGATACGATAATAAAAAGTGGGGGTTGCGAACAAAAAAAAAACGGTCAAAAATTTTTCAAAGTCCCAGGCCCCTTTATAAACGCACAACTTCGGACCCGTTTTTCTCGAAAACGGTGCACCCTACGAAGAAATTTCACATGACTAAAAGTGTTTCCCTACGTGACCCCTACTCGATACGACAATAAAAAGGGGGGGTTGCGAACAAAAAAAAGTTTTGTCGAAAATTTTCAAAGTCCTAGCCCTTACTTTAGACTCATTTCTCTCCAAAACGGTGCATCCTACGAAAAAACTTTACATAACCAAAGATGCTCCCCTTGGTGCTCCCTACACGATACGATAATAAAAAGGGGGGGTTGCGAACAAAAAAAAAACGGTCAAAAATTTTTTCAAAGTCCCAGGCCCCTTTATAAACGCACAACTTCGGACCCGTTTTTCTCGTAAACGGTTTATCCCACGAAAAAACTTCATATGACCAAAAGTGTTCCTCTACGTGAGCCCTACTCGATTCGATAATAAAAAGGGGGGGCTACGAACAAAAAAAATTTCGTCAATTTTTTTTCTAAGTTCTGAGCCCATTATAAAAAAATAAAAAATAATAATAAAAAATTTTTTCTTTGTTTTCTATGCGTTTCAAGGCATATTATAGCGCCCCTAAGGGTATACTCCAACAGCCCCTAAGGATACACTCTGACCCCAGACTTAATTGCCCTACGAGTTAATCGCAGTTAAACAAATATGTAGAAATAGCCACCCAGTGGCGGCTCTAGCAAAATTTTTTGCGCTGATCATCTCGTAATTTGCAGTGGTGTTTTTCGCTGGTTTTGGCGCCCCCTTGCAAACGGCGCATACACCACCCACCGCCGTCACCTGTGCCGCTCATCTCATGATTTGCGGTGGTATTTCGGCTGATTTTGGCGCCCCCCTGCAAACGGCGCCAACACCACCATGAGTTGCGCTGGTGTTTTTAGATGATTTTGGCGCCCCCCTACAAACGGCGCCCGGTGCGGTCGCACCGCTCGCACCACCCTAGGACCGCCACTGTAGCCACCCTTCTTCTGGTATAGATGAGGATAGCGGTATAAAAATCTTTCAAATTGTATGACGCATTTAGGTTATAAACATAATTGCAGATAATTTTTGCTCAAAAGAACGTTCTCAACCATTGTATTTGCATCATATGTTTACCTTTTGAAGAATACCTTTTGTGACTATTACGTAATCAATACAAGTGTCCAGAATTAACAAATTCAAGGTAAAATAACTTCGCTGATAACACCTTATCAGAACTTTCTCACGGCGAAAGTAAAACCTCATTGTATTAGTATTTAGGGATAAAGTTAACAAAAAGAATATATCTTACCTGTTTTACAGATACAACAGCAAGTTTACAAACAAAAATTAATCTCGAAGACAGAATTCACTGGAAGGTTTTTTCACCGGTAATCATAAACCTTTTTTTTTTTTTTGTTTGGTTCTTTCCTGCTTTTGCAAGGAAAAGGCAAAGGCTTCTCTGGCCATACAGCCTATTCTTACGTAGTTTGCTCTTCTCTAAATATTTTTCTATTTCATTTGAGTTCTCATTTATCAATTTCTGTCGTCTTTAACTTTTTCTCTATTCTTCAACAAAATAATAGCACTTTTGATGAAGATTTCATGGACTTCTTGAGAGCACTCGAAACACAGTCTACACACTTTTATTTCATTATCCTACATATTAGACACTTAAATGGCACTTTATTGAACAATACACTATCAATATTATGCATTAAAAACCACGATATCTATTTTTTCGGATAATAAAACAAAAATGACAAACTCTTGCCGCGAGTTCCCGCCAAAAAGCCGTAATCATAAACCACACATACTTTGCCTTGACATTGACAGATCATGTTCCACATTTCTGACAACACTATAAGAAAGCGTTCCAAATTAGTTTCGTTAGAGTAATTTTCACTCTGACAGCAGGATAGCATATTATATTTTTTTGAAGTGTGAAAGGGACAAACTCTTGTCAGGTGAATCTTAACTTGGTTATGGAACGACTTCTTGATTGTCTATGCATAAAATGTGGACAGCTTAATTTTTTCCCCCTAGTTTTGAGGTTCTATCGTATCGAATTGAACACCTTAAAAAACCCGTGACGGTACCTAATATATTTATTGCCGATGCTAGCCGATGCAATTTTTGTACAAAATATGAATTTCAAAACAAAAACTGCGAGTAAATTTTTATTATTATTTATTATTATTATTTTATATTTCCTGTAGTCATTTGTTTGAAAATCTTCTATAAGTTTTTTTTGGGAAAACCTAATTTTAAATTATTAACATTGCCCGCATCGCTCAGTGCCAGCGTTGCCGGGGCGTACTTTTTGTTCCGATTTCGGAACTTTTTGTGATAAATAAAGCTCGCGCTGAAGGAAACGAAACTTCCAAATTCATTTAACCGGTGTTTGGCGTGGCTAAAAACGAGACGACGGTAGCTAGCTACTTTGAAATTTTTATTCGGGCTCACTTCGCTCGCCCTTTTTTAGATCTTAGTGTCACAGCTCCTGTATATCGGGACTTTTTTCGCCACGAGCGGGACCCCCTCGCCATCACCCTCGGCCCTCAGCCAACGGCTCTCTCCGGCAGGAAAGTTCTGCCTGCCAAGGGAGCATCTCCTCAGCTGCAACGATGCAACCCTCGGCTATGTTCATGGCAGCTTGTTGGTACTGCATACAGGACTGCAGCATTTCGTGGAAGTTTCAGATACGCAGCCACTAAATGCTGGAACGATCTCCCCCCGCCCATTAGGAATATAAATTCTAAATACACATTTAAAAAGGAGATACGTAAATACCTTCTAGAACTTCAGAAAGTATAGGCTTCGTATCTGGGCTCCCCGATTTTAAGTAGTACACTGTCATTATTTTTATTTTTTATAATGTATGACTTATCACAGGCATAATATTAATGTGAGTAGGGCCTGTGGACAAGTACCTACAATATCAAGCACTTTTTTATTTATTTTATGTTTACATTATGTACAGTACTTATGTTTATCTATCTTTTATATCTATCTCATTTATTTTACACACACACTTTTCAAAATATGGCACATAAACTTAGTTATTATCAACTTGGCCTAAACTGACTATTTTTCTTTTTTTGTTTGCCCTATTGAGACGCGAGCGACACTCCTACCACGGTGCCGGGCAGAATAACAGCGTCGTAGGTATACTTTGTATACCTATGACACATGCTGAGTCCGGAACCAATTTAACAGGCATCTATGTTTTATTTTTAGTGATAAGAATTAAGTTAACTTGTTTGTTTGTGATTATTTTCTATCTGTGCTTGTTTTATTTACAATACTTGTTTCTTTTCTTTTCTTGATGTAATAAGTTTTGTGTTGTTTGTTAAATAAATGTTTTTCTATTTCTATTTCTATTTCTCAGCCGTTATGAGCGTGACTTGCTCATGATGGCCCGTCTAAGAAACATTGATTTCTTGTCGGAGGGAATGCTCTGTTGGATGGCGGCGTACTTACGCATCCATAAGGAGGCACTCGGCGAGAGACCGACCGGTCGCACAGCTCTATGCCACTCCTCCGCACACGATGAAAGCACGATGAGGAGGGGACGAGACGTGATCGCGGCGAAGCGCTTTTGCTTGGAGCTGCTTCATGAGGCCCGCCCCCCTCCTCGCTCTGAGTCTTCAGCTGCCAAGGAAACTATGCGAGGGGGTTCCGCCACTCGTTGAGTGCCGGTGACCGCCCCGCTACGCCCCGGAGAAGAGGCTCTACCTGCTTCTCGCCCCCAGCCGCGGGACCACTACAGTAGCGCGAAACCACCGTGAGCCGCGCCGGCTCCTCCGGCCGCCTTATCGACGCCAACCACCCGGTCGCCTCCACCTGTGCCCCGACGCTCCGCCAAGGTCTCGAGCACCTGGCGAAGCCGGGGCCAAGCACGGCACCCCCGACTCCTGACTTCGCCGCCCACCATCGCCGCCACGCCGCCTCTCCGGACCACTTATACGGCCCGGTTAAAGGCGCCGTCCCCAGCCGGCGCTGCCACCGTGCTGGGCCTCTTGGCCGCCGCTCCGCTGCCGCCGCCGCGACACTCGTCACCGCCCCCGCAGCCGCCGCCTCCATCCCAAAAGTATCGCATTGTGCAGCGGTACCTCGACAGCCTTGATAAGACCAGCGGCATGAACTGGTTCTTCTACACGCTGCCGGTTGAGAGGCCCCTCAAGGTGGCCTTACGTGGCCTTACGTGGCCTCCCCTCCACGACGGAACGTGTCCAACAGATAATATCAGTTTGAAATATCACTGAGCCGGTAATAGTGGGGTCTAGTACTTACCTAGTTGTGAATAACGTTGTGGCGACGGCGACACACGCACGCTGTGGCGAAAAAGTTTTACTGTGGCATGTGAACGGAACATTCCAAGTCAAAACGGAACCTTTCACGAGTGATTTTGGACTTTTTTCATTTTCTCTGCCGGCAATACTGCTCAGCGCAAAAACAAACGCTGACGAGGTGCAGGGTGCAGTGTACAGAGTACTTTGTGCAGTGCATATTTTCTTTTGCACAGAAATACGAGTATTTTATAGGTTTCAGTGATAGTTAAGTTAGTTAAAACAATGCTTCCCATAAATCTAAAGTTCCCAATACCAACTAGTGCATAATGCTCAACGATATTCAGTTAACAAAGCGTCTTGTTATTATAGCTTTGGTTCTCCTTATAATTTTGATTTTGAAGGAATACGTATTTGTTTTCGACCATGACGCAGCACAGAGTAGCGTATTTCTATAATGCGGACGTGGGGAACTTCCACTACGGGCCTGGGCATCCGATGAAACCTCATAGGTTGTCTGTAACCCATAGCTTAGTGCTCAACTATGGTCTTCATAAAAAGATGCAAATCTACAAGCCCTATAGGGCCAGTGCGCATGACATGTGTCGTTTCCACAGCGAGGACTACATTGAGTTTCTCCAGAATGTCACACCACAGAATATTCAGAGTAAGTAGTCTGTTTTTCTTGATTCTTAACTGTGAAAGAATTCCATCAAAATTAAATTCACTGGTATCCAAGCTATAAGTCCGGCCAGCGGGTATCATTGTTAGAATCATATCAAAATCATAACATATATTTAATAATAATAATATTTGGGACAAATCACACATGGTCATCTGGTCCCAAACTAGGATTCCCTGTGCTATGGAAACCAGAGACTGATATACATACACATATACATTTAAATACATACATATCGAGGGTTCACGGGCGACTTGTATTAAGCGACATTTTTAGAAATGTTCAGGAGACTGATTTAAAAAAATATTTCTTAGAAAAATAATCATTAAAATTTAATTTCTTAGTATTATATAGATTCTCGATATTCTTAATATTTTAAATATTATTCAGAAGTTATTTTTTGTGAGGTATTTTGTAAGAAATAAATTTTTAAAGTAGAGGTTACCTGTGTTTCTAAAAATGTCGCTTAATACAAGTCGCCCGTGAACCCTCGATATATAGATATAATACACCCAGACTCAGAGCAAACAATTCTGCTCATCACAGAAAAGTTTGCCCTGTGTGGGGATCGAACCCACGACTCTCGGATCAGTGGTCAGAATCGCTAACCACTTAGCCACCGAGTCAGCCATATGATTTTTTAATAAATATTAAAATTTTAATAAAAAAAAAATGGTATGTAAAAGATTCTTGATCCTTATAAATTCAAATAAAAATTATTCTTCATTTCAGCATACTCTAAAGACCTCCTACATTACAATGTAGGAGATGACTGTCCAGTTTTTGAGGGTCTATTTGATTTCTGTTCGATGTACACGGGTGCTTCCCTTGAGGGTGCAATGAAGCTAAACAATAATGCATGTGATATAGCAATAAATTGGTCTGGTGGTCTCCATCACGCAAAGAAGTTTGAGCCTTCTGGTAAGGACCTTAATTTTATTATAATAGAATAAAATAGCCTTTATTTTGGATCGTAAACATCCCTAATATTGTTAGTAACATTTCTCGTAACCCAAGTTAGTAAGCCATTTATTTTTGGTTTTGGGCATGAACAGCCACCCAGTGCTTAATGATGGGACTATCCATCTTGTCCTTAATAATAGATAGGAAGCTGTTGGCACTGCCGCAAATGCAAGACATCAATCAGGGAGGCAACTCTTTTACACATAAGACAATAAAAGTCATCAACATGGACCGCCACAAACATCCCTGATGCACTACAAAATCGAGCTGCGCCAACAACATCCTAAATCCATTATTATACTGGACTCGCAGGGTGTTGTAGGCTTGTAGTGTGTAGTTGACCCACAGGTTGCACGTGTAGAATGACTGTGAATAGTAAAATCCTTTTAAATTTCTTCCTGCACTGGTAGCATGAGGCGTAGACAAAGCTGTTTGTCGCGCCAAACGCGAGAAAACAATTAGGCTCTCTCTTTCATTAGCTTAGCATTAGAACGGAACAAATGCTTTTAAAACTTGCGTCGCGAGATTGTCGCCGTGCTGCTAGGGCTGGAACATTAACGAAGGCATTCTTTTTCAGGGTTCTGCTACGTAAATGACATAGTAATAGCAATATTAGAACTATTGAAATATCACCCCCGGGTGTTGTACATAGACATTGATGTTCACCATGGAGATGGGGTCCAAGAAGCTTTCTACTTGACCGATCGAGTCATGACAGTCAGTTTCCACAAATATGGGAACTATTTCTTTCCGGGAACGGGAGATATGTATGAGATTGGAGCTGAAAGTGGAAGGTACTATTCAGTAAATGTGCCATTGAAGGAAGGGATTGACGATCAAAGTTATGTGCAGGTAAGAAATTTTGTTCTACATAGTTATTTCTGTTTGGAAGGTCTGCTGACCATAATAAGTGAATCGGTTATTAACATAAATAAAGTACATTATCCCTCGCTTACTTGAAATCACTTGTGGGGTTTCTCAAATAACCGATTCAAGAGTTTTTGGCATTTTTACAATATCATACAGTAAAAATCCGATCTACAATTTTTTTTCAGTTACGTATACAAATTCTTGATTCACTATTCAGGTTTAGTATAGAAAACTGAAAAAATTATTGTAGAACGGATTTTTCCAATATTTTTCCTATTCTATACTTGATTCTGAGTAATCCCTTAAAACAAATACACTTTTTGAAAACCCTGTATAGGTATGTTTAACCTAAGAAGGCATACAAATAGAAAACTCTTTACTTTGAACTCTTCCAACAAATCAGAAGAAATATTGCAACTTCCAGGTATTCAAACCAGTAATATCGAATGTGATGGAATTCTACCGTCCGACTGCCATAGTGCTGCAGTGCGGCGCGGACTCTTTAGCGGGTGACCGGCTCGGCTGCTTCTCTCTGTCCACGCGTGGCCATGGGGAATGCGTCAAGTTTGTCAAGAACCTTAATGTGCCCACGCTGGTCGTTGGAGGTGGCGGGTGAGTTATATACCTCCTTCCTAATCTGAAGATGGCAGATACCAGTGATTGAGTTACTGCAATACGTTCCAAGTCACAAAAAGGGCACTTTACAGAAACAAGAAAAACTAAATTCTTGTTTCTGTAAATATCTTTTTTCTTTAAATCATACTACTACTACTATAGTTAATAGAAACATTATCTGGTTATATCCAAAGAAATATCAGGGTAATTAATTAAATTAATCCTAAGAAATATCAGGGTAAGTAATTGAATTAATTATGATTGACTGTTGCAAATACTTGCACAAGTCACATAGAATAAAATAAAATGAAACAAAATTTTTGACATAGAATGTATTGCAATATCACATATCTTCTAGCCAGAATACCAAGTATCTAAAAGACTATTATCATATTAACCGTCGTTGCGATCCTAAATAGCGAATGGACTGCATTACTATCTCCAAAATTCTTAAGATATTATATCAGGTCTCAGGTATCAGGTCAAAATATGTAAATACTCGTAAATCACTAGCTTCACTAGTCGTGGCTTCTAGCATATGATTTGATTTCCTGCTCCCCAGTTACACTTTACGTAACGTGGCGCGCTGCTGGACATACGAGACGTCTCTTCTGGTCGACGAGAACATATCAAACGAGCTTCCCTACACTGAGTACTTGGAGTTTTTCGCGCCTGACTTCCAACTACATCCAGAGTTCGGCAGGTAACATTCACTTTAATAGTAATCATTTTCACTGACTATTTCCCTCTCCCTCCAAAATTACCTTAAAAGCACCTCCCTAAATTAATTTCAAAAGGAACTCTTCTTATAACGGTCTCTTAAAGTGACCTCTTTATACTAATAAATTACCTCAAAATAAGCATTTCATTTAACCTCTCAAATTGGCCTTCTCTCAAAATGACCAATTCAACAAAGTTATGTATTTTTAAAGTACTTGTTCTCATTGTCCAGTCTGAGGTCATAGAATAAGTATAGAAATAGATAGTCGTCATATAAATCATTATTTAAAGATATTGACACTTCTTACATTGGGCTTTTCCCAAAGTGACCTAAAGCAATCTCTCTAGTAACTTGTGTGCTTTTTCCCAAACTGACCTTACTTTAGAGACTTCTCTTGTAACTTAACAGGCCCGACAGCACTAACAACGCTAACAGCAAGCAGTATCTGGAAGCCATCACCAAGCACGTGTACGACAACCTCAAGATGTGCCAGCATTCACCCGCAGTGCAGATGACGCATGTGCCTGGTAAGGAAGAAGTTTGTTTGTAAACTGTTTATTGCGTACATAACACATGTTTAAAAAAAAAGATTAAAAAAAAATGAAAAAAGGAGAACTTTCATCTCAGTTGGAACTATATGTTGGTCAACTGTTGAACATAGGCCTCCCTCATAGATTTCCATACAGTGTGATTCTAGGAAGGTCGTGGATTAGTGCGGCAGGCAATCGTAGAAGGTCATACTGGGATGGGGTCGACCTAGTGGCCATGATCTCAATCATTTCTGTGCTTCACAAGGCATTCGTTGGTGCCAACTGCTATCACTAGATGGCAGACATTCATTTATATCAGAGGCCTTAAAGACGTCTTAAAAACTTATGACACTAGGGTTGGCCACAGGTTGGCCGCTAGCCTCACAATATCCACCAATCCGGAGTTGGCCCATGTGCGTGGATAAAGGGCTTATGCCCCTTAAGTATTGGGAGAGATCCATGATTGACCCAACAGTGGGGTTGCTATGGATGGTTTACAAGTGATTCTGAGCCTTTTACTGCAAGCGTCACCAGTCACCAAGTCATCTGGCACTACACGTACTTTAAATCTACTCAGTGTCACTAGTAAATTATTAGGAAGCGGTATTGTTTTTGGTAGTGGACCTATGACCTAGTGAAGGTCGCGGGAAGCGGTTGGATGCCAGCAGCGCAAGACTGGTCCTTGGGAAAGGCCCTTGGCCCTTGTTCAGCAGTGAAAGTCTTCTGGCTGATGATGAATGTTTTTTTTTTATCAAAAGTCTCTGTTACGTAGCCATGTTTTGAAAAGTTTTAAACCGTATTTTACGAACTTCACATTTCTACATCCCAGTAAGCAGTATTACCAAAAATTGTCATGTGAAGTCTTTGTAGCAAAAAGGCAGGTGATGTCTTCCTCGAAAAGTGCCACATCGAGAAGTAGAATCTGGCATATTTCTAATTAGTTGAATCCTCCCGGGAAATCCCGGGAAAAAGTTACCTGCCACCGAAAAATTATATCCTCATTCATGAGAAAAATCTAATAGTAATCTGTCTTTTTTTTAATTAAAAATTGTTACTTAGTATGTGTCTGTAGTTTTCCTTTCTATGTATATCTTGGCAATATAAGGAATGCAGCTTCCGGTAACCCGGTTAAAAAATCACATAAAAGAGTGACTTTTTACTTTTATCTCTTTTGAATCCTTTCTTTATTCTTATTTTTGTATATTTTATTTACAGACATGACATTGTATAATTAATTTATTGATCTAGCATTAAGATTTAATAGAATATAAGACTTTTTTTTTTAAATGTGTTGGAGGGAGTTTCTTTAGGGCCCGCCGTTTCTTCTCACTCCGCAAACACTTCCCGAAACGGTGGGGTATACGAGTTCCGAGTGGTAGGAACCTCGTATTAGGTAGATAAACGAATGACGTTCGAAAAGTGTACACTGCTACCTACTTCGAATAAAATATTTTCATTTTCATTATGTACAAATGCTTTTATCAAGTACATGAATTTTTACAAATGCCAATCAATTATAATTTTTATTTAATCTGAAATTGAAGTGGTCGTGGCTCAGTGCGGCTTGCGTGGTCTCGTCGATCACGCATTCACGCAAGTTTACTGACTACAGACACGGTCATAACCGGGATGGGTTTGACTGTTAGTGGCATTTATCTCGACCATTTCTTCTTCGCAAGGCACGTTAAGCTATTGGTGCCGGTTGCTATCACTAGATGGCAGTCGTTAAGCCATGTCTGAGGCCTTATAGGCGGCTTAAAAACTGTCACTACTAGCCCGACAACCTCCACCAATCCGGACTTGGCCCCCGTGTGGAGTATGGCCCAACCTTCCCGACGTATGGGAAGAGACCCGTGCCCCTGCAGTGGGGACGATATGGGTTGTTAACGAACGAATCTGAAACGAAACCTTTGACCTTTAATAATGTTATGAATAAAAACGGTGGGTATACGAGTTCCGAGTGGTAGGAACCTCGTGTTAGGTAGATAAAAGGAATGACGTTCGAAAAGTGTACACTGCTACCTACTTCGAATAAAAATATTTTCATTTTCATTTCATTTCATTGTATCTTGTATCAATAAAATCTCCCTTATTCTTATTCAGGTGACTTCTTCCCCGAGGAGTACCGCATCAAGGAGGAGCCGGACCCGGACGTGCGCGTGACGCAAGAGGAAGCCGACAAGGCGGTGGAGCCTAGAAACGAATTTTACGACGACGAAAAGGACAATGACAAGGTACACCCTTTGCCCTGTAGTGACTTACACTGAAAGCAGTCTCAAGTGTGATCGGATTTGGATGAGATGTCTCTATCTTTGTATCTTTTTATCACTCGTCCACCTTCCATAGATTTTTCGTTAGAATAGAGTATCTAGGCGCTAGATCAAGTACCTAGCCGTATGTATTCTAGTGTAAGCTCTGTGAGACGATACATTTAGTAGTTGCGAGTTCAGGCTGTCATTAGTATTAGGAGTCATAAATAAAGCTGACGCTACGACATCGCGATGCCGAGACGTGGTGTCTTGCTCGCAGATGTATACTCTTTGTTAAGCCTCTTGTTGCGCGCGGCACTCACTCTTACATTGTGAGATCGCCCGATAAACGCTATGTACCTATATTATTTTTCATTAGTTTTTATTAAACGGGCAGTCATGTCTTCGATATGTGACACGCCAAATTAGATTTAAGAATCACAGAATCAAAGTTCACTAATTGTTTTAAACCTTATCACTTACCATCCAGCTGAGATGATGCTTAGGGGCTTAAGAATACATAGTGGATTGTAAAAATAACGATTTGAATAGAATCCGGTAGGTTAACTGCTAGTCGAAGAAGTTGTGAAGAAGTTAAAAACGAAACTTGCCTTGACCACACTGCGTGTACCGGTGCATGGTAGCCACTCGAGAACTTGAATTAAATAAATAAAATAAATATGCGCAGGAATCAACGCCCGAGGTGAAGGAGACGTAGCATCCGAGCCCGGGGGCTGCGGCGGCGGCGTCCTGACAGGCCGCGCCCGCGCCCGGCCCGCGCGAGGCCTGCGCCCTGCTGCGGCCCGTGGTCATCATCAACCCGCTGTAGGGACACTACTGCTAGTTGGTGGTGCCAGTGTTGTGCGGACTATGGACTTTTAGACCGTGTTCAATTGTTCATTTTTTTTATTTGTGATAGGTGGCAAACGAGCAGACTGATCACCTGATGGTAAGCGATTACCGCCGCCCATAGACCCGCAACACCAGAGTCAGAAGTGCTTTGCCGACCTTTGAAATGGGATGGGGGGATGGGGGAATTGAGGGGTGAGGCCTCCGGTACCCTCACTCACTTGGCAAAACACAACGTAAGCGTTGCTTCACGCCGGTTTTCTGTGAGGCCGCGTTATCACTCCGGTCGAGCCGGCCCATTCGTGCCGAAGCATGGCTCTCCAACTGCTGGACAAAGGCCGCATTATGAAGACCCAAAGACCCGTCATCATCATCAGCCCGCTGTAGTGGCTACTGCCAGTTGTCGTTGCCAGTGTTGTACGCACTATGGACGTTTGACTTTTAAACCGTTGTTGTTACAAGTGTTGTGAGGACCAGACTGGACGTTTTTTAGACCATTGTCATTACGAAAACCTGTCATCATCATCAGTCCTCTGTAGGGCACTTCAACCAGTTTACAGCTGTCATCACAAGTGTTGTGCAGACTATGGACTTTTTATGAAGTGTTGTGCGGACTAGGAACAAAAAAATAATGTACGGCAAAAAAATCTTGATCTCTACTGTTTCATATATTGAATGCTTCTGAAAAATATGCAGTTGTAATAACAAGTTTAAGTTAAACTTTAGTTTTAATAATAAGTTTCCATTATTTGATAAATGGCAAATACTACCTGGCAATAATTAACTTTCAAGAGTTTCAGCTGTGCAAACTGATACCTTGTTTGTATAAGATCATAACGGTTTATACTGTACATAATGTAGATATAGAAATTACTATCATAGGCTTCGAATCATAGTGGCATTCTTAATTTTACATTAGATGACAAACAAACTTGTTAGTCATATCACACTGGCAATTTGCCAATGAAGTTCAAAGCCAATCTT
This sequence comes from Coleophora deauratella, assembly GCA_958295455.1. Lineage (NCBI taxonomy): Eukaryota > Metazoa > Arthropoda > Insecta > Lepidoptera > Coleophoridae > Coleophora > Coleophora deauratella. The sequence goes on along the minus strand of OY282409.1, from coordinate 2,798,010 downwards.
ATTTTAAATTCACTGCAAAAATTCTTCATCAGGTTCATAGAAAGTAGGAAAATAATTTTAAGAGAATTAATTATGCTAGCAATTATTTGTGTAGATATGTATTTTTCTTTTGATGTTTGATTTTAAGATAACAATAGGAATTAGAATTAATGATTTTATTTATGTAAATAGTATCCATAAAATAAATTATTTTTAATAATAAAAGTTGTTTTCTTTCTATTATCTATAGAGTGTTAAATGAACTAAAACAACAAAATGTAGAAAAATAATTTATTTCAAAAATATGTATTATTATTGCTAAGTACAATAATATAAATTCAATAGCTACCCAACTTCAAATCTAAGTTGTTATCGCTAATATACTTATGTACTTCACTCATGTCCTCTATATTATCTACCGTGAACATTTGAAGCTTCTCACACATCTGTATGATTTGCTTGACTACACCTTTTGAAACCTCTAACGTACAGTCCAGCCACAAACAATTTAGACTTTTCAAATATCCTCTTTCGAGCAAATTCAAAAACATCCCATCTACATTCATTTTTGTTTGATATTTCAACACTAACTTCTGTAAATTCTGAGTGCAATCCAGAAACAGATTTAGTATATCGTCTAGACTAAAGTTCTCGTTGCCTATTGTCAAGTTCCTAAGCTCCATAAAAATTTTCTCTGGTCGTCTAAAATACCTGGGTATCACAAGGCATTTTGATTGAGTCATAAGGCAGAGTGAATTGAGATTCGGGCAACATGCTCCAATTGCAAGGACTGCGTCCAAAGTCAGGGAATTATCAATTTCCCATAGTGAGAAATGTGTCAAATAACAGCCTTTTACTGCCAAAAGCTGCTGCAAGGAATCTGTGTAAGAGAAGAATGACAAGTCCAATCTATTCAACCTGATATCGCTCATAGAAATCTGTGCTAAAACAGCATCTTTGTTGTGTCCTGACAAATGGGTGACTGAGAGTTCTTTCAGAAAGGGGCATATTTTCACCAATTTCCTAATACCTTCAGCTGAAGCAAAGTGACAGTTTATTTTTCTGAGACTCAACGGACCAATGTCCATGACTGTGCTAATCAGCGTTGATCCAATATCACAGGATTCTATCCGCAACTCCTCTAAGTATGGAAGTTCACTAACTAACATAATGATACCAGCTTGTGACACGCATCTTCCAACACGGTTGGCTCTTTCATTTCTTGGGGGGTCCATTGCTAATATCCTGAGTTGCTTCAAGTTTGCAATTGAACACAGACCATTATCCGAAACATTCCTAATCAAAACAGAAGCGTTGAAGAGAGATTTGCAAATGTCAACCCTAGAGACAATATTTATTTCTTCGAGCAGAGGACAGCTGACGCCAATAACTTGCAGTATTTCATCGGTGCAAATGAATTTTAGGTCAAGAACAACCAATCGACTGAAGGTTGGGAGGGTATGTATCCAGAAGTGCTGTGGTATACCATTATCAAGGTCGCATTTGCGGAAGACGTTCATGTTTGGGTGGGTCAGAACCTGGAGCTGGATGCGAGGGTCGCCGCGGTACTGACAGCATGTTCTTTCTGAACAGAGGACATCAAATAACCTGAAAAGAAAATCACATGTTACATTATAAAAGTATGTTATCCGGAACTGGACTTCAACTGAATCATCTTTGGAAAAAGTAAGTTTACTGGGTTAAAAAGTTAATAATATAAAATACTGATAAGCTTGAGGTAAGCCATAAATCGCTATAAGATGTTCTTGATGATATAAAGTTACTCTACATATAATTATTTTAAAATGTTTCCTTCTTGCTAGTGCTAGGATAGAATAGTCAGGTAAAAATATTGATACCCGAATGTTAATTTTGGAACTTATTCTACTTAGTTTAGTTAAAGGTCTGTAATGTGCAGTCTAAACTACTAACTTTAGTAATTGGCAATTATATTTAAAGCTTGATTACATTTAATAAGTAGTGAATCTATTTAGGTATGTATGAACAAATCACAGATTGCTATCGGACCCCGTTTTATTTATGTACTAGTTGAGTGCTAACTCCACACTGATTTGCTATCCTGGTCTACCAGAAACTGAATAGAGATCGGTTGTAGTGCACTCATGAAGGCTGTATACTTTATTTTTTACGAGTCAGCACTCTCAATAAAAAACATCTCACCTGGCAGGCAGCAGCGACATTAGGTGGCATTTCAAAGAAAATGCCTCACTCTCGCACTGATGGAACTGGTTCTCTGGATAACTCTTTTCAATGACATGGCAAGCGGAATTTATCAGGCTAATACAACTTTTGACACAGATTTTGAATAAACTATGGGGCTGTTTGCGAGGAGACATTTTGATGCATAGCGAAACCTAGGTGTTTGTCAAGTAAAATATGGCTACGAGTCCTGCAAAACTATTATATTCCGAATCCCAATCTAACACATTGTTCGTTTCTCCTTAAATTCCAAACGATTTTACTTAGGTATTTGATAAAAAAATATTCAGATAATTTTTCTTTCCCTTTCATCGATCTTGTTTAGACCCAAACTTTTTTTGTGAGCAGTGTTGCTATGTGGTGTTAGATAATACTACTATAAAACAGAGCGCTAAAATCAAGTTACTTTTGTTTCCAGATGTGTATTGTACTTAATAGTAAATTGTACAAAGATGTAAATTGTAAACGATTTATCATATTTTAATAAAATATGAAAAAGAGCTTTCACAAATAAGAACACTGAACAGAACAAAATGTTGCTGATTGTGAGTAGCAAAGGTAAAAAAGGCAACACTTATGAGGAGAAAATATATTAGGTATATTTTGGAAACCAAGGGAAAAGTCAAGGAAAAATCAAATCAAATACCTACAAATGCGTTTGAAAATTATACAAATAAAAAAATGATAAGTATATTTTGAAATAAAACCATTGTTGTACATTGTCAAGATAAACGATATTTCGGACTGTGTCAGTCCGAGTTCAGGCTCACTTTTTAACCGACTTCAAAAAAGGAGGAGGTTCTCAATTCTATGTGTACCTATGTTGTTTTTTTTGTATGTTCGTTACGCGATTACTCCGCCAATTATGAATCAATTTTGATGGTTCTTTCTTCGTTTGGTAGGTAATACTTCATAGGTGGGCCCATATTTTTATCTAAATTGATTCAACGGATTTTGAAAAAACAACAAAACAAAAAAAATTGCAAATCTGTAGCTGTTACGATTGAAGTCGGTTTTTTAACGTGTTCAGCCTATATGTACCTACTGCTGTTATGTAGCGCACCTCAGGTAAAAAGGAATGGATTTTATCTTCGTAGTTCTGGCTCCCGCCTCCTACCTGGTAAACACAGCGTTTAGGTTGAGTTGTAAACTCCTTGGAAGAAAATCGTAGACATTCTGGAAACCACATCCTTGGTAGGTAAGGTACAATTCGCACTATGAAAAAAGTTCATAATGGCCTGTGGCAGATTTTTTAGGAGCACCTATCAAAATTAAACCTTTTTGCCATCACCATTATCACCCCCCAAAGTACAAGCCGAAACACAACCACTCGAAAACCACTGAACCGATTTTCAGTAAACACAGCTATATTTCTGGTACAGACTGGAATCATCGGGTCGGGAAAACAAATTCAGATGAAACTCATGAGAGGAGATGAATATCGAGTGGCAGAGGCCAAGTGCGGATTGTTGGAGATTGTGTGACCTCCTGGGGTAGTGTAGTGGTCAACCAACCCTAGTGTTAGAAGTTTTGAAGCCGCCCGCCTCTAAGGCCTCAGACATGGCTTAACGACTGCCATCTAGTGATAGCAGCAGGCACCAACGGCTTACGGTGCGGAACACGGAAAGGATCGAGATTACTGCCACTAACAGTCAAACCCATCCAAATTAAATACGTGTCTGTATTCAGCTAACCTGAGTGATTGACGCGACCACGCAATCCACACTGAGTCACGACCGCTGCTTCTAATAAAGTAATGGAACAAAAAGATTTAATTTTATTTACCTACCTACCTACTAAAAAGGTGCTGAACAAGTGGTGCGAGAAGTTTAACAGATTTACCGCTTTTAAGGGGGCTCCTAAAGTTAAATTTGACCGCCACACTTCCTTCATACAGTGTCGTCTACTGAAACTGTTTAATAAACATTTTCTTTGCGTTACTTAGTAGCCAAAACATAACGTCCTTTCGGTTACATTATTCAACAAAACCGTTCTTGCTTTGCAGTTCTTTGTAAGTTGCTCAAACAAACGAATGGATGTAGCGAAGATTATTTCAATTTTACAAGTGTAAAAAGCGGCTTAAATTCTGGAATTTAAACAAAACTAATAATTAAGTATATTATGTTGATTATATTAATTTAAAGAAAAGATAGTTAGGAGATTTTTTAACAGCTGCCCACAGAAAAAACTTTTCTTCGTGTAGGTACCTACTTAGCAGTTGTTATTTTCATGTCAAAATCTTGAAGCGACTAAAATCTTTCCTTAAAAACTTAACCATGTCAGTAAGGATAAAAGGTTGGTTAATGTTTTTCTTATATGTGTGCATGTGTAGTGCTAAAAGTGACACCACACTTATGAAGGTATTGGAAGACTCTTTTGTGGCTGCTAGAATTGTTCCTTATTATATTCCGAGGGCGCCTTATTCGTTAGCTAAGGTAAGGATCTTTTTTGTATGGTCTGTTTTTTACAAGGTGTCATTTTTTGCTGACGAACGACTATGTTCGACGTTCGACGCTACTTACTAATAAAACTTAAAACTTTTCCCTGACATTTAAAAAAAAAAAATCTCATACCTCTAATTGATCTGAATAAGTTCACATTCACGAATAGAGGAAACTCTTTCAATTTAAAAAAGAATAAAAAATAAACGATTACATTAAGTAGTTCTGTCCTGTGTCAAACCAGAAATCAAGACGAATGTAATGAAGTCTCGCTCTTCTTGGGCATTATCTCACGTGATCGTAAGTGATAATGATGCCGAAGATGGAAGCCGGCTTCCCCAACACAATGAGGAACGGCTATCTTACGGAACACATCAATGCTAGGAGGTATAATAACATATCAATGTTATATAGCATCAGCTTGGCGGCAAGACTTAAGATATACACAAAAAAATTTACTGACTCGGTGGCTAAGTGGTTAGCGCTCCTGACCACTGATCTGAAAGTCGTGGGTTCGATCCCCACACAGGGCAAACATTTCTGTGATGAGCAGATTTGTTTGTTCTGAGTCTGGATGTATTATATCTGTATATGTATGTATTTAAATGTATATGTGTATGTATATCAGTCTCTGGTTCCCATAATACAGGGAATCCTAGTTTGGGGCTAGATGACCGTGTGTGATTTGTCCCGTATATTAAAAAATGCCCTACCGAAAATGAAAACCGAGTCCTATAAAGTTGGACGGCCGGGAATCGAACCCGCGAACTCCTGATCTGAAGCAAGCAGTCTACCACTAGACCACGGAGTAACAGTGTAATATAGGGTGCTCTTAATAATATTTGCCAGGGCTTAAACAGGGGTTTCTTTTCATGAATCTTAAAAAAAACCCCAAAGAACAGATAATTCACAAAAGAATGGTATCTTCATTCAAATCGACCAGATCGATCTTACCCTTCTCTTGGAAAATCGGGTAAAAAGCCACAATAAATTAGGTACTCAATAATTTTTCTAGTCTTTCAGACGTATCTCGTAATCTGTCACATCACAATGGTTTCAGGTTAAGTTCCAGGGCGGTGAGGTAAGCTTGGAGTCGTTACTTCCCGTGGAGCACGCGGTAGACCCTCCAAAAGTCACGTGGGACACATGCAACGAACATTACTATGTTCTTATGATGATTGGTGAGTACTAACTGGATACGCAAACTAAATAAGCAATAATATTGTTGTTTAAAACGCTTGGAGTAAAGTCGTTATATTTTTCGTATTCTTCTAAGCAAACCCTTTCATCTATACCCATATCATGGATGTTCCTACAAAATAACTAGGCCGCCATCTTTGGGAGTCAGCCATTGATTGAGAATGATGTCACATAGGCAGCTAAATTTCAGCTCAACCTGGAAGTGAGTCAAAGGAGACGTTTCACGGGACTATGGAGCTTGGACCTGGTCTGTGTACTAAACATCATAAATAAGACATTAGAAACATAGTCTTTTCTAATTGTACATTTCCTTCGATTTACCTTCGTTTCGAGGTTCATCTAGTTTCTCAGATTTAACAATCGCAACACATAAATCACCCAACATGGCGAAGCGAGCGCAATTTTGAGCATTTTACGTTCAGAAACTAGATTTTGTACATACCATTGAAATTAATAATTTAGTTGTCCGACAAGTAACTCGAAAACCAGCTGTTATGCCTGTAAAAGAGGCAAGGCATATCCGCAGATTTTAAAAATCGTACACCAATGTCAGAAGTCAGAACAGAAGGGTGTTCAGTCAATCAGAGTCAGAGAAAGCATCTGAGGAATATGTGGATGAAGCCGTAATTTCTGAACGTGACCTACTATTGCAAGCTTCAGTGTTACCATTTATATTGTAAAAAGTGCTGACAAAACATTATGCTTGAACCACGCAACCCTGCTTCTAATATTTTTTTCATTATTTTTCCTAGAAAGCCTATATTTTTTATATATTTTTCGTACTACGTACATGTCCAGGCACAAAATGAAACGTGTCGTTTAACTTCCAAGTTTTTTTTTTATATATTAGGTAGTTACAGTTGAAGCTGATAGAAGCGTGTTAAAAATAATTTAATACGAGTAACGATGTGCTACACATGAAAACTGATTCGTAGTACTAGATACCTATAACTATTGATTCATATATCTTGCGATATTTGATTTTGTTTTTAGATTTATACCACATGAAATAAACTCTGTGATCATAACTTGTTTAAGCGTCAAATAATGAAAAATTTAGCAATAAAACTTTTTAAATTACTTACTTATGTTTTAAAAAAAAGTGAAACGGTATCAACATAAAATATAGATATACGAGTAGCTAATCCGATTACAGGTAATACAATTATTTTAAAATGTTAGTGTTTACTAGGTTTTCATGAACTTCAGGACTCGCTTAATTCTCGAGTAAATAGATAAATAGAATAGAAGCCAAAACTTCTTCTTCTCATCAAGTTCAAGTTTCAAGTTTATTTATTCCGTTAACAAAATACATTGTGTATGAATTACATAGTACATATCGACAAGGAATTACAAAATATTACAATAACAGTAAGGCACTTAAAATTATTACTGAAAAAACACATAAAAAACCTACTTGCAAAACTCATCAAAACTGTAGTAACATCTTTCCAACAAGAAGCGCTTTAAACGTTTTTGGAATTCGTTAAAATTATTTATCGTTTTTAAGTCGGTTGGCAGACAATTGAACATCTTCACCGCCTGATGTCTGGTACAGTGAGTTACTACCCTCAGTTTTGGAGTCATCTTCTCCAGGTCCCTCATTCCCTGGTACACCAGGCAACCTTCGTCACTGGATAGTGGTGAACATCCCCGGGATAGAGGTGGACAAAGGCGACGTCCTAGCCGCGTACCTACCCCCCACGCCACCCCCTGAAACCGGCCCCAATCACTACGCCATACTGGTGTATGAGCAACCTTCGTACTTGCATTTTGAGGAGCCACCTATATTTGATACGACTGTGCTGTGAGTATGATCATAATATTAACCAGGTGGTGGGGTGGTTACTCCACTTCTTTGATAACGTAAGGTTGCAGGTTCGATTCTCAGTAACGGTCAAATCCGGTTCTACATCGTAGAACCAGAATGTTTAAAATTTGAATCTTGACTAGTAAACTAGTAACCAATCCGCCAAATAGAGGCATTTTTAAACTAAGGATTTAACTACTTACTTATAAAACTGAACAACTATGTATTATATTTCAAAAATGTATAGTCAATTTCCAAATATTGCTGATCAGTTCATTGACTAGTTAGAGAAGTCTTTATTTCACAAATCGACTAAGTACATAAGTTTTTATTGGAGAAGTTGTTCATTTTCCCTGCGCCCCCACACAGTGAGTAAAGGAAAGTGGTCTGTGAAAGTAATTTAACCTTTCATCATCATCTTCATCAGCCAAAAGACGTCTAATGCTGAACAAAGGCCTCCCCAAGGATTTCTGCGCCGACTGGTCTTGCGCTCCAGCTTCCCGCGACCTTCACTAAATACTTAATCTTTATTTGGTGCGAATCTCTATAAATCGATTAACCAAACCAGAGTCTATAACTATAACCAAAAATAAAACAAATTTTAAATCCTTATAATCGAGCTCATTAGTTGTCTTCTTCATTTTCAGGTCACTCCCAATAAGGGCTGGCTTCATAGCCTACGAGTTCGCAGACAAATACCAACTCGGCAACCCTGTGTCTGGCAGCTTCTTCGATTGCACCACCACTTTGGAGAGCATTATTATTTAGGACGGCGACTATTTTAAAACTATGCGAGAAGCATAAGATACTGATATGTCAATAGGAAGGTAGAAAGGCCATGGCAGGATAAGGGAACATTCTCTATCGCATGTACAATGGGGAGTGCTCTGAGGAATTGTTCGGATTGATCGCCATCGTTCTTCACGACAATATATTCATCCCCATCACATAGATGGTTGGCAGTCCACAACTGTGCGTTTCACTAGAAACTTTCCGCCTCGAACAACCAAACTGTGGAATGAATTGTCGCCTGCGGCATTTCCGGACCGATACGACATTCAAACCTTCAAGAAAAGAGCGTACTCCCATATCAAAGGCCGGCAACGCACTTGTGACTCCTCTGGTGTTGCGGGTGTCTATGGGCGGCGGTAATCGCTTACCATTAGGTGATCCGTCTGCTCGTTTAACACCTTTGCCGTAAAAAAACATGGTAATGGTAGTTCCTGAAAAACAAGCTAAAAGCTGTTAAGGCACAAAATGTTCCCTTGTCCTGCCACGGACTTTAAAATGGCAAGTCTCCGTCAACGCGGGTCAACATGTAGATGTACCCAAGTAACTCAGTAGGAATCTTCACATTTTAGTGAGGTGTAAAATATTGTTTTATTTATTGAATGTTATATTAAACTAAAATAAATATTAAGATGATTCTTAAAATTGTTTAGTATGATCTCAGATCTTCAAATAATTATTTGAAAGCATAACACTTTCGCGTCCTCTTTCCTTTTTTCCTTCTCCTTTTATATCTTATTTATAGACTTTTTTTAGTCTTTACTTTTATTTATTGTATTATCTATCGATAAACTCTAATAGAATACGATCAAAGAATAGGACCGGCCTGTTTCGTTTAGAAGTAGAGCGACAGTTTGTTACGGAATTATTTCACAAATAAAACTTTTTGGTATATATATTTATAGAAAAATGTTTATTTTATACAGATTAAGCTCCTAAACTCTTGTAGAGCTGAGGCACGTAGTCATCAAACTGGGCGCGGTAGAAGTTACCGGCTACTGGAGCGCCGAGGTTGTACTTCTCGGCGAATTTCTGTGTCGAAAACGCGGCTCGGCCGTCGACAGACCTGGAATTAACCAAATACTTAATTAATAAGGTTTGGTCGCAAAGCCATGTCAGAAGATTTGGTCCTATATGGAGACATAAAACTCTTAAGAAACAACTTACGCCACTACATAATATATGGCCTCCATACGTGGAGTATAGTTCCCGTCACGTAAAAAGAGCGCTGGCTGGCGTTCCGAGGATGCACTCTGACAGCAACTGTTTAGTCTCTTTCACACTTACGCGATTTATATTATGCTATCCTGTTGTCAGAGTAAACTGTTGTGACCTCGGAACGCCCGCCAGCGCTCTTTTTACGTGACACGAGCTGTATTATGTTATTATTCGTCATAATGATCAGACCACGACCACGACATATCATTAGTACTGTGGTACTATACGTATATACCTATCCCCCCTCTAAACGCAATCTCAACAAGACACATGTATCCAGCGCCTTCCAAAAATAAGAGAGCTATCAGTTGGATCCACGACTTCTTTTGAAGACGCCTTTAATTAATATTGTTTTTAAACATCCCCTTAAAATAATACAATCTCCTTACTTATTAGTGAGTCTCTTTTCATCGAACTGCAGCTTGCCAGGCTGCTTATACAGGATGTAGACGTATCTGTGGATGCCGGTGCCGGCGGGGGGCCCGGAACCGATGTAGGGAGACAGCACCTCGCCGGCAGCCACGTTGTCTCCGGGGATGTTGGTCACGAGCCAGTGGTGCCATTCGCGGTACACTTTCTCGGGGCCATCGTAGTTGTCGGGGTCTGGGGTGGAAGGTTAAAAACAGTCAAAAATTAATCAAGTTTTTTTATGGCAGAGGTGGCAAATGAGCAGATGGATCACCTGATGGTAAACGATTACCGCCGCCCATAGACACCCACCCGCAACAACAGAGGAGTCACAAGTGCTTGCCGGCCTTTGATATGGGAGTATGCTCTTTTCTTGAAGGTTTAAGTAAATGACTATATTGTATAGGTTTATTGAGGATTTCCGCTTTTAAGTGAATGAGAAGTCACCTGTAGCATCTGCCAGGGCTTAAATGGGTGTATGTACACATTAATTTTAACAACAGTTGTTAAAATTAAGAGAATTACAAACTCTATTGTTTTAGAGCTTTTTACACAAATTAATTAGTTGGTAGGTAGCTAAGGGAGTTACCACACTCGAAAAAAACCGGCCAAGTGCGAGTCGGACTCGCGCACCGAGGGTTCCGTATAAATTCATAATCACACAGGTCTTGAATCCTATATTTTTTATATTTGAGTTGATTGAATGAAAGGTAATTTGCGGTTTACGATTTATGACGTATTAAAAAAACTACTTACTAGATCTCGTTCAAACCAATTTTCGGTGGAAGTTTGCATGGTAATGTACATCATATATTTTTTCTAAATGCAGTGTCAAAAATTGACACTGCAGCCATTTCTCAACATTCATCATCGGATATCAACGCTGTCAAGACTAGAAACAGTCATAAGCCTCGCACAAACTACAGGTCAACGAGCCGAGGATCAAGACAGAGATCGGTCAGTTCAAGAGGAAAATCCGAAGCAAAGGAGACATGCGGAAGATGTGAACAGGTTCATCGGGTCCGCTGTCCAGCCATAGGTGTTACATGTAGAAAATGTAGATGGTGAAAATTATTTATTGGCATTGTTTAAGATCGCCTATAATCAAAATATACATTAAAAAGATTTATATATGTTGAATGAATTAAAAATGAAAAATGTGAACATCAGCGAATTTTGCAAAAACAAAATTATTATAAGTCATAGCTTACGTGAAACTTCTGGTATATTTTGAACTAAATTATTTACAATTGAAAGTTTATTAACCGCGATATACTTTCGTGGCTATATAAAATTACAGCAATTTTTTTCTCTATAAACCAAACAGGTAGTTTTTTTAAAGTAAACACACAACAAAAGAACGAGAAATTAAAATGTTAAAAAGTTGTGACAATAGAATACTATTGCTGGTATTGACAATAGAATACATATAAAACTTGCTGAAATTACCGTTATCGATACAGTTTAGATAAATATACTAAACATGTTTTCTACTTCATTCCAAAACTTATTAAATAAGCTTATCCAGCCTAAAATAATAATTTTAACTTAAAGAATAAATACAAAATGTAATAAGTACATTTTTACATCTTTGTAATGTTTTCCGTTTATTTGTGTAACTATCTTCAACGGTTCCCACTTTTTCCAATTATTATGAACTTCATATTATTATTTCGAAATTATGACTTATTATGTAATAAGTCTTAAAAAAAATGCTGCTCAAGCTACTACCGTTTTCATACCTGACGTAGGGTCAGTTATGAAATCAGAATTTATCTATATTTTATTTCTTATAAGTGAACCTGAAACTTATATTTTCAAATATTGTCTCAAATATTTACTTATTCATTCGTATAGGGAGCGAACAAATGCATATCGTCAGTGCTGGATATAAAATTCCTATCACTGGTCGATAATACCAAGTTTCGGTTCACGTCTAGCTTTAAACAGTGGGGGAATATTATCGATCAGGAGTATAGATTCGTTGGTTTGTTCACGGCTCATCCCCATTGCGGGTATACCTATAGTTATTCGGGTTTATTTTGTGATACATTTTTTGTCAAATTACCTAAAAATGAATTTCAGATGTTCAACGTGAATTATTCAAGCAGTACATGAAAGATGTACAGGTTAAAACCATATTTGTTAAAATACGATAGGTACATCGTGTAATTAAGGTTCCAGAATATCGTATTAGATTACCATCTTAGCAGTTCTTTGGACTTAGAACAGATGTTCCAAATAGCTTAAAGGATGGAAATGTCAAACAGGTTCCCAACGACGCTGCATATACCTTTCATAAAACACTATTACCGCCGCCCATAGACACCCGCAACAACAGAGGAGACACAAGGGCTTGCCGGCCTTTGATATGGGAGTACGCTCTTTTCTTGAAGGTTTAAGTAAACTACGTTTAAGTAAGACTATATTGTATAGGTTTATTGAGGATTTCCGCTTTTCAGTGAATGAGAAGTCACCTGTAGCATCTGCCAGGGCTTAAATGGGTGTGTGTACACATTAATTTTAACAACAGTTGTTAAAATTAAGAGAATTACAAACTCTATTGTTTTAGAGCTTTTTACACAAATTAATTAGTTGGTAGGTAGCTAAGGGAGTTACCACACTCGAAAAAAACCGGCCAAGTGCGAGTCGAACTCGCGCACCGAGGGTTCCGTATAAATTCATAATCACACATGTCTTGAACTCTATATTTTTTATATTTGAGTTGATTGAATGAAAGGTAATTTGCGGTTTACGATTTATGACGTATTAAAAAAACCAATTTTCGGTGGAAGTTTGCATGGTAATGTACGTCATATATTTTTTCTAGTTTTATCATTCTCTTATTTTAGAAGTTCAAGGGGGGGCAGACATTTTACCACTTTGGAAGTGTCTCTCCCGCAAACTATTCGGTTTAGAAAAAAATGATGTTAGAAACCTCAATATCATTTTTGAAGACCTATCTATAGATACCCCACACGTATAGGTTTGATAAAAAAAAAATTGAGTTTCGGTTCTAAGTATGGGGAACCCCCAAAATTTATTGTTTTTTTTTCTATTTTTGTGTGAATATCTTAATGCGGTTCACAGAATACATCTAATTACCAAGTTTCAACAGTATAGTTCTTATAGTTTCGGAAAAAAGTGGCTGTGACATACGGATGGACAGACAGACAGACATGACGAATCCATAAGGGTTCCGTTTTTTGCCATTTGGCTACGGAACCCTAAAAACCTTTATTGCACTGTAACGAGAGCGCAAACGATATCATTCGCATTCTGAGATTTGCATTAGGTAGCACATTTTATTTGTCGTTCGGCAAAATCTGGATTTGACAGATGAGTAAAAGTTCTATTTTTGACAAATTCTATGTCATCCCTTCGGCTCGGACTGCTCAATGATCTTTCGGTTTTGGGTGTATGGAGATCACATTTTTTTTTTTGGGTTTCGATTACAATTTTAGGACAAAAGTTGTTAAGTAGATGTATGATAAACTGTGCCAAAGTTAACGGGTCTTACACCTGTTTTGGCTTATAGGGTATAATATTGAACCTTACCAGTGAAGATGAGAGTGTAGTAAGAGTTAGGATCCGCTTCGTACGACACAGAAGGCTGGTCCTTAACCTGGGTAGGAGTCAGCTCATTTCCTTGAGACGCCTCTACGCCACTCGGATACTTCAGCTAGAAATAATCGTTTTTCTCTTAGATTTATTTTTTACCACTTTGTTTTTGGAATTCTTCTGAAATTAGCATTTCTTATAACGACCAAACAGATCTAGTCCACTTGAAATACAATTACTAATTACATAATAATTCAATTTATTATTGTACGTTGACATGTCACCTAAATATTGATAAGCAATTTAATGTGATTATAATAATTAGTTATTATTTTTTTTTGTAATGATTGATGATGTGGAAGTATTTTGGCCATTATAGATAAGGATTCGCAAATTTTTATCTGCTGTGATAACATTTATCTTAAAATAATTTATTTTTAATTCTACAGACTACCCAAAGTATACCTATTACTAAACCTCGAGACATGCAACTTTTATTTCAGTCATGTATAGGCTGTCACAAAATTGGTGTAAGACCCGTTAACTGGGGATTCTACTCATCGCACTGAACAACTTTTGTTTACGACTTTACTCAAATTGCAAAAAAACTGTTGGACTCTCCATACAAAAATGGCAAAACGGATGATCAATTTGTATGAATTGTCCATTTTTTTTTATTTGAGCAAAGTCGTAGAACAAAAGTTGTTTAGTAGATGAGTAGAATCCCCAGTTAACAGGCCCTACACCAGTTTTGTTACATCCTGTATAATTTACGTAGGTCTAAGTAGTATGGGTGGAAATTTGTCGTTTACCAATAGGTATTCAGCATGATGATTCGGTTAACAAAACTTTTTTAACAGTTACCTACCATCAGTGATGGCAAAAAAGTAAGTACTTAAAAAACTTCCTTAAAAACTGTTCTGTTCTGGACTTTTCAATACAAGTTAGTCAGCCTGAGGGGTTGTAAGTCAACGTTGAAAGTTCAATATTATTTAGTATACCTATAAAAATACAAATTGATCACCTTTTTGGGCATTTTTTATTGGGGCTTCAATTTTTTTTTGCAATTCAAGAATATCGTACTTAGAACAAAAGTTGTTCAGAATATATAGTAGAATCCACAGATAGCAAGCCCTGCACCATTATAAAATATTTTAGTTTACTATCATCCCTGTGTCCGAGAAGACATGCGGACATCAAGGAAAGTCGTTGTCCGATGGTTAGGTCACGTAAGCCGCAGACCGCCAGAATACGTCGGTAAAAGATTTTGAACTAATTGTTGAGGGCCTTAGATCCCGTGGAAGGTCTTTGTGAGAGCGGACATGAGAGCAAATGACCTTACTGAGGAGGATGTTAAACATCGGGCAAAGTGGAGTTGACGCTGGCTGGCTCCAGCCGGGATAACGTTAAGTAGAAGAAGAAGAGTTTACTAAGAAGTTTATTGTGAAAAGGGCCAAAACAACAGCCTGTCCTGTGTGTAAGCAAATTACACTAACAGCTACTGATATAAGCTAGTCTTTATAGGTAATAAGTACCTACAGTTACCGAAGGGAACACGATCTTAAATTTTTTTTGTGAAATTTATTTACTAGAGTTTGGCCAACGAAAACTTACTATTATAACGGCTTACCTGAATAGTTTTCGAGGGAGCCGTTGGAATCACATCCGGGACGATTTTGCTGGACTCAAAAGCTTTGGCTACTAGTGACATACTGACTGGAAGAAAAAGAGGCGATCAGTTACGATACGTAGGATTTTCTCTTTTCTGATTCGATCACCGATAAAAAAATCTCCATAAACTATACCGTCTTTGTGGTTGACTTCCGGATATTAAACATTTAGTAATGTTGTTAATGTTAACAACCCATTACGTCCCCACTGCAGGGGCACGGGTCTCTTCCCATAACTCGGGAAGGTTAGGCCTTACTCCACACACGGGGGCAAGTCCGGATCGGTGGAGGTTGTGGGGCTAGTGGCCAACCCCAGTGTCAGAAACATTCAGTAAGCCTAAAAGAATTACTTGCAAAGAAGAAGAACTATTAGATAGGCGTTGTACTTACATGTAATTTATGAAAAAATCCACTCGACCTAAATTGAACGTATGCACCTAGTGGCCACTCCTGCTACACTGGACCAAGTTAATACTTGAGTTGATAAGAAAGACGTAGGCACTATTGTATCGTTTCGCGATAAAGTACTTACCTACCTATACATACATACATGGTGTGAAAAAAGTGCGTTGGAGATTTTAAGGGGTTACTCAATCAAGTAAGCTTTGATTATGACAGTAAATAATCAAAGCAAGTAAGTATAGAATACAGGAAAAATATTAAAAAAATCCGATCTTCAATTGGCCATAGTTATGGCATAACGATCCAACTGATTTAAAGCAAGGAATAATATACTTTACCGATTTTTTTTCAGTTTCAAATTTAGTATGGGAATCTGATTGTAGAGCGGTTTTTTTTCCTGTATTCTCTACTTGATTCTGAGTAACACCTTTTAAAATTTAAAACGCACTTTTTAACACTGTATATTAATCCTTATCTGTATCTACTTACATATTATAGGTATTATAATATACACTTATACCTACATCATGTAGGTACCGGCTCAAAAATTAAAAAATTCTTAGTTGTGAATTAATAGTTAGCCCCAAACGGTCAAGGGGTGTTTAAACTTGAACACAAGCAAAATTTCAAAAAAAAAACTGTAGTTTCTTTCGTGAAGCGGTAACATACAGACAGACAGCCAGACACACTTTTGATTTTTTTGTTACCAAAGGCTAATATCAAAGGCTAATATCAAACACCAAGGGGTTTGATCAAAAACCGGAAGAAGTCAAAACTATTACTTAATATAATATTTTCAACTTCCGATAACACAGATCATGGTAGTTCAAAATGAAAGCATTTCGTTTATGCGCTAATTATAACAGTACAGAAAAAAAGTGCTGATTAAATAGTGATTCTGCCAGATGCGAAAAGAAAGAGTTTTATGGATTCGCTTTTATATAGGGTTTCTTTCTATTCGTGCTATGTAAGAATAATTTAATTCAATTTTAAATTAAGTACTTAGTATTTTTTTTTATTTTTATTCAGTATACAGATTTTTATTCCGATTTTTTTTCAGTGGTAGATTAGATAAGCTTTTTTTTTTTAATTTACTCGGGATACTGTACTTGTTTAAATCGGCCTGTCAAGTAGTTTATACTTGATCTGGATTGGGAAGGAAGTAAAAAAATATACATATTTTTTCATCAAACACTTTATTTAAAACTTTCAACAAAAATACGAAATAACTAAAAATACGTAAATATCTAGAGGAATGTATCAAAATCTTGGATTATTCATTTAAAAACACGTGATGATGAAAAATTTACTTTACGTGAGTAGTAATAGATGCTTCTTGTCAGGAATAACTTTCCACGAATAGGCACAGCATAGTCCATTCGTAAAAAAAATATTCGTAAAAAAAAAAGATGTTTTTCCGTTTTGAAAGGGAATGTTTGATATTGGTAGGATGAAGAGTCTGGCTGATGTAATGAATTCGTCGCGTGTTTCACTGACTGACAATTTCACTGACTGACAAGTTTGTCAGTTACGTCAGTCAGTGAAAAAACCAACGATAATTAAAATATCTACCTTATACTTACTACAATATTTAGTTCTATAAAAACACAAATCAACAAACCTTAAAATAACTAGTTAAAATAATAGGTTAGACTTTACCTAGTTTACGGAACGGTGCAACACTCAACTGTTGTTAAAAAAGCAATAAAAAAAACTAACTTTTATACAGGCTGATATTTAAATTTCTGAAACGGAAGTTTTTTTTTATTCCGTTTGTATAGGTTCCTTTGTTGTTCAGTTTCATAAGTAACATTAACCATTTGCAGTTTCTCAGCGAATAAATATTCATATTGTACATACAATAGTTATATTACACAAAACATGGTGTCATTTCTTTGAAATACCAGAATTTCCTAAGCTGGATAATTCTAGTCACGAATTAATTAATTTTCCTATGAAAATAGTATTCGCAAAAGAACAGAGTGACCAGCCTCAGAGATTTCTGATATTTTTTTAACAAAATAACCCAATCTTATTAGGTATACTGGCTTTATCATTTATGCATATAAGTAGGTACATAACCATAAAATAATTTTCCTCAAGGGAACCATAGGATTCGGAAAAATGGGATCACGATCTTACATGGGGCTCATACAATTCAATCTACTTATTGCTTGCAAAAATATAGGGCGACTTTAAATTAGTTCTTGATACGAAAGCCTATGCATGTACTCATGATAACAAACAACTTTCCCTAAGAAACCCATAGTCAAATCGCAAAAAAAATTTGGACTACTAATTTGGCCGGTCAGTTCGATCGATTTGTATGAAGAGTCCAAAATTTTTTTTGCGATTTGACTATGGATTCCTTAGGGAAAGTTGTTTGTTATCATGAGTACATGCATAGCCTTTGGTATCAAGAACTAATTTAAAGTCACCCTATATATAAGGTGCTACTTTATTAGTGCCCGATATTTTAGTCAGTGCTTCCACTCCTGATTCTGATCAACTTTCCCCAAGGAACCCATAGTCAAATCGCAAAAAATTTTTTGGGCTCCTCATACTAATTTGGCCGCTCGGCTGATCGATTTGTATGAAGAGTCCAACAATTTTTTTTTCGATTTGACTATGGGTTTCTTGGGGAAAGTTGATCAGAATCAGGAGTGGAAGCACTGACTAAAATATCGGGCACTAATAAAGTAGCACCTTATATATTAGAAAAAAAGACGAAAATAACATAATTGTATTTGGGGTGTAGCTAGTTAGCGATTTCTTCAGTTGATATTGTTCTGTTGATCAAAATTAAAGGTTTAATTACAGATAAATAATTACAACGATTTCAAAACCAGGAATAAGATAAACCTAATAATAGTGACTAAGTTTTTAACTCTACAATGTTATAAATAATTAGTAAGAACATATAAAGGACGATCAAAGATTTTCAGGGCACTAGTATCATGTATACTGTCACAATTCAAAACGGGAAATGTTGATCAAAACATATATTTTTTTATCATAATAGTATCGCAAAGAAGTTATGCACTTACAAATCAAAATGGAATGATTCTTATATATGTAATATATGTATAAGGTCTAACAAAATCAATGGAAACTATTTAAACTGGGGTTTCTACTCATGAAACTGAATAACTTTCCCCAAGGAACCCATAGTCATTTCGCAAAAAAAAAAAAAAAATGGACTTCTCATACACGTACTGAGTTGGCCGATCAGGATTTGTTAGAAATGTCGAAACATTTTTTTACGGATTGACTATGGGTTAAATAATTTCAGCTTATTCTGTTAGACGTTATATAGACTATTTATTTATTTCTTCCCCGTGGATTGCGGCTTCCATGAAATTGAACAACTTTCGACACGGTACCATTACAGCTGAAGATTTTTTTTAATTTCTCATACAAACTGAACACTTTGATTAATCAAGTTTGTATGGAGGGTCTACATCTTTTTGCGAATTCACGATCGCTTACTTGGAAAATTGTTTAGTTTCAGAGCAAAGGATAAAACCCTGTACAATTGGAATGTCGGAAATTTCTAGATGCCAGAACTTCAGTTTCTGTTTCTCCTTATTAATAAAATGGACTTCTTTTCTTTTTTTTATTTCTCCTTAAACGACTTGTACTGTCGCGAACGCACTAAATGTTACTTTCTTTGGTGGCTCCGCACTGCAGGTCCTCACAACCGACCTCTTTGCACAATCATGCTTCAGCACCGGTTTCAGGCTGACATCGCCGTGCGACTGCGCCTTGAACCGGCCCAGAGTATTCGGCCTGCCTAGATCCCTCAGTTTATTCGTGATCCCAGTTATCCTATTCGAGATATTCGAGTTCTTTTTCGCTTCGTGTTTCTTCGGCTCGACTGGTTTTGCTTCGAGGCTTTGTAAAGATTGGAAGCGTTTGTCGTTGAAGACTGTTGTTGGTGGTCTTTTGATGTCTGGTGGTCGGGGCAGAGTTGGTGGCCTGATAGGGTTAGGTCTGTATGCCAGTGGGGTGAGCTGGGCGCGTTCTGATGGTAGTCGGTAATAGTGTAGGTCTGGCTGGCGTGGCTTCCTCAAAGTTAGGGCCATGGCTGCCCTGGTGGGCCGTGCGAGGCTGTCGAATGCTGTAGTGGAGAACTGGGAGCGACTACTCCGCCATTCTTCTCGATCTGACTCGTACCCAGACACTGGAATGAGATAAAAATATATATTTTAAAATTTGTTGAATTATTCTATCGTATCAGTCGTGTTAACTAGTATTTTTTTTATTATTATTTTTATGGCAGAGGTGGCAAACGAGCAGACGGATCACCTGATGGTAAGCGATCACCGCCGCCCATAGACACCCGCAACACCAGAGGAGTCACAAGTGCGTTGCCGGCCTTTGATATGGGAGTACGCTCTTTTCTTGAAGGTTTGAATGTCGTATCGGTCCGGAAATACCGCAGGCGACAATTCATTCTACAGTTTGGTGGTGCGAGGCAGAAAGTTAATAATTTAGTTTTTTGACAGCTGTTAATACACTCGTAACATTTTTTTGAATCCTTAAAAAACGGTGCATATCAAGACCCATTCAGCATAGCGTGTAACTTTACAGTCTTTGATCTTTGTCAAGATCAAAAATTAATAAAATCGTAAAGTAGGGTAAACAATAAATGGATATCCACTCATATTACTATAACAAGTACTAGAATTTGCAAAATCTAGAACGTGTCAGAAAAATGTTTGCGAGACAGGAAGAGACGTTCTCTGTAATACTAGCTGCGCGGGAGTTTCAAATGCCTTTCACGATTCTATTGCTAACTATACGTATTAAGTGCAACTACTATACTTCATTCCAATCAAAAAAAAGCAAAAGGTAAACACACATAGTATGCAGATGACATTGACATGTGTCAGTTCCATAGTAAGTTTGTTTACGTTTTGCTTTTTTTTGATTGGAATGAACCATAGATTTCATTACTCAAGTAACAAGTGCAATATAAAGATGGCGGTCTTTGATCTTAAATTTTCTCCTAAACTTATCGCTAGTTAAGCTTTCACGATCATGTCTATTGTGGATCACAAGAACTAGTGCTTGCACTTGAAAATTCACCGAGCTTCGTGCGTCCTATACTTTCAGATAATTAATAATGTTTGATATTATAACATTTTACCACGTAGGCATGCAATTAATATGAACGATGCTAAGTGTATACTTACATGTTACATTAGGTGTATACTTAGCATCGTAAATAAACCGGAAAAAAGTGTAACTACTATGAATACTCGTATTTTTCCAGTTTTTTTTCTGCACAGGGTTTGTTTTCAGTACTTAGTATTATTTTACCCAAAACCAGAAAGCGTTAGATGGAAACTCTTGCAGAACCAAATGATTTTTTAACCGACTTCAAAAAAGGAGGTTCTCAATTCGACTGCATGTTGTTTTTTTGTGTTTTTGTTACGCGATTACTCCGCCAATTATAAATAGATTTTGATGATTCGTTTTTTGTTTGGTAGGTAATACATCAGAGGTGGTCCCATAAAAAAAAATATCAAAATTGACTCAGCACTTTTTGGAAAAATCAACAAAACCAAAAAACATCGCAAAATTGTAGTTGTTACGATTGAAGTCGGTTTTTTAACGTGTTTAGTGTTGTTGATCATTTACATTACCAATCAAACAGTAGTAATTTTAGTTTTATATTTTGAGATAATATGCTCAGCAAAATAAAATTTGTACCAATTTTACGGTTGTCTGATAAATCTGTACGGACTTTGTTAAACAAAAATATTCTTAGATTTTTAAGTTTATTCTTACCTTTATTATTATTTGACCGAAGATTGCTAGTCAGATTATTCCTTTTTAGTTTAGTATCTCTAAACAGCAGGATATCTGGTATTTTGCTTAGTTTTGCATTCTCTTTTGGTATAATGTCTGGAGCACGATCTATGTTAACACGAACAAATTCTCCTTTTAGCACTTTTGGCGGATCTTTCGGCGGTGAAGGAGCTTTAGACTTTTTATAGTGTAATCTTTTCCTATCTGATTTATCTAAATCTGTATGTATAATGCTATCGATTTCTCCGATATCTATTATATCATTGCGTATGCCAATAAGACTTAGTGGTTGATCGTATCGCGAGTTTTTCTGCTGCACAGATAAATGAGTTACGCCATCATTGTCTGTCTTCAACAAATCAAACTCACTTCCTTTATTGTAAATATTATATTCATTTATATTCTTTACTTTCTGGAAGACATCGTACTTCTTCTTAGGATATATGTTTTCATTGTTAACGTAATTCGGCTTTTTCGTCAAGCTGTTTCTCATTTTGAAATACTTGAACGTGAAATATATCCTTTTGAAGTCTTGTTCGTTTTCAAATTTAAGTGCTATCGCTTCCTTTACACCGTTTTTGGTTACGTAAAAGACTAGAGTGTTGCAGCAGTTCGGATAATTCTCTATATTGACACAATTATCGATATCATCTATCGATATGTGTTCTTGCTTGACAGTTTTCGTTTCATACTGTTTGAGTTTTTTGTCGTCTTCATTAGGGTCTTGTTTGGTGGCTAGTTGGAGCTGGTCCTTATCGTTGAAGGTGACGACGATGTTGTAGTGTTGGTGAAGGGTTCGGATGGTGGCGATGTCGAGCTGTTGGGTGCTGTGGAGTTTCTGGCGAGCGACAATCGCGGCGTGGCCACCGCATCTGGTTGCTTTTTTCACCGTCATTGCGCTGAAACAAAAGATATGGAATGTCAATTTTCAGCCTTCGATAAAATTATATTACGCAGACTATGTATATTCGGGATATTGCATGAAACTAACATTATATCATTACTATTACATACTTTAATATCTGTATTATTGAAACCTCTACATATTATTAAAGAACCAGCTAAAGATTATCTGAATGAGTTTTTTTGTGATAAGACATATGTAAATATTTCATAAATAATATCATTTCACTTTTCCACGGAACAACTTTCAGACACCAAAAAAGACACAATCCAAACGAAAGTTACAAGTCTCACACATAAAATAGGTACACTTTAAAATGTCCCCCAAAACAGGTTTAAATAAGAAAACGTATACAAAGCCCGCAGATATTCCCATGGTGGCAATTAAACAGCTGAAGAGAAAGCTGTAATAACCGACATTAGAGGTGCAGAAAAAGCGTTATTAAAACAATACATTTTGTCGCAGCCGTGTGACGCTTGGCACGAAACAGAGTTCTCTATCTGACGATGAGTAATGAATTAAAAGGTTGCTGGTTAAAGTCATGAGCTTGGAGCAAGAAACGTAGCAGCGGATAAGCGCATCACTAGAAAATTCGTCGATATATTTATTTTATTTATTAACCAGACAACGTAGGTCCATAATATGTTAGTAAAGACATATTATAACTATGTTAGTGACACAAGAATAAAAAAAAAATAATGAATACAATAAATATGCCCAGTATGTGGGTGGATGAGGGATGAGCACTGTCGGGTTTGTCTGCCAGGATCCTTAGGATGGTGTTGTTACTGCCCAGCATTCTACTTCGGATAGACAGCTTAAAAGTCATCCAGTCGGGCGGTGGCAAACATATAATAATAATAATATTGAATGCCCGTAGGGTATAGCTAGCCCACATATAGATATAGCCACACCATGGTCACTCTAATAAAGTCGTGTTACAATTCGGAAAAAAGAATATGACGTTTGCACACACGTACAGTGTATGTTGCATAGCTAGCAACTGTCGGCACCAGATATTTTATTTATTTCTCAAAAATCATACAGCCTGTAGGGCTTACCAATTGTGGATAAAAAAAAACATCATGTACGGATATAACTGTGAAATGGCCGCTGCTGTTTATCAAATTTTAACTGAAGTGGTAATAGCATGCCTCTGACATGAAAAATGTAAAAAAGGGAATATTAATGTTAAAAATAGGCATGATGTTTTATTAAAATAATTAAATAATCAGTCTCCGATTGCCTTATAGAACTTTGCATTTCAACTTTACAGTGTTAACGCTATAGTTTCTAACTTGAGCATCATCAAAGATTCCTCTCTAACAATTGTTTTGACGTGAGAAGA
This sequence comes from Coleophora deauratella, assembly GCA_958295455.1. NCBI lineage: Eukaryota > Metazoa > Arthropoda > Insecta > Lepidoptera > Coleophoridae > Coleophora > Coleophora deauratella. The sequence continues at coordinate 2,774,243 of OY282409.1, read as the reverse complement.
TTGTATTTACATAATATTTAGTGCATTTCCGACTGTTTGTGAAACTGGGGTGAAGTTTTGAAACGTCTGCCGAGATTCATTCGTAACACTTATCGGGTTATTGTTGCGACTCTACTAAGAACAGATTGTTATTTATTAAGTTAATTATTAATTATGTGTTAATGGGATCTAGGTAATTAATTGCCTACACTATGCAGTTTGTCTTTTCAATTCAAAAGAGGTTCTAGACAAGAAAATTGTATTTATTGTATTTTATATTAGTAACAGAAAATTGTATATTTTGTTAACTTTTTTTTTAACAGATGTGGTTATATAATTAAGGTAATTGTGCTATTGGAAAAAAAAATACACATGCAAAGAGATTCACAGCTTCTAAAAAGATCAGGGCATGAATATGGTGTTATCAGTATAAAAGATATCAATAAACGTTAGAGACATACGAGTAGTAGCATTATTTGTTTAATTACTTATTTACAGTTTAACACGAGCAGTTACCGAAGTTGATAATAAATTAATGCACACTAATACATTTAAATCAATCATACATAATTATGCAAATTATATGTAGGTACCCAAATTTTAATAAATACACAGAAGAAAACCAGATACAGAAGATCCCTTATCCATCATAAACACTCAACATTCTTTTCAAAAAATCTACTTAGCACTTCACTGCAAGGTAGCATTTTTAAGCGATCACGAAGACATTGAACCATCTAAATCTAATCTTCGGGAACCTTTAACGACACCTAAAATAGCTCTATTAGGTATGTCGAATACTGAACTAAATTGGCGGTTCATCCCAACCATAGCAGATGGAACCATATTATCTAACTCCTGTCGCCAAAAGTCAATTTTCCAAGTTGGTTCCAACATGAAGACAACAAAGCCATTTCTTCTTTGCGTTGGGGAACTTTGGTAATCCCGCTTCCATTTCAGCATCATCATAGCTTACCATCAGGTGAGATGATGCCAAGGGCTTTACAATTGGTGGCTAGAAAAATACATGTGTATCTTCCATAAAAAGTTCTATAAAATAACGGTGAACAAAATTAATTGTACTTAATTAGTATAACTAACATTAGCAGTGGAAACACGGAAACTATTCAGTGTTATCTGCGCGGATCGTGGGCTTTCTTCACAATGTCCCTTGCTGTGACAATGACTTTCACATAATTAAGTAAGAAAGTACATACCTACTTACTATAATAGATAATGTTTTTACGTTGAACTTAAAAGACATAAGTTCAAATTGCAATGCTTTATCTCTTCCAGGTTTCTATTTGGTTAAGAATCTTTTCAAATCCTCATTATAAGCCTTTGACATTGGTAACTAACGGTTACGCCAAAAGATTGAAGCTAACTTAGTATGATTCCCCAACGCAATGGGGAACTGGCTATCTTATCTTCATGCTGGAACATATCAATGCTAATAACGTTGATGTTTGGCAGTAATAGTCAAATAAGATGGTGGTAGCTAGCCAGGCGGACTTAGAAAATGCCCTAGCACCAACCAAACCCAATCCGGTTGTCCAAACCAAGTCCGGTTGTCCAAACCAAGTCCAACCAAACAAAGTTGCACCCTGCCGGGATTCCAACCCGCGATTCCTGAATGTTAAACTGAAAACACAAAAAGTGTAATTGCAATGCTTATCTCTTGCAGATTTCTGTTTGATGTTTGATTGAAGTTTGCTTCATTATATTTAGGACTTCCATTGCTGGCCATGGGCCTCCCCTAAGTGGGAAGGCTTTGCCATAGTCACAATGTGGTCACAATGCTTGGCTCACGCGTTGGCGATCACAGTGTGGTGGTACAGTCTTGTGCAACTAAAAGTATACAGCCAAATAGTGCAAGTAGTACTAGATGGTACGGCTACCCTGTGTACTTTTAGGTGCACGGGACTGTACCTATAGTAAGTATAAGGACACTGCTGCCCGTCCTCCGGTTCCCTGATCCCTAGTCGTCTCTTTCGACACCCAAGAGAAGAGATATGGTGGTGCTATTCTCGAATAGAAGTGGCTCTCGAGCCACGCGACAGGCTAGCCGGCCTAACTTAACACATTAATATTCAGGATATGACAAAATCGGTGTAGGACCTGTAAGTTGGAGATTCTTATCGTCATACTGAACACTTTTTGATCTACGACAAAACATATATGGAAAATAGGCTGTCAAGTGATGAGTTTAAATGACGAATCAAAAATCTTTAAAAATAATATTTTCTATGAACCTAGACTTTTGTTCTATACTAGTTTTTTTTAACAATATAAAAATATTGTTGTTTTAAGAAAAATAAAACTTATGTGACTCAGTTACAAATTAACTCAGCGTATGTTGATCAAGGCCAAGGCTCCTCGCATGCAGCCTCATTATATTTTGCCTTATTGAGCACCAAGTTGTCCTCATAAAGATGTCCTTTCCACCATATTTGCAGGAAATGTTATTGACAAACGACTTCCACATTTTAAGGCAAAGTAATAAAATTAAATGAGCATTTAAAAATATAATTAACAAGACCAAGAAGAAGAATTATCCTGTATTCCCAACTACCGCCATTTTGGAATGGAGCAATTCACATTTTGGAACTTGTTGGCAAGCTCTTATTAATTTTAGTCTCAAATAGCTTTTTCGTTTTGAGTATGGAAATGAATTAATAAAATTTTGACGCCATAGCTACTTAATAAATATTAATTTATTTGACAGTTATACTATTTGACAAATTTTGACGTTAGGTTGTTGTCCTAGCTCTTTCTAAAGTTGTAGTTACACGAGGAGATATTTTTTGTAATAACTTCCCGACAACAGTGTAATTAGGCCGATTCAGAATAGTTCCCTCTATGAAGTTAAACAATTTTGATTTTCTCATGTAACTATACCTTAGATGTTTTTGAGAAAATATCATCTTTTACGCATGTGACAGCCAGCATTCAATGCTAATGTCTATCAGAGATCGCTCTCGCAACTTTCCACTGTAGAACATATGAGTGATATCTCTGGGAACACCTCTCTAGCCAGCCATCATTGTTTGGTACTAAATACGTTGAGTTTCTTTGAGGGCGACGACTTTTAGGAAAGTGTTTGAGAAGTTTGCTAAATTTTTCTCGATTTTAAAATTTTGATGACGAGTTTATAACTGGTTAACTTGGGGAATAGTAAGAATTGTCTCGAAATAAAATTTTCTATTAAATTGAATTAAGACCAAATTTTTCGTATAAAATAATACCTTTCGTTTACGAATATTTTTAATTTTGATTCAATTTCTTTTTAAACGCGATCTCTACTGAGAGTCATGGCGTCTTGGACTCCTCTACAGTAGAAATTTATTTGCATTAAAATGTAACTGGCAGGTTTCTGGCAAAACTTTTAAACTTATATCTCTAAAATATAGGTACGTTCGATGTCGTGACTTTCTTATATTTATAATATGTTTTATTCTTTCTTATTGGCTACGAAATGTTGGGGTATTTAAACACATACCGAAAAACAGCAACACCGGAAAAAAGTGCAGTGTGCATCAAGTTCTCACTTGACCCTTTCCATCTAACGGATATCTTAAGGTCTCAGACCTACGTGTGGTCTTAGAAGTGGACACGGCGTTTTAATGGCTAGTGCGACGGTGTGAACATTGGCACAGTATAAACATTAGTACAACATAGAGTATGGACACTACCGACCAGGGGCGCAGACTTCATAAAAATATTGGGGGGGGGGGGGGGGGGGGGTGTCTAGGGTGAAAAAATAATGTTGTTTATTTTCCTAATATTTTATATCTTTTGCCCTCGTAGTGACAACGTCACGGCTATGAGCTTCACGCCGGAGGAGTTGCCTGACAAGATGTCCCAGTACTTGCCGTAGTTTTTGAGAATATCGTCGAGGGACCGCAACGCGCGAGCCGCAAGCGTCAAATGTCATTGGGGGGGCTCAGGCACCCCCAGGCCCTATGGAGTCGGCGCCAGTGCTACCGGCCCCTCTCTAAATGCGACCTCACCCCCTGCAACTAACCGCTGATGTTTGCTTAGCGCAAGCCATGCAACATACACATTACGCGTGTACAAACATCATATTTTTAGTAGTACGATAATAGGTAAAAATAATTTGAATGGATTTAAGTCACGCACGCAAGTTATTTCGGGGTTTGTCAGTATTCTTGTAAATGATCTTTGATGTAATGGTTCATTTAAGCCGATTAGTCTAGCCTAGCCTAGTTTTTGTTATGGTAAAAGATGTTCCGTGGCTGGTGATGATTCACATAACACCATAGAGACAAAATAATATCGCCCCCTTTTTCTATGATAACAGAGACATTCCCAGAGTTACAGCTAATCCAGCTGAAAAGTTCACAATCCAGAATATTCCAGAACGAATGGACACCCCTTATCCCTTACGCAGTAATATTGACCTACTGTCCTTACTGAGCAATCGCTTACACCGCAGTCACACGAGACGAGCTAGAGCTGAGACACGTTGCGTAATGCGAAGATGATTTGATATATTTTGCTATATTTCGTTACCGGAGACCAGGAAGAGACTCCCAGGCCGTGAGACCTAGACTTGTGGGAGCTTACAGATTTCAGACGAGCATAGCAAGGAGACTATTTAGTTGCTTGCCAGGTTATGAAATCTTTTTTAATCTTTTCAAAGATAAAATCAATTTCAAAATTAGAATAACGACGACTGATAAGAATTTATGCAATACACATTTATGTTCCATTGAAATGTGCCTGCGTTTTTTAAGAAAAAAAAAAGGAGTAGGTTAATAAATATCAGCTGATTCCAAAGAAAGGGCTTACTTACACTAATTGAGTTGAAAAAAAAATGCGAGCTCATAATACTTTTAACAATATTTTAGTAAAACTTCTGCCATCGACCCTTTACAGAACAAACCTTGAACCAAAATGAAGACTTAATATTATATGATTGAATACGTTTAAAAAATCATTTATTTAACAACAATGGGCGAGTGTTTAAAGACACGCAAAAACCCCATCATTATTGGCATGGGAACTTGCTGATACTTTAATATTTTAAGTACTTACTATAAATTATTAGATTCATTGGTAGTATCTGTGGTTGGTAAATTATTTTTATGTTGGCAAGATAGGTGTAATCGAAACTTTATGCAGAGTGTGTCACTGGCAGCTTTAAAGTAAACTTTTGTTCTACAAGTTTCTTCAAAAATATTTTGGACATTCCCTACAATCAGTGCATTGGTCAATTCTATATCGGGAAATCCACTTTTTGCTAATAGGCGACACCAAAATTTTTATCAGTTAGTTGCCGATTTTCCTACCTTTATCTCTAATAACAAGTTACTTTGCCCTAAACACATTTAATGTTTAATCTATGTTTTAACAAAAACTTATTGGTTGTCTGGAATGAAAGGTGATTACAGTTACCTCGGCCAAATTTACTTATTGAAAGAAATAAAAAAGGTTTTAAATACAATTAACCAGTATCACGCGCCCGATACAATAAAATCTTTTTTGATCTGATACACAATGGAACTATTTCTTTGCATGTTCATTCATGGCTCATTCTTCTATTCTCCTCACGATGAAGATCAGTTTTTCTCAATACCAGCATTACTGGCACAAAAAGTGAAAACGAAAGTTTCGATTAAAAACTCTTTACTTCATTTCGCTTTCATCATTCAAATGTTGTTTTAAGATAGGTTTATTTCCAAAAGAAAAAAGTTTTTATTTCATCTCTTGCACCTAATCAACAATGATTTTATCCCTGTGGATTTTTTTATGACGATAAAAAGTACATTCGACGGGCATAATCTGGAATGATGTATCACAAAATACCAACTGAGCCATAGGTATAACTATGGTGTAACATTGACTCGCAAGTCGCAGGTCGCAGGTCATTAAAATTGTAATATCTACATGTCACTGTGAGATCGAATAACTTTTTTGTGGTCGATGTTTCCCGAGAGCGTTAGAAGATATATACCTACATAATTTTTGATCCAAAGAAGTTTTATATCGTCGCGGGGAGCGTGGTGCAAGTCTATGATGTGATCTTATTATATTTAGACAGAATTTTCGTGAAATTTGGCGTTGTTGTAGGACTGTACATAAAAAAATAAAAGAGTGTGTATGTTTGAGTGCCTTTCTTTCACGCCCGGATCGAGCAACGGATTGGGAAGTGAATGGTACTGCCTTTTGTCTAAAATAACTGATTTACTCGAGTATCCTTCGGGAACCGAAAAAAATAAGTTTTATTTCGTCAGTCGGATCACGAAGGGGCGTAAGCAAGTTTTTATATGTATATTTACAGAAGAGTGATTTTAAGAAAAAATTAAAAAGTTTGTATGAAGAACTGTTCCAACTTAGTGCCTTAAGTTTTTACGTAGTTAACGAGACTATAATTCAGAACAAGATGAATTGTTAGGTTTATTTAAAGTTTACCTTTAATATGCATAAATCAATATCAATAATTTGTTGGATACTTCATGATCCGACCGACGATTTCTATCCTGGACTTACGAACTGTTTGCGGTTCGTACACTGCGCACCCTTTAAAAGATTAAAAACGTAACACATGCCGAGGGTAAAATCTAGTAACTTAATAAAGTTGTAAATAGCCTCACGAATTGTATACAAAATAAATAAGTAAGTATTAAGTAATTTTAACCCTGCGGCTGCGGTGACAAGGCCGTATTAGTTTGACCCCGCACGCGCTATGCACGTTGTCGAAAATTATACGATATTGTCTGTCATCGCGTGACAAGTTTACCGAACCTGCATGGCTATTATTTTCAACATGTTATCAATCACACGTTCAAAATAATGAAATTCTTATTTCGGCCAGTGTATTTTCCGGTTTTCAATGGTTTTATGAATGGATAGTTTTTAAACTTACTTATTTTTTTTAATTACCTTAAACTTTAATTGGTTATTTATCATTAATTAAATTATTGGACCGAAAATACCCTACATAACGACTTTTTTTAAATTTAGCACGCGCTATTAAAAAAAACGCATCGTTTTACATAAGTTCTAAAAAATCAGGTGGAACTATTTAAACTGAGGCTAATTGGATACGTCAAACAGTTTTGAACCTAGGTTCCTGAGGGAATGTTGTTCAGTATGAATTTAAGCCCCAGTTTAAATTCTTAATTCCTTTCATCATTCCTGTAATTGATAATACCATTTATTTTGGTCCTCATATTCCAGGGTTGATCTCTCTCTTATCATGTGGTACAATTTAACCGCCCTATCCGCAAGGTATAGGCGGTGGTTGCTGGTGTTAAAAGGGTTAATTAAAAAAAAACAGAGTGAATAAATTTCACCATAATAGATAGGTGTTAATTAAAAACCTAGTCTTCTCACATTACCAACTGCGGCGGCGTTTGTAAAGTGAATGTTTAGTGTAGTAGTCATTATTTGGAGAAATAAGAAAATGAAAGTGCCTAGTCCACTTTTGGAGTCGAGTGTGTGAACCGGTTAATTTGACCGAAATTTGGAAGTAACGAAGTTATATAAAACTGATAAAGAATAATGTTGGGTAGAATGCCATATCTAGGCATGTATGTACTATATGTATATTGTTTTAATTAACGGTGGCCCTAAAGCTGACAGATTTTATCGTGTCGCTCGGATTGGATTGGACAGTGTGAGCCAAAATTATTTTACTTAATTATTTGCGAACCGTTACATTTATTGAAAGGGTTAATTAACGCCATAGCGGGATAAAAAAATAAATGATATGATATAAACTCATAAAATCGTTTTATTTTTTTAATTTATTGGGTAGCAAACGAGCAAACGGATCACCTGATGGTAAGCGATTACCGCCGCCCAAAGACCAACACCAGAGGAGTCGCAAGTGCGTTGCTATTTATGAAAAACAACGAATATGTATACTCATGGACAAAAAAATCGACTCAAAGTTACATGCATGACTTTTGGAAAATTAACTCAATCTAGCAAAATAAAACTAAACCAAACGTTGAAAAACTGTGTATTTACTGTTTATGATTTTAGTTTTATGGTTTTCTAGTTTTTTGCTTTTACTATTTAGCAGTATTGTAGACTGAGTTATTTTTTCAAAAGTCGAGCAACAAATTTGAGTCGATTTTTTAGTCCACAGTGTAATTTTGCACCGCAGTTAATTTCCTGAAAGATATTTTAAAACATCATTTTATCCCATTGTCTATTTTTTTACATCCTTGTGAGCCTATGTTTATACCGTATGTGACAAAACAGACGTAGGACTAAATAACTGAGGCTTCTCCTCCTACTGGATACTTCTTCATTAGTCGATGCTCATAAGAAATTTTAGACCCTTCATAACAAATTAAAAAAATAATACATGTCTTCTACTTATGAGATAGCCCCAGTTAATTTGAAATTTTTGAAATTGAAACATTTATTTTCAGGTACTAGCCCCATAAAACACAAAACAATAATATACAAAAAATTCAAATCAATAAGTTAAATAAAATAAAATAATCAAATTCAAAATTAAATACATCAAATAATAAAAAAAACAAAAAAAAAAAAATTTAAGTTAATGTTAACAAACTTAAATCTCGGATTCACTAGAAATCTCAATCTATTGAAGATTTTTATTTCAGTTTTAAGTATCGGGAAACACCAGTGCATTGGAAAATACAATAATTCCATCAGCTTAGTTAATCGGTTACCATCAGGTGATCCGTCTGCTCGTTTGCCACCTCTGCCATAAAATAAAATAAAATACCATTCTTTTGCAATACCGTATAGAATCAAATCACTTGATGCACAGAGGCGGAGTTAGCTGGTAGTTTTCATTATTAATTAAAAACTATGACACCGAATGGTCAATAAAATTAATAGCTTCCTAGAGATCCATCGCTCTTACATACACATGATAAGACATGAGGATGCCTTTGTTTCGATTTCAAATGGTCACGGCCATTACGAGTTATGAATAATTACCGCCAGTGACAACATTGTCACCACGAATAATGAACAATGCTGTGTTGTGTACAGGTCCTTATTTAGGGTCATTACAGCACCCACCGCTGGGGTGATATTTTTCATGTAAGTACTAATATTTTTTTTTTTACTTTTGAAGAGGCGCCATCTATTAACGTTAATGCAGTGACTTTGAATCACGGACAGTTGACGTCTTATTTAAGTGTTGTTTCTGAAAATAGACTGTTTTCTGAAAGCGGCCACAGGTAGAGAGGTAGGATAGCTAGATAAATGCCTTAAGACCCGTCAAACTGTTTCTCATAAAAAAGCAACGTCGATCCTAAATAACACTATCATTAATCTATTTATCTATCCTCACTTGTGTCCTTTTTCTACAATCTAAATACTTATTGCAAAATAAATATGTATTTTAAGATAAAATAATAACACGATCAGACGCAGCAGCAGCAGATCAACAGGGCCAGGGGCACTAAATTGCCTTAATTCGGCACTGTTTACCTCTTAACTTAAACAATATGCACTAAACAGCATTGATTCACGGCACGTTGTAAATACGACGGCAATACTAAACACTGCCAATAAATGGCCAGCCAAGGTTGCGGTGACACCATCCTGTGAGGAGATTCGACGATACATATCATATGAACAGTTTTGGGCATTAGTGCAACACCCTGTATTAAGGTTTCCTCAGAAGCTATACCTTTTATACAGGGTATGACAAAAACTTGTAGCGACTGACTCGATGGCTCTAAGATTTGTGTTCCTGACTACTGATCCGAGAGTCGTGAGTTCTCATCACAGAAATGTTTGCCCTGGGTGGGGGCCAGTGCAATCATATCTATGGTTCATTCCAATCAAAAAAAAGCAAAACGTAAACAAACTTAAGTACTATGGATCTGACACATGTCAATGTCATCTGCATACTATGTTTGTTTACCTTTTGCTTTTTTTTGATTGGAATGAAGTATATATATGTATGTATTTAAATGTATATGATGTATGTATATCAGTCTCTTGTTCCCATAACACAAGGAATCTTAATTTGGGGCCCGATGACCGTGTATGATTTGTCCCAAGATATACGTATTTAATACTTCTAGGTGGGATTCTTATGAAGCTGAACAACTTTTGTACAGCGGCTTTGATGCAATCCCAAAAAAACATTGAACTTTCCAAAAAAAGTTTTCCAATCTGCTGATACATTCGCACGAAAGAAAAGTCGAAAAAATTGTTTTCGTGTGTAAGTATTAAGTAAAATCGTCCAGTATCATGGAAATTTAATTAATGCTACAGTTTATATTAAATCAAGTGTACATTTAAAACATTATTTTAGTAGCAGTAAACAGTTTAGCAAAATATTCAAACTGTGTGTGTATTTTTAACCGACTTAAAAATAGGAGGAGGTTCTCAATTCGTCGGAATCTTTTTTTTAAATGTATGTTCACCGAGTACTCGAAGACGCCTGAACCGATTTGGAAAATTCTTTTTTTGTTTAAAAGGGTATACTTCCCAGGTGGTTCCATAATTTTTTTATCGAAATCAATGTAGCGGTTTTTGAGAAAATGAACAAAAATTGGAGTTGGTACGATCGAAGTCGGTTGTTAACGTATAAAAACGTATTCAGCGTGGTTATTTTAATTGAAAAATACAAAACACCCGGAACACAATCAAATGGCTGTATTATTTAACGTAAGGTGCCTATACGCCAACTGGAAAATATCTAACTAGTAAAAAAAAGTTTATTCTAAATAAGAAAACTCATATATGGGATGAAAATTTTTAAATGTTGGCAATTTGGCATAAAATTGGTATACATCATTTTGTTTACTGATTCGCTTTCTGGCAGGACTACAAGCTGAAAGAAGGTACATATTTTTACCAGATTTCCCAAAAAAATCTAAGAGATTCGACCTGAAATTACGTAAATTTGACCTAATTTTTATTTCGGTCAAGCATGACGGTCCTGATACGTGCAAGAAGGGAAAATCAAGGCTCGCGCTATTTCTGAGTTTATGAGAAAGCAGAATTGAACCCAAATATGTATTAAATAATCTTGTGTTACATAATTTTAATACCACACCCTGCGTCAATTAATAACCTATTTAAATGTTTTAAAATTAATATTTAGTAAGTATATTCCGTAACCGATGAAATCGAATACATTGTCAAAATATCCAGTAACCCGTCTGTCAACAGTCATTCGATACGACATTGATATGTAACTAAACAAGGAGTAAGTAAATGTAGAGGTTTATTCAGCCTTAACGTTCTCTAGCTGACCGGAACGAAGACATGCGCATTGCGGAATATCTTAAGGTATAAGTGTCGTGCTTTTTCCATGTGGAAATAGTCAACGAAAATTTAAATTGGGACTCCTACTTAAGAACTTTTCTCGCGAAACCCAAAGTCGGTCCACAAAATATTTGGACTAAAACTACCTATACTGGAACTTTGCCACTGAACGGTCGAAGTCCAAAATAAGGCAAATTTTTGAAAAGAAAACGAATTTATTATCTACTTACGGATATTACTACGTTAGTTTCAGAAGTAAGTCATGTTTTATATAGAACACCTATGCTGAAACGATAAATATATCTAAGCACTTACAAATTTAAGTATTACTTACAGTTTGAAAATGTGTCACTTATGTTAGTAAATATCAGAAGAACTTCTGCAGTTTCTAGCATGTTGATAAAATTTTTATTACCTGTAAAGAAATAAAAACGAAAATATAGAAAACATATTTATGCAATAGTTATATATTTCATATGTATCATAATAAATATTCTAAAGCTGGACGAATTTTACAATACTCTCCATATTGCAATGATCGAAAAGTATAATATAAAGGTAAGTAAAAAACAATTGATCCTTTTGTTGCAAAATATCAAATACGCAAAATGTCAAAATCAAAAAGCGTAATGGCAAATACACTCAATGCCATTACGTGTAAAAATTTAATTGACTATGCTTTATTTAGGAAAAGCATTTCGAATTCATCAGTGTAATCACGGCTTATCTAAACAAATTGTATACAAAAAAAAAACTAAAAATAAATGTGTCCACCTAACCACAAACCTTTTTCAACAGAAAAGCGATACAAACAAACAACAATAATCATAGCATTATATCTACCGCATCTTTCTCTATCATCTGCTGGTTCAAATACCGCATTACATAACAGATCACTCATAACACCTATTACGTATGAGTATCAAACGATTCTAAGGCCACAACCACAGTGGAAAGACAGGCGCGCGCGGAAGCGGAAGCGGACAAGACTTTTGGGGTAATTTTGGCGGGAATTGTGGCAGCAGTTTTTTTGTTTATTAATCAGCATAACTACATTTTATTGTTTTTTGCCTTATATAGGCAGTGCCGAACAGTGCCATTTAGTTTTAGTGTAGAACAATAAAAATAAAATATAAAACTGTATTTCAGGTGCCCTCAAAAATTTCCCCAACACCTTCAGGAAAACGGGTATAAATTTCCTGGAAAGTTGTGTGTCGACTTTTAACAGACCAATAACTGAAGACAAACTTTTTACTAAAGAAGACAGAACAATAAGCCACAGAAGATAATCTATATGGTCGTGGTGCCTAAGCCCTCGTACTCCTTATGGCTTAAAAATACTACCAGTACCTTTCTTAACGTTCCAACCTGTCAAACTACGTTGCTGTAGAGCCAAGTCCTTGTACCGTATTGTAATTACACCACAGAAATGTTATTAATCTTGCTGTGACCTGCAAACATCTGCTTTAAAGCTTTCTTTGTAAGCACCCATTCATAATAAATTATAGCTAAAGTGAACCAAAATACTCTACTACTAATTATAAAAGCCCTCTAATAGGTCAACAGTAAACGAGCTTCCTGCTTCCGCTATCCGCCCTTACAATGAGCGAGCCCTTGTAAGATAGTCATCAACACAATCAGACATACGCGAGTATCGTGAAACAACGCAGGAAATCATTTGTCATAGACAAAGATAACATAGACTGGTCGGGCGCATCGCATCCAATCTCTTTGTCTATGATCCGCTCTGCCGAGAGTGAAAGTGCCAGAAGATGGATGTTAGAATTAATTATCGTCGCTGGTTTACAAACGTAAGTAACCAATTACATTGTTTTGAGACTGAGTAACAATTTATCAGTTTTGGTTGAATAAACCATTCGCTATTTGCAACAAAACCGTATCGTTGAAGGTTGATTGGAAGAAAGTGATTAAAGCTATATAAGATCGAATTTGCATTTTAGGTTTTTTTAGTATTGTGCTACAAAGCATATTATTACCTACGTAGAACATTTCTTTTATTGATACTTCACTTTTTATCTACTGTTTTTTTTTTTTTTATTAAAAGTATGTTATGTACTTTGTGATACCTGTGTGGCCTTACGGGAAGAGACCCGTGTCCCTTCAGTAAGAACAATATGGGTTGTTAACATCCTACAGATATCACATCGGTTTCCTTATTTTGCTTTACTTATTTCAAAGGAAAACTCTTAAGCACTATTACCTTGTTAACACTGACCGAGTAAAACGTGTACTTCCTTGTGTGTGGAACTCTTGAAAGATGCGATGTCCATTAGTCGTGACCCGTGACACAACTGACAAACCACGATATATTCAATGATGAATGGTTCCCTGTAGTTAATAATGTATAGGTACGTTTTCAATAAACGTTCATTTTGAAAGCACCTTCTGAATGATCAATAGAATATAATACTTTACGTATGTTAGGGATATACTGATACATTCACATTTCATTTATTTCCTCACCCTGAACGTATTTGACAAGTTGTGTATAACTAAAATCCTATACTTGATTCTGAGTAACCCCTTAAAATTTCAAACGTACTTTTTTTAACACCTGTATATGTATAAGGAGTTACTTTATTAGTGCCCGATATTTTAGTCAGTCCTTCTATTCCTGATTCTGATCATTTTTCCTCAAGGAACCCATAGTCAAATCGCAAAATTTTTTTTGGACTCTTCATACTAATTTGGCCGCTCGGCTGGTCGATTTGTATGAAGAGTCCAAATTTTTTTTGTGAAACCTTGGGAAAAGTTGATCGGAATCAGAAATAGAAGTACTGACGAAAATATCGGGCACTAATAAAGTAGCACCTTATAATTATATTGGTTGTTGAATTGACTGAAAGATAATTCTTAAATTATAATTATATTCCTTTTAATAGTTTTACATAAACACTTACGCCTAAATAATTTTATTTAATTACGTTTGCATAAAAACTGCTGTCAGCATTTATGTGTTCCGGCATGAAGATAAGATAGCCAGTTCCCCATTGCGTTGGGGAATCTTGGGAAGCCCGCTTCCATCTTCGGCATCATCATCACTTACTATCAGGTGAGATGATGCCAAGGGCTTACCAATTGAGAGTAAAAAAATAGACATTCATTATGCAATACAAAGTCGTTAATAATTCAATAAAATTGTTTTTAATACTCGTAATTTTATTTTATTAACTTTGCATAAAAACTGTTGTAAAACCCTTATATTAAATTTATACAATACAAAATCGTTAATAATTCAATTGTTTTGTAATTAAAATAATATTGCACACGATTTTCAAGTTACGTAACACAAAATGGGTTCGATTCTGCCCAACAGGCACACTGAGATCGGCATTTTAGTAAGTAAAGTATTTAAAAAACGACCCAATTTTAATACCATATTTAGATTTCATGGAATTAACTAAATTTATAAACTAAGGAATATAATTAACGTTAACATTCTCTTTAAGAGTCACGGCAGCAGTAAATTTTAATATTTTCGTTGTTCCTTAAGTGGAGTATTAAAATATCGTAACGCAGGATTCTCAAATACTGGACCTTCTTCTCACGAAACGCAAACATTGATCCTACCTCCTCTTATGCTCCTCCTTACACCAGAATCGTCTTGCTGGACTGGGCAAATAAATTGCGCTGTGTCACTTTTGGACGTCTTCGTTGAAGTTTTTCAAAAAATTCAAAATTCAAAATATTTTTTATTTAAGTAGATGCTGTACGCATACTTTTAAATCGACTTTTTTCTACCTTGTTCAAAGTTCCTACCACTCGGAACTTGTACACTCAACGTTTCGGGAAGTGTTAGCGGAGTGAGAAGAAACGTCGAGCCCAAAAGAAACTCGCCCCAACACATTTTTTGAAAATAGTTTTTGGACAATAGTGAGTCCACGAGAAAACAGGAGTAAAATGCCTTCTTTCAGCTCGTAGCCATGCCAAAAAGGGTATCACGAAATTGTGTACCTATATGTACCAAATTCATGCCAAATTGACATTTCTGATCACCTTTTTTATCTTGAATTTTCCAAAAAAATTACACATGAAACAACAAGCTTTTTTTTGATAGTTAGATATTGCTAGAGACAATTACCTTTTTCTCCTTTTGGCTATACAGGGTATGAAAATCTTTCCTTCAAGTCGTGCTGACTTTTTTATTAGTTGGTATATAGGCACCTTACATGCATAAGGTCGAGGAAATTCTAACGGAGATAAAAAATAATTCTTGTCTTACATGTAACTATTGAAAAATGTGTATTTTTATCCTTAAATTAAGGTACCTATTTGGTAAATTAAGGTAAGGTATGGATTAAGGACCTTAATCCATACCTTTCTACGGGAAGAACACGTAGAATTTCGGGGTCAAAGATTTAAAATGTCAACTGGCTCATGTCATCAGCTGACCGATTCGTATGGAACGATAGCGTCCAAGATATTATCGACAAATCAGTAATGTTGCTAATCAAAAAATCACGAGCGCAGGGTTATGTAAATGTTTCAATGTAAGCTAAAAGGTTACAGACGCATCAGGTATAACTATTTGATCGAGTACCGTCTTCGATTTCAACAGGTGTTTTCTTTACTGGCAACTAATACAATAGGTCAAATTTATTGCATTGTAAAGGCTGATACAATACAGATTTTTAACGAAAGCTTAAGGGGATCGTGTTTTCGAATCTCAGAATCAGATAGAATAACATCCGTGAGCCGAAATACCTATATTTTGAAGTTTACCAGCTAATTGTTTTGTATGGAAACTCCATTGTTTTTAGCAAAAATGGCAGAATTTTGTAACAGTTGTTCAGTTTCATGTGTGAGACCCTATGATGAGAAGCTCACCTTAATATAAAGTATTACTGAACCAAAATTCAAAAGAATTTATTTCTTTACGTATGTACATTCAGCACTCTTATAAACGTAATCGACAAACCCATTTATACCCATATTACATCCGACCTGTTAAAAAATATCTCTAGTAACTGTTTACATGTGGTTTACATGAAGTGTGATTTAACTTGCCCTGCTTTTCCTTAATTGTGTCACAGAAGAAGTGTCCGTGGAGAGGATACTTCCATCGTGCCGGGCTCACATCGGGTCTAGCAGTAACTTTCCACATCTGCGACACCTGCTGAACCGTTCGTTGTAGACGCAAAATGCCAATGAAGACATTAACATTAAATACAACAACAACGTTGTTTTCCTCTATCACACTCAAGGTTGTCTGAAAGAGATTGCTTATAGCAATAAGCCCGGCTACTTGTACATTCCATGATGACTTATTTATTACTGCTTAGATTTTCATACAGTATTATGAGATAAAAGTGTACCTAAATGAATAAATATTTCCTAGGACGAGTAAGGTATGCACTGGACAGTACTTCATATCCTTCACAAGTAGGTAAGTAAATGATTGTAAAATCGTAAAAGTTAATGGAAATTCTTCGCATAATAATTACGTACCAATACGTCGGCCGCTTCTGACACGTTGTGTAGGCAATTTAGAAAATAAATTGGATAGTACAGTCATTAGAATTTACGGAATTCACATACAAACAAGTGGATTCCTTCCTAGGCTGTATAATTTCCTTTCTACAAACAACATTATTACTGTACTTAGCGTACAAGCTCCGCGCGTTGTAGGAAATTTTACTATGTAAAAAAGGAATTATTTACAGGAATGCACATTTACAGCACAAAATCTTTTTAAATAATTGACAGCGTTAAACAGATTATAAACAACCGGCTTCAATCTTCACTTCTAAAATTGTTAAAAGTGCTAAAAAAGTACCAAAACATACAAAAGCTTGAGAAAGCCTTGTAGCTTAGCTATAGGTTTGATCTATGGTTCTCAAAGTTTAGACAGTGGTTAGGTATCAATATTGTAGAAATCGCCAAAGACAAGACTTTTTTTCCTTTTTCTCTAGTATTACGTAGAAAAGTCCCCTATCTAAGAGCAATGTAGTACTCGTTGATGTCTTTTATATGGCGAAACATTTCACTTGACCTATGCTAATAGAGGAAGCGGTTGTAGCTAAGGGCGGCTTACGTGGTCTAAACTTATATACTAAATTATAACTTTTATGACGTCATAGCTCAATATTTTGAACATATACAAAAAAAAGTTTTTGACATTTTATAAAATTAACTTTTATTTTACGTTAAATGAAAAGTGGCTTTAACGGAAAAATGTTATTTAATTTTGAAAGTCTTATATAAGTAAATCTATTTCAAGCGGGTCCTCAATAAAAAAAAACCGATCTCAACCACAGATGGAGATGAAAAATAGCTCCAATGCTAAGAAAGAAGATAGAGGGTGTGAAGAAAGTCGACTGTTTCTACTAAACACAAGTGTTGGTAAACAAACCTACATTCCACTTCCTCGTTTACAGGAAGCTGCGTGGTGGGTCACGTGACGCGTCTCGTCTCTCGTCTAGCCGGCTGCGGCTGTGGCTGCGCGCATGCATCGCGGCTTTCATTTCTGCGCGAGCAAAAACGCGAGAGTTCCGAGTTCGAGACGAGTCGAGAGTAGAGTCGAGAGTGTGCCCGCGGGCGATAGACGGGATATGGCGCGGGCGCAAGGTGTTACGAGAAATGCGATAAATTCATTTATTTGACTGACTCGGTGGCTCAGTGGTTAGTGCTCCTAACTACTGATCCGAGAGTCGTGGGTTCGATCCCCATCCAGAGCAAACATTTTTTAGATGAGCAGACTTGTTTGCTCTGTGTCTGGGTATAACATATCTATATATATATGAATGTATTTAAAAAGTATTTGTGTATGTATATCAGTCTCTGGTTCCCATAGTACAGTACAGGGAATCCTAGTTTGGGGCCAGATAACCGTGTGTGATTTGTTCTGAGATATTTATTTATCCGATAATTAGGTTCGATAACAAATGGCTGGACTGTGTGAAGGATGTTATGAGTATGAAAGGAATGAGCACTGGGATGACAGCAAGAAGAGATTCACGGAAGAAGAAGACATGTTGCGCCAACCCCAATTAATTCAGATCAGGGCAGGAAAATGATGATTTTCCCATTATTAGTTTTACATTTTTAAAAATTTGACAGCATAATACTAATGGGAAGAAAATAGAAAACAAGGCCAACGAAGTCTTAGCAACGGTAAGTCTATTGGGAAGGAAATTCCCAGTAGTTCAACTGGTAGGAATATTTGGTAAAACTATCTATCTATCTATCTATCAGCCGAAAGACGTCCACTGCTGGACAAAGGCCTCCCCCAAGGATTTCCACACCGACCGGTCCTGTGCGGCTCGCATCCAGCGGCTTCCTGCAACCTTTACCAGGTCGTCGGTCCACCGAGTCGGGGGCCTGCCCACACTGCTATACCTACTGGGAACAAAGGTTTCTTCCAAAGAGTCATTCATATACAAGTAAGATGACACTGAAATTCTGCAAGACTTTAGTGACGGTATAGAGTCTAGTTTAGTTAGATAAAAAAAATAAAGAAAGTTAAAATAACTACAGCTTCTTCTACTTGATTCGTTAGTATGAACATTAATTTTTACTTGCTATCTTACTATGTTTGTTTGTGAGGAAAATAATTGATTCTATTTCTTAAGTAGGCAGAGCCTGATCTTAAAGATTGATGGTGCACGATTTTAGTGTCACTCTTGTAGAGAGTATATCTAGCACACTTCCGTTTTGGTCAATCATGTATGTAGATACTTTAACTAGATTCTAGACTAGACTATTTCAAAAACTGGGACCGACCAATGAAAATATTAAGTGGAGTTAGAAAGAAACATAAGATTGAAAATATCTACAAATATTTAAACTGCTGGACGTCTTTCGACTGATGATGTGATGATTTTAACTGAAGTGGTGACATGTGGAACTGGAAATCATTGGTATTTCTTACTGTTTCATAAAAAGTCGAGCAGATGATGGGTGGAGGGGATTTGTTTCAAATTCAAGAAGATTTTCTTGACCTAAAGGCTTTCACAGTTATCGTAACTAGTCTTTAGTTTAGTATTTATAGATAGTATAGAGCGAGCGAAGCAAAAACGGAATTTAATTTGGAACTTTAAAAATACTTACGTTTGCAAGAAATAAAATTCTTTCTTTTTGTTATTTCAAAAGAAATCCTTTTTTTCTAATTTCGAGCGACTGAGTAACAAGCGGCCGTCACTTAACATTACGTGACCAGCAGTATCCATTCAAGAAAGCAAAAACAAGAAGTCAATAAACCCCGCCTTTTAAAACTCATTTTTTATTTCTTATAAAATTAATCGGTTGCATAACTGAACGAGCAGTCCACACGCATGATTGATTGGATAATGATATAGCACAAAAGGTAACAAGATAATCGACGAAACAAGTATCGGTAATTGTTTAGTCGGTACACGGTTAAACAATGCGCCCGCGCACCAAAGAAAGTGAAAGGGCTGAGATTCACCTGCGTGGAAACATCTCAGGTGGAAAGGAGCCGCTGTATTATACGTTATACCAAATATAATAAAGTTTTAGGTTAGGTACCACACCATCGTGTGTGACCTTAGCTAATAGGGTTCTTCTGAACATCTAAATTATGTAAACAATTAAGGTAGAGTTCATTATTTCATCAGCGTCCCCACTGCTGGGGCATGGGTCTTTTCCCACTAAAATGAAAAATCGGGAAATAGTTAAAAATTATAATACTCATAAGTATTCTGTGTCACTCATCAGGGGATTAAGAGGAATCTAACTAAATCGCACACTTTAAAATTCATCAATCAAGACGTTAGTCTACAATCTTTGCTATACAAACAATCGTATGTACATATAGCCGAAATACATTACCCACCCTCCGAGGTGTTTGAGTAAAATACAGCGTGTTATAAAAGTGCGTTTGAAACTTTAAGGGGATACTCAGAATCAAGTATAGAACACAGGAAAAATATTTTAAAAAAATCGATCTGAATTTTTTTTCAGTTGTCCTTACAAATTATTGATTCACTTTCAGATTTAGTATGGGAAGCGGATCTTTTTCAATATTTTTCCTGTATTCTATTCTTGATTCTGAGTAACCCCTTAAAGTTTATAACGCACTGTTGCTGTATGGTCCACGTTGCAAATAACAGTCGACACATAATAGACAAATTAAATTTAATAAAATAATCTGCCACATATGTTTTGCTCACACTAACACTAGTCTTTAGATTTAAGTTACTAACACTACTGTGATCCAAAGTTGGTCGAAAATAAATTTTATTATTATTATAACACTCTGTATTTTACTCAAACACATCGGAAGGTGGGTAATGTATTTCGGGTATATGTACCTTTGTTTGTATGGCAAAGTTTGTTGGGCTTTTTTATTTTGTCCTTGTTACGTGGTAGGAAGAAAGTATCAAGGTTGCATTACGTGGGGGTCTATTTGAGAATTTTGCGATAGGTAACTATAGAAATAGAAATAGAAACTCTTTATTTAATGTAAAAACACAACACCTTAAAGTAAGACATTCGTTCTTAAGCTAAAAATAAATGTAGGTGCTGCATAGTGACACTAAAAAGGTCCCCACTCAGCATTAGTCGTAACAGGCAGGTGCTGCTACAACGCTGGTTTTCTGTGGGGCCTCGGTTAATGTGTGTAAGACAGCAAAACTACGGGACACATTTAAAATACAATTAAAATTGCATGAAGAAATAATAATTTGCGTAGGTATTGAAAGATACAAGCTGATAAAACTAGGCTGTATGTATGTATGTTATAACATAATAGGTACTTACTGTAGACAACATTAAGACAACGAGAAAGCGACTGTAATAGTTACGAGCGTGCGTGAGTGCGTGTGAGTGTGTGTGTGTGAGTGTGTGTGTGTGTGTGTGTGTGTGTGTAAGAATGTGAATCTGTGTTTGTTTGTGTGTGACACTTCTAGCCCTACGATCAGAAGATCTTGGGATCGGTACTAAAAGAAAAAGTTAACTAAAACCTACCACTAAGAAGAGTCACACACAGCATTATATTTGTGACTTTTGAATATGTAAAAGGTGAGCCCTGAGCTACGTATTTGAGTACGGACGACTCCTAACTAGGTGAAATAGGCCGGTTTTCAGAAAATACAGGTGTGAGTTCTGACGTCGCGTGATAAGTTCTCAGTTTGACAGCCAGCATTGTTCCGCTCTGTTTGATAGTTTGTATTGCCCTCATAAGATAGAAAGCCGCAAAGTATACGGAAGCTAAGTATACTTAGCGGTCTTCTTTCTTATGAGTTCAGTGTATCGAACCGCAACACGCCTCAGTTTAAAGGGTATTAAGTTCAACACGAAATCGTCAGAACTGAAACATGCATGAGCTATTAAAAGCAAATTAATGAAGTGAAACGAAGAAATCCATGGCAGAGCTAAAGTCATAGAAATAAATAATAAAATAATGGAAATGGGCAGACTATACAGGGTGTCAAAAAGTGCAAAAAGTATGTTTGAAATTTTAAGGGGTTACTCAGCATCAACTATAGAGAATATAAGAAAAATATTTTAAAAATCCGATATACATAACTTTTTAAGTTTACCATACAAATTCTTGATTCACTATTCAGATTTATCTAGTATGGGAATCTGAAAAAATATTTGAAGAGCGGATTTTTTCAATATTTTTCCTGTATTCTATACTTGATTCTGAGCACTTTTTTAACACCGCATAGAGTTAGCAGTTCTACCGGCATACAGAATGTAAAAAAACACTTCCGGAAGCTTTAACAGGTTTTCTTTATACTTATGAAACTAAAATCTTTTCCCATAGAACCTACCTATACTGAATTGACAAAAAAATTGACTTTCCCAATTAAATTTAATCAGCCAACCAGCCAATTTTCTATAGAGGGTTCAGCCTGTACTGAATATTTTGTAACATATTGCTCATAATGAGGATTCAAAAAGCAAGCCCTTGTGAAATGGGAATCGGAAGGAACCCACAGTAGGTATTCTGAGTAACCCCTTAAAATTTCAAACGCACTTTTTTTAACACCTTGTATATATATTTTTATTTATTATAGGTATATATTTATGGCAGAGGTGGCAAACGAGCAGACGGATCACCTGATGGTAAGCGATAGTAATATTTAGGAGGAGGAGGAGTTTGTTTTAATTTCATTGGATTTTAAATTGTTGACAAATATGTTTATTTATAGGGGCATACCATTGAAACTAAACAATTTTTTCTCAAGAATCCGCTAGAAGACATCTCGAAAAAGAGTTGAACTTTAATAACATGATGCTCATAGCAGATAGCACTTGACATTATAGTGTAGCACAAGATATATAGGGTGACCCTAAATTAGTTCTTGATACGAAAGGCTATGCATGTGCTCATGATAACGAACAACTTTCCCTAAAGAACCCATAGTCAAATCGAAAAAAAAATTTGGACTCTTCATACTAATTTGGCCGGTCAGTTCATCGATTTGTATGGAGACTCAAAATTTTTTTTTGCGATTTGACTATGGGTTTCTTAGGGAAAGTTGTCTGTTATCATGAGCACATTCATAGACTTTCGTATCAAGAACTAATTTAGGGTCACCCTATATATTCGGTAACACGGGAAAGTAAATTAAATATCTGGATCTATATTTACTCAAAAACAAAATACATAACTCGACCGCAACTGTCTTCAAACGTAACCGATTATATCTATGTCTTATTTTGGCTTCGCAAAAGTATAGAACCTCTATTTTCAAATCGGCTAGATTTTATGTGTCTGCAACGTCTAAAAAGAACTACAAACGGGTACATTTTATGTGTCTGCAAAGCCTTAAAAGAACTATAAAAAATATTCTAGAAACGATGAAACTGGAAAACTATGCCTAAAATAGATTCGCGTGACGAAAGTTGATAAAGCACGGAGGCGTCTGCTTTATTGGCAGAGTGTCGAGCTAGGCGCGAACTTCGCCTTGACTTTCGTGGTAGGTACGAGAATGATAAACTGAGGTAACATCATCAATCTAATAAAAGTTACGGGATCGTTACGAAACTGTGACTTCAGACCTTTATTACCTTTTTAGCCGGCTTCATTTATCCTCTTACCGTTAAAAATAAATAATCCGAAAATCACTGAAAAGTTTTTATCAAACATAGCTACCGCTGTGAAACCTGCTTTCTGTACACAAACATCATTCAGTTTTTAATGGAAAATTCGCTCTTTACTCTAATTTAAATTGAACTAGAACCCCATAAAAGCTACCTACAATCCACCTAGCCATTTATGGTACCCATAGTTAAGTGATAAAAATAAACATTTATTATCTTCTAATCAAGACTGTGACTGTGGGCTGTGTCAAGGCGAATGTCTGGCCTTATCGTACATGTGACAAGTTTAGATCAAAGAAGTTTTCATTCAGTTGTCGGAATTGACCAAAGAGGTTGCATTTTAATTAATGTAAAAAACTATGTATTAATCTTAAGTATCACACTTCTCACTATTTAAATATGTTTTAAATATACAAACTAAAAAACAATATAAAAAATTAAAAAATAATAATCCACCAAGAGGCTTCGTTAGTCAAAGAGTCCACCCTTAGACGTTCCAGACGCAAAGGTGCACACATCGCAGCCCAGGCGGAGAGCCACAGCCATCCGCATTGAGTCATTATCAAGAAGGGTGCCTTCACAGGCTGACGTCACAGGCTCGCCGTACTCCCAAACCACCGTGACGGATTGGTAAAGATGCCTGACTCCACTGGCCCTCCCTTAGCCTTACATTCAAGATTGACTCCACCGTACTCATAAGCGTGGAGTCAAAATCGGAAATAGCCTCAGGATAAAGCCAGGTGGGGGCAGTCCTTAACAGATATGAAAAATTTTTGGTTTTCGGACTTTTCCCTTTACTTGTGCTATAAGACATTGCTTCCTGCCAAATTTCATGATTCTAGGTATACGGGAACTATAGGTTTTGATTCCCATGCGAGTGTCCAAATAATCATAATCATAATCATTTTATTGGTAAAGAAATTTTACACGTCATTGTACAATTTTCATATGAATGTCAAAAATAATAAAATAAAAATACAATTAAGTAAACATACAACAATATAATAATATAATAATAATAATATAATAATAACGCATCAAAAACATAAATGTGAAAATGGGAGCCAAGTTCAATATTATGTTATGGTGTGGTTGTCAATTTTACTGAGAAAAGAATTGAGATCTAAATGGATGCCAAGTTCTGTAGATAATCCTGAAATTTATTTATAAGAACGTATAACATTCTTAAGTGAATTTAAAACACAATTTCTTGTTTTTTACTGCTACAACAATGTTTGCTATTTAAAAATATGACTTTCTAAATTTAAATAGTAGAATTATTTACACAAAGCAAATAACTTATGATCTGTTTAACCTCAACTTTGACTTGGCTAGTTTTCAAATACTAGTCTTAAATTTGGTTTATTAACGTATCATCTTTATGTTATACGCAAGTTCTTATTTTTATACAATAAGGTTCTATTCTTCTGAATATTTCATGTGCTGGTAAAAACTAGCCAAGTCAATGATGAGGTTAAACAGATCATAAGTTATTTACTTTGTGTAAATAATTCTACTATTTAAATTTAGAAAGTCATATTTTTAAATAGCAAACATTGTTGTAGCAGTAAAAAACAAGAAATTGTGTTTTAAATTCACTTAAGAATGTTATACGTTCTTATAAATAAATTTCAGGATTATCTACAGAACTTGGCATCCATTTAGATCTCAATTCTTTTCTCAGTAAAATTGACAACCACACCATAACATAATATTGAACTTGGCTCCCATTTTCACATTTATGTTTTTGATGCGATATCATTACTTTTTGTGAGTAGGTACATTTATTAATATTATTTAAAAGTGATTTACTAATAATAAAAAAAACCTGCGCTTACGCTGTCACACCCCGGACACTTCATACCAATTTCGCGCCATTGTTTACTACATAGACATTCATGTTTGTACACATGTAAATGTGTAAAACTTTTAGTGCTTGATCTGATAAGTGTACTTAGTACGACAATTTCCATGTTCTACCGGCAGCTGTAGGAGCCTATGTATTGTGAGTCAGTTTATATTTAAAGCGGCAATGCCAGTAGATGCAGCTACTGCAAGTAATTTGTTCATTCGCTTCGTAACCCAACTTTTAATGGTATTGATATAACTTTTTCCTGTGCCGCCTGTCCTACTAGCAAATTCTCCAAAACTGCAGTTTTGTCCAACAAAGTCTTACAAATTGTTTCGAAAATACGTTTCTGGTCTAACATTTAGACCTTTTATCATTTGTTCGAGCTCATTTTCTGATATGAAATCTTTGGCATTTCTGAAATCTTCCATTGCATTTACAGCTTCAACAGGTCAGAAGTCCAACGGGTTCTCTAGACCGTCATCTTCGTGATCATGTTCCTGTCGATTTCTTTCAATTTCTCCTACTTTTTCTGCAATCATTTCGAATGCTCTCTCTGTATTGTCTAATTTCACTGACATAAGTACATTATCCCTTACTTACTAAATCAACACAAGATATCTCTTCTACTTAGGGCATGGCAGCACCCACCGAATCTTATCATTATCAGTTACAACTCACAACAGTACACCTACTGGCTACTATGTGTAACTGTGCTCTGTTTGAAAGATTTTTTTTTTCTTAAGTTATGTACCTACTGCAGAAGATGTGTTTCACCCCGTAAGGAATCGACCAACCGGTGGCCCGGGATAGAGGGCGGCTTCTGTGAGAAAACTCTTGGTTCAAATTCAACATGGGCAACTTTATATGTATTTATTATATTTTCAGATTATTGTTAGTAATAATGAAATGTTAACATATATTTTTATTGTTTTTATTAAATGAATTAAGTTTATATGTAATAGTTTTTATTTAAATATTTAGTAGCTAGTGCTTTTATTACACAGGTTTTTTATACAATTCCAAAAATCTTTTATTTTTGTTTCGTCTTGCAATTTTCCTGTTTTCCATTTACTAAATTGTATAATATTATCTTTATTTCACCATTACCATAACAACCTCGATAGCTCACTTAATATAGGGGTCGGTCGCACATGTAACGCGCAGGTGCGAGTTCGAGTCCCGCGATAAGTTACTTTTTGAGCCTTTTTTTATTTTTTTAACACATGGTTTTTTTAATTTTTCCATTATCAGTACATGAAATACTAGCCGCACACCAAATTTAAAGCTCGTAGCCTTGCTAGAAGTACCTTAGCTTTTTGATGACGGTGAGTGTGTCTTTAAATCATAAAAATATTGTATTGAAAAAAAAATTTTTCTTCGAAATTCAGTGTTTTCTCATTTTTTCCTTTGCATACACACAATTACCTAGCTTGATGCAAAATTTGAACTTTCTAGGTCATCTGGAAGTGGGTAAGCTTTTTGATCTATATGTCAGTGAGTCAGTCATAAAAATGTCGATTTTCGGACGTTAAAATCTATACCAACCGTTTGAGCTGTGTTTATAAAATTTTGAGTGCTCATTTATCTAGGATGTCTTAATACATAAACCAAATTTGGTGTGTTTATGTTAAATAGATTTTGAGTTATGAAGGTGACAAAAGTGGTTCCAAATGGTTCGTGTAATATTACACACGGAGCTACTCGCCAGTTCTTTTTGACGTGAACTTGGCTGGACACGCTCCGCGTGTCTAGATAATGTCCTAGTTGACCCCGGGTACTAAAATATAGGGGTCCATAACGGTCTTTCGTAAAAAGATGATGGAAAGTGACAATAATGATAATCGCATAGGGTCGCTGCCCGGGGGCCGCCGGGGCGCGTCTGGTCGCGCTAATGCCAGGCGCGGCAGCATGCGAGTTGGCGCATCACGACCGGCCCGAACACCTGGCCGGTCCCTTCCATCATCGCCACCAGTGCGCTTGGCGTCGGCAGGGTCTTCGCAGGCCCAGCAAGCGGCGCCCGCCCCTGGTGGAGTACGCCGCATGAGATGGACTAGGTCACAAAACGAGAACCTCATGCGAGCGTACTACGGTGCGACGGGGGGAGAAACTCGTCGGACAGGGTACCGAGTGAGGATGCACCAAGAGTTTTTGCGCTTGGAGCCAGCTTTGTCTGTCTCGGAGCAAAACCTGTCGGACCGCGTTCGGTACATATTGCGCTCGAACATCTTTAGCGCGGCCGAACTCGAAGGACTTCGACGCGAAATGATTCCGGTCTCAAGATCCTCATTAAATGGGTCGCGACGCTTATCGGCGCATATACCGCAAGTGCATGAACCGCCCACTGGCCCTGCACAAGTACCTAATGAGGATATTGAGACAGAAACGATTTCCCAGGAATTAGAGCAAATCAGGAGCTCACTTGAAGAGGCGATTTAACCGCCTCCGTAGCGTAGTGGCTTGCCGCTCGCTTCACATCAGGAGGTCGCGGGTTCGATTCCCGGCGGGGTCCAACTTTGTGGACTCGGTTTGGTTGGTGGTAGGGCATTTTCTGAGCCCGCCTGGCTAGCTACCACCATCTTATCTAAGTCTTGCCGCCAAACATCAATGTTAACAGCATTGATGTGTTCCGGCACGAAGATAAGATAGCCAGTTCCTCATTGCGTTGGGGACTCTTGGTAAGCCCGCTTCCATCTTCGGCATCATCGTCACTTACCATCAGGTGAGATGATGCCAAGGGCTTACCAATTGAGGGTTTAAAAAAAATATTAAAAAAAAGGAATTCCGCACTCTACCTCATGAGGAGAGGCCGCGGCTTCCACGATTGCCCCTTAGCGTTCGGAATCGGGATGTCATTGAGGCCGTAAATCGCATGCTGCCAGATTACTTGGCGAGTAGCAGCGACCTTGGTGATACAAACTCAATCCTTTTTGGCGGTGCAATGGGGGTCTGCCGATTTGTTGGTGCCAAAATGCCAGAACCGGCTCGCATCTCCACTCCGCGGGGAAAGCCGGCTTGGCAGAAAAGGATTAAGCGTCGTATCGCTAAGGCAAGGGTACTTATTGGCAAACTGATTGCTTTTAGGTCGGGCAACACCAGGCCCCGAGTGATGCGTTTTGTTAGGCTCGCATTTGCAGGATCAGACTTTGATCCTGCGGGACACCATGCAATGCGATTAGTTGCAGAGCGCATTGATGACCTGAAGCAAAGGATAGCTGCGTGGGCAAATCGTATTCGGCGATACTCGGAACGAGTAGACCGGTTTCGTCAGAATCGCCTCTTCATGAGTGATCAAAAGAAATTCTACAGATCTTTGGACCGACCTGCTATGTTGAACAGTGGTGAAAGCCCGGATCACGAGGGATTGGTGGCCTTTTGGCGTAACCTGTGGTCTAGGCCCGTTCAACACAACGAGGAGCGGTGGATGGCTGAGTTGGAGGAGGCAGGTGATGGCATCGAGCCTATGAACCCCGTGACCATTAGTACCGATGATGTGTCGCAAACGGGCCGTAAAGCTCCGAACTGGAAAACTCTAGGAAGCGACGGACTGCACCACTATTGGCTCAAGGGGTTCTATGCTAGTCACGAGACCTTAGCCAGCCAATTCCAGCAAGCACTCGAGCAGTGTCAGGTTCCGAACTTCTTGACTACTGGGATCACTCATTTAGCTCCTAAGTCGAGCAATACCGCTGACCCTAGCCAGTACCGCCCCATTACGTGTCTTTCTACAACATATAAGACACTGACATCCATTCTGAAGGCCAAGATAGACGCGTTCATAGAGGCGAATAACATCATGGCACAACTCAGAATGGTTGTAGGGGCGGCAGTCGCGGTACGAAGGAGCTGCTCCTGATTGACGCGGTCGTGGGCAAATTGGTGAATCGCAATCGACGCAATTTCTCCGCTGCCTGGATTGATTATAAGAAAGCTTTTGACTCGGTTCCCCATTCATGGTTAAAGAGAGTTCTCGAGCTGTACAGGATTGATAGTACAGTTAGAGACTTCCTCAGTACATGTATGGGGCAATGGAGTACGATCCTTAGTCTCCATGGTCAGCGACTGTCGAATGCGGAAGACCGGATTTGGATAAAGAGGGGAATTTTTTAATAACAATAATATCTGGGACCAATCACACACGGTCATCTGGCCCCAAACTAGGATTCCCTGTATCTTGGGAACCAGAGACTGATATACATACACATATACTTTTAAATACATACATATATAGATATAATACACCCAGACTCAGAGCAAACAATTCTGCTCATCATAGAAAAGTTTGCCCTGTGTGGGGATCGAACCCACGACTCTCGGATCAGAGGTCAGGATCGCTAACCACTTAGCCACCGAGTCAGTCCTGCGGCATAAACAGCCGTATCTCTTGATTGCGTTGGCATAGAAGTTTGATTTTTTCACAGATTCAAGGGATTGCAGACCTGAGTATTTGATATAAATTTCAACTTGATACGTCTACGCGTTCCTGAGAAAAAGGGTTGTGACAGACAGACAGACAGAGGGACGGACAGCGGCGAAGTGATCCTATAATAAGGGTTCCTTTCTTCCTTTTGAGGTACGGAACCCTAAAAATATGACAGTTGACAACGATAAATATCTAGTGGCAATTTTTCAACCGACTTCAAAAAAAGGAGGAGGTTCTCAATTCGTCGGTTTTTTTTTTATGTATGTTCACCGATTACTCGAAGATGCCTGAACCGAAAATTCTTTTTTTGTTTGAAAGGGTATACTTCACAGGTGGTCCCATATAAATTTTATCGAAATTGATTCAGCGATTTTTGAGAAAATCAACAAAAACAACAAAATTGGATTTGTTGCGATTGAAGTCGGTTGTTTTTAACGTATTCAGCGTGGTCATTGACCTTGTAGTAATCGTTGATGTCTTTAGTTCGAAGATTTTTTTTTAATGGCCTTTAATGTGTTTAGCCACAATAATTCCGCCAACGTCAACGTAAAAAGAAATATAGATTAAAATAATAGAAAATGCTCGGTTTTCATTTCCTTTTCTTTTTTGTTGAGATTTTCCACCCAGTAAAAAGAGCGCCACCTAAAACAATACAAAAGCAGTTTCAACTAACTACAACAACACAGGACGAACAAAAAGCACAATTATAGGTTATAGAAGGAAATAAGGGAGATTCGCAGAGATGGTTACAATTTTATTTCGAACAATGTTATACCTATATTTAGATAAATATTTTACAAGAGGAGTATTAACTGAGGACAGGATAAACGACATGTTAAGAGGACGCAGGACATCAGGAGGAAGGACATCATAGAGAGAAAAAGAGTAGCGGGGGCAATTAAAGAAAATGTGGTCAATGTTGCCTTCATCTAGGCCGCATTCACATAAAGAGTGATCCCGAATCCGGATTTTGGTGAGGTGTACGGGGGTTTCGGAGATTTATGAAATTGTTGAGATCTCTGATAGGTAGATAACCTAAAAATAAATTCGAGTGATTTGAATTTTAACGCATATAAAGTCGCGGGCATCATCAAACATTAAAAAATAAATAAATGTTTAAGGTAACTTATCATAAATTTATTTATTAATATTTATATGTATATGTAAGGAATGCGGTTAGTCTGTGTATATACCTAACATTTCACTAACGGCCGGTTAGCGATATACAGACATAACTAGGTCTATACGTACAGGGTATACAAAGTCTACTTTCAGAGACTTTCAACATCATCATCAGTCGAAAGACGTCCACTGCTGGACAAACGCCTCCCCCATGGTTTTTCACACCGACCGCAGCCTTTACCAGGTCATCGGTCCACCGAGTGGGTGGCCTGTCTACACTGCGTCTTCCGATGCGCGGTCGCCACTCGAGAACTTCAATGCCCCAACAGCCATCTGTTATACGAGCAATGTGCCCTTTAAAACAACTTTTTGGACACTTTAAAAAGTTGTTTTACTCATGGCTGAACAACTTTTAAACTGAACAACTGAAACTATATTGAATTCGCAAAAAAAATTGACTTAATTAAAAAGATTCAAATCTTTTCGTTATACATATTTTCATTTTACATTGAATTTCATGAAAAATTAACGCTTTTAGATTAACAGCAGAGCCAAAGAAATTGTAATTACGTGTATATGAAACTGTAAGGTGTATTAATAATTTAAACAGGTGCAAGATGTCAATGTTGTAACAACGGCAAGATAAGCATCGTCATAATAAATTTTGTTCTCCTGTATTTAATCAGTGTGGCCATGAAATTATTTGGATCTTTTTGTTTTTGAGTCTTTGCGAGGTTAAAGTCTAACAGAATCTTCTGAAAAAACTTGAAAAACTGTAACTGTAAGAAAATTGGTCTTTCATGTCTCTAAATATATCATGAATTTTTTTATCGAGTTATTGGTAAAGTCCCAATCCGGAAGTTGACTGCTAGTCATCTGGGTACTTTTTATCAATTGTCAAAACATTTTGTTATCAATAAAGAAGTTTCTGTAATTGTGAACTACGGCGTCATTGTTCAATAGAGTAGTTCGCATACTAATTATATTTTTATATATAAATAATTTTATACAGGTGTTAAAAAAGTGCGTTTGAAATTTTAAGGGGTTACTCAGAATACAGGAAAAATATTTAAAAAATCCGCTCTGCAATTTTTTTTCAGTTTTACATACAAATTCTTGATTCACTATTCAGATTTAGTACGGGAAACTGAAAAAAATTTATGAAGATCGGATTTTTTAAATATTTTTCCTGTATTCTATACTTGATTCTGAGTAACCCCTTAAAATTTTAAACGCACTTTTTTAACACCCTGTATTTTAAATATTATAAAAATATAAAACCGCTCCCGGAATCTTTAACAGAGGAAAATACTAGATTTTTCGAAAAAGAAATGAATTCGCAAAAAGAAAATTGTTCTTTTCACACAAATTGACCTGAAATCTGAAAATTTTGTATTAAGAGTTCAAAAAATATTATTACACATTGTATTTACCGACATGCGAAGCAACTATGTTGCAACTATGTTACTGATAATATTCTATTTCTTCATTTAAAACACTATATAAAGATAAAATGAAATTAACACAAAATTATTTAGTACCTGACTGATCAAAAAGTGAACGAAATTGCTATAAACAAAAATAACATGTTATTTTCAAAATTTCACTTGCGTAACCATAACAGCAGTATGTACCTATCATTACACGGATTGTCTGCTCTATAATGATATACAATACAATACAATAAAAGTCTTGCGTCATACAATACATCTTTTGTTGCCGTATATCGATTTGTACAGCTTTGTTACGCCTTTTCAAGGCATGAGCTGCAAACATATACGTCAATTTGTCAATAGACAGGTCATTAAGGTTATTGGATCATACAAAATTGCAATATCTAGATGATAATGTTATTGTTTCACAAAATTTACGGTTTTGTCACTTACGTCATTTCAGCGTTATTACGCTATCTTTGGGTGGCGGTGGACACAAGATGTGGTGGTTACGCTAAATATTTTATGTCATAATAAATTTAATTTATTTGTGTGTGTTGTTTGCATAACAATGCTCTTTCAGTTGCTGATATAAGTTTAGAAATTACGTAAATCTGACTAATTAGTACCCATAAAGAGAAATTTAAAGCTTTTTGATGCTAATTTTATATTTTGGTGTCTAGGAAAGAGAGAAAATTAAAATGTTCGCTGATGAAAAAAAATAAAAAACAAAATAAGTCATAGGGAAATAACTGAGATGAAAAAACTGATTTGGCTGGTTGCCGGGACTTTGTACCGAGCAGACGTCTGTTGAGTTATTTTTCAATTATTTCCGTTTTAGAGTAGTTTCAACGTTATTTTTGTGATGGGGAAATAGCTGTGATTCAGATTCAGAGATAAGCGGTCATAAGAGGAGGATTAATTCGGGAGACAGCTCCGTTTTCCGAGTTCCAGCAGCAAACCACCACGTGGAGCGTCTTTAAGTGCCCATCACCCTTAGAGCCGTGCCTTTCACTTGACATTGGCGTTTCGCCATTTTTTATTTATTGAAGATTCTCCCATTTTTCACTCGACATTGGCAAAATCACGCTCAGTATGAGATGTGGAATGTCAAATAGAAAAATAGAATAGAAAACTGATTTACTTTTCCCACGGAACAATAATCTATTCGTTAAAAAAATTCGGACTTCTTATTCATTGGTATATGTTAAAATTTTCCTTTATCCATCTTCTATGGAATATTCCCAGTGAGGCACTCAAGCGCATCTTTTCTGTAACTCGCGTGATTTAATCCGCACCCGGCACGTTGTAGAACCCAGCTTGTTTGGTGACATAGCATTTTTGAAGCTCACCTGACTAGCCACTACCATCTTAATTAAGTCTTGTCGCCAAACATCTATGTTAACGGCATTTTGTTTTCTGATATGGAGAAAAGACTGCGTGGGAGAATCTTGCTGAGCTCGCTTCCAGCTATCAGCATCATCGTCACCTACCATCAAATGAGATGATGCCAAGTACTTACCAATTGGACGAAAAAATATATTGGACATTGGCATGCAACTGTCTTGCATTTGGATACAATAGCGTGTGCACGCGATAGAAGATGCCTCTGCAATTAATGTTAACACTGATCCATAGCGACAACGTCACGGCAATAACGTGTTACACCTACTTATTTTCATTTTCTTCAGTTATTGGCTCACTTTCATTATTTTTATTACGAATTATATTTATTTTTTATTTTACCCCGAGATGGGGAAGGCAAAGGATCAGTCAGAGCTATACAGCCTAGTCTGTTGAAAATCTTCTATCGTATTTTAAGGTCAAAAGCCATTTCTTCCGTATTTCTTCGTCTTCATAGAAAAATTAAGTTAATAATAATAAAGCATTTTATTAAGGACAACAAAATGATCCACTTTTGTTAGTAAAAACTTACACGCTAAAGGTTAGTAATAAATAGTGTAAGAATTGTACTAATATTAGTGCGTCATGTACTTATGAGGCGTCTCCTGCGGATAATGAATCCGCATAAGATGCCTCAGCACTGGCGCCTTCGGGTCTTCGGCCACGACTCTCAGGATGGTGTTGTCACTCTCTCGAGTTCTCCTTACCAAGGATGCTACCATGGGCGTAGCTAGGGGGGGAGCAGGGGGGGCCTGGCCCCCCTAGATTTCTCCTGGCCCCCCCTAGAAACCCTAGAAAAATTAACAGTACACATGAAATAATATTGTTTATTTTTATTATATTTTAATCACAAAACTACGATAAAGTTTCTAAGAACGGTAGATACCTACACCTACATACTATCACCTCTGCTAAGACTGGATTGCTGTGATATTGCATGTGTGCGGCTGCTGGCCCCCCCTAGAAAAAATCCCTAGCTACGCCAATGGATGCTACCTTCTTTCTAATGATTGCATAACGCCATTTCTTTCGTCTTTAAACCTTTTCTTCAGCAAAATGATAGCACTTTTGATGAATATTTCATGGACTTCTTGAGAGAACTCGACACACAGTCTACACACTTTTATTTCATTATCCTACATTATAGACACTTAAATGGCACTTTATTGAACAATACACTATCAATATTATGCATTAAAAACCACGATATCTATTTTTTCGGATAATAAAAGAAAACTGACAAACTCTTGCTACGAGTTCCCGCCATAAAGTCTTATTACGAATTATGAGAAATAAATTGTGAAACCCACAGATAAAACAATTTTCAGGCGTTTGAGTAAAACCAGCTAAAATATAACACTCCTTTTTTCGGGCAGTTCTGTAAAAAGATGCGTTTTGAAGACTGTCAATCTATGCATCCCGTACCTAGATAAAATTTACCTGAGCCTGTCCCTTTTATATTTAATATTTACTGTAGGTTATCCTGCTATCAAGGTATAAGTCTCTCAGATACGTTTTGGAACGAAACCTAAGTTAGGGTTTTCATAGACAGTATGGGTTACTGGATTCGATTATGAATAGAATAAAATAGAATAATATTTTATTGCTTTTTCTGTAGTACATAGTGGCAGATAACATGGCCGATTTTTCCAGATACCCAACGGGCATGCAACGCAATGTTCAATCTTAAGGAAATACATTAAGATTATCATTATTAATTAGTTAAACCTTAAACTAAAATATTCATTTAAATTATAGAAGACATTTTCTAACAACCATGTTTTCAAATTTCTTTTGAATTTTATGCTAGCTGTGGTTTCCACTTGATAGACCCATCCTTTCTAAGCTGTATATTAAATCTTTAATCGCGAGAGTTTTAACATGTTGGATGCATTCCTAATTAAATGCATAATGAATGGCGCTGCGATAATTGCTTATTAATTACACATAATGATATTTTTGCCGATTAAAAGTGACCAATTATTCTTAAGATTTGTCAGAAACGCACGAATAGATCAACAACGTATTATTGATAGCAAATTGCAACGCCGGCCAAACAATAAAAATTATACAATGGTTTGAAATAAAAACTTCAACAGTTTTCTCATGAGTTAAGCTAGTGGATTTCCCATTTTATGTAAGTGACTCTGTGTTGATGTTCGATACTATTTTTCTCGTTTTAGCGTCGGGTGACTGCTAATCATGAGTTAGGGTAGACCGGGGCGAATCGGATCACAATTAGAAATAAATAGATACTTTAAAAATCCGGGCTAGACTGACCGTTGTCATAGCAACACGACATATAATGTCGCTATGACAACAGTCAGTCTAGCGCGGTATTTAAAATATTTATTTATTTCTAATTGTGATCCGATTCACCCCGTGATCCGATTCGCCCCGTGATCCGATTCGCCCCGGTCTACCCTACTTTTTATGAAATGTCAAAAATGACATGTTGAAATAGTAAACGATGACGTCATTTAGTAGGACTCGATTTGTTTGGTGGTAGGACATTTTCTGAGACCGCCTGGCTAGCTACCACCATCTGCTCAAATAAAAATCGCACATGTTACGAAAATCCCAAAGTCTGTAAGTTTTTCTACAATATCAGTAAAAGAGCTATTTCGTGATCCATGATTCATTTTTGATGTAAAGTGCACTAAAGTGGATTATCAATTAAGATCCTGTATTTATTATATTAAACTTAGCAATTATTTTCAAAACTAGCAAAATGCCAATTTATTGATGACCTAACCACAACCTCATAAACGTCGCGTCGCCTTAATAGTTAAATTAATTATCAATACTTAAAATTACTGTATATACCTAAACTGTATATACCGAAAAGTGAAAAACTCCATTAAAAATCCAAATCGATCGAGGTGATTTTCCGAAGATTCTTCTGAGAATCCACGAAAATGTCGCTCTGGTCCGGACTAAACCGTTCTGTATTCAAGAGGACGTCTACCTTTTTCCTCGCCATCACCGTAGGAGCGTTTTTCTTTGAGCGCACCTTCGACTTGGTCTCTGTGTCGGTCAAGTCAAAGTCAAAGTCAAAATATTTTTTATTTAAGTAGATGCTGTACGCATACTTTTAAATCGTCTTTTTTTCTACCTAGTACAAAGTTCCTACCACGCGGAACTTGTACACTCAACGTTTCGGGAGCATAAACAGAGGAAAACTATGGAAAGATGTGAAGGACCGTGTGGCAAGTGGAGGTGGCGCTGACGAAGAATAAACTTGAACATGAAGTTGTTTTATGAAATCTAATGATTATGTTAGATTAATGATTAAACATTAAACAAGAAACTTATGATAAAGAATAAGACTGGTTAAGAGACATTAAGTAAACACTTACTTTAAACAGTTTTCTCTTATGATTTAAACTGCGGTTCACATCCATACTAAGTTTAAAAACTAGTGGTACGGATGTCTACCACATGAAGGTTGTTTACATTTATTTAAATAACTAAAGATAGTCTAAGCTGGAGGGTCCTTATATACATTTGAGTAAAGAACCCTAAACTAACTAACCGCAATAGAGCACACAGGTTCAATAGTTAACTTAACAAAATCAAACAAACCAAAGATGACTTTGCATAATAATATGTGGGATTGACCGGAAGTAAATTGAATGGGAACCGGAAATGCTTTCAATGGATCGATTCAAGCATACAAACTCTTTATGGGAAATTGACGCGACCTTGAATTTGGTTTATCGACCTGAATTGTTACTGATGATGATGAGCAGAATTTCGTAGGTATGTATCTCTTCCATATGTATATCTGTGATCTGTGTAATACAATATTTTTGTTTGCCGATACGCGCGCGCCCATAGAGTCTGGCCAATGAAAGCTGTCCACAAGAAAAGCGGCAATTTAAAAAAAAAAACTGCTGTTAACAGCGACTATATACTGAATAAACGCAGTTGATACTAGAAATATATTGTCCATAAAAACGAATATTTTTGTGGTCAAAAATTGTGGTAAGCTTTCATTGGCCATACTCTAGTTTTTATGACTTTCGTTGAGGGTGCGCTCGAGAACACGGAAATTATTTCTTCAGGAAAAAAACTATTTTGTTTTGCTCCCTTCCCTACTCTCTATATAAGCTCTTTTTCAAACAATTAAACTGGTTGAACTTATAGCAATAAATAGCATTACTATGTCTAGTTGCTCCTTTTTTTGGGTTTCCTATGCGATACGTATTGTAAAGATCCCTTAATGCATTCCAACTCCTTCTTACCCGGTTTTTGTATCAATTTTATTTACTATTTAATACATAATTAGGCCAATAAACTAATCAATAATTAAATTTCAATCTGTTTCGATCACTTCCACATATAACGCAATCTCTGAGATGCTGGTTACGGCGCGGGCGCAGTGTTTGTTAAAATAAAAATTTAATTACCTTACGTAAAACCTTTCACCGCAAACTTACATATTATTATTATTATTACTAACCGCATTATGTATAACTAGTGTGTATCTAATTAGGTTAATAGAAGTATTTATATTAATTATAATACGTTATTTTTGGTCGCAGTCACTACTGATTTCTGTTATTTCTGAGTCTTTTTTGTATTGTATCTGGATTGGATAGGTTTAGCTTAGAATAGCAATTTAGATCTGTTTCTGTAAAGTCCGTACATGAGTTGGTAAATGTAAGGTTATACAAATAAGGTGTTTTCTTAGTAGTTTTACTAGATTTCGTCGGAAATTTACTTTCAATGCATGACACAACTATTCGAGATACCTGAAAAGTAAAAAAATACAAATTGAAGTATTTTTTAGCAATGGCGGTATAAAGGAAAACTATCTAAAGGTAGAGATTTTAAATAAAATAAAAAAGTGACAATATCTCCTAAAACTAAGAAACTTTTACTAAGGTCATCTTTATTTTATCTGACAGATCTAAGGCTAACCTATCTTCCGTGTTACTCTGACCTGGTATTTTTGAGACATCCTGTATGTACATATTATAGGTTAGTTACCAAAGACTATGGTAACTCTTATGTACCTTAAATCTTAGTATTAGCCGCAGTTTAGGCTGTTATCTAAGGACAAATCACATGCGGTCATCACAAATATATGTTTGAATACAAAAATATAGGAAAGTAATAATATATGCCGTGACATATAAACTAAACAACTTTCTAACTTTGCCTAAAAATCACGTTAACTATATAGGTTAGGTGAAACTTAGGTTAACTGAAAATAGTGAGCTCCTCTTAGTTAGATACAATTAAGAGTAAGTATATCATAATGACAATATAGTAATTCAATTAAAATTACTTACATGTAAAGAATCTCTGTATTAAAAAGCGAAGGTAGTATTATATCACCGCAATAGAATATACATTTCCTTACCTGTAACAATAAATTATATTTTAAAAATAAAAACAAATTGCCCAATCTCTTTGATTACCTCTTTTTTATTTTAAAAACTAATATCGTCCTCAGTTCTAGGGCAGAGATAAGGGAAAAGGGCACGGGTCTCTTTAACTTCGTATTCGGGAAGATTAGGTCATAGGTCATACCATACTCCACACAAGTCATGAGTGGTGAAAATTGTGGGGCTAGTGGCCAACCCCAGTTTTTTTTTTTTTAATAAGCCGTCTTTAATGGTCCTGATACATATTATTATTCACCGGTACTAATGACTGAGCGTGATTTGAGAAGCAACGAAAGAGTCGAGAAATACCGCTTACAGTCAAACCCATCCGGGCAATGACCATGTCTGTAGTCAGTCGGCTTCCGTATTAACCTACTATTGTACTTCCCCTGACTTAAAAGTCGAATAACTTGAAAACCAATTAATCGATTGTTATAATACATAGATAAAAATAACTGTATTTAAAACTGCTTTCAACCAAACATATATCACATTA
Organism: Coleophora deauratella; assembly: GCA_958295455.1. Lineage (NCBI taxonomy): Eukaryota > Metazoa > Arthropoda > Insecta > Lepidoptera > Coleophoridae > Coleophora > Coleophora deauratella. The sequence goes on along the minus strand of OY282409.1, from coordinate 2,734,864 downwards.
TAATCGGTACACCTATTTAAGAGCCACACACAGAGGTATAAAACAGATTGAAATCCCTAACGAAATATCGCTTTTTCAATAACAAGTTATAAATACTTACATAAATATCAAATGTTGTTTAATTTCGCGGTGAACGTCCTTGACATTGGTCACTGCGCAAAAACACACACATGCACACATAATATTAAACACTTTATTAAGGCCCCATGTGGCCCCATCTACCTTACCATATGCAAATGTCAGTTCTACCTGGGTTCTACATACTACAGTATGTTAGAAAAAGCCGCAAATAGATACCTTCCTAATAGGGATAAATAATCTGAGGTCACTACTACAAAATCTATCAAGTCGTTTAAGCCACACCAGTCGACTCGACTAACAAACTAACAAACATATAGTAACCCGAATAACATAACCCCTTTATGTAGTAGTCTGATAAAAATGTGTTGAAGCGAGTTTCTTTTGGGCTCGAACGTTTCTTCTCGCTTCGCAAACACTTCCCGAAACGTTGAGTGTACAAGTCCCGAGTGGTAGGGACTTTGTACTAGGTAGAAAAAAAATATTGATGATTTAAAAGCATGTGTAAGCATCTACTTAAATAAAAATAAAACATTTTTAGTTTTAATGAAAACAAATATTATTATTCGAAATACAAAAAAAACAATTGGGAGCTTTTCGAGGTTAATATAATTTTTTTTTTAATGTTTATGTTTTTATTTTCCTGTTTTGTTGTGCAATAAAGTGTTTTAATTAATTAATTCATTCATTAATATTTTAGTCTACCTAACATGAAGTTACTTGAACCAAAGTTGCGTCAAAATTGGTAGAGCAAGACCTTATTGCAATTTGAATATTACTCACTTTTTTTTTCTATTGATTGTTTAAGTTTATGAGTCCCAAAAAAAACCTTTAGTTCATTTGAATGGACCCTAAATACAAATACTTACAGGTTTTAACAAATATGTGTGAAGAACCCAAATAAAAGAGGCCGACTGAAAATCAGCGCTGCAGGAAACTGCAGTATGCGCTGAGTTCGGAACGCACCTGCCTGGTTATTAAAAGTTTAAAGGTTCAATGTAATTTCCTACTGTCTGTTCTTTTTTGTGTACTGTGTTCTTTGTTCTTGTTTTCTCTTCCGAAATTGTATTTCTGTTTCTAACCTGTTCAGTAAATGTGTCGTATAAGTGAATAAATGTTATATTTATCTATCTAACTATCTATTGGACTATTCATACAAATTGACTAGCTGTTTGATCAATTTTGTATGGAGATTCCAAATTGCATTTTGCGATTTAAAATCTTAGATAGGCAGTTGTTTAGTATGACAACAAGAAGCCCCAACTGACGGCTCCTACACATATTTTTTACACTCTGTATAAGGTACAGCATCGTGTGCCTATACATAAATGATGTTTACTTTGATGATCATATCATAACATTATGTCATCAACATAACAGACGGCACTCCCTGTTTTTACCCATCCCATCTTCGTTTCAAGCCATAATAGTGCTAAAATCGTTTTAAAGATCTATTTGCATAGGTACCTCAAAAATTGGATTTCAAAGGAAAACATAATGCGGAAACTTGCACATCTGATTACTAGATTTGTATGATAGATAAGATTATGCGTTGCATACGTCCGTAAGTTTAAATCTGTTTATTTGTTTCCTCTTGACACTTTCATGAAACTTGGCGTACACGTGTCATGTATGAAGGACGTAATCTAACTTTTATCCCGGGTTTCCGACTCGAGGTTTCTTCTAGCTTCGCTAACTCCTCCCGAAACATTGAGCGTACAAGTTCTGCGCGGTAGGCACTTTGTCTGTCTAAATATCTATCTAATTATCCCACTTCTGGGTGTGGGCTCTTCTTGTACATTCCATTTGTCTCGGTCCCTCGCTAATCTCGCCCAGCAATGTCCAGCAACGCATCCGACTATCTGACAGCTGGTCTACCTACTGATTTTCGTCCTGTCTTGGTTACCACTATGTTAAAACCCCTAGACCATATCCCATCTGGACTTTGTACTAGGTAAAAAGAAATGACGATTTAAAAGAATGTTTAAAACAAGTACATACTTAAATAAAAAGCAGTCTGAATTTGAATTAGAGCTCGATTCACCTTCACCTAAGAGATTGCCATCCATGGGATAGCTAAAATTATGAATTATTGCACATCAACATCAAAAGGGCTAGTAAGAAAGCAAGAATTATATTAATATTAATTTTATAATTGTTATGTATTTATAGTAATTGTATATTTTTAAATGTATTGTATTTTATATATTTCTATGGGCCCTGTGCCTGAAATAAACAGATAAATAATAATAAACAAATAATAATAATAATATTTGTTATCTTTAGCATCTTCGCTTCGCTTATCATATCACTAAGTTATAATGATAACATGATTATGATAAAATTATTGGAAGAAAAAGTATAAAAGTATGTAACTTAAGTACATTGTGAAATAGGATTTTTAAATATGACTGCGCACGTAAGTTAAGTCACGATTTCGAAGATAACAATAAAGCAATAATTGTTCAATCAAACATGAAATGTGTAAAGATGGTATTTATTTATTTATATCTGTGATATAACCTGCGCTTACGTCGATCCTACTTTGGTCAAGTAAATACATTAATGTACCCATACCATATATCTCATCTCACTAATATTATAAATGCGAAAGTATGGATGTTTATTTATTTGTTTAATTGTTTGTGAGTTTATTTGTTTGTTTGTTTGTTCCGCTTTTACGCCAAAACTACTTAACAGATTTGGATGAAATTTGGTAGGTAGATAGACAAAACACTCGGCTAACGCATAGGATCGTTTAGCCCGGAAAACTTATGGATTCCCGGAGGAATGCATAAAAACTCAAAATTTCCACTTCGTCACTAGATGTCGCTACCTTAACATTTTCTGAATTCAAATTCTGTCGTCCACGCAGATGAAGTCGCGGGCGGAAGCTAGTAGACAGATAAATAAAAAACATAGTTAGTAAGGGTCCTTATGAAATACCTGAAAAAAAACACGGGTTCTTCTCATGAAACTTTTCCAAAGGAACCGATACTCAATTCGCAAAATTTTTTTGCTCTCTCTCATAGTAAGATAGTTGACCAACTGATCTGCCAATTTAGTATGAAAAATATCCAAAAAAAAAAAATTGCGAATTATTAATTACAGGCTCCTTGGGGAAAGTTGTTGAGTTTCATGAGTGAAAGCTACTGTGATTTTTTTTTCTGGTATTTTAGAATACTTGCCTTACTAGCTTTTAACCGTGGCTTCCCCCGATTAGTTATAGTTTAAAATATGACTGTCGTTGAGGTTGCGCAGTGCGCGAGTCACTCTGAAGCATGGAATTCAGTTTTTCGGTATTATTCAGGGTTTAAGCCGAGTGCCAAATTGCATCTAGATCCGTTCAGCCACTTGCGTGATTGAGTAACAAACAAAAATATTCAAACTTTATATTTGTAAAATTATTAGGATTATGTAACATCAATTTCTACTGCTTAACTAAAAAGTATATGAAACCTTCAGTCTGCACATTTGATTACAATATGTGTACGATAGTCGCTTTAAACATGTTTGTAGGTTGGTAGTATTGCGTGTAAACTTAATACCTTCCACGTGACCACAGATAATACTAAATGCAGCATTACTGCCGCGCTTAACATAAGAGCAGTAAGTCTGTGAAACACATTTTCGACTTTTCATTTTTGCATTTTCCGAATTGTTTCCTTAGATTATTGTAAACACAATTTTTGAAATGTGTAGCTCAGATTCTGTATTTTTATACTGCGTTATCATTTATCTGTCTTATTTATTTTTTCTTACATAATTAAACGACGAAATGGGTGAAGTTACTGATTTTAAAAATACACTTACTGCTCTTATCGTAAGCACGGCAGATTGGACCATGTAACAATTACTTACTCTATGAACAGGTACTGCTCTACTATGCCTACGCCTTGGTGATTTATCTGGCAAAAGTCTGTCACTTTCACACTTAAGACATTTTTTTTTATTGTATTGTATTATCAAAAAAACAAGTTTACAATTAATTATAATATACACTGTACGTTCCAAAAACCACCGAGGTTTAATAGGAACGTTGTTCAGCTGGTTATAAAGTATAGAACAGCATCTCGAAATGTGCTTATCGGGTGCCCTTTGTATCGCATAAAATTTTATGTCATAATTGCCTATGGCATAACAAGTAAGGCCTGAAGGCCTGTAAGCCCTGAAATCATCACCTAGAAATGCCAAAATATTGCTAGAAGAAAATGTCAGTACTTGCGATCAAAAATTCTCTTTTAAAGAAATTGAACCAGATACTATTGTCAAAACCTTTAAATCTCTTAAAGTGAAAAAAACCGAGGACCTTTGGGGACTTTCAGTAAGTTTAATCGGAAATGTTATTGGTACTTTAGCTCCATATTTAGCTTGTCTTTTTAATATTAGCATTGATAATGGCGTTTTTCCAGACCTCATGAAATTTAGTAAGGTCATACCCCTTTATAAGTCTGGCAACAAAACTGACCCGGGAAACTACAGACCAGTTTCTGTGTTACCCGTTCTTAGTAAAATTTTTGAAAAAGTAATGCTAAATCAATTGATACAACATTTTAACGATAATAACCTCCTGCATAACCAACAATTTGGTTTCACAAAAGGTCGGTGTACAACTGATGCAGGAGTAGCACTTATTCGCAATATCTATGATGCTTTTGAGGATTCACAGAATGCAATAGGAGTATTTTGTGATTTATCTAAAGCATTTGACTGTGTTGAACATCAAACACTACTAATGAAATTAAGGCATTACGGTGTAGAAGACGGGGCTCTCAGTCTTCTAAACTCATACCTTAGCAACCGAACACAAAAAGTTCAAATAAATGGCATCAATTCTTCCGGCTCTAAAGTGATAATGGGGGTACCCCAGGGATCAATATTAGGTCCTTTCCTTTTTCTTGCGTATATTAATGATTTGCCGTTTATGGTTCAAAATTTCGCAAATATAGTGTTGTTCGCAGATGATACTTCTCTTATTTTTAAAGTTGATAGAAAATCAAACAAAACTGATGAAGTAAACAACACTCTTTCAAAGATACTCAACTGGTTCACTGTAAACAATCTACTTTTAAATGCTAAAAAAACCAAATGTATAAAATTCGCATTACCAAACGTTAGAAATATTGACGCTAGTGTAATCATAGATAGTAATGAATTGGAATTTGTCAATAGTACGGTTTTCCTCGGTATAACTTTAGATGCTACATTGCAATGGGGTCCACATATAGAAACTTTAGCGGGAAAGCTTAGTTCAGCTGCTTATGCCGTAAAAAAAATTAGGCAGTTAACAGATGTAGACACTGCACGGCTAGTATATTTTAGTTATTTCCACAGTATTATGTCTTACGGAATTTTACTTTGGGGACATGCAGCTGATATTGAAACTATTTTCGTTTTACAAAAAAGGGCAATCCGCGCAATCTATCAGATGCGATCCCGCGAGTCGTTGAGGGATAAGTTTAAGGAAATTAATATTTTAACGGTTGCTAGTCAATTCATATATGAGAGCATTATGTACGTCCGCAAGAATCTACATTTGTTTCGTAAAAACAGTGACAGGCATGATTTAAACTTAAGGAATATAAATAACATTGATATTGCCTATTCGAGACTGAGCAAAGTTAAAAAGTCGTTTGTGGGGCAATCTGTACGATTCTATAATAAAATACCAGAACATGTAACAAATCTGCCTGAAAACAAATTCAAAACGCATGTAAAAAAATGTCTGTGCTCAAAAGGTTATTACAAGATAATAGATTATGTGAATGACAAAGACATTTGGAAATGTATTGCTCTTCCTGATAACTGTATTATTGATAACAAACATTGTATTAGTAATTAAGTATTATTTTAAAAAATGTGTTGAAGCGAGTTTCTTTTGGGCTCGACGTTTCTTCTCGCTTCGGAAACACTTCCCGAAACGTTGAGTGTACAAGTTCCGCGTGGTAGGAACTTTGTACTAGGTAGAAAAAAAGACGATTTAAAAGTATGTGCAAAACATCTACTTAAATAAAAAACATTTTGATTTTGATTTTGATTTTTTGATTTTGAGGCATAAAAATCTTGCGCAGAAATATAAATCTGCCTAATCGTAATTCTGCATAATTATTATTCCCCCTAAACTTTGAAAGTAATAAACAATAATGTCCTAAATTAGGAATGACTAAACAATAATTGTCCTAATTGAAAACTGCATATATATACTTTTGACTAAATAATAAATGACCTAAATAGTAATTGACATAACTGTAAAGTTCATAATTTTAATTAGGCCTAAATATTAAAAGCCCTAATTACACGGAACACGGAAGTCCTAAACTAATGCTGGAGCGAGCGAAGCGAGCTCGGGAATTCGGAGCACCCCGACACGGTTAATTTAGGTTCGGAGACTGTGAGGCAGAGGCGAGCTTGCTCGCCTCCCCTCACAGTCGCAGTGTTAGGTTTGATTGATAAAACATCCACAGATCGACTGCTTGCTTGCATGCTTGGTTGCTTGCATGCTTGCTTGCTTGCATGCTTGCATGCTTCCTTGCTTGTTTGCCTGTTTGCGTGCTTGCATACTTGATTGAACATGCTTGCTTGCTTGCATGCTTGCTTGCTTGCATGCTTGCTTGCTTGCGTGCTTGCATACTTGATTATCATGTAAAAACATTCTCACTACAATACTACCACACACAGCAAGGCATCGATACAATAACAGTGAGAAAGAAACATAGATAGGTACATGCATGCATAGCTGGGAGCTGGGGTGGGGTACGGTACGCATTTATGGTTTGCTAATAACCAGTTACAGAGTGACAAAAATTTACAACAGGCGGTTTCATTGTCAGGGTAATAAATTACTTTCAAATATACAATTTTTGAACCAAATCTGAACAGAATCTTCTTGAAGGTTTGGAACCGCATCCAAATCTGTCCACCCGTTCTTTTTCTTACGGAGCTACGACGTAACAGATCGAAAAGCATCTGTTATTAGGCAAAATAAAAACGATTATAAAAAACAAGAACCTACCACAAAACGAGTATACATTCATCCTTGATTCATATAAAATAAAAATGTGAAGAATTTCAATATCATTTGTAACGCGATATCCCTCTATAATGGTGTTGCGATATAATGTGCAGACGTGTGATAGTGCAGTTCGTTTTTACCTGGATTGCTCTCTTTTGATTGCATTCACTGGATATGCCTAAAAACTGGGATGCCTTTGGAATACCAAAGCTTATTGGAAAATCCATCTATGTAGGTATATACGCCACCTTTTTCAGTGAAAGTTTATTTATATATACACTATTTTGTATATATCAGTTAGGTAATTCACCTGACGAACAAATGATATGATATGTGAAAATGCGCCTTTACTTCTTAGATTTACTAAAATGTTAGCAAATATTTTTAAACACATTTACAACAAAAAAAAACGAGAAGAAAAAACACTTGAGTAATACATATTTTTCCAGAGCATAATTATTGAGCATATCTTAAGTAAATACTGCGCAGGACATTACAAAACTTTCGAATCAATCAGTTTTTTATTACATAAACTGTCATAAACTAAATAATCATCTATTTGGTTCTGTAACATCCTCTACCATCAACTTTCGCTTAGGCATCTCATCGCAACGAGGAAAAGTCTATATTTTACTATACAAACTCATCAATCATAAGGCTTTGAGATTCCATAACCGACAAGGAGTAAAGATATAACGCAATGTTATGGTTTTCTTATGTCTACAATTGGTAAACTAAACCCTTGGTATCATCTCACCTTTCTCACCTACAAACAACCTTTTGTGCCTTTTGGATTTCCCCTTTCTTTTCTTTAATGATAATTATTTTTTGCTTTATTTTTTTACTACTTTATGGCATCTACTTTATCGCACCATTTACAGAAATAAGGGACTCGCCACACTCGCTTGACGTCACTCACATCCTTCGGCTCGTAAGGCCCCATCCGACATTATTATAAATATACTCATGGACAAAAAAATCGACTCAAAGTTTCATGCACGAATTTGGAAAATTAACTCAATCTAGCAAAATAAAACTAAACCAAAAGTTTAAAAACTGTGCGTTTACTGTTTATGATTTTATTTTGATAGTTTTTGCTTTTAGTGTTTAGCAGTTTTGTAGACTGAGTTATTTTTTCAAAAGTCGAGCAACAAATCTTGAGTCGATTTTTTAGTCCACCAGTGTATGTCTTTTGCTCTCTTATTACAAGGAAATGAAACATTGGCATAAAACGTTACTTACATATTAATGTGGCAAAATGGTTCGTCTGGAGATGCCATCTCCATTCTTAATGCTCTAAGTTATTAAACCATTATTTGAACTTCTATCGCTTAAGATGTGCCTACTTAACGACAGCTAGGTAGGTGCTCGCTTATTGGATGTCTCTCTCAGAGTTAATTAACTTTCTACACTGACAAACGGCGGTACTACACACGTAGTTAGTAATCCATACTTCTATAATTATTAAATAATTCTATTATATATTGTAAATTCGAAAGTGTTTTATCCGTCTGTCGGTCTTGGAAGTTTTCACAGCGATACAACTGAACCGATTTTGATAAAAGGTAAATAAGAGTAGGAAAGGACATAGACAACTTTTTTTAACTCTACGCAATGTCAATCCCTTTAAGGGATAAGCCCACCTTTGTGCACCTATATTATTCTTTTAATTTCTGTTATGTGATTTTATTGTACAATAAAGAGTTAACAAACAAACACTGTCGGATCCGTGGGAATAGCTAGTAATCCTACTTATAAGAAAACTAGCTTCCGCCCGCGACTTCGTCCGCGTGGACTTCAGAATTGTGTCCAGAAAGAAAAAAAATGTTAAGAGAGCGCCATCTAGTAACGAAGTGGAAATTTTGAGATTTTAAGCATTCCTACGGGAACCCTTAAGTTTTCGCGGGATAAAAAGTATCCAACATGTTAGCCGAGTGCTTTATCTATCTACCTACCAAATTTCATCCAGATCCGTTCAGTAGTTTCGGCGTGAAAGCGGAACAAACAAACAAACTGACAAACAAACAAACATGCATACTTTCGCATTTGTAATATTAGTGAGATGAGATGAGATAGTTGGTACCAACTGAGACCTAAGATTTAGGTAACTGCAGATTTAACGCGTTCTAAGCTTACAGAAGTCAACGTCGCGTCGTGTCGTACCATAAGGTCAAGGAGTTTGCGAGAAATAGAAAAGAATGGCGGTTACTTCACCGACAAGAGCCTAGCTCTTAACATAATGAAGAAGAAGCTTACAGAAGATATTCAGCAATCTACATCTGTCAACAGTTTTTTTTATTCTTAATTGTTAAGCTATTAAAGTAGTCTCACCTGACAGTAAGTGATGATACCAAAGATAGAAGCGAGCTTGCCAAGAACGTAATGGTATTCTGTCTATCTTAACTTCAAAACAACGCTGGTGTTTGGCGACAAAATTTTTTAAGATATGTGGATGACCTGGCAGATCCTATTATTAATAAAACCGAGAACACTGGCCCACTGATATATCTGAATCCCTACTAAAGCTATTCGTGATACATGGTGTAATACGGAGAGGTTCAAATGTCTTTGTGGCTGTCTGTACTATTGAAATTGAAATCATTTATTTTCAGGTAGCCCGACTATTGCACAAGTGCTACCGGGGATATAATCAATGGTATCCCGACATGATACAAAATGACTAAAATCTTGGCTGATAATACCGTAATAAATATTCAGCATCATCTCTAAGATTGTGCTTAGATAGATACCGCACCATACATAGTGGCAAATACAATAGTTCTATAATTTAAACTAATGAAAAAACTTGCTTTTCATTACAAGTACATAAAAGTTTCGTAATTACTTGTTAGTAATTATGTTGAGTTATGAGGTCAAAATTTACTATTTCAAAAATTTTACATCAAAATATCACAACATTTGATAAAAAATAACTCTAAAATATTATTATGATCTGCAGTCAAATACCGATTTACTAACTAAAGCTCTGAGCAAATCATATACTACTCTTGAGGCTAAAGTAACAGTTGTACCTAAGTAAGTGGTAGCTGATACAAAGGAGAAAAGTATATCACAGTGATCTGTGTTGTACGGCATAAGATAATTATAAAAATCGAGCGCAAGTGTCCATTTACAAATTATACACGCGGCAGCGCGGCGGCTTTAAAGATATCGTGCCACGTGCTGGCCAGTGCAGTCGAGTACAAAAGCCTTATTTTCATATTTACGTTTTAAAGGAAAAGTCTGAAACTTCTCTATCGACAAGACCTTACTTAACAACAACAGAATAGGGATAAAGAAACTATAAATAATCGGTTTATTTAATTACTTTCGTACATTATCTAAAAGGGTTAATCAATGGTTTCACTGGTTTATGGATAAGATTAAAAAAAAATTCGTTCAACCAGGTTTTACAAAGTTGAGACCTCCTTTTAGGTACTATTACGTATAGTACCTGTGTTAGGAGATCTCGCTCATCCATTACACAAGCCGTCAGTTATACAAATATGTATAATAAATTATAAAGCAAAAACAGTAACATTTTATATAAGATAAATACTATTTAATGCACACACAATATTATAAAACAATGTATGTACTACAAAATAATAAAACAAAATAAGAATAATATGGTGGTGTATCTTAGGCCGTAAAAACATACTTTATTTAAATCTTTTATAAAGTATGGTTTAAGCGTGGAACAAAATCATTCTTACCATCGCAATCTCTCCAATTAAAAACAAATGCACAATTTAAAAAAAGTACGGCGCTTTTAATCGTGATTGTACTTGCGGTTAATTTTTTACCGGTACAGTCGCAACGAAAGTGAAAATTGTGCCTCAGCCTTATTTCGACCATTTCTACCACATTCTACCACTTAAGTAAGTACATACCACAAAGCGTGATGTAGGGTTTTGGGCCAAGTTAAAAAAATAGCTTATTAAGGTCATAATTACTCGTATTCATAATTATCTTGTTTGCATTTTAATTTTTAAGGTTTCGGCGTAAATGCCTTTCCGTGATGGAATGTAATACCTAGTGTGAATATTATAAGACCCTTACCGTGTATTTTCAACCGACTTCAAAAAAAGGAGGAGGTTCTCAATTCGTCGGAATCTTTTTTTTTATTTTTTTTATGTATGTTCACCGATTACTCGAAGACGCCTGAACCGATTTCAAAAATTCTTTTTTTGTTTGAAAGGGTATACTTCACAGGTGGTCCCATATAAATTTTATCGAATTCGATTCAGCGGTTTTTGAGAAAATCAACAAAAACATAGCAAAATTGGAGTTGTTGCGATTGAAGTCGGTTGTTTTTAACGTATTCAGCGTGGTCAATTATTTTTAAGTTTACGTAGTTTCTCTCTTCTTCTTCTTCTTCCTTATTCTCACTTAAATGGTTTATTTTATAGATACTAAAACAAGATCTAAACATATTTGAATTGTTATGTCATTTGACATTGACATTTACACGATCTTAACTGTAAGACCGTCAAAATATTCTAATATCTCTTTTTATAATAGCAGATAATAAGTATGAACTCCATTTCGATAAATCGAATGCCACCTTTTTTTCAATTGGTACTAGAAGTCTTACCTATTATACCAGGTTTGAAGAACCATACAAAATTCTGCTGCAAAAAATACTTTTCTCATTAACATACCTATCTAATTACTTCCCCTAGATCGTCGGTCGAAACATGAATGGGCGTAAGCAAATTTTTAACAATTTTACAGTACAGTGATTTCAAGAAAAGTTAAAAAGTTTGGTAGTGTGAAGAACTATTCCAACTTAGTGCCTTAAGCTTTTACGTAATAAACGAGACTTTCATTTAGAACAACTAACTCTCATTAATTGTTAAGGTTTATTTTAAGTTTACCTTTAATATGTTTAACACAAGACCAAGAATTTGTTGGATACGCTCCTTCATGTTCCGACAGACGATATATTCCAAATTTTTGAAGACCATGGTTAAAAAAATTGTTATATGTACCTACCTTAAGACCAATATAGGTACCTTTTAGTGGGTCAGCCTGTTAGATTTAGCATCAATCAACTAACTAAAACTGTTGTTGAGTGAGCAATGACTTACGTTTAATGATATGCCACTAGGTTTCTCTAAATAATTTTATGCACTGTTTTATTACTTTCGTGTAGGTATTTTAACATTTAAGGCCTCTTAAAGCTTCTTCACCTTGTACCGTCTGTTAAGCAGATCTAAATCTAAAACGCAGCGAGACTGGTAATAGACGATCCTGAAATAAATTACATAAATACAGGATGCTCTTAAAATATCTGCCTTGGCTAGAACTGGGGTTTCTTTACATGAATCTAAACTTTTCCTATGGAAGAAATAGTTCGCAAAAAAAGTTGAACCCTTCATACTTACAATCATGTAAATCGATTAGGTGCGATTGGCCAACTTGGTATGAAGAGTCCAAAAATTTTTACACCTGTATGTAAGTTATTGTGTTTGGCCAATTTCAAAATTCAATCATGAAAATGTTTCAAAAAAGTATCGTTATATTACCTATTTTATTCTGTAATCCGGATTATGAATTTAATGAGTTTTCTTTATCATTGGTTTTCTTTGGTATCTAGAAAGGATCCATCATCCATCCGTGTCACTCGGTGTACTGTACTAAGTATTTGAGCGACTCGACATCGACATTACTATTCCTTGTCCACAGACTTCCACCCCGTTCCTCCATAAAACTTGTCCTTAACTCACAGACTTGCACCCCAAGAGCAACGAAACAAAACTTCTTTGTCCTTGATTACACCCGCCTTCAATTCCTAAATCCCATCCCTAGTGGTTTTTTTATTTATGGGATAGGTGGCAAACGAGCAGACGGATCACCTGATGGTAAGCGATTACCGCCGCCCATAGACACCCGTAACACCAGAGGAGTCACAGGTGCAGTTACCATAGAGCACTATCACGTGCTGTAATGTAGATAATTCATTGCGGATTCCTGGGCATGCAGTAGAATTAGCTAACTGCCGATATGTCGAATGCAGTCCGAGACTGATTACGAAATCGCTCGACAAATATCTCGCTTATAAAGTACACATGGCGGCGGCGGCGGGAGCCGCGAAATTTGACATCACATTGCCCAAACTATTTGCTTATTCAAGTGATGAGCGTGAATTTTGTCAGCAATGTTTTGCAATTTTTATATGAGGGTAACACAATACGTGTTATAAAAAAAACGGTGACAGATGTACGGACGAGATAACAGCGAAGTTACATAATAACGACTTTTAAAATGAAACCTGTAACTAAAAACTTCTTTCTAGCATTATCTTTGATATTATCTATGGTAAAGGTAAGGCCATAGCCTTAGTTTTTCATTTCCGAGGGAAAAATACAAAATCGCGGAGAGTTTAACAAATAACCCTGTTGATTCAACAAAAAAAAATAACATTGCATAAAACGTAGCTAATGTCAGAAATCAAGACAAATCTAACCATACCTCACACCTAAAATATATCATAATGTCCTGTTACTGATGTGCCGTTACCGGGAATATTCCCTTAGACAGAAACAGCGCTCTATGTTGCATATAGCGCCATCCTTTGGGAAAATTGGGTATATTCCCATGGGAATATTCCCAAGGGACGGCGCTATATGTAATACAGAGCGCTGTCTCTGTCTTGCGGAAATATTCCCGGGCATGGCACATCAGTATTCCTGATACTGTGGAGCTATCACCGAAACAGACATAGGTATTACATGCACTTGAAAAATATTATTAATAAAAAATACGTCGTACGTAAGTAATGGTGTGAGCTACACCGACAAGAGCCGACCGAGCTCTTAGAGAAGAAAAAGAAGTGCTTAATGTGTCAGACGAAGAAATTATAAATGGTTAGATCAGGAGTGTCAGATAGCTGAAAAATATTTTGGCTCGAGTTTTGTCTGTTTCCCTTCAAATATGGAATAACTACTGGTTATTAGCATGTTTCGTCTATAAAGGATGTTGTTTTGGTCGTCGAGCCCATTTCAGGGGTACTATAGTAGGTAGGACAGATACAGAACGCATCTAAGGTCTTCCTCAAACATTTTGATTGGAGTTTTCATAAGTACAGATCGATCAGCCCGGTCGGTCAATTTAGTATGACAAATATATGAATATTATTTTTAAACCTGGTGTGTACCAGTTCTTTATTATCTGGCAAATTTTTAACATCCAATATACACCGATTATGATGATATAGATAAAATGAAACCAGATCGACATCTTTCACCGGGCCTGTGTTAGAATCCTCAACGATTACCCAACTCCTAACCTAAGGTAATGTAGTCATTACCTCAGGTTTTATAGGTAATCTGTAATACTTACCGCGTCGAATCGTTGACAAATCTATCTACTGCATCGCAAAATCGTCCTATTGACCTGTTGGCAGACCATTTTATATGTGGTCATAAAATCAGGGAGTACAGGTTTCGCAAGAGATGCGACTTAGGTGTGTGTATTTGGGTTTCCTAATAACCTGTAGTGTAAAGGGTACAGTCGAATTCATTAATACTTTATTTATATAATAAGTTAATAACACTGAATAACATTTTTAAAGGAATCAGTTGAACGCGCAAAAAACAGCCTTTCCTTATTTAGCTAAACTACTAATCAATTTATATAAAAAAAACTCCAATTTCAAGGGAAAACATTACAATATTATATTTTCAAGCTGTCACCCCTGAAAAAAAGATGTCGACCAAAAACAACACAACACCTTATATAGCGAATAAAATTTTCGTGAGTTCGAGTTTTAATTAGTTCTGTTAGTGGCATTTTATCTCGACACGTAAAACAGTTAGTGCCAGCTGCTATCACTAGACGGCACTCGTTAAGCCGTCTCGAAGGCCCTATAGGCGGCTTGAAATTTCTGAACTTCTGCCACAGGGGTTGGCCACTAGCCCCACAACCTCCACCAATCCGGACTTGGCCTCCGTAGGTGGAGTATGGCCTAACCTTCCCGAGGTACATATGAAAAGAGATCGGTGCCCAGAGGTGATGATATGGCTTTTAAAAACCGAACGAGTTTCAATTATTTTCAGCTAAGTAAATGCACCAAAAAAATTCATGGCGACTGTACACTAAGAGTATGAAGTGGAACGCTGGCCTACAAGTAGATTTTATAGTTATTTGTCTTTTGTACGTCTCACGTGGTTTAAGTCTCCTTTCACACCGTTCTCACCGCCGCCGGTACATCACATCAACATTTCCATAAGTCCTTAACGCCCTTAATTGCCCGACATACCTATTTGAACAAATGTTCGAATGGAAAAACTACTCGTAAAACGTTGTTGGCAACAAATTACATCACATATTATTTTAATTAGAGTACACTTTGATATGTCTGTCTCTCTTTCGTCTAGTATATTAGAAAGTGTTAGCATATCGCTAAAATTAAATACCTAAAGCTTGTGTTATATGTTGTACCGTTAACAACCCATCGAGTCCCTCTGTTAGGGCACAAACCCTACCTATGCGTCGAAAAGTTAGCCATAACTACTCCACAAACGGGGACCAAGTCCGAATTGGTGGAGGTTGTGGGGCTAGTGGCGAACCCCACTATATAGGATGACCCTAAATTAGTTCTTGATACGAAAGGCTATGCATGTGCTCATGATAATGAACAACTTTCCCTAAAGAACCCATAGTCAAATCGCAAAAAAAATTTGGACTCTTCATACTAATTTGGCCGGTCAGTTCATCGATTTGTATGGAGACTCAAAATTTTTTTTGCGATTTGACTATGGGTTTCTTAGGGAAAGTTGTTTGTTATCATGAGCACATTCATAGACTTTCGTATCAAGAACTAATTTAGGGTCACCCTATATATAATATATATAATATAATAATAATAATAATATACGTTTATCTTTTTTTTCTACGTTTTATCTATCTATCTACTTTATTCCATAATTGCTACTTTAAAAACTACCTTATCTATTATACTGTGGCTATGCTTTGAACTGACTCTATCCACCTCTAATGCAACTTAAATTCGATAATAAAACTCCCAAGGTTTACTAAATGCGTTGGCGAAGTACTTTACCTCAATAGTTTGTCTATGGAAAATTATTTTCGTGCACGAAAACGTAGACAAATATTGCAACATGCAATACAACATGTGACTGACGTATAGCCTGTGTGGCCATAGTACAATAGCTTAAGGGGATCTGTGGTCAGGTCAATAGTATAACCTACTTGTACTGTGGTCAGAGAACAACCTCAGTAATATATTAGGTATACCTATCGACATGTTAAAAAATCGGGAATTGACTTTATGCTCCTTAGAGAAAGTTGTTTTTATGAGAAGACCTAGTTTATATAAGGTGCTACTTTATTAGTGCCCGATATTTTAGTCAGTGCTCCTACTCTTGATTCTGATCAACTTTCCCCAAGGAACCCACAGTCAAATCGCAAAAAAATTTTTGGGCTCTTCATACTAATTTAGCCGCTCGGCCGATCAATTTGTATGAAGAGTCCAAAAATTTTTTTTTGATTTGACTATGGGTTTCTTGGAGAAAGTTGATCAGAATCAGGAGTAGAAGCACTGAATAAAATATCGGGCACTAATAAAGTAGCACCTTAAGTATATAGTTTTAATTTAGCTTCTTTTTTTGAGATTTTATACATATATACCTAAAATACATTGTATTTCTGATGACAGCAAATAGATAAACAAAACGTGTTTCCAAAGACAAAAAAGTGCTGAAAACTTTTACATTAAATTTCGTGATTATGAAGAAACCACACTATATTATATAATTACATGCATTTTGTAAGTAAGAATCTTGTAACATGTACTCAATGTAATATAAGACGAAAAAACACTGTAAGATTTACGACACAGGCGCCTCGAAAGAAAAAAATATACGCAGTAATTTACGGGTGCTTACTTCTTTACAATGCGGTTTTAAATTAAAGCTACATTTTAAATAGAATTAAAAGAAGATTCACCGATCCACGCCCCCTCGGACAATCGGTAAATGTCAAGGTGATCAACATTGCGCTATATATTACAATTAAAAAAAATTAAAGCGAAAACTGGCGCGCAAACAAAACGCAGTGTTCAGCCCTCGATTGGCGCCTTTTAATTTAGGTACTTGAAAAAAGTTTCATTTTTTAATTAAAAAAAATAAGTTCATGCTTTTAGCAGTAGTTTTATTTTGATAAGGCTTCGGCTACACAGATGACTACGACCTTCTAGAGGCCGCGCTAAAGTTCCGCGTAATTGCAAAGGACCTACTAATATTTGAATTGAAAATCACTACTGAATTAATAGTACAAGCGCATCGCCTAAAGGACTTTTTTGGCAACGTGGACACCAAGTTACCGTAGATTAGGATAGGGTCAGTATGAAGACCGCAACGAACGGCGTTATCAACGACTGCGTTGCTGGTCATGTGCAATCTTATTAAATGTTCAGAACTAATCGCAGAACACTTATAGAATTGAACGTGTTTGTAAAGTTCATACGGGGACGACTACAACTGAACCTTACATATGTACCTACTGACTATTATTAAATTCGTCGTACGACCAACGGATCGACCACTGCGACAGGATCTCGACTGTGTAAACGAACCCTTAACTGATCTTAACGTGGGCACGTCTTTGGGTTAAACTTGTTATTAATCGACTTTATTACATTGCTATAGATTTTTTAAGTTCCAGAATAAAGTAATAAAGAATACTGTTTCTGAAAGTAAACAAATAAGAAATATCAACAAGAGTGCAATGGAACGCTTTGGCCTTGATTACACGAACTTGGTGCACCGCCATTTATTTTGAGGGTTAATTTAGCTGAGCTGTTTTATTACTTCTCGGCCATTAAACCTCCTTAATAACAAAAGAAAACTGATTGTTTTTTGTTTTATACAAAATCTGAATTTTCATTCGACTTTCCTCTTTTAGTGCGTTATAGCAAAGACAATGCAGTTCTTAAATTGTTACTTAGTCATGTCATAAAACTTAACTGCGCGCTTGAGTTTCTCAGCTGAGTCGATTAAGTATTTGAAGTAGGATAACTTCTCAGTTCTCGGCTCGCATGCGATGCGAAATTCAGATTTTGCACGCCAATTTCGGAACCATTAGTTTAAAAATGAAATTTCTACGGACGTCTTTATATGATAGTCGCCAGAATTTGAAAAAGGAATTCCACATAGGGTGGTATATACCACCCTATTTGTGTCGGTACATTACAAACTGACCCAAGTCCACTTACAAATATGGCCGAAGTTACAAGAACTGACATAAAGTAAGTTAGGGTAATGTACTTCATGTCAGTGATATAAAGTACATTATTCCTAACTTACTTTATGTCAGTTGGCATAACTTCGGCCATATTTGTAAGTGGACTTGGGTCAGTTTGAAATGTACCGACACATTTGTTTATTGTACATTTGACCAAAGAAATTCAATGATTTCATCTAATGTACTAGTAATTAGATCAAATAGGTATTTGACATTGAAATTGGACGTTGGGAATAAAAACCTTAGATACCTATGTGTAGATAACTTTTTTAAGCCGACAACGACTTAACCTTACAGAATTGGTCTAAAAGCTGTTCTATTTGTATGAAGAAAGTATTTAGTATTTTTTACGTGTTTGGCCAAGAAAATAAATTATACAGGGTGTAAGGGACAGGTTTCCAAAAACTTTAAGGGCTTGCTCAGTAGACGAAACTGAACAACATTTTACAAGATTTTTTTTCAGGAAACGAAAAAAAATCGGCTTCTCCATACAGACTGTCCAATAAATTTTTTTTCGTTTCCTGAAAAAAATTCTTGTGGACTTACACCCTGTATAATAAAAGTTGTTCAGTGTGATACCTAAATATAGAAGCCTCAGTTTATGGTTTCTACATCTATTATGTTACACCATTTTCCTAGCGTCCATATTTTGACATGCCTAACTCGAGCACACGCATCTCAATTTCAATCGTCGTCGATTGCGTTTGCGACTCAATTTTCATTTAAATTTATATTTTATTAGTCTCAAAAACTGGAAACGCGAGGCGCGAGCGCCGGTTCTCGGCTCTATTATCATAATTCGGAGGCCAACTGAGGCGGAATCAACACAAACCAGCTGTGACCTGCGTTCTTTACGTTCTAACCGACTATGGAAAAGCCAAAAAGAGAATACGAATCTTTGGAATAAATGTACAGGTAATTAATAGTAATAATTACAATACTAAGTAATCGATGTCTACACTTTAACGAATTCTTGCACCTATCTACTTATTTACTTTCAGTGTAGACATTGATTACCGACTTATTTTCAAAATATAAAATTTAAAAAAATTACCTACTTGGATTCTTTTTAGACTTCTAGGTTTTTGTTCTTAAATATTTCTTACAGTTTCAATGAGGTCACGTAAAATTCAATATGGCGGACAGTATCCTCTTTGCTCTTACACAAGGTTATTTAAAAAAACCAGTATTTTATTGCCACCGGCGTTAGGCAAATGAAGAAAAGTGAGCTTACGACTTAGAATCCTTAACGCATTAGCGATTTTTAAAGAACTGCTTACTTATACTTATAATAAAAGGTGAACGGAATACATAATTATATAAGTTTTTAATTGGAATTTTAGCATATAAATCTGAAAAACGAAATCAACTGATAATATACCTGTGAAATATACAGTCCCTGACATTACACGCCAATATCTCGTACCTACAAAAAAAACGTTAATATCCGTTTCAATTAATCTCTAAAACAAGTTTTGAAGCCTTAATTAATTAAGGAAGATGCTAAAAATTAGAGAGTAATACATAAGGTGTAACATAACAGATGTGGAACTGGTTAACTGGAGCATCTTCTCAACATTCTGAACAAATTTTCTTTTGCAACTTTACTGAAATTACAAAAAAGTCGAATTTTAATGCAAACAAATCAGATAATAAGTCAACTTTGTATGAGATTTTAGCAGTCATACACTATTATCTAATCTGTGGTCATACATGCAAGTACAATAAAAGCTTAGTACAACGATGAGACGCTCCAGTTGACGGAATGTACACATATTTTGTTACGTCGTCCGATGTTTAAGAGCCTTGTTGTTTTATCTTAGGATAACATACATGACCTCAACTTTTCCTTTCAACTAGATATTTGGTGTAGCTCCGTCTTGGTCTTCCCCTTCCTCTCACTTCCTTTATCTTTCCTTTTATTAAGTGCCTAAAGAAGGAGTATATTTATTTATGTTACACCCTGTATAAAGTAAAACCGCACTCACTTTAATGTAACTATTTTTTAAATCAAACTGTTTACTAATTTCAAGGTTTTTTTTCTGTTCAGAGGAATGAATCCTTCCGTTAAATCTACGACCAGGTAAATTGTGAGTCATCAATTTATCAAATCTAAGCCGGAAGATATCTACAGTTGAATACTGGCATTTAACATTAAGCTTCTAATAAAAATCCCTGTTATTTCATTGAAAAGTGATAAATGGAATGCATTAAATAAATAAATTTAATTAAATGAAAGTTCACACATAGAGTCATACAACGCCACCGGATTGCTTAGCGAAATCTTGACGCAAGTAAGTATAATAAAATATTTTACGACATTGGCATCATTAATTCAATATGAAATATTTTTCACTATATAAGTAAGTACTTAACTCTTTTAATAAAAACTCTTTAAACTCTTTTAATAAAACAAAAGTAAATAAAATTAAAAAAATTCTTATAAACACTTTTAGCTAAGAAAGAGCGGTACCTTCTGACACAGGCATATGCTTAAAAGAAGGTTCCGCCACTATCATACTTGTAAAAAAATCTTTCTACAAAAATAAATAATTTCATTTATTTATTTAAGTATTTAAAAGTAAACTATTCTACAGAAACAATTAATTTTATTTATTTAAAAGTAAAACTAACTAGCTTGGAATTTCATTAGGTACATGTGCATTTTTTTTCAAAAATTTTGCAATGACACTGTTTTACTTCATTGTATTGTAATAATACTATGTACACCTAAAAGATTTCTACATACCACTGATACGTTTTACTATTACATCGGTTTGTCTGCGCCTCGCATCGTTACAAAATAGGTATGCGAGTAGTAACATTTGTGGAATTACTTCGTAGATTAGGAAGCCGCGTAATTATTTGTGACGTATGGTGAGACATTGTCCTCTTAGCACGATATGTTTCATGTCTGTATGAAAAACTAACTTGTTACCGCGGCTTCGCCCGCGTGGATAAAATTTTGATGACTATCCTTGACCTTGAGTGAGAACGCAAATGTTTTGTCAGATCCCCCTTAAACTGTGTTCTACAACGTTATTCCCGTCCTTTTCTTAATGATGAATTACAGTAAGATCGGTTTATTAGTTTCAGCATAAAACAGTGCCCAAAACGTTTTTTCCGATCACTCAGGAAACAAGATTTTTCGGGAAAAAACTATTCTTTATATCACTTTCTACCCTACAGTTCCACGATTTAATACTAACAGAAATATGGAAAGGCTCTTTCATAATTTTTCTATGCAATAACAAGTATCCCATAGGAGCCATTCATTTTCTGGGATTAAAACTCGCCTATGGGTAATCAAGTAAATGATCTACCGATCTGCCAAATATCACCCAAATCCGTTCAGCAGTTTCGACGTGAAAGTGAAACAAACAAACATCCATACTTTCGCTTTTAATACTACAGTGAGATGAGATACGCGTACATATTGTTTCATCGTAAGAACGCACCTGAAAGCGACAGTTGGTACGCCCGTATTTTAGTAACTTCTGCTACTCCTGAAACTGAGCAACTTTCTCTAAATAACCAATGGTCAAATCGCAAAACAATATTGGGCATCTCCATACTAAATAGGATCGATCAATTAGTATGAAAGGTCCAACATTTTTTTTGGGAATTGACCATTGGTTCCTTAGGGAAAGTTGCTCAGTTTCATGAGTAGAATCCACTGTGAAGTTTTAGTGGGGGGTCCAAAAATAACCCTGAATAAATAGGGGTCCGAAGTAAATCAGTG
Organism: Coleophora deauratella; assembly: GCA_958295455.1. Taxonomy (NCBI): domain Eukaryota; kingdom Metazoa; phylum Arthropoda; class Insecta; order Lepidoptera; family Coleophoridae; genus Coleophora; species Coleophora deauratella. The sequence goes on along the minus strand of OY282409.1, from coordinate 2,712,761 downwards.
CCAAATGAAATGAAATGAAATTGTTTATTTTCAAATGAGTGCCAAACCCAAAAAAACTGACAAAACTGACCATTTTCCCAAAAAAACTGACTTTTACTGACAGGTTTCCAAAAAACTGACTTTTATTGATTTTACTGACCAGTTTCGACCCCTGCACTATAACCACAGAGGCAGTTAATACCCGGACTTGTCGCCTAGAGGAATCACTTCCACCCAACCATTTACGTCGGGCATAGCGTTTAGTTTTGCGGCAGTTTCAAGGTTTGCTTGTTTCCAAATTCAAAAATGAAAATTACAATGACCTAGCGATTAAAGACCTGTCGCGAGTTTTAACATGCTTAAGTGCGATCACTTGGCTATATTTTTTATCCGCTATTCATTTATACCAGTGTTTTTCAACCTTTTTTAATACCCGACCCCTTTACAACAGAAAAAAATCTTGCGACCCCCCTAGGGCCATAAACATACCGGGTTATTTTTGGACCCCCCACCAAAACTTTACACTGGCTTCTACTAATGAAACTCAACAACTTTCCCTAAAAAACCAATGGTCAATTTGCAAAACAAAATTGGCCATCTCCATACAAAATAGGCCGATCATGTGATCAAATTAGTATTATTTATTAATTAGTGAAACTTTTTTCAAAACTTTTTTTGCGAATTGATCATTGTTTACTTGGGGAAAGTTGCTCAGTTTCATGAATAGAAGTCACTGTGAAGTTGGGGGGGGGGTCCAAAAATAACCCTAAAGGTTAGTGATTTAAAAGACTAGTTTATAATTTTCTTCAATTAGAAATGATTTACTTATTAAGATCTCCAAAATAGAACCACGTTTTAATAAATTGATAAAAAATTAACAGGCCCAGCCTTCTCACTGAAATCGTATTTTTTCATTGCAATTTAGGACCTATAAACCCTTACTTTTTTTTTACCCGCGACCCCCTGATAAAGGCTTCGTGACCCCCCAGGGGGTCGCAACCCACAGGTTGAAAAACACTGATTTAAACTATTGACGTTATTACTAAAAACATGTGAAGTTGCACATAGTACATCGAATCTACTACTAATTTACAAAAGTCCGTCTCCATCTGCATATAAATTTATAAATAATGAGATGGAGAATCCTTGAAATTATGATAAATTGTGAATTGGTTGTCTACCTTGTAAAATAAAATATTTTACTGAACTTTATGTGTAAGTTAAAAATGTGTCATTTAAATATATACTTTTTAAAAACAGATTGCGATGCCTTTAGATTTGAGTTTAGTGCCTAAAAAAAGACATATTTCTAAGTAATACATACTCAAATGATTGCGAAAATATTAAGGCAAGTTGAGTAGTCCAATCCATATACATATTTTTATTATTAAAATTATTTCCAACTTTCAGGAACAAATGGAAATATTTTATTCGAAATAGTGTATATAACTTTCGAAGGTACTTTAGAGATGGCAAGCCGCGCATTGTGAAAGCTTGTTAATTAAAAAATATAACAATTTAAATTATTCTCTATTCGGAATTTGACTATTTTTAACATTTGTTTTTGCATTTGTTTGAGGATCGCTAAGCGATAAAATTATTGTATAGCCTCTGAAATAAGATTTGTCCAGAAAATATATGCGAGTGCTCAAAGCTTATTAGTTTCATTTGGAAGAAAACCCCTAGTTAAGGTTAAACGTTAGTGCTCCCTGGTTGAAAAAATCCGATAGATGGCGTTAATCTGACTATAACTTGGTTTTTCGATTTAAAAATAGTATAAATAACCCTAAACCATATTACGTAAAACAGCGAGCAGTTACAAGATCAATGTACGCTAATAAACCATAATAATGTTAATTAAATAAGGATTTCGATATATTTGTCCCCTTACAATTATAGTTTTGCGTTTATCTTGTATGAATAAGGGCTCGAATTACGCACACATACATAATTTTTTTACGTATATGATGCTTATTTTTGACTTACCTCTATAAGTAGTCCGTAACCCAGAGGTGCAAGCGGCAAATTTTGTACGAACCTTTTTATGTTATTGCTTTTAGGTCCGGGTTCGTATCCTACGAGACTTTATTGTTTTTGTCTTTTAATTTTTTTTATTTAGTATGAACATAAATAAATATGTAAATAACAAGACCCAAGAGCGATAAAAGAAAAGATTTTTTAAAAGAAAAAAAACATTTATTGAATAACAATGTCGCATAGCAATCATTCATAGCATTGGCCTGCAAGGAGATATGTATCACGTCGCCCCCGCGAATCAGGACACCAGGGGAGACAGCAGCAGCTGGTCGAGGTGACGGATCCACAGGAGTCCCCCATCGGTTCTGACTTCATAATGTACTCCACCCAGACGTCGGTTATTGTGCCGAATTCAAACTTCTGGGCAAGAGAGGAGTAACTCCTGGCCACCTTGTCTCCAGGAGAGAAATGTCCTCTCCTTGTCCTCTGACTACGTGGCTCCGGTCTAGGTATGGGACTACCATGGCATGTAGCTTAGTTCTAAACTCTTTTCCAAACATCAGTAGGTAGGGAGTCCCTCTTGGAGTTTCTGTCTGCCTCAAGCGGACTGAGGACTCCCCATGAGTGGTGAAGTAATACTTAGTTTTCGTAATGTAGTTTTCAGTGCTATACACAACTCCTCAAACTCGAATCTGTAGAAGGTTTCTTCCTCAAGATGTTCATCTTCGGTTTCTAGTTCTATGTTGTTTTGTATTTCGTGAAATTTCTTTGTTTTGTCGAGTGACTCCAAGCGGGGCTATATACTTACTTGGGTCTTGAGTGTCGAGCACATTTTCTGTGCGCGTTAATAAACTGTACTGAGCTTCTTGTACGTTTTAATTTCTTTAAATCCATTGAATTGGCCTCGTCGCCAATATTAAAACATAAAATATCTGTTCAGTCACATAACATTTATTGAATAACAACGTTGCCTAGCAATAGCCTGCAAGGAGATACGTATCATGCAAGGAGATACGAATTGATGTCGAAAATTTGTGGAGTCACGGTTGTGCCTCCGCAAGCTAAGGAGAGTATCAAACTTAGGAATCACAGATTACCATAATTTTTATGTATATGTCATAGGGAATGGCCCCCTTATTACATCCGTGAAGTGGCAGCATGAAATTCGTTTTCATTGTCGAGAAAAATAGATTCATTTTTTTATTAATTTTTTCAATTTATTTTATCCATACAGATGAAAGTTTTTCAATTGATAAAATTGATTAAGAAAATTTGATGTTTTGTTAATTTAAATAACATAATTATCAGTATAATCATTCAAAGAATAATAAATTACTCCAATATACATTTAAATTCAGTCACTCACTCTCACGGTCTCATCAGATTGATTGACAATAACACATTCGCTGGGATGATAACCATCATAGTTACTTAGTTAACAACCCAATATCGTCCCAGTGACTGAATTTAAATGGGTATTATAATTTTAAAATAATTCATTGTAATATAAATAATGATACTGATAATTTTCTTATTATATTGAACTAGCTGGGAGACCGAGCGTCGCTCGTTCAATCGGAGTTTTTATAAACTAAGATAACTTGTTTAGTAGTACATATAAGATATATTTTCTATGAAACATTTTGCAGGGTGTTGTTTTAGTCGGTAGTGGCCTTCTAAGGGACGAAAGGACAAGCAATATTTGTTCTGAAAATATCGATTTTTTTTTTATAATTTGATTCTATTGAAAAAAATATATGCAAATCATCCTTTTTTTTTGATAAAAAAAATAGAATAATATTTTATGATACGTAATATTAGAAAGTTGTTCATCGTTTATAAGTCAGTAATATCAATCAGTTTTGGCGACTTTTTAGAGATTTTCTTATTGCAAAGGTTATCAGCGCCATCTGGTTGAGTTTAGAGAAAACCGTGGAAAATTTCCAATTTTCAAACACGGGACAGAGCGGCACAATCACCAGGTATGTAATTAACTTATATGGCCAAAGATGGCGCTATTTGTCTCTAAAATACAGAGGTTAAAATATATATTTTTATCACTCTTAAGTCTTTTTATTTATTTTCATAATATTTACATAAGTTCACACAAAATAAAAAAAATAAAAAACAAAGAACTATAAAGTCTCATGGGTGGTATTCGAATCCGGACCTAAAAGCAGCAAAACGTAAGTGGCTCGCACCAAAACCGCTAGTCTACCAATGTACCTATAAGCGATGGTTACTCCTTCTATGTAATTTCGATCATTAAATGAATTCTCCCTTAAATGAATCTTTTCGAAGATAATTCCCTCATAGATCTGGATTTATGGTGATTTTTAACCCCTAATCCTAGATTTTCATCAAAAGGTTTCAAGCCGTTTTCGAAATCGTCGGGACACTTAACTCGTTTAATAGTATAGGATAAAGCATCTAGTTATTTAGGGTTCCGTAGCCAAATAGCAAAAAGCGGAACCCATATGGATTCGTCATGTCTGTCTGTCTGTCTGTCTGTCCGTCCATATGTCACAGCCACTTTTTTCCGAAACTATAAGAACTATACTGTTGAAACTTGGTAAGTAGATGTATTCTGTGAACCGCATTAAGATTTTCACACAAAAATAGAAAAAAAATAACAATAAATTTTGGGGGTTGCCCATACTTAGAACTGAAACTCAAAAATTTTTTTTCATCAAACATGTACGTGTATGGTATGGATAGGTCTTCAAAAATGATATTGAGGTTTCTAATATCATTTTTTTCCAAACTGAATAGTTTGCACGAGAGACACTTCCAAAGTGGTAAAATGTGTGTCCCCCCCCCTTTAACTTCTAAAATAAGAGAAAGATAAAAGTAGAAAAAATATATGAAGTACATTACCATGCAAACTTCCACCGAAAATTGGTTTGAACGAGCTTTAGTAAGTAGTTTTTTTTAATACGTCATAAATCAAAATTACTTTTCATTCAATCAACTCAAATAAAAAAAATATAGAGTTCAAGATATGTGTGATTATGAATTTATACGGAACCCACGGTACGCGAGTCCGACTCGCACTTGGCCGGTTTTTTTGTTGTACTGATGATAAAAAATGTGTTTTAAATGTGCCATTTGTAACTTCTGTTCTGAAATACATTTAATTTTATTTGAATTCTGGGTACACAAGGTATTTTTTTAATGGCAGATATGAATATTCTATAATTCATAATAATTCATAATTTATTTATTTTCTCTGTACAGGATAAAATACAAAAATACAAGGTACCTAACATAGCACAAATAATTATTTTGTTTTAAAAAATCTTCCTTCACTGTTGGCACCTGAATAGTGTAAGCTTATATGTATCCGAGGTCAAATTTTATGATTAAAGAAAACCACTTGGCACACGTATATGGTACATAAATAGAAGCTGATTTAGCCCGGTAGCCACCCCACACCCCCTGGCAGGTCTATTTGACCTATTATCTTGAACTTGGTATCGTTTTCGAATAAACCGAGAATGGAGCTTTCATTTTTTGTATTATTATTACTTTTGTTCAATCTATTACTCTTATAGGGAAAAAATCTAATAAAATAAAAATAAAAAAAAACAACAAGATTCTATAGTTTAAAAAATGTGCACTAATGGCATAAACACATTTTTTTTGTAGAAAACCAAACTAATCAAAAATAAAAAAACAGAAACACTAACTGCAATTACTAAATAAAAAGCTTCAGAAATAAATTTTGAACGTTGCACGGCGCAAGGCATGCGTGAGCGTTTTAATCTGCCGCGCTTCAGTTAACTATTATATTGGGCAATAATCTTGAATTTGGTGTAGTTTTCGGATGAACCGAGGACGCAGCCTTCAGTTTTGGATTGATTTTGTACCATGTCAGACAAAAAAATTAAAATTTACAAAAATCGAACCTGCTATTTTTGATAGCGATAAGACCGCATTTGCATATCAATGTTTAAATATTTTATGTGTTTTCGTTGTTATTTGTACTCTTTTGGTGTGCAATAAAATTTTCGTATAGGTAAGTAATTTAAAATAAAACCTTAACATTCTGCGATTTTGACACAATTTCAAGAACATAAAAAGCAACGCTGCCCATACTTCATGCTCTGATAGGGAGTGATACTGTTTTTTTAGTCTTTAATTAAAGAGAAAAGAAAACCGCGTTCGAAACCTGGAATGCCTGTCTTGTGGAGACATTAAAAGCGCCAAAATACTTTGGAAAAAATTATCATAACCATGTTTGACAAGTGAGTTTGAATAAAACGAGGTTTTTGTACATAGACGATTACGTTTAGGAATATATTTTGGTGACAAAAATTATTGTGTAAGTGAATAACTGTTTATCCTTTTGTGAGAAATAAATTATTCTATAACCTGAAACTTGGTGCTACATGGCGGGAATTCATTACTTTTTACAGTCGAGTCTATAAATATTGACGTGTAAGACTTTTTACTTGATATGTGAATGTTTTTGTCGGGATTTTACTTTCCGTGTATGAAAATCTACATATCTAAGGTTCGGGTTGTATCACGTGGTTGCTGGTAACTACTTACTTTTTGTCAAACGAGACAATAATAATACACCCGGAAAACCGCCTCCGTTGTCTAGTCGCTCGCTTCACATCAGGAGGTTGCGGGTTCGATTCCCGGCAGAGTCTAACTATAATATGTAAGACTCCGTTTGGTCGGTGGTAGAGCATTCTCGGAGCCTGCATGGTTAGCTATCATCTTTTTTTTTACCCTCAATTGGTAAGCCCTTGGCATCATCTCACCTGATGGTAAGTGACGATGATACCGAATACGAAAGCGGGCTTACCAAGATTCCCCAACGCAGTGGGGAACTGGTTATCTTACCTTCATGCCGGAACACATCAATGCTGTTAACGTTGATGTTTGGCGGCAAGACTTAGATAAGATGGTGGCATATGCCAGGCGGGCTCAGAAAATGCCCTACCACCAACCAAACCGAATGCAGAAAGTTACACGACGCGACCTCCTGATGTGAAGCGAGCGGACAAGCGGAGGCGGTTAAAATTTGAAATGGGGCATGGTATGAGTCTAAAAATTTTTGAATGCACCTTATACAGGCTGTAACTTCCGGAAACTTTAACATACCAACCCATACTAAATTCGCATAAAAATGAAGTTTTCATATAATATGGTAAGATAACCGACCAATTTTGTATGGTGTGTCCAAAAATTGTCTTAAGTATTCAGCATTCTTAAGGTTCATTCGGAAAAGTTGTTCAGTTTCATGAGTGGATTTCATAATTTAAATTTCCAGGAGTGATCTTTTTACACCTGTATAAGTAAAAATATCAGCCTGTATATCACAAATATCGAGCTGAAACTCACAACTAGACCTTGTTGGGTGAACAATATTTTCGTCTTTCAGATGTCCCTGACGTGAGACTGACAGCGTCTTTTTTTCTGAATATAAAAAAAGTTTGCCAGCATTAATTACTCAGACTAAAAAGTATTTATAATAAATTTGCTACTTTGGTAATGCTCAAGCAAAATGCAAGATGGCGCTAAAAACGAAATCCTGGGCTAAACAAAGCTTAACAGACCAATTGAGATTGTAGTTACTGTAATAACAGAAAGGTGGTGCTGAATTATACACCACTACATGCGTAAAATTTATGCTATTTTACTGCAGTTTTTAATGATATTACAGAAATAAATAATATAATTATATACATTTGGAGAAAATAAAAGGTTGCAAAGTTTACGTTGGACAGATAAAATCGAAAATATAGTGGTTATTTGTGTAGTTAATAGCCAGGTAAATTTGTATGAAATAGGGTGACTGACGTTTAACCTTAAGGTGGCAGGAGTAACAGTACCTATTTTTTTATCTACCTAATAAGAAGTTTCTACCACTCGCTCGGAACTCGCATATCTGCTCTTTAGGGAAGTGTATGCGGAGTGAGAAAATTTGTCGGGCCCAAGGAAACTCTCTCAAGAAAAATGAAAAGAAAAGAAAAGCAAAAAATCACCCGATAAAGGAAAAGACTCGCTTAAAAAACCTTGAAAAAAGGAAAAGTAAACTGTAATCAGAAGCCAAAAAGGTACGTAGGTTATGCCATGCTAACGAAAGTCGTCAGCACCAAAATCACAAAATGTATTTTTCAAGTATGTTTGTAAGTATGTATACATTTTTTTTGCGATTTGAGCAAAGTCGTAGAACAAAAGTTGTTCAGTACGATGAGTAGAATCCCCAGTTAACGGGTCCTACACCAATTTTGTAACACCCTGTATAGGCTAATAACCAGCTCAGATATTTTAATAATTTATAGTTGGTATTGTAATGTTGTCATTGTTATAAGTACTTAAAGTAACACGAATATTTCAAAAGTTGTTTAAAAAAGCCTTCCCCTTTAAAATACTTTGAATTTGAAAGTATATAAACCACATTTTGTTCTAAAAAAATATATAGCAAACACGAAGTCATTTTTACATTGTCTTTAGTTTCAATTCAGTAATTCTTAAATTATTTTTAATGTCATCTACTCAAATCGAAAGTGCAAATAAATAAATTAATTACATAACGTAAACGGAAATACTTTTGATTCCGGTTCATATTTCAAACTAAACACTTAAAATCTAATATTAGCTTTAAATGGCTGTTGTACTTTCTAAAAATACGATAAACATGAAGTCGCGGACGCACTAGGTTTATTTAAATATTAATTTCACTTCAGCATCTGACGGGCCGCCTACTAGCCCATCTTACATACCAAAGACCTTAACAATACTTCTTAAAGATAGGGCCACAGGGGAGTCTACAGTTGTTAGCTAGCAGTAGCTACAGTTTCGATGAAAATCGTGGTTTATTGGATTTATATGGTTTTGAAATGCCAGGCCGCTACCCAGTTGGACTAATCAACATGTCAGGCTTGCAGTTAGCGTCTGTGACGCAGAACCGTAGTAGGCAAGTAGATCTTTATGGGGAAGGCCTATTTTCAATAGTCATCTACTGATTGATATGATGGGGACGACATATAAAGTAAAGTATGATAACATTTTCAAACAGACAAGTCTGGTATTAAATGTCTATGTTAAAGATACATACCTGTCGCGGAAGAGAGAAGTGACAGTAGACCCGTTCTTCCGGGCCTTTTCCAGTTTTCACATCAAGTCCCCGTGCCCTTTTCTCGAAAAACTTGAATCCCGATCAGAAAAAAAAGAGAACTCATAAAGCGTCGTCGTCTGTGGAAAACTTTCCCATCTCTTTTCAGAAAACTTTTTTACGAAAAAAAACACAAAAATTATAAATCCAAAAGTTCACTTGCACTCCAAATTCAAAAGTCACAAAACATTTTCGCGAGCGGAAGCAGGATGTACCAAACTTTTTTTTTCAAATCAAAAGGAAAATTAAAAAGTTCACCGAGTTTCGTTCAAAAACCGGTCTGGCGGGCGACGCGTCGCGTGTTCGCTGCAAAGAGGTCGGTTATCAACTGCAGACGAGGCGAGAGGCCGAGAGGCGCGGCTTGGCGCATGTGAATGTGGGTTCGATTCGAAGCTTAGCGTCGTCGTTGTGATAGGCCATTTCGCGAAAACATATAGATATAAGCGCGCTGTAGAACAGACATACATAATCATAATTAAATGGGATCCACAAAAGAATTTAACTTTAGAGCTCGATGTTCTTCTACACATGTATGACCAAGAGTATGAGACTGGATCACTGCATCAAAAATTGTGAAATATATGTTCACTCAATGGCTCTTTTTATTGAAATCGCAAAAAAATAGTTGCTTAGATTTTCTTATATGGACAATCTTTTAATTTATAAAAAATACTCTTATGCTACCATTATATTATAACGTCATAACTCACTTTAATATTTTTTAAACAAAATGTCATTTTTGACATCTGATAAAAATAATTATTGATGACTATAATTATAGCAGTCATGTATCCCCTATAAAAGGACCAGGGATTATATGCGAAAATAATAAAATACTACGCAGTTAGGTTAAAATAAGGAACTTATATTCAATAAAATATTATTTGCAACGCGAACATATCCTTATTTCGTAAGACCATTACTGATAATCATTAAATTCTACTAAAATAAAAAACTATTAAATACAAGCATTTACTGGTAACTTACTGCCTAAGACACTAAATATAAGTAGGTAATTGTTTTTGCCTATAATATGTCGTAAGCTTCTGGCTAGTTGACTGTAGCTTCTGGCTAGTTCACTTAAGATATTTTCATGAAATATGAATTTTATTGAAGTTGATGAAAATGTTTCGAAATTACAATAAGATTTTTCTGATTTTTCAAAATCATAATTAGCAAAACAGTAGGAAAACTAGTCAGTCGTTGCAAAAACGTAAATATACTGTTACTAAGTACTATATCCTTAACAATAATATTTACAATTTTACAACAGCTTAAGTAAACAAGAAAAGTTTAAGTGAAAGTGTTAATATAAGTATTTCACACACCACATGATTCTGACAAAACTTGCTCTTTTACGAAAGTATTTTTTTTTTAAATTTAAGTTCAACTCAAAACAATTCCAGTCTCCCATAAAAAATATACAGCGTGCGTTTGATAAGGGGTTACTCAGAATCAAGTATAGAGAAATATTGAAAAAATCCGATCTACAATTTTTTTTTCAGTTTTCCTTACACTTGTTTTACTAGTCAGATTTAGTGTGGGAAACTGAGAAAAAGAATTGTAAATCGTAATTCTCCAATATTATGTTTCCTGTATTCTATACTTGATTGAATTCTAGTAATTGTACTCTATAATTTTCGAAAAAATGTATTGACTTAAATTATGAGTGTTAGTTTTTCTATAGTTACATAATTAAAAACACACTTACCTCAAAAAAATACATAATTAAAAACACACTTACCTCAAAAAAATACATAATTAAAAACACACTTACCTCAAAAAAATACATAATTAAAAACACACTTACCTCAAAAAAAGGTAAATTGCACACTCACACTCACCTTATGAATTTTGCTAAGTATTATAATTTAAAAAAGTGTTTAAAGTGTACTAAAATTGGCATGTTAATTTCAAGAAACAAGTTATTATCAGTATTTATGGTAGACTACTTTCTGAAAGTACTCTTGGGAGAAGGTAGTACGGTCACAGTGATATATTAAGACCCAATAAGGTTGTTGACTACTAGCATTTACTTTACTGAGTTACTGATTATAAAATGTCAAAAATTACAATTTTTTTTCAAAATGATTGAAACAGCAACCTATGAAGTCATTATTTAGTACATATATTCATTCTGAAAATCATTTCAAAACTTTTGTAAATAAATAAAATGCATATGTAGGTAGTAGTGGTTCTTTAGTTTCTGTTTAGTGAATGAAAGCGTCAAAAAACCAACTTCAATCGCGTAGCATACGGGTCAAACTGAGAACCTCTTTTTTTGAAATTGGTTAAAATACTAAAACCTTCTCCTAAATGTAACAAATACTTTTTTGAAAACCGCATTAAAATCGGTTCAGCCAAACGCGAGATAATCGCGAACAAACATTCTTACAGGTCAAACTGAGAACCTCTTTTTTTTGAAGTGGGTTAAAAATGGCAGTCAACTACCTTATTTTAATCCTATTACCCCTTAATTTTTGTAAGTTTTTTTTGAAGTCTTAGGTGTTTTTCACTTTCATAATCGAGGATGAAGTGTGTTTTTAAAATTAGATAAGTATCTAATTTGTTTTCTACATATATATGTATACCTTCACAGAGTGCTTAAATATCTATCACCTTCTATAGATTCCCCTTAGCCTTTGGAGCTCCTATAAGGATGGTTTGACTTCTTTATTGAGGATTAGCGCTGGGTTCTGCATGTCCAGCTGGCATTGTGCAATATCACTGAGGGCGCCCTGTATCTTTTCTAGAAGACTTTCTCCTTGGCGGACAACCTGAAACAAATATATTTAGAAACTTATGTTGTTGATACAAAAAACTGTATCTCTTAAAATATTCAAAAGCCCAGTAATATCAAAAGAAATAAATACCTATTATGGTATAACGACATAAACACTCAGTTAAAACAATTCCATAAATACAGACTTGATTCCCATTTTTAGAGGATTGTTTTTAGAAAGAATAGTATGGATATGCCTTTCCCAATAAATTTATAGATTTTCATAGAAAATACCGGGTTCGTAAAAAACGTTGGAATTCTTAATTGTAATTATCTGATTGTAGTAAATGTTGATATATTGAAAATTTTATGTATGCTATTATGTGTTTATGTCTACAAGTTATCTTATATACACAGGGTTACTGGTAATCCTTGTAGGAGGTGATAGGGGGGGCTAAAATGTGAAAAATAACACTACATACAATTCTACAATTCAATTCAATTACAATTCTATTCAAAATGGCATGTCCATATTATGCTAGCTCTCCAATTTTAGGTATAATTGCATTCGAATTTCCGATCACTACTTATGACCCGGCAATTTTCATGCTCTGAGTTGCATATGTATTTAATTATTTGGATGCTATAGTATCAAACAGAAGACTGAAGAGACTGACACTTCTGTTGACAGTTAAACTAATAGTCTAAACCAAATAAATACTGCCAGATATGCCTTAAGACAGTGGTTTTCAACCTGTGGGTCGCGACCCCCCGGAGGGTCGCGAAGCCTTTCTCAAGGGGTCGCGAGTAAAAGAAAAAGTCAGTATTTGTAGGTCCTACACTGCAATGAAAAAATATGATTTCATCGAGAACGTTGGACCTGTATATTTTTTAAGAATTTGTCAAAACGTGCCCATTTAATCATTTCGGTCGCAGTGTAGACAATGCTACTTGCTTCTATTACGACGCAAGTAGCATTGTCTACACTGTGACCGAAATGGTTGTATGGCTGGTTCTATTTTGGAGACATTAATAACTAAATCATCTTCTAACTGAAGAAAATTATAAACATAGTCTTTCAAATCACTAACATTTTGTATGCTTATGGCTCTAGGGGGGTCGCAAGAATTTTTTTACCTATAAAGGGGTTGTGTATTAAAAAAGGTTGAAAAACACTGCCTTAGGACATACATTTCATTGTGGTATATGATAAGAAGAAAGAAAGTTAATATTCTGAAATATCGGACATAAGTACTAGCTTGTACCAATCCAGACTTGGCCCTGGACTTGTGTGTGGAGTATGGCCTAAACCTTCTCGAGTTATGGGAAGAGACGCGTGCCCCTACAGTGGGGACGTAATGGGTTGTTAACAATACTAGCTTGCAAAAAACAGTTAAACAAAACTAACCTCCTCCAACTTTTCAGCTGCCTCCTTATTTTCTGCTTCCAACCGCCTCAAGCTTTGCACCTGAAGCTCAGTCGAGCTCTCCTCGCTCGGAAGAGACTCAATAAGCGTGTCTATGTCCTTTGCACAACGAGATATGAGCGTCGCAAAGAGCACAGCGTAATCTTCTTGGTTTTGCTGTTGTTGCGGCGTTTGGGAACCACTACGGTCAAAGCCGGGGAATTTGCTGGGCGTAGAAAACTGTTGCAATATACCTATGCTATTGCAGAAGTGTTCCGCTTGCTGAAAACAAAAACAAACGATGCCATAGTTTTTATTACTGTTTAGATGTAAAAAAAAAACAGGTTGATATTGTCGGAATTTTATGTAAAATATATTCATTGTTACCTGGTTGATTGTATCCTGTAATTGAGTTAAACGATCGGCCATGATTTATCGGGAATATTGCCTGAATTTCTCGTAGTTTACAGATATTTCCGTAAAGAAAATCACAAGAACTCGCTTTCAAAATAATAACATGACATTGACGTACTGCGTCTGTGTTGCCAGATAACATATTGACTGGCCGCGTTCTAAGAGCGCACTGATAGCAAATAGCAACCGTTTTGTACCTTCTCTTTCACACTTACGCGATTTATATTATGCTATCCTGTTGTCAGAGTGAACGGTTGCTGTCAAGCGTACCCTCGGACGGAACGGAACGCACTAACTGACTGTTGATCTATTGGCCGTGAGTTCGATTCCCAGCCAGAGCAAACATTTCTGTGATGAGCAGATTTACTTGCTCTGTCTGGAGTAGTCTGGAAATCTGGACTCTGCCTGGGTGTGTTATATCTATACACGATACATTTAAACGTATTATACAGGGTGTAACAGAAGTGTGTGACAATACTTCAAGGTTGGCTTTTACCCATCAAACTGAACAACTTTTGTTCTACAACTTTGTTGAAATCGCAAAAAATTTTTTGGACTTTTCATACAAACTTGGTTCGCCAGCTGATCGATTTGTATGAAAAGTCCAAAAAAAAATTTGAGATTTCAACAAAGTTGTAGAACAAAAGTTGTTCAGTTTGATGGGTAAAAGCCAACCTTGAAGTATTGTCACACACTTCTGTTACATCCTATATAGGGTGACTTTAAATTAGTTCTTGATACGAAAGGCTATGAATGTGCTCATGATAACGAACAACTTTCCCTAAGAAACCCATAGTCAAATCGCAAAAAAAATTTTTGACTCTCCATACAAATCAATGAACTGACCGGCCAAATAAGTATGAAGAGTCTAAAAATTTTTTTTGCGATTTGACTATGGGTTCCTTAGGGAAAGTTGTTCGTTATCATGAGCACATTCATAGCCTTTCGTATCAAGAACTTAATTTGAAGTCACCCGATATATGTATATCAGTCTCTGTCTGCCAGCTGCCTGCTTCCATAATACAGGGAATGCTACTTTGGGTTGGGGCTATATGACCGTGTGGTCCGTGTGTGATTCGTCCCAGGATATTAATTTTATATTTATTTATTATGGGTGTATTCCCATTTAATAGGAATGGAAGGATCCATTTCCAACACTTGCTAGTGATGTTGTGTCGTCGTAGAGCATCTTATTGTGTGGCACAATCAGCCGTTCATCCCCAGGGTAAAGAGGGCTGTTGCCTGGTGTGCACTAAGCATTTCCCGCGGTCATGTGTAGGGAATTTACATCTACGGACGTATGCAACGCGACGTTCATAGTTTATACTACAAACTTCATACGCATCTAGTAACCAAATGTGCAGGATTCCAGGTGACAGACTCGATGGCTCAGTTGTTAGCGCTCCTGACTACTGATCCGAGAGTCGTGGGTTCGATCCCCACCCAGGGCAAACATTTCTGTGATCAGCAGATTTGTTTGCTCTGTCTGGGTGTATTATATATGTGTATGTATATCATTCAGATTCCCATAATACAGGGAATCCTAGTTTGGGGCCAGATGACCGTACGTGATTTATCCCAGTTGTTTATTTATTTTACTATCTATTGCTTATGACGTTTTCGTTCACCTTTTTCTTCTCGATGTTAAAGCAATCAGTGTGAAAATGTATAATATACAGAATTTGAACCTGAGACCTTTGGTTAGGAGGTTAATGTCACTACTGTAGAGCCACAGCCATTTTTTGGAGATAGTTTATTCTTGATTCACTATTCAGACTTAGTATGAGAAACTGAATATAATAATTGTAAATCGGATTTCTTAAATTTTTTTCCAGTATTATTTACTTGATTCTGTTGTAACACTCACACTTTTTTTAAAACCCTGTATAAAGTTCTACCATCTAAGTTTATACAGTACAGTGGAACTGGAAGGTAAAGAAAACATATTTAAATAAAATCAGAAAGTAATTTAAACATTTTTATTGAAGTCATACCTACATTATTAATGAGTGTATAGGGATGATAATGATTATCACAATTGGTAAATAAACTCAGAAAAAAGGTACTTATAGTTCATTCCAATCAAAAAAAAGCAAAAGGTAAACAAACTTACTATGGATCTGACACATGTCAATGTCAGATGCATACCATCTTTGTTTACCTTTTGCTTTTTTATTTATTGGAATAAACTATACCTGGTACCACTTAATAATTACATTTATGTGTGATTCATATGAATTTTAATGTTAGTTATAACTTGTGACTAGAATAAAGCTTAGACTACCTGACTAGAAAAAAAAGCTAATAATTTTGGTGACTCATTTCCCTGGCCTAGTCCTATTGAGTATATGTGCCATCTCCGTAAGATCCTGGAATACGATTTTCTTTAAATATACATAAGTATGCGTAATTCACGAAAAAGTGGATGATCCTGTATTCTGTTATTATTCCTTTATAAGACTACACTGAATGCAAATAGTATCTTCACTAAAGATAATGTATTCATGAAAAATCGGTTTCCACATCTTACTGTGACATTTATACAAAAAAAAAACAAGATCGTCACATTGGTGTCGATTCAGTGTTTACGATTAAATTTATTTGACAGGACTTAACTTAATTTAAGCGTCCTGACCTTGTCTTTTTGATATACATAGAAAGAAAAAGACAGAGCACTTGAATAAAATTTAATTCTGTCAAATAAGTTAGATTGTAAAAACTGAATCGACACCATTATGTATATGCTTATAAATAATAATATAATCTAATCTGATTAAATACATGTATTACTAAAAAGTCTTTGCTTGGCATTACAACATGATTATACATACTTAAATAGTAAGAAAACAAATTGATATGTGAAATTACAAATTCTAATGAACATACGTAATGTTAAATAAGACACTTACAAAACCAAGCAAACATTGGTTAATTCCATACAATACTTAAAGTTTAACTTTAGTTACAAGGATCCAGACTATGAATATCAAAGAAATACTTTTCATCACTTTCGAATAAAATGTGAGAAAAAAGCAAATACTATTCTAAAATAAATATGAGATGAAGTCATTTTGCAACCTTAATATACAATGTGTTTATGTCTTTGTCAATTCTAATCTAATTATAAAGTAAATTTTTAGTCTTTTCTTAGTCAAAATATAAGTAAAACAAGTACACTAGAGATATAATTAGTCAACTTTACGCTATAAATAATAAAATCATAATCATTAAGTTTGTAACAATAAATTAAATAAAAACAAAAATAAATAAATAGATACTCACAAATATCTGTGATGCCAATAATAGAGTATTTTATTACAAATCTACTTTGTTGCATGATTATGTGATAAAGTGGCAGCAAAAAGTTTAAAAGTGTAATAATAACTTGTCACATGTTAAAAACATTTATTGTGCTAATATTCCTAGTTTACCTCTTAATTGTGAATCAGCTGGCAATGCTAGAGCCCATTTCCTGATGCCAACTAACATAACCGAACTTAAAACTAAAATTGCACCACCAACTGAATATTTACTTGGTATCTCATCAAAAAACATCACTTGCCATAGGAAGGCAAAAACTATATCTGCAGAACGTGCAATAGCTACAGGGCCAGCCTGTTCCATTTGCAAAGACATTGTTAATAAAATCTGCCCCAAGTAACTGAATACAGCGAGACATACAACTAAAAACCTCTCTGAACCACAGTTTGGCATACAAAGATACCCAAACAAATATGAGTAAGATAATATCTGCATAATAGCAATAGCACCAAAATTTGTCATTATAACTGAAAAATGTAAACCTTTTAGTACTCTTAACAATATATAAGCATTCGCGCCAAAAATTGTTGAAACGAAAGCTGCCACTGCTCCTTTTAATTTACTGTATTTCTCACTGTTTTCTTCAGCAACGTCATCACCAAACAAAAATGGAGGATGTGTTATCAAAATTACTCCCACCAAGGTCAGTACTATAGATATTGTATTCCATATGCCACAAGGCTCTTTCAGAAAGACCCTGGCGAATAATGCAACAAAAACAGGTACAGAAAAGACAATCACTGAAGCATCTGCTAAAGGCATATTTCGGAACGCATAGAAACTTAACATTAACCCCACAGTGCCTACTACGGAACGAAGAACAAGTAAAACACGCTTACCTTGAGGAAATATTGGTTGATCAGTGTAAATAACTATTGGGATAGTTGGTAACAGTACACCTACGAATCGAAACATAGCCAGTTGCATTGGATCTATGTTCACTAGACTTTTAACTATTACTGAGCATAAGGAAAAAAATAATGATGAGAGTGTGGCCAGTATGAGGCCCAGGTATGGACATCTCTTCAGTAAAGGGCGTTTGTTTTCGAGTAAATTCGGCAACGTCTCGTCTCCGCTTCCACCAGACAGGTCGACAAGGTGTTGGAGCTCTAGGTGTTCAGGCATCGCGGTCGAACCTTAGGACCCTGAAACGCCAATAAAAAACTTAGATCTTCCTTGTAATTTAAAATACAAAAACATGTTATTGTGTGTAGTAAAGTACATTTTTACCTTGTTGAAGTGAAAAAATTGCTAAACCAAAAGAGTGATCGTATTTCTATAGATAAATCTTCATTTTTGCCGTTTCAATTTCACTAAATTCTGTTTGTTTTTTTTTGGAATTTTGTTACTTTCTTTCACTTCGGCATTTTTTCTGCAGTTTCGTTCGCCCTCAAAGCTCAGTAAGCGATGAAGTAGAATATGTCCTAAAGGACAGATAGGAATCAGCCGAACAACCAATCAGATCATAGAGAAACGCCGGTTTGTGCCGTTCCTGACGTGGTGGCGCTGCTGTACAAGGTTAACTAGTGTTGCCCACAGGTCGATAAATAGATATCGACATTTTGTCGATAATAGAGCCGTCCCTACTTTTATTGAAGATATACAATAAAATATATTTTTCAGAAATTTTCAAAGCAAGACTATCAACAAGCTTACAGAGTGACTTGTTGTAGTCTTGTGAAATAAAACAAAAGTTGGAAATATAATTATTTTTATTTATAAAATAAGTTTCTATAATATTGAAATTGTACCAGTCATTTTGAACGATACACGAAGTAAACCTCAAAGAAACAAATTAAAGCAAAAGCATGTTTATTCGAAGTAGGTAGCATTGTATATTTTATCAAATGTCATTCCTTAGTTTACCTAATACATAGTTCCTACAACTTGGAACTAGTATACCTAACATTTCGGGAACTGTTTACGGAGGAAGAAACGTGAGGTCCCAAAGAAACTTCCTCAAACACATTTTTTTAAATATGTCTCACATTCTATCACAATTCTTGTAAACAACCCTGACTTAAAGTTCGAAAATATAGGTATTTTAATTTATTTAAACATACAGAAAATTAATGTATTTTTGCAAATATTTATGTAGTTTAATAAACTATTGCACTCCAGTCTATCTATATAAGATAAATATATCTTATACTATGCAAATGATATAAAAATAACCATATTTTTTCAGTTCAGAAAATTAATAAATTACCTACCTAAAACATAGTATTCTACTTTAAAATTATTAAATAGGTTTAATGTAATAGGTCAATGTTAAGAATATTTACAGTAATGTAATAAATATTCAAATAATGAATGAATTATTATGAAAAGCAAATAATGTATAGTTATGTACAGAAATAATATAACAACGACATGATTTTACAAGTACATGTATACCCCCCACGTTTCGGGAACTATTCGCGAAGGGAGATGAAACGTCAGGTCCTAAAGAAACTTCATCCAACACATTTTCTTAAATAAGTAGTTTACGCTATTACATAATTCCTGTAAACAATCCTGATTTATAGTTACTGCTAAAATTTATTTTATTTTTAACTTATTTACACCTATAGAAACCTAATGTAAATCTTAATATTTTACAGTTATGTACAGATTCATAAAGTATTGGACTTTTATCTATCTATATAAGATCTACACTATGCAAGCGATAAAAGAATAACATTTTCAGCTCACAAAATTACAATAATTAATTACCTACCTAATTTACAATTACTAGGTATTAATCAATGATAGGAATATTTACAGTAATTTAATATTTAAACAATTTATACAAGAAAATTATTTATAAATGTACAGAAACAATACAACAGTGACATTATTTTAAAAGAACATCATTTCCATCAAAGCACATTCATTTATATGAAATATTTACAATTAACACGTGACAGGAAGTGCCTATTCAATGAAGGATCATCAAAATCCATGTCAGTAGAATTCTCGGAAATAAATTAATATATATGAATAGAAAAATATACAACTCCTATTACATAAAGCTTAAATTACACATCATTTTTTAGTTCTAGTAGACTTATACTTTTTGAGGGCCAGACTTTGCATTCTTGTAATATTCGTGGTTATCTTTTCAGAAAACATACCCCTAAGTATCTTATTTAAGGTGTTACACCAGTTATGAATTTGAACTCTACAGACCAGTGTCATAAAATGGTTCAGTACTTCGTTGTGATGTTGACTACAGCCTAGCCAATCAACATCAGCGTCTTTTATGAAATCCGCTCGGATAGTTTTAGTAACGTCTCCTTTGTGTGCATAATTGTCCAAATATTGATTAATGAATTTTACGAGTTTTCGGAAAAGACAAATAAATGATTCGTTGGGGTATTTAAGGTTCCTACCTCTAAGGAGACGCCTTTCCCTTTGGCTGATCCAGTCGTGAATTTCGCCAATTTCATTAGTTAGCAAAGTCTTTTTACAATCTTTGCAAGGGTTGGCTCGTATAAGTCTCCTAGTTACATAGCCAGCCGTAAAAGCAGAAGCTTGCACGTTGATCTTCTCGCGGCGCGCCGCCGCCACCGTCGCCACTGCCGGGGCAGTCGGGGCAGCCGGCGCCGGGGTGGCCGGCGCAGCCATGTGGGAGACCGGCGCGGCGGCGGCGGCGGCGGCGGCAGCACCGGCGGCAGGGGGAGGCTCTGAAACCGAGTTAACACTCCCGGCAGAATCTAGTTCCTCAGTGTTAAGCAGTAATCCTGATTTTAGGACTACTTCTCCTACATCGTCCTCGCAATTAGAGCCGGGAGAATGAGGACCCAGTATATTGTTAAGGACGAGAGATTTAATGGTACACGTAAAGTGGTATGGGGTGGGATTATTATTACGGTAATTGAATGCCCTAATCCTGCCAAAAAAGTTTTCTAAAGGGTCTTGATTTAAATTACGGGAGTAAAAAAATTTGACACCCTTTTGTTTCAACTCACCCCATATACTAATAAAACTTTTCAATGTGACGACCCAATTTTTTAAACTAGGGACACTTTTTTTTATCAACCCCCCGACAGAAATGCTCTGATTCATAGAGTCTATATAATAAATGTTCTCTAAAACTTTAATGGCATCTTCCCAAAATGTCACGTGTTTAGAATTACCATTTACTTCCTTGACGGGACCTCTCATTTTTCCCGGAGTCGCGCCGCTTCGCGAGCCGTTCACGCTGTCGAAGAGCTTGTCGAAGAAAAGCACCGCATCGGACGTATTCTTCATAGTTTTGCTCACAGGCTTTCCGCTATCGTCTGCAGCTGAAAATATTAAAATAATATTAGGTACACATGTACTACAAAACTAGGAGACTTGACCATGATAAGAATCAATCTCACGACCAGCAGTTGCAGTCAGACTAGCAGTTTTTTAATTTAATTTCTTATTTATTTCGGATAACAATGGCCACATTACATTATAAATGTAAAACAAGTAGTTATAAGATGAAGGCCAATTACTGCTATCCATCCCACAGCAGTAGTAGTTACAGACTGCGCGAGTCAGTAGAGTACCAGATAAATCCGGGAACATGAATGTCGTCTATAAATACTACTTACAGAATTTTGAGCAAAAACATAACAACCCAGCCGTCTGTTCGCTCAGAGCCTGTGTGGCATTCTTCACTTTCATTTTTTTTATTTTCGAAGGTATGACGTGCTCGTCAGTCAATTTCCGAACCATTCTAATCTCCCCCAAATCGCAGTCTGTTTTGTACGCATCAATTATATCTTGCCATTTCGCAATTTTACCGCAGAATAGCATGTCTTTCGTAAGAAAATTGTTCCGTATGCCCTTTATGAGATGTGGAGGGTCATAAACAATGTTAAGCACTTGTCCACTGACTATAACTTGATTATCTGAAAGAATAATCAAATTATTATTATGTTGAAGCTGAAAAATGATCTCATTACTATAATTACATAATTCTTAGTTGAATCCAATATTGTTTATACATCAAGTGCGGAACCTAACCTGGAAGCAATGATTCGTTATTCAATAAATTGTGTCTTCTTGTATCAGCACGCAAACTGTTGATACATGCTTGGAAATTTGACCCCTGATCACAAACAAGGGCTTTTGGGTCTAATCCTGTGTTCACGACTGCTTCCACCACATCCTGTATTTGAGTAACAAAATAACAAGTTTCTAAATATGATTGACTCGGTGGCTAAGTGGTCAGCGCTCCTGACCACTGATCCGAGAGTCGTGGGTTCGATCCCCACACAGGGCAAACTTTTCTGTGATGAGCAGAATTGTTTGCTCTGAGTCTGGGTGTATTTATATCTATATATGTATGTATTTGAAATATATGTGTAAGTAATCAGTCTCTAGTTCCCATAGTATAGGGAATCCTAGTTTGGGGCCAGTGACCGTATGTGATTTGTCCCAGATATTATTAGAATTATTATTAGAATAAATTATGTACTTGAATTTTGACTGGGCTTTTACGACATATGCTGCAATATTTTGATTCGTATTACAGTGAAAACTTTCACAAACAAATCCATACCTTCAAAATAGTTTTGAGTTTGACAGAAGGCGTGGCACCCTCACATAAGTAGTATGCCAGTGGTTGTCTCCACGAGGAACAAATTCCTCGCACCATGAATACCAGAGCATGGTCGCACAAGTTCTGTTCACTATCGTTGCCATAATTCACGAATCCATCGATGCGATCCTCTGACTCTACGAATGTTAGTTGCGGGCTCAACGCAACTTCGTCAAAAACAACGGAACAAGTTTTTTTGATTGGATCCCAATTTTTTACGCTTTCCCTTAGTTGAGCAATAATATTTTTATTAACTCCAGGCTTAAAGCGGATGTTTTGTGTAAATTTGTTCAGAGTTCTCCTAGAAGGCAGGATGAACATTTTATACAGTAATTTATACCCCTTGGGACTTTGTTTCGCCAAGGACAGTGCCAGCAGTTTCTCCTCAGTTGTGAACCGTCTTCTTTTAATGTGTTTGTTGGCCAAGTTTATCTGCATGCGGATAAAAGTTTTCGCCTGAGGCGTCATCGTTTGCATCAAAGCATCAAACGAAGATTGTTCGCTCAATTCTCGGGCTTTTTCCAGTTTCTCGCTGTAGTTATACAAAAGGCGGCGTTTCGATTTAATAATCTGAACACATTTATTATAGATCCTTTTGCATTTAGGAGTAAGGTTGCTAATGCTCTTCACAATCCGATCCCTTGAAGATTTATTCGGCGCATCTGTAAATAAATGACGCAGATACTAACTTTAATCATATGAGTAACTGATAGTGTTCTTTCACGTGGCAATTAATTACTAAATTGAGCAGTCGTGGCTCAGTACGGCCTATGTTGTTTCGTCGTCGATCAACACGCACGTTACACTACTTTAAGTACAGATACAGACATAACCTGGAGGGATTTGACTTAAAATCATTTTTTTCTTTACGTAGGAGGCCATCTTACCCCAAGCTACTGCGCATCCATCTGCGCAGTACTAAATGGAAGTCCCACCCGCACGCGCCACACGAATTATTTACGTTTTTGATTATTTTGGTTTTTTTCTGAATGAAAGTGTTAAAACTAATGGCTTAGTTTTTTTCATATCGTCGAAACCAACATTTTTATACAATTTTAAATTTTTTTCTTTTGATATACTGGAAACTATTTTAGGTTTTAAATAGCGGTAGATCCATCTTTGGATTTTTTTTCTATCGAGCCGAAATTAATGAATCGTATTTCGGATGGCCTATGATCTTAGGAAATATAGTCAAAAATAACGATTATTTTTTTCAGACTTGAAACTTCTATAGTTTCACGTCAAAACTGTTCAAAAAAACGTAATTTTGGGGAAAGATGGCCTTAATATAATTTTGTCGAAGAAATAATCCAAGTGTCATTATCATTAAAAAATAGTGTCATCTATCTCGACCGTTTCCGTTACTTCGCAAGATATATTAAGCCGTTGGTGTCGACTACTACCACAAGATGGTTGTCGTAAAACCATACCGTATGCCTTGTTAGCAGTTTAAAAAGTACCGACACTTGTTCGGTTTTATTTCGTGATACTTACGTAATAGTAAAGATAAACTCAGCTAATATAAGTAGCAATACGCACTTGTAACTCCCGATGAAGATGGTTTTTGTTCAGTCACCAAATGCTTCCCGAAGTCATCAACATTAGAACCTGGAAAAGTGAATTGTTTTTTTAAGACTCAAAAAAGAACTCGAACCCATTTACAACTCCTACGTTATATGTGTAGTTTTTGTATTGTGTATCCATGTTTTTGCTTTTTTGTATGCTCGTATGCATAGATGTTCTCGAAGGTCCCGGTCTGTCCGGTCCCGTGAAGGGTTATTTTTTTAAATAAATCACAAAAAACTTCTATTGCATCTTGTGTAAGTGCTACTCCTGCATCGGTAGTTGATCGACCTTTTACGGAAGCCAAATTGTTGGTTATGCAGAAGTTGGTTTAAATTAAAGTGTTGCATTTTTTTTTAAAGACTTTACTAAGAAGGGGCAATACAGAAACTTTTCATTTCCCGCATCATTTTTCGAATCTGATTTATAGAGATTTAAGTATTTCAAATTCCTTACCTGTCCAATCTGAAGACCTTGCGGATGGTATGGGACGAGATTGTGTTATAGGATTCGCCGGAGTAGAGGTGCACTCTGAAACAAAGGTGAATCGTTTTAGTTTTTAAGTAGGTGAATACAAATTCTTTGTATTGTGTTTTCGATTTTCTTTTTTTTTTAGGTGGGTAAGAGTAAGTTTCAAGAAGTTTTTTATTGCATTACATACAGGGTTATTTTTGGACCCCCCACCAAAACTTCACAGTTTTTCACAAAAAAAATTTTGACCTTTCATACCAAGATCACGTGATCGGCCTATTTTGTATAGAGATACCCAGGGTACGTAATTATCAAAATATTTATTTTCTTTGATAATAATCATGACAATTGAACGTAGTTTAGCAGAAAGGACTCTATCCACAAACCTTAAAGTACTTAATCCACTAATAAAGGTTTGTGGATTGAGTCCTTTCTGCTAAACTACGTCCAATTATCAGATAATTCTCTGATATTTGAGTCTACTAGTTTCAAAAACAGCAATGTCCACAATGAAAAATATTTAGGAAATTATTTTTAATTATTTTTTTCTTATTTACATGTTCAGAGGATAGCTGCTGTTGTATGCTAAGTATGTAATTTAGGGTTTGTTTATCCCTGAGGATAAAGTAGCATATGACTACGGCTATCCTCTGACCATAACTATGTAAGAAAAAAATAAGTTCCTAAATATTCTTCATTGTGGACATTGCGGTTTTTGAAACTAGTAGACTCATTTATTCGATAATTATTCGTACTGATTCATAATATTATGACTAATTTTTGTTTTACAGATTATAGTTTCATCACATTATAATAGTAATAAAACTGAATACAAATAAGTATTGTGTGTGTTGAATACAATTTTTGTGCCCTTTTTTTAAAGAGCCCTCCGTTACTTCCATAGCCGAAGCCCCCCTTACCTCCGTGACGAGATTCTGATGGTATCATATGATAGTACACCTCAAACAGAATCAATGTCTCAACAGGACCATCCCTCTATTTCTTATAGGTTTTGAGCTATACGGTCAAGTAGGTCTAAAAATCATAGCATCTTTCTCGACTTTGGAAAGACTATCATCGGGTCTCTATAACATAGCATAACTTTTTTATGACTATTTGGCCTTTGCATAACATTATTGTGCATAAAATATTTTGGCATAAAAAAATTTGCGCATATTTATGTTTTCCTAAAATTTATGAGCATAATATTACTTGGAATAATTAGAAATGTCCCTAACTATAAAGTTGCATAATATTAAATTTCCTAATAATATTATAGCATATCAAACTTGAAATTGAAATTGAAAAAATGAGTTAGGTTGCCTTCCTTTCTTCCTTTCCATTGATTATAATTACCTTGTTTTATTTATTTTTAACTTCATTAACTACTTATAGCGTAGGTTGTAAGAATCAGTATAGTACAGGCACGGGGTCTCATTGCATACAACGAAAACCTTAGTTCATTAAAATGTCAATAGATGGCACGACAAGTATCGATTTGTAATCGAAGTTCATGCAAAACGAAGAAAAAACCCATTAAATTGCTAAAAATAAGTGTTTTGATTATTGTAATAAACAAAAAGTATGACAAAGGCTGATAATGCACTTTATTATCAATTACTACAAATTATCTGATGACGGCGATGCATATCAAAACTACTTTCGCCTTAACTTGTCAGAGTTGAGTAATGACACGTACTAGTTGAGAACCAGTTTATAGCGTGAATTGATAGATGGCGCTAATACAATACGATTGAAAAACGTAATAGGTGGTTTACGTTTTGTTTTTCATATTTTAAATTATGTATTTTTGTTTAGTAATATCACAGATAATATAATACTAGTAGGTTATGTGCAAAAAAAATCATAAAAGCAAATGAAGGTGCAGATAAGCAACCAGAATGTCTTCATTTATAGCCCGCGCTCTAGATGTCGCCAGTAGCGGTAGTTCTCAATGAGTGAAAAAAATAGCCCGAAGAATAGCCCGAGTTACGGCAGTCGCATTTCGTTGTATGACATGAGGTATCTGTACGTTAGTATTATAAAATCTGTGGTACAGGGTAGTGGTGAGTAGCAACCTACCTAAGGTTGCTAGTGGTAAGTAGCAACTTACCTAAGATTGCTAGGAAGGGAAGCATTCAATCAAGCATGCAAGCACGCAAGCAAGGAAGCATGCAAGCAAGCAGGCAAACAAGCATGGAAGCATGCAAGCATGCAAGCAACCAAACATGCAAGCAAGCAGTCGATCTGTGGATGTTTTATCAATCAAACCTAACACTGTCTCCGAACCTGAATTATCCGTATCGGGGTGCTCCGAATTCCCGAGCTCGCTTCGTTCGCTCCCGCATTAATTTAGGACTCCCATATTCCGTGTAATTAGGGCTTTTAATATTTAGGCCTAATTAAAATTATGAACTTTTCAGTTATGTCAATTACTATTTAAGTCATTTATTATTTAGTCAAAAGTATATTTATGCAATTTTCAACTAGGACAATTATTGTTTAGTCATTTCTAATTTAGAAAATTATTGTTTATTACTTTCAAAGTTTAGGGGGAATAATAATTATGCAGAATTACGATTAGGCAGATTTATATTTCTGCGCAAGATTTTTATGCCTTGTTATGCCATAGGCAATTATGACATAAAATTTTATGCGATACAAAGGGTAAATTATTGGCGTAAATAATTAAAAATGTGTCAATTACCCATCATGGGTGATCCTTGACTTTTGATTCGTTTTTCTACCATGTTCCCCCATACGAATATTGATGAAAAATATAACATTTGAAAGCACATTAAATACCTAACAACACATTTTTACGGTGTCGCATGACATGAATAAGACACAATTTTATTGAGTTTTTATTTTTTACTTTTTGTGATCTAAAAAAGATGTTGATGGTGCGATTGTCGTGACTTGAAGCAAATATTTTTTTGTGCAGCTTTGGACTCTTAGTTAAGTTCCGCAGTCTCCATAATTGAACCTCTTTCCAAAGTTAAGAAAGATGCTATGGTTTTTTAGACATACTTGACCCTATAGCTCTAAATCTATAAAAAAATAGAGGGATGGTCCTGTTGAGAAATTGATTCTGCTTGAGGTGTACTATCATATGGTGTCATCAGAATCTTCACGGGAGGACTTCGCCTATGAAAGTACCGGAGGGCTCTTTGATATTTAACTCATTATAACATGCACGAAAGTGGAAAATCACATTTGGATACAAGTAAACTTAAGTAAAGCGACATAATAGCTTAACAATTTATTAAATTGTATTGTTTTTATGATTTTTATTATTATCAAGATAATTATCATCAGTGATAATTGTCACTTCGAACCCTGGGAACCCTTTTTTGCGAATTGACCATTGGTTATTTGGGGAAAGTTGCTCAGTTTCATGAGTGAAGTTTTGGTGGGGGGTACAAAATAACCCTGTATAGGTATTTGAAATCCCGCCGAGCCGGTTCGATTCCGAGTTATTGTCACTATGTCCACTGGCGCAGACTCCATAGGGCCTGGGGGTGCCCGAGCCCCCCCCCTCAATGTCATTATCACAGGGCTGAGCCCCCCCATTATTTTATATTACTGAAAAAATTCTTGTGGAAATTTATTCAGTTTCGTCTACTGAGCAAGCCCTTAAAGTTTTCGGAGACCTGTCTCTTACACCCTGTATATATTGATTGATGATTAAAAATTAAAACATCTGAGAAAACCATTTTTAGTTATCAACATTATTTACTCAGTTTGACTATAAAAGTATGTACGTACCTACGTCGCAAAGCAGGAGCCGAAAATGCTCGACACAAAAAGTTACTACGATGTGACTTCACGGTTTATGCTTTACACTATGAAAGTATGATGCTGACAGGTGGGAGGGTCATGATATAATGCAGTAGGGCAGTCAAATAGGGTACATTTTATTCTGAAATAATATTGAATTCCCTCGAGAATTACAAGGGAACCCCAAAAATAAAGGTATTTATTGCTATAATTACTCAAATGATTTCATTGGCAAAAAGCTTCGGCAGATGGCGGGGAACAACGTAGTATACTTTTACCCCAAAAAACTTTTAAGGCTGCACTGTGGTCCGTCAACGATAATCACAAAAACTATATCCACGTGGGGCGAAGCCGTGGACGAAACAGCTAGTTAGAAAGTATTAACAAAGTATTAAAGTACGACATTAATAACTAATACATGCATTAGTGAAACATATACAGGGTGTAAGGGACAGGTTTCCGAAAACTTTAAGGGCTTGCTCAGTAGACGAAACTGAATAAATTTCCACAATTTTTACTTTTTACTTTTATGTCTTGAATCCTTTCTTTCTTTATTGTTTTTACTTTATTCTTATTTTTGTATATTTTATTTACAGACATGACATTGTATAATTCATTTATATAGCATTAAGATGTAATAGAATGTAAGACTTTTTTTTTTAATGTGTTGGAGGGAGTTTTTTTAGGGCCCTCAGTGTCTTCTCACTCCGCAAACACTTCCCGAAACGGCGGGTATACGAGTTCCGAGTGGCAGGAACCTCGTATTAGGTAGATAAAAGAATGACGTTCGAAAAGTGTACACTGCTACCTACTTCGAATAAAATATTTTCATTTTCACAAGAATTTTTTTCAGGAAACGAAAAAAAATTGGCTTCTCCATACAAAATTATAAACTTGAATGGACAGGTTGTATGGAGAAGCCGATTTCTTTTTTCGTTTCCTGAAAAAAAAAATTGTGGAAAGTTGTTCAGTTTCGTCTACTGAGCAAGCCCTTAAAGTTTTCGGAAACCTGTCCCTTACACCCTGTATATACAGACAGTAAATAATGCTCACACCTGCTAGACTCTTTTATTTTAAACAAAGATGGTCAACCTCTATTTTTGACAAGCAGGTAAAAAAGTAAGCGCCATAACATAAATCACTCACTTATAGAGCCTGAAGATGACGGGTATCCAACAGCAGAAGACGGCATGGCACAGGTATGAGAAATGGCATCTGTAATCATGATTAATATCTACAATTCATATTTATATAGGTACATAATATAAGGTTTATATTTGTTTGTTAACAACCCATTATGTCCCCACTGCAGGGGCACGGGTCTCTTCCCATAACTCGGGAAGGTTTAGGCCATACTCCACACACGGGGGCCAAGTCCGGATTGGTGGAGGTTGTTGGGGCTAGTGGCCAACCCCAGTGTCAGAAGTTTTCAAGCCGCCTATAAGGCCTCTGACATGGCTTAACGACTGCTAGCGATAGCAGCCGGCACCAACGGCTTAACGTGCCTTGCGAAGCACGGAAACGGTCGAGATAAATGCCACTAACAGTCAAAACCATCCAGGTTATGACCGTGTCTGTTGTAAGTTAACCTGCTTGATCGATGCGACCACGCAAGCCGCACTGAGCCACGACCGCTTTTTATATTTAGGTTTATATTTAATTGGAATATTTTATGTTAAACTAACAACGCATTCTATCACAACTGATGAGGCACGGGTTTCATCTAGGTTTGATTAAGCCATACTCTATTCTATATACAATATACATTCAGTGGCTAATTGTTGAGGCCCAATTGGTTGAGGTTGTGGGGCTGTAGTCAACTCCAGTGTTTACGAAATATGAACCATCAGGATTGAGCGATCATTTATTGCGCGAACCGCATAAGGTAGATAAATGGTAACAATTTTAACATTTTGTATTTTTTTTAAATCGAAAATTCGGTATTAATACTCTAAGGGTGTAGTAGACAGATGAAAGCCTTCGATGATGGGTTGTGATTTCATGCCGATACCGATGCGCAGAATACTTGGATGTAAATACACTGAATACCAAAAAGTATCCCAATTAACAAACCTGTAGCGTCTGTAGTTGACGGCTTGTCAAATGTTCGCGGCGATGACGCAACAGGCTCCTTGATAAGAGGATCTGCAATATTTTTAAACAGAACATTAGATTACTACTGCAAGTGAATGCCCAGCTTAAAAACAAGATGGGAAGATTGTTAAGAATTTATTTATAACTGAATATCAATTAATTTAGATATATTCAAAATATAGTATATTATTTTATTTAACGTAGATGACGCATCGCAGGTAGGTACTAAAAAAAACAAGTTCAACTTGGGACTGAGCGACTAACTTAACTTTGTCATTTTTTTTAATGTAAGTTTATTTAAAGAAGATCCTCGGGTTTATTGTATTTCCAAGAAGTTTTAATAGTGCCCAAAAAAAAGTCAAATAGCAAAATTAGTATAAGTAACAAGTGGAGATTTTATTTTACCTCTTTGTCGGTGTGATTAATATGTACATCCTTGCCAAATTACAGCTCTGTAGTACTAATAGTCTCTGAGTTAGGCCGTGGACAGACAGACAGGTGAAACTATAAGGATTCCTTTCTGACTATGGAACCCTAAAAATTGGGTCTAGAAAATTTACTGTATAATGTAAATTTTAAACTTACCCAGACCTTCAGAAGACGAAATTCTATATGTGGCTCCACTAGTTGATGGAGTTGAATTTGCATCTGCGGTGGCGGGTGAAGTGTGAATAGTAGATCCTGAAAACATACAAATTATACTTAATATATTTTTTTAAAGAGGCCAATAACATATTCTACTAGCTACATAATTCATAATATACTGAGGTTTTTTAACTGGGAGATTTTGAGAAAATGTTAGTGATTTTTTTATTCATTACAAGAATAACTCACACTTGACCAGTGTTCGTTACAGCCTCAGGTTACAGCACAACAAAAAAACAAGTTAGTTAAAAACCATTTTCCTGTATATCTTACGATGTTGCTTTATTTAAACTTTGAATTGATTATTGGGCTTCCTCATTTAGACCAGTTAAAAAAGTTCTCTCACATATTGTAAACATTTCTCTACAACTTCATACAGAAATATACTACATAAAAAATGGATATTTCATTGATGATTTTCATACAAAATAATACCTACATGAAAAATTACATGGAAAATGAAATGTTGTCAATTGTGATTCTAAAAAGTTTAAAAGGTGTAGTCTAAATGTTTAAACAGCTACTCACTACAGTAAAACTACTAAGTAGCAGACTACAGAAAAATTTTAAAGCAAAAATTAAATATGGCTTTACCGCTTTCATCAGGTTTTATTACAATACTGTTTTTAGAATTCAGAGCATAGGTGTGATCATTGTTGATGTATTTGAGGCGCAACATGTCTTCAACTGAAATAATTATTTTATAATAACACTGTGTTCACTTAAGACAGTCATTAAGCGACATCCACATGGGTGGAGCCGCAGGCAAAAGCTAGTTTTTAATAAAACTTGCTCTTTTCAAAAATAAAATAGCTGTTACAGTTGAATTTTTTCAAAAATTTCTTTAAAAAAATCTTAACTCGAAAACTACGAAAAATCGCGAATATACATGTGGGTGATTAGGATACCCCTGTATACGAGGCACCTAAATTTTATCTTTGGACGTCACTCTCCCGGCCACCCTGTATAATGTAAGACATAGGTAACTTTCCTAATAAACAAACCTCCCAATGAGCCCATCAACATAATAATAAAATAACAATACCAATTTATCAGAAACACATCAAACTTGCAATAAAAAAATGTAACAAAATAACCAAAAAAGTAAATTATTATTTGTTTTAATTCAATACCTTTTAAGTATAGTTTTCATAATGACTTACTTTCATATTGGGAATGCTGATGTGATCCTGGTCCAGCAATACTCTTTGATAATCCTAGAGAGTAATTGTGGTCTTCTTCTATATTTTCGAATGCTGAAATTGAAAATTTAATGTATGCAAATATTATATTGATTGGTGAAAATTTTTACATATAGGTAAGTGTCCGTTTGAATAAAATTACAAATAAAGGTTTGACCAGTCATTATGATTACTACTATAAACTAGAAATCGACGTGTCCTAGCTAAGAATATTGGAAGTCTGTCTCTATATAAAATAGTACAAATATATTGTGACATACAAAATACAAACTAGTCTTATCCTCTCATTTACATTATCAACGATTTGATTTTGGCAAATAACATTGAGCTCTTTCTTTCTCTCTCCTTTATTAGTTAATTACTTATTTTTTGTCTTTTTATTTAAAATAAGTTTCTTATTTACAGTTTCATCCCCTGTTATTTCGGTCGATCTTCTCTTTTCTTCTTTTTATATTACTACAAAACCAGCATTCCTTTTTTTATAAAAGTAGTACGAGTAGATACAAACTATGCAATAACAAACAATAGTACTTACAAATTTGGATTGGAGTAGATGGCTGGCGTCTATGAATTTCTTCATCTGAAAATAGAGTGGGACAAGCAAGTCTTTTTCTTTTATCACCAGTTCCAGTTAGGTATTTTGGCTCAAAATGCAGCTTGCATACCTAAAATAACAGACAATTAAATTAAATAAAGATTATCTAACACAATATATTACAGTTAAAAGTGTCTGTCAAGTGTCTGATTCATGTACGGTTCTGTACAATCAAACCATATTTTAGACCAAAGGCTTCTTATAGGTTTTCCTAATCTGTGAGTAAAGAACTATTTTCTGGCTTAGTAGTTTCAGAGTAAACCATTTTATTTGATATATGGTACAACTTGCAAACGTTTTTCCTGATTTATTTAGGTAGGACTCAAATTCATTTATATCATATTTTTATTTAGGTAACATACATTTGAGTCACACATATCTTTATTCATACAAATTTAATCAGTCCAGTAGATTCAAATTGACAGACAAACAGACACAAGTGATCCTATAGAGCTCCTTTTTCATTTTGAGATACAGAACTGTAAAAATCTAATAATGAAAATAATAAATAAAATCTAAGTTTAGCAACCCTAAAAACTTACTTCATATGTAGTCTACAAAATAGCTACACTTATTTATTTGAAAGTTGCAAATATGACAACAGATAAAGATAGGTGTACAAAGTTATCATAGGGAAAATCAAAATACATAGGCAAGGGAGATTACAAAAGGTGGCACCTGCACACCGGAAGATGCAGTGTGGGCAGGCCTCCAACTCAGTGGACCGATGACCTGGTGAAGATTGCGGGAAGCCACTGGATGCGAGCAGCGACTGGTCCTATACCAGTCGGTGTGGAAATCCTTGGGGGAGCAGTGAACACCTTTTGGCTAATGATGATGATGATTTTAACCTGCCTGCTTCATCATCATTGATGATGAAGCGGGCAGGTTAATTTTAGTATTATTCCTCAGCACATAATACATCAGGATTGATCACAAGTGAGATTTCCCATTGGCTATGTATGACAGTAGGTGCTATGGACTAGTCTCAGAGTTATGCAGGTACGGTTGCAGTAAACTTACGAAGGCTACCTCAAGTCCTGGCTTGTTAGGCATGTAGGTAATTACCTTTTTTGAGACGAGCACGTCTCTCGACAAGTTCTGTAGCGATGGACTCCTTGGTATAAGAAATCGTAACCAAATTTCTCGAAGTCCATCGTTGGCGGGCAAATTAAAAAGCTTCACGGCCGGTTTTCTAGAACTGCATCCTTCCACGCAACAATGATGTATTGGCATTTTAATGAAATTTAATACCTAAAACTGAACAAGACGATTTAATTAATAAGCTAATAAACACAACGTTGCACTTTGCATAACCATACCCGTTTAGCGTAAATTGTTTACATACCTTGATTAGTTAACAGAAGCAGAACGAAAAATAATGTTTTAAATGATTATATTCGCTTTTTATTACAAAAATATCACAAAAATAATTTTCTCAAACGTTCACCAAAAGCGCGCGAAGAGAAAAAGAAAGAACGTTCTAGTGACAAGTCGACAGTGGGTTGACAAGAGTCTCTCCTTGTTCCTCAGTGGTCTGTCCCTTTTACACTTGAAAAAAAACCAAAGGAAAATTATTAACAAACCATGCGATATTATCTGTGGTAGCGCGGTCTACGGCTTTTGGACCAATGAGATTGATTCATAGGCCTGCAGTAAGCTCAGAAGTCGTTCCAAAATCAAGGTAGGGTGAGGTAGAATTTAACTCGGAGAAATGAAAGAGACGTAGCTATTTTGAGAAAGAGAAAAAAATATGATTTTGGAACGCTTGCGAGTGATTCCAGAGTGACAGGGTAACAAACGTCATCGAAAATAATTCAGAAAGGTTTCTAGCTTTTTTGGGTAGAATTCTGTCTTATTTATGGCTTTAACACCTTCGCAGATACAAGCAATCGTATTTCAAAACAATTCCGAAGATAAAATGTTTGTATGTCTTAGTCTGTTTGACATTGACTACGAACTTCCCGCCGAATAAACTGTCAGGCGAATTTTAACGGTAATCAAACAGCGTTAAAAATCGCACTTGTCAGAGTGAAAATCGCATTCACGAAGGCGTTCCAAAATCCCGACGGAGAACTGTCAGGCGATCATTCGGTTACCCTCGGTTTCACTCGGCTCGGTTTTGGAACGATTTAGGGTAAAATTCGCATCACCCCGAGTGAAATCTTTGGTATTGGAACGCAACCTCAGTTGTCAATGTCAAGCCAATGTCATGTGTTGCCAGGTTAAAAAAAGCGGCCAAGTGCGAGTCAGACTCGCTCATGAAGGGTTCCGTAGCACCAAGTAACATAATATAAAAGTTCTTGTAGTTCGTTGTAACTTGAATGAAAGGTAAATTGCGGTTTACGATTTATGACGTATTAAAAAAAACTACTTACTAGATCTCGTTCAAACCAATTTTCGTTGGAAGTTTGCATGGTAATGTTCATCATATATTTTTTTTAGTTTTATCATTCTCTTATTTTAGAAGTTACGGGGGGGGGACACACATTTTACAACTTTGGAAGTGTCTCTCGCGCAAACTTTTCAGTTTAGAAAAAAATGATATTAGAAACCTCAATATCATTTATTATTTATTATTATTATTATTATTTATTGTTTTTTTTGTATTTTTGTGTGAAAATCTTAATGCGGTTCACAGAATACATCTACTTACCAAGTTTCAATAGTATAGTTCTTATAGTTTCCGAAAAAAGTGGCTGTGATATACGGACGGACAGACAGACAGACAGACATGACGAACTCTACGGAACCCTAAAAATTTTTCATCAATCTAGGTTGCGTTCCATAACCAAAGATTTCACTCGGGTCGGGCAGCAACCGTTTGGTACTCTCTCTTTCACACTTACGTGATTTATATTATGCTATCCTGTTGTCAGAGCAGAGTCAACGGTTGCTGTCAGAGTGCATAGTGCAGATTCTGAACGCTAAGGTTGCGTTCCAATACCAAACATTTCACTCGGGGTGATGCGAATTTTACCCTAAATCGTTCCAAAACCGAGCCGAGTGAAACCGAGGGTAACCGAATGATCGCCTGACAGTTCTCCGTCGGGATTTTGGAACGCCTTCGTGAATGCGATTTTCACTCTGACAAGTGCGATTTTTAACGCTGTTTGATTACCGTTAAAATTCGCCTGACAGTTAATTCGGCGGGAAGTTCATAGTCAATGTCAAACAGACTAAGACATACAAACATTTTATCTTCGGAATTGTTTTGAAATACGATTGCTTGTATCTGCGAAGGTGTTAAAGCCATAAATAAGACAGAATACTACCCAAAAAAGCTAGAAACCTTTCTGAATTATTTTCGATGACGTTTGTTACCCTGTCACTCTGGAATCACTCGCAAGCGTTCCAAAATCATATTTTTTTCTCTTTCTCAAAATAGCTACGTCTCTTTCATTTCTCCGAGTTAAATTCTACCTCACCCTACCTTGGTTTTGGAACGAATTAATACTCTCTTCACTGTTTTGTTTGCCATACCATCCATACTTGATTTTCAAACACGAAATTTTGAAATGCTTTTCTCAGTTCAATGTGATTTTATTAAAATAATTGGTTATGTCCAAGAATGAACTACGTTACTTCTGTGCCATCAAACATCCCCGTGGCGGCTGAACAGGTTTTAAAAGATATTGAAGTTCGTATGAACAAATCTTCAACCAAAGAACGTAAGTTGAGACTTTGCTACAGTTGCTTTTTTCCTTGTGTAAGAAAAGTAAGGTAGGTACCCTATCACCTGTGGGGATGCCGATACCTATCATCACTTC
Organism: Coleophora deauratella; assembly: GCA_958295455.1. Lineage (NCBI taxonomy): Eukaryota > Metazoa > Arthropoda > Insecta > Lepidoptera > Coleophoridae > Coleophora > Coleophora deauratella. The sequence goes on along the minus strand of OY282409.1, from coordinate 2,676,131 downwards.
TGGGTACTGACCCCCATATGTGGAAATTCTTACCTTGCTTATAAGGTTACTTACTGATCAGATCTAAGGATCAGATCCCTGGGTTACAAAGTCTTGTGTTTTACTGGTTGGGGTGCACTTAAGAAGGCAGCCCCCTTAAGTGCATCCCAACCGCTTATCCCTATATGTAATTTTTTACGTCGTGCTTCCTGGCAACCCCATCGTCTGTTTTACTGTTTCCAAATACATAAAACAAATGTACATAATATGTACTCAATTAGTACATACTTGAAAAAAAATGTACCTTAATAGTTTAATAGTACTAATTATTTGAATTTTTTTCAGGAAATTTGATGTAGACTCTTACAGTTTCAGCTAATGAAAGGCTGAAAAAACTGTACTCCTATTATCAATGTTGTATGTACTATGGATAAATAAATATTTTATTATCAAAGTCTAGGGAGCCCGACATACATATGGGTTAAAATCATAACCCTCCTTTTGTGCTTTGCCGTAGTCGGGTAAATACCAATTTCCTAATCTTTACTTGTTCCCACATAACTTCTAAACTATTTATCATGATAAGTAGTTTAGAAGTTATGCGGGAACAGATGAACATACATACATGCTGATTAAAATCATAACCCTCCTTTTGCTTCGCCGTAGTCAGGTAAAAATAAAAACCAATTTCTTAATCTTTCATAACAGTATGTAAGTCGAGCTCCCTAGACTTTAATAATAAAATATTTATGTAATGTAATTGTAATTGTAAGGACGGGCTGGTTTCCGCAACCAGGCGATAGGCGCGCCCATTTTGCGTGATGCGGCTGGCCTCACTGCCAGCCCAGCTCCTCCAGGAAGCCCAGTAGCCCCCGCAGGTTGCCGACGACTTCTGGGAGTGTCCTCGGGTCCTTGAGGTGTTTGACCCTGTATTCTGCTACCTCTTTGCATTCCAGAAGAATGTAAGCAGCTGTCTCTTCAGTCTCCATACACGCTCGGCATAGGTGACTGTCGGTGATACCTAGAGTGAACAGGTGTTTGTTAAAGTAACCGTGGCCAGTGATGACCGCTGTCATCTTCCGGAGCTGGAGCCTCCCCAGGCTCAGGAGTTTTCTGGACAAGCTAGGGTTGGTCGTCGGCAGTGCTTGTCTAGCCTGTCTACAGATCTCCAGCTCTGTCCAGTACTGATTATGTGCTGACCTTGTTTGTTGGCGCAGAGTGGTTTTTATCCACCCTGTGGGTAGGGGTATGACCGGTTCTGGTCCCACAGCGATCATGTCCGACCCTCTCCTAGCCAGTTCATCTGCCGCGTCGTTGCCACGGGAGTTGCTGTGTCCCTTAATCCATTGTAGAGTTACGTTGCTATGGTAACATACCTCTGTCAGTCTTTGGTGACACTCGTAAACTAGCCCTGAAGTGATAACATTACCTTGAAGGGGCCTGTAGGACCGACCGACTATCAGATAGAATACGGATTGGGTAATCCTTTACTCCTCTGGCGGTGATTGCATTTGCAGCCAATATGATGCCCATACACTCTGCCTGACAGACCGTGTTATACGCACCGAGTGGTGTTGCTATTTTTATGTTTAGATCCTCCGAGAAGACGCCACAGCCGGTGCCTGAGCCTGTTTTGGAGCCATCAGTGAAAATCCGAAGGTCCTTCAGGTTCTGGCCTTCGTGAGGGTCTTCGTAGAGTTGTATTTTGTATTTCTCATCAAAGATGTACTGTTTTGGCATCCTGTCGTTGACGGCCGCGAACAGCGGCTCCTCTGCGACAATGCCGTCCAGAAGCTCGGCATGAGGGATCCTATCCTTACTCCACAGATGCAGCAGTTTCAAGCGAGTGGCAGGGCTGGCTGCTTCCTGCTGGATGAAGAGATGAAGTGGTGGGACATCCAGCATTGTCTTGAGAGCCGCCGTCGGAGTTTTCCGCATGCAGCCCGCGACGGCCATGCATGCTGTTCTTTGGAACCGTTGGAGTTTACTTACGACGGTTGAGAGTTTGGTGCGTGGCCACCACACTACAGCGCCGTAGGTCACCATTGGGCGTATTACCACTGTATAAAGCCACCGCATTATCTTGGGGGTAAGTCCCTACTTCTTACCCACCATCCTGCGGCACTGCCATAGGGCGATAGTTGCCTTATCCAGTTTGTTGTTGAGGTGACTACTCCAATTCAGCTTGCTGTCAAGTATTACCCCTAAATACTTGACCTCTTGTGAAAGTTGGAGGTCTGTGTTGAACAACTTCGGCAGATTGTAGTTACCTAGGTTCCGTCTGTTTGTTAACAGTACTAGTTCTGTTTTCTTAGGGTTCACGGATAGTTCAAACTCGGTGCACCATCTTTCCACGATGCGTAGTGCTGCCCGAGTTACGTCGCAGACAACGTTTGTAATGTTACCTGATACGAGGATGGCCAGGTCGTCTGCGTATCCCACCGTGAAGTAGTGGTGTCTGTTGAGGGTGGATATCAGGTCATTCACCACCATGTTCCATAGTTGCGGTGATAGTACGCCTCCCTGGGGGCATCCCTTCGCGACTATGGCTGTGCTCGCTTCGCCTTTAGCTCCTGCAAAGGCCTGTTGTATGTATTATGGATACCTAAATATTTATGTATCCATAATACATACAACAGGCCTTTGCTAAGAAGAGCAAATAGATAAAGTGATTTCAGGCATACGGAAACTACACATTGCTATTAATGTAAAAACTCTTTGAACTTAATATAGGTATACGTAGATTTGTTTATTTTTGTTAATATCTTTATCTGAATAAAGGCTTATATTATTCTTATTATTATTATTAATACATACAACATTAAAAACAAAAGTACAATTTTTTTCAGCCTTTCATTAGTTGAAACAGTAAGAATCTACGTCAAATTTCCTGAAAATAATAGTGGGGTTGCTGTAGAGATGCTCTACAGCAACCCCAAATTCAAATAATTAGTACTCTTAAACTATTAAGGTACAATTTTTTTAAGTGTGTACTAATTGAGTACATATAATGTACATTTGTTTTATGTATTTATTTGTAAACAGTAAAACAGACGATGGGGTTGCCAGGGAGCACGACGTCATTTTTCACCAAAATTAGATCAATGGTTTTATTGTGATAAACTAGTAACAATAAGACACTTTAAATCTTCAATTACCTATACTTATAAGTTTTTGAAGAGAGTTGTTCAGTTTTATACTAGCCTAAGGATACCCTCTGACCAGTTTATTAGTATTATATTATCTGTGCTCCCATCTACCATTTCCCACTTCTAAGCACACAAAACTATAGATGGGCAATCTACCCAATCTACCGGGTAGATTGGGAATATTCCCAATATCTACCCATAAATATCTTCCCAGTGGCTATTTATCAGGTTATATAAACTTATGAGCATTATAATTTTTTGTTTTAAATTTCACTTCAGAATTGTCAAATCTGTCAAATTAATTAACTTGTTACAATAAATAACAGCCTAAAAAATATATGTACATTTTTTAAGTTACCCATACTAAAACTAAATCGTTTTTTTTACACCTATATAACAAGTCTTGAGTATAATATTTAGAATTTCCGAATTATGTTATTTTATAGTTGAGAAAATGACATCTATTATCTATTATGAAATCCAACATGGCGGCCATGCATTTTCGAAAAATATCGATATGAGTGTCTTTTTGCGGTGTGATAATTACAAAAAAACGGGGAGGGGGGGTAAAGGCGTTCGGGGGGTGAGGTGCGGTGTGCGGGGTGGTGTAGTGTGGGGTGCGGGGGGGGTTAGTCACGGGGTGCGGGGCTGAGGTGCGGGGTGCGGGGGGGGGGGTGAGGCACGGGGTGCGGAGGGGTGAGCCACGGGGTGCGGAGGGTTGGCGCGGGGTTCGGTGGGCCGAGGACCGGGATGCGGGGATGAGGCGCGGGTGGGAGTGCGGGGAGCCTCCTGTTTTTCTCATGTTCATGTATACAAAACGTGTACCTACATAGTCAAACTTAAAATTTATTTGTATTCTCAATTAGTTTCAGATGAAGATTTGTTAACTCTCCATTCAGTATTTGGTGTGGTATTTCAGCGTGCTTTGGACATCTTAGAAAAATACCCAACTTTTATTGTTTACCACACAGCAAAAAAAGATCGCATATTGATTGAAATCAAAGGAGAAAATGACCGGTGCTATAGAATCTTTCCATACAGAAACTTCTGCCCTTGCCTTGCATTCAAACACCAAGTAATCGAGAAAAAAAGTGATATATGTTGTAAGCATGTACTGGCAGGCAGATTGGCGCAGATATTAAAAAGATTAGAGGAAAACGAGGTTACTCAAGATCAGTATTTGATGTTGGTGCGTTCTATGTTTGATCTGGATCAAAATGGATAATGGGACAGAACAGTACTATTTTACCGCATCTATGGATTCCGGGAAATCACTGTGTAGTTTATTGAAAGCTATACAGTTTCAAGAGGTAAGTTGGTACTTATTATACAGTTTATACAGGATGTAAAAAAATACTGGGTGCTAACTCATCATACTAAACAACTTTTCCCAATGAATCAGTACTGAATCTTCAAATGTAAAATTTCATACAAATTGGTCAGCTGTATTTCTTTCTCTATTACTTACATGATCAATATTTTAACAGATAAAGCAGCTCTTATTATCCAGGGACATCCTGTATAAATAGATTTTTGGTGAAACACACATATTTGCTACAGTCGGCGGTATTCTGCGCTCTGCCCGAGGGTCTGAAGCTGACGGTGGAGGAAGGCAAGTGCGTGCAAGCCTCGGCATATGTTCCCGCTGACAACTTCACAGAGTACTGCGTGAGGGATGACGTCGATGTCATGTTTAAGGTACTGGTTAAATTTTTTACTTCAGTATGTATAACATTATGGGTTGAAAACAAACAAATTGTTTTATTATGTCTCCTAAGACCATTTTCCTGTAGCTACAATGTTTAAGGTACATCACTGCTACAAAAAATCCACCCTGTATTTAATATACTGTACAAGTAAAATATACAACCGGCAACATTAAAATATCACTTATAGAACCTACCATAAGGTACTAGTAACTTGATTGCTTCAGTAGTCTGTCTCCACTACCTCTAACACTGACTCCCAAGTCATTATTTAATTTATTTGTTGTAGTGTAGATAACAAGAATAATAATATTATAAAAATATATAAAAAATGACACTTACCTATTTAAAAAAATATATTTCAATTTCAATTCTTTATTTGCCAAGTAACAATGTAACATTACTTTTAGCTCGTCCAATACAAAAAATTCAGTAAATAATAATAATTAGCATTAAAATTAAAAATATTTTCCTTATTTGTGACTGACTCGGTGGCTAAGTGGTTAGCGATCCTGACCTCTGATCCGAGAGTCGTGGGTTCGATCCCCACACAGGGCAAACTTTTCTGTAATGAGCAGAAATGTTTGCTCTGAGTCTGGGTGTATAATATCTATATATGTATGTATTTAAATGTATATGTGTATGTATATCAGTCTCTGGTTCCCAAGATACAGGGAATCCTAGTTTGGGGCCAGATGACCGTGTGTGATTTGTCCCGGATATTATATTATATTATATTTGAGGCTGAGCATGTCCTTAGGCGCTTCAAAATACTCATCTAAACTATAAAATGCATTGCCTTCCAAGAAGTTCTTTACAGTTTTTCTAAAGGCGGGTAATTCCAGTTCAGTTACGTTATGGGGCAGTGCGTTGTACATTTTAATTCTAATTGCTACGCCTTGCTTGGATGTTTTAACAATTCTAGTCCTTGGTGCAATTAATTTATTTTTATTTCTAGTGTTATACTTATGTACATCTTTAAATCTTAAAAAAGTAGATTTTTCGGTATGAACTTCTATTAACGAACGGTAAATATACAAAGAAACCAGTGTCATTATCCTATTATCAACAAATATATTTCGCGCCGATGTTCGCCTATGTTTTCTGTTTATTATTCGCAGTGAACGTTTTTGTAGCCTTAGTAATTTTTGAATTTCTGACCCATTACCAAAAACTATGATTGCGTAATTTAGCAGTGATTGCACGTATGCATAGTAAATATTTATTAATGTCTGTTTGTTAACAAGAGATTTTAGTTTAAGCAATGCGTAATTAGCACTAGAAATCTTGTTACATAATTTACTAATATGTACATTATGAGTTAGAGTATAGTCTATGTAGTATCCTAAAAATTTTGTTTCCTGTGCATTTTTTACTGAAGTTGTCTTTTTTGTTTCATAAGTCATTAAAGTGGTTTTGTCTACATTTAAAACTATTCCATTCGCCTCAAACCATTTTTTTAAGATAGTTGTGATATTTTTTACATTAATTTCCATAGATGTTTTATCTTTTTCTTTGATACCTACGTGTGTATCATCTGCGAATAAGGTAACTGAGGCCCAGGAAGGTAAGCAATTTGGCAAGTCATTTATGTAGATAAGGAATAATACCGGACCTAAAATAGAGCCTTGAGGTACACCAATGTCTGTCGTTACTTTAGTGGAATATGTATCATTAACTTGTAATATCTGATTTCTATTACTCAAATATGATTGCATAAAATTTAGTTCATGACCCGATATTCCATAATAATTTAGTTTATGTAGCAAGATATCGTGTCGCAAGCAATCAAAAGCTTTGGAAAGGTCACAAAAGAGGCTTGAACATTTAGAAGACTCGTCCATAGCCTCCAAAACAAAGCTAATAACGTTCTTTATCGCCAGTGTAGTGGACTTATTTTTTCTGAATCCAAACTGTTTCTCAGTGAAAAGACCGTTAGATTCGAAATATTCAACTAGTTTATCTTTTATAAAATATTCTAAGATTTTTGAAATGGCTGGAAGTACACATACTGGTCTAAAGTTATTAGGGTCATCTTTTTCTCCCTTTTTGTAAAGTGGAATAAGTCTACCATACTTGAGAACCGCCGGAAAAATCCCCTCTGAAATACATTGATTTAGTATATCTAGCAACATTTTAGCAAAATAGTCATTATCTTTAATCATCGTTTTTATTGTTTTGGTATCAAGGTTATAAACATCTTTGTAGGTTTGCTTTTTAATTTAGAAACAATAGCTCTTAGATGTTTTAAATTCATTTGTGTGAGTTGAAATTTAGTTTTTGGTTTGTCAACTAATGTTAGATATATATCACATGTCTCCACTTTAACATTTAAATGACCTGATATCCGTCTTGCTATTGTGGCGAAAAAACTATTTAAATATTCAGCGATATCTTTTTTATCTGTTAAAATTTTACCGTCACCATTTTTGATTTTATATATTACTGGTTTTGTTTGAGTTTTCGTAGTTTGAGTACTGAATTTTTTTTGCCTTATACATTACTTTCCTTAGAACTTTTTTTATATTTAACTATCCTTTTTTTTTCTTAGCTCGCATGGACAAATTTCTTCTAAGTTTAATTTTGATGTCTCAATACCTTTAGTGTACCATTTTCTATTTTTAATTTTATTCTGTTGTTTTCTTAATGGAAACGCTATTTCATAGTAATGTAAGACTGCGCCCAAAAATATACTCATTTTTTCCTCTGCATTATTTGCCTCAAATATATCACGTTGTAGAGATTCATCTGAGTTAAATAAAAAGTGAAAGTAATTAAAGTTATCCTTTGACATATTTCTCATTAATTTTGGTACATTTTTGTTTTGAATATTAACATTTACATTGCATTTTAATTGTATGACATTATGGTCTGATAATTTACACTCTAACACTGCAGTATCACAGTAATCTTTTTCAAAATTTATTACAAAATTATCTATCTATAAAATATATTTCCCCAGAAAAGGCTTGAATTACTTTAAAATTACTTTTTATTTTTTATTTTATTTATTTGGGATAATTAACAACTATGTACGAAATATTACATTATAAGATGTTAAAGACTAAATTATGTGAATAAGTACATAGCCCACAACATTATCCACTTCTATACTATCCTAGTCTTGAAAGCGATAACGCCGCATTTCCACAATTTTAAATATATTATATTTTTAATAATAAGTTCTGATTTTCTGGTGCACAATAACAAATACATTGATTGACAAAATTGTTGATACTTTTTTACAGATAAGCATAGCGGTGCTTTCCGAATGCCTCAACATATTTGGGTCGGGCGAGGAGTCAAGTTTGAAGATGTACTACAGGAGTGAGGGGTCACCATTGCTTCTAGTGTAAATATGATATTATCACTTTTTCTTCAGTATTCGTGAAACCTAGTTTTTGAACTCATGTTCACTGAAGCTAATTACGCTAAATCATTTTTAAAACAACCTCCTGAATATTTCCAACAATGTCGATATATTTTCAAAAATATCGCAAGATTACGAATTTTTTTTGTTCAGTGCTCCCAAATTTTTCCTAGGCTTTTTCTATTTATTTAAACTAGCTTTTGAAAATTGATGTCTTTTGTTTTTACGTTTTATGACAAAAAATAAATATTTTTTCTCTATGATATTGGAAGAGGTTGAAAGCTAACAAGATTACATTTCCAATGATATACCACAATGTACAGTTCCTTGCATAAAAATAAGGAAAAATAGTCTTGATCATCCCACATCGAAGTGATTCCAGTTTATTGCTCGCAAGTGTATTAATGAGATCGTCTATCTGAATCACAAAAAAGTTTATATTTCCAACTGACAGATTACAACCCATTGTCTATCTCAAAAAGTATATAATATTTCTCACTAGCAGTCTCAGACTTTTTTAGTCTAAGGCAGTCTCCAACCCTTAGACTAAAGAGTCTTTATCTCCAACCCCAATATAATGACCGAAAAGTTGTCTATGTCTCAAAAAAGTTTTCATTTCCAACTGGCAGTCTTCAAACCCAATCGGTACACAACTTAATGACCGACTGCGAGATCGCGACGTAGACCGCGAACTCTGTGCTGGAGTTACGAGACAAAGACGCACCAGAGGTGGCTAAGTTGGTGCTGAAGGCTCCTTGAAACTGAAACCTTCATATTTGTTGGTGGACATTGTTAACCCGATGGTTAATCTAGCTACAGAATTTCATCCAAATTCGTTTAGTTTCGGCTTGAAAGTCCATACTTTCGTATTTAATAAGTAAAATCGAATTTACAGTGAGATTGTCTATCTCAAAGTCCATGTCAATCTCAAAGTCTTATGACAATCTCAAAAACGTTTCCATTCCCAACTGACAGTCTGCAACCGCAATCGGTACACAACGTAATGACCGACTGCGAGATCGCGACGCAGACCGCGGACTCTGTGCTGGAGTTACGAGACGAGGACGCACCAGAGGTGGCCAAGTTGGTGCTGAAGGCTCCAGCTTTCATGGGCCTTTTGGCGGACATTGAGCGGTCTTGTGATGTCATCGAGATCAACTTGTCGCCCGAGCATCCGAACGTCAGCATTGTCACTTATGGGATGCAGGTACAAAAAATACGTTTCCATTTTTTACTTGTTTTGCTAGCTCTTGTCGCTCTTTCGCGTGGATTAGATATAGTTTTTGTGACTGTGGTTCAGATTGCATAGAAAATGGAATTTGTTTTTAGAACTAGCTTTTGAAAGCTACTCAGCTGGCGTAGTTAGCATATAGTTTGTGACTAGTTGAGAGTGTATAGAGTCCAGAAATTAGTGTGGGGTCTTATAGTGGCGTAGCAGAACTATTAGCGCTGCGATCTCCAAAAGGCATGCAGCTTTTAACCTAAATTACGTCATTTTATTTGCCCACTTTTCGTTGGTCTTCGTAGCGCTCAGAGCTCACTCCCATCTTAACTTTATTTTAAAACCTTGATATTAATAACATATTATATTTTTCATTTTGAGGATTTTTTTAAAATATTTTCTTTAATATCCAGGACCGTTCCTGCATCGACATGCCCAAGTCCTCAGATATGGTGCAGAGCTTCAGCTGCGATCAGCCTGTCACGCTCAAGTACCAGCTTCCGCATATCCGACTCATCATGAAAGCGCTCGCCATTTCCACCAAGGTATCACCAACTGACTATAAACACGGTCATCACCTGGATGGGTTTGACTGTTCATCGTCGAAAGAAAAAGAGGTTTACTGCTGGATAAATGCCTCCCAAGGATTCCCACTTAAAAGGCCTCTGACAAGGCTTAACGACATCGATAGTCTATCCATCTATCTCAATAGATGGCGCTATACGGTTTGAGAAACTCCTTGCCTGCATTGAATGTCTTATTAAAAATATAAATAATAAATTAACCAATATCAAATAAAACTGAACAATTAAACACAGTTTGTCCACGTCTGTCTAGTAAAAGCCATAGATGAAGAACACGATGTCACAAGTGCGTCACATACTCTAGTGGCGCCATCTACACTGGTGGACTACAAAATCGACTCAAAATCTGTTGCCCGACTTTGGAAAAAATAACTCAGTCTACAAAACTACTAAATACAAAAAACTAGAAATCCGCCAAAGTAAAATTATAAAGAGTAAACACACAGTTTTTGTACTTTTGGTTTAGTTTTCTGTTGCTAGATTGAGTTACTTTTTCAAAAGTCGTGCAACAAACCTTGAGTCGATTTTTTTGTCCATGAGTGTAGTTTTCTTCACCATTGACACAAATTGTTAATTCCAGGTGGTGTTACGATGCAGCTCAAACGGGCTGCTACTTCTACAGCTGAAGTTGGAGAAAGAAGATCAGAGACAGATGTTCTCTGAATTCTACATTGTGCCTTTATTGGATGAACAATTTTAAATAATTCGTAATGTAAGTGAAAAGTGAAGTGATATTTTTTTTGTGACAATTACATAGGTAAAAGTGGAGATTCTTTGAATATTACTATTAAAAGGATTTCTTGTATTTCTTTCTTCGACGCGACAACAAGAATTACAAAGCCACAACAGTTTATTTTTTAACTACATGCTTCTAACTATTTTTTATTCTTTGCAACAAGAACTTAGGTAAGTAGGAGCTAATGGGTCATACCCAAAATGTCAAACACGAAACTACAAAGAACAATGACACTCATCGGTATAGTATGGCTACACCCATACAAATCGAACTATTTACCTACTACGACGTCTCTTTCTAACACGTAGGAGCGAGCGAGATAACTGAGTGACGACTGTATGGAGTCACCGGATCGTACCCACACGGGGTGAGGTCGCCTTCAGAGAGCGGCAGGGAGTGTCCATACTGTAATGTAATACTAGCTCACTAATATTATATTATAATATAAATGCGAAAGTATGGATGTTCGTTTGTTCCACTTTCACGCCGAAACTACTAAACGGATTTGGATGTTTGGTAGGTAGATAGAAAAAGCACTCTACTAACACATAGGATACTTTTTATCCCGGTACACACGAGAGTTCTCTGGACCCAATTCTGAAGTCTACGCAGACGAAGTCGCGGGCGGAAGCCAGTTTAAAATATTGTGGAATGGCTGTGAAATGAAAATATTGTATTCTGTAAAATATATTTTTATACTCCACTTCCAAACATTACAAATTACAATACACTTAAAGTGAGGAATGTATATTTGTATAATAAAGCCTTATGATACAAAACATACAAGCAAGGTTATTTCAATACAAATTGTTGAGTATATCTATCCTTTTACTCTAAGTATTATTCAGTGTATTAAAGGGAGAGAAAACCGTTGTTGTATCGCTGATAGCTGCCCTCTCAGTAGTTCAATTAACAGTTCAATTGATTGAACTAGTGAAACTTTTTAGTATTAGTAGTTCAATCAATATTTAGTATTGAAATAATACTCAAAAGTCTTACTAGTACAATCAATAGATAGATAGACCGGTACTAGCACAGTTTACACAATGCCTTTCTACTCTTGAAACTAAACACTCCGTTACATCTCCTCTACATGATGGCCATCATGGGCCAGCAAGAGGGACAGAACCATAGGTTAGACAAGGACGTACTTACATATTCACTCTAGTTTCATATAGTTTTGTCTCTCTAACTGGCCTATGATGTAGAGGAGCCTTTAGAAGATAAGATAGGCAATAAGTGCAATTTTTTTTTGACTCAATGAATACGAAGTCGGTAATATAATATTATAATATCGGTAAATAGCTTATGAGTTTTCCAGAGAAGCTTTTCCGTCCCTTTCATAGATGGCGCTAGTTTCCATATTAGGAAATTAATATAGCCATTCAAAAAACAACGGTATTCAGTAGTAATACGTATTACAATATAACAAACAAAAACTGAGAAACTAAACGCCTACGGGGCCCTTCGAATCCAATATAATAATGCGTTCCGGGTGTTGGTGGGGCTGCCTCGCTTCTGCAGCGCATCAGGCATGTTTGCAGACGCGCACGTAGACTTCTTTTAAGCAACCATGCGCAAGAGATGCGCGTCCCTGGTGCGAGGGTGCGGGCCAGCCCCAACAGCATCCTAAAAATGATAGGGGACAGGTTTGACTGCCCCTATATGCATCACTGCTGTGGGCTCCATGTCCCTAGCACAGTGTAGAATGTGAATGTTATTTAATTTATGATACTAACATAGTTGAAGTAATTTACTAACACTTTGAGTCCTGATTACTTTGAATAAGAACTTTTTATTATTTATTATTATTATTATAAACGCCCAGTTTTATTTTAAATTCTGTTACACATTCTGTATTAATAAGTTACTTGCATTGAAATAATTTAATTTTTTGGTTTGACTTTTGTTTATAAATGACAGAAAAAGGTCACTCAAGTGTTTTTGTAAAAGTTACATTCCTTTTCGATATTGCGTATTGCGGCCCGGATATTTTTATTTATTGATTACCTATGTATTTAATTTAGTACTAATTTCCTATACGATTTTAAGTATTACAACCCAACACAGGTATAATAATTTAATTACATATACCATATTTCATCTATTTAGTTGACCTAAGTTCAATCTTCAATTTCTTTACATCAATTCCAACATTATGTGCTTAAATACTTACTTAAAAATAAGTACTTAGAACAAAACTATCCAACACTACGTTGGATGCTCCTGAACTACAAAAACTGATTCGTACACGGAAATAAAGGTTATTTTAGTTTAAATAACATTGTTTTCAAAATAAATATGAAATCATATCAATGGTTTCCACTACAAAGGTCCGTAACTCCAAAATGCATAGTTTTGGCAATAGCCTCAAAACTATGTTAAAAATACTTTAAAAATATATTAAAAAGACTTTTAAAGGTCTAAATAAAAAAAGAACCATAAGAAGCAAAAGACACTGACCATCTATGTATGGAAGTTGGACCAAGTGCTGCCCAGAATGAACACATAGTGTATTTTGTTCCTCAGGTCAACACTCTTCTGTAAACCGAAGCGCTTCAAAATCTGTCCGAGGAGTCAAGAGAAAAAAGGTTTTTTTTTATAAAATATTTTTTTGGCAAAAATGAACTTAATAATTATTTCCATTCTAACTAGTAGTATATTAATGGTACTTATGTAATAATAATATCATTTATCAATCCGTAAGATTACATAGTTATACATTATTATTGATACCAGTATTATAATTGTATGCAGATAAGTACAATTACTCAGTGATATACCTGTGTCAGTAACACTAGTGACAGTGACTTTTACATTAATAGTATAATAATAATAATTATACAATACAATAATACAATATTATAATTATGTAATTGTAATTAATTATGTATTAATCATCTTTATCGTCACCAATTATATTTGTGTCAGGGAATATATCTTTTGTGGCTAGATTGTGATTATCGCGAGCCTGTGTCTAAAGCATGCCTAATACCATTCAACTGGTCACCGATCGTGTGTTCTGTTAATCGTAATGACTTGCCGAGTGATCAGTACAATAGGCGCTTTCACGTTTTCGTTGCTGCCTATCTGTGCCCAAGTTGGTGTATATTATGAGAACCTCTCAGACTTGATTTTTTCAAGAGATTTTTGCAAGAGGTTTCTAAGCTGGACAAAGTTTTTAAAGCCACGTTAGAGCTTATCCTTAGCGTGTACCTCAACGAGACTTAGTGGCTGCAGGCGTCGCTGCGGGTTTGCTATGGGGGTATGGGTATTAGGCGTGTACAAGACGCAAACCTTTCTGTTTTGTTGGCCTCCTCCAGTGGGGTTGTCGGCCTAGTTCACTGAAATACTCCATGTATAGGGTGACAATACTGACATGCCTTTTAGATCCTCAAAACCTGGGTTACTGTGTGTTTGTCCGCCGATTGGCCAGAGGGCCTTTTGATCCAGCGTCAATAGGATGATCAACTCTGTGGATCCCGACCTGCTGAGTTATTGGAGGCGGCATCAGGAGCGGATGTCGCTCGACTCAAAGCTGCATCTTTCCCAGAGTCGGTAGCTTGGCTGCGTGCTCTTCCGTCCCCCTATTTAGGAATCGCCCTCGATGACGGATCCTTGAGGCTGGCCGCTGCTCTTCGTTTAGGATGTAACGTCTGCGAGCCCTGTTACTGCAGGAGTGGGGTGCGCGTGGATGCTGACAATCATCATGGGTTGAGCTGCAAGAAGTCAGCGGAACTTTGATCACGACACCATATTATGCTCAATGAGCTCATCCGCCGTGCTCTTGTTTCGAGTATCCTGGAGCCGCCCGGCTTGAGTCACTCGGTTAGCAAGCGGTCTGATGGGGTGACTTTGATCCCTTGGGGGTGAGGACGTTGTTTGGCGTGGGATGCGGCGTGTGTAACCACATTTGCTCCCTCCCATTTTGCCTGTACGGGTGGTACAGGCAAAATGGGGACACAATGGATTCAGCTGCCGATCGGACTGGCGTTAAAAGCATGCCAAGTCCTCGCCCCTCAAGGATACATATACTTACGTGCCCTTCACGGTTGAGGCGAGCGACGCATGGTGTACGGAAGCTAGGAAGTTTGTGGGGAAACTGGGTCGGCGCCTGATCCACAATAGTAGAGACCCCCATGCCAAATCGTACGTGGTGCAGTGCATCTCGCTGGCGATACAGTGAGGCACCGCTGCCAGGGTTATGGGCACATTTTCTAATTTGCATCAGGGGCGCTTTTTGACTAAGGCTTAGGCTTTTATGGTGCCTAAGTTGCAGTTTAAGGTTTGTAAACTTACTGTTTAACGAATCTTGATTTTTAATTATATTATTTTATGAATAAAAACCTAGCTAATCTTCATCAATGTAATTACTGATTGATAAATATTGATATAATTATTACATAAGTATAAATAATACACTTAATTAGATGCTTTACACATGCTTTTAAATCGTCAATATATATTTTTTTTACAACTAGTTACACTGAAAACAATAATTAAGTTCATTTTTCGCAAACAAATAATTCACAATAAAATAACTTTTTATTACAGATTAGAATTGGCCTAAGGAACAAAATGCACTATGTGTTTATTCTGGGCAGCACTTGGTCCAGACATCAATGTAATTACTAATTGATGATTAATGATATTATAATTACATAAGTATAAATAATACACTACTAGTTACACTGAAAACAATTATTATTTTCATTTTTCGCAAACAAATAATTCACAACAAAATAACTTTTTTTCTCTTGACTCCTCGGACAGATTTTGAAGCGCTTCGGTTTACAGATTAGTATTAGCTTGAGGAACAAAATGCACTATGTGTTCATTCTGGGCAGCACTTGGTCCAGACATCAATGTAATTACTGATTGATGATTACTGATATTATTATTACATAAGTATAAATAATACACTACTAGTTACACTGAAAACAATTATTAAGTTCATTTTTCGCAAACAAATAATTCACAACAAAAAATATTTTTTTCTCTTGACTCCTCGGACAGATTTTGAAGCGCTTCGGTTTACAGATTAGTGTTGGCCTAAGGAACAAAATGCACTATGTGCTCATTCTGGGCAGCACTTGGTCCAGACTTGGTCAATGTCCTTTTTATAACTTAAAAAACAAAAAAAAAATGTTTATTTTATTTTTTTGGTTTTATGGCAATTGCTAAAACTATGCATTTTGGAGTTAGGACCTTTGTAACGGAAACCATCGATATATTAGTCTTAACAAAAGTGGAAATATTTATGATATTCTAAAACAACCTACAATGTTTTTCCGCGTAGTCTGCTTCCGTTTTAGAAAATATAAATCAATATAATTTGAACGCTAATAATTCAGTAGTAACTAAATAATTCTATTTCGAAAACTGATAATAATGCAACCATCCAAATGTATCTACCATAATATTTGACCCAAATGTACTCCGTAACTAGGCTATAATCTGTATCCAAAATACTGTTACCTTAGATAGTAAAGGGTTTAGGTATTTAAATTGCAGAAAAACTACTCTTGGATTTTCATTACATGTAAAATTGTACAATTTTTAATTACACAGCTTTTGTAATTAGTATGGGAACTACAATATTGAATAATGACGTCACAGTTTACTATTTCAAAACATTTTTAGAAAAAATGACGTTTTTGATTTAAAAAAAGTAACTCAGGATTGTATATTGGTATTTTAAGTAGGTATCGATAATAAAAATAGGTTTTTAATCATATATTTATTAATTTACATAGTATAAGTATGATATTACGCTATTGCCCCTGTAACCTATCCTATAATAAGATCAGAAACTTTGTTTCCTCGCTATTTGTAATGTTTTTTTTTTAAATATGCCCAACATAGGAATGAATGGAACAGATAGGAGTTACCTTTTTGCCTAGCAGCAGTGGGATCACCGATATATGATGAGTGGGACAGAACAGACTATTGAAAAAAAGGCGGTAACTTTCTCATTAAGGAGGATGTAATAAAATATCAGTGAGTCGGAAAGCTAACCCTGGCCACATTGGGGCCAATCTAACGAACTGTTGTTTTATATTTGCCTATTACAACTATAATACTTAAAAATATGCCTTTTTTTACACACGTTACCCCGGCCACTCCAGCAACCTCTCGCGTTATATTTGCCTATTACAACCGTTTAAAAATTATAGCGCCATGCGTCCCGATTCTGCGCCATTTCTGGTCGGAGAGGATAGCGTCGTCAAAAGAGCATAGCGGTGTCTTGCAGACCCTTAATACTAAGATGTAATGCCCCTTATGCCGGTGCATGTCATTCAAATTGAATCATCAATTATCAATTAAAATTCATATCACTAAAACTCTTTGCTAAGTGGTCAAAGATTATAGTACAAGCATCGTAGATAGAAACCTAAACTTATTAAATAATAATATTAGCTATATCTATTGCACAAATTAATAATACATAATCAATTATAAATTATTATAATGATATAGTTTTTACAAATTTAGCTAGCTTTTAATTTCATATATTGTTCTAGCGATAAGTCGGTCCCTTTAATTGGGTTCCTACTCTTTGCGACTTTGCTAAAATAAATTTTGGAGTATGTGTACCTATTAAAAACAAGTGGTTCTCTCATATCGATGGAGTCTTCATACATAATGATCATCTATTCAGACACCTTTGAAGAGTTCATTTTTTTTCACGATTTCAACAGAGTACAACAAAACGTGTTCAGTATTGAACCTATTTTTAAACTTGTCGTTAGGTTGGAGATAGCAACGTTCAAGATCGTTAAAATAGAACAGAAGCGTGATAATGTTTTTAGGAGTCCTGCTATATTCGACTTTCTTATACGTATAGTGGATATTTCTACATCAAAAAGTGATCGCCTAGTGATAATACGCCACTATGTTTACCTCATTGGAAAATTATTACATCGTTGCCCACACTGCGAACTTATCAATGCAGTTGAATCTAAAGTTTCCAATCTCTCCTGTGTTGCGGTGGGCTTTGCTAGCTTCCAGAAATACTTACTCCGAGTCGAAATTTTTCTATAAGTAACTAAAGTTTTGTTAAGACTTCTTTATAGTGTTGTTTGAAAGTAACAACTGTCCCTTACTATAAATATGATCACCTCTACAACAAGAGTGATCAGATCACTACCACATTCAAGATGGTCACTCTAAAGTGGTCACTTCCATCCGTGTACCATGTACCTTGAACAATGACCAGTTCAAACGAAGCTGTAGTGGTTGTCGACGGCTCTGGTGTCGCGATGGGTTCCGCTGGCTACCAGTAACGCTTCTAGCTCTGCCCGCCGCATACGAACGTCACTGCCGTGGGTCACTCCCAACTGATGGAGGAAAGGGTTGTGTTGGAAGAGATCCATCAACATCATATACAGCCTCTGTGGCTAGGCTTTACTCGAATCATATCAGGAGGTCGCGGGTTCGATTTCCAATTTCTCAGGACGGTTTGGTAGGGCATTTCTGAGCCCGCCTGGCTGGCTGCCACTATGTACATTGCGTTGGGGAATCTAGGTAAGCCCGCTTCCATGTTTCAGCAGTCTTCGATTACCATAAGGTGAGATAATGCCAAGGGCCATGGATAAAAAGTCTAAAGGTTCAATTCCCACTTTAATTTGAAGATCGGGTTTCGCCGCGCCGGTAGCAATTTTTAAAATATGTATATAGCTGACTTTAAATTAGTTATTAATACGAAATTATATTATTATTATTATTATTATAAAAATCGAACTGACCAGCCAAATTAGTATGAAGAGTCCAACATTTTTTTTTGTGATTTGACTATGGGTTCCTTACGGTTTTTTTTGTTATCATGAGCACATGCACACCCTTTGGTATCAAGAACTAATTTAAAGTCACCCTATATTTAATTAATCTAAGGGATATATTGGAATAGAGTTTCTTCGTATCGGCGACTGAACTTTTGGTCCATGCATTTTGAACATTCTCTTTCATAGAATACGTAATATTTAATTGTGCAAGCTGTTTTAATTTGCGAACGAAATTTACTACCAAAGACAAAAGTGACTAAAAACACAAGAAAACTAATGCAAAAACAACATTCAACCACAAACGTTCCATTACAACAAAACAGTTAGGGTGGTATTCCACTGTAAATATCTTTGTCCAATATACGAGTAGTATAATCAAATTTCTATGCTAGCAAAAGTATTTGTATGGCAAAAGACGATATTTTATTTTGATGAAGTCATCTCCATATATTTGATCAAATGTTTATTGGACAAAAATATTTAGAGAATCGAATACCACACTAAAATAAAACAAACACAAGCATATCACATTAAATGTTTTTAATAATAAAATTTACAACCAAGGAAATTACAATTAAAGCTCGGAAGAACATATGAGTTCGATTTGTATAATTTAGTTGCTTAATTATAAATGTAGGAACCTATCTAGTTAAATACTATATACCTATAATAGTTCCTAACAGTACATAAAACCATCAAATGCATGTCATATTACATAAGACCTCATTCACATTAAGAAGAGGAAGCGATAGAGGGAGCAGGCGCGTTTCAGTCTAGTCTACCTACATTACTACCACTTTTCCCAAGTCCCAAGCACAAAATAGACACAGAAGGTCCGCTCAATACAAACCACTAAAATCATAAGCATATACATGCTTATAGAAATATACGGTCGTTCGATGCAAGGTCACGATCGCACAGTACGTGATCTTGCCTACAACGACCGTATACATCTATAAGCATGTATATGCTTAGGATTTTTGTGAGCGTATTGAGCGGACCTTCTGTATCTATGTGTTTTGTGTCCCAAGGTTGATGAATAAGGCGGGTGCTACACTGTCGCCAACAAGCACCCCAACCAAGGTAACATTCGTTGTTTCCAACCGTGTAGACAACGAAATTTGGTCACCAACCACGGTCTAAACGGTTGAAACAACGAATATCACCTTGGTTTGGGTGCTTGTTGGCGACCGTGTAGCACCCGTTTAAGTGTAATTGGGCCAAATAAATAAATGGATTGAAAATGGCGAACGATTTCTTATTTGGCGTTACTTGATGATAGATGACACAAACATTAGTACAGTCAGCATGACAGAAATTCTCATATAAAAGATCGCGTTTAGGATTTACTTTCTTTTAGGATCATGCTACGGTAGATGACTACTGGTTATCTGCACTACTTTTTATCAAATGTCAAAAAGAAAATTTTGTTCTTATAATATTTGACAATAGCGACCTATAGCGTTATATTTTAATTTAATATGCCTGTTTGATTATACTCAAATAAAAAAACTTTGCACATGTAATATGCAAATCCAAGTGCATAAAATTTTAGGCGCTCTCAATAAAACAGTTATTTAATGAAAAATATTTTATAATTAATTTATTATTTTTAATGTAGTCATCTACCTTACTGCCAAAGAGATATTAGATCTATATAACTAATAATAAAAAAGATAGGGTATTTGTACAATGACATTTTTTTAAATAAGTAAATATGTACATGAAAACTTCAGCTCAACAACTTTTAATTATTTTTATTAAAAAAAAGATCAACACACTCTGTCTGGGGAGATTGTCGAAAGTTGTTCAGATTTTTGAGTAGACTGATTATTTTACGGAAAATATGGTACGATAGAAACACGTTTATTTCCAAAGTTGTTAGACTGTTTGAATCCATGTATTGTATACTCGTAAGTGCATAAAAAGATATTAAAAAACACTCATGCAGTTAATTTCATAATGAGTCTCGAATCAACACTTTGTGATAAATTTGATAACGAAATCTTAAAAAAATAATATTAGATATTTTCTAAACTATGGCAAACAAATATACAGGGCCTCTCTTAATTAATTAGCAGCACATTGTAGAAAGCTAAGCGTGTCAACGACCACATACTACTGCGACACGATTTTTTGAAGTGCGATTTTAAGTCGCACTGTCTGCCAATACCCAGTAAAAAATAATCGCAACATTGTTGACGCATGTTCACGACGCGCGTACCGAATAAAGTATTGATATTGATACAAAGATTGTCGATTTTTTATCTAGGCATTCTAGTAAAGGAATATTGCAGGCCTTTCATAGCGCATGGCGAAAAAAAAGATATATCGCTCTCTCTCCCACAATTCACTGCCTTTATTAGTATCGCATACTTTTATTAGTTCGAACCAAGTTCGAACGGAAGATTGATGTATCGTCCTGTGTACAAGTTCATCATTGCAGGAACTTTGTATTAGGTAAAACAAATGATTTTAAAGAATGTGTAAAGCATCCACCTAAATTTAAAACGATTAGCGTTTTAAGTTTTTTTTAATTATGTATTTCTTTTTTATAAAAACAAAATATACAGTGAATTTTTTTTTTTAATAGACGGTTGCTTCATATTACAAATGCAGTCAGTATTTGTGACTAAACCTCATCTTTTTACTTAAATCCCAGCTATGAACGTTACTTATAAATATCGTAAAAATAATATTTCTAGAAATCATGGACATCTTGTTCTTTTCAAATAAATTATTTCATCAAAGCCTTAATAATAATATTAACTAATATTATTTGCTTGATTATCTGTAAAGTATTTGACTGTGTGCTAAAAGTTGCGAATCATATGTATTTGGCAGTCAACAACTCTTAGTTTTTTTTTAATCGAAGATTTTATTATAGTTTGTCAACAACACTAACAGTTTGTGTAAAGTCCGTTTGCCCAAATAGTTACATTCGCCTTTTGTAAATACTTACATAGCGCGCGTCTTCAAGGACCTTAACATCACAGTTATTATTCTTAGCACGACATACTGGTTGCTTCAATATATTTATTGTAAATATCTCTGTTTGTTTCTTTCTGTTTTCTCAAACAATCTAGCAAAAATACCAGAGCTTATTCTAGAGCAGAATTTATGAGGATAAGAAACTGTCGTGGCTTACAAGGGAAATAACATTATGATTAAGTCGCCATTTCATCCAATCACAAACCTTTTTATTTCGATTTTTTTTATGGCACAGGCGGCAAACGAGCAGACGGATCACCTGATGGTAAGCGATTACCGCCGCCCATAGACACCCGCAACACCAGAGGAGTCACATGTGCATTGCCGGCCTTTGATATGGGATTATTTTTTCTTATAATACTTACTTATCAAGATTTTTAGAAAGTGTTCCAGAACCCTGGTAAGACACGACAACGGTTATCTTTCCAAACAGACTCTAAAGCAGCTCTTCCTTTGATTTTTATTGGACTTAGATTGAGACAGAAAAAGAGATACACTATTTGGAGGAACGGACTTTAACTCCATAAATAATGCGTGTACAGTCAGCATCAGATAATTGTAGTCAGTCACATCACAAAGACAGAAATGTTAGTTATACAAGTAAAAAGAAAGAAGTAAAGTCTATCTTTTATGACCAAATTATAAGATGTTGAATGTACTCACATTTTTTACACAAACAGATTACTTCACACTTTTACAGTTTGCATTTTCTGAATAAAATATATACTATCTCATTGCTATGTATCCTCTTATAAATATAATTTGTAAAAAAACTGCCTCTCTGTGTGAAGTATTCCTAAATATACAAGTTTCCATACTGCGTTCCATCCTTAAAATTTATATTTACAATTACAATTTGATAAGGTACAGTACAGGAACTTATATAACTACTATTATATGTATAAGGCCTTTATGCAATACCTGAAAAAAAAAAACAACTGTGGCTTCTATTTCATAAAACAGAACAACTTTTCTCAAAGAACCAAAAAAGTGTGAACTTAGTATGGGAAGTCCATTTTTTTCCAAATTTGTGTATAGGTTCTTTGGATAAACATTCGTATATACAACATAAGCCACAAAGAATTTGATTCAGTTATGTCAAAACGACCCTATACAAAAAAAAACGGTAAATGCTAAATTCAAATACAATAAAATATACACAAGAGTACAAAATAAAAGCACAAACATTTGCTGAGCAATAGGTTTAAAGCTAAATACTATTTACAAAATACGTATCAAATTAAACTGAACAGTTATTGAGACATAAAACACGGCACAAATAAAAAAAAATACAACAGTAAAAAAAAGTGCAAAAATTCAATTCATTATTAAAAATAAAACTTTTAATGTTGGACTTTAAAGAACCTCTATTTTGTTACTCGACTGCCCAAGCGAAGGGTTATGTTTTCGGGTGTACACAGGGTGTAACAATGTGTGGGGCCTGTTAACTATGGTATATGAAGCTGAATAACTATAAAAATAACTCTTTTTTTTTGGATTCGAATATAAATCGATTTGCTTGCTGTTTACCCCAATTTTATATGGAATAAAAAAAGATTTTATGGGTACTTTGAAAAGTTGTTCAGAAGCTCCAGTTAACAGTAGCCGAGCATCATTCTAGAACTGACAAACTTTTCAAATAATTAAGAACCGTAAGTTAATTTTTTTACTTAACTGGTTTAGTTTTCAGTAAAGGTTCTAAAAATCGTCATTGGTATGTTACATAGTACTGAACTAAGGATTTCGGTGGGAAAACAAACAAAAAACTAAGAATTCAATATGGCAACATAACTTGTAAATAAAAATACATGACAAATCGATAACCATACTTTTTGAAGTGGGTTAAAATGTTAGGTTAGGAACACGAGAAATGTTAAAGGTGTAAACATGGAATGGAGCGAAATAATTTGACTTCTGACAGGTATTCGGAAATCGAAATAGAAATGATCTGTCATGAACTTAGGAAATTGGAAACTGAGTGCTTTGAAGGGATAAATCTGACAGTTCAGGCACACTAATGGTGGTTCTATCTCTTTCTATCCAAGTATATTTACATAAGTTAAAAAGGGACACAGTCCTATTAGCCGTTCTAAATTCAAATTTAGGACCTGATTTGAACTTCGTAGCGCTCCCCCTGTAGGAAAATGTGTTACAAACTCCTTGTGGCAAACTTCCGGAAAACGTTCGGAATTCGGATGTACTCGCTTCATATATCTTACGCATTTACAGTTTCTCCGTGAAAATACGATTTTTATTCCTTTAATTTGCGTAATAAAATAAAATGTTGACTACGCGATCATTTGGTTCTTCATGAAGAGTTGCGTATAAAAAAATAAAAAAACATGCAATCCTTCGGTGACATATGCTAGTAAGGAAACATCGAAGTCATTTTATTTCTAAATTAATAGTAGAATTACCTGTGTGGCGAGTCAACAGAACAAGAATACGTATTCATGTACACATTAAGATATCATTTCACAGCTAAAAAATGTTACTATAAAGTTATAGAGTATACAATTCAGATTAAAGACATCAACAGGCGTAGTATGTTTTCCTTGAGACCCTAACTAAAGTGTGAATATACAATAAGGGTATCACCATTTGTTAATTTAAAAAAAAACTTTTGACTTTGATATATCGGCCCCTGAAAGTATTTCCACATTATTCAGCCCAATTCATAACATTATATTTTTTTTTTGGATTATGTAAAATAGGCAATAATAAAACACGACCATACTTAAACTTTTTTTTTGGGTGTAGTGGCTGTATAACCACTTTTTACTGTGGACAGCAAATAACGTTATTGAGCAAACTTTAATAAAGTCACTAAGCATTCAAGGAGGCCTGAAGAAAAACACACGTTCCATACAACACAATGTGCTGCAATCAAAACATTCCAAATCAACTACGGTCATACTATGTAAGCTGCACTTGCGCTGGATCAAAAACGATGCAAAAGTGAGAAGAGAGATAAAGATGCAGTTAAATATAATATTTGTACAGAATCGCGTTTAAGAGCGCTTTTATAGTCACGCGGTTACCGGTTCAATACATTTTTAGGCCCCTTTTATTGTCATGCGTGTCACAAGCTTGCGGGTCGCTTTGGAAACGCCGCATGCATGCGGGCAGAAACCCGCGTGACTATAAAAGCGCTCTAAGTCCATCCCAGTAGCAACATTTTTTTTTTATTGAAAATTGAATAATACATTTAAAAATAAATTTGATTAAAAAAAATTTCATAACATAAATAATTATATTTTTTTCGCACGTAATGATTGCTTCCTAAAGTCCTAACTGACGACTCTGCCTTCGCCATTATTATATTTTATTTTTAATCGATATTTTTATACATATTATAAGTCCAATAAGTGAGGAAAAAAAATCAAATTCATTAATAAAAACTTTATTAATAATTTTAAATCTACTTTCGTTTCTGGGGATTACTTTAGCACTGGCAACACTGCACATCTCTATCTCTGTCTCTCGCACCGTTCTCGCTCGCGGCTAGGCTACAGTAGCGATTACACTGTCTTGAATTTAGGAAACCTAATTAGGAAAGAAAGGCAGTAAGAAAAGTGTAATCGGACCTAGGAAAGCTATATTTCATACATTTTTTCAGATATCTATCCTTACTGGTTTCCTAATAGGGTATTTGACAGTATCAATTACAAATTATAAAATATGATTAACTAAATAGCATTTCTCCTACAATTGCGGGTGTCTATGGGCGGCGGTAATCGCTTACCATCAGGTGATCCGTCTGCTCGTTTGCCACCTCTGTCATAAAAAAAAAAAAAAAAAAAAATTGCAGAATTTTTGTATGGCGTTTGTGCGGTAAAAAAAAACTCAAAAAAAATTATCTTCAGTCTAACCGAACATTTCCTTCCGTATATTTAAATTATTTCTACGTTGACGTTGGCGGAATTATTGTGGCCAACACAATAAGAGGTCAGAAAAAAAATGCAGAAATAACTCCACCGTGTGTGATTTGTCCCAGATATATTATTAACTTACTCGATTGACGTTTTATTCCATTTAGAATTTTATATTAATCAAAAACACGAAATAAGTTCGTCAAAGACGGTGACGTCACATGCTTGTAACGCAAACAATTTCAGAACAGTCGTTTCTGACAATTGGTTAAAAAGTCACTCAAATGACTATTATACTTGTCAAATACCGTAATAAGCTTCCCAAATTCATGGTAGTGTCATCGCTAGTTCTGCCATGAAGAAAGAAGGCGGCTAAGTATCATTAGCTACAAATATCTTTTATATCTTTTGAATCCTGTTTTTTTTATTTACTGTCATATTATATAAATCATCTCTTTACCTAGAATTAAGATGTAATAGAATATAAGACATTTTCAAAAAATGTGTTGGAGGGAGTTTCTTTAGGGCCCGTCGTTTCTTCTCACTCCGCAAACACTTCCCGAAACGGCGGGTAGGTATACGAGTTCCGAGTGGTAGGAACCTCGTATTAGGTAGATAAAAGAATGACGTTCGAAAAGTGTACACTGCTACCTACTTCGAATAAAATATTTTCATTTCATTTTCATTTCATATGAAGTCTACTTAGCCGCCTTTTTTCTTATGAGAGGAGAGTTACAGATACAGACAACATGTACACACAAGCTAGGGCTGCCTAGTGCCTACGCTAGGGCTGTCTACGCTCTCACTTGCTGTCGTGTGTCTGGTTGCGCCACGACGTACTGCGTGAGCGTGACGTCAGCAGTGCCGCCCGACTCGAGTGGGATGGGGTGCGCGCGGAAATGTTCCAACATGTCTAGCACGTTGGGGAACCAGAGGTGTTGTACTCGACATTGGCCAGAGTCGCTTAACGTCATGCGGAGGTGTTTCGCTCGCCCCTGGAAAAGAACGCTCATATAAGCATAGAACAAATGAAAGCGATAAATTAAATGATAAGATGTAATAGTTTTGCTGAGAATGGTAACTCAAAGTACTGGTAGAATTAGGAAAATGTATAATTAGTATGGATTGTCATTATAAAACTAAGTAATCTTTCATTGATTGCATCTTATCTAATTCTTGTCTCCAAACATCAATGTTAATAGCATTGATATGTTCCGGCATAGGTATAAGATAGCCAGTTCCCCATAGCGTTGGGGAAGCCCGTTTCCATCTTCCACTTAGGGTTACCAATAGAGCTATTTCTAGACGAAGCTAACTAGTTACCATAGACACTTGCAACTCCCGAGAGCATACTTCACACCGCAATAAAGGCTTCATCATAGTTGAATCTATCAAAGCCAACTATACTCATGGACAAAAAAATCTACTCAAAGTTTCATGCACGATTTTTGGAAAGTCCAAAAACGGTGTGTTTACTGTTTATGATTTTAGTTTGATGGTTTTCTAGTTCTTTTAGTGTTTAGCAGTTTTGTAGACTTATTTTTTCAAAAGTCGAGCAACAAATCTTGAGTCGATTTTTTAGTCCACTACTGTAGTTACCATAGACACTTACCTGGAAATTGAATGTATGTAAGCACATACTCCCGAATACACTCTTAGGGCTGCCAAAAAAGATTTTCATTATAGGTGAAGCTAACAAGTTACCATAGACACTTACCTGGAAATTGAAGGTGAGCACGTACTTCCCCCTCCTCGTCTCGGTCTGGCGCACCAGGTAGCAGCCGTGCGCCTGCGCCCTGCCCGCCAGCATCAAAAAGAAGCTTCATCATAGGTGAAGCTAACTAGTTACCATAGACACTTACTTGGAAATTGAATGTGAGCACAATACCGACTGCACTTACTCTTAGGGCTGTAAAAAAGGTTATTTCTACTAAGGCCAACTAGTGGAACGCCCGCGTGCACTAGGGCTGTCAAAAAAGATTTTCATCATAGATAAAGCTAACTAGTTCCATAGACTATAGACACTACCATAGACACTCACCTGGAAATTGAACGTGAGCACATATTCCCCCCTCCTCGTCTCGCTCTGGCGCACCAGGTAGCAGCCGTGCGCCTGCGCGCCGCCCGCCAGCACGCACTGCGCGGCCGCCGCGCGCGCTAGTGTGCCGTGGAACCAGGGCCACTCGCCTAGCGACACGCGACCCCCGGTGGCGCCCTCGCAAGCCTCTTCTGCTATTGATCCTGTGGACGATAGGTAGGTAGATATACTCATGGACAAAAATATCAACTCAAGTTTTGTTGCACGACTATTGAAAAAATAACTCTATCTAGCAAAAAAACACTAAATCAAAAGTTCAAAATCTGCGTGTTTACTCTTTATGATTTTAGTTTGGTGATTTTCTAGTTTTTTGTTTTTTTCTATTTAGTAGTTTTGTGGACTGAGTTCTTTTTTTAAAACTCGGTCAACCGATTTTGAGTTGATTTTTTAGTCACCAGTGTAATTTTATTCAACACACAGCCTATAAAGAAAATATGAAAAAAAAAATGTGTTAGAAAGAAACTTAATGAAATAACGTATTTCAATCGTTAACAACCCATTCGTCCCCACTGCAGGGGCACGGGCTCTCTTCCCGTATCTTGGGAAGGTTAGGCCATACTCCACACACGGGAGCCAAGTCCAGATTGGTGGAGGTTGTGGGGCTAGTGGCCAATCCCAGTGTCAGAAGTTTTCAAGGCTTCCGAAAAATAAGTTTCAATATACTAAATTAATATAACATTTTCATGGCTGAGACTGTGCATCGAATTGTTATACATCACTTAAACAAGATATTTAAGAGCAAGTTTTACCTAATTCAGCATCATCAGGCGTATCCACAGCCAAGTCTGTTGAGCTGCCCGCATGAGGTAAGTCTCGTCTCGGCGGCAACTCAGGGGGAGGTTCACCCGCTGCCCCCGCTAAAGCTTCTGGTGGGGGCTGGGTGGTCGGAGCTGATCTCATGCAGTACTTGATGGTGGCAAGCCATGATTTCATGTCATCTACATCTGCTGCTTCGATCACATACTCCATGTTGTTGTCAGCCTGTGAAGATTGTGATAAGACTTAACAAAATTTATTTAATAATTTTGGGCAAGGATTTTCTAATATTTATGTTAAAATGCCAATAAATGCCGACAGGACAAGACATTAAATAAATAAATTGTCTAATAAATACTCTTTTCGACTGACTTCGCCAAAGGAGGAGATATAAAAGTTGCCTAATTTAGCATCATCAATTTAGATTAGATAATATCTTAATATTATTATCAGCTGCAAGACTTCCACTGTTAACTTTCATTAACATCGCTCTGATATAGAGATGGCAAACAATTGACACTTGAGCACTTTGGCTTCCGAAAAATAGTCGAAAAATTCAAGTCATAGTCTTAAATAAACTTCCTGAAATGTACAGTTTTACAAGTTTTGAGTGGTAGGAATTTGTAAAATAAAGATTATTATATTAAATTCTGAATTCTCAATGAGTCTGATATACATACTTAGTAGCATTATAATATTCTGAGGCAGTTTTGAGTTGAAGGATCCTTATCATTCGTTCAAATAAAAAAAAAGCAAAAGGTAATCAAACTTATTAGACAGGTGACGTTGACATGTGTCAATTCCATAGTAAGTTTTTTTTTTTATGTGATAAGGAAGGCAAACGAGCAAGTGGGTCACCTGATGGTAAGTGATCACCACTGCCCATAGACACCTACAACCCCGGAGGGGATTTGTTAACCTTTTGCCTTTTCTTCATCGGAACATCCATTTACTCATCCATGTATGTCAAAACTCTTCTTTTCTCTTTGGCATTCCATTATAATTAAGTGTGATTTTCCCAATGTCAAGCGAAAAGAGATTAGTGAATATTTGGGAGAATCTTCAATATACTAATGGTGAAACGCCAATGTCAGGTGAATGTCACGGCTCTAAGGGTGATGCTCCACGTGGTGGTTTGCTGCTGGAACTCGGAAAATGGAGCTGTCTCCCGAGTTAATCCATTTCTTATTATCACTTATTTCGGAATCTGAATCACATCTATTAATAACATTGAAATTATTCTAAAACGGTAATAATTATAAAATTAACAGACGTGTCCTCGGTACAGAGTCCCGGCAAACAACCAAAACTATTATTGGGAAGTTATAGCTACATATAAAAGTTTGAAGTTCATCTTTCCTGCTATAATAATTTATTTAAAAAAATCATTGAAAATAGCAAAAAGTCTTTTAGTTTAAATGCAAGCTCAACAGTAGTAAATACAATACACACCTTCAAAACAAAAGTGTTTTCATGATCAGGCATTTCCAACGCTGTAGTCTCCCGTGCTTCCGAAATTAAGAAACAAAACACTCCACTCCTCGGCTTCTGTGCTTTAGGTGGCGAGTAGAACTCAAGCATGTAGCCCCCAACAGTCTTCACCAAAGCCAATCTACATCTCTCCCACTTCTGAGGGCCAGAAGGTTGCTCCAAGCTTTCAGGCGTCAAATAATTAACTAAACCCTCCTTTCTACATTCAACTACTATTTTAGCTAGCTTAGTCTTACTGTGTTTATTGAGATTTGAGGATAATTCGACCTCATCTGAATGTTGCTTGTGGAACAGGCCTTTACCGCGGCGTAAACCTTTGAATGATAATCTTCTGAAAAAAGGCTTGTGTTGCGTCTTAGGCGAGTCGGTATCCTCCGAGTAATCGCTCTCGTCGTGAGCGTGCGTTCCGTTCGGAACTTTGTGCTGTGTTTTCAATCTAACAATCTCGTGTTCGAATTGCTCGGAGAAACTATCGACGAATTTTCGTAACAGGTCTTTGTGGGACACTGGCGGTCGCGCCGGCTC
The DNA here is from genome assembly GCA_958295455.1 of Coleophora deauratella. NCBI lineage: Eukaryota > Metazoa > Arthropoda > Insecta > Lepidoptera > Coleophoridae > Coleophora > Coleophora deauratella. The sequence continues at coordinate 2,645,868 of OY282409.1, read as the reverse complement.
GGTGCCAGCGTGGACGTAGTGCATGCAGGCTTTGGCGAAGTCCTGGGCTACGGCTTTAGCCTGACGCTCGCAGAATTCCATCCCTCCGTCTTCGTCTGAGGGGCCAGAGGCCGCGCCAGCCATGGCGAGCAGTCTCTTTACCAGCTCCACTTGGATAATAATCTTTTTGCACTCCACATTTAGAACAAAATATTAACAATATATTGTTTCACAATATCACGCCTTTATTTTGATTTCATGTTGGAAAACGTTATCAAAATAAAAATTCACGATGCTTCACAATCACAAGGTTCACTCACTCGCGAAAACAAGTTTTGTTGCCAGGTTAAAATGTTTTATAAGAAAACAAACGTTTTCATGTTGTTATGCTTTACCAACCATAGACAAATCTATCTTTCTTTGCCATCTAGCGTTGAATAGCCAAACTAATTCAATATTAATACATCTACTTCCCGCTAGAGGTCTCTAGTAATATAATTCCTACACAAGTTCCCTTGAATTTTGCCGTACTTATATCCGCCGTCATAAGAAAGGCCGTTTCCTTTATATACCAGATCAAACAGGGCAGGTTCAGGTGCCACGAAAAGGGCATCCAGATCGCTCTGGTCTGGATATCTAGCCAATGTGGCATAGTGGGGAATGACTTGACAGATTACTATGCAAAAGAAGCAGTTACTACAGACTCTCTTTCGCATTTTAAGAGCTACTTCCATGATCCAGTTTCTTTCGCCACACAAGGGTTGGGTATTTATTGGAAATAATTTTGGCGGATTTCTATTGTCTCGAAAGGCAGGCACTATGCAGTCATATAGATACAAGACCTCATTCCTTCTAAACCTTGTGTTTTTTTATTTTCTGTGATGCCCTTAAACTCTTTACATCTATACTGTGGACTAAAAAATCGACTCAAGATTTGTTGCTCGACTTTTGAAAAAATAACTCAGTCTACAAAACTGAACACTAAAAGCAAAAAACTAGAAAACCATCAAACTAAAATCATAAACAGTAAACACACAGTTTTTGAACTTTTGGTTTAGTTTTATTTTGCTAGATTGAGTTAATTTTCCAAAAGTCGTACATGAAACTTTGAGTCGATTTTTTTGTCCATGAGTATATTATATGCCGCTTGAGATTCGGCCACTGCTGCTCGCCTGTCCATTTGGCCAAAATAAGGGTGAGAGATAACTCCCTCTGTGAATGTGACTTAGACGAAGGAAACACATCATATATTCTTTAACTGCCGCAATTTACGCTCTTCTCTTTATGATGTTCTGCCACCTTCCATCCCTCGCCCCACTAATCTTTCTTTTCTCTTGTCACTAGCGTTCTCTTCCTTCATCTACATTATCAGCGATTTTGATTACATTAAGCTTTAATTCAGAGTTTTCTTTTTTCTTGTAATTATTTTCCGTCTCTTTATTTAGCCTAAGTCTTAAATCTCTATCTCGTTTATTATATATTTCTCATTCAGCTTTGTTTTATCGGAGAATTTTATGATTCTGTATGATCTAGCCACGTCATTAATTTCCTTTTTTTATGTGTAAGCCCTTGGCATTAACCTCACCTGGTGGTAAGTGATACGATGCCGAAGATGGAAACGGGCTTACCAAAACCCCCCAACGCAATGGGAACTATCTATCTTCATGCCGGAACACATCAATGCTATTAATGTTGATGTTTGGCGGCAAGACTTAGATAATATGGTGGAAGCTAGCTAGGCGGGTTCAGAAAGTACCCTACCACCAATCAAACCGAGTCCTACAAAGTTGGACCCCACCGGGAATCGAACCCGTGACCTCCTGATGTGAAGCGAGCGGACTAGCCACTAGAGCACGGAGGTGATTAAAGAAATACCCGTATAAATACACTCTTTGCAGTCGTTAGTGAGTTCGTACGCACTTTTACAAACGTTTTAACTAAGTACATCTTCGAAGCATTTTCGTACCACGCTTGAAACATACATAGGTTAGTAACAGCAGAGAAAAATTTAACTTGTCTCTGGTAACATCAATAGTTTAGCACCAAGGATATTGTTAAAGAAATAAAACTAAATGTAACTTATGCTGATCATTTATTACGTTTCCACACCAAAACTGTTGGTCATCTAACTTAACTATTCTGTTCAACATTTGTCATGAACGTATCAGCATTCAGCAGATACGTTTCACATAAATTCTTTTCTTCGAACGCATTCAATACTTCTTCATCAAGGTATGAATTCACTATAGCCGTGCATCGAAGATCTGAGGCGGCGAGAGCAAGCGGCGCGCGTAAGTTATGCACAGCCATTTTGGAATACAAATTATTTGAATTTGACGTAAGAGGAGGAACGTCAGACGCTCGAAGGAGAACGATTTTCGAGCGAAGCTCTTTTGGTTTCGGGCACGGCATGCGAGCCCTTTTTAGCATCTCCTGCGCAGACTTCGTCAATGAACGCGCGTATTGAGCTGAATGGGTCTCTTGTTTAGATAAATTACGAATGTGGTTCTTCACACCTTCAGCTAAAGCTTCGTCAGTTTTGAACTCGCTCAGACGATCTTCTAGTAAAGCTTGGATTTCTTCCGGAGTGCCACCCAGTAAAAATACGGTTCCCGTAAGACCTGTGAAAGTGTGAGAGTAGAGTGGATTAGCTAATGAACTTACTGATAGGTAATTTTATTGACACGTATGTCGCGTCAATAATTTGATTTACTACGGGAATCCCAATGAGTTCTATTGATTCGACAACATTGAGATCATCTCCAAAACTCGTAATTAATGACTTAATGAGATCTCCAGGCTAAAAGTTAAAGTTTTGATCCAGGCTAAAGTTTTGATCTAGGTGCTAATATATATTTTTTTTGAAGTTTGTGACTGACTCGGTGGTTCCTGATCCGAGGGTCATGGGTTCGGTTCCCATCCAGGGCTGTCTGTCTGGGTGTATTATATTTATATCTCTGGTTCTGACCAGAAGACCGTGTGTGATTCGTCCCTGTATTTTTATTTATTTACTTTTCATCATTAGGTATCCATGTGTTATTCTTAATGTTATCTATGAGTTATGCAAGTAAGATACGAGTACTCCTTCTTCTATCGAATCGATTGTGATGATTATTTTTTATAGGTGCTATAGATATATATAATGAGTCTTCTTGTGAATTTTCTTTGAAAAAAAAAAACTTATTCAACTTTACCTTGTTCCTCTAAAATGGCTGCCATCTCTAAAGCAATGTTTACACCAATCTCGTAACCCAGTAGATAGAATTTGTCATGCACCTTCGTTTTCTTTTGCAAAAACTGAAAATTGAATATTTTTGTTACCGTAATTAAATTTTCTTATTCTTCTGCATAAACGGATACAAATAAAGAGACCGTCGGAAATCCCATCTCTATTTCGTCTACAGAATTGTTATTACAATTTTCTATCTTAAATATGGATTTTTCTGTTAGTTAATTATTCCATGAATAGGTAAATAAATAATGTCATGGTATTGTTTTAAAGTAATAAAGATACACAAACGAGAATTACTTCACCAAACAACAAAATACGTACCATTAAATGTCTTTTTGCTCTCTCCTCTATCGTTTCATAATCATGGTCGAGGCCAGGTTGAAGTACTATAGCTGGTAGTTTCAGACGTTCGCAGAGAACCCTGAACCTTTCATGATGGCCTTCCAACCCTGGCAAAACGCACAGGTATTGCTGGGACATGTCAAACTCGTCATCTCTCTGAAAAAGGTAAAATTGATATGCCATTTAGCTAAAGTTTTGCCATTTTTAAGTTAGAATGTAATGTGTAGGTTTATTCTCGCTCAGAACTACCTAACTATCAGAATTTTAGAACCTCCCACCTTTAGAAGCAAAATTTAGTTCGAGACTTTATAGGTTAGCACAAAGTAGATCTCGCAAGTCGCAAATGACGATTCCTTCAAATTCTGATCCTTGAAATTGCGTTTAAAATCTAAATTTAACACGATACCCTACTTCAACATTTAAAATCAATACGCGAAAAAAGTTTCGACTTCCCTACAAGTCGATCTGCTCATCGGCCAATTTAGTTTGGGAGATCCCAATTTTATTTCGCGAATTGTCTTTATGGTTTCTTTGGGAAAGTTTCTAGTTTTATGAGTAAAATGCCTAGTTTAAATAGAGTCTTTACCTTTTTAAACATCCTTGTATAAAATCAATAAAGTTCTTATGTGGATTCTACTTACCATAGTAGCGTTATTGGTCAGTGTTTGCAGGAAGACTATCTCGGTAGTCGCAAGTAGCTCGTCCGAGTCGACAAAATTGTAGAATGTTGAAAGCCCTTCCACATTTTTGAAACCAGAATCATAGATAGTCTCTTCTAATTCACGTATTCTAATGGAAGAAATTTAATAACGAGATTAAGTATGTACTAACCTATGAGTTGTACTTGTAATTTTAACTTTAAAGTTTTATTATTAAATGAAATGATTTCACAAGAAAGATCTACTACTCTGTCTTTCTTGCGACACAACAGTTACTGTATATTAGTTTACTTCTGTATTTCGTTATATGTATTATTCTTTTTTTCTATTGGATCTTTTACAATGTTACTGAAAATACTTGCTAAAAAATTTTAAACTTTTTTTAGACATAAAGTAGAATCTTTTTATTAGTTGAGTTCTCTCAATATTTAACTGTAAATAAGCTACTTACTGCTGTACAGAAAGCATCGGTATAACGTCTTCAGAATACGACACGTTGTGCGTGTCAGATAGGAAGGATATTATTGCTGGCACCTTTGTTAGCTCTAAGCCCAGATCTATAAGAGTAGTGTGATTATCCACGTCATCGGGTATTTCGATATCTGAAATATTAAATAAAGCATGAATTTCATAAGGAAGATATTATTGTTTTGGGTGTACAAAGAAGACGTAATAACTAATAATTATGAATTTCAATTTATATCCTCTACTGACTTCCAAGAATACTGAGAATAGTCAAGCTTGGACACTGCCTGGAATGGAAGCTCTTGAGTCGATATGAAGCGAGCGTACTAGCGATTAGTGTTCACGGACGAGGATCATCATCACCATCTGTCAAAAGACGTCCACTGCTGAATAAAGGCCTCCTCTAAGGATTTCCTCACCGACCGGTCTTGCACTGCCCGCATTCAGCGGCTTTTCACCACTTTCACTAGGTCATCGGTTCATTGATTTAGAGACTTGCCCACATTATGTCTTCTGTTACGGACGAAGATACAATGATGTATTGTACTAACCTGCCACCTGCGCTACCTGCCACAGCAGCGGCGCGCGCGCGGCCCCCTGCGCGCGCGCCGCCACCTGCGCCGCCCCCGAGCCTGCCTCGCTGCACAGCGCGCGCTCTACAGCTTCTACTGCTGCGTGGTATGAAAGCACTTCGTCTGATGGTAAACCTTCTGCAACCTGAAATATTGTTACGTGCATTAACTTGCATTTTATATGTAATGTGAGCCGCACTACTCTCAGATTGCTTTGTTGTTCTTTAAATAATTTATCTTTCATTCGTTTTATTGTGTCTCAAGCGTTTTGGTCAAACGTGAGAATAATGTCATTGTTTGTAAGTTTCGTTCAAATCAAACAAACGGTAGTAACTCATTGACTAGTAGTGGAAGAAAGCTTTTACACCCGACGAAAAACTTTAATAATTATATGTAATATGGTGGTGAAGTTACCCCTTAAATTACCTTTAGCGATGAAATGCTAATAGATTTGGCTGGAAGACCATCCCTAATGCGAGAATAGCAAACTGAATGACCAACAAAAGTGCCTGAAGCGATGACTGTGAAATATCTGCAATAGAAAAGAGACACTATGTATTCAGAACTCTAAAATGAAAATATTGAGGTTCCTAAACTAACAGCTATTACATACAGATTTAACAAAAGTGATACGATACGAAAGTGTGACTTCTTACTCATGCCACTAACCAACTTTTTCAGAAATCCATGGTCATTTCGCTAATTATGACCGATTCTTTTGAGATGTCCAAATTTTGTTTTTTTTCATTAGGACCTCTAGAGAAAAATAATTTAATGAATTTGTAGCCTTCAATTTAAGTATCTCTGATCCTTCATTTGAACAAAATCTATCACACAGATTTAATTTAATTTTAACATTTAAATCAGAAAATAAGTCAAGTACCTAATGCGGATTGGTACTGCGTGTTCCACCATCGACTCCATAGTCACTTATCATCAGGTAGGATTGGAGTCAAACGCTCCCAAATTATGAATAAAAAAAAAAGAAAACTAGATAAAATTTGGTAAGTTCTAACCTGAGTGCGGGACACAGTTTCCTAGACGCCGCATCTAAGCTACTAATCACATCAGTGACTTTATCCAGATCTCCAACATGGGTTGCAACTACGTGGATACCCTCGACTACTGGTCCGCAACGAGTGGCTTCCTGCAGGAGATTGACTACCCCCTTATTGCCGCTAAGGTCTTCAGTGGACACTTGCACTTTTATTTGTTGCTCTTCCCATGCTCTGAAAAATTGTTTATGATAGTTGAAAATAGTATTTTCTTTACGTAGTATTGTACCTAATCTTTATAAGTTTAATATATTTTTTTTAGTTTCTACAGCTATTAAAAGGATCGTTGTTGTATTTGAATACGTTTATGGCAAAATTTGGTTCACCATTCACGAATATGCACGTTTTTATGGTCACTTACTTTATCTTCAGTTGGAGTTGGTTGGGGATTTTATTGAAATGCAACAGCAGTTTACTCGCTCCTCTCTGAATCAACCTTTCGGCTAGTAACAGTCCAAATGTTCCTTCGTTGCAAATCACCAACTGACACAAATCCGGTGAGCAAGACACTCTGTAAAAGAAACAAGAATCTACCTTGGTGATACTTATATTCAATGTCAAAACAGATATTATGTTTAATGTGAGGTAGTGACGTGCATTGTCATTAACCACACTCTGCTTTCACAGAAATTTTGAAATCACAATTTACAAACTGAAAGAGTTTTCAATGAAAAGTTGCAAATTTACATCACATTCTAAATTACCTTTGCAGTTAACACGTAAAATAGGAAAGAACATCAAGGTTATCCTCACCTAGGACGAGCTACAGGTTTAGGCGCCTGCACAGAAGTGTCAGGCATTTGAATAAGCACACGGCCACGGTGCCGACTGGCGGCAAGGAGACGGAAGGCCCTCGGGGCGTCATGTGGAGCGTACGTCACACGAGAGAGCGGCCGCACGTAACCCCTTGAGATGCCCTCCCATATCAGTGACTGGATTTTCTGGAACCACACGAAATTCTTAGGCATCAGGTCTCTTCTCTGATAGAATATAATAATATTTTAATAATGATTAGTTAACTGCATCATCATTTACCATTTAATTTTTACTTCCCATACTAACTTGGCCAATCAATTGATCGAAAGTGGAACAACTTCATGAGTGGAAACTTAGATAGATAGATAGACTCATTTATTCAAATAGTTTCAGCTGATACACTTTATATAGTTATGACGCAAAAGAATTCAAGATAGACCACGTCTGAGGTTTGTATGCTAATGATAATTAGCGTGTCCTCAATGCCGTATTCGGTATAAGCAACTCGTTTATTCGCATTTTCAAACAGCTTACTTTTTGAATGCTTCGCGGCTTTATACGACCACCTGAAGCGCAGTAAGGTTACCAGCATCACCATCTGGTATAGCTGTGCTATTACTTACATTGTGACGACATCAAGAGTAGTCTACTCCCAACTGGTTGTGCCAAGCAGTTGTGCCACGGTTAATACAGGAATGAGTATGAGAGTGACTATTTTCAACACTGTGAAATCTTACCACCAATTCTTTATTAAAGTCAACAGATGTTGCTTTAATTTGTTAATCTTGATCTGTTATGTAATGATTAGATCCGTATTATTGGTTAAAATTAGTAAAATACATATGATTTTATCAACATTGCTCTTCACCTCTGTTGAATACGATTCAATACAGACTCCTGAGAGGAATAATAATACCAACATACGAAAAAAAAAGGAAAACTACTGAAATACTGTTAAAATCATTGTCCAGTTTTTAATTTTCTTACCTTTAGCTCTTGACGACGTCCAAAGATAGAACAAAAATCAACTTTGACGTAATTTCTCTCTCCTACTAAGTTCCCCATTCCAAATGCAAACTTCTCCCGACTCGAAATTTGAACGACGTCAAAAACGATGCTACATCTTCCCGCACATTTAAGTGATATCTGAAATAAAAAAATTGAGTAAATATAGACAATGTTCAGAAAGCTTGAAGGCTTCTTTAAATCGAAAATCTCACAATGCCTGAAGACCAATGCATTCTGCCCATACTGACCTATGGTTCTGAAATATGGATACTAAGGCTAACATGCATAAAATAAGGGTAGCCTATACAGCCATGAAGTATGCTAGGTAGATATTATTTCTTGTACGTATATCGTATACTGAATGTCGAGATTCGATTCAAAAGAAAAGTCAAAGATGTTGGAAATTGGCGAAAGGGAAGATTATGTATTACTTATCCGTAATTGATCTGATTTGAAAAAAAATCTTGTCAAAATATAAATTAAGGATTTAGACAATTAATTTTGAAAATTAAACAAAATGTTTATTGTTTAAAAGTCTGAGGATGAAATTACTTACATTCTTAAGTTCCCCTTTAACGCAACAGATTATGATGTCGCATCCATTTCCTTTCGTAAGTGACAACACCATATCACCAAAACTGTGATCGCGGGAGTTTCCAATGTGATCCTCTAAAATTAATAAAAATACAGGTGCATACGGAGGTTAAGGGGAGTTCAAGTCTTGACCGAGTAAGCTCCAGTCGACGAATTTACGGAGTTTCATGCCGCCCATATGGCCTCTGACATAACCGGCAGTACCAGCATCAACGGCTTAATCTGGCTTGCGAAGCAAGGAAACGGTCGAGCTAAATGCGAATAGCCAAGAAATCCATTTAAATTTTGATCTGTATTCAGTTAAACTGCGTGATTGATAAGTCTACGCAAGCCAGGATACAGAAAAATATCTTACCTTTCAAGTCCGGGAAGAGTCTCAGCAAAAACTTTTTCTTTCTAATATCACTGACAGTCGTAAAGACCTCACATCCATTGGCCAAGGCGACGGATATGACAGCTTGCCCCAACGCTCCAGTACCGCCGTGTACCAGAACTCGAAAACCACGCAAGAACTTCATTTTTAACGCCTAAATATAAAAGAAAAAGTTAACTTTCTATACATATAAGTGAAGATTAAAGAGAAAGTATTCTAAATATAATAGACACAAAATTTTGAGAAAGTTGAAAAGTTTTAGAAAGCACTACCTACTGAAATGACAATTTTTGCATAGATAGACCTACTGAGGTTAACTTTATTCAGATTATATTTAATAATATCTGCAGTAATAATCTCACCATTTTCAAAGGAATGGTCCCCGTGATTATTTCAAGTAAAGTGGAATATGTTTTTATGGCAAATGGTGCTTCTTTTCATCACGTTCATAATTTTTAACTGAAGAATTATTTTACCGGTCTTAAAGTAGAAACATACTCTTCTAAACTTACCAAGCAGTAATACGCCTGCATATAAGCTGAAGGCACTGTAGCAGCATCCTCTAAACTCCAATGATCGGGAACTGGCCATAACAGTTCGGGAGCCACTCGGACTCGAGAAGTTGCTGCCCCAGTTGGCACTATACCCATCACTCGAATACCACTGGAATATAAACAATCAGTTGATTAAGAATTTGATAAGGATACGCTGTGGTGTGGTGTGTTCTTGTAAAGCAACGTATATAGCATATCTCTGATTGGTATTATAAAATAACTGTCGTGTGAGTTACTAGACTAAAAATCAGGTTATATGACAAAGTATCAAGTCAGGTCATCCTATACGACGACACGACGACGACGACGACAATAGTGCCTGAACTATTTTAAAATGTTTGCGTCTCTCGGAATAGTGAAAGGCTTTGGAGCTGTTTAAAAGTTTCCATGTGATAATTCTTAAAGGTTCTTACTTGTCAGTAACACCACTGAAGCTCATTCCAAAGGAACACTCAGCTTCATTATCATGCGTCGAAGGGACCACCCCTGACGCTTTTTTGCCATCAATGTCACTAAGGCCAACGTAATGAACCTAAAAGTGAGTAAAAAGACAAGTGAAAATAAATACAACGCAAACTTTGAAAAACCAAACCCCGTTAAAGATAGTGATTTTTATAACTTAGTCAATTTAAGATTTAATTATAATATAGTCACAGATTACATTATATATTAGTCTGAAGCTACAAAAGGCCAAAAAAATACATTATACTTGTAAATATATTGTATTAAATCTTCTGAACTAAACCGACTTGCCGTTATTCTCGCTTATTATTTCTTAAACTATTATAAAATATTAATAATATTATATTATTAATTAAATATTATAAAAATTCATCTTACCGTGACTGGAATTCCAGGACCAGTAGGTTCAATTGCTTCCGCCCAAAACAAAGAATCAAGGTCGCCAATTCGACTGCTTCGGAGGGTTACACCACGACGCGCTTGCGCAATCTCTTCACAAGACACGTAATACTCGCCTCCCCAGACACCCTGAAAATTACATGTTCTAATAGAAAACGAAAATGTATCAATCATATACTTAATCCAAGCCTGTGATTCAATATCTTGCTGTTAACATTGATAGATCTAACAGAAAATATGATGTTGTAAAATGTTTGTAGAATCAAGATACTAACGTTTTGCAAAACATTAAACACCAAATCCAACTCTGGAAGTTGTTCCAGACTGTCTTTCTCGGAAATCATGACCAAGTACACTTGATTGTTCTCTCCTTCTTTTCTCCATTGCTTCACCAAGTCCTTAAGTTCTGCTGGCGCAGGGTAAGGAGACAAAATCACCAGTTTGTGTTTCGGTGGAAGAGTTGCCTGGGTTGTTTTCAACATAGCAAGGTCTGATCGTGATCTGACGGTTACTATCGTGGAAGCTAATGTGGATTGAACAGGTCTCCATTTTATCAATTCTAGTTTTGTTCGATTGTATGTAAGTGACGATATCACATTGTATAAAGTTGAAGGTCTGGTTCGTTCTTCTCCTGTGCATCCTCCGTTGATTATGAATGCATCACGAGGTAAGAGCCGATACAGTAACTGACACAGCTGTTGAATAAAAATGATATATCACAAAAGTGAATTTATATTAGTAACTACTTAAAATTATAATTTTTATACCTTATATTATACTTGAGTCCTATAATATCAAAGGCGGCAATATCCAAACAATATGTTTTCTAAGGAAAGGCAAATTAAGTTAATAAATTAAATTATAATGCCGCGTTTGAAATTAACTGCTAGTTTTGTTGGGCAATTTGATTAGGTTACTACCAATTTTGTTACGAATTTATTTTTGTTATGGATTCTACGTTCATAGACAAACAATATTGTATTCATAGATAATTTTTGAGAAGGAGTGGATATTGCCGCCTTTGATATTATATGACTCACTTATTCCCTTTTCTCTGTGCTATCTATTAACTATATTAGACTATGTGGATTATCGAAATTTTTCGTCATATGGAAAATTTTACAATTCCATTAGCGAGTGGTAATTATTACAACTTTGAGCGGAGAATATTGATTGAGCTTGATGAAATACTTACACTTTCGTCTATCGAAAGATTCTGTACAAGAATGACATCAACTTCAGTTAAGAAACTGTCGCGTTTGGTCAATACATCATCTCGCAGCACTTGCTCGTACTGCACTTTGGCTCCGAATCCATCATGAATTGTTTTTTCAACATCATAGAAAATTGGGAAATCACCCTTATTTACTATTCTCAATACTTTAATTGATTCCTTGCTAATGTTCTCTGATACAGTTTGAAGATATATTTGAAGAGCATTGGCAGCCTGAAATAAATACACAACATATTAATGAAAGTTGTTTTGAAAGTTTACCGTAATAGGTCGGTCAATAGTTAATTCTATAGTCTATACTTACATTAATATTGTGTTGGAAACGGGCTACAAACTTTAGAGACTTGAGCGCAACTGAATCGTTGCTCAAATGAGGAAGATCCTTAAACTGAATTCCTTCTATTAAGACTCCTCCACACCTAAAATGTTAAGATGTCATTAAATAAATTATCTATAACAATATTTTAATTTTAATCGATATATATTTGTAATATGTAATCGTCACGTATATACCTTGTGCCATCATAAAGATCAGCAACGTTAGCTGTGAAGACAGTTTTGTCTCCAACTTTTTCAATATTCTTTATGTGATTTTGAACATCAATACATATCCTCAAGATTGTTTGAGGATAAGAAATATTATCATATTCTCGACGTAAGACGTTTAATTGTAACAATCCATCCAGGAAAGTAACCCAGTTTTGATTCCAAATTATTTGAGCTTGCTTCAGAGAAATATCTGTTTTATGAATGCTTTGGAAATCTCCACTGTAAAGTAAAAAAAGGAATGTGATTATTAAAAAATATATAGAGATATGATTTTCATAAGAATAGTATTTTATTACAGGGAAAACCATATTAACAAAATATAAAAACATTGATTTATTCATGAGCTAGTCTTTTTTTATATAATTTATGTGAATGAACAGCACAGAGTCTTTATTTTTCATAATTATTACAATGATGGTTAATGGTAGTACCTGTAATTGTAGTTTCTCTCGTAAAACATTTGATATACATCTTTAGAGGTCAAAAGGTTTTGTTCAATAGATTCAAACTGTTTCACTGGCCCGAAAACAGTATTTTTGTGCAGTGGCACAATCAGACCAGTAGCAACTTTTCTGTTCTCATCAAGAACCTAAAACAATTAAAAACGTATGTTTTATGGTCAAATAGATCTTCCTATTCGATCACATGGTGGAGTGATGATTTGCAAACAGATCGCAGATTGGTATAGGTCAGTCTTTCTCAAAGTGAGGGATAACGCCCCCCTGGGGTGCGCTGGAGGTCTATAGGAGGACAAAGGTAAAGGCAATTATCTAATCTGTGGTAAAGGACTAGAAAGAAATAATTTATCAGATTCATCCTTCACACCAGTTTAAAATATTAAAATGTTTGTTTAATTTCAATAAAAGTGTTTTATAGACATTATAAAATTGCGTTTTAATTGGTCCCATTAGTTAGAAAGTCTCATTTAAAATGTAAGTTCGAACTATTTTGAACTCAGAACTCATAATATGGTACGCTAAAATTAAATTTAAGTATTGCAATTGTAAATTTAAAGATGTGGTAAAGTTAACAATTTTGAAGGAGGGCGCTAGAAAATAATTGAGTCTCAATAATTTTGAGAACTTCTGTACAGGTAATTCAAGCAACCTGAGGAGACCTAGTTATCTGATGATACGAGTATATCAGACAGTGATTTACAAAGGAGACCTACTTATCTGATGTATATCCGCCAGTGCTTTACAAATATTTTCGTAGAATCTCACCTCAAACTTGCCAGTGCCTCTATGTAGCGCCACACTTAACCTCAGCTGTCTTTGGTCATGTAAAGCTGGTTGTGCAAACAATTGAACGTCATGGAACTCTACGGAAAGCTCCTTCTTTTTCACCTGAAGTGTCATAGCTAGTGTATCCCAAACAGCTATAAGTGCTGCACTGAATGGGTATAAATTTTGACCTGCAAAATTTATTAAGATATCTCATTTACTTCGTCGATGACATCAATGTGAAGTATGATTTTGAAGTCAAAAACATAATCTCTGTGACTTTCTTCTCTTCTTCCTGATGCAAACTGATGACGTGTAGTCGAAGATGATACACGTAAGTTTAGTAAAGATATATGTAGTCTCTTGTAAGTTCTACACAAACAACTTGATATTCATTATTCCAATAATAATAACAGAAACTTCAAAATATTATATTTATTTACCTCTGATGACATTTCCCTGAAGATACTTGTGTTCCTCATCATAAATAGAAAGAACAAACTTACAAGTAGCAGCTGTCTTTCTACGAGCTGACATATATAATGGAAGAGGCCTGGAAACGATATCTTATCTCATAACCTCAAACAAAATTCTTAATAGCAAACGGATACTTATTACAATAACAAGATACTGATGGCAAACAAATTATAGAACCAAAGCAGTCTGACGTCAGTGATACAAAATAAGGCGACCACAGAAGAAGTAAATTACCATGCTTCACCATGAGCCCAATCAACTAGATGCGAAAGCATTGGTGTGCCTGTGGATACAGGGAATTCCACTTGAGGGTAAAGAGCTTGAACCTTCGGGTTGTATCCTTCCATGTATAGTCTAAAAAAGATAAATTTAACCGATGAACACAGTTAGGTACATGAAGTGTAAATTATGCAAATAATATTTTTCCCAGTGAGGGGACTTACTCATATAGAACTTATGGAGGGAAATTATATTCCAGATAATCAAAGGATAGTAACAGTCTGTGAGTACGTATCAATTGCCGATTTTTCACTGTGGTATATTTTGTGATTAGAAATAATTACGAGAAAAATAACGTTAGTCATTTTAAAGACACTCACTTGCCAATTGCATCAAGAACCATAAGCACATTATCAGGGTGACCTCGTCTTGTCAGCGGGATGTGTCGGCAGCTCTCAGGCAGGGAGCGTTTGAGGATAGCTTGTAGAAGTCCATGAGGAGCGACTTCTATGAGCACAGCGTTGGCCGGTATCAGACGAGAGGTTTCTTCAAACAGGACCGGGTTCTGAAGAAAATTAGAATGATCACTATCAGCTGGAAGACGTCTTCTGTTGAATATGCCCCCTGTCTGTTTACGGGGCACAGATATCGACCTAGCACGGTTCTCAGTCGGTAACAATCAGGCTTATATATGTAAACTACGTTAGTAATAATAAACAAACAAAAACAATTTTAACCTACATTAGTGTACAGTTTCCTTAACCTATATTACCTTACTTTTACATTATTCTTACTAGTAAGTTATTTGTGTGATACTCAGCAGATGAAGTTTTTGCCAAAGGCTCGTTCCACCTTTCTTCAGGCACAGACGTAGATAACCATCGCTCAGTTCGTGGTTTTGGATGCTTGATAACTTCTTTCAGATATTTCAGCAAAGCGGGTCCTGAAAACAAAATAAAAAATAGGTAAATTGAAGAATAAAATTTCGTCATGATAAGCAGAAGCCCCAGTTAATGGGTCGTATGGATTTTGGCATAGCCTGTATTTTCAATCTGAACATACAAGATGTCAAAGATTTACCTGCTTAGTTGCTTAATAATAAAAATATTAATTTCCTACCAAAACAGATAATCATCTATTCTAGTCATTCCATAATCATGATGTAGTAAAACTTGGAGGAATCCGTTGGTTAATGCTAAGTGGTAGTTGATGGGGAAGGCCTATGTTCCGGCTGACAAAAATGGATTATAATGAAAATTTAAATGAACATAGACTTACCAGCCTCGGCTATATAGCGTGAATGGTAAGCGATGTTCGAACACGGCACCTCTTTAGCGAATATGCCTTGCGCAGTCAGAGTAGCTACAAACTCGCGCATTGCTTCTGCTGGACCTGATATTGTGCTGGACTCCGGTCCATTGTGGCAGGCGACTTCAATTTGAGGCGGCACTAGTTTGCAGACCTGTTTACAATAAGAATAATTGATTTATCTGTGACACAATTCACAACATCGATTTAATTTTTTGAGCGTGATGAGTTTGACATTTCTATTATTTATCAATATCGGGATATCGGGATTGTTTTATTTTCGAGCTTCCTATCCTCTCTATTCTGCTTCTGCTTTGCTGATAATACAGGCAATTGTACTCAGTTTTTCTAAAGTTGTCTATTTTTATTGATTTGGAAATCTTAAAGTTACTAACCTGTTGATATCCCACTCCTACGGCAGCCATAGAACCTCGAATGAAGGGAGTTTGAACAGAAACGAGACCTCGGCTGTAAGCTGATAGGATCATCTCCTCAGCTGTAAGGCATCCGTCGGCGTACGCGCACCCAAGTTCTCCTACGCTGTGACCTGGGGATGAGTTACAATAATAATGTCATCTAACCAATTTCAGCGATTTCGAATGTTTTTACCTTAGTTTGTCTACTCGTATATGGCTGTAGCTTTTTGGAGAATTATTTAATGTATTGTTTAAGAAAATCTTTTTTTTGCAATAAAATTAAAGTTCTCTTGTAATCTAGATTCCATATGGTTTCACGTGTTTTACAAATCACGAGGTCACGTATGTCTGGCTATTAATCCATTTTATTATCAAAATGAATAAACAAGCTAATTAGCTTGCATTGCTTAAAGTAAATTTTCGACATTGATAGTAGTTCACGTTTTATTTTTAAATACTGCAGCTATCATTAGCATTAAACCCCAAGCAGTAAATTGTTTTTCCTCATCAAACGTAATTAGTTTCCACGATTTTTCATAGCCTAGTGCTTATAGGTTCTTACCAATAATCATATCAGGTTTTATGCCAACCGCTGTCAAAACATCAGTAAGACCTATCTGAATAGCGGCAATCCCCACAAACGAGTGAAGGATGTTGTCAAAGATGGTCTTGTCAGTTGATGTGATTATGTGGACAATATCTACTCCTTTTGGCTCCAAGACTTTTCGGCAGCTGAAAAGAAAATGTTGTTGTAATAAAGTTTGATTAAATAATCAAAACAGTTCAAGAGTAAATAGAATAATCAAAGAATAAATAATGGTATTTTAACTAGACAGAACTTTTTTTACTTTAACATAGGTATTTGCACCTACACTTGACGTGATATATCAATAATCTAGATCGAACACTCTCTTATCGTGTGACACAATTTAGCCGTCCTGTCCTAGGCGGCGGATGCCTGATGTTGCACTTATCATCACCCTTGGTCACGTGTAGGGCATTTAAGATTTACACCTACGGACGTGTGCAACGCGACCATGATACACAACTAGAAATCAGATGTGCAGGTTTCCTCACGATGTTTTCCTTCACCGTTAAAGCAGTCGGTATGAAAATGCACGTAAGTTTCGAAAAACTCATTCGTGCACTGGCCAGCATTTGAACCCGAGACCTCTGGTTAGGAGGATGGAGTCACTAACCGCAGAGCCACCGACGCTTTTTCCGACCGACGATGGAACACTTGGATATTACGATATCCCCATGGCGCGTGAATTGTAAGATTTTCCTTGCACATTCAGCTCCAGTCAGCAACATTTCATAAATAGAGTGCTTAACCACATCTTCCACTTCAAAAAACACCTACCGTTCTATAGCTGCAGAAAAGACCGGTATCTTCATAAGCTCTATACCCATACCGGCCCACTGAGAACCCATACCACTGTAGACGAACCACAAAGGTCGTTTCGCATCGTCAAAGTAGTTCAACTTCTCGGCGAGACTCACAGTCTTATTTTCCTCGTTTGTTGCTGCAGACAATAATTTGAAATGTTTACAATCGAATAAGCTTTGTAATAAGATCAGTAAGTCACTTTTGAAATTCATTTGGATAAATAACTGACTATTTTTTATTGCATTAGTTCATCTTGCTGCAAATTATTGGAGATAGCTTTCATATAAAAAAAAAACTTAGAAAAAAATAGCAATAATTTATAGAATTGATTTAAAAAGTTCTGTATATTTAATGAAAAATTTATGTAGAAGAATTTCATCCCCTTTGTAGAATTTTTCAAAAAGTTTCCGGAACTATTTTTAAACATCAAGCATCGACGTAGAATCAAATGGACGACGGGTCTAGTACATAATTCACGAAAAAAGCGTCCACAGTTAACCTATACATACGTAGTTATATGCATAGAAACAACACATTTGCATTTAGATCGTGTGTCATTGCATTACGGTTGTTTTTGTTTGCAACAATTTATCACCATACGAAGCTTCGACTGGAACGTACTTTCACCTTACGCAGCTTCGAGTGAAGACAGAGAAGTAATGGAGTAGCTTTTACTTATAATGTTTTTTTGTTGGCTATGTTTTATAAGTATTTTTTATTTTTGCAGAATCTTGTTTATTTTTTTATAACAAACACAGAAACACGCTTAAATATGAATTATACAGGGTGAAAATGATTCGAGCAAACAAAGTAGATTTTTTTCGGAACAAAGTATTCCTCTCGTCACCATTCGGCTATAATGTTTTTCCATAGTGCACAACGTATAGGATCTCGGGTAAAGCTAAAATAAATAAAATATTTCATGTAATAAAAACAATAGTAAAAAGTTACAAAATATTTTAATAAGAAACTTTATACTTGAAAGCGACAATTTTTTTCTTCCAAAGTTGTGATGTTCGATTATTCGCTCATGGAAATCAAACTAAATGCGTAATTCAAATTAAAATAAACTACTGTGTTTCTTAGCAAAACAATACTTTAAAATGATAAAGCAAGAATTTACTTATCGGAAATATAATACTCCATCCTGTTTTTTCACTTTACTTGAATAGTTTTTACAACTTTTCACGACGCAGTACGCCATTCTGACGTGCAGTCAGCCGGCCGACCAAAATAAGACTGGCGCGAAATTAGACCTCTTTTTGCGTTTTACTACTCTTTTGGTTCGGACAGTTTTGAGCGCTGACCCGAAGTCCATTTGTTTCTCTACGTAGATGACATCAAGATATTTAATCCCTAATTCTATACAAATAATATCTTACACAAAATGGTGTATCCTCTTCCCATGTGTCCTGTGATCCTGGTCTCATGGATATTGTGGAAAAGCGCTATCTCCTCAGGATCGATGGGGCGGGACTTCAGGTCTTCGAGGACCCTTGCGACAGCTGTATCCTGCCGCGCTGAGATGGTGACCAGGTGTGGGATACTTGACTTGTAACGGTTAGGGTCCTGATGGGAAAATCACAATATTATTCCTCTTCCTTTTGGGGAAAGCTTTTTTTTTTTTTATGTGATAGGTGGCAAACGAGCAGACGGATCACCTGATCACGGATCAAGCTGGATTCTTTTTCTGTATTTTTTAAATTTATTGTAATTTACATGCGATTACACAATTATGTAACAAAATAGAAGTAGGAGCCGTTAACTTTGAACTCTATATGCAGGATAAATTTAATAACTGGCTATGCGACCTGAAGAGTTTCTTGCCCTCTAATTATTTTTGGTCCCATAATTATTTTTGCTATTTCAGTAAAGTTGTATAACAAAATTTATTAAGTATGAACAGTAGAAGATCTAATTAACAATCTTACTCCTGTTTTATTACACTCTGAATGTTGTTGTGCCAACATTGGTTCTAATTAGTCTGCTGGGAAAAAAATTCCTCCTTTCAGTTGACCCTTTTACATAATGGTAACGGCAATCATTATTATTCAGCAATGTTTATTGTGTTGTATTGTCGTCCTATGATACCCCAGTGGTACAAAGGTCCTTTGTGAGTAATTTTTATTCTTCATCATTACCTTCGGCTTATAATGTCCATGCAACAATACATGCGCGTTGACTCCAGTAACAGATAAGCCATTTACAGCAGCGTACGACCGCTTGAACTTCTGATGATCAGTAACTATGCGCATACGACCGTCCTGCAAAGCAGGTATGTCACGACGAGGAGTCTCGCAGTGTAGGTTAGCTGCTAGCTCACCTCTTTGGTAAGCCAGAAGTATCTGAAAAAGTATCTTTAGTTTAGTAAAATAATATTATTTTTATAATGTTATATACTCCTCTTTTGATTCTCCTCTTTACGAATAGATCGTTATTTTTTTAATATCAAGTGTTAAAGGTGTTCAGAGAAATAAGGTAATCTTTATCATTTTTGTTGACGTGGTTAGGACGACCATTAAGATGCAGCTCTAAACATGGACACACAGATCATTCTTCACCTGATTACTGAAATAAATAATAACATGCTTATGAACCTTAGTGATCGCAGATATTCCAGAGGCAGCTTCGCAGTAACCAATATTGGACATGACACTGCCCACCAGCAGCGGGTCATTTCTGTTCTTACAGAATACATCCTCAATGGCTTCGAGTTCAGCTTTATCCGCTTCAGGTACGGCTGTAAAATATCAAACATTTGTGTAAAATGCTATTTTACATTCAATAAACCTTTGACTTCTTAACATCGCTGTGTGAAATTGAAATTCAAATTGTAGCTAATAATATCGTTAACGTAAACAGTTACATTCTTTTGTTGTAAATTATGTAAATGAAGGTCAAGTAGGTAGTCGCTCAGCTATTCTGGCTGGATTTTTCCAGCCAGAATATTAATTATTATTTATTATTATTATTTTATATATTTTTTATTATTTTATTATTATCTTATTGTTTTCAATAATTGATGTCTACTCGTATATTTTAGTTAAATTCATTACTTACTAATATACTTAAGCACATATTTACTAGTCTTAAGCTAGTGCTTAAACCGATTACATAACTTGCTAAAGCCCATGTCCCAGCTGTGGAGACTATATGGTTTGTTGACGTTGACATAACTACTAGTTTAATCTTCTCTTTTTCAAGGAAATCCATTTCTGATCATTTAAGTGTTTAGAATCTGCATATATTAAGACTTGTACCCATTTAACTAAACCCATTTTACCTGATCCAAAAGCTTCAACATATTCAACAGCATTAGGTGAGATTTTTGCTTCCTTATAGAACTGTCTTATGAATTGAGCCAAATCCTTTGAGTGTCGGTATGGTCCATATTTAGGACCAGCTTCTCCTTGCAAAAGTTCTGTGAATTCGTTTTTCACATGCAACACGTCAGCATAAATCCTAAAAAATAATTTTGATGCTATTGTTAACATGAGACTTCATGGTAGGTATGTGGGTATTCATATTCACGAAATTATGTGACATCACCGAAATCGCATTTAAAGAGACCAGTAAAAAAGCGGCGATGAGAAAAGCGAGTTTCTTGAATTCCCTAGGGTCAGATGGTTTGATCTAGAACAGTGTTTTTCAACCTTTTTTAATACCCGACCCCTTTACAAGTTAAAAAATTCTTGCGAATTTGGGCCATAAACATACAAAATGTTAGTGATTTGAAAGACTACGTTTATAATTTTCTTCAATTAGAGAATGATTTACTTATAAATGTCTCAAAATAGAACCACGTTTTGACATTGTTAAAAAATTAACAGGACCAGCCTTCTCACTGAAATCGTATTTTTTCATTGCAGTGTAGGAACTAGGACCTATAACCACTTACTTTTTCTTTTCCCGCGATCCCTTTAGAAAGGCTTTGCGACGCCCCAGGGGGTCGCGACCCACAGGTTGAAAAACACTAATCTAGAAAACTATGCAGTGAGCGTATTAGTGAATAAGTTTACGTTCGTATGCATGGTAGGTAGGTGAAGGATTTCTTGTAGGGTTTTCTATACGATTACAGAACGCTTTACAAACCTTTTGGCGTTCTTTGCTTTTTGTAAAAACAGAACGCTTATAGCTTCAGATCGCGCGCAACCCTCGGCGTTGTCGTCGAAAGACTTGGTTCTTCCGTCGGGGGATAATTTCATGATACTGAAAGATGTTCAGTTTAGTCAGACGATTAAGGAAATAATAAGGCAATTGAAAATAATCATTAAAATGGGGTGTAAAATATATTTTAGTAAGAAAGATGAAATATTAAAATTTGAAATTGAAAAACGCTTTTTTTATTTTTAGAGAGACTGAGCTGGCTGATCGTATTTTATGGTCTAACCAACCTATAAAATTTTGATTTAAATTACACGCAGATTAAAGTAGTCGGACTAGTCGGCTATTTCTTAAGTTTTGTTAGCGTACCGTGCATAGTGCACAGATGATTGTGGGTGCAAGCACAAATTTGCACCTCCAACGATGGCTGCCTCGCACTCCCCTCTCGCGATGTCCAAATAAGCCTGCTCCAACGCCGCAATGGAGCTGCAACAGGCCTCGTCTATGGCCATGGAGGGACCTTTAGCGTTCAGCCAGTAGGAGATACGGTTGGCAAACATAGTTTTACTGCACCTGAAATAATAAAATTATGCAAGTAAGTAATACGTTCATTCGGTATTCGTAGCATCCATGTTAAAATACCTAATAAGAACAGTACTATACTTTACAGCAAGTATAAAGCTCAGTGTCATATTTTACTCGCATAATTCTTGTCTTACTTTATCTTTATACTTACTGTTTATAGATAGTGAAATAATAATGAGTCAGTTCAGAAGAATAAAAATTAGATGATATGCTATACGCAAAGTTAATGGCGACAGTTTTTAAACTAACCCAGCAATACCGAAACCACTTCTAGAACTGGCAACGTAGAAACAGGCTTTCTCGGTTTCCGAGAAACAGGATCCGATATAGACTCCAACTTTCTTCCCGTTCAGATGTTCAGGGCTGATACCTGCAAATATCACAAGTAATACAGATACTAGCATATCAAGATAGATACTAGAATAAGTCATTATGAAACCTAAAAGGCCTCTTACTTTCCTTAATTTATTTTTAATTTATTTTATTTATTCAGGGAACATACAGTCATATAATTAGTGTTACATACACATAATTATAATATTACAACAGACACCTGGAGTCCCATAGGATATTTTTATTACATCAGATAAATGAGCTCTGAGAAAGAACTTGTGCACTGTACATGCTAATTTAAATTAGATAAAAGTTTGCTAATAGCACTTTTGTAAGCACCCAAGGATAAATTAAATATATCAACAGTTGAGAAATCATTGTTATAGTAGCGCGTCGAACGTCTGAAAAACCTATATTTTGTAGAATTGGTCGAAAAGGGAGAAATAGAGAATGTTCTTTTAGTGCGAGAGAATATGCTTGGGGAATCCTAAAGTTGATTTCTGCCAGAAGTGCAGGCGAATCAATAATATTATGAATTATTTTAAATAAGCAGATAGAATAGTGATAAATTCGCCTGTGCTTTAAGGGTAAGAGGTTATATCGTTTTGCAGCTGTATCATAGTTTGAGAACCATGTACCAGTTCGGTAATCGAGGTTCTTCAAAAATTTATTTTGTACCTTTTCCAATCTATTTATATGAACATTATAGCTTGGATTCCACACGACACCCCCAAATTCTAATGAGCTACGAACGAAAGAAAAGTATAGGATTTTTAAAGTGGAGGCCTTACGGAATGGTTACGTAACTTCATCTATAAATTGGCCGGTGTACTGGTAGGATATAGGTGGTTTCTACTGGTTATGTGAAGCAGTTGTGCCACGGGTAATGTAGGTTTTTTAGTGATTATTTTACGTCTCGGAGTTATTTTGATACCCAAGTCTTCATTTTTGAGCCAAAAAACATATTCGAGCTTCTCTTATTCACTTTCGTGTCCTCCTTTGAAGATAATATCAGACAATATTAATTATCATACTTATTTTATTAACAAGCCACATCGTCCGGAAAACGGAACTCATTCCATACATAGACCTTACTTCACAAGTCCGGATTAAGGAAGGTTATGGACCTAGTGAGTGAGCAACCCCAATGTCAGAAGTTTTCTAGTCTATGATGATTATACAAACCTGCATCATAGATAGCTTGATACGACTGCTCTAACACTTTCCTGCCCATCGAGTCCATACTGTTCGCGAGTCGATAGTGTACCTTGAAGAACTGTGCATCGAACTTATCCAGATTAGGCACAATTCCCGTGTAGTTAGTAGCCTCAGGGTGGTCGTACTTCCAACGAGGGTTTGGTGAGATTGCATTGATCTGTAAGTTCCTTTTGATTAACAACTTGAATCTTGCCCTCGCACACCTACGGTATATCACTTTTTCCATCTCCTACTAATTATTAATTTAATCAATATGATGATTTTGCTTAAAACCACAAGGTTTGATTCTAGGTCCCTTCGTCTTCTTACTTTATTATATTGACTTCCATTATGCTATGTACTAACATTTTGAGTTTCTATCTATTCAAAATTATATCTATAACAAAGCGATATAAATACAAACCTTATTATAGAGGATATTCGAGAGCTCCTTGACATTGCTGGACTCGGGGAAGAGTCCAGACATTCCAGAGATAACGACTCTCTCTCCATCCGATGAAGCAACATCAGGATCCGGAGTGTGCGCAGGATACACTTGCGGTTTCGGCGCCATGTTGGATCGTTAGGCTGAAGCAATCATAAAAGAATGTGCAAGCAAAAAAAATTTGATTTTGATAATTCTTACTAATATTATTGCGAAAATGAATTTGTTTGTTTGTTCTCTATTTATTCACGTAGACGCGGAGTAACGGATGGACATGATTTCTTGCATAGAGATAAAATAGTTAAAGGGGTGGGAAGTAACTCTAAAATCACAAAAAAATATCAAATTTCCTAAAAATTGGCAGCCCAAAAATTATATCACTCGATTTCAATATTTTTCCTGTATTCTATGCTTGATTCTGAGTAACCTCTTAAAATTTCAAACGCACTTTTTTAACGCCCTGTATAAATAATATGAATTTATAAGAATTACCTTATAAAACCACAACTTTTAACAATACCACTGACTCCTCCAACTGCCCAGGGCAACTAATGATGTAAAAATAAAATTACCTTATTTATATGTTAAACGTTATTTTTCAGGCTAATAAAAATAAATTTTAATTTATAATTAGTGTTTGTGACTTGTGTTTGGTTCTTTACTAACACTGCTGGACAAATTGGAGCTCTTTGAAATGTTGATTTTATAATTATTGTTTTACCACATAAAGCTACAAATAAAAAAAATATTACCTATGAGAAAATTAAATTACCACCAAGCCAACTTCTTCCAACTAAATATGTACAAAATTCCCAGCACATCATCTCCAAAAAAAAGCAACGTAAAATGTTGCCAGTATCAAAAACACATCAAAGATTGCGGCACCAGATTGGCTCCGCGGGAGAAAACATAAATAAATGAGCTTAAAATTTAAAATTATAATGGGGTTGTATCCGGTGACACAAATGTGTGGAGTTTGTTACTAACGACTTCAGCGCTGAAGCACTTCAGACATTGGACAGAGGTGGCGTGGAGTCTTACTCTATTAAAAAATATTTGCGCCTCCAAATCCTTCCCAAAATGTTGTTTAAATTTTTTGTCAAACAAAACCTCTATAGGTACATCTTTTCAAAATCAAGCATCATAATTATGAATTTCCAAATTTAGTGCACAAAATCGAATCGAATTTTAAATTAAGTACATTGATTGTAATAATATTACACTTAGTAAATAACCGAATAAACTGAACTAAAAATTAAACTCTGTGACATTAAATGTAAATTTTGTATAATATGTAATTTTGTATAATATGTAGGGTATTAATACTAAATAACGATCTTTAAAAGTGTACCTACAGTGCTTCCATACTTCAAAAACATACGTTATTTTTCATTACATTTCATTTTATTTAGAAATCAATTAAACGCGAAAAACAATGAAACTGTCAAACACCCATACACCTGTAAAACATAACCCTCTGCATGAGCAGAATAACAGACGAGTAGCAATCTCCCATCCAAAAAATTTGCAGGCCAAAAGCGACTCCACGCATTTTTATGCGGTATAGTTTTACCTGCCACCCCGGCAACTAATTGTGAGTGCGGATAAAGTATGGTGTCTAAGGTGGACTAACGGCGCGATTGCAGCCTCGTGTGTTGCCGCCCTTATGTAGTGCAGTACATGCAAAATTGCATACATACTGCAACGTTACTTAGACATTACTGGTTTGGAAGAAGGGAAGGTTTTATTTCTTACACAAATACAATGTATTGAGTATTAAGTAGAAGTCTATCTTAGAATATTGGTACACTCTTTTACAGCAAAAAAGTTTGGATAAATTTTTTGTGTGAGTTTTCGCTAGATTCATTGTAATCTCCAAACTGACATATAGGATCTCGGGAAAACCGAGTCAGGGGGATGTAAGAAGAGCAATAGAACAAATCCAGATTTTTTTATTTTTTTGTTTCTCTGTCTGTTTGTCTGTTTATCTGTTTGTCTGTTTGTACGGGCTAATCTCCGAAACTGCTGGACCGATTTAAATGAAATTTTGCATGGTGGTACCTTATATCTCCGGTCAATATCTTAGATAATTTTTATCCCGGAAAATTAAAGAGTTCCCGCGGGATAGTCAAAAAACTATAGTAACTTATTATACAGCTTAGTACACAACAACTTATGCACCTAATTTAGTAAAATTTGGCATGCTGATCTTTATATTGCCTGTCAAACAATGTGTATTATAAAATTTATAAATCCCATAAAAGTGACGGGTTCCCGCGGGAAAGTAAAACATTACGAAAACAGTGTCTAGCATAGAGTCTTTGATCATCATCAATTCATCATACTAATAAAACTTTAACGGGGTCGATTCTGTACATGGACTATTTTTTGAAAATAATAACGGTGGCATGTCTATCGATAAAGAAATTATTTGGAATTTTTGTCTCTCTGTCTGTCTGTCTGTTCGCGTATCACGCAGAAACGGCTGGGCCGATTTTGACGAAACTTTGTACGATTATACTATGTAACCCGGAGTAACATCTTAGATACTTTTTATCCCGGTAAAGTCTAAAATGGCTAAAAACTGATTTTTTTTATGCTTCAATACTCAATAACTATTAGTACGATTTTATTGATATTTGGCATAATGATACCTTATGTCACGAATAAACACCTGGTAATTTTTATCCCGGTTGAATCGGTAAAAATATCAGTTGAATGAAATTAACAAGATTTCCTAAGGCAGGACTACTATTACTAATAATCAGTCAATAGATGGCGCCATAAGTAATTTAAAACGCGCTATAATGTTGCGTTCAGTTGACTACCTTAGTAACGCGATTATACGAGAAAAAAGCGAGATTATCTACAATCTCAGGCTGAGTACCCTACGTACTCGCCTTCCCTGTCCGGTGAAGTTGTAAAGGCCCAACGGCCAACAACAAACATGTCCGTTCGAAAAAAAAAAAAAAATATCTACAATGATTATCTATCTATCTATACATCTATAGCGCTATCTATCTATACATCTATAGCGCTATCTATCTATACATCTATACACTATACATATACAAATTATACATAATAATAAAATAAAACTGTAATGGGGCCGATTCTGTACATGTAATATTTTTTGAAAATAATAACTGTCTATCGATATAGAGACCAAAATAATTTAATTTGGAAATTTCGTTTGTCTGTCTGTCTGTCCGCGCATCACGCAAAACAGGCTGGGCCGATTTTATGAAACTTTGTAAGATTATACTACGTAAGCCGGAGTAACATATTAGATACTTTTTATCCCGGGAAATTTAACGCGGCTTCAACCAATAAGTCCACGCATACTCCAAAAAAAATATGCATCTTGCGACTCCGCCTGGAGTCGTGGACTGTGAACGTGTTAAGGGTTCCCGGACGGCGCTCTCAGGCCTGAGACCGCTAGGGACATGCTTCTCATTGGTTCGCCGACACAGATCCTAGGTACAGTAAGCAACTTGTATCGATATAATTTAATGTCTTATTTTGAATGGGTAATCAGTCAAGAGAAAATTATGGCCTTTTGAAAACATAAACTTCTACGCATACGCAGAACCAATGTTCACCAGCTAGTAATTAGTAAATATCCAGGGGCAAATATATACGACACACACGGTCATCCGGCCCTTATGTAGGATGCCCTGTATTATGGGAACCAGAAATAGGTACACATACACGTTTAAATGCAAACATTTAAAGCACCATTTAAAGATATAATAAACTTGGGTTTGGATGAGTCTGGACACAGACAAAAAAAATCTGTTTACCTAATCACCGAGATGTTTGCCCGGGATGGGAAACGAACCCACGACCCTTGGATCAGGAGTCAGAAGCGTCAACCACTGAGCCAAATCGATATACAAGGTGATTCTTTTTTTGTTTAATGATTTTCTTAGATTTTATATAAGGTGTAACAAAATAGGTAGGTGTACGAGCCTCTAGAAGGGGGGGGGGGATTCTACCATCATACTGACCGTTTTTTTCTAATTAATATTTTCCTTTAATAAAATGCATAACCCCCAATTCCAGCCTACGACGTCCACGAGAATTCAGATCTTTTCTTCAAAGACGCGCCTGATGGGGTCAACGTGATCATTGCCAGCAGTTTCGGCAAGCACAGAGATACGCTGGCTATCGTTGGAGGTAACAGCTCTGTGCTGGGCCTCGACTGGAAGGGCACTGAGGTGTTCTGGAATGTCGTCAGTGGCCGCGTGCGGGCCATGATCGCGTTCGACTTCGATAAAGATGGCGAGAATGAGGTATTAAATCGATCAGCTGGTGAACCAAGTTTGTATGAAAAGTCCGAAAATTTCTTTGCGATTTCAACAAAGTTGTAGAACAAAAGTTGTTCAGTTTGATGAGTAAAAGCCAACCTTGAAGTATTATCACACCTTTCTGTTACACCCTGTATAAACCTTTAAGTATTACACACCTTTCTGTTACACCCTGTATATTTACAAATATTTACTTATGTAGTTAGGTTCTATAGTTAGGCTAAATACAAAGCTTACACCTATATTTCCGTATTACTGAAAATTTGAATTATCTACCTTCTTTAGACTAAGATTGAGAAGGATAACATTAGTTTAGCTTTTGCTATGCATTTTCAGAACTTTGTAGTCACATCACTAAAAGCATTTATATTACATAGATTATTGTTATAGTTATACTTTAGTTATTTACAGGGATAGCATTATGTACAGATACTAGTTTACAACTTAAAGCAATTTAGGTACTAGTTATCTATGATATACTTTACAGAGCTGTTATTGTCCTGGCAAGATGTTTAAACGATTTTTAGAGCATATTTCAAGAAGTCAGGTATGCGATCGCTGTCATCAATGAACGTGCTATAGTTCTCTTTTGATACAATCATACCGAACTTTTGTTCAACTATGAATCTGGCTTTGGTGTGTTTAGGACATGTGTCCAACAAATGGATTATGTCTTGTGGTGTGCTGTTGTCACAATCACAGAATTCATTACTTTTTAACTTAAATCTATACAGATATGCGCCGAAGCCACCATGCCCAGTAAACAGTTGGGCCAGTAAGTTGTTCATTTTTATAGTCTTCAGTATTTTGTGGCCTCGACGCACATCGGGGAAGAAGTATTTAGTAGCGACTCCCGTTGATGACTGTTCATATCTTCTTTGTAGGCATTCGATTGAGATGTTACGAAGCTGCCACTTGACGTATGACAATGGGACGCCATCGTACACTGGAACTGTCTTTTTGGTAAGGGCAGCCTTTTTGGCGAGCTCGTCCACTCTCTCATTCCCGGCAATGCCAGCATGTGCTTTGATCCAGTACATATACACATTGGCTCCGTTGCTTAGTATTTCCGCCAGGCGCGTTTGGATCTCAACAACAATTGGGTTTGTGTTGTTCGGGTCAGATATGGATTGCAGAGCGGAACGAGAGTCGCTCAAGATGTTAGCATTCTGATGTCCCTTACTCTTCTTAGATAGCAATTCTATTGCATTTAATATAGCTGCCTGATACACCGAGCAGTAATCTGCGAGTTTGAATGTCCTGTGTACTTTTTCTGTATCACCATCCCACCAAGACACAGCTGCGCCAACTTTGCCCACTATCTTGCTGCCGTCAGTATATCGGCCACTCGTTTCGAATTTGGGCTAAGTCTTCTTGTTCCGTTATTAAACCAAAGTCTATGGATCTGCGTTCCGTTGGGTATGGTAGTTGAAATACGCTTACTTTCCTTTCTATTTGTCGTCCTGGTAATGATAGGATCGGTTTACCTCTTTTGATCTCATAGAGTTCAGAGGATTCTTGTACTCTTACGTCCAATGGGAGAATTTTGGCCAGTGGAACTGTAGATGTTAGAGATGCAGTTATATGAGCCTCTGAGATGCGGATCGCAAACAATCTGTTGATATTGTTGAGCCTCTTCTTGATGTATTCTTTCTTTGTTACAGGCGCCCAAATACTTGTTGCATACATAATTATAGGTTCTATCACGGCTGTATAGATTGTATATATTATATCTGAGTTTAAGCCCCATGTTGCTCTGGCTGCTCTTGATACGGACTTGTAGATATTTATAGCGCTCGATAAAACCCTGTCTATGTGATCACAGAAGTTTAAGTTTTTATCTATTGTTAGGCCTAGAACCGTTAGCGATGTTGACAGTAAAATGTTTTTTCCCAAAAGTTGGAACTGTGGTTCCTCGTAGTGCAGTCTTTTGGTTATGATTATCGCTTGTGTCTTATGTGCAGCGAATTGTATCTTGCTGTCTATGCCCCAGGTATCCTATGCTCAGGTTACGTAAAGAAGAGTTGAGCCGCGTTTGCTGTTGTAATTATTAAGACATGGATTAAGACCACCCATCGCTCTGACTAAAAGTCAGTAAAAATGATCTCGGCCGAAGGACCAATTAACATTTTTTGCACCAGAACCGCGAATAAATTACAATTTTAGAAATAACGCCTCGGCTGCCTGAGATTATAGGACTTATTTTGCTGTTCTCTTCTTGTGCTACAACTTTTTTTTTTTGTACAACTGGGTTTCCTTCCTTCTTCCAGCTTCTGATCGGGTGCGAAGACGCGTACATCAGGGTGCTGAAGAACAACCAGTTCATTGTCGAACTGCCAGAAACAGGTCCTGTTCTGTGTCTCTCGCCAGTCACCGAAGTTCGCTTCTCTTACGGACTTGCTAACGGAACTATCGGCATTTACGAGGAAGGCATACGACTGTGGAGAGTCAAGGTAAAGTGACCACTCAGTGTCAGAGCAGTTTTATTGAACTTACAATTAGTCACGGAAGAAAGACCTCTTCTTCCGTGCAATTAGTACAAAATGGTACAAGCCAATAAGAACTTTTGGGGTCCCGCATTAAGTACAAGTACATAACTGATTAGCCAATGTGATAATGGTGTCGATTCGGCGTTTACGATTAAACTTATTTGACAGGACTAAACTTTATTTAAGCATCCTATCCTTGTCTTGTCAATACAGAGAGAAAAAGACAAAACACGTTTAAAAACATTTAGTTCTGTCAAATAAGTTTAATCGTGAAAACCGAATCGACACCAGTATGAGATTAATTAAGTACTAATCGATTATGCCGTGTATATAAAATTGAACATTTAATTTCATGAAGAAGGTCGCTGTTATAAAAATGTTTGGCGACAAGATAGATAAGATGGTAGTAGCTTGTTAGGCGGGCTCACAGTCCCTACCACAAACCAAATGGAATCCTATAACTTTGGACACTGCCGCGGAGGAATGCATAAAAACTTTAATTCTTAAAAACCTTATTACTCAAAAACTACGAAGCCGATTTTATTTTAATTTGGCATAATGATACTTTATCATTACTACTAAATATCCAAAGTTTTTCATCTCGGTTTCATGGAGGGTTCCCACAGGAAAACGACAACACTGTATGGTAGCGCCACTCATTAAAATCTCTTTACTTTCGATTCGGTCTATTTAATTTCTTTTCCCGCATTTTTAAAATCAAAGTACCGAATCCCTTCCCTCTTCTCTTTCGCACTGCGTCCAAATGACCTGGAGAGAAGAAGAGAGAAGATCCTCGTGTCAGTTTTTGGCACGCGCCCAAAAAAATGAAGATCATCAGTCTTGTTTTCGAACCGCAAATAAGCCAATCGAGCCAATTTGTAATTACTGTTTTTATTGTGAAAAACTCTGTAAATTGTCTTTAATACAGAAGTTTGTGACCCGCGGGTGTGCTTATAAGTGTATTTGGAAGTGCCGTGAACTGATTTCTTGTGTCAGCATTAGAAAGACTCTGCCGAACCAGCGCGTCACGAGGACTCCCAAGATCGTCCAGGACGGAACCTAACAGGTACGACGCAGTGCTTTCTTCAATTATCCCCAAAATCGGTACTTTGTAAAATAATCACACACCTCCATACCGCGTGGAAGCAGGTCCATACCTGCTTCCAGAACCGCGCCTTGCAGTCCACTCTCGTCAAAATTTATAGGTTTACCAGAACCTCCAAGCCGCTCCATATTTTGGTTTCCTTCGAGCCGGATTGACAATTTTAATTCAATTCCATTCGATTATTAAATTGTAAACATAACCAAATTTGAATAAGAAATTCCATTATAAAGGTAATTTCACATGTTTTCTATTGGTTCGCATCCGCATAATTGTGTAGTTGAATACAAAATTTATTAAAGCTACCATCCGCTTTCCGCGCTTTCTCGTTGGCTTATTTTCTAAGTTGATAGGAAATATCCTATCCGCTCTTGATCGTCGTCAACTCGCTCCGCTCTATCGTTTTCCCGCACCGCGCCCGCGCTCACGCTTTCGCGTTACTTGCAACGTGACGTTGGGATTTACTTATTTAATAGTAATTAGTAATCTATTGATAGTATTTGTTGTGAGTTATACTTACCTCCGCGACGCTGATACCATCTTGTGGTACTCACGTTAATGCTCACACGTACTTCCCGCAGGTATTACATGCTGGTACTACACGCTGGTACTACATGCTAATACTCTCATTACGCTGGTACTACCTGGCTGGTACTCACGTATTTATAGGTTTTGGTATTATACCCACCTTATTAGTTCGCTGATACTTTTATTGCCCCGCTCCGCCTACCTAGGCAAAACCCGCTGATACTATTGACTAGTACAGTTATTAATTTGCTTATGCGTTATTATTTTACTTACTCGTGCTTACGTCACCAGTCAAAATGTCTAAGAAGACGGAAGACCAGTCAGCTGACGAACCCAAGTTCACTGACACTTTTCAGATTGATATCCAAATGTCTTTATCGCGCCGCAATACTTTATATGCACGGTTACAAAGTATTTATGACGTACTACAAAAGGTTAAGGCGGATATTGAACCGCAAGAAATGTTTTTGTGTGCTTGTATAAACTTAGATACAATTCGTAAGGAATTTCGTCAAGTTCTAGATTTGTATAATTCGCTTTGTTTAAAGGAAAACCCAAGGTTTAAGATCGATGAACAATCCTGGTTGGCATTTGAGGATTTGTATTGTCGTATTAAATATGCCTATTCTCTTTACTCCGGTCCCGCGCCTTCTGTTGCAGGTTATAATAGCAACTTAGTTAAACAGCAAGCACGCTTACCGCCAATCGAAATTATGTCTTTCGATGGTGATATCCGTAACTGGCCGCTGTTCTATGCCAATTTCAAAAATACCATACATAACAATACATCGCTCACTAATGACGAAAAATTGTACTACCTATTAGGGAAATTGTCGAATACCGCTAAAGCCGCATTCTCAGGCATACGCCCGGATGGTGATAATTATGATCCTATTTTCGAGTCGCTTGTACAAAAATATGAAGACAAGCGTATGTTGGCTTCTTCATACTTAAATGAAATATTTAATTTTAAACGCTTTAACGCGGCATCAACCAACAATTTTGAGCAATTTACTGACCAGTTTGTCGCCGCTGTGAATGGTTTGAGAAACTTGAAAATCCCTAATCTGGATGATTTTATTTTATTTTATATAGCGACCCAAAAATTAGATCCTGAAACCGCTCGTTTCTTCGAAATGTCTTCATCAAATGACAAAATTCCTAAGTTCGATACTTTAGTGAAATTTATTAAACAGCAGCAACGAGTAATTCAAAATACAGCTGCTTCTGATGGTAAAAATCCGTTTTCCCTGGGTAATGTTTCCGTTAAAAGGACTTTAATTAACAAATCTTTCAACTCTGATAAGCAAATGAAGGTCCCACAACCGCAGTCGTATGCTGTGGTAGTCGATAATAGTAATAAATCACAATGTTTATGTGGTAATTCTTTTGCACATGAACATCTTTATAGGTGTCCCGCATTCACTAATTTATCACCTAGTGACCGCTATAAAAGTGTGAAAAAACTCGACGCGTGTATTAATTGTTTAAGCGTTATGCACAAGGCCCGTGGCTGTCAGTCCAATACTAAATGTAAGATAATTGTTTTAATAAACATCACACACTCTTGCACTTTGACAATAATTCAAGGTATACTTCGCAACTGGAATCGAACCCGGGTCCTTCTAGGGCGGGAGGAGCTTTTGGCTACGCACAGCCTGCGCCATCGATGCCGCTGGCACACCCTATCTTGGCTACCTCGCCTACTCTCGCGCCGTCTCGCTCACACACAAATGCTTCGCTCACCGCGCCGTCCTTGTCGCACTCGCATGAGTGATTGTTTCCAATTTAATATTTCTTTACCCGCAGATAAATGTACAAAAGGTACCATTTTGTCCACAGTAGCTCGCCTCTGGGACATTATGGGTTTCGTCGCGCCTGTCGTGCTTTATGCGAAATTACTTATTAGAGATTTATGGCTATTAAAGCTAGATTGGGATGACGTTCCTCCCCGTCATATAATAAATATTTGGAATAATTTCCGCGCCACACTTCCTATACTTAATGATTTGAGAATTCCGCGCCACTTAGGCCTATTTGAAGGCTGTGCTCTTCGCTTATTAGGCTTTTCAGACGCTAGCGAAAAAGCGTACGGAGCTGTCGTATACGTACACATTACTCGTGGAGATGACGTCATTGTGCAGTTATCTTGCGCTAAGTCAAGAGTCTCTCCGGTCAAACCGCTGACTGTCGCTCGACTCGAACTCTGTGGCGCCGAGCTTCTCGCTAAGCTTCTTCGACGTGTTCACGACACGTATAACCCACGTTTTAATGTTACTGCCTTATACGCATTCACCGATTCAAAGGTGGTGCTTTGTTGGATAAATTCCTCCCCTCATCGCTGGCACACTTTCGTGGCCAATCGAGTTGTTCGCATTGTAGACAACATTCCCGCAACTCACTTCCACCACGTAGCTGGTGCAGATAACCCCGCAGACTGTTTGTCCCGCGGTTTAACTCCGGATAAACTCATAGAGCATCCATTGTGGTTGCACGGACCCTCCTCAAAGCCGTCAAGAGTCACCTATTCATGCGAATAAAAAACCTATCCGTTACCCAACCGATAAACTTTACAGAGAATGTGAACAACTAAGGGTAAGACAACTATATATTATATCCGCTGTGATGAGATTCCACAAAACTGCCATCGAAACCATTGCCCATGCTACGGCACGTAGAAAACAGTGGAAAGTACCCAAAACTAATAATTCTTTTGCGCAAAGGTCTTTTTACTTCTTAGGCCCTTTTTTGTACACAAAACTAAATAACATACATAATTTCCTGGCTATGACTCGCAAACGTTGCAAAAACATCCTGCAGACATGGATGCTAACAATGGATTACAACGCAACTGAAAATCTAATAAACATGGTGTCTTAAACTCACACACCCACACAGGTAGAAAACACAATCTCTCTATCATGCTTATGACATACAAGCTTCCATCACTTATAATTAGAATTAGAAGCGCTTCATCCTCACACACACACACACACACACGCGCGCGCGCGCACATACACACATACAAGCGTGCGCGCTCGCAGGTACGCGCGCGTGCGTGTTACTCTGACTGCACTTTATAGGAACTCAAACCTGACTCCTACATTACAGGGAATCCTAGCGTAGGAGGAAGGGGACCTCGGATATACAGTATAAATTTTCTATCACTATAATATGAAATGCCTTTCCTTAATATGTCTCTGTATTTTATAAACCTTTCTATGAACTAAGGCTACTTTTTTGGTACTTTTTTATGCATGTTTGTAATTTATTATATTTTATACAACGCGTCATTTCTTTTATATGATTATACATGTTTTTCTAGTTTTATACTTTAAGTTACATGAACTATCTCAGTATATCTAAAATATATAGAATGTGTAAACTGTCCTTCTTCCACAACACAGGGTATCCTAGTGTGGAAGACGGATTTCTTGAAACATGTACTACAACAATAATAGAATACTGTATAGATTTAAGTTTTTAAGAAATAAATAAAAATAAATAAAATAAAATAAAAAATTCAAAGCAATTGGTCAGCAACTTCTTTCCTACGAAGAGCTAGTCACTGTTCTTGCACAGATCGAGTGTCTGCTCAATTCTAGGCCTCTCACCGTTCTTAGTGCTGATCCATCGGATCCTAAGGTTTTGACGCCTTCCCATTTTTTGCATACCGCGCCGCTCTATTCGTTACCCGCCGCGGAGATAGGTTTAACCGCTGATAATCTCCTTGAAAGACATTCACTTTTGGATAAAATGGTCCAATCGTTTTGGAAGCGATGGCGAAGCGAGTACTTACATAGTTTACAAGCGCGTCAAAAATGGAATAAATCTAATGAAAATATAAAGGAAGGTACAGTGGTAGTTATAATAAATGAGAATACACCGCCTTTGTCATGGCCGCTTGGAGTGATAGAGAAGTTACATCCATCTAAGGATGGACTTGTTCGTGTTGTTTCTATTCGAACTTCGAAGGGAACATTTGTGAGACCTGTAGTCCGCTTATGTCCCTTACCTACACAGTAGTTTTTCTTCCAAATTATCATACTCCTCATGTATCTGATTTAAATTATACTGCTTATTTCTGGTTTTTTCTTCATTCTTAATTTTCTTTAAAGGTGACCCTTTAAGGCGGGGAGTTATGGTAGCGCCACTCATTAAAATCTCTTTACTTTCGATTCGGTCTATTTAATTTCTTTTCCCGCATTTTTAAAATCAAAGTACCGAATCCCTTCCCTCTTCCCTTTCGCACTGCGTCCAAATGACCTGGAGAGAAGAAGAGAGAAGATCCTCGTGTCAGTTTTTGGCACGCGCCCAAAAAAATGAAGATCATCAGTCTTGTTTTCGAACCGCAAATAAGCCAATCGAGCCAATTTGTAATTACTGTTTTTATTGTGAAAAACTCTGTAAATTGTCTTTAATACAGAAGTTTGTGACCCGCGGGTGTGCTTATAAGTGTATTTGGAAGTGCCGTGAACTGATTTCTTGTGTCAACATTAGAAAGACTCTGCCGAACCAGCGCGTCACGAGGACACCCAAGATCGTCCAGGACGGAACCTAACAGGTACGACGCAGTGCTTTCTTCAATTATCCCCAAAATCGGTACTTTGTAAAATAATCACACACCTCCATACCGCGTGGAAGCAGGTCCATACCTGCTTCCAGAACCGCGCCTTGCAGTCCACTCTCGTCAAAATTTATAGGTTTACCAGAACCTCCAAGCCGCTCCACTGTATCTCTCAATTTTTTAAGATAAAACCCAAACTTTTTGAAAAGGCGTGTTGATTACGGTACTTTCGTATCATTCGATACATACTATTGGTCCTGGAAAGTCAAAGGGATCCCGAGGGAAAAGCTGGAAACTGTATCTAAGTATTAAGGTGAAACCTTCACTCTTAGGCGAATCAAAGGTAAATTCAGTTAACATTTTTGACCCGGAATCGTCAAGGGCTGTCCCGAGGGAACTCACGGGACCCTCTTTTTAGATATGTTTATATAGTTTTACGGTGTAGGTAGCTGTAGATTATCGAAACTATACGTATAACGTAGCGAAGCTGAAATAAGCAAAGCAAACTACGTTTGTCAATGGTTTTGTTTCATACCCATCTATTCAAGTGTAGGGCAATATTTATCAAGTGGATACAGGATGTTATAATGGCGTATATAGGCATTATTCTGGACCTATTCTTCAACTTTTTCTTTAACTACCTAATTTAGGCGGCTGAAAAACTTCTTAAGCTGGAGTTGGCCATTAGCCTCACATCTTACCACTATCCAAACTTGGACCCTGTGTGTGCAGAATGACCTAACCTTCCCTAGCTATAAGAAGAGATCCATGCCCCAGTAGTGTTGGTTGTGAACATAAATTCTGTGCAATTATATTATCTTTTTCTTTCTCTGTATTTTCTTTTTTCTTTTTCTTTTTCATACATTCGTTTTATTGTTTACTTAATTTTGTTATTTTCTTATTTCTAAAGAATAATTTAGCAAACCATATGAACTATTGTAAAAATCCCAACACTAACGCGTACGAAGTCGCGGGCACCAGCTAGTCTGTAATATAGATTGTGTGCGACTGAGGGGTCACAACACACACACGCATTGTATAGGAACTGGGAAATTAATTATTTTGTGAGTGTCCGGGTGCATTCCGCGCCATGTATATACAGTTTTTTTAGATTGTTTTTTATTTGCTTGGGATTTTTGCCCATAATATAATTATCTATCCAATCTTTAGGTAGTGTATTTAGTTTACCCATACGACCAGACTCTTCTCCTGTATTCGTTGTTACATTTCGGTAGATTGTACGAGTACATAGGTAAATAGGACAGGCATCGAACACGATCCGGTCTTGTTTTTTTGTCTAGGTTACTTATGTTTCATGCATATTCAGATATTATAGAATATGTTACTTTGTTAAAGACATTCATGACATTGCAATATTTAAATAAGTCATCGTAGTTGTCTCTGTGGTTAAGCTTGACTTTTCTAGGAACTATTGTTTTAAGTAAGCGCAGTTGCAAATCATAGATTTTTTGTAAGTATGTTTTGTAAGTTCTGCCGTAGCTGGATAGACCATAACCAATGACTGAGTCAGCCAATGACATGTATAGTAATTTCAGTGTATTGTACGGTATTTTACTTTTTAGTATAGGTACATAATTGGCCATAATTGCTCTAAGCTTGTTACACACATGTTCAATGTGCGGACCCCAGTTAAAGTTATGATCTATTTTTAGTCCTAAGTATGTGTGCACCTCTACGTTTTCAAGGGGTTTACATTGACAGATATCTGGACGTAGGTGCATACATTGATGTTCATGGGCCACGATTCTTGGGTAAAATTCAGTTTTGAGATATGGCGAGTGTATATGCATTAGTTTGTTTTTAGGGTTCTGTAGCCAAATGGCAAAAAACGGAACCCTTATGGATTCGTCATGTCTGTCTGTCTGTCTGTCTGTCTGTCTGTCTGTCCGTATGTCACAGCCACTTTTTTTCCGAAACTATAAGAACTATACTGTTGAAACTTGGTAAGTAGATGTATTTTATGAACCGCATTAAGATTTTCATACAAAAATAGAAAAAAAACAATAAATTTTGGGGGCTCCCCATACTTAGAACTGAAACTCAAAAAAAAATGTTTTATCAAACCCATACTTGTGGGGTATCTATGGATAGGTCTTCAAAAATGATATTGAGGTTTCTAATATCATTTTCTTCTAAACTGAATAGTTTGCGCGAGAGACACTTCCAAAGTTGTAAAATGTGTGTCCCCCCCCCGTAACTTCTAAAATAAGAGAATGATAAAACTAAAAAAAATATATGATGTACATTACCATGCAAACTTCCACCGAAAATTGGTTTGAACGATATCTAGTAAGTAGTTTTTTTTAATACGTCATAAATCGTAAACCGCAATTTACCTTTCATTCAAGTTACAACGAACTACAAAAACTTTTATATTATGTTACTTGCTGCTACGGAACCCTTCATGGGCGAGTCCGACTCGCACTTGGCCGCTTTTTTTGGTAATTTATTGCTAGGCCGACATCGTGAGCCCATTCACACAGGTTATTAAAGTCCGTCGAGATTTCATTTTTTTTTATTGAATAACTTATTTAGTACACTTTCATTTAAAAAGTCGTCGTCTACAGACTAGTATAAACAAACGTTAAATCTTAACAACGCTTACAAGTAAGAGCCCAATGCATCTTGCTTACCTCCGTAACCGCTTACGTGCTTTCCCGTTTCATTGGATTTATTTATACACACTATACAGATTCTCATACTAAATCTAAATAGTGAATCGAGAATTTGTATGAAAAACTGCAAAAAAAAATTGAAGAGCGAATTTTTTCAATATTTTTCCTGGATTCTATACTTGATTCTGAGTAACCCCTTAAAATTTCAAACGCACTTTTTTAACACCCTGTATAGGATAATGATTGGCATTATTCAAATTAATTAAACTTTTACTATAAGTTACCTTTAACTTAGAAGGTATAAAACGGAATGACAAAAATTTTACAGTTACAAATTATTAGACAAATTTGACCTTAATAAAAATTTGCATATCTACTAAACTAAGAAACGCACCGGTGGCTTAACCACTCTGCCACTGCGTGTGGTGTGGTACAAGTTATAGGATTACTGTTAGAGATGTTGTTTTTACTACAAGTATCTTTAGTATCATTATCTAAGTTATTGGATTTTGGACCTGATTTCTAATCTGTACTATTATCAGTGATGTCTGACTTTAATAATGTCTATTGAGATATCTAATTTTCTATTATTTAGCTGTACTTTAAACACCTTTTTTGATCTACTTAAGACGCGGTATGGGCCATCGTAAGTAGGAATCAATGGTTTTCTGACCGAATCATTTCTAATAAAAACATGAGTACAGTTGTCAAGATCTTTACGTACGAAAATTTTCCTCGAATCGCTATCAGCGCGTGACTTGGGACGTAGGCTGTGTACAATGTCTCGTAGTTTTTCAACAAATGTATATTGATCAACGGATGTGTGACTTGTATCGGTATAAAAGTCTCCAGGTAAGCGTAATGACTGACCTAATACTAACTCTGCAGCACTAAGGCCGGTGTCACACCGCGTGGCTGCGCGAAGTCCGAGTAACACGGTCGGTAACTCGTCGTCCCATGACGTGTTGTCAGTTAGCCTGCTAGTCAGAGCCGCTTTGAGGGATCGGTGCCATCTCTCGATCTTACCGTTGTTCTGTGGATAGTAAGGTGTGGTTCTTACCCGCTGTACTCCTAATAACCGAAGTAGGCTGTTGAAAAGGTCGCTTTCGAACTGCCTACCTTGGTCACTCGTGAGCTTGTCTGGGCAACCGAATCGACAAATCCAACTGTCGTAGATGACTCTGGCTACCGTGTC
This sequence comes from Coleophora deauratella, assembly GCA_958295455.1. Lineage (NCBI taxonomy): Eukaryota > Metazoa > Arthropoda > Insecta > Lepidoptera > Coleophoridae > Coleophora > Coleophora deauratella. The sequence goes on along the minus strand of OY282409.1, from coordinate 2,605,111 downwards.
AGCGGTGATATCACTCGTAGGTACTGCTTCTGGCCAATGTGTAAACCTGTCGATTATTGTAATTAAATACCTGTTACCACGTTGCGTTGTCTGTAGTGGGCCGACTATATCGACGTGTATGTGCTTGAATCTCTCGGTGTGCGTGATGTGACCTAAGTCTGACAGTGTATGACGGTTTACCTTACTTTTTTGACAACTTTGACACGTCTTGGCCCATGTACGTACATCCCTATTCATGCGCGGCCAAAAGAATCTGCTAGATATCATCTTCAAAGACGCTTTGATACCAGGGTGACTGATGTTGTGTACTGACTCAAAAATTAATCGTCTGAATTTTTCTGGTATGTATGGTCTAATACTGTTTGTAGATACGTCACAATAAATACCTTTGTTTGCCATAGGCAAGTTTAGTCGCTTCAACAGTACACTTCCAATGTAACAGCCGTCCTGATGTGGCATAATATGAGCGTCGCTTTCCTGTGCTGCTGCCAATTCGTCGTAATCTATGACCGTTGGGCATGTTATTGTTTCAATACGTGATAGCGCGTCAGCTACTAAGTTCTCGCTACCGCTCACGTGTTGAATGTTATTTGTATACTCACTGATGTATAACAACTGCCTTTTTCGCCTGGGCGTTTCCTTATCTGAGCTTACCTTTGTAAGTGCATAGGTTAGGGGCTTATGATCCGTGTACACTGTAAGTTCTCATCCCTCGATCATGTTCCTAAAATACATTATTGACATATATATATATAGCGAGTAGCTCGCGATCTTAAGTACAATACTTACTCTGAGTCTCTGATAGCTTTTTAGAGAAGTAGCCCAATGGTTGCCAGGTGTTGTTTACTCGCTGCTGCAAAACTGCTCCTACGCATGTATTTGATGCATCGATATTTAATGATAACGGTACTTCAGATGCTGGATGTGAAAGTGTGACGCCGCTTTTAAGGCTTTCCTTACACCTTACAAAAGCAGCTTCTGATTCCGTGTCCCATGTTATCTGTATCTTATCTCGTTTTTTCGAATTATGTAAGAACTTGTTAAGATGAGCATGATCTTGTGCAGCATTAGGTAAATGTCCTCTGTAAAAGTTAACCACTCCTAGGAATCGTCTAAGTTGTACAATGGTCTCGGGTTATGGATATTAGGTAATTGCCTGAACTTTTTCCGGTAGAGGTGAGTTTTTTTTTTTTTTTTTTATGGCAGAGGTGGCAAACGAGCAGACGGATCACCTGATGGTAAGCGATTACCGCCGCCCATAGACACCCGCAACACCAGAGGAGTCACAAGTGCGTTGCCGGCCTTTGATTTGGGAGTACGCTCTTTTCTTGAAGGTTTGAATGTCGTATCGGTCCGGAAATACCGCAGGCGACAATTCATTCCACAGTTTGGTTGTGCGAGGCAGAAAGTTTCTAGTGAAACGCACAGTTGTGGACTGCCAACCATCTATGTGATGGGGATGAATATGTTGTCGCGTAGAACGATGGCGGAAAGAGGCGGCAGGGATCAATCCGAACAATTCCTCGGAGCACTCCCCATTGTACATGCGATAGAGAATGCAGAGCGAAGCTACATCTCTACGCAGCGCCAGGGAGTCAAGCCGATCTGAAATATCCTGGCAGTCGACGATTCGAGTTGCTCTCCGTTGAATGCGATCCAGAGGGAGAAGCTGGTACTGGGGTGCCCCTGCCCAGAGATGAGAACAGTATTCCATATGAGGCCGAACCTGCGCCTTATAAAGTTGCAGGCGATGCGCCGCAGTGAAATACCGTCTCGATCTATTGAGCACACCAAGCTTCTTCGAGGCTAATTTAGCCTTACCCTCTAGATGGCCACGGAACTGGACTTCACTCGATATGTGAGATGCCGTCTGACGTCACCTTATATCCCAAAAAATCTACTTGACCTTGTCCAAAAATACATTTGCTCAAGTTAATTGTGATACCTATATTATTCAGTCGTTCAAAAATCATCTTAACATGTTCTTTGTGAATGACGTAATTTTCGGATACTATAATAACATCATCGATATAACAAAACAGTGTGGAGGTACCTTTATAGGCCGATCCGATGTTTTCGATACCGTGGAGTACAGTGTTGTCCATAAATCTTTTGAAAGTTTGAGTTGCATTTCTTAGACCGAAGGTCATACGCGGAAACTCAAACAAAGGACCCAAAGGATGTTATGATCGCTGTCTTTTCGATGTCCTCCTCTGCTACCTCGATGTAATGGTACGCCCTGTTTATATCAATTCTAGTGAAAACTTTTTTACCTGACAGTCCGTATGTAAAGTCGTGTAGTCTAGGTACTGGGTAGCGATCGGGTTTCGTCACCGAGTTAAGGCGACGATAGTCTCCACACGGTCTTATTTTACCATCTTTTTCGGGAACCACATGTAGAGGTGATGCCCACTGGCTACGTGAAGGTCTGCAAATACCTGCTTCCTGCATAAAATGGAATTCTTCTTTTACCTTTTTAAGTTTGTCGGGCGGTAGCGGTCTCGCGCGGGCATGGATTGGCGGTCCGATTGTGTCGATGTGGTGTTTGACCGAATGCGACGGGGTCTTATCCTTAAATGAGATTGGTTTGGTAATATCTGAAAATTGTTCTAACAAATCGCGAAAGGGGCTGTCATCCTGAATGCTTTTTATTGAAGGTTCTGTAAAATTGATTACCGTTCCAGTCGCATAAAGTTCAGTCAGCCCGTCAACTAATTTTTTATTACATAAATCGACTATTAGTTGGTGTTTTTTCAAGAAATCAGCTCTAATAATCGGCTTGTTTACATTACAGATTATGAAAGGCCATGTAAAATTACGTCTTAATCCTAAATTTAATTCAAGTGTTATAGTACCGTATGTTGCAATCTCTCTGCCATTTGCAGCGAACAATTCATATGTGCAGTCAGGATTTTGTTGTTTAAAATTAACTTTAGAAACTGGAATTACCGAAACATTGGCACCCGTGTCTATTAAAAATTTCATACCCGTTTTGGAATCGGTTACACATAGCCGGTGATTTTCGTTGATGTCGATACACTCCGTCACCGTAACAGACTGTACCGGAACTAGTTTCCCTTGTTGGCGGTCCAGTTGCAGGGTGACTCGCACTTTTTAGCTGCCTCACGGAACTTGTAATGGTACCTGCATAGCCATTCTGCACTCTGTGGTGTGCACCTCGGTCTGGACTGCGAACGGGATCTGCTGCGGTTCCAACGTCTGCCGCCGTAGCGTTGATGTGGCCGTCCTCGTCCTCTGATGCTGTTCACCTCCAAACGCAAAGCCTTCATTTCCGCCGACGATTCTCGTACTTGTGTCAATAACTCGAATTGAACCGGTGAAGAGGATGTAGATGGTGCAGGTGCTTCCACTGCTGCGATGTCGCCGCTCCTCAGATTTTCCATAATTTTGTCGGCCATTCCTGCCAGGTCGTCCAACTTCGTGTCGGCGCTGGAGCTCGCCAGGATCGCACGTACCCAGCCTGGTAAGCGCGCTATCCAAAGGTTTTTCAGTGTTTCGCCTGCCGTTCCCGAATTTTTTGCAAGCTCACGCATCTTGGTAAAGAGCTGTGACGGACGTTGCGTGCCCAGGTCCATTTCCTTGACCAGTTTGTGGAACTGGGCTTCAGCGCTTTCTTGGAAAATGTTCAGCAACCGAGCCTTGAGAACGGTGTACCTCTGCTCCGCAGGTTGATCGTCTATCAGGTCAGTGATCTGGGTTATCTCTTCTCTACCAAGTTTTGACAAGACCAGGTCGTACTTAACTGCTTCACTCTGTCGCTGTGGTGCAACGATCGCCTCGAACTGGGAGAACCACATGCGGGGCATGTCCTTCCAGAACAGGGGTATTCTCGAAGACATACTGATAGCTGCTAGGTCATTGTTATCTTGCTGCTGTAAACTAATTTGCTCGTCTTGCTGGCGCGGTGGCTCCATAATGCGGAAAGAGTAAAGTCACTTAAATGTTTGTTTTCACTGCACTGTTACAGTTTTATATTTTTGTTTAAAAACACTCACGGTTGAGCACTGAAAAGGGGCAACAGGGGGTCACCAATTTAGAAAGCGAGTCCCTACGTTGTATATTCGTACTAGAGGTTGATAGTCTTTGTGATAGGAAATTAAACACGAAAATTAAGTCCAACTTGTATTGAGTAATTAAGCTCAGAAGCGCGTGTTCCCTGTTGCCCTGTTACGTAGAGACTAGCGAGGCGGAGGCGGGGGGCTGCCATCGCTAGCCCGGCGCTAGCGCTGTGTCAGCACCTACAAGATGTTTATTTCATTACTCAAACTCAAATCTTACATCTTTTTTTTGACACTTGTCTTATGTTATTATTGAAGCGGCTGGCGTGATTCAATGCGGCTTGCGTGGTCGAGTCGATTACGCAGGTTAACTGACTACAGAGATAGTCATAACCTAGATGGGTTTGACTTTTAGTGGCAATTATCTCGACCATTGCCAGCTCTAGATGGCAGTCGTTAAGCCATGTTGGAGGTCTTACAGGAAGCTTGAAAAACTGGACCACTAAAAGGGGGTTGGCTACTTTAGCCCCACACACAACCCCCATCAATCTTCCCGTGTCCCAGCAGTGGGGACGACATTATTTATTTATTTCCCGCGACCCCTTTAGAAAGGCTTCGCGACCCACAGGTTGAAAAACACTAATCTAGAAAACTATGCAGTGAGCGTATTAGTGAATAAATTTACGTTCGTATGCATGGTAGGTAGGTAAAGGATTTCTTGTAGGGTTTTCTATACGATTACAGAACTATTTACAAACCTTTTGGCGTTCTTTGCTTTTTGTAAAAACAGAACGCTTATAGCTTCAGATCGCGCGCAACCCTCGGCGTTGTCGTCGAAAGACTTGGTTCTTCCGTCGGGGGATAATTTCATGATACTGAAAGATGTTCAGTTTAGTCAGACGATTAAGGAAATAATAAGGCAATCGAAAATAATCATTAAAATGGGGTGTAAAATATATTTTATTAAGAAAGATGAAATATTAAAATTTGAAATTGAAAAACGCTTTTTTATTTTTAGAGAGACTGAGCTGGCTGATCGTCTTTTATGGTCTAACCAACCTACTCTTTACACCTGTAAAATTTTGATTTAAATTACACGCAGATTAATTTAGTAGTCGGACTAGTCGGCTATTTCTTAAGTTTTGTTAGCGTACCGTCCATGATGATTGTGGGTGCAAGCACAAATTTGCACCTCCAACGATGGCTGCCTCGCACTCCCCTCTCGCGATGTCCAAATAAGCCTGCTCCAACGCCGCAATGGAGCTGCAACAGGCCTCGTCTATGGTCATGGAGGGACCTTTAGCGTTCAGCCAGTAGGAGATATAGTTGGCAAACATAGTTTTACCGCAGCTGAAATAATAAAATTATGCAAGTAAGTAACACGTTCATTCAGTATTCGTAGCATCCATGTTAAAATACCTAATAAGAACATTACTATAAAAGTATAGTATAGTAGCTTTATACTTGCTGTAAAGACAGCAAGTATAAAGCTCAGTGTCATATTTTACTCGCATAATTCTTGTCTTACTTTATCTTTATATTTACTGTTTATAGATAGTGAAATAATAATGAGTCAGTTCAGAAGAATAAACATTAGATGATATGCTATACGCAAAGTTAATGGCGATAGTTTTTAAACTAACCCAGCAATACCGAAACCACTTCTAGAACTGGCAACGTAGAAACAGGCTTTCTCGGTTTCCGAGAAACAGGATCCGATATAGACTCCAACTTTCTTCCCGTTCAGATGTTCAGGGCTGATACCTGCAAATATCACAAGTAATACAGATACTAGCATATCAAGATAAATACTAGAATAAGTTATTATGAAACCTAAAAGGCCTCTTACTTTCCTTAATTTATTTTTTATTTATTTTATTTATTCAGGGAACATACAGTCATATAAATAGTGTTATATACACATAATTATAATATTACAACAGACCTGGAGTCCCATAGGATATTTTTATTACATCAGATAAATGAGCTCTGAGAAAGAATTTGTGCACTGTACATGCTAATTTAAATTAGACAAAAGTTTGCTAATAGCACTTTTTGAAGCACCCAAGGATAAATTAAATACATCAACAGTTGAGAAATCATTGTTGTAGTAGTGCGTCGAATGTCTGAAAAACCTATATTTTGTAGAATTGGTCGAAAAGGGAGAAATAGAGAATGTTCTTATAGTGCGAGAGGATATGCTTGGGGAATCCTAAAGTTGATTTCTGCCAGAAGTACAGGCGAATCAATAATATTATGAATTATTTTAAATAAGCAGATAGAATAGTGATAAATTCGCATGTGCTTTAAGGGTAAGATGTTATATCGTTTTGCAGCTGTATCATAGTTTGAGAACCATGTACCAGTTCGGTAATCGAGGTTCTTCAAAAATTTATTTTGTACCTTTTCCAATCTATTTATATGGACATTATAGCTTGGATTCCACACGACACTCCCAAATTCTAGTGACCTACGAACGAAAGTAAAGTATAGGATTTTTAAAGTGGAGACCATACGGAATGGTTACGTTACTTCATCTATAACTTGCCCGGTATACTGGTTGGATATAGGTGGTTTCTACTGGTTATGTGAAGTAGTTGTGCTACGGGTAATATAGGTTTTTTAATGATTATTTCACGTCTCGGAGTTATTGTATCAACCCCAAGTCTTCATTTTTGAGCCAAGAAACGTATTCGTGCTTCTCTTATTCACTTTCGTCTCCTCTTTTAAAGATAATATCAGACAATATTAATTATCATACTTATTTTGTTAACAAGCCACATCGTCCGGCGAACGGAACTCATTTCATACATAGACCTTACTTCACAAGTCCGAATTAAGGAAGGTTATGGACCTAGTGAGTGAGCAACCCCAATGTCAGAAGTTTTCTAGTCTATGATGATTATACAAACCTGCATCATAGATAGCTTGATACGACTGCTCTAACACTTTCCTGCCCATCGAGTCCATACTGTTCGCGAGTCGATAGTGTACCTTGAAGAACTGTGCATCGAACTTATCCAGATTAGGCACAATTCCCGTGTAGTTAGTAGCCTCAGGGTGGTCGTACTTCCAACGAGGGTTTGGTGAGATTGCATTGATCTGTAAGTTCCTTTTGATTAACAACTTGAATCTTGCCCTCGCACACCTACGGTATATTACTTTTTCCATCTCCTACTAATTATTAATTTAATCAATACGATGATTTTGCTTAAAACCACAAGGTTTGATTCTAGGTCCCTTCGTCTTCTTACTTTATTATATTGACTTCCATTATGCTATGTACTAACATTTTGAGTGTCTATCTACTCAAAATTATATCTATAACAAAGCGATATAAATACAAACCTTATTATAGAGGATATTCGAGAGCTCCTTGACATTGCTGGACTCGGGGAAGAGTCCAGATATTCCAGAGATAACGACTCTCTCTGCATCCGATGAAGCAACATCAGGATCCGGAGTGTGCGCAGGATACACTTGCGGTTTCGGCGCCATGTTGGATCGTTAGGCTGAAGCAATCATAAACGAATGTGCAAAGCATTTACTTTTAGAAAAAAAATGATTTTGATAATCCTTACTAATATTATTGCGAAAATGAATTTGTTTGTTTGTTCTCTATTTATTCACTTAGATACGAAGTAACGAATGGACATTATTTCTTGCATAGAGATAAAATAGTTAAAGGGGTAGGAAGTAACTCTAAATCACAAAAAAAAAATCGAATTTCCTAGAAATTGGAAGCCCAAAAATTATATCACTCGATTTCAATACATATTCTGAGTATCCTGTTAAAAATTCAAACGCACTTTTTTAACGCCCTGTATAAGTAATATGAATTTATAAGAATTACCATAAAAAACCACAACTTTTAACAAAACCACTGACTCCTCCAACTGCCCAGGGCGACTGATGAGTGATTATGTAAAAATAAAATTACCTCATTTATATGTTAAACGTTATTTTTCAGGCTAATTAAGATAAATTTTAATTTATAATTAGTGTGTTTGTGACTTGTGTTTGGTTCTTTACTAACACTGCTGCCGTTATTAATTTTCATTAATTTCTTAGGACAGTAGTCCATAGAAGTTATTTATTTAATAATTTGAGTTTATAAATTAGGTATTAATATTATTTATTACATATTCAGATGTTTATTTTAATACTCAAACTCAAATCTTACATCTTTTTTTTTGACACTTGTCTTATGTTATTATTGAAGCGGCCGGCGTGATTCAATGCGGCTTGCGTGGTCGAGTCGATTACGCAGGTTAACTGACTACAGAGACAGTCATAACCTAGATGGGTTTGACTTTTAGTGGCATTTATCTCGACCATTGCCAGCTCTAGATGGCAGTCGTTAAGCCATGTTGGAGGTCTTACAGGCAGCTTGAAAAACTAGGCCACTAAAAGGGGGTTGGCTACTATAGCCCCACACACATCCCCCATCAATCTTCCCGTGTCCCAGCCCCAGCAGCGGGGACGACATTATTTATTTATTTAATGTACTTGCCATTAAATGTTTTAATTTCGGTCAGTTACTATCAGCGTAGGTAGGTATGTATAAATTGTTTCATGCTTCCTTACTTACTTACTCCACTGGCTCAGGCGACCCAAAGTGTGTCTTGGCCTCCGATACAAGAAGTCACGTTTCATAATTAAATCATCGCCAAGATCACTTATTTAGAACATTAACATTATTTTGAGGATTTCCTTTAAAACTACGGTAAATATTTCTAAAGTAGAAAGTAGGATATAGATCGCTCCATAGAAAGCAAGACGTACACATTTATAATTTTATTTAAATTACAACAATTAAATACATTTAAATTACATTATGAATTAAGTTTACAATATTTAGTAAGCCGGTGGACTTATTTCCAAATGCCTTGGGTTGTAATATCTATGTGGGGGAGGAGGAGCGTACGAGGTAGGAGGATATGAAGATGAACTAGGTGGATAAGGGGATGAACTAGGTGGATAGGGGGATGAACTAGGTGGATAGGAGGATGAACTAGGTGGATAAGAGTGGGAATGGGTAGGGTAAGAAGGAGAATGGGCGTATTCGTATTTAGTTGGCGAGGTCTGATAATGACAATTGGCTTTTATAGGCGCTGGTTTCGAGTATGATGGTGGTGGGTACTCAGGGTATGAATAGCTGCTGTATTCGCTTGAGTACGAGCTATGGGATGGGTAACTATGGGGAGGGTATGATGGGGGAGGAGTGGCTGGGTAAGACGGTGGTGGCGGAGGTGGATATGGTGGTGGAGAGGATGGAGGGTAAGATGGGGACGAAGGGGGTGGATATGATGGAGGAGTCGATGGTGGAGGGTAAACTGGAGCAGGAGCTGGTGGAGATGAATAAGTTGGACATGGAGCAGGTGCTGAAGAATAACTCTGTGGGTACTGATAATGCTCGTAACTGTAAGAGTATTTTGAAGGGTAGCTGTAATAATCATCAGAATAATAACTAGGTACAGTCGTTGTAGATATTGTTATGCTTGGTGTGGAAGAAGATGAGGGGGCTACAGCTACTGCTGTTGGAGTGGGTGGTTGGGACACGTAGACTACTTGGGGCATTGATGATGTCACTGGCGTATATTCGTAGGTAGACGGGTATGTGCATGGCTGAGTCTCATAAGTTGTTGATGTTGTTGTTGAAGGATACTCGCTGGACGATGTTGACGATGACGATGATGAAGGCGTAGAAGATGATGATGATGTAGCCGAAGAAGTTGCTTTTGTTAGGAGTGCTGAAATCCGATCAGAGACTATAGGGAGTAAACTTGGAGTAACTTTTCTTATAAAATTTATTCTTAAATAAATCGTGTTCAAAATATACATAATTACAATTTTTTTTACTGGTAAGCCCTTCACATCATCTCACCTGATGATTAAGTGATGATGATGCCGAAAGGTGGAAGTTGAAGAAGGCCTTGGCATGGGTGAAATCATAGAAACCGCCATTCCTTTTTTTTATAGTAGAAGCGGGCTTTTACACAATTACAGTAAAATCGATACTCATTAATAGTCAAATGTTTATTAATGAACTACTATTTAACAAAACAGAGATTTCAAATGAGCTGTAGGTAAATTTTTATACTGCTTTAGTTACATTGATAAAATGAATATCTAATTATAAAATGTACTACCATTATCCAAGTCAAGTTTGTACCCGTGATCTCATGATGGTTGCCTAGCTACTGCGCCACGGAGGCGGTTTTAAGTCCAAAAATCTATAACAGCTAGAGCTAGACGGTAAATAACAAGTATTATAATTTATTTATACTTACGTGATGTCGAAGAATACAGTGCGTTGATCATTTGATTCATACGCTCGTTCAAGCTTGCCAACTGAAAAGTGAAATGAGACAACATTGAAATTGGTAATGAAACCTACAAAAATTAGGCTCTGGGACCGCTCTAGGACCTTCCTGATGCAAAGGTTGTCCGTCGAAAGAAAAGAAAGAAACTTTAGCCTCTTGGTGGATTTTTATTTTTTATATTGTATTTTAGTTTGTATATTTGAAACATATTTAAATAAAATTAAGTTAAACAACAAAAAATAAAGTCTCATAAAAAAAAAAACTATTTATGTGTCACGTTCGGATATACTCGTTTTACATGATTTATCTTATTGACTAAAACCTCTTTTGCGGCTTGTAAAATCGCGTAATCAAACATCGACACGTATTTCGATGCATTATTTCATATTTTTGTTTATATACTCTAATGTACTCTTAACTTTTTGCGGTGAAAAGATGCCATGGACTTACCAACTGAGGGTAAAAAAAACGAGTGATGATTTTTATAATACTCGAAAATGCTGATTCTAATAATTTTATTTTGACTGGTACAGCGGCTCAGTCATTAGCACTCCTGACTACTAATTCGAGAGTCGTGGTTTCGATTCCCAGCCAGGGCAAACAATTTTGTGATGAGCAGTTTGTTTACGCTATCTAGTATTTACAATGTTTATACGTATATGTGTGTGTACTTATATCAGTCTCTTAGAATTATATTATAGTTTGTGGTCGAACGACTTTGTGTGAGTTGTCTTTGGATATTTTATAATTTAATTCACTTACATGCGACTGCTGCAAGGTATGGCAATTCGTTGTTGCATAACTAAGACCTATAGTTAACGCACTTAAACGAACAAGCAGTTTCAGCATTTTGCTGAGTTATCAAAATGCTGACTGACCGTACGCCAGTTATTTTATTTACAACAATTATTAAGGTGATTTTAAAAATAATAAAAATGACACTGTTATCTCGGGAACATCTCTGTTTCTTATATTTTAACACAAGCTTAAAACAAGCTATTTAAATAAATGATAGTTATAAAAACGTGTGATAAACAAGATTTTTTTTAAATGATAGTTGCAAGGTGATAATGTACATGCAATGTTACCGTAAGATAATAAATTCAGGTGTCGAAATACTTATCGTATTAAGCAAGCAACGTATAATTGTCTTCCATATCTATTTTTTTTTAGTATATATTTTGGTTGGTTTTCAAAAAAAAAAAATATGAAAAGCGTGATCTACTTTGTTTGTCCGATTTTATTTTTATTTTCATGACATGGTATAACAGGGTGTTAAAAAAGTGCGTTTGAGATTTTAAGGGGTGAATCAAGTTTAGAATACAGGAAAAATATTGAAAAATCCGAGCTACAACTTTTTTTCAGTTTTCCATAGAAATTCTTGATTCACTGTTCAGATTTAGTATGGGAATTTGAAAAATAATTTGAAAAGCGGAATTTTAAAATATTTTTCCTGTATTCTATACTTGATTCTGAGTAACCCTTTAAAATTTCATACGCACTTTTTTTTTTAGCCTTTATATTGTTGCCTAACACCTGTTCCAGTGGAACCAGAAAATACATCTTTTTTGGTTTCACTGAAACACGCCTTCTTAAGCGTTCAAACTGCAGCATTTTTTTTCTGCTGACAATTATACTGTCTCTACAATACTATTTATAAGCCTAATGGGCTTATATGTACGGTAAAATCAAGTTCAAGAACTCTTATATATTATATTATATTATTCTTCATATAAGTCGCAGTTTATTAAATAGTATTACTTATCGATCAGCCGAGCGGCCAAATTAGTATGAAGAGAACAAAAATTTTTTTGCGATTTGACTATGGGTTCCTTGGGGAAAGTTAATCAGAATCCGGAGTAGAAGCACTGACTAAAATATCAGGCACTAATAAAGTAGCTCCCTATATATGTCGTGGCCAGATCATAGAATTGATCACTTCATGATGTGGCCGACAATATCCGCTGATCACATCATGATATGGTCTGGCCAGATCAATGAATAAATCAGCGTTTGACGATATACAGCTAACCGCACGGCTACTTCATGAAATTGTCAAGGATTAGTGATTATATATATCGTAAAATAGTTACATCATCCATCGTTAGAGGCGCTGATATCCTTTTGTTTTTATGATGCATCATAATGGCGTGCAATTATTAATAAAAAAAAGCTAATAATAATGCGCTAATTGAAGATAAAAGTGAAGTAACATGTTGTTACGACACAAAACTAAAAAAAAATTACGAAAGTCAATCAAAAAACAAGCGCAACTTAAGGTAAATTGAAGGTATTGAAATGGCCGATTTTCGTGTGTTGGTTTCAACATAAACAAATATTGTGTTTCCGAGAGAATTTGAAATTAATGCAAAATACAGATTTTACACGATATTTTTTTCATCAAAGTTTTTTGTGATTTTTATGATTCTGTTCAAGGCAATTTGTTTTTTATTGTTTCAAGTATGTTATATTTTTTTCCCATGGTGATAGCTTAAACCATTATTTCAAGAATTTGAATTGAATATTGCGATTTGGCGATACTTAACGCCTTAAGGGGACTTTACCCCCTTGTGGGTAAGATCTGTTGACGAGCCATAAATTCGTCACTCAATTATCTCGCTCCCTTCTAGGTGTTGCAAAAGAGAAGTCGTAGTAGGAACATAGATTGTATGGAGGTGGTGTCTTTAGGTAAAATGGTTATGTATTGGGAAATAAGCAATGCGTAATTTAATTTCATCAAACAATTTATTCCTTTGTTATAATTTTGCTTATAATTGTGCACTTTAAGCTTATTCTACTAATAAATACAACTTAATCAACATTTCACCAGCTTTTATTTCAGCTTATTTTGTTTAGTATTTAAAACAGCAGTATTATTATGCTGCTCTATTGATTCAATTGTATCTTCCTCTAAAATTATGTTGTTAATCTCGTGAGTAGGTACTATTGATGTTTCTCACTATCTTGAAACTTGAGTCTATTCCACTTCAGTCTCTTCTTCCCCCAAAACATGACCTTCTTTGTTCTTTTTAAAACTCGCTACCATTATCTCAACTCCGAGCACCATCAGCGACAGAAGAACACCAAAAAAAGTGACAGATAGAAGCGGAGCTACGTCTCCAAATTTAACCCTCTCGGCTAACAAGGAAATGCGACATGGAGGAGGTTTTATCAGGAACCTGGAGCGTATGACAGGGGCGATCCCTGTTTCCAGCAGCCAAGTACCTTTAGTCTTGAAAACATTGGTCCATTGGCTGCGTTTTTCCATGGTGATCCAGGTTAGAACCTGTTTAGAAAGAAAAATATATTTAGGAAGTAACAGTATAAAAAGATAGGTCGAGATTTTCTTTGAATCTAGCAGTAAGAAATATATAAAATCAACCATGGATCATATCCTTCTCGAAACTCATAAATACCGTTGAAGTTTAATTCAGATGTTTCAGACTTGAAAACTTTGGAGATGTTAAAAGCCAAAGTTGTTGACGCCTCAAGTCAAAAATAATGTTCTCACCTCCGGTACAGTATCAATATAATGTAGCTTACAAGAGTGTTCGTCACTAAAGGATCTCAAATAAGGGTAAATGTGGTTATACTCCGCGTGGTAAGCCGTCCTTCCCTCGAGTATCAGTTTAATCCCAGTTTTCATATCCTGATAAAGGTTTGGTGTCAACTTTTTCTTCTTCAAATATTCGAGATCGTCCAATCCTGTGTTCACCTGGAAACTTATATTCATTATGCACAGGTGTAAACAGAATCTCCTGAAAATGACGTGGAGAAATAAAAATGAAACTATTATTTTTTATAAAAGTCACAATTTGACCATACAGTTAAAACTTTTATAAACAGAACTGATTGATATTAATTGTTTAGAAGACGTTACCAAATGAAAATCTACATTAAATTTCTATCTTTTTTTCGTGATTTCTATTGGTGGTAGACCTATAAATAGTAGAACCATATATACATATAATATGATAGTTAGTCTGAGCAAAGAACTTTTATATATTACTGTAAGTTCATTGAGTTTGATCTTTATATGAGTTGTACAGTCTTGTTACTGAAAATTTTTCTTTTTTGATTCTCTTCTCTCTCAAAATGTCCAGCAATAGTATTTTAACTGTGGATCTACTCATCAAACTGAACAACTTTCCCAAAGAAACTCTTGGGCAAAAAGAAAAAAAAAAATGTTACAGTGGTATTCTTCCCAAAACGATATCTCCAGACCAAAGTTTATATCCCCTGACAAAACAGAATTGGAAGCCTATGAATGAGTGTCTGTATGTCTATCTGTCTGTGGCAAAGCGACTCTTAAACAGCCTTGAATGCACTTTATTTAGTCGAAAGCAGGTTTCATAGCAGTGTTTCTACGGTATGTTTGATGAAAATCTGTTCAGTAGTTTTCGAGTTATTTGACCTTTACTGACTGGGGTGAAAAGAACTTCGAATTTGTTAGTTATTTTAAAATAAAATATACTTTATCAGTTTCCTCATAAACTGAATAAAAAATAAGGATGATATTATGGTAGAACAAACCCCAAAGAACACATAGTTCATATACTGGTAATCCTCAGAGAATATCGCGTATTTAGAATCCCCTAACTCCCTCAAGGTAGTCGGTCCTCCGAATCCTGTGCCCACCAGGGCCGATACGATGGCAGATGTGTAGTAAGCGTGTACCAACATAGAGGCAACCGATAGAAAGACGAAGGTCAACCGAGCTGATAAGTTCTTAGGGACGGCACTGGCGTCTGTGGAAATAAATTAAAATTTAATTGATACTTTTGACATTCTAGATCTTTTTTGTTCTATACTCACTTTTTTTTATTTCAGGTTTTTGTCCACGATTGGTAACCCTTTGGCAATATATCATGATGGTAAGCGATGATGATGCCTAAAGATGGAACCGGCCTTACCAAGATTCCCCAGAGCAATGGAGGAACTGGCTATCTTATCAACATTGATGTTTTGGCTGCAATCTCACTTCTCACTAGTCTTCTCACTAATATTATAAAAGCGAAAGTATGGATGTTTGTTTGTTCCACTTTCACGCCAAAACTACTGAACGGATTTGGATGAAATTTGGTAGGTAGATAGATAAAGCATTCGGCTAACACATAGGATACTTTTTATCCTGGAAAACTTAAGGGTTCCCGTAGGAATGCTTAAAAACTCAAAATTCCACTTCGTCACTAGATGGATTCTGAAGTCCACGCGGACGAAGTCGCGGTCGGAATCTAGTACTTAGATAATATGGTTTAGTTGGCCAGGTGGACTCAAAAATGTCTAACCATCAATCAAATAGAGTCCTAGAATACAAACTTGGAACCCGATATTTGAAACGTCTAACTAGCCCAGGGAAGCGAAATGGCTCTCAAACAAACTCAAAAGTTTTGATATAATTTATGCTTTTAATATACATACTTTTAAATCGTGATTCGTTTCTTCTAGAACAACATTCTTACCATTGGGTACCTGTAATTGCTCTCGTGTTTGTATGTTGTACGTATGTTAATGTATTTTAACCCCAGATTTAGACACAAAAGAGTGTTTTGTGTGTCTGTCTGTGATATCGTACCACTCAAATGGGTAAACTGATTTGAATGAAGTTTTTTTTCATTTAGAAGCAGGTTTCCTCGCGGTAGTACTTATTTATGTTTGGTAAAAATCGGTTTCGTAATTTTCGAGTTATTCGAATTTTACCACCGGGGTGATTCTACCTACAATTTTAAATCTTGTCATTACCTTCTACTTTTCTGGCTTCATTCTAGCCAGTTTCATCGGACGACATTATTAATGGCTTATAGTGGACATGAAAAGTCCAGTCAGACGGGCAAACCGTATTTACTCGTTTTTATCCTGTTGCACAATTAACCATCCAATGGAAAGACAGCAACACCAGTCAACCAGGTATTTACTTATTAGGCTGATATCTCTAAGCCAGTGTTTTTCAACCTTTTTTAATACCCGACCCTTTTACAACTTAAAAAATTCTTACGACCCCCCCTGGGGCTATAAACATACAAAATGTTAGTGATTCGAGATTTACGTTTACAATTTTCGTCAATTAGAAAATGATTTACTTATCAACGTGTCCAAAATAGACCCACGTTTTGAAAAATTGATAAAAAATAAACAGGCCCAGTGTAGGACCTATAAAACACTTACATTTTCTTGTACCCGCGACCCCTTGAGATAGGCTTTACCCCTGGGAGGTCGCGACCCACAGGTTGAAAAACACTGCTCTAAGCAAATAAATTAGTTTAATAGTAAATATAATATTTGATAACATGGAGATTATATGGATGAGCAGAGCGACCATTTGTGCAAGGTGCTGGTGACAGCTAGATAAGATGCTGAAGATACGTAGGGGAGGCCTATGTGCAATAGAGGACTAATACAGGCTGATGATGATGATGATGAGATGGATATTCAAAAACTACTTCCATCTGATCCAATCACCTTGCTGCAGCCAAGTAGCCACCACGGAGATGAAGGCTGCCTCCTTGTCCTCAGGGAGACGGGCCGTTATCTTTTGGGCCACCGCAAGAACCAGCCCCATCGCGAAACAGCACCACCACACTTCCGCAGTGAACGGCTCCACAAACATGTTACTGCTACTTTCACGCTCTGCAAGGTATGTGAAGCCAATGCTGGAAATATAAAAATATAGGCTCTTATCAAATTGCTTTTTAAACCGGCTCAATAATCCGAAAGCGTTCCGCAAGATTTTCATATACAGGGTGTAACATTCAAGGTGTGCAATATTTGTTGAGAAGATACATGAACATTTATTTATTACGAATAATTTATCAAATTCATGATTAAAGTTAAATTGAATTAATTAATCAATTTTTTCTGTATCATTTTAACGATTCTGTGGCATTAGAATACTGTGTCTGCTCTGCGCGCATAGGCCGCTGCGTAGTCGCGCCCGCCTCCTTGAGCCGTGCCGTTAGGGGATTATTATCGAAAGTCGATAGAAAAAAGTTACCTATTCTGAAAATGATTCGAAAATATATTTTTTTCAAGATGCCTAGATGCCTTTTTAGTGATTCGTAATCAATTTGAGAAGCTTAATCACCTCCGTAAATATTGCACACCTTGAATGTTACACCCTGTATAGTAATTGATGCTGCCTGACTAGCTGTTCTTCGGGCCAAGAGGTTCCATTTACTAAGAAGAAAGCCTGTGAATGTGAGCCCAGTTAAATTGTGTTTTGGGGTTTTGTGAAACTTTATGAAACAATTTACTCGTTTTGGCTAAAATGATTAAAAATCGTTATTATCCGTAGTGTTGGCTTCTTAGAATTTTATTATAACAAAGAACAAATCAGAGGATGGGTCAAACTGAGCTATCAGTGGCTACTGAAGTAACTGGACCTACCGATGCGATATTAAAGCATTAAAGATTGGTAACGCGAAAACGTTTAAAACTTTACAAATTGCTTTTGCTTAGTTGTATGAATTTTTGTTTGGTATATTTTAGTCAATAATGTAATTTACAGACAGCTTGAAACTGGTCAGATAGCTAATAATTGCTCTTATACATATATCTGCTCATAAAGCACATAGGATTTGTGTACGTGTACTTTTTCATCATTATCTTCAGCCAGAAGAATTTAACTGTGAATACTATCGTCCGCAGAAGTAGTCATCCAGCGTTTTCGTGCAAGACTAACCGGATCATCAGTCCATTAGGCGGAGGGACGCCCACCACTTCATCTTTCTCATTCTCACCTAAAGGGCCAAAGGGGCATGACATAGTCGATATATTTAAGCCTGTTCGGAAGTAACCGTATGATTGCTCCAGAAAGTTGCGCAGTATCAGCTGAGACCATTCGAATCACGCTGGTATTGTCATTGAGCTCTACCCACAGAGTAGTTTGCAGTAGTTCTTCACTGAAAACATAAATTACAAAACAACAAACATCCCTTGAGATATCAAGCCTGTATTATAGTTGGCAAAAGTTTTTTTAAAGTACCTATTTGAGCTGACACTGGGGCTGGCCACTAGCCCCACAAGGGACCACCCATAAATTACGTCACACGTTAAGAGGGAGGGAGGGGGTCAACGAAAGTGTGACATTATGTGACAAGGGGTAGGAGGAGTCATAAACGTTGTGACGTCACATAATAAATAATAAAAAAATACAAAGTTTTAGAATTTCTGTTTTCATTTATTCAGTTCTGGGCGAAAAATTGCAAAATATGTGACGTCACATATTCATAGTCCTCATTAAATCATTAAAACACAAAAATCATTAAATTCGTAAAACTTCTCGAGGCATCGAAAGAGACACGTGCCCTGTGGGCACGCCATGGATTGTTAACGTTAACCAGCCAATAAGGGAAGTACGATCCTGGAGTTACACCTAGTACATTTATTTTATGCTTCTTATATCCCTCTTTATAGTTTTGTCAGTAACTTACGTTGCATTAAGCATTTCGGCGATCAGTGAGGCAGCTCTATATCCCGTGCGGATGGCCGAGTCGCGTTCGGGAAACGTCTCTGCCTGCAAATACTCCATGAAGCTTCCATTGAACCATTCCTTGGAGTAAACTCCCACCTGCGATAACCAAACGGAAATACTTGACTTACTTCATTGTAAGTTAAGTACAAGTCAAGATAAAAAAGGTTCCATCCAGTGATGTTGTGTTATAAACACGCAGCAACATTATGTATTCTTGCGCTTTATGGCTCAACGTCATTCTAGGCAGCGACGTGTAAAAGACCATTTCCGAGAGTTTAACAGGATGTTCTATTCATGAAACTGAACAACTTTTCGCTATAGTAACCATACTGAATTCGGAAAAGAATGGAATCTTCATACAAATCAATCGGTAAATTAGCCAATTTTGAATGGATAGTAAAATATTTTTCTTGAGAATCCATCTTGGGAAGTTGTTCAGTAAAATACCCCGTTCAAGTTCTCCGTAGTGATCTTTTTACACCCTGTATAATCGATCTTTTGATGAAAGCATATACAAGAAGTATCCTTGTTCAGTCAAGTAAAATGCCTGCAGAAATCGTCATCATCATCAGCCGAAATAGTCCAGTCATCGAGGAGGTTGAGGTATGCATTAACTCCTCTGTCCGTAAAACTTTGTAGTATGATTAAGTAGATTCCATAGATGAGGTGTGACAAGGTATCCCGGAGATGTATGTTTTGGAAGTAGGTATTTTATACCTAAACATGAATATTGCTAATAACTCTTACCGAATAATTTCTCAATCTATTATTCCAACGCGATATGTTAGTGCTAGTTTGATATTATATGTATGTAAAACTGTCCAAAACTTTTCGAACTTTTTAACTTCGATATTTATCAAAATTTGTTATTTTGCTATAATTACCAAGATATAATTTCTCGGTTAATTTTTATTTTTTACTATGGTTTTATACCTCATAAGACTTTTCTATGTGTAAGTATCCAAAACATTTTCCTATAGCAACGTAATGTTATAGTTTCCGTAAAAATGCTCACTGCTCATAATTTCTCAGTCCAGTTTTATTCCTTTAGAAGTCACAATTTACAGAAGTAAACAGTTTTTTAAAACTATCCAATGAAATTTCGGCAAAATAGTAGTTTTAGAATTTCTTTAGATAATACGTTTATTAAACATTTACGGCTCACGGGGCGGCGGCGAACGTAGACGCGATGCGCGCGGCATCCGCTCTATCTATCTATCTATCAGCCGAAAGACGTCCACTGCTGGACAAAGGCCTCCCCCAAGGATTTCCACACCGACCGGTCCTGTGCGGCTCGCATCCAGCTGCTTCCTGCAACCTTTACCAGGTCGTCGGTCCACCGAGTCGGGGGCCTGCCCACACTGCGCCTTCCGGTGCGCGGTCGCCATTCGAGAACTTTACTGCCCCAACGGCCATCCGCTCAAGGTCAGACAATGACGCGATACATACATCTACATTCATTTGAAAAAAATTCGATATACTTTGCTTTGCTAGGAAGGGTGCCGATATTTTTTTACTGTAAAGGATAAAGAGTTTAAATTTTTCCTTGACTATTGAATATGTGTAACTAATATATATATATATTTTGTTTTTTTTTGCATTTTATGTACCGTTCAGTAAAAAATAAAATTTTACTATTGTTCCCCCGTCTGATTTAATTTTCTAAACAAAACGGTATTTTAAATAGTTCTTATATCACTTAGTATTTACATTGTGATAAAAGATTATAACTTAATCCGGTAGTTGACTGCTAGTCATTTTCAGTTACTTTTTTATCAAATGCCCAAGCACTTGACAGAGCACTCACCCGAGCACTTGACCGAGCACTCGACCTAACACTTGACCGAGCACTCGACCGAACACTTGACCGAGCACTCGACCGAGCACTCGCCCGAGCACTTGACCGAGCACTCGACCGAGCACTCGCCCGAGCACTTGACAGAGCACTCGCCCGAACACTTGACCGAGCACTCGCCCGAGCACTTGACCGAGCACTCGCCCGAGCACTTGACCGAGCACTCGACCGAACACTTGACCGAGCACTCGCCCGAGCACTTGACCGAGCACTCGACCGAGCACTCGCCCGAGCACTCGCCCGAGCACTCGCCCGAGCACTTGACCGAGCACTCACCTGAGCACTTGACTGAGCACTCGACCGAACACTTGACCGAGCACTCGCCCAAGCACTTGACCGAGCACTCGACCGAGCACTCGCCCGAGCACTTGACAGAGCATTCGCCCGAGCACTTGACCAAGCACTCGACCGAAAACTCGCCCGAGCACTCACCTAAGCACTTGACCGAGCACTCGCCCCATAACTTGTGCGCTTGCACTCGCCCGAGCACTCGCCCGAGCACTTGACTGAGCACTCGCCCGAGCACTTGTATGACCGGGCAATTGAGAACTTGTCTGAGCACTTGTGCGCTTGTACGTGCACTTGTACGAGCACTTTGCGAGCTTTACTTTTGAAATAGATCTATAATTGTCAACCTGATTTGAGTGTTCGTACAAGTGCTCGTACAATTGCTCCGAAAAGTGCTCGTACAAGAGCACAAGTGCTCGGACAAGCAAGTGCTCGGACAACTGCACCGACAAGTGCTCGTACAAGCGCACAAGTGCTCGGGCGAGTGCTCGGACGAGTGCTCGGTTGAGTGCTCGGACGAGTGCTCGGTCGAGTGCTCGGTCAAGTGCTCGGTCAAGTGCTCAGGCGAGTGCTTGGGTGAGTGCTCGGTCAAGTGCTCGGGCGAGTGCTCAGTCAAGTGCTCAGGCGAGTGCTCGGTCAAGTGCTCGGGCGAGTGCTCGGTCAAGTGTACAAGTGCTCGGACAAGTACTCGGACAAGTGCTCGTACAAGTGCTCAGACAAGTGCTCCTACAAGTGCTCCCAAATGGCTCATTTCTATCCTCAAACCACCCCCTTTATGGGGTCCTTCCATCACCCTCCCCCTCCCTGCGAAGACTGTTACGCGGATATCACACTGAGGCAGAAATCGGACGGGAGCGCGAAGCGATGAATTTCGCATGCGGCAGCGTTCTGGCAAAGTTAAAAACGTGGACCATTTTATTTCAGTAACTTTGCTGCCTTTTGGTGTAATAATGTACTTTGGTACTAACTTGAAAATATACTGGTTTATAAATATGAATAAAAAATCTTTTTAATAGAGCTTTTGTTATTAATTATACAATTATTATTAATTATTTATATTAATAATTACAATTAATAATTCATAAAATTATAAACCTGAAATAAAATATTACAATAATTAGCTATGTTGTTCTAGATCCGTATCCGCATAAAAATCCGCATTGAATATTGCGGATGTCAAAATTTATGCGGAAGCTCCATATTTACGGATGCGGATGCGGATATTAGCAACATCTCTGATTAAAAAGATTTATTTTTGTTTTTATATTATTTTATTGTATTTTTTAGCTTTCGTACTATGGCGCTGACCGCCGCTGTACGTATAATATTTTTTTCATTATTAATAGGTACCTAACAAGTTATTTGATGTTGATGTTTTTGTAATCTATATTTAACAGCCTTTTACTGAGGTTTCTTGTCTGTGGAATACCTAAATACGCGTGAATTTTGTGCAGATCAAACGAATCCAAGCATATTTTTTTGAAACTATTATTATACAAAATAAAGTGCGAAAAGGTCGGAAATGGGTAGCGGCCGGCAAACGGGTCGCGTGACCTTACGTACGTGTGTGACGCTTTATACATATGAGTTTAATGTATCGAAATTTTATTGGATAACCTGAAATACTGTTTACATTTATTATTATGTATCATGTAAATAAATAAAAATGGACTGAGAAATTTTACATAATTAATTATTGCATAAAAACTATTATGCTATGATCTTAAAGGAAAATCTTTTGGATACTTATACAAAAAGATGTCCAGTAAGATATTAAAGTATACTGAAAAATAAAAATTAACCGAGAAATTATTCATCGGAAGTAAAATCGAAAAATCAAGTTTTGCTTAACTTAAGCGTCACAAACGTCGAAAAAGTTTTGGATACTATTACATACGCGTGCCATTAAGTTACTACTAACGAATAGTACAGAAATATTCGATCGAGCAATTATCCACCGAATTTTAAATGCAATTTTCATGTTTAGGTATAAAACACCTACTTCCAGCCACAAAATCTGTTGGCTTCTTTGTCATCTTCCATCTATACACTATCCTTCACAATCGTGCAAAGTTTCATTGACAGAGAAATTAATGTTGGGGTCTCCATACAAAGAAACTCCTCGATGACTGGGCTAAAAGACGTCAACTGCTGAACAAAAGCCGCCCCCAAGGATTTCCACAGAGCCTGCTCCTGAACTGCCCGCATCCAACGGCTTCCCACAACATTTACTAGGTCATCGGTCCACCGAGTGGGAGGCCTGCTTACACTGCGTAGAAAAGCACTACCCCATCTCTTCCCGAGGGTGCCGTAAGAGGCGACTAGGGATCCATAAACCGGAGGATGGGCAGCATTCCGCGTTCTGTTACGCTAAACTTCGATCGCCAACCCGTCTGCCAAGGGTGGCAATTACGGTAATACCTCCCAAAAAATGCCTGCAAGAAGCTGCAGCACAATTGCTGTAAATATTAAAATTACATCGAAATTATTGAACAGTGTTCTCCCCAATTTATATTTTGGCTCGCAATTAAATATGCATTCTTATGGCGTTCTGCGTATGAGTTCATACGAATTCCGATCCAAGGGGCCCGGGTTCACTACTGACGAAATGATATATTTATTGCATAAAATATATTTACAGACCAAGCTTGCATGTGGCCTCATACTAGGCTAGGCCTTTATCTTATCTTTCTACCTACCGGACTGACAATTTTCAAGGGATACTTCGTCAAATTCTGTCTCCGTAGAATTCTTTCACGTTCCTTCAGTAGCTGGAGGCCATGCTCATGCGACCAGACTGCCCAGGTGTGATTAGAAAGATCATCTCGTGGATGGAAATAGATGTCTTGGAGATTTACCGGATCTGTATGCACTACTTGGTTTATGAGTGCTTTATCTGTTGAACATTTTTGAGGAAAATAGATATCAACGTTTCTTGCAAAGAACATACATTTATCAAGAAATTAGTCAACATTAAATGTATTCAAAGATTTGAATAGGAATACAGTACAAATAAAAAAGTAAAATAATCATATGTTCCGTTAAAGTGGAAAAATAATTATTTTTCCTGTCGAATAAAGGTCCCTCGGAGAAATTTAATTCGGGGGTAATTCAGAGTCGTATTTAACAAGCCATTGAAGCAAGCATGAACTAATTAAGACCTTCTCAAATGTTAGAGTCATCCAAATTTCATACTGCTGAAGATACTTACACGAACAAATGATTTCAAAGAATATTAATTCTAAGAATATAATCCAAAATGTAATTCTGAACCTTCCTCACTATTATACATTAGTCTTACTTACCTATGTCACCATAACTGAGAGATCTCAAAATCTCTGACTTTTCTTGTAATTTGATCCAAGCCATATCAACATCATAGCGTAGTTTATCAAAGTCTGGTAGGCTTTCTGCTAATATCAGCCACTTGTATCTCACTGAAAAATATTCTGGGTGGATCTGAAAAAAGGTACATTTTATTCAAATACATCGTTCATCTTTAGGAGGGATAATTTCACTTCAATTAACCCAGACCGCTTCGCTACTCTTTGATAAATTTTGCCCCTACCGACCGCCAGCTAACGTCGGCTCCAGCCGACATAAATGTATGAAAACCTCAAACCCTGGCGCCTGTGGACCTAAACCGGCTGTCGGCTTAGTCGTCAAAGGGTTAATGCGAGTATGATCTAACCTTCCGGAGCTGTGGGAAGAGAACTGTACAACTTTCCATACAAATCGATCGTCGTGTTGACCATTTTTGTATGAAGAGTCCAAATTTTTTTGTCATTTATTTAAAAAGTTGGTGTAGTAGCTGAAACTATTTAAACCAGGCCTTCTGCTCATGAAATTGTCTACTCATGAAATTGAATTTTCCTCATTAGAACGTCATAGTCAATTCGTAATAAAGGACCTTCGTCACTTGATTTGGCCGATCAGGTTAATCGACATTTTATAAAAGTTAAAATATTTATTCACGAACTGGATATCTTTGGAAAAGTTGCTCTATTTCATGAGAAGAAGCTTCAGTTTAAGTAGTTTCAGCTGATTGTAGAAGATTAAACGTTCTCCTTTTCAAAAACTCTTTCGATTTAGAAAACCGTATGTAAGTAATATGTAGTTTTTTGAAGAAAAAAAAAAGAAAAATTTTCATTTGAACGTTGAATCTTTAGAATATTATACAAATAGATATAATTTAGAAGTTTGCCCTCCTTAGAAAGTATAGCTACCGCTAAATAGATGGCGACTTTTAAACACATCCCAAGTAGCACATCAGCTGCATAAGAGCTAAATTTTCAGCTACATGTCAGCTATTAAACAGCAATAAGCTTGACAATGGCTGCATAAGAGTTTGAGGAAACGCTAAAGGCTTGTTAAGGGCTGTAACAGAGAAAGAAAAAACACTAGAAGCAATTTAACGGCAAGTTCGAACACTCTAGTACAGCTTTTGTCGTAAATTCAGCTCTTATGCAGCTGATGTGCTACGGCTAAGGAATTTCTTAATTAAGTACAAATGTTTTATCAATGTTTATTCTGTATATTCATTTTTTGTATGCTATTATTTCATGGCTGAGCTTGGCGTTTTTTAGGGTTCCGTAGCCAAATGGCAAAAAACGGAACCCTTATGGATTCGTCATGTCTGTCTGTCTGTCTGTCTGTCTGTCTGTCTGTCTGTCTGTCTGTCTGTCTGTCTGTCTGTCTCTCTGTCTGTCCGTCCGTATGTCACAGCCACTTTTTTCCGAAACCGTAAGAACTATACTGTTGAAACTTGGTAAGTAGATGTATTCTGTAAACCGCATTAAGATTTTCACACAAAATTAGAAAAAAAAACAAAAAATTTTGGGGGTTCCTCATACTTAGAACTGAAACTCAAAAAATTTTTTTTCATCAAACCCATACGTATGGGGTATCTATGGATAGGTCTTCAAAAATGATATTGAGGTTTCTAATATATATTTTTTGTAAACCGAATAGTTTGTGCGAGAGACACTTCCAAAGTGGTAAAATGTGTGTCCCCCTCCCTGTAACTTCTAAAATAAGAGAATGATAAAACTAGAAAAAATATATGATGTACATTACTATGCAAACTTCCACCGAAAATTGGTTTGAACGAGATCTAGTAAGTAGTTTTTTTCTATTCTATTTTTCCAGTTGGCATTCCACATCTCATTCCGAGCGTGATTTTGCCAATGTCTAGTGAAAAATGGGAGAATCTTCAATAAAAAAAAAATGGCGAAACGCCAATGTCAAGTGAAAGTGACGGCTCTAAGGGTGATGGGCACTTAAAGACGCTCCACGTGATGGTTTGCTGCTGGAACTCGGAAAACGGAGCTGTCTCCTGAGTTAATCCTCTTCTTATTATCGCTTATCTCAAATCGGGATCACAGCTATTTCTCCATCACAAAAATAACGTTGAAACTATTCTAAAACGGTAATAATTGTAAAATTAACTTAACAGACGTGTGCTCGGTACAAGTCCCGGCAACCAACCATCGAATTAAATGTCTATTAATCAACTCGTAGTTATTTTTAATACGTCATAAATGGTAAACCGCAAATTACCTTTCATTCAATCAACTCAAATATAAAAAATATAGAGTTCAAGACATGTGTGATTATGAATTTATACGGAACCCTCGGTGCGCGAGTCCGACTCGCACTTGGCTGGTTTTTTATATATTTTTATAACATCATTATTACTCGTACTAGAATATGTACCCAACCCAGTTCAAAGACAAATAAATATATTCTGATTCTGATTCTGCAATGTGTGACTGCAGAGATTGACATCTCTACAGTACTAACCTTCTTTAGGCCATGTCCTTGTTGGTCTACAAACAAAACTCCTTGAACCCCGTGATGCCTTACTCTATGAAGTACACCGGGGTCACAAGATACGGTGACAATAGCGCCGTGCTTAGACATCTGACGAGTGAATCTGACAGCATCTGAAGTATTTTTAATATAATTTTGAGTCTGTAGCAAAGTGGTTATAGCTCGTCCCTGCTGATCTGCTGATCCTACGGTCATGTGTTCGATCGAACACAGGGCAAACATTCGACTGTTCTTTTCGATTTATGTTAACAGTGGTTTCTATTGAATAAAATACCTTACAGTCACATACCATTCAGTTGCCAACGATAATATCTTATACATATATTAATGTTACACAACGAACTCACACCTACTTCAGGGTTCTTCTGAAATACCTAAGAAAATTTTGGGGCTTCTCATTTAACTGATTAAGCTGGTCAACTTTCCCCAGGAAGCCATGAAGCCTAATTCACAAATCAAATTTTGCAGTTCTCACTGATTTATCAGCTGATTGTGGAAAATCCAAAATTCTTTGCAAATTAAGCATTTTTTAATTAAAGTTGTTTAGACTCATGAGTTTTTTCAGGTATTCATAAAGCCGTAGTAGAGCAAGAAAAATAACCTTTACATCAAGAAAGTTTTATTTTAAAAGTGGATGTTTCATTAATGTCTTTTTTGGGATATTTTTTTTTGTAATTTTTTTTATTTTATCTAAAGACCAATCTGAGCGATGCATTCCAAGCTAAATAAGGTATTAAAATGTATAAAAAAAATACAAAGTAAAAATTTTCACCGTTAGCACTCCATTCACATGTAAGTACAATAATACTTGCGACTATTTTGTGCTTGAAGAAATCTATAATAGCCGGTATAAGCATTTTGTGTCGCTTACTTCACCATAAACACAGACTGTGATTTGATTCAAAGTGCCTGCCGTTTTAAAGCTCTAAATTTTCACGTTTTCACGTTTATTGTGGATCCTATCATTTTAGATGCATGTATAAGAAATGAAGCCGTGGAAAACGATTTGGGCGGTAACCTTATAAATTACAGCTTTCATGACAACGGACAAGCACTTTCATATAATTGAAGACATAACAGAAACACAGAACTATTTTATTTACTTATTTTATTCAACTAGTAGTATCAGTATAAGTTAGTACCTTATTTTAGGCACATTAAAACTAAATTGTGAATAATACATCGTAAAAATAAATACAATAGCTAATTAAAGTTAACAAGTGTTGATCGAAGTAAACTGCCTTTTCGTCTCTTTGGCACTTTCCTGATGATGATTGAAAGAAAACCTAAAGGAGTTTGTAAAGAAATAGTTTTCTAATGGTAATAACAAGGTGGAGGTGGGGCATATCCACAGCCACAACTTGGAGGGGGAAGCGGTAAAGGCTTCGGTTCCAGTGTAACTGGAACGGGTGGTGGCACCATAAATGCTGTCATGGGGATGCCTGGTGGAGGTGCGGGGGCACAGGGTGGCGCTGGTGGTGGTGGAGGTACCAAGGAGATTACCAAAGGAGATGGTAATGCTGGCGGTGCCGGTGGTAAATATGGAGCCGGCATAATTAAAGGAGCTGGAGGAGGTGCGGGTAAGTATAAAGGCGCTGGTGGTGGTGGTAACATCAGAGGTGCGGGTGCAGGTGCCGGACATAAGAATGGCGCCGGCGGTGGAGCTGGTAGGAACATTGGAGCTGGAGGAGGAGGAGCAAACATTAGAGGAGCCGGAGCTGGTGCTGGTAACATTAATGGTGCTGGAGGGGGTGCTGGTAAGCAGAGAGGGGCTGAAGGTGCAGGAAGGAATATAGGTGCCGGTAGTGGAGTCGGTGGGGGCGCTAACATCAGCGTCGGGGCGGCACATGGTGGAGGGGCACAAGCAGGTGCAGGCGGCGCCGCTGGCATCAACATAATCGTTGGTGGGGGCAGAAGTGGTTCATCTAATGCGCATGGTAGTTTCTTCTCAAGGGTTGGTTTCAATAAACTGTAAAAATAAAAATAAATAAATAGGCTTGCTTTGTTTTTCTTAGAAGGAGTAAACTGACATTGTCAAGAAGTGTTGAAAAGTTCACATCTAGTGATTGTAGTTGATCACGGATTCCTATGTTGTACGTACATTTTTTGGCGATAGTTAAGTTGATTTTTATTTTTCATGTTTACTTTTAAATGTATGTCATAAAATATGTCACTCAATAATCGACAACGCTGAACACGTTAAAAACCGACTTTATTCGTAACAGCTGCAATTTTGCTATGTTTTTTGTTTTTGTTGATTTTTTCAAAAAGCGCTTAATTAATTTAGATAAAATTTATATGGGACCACCTCTGAAGTATTACCTATCAAACCAAAAAAAGAATCATCAAAATCGATTCATAATTGGCGGAGTAATCGCGTAATATACATACAAAAAAAAAACAACATACAGTCGAATTAAGAACCTCCTCCCTTTTTGAAGTCGGTTAAAAAGTTTGAGGGCTGTTAAGTTAAAAAACACAAAAAAATCCAATAAACTTGAAGTTGTCTGTATATAGCGGAATTTTTCAACAATAAGAATCTTGATGCAGTTGTTGACAGTAACAACATTCTGAGATATTTATAAATTGAGCAAACATTGTCAACACTGCTTATGTTACTTTACTCCGTTTAGAAAAAAGAAGCACAGATTATTTAAACCGTAGCCAATAAACATTATATAAAAGAAAGAGCATTATATAATAGTACGCAAATGCCAACTTACGCAGCAAGAATTCCTTTTTTACATTCCTTCAACTCCTTGAGTGCCTCCATCTGAAACGAAAACAAAAACATAAATGTATGATATCCATTTGATATTAAGTGCACCTTTGCTTTAAAGGTAACAAAAGGCGTTTGAAACATATCGGCTTCGAAGTCATTAAACTTTTAAAACATTCCTAACACTGGCGCCTTGATAGAGTATAAACTACAAGTTCATAATAAAATCTTGTAATTAGAACTCACCAAGCATAATCCCTTTTCACTACAGGCCATTGCATAACTGGAAGTGTACGTATAGACAATAAGGGCGATCCCGAGGGAGGACCAAAGCGTTTTGTGTCCCCCCATCATTGTGTACCTAACAAGCCCAATCAATAAACAACAATGTAAAAAGAAAATCCTACTAAACCTTTTTAAACAGAAGTTGACGAAACCTCATTTGTATCAGACAGACGTGATTTTCGTAATTTGATAGATAATACTGATGTATTTTCAAATAATTATAAACTTTCTTTCTTTGTATTTTAAGTCTATGATAAAATAAACGTGACGATAAAAGGTGGAAGTTAGAAAATACGTAATAATAGGTAATCGATGTAAAGTTAAGAAATAATCGTTTTATCTATCGTAAATTTATACTGAGTATAAATCATAGTGTTAACAGGTTGTTTAAAAGTTGATAGACTTAAGTGAGGTAATATTTAGGAATTCGCATTAGATTGTCCGTTTTTATTTGTTTCATAAAAATATCACAATGATCAGCATTTTATACATGAGAACGAAAAGTATTTGAATATAAGTAAGTATTGCAATGCCAACATTTTGTAGCAACTGTAAAAATAGCATACTTGAGTCGATACATCGTCACCTGAGTGCTTATTTGTCCAATCGACCATTTTAACGAAAATTACTTTTAAATGCAGTTATTATAAGGTTTAAATTTCCCGTCGATTGGTGTATGATTCTTATAATTTAGACCTTGAGAACATTAAAAATAAGGACATCATTTTTTTCGAAAACCAAACACAGTTGTACAATATTTAGTACTTGTATCTATAACAAACGTGTATCTGAATATCCGTTTACGAGCTTGAGTGTTCTATCTCCATACAAGTAGCCAATCACAACGGAGAATTCGGATGACGTTGTGCGGCGCCATTTTGTTTCGGACTGCCAAAACTAAAAACTAAGAAAGCGTTCCAAATTAGTTTCGTTAGAGTAATTTTCACTCTGACAGCAGGATAGCATATTATATTTTTTTGAAGTGTGAAAGGGACAAACTCTTGTCAGGTGAATCTTAACTTGGTTATGGAACGACTTCTAAAACGCGTTGTCTGCGAAAAATATTTTAATTTATGCATTAAATGTTGATATTTTGTGAAGAAAACATCATTAGACATGTCTAAAACGCCTTATTAATGAATAATATCGTCTGCATGGTGAAAAGAGATAGTTAAGTTACATTGTCGTTGGTTTTGTTATCTTCATGCCTCATTACTTTACCATATAGGGTGTCCGAAATTCTGCTTCACACAAAACATAAAAATCGTCATGGATACCTGTTTTTTCGGGTTTTTGCTTTACTCACTTAAGGCACATCACTTGTTTCATTTTTGATATAGGTACATAGTAGGGATGTTGCGGATGCAAATTTTTTGGAATATCCGCGGATGCGGATGCGGATATTTAAACGCTCACATTCGCGGATTCGGATGCGGATCTTAAGATTTATTAACGAAAATTTATATGGGTGCGCATAAAAAATACTTATTCCTAACATTTTTATTAAATCATTAAACACTCAGTAATTAAAGTAAAAAATTGGTTCATTATATTTAATAAAAGCGGCAAAGTGCGAGTCGGACTCGCCCATGAAGGGTTCCGTAGCAGCAAGTAACATAATATAAAAGTTTTTGTAGTTCGTTGTAACTTGAATGAAAGGTAAATTGCGGTTTACGATTTATGACGTAAGTATTAAAAAAAAACTACTTACTAGATATCGTTCAAACCAATTTTCGGTGGAAGTTTGCATGGTAATGTACATCATATATTTTTTTTAGTTTTATCATTCTCTTATTTTAGAAGTTACGGGGGGGAGACACACATTTTAAAACTTTGGAAGTGTCTCTCGCGCAAACTATTCAGTTTAGAAGAAAATGATATTAGAAATCTCAATATCATTTTTGAAGACCTATCCATAGATACCCCACACGTATGGGTTTGATGAAAAAAAAATTTTTGAGTTTCAGTTCTAAGTATGGGGAACCCCCAAAATTTATTGTTTTTTTTCTATTTGCGTGTGAAAATCTTAATGCGGTTTACAAAATACATCTACTTACCAAGTTTCAACAGTATAGTTCTTATAGTTTCGGAAAAAAAGTGGCTGTGACATACGGACAGACAGACAGACAGACAGACATGACGAATCCATAAGGGTTCCGTTTTTTGCCATTTGGCTACGGAACTCTAAAAAGTAGCCGAAATCTAGGCTCCTATTGTTCAATGGGCACGTGCTTACAGCACTCGCCGGCCCCGCCCAATTTATTTCTTGTCGCGACCTGTAGTGGTACAGATACGTAATAATTATCTACGAGTAGGTCATTTCAATTGTCATAGCGGGATTCTACTTGAGAGTTAAGAATAAGGGTTGTTGTAATGTGAATCCCATTGTTGACTGATTTTTCCTCTAACCTACAGTATGAATGAAGTACTTTGGCACTTACTTGAAAATAATAGTGATAACTAAAATTTTATAAAAAAAATTAAAAATCTTATTTATATATTTTTTGTAGTTTTTGTTATTAATTTTGGATGTTTAAAACTTCAAAATTTATAAAATTAAACTCCTTAAACAAAATATTAAAATTATTAGCTAAGCTGCCCTACATCCGCATACGCATGAATATTCCTATTAAATATTGCTGATGCGGATGTCAAAATTGATGCGGAAGTTCCGCATTCGCGGATGTGAGCTTTAAATATCCGCATCCGCGGATTCCAAAAAATTTTCATCCGCAATATCCCTGATAACTAGGAAAACAAGTGTATAGCAACTTTTTTTAAATGAAATGTGTACCTATTACAATTAGTGGTCATAATTTAGATTACACTTTTACATCATCTGTATATGTCTCTTAGGATAATCAAGTTCTTATTGCATTCGACTGCAAATTGTTCAATGTCCATCCCATGAATGTCCAATCTCCATAGTCAAAATGGTTTCAGTGCTTTATTGTTAAACATCCATATTAAAACTGTGAAAATAAGTCTCATCTTTTATTATTTATTTTATTTTTTTAAATGTTTAATTTCACCACTAATATAATTACCTATTGAACACGCAATCTGTATGAAATCATTTGATTAACGTGAACTAATCAGTAAAAACTTTGTTGTGTAAAGTGTTGATTATGGACATTGAACAAATAAGCACTCAGGTGACGACATATCAAATGAGCTTAAGTCCACCACTGCTATAAGGTTCACTTTTAAAATTAAAGTTGACCAGCTCACTTCAAAGTCAATAAGAGCTGGTAAACTTTAATTTTAAAAGTTAACCTCATAGCAGTGGTGGACTTAAACTCATCTGATATGTATCGACTCACTTAAACTCTAGGCATGATGACTAACATACATCAAATACAATATCACTAACTGAATTATGCTATACTTTTTAAACTAACTAATTTATAAAAAAAATACTTTCGATCTAAGAACACATTAAGGACATTAAAAAGAATCTGAAGACATTTTGTACTCCAAAATGCATAAATTTAACGTTAGAAACATAAGCAGCAATGTAAAGTGCCCGCCTTGAAAGTTTCAACGATTTTCATATTCCAAGGTGTGCCAGCCTGCACCTGCCTGAACTAGTCAGAGAAAAGGGAAATACCTCTTACTCTCGAGAAAAAGTTTGTTTTATTTTATGGCAAAGGTGGCAAACGAGCAGACGGATCACTTGATTTTAAGCGATTACCGCCGCCCATAGACCGGAAGACCGCAACACCAGCAGAGGAGTCACAAGTGCGTTGCCGTCCTTTAGACTTAATGTTCAGTACGGGGGCAGTCAGATAAAAATGTTATTATATCAGTCGCCCAGTGAAAATCGCGGACAGATAATAATCATATACCTATATTAATAAAACTTTGTTTGTGTTTCAATACTGCGCAACGTTTAATCGGATTTAAATTAAACAATAGGGATGATAACATTTATTGAGCGTTGCTGGTTTGTCCATAATTTATATAAAACGGTGTAACAAGTTACCAAAGTTAAATTTAAAGTCTGTCAAGTAATCGCATTATGTTTGCACAGTGGAATATTGTTTTGTTTTCTTTGTTTTTGTTTGTAAGTATTGAAAATAAATACTTTCTGTACGTCAGAGTTAATCGAAGCGATTTTTTCTTGCACCATTTTAATATACGAATTCATAGATATTTAATTCACATCAATATTTAAAGACCGTGTGTAATGTAAATAAATTTCATATATTCTAAGAAAGTGAAGATATTTTTCACAAAGATTTCTAGTGCACGCTTAGATTAGTAATAGAAAGTTAGTCACCTGAGTTTGAATAATACAACTACGCTACGTAAACGTAAAAAAAACAAATCAAATCAAATCAAGAATATTTTTATTCGAAGAAGGTAACACTGTAAACTTTTCAAAGGAATTTTTTTTAGTCCACCTAATACGAAGTCCCTATCACTTGGAATTCGATCGGTAATGCAGATAATTATGGTAAAATAAGTCACACATATCCATAAGCTAGTTATTTTTTGACCAGCGCAGCGTTGGTCGAAGAAGCTGAACTATAAGCAAGGTAATCCACCATTAGGATTGTTAAAATTACTTGAGAGAAGAGGGTAAGGAAGCATGGAGGCAAGGAGCAAGGCGTGTGAGAAAAGTGTGTAAGGGAAGCGAGAGTCTCTTCGTAAGTAGAATCTAGGAATTAGAATAACTAAACGCACTTCCCTAGACGCGTACATCGACAGTTTTGATGTAAAGATTTACACCGTTTTACAGCTCCTCTGCGTTTCCACTGTTTCTCTGGTGGAAAGTCTCCCTAAACTTCAAAACGAACTCTTTTCGCTATACTTTATAGAACTTCAATAAAAAACCTACCAAAGTTTTCTATATTAAAGCTGCTTTTCCACCGGCGGCGAGGCGAGGGGAGGAGTGGAGTGAAGATAATTGAAATCTCTTAGAAGAGGACTACTTCCACCGAAGATGTGCGAGAAGATAATTTATTTTTTCTCATACAATTTAAATTCTCTTCCCTCCTCGCCTCGCCGGTGGAAAATCAGCTTTACCTAAGGTATGATATTATTTTCAGATTCAACACTCTCGAAGTTTAAACCTTGGACTCATATCAGGTGACCTCAAGCGTAGTTCCAGTCCGCTAAGCATCAAGAAGATCTCCCACCATTCGCCAATCTTCATCAACATCAATCCAAAGTCAATCTTCGACAAACCATCGATAACCCTTCCAAAATTACCATCAAAGCCACCTCCTTCTTTAGACTTGTTTTCAACAAAATTGCCACTAGTGAAACCAAAATTGGATTTATTAAAACCAAAATTACCTAAATTAAAGTCATTACCTTTACTAGCTTCACCACGTATTCCTAAAATACCATTTATCCCCTTCTTACCACCACTATTACCTTTAATACCACGATTACCACTCTTACCATTATTACCTATACCAAAATTACCATTATTACCTTTGATACCATCATTGAGACCTTTGAAAATTTCATCCCTTGGTAAAAAGTCTTTGTTACAAAAAGCTTTAGGTTCAGAATCAAGTCCAGTTACTCTTCTGCCTCCACCAGCTCTTAGGAAGAAGGAGAATATTCTGGAAATGTTTTCAGAATTGAAGGCCAGAGGCTCGTTGACTACAGCAGAGTTTCTTAAATTTAAGAGATTATTGTTAAAGTAGTATTATCTATAAAAAATATTCTCTGTGATATGTTTATTTTGTATTTTTCAATACTGTTATTCTATTTAGGATACTTATTTATCTTAGTTTTTTTATCGTAAAATACAGTGTATAAAAAGTTCGATTCCCACTTGTCGAAATCGTAAAAGTATTATTGTAAAAGTATACAATGCCACGTCAAAAGGAAATAAAATAACATTTAAAAAAAGTTTATTTATTATTATTTTTTAAATAAAATATAGGTACAAAAATTAAAGTACTAACGCATTCTGTTGTTTTGTTATGTATAGAAACATTCATAGCTCAGATTCAAATATTAAGCTGTTTTCTTAATTTATCAAAACTTAGCTTATAGTCTTTACTGCTATCCATGAAAGTGTTGAAGCCTTTCACAACTGCGTCTTTCATTTTGTTGAAGTATTTCATTATGGAGTACCCCAGGGGCCTGTCCTCGGCCCGGCAAGTGAAACACTCGCTGATACTGCGCGGGTGGAGACGGGACCGCATTAGTAGAAAGCTGGCCTGTAAGGAATAAGTAAAGAATCTGAGTTTATCAATTCTATACCATCATAAAATAAATAACATGGAATAAAAAAGCACGAAAGTAGAATATAATCATCGTCATCAATGCTGAACAAACCCAAGGATTTCCAAGCCGACAGGTCTTGCACTGCAAGAATCGAGCGGGTTCCGGAAACAGGAAATACAATAATACGATTACAAAAATAAAGGGAAAAATTGAACTTGTTTAATTAAGTTCAGTGCCTATAAAAAATCAAATCAAATTAAATACTCTTTATTGTCATACAAGAAACATAAAAACATATTACAACTAAAAAAAGAAACAAATCGACAACCTGTGCAGTCTTATCGCTAAAAGCTTCTAAATAAATATACTTGATGCATTAAATATTGTTCTAAAACAGAAAAACAATAAGAAAGATATGAATACAATAGGCGACCTTATTGCTTGTAAGCAATTTCTGTCTTCCAACCTATGGGGTACTGCCATAAGTGGTTCTTCAATTTTACAGTGTGTGACAGAAAGATGTAGGACCCATTAAATGGTCTTCTAGTCTTTATATTGTATTAAACAATTAATTTCAACGACTTTGTCAAAGTCGCAAAAATTTTCTTGTTGTATAAATGGACCATCTGATTAATTAAATTTATCTGCCCGCGTGAAACTTTAACTCCGAATTTTATTAAATCTTTTTGTTACACCCTGTTATATGCATCTTCTTCTTATCGTGTAGCACAATTAACCGTGCATCCCCAAGGTTAATTAAAATACCTAACTGAATTAAAATAAATTAATTAATTTAAATAAATATCTAACCGCCTCCGTAGCCTAGTGGCTTGTCCGCTCGCTTGACATCAGTAGGTCGCGGGTTCAATTCCCGGCGGGGTCTATCTTTGTAGGAATCGGTTTGGTTGGTGGTAGGGCATTTTCTGAGCGCGCCTGGCTAGCTACCACCATCTTATCTAAGTCTTGCCGCCAAAATATCAATGTTAACAGCATTGATGTGTTCCGGCATTAAGATAAGATAGCCAGTTCTTGGTAAGCCCGCTTCCATCTTTGGCATCATCAACACTTATTATCAGGTGAGATGATGCCAAAGGCTTACCAATTGACGGTAAAAAAATACATAAAAAAATAGATATTAAATACCCAGACACAGAGAACATAAATCTATACGTCACATAAATGTTTGCCCTGAGTGGAAATCGAATCTGCGACCCTCGGCGTTGAAACCAGGAACGCTAACCACTACACCACGGAGTAAGGCAGCATATCAGTAACTCGACTTGTGAAAATTTCTAGCTAGTTAAAAATATGTTACCAATAATGAATAAAAACTCCTACCTCTACTTCCGCTGCGAGAACTATTGCTAACACAACTAGAATCGGCCCCAGATTTTCTAACTTCATTCTCGAAGTAGAACTTAGCAATGAGGTATAATACTACACTGGTCGCATAACAACTGTTCACTAACCACTGCATCGTATTTCTCCAACAAATATGTTCATCTGATGTTAAAATTATCTTAAAACCAGATAAAATTGAGACGAACGAACCCCACATCACGTACGAAGATAAGGCCGTAGCAATCAATGATGAATCTCTTTGTGTATCAATAAAACGCACGTAAATATTATAATGATTCTTACTCAATTTTTAAGTAAGAAATTTAAACAAGAATAGAATTTCCGATAACTTGACTGCTTATAAAATGTATCTTACATGTCAATCTGTGGATCAAGACGTATTTAACGATACCCCACAGTCTAAAAGAAATCAAGGAAACTTGCTATAATGTAACACGAAAAATATTACCGTCGTGGTTAAGAGTTTAGTCGGGTAAAAAATTCAACAGCCTATACAAGTAAGTTATAAGTATAGAAAGGGGTGAAGTATAGTATCAAGAATAGCATCTACCATTAACCGTTTTATAACGACAAAAATGTTCCCTGAAATTAAAGTAAGTACCAAATAGGATAAGTGATAAAATATTTACGTAGGCAAAATATCATAAGTTAAGTCCCTTGATACCGATAGCAATCTATTTTATCTTCAGACAATAAGGCACACAAGTTTACACAAGAGGTAGCTTTATACAAACTTATTTATGCTGACACTAAAAACTTAATTTAATTGCCAATATTTCGCGACCAATATTCCCTTGACACAGACAAAGACGTGGTATTGCACAATGTCACAAATAAAACAAAACACGAACTACACAAAGTTATTCGGAACATATCGTACAAAAATGCTGACTTGGAATCTTCAGATGCATTGTACGTGATAATGAAGTCAGCAGTAGTGTCAGTGATCGCGAAAATGCAAGTATCTTACGATGCTGCGTTACATTTTAGTTGTGGTTGCTGTAATACTGGTCAGTAAACATATCAAAATTCGTGCAATCTACAAATCTCTGACTCAGAACACAGATTTACTATTATTGACAGGAGTAAAATGTTGACACGATGTTGTTCTGGTATTTTTGCCTTGACAAACGAAAATGTGTAAATATTATATTTATTTTGTATTCGTCTTGGATCAATCATAAGGAGTGATTATTGTGGTTGGCGGAAATTGAATAAAAAAAAATTCTGTCGTGATTTCAGGTTACAAGAAATGTTGTGAAAGCACTTCCAATAACCCTAACCATTGATTGTTCATCTGGATTTATGGTAAGTTGAAATAAAATTCTCAGAAATATGTTATAATTTTTTTTAACCGACTTCAAAAAAGGAGAAGGTTCTCAATTCGTCGGAATCTGTTTTTAGGGTTCCGTAGCCAAATGGCAAAAAACGGAACCCTTATGGATTCGTCATGTCTGTCTGTCTGTCTGTCTGTCCGTATGTCACAGCCACTTTTTTTCTGAAACTATAAGAACTATACTGTTGAAACTTGGTAAGTAGATGTATTTTGTGAACCGCATTAAGATTTTCACACAAAAATAGAAAAAAAACAATAAATTTTGGGGGCTCCCCATACTTAGAACTGAAACTCAAAAAAATTTTTTTCATCAAACCCATACGTGTGGGGTATCTATGGATAGGTCTTCAAAAATGATATTGAGGTTTTTAATATCATTTTCTTCTAAACTGAATAGTTTGCGCGAGAGACACTTCCAAAGTTGTAAAATGTGTGTCCCCCCCCCGTAACTTCTTAAATAAGAGAATGATAAAACTAAAAAAAATATATGATGTACATTACCATGCAAACTTCCACTGAAAATTGGTTTGAACGATATCTAGTAAGTAGTTTTTTTTTAATACGTCTTAAATCGTAAACCGCAATTTACCTTTCATTCAAGTTACAACGAACTACAAAAACTTTTATATTATGTTACTTGCTGCTACGGAACCCTTCATGGGCGAGTCCGACTCGCACTTGGCCGCTTTTTTTTATGTATGTTCACCGCTTACTTGAAGATGCCTGAACCGATTTGGAAAATTCTTTTTTTTTTTATTTAAAAGGGTATACTTCCCACATGGTCCTATATAAATTTTATCGAAATCGATTTAGCAGTTTTTGAAAAATCCATCAAAAAAAACATAGCATAATTGGAGTTGTTACGATTGAAGTCTGTTGTTTTTAATGTATTCAACGTCGCGCATTATCTGTTTCAATTCGGTAATAAAAAATCGAAGTAAACGTATATGGATTTCATTGAAGTTTGTTTTTATACTGAAAATCTTTATATAATACTAGCTTACGCCCGCGACTTCGTCCCCGTGGAATTCAGAATTGTGTCCGAGTGAAAGAAAATATTAAGATAGTGGCGAAGTGGACATTTTGAGTTTTTAAGCATTCCTACGGGAACCCTTAAGTTTTCCGAGATAAAAAGTATGTGTTAGCCGAGTGCTTTATCGATCTATCTACCAAATTTTATTTCAATCCGTTCAGTAGTTTCGGCGTGAAAGCGGAACAAACAAACAAACTAATAAACAAACAAACATCCATACTTTCGCATTTATAATATTAGTGATAGTGATGATATTAGTGATGATGACTAGTGATGAATTAGTGAATGAATAGTGAGATTCTGACGATCTTTTCAAATTCATTATAAGTACAATATGTAGGTAACTATGATTAAGATGTTTGATAGTACATAATTAAATGAGTTTTAGATGGTAGGAGCCTGATAGGTGGTAGGTAGGATATTTGGTAGACTTGCTTACCTATTTCGCTTTTTTTTTTATTGTACGATAGTTTTATGTTTAAACAGCAATAACGATTGAAGGAGAATCATAAGAGCCATATTCCGGAGTTGTATCTACAAATCTTTATTGGTTTTTGGATTAGATGGGACATGAATTTTGGTTATCATATTTGATATCACATAATTGTGATCTAACCATCATCTAACACATTTTATCTACTAAAGCTCTTTATATTTTTGTAAACGAATGCAATTTTTTTTTATTACAGAGTCCAATACAAAGACATAAGCTGCCCGATTCTAAAAAGGCAGATTTAGACGTGAGACCGATTTGTGACTTCATCCACCAAGCGTTACCTAAAGCAGTCGAAGATGGTCATTTCATTGCCGACGACCAGAAAGGCTTCAGTAACGACCAGATTGAATACGCAGTTCCTCCACCCAGAGCTGTGATCCCTAAATTTGGGTTCCTAAAATGGAGACCACCTAAAGTTGCAGTTCCAAAATTCAAAGTTCCCAGACTGAAGTCGTCTAAAGGACCAGCTGCCCCTAGACTTGGATCAACCTCTACATCTATCATGACAATACCGTCCTTCAGAGAAACAGTGGCGCAGGAGTCTAGTGCCGAAAGAATGGAGAAGTTCAAGAAAGGGGTGCAGAAGATGCTTCATGTTGTCAAAGTTTTGGGTCAAATTGACCAGTACATCTCTGAAAGGACGAGAATAATAGTGGATAAGTTGTCAAAGACGTTTGCTGACTAGTTTTAATGGACATTTCACGTGATTATTTTTTATGTGTAAAATAAGTAGTTGTAAGGGCTGAGCGTACCTTCTTTAGGTTATAGTGATAAAATATTATATTATCTGAAAAAAAAAAACAGTAAAAATCTGAAAAAAAAACTGATAGTGATGATGAACTTGAAAATAAATTTTGTTTTTTTCTGTGTTCTTCCTAAATTTTATGCTGAAGAAGTAGAGCATTTACCTACCTAGCTAGTGTTTTACTGGGTATGTGATAGCATAGGTAGGTATAAAATGGTATGCACCTCAATAACAAGGCTATACCTATTATTTTTACAAAAAAAAATACGTAATATTTTTTTTTTGCTCTAGTGTGATCCTGTCTTAATAACCTATATACAGAATGTTATAAAAATTCGTTTGAAATTTTAGGGGGTTACTAAAAATCAAGTATAGGATATAGGAAATATTTTTAGTCTTAAGAACTTATATACAATAGATTCTTAAGACAGGATCACACTAGAGCAAAAAAAAATGATTACGTTTTTTTTTGTAAAAACAATAGATATTTTATAATTGAAATAAAGAGTCTCATGGATTTTGGAGTGCGAAGCATCGTAAAATTGATTTTACTCCTCTACGAGTTTTTAGAATATATTTTTATCTGTCGTTTATTTATTAAATATAAATAACTAAGTTTAGGTCATTGATAAATGATAAGTCAAGTAAGAATCTAACCTTACGTCATTTCATTAAAGACCTTTGAGTTTCATGAGTTAATTAAGTACTTACTTATATATTTAT
This sequence comes from Coleophora deauratella, assembly GCA_958295455.1. Taxonomy (NCBI): domain Eukaryota; kingdom Metazoa; phylum Arthropoda; class Insecta; order Lepidoptera; family Coleophoridae; genus Coleophora; species Coleophora deauratella. The sequence continues at coordinate 2,563,430 of OY282409.1, read as the reverse complement.
TTATAAGTTTATTGCACACATACATTCATCAGTACTTCCTGTGTTCTTTAGACCTAGTTTTTACGACTGTTACTTTATTAATAAAAAATATGAACCTACCTATTAACCAATAAATTACTAATCACATATTTAGACCAGTAATACTTACACACATTAAATGGGTAAATAATGCATTGTCTTATCGAATTTTGAAATAGGGGGTTGCACAAAAGTTTCTTTAGTAATTTCTTAATATTTGATAGTGATTTATATAAAAGTAATAGTTTTGATTTTGTCTTTCATTAACGAGAACATGGCGTTGTTTCTTTTACTTTCGGCTCTAATAATACAGGTAAGTATTGGATTTTTTTAGCAAATTCTAAATGAAACTTATAAAAAAAAAAACTTGTATAATTGGGGATTGCTTTGACTCCTTTTTCAATCACATTTTCTAGTCAAGTAGATTTTTGATTTATCATTGAATCATAATAAGTATGTCTTTTTCCAGAGCACCCTAACAATTGCAGAAGATGACGTAGATGCTACTCGTGAAGTACTAAAACTTAAGGTAGAACCTGACCACGACTGGTCAAATGTGGATAATGCATGGTCAAAAATTAATTTTGCGGACATGTTCCAATTCCAAGATGCTATGTTCCCCACCTCTTCTGTGGTCATGATGTCTCAGGCAACTGGGGGAAACAAGACTGCTGAAGAAAAGGTTAAAGAAATAAAGGATATAGCTGAGAAAATATCTGCCTGCATTCAAAATGAAATGGCTAATCTTCTTGCATTTGCTTTGAAGAACTGCGATAAAGAAGGCAAAGATATAGCTGCAGACAATAGTCTAAGAAAAAAGAGATCTGCCGAAACGCCTATGGATAGCTCTCAACTTATTATGAGACTACTAAAACATATAAAAGCTAACAACGAGTACCAAAACATTGCTATTGAAAAGATGATGACTGCTCAAGAAATCGCTGACAAATACGGTATAGCATTCAACCCTGACCCTGAGATTTTATCAGACCTCGCTTTAGCTGCAAACGAACACACAAAAGATTTGAGTGATGCACTTTCAGATGCCTTTGAAGCTAAAAATGTGACTCAACAAGAAGAAGTAAAATTCGTGCCGATAAATGAGCAAATTTCTAGAATCGATGAACACAACCATGATGGTAGTTACTACGTTTACTCAAATCATCCTGAAGAGGCATTAGTACAGAAGTTTCTCCAAGAAGAACCATTTGCACCTTACGAGTATGCTCCACAACAGATTCCTAATTTACATGAGCATCATCACTATCACGAGCAACCCCATTATCACTACAATTATCCAACCCCAACCCCCTCTTTTACTCCGAGACCAAACTACTACGACTCCATGATGGGTTACGCCCCTGAATACTACCCATACTGCCCTGTTGAACCTGTTACCACAACCACAACAATCTACTTGCCAATAGAAGAACAGATCGAACCTGAACCTGAGCTGGTTGGCGAGGAATATGAAGAAACTGTCACTTCAAAGGTAACAGTAGACCGTGATCAGGAACCTGGGTCTGCTACTGTTAACCATGTAATGACATACACGATTAATGAGAAAGCTCACTTCAAAACACCAGAGATCGAAAAGCTCCCACAGCAAATGCAATACACATTCTTTCTAATTTGAAATTCGAAAAATGTTCTAAATATTACTAATAAGCGTAATAGTGTTTTTTTTTGTTAACAACAATTGAAATGTTTTAAAAGATTTAAGTTTTCTTTAAATTAAACCTTTAATTCGTTCCTGCACAAATACATTAAACGTTTTTCAATATTAGGAATCAAAAGATAAAGCTCTTTGGATTCACAATTCTAAATTCATTCCCTTACTATATAGGTTTATTGTTTTTCATTGATAAACACTCTTAATCACTATTAAAAGAAAGTGTAAAGTTAACCATAAATTTACTTACATTTTCTCCTTCTTTTTTTACTTATTAACGTTTTTTGCTTATGTTTAAGTGTAGGAAATGCTGTTAAAACATGAAGGGATTAAAGCATTAAGGGATAGTCGAATGAAATATACTTTTAATCTTTCACTGAAGATTTTATTTTCAATACAAAACATTACCTTAACCTAAGTTTTTTTACATAAGCTTTGGCTGAATTGAAGTTTTAAATTATTGATTGCACTTTTTCTTTTTAACTGTTAAATCTAATTAATTACACTAAATAAACACATATTTTATCTTGTTTGATATACTCAGTACGTAATGTCTCAGGCAGGGAATATACTCACTTTTGTGTGTCAGGTTTACAGTGATCAGAAATTGACATCAAAAGTATGAATAATCCATATACCTATGATACTTATATCGTATTTTGTGTACCTATAAAGTTATCAATGATAATCTTGTTTAAAAATATGTTTATTAGATTTAGAATTAAAATAACTTATGGTCACTGTAAATAAAACCTTTTAAGTCCAAGGATATGAAGTATTAAAAATAACATTATTATTATTTACATACAACTAATCATTGCAAAATATTTACCTGCCTTATATTAATACCAATTCACATTTATGAACTCTTAAATTTAGAGTTAAGTTTTTCTGACCAATGATAATGATCAGAGACTAAATACTTATTGTAGCAATAACTAGGAGAATAGTGTAACAATAACTAGGAGAATAACCGTGGGAGAGCTATGCTTCGGCACGAATGGGCCGGCTCGACCGGAGTGATACCACGGCCTCACAGAAAACCGGCGTGAAGCAACGCTTGCGTTGTGTTTCGCCGAGTGAGTGAGGGTACCGGAGGCCTAACCTCACCCCCCCAATTCCCCCCATCCCCCCATCCCATTTCAAATGCCGGCAACGCACTTGTGACTCCTTTAGTGTTGCGGGTGTCTATCGGCGGCGGTAATCGCTTACCATCAGGTGATCCGTCTGCTCGTTTGCCACCTATCACATAAAAAAAAAGAGAAACTTGTTCATGTTCAATTTTATGAGCATAGACACCTAACTCTGTACTAGACTTCCTCAATTTAGATAGTTCCGAATCAGCTTATTACAAATAAACCTATCATAATGCTTGGTAACTAATGTCACGATTTTTACAACTATAGTGTAAATTACAAAACGTGTGATATCTGCTTTTACGAGTAGTTTTACAAGTTACTGATATCTAGATATTTCGTTTCGTACTTAGGCACCTAATTATGAAATTTTCCGGAGACTCAAATATAATAACAGTGCAAAAAGGACAGAGCTATATTCTGCCGTGCTTACGATAACAGCAGTAAGTCTGTGAAACACACTTTCGACTTTTCTTCACATTTTTGCATTTTCCGAATTGTTTCCTACGATTATTTTAAATACAATTTTCGAAATGTGTAGCTCAGATGCTGTATTGTAATACTGCGTTATCATTTATTTGTCTTATTTATTTGTTCTTACATAATTAAATGACGAAATGGGCGAAGTTACTGATTTTAAAAATATACTTACTGCTCTTAGTCTGTGAAACACACTTTCGACTTTTCTTCACATTTTTGCACTTTCCGAACTGTTTACTAAAATTATTTTAAATACAATTTTTGAAATGTGCAACTCAGACTCTGTATTTTAATACTGCGTTATCATTTATTCGTCTTATTTATTTGTTCTTACACAAAACCTCACCACGTATCACTAGGCCCTAGTGATACGTGGTGACCCCCCCTCCCCCTAGTGACTAGGGGGAGGGGGGGTCTAAAAAGTTGCTAAAAAACATTACATGATTAATGGAGCTCTAACGAGTAAGTCTTTGGTTTGACGCATGTGTAGTACACGTAGGTTCTATAAATAACATAGTGCCTGATTACAGACAGGTACCATTATTAATAGTGTATGACTTTCATCGATTTTATTGTATGCAAATTATTTAAAAACAAGATTTAGCCCAAAAAATATAATATTGCATTGGGGAATTTTGGTAAGCACGTTTTTCAGCACCATCACAGATACTATAAATAGCATCATCGTCACCATCAGGTGATATAATGGCAAGGGATTAGGTACTATTTGTGAATAATTTAACCAAACTGTGGAACGAATTGTCGCCTGCGGTATTTCCGGACCGATACGACATTCAAACCTTCAAGAAAAGAGCGTACTCCCATATCAAAGGCCGGCAACGCACTTGTGACTCCTCTGGTGTTGCGGGTGTCTATGGGCGGCGGTAATCGCTTACCACCAGGTGATCCGTCTGCTCGTTGGTCACCTCTGCCATAAAAAAAAATCCTTTTTCTTTTTAAATTTTACTTTAAAAGATAGAAATAGAAAATAAATTCGATTTACGTTTAATTGATCATGTTCTTTCTACATAAAACATTTAGCTACATAAAGAAAACATGATTTGGTTTATTTCGTTAAGTGAGTTACATCTCTTACAGAGTGATACAGTAATGTTTTCGCCCCTATTCTAATTAAGTTGTGCAGTTTGTAAGTAAAAACCACTGCTAACAGGAGCGAAATGAAAAAAAAAACCACCCTGTTTATTAATACCTATATGTATTTATACGTTTTGAAGTAAGTACTAATATAAGCCTACCTACATACAATCTTTGATATATACTTTGATTTCAACTATGAATAAGGCACATATTCACTATTATTCACTGTAGGTAACTAATTTTACATAAACCTAATTCCATAGCAAAAATATTTAATAGCATCTATAAAGTCTAGGAAACTCGCAATAACCACATAGGTACGCTTAATAAAAACAAAACCCTTGTTTAAGACAATATTTTTGCAATCAATACATTATCAGCGCAAAAACAGACAAAATCTCTTCATTTAATAATTTCATTTTGCTTTTCTTACGTTATTTGACCTAGGCTGAAGTAACTTCGATCTTTGGAACCTATATTCGCAGTGTACGAGGTCTAAATAGTTGGCTACCTATGCGCGTAGTAAGCACTGTAAGCGCCGTTGTGGCCAGCATGCGGTTGGTACCTGAAAACAAACAAACTTTTACTTATTTGAGTAATAAGTGGTCACAATAAATAGATTGGCACTTTCATACTGAGTCATCAGATGTGCATGTTTCCTCACAATGTTTTCCTTCACCGTTAAAGCAATCGGTATGAAAATGTACTTATGAAAGTTTTTGGCAAAATACAACAATACAAAGTTTTTTGGGATATGAGTGGCATCTAACATAAACGCTTGTTAGCAAATAAAAAGATACCCTGTATAGTACTGATGAGTACTTTTATGTCATCATCGTTAAGCAAAACACGTCCACTGCTGGACAAAGGTATCCCCAAGATTTCCACACCGATAATAATTTCTATGTCACAGTTAATACACAGAATAGTTACGTTACAGTTACGCTAAGTACGCTAGAGTACCTACACACAAGCCATGTCAGCTTGAAAACTTCTGACACTGGGGTTCGCCACTACTCCCACTATACCTCCACTAATCCGGACTTGGCCCCCGTGTGTGGAGTATGGCCTAACTTTCCCTAAGTTTGGGAGGAGATTATATTTCCCTAATATGGGTTGTTAACACACACACACATACACACACACTCGAGTTACAATAGAGCTACGCTAGAGTTACACTGGAGTTACAGTACAGTACAATATACATAGTTGCACTATGTGCTTACCGGACAGTGTGGTGAGCTGCGTAAAGAGGGCCGCAAGCGCTAGGCTCAGCGGCATAAGGTTGAGAAAGGGCCCCGCACGCATCTGCAGTGGCCTCCCTTCTTCTGGTGGACCCTCTCTGCTGCGCCTGCTCCGGTGGACTAAGAAGAAAATATTAAAAATAACTTAAATAATGTCATAATTATAACCATCCAGCAGTGGACGTCTTTCAGCTGATATTATTATAATATCAGCTGAAAGACGTCCACTGCTGGATTTCCAATCAAGGACAAGGATTTCCATATCCATCGGTCTTACGTTCCCCCATCTATCGGGTTCCCGCTTGTAAAATGAATTAAGAGTTAAGACCTTAATTAGGGGATCCTTTGGGCTTATTTTTGGGTTTGAAAAGTTTTTTATTAAATTCTGTGTTTAAACACTTTATTGCAGAAGTCAAAGTCAAATGTTTTTTTATTTAAGTAGATGTTGTACGCATACTTTTGAATCATCTTTTTTTTTCTAACTATCGTAGTAAAAAGTTCCTACCACTCGGAACTTGTACACTCAACGTGTCGGGAAGTAAACCTTGGCATTTCAAAACATCAGCAGAGACAAAAGTCTGAACATATTTTATTTACTTATATAATTATAACGTAATTATTTTTACACTATTACAGGAAATTCATACTGATATTAAGTGCGCCCGCCCACTGGTGGAGTCCTCTTACAGAAGGGATGAGGATGATAGCGTTAATGATCTATTTTGACATGGAGCGACAAATGGCTTATGGCATTCACGTTGTCCTAACCTAAACTGCCTAAACACATTAATCAATTCTGGCTCTTCCAGGAATACAGGGCCGCAATCTGTTAGTACGACTTAGGAGGTCACGTTCACGTATGTTAATGTAAATGTTCAAAATGTGTTCATATTAATGTAGTCCAAAATCAGTAAATCTGTTGCTTCATGCGGTAAGAATGAATCAGCATACATGCACTAAGAATGATATTTGTAGAGCAGAAATTTCTAACATTGACGTGTATTTATATACTAGAAATTTGTTTATTTATACGAAATAATAGCAAATACTTCAATAAAAAAGATGAAAGGAACAAACACTTACGGTCTCAGTATAAATATAATTTGTGTTCTGTGGTAGCGATTACTGACATATATAAAAAAAAGTTGTTTTGTGAACGGAATTAGAATATACAATAATTTACCTAATTTTATAAAAGCATTGCATGGCGTACAATTTAAAGCTCAACTTAGAGAATGGCTTAAAAAGAAATGTTTTTATAATTTAAATGAATATTTTGCTAATGTATAAATGTTGTTTAAATGTTGTACGTCCGAAATGGGTAATCTGTTGAAACTGAATATTCTATATAACATCTCCTGTACACAGTTTTACAATAATGAATATCTTATCTTATCTTATACACACAAACATACGTCATTCTTACATACTTACACCGGAAAAACATTACCCTCCGATTAAATAGTCGTGTAAAAATACACGGAGTAATCCCAATTACAATCAGAAAAATAGGCCCCTTGATAGCCTCACAAAATATATCAATTTTGAAAAATTCAAATGTACATTTTCAATTGGCTTAGGTACTGGACTACAACCATTTCCATATGAATCTCGCATAATAACACATAGTAAGTACTATAATTATTGTCATACACGTCTGGCATAAAAAGCTACAGAAACTTTAGGAAACTATTTTCACATGTATCGACCCCCCAAAACCCACGCCTCGATTCGTCTCTGGCGAAAGTTGCCAATATTATGCTGAGAAGAGCGTTTTTTGCTTCGCCTGTTTAAAACACACATGGCGATGTTTTCTCAGTGTCATCGAAACTAATAATAAATGGCTTGAGTTGAACACTTTATTACGTTCTGTCGTTGATTAATTAATAGATAGTAATTTTTCATCGATTGTTTTTCGAGAGAATGTTGATTTTAAACAGTAGATTTGTTGGCGTAGGATAACAGGAAATGATCCTGATGGAAATTATATAATTTGATGTTTAATTTTTAATGGTATAATAATAATAATAATAATAATAATAATAATAATAATAATAATAATAATAATAATAATTTTAATAATAATAATAATAATAATAATAATAATAATAATAGTAAAGACGAACAACTATAGGAGGTTCATAATGAAAGACGGCACCTTGGACATTTGTCGGTTGTGCCGTGAGCCAGGTGAAACCCTGCGCCATATAACCTCCGGTTGTTCGATTCTTTGTAACACTGAGTATCTGCACAGACATAACCAAGCAGCCAGGATCCTACATCAAGAGATCGCTCTAAAGTATGGCTTCATAGCTCGCCGGTTGCCATATTACAAGTACACGCCGGAGTCGGTTCTCGAAAACGACCGCGCCAAGCTCTACTGGGACCGAGACATCATCACGGACAGGTCTATTGATCATAATAGGCCTGATATCGTGTTGATGGATCGGGCGCAGTCAAGGGTGTTTTTGGTGGATATCACTATTCCACACGACGAAAACCTCGTGCAAGCAGATGCCGACAAGAGGTTGCGGTACCTGAACCTGGCGCACGAGGTTACGGATGTGTGGCAAGTGCAATCCACTGAAATCATTCCTGTAGTCCTGTCCGTAAATGGTTTGATTCCAGCTGACCTGGATCGTAACCTTAGGCAGCTGGGACTTCGAGGCAGACCGATAATAGCGGCTATGCAAAAGGCAGTCCTCCTCGACAATGCCCGGATTGTCCGACGCTTTCTCTCCTCGTCGCACTGACCTCCAGCCGACTGTGCTTCTGCTGGAGTAGCTCCTGCCACTTCGCCTAGCGCGAAGTGGTCAGAGTAGCCCAAATTCATGTTTCAAAATAATAATAATAATAATATCGGGGACAAATCACACACGGTCATCTGGCCCCAAACTAGAATTCCCTATATCTTGGGAACCAGAGACTGATATACATATACACATATACTTTTAACAGTTAGGTAGGTCCAACTTCGAGAAAGAGATCAATCGTCGAATCCAACTCGGCTGGGCAGCGTTCGGGAAGCTTCGCAATATCTTTACGTCCAAAATACCGCAGTCCCTCAAGACTAAAGTCTTTGACCAGTGTGTGTTGCCAGTGATGACATATGGATCCGAGACATGGTCGCTTACTATGGGCCTTATAAGAAGGCTCAAAGTCACCCAAAGGGCGATGGAGCGTGCTATGCTTGGTGTTTCCCTACGTGATCGAATCAGAAATGAGGAGATACGTAGGAGAACTAAAGTTACCGACATAGCTCTCAGAATCGCTAGACTTAAGTGGCAGTGGGCAGGGCACATAGCTCGTAGAACAGATGGCCGTTGGGGCAGTAAAGTTCTCGAATGGCGACCGCGCACCGGAAGGCGCAGTGTGGGCAGGCCCCCGACTCGGTGGACCGACGACCTGGTAAAGGTAGCAGGAAGCCGCTGGATGCGAGCCGCACAGGACCGGTCGGTGTGGAAATCCTTGGGGGAGGCCTTTGTCCAGCAGTGGACGTCTTTCGGCTGATAGATAGATAGATATACTTTTAAATACATACATATATAGATATAATACACCCAGACTCAGAGCAAACAATTCTGCTCATCACAGAAAAGTTTGCCCAGTGTGGGGATCGAACCCACGACTCTCGGATCAGAGGTCAGGATCGCTAACCACTTAGCCACCGAGTCAGTCATTACATTACATTACAGTCAGGTATTGTCATACATATCAATCAGATGTGATATAAGGTTATTTATTATAAGCATGAAAAGTCAAAAAAATGATTTTGCTTTATCATCATCTTTATCAGCCAAAAGACGTCCACTGCTGGACAAAAACCTCCATCAAAGATTTCCACGATGGCCGGTTTTGCGCTGTCCGCATCCATTGCTACCATCGATATGGGAAACATTAGATAAGGTTACTCGCCCTGTTTGTTTCTGAACCAGCGTGTTCGTCTTGCGAGGGCTGAAGCGGGGTGAAGAGGGAGGCATTTATTTAAACAAATATCGCCGTTGTGTGATAAGCTTAAGGTTTATGTATTTAATGTTATCTACTAGCGACATCTAGCGACGAGTAGGGAGGCATGTATTTAATTAATGTTATCTACTAGCGACATCTAGCGACGAGTAGCGTAGCATCACTATAAAATGACAAAATATTCATAAAATAACAAGAATAAAGTGATAAGAAATGTTGCTGTTAGTTTTGTTCTTTATTTTTTTATTGTTTTAGCACATTTCACTGCTCTGTAAGACATATTTTCATTTAAACACGGGATGTTTACTCGTCGCTTGTCAGATTGCGAATGGTGCGCGAAAAGGCGGCGCTACTCAACATAGGGGAGCAAACCACTATCAGCGACTACGCTGTCGTGGAGTATTAACCACATCTAATTGTTCTCTTATATCGATGATTGCTACTGATGACATATCAACAAAGTTATTTTACAAAAGTTGTTCAGTTTCATAAGAAGAGTCACTAGTTGAGCAGTTTGCAGCTATAAAGGTAACAAACACGGTAAATCTAAATAATTGTGAGAAATATTTAATCGCTTATCAAAAATACCGAATCGCACAGAAAAAATCTATTACGCCATGTATAGGTTAGGTTAATTTGATTTGCACGTAGTATTTTTCTGATGCACGGTTAAATGCTATACTTAATAAAATCAACAGTGAAGTTTCGAAATAAATCATACATGTTTTACCGACTTTTTTTATTATTATTTTGATTTGTATGTATAAAGGTACATACAGATAAGGATTTAAAACAGCATAGAAACAGCCAATACAGTAGCAGCAGTGCCGATGTGGCCCGAAGCGTAAACAGAAGTTTAATTTATAGTGACGCAAGAGCATCTGCCCACCCGCTTCCTTGTTTATGGTGTGTTTAAGAAGGCACACAAAAATACCGTTTAATACAACCAAAAAGATTTTTAAAAAAAGTAACTAAACTTATTTTAAAGAGGTATAAACTAAAGTATAATACTGACACAGTTTCATCGTAAGTACTTATGAAGATACCAAATGAAAAAAAAAACTACGCAACCATAACGGCTTAGACATAACGTCCCTCGCACCACTAACTCACGTATCTCATTTTTGCAAGTTCTTCAAAACAACCGTTTTTCAGTTAGGGAATTTCAAACTTTAATTATATTTTAATTCCAAGGACATGCTGAAATAAAACGAATATACCTATATATAGAGGAAACTTTCTGCTTTCATTTGATATATTACCTACTCACTTAATTGTATCAGTAATATTTTTTTTTATTTTTGAAAACAGATACGTGACTTTGTGATAACTTTGTTTTTCAATATCCGAATCATTTTCCACTTACGATCCTACAGTTACACTAGTTTATGAAAATAAACACTCCAAACTGATCATAGTTTTATTATGAAAATACGAAAATTTCCCACATAAAGGATTTGTTACATAATATTAGTTTGAACTTTGTTTGTACGCATCATCAAACCTTATGTGGTAGGAGCAACAGTATTGTTTTCAACCTATATGTAATAAAATATAACTAATCATTAAAGAACTTCAGAACTTCCCTGCGCCACCGTCGTTCACCCCCGCAAACATCCTAAAGGCGCGGGCGCACTCATCCAATCCGATCAGATCCGACAGATCGTCGTATCCTACGAATAAAGCCACAATGGCTGTTGTGGCTTTTTATTTTTATTGCATAATTAAAATCTGTTACCCATTTTACATCATTCAATAAAAAAATCACAGAAAAGCGATCTCCATCGACTAGAAAATAAGCATTTAAAAAATGCCACTATTGCTTTCTCCTGAAATACCCGCCGAAAACAGCCACAACAGCCACAGTGGCTATTTTCTTCCCTGCTGCGCGGGGGCGGGGCGGGGCACAAGCGCCACTCAGCCCTTTTTCCGCGGACAGTTTTAAACAGTTATAGTTCACATCCTCGTAGAAAAAAGACACTATTGCTTTTGTGGCTATATTCCACGAAATTTTTTCATGGTATCGGTATGAATAATGGGTGGCCTAATGGCATTTGTGTCTTTATTCTACGAACAAATTTTATTTAGTAAGTTTCTTGTGTATTTTACAGTTTATATCAATGAAATTATCAGTTTTAATGATTTCCATTTTATTAAGGATTCATACAGTTTAATAAAATACAGAAAAATACATATTTTACGACTTCATTAACAGAGTTGTAAAAGGCCCTTGTGGCGGTTGTGGCTTTTTTGATTTTATTTTATACGAGTTACGAATGGTATGAAACAAAAAGAATGACCTTTGAAGAGTATACACTGTTACCTACTTCTTATAAAAATATTATTATTTATCAATGTTCCTCAATAATTAGGCACAATATTTTCTAAAATTTTCTTTCATGTCTAGAAAAGGAACTCAAGGATTCTGCTCTGCTCCCCTACTCTATGTTCTTCAAAATTCATGGTGATTTTGAGCGTTGGCCTACAGTGGAGAAACAATGCCGTACTTATATTGAGGTCTTCATGATTATAGTTGTACTTTCCGTGCATTAAGAGCCTGTTCTCATTCTTGTCGATTTGAAGAGGAGATATTATTGTTTATTTCAACTTTACATTATTTTTACAGGATAAACCCAATACAATAATGTAGTTATATATTACTCAAGTAACCTAAGGTCACCTTTTCGAATTCCGTCAATGAGCAACTGAATATGTCTATTTTTTCGGAAACCGCGTTTAATATTATTATCGCCCGGGTAGTGGGCGCAAATTTTAAAATATTGGTGCGAGCCACTGGAACCTTAAAAACTTTCGTCCAAGGCTCCCGTCGCAACCTTGTGTTGGGAACGAGCAATTCCAATGATTCCAGTATTTGTGGATTATTAGAAATACCACGCAATACACAGAACACGTATTTCACCATTGCCAAATTTCTCCTTACTTCCAACTTATAATACCCAACCATCCCTATTACAAAGAGAGTTGGGTACACAAGCGGAAAGAAGGGGTAGACACCGTATTCCTTCCAGTAAAGAAACCGCGTGAATTTGTTTTGAATTTTTTCAACCATATGAACATATTTAAACTCATATGGGTTCCATATGGTTGCACTGCTTTCCAACTTACTCCTTACCAGGGAGTTATAGAGCGCTTTGACTGCAGCTGTGCCATTAAAGTCCCGCGTTTCGCGTAAAACAAACCCTAAACTTCGAAAAGCGACTAGATTATATATCATCGGCATATAAATATGAAGGCTTGATACTTTTTTCTGAGATTTTTTTATTAGTGACTCCAATCTTTTTCTTCCTCGGTCCCTCAATGCTGAGCATCGCGACTACAAACAAGGTCTCTCTATTGGTTGCGGTTGTAGGTGCTATGGATTGCCCTCTGTATGTTTCCTCCCACAGCTTTCTTCACCACATCGATTCATCTTGAAGGAGCTCTACTCATGGCTCGTTTGCCATCAATCTGACCCAGAATTATGTGTTTCTTAGATAAAAAATACTTTGATTTTCAATAATATTTACATATTTAGGTTCTGTACTGTAGCCACCCAAGTCTCTTCTTGTTTTAATGTAATGTGTTTTTAATAAAAAATACAAGGTTCGTTTTTATTTTTGGACCTATAGAAATTAACATACACTTTTAGAATATGCAGTTTCATATAATGATATGGTATTTTTAATATGAAACGTTGTATGATATAACCACAATTTTAGATGTATTAAACACTTGGTTACCTAGGTAGGTAACCAAGTGTTTTAATACATCATAAATCAAGCATAGGTATGCTTATACTTCTACACTGTATTAATAACAATAACGTCACTAATTGGCGTTGGCTAAAAGCCGGGCACACATGTACTGCGCACAACACTATTCAATAACAACGACGCGACGACGCTTACTTTATGGCTAAAAAGGTGGCATGACTGTTTCCGTCCGACAATTTACCGGACCAGTGCACCCGCGTACATCCGACAGTTTTAAGAGGACCGACAGGTGGGCGGGGCTAAGCTGTCGGATCTGACCGGATCAGATGAGTGCACCCGCGGCCTAACAGCATATTAACCGTCTATATCCCGCCAAATTAAAGAACAGTATAATAATATCGTATCGTATCTCATTACCTAAGTAAATAACATTTCACTAAAAATCCTATATGATATAGGATATAATATTTTATCAAAGTCTTAAAACAGGTTTTGACTAAAAACCCTAAGTGAGTTACGTCACTTAGTGGAATTTTTTCCTGGATTTTTATGAGATACGTTAACTATGTAAATACCAATATCATGAGAACCACTATTCATACAGAAGCGTGAGTTAAAGGAAATCATAGAGAACGACACAATGAAGTCAGCGGCAGTCCTAACTCAAATCATCAAAAAACTGAGATACGTGACTTAGTGGTGCGAGGGACGATAAGTTTGTCAGGAAAAACAGTACTAGGTCTTTTACTTTTATCTTCCTGAACAACTATAGGGTGCTACTTTATTAGTGCCCGATATTTTAGTCAGTGCTTCTACTCCTGATTCTGATCAACTTTCCCCAAGGAACCCACAGTCAAATCGCAAAAAATTTTTTGGACTCTTTACACTAATTTGGCCGCTCGGCTGATCGATTTGTATGAAGAGTCCACAAAAATTTTTACGATTTGACTATGGGTTCCTTGGGGAAAGTTGATCAGAATCAGGAGTAGAAGCACTGACTAAAATATCGGGCACTTATAAAGTAGCACCTTATATAAGTGCTTACAACTTTTGTGAAATCTTAAAAAAAAACCCTCCATTCACCATTGGCCAAACATCTGCTCTCACACCTTCCTATTTATCAAACTGCAAACACCTTAATACCTGTTTAATGCATAACTTTGTATATTTTTTCCACGCCCCAACCCAACTGAAGATAAACAGACACCAGCCCGAGAGACGGCGGCGGCGGCGGCGTGTGCACAGAAATATCCGTAGGCATGAACAGAAAGGCGTGTTCTTTATTCGACCTGCCTACCTGATTCTTAATATACCTACTTTGATCATGAAATTCCAAATAAATAAAATAATACGCAGATGACAGGCGGGTTCAGAAATAAATAATTGATAGTCGCATACGAATAACTGCTTGTCTTAAGGATTAACAGTGCTTGAAGCCTATTTTTACGGACGTGCGATTTTTTTGAAGCCGAGTGTAGTATTGGTAGAAGATATGCGTAGTTCATCGACCCGTCCGTCCAATAAATAGTCCGACTTCAATTAATTTGATAATATAAAAAAGCGGCCAAGTGCAAGTGGGTCTCGCCCATGAAGGGTTCCGTAGCAGCAAGTAACATAATATAAAAGTTCTTGTAGTTCCTTGTAGGTAAATTGCGGTTTACGATTTATGACGTATTAAAAAAAACTACTTACTAGATCTCGTTCAAACCAATTTCCGGTGGAAGTTTGCATGGTAATGTACATCATATATTTTTTTTAGTTTTATCATTCTCTTATTTTAGAAGTTACAGGGGGGAGACACACATTTTACCACTTTAGAAGTGTCTCTCGCGAAACTATTCAGTTTAAAAAATATATATATTAGAAACCTCAATATCATTTTTGAAGACCTATCCATAGATACCCCACACGTATGGGTTTGATGAAAAAAAATATGTTGAGTTTCAGTTCTAAGTATGGGGAACCCCCAAAATGTTTTGTTTTTTTTTCTATTTTTGTGTAAAAATCTTAATGCCGTTCACAGAATATATCTACTTACCAAGTTTCAACAGTATAGTTCTTATAGTTTCGGAAAAAAGTGGCTGTGACATACGGACGGACAGACAGACAGACAGACAGACATGACGAATCCATAAGGGTTCCGTTTTTTGCCATTTGGCTACGGAACCCTAAAAAGGTAGGAAATCTCTACAGGGGCAAATATTCTTTTTTAAGTACGTAGTTCTAATAAAGAAAAAAGTTTCGTGGATTCTACTCATGAGAAAAAATCGTATCAAAAACCGGGCCTGGAAAGAAAAAATATTTTGAAATAAGCAATGGCATTTTAAGCGAGATTTTTGTGTAGAATATGTACTTTCCAATACCTATTTTTTTTAAACATTTATTTCAAGTAACAGAGACTCATGCTATGATCAGCTTATATGTAAGTACCGGTCGGTAGGAAACTTGTAGTAGTATTAGTAGTAACTAAAAAAATATATCATTTTTCACCAATCCGTCGAAAACCATTCGATTTTCATTGAACATCAGCGCGATGGAGCCTGCTTTCAAGTGAAAAAAAATAGCATTCAAATCGGTACGCTGACAGATAAACAGACACAGACACAAAACTTACAACAACTTATTTTGAGTCAGGGGTTAAAATTCAAGATATAAACAGTGTAACTTTTGATAGATACCTCAACATTTGAACAAAATTAAAAATGCACACATTCGTTTCTAATTAAAAGTCCAAATTCAAACTACAAACTTCACATTGTAAGGGTGACTCCACATTGACGGGAAGCATATCATAACTGCCCTGTAACTCTTCCACAGTGGCCTCGTAAAACTAAATTGTCACCGTATGTTGGAAAGAGGGAAACAGATGAGTAGCTCTGTAATAAAGCGTGGCTGTCTGTCAACGTAGTGATGGGATGTTACGAAGTGAGTCGATGATAGATACGCTTTTTTTAGCACTGGAGTCACTCGACTCGATACTTTCTAAATTCGTTTCAAGGACTCTATCTTTCGGCAGTTTAGGTGCTGCTAGAATATTCCACGGCAACAACAAACATTCTTTACCTTCCCTTCCATACTTACGAGGTGTACAATAGGTAAGATATTCTGTTGTCAGAGCGAACCGTTGTTATATTTTTATTACCTCTGGTTTTAACTTTGTGACGTGGGAGAGCCATGCTTCGGCACGAATGGGCCGGCTCGACCGGAGTGATACCACGGCCTCACAGAAAACCGACGTGAAGCAACGTTTGTTGTGTTTCGCCGAGTGAGTGAGGGTACCGGAGGCCCAATCCCCCCTCCCCCTCCCCATTCCCCCATCCCCCATCCCATTTCAAAGGTCGGCAACGCGCTTGTGACTCCTCCGGTGTTGCGGGTGTCCATGGGCGGCGGTAATCGCTTACCATCAGGTGATCCGTCTGCTCATTTGCCACCTATCACATAAAAAAAAAAAAAAAAAAAATAACTGATCAAAACCATGTAACTATCAATGAATTATAATACCCAAGTACGTAAATTATACTTTAAATTCACAAGTCAAATAAGTTAAAGCCGTAAAGCCGGTTGCTGTCACTAGATGACAGTCGTAAAGCAATTTGAAAACCATCAGCCCCTCAACCTCTAATAATCCGCAACTGGCCCTCGCAAGTGTAATATGGTTTTACCGTCCTGAGAAATGAGAAGGATCCGTGCCCATGCAGCGGGGACAAGATAGGTCGATAACGGAGTGCGCCTATCGAAAATAAAGAGCTATATCTCTTATGCCATCCCTAGTTTAGAGAAAGGCTGAGTTACTACTTGTTGTAGTACGTTTGACATTTGGAAGCCGTGGTCGCATTTATACTGTCGTAAAACTGTCTCGTAACTTTCGTAAGGAAAGAGTAAAGTGAAACTAATTGTAAGATCTTCTGAAGATTTTTGTGTTGTTGCCAAACCAAATGAGTTTGATAATATAGTGAGATATTTGGCTTTTCTAACGAATTGTTTGTTAGTATGGTAAGTTGAATCTTTTCTTTTCACAAATTGACTATGGGTAAAGTTTCTTACATAACATTGTATTTTTCTTTTACAACAAAAACTTTTATTTTTAAAGTAAAACTCACCAGTCATCAGGATCGCAATCTCTGAAGCCTTTCGCAAACGGATTGCTTGCTATCTTCAATTGTGTTATCTGTCAAAGGGCAACAATAGGAGATTTAGATTTCTGGTGGATAAGATAACAGCAGTCAAGCTAGACTCTTAAAAGTTTGTGGTAGGGGATGGAATTCAACAGTAAAGAATTTGTAAGCTGGTCTCTTAAAGAACAAAGAAGAATATAAAGCTTCTTTCTTGATAGACGAAGTCTCTTGGAATTATGGTAAAGAATCTTTAATATATCGCAGACTCTTTCGTATCGTATCGTAGATGGCGACCGCGCACCGGAAGGCGCAGTGTGTGGACCGACGACCTGGTAAAGGTTGCAGGAAGCCGCTGGATGCGAGCCGCACAGGACCGGTCGGTGTGAAAGCCCTTGGGGGAGGCCTTTGTCCAGCAGTGGATGTCTTTCGGCTGATAGATAGATAGATCGTAGACTCTAAACCTGAATCGGTGCGTCGGTGACCAAATGGATGGAAGTGATTCTGTCCTCCAAATCATAGTTCTAGGTTCAAATCCATGTAGCAATAATTTTTACATATTTAATTTCCCTACATTATTACAAAACTACCGATTGCTTAATAACTGTGAAGGAAAAAGATAAAAACAAAAATGCATATTCTAGTGCAAAATACGAAGCTCTTATTAACAACGTCCGTATATGAGTCAATCTTAATTCTGTACTATACACGTAACTAGATGACACTAAGTGCAATACCAGGCAATGATCTCTAGAGATAGCACCGATAACTGAGCTGCATGATGAAAAAGACTTACCCTATGGTTCTGGTAAGCAGTGACGGCGGTGAAGCCAGTCTCCTGAAAGACGAAGGTCCGGTAAGGGACGGTGCCAGGCGCGGCGCTCTGCCCGTCGGCTGGCAGGTAGACAACGTGGAGGCGGGGCTGGTAGCGATGCATGGAGTTTAGGATAATCTGTGAGCAAAAATGACCTTCTATTTTACTAGTGTATAAAAGCGGAAAAAATAGTCGATGATGTTATTTAGGATGGTAAAGTTAACTTTGTCAAAAGTCGGTTGGCAATGCCGTGTTCCTGATGTGTATATTATTGTCAAATTTTCTGAAATATGTATAAAATGAGGTCAATCGACAACTACTGAATTTTAATAAGAATAACTCAAAAATATAGTTGTGCGATAGTACCATTACCGTTTCTTCAGTGAGCGTGAAATTTTTCGTGCACATTTTTAGTTGCTTGCAGATAACAGCTTAATTATTTGATCCATAAGACGTATAGCTTGCTCGATTCGATTTCGATTTTTTTAGCTGAATATATCAAACTTTATGCAACGTATGTAAAGTATTTAAAGTATATCACAACTTTACTTACATGACCATTGTCATCCAGTTGATTGTTTGTCAATTTTAGTTTATCGAAGGATACCAGTTGTCGCATCCAGTGGGAGCCTGGCGCAGGCGAGTCCGGGTGCACGTGTATACGTGGTGGAGAGACCGGGTCCGCTTTACCCGCAACGACCCAGCTGGAGCTATGAACAAAAATACTGATTAATTTAAATTCAACTTTGCTCTATAAATGTGTCTACTTCAGTACAGATACTGGAGAATAGCGCAATGCAAAGAGTAATATGTGAACGGGGTGAGTCTTCCTTTTACTCGAATTTGCTATAATTTTGTAGAAGGCAAAACTCAATAAAAGGAGACGTTTCACGGGACTATGGAGCTTGGACCTGGTCTGTGTAAATATGTCATTAGAAACAAAGTCTTTTCTAATTGTACATTTCCTTCGATTTACCTTCGTTGCGAGGTTCATCTAGTTTCTCAGATTTAACAATCGCAACACATAAATCACCCAACATGGCGAAGCGAGCGCAATTTTGAGCATTTTACGTTCAGAAACTAGATTTTGTACATACCATTGAAATTAATAATTTAGTTGTTCGACAAGTAACTCGAAAACCAGGTGTTATGCCTGTAAAAGAGGCAAGGCAAAATGACTGACTCGGTGGCTAAGTGGTTAGCGATCCTGACCTCTGATCCGAGAGTCGTGGGTTCGATCCCCACACAAGGCAAAGTTTTCTGTGATGAGCAGAATTGTTTGCTCTGAGTCTGGGTGTATTATATCTATATATGTATGTATTTAAAAAAGTATATGTGTATGTATATCAGTCGCTGGTTCCCAAGATACAGGGAATCCTAGTTTGGGGCCAGATGACCGTGTGTGATTTGTCCCAGATAGTATTATAATATTATTATTATTATTATATGGTATAGTCAGCAATAAAATATAGCTAATTTATCTAAGTAGTAGTACGTTACCCCTCATACCGTACCCCCCGCGTACCCAAGTAAGGATACGGGGTTCATATTAATGTATCCAACTGAACATTAATAGGCGTTGATGACTTTGATACAAGTAAATCTATGAATGAGACATCACAAACCTGTGAAAAGCGTATCGGTATCTCTTATCATCTAACGGCACGAAGTCCACGAGCAGCAAGTAATCAGCATTCGGTAGCAGGCCGGCTAGCCGCGCCTGTAGAGCTGGAAACATCCGCCTGCCAGCCTTTGTGACTATCATCTCAGTTCCCAGGTCGTGGAAGCTTCGCCAAAGAGCTGCGAGTTCGAGGGTGGCCGTACAGCGTGCCACCGCCGGGTGGAGGGTCACGTTTGTGCCTGATACCTGGATAATATAAAGAAGGGTCTTAATATGGAGGTGGACAGAGAATTTGCATTGAAGTGGTGCTAAGTAAAATTTATATGATAAATGTATCGTATTTAAACTAGTTTATCATCCTTACTGCAGGGGCACGGGTCTCTTCCCATACTTCGAGAAGATTAGACTATACCTACTTTACACGGGGTTCAAGGCCGGTTAACCCTAGTGTCAGAAGTTTTCAAACCTCCAAGCTTTATATATTTATGGCTTCGACTTGGCTTAACGACTGGCTATTAAGTGATAGCAGCCGGCACCAACGGCTCAACGTGCCTTGCGAACCACGAAAACAGTCGAGATAAATTCCACTAACAGTCAAACCCATGCAGGTTATGACCATGTCTGTAGTTAATTAACCTGCGTGATCGATACGACCACGCAATTCGAACTGAGTCACGACCGCTTCCCAATTGAACTAGTAACTTTTCCCATACATGCTATTAAAACGACGATGGAAAAAAAGAATGACATGTACTTACCACTCGAGGTGGTGGCGGCTGTGGTGGTGGGGCGGAATTCGCTCCGTGGTCCCTGCATGTGCTCTCACTCAGGGCTTGCAAGGGAGAGTAAGTGCTTCGGGAGCAGAGAGGGCCCTGGCAGAAAGGTAATACTATGAATGATACGTCATAATTACACGCTGAAGTCTAAGAAATCTCAGTGGTATAAAAAAGGTGTAAGAACTTACATGATAGATTTAACAATCAACAGAATTACGTCATCAGCAACCGATACACTTGTAGATTTTTTTAAGCTTATACAGGGTGTAACAGAAAGGTGTGATAATACTTCAAGGTTACCCATCAAACTGAACATCTTTTGTTCTACAACTTTGTTCAAATAGTAAAAATTTTTTTGGACTTTTCATACAAATCGATCAGCTGGCGAACCAAGTTTGTATGAAAAGTCCGAAAATTTCTTTGCGACTTCAACAAAGTTGTAGAACAAAAGTTGTTCAGTTTAATGGGTAAAAGCCAACCTTGAAGTATTATCACACCTTTCTGTTACACCCTGTATAAATAAATCTTCAAATTATGGAAACAATAGCTTCGTTAGGGATGGACTTTCATGAAACAACTCTCGAAAACAGCTGTTACAAAAAATCTGACTTACATCTCTTATGGGATGATGTAACGTTGTCAGTTCTTGAGGGTCATGGTGGCTTCCAAGGCGCTCTGACGGTGCTTGAACCAGGAAAGCACTTCGTGGACATTGGCTGCTTAGCGCGAGACCTGAGATACAAGTATATTTTTTTTAATCCACAACATGTGACCGCGGGCGGTAAGGACCGTCTTTCTTGAAGAGAGATATTTTAGAATTAATTAAACACTTTTTAGGCGGCAATACAGGTGTTTAAATCGCGGATCAAATAACTGGGAGACTTAGAGGGTTAGACGTGGGAGAGCCATGCTTCGGCACGAATGGGCCGGCTCGACCGGAGTGATACCACGGCCTCACAGAAAACCGGCGTGAAGCAACGTTTGTTGTGTTTCGCCGAGTGAGTGAGGGTACCGGAGGCCAAACCCCCCCTCCCCCTCCCCATTCCCCCATCCCCCATCCCATTTCAAAGGTCGGCAACGCACTTGTGACTCCTCCGGTGTTGCGGGTGTCTATGGGCGGCGGTAATCGCTTACCATCAGGTGATCCGTCTGCTCGTTTGCCACCTATCACATAAAAAAAAAAAAAAAAAAAAAAAAAAAACTGTAGTTTGTGCTGATGGAACTGAACAACTTTCTCTAAGAAACCAATTCAATCGAAGCAAAAAAAAAAAACTTCATACAAATGAAGTAATAGTAGTATGAGTAGCCAACTTTGTAAGAAAAGTCAATTTTTTTGTTCCGATTGAATTGGTTCCTTAGAGAATATTCAGTTTCATGACTAGAAGCCACAGTTAAATAATTTGGTCCGCGATTGCAATTTTTACTCTGTATTAAAGCCGCAAAATACTAATCGATACAAACTTTGCATGAGTATAGTACTAGGTGACTAAAATCTATTTAGGAATCAGTAATCCAATGGGATTTTTATAAGAACTCGTCCATTTCTGTTGTCTTGACGCAGTAAATGTTTTACATATATGTAACTTATAAACAAACTATACGGAGTATTTTGCATTAATCAAATTATTGACCACTCGCCACACAACCTCCAGCCTCCACCAATCCGAACTTGACCCCTGTATGAGGAGTAAGACCTAATATTCCTGAGGTATCCGAGGTATGACTTAGCAGAGTGGGGTGGGGATGATATGGGTTGGTAATTGGAAATTATCCAATCTATACATAAGTTGAAAGCGAAACAAGGTGAGGAAATTTTTGTTATATAAAGAACAAAAGAACACAAGAACAATTTATTTGGTATCCTATAAAATGCATCATACTTTTATCTGTCGGCGCTCAATATACGGGTTGCAGGGTTGTGATTAAAAATAAAAGTTTCACAAGTTAGGTAGCACGGAAACTATATTGGAATTTGGAATAAGCCTCTAAGACGTCCGACCGGTAGTGGAGTTGTATGCAGACTGTTTGTTGTACATCGCAGGAAACATCGATAAGCCAAGTCGGACGTCTTAGGAGGGTGTAAACACATAAAAATACAAAAACATCAATAAAACAATTTACACGGAAAAATATTACAAAACACAAATCAGCGGAGTGAACACAAACAATAAACAAGACAAAAGAAATGAGCACGCATCTGGGACGTCGGCAAGAATACACGGACTAAAAGAGACTCGCCGACACAATGCTATATTATGCAGTAATAAAATAACTAAATTGCTATCCTAACTTAAAAATACCATGCAGTACATCTACAATATTTACAGGCTAATATAATACTACTTTACATATTCACATTAAATCTAAGAAGTTTACAAGCTTAAAAATACAATTTTACATATTTATAATATTTACATAATGCAGAGCATACGTGGGACTTAGTCACCACAGTACCCCCCTACCAGTGATTTAGTTCATGTGATGGCTATCTAAATCACGAAATCTAAGCCTGATAATAATCAGGAAAACGTACGCGTCTCCCAGAACGGCGAGGAATCGTACGCGGGCTAACATCCGGCAAACTTGATGTTACATTAGTCAAGATCGTCTCACTTCTGGCGTTTGAACCTAAGTCACGATTCAAATTAACATCCTGTTGAGGTTGCTGATCATTACGAATATAAATTTGCCCTGGATCGTTGTCAATACTGTTGTCGGGATGATATTCCGGTTCCCGTAACAAATAAGCAGGTTTAAGCCTATCGATGGATACCGTGACCTCGCGACCACGTATATCTAATACGAAGGTTTTGTCTTTTCTACTTATCACTCTATACGGCCCATCATAGGGTTGCTGTAACGGTGCTTTGACTGCATCGTTTCGGACAAAGACATGGCTTGTTGTAAGTAGATCTTTATAGATAAAAGTACTTTTCTGTCCGTGTTGTGTTCCGGGTATAGGTTTTATTTGATTGAAATTCGAACTAAGCTCTTTAACAAACTCACTCGGTGACGGGTGAGTTGTTGATTTCGCTCCTAAGAACTCTCCGGGAAGGCGTAAGCTCTGTCCGTAAACTAATTCCGCGGATGTAGCTTTAAGGTCCTCCTTCCACGAGGCTCTGATACCTAACAATACCGTTGGTAGGGTTCGCGTCCAACTAGCATTACAAGAACCATGACATTTAATTGCGCTTTTTAATTGACGATGGAAGCGTTCTACCATGCCGTTAGCGGCAGGGTGGTAGGCCGTGGTCGTGAAATGTTTCGTACCTATTAGAGCATTAAGATCTCTAAATAGATGCGATTCAAACTGTCGACCTTTATCTGTTGTTACTCTAAGCGGTATTCCAAAACGCGCAATCCAATTAGTATAGAATGCACGAGCAACAGTTTCCGCCTCTTGATTTATTATAGGAATGGCTTCGGGCCATCTTGAAAACCTATCTACGCAAGTTAAACAATAGCGGTAACCCTCAGAGTACGGCATGACAATAATATCCAGATGCACGTGATCAAAACGTGACGAAGGCGGTGCAAAAGTACCTGGCGATGTGATAACATGCCTGTTCACTTTAGACCGTTGGCAATCTATACAATTCTTTACCCATTGTTTACAATCAGAGTTCATTGAAGGCCATACAAAACGATCAGAAACTAGCTTAGTCGTTGCCCTAGCCCCCGGGTGCGAGTTTTGGTGCAGCATATTGAATGCGGCTTTCCTAAAAGATTCCGTAAGATACGGTCTCGCGGATGGGGTGGATATGTCGCAATAAACCTGTTGGTTGCTACCAGGTAGTTGAATCAAGCGTAACTGCAACGACGAATTATTATGTTCTAATAGTGATTTTAACTGTTGGTCTATTCTCTGAGAAGCCGAGAGTGATTCCCAATCAATACCACGGTGAATAGTCTCAATGCGTGACAATGCATCAGCTGGAATGTTATCTTCCCCACTGACATGACGTATGTCTGTCGTAAACTGACCAATAAAATCTAGGTATCGAAACTGCCTCGGCGTGCATTGTTGTTCTTTTTTCGTAAAGGCATAGGTAATGGGCTTGTGATCGGTAAAGATAGTAAAATGACGCGCTTCCACATAATGCCTAAAGTGTTTGACTGCAGCATAGATAGCGAGTAGTTCGCGATCGTACGCTGAGTACTTTTGTTGGGCTGTAGTCAACTTCTTAGAAAAAAATCCGATGGGTTGCCAATCGTTATCTACCCTTTGTTGCAAGGCTGCCCCTATTGTTTTGTCAGAGGCGTCACAAAATAGAGCTATCTCGGCATCGATTATCGGGTGGGCTAATAATGCTGCTTGGGCTAGGCTTTCTTTACAAACTTCAAAATCGCGTTTAGCCTTATCGGTCCAAGCCACTGGAGTTTTGCCTCTTTTATTCCCTAACAAATCGTTGAGAGTAGCCTGGCTCGTGGCTGCGTTAGGTATGAACCTTCTGTAAAAATTTAACATACCTAAGAACCGTCGTAGCTCCTTCACAGTCACAGGTAACGGGTATGTACGTACAGCGTCAACCCTTTCGGGGAGCGGTCGCGTACCTGCAGGGGACACTAAATAGCCGAGGAACTCAACCTCGGTTTGACCGAACACACACTTTGACGGGTTAATTACTACACCATATTGCCTTAATCTATTGAATACAGTCTCTAAATGTTTTAAATGTTCACTATCGTCACTAGATGCGATTAAAATATCGTCTATATAGCAATAACAAAAGTCTAATTCACATAACACTTCGTCCATAAATCGCTGAAAAGTTTGAGCCGCGTTACGTAAACCAAAAGTCATAAATTTAAACTCAAACAGGCCAAAAGGCGTAGTTATGGCAGTTTTAGGTATATCGTCCTCAGCGATCGGTATTTGGTTGAAAGCACGCACTAAATCAATTTTTGAGAACACTGTTTTACCACTTAAACACTGTGCGAAGTCTTGTATGTGACGCACTGGATATTTATCAGGTATCGTCCTGTCGTTTAATCCACGGTAATCACCACAAGGTCGGTGTTTTACCGTGTTTTCTCCAGTTTCCGGCATAATAAACGGTGACGGTGTCTCCGGCTTTTCACGTGTTAACGGTTTCTGTACCATTACCAATGGCGCTGCCCAAGGGCTCTTTGATGGTTGAGCAATTCCGAGCTTAACCATTGTTTCAAACTCCTTTTTAGCTGCTACGAGACGATCTGGAGCCAAGCGTCTGGGCTTTTGTGCTACCGGAGGGCCTGGTGTCACTAATATGTGGTGCTTCGTGTTATGTTTTATTTCTTTCACGACTCCGTCAGGGCGCGTTATGTCAATGTACTTCGCTAGGAGATCGTGATAAGGCGTTGTACCGTTTATGGTTTTAACAGTTGATTGCTTACACCCAGTTACGCTTCCATTTGTCGTAAGCTGAGTAAGTGCATCTACAAGTCGCTTATTCCTTGCGTTGACCATAAGGTTGTAATGCGCTAAGAAATCCATCCCTATAATGGGTGTAGAAACATCAGCCACTACAAATATCCACGGGAAGTCTCGTCGTAATCCGAGGTTAAGCGTTAAGGCGACGGTACCGTATGTTGCGATCGTCGTTCCATTGGCAGCCACTAGTTCATAGGCGGATACTTTGCACGCCGTAGGGACTAGTGATCTCGGATAAACACATAAATCCGCGCCAGTATCTATAAGGAACTTAACCTTGCTGTCTGCATCCGTGATGAAAATGCGGCGTGATGTTTTAAGGGAGTTTAAGCCATTTGCCGCTAATGACTCCCGCTGCCGTTTCCCTGCTGCGATTTGTATGCGCATGGCTGTACGCACTTGTCTGCTTTCGGCCCATGTTTATAGTGGTGCCAACATAACCAACCGTCTCGTCGTTGTCTCGATGATGAGGGTTGGCGGCAATGACTGTGCGAGCGAGACCGTGAGCTCGACCTCGATCTACTCTTGACATCCGGCACAGAGGTCTGTAGCTGCTGTAGGTTTTTTAAAAGCTCTTTAAGGGCTATAATCTCACCCTCTAACCGTCGTATGTGCTCGTCGGCGGGAGCAGAGGAGGTAACGACTGACACTGGCGTCGCACATCGTAGCCTCGTATTTTCAGCGACGAGGTCGGCGATTTCGGCGAGAGTATCGAGCGGCGTATCCCTCTTAGCTACTACAGCTGCTTGCATATCGACCGGTAAGCCTTTCGTCCAAATAACACGAAGGACGTCGTCGGACATCGCGTTGCCTGCTAAAGATTTTAGATGCCGCAGGAACTGAGATGGAGTACGGTCGCCAATTTCTTCTCCTTCTAATAACCGCTGAGTTTTGACCGTCTGAGACTCCCCAAACCTCTTCACTATTTTACTCTTCAGATCCTCGTACTGATCGTCGGTGAGGACTGAGAGGTCAGCAATTAAATCACTCACCTCCTTCAACGCGTGGGCATCCATCTTACTTATTATGTAGAGGCACTTCTCTGTCGGGTCTAATACTCTCGACATCCTTAAAAAACTCTCCGCACATCTCATCCATGTCTCGGGGTCAGTTGTATTGAACTGAGCCATCTGCGGCCACGAGACATGTTTGATGGGGCCGTTGGCGCTACCGGCTAACTGATTCTCGTGCGACATCTTCACTTTAATTAATTTATTGTCAAGTACAAAAAAAAATAACACTGGCACGTTAAGGTATCACTCCGCGGCACGAGACTAAACCCTGATAGACCCAAGCGCACGTTTAACTTATAGATCACGTCGGGGTCACCACTGTCGGCGCTCAATATACGGGTTGCAGGGTTGTGATTAAAAATAAAAGTTTCACAAGTTAGGTAGCACGGAAACTATATTGGAATTTGGAATAAGCCTCTAAGACGTCCGACCGGTAGTGGAGTTGTATGCAGACTGTTTGTTGTACATCGCAGGAAACATCGATAAGCCAAGTCGGACGTCTTAGGAGGGTGTAAACACATAAAAATACAAAAACATCAATAAAACAATTTACACGGAAAAATATTACAAAACACAAATCAGCGGAGTGAACACAAACAATAAACAAGACAAAAGAAATGAGCACGCATCTGGGACGTCGGCAAGAATACACGGACTAAAAGAGACTCGCCGACACAATGCTATATTATGCAGTAATAAAATAACTAAATTGCTATCCTAACTTAAAAATACCATGCAGTACATCTACAATATTTACAGGCTAATATAATACTACTTTACATATTCACATTAAATCTAAGAAGTTTACAAGCTTAAAAATACAATTTTACATATTTATAATATTTACATAATGCAGAGCATACGTGGGACTTAGTCACCACATATCTTATTGAAGAATGTGTCAGATATTCAACAATAGGTTAAGGTTAACACAGATACACAGACAGTACGGACAGACAGAAAAGTATTATGTTATCGTAAATATATCCCATACTTTTGTTATAAATTACAAATTATACGCACCGTAAATAATTGACCAAGGTCTCCATGTCAGTGATAATACTTTTCCTTATTCCTAAGTTATCGAACTCAACATAACAACTATTCTTCTAGTTATCACTAAACACAATGCAATCTTTCAAATAATCATAACAATATATAAAAGTCGAAGAAACTTCACACTTCAACTCAAACACTGTCACAACCGGTTTCACTGGGGAAACATAAAATCGTAAAGCCGAAATTAAAAAAAATAAACAATCCCATAAAAACCGAAAGCGTCCACATCGTGGCGGACATCTCAGTCAACTAATTGCGGTAATGGCGGGAAAACCAAAACGATTTCAAGATGGCGGACATAATTTTCATCGGCTGTTGTCAACGCTAGATTATAAATAAGGCAGGCGATGAAAACTACACTTACGTAGAAACGACAATGATCTTGTTTTTATTTTCAGAAGAGGGCAATATAATTTTATTACTGAGTCAGCCGTTTGAACTCTATTGGTTATCTAGAATGAGTCAGAAACACATCCTGAAGAAAAAGGAAATTAAGATGAGAAAACAAGTAAAACGAATGTTTAAAAAAACACTGACAAGCTTTTGACAAGGTGATTCCATAGAAAATATACAATTATTACTGGATATAAAACCATTTTTTTTCTATATATCTGTTCACTTTGAGTAGAAAAAGGGAAAGTTATAAAATTACTTTAAATTAAAACAGACATAATATTTTCTCTTTGTAAAATAACATAGAGTACCACAAGGTAGTTAATTAGGACCTGTTTTTTTAAACACAAACCGA
The DNA here is from genome assembly GCA_958295455.1 of Coleophora deauratella. Lineage (NCBI taxonomy): Eukaryota > Metazoa > Arthropoda > Insecta > Lepidoptera > Coleophoridae > Coleophora > Coleophora deauratella. The sequence continues at coordinate 2,534,547 of OY282409.1, read as the reverse complement.
ATTGAGTCATAATCACATTTTTTTATATACAATTCGACAATAATGACCGCATTAAGGCCAGATTGCCATGTACTCGGAAACTATAAATTTTTTCGCATGAGAGTTGAGTAAAGCATAATTGTCAGTTTATGAGTTATTTGTGTAGCGCCACAGGCACTAATGTGTCGCATTTGTCGGTAAATCAACGACGGTAACGCCGCTGGGAAACGTATTTTAGTTACAAAACTGTTAGGGAGAAAGATTTGTGGAAATTTACAAGCGGTCCAAATTCTTAAATATTAAAATGTGACTTGAGTAAAATTAATGGTTAGCTATTTATCTGGGAACCCTTAAAATTTCACAAGATAAGATGCATTTTGAAACATATGAGTTTAGATAAAGTTCGAATTTGACGTATACAAATTTTGTAGAAATTTAGTCAGTAAACTCTCATAAAAGCTTATAATAAACTATTTTTAAGTGCCAACTGAGTTCATTAAAGGCTTAACTTCAAATCTCAATTACAAATAAATAACTTTTTTTTTGAAGTATAAAATGTTTGGATTATTTCCTGTAAAAATGTAACTATCCTTTCATTATTTTGCTATTTTTAAAGTCCCATTTGTATCAATGGTTTAAACGTTATTTATAAATGCTCGTATGTCGGTCAATCACATCGAATAAATATCTGTAAGGCGATAAATTTAAGAGGTATTGACAGGTTACTGCCATACCTCAGCTTCAGAGTACTTGTAATAAAATTTACATCACTTGCCAACTACCAATGGATTGAAGTAATTGATAGATGCTTTTACTAGGAACACGGTTAATGTGATTCCAGCCTAGTTTAGAAAATTTTAGAACTAATCACATAGAGATTATTTTTAAATTTGCATAAGTAGTAAATCAATGTAAGCTAAATTTACCATTAGATACCTACTTAACAATAAGAATTTAGGTATTATAGCACTATAGCCATCACAATCACGACCACTCTGGCAACAGTGTAAGATTTAACGGAGACGTTAGAAAAGGGAACTTAAATATTTTTCTGGTACTCGTATATGCTTAGTTTGGTTGATTTCATACAATAAAACTATAAACCCGCATCAGGCAAATAATACAATTGATTTAGTGAACAGAACCGAACCCCACAATTAGTAAGTACGGTAATTGCTACTGAACTTGGAACAAAAGAACATGAAGTATTCCTTCCGGATTCCTTAAAGCATGACACAAACATGCGTCAAATAAAAAAGAAACAATCATACACAAATTAGGTGATCTGTAATTAGCCAAAGAAAAAACAGCTTTTTTTTTCAGGTAGAGAGAAGATATGCGGCCAATTATAACAGTTGATTCTAAACTGAGTGTCGTTTGTAACAAAAGGAGGCCGGGCGCTTCCTTAGCGATAAATCCGCATTGATTGAACGCAGTAAATCTTGCGCGGGCGCCGCTCCGGTTGCAACATAGGGCTCACACAAAACAAAGCTGGTAAATCTGTACAAAAACAACAGTTTCTAGCTGCTATAGACTTCTTATCGTGTAACACAACTAACCAAAGGTAAAGATGACGGGCGACTGTTTGATGTTGAACTTAGCGTTACCCGCGGTCACTATGGACGTTTAGCTAAAGACTATTTTGCGCATACCAGTATCGTCATTATTGTGACGAGATGTTTTTTTAAAATCCACGATTTGCGTTAATTTTAAGGTCGTCTTACATGAAGGTAAGCGATCAAGATGCTCTGGCATGTGCTTTGACACAAATGATCTTTACCATTCTAAGTAATTTGGATTAAATGGAAATTGAAAGTGAGTTCTCTCCCTTTCACATGGACCGAGAAGATATATCTATCAGCCGAAAGACGTCCACTGCTGGACAAAGGCCTCCCCCAAGTATTTCCACACCGACCGGTCCTGTGCGGCTCGCATCCAGCGGCTTCCTGCAACCTTTACGGAGTCAGGAATAGCGGGGCTGCCGGGGACTAGGGGCCGAGAAGATATAATGCAGAAGAAAGTCAACGATACAATCATGAAAGATGTTATTTTCAAATCTTTAAAAAACCCTTTTAACACTAACTTGTTTCATACCCTGAAAGATAAAGCTTATATTATCTTAAAAGAGGATTATCACCTGTCCCATAAAACCAAACTTAAAAGTGTCAGCCCTACCATTAAGGGTAGCACGTGTGTTCCGAAGTGGCATCCCGCGACACGTTTGATTTACGCCCCCCAGCGCCGGTACAAATTGACTGCCCCGCGCATGTAGAGACGCCAAACAAATGCGTTCATGCCGGTAAGACGTACACAAGCAAATTGGGATGATCAACGGGGTTGAGATAAAGATAGATATTTTGAAAAGTAAAATGAATATTAACTATAATAATTAAGAGATTTTCATGTAAAAGTGGATGGATGTAAAAAAAAAGATTAGTTGGATGAGATAAGTTCACTGATAAAGCAGTGATCGGAATAGGTAGACTGTATTTAACTAAAATTCGAGCAACAGAGCGGAGACTTCCTTTCGACAAATATTTTTTCCGCGTCAATTGTGCCGGGTTTCAGAAAATCACATAAGTACATTACGAATTAATGTTATTTGACAAGAGCTTTCCGGCTGCGACTTCGTCGGCGTGGAATTCGATTATATTGCGTTTTCATAAAATAAAAATATTACCTATTAATAACTCGATGTCTAGGCGACATGTCAAGATGAAAATACACCCGCGCAGTAGATTTTGCCAAAGCCCGAGACAGTTGTCCCGAAAAAAATGTTGTAAGGAAGTCTCCGAAAGACGTCTCTGTTCTCTAGTAAAGTTAAGGTAAATACAGTTAAGGCAAATAAATACAAAGTTCCGATCACTGCTGATAAGTTATAAATATGGAATTTTTGAGCCCAAGAATTGAAGATACAAGATAATGAATTAGAAAAAAGTTATGAAAAAAAGTGAAGCAAGAGTAAAGTAATCGTATGTTCACACTGATCACACAACCTTAAAAAACTAGCAATAAATAAAAATAAAAAAAACGAATCATAACAGAATCGTTATAATAGATCTTATCTTATATTATAACTGCTTCCAGTAACACAAGCCTTAAATCTGCGTGTGGCCTTAATAATAAATTATTATTAATAATCCTTATAAACACATCACTCCAACCCCTTCCTAAACTTCATAATCAAGAATCGCTTGAGTGGTCACATCAAAAGTACACAAATAGATATTCGCAAAGCATCCGAGAACTGAGCAATGCGAATCGCCTTTGATCAAGTAAGTGTCAGAATAGTGAGCGAGACTCATTAACAAGGCGATCGACGGAAGACCAATATGCTGTGTAACAAACAAAAGTAACAATAGAAGAAAACAAATAGAAGGACACAACAGAAGAAATGTTGATAAAAATAAGATTTTTGAAATATTTGGACAGACAAAAGATGAACAACAAAGATAAACATTAAATAACTGACTAAGATAAAATCAAAGATATAAGTAGTGTTTTAACACTAGTTTGCTTTTTAACGCTTTCACGCGTTAAATACTATATTATAAGAAAAAATAAAGTTGGACAATGATGCAGTTATCGAAAATACGCTGCAGGTATTAGAAATTCAATTAACAATTGCATTGAAGGATTATGTAACTCTGCGTACAAGAATCATCGATTCGATCATTATGTTGCATGTTTTGAGACTTCAGAATAAATAAACATCTTATTTAATCATTCGTATAGGTGTAAACGTAACGTAAAAAAAGAAAAGATCATAGAGATCTCAAAATATTATTTAACAGTGGTGGCTTTTTCTCAGATATTGAACAACTTTTTTTCCATAACTTCGATCTTTTTTGGATCGAACTTTCCCTTTTAGATAAAACATTATTAACATTCTAAGGTTGTCTGTGTGAAGTCCGTCTTTATATATTTTGTCTGTGTTCTTTTTATCTTTTTTATTTTAATTTAAATTGCAATAAAGAATTTATAAACCAACAAACAAACTTAGTTAAACAATTTGATAGACTTCAATACCAATCGACTACAAGTTTTATCAGTTAACTTTGCAAGGGAAGTTCAAAATTTTTTGTCGATTTCACTAGAATGATAGAACTAATGTTGCTAACTTTGAAGAGTAGAAGCCTGCCTGTAGAAATTTCCTGCTACATCTTTTCTTTTCACTGTACTATGTTACCAGAACGCTGTCAGTCTATAATTCTGCTGTAACAGTGATGCGTTCTAGGAAGGCATTGTTGTCTTCAGCCAGAGATGCATCTGCATCTCCACATTCTGGTCAGATAGGTGTCTGTGTCAGTGCAGTGTCAGTATTGTCAGAGCGCATGCGTTGTTGTGACTGCTGATTGACTGATGTTGCCGATGGTTGCTATTATTAGGTCTTATAGTATCTGTATCTGGTACTAGCGTATAGTGTGATTTCTATTGAAACAACACTGATTTTAAAATCCAGATACTATAAGTGTTAGTGTCTTTAGTATTATTTAGTATCTTTAGCTCTCATTTCAATGTTTTTTAAAGTGATCGAATTTCTATGTTAACATATTTTTTTGTCATCGATTAGAATACACTAAGCTAAGCAACAAATTAAAATTTTATTTGATAAATAATTAATTTAAATAAAATAAAAATCATGAAATACAGGTAACTTAATTTTTTTCTTTAAATTGTATCTTATTACGTTTTAGCCCATATATAACAATAAGTATATTATGTACAAAAGGCATGTGTTCTAGGAGTGATGATTTACCATTATATCCCCTTTTAATAAACTGAATAGTAACTCAATGCGCTATTATTTCTTATTTAGATTAATTGACCTATTTAGTTTTTAAAAAAGTTTATTATTGACGTACGCAAAGTGTTGTGATTGCTGACTGAGACTTGCCAAATCGTTCTCCGCCCACCTGGCACCTAAACCTGGCATCGACTGCCGATATCAATATCTATTGCGTCTCTGTACAAGACAAGGTTATTTGTAGGTAATACAGGGTGACTGTAAATTAGTTCTTGATACCAAAGTCTATGAATGTGCTCATGATAACAAACAACTTTCCCTAAATAACCCATAGTCAAATCGCAAAAAAAATTTTTGACTCTTCATACTAATTTGGCCGCTCGGCTGATCGATTTGTATGAAGAGACCAAATTTTTTTTTGCGATTTGGCTATGGGTTCCTTAGGGAAAGTTGTTTGTTTTCATGAGCACATGCATAGCCTTTCGTATCAAAAACTAATTTAAACTCACCCTATATATCCAAAACCTCTCAAGTGGTGAATCTACCGATGATGGTAAAGAAAAAAAACATTCGATACAAACTACGCTCATCAGATGATCAGTTTGTATTGTATGAGTACTATAGTTTTTATGTGATTTCAGCAAAGTGATGAAACAAATTTTACCAATTTCATGAGTAGAATCGCTGTCTAAAATCATCGTTTCGGGTTAATTATAAATAAAATTGTATAGAGTTGTGTTGGAAATGAAAGTGTAATTTCAAAGACCAAGGGTACCTACAGTGAAAGACATGTTCTGAGAATTTTTTTAAAGTGACACCCACAGTCAAATTTTTCACTCATAATATAGTTGAATATAATTATTAGCTAGCATGTATTTTAAAATAATAATATAATAAAAATAATAATATCTGGGACAAATCACACACGTCATCTGGCCCCAAACTAGGATTCCCTGTATCTTGGGAACCAGAGATTGATACTTGTAAATACATACATATATACATACATATATAAATACATATATAGATATAATACACCCAGATTCAGAGCAAACAATTCTGCTCATCACAGAAAAGTTTGCCCTGTGTGGGGATCGAACCCACGACTCTCAGATCAGAGGTCAGGATCGCTAACCACTTAGCCACCGAGTCAGTCGAATGTTTTGAATGTTTGGTTAGATAAGCCCTAAATCTTTCCTAGATTTGAAAAGCTTTATGTTTCTCTCGTCATTCTGTGTGACATAAATCAAGAACTTTCTTAATTTTTCAATAATCCCATTGATACTATCCACCTGCACTTCCTCATTTCAAAAGATAATCCTACCAATAACGATACCACCCACACCTACAGCTTATACAGGCTGGTTAACTTATTCAACGATGTCTAACACTAACGTTGACAAACAAAAAAGTTTTGCGGGATTTTATAAATAAGGTTTAAAATGTATTGTATAAGATATTATTAAAAAAAAAAATATATATATATATATATATATATATATATATATATATATATATATATATTAAAACCTTAATTTTTTTGCTTCCTAGACAAAACAATAAGAAGTGATAATGAAAATTTTGAAAAACAAAAATTTCACGCGCAATATTAGTATCTTTCATTAAATTTAACTCCCTGTATCACAGGAGGCCATACAGCTCGTATTCAAATTCTCACGCCATACATAAGAAAACAAACAATCTATTTCAAGAGTCCTGCACAAAAAATAACGTAACAAAATTCCGACGGCATCACGAGTGGCTCGCAAACGAAAACAAACAATTGAACCTGAAATTTATAATACCTTATGGAGATTTCATAAAAAAATCATAATAATTTGACTGACTCGGTGGCTAAGTGGTTAGCGATCCTGACCTCTGATCCGAGAGTCGTGGGTTCGATCCCCACACAGGGCAAACTTTTCTGTGATGAGCAGAATTCTTTGCTCTGAGTCTGGGTGTATTATATCTATATATGTATGTATTTAAAAGTACTTATATGTATATGTATATCAGTCTCTGGTTCCCAAGATACAGGGAATCCTAGTTTGGGGCCAGATGACCGTGTGTGATTTGTCCCAGATATTATAGATATTATTAATGTATAGTTTTTAATTTATTTAGAGACTATAGCAGTCAACTTTGTTAGCGTAGAAGTTTCGAAGTACCTACGTATAATACAACGCGGTCAAACTCACAACTCTTCCTTCCTATGGTTGGCTAACAAATCATTAAAAAACGTGAATGTTAGGTTTCATCTGTGACAGAACACGTGCAAAGTCGGACCCCGGGAGATGTGAATGCAAAAACCAATGATGGTTATAAAAAAAACTGACATACTGTCCTACCCATCTGGCCGGACCTCACCAGCAACTTTGCAGTTAACGATCGAGTAAGAGTGGATAAAAACTCTCTATACGAAGACTTGACTCGGACAGTTTTTAGTGTTCCGTAGCCAAATGATGAAAAACGGAACCCTTATGGATTCGTCATGCCTGTCTGTCTGTCTGTCTGTCTGTCTGTCCGTCCGTATGTCACAACCACTTTTTTCCGAAACTATTGAAACTTGGTAAGTAGATGTATTCTGTGAATCGCATTAAGATTTTCACACAAAAATAGAAAAAAAAACAATACATTTTGGGGGTTCCCCATTATGTATGTAGTTCATATGGGGGTTCAATGGGGGTTCCCCATTAGTTCATAATGTATCCCCATTATGAACTGAAACTCAAAAAAAATTTTTTCATCAAACCCATACGTGTGGGGTATCTATGGATAGGTCTTCAAAAATGATATTGAGGTTTCTAATATCATTTTTTTCTAAACCGAATAGTTTGCGCGAGAGACACTTCCAAAGTGGTAAAATGTGTCCCCCCCCCCCTGTAACTTCTAAAATAAGAGAACGATAAAACTATAAAAAATATATGATGTACATTACTATGCAAACTTCCACCGAAAATTGGTTTGAACGAGAACTAGTAAGTAGTTTTTTTTAATACGTCATAAATCGTAAACCGATTCAATCAACTCAAACATAAAAAATATAGAGTTCAAGACATGTGTGATTATGAATTTATACGGAACCCTCGGTGCGCGAGTCCGACTCGCACTTGGCCGGTTTTTTTTATCCACAGTTAGTTAGCCCTTAACATCATATCACCTGATAATGACTGGTACGTTTGTTTTGGACTTAGTATTTTCTCGCCCCGCTATAAGTTCCCGAAACGTTGAGTGTATAAGTTCCTTGTAGTAGGAACTTTGTAGTAAGTAGAAAAAATACTATTTAAAAGAATGCGTACGACACCTAATTAAATTTTAAAATGACTTGGTTTTGATATGGTAAAGGATATGGCTTTCCAAGATTCACCATGCTCTATAGGGGAACTAGCGAACTCGTGTCTTTGCCGTAACACATCAGTGATGTTAAAATTAATATTTAACAGCAAGACTTAGACGAGATGGTGGTAGCTAATTCGGTCAGCTTAGAAAATACCTTACCACCAACTAAACAGTCCAACAAACGTCCCAATTACAATGGATCCCGCCGCGATTTAAACCTGCAACCTCCTTAGTAGTGGAACTTAAAAACTAATAAATCAAAATGTATTTGACAAAAATCCATGACTGCATAGGTAAGTCTGTATAATTCTATGACAATCTATAAAGACGAATTTTACGACACTTCGCACAAAATCTAGCAATCGGTTTTGGCTAAAGCAGGTAAAAATTAAGCAGACATTTATTACATAAATTACACTGGATCATTACAACATAACATAATGCAATAAGATAAGAAGAATAAGTGATAGTTATTGTGAAACTAATAATGACTAATGATATAAAACATTGTGCCTTCCCAGATTACACAATACTTGCATTGCACTGCACTGGTATAGTTATAACTTTTATAACAAACGAAATGTTTTGTAATTGCGGGCGGTCACAGCAAATTTCGATTGAAACGTCTCGTCGATTTGATTGTTTATGCTTACGGGAGATTTACTGAGAATTTAATTATTATGACATGTATGCTATTAGTATTAGTCCGGTGAAGCTGCGGCGGAAGAGTTATGGAACTACGGAATCATAAGTCGTTGGTTGTACATGTAAACTCACATGCGTTTTGCAAATGTTATTAAAGTTGTTACGTAATTGCAGAATCACACAATCATGTAAAGTGGGGAATTAAATACAAATACTTACAAAGATACGATATTATATTTTTATTTAGAGTTCCAAGTCTATGAAGCGTAATTTGGTATTGGTAACAAACAATGTCAAGTATTTGGTAATGTATTTTGGAAAATCTCCATAAAACTGTTTTTAAATCTAATATAATCTTTATGGCGCTGTGTCTCTATAGTTATATGGTCTACCTGGTATAATCAGAAAAGAAAACTCAAATAAATAGGTACAATAAAAAGCTTTCAATTGTTATTTAGTTAGTCAAAATGGTTTATGCGCAATTAACGGGGTTTATTTGAATTTGCTCTTTTTAATAGCTATAAAACGCATTTAAATAAACGTAAAGCTACGACAACAAAAAAAATGTGATTCATGACTTATTCTTCGATATTTAGGGATGTTTTGCATATTTATGTTTAAAGAATATTATGGATGTCTAGTGCGGCACTACTCCTATAGGCTTCCTAGTTTTAAAACGTATTGTAATGTATCTACCTATAAACAAATTATCGAGTATTGTGTACACTATAACCTGGCCGGAGATTGTCGCTGTCGCCGCCGATCGGAAGCAGTGGAAAGCTGTTATTGAGGCCCTATGCTCCTCGAAGAAGTGTACACTATAATTGACTTGATCACTTTTCCATTAAATTTTATAGTTTCTGAAAAACATACACTTTTACGTTGAATTCGTTAGTTTCAGATCGCGAGTGCGTTAGAGCGAACTAGGTATCTATTTCAACGTATTTGAAATACGTTTTATAGCTATCGAAAAGAGCAAATTTTTCAAAAATTGTGCCTTTTGAATATTCTTTTTTTATAGTTATGATTGTTACATCTACTAGAAAAACGCTTATTTTTTGTACAGGGGCAGTAAAATAACGAGTTTCGTATTGGCCGTTTGTATATTTGTTTCTCCGGCAAACCAACACTTGGCGGAAGTTTTCTGTTGAAATTATGATATCGTACGTAACAATGCTACCGAAATGTTTATTTATGTAGAACGATGTATTTATAATGTACCTACCTATGTGAAATTGTTTAAAATAATAACCCATGTTCTAGTAGTTCTTTGGTTTGTTTTAAATTTCTTCCCTAAATCTAAAAAAAACGATCCTAAAGTGGAAGCGAGAAAAATGTCAGACTATACCCGAGTCCTGTTCCAGAACCAAGGTAAGATTTACCTGATTAGACTGATAATAGTCTCTTCCTTTCAAACATGGATGATTTACAATAGGCTAACCTTCTGTCAGGAACAAAATACTTCATAAATAACTAATAGGAAGAAATTTACAGTATTACAGTAGTTCAAACTTAATTCCTTATTTAGTAGTTCGAACTTAGTTCCTTATTTATTTATAAAAAGATAATTTTGAAAAAATCCTTGCCTTACGGGTGTTTTATTTGTGCATATTCACATACAGCGCTCATAAAAAGTGGGGGTAAACAAAATTGTAGGTATGTTGTTAATTCTTCTTCTTCTCATCGTGTGGCACATTTAAGCGTTCTATCCACAAGGTATAGGCGGCTGTTGCCTAGTGTTGCACTTAGCATCACCCGCGGTCACGTGTAGGGCATTTAGATTTACACCTACGGACTGTTGTTAATTTTTAGGAGGAGACTTAACATTGCACGACGCTAGTTTGACTCATCAAGTGCACACTTCACCCCGTTCCCATTGTCTTCGCCGCCTCGCGATACGAATCTAACCAAAACAAACGCTTCATCGACGGCAGCTCTGTTTATTTTCCTAATATTTTAATTTAGACGTGTTTGTAATAAGCGGCATAGCAGGGAGTGCTTTGATGTGCCCACCACTTGGGTAAACGATGGATCCGGCAGTGGTTTAGTCATCAATGTTTTTCGATATAATTTATTTGTTTTCCCGTTTTTAATTTTACTGTTGTCGATTTTTTGCATTGGAAAACATGTTTTGGAATAGCTTCCTTGTAAGATTATTTTATTGTATTTTTCTGTCTGTAGTAAGTAAAATAGTCGCTGCTGTCACATAAGTAGGTATATCAGTAAAAATCTGAGAAGTTTTTTAAATCAACGTTTTCCGTGTACATCTTGTTAAAAATTATCTAACTGGACAAATAAAACCCTATTACATATATCTAAATCAGTCAGGGATCAAAAAGACTCTAACGGCGCTTCTTTAATTTCATACTCACATTTTTGAGCCGTTTTGGCTACCCGCGGCGGGAATAAAACAAATATACATACACCTGAAAACATTAACCTCCGCTTGTTTTTCTATACAAAGAATAAACCCCACAATAAAGATCAGAAAAATGAATTTTTAAATTTCCATACAAAGTTTTCCAAACATCTAGTTTCATTTTATGAGAAGTCTAGTTTTTTGCGATATAGCAAAGTCGTAGAACCAATAATGAATAGAATAGAATAGAAATAATTTATTTGCAAGAATACATGTCAATACATAATATGGTCTTAAATTAGCGTCCAGTACAGTATTCTGCTTTAAAAAAGCGTGCAAATGTATCAAATAGTTATAATAATAATTTTAATTCTAATAATTACAAAGATAATCAAACACAAGAAGAAAGCATCAAAAAATAATAATAATTAAAAACCAAATAATAAATTGAAAAACCAAATAATAACCAAATAATAATAATATTCCAAATAATAACCAAATAATGATGTTTTGTAAATTATGAGGAGTGCAAGCAATTAACGGGTCCTCTATTTTGTTAAATCCTGTATAAAAGATGCATAAGTAATCTTACAGATTCTATAAAATGTTTTGTTCTAAGTGTGCAGGCTTTAAGATTGATTTTTATGATTTGGACAGCCCTAAAATAAAATAAAAAAACGTTATGGTAACAAATAATTTTATGGTAAGTTTACCCATTGTTAATGATAATGATGGACGTGAGATATTATTGTATTTTGGTAAATTAGGATAATTTTAGCCGTATTTGTTAGCATTGATGAAGTAAAATGTCTCAGTCATACCAAAGACATCAACGAGTACTTTTATGCTCTTTTATGACTAAGTACTAAATATAAATAAGTTAAAACCGCTGTCTTAACTTCAATAATCATATCGAGGGTTCACGGGCGACTTGTATTAAGCGACATTTTTAGAAATGTTCAGGAGACTGATTTAAAAAAATATTTCTTAGAAAAATAATCATTAAAACTTAACTTCTTAGTATTATATAGATTCTCGATATTCTTAATATTTTAAATATTATTCAGAAGTTATTTTTTGTCAGGTATTTTGTAAGAAATAAATTTTTAAAGTAGAGGTTACCTGTGTTTCCAAAAATGTCGCTTAATACAAGTCGCCCGTGAACCCTCGATATACACTTGCGGTACTTGTATGTAAGTATGTATGTATGTTACTTACTTACTTGCGGTTTTTCTATAAAAAAAGTTTTAATCCAATCTATCAAATACAAATATACCTATATAAAAAACAGTTCATATAATTCATATTATAGAAACTATTTTCTTGAAATCATCCCTCAGTGTACTCATTTTTAATCTTACGTTACTATGTGCGCAAGAGACGGTGTCTAACAAAACAAAAGCACATCAATCACACTTCAGAATAAATTGCAGCAATTAGTAAAGATGTCGCACACGCAGAAATGATGAGGTGTTTTTTTTTTAAATTGCTGATTATGAGCCAAATGTCGGTCCCCGACTCGGTGGACCGACGACCTGGTAAAGGTTGCAGGAAGCCGCTGGATGCGAGCCGCACAGGACCGGTCGGTGTGGAAATCCTTGGGGGAGGCCTTTGTCCAGCAGTGGACGTCTTTCGGCTGATAGATAGAGCCAAATGTTGATTAATATTGTGATGCATAAGTATTTGTATTTTATCATTTATTTATAGTAAACTATCTAAATCTTTAGTACAGAATTATTTGTTTAGGATTTCTCTTTTTTTTCTAAACATGATGAATACATCTTCTAAATGGGAAGTACCATCTTATCCTCGTAAGGCCCAAGTTAAATTTAGGCTGGTATTCATTGCGGCCCAACGACCTAAAAAAATTACCCTATCGCTTGAACTCGAATGTGGTTCATTCAGAAATGGAGCCAATATTCAAATGGTAATACGAGTTCGTAAATGAGTTAAAATTTTAGGTAGTTGTGACTGAATTACTACTAAACCTATGTCCTAAAAATAGGACGTTGGGCCTTACGAGGCTAAAATAAGTGTAATAAATGTAAGTACTATTGGATTTTAAGAAAAAGTTACGATGCGACGGAGTGAAGTATATTAGGAACCTAAAAGACATAGTCAAAGATTATAAATTCGATTTTATCAAAGTTGTAAAGCAAAAGTTTTTCGGTTAAATACCTATTTCAGTAAATAATATAAGCAAACTAGTGTAGCGTTGAGGCCTCGGCCTTTGTCGAAATCTGTATTTATCTAGTTTCATGTTCTAATGAAGTACTTATAATAAGTGTGATAAATGTACTGCATTTACATAATTTAAAATTTTCAAAGAATAATTGACCACGCTGAATACGTTAAAAACAACCGACTTCAATCGTAGCAACTCCAATTTTGCTATGTTTTTGTTGATTTTCTCAAAAACCGCTGAATCGATTACGATAAAATTAATATGGGACCACCTGTGAAGTATACCCTTTCAAACAAAAAAAGAATTTTTGAAATCGGTTCAGGCGTCTTCGAGTAATCGGTGAACATACATAGAAAAAAAAAAAAAAAAAAGATTCCGACGAATTGAGAACCTCCTCCTTTTTTTGAAGTCGGTTGAAAATAATAACGGAGTATCGAACAGGCAATAAATGAGACCAATAAATAAAAAACATTCAAAGAAGCTAGTAACTAGTCAAAGATTCAGAAATTCTTACCACGAGGTGAGATGATGCCAAGGGCTTACTAATTGTGAATAAAAAAGAAACTATTTTAGCAAATTTGTACACATTGTTCAATTGATGACTTACTCGGTGGCTAAATGGTTAGCGATCCTGACCTCTGATCCGAGAGTCATGGGTTCGATCCCCACACAGGGCAAACTTTTATGTGATGAGCAGAATTGTTTGCTCTAATGAGTCGGGTGTATAATATCTGCAAATGTATGTATTTAAATGTATATGTGTATGTATATCAGTCTCTCGTTCCCAAGATACAGGGAATCCTAGTTTGGGGCCAGATGACCTTGTGTGATTTGTCCCAGATATTATTATTATTATTATATTTTAGTAAGAGAGTCAACGAACTTTACCTATACTAGTAAAAGCTTTAAGGCCTCGGCCTTAGACGAAATAGGCATTTATCTAGTTCCAAAAAATTGCTTTAGACTAACCCCATTTCTTGTTGCCAAACATCAAACCGCTAATGACTGGCGGGATCGGTTGCAACTAACGAGGCTTGCGACACAAATCACCATTAGTGTTGGCGACGGACCGTGCGCGGACGCATCTTCAGGGTAACTTTAGGAGCCTGTTTTAAATAGTTTAACAGTCTCAATATGTAAGTTAAAAATGATTTTCGGAAGACGAAGAAATAAGAATTAATGAATTAACTGATATTTGATTGTAACTCTAATGAACATTCCAGTTATTTTCTATTTCTACTCAAGTTAATCGTAATAGTTATAATACGGGCAAGTTAGGTGAAGCTAGTATGGCGAGGTCGAAAAAAAAAACCTAAAGCTGATTTTTTGCACAGTCGTTCCTTGCGACCATAGAAGTATACCCTGAAAAGTCCCAACTCCTAGGGTGCCGGCGTCCCCCTCTCCACCCCCCTCAAAAGGTCCCGATTTTCAGTATTTTTCATTTTAGTCAAAATCAGTAGGAGTTAGATGAAAACTGTCAAAGAAGCAATTAATCCTTATTAAATTACCTATCAAGCGGGACTACTTTCATATCAATAAGAGTTTTAGTTATTGAGATATGCTTGTCTATATATGACAAAAAATTGAAAATACCGAATTTTGTACCAATTTCTTGATTTTCTGAGAAAACTGTAAAAGTATTTATAAAACATTGTTAGTAAAAATTATTCCTTTCAAAACGAGACTACATTAATAAAAATTTACAAATAATTAATTAAGTTGCAGTTCATTACATCTCAGCTGATAAATATGATTAATTTTCTACATATAAATTTCAACTCTAAAGCATCGTGACTGACAACTTGTAGTTATTATCTATGTATAAAGTTGTCACATGGATACAAAAAAGCCTTAAAATAGTAATAAAATAAAACAAACAATTCTTCATTATTTACGAATTACTATATTTATTCGCCCTTTTGGTCATCGATATCTATGTTATCTTATTATTTACGAGATGAACCACGGTGTCGACCTATAGTGCCTGCCACATTATATTAAATAGTACTATTTACATTATGTATGAATAATCCCTGTTGCTCTCTGAAGGCGACCCCACCACCCCTAAGGTCCGGTGACAGTCCATACAGTCGCCAGTCGACACTCATCACGCACTTCTCGCTCGCATCTACATTTTAGATAGGGAAATTTTAGTAGGTAAATAACTCAAATGATTAGTATGGAGTGTCCAGGATGTGAATCTGCAACTAGTTTAGTGCAAATGGAAGCTTGGTAGCCACAGGTATAACGCTTTACCCCAAAATTTTCCACTCGTAAATATTAAAGAATCGTATGTTTTATTTAATTTCTATTTTAAGGCTTTTTTGTATCCATGTGACAACTTTATACATAGTGTTAGCTATATTTTGTTGTACTGTAAATAATCACTATAATTGTTGCTTAATATTATCAAAACATAATATAATTACAGTTAAAAATAATATAAAGAGTAAATCAAGTAATGTAAAACTTGAAGATCGACTGACGCACAGAGGGCGCCACAGATCAAAGTAGAGGGGAGAGCATTGCACGAGGGAAATGGTGGCGAGTGCGCGTCAGTCTATTTTTGAATTTCAAGTGACACAGTTAATTGGAAATAGCGCTGTGCAGTATTCAATATTCAGTTACAAATATATTAAAAATGAGTGTATTTCTTGTGTCAAAGGAAGATTAAAGCCTATTTAAAAGTCATAATCCACGTGTTTTCTTCAGTTCAGAAGCGGGATTCGCTCACGTTTAAAGGTATGTGTTAGTTTTATTTGAAATAGTTTTTTTTTCATGGCCTTATTCGCTTAGTTAAACCTACGAAATGTTTTATTAAATATGAAAATAATACTTGCAAAAAAAAAAAAAAAAAAACTTGCAAAAGTTAGCATTCCACCAACAGACATACGTAAGTTGCAAACTAACACTCCTTTATCGCCTTAGATTGGATGTTTGGAAAATATGTATGTTTTGAATGTTAACGTTTATTTTAAGATCACTTTATTGGCGTATTCAATGAATAAATAATATCATGGTTCTTAAGTAAGACGTTCAAATAGGTGTTCAGAACACAAGTTCGTATAGAAACTGTTGCAATAATTTAGCGATGGAGATTTTTTTTTAATTCTTTGGGGTATTCTCAACATTGTTATGCAACTACTCTATCGTAACGGCAACATTTTAAATTAGCCGTTTCCAAGATATGCAGTTGCTATTTTATTAAAGTTACAACGAGTAGTTCATCTGAGGAGTGATCGTAGCTCTCTTGATATGGGAAGTGTTTATAGCTTCGCAATTTTCAAGTATTTCAATTTTAGGTAACACACTTGTTTTCCCTTGCGAGGTACGTCGGGACCACACTGACGTTGCGGCGGAGCCTGCGCAAAAGAGACGGGTTTCCTGAGTGGCTGTAGAACAAGCCGCCACACCGCATCGTGCCGCTGAGAGTGCGACTGATGAGCGGCTACATCGCATCGAGTCGCTGGGAGCGTCGCTGTAGGATGAGCAGCTACATCGCACCGTGCCGCCACCGGGAGTGCGGCTGATGAGCTACTACCTCGCATCGAGTCGTAGCTCTCTTGGTATGGAAATTGTTTATAGCTTTCGCAGTTTTTAAGTATTTCAGTTTTACGTAACCTTTGCTAATACACATTCGTTTTCCCTTGGGAGGTACGTCGGGACCGCACTGACATTGCGGCAGAGCCTGCGCAATAGCGACGGGTTTCCTGCCTTCCTGGGAGCGTGGCTGTGGGACGAGCTGCTACATCGCACCGTGCCGCCGGGAGTGCGGCTGTAGGACGAGCTTCTACATCGCGCCGGGAGCGTGGCTGTAGGACGAGCTGCTACACCGCGGCAAATGCCGTGCCGCCAGAGACGTAAGCGAAATGTGAGAATTTTGCAGCTTAGAAGTATACTGAATTTTATTTCCAAATCCATTGATTTACCCGTAGTTTAATACAGTTAAGGCAAGCAGTGATAAGGTCTATAAACTCAGCCTTGATGTATACAATTTCACCACGATATTCAACATCCAAATATAAATTTAATTTATAGCAAATTAATCATACCTATACATAATGAGTAAGCTATTTTATTTAGGCACTGTATCAAAGATTCACCTGTACAGATAATTTTGTTTTTTATACGTCCTTTTTGACATTTATATACACCTTTCACTGTCCAAGGTCTGCTGGAAGAAATTTATTGTGGAAATAACCTGTACCTTTTGTGTATTATTTCCTTATTGATGACTTAATTTACCTTCTTTCTGTGTGCAATGTTATTAAAATACAAAAACTGAATTTAAATTTTATAAGTTTGTTTGGGATCTAAGACGTTTAAAAAAAACCCTAAAGACGTAGTCTGTGAAACTTTGCTCGATATAGTTTTGTATACAATAGACCAGAGGAATAAAAATATGCCTTATTTTTACATCAGAGGTAGATAATTTCGACTGTTATCATTATAAATACGGATAACTTTTAGAAAAACAATGACGGTTTATAGTTCATTAGAGCTTCAATAGATTTTGCTTCTCTCAAAAAGAAGATAATCACAACGTGCAACCATGCACTCTTTTGTCAGCATTGCAGAATAACAATTGCACTGTTAACGTTAATTTGGTGTTTACCCCGCAATCTTTATTCTTAATTATTAAAATTATAATTTCAAAATACCCACCGATTCGACAGAGTAAAGTAAATACGTCATACCAGCTGATATCGTATTTATTATACAATCAACGTAAAGTTCTTTTATAGCTATTGCCAGGTCCTACCTACTGTAAACAAAATAATTAAATAAATGTATGAAAGGGAAGGATAGCTCATTGATTTGATTTGAAGCGTTTTCTAGAAACTGTCCAAGTATAGGGGAGTAGTTCATTTTTGTGGAAGTTGTTTACTTTGCGATAATTTGTTTAATTTGATAGAAGTTGTTCGCTTTGATGGAAGTTGTTCACTTTGCTGGATGTTGTTCACTTGCAAGCATTTCTTCTCATTTACCCCTACATTTATTTACGTGCTTTCTTTGCTTATTCTCCTTTCGATTGATCAAAAGGTTGACTGGAAGAGATCTCTTTATGGGATAAGTCCGCCTTTGTATATGTTTTGTTACTTATGCCTATGTAATTTGTCATATTCGTGCAATAAAGAGTTTACAAACAAACAACCAAAAACAGAAAGAAAAACAGTGTATTTGCCCACAAAGGACTCTTAATGTGTAGTAGACCATACTCTCATGGTGAAAATATAAATTTTATAAATGCTGGGTCTTGTTTTGATGGTGATAAACGTATGGTATAGTTTCATATAGTTTTAAACAACATAATAGATATAGTTGCTCTAAATATCCAAATATTTGTCAGTTTGATAATTAAAAAAAAAAAAAAAGAAACTACCTACTTGCAAAATACATTATATTTACAATATTCATACGTATTTTGGTATGAATGTTGAATTAACGACTTATTACCATTTTAAAACTATATTAGTAAAAATATAATAACGGTTGACTGATAGAACAGGAACAAAAAAAGAAGAGGCATAACATTTAAAAGTAAAGTTAAAAAAAAAAAATACTCCTAATGCAGATCAATTTTTAAACAATACCTATCAATAAATTTGGCTAAACGGTTGCTATATTTAAAGTAATCGATTACAAAAATCGGTTTTACAAATAAAGCAGTTCATATCCTCTTGAAAAAGGAAATAAAATAAAATCATTGTAATTTGTAAATGTTAATAAACATCTTAAAAGACAAAGCCCTTCATATTCCTTATTAGAAATTTGTAACACCTTTGTATGGGACTTCTCTAATTCGTTTCAATGGCAGCAGCATAGTCAGTTTAAATCTTGCCAGTGTGAAAGGGGCTGGAACCTGTCTGTCACTACGAAAATTAATGATGGACCTAGAAAATAATAAATGTAAATACAATTATTTTGAACTTAATTGTTCTCGTGTTATTTTTATTATTTTATGATTATGATGTTGTATATTTATTACAAGATCACGTTTTGAATTTAAAATGGGTTTATTAAGTACACAACAAAGGGCTTACCTTTACGTAGGTATATGAAAAAAATATACCAACAAAGATAAATAATTTGCACAACTTATGACAATAAAATGTTATCGAGTATTGTTAATAGTACATATATTTATCGATTCTCAGCCTCTTAGGCATAATTAGTGTGATACATAAATATGTAGTTAGTCGAATCTACGGGAAATATACGTTCGTGTTTATTGATGCCATTGTAGTGACTGGTAGATTCAAGCACGGGTACTACAGGATACAAAGTTGTTTTGTACGCCACATTTAGTATGTTAGTAGGTTTAAAGATATGATCGGTGGAAGAGTAATCATTCTAATCTTGTATATTTTGTGAGGTAAACTTCCACTTACTTGTGGGTTGACAGCTGACTGATATTTAAGTCAGTGACGTCGTCGCAGTGTTGTTAATGACCACAGTTATGTTTTTAATCACACCCCGGACATTTCATACAGATTTCGCGCCATTGTTTACTACATAGACATTCATGTCTGTACACATGTAAATATGTGCGTGATGAACTAGGGTTGAATCGAGATTCAATAATTAGGCCTCATTGTCTTTGGTTATTATATTGTGCTTTGGTTTGACAACCCCTTGACAAATGGTCACACATCGGTCACACAGGGGTTCTGAGGTAGCATTCAGAGATCGGCAGGGAGTGACCATATTGTATAATGTCCTTATATTGTGGTATTTAATATATAAAGAGGCTCCCTGAG
Organism: Coleophora deauratella; assembly: GCA_958295455.1. NCBI lineage: Eukaryota > Metazoa > Arthropoda > Insecta > Lepidoptera > Coleophoridae > Coleophora > Coleophora deauratella. Next base: position 2,514,532 of record OY282409.1, on the reverse strand, counting down.
ATTTGAATGATATTTAAAACATAAGTACTTTAATGAATGAATGACAACACTTTATTACACAACAAAACAGATAAATAATAATTATACATAATTTTGGTTATTGTTAGATTCAAATGAAAAGAAAAACAAAAATTAATTGAAAAGAAAAAAAACATTAACTATTAAAACTATTGTGTTTTTATTAATAATGTTTCGTCGGAAAATTAAGTTATAGTAGCAAGTCGGTACCTATAATTTATCGTATAGGTATACTTAACTGATTTGGTGTATAACAGATCTGTTATATCGTGTGGCCCAACTTAACCGTGGTGTCACAAGGGATGTCTGTGGTATAGTATATCCGTCTTGATATGCTAAATTATCTAATTGGCAAAGCACTATGCAGAAAACTCATGCACTGTACAATTACTGTTTTTACTTTCCTAGTTTGGGGTCAGATGAGTGTGATTTGTTCTGGATAATATATTGATATTACATAAAAAGAAAACTCTTTGGGTAGAATCGTGATTATAATTAGAATTACCTCGGAAACCACTCGAGGATAATTCGTAGATAAAATCTTCAATTGTCTACACATATTTGATTTTAATATAGTCCTTTCGTAGTCAAATTGTAAACCATGGATTTTGAAGTATCTTGATAATAAAATACGTTCATATGTTTATGTAAAATATAAGGGAAATATTTACTGTGAAACCTCGAATGCAACTCAATGTGTACAGTTGTTCAGATTAAAGAAAACAGGGTTAAGTAATGCAATATTATGTATTACCAACAGTTTATTTAGATACTATTTATATTAACGTATTACGCATTATTATGCAAAGCTCCTATCTCTTCGTTAATCCTTTTGTGACATTGTCCTTCACATCTTAATTAGTCGTGAAGGAAGAGAAATGACACTTCCAATACTATTGTTGTTATTTAAAACTGTCTGAAAGAATCAAGGGTTTTAACCTGTCATTGTTTTATGTGATTAATCTTCAACTTGTTTTGAGTAAATATTTGATACCCACAATTTAAAGTTAATTCATTGGTTGTTAATAAGTGAAGTTTCTATTTCCGAAACCGATCGTATCTCCTACTCCAGTATCTAGTTATTATTTCCCTAAACCACTTTAGCAGAAAGTGTTATGCTTTAAGGCAACGGAAAAATAACTGGGTTGGTTCATAATGCATTAAAAGGTTAGCTATGTCTGACGAACTTGGTTGCTTTTGGTAATAATAATATTTCTTTACATAAAGTACAACAAAAGAGTGTATAATTTCCACATAGACTCTAGCAAAGATTATTTGTTTTCTTGACTGAAATAAGGCACCACTTCCTAAGTGCTACCCAAGTTATCAAAATATTTAGTTGTCATTTTTATGTTCCTTTAATTGAGAATTCAATTAAAGTGAATAAAATATTAATAAGGAATACCTGAGTATATTGGAGGATTTAAAATGTATAAAGATAATGATCGGCAGAAGATACTGTTTAGAAACACAATATTTCAATGACAGTCGCCTGTTTTATTAGACCATAATATAAGAGAAGAGATTATCACATTCCCCTTAAATATGTGAAATTTACTATTTAAAAAAAAAAAACATATGTTATTCGCTTTCTAGGCAAACGAGTTCAAAGTGTTAGGAACCTTGTTTAAGTTGGACGATGGACTATGTTAAATATCTATACATAATTAAAGATCATGTAGTATATGACTTAAATTGAAGCTTTAATGTTACGGTATTCGGGATGAATGGGGCCTGTTACCGAATTGATGTTACGGTAATTAGGACGAGCGGGGCCTGTTGCCAAATTGATGTTACGGTATTCAGGACGAATGGTGGCTATTGCCAAATGGATGTTACGGTATTCAGGATAAACAGGTCCTGTTATCAATACGGTGTTTTCCACTTTATCATTAACTTAGTTTTATTGAACTGTCAAACGATATAATATTGTTCTAAAATTGTTTTTTTTTACAAATGTGATGTCATATTTTCGAAATTACTGCAAGTTGTTCATGAACGTAAGATTGAAAATTAGTGTCAAGAGAGAAAATTATTTCGTGTAAATTGTATTTTAAGAGGAACATTTCTTGTTTTTTTTTTGATAGTGAAAAATACGAAATTATTTATTAAAATAATGAGAAGTATTTTAGTTATAAATGTTGTTATAAAATGAAAATATTATAATTAGGACACTTACTCAGTGTATAAGGTTTCTATGTATAGAATATGTTTGTAGTCTTTTTTTTTATTACATAAAAAAATACGTACGAGGTCGTTCGTTGGAATCGGATGGCCGACTGTTAGCTATATTTTGTTGTACTGTAAATAATCACTATAATTGTTGCTTAATATTATCAAAACATAATATAATTACAGTTAAAAATAATATAAAGAGTAAATCAAGTAATGTAAAACTTGAAGATCGACTGACGCACAGAGGGCGCCACAGATCAAAGTAGAGGGGAGAGCATTGCACGAGGGAAATGGTGGCGAGTGCGCGTCAGTCTATTTTTGAATTTCAAGTGACACAGTTAATTGGAAATAGCGCTGTGCAGTATTCAATATTCAGTTACAAATATATTAAAAATGAGTGTATTTCTTGTGTCAAAGGAAGATTAAAGCCTATTTAAAAGTCATAATCCACGTGTTTTCTTCAATAGATAATAACTACAAGTTGTCAGTCACGATGCTTTAGAGTTGAAATTTATATGAAGAAAATTAATCATATTTATGAGCTGAGATGTAATGAACTACAACTTAATTAATTATTTTTAATTTTTTATTAATGTAGTCTCGTTTTGTTGCTAAACATGAAAGGAATAATTTTTACTAACAATGTTTTATAAATACTTTTACAGTTTTCTCAGAAAATCAAGAAATCGGTACAAAATTTGGTATTTTCAATTTTTTTGTCATATATAGACAAGCATATCTCAATAACTAAAAATCCTATTGATATGTATGTAGTATCGTTTGATAGGTAATTTAATAAGGATTAATTGCCTGTTTGACAATTTTCATCTAACTCCTACTGGTTTTGAGTAAAATGAAAAATACTGAAAATCCGGACCTTTTGAGGGGGGGAGAGGGGGGCGCCGGCACCCTAGAAGTTGGGACTTTTCAGGGTATACTTCTATGGTCCCAAGGAACGACTGTGCAGAAAATCAGCTTTAGGTTTTTTTTTTGACCCTAAACATTAAATTGCCCGTACTATTATTAGAATAACAGCTGCAAGAAAAACTTGGCCATGTTTGTTAAAAACTTAAGAAGGATTTTAATAATACACAAAAAACATTTAAGTAATAACACTGCGAAACGTCCATTACTAAAATTCTACCCTATTCTTCCTTTATCACCAGAGTCTGTGATCAGATCACCATTATATGGACCGCTGTCATTTTAAACATCTCATAAGGTTCACTTAGGTGTAACGGCGGTATTCCACTGTGAATTTTTTTTCCAGTTTTGATGTCCAGTGTTTGATCAAATTGCTATGCTATGTAAAATTACTCCTTCTTCTGTGTCAAAAGAATTTGTTAAAGTTATCCAACCTCTTTGGTCAAATGTAAATTAGACACACATTTAACGAAAGGGTACTCCATTCGTAGGGTGGTCCCTATCGCAGTCTTTTCCCTTATTTGTGACCTGAATTCCGACCATTCCAACCCTTCCAAACCTACCGCAGTAACACAGCATAGGTAAAATACCAGTGTCATGTCACTGCATTCCGAACTGCTACCCTCAAAAGAACGGCAACAAACCATTCTATTTCTGGATCAGCATTTACTCGCAAGGTTTTCTGAAAATATCTGCCAGGGTTTAAATTAGGTTTTCTACTCATGAGTTTGAACAACTTTCCCCAAGCAATGTAATAGTCAATTCGCAGAAAAAAATGTTCTCTTTTTTTAATACCATTCGATCAGCTGATCGACCAATTTTGTATGAAGAATCAAAAGTTTTGTTTTGCGAATTGACTGTGTGTGTTCTTTGGGAAAAGTTTTTCAGATTTATAAGAAGAAGCTCCAGCTTAATCCCTAGCAGATATTTGAAGAGCACCTTATACAGGTATCAGCAGACCAGAATTGAAAGCAATATACATTTACCTACTTACGAGTATGCATACTTCTATACAAATTGTTTCATGAAGCCCTAAAATATCTACATAAAAACTGCAACAATTTATAGAAACCTAAAAATAAATAAGCTTGTATCTTCTTTTCTAAGTAGGTATTTGTAGGCAGTTTTAGAGAACGAACTTGTAATGATTATTTTTCAAGAAACACTTTGAAACTTGAACCAGTATAAAATGTGTACAGTAGGAACTTGAAAATTGAACGTTTTAAAATGGCGTCGAATAATGTTCAGATTTAGATACAAGACTTGTAATGAAGAAACGTTTATTTCTGAAAGCTTTCAAAAAATCTTTAGTCTCAACATGAAATCTTTAGTCATAACATTTATTTACTTTAATTTCTTGATGAAATGAGGCAGTTTCTTCACTGTATTGTAACTTTACCGTGAAATTAGGCACAAACTGGAGACGCCAAGATCACATAGTGTAACTCGATGTGCCGTCGAGTGACATATCGCCCTAATCGATTCTCTGCTTCCACGCAACGCGACGTGGACTTGGGACGAGATTCCACAGACACAGAGCTGATACATTCAGTCTTTTATAAAAAGAGGATATTTGTTCCGAGAAAACGAAAGTCATTGTCAAGCCGTCCATTAGATATAGTATATGATATTTATATTTTTTAGTTTTTTTTTTAATATAAACATAGAAATTAAGTAATAGAAGTTGTTACCACAGAAGCTAAGTTTCAAACAAATATCTGTCTCGTTTTAATTTCCTTTATTGTTTATTTAATTAACTGGAATTCTTCCAAGAATTGAGGTCTTCAATTAAACAGAAAAATGGAACCTTGTAATCTGATGTAAAGTTGGCTAATAATCACTTATAATACTATTTTGAAACCAAAATATTAGACTATTCTTTTTTCCTCAATTGGTAAGCCCTTGGCAGCATATTACCTGATGGTAACTGATGATGGTGCCGAAGATGACAGCGGGCTTACAAAGATTCCCCAACGCAATGGTACACCCAGGTACATACATACTCGTAACCACCGCAATATGGACAGACTCCTGCCTGTGCGGTGCAGACTCGCAAAGTCCACTAAGCTGACGCATGTGCTGGGACCGTCAGTCTACAACAAACTCCCAGCAGAAATCACTCACCTCGTTAGCGAGCTTCAAGACGAAACTAAAACGCTGGCTTATTTATCGAGCACCCTTTTTATAATATTCAAGAATTTTTATAATTCTTAAAATTACACTGATGTGTATATTTTTTTTATTTTATTTTATTGTATCTTAGTTTAATCATTTTGTAACTTTAGTAAGACATCGCGTAATTAGTATTTTATTTCTATTTATTCACTGTATTTTATTATTTTGACATTCATTCAATATGTGAATTGCATTATTTTTTATATCATTGTATTATTAATTTTTCATTATTTTGACATTTACTGTAAATTGTATAATGTTTATTTCATTGTATTTTTATTTTATTATTTTTGACATTCATATGAAGATTGTAAAATGACGTGTAAAATTTCTTTACCAATAAAATGATTATGATTATGATTATGAATGGGGAATCGTATACGCTTACCTACGCCGGAACCCATCAATGCTATTACGTTGATGTTTGGAGGCAAGACGGGATAAGATGTAATCAATGTAAGCTTAGTTTTATAATCCAGTTTTATAATGACAATCCATACTAATTATACATTTTCCTAATTCCACCAGTACCATTCATAGCAAAGTTATTTTTAAAATTTCATGAAACACTCTTACGAAATAGTTTCGTAACTCATGCATCATTTATGAGAAATGTGCCTAAGACAGCAGATAAGATAGCGCCCTACGCGCTCTGCTCTATGTCGCGCTATTTTTTTAGGTCTACCCTCATAATTTATAAAATTTTACAAAAAGTTGAGCAATTTGTCGAAAGGACACATTTGAGATGTTTATTTTTAGTTTTATAGTTTCCTGATGTTTCTCGAGCGATAGTTTAGTTATTTATTATTCAGAGACCAAAGTTTTCAAATTAATTCAAACGCACGGTCGCACATATATACACAAATAAAACAATTGTGGATTAAAAAAATGACAACTATAAAACTTGTACAAAAGTTCTATTTTCGTATTGATTTCTAAGGGTTTGTAAAAATATATGAATTTTCATCAAATAACTTAGAAAATTAAAAAAAATACTTAACCGATCTCCACAAAATATGTATAGTCAGGAAGTATAGCTAACAATAAGAAATACTGCGATGAAATATCAGTATTTCAAATAAAAACTTTTTTTGCCACGACACCACATAAAGACACGCAGACACACAAAAGCAGACATACACTCTTTTGCATCCAGGCCGGACATTAAAAACAGAAACATCCAATGATTTAGGTAAATCTAAAGTCATTTCAAGGTACTTACTTCACAGGTACAACAGAAAAACATTTAGAAACTGAAAACACAGAATTTGAAGAATCCCTTCTTATATTAAGCTCTTGTAAGTAGGCACTTATTGTGTGACGTCATCACCCTGAATGAGGTCACAAGCTGCGCATACGCGGGTGGCCTGAGAATGACTCGACAAAATGCCGACCTCACACACATATGACTGAAATATGAGATTCTGCAATGTCTTCAATATCTACTATAACGAATGAACCGATGGCGAAGTGGTTAGTGCTCCTGACTTCTACGCCGAGGGTCGTGGATTCGATGACTACCCAAGGCAAATATTTGTGCGATGGGCAGATTTGTTGGCTCTGTGTTTGAGTGTTCAATATTTATTTATACAGGGTGTAACAAAATAGTACGCCCATAAATTGGGGTGTCTGTCTACTCTGTTCAACTTTGCTCTAAGATTTTTACAAAATTACAAAAAGCTGATAATTTTTTTTGTGCATTTCTTTTTGAGAAATGACTATACGTGTCTCTTAGATAAAGATATTGAGTCTGGTCTCTTAGGTGAATTTAACTAGTCCAATATCCATTACATTTAATTACTAGTCTCTGGTTCCCAAAACACAGGAATCCTATTTTAAGTCTACCCATGTTCTGTTCGAATAATAATATCTGGGACAAATCACACACGGTCATCTGGCCCCAAACTAGGATTCTCTGAATCTTGGGAACCAGAGACTGATATATGTATTTAAAAGTATATGTGTATGTACACATATACTTTTAAATACATACATATATAGATATAATACACCCAGACTCAGAGCAAACAATTCTGCTCATCACAGAAAAGTTTGTCCTATGTGGGGATCGAACCCACGACTCTCGGATCAGAGGTCAGGATCGCTAACCACTTAGCCACCGAGTCAGTCAAGAATCAAAAATGAATTGAAAATATTGGATGAAACTCGTTTAGCCTCGGTTGGATATTATTAACAATTTGAACCTACAAATCCTAGCCTGCCCAAACACAGAATTAGGAACCCAACTGACCGACTTCCATTTATGAACTTCCACTTCCACTTCCACTTCCACTTCCATAAATAAAATTAATACTTACATATAAATAAAATTATAATATGTTGACTTTATTTTTGCTCCACGCTGATTAAAATCAAAAATTTTACACATTCTTCTCACAAGTTCCAGAAGAATCACAACAAAAAAACAAGTTAAAAATAAAATAAACCCTTTTTTTGTTTGATGCTTTTCATTATTTTCTTTACCTACGTAAAACATTCTCAAGTGAAGGCAAAAGGGATGTTGTAAATGGTTTTAAGATAGGTTATCGTTTCAGCTCGAGTTTGCACCTCAGCTGTTTTATCTTGTAGCCGTTCGTTCTCAGTTGAAGAGTGCCACATGCCTTTTTTACTGATAATCATTTGCCAAATGTTTAGTTTCCCGATAATCCCGGTTTCAACCCCATATTCTGAAGAGCTGTGTATCCTGTCGAGTTGAACTTGACTTAAAATAATAATAATATCCGAGACAAATCACACGCGGTCATCTGGCCCCAAACTAGGATTCCCTGTATCTTAGGAACCAGAGACTGATATACATACACACATACATTTTAAATACATACATATATAGATATTATACACCCAGACTCAGAGCAAACAATTCTGCTCATCACAGAAACTTTGCCCTGTGTGGGGATCGAACCCACTACTCTCGGATCAGAGGTCAGGATCGCTAACCACTTAGCCACCGAGTCAGTCAAATTATACCAAACACTTAAAGTTTGTATGAAAAGGCCAAATTTTTTTTTTGCGATATCAACAAAGTTATATGACAAAAGTTGTTCAGTTTGATGAGTAGAAGCCCACCTTGAAATACGCCTTTTTGTTACACCCAGTATAGACATAAAATATATGTATTAAAATTCTAGTAAAAAAATTACTATAATTTTGATTTCACGCATTCGCTCGAGCATGTTTCAAATGTATGTACATATAACAAAAAAACCCGTTGTGTCGACTACACAAAAGACAATGTAACTCATGTAAAGCAAATTACCGGGCGAAAACTATTAGCCACCCTAAAATTGGAACCGAAAACAATTGCTAACGATAGCCCACACATTGAACGACCTGCCGACTTTTTTACTAGCAGTCGGGCTAATTACTACAAAAAATTTGTATGTGGTCTTTGGTATGCAGTAGCGATTCGTATCGTTTTCTTATTGTTATGAGCCGATGGGGGATGTAATATTATACTCAACTTTGGACGTATTCCGGTTAATGTGATGATGTAATTATTAAACAAAATAAAAAGTTTTTCTGTATGTTACATTTTCCTACGTGTAATATAACTATTGTTGCTTAAGTTACAAGCAAGCAAAACAGAGTATGTATAACCAAAATGGTAATATTTATTTTTATTAATATGATCTAAACGAGTTTGAGTTTAATGTGATCTGTTTTTTATTATAACTTTTTTTAATAGTACTAGGTTTGTTTTAAATCTTTATTGCAATTTATTGAACTTTATTGAACACAGAAACTGTAAATAAAGGACGACCTAGCCCCTATAATACGAATAAGTATAAAACAGTGACTAAAGAACATGCCACTAACAGAAGAGGAAATAACACTTTTTTACTGACACTAAACAACGATAAGAACGAAAAGCCACATCCGGTACCAAAAGCCACAACATTAAAAAAAATATCGCCCAGACGCCCACCCCACACGCCATCAATCTCCATTGACATGTTTTGAATATTCTGAACACCACTCGAGTTCTCTTGAAAAGATTTACAGCTAACGGATGCTCTGGTAAGGGCTCTGGTTCCTGAAAGATTGATAAGGGCTCGGGGGACTTCGCTGTAGGCGACCCCAATGTTTGTCTATGTGTCCCTGTTGTCGGAATTAAATGATTGCCTGTATGATAAGTGCACCTCGCCTATATAGGTATTAATTTACATATATCTACAAATTTTGTCTCACCATTTAGAATATGCAAAAATAAAACACCCTTTTTTATAGTTAGATCCATATTTATCGTATTTGTTAGGCTGTATTGTATAGGGTATGAATAGCCATTCCGTCAGGTCGAGTTCTCAACACTTTTTTTTAAATAGTTGTCATTTAATTTGCTTAGGCATTATGTATGCATACAGCCTATGAAACCTATCAAGGTATCAAATAGGATATCGTTGCAAGAAATAATATGCAAAATTTTGCAAAGCTAAATTTGCAATGCAAAATTTTTGGAATATTCCTCCAGCAAAATCATATGACGTTTATAAGAGTGCTTAATGTACCTACGTAAAGAAATAAATTATTTTGAATTTTGAATTTTGATTTTATGTAAGAATTAATTGTAATCTTTTCTTTTTTCTATGAAACTAAAACACATATTAAATTGGGGGTCAAAATTTGAAATCTGTTATCAATTACCTAGTTTGATCGCTTTTGCAAAAGTATGAATTTGTCACCTTAAAATAAAAATAGAATAAGTTAGTCTTTATGATGATACTCGTATTGTAAATAAAACACGTAAAATACAGCATCCCCGTCAATCATCAGGACTTCAATGTAAGAATGTTAGCAAGTATGCTCAGTATGTTGAAAGACAGGCGAAAAGAGCGTTCAAAACGGCGCGCGAGCAATGCGGACTTGAAACTCTATGCTTGCTTTGTGTACTGCGTACAAAGAGATGGCATGTAAGTTTTGAATGCTTTCATGATTGGCTCAGTGATTTATGCATATAGATTGGAGGATTTGCTACATATAGTAAAATTACTGCAGTCATAAAATACAAACGTCCAAAGAACTTTTATGTAGGTACTAAATAAATATATTTTTGGTTTGCGTTAATTGTGTCTTTATACTCATGTAGCTGAACAAATTTCCCAAAAAACCCATGCAGTCGCTAAAACCAAAATATTTGAACTTCTTATTCAAATTGTTTGTTTGTTTGTTTGTTTGTAAACTCTTTATTGATAAAATAAAATATGTACAAAACTTTAACAGGAGTAATATACAATGGCGGACTTATTTCCTTACGGGATTATTCATTAATTGTTCATGTTGAATAACCAACTTTTGAACTTCTTATTCAAATTGTTCACGTTGAGTAACCAACTTTGAATGGAGAGTTCAAAATTATGTTTGTTTCGATAATTTGGTTTCCTAGGAAAAAAATGTTCAGTTTATTAATAATAAGAAATGGTAACTCTTTCTTTTGTGTATAATGAAAACAAAAATAATGTATGATTACGACCACATGAGAGATGATGCCAAGGGCTTACCAATTGTGGATAAAAAAAAAAAACATGACGGACGTGACGATTCAGTTTCGTTGACTGTTTAGAAAGAAGAAGTACCTAATCAAATTAAAAAATGTGGTAACCTAGCTTTAGGTACTACCAAAGAGAAATTGAGGTTCAGATCTGGGTTGAATGTGAAGTGGAGGTCTTGAGTATTTGGCAGGTACGCGATGTTTTTGATGGGTGTGGAGAAAAATGGTTACCCTTCAAGACTTCAAGTTAAAGCGTCCAGTTTTAAAATCGAGAGTTTAAGTAAAGTAAAATTAAAAAATACAAATTATATATCACAAATCTTTCCGACTAGTTCATCAGAGAGAAAAGGACTGAACTCACATCTGAATTGCAGTTTCGTACATATGATTTTTTTATAATTTATTTTATTTGGAAAAGTGGACAAATATAACGAAGATGTTATGCAGCGTTTCAGATCAAACGGATTATTAATGGGACTTCATTAATCTTTCAGATAAGTAAATAGCTAATGTATTTACATACAAATTCCAGCCCAAATGGGTATGACCTAAAGTCCCTTTTTTCTGCCCAGCTCAATCCACATTACGTAGCTACCGATCTCTCTCCAAATCTATCGCGGACATTTCAACAAAACCATTCACCGCTTGCGTTGCGCACTATAGAAACCACTGATGATAGATTACCAAACCTACAGCCACTTTAGCCCTGTCAATCGACGTATCACTCATTGCTCCGTCCTTAGCCTCACGTCCAAAGCTATCTAGTCTAGACTTTCGCACATTGACATCAAAACAAACAAAATAATAGCTAAACACTAACCGTCGGAATGCCTGGGCTGTTCCCACTCCTGCCAGTTGTGGCCCTCCATCGCATTTCAGCACTATATTTTTTTCAACGCGACACTATATAAATCAGTTTTCTCGTGTTCAATCAGATGCGCGGGCGCAACGCGGCGCGAGGCGAGTGCTTCTGTCGTCGGCGCGCGCGGCTGCAGACGCCGCCCCATCACGCCTACCGCCCAGTCGGGAAGGACCTATTTATTTTTCAGTTTGAATTAGACTTATGTATGTACTTAGTCTGAGATACAGTAGCAGCATGTCTGGTTTTTGAAGTGTTTGTAGTGGTATAAATGTAGTGCTTGGTAAAATATGTTATGGATTTAGGTTAATGTCTATTTTAGTGATTTGTGCAGTAGTTTCTTCATATCGTGACAATTTTTTTTTATATGAAACTATTTAATGAAGAATTAAGCACCTACCCGGTGATGGTAGTAACGTTGAAACATTAATAAGTAAATCTTTGATGGTAGATAGATAAAAAAATATTTTTTTATGGGTGGTGATTTCACTGTATTATATCTTTAAATTATATTTAAATTTATAACTATTTAATGAAGAATTAAGTACCTACTCGGTGATGGAAGTAACGTTGAAACATTAATAGGTAAATCTTTGATGGTAGATAGATAAAAAATATTTTTAATGGGTGGTGATTTCACTGTAAATATTATATCTTTGTCCAGTTTCGATGTCAAATATTTTATCTAATTGCTATGATGTGTGGCAGAAGATGCTGCTACATTTGAACTCGTCCAACTTCTTTTATTAAACAAACTTAAACAAAGATGGTTTTGGATGGATTTGACGAAAGGAATGCCTCGATAACGTCAAGTAGGAGGTTTGCGATTCTAGCATGATTTACTTAAAAGACTTAGGTTCTAAAAAAATTGGCAAGACTTTATTGATGAAAATATTTCTGTAAAGATCTAACTTAGTTAATGACCATTTAATGACAGAGAACCGTCCAGGCGCGGATCCAGGATTTCGTTTAAGGGGGGGGCAAATTTTCAGTGTACCCATATTTCTGAAGCTGTCGATGGTTTTAGATTATTAATATAAAAAGTCGCGAGCGTAGCGAACGCGAAATTTTTTTGAATAGTTAAGAATTGCCTCTATTTATTTGCAATTGCAACTATTGCCCCCCCCCCCCTGGATCCGCGCCTGGAACCGTCGTGGCCCGTGGTGTAAAGAGGAACTAACATTATATAGAGTGACTTTAAACTGGTTCTTGATACGAAAGGCTTTGCATGTGCTCATGATAACAAACAACTTTCCCTATAAGGAACCCATAGTCAAAAAGCAAAAAAAAATTGGGTTCTCAATAAAAATCGATCAACTGACCGGCCAAATTAGCATGAAGAGTCCAACATTTTTTGCGATTTGATTATGGGTTCCTCAGGGATCTAAATCTAATAAGATCTAAAACTATCAATTATATTGATACGTGTTTTCATGTATTATAGTATACTCTGGTTATCCAACTTGAACTTAATATATGGAATTTTTAACAACGACTTCACAAATTTCCTTTTTCTAAAAAGTTCCCATGCATCGGTACGATTTAGACGCCCGTTTGTTAAATCGTACCATATAGTTCCTAAATCGTACTTTGAAGCTATCCATAGAAATATTGATGAAAATTCAATGCTTTTTTTTAACTATAATAAATCTCCTTAACGTTACATTTGACGGGAAAGTGTTATAAATAGCTATTAACAGTAACTACTTTTAACCTAGGTATCGTAGTTACTCTATTAAATACAACCATATATTTATGTGTTATTTCTACTGGTAGGATTTGAAAACTAGCGACCGGTACGATTTGGCGACAAAACTCAATTTAGCGAAAAAACTGTGTCATTTTATAACCTCAAAGAAAAAGTGCTGGATCTTTTCAAAAATGCAGAGAATAATCTTCTAGCTCCACATTAATGGAACTATAAATATTTGAAATTATATGATTTTATTATTATTATTGTCAACACATAATTCGTGTTCATCTACTAACAGTAATTGTAAGTTGTGTGTTGTATACTAACAAATATGGACCTTGTCTGAAATAAATGAGTAATAATAATAATAATAAAAAATATTTTATGTTCTTTGTTCGCCTCACTTATAGAAAGAAGCTTGAGAAACAGTCATGGCGTATTGTAAGTTGCAAGGCATAAGTTGGTCTTGTCAGATAAGAAACATAATGCTTATATTAGGATTTATGAGGGTGGTACGATTTAATTGCCGGTACAATATAGCCAACTTTCCCCTAAGTACCTACATCATACGATGATGCTGCGCTAGCGCACGCATTTTCCCACCACGCAAGGGCTTTGTATCGTAGGCGTGACCTCATCATTACCTCTCGCACCACACATCAAACGACAAAGCGAGATAGCCACACGTGGGCGTGGCTTAGCCAGCGCACCCGTCTACGGGCTGCCCAGGCGCATCGTCGATGAATTTCCATCGGAAAAAGATGAAAGAAAACAAATCACTTGATAATAGAGGTTCGATGTATCACTCGGCGAGGTTGTAAGTTTGCAAAGAAAACAATCAAGAAGGGGTTAGCGAATTTATTTATAATCAGTCTGATGATACACATGGGTGGTTGTTTAGTGTTTTTTTCAAAGGAGCACTTGTGTGTGTGTGCGTGTTTTTTTCTAAGAAGGATTGGTAAACTTACCTACAGAGATATAGAAGCTCACTTAGGTTATCTGTCTATAATCTGTTATTTACCTGAAACTACTGGGTTAAGCTACTTTTTGAAATAGCAAATTTTGACTTTTTCGCTAAGACTTCAACAGTTTATGAATAATACATAGTTTATTTTTTGTGCCAATTAAGAGATTCCTAGTTCCTAGTATTCGTTTAGGACCCACTCCAGCCGTAGCACATCGACTGGAGTTCAGGGCGAAGCGAAGCGACTAGAACAGAAGAAGAAACATCTAACTATCGGGGTATTGTCGAGAAGGACTATTCGTTCTATAGCATAAAAATCATACTATTATTAATTTTACTAAACCGTAAATAAAAAGTTGAAAAATTCCTTAAATACCGTCTGTCAGAAAACAAAATCGTTAAACTCTAGAAATAACCGGCATCTTTTGCGTCAATGCGTCCCAATAACTTCTCATAACAGCCTCAACCGATCGTAACTCCAGTGGAGTGTGTCAAATTTCCAATAATCTTATTTTGGCGCGCATCACGCATCAGACGCCCCGATGACGGAAATATGGCCGCCATCCCGACACGATCGTTCGTTCACCTGAACTGTGATGATAGATAAACGGCTCGAAACAAAGACCTTAGCTAAAGACAGGGTGTAACAATACATGCCTAGGACACATTAACTGTAGCTGATACGTCCTTGAAACCTTCAAAAAAGAGCGTACTCCCATTCCAAAGGCTGGCAACGCACTGGTGACTACTTCGGTGTCTATGGGCGGCGGTAATCGCTTATTATCAGGTGATCCGTCTGCTCGTTTGCCACCTATCACATTAAAAAAATATA
Source organism: Coleophora deauratella (assembly GCA_958295455.1). Taxonomy (NCBI): domain Eukaryota; kingdom Metazoa; phylum Arthropoda; class Insecta; order Lepidoptera; family Coleophoridae; genus Coleophora; species Coleophora deauratella. The sequence continues at coordinate 2,499,386 of OY282409.1, read as the reverse complement.
CCTTTTCACTCGAAGATTAGGCGGTGGAACCGGAAGCACAGTTTGACGTTCAAACCATAAATATTTTTATCTAGCGTCACTCGTCTTTAAAAAAGTATTTCACTTTTACCGTCCACTGCCACGTCCATAGGAACTGATAAGGTCTTTGGCTGGAACTATATTAGCACCCCTTTCTAGGTATAATAAAGTATGCTTGAAATCATGAAAAGTTTCCGTCGAGTAGTCTGTTTGTTGTAAGTGGACTCTAACACACAACGGGGAACGTCCTATATGCTTTTGTACCTACTGTATATCAAAAACTGAACCGTAGTAACTTTCATTTTTTTTTGTTTTGATAAAAATTGACTACACACTGTTGCAGTGCCGCAAGGTTTATTCAAAACAAGTTTTATCGTATGAAAATAGAACAAGCTCGGATAACGTAACTGCAAGCTTCATACTCGTAACTATGAATATTTATCCTATTAATCATTTTAAAGTTTTTATAGTATACCGTATATAGTATAGTTTTATAGTAAGTATAACAGTTTAGTATACCGCCTACCTAATCCGATTATAGACATAAACTGTTTTAAAATTAGCCGCAGTTGCTTTTGTACAAATCAGCCGTCCCTTCCCTCTGGGGCATAAGTCCCTTCCAGTATCTCGGAAAAGGTGGTAGGTCGTCTCGTTCTTGGTCTTCTGTAATGCCATCAGTATGACCATTTGTGGCAGATTTCTGCCACTTAAAAATTATAAAAAAAATGATAAATTTAAAAAAGTTGCAGAATTCTACAGATTTCCAGGTAATTTAAACGTTGAGTGTACAAGTTCCGAGTGGTAGGAACTTTGTATTAGGTAGAAAAAAAGACGATTTAAAAGTATGCGTACAGCGTCTACTTAAACAAAAAATATTTTGAATTTTGAATCTGCCGAATTCTGTTACTATTTTTTTATATATATATTATATATTTTTTTAATAAATATTTTTTAAGTGGCAGTAATCTGCCACAAATGGTCACAGTGAATGCCATATCTTCACCTTAGGCGTTGTACAATGTGTTTCAGCAGTGTCCGTTACATGACACTTTTTAAGTAGCTATCTGTAATATAGGTCAAAGCATTATCATGCTTTCGCAATCGCAATTAGGATCCTATCGATCGGTAGAATAAGCAACACAACTCTCGCAATAAAATTCATCGAATTCTTTTGCAGAGTTTTTCTTTATCCATAATTGGTAAGCCCTCAGCATTATTTCACCTGATGGTAAGAATTTTTAAATCTTAACCTAATGGTAAGGGGGAAGCGGGGAAACTGAAAAAAAATGTACATCGGATTTTTTCAATATTTTTCCTGTATTCTATACTTGATACTGAATAACCTTTTAAAATTTCAAATGCACTTTTTAACATCCTGTTTAAGGAAGACATGATCAAAGCTAACTTTTTCTGTCTGAACTAAGTCTTCATGTATACTACGTTTGGAAATATTACCAACAATATCTCTTAGTACGAACCCCATTTTCTCTATCAAGGATTATCTGAAAGAAATCGCTTCTAGCCATAAGACCACATTTAGACACGTAGGCAATCTAATACTTTATTCGTTGTAAAAATAATATAGTGTGAAATGAAATGAAGGATTCATACAAACATAGAAGACGCCCTTAAAAACTCGAAATATTTTCTCAGCCCATTGTGCACTCAAATGGGTGGCAGGAATCGGGAATCTCAAGCACTCGGTCTCCAGTAGTTTACATTAGCTATCGTAAACGATAATCTGTTTTTTTTGTTTTGAGAAAGTGTTTACCATCACAGTATGTAAATAGGATCACCACAATTTAATAGAAAGAAAGAAAAGAAAGAAAACACGTTTATTGGTTACAGTAACACGACATAATTACAAAAATATTAAATATGGCTAACTAAAAAATACAAAATTAACAAATTTATGTGGTGTAATAGGTTTGATTAGATTGTTTAAAGAAATTTACATCAAAATTGTTCTTAAAAATAAGACTTTTTTTAAATCATAAAACAGACTACTTTCACCCAACGATTCTGGAAGTGTTTGCGGAGAGAAGAAACGTCAGGCCAAAGAAAAAACTAATAAATTGATCTGCTAATCGGCCAACTTAAAAAAAGGTTTCTTATTGTGTTCTTTCATTATTTTATATAAAACGCATAAAAAGTGGTACCTATACCTAGTAAAAAAATTGAAATGTCAAAAGAAATACATGGCTATTTTTGGACCCCCCACTAAAACTTCACAGTGGCTTCTACTCATGAAAGTGAGCAACTTTCCCCAAATAACCAATGGTCAATTTGCAAATAAAATTTGGGCATCTCCATACAAAATAGGCCGATCACGTGATCATATTAGTATGAAAGGTCCAAAATTTTTTTTTGCAAACTGACCTTTAGTTACTTGGAGAAAGTTGCTCAATTTTTTGAGTAGAATCCACTGTGAAGTTTGGGGGGGGGGGAGGGGTCCAAAACTGAACCTGTATTTGTTTTTAATACGTATTTAATTTTAATATTGTAATATTCAACCTACAACAATGTCCCCATTTCTCTAAACTCATACGCAACTGCGGCGGAACATTTCCCGGCGCGCATGCGTACTGCGATGACGGACAAACGAGCGCAGGAAGACGTCGTCGTTAGCGCTGTCGTCGGGTGCGCGCGCGCAGCCCGCCGCCGCGCCGCCACGCCACGCCGGGCGCTCGTAAACGTAAATAAAAGCACTATAAAAGTAATGTGGCTAAGTTTAAGTATATTTTGTAGATGTTATGTTATTCTTTAAAATTACTCTAAGTCTAATTTTATTTAAAGTAGAATAGAATACATCTTAAAAGTACATTACATAAAGGCTTAAAGTAGACAAATGTAGGTGCAGCGCAGTGACACCAAAAAGGTCCCCACTCAGCATAAGTTGTAACATTACAGGCAAGTGCTGCTACAACGCATTCTATTTACGAGAAAACAGGGCCATCGATGGCTACTGCCCTATACAGGTGTAAAAAATCTAATAAAAAAATAAGGACCCGTTTACTGAGGCTTTTACGCATCACACTTAACAATTTTTGTTTTCGACTTTGCCGAAATCGCAAAGATATTTTTGAACTTTTTATTTACAAATTGATCAGCTAATTGGCCAATTTTGTATGGAGTCCAAAATTACTTTTTTGGATTCCAGCAAAGCTGTAGAACAATCGTTGTTCTGTTAACTAGTCCTGAACCTATTTTATTATCTACTTTCAACAATTACTAAATTACAATACATAATTTAATTACCTACCCAATAATTACTAAAGCGCAAATGTAAATAGTAGAGTTTCGCCGAGGCCTCCTTTACTACTCGGTACTCGCCGTATTCGGCACTTTTATTAATATTCGTACTTGGCCGAATAACTCGGTTCGAGTGACGAGTAAGTACTCGGTTGAAACAAAGTATTATATTGAGAGATAATGTAATGAAAACAAGCCTGTTTAATAAATAAAGTAATGAGCATTTATTAAAGAAAACAAATAATGTATCTAACTTATAATTTATGTAGAGAACAGTATTTTAAAATTAAATTGTAATTACTTGGAATGAATAACAAACAATCTACGACCATCATATATGCTTCGAAAGCTTTGTTAAAAAAATTGAGATACAACATTATAAAGAGTAGGTATATCTATTGATTCGACAAATAAAACATGCACACCGCTCGAAGCGACTAAATAAAACATTAATATTTGAAATTAAAAAATCCAAGTTAAGATGCAGAAATACAAGACTAACCGTCTATTCTTACTTTCGAGGGACGTAGGAGGGTAGGAGTAAGAAAAATATGTACTGTCATGGCAAAAAAAACGCGGCTTAGCTCAGAAACCATTAGTACTAGAGAGCTGTAATTTGGCACGAATATACATATTAGCTACTCTAAACTAAAAGTTAACTAACTCTACCTTTTTTAAGAGTTAGGTACCTACTTTACCTGTTATTTACAGCAATCGGAATAGGTATAAATTGATTTAGGGTCAATGACCGCAAACTTATATGTTAGAACATGGACATGCCTGCCGCTCGGATTCCGAGAGTTTAACATTTTTAAGCAAACAAAAACGAATATGCATGCTGTTATTCTACATATAAATAAATTGTTTCCTTCAGAACCAATTGATTGGACCAGATTTATATTCATATAGGGTGAGTTTAAATTAGTTCTTGATACGAAAGGCTATGCATGTGCTCATGAAAACAAACAACTTTCCCTAAGGAACCCTTAGCCAAATCGCAAAAAAAATTTTGGTCTCTTCATACAAATCGATCAGCTGAGCGGCCAAATTAGTATGAAGAGTCAAAAAATTTTTTTGCTATTTGACTATGGATTATTTAGGGAAAGTTGTTTGTTATCATCTGGTTATCATGAGCACATTCATAGCCTTTGGTATCAATAACTAATTTAAAGTCACCTGTATATTATGGACATAAACTTTCAAACATAGTGCTATCTGGTACAAAGTAGCAAAACTAAAAGTTACAGCTATTCCACAATAGATGTCACTGAAAGGCTATGCTATTGTCTATGCTTTCTTTAAATTAAATAATAATCTGGTCACACTACAAGAAAATGTCAACGTCTAATAAAATGTCATACTGCAAAGCTGTCAAAAATTGTGCAATGCGGCTCTGAAATTAGTTTTTCTCGTGTAAAATATCTGAAAGCAATCGAATTTGTGTAAAATAATTCATTAGCTCTTCTTCAATTTTGAAAATACACCATGCCTGACTTAGAAAAGTTATCTATCGGTGAGTTTAACACCATCCATTCAAGATACAACCTTTTCTTCAAAACACGTATGCAATGTGGAACTTTTTTCAAATTCTAGCTGAGATTTACACGTCGGACAAGCGTGGAAATGATGAGGCAGGAGATGGGAGCGAAGGGAACCCGTTCAAGACCATCTTACGGGCGATGCGACACGCCGGGAAGGAGCCGTTCCCGACCATCTATGTGGACGCGAAAGATGACTCAAAAGTTTACGAGGTTAGTTCAACACTGCTGATTTGTTTAGTCAGATGTTTAGCTGACGCAATATTATTGTACTTTACTTATTTTCAAATAATTTTACGGTCAATCTTCATAGATTTACTACTAAATATAATATTAAATACATGGTTGGCCTATCCTATGTATAAGAGCTTACCAAAAATAAGTTTTCCAGATGTTCAAAAAAACTTTTATGATATCTAAGTTAATTTTAATTAATCGTAAGTGAAAAGTAATGTAATTGTTTTGCTGTGCTTACAATAGATGAACATTTAAAATTACTAGGTTGCTGTTCACTAAATTTATTAGGAATATTATATTAACTTACATAAATTATAGATCAATCAGGTAGATTTTTTAAAATCCAGAATTGATAAACCCTTTGCATTGTCTCACCTGGTGGTAAGTGATGATGATGCCAAAGATGGAACCGGGCTTAACAAGATTCCCCGACACACTGGGTAACTGGGATAATTGTTGTATATGATAAAAATTATATACAAGGTGTTAACAAATTAGTTGTCATTACTTAAACTGGGGCTTCTACTCATGAAACTGAACAACTTTCCCAAAGGAACCCATAGTGAAAAAAAAAAAAAAAAATGGACTTCCAATACTAAGTGGGCCGATCAGGTGACCAACTTGTTACAAAAGTACAAAAAAAATTGACTATGGGTTCCTTGGAAAAAGTTGTTCAGTTTCACTAGTATTTCTCAATACCTTATATTAAGTATTTATTTATTTAAGCCTCTTTATTTCCTCAACTTATAAACATTGAAATTTAAGTAAAGAATTTGGTTAGTTTTGTTAGTTAAAGTTTAATAAAAAAAATTGTGTTACTTTGGTTAGTTTTTGTTTCTTTATTTTCTAGGTTAAGGACCCCTTCTTGGGTATAGGCCTCCTCCAACTTCTTCCACTCATCTCTATTTTTTGCTAGATGTTGCCAATTGTTTCCTGCTGTTTTTCTTATGTCGTCATTCCATCTTTTCCTTGGTCTTCCTATTTTTCTTTTTCCTTCTGGCCCCTTCCATCCAGTCACCTTTACCACGGGGTCTCATTGCATACAACGAAAACCTTAGTTCATTAAAATGTCAATAGGTGGCACGACAAGTATCAATTTGAAATCGAAGTTCATGCAAAATGAAGAAAAAACCCATTAAGTTGCTAAAAATAAATATTTTGATTATTGTAATAACCAAAAAGTATGTCGAAGGCCGATAATGCACTTTATTATCAATTTCTACAAATTATCTGATGACGGCGATGCATATCAAAACTACTTTCGTCTTAACTTGTCAGAGTTGAGGAATGACACGTTCTAGTTGAGTACCAGTTTATAGCGTGAATTGATAGATGGCGCTGATACAATACGTTTTAAAAACGTAATAGGTGGTTTAAGTTTTGTTTTTCATATTTCAAATTATGTATTTTTATTTAGTAATATCACAGATAATATAATACTAGTAGGTTATGTGCAAAAAAAGTAAATGAAGGAACAGGTAAGTAACCAGAATGTCTTCATTTATAGCCCGCGCCCTAGATGTCGCTAGTAGCGGTAGTTCTCAATGAGTGAAAAAAGTAGCCCGAAGAATAGCCCGAGTTACGGCAGTCGCATTTCGTTGTATGACATGAGGTATCTGTACGTTAGTATTATAAAATCTGTGCCTTTACTGACCATCTTTCGTCTCTGCATCTGGATTTATGCCCTGCCCATTTCCACTTCAGTTCTAGGGCATGTTTAAGAGCATCCTTCACTTTTGTTGCTTTTCTGATGTCTTCACTTCTAATTTTTTCAATTTTTCTAATTTTAAGAATACTCCTTTCCATTGCTCTTTGGCACGTTCTTATCTTATTTTTTACCTTTTGAGTGTATACCCATGTTTGGCTGCCATATGTAAGGCAAGGTAAGATATTTGTGTCTAGTATTATTTGTTTTAGGTTTGTTGGGTATGTTCCTTTTAGTATTTCCTTCTGGGCCCAAAATTTATTCCAACTTATAGATATTCTTCTTTCAATCTCTTCTTCAGTATTTGTTGCATTAAAGGATACCTGTTTTCCCAGATAGACGTAGCAATTTACATATTCTAACTCCACACCTTCTAGGCAGATTTTGTTTTTCCTGTTGTTTGTCATAATTTTTGTTTTTCCTAGATTCATAAATAGCCCAACCTTGCGGCTTTCTTCATTAAGAGTGTTGATAATTTTTTCTAGTGTTTTGCTAGTGTTAGAGATGAGAACCACATCACCTGCGAATCTTAAGTGGCTTAGCTTTTTGTTCTCGATTCTTATCCCTTCTTGTTCCCAGTTCACTCTGTTGAATACTACTTGTAGGACCGCAATAAATAGTTTTGGTGACATAGGGTCTCCCTGCCGCACTCCTCTTTCTATTGGGAAATCTTGTCCGCTTGTTTCTAGTCTGATTTTGCTCTTACTATTTTTATATATGTTTTTTATAACGTTCAAATACATTTCGTGCACGTTGCATTCTTCTAGTGCTGTCCAGATAGAACTGTGAAATATGCTGTCAAATGCTTTCGTGTAGTCTATTAATGCCAAATACAGAGGAGCATTATTCTCTTTGAATTTTTCTAGAACTTGTTCAACTGTGTGGATGTGATCTATTGTGGAGAATCCTGAACGGAAGCCGGCTTGCTCTGATGTTTTAAAGTTATCAATTTGTGGCTTTATTCTTGTTAGTAGTATAGAAGTACACAGCTTATATATACATGATAACAGGCTGATTGGGCGATAATTTGAAATATCAAGAGGTTCTCCTTTCTTGTACAGCAAAATTATGTCAGATTTTTCCCACTGTTCAGGTATTTTTCCTGTGTACAGAACCATGTTAGAAAGACAAGTTAGAGTTCTTGTTAGTGTCTTTGATGCAGTTATTAGCATTTCGTTTTGTATACCATCTGGTCCTGGACTCTTCTCTGCTTTTAGTTTTTTAATGTGGTTCAGAGTTTCAGTTTCACTTATTGGTTCTGGTTTATTTTGAATTTCTATAGCTTGTTTAGATCCTTGGCTATTGTATTTTTCGCCATTTTTATTATCATGTTTTCCAGCATATAAGGCTTTGTAATATGCTGTTGCACACTCTATTATATCTTTCCTATTTTTAATTTGTTTTAAATTGCTTTTCAAGTTTGGTATCCATACTTTGTACATGTTCAGTGCTTTTTGTGCTCTTTTTGTACTTTTAAAGCATATCAGATTCTTCTCTATAATCTTCCTTCTATAGTTTTGATAGTCCTTCTTTATAGCTTTACTTGTCTCCTTAAATAGTTTGCTAAGTTCCTTTTTGTTATGTTTTGTTTTGTTTTTTATTTTCATTAGGTCCATTCGTTTTTTCATGAGATCTCTTGTTGTATTACTCAGTATTTTGTCGTGATTTTTATTTATATTTTCTTCCTGTTTTATTGCCGGTACACTGCTTTTTATTATAGTTTCTATTTTATTGTAGTATGTTTGGACATCTTGGTAATCTGGTATTATTTCCAGTTCGTTTATTTTCTTTTGTATGTTGATTATATATTCATCACGTTCTTCAGCAGTATTCATTTTGTGTGATGTGGATCTAAATGACTTCCTAGATTTTCTGACATTTTTAAGATGGTATGTTGCTCTTAACATGCGATGGTCTGATGGAAAGTCTACTTTGTTAAGAACCTCTATGTTAGATATATTTTTTGGTTTATTTGATAAAATGAAATCTATTTCATTTTTTGTTTTTTGGTCGGGAGAGATCCAAGTCCATTTTCTGCTTCTTTTCTTTTTGAAAAATGTATTCATAATACTTATTTGATGTTCGTAAGCATATTGTATAAGTCTGTCTCCTTTTTTGTTTCTTTTTCCGTAGCCAAATTTTCCCATTATTGTGTTTTCGGTGTCTTTTGGTGAACCAATTTTTGCATTAAAATCTCCTATGACTAGGACATTTTTTCCTGCAATTTTGTGAGCTTCTTCCAGATTTTGGTAGAAGAGATTATTTTCCTCATCTTTTGCGCTCTCTGCTGGTGAATAAGTTTGTATTATAGATAGTTCTTTGTCGAGGAATTTCATTTGCAGCACAGCTACTCTGTCTGATATTCCAATAAAATTTATTATATTGGCTTTGAATCTTTTCTTGATTATAAAACCTACTCCAAACAAGCCTCGAATTTCTCCCTTGTAGCAAAAGATGAAGTCATCATATTCTTCAATGTTGCAGCCTTGTCTTCTAATTTCTGCGAGTCCTAAGATGTCGAATTCAATTTTTTCCAGGGCATATGACAGTTCTAGAAACTTTTCTGTTGACAACAGTGAGCGGACATTAAATGTGCAAATTTTTAGTTTTGTATTATTTTTCTCGGTTGGAGGGTATTGGTCTGTAGTCCCACGGTGACCAGCCGGGTTGGGACCTTATATTAAGTATCATATAAAAATGTTTATGAAATTATTACATTACTGTATTGCAGGTCGCTGCAAAGTCTCAACTGAAGAAAATCCAAAAGATCTGGGTGCGAGAAAACTACAAAGCAGCGGACAAAGCTAAGGCTGAGGAGGAGAGCGGTGACAAACGCCAGCAGAACCTTGAGGAAGCCAAAAAGATTGTTATCAAGGAGGACCCAAGTCTGCCCAAGGCTAAAGTTGTGAAGATTTCACAAGGTATGGTCTTATTTGTATAAAAACTTATGGTTCTATAAACATTGGAAAACAAAATATGTTACCATCTCCAATTCTCCAACCATAAAAGTTGAAAAACTTTAAAATGGCCAAACAAATTATCATAAAACATAGCTAGGAACCACCACAATGAAACCTAGTTTCAAATAAAGAAAGTACATTCAAATTACTCCACCCTTATAACAGACACATATTGTTTGCATAGGGGTTTAAGTAACGCAATAATTATGTTTAACATTCATGTTAGATTAAAAGAAATCTAGAACCAATAGCTTGATGACGATTCTCGTGCTGTGAGCTGATGCGTGCATATCACGGCACTTATGTTTACTTTTGTTTTCAAAATGTTTATTGAGTTTAAAACTGTTTCTGAGAGAGAGTATTACAATTTTATCACTCTAAATGTCTGAAGAAGTGAGTTCTGAAAACTATTAACAGATGGGCAGTCAACCACATCTTGAGGCAACTTGTTCCATATAGATTTCTACAATAGGGTTTTTCACCATTTTTTGAAAAGTATCTCAAATTGATCATTAGGTGGGAAAAAGTCAAAAATATTTTTTTTATAATTTTTTGAAACCTACAAGTACCCCAAAAATACATTTTAAATTACCATTTCCGAAGACCGCGCGAAAACGCTAGCCGCCATGATGCTTAGGTCGTGACGTCATTTCAGGAGTAAACAAAACAGCTCTGTACTAAAATTTTGACACATATCACGAACAAAATGTCATTGTTTACCACTATTGTGACGTCACCTGACAACCAGCATGGCGGCTGTCGTTTCAGACATTTGAATAACAGATTAAAAAACTTGATTTTAGTAAATCAAAAATAAAATGTTTTTTCTCATTTTATTGTATAGAAATCATATTAAATCGATTACATATTACAAATACCACAGTAAATAAGCAGTTTTAGATTTTTTCTTGTATAGAGTAAAATACCCTATTCTTTATTTTAAGCCCTTTTTCAGACAAATAATTACAAGTTAATTTTTTTAATTTATTTATTGAAGCCTATATAATAATTTTACATAGCTTTACTCTTAAGTTTATTCTTATTATTATTATTTTTTTATTATTATTATTTTGCCCACTGCTGGGCAAAGGCCTCCCCCTTCTTTTTTCATGTTTCTTTACATCTTGCATCTCTGGTAATACCAGCATATGCAACTATTTTGTCCCTCCATCTTGTTGTACAAGTTAATATAAGTACAAAATGTTACATTAATAAAAGCTCTTGTCTATTTGCCCTCATAGGCCTCCTCCAACTTTTTCCATTCATTTCGGTTATGTGCTTGTCTTGTCCATTTAAAATTCTATTGTCTCGTAAATTTAACCTACTTCTCAATCTGTCCAGCCACCGAGCACCGTGGTACCAGAGTCTGCGTGCGAGGATGGGTCCACCGTCTCCGGAGACAGGGGAAGGCTCTCATGTTTATAACCCTGCGAGACGGCACTGGCTTCCTGCAGTGCGTATTGCACGGCCCACTCTGCCAGACGTACGATGCTGTGGTCTTATCTACGGAGTCCTCCGTGGCTATATATGGGAAGCTGGATGCGGTGCCTGAGGGGAAGACGGTGAGTTCGAATTTGTTAATCCATATCGTCCCCACTGCTGGGGTACAGGTCTCTTCTCAAAGCCAGGGAAGGCTAGGCTCACTCCACATACGGGGGCCAAATCCAGATTAATGGCGGTTGTGGGGCTACTGGCCACCCTAGTGTCTAAATTTTTCAACCCACTTAAAGGCCTCTGACATGGCTGATTGACATAGCAACCGGCACCAATGGAAACCCATCCAGGTTATGTGCCTGAAGTCAGTTAACCTACGTGATCGACGCCACCACGCAAGCCGCACTGAGCCACGATCGCTTCGAGTTTAAATATTGTCTAATAAAGTTTATTGCTTACTTCAGATAACCTCCTGCAAATGCCAAATACTTATATATAATAATAAATAATAATAAAGCTTTTTTATTTCAATACTTACAAAAAATTACTTTGACATTTCAAATGAATAAGTTTTGTTAGTATTAAGTTCTAATTATTAGTATTGGTTAGTTAACTATCGAGTATGGACCCCTTTTGGGTAAAAGCCTCCTCCAGCGTCATCCAACCCTCTCTATCTCGGCCAGCGGCCATCCAGTCTCTCCCAGCTATAGTTATGATGCCATCGGACCATCTCTTTTTTGGTCTCCCCACCATTCTCTTTCCCCTTGGTCCTTTCCATTTCCTATAAATGCCAAATACTTACTTTAAATAAATAATAGTCAGCTATGTGTTTTCAAAGCAGCCAATTACAGCACCATATTACGTTACTTGCGCTGTAATCATAGACATTTTAAAAAACTTTTGATATTTTTTATCGATGTCCGTAGGCGCCAGGAGGCCACGAGCTAGCAGCCGACTACTGGCAGCTGTACGCGTTGGCGCCGCCAGGTGGCGCTGACGCCATTCTCAACGAAGAAGCCCTGCCTGACGTTCAGCTAGACAACAGGTACAGACAGCCACAAAGATATCTGAACCCCCATAACACCAGTATCACGAAAGATTGAACCAATAGCTTTAGCAAAACGAGAACCATTGGGTTATAAGGAAACCATACATGGATGTGCAGCTATTTTTTTTTTTTTATTTAACAGAATTGTGTAAATTTGTACGTCAAATGACAGATTATGATAAAGGACATGTTATTAAGCTTTAAGACCATTTTTGTAAACTCATAATCACAAATAATATATTTTTGAATTTGAATTTGAATGGAATACAGAGAAGACATCTACCGGATGAAAATTGCTATAGATACTGTTTCAAAATCTCTGTGGGCAAGTGTACATATCAGAAACCTTACAGGTAAGCTGTTCCAAAATAAAACACAGAATATGCCAATTTTTCAAAAAAGGACTCTCACATTTGAATTGACCGCATACAATCCTACCTCAATGGAGCCTTTTTTTCAATAGCTCCTAAAATAACCGAGATACTGAGTTACGGAAACATGGCAGGCAATAAAGTTTATTGAACGTTATTGAACGGCAACAGACTTTCTTTAAAACCTTGCTTATGTAAAATTATCGAAATGGCGTATTTAGTCTTTTATTTTGAAAGTGCCGTGGTGGCTTCAAAATTACTGCAACTGGAGTTGGATCATCATCAGCCGAAAGACGTCCACTGCTAGACAAAGGCTCAAGGGGCCTTCACCAGGTCATCGGTCCACCGAGTCGGAGGCCTGCCTACGCTACGTCTACTTTAATGCCCCAACGGCCATCTGTTCTACAAGCTATGTGCCCCGCCCACTGCCACTTCTGTGGTTCTGTGGGCCATAACCTCCACCAATCCGGACTTGGCCCACGTGGGAAGTATGGGAAGAGTCCACTGGCTCTGCAGTAGGGATGATATGGGTTCTTAATAAATAAAATTAAGGATTAAGTTTATCACTTAAATCCAAATATAAGAGATACAATTGAATCAATACAATATTCGCGTCATTATAATTGTATCAATACAATATTCGCGCCATAAATAATTGCGCTGCGAAACCAAATACCAAAATTACATCTGAGTAAACAAGCTAAAGTGAGCTTGTTTCATAATTTCAGCAGTACAGTACAGTAGAGTTACCAATTGTGATTTTTTTTTTAAAAGTGGGCAAATGTGGACTGATTAGATAGGTAGATAGATGTCAGGGATAGATGTTCATATCTGTCTTAAAAAACAGGCCAAGTGCGAGTCAGACTCGTGCATTTAGGGTTCCATACCATCGTACAAGAAACTCCAAAAAACACGTCTCTTGTATGCCCCCTTAAAGTTTTAAATATATGTAGTTTTACTAGTATTTATTTTAATTTTATTATTATTATTTCTTTTAGCGACTAAAGCAATACGATGCAAACTCTGTGAGCATTTCAAGCGTCTACCTGTTGCCATTATTAAGATCGAGCTAAAAACTCCAAAATGACACGTTTCTAGTAGGAGAGCCCTTTAATTTTTAATTTATTTTTATTATTTGTTATAGAGGCATTATGAAATCTGTGCCACTGAAAATACACCTACCAATTACTATTCTATTTTCCCTTTTTCCCAGACACATAATGATACGCGGCGAGAACACGTCGAAAGTACTACGAGCGCGTGCGGCCGTCACTCGCGCTTTTAGAGAACATTTCGCGTCGCGACGCTACACCGAGGTCACTCCGCCCACGCTCGTTCAGACGCAGTGCGAGGGAGGCAGCACGCTGTTCTCGCTCAAGTACTTCGGGTGAGTTAGAGAGGGATGCAAGCTCAGTCATGCCGAAAGCTTCAACGCAATGGGATTATGCGAGCCCTTCAGAAAACACTGCGTCGCGACGCTACACCGAGGTCACTCCGCCCACGCTCGTTCAGACGCAGTGCGAAGGAGGCAGCACGCTGTTGTCGCTCAAGTACTTCGGGTGAGTTAGAAAGGGACGCCAGATCAGTCGGTTACATGGACTAGGGAATCAAGCGACAGAGTGAGACAGAATGCTGTTCTCGCTGAAGTATTTCGGGTGAGTTAGAGAGGGACGCAAGATCGGCCGTAGAAGTGACGTCATATGTTTATTGCGTCTGCTTCATTTTCATTTTCAAATTTTATAACTTTTGTTGATAAAAAGTTTAAGATGGGATGAAAAACAAAATAAGGTTTTTGAAAGTTTATTGCGAGATCACTGCGGTGAACTATAAGTTTATAATTTATTTTTTATTTACCAAATTGAGGCTAAAACATGATTGTTTACTTGCAGTGCTGACGCATACCTGACGCAAAGCTCCCAGCTCTACCTGGAGACCTGCCTTCCCGCCCTGGGTGACGTGTACTGCATAGCGCAGTCCTACCGCGCAGAACAGTCTAGAACCAGGCGCCATTTGGCCGAGTAAGTGTTGTGTTATCGTTGTGTAGATGGCATACTCTCATGTCCCCATGCCAAGATTGGATGTATAAGTGGTCGCCATGACCGAAATCGGTCGGACGATTCACCAAATGTCACCTGGTTCTAGATTGTTCGGTGCCGTCTTACCGCGCCGAACAATCTAGAACCAGGTGACATTTGGCCGTGCAGGTGTTCATTGTAAAAAATGGCGCATTCTTATGGTAAAAATAAAACAGGCTGTTATCTGCGTACAATGTAAGATAATATTTTATTTTTACTATGGTACTCTAATGCTCCCAATGTGCCCTGGAATTTGCTACTATTAACAGTGGCTGGATTGGATAGCCATCTTCAGGCGCTATCGGTAGCCACAGAGTGGACTAGGAGCCCATTACAGAAATTTGTCGGATGGTTTATTGCATAGCGCAGTCCTAGTGTGGAACAATCCAGAACTATGCCATATTTACAACTAAGCAATTTGGATTTAGGAAAGATAAGAATATTAATATGGCAATTTTTAATTTTCTTCAGTCTGTTTCATCTTATATGGATAAAAGTTTGCCAACAGTAGCTCTTTTTATGGATCTAACGAAGGCATTCGATTACGTTGAACATAAAACATTACTAAAAAAGCTTTTCTGTTATGGTGTACGTGGTAATACTCACAAATTAATGGAATCATATTTAAGCGATCGTTGTCAAGCAACACAACTTACAACTTTATGTCCTCGTACGAAAACTGAAGTTAAGTGCACATCAAAGTACAGAAACGTAAAATACGGAGTACCACAGGGTAGTATACTAGGACCCTTATTGTTTCTGATATACATTAATGATTTTCCACTTGTGACTAAATATGATATGACATTATTTGCCGATGATAGCACGATTCTTTTCGTAGGAAATGACATAAAAAATTTGACTATAGATATTAATGACACATTAGCAGAGATAATAAATTGGCTCAGTAACAATAATTTAAAAGTAAATCTAGACAAAACTCATATAATTAATTTCAAACAAAGGCAAGGCAATGCATCTTCTCTCGGCATAAATTACTTAGGTAAGGACATTCATGAAACAGAAGTAACAAAATTTCTTGGCCTCTTTATTGACAAAAAAATGAGATGGGATAGTCATGTTGATTATGTTAGCAAGAGATTATGTCAAACATCGTATGCACTTTACCGATTAAATCAAATGGCAAATAAAGTAGCAGTCTTACAAGCCTATCATGCTTTTGTTGTTTCCATTCTTCGCTACGGGATAATTTTTTGGGGTAACTCAGTTAACAAAGAACAAGCCTTCAAAGCCCAAAAACAATGTTTAAGGTCCATGTGCAATTTAAAACGAACTAAATCGTGTAAACCGTTTTTCAAAAGTCTCAACGTTTTAACGATGCCATGTTTATATATCTATGAATGCGCCGTTTTTGCCAAGTCTAATACTGATTTATTCCCGTTCCACAACCGGGTGCGAATTGATGACAAAATGAAATTAGTTCCACACAAAACCTCGTTACTTCATAAAAGTGTGTTTTGTTTAATACCGCACATTTACAATAAACTACCGAAATCGTTGAGAAACACTCCACAAATAACAGTGTTTAAAAGAAGACTCTATTGCTTGCTCTCGGAAAAATGTTACTATACACTAAATGAATATTTAAATGATAGATTATTGTAAGATATGTTTAGAGAAGCTGTGTAAATTTTTAATAATTGTGTGTATTAACTTTTGTAAATATTGTATGCCTACGGCGGGACATAGCTTGTACTACTTTACTAAATTCACTAACTTTTAGACCTATGATCCACAATAAACATATTTGAGTTTGAGTTTGAGTTTGACTTGACCGAGTAAGGATTGTGTTGAAATGGGTTTTTTCGTTGTGATGTCATGACGAAATTAACCAAGCAAGTAGCCTGTGACATGGAGAATTATTTAATTATAATTATTTATCTCGTGGAAATCTTTGTCCAGCAGTGGACGTCTTTTGCCTGATGATGATAACCAACCAATCTAAGTTTACGACCGAAGCCGCGACCGGAAAGCTAGTAATAATAATAATAATATCCGGGACAAATCACACACGGTCATCTGGCCCCAAACTAGGATTCCCTGTACTATGGGAACCAGAGACTGATATACATACACATATACATTTAAATACATACATATTATAGATATACACCCAGACACAGAGCAAACAAATCTGCTCATCACAGAAATGTTTGCCCTGGGTGGGGATCGAACCCACGACTCTCGGATCAGTAGTCAGGAGCACTAACCACTGTGCCACCAAGCCAGTCAAGTAGTAGTATGTATTAGCACGAAGTCCGGAGAACATATTTATCCTGCCTCTCCTCGCAGGTACAGCCACGTAGAAGCCGAGTGCCCCTTCATCACGTTTGAAGAGCTACTGGACCGCCTGGAAGACCTGGTAGTGGACGTGGTGGACCGCGTGCTGGCTTCACCAGAAGGGCAGCTGGTCTACGAACTGAACCCCAACTTTAAGGTAGGCGGGACACAGATCACCCCCCATAGATACTGCATATTAAACACAGATGGCCCCCTGTAGATATTTTAGTTAGTTAGTTTATTAAACACAGATGACTCCATATACTGGGTGTAACAAAAAGGTATGGTGATACTTCAAGGTGGGCTTCTACTCATCAAACTGATCAATTTTGTTCTACAACTTTTTTGAAATCGCAATAAAATTTTTGGACTTTTCATACAAATCGATAAACTAGCGAGTCAAGTTTGTATGTTAAGTTTAAAAAAAAAATGCTTTTTTCAAAAAAGTTGTTCAGTTTGATAAGCCCACCTTGAATTAGTGTTACACCCTGTAGATACCGCAATTTTAACACATGACCCCCTGTAGATACCGCAGATTTAACGCATGATCCCTTATAGATTTAGATACCGCATATTAAACATCGATGACCCCCCTTTAGATACCAAATATTAAATACAGATCACCCCCTATAGATTTTTTAAACCACAATTAATTGGTTAGCCCTTGGCATCATATCACTTGGTGGTAAGTGATGATGACAAGGGCGAACCAAGGCGAGAGGCAGCCGCCGTCTATACCTTGTGGATAGAACGGTTAAATGTGCCACACGATAAGAAGAACGTCATTAATATTTGATGTTTGGCGGCAAGACTTAGAAAGGATGGTTTTTTATTTAAAATCAATTATTTCTTCATCTCACTAATATTATAAGTGCAAAAGTATGGATGTTTATTTGTTTGTTTGGTTGTTCCACTTTCACGCCCAAACTACTGAACGGATTTGGATAAAATTTGGCAGTAAGATAGAAATTGATAGAAAGCACTGGGCTTACACATAGCATACATTTTATCCCGGAAAACTCGAGGGTTCCCGGGCGATTGGCTAAAAACTAGTCTTTTTTTTTTTTTTTTTTTTAGGTTTATTGGGACATCAACAGCCTTAGTACATGAAACTTACAAAATTAACACACAAAGTAGAAGGCCAATTACAGACATCCACATCTTATACATTACACTATGCCGAGGACAGAACGCATAATATGTATGCATATATTATTATTCTACAAGAAACAAGATAGTAAAAAAACAAAAAAACCACTAAAGCCATTGCTGATCTTAGTTAAAAAAAAAGTCCTGTATTATGTTGTCCACAGAAACCTGAGAAGCCATTCAAGCGCATGGCGTACTCTGAGGCGATCGAGTATTTGCGCGCCAACAACATCACCAAGGACGATGGCTCCTTCTACGAGTTTGGAGAGGTAATTTGTTTTTTGATTAATTTTATTATTTATTACAAATTAGGAACGAAATACAAAAACTATGAATAAAAATGTCCTATAAATTGGTCCTTAGTCAAACCCGTCCCTGCACGTTCCCGGGCCAAAAGTTCCTATGACGCTGGCCGCATTGCCGCGTTAGATAGCTGCTGGACCAGGAACGTGGAGGCACGGGGATCCCCACTGCGCTCCCTCAGACGCCGCCCGCCCTAGCTCGCGCTAAAAAGTTCGGCAGCTGAGCACCACACCCGGACGTTTCAACCGCAAACGGGACAAATTCATAGTTATGGAGTAGCTCCTCGTATAACTTGTTCTTCGCCAAGCACTCCGCGGCAGAGCCGGTGGAACGCGAAGTCCGAGGCAAATGAGAAGCCGCGAACGTGCAGGCAATTCACTAAAGAGACTTTATAACCTGGGCTTGAACATTATGTGAAAAAACTTACCGTTCTATCTATTATTAATATGAACGTACAGGGTGTTAAAAAAGTGCAATTGAAATTTTAAGGGGTTACTCAGAAACGAATAGATGAATACAGGAAAAATATAAAAAAAATGTTTTAGTTTCCCATACAAAATCTAAATTGTTAACTGAAAAAAATATGATATTATTTTTTATTTTTAGATCATACTGTGTTGTGAATTTGACATTTTTATTACGAGAAAACGAAGCTTCATCAAACGAAATATTTACAGAAACAAACAAACAAACAAACATGTGATGTATGCAATAAAGAGTTGGGAAACAAACATCTCTTTTTTGATTGGAACTATTTAGAAAGTTTTTCTTTGACCATATTATTGGAGAAAGTTTGAGTAATTTCTAGGAGAAGTTCCATGTAAAAGTTTTTTTATCTACGATTTAACGTTTGTTCAATAACTAAGCACAACGTGATACATCTCTGCAGGACATTCCCGAAATGCCGGAGCGCAAAATGACGGACGCTATCGGAGTGCCCATCCTACTATGCAAGTTTCCAGCCGAGATAAAGTCATTCTACATGTCTCGGTGCCAAGAGGACAAACGGTTGACGGAGTCGGTGGACGTTCTGATGCCTGGCGTGGGGGAGATCGTGGGGGGATCCATGAGGATATGGGATCACGAGGAGTTGTTGGAAGGTAGGGGAACCAGAGAAATCGTTGTGTGGCACGCCTTGAGTACATTTAAAGGTTGAGGTTTGCAGAATTCAAGTTTAAAGTTGAAATTAATTAAACTTTTATTAAACAAAATTACAAGAAAGTTTTAAAGTTGAATTCTTATTCTGTTAAGTCTAAGTGGCAAACTTAATACTTATATAAGTTATTTTTTTAATTAGCTTCACGTACAACTAGCGTTGACGCAAGATACCTATTCTTTATTGCAGCGTGGCAAAAATGTGCTTTAGCTTCAAACATTACACAACTTAAACCATATTATGAATATGACAAGAACGTACTCAAATACTCCTGTCCTGTAATGATACCCTTCCCTTATTTTCAATCAGGCTACAAACGCGAGGGCATCGATCCGTCGCCATACTACTGGTACACGGACCAGCGCCGCTTTGGGTCAGTTCCCCACGGCGGGTACGGCTTGGGTCTTGAAAGGTTCCTTTGCTGGCTACTCGACAGGTGAGCGATCCACACACAGATAATACTACCATACACATCGACGTAGAATCAAATGGACGACGGGTCTAGTACATAATTCACGAAAAAAGCGTCCGAAGTTAACCTATACACACGTAGTTATATGCATAGAAACAACACCTTTGAATTTAGATCGTGTGTCATTGCATTACAGTTGATTTTTGTTTGCAACAATTTATCACCATACGAAGCTTCGACTGGAACGTACTTCACCTTACGCAACTTCGAGTGAAGACAGAGAAGTAATGGAGTAGGTTTCAGTTTTAATGTTTTTTTGTTGGCAACGTTATATAAGTCTTTTTTATTTTCGCAGAATCTTGTTTTTTTTTTATAACAAACTCAGAAACACGCTTAAATATGAATTATACAGGTGAAAAATTCCACTTTGTATGCTCGAATTCTTGAGCATACAAAGTGGAATTTTTTCGGAACAAAGTATTCCTCTCGTCTCGATTCGGCTATAATGTTTTTCCATAGTGCACAACGTATAGGATCTCGGGGAAAGCTAAAATAAATAAAATATTTCATGTAATAAAAACAATAACAGAAAGGAACAAAATATTTTAGTAAAAAACTTTATACTTAAAAGCGACTCTATAAAATTTTTGTTCCAAAGTTGTTATGTTCGATTGTTCGCTCATGGAAATCAAACTAAATGCGTAATTCAAATTAAAATAAACTACTGTGTTTCTTAGTAAAACAATACTTTAAAATGATAAAGTAAGAGTTTACTTACCGGAAATATGATACTCCATCCTGTTTTTTCACTTTACTTGAATAATTTTTAAAACTTTTCACGACGCAGTACGCCATTTTGGGCGCGCAGTCAGCCGGCCGACCAAATGAAGACTGGCGCGAAATTACAACTCTTTTTGCGTTTTACTACTCTTTTGGTTTGGACACTTTTGAGCGCTGACCCGAAGTCCATTTGTTTCTACGTCGATGACCATACACAAATGACAAACACCTCTATATGAACACTGAACCATCCGACCGATTTCGGTAATAACGACTACTTCGACTCGTAGAACACCTATATACAGATATGATCTCCATACATAGATAGTATATATCTAGATAGTATCTCTATGCCAGATAGTATACACCGATATCATCTCCATACACAGATAGCACCTCTTTATACACATAACATACATCCATACATAGATAACATTTCCATTAAAAGTTAACACGTCTGTGCCTACACTGATAACATACTGTTAAAAACCCACATATCCCCATACGTCCCCACTGCAGGGGCACGGGTCTCTTCCCATAACTCGGGACGGTTAGGCCATACTCCACACACGGGGGCCAAGTCCGGATTGGTGGAGGTTGTGGAGGTCAACCGCAGTATCAGAAGTTTTCAAACCGCCTATAAGGCCTCTGACATGGCTTAACGACTGCCATATAGTGATAGTAGCCGGCACCAACGGCTTTACGTGCCTTGCGAAGCACGGAAACGGTCGAGATAAATGCCACTAACAGTCAAACCCATCCAGGTTATGACTGTGTCTGTAGTCAGTTAACTTGCGTGATCGATACGACCACGCAAGCCGCACTGAGCCACGACCGCCGAGATAACATACAGCCATACATAAATAACATCTCCATACACAGATAACACCTCCAACACAGATCACATCTCCATACCCCGGTTTATACCATATGTTTTGTTTGTTTTCAGGTATCACATAAGAGAAGTCTGTCTGTACCCACGTTTCTTAGACCGCTGCACGCCTTAGGCACAGTTTCTTTGTTATTAAAAGTACAGTTTGACAAAAAAGAGCTAATTAACAAACAGTCAGTACAGTAAATAAATAAATCATAATAATTAAATGTTTTTGTCTTTTTTGACAGCATTCTAAAATTATTATTAACATTTATTTGAGTATTTTTTGTGTATTTCCTCAAAGTCGTAGATCAAAAGTTGTACAGTTTCATAAGTAGGGGCCTCTTGAAACATTGTTACAATAATATTTATACAGAATGTAACAAATAGGTGTTCCATACTTTAAATAATAGAATAGACATAAAAAATATTATTTTATTCAGAAAACCCTTATACAGGGTGTAACAAAATTGGTGTCGGACCCGTTAACTGGGGGTTCTACTCATCATACTGAACAACTTTTGTTCTACGACTTTGCTGAAATCACAAAAAAAAATTATGGACATTTCATACAAATTATTCATCTGTTTTGCCATTTTTGTAATGAGTCCAACATTTTTTTTGCGATTTGACCAAAGTCGTAGAACAAAAGTTGTTCAGTACGATGAGTAGAATCTCCAGTTAACGGGTCATACACCAATTTTGTTACACCCTGTATACAGATAAGCAATCACGTTAGGCTGTCCCGAGCCGGGCAGTCTTACACTCTTACAAACTGAACAACTTTCCCCAAGGCACTGGACATCCCATAGGTACAAACAAACTTGGTCATTTAGGTGATGAATTTGTTTTTATGATCAGGTGATCCGTCTGCTCGTTTGCCACCTATCACATAAAAAACCCGACTGCGCCAGAAGGAGGCCTATGTTTTTCGAGTATGTATGTATGTATACTTCATTCCAATCAAAAAAAGCAACGTACGTTTTGCTTTTTTTTGATTGATTGATTGGAATGAACCATATGGTTCATTCCAATCAATAAAAAGCAAAACGTAAACAAACTTACTATGGATCTGACACATGTCAATGTCATCTGCATACTATGTTTGTTTACCTTTTGCTTTTTTTTTATTGGAATGAAGTATATGTATGTATATTTCTTTGGCACGCTTTGTAGCCTAAACGGTTTAATGGATTTTAGCTTGAGAGGTGTCGTTAGATTCGTCTTGATCCCGGGAATGACATAGGATACATTTTAATGCTCTCGGGTATTTTTTTTTCAAAAAACATGGTTAGGTTATTTGAGAATTCAGTATGGGTTCTTTGGGAAAACCGTTTAAACTTCCGGTATTGGTCTTTTTACAGCCTGTATTAATATAATACCTACTCATTTGTTATCAACTCTTTTTTGTCAGTGTGTCAGCTATCGCACAGTTTAATGAGATCTTTTTGAAATAAGTCGGAATATCTAGATTAGAATGGAGTACAATGACTGATAGTCATCTGCGTAACTTTTAATCAAATGGCAAATACACCATCTTATTTGTAAAAATGTTTTAAATAGTGAGCTATGACGTCATAATTTAATAGGTTGTTTACATACTCATTATTTTTTCAAATAAAAAATTGCCCATGAAAATAATTTCCAAGCGAATATTTTTTCTGCGTATTTAATAAAAGAGCTATATCGTTAACTATATTTCATATTTTATTTTCGACAATCATCAATCCTTTTCAATATGTACAATTTAATATTTTGTAAGTACAAGAATTTTAATTTAATTGTAACAAAATGTCGAAAATAACAGTAATCAAAATATCTACACGAACCGTAACAAAAAAAGTTTGTATTTATCAAATAAGCCTTGTTCGTCAAATGGAAAACGAAACTACATGATTAAAGATTTTAATTAGGTTCAAGGTTTATACCTAAAGAAAAAACAGACTTATACCTTTCCAATCAAGAAAAATCAAAGGGTAAACAACAACTATGGAACTATTTTTTTTTATCTTTTGCTTTTTTATACCCGCACTTTCTAATATCTTTAACTACTCTAAAAAGGGTAGCGGCTTCCATGATTTCGCCGATGACAAAATAGATAAGAGTAATATTATGAAATCAAATTAATTAAAATAATAAAATGACACATGAACTTGGTTCTTCGGTGTGAACTGACCCTAAGCCCTTGAATGTCGCAAGTTTAATACTATTTATTACTATCTTCCGCCCGCGACTTCGTCAGCGTGGACTTCAGAATTGGGTCCAAAGATAAATAAAATATTAAGGCAGCGCCATCTACTGACAAAGTAAAAAAAAATAGTTTTTAGCCATTCCTCCGGGAATCCTTGAGTTTTCCGGAATAAAAATTATCATGTATGTTAGCATAGTGTTTTATCTATCTACCTACAAAATTTCATCCAAATCCGTTCAGAAGTTTCGGCGTGAAAGTGGATCAAACAAACAAATAAACAAACAAACATCCGTAGTTTCGCATTTATAATATTATTAGTGAGATAGGTATTATCTTTAAGCTGAGACAAACATTAGTAAACATGTCCGATAAGAGCCTGTTTACATTTTACGGCTAGTCATCGCGATTATGCAGAATGTATAAATAATTGTACATAATTTAAAGCATGATTTAGCATAAACATCGTTATGTTTATATGAACTAGATTTTGGCTGAGTCATCGTACGTAGTACTTCCTATAATTTGTGCAATTCATACTTTTTGTTCGAATAGGAGCAAATAAACGTTTTTCAATATCGCCATTGCTTATTATGTACTGCTTTTGATAGTAATGCTTAAAATACGGTTTGTATCAGAGAACCGGGTAACCTTGGCACGATAAGATGTAACGAAATATACTCATGGACAAAAATATCGACTCAAGGTTTGGTGCACGACTTTTAAAAAAATAACTCTATCTAGCAAAAAAACACTAAATCAAAAGTTCAAAATCTGCGTGTTTACTCTTTATGATTTAAGTTTGGTGATTTTATAGTTTTTTTGTTTTTTCTATTTAGTAGTTTTGTAGACTGAGGTCCTTTTTCAAAAGTCGGTCAACAGATTTTGAGTCGATTTTTTAGTCCACCAGTGTAGTTGTAGGGCCTGTTATGTGATGCTTCTACGCATCGTACTGAAGAACTTTGCTCAAACCGCATTCTTTATTTTTGCAAAATTGATCAGTCTGCTTATTAATTATTAATTTATACAGGGTGTTAAAGAAAGTGCGTAAATCAAGTAAGTATAGAATACAGGAAAAATATTGAAAAAATCCGCTCTTATTTTTTTTTTTAGATTCCCATACTAAATCTTGAATAGTGAATCAAGAATTTGTATGAGTAACTGAAAAAAAAGTTGTAGGTCGGTTTTTTTTTTCAATATTTTTCCTGTATTCTATACTGTATTCTGACTAACCCCTCTAAATTTTAAACGCGCTTTTTTACCACCATGTATAAACAGTCCAGACAAAAGTTGTTAGTCAACGGGTCCGACAGCTATTTTGTCACATCCTGTATAAACAATAACAGTTGTCATGATGTTAAGACAAACTAAATATTAACGCGGAGACTTTAGTTCAGGCTTAACAAAAGAAACAAATAATTATACACAACCGAAACATACAGCCCTTCTTTTAAGATAGTCGGGTAGAAGCAACATAATTATGTATTTTGTCTCTTTTATTCCTTCCTGTGTATTTATTTCATTTTACTGTGCGATTCGGCTGTACTGAAAATACTTAAATTTAAATTGCATTAAACTATTGTATTTTACTAAGTTAGCTAATTTATTTTAAATAAATAAGCATAAACATGTTTTTTGAGTATTTTGTTTGGGTATAATGATTAAAAGTAATAAATATATATTTAATTTTCTTGGCAAAACTATAGGGGTGTTCTCATTCCAAGATAACATTAAGAATTGAAAGATGCATTTTAAATATTGTTTGTATAGTAAATACAGCTTTTTTTATTCAATAAACTGTTTTTTTTAAATGTAACTGTTGTTTTTTTTATCCCTCGAGTTTCCTACCACTTCAAGGCCTATACTCGTCATCGCGTTTTTATTACTGGAGTATTATGTGTAGTGTTATTACTGGATTGTTTGAGGAGTGAGAAGAAACGGTCGGTCCCAAAGCACATTAGACTATAGTACTACGTAACTACCTCCATGAAACATCTTCACAATCTCAAAGATAATTATCACATAAGTAAAATGTTATAAGAAACAAATTCCTAACAAATAATACACGATAATAATTAAGATCCACACGGACAACACTAATATTTTGTATAAAAAAAAAAACATGATTGATTGATAATGATAAATAACGCATGAGTCAACAACACAGTGGATTTTTTACGTATTTTTCTTATAGGCTTATTTATACATACTTTGATTTTAGATATCGTTAAATAATTAATAATCCAAATAACTTCGATAATTATAATAAACTATATTTGAACAAAATGTTACAATATTTTGTTGCCTGGCTCCCTAACTAGGTTGCCCTGCACTAAGGGAAGCTACTCTTTCATCCTTAGGTTCTAAATTACATAAACAGTTACCAATTCCACAAAAAGAAATTATAGAACTAAAAATAAAGAAAAACAATACTTAACTATAATCAGAATCACTAACTTGAGGGTAATACAAAAACAATAATAATTCTACCGCGAAATACCTGTTGGACAATACATCATCTAAACCGGTGTTGCTTGAGTGAATGTTTAGTGTCAGAAGTAAAGCGGGTGATTTTTTGTGTTGATTATGTATACATAGTTATGTAACAAAAAAATATTATTCGTCACTGTTGTTATACAAAAAAGATAAGCATTGTAACTTATCTACAAAAACGTAATTTATTTAAGGAACTAATAACGCGTGGCAATTCGGCAGTCGACATCAGATAGTGGTAACGATGGCTGTGCTTTACGTACTGAGTTTTATCTCCATATTATTGTATGGAATTTATTACTTTTCGAAACGCAAATTCAATTATTGGAAACTACAAAATGTACCGCACATTGAACCGACACCGATTTTTGGGAACTACAAAGATTACATACTAATGAAGACGTATGTCGGTGAGGTCTCCAAAAAGATATGTGAGAAATTCCCAAATGAGCCATACGTTGGCACGTACTACGGCACAGAGCCCACTCTCTTGATACAGAGCCCGGAACTCATCAAACTGATCACCACAAAGGACTTCTATTACTTCAGCAGCCGAGAAGTCTCCAACTACACAGAAAAGGAGGTGTTCTCCCAGAACATGTTCTTCACTTACGGTGACCGCTGGAGGGTTCTAAGACAGAATTCCACCGCGTTATTCTCGTCGGCGAAAATGAAGAATATGTACCACCTCATAGAAGAACGAGCTCATCAGTTCCAAAGTCTG
Organism: Coleophora deauratella; assembly: GCA_958295455.1. Taxonomy (NCBI): domain Eukaryota; kingdom Metazoa; phylum Arthropoda; class Insecta; order Lepidoptera; family Coleophoridae; genus Coleophora; species Coleophora deauratella. Next base: position 2,472,368 of record OY282409.1, on the reverse strand, counting down.
CTCGAGCAAGAAGCGAAGTTAAGCTCGGTCGAAATAAGGACCTTAACAGGTAGATTCACAATGGACGTGCTCGGTTCCTGTGTCTTTGGTATCGACCCTCACGTGATGGAAAAAGTCGAAAGAAATGTTTTCAAGAAAATGGGCGATATTATCTTCGAACTATCATACATTCGTGGCTTCTTGTGGTTGCTTCGCAGTATCTGGCCGGCCATCTTGTACTGTCTCCCCTTTAAGATGTTCTCAAAAGATTTCGACATGTTCTTCAGCAATCTCTTAAAAGACATCTTCAAATCTAGAAATTACGAAGCCTCCAGCAGGCACGATTTTGTGGACCTGATAATGTCAATGAAGAAGAACAATTACGTCACCGGTGACAGCATAAGGAGTTTGAAGACTGGCCAGGTTGAGAAAGTTAGCTTGAAGGTGGATGATGATTTTATGGTGGCGCTGTGTTTGACGTTCTTCGGTGCTGGCTTTGAAACCACATCGACTACGATGAGTTACACTCTTTACGAGTTGGCAAAGAACGAAGAAGCTCAGAAAAAGGTTTTTGAAGAAGTAGACGCATATATGCTTCGTCATAACAATAAGTTGAAATATGATTGCGAAGCTGAATTACCTTACCTGGAAGCATGTGTTAACGAGACTCTTCGCTTATATCCGGTTGCGGCGGTGGTGACAAGAGAAGTGGTAGAGGACTATACTTTGCCTTCAGGGGTGGTGCTAAAGAAAGGCGTCAGGGTCCACCTGCCGGTGTACCACATTCATCGCAAGGCCGAATACTTCCCGGAGCCAGAGAAATTCCGCCCAGAGAGGTTCTACGGCGAGGAGAAACGCAACATCAAACCGTACACATTCATGCCGTTCGGAGAAGGACCAAGGATTTGTATTGGTGAGTTGAACAAGTTTACCAGTTTCCCAAACCAAAGAGGCCTTTTAGGAGCTTAGAGCTCCTACAGACTAATAATCCATACATCATCACTTTCCATCAGGTGCGATGTAGTCAAACGCACTCATTTTTTTTATATATTTTTTAATTTATTAAAATAACTTATGAGATTCTATTGAAGCTTTTGGCGTAACATAAATGTGGATAGAGCGTATTTTAATTAATTTTAGAAAATTAACAGCGAAAACGACCATGAAACTGCAAATAGAAAGTCAGACGTCTTATAGGCCATATATTAAAAGGATTTTATAACACAATTATCATAGACAAGTTTGTACCTTGAAAATTCTAGTTACTATCAGCGTAACTGACAGAAGCGCACACCTACGTTACAGGTATGTCAAATACCCTAAACGCTTTTACTTAGTAAATACGGTGTTCAAGGTGTTCTTATACCTTGAACGCTTAATAAAACTACAGTGTTCAAGATGTCTAATACCTTAAACACTATAGTAACCACAGTGTTCAAGGTATGTCTTATACCTTGAACGCTTAATATAACTACAGTGTTCAAGAGATGTCTAATACCTTGAACACTATAGTAACCACAGTATTCAAGGTATGTCTAATACCTTGACCACTATAGTAATTACAGTGTTCAAGGTATTTCTAATACCTTGAACACTATAGTAACCACAGTGTTCAAGGGATGTCTTATAACTTGAACTCTGATAGTACCTAACCAACCACATTGTATGTCCAATGTATATGTACTAAGTACGAGAAGTCTGGCGTGCTTTTCACCTTTTCATTTTAAAATCAAACAAATAATTTCAAACGCGATGGTGGCGACTCGGCCTTATCACAGCCACGATGCCATAGACATTTATTTTACACGTAGGCTTCAAATGTGTTATCTAGTATTTTTTATGAACACCGATCATTTCATACTCCGAGTACTTAAACTTATATTGCATAATTTACAGGTATGCGGTTCGCGCGGATGTCAATGATGGCTGCCCTCGTCACCATACTGAAGGGATACAGCGTGGAGCTGACAGCAGGCACTCCTCGGAGCCTGCAGTTTGACCCACGGTCCCTCGTCACCGTACCTCGGACCGGAAAAATCCACTTGAGGCTAATACCGCGCCCTGGAAGAGAAGAGCGAATGTTCGTGAAATAAACAGCTGTTTATTGGCTACTTTTATCATAGAAAGAAAAGGGGGATATACTATCTTGTCTCTCCTTTTATCTCTGATTGTACATAGGTTTCCAAGTGGCTTAGGGCTACTTTTATCATAGAAAGAAAAGGGGGATACACTATCTTGTCTCTCCTTTTATCTCTGATTGTACATAGGTTTCCAAGTGGCTTATGATATAGATGGTATTCTTATGAAACTGAACAATATCCCTAACCACACCTACGAATAAGAACAAAAAAAATCCCATAATTGATCGATTGATTTGCAAACTTTGTATGGAATTTATATTTTACCGACTCGGTGGCTCAGTGGTTAGCTCTCCTGCCTGACCACTGATCCGAGGGTCGTGGGTTCGATTCGATTCTCACCCAGGGCAAACATTTCTGTGATGAGCAGATTTGTTTGCTCTGTATCTGGGTGTATTATAGCTATACATATAAGGTGTTAACAAATTAGTTAGCATAACTTAAACTGGGGCTTCTACTAGTGAAACTGAACAACTTTTCCCAATGAATTATTTTCTTACTTTTCTAACAAGTCTGACCGGCCAATTTAGTAAAGAAATACATTTTTTTGCGAATTGACTATTGGATTCCTTGGTCAAGTTGTTCAGTTTCACTAGTAGAAGCCCCAGTTTAAGTTATGCTAGCTAGCTTGTTAAGTGCTGTAAATCTACAGGTGGGTCAAATTTTAATCAGGGCTTCTACTCCTAATTCTGATCAACTTTCCCCAAGTAATATTGTCAAATCGAAAAAAAAATTGGACTCTTCATTCTATTGTAATTTGGCCGCTCGGCTGATTGATTTGTATGAAAAGTCCAACATTTTTTTTGCGATTTGTCTATGGGTTCATTGGGGAAAGATCAGAACCAGGAGTAGGAGCCCTGATTGAAATTTAACACACCTGTAGATTTACAACCTGTATGTATATATTTATACTTAATTAAGTGTGTATATCAGGCTCTGGTTCCCATAATACAGGGAATCCTAGTTTGGGTCTAGATGGCCGTGTGTGATTTGTCACTATTATTTATTTATATTTTGTTTTTGTTCTGATTACATATAATATACGTTCTTTAAAGTTGTTTAGTTTCACGAGAAGTGTCTAAGAAAAAGTCAGATGACCATGTGCGATTTGTCCTGAAAATATTCCTTCTATGGCAACCAAAGACTGATATAGATACGCAATGAAATAAGTTTATATAAGTACATTAATATATTAAATACTCGCAGCGTATTTTAAAATACTTTAAAATTACTCTCCTTATTAAAATACAGATTAAAAGTTCTGCGTACTTGCGTATAGTAAGGACTTTACAAGCTAGAAAAAAAACTATTTTAAAGAATGTGTAAAGCATCTACTTACAATAAATAAATAAAAAATATTTTGAGTTTTCAGTTTTGTTTCCCTCTTTATTTGTTTGTTTGTACACTCTTTATAGCAAAAACAAAAAAAGAAATTCGCTGTATTAGAGGTCTGCCCTAAAAAAGGATTTTGACCCCTGCTTTATCATCGAGCTCTTCTTATTGCCCAAATCCCAATTAATCAAAATGGTTGGTGTGAGTGAATAAAAAAAAAATAGCCCTGGGTCCACTAAGATCCATAAATGGATCTTTTTGCACTATTATGTCCACTTTAATCCTTGTTTCAGGCTTTTTGCAAAGTGGATTGTAGGTATGTTATACAAACTATTTAACGATATCATTCCCAGTCCCACGGCTGAGGCACGGGTCCCTTAAGTCTCTTCTCATAACTCAAGAAGTTTAGGTAACACACGGGGGCTAAGTCTGGATTAGTAGAGGTTGTAGGGATAGTAGCTAGCACCTGTGACAGAATTTTATCAACCCGCCTTTATGGCCTCTGTTATATCTTAACAACTGCCATCTAGTGAAAGCAAGTTGCTATTAGCAACTGACATCAACAGCTTAACGTACTTTACATAGCACGGAAAATGTCGATTAATACAGTCAAACTACTCCAGGCTATGACTGTGTCTGAAGTCAGGTAACTTACGAGATCGACATGACTACGAAAGCCGCGTTGAGCCACAAAACGTTGTTGGCGCGTTGCATTCCAAATTAGCAAAAACGTGATGGTACTTTACTTTGCTTATTACCGACTCATTATCTGTAAGACCGTAATTAAATTATGATCATGGTGGTATTATGCTTGTCATACGTTACAGCAGAAAAGGAGCGATTACACTATCCTGAATTTAGGAAGTCTTATTAGGAAACCAATAAAGATATCTAAAAAAAGGGTAAATTTAAGTGCTCACCAAAATAATTTTCATACCCTTAGCCTAAGTACAAAGTAAAATAAAGTAACTCCATATAAATTAAACCGATCTTATACCGAGGTCCCTAAAGTAAACCTTTTAAATTCCCAAATAATTATACACACATCAGAATAATTGTATTTTTTGTATATAAATACTTTTTGCTTGCCAAAATGGATTAATGCTCACCAAATATTGTTTTACTGAAACAGTAACATTGATACCAAAAACTACAGTTCTAATTTGCATTAGTGTAATCAAATTATCCAACCTAAATCCAAAATATATTATTGTCAAACTAAGATTACAATCGTTTCCCTTTATTTTTTTACCCCGCAACCCTATCCTAAAGGAATATCCCTATTGGTGAAAAGCAAAAGAGAGAGGAGAGCCCGGCCTGCAAAATCCAAAAATACAATAATTTGTTTTGTTACTTTTTTCCGTGATTGACTGATTGTAACTATTGTGTTTTCAAAAGTGGCATTGATTATTCTTAAGTTCAAATTAATCTTATAAGTACCTATAACTATAAAATTTTATTTTTTGTAACTGTGACAGATTGTAACTATTGTGTTTTCAAAAGTGGCATTGATTATTCTTAAGTTCAAATTAATCTTATAAGTACCTATAACTATAAAATTTTATTTTTTGTAACTGTGACAGATTGTAACTATTGTGTTTTCAAAAGTGGCATTGATTATTCTTAAGTTCAAATTAATCTTATAAGTACCTATAACTATAAAATATTATTTTTTGTAACTGTGACAGATTGTAACTATTGTGTTTTCAAAATTGGCATTGATTATTCTTAAGTTCAAATTAATCTTATAAGTACCTATAACTATAAAATATTATTTTTTGTAACTGTGACAGATTGTAACTATTGTGTTTTCAAAAGTGGCATTGATTATTCTTAAGTACAAATTAATCTTATATGTACCTATAAATATGAAACTTCATTTTACTTTTGATTTTTTATTTTCCCACCAATGATTCGTTTACCTTAGTCATTATGAGTTGCAGTAATTGAGAATGAAATATTTATTTAACTACTTTATTATATTTTAATTAAATTCATAAAGCAATAAACAAGTAACTTGTGTTTGGAGTAAGCAATATTATATTTGGTATTTAAAAAAATATACGGTAGACAGTTAGTTTTTTGCCTCAGCAAAGATCACTTAAGTGAAAGTCATAAAATAAAATATTGCTAATATCTATTTAGCGATAATATAAAATATTTGGTCTCAAGTTAACTTTAACGGCGTTTAAATATTTTTATGGCATGCAATAAAAAGGAAATTAGCTTCATTTCTATAATACTTCATGAAACACAATTTGGTGAGCATTTATCCGTTTTGGTAGGTATTTCGAATTTATTGGAATTAATATAAGTGCATTTCTGGTAGGCATTTAAAGACAAGCCCTGAAAAATGTATGAAATCAATGAAATATAACTTTTCTACGTCCAATTACACTTTGCGTACTACCTTCGTTTCCTTATCAGGGTTCCTATTTCAAGTTAAGTAGCGATTACACTTTACGGAAAATATAAGTAATTTTTTGTTCTACAATTTAGGTAATTTGTGGTCCTCGAGTTCTCCGAAATTAACATCACATTTGCCCTCGCTAAGTAGCTGTTGTATTATGATGACGTAGTTTCCTCTTTAGCGTTATTAATTATGCCACACGAAAAGTCGTGTGGCATAATTTAACCGTCCTATCCACAAGGTATAGGGAGACGGCGGTTGCCTGGTGTTGCACTTAGCATTACCCGCGGTCACGTGCAGGGCATTTTTTTTAGATTTACACCTACGGACGTGTGCAACGCGACCATTATACACATCTAGAAATCAGATGTGCAGGTTTCCTTACAATGTTTCCTTCACCATTAAAGCAGTCGGTATGAGTCGGCACGTAAGTTTCGAAAAACTCATTGGTGCACTGGCCAGGATATGAGCCCGAGACCTCTGGTTAGGAGGACGGAGTCACTGTCCGCGGAGCCACCGACGCTTTACCGTATTGATGATGTAGAAATAAATAAGTAAGTACTTGTATATAATTGTAAAACGGATGAAAAAAATGTCTGGCAATATTTTAACAGTGGCTTCTACTCATCAAATATACACAGATATGTATTTACTTTTAATTCTATCTTTACTGGAGACCGTTTTACACATTTGAGGAACTCGAACGAATGTGTTTCCCGACAGAGCAATATTTTTCGCCTTTTTTACATATATGTATATATGTCCGTTCCATTGTTACCACCTATTGGATTTTGGTGTGTGCGACATCGTTAGAATTCCCTTAATCCCTGATAATATTCTTAAGTTTTTTTTTGTTAAATTGCCTAGTTTATACAGGTGTAACAAAACAGGTTTAGAACTTGTACTGCACACCTTTTAGTAGAAGAATTTTCTGAAATCAAAAAACCTTCTCAAACAAATAGGTCAGATGATTTGCTAACTTTGTATGGAAATATTTCCGCAAAGTCGTAGAACAATTAAAGTAAGTTGTTCAGTGCGATGAGAAGAAGCCCGAGTTGACGAGTCCACCATTTTTTTGATGGCTGTGGCAGCATCGTTTTTGTTAGATAAATTACATAAGTACTTATTCTTAGATAATTCGACCAAATGTCAACCCATTGAAGATGAGCAAGATAGTGCCCATTTTCAAGGGAAAAGTAAAACGGGATGACTTGATGGTTACAGACCTGTCTCTATCATTCCAGTTATTGCTCAGGTGATGGAGAACGGCCTCAGCTCGCGCTTGATAGATTATCTGACAGTGACTAATGCGCCATCGGACCGTCAATACGCCTACAGATCCAGCTGCCCCACAGCCTTACTGGGTGGAGAGGTAATCCGACAAGCAGTCGAAGCTGTTATGTTATAAAAGGAAAGAGGGGGTTATAGAGGATTACAATATTTAATAAAATGATAAAATAAAAAGGAACCTATACATAACTTATCGTTCTAAATTCGACCCCGAGTCCACAGTTCTGTGATCACTAAAAAGTAGCACTGCACTATTTATAAGTAAAGAGGGAAAAGAAAAACGTCACGTAAGGCGGCGGCGGGCGGCTCGATACGTCGGGCTGTTGGAGGGGCTCGCTCCGACAGCGGCCGGTAGAGCGGCTCGCAGCACTCCAAGAAGGCTCGGCACGTCGGGCGGCTGGAGCGGTGCGCCCCGACGGCGACAGATAGGGCGGCTGGAGCAGCAGCAGCCAGACCCTTAAGTCCGGTGAGACGGCAGCACGAGGGCCCGGGACTAAGAAAGAACACTTGAAGGAGAGAGGTCCCGGGCTTCCGTTTGGTCTTCGTTCGTCGAAGTCCGGCGATAGACTCTAATATCCGCCCGCTGCCCTCTTAAAGAAATTTATCGAGAATCATATTATTTATTTGAATTTCAAATTTGACATTCTTCGTCATCAATCTTTGATTTTCTCACTCGCCAGGAAAAATAGGTGTTAAACCAAAAAATAGTTCTTAATTACTCCCTTAATAATATTAAACTGATACAAACTCCTTAAGAATAAGAAAATGTAGAAACTATAAGATGTCAAACATAAAAAATGTTGAATTGAAGTTGTACCGAAAACCAACAATATTTGAGTAAATACAATAATTTCGAGATAAAGATAATAAGAAACGCTAACTTAAGAACCTACGCATATAAAGGAATAAAAGGAATACATGAATAAAACTAACAAAGGTAAATATTTACAAGAGAGATAAAAAACCCTATAAAGCACGTGAGAAGAGACAACATGTGGCCATCCTGTGCTGCGACCTGTCTAAATCATTTGACGTCGCCGATCACGGTCTACTGGGAGCCAAACTACAACACTATGGCATTGATGGTAGAGCGCATTCGCTTCTAACCGAGCTGCTTCACGACCGGTCGCTGATCGTCCGATAAATTCAGACTACCTGAGGTTGAATATTGGAGTAGCCCAAGGCTCCTAGGTCTCCAATATTTTATTCTGTCTACTCATGAATGACTTACCTGAGGCAATAACAACTGGGGAGACGTACATGTACGCTGATGACGTAGCCGTGATCGTTTGAGCTGCATCGCACACCGATCTAGAAGTCGTGCTCAACCAAACTAACACTAGAATACATTATCGCAATAAATTTGAAATTCTAGCAATGTCCCAGTATGGATTTCGACGAAGAAAATCTACTGAAGGTGCTATTCTTGATTTAACTTCCCTAATAGTTGATCAACTAGATAAAGGCACTAAAAGTATCGTTGTTTTTCTTGATTTAAAAAAGCATTTGACATCGTCTCTCTCCCCACTCTTGCGCACAAACTTGAAAGGATTGGTACAAGAGGTACTCCTTTAAAATTGCTAAAAGATTATTTTACTTACCGAAAACAAAGAGTTTGGATTGGAGAGTACACAAGTGCTGACCTGTGTGTAACTTATGGGGTTCCACAAGGCAGTGTCTTAGGCCCTACCTTACTTTTAGTCCTGTAATGACTTGAGTAATGACTTATGTAATTTTAAAATATCATACGCTGATGACACTGCCATAGTTTTACTGGACCCTCTTGGAATGAGGTTCAGAAATTGACGGAGTTGGGATTAGCTAAAATTGAACACTGGCTCTAGTCTGTCGAATAATTGCACATGTCTTGAAATAAATAAGGTTACTAGTACTAAATATCTAAGTATTATTATAGAGCACCTATCTTGGCATCAACACCTTTAGGCAACTATCACTAGGACTAGAAAGCTTATATGGATTTTTTGAATCTTACGACATGTCGCTTCCAAGGAAATGATTCGTCAAATCTATGTTGCTATTGTCCAGTCCATTTTAAATTGCTAGTTTCAATTATTTTCGATTGCTTTTTTTATTTTACCACATCTGTCTTGAAAACTCAAGAAACATTTATCTTGATGTAAGAAGTAGCTTCATTTTGTTCTACTTGCAATCCTACATATTCTGTAGCGTTTTCCTTCAAAATATATTATTTTGATCATTTTGACTTATTTTTATAAACATATTCTGATTTCACATTGTCATGTTTTTAAGTTATATTAACCTGGGATTAATACATCGGAATTCGAATACTTTCAATAACATTTTCAAGGACAGATAATATTCTAAAAAAATATTGATCAGTAAAACTAGGCGCAATATACACTATTCAGCAATTAAGCTTTTTGTATTTTAAGTTAACCGTTGTTAAAAGCACTTCAGTATCCTCGGGCACCCCTCTTTGCGACTTCTGCCCAGGATTCCGTTCCCTTCGCCGCCTGCTCAAGTGTACTTGCACTGTACGACGATTGAGCACCGGTCTTTGGTGCTGTGGGCTCAAAGTGAATATGCCTCAGCTGCTCCGATGATGCAGTTGGAGTGGCAGCGAGAGTAGAAGGCTGCAGTTCTGAAGCCTGCAGATGAATCAACTGAGTAGAAGAATTACTTTGAGCGTTTGTAGACTATGTTGAATAAGTAGATTTTCTTCCAATTCACTTACATGAGCTGCTTTGAGATGGGTTCATATTTTTTTTGGAAATTTGCTCAGCTATGACATTTCCAAGTAACGTAGATAACCATTGCCCCTGCAGCTCTTGGCGTATGATATTGCGCATCTTATCTAATATGACTGTATCGTCAGCGTAGGAAGAGTCATTGCAATTGCTGTTATTATCGCCACTAGGTACAACATAAAGTAACGTTAGATCCAGCGCCCTCATCTTCGCAAAAGTTCGATGTTTGCACGGGGCTGTTCAGTTTATGATCTACTCTGAGACGTCCTCCAAAACAGACAACACAATTCCATGTATGTAAGTTTGTATCATAGCTATTATTAAGTTTCTGGAACTCGGCAGCTGTGAAGCGACAACATTCTAGATCAAATATTTTTTTTACGTGATCGAATCAGAAATGAGAAGATACGTAGGAGAACTAAAGTTACTGAGATAGGTAGCTCTCAGAATCGCTAAACTTAAGTGGCAGTGGGCAGGGCACATAGCTCGTAGAACAGATGGCCGTTGGGGCAGTAAAGTTCTCGAATGGCGACCGCGCACCGGAAGGTGCAGTGTGGCAGGCCTCCGACTCGGTGGACCGATGACCTGGTAAAGGTTGCAGGAAGCCGCTGGATGCGAGCCGCACAGGACCAGTCGGAGTGGAAATCCTTGGAGAAGGCCTTTGTCCAGCAGTGGACGTCTTTCGGCTGATAGACACAGGGCACAGTTCATGTAGTCGTTAGATGTTATGTTTTTTTTTTAAATACAGTGCATTTCATAGCCATTGTGATTCTCCAATATAGCAATTCGGCGGGCAGTTATTGTATTGTGAGACAACTCGTAGCCTTGTAAAGCGTTCTCCATATAGCACTGCGTATTGCGTCTCGATACTATAGACGTATTTCTCCGCGGCGCTCTCATCCTCGACAGCCGAGAGGCATGAGAATCAATCAACCACCGATCAAGGAGGCTCCGGTTCGAGACCCAGCGGCCACGGCAGTTTCCAAAGGAGAATTGAAAAATTTGTCGCTCACTGGGTCCGCCGAGCCAAGCCGATGTAACAGGTACTCGTTCATTCAAAAATAGGATATGCTCATACATAATACCAAATGACGCAGGGTCTATATGTCAGACTCCGCAAGATAGTAAAGGAGGGTCCGAGAATTTACGATAACTTGGGTGAATATCGAATTATAATCAAAATTGCGAGACACTGCAAAGACACGTAACGGCAACTGCCTGGACGAAAAAGTTAATTTAAGTTTTCCGGGATAAAAAGTATCCTATGTGTTAGCCAAGTGCTTTATCTATCTACCTACCTTTCATCCAAATCCGTTCAGTAGTTTCGGCGTGAAAGTAGAAGTAACAAACAAACATCCATACTTTCGCATTTATAATATTTATTTTGTAATACCTGCCTACTACTTTAAACTACCATGTTTAAGCAAATAAATTTTTATCTTACCATATCAAAGAAAACAAGTGAACCTTTAGTTAGACAAACTGCATATGTATTCATTTTTGATATCAATATATAGGTATTTAGAGAAAGCTAGTCTCGTGTTCTGCCAGTTGTTGTCTGATTGTCGCCACGATGGTACCACTTTACATCCTGATCACTTTATTGGTACTTCTTTATGTAATATATTACTATTCGAAACGCAAATTCGACTATTGGAAACAACAAAATGTACCGCACCTGGAACCGATGCCGATTTTCGGTAACTATAAAGACTATATCCTGATGAAGACGTTTTTTGGTGAGGCAACTCAAAAGATTTGTTTGAAATTCCCAGACGAGCCATGCATTGGTACCTTCTATGGCACAGAGCCCACTCTTTTGATACAGACTCCGGAACTCATCAAACTGATCTCCACGAAGGACTTTTACTACTTCAGCGCTAGGGAGGTCTCCAATTACACCGATAATGAGGTTTTCACAACAAATTTGTTCTTTACTCACGGCGACCGCTGGCGGGTCCTCCGGCAAAATTCCACCGCGCTCTTCTCGTCGGCCAAGATGAAAAATATGTTCCACCTGATTGAGAAGTGCTGTCACCAATTTCAAGATCTCCTTGAAAAGGAATCCAAGTCGAAGTCAGTTGAAGCGAGGTCCTTGACAGCGCGATTCACAATGGACGTGATAGGATCATGTGCGTTTGGTGTAAACTCACACGTGATGATAAAAGCTGATGGCAATCCGTTCAGAAAAATGGGAGATTTAATATTTATCTTCTCGTTCTTCCGTGGCTTCAAATTAGTAGGTCGGGCTATTTGGCCGGCAATATTTTATGCTCTCAGATTCAAGGTATTTCCAATAGAAATTGACAAATTCTTCCACAAGCTTGTAACGAAAGTATTCAGAGGGAGGAACTACGAACCGTCCAGCAGAAATGACTTTATAGATTTAATGATGGCGATGAAAAAGAAAGAAAAAATTACTGGTGATAGCATAAGCAATTTAAAGACGGGCAAAGACGAAAAGATCAGCTTGAAAGTAGACGATAATTTTATAGTAGCGCAAAGTTTGACATTCTTCGCTGCTGGCTACGAGACCTCATCAACTACTATAAGTTTTACTCTTTACGAGTTGGCGAAGAACGAGGAGGCTCAGAAGAAAGTTTTTGAAGAAGTGGACGCGTATATGCTACGTCACAAGAATAAGTTGAAATATGATTGCATATCAGAGTTGCCTTTCCTGGAGGCTTGTGTGGATGAGACTCTCCGCCTGTATCCAGTTTTAGCTGTTGTGGCAAGAGAAGTCGTGGAAGATTACACTTTACCTTCAGGGGTGCTGCTGAAGAAAGGCGTCAGGGTCCACCTGCCGGTATACCACATTCATCGCAAGGCCGAGTACTTCCCGGAGCCAGAGAAGTTCCATCCAGAGAGATTCTTCGGCGAGGAGAAACGCAACATCATTCCTTACACCTACATGCCGTTCGGAGAAGGACCAAGGGTCTGTATAGGTGAGTAATTTTTTTCTTCAGTTGATCTTAAATGTTTGTTATATGTTAAATATCCTATCTAATATTACTAATTTGTTTGTTTGTGCTTTGTGTGATGAGCAGATTTGTTGGCATGTGTCTGGCTGGGTGTATTATTCTATATTGTATGTACTGTAGTGATGGAGTCTCTACAGCCGCGCATTGTGATCTTTTCCGCATTGGAACATTTCTATTAAAAATAATAAGTATTTAAATCGTTCGCTGTCGGACTTTGATAGTTTGGAACTGAAGATTCTCTAGGGGTTCGCCATGATGTAAACATCTATCTAAATCTTTTGATAAGTATTATTCTAAATAAACCAAAATAATCTAAATTATATAAGTGTTTCCATTTGAGCATCATAGTACTCAGCTATTTAAAGGTTCCTTACAAACAAAATTAAGAATGTTTCTATCTTTTATAGACTTCTTATAGGTTTTCCGGTATTTTATAATTAAATAACTATTTTCTGTACTTTTTTCTAAATTTTAGGCTCAACAGTTTCGGAGATACCATGGTATTTTTTAACTTTTTGCTTAATTTTTTTCAAATATAAATTGTAATTTTTCTCATTTTCTAAAGTGCCCCCCGCCCCCCCCCCCCCCCACTCATACACGTCCAGGTTTAGGTCACAAAAATCTATATGTGTACTATGTTTCAACTCAATCGGTCCAGGAGATTCGGAGCAAATTGACTGTGACGGATGGGCAGACTGACAGACAGACGTACGAGTGATCTACACAAGGATGCGTTTTTCCTTTTGTGATACGAAACCTTAAAAAAATATTTTAGTTTTTGTTTATCTAACTTCGTAACATTGTTAATGACACTGCGATATTGAACAATATTTAATATAGTAAACAGTCATTATCTTGTTTCTTGCCTACAACGACCGTATAGACGTACTATAAGCATGTATAGGCTTAGGATTTAAGTGAACGTATTGAGCGGACCTTCTATATCTATGTATTTTGTGCGTGTAGTAAGATATATCTATTTTAGTTTATAATTATGGGTAATTATCTAAATGAGACAAATAACAAAACATCCGTAACGTTTTCCTCGATATTTTTGCCAGTAGGTATCATACTAGCAGTAAATATATCTTTTTTACAATTGACAGTACCTTTAGCAGAAAATATCGTTCAAATCGCGCACGAGGGTAACCCTTTACATGGGTACAGCAAACTTGTGTGTAAAGATATAGTTTCTCCATCACGATAACTCAGTCTTGAAGATTTTTGTCTGTTTTTAAGGTTCCGTAGTCAACAAGGAACCCTTATAGTTTCGCCATGGCCGTCCGTCTGTCTGTCTGTCTGTCTGTCCGCGGCTTAGCTCAGAGACTATTAGTACTAGAGAGCTGTAATTTGGCACGGAAATGCATATTAATCATGCCGACGAAGTGGAAAAATATAATTTTGAAAAACCCCCCCCCCTATACGTGAAGTGGGATAAAGTATTTTTTTCTCGACTATCCCATGGCGTAGGGTGTCGTTGGATAGGTCTTTCAACTATTTTTCGATTCAGGGATTCGTTTTTGAAATATTAAGCTTTAAAGTGATTTTGTTAAAGTTAAAGTTATTAAGTTATGTTACGTTTCCTTGTGGTGTCATTTTCAATCCGGCCGGATCCGGCCGGTTCTCATCAACTATGTTTTGTTTATACTGATTAGACTTAAGTTAACTTGTTCATTGTCTGTTTGTGATTATTTTCTGACGTACTTGTTTTATTTCTTTTAATTTTGTTTCTCTTTTTCCTTGATGTAAAGTGTTCTGTGTTATTTGTTGAATAAATGTTTCTCTATCTCTATCTTTCCGGCCGGATCTAATTTTAAAAAGAGAAAACAATTAAATTCTTAGTGTCAAAACAAATAAAATCTTTAAAAAAACACAGTGTTTTTATCTTTAACGTAACTATAGATTTTTTGGTCTGAGAACGTACCTATTAACGTAACTGGTGATTCAGTATTCTTAGTTAGTTTTAAAAATAAAGTAGAGATCAATTGGCCATGTTATGCAGTAACGATCCAACTGATTTAAAGTAAGTAAGTACATTATCCCTCGCTTAATTTAAATCAGTTGGATCATTATGGCATAACTACGGCCATTGCTATTAATCAAAATTATAAAATTAAACATAACATAACTGAGATCACAATAATGTCAATTATTATCTATTTGAGAATGTTATTCAGTTTTGTTCTTATACATAATGACAGACTACAGAATCTATCTAATGAATAGCACTATTATAGAATATCACAACAATCACCATAACAATTTTTTTAACCGACTTCAAAAAAAGGAGGAGGTTCCAATTCGTCGGAATCTTTTTTTTTATGTATGTTCACCGATTACTCGAAGACGCCTGAACCGATTTGGAAAATTATTTTCTTGTTTAAAAGGGTATACTTTACAGGTGGTCCCATATAAATTTTATCGAAATCGATTCAGCCGTTTTTGAGAAAATCAACAAAAACATAAATTCAACAACTCCAAAAGCAAAATTGGAGTTGTTGCGATTGAAGTCGGTTGTTTGTATTTAGCGTGGTCAATTATATAATACTTCAACTCTCAATTTTTAAACAAATTATCAATTTTTGGGTTGGATAAACGATCTCAGGAAACAAATTGTGTTGATTGTGTCATCTATAATAATAATATTCGGGACAAATCACACATGGTCATCTGGTCCCAAACTAGGATTCCCTGTGCTATGGAAACCAGAGACTGATATACATACACATATACATTTAAATACATACATACATATATAGATATAATACACCCAGACTCAGAGCAAACAATTCTGCTCATCACAGAAAAGTTTGCCCTTTGTGGGGATCGAACCCACGACTCTCGGATCAGTGGTCAGGATCGCTATAAGCACTTAGCCACCGAGTCAGCCCAATCTGCCAACCGACTTCTACTAGAGCTACAAATGTACCCTTATTTTGCCAAAATACTATACAATCACCGGACCCGGTCACCGGATTCGGATATATCGGATTACCGAATCCCGTTTTCCGGATTTCAATCCCTATACAAGTATGACCGCGAGGAAACGGGGTAAAATGTTTTTCACTATTTAAAAAAACTTTAATATATCGATAAAGGTAATCTTCTTTATTGCTTGTATACGTTATTGGTAGTTTTTTGTTATCTTAAAGTGGATGTAAGTATGGATGTTAGTTTATTTATTTGTTTGTTCCGCTTTCACGCCGAAACTACTGACCGGATTTGGATGAAAGTCACCCATCCGGGCCCCACTATGGGAAACTAAAATTTTGGCGGCCAAGGTTGAAACTATCTGAGATTATTATGATGATGACTTTCTTACTTAATAAACATTTTATTATTGCGAAAATGGTTTTTAATTGCATAAATAGATGCTATTAAACGAATTGTGGAAAAAAACAAAGACTCGTATGCATTTTTTCGATTAAACTTAAAATATTTTTTTTCAATTTTCAAACCTCAGTAACTCCGAAAGTATATCATTTTCGACAATTTATCAAAGTATATTTTCTTTTTGTATTTTTATTCTCCATCGATTGCCGCATGTTTCAACCTTGGCCGCCAAAATTTTAGTTTCCCATAATAGTGGGGCCCGGATGGGCGACTTTCGGTATACCAGGCTTCATACAAATATATTAGATGTTCTTTTGTCCCGGAAAACTAAAGGGTTCCAGGAGAAATACTTAAAAACTCAAAAATTGCACTGTGTCACTAGATGGCGCCACCCTAATATTTTATTTCTCTCTGGACCCAATTCTGAAGTCTACGCAGACGAAGTCGCGGGAGGAAGGGCGGCTTCTGAAGGGTTGAGCGAGATAGTCCGCGCGATTCCTTAGGCTATTATCTTAGCCCTCAAGACTTTAATTGTCGACAATGCTGATAAGTTGATATTGAGTACTTAAAAGCGGCAGTTATCTTCGATTAGGTACGCCCGCGCCGTCAGACTTAACCACCTAAAAAGTTAAAGTCTTTGCCAAATGTTAACAGTCCTCTTTTGTCTCCTATTTCCAGGCATGCGGTTCGCTCGGATGACGATGATGGCTGCCCTCATCACCATCCTGAAGAGTTACCGCGGGGAGCTAGCAGAGGGTACTCCACGGACCTTGCAGTTCAACCCTCGCTCTTTCGTGACGGTTCCTCACGGCGGTATTTACTTGCGTTTGGTGCCGCGACCAGGACGCGAAGAGCGTGTACTTGCTGCTTAAGTCCAATGAATGATGACTATGGAATTTATCCTGACAGCATTTAAATTATAACGTGTTCATATTATATGTAGTTGTAAAAGCTCAGATTAGATAATGTTAAAGCCCGAACTACTCTAAATAGGTACAAGATTTAACAATTATTAATTGATAAAAGTCCATCCAACCTAACTTAAACTACATTACTGACTGACTCGGTGGCTCAGCGATCCTGACCTCTGATCCGAAAGTTGTGGGTTCGATCCCCACACAGGGCAAACTTTTCTGTGATGAGCAGAATTGTTTGCTCTGAGTCTGGGTGTATTATATCTATATATGTATGTGTTTAAAAGTATATGTGTATGTATATCAGTCTCTGGTTTCCAAAATACAGGGAATCCTAGTTTGGGGCCAGATGACCGTGTGTGATTTGTCCCAGATATTATTATTATTATTATCAACATTTATATCATATCTTTCGCAAAATATAAATAAAAACGAAACTAAATACTAGGGGAGAGTTGTTCAGATTCGTGTGAGGAAACCATAGGTAAATTTTCTGGTAGGTATTTAGTAGTTATTACAGAAGGACCCTGTATACACAGTGGCGTAGCTATCGGAGGGTTATGCGGTGTAGTGCACCGGGGCCCTCAAGCTCAGGGGCCTCGGCTCGGACCGTAATTGGTCGTAGTTATGCCATATCGATCCAACTGACTTTAAAATAAGTAAGGGGTAATGCACTTTATGACAGTGACATAAAGTACATTTAACCCTTACTTACTTTAAAGTCAGTTGGATCGTTATGGCATAACTACGGCCAATTGAACTTAGGAAAATTTCTACGACATTCAGAATATAAATATTAGAGATTCGCCGAGTACTAGTTATACCGCAGGTTATTCTGCAGGTTCGCTCGTTGTAGTAAGGAAACGAAGATCACCTTATTTAAAGCGCAATGTACTTCCTTCTACACGAGCGAGCGGCCTGTGGGCTAATTATGCGCAAAAACAGTACAGTGGTGTGCAATACAACGATGCGTTTCGTGTGCTGTTGCGGCTGCCGCGCTTCTGCAGTGCTTCAGGGATGTTTGCAGGAGCGCGCGTGAACTGCTTCTACGCAATAATGCGCAAGCGGTGCGCATCCCTGGTGCGGCGGGTGCGCGGCGGCCGCAACAGCTTATTAGCCATGTTCGCAGATAAGCCTGATTGCGGCTATCTGAACCACTGCTGAATGGTTCACATAGCCAGCAACGATAGGCAAATAATAGATAAATATAATATATAATTAAGTACTAACCTTAGCTTGTAAGTATTTCTGTTTACTAACAAATATTATGTATTGTGATCCTTTGTATAGATTGAATAAACATATATTATACCGAGTACCGAGTATTACTCGGTTTAAAGTTTGCCAAACCGAGAACCCGGCCGAATTACTCGGTTCAAAATCCTCTTTGATAATTTGTTTATTTTTTTCATAAAACGAACGATTAACATAAGCGACTCACAATATCAGAGATATAATAAAATATCAGCCTATATATGTAGTTTTTCGCCTATAGCAGTAAGTGAGTACAGTCGAACGAAGTTTTCTCGTTTGGAGTAGCTACTACCGCAGTTTGGTGGCATATCCCAATATTATTACGCAGTAAAAACATAATTTTATAAAACAAAAAAAA
Organism: Coleophora deauratella; assembly: GCA_958295455.1. Taxonomy (NCBI): domain Eukaryota; kingdom Metazoa; phylum Arthropoda; class Insecta; order Lepidoptera; family Coleophoridae; genus Coleophora; species Coleophora deauratella. The sequence continues at coordinate 2,453,650 of OY282409.1, read as the reverse complement.
AAATATATAGGTCTCGTTGATGTCTTTCTCTAGTAACCATTTCATTTTTGTCGCTGCTCATACAAAACACTTCATTCAACGTGTGACACACAATATTATACAGGGTGTAACAGAAGTGTGTGACAATACTTCAAGGTTGGCTTTTACCCATCAAACTGAACAACTTTTGTTCTACAACTTTGTTGAAATCGCAAAATTTTTTTTGGACTTTTCATACAAATCGATCAGCTGGCGAACCAAGTTTGTATGAAAAGTCCAAAAAATTTTTAGCGATTTCAACAAAGTTGTAGAACAAAAGTTGTCCCATTTTCCCATTTTTTTGCACCAGGGCCTTTGGTTACTTAGCTACGCCACTGTGTATACAGTATACTGTGTATAAATATACCTTAATCTTACTTTTTATTATTTATGTATGGGTATCATTTAAACGGTCAGCAAAATATTCGTATTTCAGTGAGCAGAAAAATGTATTTGTTCGGCAAAAATAACAAGTAGGTCGGCAACTTATGGCCAGCAAACATTTCAGATTTTATCAACATTTAATGTCATACTGGATTACTCAAAATTTTATTGGACATCCAAATAATTGTTTTAGCGGCATTAAGTGAGCTACATTTAATCAAATGTTGTTAGCAGAAAAATTTGTTTATCAAATAAACTTCACTTGTCATGCACAAAATTATTAATTTAGTTTTCGGTAAAAGTTGCAACCAAGCACAGATATTATGAGTGTCTTATTATCTTTGTTTTAGTGGGTGTAATAAGGTGATATAGGAAGCGGTCGTGCGTGGCTCAGTGCAACTTACGTGGTTGCTTCGATCACGTTGGCTAAGTGACTGCAGACACGGTTATAACCTGGATGGGTTTGACTGTTAGTGTATATTATCTCAACCGTTTCCGTGCTTCACAAGGCACGTACCGGCATTAACCGGCTGATATCACTGGACGGCAATCTTAAAGCCATGTCAGAGGCCTTACCTATAGGTGGCTTGAAAACTTCAAACACTGCTGGCGAGGCCATTTGCTTCAAAAACCACCCACTTTAACGAAAACTACAAAATTTTCAATACACATGAAAGTAAATTAATTAAGTAGCTAACCGTTTTTAGGGTTCCGTACCTCAAAAGGAAAAAAGGAACCCTTATAGGATCACTTCATTGTCCGTCCGTCTGTCTGTCTGTCTGTCAATACCCTTTTTCTCAGGAACACGTAGACGTATCAAATTGAAATTTATATCAAATACTCAGGCCTACAATCCCTTAAAGCTGTGAAAAACTTCTATGCCAACGCAATCAAGAGATACGGCCGTTTATGCCGCATATTTGGACACTCGCATGAGAATCAAAACCTAGTAAACCAAGTAGGGTACTTCCCGTATACCTAGAATCATGTTTGGCAGGAAGCAATGTCTTATAGCACAAGTAAAAGGAATAGTCCGAAAACTAAAAATTTTTTGTTACATCACAATTTATTTGTCCAACTCCAGTGTCCAGTTGTCCTTTCCCCTTCCCTAAAGGGTAGCAGCTGCAAAAACAGCGCTATCATCTTATGAGGATACAACATGCTGAGTTGTAGCCCTTTCCGGTGATTGTTACCCATTATTTACTTTATTACTTAATCACTGAATAAATGTATTTTCTTTCTTTCTTTCATTTATCCGTTGCTTGCTTTCCGTTCCGTGCTTCTATGCGCGTTAAACCATTGGTGGCGACTGCTGTCACTAGATGGCAGTCGTAAAGCCATGTCGGAGGCCTTCTAGGCGGTTGGAAAACTACTGACGCTGGAGTTGGACATTCACTTCCCCTACAAGACCTACAACCTCCACCAATCCGAACTTGGCCCCCGTGAGTATGGCTGAACCTTCTCGAGATTCGAGATATGGGAAGAGACCGGCGCCCGCGCCCCTGCATTGGGAACGATGTGGGTTGTTAACGATTGAATATTTTATAGCTATAAGATAGAACCATTTGAAGCAATTTGAGGTATTATACAGCCTTAACAATTGACTCAACCAGTTGAGCCTCGCAGTTGAGACTAGGGGATCAAACGGAATATTTTATGTTCGAATTGTTCGATGGTTTGTTATGTATATGTATACGCTACCTTGTCTATCTACAACGGCCGAAACTGATCTTAGTTTAACCATTTCTATCTAACCAAATCATCCGTCGCGTAATGGCTAGGCCACTCACTTCACATCAGATATCGCGGGTTCAATTCCCGGCGGGGTCCAACTTGTTGGGACTCGATTTGGTTAGTTGTATAGTATTTTCTGAGCTCGCCTGGCCAGCTACCACCATCTGGTGGTATTACATCAATGTATTGAGACTACCTACTTGATATTCTTAGTAGGTAAACCACTGCAGCCGATCAGAGATGGGGGAAAAGAAGCAGGGGGAGACAAAAAATAAGGGGTTACTCCCTGAGGGCCGCGATCCCTGAGGCACCCATCCCGGAGGACCCCGAATACGATGAACTTGAAATATAATCTAATTAATCGTTTTCGGAGTCCTCCGGACGGGTGCCTCAGGAATTGGGGCCCTCAGGGAGTAACCCAAAATAAGATGGGAAGATGACCTCAAAAAAATGATAGGAATTACATGGACTAGGACTGCAAGAAGGAGAGAAGAATGAAAGAGACTGGAGGAGGCCTTCGCCAAAAGGGTGGACTGAATATTATAGGATAAGCAATATGAATGAATGAATGAAAACACTTTATTGCACAACAAAACAGGAAAATAAAAACATTAACATAAAAAATAAAGTTATACAGGTAGGCAATATATTAGTTCGATGCATCTATTTTTCAGTAATAAAAAGCTATTTTATTTTATTTATTTATTTTATTTATTTATTTTATTATAGTATTTTCTGAGCTCGCCTGGCCAGCTACCACCATCTGGTATTACATTAATGTATTGAGACTTCCTACTTGATGTGGTAGTCTTATAGCTAAACCACTGCAGCCTATCTGATGGAGTACGTCAAGCTGAAGGCGAAGTATGCCTTTAGGGTGACGCCGTTGCAGTCGCGCCACAGCGTGAACTTTAAATCGTTTGTGGCGCGAGTCCCGACACAACAGCTGGAGTCTTTTATCCAGGAGGACTTTTGGCCGAAGGGTGTGGTGTTCCAAAGGAGACGTTTCACGGGACTATGGAGCTTGGACCTGGTCTGTGTACTAAACATCATAAATAAGTCATTAGAAACATAGTATTTTCTAACTGTACATTTCCTTCGATTTACCTTCGTTACAAGGTTCATCTAGTTTCTCAGATTTAACAATCGCAACACATAAATCACCCAACATGGTGAAGCGAGCGCAATTTTGAGCTACGTTCTACGTACGATTCTACGTTCAGAAACTAGATTTTATACATACCATTGAAATTAATAATTTTGTTATCCGACAAGTAACTCGAAAACCATCAGCTGTTATGCCTGTAAATGAGGCAAGGCATATCTGCAGATTTTAAAAATCGTACACCAATGTCAGAAGTCAGAACAGAAGGGTGTTCAGTCAATCAGAGTCAGAGAAAGCATCTGAGGAATATGTGAACGAAGCCGTAATTTCTGAACGTGACCTACAAGCAAGCTTGCAAGCATTTCAAGCTTCAGTGTTACCATTAATATTGTAAAAAGTGATGACAAAACATTATGCTTGAACCACGCAACCCTGCTTCTAATATTGTTTTCATTATTTTTCCTAGAAAGCCTATATTTTTATATATTTTTCGCATTACGTACTTGTCCAGGCACAAAATGAAACGTGTCCTTTTGTGGGAGTTTACCGACCACTGCCACCGAAATACAACTATTGCATGCTCAATAATTTAATTTAATTTTACTTTTACAATCGTATTCTGTTTTTAGGTGATCAAACGAACTTACTATGCCTGAAAAGGTAATGTCAAATGAGACCACTTTAAATGTAAAAACACCTGCAAATGTCACATTGATTCTTACAGACAATAAAGAAATGAATTTATCAATTGGCCATAGTTATGTCATAACGATCCAACGGCCATTTCGTATATAAAATCATCAAGTATAAGTTATAATAAAAATAACATTAATTGTCTTTTTAAAATGGTGACAGACACAATTACAATATAAGTACCTATAGATGTTGCCTATTAGGCACTAAGTCATTTAACTATAATAGAAAAAAATACGATTAAAAACAATATGCAAAGGTATCAAATAAACAAACAAATAAAAACATTTAGAATTTGAGTTTTGAGCAAAAGTTTAAATATGGTTGTGACTTGTGATTAATCATAATATAGGTAATGTCATTGATAAATTACCCCTTATAGAAAATTACATACTTTAAGGAAGTACTTCTTACTAAGTTATTACAGTAGTACAACAAACAATGATAAGATGAGAACACTGATATGAGAGAATTATAGATTGGACTCGAACGCCGCGGTGACTGCCTATTTACTTAGGTAGTGGTTTCGTCCACTATATCAAGTAAATATGCGTTAAAACGAACTTTAATTCTATGCATTTAATTATTTTTGACCGATTTTCCAAACGGAGGAGGAATGGAAGGTATGTAAATACCGTACCTCAAAGTGAGAAAAGAAATCCTTATCACTCGTGTGTCTGTCTGTTTGGCTATCCACTTGACCGTTGAAGTTGAAACTTATCCCACTTATAGATTTCTACGACCCTTAATGCGGACGTGTAACCAAATAAGTGTGGGCGCACTTTTGGGGAGCAGATCAGAAAATTAAAAAAAATAAGTTGACGAAAATTGAAATCTACTACTGAAACTACTGCGTCAAAAAATTTGAAAAAAATACAGAAAATTAGTTATTTACTTATATAGGTATGTATTATATTACAGGAAACCATAAGAAGTCTATGGTCTTATAAAATGTTACTAAAATTCTCAATATTGTTTATTTAAACGGAGCCCTCAGCACGCGAGTATCATTCGCAATTGTCCGGTTTTTTTTTTGTAGTATTAATAAAGGAAACGAGTGAACCTTGCATGTTACCTTATGTTGTCTCATGTCGGTCAAGATACTACAGCGCTCTCGTATGACAACGTGCATCTATTAATTTTTCATATCAATGTATATGAGAGAGCTAATCGTAGGGGTATATTTAGAGAAACCTAGTCTCGTGTTCTGCCACTTGCTGCCTGATTATCGCCGCGATGGTACCACTTTACATCCTCATCACTTTACTACTACTTCTTTATGCAATATATTACTATTCGAAACGCAAATTCAACTATTGGAAACAACAAAATGTACCGCACCTGGAACCGATGACGATTTTTGGCAACTATAAAGACTACATCCTGATGAAGACGAGTTTCGGTGAGGCAGCTGAAAGGATTTGTTTGAAATTCCCTGACGAGCCATGCATTGGTACCTTCTACGGCACAGAGCCCGCTCTCTTGGTACAGACCCCGGATCTCATCAAACTGATCACCACGAAGGACTTCTACTACTTCAGCGCTAGGGAGATCTCCAATTACACCGATAATGAGGTTTTCACAACAAATATGTTCTTTACTCACGGCGACCGCTGGAGGGTCCTCCGGCAAAATTCCACCGCACTCTTCTCTTCGGCGAAGATGAAGAACATGTTCCACCTGATTGAGAAGTGCTGTTACCAATTTCAAGATCTGCTTGAAAGGGAATCCAAGTCGAAGTCCGTTGAAGCGAGGTCCTTGACAGCGCGATTTACCATGGACGTGATAGGATCCTGTGCGTTTGGTGTAGACACACACGTGATGACAAAAGCTGATGGCAATCCGTTCAGAAAAATGGGCGATTTAATATTTATCTTCTCATTCTTCCGTGCCTTCATGTTGGTAGGTCGGGCTGTTTGGCCGGCAATATTTTATGCTCTCAGGTTAAAGGTATTTCCAACAGAAATCGACAGATTCTTCAACAAGCTTTTAACGGATGTATTCAAAGGGAGGAACTACGAACCGTCCAGCAGAAATGACTTCATAGATTTAATGATGGCGATGAAAAAGAAAGAAACAATTACTGGTGATAGCATAAGCAATTTTAAGACTGGAAAAGAAGAAAAGATCAGCTTGAAAGTTGACGATGATTTTATGGTAGCGCAAAGCTTGACATTCTTCGCAGCTGGCTACGAGACCTCATCAACTACTATGAGTTTTACTCTTTACGAATTGGCGAAGGACGAGGAGGCTCAGAAGAAAGTTTTTGGAGAAGTGGACGCGTATATGCTACGTCACAAGAATAAGTTGAAATATGAATGCATATCAGAGTTGCCTTTTCTGGAGGCTTGTGTGGACGAGACTCTTCGCCTGTATCCAGTTTTACCTGTTGTGACAAGAGAAGTCGTGGAAGACTACACATTGCCTTCAGGGGTGCTGTTGAAGAAAGGCATCAGGGTCCACCTGCCAGTGTACCACATTCATCGCAAGGCCGAATACTTCCCGGAGCCAGAGAAGTTCCATCCAGAGAGGTTCTACGGCGAGGAGAAACGCAACATCATTCCTTACACCTACATGCCGTTCGGAGAAGGACCAAGGATTTGTATAGGTGAGTTTATGTTAAACATCCTAACTAAACCTAACCCTAACCAGCCCTAACTAATATTACTAACGTGTTTGTTACCTCTTGACGCCTCAACGTTTCAACCAACTTTGACGAAATTTGGTTTGCCTTAGCACGACCCTCAGCATAACACACGTTCGGCATAGAAGTCAAGAGTGCTCACCAATAAGTCATCGAGTCATTTACCATTTTTGTTATAGCTTTCAGCCGCAAAGTGTGTGCCTAGTTGATGTATTTTTTATATGAAACCACTCCGTGAGTAAATTCGTTTGTGTCTTTTATATAAAACCAATCCGTTTAGTAGTTTCTTTGATGTCTTTTTATATGAAACCATATGCAAGGTAGTCTCGCTGATGTGTTTTTTAAGAAGCCAATATGTACTGAAATGCCTCGAAAATAGATAAGAGAGGTATTTATTTTTTTGCCCTGCACAACTGTTCGTTGTAATCCAAAGTAGTGAAAAACATTTTTAAAAATTCGTTCCAGAGTTTCCCGACAGTAAATTCTGAATAAGTAATAATAATAATAATATTCGGGACAAATCACACACGGTCATCTGGCCCCAAACTAGGATTCCCTGTATTATGGGAACCCGAGACTGATATACGTACACATATACTTTTAAATACATACATATATAGATATAATACACCCAGACACAGAGCAAACAAATCTGCTCATCACAGAAAATGTTTGCCCTGGGTGCGGATCGAACCCACGACTCTCGGATCAGTAGTCAGGAGCACTAACCACTGAGCCACCGAGTTAGTCAAGTTGAAAATCACTGGAGCAATTTTAATCAAAAATTAGCTTTTCGTAAGAACCACCGCAATGAAACCTCTCGTCATCGATTCATCCATTTAAGAGCTGATATGGCACAGACAGACACACAAAGGTCCGTTATCATATCCGGCTTTAAGGACGTAATTTGTATCTACTAATATTCTGATATTTATAAACAAACAAAATACTTTAATTTTTGTTGATTCAACTACCACTACAATGACGTTAATGACACTGCGATATTGACAACTGCATATTTATTACAGTAAATAGTCATTATCTCGTAGGATATTTCATTAAGTCAGTATAATCTTGTAGTTAGAAGATATGTGTATTTATCGTAGTTTATACTTAATTATATTGCCTACTGGTACCTAATTATCTGAATGAGACAAGTAACAACAGTATGGACATCACAGTTTTCCTTGCCAGTTGTAGGTTTTTTTTTTGAATTGAGAGAGAAAACCGTTTAAGTTTAAATCGGAGTCTCGTATAGATTTTCGAAAACCATTCGACCGCAGAACGACTCCCCTGAAAACTTTATACTTTTTAGGGTTCCGTAGCCAAATGGCAAAAAACGGAACCCTTATGGATAAGTCATGTCTGTCTGTCTGTCCGTCCGTATGTCACAGCCACTTTTTTGCGAAACTATAAGAACTATACTGTTGAAACTTGGTAAGTAGATGTATTATGTAAACCGCATTAAGATTTTCACACAAAAATAGAAAACAAACAATAAGTTTTGGGGGTTCCCCATACTTGGAACTGAAACTCAAAAACTTTTTTTTCATCAAACCTATACGTGTGGGGTATCTGTGGATAGGTCTTCAAAAATGATATTGAGGTTTCTAATATCATTTTTTTCTAAACCGAATGGTTTGCGCGAGAGACACTTCCAAAATGGTAAAATGTGTGTCCCCCCCCCCCCCCTGTAACTTCTAAAATAAGAGGATGATAAAACTATAAAAAATATATGATGTAGGTACATTACCATGCAAACTTCCACCGAAAATTGGTTTGAACGAGATCTAGTAAATAGTTTTTTTTTAATACGTCATAAATCATAAACCGCAAATTACCTTTCATTTAATCAACTCAAATATAAAAAAAATTAGCGTTCAAGACATGTGTGATTATGAATTTATACGGAACCATCGGAGCACGAGTCCGACTCGCACTTGGCCGGTTTTTTTAATATATTCGGATGAACTTCAGCCCGGTGAACGTTTGACCGAATGAACATTTTATTTCGCTGTGGTTTCCCGAATGAATTTTACCTTTGACTAAGGCCCTCCGCACATGGAGCTACTCAAAAAGAACTAGTTACAAACTCAAATTACTAACGAGTTACTTGAGCGTCACCGCCCGCCCGTACATTCTTATTAAGGTTCGCACACGACGCGACTAGTCACTAACCGGTTAGTAACGCGTTAGCAACAATCGCGTCGTGTGCGAACCTTAATAAGAATGTACGGGCGGGCGGTGACGCTCAAGTAACTCGTTAGTAATTTGAGTTTGTAACTAGTTCTTTTTGAGTAGCTCCATGTGCGGAGGGCCTTAGGAATAATTTTCGAAACATTATGAATTTGATCGAAAGAATCTTTCCGTAATATACATACATGACGTAATGGGCAATTTCTTTTCCAAATTTGTCTACGAATAATAATTAAGAAGATACAATTTTTTAGGTAAGTATGCGGTCTAAAATTAATTTGGAAAACCACAGCAAAACAACATGTTCATTCGATCAAGCACTCACTTACGTACATTCGAGCAGATTAAAAAAGTTTAAAGTTTTCAGGGGAGTCGTTCTGCGGTCGAATGGTTTTCGAAAACCTCATAGGGACTCTAATAGGGACTCTAAATCAGGCATCGAGGGACCCTTATACTTACAATACAACTAACTTATAAGTATACATTTTGTCTATCACGAGAATTTTGTCTCAAAGATTTTAGTCTGTTTATAGGGTTCCGTAGTCAACAAGGAACCCTTATAGTTTCGCCATGTCCGTCTGTCTGTCTGTCTGTCCGCGGCTTAGCTCAGAGACTATTAGTATTAGACAACTATAATTTCGCACGGATATACTCACGTCGACAAAGTGGTAAACTAAAATGTTAAAAAAACAACAGGGAACCTTCCCTACACGTGAAGCGGGGATAACTAAAACTTTTTGTTATCAAAAAACTGCCAGTAACTACGAGTATACTTCAGACATTTACCATCTAAAAAGTCTTTGCTAAATGTTAACAGTTCCTTTTTTGTTACCCAATTCCAGGCATGCGGTTCGCTCGGATGACGATGATGGCTGCCCTCATCACCATCCTGAAGAGTTACCGTGTGGAGCTGGCAGAGGGCACTCCACGGACCCTGGAGTTCAACCCTCGCTCCATCGTGATGGTTCCTCGCGGCGGTATTCACTTGCGTTTGGTGCCGCGACCAGGACGCGAAGAGCGTGTACTGGCTTCTTAAATTCGATCAATGATGAATATGGGATTCATCCTGACGCATGTTAATTATATGCATTATTATTACATGTTACTGTAAAAGTTACTGTTACTGTAAATATCTACTAAAACCTACCTACCTATTTAATAAAATATTTTGATTATGATGATAATATAGTATTTTACTTTTAAGGTAGCGTGTAGCCATTTTTTTATTTTTTTCATGTTAGGGTTCCGTAGTCAACAAGGAATCCTTATAGTTTCGCCATGTCCATCTGCCTGTCTGTCTGTCCGCGGCTTAGCTTACAGACTTATTAGTAGTAGAGAGCTGTAATTTGACACGGATATGCATATTAATCACGCTGACAAATTGGTAAAATAAAGTCTTGAAAAAAAAAACAGGGTACCTCCCCGTGAAGTTGCGATGTTTTTTTTTTTCAGTACTATACAATGGTGTGAGGTGTCGTTGTATATGTCTTTCAAAAATATTGTGGGTTCGCGAAAACCACTGTACATGCCACCCGCCTGTGGAATGCTCTCCCACCCGACGTCAGGTTGAGTCCTTCTCTCGCCACTTTCAAGTCCTCACTTAAAAAGTTGTGGAGTCCCAACCCTGACTCCTGAGCTCATTATTATATTATACATATATGTATGTATACATAACTGTAAGTATGTATTATATTTATATATTATCATCTCCTATACTATTAAACGAGTTAAGTGTCTCGACGATTTCGAAAACGGCTTGAAACCTTTTGACGAAAATCTAGGATTAGGGGTTAAAAATCACCAGAAATCGATTTATGAGGGAATTATTTTCGAAAATATTCTTTTTAGAGAGATATGAGCGAAATTACATAACCAAAAACGCATATATTGCTAATTTTAACAACTGCTTATAAGTACTTTCGTAGAGTAGCGGTTTCGGTGCGAGCTGCTTACTTTTTGCTGCTTTTAGGTCGGGATTCGAATCCCATCCGAGACTTTATAGTTTTTTTTGTTTTTTTATTTTGTGTGAACTTATGTAAATATTATATAAATAAATAAAAAGCCTTAAGAGTGATATAAAATATTTTAACCTCTGTATTTTATAGACAAATAGGGCCATCTTTCGCCATATAAGTGAATTACATACCTGATGATTGTGCCGCCCTGCCTCGTGTTTGACAATAAGAAATTTTCCACGGCTTTCTCTAAGCTCAACTAGATGGCGCTGATAACATTTGCAATAAGAAAATATCTAAAAAGTCGCCAAAACTGATTGATATTACTGAGTAAAATCATAAAAAATGATGAACAACTTTCTAATATTACGTATCACTGAATTAATGCTTTTTTTATAAAAAAAAGGATAATTTGCATGTATTTTTTTCAATTGAATCAAATTATAAAAAAATATTATAGATATTTTCAGAACAAATATTGCTTGTCCTTTCGTCCCTTAGAAGGCCACTACCGACTAAAACAACACCCTGCAAAGTGTTTCATAGAAAATATATCTTATATGTCCTACTAAACAAGTTATCTTAGTTTATAAAAACTCCGATTGAACGAGCGACGCTCGGTCTCCCGGCTAGTGTATTTAAAATGTAAGTATTATTTATAGATTTTATAAAACAACAAACCATTTTTCGATTTAGGGATTCGTTTTCGAATATTAAGCTTTAAAGTGCAAATTTTTGTTAAAGTAATATGTCCCCCTCCCCCGCCAGCTAAACGGTTGTTTCTAGAAATGTGAATTCACGGCAGTAATATTTATAACAAAGTTAAAAGGAAAACTCTAACAGCGAAGTAGCTAAGTAGGCGAGTAGTAGTCAATTTTGGAAAATGGGAGGCTTTTCCTCATGAAAGCAGTGTCTGTCAAAGTACTACGGAACTTCTACACTGCGCGTGGTCCAACACGCACTTGATCGTTTTTTTTGGTTATTTCACGAAGCCCGCCTCAATCTTTGTGAACCCGCTTCCATACGCCATCGCATCGTCATCACTTACCATCAGGTGAGTTGATGCCTTTGTTACTAATTCGTGGATAAAAAACTCTATACATATTTAAATTACTAAAAATATTTCGACTCTTACTTGATTGTAGGTAAATAGTAAACTCTAAGGATAACTGTGTATCAGAGACACCCCTGTTTTTTGTGGTGCAGTCACAGAATTTATTTGACGTTACTTAGGTAGGTACCTATATCAATCAGACAGAAAGTAGATGAAACAGGGAAAACTATGTCTAAACCTATGATAACAAAGGTTGAAATTGTAACCTCTTGCCCTCTAAAAGACTTTACTCGTGGATTGCGATAGCATTAGCATAATCTTTCTTCTCATCAATTTCATAACGCGGCAAAATTAAAGGGACTTGAATCTGTTAAACGTATTTTATTCGAGTGTAATTTATCTATAGAGGAAATGACAAGTGAAGTATGAACTTGACATTCAATCGAAAAGATTCTACGTCGCTTTACCGATTATTTTATATATTATTTTATACCGATTTTACCTGACTGCGACGCGGAAGGTAATGTTTTCGGGTGTATGTATAATATGTACGAATACAGGTGTAACTCTTGGAGGATTGTGTAACTAAATAGATGTAAAGTAAAACTTGGTCAAGTGGGACCTGGATAAGTGAGAATCCTCCATAGCTGGGACTCATGCTGAGGTCCCGATACTTTTGCACTGAATTACGTATATCTCTGTTAGTGGGACAAAAAAAACCTCTGTATCTGGAATTAGTTCTTTCGATTTTATCGTCATAATTACCTTTATAATTGAGATAGCGAGTGTATTTTATCTCTTTTACTGAGACTGCAATTTAAAGAATACTTTTACTTTCTTTGAATTTCATAGTAACCTCTGTAACTGACATAACATCAATTTGTTACCTCTCTAACTGGGACTTTCTTGCCTCTTTTATTTATTTATACCTGGATATCTGAGATACTGGGTAAGTGGAATACCTCTTTAAGTGAGACAAATTTGCAGGTCCCTTGATGTCCCAGTTATCCAGGTTTAACTGTATAAATAATAATATTAAATTCTTGTATCTTGTATAGCCCGTTAGCTATAGGTTGAGTTGGCGTAAGTATCATACTATCAGCCCTGAGAAAAGAAAAATATCTACCAAGATAACACTATTTACTTATGTTTGTCAATTAATTAACATTAAAGAATTTGCTATTTTGAATATTTTGATTATAATATTTTAATGAAGTTAAGTACTTAAATAAAATTATTTAGAACCTTCAGATTTTCAGATTAATGTTTGACCGCATTAATTACTAGTTGAATTCGTCCTAAGGAAAATTAAACTAACATAATAGTTGTTTCTTTTATTTGTTTGAAATATGAAATCTTCTTCTTCTTCCTCTAACTCTTTGAGGAGTGAAGCGGCTTCCAGTGCCACAGTCCTCCGCTAAGTAGACTTTGGTTGGCCTCTCTTCCTTTTTCCTGCAGGAGAGTAACACAGAGCCTGCTTGGTGAGACGGGCGGGAGTCCTCTTGCCGTAGTGTTTAGCCAATCCAACGCCATTTTCTGTCAAGGATCTCTACTTGAAAGGACGTTGATTCGTTAGTTTCCAAAGGACTTTCTTGGAGAAAATGAAAATGAAAAATTGATTGACAACATTTGTTGCAAGTTATTGTACAAAATAGTACAGAGTATTCTTAATAAGTAAATTATAATGAATGAATGAATTAATTAAAACACTTTATTGCACAACAAAACAGGAAAATAAAAAAATAAACATCTAAAAAAAGTTATACAGACAGGTAGGCGGTCTTATCGCTAAAGAGCGATCTCTTCCAGACAACCTTTAGGTGAAGGAAATCACGTAAGAATATTATATAGGGTAGTGCGCAATAACAATAATGAAAAAAAAACACAAAATTTAATAAGTAAATACTGAACTTAAGAAACTACTAATATACATAGACCATACTAAAAATATATACTTATTAATACATACAATACATTTATATAAATACATACATATTATACATATATATTACATATTATACTAATCCACTATACACGTGTTTGCATAATCTAATATTGGAAGGAGAAGAGACTGGGCTAACACAATTTTGGTGGCAGTGGGGAGAAAATTGCGCAATCGGTTTAAAGAACGGCTAGAGGCAAACACCTTCCTACTGATCTCGGCCACCTGAGGGACCCAGGAAAAAGTTTGGTCAAAAATGATACCAAGGTTTTTCACCTTTGCACTGTAAGGAACAGGAACAATAGGTGGCAGTTTATTGTAGTCAATCCTAGAAACATAGTAAGGACTACCTATTAAAATGCACTGTGTTTTAGTAGGGTTGACGTTTAAGCCGTATGATCTACTCCATTTCGAGATAACGTTCAAATCCTCATCATAATTGTATAAATCATTATAATACATCATAATGTTAACAGATTGTAATTATATGTCATTACTATTAAAATGTGCTTAATAATAAACAAAAATATTTGCAAACACTACATAGGAGCTGCATAAATTCTTGTATGTCATAAAATAGTTTTTCTTGTAGCCATCCCTTAATTTTGCTCTTTAAGCAGTGTACGGAGGATGCATCCCTGATATTATCTGGTAGTCTATTATAGATGGCTGGTCTCAGCACATATTATAGGTTTACGGACCTTTCACTTTTACTTAGTTTGTGCGGTACAGCCGCTAGGCGTTTACTGTACTTGTTGCTTCTGAGATTAAAATTGGGATTTATTCCTTTGGTTTTAAATATATTTATATGTGTGTAGATGAATATAGCAATATGTTGAATTATTATGCACGGTAACGTCAGAATTTTGTACTTTTTGAAATACTCCTGGGCTGATACGTCGTCAGGAATTCCAGCCATTGCACGGATCGCACGCTTTTGCGTTACGAAAACACGGTGCCAATCCGCAGCATTTGCTTACAGCTTCGTGCCTGCCGTACGACACAGAAACGAGTGCACCGTAGCATAAGTTTTTTTTTCATATTTGACCACGCTGAATACGTTAAAAACAACCGACTTCAATCGCAACAACTCCAGTTTTGCTATGTTTTTGTTGATTTTCTCAAAAACCGCTGAATCGATTTCGATAAAATTTATAAGGGACCACCTGTGAAGTATACCCTTGTAAACAAAAAAAGAATTTTCCAAATCGGTTCTTCGAGTAATCGGTGAACATACATAAAAATAAATAAAAAAAAAGATTCCGACGAATTGAGAACCTCCTCCTTTTTTTGAAGTCGGTTAAAAATAGCACGACCTCACAGCCTCACTTGTAGCCGTCGCGCGTCGCGAGGCGGCACAATGCAAAGCATGCCCGGCCGAGGCGCGCACACAGCCCCTCTATGTGCGAGTCCCACCCGAGCGCGCTGTCCACGCAGAAACCCAGTAGGCGAGTCTCCGTCACCTGTGTTATGGCCTATGGCGGTACCACCAGCTAGAATTTTCATGGGCTTTGGTAGGTGTCCATTGAGGTTAAAACGCATAAAATACGTTTTTCCTCTATTAAGCGCCAAGCCGTTTGACTGAAACCAGTCACAAAGACGCTGCATTGTTTTTTTGTTCTAGTGCCTCAGGTGTGTTTGCCGAGATGACGGCGGTGACGTCATCTGCGTACATATATATGTCCGGTCCCTCAACTACCTTGGGAAGGTCATTCAAAAGAATGCTAAACAAGGTGTTACATAGGCATGAACCCTGTGGGACGCCTAGTAGGTTTTTTAATTCCGATGACTTGGCGCGGCCACCATCACCTACAACAACTTGTGACCTATCGGAAATGAATGACATAAACAGTGACAGGGCAGGTCCACGTTTGCCGTAGGTAAGATAACATCCGCCAAGAAAATACCCAAAATATGAAGTGAAATATGAAAATGTAGCCAATGGGCTGTTTATGTAACTCGCAGAAGTAACAACTAAAGGTAAAGAACAGTTCTCAACGGTGACCGCGACCTCGAAAACGACAAGGGACTGACTGTCATGAGACTGATGAAATCAAATCAAATCAAATGGCGCAACGGGTAGTGACTCCATCTTCCTAACCAGAGGTCGTGGGTTCAACGCCTAGCCAGTGCACCAATGAGTTTTTCGAAACTTACATGCATTTTCATAGCGACTGCTTTTAAACGGTGAAGGAAAACATCGTGAGGAAACCTGCACATCTGATCTCTAGATGTATATGATGGTCTCGCTGCACACGTCCGTAGGGGTAAATCTAACTGCCCTACGTGACCGCGGGTGATGCTAAGTGCAACACAAGGCAACCGCCGTCTACATCTTGGGGATAGAACTGTTCAATATGCCACACGATAAGAAGATCAAATACTCTTTATTGACTACAAAACAAAGAAATACATACATACAAGACAAAAAAGGAAAAGAAACAAGTACTTAGTACAATCTAGTCTGATCAGCTGTTAAAAGAAACGTCTTTCAGAGCTACAAAATATGTTCACTTCATTGTAATATAATACTGTGTATTTAGATCAGTCGATTTGCAAATTATAACTACATAGTATCGTTAACAAACCATATCGTCCCCACTGCAGGGGCACGGGTCTCTTGCCATACCACAAGGGGGCCAAGTCCAGATTGGTGGAGGTTGTGGCCTAGTGGCTAACCCCAATGTCACAAGCCCCCGTTTAGGTTTCCGGTTCAAAATCAATTTAAAATCTCATCATAATCTGGGAATTGACTGCCATAAAAATAAATTATAAATAAATAAATAACTGGGACAAATCACACACGGTCATCTGGCCCCAAACTCCCTGTATTATGGGAACCAGAGTCTGATATACATACACATATACGTTTAAATACATACATATATAAATATAATACACCCAGACACAGAGCAAACAAATCTGCTCATCACAGAAATGTTTGCCCTGGTGGGGATCGAACCCACGACTCTCGGATCAGTAGTCAGGATCGCTAACCTCCGAGGCTCCGAGGATAAAAAAATATGTTCACTAAAATAGCTCTTTTATTAAAATCGCAGAAACACACTCGCTTGGTTTTTATTACGTGCGCATTTTATGTATTTTATTGATTAGTATTAATCGTACCTACAACGGGTGAAATTAAAATCGTGGACGTTTTAACTGTGGTTTCTGCTCATGTCCCTGAACCATTTTCTCTCAGGAAACAATTCAGTCGAAGCAAAAAAAATTGAACTCTTCATACAAATCGATGAGTTAAGTACGTAGCTAACTTTACAAATATTTTTGTTGCGATTGAATTGGTGCCCTATAGCAAGTTTTTACTGTCAAGACTAGAAGCCACAATTAAAAGGACGTCCGCGATTTTAATTTCACCCTGCAAAGTGAACAATGATGTCACCGTTCACAATTTCAAACATTTTCAGAACAAGTAGTCGTTTTTTTTTGGAGAAAAAGTTACTCGGGTCACTAGCAGCAGTCAACTATAGTATTGAAATGAAATGAAAGCAAGTTTATTGTCGCAAATAATAACTTAAACATAATATTACAAATGAACTTATCACTAACAATAAAAATTAAAGATACATTATTTTAATAATTTGGCGACAAATGGACCAGGTTCAGCTGGTGCTGGAAATTTGAGAAAAAAAAATTGCACAGCGCTGGTGTTCAACCAGGCCCAAAGAAGAGAAAAGAAATACATAAGCAACATTGATAGCCTAACAGAAAATAATACAAGTGAAACAATAAAAAAAAAATAAAGGTTATGTGTTCACAAGTGTATAACAATAATTAATATAATAATAATATAAAACAAAAGACAGTCATGAAATTTCAAACTCAAGTGTGTACGCTACGGTACACACTGATACGACGCAAGGTTGCATTGGTTTGTGTGCTACGTCGCAGTTGTGTATTATTATTGTGTTGTTTAATATGGTTGGTTCTGTTCTGTTCTGTTCTGTACTGAAGGGTTTCAAGGATACGTTTACTATTTTTAAAATTATCGTGGAACTCTTGAATTTGTGTTTCAATGAGTATTTTTTTGTAAAAAATTTTAAAAGTGATATAGCTGTTGTATAGTCTGAGAGGTATGTTATTCCATATTTTTGTAGATGTGTATTTAAAGCTTCCCTTGAAACCCTCATTTCTGTGTGCAGGAACACAAAGTTGGTCGCGTTGCGTCGATCGCGTATCTCGTGTAAGGTATCTTTGCGCCACGATAGTTTATCATAGAGATAGTTAGGTAGCTTTAACTTAATTATCCTGAAAATTAACCCTGCATAGTGTGATTTGCGTCGAGGTGCCATTTTCAAGATATTTTCGTGTACAAGATAAGGACTAACGTGCCCTCTTTTGTCCCCAAAAGAGGGCACGTTAGTCCTTATCTTGTACAAAAAATAAATCTAGCGCAAGCATTTTGTACCCTTTGAATGACATTTTCTGTTTTCTTGTATAGACGCGGGCCATAAACATATTCTGTGTCGCAGATCTACATATTGTTTCTTATATCTCTATGGTCAGGCACGAGAGCGACACTGTTGTACTGTGCTCTCCATGACATGAAAGACACTGCATCGCTTGTGGACACAAAAAACTAGATCTATACAGCCCCTGCGTCACAAAATAGACACAGAAGGTCCGCTCAATACAAACCACTAAAATCGTAAGCATATACATGCTTATAGAAATATACGGTTGTTGGAGGCAAGGTCACGATCGCATAGTACGTGATCTTGCCTACAACGACCGTATACGTCTATAAGCATGTATATGTTTAGGATTTTAGTGAGCGTATTGAGCGGACCTTCTGTATCTATGTGTTTTGTGCTCTAGGTCAGCCTAACAAATTGACTGAAAATTGATTGAAATCGATAACATTTATTCAACGCTGTATTACAAAAGCTTGAAGATCACACTGAATCGAAATAAGTAGTACATCTTTTAACATACCCTTACATTCTACAGGTAGGGGTAGTCAGTTCAACAAAGTTCGAACATTGCACCCTATGAATAGCTTCGCAGCATCCGCTCGCGCTCCTCTGAGCTCCACGCATGCGCAATGCGTATATGCCACTCCACCCCATCCGATAAGGGTGACCAAAATTTCTTTGACAAGATTTGAACTCTGCTATTTCGACTTATTTTATTCTACGGTGGAAAAAGATGAAACTCTTAACAGATCAACTAAAAGCCTATTCAAGACAGCAATACAGGAAGAATAGTAAAGTAATTAGTAAAGTACAATATAATAATAAGTACTTGTATTTTTATGTGTATCGTCCACGCAGACGGAACCTCAAGAAAAACATAATTTGGATTCTCCTGTCCTTATCTATCTACAAAGCTATCCTTTGTGAAACGATAAAATCTGCCGTGCAAAGTAGGAACACAGTAAGTAGCAGATTTGGTGCTATTGATTTTGAACCTTAATCGAAACGCAATACGGTTTACTTCATTTCCCGCCAAATATGTCACTTACTGTGTTCTTAATTTGCACGGCAGAAATTATGCCAGAAGAAGAATCTAAAAATCAACCAACCAACAATCAGAAAAAAACCTAAAACTTGGGTATAAATAAAGTCTAGCTCGGTGGCGTAGTAAATACTATTGCTATGCCAAAGGTCGTAGGTTCGTCACATAAATGTTTCATTTCTGTAGTAGTAGTATCACAAATTAAGGACTAGAAAAAGTATGATGAACGCTACTCCGTTGTTTTGAGATTTCTATGCTTTATAGGTAAAGCAATTAGTTAATTACCTCTAGTCAAGACATAAACTGATAAACATTGACTTCTCATTATTATAAGGTTATTAATAATTTTAAATGAATAAAATAATGGAAATATTTAAAAACAAAACCCACATTTTTTATCCTTCATTGGTAAGCCCTTGGCTTCATCTCACCTGATGGTGAGTGATGAGGATGACGGTAAGTTATGAAAATCAAGAATATTTGGCGTATTCGATATAATTTTATACAAGCTGTTTAAAGTTTATTCCTGATTACTGAATTAATGGTCACCCCCGAAACACACCCACTGCTACAGTGCGTCCGTACTCCGTAGTTCGTAGCAAACATCTCGTACAAACCAACGCGGTGATAATAAATAGCCAATCCTATATTTTTATATCAAAACAAAATTCCAAATTAACTATCATTGACTAAAAACTGCGACAATAAACATATCTCGACAGTTAGGTACCATATCATTAGCAGAATTGACTGAAGTGAAATAGAGAAAATTAATTTTCTAGTCTAGCAATGAGAGAGTAATTCGTATTTTGTGACATCAATCGACAGAAATATATATATAATGTGTTAATAAATACGGTAAAGGAAGAGTATTTAAAATAATAAAAAGTAATCATAGTATATCGTACGATTAATTATTTACCAACCATAAAAATGTATAGTGAAAATTTACTATGCTGTCCACGACAAATGTATGAGAATGGAGATCTGGTTTACTAAGGTCAAGTTCTAATAGGTATCTTAAAAATGCAAAACTACAGCGCTTTGTAGAGGATATAATACTACAGTCTTGAGCTGTCAATTTTGGGCTAACAAGTAGTAAAAACTTTGAGTACCTATAAACCCAGCGACTTCTACTGAGAGGATAGTATCTAATGAAGTAAAATAAGCAGTGTCTTGGTGTGAAATAATGCATGACACAACTGTATTTTAGGTCAAGGTAAAGAAGAGTGAAGTGCAATACATCTCATGAAATCACTTTTAAAAAATCCTGATTTGAAACGTGTCTGTTAAGGGTTCGTCTGGTGAAGTGATTATAATGTCGGTGGTAGAATAAAAAGATACTATAATACGAGAAGAAAGAAGTTAGTTAATTTAGTTACACGACTTTAGTGAAGTTGGGGCGTGTCAATTATCTGCTTAACCAAGACTGTAGTTTGGCGGGATTATTGTATGTAAAAACAATAGAAGGCCAACATAAAAAGAGTGCAGTTGTTAGCTAATGGCTTTCATTTAGCCAAGCAGCGAAATTCGCTCTCAACAGAGCGAGCGAGCGTAGTTCGGTGATCGGAGTGGAGCGAGCGGCACGAGCCCCGCGGCGCTGCGCATGGGCAGTTTGCCGGAGCTGACGGAGCGCGCGCGCCTGCCCCGCGCCGCGCGGACCGTGTCCGACCCGCACCGCAATCACGCTGTCATCACACAAGTAAGATATTATCCCTCTTATCCTACTGTGCATTTTCCAATGAACACAGTAGGTAGTTGCCTGTACAACTTGAACTGTAACAATACTGGTGTAGGACCCGTTAACAGAGGATTCTACGCATGGTACTGAACAACTTTTGTTCTACGACTTTGCGCAAATCGCAAAAAAAATTTTGGACTCTCCATACAAAAACGGCAAAACAGATGATCAATTTCTATAGAGTCCGATTTTTTTTTGTGATTTGAGCAAAGTCGTAGAACAAAAGTTGTTCAGTACGATGAGTAGAATCCCCAGTTGACGGGTCCTACACCAAATTTGTTAGACCCTGTATAGCTTATCCTACTGTGCTTTTCCAATGAACACAGTACAGAGGTTCATTGAGAACTGAAGAACACTATGTAAGGAAAAGAAAAAACAAATCATTTTTTTCTTTATTTAGAACTAACTGACATTTTAATTGCAGTTTTGTCACGATATCGACTATTGGACTACTCTCTCTTTTCCCACAGTTCCCCGTCAAGAACATATGCAATAAGGAATGGCTGTGGAAGAAGCAGAAGGCAATGCGGGCGTCGACGTTACCGGCGTCGGTGGCGCAGCGCAGACGAGACTCAGCTGCGTCCTCTGTCGGCGCAGCCTCCGTGCGCCGCCTCATCACGCGCCAACCACCCAAGATCCCCCAGCCCATCGTACGGAGATTCACATACCTCTGCATATCAAGCGGATTCTGCGCCACCGCTCTCCTCCCTTTCACAGCGTTCGCTGGCGCCGAAGCCGGTGCAATTCCCCTAACAATCATGCATTCTGTAGCAGCCGTCGTTGCTCCCTTCGCCCCCCTCATCCTCCAAAAGACTGGTATCAGATTAGTCGTAACCCTAGCTCATGTGTTAGTATTTGTCCTCTTAACTGCACACACTGTGCCTACTCCTCTATCAGTGCTTTTACCCCTCTATGGGGTTTGCGGAGTCACTCTTTCTCCAATGTCTCTAGCGCTGTCCGCTTCAGCCACGACATTGGCTCAGGCTGCAGGCGATGAGGGTCGAAGAAAGATGGCGCTACGAAGAGGTTTAAGAGCTCTCCGTGCTGCCCAGGACTTCGGATTGGTCTTCGGCTCGCTGTTACTCGGAGCAGCACTGATGATTTGGCCAGACGATTCCATGTTGATGACGCCTTTGCCAACTAACGCCAGCGTGACCAAGTGGCCTTCATCGGAAGAATATTTTATGGAGGACGATTTAGAGGTAATACAAATTTTGTATATCCAGTCCACATATAAGAATTTCAATAAAGACAATGTTTTTTCTATTGTTATGCCAACTGGCAACAAAATTAAAAAAATATATACAGAAAGCTTAGCTAGTATTTTCTCCACTACCAAAACCAAAACTCTTACCAATTGTTGATTTAAAAAAAAGAAAAAAAACTATGCTGGATACTTTAAAATGAATGATAAACTTTTAATTATATGGATTATATACCAATTGACGAATCCTTGTTTTCAGGAGCGTACGTGTGGCGCTGCAGGATGTCCGGACACCCAAACGCTCTCTGGCACAGCATTGAGTGCCGACGGCCGCAGAGTCCTGGTAGCAGTGTGGGCTTCCTTGGCATTCGCTGCGATAATCCTGGGGGTATTTGGAGCGTCCCCAGCAGCATCTCCACCGCCAGACGCGAGGTCTATTATCAGGGATCCTCGTGCATTGCTCGGAGCACCGATGGGCCTCTTCATCGGCTTACAACAGGGATTTATTTATACTTCTTATATTAAGGTTTGTTATTTTGATAGTAAACTTATTATTTGGAAATTACAAAATTACAATGCACTCACTATGTCTTTACTGGCAATGCAAAGGTTTCAAGGAAAATACTCTTTATTGCACACACTCACAGCCTTGATCAACCAGGTAATAAAACAGATTAAAGTGGGACAATTTGGGTTTTTTTTTGTGAGTGATTTTGTTTAAGTCTATCTTAAAGTAACCACACAGTGCGTCTATCTATTCTTCTTTGTCCCTCAGATTTACTGTAAACGTACTCGTATCAAACTATAAGTATTTCGAAATTATTCTTAGATCTTGAGTTCATAACGGACTGTTCTATACTCGACCACTGGACGAAGTTGCACAAACCCCAGGCCAGTGTCCAGATGTAGTGACTGTCCTACTTTTTGTGTTTTCATTAAAATTTTAAATTTACTAACATTAGAACTATAAGTCATTGTTGTTTTACTAACACGTATGGGCTACGGCCTGAAATAAATTCTATATTATTATTATTATAACACCTTGCTTTAGAGTATTACTAATTATGTCATACATCTCCCAGCAAAAAGTAAGTCAACAACATCATTATCATCACTTGGCTTACCTGGATCAGAACCTAATTATCCGTGATAGAATTCCAAGCCTTTAATCTCAAAACTTCTATATTTTTTGTCACAACACAATTATCGTATATCCTGAAATGGTTCCTTTGGAACTTCCAGTGGTACGGCGTATGCGTCGGCGGCTGGACTTGCGCATGGCGAGCGCTATTCGGAGCGGGCGCACTGCAGACGCTAGCCGCTGCTACCCTGAGCATGGCTGCAGCGCGGGGCCGTCGCGGCGCTCTGGCTGCGGGCGGGGCCGCTGCCCACGCCTCACTCATGCTGGCTCTGCTGCAGTGGCGAGCAGCTAAGACTGATCTCGCGCTGCCGGCTGTCGCAGCCGCTGCTTGGGGCGCTTGTGCTGCTTTATGGGATGTGCTGCAGGTATAGGACGTAGGACAGTACTTCATAAGTTCATAACGTACGTATACGTACTCGTCTGTGTTTAATGATCAGTCCTCACCGAGGGCAGACGGCTTATACCTGTACATGGGGATGAAGGTTTTGTTTTTAAACCATCTCGTCGTCGTCTGCCTTCTGTCCTCTTGGCTTTTATCACATTTTGTGTCGGGGGAAGTACATATTTTGAAAAGATTCCATTGGGTTCTTCGTAGAGAAGACTGTGTCTCTTTCTTATCATAGATAACAGACATGATGCTTTTGATCATTACACGATATACCTTTAATCTGGAAGTGCCCTTAAAAAGGAAAGTCAAAACAATATCGAAATTCTTTTAAAGTGTCGAAATTCTTTCAAAGTCACCCAAAGGGCGATGGAGCGTGCTATGCTTAGTGTTTCCCTACGTGATCGAATCAGAAATGAGGAGATACGTAGGAGAACTAAAGTTACCGATATAGCTCTCAGAATCGCTAGACTTAAGTGGCAGTGGGCAGGGCACATAGCTCGTAGAACAGATGGCCGTTGGGGCAGTAAAGTTCTCGAATGGCGACCGCGCACCGGAAGGCGCAGTGTGGGCAGGCCCCCAACTCGGTGGACCGACGACCTGGTAAAGGTTGCAGGAAGCCGCTGAATGCGAGCCGCACAGGACCGGTCGGTGTGGAAATCCTTGGGGGAGGCCTTTGTCCAGCAGTGGACGTCTTTCGGCTGATAGATTAGATTAGATTGAAAGTGTAGAGAATCAAAGGGCTGTGTTGTAACATCTTGCGTCTGTCCAGGCGGGCATCTGCATCGGCGGCCCCGGCTGGCGAGGCCCCTGGTCCCTGACGCTGAGCACACGGCACGCAGGGCTGGCGCTGGCGTGCGCGGCGCGCCACTTCCTGTGCGTGCGCACGCAGCTGGCTGCGCTCGCGGCGGCCTTCTGCGCCGCCATCACCGCGCAAATGGCGCTCGAGATGCGAACTAGGAAAGGTGAGTTTAAATAATCTATCAGGCAGAAACGGCTCAGCTTTAGAATATGTAACACCACAGATTGAGTTGATATTTTTTTTGTAGATAGAAGTTACTTATGAAATGAAATGAAATGAAATAATATTTATTCGAAGTAGGTATCTCTGTACACTTTTCGAACGTCATATTTTTCTACCTAATACGAAGTTCCTACCACTCGGAACTCTTATACCCAACGTTTCGGGAAGTGTTTGCGGAGAGAGAAGAAATTTCGGGCCCTAAAGAAACTCCCTCCAACACATTTTTTAAAATAAAATTCTTATATGCTATTACATAATTCAGGTAAACAACAACGATATGGTTAGCTTAGTTGCATACTATTACAAACGAATGTGAAAGGATCAACAAAAACATACAAGTACAATGTGCAAACAGGTAATTATTGTGACCAAACACCAATGACAAGAGCAGGCCAGTTCACACGGACAGCACCCGCTCACGAGTATAACGCGGGAGTCAGCCATCGCTCCCCTCAACCATATTTGAGGGAAGGGAACGACCCGGCTCCCGATACGCCACCATCCGCACGAACATTTAAGCGAGCATGCACCGCTCCGGTCAATGGGAAAATAAATTAATTAATGAATCTTCAATCCTTCCAGACCCTCCACAATATGTATACAACCACTTACAATTTCAATTACTAAATATTAAGTATACATAAGGTTATGTAATTTATACATGTCTAATCAATCATAATAATCAATTTTATTGGTAAAAGAAATATTTTAAAAGTCATTTAATGTCATTGTACATTATTATGTCATTTAGTTGCAGAAACACTTTTTATCCACGCATTCTTATCATCTAGGTATTCGGAAGTCTTATAGTAGGCTTTACTGTACAGTGTCTTTTTAACGTACATTTTGAATTTATTTTCTGTAAGGTTTAGGATGTCTTCCGGTATTTTATTATACATTCGTACACATTGCCCCAGAAATGACTTGCTGACTTTACTGAGCCTAGTATATACAATTTCAAGTTTATTTCTACTTCTGAGATTACGATTATGCCTGTCAGAGTTCAGCGAAAAAAGATGCAAGTTTTTCCGGACATACATTATGTTTTCATAGATATATTGACATGGAAAAGTCAAAATATTAATTTCTTTGAATTTATCTCTAAGTGACTCTCGCGAACGCATTCCGTAAATCGCACGGACAGCTCGTTTTTGCAGCACGAAAATTGTATTTATGTCAGCCGCATGTCCCCACAAGAGAATACCATACGACATAACGCTGTGGAAGTAACTAAAGTACACTAGCCTAGCTGTGTTTATGTCTGTTAAAAGCCTAATTTTTTTTACAGCATATGCAGCAGAGCTTAATCTTCCTGCTAAAGTAAAGGTCTATGTGAGGACCCCATTGAAGTTTCGAATCTACAGTTATGCCCAGGAAAACTGCGTTCGGTACAAATTCTAAAAGACTACCAGCTAGCGATACATTATTGTTTACATGTTTAACGTTTGGCAACGTAAAATTTATACATTTAGTTTTTTTCGCATTCAAAACTAAGTTGTTCACGGTGAACCAATTGTGCACTTTACAAAGAGTGTCGTTTACTTCGTTAGTCATGTCAGTTTTTCGGTCAATTTTAAAAAGTAAAGATGTATCATCTGCAAACAACACGATTTTCGATAGTGTTTCAACCATGAACGGAAGGTCGTTTATGTAAACTAGAAAAAGGAAAGGTCCTAAAATAGATCCTTGAGGCACACCCATTTTAACCCGTGAGCCTGATGATTTTGTACCATTAATCTGTACCTTTTGGGTTCTATTTATGAGATATGATTCTAATAGATTTAAAGCGTTATCTTTAATACCGTAATATTCCAACTTGGCAAGTAAGGTCTTATGTTCTACGCAGTCGAAAGCCTTTGACAAATCGCAGAAGACTCCTATAGCATTTTGACATTTTTCGAACGCATCGTATATGTTTCTTATCAGTTCGACTCCAGCGTCGGTTGTAGAACGCCCTTTAGTGAAGCCAAACTGCAGACTATGAAGCAGTTTATTAACATTGAAGTGACTCATCATTTGACTAAGAATTATCTTCTCAAAAATTTTGCTTAGTACTGGTACCACTGAAACTGGTCGATAATTACTTGGATTATTTTTTTCTCCAGACTTAAATAAGGGAACAACTTTACTGAATTTCATGAGGTCCGGAAATACACCACTCTTTATGCAAATATTAAAAAGATAAGCAAGATAAGGAGCTATAGTGTCAATAAGAGACTTTAACAAAGTAACTGACATGCCCCATAAATCTTCAGTGTTTTTAAGTTTAAGCATCTTAAACGTTTTGATAACTATACGGGGATTGATTTCACTAAACTTAAATGCTTCTTGACACTGTTCTACATTCTCAATAAGAAGTCTTTTAGCGAAAGTCGGCGATGAGTCAAGGCTCTCGGTTGTTTTGATTGGAATATTTGTGAAAAAAGATTCAAATTCTTCTGCAACTTCTGAAATTTTTGATATTAGACCACGATCAGTTTGAAGTGCATGTTCTTTATCACGTGGTTTGATTTTCCCCGTTTCTTTGTTTATAATATTCCATACGGCTTTTATTTTATTTTCCGAATTTCGAATTTTTCTAGACAGGAAGTTTGACTTTGCTGCTATACAAACATTTTTAAAAATTTTTGAGTACTTTTTTACGTATTCAATAAAATGACAATCAAAAATTGAATGTCTTCTGTTCGTAAAGAGAGAACAATGTTTCCCTGCTTTTATAGATACCTATAGTAGCCCAATCACTGAACTTAAATTTTTCATTTATACTGACTATTTTAGTTTTAAATATCTCATCAAATTCTTTACACATAATTCCGAAAAACCTATTATAGAAAACATTTGTTTCGTCTGTGTCAAAATTTGTTTTTGACAGTTTTTGCACTAACGAATTTTTGTACATCTCTTTCCTCTGAACAGTGACAGGTCTGGTTTGAATTTTAACGATTTCTCTAATTTTCTGAAATGGAATCTTTACTAACTGACCACTGTGATCAGATTTTAGGCAATTTATTATACTACATTGACTATATTCACAGTTACAAAAAATGGTATCAATACAAGTAGCCGATGTTGCCGTTATTCTAGTTGGCTTATTAAATATAGGCTCTAAATCAAACGACTTAAATAAACTTAGAAGTCTCGTGGAGTTATTTTTCTTTTCAAGAATATCGACGTTAAAATCCCCGCACACAATAATTGACTTGTTGTACTTAGATGTATCGTTTCCCAAAATTTCACGGTGCGGAGCGCAGTAGTTTTTGAGATATGATTTTTTGAAAATTACATATTTTCAGGTGAAACTATGCAAAAAAAGACGCCATGACAGCAAAAGTTTCGTTTTATGCATTTTCAAACGTCAAAATTACGCATCAATGTGACATAACGTGCGGCATAATGATATTTCGGATGAAAAGTTAAGTGTCAAGGAACGTAATTTTTACGAACCTAAATTACCTTAAGAGAGGTGCTCTTTTGAGTCACAGATCCGAATCGGAGCACCCCGATTCCACGTAGTCTTGTCTGTCACACAACTAGAGTGTTTTTTAAAAGCGCGGAGCCAGAAGCTCGCGCAGGAGGTCCCGAGTGGAGCGATGGGCGAGAGTGCTAGCGGAGCGAAAAAGGCGACGTAGCGAGTCTTCTGGCGGAGCCCACGCGTTTTCTCATCGTTTTTTACCGACATAACCTAAAAAAAAAATTTTTTTTTTTTTCGCGACTCCGCACTTTGGGGAGGGGTGGGGAGGGTGACCAACTTTCCCCAAGTAACCTATGGTCAATTCGCAAAAAAAATTTGGACCTTTCATACTAATTTTATCACGTGATCGGCCGGCCTATTCTTTGGAGATTGCTCAGTTTCATGAGTAGATGCTACTGTGAAGTTTTTGTGGGGGGTCCAAAAACAACCCTGTAAGGAAGAGCTGCCTAGACTATGCCTAGACTTTTTTGGAAGTCATTTTTTGCGAAATGTATATGGGATATTAGGTTTAGTTGATGGCTATCCCGTCTCAAAAACAAAAGCCGAAAGTTTAGAACACTGTACTCTCGTCTAATATAAAGGTCCTGTAAATTTAATAAGTGTATCTAAGAAAGTCGTTACCTGTTATTGTATGTATAATATTTTCAGTTAAAAAAACGCATGTCTAAACTGAAAAAATATCAAATTTCATGTGAAAAGTGAATACTGACTTAATAGCCCCACGTGGGGTTATTACATCAAAGGACATTGTATACGCCATCTATGAAGTAATTATGGTAAAACTCGGAAATATACAATACTGACGACATCAATCATTAGAAACTGCACTCTATATTTATGGATTTAAGCAATCTGTGAAAAGCAGTTATTATTATTATTATATTTAATAATAATATCCGGCCCCAAACTAGGATTCCCTGTATCTTGGGAACCAGAAACTGATATACATACACATATACATTTAAATACATACATATATAGATATAATACACCCAGACTCAGAGCAAACAATTCTGCTCATCACAGAAAATTTTGCCCTGTGTGGGGATGGAACCCACGACTCTCGGAACAGAGGTCAGGATCGCTAACCACTTAGCCACCGAGTCAGTCAGATTACAGATTTCATTTTATAATTTCTCCCTTTTTTAAGGGGTATTTCTTTTCACGGTCTTAACCTAGCGTGGCAGTTGCATATTTATTTCTAAAGTGGACATTGCGTGCCTGTTCGCTTATAATATGACGATCTCTATACATTTTGTGGTGATGTGATATAATCATTGTTTACCTTCTTTTAAATTCAGTATAATGCTCCTCGTTTCCTAGGTCCCGATTAGAGAAAACATCCACTTCAATGAAGCTGCAGGCCTGATGGAAATCACTCCGTCTAATATGGACGGTCTCCTAGAGATAAAATATTTTATATTAATAATTATTATTAATCTTATTTCAAGCTAGGCTAGGATATTCTGTACTATGGTCCTGTATCAAAGTCTCTTGACTTTGTAGTAAGTAGGTAAGTAACCACTTATACAAAGTCTAAGAAAATCGTCTGAAACCACCTATTTAATAACCACATTTTCGATAAAAAATACTTTTAAGTTTTCGTGGGGCTATTCCGTCAATGGCGTCAATTTTTCATACACTTTAAGGATGGAACCATGATAATTGATAAATAAAACAAATACTTAATCTATTTGCAAAGTTTATGACTTATTAGAGAAACTTTTTAGAGCAACCTTTTCTTATTAAATTCTCAGTTCATCAGAAGGTTTGTTTTCAAAATTATTCAGTTAAATTGGATTGTTAAAATAAATCACGAAAAAAAATTTAAAATTTCGCACATACTTATAAATAAACGTGATGGGAGATACTGGCGTATGAATTAAATACCTTACTTTTCTTTAATATATTTTTTTTATTATTTACGTGAATATAAAATATCGACGTTTAAGCAAATCCTACGGACATCACTAGTGTTTTGCAACTTCATACAAAAACTATGGGGGTTTTAAGTCACTCAATCCGATTTAATTACCCCACCTTTAAATTTTCGGTAATTACGTCAGACTCGATAGCATTGTGGAATTAAAGCATAGGATTTAACCAATGATCTACAAATAATCTCTAGTTATTTATATCTCCACTTACCTTGATCAGACTTCGAAAAAAACACAAAAACTACCTAAAATGAAAATAAAATCGAGGAGCGATTACGCGTGTGACTGTAAAAAAATGGTGTCTATGGAATTATGCATGCAAAACAAACAAACTATACGCTTACAGCGCCACCTAGTGTACGTCAAATATATATTTATTTCTCTATCTGTACATATTATTATTATTATTTATTTAAAAATCAAGTGACAATGACTCATGAGTTAGTAAATTCTTAACATATGTGCTAGTAGATACATGTAGGGAACAACAAAAGAGTATAAAAGGACAGTCTAGCCTGTCCCCGATCATTTTCAGGATGCTATTGGTGCTGCCCCGCACCCTGCGCACTAGAGATGCGGCGCGCTTGCGCATGGTCGCGTGGAAGCAGTCGACCTGCGCCCCCGCGAACATGCCCGAAGCACTGCAGCGACGAGGCAGCCCCAAAATCACCCTGAAAGCGTTATTGTATTGGATACGGAGGGCTTCGTATGATCTTTGCGTATAATTTGCCCACAGGCTGCACGTGTAAAAGGATGTACAGTATGCTCTGAAGAGCGTAATTTTGACTTCTGTGGAACAACGTGCAAAACTGCGAGCTATCATATTGGCTCTTACTGACAAAGCCCTCCTTTCCCTTTCCATATCGGCATTGTCCCTGAGATCAGCGGTAACAAGATGCCCGAGATATTTAAATTCGTATACCCTCTCTAACGGGACACCATTCAACTTTAAAGGAGGTACATTCATAGGCTTCTTGCTACCGGCGTCAAAGACCATGTACTGGCTTTTCCTTACGTTGTACATTAATCCGTGTTCTATCGCATATGATTCGCAAGTTTCCAGTAGTTTTCTGAGGCCACAGACAGACGCACTCAGCAGCACCATGTCATCGGCGTAACTTAAGTTATTAACACACACGCCATCAATGTGACAACCGACATGGTGACTGCTGAGCGCGACCATCAAATCATTCACGTACAGATTAAAGAGTGCAGGAGAAGTCAGACCCCCCTGTCTTACCCCACACTCCAGTCCGTACGCTTCAGATAGTTGACCTCCCCACCTGACGCTGTTGACCTGGTTGCCATACCAATACCTGAAGATATTAATGAGTTCCGTAGGTAACTTTACGCTTTCTAACTTTCTCCACAGGATATCGTAGGAAACCAGGTCAAAAGCTTTCGACAAATCTAGAAAAGCCGCATATACAGACGTTTTTCGGTCGGTGTAATATTTGACAGTCTGCTTGAGGCAAAAAATTGCACTTTCAGTAGAGAGTCCGGGCCGAAACCCGAACTGATTATCGTGTATTTCGAGGTATTTATTTAGTTGTGCGTCAAGCAGCCTGTCAAACACCTTTCCGATTATTGTTGCTAAGGAAATAGGTCTATAGTTTCCTTTTTCAGATAAATCAACAGTCTTATTTTTAACTATTGGGACCACAACAGTTCTCATCATGTCAGGTGGTAGGTATCCATGGCTGATGCACAAGTTATAAAGTAGAGCCAACACTCTACCGATATGTGGGCCAGCGTGTCGCAGGTGCTCAATGCTGAGGCCATCATGGCCGGGAGACTTGCCCTATATGCTATTATATATATGCTAGTGCTGATTAAAAGTTCAATTAATGACTAAAAAGTCATTTGATGTAATAGCCCCTCTGTCGTAATAGCCCCGCTCTTCCTTATATCGTCAGTTTCCATCAGGTGAGATGTAGTCAAAAGCAAAAAAAATTGAAATCTTTTGTGTGTGAACTTTGAAATTGTATGAACTCTTGATCACACTCTTGATTTTTCCCAGGTGCGGAGGCAGGGCGGACGAGGTCCTAGCGAAGAGCCACGGCGACGCAGCTGATCGCTCTCCCCCCTAGAAGCGAGGAGGGCGCCACCGTCGCCGACGACACTCTCGGTTGTCAAGTCATTACATGAGTGAATAAAGACTCTTTCGTCTGAGCATGAGTGGGTTGGACTGAAGCAAACAGGCTTAGACTAAAAAAAGACTCAAACGGGGTATTGAGGAAAAGTTTTCTAAAAAATGCAAAAAAGACTTTGCTTCTTCCCATGAAATAAAGACTTTTTTAGTTTGAGCTTTTTCCCCCTTCTTTTACAGTGACGCGTCATGAGTTCGCGAGTACTGCCCACTGTTTAATTCACGCTCCCCATACAAACAAGAATGATTTCGATTAGGTGCGGGTTGGTGAGCGAAGTTTCGTACAATGTGACAGTTACATAAGAATATTCTAAAAATCACCTCGATCGCCTCCTTTAGCGCGTATTTAATTAAACACGTTCAACTAAATCTGCCATATAATTTTTTTAAGCTCGGTACTCGGGTCATATGAATGACTACGACTAAACTGTATGGTTTAGTCGTTCATATAGGTATTCAATGTTCACAGAAGAACGACCCGACCGTTCCAGCCTTGACTTTATATTATGCTAATCCTTTATATTTTGTCTTGTCGTAGTCTGTACGCTGACTGCAACTGAGTATCTGAGTATCGGTTTTTCAAAAGTAAAAAACAACAATTTGTTCAAAAAAATTGAAATAGCAAACTATGACGTCATAATTTAAGTATATTCGTTTCCATATTCAAAGGGTTCCCGCCAAATCTCATAGGAAAAAACCCCAGGCCCGGCGCAAAAGAATTGTATCTCAGATTTTAGAGTAATAATGGTAAAATAATTGTAAAGTGTCGCCATTTCTAAATTCAGTGGCTAACATAGTATTTTTGACTGGAGAAATTTAATAGGCGCTAGATTTAAAAATGTCAATTCTTAGGAAAAACTTCATCCTACTGTACTACTTAACTATGTATTTGTTATAGATAATGAATAATCAAATACTAGCCGCCCTTTTTTTAACGTGGGGAAATCCATCATGGATCATCATCAGTCACTGCGGGGCAGCACCCGCGTCATGCCGGACTCCTACCGGCTAAAACCCCACGGCACGGCGTTCCCGCTTCGCCGTATGGCAGGGGTCTGGGAAACCGACAGAGCCTTTTCTTCCAGTCCCCCACCGGCGACTGCCACCTGAAGGCGGCCCGACTGCGTGAAGGGCAAAAAAAACCGCCCACCCGCTTGGTAGGGCGCACTTGGAAGTTGAACGCACCCTCCAACTACTTCCTTACAGTGGACAGCAGACTCCCCCGGTCTACTGTCTGGAAGCGATGGGGGCCAGGAAAACCCAGCCCCCTACGGCGGATAATATAGTAGGCTCCGCCGCCAACCGAGGACGCCGCGCAGAGATGAAAATCTCTTACTCTTCTTATTTTATCGATGCCCCCGAGCATGATTGGACCCTTCAGGGTCCAAGGGAGCTCCTCCGCGGTGAGCGTGAGATACATCCCTAGGGATAGTCTCAAGCGCCCCCTCCTGTGCTGCGCTTCGTCTGGTCCCTTACTTCAAGCCTGTCCGGTATGGGTAACCCTATCCGGCATAGCCTTGAAGGTCGTAAGGACACGCAAGCCCCCCCACCAACGACAAAGTGGCAGCACGATGGGGGGGGGGCTAACCTAACCTAACCTTTTTTTAACCTTACCTAACCTATTGATATAACATTCATATCCTGGTAGGTATATGTGTAAAGCTATAATAATATGTAATATATACATATAATATATATGTATACACACTACTAAAGTAGTATGAAGTTATTCCTAAAAAGTGTCATTTTTAAATCTCTAGCGCCTATGAAACTTCTCCGGGCAAAAAAACTATATTTGCCACCTAATTATGGAATAGCGACACTTTACAATATTTCTTATATTATTACTCTAAAATTTAAGATATAACTCTTTTGCGCCTGGCCTGGGGAAATTATGGCGAATCTCCTTTTTTGTAAATAAAAAGTTGCACATTTAATGAATGACATTCCAAGCTACAAAATGATTCTACTGTTTGATTAACGCAAACAACTACCCAATTGTGTTTATGTTTAGTTTAGCATACACCTTAGTCCTTGACTGAAGTTTCCATAGTTTCGACTGAATATAAGTGAAGTGCTCCTGTTATAAGCCCCGCATACCATATTATATTTAGACTTGATCGAATCGTGAGAATCGTAAAAACAAGCTGTGTTACCGTCTGTCAATAAATGCGAGTAAATGGACGGTGTACAAAAATCTATAGGCATAAACCTACCTGTTTTCTCTCAATAGTTCTAATGTTTTGATAATTGAGGGCGGTAAAATTAAATTTTATCTAACCTATTGTTATAATAAAATAATTAACATAAAAACAAATCAATTAATTACACAGGAAGGTAACTGGAAAATCTAACAGCTACATTCATAGTGAATAAAATAATTAATTAATGCAGTACAACACATATCAAGAGTGAGATAAAATAAATAAATAAATAAAATTACCTAAAGGCTGCGTTCACACCGAACGTATTCATCACTTACCATATCATCATCACTTACCATCAGGTATTAGGATCCAGGGGGGGCAGTGGGTGCAATTGCCCCCCCCCCCCCCTAAAGCCTGACCAAAGTACTAAAACTTCTAGAAATGCAAATAAATAGAGGCATTTCTTAACTATTCAAAAAATTTCGCGCTCGCTTCTCTCGCGACTTTTTATGTTAATGGTTAATAAGGGTACACAACAAATTCCCCCCCCCCCCCCCCCCCCGAACGAAATCCTGGATCCGTGCCTGATTAGGTAATGTATCTTTATTATTTTACTGTAGCACAGAGGTTTCTAAGATACCTCTGTGACTGTGGTGATGACGAATTATTATTAAAAGTTAGCACAAACTCGACATGAGGTTTCAAGAAGCCGCTGAATGGCCACTTGTGATGATTGATAGTTCATTGGAAGTAGGTATATATACAGTAGTTAAAAAAAGTGCGTTTGAAATTTTAAGGGGTTACTCAGAATCAAGTATAGAATCCAGAAAAATATTGAA
Source organism: Coleophora deauratella (assembly GCA_958295455.1). Taxonomy (NCBI): domain Eukaryota; kingdom Metazoa; phylum Arthropoda; class Insecta; order Lepidoptera; family Coleophoridae; genus Coleophora; species Coleophora deauratella. Next base: position 2,418,411 of record OY282409.1, on the reverse strand, counting down.
AAAATCCGCTCTACAAATTTTTCAGAGTCTCATAGTAAATCTGAATATTGAATCAATAACTTGTATGGAAAACTAAAAAAAAATTTGAAGAGCGGATTTTTTCAATATTTTTCCTGGGTTTTATATTTAAATCTGAGTAACCCCTTAAAATTTCAAACGCACTGTTTTAACACAGGTTTTTTAACACCCTGTATATAGGTGTTATTTAAGTTAAAATACTTTTAGTATTGTGCACCTACTTATTAATTGATCTATACGTCTATACATAGGTGCAACAAAAGGTGAAGGATCGGTTGACTGGAGCTTCTACAGGTTGATAAAAAATGTCTGGCAATATTTCTACTCATCAAACTGAACAACTTTTCCCAAGAAACTCATGGTCAAAAAGAAAAAAATTGGACTCCCCATACAAAGTTCATTAACCAGCTGAGTTAGCTGACGGATTTGTATGAAGAGTCCAAAAATGTATTTGCTTTTTGAGTTGAGTTTCATGGGGAAAGTTGTTCAGTTTGATGAGTAGCAGCCATTTTTTTATCACCCTTTATATTCATCATAATAAACAACTTTTGTTCTACAACTGTACTGATTTTTTTTAAACAAATTAACCCAATTTTGAATTTTTCGAATTTTGATTCCCCAGTTAACGCAGATATTTTGTAACACTCTGTATATTGTCCTTTTCAAATACCTGAAAAATATTACATGTGGCTTCTACTTATATAAACTGAACAACTCAACTTTCATTTTTCAAGTTCTCATATTAAAATTGATCACTTGATTTGGAGCTCTTGGTAATTTTGTATAGGAAGTTTTAATTTTTTTCGGATAGCTTTCATAAGCTATGACTATGACTTTTGACTAGGACTGATAAGACGAAAGATGCATTAAAAGGATGATAAGAAGATGAAACTGAACAACTTTATTTTCTTATGGGAAAAATAGATTTCTTATAGAGAATTAACAATTTGGCTGCTCGTCTATGCGAGTTTTTTTTAAACAGTGTGTTAAAAAAAGAAATTTTAAGAGGTTACTCAGAACCAAGTATAAATTACAGGAAAAATAAAAAAAAATCCACTCTCCTTTTTTTTAGTTTTCAATATAAATTCTTGATTACTAATCAATAATTTGTATGGAAAACTGAAAAAAATAATTAAGAGCGACTAATCAAGAACATGTTTTGAAACTGATAAAAAATTTGAAGAGCGGATTTTTTTCCATATTTTTCCTGTAAGTATTCAATACTACATTCTGAGTAAGCCCTTAAAATTGTAAACACACTTTTTTAACATTCTGTATAATGAAATCCAATTTATTTCAGAATACATTCCGTAATTATTATGTTATAACATTATCACCTAGAAGAAAGTTGTTTACTTCAATTTACTTATTCACCTTAAATCTGTCTGTCATCCGTCGTCTCCATGAGTAGAAGCCATGGTAAAACAAGAACATATAAATATATAAGGTGCTACTTTATTAGTGCCCGATATTTTAGTCAGTGCTTCTACTCCTGATTCTGATCAACTTTCCCCAGGAAACCCATAGTCAAATCGCAAAAAAATTTTTGGACTCTTCATACATATCGAACAGCCGAGCGCCCAAATTAGTATTAGTCCAAAAATTTTTTTGCGATTTGACTATGGTTTTCTTGGGGAAAGTTGATCAGAATCAGGAGTAGAAGCACTGACTAAAATATCGGGCACTAATGAAGTAGCACCCTATATAAAAATAAATACCTATTTATCAGTGGAATGTTAAAAATGTGGCTTTCACATAAAAATATGTATATTTCACTTCATGAATTTTAATGACTGTAATATAAAAATAATAGTTTTTAAAAGTATAATTTTCAAAAATCTACATTAAATATGTACATACTTAATAATAATACCCTAAATGCTTATAAATTAAATGACTGTTGTATCTTATTGTATTACTATAAAAACATGTTACCTAATAAAGAAACTGACATTTGTTGATCTTCATTATTTTTACTCTTTTTGGTTTAACTTCTAATAAATAATTTATTACGTTATCATTTCGTTAACACTGCCCGAAACCAGATAATAGCTATCCTTTTTTTCAGATTTGAAATTAACCTATATTAAAGGGGGAGAAATAATATCCAATTTTATCGCCCAAAAAATATTTTTAAAAAGATAGGAAAAAATAATGTTTATGGACGTTTTTTTTTTAATAACATCTGCTGTCTCCAAGCAAACAAAACGTTGTAACTGTGGTTGTAACTTTTAAATTGAACAGGCTAGAATATTAAAATAAAAAAATTGAGGACTGGCAGTAGAAGGCCGTGCCACAGAAATAAAAAAATACACAAACTATAAGACTAAGAAAACCCAAAACTAGCCTTTAGAGCAACAGTGTAAAAAATAGCGTATCTGGAATACGCGTATCTCATACCAAACGTTGTGTAGGTTAGAAACTTGGGGTTTTTATTATTTAAAAGCTAAACTAATGTCAAATATCTAAAAGTAATTAAAAAATAGGGTTAATAAGTGTTATTTTAATTTTTTTTGCAATTAAATACAAAAATTGTAAAATTTACTGTAAAAAAATGCTTATATTTAATTGATGGTATTTATTTTTTGAGTATTTTTTTCAGTGGTACGGCTATCTACTACCAATCCTCACTTTTTTTGTTTTAACCTTCTAACCTACTTAATTTAAAAGTTATAACGTTTTGTTTACTTGGAGACAGCAGATGCTATTTAAAAAAATAAATGTCTATAAATTTTTCTTTTTTACTTTTTTACATTTTTCTGGGTGATAAAATTGGCTCTTATTTCACCTCCTTTCATACCTATTGCACTTTATAAAGACTCACACTGTATATTAAGTTAATACAATCTAATGACATTGACATAGCTAGGTAACCAAAGACCCTGGTGCCCTATTGGTTGGTAGTATAACCTATTCTGTAATGTACCAGAGAAATAAAATATATTTTTTCTTGGACATACTGGAATTCGATAATTTATAATACGTTAAAAAAATCAAAAAAGTTGGCAACACTGCACAAACATCTGAAACAATTTGGGGAATCCCCTACGAGTTGCCATGATTAAAGTTTGTGTTGCAACATGTTATATTTTGAACGTGGTAGAAGTTTAATTATACTGTTTGCTGGTCATGGTTCGAACCGAGGGCCGCCCTGAGCTTGAGAGCCCCGGTGCACTGCACCACCTGGCCCTCCGATAGCTACGCCCCACCGTGTTAAATCTATCTATACCTAAAAAATGTCATCCATATCCATTCATAAGTTTAAAGTCTTTCGACGTGAACGTGGAACAAACAAATCAAACCTCAATACTTTCGCAATAATAAGATAAAAAAAAACATAATTCAATTTTTATCACAATTCAATTAAATATCGTATTATTTATTCAAAGATTACTGATATACCCCTAATTTATATAGCAGCAGTAAAACAGTCTAAGGGAAGTAGTTTATGTCCCCAATTTTTATGTGGGTGTCACAGTGTCACTGAAAAAAGTGAGGAAAAAAGACAATAGTGATGTATTAAAAAACCCTTTTTCCTTTTTTTTATAATTATATACCTATTTCTTGAGAAAATAACATATTTTTCATTAATTAATTTTAAATAGAAAAATCAATTAAGATATAGCAAGTAAGTAGTAGACTTGTTGACTGTACTACATGTATCGTATTATGAATTATGATTGTACTTGCTCAAAAACACCAGTAACCAGAGCAGTATAAAACCGTAAGCTTTGCGTCCGGCGGCGGCGTTGCACCACCCTCGCACGCACCACCCACTGGGGAATTCCCCGAAACTTGAGCCCAGCAGAACGGAAGTGAATAAACCGAATAAACTTTTAACTTTGTTGCGTATGAATAGCGTTTCTGTTTTGTTTGTTTCTCAATAGGCAAGTGCTTTGTTTTTATACGAGGATCAGTCATAACAAACTGTGAACCGTAAGTGAACTGACTAGTTAACTGGCCAACGCGTTGATAGTTACAAGTTTTGTGTTTTGGAAGAACTAAAAATAAGGTAAAAACTTTTTCTATATGATGTGTCAGACTATTGCGTAGGACCCGTAGGACCCGTAGGACTATCGTATTTTTAACCCGGGGAATCCATAGCCACATTGTGGAATTTTGCCACGCGATTTGTATAGCGAGAACAAAGTCGCGCGAAAATAATTCGGCTACCAAATCTAGGCTGAAGAATCACACGTTGAATTCACTAGTCCATTTTTTTTATTAATTATGTTTATTACGAATCCCTAACTGCTGTTAGTAAATTTATATTTAAAAGTTTATTTTTCTTGTTAATCTTACTATCTTTCTGATTTTCGTGCAAAAATACTGATTTAAAAGTAGTCGTGAATAATTGGTTTTGTTCTATAATAAATCAGAAAAAATTGTATCAATTACGCGAAAATGAAAACTATAAAAATATTTTAAACCTAGATAGGAACTGGAGTGGTTATTTTCTTGAAATTCTACAAAAAACTCATAGTGTGCTGAAATTCGTGAAAATGTACTCATTTAATTTGTTATGAAATTACCCGCAAGCTCATGGAGGAAAGACGAAGCCTGATTCTGAAATCCTCTGAAGATGCTTGTCAGTATCGGCGACTAAACAGACAGATCTCCAAGTCCTTGACCCGTGATATACGCCAATTTAATACCAACCGTATTAAAGAGGCTATCGAGCGCAATAAAGGGTCAAAAGTATTCGCAAGGGATCTGTCTGCTGGTCAAAGCCAACTGACAAAGCTGAAGACCGAGGATGGCAGAGTCGTGTCGTCCAAGCCCGAGCTGTTGGAAGAGGTTGAGAAATTCTACGGACAATTATACATGACTACACGCTTACCTGTCAGCAATCTGGCTGAAGACCCGAGAGCCAGATTGTCCCGACACTATACCGAAGATATCCCAGACGTCAGCCTGTGCGAGATTAGAATGGCTCTCAAACAGCTTAAGAACAACAAGGCACCGGGTGATGATGGAATTACGGCTGAGCTTCTGAAAGCAGGTGGAGAACCGGTACTTATAGCTCTTCAGAAGCTATTTAATTCCGTCATGCTCGAGGGACGAACGCCTACAGCATGGCACAGGAGTGTGGTGGTGCTCTTCTTCAAGAAGGGTGATAAGTCTCTGCTGAAGAATTACAGACCCATCTCACTCCTGAGCCATGTCTACAAGCTGTTTTCGAGAGTCATTACGAATCGTCTCGCACGCAGGTTTGACGACTTCCAGCCTCCCGAACAAGCCGGTTTCCGAAAAGGCTTCAGTACCATAGACCACATACATACGCTGCGGCAGATTATACAGAAGACCGAAGAGTATAATCGGCCACTATGCTTGGCGTTTGTGGACTATGAGAAAGCCTTTGATTCGATCGAGACCTGGGCTGTGTTGCAGTCTCTCCAACGGTGCCAAATTGATTATCGATACATCGAAGTGTTGAAGTGCTTGTATGAAAACGCCACCATGTCGGTCCACCTCCAGGATCAGAATTCGAAACCTATCCGGCTGCAGCGTGGGGTGAGACAGGGAGACGTTATATCTCCGAAACTGTTCACCGCTGCACTGGAAGACGTTTTCAAGCTTCTGGACTGGAGAGGACTCGGCATTAACATCAATGGCGAGTACATCACTCACCTTCGATTTGCTGACGATATCGTGATCATGGCTGAGACCTTGGAAGACCTAGGCGCAATGCTCGAAGGACTTAGTAGAGTCTCCCAACAAGTGGGTCTTAAAATGAACATGGATAAGACGAAAATCATGTCAAACGTCCGTGTTACACCCACTCCTCTGAAGGTTGGAGACTCTACACTCGAAGTTGTTGACGAATATGTATACCTGGGACAAACAGTCCAGTTAGGTAGGTCCAACTTCGAGAAAGAGATCAATCGTCGAATCCAACTCGGCTGGGCAGCGTTCGGGAAGCTTCGCAATATCTTTACGTCCAAAATACCGCAGTCCCTCAAGACTAAAGTCTTTGACCAGTGTGTGTTGCCAGTGATGACATATGGATCCGAGACATGGTCGCTTACTATGGGCCTTATAAGAAGGCTCAAAGTCACCCAAAGGGCGATGGAGCGTGCTATGCTTGGTGTTTCCCTACGTGATCGAATCAGAAATGAGGAGATACGTAGGAGAACTAAAGTTACCGACATAGCTCTCAGAATCGCTAGACTTAAGTGGCAGTGGGCAGGGCACATAGCTCGTAGAACAGATGGCCGTTGGGGCAGTAAAGTTCTCGAATGGCGACCGCGCACCGGAAAGCGCAGTGTGGGCAGGCCCCCGACTCGGTGGACCGACGACCTGGTAAAGGTTGCAGGAAGCCGCTGGATGCGAGCCGCACAGGACCGGTCGGTGTGGAAATCCTTGGGGGAGGCCTTTGTCCAGCAGTGGACGTCTTTCGGCTGATAGATAGAAATTACCCGGCTGCTGGCTTGTTTGAAAAATTATGTTTTTTAATCGTATTTGGTAGATCTATGTAGTTACCGTGTTACTTTTTGAAAAACTTAACTAAAATCGATAAGCAAGAAATATTCAGAATTTCACACTAAAACTAGTCTTTTGAACTTATGAAAAAATACGGTGCTGACATCGGTTATTTATTAATTGTTTTTAATAAAACAATGAAAATATTAAGTTTTTTGTATATTTATAAAATAATAACAAGACTACGAAGCAGTTTTAAGTGTTCTGCGCACCCATAAAGAAAATCAAAGTTTAGTTATTTAATTCCAATGTTTTCTCAGACTAAACGTCTTTAATTCAATATTTCTATACTAAAATTACAAGCATTACTCCTCTTTCACTTGTATTGTATCTAATCTGATACTCACACATTTATACATAAAGTCCCTTTCAATGGAATCCGGGAATAATGTAAATAAATAATCGACAATCGACAATGTAAATAAATAATCGACAACGCCGAACATTTTTAAAAACCGACCTCAATCGTAACAACTACAATTTTGCGATGTTTTTTTGTTTTGTTGTTTTTTTTTTTAAAAGGTGCTGAGTCAATTTTGATAAAATTTTCATGGGACTACCTCTAAAGTATTACTTACCAAACAAAAAAAGAATTGAGGCATATAGAATCAAAGGCAGCTAAGTGCCACACATTCCAAAAATAAACTAAGTATGGAGTCATTTCATATCATTTCATTATTATCATTTCATTCTAGTAAGAAACAAACAAAGCTAAATCCCTTAAAATTTGGTTTAAAAATTGATTTTGGATTCAAATACAGCTAAGTGCAACAGAGTGACATTCAAAGACAGCTAGGTGACTTAACAGCCAATCATAACGCTTGAAATTCTGGAAAACAAAATGGCGATTTCTATGTAACTGCGTACACAACGGTCGATATTTTTCTTGAATTTTTAGTGTTTTAGCGAGTTGTCGTACAAAATTGTATGTTAACCGAATATAATGGAGGTCCTTGTAGAACCAGCAAGTGCGGGCAGAGGTCGAAAACGGACACGAAACCCAGAAAACTGGAAGGCAAACATTGCTAAAAGAGAACGGTTAGTGATGTACCACGTGATTAAAGAAGTATTTGTAGCTTACGATAGCTTGCGATTTTTGCATTATTTATTTATTACTTATGTTCATGTGCCCGAAAATAATATAATCTTTACGTTCGCTGTGTAGTCCTATCATTTAATAGGTCTACTTAGAATTATAGAGTATAGGAAAAGTATTGAAACAATCCGGTCTAATTTTTTTCAGTTTCTCATACCATTAAATCTGACTACTTAGTTAATCAAGAATTTGTATGGGAAAGTGGAAAAAATCAGAGTTTGGTTTTTTTTATATTTATGTATAAGCACATTTCTAGGAATCTTTGACCTCTTCAGAATTAACCTTTTACATTCAGATATTTTAAAAAGCCATCTCGCAGTTTTAAAACATCTTTTGCGGAGCTCTTGAAGTCTAACATTTGGATGTCACGCGTTTTCGTGACGGTTGCATTTGTTGCAATGATGTCTATGTAATCTTCAGGCCGAATGATGACTTCGTGTTATTTGAGAACCTTCTCAATATTTCCAGAAACACGGTCCGGCGGCATAAAAGAATGCCCAGTAATGGGAAACACGATTTCAATCTTTTTCAGTCATGTTGTCAAGAAGCAATCTTGCCAGCATACATAGTAAAGTACTATTCTTATTCTGACCACCACATCCGTCAGCCACAAGAGGCACAGTGTTGATCCCTTCAAAATCTGTTTTAGTTAAACGGTCATACACTACAGAGGCTATCTGGTTGGTTAGGAAATTCATTCTCCGTCCACAAGTATGCAAAAGTTGTGTCTCTATTCAGGTGATCTTTAGAAGAACCCTGAACAATCGTAAAATTGTACAAGTAAATTTGACGACTGTAGTATGCGGTCTGATCTCGTACTCTTGGTAAGGGATTATTTTTTTGACAATCAAACGAGAAAGTTTTCAAACCTTCGGATTTTTCCTGAAGCAATTTTAGGAATGCTTTTGCCCTGAGCTTGTGCACTTTTTTTTCAATCATAAGATACTTCTTAATTTCTTGGTCGCTTTCCCTTTGATTTTTTTCATCCAATTCAATACACTTTGAGCAAACGTCTGTTCTCGGAGTTCCAAATTCTAAATTAAAATCTTGGTTAAATATTGTACGAAAATAAGACTTTTTTACAACTGATTCAGGATTTTCGCTTTTAAACATCTTATAAAGTTTGTTGATACTCAAATCGCTATGCAGGTATTTCCGCTCTTGAGTTGCAGATCGACAGTAATGTGATTCTATGCATTTAAACTTCATAATAAACTGACGAACCATACAAAAAAATCCAAACTCAGATTTTTTTCAGTTTCCCACCTACTATTAAATCTGACTACTTAGATAATTAAGAATTTGTATGGGAAAGTGGAAAAATCAAGAGTTTTGATTTTTTTGTATTTTTTCTGTATTCTATACAGGCACGGATCCAGGGGGGGGGGGCAATGGGCGCAATGCCTCTATTTATTTTAATTTTATAGAAGTTTAGTATTTAATATTAACTTCTATAAAATGAAAATAAATAGAGGCATTTCTTAATTATTCAAAAATTTTCGCGCTCGTTAAGCTCGCGACTTTTTATATTATTGGTCTGATACTGTCGACCGCTTCATAAATACGAGTAAACTGTAAATTTGCCCCCCGCCCCCCTGAACGAAATCCTGGAAATTTACTTTAATTTAATCCTGGAACTTAAAATTTGTAGTATCAATGTGTATAAGTCTGTTATCTATCTATCTATGACACTTCATACATTCACAGATGTTACGCGCTTGGCTTCATCTTCAACTTTGCAAAATAATACTCTATTTATTCACAGGTTCCTAAACAAATGTTTTTTTACAGATACTCCTCAACTGGTTTACCTCAAAGAATGAACTGTTCTCATAAAAACCCAATGCTAAAATGCGGAAGCCTGACAATGAATGACCTTTTAAAGTTTCACCAATCCTTTTATGCTTCAAGAAAAAAAAGCTGGCAAGATGCTTTTCTTCTTAAGTGCTGCCAATTAAAAAAAATCAAAAGGAGACGTCCTAGCCAGAATAAGAGACTTAGAAGAGATTTTAATATCCGGTACAGGATTTTCAACAGTCAGAAGGAATTCGTGACTGTTTGCCAAAATTTTTTTTTGAATAGTCTCCAAATAAAAAAATATAGAGTGGAATATGTTATGAAAGTTTTTTACTATACGGGGCAGTGTGCTAAAGAAAACAGAGGAGGAAACCATAAAATAAACAAGTATAGGGAGCAAAAGGATATGGTTCGCCAGTTTATTATGAAGTTTAAATGCATAGAATCACATTACTGTCGATCTGCGACTCAAGAGCGAAAATATCTGCATAGCGATTTGAGTATCAAAAAACTTTATAAGATGTTTAAAAGCGAAAATCCTGAATCAGTTGTAAAAAAGTCTTATTTTCGTACAATATTTAACCAAGATTTTAATTTAGGATTTGGAACTCCGAGAACAGACGTTTGCTCAAAGTGTATTGAATTGGATGAAAAAATTAAAAGGCAAAGCGACCAAGAAATTAAGAAGTATCTTATGATTGAAAAAAGAGTGCACAAGCTCAGGGCAAAAGCATTCTTTAAATTGCTTCAGGAAAAATCCGAAGGTTTGATAACTTTCTCGTTTGATTGTCAAAAAAATAATCCCTTACCAAGAGTACCAGATCAGACCGCATACTACAGTCGTCAAATTTACTTGTACAATTTTACGATTGTTCAGGGTTCTTCTAAAGATCACCTGAATAGAGACACAACTTTTGCATACTTGTGGACGGAGAATGAATTTCCAAAAACATCCAACCAGATAGCCTCTGCAGTGTATGACCGTTTAAATAAAACTGATTTTGAAGGGATCAACACTGTGCGTCTTGTGGCTGACGGATGCAGTGGTCAGAACAAGAATAGTATCTTACTATGTATGCTGGCAAGATGGCTTCTTGACAACATGACTGTGAAAAAGATTGAAATCGTGTTTCCCATTACTGGGCATTCTTTCATGCCGCCGGACCGTGTTTTTGGAAATATTGAGAAGGTTCTCAAAAAGCACGAAGTCATCATTCGGCCTGAAGATTACATAGACGTCATTGCAACAAATGCAACCGTCACGAAAATGCGTGACATCCAAATGTTAGACTTCAAGAGCTCCGCAAAAGATGTTTTAAAACCAACTGCGCGATGGCCTTTTAAAATATCTGAATGTAAAAGGTTCATTCTGAAGAGGTCAAAGATTCCTGGAAATGTGCTTATTCGTGGCGAAATGCACTTTAATTCAGATTCAGGCAAAGCAGTAAATGTATGCAAACCTGGCATGAAAACCAATATGATTCGCCCATCAATCGTGCCACTAGGAGCACCCATGAATCGTGCAAAAATAACGGATGTCGATGCACTATTAAAAAAACATTTTGGCGCTGAATGGGAAACATATGAGGAGTGCCAGTTTTATGCTAATATTATTAGATCGCCAGTTATTCAAGAGAGAGAAGAGGAAGATGATAATGAACACTATTGTGAAAGAAGAGAAGAGACGGCTGATTTGAGAATTTAATAGTTTTTACTGAGTAAGAAATTTTATTTAAATTTAAACATGGGAATGTGGAGAAGAAACGGCTGATTTAGTGATAAGAGATATTTGTTTTTTATTGCATAAGAATACTTATAATATTTTTCCAAGAAGAAAACCAAAGTTTGATTTGAAAGAGGAAAGTGCTTTTTTTGTAAACTTATTCTGTTATATTTCTAATTTTATTAATATTATAAATACCGACATTAATGATGTGTTTTCATTATTCTGTTCCTTGATATCGATCTGTGGTGGAACATCACTAAACTCGTGATGTCAAGATGGCGCCAGTTATTAACAAAGACAGCTATGTTCACTAGAGTAAAAATCAAATGCAGCTAAGTGCAGGTTTCAGTATCAGAGACAGCTAAATGATTTGTTTTTAATATTTTTCTAACTTAATAGTTGGATCTAGTAGAAAAAGGCAGTCAATACCAATAAAATATGAAACTCCCTAAAATCAGAACTTAGAACATATGGAAAACCTTAAGTCTGGGGCGAGAAAAACGTTTTTTACGTTTGCTGCAAAATTGACGTGGAGGCACTTAGCTATTTTTGATTTTATATGCCTCAATTATCAAAATCGATTCATAATTGGCGGAGTAATCCCGTAACAAACATAAAAAAAAACAACACACAGTCGAATTGAGAACCTTCTCCGTTTTTGAAGTCGGTTAACAAATTAAAAACGATACTTACATTTGTTACATACATTTTTTTCAATGAACCATGCATTGTTCTTACAATATTTTCGACACCAAATTTCCTTAGGATAATTATTTTAATAACAATACTTGGACGACGAAAATTTCAATAATTTGTAAAATTGTCATAATACATACTGTCATATTTGTTTACTTATTGCCGGATTTCATTGAAGGGAATTTAGATATTCCCACTTAAGGCGCGAAGTTGAGCAGGTTGATGCATGACAATATAATATCGACCGTAACGCCCTACTCATTTTAAGTTCAGATCAGTGTGGGTACCATCGCGGCGGTTACGCTAAGGCCGAACGCAAAATTCTCGACAATTCGATGTTTTTATTACTTTTCTTGGCTTTCAAATAAGTTAAAAAAAAATCCGTTCAAGATAAATTGAAGGTATTAAATGGCCGATTTTTGTGTGTTGGTTTCAACATAAACAAATATTGTGTTTCCGAGAGAATTTGCAATTAATGCAAAATACAGGGTCTACAGGATATTTTTTTTCATCAAAATTTTTGTGATTTTTATGATTCTGTTCAAGACAATTTGTTATTCATTGTCTGAAGTATGTTATATATTTTTTGCATAGTGATAGCTTTAACCATTATTTCAAGAATTTGAATAGAATATTGCGATTTGGCTATACTTAGCGCCCTAAGGACCAAACATGTTGGATATGAGGACTATCTATCTATCTATCTATCTATCAGCCGAAAGACGTCCACTGCTGGACAAAGGCCTCCCCCAAGGATTTCCACACCGACCGGTCCTGTGCGGCTCGCATCCAGCGGCTTCCTGCAACCTTTACCAGGTCGAGGACTATGAGGTCTATGAGGACTATATGTAAGTAAAAAAACGTCATTCTTTTGGTCAAGCAAGGGGGGATAAATGATGGGCTAACCTTCCCGAGTTACTGGTATAAGTACTGAAAGGCTCGATTACAATATATGATTCATATTAACCTCGTAAACTGCAGCTCTCTTTCATAAAAAAAAAAACAATTTTAAGTATAGTGTGTTTCCACACCCTTATAAGGTTATAGTGATTAAACAATAAAATGTTAATTCTAGATGCATTAATTTACTAATAACGATAATAACTAAAGGATAGGTATATAACTTAGTTCTATTCTTAACATCAGTTTTCTCATTTTTTTTACAAAATTTCTATATTCAGTAAAGGTATCTCTTAACACAGTGAATGGTCCCGAACACAAACTTTCCAATTTGCTGCAGTTTTTGTTCTGATATTTGATCATTTGGTTTGTAAGTTATAGGCTTTAATTTTTGATCGTAGGTACTTAACCTTTCGTATCATTTTACTTTTCAATAAATTATCTCTTGCTTCTTTTCGAACTAACATGAGATTTTAAATGTGCATCCACAATTCTTGGTTGATCAGGCCAATTATTATCGTTATCGTTATCAACCCATATCGTCCCTACTGTAGGGGCCGTGCCCCTAACTCGGGAAGGTTAGGCCATACTCGGGGGGCCAAGTGCGGATTGGTGGGGGTTGTGAGGCTATAGTGGCCAACCCCAGTGTCAGAAGTTTTCAAGCCGCTTAGAAGGCCATCGATATGGCTTAACGACTGCCATCTAGTGATAGCAGCCGGCAGCAACGGCTTAACGTGCCTTGCGAAGCACGGAAACGGTCGAGATAAAATGCCACTAACGATCAAACCTATCCATCGTGTCGGTAGTCAGTTATTAGTAGGTAACATGTCTGTCATCCGATGAGCCTGCCAGATGAATTTGCTGACTGTTCCATTATTTTTCCTTTTTTGTAACCTTAACCACACATTCATTCATGCCTCTCAAATGTTTCGAAGTTATTTTAATGCGCGAAAAGCGTCTGCAGACACATTTTCCGTTCCTTTTACGTACTCAACAACAATTTTTAACAAACTTCAATAAAAGGAGGAGGTTCTCAATTCGTCGGAATCTTTTTTTTTTGTTTTTTTTTTATGTATGTTCACCGATTACTCGAAGACGCCTGAACCGATTTGGAAAATTCTTTTTTTGTTTAAAAGGGTATACTTCACAGGTGGTCCCATATAAATTTTATCGAAATCGATTCCTCGGGGGATTTTGAGAAAATCAACATTGGAGTTGTTGCGATTGAAGTCGGTTGTTTTTAACGTATTCAGCGTGGTCATGCCTGATCACTATTTTGCAACAACCGCCTCTAGGTTCAGTCTTGCGAGGCTTTGTTACAGAATAACTATTCCCACTGAACCATAAACTTTTTTAAGAATCTTTTTCATTCATTACTTATAAGTTTTTGTGGCAGAACTTTACTAATAAGTAAGTGTTAATAAACACGAACAGCTGTTCATTAAAACGGCATACATGAAACGGTTAGGAAATGAATGCATTTTTTGAATATTTTAGCTTTTGGAAGTAGAACCAAGGCAAAATATTACACACTGTAACAAAGTTGGTTAGAAATAAAATGTATATTTTCAAATTTATGAGTAACCCACTTCAAAATAGCAGGAGGAAGTTGTTCGGTGACAAATAAATTCTGTATCTTTTAAAGTGTTTAGCATTAGATGTATAAAAATAAAAAAACACTACATACAATTTAACACATTTTAAAAATAATTTAATAAAACTACTTTGAACATTATATGACAGTCAAACTGTCAGAAAAATATGTCCTAATAAATTGTTAACGAACGAAATAACTCGTATAAAGGTTGGTTGCCGGGACTTGTACCGAGCACACGTCTGCTGAGTTATTTTTTTAATTATTTCCGTTTTAGAGTAGTCTCAACGTTATTTTTGTGATGGGAAAATAGCTGTGAATACAATTCAGTGATAAGCGGTCATAAGAAGAGGATTAACTCGGGAGACAGCTCCGTTTTCCGAGTTCCAGCAACAAACCACCACGTGGAGCGTCTTTAAGTGCCCATCACCCTTAGAGCCGTGCCTTTCACTTGACATTGGCGTTTCGCCATTTTTTTTATTGAAGATTCTCCCATTTTTCACTTGACATTGGCAAAATCACGCTCGTTATGAGAAGTGGAATGCCAAACAGAAAAATAGAATAGAATAGAGAACTCGTATAAAAAACTGGGACTGTCATCTTTTGTTGTTTTAACAAAACCTCGTTGAATCTGTAAGAAAGCGCTGTGCATAAACTCAACAACATCTGCGGCAACTGCCGCTGCACCCTAAACGGGGTCTCATTGCATACAACGAAAACCTTAGTTCATTAAAATGTCAATAGGTGGCACGACAAGTATCAATTTGAAATCGAAGTTCATGCAAAACGAAGAAAAAACCCATTAAGTTACTAAAAATAAATATTTTGATTATTGTAATAACCAAAAAGTATGACGAAGGCCGATAATGCACTTTATTATCAATTTCTACAAATTATCTGATGACGGCGATGCATATCAAACATCGATATAAGAGAACAATTAGATGTGGTTAATACTCCACGACAGCGTAGTCGCTGATAGTGGTTTGCTCCCCTATGTTGAGTAGCGCCGCCTTTTCGCGCACCATTCGCAATCTGACAAGCGACGAGTAAACATCCCGTGTTTAAATGAAAATATGTCTTACAGAGCAGTGAAATGTGCTAAACCAATAAAAAAATAAAGAACAAAACTAACAGCAACATTTCTTATCACTTTATTCTTGATATTTTATGAATATTTTGTCATTTTATAGTGATGCTACGCTACTCGTCGCTAGATGTCGCTAGTAGATAACATTAATTAAATACATGCCTCCCTACTCGTCGCTAGATGTCGCTAGTAGATAACATTAAATACATAAACCTTAAGCTTATCACACAACGGCGATATTTGTTTAAATAAATGCCTCCCTCTTCACCCCGCTTCAGGCCCCGCAAGACGAACACGCTGGTTCAGAAACAAACAGGGCGAGTAACCTTATCTAATGTTTCCCATATCGATGATATCAAAACTACTTTCGTCTTAACTTGTCAGAGTTGAGGAATGACACGTTCTAGTTGAGTACCAGTTTATAGCGTGAATTGATAGATGGCGCTGATACAATACGTTTTAAAAACGTAATAGGTGGTTTACGTTTTGTTTTTCATATTTCAAATTATGTATTTTTATTTAGTAATATCACAGATAATATAATACTAGTAGGTTATGTGCAAAAAAAGTAAATGAAGGAACAGGTAAGTAACCAGAATGTCTTCATTTATAGCCCGCGCCCTAGATGTCGCTAGTAGCGGTAGTTCTCAATGAGTGAAAAAAATAGCCCGAAGAATAGCCCGAGTTACGGCAGTCGCATTTCGTTGTATGACATGAGGTATCTGTACGTTAGTATTATAAAATCTGTGCCCTAACAGACCCGAAATAGTTATAAAAACAAACGAAATGTCGTCTCTCATTGTTACAAAAAAAAAGGCGGGGCTAGCTAAGTTCGCTTCGTGCAAGCAAAAATGTTTGGAAAAGGCATTTTGTGGACTCTATTGAAAAATTGTACTCCTCTAGTTCTAAACAAAACTTTAACGGGTTCTTTTATAATAAATAAGTCAACGAGTGGTTTATGGTTGGTGAATAATCTTGAAAATTACGACCATAAAGGTATGGACGAAAATGTACCACATCGCTAATAATTCGTTTTCAGTTGTCGCATAGTTACACTCGGCTCGCATGAGCCACTTATCCATATTGGAAAGCACGCCTTCGATAGCGTAACCTGATGCGTCATGCAGTATGCAGTTGAATTTCATTTTGTTCACTAAAGTCGGGATATTGTCTATTATCTCAAACTCAAAATGTTTTTTTATTTAAGTAGATGCTTGTAAATTGTAAATTGTAAATTGTTTCTACCTATAGTACAACGTCCCTACTACGTGAGACTTGTACACTGTCTAATCTATAATGTTTCGAAAACGGATCCCTGAATCGAAAAATGGTTTTCGCAAACCCACAATATTTTTGAAAGACCTATCCAACGACACCCCACACCATGGGATAGTTGAGAATAAAAAAAAAACATCCCCACTTCACGTGTAGGGGAGGTACACTGATTATCAAGATTTTATTTTACCACTTTGTCGGCGTGATTAATATGCATATCCGTGCCGAATTACAGCTCTCTAGTACTTACCTACTAATTGTCTCTGAAATAAGCCGCGGAAAAATAGACAGACAGACAGACGGACATGGCGAAACTATAAAGGTTCCTTGTTGACTACGGAACCCTAAAAAGGCCAATCCACTCTATCGGCTATCATCGCAATTAATTAATTCATCATTTTATTATTATTAACAACCCATTACGTCCCCACTGCAGGGGCACAAGGTCTCTTCCTATAACTCGGGAAGGTTAGCCCATACTCCACACACGGGGTCCAAGTCCGGATTGGTTGAGGTTGTGGGGCTAGTGGCCAACCCCAGTGTCAGAAGCTTTCAAGCCGCCTATAAGGCCTCCAACATGTCTTAACGACTGCCATCTAGCGATAGAACTTAACGTGCCTTGCGAACCACAGAAACGGTCGAGATAAATGCCACTAATAGTCAAAGTCAAACCCATCCAGGTTATGACCGTGTCTGTAGTCAGTTAACCTGAGTGATCGACGCGACTACGCAAGCCGCACTGAACCACGACCGCTTCAATAATTATTATTATAAATTATCATCATTATAACCAAAATTAACTTCACAGAGTTTTTATTTTATACTTTCCCTTTTTCACGCTTTGCATCAATTTTTATCAAATAACTTATTTGATAAATATTTGAAATAAGTCCTTATTTCCTTGAATTGTTTGTTTTTCTTATACAATTAAACGAGTTATCTTGCAAGAGCCCACGATCTCGAGAACTGCTTTAAATTAAACCATTTCGACGAAATCTAAGGGTTAGAGGGTTACTTTACTACCACGGCCTCTCACCTAAGACCGCCTCCGTGGCCTAGTGGCTTGTCCGCTCGCTTCACATCAGGAGGTCGCGGGTTCGATTTCCGGCGGGTTCCAACTTTGTAGGACTCGGTTTGGTTGGTGGTAGCCGGTAGCATTTTCTTAGCCCGCCTGGCTAGCTACCACCATCTTATCTAAGTCTTGCCGCCAAACATCAATATTAGCAGCGTTGAATCGTTCCGGCATGAAGATAAGATAGCCAGTTCCCCATTGCGTTGGGGAATCTTGGTAAGCCCGCTTCCATCTTTGGCATTATCATCGCTTACCACCAGGTGAGGTGATGCCAAGGGCTTACCAATTGAGGGTAAAAAAAAAAGATTGCAAATTGGTATACCAGTAAATTCAAAGAGTCGGATGTACTGAAAAGTTACAATAATTTATTTATCCTTAACTTTCTTATATAATAAAATATACTTTTCTACTCAAGCTATTATACGATATAATGATATGTTTCATATAAAAGACATCAACGTGAGTTGCTCATATCGGTTTTCATAAAAGATATCAACGCGAGCTACAAATACTTATGTGTGTCATACGGAAGACCTCAACGTGAGTTCCACTAACAGGTTTTCTTATAAAAGACATCAACGCGAGATGCACTTACAAATTTTTATATATAAGACATCGACGAGTGCTTTTGTTTCGTATTTACTGTGCATTACGTTCGGTTTTTTATCTTTGTCGAAAATTTCTCTAACGATTCTATCGATTAATGATTAGGGGTTTTTAACCGACTTCAAAAAGGAGGATTACTCTGTCAATTATGAATTGATTTTTGATGATTCTTTTTCTGTTTGGTAGGTTTCACTTCAGAGGTGGTCCCATATAATATGTATAAATTTTATCGAAATCAATTCAGCGCTTTTTGAAAAATAACAAAGACCAAAAAACATAGCAAAATTGTAGTTGTTACGATTGAAGTCGGTTGTTTTTAGGGTTCCGTAGCCAAATGGCAAAACGGAACCCTTATGGATTCGTCATGTCTGTCTGTCTGTCCGTATGTCACAGCCACTTTTTTCCCCGAAACTATAAGAACTATATTGTTGAAACTTGGTAAGTAGATGTATTCTGTGAACCGCATTAAGATTTTCATACAAAAATAGAAAAAACAATGAATTTTAGGGGTTCCCCATACTTAGAACTTTTTTTTTATCAAATCGATACGTGTGGGGTATCTATGGATAGGTCTTCAAAAATGATATTGAGGTTTCTAATATGATTTTTTTCTAAACTTAGTTTGCGCGAGAGACACTTCCAAAGTGGTAAAATGTGTGTCCCCCCCCGCCTCCCCTGTAACTTCTAAAATAAGAGAATGATAAAACTAAAATATATGATGTACATTACCATGCAAACTTCACCGAAAATTGGTTTGAACGAGATCTAGTAAGTAGTTTTTTTTAATACGTCATAAATCGTAAACCAAAAATTGGAAGTGCCAAAGTGGTAAAATGTGTGTCCCCCCGATGTTGAGGTTTCTAATATCATTTTTTTCTAAACTGAATAGTTTGCGCGAGAGACACTTCCATAGTGGTAAAATGTGTGTCCCCCCCTGTAAGAGAATGATAAAACTAAAAAAAATATATGATGTACATTACTATGCAAACTTCCACCGAAAATTGGTTTGAACGATATCTAGTAAGTAGTTTTTTTTTAATACATCATAAATCGTAAACCGCAATTTACCTTTCATTCAATCAACTCAAATATAAAAATAAAAAACGACATTTAATTTCATAAATACAACAAACTACAAGAACTTTTTAACCGACTTCAAAAAAAGGAGGAGGTTCTCAATTCGTCGAAATCTTTTTTTTTAATGTATGTTCACCGATTACTCGAAGACGCCTGAACCGATTTGGATTTTTTTAAAAGGGTATTCACAGGTGGTCCCATATAAATTTTATCGAAATCAATTCAGCGGTTTTTGAGAAAATCAACAAAAAATAGCAAAATTGGAGTTGTTGCGATTGAAGCCTGTTGTTTTTAATGTATTCATCGTGGTCAATTATTATATTATGTTACTTGCTGCTCGGAACCTTTCATGGGCGAGTCCGACTCGCACTTGGCCGCTTTTTTAACGTGTTGTTAACAACCCATTACATCCCCACTGCATGGGCACGGGTCTCTTCCCATAACTCGGGAAGGTTTAGGCCATACTCCACACACGGGGGCCAAGTCCGGAAAACGTTTCAACGTGTTAGCGTTGTTAATTATTGGGTCTACCACCGATCTGTTAGGAACTTAGGATGTTTTTGTTTTAGGTACACACGATAGGATTTTATTTTGTAATCCATTACTTATGTCGCCATCTTTCGCCGAGTAGGTAACTTGACTTTTAAAGAAAGTTCCAGCGATAAAACTACATAATAACACTACTCAGTTTAATATTGTGTGCAGTTCTTATTTTATTTTATTTATTTTAGGAAGACTAACAGCTAAATGTTTACATTGGTAACAATACATATGTGTAGATACAATGCTATTAATACGAGTAAGTCTCCACCGATAGGTGAATTCGCCAGTTCTTGGAGGAATAAGCGCAGGAGACGCCTTGCGCTGATGTTTTTCGAGAATTTTTTTGCTATTTTTAACAGACTTCAAAAAAAAGGAGGAGGTTCTCAATTCGTCGGAATCTTTTTTTTTATGTATGTTCACCGATTACTCGAAGACGCCTGAACCGATTTGAAATATTTTTTTTTTGTTTAAAAGGGTTTTGTTTAAAATACTTCACAGGTGGTCCCATATAAATTTTATCGAAATCGATTCAGCGGTTTTTGAGAAAATCAACAAAAACTTATCAAAATTGGAGTTGTTGCGATTAAAGTCGGTTGTTTTTAACGTATTCAGCGTGGTCAATTATACCGGGGTCCATCTTCAGTTAGGGACTTTTGAGGATTTTTATTTAGGTTCTTGTCTTAGATTCTATGTCTGTGAATGCTGGTGTCCCTCAAGGCTGTGTGCTTTCGCCTACACTGTTCCTTCTGCATATCAATGATATGCTGCAAATCAGCAGCACTCATTGTTATGCGGATGACAGCACAGGTGATGCCTTTTATACCGGCCGTGCTAACATTTCTCGGGAAAACGTCATCGAGAGCCGAAACAAACTTGTGTCAGAAATTGAGGACTCTTTAAAGAAAGTCTCAGAATGGGGTCGGATTAACTTGGTCCAATTTAACCCCACTAACACACAGGTTTGCGCGTTCACTGCCAAGAAAATGCCATTTGTCGTATCACCTCGTTTTGAGGACACTCCCCTTAATGCCTCAGCTAGTATCGGAATCCTTGGTGTCGACATATCGAGTGAAGTCCAGTTCCGTGGTCATCTAGAGGGTAAGGCTAAATTAGCCTCGAAGAAGCTTGGTGTGCTCAATAGATCGAGACGGTATTTCACTGCGGCCCATCGCCTGCAACTTTATAAGGCGCAGGTTCGGCCTCACATGGAATACTGTTCTCATCTCTGGGCAGGGGCACCCCAGTACCAGCTTCTCCCTCTGGACCGTATTCAACGGAGAGCAACTCGAATCGTCGGCTGCCAGGATATCTCAGATCGGCTTGATTCCTTGGCGCTGCGTAGAGATGTAGCCTCGCTCTGCATTCTCTATCGCATGTACAATGGGGAGTGCTCCGAGGAATTGTTCGGATTGATCCCTGCCGCCTCTTTTCGCCATCGTTCTACGCGACAATATATTCATCCCCATCACATAGATGGTTGGCAGTCCACAACTGTGCGTTTCACTAGAAACTTTCTGCCTCGCACAACCAAACTATGGAATGAATTGTCGCCTGCGGTATTTCCGGACCGATACGACATTCAAACCTTCAAGAAAAGAGCGTACTCCCATATCAAAGGCCGGCAACGCACTTGTGACTCCTCTGGTGTTGCGGGTGTCTATGGGCGGCGGTAATCGCTTACCATCAGGTGATCCGTCTGCTCGTTTGCCACCTATGCCATAAAAAAAAAAAAAAAAAAAAAAAAAAAAGGTATGTCTTCGTCTCGCCGCGCTGGTTCGAGCGAAGCTCGATCTCCCAGGTACTAAATTATTAAGAGCTCATGATTTATTTGTATTTCGTTAAATATTTTATTAGTAAATAGATAGCTCGTCCATCAAGAGAACTGAATCTTGAAGGAGCGTGTATGCACATTATTATTTTATTGAACTTCAAGTTCAAAAATTTTCTCCCATTCATCGATACACGTCACATTTCAATAGCAAATGTAAGTTTGTAATCGCAGAAAAGTAATATAAATACAAAGTACTGATTTTCAGTTTTTTTTTACTTTTTTTGTAACACCTTGCTTTTTGCCAAATTTCATGATTATAGATCAACGGGTACTTCCCATTGAAGGTTTTGATTTATTTACATGTATCAGAAGTGAGGCATAAATAGCCATAATTTTTATGCATTGACTAGCTTGTTTTTTTTATTTGATAATATTATAATTGCCAGTTTATATCGCCACGCGTTCCCAAGAAAAATGGTCTTGACAAACAGACATACGAACGGCGAAGTAATAGTTTTTCCTTTTAAGATACGGAACCTGAAAAAGTACCAACTTAGTGGTTTTCATTTTTAATGTTATTGGATCATATTGTATTAGTAGAGAATTGTTACTGTTTATTCAATTAACGAATCAAAGGCAAACGGTGTCAATCTAGGTATGGTGCATAAACTGACCAGACTAGGATGTAAAGTGTTCTGAAACATTGCACACACATTAAGGGTTTTTTTTTATTATTTCAGAATATAATGGGGATCATTGGCTTTCACAAATTCGCCGAGAAAGTCTTCGAAGACCACACACTGAAAAATGATATGGTTGTCATCGACGCGCAAAACTTTTTCTACGACATTTATAAGGATAGTGGTCTACAGTTCGTTTTCGGATGCGAATGTGAGAAATACGCACAGCACCTAAGACATTACCTGAGCATGTTCAAAAAAGCCAACATAAAATGCTACTTCATCTTCAACGGAGGACGCGAGAATTTTGAAAGTATTGAGAAGAAAACATACGTCAGAGGTAAAGAATTTGTCGTCGGAGACGAGTCTGATTACATAGTAATGCCAATCGCTATGAAGAATGTCAACACACAGGTTTTGGACGAGATGGAATTCGACTACACCATTTGTGAATTCGAATCGAAGAAAGAATGCATTGCACTTGCTAAAACTCTTGATTGCGCTGTTATTAGCTACGATGTTGAGTTTTGTTTCGCCGGTATATCTTATATAGCATACCAGTCTCTCAAATTCAATGAAATCACAAAGGGAATTGAATGCAAACGTTTCGTTCTCACGAACTTTCTAAGAATTCATAATTTGACAGAAGATAAATTGTCCATATTCATAGCGCTGACTGAACGAAAACTGAGTCTAGAAAACTACACTGATGCTTTCAAGGCAACCCATAACATTCGGTCTTACGAAAACTTGTTAAAATGGCTAAGCCAACTAAGTATTCAATCAGCTTTATATATGATATCAATTTTCATGCCTTCGGAATTCAGAATGAAATTTCACCAAGCATTATTAGAAGCTAAAAAAATTGTGAATCCGAAAGTAACAGTAGGTGTATCCTCCTTGTATCTGAGGAACAGAGATACTTTTGAAGTGACGAAGAATGATCCCTTGTGGTTTGAGAAAGGGGTAGCTGCACACCACATAGCCAAACCGTATATCAATATGTATCACCATGGTAGTGTTTTGGGATCCTGGAGCATACAGGACAAAAAATCCGAGGATGCCATGTTGCTGTCCATTGAACTGATAATCTACGCCTACAACCTGATGACAAACTACAAATACACTGAAATAAAATTCGTAATCCATGATGAAGAACCGAAGGTCATAATGATCGAAGATTCCATACCGAAGCCAAATTATGAAGCCGAAGTCAGCGTATTCGAGAACGGCTGGCGTGAGATCAAATCGCTAGGACTGTTTGAGCATTTCCTGAAAAATGCCTTGGCAGGTTTCGATTACGGGACCCTTGAAAATTTGCCGGACGACGCTAGGCTGCTGATGATCGCAATGATCTATTTCACAGCTAAGAAATCAGAAGACACGACTAGTATTATTTACAGTAATCTGTTATCTTATATAGCTTTGAGTGTCGTCTCTGAAAATACTGACCGTAATAATAAAGTAAGAGACAGCGAGAATATTCTTGTGACGATAGATAAAAGTGACATATTTAAGGAAGATATTACTATGGCCTACAGTATATTGCAAGAATATTTCGCCCCGGTCACTGCAGCAGATGCAGGAAATATATTCGACAGAAAACTGAATCATGCTCTCATGGAATTTCAGCACTGCTTGGACAACTTGAATTACCTGAACAATCTTTGCGGTTCTCCATACAAACCAACCGTTTACAGCAAGACATTGAATGGAACTTTCGTCTATAAGATTTTGCATGGAATCACGAACGAAAATGGAGGCGATGGACTGTCATTCGTTACAACAAAGCTGAACTCTGCAAGTTCAGTGCTAGCTTTCTTCAATGGACTTGTAAACTTTTATTCGAATTCAATCAACGAAATGTGTACGTAATTAAGAAACGTTTAATTATGTTAGATTTAACTACATTATAAATATATTCTAATACATGTAGTTGGGACGATATGGGTTGTTAATAACATACTAAGTATTGGAGAGGCAACGTTCTTTCACTTATTGTTAAAATACATTAGGTGAAGGACTGTCGCGAATATCATGTGGGAGATTTTGGTATAGTTTCTTTACTCTTTGTGGGAGATAGTTCCACAGCCTCACTGCATGGACAGTGAATGAGCTGCCGTAGCGAGGTGACGAATGGATCTGTATTTTGAGTAGAAGTGACTTTGCTTTAGGACACGACTGTTCTCTAGGTACCACGAGCTCGAACCGCTCACGAATTTTTTTTTTTTGTAGGGGATAAGGAGTTAAAAAGATAATTTTAGAGGACAAACTGGATATAAAGATCCTTTCGGCAGCAGATAGGCATCTTTCAGTTTTATTTTTATAAGATCAATGATACGTATATAATTAGGTACTTCCTTAATTATTTTTATTATTAATTATTTTTATAAGAAATATTACTCATTGTAATTTAGTTAAGTTTACTTAATAAAATACTTTAGTATTTAGAAGTAGGTATAGCCTCTAATTTACTGTCAAAATCGAACTAAAATTATGTCTATCTAATGCCTTGAATTTACAACATTTGAAAAAGGACCCCAGTTTTTATGTTATTAAATACCCAAGTTTTTGATATTATTTTTGTTATTTAAATTAATATTCTCGATTTAATTACTATCTATTTGTAAGACTATAGGGTAAAAAGTCTACCCATCAGATCTAATACCCTTTTTTTATTAGTTGACACCTAACATATGCATAGTACAGTTTAATATAATACATATAATATACAGTATAATACAATATAATAGGAATATGAATATATATTTTTTCGAAAAATATAAAAAGGAAAATCAATTATTGCATTTTTTTACATAAACACTCATACAAACTAGGGGTTAATTTTAAAATATTTTCAATTATTTAACATTAAACGTCATATAACTGTATTAAATTTATGTAGTAGTCGTTTTTTCTATGGTGTATAATAGGACGTTTTTGTATGTAGTGTTTGGCATAGCATTGTTTAAAAAAGTGCGTTTGGTTAAGGGGTTACTCAGAATCAAGTATAGAATACAGGAAAAATATTGAAAAAGCTCGATCCACAATTTTTTTCAGTTTTCCATACAAATTCTTAATCCACTACTCAGATGGAACTGTGGAAAGAAAGAGCGGATTTTTACAATATTTTTCCTGTATTCTATACTTGATTCTGACTAACCCCTAAAAATTTCAAACGCACCTTTTTTAACACTCTCTATAGCTATTTTACAAACGACATAATTGGGTGCGATTGTCCTTAGTTTTCTCGTACCAACTACACTACACTACACTACACTACACTATCAGTTTCAACACTAGCAACGCAATATTATCATAATCAAATAACGTACATGGCTTAATTCTAATGATTCTAATGTTATTTTATCGTTTATGTGTCAATTATCTTGTGTAAACAGCGCAAACACGTTGAAATACCTATTATATGATTAACTCCATAGTAAATTTATATCAAATTGTGTTGTCGAACCAGTGTAAGCTGCAGCTGGTACGACAAACCTCTTCATCGAATGATCTTACGCACATTTTTCCTAGTATGCCTATAAAGAGTGATTTTAAATTAGTTCTTGATCCAGAGATGTGTATGTGCTAATAATAAAAACAACTTTCCCTAAAGAACCAATAGTCAAATCGCAAAGCATATTTTGGACTCTTCGCACTTTGGCCGGTCAGCTGATCGATTTGTATGGAGAGTCCAATTTTTTTGGAGATTTAACTATGGGTTCCTTAGGGAAAGTTGTTTTTATCATGAGCACATGCATAGCGTTTCATATCAAGAACTAATTTAAAGTCAACCTATATTTTTCTAGATATTTTCTTGCTCAAGATGAAATGTCTCCTTTTTTAACATACAGTAACGTATTTTAGTAAAACAGCGAATTCTACTATTTGGCTGCAACATAATATCGGTTACTTCCTCTTTGTCTTTTTAGGAGTTTTAATTAAAAAATAACAATGTATTGTAGTAGCAACCTTTGGTAGGAAGGTTTACTTTAATTTATTACCTTACTATAACTTAATATATTTTTTTATATTTTATTTTTTTACTCATAAAATGTAATTACAATTATAATCACTTATTATCTATATATCACTCATTTTTATTCACTTCTCGAATCACCGTACAAATTAATCACCTAATGAATGAGTAACTTAATTCAAATTGGTATAAATACCTTACTGTTTTAAAAAATATACAACTTAAACCATTTTTTTTTTTCATTAGAGGACCCCAGATACCGAGTCCTACACATATATGACACCTGTATACCAGTATACAGGGTTATTTTTGGATCCCTACCAAAACTTGACAGTAGCTCCTACTCATGAAATTGAGCAACTTTCCCCAATAACCAATGGTCAATTCGCAAAACAATTTTCCGCATCTCCATACAACGTAGGCCGATCATATGATCAAATTAGTATGAAAGGTTCAAATATTTTTTTTGCGAATTTACCATTCGTTCTTGGGAAAAGTTGTTCAGTTTCATGAAGAGATGCCACTGAGAAATTTTGGTGGAGATTCAAAAATAATATTACAATACTTTCAAACCGAATTCAATCGAAGTTTTATACGAATTCAGGAGAATACTCGCTCCTCAGACCCTGGGCGTGGTACGAAGCGTAAGTGCAGACCACCACGGATCGCCGTCACTATAGAACGTGGCTCAAACTCGATGGTCCGCGGCATTCCTGGCGCCAGCTCCACACGGTAACCCTTCAAGATGGTGATGAGGGAAGCCATCATTGACATCCGAGCGAACCGCATACCTGGAAGCGAGACATGGAACAATTAGAGAATATAAGGCTAATTTGGCCTCTCGCCAAATACAAAATTATAAACTTGATTGGACAGTTTGTATGGAGAAGCCGTTTTTTTTTTCGTTTCCTGAAAAAAAAACTTGTGGAAAGGTATTCAGTTTCGTCTACTGAGCAAGCCCTTAAAGTTTCCGGAAACCTGTCCCTTACATCCTGTATACTTATATTTTTTTACGTTTTATTAAAATAATGCTATTGTTTACAATTTTAGCTAATAAATGTTTCAAATAATGCTCAGTAGGGGTCTAACAATGGTGATCTAATGATATAACAAAAAACCTGCTGGCCCTTTTTTCTTTTGAGCAGTACATATACAGGGAGTAACAGAAGTGTGTGACAATACTTCAAGGTTGGCTTTTATCCATCAAACTGAACAACTTTTGTTCTACAACTTTGTTGAAATCGCAAAAAAATTGTTTGGACTTTTCATACAAACTTGGTTCGTCAGCTGATCGATTTGTATGAAAAGTCCAAAAAAAAATTGCGATTTAAACAAAGTTGTAGAACAAAAGTTGTTCAGTTTGATGGGTAAAAGCCAACCTTGAAGTATTGTCACACACTTCTGTTACACCCTGTATACATTCATAAGTACATGCACTCAAAAACATTACCTTCTGCTAGGTAGATAGGTAATTGTAGTCTGTACGTTTCCTTAATGCTAGTTCATTAGTATGGAACACATAACTGCAGTTAAATTGTACAATTTTAAGTAGGTATACGTAAATTTTGCTTGTAATCATGACTGTCTATTTTTAAACCAGCTTCATTAAGTACAGTTATTATTTATAACTCAGTCAGCAGGATACAATATACTTGGTTGAAAAAAAGACCACTCCTAGAAACTTGAACACTCATGAAACTGAATAACTGAACAACCCATACTGGATTCTCAAAAACTTTGGACTTACAATAATTGACCACGCTGAATACGTTAAAAACAACCGACTTCAATAGCAACAACTCCAATTTTGGTATGTTTTTGTTGATTTTCTCAAAAACCGCTGAATCGATTTCGATTAAATTTATATGGGACCACCTGTGAAGTATACCCTTTTAAACAAAAAAAGAATTTTCCAAATCGGTTCAGGCGTCTTTGAGTAATCGGTGAACATATATAAAAAAAAAGATTCCGACGAATTAAGAACCTCCTCCTTTTTTGAAGTCGGTTAAAAATGGTTTGTTGGCCGATCAATTTGTATGAAATGAAAAGCCTAAGTTCCATAGAAAAAGTTCAGTTTCCAACACGTAGATGATGGAATTGAAACTACTTTCGTTTAAAGAAATAACTATTTTACCTGTTGCTATTAAAATATTTTGTATTTTTTTTTTAATGAAATTTTATACGGTTGCTAAAAGGCTAACGGTCCACCTGGTGGAAAGTGGCGGTGTGTTGGTGGAATTTGCAATGAACTATCCGACTGATTTCGGTCATGGCGACCACTTCGACTTCTAGTCGACTTTTTGGCGCTGGTGCGCCCGGAAATGGCTAATATAGCCTTCGCGGCAAACCCCCGTGCACATTGGGGGCACGTAGATAATTTGGAATTTGCAATACCAGGGTCATAGATAAGGTTCATAGATAAGGTCATAGGTAAGGTTAATCTGCTTGGATTTGGAATACATGTAAAATTTTTCATTTTTGAAAAGGTAAGTACTATACTAGTATAAGTACTATATTGAAAAATGACGTTATCGTTCACAATTTTAAACATTTTAAAGGTTAAATTTTGTTTTTGACGTTCGTTTGATAAAAAATAACTTAAATGACCAAAACTAGTCGTATTTTAATCTGAAAGAAATACAACAGCAATACAGAAGAATAAGTCATGAATCAATTTTTTTTTCTTACCATAGCGTTACGTTTAAATACGTTTTATAGGTATCGAATGGAGCAAACTCTTCAAATAACGGCCCAAAAGCAAAGTACTCGTTATTACAATATTATATTTTAAATAAATCCTTCACACATTGATAAACTGTAGAAGTAATTATAATAGTAACACCTATGTCTAACTTTTTACTGTCAGTCAAAGAGCGAAAATAAATATTTATTTTGACTCACCTATGCAAATCCTAGGTCCTTCTCCGAACGGCATGTAGGTGTAAGGAATGATGTTGCGTTTCTCCTCGCCGTAGAACCTCTCTGGACGGAACTTCTCTGGCTCCGGGAAGTACTCGGCCTT
The DNA here is from genome assembly GCA_958295455.1 of Coleophora deauratella. Classification (NCBI taxonomy): domain Eukaryota; kingdom Metazoa; phylum Arthropoda; class Insecta; order Lepidoptera; family Coleophoridae; genus Coleophora; species Coleophora deauratella. Next base: position 2,388,983 of record OY282409.1, on the reverse strand, counting down.
GTGATGAATGTGGTACACTGGCAGGTGGACCCTGACGCCTTTCTTCAGCAGCACTCCCGAAGGCAAGGTGTAGTCTTCCACGACTTCCCTCGTAAGTAACGAGAGAACGGGGTAAAGGCGAAGAGTCTCGTCCACACATGCTTCTAAGAAAGGCAACTCTGATATACATTCGTATTCCAATTTATTCTTGTGACGCAGCATATACGCATCGACTTCATCCAAAACCCTTTTCTGAGCCTTTTCGTCCTTCGCCAACTCGTAAAGGGTTAAACTTATTGTTGTTGATGTGGTCTCGAAGCCAGCAGCGAAAAGTATTATGCATTGTGCCATAATGAAATCATCGTCAGCCTTAAAGCTCACCTTATCATTCATGCCTGTCTTCAAATTCTTTATGCTGTCACCAGTTATATAATTTTTATTTTTCAACGCCACCATCAGATCTACGAAGTCATTCCGGCTAGAAGCTTGGTAGTTCCTAGCTTCACAGACGGTTTTCATAAGCTTTTCGAAGAAACTCTCAACTTCCACTGGGAACAGTTTAAGCTGTAGCCCGTAAAATATTGCTGGCCAGATCGAACGAGCGATTCCCTTGAAGGCGCGGAACGTCGAAAAGTCAAATATCATGTCGGAAATTTTCTTGAAGCAGTTGCCTTCAGCTTTGGTCATCACATTTGTGTCTACACCAAATACACAGGATCCTATTACGTCCATGGTGAATCGTGCTACCAGGGATTTCACTTCCACCGACTCTGACTTTGATTCTTTGACTAGTAGATCTTGGAATTGATGGCCGCACTTTTCTATAAGGTGGAACATAATCTTCATCTTCGCTGATGAGAAGAGCGGAGTGGAGTTCTGTCGTAAGGCCCTCCAGCGATCGCCGTCAGATGCGAATAAGTTTAATGTTACTTTTTCTCTATGGGTGTAATTTGAGAGCTCTCGAGCGTTAAAGTAGTAGAAATCTTTCGTGGTGATCAGCTTGAGAAGTTCCGGGCTCTGAATCAAGAGAGCTGGTTCTGTGCCGTAGAAGGTACCAATGCATGGCTCATTTGGAAATTTCTTACAGATTTCCGCTGCATTCACACCGATAAACTTTTTCATCAGAATAAAGTCTTTGTAGTTACCGAAGAAGGGTAACGGTTCTAATTGTGGTACATTTTGTTTTTTCCAGTAATTATATTTACGCTTTGACAAATAATAAATTCCGTATAATATCAAGAAGATAAAAGTGAATATGTAAAACAGTGCCATCGCTACCGCTATGATTAGTTAACTGTCCGATGATTAGGCGCGACAGCCTTACTTATATGGTACACTCACACGTGTTACACAATTATCTACGTCTAGGAGATACGAGTATCTATGTACACTTCATAAGCCGGGAGTTGACACCAAAAAAATAAATTATAAAAAAAAGTATTTAATAAAAAACTATAGGTATTATTAAAATTGCAGAAGAATTACCCGCTTCGTTAAATGTATTTTGTTAAATTATCGTATATATTATAAGTAAGATATATTACAATACATAATTTAAGTTATTAGCGGAACTCAAGCCTACTAATCTCAAGAACATAATAAGTAGGCTTCTCCCTCTAAGGCTTGAACAGAATATCAGCGCTGTGGTTATAAGTTTTATAGCCACAGCCGTGGCCACAGCACTATGCTGAGTTTCAGGCCTTTTCGGCAACGTGTTTATATTATATTAAGTCTTTTGTTTTTTCTAGTTTTTAAGCTTAAGTTAAGTTAATTTATGTGCTAATTTATGTGCTTGTTGTCTTTGTTTTGTAATGTTGTTGCTGAATATTGTAATTTATAATTTTTATTTGTAATTTTTTGTTGACAATCTTTGTAATTTTTATTATTAACTTAATTTTAATATTTTACTTTGAAATCTGTATTATATTATTAATTTAATTTTACTTTCTGACAATCGTGTCACACTTAGACATTTTATTATTATATTTATTGTAATGTAAATATGAATTTGGTGACATGAAATAAATTATCTAATCTAACCTTTTTCTTTCTTTCTTTCTTTCTTTATAAGAGGAACGCTGGCTGCTAATTTCCACCTGCATAATAAAAACATGGAGGATGCAACAAAGAATTAAATAAATAAACCCAACGCTCATTTAATTGAGCAATTGCTATTTTAATAACAACATATAATAATTTTCGGAATGTAAACATCCTTATCCAAAAATCCAAAAAATAAATAGACAACAACAACATACAGACTCGGTGGCTCAGTGGTTAGCGCTCCTGACTACTGATCCGAGAGTCGTAGGTTCGATCCCCACCCAGGGAAAACATTTCTGTAATGAGCAGATTTGTTTGCTCTGTGTCTGGGTGTATTATAACCTATATATGTATGTATTTAAACGTATATGTGTATGTATATCAGTCTCTGGTTCCCATAATACAGGGTATCCTAGTTTGGGGCCAGATGACCGTGTGTGATTTGTCCCGGATTTGAATTTGAATTGAAATTATAGGATTTTTTTAACTTTAGTTCTTTAGGTACCAATATTGTGTCGGAAGCTTAGACCCTGATGATTAACTAAAAATTAATATTATTTATTTATAACTAGGTATCGGTAAGATTTCGGTGGCAGTGGCCGGCAAACTCCCTCAGAATCTCCGGAACACCACACCATTCGGCCAAAACTCCTTATGAGTGCATTATGAGTGCACCACTCGACTGCGACACACACTACCGCAAATGTTCAACTACGACAACACGCAACTGCAAAACATGGAACTGCGATAAAGTGCTACTTCGATACATCTTACTGCGAAACATACATCTGCGACAGATCCAATAAAACCTCTTTATAGTATTGCAGACTGTCTAAGATTTCAAAATTTTATTTGTAGTTAACAAAAAAAAACTTATATTTTTTTATTGTTCATTTAGTACTAGTACTTATACATTCCCTTTTTCATTTATCGTTGTTTGACAACTGTCTGAAGGAAAATAAAATAGATATATTTTTATTTAAAAAAAAATATGACTGAATAATGTTTTCTGATCTGTTTCTATCTGAGCTTCTATTGTTCTATTGCACAGATAACTAATTGTCCTAAAGAGTGTAGCGGAATAAGCATGGGCCAGATGCCCCTCGGGAAAGTTAGGTTGATATTTTTACCATGGCATCAGCTTCTCAAGAGAAACATTTCCCTAAGCTATCAAACCTCAGCACGCGCTAGTTTTTGAAATAAAAAAATTTAATTGATTTTTGAAAAAAATATTTTTTTCCCTTACAACATAATTTTTTTTTGTGATCTTTTTGCAAACGCTAGATACAACAAAGAAGTATTAAACAAAGTACTTTTTAGTGTTTGCAGTGATTTAAAAATTTTCAAAAATTAAAATGTCACGAATTCTGTGCGACACCCTCACGATATTTTTTTTATAAATTACTCTTAGTGTGCTCTATAACATATATTTTTTTCAAAATTTTAGTAAGGGTAGAACAGTGTTAGAAAAAATATTATTTCTCTCCAAATATGAATATTAGGGCAGCGAAGTGAGTAATACTGCTCTGATTTTTAAATGTAATTTTAATAATAATATATATATCAGTGGTTCCCAACCTTTTCTTGACCAGGGACCACTTTGATTTCTTTATTGTTAGCAGGGACCACATGTACAAAAAAAACTGAATCAATTCGAAAATAAACCTTAATCAAGAACTCAAGTCAAAGATAATCTAAAGATAAGATAATCTCCTAAGATTACCGAACTTTTAAAGAAGATACGAGATTTGAGAAATAACATTAGCCAATCTTCACGCAAATCATCACATAGGCGGTTATCACATTGCGCTGGAAACCGCTCCGGTGTGCGGCGCTGCGGTTTTTATTTCACCCGCTTACTTTCAATCGACACCTGGCCTTGTTTTTAATTGCCAACAAAGCAGAAAACCCTTGTTTGCATAAATAAGTAGTAGTGAGAAAGCCAAGGACAGCGCAAGGCGATTTCTCGAATTTTGGTTTAAGGAATTGCTTTTTTACACCAAAACTTCAATTCTAATGCGTCCTTAGAGTTTCTATATTTTTTTATTTAATTCAATGAGTTCTTCGTGGATTTCTTCTGTTACTTCACCAGCATCCGCGCTAAAAGAGTTGAGAATCAGTTTTTGATCAACTTTAGCTTCTGTTTCGGTATATTGTAGGAAGTAACTATTGAATTCATCAATCAACATTTATAGATGTTTTCTTGTATGTTTACCCTACTCGCGTAATACTTTTTGTCCTCCAAAAGTTTTTTTAATATCGTGAAAGCAGAATATTTGTTTTGAATCGTTTGCGGACCATATTTTGGCTCCTGCGGACCACTGGTGGTCCGCGGACCACTGGTTGGGAACCACTGATATATATAATACACCCAGACACAGAGCGAACAAGTCTGCTCATCACAGCAATGTTTGCCCTGGGTGCGGACGAACCCCCGACCCTCAAGATCAGTAGTCAGGAGCGCTCACCATTAAGTCACCGAACCAGTTTAAAAAAATTGTTTGATTACATTTGTTTCCTGTGAGTACCTAATCGTGCGCTCCAATACTCTGTGGCTCCAATACACGACACGGCCAGAACGTACGGCGGCGCGCGGCGGGGCGGGGCGGCGCGAGCGATAGATGTGGAACTTTCTTGACGCCAGCAGCGGTGAGATCGCTCGGTTTGCGGCGGGCGGTGTAGTGTGCGCGATGTCGATACTTCGACATTTTCACAGTTATTCTTACTAATAACCCTTATCACTGACTCAGTGATTTACACTCCAGACTATTGATCCGAGAGTGGTGGGCTCGATCCCAATCCCAATCCAGGGCAAATATTTCTGCGATGATTTATTTTTATTACTGGCTAAACAAGACCTACATCCATACTACAAACAAAACAAAAAGGCGATTTCGGCAACTACTGAAGAATTATGAAGATTAAAGTCGAAATCCGGAAGTGGAGACGATAACCGTGGGAGAGCCATGCTTCGGCACGAATGGGCCTGCTCGACCGGAGTGATACCACGGCCTCACAGTGAGTGAGGGCATCGGAGGCCCAACCTCCCCTCCCCCCAATTCCTCCCATCCCCCATCCCATTTCAAAGGTCGGCAACGCACTTGTCACTTTTCTGGTATTGCGGGTGTCTATGGGCGGCGGTAATCGCTTACCATCAGGTGATCCGTCTGCTAGTTTGCCACGTATCACATAAAAAAGCGGCCAAGTGCGAGTCGGACTCGCCCATGAAGGGTTCCGTTCCGTTCCGGTTTACGATTTCTAGCCAATTTAAAAAAACGACTTACTAGATCTCGTTCAAACCAATTTTCGGTGGAAGTTTGCATGGTAGTTTACATCATATATATTTTTTTTTAGTTTTATCATTCTCTTATTTAAGAAGTTAAGGGGGCGGGGGGACACACATTTTACCACTTTGGAAGTGTCTCTTGCGCAAACTATTCAGTTTAGAAAAAAGAAACATATTAGAAAACTCAATATCATTTTTGAAGACCTATCCATAGATACCCCACACGTATGGGTTTGATGAAAAAAATTTTTGAGTTTCAGTTCTAAGTATGGGGAACCCCCAAAATTTATTGTTTTTATTTTTATTTTTGTGTGAAAATCGTAATGCGGTTCACAGAATACATCTACTTACCAAGTTTCAACAGTATAGTTCTTATTAGTTTCGGAAAAAAGTGGCTGTGACATACGGATCTGATCTGAGGGTTGGGGGTTCGTCCGCACCCAGGGCAAACATTGCTGTGATGAGTAGATTTGTTCGCTCTGTGTCTGGGTGTATTATATCTATATTATTATTAAAATTACATTTAAAAATCAGAGCAGTATTACTCACTTCGCTGCTCTAATATTCATATATGGATAGAAATAATATTTTTTCTAACACTGTTCTACCCTTACTAAAATTTGGAAAAAAATATATGTTATAGAGCACAGTAAGAGTAATTTATAAAAAAAATATCGTGAGGGTGTCGCACAGAATTCGTGACATTTTAATTTTTGAAAATTTTTAAATTCGTGTATTTCGATATATAAATCACTGCGAACACTAAAAAGTACTTTGTTTAATACTTCTTTGTTGTATCTAGCGTTTGCAAAAAGAACACAAAAAAAAATTATGTTGTAAGGGAAAAAAATATTTTTTTCAAAAATCAATTAAAAAATTTTTTTTCAAAAACTAGCGCGTGCTGAGGTTTGATAGCTTAGGGAAATGTTTCTCTTGAGAAGCTGATGTCATGGTAAAAATATCAAACTAACTTTCCCGAGGGGCATCTGGCCCATGCTTATTCCGCTACACTCTTTTCACTTTTTTAATTTCTTGACCTGACTATAAATATGCATTTTGTTGAGTCATGCTTATACAGTAAGAAATGAACTCTGTCATTGCATTGAGAAGTTCAACACACCCACTTAATATACAGGCTGTTAAAAAATCCATACAAATGTCTCCATTCACTATTCTGTTCTTAGCATGGGAAACTGATAAGCGGACCAGACACTATCAGTAATAATGACAGTATTGTTACATCAGTATACTGACATTCCATCGTTTAGTATGCGTCAGACCATCATTCCAACCACGACACTGTCAGTACAATGTCAGTATATTGTCATTTCTTGAAAATACTGTCATTATTACTGATAGTGTCTGGTCCGCTAGAGATGGAGATTTGCAATATTTCTCAAGTATTCTATTTTTTATTCTGAGTAACCTTTAAAAAATTTAAACGTACTTTTTTAACAGCCTGTATAATATAATAACATGTAGTAAAAAAATAACACAAGTCACGATGATGAACCGAACATTGTAGTTAGGTACGATAAAAAGATAAGTTATTTAGTTTGCAATATTTATCTAATTAGCTTGTTTTTGTTATAATATTCTAGTTTGTTTAACATAACACTGTTACTCGTAACTTATTGATTGTATTTATCAAAATCAAATAAATGCGAAGTTCTCGAGTGGCGACCGCACACCGGAAGACGCAGTGTAGGCAGGACGCCGCGCCGCCTCGGTGGATCGATGACCTTGTGAAGGTTGTGGGACGCCGCTGGTTGTGGACGGTTGTGGGACGTTTTTCGGCTGATGAGGAAATTCGAAATAGCTGACAAAATGGATAAATGCTCACCAAATTGTGTTTCATAAAGTATTGTGGAAATGTGAGTTTTTTAATTTTTATTGTTAGCCATAAAAATAAACCGACCAAATATTTTAGATTATTGCTGTAAAGATGTTTCCAATATTTTATTGTAGGTATGACTTTCATTTTAAGTAATATTTTCGATGGAACTTTGCATGGTAATGTACATCATATATTTTTTTTGTTTAATCATTCTCTTATTTTAGAAGTTACAGGGGGAGGGACACATTTTACCACTTTGGAAGTGTCTCTCGCGCAAACTATTCAGTTTAGAAAAAAAATATATTAGAAACCTCAATATCATTTCTATCCATAGATACCCCACTCCATATGGGTTTGATGAAAAAAAAATTTTGAGTTCCAGTTCTAAGTATGGGGAACCCCAACATTTATTGTATTTTTTTTGTGTGAAAATTTTAATACAGTTCACAGAATACATCTACTTATCAAGTTTCAACAGTATAGTTCTAATAGTTTCGGAAAAAAGTGGCTTTGACATATGGACGGACAGACAGACAGACATGACGAATCCATAAGGGTTCCGCTTTTTGCCATTTGGCAACGGAACCCTAAAAAGTACTCCGTCACAGAGTACGGCCGTGACCGCAACCGAAAATGCAAGCAACGCAGCCGTCCGCGTATGTGCATAGAAGGTACATGTGAATGTACACTAGCCCACAGATATAATTATCTGAACCCCTAAGTTTTAAAACGTTATTTACATTTTGCTTTGAAACACCATCTATTTTCAACTGGTAGATGTCCTATCTGTATTCCATCCATTGTTAAATATACTTATAATATAACCCGATGGTTCTCGTTATGCTAAAGCTCAATCTTTCCTGATACGTGGTGTTATGGGGGGTTCAGATATGTTTGTGGCTGTCTGCACATGCGAGATGCGAGACAAGGACATCCGACCGACCGGCTTCCATACTGTATTACAAATATGATATTTAAGTACAGTGAAGACGCTTCAATTTCCATTGTCACATTGTAAAATGCACTTCGTCGAGGCCTGACGCGCATCGGCTAGTGTCAATTCTAACTAATTAATTTTGATTGACCTGCACTTTATCTAATCTCCGCCATGTTTCGCTTTGACGTTGTTTATCATTCATTCAGTTTAAACAAGATGTATGTTGTGCTCGCATGTGTTTCTCTTGTGTTATTTGTGATTTACTTGTCTCTAAAATGGCGGTACAGTTACTGGAGCAGAAGAAAGGTCCCGTTTTTAAAGCCTACACTTATCCTTGGTAACTATGGTGACGCTATTCTACTAAGAAAAACTCCTGGAGAAAACACGCAGAAAATATGCCAAGCGTTTCCAAATGCACCATATATTGGTGCGTTCTTTGGAACGGAACCGACCCTCATCGTTCAAGATCCTGAACTAATTAAGCTGATAACCACCAAGGATTTCCCTTACTTCAACGGCCGTGAGGTTTGCAAGTATACGAACAGGGAGGTGGCGACAGGAAACCTGTTTTTTACACACGGCGATAGATGGAAGGCTGTCAGGCATTTTATGACACCTCTTTTCACGACATCAAAGATCAAAAATATGTTCCCCTTAGTGGCGAAGTGCGCGCGCATGTTGGAAGATTTAATCGAACGGGAAATAAAGATTTCGGATGAATTCATAGTAAGGGATTTAATGGCAAGATACACTATAGACTGCACATGCTCCAACGGGTTCGGCGTTGATGCCAACACCTTGGCCGCTGACGTCGACATAAAAACAAACATATTCGGCAAAATGGGTGAGGCTTTGTTTGAAGCAACAACTAAAAGAGCGTTGGCTCACATGGCAAGATCTGTGTGGCCAGGTATTTTCTACGGTTTGGGTTGTAAAGTTTACCCAGATATCATTGGTACATTCTTTTCCAATCTCCTCACTGACGTTTTCAAGAACAGAAATAATGAACCTTCAGGAAGAAATGACTTTGTCGACGTGGTTTTGAATTTGAAGAAGAACGATCATATAACTTGCGATAGTGTGCTCCCGTCAGAGAAAGGGAAAAAAGTTACTATAAAGATTGACGAAGAATTTCTTGTGGCGCAGTGCATTGTCTTTTTTGCGGCTGGCTACGAAACTTCTTCTACCACGACCACCTTCACACTTCTGGAGTTGGCGAAGAACCAAGAGGCTCAGGAGTGCGCTATATCTGAAGTGGACGATTACTTGAAGCGCCACAATGGAAAAATAGAATATGACTGTGTAAACGAACTGACGTACCTGAACGCATGCGTCGATGAGACCTTACGCTACTATCCAGTTCTGAGCAACCTCACTAGAGAAGTTATGGAAAATTACAGGCTTCCTGATGGTTTACTGTTAGAGAAAGGTGTTCGCATTCACCTGCCTGTATACCATCTTCATCACCACCCAAAATATTTCCCTGAGCCAGAACTTTACCGACCAGAGAGATTTCTTCCTGAAGAAAAAGACAAGATCAAGCCTTACACGTATATGCCATTCGGGGAAGGCCCTAGGAATTGTATAGGTAAGCGTATTTCTTAGACTTCTTTTGCAACTTTTTATACATATCCTATGATGTAAACTTGTATACGGTGTGCTACTCATGAAACTTATTAATGATCCCACCTATAGTACCGAATTCCTAAAAGGACTTTTCATGCATATGGATCGGCCAGTCAGCTTCTTTTGTATGGAGAGAGAGTCCGAACATTCAGTATCGGTTCTTTGGGAAAAGTTCAGTTTCCGGGAGTACTATACCCCTTATAGTTATATAGTGACATCTATCGTGGCTTAACGAGTTCCATCTTGTGATAGCAGATGTCTGTTGAAACTACAAACAGATTTTTTCTATATTTTTCCTGTATTCTATACTTAATTCTGAATTTCTGAGAAACCCCTTAAAATTTCAAACGCACTTTTGTAACACCCTGTATGTGGTGTGTCCGGAGCATGACCGTGGAAGTGCGAAGATTACCGGTTGCTTCACTGGAACATCTGATCGTATCCACGCTCGAGGTTCTTGGGCACTGGAAGCTGTGAAAGTAATGCCCCTTATAGATAGATAGATTAAAGCATTTACATCTGTTGGTATAAATCTAAAATTTGGCTGTCTTGGGTTCTTACTTTGTGTGTGCCGATTCAGCAGTACCATATGGTCTCCAATTTTCAAATGGATAGGTTGTACGTTAGATTTAGTATTTTTTTCCATCTACGAAAGAAATTCTACGATTTTTTTCGCGTCTCCGTTGTGAAAATATCAGGGAAGGCCCGTGGTTCTGCTAAAACGTTTCTCATTAGCACATTGACTGCCGCTCTGTACTCTGGTTACGTCACGCGGGAGCCGATTTTAGAATTCGGCTAGCACCAAGCCCGCTCTGGGGCGGGGTCGGCCTCCCGTCGCGGTATCCCTTCCCCGCCTCGGAGCGGGATTGGCATTCAATGTGTTAAAAATGTCTTGGAGGGAGAATTTTGAACCCGACATTTCTTCTCACTTCGCAAACACTTCCCGAAACGGCGGGTATACGAGTTCCGAGTGGTAGGAACAAAGAGGTTTATATACAAGAGCCGCAATCACCTATAACGCTTCCATGACAACGTGGAGTAAAGTAACAAAAACTAGGACGTAGCTTTGAAACATGAACTTATGTGAAAGTGACACTATATTTGTCTGACTCTTACTAAGCGAATCTATACAACTAAACGTCAAGTAAGAAAAAGAGGGCTATATGTTTTCAATGACACTTGAACAATGTTGCCAGTAGTAGTATCATATTCCCCCAATGAATGAATGAACGAATGAATGATAGATCGATATTTTTGTAACTGTAATGTAACACCGAGTGGATAATATCGTATTATCTAATTACTAGTAATAATTTAAAAGCAAAAGTGAATAGGTGTAATGAAGCTTACAAAGGTTTTTAAATTAATAGAAACTTATAAAAATATTTATTCAGTCAGAGTGTATTAAAATGTTAGTGATAAAACAATAACAATTAATTGTAATTGGCAATTATTGGCATTTTAACAATTAATTGTAATGAGAGGTTTTTAAGAAAAAAAAGTTGCCGAATCTCTTCAATAGGTGGCGTTGATGGAAAGTTAGGTATTAAATTAAACAGCTGGCAACCCGTACTCGGCCTATATTTCCATGGGAACTTTGTATGGAGTACACAATTTTTTTACAAAGATGTGGGACAAAAGTTTTTCAGTTTGATAAATATTAAAGAATCTCTAAATCGCCCCTCAAAAAGTACCTAGTTCTAATTTTCTTAATACTCTGTATAAGCCTGCCGACCATTTTAATTGTATGAATATGTGCGTGTTGTATTTAATAATCTTCTTTAAATGTCCAATAAAGAATTGTAATTACCTATAAAAAGAATTACGTACAAACATGAAATCTCATAATTATTTACGACATTAACGCTCGACTTCGGTGCAGCGCCATCTATTTTCACTGTTGAAAATCACTAAATTGCTTGAAAATGAAAACCCCTTATTGTTACGTTTACTGAAATGATTTAACAATTACTATTTCAACTTTTTAGTCAAATACTTGTTAGTAAAACATTCAGATGTGACTTCCGAAACGGGTTGCCAACCCGTACTCGGCCTATATTTCCATGGGAACTTTGTATGGAGTACACAATTTTTTTACAAAGATGTGGGACAAAAGTTTTTCAGTTTGATAAATATTAAAGAATCTCTAAATCGCCCCTCAAAAAGTACCTAGTTCTAATTTTCTTAATACTCTGTATAAGGCTGCCGACCATTTTAATTGTATGAATATGTGCGTGTTGTATTTAATAATCTTCTTTAAATGTCCAATAAAGAATTGTAATTACCTATAAAAAGAATTACGTACAAACATGAAATCTCATAATTATTTACGACATTAACGCTCGACTTCGGTGCAGCGCCATCTATTTTCACTGTTGAAAATCACTAAATTGCTTGAAAATGAAAACCCCTTATTGTTACGTTTACTGAAATGATTTAACAATTACTATTTCAACTTTTTAGTCAAATACTTGTTAGTAAAACATTCAGATGTGACTTCCGAAAGACTTTTCTCGATAGCAGGATTAATAAAAACTGAAAAATGAAAGAAAACCTAAAGAGCTGTTTTTTTAATTTTTAATGTTAAACGACATAAATCATATAACTTTTAGGTTTGACAGGTCATTTTGTGTCGTGTTTGAGAACTCGTACTTTAATTTTTAATTGATAGTCTTTTAAAAATCCAGGAACTTTTATTAAAATTATCAGAACTCACTCGTAAATATTATCAGAACCAATTTTAAATTCAATTATTAGGTTGTTCCAAAATAAAACACTGAATATGGCTATTTCACAAAAAAGGACTCTCTTACATTTGAATTTACTGCATACGATGTCACCTTAGCGGATATTTATTTTTCGATAGCTTGTAAAAGAATCAGGCTTCTGAGCTACCGAAAAAAGGCAATAAAGTATTTTGAAAGTTTTAAGGCTAAGGATTTTCTTTCAAATTTTGCTAATATAAAATTATCGAAATGGCGTTTTCAGTATTTTATTTTGGAACAGCCGAATTGTAATTGTAATCGGCATTTACTTCAAGCAATAACTGTAATTAATATAAAATACGAGAATTTAGTTTTATCAACTATTGTATTTATTGTCACGAGCTTTCGCCCGCGACTTTTATTATTTATTACTATTTTTTTCTCCTCACGGGATCTTTGCGAATCCTAGTTTACGTTTTAAATTAATATAAAATACAAATATAGGGTAACATTTTTATTTATTGTTTCTTCTCTCTCTCTCTCTCTCTCTTATCGTTTATTTATAGTAGGTGTTAAAAAAGTGCGTTTTTGGGTTACTCAGAATCAAGTACAGAATACGGGAAAAAATATTGAATAAGTCCACAATATATTTTTTTCAGTTTCTAATACTGAATCTGAATAATTAATTAAGAATTTGTGTGGAAAACTACAAAAAAGTTGTATATTGGATTTTTTAAATATTTTTTCCTGTATTCTATACTTGATTCTGAATAACCCTTCAAAATTTCATGCGCGTTTTTTTAACACCCTGTATTTATTTTATACAAAAAATATACAGTTACAGTAATTGTACAATTTAAACAGTTATCGATAAACACACGTAATACGTCCTCATCATTCATTCATTTAAATTCCCCCAAATTAGGGTATTTAGTATTTTTATTTTTAAGCAACACTGAACGATGGAAAATGGCGACAATTTGTGATGAATTTTTACGAAGTTATTTTTATTCAAAATCTTAACAAAATACTTATTGACCTGTGAAATGTGATACCGGTGTTCTTGTTATCTCTGGCGGAATGAGATTTACACGATTTTACTACGCAATTCGGCATGTTTTTGTGTAACAAGGAGTGAGTACGGAGGACACGTTGTCGTGACCGTAGCTTGATACAGACTGAGTAACTCATAAGACTTTTAGCCATATATGCCGTTGGGGCATGTTTGCGATATAGAATAGTGTTCTGGAGATATGACATTTCACTGGGTAGGAACCTCTTATTAGGTAGATAAAAGAATGACGTTTGAAAAGTGTACACTGCTACCTACTTCGAATAAAATATTTTCATTTCATTTCATCACGTCAACGCTGCAGCAGCGCCACGTGATTTATCAAATATATGTACGAGTATATTAACTGATCACAGTACACAAAAGTTTAAAAACTTATAACTTTCCAGGTCTTCGCGTTGGAAAGATGCAAGTGCTACCAGGCCTCGTGACCGTGCTGAAGAAATACCGGGTCCAGCTGCCTGCTGGGACAAAAGGGAATTACCAGCTGGAGGCAAAAGCAATGGTCACTCAAGCCAAAGTTGATATACGTCTGAAGTTTGTGCCTAGGGAGAACTACACTATGTACAATATGGAATAGTGAAAAAGTCATTAAACAGAACTAAAATATAGTATGAGCTAAAAATTAAATCATTTTAATGTAGTTAGGCACATCACATATATACTTAATACTTAATTTGCACTCGATTTGCTTTGTTGATAATCGATGTAGAATACTTTAATTTTTAGGGTTCCGTAGCCAAATGGCAAAAAACGGAACCCTTATGGATTCGTCATATCTGTCTGTCTGTCTGTCTGTCTGTCTGTCCGTATGTCACAGCCACTTTTTTTCCGAAACTATAAGAACTATACTGTTGAAACTTGGTAAGTAGATGTATTTTGTGAACCGCATTAAGATTTTCACACAAAAATAGAAAAAAAACAACAAATTTTGGGGGCTCCCCATACTTAGAACTGAAACTCAAAAATTTTTTTTTCATCAAACCCATACGTGTGGGGTATCTATGGATAGGTCTTCAAAAATGATATTGAGGTTTCTAATATCATTTTCTTCTAAACTGAATAGTTTGCGCGAGAGACACTTCCAAAGTTGTAAAATGTGTGTGTCCCCCCCCCCCGTAACTTCTAAAATAAGAGAATGATAAAACTAAAAAAAAATATATGATGTACATTACCATGCAAACTTCCACCGAAAATTGGTTTGAACGATATCTAGTAAGTAGTTTTTTTTAATACGTCATAAATCGTAAACCGCAATTTACCTTTCATTCAAGTTACAACGAACTACAAAAACTTTTATATTATGTTACTTGCTGCTACGGAACCCTTCATGGGCGAGTCCGACTCGCACTTGGCCGCTTTTTTTTATTTGTAAGTTATGTAGTTCAGAAGCAAGTTTCTTGGAATTTATCACATAACATCGGGTGTTGCCAATTGTCTGTGACATTCATGTGATAAAGGCTTGTACTATACAGGTTTTAATAAAAAGGTGTGGTAATACTTCAAGGTGGGCTTCTGCTCATCAAACTGAACAACTTTTGTTCCACAACTTTGCAGAAATCGTAAAAAAATGTTGGACTTCTCATACAAATCAATTAATTAGCTTGCAAGCCAAGTTTGTATGGAAAGTCGATTTGTATTTCGATTTCTGAAAATTGTAGAACAAAAGTTGTTTAGTTTGAAGCCCACCTTGAAGTATTACCACACCTTTTTATTACATCCTGTATAGGCTGCTATCGCTAGATGGCAGTCGTTAAGCCATGTCGGAGGCCTTATAGGCGGCTTGAAAACTTCTGACACTGTGGTTGGCCACTAGCCCCCACAACCTCCACCAATCCGGACTTGCCCCCGTGTGTGGAGTATGGCCTAACCTTCCCGATGTATGGGAAGAGACCCGTGTCCCTGCAGTGGGGACGTAATGGGTTGTTAACGTATATATTTAAAAATGATTTTTAATAATAAAATAATAATGTAAGTATAACTGTTCACGTTCAGCACAAATGGCCACCCACCATTTTTTTATCCACAACTGATTTTCCCTTGGCTTCATCTCACTTGATAACTCGCTAGCCTTGCTTAAGTAAAACAGTTTAAACCGTCTGAAATAGACATTATAAGGCCAGGAATGATGTGGAGATGACGCCTATGTATTATTTTATTATACTTTGAAAATAACTGTATATTCAATGTCAATGGTGTCGATTCAGTATTTACGATTAAACTTATTCGACAGGACTTAACTTAATTTAAGCGTCCTTGTCTTTTCGATATAAAAATAAAAAGGCAGAACATTTAATTTTTATCATGTCTAATAAGTTTAATCGTGAAAACAGAATCAACACCAAAATCTCCTTAAAAACTTTGTAGGTTCTCGAATATGAAAGGTTACAATGAAGAATGTTAATGGGTCCGTTAAATCACTTGAAACTTTATGACCTTATAGCCTAAATGTCTAGAAATACACTTGTTTTTGTTTCATTTAAATCAAGCGAGTAGTTTTGAAGTTACGATAATTTTAGTTTCTTTTTTTTTTCAAATACTTCGCTCGGGCGCGCCAAGCGCGCGTGACGTCATACCACAACTCGCCGCTCTCACCGTACTGTGTTCTTCATACATTGCTATGGGATGGTCCCTACGTTCGCCCACAATAACATTTCTAACTGGTGTTTTTTTTTATATGAATCGGTGTTACAGTAGTGTTACAAGTATAATCGATGACAGTTTTAAAAGATTGAAAAATCGAATGATTCCTTAAATAGACGAGTTAAGCTACTATTTCTCAAATAACTCCGATTTCTTTACCGCGGCCGCCGAGACGCAATGATTAAAAATGCAAAAGTACTTACAACTTATTTTTTTCTTTCTTATCACAAATCTATTGATCCCTATAAGAACCTACATACCTATTTTTCATTACTAGTATTGAAAAATGTAGGTAATAATAATATTTATGAACTTGATATTTCGGAAATAAAGAGTGAGGGGCATGGTAAAGGTGATGGTGTCAAAATCACTTATGTCATCAACTGTAATATAATGACACAATAAAAACACTGAAGCGGTCATGGCTCAGCGCTGCTTACGTGGTCGCGTCGATCACGCAGGTTAACTGACTACAAACACGGTCACAGCTTGGATAGACTTGACTAGCAGTCCATCCAAGCTGCCTATAACGCCTCCGACATAGCTTGACGACTGCCATATAGTGATAGTTACTGATATTTAAGCCCATCCAAGTTGTGACCGTGTCTGTCGTCAGTTAACTTGCGTGATCGACGCGACCACATAAGCAGCGCTGAGCCATGACCGCTTCAGTGTCGTTATTGTGTCATTATATTACAGTTGATGACATAAGTGATTTTGACACCATCACCTTTACCATGCCCCTCACTCCTTATTTCCGAAAACTGGGCATAAAACTTAAACAAAGATATATACAGAAAATAGATCTTCGCTTATAAATTACAGGAAAATCTCTAAGAAGTTATCTATAAATCTTAAAATAAGTTGATAAAATTTAAAATATTGTTTGTTTGTAGGTGTGGACAAACCCCTCTGCGCGAGAGTCAGACTCGCACTTGTCCGGTTTTTATTTTTTATGTGTATCGGTTAACTCATATTTATTTTATTTTAGATTGGCTAGAAATAGCTACGGCGACGACGTTACTGTTTATGCAAAAGTTATAAGATGAGGAGAAGGTGATAGACACAACTTTTGGCTTTGGGTCTGGGTGGATCATACTTTTCATCCATTTCTGTTGACTTTAAGGTTCAAAAATATAACAGTAAAAAATAACTTTTCGGGTATATTGGTATTGGTAGTTGTATTTAAGCACTTTGACACGAGCACGATTTTCTAGTATTTGGATTCGTCATTTTTAAAATTTTCAACGCAAACTTCATACATACAGGTAGGGAGCAGTGCGCGCACTGAGCGACCGTTGTGGAGTGACGTCACAGCAGCGTACGGTGACCCCGCGGCACTTGCCTACCTAAATAATTCAGTATCTCGGAAACTATCAAACGTATCAAAAAAAATTTTTCACCATATTTTTTTATTTTTAATAGAGTATATTTTAAGATAAAAAACAAAAATTGGTGGTATTCTTCATTAAGAAATATTAAAATTTAAAAAACACGAATTACAATAACATAACCTTTTCTATTTTTTTTACAATTGTTAAGCTAACCCCTGTAACGTTACGAATCTCTTTGCGTGGTAGGTAGGTCCGACAAGGAGTCCGTACGCACACGGGTAGTTAGTACCCGAAAGCGGTAAAAGAGACCTGCCTATAATAAGTGTCTATGGTACGTTCCCAACTAGCAAAATTGTGATAAAAGATAACCTTTTACCACTAATTAGTGATATTAAAGTCATATACAGGGTGTAACAAAAAGGTGGGATGATACTTCAAGGGCGGCTTGTCACTTCGATTAAGAGCAGTAATACAGGCCGAGTGTGTGTGTGTGTGTGTGTGTGTGTGTGTGTGTGTGTTTGTGCGTGTGCGTGTGCGTGTGTTATTAAACTCTATTATTTATTAATCTTGAGTATTCTGGGGAATTGACGGTTTCCCGATGAGTACGGGTGGCAACTGCTAGAATGAAGAGTTGTCGGAAGGTGAGAACACTTGCATCAGAGTACAGGACGGTTGTAGGATACTGAAAGTGTTTCCTCAGCATTACTTTCAGCACTGCTATCTACGCTCTCTCTATTTCTATCATTGCTGTCACACCAGTGCCACCCCAGGCCAAGATACAGTACCGTAGCAAAGATTCTCCCAGGCAAGAATATACTAGTTTAAGTGTCTTCAGGTCTGTTTCGCAGCAGCTTCATTACATATATCACCTTTCTGACTTTTTGGGATAGGGCAGCGATATGTGCTTTGAATGAGAGCTTGTCATCAATAACAATGCCAAGGTATTTTATATTCTTGACTTGTTCTAGCGCGTCACAGGCACAGGTGATAGAGTGGCATGATGCGTGAAGTTTGATAACTAACTGGGTCTTTGGACGCGATGCTTCAGTTTTATGGAAACAGAGATATTTGGTTTTCTTAGGCGGAAAACACATTGAGGCGGAATCCGGACGGGAGCGCGGAGTAACGGAATTCGCGCGCGGCAGCGGTCCGCTCCACCGGACGGTTTCCGTCCGAATTTCGCCCGAAGCCGCGGTGCACGACGAAGGCGCGGATTCCGCGCCACCGGGCGGTTTCCGTCCGAATTTCGTCCGAAGCCGCGGTGCACGACGATTTTCGTCATGCGTTTATTTA
The DNA here is from genome assembly GCA_958295455.1 of Coleophora deauratella. Lineage (NCBI taxonomy): Eukaryota > Metazoa > Arthropoda > Insecta > Lepidoptera > Coleophoridae > Coleophora > Coleophora deauratella. The sequence continues at coordinate 2,370,228 of OY282409.1, read as the reverse complement.
ATATTCGAACGTGTATGTATGTAACAAAGATTGTTTTTGTTTGTAACAAGGATCATTTCGTGAACCCCTCACGCGACGCACCCCGCAACCCCGCGCCCTCCCCCCGTGTCGCACTCCCCCTTCCCCCGTGTCGCACTCCCCCTCCCCCCGCGCTGCAGCCCCTCCCCCCGCGCCCTGCAAGGCCCCTCACACCGTACCCCCTCCCCCCGCGATGCAACCCCTCCCCCGCGCCTCACAACACCCTCCCCCCACGCCCAAAAGGCCCCCCGCGCCGCACTCCCCCTTCCCTCCGCGCAGCACTCCTCCCCCCGCGCCGCAGCCCCTCCACCCGAACCCAGCAACACCCTCCCCGCGCGCCCCGCAAGGCCGCCCACGCTGCACCCCCCTCCCCCCGCACCTCACAACACCCTCCCTCCGCGCCGCACTCCCCCCTCGCTCCGCGCAGCATTCCCCCTCCCCCCGCGCCGCACTCCCCCTCCCCCGCGTCACAGCCCCTCCCCCCGCACCCCGCATCACCCTCCCCCCGCGCCCCGCAAGGCCCCTCGCGCCACCACCCCCGGCGCTCTGCACCCCCCGCGCTCTGCAACACCGCCACCCCCGCGCGCCGCACCCTTCTCCCCCGCGTCAGGCAACCCCCCCGCTCCCCGTTATGTTGCGAGACTCACGCTTTACCCTGCGAATAGCACCACCCAGGAGCGCGGATAAGATAAGATAAATATTCTTTATTGCACACCAATAGTACAGAGACATCAAAAAATATTTACAGACAGTGCAAAGGCGGCCTTATCGCTTTAAGCGATTTCTTCCAGGCAACCTTGGAAACTTATAGGATTGTATAGTTTTAAAAGCAAGTAACGGGTGGCTGAAATTATGGTTTTTATTTAGACATAATACATATAGGTATCAATAAATACATAAATAATATTATATTATATAAAATATATATTAGTACATATATAACGAATAAATAAATACATAAATAATATAAATAAAATATCAATATATAAGTATGAAGCCAAAGAAAAATGGTGCGAATCGCACCGCGTCTCCGCGCGGGAGCACGGATTCGTCGGCGAATCGCGCCTCCGGACGGAGAAGCGGTGTCAGTGTGTGGTACCCGGCGGTTTTTCCATACAAATCAACATTTTACAGTACAAAGTTTAAATCCGCACCACCGCCATTCGCCGCGGTGAGCGGAGCAGTGTGTTTTCCGCCTTAATGTTCAGCGTTAGTAGATTCGTGTCTAGCCAGTGTTTCAAGCCTGTTACTCCACATTCAGCTGCTTGTTGAGTATCTTGCCAGGATTTGCCATGGAAAATTGCCACGGTATCATCAGCGTAAGATATGATATCCACATTTGTAGAGACTGCTCTGATTATATCGTTCATGTAGAGAATAAACAAGGTAGGGCCCAGGACACTGCCCTGGGGCACTCCAAAGTTGACGGGAAGGTTACTACTGATATGTTCTGCTACTTTGACATACTGGCATCGATTTGTTAAGTAGCTTTGGAACCACTGTAGTGGTAAGCCTCTTACACCGTAACTCAAGTTTTCTTAATAGAAGGTGTGTAGATACGGTGTCAAAGGCCTTAGCGAGGTCGAGAAATATTCCGATGCATTTAAGTTGTCAACTTCAAGTCATGTAACCGCAACACCTTGGATCTTAGTTTGCCGAAAGCTGCCGCTGCCGCTCCGATTCGGTGATTTAACTCAGCTTCAAGGTCGCACTTTGATGTGATAGTGCTACCTAAGTAGTTGAACTTCTTCAACTGTTTGAGCAAGATTGTTACGGATAATGAGACATGGTGCTTTCAGTACGATTCTACTACTAAACGTCAGACCATGGAATGGGTAGGTAAGGGTGAAACGAAGCCGCTAAAAACTCAGTCAACGAAATCCCCTGTGAAAACCATGTTGATCACGTTTTTCGATGCTCAAGGCATTATTCACCGGGATATGTTACCGCCTGGGCAAAATGTGACTGGAGAGTTTTATAAAGAGTTCCTAACACGCTTATTGGCAGGAATTGAGCGGGTGCGGAAGGAAATGTTTATAGCAAATGATTGGTTTCTACTTCACGATAACGCCCCGAGTCACATGTCCATTATTGTTCGGAGTTTTCTGGCAAGTAAATCAATTAAAGTGATTGCTCATCCGCCATATTCACCTGACCTGGCTCTAGCAGACTTATTTCTTTTTCCTAAAATAAAACGTCCGTCAAATCAAATCCATCAATTGAAACCGTTGTGACGATGACTTTAAGCAATATTCGTGCGGATGAATTTCCGAAGGCGTTTCGTCATCAATACGAGCATTGTAAAGTGTATGTAGATAGAGGGAGGATATACGTTGAAAACGATTTACGATAACTTTGTTTGCCTTTATTTTAGAGCGTTGGTCCGGTTTCTTTTTGAACCGACTGTGTATAACAATATTGCAAGATTTCTTTCTCAATAGCTCAATAATACCAAAGTAAATTTTTAACTTAAATTGAAAAGATACTGTATAAAGTTAAAAAATAAGCCTTTTTGTAACGCAGCATTCTACAAGGACACGATTATTTTAAAGGGGGGAAAAGCTTCTTAAACAAAAACGTGCAATTTTTGAAATCGCGTGGCTGATTAAGCTGTTTAAAGTATTTTATTTAATCGAGGAGACCTTACCTTAGGTACATATATTTTTTTATAAAAAAACACGTAATATTTACGTATTATTTGATACAACTTAGTATGGACATTTCCAGGGTGTCCACTCAAAATTTTCAAAATACTTCCCTGACTTTTCCCTGACTTTCCCTGACCATTTTGTAAAACTTCCCTGACCCTTATTATATTTTGGAGGATTTTGTTTGACTGCTGGTTTGTTTTTTATTTTCATTTGGAGACGGATGGCGTAAAAATGGTTCGCAATCTACCTGACTTCACATCAGCTAAACGTGCTTTTAAAAATGGGGTTTTCATTGAATCTCTTAATTTTTTTTGATTATGGTTTTCTGGGACCGTGTCATCTATTAAAAATTTGCTCACCTTGTAAAAAAAAAATGTGCTTTTTCAAGACAAGGGTTATTTTCCAACCGTCTTACTGAGGTGAATTTCTGTGCTGTGGAAATGAAGAGCCTCCAGTGATAGCAATGTAAAGAGCTCAACGTGCTGGACTGTCTTATCTGTCTCGCGCATCCCCCTCAGACCACGCTTGGTGGACACTGAGCAAGGTTTTGTGTGTAATAGCTCGTACATAGATTTCAATACATCCTATACTATCGTCCATCGTATATGTAGACCACAGACTTCATTACTAAGTAGTTTTCGCTCCCTTCTACTCCACAGGTCATGTGCCAACATCCTGGAAAGTTGCAAATGTGCAACCAGTCTCCAGAAAGGGGGATAGAACTGACCCGTCGAATTACAGGCAAATAGCTATTATCTCTCTTCTTTCAAAGGTGATAGAACTTGTATAATCAATACACAGCTCCCAGCATATCTAGAAGAGCACGACCTTATCAATGACCGCCAATACGGGTTTCGTCATGGCCGGTCAGCTGGTGATCTTCTAATAGTATGCCTAAGACATCGCTGCCATTACCAAGCCACTGAAAGTCGAGCCTCCCGCATTGGTAGTCAGCCTGGATATAGCTAAGGCGTTCGAAAGGGTCTGGAATAAGGCACTTCTATCGAAATTACCAGCATACGACCTACCCGTGGGATTGTGCAATTGGATCGACAGCTTTCGGCTGGTCCTCTGACACTAAACACATTAACGCAGGAGAACCTTGTGTACGTACCTTGAGTACAGAAGTACTCTCGCCAATTCTATTCCTTCTGCATATGAATGAGCTACGTGGTCATCGGACGAAAATACGCGGTATTCAATGCTATGCGGATGACAGTACAAGTGACGCACAGTACACAAGCCGAGCAACATCCCACGGGCCGAGGTGTAGAGTCGTGCCAGGATTGTGTCTGAAGTCGAAGACTCTCTGGACCAAGTCTCCGAATGAGTGTAGACCAAACTTAGTCCGCTTTAATTCCACGACGTCTGCGCGTTCACCGCCAAAGTCCATTTAACAGTGGCGCCTAAGTTTGAAGGAACAAAACTTGCTGTTGCTACGAGTGTTCTAGGTGTCGACATTTCTAGCAACGTCCAATTTCGGGTTCACTTCGACCCTTGCAGCGAAAAAACCTGGAGTGCTCAATAGAGCAAAGCAGTATACTTCAGACCCAAACACCGACTGCAGCTATACAAAGCTCAAGTGAGGCCACATATGGAGTACTGCTAATATCAGTGGGCAGGAGCACCCAAGTATCAGCTGAATCCTCTCTACTCCACCCAGCGACGCGCGATCAGAATTTTCGACGACCCAAAGCTCATAAGCGGTCTAGAACCCCACAGTTTTTGGAGAGACTTCAGCTCTCTCCTAATGTTCTATCTGCCGCTTATAAAACGGCATGTGTTCTGAGGAAATGTTCGACATGATGCCTACGGCAGTTTTATCACCGCACCACTCGCCATCTAAAGCAAAATTAGAGGTGCTTCTTGCCTAGAATCCTCAAGCTGTGGAATGCGAAGTCATGATGTAGACCACTAATAACTTAAAGAAATATGTAACCAAAGTCTGGGTTAAATATCAGCAAAGACAAAGAGATATCAGATAAGATCATGGATGTTTCTCCCGTTAATGATCATTGGGAAAAACTCAAATATCCCTGATTTTTCCAGGTCGGCAGGTCATTTCCCTGACTTTCCCTGACCACCAAAAGCTTCCCTGACTTTTCCCTAACTTCCCTGACTTTTCCAGAAAGTGGACACCCTGATTTCACCATGACGAAATATACAATTATTTTTAATTTATTTTAGCCCAAATACCTAATTTTGATTGACCTGCAAGTTATCTAATCTCCGCCATGTTTCGCTTTGACGTTTTTAACCATTTATTCAGTTCAAGCAAGATGTATGTTGTGATCGCATGTGTTTCTCTTGCCTTATTTTTGCTTTACTTAACTCTAAAATGGCGGTACAGTTACTGGAGCAGAAGAAAGGTCCCGTTTCTAAAGCCTACACTTATCCTTGGTAACTATGGCGACGCTATTCTGCTAAGAAAAACTCCAGGAGAAAACACGCAGAAAATATGCCAAGCGTTTCCAAATGCGCCATATATTGGTGCGTTCTTTGGAACGGAACCGACCCTCATCGTTCAAGATCCTGAACTAATTAAGCTGATAACTACCAAGGATTTCCCTTACTTCAACGGCCGGGAGGTTTGCAAGTATACGAACAGGGAGGTCGCGACAGGAAACCTGTTTTTTACACACGGCGATAGATGGAAGGCTGTCAGGCATTTTATGACACCTCTTTTCACAACGTCAAAGATCAAAAATATGTTCCCTTTAGTGGCGAAGTGCGCGCGCATGTTGGAAGATTTAATCGAACGGGAAATAAAGATTTCGGATGAATTCATAGTAAGGGATTTAATGGCAAGGTACACTATAGACTGCACATGCTCCAACGGGTTCGGCGTTGATGCCAACACCCTGGCCGCTGACGTCGACATAAAAACAAACACGTTCTGCAAAATAGGTGAGACTTTTTTTGAAGCAACAACCAAAAGAGCGTTCGCTCACATGGTAAGATCTGTGTGGCCAGGTATTTTCTACGGTTTGGGTTGTAAAGTTTACCCAGATGTTATTGGAAAATTCTTTTCAAATCTCCTCACTGACGTTTTCAAGAACAGAAATAATGAACCTTCAGGAAGAAATGACTTTGTCGACGTGATATTGAATTTGAAGAAGAACGATTATGTAACTTGCGATAGTGTGCTCCCGTCAGCGAAAGGGCAAAAGGTTAGCATTAAGATTGACGAAGAATTTCTTGTGGCGCAGTGCATTGTCTTTTTTGCGGCTGGCTACGAAACTTCTTCTACCACGACTACCTTCACCCTTCTAGAGTTGGCGAAGAACCAAGAGACTCAGGAGCGCGCTATATCTGAAGTGGACGATTACTTGAAGCGCCACAATGGAAAAATAGAATATGACTGTGTAAACGAACTGACGTATCTGAACGCATGCGTTGATGAGACTTTACGCTACTATCCAGTTCTGGGCAACATCACTAGAGAAGTTATGGAAAATTACAGGCTTCCTGATGGTTTACTGTTAGAGAAAGGTGTTCGCATTCACCTGCCTATATACCATCTTCATCACCACCCGAAATATTTCCCTGAGCCAGAACTTTACCGACCGGAGAGATTCCTTCCTGAAGAAAAAGACAACATCAAGCCTTACACATATATGCCATTCGGGGAAGGCCCTAGGAATTGTATAGGTAAGATTTTATTTTTTAGTTATTTTTCTACTTTGTCATACATATCCTATTCAGCATAGGTAAAAATACCACTCTCAAAAACATTAACTACTCATGAAACTGAGCAACTTTTTCAATTTCTATTGAAATCGAAATCGCAAAAAGAATCAGCTAATTATGTATGATGAGAGCGCCCAATTTTTTTTTTTGAGAAATTAGTATCAATTCTTTGTGAAAAGTTGTATGTTTCCGGGTGTGGTTACACTGTATGTAATGCCTAGTTTACACGTAGTAAGTAGCGAAGTAATCAAGTTAATTTTAACTTAAAAATAAGTTAATTTTAAGTGGTTAAGCGTTTACACGTAATAAGTAGTAAGTAGATAAGTAGTAACTAAATTTTAACTTGTGTGTAGCGTTTTCACGTTAAAAATCTACACTTGCTTGCCATTTAGTAGCAGGCCACGCCCACCGGGGAGAGCGCGCGGTGCGGGTGGCGCGGCAACTTATTCGAAAAATAGATTCGATTCTATTCTACTTGTGCACTTGTCTACTAAATCGTTAACTTACTACTTATGACTTAATAGCTGATAAGTGACTGTTTACACACAGAAATTTACTTAACATTTAGTTAAAATTAACTTAATTACTTCACTACTTAATACGTGTAAACTACCCATTAGCGAGCGTCAGACATAAATAAACTACCGTCAGAAAGTTTGGAAGCATCAATTAATAAAATTAAGATAGCACAGATCTGTAGAAATAGTAACCTCAAACTAATAATACTAAATGAACTAGTAACCTTTGTCATGTATGATTATTGAATTTCGGAAAGAACCTTGCATGTGCTTCTTTTTCTGACGGCTAGTGCAGTTAAGAGGATAAAAATAAGCATGTGGAAATGGCAGTGGAGCTGACATGACAACCAATGGGAATTTGGGAGTGTAAGGCAGCCACCACCAGTTGGACTGATGTCTAGTCAGGACTGTAAAAAAGACTAGATTAACGAACCTACGTGTTGTCGATTGAAAAATCTTTAGACAACTAACATTGAACAGTGGACGTCTTTCGGCTGCTATGACGTTGATGTATGTAAGTTAGGTAACATTATCTTCAGGTCATGGCTTCACGTACCGTACGATGCTCGACCATCTCAGCTTTACGCGCCAATGATCTCATTTCACTAATATTATAAATGCGAAAGTTTGTTTGTTTGTTTACTTGTTTGTTTGTTCCACTCTCGCGCTGAAACTACTAACGGATTTAGATGAAATTTGGTAGGTAGATAGATAAAGCACTCGGCTAACACATAGGATACTTTTTATCCCGGAAAACTCGAGGGTTCCCACAGTTTTACTTTATCACTAGATGGCGCTGCCTTAACATTTTATTTCTCTCTGGACCCAATTCAGAAGTTCACGCAGATGAAAACGCGGGCGGAAGCTAGTATTAAATAAAATATCATTGTATCGCACTGTAAATCGGCCTCTGACCAACAGGTTCTGATTTAATCTTGGTTTGATTGTCGGTAGGGCATTTCCTGAGCCGGCCTGGCTAGCTACTACTATCTTATTTAAGTCTTGCCGCCAAACATCAATGTTTACAGCACTGATGTGTTCCGACATGAAGATAAGATCATTTCCCCATTGCGTTGGGGAATATTGGTAAGCCCGCTTCCATCTTGGGCATCATCATCACTTACCATCAGGTGAGATGATGCCAAGGGCTCACCAGTTGTTCCGATAAAATACAAGACCAACTTTGATACGGCGAACTAAAACCTTGTGATGTGTGCCGTTCGCTAGCGCCTTTGAGCTTTATCTGAGCAAATCAACAACTTAACAGGTCGCGCTTTAACAAAAAATCAATAAAAAAATTCGCACATGAATCTGAATCGGCTCCTCTTTTTTACGTGGTCTTTGCCTTTAGAGCCAAGGCGAAATTTTAATCTATACTAATCTATTGGTAACAACATTTTCACTTGCCTGTAATATGTGCCAATCATCCTGTGCACTAGGAAAGGTTACCGGTCGCTTCACTAGAAAATGATCGTATCCACGCTCGGGCTTCCTGGGCACTGGACGCTGATCAAGTAACGCCCCTGTGTCTGTAGTAATAATTCTGTTTGGTTGTCTTGTGTTCGGGAGAATATACACGGTACTTTGATTTATCAATAGGGTAAAGTGTAAAGTACACAAAAGTAAAAAGTTTCCATCTTTCCAGGTCTTCGCGTTGGAAAGATGCAAGTGCTACCAGGTCTCGTGACTGTGCTAAAGAAATACCGGGTCCAGCTGCCTGCTGGGACAACAGGGAATTATCAGCTGGAGGCAAAAGCAATGGTCACTCAAGCCAAAGTTGATATTCGTCTGAAATTTGTACCTAGGGAGAACTACACTATGTACAATATGTAATAGTGGAAAAATCATCCAAAAGGACTATAATATAATATAGTATGAGCTAAAAATTTAAATAGTTTTAATGTAGTTATATCACATTTATATACTTAATGCTTTTTAAATTTTGAATTGATTGAAACATAAATTTTGATTGAATTTATCACATAACATCGCGTGTTGCCAATTGTCTGTGATTTTCATGTGATAATGGCTTGCACAGGGTGTAAGGGACGGTAAGTCAAATACTGAAAGGGTGATTTGAGACCATGATTCTATATTGATATCCGGTGGAATTTGATATACATATGTATATATTTTTAAATTATTTTTATCAATAAAATAAAATATAAGTATCTGTTCGCTCCCGACTCGTGGTCCCACCACATTGTCCCACTGGTGGGTCGACGAGTAATTGACTGTTTACTCGTAGTCCCACCGATTCACTCTTGGCCAGTAATCGTTTCATTCAACACTAGCGGCCACTAGTTTTTTTTTTCCACTACTGGTAAGCCCGCATCATCTCCATCCTAGTAATATCCTCGTAAGGCCCAAGCTTTTAGGCAGGTAGTCATTGCGGCCCAACGACCTAAAAAAAATACCCTATCGCTTGAACTCAAATGTGGTTCATTCAGAAATGGAGCCAATATTCAAATCGTAATACGAGTTCGAAAATCTGTTCAAATTTTAGGTAGTTGTGACTAATTACTACTAAACTAGAAAAAAACGTAAGTCCAGCAGTGATGTCGAGATGAAGCCTACTTTTAAATACCTATTATTACACTTTTTAAAACAACTGTATATTCAATATCAAATTTAACTTTTTAGGTCCTCGAATATGAAAGGTAACAATAATAAACAAATATTAAAAGACGTGATATAACATTAACATTTTTATTTTTATTATTTTTACAATAATGGTTACATAGCTTAAACCCCAGTTGTTAAGTAAACAATTGTACGTAAGTATGTAGAATAAGACGAGACCGTGCCACTATCGGTTCAATCTTTCTTCTCAATTAGTAAACTTCATTAAAAACATTAACATTTTCTGTATATGAGAGTAGATACGTAATTCGTAGATTGGCAGCAGAGAAGAGGGTAGGAAACACAGCACATTAGTACTACCTCATATACAAACTGTTAAAAAAGTGCGTTTCAGATACAGGAAAAATATAGTTTAAAAAATCCGATCTTTAACTTTTCAGTTTCCCTTACTAAATCTGAATATTGAATCAAGGGTTTGTATGTTAACTGAAAAAAAATTGTACATCGGATTTTCTGTATATTTTTTCTGTATTCTATTCTTGACTTGACCCCTTCAAAAATCAAACGAATTTTTTTAACACCTGTATATTACAGGTGATTAGCTTAAGCTGCGTAACACACATAGACGCATGTATAAAAGTCATACGCTCCCGACTCGTGGTCCCACCGCATTGACCCACTGGTGGGTCGACGAGTAATTGACTGTTTACTCGTGGTCCCACCGATTCACTCTTGACTGTACTTGGAGGATATGAAACAATGATGTAGCAATATGGTATGTGGTATGTTACTGTCATAAAATAATATTTGTCCGGGGGTGGAAGACACAAGGATGTAACCCTTTCCTCTGATTGTAAAGGTCTCCTTCCAAAACCAGGTGAAATTAACCAGCCAAGTCTGTCCTTTTCACACGTCAACACGTGAGAGATTTACAATAGGTTATCCTGTTTTAGGGTAATAAACAATTACCCCTGTTTTCCCGTGGACCCACTAATTTGTCCCAATGGTGGGTCCACGAGGGAATCTTGTTTCTCGTAGTCCCACTCAGGGGCGCCAGGTTTTAGAAAACCTCGTGGGTGCCCACAGTGGCGGCGGCGGGCGCTGGCAAAATTTTTAAATGGTGCGATATCTAATGGTGGCACCCCTCCATATACGATACAAAAGTTATGTTTCTTCGGTGCATTTATTTGCTCGTAATTATGCTCTTATACAAAATATGTTACATTTAGACCAGTGTTTCTCAACATATGGGTCGCAACAATATTAAAAAGCAAATTTATATTAAAAAGTTAAGGCATATTTGATCTTCAAATTTCTTATGAGATACATTTTATATACTATCGCAAGTGTTTTGGAAGGATAACTAGTTTTTACTCGGATTACTGCGCCGCACCAGATTAAAATAACGTTTTCGAATATGTATATGAAAGAATTGTGTTAGTATATACCTTATGTTATCGCCTCCGTATTTATAGCCGGATTAGTAAATTTTGGAGTGAGATTTCTTTCGATTCGTCTTGACTCTTGATCCTCTTGAGTATGATATACATAATACATTTAATGTAAGCTGGTTTCCAATAAATCGATTCGGTCGGCGTGGTTCTTCTGAATGCTCCTAATCTTAGTGACTAAAGAAAGAAACTAAAGAAACTATACCATATGCAAGACACGCACTTGATCGGAACTGGTTTCTATAGTTAACTTGTTCTCTACGGCTAATAGTGCTCGAGAGCTCTAAAAAGTAGGTAGGTAGCTGCTATCTTATGCTTTCATTAGCAAAGACCCGTTACTTACTATTACATATCTAATCTGTGACCCTACAACCCTAGCCAGAACCTATATAGATATGTCAAGAAGGAAATACAAAGAAATCTGGAGTTATATCGCTACACAAGTGTAGCAAAAAGATGTAGCAATAATTAACCCTTTGACCGCCACATTCAGAGAAGGCCGACGACGGATTTTCGGTGCCAAATTAACCAGAATTTGAGATTTTCACACTTTTTCTTCGCACGATATATCGTAGCGTAGCGTGGCGTAAATGGAAACAGAAGTACCTCGGCACACATCTACAGTTCTCACTGCCTTGATCTCGTGATGGTCACGATCTCCCTCCGATCCCCAATCTCTGGGGCTACGACATAAAGAAGAAGAAGCGTGGCGGTCAATGGGTTAAAGGTAATCTTCTGAACAAATACTCAATACAACTTTGTCAAAAAAGGCAATAAAATTTTTGAACTTCCATAAACAAAGATCGGCTGAGTGTCGTGCTATTAAAAAAAGTTGTGTACCAAGTTTTCAGTTTAATAAGGAATAGTGCTATATCTTTTTGTTACAACCTCACTTCACCTAAGTATGTTTTTTTTTTCATAAATGTAGATATGGCCACATAAAACATTAACCTACGTATATAAATTAATTTATTGTCTGCAATAACGTTTTTATCTACGTGTCGCGTTGTTAGACATTTACAGTAATTTCGTGAAAATGCTAGGAATAAATTGTTTCAACATTATTCCTTGTTTTTTTTTTCATAAAATTAATGTATACGTATTAATTACAATATTATCGATAATTACTAATTATATTAAGTGACTTAATACAAAGATTTGCAAGCTTCAACTATAAATTTAATATTATCCTACAATTTTTTACCAGTTTGTTGTAGTTTGAACTAGCAATTTTATGCCAATTTTTACACGAGAATGTTTGAAATCGAGTCAAGTTCTATAATACTTGCAGGTTAACGTTCGGTTCTCAGATTTTGTCCGATGCATTTCGGACGGAAGTAAAAATATTTTTTAAGCACTTAACTGTAACTGGTTTTGTTTTAGTAACAGATAATCGTATCGTACATTCTATATAATAATTATATCGTTATTCATAATTTTGCAAATAATTGACTTTCAAACACTGTTTTATAATGTCATAAAACCAAAAGTGAAGAAGTCTTGATATTGTGCATACATCGTGAATTCTTAAGATACATTTGATAGTTAAGGTTTTTAGATACGAACTTTTCATTTATCGTGAAATTTAAAAAAAATGATATTCTTATACATTTGTTGCATAGTCAACGAAAATTTTTTTGAAGCATAATTTAAAACCAAGGTTACTCTACTAACTAAAATATCATACTTAAAAAATGATGACACAAAGTGTTTCGCTCTGTAGTTCGTTGTATAAAAAACTTAAAAAGGGAAAGAAATAAAAGAAAACAAATTGAAACAGTGTCTTTATTACATAAAATCTACCGATATAATATTCTAAAATTAACATCACAAATTCAATTTTCTATGATCACTGGACGAATAAAAAATAGGTACTAACGAAATTATTGAGTAAACAATTTAAATAAATTAAAAAAAAACAGATCCATCGTAAAATACTTAATGCTCAAAAACGCACTAACTGTGACAGAAAAGGACCGTACAAGTCACGTACAAGTCAAGTATTTCGTGTGGGATAAGCATGAGAAAATACCTTTTAATAAATATGATTAATTACCAAAAAAACTAGAAGGATTTTTGGATAATCTCAAAATGCACACAATTAACAAAAAAAATAACCCAATTAAGTTTTTACTACCTAATTAGGAACTACAGTGTCGGGCATAATTAAGATTATTAACACCTCCAGCTCTGCCATGTCAAAGTGTAAAACCGTATTTTCATGAAAAAAACTACCATAAAAAATCAATAACTTTTTGAATTTTTTTTTATACTCTTATACGTATGATACGATTTTATGCTCTACGCCGCAATGGAGATGTCAAATTCTGAGGTAGCAAAAAAAACTCCCAAGAATACAATAGAATAAATAATATTACCATAACACTTTATACTTATCACTTTAAAAATAATGAAATAAATATACAAATGAGATATAATACAAAATAAATAACAAAAATATAAAATAAATATCAAAAATGCATCGTTTTCAAAAATAAATAAAAATACTATACGAACTTTTTTCATCTGATTGCGATAACATTCTATTTTTATATATTTTATTGTCTCAAGCGTAAAAATAATAATTTACGAATCTGACTACATTCAAAGCGTAAACATACATACATACATATCCTTTGATCTCTTCCTTTTTAATAGACACAAGCATGACTCAGACTCCGTTTACTCTAGTACCATTTTTATTGGATTTTTAATATTATTTCTGTTTTATTCGATTTTTTTCACTATAATGAAATCGTAGTCCTGGAGCCTGTATGCAAATAGCAAACTGATACTTGCTTTATAGTAACGGTAGAACGGTTTTTCCCATGTGATATTAAATAGTTCGTATCTAAAGTTCTCATAATAACATCTATATTATCAATTACATAACATTCAGTTACTGTTTCTATTATATTAGCCCTAAGTTACACTACAATATTAAGCGTTCATAAAAATAAATAAATGTTGTGTGTGTAAATTAAAATACTGTAAAAATCAATAAACCAAAACATATCATTATAATAATAATATCATTCGCTGACGTGAAAGCTGAAAAGAAACGAACCTGGAACAGGCTTGTTGCGACTTGAGGAACAAATATTGCTCCTAAATAGGCGTTTCTCAAATTTACAATATTATTGATTTAGCAACAACATACCATTTTTCTTTAGATTGATTTTCCTAATTCATCGCACATAACTTATATTATAACAACAGGTTATTATATTGAATTTGAGTTACAAGTCACTACAAGATTTTAATCAGCCTATAAAAAGCCACATAAAAAAAAACTTAAAAAAATTCAACTAGAATTTTTCGACTCGCCTCACAGCCCAGAAAAAACTAACAAGGTATCAACTGTGCAACGAAAACCTGGGACTCACGCAACTACCGCCAAAACAAGGATGTTCTTGACCGTTTTTACAGTATTTTAAGCCTTAGTCTATGACTGAGCTTTTGTCTACGACAGTAAACGGTCGACCGCAAAATAATTGCACCACCAAGAAGTTTGGTAAACCACATACAAACTCCTTTGACACACTTTTCTTTAACAGAATACACATACAAATTCAAATCGTAGAACTCACAGTATTTACACGGGCATGTATTTTCCTTCTGGCTTGTAGAATAGCTGGCCGGAAAATGTTCGGCGTGCGATCTCTTTGAGTAGCAATCGCTTTTCTTTCTTGATCTTGGCGAGGAAGCCGCGGTTTTCGTTGGCTCGCCGCGATAGGTATGGCAACACTTCGTTAACGGGACCGTACGGGACGTATTTGTACGCTGAGTAGCCAGCTTGACCTGGTAAATAATACATTAGTATTATTAAGGGCGCAGAAAGGGAAATTAAATTTTAAGTATGAGCACTTTCAAATAAAACAAGGAGTGTTAAGCGTATACAAGGTGTATATTACGAGCAAGTGGGTCACCTGATGGTAAGTGATCACCACTGCCCATGACACCTGCAACCCCGGAGGGGATTGCAGATGCGTTGCCAACCTAGAGGGCTAAGATGAAATGCCTCTTGTGTATATAAACACAGCTTCCGGAAAATAAAATGATGAGTTCCTCTTATGAACTGAACAACTTTTTACAAGGAACCAATATTGAAATCTCAAAAAAAACAGAACTCTATAAAAAATTGGCCGATCGGCTTATATGAAAAGCCCAATTTTCTTTTACAAATTCAGTACAGGACTTTCGACACTCACCGAGATAACTATAGTTATCTCTGTCGCACTCACTGAGTGGAAAGGTCTTGTGATCGCGCATTCCAGCAGACCACCTTGACCTCAGGCTTGATGTTGAAGTACTTCCACAGATAAATAGACCATCTCCTATCCTACTCGGACTCGCTGAGGATACTATATCCGTCTCTGTCGCACTCACCGAGCGGGAAGGTGATGTGGTCGCAAATTTGTAGCAGCTGACCGAAGCAGACCAACTTGTTCTCAGGCTTGATGTTAAAGTACTTCCTCAGATTGATAGACCATCTCCTGTCCTCCTCACACTCACTGAGGACACTATATCCATCCCTGTCGCACTCACCGAGCGGGAAGGTGATGTGGTCGCACATGCCCAGGAGCTGACCGAAGCAGACCACCTTGTCCTCAGGCTTGATGTTGAACTGCTTCATCAGGTTGATGGAGTAGCGTACTGTGTCCTCGTTGTGGGAAGCCACCATTATACCGACGCGGCCTCGCATGTCTTTCTGCAATTTTGTAAAATTTTCATAAGTGGAAGGTTGCTGCCTCGCATGTCTTTCATGATTGCCACAACACAAGTGAAAGGTTTTAGAAGTGGAGGGAAGACTGGTTAAAAAAGTACAAATTATTTAATATTCACAATTATTTGGAGTGTAATTGATGAGGGAACCTATTGAATGTGGCTTACACTAACTAATCACACTGAACAAAACAAATGTTGTTCTACGACTTCACTGAAATTAAAAAAAAAAAAAAACATTTTTTCATACAGATTTCAATTTTTTTGCAATTTCCCCAACGACGCAGAACGAATGTTGTGCAGTGTGAAGAGTACAAGTCTAATTCTGAATAGTAAATCAAGAATTTGTACCCCTTAAAACAAACGCACTTTTTTAACATTCTGTATAATAGCTATGTACCTAATCGAAATATGTACTAGAAAGAATTAATCGTAATCAACAATGTGTCATACATACCTGAACGCGACTGAGCACCTCAGTGAGGCACCTGTGGTAGGACGCGGTGGTAGCCTCAAAGCTCTCGCACGTCGGGTCTTCGTAGCCCATGGCCGCCGCACGCGCGCGCTCCTGCGACAAAAAACAAAGCAAATTTGTTTAACACAAAAAAGAAAATTAGTTACATCAATCTTAAATCCTACACGTAACCACGGGTGCTAAGACAACATCGGGCAACCGCCGTCTATACCTTGTGGATAGCAAGGTTAGATTGTGCCATAAGAGAGAGAGAGAGACAGAGAGAGGGAGAGAGAGGGTAGCATAAATTTGTAGAGAAGTGCAAAAATTCTTGTTTCCGATTGTATGAGTCCTTAGGAAGTTTTCAGTTCCAAACGAAGAAGCCAGTAAGCGACAAGTAAGAAGAAATGATTAAAATGACAGCTGTAAGTATTTCAAATCAGAAACTAACATATGAGCTTAGATTTGCTGAAGTTTGAACTCTGCATAGATTTACAATAACTCAACAGTTGAAGACAGAGCGCATAGTGACTATACTATAATAAGCTTTTAGGTATTTTCCAGATCCTATACCAGGAGACGTCAACGATTGAGTAACATTCCGTGTTAACTAGTCACGTATTTTCAACTCAATAATATTCAAAGAGGAATCGTGAAGTATAAATAAAAAATTGCACCAAATAATATATCATACTTTGGTTGTTTAACATGAATAGGATGCTGAATGAAAACAGGTCAAGTTGGAAATTACTACACTGACAAACAAAAAACATTACTCTGATTATACTTCTTCTTATCGTCTGTAATTTAACCGCAGCTATCACAGAGGATAGACGGCAGTTGACTGGTGTTGCACCTAGCATCACCCGCGGTCACGTGCAGCATCGCGACCATCATACACATCTTGTAATCAGATGTGCAGGTTTCCTCACGATGTTTTCTTTCACCGTTAAAGCAATCG
Organism: Coleophora deauratella; assembly: GCA_958295455.1. Classification (NCBI taxonomy): domain Eukaryota; kingdom Metazoa; phylum Arthropoda; class Insecta; order Lepidoptera; family Coleophoridae; genus Coleophora; species Coleophora deauratella. The sequence continues at coordinate 2,353,177 of OY282409.1, read as the reverse complement.
GTATGAAAATGCACTCTAATTACGAATTATTTACTCTTTTATGGCGTCGGTGGCTCCGCGGGTAGTAACTCCGTCCTCCTAACCAAAGGTCTCGGGTTCAAATCCTGGCAAGTGCACTGCAATGAGTTTTTCGAAACTTACGTGCATTTTCATACCGACTGCTTTAACAATAAAGGAAAACATCTTGGGGAAACCTGCACATCTGATTTCTAGACGTGTATGATGGTCTCATTGCACACGTCCGTAGGTGAAATCTAAATTAGACCCTACACGTGACCGAGGGTGATGATAAGTGCAACACCAGGCAACCGTTGCCTATACATTGTGGATAGGACGGTGAAATTGTGCTACGATAATAAGCAGAAGATTATTTACTGACCTGTTCGAGGTAAGCGCCGCGCACCATTTTGGCGGCCCAGTGAAAGTTCTGTCGCTGCGCCTGTTCCAGGTCGGTCACGATCTCGTTGTATGTGTTCTTGAGGTAGGTCTGGTACGTGTTGAACACTAGGAATTTATCCTGGAAGGCGTGGACAGAAATTAGCAACTGATGTATGATCACAACAAAACGCGTAATCAGTGGATGTGGGCAGCGCAAGGCCGGTCGTCGTGGAAATCCTTGTGGGACGCCTTTGTCCACTAGTGGACGTATTTTGGTCGGTGATAAAATGTAAAGATGAGGCTACTCGAACATTAGCTTCAAAATGATCGATTGTCGTAGGTAATCAAATCTTTAACGTCGTCCTTCCAAAGCTATACAGGGTCTACTATAGAAAACGGATGCCGGTTTTGTCTCTCGTCATCATCATCATAATCAGCCGAAAGACGGCCACTGCTGGACAAAGGCCTCCCTTAAGGATTTCCACACCGACCGGTCCTGTGCGGCTTGCACCCAGCGGCTTCCCGCAACCTTCACCAGCACCGGTAGCATGACGACGTATCTCGCGCGCGACGCGAGTTTTATAAGTATTTGTTCCGTTCTAACGCTTAGCTAATGAAAGAGACAACTGAGCTGTTTTCTCGCGTTTGGCGCGACATCAGGTTTGTCTACGCCCTCATGCTACCCATGCAGGTCGTCGGTTGGTCTCTCAGTTTTGATTAATTAAACATCAGTTATAAGGGTATGTACGTATTAGGGTAGTTGTAGCAGTCAGGCATACCTTGTTGTACCGCCTCATCATCTCGAGGCAGATGCGGGAGATGGCCGGCTGGAAGTACGTCTGTTCCGCGTCGATCATTATTCGCACATCGACTTCGTTTGCAGCCTGCGTACAAGAAAGAAGTGTTCATAAAACGAAACGTTTTAAAAATGATTTTTTAGCAAGACCTTAAATAAAAACTACTTGTTTTCCTACTCACTGATGCAACTTAAACTGTCACCTGCAAGTATTCTATTTTCTCAGTAACAAGTCACAATTTTGCCATATCATTTTCTAGTATTGTAACGCCTCTCGTTGCATTAAGGTTTTCTACGAAATCAGCCTCCTTACTGAAGGAATCTATATATATATATACTCCCTTGCCGATTTCGGTTATGGTGACTACTGTTTGTCCGTGGTAGAGGGACTATGGTGATTTGCCCTATCGTGTGCCCTAATATGACTACAGTAGCCAACCTTGTTGCAAAACGTGCGCAAACATTGGCGACACGTGAGGACACCGTCAATATAATTATAAAAGATGGCCGCCGGTGGTCTGGCCTTAAGAGCATCACGTTTGTCGTCGAGATCCAATCTCCTCCGCTCTTCGAAGTCGCTCACTTTTTTCTGCACCAAGCGCCTCCACTCCGGTCGACAACTCGCTCTCTCCTCCCATTTTAGAGGGTCAACATCGCATCGCTTCATGTGTCTTTTCTGAACGTCCTTAAAGCGGAGGAACTGGCCACCTTGCTTCCGCTTGCCATCCTGGAGTTCAGAAAAGAAGATGCGTTTTGCCACTCTATCGTCTGACATCCGCAAGACATGGCCGCACCATCGGAGCTGCCGCCTCATCAGGTACGACTCTATGCCGTAGACATTCGCCCGTCGAAGCACATCGGTGTTTCTCACCCGATCCGACCATTTGATGTTGAGAATGTCACGTAGACATTTCAAGTGGAACCTGTCGAGCATGCGTATTTGTTTTCGATATAGTACCCAAGTCTCGCAGGAATACAGCAAATTCGGGAGGACGATCGCATTGTATATGGAGATTTTAGTTGTCAACTTCAAGTCATGTGACCGCAACACCTTGGATCTTAGTTTGCCGAAAGCTGCCGCTGCCGTTCCGATGCGGTGATTTAACTCAGCTTCAAGGTCGCACTTTGATGTGATAGTGCGAAGGAATCTATATTAATACTAATTCCATCTATATTAATACTTATTGCCTAATCTCCTTATAGCTCTGTCCAATCACTTGTTAACGCCGCTCTGTCATTTCCACCCAAAGATTTATCTTTCAGTTTTTAGTCTATACACCAGGTATCACATCTCCTTTCGTATTTCGCGGTATCTATATCACGTGGTCGAGCCAATTCCTCCTCATTTAACTAGTCATTATTGGCATACTAATATGCACATAATGTTATCTACTTGTGACAATCTTTCTCTTGTCACTGGATTATGCTCCAACCTCCTTACCTCAACAGTGACCAGTCTTTATTCTGCTTCTATATCTTTGCCAAAGATGACAATTACCTTGCTTTCATCTTTGTCTAGTTACTAGTTCACCTCTCTCATCTCATCGTTCATCTATACCACATTGTTCTTTACCTGTATTACGTGGTTGAGCCGCCGAAGCATGTTCCGGAACATAGCCTCCTCCTGTGTCGAAATCTGCGAGATCAGCCTCCTCATCTGGCCGGTTTTGGGGTCCGGTACGCGGAAGGTGTCCGACAGATTCATGTTCTCGTCCAGAATGTTCGACCACGGGAACAGGTGGACAATCCTGGAAGGGTGAATTTGTTTTTAGAATTACCAATGGTAGGAAAACCAATGCATCATATATTAGGATTATTTAATCTCTATTGTTAATGTTCTTAGTTGACCTATAGTAAATTATAAGAGTAGGTATAACAATCTATTTTATTTAAATGCTCTAAAACAAGTGAGTAAGTACGACAGTTTCGTTCTCGAAATGATTACGAAGTTTAAAACAATGTTTAAAGTTATGCAAAATGAAGACAAAATATTTACTTCAGACTTTTAAAGAACAAATTATTTAGAGAATAAAATTATGTAAAATACAGTCATATCTATTATGTCACTCACTAGCCAAACAAACTAACCTTATCCGATACAGGGTGACTAAATTATTTGATTTAAAGTCGGTAACAATAAGATATGATTTAGTATAAGAATATACAGAAATGCTCATAAGAACACACAAGGAAGGACACAATGGATAATAGCATCAAATAAGTATTAAGTGATGGTGATGAGTTATAGTTTGAAGATGAAAAATAAACTAATCGTGACTCTTTTTTATATAAGTCAGATAGACACAGAGGACATGAATTTAGAGCGTTTAAAGAACACACAAATACTATCGAACTAGTAGGAGGAGGGAACATACACGATAGTAGGGCTTGTAAAATTGATAATGACGATGACGATGAAAATAACAAAATATTTATGATCACGAATCAGATTTGACGACTGCTTAAAATTTGTGATAAACGGGATCAAATAGCTTGATTTCGATCGATCTAGCTTATTAGAAGTAAGTAGGTAGTAGCCACCGTTACGAGACAACGCTTACGATAAAAGGTGGCGCCACTGACCGGTCCCACGGGAATATGTGCATCGTACTGAAAATGACAATCAAAAAGACGATAGGATTCAAATAAACATAATTCAGTTTTATACTTACATTCTATACCTAAGCAATGGACAGTCTGTATTCAGGTTTTTTACTATAATCTGGACAATTCAACTAATAAAAAAAATTTCAAGACAAAATGTTGTTATGTATCGACCAAACTAAAAAGGTAGGTAGGTAAGAACTTCAATCCACATTTATCACTAGCTTAGACCAAGGAAATTAGACAGTTGTGGGTTAAAATTTTATGAGTACGTTAGTAGGTAGATGACAATTTTCCTTCACAAATCAAAACTGAAATTTAAGTGCGCCTAAGTGAGAGAAAACTAACCGAAAACTATATGTCTGGGAAAGATAAGATCATACTGCAAACATGGAGACCAATTTAGAATTAGTGTAGATCTCCACTCTACTGGTTCTTCTTCTTCTTTAAGTAGAAATAGGTGGGTACGAACATGTAGAAAAAGTTTGCTTAGGCATTCTTATAAGTCACATGCAGTCTGCTTTCAAAAATGGATTTAACGACTGCCATCTAGTCGCATTTGTTCCCGAAATAAAGACGTCCACGCAACGCACGTCATTGCGAGTACCTAAGAGTAACCAGTACCCACCTGTCTACACACAAATGTACAATATAATAATGAGTATGAATGTACGTAGTTTCATGTAGACAGAAATAGCTATGGTCGGCGCGTAGACTATTGTTGGCATGCCAGTAGTTGGCAGTCGGCAGCTAGCGATAAAATATTGTCTTCGAAATTCTCGCCTTTAATTGGTGAATCCTAGATTTTCCTTTATTATATAATGTATTTAAAAACAGTTATCTTTCCAATGTCAAAGAAGATGAATATTTTTATCGCTAGTGAAGTGCTCGTGATTTTGTCTTGTAGAATTTGTCGAATGTGAGGATTCAATTATTTTTTCCAAACAAAATTTAACACCCCTTTTCACTCGCTTTGATATCGATTTGATATTTGAAACCTTATTTCTTGGTGCTCCTCTACAGCCTTTAAAGATCATATGTCAAAAATTTCAAGTGGCTATCTAAAATAGAGTCCGACTACTACCTATTTTTTGGAGTATGGATGACATTGACAGGGGGCACTTTTGTCGCAAATCTGACATATCGTCCCTCGCACGACTGACTCTCCTATCTCATAACCTTGATTATTGGAGTTTGGACTTTATCTAATTGAAATAGGGTTGTTTTTAAAAACTTGCGAAAAATGAGATAGGTAGGAGAGTTAGTCGTGCGAGGGACGATATATTTCATACAAATAGTGTCATTTTTCAAGATGGTGGCGGCGTTAGTTCTGGCTTTTCATCACTCGCCAAAAGCTCGTAGTCGGACTGTACAAAAAAGATTGCACCTACTTGACGCACAAATGTTAAAACCGTAAATTGAGATTTAGTCGATTGAGATCGACTATTGTTTTACGGAAAACAAACAACGCAACTACCTTAGTATGTACTTAGAAACTTAACAGTTTTAATTTATAATAGTCAAAGTCAAAGTCAAAATATTTTTTATTTAAGTAGATGCTATACGCATACTTTTAAATCGTCTTTTTTTCTACCTAGTACAAAGTTCCTACCACTCGGAACTTGTACACTCAACGTTTCGGGAAGTGTTAGCGGAGCGAGAAGAAACGTCGAGCCCAAAAGAAACTCGCCCCAACACATTTTTTGAAATAAATACTTAATATCTATTACAATTGATGGCATTACGAAAGCTATGAGCTGGAAGATCTATACATGTCCATACATCATTGTCATTAACATAGTCTTGGGTTTTATAATATCCTCTTGAACACAGGCATTTCTTTACATAAGTCTTAAACTTATTTTCGGATAAACTAATTACATTTTCAGGTATTTTATTGTAGAATTTTATACACTGCCCCATGAACGACTTCTTTACCTTACTCAGTCTCGAATAAGCAACTTCGATATTATTTCTCTTTCTAAGATTAAAATTATGCCTGTCACTGTTTTTTGGAATTAAATCTAAATTCTTACGAACATACATGATGTTTTCATATATGAATTGACTGGCAACAGTTAAAATATTTATTTCTTTAAACTTGTTCCTCAATGACTCTCGAGATCGTATCTGATAGATAGCGCGAATGGCTCTTTTTTGCAGTATGAAAATAGTTTCTATGTCAGCCGCATGTCCCATACTATGAAATACTATGAAACTAGCTAAAATACACTAGTCTTGCAGTATCTACATCTGTTAGTTGCCTTATTTTCTTGACGGCGTAGGCAGCTGAACTAAGCTTTCCTGCTAAGGTTTCTATATGTGGCCCCCATTGTAAGGAAGCATCTAAAGTAATACCAAGAAAAACAGTGCTATTTACGAACTCTAAAATATTACTATCTAATATTACCGTAAAACCGTCTAACTTTGCCCGCTTTTTCACAATTTTGTTGATTTTTTCAAAAATTATCTGTCATAAGCATTACTTTTTAATTTCTAAGGATGATCTATGGGATCATGGAATTGGGTTAAAGTTGTATATTCAGTCATATTTAAATGCGATTCCAAGCAATTCAATATTTCACATACTTTTTTTTATCGAAATCAATAACATTAATAAAGATAACATATAACAGCCGTATTTCAGTAGCATAAAATAACTCACGTTGGCGCATAAATTAACTATAAATACTGCCAGCTTCTATCATCTTGTTTTATTACAGGTTGTCAAAATAAGATCTGACCAAATAATCCAAGGTGACTCCGTGGTACATATTATAGTCTTATAACTTTGTCATAACATATCATACATACATACTTTAAAAATTATGAATACTATGTACCTATTTTAATTTTCCCATAATACTAAACATTAAAAAATCGTTTGTCTAGACTTATAATTATGGAAAAAAGAAAGTGACAACCCTTGTACATTTTTTCGCGCGGGCAAAATTGACCGCTCGAAGGCAAAGTTTTCGCGGCTTAATTTGCCCATCGTCATAATTCTCAATTTAAGCTACTTACGGCACAAAATACTATGGAGAAATGATCTACAAACCTTTGTCTACATCGTGTTACAAGAAAAACTCACATTTGAATTCATCATCGATTATTTATACACAAAACACTGAAAGTATATTGACCCGCAATAAACCATTAGTGCACTTTGACAGGTACTGACAAGTAAATGAGTGAAATTAGAGTCCAATGCAATTCACGCTGTTGCCATAAATATAATCTATTTTCTGCTAAATCAAACAAACTCAACTGAAATTGGATATTTTTTTCTTTTTTTAAGGTTGATCTTAGATTAGACTAAATGGGCAAAATATCCGTTTAAGGTAAAGTTAGACGGTTTGACGGTACACTACCGTGAGTTTGCTTGACATTTGGTAATCTGAATTTTATTACTTTTGTCTTTGTGGCATTTAATAGCAAGTTATTAACAGTAAACCATTTATGTATCTCTGAAAGTGTGTTGTTTACATACAATACATAGTGTAACTATGTACAAAGAAGTACAAAGTAAAATTAATTTTTTTATTTTTCTATTTTAAATTTGCGGGTGGTAGGACCTTGTGCGAGGTCCGTCCGGATCGCTACCACCATCTTACTCGCTAATCCTGCCGCTAAGCAGCAGTGCTTGCACTGTTGTGTTCCGGTGTGGAGAGTAAGACAGCCGAGGAAATTACAGGCACAAGAGGCATTTCATCTTAGCCCTCTAGGTTGGCAACGCATCTGCAATCTCCTCCGGGGTTGCAGGTGTCTATGGGCAGTGGTGATCGCTTACCATCAGGTGACCCACTTGCTCGTTTGCCTTCCTTATCACATAAAAAAAAAAAAAAAAAAAAAAAACGCCATAGAACAAAAGTTCATCAGTTTAAAGTGAATCCCTAGTTAGTATAGGTGGGGAGTGGGCAACACTGCCCTCATAAGGAAGAAGGCCGCAAAGTATATGAAAAGCAGAACACCCATCCACTAGAAATGAAATACAAAGTCGAAGGTTTCTGCCGATCATATGCAAAAACAGTGCCTATTGTAGCTGCTACGCTTCCTCAGGTGATGAAAGATGGGTCCAATTTAGTTAAATATCATGTAAACATTTATTATTTATATAATTACATAATTTAGGTAAAGAATTGCATAACGAAACGCATTAGTATATAATAAATAGGGTAAACTTCAATCCTTATCACGGATAAATCAATATTACCTAGGTCCCACCAAAAAACAAATCTAACCTCAAATCTAGAACACATTCGGGTGCATTTCCAGTTCTAGCTAGGCTCACGTGAGACGGGTTAAAAATCGACCATAATGAAAACCAACTTCCCAGAACTACGTTACGTCACAAATCCGTCGTCTGCTCACTGGCTACCATCCAGACAGCTGATCGGAGATGTACCATCAATAAAAACTCGTCAGCCACCCACATTTCGACACTATCGCCATGCAATAAAGTTCAAAATTAGCAACGAACGTGTGTTCGCCGATAGTACTTATTAAACAACAGACCAATGACCTATTACTTAGTAAAGATATGGCGACGTAACCATCAAAGAAGGTATCATTGTGATGGAGTCATTTGAAGCCTGTCTAAAACACGAATAAATAATAATAATAATAATAATAAATAAATATCCGGGACAAATCACACACGGTCATCTGGCCCCAAACTAGGATTCCCTGTATTATGGGAACCGGAGACCGATATACATACACATATACGTTTTAAATACATACATATATAGATATAATACACCCAGACACAGAGCAAACAAATCTACTCATCACACAAATGTTTGCTCTGGGTGGGAATCGAACCCACGACTCTCGGATCAGTAGTCAGGATCACTAACCACTGAGCTACCGAGCCAATCAAACGAAGAATACAGTTAATGGCAATAAATCAATTAGGTTGCTACTAGCTAATTTTAGTAGCAAAATCAAATGATTTATTTTTTCGAACTAGGTAGGTAAGTAGCAACTGTACATTTTTTGAAAGTCATTATTAGTCTACCTGATAAAAAGTTTTTACCACTTGTTATAGTCAACGTTTCGGAGTGTTTGCAGGGTGACAAAAAACGTCGGACCCGAAAGAAACTTTCTCAAACGAAAGAATAAGGTTCAATTAGCTCATTTTCATTTCGATATAGCGGTCACTTCCGTCACTCCTGCGCCCTGGCATTACAAAGAAGCCCAACCAAATAGTTTTCTCATATTAGTGCCCCCTATCTATCTATCTCTATAATAGTAATGGCCCTGTCCGTAGGTAAAGGTCTTTCCAACGGACAGCCAATCTGATTCACTATCGCCTCTTAACACAATAAGTTTTGGCAGTGCATTGCCCCGTGACAGATCATGATATAATACGTATATTATTATTTATTTGAGATGAAATTAAGAGTGATGACTAGTCCTGTTGGAATTTGGCAGTCAGATGGTGTTCTATTTTGGATGCAGGTTAATGCAATTAAACATCTTACTTAACCGCTTTTAACCGCCTCCGTGGTGTAATGGCTACGCGACTCGCTGTCATATCAGGAAGTCGCAGGTTTGACTGCCGGGGAAGTCCAACTTTGTAGAACTCGGTTTGGTTGGTGGTAGGACTGGTAGGGCATTTCCTAAGTCCGCTAGCAAGACGCCAACTTATCTAAGTTTTGCTGCCAAACATGAATGTTAACAGCATTGATGTATTCCGGTCAGGTGGGGTGATAATATGCCTAAGGCTAACTAATCGTAGATTTTACGACTTATCGGCTTAGTATGTGAAGTTTATCGAACCCGTGACCTCATGATGGCCCCTAGACCACGGAGGCGGTTAAAAAGATATAATCATAATTATGATTACATATAAACTCACCCCTTATTGTCGGAGGTGAACTTTTTGATGAACGCCTGGACCTCGGGCTTGTCCTTGTGCTCCCCGAAGTACCGCTGGAAGTCCTCGATCGTCTTGTGGTGCGTGAGCACGTTGCCGGTGCCGCCGTCGATCTGCTGCATGTAGTTGCGCGCGCGCATTATCACTTCGGACAGTTGGAGCTGCAACAAGATTGAGGTTTATAGGGTATTTAATATTACTAAAAAAGTTAACTAGGTTACATAGGGCAGCGGTTCCCAAATGGTGGGCCGCGGAACCCTAGGGTTCCGTGGGAGGGTCGCAGGGGTTCCGAGAGTTAGGCCTTATTGTCAGTTCAGTATAGTAGGTACTAATCTGTGCAACACATAGTGCATTCCTACTCTTTCGCGCATACGGTACAAACATAGCGCGCACAATAATTTCAATCATTGAATAAGTTTTGGATGGGACTTAAAGATGAATATTCCCTTTGGTGAGGTAGGGTTCCGCCGAAAATTTGTAGGTCAGTTAGGGTTCCACAGCAAAAAAAAATTGGGAACCGCTGACATAGGGTATACTAGGGTATACATTGTATAATTATGACAGTACAATGTGTAAAAATGCCACTTTCGGAAACTCTGACAGAGTGTTGTAGGTTGTAGGTAACTACATTCAATTTAAGGAACCTTTACTGATTTTGTAAAAATAAATTTTGAACTTTTCATCAAGTTGTTTCAGAATTCTTTTTTGATAATTCAGTATGGGTTTCTTTAGGAAAAGTTGTTCAGTACATACTCATGTAACTCGTGTACCTAAACTTACTCGTAAACCATGCTTTCCGAGTGAAAACCCTTTTCGAGTACCTACTTAAGTTTCTGGTAGTATTTTACAACTTGTATTTTTTTTAATAATGTACTTCTGCATAATATTATAATTTATTCATTTGTAAAAGATAAAACTAATTAGGTTAAAATTAAACAATGTACACATTAATGGGCTTGAACTACCTAGGATAAACCTTTTTTTTTATAACCTGTATCTTAGGCAACGAAATTCTTACATACCTATACATAATACATAATACCTATACATATTACTTTAGTAAGACATCACGTAATTAGTATTTTATTTCTATTTATTCACTGTATTTGATTATTATTTTGACATTCATTCAATATGTAAATTGCATTATTTTTTATATCATTGTATTTTTAATTTCATTATTTTGACATTTAATGTAAATTGTATAATGTTTACTTAATTGTATTTTTATTTTATTATTTATGACATTCATATGAAAATTGTAAAATGACGTGTAAAATTTCTTTACCAATAAAATGATTATGATTATGATTATGATTACTTATGAGCAAAATACAAAAAATAAATAAATACGAAATGTATTGACAATAACACACATACAGGGTGTAACAGAAAGGTGTGATAATACTTCAAGGTGGGCTTTTACCCATCAAATTGAACAACTTTTGTTCTACAACTTTGTTCAAATCGCAAAAATTTTTTTGGACTTTTCATACAAATCGATCAGTTGGCGAACCAAGTTTGTATGAAAAGTCCGAAAATTTCTTTGCGATTTCAACAAAGTTGTATAACAAAAGTTGTTCAGTTTGATGAGTAGAAGCCCACCTTGAAGTATTTGCATCTTTCTGTTACACTCTGTATAGTTACCTCCACCAAGAACCCACTAGGCAGGTACTTATTAACTTTACCGCAACACGTCTAACTATGTGGGTATTAGAGCTCGTTAAAATCTAGTCTGAATATTTTTTTATAAACTAACCGGGTTTTTTATACCTGTAATAGGTATTAACGTCGGTACCGTCTTACTTTTTTGAAAAACTAAACTAAACTGAAACTAATTCATCAACAGCTTAGTAGTGGAAAAAAAGTATCAGTCATATTTCCATATGATAAATTCTTGCGGTAACCACTTCGGTCATTAGTCTATTATTGTAAATAAAACAGAAAATTTGAAATTGATTGAATATTACAATAAATACTAGTGATGAAACAATTACAATTGCAATTACAATTAATTGTAATTGCCCATTATTGGCATTTTAACAATTAATTGTAATTGTCACGTTTAAAACAATTATTTTAAAATTGAAATTGATTGAATATTACAATATATACTATAGTGATGAAACAATTACAATTGCAATTTCAATTAATTTGTAATTGCCCATTATTGGCATTTTAACAATTAATTGTAATTGTCACGTTTAGAACAATTATTTTAACAATTACGATTACATACCCCTTTTTAATTAAAATATCTAGAAGATAAAACTTTATCGTGACCGTTCCGCTAGAAGCCTCACTATAGAATTTCGAGATTCTGATAGTGCCAACAAATATTGCCTAATAGTAAAATTATTAAAGTTAAACGACATAACTTTTAGGTCATGTTATGTCGTGTTTGATTTTTTACTACTTTGATTTTTTGATACATAATCTTTTAACAGTCCAGGCACTTTTATTAAAACACTATCGCTTCTAAATATGATAAAAACCATGATAAATTTCAATAATTGTAATTGTGATTGAGACTGGCAATTTTTTTAAGTAATTATTGTAATTTATATTGTCATTTGTCAACCTGAAATTGTTTCATCACTAATAAATACCTATCTCAAGACTAATAATAGTTTTTACGTACAATTACAATGAGTAAGTAATAAAATATTTAGTTACACGATGAACCTATAATTTTGATTTATTTTGAACACAAACAAAAAAAAACAATGTCAAACTTACCAGTAACTGAGGCCGGCCCAAAGCTGTCAGTTTGACAGCCATCAACCCTGTGCTTTTTGTGGCATCTGCAATGAAATCACATGACAATTCTGTAAGAAAAAGCTACTAACATAAAATTGCGGTCGTCCCAAAGCAGTTAGTTTGACAGCACAAAATCCTTTGCTATCGGTAGCACCTGTAAGGAAAGCACATTATTAAACTTAACATAAATAAAAATAAAAATAAACCCTTTATTTCTTTGCATAGGTACATTAAGCACTCTTACAAACGTCATATCAATTTGCATGAGAAATAATACAAATGTCACTATAATTAAAAAAATATAAACTTAAAATGTCTGTCAGTTTTACCAAAGATACTCAATTAAGTATTACAACGTACAGAAAGGGACAATCATCTCTACTAAACCTCCCCCTACTCATATTCTAAGATGATTTTTAATGTCGGACATTTAAATATCCAGTCCATACATACTATCCTTACTCTGATCAAATATATCATCTTTTGGTCTACTACTTTTATAGTATAAGCGACAAAAGAAATTCGTGTATAGTATAATGCGATGGTACGTGAATCTTACGTACTGTGTACAGCATCAATGCTCCTAAGAAACGCCTCCATATTCTTCTCACAGCTGGCTTCGTTGAGGTAGAAGTAGGTTCTGGCGCTGGTGACCTTGTACCGGCGGTCGGCGAACTGCTGCTGCACCTGGTACTGTTTGAGCTGCCCTTCCTCAGTCTTGTGGCCGAATTCCGAGGTCGAAGCTCTGGAAAGGGGCGGCGGCGTTAGGAAGTGATTTTTTTACTACAGCGAAGCAAAACGGAGGGTTATTATTGAGTAAAATGACAAAACCCCAAAGTAACCTGAAAGCATTCACTGAATGAAGACCTAAAGGCGGCTGACATGTCCTGGGAGCACGTGAAGTACACCTGGAGACAGATCCGAGTGGAAAAAAGTAATCTCGGCCATTTTTTTCAGTTTAAATATTATCGGTCACCTAAAAACGTAGCAGAGGTGATTTAAAATAGTGGATTTGATCCTAGCCATGTTATTATTGGGGTCAAATATGACTATGTTCTGCCACTTTCTAAATAAACGAAAAATTTTAAATAATTAATCCAACGACCAATTTTGATGGTAAGTCCATAAAAAATTACGCTTATTTAAGAAGCGGTAGAACAAAAGTTGTCGCATTTAACCCGATTATAAAATGGATACGTTCACGTTCACCATTAAAAATCCCCGTGTAAAATCTAAGCTCTATTACGCCTGCGTTAACAAAACGCGTTAAATTGTAACGCATGGAAAATTACACCATATTCAGTAGGTAATGTGTTACATACCAATTAAATGGCATACGTATTAAAAACTTTATTTGAACAAATGTTACGTTACTTATTTGATTTTGTTTTGTTGTCTGGCCCATGTGTATAGACAATTATATGAACAGTTGTTCCATACTTTTGTAATATCACAGGAAAAATCGATCACTCTGTGTCCGAGAACGTTCGTTATTTAACATATTCTATTGTATCAGTTTTACTATCAAAACTATCAGTACTTCATCATTTCTATGCTTCTGAATCAAACTACTGGGTACTCAATAATCTCTAGACAATGGTGTTAAAAGATACTATCAAAATACAAGCTACAATGATATGATACATGCGAAATCTACGAGTTGATAAGTACCTACTACGTAATCCAGGTTGCTACTCATCATCAAGAACAAGAATTATAGATAGATCAAGAATTATAGACAGAATATTCCGAGTAAATTATTTGGCCAGAATCCACTCGAGTCAGACAATCTTCTACTACTACTATTCACAGTCTCTCTGAATTTGGCAGGTCATGCGCTGCTCTTGAATAGAGCTGTTAACTGGGGCCCTTGGGGGATAGTTGGGATGGTACCAAATATTAACGTACTGCCTCCGCTCCGTGGTCTAGTGGCTACTCTGCTTTGCTTCACATCTGGAGTTCACGGGTTCGATTTCCAGTGGGGTCCAACTTTGTAGGACCCAGTTTGGTTGGTAGTAGGGCACTTTGTTACCCCGCCTGGCTAGCTACCACCATCTTATCTAAGTCTTGCCGCCAAAGTCAATGTTAAAGCATTGATGTGTTCCGACATGAAGTTAAGATAGCCAGTTTCCCATTGAGTTGGGGAATCTTGGTAAGCACGCTTCCATCTTCGGCATCATCATCACTTGCCACCAGATGAGATGATGTCAAGGGCTTACCAATTTTGAGTAATAAAACGTATATCTGTTCAGGTAATTTTATGATTTCTTATCAGCCAGAAAGTTGGATGATGACACAAAGAGATAGAAAAAGATTAAAAGTCTGTGAAATGCGGTGATGGAGAAGAATGTAACGCATAAGATAGACAGAGAAGAAAACTAAAGAAGAAGTCTTAAGGTTGGTGAATTAGAAGAGATGCTTTTTAAGGACCGTAGAGAATAGACGAGGCTGAACGATTTGACACTTGTTAAGACACGACAGGAACATAAGGGATGGGACATATTGCCATGGATGCCATATTGCCATGAATGGCTACTGGCCGCAGAAAAACTAATTTGAAGCTTAGTAAACATATAGATTTCAATGACACAATAATTGACCACGCTGAATACTTTAAAAACAACCGACTTCAATCGCAACAACTCCAATTTTGCTATGTTTTTGTTGATTTTCTCAAAAACCGCTGAATTGATTTCGATAAAATTTATATGGGACCACCTGTGAAGTATACCCTTTTAAACAAAAAAATAATTTTCCAAATCGGTTGAGGCGTCTTCGAGTAATCGGTGAACATATATAAAAAAAAGATTCCGACGAATTGAGAACCTCCTCCTTTTTTTGAAGTCGGTTAAAACGGAGGTGTAACCGAAATAAATAAATTTTGACTCTAAATGAAATCGGTTAATTATTTTATACTTCGCAATAAATGGCGAAGCTGTCAAGGTTACGAGGGCACTCGGCACTTGTTTTCCACCCGTCAATTATCTCTTTATTATATCAGTAAGGATAAGATTTCGTGACTTTCTATATATTCGGCCAAATTCAAAGACAGCCACGTCAAACTTTCAAAGTAGCAACCTGGATTCATTCTTATTTTCATGGGAAATCTAAATGAGGGATCACAATTATTTACCTGCTGAAAAGACTGTTGTTATCTTCCATCTTTCAAAATGAAGCATAAAACATTATTGTATCTAGAAACATATTTTAATTTTGTTAGGCACCAGATTTTCAGCTAGTTATCCAAATGGACAATGAAGTAAGAATACTTGCCTACGGAAGAGCGCAAGAGATGTCTGGATAGATAAAGTTATCTAGTAACTACACGTGACTAGATGATCTGGTGAGATTTTCTATAAGCAGGCGAGATACTTGTGGCTCGGAATCGAGGGTAGACCCATGATCAACAGTGGACGTATTCTGGTCAAACAAGATGACAAACGATTGAGGTACTTATATATTATAGAATCCGCCAGATATTTGCGAGGAATTTTGGCCATTAAATAATCTGCAGGTAGTCTGCCTGTGAGATGAAAAAAGATTCTTCTGGTTGCTTTACCTTCGCCACAGTGTATAAATTAGTAAGTAATGTCACAGAGTATAGACAATTCGTGTCTCTCTCTAAAGACAACCTTTCTCCCACTGCGGGTGAAATCCGGTGCCAGTTTCTTATGGAACAGTTTATGGTACGGTTACGCTACGGTTACGTTCCCGCCTGGCTCTGTTATTCACGTTAGTTAATAGTCAGGATATAAATCTCAGAACACTTTCACAATATCGCAGTCAGAAAAAATACCCGTTGAATCATTGAATAATAATGTATGAATGACCGACATTCGTAATGAGTGATATACGTAAGAGTAGGTATGTAGGTAACCGCGTGGGTTGATAGAAGCAATATGTAGTGACGTATGCTTATTTAATTTACTATGCTGAGCGTACCCTTGTACATTGTATGAAGCCGTACAGCTGATGGCATTGTAACTTCCCTATATGTACCTATTTGTTGTAGGCAACAAATATACAGGATTTAGTAAAATATAATATATAAGGTGCTACTTTATTAGTGCCCGATATGTTAGTTAGTGCTTCTACTCCTAAAAAAAAATTGTGGACTCTTCATACAAATCGATCAGCCGAGCGGCCAAATTAGTATGAAGAGTCCAAACATTTTTTTGCGATTCGTCTATGGGTTCCTTGGGGAAAGTTGATCAGAATTAGGAGTAGAAGCACTGACTAAAATATCGGGCACTAATAAAGTAGCTCCTTATATTTAATATTATATGTAAGATTCATTAATGAGGCTTCTACTTTCTATCCACAACCCCTTACCACTCTTGTTCTGTAACTTGCTAAATTAGCAAAACGATTTCGGGCTCTTCATACAAAATTGGCCAATTAGTATCAAGAGTACAATTTCTTTTTGCTAAGTCTTAGAACAAGTCTAGTTAGTTAATGGATCTTACACCTATTTTGGTACACCGCGTATTGTATACGATATACATAAATATAACAGAATTAAAAATCTGTTTTTTATGGCAAAAAGGCTAACAGCGCACAATATAATTGACCACGCTGAATACGTTAAAAACAACCGACTTCAATCGCAAAAACTCCAATTTTGCTATGTTTTTGTTGATTTTCTCAAAAACCGCTGAATCGATTTCGATAAAATTGATATGGGGAATTTTCCAAATCGGTTCAGGCGTCTTCGAGTAATCGGTGAACATACATAAAAAAAAAGATTCCGACGAATTGACAACCTCCTCCTTTTTTTGAAGTCGGTTAAAAATGGTTACCGCCGCTCGCTATGGTCATTTGCAACACCAGAAAGAAATGTTATCGATGCTTTGTCGCTCCTTCTACAACCTCTTTCAATTGTTCAAAATCAAAATGTTTTTTATTTATTTAAGTAGATGCTTTGCATATTCTATTTATTTTATTTTTTTTCTATCTAGTACAAAGTGTTTATTAAAAACTCCTATAAACTCTCTAAGTCCCTCAGGAAACCCTCTTTAGGAAGCGTATGTTATAATGGCGAAGATGGAAGCGGTATTACCATAGAGATCTTAATAATTAAAATTTCTATGGGTATTACCAAGACTACTCAACGCAATAAGAAACTACATAGGTAGGTACCTAACTGATTTCCATGTCGGAACACATCAATGTTTTTAATATTGATGTTTGGCGGCAATAATTGTATGAAGTGGTGGTAGCTGGCCAGACGGGAGTTAAATAATCAACAACGCTGAACACGTTAAAAAACCGACTTCAATCGTAACAACTACAAATTTGCTTCATTTACATTTTTTTTTTGTTTTTGTTGATTTTTTCCAAAAGCGCTAAATCAATTTCGATAGAATTTATATGGAACCACCTCTGAAGTATTACCTACCAATCAAAAAAAGAATCATCAAAATCGATTTATAATTGGCGGAGTAATCGCGTAACAAACATACAAAAAAAAAACAACATACAGTCGAATTGAGAACCTTTTTTAAATTAGGTTAAAAAATCTTACTTACTTTACCATCAACCAAACAAAACAACAAAACTGCTACCTCACCACGGAGGAGCAGGTATGATAAAAGGATGCTACCTTAACGTTAACCTTAACATTTTCCATCTTCCATACCTGACAAGAAGATGCATTCAAGCAATTCTACAGAAATTGCACAATCATTTAACAAAACAAGGCTGATTCAACGTAACCACACGAGAGGTCTTCACGCAACCGTTTTGTTCTAAATCACGACATTTTACTATTTGAGTCTCCTTAGTATTCAATGAGAACATATACAGGATGAATTTGAAACCGCAGATTTTTTTAAACTGTTCATGAAACTGGTCAATTTTCTTTAAGGAACCAATACAATCGGAGCAAAGAAAATTTTGGACTTTCCACAAAAAGTTGGCTACTCAAACTCATATTATACATTTGTACTTAGCCATTTCTTGGAAATCATTGCTTATGATCTTTATACTGCACTGCTGCACATTAAAAATATTAAAACGATGTGGAACTCTAGTAGGACATATAGTTTGGTAATTGAACTGCGAAATCTTGATAGACGAAAAACTTCCTGTTACTAGTTGTACGGATTTGACAGCTGTCATAATAAAATCAACTTAAGATTCAACTATGTTTGCAAATAACTACTCTATTGATGAAGACAAAAAGACGGGGCCTCGATACTTAGTTGTAAAAGACGCGATAGTTAGAGACCAAGGTAACGACGGTGGAAGGAATGGCTATTTTCATGTAAGCGAGCATAGATAGACGACTAAACTGTTCAGCCGACCCAGTCGTATATGTAAAAGAAGCCAAAACCGGCACTGAGCTAAGTATCACCAAAATCATCTCAGCCAATAGACGTCTACTGTTAAACACGATGGACTTCCTCCACAGATCTCCTAAATTCCTGCAAGTCCCACCAGATCATCAGCATCACTCCTTCTAGCGAGAGGACATCCAAGCTTCCAACACTATACATATCTTTGGGCTCGCGGCTGAAAACCTTTTCCCCCCCCATGAGCCATCAATTCTGCGAGCTGATGCCCTGCCCACTGCCACTTCAACTTGCTCATTCTATGGGCAATGTCGGTTTTAGTTCTTCTACGTATCTCCTGACTTTGGATTCGATCAAGCCACGCAAAGAAACCGTTAGGTACTGTAGATCTCTTATCAGCTAGTGCAAGAGACCAATATTAGCATAGCAACCACGTCTCAGTATACTCACTATCTGTAAAAGCCACTTCCTTAAAAAGGATCTGAGCTAGACTAGATACTAGATTGATCAGTATCCCTGCACTATAGGTAGGGTTGCCACAAGTCCGGTTTCCGACCGGAAAGTCCGGTTTTCCTTGTCTGTCCGGTCAAGAAAATCTTGGTAAACTGGACAAAAGATTTTAAGTTTTATTGTAATTTTGTAATTTTGTTAATTAATAAAAACAAAAAACTTGTCCGGTTTTTTTTTACACCACACCTGGCAGGCAACCCTAAATAGGTTACTTAAATCGGGGTAGGTATCGTTTGGAGAGATCTTCCCAGACCTTATCCTATTTGGTAATTGACCCTTAGTCCCGCAATAACAATGTTATTACGTATAAGCGACTAAAAGAAAAAAGTTGGTTCTCGTCCTTGTGGTGTATATTTTAGAAAAGTTTATCCGATCTCCGTTCTGCGTTTCGGTAGACCAAAACCCAAATGTCAATCGTTTCATTGCTGGATACAACTGTACCTATTTGGTTACTTTTCCGAACCTTGCTAACTAAATTCCTACGTTTAGCTACAAATGATTATTTCTATAATTGACCACGCTGAATACGTTAAAAACAACCGACTTCAATCGCAACAACTCCAATTTTGCTATGTTTTGTTGGTTTTCTCAAAAACCGCTGAATCGATTTCGATAAAATTTATATGGGACCACCTGTGAAGTATACCCTTTCAAACAAAAAAAGAATTTTCGAAATCGGTTCAGGCGTCTTCGAGTAATCGGTGAACATACATTTCCGACGAATTGAGAACCTCCCCCTTTTTTTGAAGTCGGTTGAAAAATGATTTAAAGCGCAATGGAAGTACGTACCAAACTATGAAAATTACAAAAAGAGAAAAGAAAACAAAAATAAATATGTACTTATCTGCCGTATTGCTTTTTGATATCCTTTATAAGGAATCAAGATTTTTAATGTTACATCTCCCTATGCGAGCTAAGCAATTACCAGATTCATACAAAGAAAACCGCATCAAAATTGATAAATATTAATGAAAGGGTTAACACGTTCACTGTTCACGACTCCAAAAAGAGTCACAAATTTGACGGCCCCAGGAGTCCATGACTCCGTGTGGAGTCACAAGATATTTACGTAATTTATGGGCAATAGAGCTTGAATTTACCGTAGAGCAACAAATGTAGACAATTCAATAACTGACATAAAAGTTCAATGAAATGAAATAAAATGTGTTCTTGCAAATAAAAAAAATAAAAAAAAATTATGTATTTTTTTCAATGGACTCCTCAGCAAGAATTCAAACTTGTATAGGTGGACAGTGAAAATGTTAAACCCATATGCCTGCTCTCTTCCATCTTGAGTAAATACCTACATTACGTATCAAAAGATTGGTCAGAAATGTAATCAAATGACATAACATTAACAATGACACAAGAAAAGGGACGTGACGTTCTTGTTAATTCATTACTCAGATGACTCACTGGACTTCACGTTTCTCGGCCTCCTCTTGGGAAATGTCCTCTTCCACGGAGTAGTCCAGGATTGATTTAACACCGAACGACTTCAGTCTGAAACAGAAATTAAGGTTCACACTTCACACACATATTTATGCTTGTTTTATACAGGATGATAAAAAAACTGGCAATATTTTTACGGTGGCTTCTACTCGTCAAACTGAACCTCTTTCCCGAGAAAGTCACGGTCAAAAATAATAAAAAAAATTCATTAACCAGCTAACAGATTTGTATGAAGAGTCCAAAAAACTTTTTGCTTTTTTATCAGTTTCATGGGGAAAGTTCTTCAGTTTGATGAGTAGAAGCCACTGTTAAAATATTGCCAGTCATTTTTTTATCACCTGTATACCTACTACTAACTTTTACGTGCGGCTCTGTTTACGTGGATGTCGGTTCTATGCTGCCCCATAAGAAGGCCGTTAAGTACCTATATGGAGTTTACGTATACTTAGCGGCCTTATTTCTTACTTGCTTACACCCGCGACTTCGTCCGCGTGGACTTCAGAATTGAAAGAAAATGTTAAGATAGCGCCATCTAGTGACGAAGTGGAAATTTTGAGTTTTTAAGCATTCCTTCGGGAACCCTTAAGTTTTCAAGGATAAAAAGTATCCTATGTGTTAGCCGAATGCTTCATCTATCTACCAACCAAATTTGATCCAAATCCGTTCAGTAGTTTCGGTGTGAAAGCGGAACAAACAAAGAAACAAACAAACTGACAAACAAACAAACATCCATACTTTCGCATTTATAATATTATTTATTATTTATTTATAGTGATAGTGATGATTAGTGATGAAATGAAATGAGATGAGGGCAGTGTCATACTTAAGGGACCTTAGTCCTTAAGGGACACGTAATTATTTTCCTAATTCATCCTTAAACTGTGTACTTAAGTTGTTTTTCAGCCTTCACTTTAGTTTTATGCCGAACCACACAGCCATCGGTTGACTTGTTTTACCGTATGCGATTTGTGCCGGGACATTTATTTAATTAATTTAAAAAAGGAAATATGCTAATCCAGTGCTTGATCTAGCTACCTACTATTTTATCCAAATCCGTTCAGCATTCGACGTGAAAGCTGAATAAACAAACATACATAGGTAAGGTACTTTTTTAATGATATTATAGTGATATTAGTGATGACGGTGATTACGTGATGCCGTGATACGAAAAGTATTAATAGGTAGGTAAATATCACGCGAAAGTGTGTTGAAGTGTACAGGGTGTGCTTCAACATCGGACACCGCCGACTCTGTCAGAGAGCACAGTTAATTGTGTCGCACAATAAAAAAAAATAAAGCATAGCTCAGCTTGGAATAGGTCTCAACCTTTTGTCTAGGAAAGGACAATCACCTTTAGAGAACATAATATCCGCAATGTATGTCATTGACCCTATCGTGTTTAGTGATTAATATTCAAAGCACGTATAGGACTTATTGTGACATTGCGTGCCTAGAGATAGGCAATATTTTACCTGACTACCCAAGAAGGAAAGTCATGCTTTTCAGGAGTATTTAAAAAATATATATATATACGCAAAAATCTGAAAATGGGAAATTAATTCAGCTACCTATTTTTGAACTCTCTATACATTTCGATCGTCGATTATTGTACGAAGAGTCCAAATTATTTCAAAAGTGCTAGAACAAATAAAGGGTGGCCCTTTAATCCGAAAAAATAGCCTGCATAATATCACATTAAGCCCCATAACATGGATATTATGTTCACAATCCGTCATTAAAAAATCATCACAGAGAAGTCACAGAGCAAACAAATCTGCGCTTCGCCCTAAATATATGCCGTAGGTGGGGATCGAACCCACGACTCCGCATAGAAATCAGGAACATGAGGAACACTACCCAGTCACTACAGCTAAAGCCGCTCACCTATCAATGGTCGGCCGGATCTTATCCTGGTCCTCTCCAGCCACGAACTGTCCGTAGAACGTGGCCTTCATGACGATCTCGAAGAGTCGCTGCCCAAGCAGTTGCCGGAACCTCTTCATCAACTGTTGATGGAAAGGAAAATCATTAAAACGATGTTTTGGAAGTTATTTGAAGGTGAAACTCTCTTAACTGTTGTGGCTGTCCTCAGTCTTGCATAAGTGGATCTTTATCTAATGTGGATCCTATTAAGTTAATGTATAGAGCTACTCTTGAAACTATAGTCTTCCTTAAC
The DNA here is from genome assembly GCA_958295455.1 of Coleophora deauratella. Lineage (NCBI taxonomy): Eukaryota > Metazoa > Arthropoda > Insecta > Lepidoptera > Coleophoridae > Coleophora > Coleophora deauratella. Next base: position 2,330,327 of record OY282409.1, on the reverse strand, counting down.
ATAATATCTATACAATCAAAAGTGACTGAAATACACCATGAATTAGTGAACAATTAAAAAAAATGTTTTCTTTTTCATCAAAAAATCTGTCATAAACAAAATCATGATTTTTATCAACCCTGATGAGTAGCACACTCTTTATAACCTTTGCCGGTTTTCATAGACAATGACTTTCTTTCATAGACCTATCATAATTATCGTATCAGCAAGTGAAAACTGATCAACTTTCTATACGCTGTAATTAGTAAGGAAATTTGTAAAAATTTGTGGACGACTCGGACTTTACATAATTTGCTGTACTTACCTGTATTTAGTATGAGAAATACAGTCATTTCTAACAGACATTTCGTATTATGTAAAAAGTGCAAGACGGGACCACTGTGTCAATATATCACAGAAAAGAAGAAAGCTGATACCTATATTTTTGGACGCACGCCAACTGGGTCGGTCGGCAATGTCTGAAGTTACAGAGAAAACAACACTATTTGTGTCATAGAATTCCGTATGACCGCTAGACGAAAGCCAAACATGAATGCCAAATAGTCTTGAAAACGCCACAATGTGGCGTCATCGAGTCTAGGTATTTATTTTTTTGTGAAGTGAGACTGCTTATCACAATATGTATAGTTCATTCCAATCAAAAAAAGCAAAAGTTAAACAAAGATAGTATGCATCTGACATTGACATGTGTCATTTCCATAGTAAGTTTGTTTACCTTTTTTTTTTGATTGGAATGAACTATACGTTCCTTCACTACGTTTCAGTTCGAATCTCAGTGTAAGTACTTATAGATTTCTTAGGGAAAGTTGTTCAGAGTCATGAAAGGAGAAGAAACAGCGATACAATTTTGAAATAAGGACAATAATTTACGAAAATGACGTTTAAAAAAATATAAAAGGCTAATTTCGAAAATAAAAGTACATTTTGAGAAAAGTTCATAAAGGTCAGAGTTTTCATTTATTTATACATATTTCATGTCATAGGTTTTTTTTTGCATAGATCAAGTGAATCGTTCGAGCCATATAAAAGACATCAACGAGCGATGCATAGGTATTTTCCAAGTATCAACGAAATGATAGAAAACTATCGCCTAAACTTTGGGAACCGTAATCATAACCTAGCATTTTAGTTAGCTTTATAACCTAGCTTTTTAGCTTGGTTTGGTCTATAATACTTATTATTTAAGAGTACACAGTTTTACAGACATTTCCAGTACTGGGTACAATACAATTTGAAAGATGAAAAGAAAAACACACAACATTTAAAAAAATCTAAATAAAATGTTCTTCTTTTGGCTACAGTTATAATTAAAGAAGTTTCACTCATATCCATCCAATAGCTTTAGATAAAGTGTACCCACATATCTAAAAGTTATAGACGGAAGCACCTTTTTTGAAAATGCTATAAAATAGATATCTGTGAACTCTCCACGCACTGTTCCACCCACCGGTTCTGTAGTGACGCCTACGTCACGTCACGAGTCACGGAAAACTCCTACATACATTAGCATACCTTCTCATCTCATCTCATCTCACTAATAATATCGTATTATCAATGCGAAAGTATGGTTGTTTGTTTGTTTATTTGTTCCACTTTCACGCCGAAACTACTGAACGGAATTGGATGAAATTTGGTAAGTAGATAGACAAAGCACTCAGCATATACACAACATATAGGGTACTTTTAACCCGGAAAACTCGAGCGTTCCCGTAGGAATGGCTAAAAACAGATTTTTTTACTTTGTAACTAGATGGCACTGCCTTAACATTTTATTTCCCTCTGGACCCAATTGGGTATGCTAAAAAAAATCAATGTATTTTTTTTATTTTTTTTTCTGATAGTTTAGACCATTTCGAAATACTAATTTGATTATTTCATTTTTTATGACTGTGGATATTTTTAAATACATTGTTTTATATTCAAGCCGTGATGACGTCACATGTTCACAAACTATAAAACGAACAGCCCAAATGTCTGACGATGAAATGAACAGGCCTTAATCTTGACTAACGCCAGTTCCAAAACAAGGCAAAATATACCTGAGATAGTCTGTCCCTTTTACACTTGAAACATTTATAATAGTTTGTCCGGCTGTCAGGTTAAAAATATACTCTCATGAAAGTGTTCCAGAACGCTTTCTAAAACGTCACCTGTCAAGTCGATTGTCATCTCGTTTGTTTATAATAAGGCCCGTTCCAGAACAAGGCAAAATATACCTGAGATAGTTTGTCCCTTTTACACTTGAAATATTTATAATAGTTTATCCTGCTGTCAGGGTAAAAAAATACTCTCATGAAAGTGTTCTGAAACGCTTTATTAAACGTTAACTGTCAGGTTAATTGTCATTTCGTTTGTTTACAAACAACTCAAGGTAACACCAAAAAGTGTGTGAGCATGTGACGTCACAGGGATACAAATGAAGGTTATTGTCTTTTATCGATTTTTATACTCAATCTTTTACTTTTTCGAGTGGGAAATAAAAAAATATGGCTTTAAATCAAAATATCTCGAAATGGTTTTTTTATTTCCATACCTTACAAAAAATTTAGCATACCCAATTCTGAAGTCCACGCCGACGAAGTCGCGGGTGGAAGCTAGTTTGTAATAATACTAAATCTATAAGACATACATTTAAAAACTCTACACATGCTTACAAACATAAGTATCTCTAGTCTAGACTTTGATAGCTAGACCGCGATCTCTAACTGACCTTCAGCATCCTTCAGCTTAAAAACAAGAAAGGCTGGTCATAAAAACATAAAAACCATAAAAACCGAGAAACAAAACTGTTATACTGATTCTAGAAAACTCACATATTTTAATAAACGCCATTTTTAAACCATTTAACAAGACTTATCTATGCACAATTATAACTTATGTAAATTATGTCTAAGCCTTGAATTTAGTCAGATCCCTATTACAAATACATACACATGCATTTATGTATTAACTCAATTGCATTAGTTTAGCTCCCTCTTTAACGTAGAATATACTTCATGAGCTCGATTTGACCTTCAGCATCATCTTTAAACACTATAACAACAGCCTTCTCTTCATATTTACTCAGACTTCCAGCGCATGCTGGGAATTTCCAAAAAAATGGACTTCACCTAAGGACTATCAAATCAAAAAAGGATATAGGTATCGGACGTCGAGTTATCAATCAGTCAAATTGTTCTACAGGCAATAATTTTGTCGCTGTAGGTATAATATACTTTTGCTGTACATTGTACAGTGTACAATAAAAAATGATTAATGTGTAGTGGCGTCAAGGTCACCCCAATGGTGAATCAAGAGAATAGTGTAATGCCGGCTCTATACACCACGTGGTCGACGAATTTAGCGGAGCTACGCAAGAAGTCTGTCCAAAAGACGGCGGCAGCGGCGCGGGCGGCGGCGGCGCGGGCGGCGGCTATATAGTCACCTTGGCAGTGACATTGAAAACGATGTTAGATAATTTGGTCGTCTGCAGGCGATCACTCAGTTTGTTTAGTGGGATAAGAAAATTCAATGATTTTTTTTACACGTTACCGTTAGGTAAATCAAATGAGGTACTTTTATCGTGTCGCTGTAGGCACCTGTTACTTCTTCTTAATATACACTGGTGGACTAAAAAACCGACTCAAGATTTGTTGCTCGACTTTTGAAAAAATACTCACGTCTACAAACAAAACTGCTAAACGCTAAAAGCAAAAAACTAGAAAACCATCAAACTAAAATCATAAACAGTAAACACACAGTTTTTGAACTTTTGGTTTAGTTTTATTTTGCTAGACTGGGTTAATTTTCCAAAAGTCGTCCAAAAATAGATACCTACTTAGATAAATTATTTACTCGTATTTCACTCACCTATGCTAACTTTTTTTAAGTTGTCTAGTCAACCTGTTGGAAAGGCTCCATTATACAGTCCTTAAAACGTGTTTAAAACACTAATGGAGAACAAAAATAATTAATTCAAGGTTTATCTAATGACTTAAAAAATATTTTGATGTTTCAGTTTTGCACACAAAAACCAAAAAAGGAGGTTTAAATATTTAAAATGTGTTCGAAAACCCTATTTACAGCCTTCCTTACCTTACTTAACACAAATCGTATTTCGTAATATTTTAAAATACATTGGGATTTTAAACACAAAACAAAAAAAACTACTGGCCATACAAACGTTTGCCAAACAAAATAAGTCTTAACCACATCATCAGCCGAAAAGGGAACTTTGTACTGGGTAGAAAAAAAATACGAAAATAAAATGTGTACAGTATCTATCTACTTGAATAATAATAATAAAAAAATGGTTTTGATTATTTGACATTTAGAAATATGTAGTAACTGGTCTAGGCAGAATATCAGTGTTGCAAGAAAACCTTTTCTTGCAATAATTATGCTGACCTTTTTCACTGGCCTGGCATGTTACACTATAATTATTTTCTGTTCATCTTCCTTTTTCTTTTTATTGATTATTCTGTTAGCATGATTATTCTGTTTAGCATTTTTATAGTTATATGATAGTTAGTTTTACTTAAGTAATATAAATAGTAAGTTGTTTTGTTAATTAATCTTATTAATTAAGAAGCTTCTTCATTACACTGTGCTAGGTTGAGTGAAATAAATATTTTATCTATCTATCTATCTTTAGTATGTTAAAACTATTATATTATGTAAAGTTACCATATGGACACCGTTGTTATACGAACCACGCAACCAGAACCATGTGTCGGTCATGCCGTGGTCGTGCCGTGGTCGTGCCAAAAATAACTCTATACGAAATTGAAAGTGGTGATACATACGAGGAATCTCTGTTCAGTGTTGAATGAAACTGATTAAATAATCGCACGTAGCGATAATATTGTTAACGTAATCAATGAGTAATGTAAGCGGTCATCAGATGATTCTATTATAGTAAGTAGGTATATGCAAAATAAACAGAAATAAAAAGTTAAGGAGAAACTTAAACCCTGACTACGGAAAATGGCGTTAAAATACGAGGCCCATACAAGACCATACATTTGGGATTAAGCTTCGGAAACACTTCCCGAAACGTTGAGTGTACAAGTTCCTCGTGGTAGGAACTTTGTACTACCATCGTCACTTACCATCAGGTGAGATGATGCCAAGGGCTTACCAATTGAGGGTAAAAAAAAAAAAACTAGGTAGAAAAAAAAGACGATTTAAAAGTAAGTGCAAAACATCTATTAAATAAAAAACCTTTTGATTTTGATTTTTTGATTTTGGTCTGATACAAAGCGGACAGAATAAGAGCCGATCTCAGACAATGTGAACTGAACAGGACTAAGTACCTATCGTAATAACCAAATCAATGTTAATTAACACTCATCGCCACGTGGTGGTACGCTAACCGCCCACAGAAATTCCCTTGCGGTAAACGGTTACTAATTTTCAATTTACAAATACATACATACATAGGTATCAGGATCAGGCCATGTGCCACATTTAGTGCGCCGAATTTTACTTCAGGAATGTGTGTTATGTATTGTAGATGTTTTTATTTCATTATCTAACAAGTTTAATTAAAATATACAGGGTGGCGTTTTATACTCCGACAATCGGCAAATGTTAGATGATACTCTTAAAGTGATCGACTTTAACCAAGATACCTAATACAACAGAAACAAAAATCAGAATATCGCCACAGACTACTGACCAAGAGGGTGGTGGACGCGCATTCAATTTTCGTACAGGGCGTGTACGAAAATTTAATGCACGTCCATCAGTAAAAACAAAATGTATAAGAATTATATTAATGTACCTAATATAAAAGTTTGCGATTATGCAACAGTTAAGGCAACAGGCTTAGTTAATGAAAGAAACGTAATCTGTACGTTAAGCAGAATATTCTGCATCTGATAGTCGCGTAAAGACTCACCTGAATCCCTGACAAGTCAGATAAAACGATTCCTCAGATTGTTGTTCTCATTAACCCCTCTCTGCAACGATCACTGTCTGTCAAAATCCCGCCCAGGATCGAAACTGGTTTGCAGTTTCTCCACGTGGGGTTCAGTGAACCGTTGAATATGGGGTCGTCCATTAATCACGTGAGGCTCAAAGGGGGGAGGGGTTCGGAAAAAATCACAAAATATCACAAAGAGGGGGGTGTACTGAGATATCACGTGTATTTATTTTTTTACTTTGAACGCGCGATTTCTAGAGTAAGTTGCAAACGTCGGACTGTTACTGTTAAGGTGTTTTAACTCATCCCAAGGTTAGAAACGGCTTCAGGCAGTCAAAAACAACCTGCAACCTTAATGTCTGTCTGGACATTTTTATCACGGTGCTTAATTTTCCAATTATTACATTACATTATACCTGTATTTAAGGTAATATTTTGTACCAAAAAATACACGTGATTTTGGGTAGGAGGTGGGGGGATAGCCTAAAACCTCACCACGTATCACCAGGGGGGAGGGGGGGGTCTAAAAAGATGCTAAAAAACATCACGTGATTAATGGACGACCCCTATGTCTTGTTCCCGAAAGGGTTATAATGACGGGGAAGGATGGACAGGTTCGATTTTGAAATGGCCATGAAGGTATTCCATCCTCGTTGCCAATATAGTTTTCTTATGTGCCGCGTAATGTACGAGTATTAACACTTGAAGACTGATTAGAAGGAAATACGCAATGGAATTAATTAATTTACTTATTTGATTACGTGTACATCATTCCACAAACAAGGTTTTTTACTAAGTCAACGTGTTTTTACTAAGTATTTCTTCTTCTTATCGTGTGGCACAATATAACCGTACTATCACAAAGGATAGACAATAGCTGCCTGGTGTTACACTTAGCATCACCCGTGGTCATGTGTAGGGCATTTCGATTTATACCTACGAACGTGTGCAACGCGGCCATCATACACATCTACTAATCAGATGTGCAGATTTTCTCACGATATTTTCCTTCACCGTTAAAGAAATCGATATTTCGAAAACGTATTGGTTTGGCAAACGCATTGCACGCAACGCAGATTTTGAGCTCGAGACCTCTGGTTAGAAGGTCGAAGTCACTACCGCGGAACCACCGACACTCTTTCACTATTTCTATTTTACTGTTAGGTTGTATAAACTAAAACAACTACATATAGGAGACTTACCTTACATTTACCTAACATAAAATCGTGTCAGATTATCTCATATATGCTTAAGAACTGTTTATCTTTCTATCTGTATACTTATCTTTTACATAATTCACGTCAACGGAATGCTAAACGCGAATAATAAAGTGTATTGTAGTGTACTCACTACGGTTCATCATTGTTTAGCTTCGGACGCGACGCGGGCTCAACAATGCGTGTTGATTCTCAAGAATCTTGCGTTTGAGAACTAGATAGTCGCACAGTTGCAGATGAGTTGTCAATGCCTGGGATTGGCTTGTAATCAAATCACTAAACAAATAGCATTGCCGTGCTGTTTTTTCGCACGGTCCCTTTTGAGTGGTCACTTTCGACACCACAACACGATACCTATATTAATACGTATCTCTTTGACGTTTTCAAGATCAAAATCGTTTGCAATTTCAGTTGCTGTTTCAATTTTGAAAGTTTACCTAACAATAAGTAATATTTTAATTCCAAAAATTAACTTACTCTCTAATTTTTACTGTATCATAGGTATTCTGATCTGACTTCTGACCATATCAAAGATCTTTCATGCTTTGTAGCGTGATATCTCCTATGTTAAAAACCACGTCTCTGGATTAAGTTATCATTGAATACTGTGTAGGTGTTTTCTTCAGATAACAAGCATTTAATTTCTACAAGTCCACTGCTACTTTGAAATTATTTTATATTACTTTTCAAACTTTTTAAACGATGTATTAATCGGCAATTCGGCTATTACTTAGTTGCTTACTTATGACAAGTAAGCAACTAAGTGCCAGCTTCTGTTGACATGACAACGTTTCGCGTAGCACTTGTCTCCATCATATTAATTATGTTTTTTTGTTACAAGTTAGGGGTCGTCCATTAATCACGTGAGGCTCAAAAGGGGGGAGGGGGTTTAGAAAAAATCACGATTTATCACAAGGCGGGAGGGGGGTGTGCCGAGATATCACGTGTATTTATTTTTTTGTTGAACGCGCGATTTCTAGAGTTTCCAAACGTCGGACTGTTGTTGTTATGTTGTTTTTAACTCTTCCCAAAGTTCGAAACGGCTTCAGGCAGTCAGAAACAACCTACAACCTTAATGTCTGTCTGGAAATTTAAATCACAGTGCTTAATTTTCCAGAATTAAATTACATTATACCTGTATTTAAAGATAATATTTTGTACTAAAAAATTCACGTGATTTTGGGTAGGGGGTAGTCTAAAACCTCATCACGTATCACCAGGGGGGAGGGGGGTCTAAAAAGTTGCTAAAACATCACGTGATTAATGAACGGCACCTTATCATATCAACTGTTATTTGAAGTGTATATAACCGCAGTTACAGGTACAATACTATCGTACGTAAGAACAAGATACTAATCAGATAATTTTACGAGGCGCTAACACTTGTCAACATAGGCGATCACCGATTATTGTACCACAAGTTTAACACCTGGTAGATACCTACTACGTAAAGTATACGTAGGTATTATGTTGCTAGTTGCTAGGGAGTGAATACGAGAGTAGATATGTATGTTAATTTTGAATCAGACTTATGAAGTTGGTGTAAACCGGTTATCGTCGGTTATAAAGGGGCAATGCACGATTTATTTGATTAGGCTTTTGGAGATACATAATATAACGTACTTAAGGACTATTTCATAAATAGGTAATCATATTAATTTTACTTTTTCATTGAAGAAAAAGACGAAATCGTTCAAGTGAGCATTATAAATATTATATTGTATAAAATGTACATAATTTGACAGTTCATGGCGTCATAGAAACTGAGATTTCATGTAAGTACGTAACGTATGAATAAAAAAGAATACAAACAGTGCAGAGGCGGCCTTATCGCTTTGAGAATTTCATCCAAGCACATCTCTATTATACATTTTGGTTGTTGTATTTATTATTTGATAGATAGATAGATAGAAAATCATTTATTCGATGCCACAACACAAATACATATCATAAAAAGAAACACAATGCATAAAGTAAAGAAACATTGGACAAAGAACTAAAAAACTAACATGCAAGCATAACATATATAATAAAAATAACAATAGCAACCAGCGTTGTAGTGCGTGGCAAAGAAAGGGCTCCGACTCAGCATATGCTGTGGCAAACCACAGCGCTGATATTCTGTCGGCACCTTAATGAAATGCCGGTCGAGCCAGCACGAAGTGAGAACATAGTGACTCATTTCAAAGTAATTAAAATAGTTGCAAAATGTTACACAAGAATATAAGCAAAATATTACACAAGAACAGTATTTTAAAACTTAGTAAAACGTACATAAAATAGGAAAATATTAAAAACTAAAAAATATATCTATAAACGTGTAAAATGAAACATATTTGGGCAAAAACAGCATTTAATAAAACGTGTAGATACTACTATAACAGTAAACGTAAAGTATGTACTAGCACTAAAGTAACAATAAATAAATAAACGTTAAAAAATTTAAATGCCTGTATTAAGAAAGTAACATGTACTTATGTAAAGATTTCTCATGAAAAATTCTAAAACACAATATTCAGACCATTGTAACAAAATATTAATATTAATAACAGAACTTCATAAAACTATAAACTATGTGAAATGTATACAATTTTTTTTTTTTTTTTTAAATTAATCTCATTGACCTTGCATAGTAAAGCAAATATATACAGGGTGGCCAGAAGATTGACGTCAAAAAAAAAAAATTAGGTCCCTCGTATCGTGGGGTATCTGAATCACCCCCATGTATGTTCCGCGATTTTTCACGGTTCTCGAGTTATGATTTTTTTTCTGAATTTTCAAAATTTTCGACCTGACCAACTTTAAAAATTTCTAAACAAAAAAGTAGAACCCTTTTCGATAAGTTTTTTTTGGAAACTTAATCCTCATAAATTGTACTTTTAAGCATAAAATAATCAGCTACGTAACTTTCATGAATATTAAGTAAATTTTGGTCACAAGAGAAAAAAATACGTTTAGTGAATTATGACTTAGATTTTCAAATTTAAATCAAAAATCTAAACAGATGACTTAGTGGTTCCTGAGTAGGCTTAAAAACTGCACCATTCTCTTAGTTTTCGTAATCATTAAAAAAAAGTAGTACTTAATGAGCTAGTTTTGTTAATATCGGCCTTGAAAGATAGGGAGGTCATAAATTTTTAAAATTAGCTATCTGATGAAAAAAAAAGTTTGGTCATTTTATCTTTCCTTAGGTTAAATTAGTCTGTTAATTAACCAAAAATTACTGCAGAAAAACATTTTGAGGTTTCATTTATTCACTTTTCGATCAATTCTGGTGGATAACGGGTTGTAAAAGTACTTTTAGGCGCAATTCAAAGAATAAACCCGCAATAACAATAGGCGGCGATGATAAGAGATAGAATTATTGCCATCTCTCTCACTCTAGGTAGTGAAAGGGGCCGCCACTCTAGCCAGCCCGAAACAAATACCTGCCTCAGTCGTACTCACTTTGTGTTTACTGCTACACGCGTCGCCGCCATTTTAGTTGAATACATTCGCTCGCCTTACTTGTTGACTACTTTGCTCTGTTCCTCGACTGTTTTGCATTCTGATTCGGACTTTGTTTACTGTGAAAGTGTAAGTGATGAGTTACACATTAAGCGAATATGCAGAAATGCATTATTTTTATGGAGTTGCACAAGGAAACGGCCTTGAAGCAGCACGATTGTATCGCGAACAACTTCTACGACGTGGTGGGCCGCAACCTGAGAATTATCCCGACCATCGTGTTTTTACTAACACGCACAATACCCTAATGTCAGGCCGCATTCCTGGACAACGCGGTAATCGTGAAGGTATCCCTAGAACTGATCCAGATCGCAGAGAAATGGTGCTCGAAGAAGTTCAGCGAAATCCGTCTACGAGTACGAGAAAAATGGCTCGTGCTCTGGATATCCCAAGAAGTTCTATCCAGGCCATACTTCGCGATGAAGGATACCACGCATTCCATATCCAACGTGTCCATGGCTGATCGTTTTGATAATGAACCAGAAGCCAACAATATGTACAATGATTTATTTACAGTAATTGAGCGAGATTTTCAGGAAATTTTTAAAACTAAATCTATAAATATTGATAATAAATTTAAGTTTTGTGAATGGGCTACTGTAGGAATTTATAAAAGCCGTCAAACCTTATTTGATCTTTATGAGAAAAAAAGTTATATATTTGATGACAATTTCAGAAATTATGTAAAACGTTATTCAAAAATATTCAGAAAGGTATGCTGCGCAGCCAAATCTAATTACTTAGCCAGAAAGATAAAACTATCTGATAATAAAATTAAGACGGTTTGGAATATAATAAATAAAGAAACCGGTAAATTCAAGAAACACGATAAAGATTTTGTTTTACAAACAGATAAAGGCAAAATAACATCTAACGCAGAAATAGCTACGGAATTCGAAACGTTTTTCACAAACATTCCACTTAAGCTAACTGAGGCCCTGGACTCATCACCCACATATGCTAAAAAAATATTAGAAGAAAATGTCATTTCTTGTGATGAAATATTCTATTTTAGAGAAATTGGACCTGAAACTGTTATTAAAACTTTTAAGTCGCTTAAAGTGAAACAAACTGAGGACTTGTGGGGTTTATCAGTTAAATTAATTAGTAATGTAATTGACGTATTAGCACCACATTTAGCATACCTTTTCAATATTAGTATAGAAAGTGGTGACTTTCCAGATCTCATGAAGTGTAGTAAAATTATACCTCTTTATAAATCAGGTTCCAAAACTGATGCGGGAAATTACAGACCAGTTTCTGTATTACCCGTCCTCAGTAAAGTCTTTGAAAAAATTATGCTCAACCAAATGCTACAACACTTCACTTTAAACAAACTTCTGCATAACCAACAATTTGGCTTCACGAAAGGTCGATCAACTACCGATGCAGGAGTAGCACTTATACGAAACATCTATGATGCTTTTGAGAAATCACAAGATGCAATAGGAGTGTTTTGTGATTTATCTAAGGCATTTGATTGTGTGGAACATCAAACTTTACTTCTTAAACTAAAGCATTACGGTGTGGAAGATAGGGCTCTCAGTCTTCTCAATTCTTACCTTAACAATAGGTTACAAACAGTCCAAGTAAATGGCACAAATTCTCTCGGCTCTACAGTAAAAATAGGCGTTCCCCAGGGATCTATTTTAGGCCCCTTTCTCTTCCTTGTTTATATAAATGACTTACCATTTATGGTGCAACGTCTCTCAAATATTGTGTTGTTTGCAGATGACACATCTCTTATTTTTAAGGTAGACAGGAAAGTCAGCAAAATTGACGAAGTAAACAACACACTTTCAGAGATACATAAATGGTTTACTGTTAATAACTTGCTATTAAATGCCACAAAGACAAAAGTAATAAAATTCAGATTACCAAATGTCAAGCAAACTCACGATAATGTAATATTAGATAGTAATATTTTAGAGTTCGTAAATAGCACTGTTTTTCTTGGTATTACTTTAGATGCTTCTTTACAATGGGGACCACATATAGAAACCTTAGCAGGAAAGCTTAGTTCAGCTGCCTACGCCGTCAAGAAAATAAGGCAACTAACAGATGTAGATACTGCAAGACTAGTGTATTTTAGCTATTTTCATAGTATAATGTCTTACGGCATCTTAATTTGGGGACATGCAGCTGACATAGAAACTATTTTCATACTGCAAAAAAGAGCCGTTCGCGCTATCTATCAGATGCGATCTCGAGAGTCATTGAGGAACAAGTTTAAAGAAATAAATATTTTAACTGTTGCCAGTCAATTCATATATGAAAACATCATGTATGTTCGTAAGAATTTAGATTTATTTCTAAAAAACAGTGACAGGCATAATTTTAATCTTAGAAATAGAAATAATATCGAAGTTGCTTATTCGAGACTGAGTAAGGTAAAGAAGTCGTTCATGGGGCAGTGTATAAAATTCTACAATAAAATACCTGAAAATGTAATTAGTTTATCCGAAAATAAGTTTAAGACCTATGTAAAGAAATGCCTGTGTTCAAGAGGATATTATAAAACCCAAGACTATGTTAATGACAATGATGTATGGACATGTATAGATCTTCCAGCTCATAGCTTTAGTAATGACATAAATTGTAATAGATATTAAGTATTTATTTCAAAAAATGTGTTGGGGCGAGTTTCTTTTGGGCTCGACGTTTCTTCTCGCTCCGCTAACACTTCCCGAAACGTTGAGTGTACAAGTTCCGCGTGGTAGGAACTTTGTACTAGGTAGAAAAAAAAGACGATTTAAAAGTATGCGTACAGCATCTACTTAAATAAAAAATATTTTGACTTTGACTTGACTTTGACTTCCAAGCTTTGCTGCCTACAGACCACCAATTGCGCGTGGAATTTTGCCAAACTATGCTACGAAAAGAGCAAGAAGATCCTGGATATTTTAATAAAGTCTTATGGACAGATGAGTCACGGTTTGAGCGATGTGGTATATTCAATATCCATAATTATCACACCTGGGCGATTGAAAATCCACACGAAGCGAGAGATTCAACGTTTCAACATCGTTTTAGTGTTAACATGTGGTCTGGTATCCTCAACGGTGAACTGATTGGTCCATTTGAATTGCCATCTAGACTTGATGGAGCAACATACAGAAACTTTTTAGAAAATGATCTTCCAATATTGCTGGAAGATGTGAGTCTTCAGCTTCGTCGAACCATGGTTTTTCAAAATGACGGCGCTCCGTGTCACTATGCGACGCAAGTCCGAAATCACTTAAATGAGACATACCCCAACAGATGGATCGGACGCAGTGGACCAATTAGGTGGCCACCACGCTCACCTGACCTTAACCCCATTGACTTTTTCATTTGGGGTTATTACAAGGAAATAGCATACGCTCGAGAATAGACATGGGCGTTATCAGTTTTTTTGGAAAACGGTTTTGTAACCGATATGAAGTTTTCATATCGATATCGAAAACCGTTTTCAGATATCGATATGGGTAGCACGATATTAATCGCTTTTCAAACGTAACTTATCTATTTGTTTAGAAAACGAACGGAAACGCAAACTCACGCGTTACCAAGTCCAATCTAAACCGTATTGCAATAACCGTAATGTTCAATTCGCCTATCATCCGCTGATATCCGTCCCGGTTCAATATTCGCTGCATTTCTTTCGCACTTATGAAATGTCTTTTTGTTAGAAAGAGAGAAAGCGAATATATCAAACCGTTCGATATCATATGCTTGGGTTGCGGGAGTTTGTGTTTCGCGCGTTACTTAGCCTATGTATAGTTTTACTAATATCCGATAAATAAAACTGCCATATCGATATGTTATGATATGAATCTCATATCCGTTTTTAGTTACGTTTTGATATATCGGACTCATGCCTACTCGAGAATGTTCGAGTGAACAAGAATTAAGGCAAAAGATTGCAGAAGCCGGACGTGTTGTGACAGAGAACAGGGAAGCCTTTAGACGATTAAAAGACAATTTTTTACGTAGGTGTAGAATGTGTATTGCTGTTGGAGGTGGCCACTTTGAAAACCTGTTGTAAATGTTAAAAATAAATATTGTTTTTACTTTATCATCTTTGATTTATTGACAAAACCACTTTTTACTTAAAACATTTTTTAACCAACTTCTACGGCATTTTTCATGTTAGTTTCTAGCATTCTCTATCTTTAAATAACCTAAGGAATGATTCTCTATCTTTAAATAACCTTAGGAATGATAAAATGACCAAACTTTTTTTTTCATCAGATAGCTAATTTTAAAAATTTATGACCTCCCTATCTTTCAAGGCCGATATTAACAAAACTAGCTTATTAAGTACTACTTTTTTTTAATGATTACGAAAACTAAGAGAATGGTGCAGTTTTTAAGCCTACTCAGGAACCACTAAGTCATCTGTTTAGATTTTTGATTTAAATTTGAAAATCTAAGTCATAATTCACTAAACGTATTTTTTTCTCTTGTGACCAAAATTTACTTAATATTCATGAAAGTTACGTAGCTGATTATTTTATGCTTAAAAGTACAATTTATGAGGATTAAGTTTCAAAAAAAAACTTATCGAAAAGGGTTCTACTTTTTTGTTTAGAAATTTTTAAAGTTGGTCAGGTCGAAAATGTTGAAATTTCAGAAAAAAAATCATAACTCGAGAACCGTGAAAAATCGCGGAACATACATGGGGGTGATTCGGATACCCCACGATACGAGGGACCTAATTTTTTTTTTTTGACGTCAATCTTCTGGCCACCCTGTATATATATATATGAAAAGTATAAAAGATTGCTAAACTTTTGAGATGATATGGTATTATATAAAAATAAAAATAACTACAAAGTGATGGTTCAGAACTAAGAAAATAAGTTGAACTCACTCAGCAAAATACGTTTACTTGGGGACAGCGTTGGACTTTTGTCCTGATAGTAAGTGCGATTTGTATTTTGCTTTAAAACTGTGCTTACTCTGAATATCGCGGACAGGTGGTGGAATGTTATTCCAACACTTTGTAGCTAAGTATTTAAAGCTTCCCCTAAAGGCAGCACTTTTGTGACGCAGAGGGACGAGAACACATGCTTTCGACGCTCGATCCTTGTAGTGCGGATTAGACTGGGAAGACCAGGTAAGTTTTTGGTAAAGATACTCGGGTTGGTTAGTTTTAATTACATCGAACAGTAGTCCAGCAAGCAAAAGTTCCTGACGTGCAGAGATTTTTAAGATATCAGCGTCATTCAAGAAGGGCGTAACATGTGAGCGTGGAGGTATCGTAAAACAAAATCTCGCACACGCATTTTGAACTCGTTGTAAGAGTTTCATAGTTTTAGAGAAGAGACAAAAACCATAAGCTGTTATACAATAGTTTATTTTAGATAGTATTAATGCTTCACATAACCTCACGCGCACATCAGTGCTCAAAAAATGTCTAATAGAGTAAAGAATCTTTAACCTATAAAAGCAACCGCGCACTACTGATGCAACTTGGGTTTCGAATTTTAAATTACTATCCATGATAATGCCCAAATTTCGAGCCTCAGACACCAATTCTACAGGGACACCACATATACTAACATCAGGGTTCCTGGCAGCGATATCAACTATTTTCTTTCTCGAGCCCAGGATCATACACTTAGATTTTAAAGGGTTGAGTATGAGAGAGTTGCTTGTAGACCAAGAAGACACAGCGTCCAAATCATCATTAATTTTCTGTACAGCGCAAACGGTCTCCTCAGGTGGGAAGGATAGATAAAGCTGTAGGTCATCTGCGTACAGATGGTATTTACAATGTCTTATTTTGCGAGACAAGTCGGAAGTGTACAGGATGAAGAGGAGAGGGCCCAAAATGGATCCCTGCGGGACGCCTCTATCAACATTTGTGTGTATAATAAAGATAATATCTATCTATACCACATTGTTTCAATCGATAATAAAACCAATTTTAGTAAAAACTTTCGATTGTTTCAATTCTATAGACGTGAGAGTTAACTGACACAAAAACTGATAATAGCTCAGCTCACGACAGATTCCTGTTAAGTATAATATGTTAAGTTGTTAAGTATATGAAATAGGTATATTGGTTCAATCACATTGGCTCACGACTTTACAGGAAAAATCCAATTCAGTGCTGTAGGTTCTAATTTTAAAATACACGAAACAGTTTCGTGATCGTTACAGCTTTTATCCAAACCACAGATTGCATAATAAAGCTTCTATCTAATCTATCATACCTATGTATGTATTTACAATAATTTACATTTTTAAGCGGACCAGACACTATCAGTAATAATGACAGTATTTTTACATCAGTATACTGTCATTCCATCGTTTAGTATGCGTCAGACCATCATTCCAACCACTACACTGTCAGTATAATGTCAGTATATTGTCATTACTTGGAAATACTGTCATTATTACTGATAGTGTCTGGTCCGCTCCAGAGACAATAAATCGTCCCAAACAATTAAGATGTTTGTTTAGAACGACGTTTGGTTCGTTAGAAAGTCATATATTTTTTTTTATAGCAAACAGTTATTCTGCTCACTTATACAGGGTCCTTCTAAAATACTTGAAAAAAATTAATTGTGGCTTCTACTCATGAAACTGACTGAACAACTTTCCCAAAGGAACCTATACTCAATCCGCAAAAAAATGAGGGCTTCGCTCTCATACAAAATTGGCGATTCCGTTGATCAATTAGTATGAAGACTACAACATATTTTTTAGAATTTCCTCGGGGAAAGTTGTTCAGTTTCATAGTGTAAACGACATAGCGACGGGGAAGTGCTAACAACTCCTAACTTAGAAAGTTTAAAAGACTTAGTTAGAATATATTTCCAGCCAAAATTAATCAGATTGTGATGGACCTTAATATAGGAGATATTTCCTCGGTGCCTAGCTACATCAATTTTGAGAATTTCAACTTAATTCATATACCAGTAGACGCGCAAATTCATTCACTATCGAACTGCATTCATAAGTCGTTTTCGTAAAAAAAATTAAGTTAGGAGTTGTTAGCACTTTCCCGTCGATAGTGTAACGTAAGTTTGAAGAAATACAAATGCGAGAGTACGAATAAACATATTATTATATTTATTTACCTATAAACAAAGATAATTTTCATAGGCTTTATCAGTGTCAGTGAATGAATCAAGCGAGCCAGGGTTGCCAGATGCAAAAGTTATTTTCCTCGTACCTATCTGGATTAGTTTCAAAATAAAATGTTAAATTTTTTTTATTGAGCCATCGCATTTTAAGTGCGCTATCGCTAAATAAAAAATATTTTTTTTTTTATGTGATAGGTGGCAAACGAGTAGACGGATCACCTAAACAGTAAACATTGATGCAATAATATGTTCAACAGAACCTGACATTGGGAAATCCTCAAAAATATAAGTGTTGGGACTTTGGGAGCTTGTTTGTTAGTTTTTGATTCAATTCATATCCTTCTTAACGTTTTGTAGATGATGATGACCAACTATCAGAAAATATCTTCAAATGCGTTTTTTTCATGATTCATGATTCCCTCATAACTCTTACAGAGGATGATAAATTTCCTAAACGTACGACAATCCGGGAGTTGACAGCATGAAAAATAAATTAGGAAATATTCCATACTAAATAGCTATTTAATTAAAATTGTTGAAAACCTTAATCACTTTCATTTTCATTACATTTTAAATTTTTTATTTCTAATAATTTCCTAATTAGTATGCAAACTACTATTTTGAGCAATGACGTCATCGTAAAAAATTTCAAACATTTTTAGAACAAAATGTCGTTTTTAACATTTGATAAAAATTAACTCAAATGACTAGCAGTCAACTACCGGATTCTCGTACTTCTGGCAACCCTGAAGCGGGCATTCCAGACGTACGACAGACGTGCGTTTGTATCCGATAAGGATTTGTACGTGAAATTATTGCAGACACAATGTAAAGGGAGATATACCTTCCTACAGTCAAATTCACTAAAATCTTTTTTACATATTAATTTTTTTTAATGCGAATCGACTATGAGTTCCTTGGGGAAAGTTGTTCAGATTCATGGGTAGAAGCTTTGTTTATTTTTTCCCCTCAATTGGTAAGCCCTTGGCATCATCTTAGTTTAAGTAGTTTTAGCGGTTTTTAGGGTTCCGTAGCCAAATGGCAAAAAACGGAACCCTTATGGATTCGTCATGTCTGTCTGTCTGTCTGTCTGTCCGTCCGTATGTCACAGCCACTTTTTTCCGAAACTATAAGAATTATACTGTTGAAATTTGGTAAGTAGATGTATTCTGTAAACCGCATTAAGACTTTCACACAAAAATAGAAAAAAAACAATAAATTTTGGGGGTTCCCCAAACTGAACTAAAACTCAAAAAAAATTTTTTTGTCAAACCTATACGTGTGGGGTATCTATGGATAGGTCTTCAAAAATGATATTGAGGTTTCTAATATCATTTTTTTCTAAACTGAATAGTTTGCGCGAGAGACACTTCCAAAGTGGTAAAATGTGTGTGTGTCCCCCGCCGTAACTTCTAAAATAAGAGAATGATAAAACTAGAAAAAATATATGATGTACATTACCATGCAAACTTCCACCGAAAATTGGTTTGAACGAGATCTAGTAAGTAGTTTTTTTTAATACGTCATAAATCGTAAACCGCAATTTACCTACAACGAACTACAAGAACTTTTATATTATGTTACTTGCTGCTACGGAACCCTTCATGGGCGAGTCCGACTCGCACTTGGCCGCTTTTTTTTTATATGCTGTGTTGGCTTTTTAATTTGTAAGCGAAAGTTTCCGTGGGCAGACGCCTTACTTTAATGCTTACTCCATAGCCCGGGTCCTCCAGAAAGCTTCGACAGCTCTACGGTAGTAAGTCTAATTTTCTGACCAGAGGCCAGAGGTGTCGGTCAAATAAAGGAATTATGAATTTGATTGTAGACTAGTTAAGCGTCGACAATCTCTAAAACTACACATGGAGCTCATCATCATCAACCAAAAGACGTCCACTCGGATTTCCACACAGACCGGTCCTGCGCGTTCACTAAATAAAAAACAAAGAAACGTTTATGTTTCCAAATAAAATAGTAGTACTTACCGCATATCAAAAAAAATATTAGGTGCTTACCTATGAAAGTGGCGATTAGTTAAAAAAGTTCAATTAAGGTTTTAAAACAACAAACTATTTTTAAAGTATCATTGGACATTTAGAAATAAAATAATGCTTGCTAAATGCACGTTGTCTGAATATTTTGAGAGCACAGTGGTGTAGAAACTACTATTGTAGAAAAAATTTACACAATTTACCTCTAAGAAAACGCCAATACAGTATTTAATGGAACCCTACTCAGTCAGTTTTTACATGAGAGACATGACATCACTAATTCATGAAAGACCGTGAATGTAGCTAGAAAATGATATATAATTTAATGGAAGTAAATTCATTTTTGGGGTAATATTATTCTGTTGAACTTTCAAAACTGAAACGCCAATTTCATAGGTAAGCACCTAATATATCACGTAAAAACTAGTAAGCACATCAATAAACTGCTCGAGAATTTCATTCATGAAAAACTTATTAAGAACTTTATGACTTTGTATTTGCGAACTAAACGCGTTAGCAAATATTGTATTATTCCGCAATTTTCCTTATAAACATGATACTTCTCTTTCATGGGCGATAAGTACCAATTTTATTTACAACCATAAACATTTGTTATCGTTTTTTTATGAGAACGCCGAATCCGGAAATGGATTCAACTCTGTGTTGCTAAGCGCTCTCAAACTGCTATAAACGCTTCTAATTTACTAGCCATTTACGTTACGTAACGTTAACAACACAAATCGTCCTCACTGCTAGGTATGGATCTCTTCACATACTTCGGGAAGTTAAGAGCATACTCCTACACGGGGACCCAGTCCGGATTGGTGGAGGTTGTGGTGTGTGGTCAACCCTAGTGTCAGAAGTTTTCAAGCCTTTAACGCCTTCATTTAATCTTTAGGATTTCTAATCTTTTCCAATTACAAACGGTGCTTCTCAAGTGATAGACGGCGGTTACCATGGCACCCACCGTGCACCGTAACGTCACAGTAGATTTAGGCTGCTTTTCCACCAGAGATGTGCGAGGAAGCGGAGCGGTGTGCGAGGAAAAAATCCACCAATAGAATCGCTTCATTTTCCTAGCCTCGCTTAGCACAGCTCAGATGGAAAAGGGCTTAGCGGAGCGAGGTCTTTTGTACAGAGAAATGTGTGCGAGGGATGTGTTGTGATAAATACTAGATAAATACACATCCTCGTACGAGACACTTCCCTCGCACATGTTTGGTGGAAATCCCAGCTACACAGCACAGCTACACATCCTCGTACGACACATTTTCCTCGCACGTCTCTGGTGGAAAAGCAGCCTTACACATTTAGACGTGTGCTACGCAACCTTCATATACATCTAAAACAATAGGATTTTCCCCTACAACACTGTCATTTGTAGTTTCGTGATTTATTTGTCGTGTATCTTATTATGAGTAAGTCGAACATTATATAATCTTTCAGCGTCTGAATCACGTGTAGAACATTACATGAATGTGGATTCACAATGCTTCACAAAGATTTCACAAGGTAGCGTGCTACAGTTGGCGGCAAAATAATTATGAAAACAATCTTTCAGTAACAAATAAATTCTTGGTTCTGTTTCCTCAACTAAACTAAAAACAGTTAAAAAAAGTGTTCTTCATACATTCCTCTTTTGATCGTGATCTTAGTCAGATGCCTACTTTCATACATACTCGGGTTTCTTCGGTTGTTATATCTCAGGAAGGCCCCAATCTTCTAGGGTTTGACCTTCATGCCTCAATGACTCAGTTATTATTATCATTCTATGTATTTTTAAGAGAGTCCCGTACAAATGATGTAACCGAGATGTCGGCACGGCAGCGGCATGGCAGCGGCACCGCAAAGATGTTGATAATTGAAAGATTGAAGTTGTAATTATTTTTTTGTACTGGCCGTTAACAAGTTTTTCAAAAACTAAAATGGTTGCGATATTGATACTTACTTCATTTTTTTTATTATTATTAAAAAATTTAGTGCGTTTGACTACATCTCACCTGATGGAAAGTGATGATGTAGTCGAGGAGGGTACAATTCCATTATAGGTGAAAAAGAATAATTAAATTCAGACTGTTTGCAACCCTCAAACTATCAGTCTGTTTTGGTCTTCGCAAAGTCCTATCAGGGTGTAAATTTCCCCCGTTCTGCAGGTTCATTTGTTAGATTGAATGTTTGGGTGATGATGAGTCTGTCTGCTGCAGAAATTAAAAAAAGCTGTTTTCGCAAACTTCAGAACGCTCGTAATAGGTCCTGTTTGCCGGTTAAAGAAATTAACCTGTTCAACACATTTTGTTGCCGTAAATTTTACGTCGCTGACTGTACTAGTGTACAATTTATTGGCATTCCGCCATACAGACGGACACGTCAGTCGGCAAGAGAAAAATCATAAAAAAGGAGTTCACAACGTGACAACGTCTTACTATATTTTCTTAATAAGATCATTATTTCCTCTTATCATCTCACTCACACACCGATCAATACTAACATAGTAATCATATATGTAAGTGGGTTATTATACCTGCATATAACCGAACGTAATCGTTAAATTAAATTACCAATAACCTAGAAATCGTTCCTAACACTATCGTGAGAATAATTTTTCCTGACAACAGAATAGCATTATTTTAAATGTAAAAGAGACAGAATCTTGTCAGATAAATCTTAACTTATAAAACAGTACTGTGACTTAGGTGACCGACTCACAAACAGACATTTCGTAGCCTAAATCACTGAAAATAAAATTGTGTTAACTGAAACAAACCTTCCAGGATGTTGTGGGGGAACAAGCAATATGTAAGAAAGGATTTTAAAAATAACTGTCCCTAAGTGGGCGAAATAGTATGGTGGGGTATTAAGGTTTAGATAATGGCGTCTACGCGAAAGAAATCACAGCGCAACAAACTGTGTTTCTACCATCATCGTCGTCATCGTTAGTCAATTCACGCTGACCGGTTTTGCACTGCCCGCATCCAGCCGCTTCCCAAGACCTTCATCAGGTCATCGGTCCACCGGATGAGAGGCCTGCCTACGCAACGTCTTCCGGTGCCACTTGAGAACTTTCATGCCCCTTTTAAAAAAATTGGACTTCATTTAAAGCTATGTAGAGGGTTAAGAAAAAATAGATGTACCAATAAATTTGCACATAGATATCTGATTTTAAAAAATCAATTTGCCAGATAAGTATAATATGAAAATGCCTGAGAGGTTTAGTGGCAAGTGCGGATTGGTATGGTCCTAACTTCTGTCATGATCCACTGCAGTACTCTGAAGACAGGACAAGGGCGGGTAAAGGGTGTGCTGCATGAAGCAGCAAAGAACTTGAAGAGTGCTGGTATGTTCCTCTGGAGATCCCAGAACTGGTCTGTATGCATGAATGACGAGGGGCGCTTTAGACAGTAAAAATCAGACGTATCTTGATTGTTTCAAGTACTTATTTATAAAGATTTCCAACACGTCACATAAAATAATCGTATGTTCAATTCCCACCATTTCCGTGACGAAAATATTTCTTTGCACTGCCTGATTGTTAAAACTACACTGATAGTAAACTTAGTTGGCACCAAAACGGAAAGAAAACTAAGTAATAAGATTTCGAAAAGGACCGCAAGACTCGCAAGTTAAGTTGGCACTTGATAACAATGGTGAAACATTTATTTATTTACATTAAAAGAATGATCACCAATGGACTTTAACTATAGCATAGTTGTACCTACTACAACTATTGTACTACTAGTGTACTAGTTGTAAGGCGTGCTGTCACGGGCGCACAGCACACTATGTCCATGACTTTACCGCTAAAATTGGCTTTGGCAGCCATAACAATACAAAGATGAAGGAACTCTTAATGGAAGTTCAAGCTAACCTAACCGTACATGTACAAATATATGAGCTTTTGCAGTAATATCGCTTTAAGGCGCATCAGTTTCACTCAAGTTGCAAATTTGCAACAGTAGTCTTTAGTATTCGCTATAAATAAGCTGGATGGCCTACCTATAAGTATACCTATGTTGGTTTCTGGTCCTGCATAAGATGAGACCGTGTGTTGTTTGTCCCTAATGGTAACTGTTGAAGAATTTCAAAGATCTAGAACTTTAAAGCATCGTGCTCCTCTAAATTCCATGTCAATTGATGTGTTTTAACAAAACCTAACCTCAACCTAACCTAACCTTAACGATGCCTAACTCGGTAAACTTTAATAAGTATATTTAATTTTCATAGCCCGGTGTCAAGACAGTAAAAATTTTACTATTGGGTCTGTACTGGAATACCTCAATTAAGTTATACGAATGGTCTTACGTTCGTTCATATAACATAACCTTAAAACTATACTATAGGTACATTTACTAAACTAACCTAACTTTTTAATTACAGGTAAAACTTATTTTTTCTTTACCTAAAGGAGGATAAGAGACAATTTGAAAACGAAATGTAACTACTTATATATATTTAAGTTAACAGAGAAATAGGTACATGTTTTATAAAATCCTTTTAGTACTTTTCCAATATTACGTCGTCAAGACGGTGACAAGTTAAGGACCCATGTACACTATACGAAAAGGACATACAGGCGGTTCATGCATGCTGTAATCTTCCTCAGTCTTCCGTTGCGAATACACTGTAATGACCTTAGCTAATGGCGCTTTAATAGCGGGAGTCGGGAGCCGGTTTGGCCAAGCCAGAGCGGATAATAATCGCTCTGGCCAAGCAGGTGTCTGGCCCCCGTCTGTCCCTCACGCATGCGCACAACAAAAATCCATTCTTGGTTCCCCCATTCAGGATTTTAACGCCTCGCCTTTCAAAACCATTGATTAGAATTCACCAATTTCGCGGTGCTATGGATTTTTTCTTTTTTCTTGTTATTTTCATAATTATTTCTAAGTTTTTATTGTACCTATGTTACTAATGAATACAACACACATTACATAAAGCCTATTCTGAAGGTATTTCGAAAACGCTTCTCTTAATCTTAAACTATCAGTGAAGCTATTAGCGAAATGTGTCCATCAGCCTCCATTGTAACCACAATACTTGTAAAGGTGAAAAAAGTATACCTAGTCAACAATCTTCAGTCATTAGAAGCGTCCTTGCATCTGCTGTCAAAACTGAGCTATTTCCGCGCTACAGGCAGACCGGCGTTCTAACGTTATACCTAAGCTATTACGTAAGATCAGCTGAGCTGGGCTACGGTATTCGCCGCTATAGAATATTGATCGACTTACCATAGCGTTGTTCTCGACGATCCAGTTGACAGAGCATAACTGGTACACAAAATACGCTCGCACCAGCTCGGAGGTCTTCTTGCTTTTGAACGCATCCTTCGGACTGCTAAAGGAGAGATCGAGTTCGTCGCGAACCGGCGGTTGTGAGGAAAGCACCCGCGCGCATAGCGGTGTGTTCTTAGCCAGTCTCCGAAGTAGAGCCATGTCCAGATATCCGCGCACTGTTCAAGCGGTAGGAGACACACGTCCACCACCTCCCGCTGTGTAATGACAACTGAACTGAACTGACACTTGACAGCGGCTGAATATTGACCGGCTGCGCACGCAAGCATTCCAATTTTAAAACCGGAGGTGTGTCGGTATCGAGCGCGGCGATTGGTTGGTTTTTCCGCCGGTGTTTTATACGCAAAGGTTTGTTTCGCGTTTCATAGCTGGAGTTTCATAACCTTATAGGCGATAACGTTTGCCATGCCTCCACCATGAAGATTTACTCGAATCGTGCCCATCTTAGATTTGATCTAAGGTGTAAATTTATTTCTTGAATGCACACTTTGTAACCAATAAACGAAGTATGCTTAACTTCTCTATACGTTCAGCCCACAGACTTGCACTCCCTTGCGACAATATAAAACTTTTTGGTTCACCCCTACAAAAATAGGTCACGATTAAGGACGGTTATGTAGCCCTGTTTACCCGACAACCCAAGCGAAGGGTAATGTTTTTTGGGCTATGTGTGTCCGTTTAAGTGTTACCTGTAGCCAAAACGTGTCGAGTGTGAATCGTTCTCGTCTTAATAATAAAAATAATAAATAAATATCCGTGTCAAATCACACGCGGTCATCTAGCCCCAGGATTTCCTGTTATGGGAACCAGAGACTGATAAACAATAAACATTATATCGATACTTCTGGGCTGAAAGGGCGTATACGCCGAAAGGGCGTATACGCCGAAAGGGCGTATAAAGGCAGACTTCCGATGCTAGCGGCCGATGGGACAGACGCGCGCGACTGTCGCACGCGACAGTACTAAACACCAGGAATGTATGAAAGAGCCGCGCGCGACTGTCGCATCGGCCGCTAGCATCGGAAGTCTGCCTTAAGTATTGATATGTTTAAATTCACCAGCCACAGCGCAAAGAAATCTACTCATCACAAAAATGTGTGTTCTGGATGTGGATCAAACCCATAAATTTTCGGATCAATAGTCAGGAGCACTAACCACTGAGCCACCGAGTCAGTCTAGATTGACATAGGATATTTTTTATGCGGTTTCGTCTTTTTTTTGATTAGCCTATTTATTGGCGATAAAAAACGTAACATTTTTTTTTGCGAACACAGGGTCAAGAACCCTAGGTGGCCTAGAAATTGTTATTTCAGGCCTCAGGCGTACTTTTTATAGACCGCCCAATAGCGGTAAACTACCGTAATATAAGGCTTTATTATATTCAGTGATATAAAAATCTTACCGATTTGACTACTCATGCGTGAAAAGGAAAACCTATACAGAATATAACAAAATTGGTGTAGGCCTCGTTATCTGGGTATTCTACTTATCATTCTGAACAAATTTTGTTTGAGGACTTGCCTCAAATCATAAAAAAAAAAATTTGGACTTTTAGTCTTCATACAAAAATGCAGAGACGTATTCTCCATAGGGTCATTCGGGCGAACGCCCGGGGCGGCCCGTCCCAAGGGGCGGCCCGCCCAGTTCTCCAACAACTCTAATTTTTTCATTAGCTGACTGTAAATAATTATAGGTAATGTAGAATTTACACGGGCACGAAAGTCTCGATGAGTATTGATCTCTTTCTCGAAGTTGAACCTAGCTAGCTGGACTATTTGTCCCAGGTATATATTTCGTCAACTACTTCGAGTGTAGAGTTTCCATCATTCAGAGGAGTGGGCGGATATGTTACATAATTTTCGTCTTGTTCTTGTTCATTTTGAGACCCACTTGTTGGGAGGCTCTAGTCCATCGGGCATTTAATTGTGCCTAGGTCCTCTAAGGTCTCTGCCATGATCACGATATCATCAGCGAATCGAAGGTGAGTGATGTACTCGGCGTTGATATTAATGCCGAGTGCTCTCCAGTCCAGAAGCTTGAAAACGTCTTCCAGCTTGGCAGCGGTGATGAATTACGGAGATATATGTAACGTCTCCCTGTCTCACCCACGCTGCACCCAGTTTCTAATTCTGATCCTGGAGGCGGACCGACATGGTGACGTTTTCATACAGGCACTTCAATACTTCGATATATCGATAGTCGATTTGGCACCGTGTTGGAGAGAGTGTAACCATTTCTCTCTGGTGTAACCACACTCCTGTGCCATGCTGTAGGCGTTCATCCCTCGAGCATGACGGAATTAAACAGCCTCTGAAGAGCTATAAGTACCGGTTCTCCACCTGCTTTCGGAAGCTCAGTCGTAATTCCATCATCACCCGGTGCCTTGTTGTTCTTAAGCTTTTTGAGAGCCATTCTAATCTCGCACAGGCTGACGTTTGGGATATCTTCTGTCGTCGGGTCAATCTGGCTCTCGGGTCTTCAGCCAGATTACTGACAGGTAAGCTTGTGGTCGTGTATAAGTGTCCGTAGAATTTCTCGACCTCTTCTAACAGCTCAGGGTTGTAAGACACGATTCTGCCATCTACAGTCTTCAGCTTTGTCAGTTGGCTTTGACCAGCAGACAGGTCCTTTGCGAATACTTTTGACCCTTTATTGCGCTCGATAGCCTCTTTAAACCGATTAGTATTAAATTGGCGTATATCGCGAGTCAAGGTCTTGGAGACCTGTCTGTTTAGTCGCCAATACTGACAAGCATCTTCAGAGGATTTCATAATCAGGCTCCGTATTTCCTCTATGAGCTTGTGTGATCCAAGATGTTCTTTTTGAACGGTTGGTTTTGAAAGCCTTATTTATTCCCAGCCGTGTGGACAATTTCCTCGAACCTGTCGTAGTAATCGTCCACATTTTCGCAGTCTCCTAGCCATTCGAAGCGGTTTTGCAACTTGAGCTGAAAGTTATCGGGGTTTTGGAGCTGGATAAGCGCTGGTCGGAGCGTAGGCTTCATTAGTCAACATCTTTCTAGCTTGGTTTTTAGATTTAATGTGCCTCTTACCATTCGGCGATCGCTTCCTTTCTTCATCGAGTTGATCACAGCTCATTTTCAGTGTTGAAAAGAAAATTATATGCGCTCTGGCATGAATGAGAAACGATTCAATTATTTAGCAATCCTCAACATTGAGGCTGATTTAACGAACGCACTTGATTTTGATGATTTCTCAGAACAAATGTCGCATCGTCGCTCATCGTAATCAGCTAATAAATTCGTTTAACTATTTATTACTATATTTAATTCTGTTTTACTGTTATATTTCCTTTGACTGTGGAGGGTGCGGGGCGGCCCGATCGTATTCGCCCAGGACGTGAAAATCTAAAATACGTCCCTGCAAAAATGGCCAAACAGGTGATCAATTTGAATGAAAAATAAAAAAAAATTGCAATTTCGACAGAGCAAAGTCGTAGATAGAACTAAAGTTGAAACGAGACCTTCACCAGTTTTGTTACACTCTGTATACAGTGTTAAAAAAAGTGCGTTTGAAATTTTAAGGGGTTACTCAGAATCAAGTAAGTATATACACTGGTAAGTATATACACTTTTTAAAAAAATAACTCAAGTCTACAAAACTGCTTAACACTAAAAGCAAAAAACTAGAAAACCATCAAACTAAAATCATAAACAGTAAACAAACAGTTTTTGAACTTTTGGTTTAGTTTTATTTTGCTACAATGAGTTAATTTTCCAAAAGTCGTGCATGAAACTTGAGTCGATTTTTTTGTCCATGAGTAATATGTAGAATACACGAAAAATATTGAAAAAATCCGCTCTTACATTTTTTTCAGAATTCTATATCAAATCTGAATAGTTGATCAAGAATTTGTATGGAAAACTGAAAAAAATGTACATCGTATTTTTTCAATATTTTTCCTGTATTCTATACTTGATTCTGAGTAACCTCTTAAAGTTTCAAACGCACTTTTATAACACCCTGTATACCTAATACAGCACTTTCATCAATTCACTACATTCACTTTAGTAAAAAGACAACCTCCAAAACACTGAACAACTTTCCCAAAGGAACCTTTACCAACGAAGCATTTTTTTCATTCCATAACGATTGTCCATACATCTAATAAATAATTGATCAGACAATTTGCAAACTTAATGAGTAGGTAGTAACCTAGTACAGTAGTACACAAAAAATAAGGCGCGTCGGTTATCTTCGTTCGCGCAGACAAGAACAAACTATCGACGGAAACACCCGAAACAATCAACGCACGGTGACAGCTTTCTGACAGCTGACAATTTCATTGAATCAGGCGCGAAATCAATCAACCAATAGCGGCAGAGATTTTCGGAACCTTTAATGACGGATTACTAATGAAGCTACTTGATTGGTCCATCAGTTTCCCGCGTAATTAAAATATTGTCTACTGCGCAGGTACATCGGCAAGCCTTATTAAATGTGTATTACTGTAGCAACTACCATCTGTCTCTTGTCGGCGAACATAAAGTCATCTAGAGGGTGATTATAATACGTTTATAGAGGGTGACAATAATACAACGTATACGTTAGTAATATGTCCGGTCGGTACTCTAAATTAGGTATTTCCAGACAATTTTACTGTTGTTTCCTATTTACAAATTATCATTAAGTCTTTCATAACAATAACTATCATTTCAAATAACGTTATCAATCTCATAATACTTGATTATCAATTTCCAATTTTCCCATTGACTTATCATCAAAAGCGTAACCACTTGAAAAAGTACAGATACTTGACTTCAAGTGGAAACACAATCTGGTATTTTTTGCAAGCAAATAATAATTAAATGATTGAAATTAATCGTTTGTCGCAAATAAAGGTAAGATAGGTTGACAAATTTATTATTAATAATAATTATGAGTGACAAATAAAGACCCTTCATGATATCCACCGGAAGACGTCCACTAAACATAGGCACAGTTCTAGTAGCACTATTTGTGCTACTAGAACTGTGATTAGAAGAATGTTTATGGTTTTGTCTTGTCACACTGGATGCGTTCTGCGGTCAGTTCAACCAATCGCAGCCCGCATAGATAATATCGCTTTGACCTGAATCCAGTGTGACAAATCCAGGACGTCTCCCGGCAGGCACTTGTCACATTTTTGACATCTCCACCATATTCCCAATCAATAAAACAATATAAAATGTATACATAGATATATTTTATTTGAAAAATACTTCGTGTAGCTAGTAACCTAATCACATATGGCATTCTACATCCGACAAGGTATCATACAACAATCGCTCTTATTACAAACTGAATACAGGCGCCACCGACATTTTGTATTTAATGATAGCTTTGTTGTTACAAAAGTTGACCCATGACCTATAAATGAGATCTCTGCTGATGAATTTGTTAGAAAAAAAGGGAAATTCATGTCACTGGTTCATAAATACAGGTGAGGACAAAATAGTGGGTCCACGAGAAAACAGGGGATTTATTAGTTCCATTCCCCTTAACTTTGGCTTCTACTCATGAAACTGAACAACTTTTTCTAAAGAACCCATACAATCGGAGAAAAAGCGTTGTCTCCTCATAAATTAATCACGCTGATTAAGCAACTTTGTATGGTTCCTTAGGGAAAGTCGTTTAGTTTCATAAGTAGAAGATAAGCAGAAACCACGAAACGAATACGAATTGACCCTGGATAATAAAAAAATAGTACAGACATTTTAGTCACTTCTACAACTTTTTGTATATTTGTATTGATAAAATAATATCCCTTTTTATACTCAACGAAAAATTTATGAGTTCAAAATAAAAAATATAATATGTAAATGCCTCATTTATTGGCAAGGAAAAAAATATACATATAATTTTTATCGTATGGTGAGCGAGCCAATCCCAATTAAATAAACCCAATAACGTATTCACGTCGGTGAAAAAAGCATTTTTTCTTAGTCTAATGTAATAATATATATTTTAATATTACAATAATATTGTTGACTAAATTATAGTGACCATTTTAAATAGACGTTTCACATATTTTTATTGTTCTCTCCATTAAATTAAAGGTTTATTTAAAACGGCCAAAAATAATGGTAAAACAAACACATCTATGTTATGTATATCTTACAAATAATAATATATAATAATAATATATCTTAAATGACAGGACACTACTAATTAGTGATCTACATACTAATATGTACAATTATATTTATGATCTAGTTTGATATTGTGATTTCGCACACTCCCTCACTCATATCGAATGGAACATACTATAGTAATGCAACGTAATATATGCCAACATTCTATTTATTATCCTTCGCAAATACACAGATCAATACATATATAATACATTAAATAACACTCTGTATTTGATCATTATTTTTGAAGCTTAGCACGACAGTTTTGAAAAACATAAGTACCTATAGATGTAACTTTAGATAAACTGGGCATTATATTATACAATGCATAAGAAATACCGGCTTTTTCGGTAACAAAAAGTTCATTAAAAAGCTTTATCGTACAGTTCATTCCAATCAAAAAAAAAGCAAAAGGTAAACAAACTTACTATGCAACTGACTTTGACATGAGTCAATTCCATAGTAGTTTACCTTTTCATTTTTTTAATTGGAATGAACTATAGCAGTATTATGTCTTGCATTTTTTAAATTACTAAATTAATTTATAAAACCAATATTAAATTGACCATGCGCCAATGTTTCTACGCTGTTTTTAACTGTCTGTGAAAGCATAAAAAATACGACATTTTACACAATATTATTTAGCGTATTATATTGTATTCGAGAATACAAAACACGTTATAATCTATAAGGCAAATCCAAACACTAGCTTATTTGCCTTGAACAGTTATACAATTGCATTGAACTTGCTTGCATTTATATTTAAAAAACTTATTATATAATATGTAGGTTGTAAAATTATATTACAGGTTTATAGGATATAAAGAAAGAATATGATCAAAGTAAGAATAAACTGTGACTTTTTATAATAAATTCGACCAAGAAGATTGAGTATATTACACTCACCTAACGAGATATAGCAGCACTCGATAAGAAATATTCTTCTTCTTAAGAAATATTTATTACGGAGAACACAAACCGTAATTTCATGAAAAATCAGTTTCAATCTGTAACAAAGAACGCGTAAATCTCGGAAGTTTGGAGGAATCGGCATCATTCGGACATACTCGCTTCATAAGATTTACAGAAATCTGACAGATTGACACGGTTTTTTCGTAAAATTACGATTTTCATATCGTAAGATCACGTAGTAAAGCATCGATTACGCACATTTCCGGGATAATGCATTCTTATGGTGACAAATACAAACCGAAGCACCAAGGTAGATGTTTGTAATTATTAATAATGTCAAAAAGAACGCGTGTAAAATCAGTAAAGTCGCCTTTGATTCGATAGACGAATTAAAAAAATACAATTTTCAAAGGTTCTAGTATCAGTATTTAAGAAGGTAGGCTTTTATTATATTATGCCTAATTTTAACACGTGAGACCGCTAAAGTTTCAGAAATCGAAATCTCTTGTACTTCGTAGAATTTAAAAATAAACAAAAATAAAAATTTGAACAAGAAAATAAATCTTTTGATTTAAAAGTCAAATAATAAATAATGGTCTCCATCAACACGATGTCGTTTAGGAATGTAGCATAATAGTCCGAAAGAAAAATATACAGGTTGTCCCAAAAAGTATGGTCAAGCGGAAGTCCAGAGATAGAACAACTCTAGGGCTACCCAAATCACCCCCATGTATGTTCAGCGATTTTTGGTAGTTTTCGAGTTATGATTTTTTTAGGATTTTTTAATTTTTTTGGCCGGATCGGATTTCATATTATTTTTTAAAGAATTTTTTACAAATTTCCGGTATTTTTTTAATGTCACACAATCATTATGAATTGTACTTTCAGGCATAAAATAATAAGCTTCGTAACATTAGTGTAAGTAACAAAAGTTATGATAGAAAGTCAAGAATTTTAGATAACTGATGAGTCAAGTTAAAAGAAAAATGCGCAGTTTTTTTTTAAAAAAGGTGATAATTTCTCTACCATTCTGCTCAAAACGTTCTTTATTAAATTGAAATATTTTTTTCTATAAAACTCATTAATTAGTAATTATTTTTGATAACTATAGACGACAAAAATTAAATAACTTCCTTAGGAAATTTCTACCTTAACAACTTTGACGGCTTATTTCAGGAAAAAAAAGCCCATTAAGTACTGTTTTTTGAATATGATTCTGAAAGCTTAGAATCTCGTGCAGTTTTTAAAATTACCGAAGAGCATTGGAAACACCTTTTTGTATTTTTTATTTTATGCTGAAAGTTTAAATCTGAGTGAACGACTCAATCTAAAATTCTTGACTTTCTATCATAACTTTTGTTACTTACACTAATGTTACGAAGCTTATTATTTTATGCCTGAAAGTACAATTCATAATGATTGTGTGACATTAAAAAAATACCGGAAATTTGTAATAAATTCTTTAAAAAATAATATGAAATCCGATCCGGCCAAAAAAATTAAAAAATCCTAAAAAAAGTCATAACTCGAAAACTACAAAAAATCGCTGAACATACATGGGGTTTGATTTGGGTAGCCCTAGAGTTGTTCTATCTCTGGACTTTCGCTTGACCATACTTTTTGGGACACCCTGTATAACTACACAAAAGATCCCATAAAAAATTACAACTTAAATAAAACTGCAATGAACGAATTCAGTTATTTCTCATAACGTAACAGGGCAACATTGCAAAAGCTGAAAAGCGGCAAAGGGAATTGATACTTATCCTCCTCAGTCCTGAGCCATGATTTCGTTTGTAATATAGAAAAAAATTCTTCGACTTACTAAGGGGCTTTTATAGAAGTAAAATATATACTCATGGACAAAAAAATCGACTCAAAGTTTCATGCACGACTTTTGGAAAATTAACTCAATCTAGCAAAATAAAACTAAACCAAAAGTTCAAAAACTGTGTGTTTACTGTTTATGATTTTAGTTTGATGGTTTTCTAGTTTTTAGCTTTTAGTGTTTAGCAGTTTTGTAGACTGAGTTATTTTTTTCAAAAGTCGAGCAACAAATCTTGAGTCGATTTTTTAGTTCACCAGTGTATATATTTTTTTTCCTCTATGTAAGACTTTATATTGTATCTAGTTCCAATGCATTGCAATAATGGTTCGGTCGGACAGACTCGGTGCTAAGTGGTTAGCGCTCCTGACCACTAATCCGAGAGTCGTGGGTTCGATCCCCACCCAGGGCAAACCTTTCTGTGATGAGCAGAATTGTTTGCTCTGTGTCTGGGTGTATCATATCTATATATGTATGTATTTAAACGTATATGTGTATGCATATCAGTCTCTGGTTCCCATAACACAGGGAATCCTACTTTGGGGCCAGATGACCGTGTGTGATTTTTATTTATTTAATGTTTATTTAAAAGATCGCCAGGCAGAGCCACACGGAAAATGTCCCCTTCAGGGGACTTGAGGACAGAGGAGGTTATCAATATCATGACACTGAACAACTTTCCCCAAGGAACGTATCCAAAAAAAGAGTAAAGAAATCGAGTTTCCAATTCAATACTAATGTCTATAATTAATCCAACAGGCAATTTTAAAACTATGTTTAGAAACTCAGAAAAATGCTCCAGTTATTACAGGTTCCTTGAAGGAAATTGAAGAAAGTCCTTGAAAAAACTTCAGTTTAATAAGAAAAATTTACCATCCGACCGCTTTTTTGCAAATAAGTTCCTGCACCCTGGCCATGAATTCTTCAAAAGTTGGTCAAATATGATGTGCAGTCTCCTTACTTATCTGCTTCTACTAGTTTAAAGTTGAGAAAACGCGTACAGTCGCCCACATTAAAAAAAACAATCACATTCCCGAATAACAATAATAATATCCCGAACGCGGATAAATCACGACGATTTATATCAATTTAGAATTTCAAAAATATCCAGTCGCACACTCAAAAGCATATTTACAAAAGCGAATCGCATTTTTTTCAAAATAACCCAATCAGACTGTACAAAAATTATAGACACACAATTTTATTATTATTCGTCTTCTTCGTCAATATGTACAAAAGTTAAAAGTAACTAATATTAAAGTGTTGGTGTTACCAGTTTATTGATATCTCTAATTAATTAGACAGTAATTAAATTTATTCATTTAAAAACTAGAGTATAAAAATTTTCACTTCACCCAAAATACAACATCCTATATTCTGCTTTTAGACGTAAAAAAACACGAATGAATTTAAATAGATTTGACAAAAATAATTATAATATATACGATTCACATACACTTCGCACAAGAGGACCGCTTTCCGGAAATATTGTTAATACAGTAACCGTGTTAATACAAGGGTGACTTTAAATTAGTTCTTGATACGAAAGGCGATGAATGTGCTCATGATAACAAACAACTTTCCCTAAGGAACCCATAGTCAAATCGCAAAAAAAATTTGGTCTCTCCATACTAATTTGGCCAGTCAGTTGATCAATTTGTATGGAGAGACCAACATTTTTTTGCGAGTATTTTTTTATGAACCATGATCATGACATGAAATATGCGTATAGAAATTAAGAAGCCCAATGGGTAAATCAACACACATAGGTATATAAGAGAAAGATACACTCTTCAAAACGTTTACTATATTTTTTTTCGACAAAAAGAGTTATGAAATACGTTTCGCTTTATTTCCGGAAAACGGGCCCCAATTTTAGGCACAATTGTTATATTATGTATATGTGTGTATGTGCCTAATGATTTTAATTTAAAATTTCACTACCACTAATTATAGTAGGCGAGGGGTTAAGTCCTACAAATATTCTCATTCCATTCCGACCTACTAACTATTCACGCTGATCCAAATTCTAGGCATAAATTGGGTAAGCCATCGAGATGGGTCAGTGGGGGCGAATCAGCAACTGAAGGCCTTAAAAGCTGTGAAAGAGATGCGACTTTAAAATATATTTCTAACTAGAATAAATGATTTAAAGTCTCTATCTGTGTATGTATTTCTCACTCAAGCGTTGTTTAGCACTAAACTATTTTAACCCCCGACGCAAAAAAGAGGGGTGTTATAATTAAGTAAGTAAATGTTAAATAAAAATAAATGCTGCCGTTTCCGAAATTTATTTATAGAAGAATAGAAACAGCAATGAACGAACAATGAATTAATGAACACACCTGTTTTTTTTTATATAATGTTAATTATGAACATTAATTGCTACTTCTTCTCTGAGCAGTCTTACAGAGTATTCTAATTAGTATGACATTATTTTTTTTTTTGCACATCCGCACCGTTTAAGGCAGTCAAAGAGTCCTTAAAGGAATGTGTAATGCATCTACTTAAAATTATGATTTTATTTATATCGACGTCATTTCTGATTGAAAAAAAATATCTATTTTATTTATTTACTATTTTTGTCTTATTTGACCCCACTGCACTGACCCAAATCGATGGGTCACCCTTAACGTTGAAATTTATACAGGATGTATAAATAAATAGTAACAAAATAAGACTAGAACCTGTTAACTAAGTCACCTGTTCATACTGAAAAAAATTATTCTACAATTAAGCAGAAATCGCAAAGAAATGGAATCTCCATACAAAATTGGACAAACAGCTGATAAATTTGTATGAGGAATTAGAATTTCTATTTGCAATTTTAGCAGTCATAAAATAGAAGTTGTTCACTATGGTGAGTCAGTTAACTAGAAGGTCCCTAACGTATTTTGTTACACCTTGTATACGTAAAGCTGCCAATAGTGTTAGACTCGATCTAACCAGTTGTAGTTTTTGACTAGTAATTAAAAATAATTAATTATGTTAAGGTTTAAATGCCAATAATTATTATATAATGAGTAGCCACGGTAGGCAGCTAAATGCTGACGTATTTTAATACCACTTGGGGGTAACTCTATTTTTGATTGATATATGTTTTTATAAATTTATCGCGAAGCCATCTAAATGTGTGGGCATAAAATACATGAGATTTGGCGCCGAGAATAACTCTGAAATTACAACACGATGCCGTCTTCACTAAAATCTACCTATTCACTTTCGAGCCTTCACAAAAATAATAAACCAATTATTATTTTAATATAATGTGTTATTCACATCACATGCACAGATAACCCCGTATAGATACAGCATGTTGGAATAATCGTTTATAACAGATTTCACCAAATATGGCGGATATCGCGAGTTGCGAAAACGTCGTGATTGGCTGATTTAAAGACACGTGCGAGCTTGTAGCTGAATAATAATTTATGCAATAAAAAAAAATCACATAATATTATTCAATAAATAGCATTGCTCCGAGAACCGCAAAACTTACTCGATTGATGTTTAAATACATTTCAAATTTTGTATTTGTTAGAATCACCAAATAAGTTCGTCAAAGACTATGACGTCACACACCAGTAACCCGAAAACAATTGACAGTTAATTAAAAGTCACTCAAATGACTAGTCAAATACCGTATAATGTATTGCGCGGTGACCATCTTGTATGCGGTATCTATAAGAACTATCTGTGGTCGCAATGCTACGCTCGGAAGGACACTTTAGCAATCCAACAATGATAATTAAATCTTCCTTACACCTTAGTATTTAAAACTACTGGAAGATTTCGCTACGTTACGCTAAGAGTAAAGCCTGTGCTTATTAGGCCTCTGCTGGACTAAAGGCAGCTCACAAAGGACTTCGACATTCTCTAATAAGTAGTTAAATGTTTAAGATGCATGAAAAAAAACTCTTACTTCTACTCTTAAAACTGGATGTGATTCTATCTCAATCAATTAGCAAAAAAAAAACTGACTTCCCACAAAATGAGAAGGCATTTTTCTTTTGCTTTTGTTAGAAAAAGTTTAGTTGTCTGAGTAGAAGCTACAGTAAACTTTTAATCGGCTTCAAGAAGTACGGTTAATTATATTTTTTGTTGCAGCTTCACTTATATTTGAAATATCTTCGACAAATAAATTAAGTTCTAACTGTATGAAGTCCTGACTTAATTAGTCAGCGACATTTTTACCGGAACTTGTACTTGTCGTCGTTAACAGCACCCTCAAAGAGTGGATCATAAAAAAACTTGATTAAACAGTGGACAAGCCGACTTTTTAAGTGCCATTAATTTTCATTCTATTTGAGACAAGATATTTTTCAGGGAGATTTGATCAGAAATACGGAATACCGCGTAGATTCATTCTTACTAAAGACTCGTGCCCCTAGATGGAAACTATAGTAGGCTGCGCGTATAGAGATACCACCATAAAGTGCACAATGATTATCTATGGTTATCTGTAGTGTATTAATTAAGACCGAGGGCGATTCATCTTTGATTTTATCTGCTGCTATTATCGCATTCCACTCTTTCTACTTTTCTTTAACAAGCTGCGGCAACATATCGCACCTTGAGAACCATAACGTCATTATACGAAATTTGGTAAAATCACAAAATTGAGCTTTTATCGCCTTTTATAAAGTTCAAATTTGTGATTTAGCCAAATTTCGTATAATGACGTTATGGTTCTCAAGGTGCGAATATCGTACTCGCCACAAACTATCTACAACAACGCACTAACAAGGTTTCTTCGGATACTCGCATATGTATGTATATACGACTTCCAACCATTATCGGTTGGACCACGGCCGGTCCCCAGGCATACCACCTCGCCTGGCGGAGGTACCTCCCTTTCCTCCGAAGAGTGAGAACACAGTTCTTACAAACCCATATCGTCCCCACTGCACGGAGCATGGGTCTTTTCCCATACCTCGGGAAGGTTAGGTCATACTCCACACACGGGGGCCAAGCCCGGATTGGTGGAGGTTGTGGGGCTAGTGGCCAACCCCAGTATCAGAAGTTTTCAAGCCACCTATAAGTCCTCCGATGGTTTAACGACTGCCATCTAGTGATGGCAACCTCCACCAACGACTTAAAATTAAACACGGAAACTGCTGAAATAAATGCCACTAACAATCCAACCTATCCAGGTTATGACCATGCTGTAGTCAGTTAACCTGCGTGATCGACGCGAGCAGGCATGCTGCACTGAGCCACGACCGCTTCTACTTTTCATCGCGGACAAAACTTCATATGGAAAACGCATTCATCATCACACAGCGATACTTGGAACCATTAGGACCATTTCTTCGTTCCGATATAGGTTTACTGATGTTTATACACATATTTCCGCGATAAATACTGTGCATTTTATGGTGATAGCAAAACACGCGCCACCAGGGGTTATTAACGAGGTATAAGAATAATTATTTTATACTGCGTTAATGTTTTATCAGATGTGTTTAGAATGTTTTGTATGTGTCTAAAACTTTTGTAATTCATTACGAAATGTATGCTTTTAGGCGATTTAACTCGAAAACCTATT
This sequence comes from Coleophora deauratella, assembly GCA_958295455.1. Classification (NCBI taxonomy): domain Eukaryota; kingdom Metazoa; phylum Arthropoda; class Insecta; order Lepidoptera; family Coleophoridae; genus Coleophora; species Coleophora deauratella. The sequence continues at coordinate 2,290,928 of OY282409.1, read as the reverse complement.
CAGCTGCTCAACATTGCTACCTTTACATAACTCCATTTAAAAATACATACAGTACATATAAATACAACCAATAGTTTACGACTCATAGACTCCGCTAAAACACTCAATAAAGCGAGGCCCCTTAATATTTTCCTATACAATTTTACCATACAATTAACTGTGCTATCTTTTCCATACCCCTATTTGACTACACTGTGTAATTCATCTACCACACATTGGCCGAGCGCATCTGAAACTCTTCGTCTGAAAGCTGAAGCTTTTAGTTATAAATCTCGAAATCCTTTGTCTCAGTCATTTGCCAATTCACCAAACGTGCACGGCCAACATGAGGCAAACCAAATCTGAATTTATTTTTCCAATTACAAATAAAATGAGCACAAAAAATATTTGCTCGATTTAAATAAGATTAAAAGTCAGTTTTCGTATGCTCAATCCACGCATACAGAATCAATTCATATGCGTAAATAAGTCCAGTCGGCTATAAGAAACCTACCGTTAACTGGCTAGGCATAGTTTTAAATAAGCGGTAGAAAACTTAAAACTAATAAATAATATATATTACTGTGAACAGCGCCATCTGTTTGATCACCACCGCGAACACACGAACGTCAAAACTCAACTCACCGCCCGGGCGAGATTCACACACTATTGTCTGTCTCTTTCACTCTTACCGGGACTGGTGTTACCTGTGAAAGAGAACATTGAAATTAAGAAATGGGTTTGCATATACAAAATAAAGGTTCGCATGTTTTTGTTTATTCAAGGAAATGTGTGTAAAAAACGGACTCCAGACATGGGGGATCCAATCCAAGGATACTAACAACAAAACTGTGCAATTTTCTTTCTCTAGGACACGTAAATCGGATAACCTATTATGTAAATTAAAAAAAAAAAACGCCCGACAGTAACCAACATACCTCACATAATCGCTAAACTAAAGTGGCAGTGGGCGGGGATAGCTCGTAGAACAGATGGCCGTTGAGGCATTAAAGTTCTCGAGTTGGCGCCGGCCTCCTACTTGGTGGATTGATGACCTGGTGAAGGTTGCGGGAAGCCGCTGGATGCGGGCAGCGCAAGACCGGTCGGTGTGGAGATTCTTGGGCGAGGCCTTTGTCCAGACGTCTTTTGGCTGATGATCATGATAAGGCTGGAGATGACGATGCGCTGGCGCGTCTTTACGCCGGTCCGCCGCTAGTGCAGTGTCGGTTAGTGCGGCGTCGGTTAGTGCGGCGTCGGCTAGTACGGTGTCGGCTAGTACGGTGTCGGCTATTGCGGTGTCGGCTAGTGCGGTGTCGGCTAGTGCGGTGTCGGCTAGTACGGTGTCGGCTAGTACGGTGTCGGCTATTGCGGTGTCGGCTAGTGCGGTGTCGGCTAGTGCGGTGTCGGCTAGTACGGTGTCGGCTATTGCGGTGTCGGCTAGTGCGGTGTCGGCTAGTGCGGTGTCGGCTAGTGCGGTGTCGGCTAGTGCGGTGTCGGCTAGTGCGGTGTCGGCTAGTACGGTGTCGGCTAGTGCGGTGTCGGCTAGTGCGGTGTCGGCTAGTACGGTGTCGGCTAGTGCGATGTCGGCTAGTGCGGTGTCGGCTAGTACGGTGTCGGCTAGTGCGGTGTCGGCTAGTGCGGTGTCGGCTAGTGCGGTGTCGGCTAGTGCGGTGTCGGCTAGTGCGGTGTCGGCTAGTGCGGTGTCGGCTAGTGCGGTGTCGGCTAGTGCGGTGTCGGCTAGTGCGGCGTCGGCTAGTGCGGCGTCGGCTAGTGCGGTGTCGGCTAGTGCGGTGTCGGCTAGTGCGGTGTCGGCTAGTGCGGTGTCGGCTAGTGCGGTGTCGGCTAGTGCGGCGTCGGCTAGTGCGGCGTCGGCTAGTGCGGCGTCGGCTAGTGCGGTGTCGGCTAGTGCGGTGTCGGCTAGTACGGTGTCGGCTAGTGCGGTGTCGGCTAGTGCGGTGTCGGCTAGTGCGGTGTCGGCTAGTGCGGTGTCGGCTAGTGCGGTGTCGGCTAGTGCGGCGTCGGCTAGTGCGGCGTCGGCTAGTGCGGTGTCGGCTAGTGCGGTGTCGGCTAGTACGGTGTCGGCTAGTGCGGTGTCGGCTAGTGCGGTGTCGGCTAGTGCGGTGTCGGCTAGTGCGGCGTCGGCTAGTGCGGTGTCGGCTAGTGCGGTGTCTCACCTAGTCGGAGTCGGAGTCGTCGTTGAGCGAGGAGCGCAGCTTGGAGAGCGTGCGGCGCGCGGCGGGCGTGTCGTCCTCCTCGTCGCTGGAGATGACGATGCGCTGGCGCGGCTTGACGCCGGTGGCGCCGCGCGTCATGCGGCGCGACCCGCCCGCGCCGGCGCCCGCTTCCGCGTCCGCCCCCGCGCCCGCCCCCGCGCCCGCTTCTGCAACGACCGTACACCCCGTTTTAAAGCACTAACGAATTAAAGACTTAGGTTAGAAACACATTGTAAACACGCCACCCCACGTGACGACACCCCACGCGACATCACGCATATCTAATCCATACAAATTCTATGTCCAGAAACATACTGTCAACGCTCGACGTCACCCCACGCCACGTGTCGTCGGATGTTGTCAATATGTTTCTAGCCATAAAATTTGTATGGATTAGATATGCGTGTTGAGGCGTGTTATCGCGTGGGGTGTCGTCACGTAGGGTGGCGTATTAACAATATGTTTCTGCCCTTAAAGTAGCATAGCTATCCCTAAAACACTCGAATTTCTTCATCGGTGAAGTAACCACAGATGCGACCAAGTACATCTGGATAATATAATACCATAGATAAGTCTAGTACGGTTTTTATGTAATGTCTCATGCGCCGCGACCCACCCGAGGCTACACCCGCGCCCGTCTCTGCAGAGATCATAGACACGTCAAGCGCAAACTCATACGTGCATATTACAGAGCTACCCTGATAAGAGGCGGCTAAGTATTTTTAGTTTCCTTATACTTAGTCGCCCTCTTTCTTATCAGAGCAGAGAATGCAATCTCATTTCTATCTCGACAGAAATAATACTGTATGTTGTAAGAAGATACACGGGAAGAAGAATGAAATACGTGTTCTGTCTTTGACTCCCAGGTTTGTATTGTCATAAACTTATAATTAATATTACATAGGAAATGCCTAGTAGTCAAAAATGCAATTAAGCGCGTCACAGCAACAAGCACGCGTAAGGATGACCTAGTTACATTTCCGTTGTGCTTTACCTAAATTCACCATAATTTAACACTTAATAATTTATGTATATCTAAGTACCTACTACTACAATACAAAGGTACAAAATACAGGGTGTTAAAAAAAGTGCGTTTGAAATTTTAAGGGGTTACTCAGAATCAAGTATAGAATCCAGGAAAAATATTGAAAAAATTCGCTCTTCAATTTTTTTTGCAGTTTTTCATACAAATTCTCGATTCACTATTTAGATTTAGTATGAGAATCTGAAAAAAAAATTGAAGAGCGGATTTTTTCAATATTTTTCCTGGGTTCTGTACTTGATTCTGAGTAACCCCTTAAAATTTCAAACGCACTTTTTTTAACAACCTGTATATCGTAGGCACGAAACACAGCAAGCGGCCAAGGCGGTACGTATAGCGCTTGGCCTAGAATAACGGCATTTTGGCCGTTGTTCTATTGTATGGATATTTTTTTCGTGACAAACATGGTGAATCTAACAAGTGCCCGACCACATTGGGCCAAGTGCCCCCAAATCGACTTACTGTTTCGTCAAACTAAATCCTATACAAAGTTTTATACGAGCGTCTCAGGCGTGGAAAGTTTGCAGCGGTCGGGGCCGAACGCACCTGTCTTCCAGCGATACTAGATTTAGTTACGCCAATCACTAATTCCTAAGCATCCAGACGGCCAACTTTAACCCTTCTGATGGTCTTACATCACAGATAACCCCTTTTGACTTGCCTCTGAGCTGCTGGTACAATAAAGGTCCACGGGGGCGGGGTCTGACACTTGGTCGATACTACATATAAAAACTGTTCGGCTAAAGTTATCTACTGCTCAATAATTACACTATATTCGTGATGACCGTCAGCTACCATGTATATTGTGTATATGAGGGGTTATCTGCGTCCTACTCCTTCCACTGCTCAAATACAAAAATTTGAACAGTCGGCATTTAAATTAATGCAGTCATATATATTTTTTTAATTCTGCTAGTTTTATATAACAGCCTGTAATGTGTTTACCAGTTAAGTTTAAGTTAAAGCAACCTTAAAAACTGCAAGCTTATTAAACGCGCGGCTCCTTCAGAACATGCTAAAAAATCGCTGTCATCAGGTGATCCGTCTGCTCGTTTGCCACCTACCACATTAAAAAAAAAGTGCGATAAAACACTTAAGCTAAACCATAAACCATAGACTCACCATCCTCCTCTTTGCTCTTGCCCTTCGCCTCTTTCTTGGCCTGTTTCTCCTGCTCGCGTTTCTCAGTCTTCGCCTGCTTTAGCGCTTTGCATTTTTCCATGGTGGGCTTCCCTTCCAATCCGGCCGCTGTAAGTAGGTCCATCATCTTCTGTACTCGCTCCTTGTTCTTTGTGCAGCCTGGAAAGAACAATTTATGTAGCCGTAAGAATATTTTCTTATCTTCGTCGTTATTATATCAGCCTGAAATCGTCAACCGCTAAATATAGGCTACCAGAATATAAAATAATAGAATCAAGAATAACAATTACATCAAAATAAAGCATATTGAATTGAACTGATTTGAATGACGTCTTAGTCGTCATCATTATCAGCCAAAAGACGTCCACTGCTGGACAAAGGCCTCCCCCAAGTCTTTCCACACCAACAAGTCTTACGCTGCCCGCATCCAGCGGCTTCCCGAAACTTTCACCAGATCATCGGTCCACCGAGTGGGAGGGATACGCTTCGTCTTTGTTCGACCTTACCTGTACCATTAGTCGATCCGTACCTGCAATATGTATTCTGCTGTATAAACATATTACCTTCAACGAGTTTCTTATAGTCCAGTGTTTTTCAACCTTTTTTTAATACCCGACCCCTTTACAAGTGAAAACATTTTTGCGACCCCCCTAGGGCCACAAAAATACAAAATGTTAGTGATTTGAAAGACTACGTTTATTATTTTCTTCAATTAGAAAAATGATTTACTTATAAACGTCTCCAAAATAGAACCACGTTTTGACAAATTGTTAAAAAATAAAAAGGACCAGCCTTCTCACTGAAATCGTATTTTTTATTGCAGTGTAGGACCTATAAGTACTTACTTTTTCTTTTCCCGCGACCCCTTTAGGAAGGCTTCGCGACCCAGGAGGGTCGCGACACACAGGTTGAAAAACACTGTAATAGTCGAACCGTATGCCAGCGGCCTTGCAGAACGTTTTCATGTCTTTCTTCGGGTCTTCTACAGAGGCCATCGGCCACGCTACGTCTTCGTCCGACCGTCGTCGATCCGTACTTGTACTATTACGTGTTCTGTCGTATATATAACCTTCAACAAGTTTCATATAGTCGAACCGTATGCCGGCGGCCTTACAGAACTTCCTCGATGCCGGGCGGGCGCAGTTCGGCCGGCCCGTGGTCTTTTTCACCAGGTCATCGGTCCACCGAGTTGAAGGCCTGCCTACGCTTCCATCTGTCACCAAGTCATCGATCCACCGAGTGGGAGGCCTATGCTACGTCTCCGTCGATCCGTACCTGTACTATTACATTTTCTGTTGTATATATTACCTTCAACAAGCTTCTTATAGTCGAACCGTATCCCAGCAGCTTTACAGAACTTCTTCATGTCCGTGATGCCGGGCTGACGCAGCTCCGGCGGCACGGGCGGCCGGCCGCGCCGCCCGCTGCCGGGGGTCTTGGGGGACGACTTGACGCCTTTCGGCCGCCCCGGGGTCTTCTTGAGTGGCGCGTCCTGGATGGGTTTTGGTGATGTCAGAGGTTGAAGTAATAGACTGAGATTTTTAGGGACTGTGTATTTTTGAACGAGCGAAAAAAGGTAGTAAATAATTAGTTTACCATTGGGAGGGATTGATTGAAAGGGTTTTTTGAAGTTAAAGCCATAGACTGAGATTTTTAAAGGGACTGCGGGGCAAACGAGCGAACAAAGGTGATAAAAAACCTAACCATAATTTAAAAAACACGACTGCATTAAAATCCTTCCTTTGTCAATCAGGGAATCAAGACGAATCTAACGACACCTCTCAAGCTAAAATCCATCAAGCCATTTAGGCTACAGAGCGTGCCAAAGAAATATACATATACATATACTCGAAAAATATAACCCTCTTGGCGCAGTCGGGAAAAATAAACTTCACATTAAAACCTACTTTTGAACACTTGTTTTGATTAACACAGAAGTATTTACCTCATCACTGTCGTCTGAATCGCTGCCGTCCTCAGATGATTCCTCCTCTGACGAAGAATCCACTGTCGTTACCTGCCACAATACATATTAACAGTTTAATAAAAATAATACTGAAATCTACAATAAATATACTTATGGACAAAAAATCGACTCAAGGTTTGTTGCACGTATTTTGGAAAATTAACTCAATCTAGCAAAAAAAGACTAAACCAAAAGTTCAAAAACTATGTGTTTACCTGCTTATGATTTTAGTTTGGCGGTTTTCTAGTTTTTTGTTTTTGGTGTTTAGCAGTTTTCTAGACTGAGTTAATTTATCAAAAGTCGAGCAAGCAATCTTGAGTCGATTTTTTTGTCCACCAGTGTATAAACAATCAACCCGAATAACGCTACATAATATCTCAATAGCCTACGCAGATATTTATTTATAAATCAAGATAAACCTAACCAACGTCTATCGCTTAAAATATTTTAAAGAAGACGATAGTCTTAGCGAGAAAACGCGTCTTGCAACCTTTGAGTATAACCTTTCAAAAATATATGCGTCATAAGGCACTTTATTATATAAGGTGCTACTTTATTAGTGCCCGATATTTTAGTCAGTGCTTCTACTCCTGATTCTGATCAACTTTCCCCAAGGAACCCATAGTCAAATCGCAAAAAAATTTTTGGACTCTTCATACACATTGATCAGCCGAGCGGCCAAATTAGTATGAAGAGTCCAAAAATTTTTTTGCGATTTGACTATGGGTTCCTTGGGGAAAGTTGATCAGAATCAGGAGTAGAAGCACTGACTAAAATATCGGGCACTAATAAAGTAGCACCTTATATACTGTTAGTTGTTTAACAAAACTTCTAGAAGTTTGTCATAGTATCATTACATATATAAAAAAAAACTAAAATAATAAAATACGCACATCCTTTCTCGCGCTTTCAACTTCGTCAAAAATATATGCGTCTTAATGCACTTTATATAGGGTGACTTTAAATTAGTTCTTGATACGAAAGGCTTTGCATGTGCTCATGATAACGAACAACTTTCCCTAAAGAACCCATAGTCAAATCGCAAAAAAAAATTTGAACTCTTCATAGTAATTTGGCCGGTCAGTTCATCGATTTGTATGGAGACTCAAAATTTTTTTTTGCGATTTGACTATGGGTTTCTTAGGGAAAGTTGTTTGTTATCATGAGCACATTCATAGACTTTCGTATCAAGAACTAATTTAGGGTCACCCTATATATTGTTAGTCGTCTAACAAATCTTCTAGAAGTGTGTCACATCATCGCTACTACAAAAACTGTAAGCTTTTCCTAAACAATAAAATACGTACATCCTTAGCGAGCAAGCCCCGCGCTTTCAACTTCTTCAAAGATATATGCGTCTTAAGGCACTTTACATATTGTTAATCGTCAAACAAATCTTCTAGAAGTATGTCGTATCATAGCTACTTTATAGTAGTATTAGTAGTTTTTTATAAACAAACTATAAACGTTTTCCTAAAGCAACAAAATACGTACATCCTTAGCGAGCAAGCCCCGCGCTTTCAACTTCGCCATCGCCATCTTGGCGGCAGCGGCTTTCTCCGCGGCCGACTGCAGTACCTGTGCGCCAAAGAATAATGCTCAGAAATGTCCAACGCCCGGCGCAAAAGATTTTAATCTTACTATAACATTAAAATTCAGTTTATTTGATTGAATTTTTGGACGCAGTGGACGTCTTTCGGCTGATGACGGTGATGATGATGATGAATTGAATTACTATGTAACAATAACGAGTAACCTTGCACAGATAATGTATAAAACTAAATAAACATTAAACACGACAAAATAGACTCACATTCAATAACTTATTGCTAGATCCATCATCCATATTGTTGTTGTTAACAACCTATATCGTCCCCACTGCAGGGGCACGGATCTCTTCCCATGCTGCTGTCAAAATCTCTAACACTAGCAGGTATCTATAGAGTACTTCTTTTAAACTTTGACTTTTTATAAAATGAGAAGCGGCAAACGGCATAAAAATAAAAAGCTTTTCCCAAAGGACCTAAATGGAGAAAAAAAAACTTTCCATACAAAGACAGCAAAACTCACCTGTGTACAATTTTATTTTTTAATGGCGGTTATGGACATATCCACGAATTATTCAGATCAAATTTTTTTACCACTTTTTAATAAACTTATTTTTTTAACTATCGATCTATAAAAGTCGATCTTGATTCTCTGTCTCTCTTTTCGTGTAGCACAATTTAACCGTTTTATCCACGAGGTATATAGACGGCGGTTGCCTGATGTTGCACTTAGCATCTTGATTGAATATTTTTGTCTAACAGAGATTTAAAGTGCCTTTGCGCCAGGCCTGGGTTTGTTTTCAATACGGAATGAGCATTGTTCTTTCTCTTTTCTAATCAACGAAGTGTACCGTTTCTTTTACTACTATAATATCCTTTAGATATTTCAATTTTAATTTCGTTACAATTTTATCTTTCAATTCATAACCCATTATCATAAAATACTTTTTTCATTAATTGAAATGAAATGAAAGAAAAAAAAAACGCATAAAACACGATTCTAAAGGTGTTTTGTTTGATAGACTTTATAATTGAAGTCCCTCACATTTCACCAGATTTGGCATGCAAATATTTAAAAAAAATATTAACCTGCGAATGAAAAGTGTGCTCTAACCTACAAATAAGCAGCTAGTGTGACTGCTTCAAATATTTATTTATTTTTATTTATTTATTTATTAAATGACCAAAATACAAAACAATTTACATGTGTTTAACTAGTCACCTGACGTAAGCCGGAGGGGCTTTTGTGTCATGTGATGATTTCTCTTTTACATATCACTTATATATGTAGATTATTTTAGAAGGACTTATGCTAATTATATAGGGTATATAAATTCGTTACTTTCCATTTCCAACAGATATTTTTTAAATTGTAGTCTTAAAGCAAATACAGAGTAAAGCAACATACATTATGTGATTCCTCTCATCTAGATCGCCATCCATTGCCTATATCCTACTGTCATAGAGAGCCCCCATATAAAAACCGTGTTAAAATCATTTTTTAATATTCGATTTCAACAAATCGATGGCGCAGTTGCGAGGAGCAAAAATACGTGTCTATTTAAAAAAAAAAATGAGATGTTTTTTTCCTTCGTAAGAGTTTATAACCGACAATTCTCCCCAAATAGAACCTCCATGGAGACGGGGACGTCGCCGAAACAAACTTCGTTGTGTCATCTACCCTATTCCAAAAGCACTTACAGTCTTATCCCCAGCCAGCAGTCCCCTGGCCTGCAGCTTGGCAGCAGCCAGCTTCGCGGCGGCGGCCTTTTGCACAAACCTCTCTCTCGGCGTTGGCGTCGTAGTAGTTCAATAGAACCTCCATAGAGACCGGATACACAAGACAATTCCTCCTCAAATAGAACCTCCATGGAGACCGCATATACAAGACAATCCCTCCGCAAATAGAACCTCCGTGCAGACGGGGACGTCGCCGAAATAGACCTCAACGAGTCATCTAACCTATTCCAAAAGCACTTACAGTCTTATCCCCAGCCAACAGTCCCCTGGCCTGCAGCTTGGCAGCAGCCAGCTTCGCGGCGGCGGCCTTCTGCGCCGCTATTTGCGCAGCTTGGGCCGCCAACCTCTCCCTCTCGGCGTTGGCGTCGTAGTAGTTGAATAGAACCTCCATGGAGACGGGGACGTCGCCGAAGTAGACCTCGTTTGGTATGTGGGAGGAGTCGAGGCAGTCGTCGCTCCATCGCCTAGAAAAAAAGCATGCAAGGAGTAAGTGGTTATCTTTTCGGAAAACGCAGTGCAGGCAGGCTCCCACTCGGTGGACCGATGACCGGGTGAAGGTTGCGGGAAGCCGCTGGCTGCGGGCAGCGCAGGACCGGTCGGTGTGGAAATCCTTGGGGGAGGCCTTTGTACAGCAGTGGACGTCTTTTAGTTGATGATGATGGCAGATAATCTAATATTTCTTTGATTGTATAATTTTATATTTAATTGTATCGTGGCAAAAACTTCTAACTGTCTTTTATTACTATTTTTTTTATATTGTCTGCTCGTACCTCAATGGGTGATGGCAGAAAATCAGCGCTTAGCAGTACAAACTGCTAGGCATATTGCTGAGCTATCTTCCCATTCAGGACCTATGCACAATTTACTTCGTTAAAATTTGTTTGTTATTATCATCCATGTGTAAGTTTGATATATTGTAACCCTCTGTATTTTGAAATGTATGTCCTGAATAAATAAATGAATCTGAATCTGAATCTAATATAAAGTGCTACTTTATTAGTGCCCGATATTTTAGAGAGTGCTTCTCCTCCTGATTCTGATCAACTTTCCCCATGGAACCCATAGTCATATCCCAAAAAAATTTTTGGACTCTTCATACAAATCGATCAGTCGAGCGACCAAATTAGTATGAATAGCCCAACATTTTTTTGCGATTTAACTGTGGGTTTCGTGGGGAAAGTTGATCAGAATCAGGAGTAGAAGTACTGCCTAAAATATCGGGCACTAATAAAGTAGCACTTTATATTTTAAGACCATCAATAAGCGGTACCTCCTAAACTGTATGCCAGAGAAGTCCTTCCTAAAGGGGCGCACGTTGTACTGGTAGCCGGGCGCGCGGGGGCGCCCCATGACGAGCGGGGCGCGCGGCGCGGGGGGGCGGGGGGCCGGGGCGGGGCCGGGCGCCCGGGGGGGCGTGGCCCCCATGGGCTTAGGCTTGTTGGTCGAGCCCTTGGGCCGCCCGCGTTTCTTTGGCTGTATGAAAGGAAGAAGTATAAAAGGTGTTAAAAAAGTGCGTTTGCGGGGTAACAGAATCAAGTACAAGGGAAAATATACAGAATCAAGTATAAGGTATACAGTGAAAATATTGAAAAAATCCGCTCTTCAACTTATTTTTTCAGATTCCCATATTAAATCTGAACAGTGAATCAAGAATTTGTATGGGAAACTGAAAAAATATATATATATACAACCTTTCGTGGCCACAATTCACACACAGGGATCGATTGTCTATTGTCTAAGTTGTACCCAAAGAGTTTTTAAATGATTTTAATATATAAAAAAATATAAGTTCAAAGAAATATCTTTAAGGCATACCTCAGAGCCAGGTGTGGTAGGTTTTCCAGGAGTAGCACCAGGCTTCGGTTGCTCTGGACTGCTGAACGGTTTTGTCTCTTGGCTAGACAAACAGACATATTTTTAAGAATTAATGAATTGAACACTTTATTGCATAACATAAAATAGGTAAACAAATAGTATTATGAGTTTACAAATAGGTAGTATTAATTAAGAGTTAACTGAAAAAAACTCTTTTGTCGCTACTGATTATGAAACTTTAACCAATTTCGAATGAAAAAGCATTTTTTTTATCACAACCAGCAACGTGTAAAGAATATATATTTTTTTCTATTGCAACCAGTTGCAAAACTCAGTTGCGATGGCGGCAGTAGAAGCCCCAGTTAGAATTCAGCTGATTATATTGACCAACATTCTTTTTTTATTAACAGATATGACATTGTATAAATCATCTCTTGACCTAGCAATGTGTTGGAGGAAGTTTCTTTGGACCCGTCGTTTCTTCTCACTCCGCAAACACTTGCCGAAACGGCGGGTATACGAGACGGGACGTATTGTAGGTAGATAAAAAAATGACGTTCGAAAAGTTTACACTGCTACCTACTTCGAATAAAATATTTTCATTTCATTTCAACGCGCGATGTTTCCCAGTGCTACTTTACCCCCACTCTACGCACCTTTTCTCTGGAGTAGCGGCGGTATCGCCAGCCCTTGGCGTCTCCGCGTTTTCAACTGCGCCGTCCGGCTTCGCTTCTACAACAAAGTCTGATTTCAGCACAAAATCAACATATATCTAAATAAAACTGTTAGCTGAAATAAACAGTTATTTAAATCATCTAAAAGAAAATTGCTAAAAATTACACTTATAGCTTTGCTTTCAATTAAAAAAAAGCATGGGTTTTTTGGGCAAAACGTCAGAATTTAAAGTAGACAAAAAAGTTTTAATTTGCACCACATAGGTTAAATAAATATGTAACCGAGTGAAAGAGATTTCATTTCACTTCTTCTGTTACATTGATATGGGCAAGTAGGCATAGGTTCTTCTTGCGTTATACTATGATAAGATTTTTTAGTCTGATATTTAGAATCAAACTATTATGCGTTTCAACGAATAGTTCCTATGCCGTTATGTTGGCTCCCCTGTCTATCAACGACATCACACGCAAAACACGCTTGTACAGATTTTGTTAGTGTGTGTCTGCGTTCTATGTAGTGTGTGTCTGAGTTCTATGTAGTGTGTGTCTGAATTCTATGTAGTGTGTGTGGAAAACATTGCTGCCAACATAACGGCATAAGAACTATTCGATGAAACACTCTATAAAGTCTTTATTATTATTTTTTTTTTCTATGGTGTGGGCAAAGAGGCTGTAAATAGCCCCAAATTCGTCTTCATAATACAAACTCCTTGGAATCACAAAAGGATTCCAGGGTTTGTTTATTTTTTTTATTTTTATCACCATCTTACCTTATGATGAGTGATATTTATGCCATATACCTCTACATATATGGAAGCTATCTTACCAAGGTTCCCCTATCATCTTGCCGGAACATCTAAATTCTGTACATGTACATGCATTTATATTTATTTGGCGACGAGACGATGGCGATACTTTCAGTAGGATACATCAATGATCATAATCTGAATTACTTTTTATCAAGTGACCTATCACGTCGTCATATTATTAAGAAATGCACATGTATCCAAGCGAGTTAGTTTTTTTTTCTGTAACTTGAATAAAAGAGATTTTATTTAAAAAAATACAGGGTGACTTTGAATTCGTTCTTGATACGAAAGGCTACGCATGTACTCGTGATAACAAACAACTTTCGCTAAGGAACCCATAGTCAAATCTCAAAATAATTTTGGACCCTCCATACAAATCCGTCAGCGGACTGGCTAAATTAGAATGAAGAGTCGAATTAGAATGAAGAGCACAAACACACCCTTTGATATCAAGAACTAATTTAAAGTCACCCTATATATACAGTCAACTGGAACAATCTTTAAAATGTTGCCTTGTCCTCCTGATGTGAAGCGAACATATATGTTGACGAAAATACATTTTCAACAATACTCACCGACTGGTTTGTCTTGGGGCTTGTTTTCGATACTAGCATTCGGTTGTACAACATCATCTGTGAACAACACAATATTATAAAGCAAAGTTATAAAGTTATCATTACATATGCATACCTATATTCACCATATTGATACAGAATATCTGAAATTTACTTTTATTTTGTAGTTCAGGAGGTTTATGTGCTGCTTCCATAGGTTTTTGAGTGGGATCTGAAACAAATATAATTTCTTGATAAAATTGTGATACTTTTTTCCACAGACATGCACCCCGCTCCCTTCCCGAGCGGAGCGACGATATAAAACTTGAGCGACGATATAAAACTTCTTTGCTTTTTTCCTACTGCTGTCTTTGGTAATATTCAGTGTATCTTTTCTATTGCACATTCTACAAAGGACTTGAATACTGAGTCCTCTTCTTCTTTCACACCATATAAGATACTGTTTCTTTTTTTAACTTTCAATATATCTAAAACTGGTTATTATTATTATTATAGGTTAGCAGGCAGGCAGTTAGTACAACTGATTATGCCTGTATCCAGTTATTGTTTTTGGTCTTCACATGTTGATATGTATTTATCCAATTTATTCTTGAATGTGTTGACGTTAGGTGCTGAAACTGTTTCATCTGATAACTTATTCCACGCTCGTACTACTCTGTTACTTAAGAAATGTCTGTGTGGGTTGTAATATAATATGGTCTTTCGACTTTACTGCCTACCGTTTTACTAAAAAAACAACTGTAAAATCAACAACATGTTATGTCCTGGATCCATAACATAACTTTGCCAATGTGGAAGCCTTACCATGGGGTTTCTCGGCGTCCGGCCTGTGAACCAGGTCGTCGGGCTTAAAAATGTCTGTCTTGATCTTTATCTTGGGCTGGTCCAAGTCTCCGCCACCCTGGAATAAGATTACTAAATTAATTGCAAAGAAAGAAACATGAGAACAAATGACCTCACTGAGGATGTTGATCAGGCAAAGTGGATTAGAGTAAGTCGGAAAGCGGACTCCGGCTCCAGCCGGGATAACGCTAAGTAGAAGGAGAATTAATTGCAAAGAATTAAGAAATGGTACTCGCCGTCGCGTGTAGAGATCTTTAAGGCGAGAGTGAATAAGTATATTTGGGATTTCGTGCTTCACCTTGGACCCCATCATCATCTAACTCCAAGTTTGTAGTTTTGACTTAAGTGTTTGCACTAACTTCTCAATTTAAAAAAAAGACGTGCATCTGATTTGTTTTCCCAAGGGAGAGACAGTACTATAGCCTTTTATGCAACCGTTTAAGTTCGCTTAAATTAGTTAAGTTATTTAATGGGTTTGGAGGAAGTTATGAGAAACTTCGTGAATAGAAGCCCCAGTTGCAATAGTTTCATCTGATTTCAATTTTCAAATGAAGTAAAATCGTGTGAAACAAGTATATTCGAAGGTAGCCGATGTTTGCCGAAGAGCGAAGCTGTCTTTTTGTTCAGTGTTTTTCAACCTGGGGGGTCGCGAAGGCTTTCTCAAGGGGTCGCGGGTAAAAGAAAAGTAAGTGTTTATAGGTCCTACACTGCAATGAAAAAATACGATTTCAGTGAGAAGGCTGGGCCTATTTATTTTTTAAAAATATGTCAAAATGTGGTTATATTTTGGAGACGCTAATAAGTAAATCATTTTCTAATCGACGAAAATTATAAACGTAGTCTTTCACATCACTAACATTTCGTATGTTTATGGCCCTAGGGGGGTCGCAAGAATTTTTTGACTTGTAAAGGGGTCGGGTATTAAAAAAGGTTGAAAAACACTGTTTTCGTTTGTGGCGTCTCTTACTAAAAGAGAGAAGTCTTCCCTCGCTATTCCGCTATTCATACGCGATTTTAAGGACTGAATTATGCCATAAAAAAATATATTGTTTACACAGTTTTTCCCAATGTCTTCTTTCAAAACGAAGATGGACTTATATGTATTTAGTTCAACAGATTTCAGATTCTTACCATCATCTCCTCGGGGTGAGGTCGCTTCAAAGCATCAGCCGGTTCCAGCTTGATCTCCGGCTTGAGCTGCTTCACATCGAGAGGCTTCTGAGCGTCCAGTGGAGGCAGCAGATGTGGCTGCGGTGGCCAACCACCCTTGTGCACTACGTCTCCGTATCCTTGTACTGGTGAAAAAGAAAAAATATTAAAAGGAAGATCCTTGACTGGAAAAAATTGCTTTAGCGATAAGACCGCCCAGTTTGTACTACTTGTTTCTTTTGTTATTTCATTTGATTTGATCCTTGAAAAGATATGTCATCTTCATGGATTTTATATTTATTTGGTAGGGTTTTTTCGTCTGTTTAGTCTAAGGGTGGGTTGTTTCTACCGGTTTTTTTCAGCTGGGATGTGTACAAGGTTTCTCCATACCTTTCATCAAAATTGTTCATGGTTGAACCGTGAAAACGTAACAGAGTGAGGTTTGCTTTTTTAATATCAATATATGTGTACGTATATGAGTCCCTGTAGATTTTTAAAGTATTTTATTCAGACAGGTCTTTAATTTTTAGTATTATTAGTTCTACTACAAATGGAATTGTCATAAAAGTTCATTTTATTTTAAAAGCCATCTCGAAAAAGAGATGTTTATGACTTAACTAAGTCTGAAGCCTAAATGGACTCTCAATCGCATGGACCTATTGAATTCAGTACTTTTTTAAATCGGGTTTAATTACAGCAGTTTTGAGCTATTTTCAATCTTCTTCTTATCATGGGGCACATTAAACCGTTCCACAAGGTATAGATGGTGATTTTCAATGATAATAGGTTGAATTAAATTGAATTAAAGTTATTTCGTGGGCGGTAGAATTTTGATCAATGATTGAAAATAGTATTTGAATCTTTAAACTGAAATCTCTAATAAATTCATTTGATTAAACAGTTTCCGTGAGTTGAATACAAGGTGACTTCAAAAACAAGTGTTTTCATACTTGGCCCGCTTTGTGAAGACATTATTACCATATGTTAATTAGTCGACACATAATAAGTCGACTGCTGTTAAATAGAAATCCAGATTATAGGTTTTTTTTTAGGTCTGATTACCACACATATTCTTTGCCACTTACTTTCCTTTATATTCTATGGGAGAACTTATTTAGATTTTTTCCTGGACTAATGAATTATCCAGTTTTGAACTTCATAATATTTTATTATAATATACAAAGTTTATATTTTTAAAACTGCAAAAAACATTTTTTTTTTATATTACAAAGAACCTTAGTTGGTTGGTATGAGAGCTATTTTAATCAGATTTTCCCGGAACAATAAATTATGTGTAGTCGGCCATATAAAATACAGTGATGTAAAAATATGCAAAATCTTTAGAGCTATTTTGTTAGTACTATAGTAGCAACCCTAACAAATGTCTTAAGAAAACAAAATTCATCATCATCAGCCGAAAGACGTCCACTGCTGCCCTCCCCCAAGGATTTCCACAGCCCCTGGATGCAGGCAGCGCAGGACATGTCGATGTGGAAATAAATATTTACCCTTGCCCAAATTTTAGTCAAATCCATCCAGTATTATAGCTAGGCATAAGAACACAAGACAAACATATAGACATTTTTTATTTATGTTATAGTGTTACCAAATCAAAATCTGAAATTCAATTATTTTGCCTCTCCTTTTTGTTTCCTACTGTCTCAGTCATCATCATCAGCCGAAAGAAGTCCACTGCTGGACATAGGCCTCCCCCAAGGATTTCCACACCAACCGGTCCTGTGCGGCTCGCATCCAGTGGCTTCCCGCAACCTTCACCAGGTCATCGGTCCACCGAGTCCGAGGCCTACCCATGCTGCGTCTTCCTGTGCGCGGTCGCCACTATGATTCATTCCAATAAAAAAAAGCAAAAGGGAAACAAAGATAGTATGCATCTGACATTCACATGTGTGATTTCCATAGTAAGTTTGTTTACCTTTTGCTTTTTTTTGATTGGAATGAACTATAGAGAACTTACTGCCCCAACGGCCATCTGTTCTACGACTGGCACTTAAGTCTAGCGATTCTGAGAGCTATGTCAGTAACTTTAGTTCTCCTACGTATCTCCTTATTTCTGATTCGATCACATAGGGAAACACCAAGCATAGCACGTTCCCTCACATAGCACTGTCTCAGTCACTCAAATCAAATTATTTCATTACTTTTATAAAAATGGGTGTATATCTAACATCATCATCAGCCAAAAGACATCCACTGCTGGACAAAGGCCTCCTCCAAGAATTTCCACACCGACCGGTACATCCAGTGGCTTCCCGCAACCTTCATCAGGTCATCGGCCCACCGAGTGGGAGGCCTGCCTACACTACGTTTTCCAGTAGGCGGTTGCCACTCGAGAATTTAATGCCCCAGCGGCCATCACTTCTACGAGCTATGTGCCCCACCCACTCCTACTTCAGTTTAGCGATTCTGTGAGCTATGTCAATTACTTTGGTTTTCCTACATATCTCCTTATTTCTGATTCGATTATGTAGGGAAACTCCAAGCATAGCTTGTATTATATCTATAAATGAATGTATTTCAAAGTATGTGTATTGTTTTTATTCTGTGAAAACTTTTTAATGGCTTTATTGATACGTAATATCTAAATACTTGTCATTTGTTAACGTAAGCTGTATTAGTGATCCAAGTTTAGCATGATCAGGTTTGAGTATTGTCACTTTTCTATTTTATATTATTTTATATATTATATTATATTTCTATGTTATAGAACAATCCCTCCTGGCATATCCACATCCAACAAATATAAGTTTAGGGTTTCTCTTTCTCGATTAGTATATAGTCTCTTAAAGAATTTAGAGGTCACTGAACCCTAAGTTATGCTAGTTACCTAATAAAAACAAAATAGGTATATAATTTTCCATCTGTAGTTTTGTTTTTGGTCTGCCAGTGTTGCCAATTTGTAATTTTATTTTCATTACATCTATTCCATAAATAATAAAAAAGTATTGTTTTGTTATGTTAAAAATTCTTGTTTACCTTATTCTAGGAAATAAAATTAAATAACTAACATTTATACCCACCCATATGGGATTGGGCCATATGAAGTTGAGCTTGTGGAGGCTGCTGCGGTGGAAAACTCTGGTGATGCGGGTAGTTCTGGTGTGCTGGAGGGGCGTACGAGAGGTTCTGAGGGGCATAGCCTCCTGGAGGTGGAGGCCCATATGCCGCAAATGCATCCGGAGGTGGATAATGAGTGTTGTATGCCCCCGCATACGGCTGATATGGTATCTGATGCCCATTATCTAAAACCAAAAAGTTTTCATCAGTTTATGGAGATATACAAACTTTTTAGACAGAAATTGTCATGCTATAAAGTCTCTTTGCACTCACCAATGTAATTTAGCGGCAAACCGTTCCCCTGCACTACACCGTGGCCCGGCTCTCCTTCCATCCGCAAACGCTTCTGGTTCATCGCTCTTTCGGCCTCATAATTCATCTTGGTAACTAAAAACATACAGTACACATCTTTGATTTTGTACAGCGCGAACTGAAAAGCATTTTTGCGTCGCTAACGCAACAATAAAGGCTTATTAGAGTCCGCTTTAACCCTGACAGACGCCAACCGGACGCTGCCACTAAACACAGGTTATAAGCAAACAGAAGCGTACCTTTGTTGCTCACTGATTGTTATTGATTTTAGTTATTACGGGCACTTGGATACTTCCCCGCTGTAGTTTGATGCATAATAGAGTTTAATATGAGTCAATTTAACTGTTGCATACAAAATATGCATCAAATTATTGGTCTATTGACAGAAAAATTAGAAAAAAACACACAAGTGAAGCGGAGTCGAAGCTCGTATTATTTTTTTTCTCATTCCTTCTTAATTTTTTTAAATATGTGGCAACATTTAATTTAATTTTTTGAGTAACTTTGATGCTATTTGCTGTTCTTTTTTGTATATTTTGTAATATACTTTCTGTTACCGGATTTTCTTTAATATATCAGCTAAATCTGAGCCACTAAAACTGTTAAATTTTTAGACATATGCAAGTTTGCAGATTTTGAGAGAAATTTAGCAGTAGCTGGTTGGCAACACCACACTGAATTTTTTTGATATTTTTTAACAACTATACCCCTCTCTTTCTTACATACGATGTTGCCAAAAAAGTATAAAAGATACAGATTTGTGTAAAAAGCAGCTAATAAAGTGTTAAAAATATGATACACTAGTTTGCCCGCGGATCCGCCCGCGTGGATTTCGCTTTATGACTGTTTCTAAGGCATCTTCCCGGCATTTTCCCGGAACAAAAAGTAGCCTAAGTGTTAATCCAGTATTTGATCTTTAACTTTATCGTATTTTTGTAATATTTCGGGAAAAAATAATGAAAATTTAAGTATGAATATGACTCTGGGGCACAAACGGGCACTGTCTTTTCATCCAGATCCGTAAAGTAGTTTCGATGAAAGCGAAACAAACAAACATCCATACTTTCGCATTTATAGTATTCTAGTATAATAGTATGAATATGATACGTCACACCCCAGCCCAGACACTTCATACAAATATCGCGTTATTGTTTACTACATAGAAATTTGACACTTCTTCATATCTGTACACTTGTTTATGCGTGTGTGAGTATCTAGGGCTGCTTAAGCAAATGCTTCTTGGTCATACTGCCTTGTCGTAGGTTACACTTCTTGTTATGTTACCGAACATAAACGACAGATTTTTACAATAGACATTTTCAATGAAGTGAATACTGTATACACGAGACAAGACTGTATAACTTTAGAAGCCTTAGCGTCTCTCCTTAAGAAAATAAAATTGTCTTTGATTTGCCAAGTCTTTTGACAAACTTTTACTTATTTATACTGATCTTACTAATATCTAAAGAAAAAACCGGCCAAGTGCGAGTCGGACTCGCGCACCGAGGTAGGGTTCCGTATAAATTCATATTCACACATGTCTTGAACTCTATATCAAATACTCAGATCTGCAATCCCTTGAAGCTGTGAAAATTTTGTGATGTAACTATTTTTTTTTTTTGTTTTCGGACTTTTTCCTTTACTTGTGCTATAAGACATTACTTCCTGCCAAATTTCATGATTCTAGGTATACAGGAAGAACCCTATAGGTTTTGATTCCCATGCGAGTGTCCAAATATGCGGCATAAACGGCCATGTCTCTTGATAGCGTTGGCATAGAAGATTAATTTTTTCACAACTTCAAGGAATTACAGGCCTGAGTATTTGATATAAATGTCAACTTAATTCGTCTACGCGTTTCTGAGAAAAAGTATTGTGACAGACAGACAGACAGACGGATGGACGGACGGAAATCGATTTTTATTAATCGATTTTTTGATTAGGTTTAATTGATTATAAAAAAATGTGTTTTTTTTATTTTTACGATTTTTTATTTAGTTTTTTTTGTATCAGGGCCATCTATAAACGATAATATGAATCCGGGAGTTGACTGCATGAAAATTAAATTGCGAAATATTATTCACTAAATAGCTCTGTAATTGAAATTATTGAAAAACTTATTCAATTTAATTTTCATTGCATTTTCAATTTTTAATTTATAAAATTACCTAATAAGTATGCAAACTATTATTTTGAACAATGACGTCATCGTACAAAATTTCAAACATTTTTAGAACAAAATGCCGTTTTTGACATTTAATAAAAAGTAACTCAAATGACTAGCAGTCAACTACCGGATTACCAGGTTCACTCACACATTTTCTTGAGAGTTCAGCAGCAGTATCGCTATCTTGTACATAACAAGAATATTATTTTAAAAGCTCGATGATAGAGAAAACAAATCAGTTACAGTTACAATAAGAAAAACAAGGAGCCGAATATTAGCCAAGACATTGCCAAAACTTTTATTGCTGCAGTCATTGCCAAATAAATTATGGTAAGATAGAAAATTGACTATTGTGCCTATAAGTAAGAGTTTATTTTATTTTAGTTTCCTATGTATTACATCACATTTTATGGCTGTAATTCTGCAGGAACAGGACTTTGGCTATTACTTAGTTACTATTCCTATTAATAAAAGATTTGCTTCTTAGATTTTGTTTGTCCTTAATAAACCTAGTTATGGACTTTATTGTAATTTATTACTGGCAATACCACATTTGCGACTTTCGCGGTTTCGCGCTTTCGGCTGAAGAGCTCGACGCTCGACTCCAGGGCCAAGGAAATTATTATAAAAATAAAAACATATTTTGCAGTTTTTGCGGTTGGAAGGTTGGAAGTTTTTAGTGTGTTTTTGTTTCTCAAAAAGAGTGAAAATAATTATTGTACGCGTTGGTTGGCTAATACGGCCCCTATACGAATAGTGTTCTGTGCATACGGACAGCGATTATATTCTCTTTACATACGGCCGGAGTTTAAAATCATGAAGGTAAGTTTAACGTTAACTTATCTCACAAAAGTTTGACGGCATGCGTTGAGTTAAGCGTCGTTTTTCATATGTTTTTCATTCATTCCTTTTTAGTTTCTTGTACGTATTATTATGAGTAAATAAGTGCACTAATTTTAGTTAATTGTGTAATGTCATCAACTTGGTTTTAAGGCATCAGCCGTTGAACACGAATTTCTGCTGAAAACTTCCACTCACAACAATAGGGTTCATACTAAACTACATACATGCCTTCTAATATCTAAGTTACCTTTTAATAAACGTCAAAAATATATTCTACTTATAAATACTACCTATTAAAACCAGTGGCGTAGCGTGGCGGGGGCCGGGGGGGCCATGGCCCCGGGCGGCACATGGACATGGGCGGCACATGGAGGGCGGCGAGCGCCGCATTATTTTGCAACAGTGTTATTAAGTGTCGATGAACTGGACTTAGATCACGCTCCTTTAAGATATTAACAGAGAAGAGTTCACACTTGAGCGTCTTTGGGCTTCTGTAGCTGCAACAGACCCAAACTTAGTTGTGAGAGAAGCTTCTCTAAACTGCAGTTAATTAAAAATTACCTAACGTTGACTATATGCATGCAGACCGGCCGCAAGCAGGCGTGCAAGGCTTGCATAGCAAAAAATAATCAAAGTTATATGACCCAGCTAAAACGTCATGAAAACAAATGTTATCGTATGAAGAATGAAACCCGTACAGCAACGGCGCAGTTACTATTTTACACAGGGCCGGCCTTTGTGCACAGACACAGAGCGTAGAGTTCATGGGGGCCAAGAACCGTGGTAGTTGGTGTACCTATACCTACCCTAACTAAAACGGCGGTATTTAATGAAATTCTAAGTAAGTATCCAAGTATCCAATTTCTTTTTTTTTATTCTTTTTATTTTTATTTACAGTCATGATATATAAATCATTTCTTGACCTAGAATTAAGATGTAATAGAGTATAAGACATTTTCAAAAAATGTGTTGGAGGCAGTTTCTTTAGGGCCCGTAGTTTCTTCTCACTCCGCAAACACTTCCCGAAACGGCGGATATACGAGTTCCGATTGGTAAGAACCTCGTATTAGGTAGATAAAAGAATGACGTTCAAAAAGTGTACACTGCTACCTACTTTGAATAAAATATTTTCATTTTCAAGCCCTATTGGCCCTATTTAGTATGGAGATGCCTTTTGTTTTGTTTTGCGATTTGACCATTGGTTATTTAGAGAAAGTTGCTCAGTTTCATGAGTAGAAGAAGTAACTAAGAAGTTTTGGTGGGTTAGTCCCTGAGGGCCCCGATCCCCGAGGCACCCGTCTCGGAGGGCCCCGATTTATTTTTTTGCAGTTCAGATCAATAAAAGTCAGTTTAGCTTAAAAAGAAAAATAAATCGGGGCCCTCCGGGACTGGTGCCTCGGGGATCGGGGCCTCAGGGACTAACCCGTTTTGGTGGGGGGTCCAAAAATAACCCTATATTTATTGTTGAAACATTTGTGATAGCCCGCCTACGCCTACTACCTTTTTCTACGTCTTTGCCAACTGATT
This sequence comes from Coleophora deauratella, assembly GCA_958295455.1. Classification (NCBI taxonomy): domain Eukaryota; kingdom Metazoa; phylum Arthropoda; class Insecta; order Lepidoptera; family Coleophoridae; genus Coleophora; species Coleophora deauratella. The sequence goes on along the minus strand of OY282409.1, from coordinate 2,267,512 downwards.
TAGAATACTGCTCTGTACATTGACTTAATTTTAGTAACGTGTAAACACAAGTAGTATGTATATGCCCAATGATGGTTTGAGGGCAACAATTGTTGCTTTATTATGTTGTTATATGCAACAATATGGAAGTATAATTTTTCTAGAAAAAATAGATTAGCTATTTTTATTTTAATACATAACACCTACATTTTAACTCGTTTAATTTAGTCAAAGTCAGTATTTTAAGATTTTTTGGTCAGTAAAATCAGTATTTTTTAACACTAAACTTGTTTCGACCCCTGAAAATACTCAACATAAGGCTATCGATCGTAGGTAATGAACAGGGATCTACAAAGATTACCCCAATCAATAAATACAGCATACAAGGCAGGCAACCGTCTCAGTCACCAACTCACCAATGGTTGTAAACATCAACGGTTTTTTTTTTTCATTTTACAAAAAAAAAAAATTTACATTACTCTTTTTAATAACTCAATAACTTTTAATAACTTTTTAAAACAATTTTTTTTAATGACCAAGTATTTTTTTTTTGTAAGTTACAAAAATATGATTCTCATGATTCTATTATTATTTAAAACTTTAAAAATAGAGGAGTTATATAAAAAATGTTTTTTGTTTTTTGGCAATCCAAAAGTATTTATTTTGGAGTTTTTTTTTTATGTCCGGGAAAAATCACACACGGTCATCTGGCCCCAAACTAGGATTCCCTGTATCTTGTGAATCAGAGACTGATATACATACACATATACATTTAAATACATACATGTATAAGGTGCTAGTTTATTAGTGCCCGATATTTTAGTCAGTGCTTCTACTCCTGATTCTGATCAACTTTCCCCAAGGAACCCATAGTCAAATCGCAAAAAAATTTTTGGACTCTTCATACTAATTTGGCCGCTCGGCTGATCAATGTGTATGAAGAGTCCAAAAATTTTTTTGCGATTTGACTATGGGTTCCTTGGGGAAAGTTGATCAGAATCAGGAGTAGAAGCACTGACTAAAATATCGGGCACTAATAAAGTAGCACCTTATATAGATATTTTACACCCAGACTCAGACCAAACAAGTCTGCTCATCACAGAAAAGTTTGCCCTGTGTGGGGATCGAACCCACGACTCTTGGATCAGAGATCAGGTTCGCTAACCACTTAGCCACCGTGTCAGTCAGTTAAGACGAAGTTACGACCTTTGTAATGGAAACTATCAATATGTAGGTATTATATATGCAAGCTGATCATCTAAAAAGTCTGCATAACTTCAGTATCAAGCGAAAAAGTTGGACCCACAATGATCTTATTATTGTTTGTATTATAACTAGCAAATCTGAGTTCAAGTTATAATTGACAGTTAACATGTATCAGTAAATTAGTGAACCACAGCACTCCAGTTTCGGGCCCTGCTTTGACACCTGCATTTTTTAGTAGGTATTGTGACTTAGAGCATGCATGCATATTTATGTATGATATCTACATGAACATCTGAACTTTGCCTGGTCACTGCAAGGTTAAAAAATGCTTTTAGGTACAGGGTGACTTTAAATTAGTTCTTGATACGAAAGGCTATGCATGTGCTCATGATAACGAACAATTTTCTCTAAGGCACCCATAGTCAAATCGCAAAAAAAATTTTGACTCCGTACAAATCGATGAACTGACCGGCCAAGTTAGTATGAAGACTCCAAATTCCAAAACAACATACAGTCGAATTGAGGACCTCCTCCGTTTTTGAAGTTGGTTCAAGAAGAACCTGAATGTAAGTGATAAATGATGATGATGCTGAAGATTATTTAAGTTTAAGGCATTATTTGAGTTTGCGTGTACCATCATTAACTACATCGTCACTTTCCATCAGGTGAGAAGTGAGATGTAGTCAAAGGCACTCAAATTTTTATAAAAAAAAAGATAGATGCAGGATGACCAAGATTTACCATCGTAATGGAGAACTGGCTATCTTATCTCCATACCGGAACATATCAATGCTATTAACATTGATGTTTGGCTACAAGACTTAAATAAGATGGACTAGACAGATGGGCAAAGAAAATAAAAACCCCATAAAATTGTCTTATTCATGTCATGCGACACCGTAAACAATAAACATATATTTTGTTAGGCTTTAATATGCTTTCAAATAATAAATTTTTCATCACTATTCGTATTGGGGAACATGGTAGAAAAACTAATCAAAAGTCAAGGATCACCCATGATGGATGGATATGAATAAGACACAATTTTATGGAGTTTTTTTTTGTTATCTAAAGAAGATAGTATGCTGCGATTGTCGTGACTTGAAACAAATATTTTTTGTGCAGCTTTTGACTCTCAGTTAAATTCCGCAGTTCCCATAATTGGACCTCTTTCCAAAGTCGAGAAAGATGTTTTGGTTGGTTTTTTAGACCTACTTGACCCTATAGCTCGAAATCTATAAGAAATAGAGGGATGGTCCTGTTGAGAGACATTGATTCTGCTTGAGGTGTACCTACTATATGGTGGCATCAGAATCCACTTGGCCTATGGAAGTACCGGGGGGCTCTTTGTTTAATCTTAAACAACGAATTAATTAAGCAAATTTTCAGTGTACCTACCCGTATTTATGAAGCGGTCGATGGTATTAGACCATTAATACAAAAGTCGCGAGCGCAGCGAGCGCAAATTTTTTTAAATAGTTAAGAAATGCCTCTATTAATTTGCATTGTTTTAGTACTTCGGTCAGGCTTCAGGGGGGGGGGGGCAATTGCACCAATTCCCCCCCCCCCCTCCTAGATCCGCGCCTGTTAAGAGCAGTGCTCTTGTATGTGGGTGTGGAGCAATCGCCATTTAGCACGGTCTTGTGCTAATTCTAATTCCGTTTTCGTTTAGGGCCCGTAGTCGACTCGTTTTTTGAAGCCTCGTAAACAGATTGGGTGGGGGCTCTTTTTGAGGTCACAGGTCACACCAATGACTTAACCTAACCCAAACAAATCGTTGTTTGTTTTTCTTTAAAATTTCATCTGGCGAATTATCGATAGATCATGTAAGAATAGACATTTCCAATTGTAACTAACAACATATTAGTTTATCCTTCTTTATGTCGCAATGGCAATGGGATAGTTTATGGGGTGTGAAGTGATATAGGCTACATGTTATCCTATAAAAATATCGAATTGCAAGTTGAGAAAGCAATGCTACAACTACTCAACAGATTTCATTTAGTAGGTGAAGAGCTAAGAAAGAGGGCGGGGACTAACATAGCATAGGTAGTTTTATTTTATCCTGTAAAACTAATTTCTGTGCTCGCCAGGCACTTGCGGCTCGCGCACTGCGCACCTTCAGTGTATTCTATAAAACCAATTTCCATGAGGGCAGAGCCGCAGGCAGAAGCTAATACATTGTATTTTTGTTTTGTTGTCTATTACCTATTTCTCCACCGAATATCGCTATTTCAAATAAAGCAGGTACCTATGTAGAAAGATCGATTTAGGGTGTCTAATTTTTACCCACTGCTGTTGTTATGTCCTAAGTATGACACAGGCTACATTTTATGAAATCTGGTTTACATTTTGTTTGGTAAATTGTACGGTTGTATTCAGTACGAAACGAAAATATAAATATCGAATTAATATATAGGTACCTAAACTTAACCCAAATTGAGCCTTACCAACCAAAAATAAAAAATACCTGTAACTTGACACTTGCTTTGTTACCATAAAAGGTTCAAATTAATTAATGCGTATTCTTTGACCATCGGCATAATATCGTCGCCCGCGCATGTAGATAAGAGAGAGCAAAGTAAAAATACCGTTTGGCACAACTTATGACTCATAGTCAAAGTCATAGGCCTGGCACAGACGATGCGATTTTACTCCGACATGTCGGTTAAAAAAACGAACCCTTCGTTAGATTTGCCTTGAAAATTGGCTATATTATTGGCCTACACCAGCGCTAAAACTTGATTTAGGAGCCGATCGCAGTCGCCATGGATATACGTATAACGTAGATAAGTACAGATTCGTCTTAATATCTAGTCTGCTGAATGTCATAAGATGATTTTTACCCCTCAAGAAAAAAAGTCAAATCAATTTTTGTGTATCGGCCTCGTAATTCTCTGAGGCTAGGCGGGTAAAACAATTTGAATGTTTTATTTTTTTTATTTAAAATTAGGTCTCATGTGCTGTAGTTATTAGTATTGAAATGATACTCATGAATGATTGATAAAAATCGGTTCAGAGATTTTTGGGTTGTTCACTTCTTAAGTACGTAATTGTTTGTTAATTTTAAAATAAAATAGGATTGATTGAATTTGTATTTTTACTTTTTATTTTTACTGTGTATCTTATGTTTTTTTTTGGACACCTGTTTTCATACATTTGCTTTGGTTCATACATAACTATTCTGTCCATTATTAATCGGTCCAGTTCATTGTCTATAAATTTTTATTAGCACATATTAGTGAACGCCTATTGTCTGTAGGTGGCCCAATGGTGGCCCATCGTTTGTCCTTGGGGCCTCCTGGAGTAAAAGAGACGGGTATAGTTAGCATTAGCACCACAGTACTCTTGTTTTCCAATAACCTGCTCTGATAATTATTATTAACTCCAGTACCCAAGTTGGGTTTAGCAAACCTTAGTTTGACTTTTATGCCTTGCAAAGGCGCGCGTCGTGCAATTTTAAATAAGCATTTTTATGGCTATATCGTATAGGTGGTTTGGGTTTAGGTTAACCTATTTCGATTGTTTGTCTGTGGTTTTTATAAGTTTGCGCTGTTGCTAAGCGGTGTTGTTTTTTTTTCGGAATAGGTATTGAAAGGTATGTATATGTGTTATTATAAATAAAACTTTTTAGTTATTTTTAACACGTTTTTTTAATTTGTAATGGTTATGCAATGGTATTATTTAAAATAGTTCATAATGATTTTGTGTTTCAATTTATTTAGATCAATATGAAAGATTGTTATTTTGATTATAAAAAAATGATAGAATAAGTATAATTATTTCTTTCGAAAAAACAAAAAAAACAGTAATAAGCTGGGAGCTTGGTAAATCTCTGAAGAGAGAGATTTATTTTTATAATTTCCGTATTTATTGCTAGTAACTAATTTAAAACTTTGGAAGTAGGTATGTACTTTAGTGCATAACCAAAATTAATATTTTTAACAACATAACTATTCTGTTTGGTTGCAGGTGCCAACCATGTTGAAGAATGAGGAGGATTACCAGTCAACATTGGACATATTGTGAGTACCGATTTCACATATAATAGGTACTTATAAATAAGGTTCGAAGTGATAATTATCTTGATAAATTATTTTGATAATAATAAAAATGATAAAACAATACAATTAACTTATTGGTATAGCTATTATATCGATTTACTTGTATTCAAATGTGATTTGCTACTTTTGCGCACATATAAACGCGTTAAATAGGTATATTTATTAGGTGCTTACCTATGAAATTTTCGATTAGTTAAAAAAAATCAAAGAGATAATTAATATTAAATAATTAAGGTTTTAAAACAACTAACTATTTCCAAAGTACCATTGGACATTTAGAAATAAAACAATGCTTGCTAAATGCACGTTGTCTGAATATTTTGAGAGCACAGTGGTGTAGAAGCTATGAAAATGGATTTTTTCGTCAATGAAAATCGCCATTTTTTTCATTAATTTTTTTTTATTTTTTATTTTTGAAGGCTACACTTACACCAGTATGTTCTTCGTTACCATATGTATTTTTGAACATATTGCGTATAATATTTCACAATTTTCAGAAAAAATCGGTCACAAAAATGGTGTTCAACATACACAATATTGAATAAAATTTGTATTTTGTATCCAGTTTTATTCAAGTCATAAAGCTATGAAGCAGCACGGATAATTATCGGATAAATATCAGATAATTATCGTGATAATTATCAAATAAATAATTATCTTGATAATTACGAACCCTGCCTACAAATTAACACACAGTAAACTGAAAACTCAGTAAGTAGTTCCCAAATCCCAAAATGAGTGGGTAGTATGTATGTTACCTATAACCTATAGCAGTTAAATTGTGCTTTTTCATATAAAGATATATAGGGTGACTTTAAATTAGTTTTTGATACGAAAGGCTATGCATGTGCTCATGATAACGAACAACTTTACCTAAGGAACCCATAGTCAAATCGCAAAAAAAATTTTGGACTCTTCATACTAATTTGGCCGGTCAGTTCATTGATTTGTATGGAGAGTCAAAATTTTTTTTTGCGATTTGACTATGTGTTTCTTAGGGAAAGTTGTTTGTTATCATGAGCACATTCGTAGCCTTTCGTATCAAGAACTAATTTAAAGTCACCCTATATTATTGACAGTCACATGTAAGCATAGTTATTTTTTTGACAAATATTAGGTACTTACGCCTAAAACTAAAAGTTAATTTAAGTACCTAAGTAATGTAATTAGGTATCACCTCTCCAGCACGACAAGGGTGCTTTTGGTGCTTAAAAACTCGCAGCAAAAAATTTTGCTGCGTGAGAAATAGTGATTCGATTTTCGAACACCACGAAGAAAAATTCTTCAGTGGAGTCATCATCATCACTCGCCATAACACTGTCACTGAGATCTGGCTTATTAAGTTTTAGTCAACATTGTCAGTGTTTTGCAAAATATGAATAAATACGAGCCCTTTTTATCTGTTCTTCCACGTGGTCAAACTGGGTAGTCAAACTAATTTGTCCAACAGGAATAATTTTCCACGTGGTCAAATTGTTTGGTAATGGTCTCCTTTTATTGGATGATGGTTGTGTGTATTTGTAAAATTTTAATTTGATATATGGAATTATATCTAAGGATAAATATCATGATATACCTATATCAAGGATATATTGTATATGATGTTTCATGAGTTTATCCATTTGACGTCCTTTCTTTATTTTTATTGTTAATGTTTAACTTTTCGAACGATGGCACTTTGTCCATACTGTTGTTTACTTTTCGAGTTTTCTGTGATAAACGCACACAAACGGAGTCGGCGGAATTTCCTTTGTATAAAGGAAAGATGATGCAATACAGTTGTAATTGATCGGATAGAAAGTGCGCTTTGAAATCTGTCCATTGAAGTCGATCCAATTCTATAAAAGATGTCTAATAGGTTCGTCTCTTATGAGTGTAAGAATTATTATTTTAATGTAAATAAAAAACTATAAGAACGGGATAAAACTGGCGATATTTTAGGCATCTTAATATTGTATTTTTGGAAAACAACTGATTTTATCGAAGATCAAAAATTAAGTCCGAATGTTACAGTTTTTTATAATATGTCAATTAAAAGAACTGCATGTGCATTCCAATCTGTCATTCTCTTCAGAACTATAGCTACTATGCTGCAGATATACACACAAGTACTTATAGAGTTATTGATAAAATATTTAGCGTAAGTGTTTTTTTTAAATTATTTTATGGCATAATAAACTAAAAATTAATTAAAACGTTAAATTATGTAGGCGTCAGCGCTAAACTCGTAATTCTAAAATTACCCAGTATTACCCGATAAATCTCATAGATCGATTTCTGGACTTAAAATACTATTAACCCTAGATTTTCGTCGAAATGGTTAAAACCGTAGCTTACAAGAATAACTCGTTCAATATCCATTCACCCGTCGATATTTATGTATATAACACTTTCTCCCAGCAGCCCGATGCCAGCGGGACTGACCTATACGATGTCGGACATCGAGGAGAACATTCTGGCCAGCTTCGACTCAGCCACCATGGCGGCCCTGGACCAGGAGGAGACCATGGATGTGGCGGCCAAGTACGAGCCTGCCCCGCCGCCGCCGCCGCCGCCCCCGATCGAGTTCTACCCGGTAAGGGTTGAACCGTATCTGGCCGCATGATATCGCATTATCCCGTAGCGCTATCCTTTTCTGTTGCTCAAAAATAACGTTCGCTAGAGCGAGAAGAGAATACGAATGGTTCCAGGAGTCTTCAGCATCGCCGCCGGTGCGGACGCCACTCGTATTCTCTTCTCGTTCTAGTCAATGATGTTTATGAGCGACAGAAAAGGATGGCGCTCTGGGACAATGGGATTCCGTGCAGCTAGATATGGTTCAACCAAAAACAATCCATCTTCTCTATTTTTCCAAGTGAATCTTACGTTAAAAACGAGCGCATAGCTCGAAGAACAGATGGCCGTTGCGACATTAGTTCTCCTAAAGTGACTGCTCACCGGAATACGTAGTGTAGGCGAACCGATGACCTGGTGAAGGTCGCGTAAAATGGCTAGATGCGGGCAGCACAAGACCGCAATTGGGAGAGGCCTTTTGGCTGATGACGATGAATCTAACGATGGTGATTCAGATGACAAGAGCAGTGAAACTGTAATATAGATTTTAAAATATATGGTCCGTTTAAAATACGCAAAACAAATTTCACTGGGGCTTCTAATGATAAACTTTGAAATCAAGTTTATTGCTGTCCCTTAGAAGGTTCCTGTGTGTATCCTTTCACCTCCAGATAATATAACTCTTAATTGATGTGACTAATAAACACATCGTCCGTGGTTATATTAGCGGCTGTCCACAGATATCGCGGCTGGGCCCGCCGGAGCGGCGTGAGTTCCCGGGGAATCTGAATTTCCAGGTGGAAATTAATAGCCACCACACGCATAAAAAGAAGTATCTAGTAAGCATCACGTTTCTTTTTCAATTCAATTAAATATAGTTGTCAGCCGTTGAAAAGCAGATGGCGCTGTTTAGGCGATTTGTTGGTGTTGTTTTTTTTTATTTAAACTTTTCAAATAGCTTGGACCAGCTTCGCGCAAATGTATAGAATTAAGATATTTGAGAGATTATATCGGCTTGTTGCATAATTTTTTTCCCACTAAGCACAAAAAAATTAATTATTAATTTATTTATTAAAATTAACAGTTACTTAATAATATACCGCCCATCATTGTCCAGAACACTAAGCCATTTACTGGACAATGTTTCGACCCCACTTCTCTAGAAAGATAGCGACTAGTGATCAAAAATATTACCTATGCCACTTTTAACTTCGTCATAGTTTTAAAAAAAAATCTTGTGTAGGAGCTGCTTGCACGCCCTGAAAACATGGTAGTGGGACTACGACAGGACTGGGCTGCAACTTGGGTAGGGTATCGAGGTCAAGCCCGGTTGTTCCAAGAGCGCACGGGTCAGCTTGACCGTGTGCGGTCTTGCCTTGTCGTGCTTAATGACGTTTTGGCTGTTTTTCTTACAAAACATCAACCAGCTTTTGGAGTTGCTCCGTGTATGCTTTAGTCATAACAGTCTGGTTGTTATCCAGTAGCTCGCAGAACAATATAGTCTGTGAATCCCAGAAAACTTATAGCAAAAGCATGCGAGCGTGCAAACCAGGTTTTAGCTATGTAGGAGACAGTTTACTAAAACGGCACGGCGTGTGTCGTTCTCGTATGAACCCGCGATTCATTACCCGTAATGATCTAGTCGAGAAAGAAATCCTTAGTCCAGGAACAGCAGCAAACTTTCGTAGACGCTGACATGCCCTACCCGTTCGTCGTCTGTGACCGCATGAGGCTTCCATCTCGAAAGAACTTTGCGGTGACCTAATGATTGTAGATGACGATCGACAGAGCTATAGTGACACTAAAGTGTCTTCTCCAAATTCCGGGTACTGGAGTCCGGATGCAGCTTGAGCTCGCGCCGCAACGCATCTTCCTCGAAAGTGACCGGGCGTTCGGTGTGCAGAAAATCTTAAAGGCTGGTGTCACCTGCGTCAAACCGCTGGAACCAATTTCGCACTATGCGATCGGTAGTCGTCTTTGACCCGAATGCAGCGTTGATATTTTTCGCAGTCTCCCTCGAACTCGATCCTTTTTTAAGCTCGTAAAAGTAAATCGCTCTAAGATGTCGCTTGTCCATTTTAATAGAAACTAAACACTAAATGGCAACTACGCTTTTATATACACCCACAGCAAAAGTATCGAGAACATTGTTTAATATACTAGAGCTAAAATATAATTATCTTGAAACTTTTTAGAGAAAATCAGAAAACTTAAAAGTGGGAAAAAAAATATGCAACAACCCAATAATTTCTAACGAATATACAGACAAAAATAACAGGTAAGCCATATTGACTACAGCGCCATCTATTGCATCTCTTGGCAAGTGGGAGCACTACATGTAGGTTATACTGCCCTCATATCGTCCCTCGCACGACTAACTGTCCTATCTCATTTTTCGTAAGTTTTTAAAGACGACTCTATGTCAATTAGGTAAAGTCCAAACTCAAATAATCAAGGTTATGTGATGGGAGAGTTAGTCGTGCGAGGGACGATATACTTTGCAGCCTTGTTTCTTATGAGGGTAGTATAGATGTTGAAACTTTTTAAAGAAATCAAGCAGAATCAAGGGTACAGATGAACAGTAGCTTGCTAAAATCAACCCTTCTTTTGGCTTTGCCATAGTCGAGTAGAAAGAAGATTTTAAAGTTTCGAGAAAGGTCTTTTTACCTCACACATCTCTGGTGGAAAGGTCTTTTCCACCAGAGATGTGTGAGGAAATTGTGTCGTACGAGGATGTGTAGCTGTGTTGTGGAAATATGTGGAGTTTCCACCAAACATGTGCGAGGAAAGTGTCTCGTACAAGGATGTGCATTTATCTAGTATTTATCGCAACACATCCCTCGGAACACATCCCTCGCACACATTTCTCAGTACAAAGACCTCGCTTCGCTAAGCCCTTTTTCACCTGAGCTCTGCTAAGCGAGGCTAGGAAAATGAAGCGGTTCTATTGGTGGATTTTTTCCTCGCACACCGCTCCGCTTCCTCGCACATCTCTGGTGGAAAAGCAGCCTAACACCCTTTCTTTAAAATCCACCATTGGTAATCCCTGCAGAGTTCCTCAACTACAATAAATATGTATATTTGTTTCCCCAGTACTCCCACCGCCTAAACCGCATATATGTAGACATGGGGGTAGACTTCCCGGTCCAGTTCAAATGGGACCCGAACCCCACAAATGGGCCCATGTACGTGCGAGCGACCGTCGTGTTCAGTGACGAGTCGCAACAAGAGAAGCGCGTCGAACGGTGCACGCAGCATACGCACGACTCCAGCAACAATGGTAAGTGAGTTGATTTTATCTATATATTGTATGTGATCAGATGTATATGTATATCAGTCTCTGATTTTCATAACATAATATAGGGAATTCTAGTTTGGGGCCAGATGACTGTGTGTGATTTGTCCTGAATGGGCATGGGCATTGACAGAATTCGATATAGGAGAACATTTAGTGGGATAACGCTAGTAGAAGAAGAAAAAATACAATCGAATAATCTCTCATAACTAATTTATATTGGTAATATACATTTTTTTCACCAATTGAGGGTAAAAAATGTATTAAGATAATTAATTACAATTCCGTTCTCCCCTAGGCGTAGACCTGAGCATCATAAAGAACGTCCTCCGCTCCTCTAGACAAATGGACACTCAGGGCGTATTCTACTGCGGCGTAGCGGAGCGTGCCGACTCCTGGCTGTCGGTGGTGGTGGAGTTCCCCGCGGGCGGCGCCTGTGGTCACGCGTACCAGTTTGTTTGCAAGAACTCATGCTGTAGTGGCATCAACAGGCGCGCCATCGACGTCGTGTTCGAACTGGAGGACCATACGTAAGTGGATTTCTTTCTAGAACTTTCAAAAAGATCTTATTAAAGCCACGCTACTCGACTGAAAAAAAAATGTTACAAGTTAATTTAAGTTCACAAGCAATAATTCATGCTGTAGTGGTATCGACCTTGAGGATCATACGTAAATGGCTCTTTCTAGAAGTTTCTAGTGTTTCAAGGCATATGGTTTGAGTGGCGTGGTATTTTGCGCTGTATTTTTTCAAAATTAAATAACCGAAAATAGTTATTTGTTCAGCAAGTAAGCAAAGTTATTTTTTGCTACGAGTGCTGACTTTAAATCACTACTAGCAAAGTAGTCTAGAATTGAATAACGAGCGTAGCGAGAATACTGAGCACAAAAAAACGTGGGTGATTAAATTATCTCTGGAGACAATATTTAAAAATGATTTTTTTTATTAAGATGTTGCGTTCGGAAACTGCGCAGCTTTATATTTTTATGAAAGTCTGAGATGAAAACCAAACATGATATTTTTATGTAAGCGCTTCGATATTAATGTTTACTAATTCATATTAATGTTGAATATTACGTCTTTAAAAAGGCAATAGCACAATTTATAAACTTGAATTTCAATAAATATAAATAACACACAAAATGTTGTGTCTATGAGTTAAATCGCTAGGCCAAAATGAGTTTCTGAACGAACCATGTCGCCCATATTTCTTTCAGCGCCGAGCAAAAGCTATTGTTCGAAATTCGAATCACTTTTTTTCACGCTCGCAGCAAAAAGCGTTTTTACTGCGAGTATTTAGGCGCCAAAAGCACCCTTTTAGTGCTGGAGAGGTGATAAAGATGTTGCAAGTTAATTTAAGTTCGTCTGACTGCTGCTTCCAGTGGCATCAATAGGCGCGCCATTTATATCGTGTTGTTTTTTTATTGTTTTATGCTGTTTGTTTGTAAATTCTTTCGTCATCATCATCATCAGTCGAAAGACGTCCACTGCTGGACAAAAGCCTTCCCCAAGGATGTAAATTCTTTATTGTACTCAAAATATATATATTTTTTTTAATGGCAGAGGTGGCAAACGAGCAGACGGATCACCTGATGGTAAGCGATTACCGCCGCCCATAGACACCCGCAACACCAGAGGAGTCACAAGTGCGTTCCGGCCTTTAAAAAATTGTGACGCGCACCGCATCACACCCGGCCGGCCAGCAACGAGCTCAGCAACCCCGCGCCCCGCACCGCCACCGCCGAGACCCTGCAGCCGCCGCTCAGCAAGAGGCCAACGGACGCCAGCAACCCCGCGCGTCTCACCCCTAGGGTCCGGCTCTATATAAGCGCGCCTCGCTCTTGCTCGCCGGCACTTCTCTCGAAGCTCTCACGCTGATACTTTGGCTAAAGGAGTGGACAGACAAGTGCCGCACCCGCCGCGTTCCTCCCTCTCGTAGATTCGCTTACCGTACCGTTCCGCTATTCCGTATATCATAGTCTAGCTTTCTAGCTCTTTGGATAGATTTGGTGATCAGGATCACCAACCGGGCTGTACCTGGCAGAGAGTGGCTCGATGCGGAAGTCGAGCAACCTCTCCAGGTTTAACTTCGCTTAGAGCAATAGATCTTGGGACCGGGACTGCTCGGGGTCGCCGAGTTACACCCGCTCCTAAGCCGCGTGCCGTTCCAGGCTAGCTTCACTAGCCAGTCGCCGACTTAAGGCGGCATCCTCAGAGGATTCGGGTAGGATCCGCTCAGCTAGGGCTGTAGGGACGTCTCCTAGGTACCTGGCACCGTCAGCCAAACTCCCGGGTAGGCCGTTTAGTTTAGGGTTCTTCCCGCGCGTGGTGGCAAACCACCGAATCGTGTAGCATAGGATGAGTGACTAGTTATAAGGGTTTTGAAAGCTAAATAAAGACACTCGTGTCAGTTATAACTTTAATTAATCTTTAATTTGCTCCTCCTGGCTAGGTTTCCCGAAGGAAATAGAGTCAGTGCACAGGCACCACCCTATTCCAATGTCAACGTGGTGGTCAGGCTAGCCGGCCCGAAGAACGCCACGTTACATTTGGCGCCCAACGTTAAAACTACGGTTAAATCTACGCTTAGGTCGTATTCCGAAGCCAACGTCCACAAGTAGGTCGTATTTGCGTTCAGTTAAAGAAATAAACCGTATTCCGTCCGTCCGTCCGTTTCATGTCTACTTCGTGGATTTATAAACTCGTAAAAACCGAACTTGTAGAAGAGGCTCAAAATAGAGGCTTAGAGACAGAGGGTTTAACCGTGGAACAATTAAGAAAATTGATAGTCAGTAGCATTATGCCGCCGCCGAAAGATTCTGATTTATCAGACGAAATGGACACAAGTCCAAAACTAAATACGTCATTAAAAGACGTCTCAAAAATAATCAGTCATTGGGATATAATTTTCACGGGAAATAATAACCCAGTAGAATTTTTGGAGAGGTTAGAGGAACTCATTTATAGCAATGGGGTAGACCGCGAAACATTGTTAAAATTGTTACCTCGTTTCTTTAAATCCAGCGCTCTGCTATGGTTCAGAAACAACCACGCGACCTGGAGAACATGGGGACAGTTCATTGACGATTTCAAGTTATGCTATCTCCCATTAGATTATGAGTCAAATTTATTAGAAGAAATAATCGCCCGCAAACAAAGATACTCTGAAAGTTTTATCACGTATCTTACAAACATACAAACTTTAATTAGAAGATACGGAAACTTATCAGAAGACCGCCAGTTAGATAGAATTTACGAAAATATGCATCCAAATTATAAATTTTACATAAAACGAGCCGAATTCAAAAACATAAAAGAATTAATTCACTTAACCCGCGAATTCGAAAGAATTTCAGATCAAAAAAGTAAACAGATTAATGAATGGAAGCGAGTATCCGTACCGTTAGACGAGTCATATAATAAATCAAACACCTGTCGTAGGCAATTTGATAACAAAAGAACGATATCGCCGCCGTCTCAGCACGGGACGAGTAGCGGTAATCACCGGCATTCGCTAAACAGTAGTTACGTAAATAGGCCTAAGTTCATAGGTAATTATAATCCGGAAACTTGTTGCTGGAGTTGTGGAAAGACGGGTCACTCTTCGCGAGATTGTAACAACCAAAAGAAAATATTTTGTAGTGTTTGTGGGAAAATAGGCGTAATGAGTCGCGAATGCTGTAAAAATACAAAAAAGAAAGACTCTTTAGGAAAGTCATGTACGACTTGTTCTTTGAGTATCGACTCGCGAAAAGACAAACGCTCTTTCACCGAAATCGAGATTTTTGGGAAAAATATAAGGCCCTATTAGACACCGGTTCCACAAACTCGTATATAAACGCGGAAATATATAAAGATTGTTTAGACAAATTAATAACCAGAAAAGACTCCGAACATAAAGTCATGATGGCAGACGGTTCCATAGTCAGTGTCGAACAAAGTTTAACCTTAGACATAACTATAAACGGGAGAACGTTCAGACATCAATGTTATCTTTTGTCAAACGCCGCCTACGCAATTATCGGAGTAGATATATTGAGTAAAGCCGGAATAAAAATCGTATTCGAACAACGAAACACCGAAAATCAAAAATCCGAAGAAAATAAGTCCGAAATAAAAGAACTTTGTAGTTCTACCGAATTAACATCAGAACAAAAAAAAAGAACTCGAAAGTTTATTAGAATCCGAATTCGAAAAATGTGAAAAAAGTCCGAAAGGCAATACTTGGTTACAACATAAAATAAAATTGAAACACAATGAACCGGTCAAGCAAAAATACTACCCGCGAAATCCTAAAATGCAAGAAAAAATTAACGAACACGTCGATAAAATGTTAGAGGAGGGCGTGATCGAGAAATCGAATAGTCCGTACAGCTCGCCTATAGTACTTGCGAGAAAAGACAACGGCGAATATAGGTTTTGTATAGACTTCAGAAAAATAAACCAAATATCAGAAAAAGACGCATACCCGCTTCCGCAAATAGATGACACTCTAGACAAGTTAAATAAAGGGTGTTACTTTTCTAAATTAGATTTAAAAAACGGTTACTGGAACGTCAAACTTCACGAAGACAGTAAACCGGCCACCGCATTCACCGTCCCAGGCAGGGGACTCTTCCAGTTCACCGTAATGCCGTTCGGGTTGCATTCGAGCGGTGCGACTTTTCAGCGGTTGTTAGATATGGTAATAGGACCAGATCTCGAACCATACGCATACGCATATCTCGATGATATTATATTGTGTAGTTCAACATTTAATGAACACCTAGTTCACCTGAAAGAAATATTCCGCAGAATCCGAGAGGCAGGGCTTCGTATTAACCGAAAAAAATGCGAGTTCTGTAAACCCGAAATAGAATACCTAGGTCACGTCGTTACGAGGGACGGCATCAAAATGAACGAAGGCAAAATTAAGGCTATTAAGGAATTAAAAGCACCGTCAGACGTAAAAACCGTACGCCGTCTCATTGGCATGACCTCCTGGTATCGAAAGTTTATACCCGATTATGCTAAAATAATGTCACCCATTTCGCAGCTTTTGAAAAAAGACCAAAAATTCGTATGGGGGACCGAGCAAGAAAGGGCTTTTCAAAATATAAAGAATATTTTGATGAAAGACCTTATTTTAACCCGTCCAGACTTTTCGTTACCATTTACCCTACAAACCGACGCGAGCGACGTTGGTTTAGGCGTGGTTTTAACCCAGGAAGTCGACGGCCAACATAAGGTAGTTACGTACGCGAGTAGGAAATTAAATCCAGCAGAAACTAGATACTCAACTACGGAAAAAGAATGCCTCGCGGTAGTATGGGGCATCGAAAAAATGAAGGGATTCCTTGAAGGATACCATTTTACCGTCATAACGGACCATCAATCTTTAAAATGGCTAAACTCGTTACGCAAGCCGTCCGGCAGGCTCGCACGGTGGGCATTAGACTTACAGCAATATGATTACGACATCGTTTATCGCAGCGGTAAACAAAATCAGGTCGCCGACGAACTGTCTAGGAACCCCGTCTGCGCGATAGCCGATGTACCCGATAAACCCCGCGCAAACTGGTACGAGTCCAAGTTAAACGAAATCCGTAATAACCCAAATAAATACAAAGAGTTTTGTATACGCGACGGAAAACTTTATAAGAAAATAGAAAACAACGCGTACGGCGTGAAATTAGAATCATTCTCCGAATGGAAATTGTGCGTTCCGTCCTCAGATAGAGAGGAAATCCTAAAAGAAAATCATGATGTACCTACAGCGGGACACCTAGGTACGTCAAAAACACTGAACAGAATAGCACAGCGCTATCACTGGCCCGGCATGTATAGGGACGTCGCGAAATATGTTAAAAGTTGCATAATATGCCAAACTCATAAACCGCCGCAAGAAAAAAAATCCGGCATTATGCATATAAAAAACGCCGAAGAACCGTGGCAGATCGTATCTACCGACCTTATAGGCCCGTTACCCCGTTCATCAAAAGGCTACCAATGGATTATAGTATTCCATGATAAGTTCTCCAAGTGGACGGAAATAAAACCGCTGAGAACCGCAACTTCGAGTAGCATAATAAACGCGTTAAAAGAATGCATAGTTATGCGATACGGATCGCCGCAAATACTTTTATCAGATAACGGTCGTCAATTCATTAGCAAGCAATTTAAAGACGAGTTATTAAAATACGGAATAGAACATAGGTTAACAGCACCGTATAGCCCGCAAGCCAACCCGACCGAAAGGGTAAACCGAACTTTAGAAACTATGATTTCGTCGTATATAGATACGAACCATAAAAAATGGGACCAGTATCTATCAGAATTAAACTTCGCGATCAATACGTCCAAAAGTGATTCCACTAAATACACACCCGCCTTTATTATGTTTGGTAAAGAGTTAAGAATGCCCGGCGACAAAAACCAGTTCCATACCCCGACATTAAACGCGCGCTGTAAGTTAGATGAACTTTACACGTTAGTTAGAAGGAACCAAAACAAAGCTTCCGAAAATCAAAAACAACATTATGATAAGAACAGAAAACAGTGGAAACCCGAAATAAACGATTTAATCTTAAAGAAAAACCATTGTTTATCCGACGCAAACAAAAACTTTTGCGCTAAGTTAGCCCCGAAATATGTAGGTCCATACATAATCATCCAAGAGAAATCACCGGTAATTTTCTTGGTCAAAGACCCCGATAACCCAAAAAAGTTGTTCACCGTTCATGTTAAAGACATAAAAAAATACAATAACGCGATGTAATGAGGGTGGATACATAAGTATAAATAAAACTTAATACCTAATTTAACCTAACTTTAGTACCAATTTTGTATTCACGCGCAAGCCGAAATATATTTTTAAAGTTTAATTATAGCAGAAAAGTTTTCAAAGGTACCAAAGTTCGATTCCCGTTCGAGGTAAATAATATCTCAGAATAAGGCGCCGTATCAGAATACGGACGCGCGAAACAAGTCCACAGTACAACTCGCAATACAGCGTATTCGAATAGGACCGCCGCCGGTAAATAAAAAAATATTTTTTTTGATGCACCCGCAACTAACAATTGCTCGGATACATACGGAGCTCAGTCAGTAGTACGTTAAGCATATGAACCGCAAGGTGCGTAATAAATACGTAAATTAATAAATATAAGTCCGAGGTGCGTTTAGAGTGTAGAAAGCTCAGTTTTACTTTATTACTTTTTCTTTAGTGATATTAAACAGTTACTTTATGGTAAAATAATTGTCCGAATTTAATTATGTATGCATGTACTAGCAAAATCCTGTTGTAAGTCTCGTTGATGTCTTTTGTATGAAAGAGTTTTACTTCGTAGCACGTTCGTAGTAGTATGTTATAAATAAGACATCTATAACCGTAATACTGTACTTTGCAGTGATTTTACAAGTGATAACAATACCGTCCGTGATCCGTACTATACCAAATTTTGTTCCCCATAACATTTTTTTAGAGGTTTTGGGGAAACATATTTTTTTTCCGTGTATACTTTTTGGTGATTTTTACAGGTAAAAATCTTCCGAAGAGGGAGGGGAATGTGACGCGCACCGCATCACACCCGGCCGGCCAGCAACGAGCTCAGCAACCCCGCGCCCCGCACCGCCACCGCCGAGACCCTGCAGCCGCCGCTCAGCAAGAGGCCAACGGACGCCAGCAACCCCGCGCGTCTCACCCCTAGGGTCCGGCTCTATATAAGCGCGCCTCGCTCTTGCTCGCCGGCACTTCTCTCGAAGCTCTCACGCTGATACTTTGGCTAAAGGAGTGGACAGACAAGTGCCGCACCCGCCGCGTTCCTCCCTCTCGTAGATTCGCTTACCGTACCGTTCCGCTATTCCGTATATCATAGTCTAGCTTTCTAGCTCTTTGGATAGATTTGGTGATCAGGATCACCAACCGGGCTGTACCTGGCAGAGAGTGGCTCGATGCGGAAGTCGAGCAACCTCTCCAGGTTTAACTTCGCTTAGAGCAATAGATCTTGGGACCGGGACTGCTCGGGGTCGCCGAGTTACACCCGCTCCTAAGCCGCGTGCCGTTCCAGGCTAGCTTCACTAGCCAGTCGCCGACTTAAGGCGGCATCCTCAGAGGATTCGGGTAGGATCCGCTCAGCTAGGGCTGTAGGGACGTCTCCTAGGTACCTGGCACCGTCAGCCAAACTCCCGGGTAGGCCGTTTAGTTTAGGGTTCTTCCCGCGCGTGGTGGCAAACCACCGAATCGTGTAGCATAGGATGAGTGACTAGTTATAAGGGTTTTGAAAGCTAAATAAAGACACTCGTGTCAGTTATAACTTTAATTAATCTTTAATTTGCTCCTCCTGGCTAGGTTTCCCGAAGGAAATAGAGTCAGTGCACAGGCACCACCCTATTCCAATGTCAACGTGGTGGTCAGGCTAGCCGGCCCGAAGAACGCCACGTTACAAAATCAAATATCAAATATCCCATATCAAAGGCCGGCAACGCACTCGTGACTCTTCTGGTGCTGCGGGTGTCTATGGGCGGCGGTAATCGCTTACCATCAGGTGATCCGTCTGCTCATTTGTCGCCTCTCACATAAAAAAGCGGCCAAGTGCGAGTCGGACTCGCCCATGAAGGGTTCCGTAGCAGCAAGTTACATAATATAGAAGTTCTTGTAGTTCATTGTAACTTGAATGAAAGGTAAATTGCGGTTTACGATTTATGAAATATTAAAAAAAAACTACTTACTAGATATCGTTCAAACCAATTTTCGGTGAAATTTTGCATGGTAATGTACATCATATATTTTTTTTAGTTTTATCATTCTCTTATTTTAGAAGTTACGGGGGGGGGGGGGGGGGGGACACATTTTACCACTTTGGAAGTGTCTCTCGCGCAAACTATTCAGTTTAGAAGAAAATGATATTAGAAACCTCAATATCATTTTTGAAGACCTATCCATAGATACCCCACACGTATGGGTTTGATGAAAAAATTTTTTTTGAGTTTCAGTTCTAAGTAGGTATGGGGAGCCCCCAAAATTTATTGTTTTTTTTTCTATTTTTGTGTGAAAATCATAATGCGGTTCACAGAATACATCTACTTACCAAGTTTCAACAGTATAGTTCTTATAGTTTCGGAAAAAAGTGGCTGTGACATACGGACAGACAGACAGACATGACGAATCCATAAGGGTTCCGTTTTTTGCCATTTGGCTACGGAACCCTAAAAAACACAGGTAGCTCTCTTGTTTCATGTATTGTTTTTTTCCGCAGCGGTAAGATCTACGGACGCCATTCGGTGGGTGCCCGCGTATGCGCATGCCCGCGGCGGGACTTGCACCGCGACGAGTCCGAGGGCGCCGGCGCCGGCAAGCGGAAAGCGGACCCGGCGGCGCCCCGCCAGACCAAGCGAGTGAAACAGGAAGCGCCCGAGCCCAGTGGCGACATCTACACACTGCCTCAGGTAACTATTATTACATCTAGTTACTACAGTCGCTTAGCCGACGGATGTAAGCGACATCTATACGCTGCCAGTTAACTATTGTAACATCAAGTTACTACAGCCACTGCCACAGATGCGGCGACATCTATACGCTGCCACCAGTAACTAATGTGACGTCTAGCTAGTAAGGAGGCGCCGAGCCGGCCAGTGGCGACATCTATACGCTGCCATCGGTTGCTAATGTGACGTCTAGCTAGTAAGGAGGCGCCGAGCCGGCCAGTGGCGACATCTATACGCTGCCATCGGTTGCTAATGTGACGTCTAGCTAGTAAGGAGGCGCCGAGCCGGCCAGTGGCGACATCTATACGCTGCCATCGGTTGCTAATGTGACGTCTAGCTAGTAAGGAGGCGCCGAGCCGGCCAGTGGCGACATCTATACGCTGCCATCGGTTGCTAATGTGACGTCTAGCTAGTAAGGAGGCGCCGAGCCGGCCAGTGGCGACATCTATACGCTGCCATCGGTTGCTAATGTGACGTCTAGCTAGTAAGGAGGCGCCGAGCCGGCCAGTGGCGACATCTATACGCTGCCATCGGTTGCTAATGTGACGTCTAGCTAGTAAGGAGGCGCCGAGCCGGCCAGTGGCGACATCTATACGCTGCCATCGGTTGCTAATGTGACGTCTAGCTAGTTACTACAGCGTGTCAAACAGGAGGCGCCGAGCCGGCTAGTGGCGATATCTACAGTCTACACGCTGCCTCCGGTAACTATTATTACGTCTAGCTAGATGATGAAATAGATATTACTATCTATATTATTTTATTATAACATTATAGTTACTACTGCCGCTTAGCCGACGACAGATAAGGCGACATCTATACACTGCGATCGGTTACTATTATTACATTCTATGTAATACAGTCGCTTAGCCGACACATGCAGCGACATCTATACGCTGCCAGTTAACTGTTGTAACATCAAGTAACTACAGCCACAGATGTGGCGACATCTATACGCTGCTACCGGTAGCTATTATGATATCTAACTAGTTACTACAGCGCGTCAAACAGGAGGCTGTCTATATTGTGTTTTTATAACATTTAGCCGTCAGATATGGCGACATCTATACATTGCCTCCGGTTAGTACCTTTATTATAAAATCTAGTTACACCAGTCGCCTAGCTGACAGATGTGGCGACATCTATACGCTGCCACCGGTAACTATTATGACGTCTAGCTAGTTACTACAGTAGCGCGTTCAGAAGGTGCACTCTGACAGCAACCGTTCACTCTGACAACAGGATGACATAATATAAATCGCGTAAATGTGAAAGAGAGGGTACAAAACGGTTGCTCTCAGAGTGTACCCTCGGAACGCGGCCCAGCGCGTCAAAAAGGAGGCGCCCGAGCCCGCCTGCGGCGATATCTACGTGTTGCCTACGGTAACTATTTTATTTGTTATAGGTATTACTATTTATTATTATTATTATTATTATAACATTATAGTTACTACTGCCGCTTAGCCGTCAGATAAGGCGACATCTATACATTGCGATCTATGCAGCGACGTCTATACACTGCCTCCGGTAACTGTTATAACATCTACTTACTACAGTCGCTTAGCCGACAGATGTAGCGATATCTATACGCTGTCATGTTAACTATTATAACATGAAGTTACTACAGCCACAGATGTGGCGACATCTATACGCTGCTATCGGTAACTAACTAAGCTAAAAGCTAGTTACTACTGCCGCTTAGTCGACAGATGTGTCACGGTAACTATTATACAATCTATATAGTTACTACAGCCGATAGATGCCGTGCGAAAAGCCGACACTGCACCATGCACGGTAGAACAAGCGTGTCAACCAGGAACAGAGCGAACCAGCCAGCGGCGACATCTATACGTTGCCAACGGTAGCTAACTAAAACCGTTGCTAAGTATAATTAATTTTTCTTTTTTCTCATTTGTTGAACAACAAAAAATTAAAAAAAAAAAACAATTAAACGATGATACCCGCGACTTCGTCTACGTTATTATAATACATTGATAAATATGATGATTTTTGTATACTTATCCATAAAATGAGAAAAAGTTGATTCCCAATTTCACCCCCTTCAAATTTTTCGCGATAAAAAGTAGCCGATGTCCTTCGCCAAAGTCCCAGGTCCAAGTGGCGTGCCTTGAGGGAGGCCTATGTCCAACAGTGGACTAAAACAGGCTGACGATTTACACATTCTTTTAAATCATTTTCATCTTTTTTTTTCTTCTTCTTTATCTTAAGAGCTAGGCTCTTGTCGGTGGAGTAACCGCCATTCTTTTCTCCTTGCCAAGTTTTTGTCATTGTCCAGCTTTCACTGCCGAATAATGCTACGCTCCAAATATAACATTTTATTAAACGTTTTCTTAATTTTATAGATATTTTCTTTGATTTCAGTATGGACTTTTTACTATTAAATGATGTTTTTTCTACCTACTACAAAGTTCCTTTACCATACAAATCTAAATATCCATAAACAATTTTCCCCTTACAGCTGGAAGTAGTAGGCGCTCGGGCGCTCGTAGCTGGACTGGGTGCTATGGTAGCGGTCATGGAGCACGACGCTGATTCCCACCGAAACGACCCACCTACGCTAGAAAAGTATAACACTCGAATAGCAAAGCTAAAAACTACCCTTGAACAGCTTAAGAAACAACCTCAATAGGTATCAATAGGTATATGTATATATGTATATACCTATTGAGGTGGTATGCTGCTGTATACCTATAAAATTATATAGTTAAGCATCTATTTGTCGATATCAGAAAACATAGTTAAGGTTTAAAAATAAAACTAGGTATAGTGCACATAGATATCGAGGGTTCACGGGCGACTTGTATTAAGCGACATTTTTGGAAACACAGGTAACCTCTACTTTAAAATTTTTTTTATTACAAAATACCTCACAAAAAATAACTTCTGAATAATATTTAATAATTAAGAATATCGAGAATCTATATAATACTAAGAAGTTAAGTTTTAATGATTATTTTTTTAAGAAATATTTTTTTAAATCAGTCTCCTGAACATTTCTAAAAATGTCGCTTAATACAAGTCGCCCGTGAACCCTCGATATGGTTTTAAAAAATTACAGTGTGAAAAAGATCTTATAGTGCAGGACCTTGCGGCAGAAACCCGCGTGACTTTTTATAGTCACGCGGGTTTCTACACGCATGCGGGCGCCCGCATGCGTGCGGCGTTTCCAAAGCGTCCCGCATCCGTGTGACACGCATGACAATAAACGAGACCTGAAAAATTTACTGAAACGATAGGTTGCGGGCGGCACGCATTCGGGTAGTAATTTATCTTTATTTACCGGACGCGCCGCGCTACGCCCCTCGTCTCTTTAAACGAGGACTTAGCAATTTTGCGTTCCCGAGGTTTTCACTCTCAGGCTCGGGCAAGTCACTTAAATGCCATAAGGTCTTTGTCGCACTGGTATTTAGCCGGCTTGTTCCCTAGTCGCAATTATACCACTCGTATAGTCAAACTTATAATTGCCATAACATAGGCTTATAACTGCCATAGAATAGTAAAAGAAACCACCGCTATAGGTGTAATTACGATGTAGACGCCGGCATAAGAATACACGGTAAACGTGTTACATTACCAGTTATTGAGATTTTTAGTTGCAGTGTCATGCTAGATTCTTTTGAGTGTTATTGAAATGAAATTATACAGGGTGTTAAAAAAGTGCGTTTGAGATTTTAACGGGTTACTCAGAATTAAGAAGTATAGAATACATGAAAAATAAATAAACTAACCGATATACAACTTTTTTTTCAGTTTCCCATACAAATTCTTGATTCACTAGTATGGAAAACTGAAAAAAAAAATGTCGATCGGATTTTTTTATATTTTGCCTTTATTCTATACTTGATTTTGAGTCACCTTTAAAATCTCAAATGCACTTTTTTTAATACCCTGTATAGTGTGAGAAACTCAAACAAAATCGTGAATCGAATGATGCTTCATTGAGAGATTGTTCAGTTTATTACAATAAAAAAGAACCTATCTATACAGGTGAAATTGAAATCGCGAACCAAATTTTAACTGTGATTTCTGCTCGTGAAACTGAATAACTTTCTCTGAGAAACCAATTCAATCGGAGAAAAAAAAATTGGACCTTTGTACAAATCTATGAGTAACAACTTTGTATGGAAAGGTCCATTTTTTTTGCTTCGATTAAATTGGTTCCCTAGAGAAACTTGTTTAGTGCCGTGACCAGAAGCCTAAAATAGATATAACAGAAGGTCCGCTCAATACGCTCACTAAAATCCTAAGCATCGCACAGTATCGTGACCTTGCCTAGAACGACCGTATACGTCTAGCATGTATATGCTTTTAGTGATAGATTTTAGTGGGCCTATTGAGCGAACCTTCTGTTATATCTATTTTGTGCCAAAAGCCGCAGTTAAAATTTGGTCTGCGATTTCAATTTTACCTGTATAGAGGGATTACAGAGTGTAAAAATACTCTCCCCAGAACCTACTCATCATGCTAATTGATACAACGTTCCCCATACTCAATACTCAATTTCCCCAGGGAACCCACAGTAAGTATCAAGCTAGTGATGTATATGCACTGTCCCCTACCCCAAGCATTTATCTAAAATAATAAAATAAGACTAATATTAAACCATTTTCACAAAGAAAAATAACAAAATAATGTTTTCTGATATCAATATGTTTTTAGTGAAGCTAGTTTATTATTTTTATGATACTTTAAACGTACTGTAGACCACTGATTAGTTTATACTTATTGTCTGATAGAACTGCCAACTTGATTTCCTTTTTTGGAATAGAGATAATCGTGTTTTCGACTGTACTTTCTGTAAAGGCGTCGATTGAAAATTATTAAACAAGAAATACAGTTACAAGAATTTTGATACATTTTTATTTTAGAAAATATTTGAACTATTCATTTTTGAATTGTGTTAAACGCTTAGTAGGGATATGTGATGGATGATAAGAAAACGTAATTGCAGCCCATGTTATTTTCAAACTTTCTGATACTTACCAATCTTTCAAAAAATATTTCCGAATTCCGCAATAATTTTTCAGCTATTGTAAGAGGTTTTTAGTTGTAAGTAGTTTTAGTTTTAAGTAGACGATGGGATAGGTGTTAGATTCATAAGTTATCTGTTCAATTCCAGTGGGAATAGTTTCTATTTTTAGGTTTTAAGATTTAAATTAGGTTTAAGTTTAACTTTTATTTTCTCAATTTTGATAATTCGCTCTACACTAAATTACATTTTTAATGAAGGTATATAAAAAATGTGTAAGATTTGCTTGTCTCTGAAAATAAATTGTGTTGAATATTTTGTTTTACTTCCGCCTCATAATTCTTTTTATTTTTAGTAGGCATTTGTTTCCTATACATTTTTATATTCTTGCGTTTGCGCCTTGTGAGATGGTGCTAGTTTAAAGGCAATAATTAAATTTAGTAAATATTGTGACTTGTTGTAATGGAGTTCCTTTAGTTTTTATACATTATATAGAGTTTTAGGTAAATAAAAAGGGCATTTAATCATTTAATTTAACAATTTTCGTCTTGCAACTTAAAATTGCATAAAAGTGCTTGATTTCTTGTCGTTCCAAAAAAAAAAACAATGTCGATTTTTGAACATTGTGGCACATTTTTAGAGCAAAGATGTTCAGTTTAATGCAAACACCCTTATTATTATCATTATTATTATCTACCCTTGTCTGTTTTTTCGTAAGAATTTCGAATTATTAATTGTTACATCTGAAATATTGTAGAAGTATGTACTTAATCTTTGTACCTTTGTATTTTTTGTAACTGTTTTGTAATTTTGTATAAGATTTGTATGAGATTATATTTAATGATTACTCATTTAAAATACAATTTGTATGTATGAATTTTTCATAGTTTACTTTCGTATATCTCTTACTCAAAACTCACATTATCAAGTTTCACACTAAACAAAGCCCATATTGTGGTGATTACACCATATTTGCTCAACTGTTATGATTAAAACGTCAGTTTTGCATTGATAATTAGTATTATTGTACAATTAAAAATAAACACTTTCAGGTGTGAAAATAAATTGTGTATTTTTATATTGTAAAACAAATTTTTTGAAAAACTTAAGAGCTTATGGTGTTTGGATGTTTCTATTTTTCAGTCATTAAGTGCAATTTTGATTTCTGCTGTTTGTCTTCCAAATTAAGATGTGAAAATGGGTAAAACCAACGAAATGTATGAAACAAACCACTGTGCTTACTGTGCCTATGACTTTTTTTTGAAACAATAAGGTTAATAAAATTTGATTATAATACTTAAATATTTTTATTTTCTTTTGATCCACATTGGTAAATAACGTTTGAATTCCTATTCTAGTGCTGGTCATGTTTTTTATGTCGTCTGCATTAACATACGAAAATCAAAAATGCATACCAAGATCAAAAAAGAGCATTTGAAATTTTAAGGGGTTACTCAGAATCAAGTATAGAATACAGGAAAAATATTGAAAAAATCCGATCTTCAATTATTTTTCAGTTTCCCATACTAAGGTGAGTAACCCCTTAAAATTTCAAACACTTTTTAACACCTGTATAGTTAAATTGAGGTTGTGCTCAGATTCTAGGTGATACTGGCTGTAATGTGCAGCTCTATTAGGATAGGGTCAACCTGTAATTCCCTTAAAAGCAGAATTTTAGAAATAAAACAGGTTTTTTACACAACTATTTTATTTACAACAATTTCAAGTGTCCAGTCACTTTATCAATAACATCCTTAGGGGCTGGTCCTACTCCCAATACAGTAACAGAGTTAGGAGCTATCTGTGTTCTTCCCGCATCTCTTATCAGAGATGTAATCAGGCCCATTTTCTTAGCATTATTATAGATATTCATTATTTCTTCTAAAGAGTCTGTTTTGAGTGCAACCTTGGCCTGACCATCATATCTCCAAGTGGATAGACCTTCAGGGTCTTTTTTCTGAGCTTTCTCAAATGCCCCGACGGCAGCATGACCGCACTGAGCAGCAATCTTCCCTTTGCTCATTTGTAAGTCTGTTCTCACGACTAAAACTAATTTATATTCTTTGTTTGAAGCGAACTGAAACAATATGAAATAAGGGTCAGAGAAGTTTAAAAATAACACAACTGTATCATTTTAGGTATAGTATATACAGCGATTTAATTAATATTTTTCAACTAAGCTGGGCATAATTCCCACAAATGCGTGGAGAGCGAGGAAATCACAGTTTCCTACGTAATGTGCGCAGAACATAGAATTTTATTTTATAATCTTAGGCACTTCATTTTGTGATTGATATTATACCATTTTCAAATCTTGATACAAAACCCTACTTAGGACTAAATCTTAATCTTGGTAGGATAACCGGTCATATCCTAATGAATTAAGTAATTAATAAAATTATAAAGCTTACCCTCTTTACTGCTTTAGCCTTGTTTGTGAAAAATCCAAGATACTTCTGCAGGGCAAACACTGAAATACCCAGGCATATCCCACAGCCTAAACCAGACCAAAAAGAAATGTTGAGTTCCATTTTTCTTTGAGCTCCAATTGTGAAGACTTTATCTTCTGAAGATCGTTCAGCAGATACGACGAAATCACCAGGTTGTTTATTTTTTCAGAAAATCTAATAACCTCAAAAAGTAAAAGCAAGCGGCACAAGATTTCAACCAGATTGACATTGTTTTTTTTAAAGAGTCCTGATAACCTGGCCAATGATAATGGAGAATTCGACAATGGACCAATGAACGCCAAGCTATCATAGACTATACCTTTTTTTTTAAAGATTAATTTCAGGGTTGCAGTTGTTCAGAAAAAACTGTAAAATGGTAGTTTTATCAGTATTCAATCGATTTCATTGCGAGAATCGATTCAAAGTTGCTAAGCAACAAATCTGCTTGCTTGACATTGTTATTCAACCCATCCATTGTGATATTTATACTATTTTATTCTATAATAATAAAGTAAATAAAAATGAAGAAAGTGGTGCTGAAAGATTTGGCGCCCATCGCCATTCCCCATGGCCCGCCAGTGGAGAGCACGCAAGAGTACTTCAAGTCTCTTATGGAAAGTGCCAATATGGTGAAGTAAGTTAACTTACTCGACCGCTAAAAGAAGAATGTCTTGAAAACCACTGAACCGATTATCATCAAATAAATAATAATAATAACTGTCTGGGGCAAATTATTTCACACGGTCATATGGCCCAGTCATATTCCCTGTATTATGGGATCTAGACACTGATATATATATACATTATATAGATATAATACACACTGATTCAAAGCAAACAAACTTGCTTAACACACATGTTTGCCCTGTATGGGAATCGAATCCATAACCCTCGGATCAGTGGTCAGGAGCACTAACCACTAAGCCACGGAGTTAGTCAACATAGCTAACGACCACCGAAATAAAACTTGTATCGGTTGAATTAACTGTGGTCTATTTATTCTCAATCAAATTCTTAATTATATACCTATACAATATTTTTTGATTACCTATCTCAGCTGGAAAACGTCCACTTTTGCATTTATAGGCCATAGATTTCCACTCAGCACGATTCTGAGATACAGAACTGTGACAGAACTAACTCCGCATGATTACTAACAGTACTTAATGGCTACCAACAAAGCTCCTACAAGGCACCATCATCAGTCCACTTGCCCAGGGTGTCCAACACTACGTCGTCCGCCCGACTTGCGTTAGTTCATTTAACTTTATATTCCACCGTCTGTAGAATCAGATCTGCGACCTGTTGGGTCTGCCTATCGCTGCCACCTATTCCACTTGCTTAATTGTTTCTCCCTACCCCAGAAAATATCCAGTATGGGACGTGGCCCGCCCCACCCCCCAAGTCCTCATGGAGCAAGCGCGTCGCGACCTGATGGAGGCTGATGAGAAGCTAGCTCATAAACGGGACGAGGAGAAGATCAACCGCAAAATCATGGACGAAAAGTGGGCGGACTTGAGAAATAAGGAACTATTGTTGAAGGAGTCCTTCATCAGCTTTAATAAGGTAAGGTATCGCGGGAAAATGCGCGTTAGTGGTAAAATCGTTAGTATAAACCTAAACGACGCATTAAAAGCGTCGGAGGCTCCACTCCACGGTGACTTCGATCTCCGAACCAGAGATCTCGAGTTTTTAAATCCTATGGCCTATGTTCCAATGATTTTTTCGAAACTAACGTGTTTTTCATACCAATTGCTTTAACGATGAAGGAAAACATTGTAAAGAAACCTGCAAATCGAAATACTAGATTGTGTATGATGGTCGCGTTACACACGACTGTAGCTGTTAATGCCCTATACGTGTTTGCGGGTAATCCTAAGTGCATCACTAGGCTACTGACGTCTATCCTTAATATTCTTAAGGGCGGCATTCTTAACTGCTTTGATTTGACCCCTGTCTTAAGTTGAGAGTACTAGTCTTCAACAGTTTATACGAGAAAACCAAGAGAAACGGGATCGTGCCGAGCGGAAAATGGAAGACGACACCGAAGTCCTCGAGCGGAAGACCAGGGAGACGGAAGCGATGAGGCAACGCGTCCAGGAGATGGAGGAGGTCAAGGAGCTGATGGAGAAACAGGTCAAGGACTATACCATCTATGAGGTGAGCCCATAGCTCCGTTTCGTCAACTCGTAAATAAAGGTAGTATCAGTTGTTATTTACAATAACCCCATTCCAAATACTTATCATCTTAGCTCGAAGATTTCCACTGCGGAATCTGGCGTGCATTTTTCTTCTTTTCTCCCTAAAAGCTCGCAACGTTCCTCAAATAAGCTCATGGAATTAGGCAGATCCGTTTACGGCAAGGCTTTATTTTACTTTCTTAAGTTCGGTTCTGTAACTAATGTACTTAGGTATAAAACTTTACGAAGTGCCTCTAATGGTACTCAAAAGCGATAAATTGGACCGGACAGGTGTTCAGTCATAATTGTCTTACAGGACTACCTCATGTCTGTGGTGCACAAGTATCCAGAATTCAAACAACCCTTGGACGTTTTGAATCGCTACGAAGCTTTGGGTAAGTGGGTACTTTATTTGCTTAATTATTACCAGACACTATGAACTAAGTGTTATTAAAGGTGTAACACTCACCTCCGCCCGCCAGTGTGTTAAAAAGTGCGTTTGTTTTAAGGGGTTACTTGAAATCAAGTATAGAATACAGGAAATATATTGAAAAAGCCAATCTAAAATTTTTACTAGTTTTCCATACTGAATCTGAATAGTGAATTAGTGAATCAAGAATTTGTATGGGAAACTGAAAAAAATTTGATCGGATTTTTTTAAATATTTTTCCTGTATTTTATAACTTGATACAAGTATCAATATAATCAGCAGTAACCGCTTAAAATCAACGAACTTTTTCAACACCTGTATATATCGTCGCCTGCGACTCAGTGGTGAACGAAGTGGCACTTCCATACAGTAAATGTTAGAAAGAAAGCACGTGCTTTACCAGAAAAAAAAATATGTGGATAGCACATTGACTTGTACAGTAACGCAAGAAAATAAGACGTGAGAAGTTAGTACCTAGATAGAACCGTAGTTTGTCCTTAAAACAAGTGATGGATGCGTTTTTCGTTCTATCTAAACCTGTGTACCACCCCCCTAACACTTCAAACAAGTCGACAGAAAGCAATTAGATTGTACTTTGTGAGGTACCGACTGTACGGACAAATACGGACAACCACCGATTTGTTGGCGGATGGAGATTTGTTTCCTTCTTGACGTTTCTTTACCAACGGCATTTTTCGTCCAGTTATCTTCTTCCAGTGGTGAAGTTAAAATATTCGTAACTTAGGTGGGCAATGTATAAATTAAAAAACTTTTTTCTTAGCGGCCGCAAAGAACACGCTAGCCGAACGTCAGGAGCGAGACCTGGAGATGCTGGAGAACGCTCGCCAGGAGATAGCCGCCCTTACTGAAGAGAAGAAGCTGTTCATCATGGGGCTGAACAACACGCTGGCTAACTTGCGGGTAAGACTCTCAACTTATTTTTATTTTCATCCACCATCATGGCATCATCTCATCTGGTGGTAAGCGATGATGATGCCGGAGATGGAAGCGGGCTTATCAAGATTTCCCAACGCAATGATTCAATATTATATTCGAATCGTTAATAACCTATATCGTCCCCATTGCTAATGTACGGGTCTCTTCCAATACCTCAGGAAGTTTAGGCCATACTCCACACACGGGGGTAAGTCCGGATTGGAGATTGTGGGGATTGTGGGGATAGTGGCCAACTCCACTGTTAAAAGTTTTCAAGCCGCCTATTACAGGTAGATATTAGAGTGAGCATGATTTGGACACTTCAAAGAAGTGAAGCTATTTCTGTAAGTCTTACTTCGACGTCATGCATGAGTCATCACGTTATCGCCTCTTTAAAAACCTATAACGAGCAGTAGTTTCTTCAAAGAGAAACAGTGGCGTTACGATAAAGTTCGAAACCGTGTCATAAAATGGGAACTGGCATTGAACAGATTGAAAGAAACCGCTGCCACCCGCCATGTTGAACTTTGTCACGTGCGTGCCGCCATTTGGTCCCTTTATGTCAAGATCTGCAAACAGAAAGGTCTAGCCATAGACATTAAGACATCAGACTTTGAGCAGCAACTGGTGGTAATCATGAGAGCTCTTCTGGAGTTAAGAAGGATCTACAGGATTGCTCAGAAACGGTCAAAGGATAAGTAAGTCGAGTCCCAGCTTGGGCGCCAAAATTATTATAGATTTTTGTTTTTTTTTTTCTGTTAAATCATATTTGGGCAAAGCAGAGAAACATGGCATGGGAAGTTTTTTTAGATAGGATAAAGCACCTTGACTTGTGTATGGTCGATATCCAACAGTTTTTTCGTTGAAAACGGTTATTGCGCTAATTTATCGTTTTGATTGGTTTGTAATGATGTAACGAGCAATACGTTAAACCTAAAATGAGATACGGTTGATATGAAACGAGATACAGCGGATCGTAGATTATCACAGATTAGGCCTAGGTATCACCATCTTATCAAGTTACAGTACTGAATAGGGTATTTGCCACTATCAAATAAATTAAAACATGTTAGGTTTCCTTTAATTAGCATTTCTGCGAAGGAAACAAATAATCATACACATTTGACATTTTACTCTATTTGAATTTCATGTTTTAAAGTCATAATTGTGCAACAAAAAAAATGTAGATTTTGTCTGTTTCACTAAGTGGATAATACTGTATTTTAATTAAAAGAAAATTGTATGTTTTACAGTGGCGTTACGATAAAGTTCGAAACCGTGTCATAAAATGGGAACTGGCATTGAACAGATTGAAAGAAACCGCTGCCACCCGCCATGTTGAACTTTGTCACGTGCGTGCCGCCATTTGGTCCCTTTATGTCAAGATCTGCAAACAGAAAGGTCTAGCCATAGACATTAAGACATCAGACTTTGAGCAGCAACTGGTGGTAATCATGAGAGCTCTTCTGGAGTTAAGAAGGATCTACAGGATTGCTCAGAAACGGTCAAAGGATAAGTAAGTCGAGTCCCAGCTTGGGCGCCAAAATTATTATAGATTTTTGTTTTTTTTTCTGTTAAATCATGGTTTTTTGAAATAAATTACTTTGTTTAAAAAAGCATGTTTTTATTTTTATTTGTAAGCGTGCTTAATTTTAAGTTAATTGAGCACATTCTTTTTTTCGGGCACCATTCTATTTAATTTAACTTTTCTTTAAATATAAAATCAAATCTATTTTTCAGCATACGCATTTTTAAGTGAGAGATCGATCATTAAAATAAGGAAGTTACTACACTGAACAAAAATAAAAAATCGCCAAGATTTTTGCCATAAACTTCGGTCACTTCATTTGTTCTAAATAATTACGTAAATAATTACAATATGTAGTTAGATTATGACTTTAGTTATATAAAAATGTTCATTATGTAAGTACCTAATAAAGATAAAACAAAAAATATAATACTTTCTTTCTTCTTTGGTATTACGAAACGAAATTCTCTATTAAATCTTTCCTTCAAAGTTTTAACTTTAACTATACGGCGACTAATTTAAGGTAATTTTAGGGGGCATATTAGTAACAAAGTTGATAATTACTGGAAGAACAAGTTTTCAATTAGATAGGGTTAATTAGTCGTTTAGTTTTGATAGTTTAGACTATGTTTCTGTTGCCCGGCTATGCTCGGCTTAGTTTTTTTTAACAACACAAGGGTGACTTTTAATTAGTGTACCTACTTACTATGTTTAAGAGAATGAAATATTGAAACAATTCTATCAGCTGACGGATAAGTTTTGTAAAGAAAGTCCATTTTTTTATAAGTACATACCTTTAAAATTATTTAGTTAACAAGTATGTTTTTAGGTTAATTCCTAAAGAAAAATATATGATGATGTTTTTCTTTTATTGGGATTTACAAACAGACAAACGGACGGTGGGAAGGATTAGCCACATTTATAGATTTTAATTTAAACTAGTTAAATCTTTAGAACATCATTTGCATTTACTGAGCCACGACTAAAGCACACAACTCAATAAAAATGACTGACTACACAAATTTCATGATGATTCCTTTAAAATTCGTCGGTTGTTGGGATTGGTACCAAAATCCCGTGAATGAGTCTCAAATAATAATCAACAATGTCTATTTAGGGATGGTTTTGTTCACACTGACGAATTTACCAATAACTTTGATGGTGAATTTGTATACGGAATGGACCAATATTATGGAAAGTTTGGAGAAACTCGCCGATGGCTTGCCTTTGCTCGTCTCTGTAGCTATCGTAGCCTATTTCGCGTGCCACAAGGAACAACTTTACGAATTGGTGGACTTTATCAACAAGAACTTCAGGTTTCATTCGGCGCGAGGTCTGAGCAATATGACTATGGCTGACAGTGTGAAAACGGCGAAAAACTTTGCATACATGTACACCGCTTGTACGTTGTTCAGCGTTTCCATGTATGTTTCTTTGCCCATGATTATACACTGTAAGTACATTTCTTTTCTATGATCACATTAAGATTACATGAAGGAACTTTGGTGGAGGAACAAAGCTACCTTGACCATCTTTCTCATCGTGTGGTACAATAAAAGGATAGACGGCTGTTGTCAATTATTAAGTTTTACATCTGCGGACGTTTGCAACACGACTTTCATAGATAATAAGCTTGTTACTGGATTCAGTATAGTAAGGAAAAGAGCGAAGGTAGGAGACAGGGCGGAAGCGGAGTTCGGGTCAAGTGTGAGCAGCCTCACTTCGCCAACATCGCTACCCCGCTGCGCAGTCGAGCTAAACACAAAATTGACTAGCTGTAGTTTCTTTCATCGTAAGAACATTCGGTATGTTTATTCATTGGTTCATTTGTGGGCCAAATAGCTACCAAGATCTTGATTTCTTACCCTTGGAGGATTTCCTCCAAGTTTCTTACCAGTACTGCATCCAAATGTATACCTACCTTGTTTCCTTTCCAGTATGGACTAAGAAACCCCTCCAGCTATGGATGTACATGGACATTGAGCAAACCCCACTTCTTGTCGTAGCGTTCCTCCGTCAGGCTTTGGGCCAGGCGTTCGTGGGGTTAGCTGTGGGGCAATTAGGTAAGCAACTGAGATGCTGAAAGTTTTTACAGTTCTAGATAGTTTGGTATTTTGCCGAATAGTCCTCCCAAACTACGTCTCCTTATATCGTAAGAAGAATCGGG
Organism: Coleophora deauratella; assembly: GCA_958295455.1. NCBI lineage: Eukaryota > Metazoa > Arthropoda > Insecta > Lepidoptera > Coleophoridae > Coleophora > Coleophora deauratella. The sequence continues at coordinate 2,232,274 of OY282409.1, read as the reverse complement.
AAAAATTATGTTCGCAAAGAAAATATTATTTCTTGAGTAATATAACAGAAGCGACACTCTACTCCTGCGCGTATCACATCGATTGGTGCCCGAAAAAGCCGTCAATCGGTTGTCTCACTCGCTCCCTCATGTTAGTAAGAGAATGTGTTGTAGGTACATCTTTCGGTCAACATGAAACGGTCTACCAAGGTTGCTTTATGTTTGCTTCATTTCTTCACGCCCTTTTTGTAGATGACTTCCTCTAGCTATGTATATTTTAAAGGCTCAGAACTTTCAGTCATTCTTGCTTTTCCAGGAGTGGTATTCGCTGTAAATTCCATCCTACTCTGTGGTCAACTGGACATCCTTTGCTGCAGTCTCCGCAACGTCCGTTTTACAGCCCTTCTCCAGAACAACGTCAGATACGAAAATATCGCGATTGTCCACAGTAACCTGCCGTATGATGAGATGCATCAGTACATTTACAGTAAAGCTGAGATGAAGGAGTCGATGGTTCACTATGATGAGGAGGTGAAGCCGGTTGCAGGCAAGAAGACCAGGTTTGGTAAGCAACAATTTATAAAGTTGGCAATATTTAAAGTCCAGGCCGGTGTGGAGTAGAAAAACGTTTAATCGTAACAAATTAGGCGTAGGATGTTAGTGGGACTTCTCATCATACTTCTATGTAATTGTAAATGATTATGACCTTATCTTTCAGACATCAACAGTCTAGAATACGAGGAGGCCACCATATCAGCGCTGAAAGACTGCGAACGCGTCAGTCAAGCTGTGAAGCGCTTTAAAGATATGTTCGAGTGTTTTGTGTCGCCCCTGTTGGTGCTGAGGGTTGTGCAGGTCACGCTATACTTATGCACGTTGCTGTATGCCGCTACAGATGTGAGTAAAGGCTTCGTCGACATTATTAGGCTAGTTTTTTTCTAGTGACCGAGTGAGCGGCTTGAAAACTTCTGACACATAGGCTGGCCACTAGCCCCGCATCTTCCAATCGGACTTGGCCCCCATGTGTAGAGTAGGGTCTAACCTTCCCAAATTTTTATTTTGTTGTATTTTTTGTCATCCCCTGTATGTAAGTATGTTTTAAATTTTTAAACGTGTATGTCCATACCAATAATTATCAGTCTATGATAAACATGGAGTCTTTGTATGGGGCTAGATGACCACATGTGAGTTGAGTACCTGGATTGTTTGCTTTGCTTTCAGAAATTCGACATGGTGACAGTGGAATATTTGGGAGCCGTGGCCCTAGATATATTCGTGTACTGTTATTTTGGGAACCAGATCATTTTGCAGGTAAGGAACGGATATGAGAAATTCGACGAACAGGACGCGGTGCTTTACCGCCTGTAGTAGAATAGAGCGTGATGTTTTTTTGGGGTTAAGACGAATTGTCTTGATTCTACTGCAGAAGCTAAAAATCGTCTACTTTTCCCTGACCATTACGCCATATTACTTATTTGTAGTGGTTGGACAAAACTATTACCGCTACGGGTCTTTTTGAGGCTTGCAATTTTCAAGCTGAGCTAGGCCATTTTCTTGCCCACTTTCTATTTAAGTATTTAGTTTCATAAGTTTTTTTTGTAATGCACTTAACGTTATCATCACGTACCATCAGGTGAGATAATGCCAAGGGTTAACTAATTTTGCGGGCTTTGAGTAATTATCTTATTTAAGAACATTTTGAAATGACATATATAAAAAAAGCATCTGAAAAATTGAAAATCATCTTTCTTCCTCCGGTCACTCCCTCCGTCAATTTTACTGAGTATTCCTAATTTTTCTGACAACTAAGCAGTCAACTGCTTACCAAATTAAATGACGAAGGGTTACCGCTGACCTGGTGAAGGCTGCGGGCAGTAGCTGGCAGCAAACGACTTTTTGCTAATGATAAGGTCCTGGAAGCGGTCGTGGCTCAGTGCTGTTTGCGTGGTCTCATCGATCACACAGGTTAACTGACTACAGACACGGTCATTACCTGGATGGGTTTGGCTGTTAGTGGCATTTATCTCGACCGTTTCCGTGCTTCGCAAGACACGTTAAGCCGTTGGTGCCGGCTGCTATCTAGCGATGGCAGTCGTTAATCCATGTCGGAGGCCTTATAGGCGGCTTAAAAACTTCTGACACTAGGGTTGGCCACTAGCTCCACAACCTCCACTAATCCGGACTGGACCCCTTAAAAAATAAAACCTTCCCGACTTATGGGAAGAGACCCTCGGCCCTGCAGTGGGGACGTAATGGGTTGTTTACATTACAAGGTCCTGGAACACCTAGGGGTGCACAGGGATGATGATGGGTTACCGCAGGCCGACCGCGTGTCGACGGCGGCGTACCAGGCGGCGTGGCCGGCCATGGGCGTGCGCGCGCGCCGCTTGCTTCTCAACATACTGCTGGCCACCAAGCGCCCTCTCGTGGTGCGCGCCGGCAAGTTCCTACCTATGGATCTGCACACTTTCATTGTGGTTAGTCAGGTTTAACAATAGTTTTCTTGGAAGTCGAATTTAAATTTTACTTGTAGTATATAAGGTGCTACTTTATTAGTGCCCGATATTTTAGTTAGTGATTCTACTCCTGATTCTGATCAACTTTCCCCAAGAAACCCATAGTCAAATCGAAAAAAAATTTTTGGACTCTTCATACAAATCGATCAGCCGAGCGGCCAAATTAGTATGATGAGCCCAAAAATTTTTTTGCGATTTGACTATGGGTTCCTTGGGGAAAGTTGATCAGTATCAGGAGTAGGAGCACTGACTAAAATATCGGGCACTAATAAAGTAGCACCTTGTAGATTTGAAACTTTGAAAATGTAGGCAATACTGATGACGAAATTATTTAATCGAGTTATTGTGTTGCCATCGAGCTCATGGAGCGATCTGATGATGGAATCAGGAGGTAGATAGTGAATATATTCAATGGCTTCTAGTAAACTCCTAGAGTTATATCTTATTGTAGTTATCAAGATTAACATAATGTTTTTTATTTCAGATAATCAAGACATCATTTTCATACTATACACTGTTAGTCAACGTTAACGAAAAGAAGTAAATTATATCAACAGTCTTTAATATACGTAATTAGTTGCTTATTTCAAGAGGAGTATTATGCTATTGCTAGAAATAAAAGATGTAAAATATTTTAGAAAGTATTTTATTTACCAAATTAATATACAATGTTGTTCATACATCCGTAAATTGATTCAGAGTTTATCAGCCGAGACCAGGTGATCAGTCTAACGATATTATAAGCGTCCAAAAGCACTCTTTGCTCAAGTGTTGCTCGCTTCATCTCATACTAATGCTTATTACTTATTTTTTTGTTATGGTAACACTATCGATGGGGAATCCTTATACGTTCGTTTTTTAATCGCGTATAAAATTGCCTTTCATCTTTTATCGATAACATTTTGTCAAATAATATTATATCGATAACTCGAGTTTTTTTTTATTTATTTATGTGGGAACAATGTTACCAGCGAATAAAAAACGTAACGTACAAAAAATATTAAAATTCGCAATCGTACAAGAGATGTCGCGATGTCGCTTTAAGCGTTCTACATTACATTATAAATGGTATTTTATTTCATAAAAGTATTTCACCCTAAATGGGGACGGTTATATTTTTAAATATATTTTTTTTGTTCTGACAACTCCTACGCAAGTTACATCATTTTCGTTTATTCTTACTACTTATAACGGAGTTTATCCTTTACGAATAATATTTATTTTACCATTACATCATATCCTCAATGTCGTTTAATTATTTTTAACTGCAAATGTGGTGCGGATACAATATTGTTAAAGAGTTTCATTTAGTTGAATAATTTATTCATTTATTAGCTTAAAACCTTACCCAACAATGTTTTTAAGTAGATGCTTAACACATTCTTTTAAATCGTTTTTTTACCTAGTACAAAGCCGCTACCACGCGAAACTTACATACACTCAAATATGTATACGACTGAAAGGGGGATTTGAAATAATCCTTCCCAACTTAATATCAGAACTTGTTTGTAAAATGCACGTTATGGCTCTTACGTTATGGTGTATTCAGATTTGTGTTATGGCCGATCCACAGAAACCTCTTAACATTATTGTATCCACCCTGTACCTTATAATTATAGTTTGGATATTGAAACAAGCATACAGACAGACAGACGCGCATTCAGACATATTTTGTATTACGATACAATGCCAGCCTTCCACAAGACGCTTTGGGACATTCCTAGAGCTCATATTTTTAATTAAATTAACTACAAAGAAATTTAAAAGAATCTTGCAACACTGGCAGACCAGTACGATGGCCGGTCGTGATATAATAATTAAAAAACAAAATCTCCAAAGGAGACTTTCTTTTGATTACAGTTTTTTTATGCCTAAACTTTTTATATTAAAACGGCAACCGTTTCTGTCTAAATTATATAAAATTGAAATCTTTTTTCGTTCTTACTGCAGTGTACAAATACCGTATGCAAAGGTGCAAGTTTCTCTAGTCCGTTAGCTCATGTCACGCTGAACAATCGTCCAGCAATTGTTGGTACAAAATTAGGCAACACGAAAACACATGCGAGCAGTTTACGGACCTTTGAAACCCAACCGTCACTTCAAAAAAGAGAGCACGGGAACGAAACTGTAAAATAATACTTGATTTTTCAAAAATTTCATGTTCTTTCTTAAAAACATAGTACAAAACAAAAAGAATAGTCCATAAAATTAAAACTACACTCCGTTGACAGTTAAAACTTTTACTTAAATATCATATTATTACTTTTTAAATTGCTTATACTGTAATAGAAGAACAGATAAGTACTTTGAAATGAACAAACAACAGTGGGGACAGTTTATAACAAAACCATTCTAAGATTCGACATTGTTTTTGAGGACATTCAAATTACCAACTACAATAATCAAGAATCCAAAAGTCATACTGAACGTGGTCGATATTAATGTGGATATCAGTTTTATTGGCACAGTCCACAAGACCTTACTACATGCAACATACCTTGTATACTCCTACGCGCTTGTATACTCCATTTTTTAGGTATTAAATCAAATGTAAACAATCTTATTATGTCTTTTTTAACAGACTTCAAAAAAAGGAGGAGGTTCTCAATTCGTCGGAATCTTTTTTTTTATGTATGTTCACCGATTACTCGAAGACGCCTGAATCGATTTGGAAAATTCTTTTTTGTTTGAAAGGGTTATACTTCACAGGTATAAATTTCATATAAATTTTATCGAAATCGATTCAGCGGTTTTTGAGAAAATCAACAAAAACATAGCAACATTGGAGTTGTTGCGATTGAAGTCGGTTGTTTTTAACGTATTCAGCGTGGTCAATTATATTGATTACTGATCACACCTCCGACATTTCATACAAATAACGCGTTATTGTTTACTACATAGAAATTTGACACTTCTTTATGTCTCTACACGTGTTAATGTGTGAGTATCTGGAGTCTTCAGAAAGTGGCAGGGTGTGTCCATACTATATAATGTCCTTAAACTGTGAGTTCTTCCATATTGGCTAAGAGTTTTAACTGCATTTGTGTATCACTAGCAAGCTTTGTAGCGCGATTCAGCAGAAGTTGTGCGCGAGTTCGAGAATTAGTCGTCTGACTAGCTCGTTCTACTAGAGAAGCATTTGTTTGTTTGAAGTCATGTCTGAGCTGACGAGCTTTTTGTTCGGCTTCTTCAGCTTTGTTTACAACATCATTAGATTCTTGTTTCACTTCTATTCTATTTTTCTATTTGGCATTCCACATCTCATATCGAGCGTGATTTTGCCAATGTCAAGTAAAAAATGGGAGAATCTTCAAAAAAAAAAATGGCGAAACGCCAATGTCAAGTAAAAGACGCGGCTCTAAGGGTGATGGGCACTTGAATACGCTCCACGTGGTGGTTTTTTGTTAGAACTAGGAAAACGGAGCTGTCTCTCGAGCTAATCCTCTTCTTATGACCGCTTATCACTGAATCGGAATCACAGCTATTTCCCCATCACAAAAATAACGTTGAGACTACTCTAAAATGGAAATAATTAAAAAATTAACTCAGCAGACGTGCTCGGTACAAGTCCCGGCAACCAACCCTTGTTTCACTTGGTGAGCATCAGTTTCAATTTTCAATATATTCTTCTGTAAGTCTGACAGACGCGTGTGAAGTGCTTCAACGGTGTCTATATTCGTTTGCTTTCCTTTGGGCTTGTTCTATTTCTTTGTAATTGGGGCCAAATCACTTTTGGCTTCTTCTATGTCATTGTTTGCTTTATTTATAGCATTAACTGCAGCATCCTGAGCAACTTGAGCTTCATCTAGGGCGGTCAAAACTATTAGTCATTGCTAAAGTTACATTTGCTTCTTTGTTAACAGCAGTAGCATTTTGTTTGAGTTCTTTTGCCCTTTCTAAAGCTGGTTTAGTTTCTGTTATAATATTTTCAATATTGGTGAGTGTAGATACAGTTTCGTTAATTAATATCTTAGTTGACAAATTAGGAATGTTATTCGCTAATGCCCTTACATCGGCATGTGTACTAGAAGTATTTGATAAAGTCTTTAATTTCTGATGTAAGCTCCTGGCTATCGTTAGTAACGATAAGTCGGCTGAAGTTCTCAAAGACATTATTGTAAAGGTCTTTAGCTTGAGCTAGTACGGTAATGGTGTATGTTTAACTTGTGATACTGAACTGAATAGGTCTTCAGCTGAAAATTCATGTTCTTTGATTCTTTGTTCTGTTTTATTAGCAAAGTCAAGTGCTTGTTCTGTTTTTGTAACAGTTCCCTGATCACATGATATTCCCTCACATTTTCCGCAAATATCACACGAATCAGCTTCTAGACCACACATTTTTTCATTGACCTTGGTGATCTGAGATTCTAATTCAGACAACTGAAGCTGTAAATATCAACTTTTTTATCATTTTCGCTTTGGGTGTAACTGAAATTTCCATATTGAATTCGATTAATATATCAGTGTTCTTTTATTTGTAGATCTGTATTTGCTATTAAGGTTTATACGTTTTCAGCATCGTCAGAGGCTTTAATAGCTCAATCTTTTGCCTCACGTGTTAAGTTAGGATCTCCTTCTATTTTAGCTTCTTGTAATTTAGTAGAATTTTCTCCTAATTCTAACGTTTTTGCTTTGGGATTTTCAATGCTTGATTTTATGCCATCTAATATCAGATTTCCTTAATTTATTTTGAAAGTGACATCATTCAAATTATCATTACTTTCTGTAACCTTTTTATCTGCTTCAGACAATTTATTTTGTAGGCTATTACATTGGATAAATAATCCCTTACTAGGTGTGTCCTAGTTCAGCACTGCGAATCATGTTTTCGATTTCCGACAATTTTTTGGTCATTTCATCGAAATCTCTTGTATAAGCTGCATTTGCCCCAACCACCTTTATTTTATTAATAAGGTATTAACCGTCAGGTGATCCGTCTGCTCGTTTGCTACCTATGCCATAAAAAAAACCTTCAACATTATTAAAGCATGGGCATTTTCCTGTAACGCCATCGCAATTTCCCTTTAGTAAAGTTTGCATCTAATTGTGAACATTTATAACATGACTTTTCTTAAGCATTTCCATAATAATAATATTCTTCGCATACGTCACAATGGTCTCCTGCCTTATTTTGTAAACATCTCGAACATTTTCCAGTATAGGGGTCACAGTTTCCAGGTTTTGTAATGTCTGTATTGTCATTGCATTCTCATTTCTCACAGGTACATTTTACTTGATCTCCATAGTAGTTATCTGCGCATACGTCGCATAGTAGCACAGCAATCTCAATCAAAATTTATATTTATACTTTTTTATTTAAGTAGATGCTTCACACATGCTTTTATCTTTCTTTACAATCGCAAAGCAAACCTTTGGGTTCTGTTACATTTAGAAGTCACACAGGGAGGGTGAAGTAGCCTTCAGAGAGCGGCAGGGAGTGTCCATACTGTATAATGTCCTTATACTGTGGTTATTGATATATGCATGTCAAAATTTTTAATCGAGTAGAATGTACTGTGTTTTATAGAAATGCAAAAGAATCTTAGTACCTTAGTAAGAATTTTAACATGCACATTTCAATAAAAGAAGGCATGATTGTTTACATTTAATTTAAAACCTAAAGAAAAGGGATATACAAAACAAAATCGTTTGCGCATCGCAGCAACAGTACTACAACGCTACAACAGTAAGACCACGTTTAGTATGAGCCTAGGCTAGTAAGAAGTCCGTCGAAGGTTTCACGTGTGTCGTATAGAGGTCAACAGAGTGCGGGCACGCATGAGTGGGTACGGAGCGGCGGGGCGGCGGGCGGCGCTCAACTGGGGAGGGGCAAACACGTGGTCAGAACTGGTGCTGGTTTACAGGGTGAAAGGCCTATTCCTAGTGCATCTTGTGAGGATTCAAATGACAGCTGTCAAATCATTACAATTGACGTAGACACGAACTTATTTTCGACATACAGAAAAAATAACAAAATTGCCAAATAATATCAATATGAAATAGAAATAAGTTAACACAATAAGTGTTTTTATAAAATACTAAATAGTGCCAAAAATAACCAAGTTTTCTAGCATTTTCTAGCGTTGTCATTGTAATCATCATAAGATAACTTGGATAAAGATAAAGACAAACAAAATCATGAATAAATCAAATCGTAAACTGTTAGAAAACTTTTATCATATAAGTTAGTGCGTAAGACATTCTGAAAAACATTTGCACTTTACAAAATTGTTATCGTTTATTATTAGCCAAAATTATTATCAAAAAAATGTCAAAATTGACATCATTTTGTTATATTTATGATGTAGGGTAGTAGTATAAGTATGAGAGTATACATTAATGGACACAGTTACATAGTATATGGTACTTTACAAGATTTTAATTTGCAATTTTCAAGTACACTCACACACATTTAAAAGTTGTGAGGTATTAAAAAGAAAAACCAAGTGAATGAAACCAAATACACAATGAAGTGTTGTGAAAATAAGTACCTACGTGTTACTTAATCAGTAATGCAACGGAAATGTTAACAAATACAAATTTTAAAAATGTACATTTATATGTATGTGTTATTTGATTTGCTAAGTTTACAAACAACACGCTTTTACCTTATCTTGTACAGCTTCATATATCTCTGTAGTTAAATAAAATAAATACATAAATAAATTATAATACATTACATTTAAAAAAGTGTCTTAGTTACTTTAGGCAGTAGTATAATATAATTATACGAACGTAAAGAAGAGTACATCTATCGAGACCGCTATGTTTGTGGTTTGTACTGTTGTTAGTCAGTTTTGTTGTATTCTATACTGTTCACTAAATCAGTTGTTACTGTTGTTCTGAAGTCTAATAGTTTAATATTGGAGTGTAATAGTTGGTTATTTCTGTTGTGCCCTACACGACTGTCAGATACATCTGTGCAGTGGTGTTGTAGAAAGAAAGTAATATTTTGTTGTAATCTGTGCCGCTGTATGCTGTAGTCAGAATGGCTGTGAGTGAAGTAATGTCTGTTGCTGTGTTATAGTTTTGTTATTAACAGACTGCAACTTTGTATACTGGTCCATGCTGTTGTTTATATTCAGTTCTGTTGTGTTGTGGTCTGCCATCTGAACTGCATTCATTATAATATTCATTATGTTTTAATCCATGCCATAATATTGTAGTCTTTCTATACCATTTTATTTTCTGTTAACTGTTTTGTGAAACTGTAGTCTCTATACTTCATTCCAATCAAAAAAAAGCAAAAGGTAAACAAAGATAGTATGCAGATGACATTGACATGTGTCAGCTCCATAGTAAGTTTGTTTACCTTTTGCTTTTTTTTGATTGGAATGAACTATAGTGCTGTTTAGTCCGTTTTTTTAATGATGCGTATTACTGATTTATTTTCTGTATACTGTTCTGTAAAACTGTAATATCTATTGCTGTTTTAGTGCTTTTTTTACGATGCGTACTGCCTTGTTGTATTCTGTCTGTACCAGTGGTTGTAGTGTGCATACTGTCATGTTTTAGTCGTAGTTGTATTAAAGTGTGAAGTAGGTCTGAAGGCTGAATGGACTCACTTCTTTTTGTTCTTGGGCTGCGCGCGCGGCGGCGTGTTGGGGCGGCCCATGTTGAGGCCAGAGTACAGCTTGCGCTTATCCGCCGGTTTGAGGATCTGGAACGAACACATCAGCGTCTCGTCCACTGACATCAGCGCACCTGGAATAGGGAGAGAGATTTGAAGATTTTAGTTATCGCGGTAACAGAAGACGTTTTTAAATCAGTGCAGCTCGAAATGTGAAAAGCGTTATATGAAACTATATGGACGTGAGCAAACTTTTATGGCATCTTACATTGCTGCGTTACGTTTCAAACATCCAGAAAAAATTCATTGTTTGTTTGTAGGACGTATGAAGAGATGGAATGGTGTATTTTACAAAGCGAATGGTAAGACACCGGACGCATTTAACAATGTGAATAAGACGCTAATACACATCCCAAGTATTTAAAAAACATGACCTTAATTTTCATAATTTAAAAAATATACCAATATTTTAATGCTCGCTTATTAATATACTGAATTCAAAATCACGTGTACGCCTGCACGTTTGTTCGCGAGCTGCAACGTGAAATGCTACTCAATGCGCACGCCTGAAGAGCGATAAGTGACTGCTCTCGCGCCACTAACCAGCGCCGCCGTTCACAGTCAGTCGAACTCGCTCGCGCCCTCGTATGAGTGACTCATCTGTCATTGCGTCTTTTCCGTCCGCAGTGCTAACGCGCGACGGTCGTTGTGTTTACGTCAAAGTCGTGTAGACAACAGTGACGTGATAGTGATAATGGCTTATCAGTACTCTAATGAGGAATACTGGGATATGTTGCGATGCTATGTTATGTCAGATAGTGTTGTTAGACGTGCTATTGCGATGTATCACGAATTATTCCCAAACCGGCAAGTGCCGTCGTACGACTTAATGTTAGGACTCAATTTCAGACTTAGAGCGTATGGCCAGTTCACAGTTCCTAGCCATGCTCAAGGAAGAGGAAGAGAGCCTTATCCAGTGAACCTGCACGAAGCGATTTTAGAATACTTTGATCACAACCCACGTGAAAGTACACGGAATGCAGCTAGGCATTTCCGTGTGTCCCAGTGGATGTTATGGAATGTCCTTCATGAAGACAGACTCCATCCATATCATTATCACCCTGTCCAAGAGCTTGGCCTTAGCGACCACGAGCCTCGGTTGAATTTCTGTCGATGGCTTTTAGATAACCAGGATAAAAACATTTTGTTCACTGACGAAGCAACTTTTACGAGAATGGGAATTTTTAATGTTCACAACGAGCACTGGTGGGCTCACGAAAACCCCTATGTGACGCGTCAACACTCCATTCAGCGACGATACAGCGTGAATGTTTGGGCAGGCATTTTGGGTACTTGTCTATTGGGCCCGTATTTTATCGAAGGTGCTTTGGACAGCAGATGTTACTTAGACCTTTTAAGGAATGTGGTGGAGGAAATGCTGGACGAGGTACCCTTAAGCCAATTAAGGAACATGTATTATCAGCACGATGGCGCATCTGCGCACAATCAAGTGCAAGTCCGTGAGTACCTTACACAGCGATTCGGGGAAATATGGATAGGACACGGCGGACCCGTCGCATGGCCACCTAGATCACCCGATTTGACTCCGCTGGACTTTTACTTATGGGGTGAAGTAAAACGCAGAGTGTATTCTACCGAGTACGGTAACCGTGACGAACTTAAGCAAAGAATAACCGCCGCGTTTCAAGACGTAAGAAACGATACTTTTGTATTGAATAATTTAAAAAACAATATGAGGAAACGAGCTGAACTCTGCATTATGCGAGATGGTGCGCAATTCGAACATTTACTTCGATATGCGTAAGTAAATCGTTATTTTCCGTGTACAAAACTTTGAGTGTAATTAATTGTTGTAAATAGGTATGCTTTACTTTTTTAAATACGCCGTAAATACTTAACGATTAAACAATTGTTTAATCAGACATTTATGTACTTTTGCGTTTTATTTATTGTTAATTCATCATTGTTTGTATTTATTTGTTATTTTCTTCAGATATACACAAGGTGACTTTAAATAAGTTCTTGATACGAAGGGCTATGCATGTGCTCGTGATAACAAGCAACTTTTCCTAAAGAACCCATGGTCAAATCTCAAAAAAATGTTTGGACCCTCCATACAAATCGGTCAACGAACCAGCCAAATTAGTATGAAGAATCCAAAATTTTTTTGCGATTTGACTGTGGGTTCCATAGAGAAAGTTGTTTGTTATCATCAGCACATGCATACCCTTTGGTATCAAGAACTAATTTAAAGTCCCCCCTATATATTTTTTGATGCCGTTGACATACTTTCATAAAACTGATATTTTATTCTTTTTTTTACTAGAATAACTATATTATATATGAATTTATGTAATAGTTTTCTTAAGTCTTCCAGTGCGCAGTCGCCAATCGAGAACTTTCATGTGTAGTGTAGGTTATCGTTTCGTTCCGCTTACTTTTCCTTCTTCTTCTTTTCGTCTCAAGGCCAATTTTTGGTGACCCAACTAAGCCCAAAACCTGGCTACATCAATAGCCCTTTAGTTTGCTTCAAAAAGGCACTCCCAAGTGCAATAAATTGGGGAGGTAAGGCACCGCTCACTCACCGGCATTATCAAACTCCCCGCAGTAGTTGGGCGCGGAGAAGAGCGTGACCAGCTGCCGCTTGGCGAAGAACTCATAGCCGTCTTCGACGACCTGGTGCGCGCGGCAGATCAGGTCGAACTCGTGCTTCGACAGGAACTTGCCTACCACCTGGGGGGCAAAGGGATTCAGGTTATCGTACTGTTTTTTTTAAATCATTGTCTTTCTATCTATGAATCATTTATTGCATTACATAGTGACATGTGTACAAGATCGTAATTACCTACATACATATATAAAATAAAATGTTCGATAACCTAATCTACCTCTTCATTATACAATTATTCATAAAGCCAACTAAGTAAATACATGCTTACATGCATGCATAATTTGACCTATATTATCATTAATTATTATTTTTATAGTGCTTGTTATTTTTTGAAGTACATACCTATAGAAATTTCGTGTTATTAGGTACACAATATTTATTATTTTAGAAGCTGAATGCGCATTTCTGTTCATCAAGTTTTTTATAAAAGTATTCTACAAGGACCACGTGCGGTTAAATTTGCGAGAATGGAAAGAAATGGTCTTTCAGTTAAAAATATTCGGCTTTTAAAATAACACTAGGTACTGGGCTTAGTTTCTTCCTTTTAACATTACTCGGCCGTCAATCCCAAGTCAGAATAGAAACGCAATATTTTTCTGTTTTCGGAATTATTTTGTATTTCCGTTACATACACACATCAATGTAAGCACAAACCCTTACTAAATAGACATAACGCACCCATTTTTTACAATCACAATCGTCAGATCACTAAACGAAGTAGTACAACCAGTTTGACATCGCAGTTGTACCACGGGTCGGGAGTGAAGTCATTTGTTTTGTAGATGTTTATTTGTTTTACACAATAATCTTATCCCCGTGGTCCAACCAGTTGGACATAATTCCACCGTTGCACCACGGGTCAGAGTTGAACAACCAATTGAACCATGGGTAAAAAAATTCTCCGTAGTACAACCAGTTGGACATCGCAGTTGTACCACGGGTCGGGAGCGAATGGGTGCAAGCGATTGGTGTAATAAAGGTGTAAATGAAGTGAAATATAAACATTTATTTAATGAAAACATATTTTAAATGGTTACACGTTACACGTTTCTTTATAGGCATGTGCCTAACGCAATTTGTCGATTGCATGCCCAATAGTTATTTGTCCATCCAGTAACTGCAGTTGAACATGTCTTACATAATCATCGTCCATTACATATTGTGCCCTTCTTTTATTACCGACCTTACGCTTCTTCGGCATAGGTCCCTTGGATAAGTTTCCTTTTTCACGAAGTGCATTTAACAATCTGATTAAATTCACATTGTTCTTGTTAACTGCCTTGTTTAAGTCGCCATGGAAGGACTCGGCCACATTATTCGTCCTATGATCTCTCCGGCATTCTAGACCGCTCTCAGATTGATCACTAGTCAAGTTGAGGTCATTACGGCTGACATTCTAGACATCGGAATTTCTTCGTCTAGACGAAGACTTTTATTGCGTACCTTTTTCGTTTGGCAGACGCTCATAATATAGACTTAGTTTGGATACGGCCACCCCTCTACCTCTACTTTTTGCAACTCATGCATGACTCATCGATATTTATCGTTTTAAGGCATTTTAGCGTAGATCACTACGTCAAGATTTGTGGTAAGTAAGTAGTTAATATTGCAAGTCAAGACTGGGGAAGGACAGAGACAAATGGCGTGCAAGAGAAGGCTGTAAAGCCAACAGTGGGCTAATGTGAGGTTCATAGGGCCCCTACAGATCTACTCTACAAATCATTCAATCTATTTGAACCAGACTTCGATTAGATGTGCGCGTTTCTAAAATTTCATCCCATCGAAAGTTTTTAGAACGACCTCATAACAATCACAAATGACACGGTCATTTTAATTTGCACAATACAGGACACTATGCCCATACCGTGACTGACCTAAGTGCTAAACTTTGTCGATTCACACGCAGTCTAGTATCTAAACAATGTTTCGAACCGCGTCGCATTTACCGTTATCATGGCGATAGTGGAGTATGTAATGAATGCGTAGCGTCGTGTCGTGCTATCGGTCAGTCGTTTTAGTATATACGATTTATATTTTTACTAAAAATTACCGCTAGACGGCAAAGACATAGAATTGTGCAGAATGTCTCACTGTAAAGTTATACCAAAACAATTAAGACAAAAAACCGACCGCACAACATGAATGAATGAATGAAAACACTTTATTGTACAACAAAACAGGAAAATAAATAAAATAAACATTTAAAAAAAGTTATACAGGTAGGCGGTCTTATTAACATGATGCATCCTATATCCAGATGGGTAGCAGTATCAAGGCGACTCTAACGACAGTTCGCCTACAGACGATAATAATGAAACGGACATACACACAAGACACCTGAAAACATTATGTTGCACTGGGCAGTCGGATAAAACGAAATAATAATTTCCTAACTTAAGCTATAGATACCTACAAGACAAGTATTACTTTTCAAAGATTGGAAAGAGGAAAATTAACGGCGGCAGGTGCGATGGTCGCTACGCTTCGTTGTTTTTATATCAACAACGATATCAAATGTCGTAAAGAGCATATCGAATAATGTGAAAACACCTAACAAACGTGTCGTGCTGTCTAACAATCCTTTGTCTCCAAACGTCGAGTTTCTAACATGACATTTCCGCAAATATTTGTAGCAATGCAAGTGAAATACAATGCGAGAAATTGCGCTGTTTCTGCACTGAACCAACGTCTCCTGAGTTTTACAAATAAATAATGCATACTGCAGTGAGACTACATACTTTTATTTCGAATACGTTACCAGTACCATTTTGATCTGAAAGAAAGTTAGGTAGCAGACGACAAGGCTGTGAAGAGTGTGGTGAGATGTGTCGGGAATCGAACATTACGCAGTGATGACAGCATTTCATTAGGAGTTAATGACGATGCTACCGATGAGAACGAAATCGTTAACCCCGTGAGCCTAAATAACATCTGTGCTACGCTTAGAAAAATCAAATTTATAGTATTAATTGGAGAATATGAAATTCTGTATCTACCTATTGAAAACCAATAAGTTAGTAAGCTACGAAGAATTTAAAAAAAATTGTAGTACAATATTTTTCATAGTTTATTTCCTGCCTTAAGGTTGCCTGGAAGAAATTGCTACCTAGCAATAAGGTCGCCTATTGTTGTCACCAATTTTCTTTTGTGTTTGTTTTTGTAATATTATATTTTCTTATGATGCAATAAAGTATATTGAAATTGAAATTTTTACTTGATTTGGAATTCGGACTTGAGAAATCCGGACACATGTATGTTAACTTTAAATTAATTAAGCAAACAATAACTGAGGGCGATAATGCTGGCTGTCACTCCGACCGCCTTGACAACTGAATTTCCTCGAAACCAGTTGTCAAGAAAGAAAAGTCTTGCTACGGCGCAAGCCTGAGATGTAAATTTTTACCAGGATTCCCTCAGACGGAGACAGAACAGATAAAAGAGTGCCAGAAGTCTTTAGGTTTTTCGTAATTTCTTGAGAGTCGTACATAAGCTGCCTATGTATAGTTAAATTATGATTCTATGGAAATAAATCAATAAGTCGCTTCTAGTGAAGGTTCATACTTGTATCTCATTTGAGCTCTTTCTAACGAGTTGTAAAGACATGTTAAAAAGGGACAGAACGTCTGTTTGCCAAAGGATTGCTCCGATTTTTTTTACCGGATGTGATTTTTGCAGCGCAGCGCACTCTCCTTTATACTTTTTTTATTTTTTGGCTGATAGTTACAATCTCCTTGGCGTTTCGTCTGCGTCACACAGGTCACGATAGTCAGTAGTGAGTGAGGTAGGAATGGAATCGATCGAGAACATTTGCAATGAAACAATAGGAGCGGCGACTCTTACTATCTGTGTGTATGAACCGCCGCCCGCTCTTGTATCTATGAACGCCACCATTACCTTGAGACCTATCTAGGTTCTATTTGCATATCCTGTCTCTATGCTAAAGTTCAAAGGTTTGTTTGTTGATTTAGGTTCAAGTGAATTGTGCTACGGTTATCTAGCTACTACAATCAGTTGTCTACGTTAAGGGACACCGTATCCATTACATGCGTACATGCGCTGGAGTTAAGGTATGTAGGGTGACATACTGTACGTGCCTTTGTCAGGAATCCTATTTGTTTAGTGTATTGTATTCCAGCGAGTGAGTTTACTTGATGTAAATAAATCCTATTTAAGGCCACTCTCAGTTTGGAAAGCTCGCCTGTGTAAATGATCTAGTGTTAGCACAATTGTGGCGGGCCTACTGAGATTGGACAAATAATGCGTAGTTTAATTAAGATTCATCACGCAAGTTAACTGAGGGATTTACTAAGTTTCTCCGAGAATCCCACAAATTCTGGGTCGGTCTAAACCAGAGGTTCTCAAACTTATCTACCGCCCACTTTGAGAATCAATTATTTTCTAGCGCTCCCCCCTCAAAATTATAGTTTATTTTAAAAATATCGGAAGAAAAACACAAATCAGTCATCATCCCCCCATTTTTCTGGGCCCTTTAACGCCCCAGTGTCTCCAGCGCACAAAAGGGGGGCCCACTTTGAGACAGGGTGGTCTGATCTAAACGCTAACCCATCCGTCACACAAACTTTCGTGCGAGACTCTCACCTCTGTGCCGAACGTGAAGCTGACACCGCGGTCGTTCTCCCCCCAGCCGGCCGTGTCCTTGTCAGGGTCGGACCACAGAAGGTCGCAGAGCAGACCCTGGTCGGGGACATCTGTGGGCCGCATGATCCGCCGGATCTGCTCCATCGCCTGCAGGTCAGGTGATAGACCGCCGTGGCAGCAGAAGATCTTCTCGTCCACTGTAACAATGGAAATGGAAATTAAGCATGGAACTTTAGTTAAAACAGAGTAAAAGAGTAACTGGTTCTGGTTGCTATCACTATTATAGATAGCAGTCGATAAATTCTTTATTGGTCGGCATGAGAAACTTCAGACTCTGGGGTTGGCCTAACAAGTGAAAACATACATCAATTCGGACTTGGCGCCTGTGTTTGGAGAACAGCTTTATTTCCTGAGGTATGGGAAGAGACTCGTGCTCCAGCAGTCGGGACAATATGGGGTTTTAAAGAGGGGAAAAAACTACAAAACTTGCATTGTAAAAAATTACCATGCACAATGTTCCAGCGCAGAACCATTTAGTACAAACGCTTTTCACATAGCAATAGGGAAGCAGCCAAGATTAAGTTGAACCTACGAGGGCGACACTGAAAGTTCTTAGAAAATCAAAAACTGAACAAACTAGAAAGTTATTAGTTTTATTATATCTTTTCAAAATAGTGTCCATTCACATCAATACATCGCTGCATCCGATGGAACCACTGAGAAAAGCACTTTGCCCACTCCTCCTTAGGGGTCTCTTCGACGGCCTTTTCAAACGCAGCCACTGCTTCCTCGGCGTCCATAAAACGTTTTCCTCGAAGTTTTTCTTTTATTTTCGGGAATAAATAAAAATCGCAAGGTGCGAGGTCGGGGCTATACGCCGGATGACCCAGTAATTCCACGTCTGACGTCGCAAAATAGTCGATCGTTTGCTTGGCGGTGTGCGACGAGGCGTTGTCGTGGTGAAGGAGGATCCTACTGCGAGGTCGTTTCTCCCGAACTTTTTCCAAGACAAGTGGCAAACAATTGTTAGTGTACCACTCTGCAGTAACTGTTTTTCGATCCTCTAAATTAATTGTTGCGTAATGACCTGTCCTTCCGAAGAACGAGGCCACCATCTTTTTTCCCACGCTTCGACCTCTCTTCACTTTAGTTGGCAACTCCTCGGAAGGAAACACCCAAATAGCAGACTGTCTTTTAGTTTCAGGATCATAACAGTAAATCCAGCTTTCGTCACCCGTAAGTATGTCGAACACAGCATTTGAGTCACCTCCGTTAAATCTTTGAACCATTTCACGGCACCAATCAACACGACGGAGTTTTTGGGCCTCTGTCAAATTATGAGGTATCCACCGGGCACAAAGCTTCCTGACCGCTAAATGTTCATGGAGGATCTTGTGCACTTGACTCATACCGATGCCTAAGCTTGTCCGAATCTGCTGATAGGTCACTCTTTTGTCAGTCTCTATCATACGCCGCACATGACTGATGTTATCTTCAGTCGTCGCCGTAGAAGGCCGTCCCTCACGCAGATCATCGGTGAGATTAGTGCGACCACGTTTAAACTCATTAAACCAGTTGTAAACAGTGGCACGAGATGGGGCTTCATCGTGAAAGGCCAATCGAAGTCTATCATAACTTTCTTGTTGACTTAAATGACATCGAAAGTCATAAAAAATCATTGCACGAAAATTTTCTCGCGTTAAATTCATGCTGACGTGACACAGATAATTTTCAGTTTGCCGCCAAATCGTGAAACAAATGACAAATGAATGAAATACATACACGATAGCATTGGCAAAGAGTTCCATTTTCAAAATTTGAACTTATTTTTTTATTATATCGTTTACAAGTGGCCAGTTCTAAAAACTTTCAGTGTCGCCCTCGTATGAGACTTCGTCTCGCCTGGCATAACCATAGGTAGATTATCCATTTTAACGTCCTTAATCTCTTACATTTACTTAGAACTTGCTACAAAATGACAAAGCTTAATGAAGGGAATACACCCACGCGCAAAATTGTTAAGAACCGCATCGGTAATCTACCTAAGCCTCTGTAAGAACTTTTAATCCAGCTCAATGTATACAGCGACCTAAATCACTGGATATATTCCATTTCGAGATGAAAATCTCAGACCAAAACAAAAATGAATGTAAACACAAACATAAAACTGGCGTTATATCGCAATAATTTACCGTGGAAATGATCTGTGCTCGCGTCTACACTTTGGCTAGGATCCAATGTTTAGAAAAAACTGTAAAAGCTAGCCGTGAGAGTAAAACAGACACGCGTAAGGTTTGATAAAGATCAGTCTGCGAAGTAATATAACACATACGCGTAAGAAAACGGTACTTTCACAGAGGTCTTCTGTAGGACGAACAGTTTGAGAAAACTTTATGTGCAAATACACTACTAAACTACTCTTCTGACAGATTTACTGATACTGATTTATAGATGGATAGTGAAAAAAAGAGAATATGATGCGCGTAATTTTAGAACCAAAGCGACTAAAAAAGAAACAGAATGACTAATCAAAACCTTTCGTGAAATTTTAACCGGGTCCTGGATTTCATGAAAACCAGTCTAAATAAAGAAAATTTATTTCGACTGGTTTTCATGTTTACCTTTATTATATAATATTTTATATTCTCAGTATATTTTTGTGTTAACAGCAGTAGGGTTTGGGAATATGAACCTAATTAAAACGACTTTCCTCAAGAAGCCAAAGTTGTCAAATCGGTTGAGCAGTTACAAGCCAAGTGGGTTTTTCAAATGAAGACTTATATCTTTATTTTCCTCCTTTTTGGAACGATCCCCCTATCACTGCGATTCCGCCGTTTCTCAGTAAGTCATAGTACTACGCGCGCATTTCAGTACTGAATTATATCTGAAGTGGTGCACGAATTATATTTGACCGCCCCGCGTTACGCCTTTACGCAAAAATTAAGGGATAAAGCTTTTTCAATGTACTAGTCGTCAAAGTACTACAGTGAAATTCTTTAGAAAAATAAAATTTAATCATTATCATTTAGTTGCATTAAAGTTTTGCATGATGAAAACATACAAATAGTTTCAATAATAAACACTTTATTGCCAGAAATGCCTTTCAAACTGTCTACACACTATAATTCGAACGCTCCACGTATCCGAACGGGGGTAAAATTTTGGTTGTTCGGATTAAAGAGGTCCTACTGTATTTTATATCAAAGGCTGCCAAGAGGCAAAAAAATCCACTTGAGAAGACACAGTTACCGCTAGTACTCCAGGGCGCGAATCAATGATTTGCCGACACAGCAAAAACAGTATCAATAAACTGGCCGTTAGTTTTCGGGTCTTGAAACATGAAGCCCATGTTTTAAGATAAAAATTTAATTTTTTTTTTTTTTTTTTTTTTTTTTTATGTGATAAGGAGGGCAAACGAGCAAGTGGGTCACCTGATGGTAAGTGATCACCACTGCCCATAGACACCTGCAACCCCGGATGGGATTGCAGATGCGTTGCCAACCTAGAGGGCTAAGATGAAATGCTTCTTGTGCCTGTAATTTCCTCGGCTGTCTTACTCTCCACACCGGAACACAACAGTGCAAGCACTGCTGCTTAGCGGCAGGATTAGCGAGTAAGATGGTGGTAGCGATCCGGACGGACCTCGCACAAGGTCCTACCACCCGCAATTTTAGTAGACGCAAAAGTACAGACATCAATCCCTGGAAAAATACCTATATCCATCGATATAATATCACATCGAGCGTCTAACGTTACAGAGGGCAAACAGAGGATGAATTTCGTCTCGAGTCTCAATTAATCAATGTTTGGCAGTTCAGTTTCTGGCATATTAAGTACCTAGTTGTTATTGGAAAAAGTCAATAGCCTTTAAACCTCCGCGTCTCAAAATATTATCTTTGAGAACACAGAAAATGAATATTAATAGAAGGGCGTTGCTAAAGAAGAAAGATGGCGTGCTTGAAAACTTGAATGTCAATAAAACCTGACATTTATAGCCCCGAGCAAGTAAAATATGTCTGGCTATCACATTGTCCCGTCAGGACCTCCCTTCAGATTCAATAACATTTCGTAGAATTTGTAAAAATAAACGTAAGTTTGTTACCAATATTAAAACGTAATACAACATCCTAAAGTTCTTGTTTACAGTTTGTGTACAGACCTGCATTTTATAAAATCTAGATACAACCCTGCCCAATACAGAAAATCGTTGATTGAACAGCCAACTCAGTTGGTGCTCAGTGGCTCGCGTAACACTGTTACTGTTACCCTCAATCATCGATAAACGGATTATGTTTCCTATCGTCGTTTCTTCTGGAAATTGACCTTGAAACGGACATGAGATTTGATGAGATCGTTTCAAACTGTTCATGCTGTTTAGTAGTCATTGGGCAAAAGCCAGTTTAAAAAAAACCACAGGATCATCTCACCTGATGGTAAGTGACGATGGAAGAAGGCTTAACGAGATTCTCCAAGACAGGGCAATGGGAACAAGACAGAATAATGCCGGAGAAGTAAAACCTTGAATCAGATGTGGGGTGTAATTTATATACTCGTATTTTGTGAGTTGACAAGAGAAATTGTGAATTATCTGATTTTCTGATTGAAGTTTTCTCGCAAGGGAAATACGGTGTAACTATTATGTAAGTAATCTGAGGTATAGATGAATTTCAGAACACGTTGTAATCATGAAGATGATGTAAGACAATTCATCAAAAATAATCGAGAGTTCATCAACAATAAAACGGTTCGATATCTTTAGATAACGGGCTCTCCTTCAATCTTATGCTACCTAAAATCAATAAAACATACTTCCTGGGTTTCTCGGCATGACTCACAGAGTGCGAAAAAAAATCTCAGGTTATGTTTAACAGAAGCAAGATGAAACATGATTTTAGGTTAAAGTACGGAATAACCTTATTTAAAAAAAAAACAACCCGACTCCATTAAATGGATCGTATGCCAATTTGGTGACGAAATTAAACCAACTCGCACTTGAAAATCCATAAAGGTGTTGTTTTTGAAGGTTAACAATGAAAAGGACATGTACACAAAAAACATTACCCTCGCATGAAAAGTCGGGTAGCAAAAGGTTCCACTCCAATTTGTTGTATGTATTTACTTTCGCACGATAATCTGGAACACGTCCGATTGGACCTCTTTCATAAAAAGAGTGCTAATATGAACCCGTTGATATAGGTCTAGCTAGAATTCCTACGTTATTGTGACCTAGCTCAGCTGTCAGTTGCAAGTTGAGATATTACAAAAGGTTATCTCCAGAGGCGCCGGCGTTGAACATAATAATAATATTTACAGTCCATTCTGGAAAGCGATCGAACGTTCCCGATTGTATAATAGCACACAAATGCGATTTCTGTATGCCAGTGGGTTGTTTATGAACTGTGTAGAACAGGCGTAGGTAAGCAAGACTTATGATTCAATGTAACCGGTGTATAAAACGAGACGCGAATGGTAGGACAGTGTAATTTTGGATCTTTACCGTCTATCCTTCGGGATATCACGGTTTATTTTGTTTTGCCACGTGGTAAGGAAAGCGAAATCTTAATTTCTTTCCATGATGGTGAGCGTTATTACGTGTCTCATACAAAAAAACTTTTATCTCTCTGCAAAAAGGCGTTCTTTTAAATCTTTATGAACATCTTTCATTTTTCTTACAAATATGCTCTCATTTCTCATAAGGTTGGTACCAGATTTCCCCACAGACGTAGTGAAACGATGACAGTTTTAATAAATATTCAGGGCACAAGCAGCGTGGCGGTACAAACTTTTGATTGGGTGCCCTGTAAGGCTTCGACAAAATTCGCAAACAAATTTCAATGTGTATATTAGTTATGAATATAAATTGCCTTTCTAAATAGATATGTTTTCTTTTCATATGTAACAATTAATTACAATATCTCATAATTGTAACTTACAGTATTTTTGGCAGACCGAAATCTTATAGCAACTATTTCAAAAATACTTAAAAGAAGTAGGTATCTTGCGATATTTTTAAAACGTTTTTGCGAGATGCTCAAATAAATTGCCTCTATTTTTGGTCCAATTACAATTTCAGTTTATAAAGGTCGCCCACTTGCTAAATAAAAAGCTAAAACTTATTATAATAATTGACTTAAAAATAGCTTTATTTTTATACAGGCCGCGTCCCTCTGTCAGTCAGTGTGTCAGGGGGCTGTATTTTATCATTTTAGCCTTAATAGGTAGTGAATATTTGATACTTTTCTATAGTATAAATATTATAGTATATTTATTTGTACGGACCTCTTATTGGACGACTCCGACGCGCATTTTCCTGAGTTTTGTTATGAGTAATCTTGGTAGGCCTGCTTCCATATTTCGGCATCATCATCACTTATCATAAGGAGAAATGATTCCAAAGGTTTAGCAATTTTAGATTAAAAATTTAATAGTTAAGTACATTCATTGATTAGAGCCATTTCAGTTTAATTAATTAGACACATCTATCACACAGCGTCGGCATAGGCAAGTGCAAAGAAAATTAATAATCGACAACGTTAAAGGTGTCAAAAAACCGACATCAATCGCGTAACATACGGGTCAAACTGAGCACCTCCTTTATTTGAAGTCGGTTAAAATACTAAAACCTTCTCCTAAATGTATGAAATACTTTTCTGAAAACCGCATTAAAATCGGTTCAGCCAAACGCGAGATAATCGCGGACAAACATACATACATACAGATCGAACTGAGAACCTCCTTTTTTTTGAAGTCGGTTAAAAAAAACGATATAGGAATATTTAGTTCAAAGCTCTCATTCTTAAAGAAAGTAGAATGAAATAAAGAAAATATTTAATACTAACAAGCAGTCCTACGCAAACGGGATGGAAAAGGGAACTCTGTTAATTAAACGAGGATTTGTGGAGAAATTAACGGTAATTTATTAATATTATTTCTTGAAACGAGCATACAGTAGTGGGCGATATGAAAATATAATTTACATTTAAATTAAGACGAAGTAGGAGGGCAACAGGTTGCCGTTGGAGCATGTTCTCGAGTAGCTACCGCGCATTGGAAGATGTAGCTTAGGCAGGCCTTCCACTTGAAACTTCCAGTGACCTGGTGAAGGTCGCGGGCAGCGGGAAACCGGTAGTTCGTGGAAATATTTGGGGTAGGCCTTTGCCCAGCAGGGCCCTGTAGTCTCGGGCAAAGAATAGAGCTACGGTATCTCCTGCCTGTCGTAAAAGGCGTCTAAAAGGGGATTCGGGCGCCGCGGGTCGTCGCAGTGGGGGCTCTGGCAACTCTTTAGCACTGACGGCAGTCCCGGGAAGGACGACAGTTGAAAGTGGCCTTCACTGTCGTGACGTACGGAAAGAGCACCGGTGCGTTCCTTTTGGAGATCCCGGAGCTTTTTCAACGTACAGAGGACGGACACCGAGGGGGTTTTAGTGGGTGGAATCCCACATAACCCGGCATCCCCCCAGACAGGTCGGGTATCTTTGAAAGATTTCCCCTCGCCCGACACCAAAAAAAAAGGCCTTTTCCCAGCAGAGATGTCTTAAGCTGAGGTGATCGCTGAGAAGGAATACATTAAGTCCAATACGAATTTGTGAAACGTTTTAGTCCTTAATTATAGAGAGACATGGGACACAGTTTTTTCGATTAGACCAATCCCGATCAAGAGAAGAGCGAGATTTGACGCACAGGAAACATAAAACTTCACCCCACATGGCTTGCTTGGTGCCACTTACTTTAGAGCCAGGTTATACGCTCAGTCTGGCGTCAGCCTGGTCAGAATGATCGGAGAATGATCGTGTAACCCACTATCTGCCGTCAGTCTAGATTACCGTGTACCGTGAAAATTATCCATCATTCTGGCGTCAGTCAAGACTGATGCACCAGACTGACGCCAGACTGAGCGTGTAACCTTGATCTTGTCGGGCTATACATACGTGTATTCTGAACGAGGAAATCGTGCACAAGTGAAACATTAAAGACCACCTCCCGTCAATCAAAGTATCCTCATTAACAACATTGTAACATAAACCGACATGACTTATGCGCAGGCGCATACGTCCACGTGCGCGGGATAGGGCCACGTGAGCTGGTAAGCTAGGTGGATAATTACAATCAGTTAGCCATAGTGTAATTGATAGGACAGTAAATAACGGGAATGGAAAAGTTTCTACGCTTATTGTCCAGAGTCTAAACTCTAAATAACACTAGGGCTGTCAATGCAAAAGGGAACCGACCTTCTGTTTACATAAAAACCACTGTGTAGATAATGTACGCTAAGCTATACGGTTTAAATCTGTACCCTAATTTCTAATGTAAGTCATAATTTAGCTAGTCATAAAATTGAATGGCATAATTGGTAAAAAAAATAAACTTGGTCCATTAAGTAACTTCAGATAACTTTTTTTACGTTGTTGGCAAAATAATAGGGTACCTATTTGATGTTTCCACAACTGAGCCTTTTGGCTCATTGTGTCATGTTGGAAATACTCGCGCATATTCCATCTCAAACACAACGGATCAAGGACTGACAACGTATTGATGTAAAAGATATTCATTTGGTAAATGGGTCAATTTCTATGTATTCAAACGTAACACAGACACAGTTCACGGGCATTATGTATTTCATTTTATTCAAAAGAAGTATGAAAGTATTTTATAATATTTATAAGGTTCAAAATGGTTTTTAAAAACGAATCTTTCGTAATGGCAGTTTTTGAACGCAGATTTTATTTTTAATTTCTTATTCAATACAAGCCCGATTGAGTTATTTATGACGGACGATTATATCATAACACGAATATAAAAGTCAAATTCGTCAATAAGGAATTATAACAAAACTCCTGCATTATCATCAGCCGAAAGACGTCCACTGCTGGACAAAGGCCTCCCCCAAGGATTTCCACACCGACCGGTCCTGTGCGGCTCGCATCTATACATACTCCTGCATACATGTAATTAAATCATTAAAGGAATAACTATCAAATCTGTCTACAATAGCGCACTTCTGGGTATGGTCATTGGCCCGCTACACTGTCACTGTAATCCAGCATATATTATAAAAGTCGGCAGTCTTGTTGGACAGAGATAGCACTGATCAGATCAAATGGAGAATCTTTCAGATTAAAGACAACTGTTATCAAAACGAACGTCGTGTTATAAATAAAGATAATGAGGTCTATTTCGATTTTCCCACAGTACCCAATTAGGTGTTAGTTAGAAGCACGTTCAATGTCCAATACACGTGACAGGATTTTTCTCAGTACGCAGTAATCATGTTGGCAATTGCTTTTAACCTATTTACAGAAACATCATTTAAGCGCAGTTTATAATTCACACGGTACGCCCTTTTTATCCATGATACATTCTCAATGAAAATTAAAAAGGGATTAAGGGGATCTGGAGATTAATTATAAAATTTTCAAACTCCAAAATACATTTAGCTGTTTAGGCTTCAACAAGCTCGACCTAAGAAACAGTCATACCCACAAACAGTCGAATAAAATTACCCTTTTCTAACTTTATGGCACTGACAGACGAGGCAGTTAGTCAAAAACGCGCAGTTTTTTTTATTTAGATTGGAGAGTTTACTTTTGGGTTATTTCGTGATACGACAACAACACTATTTATTATAT
Organism: Coleophora deauratella; assembly: GCA_958295455.1. Taxonomy (NCBI): domain Eukaryota; kingdom Metazoa; phylum Arthropoda; class Insecta; order Lepidoptera; family Coleophoridae; genus Coleophora; species Coleophora deauratella. Next base: position 2,205,292 of record OY282409.1, on the reverse strand, counting down.
TGAAAGAACCAAGGTAAAATATAATACTTTGCACAAACCCAGTGCTAAATGATTACGAACTCGCCCGAATAATATCGTAACTTCTTCATCGCCATTTCCTCCGATTGAAAGTTTATTTTTTCGCCAGTGACGCAAATTTATACAGCGTTCTCACTCTTACTGCGAACCGGTACTTTTGTAAACAGTTTATTTTGGCGGGTTATTCATCACGGCATTCATCAAAGCTGTCGATAATTTGAAAATCAACATTTTCCATCGTAATATGTTTAAGCCCAACTGTCCAAAAGGAGGCTTATGTTTTTCGAGTGTATTATAAAAGTATGATACCATGTCTCTTTATTAACGTGTGAAACAAAAACGATTTGATGGATTTTAAAGTATAGACTGACTTAGCATATCATTAATTCAATTGGGTTGTAATGATTTAATTCGTTAATTCATTGGAATGATTCCTTGGATACCATACTACATACGGCATACATTGTTGATTTTGTGTTGCATTGCCTTTATTGAGGACGCAGAAATAATAAGAATTAATCCGAATGCGCACCCTTCTCTACGTGCAACCAAAACACATCCTTTTACCAGTAGAGACTAAAGATGAATCAACATAATTTTCTAATATCAGAAAATCTTCCCACGAGAATACCAGTGCAGTTGTAGGTTAAATACAAATATGGCCTTTTAAATGTTTTCTACAATTAACGGTCTGTAAAACTAATGGATTTCTTTATACCCATATTTGGTCATGTGCGTGGCACAACACTAGTCACTGACAGATACGTGTGCCACTTCAACCGTTTCACTATCGCAAATAACTTCAGTTTTTATCAGATAGAAATGACTGATTAAATTTTAAATACCCGATATGACTATGACACTTCTTGTTTTTAACGGTGAAGTCATGATTTTCATCTAATGAAATGTTAAGGCAATACATACTTCTATCAATATTTTTGTATCAACAATTGATAAATAGAATTATCTCATCTGAGGGTAAGTGACGATGATGCCGAAATATGGAAGCGGGCTTACCAAGATTCCCCAACGCAATGGGGAACCGACTTTAAAAATCAGAATGTACTTTATTTCAATAAAAGGTCTAAAACTATTCTATTCATAAATGATCAAGTGCCTAAGTTATACTCATCTCTTGTTTCTCGAGTGGTTTTATAAGTTTAATGCTTGAAAATGACCACTTAGTGCTGTAGGGGTTAGCGCGGTCAAAATTTTCCATGATACGGAAAGAGAAGAGACAGGTGCCGTGATGGAGTTGTGACGCTATAGATTGTTATATTTATTCTATATTATTTAATATATATGTGTATATCATTTATTTGTTATGGTATTTATTATTATTTTTTTTTTTGTAAATTTTTCTTATAGATTTATCTTTTTACTGGTTTATTAGAACGATTAGGTATATTTTATATTTTCAATGCTCTGTCAGATCTCTTACTTTATTTGTACACGCCTTTACCCGTTTACACCCCATTCTTTTGTTGGCATTCGTTTGTTGGCAGAAAACTCTTACAGAGTTAAGCATACCATTTGTAATTACGTTTACAATCCTTGTATTTATCATGTATCAGTGTACAATAAACAATAAAATAAAAATAAAATAATATTGGTAAGTGGTTATAACGGTTTAAGATATTTATTTCTCAAAAAGAATTACAAATTCACTTAACTTGAGAAATACAATATAAGTGCTTAAAACTATTTGTCGTGAGCGTCGGAAGGACGGTAGAGAAAAGTATTATGTACATCATAAACAAATAATCTGTCGGTACATTGGAATATACATCTGCTCCATTACATGACTTGTTTTATGAAAGCAATGCAACATATATTCGGAAAGTTCTCATATTTATCATCATTATAGCTGAAAGACGTCCACTGCTGAACAAAATCTCAGCCAACGACCATTCTTATAAGTATTTATTCATAACAAAACTCCCGCGGATGTTAGCATAAAGAAAAACAACTTGAAAGCATTTCCCTAGCCTATTCTCTTAGCGACAACATACACAAAAGCTCCTTCTCCGCCTGTCAACTAAAACAACGTAGTCTCAGAAAACGACACGGCTAGTTTAGCCACACTTCACGACGGCGGAGGCTTTTATCATTTTAGCGTGGAAAGAAGTGCGCTGAAGGAGCCCCACTCGTTGGAGATGACATACAATTACATACATGATTCGCAAATAGAATTTCAAACTTCCAGTACAAACTCGGATAATCAGCTGACAGATATACTATATAGAAGTAAACATTAGTCGTTAGGTACGTAGCTGAAGATGATCAATAAGAACTTCGATTCGCATCGTGTCCTTATGATAATAATAACCCAAAGATTGGTTTAGGTAGCGAGCAAATGTTAGTTAGACACTACTTCACAAGCGAGGCCGAATATGAAAGCTTTAGACCATCGCCTTAACCACTCTCAATAAGTCCTAATAACCAAAACTCAAGCAAGGGAATCAACACTTCATACTTCGTTTTATTCCATCTGCAAGCAGATAACTTTTTCGCTGAGCAATGTTGAACGCAGCCATAACAGCTAACCAGATAGCAAGCACAGCTTCCACACCTACATATAGGTACTTTCGACAAAACTACAACTAGCAACAAGCGCCACGAGTTCCGCACCGCACGAGAAAATGGGACGACGGAGAAAAGTTGGGAGGAAGCTCGCGGGGGTTGATGTTTCGTATCAAAGTAACAATGTACTCTTTGAAAACTGAGTGCTGTATAGCTGTTCATAATAAGTTAAATAGAATCCAATTCGATTTTTAAGTAGGTAAGTAAGTAACCTCTTTAAAAAACTTTCGTTTCCTATTTCCGAACATAAAACCTACTTGTAAATTGAAAAGGATCGGGAAACAAACGAAACAAAAAACCAATAATGTACGGTAACTTCTTACCAACAACAAACAAAACATATTACAAGTTTTTGTGTAATTTCCTCGTTATATGGATGGACCCAAACTTCCGAAGGCTCAATCAGCTACTGGAATACGAGGCAGTTAGCTACCTTTTATAAAAAAGATTCTATACCAGATGTCAACTAAAGTAGCCCCGTATGTGGTGAAGACTTCCATGACATTACAGTGTGACTTCTCTGAAACTCCCAAACTAAGAAACTTTATAAAGACATTGCAGATTGCAGATATGGATGTTACTACAATACTAAGGAGCTCGAGGAGGGTAGATTGGACGTATATTCAAGGTAAAATGCTACATTATTCCGTTGTTGGCGAGGGCCGAAGCCATATTATATGTATTTAGCGGGCACGACCTTGCCACTTGATCCGGAAATGAAAGTGAAAGAAAAATACGTCATTCTCCTTGATTCACTGACGAATTTAAGTGAGACAACCTGTTTTATATTTATGTCTTAAACATTTGGCAAAAGGCCTGCAGAATATTATGAAGATATTCTTCAGAATTAAAAGGGCGGTTACAAACAGCGGTGTCTTGATAAATTTTAGGGTACTACAAACAAATATATCAACATTTCTGAACAGACTTCTTATTGTGTCAGATGTCACGAAGATATAGACGGCGGCGGCGGTTGCCTGGTGCTACATTATGTAGAACTCTTTAACTTTCTCCACAAAACAACGATTCCAGGTAGGCCATCGATAACGCCGCGGTCACGTGACCGATGACTCAACCTATATTTACAGCGGGTGTTGGCTACAGACACAAGGCAGGGTTGCCGTGACCATGACATTTGCGGAAATGAAATGTGCGGCGCGGCGGTCCACCAGCTCGATGATAGATGAGTACAAGTGACGTGATACGAAACGAAAGTGACGTCTTTGGGGAAATTTGACTTGTGTTTGACAAGTGTCAATTTGTTGTTACTATTTAGTTGCCGTCGCTCGAGTTTGTCTCCATCGGACTCTGTCTCATTTAGCACTAATAACCGTGACATCCCAAGGGGTAGGACGATGTTAAATTGGGTTCTGACTTCCGCAAACAGACACAACCCCTTTATACAACACGACATCGTCCTATCCCTAACAAACATACGTTTATTCCATAGATCATTCTGGCAACCCACTTGCCCCCATTTTACCATTGTACCAAACTTACGACACAGATTCGAGTCAACTAGACTTAGTGCCTAGTCAAACATTCAACTTTTATTGAAAATGTCTCGTGTTAGGGCGAAACACGTGTAGTTTTAGTGCTAGGTTGATCTAGAATCGCTTCGCTTGGGTAATTAGAAGTGAAGTCCAAAGTTATTGGGGTTATCATGTAAGCAATGATATTTTCATGTAAGTGTAAATATTAACAAAAGGTAACACAACGAGAAACTGTAAAAGGCGGCAAACATATATATTTATTAAGACTGTTTATTCTGTAATGTGACATTGTCATATTTGTACAATGCATATCTACGTCATGTAATTACCATAATGTATATAAGTAATACAAACTGAAATAAAGCCTGTATGTGCCTGTACCCTCTTGCTTTGTAGATTTTCAAAACATTGACCGATTAAGCAATGAGTTCTACTATTTTGCTATCTATATAACAAACAAATATAATATGCCAAACGCGTATAAAACATTTACGAATATATCAGCTTTAGAGCTAAGTTAGAATAAAGAGCCCAAAAAGTGATAAACTCGTCACACTGTATAAAAATCTGGCAAAGTCTCGTATGTACACTAACAAATCCTGACACACCGCCAGTAGGAAGGTGGCCCCGCTATGCTTCCATTTCCTCAAGGCTCCACCCATCGAGAAGCAAATAAATCAAGAAGCATGAACCACGTGCCCAAACATTATGTGCATTTATGTCCAGACCTAGTTTAAATTAAAAGGCAGAGAGTTTGTGTGTCAAAATGTCATAAGATTAAAAGTTCATATGATTGTTAACACGTATTTATTTCCGGTTATGCAGTGCATGAATCAACTGTGGTGGTGGAGATACTTTAATGTCATAAGATAAAAGTTAAAGATGTTTGTGAACATTTGTGTTGTAAAATTTCTGGTTATACAATCCAGGAGTGGATGTACACAAAACAATATACACATTTGGATCGGCGAATAAATTCTATCCCATCAGTTTCTGTTCTGAAATTATTTTATATTATTCCCGAGGATCTATCGCCTCTCTGAGTACTTATTTTGAAGGACTTGCAGAGTGGCACTCGTCACATAGAAAACTGTGTTAACGTTAACACCCTTGCCTTGTTCAACCTGTAATCTGGGATAGCTACAGCCAATGTTTTGGTCATTCTGTCACCATAAGGAGAATCTTTTGGATCTGGTGGTTCCGCAAATAGAACATTATGAAACTCAGAATAAAGGAAACGCTGCAAATCAGACATTTTGCATCCGAGCCATGTGAACAGCGCAACTGTGGCGCTAACAGCACCGCTTCCGGTGGAACTATATTTGCAGAGTAAACTGTGCCTTGAATTTAATCTATGTATTTGTGTTTTCACTGCTTTGTAGCCTTGATGAAGATAGCAATTTATTTGAAGAAGTTTGTTTTAGATAAAGCCCCATCAAGTAAACTGTAGATGAAATTTGATGTTCTATGCAAAGAACGAACCCGAAGTTTACGCTAATCATCTTCGCATCGACCAAGCAAACAAACACAAGTTTGTATGGTAATGATTTATGATGACTAAATATTTATTTAAATACTCGTGATAATATTCACATCGTACAGCAAACTTGATTATCATTATCACACGATGATACTTTGATACAAACAACCTTGCCAACTCAGGAAACATAATAACAATATGTACACAATTATACATATCTTTCTATTCTAATATAAATCAGAAGGAAGTCGATATTATCTGTCAACGAATAAAATTAAACAAACTTAGAGAAGTTACATACAACACAGATAATAATAATATCTGGGTCAAATCACACACACGGTCATCTGGCCCCAAACTAGGATTCCCTGTATCTTGGGAACCAGAGACTCATATACATACACATATACTTTTAAATACATACCTATATAGATATAATACACCCAGACACAGAGCAAACAATTCTGCTCATCACAGAAAAGTTTGCCCTGTGTGGGGATCGAACCCACGACTCTCGGATCAGAGGTCAGGATCGCTAACCACTTAGCCACCGAGTCAGTCTTAAGTCAGAGAAGTGTTAAGTCTTACCGTGAATCCGCAAAATTCGGGGAATTCTTATATTCACCATCATAATAATATGGTATGGTCTGCACCCTGCACGCGCGAATTATTTATTTTCTCTCATTTCAATTTCAATCCCCGAAAGAGAGTTTGTTTAATTTTTCAAAGAGAAGTTTCAAATCTTTGTTGATTTTTTAATGCGTTTTTATAATTTGAATGCAAGTTAAGGTAATCGTCGAATGAATAGGCGGTTTTTTTCGTTTCTATTTCAGTTGTTTCTAAGTATTCCAGTCTGGTACTTACCGAATGTCTAATTTAAGTGACAACCAAAGACGTAACATCTATAGATGAGGTCATGCGTTCAAAGAAAGTAGCACCATTTATGGAAGCACCGCGTTGACCAACCAAAAAGTCGGCATTCGGTCATCCACCACCCTCAACGGACGAAGCATCTTGGTCCAGTGCGTCAAAACTTTTAGATTTTGCCTCGTCCATGAATAAAGGTATGAACGACTAAGGACAGGCACGAGTGGCAAAACACACGTGACCCCATTTCGCGACACGTTTGCAAACATCGTCCGACAAACGTGCTGTTGTTGGGCGCAAACACACAAATTTCGGGGTTGACACAGAACCTCGAGTTTGCTGCCAGAAATAGCGTAAGTACTCGTGCTTTAACATAAGCCAAGCAGTCGACTAACTAACACAAAAGCGCGATCCTTGAGGGTTAAGATGGACAGCTTCGTGTGTCGGAAATGGCTGAGTCAGCAGAGTAGTTTCCAGGTCTTCCTTTCCTCAGCTAGTTATGCAGCACGAGAAACGTCCCCGTTAAATATTTATTTTCAGACAACATAGTCCGTACTTTTTAGTAACAATTACTATTTTGTACAAAGCTCAATGATTAGATGGCCAATATATTATCTCCTACAAAAGAGTTATCTTCCATAATTTCTAAGACTACCTTTCCTTCCAACTGATATTTCATATTCTCCTTCAATACCTCAAATGGAATTTGCCTTTCTCCACAAAATAGACACAGAAGGTCCGCTCAATACAAACCACTAAAATCGTAAGCATATACATGCTTATACCTAGAAATATACGGTCGTTCGAGGCAAGGTCACGATCGCACAGTACGTGATCTTGCCTACAACGGCCGTATACGTCTATAAGCAATAAGCATGTATATGCTTGGGATTTTTGTGAGCGTATTGAGCGGACCTTCTGTATCTATGTGTTTTGTGCTTTCTCTGTGCCTCTGTGTTCTTAAACTTAATTAAACCCATGCATTGCATACCTACGAAATAGCTATTTCTGAAGGCCAATTTTTCTTACTTACCAACAAGGCGAAAAAAAAAATGGCGACTGTTCCACAGACATGAGCCCTGCTCTTAAATTTGAAGAGATCAACAAGGGTAATCCCTTGTTGATCTCTTCTTTCTCTCTTCTATGAATTAATAGTCTGGAGGAGAAATGAAGTGACATATAAGTAATGTTATCGTATACATTAGAAGTTATTCTAAGAAATCCTTATACATGTAATTCTACCAGGATAACGTTGTTTACTGGAGCAAAACGAGGTCAGACAAGATAGACAAATATTGTCTGCGTCTGCGACTGAACGAGAGCCCTATTCAAAGTCAACGAGCTCCCAAATTGAAGTAAACATAATTATTCCACATCTTCGTGGTGCCAAGAATTTAATTTACTATATTCCACAAATTAATCTTCGTCAACAAATTCAATGACTCTGGTAATCGAAGTTCTAGTTTGTGCATCAACCTTTATCTTAATTACCCGACTACGGCGAAGCAAAAAGGGAGGGTTATGATTTTAATGTTACATATAATTCTGAGTTATTTTTAACCGACTACGGTGAAGCAAAAGGGACGGTTGTGATTTTAACCCGTATGTATTTCTAATAAGTAACTTTCTGCCCGCGGTTTTACATGGGAACTATTTGAGGAAACGGGATAACAGACAGTATATCTGCCCTCATAAGGAAGAAGGCCGCTAAGTAGGTATGTATAAGGGTGTAACAAAATTGCTGTAGGACCCGTTAACTGGGGATTTTACTCATAATACTGAACAACTTTTGTTCTACGACTTTGCTCAAATCGCAAAAAAAATTGTTGGACTCTCCATACAAAAATGGCAAAACAGATGATCAATTTATATGAAATGTCCAAATTCTTTTTTGTGATTTGAGCAAAGTCATAGACCAAAAATTTGTTCAGTACGATGAGTAGAATCCCCAGTTAACGGGTCCTGCGCTAATTATGTTACACCCTGTATAGAGTTTCCGTATACTTTGCGGAATTCTTATGAGGGCATATATGTCCTTCTTCATGTCACAATCGACTTATATGTCAAAATTATTTGAGGTCTCAGGTCCCTCCTGAGACCTTAAATAATTATGGCATAAAAGTTTTGGCCAAAAACAAAAAGACATTTTCACAATTAATAAGAGTTTGGATTTAGTGAAGTGAAAAACAACACAGGAAGTCGCGTTGACCAACGAGGTCAAAAAAGGATGGTCCTTTGGCGAAAGTTATTCTGACGTTTGAATAAACAATTACCTATGTTTTAATAAAAAAATATCGAGATATATTTTTGAGCATTTTATCAATTTACCATTACGGAACGTTGATTTCATGCCGACGAAAGATTATTTATAACTTTGTCGGTTCATATATATTTACACGGTAGCTTTAGTGTTTTTGACGTCATCGAATACATGAACCTCACCCTGCTTGTCACGTATCACGATTACAACATCATCTACCAATAAGCAAAAAACTGGATTAACAGTATGTTTTTCTCCTTCAATTCCATTCCAAGACCATTTTGATATCCGAAAATAACCCGAACTCATTGAAATTTTCGTAATCAATCGTGAATTCCAAGAAAAGTTCTACAGGCTGGCGGTTGTAGTAGCAATAACAACGAATCTGCGTAACAAAGTAGATTCCTTTGTATAACAACGATTTCACCATAGCGCTGTCGATTGGTTGAATATCGTTATTTCGTTTGATCGTTCAACTGTGAACTCAATTGTGTTGAACTTCAACAAACCACACGATCCGATGTCCTATTTATAGTTTGTTTATAAAACTGATTGGCAATATCTATATCAGGTATCTTTCGATAAAACTACGATAATTAGTACACTGGTCGTCTTATGATCCGCACTCGACTGGTTAACTGAATTGAATCACTACTGCGGAGGTACCAAAGCTTTTTTATTGATATGCTATTTAGTTTACGAATGCTATCAATCAAGGCATTTAAAGCCTCATGAGACTTCGTACCATTTTTTTTTTATGGCAGATGTGGCAAACGAGCAGACGGATCACCTGATGGTAAGCGATTACCGCCGCCGATAGACACCCGCAACACCAGAGGAGTCACAAGTGCGTTGCCGGCCTTTGGTATGGGAGTACGCTCTTTTCTTGAAGGTTTGAATGTCGTATCGGTCGGTAAGTGCTCTGAAAGATATATCGTACCTACTACCACAGACTATTACTACGTGCAGCTCTTTCTAGTATACCGGGTGTAAGGGACAGGTTTCCGAAAACTTAAGGGCTTGCTCAGTACACGAAATTGAACAACTTTCCACAAGATTTTTTTTTCAGGAAACGAAAAAAAAGTCGGCTTCTTCATACAAACTGTCCAATCAAGTTTATAATTTTGTATGGAGAAATCGATTTCTTTTCGTTTCCTGAAAAAAAAAATTTGTGGAAAGTTGTTCAGTTTCGTCTACTGAGCAAGCCCTTAAAAGTTTTCGGAAACCTGTCCCTTACACCCTGTATATGAGCGAGCACGATAAATAACAGAATGAGGACCGTATGTAAGCGGGTCGCATACGATGATAATACGTGGGGGGAGGCGAGTGTCGCTGTCTACTTGATCATTTTTGAGTATTCTTAAAAACCGCGATTAAACTCATGCACCTGAACGCTTCAGTACTACGTGCAGGTCTTTTTAGCATATAACCACTGTAACTAATACTGTAACAAGTACTGAAAATAACACTACGCAGACAACACATACGATACCGTTATTTAAGAGGTTGCGTGCGTCGATACATTGGCGTCGGTCCCGACAGGTGCGACTGGTGACGACAACACAGTTCAATGCAAGTCGCAGATATCATGCCGGTTCACTGTTATCTTGGTCATGAAACGGTGACTTGTATGGCATGAACCATGCAACATTCTGTCACAAAGCTTTTCTATCACACTGGCGATTTGTTGGTGAGTAAAATTGAAGCGAGCTCGAAATCACAGTATGAAGAACAAAGATGGGTTAGCAATAAATTAGGCAATGTCAAACGAAGCTTCTCATATCTTTTAAGGCTCTACGTGGAATATCCTTGTTTGAATCGAAACTCTTCCGAGATTTTAGGTATCGTTATATATGCTCACGCGACATCACAAGTTCACGGAAACTTTCTGATAAACCCGCGATTAAGCATAGTGATTAAGATTTCAAATATCGTAAACAAAGTAAATCCCAATAGTTAGTCAATAAGTCATACGATTGTTTCCATTTACATCTCGCGATAATGCGATGATAGCATCGCTTATTCGCGCGATTGTCACGTTCTGGTAGGAGATAAGAAGCAGGACAAGAAAAAAACTTTTGCTTAGGCATAAATAAATGATCGAGATTACGAAAACACTACTAGGACTGTTCCATCTCCTGCCTGTACAAGAGTGGTACCATTTGAACGGATATTACGTGACAATTATTCTAAGATAGAAATAAGTAAGTTTAATGAGACCTATGTGTCGTAACCGTAATGTGAGGTAGCTCGAAATTGAAAAAGCAAGTCTTGCACTAGGAGCACGATGACCTGCAAATTTTATAGCTCAAGAAGTTGATCGATAGAAGAAGCATAAGAAGCGCGACAAAAGTCCTGTAAAAACATGGCATTTTATCATGCTCGTTCACGTCCCTTAAAGTAATTGCTCTATGATTTCGTAGTTATAATCCAGACTTACTGGACAATGCGTCCAAATAATTTCCAACTTTTCACGACAACCGGCTTTTTGAAAGCAATACGTTAATGTCCATGATACCATACAAAAACAAATAGTGCATGGATCACACAAAACACATCGGAGACGAGTCTCGAGTAAATGCGTACCTCAAAAGCTTCCAAACACCATAATTCTATATCAAAAGGTAAGAATGAAAGGATATTCATTCAAACAAACCGAGTACCGATTGCGTGGATTCTATATTCACCCGCGTCTTTCCCTTTTTATTAGATTATTTGTTCGTACACATACTTACGACATATCACCCAACAAAGCTGCAAGTATCAAGATCCTTACACCTGCGAGCTACGTCGTATCGCACGTGCTAACACAGAAATAGACCAGCTACACGTATACCAACCTTCGCGGCCTTGACCGATGTTGGGAGCGCCCGTGACGCTGACGACAGTATGGGCAGAATTAGAAATAAACTGATTTTGGTCGAATGCGTGTACATGACAAGTTATAGTGTAATTGAAATATATTAAAGTGAGATTTTTTTTAATTGGACGTGATGAATAGAACTTATGTTATTCAATTTTTTTAAAAGGTAGGCAATTTCCTGTGCCTGATCACTCACACATATTAACACCATGTAGACACTTGGTCGGCACAAAATGGAGTCTTTATTGAGACATTATTGGTGAAGGATCTTTGTGTATTTGTCAAAAGACGCGTCAATATTCAAGGCCTAACAAATCGTAATGTATTGCAAAGTGACACATCGACTTCTTTCAGAAAATTTTGAAGAGAACCCGAAGTATTTTGCGATGTGATGCTAGGTGCAACAGTACAAATACATTTTACTATTATTGGGTCATACTATCTCACTTAAAGGGTCCAACTACAGTTCAAATCAGTTGCCATCCCGTTTGGGAAGATTATTTTTGCGAGCACAAAATAATTTGAAAGCCTTCGACTCCTTGGTAAAATTTTTCAAAAGATTCGATATGATTGAACTCGACAAAAAGGGAAGCTTTGCTCCTATTAATTAATTCAATAACTCCAAAAGTAAGACTCCTACAAAGACGTTTACTACCTATTCGAGACTGAGCAAAGTTAAAAAGTCGTTTGTGGGGCAATGTGTACGATTCTATAATAAAATACTCTCCCTGAAAAAAAAAATCAAAACGCATGTAAAAAAATGTCTGTGCTCAAAAGCTTATTATAAGATTATATGAATGACAAAGACATTTGGAAATGTATTGCTCTTCCTGATAACTGTATTATTTATAACATACATTGTATTAATAATTAAGTATTATTTAAAAAAATGTGTTGAAGCGAGTTTCTTTTGGGCTCGACGTTTCTTCTCGCTTCGGAATCACTTCCCGAAACGTTGAGTGTACAAGTTCCGCGTGGTAGGAACTTTGTACTAGGTAGAAAAAAAAAGACGATTTAAAAGTATGTGCAAAACATCTACTTAAATAAAAAACCTTTTGATTTTGATGCTCGACATTGAACTCTTAAAAGGTTCCAAACGCCACAAATTCAACAAAGGTCAGAGGTAAGGTAACGTATTGCTAAACAAACAAAGTAAATTCGCAACTGTGTACCGTGTAGCAACTGTGTCACTTTCAATTAGTCTAATGTAACAGTGTTGTCCAATAGTCGTAAAGTTAATAAAGGCAATGCAACTGATACTAACTATAAAATAAACTGTCTGCGATAGTATGGATTCTCAAACTGTCACACATCTTTTGTGGTTACCTTACTTGTTAATCCATAGTCATACTCCACATACGGGGGTCATGTCCGGATTGGTGGAGGTCGTGGGGCTATTCGAAAATTTTCAAGTTGCCTAGAAGGCCTATGAAATGGCTTAACGACTGCCATCTAGTAATAGCAAATGGCATAAGGAAGGACAGAAATGGTCGAGAAAAATGCCACTAACAGTCAAATTATCATAGTACATACATTCAAAGAATGAGACGATATTGGTAAGCATTTACTCAATTTCGACTGAACAGAAGTGCAATATTGGGAATACATATAGCGTAGGTTTCATAAGGTGCATTACAATATTCAATTTCTTTATTTCACGCAACAGTTAATTTCACAAAATAACAACAAAAAATTTGCTCGAGTCTTAACTAAGTTTAAATGTGTTGGTAAATTTGGTAGTTATGGACTATAACGTGGTAGTTATGTTCCTCTTTGCAATGTATGGGTCATTCATTAGTGTTATGCGATGATGGCATCGTTATGAATTGATTCAAGAAAACTATGGAAGCATTGTGCATTCAGTCTCCTGACCTATTTCTTTATTCCATCAAGGCAGCGACGACGGACATCGTTACGTTTTTTTATCATCGATACTATGTGATTCATTTACTCATATACATATACGATATAATTTTATAGTATTTTTTTTAAATTTTAAGTTTACAGTAGGCTTCTCTGAAGAGAAGCTTATAATGTGAATTTATTTAGAATTCAGTGCTTCTGCATCTAAGTTTTTATCTAGTTTGAGGTAGGTTTTTTCAGTAAGCTCCAAGGAGCTTCCCTACATTTTATTACAATACAAAAAGTATTTTCTTATTCAATTTCTTATTAAAATATCCAATATCTATCAATTTCTTTGATTTCTCCGTAAAAGTAGGCAATTTCCTTGGTAGCTAGTTACGAAATTACGGTTAAAGAAGACAGCCGAAGGGGACACAATAAAGGACGGCCATTAAAAAAGGCAAGTTCCGACCATTCGGATGATGTCGTGTACACACTAATAAGCCATTTGGATCCCAAAATGGCTTCAGCTAAAGGGTACCAGATGTTATTAAGCCTGCTGGCACTCACGGATAGTAAATAAGTAACGAGAAGAACCGTCATTTGTAGCCTTCCAATATCAATAAAAGACATTAATTAAAAAACCGGACAAGTGTGAATCTGAATCTTGCACCGAGCGAGGGGGGAGGGTTCTGTACAAACAAACAATACTGAGAATTTTACCAAATTATTTGAAGAACGTAAGACTTCTTAAGTTTTCTTGTGATCTATCAGTAAATAACTACTTTTTTGTATATTTTTATTTCAAAATTTTAGGCTCGGCAGTTTCGGAGATAAAGGGGGGGGGGGGGATGGTAATTTTTCTCTATTTTCTTAAACAATTTTCAAACTTTAATAAAATATATTTCAGATATGTACTTTCATCAAGCTCTTTTAATCGATATGGACTTTTCTAATTTGCCCCCCAAAAATGCCCCCTACACTCAAAATTATTTATTTACATCCACGTTTTTGGTCACAGAAATAAATATATGTGGATTCGGAGCAAATTGACTGTGAACGACGAACAGACATAAGAGTGTTCCTTTTTTCATTTTGAAATACGGAACCCAAAAAGATATAACCTGTAGTAAAACACATAGGTTTTACGATGACAGCCATGAACTTTTAGGAGATTAGTCCAAAGTCAAGGGCACAGAATAGCATGACAACAAACGCGAGGATACAGAACACGCTAGCATTTGATTACTTAGGAACATCGCATCGTAAAAATATATTGTCACCAAGCAACTCGCAATGTATATGCGTTAAACTTCTCCTTTGTTATTTAACTAAAAAATCAGATTGCTTTGCAACTAAAAAAAAAATGTTTATTTCGGATGGAGAAGTTACATGATAAATTTACAAACAAGCAGTTTGCATAATCTGTAAATTAGATTGTGTGCGACTGAGGGGTCACATCACAACACACATGCTTAATTTTAATACTTTGAAAGACGAGATATACTTGAAGCTGTACTTACTACATATAATCTTTGACATTTTGGGATGACACTCAAGATTCTTTGAAGAGATTGGAAATTAATTGCTTTGCAATTTCGACATTATTAACTTACTACGGTTTCAGATTTTATTGGATTTTGGTATAATTTGTTATGTTTATCGTTCGTTTTGGTTGTTAACGAACGGTTTCTGATTTTGTTGGATTATGATGGTATTAATCAATCAATCAATCAAATACTCTTTATTGACTACAATACAAATACACATAACACATAGAAACCAAAAAAGAAAAAGAAACAAGTAGTACAATCTGGGCGGTCTTATCGCTAAAAGCGAATATTAATTATAAAATTATTAATTTGATATATGCATTTTCAACCGACTTCAAAAAAAGGAGGAGGTTCTCAATTCGTCGGAATCTTTTTTTTTTTTTTATGTATGTTCACCGATTACTTGAAGACGCCTGAACCGATTTCGAAAATTCTTTTTTTGTTTGAAAGGGTATACTTCACAGGTGGTCCCATATAAATTTTATCGAAATCGATTCTGCGGTTTTTGAGAAAATCAACAAAACATAGCAAAATTGGAGTTGTTGCGATTGAAGTCGGTTGTTTTTAACGTATTCATAAATAAGAAATTGTGTGTTTCACATAGTTTAAACATTGTTGATTTGTACCTGGTTATTTAATCCAATCACAAACATTTTCATTTAATTTGACCAATATCTTTAATGTCCAACTATAAAGCCTCCCCCAAACAGGCGCGTTTTTTGTGGCGCGAAATTCGCGCGAAACTCGCAGGTGAAGCTGCGACGTCGCGTCGCAAAAAGCCGCTACACGTCGCGGGAATATCGCGCGAATCTCGCGCTACAAGTGGCGATACTTCTGCGACACTGCGTCGCGACACGTCGCGCGAAATTAGCGCGAATTTCGCGCGACAAGCGGCGACGCTACATGTGTCGCGCGAATATCGCGCTACACGTGTTGCAATATTCGGCGACGCGACAAGGTGTCGCGCGAAAATTGTGCGATATTTCTGCGACACGTAGAGGTGGGTCGGTAACAGATATTCCAATAACGTAACGTAACTGATTAACAGTCAGTATCGATAATGGACTTGGAAACTATTTATTTTTACTCCTCACAAAGGTAATAAGAGACGTTTATGTGTTTCTGTTTCCTCAATATCAATATCTCTAAATATTGCATTACAGAGTGTAGAATAATAAATGCATATACGATTCAAAAGGTTCTGTAAGTTTTAATTGTCGTCCTGATCTTGGAACAGGTTATATTATAACAAAGATAAAATAAATATACAAGGATAAACAAGAATAATAATAAATGCTTTTAAGTAATGAAAAAAAAACTTCTTTCTTGCATTCAAAAAAGGGTCTTTGGGTGGCCCCAGACCTACCGATTCTGTTCTGCCTAGAACGGGTGGAGACGCGGGCAAAAGCTACTATCAGATAAACAATCTTACTAGCTAGGAAACTGGCACATGAAAATATAAATTGTCTATTAAGTGTGTAAACTGGTGCAGTCGGGTAAAAACATAACCTACCTTTTGGCACAGCCGGGTAAAATATAATAATAATAATAATAAATTATTTATTTGATACAAAGTAATGACATTTACATTTTAAACAACACACTAACCCTCCCACTAGGATTCCCTGTGTCGGGAGGATTAGTCTTATATAACCCTCCTTCTGTCGTAGTCGGGTAAAAACATAACCCTCCTTCTGGCGCAGTCGGTTAAAAAACATAACCCTCCTTCTGATCCAGTTGAGTAAAAAACATAACCCACTTTCTGGCGCAGTCGGATAAAATACTTAACCCTCCTTCTGGACCAGTCGGGTAAAAACATTACCCTCCTTCTGGCGCAGTCGGATAAAAACATAACCCTCCTGGCGCAGTTGGGTAAAAACATAACCCTCCTTCTGGCTCAGTCGGGTAAAAAACATAACCTTCCTTCTGGTGCAGTTGGGTAAAAACATTACCCTCCTTCTGGCGCAGTCAGATAAAATACTTAAGCCTCCTTCTGGCTTAGTCGGGTAAAAAAACATAACCTTCCTTCTGGCGAAGTTGGGTAAAATCATTACCCTCTTTCTGGCGCAGTCGGATAAAATACTTAACACTCCTTTTGGCCCAGTCGGGTAAAAACATAACCCACCTTCTGGTGGAGTCGGGTAAAAACATAACCCTCTTTCTGGCGCAGTCGGGTAAAACATAAACCTCCTTCTGGCGCAGTCAGGTAAAAATCATAACCCCCCTTCTGGCGCAGTCGGATAAAATACTTAACCCTCCTTCTGGCCCAGTCGGGTAGAAAACATAACCCTCCTTCTGGCCCAGTCGGGTAAAAATATAACCCTCCTGGTGCAATTGGATAAAAAATATAACCCTCCTGGCTCAGTCGGGTAAAAACATAACCCTCCGTCTGGAGCAGTCGGATAAAATACTTAAGCCTCCTTCTGGCCCAGTCGGGTTAAAAACATAAGCCACTTTCTGGCGCAGTCGGGTAAAAGCATAACCCTCTTTCTGGCGCAGTCGGGTAAATTAAAAACATAAACCTCGTTCTGGCTCAGTCGGAAAAAACATAACCCTCCCTCTGGCCCAGTCGGGTTAAATACATAACCCTCCTTCTGGCGCAGTTGGGTAAAAACATAACCTTCCTTCTGGCGCAGTTGGATAAAATACTTAATCCTTCTTTTGGCCCAGTCGGGTAAAAACCATAACCCTCTTGGCCCAGTCGGGTAAAAAACATAACTCTCCTTCTGGCGCAGTCGGGTAATGAAATAAATACTTGCACGCAATAATCGTTATTTGAACAAAAGCTATTACGTACTAGTTACAAAAACGGAACGCGGAACGCGAATCGCGGCGCTAGTCTACCTTGGCCCCCCCGGGCCTCACCCCCGTTGTCGCGTCGCAGGAAATTCGCTGAATTCCGCGACAGCGACGCGACGTGAAGCGGCGACAGCGGGGCCTGGGGCCCGGGGGGCAAGCGCGGCGTCGCAGAATATTCGCAGCCACACAGAGGGGGTGAAGCGGCAACAGCGGGGCCCGGGGGGCAAGCGCGGCGTCGCAGGAAAATCGCCGCTACACAGGGGGGGTGAAGCCGCCACATCGGGGCCAGGGGGGGCTGTAGCTGCGAAATCGCCGATTTATCGCGGCAGTGTGTAAAAGCGACAGCGTCCCAGTACAAAATGTACTGAAAGTAATTATTCGCGCGTTATTCGCGCTACAAAAATCGCGCCTGTTTGGGGGAAGCTTAAGTGACGTGAAAGCATTGGACGTCATAAATACTGCATTATAGTGCCCTCAATTCCTATTTATGACAGTTCCCCCTCCGCAACGACTGTCTTCTCTTAAACGTCGGAACATAGACTACTATTCTATTGATCTATTGATCGTCGACACATACATATACAAACCATATCGTCCTTACTACAGGGGCACGGGTCACTTCCCATACCTCGGGAAGGCAAAGCTCCTCACGCAAAGCATACTCCACACACGGGGGCCAAATCTGGATTGGTGCAGGTTGTGGGGTTAGTGTCCAAGGCCAACCCCAGTGTCAGAAGTTTTCAAGCTGCATATAAGGGCTCAAACATGGCTTGACGATAGCAGCCGGCCGGCTATTGATAGTAAATAACGAGTATTGCTACGAATCTTCCATCCGGGCTGTTTGACTTTCAGCCGGATTATAATAGATTATTCACATGTGAGGTGAACTTAACAATACTATCTTAATATAGAAGTCACATATTATTGCATGTTTCCTCATTACATTACACTGCAATTTGCATGAATTACATAGTGTATTATTCCGAGAGGAGTTTTCCTTTCCGCGGCTTATTTATATCGTTTTAGTTATGGCTTATGCCATCAGTCGGAACTGAATGCAGAGGATGCATTTACATAACCAAATGGTTTGTTTATACGACTGTGTTTGTGCTTGTTATCACGGGTCACGTAATTCTGATAACATAACGTGGTATCACAAAATAGACACAGAAGGTCCGCTCAATACAAACCACTAAAATCGTAAGCATATACATGCTTATAGAAATATACGGACGTACGAGGCAAGGTCACGATCGCACAGTACGTGACCTTGCCTACAACGACCGTATACATCTATAAGCATGTATGTGCTTAGGATTTTTGTGAGCGTATTGAGCGGACCTTCTGTATCTATCTGTTTTGTGGTGGTATGTATCATCCAACCTATTTTGTTGTGAAACGAAAGAATTTTTATTTTGCTTTCACATAGATACATAGATAATTAATTTATTTATTTATCCAGAATAGCAGCACCAATACAATAAACTCAGTGAATTCTGAGTGAAATGAGTGAAGTTGAACATATTTTGTGTCAGTCGTTCTGTCTGGCAGCATCAATAAAGCATTTCGCTTAAAAAACATCTTTGAAACTTTCTGAGTGTTGTCTTCAGCTTATTAAATCGATCGCCATGTCACATTATACAGGATGTAACAGAAAGGTGTGATAATACTTCAAGGTTGGCTTGTACCCATCAAACTGAACAACTTTTGTTCTACAACTTTGTTCAAATTACAAATTTTTTTTTGGACTTTTCAAACAAATCGATCAGCTGGCGAACCAAGTTTGTATGAAAAGTCCGAAAATTTCTTTGCGATTTGAACAAAGTTGTAGAACAAAAGTTGTTCAGTTTGATGGGTAAAAGCCAACCTAGAAGTATTATCACACCTTTCTGTTACACCCTGTATAAATATCGTACAGTACAGCCACTCCCTGCGCATCTCTAAAGCCGACGCGACGTCTGCCCACTGCGGATTTCATCTGGCAACAACTGCTTAGAGCTAACCACAAAACACTCAATTTTGACTTTGGTAGCAGTACTATAGGTAATTACAAAACGACAGTTTGTTAGACTGGCCATGTTGTCTGCATTATCATGATCACGTTGGCACCCCTGACTGTAGCGAACTTGTTTGCGACATAACATTCTGCTTATTATGCGCATATCATCGCTTCCGACTTTGGACGTCCGAACGCGGCCGAAATCGAAAGCAGACGGTTGTTGTTGGGTCGTAATTTTTGTAGAGTGACAGATGAATGGAAATTTTACTAGCTAAGAAGATTTTTCGAATCACAGGTTCTTACTTCAGGAACCACAGCATAATAAATGCAGTTTCAGTTTTGAAACTCGAAACCCCAAACCATTTTGAAATTAAAAAATTACCAAAATTGGAAATTTTACAATTTAAAACTATAGATTGTCTCGAATCTCAATTATGCAAGCAGCAACCCCAGAAAATCTTGCTCAGAAGTCTAGAGTCCTCTTGTAAAAATACAGAAGAGTCAGTTATCTAAGGGATGGAAATAATAGCCAGATATAACTTTTGACTGAATTTATTTAATTTAGCAAAAATCGCAAGCACACGACATCCGCCATTACAAGAGAAGAAGTGTCACAGACAATGCAAACTGTCAACGCTTACATTTAAAAAAAATCTATGGTTGGATGCGTTCCGTTACGGTATTAAATTCCTACATACTCGGCCATCCTGCTTTAAGTCTGTCCGCAGACTTATGTTCTCAACTCTACATTATGTAAAACAACAAAAGAAAATAAACATTACAAAACTGAAACCTATTTGTTTGAATTTTAGAATTTAAGTTACAAAACAATGATCCTAATCCAACCTTTTGAACAATATGTTATACTTTTTTAACAAAAACAACAAGAGAAACTTCTCATAGAAACGAAACCAAAGAAAGCTATCTGATCTATATTATATTAATGAGATGCTAATTTAACGAATCACTGCTTTAAGAGCATCGTCGTCGATCCAATTGCTAGACAAATAATAAATGTATGCACGACTGACTGCTGATACACAAGTACACAACACATACGTATCCTAAAGTACAATAATTGACCACGCTGAATACGTTAAAAACAACCGACTTCAATCGCAACAACTTCAATTTTGATATGTTTTTGTTGATTTTCTCAAAAACCGCTGAATCGATTTCGATAAAATTTATATGGGACCACCTGTGAAGTATAACCTTTTAAACAAAAAAAGAATTTTCCAAATCGGTTCAGGCGTCTTCGAGTAATCGGACAACATAGATTCCGACGAATTGAGAACCTCTTCCTTTTTTTTGAAGTCGGTTAAAAATAATTGCAAAGCAAATTGAGAAATTATTTTTCAAATATCAATTTATATGTGGGTGAAATAGGACTGTTAAAAGTTTGTAAGGAAAATGTAATTTCAAAGGGCTTAGACTTTGGTTTGACGGACTGCTTACATTCTTAGACTACGCGGACGATGTCGCAGCTCTAGTAAGTATAAAAAAATAAAATATCACATTTTCAAAAATAAATCAAGATAAAAGAATTAACCTTCAAGTTACCATTGCTATTCCTATGTCATCGCAAACGCGATTACATTACTTAGATATTAGCGTAATAAGTGCGAATATTCAGCTGAATATACAATAAGAAATGGCGATTCTCTTCTAAGAGATGTATAAGAGGCGAAGTGGAATTGACAAATGACACTAAATTAGCATCGAAAAATATCCTCTCTAAAGGTTTTTGGGAATGAGATATAAAAATTCTAGAGACGAAGACTTTTATTGCTCTATATCTAATAAAGTATTATTCTTATTACTCCATTTTTCTTCGCTATGTTTATTTCCAAGCAAAATTAATTCCAGTTAATGGAGATCTTACTGACAATTTATACCGAAAATAGCATTAGCATTAGTGTGACAATTTATTCTGAAATTAGCCAACTACCATAAAATTTCTCGAAAATTATAAACCTGTTTAAATTACCAGTTGCACTGTGTAGTTTTAGACTTTTTACATCACATCATACACGGCAGCCTTATGCTATTTTTTGTATTTTGACAGAAAGGATTAAAACACAAACAATAACTAAATCATTATAACTTATTTTCTACACCAGTTACAACTTTAATAAAAAAAAAAACAGGAAATAAAAAGCATAAAACGTACCGTTCGCTTGTGACAAACGGGTACAAATAAGGATTTTCATCCAACAGCCCTGTTAAGTAATTTTTTAACCGTTTTCATACAAGCCCATTTAAAAATAACATCTGAATAGCTCCAAGGCCTTTCATCGGTGTGACAGGCAATTTGTTACCCATAGAACCGAGGTCGATTAGCGTTTTACAGAGGAGAATAGATTGTCCTTGGGCGAAGAGAAACATGGCCGAAACGAGGAGCAGGGGAGGTGTGACCGTGAAGTTATCAGACCTGGACGTGATCTGTATAATGGCTATAACATAATAAGAGAAAGAGATAGCAGACATATCTTATCTCTTAGTAAAAAACTTTGACGGTACCTTTATTTGAAGACAAACTCGTAACGTAGAGTGGGAGATAAACCTCAAGAAAAAAACCTTTGATGATCTAAATGTGTAAGAGGGATGAAGGTTTTTCTTTAAACAAGGTTATGATTTTTGACCTGACATCGAAATTATAAAACAAAAAAAAACTCGAAAAGATTTTAAGCAGGCGGATTTTAGTTATTTATTACATTCGGTTGAAATTTAAACATTATACCAATGGCGATATAATCAAAGCCCTAATATTTGATACCCAAAAGCTTATCAAAATCGATAAACCGACAACGATTCGTTCCGAAGCACAGAGCAGAGACGCGGTGAAAACAATAAAGTATAAACAGATAAATATCTATTTATACATATTCAAGAACCATCCGACCGTGAACTTGTAGATTCAATTTCTATGCTAAATTCCGATGTGTGGCGAGCAATATAGGTATTTCAATTTAATATAATAAGCATAGTCCGTGTAGATTAGTTAGATAGGATTATTTTAAGATTACTATATAAAACTTAAATCATTGTAATTTAATAACTATCCGTTTAATGTTTCTTTAATAAGTCTATTATAATAGTGTTACTCATTTTGCTAATATAATTTAGGTTTGTACTTTTGTAAGTAATTTGGACTTTGTTTTAGTGACAACCTATCTATAATAAAAAAAAAACATATTTACAGTCATGTGTATACTGTACACAGCGTTTAATGTTCATTTAACGTTCTTTAATAAGTACTTTTATTTGACTATGGGTTTCTTGGGGAAAGTTGATCAGAATAAGGAGTAGGAGCACTGAATAAAATATCGGGCACTAATAAAGTAGCACCTTATATTTTAGGTTTTTGGAAGGCAATCTGGACTTAATTTGTTTTAGTGACAACCTATCTATAATTGATGATCAACCTTTATACAGGGTGTAAGGGACAGGTTTCCGAAAACTTTAAGGGCTTGCTCTGTAGACGAAACTGAACAACTTTCCACGAGAATTCTTTTCAGGAAAAGAAAAAAAAATCGGCGTCTCCATACAAAATTATAAACTTGATTGGACAGTTTGTATGGAGAAGCCGATTTTTTTCGTTTCCTGAAAAAAGATCTTGTGGAAAGTTGTTCAGTTTCGTCTACTGAGCAAGCCCTTAAAGTTTACGGAAACCTGTCCCTTACACTCTGTATACACCTCTTAAAACATATTATCGGTGATATGTATCCAGCTTTTTAAAGTGAACTCTATAGCTTAGATAGCTAAGCGATAAAGGTAAAAAGTGGTTTAGCCATCAAAACGAGTAAAGTAAGACCTAGCTAGGTATCTAAGGTAGACAAACAACTCCTTATAAGGCTTCATGTGGTCTAGACTTAGACGTCAAGGTTCGAGAAAGCAAAGCAGTAAACAAAGTGAAAATGCATTGGAAACTGGATCTAGCTAGATACGTAGATTTTACACTAATGAAATCATGTGATCTGAAATAATGGATTGGATGAAGGAAAAAAACTGAAGTGAACTTTTCGAAGCGCTCGTTATAATTATTACTGTTACGTGCCTGCGCCTGAGGACTTTTATAACAAGCTTGGTATGTAGTCCACAAACAAAGCAGATCAGCAAAGGACTGATTGAAAAAAAAAAAAGTGTTGTCTTTGATGTATTGTGCGTATTGTTAGTACCTACATATTACTACATATACAGTGAGCTCGCAATGATTTCAAACATTGGGAGCATTCGATTCCACGAAAAATGGTATCTTTGTCTCGAACAAACGATTCGTTGTATTTATTTCAGAGTATTTATAAAGCATTATATTCAATTTTAATAAAAATGTTCTAGTCACATTATAACAGGTGCGTTTTTTAAAATTCAAAGACTAGAAGAAACACGTTTAAGTTTTCTGGTACACCTACAGAGGATCGTGTAGGTATTCATTAACAAGTTATGAATGATAACCGTACCGTAACTTTTTGAAGCCGGTTAATTAGGGGGCTGCTAACATATAGCAGGTTTTCAACCGACTTCAAAAAAAGGAGGAGGTTCTCAATTCGTCGGAATCTTTTTTTTTTATTTTTCTTAATGTATGTTCATCGATTACTCGAAGATGCCTGAACCGATTTCGAAAATTCTTTTTTTGTTTGAAAGGGTATACTTCACAGGTGGTCCCATATAAATTTTATCGAAATCGATTCAGCGGTTTTTGAGAAAATCAACAAAAACAGCAAAATTGGAGTTGTTGCGATTGAAGTCGGTTGTTTTTAACGTATTCAGCGTGGTCATAATAGAATAAGGTTATCCGGGGATCGATCGTACCAGGTCAACCGCCTTATAGAATGTACTAAAGACTTACCGAAGGTATAACGACATTAAGTAAAATGGTTAAAATAGGAATATCCATTTCCATTGCATTAAAAATAAGATCACGTTACGATCACTATCAATAAATTGATCAAACGCAGTAGGATCGCATCAAAAAGGAGATCCTATCAAAATCAAAAATCTTTTTTATTTAAGTAGATGCTTTACACATACTTTTAAATCGTCATATTTTTCTACCTAGTACAAAGTTCCTACCACTCGGAACTTGTACACTCAACGTTCTAATAACAACGGAGAGATAAAATCTTCATTCAATTTCAAAATCGTGAAGACGTTACGTATCATAACTTATAACATTTCTAAGCTTATTCATGGATATGTTCAAGAATTTTAGACACGTAACAAAAAAAAAATATTTTACGGTATATTTTCTATTTAAAAAATAAGCATCACTTCAATATAATGATCTGTTGCAATAGCGGCAGAACTAAGAGCAGTGCGTCCACATAGTGAAGGCCAATGATACTCGGCCGCAGCTATATTTAATGTGATCCACGCATTTCTATACTAGACTAGCTGTATGATATAATTGACCACGCCGAATACGTTAAAAACAACCGACTCCAATCGCAACAACTCCAATTTTGCCATGTTTTTGTTGATTTTCTCAAAAACCGCTGAATCGATTTCGATAAAATTTATATGGGACCACCTATAGAAAAATAATAAAAAAAGATTCCGACGAATTGAGAACCTCCTCCTTTTTTTGAAGTCGGTTAATAAAAGCGTATGACATAACTGGCGTAGTAGACCCGTTAATTGCGGATTCTATTCATCCTACGAACAAATTCGTTTAACGACTACTGAAATAGCAAGAAAAAAGGTTTCCTCATACTAAATTGGCTAAACGGCGAATCAATTTCTATGAAAAGACAGAAACTATGAAACTGACTCGGTGGCTAAATGGTTAGCGATCCTGACCTCTGATCCGAGAGTCGTGGGCTCGATCCCCACACAGTGCAAACTTTTCTGTGATGAGCAGAATTGTTTGCTCTGACAATGAGTCTGGGTGTATTATATCTATACAGGGTGTAACAGAAATGTGTGACAATACTTCAAGGTTGGCTTTTACCCATCAAACTGAACAACTTTTGTTCTACAACTTTGTTGACTTTTCATACAAACTTGATTCGCCAGCTGATCGATTTGTATGAAAAGTCCAAAAAAAATTTTGCGATTTCAACAAAGTTGTAGAACAAAAGTTGTTCAGTTTGATGGGTAAAAGCCAACCTTGAAGTATTGTCACACATTTCTGTTACACCCTGTATATGCATGTATTTATAAAGTATATGTGTATGTATATCAGTCGCTGGTTCCCAAGACACAGGGAATCCTAGTTTGGGGCCAGGTGACCGTGTGTGATTTGTCCCGGATATTATTATTATTATATCAACCTCGACCATAGATTAGAATAATCAAAATCAGAATCTTTATTGTTGGCCATGGTACAAAGATCTCAAGTTAAATAATTATAATTTGTAAACCACTAAATAGATTTTAATCAAACGTCGCTGTTAAGTACTACAATAGGACACAGCTTAGGCTTCAAATTAATATTAACTGAAGACATTAAATTCTCCCTTTGAATGCTATAATTATCACAGTATCTTGATTGACTAAGAGACAAAGAACAGACAGACAAAGCGCCTGAAGATAGAAATTTGAAACGTAATGTTCTTTGTAAAGAAGCATTTAGATTTTCACTTTGAAATATAAATATCGAGGGTTCACGGGCGACTTGTATTAAGCGACATTTTTGGAAACACAGGTAACCTCTACTTTAAAAATTTATTTCTTACAAAATACCTCACAAAAAATAACATCTGAATAATATTTAAAATATTAAGAATATCGAGAATCTATATAATACTAAGAAGTTAAGTTTTAATGATTATTTTCTAAGAAATATTTTTTTAAATCAGTCTCCTGAACATTTCTAAAAATGTCGCTTAATACAAGTCGCCCGTGAACCCTCGATATGAAAACTGAATTTCAATAGAATTTGGCTGCAGGATTGTAGGTATACCTAAGTATACATGACTAACCGACAGGGTTGCTGTCATGCAAATAATTTAAGAGTAATGTTACCGCTACACCTAAATCTTATTATGTCAATTATTGAGATAATGTCGTTATCTCGATTTCCATATTTAAAAACTGACATCGGAACCATAATTTTGAGATGTGCAATTACATACTCTACAGGTTGCTGGATAAAATCGTTTAAAGCGACAAGACCGCCTTTGGATATCAATGATTTTAATGTTTCTTTTAAAAAAAAATGTGCAATAAAGTAAGTACCTATATTTATCTTATCTGAAAAAATGCGTCTCAGTAAATAACTACATAGATAGTATTTTTAAAACCGGATTCAAGTTCACACATTATAACAAATATAAAACTAAAATAATATTATCACTTACCTATCGCGGCGACTGGTAAGCAGTTGAAGCAGTCTGTGAAGGTTTTCCATAGCTTGATGTTATACCTCCTTTTGCACTCGTCGTAGAAACTGTGGACAACAACACCAAAAATATAAATATAAAAATAAAATGTACTAAAAATTTAAAATAACGACTAAACAAGATCATATTTCAAAGTTACGGTGGTTGGCAGCCCTACAGCTACAGCATAATATTTTTGCGAATAATTTAAAAAATCTTTTTTGGTGATCCATCATTATAATAATAGGCGTTGATAACTGACACATGTACATTAAGATACAAAATTGCGTTTAACATATTAAAAAAAAACTGAAAAGGTCTTCCCTACTGGGTCAAACATCAATCTTAGAAGCTCAATTCACTTATAAGTTTGCATTATAGTAATAAGCAAATTGAATTTGAACTTATTTTCCACTATAGATAAGTAAAGCAATAAATGCTTGAATCATTATTTAATGATTTCAAGGAAAATGAAACAATGGTAATTAATGAATGAGCTGTCTCTCCAAAACGTTGTATCTTTCTGTACCAGCGCTAGGCCTGCTGCTATAACAAGTAAATCTTGAAGTTTGTTTACTTTAGAGCTTAATCCACTACGATTAATAAACAATGACGTACGACATTTTTATGTTATTAAAATAAGTCTCTGAATTTTAAAAGCTTCCCAGAGTTGCTGTAATATTGTTGTTTTATTTTTATTTTTAAGAGAAAGCAAACGCTAATTCATTTCATTACGAAACTACTGGAAGGATTCGGCTGAGATAAATACCGCTAACGATAAAACCCATCCAGACTATGGCAGTGTAAGTTAACCTGCATGATCAACGCCACCACGAAAGTCGATTTGAACCATCAAGACAAGAATAAAACACCTATAGTTCATTCCAATCAAAAAAAGCAAAAGATAAACAAACTTACTATGGGATTGACACAAGTCAATGTCAGTTGCATGGTTTGTTTACCTTTTGCTTTTTTTCTGATTGGAATGAACTATACAACTTTAAACAAAACGAACGTATAAATAAAATTTTACTGTAAAGAATAAGGCAAGGCATTTGAGTAGAAACAATTTGGATTCCAAATTTTCTTTTGTCAGCTCAGCCCATACACAACGGAACTCGTAATATTTTACCCGTCATCAGTACCAGTACTATTACGGCATTAGTTACAACATGCCGGTATTCAGAGGTCAAGCTAAACAGTCATCAACTCGGGTCGACGACTTTACAAAAAGCGTTTGCAAAATACCTACATTGTTTGCGTTGCACCACAGACATGTATTTCTTCTAGAGCTGACCAATGGAGCATTTTGCTTTAAAAAGCGTTCAAATCCAGTTTCACAAGTGGCTTGGAGTTCATACAATCTTAGTTAGCAGTGTGATTGTGTTATGGGCCGTAACCAAAGATTTAAGAATATAGGATCCTCCTGAAATACCTAAACGAAAGTTGTGGCTTCTGCTCGTACTAAATCGCTTTCCCATATTTAATTTCCAAGAATATGTATGTTGGGGTTTCTCTCTCATACAAATTAACCAGCTGATTCGAGAACTTAGTACGGGAAGTCCAAACATTTACCCAATTTAGTATAGGTTGTTATCCAATTTAGTATAGGTTCTTGGGGAAAGTTTAGTTTTTTTCTGGTGTTTCAGGAGGATTCTAACTCTTTGGTCACTGCCTACTTAACAGACTGCTAACTGAAATATATGGACTCCAACCACTTGTGAAAATATATTTTAATTTTTAACGTCGACCGCCCGTACTAACGAAGTTAATGTACTTATAAAAACATTGAAAAGACTTTGCTCGTACACTTAGCAGTTTTTTATCTGTTCTGCTGTGGGCGTCTTTGTTAAAAGTCAAAACTCGATTATGTAAAACATAATTAAGTTATAAAAACTGTTGTGTAACATAAAAAAGATTTATAGTTAAAACTTCAACTGAGTTCATTTCACTTAACGATCATTGTATATCATACTGTAGTATGTACCTATATGATGGCACATTGAGATAGTGTGAAGTCTTTTCCGAACTGACTTTTGGGGAAGGTTGCTCAGATTCATGCATGACTCATGAGTAAAAACCCAACTTTAGGGCCTCGCAGATATCTGTTTTTATGAAGAAAATCTTTCATACTGTGTCCGTGCCTCTGAAAATTATTTAAGGCAGACCATAACGAGGCACATATA
This sequence comes from Coleophora deauratella, assembly GCA_958295455.1. Classification (NCBI taxonomy): domain Eukaryota; kingdom Metazoa; phylum Arthropoda; class Insecta; order Lepidoptera; family Coleophoridae; genus Coleophora; species Coleophora deauratella. The sequence goes on along the minus strand of OY282409.1, from coordinate 2,176,024 downwards.
AACAGCGAATTACGAAGGTTGCTAATGCGTAATTCGCCAATCCAAGGTCAGTAAACTCACCTGATAAGGAGCAGTCTATCTCTGGATATAGCGCGTTAAACAAGCAAGCCAGATAAGACAAAAAATTGTGATGTAATCATAATCATATCTGCTTCCTACAAGCTTGACTAGGTTTTTTTTAAAGGTAGCAAAAAGGCTGATGGCCCACCTGATGGAAAGTGGTTACCGCTGTCTATGGGCATTTGCAACACCAGGGTTCTATTAATGCTTAGCCGAACCTTTAAAAACCTTCTCGAAGACTCCCATACTGTAGATTATCAGTCTGTCTGGTACACGGACATTCAAGACTACGTTTAGAGAACCTTTCTTCCCCATCAGTTACTCGTTCTGCGATCCCTAACATGGCCAGCTCAGCGCCACTTCAACATTTCTATGACCTCGTCGGTGACTTGGATTACCTCCTTTTAGATTCAGTCTTGGAAAGAAACCCTTGAGCCACTTTTAGCTTGTGGATGAGACTTGAGACCAATAGTTAGCGACCACGTATCAATACCATAAAGATATCACTGGCAGTCAATACACATTAGTCGTTATCAGTTCTAGACTGATGTGTTAGGTATTGATTAATTTTAGACGAGAAGATGTCCCTAAATAAATGTGAGGTTTTTTTATAGCACATTAATGTCACGGCAATAAAACTACTGGTAGACCCATGTCAAGAATGTACGTGCGGATAGGATAAAGCTTGTAGTTGTGTAGACAGAACTGCTAACAATGGCTGTTCATTTCTTTTACGATATGAAAAATCTTACAGCTGAGGTAGTTGGCAGCCTTTTTTCACCAAATAAATAAATATAGTATTATATTATGTTCTTAAAATACCTGCCAGGGCTCACTCTAGGGTATTCTACTCATGGATCTGAATTACTTTTTCGAAGGAACACATCAAATCACAAAAATTTGGACTACTCATAGAAATCTATCACCCGGACCGAACGGCGAAATTTGTTTGCGAATTGACTATGTGTTCCTTAGGGAAAGTTGTTCAGATTCATAAGAAGAAACTACTCAACAGTTTCAACCCTGGGAACTTTGAGGACATCCTATATTAGAGTACCTATATTTTGAGAACCTATACATCCTATATTAGAGTACCTATATTTTGAGAACCTATACAGGATGTAACAAAATTGGTGTAGGACCCGTTAACTGGGGATTCTACTCATCGTACTGAACAACTTTTGTTCTACAACTTTACTCAAATCACAAAAAAAAAAAATTACGGGTCCTACACAAATTTTGTAACACCCTGTATAAGAGTATATTGTATTTTGAGAACATTCTATATAATATTAGAGTGACTTCATTTGCTGTATACCGGCAAATAGTTAATGCTACTTTTAGCAAATAAAAACCAGGGTTGTTTTTATAGGACCTAGGTAAGATAATGATTCTATAGATGTCAGTAATTGATTCAAAACACACATGATACTTGATAGATTGATAAGTAAAATGATCTTACACCACAAGTTAACATGAACTTGGTTATCAAGGTGAGGAATGAATCAGTTCAGTGACTCACTATACTTTAGGTATACTGCGTACAAAGCTTCGATATGCGAACAGAGATTTTGTACGTTTTTGGTAATAGAGGTTTTAACACTGGACGAAAAAGAGTTGTTATAAGTTGGATGTGTCTGTCTGTTGCTCTCAAACGAGTAGACCGATTCAAATACGATTAATTTTATCTGTAAGCAGGTTTTTAACCGACTTCAAAAAAAGGAGGAGGTTCTCAATTCGTCGGAATCTTTTTTTTTTATGTATGTTCACCGATTACTCGGAGACGCCTGAACCGATTTGGAAAATTATTTTTTTGTTTAAAAGGGTATACTTCACAGGTGGTTTATCGAAATCGATTCAGCGGTTTTTGAGAAAATCAACAAAAACATAGCAAAACTTGAGTTGTTGCGATTGAAGTCGGTTGTTTTTAACGTATTCAGCGTGGTCAATTATATCGTGTTTGTTCTTAGGCATGTTTGGTGAAAATATGGTCAGTAGTTTTTGAGTAATCCAACTTACTGTCCAACTTAATGCTTTATTGCACACAAGGAATTTACAGAATATACAAAGTATTGGATTACGTGTGCAAACGCACTTTAGAAAACACGTCTCAATACCATAAACCTTAATGTCGGAAGGTGGTAATTTTTTTTTTATAGCACTTGCATATAAGTGGACCTACACTTTAATTACAGTTTTCTTTTGCAAACGCAATAGTATTTTTTACTACTTCATTTATTCTTGTTAATTAGAATACAGTTCAGTTGTTTTGGTCGATTTCACAAAATCTAACTTTTCAGGGCTTATACGATACGCAGTTGTAACTCCTCTGGTGTTGCGGGTGTCTATGGGCGGCGGTAATCGCTTACCATCAGGTGAGCCGTCCGCTCGTTTCCCAGCTATGCCATAAAAATAATTAAAAAAAGGCTACTTTTTACTTTTTAATCGGCTAAACCAAATGTGGTTTCACAATAACACTGCCATCATTAAAAAAAAATGCCGTAAAGTACAAGGAAACGTCATTATTCTTTGCGGCCTTGTTTCTTATCGAGGGCAGAACACACACGTAGACGTCAAGTCAACGTTTCAGTCAGTGACGCGTGAAACGAAGGGTAGTTGGCGCACTTCCCACGACCGAAACGATGCGTTAAACATTTCAACTAAAACGTAAATCATGTCGCATCCTTGGTTAAGAAACAAGCACTTAATGCATACATCCGTCACCTGAGTGCTTATTTGTTCAATGTCCTTAACCAACACAATGCAACATAGTTTTTATTGATTATTTCACGCAAATTAAAGGATTTCTTACAGATGCGTTTTCAACAGGTAAATATATTATTTATATTTTTAATGTTCTTAAGGTCTAAATGATTAGAATCATACACCAATCGACGGGAAATTTAAACCTTATGATAACTACATTTTAAAGTAATTTTCGTTAATATGGTCGATTGGATAAATAAGCACTCAGGTGACGATACATACATGGTAAATGTTTTTTGTTTTTATGTAGGTACACACTTATGTTATCTTTGTTAAATTGGCTAGCTTTTTGGCCAATTTTGTTTGTACCTCAAAAAAATTTTTTTTTGAAATACTATATGGTCCCATATATTGTCAGATATGTATATAGTAATTCGGCAACAGTAACTTATGGAAAGTCGTTTTTAATTTGTATTGTTGAAAGTCAAGGGAAAGATAAGATGGAAATTGGTCTGGAAATGAGACAAGCCATTCCGATTTTCCCTTTTGCACTACAAAATTCCTATTACACTTCCTAAACAAATTGTTCCACTACAATTTTTTGTAGCACAAAAACCCGAACTAAACATGAAAACTAGTGTTTTCTTTTGACAATAATATTCTTTGTTTCAAAGACCAACTCTTAACCTTGGATTCAAAGAACATTGCTTCTTCTTCAGTTCAATGCAATTGTCCATCAAACAATGGAGTGTTTGTTGTGTTTCGCCGAGTGAGTGAGGGTACCGGAGGCCCAACCCCCCCCTCCCCCTCCCCATTCCCCCATCCCCCATCCCATTTCAAAGGTCGGCAACGCACTTGTGACTCCTCCGGTGTTGCGGGTGTCCATGGGCGGCGGTAATCGCTTACCATCAGGTGATCCGTCTGCTCGTTTGCCACCTATCACATAAAAAAAAAAAAAAAAAAAAAACAATGTCTTTACTTTAGAACACAATGTTTAAAAAAAATACCTATTAACAAATGTATATTGTTTTTCTGTCAGTCACAAGAAAAATTCTTATCCTGGCCAATGTACCAATGAGTTTTTTATTATAAAACTTACATACATTTTCATACAGATTGATTTAAGAGTGAAGGAATATGTCATAAGGACATTTGTTTACTAGATGTGTATGGTACAGTCCCGTGCACTTAAAAGTATACAGGGTGGCCGTGCCATCAGTACTACTTGCACTACTTGGCAAAATGAATGAAAATAAATATGAGGAAGAGAGACAGCAAAAAATTTAGTAAATATAAATCATACTCTACTACTTACATATTATTATACTTAAGTACTTATATATTATATTAAATTACCTAATCCAACTTCAAATTAACCAGATGCTCAAGCAAGTGACTAAATAGGTATTTGTTTTTACAAAATATAGAACTAACAAAACACTCGAGTTAAAAAATTAAACTCAAACACAAAAAAAGACAGAGGTACTCACCCATAAATCCTATTGATGCTCGCACACTCATGGTTACCCCGTAACAGGAAGAAGTTCTCCGGATACTTGATTTTGTACGCTAGGAGCAGGCATATCGTCTCCAGCGACTGCTTCCCACGGTCGACATAGTCCCCGAGGAAGAGGTAGTTGGATTCGGGTGGGAAACCACCGTATTCAAACAGTCTTAGCAGGTCATAGTACTGGCCGTGAATGTCACCTGGGGAAGAACGTTACTTTTAAAACTGAGGCAAGAAAGTACCAAGCACTGACTTTGAAATAGGTATGATATATGTATGCTACAGTTGTAACCAGTTACATAGGTAGGTACATGTTAATCTTGTTTTAACAAACATTGCAGACAGTTTTAGTCACATATGCAGTATTTTTAGGCTTTTGCTTTTGACTTAATATCCCACAGAACAAATTAACTGTTTCTTGGGATATCATGGAGTACACAGCTATACAAAACAATCTACAGTTCTCACTGACCGATGACGATGGTCATGATCCCCAATCCATGGGGTTACAACTTGAAACAAGTCAAAACAATATGAGACCAGAAAACATATGTACAGACAGCCACAAAGATATTTGAACCTCTCCCTAATACATTATGTATCACAAATAGCTTTAGTAGTGTTTCAGATATATCTGTGGGCCAGTGTATTTAAAGTATTCTATTCTATCAGCCGAAAGACGTCCACTGCTGGACAAAGGCCTCCCCCAAGGATTTCCACACTGACTGGTCCTGTGCGGCTCGCATCGAGCGGCTTCCCGCAACCTTCACCAGGTCATCGGTCCACAAAAGTATACAATAAATAAAAATATGCAACCTTGATTTTAAACATTTTTGTCAGGAATAGAAAACCAACAGTGTTCCTATATACTAACTGGTTATGGTCATAATTGATTGTTTCGCTGAAAGTTACATATCTGCAGTTGTTTTATGACTAACCATTAAAGATTTTATATAACGGCGATGGATTTCAACAGTTTTATTTTACAAATCTCACAGTTGAAACTCAACTGCTTCAAACATATGCTATTTACATTCAGGGGCTTAAGAGGAATCTAACAACAGAGTCATAGCCAGGTTCAAAATGTATGACTGTATTGTCATTTGACTGATTAGGTACATGGCAAAATGGTTTGCACTGAGTTCTACAGCAAGACTTGTTGTGGTTTTAATATCAAGCTATATAATGTGATGAGCCAACCTAGGCTTCATATTATTTATCAAAACATAAAATAGGTATGTACCCACATCTTTTAAGAAATGAATAGGTATTCAGGGACAAATGAACACACGGTTATCCGGCCCAAATTCTAGTATTAAGAGAACCAGAGCTTGATATAAATACATACGTTTTAATACATATTCTTAATCACCTTACAACTTATCGTTTTTAGTCTTTAGATTTTAATAGTTACAATTCATTTTCACTGACAGATACAGTTTCGTTCTACATTTTGCAGTTACACAATTTCGAAAGTGTCGGTCAGTTTTGGTTGAAAGTTTGAATTTAGTACCAATGTTTTGTAAACTTACCGCATATTTTCAACGGTGCCTCCAATTCAAGCAGAATCGGCTGTGAGAGAAAGATTTCACGAGACTTCAAGCATAGCCCTTTTATCTCAATTTCCGTCAGTTGTACATTCATACCAGGCTTTTCGCCGCGTACTGAAAACAACCAAATATAAACATCACTATCACTTTATAAAAACTCCACTCAAATCACAGAATTTGCACAGAATATTTAGAAAAATGATCATTTATCACTGGATAGACACTAAAGCACTGGTATTTACATAAATTTTCACCGAAACAACATTTACCTTTCAATAATTTTTTTATTACATTATCGATGTTTAATTCATCTGAGTCTCTGTACGTTTGGCCGCGGCATTCTGAGTCCCTGTCTGCCATCTGATAGAATATTTGTGCACGATTTAACACTAAACAGAACGAGAAAAAGAAGAAAGATTATAGAGATTTTCGCCGATTATGAAAGGTACAACCTATTTCAATTCTCGGCTAAAATGAAATTCAATGGCGGAGACATCACTCACACACACGCAACAAGAATACACATCACCAGTGTTCCCAGCTCATAGGGTAAATTTACCGCACAACCCACAAGTAGGTTAAAGTCAAATGTGAAGCAGTGGCGTAGCGTGGGGGGGGCCGGGGGGGCCATGGCCCCGGGCGGCACATGGATAGGGGCGGCAAGCGGCATATGGATAGGGGCGGCGAGCGCCACATTTTTTTTACCTAGTGTTATTAGGTGTTATTAGGCGTCGATGAACTGGACTTACTAATAGTGAAGAGTTCAAACTTGAGCGTGTGCTTCTTCGTACTTATGTAGCTGCAACAGACCCAGACTTTAAAAAATGCATACATAATTATGTCTTGCTCACTGGGCTTACTAAAATATATTATAAACTTTATGAATGTTTACCAAATATTATCATAATGTTAAGAATATTTTTAACAGCTGCCATTAGTAGTGCCAAGTGTGAGAGAAGCATCTCTAAACTGAAGGTAATTAAAATTACCTAAGGTCGAGGCACGTCCAGGGGGGCGGCAAATTGAGCGATCAGAATATATGATAAAAATATTCAAAGTTACATGACCCAGATAAAACGTCATGAAAACAAATGTTATCGTATGAAGAATGAAACCCGTACAGCAGCGGCGCACAGTTACATTTTAAATAGGGCCGGTCTTTGGGTCGTGTCACCCGTGCACAGACACAGGGCGTCGAGCTCATGGGGGCGCCAAGCAGTCCAAGCACCCTGTTAGTTGGGGTACCTACCCTAACTGGAACGGCGCTGAGCGCTCCAAGTAAAAGGGTTTTTGTTGGTTTAACATAAACATTCTTAGATATCTTAAAAAATTTCGCGCTCGCTTCGCTCGCGCTTTTTATAAATATAATTTATGTTCGTAGACGCTCGCCCACGGAAGAATATAATGCGCTCGCTTCACATCAGGAGGTTGCAAGTTCGATGTCCAGCGGGGTTCAATTAGTATTATGGATTTCGAATTTAGCTTTATTAGCAATTAGCAATCGAACGTAATATAACATCGATTGTATAAAAGATTTTGCTTTAAAAAAAACACGAAAAGTACATAATTTTTAATTGATTATAGAATTTGGCTGTTTTATTTCGCTCCCAACTCGTGGTCCCACCGCATTGTCCCACTGGTGGGTCGACGAGTAATTGACTGTTTACTCGTAGTCCCACCGATTCACTCTTGGCCAGTAATCGTAGCATGCATTATAGTATATAGACTTTTTTTTACTAATGATCAAAATAGAAAGGGGCGGCAAATTTTCGATCGGCCCCGGGCGGCGAAAACCCACGCTACGCCACTGATGTGAAGTCAAAATTGCGACGGGCAGTGGCGATGATGGAGGCACAAAAGATACAGAATTTTTTTTTACAAAACGAAAACAATATATGTTTTAATTCATTTCCAGTGGTATTTTTGAAAAAGAAGTCAGTAAATAAAAAAAAGTTGCCCGTCACGTCGTTTATTTTGATCATCATAACTCGGTGTACTTCGCTTCACAAAAAAATAAAAATCTTATATCAAAATTAGTATTGAAAAGAGCAAAAACAACTGACCGAGCGTCAACTTCTCTTGAACGTTGAATGATAAAAGGGAAGTAATTAACGAAAAGCTGTATAGTTTCCCAATATTTTTGGATACTGTTTTTGTATGGCAATACAAAAATAAAACAGCGGTGTTGCCAATAATAATTTAAAAAACCTACCAAATTATATTTTGTCTATGGCTACTCGATTAAATTAATCGATTAAAATTATAGCGTATCAAAAGCGGGAAGTTAGCGAAGTGTCCATTACTCCAGCGGAATGTTGTAGCTAATAAGAATGTGAGTATAATAAGGGAATTAGAGCATCATTAGGACTAATTGTGCGCCAGCAGCGGAATTTGTGCGTCTTATAATTTCGGAGATATTCATTAAAAACCGATTCCGCCAGGGTCACGTTCCCCCAGCGGCATGATTTGGAAAAAGACGGTCTAGCTCATAACAAAGTACATGACTGAGTAGCTTTCGTCGTGTTATAAATGTGCGCAAATAGCGGAATTTGTGCATCTTACGGTTTTCGAATTATTCAAGATTCCGCTGCAGTAACGTTTTTGGGTTTTCTGTATCTCGAAAACGGCTGATAGAAGAAATTTCAAAAAAAATCCACTAGTACACCTTAATTTGGGCGTAATTTGAGCATCTGGTTGTATGCTACCAATTTAGGAAGGTTATCCTTTTGTATGGCGCGGCCGCTTTCTCATATACATTCTAATTTGGTCGGGTTATAGGGAAAATGTTCGTTCTTTCTTCTTTTGGGTAAATCTTTTTAAATCAACGTTATTCAAAGCTGAAACTTACAGGAAAGCTTGCTAGCAGGACGCTCTAATTTTATGTAAAATTTCATGTTTCATAGTCTTATGGGAGCACTAAATTCAATCTTTAAAATTTCGCTAACTTTATTTCGTAATTAAATGGTATATCTCACTAATTGACTGGATAATACAATCCACAATTGCAGATATTGTTAGGGTCTGCTAGAGGAATATTTGAGTGCTCTTTATTCGATTGCAACTTCACTCGTTTCCTTGTAAATCAGAATTTCCTGATTTTCTAAACAAATTAATTACTAAAAAAATATTATAATTTTCAAAAAACTAACATTGCTCAAATTACGCACAAATTAAGGTGTACTAGTGGATTTTTTTTGAAATTTCTTCTATCAGCCGTTTTCGAGATACAGAAAACCCAAAAACGTTACTGCAGCGGAATCTTGAATAATTCGAAAACCGTAAGATGCACAAATTCCGCTATTTGCGCACATTTATAACACGACGAAAGCTACTCAGTCATGTACTTTGTTATAAGCTAGACCGTCTTTTTCCAAATCATGCCGCTGGGGGAACGTGACCCTGGCGGAATCGGTTTTTAATGAATATCTCCGAAATTATAAGACGCACAAATTCCGCTGCTGGCGCACAATTAGTCCTAATGATGCTCTAATTCCCTATTATACTCACATTCTTCTTAGCTACAACATTCCGCTGGCGTAATGGACACGTTAGCGAAAGCCGAATTCAAATTCTCGTTACGTAGGGATTAGATACTCTTGGTTGTCGTTCAAATAATATATTGTGAAGTGGGTTTTTAACTTGCTGTCAGAGTGCAGGTTCTGTATGCGGCGGCTCAGTACGAGCCCAGTACCCAGAGCCGTATTGCGTCCGGCGATATAAAGCGTTTCAACAAATAGTTCCTTTGCCGTTATGTTGGCACCACTGTCTATCAACGACATCAACACGCGAAGACTCTTCTACCGATTTTGTTAGTGGGTGTCTGCATTCTATGTAGTGTGTGTCTGAGTTCTATGTAGTGTGCGTGGAAAACATTGCTGCCAACATAACGGCATAGGAACTATTTGTTAAAACGCATTATAGTTGTCGGATCGCACCTAGGGATGTTGAAAAATAATCGATTTTTATTTTAATCGATTATTTTTCTAAAATCGTACTCAGGAGCATATCCGAAACTTTTAAAACTGCCCTGCAAGCACCTCGTAATTCCAGCGTCAATCTAAAATCGTTTCATCTATTGTGCAGAAAAATATTGTTAACACGCTACCCGACGTGACGACACCCCACGCGATAACACGCATAACAAATCCATACAAATTCTATGGCTAGAAACATACTACCAACACCCGACGACACGGTGCGTGTTAACAATATGTTTTTACCTTTTTATCTAAAAATATATTATTTTTCATAAAAAAATCGATTGTGTAAAAATCTATTATAAACGAGAGATAAAAAATCTATAGTTCAAAAATCTATTTTTGATGTCTTTACTCTCATCCCTAATCGCCCCACCCACCGGGGAATTCCCCGAAACTTTAGCCCAGCGGAACGGAAGTGAATAAACTTTAACTTTATTGCGATATGAATGGCGTTTCTGTTTTGTTTGTCTCAATAGGTAAGTGCTTTGTTTTTATACGAGGATCAGTCATAACAAACTGTGAACACTAAGTGAACTGACTAGTTAACTGGCTAACGCGTTGATAGTTACAAGTTTTGTGTTTTGGAAGGACTAAATATAAGGTAAAAACTTTTTCTATAAGATGTGTCGGACTATCGCGTAGGACCCGTAGGACCATCGTAATTTTTTACCCGGGGAATCTATAGCCGCATTATGGAATTTTGCCAAGTGAAAATTTCCATAGCGAGAACAATGTCGCAAGAAAATAATTCCGCAACCACATCCACTCACATCTGTGTTGTTTTGCTGAAGAATCCACACATTGGATTCACAACTCATGTTTACCAACCCCTAAGTCCCTAACTGCTGTTACATAAATCTGCTTTATAGTTATAAAATAAATCTTTCTGATTTTCGCACAAAAACTGATTGTCGTAAAAAATTGGTTTTGTTCCATAATAAATCACAGAAAATTATATCAATTACGCGAAAATAAAGATCCTAAAATATTTTTAAACCTAGGTACCTAGTGGAGTGGTTATTTTTTTGAAATTCTACAAAACACTAAGAGTGTGCTGAAAATTATTATTTGTAGAGAAGCACCGAATATCGGTTCAACCAGCGAATAGGTACGAATATTTGGTCCAAAATGTACAGCACCGAACATTCGGCCGAATTATTCGGTTCATTTATTACGCAGTAAATAGTCCGCAGGTTTAAGCCCCCTTGTTTCACAAAATATTTACACAAACCAGAAACTAAACAGGTGTAAGGAAATCAGAAACAGATCTAAAGTACAGATTTGCAAACATTCAGGAGGACAAATATTATACAGTGGCCACATTGTTGTATGTACCCCAGATTCCCCAGATTCTCATTTAAGCCAGAATTTTCTTATATCTTATATAAGAAAATTCAGATATTATCTTATATAAGTCAAGTCAAGTCAAAGTATTTATTTGCGAAACTAAGTGTACAAATAGATGGTCGTTACAAAAAGGAACTTACAATCTTGAAAATGTCTTTTTAACATACGTTAATCTCAAAATAATACTGTTTTAAATATTCGGTAATTATTCGGCAAACTAGCCGAATATTTTAACGAATAGGAACATTAAAAAAACGCCGAATATACCGAATTCGAACATTTGGCCGAACATTCGGCACATCTCTGATTGTGGGTTTTAATGAAACAAAGAAAATTTTAAATTCTTTGTATATCTTTTTACAAAATAATAACAAAGCATTTTGTGGTGTTCACCCAAAGTTTAGTTATTTTAATTCCAATGTTTTCTCAGACTAAAATTGTTTAATTCAATATTTCTATACTAAAAATACAAGCATCGCACCTCTTTAACTTGTTGCAAATCTGGCACACTTAATTAGTCTTGCTTGATGCTTTACATGTGTCACTGTTCTGTATTCTCGCTTATACTGTAATTTCACGATTATAAATATGTATATCTTCATGGAAAGTCGAAAAATCACGTAATCGAAATTTAAAACGCAGTCTTACCAAATGCAAATCATACTTCTATGAAAGATTTACACATACTAGGTATTCGCACTTATGGACCAAAAATGTTGGATATGAGACTGTAAGTAAAATAAAATACGTCACTCTTTTGGTCAAACAAGATGGAGGCATATAATGAAAAACAACCGGACCCGGAGCACCAAAGGTTCCATACAAACAAACAATATTAAGAATTTTACCATCTTATTTAAAGACCATATACTTACGGATCACGGTTTTTCTGTAATCTCTAAGTTGCGAACTATTTTCTGTACTTTTTTTCAAAAAGTTTTGGCTCAGTAGTTTCAGTTATGGGAAGAGACCCGTGTCTCTGCAGTGAGGACGAAATGGGTTGTTAACCGGGGGTATTGGTTAATTTTCGTCTATTTTGTTATTCTGCATAAACTTCATTATTTTTGCTGTGAGACCTTGCTTCTTGCCAAATTTCATGATCGTCTACGACAGTGTTTTTCAACCTGTGGGTCGCGACCCCCAGGGGGGTCGCGAAGCCTTTCTCAAGGGGTCGCGGGTAAAAGAAAAAGTAGGGTTTGTAGGGCTTACACTGCAATAAAAAATACGATTTTAGTGAAAAGGCTGAGCCTGTTTATTTTTGAACAATTTGTCAAAACGCGGTTTTATTTTGGAGACGATAATAATTTAAAAATTTTCTACTTGAAGAAAATTATAAACGTAGTCTTCAAATCACTGACATTTATGGGCTTAGGGGGAGTCGCAAGAATTTTTTAACTTGTAAGGGGGTCGGGTAATGAAAAAGGTTGAAAAACACTGGTCTAAGGGTTCCCATTCAAGGTTTTGATTTATTTGCAAGTGTCAGTAGTGAGGCATAAATAGCCGTATTTTCTTATGCATTGACTTAGATGCTTGATTTTATTTAATAATAATTGCCGCTTTAAATCTCCACGTGTTCCCAAGAATCTTGACAAACAAACATACGGACAGCGAAGTAATACTTTTTTCCTTTTGAGATACGGAACCCAAAAAAGTACCAGCTTAGTGGTTCCCGTCATTTTTAATGTTATTGGATTATATTGTGTTATTGTTTATTCAATCCAACGCAGAGCATAGGCTGTAGGTGACTAGGCCAGGATTTATATTGTTCTGAAACGTTGCACACACATTATGAGTCCTTTTTTATTTCAGAATATAATGGGGATCGTTGGCTTTCACAAATTCGCCGAGAAATCCTTCGAAGACCACACTCTGAAAAATAATATGGTTGTCATCGACGCCCAAAACTTTCTCTACAAAACTTATAAGGATAGTAGTCTGCAGTTTGTTTTCGGATGCGAAAGTGAGAAATACGCACAGTACCTAAGAAATTACCTGAACATGTTCAAAAAAGCCAACATAAAATGCTACTTCATCTTCAACGGGGGACACGAGAATTTTGAAAGTTTTGAAAAGAAAAAATACGTCAGAGGCAAAGAATTTGTCGTCGGAGAAGAGTATGATGACATCATAATGCCAATCGCTATGAAGGATGTCTACATGCAGGTTTTGGACGAGATGGAATTCGACTACACCGTTTGTGAATTCGAATCGAAGAAAGAATGCATTGCACTTGCTAACACTCTTGATTGCGCTATTATTAGCTACGATGTTGAGTTTTGTTTCGCCGGTATATCTTATATACCATACCCGTCTCTCAAATTCAATGAAAACACAAGGGGAATTGAATGCAAACGTTTCTTTCTCACACACTTTCTAAGAATTCACCATTTGACAGAAGATAAATTGTCCATATTTATAGCGCTAACTGAACGAAAACTGAGTCTTGAAAACTACACTGATGCTTTCAAGGCAACCCATAAGATTCGGTCTTACGAAAAGTTGTTAAAATGGCTAAGCCAACTAAGTACACAAACAGCTTTACGCGTGGTATCAGATTTCATGCCTTCGGAATTCAGAATTCAGTTTCTCCAAGCAGTAACAGAAGCTAAAAACTTTGTGAGACCGAAAATAACAGTAGGTGTGCCCTCCTTGTATCTGAGGAACAGTGACACTTTTGAAGTGACAAAGAATGATCCCTTGTGGTTTCAGAAAGGGGTAGCTGCGCACCACATAGCTAGACAATACATCAATATGTATCACCATGGTAGTGTTTTGGGATCCTGGAGCATACAGGATGAAAACTCCGAGGATGCCATGTTACTGTCCATTGAACTGATGATCTATGCCTTCAATCTAATGACGAACTACAAATACTCTGAAATAAAATTCGTTATTCATGATGAAGAACCGAAGGTCATAATAATCAAAGATTCCATACCGAAGCCAAACTATGAAGCCGAAGTCAGCGTATTCGAGAACGGCTGGGGTGAGATCAAATCTCTAGGACTATTCGAGCATTTCCTGAAATATGCCTTGGCAGATTCCGATTACGAGACACTTGAAAATCTGCCGCACGATGCTAGATTGCTGATGATCGCAATGATCTATTTCACAGCTAAGAAATCAGAAGACACGACTAATATAATTTACAGTAATCTGTTGTCTTATATAGCTTTGAGTGTCGTCTCTGAAAGTACTGACCGTAATAATAAAGAAAGAGACAGCGAGAATATTCTTGTGACGACAAACAAAAGTGATATATTTAAGGAAGATGTTACTCTAGTCTACGGTATATTGCAAGAATATTTTGCCCCGGTCAGTGCAGCAGATGCAGGAAATATATTCGACAGAAAACTGAATCATGCCCTCATGGAATTCCAGCACTGCTTGGCCAACTTCAATTACTTGAACAGTCTTTGCGGTTCTCCATACAAACCAACCGTTTACAGCAAGACATTGAATGGAACTTTCGTCTATAAGATTTTGCATGGAATCACGAACGAAAATGGAGGCGATGGACTGTCATTCGTTACAACAAAGCTGAACCCTGCAAGTTCAGTGCTAGCTTTCTTCAATGGGCTTGTAAACTTTTATACGAATTCAATCAACGCAATGTGTATGCAATTAAGAAACGTTCAAGTAAGATAGCTCGAAGAACAGATGGCCGATAGGGCAGAAAAGTTATAACCAGGACACTCTTTACAAATAGTCCGAGTTATTTACCTACTACGACTTCCAAAGGGAAAGAAAAGCTAATAGGTACATGCATATACACATTCATGGTTATATGTATTAGTTTGTAGTAATATATAATAAATATATTCTAATACATACTTATACGAAAGTATTGGAGGGGTAATGTTCATTACCTAACTCTTTGTTTAAAGACATTAAATGAAGGACTGTCACCAATATCATGTGGGAGATTAGTTCGGGTTATTCCTGTTTGTTCCCACGAGCCTGTCCCCGAATGGGGACAAACAGAACTTTTAGTTTTGTTTGTCCCCGAATCTTTATGTGGGGACAAACAGGAATTTGACCCCGAAAATTATTTTTATCAAGAACTCAATGCTTTGAGCATTTCTTATTCTAAATAATATTAAAACTGCCATTAAATAATTATCATGAACATTTATTAGAATCATATTTAATGGCAGTTTTAATATTATTTAGAATAAGAAATGTTCAAAGTGTTGAATTCTTGATAAAAAAATAATTTTCGGGGACAAATTCCTGTTTTTCCCCACATAAAGATTCGGGGACAAACACAACTAAAAGTTAAAACAGGAATAACCCGAACTAATCTCCCACATGATATTGGTGATAGTCCTTCATTTAATGTCTTTTAACAAAGAGTTAGGTAATGAACATTACCCCTCCAATACTTTCGTATAAGAATGTATTAGAATATATTTATTATATATTACTACAAACTAATACATATATCCATGTACATGTTTGTTTATCCCCATTCGGGGACAGGCTCGTGGGAACGAACAGGAATAACCCGATAGATGGGTTGATAGATGATAGATAGTTCCACAGCCTCACTGCATGGGCAGTGAATGAGCTACTGTAGCGAGACGATAAATGTTTCTGGATTTTGAGTAGAAGGGACTTTGCTTTACGACACAACTGTTCTCTTTTAGTGGTGCAACGAATACGAATACGAATATTCGTATTCGCCGAATAGTAAACCTTTACCGAATATTCGTATGACGAATAATCATAATTATTAAAAAAAAAATTGGATGCATTTCGCTTTAAGCATGCCAAGGAATATTTTCCGGTCAACTGATTAAGTTTTATGTACTTATTTTTTCTGATATAATGCAAGTAAAGCGTTATTTAACAAAAATAACTTTTAGAGGAATTTCGTATATTAAAAATGAGATTGATTATTTTACCTAAAGCTTCAAAAATTATCGCCGTCTGCTGATCCATTGGCCTTGTAGCGAGACGATATACATTTCCCAATGCTGAAAAAACTCGTTAAAAATTTTTTTTTCATTGATCGACCGTGTATAGTCGCCTCGGAAAGGCTTTTTTCAACAGTTGGGAATATCCAGACTGAAAATAAGAAATCGCCTGTCACCAGCGAATCCACATACATATGATTTGGTTTTCCAACAAAAAATTGCCAGTTGTGAATTATTATTATAGAACAATAAATTAATAGAAAATGAATAAATAAATGAGTTTTATTAATATGCCGAGTAATTCGTATTCGCCGAATAGGAGGTTTGATATTCGTATTCGCAAAAGTACTATTCGTTGCATCACTAAACCTCTCTAGGTACCACAAACTCGAGGCGCTCACGAAGTTGTTGTAGTTAAAAAGATTATTGTATAGGACGGACAGGACAAATATTACTCATTGTAATTTACGTAATTAGGGATTTACGTAATATTAGTCATTGTAAGTTTACGTAATTAAATACTTAGTTATTAAGAAAAAGGTATAGCCTCTATTTCACTGTCAAAATCTAACTAAACCTATTGAATTAACATTTAAAAATAAAATACCCGTGTTTTTCATAAAAGACATCAAAAACACGGGTATTTTACTATTTTTGCATTTTCTACGTAAACACTCATAAAAGCCCGTTCCACTTTAGTTACGTACATAATTCTCGATATATATAATTACTTTTTTATATCTACAGCCTGTACACAGGGTAAGAAGTAATTTGTTACCTTACTGTTAAGACCCAAACTACGCTTTGATGGTGGACTTGTGGGACAATGAAAGAGTTGACTGCGATCCGTATCGAGTGGTGTATTGATGCAAATAAAAAGGGTTCACAAAGAGTTATGGCCGTATTTATAGGCAGACATTAGCGCCCTCTAATTAACTAATATTATCCTTAGTAACTAGTATTGGCGCTAGCGCCATCTATTCGATAGGTGTTGAATTTATTAGTATGCTAATATAAGCCTGCTCATATAGAGATTTACAATGGTCTTGCTACATCATCGAGAAATCTAGTTACATAGTTTTTGCTAGATAAACTAGATGTCGCTTTACATAGTTTATGCTAAATAGACTAGGTGTCGCTACGAGAAATATAAGTGTTACTTGCAGTAACATACTCCCCACCTTGAAATAATAAATTTAGTTTATTTCAAAGAGGGTCTAGGGTTGATTACCTTAGGTACACCTCAAACACAAGTTACCTCTTCCTTGTAATCTCATTCAAGAGAGAAAAAATGAAATTACAAAGAATACCCAATACCTTCAGTGGGATTTAGGGATAATGGAAAAATTAATTGAACACAATGGGAAAGTTGATTAAAGTTAAAAATTAAGGAATACTTATTAAATAGCATGTCCTAACTCTCTTTTTGTTACATTGAAAGGTAATACAAAATTTATTTTAACTACTTATAGTAATTATTGCTATCGTTTTGTTTCATTGAAAAGTAATACAAAAAATATTTTAATTACAGTTTCAAAGTACTTAAGTAATCGGTAAGTATTAAATGTAATGAAAGAATACAATTAAATATCGCCCATAGGCAGGGGACAGATATTATTAAATGAACGTTTGATGTTTCCCTTTGCCGTTTTTATCAGTGTGACCCTGGCGATGCCATCCTTCCCCGGGCACGTACTGACGATGCGGCCCAGTCTCCATTGCGACGGCGGGAGTCGTTCTTCCTTCACAAGCACGAGCGTCCCGATGGCGAGACTTGGCCCCTTGCTGCTTCTCCACTTCGTGCGTTGCTGCATCGTGCTGATATAGTCCTTGGACCATCTGGCCCAGAAGTCTTGCTGCAGCTGTTGAAGTTGTTGATAGTGGGTTAAAGCATGCCTCGGTACTGTCGTGTAGTCGTAGTCAGGCAGTGAGCTAGGCGCGCGGCCTATTAAAAAGTGAGCTGGCGTAAGGACAGGGTATTCGTCACTACTATCGGAATTAGGTAGGGGACATAATGGACGGGAATTTAACATGCCCTCAATTTGGATAAGAATTGTCATAAATTCTTCGTAAGTAAGTAAAGAGGAGCCTATTACTCGTTTCATGTGATACTTGCAACTTTTTACCGCTGCCTCCCAAAGACCGCCCATGTGAGGTGCATATACAGGTATGAAGTTCCAAATGATACCTTCGTTTGCGCACGCCGTTATCAGCTCACTCGATGCGGTATTCAGATAATCATATAAACTAGACAACTCATTACTAGCGCCGCGGAATGTAGTAGAATTATCGCTTACCAGCTCTTTCGGTTTACCTCGCCTCGCGGTGAAGCGACGCAGGGCTGCTAAGAAGGCCGCGGATTCGAGTCCTGAAATTAATTCGATATGAATTGCCTTCGTACAGAAACATATAAATATTGCTACATAACATTTATAGACCCTATAACCACGTCCTCTCCGATCTCTGACGTTGAAGGGCCCAGCGTAATCCAGTCCAGTGGTATAAAAAGGGGGAGAGGGGGTGGTACGCGCGGTAGGTAAATTGCCCATGATAGGGGTTGGATTAACGGGTTTTGCCTTAAAACAAGTCGTGCAGTTTCGTACGACTTTTTTTGCTAAAATCTTACCCTTAATAGGCCAAATTTTTTGCCGAATTGTCGACAGTAATAGTTGCGGTCCCGCGTGTAACAGTCTTTTGTGTTCGTTCTGCATAATGATTTTAGTGTATGTGTGATTAGGGTCTACTATGAGTGGATGTTTTTTATCGAATGGGAATCGTGATTGTTCTAAACGTCCACCCACGCGTATTAAACCATCCTTTATAAATGGATTTAAACTCCATAACTTAGAATTTTTCGGCAATGGTTGGTTATTAGATAGCGCCTTGTGTTCGTTCGGAAATGATTCGATCTGGGCAAACTGAACGAGTTTGTTATTTGATTGCTTTAGTTCCTTTGTAGACAAAGTACCTAACATTTTATTATTCGTGTTTCGTGTGTTATGTAAGAATCGCTGAATGTAAGCAAATACACGTATAAGTGTACTATCGTTTGACCACTTAGAAAATAATTCTTTCATAAAGCGGTTCTCAGTACACATTTGTGTGACACCACACGACGTTACGTTTTCGTCGCATGAGTTTATTTGTGAGTGTATGTGTACGTTATGACTAGGCCAGTTGTTTTTATCCTGACTCAGCCATATCGGACCGTGTAGCCACGTGGTGTGAGCGAGTTTGTCCGCTTTGACACCGCGTGACAGGTAATCAGCTGGGTTGTCAGCTGATGGCACCCAGTACCAATTTTTTTTTTCGGTTAGATTTTGAATTTTCTCGACTCGGTTTTTTACAAAACAATTTAATTTATGTATTGGACTGTTGATCCATGCTAATGTTACGTTTGAGTCTGTCCATAATAACGTTTCATTTATTTGGCATTTTAAAGCGTTTTTTACTTTATTAATGAGATTAGCAAGTAATAAGGCTGCGCATAATTCTAATTTGGGAATTGTTTGTGACTTAATAGGTGCTATCTTCGATTTGGCACATAATAATATTACTTTAATATTTCCC
Source organism: Coleophora deauratella (assembly GCA_958295455.1). Taxonomy (NCBI): domain Eukaryota; kingdom Metazoa; phylum Arthropoda; class Insecta; order Lepidoptera; family Coleophoridae; genus Coleophora; species Coleophora deauratella. Next base: position 2,156,385 of record OY282409.1, on the reverse strand, counting down.
ATTTTATCCATAGACCTGACATATATGGCTGCCCCATAGGCTTTAGCGGAGCTGTCACAGAAACCATGTAAGTCGATCGTTATATAATTATCTATTATTACTTGTCTAGGGATGCGCAAGTCATTGATTGAAAAAATATTTGAGTAAAATTGATTCCATTCGGTTATTAGGTGATTAGGTAATGACTCATCCCATTTAGTTTTGTCTTTCCATAATTGTTGCATGAATATTTTGGCAGTTACCAAAATAGGCCCCAGTAAGCCCAGTGGGTCAAAAATACTCGATATTATGGACAAAATCTTTCTTTTGGTAATAGGTGCTTGCAATGTTGGTATTTTTAAAGTGTACAGTAGGTTATCAGTATCAGGAGACCACGCTAACCCTAATACCTTGTAGGATTTTCCTCCCAACTCGGTAGCTGGTTCAGAGTGTTTACCATCTGTGTTTTTGTGTTGTGTTTGTGTTTGTGTATTGTTAGTTAGATTGGTTACCTGTTGTAAGATATTTTCGGAGTTGGATTTCCACTTCCTCAGTTTGAAGCCAGCACTGCGTAGGATGGCGTCCACCTGCAAGGCTGTCTCGACCACTTGCCTTTCGTTGTCCATACTGCTGATCCAGTCGTCCATCCAGAACTCGTTCGCGATAGCGGCAGTTGCAGCTGGAAAGTTTTGTTCATTTTCGCTTACCAACTGTGATAAACAGCGGGTTGCTAAATATGGTGCTGCCTTTAGACCAAAACTGAGTGTCGTTAATATGTATGTTTGTATAGGTTTGTTAGGATCCTCTCGCCAGAGTATAGCCTGTAGGTATTGTTGATGTGGTGACAAATAAATGCAACGGTACATTCGTTCTATGTCGGCATTTATTACATATTTGTGTTTTCGAAATCTTAATAATATATTAAATAATTCATCTTGTTTTATTGTCCCTTTGTACTGAATATCATTTAATGAGATTCCCGTGTCGGTAGGACATGACGCATCGAACACCACTCGGACCGGTGTAGTAGGGGAGTCGCGGGTTACTGCGTGATGAGGTAAAAAATTAATGGGCCATCATAATTTTTATTTAATTTAATCATATGACCTTCCCTTTCAAAGTCACGCATAAAGTCAATATATTTTTGTTTAAAATTAGGATCTCGTTTGAACTTTGACTCTAATCCCATAAAACGTTTATACGCTACGTTTCTCGAATTCCCCAAGTTATTTGGCGGGGAATTTAGGGGAAGCTCCACTACAAAGTTACCATCAGAAGTGCGTTGGTGAGTATTTTTATATACTTCTTCGCATATGGTATCATCATGTGGTAACTGGCAACAATATGTAGGGTCTTCGTAACAATTTTCAATTTCCCAAAATTTTTTTAATTGGTTATTGAGTGTCAAATTACATCTAGTTTGAGTTTGTTTTTTTGAGATACGGTCCCGATACTACCCAGCCGAGTCGCGTTCTTTGCAAAATAGGTAGGCCTTCACCTAACCGGTGTTGGCCTATACATAACAATGTATAAAATTGTTCAGCCCCTAAAATCATATCAATTTCACCCCCAGAATAGAACTGTTCGTCGGCTAATTTAAATCGTTGAGGGATGTAAATGCATTCTTTAGGTATTTGAGCTGTCAAGTGGCAAATATTTTTAACAATAAAACAAGATATATTTGTCATAAATAATTCGTCAAATTTAGATTGGAGTGTCACGTTGCATCGGTGAGTTATTTGTGATTTACTATTATTAAAACCCATGACCTCCATATTATAATCAATTTTTTCTAGGTTGAGTTTACTAAATGCAGCCTCTGTAATAAAATTGGATTGCGATCCAGAATCGAGCAATGCACGTAGCATAACTGGCTGTTTCTCGGAATTATAGATAAGTACCTGCGCGGTGGACAAAAGAACAGACGACGGCGCGGAATGCATGTCCGAGCCTATCTCGCTACCTGCGGCGCTGTTGTTACGCTCTATAGGTACTATCTGTGGGTGCGAAGTTAGTGTCGAGTTAACGACTTGGTTAACTGATGTTTGTGTAATATTATTTTGATTATTTGATTGAGTCTGAGTAGGTAAACTAGTGGATTTTGTAGTGAAATTCGGAGAAATCGGTTCAGTAGTCGGTGTAAAAATCGTACTCGGTCGGATTTGTGGTTCTGATTGATATTGCGATTTGTTTATATGCAGTAAAGAATGATGTTTTTTATTACAGGTGCGGCAAACAGATGCTCGGCAATTCGGCAATAAATGATTTGACCCTAAGCAATTTAAACAAAGACGTAATCTAGTTACGGTTCGAATGCGAGAAGCGGGCTCTTGGGATAAAAATTTTGGACACTGATTTATGTAATGTTTTTGAGTACAAAGTGGGCACTGGATAGGATTACGTGTGGATCCTACCTTATTACTGGAGTCTGCGGACGTGGTTACCAGGGCCTTACGCGCGGAGCCGGAGTGGTGACTAGCCAGCTCAGCCGAACCTGTCGTCTCCAGGAGGTCGGCACGCGTCCGCAGAAATGACTTGAACTCCTGTAATGAAGGCAATTTTCTCTTCCCACTTCGTTTGTAAATTTTTATCTAATTTGGCTGTCATAAAATAAATTATTAATATATCCCAGTTTTCGGTGAGCACATTAAGAGAGTTTAAAGTTCTCATGTGCTTCGTGATGTTATCTAACAACCCTCGCAACCCAGAAGGGGTTGGAGGCACAGGGTCAATATTAAACAGAGCTCGTAAGTGATTAAACACTAACAATCGCGGGTTATTATAACGCTCGCACAATAATTGCCACGCTAAGTTGTAACTCTCATCTGAATATTCGAGTGAGCTAATAACCTCTAATGCACTGCCTTGCAAACTACTGCGTAAATATTTGTATTTTATTATTGGTTTTAACGTACTGTGATTGATAAGGGCGTCGAAGGTATCTCGGAACTCCAGCCACTGTTTCACATCACCATTAAATGTAGGTAAACTAATTTCGGGTAATTTTATGCACTCACTGGTACTGCACGTGGATGTCGCATCGCGCACTGGAGTGGACTGCGCCGGCGCAAGCAAAGATGCGTTTGCGGCAGCTGTTGCGTGCTGGCTAAGAATTACCTTTGCCCTAGCTAGGGAGGAATAATATGAAAGATCGAACTGTTCTCGCTCTATTAATTGTTTCTCGACGTTACTGCATACCAGTTCTATTTTGTCTTGTATTTCCTGGAATTCGGAAAATACCTGCGGTAGGTTATCTACTCGCAGATTTATATCCATTAAATTTTCAGCGGTTACATTTTCACTTTCGATAGAATTTAAATATTTAGTAAAATAAGTTAATTTTCGTTTCACTATGCCTCGCTTTATTTTTAGGTTTTTTAGCTCGGCATTTTCTAATTTTGGTTGATCGACTACTGTATTAGTATCACTGTCGGAATTATCAGACATTTTAATTTTAAATTAATATATGTGCACAAAGAGAGCAAGAGGGATGTATTTTTAGGATTAGGGTAGGATTGCCAGCCCACTTGCCTTGCTTTTTGATGCGTTTGTCTTTTCTCGCCTCGGCGCCTTCGTCGTTCGGTGGAGTGAGCCTCTACCCTGTCGTGCCAGGGCCAACTCGTCGAAATTCGGTGAAAATATCGCCAGAAGAAGTCGGTTTGCCAGCGTCGGTGTCGCTGCCGGTGTGTGTCGGTGTTTCGAGCTCCAAATTTCGATGTAGCGTCGGTGTCGCTGCTGATTGGAGCCAAAAGAAAATTGAGGGATTGCGATGATGCAGTCAAATTCGGTGTAGCGGCCTCGTTCTTGCTGCTACGTCGATAGTTCCACGTGTCCACGTGGCTCGGTGTCCACCTCCAAATTTGTAGATCGGGCGTTTCAAGGAAGGGAAGATTCGTTCCCTGTTCCTGTCGTTGCTACTTTGTGAAAAAATATGTAGAAATGGAACTTCAGCACCTGATTTTCCAGCGCTGGTAGTGTAGTCTACACGTGGTCGATGGCGGGTCACGGAACGGAGTTTCTTCTGTCGCGCTTTCAGCCAGGTCAAACGCACGCGGAGAGCTGTCCAGTTTCTTCTTTTTTTCAAATTTCTTGAAATATTTTTCAGTTTCTTCAATTTTTCGTCGGGGTCACCAAATGTTAAGACCCAAACTACGCTTTGATGGTGGACTTGTGGGACAATGAAAGAGTTGACTGCGATCCGTATCGAGTGGTGTATTGATGCAAATAAAAAGGGTTCACAAAGAGTTATGGCCGTATTTATAGGCAGACATTAGCGCCCTCTAATTAACTAATATTATCCTTAGTAACTAGTATTGGCGCTAGCGCCATCTATTCGATAGGTGTTGAATTTATTAGTATGCTAATATAAGCCTGCTCATATAGAGATTTACAATGGTCTTGCTACATCATCGAGAAATCTAGTTACATAGTTTTTGCTAGATAAACTAGATGTCGCTTTACATAGTTTATGCTAAATAGACTAGGTGTCGCTACGAGAAATATAAGTGTTACTTGCAGTAACACTTACTTTAACTTAATATAAACTTACTTATCCTTATATTTTATATTCCTTACTAATTAAATGTTATTAAAATTAAAATCACGTATTAACTAACATTATAGTGTCATTTTTTTATTCCCTTCTCGAATGAGTATAAATGGATCACCGATGAATGAGTTATTTAACCTGGTATAAAAAAAAATACTGTTTTAAAAATTTATACAACTTATATGTTTTACCTACAATTTTCAGGGGAGGACCCCAGATACTGAGTGCTACATTTGTTTTGTTACACCTGTGTACAGGGTTATTTTTGGACCCCCCCCCCCCCAAAACTTCACAGTGGCTGCTACTCATGAAACTGAGCAACTTTCCCCAATAACCAATGGTCAGTTCTCAAAACAATTTTGGGCATTTCCATACAAAGTAGGCCGATCACGTGATCAAATTGGTATGAAAGGTCCAAATTTTTTTCGTGAATTGAATTTTCGTTCGTTCTTAGGAAATGTAATTTAGTTTCATGAATAGAAACCACTAGTGTCGATTCGGTGTTTACGATTAAACTTCTTCCTCCTGTCCTTATCTTTTCGATATAGAAAGAAAAAGACAGAACACTTAAGTTTAATCCTGACAAATAAGTTTAATTGTGAAAACCGAATCGACACCATTGTCAAGTTTTGGTGGAGCGTCCAAAATAACACTTTCAAATGCACTTTTTTAACACCCTGTATAGTTGCAAACAAAGGAAAATGTAGTGAAGGGATCGAAAAAAATACATGTTCAAATAATATATGTATGTGTATTTTGATCACAATAACTTCTACCGATTACAATAAAATCAAATAAAAATTTGCCAAATCATTTTCTGTATGGTATGTCACTAATCTTTCTTCGGTCCCCTGTATGGGTGGCGTTTTCTGTAAAATTAAAATTAATCTACTTAATACCTCCAAGTATCAATTTACATACTACATATTTTGATACTCTGTGGCTTCGTAACTCTAAAACAGGTGGATCGATTTCAATGTGGTTTTTTTACACCTGAAATCAGGTTTTGTCGCGGTGGTCCTTAGCTACATGTTTGCTGAATATTAGTTTAGCCGTTTTCGAATCATTCAACTTTTGGTATTTGTTAAATAAAATTTTGTATTTTTTTATTATGTAGGAAAGCTCTTGTAAAATAGATGTAGGAAAAGTAAACCTATGATCCTCTTACATCTCAACCAATAGCATATGAAATGTTATACAAAGTTCTTCAAAGTTGATGTTTTAGCTGTCTCCGACACTCCATAACAGTCGGCTGAAAGATTTACACCACTTGTGTCTATTTCTAACATGTAGAAATGTACTTTAATAATATAAGGTGCTACTTTATTAGTGCCCGATATTTTAGTCAGTGCTTCTACTCCTGATTCTGATAAACTTTCCCCAAGAAACCCATAGTCAAATCGAAAAAAAATTTTTGGACTCTTCATAGAAATCGATCAGCCGAGCGGCCAAATTAGTATGAAGAGCCCAACAATTTTTTTACGATTTGACTATGGGTTCCTTGGGGAAAGTTGATCAGAACCAGGAGCAGGAGCACTGACCAAAATATCGGGCACTAATAAAGTAGCACCTTATATTATTTTAGTATTCTTTGGTCCCAGCGTAAAGTGGACTCATGACATATATGAATGATAGTTCCATTCCTGGTTGTACCAGATTTAACAACGAATTCCAGGTTAACTGACTGAAAACAGTCATGGCCTGGATGGGTTTGACTGTTAGTGGCATTTATCTCGAACATTTCGTGCTTCGCATGGGACGTTAAGCCGTTGGTGCCGGCTGCTATCACTAAATGGCAGTCTTTAATACGTCTTAGGCCTTGTAGGTGGCTTGAAAACTTCTGATATTGGGATTGTTCACTAGCCCCACAACCTCCACCAATCCGGACTTTATTTACGGGTACCATTCGATTGTTTCTGCTTGAGTAGCATTTTTGTTTGTTTAACATTTCAGTATACCAACAATTAAGCAAGGAAACCCTTGGGGGAGGCCTTCGTCCAGCAGTAGACGTCTTTTGGCTGATGATGATACAAGTATAGAAAACTAGTCAAAAATACTAACGCGGGAATCGTGAGTGTGTAGATGCCAAATTTGGTGTTCACGTCTTCTAGTTGGAAGATGGACTGCACATACTCCTTATCAGCAGGCACCGCTGGAGTCTCGAACACCAAATTCATTATGTAGTCCTCGACACAGCTGTTGGAATAACGTCAGGGTGAAGTTGTAATGGCTTAGTAATTTGGGTTCCGGTGCATATCTGCGGAAGTCTGGGGAGACGAAGCTCTTTTGATGCGAAGATTGGTAGGTATACGTATAAAGGTTGCAGAAAAAAGGATGGGCTTATAGTTTTTTTGAGTAATTTTGTGCTCTCCCCTTATACGTCGAATAAAATCAGCTGAAAAGGCTGATTTCCACAACCAGGTGAAACTGCGACCATTTTGCTTGAGTGGCCGCCATCACAGCAGCCAGCTGAATTAGGGCAACAATTAAGTCCAATAGCTCCCACAGATTGCTGGACGACTACCTAGAGTCTGATTTGAAAACAGGAAAAGTGTGAGTCTGACTCAACGTTTCAAAGTTTCAACTTAATCAGTGCATTAGATTTGGAGCAAATTGACTGTAACATTCGGAGAGACAGACAGATGATCCCATAAGGGTTATTTTTTTCCTTTTGAAGTGCGAAACCCTAAAAACGCAGGAGCTAGGTACTGTGACTCCTGCCACTTCTCTGGGGAATTCCTTTAGGGAGTTAATACAGTACTCACTAAGCGCAAGGTGTGTAAGGCACCATCTTATCAATCCTGTTCGGTCGGAGAGGCTCCACGAAGGGATCCGCTACTAGTTTGGTCGTCGCCGGCGGTGGAGGCATCCTCTTATCGCGGGCCTTGGGGGTCGGAGCCGGGGGCTGGGTGGAAAGAATCAAGTAATGAAGGAAAGTGAGGGCACACCGTGGACACACTAACAAACTATCGCGTTAAACTACATAAAAATGAAGTTTTTGCCTGCATTTACGCAGGCCTGCCTGCATTTAAACGTGCATGTTGCGTTGTTTGCATTAACGAACAGGTGAACGAGGGGTGAGGTTGCCTTTAGTTGCCTTGAGAAAAATTCTAATAAATGTATCTACTGAGGCACAAATCTGTTTAATGCACACGCACCATACTAAGGTGCACACGTACCTGTAACATCTTTTCAAAATTAGATCCACATTGTGAAATATCTTGGAATGTTATCCTTAAAAGTCCGAAGGCCTCCAGAGAAACCACTTAATCACATGTATAGATTCGTACCTTGACAGCGCCGTACGCAACCTCAATCAGCGTCTTGACCTCAGCTTCGAGGATCCTGAGGAACTTGGACACGTTCCATTTGGTCACTTCCTTGTGGTTCCCGAGCAGAGACAATAGCGGGGTGCAGTCGCATCGCGCCAGTCTAACAGATAAAATTAACTATACAGTATATAGCAATACTTTTTGTTATCAGCCCTCTAACACATGTGAAGTTGTAAAGGCTCAACGGATAACAGTAAACAGTCATTTCGTAAAAAAAAAGAGATAGTACTTAATATTTCTTGTTCCACCAACGATGCATACCTCACAAGTTCGTCGATGCCCCTCAAAACCTTAAAAATTGTAGCGTCAGCAGCATCGTTCATGGCCTGTTTCGACCCGGTCCGCTCTCTAAACTGCGCCAATTCTGCCGTCATCTTCTCTATGCGTTTGTCCTGTCTCTCCTCGCGGGCTTCGTTGAAGTCTCTTTGGTCCACTGGAAGATACGATAATTTTCTCGAATCAACTTCAGTAATTTTTTGGGAATGAACTGGTGTTATTTGTACCTACACATAAAAAATCGAAATCAGAAATGTATATGTTGTCCATTGTTACTATTACCCTATACTTCTTGTATGTACGTAGTGCTGGTGCTAAATACATTATTTGCAATGCCGAAATATTTCAGTGGTGCTTGAATATTTATAATAAGTTTCTAATTCTGCAGTAAATCACCACAGGGTGATTCATGATAGTAAGAGATGGCCAAATGGGCGCAGGTAGAAATAAATATTGCCGGAACGGGATCATTGCCATACGTCAAAAAAATCTTACAAATAGTCTGCCTCAAGACTTCAAGCTCCCGTCTCATGATGATGGACTCCTGCAGGACTTCACAGAGTAGCACGAATACGGAGAAGTTCTCTATCTCGCGAGATTTGAATTGGCTGATCAGTTCGGCTACTTTGCTGGTGCCAGCATACGCCTGAAAGCAAGCTGAGATTGAGGAGCCTCTAGTTTAGTAGATTTCTGAGAAATAGGTAATTCTGTCAGCTCATATTAACCCAGTCCTTGGTTCCAGTTCAGAGACATTAGCCCAACGTCTCAAACATTGTCTTCTGAACATCAGATATCTGATATTTTACATCCTAAAGTTTTATTTTTTTAGCCAATTTTATTTTGAGTTGCTAGCTTTCCGAAATCACCGAGCACGTTCTTCAAAGATTAATGATTATTATCGACCTCGTGGGCGTCCTTCTCGCGCCTTGTTTCTCCCTTCCCCCTCCCTATTCTTTCAGCTTTCTCCCATAAGTGGCTGATGTCTTCTCCTTCTTGCCTATCAATCTCAAACTTCTCCCACCTTCCCCTGATGTAGAGTGTGCGCAACATTAATGGTGTTACTTACAAATATTGCATCTAATAATGCGTCGTGTCTGGCTATCTCCTGCTCGCATCTCTGTATCTCCTCCTGTCTCTTGATCTCCTCCTTTTCATCAGCCTCGCAAACCCTGCGGGAGCCCTTCACTCGAAGGAACTCCTCGAGTTTGGCGAGGTGATTCAGCTCGCCTTCGTAAGATTGCATTTCCTGAAAAAAATCGTGTAGTAAGGAAAGAGCTGGACATTTTAGTTCTAAACTTATTTAAAGAAATTTGTTTTTGCATATCTTTTTTAGGCTATCTGGATACGTACTCGTGTGCTATCGTTTTTTGTTTTATCTGCGAGCACTAGTTGTTTAGAAGAACCGGCTTGAGCGACAAGACTGTAAAAATTATATAAAATCGTATCGCCATATTAACGCTTTAAGTGGAATTAAGAGTAGAGAATAAAAAGTCAAGCATGGTCAAAAAAAATAAAGTTCATATTTTTTAGATATTTACTCTGTGTATAGCACGGTCGTTTACACAATATAATTAGTGTAACATACATGAGATTAGATATTGGTATTATTGGAATCTGAAATTCTCTAAATACTTTCCGACATTCAAACGGCCGAGACTATTTATTCATCATCATCACTTTTAAACTGTTGTAACTATACTTACGGAGATATCCCTATTCAGCTGATACAGTCCCTTCCACTTCAGCGCCTCCAACTTGCGGCAGCACTCATCCCGCTCCGCGAAGGCCACTGAAGCAATCTCGAAGATGTCCATCAGGTACTCCTTGCCTTTCACCAGCTTACCGATGGTGCGGTTCCATTGGATGTTGAAGCCGTTTCTGGGAAATTATTTTATCATTATGGGTCAGATGCATTGGCCTACATACACCTGATCATGTGTGATGCTAAGAGCAACATCAGGCAACCGCCGTCAAGCCCTAGAGTGGACGAGTTGGGAAGTGGACGAGTTGGAAGTGGACGAGTTAGGAAGTGGACGACTTAGGAAGTGGACGACCCAATCCGCGATCGGTTAAAATTCTGACACACGATAACAAGAAGACTTATATGATAGTCTATGATAAGACAGGTTATCGAGAGATGGCCACGGACTGAAAGATGTAGCGCTGGAAAGCTCTTTGCTCAAAGTTACAAAAAGCGACTAGATATAATATCTAAGCTTGTACGCTAAGGAACTCCCTTTTTCTCGTGGTCTCGTGGTTTCTTGTGGTGGACAGAGTCACAATTTAACCACTTTAACTTTTGGTACCGTTACCTCTCAACAAGCAGCCGATGTATCTCCTCCCTCACTCTCTTGTTGTCTGCGTTGACCACGCAGAATCTCTTAGTGGCCAGGTCAAGACGGTTCTCCATGCGACGAAGACGATTGTGGGCGTTTTCAATTATACCCAGCTCCTGAGGAATTTTGATGGAATTTTGACTGTGGTATCTTGGAACGGATGGTCCAATTAATTGTAGTTAGGTACTGGGTAATCCCAAAGATATCGATCTCCCTAAGGGCGGTTTTATTGTCATGCGGATTTCTGCCCGCATGTGTGCCGCCCGCAACCTATCGTTTCAGTACATTTTGTAGGGCCCTTTTATTGTCATGCGTGTCACACGTATGCGGGTCGCTTTGGAAACGCCGCACGCATGCAGGCACAATAAAAGCGCCCTAAGGATCGTGCAAGAGACAAATAATAAATAAATACAAAAGTAGGTCTGTTTTTTCGATCTTAATCCAGCAAAAAAGACATGACGTGTGAGATTTAACCTGTCGTTTCTCCATCTAGTCTTTTTCTTTTACCTTTAATTTTTGCTCTGAAGTGGAGAAGGTATCGGTTTTTATTTTTTAAAATGAACTAAACTGAAACGGGTCAAGTAATTTGGTTTCCTAATGGTTGAAATTGGTTGGTTCATTCCCCCTAGACTTTACTAGAACTCTTAATAATTTTAGGAAGATTCAAAACAAAAAGAAACACAAACAACTTTTAAAAACATACAATCGTATTTATGATAGTTATCAAGCAATCAAATTTTAAGTTAATTTCGAAAATTTAAAAAAAACATGATAGCACAGCTAAATAGTGCCACACGATATAAGAAGAAAATGGTCAATTCAAATCATTACATCGGCCTCGGTCGGCACTTTCTTCATCAGTTCCACCAGCTGCTTCTGCGCAAGGTAGTTCAGGCAGTCCAGCTCAGCCTGTTGGGCCTTTTCATCGCGTAGCTCGGACTCCAAGTGCTCGTACTCCACGATGGATTTGCAGGTCCCATGCTTGACTTGGGCGTCACGGATAGCGTGCTGGCCTTTACGAGCGAGCTAGTAGTAGGAGACGAAAGGATTTAAGTAATTTACAAATTCTACAAACTGGTATGAATAATGCTCAATTTATTGCAATTCAAAGTCGTAGAAACAAAAGTTGTACAGTATGACGAGTAGAAGCCCCAGTTAACGTGTCTTGAAGGCAATTTTTTATCAAATGACTCCAAAAACTAAGTTTGTAAGATGTCTTTTACGTTGCGAGTATCTATTTTCGTAGCCGTTAACTAATTTATGTTTTTAATGCATGGAGATATAAGAGCCAGTTTCTATTGGAATTGAGCAATCCTGGTAAGCTCACATCTATCTTCGACATCATCGTCACATAAAATGAGGAGAGGCATAGCAAGGGCCTCACTAGTTACGAGTAAAAACTTATCTCTTTTCCTAGATTATTTTATTAACGATCTATTTAAATAAGTTGTTATGTCAGCAATAACAATCTTCTATTCTTTAAATTAACCTTCTTAATAATGTTCCATATATCAATAATAATATCAGGGAAAATACTAACATTAATACAAAGCAGCGTCTCCTTCAACTCGTGCGCAAGTATTCCGAGCTGTTTCTCCTGCGGCGCGAGCTGTGGGATGCCGCCCGATCGCTTCTCGATGCTGCACATCGGGGCCAGTTTCTGGAACTGTGGAGGGGTGAGGAGGGGTGAGAAGGGGCATTTAGGAAGTTTATCTGAACTGTTGAGGGCAAGAAGGGGTGATGGGAGGCATTAGGGACGTTTCAACTGGACTGTGGAGGGGTGAGAAAGGGTGAGGGGAGGCATAAGGGAAGTTCTATCTGGACTGTGGATTATCGAAAAGGGGTGAGAGGAGGTATAAAAGAAGCTCTATTCTATGGAGGGACAACGAGGGGTGAAGTGAGGCATAAAAGAAGGTTCTATCTAAGTATCTAATCGGCCAACATAAGCGCACTGCTGGATGTGATCGGCTCGTGTCCTGTACACGTCTTTTTTCTTGATCCCTCGCCAGTCTTTCCCAATCCAACAATGACAGTAACTGACTTGTTATCTAAAAATGGGGCAGCTGGGCTGGTCTACCTTCTGATTATTGCCCTGGTCTTAGTTGCCACTCTGTTAAAGAATAGATTATAACGAATGTTTCTTTATAACGAATTATAATGAATTTTCATTTCAATACAGGTGTTAAAAAAATGCGCTCAGCATTTTAGAGGGTTACTCAGAATCAAGTATGAATATAGGAAACATATTGAAAAAATCCGTTCTGATAGTGGCCGCTTAAAATTTCAAACGCATTTTTTTCAACAACCTATAAACAGAAACCAAAAACAAGCGGTCTATAGACATAGAATAGACCACACAAATAACAGATTCATTACAGAAATGTTTTTCCTGCATGGGACTCGAACCTACGACCCTCAGATCAGAGTTCAGGAGCGCTAACCACTGAGCCACCGAGTCAGTCACTGAGTAAAGGACTATCTTTCCGGCGCAGTCGGAAAATTTGTTTATTTTCTTATGTGTAGGTAGTTTATTTAGGTTTAAGTACCTAGATACAAAAAATTTAATTACCATCCGCTGAACATTGCTCAGTTCTGCTTCTGGGTCTACCGTTTTCTGTTCTATTTGTACAGGCATTTTGCTGATAAATCCTGTTTCTTTGACAACAAATAAATCGATAAAAACACTAAGTAAATACAAGGAAGCGATCGAAAAAATATCACTGACACTGATTGTTAGTGTACAGCTCAAGATTTTTGATTTGATGATTCTTCTTTTTTGAAAGAGATTGACATAAAAGCAAACTTCTTTAAATTCTTCGAAGAGATGTAGATAGAAAGTAATAAAAAGGTTTAAGCAAGTTGTTACGTTAAAGGTATACAACTTTTTTTGTATCAAAATAGGAATTATTAAGGGTAAACCGATACTATATAAATTTATTGGGGGCAAACGCAATACAGAACAATGATAAGTTGATAAGTCTATGAATCATTATTTACTAGGCCAGCGTATGGTCGCTTGTTGCTGTATTAAAAAAAACGAATACTAAATAAAGAAACTGTTATTATTAAAAAAAAAACCATTATGTATTTTTTTATATGATTAGTTAAAATTAATCCCTAAACATTTTAAACTGCCTGACTTTGTAGGAAAATATATATCCTCAGTAAAGTTTGTCTCCCTTCATGTCTCATTTATCATTTATTTGGAAAAATAATTAAAAGAAATAAAATTCATCATTTATTTAATAATTACACAAACGAATCTATTTAAAATAAGTTGCTAGTCATTTTTAGATCTTATCCTTTATGTTATTAAGTACATTTTTCAAGGTTTTATGAGATGTGCTTAAAAGTACATTTGCAATTAACTAAAATAGTTGTAGTTATTATGTAAGGATGAATACAATAATTGTCTTTTATTTTAAAATGAAACGAATACAGCCAGGTTGTAAAAAAGTATTTTAAAAATTTTAAGCTGTTTACTTACTTATGACTTATGAGTAAAACGGGTGCTACACGGTCGCCAACAAGCACCCCAACCAAGGTGACATCCGTTGTTTCCAACCGTGTAGACAATGAAAGGTCACCAACCACGATCTACACGGTTGGAAACAACGAATGTCACCTTGGTTGGGGGGCTTGTTGGCGACCGTGTCCCGCCTTAAGGTTACTTGTAGACATTGAGGTTTACTTAGACTTGTGGAAACTATTTAAAGAACCTCATCTACTCATGAAACTGAACAACATTGTTAAAGGAACTTGGACTCAAAGCAAAACATTCGATTTCTCTAATTGATCAGTTCGTTAAAACACGAGAAGTCCAATTCCTTTTTTTTGCGAATCGGCTATCAGATCCTAGGGAAAAGACCTAGGGAATCGACTAGGGAATCTAGGGAAGATCCTAGGGAATCGACTATCAGATCCTAGGGAAAAGTTGCACAGCTTCATGAGTAGTGGAAGCCAGTTAAATGTATTTCAGCCGTTCTGGAATTTCCTTATTATATTCTTCATATTCTTGTGTAGAATCTGAAGCAGTCGTTAAAATTTTAAACGCACTTTTTGACACTACTTAGTTTAATATTAAATAAGGGTTTAATGGCCATAATGCACTTTAAAAGAGTAAAAGTATTTTCAATACAGATAAAGTAGGTTCTCTTACACTTTTATATTGTTTTTCAAACGTTTTTAACTGAATTTCCAAAGTGGCTAATCACTGGTTTGGTTAGCTCTAACTGCATATTCATCCGTATCCCAGTGGTTAGCAATGCAACCGTTAAAAATAAAAATATAGGTAAAACTAAGGAATGACTAAGAAATATAACTCGTCACTTTATAAAAAAAAAAGATTCCAACATCACTCAACTACGAAGCGAGTTTTTCAAAAATATAATCATAATTAATATCACTAATAAAAAAAAACCTGACTGCATAAAATGTGTGTTGAACTGGAATCAAGGGGCATATTTTGATACCTACGTCGGATCTATAATTCCTCAAGCCGTTTTACCTACAGGCGGTAACAATGAATTGACAGGACATACATACATACATACATAAAATACATTAAAGTTGAAAAACATTACCACCATTATCGTGTAATACATTGAGCAGTCGGTCTGTGCAGTTCAAAGATTTTTTCCTAAGATTGCATTGGTTATTTCATGTTATTTTTTATCTATTTCCGACTACCATACAAAAAAGTCGGTTTACGGTTTCTCTCAAAGGTTTCTCAGATAATAGCAAATATTCAAAGTTTTTTTAGGGAAATTTGTATTTATTAGTTACTAGTAAAATGGTGAAACAAATCTGGGCTTGAGTGGAGTATGACATTCCCAAAATATGGGAAGAGATCCATATGACTCAGCAGTGGTATTTATACAGCAGGAACGAAGAATACATTTGGTTAGCTTACTACGATTGATATTAATTCTTTTTTTTTAACAAATTCAGCACGTAAGCTTAAAAAAAAACTTTGTAAAATAAATTTTGTTGTACTGACTAGCTTCGCAGTTAAGACATGTTTTCTTTTTTAAGTGTTTGTGCTTCTGTTTTAAAACGAGTTTTTTAAGTTATACAGCTTTTTACACACATTTATGAGACCTATCTTGTGTTTAATTGCACTTCTGTCATTGTTAGGTACCTCAAATTAAAAAAGTTGAGAATATATAGCATTAAAAAGTTAAGAAATTAAAAAATATATAATGTATATTTTATGGTGCTCAACATTTACTTTCACATAAAATAATTAATTCAGTCTTAAAAATAAATTATTATAAGTACACAAATCAAGCAAATAATGTATTTTTTATTTAATTCTACATGTTTATTTCATTAGGTACACATAGGTGTTAGGTTTAAATTATTACTATGTACCTCTTTTATTTTATAATCCACTGTGCCAATGTTTACAAATCAAAGTAACTTGACAAAGGCTATGTATCGACGTATCGATAAACATTTTGACGAACCAATACAAATGGGCATTACTATAGTTCATATTGTCCGCTTAAGGCGCTGTCTCACTGATGTGCACGCTATGCACGCTCACGCTACGCACGCATGTGTCCTTTGCTTGGCTTTTTATTGTAATGTAGGTATCACTCGCGTGTAAAATGTCCGAGGTTTGCAGTGGACATTATTACATAGATGTTTATACAAAGCGAAGCTAAGGAGCTCTACACACTAATCGTGGTCGAAGCAGGCAGAGTAAGTAACTGGTAATTGTTTAAATGTATAAAATAATGCACATCAAAAATGGTGCGCCTTCCGTCAGGGAACAAAAATACTTCTCCCGGGAACTTAAAAAAAGGTGTTTTTTTTTTTTTTTTTATGGCAGAGGTGGCAAACGAGCAGACGGATCACCTGATGGTAAGCGATTACCGCCGCCCATAGACACCCCCGCAACACCAGAGGAGTCACAAGTGCGTTGCCGGCCTTTGATTTGGGAGTACGCTCTTTTCTTGAAGGTTTGAATGTCGTATCGGTCCGGAAATACCGCAGGCGACAATTCATTCCACAGTTTGGTTGTGCGAGGCAGAAAGTTTCTAGTGAAACGCACAGTTGTGGACTGCCAACCATCTATGTGATGGGGATGAATATGTTGTCGCGTAGAACTATGGCGGAAAGAGGCGGCAGGGATCAATCCGAACAATTCCTCGGAGCACTCCCCATTGTACATGCGATAGAGAATGCAGAGCGAGGCTACATCTCTACGCAGCGCCAGGGAGTCAAGCCGATCTGAAATATCCTGGCAGTCGACGATTCGAGTTGCCCTTCGTTGAATGCGGTCCAGAGGGAGAAGCTGGTACTGGGGTGCCCCTGCCCAGAGATGAGAACAGTATTCCATATGAGGCCGAACCTGCGCCTTATAAAGTTGCAGGCGATGCGCCGCAGTGAAATACCGTCTCGATCTATTGAGCACACCAAGCTTCTTCGAGGCTAATTTAGCCTTACCCTCTAGATGGCCACGGAACTGGACTTTACTCGATATGTCGACACCAAGAATTCCGATACTAGCTAAGGCATTTAGGGGAGTGTCCTCAAAACGAGGTGATACGACAAATGGCATTTTCTTGGCAGTGAACGCGCAAACTTGTGTCTTAGTGGGGTTAAATTGGACCAAATTAAGTCGACCCCATTCTGAGACTTTCTTTAAAGAGGCTTCAATTTCCGATTTTTCCAATTTTTATTTTATTATACTTTATCATGCGCCTTAATAAAAAAGACTTCCCATACAAAGTTGTTATGAATAAAATGTCTAAATAAGAGAATTTAATTTCTGTAGGGAAATTTGTTTAGAATAGAACCGTTTAAGTCTCCGGGTGAAGCCTTCTAACACTCTGTATAAAAATAACGGCGCACTTCGACGCGTTCAGAGTGCGGGACGGAATTCTAAGTCAACCGATAAAGCGTGACCATGCGCACCAGTAGGACAGCGCCTTAAGAACGCGAAAGCAAGATACAGACCTACGATATGTTAGAAATCTTTATCGTTGTCTTTTTTTAATGAACTTATATGAGGGGACGAGTTATTTTGTATTATTTTTGTATTTTTTAACTGTAACTTAAACTGACTGATTCGAACACGACTTTAAAGTCAAGGCACGTTAAGGCCAGGTACTTCGTATTAAGGCACAGTTTAAACTTTAATTGTACATAAAACATTGCAAATAATTTTCATATTATTATTTATTATAATTATTATCTATTCTACCATGATATTAAATTCAAAATTCGATTTCTATAAAATATTCGAAAATAATACAATACTAATAATCGTTTTCGTTTTATACCACAAACGATTTTCGTTTATGATTCCATTGAAGCTGTAACATAACAGGACAGGTGACAACTGTAATATGGGTCGTCATCCCCTTAACTGGTTTCGAAATTCAGAAAAAAACGATAACAAATGTCATAGCTCAAAATAAAATTGGTGCTTATCGCTCTAAAAAGAGTAAGAAATCACTATCATATTCATTTTGAAAATAATTAATTAAGTCAAAATATTTTCGATGCCAAATTGCTCATTATTTAGCCATTTTAAATTGAATGAATTTGTCGACCATTAACTTATGTGCTCAATACATTTTTACTGCATTTTTCTTACATTCATCTGTATGAGTACAGATAAGTAAGTACCGATTTTATTTACAACCATAAAAGTCCGTTACCGTTTTCTCACAAAATTTTATAACCAATTTAAGGGTAGTGTCGACGCAACGTTAGTTTTATATGGCTATGGCTGCATTTCTAATTATTTCTTATATATTTATTTGCAGATTTATTATAACGTTTAATAAGTGCACCATGTACTCACTGTTACGTGAAACAAACTTATGCTAAAATATACAGAATGCTTGAAAAAATGTTTTGTTTGTGTTCCTTGTAAATTCATGTGAGAAGTAACAATTTTTGAAATATTTATTTATATTAAAGTTTTATGACGCTTGAATTATACTATAAAAGATATAAAAAAAAATTTTCTAGCATTCTGTATATAATATAATGTTACTAAATACTTAATGTACATACCGCATGTATAAGTACACCAAATTAAATTAATTAATTAATGCATAATCTCGAACGACGGATTGTTAAAATAATATGTACAATGAAAAATAATAAAATTCATATAAAATAAATAAGTAGAACAATGGAAAGGTTAGTTTCAGATTATGGTTAAGTCAGTATGGAATGTTACGACTTCGATAGTTATTGAAAAATGATAGAAAAATGAGTTATATTTATAAACCTTACATATTTACCCAAAAATTATCGTCCATTTGTTATACGGATTGATTGTTGTTAGAATATTTGAAAAACAGAATTAAGTACTTTTGTAGGTTGAGTATTCTATTTATGTAGACTTTAAGCACAAGAAGTTTTTTTTACTTTAAGTAAAAAAGGGTGATTGTACTTTTGTCCAAAATTTTCTTCAGCTTAACGGGTAGGACACATCAGATGTCACTATCAGTGTGACAAAAAATTTTTGTCCTATGTACAATATACTTCAATTATTAAATGAAAGAATAAAATAAAATATGTAGTTTACTTTTTAATTCCCCAGTATGTTAATGTTCATTATCTGGTTCCAATATTCCATTAAAAACATAAGCTATAAATGAAATGGGTTTAATATTCGATTAATATCTACGAAAGAGTTATAATATGTATTTACAAAGTATAAAAACGGACATGTCATAAGGATGCAAGGTACTCTTGTAAAAGTGTAGTCCGTTTTTCATCTGCTGCACCACAATCCGCCCCTAACCTTCCAAATTTTAAGTCAGAATTATAAAAATTGAAACAGAAAAGAATGCCCAAAAATTATGTTATATAAAATTTCAATTATCGACACTAAAAATAAAACAAACGATCTAACTAAAACACTAAATATCACTGCTAAAGTATAAAAATCACACGGTTTAAAATACAAAATAAAAACGGAGCCCAAAACCGCGGCAACTGTGATCGCGTCCGTTAAAATCAAAATGGCGGCTGTCAGAGCACATAACCTAGAATTTTTGTACATTATGAACAGCAATGCTGAAAAGGTGATTGCATCGTATTGTTTTAACGTTACGAGATGTAAAAGGATTATTGCGGTGTCGCGTATGGCTTGTTGGCGCACCAAGAGTTCGGCACAGCAGATCATCGTTGAAAAAATCCAAGGATTCTGGCAGTCCTGGTAGGCGCGACAGGTTCTGGTAGTTTCCGCCGCTTCTCCTGGGTGATGAGCTTGTGCTTCATCTGTTCATCGATCAACTCTTGCATGTCCATCTGGAATCATGGTGACATTGTTATAGACTGAAACTTTCTTTGAATTACCTGGTCGTACTGATTTTCTTACACCATAAATCTATTCATAACTTTCGCAATATTACATTTATTTTTACGTCAGCTACCTACATGGACGACATTATCCAAGGAAGGTTATTTATTGAAAACAAAAGTACGAAATTTAATCGTGCACAAACCTGCCACTGCTCCAGTTGCTGGCCAAGATCGACCTTCTGGCGTACGGCTTCGTACAGTTGGCTGTTGGCCTGCATCAACTCTACCCTTGTCTTCGCCAGGGCCACCTGGAAATAGACAGTAAACGTCGTTAATAATAAACATTCAGGTAGTTTAAAGTTCTTAAAATACAGACTGATGATGATATGCGTGATCGTCCTACCATTAATTCTATGTTTTAGACTAAAACTAAAACTTTTAGTTCAACCGTTACTCACAAAATTCGCGAAGAAATGTTTTATTAAACTTCATGCCTCAACAACATTCACTCAGTGTTCTTATGACTCTTTCTCATCTTAGCAGAGATTTTCCTCCGGAAAGCTGCATCTCTTTTGTAATTGACATTATCGAACACTGTGTTACTGTTACCCTAAGAATAGCACTATTGGTGTACTCATTTCTTACCTCAGCGGCTTTCTTCCTCTCGATGGCTTCGTCTCTCTCCTGTCTGGCGCGCGCAACAGCCTCATCGTTCTGAAGGCTGCCATAGTTAGCGTCGTTGAGCAGTTTGTCTCGCTCTTCGGCCAGGGCTCTGAGTTCCACTTCGGCGACGGACAGCTGGAATAGAAAGAAGTAATTAAGTATTTTAAATATTGCAAATATAAAAGATATAAATTCGTTTATGAAGGATGAAATTATAAAACAATTTACTACAAAAATGTAAGTATCATTATCAATAAATTATATCAAACTTTTTTTTATAAGCCCGCTTCCATCCCCGACATTACCATCCATAACTTACCATAAGGTGATATGATTTCAAGGGCAGAACAATTATATTCAAGCTAGCATTTTTAAACAATCGACCGAATACAGTTGCACGACCCTAAATAATGAGACACGTTTCGCATTCACCAAACGTACTCGCTTAATTTCCATGAAAACAAACAATTCAAAATGACACGCATCCAAAATATTAATTTTGTGTGAAAATTTTAGTCATCTATGTCACTTTGTAATTTTACAAGTTCATGGATAATGGATATAAAAGCTGACCGTGGGAAATGGAGAAATTTTAAAAATTATAACTGCCTCCATTAGAAAGAGAAAAGATAAAGATAACGTGCCAGTGCTACTAAGTAGGTACGATATGATGCGTTCATTAAAAATAACGGAAAATATTACAGAAATCTTCAAATTAAGAATTGATTTGCTTTAGCGTAAATAATTCATAATAATTCATTCATAAAGAAATTAAACTCAAACTCAACATGTTTTTTATTTAAGTAGATGCTTTACACATTCTTTTAAATCGTCAATATTTTTTTCTACCTAGTACAAAGTCCCTACACGCGGGACTTGTACACTCAACGTTTCGGGAAGTGTTTGGGAAGCGAGAAGATTACAATTAAAAAGATCAAGATGAAGAAACAAATGATTTGAAAATAGCAGAATGGTTAGATAACAAACAACTATAAGCCACATCTCAAAAAGATAATACCAAAGCCCAAGAGGCTAAAGAAAGTCAGGAAGACAACGCGCAACGTGATTTGAAAACATTAAGAACGAGACAAAAATTTTGTTAAGCAGGTACATTACCAGTTACAGAATAGTTTTGGAGAGAAATTAGAAATGACATTTAAACAACAACATAAAAAAAGCAAGACACCAAGCCTTAATATTGATGTTTTTGAAAGCCATCCAAAAAGTGTTAAGATGAATGAGGTCAACTTTAAAGATAAATATGTGACTTTCTCTGATGCATAGGCTAGTTCACAAGTGTAAACAAAAACAAAGAATGTAATATAAAATTTAAACGAAACTTTTTACGCATCCTCATTAAGTTTTTAAATAATGAATAACGCAATGATTAGAGCATATTTCTCACATTGGAGCAGAGCGTGTTTTTGCAACTGATTCACAAATGTGAGGATAGCACGCGAAGCGATGAGTTGCTCCACTTTCTATGTTTTTTCCTTGACGTGTTATGCTTTGTTTTGCTAAGATTGTGATAATTTTCTTGGATCGGTGTGTAATTATATTAATTTCCTCATTCATTCTGTTTTGCCTCAAATTGCAATGTTTATCATTGCATTAAAAACGATATTATTGAATTTTCTTTCACAATTTACTTAATTATAAATACGGAATATTTAAATTCTTCTTCTTATCGTGTGGCACCGTTTAACAGTCTTATCCACACGGTATAGACGGCGGCTGCCTAGTGTAGCACTTAGCATCACCCGCGGTCACGTGTAGGGCATTTCAATATTCTTTGACAGTCAGGTTATAAAGAGGCACCTAATGAAAAGACACCTCTTACTCCAAAATATAACAAATCGTTTTTCAAGCTTTAGATGTAGCCAATTTTTAACCAACTTCAAAAAAAGGAGAAGGTTCTTAATTCGTCGGAATCTTTTTTTTTATGTATGTTCACCGATTACTCGAAGACGCCTGAACCGATTTGGAAAATTCTTTTTTTGTTTTAAAGGGTATACTTCACAGGTGGTCCTATATAAATTTTGTTGAACTCGATTAGCGGTTTTTGAGAAAATCAACAAAAACATAGCAAAATTGGAGTTGTTGCGATTGAAGTCGGTTGTTTTTAACGTATTCAGCGTGGTCAATTATAGATCAAATACAAATAATATCTTATTTATATTTAGGGCTTTGTCATTGAACTAAAAGTATACGTAATGCTTAGAAATAACTTTAGCCTTGGAGTCGATAACATTTTCGCTCCATTGTAATGCCAAGGTTGATACTTTCACTGGCGATCGATGGAATGGCTATTAAAGACGCTTAATTATGTACTTAAGTATTTATTTATACCTCTTGGTAGGTAATAATAACAAATTTCTGTTCGTCTTACTTCATAAATAAATACCTGATAAATCAGATAAATTTTATATTAGATTTATACACAGCTCAACTATCACTAAAGTTTTAAAATAATTAAACTGCTTTGTAACATAGTTTTGGGTTGGTTCTACATAATATATTATACAGGGTGTAACAAAATTGCTGTAGGACCCGTTAACTAGAGATTCTACTCATCGCACTGAACAACTTTTGTTCTACGAGTTTGCTCAAATCACAAAAAAAAAATTGTACATTTCATACAAATTGATCATCTGTTTTACCATTTTTGTATGGAGAGTCCAACATTTTTTTTTGTGATTTGAGCAAAGTCGTAGAGCAAAAGTTGTTCAGTACGATGAGTAGAATCTCCAGTTAACGGATTCTACACCAATTTTGTTACACCCTGTATACAATATTTTTTGATAAAAACCGACTTACAAACTCAATGTTCAAAGCTGCCCCCTCTCCGCTATTAAAACCCTGGTTGCATTCAAGCTATGTCTACAAGAATTATAATGACGGATTTTGAACAGAAAGCTTTTCTTTGTAAAATGGTTATCGGTTTAGAAAGAGAAAAGCCCATACAGCATACCCATAAAGGGATATTTCATTATTTCGCTGAACTTTGTCCTATGGTGATATAATAAGCCCTTAGCACTAAAACTATTTGCAAACTGCCTGACCCTTAACTAACCTTGGAAACTTGAATGGAAGGTTCTACTCATCATGAACATCGTGTTCTACTCAGAATGACTTTCCCCAAGAAACCCGTAAGAAATTCTATTTTTTTTATATTTATCTCATACAAATACAAAATACATTTAGGTGCGATAATGCCATTACCGATGTGAAGTAGATCAGGCTGTTTAAGTTTTCATGAGAGATTTTTTAAAGTAAATCTAAATGCCAGGATTGCGAATAATAATCCCGGGATTATCCATATTATAATAACAAATAGCACTACCCAATTCTGACCTCTGTTTATTACCATAGATAATATAATCAGAACTTTCACCTTGAAATCTGATTGAAATCTGATGAGCCACGATTATCAGAGCGAGAGTGAAGTCAAATCGATTAATTTTCATGGAATCGATCGATTTTGTGAAGATGACAATCGACATTATTGTTCATCGTTTGGACGTGAAAAAAGTTCATTGTCATCTTGACGATGATAAAGAATCGATTATATTGTAAGACTTTCATCTGTTTATTTATGACTGTTCTAACAATGAAGTCAATATACTTATTATGATATTTTCCTTAAACTTAGGAGCTTGAGTATGATAAAATATGACGGCCATGACTTTCATTAGACTAGAAATTGCGACAACTACATAATCATACGAACACCTTACTTATTTTATTATTTACAAGGATTTCTTTTAAAACAGAGCTTTATGTCTAGAGACTTATAACTAACAAAAAAACTTGAAACATCTGAAACTGACCATATTTTTTTAAAAATCCGAAATAAAACACACACTATCACTGGTACTGGGCCTCCCAACCAGACATCGCTACTGATACAGACTTATACAGGGTGAAGAAACAAAACCTCTCCTAGAAATTTAAATGGGGATTCTAATGAACAATGTTCTCTAAGGAACTAATACTTTTTACTTTGTTTTGAAAACAAATATTTCCTCGGGGTTTACATATTTTTAAAATCCGTTCTAATCCATAGCCAAGTTTATTGCTGCTGCAACTGTTTCTAATCATTATATAATATTCACTTGTGTATAGCTGGCGTTACTAGTAAAGTACTAAAGTGCTGAATACTTCAGTATCCAAGCTTCACCTTTAGCAAGCCGAGGTCATTGTCCTCATACGTCACGCGACCGTCTACGTCACGTAGAGTTCATACTGTAGTGTAGTACAAAAAGACAAGGTGTTAAAAGGTGAACTTGTATCATTCGTTGCCAGTTTAGGATAAGGTCGCCTCCAGAGAGCACTAGTGAATTTCCATATCATATGTCAGTATTTCCCAGTTAGTGATACGCGTATCCCCAGGGGTACGCAAAATATCTGTAAGGGGTACGGGTGACAATCTCGCAACGCAGTTACGCATAAAACAATCACCGAAATATACACCTTGCACCGTATTTGAATCCATCAAATACCTACTAACCACCGGACAAGCGCGGGGCGGCGCGCGATAACACACGGGGGCGAATTATCATTCCTGCTAAAAGGGGTACGCAAGTTTAAGCTCTTTCTGAAAGTGGTACGCACGCAAAACTAATTGGGAACCATCGCAATATGTAATACATTCAATACACTGCCTTTGCAGACTACGGCGGTCATTAGTTTAAAAACGATGATGCTAGTTTTATAAAAAACCTTATTTACCTAATTAGCCCATAAAAATAAGGATGAAATAAAGTTTTTTTTCTTTCTTTCATAACTATTTTAAGTTAATCTTCTTTATCTTTATCTTTAGTTAATAATAATATTTTGGTTTGAATGTCTTTGTAACCTAACAAAACTTCGTTAAATGTGAGAATCAAATTTAATGCATAGCCAAAATGCCACAACACTAAACTGGGCGGTGTTTCTGGCTGTTAAGATTTCAAGTTACCTTGTTTTCTTATA
This sequence comes from Coleophora deauratella, assembly GCA_958295455.1. Taxonomy (NCBI): domain Eukaryota; kingdom Metazoa; phylum Arthropoda; class Insecta; order Lepidoptera; family Coleophoridae; genus Coleophora; species Coleophora deauratella. Next base: position 2,131,000 of record OY282409.1, on the reverse strand, counting down.
CCACGGGTTCTCATTGCAGTAAACTTGCGGGTAGTCGCAAATTCTAGGCTTTTACAGCTTACGGTCAATACCGCGCCTGTGTGTGTGTTGAGTTCCCTGACTTTTTATGATTTTTATCGACTTCGACGAAATATGACTGTATTTTATAAAGTTGAAATTAGAATAACAAAGAAAAAGGAAGCTCGTTGCACCACTTCACGAAAAAATATCATATCCATCTTTTTGATAGTCAAAACTTATTCAAATACATATATCAATTAAATATGGCATTTAAACCCCTGAGGTGTTAATCATTGATTAACGAAAGGTATCATAACACAAATGGAAAAGCTGATTGGTCAATTTTAAGTTTTTTTTTAAACTCAACAAAGTCTTAAAACAAAAGTTTTATTTTATAAGAACAAATTCACTTTAAAATTTTGTTATAGGTTAGTACTTTGTGTTACACGCTGTATATGACTGTAGACTTTTAAACGACAGAGAAAACTTACTGTTTTTTTTGACATACCTGACCCAGCAATATCTCTAAAAGCTTTCAACCATGACTCATATTATATGACTCACATTACATACAAAAGGACGTAACAGACAGCCATACTTTAATCTTTATACTATAATCCCATAAACTAACAATGGAACTGGTTCGTAATGGTTTTATGCACATAACGGTTTGAGGTTAAAACGTTTTGACCATAAAGTGCAAGTGCCATCCGCAAGGACAATAAAGTGTGATATTGTGAATTTTTAGCGAAGTCGTAGGGGGGTTTATGTGGGTGTTATATACTGCTTTTTAACCGACTTCAAAAAAAAGGAGGTTCTCAGTTTGACCTGTATGTATGTATGCATGTTTGTATGTATGTTTGTCCGCGATTATCTCGCGTTTGGCTGAACCGATTTTAATGTGGTTTTCAGAAAAGTATTTGCTACATTTAGGAGAAGGTTTTAGTATTTTAATCGACTTAAAAAAAAGGATGTTCTCAGTTTGACGTATGTTACGCGATTGAAATCTTTCAGCGTTGTCGATTATTTATATTTCTACAGGTCTCATATGTCATTTGTGTTTCATTTTAAAGGAAGATCAGAGATCTACAAATGTTTATAGCACAGCCCATCAAATTATAGACCGTGCTTACTGTTTATGTTACCTGGGCTGAGTTTATTTTGAAAATTTTGAGAAACTTCTACAGCAGCCCAACTCAGTAGCAGCAGTTGCAAACAACTGAGCTAGATACGCTTAATCTTGTTAATTCTAGCCAAATGGTCAGAGCCACATCTCATAAAAGTAAATATCAATGTATTCATATCGTATAAAAAAAGAACTTTAATCCATTTCTTGTTAACCAAATTTTTTTCCAAAACGCGAAATACAACATAAAAAGTAATTAGACACCTTATTTGCCTATTTACCTTTATTCCTTATTAATCCAATTTCACTATGTAGGTATTTAAATATCGTCCATAGAAGAATAAGTACTAAAGAAGAGCGTTTTACCTGGTTTTACCTAATCCTTTATACAGTATGTTTTTTGTTCGCTATCAAGCAGCAAATTCTGTACCGTTTATGCTTAGTGTCATTGAAGTTGTCAGTTTCATGAGTATTGTCTATGCTTCTTAAGAAACTGAACATATTTTCTCAAGTAACCTTTACGAAAACAAAGCAAAAAAGTAACTTCCTAAAACTGATCAGTCTATTTCCAAACTTTGTACCAAAAGTCATATTTTTTTTTCTCTGGTAATATTATACGTAAGTTTATTGAGATGTTGTTTAATTTAATGAATTGCCGGTTGTCAGCTTATAAAGAACATCCTGTATATTCCGCCCGAAGGCACAGTTTTAAGGCTCAAAGTAAAGATTATCCGTTTAAGCTCGTTAAGTTTGTCACGAACTCGTGTCAGGTTTGAAACTGGAAGCTACTTATTTGGGTCATGGTATCTGATTGTCCCACGACAGTAAGAAGGTTAAAGTTTCTATTAAAATTGAAATGCTTTTTCGCGTTTTTACTCTAATTAAAGGACAGCAAACAATTTAACAACAGCGCATAGCCAAAACAGCTTGTTGGATTTTGGAATTGTGTCGCTTTATGTATAGGGTCCTTCCTTCTAGACTATCCGAAAAAAATGTTGTACAGTTCCCAAAAGCAATAGTTTTTTTGTAAAAAAGAATTGACATTTCCATACAAAATTGGCAGACGAGCTCATTAATTAGAATAATGTATTTTCAAATTGAGAATTGTTTCCTTATTTTTGTTTCAAGGTTAAATTTTGTGCAGCAAAGATGGAGACTTCGACTTTTATTCATGAAACAGGATTTGTGTTTGAGCTGTATGGAAAAATAGTGTATGGAGAATCCAAAAAAACGTCCGGGTTTTGTGAAATAAATCTCTTTTAGCGATAAATCCCCCAATACTACTTTGTATTTTTATATTTTTATCACTGTCTTGGTGCGTGTATTGCTTTTTATTTATTGGTACTAAATTAAAGAGTATTGGATTTTTATTAAAAGAAAAATGAGTTGACTTATATGGTTTTCTTGGAGAAAGTTCAGTATATTAAAGAAGAATCCCTGGCTGACTCAGCCAGGGTTGAAGGTTGACTAGTCTTATTTGTCTCATTTTGTCATATTCATATTCGTGTTATTTGTCTCATTAAGTCATATTCGTCTTATTTGTCTCATATTCGTCTGTTTTGATACACTCTGTATATTTCATGTCACAAACTGATTGAGATCGTAACCGTGAACAGTTTTCAATTGAGCACACCGTGGTAAAGCATTGAAGGATACTCGCTTTTGATTCGGCACAGATAGGTGAGTGCAGGGAGGGAGTCAGGGAGATTAAGAGCCCCCAGACTTGCATCTGCTCTGCTTTGTAGGGGTTTTAATTGTAATTCTAAAACAGGGGCCATTTCGAAGGCTCCTGTCCAAGCTAAAAGTTACAAAAGATAAAATGCCATTCTCTCTTTTATCGTGTGGATAAATTAACCATGCTATATCATCCCGGGGATAGACGGAATTTACCTGGTGCCTTAAAATGCAATAAACGTGGCTGTGCGTGACGTTAAATGCAATGTAAAATTCATGGAAGTCACAGTAAAAAAAACTGCAAAATGATCCTAACTGGAATTAAATGGCAGCTGAATTATGTTGCAGGATTGTCAAAGCTTCCTTTTTTAATATAATTATTCAAAGTTTCAAGAAACCATCTTAAAATAAGCTATTTTGACATCATACATCACTATTTAGGAGATATCACGGAGACCTACAAATCTATGATATTGTTAATAACATGATTTATGAGTACCTATCGTGGTCCCCTGATCGATAGATGTCACTAAATGCGGCCCGTGTTCTACCGTATGGCGCATCAGGGAGTTGTAAAAACAACTAAATTGACTGAGCTCGTAGTCAGAGCCCCGTTATGAAAGCCTAACTCCGTGTAATCTCATAGCTGCCGTGCCGGTTAGGTTCATATCCAACGTTAGAATTATACGGTAACTAATGATTTAGCTGAAACTCCAAAAGCTTGTAGCTATAATTATGTAATTCCCCCAATGACGATGTTTCTATAATGCGGTAACTTCAAATTGATAATGTCTTAAAGCTATGATTAGATTAATGAAAACACTTTGTTTAAAGACCGGTTTTTTAGATCTGCAATTTGTATTAATATTATTTTTTAGATATTAGATAATACAAATACAATAAAAGGAGAAGAAGAAATGTTAAAAACCGATGTAACTTACAAAATTTTACAAAATACCGCCACCACCATCGACAACAAAAGTCGAATAACTTGAAAACCACTGAACTGATTTTCATCAAACATAGTTCAGAATTATCGCAATGAAACCTTATTGTAGGTGAAAAAAATCTGCATTCAAATCCGCCCAACCGTTTGAGACATACAATGTCACAGACACACAGAAAAGGTCATATTATATTTCATTGTACCAAGTAAACGCAGACAAGATAGAATCTTACATATAGGTAACTGAGAGCAGTGCGCTGATGACAAAGGGACTAAGGACATGAATCCAGTTGAAATTGCAGAAGTGGGAGAGCCATGCTTCGGTACGAATGGGCCGGCTCGATCGGAGTGATATGATACCACGGCCTAACAGAAAACCGACGTGAAGCAACGCTTGCGTTGTGTTTCGCCGAGTGAGTGAGGGTACCGGAGGTCCAACCTCCCCCCCAATTGCCCAATCTCCCATCCCATTTTAAAGGTCGGCAACGCACTTGTGACTCCACTGGTGTTCCGGGTGTCTATGGGCGGCGGTAATCGCTTACCATCAGGTGATCCGTCTGCTCGTTTGTCACCTATCACATAAAAAACAGACAGAACAATTTCTTTTGGCTAGCAAGAGGTGTTTTGCAAGTCAAGACATTTCCGTTGAAGATTCTCAAGTTATCAAACTAGCTACTGTCACGACCAAAACTGAGCGCCTTATGAACGGTCACGTACTCTGATCACGACCTTTGCTTTGCCAAACAACAAACAACAATGAAGTAAACGGTATTATTCAGCCAATAACAGTGCATCTGTCTGTCTGACACCCTTTTGTGGAGATGTTACACAGTTACTGGACCTAAAATTGGAATGATTGAATAATTGCAGAAAGAGGACATGATGCACGCAATCGAAGGTGAAGTTGAGGGAAACGATAAAAGGATAAACCCCTGTCCGGTAGTTTGTAGAGTTTACTGGAACTTTGTATTAAGGCCAATATATCTGCTAATGTAATACCTAAATCCATGCACAATAAACATATTTCATTTCATTTGGGCAAATTAATATAGGTATAGTGCTAAAAATTGCATCTCTAATATAGTCCTCGTCATTAAGAAAATCTCGTGCCATTTCAAACAAACTAACTTTTGAAATTACGAACAAACATTGCCGCTAAGGTTATGGTCACCAGCGCCAAGTCAAAGGGATTTTTTTGCAGATTATTAAACTGAGACTTCAGGTGAGTAGTTTGAACACTGGTAATTTATTAATTCTGTCGCAGTTGAAGTTAACGAAATTATATTATGGCGAACTGTAGAATTGTCATTTCATTACACAGTTATGCCCCCTAAACTGTCATTGGAACCTGTTATTGGAAGTATTTACTTTAGTAGAGGATATATCCAGGGGCGCCGACTTCACAAAAATATTGGGGGGGGCTAAGGCGAAAAGAAATTTGTTTATTTTCCTTATATTTACGCCCACGGCTTCGCCCGCGTGGATATCGTTTTTGTAATTATCGTTGAGGGACTGCAGTGCGCGAGCCGCAAGCGGCACCAGTATTTTAATATAAAAAATTCGGGGGGCTCAGCCCCGCTGATAATGTCATAGGGGGGCATCCCAGGCTCTATGGAGTCGGCGCCAGTGGATATATCTGAATCACTTCATTCTTTTGACTGACCTGTCTCTTTTTATCTCATATCTGCAGTAATCAAGTTTCTTACTCTGTACCCTTTTAGTTTTGTACAGGCATCAAAGGTACAAACAATTCTAAAGTTACAGTCTGGACTTACCTTAGAAGACAAGTCCGCGATCACCTCGTTCTTCTCATCTATTTGTCTCTCTCGCTCCAGTGCTCTCCTCGCATGCGCAGCGATCGAGTCTCTCACTCTGGAGCCTTCAAGAGTCGCGTAGGCTGCTACGGCGTCGGCGCAGGCTGCGGCTAGTGCGCCGCGACGAAGGGTTTCTGCTTCTTCTCCGTCCAGTGATGTGAGGGAGAAGTCTGAGTGTAACCCTGGTAAAGAAAGAGAGAGATGATTAGTATAGTTTTCGATTTTTTATACGCGTTCTGTCCACCGACCACAAACATAACAATTTATATGATTGTCATATGCTTGTCATTTCTTTATAGCGTAATGAACATACAGTACTGGTATGTATTGGGATTACTTTCTACCTTATCTTCCTCACCAGCTAACTTCTACATTTGCATTTCATGTAAAAGTACTCAATGTTAATTCACAATTAAGAAATTTATCTGTACTTAAGTTCACTTTTAAAAGATTTCCACAATGGTAACGATCGCGATATTTTCAAGTCCCATTTTACATTAGGAAAATGGTCACTGACGAGTAGAAATAAGTGCATTGCTAACTTCGACTGGAGTTCTAGAATAAATCAAATGAAAAGCGAGTGATGTACATAGTTCCACTCAAATAAGGCTTTATAACCAAGCGAATTTTCTCGATCAACTTGGTCCGGTTGCCTAGATCCACCGGTGGATTGAAATAAAATGTTAAGTTCAATTCTAAAATCCGGTAAAAGTGGACATGTAACAGTTGAAAGTACAAGTTTCCATTACATCATGAAATGACTCAAAATATAACTAGAACAACAATAAAACTTGGCTAATTATGTTAGAAAGAGTAATACAAGAATATAAACAGCCTAGGCATTGTAGTGTTTACTTAATGACTACATAAAACAAGTAATTGGAAAATTACACTGTAAAACCTCAATAAACAAAATCTTCCTGTAATCAGTTCTATCAATTTCACAGCTGTCATTCGAAATCATCATTGTCAATTCAGAATAGTAACAGTAACCTCTAGACAACATATAGGAGGGGGTGAATTCGAAAGAGATCGGCAGGGAGTGTCTATACTATATGTAGTACTATTTTAAATACTGTTGTGTTCCTAAATACTGACAATATAAGTTCCTAAATACACACGTAATAAGTTACCACGATCAATTTTTTACTTTATAATCCTCTGTCGATACATAACCAGTATCATTGTTTCACTTGATCTCCGATTTCTGTTAACTAATTAAGTATAAAGTATGTCTAACATGCGAATCGATAAAAACTCGGTGATTGAGTATTGTTGATTGTTAAGTAAGTACAATACTTATAGTACAGTCAGCCACAAAGATATCTGAACCTCTCCGTAATACACCATGTATCACGAATAGCGTTAGTAGGGGTTCAGATATCTCTGTGGCTGACTGTACATTCTGTCTATATCATAACTTACATAATGAACAACATAAATGATTTACATAGGTAGTTGCATATCGGGAGCACCTAGCTACCTTTCAACAACATTCCAAGAACAGTTTTCTTTGCCAGACATGCGAACTAGGTTTATCAGATCGATGCAGTGGTTTATTTGAATCCAAAAGTCATACTGCAGAGAAAACTGTGAAATGTTGAATTTATGTGTTGGAAAAAGAATAACCTAAACAATTTAACAAACAAAAAAGCCAACAGCACAGAAATGTATAACACTCTAATTTGGAAATTAAAACGAATTTAGTGAGACCTCATACTTAAAAATCTAGAAAGCCGTTTTAACTACAGGAGGTGACAAACAAACACAAGACTCTATATTAATTGACGAGATAAATATATAAGATCAAGCAATATAATAATTAAACCTATCTAAAACAAGAAAACCCCAAGCTATTATTGCGATATCTTCAAAATTAAGAGAAAACTAGCAGTTTAATGTAAATTTAGAGGCCACATTAATTTAGGCATTAAAAACTGATAAAACAGACTCAAGGCTCTAAATCATTGCTTAAAAGTAATTAGTAGTTAATACCCTATCGTTTACATATTGCTACATACATAATTACTGAGCTATTGAGCTGTTGTCAGAAGATTGTGATAGAAACAATTCAGATGGAGTTACGAAAGCTTTAAAACTTACTGAATAAGCTAAATGAAGAAGTATTATTTAAGCTGAAAGTCTCAAAAGCACCCACGCAAAATAAGTATGTAAGTAGTACAAGGCGGCAGAAGGTAAACATCACTGGAGAAGATTTTCACTGCTACCCGAAACGTTGAGTTTACAAGTCCCGCGTGGTAGGGACTTTGTACTAGGTAGAAAAAAATATTGACGATTTAAAAGCATGTACTTAAATAAAAACATTTTGAGTTTTTTTTTTAGTTTTGAAGCAATTATGTTAATTTTAGTCGTGAAACTGAAAAACTTTTGCCAAGATACTCATCCCGCAGTAAACTCGTGAAAGTTTTTTAACTCTGCGTACTAATACTGAGAGTCATGAAAAGTCATAATGTTTTTTGTTCCAGTTATAATCAATGTTTGCAGGTTTCTTGGGGAAATGGTTCCATTTTGTGACTAGCATCTACCGTTTGTAGTTTATCACCCTGAATATTTACCATGTCAAGATTGTAGAGATACTTAATTCGATTACAGATATAAAATTTATAATCAACCAGTTCGTTTCTCTTAAAACCAAAGTTTTTATGGACGATGCTCAAACGAACGCAGCCCACAAAATGACATAAAATTTCGTTTAGGTGAAAATTGTGAAAAATATTCTGACAAAACTTCATTATTATTTATTTATACTTCTTGCTGGAATTTAAGCTGAGTGCTGAACTGCTGGCGATGACTGTCTTTGTAAGGAGTTTTATTTGCGCAACTGTGTATTATTTTCTGACGCGCATTATATATTATTCAACTGAGTACAGACGTAATAACAATAAGTATGCATTTTGGAATAAAATAATAACATAATAATATATTTTGGAATATGCTTTACCAGTAGGGTCATCTATCACAATCATCTATGTTCTTCTTCTTTTTGTGTGGAATATATATTTATGTTGCAGTTTTTATAAGTTTAGACATTATGTTTATTGCCTTACCTTAGACCGTGAATCTTTTTTTTTTATAGTTCCATAGTTTTACACAATGTAAAGACATGTTTAATACTTCTTTCAAAACACATAAAATACCTCAAGCTATAGCTGTTTTGCGGATGATCTTCTAGTAAAGTCTATTCTAAATTGATTAACCTCTATTAGGTGGTTTAAAGGATGTTTATGGTATAGAGCCTTTGCCAACTGGGTAGAACATTTTTTAAGAATAGTTACAAATTTGACTTAAGGATAAGGCTCTATAACTTATACAGCCTAAAAATGCTAACAAAGAAAAAAGTCCTAAATTTTTTTTACTGTTTACAGTAAAAATTAAGGTTATTTATTATTTCCTCTTTTGTTATCTATTATTACATTATGTTAATGTGTCGTTTGGCACGCTCATCTTATTTTTACTGCAACTAATATTTTAAAACCAATTTAGTTTTTCTCCCTATTTTATGATGCATACTTATTGTTATTACGATCGTCTTACTATTTTTACATACTATATAAATTTGACATATTGTATACAATATCTTATGAATTTGTGACGTGTCATATATGGTAATAAAAAAACTACTAGGTATTTGAGTTATCATGTTCATACTGACTTTCACTATCATCAGTAAATACCGTGTCTAGTGTACCTCTAATGCGCCTTCAAAGATATTTCCAATACTTTCGCGACACCCATGTCTGATTGTCGTAACGGCGACAAATTTCACGTGTTGTCCACACTACATTATCATCCACGTAAGTACAATGAGGAAGGAATTTTACGAGATCGGTCGGACATACACAATAAAATGTGTTGCAATTGCAATGTGAGTTTGATTAAAGTCACTGTGTTGAGTGTTAAGCTGCTTTTCCACCGGTGAGGCGAGGAGAAAAGAGAATTTAAATTGTATCGGAAAAAATAAATTATCTTCTCGCACATCTTCGGTGGAAATAGTATTCTTATAGATTTCAATTTTCTTCACTCCTCGCCTCGCCTCGCCGGTGGAAAAGCAGCTTTATGTATTTATTTCAACCTTACTCCACACATCGTGAGGGCCAGTACGGGGACTTTAGAAACTTTAAGACATAGGAAAAATATGTTCAAAGGAACTATGTCGTCGATTTTAGAGATACTCTACATATATTGCATTCGTAGATTTTTCAAAAACTCTCAAGAAATGGAACTTGGTCATTTTGTTAAAAAATGGCGATTCCATCAATGACACTGGAAAGTTTTCTCCAAGAAATGCAGTCATAGTAAATACGCGGAAAAAAGAGTGCAATCAGGTGTGACTTTTTCGTATTTATAGTTATTTTATTTAAACTTAAACGTAGTAGTAAGCATCTTCAGCACATCGCCTATTTCTATAATATTTATATCACAAATCGAATTGGAACCACTGTCTAGGTTAAAGTTATAAAAACAACTGATATACTTAATAGCCTTTAACTTGCATCCCGGTTACGACACAACGAGCCTGTTTCGAGAATCGCGATGATCGTGCCATGCTCTGTCGTGACTCGTGGTTGTAAACTAAATGATATCATAGCCACACAGCTTGTTATAGAGGTAACAATGTTTCCTGGTTTCGACTGCATCAGACTGTATATATGATGAGTGTGAATAAAAGCTTTTTTGTTTGAAGATCACGTACGTAGATAGCTTTTTCTAATGAGATATTTTATGTATAAATAAAGACCTTTTTTTTTTCGAAATTCCAAGTTGCGTAAGCTATTTATGTACTTACAGATTGTGGTTGATTATTTATAAATTGGACAACAAAAGATTTTTTTTTTCTATTCAATAGATCTAAAAAATAAGGACTAAACACAAACTATTAATATTAAATTAATGAGTGGCACCAATAGAGGACAAATCTATCTCTGTCAAATTTCATACAGTCAAGATTTGCATACAGTAAAACGGTCCAAGTTAAATGGACATGTTTTTTTCATCTTTCTCAAACTAGGACGAGATCTTATATGTATTATATCTATCTTAAACAGATTCGCTAATTAGGTTAATTGCACGGAAAGTTAAAAATTAGAACAAAATTGATTTAACAGAAAAGCTGTATTATTTAACCTTACACTAAACCAGGCGCGGATCCAGGGGAGGGGGGGCAATGGGTGCAATTGCCCCCCCCCCTGAAGCCTGACCGAAGTACTAAAACTTCTATAAAATGCAAATTAATAGAGGCATTTCTTAACTATTTAAAAAATTTCGCGCTCGCTACGCTCATGACTTTTTATATTAATGGTCTTATACCATCGACCGCTTCTTAAATACGGGTACACTGAAAATTTACCCCCCCCCCTGAACGGAATCCTGAATCCGCGCCTGCACTAAACTGGAAATTTTAATTTTCATACCAATTCGATTATTTACTCAACAAAAACAACCAATTCCACTGCGTAATGTCTACACAACCTATCGACAACTATAAGGCCACGTTATACTGTGGTTACTTTACCAAATTGATTGGATCGCATGTACTTTTCGTATCTACAGGGTAAAATAAATTGAATTCGTTTCCTTCCCGTTATACTGTGATGGAAATTTTTGGCCTTCTGCTACAAATTCATTACGTTGTTAAGTCAACTTTCTATGCGATTTCAAAAAATTTCTTTCTTCTAGTTGAATCATGAGTAGAAGACATAGTTAATGGGAAAGAAATGGGAAATCCTCACCCTCTGCAGTTGTGTAACGATATGTGGCTTTGCATTTTGGCGTTTACCTTGCCAAGCAGTCACGCTACCTGTTACTGTCTTTTTAGCAGGGCTTGTCAACAATGAAAAAACAAGGGGCCTGAATGATAAAGCATTGATGTAAAGGGAATGTAAAATGCTTGATATGATAAAAATAGGAACTGTCAAAAGTGCAGGTAAATAAACCGTAAGTATGGAATTATGGAGCTCGCCTGACTAGCTACCATCTTAATTTCTCTAAGTCTTGCCACCAAACATCAATGTTAATACCATTGATGTGTTCCGGCATAGAGATAAGGTGTCAAGAGATATGCAAGCCACGCAACATACCTATTAGCTACACATTTACGTGTGTACAAACGACATATTTTATGTGGTTGTACTATAGTAGGCAATTATAAAGCAACATTAGATTGGAGTGACCGGGGTGTGGTGCTAGTTCCAGTTCAGTGAGCTCGCGTGAAGGAAACACTCGACATTGTTATGGACGAGTCGTGATTCTAAGCTCGTTCGATAATAAAATACGGGTCTTGGAGTTATCTGGAACAAGGCATAATGGGACCCAAAAGTGCACGATATCGCCGTTTCATCGTTTACAGTTAACAACCCATAACGCCTCACTGCTGGGGCATGGGTCTCTACCCATAGCTCGGGAAGGTTAGGCCATACTCCACAAACAGGGGTCAAGTCCGGATTAGTCATTTATAGAAACAGGCTTGTCGTTTTTTTAAATTGTGTAATTTTTGTAGGACGATAACGTCTTAGATAGAGGGTAACACAAAAAATATTCATATCGCTTTCCCATACAAATTGAGAATGGAAAAAACTACTCGATCTTATGTGAAAGTGAAAATACTTTTTAGGTGGACTTTATCGCCATTTTTAACCGACTTCAATAAAGGAGGAGATTCTCAATTCGTCGGTTTTTTTATGTATGTTCACCGATTACTCGAAGACGCCTGAACCGATTTGGAAAATTCTTTTTTTGTTTAAAAGGGTCACTTCACAGGTGGTCCCATATAAATTTTATCGAAATCGATTTAGCGGTTTTTGAGAAAATTGGAGTTGTTGCGATTGAAGTCGGTTGTTTTTTACGTATTCAGCGTGGTCAATTATTGGTCGCCATGAACGATATCAATGGAAACATTAATTCATTCTTGTAGGGGGATACTTAAAATTTCAAAGGTAAGTACGGTTTTTTTAAAAGGCTGTTCAAAAAGTTGTTCCACACTCTGATAACTTCAAAAACATTAACTGACTAACAGACAACTCACAGCTTGAACCATTTCAGATAGAAACTTAAAAACTGGAATAAACAGTGCTTAGAGGATGTAGGGAAGCACTGAGAAATATTTTTTCGAATATAAATCTCGAAAAGGGTAAATTGGGTTAAAGAAATTATGTTTTCTTTTATAATACAAATATAAAAAAGTAATCAATCTACAGCCAAACTCAAAATACGATATTTTTTATTTAAGTAGATCCATTAAACCTTCTTCCAAGTGCTTTTTATTACCTACTTACAAAGTTCTAACCAGGCATGGTAGCCAGTAGGTCAATTCACGTGTCTTACAAGTAGAACATCGATCGGCTGTTTCTAATCTATGTTCGGCATCGCGTGTTACCAAATTGACTTTTATTGGGGTTACCGTCCCTGATCGTCAATTCGTCACTTACTGGACAATGTTCAGGCTGTATTATACATATGGACTTTTACGTTATTTGAGGATTAAGCCTATTTTAATTTTTATTTCTCTTAAGTGTCATTTTGGTATTTATATAATGTATTTAAAAATATATTCGTTGTTCTTAACTATATTATATTATATTATTATTTAACTACTTAATTACCATACTCTTCAACTTTAAGAATATTGTCTATGGAGGAATTTTGAAATTCTTCTATCCTTAGCCAGATAAGTCACACTACTACACTAGCCAAATTATTAAATCGTCTAGAAAAATCGCCGCAAAAGAGCACAAGTAAAATAACATTTGAACTTTTTAGCTTATAAACTATGTTTTAGTATCGTATTGATCGACTAAAGATAAGTTGCAGATAAGCAATGTTTCACTTCAGCTGTATTAATAACTAAAAATAATAGATTCCATTAACGCTCACCTCTGAACAATTTCGGAACGCACAAATCACATAGAAGTTTCGTTCTCCGCTAACACTGAACTTATAATCAGATAACATTTTGTTTCTTTTTGTAGAACAATCTGGGTCGTGTGTTGCTAGAGATGGCAGCAAAGAGATCGACAATCTAACTGTTGATCTGACTTTGAAGGTCAGTATAATAATGAAACCTACTTACTCGCACTTTCGTTTAGAACTTGGTGTAGTAACTAATCATGAGTATATTACCAAAAAAGTGAGCAATTTCTTTTTAACTTTTCAATTATGTGTACTATGTAAGGAAATGTATAAATAAGAAAAACTAATTATTCTTAAAACATCAATAACTGATCTCACTTCACTAATATCACTAATATTATAAATGCGAAAGTATGGATGTTTGTTTGTTTGTCAGTTTGTTTGTTTGTTTGTTCCGATTTCACGCCGTATTATAAATGCGAAAGTATGGATGTTTGTTTGTTTGTCAGTTTGTTTGTTTGTTCCGATTTCACGCCGAAACTACTGAAGTGATTTAGATGAAATTTGGTAGGTAGATAGATAAAGCACTCGGCTAACACATAGATAGGATAACTTAAGGGTTCTCGTAGGAATGCTTAAAAACTCAAAATGTCCACTTAGTCACTAGATAGCGCTATCTTAACATTTTATTTCTTTCTGGAGACAATTCTGAAGTCCACGCGGACGAAGTCGCGGTCTGAAGCTAGTATAGGATAATTCAATAGATTAAAGTCTGTATCTTTTGCTACCTAGCTAGGCCGCCTATTGTATCTCTTTTCCATTTGTTACCTACTTTTGTATATGTTTATTTATTACAATAAAGTATAGTGAAATTTAAACTGAAATTATCTCGAGGCAAAAAAAAATCTTGTAAAATAACAGTAAACTTCCATACTTAAACAAAAACCACAGTACCTATGTATGTACATCAGTACTGTTATAAAGAATAGTCATTTCGTATCCTTTCTAAAGGCGACTTCATCATCCCCTGCGGCGCTGCGGGTAGGATCCAGGGACAGTTCATTAAGTTACGCAACACTTACATTTACGAGTGTACAAATGTCATTTTATGTAGTAGCAGCAAAACTCACCTGAATCATCATCATGTCCAGTATTAAGCTGCAAAGCCAATGCTCTCAACTGCTTGTAGACTTGTACAGCTTCGCTTCTCAGCCAATTCTCATCTTCCTCGGGCTCTGTCTCCATCTCAGCATGGAGAGACCTGGCCGCATCAGCAGTGTCAGCCGGGTCGGGGGCGCCAATGCGTTCAGCGAGAGTGTCATGGGATCTTTGCAGGCGTTCCAGCTCTTTGAGAGTGTTTTGGTAGAGATGCTCCTGAAAGGTGAAAATTGTGAATACATGGTGAAATTAAATCGTACATCGATCTTATAGGACAGACTTTTGAAACTGAACATAAATCATATAAAAAATTTATCGATTTCAGTAAAGTCGTATAAAAAAAGTTGTTTAGTTGACTTAGCAGAGTCTGTACTTTAAGTTTCGAAGGAGAAAAAAACGATTTTAACATTGACTGATTGATTGATTTTAACATTGATGTCCCACACAAATTATCCCCACACTAAAATGAAGAAAAATATATCCATGCAAAGGGTGATATCGCTTCTTTCTTAATCAAACCTTATCTTTGTAGATCAAAGCAATCATTGTTTCATTGTTACAATTTTGATGCTTGAACTATTGAGCTTAGATTTCCTAATTTCTCATTCCCCCGATCATATCAACAATCTATTACTCAAACTAAATGAATCAAATACAATACTGTGTACTATTAAATGATGTAATCAATACTGAACGATCAAGTATCAAGATAATCCCGTCGTTTTATCAGATCACAAATGTCAGCATTACCTGAACTGACAACGTAAGGATAAGATTTGCTTCGAAACATGCATAAAAGAATACGTAAAAATAGAGAGTGAAAATATTTGAAGGTTCTATTTATGAAACTGATCAACTTTTGTTATGGATACAACTTTACTGAAACAGCAAAGAGAAATGGACTTTTCATAAAGGTTGATCTTCTCATCCCATATCACCTGACCTATTATCTTCGTACTAATATTAGAGCATTATAATAAAAGAAAATTTTTGCGATTTCAGAAAAAGTAATAGAACAAAAGTTGTAATGCATGATGATTAAAAGCTACAGTTCATGTGCTCTACACTAATTTCGTTCCAATCTGCATAGTAGAACGTTTCAAAGATTCTGACATTAAAATACTCTGTCAAGCTAACGAAATGTTTGAATTCAAGTGAGATTTTGCAAGACGTCAGAATGACTACTTTATATTTACTACGCATAACATTGCAATGATACGGTAACGTCGATAAAATTTACATGATAAATGACACTACAATATTTGCTGTTGCTGCAAACATTCCATTTCTAATAGCATTATAATTTAAATTGCGTTATGGTAGTTACTATTACTTTGTGTTATCACGATGTCGTCTATATAATTGGATAAAAAATCTGAACACTGTAAGGTAAGTGATTGATTGACCTAGATTTTCTTTATTTATCTTATCTATGTAACTCTTACGATGGACTGATTGCCAATATCTTGATTGGCAATAGCAGCGGTTTCAAAGTCATTGTAAAACTTAAATGTTAACAAACTACGAGTACATTAGCATTAAAATTATAACTTCAATATAGTCTTCAATCTAGTTGTCTTTCGAAAGCTGAAATTCTGTTCATTGCCGGTTAGTTTGTTATGATATTAAACCGTCTTTGTACATCTGATTTCGCCAGTGTCTAGTGTCTCCTGTGTTTAAAATGCTACTATCATAAAATATCTGCTGTTCAAATCTTACTTGTTCTTTAAGCTGCCTCTCCAGTGCTAGAATCCTGTCATTGGCTTCCTCTAGTTGTTGCTGCAGATTCTCTTTATCATGAAGGCTTGAGGTGAGTCGTCGTTCCAAGTCTGTCTTTTTATCGCTGACCAATGCTAGTTCCGCCTTTAGGGATTCCAGGCTTTGGACGTGATCCTGTTAGATTATAAACATTATATAATATGCACAATGAACTTAACACATAAGTAATCTATCAGTAATGACACAACATATTCATACTATCTTCACGCATTTTCCTGTTTTGCAGTACCAATCCAAGACGGAATTGGCCTCCTTGTGTGATCAAGTTCCCGGGTTATGAGAAGAGGCTCGTGCTCCAGCATAAGGGAGGAAGCAATACGTATAACATAAGTGTAGTTTGGGTTGAGAAAATCTCATTTGACTGCCGTCATTTTATAACTTAGAATGAACTATTACCCGATTACCCAAATGGAGGGTAATATTTTTCTGTGCGATTGTTACGGACTGTAGCAAAACGGGCTTGATGGATTTTGAAGTGCTAAGTGTGGTTATATTCGTCTTGATCTCATGACTCACATAGGATTTGATAGATTTTACGAGTACGTGTACTTAGTCGAGTATTTTTTGTTAAACTTAGTTCTTAAGTATTTCTGTGATAACAAAGTTATATTCACCTGTAGACTGGTTTTCCTCATAGAGCATTGGTCTTTAAGACCCTCCAACTGTGCTAGCAGCTGTGCTTCTACCGCCGAAGACTCCTTGAGTTGGGCTGTTAACCGCGAGTTCTGTGCTGTCAGCTCCTTTATCAGACTGGTTTTTTCTTCTTCACGCTGTTAGACAAAACAATCTCATTAATAAAAAGGGTAGGGTAGATACAAAGAAAATTAAGACTATCTACTCCAATAATTCTTCAGTCAGATGTAAAATAGCTATCACCGTATTTGCGCCATGACCATATCATATTAACTAAGCAGATTTGAGTGAAACTTTGTATGGTGATACTTTATTTTTCAAAATTATGTTACGTTTAGCAGCCTTTATTAAAATCGAAAGGTTTCCTAGAACTGTAATTATAAAACGAAACGACCATCTTTTTTTCTCCCAATCAAAGCAATGTAAACTAATGATGTTATTATAACCTTTATTTATTTCACTAAAACACCTTCGTGATAGTTTCCTATCGACGGCAATAGACATGATATAATTCAATCAACTAATTGACCTAATTAATCAAAGTGATGAGTTAGTCAGTAAGAACGTATATAGTGATTAATACTATACTTAGGACATCTTCATTTAAATCCTGTATTTGTTCAACAACTTTTCCTTTTGTGAAACCATCACTCAGGTCAGACAGTGTTGATATCTGATCTAAACACCAAGCACCAAGCGTGGCTGATTTAGTTAATTGGTGTAACAGAAAACTTATGACAGCCAAACAAATTTAGTTCTTATATCAATGGTATAGATGTTTTCAGAACTTTTGGTGTTTGTGAAACAGTTTTTCTTAGAGTCGCTAGGAAGGACGTTATTGCCCGTGACGATGGTAATGTTACAACAATTTAAGATGTACTTAATGCTTATGCAAAACACGAAATAGTAGAGGATACGGATAAAAATCTCTTTATAGTTAACATTTTTGAAACTGTTTCCATCTTAGAAATAAAAACATGGACGTCACGTCAGTTTGGGATTTTTGTAAGTATAATGATTATTTTAAACTAAATTTATTTCTGTATATTTAAAGCTTAAGAAATCGTGAATAAGTTTAAGACAGTCGTGAATAGTCCATAGGAAACTTTGAAATATAATCTCGGCTCATATACCATTGAAATCTACGTGTTCATCTAACTCTATCGCAACTTTCCATCAAATGAGATGAGAATCTTGAGGCATCTAAATGCTAAGGAAGATTTTATATCACTTGCGTACCCAAATGCAAAAGATGAACATCTGTTTGTATAACAGGGTGACTTTTTATACTATAATAAGTTTAACAACAATGCTTAAAGCTGAAAATGTGATATATTGTCGGATTTGAACAACTTGTCCAATAGGAACCTTGTGACCTAGGGCAGAATTTAGAAAAAGGTGTTAATATCAAATCAAATCAAATCAAATCATTTATTCATCCTGTAGCAGATAATGTTACACTAGGTAAGTCAGTTTACAGGAGTACTTATTTCTATAAATTACATTATAACACTTATATTATTATTATATTAAAGTCTTTCTAAAAATAAATCTTCCTTTAGACGGGCCGACAGATATTCATTTATAGTGTAATAGGGATTTTTTTTGACAAAGTATTTGATTTTATTCGAAAATTCATTAAGTGGCAATCTTGTTATCTGTAGTGGCAATTTATTATACATTATAATTTTTATATGTAGCCCCTGTTTTTTTACCTTTTCTAGGCGTGTTATAGGTTGTCGGAGTTTTTCTTTGTATCTTAGGTTATATGTGTGTATGTCCATATAATATATAATATAATCTTAGTTAATTAACTGTGAACTGATAGTTTTTTTTATTTGCGAATTGATTATTTTTGAGCCATTCAGTGTAACAATGGCATTTCTAACGAGTTAAATTTTACGGTTGGCTAACCGTTTTAACGTCTTGTGGTCACAGGTACTTGACACCATAATTATTGAGGATGAGGATGTGGTTGACAATAAATATGGTACTAGAACATCCCTTACCACAATAGAGGAAGGAAATAAAGATTAAGCAGACACAAGTAAAAAAATTAAGTTTGTGATGGTAAAATACTTAGTAAACACATAGTAGATAAATAACAAAGAAATGCATTTTATAAATTGCAAAAGGAACTGAAAGATCGACCTTCTACCGTTAAGTGGCCTGTATGAGCAACTTAATGTTAGTAAAACAAAAACAAACCGATCAAATCAATCAAAAAAATCAAATCATGTAAAGACACAAATAAATGGACGTAGTTTAGCAGAAAGGACTCAATCTACGAACACGTAGTTTAGCAGAAAGCACTATCCACAAACCTTAAAGTACTTAATCCACTAACAAAGGTTTGTGGATTATGTCTTTTCTGCTAAATTACGTCCAAATATGAATAAAAGAAAAAAAATACCCGAGGTTGAACGACTTTCCCTCAACAAAACATAGGTAGGTCTAGATTACTCTAGAGCAAAAAACTTCAAAAGAAAATAAATTTGTATGAGAAGCCGAAAATATTTTGCAAATTGGTAAAAAATATTTTATTTCATGAGTAGATTATTGTTTCTTTATTAAAAACATTATAAATGTGTTAGAAAAGTAAGAAAGATCTATACCGGAAGACATTGTTGCACTTGGCAATGTCGGAGGTTAAACACTTGTACGGATTCTAATCTGAAATTTCCAGTGCTGCTATACACGAGTAAATCTTATGGTGATTACAATGATAGCTGTAATAAAACTGCTTAAGTATGCTGTGATACTTAAGAATGGATTTCAAAGTGTATGGCTCCTTAGGAAATCTAATTGTAAAATAACACTGCGAAATTGCAATTAATGAATTTCTTCTTATGACACTATATTTAAAGATGTATACATTTTATAGGTGTCATTATAGTCAAAATAAGATTCAATGTGGTCTGTTTCTTATCTTTTGGTAATTCGAATGTTAGTGATCTTAATACTTTGCTCGATTTGCTATCTTTATCATTTTTACAGTTACACGCTTTTCTGAGCATCGTTTAGACCGGACCAGTTTTTCTTTAAATTACACTATTGTCTCTCTTATCTGTGGTGAAATTGACAGTGTTCTCTTAACGGATATATGGATATATTGCCTGACGTTGAATGGCCGTGGTAATGTGCAGAGTATACTGATTCACTCCTGCGCTTATATTATTTATGGGTTGTATTTGATGATTTATGAAACAACGCGTTTTCTTATTTTTATTTCGACTTATCGGATATCTGTGGATAATTTGGAGCTCTAGGTTATTCATCCGTATTCTTTGTCGGCTGATAAAGAGACATCCAAAAGTGGCATCTCTCAAGTTTAATTTGAAAATCCAAATGAACAGTAGCTACATAAAAACAGGGCGTGTCACGGAACCTTTATAGTGACCGTGAAACAGCCAACGCAACACCTCTAGGGAGCGCTGGACAACACAATAAATTCATGGAAACGCCTGTTTGGATGGTGTGATGTCATTTGTTTGACCCTGACAATGGGCAATTAATTTGATTAAGTGAGTGGTCATCTATTGTTTTGTTTATTTAAACAAAACATAAAAGTTTTACTAGACTGAGTGTTTAGTAAGGTTAATGAGATCGCAAACATATAAAGACTGATCACAGATATACTTACATCAATTGTAGATATTGAAAATAAAACTCCTCTGGGTTTTACTTAAGCGTGGCATTTCAAACTGGTTGTGGCATTAAAAAAGACGATAGCTTATATTAAGGTTCTTTATAAAATTTGTACCGATCCCATGGGTAGCCAAAAAGACGAAGTAAAAAGTGACTATGAGCAAATCTCCCGTCCTGACTGCGATATTCAATCTTGATATTAATACCCTTGCAGAAGAGCCCTTACTCCAACAAACTGGGACGCGTTCACTCCACTGCTTTAGTTTCAGTAAGCTTCTTTGTTATAGATGTTTATGTAACAACCAATGCTTCAAATTGGATTACAATAATGTTTAATTAACTGTCTATAAATAAAACTCCTTAACACATAAGTAAGTTATATAAATGTTAATTAGTACCACGCTCGTAACAATGTGTATTTTGTCTAACTAGTAAGGCTTTAATCTTTTACAGCCTACTAGCCGTCAAAAAGGTCTTGAAAAGGAATTTGGATGGACGTACTTTTATTTTCGTTCGTTGAATATGTGCAAATTTTGCCGTTTCAATGCCATCATTTATTTTAAAAACTTTTTAACTGCAGATATAAACATACAACACCTCTAGGGAGAGAGAGCTGGACACTCATAGATGGCGTTTAAAATGATTTACATGAATTTATTAAAAGAATAGAAGTGATCAAGATTCGAGCTCATATATTCATTTTTATCGGCAAAGTTTGAAATATTCACAGATTTCTTTGGCAAGTTCTTTCAAATTTCAATACAAAGGGTTGCTACAGTTTTATAGATTATGGGTGTCTGTCTATCTTTTGCATGGTAACTGCGAAAAGTAGGGCCATATGGATCCAATTTTTATATTTGAAAGTAGGTTTTATTGATTAGCTATGTTTGATGAAAGCCGGTTCAGTGGTTTTCAATTTGTGCTACTTTAATGTTTGCCTTTTCGTTTAATTTTCTTATTTTTTTCTTCTTATTTTAGGATTTAACCTACATAAGTTTATTTTTTATCTTTGCAGTTACTATAAATTCATTTACAGATTTCATTGCTGTGTATTACTTTTAAAATTGTATAACCTTTCATTAAGTTCTCATTATCATTTTCAATAACATGTTCTTACACAGCTTCAATGCAATCACTGCAGAATTCCGTTTTAGGTTTATCGAATTTGGCTCTCATTAAAAGAGGTTTACTGTTTTCGTAACATTCGCCATATTCTGAGCTCCGTACAACTGTTATAAAATTGCAATTTTGGAAACACGGTTCAACCTTGGCTTAGTTGAGTGGGCTGTTCTTTCTTTATAATTGTAAACTCTAAGAGCAATATAAAATTATTGTTGTTTAATATTTGCACGTTCGGACTTAAATGGATTTCATAAGTATCTTCTAAAATTGAAGAACTTGATTTACACCCAAAAATATGCAAATAAACTAAATTCAGAACGATTCAGAGTCTAATTACAGTCATTAATTTTAGAATTAAACTTAATTGTTTGGAAAAAGGTATAATTCAATTATTTTATTTAGGTATACGCACACAATCTTTAATTTATCTGTTCACTAATACATCAACACGAATATATTCAAATCAACAACTTCTTTAAAATTGTTGGTCCTTCGAGCCGGACATTGTGTCTGTCTAGATTCTAGACACTTCGATCGTGATGTCATTGACAGACACATTAGTAGCGGTTTGATGCAACGACGGAAGGTCGTCGGAACTGAAAGTTAACTAAGGCTTCTTGTCCACCAAATTAGAGAGAACCATAGCGGAGTGTCGCTAGTCAAATCGGAAGGTTCAAATGACTCATATTCGTCCCGAAAGCATTGCGTTTCAGTGCATTCATTACTCATTGTAAAAAAGCTGGTGTGCAATAAAAAAGGACTAATCCGGTCTTGATCCTCATGTGTAGAGTTATGCCTGACCTGCCCAAGCTGTGGGAAGAGACCCGTGCTCCAGCAGTGAGGATTAGATGGGTTGTTACTATGTAATAAAGTATTCATATATATTATCAATTTGTAATATATCAACATGGTCTTTTCGCTTTGACTTAGTGGACCTAATTTGAGGAAAGTATGAATCCATGCCTGTGATAAATTTTAACGGAGCTTGCAATCTTTATTGTAGCTGTGTATATTTCTTTTGGTTTCCCTTAGATTAGCTCTGGTCCTTCTATTGATATGTTCTAAACAACTCCAAGGACAAGCTAAATCTGACGCATCCTTCGCTCAGTTCTTCGCTTAGCTCTCCAATTTGCTCCCTAGCTCCGCATTGGTGGACTGACCGCCTTAGTCTCAATTATGGTGACGTAGTTCGCGCTTTTAAAAGGTTTTTGGCAACTCTCCGGTAAAACCGCAAGGTTCTGCACATTAGCGGTATCGGGTTCGCTTCTCGGTACTGTTTTATTGCCGAACCGGTTTTACCAGAGAATAGTTGTTTGAGCAGGACATTCGAGGACAATATTTTCATCATCATATGTAAGAATTACTTAAAGTGATAAAATTTCTAGTTCATGTTTGACGGTATAACATTTTGATGGTGTGGATGAAGCCTTGTTACGTATTTATATTTGTATTTTTTATAATTTACTTTACTAGTTCATCCACTCTTTGCCCATCAAAGTCTTGAAAGATTTTTCCTAGACATACCTACAAAACAGCCTTCTGACACTACATACAAGTTGGTCGAGAGTTATACCTACTAAGTGCATCTATTTCTAAAATTTCGTTTGTACGAGTAATTATTATGTTAAAGAGATACATACATATATCACGATACATTTTTGTTCTTCACTACTTTCTTGTACGATATAATATGTTTTACATTTCATCTTCAGTATTCTCTTGTACGATATAATATGTTTTACATTTCATGTTCTTTTTATTTTAGTAGACTTTTGACTTTTTCCTCTTTTGTTTGCTATAACATACGATTGTTATTGGAAACCAGACTATTTTTCAATAGTTCAGTTAACTACACAAACTAATTCAAAGTTTCACTAATGTCGTTTCAGTAGTCATCTGTTAAATTTACTGTGAAATATTTCATCATTATCATATTAGTCGAAAAACATCCACAGCTGACCAAAGGCCTCCCCCAACGATTTTTAAAACGAGTCCTGCGCTACCCGCATCCAGCGGCTTCCCGCAACCTTCACCAGGTCAGGTGAAATGTTTACGTTTATATTTATGTTCATATATAAATTTCACCTGTTTAACAGAAGTATCCCTGGTGTCGATCTTGGCAGTAAGCTCTTTGATGTCATTCTGAAGCTCGATGATCCTGGCTTCATATTCTCCCTGCGTGGTGTCTAGCCGCCGCCTCAGCAGATGTTTCTCCTGCTCCAATGCCTGGGGAATGAAAAATAAAGATTAATAGGGTTCTGATCACTAATAAAATAATTTACTGATTTGTTGACGCTGTCAGTGATATTGACAGTATTTTTACATTAATATTACTGTCATTCCATCGTTCGGTATTATTACCATCATTCCTTCATTCCAACTACTACATTGTCAGTAATACTGACAATATCTGGTTCGCTTTAAAGATAGTTAACATATCTTTAATATTAATGAAAATACAAAGTCATAAATTAAATAAATGATTCATAAGTATAACAAAACCTTTAATTATAGTGCTTGCATTGTTAACAATCGCCATAGTTATCCAGAGTCGGAAATCCACCTAGAACTATGTTAGTGCCTTGACTTAATTGCCTGCATGGCCTGAAAGCCTGCTTAGACTAGCAACAATAGGCTAGATCTAAAATCTATACCATTGTCTACCTAGATATTGTGTCTACTTCTCATTCTTTGAGTTTATTGTATTGTGAAACAGGAATATATGGCGTGGAAGTGGAAGTCACAAAGGAAATGCAAAAGGGGACACATTAATGCCTATAAAACTTGGCTTTTCGAAGATTTAGTTTTAAATGAACTGATATCATGGATTCAGAGCAGTCTTTCTCAGGCGAAAGATATGTCGATCCAGCTATCCCCTATTTATCACATATTTCATTAAAAATAAATTTTACGATAGCTTTTGCTGATGAGATAAAAAATGGGTCTCTAGTTTTTTTAATTCTCAAGGGTCATTACTCGAAAATTTGGACGTCACAATTTTCAAAAAAATTCGAGTAAACAGCTGATCTAATTAAAATGTTAAAATAACAACCCATTTCATCTACACTACTGGGAAGAAGAAGTTTGTAAATTATTTGCGAATTGGCCATAAAGATTTCTCAAAGACGTCCTTGAGGAGATAAATTAATTTATCATTGTAATCTATCTAGAAAAGTAGGGGTTAGTCATTGATTCCTAAAAAAAAAACTCATTCATTTCCTTTTTCCGAAAGAATTTACTCCGCTAATATGCCTATACCGAATCCGTCAATGCAAGTTAATTGCAATGAACAATCTAAGTAATTAGCACAACAAAAAGTCAAGTTCCGCTGCGGAAGAACAAAGAATATTTCCGTCCTCCATTTTATACGTTTCTCAACTATTGTTCGTGGCGAAAGCATAGGTTTCACGTTTTTTGAAGGCCTTCAAGATAATAAGACAGGTTTATTGCCTTTCGTTCATTCATGACTATGTTTGTTTTAAGTATGTTATTAAAATTTCACATTACAATTGTCAAAGATGAAAAAGTTTTACGGAAATTTTAAAGTGAAATTTCTGAATGATGATTGCAAACTTTTACATTAACGATACGTAGACTTACAGATCTTTATTGAAATATAATAAAGATAAACTTAGATAGTAGACGAACAAAACATAGACTAAGTCGGTAAAATGATCGTAAAATACAACTGAATCTTTTACACGAACAACACTTAATCCTTCAGATCCATTTATTAATATGACAAAACTAAGACTAATAAGCGGAGTAAGTAAGTAAGTAAGACTTAGGTAGGTGGTTGAAGGTAGGATTAATCGGCTGATTGTTCTGACTGACTATCGGCAACTGAATATTTTGAAAAACGACACATAGTCCTGTAAATTCCTATTTACATAAATATGACAAAACATAAACATAGGGTTTGTTAAATTGTGTCACATGATAAAAGAGAAAGAGTTGAAAGACCCGCAAAGTTATAGAAAGTTGTTGGAGGGCTTTTCTACCAGTGAATATCTTCCAGCTGATACACTGATGACGATAAAACGAAACATTTAAAAACATGTTATCCGCATCATTCTTACATACGCTGAAGACCTTTTTGTTATGTACCAGTTATTGTTCCAGCTGTTTACTATATACAAAAGGTACACGTCAGACGCTGTTATGTATTTGTAATTAAGAATATTGTTCAAAAACAGATGTTTTAGCAAACATAACATGAAACTAAAGAAGGTCGGAGTTCTGAAACACCTGACTGCATCGAAATTTATAGAAATAATAAAAGAAAAGATATTGTTGTTGAAGATAGTTCCAGTTTTACCAAAAAACCTGGTTAATGACCAATATAAAAGAAACTGACATACTTTGATGATTATAATAATAATCAAAATTTCCAAATATTTTTATCTTTATGATGGGTTGTGAAAATCGTCATGCGTATTAGTATTAATAGTAATTAATAGACAAGGGAGAACCAGAGAAGCTGATAAAATAGGATTAACAGGGATAACAATTTATAAAGGAGTGTAAACTGACAAAACAAATGCCCAGTATAAAGAGATAATGAGTACACCAAGGTATATATATAATCTTAACTAATTGAATGGGTCTAATAAGACTAAGATAATGACTTATTTTTGTACGTTAGTTGAATTGAGAGATTTAAAATCTTTGATACATTTACTGATATTTCGCTACAAATTTTCGATAATAATTGCACCAAATTTGGTTACAAAAACTTAATCGAGGTATTACCAAATCAAACTCTCACGAAACCTGACAAATTCTTTGAAAACTGTATAAATATTAAATTGCTATTATTTATTCGTTAAAATTGCATAATGTCTATCAATAAACATAATTAGGTACAAACTGTACATCAGTTTTTGCATCATTTATTTGATAAGATTGCAAAAGAAACGTTACATCGTTCAACACAATGAAACGATCGCGTATTATTTTTTCCCTTTGCATCGAAAACTTTAATTTTTGCTACTTGTGTAATGTGATCATGTAATTTTAAAGATTTACTTATCAAATGTCATGATCTAGTAACTTATATCCAGGGATTTTTATATTTAGATATTTAGTTATACCTGCACTGTACGTGATTTGGGTTGGTATCGAAATTGGAATCAACCACCATTCATTATCGCCGTTCTTCATAATTTACTTGTCATTAGTTAAAATTATAATAATATTCATATTTGTATTAAAATCATATTCATGTAAATAAGCTATTAACTGAGAGAAGATCCTCAAATTTGTTAATTATGTGAGAATTTATCTTTCAAACAATGTCGTAAAGAAAATAACACAAAAGAAATCTCTATCACTATAATGTGTAGGTACTTAAATGTTGCCAAATTATTTTTCATTACAATAAATGAAATTGAATGCCAATACATGTACTCTCTAAATATAAGAAACATTTATTGACTAAGAAAAAGATATATATAAAAAAAAACACATAAGAAACACGTTCCCACAATAAACATACTTACATTAAAAGTAAAACTACTATACGTTTAGACGTAGAAACTCAAAGAACTAGAGCTGTCTCATTGTTGGGTGAAGCCCGTTCCGCTTGCCCTCCCATTCATGACTTCTTACGCGAAGATCTGAACCATGGAGATGTGATTGTGGCCTGATTACTGGATCGTTTTCGCAACCCTTGGGAAATGCACATGCAGTGGTAAAAGCGTAAATGGTGAAAATAATCTTTGCTTTCGATAACTTACATGTTAAAACAAGGTATTGTTTCATTACATGTTCTAAGTACTAATTAACTGTGATTCCTTCTATTGTCACTTTAAAATTCTGTAATAGGTAATAATCTATTTTCATTAGTGGATATTTCCTGTATCTTAAATTTTTTAATGTCTATTATTTAGCATTTCTGATGATTAATACAAATTATAGCAACATTAATTGCGTGTATGCATATCTGCATTTTGATTCATAAGTTATTTGTAACCAATACGTATTTGTTCGCTGCCCAAAAAATTGGAAAATCGAAATGTTCAGAATCTGCATATCTACTTGGTAGTATATTTTCATTAGATGAAATTATTAAGAAATACTTATTTGATAAAATATGGCAATTGAATGGTGTGTGTGGTGTGACACATTGTCACACTCTACTAAACTATGCACTATCTATCTATCTAGATAAAGTTTGCACTTTTTGAGAAAAAGACTGTGTCGCTTTTTCTCATCAAATTTTAAGGTGAAGAAGCAATGCTGTACTCAACTCTTGATTTATGAATGGTGATGGCGCACAATTTCATTGTCTTTCTGTTTGCATCTCAAATATAATCGTGTGACACGAGAAATTTTTAAAACATTGTTTTAAGTTTGAACAACAATAACGATGTCTCTGTTCGTGAAATACTCGTATTTTGTATTATGATCTTGACTTCCTTATTGTAATGTCGTGCAAAAATCTGTGAGAGTTGTATTTAGATGTTTAAATAAAATTTATTTGATGCGAACAATTCATATTATGTTAAGTTTAAGACGTGTTATTATTGAAAATGAAATCTACCAAAATGCACAATCATAAAGTGAAGGAAGAATAATTTGAACTAAAGCTAGAAAGTCAAACAATGATGTCTGGCCTTGGCTGATTTGGTTGTGAGAGGTAATTTATTATAATACTTCTCATAGCTACTGATTTGGTAATATAGCATTTGGTATTCTAAACTAAATTATCTACCTATGTATTGTATGCATAGGTACGTATTGTCGTGCTCAATGTGGTTTGCGTGGTGACGTCGATTACGCAGGTTAACTGACTACAGACACGGTCATAATCTAGATGGGTTTGACTGTTAGTGGCATAATCCCGACCGTTTCCGTGCTTCACAAGGCACGTTAGGCCGTTGGAGGCGGCTGCTATCACTAGATGGCAGTCGTTAAGCCATGTCGGAGGCCTTATAGGCGGCTTTAAAACTTCTGACACTTTTGGTCAATTCAATTCAATTCAATTCATTTATTCATTAACAATATACATTGTATTTGAATTTCTTACATTAATAAATATATATATAAGACACAACCTCCACCAATGCGGATTTGGCCCCCGTATGTGGAGTTTGGCCTAACCTTCCCAAGGTATAGTAAGAGACCCTTGCCCCTGAAGTGGGGACGATATGGGTTATGAACAACGAAGTTCAACAATCTGAAGAAAATATTTATGCGACAAAATTATAATGCGTAATAAATCGTAGATATTCAGAAACTTAATAAATAACTCAGTATCGTCTAATCGGGTCACAATGCGCGTGCGACGGAAAGGTCGTGC
Organism: Coleophora deauratella; assembly: GCA_958295455.1. NCBI lineage: Eukaryota > Metazoa > Arthropoda > Insecta > Lepidoptera > Coleophoridae > Coleophora > Coleophora deauratella. The sequence continues at coordinate 2,101,931 of OY282409.1, read as the reverse complement.
GCACATAATTGAATTGGGTTTCGACATTTCGTCATATCATCATCATCAGTAATGATGGCGGAACGTCCTCAAAATAAGTGGCCGTTTCCAACATTAGCTTGTTCGAGGACTTTTGTAGTAAATGGCCACTGAAATACTAAGTTAGAACGCTAATATGTAGTAAGTAATTGTGGGTACCAATATTATAGTAATTTTTAAAAAGGCAACAATATATATTATTTATAGAGGTGAAAAGAAAAATATACATTACTCGATGAAACGAACAATTTTGGTCAATATCTTTGATAAGTAAGTACTTACACTAATTTTAGAAACAAATCTTTGAATTTGCTCTTTTTTCTTGATATTTGCTTATATTTTTTGTTTTATGTTTTAGTCTCTTACAGTAGGTATGTAAAATCCACTCTCTCCTAACTAACCCGGTGATGCAGTAGCTCCTGACTGATAAGTCGAGGGTCGTGGGTTCGATTCTCAGCTAAAAATATGTATGACAAACAGATTTATTTGCTCTGTGTCAAGGTTGTTTAAAATAGTATACATATAGGTAAGTGGATATCAGTCACTGATTTCCCCAGTACAGGATATCATGTTTTTTTTCAAAATATCCACAATTGGTTAGCCCTTGGCATCGTCTTACGATGGTTATTGGTATGATGTCGAAGATGGAACCATAAATTTGTGGGCAAATGACCGTATGCGATCTGTCCCAGACTTATGATTATCTTCATTTCTTATTATTTATCTATCTTATAAACTAGATCATTTTTTAAAGTTTTTTTTGCAATAATCTCCGATAGCTGATAAAATATGTTATCCAACAAAACTCCTTTTCTTTAGTATCAAATTGGAATTTGATATATCTGTCTATCAGAGTCAGTTTTTGGTAACTCAGATATCAGTAATATAGGGTGGTACTTTATTAGTGCCTGATTATTTTAGTCAGTGCTTCTACTCCTGATTCTGATGAACTTTCCTCAAAGAACACATAGTCAAATTGCATGACAAAAGAGAATATGTTTTTCGCAGACTCAAGCTTTGAAGAAAAATGCCACCAGCACTGGGCATCTTTCCCTGTCCATCTATAGTGGTTAAACCATAGACAATCTAGATAGATTAGGATGCTCGACGTGTCACACTGTGTTGGCCGTCAGGTCGTGCGCAAGAGTTGTCACGATCTACGATTGCGTTGGCTAATGTCCGTGCAGATACGGACTTGGATAATAGTACTCTTGTTACGAGGTATCACTGAGTACTTAATAATCCACAAAATTCATTAGAGAATATGTAACTGCATTAAATTAAGAATGCAAACAGGAAAGGACCAAGATCACTTAAATACTGAATTTACCCAGTCTCGTAAACAGGCTCTCCCCAGAGATTTCCAGATAGCACTTTGAAAGTTTTTGAACTTTTTATTGCTCACATAACAGGACTTTTTGAATCCGCAATCGGTAAGCCCTTAGCGTTATATCTCATTATTATCTTAATTCAAATATTGCAAGTTTGCATAATAACGTAATACAAGATATTAAAGCCATTCTCGGTTTGATTAGTGGTGGCATTTTCTGACTTCTCCTAACTACCGACATCTTATCAAATTCTTATCGCCAACCATCAATGTATTTACATGCATCGATCCGTTGATCAGTCGCGACAGCCAGATAAGGTAACCATTGTGTTAGGGAATCAAGGTAAGCACGCTTACATTACATCTTTCAACATTATAATCATCATCACTTAATAACATTAAGTTAGGTGATACCATTACCATTGGCCTTACCATTCTTTTTGCTCTTTTGGGATCTCATACGATCAACATAAGTTAATGATTTACTGTAAACGAAAAGGGATTGCAAAACTCCTTTTAGGATTTAAGCTAAAATCCAATCAAACTTAACCTACGATGCGAGTTCCAAATGATGATTCCAAATGATGAATACTTATAATTTATAGATCTTATTTTAAGACGGATTTAATGTTAAGACCTAACCTAGTGTACTTTATGTTCCTTAAGGTTGAAATAAAACAATACAATACAATACAATTCCTTAGTTCGTGCCTGTTTCTCTACGGCCCGCTCGCTACGCGCATATTAATCTGTAGCATACTTGTGCAGCCGGGTACTGCCATCCTAAACACTTTCACTGCTTTTTTGTTATGTACCCCCTATTATTATGCTCGGTATTATTCGTAGTATCATAATGTTCCTATTTTGTTTAATCGATTTACTTTCCACTAAATGTCCATAAAGTCAATCTAACAATCTTAAGTTTTCCTACACAGAACTGAAATGCAAGTATTTAGAATATCTTTTGCTTTAAATTTATTTTAAGATTAGATACCTACATATTTATAGGGAGTACACTGAAAACGTTTTTTTTATATATAAAAAACATTTTAAATTTACGAAAAATAGAACCTTGAAGAACTCCTTTTCTTGCATTTTACTTTTTTCAAGACAACGTATTATAAGACTTAAGTGTCAATTAGATACATTCATAAAATACAAAAAATGACTTAATTACACATTTTGATAAACAAGTATAAAAGAAGTCATTATAACTGACCGCCGTTAACCTCATCAAACGCTTTCGTCAACTACTTTGTTACAAAAGTCATGCCCGACTGCATAATAAGCCATACATAACTTCAGGTCACTCACATCGTGGACAGGCTAACAAAAACATGGCATCTCCCAGCTTGGTCATTGAATATCATCACGATATACAATACTGTACAAAAACCAGACTTCACTTTGCTTACGTGCATTATCTCAAAGTCATCTACTGCAGATCCAAGGTTCTATTTTAACGAGCTCAATAAACCCAAAGAAGTCGTGATCGAGTTATACTTTTGTAATTTAAAACTATAATATTAACCTATTATTATTATTAACCTTTATTTAAGTAATTACCTGAGTGGTTTTCCTGAATGGAGATAAAATTATATTAATAAAGTGCCAGTACGTGATTCATCCCTCGATAATGTTTATCCGGTTTTCATCAGGTATGAACCTAATAGCTTTAAGTTTGACTAATCAACAACCACTCATATTGTTACTCTGTTCAAAAAAGTAGCTTTCATTTCATTTCATTTTCATTTCATTTATTTATATCAGACTTCCAAAGGTCCATAAAAGTTAGTAACAATGTGACTTACAGACTATGTTAGTTATAATTACAACAGATAAAAAATTAAAAACAAACATACAAACTATATTAGTATACAAAAACCTTAAAACTATGTTAGTACCTTATATCTAAAAGGGATTTGGTCCGACAGATCAGGGTCCACAGGAATGGACTATCAAATCTGTCGGCCAGCGCCCGCAGGATTCCGTTGGGGCTCTCGCGCAGCCTGCGTAACAGCTTTGTCTAGTGATTTTATTTTTTGCTTTTTTCTTACAAAATATTCAGTAAGTGCCTACGTGAGTTCGTTTTCGAAACTATGACTTAAAAATAATTGGTCATTTGCAAAACTTTACGTACAAACTAACTGGTATTGTCAAACCTATCTCAAAGTCATATCTTCAAACTGTGAAGGTTGACCAAAATGTATGGACGGGGAACTCTTTTGTGTCTGTTTAATGTGACTAAATGATGATGATGACGCTAATTTGGATCAGTGGCTACTTCGTTTAGCGCGTTTTGTGAAATTTTGCACTGCTTATTGCACAAACTGCACTGCAACTATTATTTTACTAAGAAATATGTATACCTACTGCAGCACAATTATCAATATTATGAACAAAACACGAATTATTTTCTAAAATCAATTTAATTTCTTGTTATTATTCTATCAAATCTTTTGTGCAAAATGGTTAAGTAATCATTTTAGACCGAGACCTTAAACTTTTTATTCTTCAAAGTTCAAACTTTAAACAAAGGTCAGTAACGCATAAATATGCTATGTTTTGTAGTGAAGTCATCGACGTAAGTGTACTGCAAATCATTTATGTAGAGTGTAAGTGCAAACTTTCATCTGTGTCGTGTAGAAAGAAGCCTCATTCTAAGTATACAAAGTAATAATAGTATTCTTCATGATATATTACAAAGGGGGTATGATAAGCAAAGGGTAATTTTTTGTGGAGTATATAGGGTGACTTTAAATTAGTTCTTGATACGAAAGGCTATGAATGTGCTCATAATAACAAACAACTTTCCCATAGAAACCCATAATCAAATCGCAAAAAAAAATTTGACTCCATACAAATCGATGAACTGACCGGCCAAATTAGTATGAAGAGTCCAACATTATTTTTTGCGATTTGACTATGGGTTCCTTAGGGAAAGTTGTTCGTTATCATGAGTATATGCATAGCCTATCGTATCAAGAACTAATTTAAAGTCACCCTATATAATAATTTTATTTATTTATTAACGAAATCAACAGCGTTTCATTTTTTTTTAATTCAGTTTATGTATGTATTTATAATTTATGGTGAAACAAAATCAACTGTAGCCATTATATTAAATATTCATGAAAAACAATGTGTATTCTAAAAAGTCGATCAGCCACTTAATAAAGGAAATCAAAAATGTTTTTCGCTATTTGACTTTGCGTTCCTAGGGGGAAATTTGTTCAATTTCATGAATAGATACTACATTATAAACAATTTAGATCTAAAATACGAGGGACGCGAGCGCTCGGTGCTCAGTTTGCACGTAGCTCACAGTTAACTTTTGATATGTTAGTAATATATATGTATGTTTCATAGTTACTCTTAGTTCTATGTTAATTGTTAGTTAATATTAGTTTTTACTAAAACATGTTATCACGGTATCATCAGTGCGATACCTAGTATATAATATTATTGGTTACAAAGACACTATACACGAATATGAGCATGCAACCTTTGCTAATCCAAACCACACTAAAGCAAGCAATAAAACTAATTATCACTTTCATCGAACAAGAGTTGCGCGTCCTAAATTCCTCGTTTGAATTAAGGTTTGGCATTGATTACAAACGGACAGCTAATGAAGAACTCGGTGGATTAAGAGAATAGACATGGCGATTTTAAAAACAGAGTTTTCAAAGAGTGTGTTTTGCAATGATTACAAATAATAGCTTCAATTAATTTGTTAAAACACACTGAATAATCTCCGGAAATATCATTTTAGGAACTTTTGGAACGATTTTTTATTTAGTTTGCTTTTGTCTCGCCACACTCGCTGGTCCGAGCGAAGATGTTAAAAGGATGAATAAGTTTATTTGATCTAAAAATAAAAATCTTAGAGGTCATTTGGGTAGATAGCGCTAAACCTTAACGTTCTAAGTAACCTTAAAGGCAGTTTACACCCTGCATCAGAAACCGAGATTCTGATGTACCATCCACGAGTAGCTTGTCTTCAAGAAAGTTGTTGTCGAGTTACCATTTTGACAAATCAACCGAAGATATAATGCCGAAACTTTAAACAACTTTTATGGGGTTGCTTCTTCTGATTCGTCAACGATTCGCATTTTTAACCCGACTGCTCGGATGTAATTTTTTTCGAGTACAGGCAAGATACTGAATTTTTAAATGCTTTTTTTTTCATGATTTGCGAGCGTATGACTCCAATCTCACCTGATGGTAAGTGACGATTGATTCGATGCTGGAACACGCAATCCCAAATATAATTTATTCACTCTCGCTTTAAAGTGCGACTTGGCGTTACATTTTACTTGATCCGCATGTTGATTAAGTTACATGTAATTAGGATTTACATCTTTTAAAATTGATTGTGTTCTTAATGATTGTTCTCATTTCCAGCTGTATTCTCGTTGCCTGGACCACAAACAAAGGTCGCACGAATCGCTTGAGCAACGGCTTCCGCAAAAAGCGGCCATTGTTTTATTTCGACACGCGCAGTCCGCGGGCTGCGCAGGCGCTACTTGTTAGAACGCGAATCTTAGGTCAGTGACGCCCAAACTATGTGGCGTTAACCCCACAGAGCATTGAATCGCCATGCGCCGAGGGGGCGGCGCAGGGCGATTCAATGCTCTGTGGTTAACCCTAACTCCATATATAATGTGAATGGATTGTCTAATTTCATGAAGTTATTGATTCTGAACACTGACAAAAAGAACTGATTGATATAATGATATATTTATTAGGTGATATACCTATATATGAGAGGCCTTTGTCCAGCAGTGAACGTCTTTTGGCTGATGATGATGATATTCAATACTTTGTATTGTATTGTATTGTTTTATTTCAACCTTTAGGAACATAAAGTACACTAGGTTAGGTCTTAATATTAAATCAGCCTTAAAATAATATCCATACATCATAAGTATTGTGTTAAAAACATTATAGGTAAAAACTTAATGTTATTACAGCTATATTACTTCGTTTTTTTTGGTGTTTGCTTTACTACATATAAATATGATCAATGGACGAGACTTGAATAATTCTTCACTGATATACTGACACTGTGAAAATTATAAAGGGGTTTCCTGATGATCTTCCTGGAATGTTCCCATTAGTTCCTTGGTACAATTTCATGAACTTGAAAATGAAATTTTCTCATTAGTTACATGGGATTTATGTATCCCATCATGGAACTCTATAATGAAACTAGAAACTATTGGGAACTATCCATCTTCTCAAGTCAAGAATATATTTGATTTTTCCTTAAGATGATGCGATTCTTAAAAAAAAAAATAAGTGCTTATCAGTAGCTTTTACATCGTAATTCTGCACATAAAAGCAACACAATGTAAACAGTTTCTACAAGAAATCGCCTTTAAATTCATAAAGTTTGAGAGACTTTGCGTTAATCGGACAATGCTCAGTAATCACCATTATTAGTTCTAATGGATATTTAGTTTTCAATTTATCAAATAACCACCTTATGCTTTTTTGCAGTAGGTTTTACTGCAGATAGAGAAGTGGTTAGGTGCAAGCATTAGTGATTTTCTGCATCGGTAATTTTGCTTATTATACACGCAACGATTATACATAGAAAAGTTCCCATGGAATAAATATCTTTATACAGGGTGAAGACTTGTTAATTGGGGCTTCTCCTAATCATACTGAACAATTTTTGTTAAAAATTTTGGACTCCCATAGAAAAAAGAAAATTTGTAAAACAGCTGCTTAATAACGTTTAAGAAAACTGAAAAAAATATTTTATGGGCCTTTTTCAGTACCTATGATGAGTAGAGAAGTACTATATGTCTCATAAATAAGTGTGCTCTATAGTACAATACATACTTTGTTGCTCTTTGCAAAAATAATTTATAGTTTGAGAGACACTTGGTCGATATTACATGCGGTATCTTCAAAAACTGTTATTTTTTTCAAGAATCTGTTCGCAAATAAAGTTTTCCCAGGTGTATATAAAGTGGGTCTGTCTGCTGTATCCAGGAGAAATTTGTTCAGTTTTATACAGGAGGAATTTGTTCAGTTTTACATACAAAGCTGTAAACGCTTCGCAACATACAGCCATTCTGGCTACCAAAGTGTTAAGACAGATCTCTGGTCCATATTCTTCTTCTTATCGTGTGGCACATTTAACCGTCCTATCCACAAGGTATAGACGGCGGTTGGCTCGTGTTGCACTTAGCCGTGGTCATGTGTAGGGCATTCAGAGTTACACCTACAGACGTGTGCAACGCGACCATAAGTCTAGGTCAAAGAACAACCGAGTTAACTACTTCATCGTAATGCTTTTCCAAGATCCCACATTTTCTAGCTTATATGCAGTTAATGAACTTTTAGGTCAATTGCCACTGTACGTAGTACAAATTGCCCCATAATCTCACAATATCATCTACTGTTACTTTGTAGTCAAGGTGGTACCTTCTTTATATTGACGCGATTTTTTGAGTTTCCGAGGATTTTCGTGATTTATGGCTCCATATGTCACTATTGATGATGACGAGGTCCTCCCTGTCACTATTATTATTGCATTAGATCTTTTTCAGCAAATCTTACAATATTTTGTACTATCGGCAGTTTATTAGAAAAAATTTAATATTATAGTTTTATGATGGTTATGGTGGTGGAATAACTTTAGGAATTTTCTAGTGAATTTTGGCGATTATTATACCTATGTGATGTATTTTGCGATTTTTTCGTTAGCTTAAAAGATGTGGAATGTGGTTTCCTATGTAAGTTATAAGTATAAGGAAGGTGTGCGGTAGTCATTATTAAAGATTTGCCGAAAACTCATTCTTTATTTATGCATCTTATTGTAGTAGCGTAGAACATTAATCATCTCGTTTGCAGTACTAGTAAAAACGAACTCATATTTTCGTCATTTTAACAAGCTGCATTCCGTAATGATCATACAAGTGTCATATTCGACAAAAACCAGTCGCTTAACAGTGATAAACGTGTGAATGATCCTGTCTTGATTGCAACAAAACTACAGTACTAAACATTATCCAATACGTGTCATACAATTTTTACGTAAGAATCGTATTGACATGTGAAACCCCCGCGCAATGTTACTATAAGTATTAGCTGCGAAATAATGTTTGCAAATGTAAGCGAATGGTTATGTCTGGGAAATGGAATGTGCGGATTTTCTTTGCTTTTTGTGTGAAATTGTTGAGACACGTCAACGTATATCATTATCCTAGTCAGCTGTGTTATATTGAGATATTTTAAACGCCTCGTTGGTGTCGTGGCTTGTCAACTTGCTACGTATCACTAGGTCGCAGGTTCGATTCCCGGCGAGGTTCATTAGGTTAATTGGGGTAGAGGATTTTCTAAGGTCGCTTTTATGGCGACGTCTTGCTATGAAGGTAAGATAGCTATCTAGCTAGCTAACTAGATCCCCATTGTGTTGTTGGAGAATTTTGGTATGACCACTTATATCTTCAGATGAGATGATGCAAAAGGCTTACTCAACTCAACTCAAACTCAAACAAAAAACTTACGAATTGTAAGTTAAAAAAAACTTCAATTTTTATGATGTCTACCAAATCATTTATGTCTGTCATTGTAAACAGAATGATATTTGAACATTTTGCAAAACTGACCTTTTGCGAGTATGATTTATCAGATCAAAACTAAAATAATATTATTATCTATATCTATCGACGTGTCCATTAGGTATCAGTAAAAAAAGCGTCGGTGGCTAAGCGGCATTGACTTCGACCTCCTAACCAGAGGTCGTGGGTTCAAATCCTGGCCAGTGCACCAATGAGTTTTTCGAAACTTACGTGCATTTTCATACCGACTGCTTTAACGGTGAAGGAAAAAATCGTGAGGAAACCTGCACATCTGATTTCTAGATGTGTATGATGGTCGCGTTGCACACGTCCGTAGGTGTAAATCTAAATGACCTACACGTGACCGCGGGTGATGCTAAGTGCAACACCAGGCAACCGCTGTCTTTACCTTTTGGATAGAACGGTTAAATGTGCCAAACGATAAGAAGAAGAAGCTATCAGTTTAAAGTTCGATGACAATAATATGATTGATAGATGATTGTGTGACCTGCTGTTATGACAGACAAATGTTGGACGTCGCGGTTTGTTTAAAAATATAAACTAAACAACTATTGTTTAAAGTTTTCCTAACAGATTGAAGTTCAATATTTGTGAAAACATTAGTTAAATCAAACTAATAGGCACTGTGACCAAATTACAGTGTTAAAAATCTTAAGTCAAAATAATAATAACTACAGCCGATGGCACGGTGTTGTTATGCATATCGTCCCCACTGTAGGGGCACGGGTCTCTTCCCTTACCTCGGGAAGGTAAGGCCATACTCCACACACGGGGGCCAACTCCGGATTGGTGGAGGTTGTGGGGCTAGTGGCCAACTCCAGTGTCAGAAGTTTTCAAACCGCCTATAAGGTCTCCGACATGGCTTAACGACTCTCATTTACAACGCGGCTTGCAAATAAACAACAAATAAATAAAAACATACAATGAACTTCCAACAAAATAGATTTCTAGTTTCCCTGTCTTCGTTTCTCAACTTTTTCTATGTTTCTTAGTAATGATGTCACCATCTCATTAACTCTGTTAGTTAACTTTTAACCTTAATTAACTAGAACTACTTACATGAGAATCATCAGTGACTTAACAAGAATAAAAAGGCTTTAACGATCACGGAAATCTGTTTACAATAGGCGCAAGAGTGAATCTAAGAATTTTGTCTGACTTTTTTGCATCGACTTGCACGTATCGTACGGGGAATTTTAACATTTAGATTAGGGTGAGTAGGGGGAAGAAAAACGGGGTAACACAAAAAGTCTCCTCTATCGCCTAATTCATGATGGTAATTTTAGTGCTGGCAACATTTTTCAGGCCGCAATTTTGTAACGTCTGGCCACTCAGTTGGCAGTTACCACTAGGAGTGCGAGGATGTGTGTAACGAATTAATTAAAAACATTTATTAGCGACAAAAACATACAAAAATATATGAACAAAAAGCATCAGCCGCAAGCTTCGTCAAAAACTGAATACAAGAAAAAAAAAAACAGCAAAAGAATCAGCCCAAGCTTCGTCCAAAAACAAACTAACTGTCAGCGAAAAGCTTCGTCACATAAAACAAATACTAAACTAACAAATCCCCGCGACTCACACCCCGCCCAAAGGTTGTTAATTTGTTGTTAATAACGAATTAATTTGTGTCAGGTGGTTTTTTCTCATATTAAGTGGTAGATTTTTAATCTTGCCCGTTTCATATAACTTGGATTATCATAGATACAAGAAACTATTTCAAACTTACGCCGTCAACCTTTCATCTTCCCCCTGATTCATTTTTATGATAAAAGTATTTTATATGATCTTTTATTACAAATTGGGACAGCATTAACATAATGTTATAGACAGAATACAAAATTTAATTGTTGCTTTCTTACCTCTTACATTTTGTTTCAACAGAAGTCAATTACATTCTGTTTTACAAAGCTTTAAACACAACACTGCTCATCTCACTAAAAACAATTCGATCTTCCCCCCACTCACCCTATTTAATTTAGTTTGCAAAAGAACTGTTAGGTAATAGGTGTGCATGTGGTCACAGAATACTTAATATGATTCAGAAACGCGCATAATGAAAAGCCGATATAATTACATATACACCTACAAAGAACATACAAAATACAAGCAACATTTTTTTTAACAATAATGCCAAGCTACAGTACATTTTCTTTCATACTTTGGTTTCGATAGTCATCGGTATATTTTTATAAGACAAGTCATTATTTTTAATCAATGCACGATTTTTATTTGTATGATTGAAACGTTTATCGGTAGGAAAATTATTGTAGTGTAAATTATTACGAAATTAATAAAAAAATATATCTGATACAATACAAATACAATATTAGCAAATAGTTATTCAATAATGTCTTAATGTAACTTTCTATTACCCTTGTGAAAGTGAATAGCGAGTAAATTAAATATGACTGTATTTAAAAATATTATACATAGGTACTTTACTTATCCCGTAATGCGCGAACTGTACTGTCATCTTTGAATAATTACCTGAAACAGAAAAAAGATCTTTAAGTGATATGGAAACATAATATGAATGAGTTTTAAATTCACAATTGGTGAACCCTTGGCATTATCTCACCTGATGGTAAGTGATGATGTTGCCGAAAACAGAAGCATGCTTACCACCCAACTAGCAAAGTGTTGTGATATATCAGTGATAGAAACGCTTCTATCACCGCGAAATGGCCCCAGTTTCAACACCATTTGGTGACACTTATGTCACAATATGACTCTTATTTTATTTACAACCCTAAGGTTGTATTTTAGCAACGCTTACCACTATTTGGTGATATATCGGTGATTTTTCAGAATTAGTGACGCCAGCTACCGCGTTGGTTTTATATCACCCTTATAACACTGTATGGTGTTAATTGGCCCTCTTTTATCACTACTTTGCTATATAAGGTGCTACTTTATTAGTGCCCGATATTTTGGTCAGTGCTCCTGCTCCTGATTCTGATCAACTTTCCCCAAGAAACCCATAGTCAAATCGAAAATAAATTTTTGGACTCTTCATACAAATCGATCAGCCGAGCGGCCAAATTAGTATGAAGAGCCCAACAATTTTTTTACGATTTGACTATGGGTTCCTTGGGGAAAGTTGATCAGAATCAGGAGTAGAAGCACTGACTAAAATATCGGGCACTAATAAAGTAGCACCTTATATACCCCAGCGTGTTGGGGGAACTGAATTCTTATGTTGATGATAGAACACGTCAATGCTGTTAATATCATGAAATTGGATATTACTTCAACTGTACTCAATTCAAACAAAAAAAATTGTAAAGTCGCAGAACTGTTTGTTTATGAGTAAAACCTACCTTGCTTATGTTTTTTTTTATTATTAATTTGAGTGCGTTTAAGTACTCGCATCATTTTTTGCATTCTCTATGCAACTTGACAAAAGAGTTAACACTATTAGCTGTCACGTTTTATTGCGCACAGTTCCGTGCATTATCGTGAGATGTCGTGCAGTCTCGTGCTGGGAACCGCTGCGACGCGAGACGTGAGAACAGAGCCAAAATGGCTATTTCATATAATAATGTAGCCAACTCACGGTTTCCGATAATGAAGGGTTTAAAAATTGATGTTGGCGACTCTAGGGTCAAAGGGTTAAGCAAGATAGGTACTTTGTTGTTTTCTTTTTGCTTTAATTTTGACATGGTTACTTTCGACTAAGGTTTCACTGGACTAAAAATAGATTAAAAGGCAAAGAAACAGAATTACTTTTTTATGTGTTAAACTTAGAAACTAAGGTTGAAATTCAAATCTCAAACAAATTTAAACTGTGGTTTGTGCTCAAGAAACTGAACAACTTTCTCTAAAGAACCAGTTCAATCGGAGTAATAAAAATTGAACTCTCCAAACAAATCGATGAGCTGAGTAGCCAACCTTGTATGTAAAGTCCATTGAACAGGTCCCTTTAAGGAAAGTTGTTCAGTGTCTTAACTAGAAGCCATAGTAAAAATTTGGTCCACTATTTCAATTTCACCCTGTATAATAATAATAATAATATCTGGGACAAATCACACACGGTGACCTGGCCCCAAACTAGGATTCCCTGTATCTTGGGAACCAGATACTGATATAGATACACATATACTTTTTAAAAACATACATAATATATAGATATAATACACCCAGACTCGGAGCAAACAATTCTGCTCATCACAGAAAAGTTTGCCCTGTGTGGGGATCGAACCCACGACTCTCGGATCAGAGGTCAGGATCTCTAACCACTTAGCCACCGAGACAGTAACAGTCTGTATAATTATTGATCTTTATTATTTCAGTATTTTTGCATCAGCTGTCGTGGAAACGTGCTTTACTAAAACACGTGGAAATAACCTGATGTTTGCACCGTTATCGAACTCGATAACGTTTTATGGCTTGTTACAGTAACAAATAGTTTTAAATGAACAAATACTTATTGTTAATGGAACAACATTCAGTGAACATAATAAAAAAACAACAGAAGGTATGGGGTTTCTTATATGATTCTGCGAAAATTGTTACATCGGTGACTATTTGCGGATACTATGATACTGCGATATGCTGTTTGAGATTTCAGTTCCAATACATAAATAAATACCTAAAATAGGTAAGAAGCTTAAATATTCTTATCGTATTTTAAGAGGAATCTATAAATAACTCATTGTAAAAAATCTCGCGGTGCAACGTAAACTAAAGCATTGTAAATAATTAGAATATGTTTTAATAAAAAAAACTCTTAGGTTTTAAACTTTATCCTTTTGTACCAGCTACCTACCACACGATCCCATATCAACTCTCTGAGCTAAGCCGGGCACCCCAGCTAGTATTTAACTATTTACAACAATACAACACTGCAAAATCAAACTATCAAAATGTTTTGGGCTCTTGTCGGTGCAACTCACACCACCAGTCACTCCGATTCACGCCTTCTCCTTGACTGTTTTGTACGACATCACGTCAACCTTCTTCTTAATTTGGTCCATATAACTTATCCTCGGTCTTACAGTGTAAAGTATTTTAATAATCGGATAATTATTTAAAAAGTTTTGTATGCATGAATATGTACCCCACCTAAAAGTATAATAGGGTAGCCGTGCCAGATGGCGTACCAGATAGTAAGTACTACTTGCATTACTTGGTTGTATACTTTTAGTTGCACGAGACTACTAATGTGGAGAGTAGTGTTCTACGGATGTGATTACGAACACAATGTGGATCCATTACGGATGTACTAGTAAGTAAGAGTCGTCGCGGTTTCAGTTACTTTTACGGATACGCGGCGAGTTCTTGACATTCGCTATATCCTACGGCATTTCAACACGTCGTCGAGATCTTTTTCTTTTAAAACTAGAATAGAAAATATTTTTTTCTAATACATATCTCACATCTCATTTTACTTTCACACTAATATTATAAATGCGAAAATATGAACGTTTGTTGGTTTTTTGACCAAGCAGCGCCATTTATTTACATAATGGCACGCTGCGCGTAAATGTCCGATAGTTTCACTCTCAATGTATCAGGTTGTGTAGACGCAGGAATATCTGTCAGTTTATCTTTCGCTTGGTATCTGTATTTCTGGTTAGATGCTGGTAAATCTCAAGATTAAAATGGAAAGTAAGTAATAAACAGCCCGTATAGGACTATTATAACTCTTTTGGTCTCAGTAAAACATGGTTCTCGTTATGTCTTCCTAATGTAGGCAATAGTTGAACATTTTACGAAAATAATATGAATATGTATTAACAAAGAGTGCGCTTAAAAATGTAATATCTCAGGCCAAGACGAGTTTAAAGAGTCTCTCATTCCATTTTTCAAGCCGTTTAGACTACAAATAGTAAACATTTACATAGATAGGTTCCTTATGAAATACCTGAAAAAATTTAACTTCTGCTCATGAAACTGAACAACTTTCCCAAAGGAACCTATACTGAATTCGCAAAAAAAAAATGAGTTCTCACACTAAGATCAACTGAATCGCCAATTTTCTATGGGAAGTCCAAAAATTTTTTTGCGAATTGTTTTTTTTTTTATGTGATAGGTGGTAAACGAGCAGACGGATCACCTGATGGTATGCGATTACCGCCGCCCATGGACACCCGCAACACCGGAGGAGTCACAAGTGCGTTGCCGACCTTTGAAGTGGGATGGGGGATGGGGGAATGGGGAGGGGGAGGGGGGGTTGGGCCTCCGGTACCCTCACTCACTCGGCGAAACACAACAAACGTTGCTTCACGCCGGTTTTCTGTGAGGCCGTGGTATCACTCCGGTCGAGCCGGCCCATTCGTGCCGAAGCATGGCTCTCCCACGTCTAAAATTGATATAGGTTTCATAGGGAAAGTGTTCAATTTAATGAGTAGAACCCATACTGTTAATTTTTTCCAGGTATTTCAGAAGGACCCTATATAGGTACAGAGCCATTTTGTTTTTTGTTAAATTGGTGTGCCTAATGCAGCACGCAATCCATCTGCTATGCGAATAAAGTAGACAATAAAATCACCCAGTTTCCTGGTTCCATTGCTATAAACCTCTGCTAACGGTATCACACAATAATAGAATACAGTACATTTTAACAATAAAGCCAATATCGCACATAAAACTCCGCAAATCGTTCAAAATAACCAGGTCAATCAAATCTAGTTTCTAGACCACATCGTATACCTAACCGGTTAGAATCTAAAAGTGGTCATGTGCAGCACCAAAAGTGGTCACATTCCAAATACAGGTTTAGAAAATGTTGACTTCCTTTCTTGAAGATTTCCTCTGGAAGAAGCAGTATGCATAGCTATCGAAAATTAAAAAGCAGTCCAGCAAAAAGTATCTATTACCTTCAGTGTAGTAGAGAAAAACACTGGCCAACATACGTCAATTTAAATTATTTAATTCCAAATACAGGCTTAGAAAATGTTGGCTTCCTGTCTCGAAGATTTCTTCTGGAAGAAGTTTGCATTGCTATCGAAAATTAAAAAGCTGTCCAGCAAAAAGTATCTATTACTTTCAGGGTTGTAGAGAAAAAATCACTGGCCGACAAACATAAAGGGGAGTGAATTATACTCGTGATCGGGTGCTGTCCGTGTGAACTGGCCTGCTCTTGTCATTGGTTTTTTGGAATTTGTTAGTACAAACAATTTTTACTTTTATCTCTTTTGAATCCTTTCTTTATTCTTATTTTTGTATATTTTATTTACAGACATGACATTGTATAATTCATTTATTGATCTAGCATTAAGATGTAATAGAATATAAGACTTAAAAAAAAATGTGTTGGAGGGAGTTTCTTTAGGGCCCGCCGTTTCTTCTCACTCCGCAAACACTTCCCGAAACGGTGGGTATACGAGTTCCGAGTGGTAGGAACCTCGTATTAGGTAGATAAAAGAATGACGTTCGAAAAGTGTACACTGCTACCTACTTCGAATAAAATATTTTCATTTTCATTTTCATTTTCATTTTCGAAATTATTACGTCGATTGCCACGAAAGAAAAATAAATAAGTAGGTATTTCTTCGTCAGACTAAAAAAAGTATTTATTTCTTTGTATGCACCTAAAGTGAGTTTATTTGGGCGAGCTTGTAGATTATAGATGGATTTTTAAAGATTATTTTGAACCTCAGATTGGCATGAGGTAAGTTATATGGCGTCAATCAGGACTTTTTTTTTAATTGGTTAAGTAAGTTTTTTTTTTCATTGATTTCAGATAATGGTACCACATATTTGTATTTATTGTTCTAAAGTTCTACAGTTCAATAAACTAGTCTTGAGCAATAAAATACTTATTACAATATTTCACAGCATGCCTAATTCATCGATTATAATCGGTGTCGATCGCATATTGATCGAACAGAATCGATTTTGTACATGGTTTCTTAATGATTACCTACTACAAAATAGGTATGGCGATTTAGCTAGTACATACCTTATAAAACGTAACAAGATACATTTAGGTATTGGTCCTATGCCTATGAAAGGCATCAGTTGTTGTAGTCCTGACGTGTTGCAATAAATACTGCAGACAGGACCAGTTGATGGTTAACCTACTGCTCAAAGCAGCGAAGTGCTTGAGGAATACTAGTCTGGAGATCTCTGAAGATCCCAGAACTCCTTTAAATTCACGGAGGATGACAATCGCGGGGATTTTAGTCTGTATAATTGACCACGCTGAATACGTTAAAAACAACCGACTTCAATCGCAACAACTCCAATTTTGCTATGTTTTTGTTGATTTTCTCAAAAACCGCTAAATCGATAAAATTTATATGGGACCACCTGTGAAGTATACCCTTTTAAACAAAAAAGAATTTTCCAAATCGGTTCAGGCGTCTTCGAGTAATGAGTGAACATACATAAAAAAAAAGATTCCGACGAATTGAGAACCTCCTCCTTTTTTTGAAGTCGGTTAAAAAGTATGACATAGGTAAGTAATTTTTGCAAGTTAGTTTATCTGTGAAGAATTCGCTCACTTTACGAAAATGTAGGGTATTTAGCTAAAAAATCAAATTATAAAGAATCTGATCTAGAAATCGTATTTTTCTTGGCGTAATGTATTAAAGCAGTTTTATTTGTACGTGTGCATTTACCTATAAAGTGTTCACGGCCGTTATTTTGAATAAACCAATTTCTATATTTCCAGAGGTTAACCATAGAAGACGTGTTGAATTTTTCAAAGATTTTTTAATAAATTCCTCTCAAACAACACCACAGGTCACAGAACATTGTAAAAACCGCAAATTCATTGCACCTACTTGACGTAACAACATATCCTCTACCAGCTCCGTCACTCTTATTGCGAAAGGAATAAAACCCATTGTAATGTCGCAATAGACGTACAAGATTGTGTTGTTTGTGAGAAATTCGTCTAAACAATAAGATGGTGTTCAATGTAACTAGGGCAAGCGAAAGTGATCCGCGATGACAGAAAAATTGTCTTGGATTTTCGAAATCTTGCTGTGTGAGGGGGCTCTTATTAGGCAGCTAAAGTACTCGCTGGGGAAAACAAAGAGTGAACTATAATAACGGGTCGGCGGTCAAGTTTAAAGACATGATAAGCCATTGTTGCCGGTTTCTGTCACTAGATGGCAGTCGCTAAGGCATGTCAGAAGTCCTGTGGGCTTGGAAGCTTTAGCACTGGGGATATCTCATCTCACTAATATTATGAATGCGAAAGTGTGATGTTTGTTTGTTTGTTTGTTCCGCTTTCACGCCGAAAATACTGAACGGATTTGGATGAAATTTTGGTAGGTAGATAAATGAAGCACTCGGCTAACACATAGGATACTTTTAATCCCGGAAAAGTTAAGGGTTTCCGGAGCAATGCTTAAAAAACTCAAAATTTCCACTTCGTTTCTAGATGGCGCCACCTTAACGTTTTCTTTCTCTCTGGACCCAATTATGAAATCCATGCAGACTAAGTCGCGGGCGGAAGCTAGTAGATAATAAACCTCACAACGTCTAACAATCCGCATTTGGCTATCATGTATGCCAAAAACCAAAGAAGTTTTATATCCTCGCTCCGGGGAGAGGGGTGCATGTCTGTGCCAAAAACCATGCCGAAATATGTAGAAGGAGATCCGTATACCGCTATCCTGCCTCCATCTTGAGTTTTAATTCCCTGTGATATAGAATCTTTTTCAAGAGTTACAAAAGAAAATATTAGTAGCATGGCGACATATCTCGCGCAGGACGCGAGTTTTAAAACCATTTGTTCCCCTCTAACGCTAAGCGAATGAAAGAGACAGCTGAGCTGTTTCTCGCGTTTGGCGCGACAAACAGCTTTGTCTACGCCTCATGCTATCCGTGCTGTATTTATTTTGACAGGTGCCGACACTCAGACGGCCCTAATAGCATGAGTCTGAAAGAAGTTCTTTGTGTGATAAATAAAAATCGCAGTAAACAGTGCTATGGAGCAATGAAACTTCTTACAGACGGTATCAATTATAGGTTTTTTAACGTCCATTAACAAGTAACTGCAGACTTCGAGACAAGACCGGTTTTATAGGTAATCTAGGACATTTAATCAGTGTCTAGGACATTACCGTATTTAATATGTATTTGCTTATTTATTTTCAAGCAAGTTTATTTGCCCAAAACACGTATGACGTAGTTAATACAACATTATCTTTCATTAGTTATTGCAATTTACTTAAACCAATTGAATATAAAATAATGGCACGAAAAGTTCTATCCTAAGTTATTATTTAACCAAAAATATTTTTATAGGAAGCAATTAAACTGTTATTGCCTTATTGATGTTAAAAACGTGATATTTCTGTTATAACCATTTAGGTAAGTATCAGTCTTTATGAAATAAAGACTTCTTTTAGTCTGAGATCCAGACTTTTTACGATATTATTCTTTATTCAGACGTTCAGACCTAATTACGCAACTTGTATTACAGGCAGGTTACCAGTCTCAAAATTATCGGCTGATGATTTTCCGGTCGACAGAGATCGCGACCCAAAGAGTTTTGTTGTGTTGATTGTTGACACTTTTTCGTGTCATTGTCACTGGCTGTGAAAAAAAGATGATTGGACTCATTGAGCCATGGCTCGTTCGGAAATTAAGATTAAGAGAAAACAGGGTTTATACAAATACACGATTAACTATCAAGACTTTTAAAATATATTCCTGAACTTTTCATACTAATCGGTCAGCCTGATCGGTCAAATACTTATGTATAAAAAAAAGATACATTATTTGGAAACGTTGGATTTTTTGTATTCTTTGTTGGCATTAGAATCTAGGACTGTTGTCTGTTGATGTTACCTTGTTTTTTTATTATTTTGTTAGGACATCCTAAATGAAAGCAATGAACTACCTAACTATTGTGGTTAAAGATGAAGCACAGATATCTAGACCCTAAAATACATATTTTTATGTTCACTATTCGCAATAGGTATTACTCGTAGTTTTGTTATAACCGTTATGTCAATCAGTAAAGACGAAGGTGTTTGACTTGTAGTTATAAAGTAGTTTACGAGTTATGAATCATATGATAATGATCGACATAGTTCCACGGTCACATAACAGTGAGAGAAGCATGCTTCGTATTTTGTATGAAAATGAAAGATTTCCTTTGAATTCTGCACATCTTTGAGGTCAAATCTCCGAGACTGGAAACGCTTGAACCGACTTTGTACTACTGTTACTGATATTTTACTAGGCTCGTCAACAGCCTGTTGTTTTCTGAAGCTTGAGTTGCATTATTTATTTTTTTATTATAGCAAATAGCTTGTAACAAAATACGTAGTCTTAGGAGCCTTACACTGTGGGTCCTGTACCTATATTGTGAGATCCTGTATATACGTAGATATTTAGTTGTAAAATGGTTATTGTATACCTATAGCTCCTGTAAAGTATAAAGGGTGACTTGATTTATATCGTGGTTCTGGGGAAACTTGTTAAGTTTCTTAAGCAGAAGCCCTTATTTACAAAATTCCAGCAGTGTGTAAACCTCATCATTTAATCAACTGAACAACAACAAACTGAACAACTTTTCTTCTACAACTTTGCTGAACAACATTCTGTTCTAAGACTTTGGTCTAATAGCATTTAAACTTTTTGGACTCGGACGCAAATTGATTTGGTAGCTGTTTGGCTTTTGTATGCAGAGTCAGTTTATTGCGATTTCAGCAAAGTCATAAAACAAAATCTCATTTTGCCATCGACTCGATAAGAAGAAGAAGAAGATAGACAAAAGTTGTTCAGTATGATTGGAACTTCAGTTAAAGAATTCCACAATGGGTTCCACACATAGAAATTTAATGGTTCCACGCCTATTTTATTACACCCTGTATACAGGGGGTTAAAAAAGTGCGCTTGAAATTTTAAGGGGCTACTCGGAATCAACTATAGAATACCGTTTTTTTTTTAAATCTGATCCACATTTTATCAGTTTCTCATACAAATTCTTGATTCACTATTCAGATTTAGTATGGGATACTGAAAAAAATAATTGTAGATCGGATTTTTTCAATGTTTTTCCTGTATTCTGTACTTGATTCTGCGTAATCCCTTAAAATTTCAAACGCACTTTTTTTTAAATCCTGTATATACTATGACGTAATTCTCGTTCTTGCCCTTCACTTCGACATTTTATAATATAATTATCTATGAAAGGGAATGGCCTATGGGTAGTTAAATAAATTACTCTGGTATTTAAACTGACAGGTTTGCCGTAAACTACTGGTTCTAGATACGCAGTTAAAGTTAAACGCTTAGTTGAGTTAACGAGTTCTTAACGAGTAATTGTTAAAATTCTTTGTGTTATGGAATCAGCTGCATTTTCAGTTTGTACTTTTCTTAAATTTCTATTTTTATAGCCATCTGTGGTTGCTTTATACTGGGTCAATACACATTACACAGAGGATATATACAGAAATATTTTTTATAACAAGATGTAGAAATAAAAATAAGGTGGGTTTCTAAACATTTTTTGAATAACTTTTGTTCTACGAAAAATATATAAAAATTAATCAGTTAAAATTTATCTGTGTTGGTATAGAATTTCCAAATACTCGTATGTAATCATAATTTTTAAAACAAAAATGTTCAGTGTGGTTATAAGAAGCCTCAGTTGACGGATTGTACACAAGTTTTGATACACCCTGCATAAAGCTTAATAAAAACTACGCCAATTATTATAAAAGACTGGAACTAAGTCCAAAAATACTTTGTTTAATTATAACCTTTTTTTATTACAAAAATATTTAGTGTGTGGACTTACACTTGTTACACCCTGTATAAAGCTTGATACAAACTTAACTATTCGAACTACATAAGCCAGTAAGGCCTAAGGCCATCCTAAGGCACTGTAAGTAGGTCAATTTGCGCATGCGAAGTACGGTGATCAACACCAGCTTATGACTGTTATGACCTAATGCGCGTTTGATGGCCTTACGCTTGATGACTTTACGTTTGATGACCTTACGTTAAAAACGATAGCGATGCCATTGTTTAAAAAGACTTAAAAACGTTTGGTTAGGGTTTATAAACTAATGTGGTCCACACATGGTGTTAAAAAAGTGAGTTTGATTTTTTTCCAGTTTCCCATACAAATTCTTATTTACTATTCAGATTTAGTATGGTAATCTGAAAAAAAAAATTAACAGTGGATTGTTTCAATGTTTTTCCTGTATTCTGTATTTGAGTCTGAAAGTCATGTGACTAGGAGAGTATTGAATATGAAAGCGGTTGGATTAGTGGGAAGAGGAAGGCCAAGGAAGAGATGGCTGGATTGTGTGAGGAATGATATGAGTATGAAAGGAGTGAGCACTGAGATGACGGCAAGAAGAGAGGAATGGAAGAAGAAGACATGTTGCGCCGATAATTGGGAACAGGGCAGGAAGATGATTCTGTATTTGAGTCTGTGAAACCCCTTAATATTTCAAACGCACTTTTTAACATCCTGTATATTTACATAATATTTTAATCTTAAAATTTATGAATAGGTATACAGTTAAATATAAGGTCCAAGAAAAAACAACAAAATTATCTATTATGAGAAGTCTTCTTTTTTTTCGATTTTAGTGTAAGTTTCTCGGGGATAACTGATCAATTTCATGAATAGAATCCCCAGTAAAAATAGTTTTAGTTAAATTTATTTGACTTTATATGAGACTTTTCGCACATTTTTATACTTTGTAAAATAAGAAAAGTTTTGTAGCTCACAGGACCCGCATACGAAATTTGAAATTGGCATCACTTTCTACGTACCAAACACTGATACGATATAAAATAACACAAATGCTGGCCCCAAAAAAAGAAAGAACTAAACATTATTGACTCCATAACAAAACTGGTCTTTAACTGACAACTTTGATAAGCTACCATTTCTTTACATTTGATTGAAGATAAAAAAATGAAAACCAAACATATTTTCACTTTACTAATAAGCTCTGCCAATCCGGACTTGGCCCTCGTTTTTGGAGTATGACCTAACCTTCCCGATGTATGGGAAGAGACCCGTGCCCCTACAGTGGGGACGATATGGATTATAAACGATAAGATCTAGATTACGACACTTCACATATTTCTTCGCCACTTCTCTCACCTGGTGAAAAAATAATGAATAATACAAACAATTTAAAAAGTAATACAGGCATAAATTACTGTCTTTATTTTTAACTCTGACTAATACCGAGCACTGCATAAATATTCATCTTGAATGGAGATCTTGAATAAATAACTGGACAATCCATCATTGCTCTAGTGGCCTATTCTCGATACAGAGATGACTTAATTGATGATGACTTGATGACCGAAATACTTCAAAAAGTTAGACGGACCAATAAAAAATGCCGAATCTATTTTAGGTTTAAAGAAACTTTATTTCTCATTAAAGACAAGCCACTTACATGAGAAAAAATAATATAAGATAAATATTTTACAGTAGGGATTGTTTTAAATTCCTTAGAATGGATAAAATTACAGTACCCAAAGCTTAACTCCCAAAGTTGTGTGGAATAGAAAATACGAACTAAAATAATGCTTAAATACGATAAATTGTAATTCTATACGCTGTGAATAATTTCTCTCTTGTAACCTTTTTACTTCTAGCATACACATTATTGACATAATCAGAAAGAGCCCTCCGGTACTTCCATAGGCGAAGTCCCACCCCCCACCTCCGTAAAGATTCTGATGACACCATATTATAGTACACCTCAAGCGGAATCAATGTCTCAACAGGACCATCCCTCTATTTCTTATAGATTTCGAGCTACAGGGTCAAGTACGTCTAAAAAACCATAACTTCTTTCTAGACTTTGGAAAGAGATACAGAGGTATCATGTATATATCATTTGAAAACATATTAAATGCCTAACATGACAATAAGACACAATTTTATGGAGTTTTTATTAGGAGTTTTTTTTTATCTAAAAAACATGTTGATGCTGCGATTGTCGTGACTTGAAACAAATATTTTTTTGTGCAGCTTTTGACTCTTTAGTTAAGTTCCGCAGTCCACATAATTTGAACTCCTTCCAAAGTCGAGAAAGATGATATGATTTTCTAGACCTACTTGACCCTATAGCTAGAAATCTATAAGAAATAGAAGGAAGGTCCTGTTGAGACATTGATTTTGCTTCAGGTGTACTAACATGTGGTGCCATCAGAATCTCTTCACGGAGGTGGGGGGACTTCGCCTATAGAAGTACCGGAGGGCTCTTTTTATTGTATTTATCTATGGGCCTGCACTTCACTACGTTGCCTAATTATTACCGGATAATAATAATAAATTCACATTCCTAGTTAATAGCAAATAATAGAGGTAGTAGTCAGATTCACGTTTTTTTTTAGAAATAATTGGAGCTTTATGGGAGGCAGCTTATTTAGATTTTCTCCGCTATAACGGTAATTTCTTACTTAATCAGCCAGTTTTTGTATGGAAAATGCGATCAATAACATAACATAATTAGCAAGTAATGAAATATACAAGGTTTTAATGGCAGATATGAACACATTCATATAAAAATATTCGGATTAATTGTGTGAAATTGTGTGAAGTTACTGGCATGGAGAGTTCATTTTTTTTTGTAACAACCCATTACGTCCCCACTGCAGGGGCACGGGTCTCTTCCCATAACTTGGAAAGGTTAGGCCATACTCCATACACGGGGGCCAGTCCGGATTGGTAGAGGTTGTGGGGCTAGTGGCCCAGTGTCAGAAATTTCAAGCCGCCTATAAGGCGTCGTGCCTTGAGAAGCACGGAAACGGTCGAGATAAATGCCACTAACAGTCAAACCCATCCAGGTACTGACCGTGTCTGTAGTCAGTTAACCTGCGTGATCGACGCGACCACGCAAGCCGCACTGAGCCACGACCGTTTCATTTTTTTACGTTTATATAAAAAGTATTTAAACTAAAAAATATATTTGGCCCGATATGGCCTGAATATGATATCATATCCGCTATGAAAATATCACCTTGTACTTATAAATAAAATCCTTTTACAAGCACAGTATTGCATTACAATATATTTTTCCACTGGCCGCGCTGAGATCCGGTTGGCTGAATGTAGTGGCCGACTGGCCAGTTCCATGACTCATGGGGCACTGACATCAGCCTTTGGTTAGTCACGGAAGGCTGTGGCTGTAAGCCTGTAAGGAGATTATTGCCTTTACCGGAGTCTGTTTTGTAAGCTCTGAGAAGTTTTGTCTGTTTTGTGCTTTTGTTTTTTGTTTCGTTTCTGCGTAATCTGAAACGTAACCTATAATTTGTCGGCTGATCGGGAGTTGGCGAACACTAGACTGCTTCAAAAATAAATTATGAAATGTAAAATAGCTCTTCTATTGAAATTGCAGAATAACTTGATCACTTAGATTTTTACCTATTACATGAACCTGTATAAAAAAAAAATACAGTAAAGTCGGATTGCAGTCTAATTATTATCCGACTACTAAAGCGAAAGGTAATGTTTCTCGGTTTATGTATGTATGTTCGTTTCACTTTTGTAGCCAAAACGGGTGTCGTTAGAGTCGTCCTGAATCTTATTTATTTATTTATTTATTTACAATTTATTGTACATAGAAAACACAAAGATATACATTAAGAAGGAAAGAACATACAAAAGGTGCAGCTTATTTCTATAAGAAATTTCTTCCAGCAGACCTTGGACAGTGAAAATTGAAGAAAAGGGCAGAAAAGACGTGTACAGAACAAAGATACAACAATTATAAAATAGTGATAAAGAATACAAACTTATATACCTTATAATCTTGATTGATTTTAAAAAGTTTTTTGTTAGGTTACTTTTAAAAACATAATTTCATATCTAGAGCTTGAATTTAACTAACGCATTTCAAAAGATGCAATTTCAAATTCCGGTCCGGAAGCACAAATCTAATCTATTTCTGGTTTCGAAAAGAAACTGGGCAAAAAAGTCCGGCCAGCTGTTTCGTGAAAAAAAAAATAACACCTGGTTGGCAAGGAACACACAGAATGTGCCAGAAAAGAGATCCTTTATCTTAAAAAGTTCCCAAAACGGAAGTACTTGATAAGAATAGAACTCAAAAGCCACGGTAACGGAAGTGTGGGCCAAGTGTGTTTAATTCATAAGTGTTTTATCTCAATGAGTTAGATAGAATGAATGAGGTTGGGATGAATGGGTGTATACTTGTGTACTCGTAGTGTGTAACGGTATATCGGAGAGGTACAAAAATAATGAGAACGCCTAATGCTAGAACACGACTATCAAAAATGAGTTTAAGATCCACTACATTTTTCATATGACATCATCATAAAAATATAAGTATACAAGTGAGTTTTATAAACAATATCCTGCCTTTCTCTTAAGTTTATCGTTAATCATGTAAATAAAAAAGTGAACTTTGAATATTATACTTTGTGGTTAAATATAATAATACAACTGAATTTGAACGTAATTAAGTTAGTAATGAATTTATGTGGGGCAAGTTTTTATGTGAATTTCTCCGGCAACAATCCTCGTGGTCTTTAAGAAAGATATTTAAATAATTACCTTCTTTAATTAGACACATAAATACCTTAATTATTAAAAACTGCATAGTTTAATTGAAGTGTCGCACACAAATAAGTTTTGAACGTATGTAATTAAAACGTAGACACAAAAAAGTGTTCCAATTAAAAACAGCTGCATAGCACGTGCCATCAAGGTGCCACCGCTGACATTTTGACGCCATCTTGAATTTGACTGACTGGCGCAGCCTCCGGTCAGATGTTCTAAACATCTGGTATTTTTTTTCTAAGATAAAGATGTGAAGTTGTAACGGGTATTCAGATATGCCATTTTTTTTAATGATAAAGGTAAGTAAAGTACTAATTAAGCTCAAATTAATCTTATGGTATTATCTTATGGAATGACAGCTATCAAAACTATACAATCGGCGACATCTATTTCGTCATTCGAAATTTCACACTTTTCCAATCATTTCTTTATTGTAATTCCTGTAGGTAAACTGATGCTGCGATTTCTGTGAAGCTACCATTGCATTGCTCAGCTCAATGCGGCTTGCGTGGTTGCATCGATCATGCAGTTTAAGTGATTCAACTGATTCAAACACGGTCACAATCACAAATTGGATGGGTTCGACTGTTAGTAGTATTTATCTGGACCGTTTCCGTGCTTCGCAAGGTACGTAACGCGTTTGGTCCCGGTGGTTGTTACTAGAGGGATGTCAGGCTTTTAGACGGCTTGAAACTTTTAGACTTCTGATACTGGGTTTAGCCTCACAACCTTCACCAATGCGGACTTGGCCCCCGTGTATGGAATAGGGCTACACCTTCCTTAGGTATGGGAACAGACCCGTGCACCAACAATGGGGACGGATATGGGTTTTTAACAAATCAGATGCTACAAATTGCTTTTATCTCTTTTGAATACTTTCTTTTTTTTAGACATGACATTATATCATCTCTTGGCCTAGCATTAAGATGTAATAGAATATAAGAGTTTTTTTTTTAATTGTGTTGGAGGTTTCTTTAGGGCCCACCGTTTCTTCTCACTCCGCAAACACTTTCCGAAACGGTGGGTATACGAGTTCCGAGTGGTAGGAACCTCGTATTAGGTAGATAAAAGAATGACGTTCGAAAAGTGTACACTGCTACCTACTTCGAATAAAATATTTTCATATCACTTTTGACAAGTTTTGGACCAATCTATCATTGTGGACTCATAGTCTGATTGGCATGTTGGTTGATTTTTATTGTGATCAAGGTCTATTTTAATATGATTGTATGCAAATTAGTCAGATATCGCATAACGCATACTAAATAGTTTAAACTTCAGTGGAATTGATTTATTTATTGCGAAACTATATGAAGTTGACTGATTTATATTTTGTGAGAAGAATTTAAAATAACGAACAGAATTTTTTTTTCGAAAAAGGTGATAAATTCTTATGATTTAAGTATTCTATCATAATAAAAATAAATAGAGGTGCCAAGATGTGCGTGGTTCACCCTTATATAAGTTAATTTGCTAAATTATCAAAAAGATCGACATCTCGTGCCCAATATTTTAGCTATTTCAACAGACATTCTCAATACAATAAATTCAGGACACACACGCTCATCAAGCCTAAAACGAAACAAAAACTCATTTTAATACTTAATTATTAGTACATACATACACAAGAGATATTAAACACCCATATACAGAGAAAAGAAATATGTTCGACTGTTCTTCACACAAATATTTGTCCTGGGTGGGGGGTCGAACCCGCTACTCTTTCGGCATAACAGACAAGAGAGTTCACCACGCGTCACCGATTCAGTCGAGTGTGCGAAGGGTTTCTAAGTTAATTGATAAGTGTAGTAAATTCCTAGGCATCCAGAATGTATTGCTAATATTTTCTAGATTTTACCTTAGCGGTCATGGCTCAGTGCGGCTTGTATGGTCGCGTTGATCACGCATCAGGTTAACTGACTACAGACACGGTCATAACCTGGGGATGGGCTTGACTGTGAGTGTCATTTATCTCGACCTTTTCTGTGCTTCGCAAGGCACGTTAAGACGTTGGTACCGGCTGCTGTCGCTAGATGGCAGTCGTTAAGCCATGTCGGAGGCGTTATAGGCGGCTTGTAACTTCTGACACTGGGGTTGGTCACTAGCCCCACAACCTCCACCAATCCGGACCTGGCTCCTGTGCATGGAGTATGGCCTAACCTTCCCGATGTATGGGAAGAGACCCGTGCCCCTGCAGTGGGGCGTACGTAATGGGTTGTTAACATTTTTTGACAACCTTAAAAATAAAGATAGAAGTATTTTATTTAATTTACCATTCTTCAATTCAATTCAATATGCTTTATTATTTTTTTGCTTCATTCTTCAGCCAGAAAACTAAAACACGATAGGTATTTAAAGTATCAAATATCCGCTTGTCTTGTCTTTAAAACAATAACCGTTTGACATTTCACGGTGAAATAATATCCTATTTAAACGTCCAAGGTTTTAACAATGATTTGATCATATTGAATTTGTCAACTTATGTTACCTATACCTATATATTTTTGAATATTTCTTTTTTTTAATTGTCATTCTAAAGAATCAGCTGTTTCGGTTCGGTTCGGTAAATAATAGCATTGCTGTTACTAAAACCTTGTATTTCTATTACTGTATAGTGTCGTATGGTGAGATGACGCCAAGGGCTTACCAGTTATGTATAAAAAAATACATTTTATAGTGTCATTTTTATAGCGACGGTTCCTTCAAAAATTTGTCAAAATAAAATTAAACAAGATAAGTACATAAATAACAAACATACAAATTAGAAAACGACATTTAAATTTCCTATTTTTTTTTATCCAATACATGTTACGTTACGCTCTAGTTATGGACCATAACTGATCTGATTGTAGATAATGCGACAAAGAACCAGTTCGGATGACATTGAGTTGCTTTAAAAAAAAGTGTGTGACCATTTGGTCAGATTTTGTGTTGTTCCGAGTTGGAACGAGGCCTAAAAGGTGATGCAGGTTCTGGACAGCCCTGCGTTTTAAGCCGCTCGGGTAATGCCACAACCCGGATACTCCAACACACTGGCGTTCTTATCTAACAATAAGGAAAGATTCGAAAAGGAAAGAAAACAATTTTGACGATGAAATCTGGGTAGGCACTAGGCACATAATAAAAAATATGTATACTCACTCACACATTGAAGCTTCTGTTAATTTTTTCAACATCCACTCATAAAACATAGATATATGTTTAGTTCTTACCTGCAACAAAAAATTGATTTATGTAATAATAAATACTTAATAATAATATTTAATAATTTATTGATAAAAGAAAAATAAAATTTTGCAAGAATACAGGCATAAAATAAAGTCCTTTTAAAAAACCTGAAAAAATAATAAGAATGGCTTTTACTATTTTTTCTTATATATTTTTTTATTTTTTGTGGCAAACGAGCAGATTGATAACCTGATGGTAAGCGATTACCGCCGCCCATAGACACTTGCAACACCAGAGGAGTCACAAAGTGCTTTGCCGGCCTTTGATATGGGAGTACGCTCTTTTCTTAAAGGAACATAAGACTGAACAACTTTCCCCAAGGAACCAATATTCAACATGAAAAAATTATATACAGCGTGTAAGGGACAGGTTTCCGAAAACTTTAAGGGTTTGCTGAGTAGACGAAACTGAACAACTTTCCATAAGATTTTTTTTCAGGAAACTAAAAAAAATCGGCTTCTCCATACAAACTGTCCAATCAAGTTTATAATTCTGTATGGAGAAGACGATTTTTTTTTCGTTTCCTGAAAAAAAATCTTGTGGAAAGTTGTTCAGTTTCGTCTACTGAGCAAGCCCTTAAAGTTTTCGGAAACCTGTCCCTTACACCCTGTATATTCATGCTTTCGAACAGCTGCGAATGTTTCGGAAAAATCTTTTTTGTGGCTTCAGTAGGTTTCTTAGGTAATTTGATCAGTTTCATGACTAGAAACTCCTTAATTCCTTTTTTAGGTATTTTAGAATGACATTACGTTTAAAACTAGCAAAGTTTTTCATATCGCACGGTACTTTTGTTTCTTCTAGCGAAAGATTCGTTTCATAACACGACACAAGCATCAAACCATAGACATGTACGTTTTTACAAGTACTATCTAACACTTTTTTCATCAACATAACAATCAACGGAAGGCTCTAAGGCCACTAACAACCAAAATCTACTTTAAACTACTTTGAGGCTTCTCAGGGTTCGTACTTCCTCTACGCATCAATCTTACTGCGCCCACGCAGTGTTGGTCGTAGAACTGTAGCGCAATGAAATAACTTAAAAAAATAGATCATATTCCTTTGTGCAGAATGCGTGTTTGGTAACAGGAAGTTAAAGTGTTTGGGACAAACCAGGGTCGTAAGATTTTTCCGGTCTCTTTGTCCAAGTTCCTATACCAAGATCTTGGACAAATGGAAACCAGAGATGTAAACTTTTCGGATAAGTGCGGTATACTTATTCGTTAATAAGTATATTATTTATGAAAGATATACAATTTTTTTTAATCATCAAATTACTGTGTGATCGTTTTGGCGATATAGTATAAATAACCTTGTTTTTTTGATAATATCAATAAAAAATAAAAAAATACTTTACATAATATGACATATTGTTTACTTTTCATTTACAATCAAACGAAACGCGCAGAGGAAGTTACGCCTATTTCAGAAAACGTAAGTTATTTCTTATGTTACATGTATAATTTCTAATTTATTATAGTCTACAGGAAGTTTTGCCCATCAAAAAACCACAACTTTTGTTTTCTCCTCCTTACTTGTTTAAAACAAAACCATACTGATATCCCACAAGTGTACTCTACCCAGTTGAATCTTGTCAGTTACAAAATAGTTACAGGTTTTTTTAATCAATTAATGTTTCACAGTGTAATTTTCCAACAAGACTTTTTTCATAACATTTTTACGTTATAAAAAAATACTGCCTAGGGTTCCACATCATTTTAAGTTTTAGCATTCATTCTAGTCTTATTTTAATGTATTCTAACACACTGAGCCAAGTTTTATTAACATCTGATGCAAAAGAGAGGTCAGAAGTTTAAATTCTATGTGTCTGTATGTGGTCTCCTAGCTCTGTAACAGGAAGACCGATTTTAATGAGATTTTTTTATTTGAAAACAGACTTAATGGCGGTGATTCTAAGATATGTTTGATGAGAATCAGTTCAGTGGTTTTTGAGTTATTCTACCTTTACAAAAGTGGTATGGTAGGCTGAATTGGGAAAGCGTATCGTGTTTGTTTATTTCTCTTTCTATTAAAATTATCTCTTGATTTGTAGTAAATACGATCTCCAGTTACAACCAATGTCTTCTCAAACACACAGAATTTCTTTCACCAGTCAGATATCTCAGTATCCGAAGCATTACACGATTAGCCGGCCGGGAAAACCGGTTACCACACTTATCCTATTATCTCCGAGACGTGTAAGCATGTTACTAACAATGCGACTAAGGGAAAGTGTTACATTTCTTTTATTTAATTGTTTACACAGGGTGTTAAAAAGGGCGTTTGAAATTTTAAGGGGTTACTCAGAATCAAGTATACAATACAGGAAAAATATTGAAAAAATCCGATCCACAACTTTTTTCAGTTTTCCATACTAATTCTTGATTCACTATTCAGATTTAGTATGGGAATCTGAACAAAAAATTTGTATATAGTAGATAGATAGTGAAACTGTTATTTGTGGCTTGCTGAAGACGTACTTAAATAAAATTGTATTCTTCTCCTTCTTTTCGTGTCAATTGCAAGATTTTGGTGACCCGCACAGCAACTTATATTGGCATCATAGAAAAAATATTAAATTTATCTCATTAAATTATAATTAAAAGCCTTTACCGATCCTTTATTACTTCACTTATAATTATTTACGCAAATTCTACGAAATTTTGGTACAAGATAGCCATTTACATAAATAAATCGTAAAACTAATGTCATAAACATTAGTTAGTTATTAACAAATTGAATAGCATACGTGTAGTGTATATTATATTTTTTGTGTGCAATAAACATAATTGCGATTACTGCAACTCGACCTAGTGCAATAGCACTTTAACAAAGGATTTATGAGTCAGTATGAATGTATGTATGTACATATCATTCATTAGGCATGAACTATGAACATGTCTACGCATGAATATGGACTGTACTGTAAAATCATTCTAAATAACGTATTCAAATATCACAGAGTTTAATGAGGTCCTAAAAATTTTTATTTAGTGCATAAGTCTGCTAGTAGTCGAGAAATTATTATTTTATTGAAAAACGACTTTAAAACAATGCTAATTTTAACTATGTCTCAAAACCCGTTGTCTACATTTAGGCTTTAGTTACTACCTTCAGTTTGAGGCAGTCAGATGAAAATCAGACTGCTGAATCATTGTGTCCAGTAACTTAGAATATATTTTTCTCGACGTCCGTCCGCTCGAGTAAGCGTTTTATTCTAAATGACAAAGGAAGTCAGAAGGCTGGTTGGCATTTCTCACAGCCACTTGGGGCCAGGAAAATGGCAATTTAATAAACATAAGTTTTGCTCCGTGCGTTTCACTTTTAATTGGATACGTAATAAAATAAGTCTTTATGTTCTGGTATTTCAATTTCTGATTAGGCAAGATACCACGTTCCTTACAACGCAACGCAAGAAGGTAAAAAAAGTTCTTAGTTAGTTTTTATCAGATAGGTAACAAAAACGAGTTTTTTTTTCTAAAAGTTTTTGAAATAGTGAGCCTAGTGTATCGTCTCATAATCACACTATACTATTACGGAACCAAACTGCTTGAATGGTTTAACTATACGTATAAGTAGTACCTATATAATATATTGTGGCGCTATAGTGAGTGACCGCAGATTATTGCTTATGTGTGGTTTGACTAGATGGGAAAAACATTGTGAAAGGCCATTGTAACTGCTATGATGACCTGAAAAGAACCGGTTACTCTGCTATATAATAACCTAACTAAAGAATCCAACTTAAATAAACAATTAATTCGTAAATAAACAAAAAATTACACAACCCACTGCATAAAACGTAGGCATCATTCGTCAATCTAGAAATCAAGATAAATCTAATGATGCCTCACACCAGAGACAAGTTATTTTTCTCTGCTCACACTCAAAGATTCGTGTAACTAAAGCGTAACATGCGGTAATAATACGAACACAACATATGTACATACTTACATATACTGGGAAAAACATGATCCTCTGCTTTGGGCTGTCACAAAATAGACACAGAAGGTCCGCTCAATACAAACCACTAAAATCGTAAGCATATACATGCTTATAGAAATATACGGTCGTTCGAGGCAAGGTCACGATCGCACAGTACTTACGTGATCTTGCCTACAACGACCATATATGTCTATAAGCATGTATATGCTTAGGATTTTTGTGAGCGTATTGGGCGGACCTTCTGTATCTATGTGTTTTGTGGGGCTGTCGAGTAAAAGCTAAGCAAAAGCCTTTAGCATCATGTCTCTTGGTAATGACATAATTATTAATTGCTTGGAAAAGATTTATTGATATCCTAAGTAAAGCAGCAATGGAAAGGCATGTGACATTTAAAAGAGAAAACTCTAAAACGAAAGGTTAGTGGTTTCAATGATTTTGCCGATGCCAAATACGTAGAATAGAGAAGAGTAAGATTTAAAAAGATTAAGTTAAATAAAATGGTATTAAATAAAATATTTAAAAAGAAAACAAAAGAGAGAGGAATGCAGAAATAACTAAATTATAAAGCTTGACGTTATCAGTCACAATGAAGTCGCTGATAATGTAACAGTATGTACCTATAGAAATAATAAAGCATCAAGGGACAGAGGGGCTGGAACATGACAGAGAGAAGATTGTAAGTTAAGACAAGTGAAGAAAGTAAGATCAGTAGTCCCCTCAACCAAACAAAACGCAATTTATTTATGCAAAAGAAATCACATAATAAACGACAACGACAATACAATATGTTAAATAATCAAAGACAACATGTTCCAAAAGAGCGGCAAACAAGGCAGCTCACGTCAACTTGACAGCTGAGAGGACAAAACTCGGTTAAAATTAAATTAAAAAACAGTTTAGCTTCAGTCGTGTTTTCGTCTGTAATTAAGTAAAGTTTGGGGACGTCATTGAATACTAAAAAAACTAAAAATTAAGAAGTTAAAAAAAACTCTGTGCGTTGTACAATTGTACATATTGAATAGTTATTCTAAACAAAATGACTGTGATATTCCCAAATAAATGGAGTTTTATCGCATTTAGTTTTACATGTCATGATCTGAATAATGATTTATTGATAGTTTTCAGTACAATGACTTTAAAGTTAGGTCGACTTTTTGTTCTGTGCCATTCACCTCATGTTGACTGGAGTGAGGCTTAAAATATTATCTCTATTTTGAATTCTCATACCTACTAATTGATCTGCTGATTGGTTTTCCTCCACCACTACACCAAGCTCGTAGATTTATCACGTCATGAATTCGTTTCCCTATTGGCTGCCGATGACGTGATGAATCTGCGAAGTTGGTGTAGTCGTACAAGAATATGACTTATAAAAATCTGTTTTCTACTATGTATCAACTGTATAACGAGCAGATTTGTTTGCTCTGTGTCTGGGTGTATTATATCTATGTATGTATTTAAAATGTATATGTGTATGTATATCAGTCTCTGGTTTCCAAGATACAGGGAATCCTAGTTTGGGGTCAGATGACCGTGTGTGATTTGTCCCGCAATATTATTATTATTATTTTGAAATATGAATTTGGGCTACTCTGACCACTTCGCGCTAGGCGAAGTGGCAGGAGCTACTCCAGCAGAAGCACAGTCGGCTGGATGTCAGTGCGACGAGGAGAAAAAGCGTCGGACAATCCGGGCATTGTCGAGGAGGACTGCCTTTTTATTATTATTATTATAAAGATCATTTTTTACGCTTTCAGCAAATCAGTAGAACAAAAGTTGTTCAGTTATGAGTAGAAACCCTAATTAACGTTGCCTACTATTTACGGACTTCCAAAAAGGAAGAATTCTCAATTCGACTCTATGGTTTTGAGTGTATATTACGCAATATCTTTGCCATATTATGTGACCCGATCTATTCTGTTACACCATTTTTAAAGTAGGTAGGTAGACTATCGATCCACCACTCTGGACAGCATGAATGCTTTATCAACAAGGGCGAAGGTCGAAGGCGTGGAAATGTCGATAAATTTCATTAAAAGAGGAAAAGGACGTTTTATACCAACACTTTATTGTCTGTAGTGTTTGTAACAAGTGCCTTTTGGAACAAAGAAATG
Organism: Coleophora deauratella; assembly: GCA_958295455.1. Classification (NCBI taxonomy): domain Eukaryota; kingdom Metazoa; phylum Arthropoda; class Insecta; order Lepidoptera; family Coleophoridae; genus Coleophora; species Coleophora deauratella. The sequence goes on along the minus strand of OY282409.1, from coordinate 2,066,219 downwards.
TTGTTAGCATAATGTATACAGTGTGATACAAAATAGTTATATGACTCTTTAACTGAGGCTTATACTGATCATATTGAAAAACTCAACGTAAGGAACCCATTATCATCACCTATTGCTGAACAAAGGTATTCCCCAAGGATTTCCACGACGAGCATCCAGTGGCTTCCCGCGACGTTCACCAGGTCATACCGTCCACACAAGTGCAACAGTCCAAGGAACCCATAGTCTAATAATACTCGAGAAAAATATTGAACTGTACGGTATACAGTCCAACCAATAGATCCATATAAAGTTGAGTTGGAAAATTAAGTTGAGTTAGTTAAATTTGTATGGAACAAATTAGTTGAAGATATACAGTAGATCACTAAGCATTAAGGATCTTTGCAACTCAACTTTATATGGATCTAGTGGTTGGACTGTATACCGTACATTTATTTATGTTTTCATACACTGCATAATAATTACTGTAGATTTTTTAAGACTGACGAGAGAGGGACCCAGAGATATCCTTTAATTTATCTTGACGAAAACTTTTAAAGAAAAATATATACAAAAGGTAAAACTTGTCATTACAGCGAAAACATAATGCATATACACAGGAGAATATACATAATATGAGTTCAGCAGAGCCCCAGTTAGCTTAGTATACAGGATGTTGTTTGGGTAAAGTTTTTTTTTTTCAGGAATGTTAATAAACGTAATAAAGCCTAACAAAAAAAAATTGGACTTTTTATTTTGTTTGTATATGTTACAATAAAATTACCTAGATATCACGAATATAACCTACATTAGTTTATGTACCGTATTATTAAATTATAATTAGTGTAGTGAGTATACTTTTAAATCTAATTTAATTAATTATCCAATTATAAATTCACAGGTACTTAAACATTTGATGCATTAACATTAGAAATAGTAGGAAGGTACTAACGTTATATATTATATTATAATTTTATTTGTAGAAATCTTAAGCAAAATAGCCGTACCATAACATAAGCTTAAGGTAATAAGAACTTCATAGGGACCGAAATAATACTGTGAGCAGTTAAGTACAAAAAAATGGCGGCACGTTAAATATTGAGGTTAAACTTTTAATTACTAGAAAATTAAATTCTGCTATTATTCTTGCGTTAATTAAAAACGTCGCTATTATTATTATGTAAGTAGAATGTTTATGAACACATATCTGTGACAAATTAGAATTAAACGTATGCGCAAAATAGAAAAGGCATGGTCGGTCGGCATTATGAGCAAAAATGAATCACATTCTGTGAGACATAATCACAAATGACGTAACTGACATTTTTTAAATGTCAACGTTTTTATTTGAATCTATTATAAATAAATACAAAGGATTTAATTGCATTCTTTTAAGAAATACGTACTCAAAGGGTACAAATTTGGCCCGATTCAGAATTCAACTCTGTCCGTCTGTCGGTCAATCTGTGTCACATCACTTTATCTTCTAAACCGTAATTAATAGCTTATTCATATCATCCAGAGTATGTTTCAATACAAAAAAATAGTCGCCCATCCTTTTAGCTTTTGTTTTACCTATCCAATAGTGTCTCACTGCTGAGCAAAGGCCTCCCCTCTATTTTTCCACACATCTCGATCCCGGGCCACTACCTTTCATTGAGCCTCGAACCTGTCTAGCTCCGATCTCCGTCTGTCTGCGAATGGTGGTACAATACTTAAGACAAAATTGGATTTTAATTTAAATATGCGTACTAAAATAATACATAGATAAATATTAAAAAATATATTTTAATGTGCGTAAATAATAAAGACAATTTTCTATCAATTTCCGCAGCTGAAACTATAATTGTGCACGACTAGATTGAACAATCCTTTAGTTGACTTTAACCCGGTGCATGTCGCAAGGGATCATTTGGCCGACACGACAGATCGTCGATGTGGCAACCGACGGGTTCAGTAACGTAATAAAATAACGTTCTTTTCGCGGTAAATTTGGTCATTTTCTAATTGAAACCTCCCAGAAATTTTAGCGGGATGAGATTGTTATATTTTGCAGAATTTGGCGTTGAAAAGGGGTGATTCAGATGCAGATATTTATATGAATCTTATTTTCAAAGTACGAAAACACACCCTCACCTTCGCGTCGGAAATTAATAATTGACCACGCTGAATACGTTAAAAACAACCGACTTCAATTGCAACAACTCCAATTTTGCTATGTTTTTGTTGATTTTCTCAAAAGCCGCTTAATCGATTTCGATAAAATTTATATGGGACCACCTGTGAAGTATACCTTTTTAAACAAAAAAATAATTTTCCAAATCGGTTCAGGCGTCTTCAAGTAATCGGTGAACATACATAAAAAAAAAAATGATTCCGACGAATTGAGAACCTCCTCCTTTTTTTGAAGTCGGTTAAAAATACACTGACAAGGTAACTTTTTCTACCCTCTGCTATTTGTCATTTCTACTTGTTGCGTATTTGAAAATTTTGAGAACGTACGACTAGTTTACTAGTATTATGTAGGTACTCGTATATTATGTGTTCACGCTCAGGCATCAAAAGTCCCATTCTCGTATTTGAACCGCTAGCGGTCAAAGGGTTAATACATAGATTTGGTGATGATATCACGAATTCGCTTTTTAATGTATTTCCATGTTTCACGATCATAATGTCAGGTAACCAGACGACTACTTAGTCATCAGTGAACAACGAACCTACTCGTAATCATCATCATTCGTGCCCACTGGACACAATGGTAAAAATATTACCGTTACGTTTCATGTACTGGTTTCATGAGATTTTTGTGTTTTTTGACAGTTAAGTGACATTTGGCAATCCTAGTGGGTTTGTCGAAATTAATTTATAAACTCCGGAAACTATACAGGGTGATAAAAGAAATCTGGCAATATTTTAACAGTGGCTTCTACTCATCAAACTGAACAACAATTCTTTGTTTTGGTCCGTCAATGATTTCTTAGTTTTTTAACTGTTGATTTTATTAAATAATTTTACTCTTTTCTATTTTGTCATAGGCAAAGTCATGGAAACCGCTAACCTTTATAAACGTAGAACTTGAAAGCACGTTCCATCCCAGTGATTTTTTGCTATTTTTGATTAAAATCGGTTTAGTGGTTTTAGAAAATCGGTTTAGATCTGACTTCTGCTGGTGGTAATACATATACGTATTTTTTTAATTTTAGTTGATAATCATTGCGTCATTAATTCTATATGCAAGTATACCAAAACTAATTTCCTTATTATTAATTTGAGTGTGTTTGACTACATCAAGTGATGATATATTCGAGGACGGTACACGTAAACTTAAATAATGCCTATTCACTCTCTCCTTGAAGATCCCCAGATTGTAGGATTCGGAGAAATATGTTACCAATAAAAATATGTATGTTAACAATTCCACAATGACCCCTTTCTCAGGCTACACCCCTCTCCTCACTCCACCATCCACGTAGTTATGACCAATTGAAATTCAAATAGTGCACCTTTCCCGTGCTTACGTCCGTGACGGGTAACCCGTAACTATAACGCACCGGACAGATGTTCTGTCACGCTCGGTGCGCTTGCGCATGTCCGGAAGTTTAGGCCAGGCCTATGCCTATGCTGTTTGGTGCTTGGGGTGTAGGGACTTAGTCTATAAGTTCAACGTTATAGCATACTATGGAGAGAGCTGTGTTAGGAGTTTTTAGCGGGATTGAATCAAAAACGAAGTTACTTACCAGAGAACTAAAGAAATCAACTTTCATGGTTACTTAATTGGCATCCATTCTGAACCTGCAGCGACTCTTAATTTGGTTGGTTTATAATGGCTACCAACTTTTAACCAGTAATTCACCGGTTACTATAATTTGTACAATGCGGAACCTTCAGGAGGTTGAGCCCAATAAAACAGTAAACGCTTTTTTATTTGAAACGGGATGTAGGCTCTAGAGTTCGATTGGTGTTTAACCTTTTTCGTAAGTCTGAAAATAGGAGACTCAAATGTTGAATACACATCTGCTTCCGTCACATGTCGCTAAGGATCACTGTACATTGAAGGGTGGTTTGGGCTGGTATTTTTATTATTGAGCGTTTAGAAAAAGCTGTAGGACATAACAGTTCAATTTCAATTCTATGATCCGTTATCTACTCAAGAAAATAAACAACATGCACTGGCGTCGACTCCATAGGGCCCGGGGGTGCTTGAGCCCCCCAATGACATTACCAGCGAGGCTGAGCCCCCCCAATATTTTATATTGAAATACAGGTGAGGTTTGCGGCTAGCAAATTGCGGGCCCTCAACGATGATCACAAAAACGAAAATAACATTTTTTTTCCGCCCTAGCCCCGCCAATATTTTTATGAAGTCGGCGCCCCTGACAACTTGTATAAGTTTTTTTTGACATTACTGTCATGTCACACTTCCGGTCACATCTATCGGCCCACCTAGGATATAAAGTTATATATTGTTAAGTAAATAGCCTATAGATAAAACCTAGCTATAGACCAAAAGCTATACAGGGTGTAACAAAATTGATGTAGGAACCGTTAACTGGGGATTATAATCATCGTACTGACCAACTTTTCGACAACTTTGCGCAAATCGCAAAACTATTTGCGGACTTTTGTATCCATTTTTGTATCGAGAGTCCAAAAATTGTTTTGCAATTTGCGCAAAGTCGTAGAACAAAAGTTGTTCAGTACGATGACTAGAATCCTCAGTTAACGGGTCCTTCAAAAATTTTGTTACAACCTGTATATAGGCTATTTCGGAGTTTAAGTTCGGAACTAATGGCACACATAAAAAGAATGCTAATGTGCCGGCTTCAAAACTGCATAAAAGCTTTTTGCTTAACCTAACATTTATTTTTAGCTATAGTCCATTAAAACTTAAAATGTTAGGTGGGCCGATAGATGTGTCCAGACTCCAGATGTGTATATTAACTCTAAAATGAGGTTATCGATCAATACAAAACCCTGTATAGCAGTGTAGTACTGTTCCTGCCCTGTCAAAAAAATAATACTTATTGTATTTTGTCTATTTTGTGGAGGACAGCAGACATCTAAATATGCCGCTTCTGAAGATAACATCTGTTTCCACAAAAGCACAAAAAGATCATTCTATTTCGCCTTATTTTAGATACCTGCAACTCTGTGGGGTAACCGTTTTTTATACCAAGCGAGAATTATAATGATGTCTCCGTTTCTTTTGTAAGGATAACTGTTCACTATTAAATGCGCTTGCGTTGAAAATAGTCTTGTAGATAGAGGAAAAAGTATTATGGCATTCATATTATGGTTTGTCTGTGTTGACCTTTATTATATGTCTTTGTACTATGTATCTAATAATAAAATAAATTCACATAGATCCAATTTAATTGCATACTTTTAAAAATAGATCAACTGAGAAAGAAAAATATCTTTAGATCCGTAACATTAAAGTCAAATGTATAAACAGATCTAACGAGAAATAAATAATTCGATGGATCCATTATGGATCTACTTAATGGATCTACTGAGAACGAACGTGAAAAAATAATTGTGATGTAAGTCATTTTTACGCAGTGATTTTTTTTTATGGAAAGCAGTGAACGGGCGCAAGTTAGTAAGTTATAAAATTGGGGTTTTATAAAAAAAAAGCCTTGCATGCGAAGTTAAAACTTTTTTTGTGGCTTCCACAAACTTATAGAACAAAAGCATTTCAATGGCTAAACACCTATTTTGTTATACCCTGTGTAAAATACAATACGTTTCTGATAACTATTTCAACACTACAAAAACAAGTACCTACCTATGTATTGATATATCTAGTATAGAGAGGGGTCAATTTTAAACAGTAGTTTGGAATGAGACACTGAATTAAAATTGTTCATAAGATAGTTGCTTTGCTATCATGTCTCACGGCTGCTTAGATATAATATGATACTGGGATCCATAGCAAGTATTTATTGAGAAACATCACTACTAATAGCTTCTTTAGACAGATCGCTGTTTTTAAACACTACCTCCAAATCATAATAGAGGATGTTCATAAATAATAATCACAGCCGTTGAGTCAATCGCGCGAGTTTTGCACGCATTTACGCGCTTTCTAGGGTTGTCAATAAATGTTGCGTTTAGGAGTCCTATCTGATTTCCCTTTCATCGTGACGAAATAACTTTAATTTTACCATCTTAGATATAGGCTTAAAACCATCCGTATTAACACAACCATCGAACTTACAAAAGTAAGATAAGATAAAGATAAATAAGATAAATACTCTTTATTGCACACAAAATACAATTTCATTATAAAAACAAATAAAAAGATATGTGCTGGTGCAACCTGGGCGGTCTTATCGCTGAAAGCGATTTCTTCCAGACAATCCGGGAGGTTTGTTTCAATTTCAAACCCTCGATTTTTTACAAATATGTAATGGACAAAAAAATGCTGTCCACCGTAAGTATTCAGTGGTTTATACGGAATTTAAATAATTATTTATTTATTTATTTAATTTCTCAGATTACACAGATCCATAATTGGTTAGTAAACTTAGCCTAGGTTAGTGAAATAAATTATAAATAAAACTAATAGATTATGTCAATTTAAATGAAAACAAATAAATCAATAATAATTCGTAATAGCCCTTTAGTATCGAAATATTATTTTGGAAATTTTGTGTTTAATTTTGACGAGTATTTTTATATACTTACCTGTAGCTATCTCTGAAAAGTATATCATACTTTACCTGCCGAACATTGCATTGATTTTCACACAATATAATAATAATGATGATCAATAATCGTCCATGACTTGGCAACCCTACACTCAGCGCCCGCGCAGGTTTCACTAGACTCCTATTTGAGCAGAGGCCGTGAAATAAGAGCGCTGAAATATACACATCAATATGCTTTTAAATCCAAATAATAATATGTGTTATTGTTGCCTGCAATACAGATTTTAGACATCAAGTCAAAGATAGAATATAAAAATATACATTTTGTTGATGAAACGTAAAAGACAATTATTAAAGAAACCGATGTACTTTCTTTCTGTCCGACATTTTGTTTTAGGCACTTACTTTACATACTTTTGAATGTTTATAGTAATATTAATAACTGATGTAATTATGAGCATCTTACTTAAAATAAATAACATATTATTGTAAGTCCTGTTAAATTCACAGTTTTGAGACATAACTTTCAAATTATTCGGATTTTTATACCAACGATGTGCAACATACCTACTATGCCAACAGTAGATTTTATAAGTCGATTATAAAGCTTAATATATTTTCATTATTTCTATTTATTGCGGATCAGTAGTCGAATCGATCGAAGTCAATGTTTTGTGCCGGTAGAATTTTATCTAAATTAAAATTACTCATTCCATAAAAGCACAAATAAAACTCATCGATTCAGCAATGCCCTTGAAAAGAAAACGAACTGCGTAGAACGTCGAATGACGTACTAAATAGAAACATGAAATAATAGAGAAATCGATAGAATAAACATTCGTAAGCGAATAACGAACTGAATATTATAATAAAAATGATAAGAAAGATATCAACTTGGCTATGGATGTTAAAATAGATAAGAAAGAGTCAAAAGGCTTTGAAACTACAGGAAATATTGTAGTACTATAGAAAGATAGACAGCAAGTACCTACTTATACCGAAAACTAAAGTTAAATCACACCGCGAAAGAAAGATAGATAGATAGATAAATAACATCTTAATTATTGTCTCAGTTAATAAATTAATAGGATCTAAATACTTTCACTCTAGCGGAATTGATTTGCTAACAGTCAATCAAATATCAAAAAAATATCATAAGATTCACTTACAATCAGCTATAGCTAAAGAAAGTATTAAATAAATTATAAAGTACTTAAGTATAAAAAAAAATATGTGTCCCAAAGTACCACTTTGGCCTAAAGTAAGAGTTTTATTTATTATTGGAAGGTTTCCAGTTAATAATAACCCATATCGTCCCTACTGTGTTGCGGGTGTCTATGGGCGGCGGTAATCGCTTACCATCAGGTGATCCGTCTGTTCGTTTGCCACCTCAGCCATAAAAAAAAAAAAAAAAACACGGGCCTCTTCCTATACATTGGAAAGGTTAGACCATACTACACAGACTTGAAAACTTCTAACACTGGGGTTCACTAGTCCTATAACCATTAACTAATCCAGGTTTACAATAAGTCAAGCAAAATTAAAAAGCCTTAAATCAAGAACACTGTACAAACAGGGAGGTTTATTCGCAATAGTATCTTGAAATACACAATAGAACAAAGGAAAGCTATTGTAATGAAAGACCATACAACAGACAAAGGATACTACTGATGTAAGCACAGAGATATAAGTATACTTTACACATAAGTTAATAAGTACCCAAAAAATTGTTGAAACCATTGAAATAGAGGCTTCTACTCATGAAATTGAACAATATTCCCAAGAATCCTTTAATCAAATATTTTCGACTACCCGTGCTAAGATGGCCGATCAACAGATCGACTTGGTAGAGTCAAAAAACGGACAATCGGTTTCTTAAGGAAAGTTGTTCAGTGTCAAATGATTTTAGTTACTTCATATAGAGAAGAAACCGGTACCACCACAGCAGTCATCAACAATGGTATATACCAGGTGAATCCTTGGGTTTAGGTTACAACATGATAGGAATTTTATACAAGGTAGGAAAAAATGTGGCGATTTAAAAGAATTTAAAAATGAAAATTTGAGTTTTTAATTGTGACTTGAATTATCATGATGATGAAGTGTGCATATTGAATATAACCCATAGGAAGATGACTGGTCAAGTATCTAATTGTAATACAATCGATATATGACATATTAATCTCATACACTCAAACAAGTGACATTGCGGTTAAGATCATTGTATTATGTACCGCGTTGTCTCGCTTTCATTAATTCGATCATTTCGATTTCAATAAACCTATGTACTATGTAGGTATCATAATACACTCAAACGTAATATTGAGTAACGGCTCTTTCGAAAGCCACCCGAGATTCCATTACACTTATCTGCTACCGTATTTATTCAACAGTACGTACCTAGTTGTTTTAAAGTATGTCGAGTTCATATTTGTTTATAAAATAAAGTGCAGCACAGTAACGAAACTGAATCTTATTGCAATACAATTAACAAAATATACAATTAAAACGATAAGGAACTAAAACACTTCCCTTACGTTACACATATTCTGCCCTCTTAAGAAAAAAGACCGCAAAGCACCTTTATGGAGTTTCCGTATACTTTGCGGCTTTCTCTCTTATGAGGACAGTGTTAACACCTGATATTAGTGCAATGGACAACTATCAAGAGTGAACCCTGCACGCAACACGTTATCCAATAGAACTGTTATTGGATAACCGGTGGTTTACATAAAGCTGGAGAATCGCTAGCTGGATTAGACTACGGGTTTCGTGAAATAAACGCTTGAATTGCTTCTCTGTTTGTCGATGACGCCAAGTAAATTGATAGGATATCTTGTTAATAAACAGTAGTCATAGAAATTCATATTTCAGTAGTAATAGAGGTTAATCTAGCATGCATTAAAGTATAAAAGGTTTTCGGAATGTCCAATTTACCTAGTGAATGAATTTTATATCTACATACATTAATCTACCGATGGAGAAAACATATCAATGCAAATTTAGCAAAAAAGCGAAGTAGATTTGTTTCAGTCCTTTAGGAGGTTCCTCAAAAATATGAATATATAGTATTTAAAATAATGAGTTTTATAAGCAATAGATGAGCAAGAATCTAATTAATATTAATAATCTTGATTGTCCAAAAAATTAAGATGATCTTTTTTAATTTAATGATTTCATAATGAATCATAAAATGATGGTGAATGCGAAGTTGCGGTTGATACTCGTAAAAGCAATACCCTCTAACTTGTCATAGCTTGCCACCACAATCTGAATTTAAATTTGGAGCAGTTCATTAAAAAACTTAGCAACAAAAAGAGACTAGACGAAAAAATGTTATTGGAGGAGCTATTGCACCGGATTCGGTCGGCCCCGCGCAAGGTTGCGACCTCAATATATACTCTCACTTTACTTATTTGGCAGACTGTACAACTTAGATAACAAAGACTCAATCCGAGGAATTCTATATTTTCAATTATAAAGATTTTGATATAAGAAAAAAGTGAAAAAAATAATTGTGCTCGCACATTACAGAATTCCTTGATACAAACACAAATATTTTTGGCAAAAAATTACGAATATAAACGGAATAAGTAATTTTAAAAATATATCGTAACGGATTAAAAGGAATATAAAACAATCTTAACACGTCTTCACGTTCCCACCACTATCGAAACAGGAAGCATAACTAAAGACAGAACGCGTATAAACTAAAGATTTATATAACCTTATTAATCAAATTAAAAAAAGCACTAGGTGCAAAATCTTGTAAGTTAAGATACATAGTTTTGCCATTGGCCCACAAACCGCAGTTTCTTTTCAATACCCTAGCTCGGTATGAATCAGAGATTGGTTTATATTCAGAACACAACACCAGAATGGAGGTCTAAGTATAGCATGACACAAAGATACTGTTTTGGTTGACAAGGAAATACCGAACTAAAGATTTGAAGGCTTATTGGAATGGTCATTTAATGTACCTTATAATAGAAAAGAAATGAATAATGTTCATATTTCAAACAGGTAAAGGAAAATAACACAGCTATTAAGATAAGATCCATAGCAATAACTTCCTAGAACTTTGAAAACGAAATTAATTAAAATTAACAGTTTCATTTCTCACGAAAGACTAGCAACGAGCAACATATTTAAAAGATAGAGAGATGTTCTCAGGTGATAGCAAAAAGTACTTTAAGTTATCTCTATAACTGTACTGTTAGTTGCTGGCAATCATTGTCTTGATATACCGACAAATAAGGGTAGAATAGATAGACTCTCAGTGACCTTTAAGTAAAAACACATAGAAAAGGCAAAGTATCACCTATAATGACAGCCACTATTTGACATTTACGAGGACTGGATATTAAGTGGAACAAAAGGTCAAAAGAAAAACAACTGGTAAAACCATTTTGGTGTCTATCGTTTTATAAAAGCGTTTGCTAAAAGAACCATTTTAATATTCAAATGTGGGCGAGTTTTGAATATTATAATAGGAAACTTAAAACAGTAAAAATTTATAGCACGCCATAATACGAGGCAAAACAATTTTTGGACAAAATCTACATTTATAACAATTAAAATCTTAATAGGTGCTCCCCAAGGTTGCGATTTGAGGCCACCATAATACCTACCGCATTACAAAACACCATACCACTAATTGACTTCCCAACCTTCCAACAAATAAGAAAAAGTATGAATTACGAGTCAAAATTCTAGCGCCTCAAGGGTCAGTCTTTGGTCCGGTCTCATTATATTAGAACAATAGCACAATAACAGTTTAAAGATAGGCTAAAGGTTTTTATAAATAAACAAATGAAACCTTTTGGCTTGAGAACAATACAACACGAATGTTGTGGTCTATTTATAAAATTTTCTTTATCGTTATCTTGTCCCAAGGTTTAAGTATATTGAAATCGTGTAGGAATATGTCTGATGCAATTATATGCCAGTCCCCGTACCTAACCTATTATCAAAATCCTTCTGAAATGGTTCGACACAAAACAAGAAAACATCAAAGACATGGCCATTGAGCATTTAAGCAATTATTTCGTAGCGTTGTGTCCTACGCTACACCGTCCGTAACGCCCATATAAAAACAATGGTGGAACTAACAGAGCACCGAAAATGAAAAAATCATTTGACTAACCTTAAAACCGAGATTCATTTTGGGCCGTATCGTGCCGCGAGGCATTATACAAAAATTTGGGTTAACATACATAATACTATACTGTGTGCGAAGTTTTACTTTCTTTGCTGCCTTACTTATAAAGTTTACTGATATCAATAACGTTACAAAATTGCCGTTCGATGTAGTTTCTTGATTTTGTTCCTTTCGTAATTATCACAACAGATGGTTGAAAATATACATATTTTTTGTTTTATGTTATAAAGGTCAAATAAATTGCGTTTTACAATTCGAATGAATGCTGCAAATGAACAAAATAACAAAATAGAATATGAAATGCAATGTCCATTTAACGAAGATGGTAAAGAGTTGAAATATTACTAAATAATATTGAAAGCATCAAGATCAAATAAATATAAAAAGTAAAGTGCCAGTTATTAAAATAAACGTACATTAAAATCTAACAAAAACACGCACAGCACATGAAGTCATACGCACAGAAGCTCATAAACTTCATAAGCTTCAACACAATATGACGGTGTATACAGTAATAAATAAAACAGGAAGTGAGCCAAAGGCCTCACTGAAACCGGTTGGACCTGCCTGGTGGTGTTGGGTCAAGTTGTCTCAAGTATCACTTATAGAGCTTTAAAGATCTCTTGAAGCACTAAGTTTGATGACAAAAACTGAGTTATGCCGCTAACTTTAGAAGCTGAAATTACTGACAGAAACATATTCATAAATAAGCAGGTGGATGATGTTTTTGATGACTATCTTAGTACTCGTAAGGTTTTTGTTCAAATGACACATCCAGACATTGGAAATGACACGGGTATATTTTATGATGACGATGATGATATATCTCAATTTTTTATAGAAAGATTACAAATTAATGTGGGTGTTTCATTAATCCCCAAAAAGGATAGTAGAACGTGACCAATCGTGACACACCTATACAAAAATGGCTAAACAGGTTTAAGCTGTCTGTCAATTAATTTAACATTTCATTGTGTGTCTAACTTAAGTGAGTTTACTTGCTAAGTGGATGATGACGTGATTTTTATAGACGATAATGATTTACTTCATGATTCATAATTATGAATGACTAATAATTGCACAAGATAACATGAAGATAACATAAAAAAATAAACATTAAAATCACATCTTATCATTATATTGTATTAAGTAAGACAAAACTAGATTAATGAATGATAATATCCTAGATACCTATTTAATAATCCAATTTTTATATTGCTTCAAGATTTGCAATGAATATAAGATAGTGTCGAAGGCAAACCCGGTGGCATAATGGCTATTGTGTGATGATCAGATACACAGAATATAACAAAATTAATGTAGAACCCGTTAACTGGGGATTCTACTGATCATACTGAACAACTTTTGTAAAACGACTTTGCTCAAATCGCAAAAAAAAATCTATATAATTTACTTCTATCTACATTATGTACATATGTTAGTCTATGGTTCCTATTCCCTGTTTAGGGCCGGATGAACGTGTGTGATTGGTCCCAGAAATTTGTTAACAAAAATAAATTAGTTACGTAATAATTAAAAACAAAGACCTCTAAATAAAAGTAGGTAAATTGCCGATTCTTGGATTTTTTATACACTTCCAATAAAAATACGTAATCAAATTTTGCAATTAACACCTAACTAATAAATTTTATAACTGCAAGCTGATACCCGATGCAATATTAGATACGACTAATGAAGCAACGCCGTGTGCAATGAAGTCAGTGTTATACTTCACTAATTATTGACTATGTGAAATTACATGAATATTTAATTCAATCTTAAGACGATGGATATTATTTTCTGTAATCTGTAAGTCCTGATCATCTCACCTGACAATATGTGAGAGTGATACCGAAGATAGAAGCTGGTATACCTATCGATCTATCTCTACTCAATAGGGCACAGGTTATCTTATCTCTATGCCAACACATCAATGCTGTTAACACCAGTAACTTTGTCAGGTAGCTACAAAATGTTATAAGAACCGAATTGATGGAACGGAACCCTAGGGTTCCGTAGGAGGGTCACAGGGGTTCCGAGAGTTAGACTTTATTGAAGTAGCTACATAGGAAACAGGCTGTCTTTTATCGGTCAGTGCGGTAAAATTCGGTACCGATCTGTGCAACACATAGTATTCCTACTCTTACGGTACAAATAGCGCGTACAAAAATTCGATTGGAATATTTTTACGCGAATTAAACTCAAATTTAAATAAGTTTTAGATGAGACTTAAAGATGAATATTCCCTTTGGCGAGGTAGGGTTCCGCCAAAAAATGGTAGATCAATTAGGGTTCCATAGCAAGAATAAATTGGGAACCGCTGGAATAGACGGTAGTTGCCTGTTGTTGCACCAAGCCGGTCACGTGTAGGACATTTGGGAAACATTAGTAATAAACGGTTTAATTTTCTTGGTCTGAGCGGTTTAACGAAACGATTTGAGAAAATTTTAAATCACTGCCAAAACCACCTTTGCTGGACGGCGACAGACACAATTTGAAAACGATTAGCCAAATTCCAAAGCGACAATGGATTGACCAAGCAAAAGTACTTTAAAAGTCTGAGCCACAAAGAAAAGTTTCAAAAAAAGAACTTCTCTTTTGTCGATGGCTACAACGGTTGCGCTGGCGCAAAGATAACTCTATTCATTTCACTTTCTGCTCGAGATTTCGCGGGTTTTTACTTTAAATTGTAAGTACCTTACTCTTGATTCTGTTTTCCCTCTCAACACTAAAGACTGTTAAGTAGGGTATCTATGAAGTAAGCAAAGATCCATTATTAGCATTTCCTACGGAACTAACAATATGATTGTAATTGATGTCAAATAGGGTTTTTACAAATATACAAACACTGTTAAAACTGGGGCCTCTACTCGTGAAACTGAACAACTTTGGACAAAAACAAAACTGGACAACTTTGACAAAAGCCCCAAAGAACAACCCATAAAAAGTTGGTCAATCAACTGATAATTTGTTAGAGTTTGGAATTATATTTTGTTATTCTTACAAACCTAATTTAACAAATGCTCAGTTTTATGAATCCCCAGTTAAAGTAGTATCAATTCGTGAGTAGTTTCTGAGAAAGTAGCATAAATCCATACTTAGGCAACAATTTTAAAGTCACATAAATAACAATGAATAGTAGCTAGGAATATATAGGAAGATATACCATCTCCGAATGGTACTTAGAACTAAAATACACCTCACACACTTCCCGCATCTAAAATGGTTCTGAAACCAATAATAACTTGTAAACGTTAAAATTAGATGCCGCAGAAGGAAAGGTCTGGGAAGGATAAATTGAGTTGAAACCATTTGCAAAGAGTAATCTCTTATCTGCAATCATTTTAAACCCAACATAATCTCTACCCATTATAATGAGTGTTTTATGTCTTTTTGCATCCAAATGCGGTGTCAACATTTTATTTATGGTAGGTACATCACAGTTGCGTTTCTAACGGGTGAAATTGGCAGTAAGAATTACTATTATGTTATCTAAAAACAAACACATATAGACTTGAAAGTAACACAACCACTTTATCATCAAGAGTTGGAATAAAAACCTAAAATCTAGGAGCAAAAAATAAGTAAATAATGAACAAGAATTATCGTAGGTTTGTTAGTTGTTTTCAACAGAATATCTAAAAACGTTTTGGCACATTCAAATACCATCTGAGTTATCGCTAATGCATAGTCGTGATAAGCTGATAAGGCTGTTATACGATAGTTATCGAGTGATATTGTGGCGAATGTACAATACGTGTGTATTGCATGACACATTGTTGTTCTTCTAGACTTTTATTATAATACCACCTGTTTTGGCATCTGTCCCTTTCACACCTAAGAGATTTATAATAGGCTATCCTTTCAGGGTCGTACCAGGAGTTAAGGGAATTAGCACAAGACCGTGTTAAGTGGCGATTGCTCCACAGACAAGAGCACTGCTCTTAAATTTCAAGATCCTTTCAGGGTAATACTTATACACGATCTTTGGTAACTTTTTATATTGATTTATTCGTATTTCTTTGTTTATTGATCAAAGATCCGGAGTTTACAAGTAAGAAGATACTACATTCTAATCATAGTGTTGTATTATATTTGACCAAATATCGATTTTTTTTCTAACTACATACATATACTCAAGTTACTGTATACTCGGTATATCGATGATGAAGGTGAAGGTTGCGGGAAGCCGCTCGATGCGGGCAGCGCAACATCGGTCCTCGTGGAAATCCTTGGGAAGACCTTTTGTTCAGCAATGATGATAATCAAGGGAATTTCATGATGACACTGATATACAATGAAAACTGCCAAATCCATACACATAGTGACAGGAAGTTTTTTTTACTAATCACGATTTCGCAGAAGGTTTACCAATGCTTAAATCATTTTGAGTGTAGCGAATAGTGAGTCGTGACGACCCTTTTCAATACCGCGGCATTTAACTTTATATTTTATTAAGTTATTGTAATAACATATTATTGTTTAGTATTTTTAATGTTCATCTTTCTTACGTCGTCGTTGTCTAAACCGTAAATTTAAAACTGACTTCATATTTATTCATTTAAGATGCATTTCTGTTACGTTATCTTTTTCTTTTTATCAATGAAATTTCTCGATTCATTTTTTTTTATTCCCTAAGCTAAACAAAACAATATTCCCTTGGATAACACATCGGTTCTCATGTATAATAATATCAGTGGCCAACTCATTCTAAACATCACAAAATTCACCTGAGTACAAAACAGCAATCGGACAAGCAAATCGAACAAATTATTTCCGTTTGACACGGGTATTTAGTGCATTATTTCGGCAAGTGTTTGCTAAACAACGCTGTTCGGTCACACGAATAAACGTTATTTCGTATTGCAGCGAATTGCAATAACTTTCCGACGACGTAGCTAACTCATTGGCAGTTCATTTGGGCGATTACGATATTTGGTTTTGATCTACAAGCACAATATGCTTTATATTTTTGTTTTTATTTTTGATAGAGTTCGTTGATATCCGGGACAAATCACACACGGTCAAATGGCCCCAAACTAGGATTCCCTGTATCTTGGGAACCAAGCACTGATATACATACACACATATACTTTTAAATACATACATATATAGATATAATACACCCAGACTCAGAGCAAACAATTCTGCTCATCACTGAAAAGTTTGCCCTGTGTGGGGATCGAACCCACGACTCTCGGATCAGAGTTCAGGATCGCTAACCACTTAGCCACTGAGTCAGTCTTTCGTTCCCGTTGTCTGGGGCTTGCTCATGACACTGAACAACTTTCCCCAATTAACTTTTAGGTACTACCGGAGCAATTATTTTTGCGAATTCAAAATGGGTTATTGAAAAATAATTATTGGTTAGTTTCTTGAGTAGAAGTTACAGATAAAGGACACGAAATGACTAAAATGTCATCCTAAAGAAAATTGTGGAAACGTATTGGAAATTGAAAAAAAAAATGGTGTTCACTAAACCTGAGTTTTTTGTCTGAGTATCCTAAAAAGGGTAATATATCTGTATGTTTTTCTGACCTATAGCCTAAACAGTGTGATGGAGTTTGAGGAACGAAGTGTCCTTTCAATTCGACTTTAGCTCCTAAGACAAAGATCACCGTAAAATAGTTATATACTCCTAAAAGTAATATAATATTTTCAATGACATTCATTAACTGTAAATTGTTATTACAATTTTCAAGTATTTTCAATATAGGTAATAAAGATTCGATCACTGATGTAAAATACCTTCATATCGTGTTACAGACATATCGTGGTATTTACTGAAGTATCTGTCATAGTTCTGTCATAAACAATATTTTTGTATAAGCAATAAGTATGTCAATAAAAAGGGAGACCCGTCGTTACAAGTCCCGTCCAGAACCAAGGTAGGATTTACCTGACAAAAGACTGACTGTCTCTTATTTACTATAAGCTATGCTATAAGGGTAATAATTACTCTCACAAAAGTGCTCTGGAATGTTTTGTTAATCGATTTCATTTTAAGCGGACTTCAGGCAACCGAAAAACTTTTCTTGCAAAATATTTAAACAGCCAGTTAGATACGTCAGTCAGTAAAACATGCGACACGGTCTTTAAATAAAGCACTATCCCAAAATTACTATGACCTTATTTCCATGACGCCAAAAAGTTATGGTCAATATACCGAATTAATATAAGTAGGTAGATTGCTTGACGTAAGTAAACAAGAATTGGTTGGACATTTGCCAAAGTTGGGTAAAATTAATTTATTATGGTTACTAGTTACTACGATATTAGACTGGGATGTCTTCAACATTGATGAAACATTGATTTTGCAAGTTAAGATGCAAAACCAAATAGGTATACAATGAAGATTTTTTTGATACGCCTCGGTTATTTTTTAATTAAACTGGCGGCATAGTTGTTAGCGCTCTTAACTTCTGCGATAAGAGGAATAGTGTCAATCTTCAAATCTACATAAATATCATACATTATGTTTTAAAGGTATACAATGCCCTAGGTAATATAAGTCTCTGGTTCCCATAATAAGATCCGAGTGTGGTGTGATTTGTCCCCGAAATTATTTTGAGTCTCGGAATTTTTTTGATATGTGTTTTCAGTAGCATCATACCTAATTCCCTATATTTTCATTATAATAAAGTATTTTTAGAGGATAGGTTACAGATTGCAAATGAACGAAAGGGACAATATATGTACTTGTTTCGTAGTTATCTAGATGCGAAGTCAAAAAGTATTCTAAAACTCACCTCAAGTTTCTTGGAGTATTCCTCCGTGACCTTCTCTTGTTCCTTCTTAAGTTCTTCGTTCTTCTCCAACAGAGCTTTCCCCAGCTCTGCTGCTAGAAGGAGATCGGATTCCTTCTGTTGAAGCTGCGTCCACACATCGTCTGTGCTCTCCATCGTGGTCTGTTTAGCTGTGGACATCTCTTTTACGTAATCTTCTAAATCCTCGTAGAATGTCTCATCGGATAGGCTCAAAATTGAGGGTGTTATTCTTGTTCCGCTTCTGCTTCTGCTTCTTCTATGTTTCCCTGGTTTTGGTGTTGAAGATCTAACTTCTCTAATAGCACCACTACCAACGAATTCTGCTTCGTCAGCTAAAAAATTAAGTTCCTTACGGTCGGGTGGTTCTGTGCTGTGGGGAATTTGACTAATATTTCTACTTCTACTATTATTCCCGTCAATTTCACCGGCCATTTATGGGTTTAACGAATAATGGTTGTGGATTATAGTGTAAGTAGTCTAACTTTGCACTATTTTCGTATAGCTGTTCTTCTTGAAGATTTTGTCTATAGCTTGTTGCAGTTTTGTTGATTTTGGTAGTTTGATCGGTTTAAAAATGTTTATTGGCAAATCGAAATCCTTTTTCAACGCCATTGCAGTAAAAGATTAAACAGTATCACAGATAGGTCATAATCATGATGTCACTATCACAGCACTTCACACACGTTCTAAATTTGAATTTGTTCAACTGTTTGGTCGATATGTTGTTGATTGCACTCGCGGCGGCACAGACGTTGCTCCGACAACGGCGCGGGCACAACAGAGCGGATCAAAAGCCTCGAAGGTAGGACGAGGCATGACGGGCAAAGAATATGCTGCCGCGCAGACGGGTGTAGGCAAAAATCTAAAGTTGTTAATTAACGTAAGAATAAAAGAGGAAAAGTAAATAGAGTATAAATAGATATGAGTAAAGATGAATTATATTTAAGCTACTGTAATTGTATTGAAAACAGAATGATTTCTTTTGACTTGAATGATGATGATGAATAGAAAATAGTTATGGAATGAAAATAATCAAAATGTGAATATTATAAAAAAAACATCATCATTTTTCACACATATTATTTCGGATTTTGATATAGGTCCACTATTTTAGTACTTTAATACGGTACAATGATAATAGACACATTTAGTGAAGGTATTGCATTGCAAAGGTGAATAATTATACAGGACGATAAGTAAAAAAAAACTAAAAAATGTCTATTTACTTGTACGCAACTTTCAACTAAACTGATTTTATTTTTGCTCCGCTTGTAAAGGTCTATTGAAGAATGTTATCCAAGAACCTTCTTCGCTTTTTGGTGAAACAAAATGGTAAAAAACTGAGACAAATATTTAAAACTTTTTACTTATAGCCTGGTATAGCCAACAGATAATATTTAAAAACAATTTAAGGATTCGTAATTTAATTTATTGGCGAACTTAAATTAAATGATAAAATTATAGCTTTCCTTTAAACGTGAAATTTTACTGTATGTGTATTAAGAAAAAGTTCACGGACCTTTTTTACCTACAAGCATAACTTATTCTTTGACAAAAATTAACACGTGCGCCCGACAAAGCCAGCAACAACAGGTAAGCGGTAAGCCTTTATATTAGACAGAGATAGCAATTAGGGCATGCAAATATTCGAAAATTTTGGTATTCGAATATTCGAATATTTTTGCCTGAGATATTCGAATATTCGAATATTATTCGAAAAGTTATAAAGTCAAATAAAATAGGGTTTTACGTAGTAGGTAGGACACTATTTTGCAATTAGATAAAATAGACTCATTAAAATTTCTAAAATCAATATTTATTTGCGACAACATGTTAAAAAATTATAAAATCAAACAACTACCTACTTCAAATAAAAGAAACAAGGTAATTAGTTTTAACATAATAAACTCCATCTCTTCCCGTGGGTGTCGTAAAAGGCGACTAAGGGATCCATAAACCGAAAGATGGGCAGTAGAGTCTTTTCCGCATACCATCTCCGCTCACGCCACACTGCGATCGCCAACCCGCATGCCAAGCGTGGCGATTACGGCAACTCCCCCCCATGGATATAAACCCTAAAAAACGGCCCCTAGTCCCCGGCAGCCCCGCTATTCCTGACTCCGGTAGCGGTCACGGTAACGGCGGGGCATGGGGTGCGAAGAATCTCCGGCAGAGGCCAGACTACCAAAAACGAAGACCTTTGGCCCTGGCAACATACAACACGCGCACACTGCGAACAGACGAGAAACTCGCTGAACTGGAGGAGGAATTGAGCAGGCTACGGTGGGACATTGTAGGATTATGTGAAGTCCGAAGAGAGGGAGAGGACACCATGATCCTTAAGTCCGGAAACCTGCTCTATTTCCGGGAGGGCGACCATCTGTCCCAGGGTGGTGTCGGGTTTATTGTCCACAAGTCCCTCGTTAACAACGTGGTTCAGGTCGAGAGTGTTTCGACAAGGGTAGCGTACCTTATACTCAAAATCACCAAACGGTATTCGCTGAAGGTCATACAGGTATATGCAACGACCGCGGAACACCCCGACGACGAGGTGGAGGCTATGTATGAGGTTATCTCCAGAGCCATACATAGCTCCAGGACCCATTACACCGTTGTGATGGGGGACTTCAACGCGAAACTAGGCAAATGAAGTGACAACGAGCTGAGAGTGGGGAAATTTGGATACGGAGAAAGGAATGCGCGGGGTCAGCTGCTGGCCAGCTTTATGGAGAAGGAGGGCCTCTTTATGATGAACTCTTTCTTTGAAAAGCCAAAACAGGCCAAGTGGACATGGCTGCATCCCAATGGTGTAGTAAAAAATGAGATTGACTTCATCTTGTAGACAAAAAGGCAAATATTCAATGATGTCTCTGTGATCAACTCGCTGAAAACAGGAAGCGATCACCGAATGGTAAGAGGCACATTGAACCTAAAAACAAAGCTGGAAAGATGTCGACTGATGAAGTCCACGCTCCGACCAGCGCCTATCCAACTCCAAAAACCCGAAAGCTTTCAGCACGAGTTGCACAACCGCTTCGAATGCCTAGGAGAATGCGAAAATGTGAACAATTACAACGACAAGTTCGTGGAAATTGTCCAAATGGCTGGGAATAAAGCTTTCAAAACCAGACGTTCAAAAAGAACATCTCGTATCTCAAACCCCACCAGCAAGCTCATGGAGGAAAGACGATGCCTGATTCTAAAATCCTCTGAAGATGCTTGTCAGTATCGGCGACTAAACAGACAGATCCCCAAGTCCTTGACCTGCGATATACGTCAATTTAATACAAATCGTATTAAAGAGGCTATCGAACATAATAAAGGGTCAAAAGTATTTAACGCTGAAGACCTAGGATGGAAGAGTCGTGTCGATGGAGTTTGAAGAGGTTGAGAAGTCCTACGGACAATTATACACGATTACACGCTTACCTATCAGTAATCAAGCTGAAGACCCGAGAGCCAAATTGACCCGACAGTATACCGAAGATATCCCAGATGTCAGCCTGTGCGAGATAAGAATGGCTCTCAAACAACTTAAGAACAACAAGGCACCGGGTGATGATGGAATTACAGCTGAGCTTCTAAAAGCAAGTGGAGAACCGGTACTTATAGCTCTTCAGAAGCTATTCAATTCCGTCATGCTCGAGGGACGAACGCCTACAGCATGGCACAGGAGTGTGGTGGTGCTCTTCTTCAAGAAGGGTAATAAGACTCTGCTGAACAATTACAGACCCATCTCACTCCTGAGCCATGTCTACAAGCTGTTTTCGAGAGTCATTACGAATCGTCTCGCACGCAGGTTTGATGACTTCCAGCCTCCCGAACAAGCCGGTTTCCGAAAAGGCTTCAGTACCATAGATATGGCTTCAGTAGCATAGATACGTACGCTGCGGCAAATTATACAGAAGACCAAAGAGTATAATCGGCCACTATGCTTGGCGTTTGTGGACTATGAGAAAGCCTTTGATTCGATCGAGACCTGGGCTGTGTTGCAGTCTCTCCAACGGTGCCAAGTCGATTATCGATACATCGAAGTATTGAAGTGTTTGTATGAAAACGCTACCATGTCGGTCCACCTCCAGGATCAGAATTCAAAACCTATCCGGCTGCAACGTGGGGTGAGACAGGGAGATGTTATATCTCCGAAACTGTTCACCGCTGCACTGGAAGATGTTTTCAAGCTTCTGGACTGGAGAGGACTCAGCATTAACATCAATGGCGAGTACATCACTCACCTTTGATTTACTGACGATATCATGATCATGGCTGAGACCTTGGAGGACCTAGGCGCGATGCTCGAAGGACTCAGTAAAGCCTCCCAACAAGTGGGTCTTAAAATGAACATGGATAAGACGAAAATCATATTAAACGTCCGTGTTACACCCACTCCTCTGAAGGTTGGAGACTCTACACTTGAAGTTGTTCACGAGTATGTATGTATACCTGGGACAAACAGTCCAGTTAGGTAGGTCCAACTTCGAGAAAGAGATCAATCGCCGAATCCAACTCGGCTGGGCATCGTTCGGGAAGCTTCGCAATATCGTCACGTCCAAAATACCGCAGTGTCTCAAGACTAAAGTCTTTGACCAGTGTGTGTTGCCAGTGATGACATATGAATCCGAGACATGGTCGCTTACTATGGGCCTCATAAGAAGGCTCAAAGTCACCCAAAGGGTGATGGAGCGCGCTATGCTTGGTGTGGTCCAGCAGTGGACGTCTTTCGGCTGATAGATAGATAATAAACCTATCATAAATGAGATCATCAATTATCATTGATTATCTAAAATAAAGTAATGAAAACAAAATTAAACAATTTCTGTTAACTTGGCAGTAACCTAAATAGAAACAATCACTCTCTGAGATCACATGCATAAAAATGGTCCTTATTGGAAAATATAACAAATGAAAATACTTTAACTTTAATCCAGGTAAATTAATATATGGCAGTTTGCCATTCTTCTTCCCGAATAACGGCGAGCGCTCACGCAGGAATCGCACGATCCTTCTTTTGGGTGTGTTCACGCAAGATGCGTTTGATGAAATATAGTAAAAACATTTTTTTAGATTTTTTGAAAAATAATTGTAATACTGTCTTTTAATATTTGGTGATGAAATAAATAAACTCGTTACCACTATGGATTAAATATTGTATAAAATTCGTTTACTAGTCAGTTCAAATGTCTTAAAAAATAATCGAATATTCGAATATTCGTAACCATTATTCGAATATTAAAATGAGGCGAATATTCGAATTATTCGAATATTCGAATATTCGATTGCAGGCCCTAATAGCAATACACCAAGGCAATGTAAAGTACTGTGAAGAGAGTGGTCACTCGAAAATTTTGAAATAATAATTTTAATCTATTGTTTTTTTAAATAGGAAGTGAATGATCTCATACAGAACCTATAAAATGCGCGATTAATATTTTAATGGCTGTAAGAAATCAGCCTTGACTTTTCTAAGGTGAATGGAATGATTTTGTTGTATTTTTTTATTTATAAACAGAATGGGTTTGACGGCTAGATAATTTAAACAAAAATGCTAAAGTTAGGAATCGTCAATTTCTAACTTCTATTTTTAGTATTCACTAAGTTAAAATTGCAATTGCAATTATCACAAAATGTTAAAAAAATATGCAGGCTGACATTTCTAATATACTTTTTTCTCCCACAAAAAACAAATAGGTATTAGATGCTCCCCATTTAAAGCCAATTTTTTTTCCAAGAAAGTCATACAACCGTTGTGCCTAATTTTACTTCAATTCGATTGTTCAATTATTGTCAAATTGTGAAAGGAAGTAATTTTTTTGCTTTAATGTAGTAAGAATCTAATACTAGTAATACTGTAGCCCTTAACGAGTTGTTCTAAAAGAGCACGCAATCCCCGCACACCGCCGCCGCCGCCGGTAGCGTGAGATGAGTACCATCCGGTACCATCATTGTCAGTGAGTGAGATGAGTACCATCCGGTACCATCATTGTCAGTGAGTGAGATGAGTACCATCCGGTACCATCATTGTCAGTGAGTGAGATGAGTACCATCCGGTACCATCATTGTCAGTGAGTGAGAAGAGTACCATCCGGTACCATCATTGTCAGTGAGTGAGATGAGTACCATCCGGTACCATCATTGTCAGTGAGTGAGAAGAGTACCATCCGGTACCATCATTGTCAGTGAGTGAGAAGAGTACCATCCGGTACCATCATTGTCAGTGAGTGAGAAGCCACGCCATACCACATAAACAGGTTTTAACAAAATTGGTGCGGGACCATTTAACTGGGGCATCTACCACCAGTGTATTAAATACATAGTATTATACAGGATGTAACAAAGGGGTGTGGTAATTTCAAGGTGGGCTTCTACACATCAAACTGAATAACTTTTATTCTACAACTTTGTTGAAATCGCAAAAAAAATGGACTTTTCATAGATCGATTTGTATGAAAAGTCTTTTTTTTGCGATTTCAACAAAATTGTACAATAAAAGTTGTTACACCCTGTATACAGTATGGACACTCCCTGCCGCTCCCTGAGGGCGACCAACTCCCCCCCCCCCTATGGGTACGAACTGGTGAGGGTTCGTACAGCCATCACTTATCTCGCTCTCTTAAACGTGTTAGAATGGTAATAAGTAAATGACTGACGCGGTGGCTCAGTGGTTAGCGATCCTGACTACTGATCAGAGAGTCGTGGGTTCGATCCAGGGCAAACATTTCTGTGATGAGCAGATGTGTTTGCTCTGTGTCTGGGTGTATTTAAACTTATATGTGTATGTATATCAGTCTCTGGTTCCCATGGTACAGGGAATCCTAGTTTGGGGCCAGATGACCGTGTGTGATTTGTAGTGATCGGAAATTCGGGGGCTATCATAATATGGACATGCCGTTTTGAATTAACAGAACGTTGAATTAACGTTTGTAATAGCAAACATAAAATTTTCAATAAGATCAACATTCACAACAATCGGATCATTACAATTAAGAATCCCAACGCTTTTTACTATCCCGGTATCCCAGGATTTTTTTTTTATAAAAATCTATAAATTTATTCAGAATGGCATATCCATACTATTCTTTCTTGGGAAAAAATGAAATTCCCCCCGAATTTCCGATCACTAGTGATTTGTCCCGGATATTATTATTATTATTATATACTTTGCGGCGTTCTTTTTTATGAGGCCAGTATGGAGTATCCGGGGTATGCTTTTGCCCACCACACTGGACAGCTTTTGTTCTTATACTTTTCTCAAATCGAATTTCAGTAGAAACCCCAGTTATCGGATACACCTGGTCGCTAAGCAGCGATCGATTTAACAGCTCCACAATTTGCTTTCCAAACTCTTGGGACACTCCTTCAGCCAGTTTCAACGATATAGAAAAAGATTCCTCAAGCTCTTGGGGTGCTCCTTAAGCCGTTTGAAAGATATAGAAAGAAGATTGTATTTCGAATCAAGATGGCGTTGACTGCCCCAGACGACATGGAGTTAGAGAAGATAGCCGAAGATGAACTGTCCAAGCTACAGAAGCAGGTAATAACATAAGTGTGATAGGGTTAAATATTCTCATTCTTAATCTTTTATATCTGAATATTAATGTTCCGAAATCGTTTGTCTGATTATCAAGGGAGATCCTGGAATTTGTGAAGACGTAATATTTGAACTTTGAAGAAAGTAACACAAATTTTATACTTTTAATCGGATTAAAGCTACCTATTGTCGTTTGCTTTATCGTTCACGACGAGCCAAATTAAAGTAAAGGATGTTCCCAAATTAATACAATTCATAACAATAAGTAGCCTAACCAAGTTTACAATTACTTGAAAACCCAACTGATTAAAATGTATCCTAGGTCAGTCTTGAGAGCTAAACCTTGGACATTAGAAATTAGAATCCATCAAGCCCTTTCGGCTACACACAGAAACATACCTAGATATAATACACCCAGACTCAGAGCAAACAATTCTGCTCATCACAGAAAAGTTTGCCCTGTGTGGGGCTCTCGGATCAGAGGTCAGGATCGCTAACCACTTAGCCACCGAGTCAGTCAAATTCCCCATTTTTGTAAGGATTGAAGACAGGAATACTCAATTTACATCTAGAATAAAGGTCTACTTTTAAGCAAGACGATACTATAGGCTCATCAAATTTTAAAGGCCCAGCACTTTTTGCTAGGATTGTATTGGTTCCTATAGAGAAAGTTGCTCAGCGTCATGGCTAGTAGCCACAGATAAAAGGTCCGCGACTTTAATTTCACCCTATAGAAGTATGGTAAATTAAATCCTATGCTTTTGCACCCAAAATTCAAATTCCCAATACTGATGATTGTTGACCCTTCCCAGTACCGGGTGATGGAGATAGACCGCGCGACGGTGATGAGCAGCGCGCGGCCGACCCTCAAATCGCAGAGGAACATCATCAGGACCCTGAATACGGACCTGAACAAGATCATGATGGAGCTCAAGGTATCAGTGTGGAATTAAAGAGTTCTGAATATTACGATCTGCTCCAAGCATGCAACTGCTGTGCCCTTACTTTGAAGATTTTGCATGCACCCTGCATGTAAAATCTACAAAATTCACTTACCATCTTTATGTTATGTACATGTTATGCAGAAATAAATGAATATGAATATGAATTATGGAGCATCTAGGTAAACCCAATGTCTAAAGTAGGTACGTAAAGATATAGGTAGGTATATTGGTATTCACACCAAACTTGTCTTTAAGCACATCACTTTGAAGATGTGCTTATCTGCCGTGTAACTTCCCCGATGAGTAGGGAACTATTGTCAATTCATGAAAAAATATTTTACTTTTTTAACTAGCGATCAATTGTCCAACCAATAGGGGAAGACAAAAAACTGCGCGAATTGACTATGTCTTACTTCGGGAAAGAAATCAAGTTTTAATAAAAGCTTCTTCTCTTCATTTCAGCTCACAAAAAGCACTTCCAACCTACTGGAGAATGCTCGTACACGCGAACGCCTCATCGCTCTGCTGAAAGAGTACGAAAGATGCGCCGCTGAGGTGCGAGAACAGCGCAGCAATATAAAGGAGCTGGACTTTTTACTGAAGCAAGTTCAGAAGGAGAGCAAAGCGCTTAGAGGACAGGGGGTGGGAGGGGACGTAAGTACTGGCTCACATCGATATGGGAGAACCACTAGATATTTTTTTAAGGTGGTAGAATGTGTGATGGATGTGTATGGAGGTCACGATGCACATTGCACACGTCCGGAGGTGTAAATATGAATGCCCTGCACGTCACGTGACTGCTGGTGATGCTAAGTGCAACACCCGGTAACCGCCGTCGATACCTTGAGGAAAGATGGTTATTTGTGCCTCAAGATAAGAAGAAAGTGGTTGAAAAAAGTTCGCGAATTGTCTATGAGTTTCTTGAGTAGGAGCCCCAGTTTAAATAGTTTTAACTAGTCTTGTTAGACCTTTTATTTGACATTTCAGGACTACACGAACTCGAACAATCATACGGTAATGAGCCAGCTGGAGAATCGGCTGGATACTGCTATGAAGAAGTTCAACTCTGTCAACAGCGAAAACTACAGGATGCGGCTCGAAATTGACAGATTATTGAGAGACAGGTAATAATAGGGTAGATGACAAGTCATGTGAGTATTTTTTTTCATCTGTCAAAAACGACATTGTTCTAGGAATGTTTGAAATACCAAGAAATAACGTCATAGTTTTCAGCGTCATCTATGGTTTTTTTCTATTGATTTTGTTTAATTAAAAATCAAACATGGAACTCAATTACGTTGTTTAAAATTTTTGTTGGACAGTAATTTAATGAATAGTACCGTAGCTCATATTTTTTTGGACCTACCTTATTGTTTAGAATAGCATGTTCGCAAGTAAGTAATAGAAGTTAAAAAAAGAGAAATAATAAATACCACCCAAGAAACTGATTTTCCACAAAATCATTTTTTTATACTTATAAAAACTTACATACAAAGTTTTCATCAACACATTAGCTATAAGGCAAACCATAGGAGAGAGTTTCTTCTTTTACAATATTTTACGTATTTTGATGAAGTAACTACCTTTTTTGTTTGATAATTTCAGACAGTTCTTCAACCACATTTGGAAGAGTCAAATAAAGCGACTTATGGACGGCAAAGCTCAAATTTTGGAGCTTGTTGAACAGGTATTGCCGTAGGCGACCTTTTCCGTAGACTACCGTCTACTACCGACTTCCGTTCTACAATATCACACTATCACACCCCTGGCCCCTGACACTCTAACAAACTGTTGCATTATAACTACCTATGACGACAAAATAAAAAGATGAATTAAAAAAAAATGATAAGTACATTTTCAGGCGATAACAACATATGACCAGCGTGAGGAGTGGTGTAACAAACTAGATGCCTTGAAAGAGAAAGCTGCTATCGACTACAGGAAGCATTGTCTGGTAAGTTTCTGGTCTCCCATTTAAAGGTCTTATCACTAGAAAACACAAACTTATACATAATTCATATTCCTAGTGAAATGTTTCAGACGCAAAAATAACGCTCTAGTAAGTATACGAATTACATTAGTATATCGCAAAATTATGCCGTCACTTAATTATGTTAACAAATATCTTACCCACTGCTGCACGGGTAGCATGAGGCGTAGACAAAGCTGTTTGTCGCGCCAAACAACTCAGCTGGCTCTTTCATTAGCTTAGCGTTAGAACGGAACAAATGTTTTAAAACCTCGCGTCGTGCGCGGGATACGTCGCCATGCTACCGGTGCTGAGCGGGCGTGGATCTCTTCCCATACCTCGGCAGGGTTAGGCGGTACACCACACACGAGAGCCAAGTCCGGGTGGTGGGACTAGTGACTAACCCGCAGAAGTTTTCAAACCGCCTGTAAGGTCTCTGACATGCCTTAACTGTCATCTCGTAAAAGTTACCAACATAAACGGCTTAGTGGCTTGCGGGGCATGAAAAACGTCGGACAAATGCAACTAACAGTGAAACCCATTGCATCCAGGTTAAAACCGTGTCTGAAGTCAGTTAATTACACAGGGTGATCGAGATCCATGAGACCACGTTTAAAGCCTGAGCATTATAAAATAAAGACTCTTTAGTCTAAGCCTGAGAAGCATTTCTCGATCTTTGAAATATGATTTCTTTTTAACCCGAAATTAAACAACGCTTAAAAACTCTTTTTAGGAAGTTCGCGAACTCCAAAGGCAACTCGACCACAGCATGAAGTTGGAAGAATTTCTTCGCACTAAAGGCACAGTGCGACTTACTGCTGCCGATGCGAAAGCCGAAGCCAAGAGGTTGGAGCAACAAGAGGAGGAGATGAGAGCTTACAACAACTATGTCAACATTCTCGATGCTATCAAGGTAAGGAGATTTTAACCACAAAGAAGATATAACGTCTAAAAAAATTCTAATATGATGGCATCATGGGTAGTGCTAGGTTAAACTCTCGATCTCCTTGCTTTTACGTTAAAGCGAAAAAAGAGAGATTCACTACTTTAAAATCTTCTTTCGTGTAGTTCAAGCTTTGAACAAACCTCAAAGAATAGGTAGGTATATTAATTTACGGAACTAGAAAAATTAAAGTCGTGCATCAAACTTTAAAAGGAAACTTTTATTGACATTTCCTTCGAATCGATTAGATGAATTCCCTAAGCCATAAAGTCTGTTTTTTCTTCGAAATCTGTAAATCCGATTTTCGGTTTTCTTGGTCTGTTCTTAAATTCTGGTGTGAGATTTTAATTTCACACTGTATTTTTATTTTCTATTTAGGAGTTCGCCGGTGAAGACGACATAGACAAACTAATCCAAGAGTTCACCCGTCGGGAGGAGGAAAACTACGCACTCTTCAACTATATCAATGAAGTCAACACCGAACTGAAGCACCTGAATGATAATGTGAAGATGCTGCAAGTTAATATTGGTAAAATAATGTTTACTTTCTGTTTAAGATATCGATTTCTAGTCGGCGACGTATCGGCAAAATTCACTTCTAAAAACAATCATATTACAATTACAGATGACGAACACGCGAAACACCAAGCCAAGCTTTCCGAACAACAGGACAGCGTTGAATCCCTACAGAACAATCTAGAAAAGAAGCGAGCGAACAACAACAACATCCAAGAGACATACGATAGAACTAATGTCGTCTTGAATGGGCTGTTGAAGAGAGTGCAAGTGTTGGCTTTGTAAGAGGACCTAGCTCTTTTATCAATAATAAATAAAATAAAAAAAAACATCAACTCCCGACAGTAAAAGTCGAAAATAACTCGTAAACCACTGAACAGATTCAAATTGCTGCATTCAAATTAGTTCACCAGTTTGAGAGCTATAAATGCCACAGATACAAGCACATAGACTTCAAACTTTTAACTTGGGGATTAAGAACCCACCAGCTAAAAATACAGGGTGTAAAATACCTCTCCCAGAAACGATAGCTTAGGCTTTTACTTTACAGTCCAGTATGATGTTATACTGTGATGATACTGAACAACGTTCTATAGGAACCCGTAACGAATTACCAAAAAAAAAATCGATTTTAATGATGGTAAAAAATTTATATTTGTTTACCGCTTCGTTTATCTATTCCTACTTATACAGCTCTACTGGTTTTTTTTTATGGCAGAGGTGGCAAACGAGCAGGCGGATCACCTGATGGTAAGCGAATAGCGCCGCCCATAGACACCCGCAACACCAGAGGAGTCACAAGTGCGTTGCCGGCCTTTGGACTATTTGGATCCAAGAAACAAAGACTGACTGTTTCATCAATCCAGATTTGGCCTCCATTCGTAAGACCTAATCTTTCTATCTCCGTTATGTGAAGGCCTAACCTTCCCGAGCTAGGAAGAAACCTGTGCCCCCAGAAATGGGGACGCTATGTAAAACGAATAGTTATTTTCACTGCTATTCCAGGGCTGCTGAATGCGACTCGTTGCCGCTGCTAAAACTGCTTGGGAAAACCTTCGAGATTAACGTTACTAACGCACGCCTCTATATCAAGAGCTTGGAGACGAAGATCATGGAAATGGTGGAGCTGATCAAGATTGATGAGGTAATACTCCTAATAATTTAGAGTTACTGACTGACTCAGTGGCTCAGTGATCAGTGCTTGATTACTGATCTGAGGGTTGTGGATACGGTTTCTGTACAGGGAAAACATTGCCGAGGTGATGAGCAGGTTCAAACGCACTTTTTTAACATACACATATGTATGTATGTGCCAAGACACTGCAGTTAATCACAAAATACATAGATACAGAAGGTCCGCTCAATACGCTCATTAAAATCCTAAGCATATACATGTTTATGGATGTATACGGTCGTTGTAGGTAAGATCACGTACTGTGCGATCGTGACCTTGCCTCGAACGACCGTATATTTCTATAAGCATGTATATGCTTACGATTTTAGTGGTTTGTATTAAGTGGACCTTCTGCGTCTATTTTGTGAGTAAATCGTTTGTAATAGACGCAGAGGCCATTGATGGATCTATTAACACTGTTACTTGTTACAGGCCCTAACCAAAGCCATGGAGAATAAAGAGCGAACGCCGTCCACAACGCGCCGTCGCCGCCGCACCGCCCCCTCCCCCCGCGCTAGAGCCTCCCATAACCAACACTCCCCCCACTCCCCACAAACAGCACTCACTCCCAGGACACCAAGAGACAGACTGAAGGAGCCACCCTCTTTATTAGCCACTCAGGCTTAGAGGCACAAGCCAATAATAACAAGGATTCAAAAACCTCAAGAAGAGAATTTACCCCTCACACCCGCACTCCCCCATACCCCCCACACCCCACAAACAGCACTCACTCCCAGAACACCTAGGGACAGACTAAAGGAGCCACCCTCTTTATTAGCTACATAGGCTTAGAGGCACAAGCCAAGAATAACAAGGATTCAAGAACCTCAAGAAGCGAATTTACCCCGCACACCCGCACTCCCCCATACCCCCCACACCGCACAAACAGCACTCACTCTCAGAACACCGAGGGACAGACGAAAGGAGCCACCCTCTTTATTAGCTACACAGGCTTAGAGGTATAAGCCAAGAATAACAAGGATTCAAAAACCTCAAGAAGAGAATTTACCCCTCACACCCGCACTCCCCCATACCCCCCACACCCCACAAACAGCACTCACTCCCAGAACACCTAGGGACAGACTAAAGGAGCCACCCTCTTTATTAGCTACATAGGCTTAGAGGCACAAGCCAAGAATAACAAGGATTCAAGAACCTCAAGAAGCGAATTTACCCCGCACACCCGCACTCCCCCATACCCCCCACACCGCACAAACAGCACTCACTCTCAGAACACCGAGGGACACACGAAAGGAGCCACCCTCTTTATTAGCTACACAGGCTTAGAGGTATAAGCCAAGAATAACAAGGATTCGAAAACCTCAAGAAGAGAATTTACCCCTCACACCCGCACTCCCCCATAACTCCCACATCCTACAAACAGTACTCACTCCCAGAACACCTAGGGACAGACTAAATGAGCCACCCTCTTTATTAGCTACACAGGCTTAGAGGTATAAGCCAAGAATAACAAGGATTCAAGAACCTCAAGAAGAGAATGTACCCCGCACACCCGCACTCTCCCCCACACCCCGCAAACAGCACTCACTTCCAGGAAATCTAGGGACAGACTGAACCATCCTTTTATTAGCTACACCGGCTTAGAAGCATAAGTCAAGAAACACAAGGATACGAGATACTAAAAAATCTGTCGCAAAAATGCGCTCCGCACATCTTTAGCACTCCCTCCACACCCGCACTCCCCACATACCCACCACAATCATACAACCCCTTTCAAAACACCCCGTCTCAAATAAGTTTTACACATCGCATCTCAAAAATTTATTGCACACCGCCCTTCAAAAATATATTGCACGCTGTCTCACATACCCATCGATATGAGAGAACTTTTTGTACAGATACTTTGTACATTTGCTTTGTAAAGAAGGACAACCAAAGGTTTTTAAAAAAGGTCTCTCCTAACTTGTCACTGTGTATTGTTAAGCACTACAAAAACTATATAACTAAATACAACTAAACATTACAATAAAACAAATAAATACGTCACTTTCAAACTGAAGTTTTAATTTTCTTTTCCTTTAAAACTAAATGTACAAAATTCATTTATTTCTCTTATGTATATGCTATTTACAATCAACCGTTGGTAAAATTCAAATTATTGTGTACAAGCCCCCCCCCCCCCCCCAGTTATTACAGAAGTGAAAATGAATCAGATGTAGCTCTACTATGAGACTAGACCAAAAACATACACAAGCAAGCTATGTACATATAAATACACCCTGGAAACTCCAAAAAACTGACGCGTTTAACTTACCTACTACATACCACTATAATATATAAAAAAATGTACGTTTGTGTTTACGGTTACTGAATAAGGTATTCTTAAAATGTCTTCCAGGGCTTAAAACTCGAGTTTCTACTGATGAATTTAAAGAACTTTCTCCAAAGAACACTTATTCAATTCCCGAAGAAGAAATTAACTAATACAAAGTTGACCGACTACTGATCGTTTTTTTCATGTATTTTAGAAGAAATCTATAAAAACTTCGCTATTAATACAGGACAAAGTTACCATTTCCGGTGTAATACTCCTAAATTCATTAATCATTCGGGTAGGTATCAGAATAACGTCACACCTTGAAGGTATCACAATGGACTATGAGCCCTCACACCTGAGCCCTGACAGGTAGACCTCTGGCCACTATACTGCTGGCAATCATCACGAAATTGGTGGAGCCTCGCGCTCGGGATATGGCCTTGAGCAAGTCGCGTTCAGGTTGTACTTGGCTCTTGGAGTCTACGTTTGTATCTGAAATAACGAGTTTACAATGTTAAGAATCCTTAGTAGTCATTAGCAGAGAGATGAAGCGGTCGTGGCTCAGTGCGGCTTGCGTGGTCGCATCGATCATTCAGGTTAACTGACTACAGACACGGTCATTTCCTGGATGGGTTAGGCTGTTAGTGGCATTTATCTCGACCGTTTCCGTGCTTCGCAAGGCACGTTAAGCCGTTGGTGCCGGCTGATATCGCTAGCAGTCGTTAAGCCATGTCAGAGGCCTTATAGGCGGCTTGAAAACTTCTGACACTGGGGTTGACCACTAGCCCCACAACCTCCACCAATCCGGACTTGGCCCCCGTGTAGTGTATAGCCTAAAACCTTCCCGAGTTATGGGAAGAGACCCGTGCCCCTGTAGTGGGGACGTAATGGATGTTAACAATTAGCAGAGAGATAGTTTACGAAAGCGTGCCAGAACACTTTCGTGGATTTTTACTCTGACAGGCAATATCGCCTATTGTAGATTTTTAAACCACTTTAAACTTTTTATGATTTTCACAGTTCTAAAAGTTTAAAGTATTACATTTAAGTTTAACATTATGTATTATATATTAAAACACGTATATGTGCGTATCAGTCTCTGGTTCCCATAACACAGGGAATCCTAGTTTGGGGCCCGATGACCGTGTGTGATTTGTCCCGGATATTTATTTATGTATTTACATTGTCTAGTCTGGTATATATACTGAGGGCTCACCGATCACCCCCTGGCTCCACTTCTGCTTGCCCACGCTGTGCCACGGCGCAGGCGCGTTTGAAGGGACGTACAGAGCGACCAGGGTGCTGACCACCTTGTCCACTTCCAGGTCCGTCACTTCCCATAGCATGCCTACTACCATGGGGCTGGGGAAGGAAATTGTTATGTTAATAAAAATAATAGTTTTGATGTAGGAAGAAAACTCTTACAGAGTTATTCATACCAATTGTACATAATTGTGTAATTATGTGTGTATCTTTTTAAGTGTGCAATAAAGAACAATGGCATACTCCCATATAGAATTTACCTGGATTTGTTAAAGTATAAAAATAAAAATACAAAAACCTATTCGGTGTTACTTCATAACGTATTCCTTCAAGAATTAAGACTCTCTGAACCAGAGAAAAAAAAGATAAAGAGAATAATTTTCTTACACTAAAAGTGAAACAAGAAATAATCTTCTATAATTGTGAAGTGTCTAGCGAATGGCAACACTAAAAACGCAACAATGACGTTGTGCGCGGGGCCGCGTTCAATGGGTACACCCTGACAGCAACTGTTGTTGTGTTGTACTTTCCCTTTCGCACTTACGGGCTTTTATATTAGGCTATTCTGTTGTCAGAGTGAACGGGTGCTGTCAGAGCGCACCCTCGGAACGCGCTACGGGACCAGTTAGTCAACTAAACCACAAAATACATAGATACAGAAGGTCCGCTCAATACGCTCACTAAAATCCTAAGGATAAACATGCTTATAAACGTATACGGTCGTTGTAGGCGAGGTCACGATGCTGTGCGATCATGACCTTGCCTCGAACGACCGTATATTTCTATAAGCATATATATGCTTACGATTTTAGTGGTTTGTATGGAGTGGACTTTCTGTGTCTATTTTGTGAGTATTCTTTCAAAAATAATTGATTAATTTCCTCTGGTTGCCATAAACATACTGATTTATTTAAAAATCAAGAGTAAATATGTAACTTGTGTTTTTCGTCTTTATTTTAAAAAGTTAGGTATGATCTCGCCATTAAAAAAAAATGCAGTATTAAAGCGAGATGCTTTGATAGAGCCACAGCCGGACAGAAGTAACATCGATCGATATAAACGTCCCTAACAGTCACACCAAATCCAGGTTATACCCGTGTCTGTAGTGAGTTAACTACGCAAGTCTCGCTTACCACTACGGTGTGGGACGCCAGAGGAGTTCCCCTACCGGGGACGAATAACATCGATCGATATAAATGCCACTAACAGTCCAACAGTCAACCCATCCAGGTGGCCACCGTGTCTGTAGTCAGTTAACTCACCAGGCAGCTATATGCAGGTGATGGTGGGATGCCAGAGGAGCTCCCCTCCCGGGGGGATGGGTCAGCCGGACAGAGCCACAGCCGGACAGAATAACCACCGCTTTAGTGTGGCTGCCTTCAACTCCTGCTCCGTTCGCGCCGCCGTTAGCGAAGCGACAGCCGTCACCGTGCCCGCAGTACCTGGAACATAAACGAGATTACAAGTTTGCAAAAAAAATCACAAATGTAGAAGAGTAATACTTTTTAACGATTTTCACGTGTTAAAAAAACATAGTCGCTATTTATTTATTTTTATTTTATTTATTAATGATAAGGAACAAACAGTCTCACACTTAAATATAATTATAGCTATTAGAGTAAAACTAGACCTTTGAAGTTCCCTTACGAGTATTGGATATAGTTTTTATATAATCCTAATGAAGGCAATTTGATAATACAATTCGTAACAAAATGAGCAGAGTACAATCAAGCTTTTTATTAATAATATATAAAACATCAGTCAACATCTGTTTCCGACAAAGCTTCCAAACACTGTTTCTTAAATTTGGCCAGGCTGCAATTGAAGATATCGACTGTGCTTAGTTTGTTGTTTAGCAAGTTACATGACCGCTTTAAGAAATTATTTGCAGCATAACAAGTCCGGCTACGAGCGATAGAGAAAAGTGCCTAACTGTGACACGTTCTTACTTGTCTGCGAGGAACACGCGCAGTTAAGATAGCGCCATCTAGTGACGAAGTGGAAATTTTGAGTTTTTAAGCATTCCTACGGGAACTCTTAAGTTTTCCAGGATAAAAAGTATCCTTTGTGTTAGCCGAGTGCTTCGTCTATCTATCTACCGAATTTCATCAAAATCCGTTCAGTAGTTTCGACGTGAAAGCGGAACAAACAAACAAATAAACAAACTGACAAACAAATAAACATCTATACTTTCGCATTTATAATATAAGTGAGAAGTGAGAAGTGAGAAGTGAGATTATAATATTAGTGAGATGAGATGAGATTTTTTTTTTATATCTGTCATGTTATTAAAGAATGGTTTTCCTACAATAAGGCACATGCATGAAATTTATATTTCATTAAAAGTCATCACCATCATCAGCCAGAAGACGTCCACTGCTGGACAAAGATCTCCCCCAAGTTCGTTCTTACTAATAACATAATAGCTTATGAACTACATAAATCTACATCGACTTGTGCTTGTATCTTATACGTAGTATTATGACTCCTAGTACCAATAACTTACAAAAAGACATCAGCCTCGGTCAGATGCTTCAGGAAGTCCTCAGGAGAAGGTGGCTCTCTGACGTGGCCCGACCAACCCTTGCACCAGTACTCCACAAACGAACTCATACGCTTCTCCATACGTTCTAGATTGTTCTCTGGAAGATGAATTCATGATTTTATATCAAAAGTATAATTTTGTCAATAATTTTATTAAGTGATTTACCAAAGTATCCGCAGGATCCATTAACTGGGCCTATAAATACGTTGACAATAGGTAGGCACGGGTCTCTGTCCGTAACTCGAGAAGATTATACCATTCCATAATTCAACCTTGGGGGCCAAATCCGGATTGGTGGTAGTTGTGAGGCTAGTGGCAAATCCTAATGTCAGAAGTTTTCAAGCCGCCTATTCTTATAGGCGACTTGGCTTAACGACTGCCATCTAGTGTTAGCAACCAGCACCAACGATTTAACGTGCCTTGTGAAGCACAGAAACGGTCGACTTAAAGGCCACTAACAGTCAAACCCATCCAAGTTATGACCGTGTCTGTAGTCAGTTAACCTGCGTGATTGGTGCTACCACTGACACATATGATATATTAAAATACCTGGATTAATAACATATCGGCCGACGTCAGTCTTCGCTGCGTAGTACCCATCAGCAATATTTTTCTCGTGAGTCTTGAACAGGTAATAGAGAAAGTGTACGTTCTCTATTCTGGTGACAGGGTGATGGCTCAGTACGGGCAGAGTTTCCCATGGAAACGTGTCTAGCATCTGTAAGTGATTTGAGTAACTGTAGCGAAATAAATAAATCCTTACTTGTAATATTATAAATTTGAAATTAATCGGTAAATAAAAGTGTATGAAAATAACAATATTTGATTCGATTCGAAGTAGATAACACAACCACACTTTTGAAAAGTTTTTTTTTTCTCTCCCCAATAAGAGGTTCTTACTACTACAATAATACTCGGAACTCATATGCCCGCCGTTTTAGGATAAATTACAGAATATTAAGAAGAAAAGTCGGGCCAAAAAAAATCCTCCAACACTGTTTCTTCAAAAAAAAAGGCCTTACACTCTATTACATCTTATTTCCAAATCAAGAATCCTGATTTTACGTAAATTTCTTACCAACTCACCTCATCGACTATCAAGATAACAGGATACCTCTTAGCTTTCTTCAAAGCCGCCCACCCATCATCCTCCTTCACAACCTTAGCGGCTTGCATGAACGCTTTCACTCCATCCAATATCGTGAAATGATGCATCTCTTCAAAACACCTCGACAAGCACTTTGGACACACGTCACTGGGCAACCTGAAGTCTTTGCAAGTTTGGCAGTCGCCCACTAGAGGGCGGATATCTGAGACGTTGCAATGCTCGGTTAGTATTCTTCGTATGCAGATCTTAATTTGGTTTGAGGATAGTACTGAGCTGGAATCTATGAGGTTGTAGAGTAGGATACGTTGTTTTGTTGTCAGTCTTATAAAGCTAGAAATAATTTAAATACGTGTAAAATATAAAAATATAATCAAAGAACATTAATAAGAAGACCGACAATGCATTTATTTACAGACCGATATAAAATTTTATGTAAGTCTTGGATTGTAAAATATGTATTTTATATCATTTCTTAATCTAATATTATGTTGTCCTTTTTGTTCTTGAATGAACATAACAAGTACCTACAGTGTATTAAAATTGATCCATATCATAACTGACAGAAAATAACAGATACCCAATTTAACAAAAAAAAATGTAATAGGTACCCAACATGACAAAATATATATCCTATGTCAATCTCGGAATCTCGGACTGGAACTGAAGCCCGTGTCCCGTATACCCGATTCAAGGTCGACGACCCGAGCGTAGCGGTTCAGCTTCGATTACTGCTCAGCAAAGTGCGCCTAAACAAGTTTTTACTTCAAAAAGATTCATCAAGACGTCCATTGCTGGACAAACGCGTCTCCCCCAAGGATTTCCACACCGACCGGTCCTGTGCAGCCCGCATCCATCGGCTTCCCGCAACTTTCTCCAGGTCAAAAAGATTCCTACAATGAAAATGTCTAATGTCCACTCACCCCCAATCAGTGATGGTGGAATCCACCAGTTGAATGACCTTATCTCTCAACCCTCGCTCCACCAGCTTTCCGGTGAGAAGGCTCCCAAAACCTCCCAGCCATTCCTTGTCCATCACATTGAGTACACTCTACAAATAAATAAAATTAAATTTAAATAAGTCAGTAATAAGAGCTCCTGGTCCATGAAGGAGTTTATGAAGGGAGACCTTCCTCTCTCCCTAAAACGCAGACTCATTGACATGTGCATACTGCCTGTCCTAACCTATGGTGCTTAAACATGGTCGTTAACTGGAGATCAAAAGTCCAGACACAAGGTTTGCCAAAGGGCCATGGAGCGCAGTATACTTGGTGTCAGGAGAATCGATCGTATCCGAAACACGACAATGCGCGCCAGGACCCGTATAACTGA
Source organism: Coleophora deauratella (assembly GCA_958295455.1). Lineage (NCBI taxonomy): Eukaryota > Metazoa > Arthropoda > Insecta > Lepidoptera > Coleophoridae > Coleophora > Coleophora deauratella. Next base: position 2,026,062 of record OY282409.1, on the reverse strand, counting down.
TGTCGGAGGAAAGGCTGCCAAACTGAAGTGGGATTGGGCAGAGCATGTCTGCCGCATGCACCCGGAAAAGGGGACACAAATCGCCACAGACTGGGTTCCGGAAGGCCGTAAAGGTCGCGGCAGACCGAGGCGGAGATGGCGGGACGAGTGGAAGGTGGTGGCCCGGGATCGAGATTGGTGGAAAAATCGAGGGAAGACCTTTGCCCAGCAGTGGGACATTACTGGCTAGTTAAAAAAAAAGTTTTATAGAAGGAGGCCGAGAATTAGTTACGTTGATCAAGTGAAGGCCAAAGTCAACGTCGAGTCGTACCAGGAAGTCAAGGATTTGGCGAGAAGTAGAAGAGAATGGCGGTTGCTCCACCGAAAGAGCCTAGCTTTTAAGATAAAGAAGTTTCTCATCTCATCTCACTTCTCATCTCATCACTTATAAAATTATAAATGCGAAAGTATGGATGTTTGTTTGTTTGTTCCACTTTCACGACGAAACTACTGAACGGATTTGGATGAAATTTGGTGGGTACCTAGATAAAGCACTCGGCTAACACATAGGATACTTTTATTCCCGGAAAACTCGAGGGTTCCGCAAGGAATGGCTAAAAACGGAAATTTTACTTTGTCACTAGATGGCGCTGCTTTAAAATTTTATTTCTCTCTGGACGGACCCAATTCTGAAGTCCACGCAGACGAAGTCGCTTGCGGAAGCTAGTATATTATAAATGCGAAAGTACGTTTTTTGTTTGTTTTTTTTTTTTTAATATTTGTTTGTACTTTTTTCATTTTGAAACATAGCAATGCTGCCGTACAAATTAAGAACACAGTAAGTGACAGACTTGGCGCAAATGGTTTTTTACCTTATTCGAATAGCGCTACAAGGTTCAAAATGGTTCGCGCCAAATCTGTCACTTACTGTGTTTTTAATTTGTACGGCAGAATGGATCAACATTATTTTTTGCACAGATTGTTTTTTTGATATAGTTGAAGGGGTAGGAAGTTAGACAGACTATTTTATCCTGTATAAATATGGGTCCTATCCTATGAATACCAATGAGACATCAGATTTACCTTCATCCGCAAATCAATATCCTCCCTTCGACTCCAGTAGTTCTGCACAAGTCTTTTGTTGTTCAAAAACTGGGCATTGTCTATGGTCTTGTAGTTATCGTCCAGTAACGAGTACAGTTCCGTGAACAGCGGTTTTTCTCCTTCTGAAAATTCGATTTTCATTACTGTACAATTTTTTATTTTAAAGATGTAAACGAATATATTAAATTAATGTCAAACTGCACTATTTCATTTTTAGTCGGTTACAGACTTCTAGCAAATTGAACTGTTTGTTAACCGATTTTAATGATTCTGTTTTTATTCAACAGATAATTACTCGAAGGTGGCCCCAAATAAACTGTATTAAAATCAGTTCAGTAGTTTTAAACAAATTAACAATAGTAAATAAAACAGAAAAGTTTTAGTTTTTATGATTGAAGTCAGTCATTTTTAACATTTTGTTGCTAATTATGATAAAACGTATATCAGATGACTAACCAAGTATTGGATCGCAGTAAACATACCATTGGTAATATTAAACATACCTTTAATCAGTAAACATACCTTTGGTGACATTAAACATACCTTTACTCAGTAAACATACCTTTGGTAACATTAGCAGGTACATTAACAGTGAATGGTCCGCTCTCACCCACGTAGTCATTGGTAAACACAGTCAGGTATATCGAGTTGATTTCATTCCGGTACTCGGTGAGAGGTTTCAGATTCTCATTGGGGTTGTATGGGGCTGTCAGTTGTACTACCGTCCATTCTGAAAATTGAAGGAAGAAAATTATCTTGAGCATTTCTGCGCTTTGCAAGGCATATTAAGCTGTTGGTATCCGTTGCTGTCACTAGATGGCAGTCGTAAAGTCTGCCGTGCTTACGATAAGAGCAGTAAGTATATTTAAAAAAGCTTCATCCATTTCGTCATTTAATAAAGTAAGAATTAATAATAAGACAATTAAATGATAACGCAGTATAAAAATACTGAATCTGAGTTACACATTTCAAAAATCGTATTTAAAATAATCTAAGGAAACAATTAGGAAAATGCAAAATATGACGAAAATCGTATCGTATTCGTCGATCGTAAGCACGGCAGAAGTCATATCAGGGGCCTCACAGATTGCTTAAAAACTTCTTAGACCAGCTAGCCACTAGCCCCACAACCTCCACCAATCCGGACTTGGACTTTCATAGAAATTGATTGGTCAATCAGCAATTTTGTTTGGAGCCTTTTTTTATTGTAGCTCCCACAGCTTAAATTTCTGATAGTGGTCTTTTTACACCCTGTTTATATAGGTACTCGTAACTGCAATAAAGAATTTGCAAAAAAGAAAAAAATAAGAAGAAAGATTAAGAAACACTCCGTACCCTTGGGTAGCTCTTTCAGAATCCTCTGAAGATTGTCCACATTATTCTCAGCACTGAACCTGAGATAAGTTCTATGGAATGGCAGTTCCTCTTCAATTTGAACCTTTTTTAATGTGTTCATCACCTCATCAGCATCATAGGATAAGAAGCCCAGAAGGTCCTCTTGTTCTTTGGTTCTAAAAAAAGTAAAAAAATATATTTTTTTATATTGTAAAAGATTGTTAACAACCCATTACGTCCCCACTGCAGGGGCACGGGTCTCTTCTCATAACTTGGGAAGGTTTAGGCCATACTCCACACACGGGGGCCAAGTCCGGATCGGTGTAAAAGATTACTAGTTCAAGTAAATTAAAACTAGACGGCACTATAACTCACACATGCAGCAAATGGTTACCACTGTCACCCGCTGTGTGCATTTGCCACACAAGACTGTTTTAACTCAACTCAATATTGAATCGAATTTTATAAAACAAAACAAAAGAACCAACTACTGTTTCCGTAAGGCAGATTATAGTAAAATAAATTCAGATATTTTAGAAATAGATTGGAATACATTGTTTATGAACTTATCGGCTGAGGATGCCGTAAAACTATTTTATGAACGTATTTATGCGCTTATTAAACTTCATGTGCCTATGGCTCAAATAAGAAAATCCAATTATCCTGTTTGGTTTACTCCTTCATTAATTCATATTTTTAATTCAAAGTCAAAATATTGGGTTAAGTGGAAAACATACAAAAATATTAGCGACTATGAAATATTCTCTGTCTTCCGTGATCGATTCAAAGATCAATGCAAAAAATGCTATGATACCTATATAAATTCCATAGAAAATGAGCTCCACAATAACATGAAGTATTTTTGGAACTATATCTCGACCCGTAGGACCAAGCAGGGAATACCAACCACCATGTATTATAAAGATGACACTGCTAATGACCCTAAATCAATCTGCAATATGCTTTCCGACTTTTTTCAATCAGTCTATGAAGACTCAACGCTTAACATTGATAACTGGTCATGCCCCCTCGATAGCGCTAATCATGATGTTTATATTAGTTCGATTGAATTTTCACTTACTGATATCTTAACTAATCTTAAATCACTTGACGTTACGAAGGGATCTGGCCCAGATGGTATTCCTCCCTCGTTTCTGAAGCTTACAGCTGATAGCATATGTGTCCCTCTCTGTATATTATATAATAAATGTATTTTAGAGGGGGTGTTTCCCAGTATATGGAAGTTGGCTAACATTACCCCTGTTTATAAAACCGGTTCAAAATGCAATGTTGAGAACTATCGCCCTATCTCAATTTTGTCCACCTTGTCGAAACTCTTTGAGAGACTGGTACACAGTGCCATATATCCGCTGCTCCATAATATCATAACGCCTGCACAACATGGATTTGTTAAACGTCGTTCTACTGTAACAAACCTCTTGATCTTTAGTACTTTTCTTTTCGAAAATATGGACAACCGTATACAAGTGGACACTGTGTATACAGATTTCAAGAAGGCTTTTGACAAGGTGGACCATGAACTACTTTTAAACAAAATTGCCTTCAATGGAATTAAAGGTAACCTACTTCGCTGGTTTTCATCCTATATTTCGTCTAGAACTCAACGGGTGGTTGTAAATGGTTTTGAATCTGACACTGTTACAGTATCATCCGGTGTTCCTCAAGGATCCATCCTGGGACCCCTTTTATTTACTCTTTTCATCAACGACATTGATAATTGTTTCCAACATAGTAACTTTCTCCTATATGCGGATGATCTAAAGGTATACTCAGGTATCCGCTCCATCACTGATTGCTACAAATTTCAGGAAGATCTTGATAGATTGTATAGGTATTGCTTGCATAATAAACTACACTTAAGCTTGCCAAAATGTCATAAAATAACATTTACAAAAAAAATGAATAATATTATGTACACTTACAATCTAGGTGGTGTCACACTCTCTACTTCTCAAATGGTGCGAGACCTGGGTGTACTTCTAGATCATCAACTTCATCTACACAATCACGTTGACAAAATTATTAATAACGCTTTTCAAATGTACGGCTTTGTTATGCGTTCTTCTAAAGATTTTAAACGTCCCTCTACATATTTACATCTATACAATACTCTAGTTCGCCCTCACCTTGAATATGCTGCCCAGATTTGGAACCCGCTGTATAATAAATATAGTGAACATATCGAGACTGTTCAAAGAAGGTTTCTTCGGAGCACACATTACCGTTGCTTCCGGAAGAAACTTTCTTATGCTAAATTACTAAGTAAATATTCCTTCTTGTCTCTCGACGCCAGACGTAAGTTAATTGATATGATGACACTTTATAATATTTGTAATAATAACTTCGACTGTGTCAACCTTACTAGATACCTTGCGTATCAAGTCCCCTCTGGGAAACCTCGCGCAGTAAAACGTGAAAAACTATTTTTCACATCCGATTGTAGGACCAATGCTGGTGTTCGATCCCCATTAAGACGTCTTGTTAGTGCATATAATGAAGACTTTTTACATATTGATTTATTTGCTTCTTCCCCTGGTAGATTTAAGAATTCCATAATAACGTGTTTAAAGCAATCTAGCTTCTGAACTTATATACCTTCTTTTTAAGTATCCACATAAACTTCTTTTATGTTATGTTTTCAGTGCATTTACTTGCATCTATTGTTATTTAAGTTATCTGTTCCATTCACTATCTTTTAGTTATCTCGTGGATTACGTTGTGGGTTATGTATCTAGTTACATAAGTTAAATTAAGACTGTTTTTTACAATTATTGTACATAACTGTTTGTTTTCCCAAATAAATAAAATAAAAAAAATAAATAAATAAGAGAATTTATAAATTCTTTGACCATTCTATAAAAACCTTTTCGACCTGTTCTTGTTCATACTAATTGCCTAATTTTTACCTGGATTTTTTTATATTTACGTTGATATCACTTACATATTTTTAAAGAAAAACAAATTATGGATTTTTTAATCTCAGAGAAATTCAATGAAATAGATAAATTGAAAAAAAAAGATACCTACTACTTATAATTAATAATAATTTTTTTTATTGCAATACTTACATTGGATTTGAGTCAATCAAATCTTTCACTGGTTTTATGTAGCTTGTAATCTTTTGCATTTTATTGGCTGAAACAAAAAACAAAAATTATATTTAATTTTATTTTTTATTTTTTTATAATTTTCTTTAAAGAACTTTTAAACAAATAAGATGACTTTTATAGCTAAACGTAAGTGCTATGTATTAAATTTAAGACCTCTGTACTGTATCCCTCATACAAAATCTAAATAGTGAATCAATAAGTTTATATGGAAAACTGAAAAAGAAATTGACAAAAGGATTTTTTCAATATTTTTCCATGGATTCTATAGGTACTTGATTCCGAGTAACCCCTTGTTCAAATGCATTTTTTTTAACATCCATATTGAGTTGAGAAAAAGTACAATGATACAATAATCCAATATATTTAATGAAAAAAATTATATGACTTCATTTAATGTTCTAGCATCTTTTGCCATAAAAGAAGAAAAACTTTTATATATTATTATTATTATTATAGTTTATACACTAGCAGCTATAACAGCTGATGCGTGTAGTTCACTGCACTTATGTAGTTTTTAACAAATGTTTGTCCAATTTATTTTTAAAAGTATTCAGGGATGGAGCACTTATGACTGTCTCTGGTAGTTTGTTCCACTGATTTACAACGCGGAGTGGCAAGAAGTGGCGTTGTTGCATGCATGCAAGCAACCCACGCCGCATGCATGCATTGCATAGCATAACAATTAGATCAAATATTGTAAATCAAAATTGGTCAAAGTTTAAAAAAAATGATTTAAAGTGGAATAAAAAAGTAAGTTCAATCTTCGCTACTCTTTGACAAACCGTGCCCCCACCATCAATGTTGGCTCCAATTGACAAAAATTAATGAAAATCTTAAATCCTGGCACCTGTGGCACGGATGCCAGTTGTCGACCCAGGAAATAAACCAAATTAGATTCAGAATACATATCTCACCGGCAGCCTTCAACTGCTCATCTCTGTAAACTGCGATAGTCCTCAACGAAGCCGACACAGACTCGCTGAAGTGGAATGCACACTCTGCCTCATCTCCAGAAGCTAGAGACTCGTCAGCCAAGAGCTTTCTACCACCTGCAAGCATTTTATATTGGAAAAGAGTAAGGAGTTTCGATTATCAATAGTTACTTAGATAAAAACATATGATAGTGGTTAAAATTACTATTGCTAGTCCTAAAACATGCTGAAAGTAGTAGAACCTAAAAAGCCGGTTGTTGGATTAAAGTATAAAATAGAAATAAGTTACCTATATACAGAAATATTCTAGGAAAAACACGAAAAAACTTACTTTGGTAATTCAATCCATTCGGAGTTGGTGGTACATCTTTGATATATTTATTCAATATATTCATGTAAAGCGCCTTGGTATAGTTTATTTCGTCACCGAAAATATCAAAATCTTCCATTGTAACTTAAGTTTTTTGAGGAAAATAACAATTTCACAACAATAACAAGCACATTTTTGAAATTATCGGTTCGGTTTGACGGTTTGACTTGACATTTAGTTAGGTTCCGTTCCAAAATCATATTGGAAATATTGTAGTATTTTTGGAACAGGTACTTACTAAATTCAACGGTTTTGTTGCGTTTTTTTGGTGTACAACGTGTACATCTTTCGTTTCTAATTCCACCAAAATCCTCTAATTCGTCGCGTCTTTTTTAATTTTCGCCATTCCTCCAAGAATCATCTATTTTTCCGGTTTTGAAGTACTATTCTAAGATGCTAATCTAGTTTATACTGGGTGTTATAAGTACCTCACCACACCCGGTAACATAAACGAAGTAAATATCAGCTTTGGAGGAATTTGTACTCCTCCCACGGTATCAATAAACTCATCAAGAACTGAACAACTTTTCCCTAGGAATGTTATTAACCCATGGCATGACTGTGGGGTTAAAGTAAAGGTCTCTTTCCATATCTCGGGAAGGTATCATACATCACACACTGCCGCGTGAGTGAGGGTACCGGAACCCCCCCCCCCTCCCAAATCCCCCCCATCCCCCCATCCCATTTCAAAGGTCGGCAATGCACTTATGACTACTCTGGTGTTGCGGGTGTCCATGGGCGGCGGTAATCGCTTACCGGCGGTGATCCGTCTGCTAGTTTGCCTAAAAACATAAAAAAAATGTTTGCAGATAGGAGAGCGCGGATCCACCTTCCGGCAGATAACTGCTTTGCGCTGATCCGCGTTATCCGACAGGTAAATAAATTCAATCCAAGTTATAACCGCGTCTGTAGTTAATTAATCCGCGCGTGATCGACACAACCACTGAGCACGACCGCACCCTGGAAAAAGAATATGTTTCTCATATAAGGTTTTTTTAGGGACCCACAACTGGTAAGCCCTTGGCATCATCTCACTGGTAGTAAGTGATAATAATGCCGAGGATAGAAGCGGGATCACCAAGATTCCCCAATACAATTGGGAACTATCTTATCTCCATGCTGAAACACATCAATGCTATTAACATTGATGTTTGGCGGCAAGACTTAGATAAGCTGGGGTAGCTAGCCAGGCGGGCTCCGAAAATGCCCTACCGCCAACCAAACCGAGTCCTACAAATTTGGATCCCGCCGGAAATCGAACCCGCGACCTCTTGATGTGAATAAAGCAGACTAGTCACTAGACTATAGCGGATGAATCGAGTAGGTGTTTTCTTTATAGATTCTTTTAGGGTTCCGTACGTATGGCAAACAAGGGCCAGATAATTTTTAAATGTCTGTTTTCTAAATTCCATGAATACTTTTGTATTCCTGAAACCCGCCAATCATTGCGTAAAAGCTTACAGAATCGCTAAACTGAAGTGTCAGCAGGCGGGGCACATAGCTCGTAGAACAGATGGGCGTTGGTGCATTGATATTCTCCGGAAGACGCAGTGTAGGCAGGCCTCCCACCGATGACCTGCACGGGTAGCATGACGCGTAGACAAAGCTGTTTGTCGCGACGAACGCGAGAAAATAGCTTAGCTGTCTCTTTCATTAGCTTAGCGTTAGAACGGAACAAATGCTTTTAAAACTCGCGTCGCGCGCGAGATATGTCGCCATGCTACCGGTGCTGGTGAAGGTTGCGAGAAGCCGCTGGATACGGGCAGCGAGGGATCATTTGGTGAGGAAATCCTTGGGGGAGGCCTTTGTCCAGCAGTGGACGTCTTTCGGCTGATGATGAACTGTATCTCGCTCGATCACAGGATATGGATTACCTACATTATGAATCAGTCAGACCTAGAATTCAATTAGGTACCTACCTATCAGTGATGTGATCATCATACGCTCCACCTACGCAAATAAGTTTACGGACAGAGAACTCTATATTCGGGTCTTCATGTAAACAAACTACGTTTTAGAACGTAAGATTGGACACAGCAAAAATTATCTAGAACATTTAAAACAGATCTATAACAGATAGGTATATGTAAACGAACAAAACAAAGACATCAATCTTCATTGCTCTCCTAAAAACCGTTACACAGCGACAAAAATAATAAAGCGATCAATGTACGATGATTTACAAGAATCTGTCGTGAGCCTTTATATGGCGACAGTTGCATAATAAATAGCTAATAAATTATGCAAAACAAAACACGTAGGTTTCCTTACTAATTAGGCGAGTCACCTAACTTTCACACTGGTTGTAGAAATTAAATAATTAATGATAACTTACGTAGGTACTTTTAGTGGGGAATTTAGTGCAACGTCTAGTATGGGAACCGTTTTAATTTGGATCCGGCGCTCAAACTTGGCATAGTTGTTCCCTAGGCCATTCTGAGTAGATTAAGCCCGGGAGCCACCGGGAGCCATCCCTCGTTTGGCAGGGGGAGAGGGGGAAAGTTTGTTTCTGCCGCGCTCCATTTTTGGGCTTATATCTCCAAAAATATTGGTACTAGGGCAAGTGAGATATCATTTTCGTATGATTAAAGGATAAGGAATTCATTTCTATAACAAAAAAGATGACTTTCCATATATAATAAAAGAAATATTTGATAAAACGTATAAAAGATGGCTACCTTTTTTCCACATATGGGTCGATTAATTTTTAATCGTCTTTGATATTAGCATGAAAAAAATATATTCTGAAAGCCACACTTCTTAGGATTATAAAAATATAAATTTCATTAGAATAGCATAATAAATACTTAGTGAAAAAAATATATAATTTGATGCTCGGCAGAGTAGCATAAAACGCGCGGTTTTAGTATCTGTTATTCGTAAGTAAATAAAATTAATCATCTAGCGCCCAAATGACTGTTAAGTAACAAAGTATAAACAGGTACCTACATAATATTATTATTTAAATATTTCTCGCACGCACAAAATATTTGTCACGTAAAACAAATAATATTTTTCCTTATAAGTAAAAACGTATTTGAGAAAATCCGCAAAACGTGACTATTTCTCATATGAATTATGGTGGTTTACTATCTAACTTGCATTGTATTATGGTGGTCTACTATGTAACTTGCGTGGTTGATCACCCAGGTTAACTGACTTCAGAAAAGGTCATACATAACCATAATGAGTTTGGCTCTCATTGGCGAGTTAATCTCGTAACCGTTTCCGTGCTTCGCAAGCCACGTCAAATTACGTTCTTGACAACTGATGACGCTGCGACCACCGCCTATACAACTCCAAAATCCCGAAAGATAGATAGATAGATAGATAAAGCATTTATTGTAATTGCTGTGATCACACACACAAAACAAACTTGAACACAAAAATGATAAACACAGGAAAAATAAATAAGAATAATAACATACAAACTTATAACATATTAACAAAATATAAATAAGGAAAAACAAAAAAAAAAAAATAATAAGTAAAAAAAGAAAAAAACAAGCAAACTTAAATATCTATGATGTGCCTAGTGTGTGTGCCGCAGCGATCACAAATGGGCCACGGCTCAGTGTTGTTACCCCGCCCAAGGACGGGACACTGATTTTCAGCCACCACCCAATGAGATGTGCTTTGGCAAGGAATCTGTCTGCTGGCAAAGCTGAAGATCGAGGATGGCAGAGTCGTGTCGTCCAAGTCCGAGCTGTTGGAAGAGGTTGAGAAGTTATACGGACAATTATACACGACTACATCCTTGCCTGTCAGTAATCTGGCTTAAGATCCGAGAGCCGGATTGAGCCGACATTATACCGAAGATATCCCAGACGTCAGCCTGTGCGAGATAAGAATGGCTCTCAAAAAGCTTAAGAACAAGAAGGCACCGGGTGATGACGGAATTACTGCTGAGCTTCTGAAAGCAGGTGGAAAACCGATACTTATAGCTCTTAAGAAGTTATTCATTTCCGTCATTCTCGAGGGAAAAACGTCTACAGCATGGCACAGAAATCTAGTGGTGCTCTTCTTCAAGAAGCGTGATAAGACTCTGCTGAAGAATTACAGACCCATCTCACTCCTGAGCCATGTCTACAAGCCTTGTCGAGAGTCATTACAAATCGTCTCGCACTCAGGTTTCACGACTTCCAGTCTCCCGAACAAGCTGGTTTCCGAAAAGAGTTTTATACCATAGACCACATACATACGCTGCGGCAGATTATACAGAAGACCGAAGAGTATAATGGCGTTTGTGGACTATGAGAAAGCTTTTGGTTCGATCGAGACCTGGGCTGTGTTACAGTCCAACGGTGCCAAATTGACTATCGATACACATCGAAGTATTGAAGTGTTTGTAGGAAAACGCCACCATGTCGGTCCAGGATCCAGGATCAGAATTCGAAACCTATCCGGCTGTAGCGTGGGGTGAGACAGGGAGACGTTATATCTCCGAAACTGTTCACCGCCGCACTGGAAGACGATTCCAAGCTTCTGGACTGGAGAGGACTCGGCATCAACATCAATGGCGAGTACATCACTCACCTTCGATTTGCTGACGATATCGTGATCATGGCTGAGACCTTGGAGGACCTAGGCGCAATGCTCGATGGACTCAGTAGAGTCTCCCAACAAGTGGGTCTTAAAATGAACATGAATAAGACGAAAATCATGTCAAACGTCCGTGTTACACCCACTCCTCTGAAGGTTGGAGACTCTACACTCGAAGTTGTTGACGAATATGTATACCTGGGACAAACAGTCCAGTTAGGTAGGTCCAACTTCGAGAAAGAGATCAATCGTCGAATCCAACTCGGCTGGGCAGCGTTCGGTAAGCTCCGCAATATCTTAACGTCCAAAATACCGCAGTGTCTCAAGAAAAAAGTCTTTGACCAGTGTGTGTTGCCAGTGATGAGACGACATATGGATCCGAGACATGGTCGCTTACTATAGGCCTCATAAGAAGGCTCAAGGTCACCCAAAGGGCGATGGAGCGTGCTATGCTTGGTGATTCCCAACGTGATCGAATCAGAAATGAGGAGATACGTAGGAGAACTAAAGTTACCGACATAGCTCTTAGAATTGCTAGACTTAAGTGGCAGTGGGCAGGGCACATAGGTCGTAGAATAGATGGCCGTTGGTGCAGTAAAGTTCTCGAGTGGCTACCGCGCATCGGGAGACGCAGTGTGGGCAGGTCTCCGACTCCGTGGACCGACGAGCTGGTGAAGGTTGCGGGAAGCCGCTGAATGCGAGCCGCACAGGACCGGTCGTTGTGGAAATCCTTGGCCTTTGTCCAGCAGTCTTTCGGCTGATAGATAGTAAACCACCATAATTCGTATGAGAAATAGTCACATTTTTCGGATTTTCTCATATATGTTTTTTTAAGGAAAATATTTTTTGTTCTACGTGACAAATATTTTGTGCGTGTGAGAAATATTTAAATAATAATATTATATACCTATTTATATTATGTTACTTAACAGTCATTATTGGGCGCTAGATGATTAATTTTATTTACTTACGAACAACAGATACTAAAACCGCGCGTTTTATGCTACTCTGCCGAGCATCAAAATAATTTATTTTTTACGAAGTATTTATTTTGCTATTCTAATGAATTTAACATTTTTATAATCCTAGGAAATGGGACTTTCAGAATATTTTTTTTTTTCATGCTTATATCCTAGACCATTAAAAATTAATCAACACATATGTGGAAAAAAATCACCCACGCTTCATCCTTTACTTGTTGAGTCGCGCTTCTTTTGGGGCTTATATCTCCATAACTATAGGTACTAGGGCAAGTCCGATATCATATTCTGATATTTCAAGGATGACAAATTCATCACTGCAACAAAAAAAAATACGTTTCATAGAAAAAAAAAAGAAATATAACTGCTGAAATTTAGAACCGCGCGGACCGCGCGTTTTATACCATGCTGCCACGCATTGGGTTTTATTTTTTTCACTAAATATTTGTTATGATATTCTAATGAAATTTATATTTTTATAATGCTAGGAAGTGTGGCTTTCAGAATATATTTTTTTCATGCTAATATCTTAGACCATTAAAAATTAATCGACACATATGCGGAAAAAAGGTAGTCGTGTTTTATACGTTTTATCAAATATTTCTTTTTTTTATATATGGAAAGTCATTTTTTTTGTTACAGAAATGAATCCCGTATCCTTGAATCATACGAAAATGATACTTTACTTGCCCTAATACCAATAGTTTTGGAGATATAAGCCCACAAATGGAGCGCGGCAGAAACAAACTTTACCCCCCTCCCCCTGCCAAATGGGGGATGGCTCCCGATGGCTCCCGGGCTTAATCCACTCAGAACGGCCTAGGGAACAACTGTGCCAAGTTTGAACGCCGGATCCAAAATAAAACGGTTCATCGCACTAAATCCCCGACTATTTGTGGAAACGCATTTGTTACTTGAACAGAAAGTTGTTCCCGTACTGTGGTGCTATTTCCTCGATACGATGCTCTTCCTTTCCCGGATTTCAAACACATATGGCCTTTTTTTCGGTTATTCCTCATTTGAATTTAAAATTCCCGCCATTTCATTATTCTATTCCATTTTTCTCACTTTTTTTGCGACCTCCGACCGATCTGGCATAGCACAACGTATAGGTATTTAATTTATTGTAATACTTATTTAATTAAAGACACTGCATAAAGTATGTACAGTTTTATCCTCTATCTTTTCACCCCCCTCAAGCGCTCAAAAACAACCGAAAAACATTTTCTACCCTTCGCTTGACAGTTGGGTAAAAAATACTATTCGAATAAAGATAAAGATTCTCCGAAGAAGACTCCGAATAGTTGTAGGTACTATTACTGGGCACTTACCCCTTAATAAACAGCAATTTATAATGAACGTTACAGAGAGCCCGCTGTGCAGAGGCTGTCTCGAAACAGAGGAAACAGTCAGCCACGTGATCCTGGAATGCACTGGTCGGGCCGAACAAGGGGCAAAAATCCTTCAAGATGTAAGGTCGCTCCGAGAAGCCTGTGAATGTCCCAGGAGACTTCTGTGCTTCTGGAAGGAGCTGGGTTGGCTGGACTAGCCGACCATGCCTACACGTATAAAGGACCAAATTGAGTCTAAATACGGAAATAGGAGTCCAGTAAAATACAAATACAAAAGATAAAGATTCGAATATGGTCGAAGTAGATAGGTAAGTATTAATAAATGAAATAAAAACGTATTTTAATAAAACTGTTTTATTTGTTATAAACATAAACAGTGTGGAAAGTGGAAATTAGTAAACCTACAATCCACCACATACAGTATTATATCGACAAATTAAACAACTTATTTTCTGTAAGAAGTTAATTAACTAAGTAGGCTTGGTTTCCAAATACATGATTCTCTTAAAATAATGTTAGAAAATTACTTCCAAGTAAGGCATAAAAATATTGACTATGAATTTAAAAAATGCTTTTCACTAAACGTAAGAATAATTTAGTTCATTAATTTTAGTTTTAATAATTTCATCTATTTTAACAAAATAAAATGAACTACAATTAGTGTGGCACAAAGAAAACGTTTGAAAACTCTACGCAGATGAAAAATCCTAAATATAATTTTGCAATAATAATAAAAAAAGGCACAAAGGTTTTTTAATATTTAGAAGAATTTTCCGGAATAATATAAATAATTGACAAACTTTTTTTCATTTCCGTGATATGTTTCTACAAGAAAACTGTAGATAAGTATGGTTCATTCCAATCAAAAAAAAGCAAAACGTAAACAAACTTACTATGGATCTGACACATGTCAATGTCATCTGCATACTATGTTTGTTTACCTTTTGCTTTTTTTTGATTGGAATGAAGTATACTGAGAAATACTGATTAGTGGTTGATAATACATAAAAAATAAAAATAATAAAGTAACTAAATAAAAAAGATTACCCATCCTTCTAGGGAATTGGGTAAAAAGATCCAAAAAGGTAAGATATCACTTCGGTACAAGTTCATTAGTTTAACGAAAAAATAAACTATTTGAAAGTATTCAACATGCTTAGATATAACTCTGTTCATGATATACAAAGTAGTTGTAACTCATACAAGTATTTATATGAAGCAAAAGAAAATACTACATCAAAAAAGAATTTTTGATTAATGTAAGTAGAATAAGTAATAACATCAGTGATGTAGTGTTACAAATTACCTTTGTATAAAACCTCATTCTAGTTCATCTACATACCTAGTAAAATAAAATAAAAAATACATCTAAATCTCCATGATTGCTGTTAAAACTAAATACGTATAAGTATAAAAAAGGTTTCTACAAATTCACCATTTTCAGTAAAGGCAACCGTCAGATATGACTTGAAGGCACAAATGATTGCTTCAGTAACAAAAGTTAGTTAAAACTTAACTACCAATGTTCTACAAGTAACAAGGACTTGTAAAACATCTCACATTAGTAACAAATTATGATATAAATTAAATTTTATTGAAGCACCTACAATATGCTTCTTGATATAAAATCTCGTTCGTAATTCTAAGTTTTTAATATTTGCTTTAATTAAATGTGATTAAAATGCTACCCTAACCAACAAGTTGATAAATATAATACAATTTCATGTAAGTGGTATACCTCCTATTATTGCCATTTTAGATTCAGTAGCATAAAGAGGCTACTTAAGCAGATATAAAGAAAAAAACAATTTCGTTTATATAAAATTTTCCTATCACTCTATCTAGAAAAGCATTTGATTGAATGTTCGCGTTTTTTAATATAAAGATTACAAGCATGCGAAACAAAATTTTATCTTATTTACAATTCAACAAGATCAAGAGATAAGGCCTTGAAATCTATCACAATTTAAGTCTGGTTCACTTAATAGGCAAAAGCCAACGTAAATACTATGTTTAACACAAAAAATACTCAACAGCAAATACTGTTTATTCCATTTCAAGGAATTAAGTAGCTGTTCTGTTATTATGCGCATTACTGTATCATTTATTCGAGTTTGTGCTCATCTCCGCTTAAATGAACATATAGCGTAGCGTGGGCGAACACTCCGATAGGCGACCTTACTGCAGCATAATATATTCTATTTGCGCGTTGCACCGCTATCGCGGCTCCAACACGCAAATCTACGACGTTTCTACCTAATCATAAATATATCTTAAAACATCTACAAATAAAAATCTGATCACATTCAGATAAGTGTTCCGAAATTAAACTGTGGCACTCAGTTGTATGGAAGTTTATCAAGACATGTTGCTCATACCCATTCTCTTGCTCATTGGAGAAGCATCCAAAATTCTCTCGTTGATTTTGTCCTCCTCCCTGAAATGGATTCTAGTGATAACTATGTCTCCCGTGCTGAGTGTTTGAGAACCGGTCTCCACTTGCTTTGTTTCATTGAGATCATTGCATTTGACATCGTCAAAAGTGGAGTTATGGCATTTACAGCAACAGTTTTTCCTATCAGAATCTATGTTTAAGATCTGGCTGAGGTTGGACCAGTCCTTGTTTTTGAGCAATGGCAGTGTTTGTTCCATTGTCTGTGAGAATTTGTCCTCTAATTCTCCACTCAGTGGGGCTACTGCCGAGAGAATAGCTTCTAGGCGGTTTATTTTCTCAACCTTGTCCATGTTTGTGTCTGACAGGATCTCATCCATCATTTGCATGGATTCTGTGAGACTTGGCGGCTGAGTGGAATGAGGGGAAGAAATAGAATCCGAAGGATTAGATTCTAAACTGAGCATCTCATTCTCTCTCTCATCATCATCAGAATCAGAGTCCTTGTCTTGACCAATAGCTTCAAGCTTCTCCAATTTCTTGGAAATCTTATGACAACCTTTAAGTTTCTCTTTCTCTTCCTCAGTCAGTTCTAAATATCTCAACAACCTTATTTCCCTGTTGCTCAGAACAATATTTTTAGTGCTCTCAGCCAATTTCTGTTTCAATTCACCAACTTCTGTATTAATTTTTCTCTGCCTTTTTCTGAGTTTGACTTCTGTTGGTTGAATATGCATGAATACTTGTTCATTGCTGAGCTCCTCAAATAACTGTTGGTTTTCTGATCTTATGTTTGATGACATGTATGCGAAAATGGCTGGGTTTACTAAGGATAAGACATCTGATGCAGCATAGATGATCATGTCTTTAGTCAGTGGTCTTCTAGCCCAGTACCTTTGATCTCTTCTGTAGACGTTTTTCAACTGTTCCTTCATAGGATTCATGGGTGCATTGTACAGTTCGCATAATGCATTCAAACTGAGGTTTTTCACTTTATAAACAGGCACATTTTGCTGCTGCAGTTGTAACACAGCATGAGCAGCCTGTGTGTCGAAAACATTCCTCAGAGTAATCTCAAATTGATTGTACAAATTGACTGAGTCATTCCTACAGTCATGGATTATTTTTATTACATTTTCACTCTCAAGCAAGTCCTTTATTTTTCCTTCAGAGACCATACCTGGGCAAGCCATGATATCTAGAATGTAGACTTCACCATTCATGGTAGCAATTTGACACAAAGTCAACACACCTTTAAGGCCAAGATTAATTCCTTCACAATCAAAAGAGACAATACTTTTGGAGTTACGTTTAAGGTTCATAATACTGTCCATCAGGGTAGCACATTCTCTTGCACTGGCAATAACAGTGGTGCATTGGAGAACTTTCTGACGCCATGCTTCCCCCATAAGATTGCTTCTTAAACTTGGGGTCCCATTCATCTCCTCAGAGTTTCTGGCATTCAAATGATTGTTGACTCTATCCCTAACCATATTTTCAGCCAGATTTTTGATAACAATGGAATTGATCCGTTGTTTTAAAGTTTGATTTGCAATATTTGCTTGAGGATGTGGACTACGGGGAGATTCAATAGGACTGAGTATTCTATTTG
Source organism: Coleophora deauratella (assembly GCA_958295455.1). Taxonomy (NCBI): domain Eukaryota; kingdom Metazoa; phylum Arthropoda; class Insecta; order Lepidoptera; family Coleophoridae; genus Coleophora; species Coleophora deauratella. The sequence continues at coordinate 2,008,333 of OY282409.1, read as the reverse complement.
CAGGACTGTTCTTCCCATCAGACGGAGTGGGACTTTGAACCATAGGAGCTGGTGATACGGGCTTCTCCTCAACAACATGCTTTGGTGAATCAGTCTTAATTTTAGGTTTAGCATTCAAATACATTACTGGTATTTTTGGTTTACTCAACAGTGTTACAAGGTTAGCTTGTACGTGAAAACTATCAGAGAATAGTTTTAGAAAAGCGCTCAAATCTGCTGGAGATTTAAACATCTGATACCAGTATTCTTGAGGGAAACGGGAGACAATTAAGTGGAATAACTGATCGACCATCACGGGGCCCTTTGCTTCAATACACTGAGCAACGTAATCAAGTAACTGTTGAGCAGTGTCCGTGTTAATATTAGCTACAGGTAAGTTGTGAAATTGCTCAGAGTTACTGCAAGTATTACCTCGCCTGTGATTCTCACTGACTAGAACAACATTATCGTCAATTATTTGGAAAGTATCGGGATGTTTCAAGAGGAAGTCTTTGAACTCCTTGATGCGTTGGCCGGAGATGTGACGTACCTGCGGTGAGGCCTGGCTCCGGTGCCCGAGGAGACTTTTGATGGGTACCTCAAAAATAAAAAATAAAATGTATTCAAGATTAGTGAGAAATTAAAACAAAGCTAGCATGGTTGTGTACGAGAATGTCAACAACCTTAAAGAAAACAATTTTAATAAACATTACTGTAGTGTGTATTTTTTTGTCGACCGATGATCTGGTAAGCGCATGACTGGTCGGTGTGAAAATCCTTGGGTGAGGCCTTTTTCCAGCAGTGGACGTCTTTCGGTTGATGATGACAGTAGAATTATACATAGATATGTCGGTTAGAGGGTATCCTTAAGGGCGGGGAAGATATTGAATAAATAATAAAAATATAATTCCGATTTTTTGTTTTGTTTACCCCAAGATGGCGAAGGCCAAGGATCACAGCTATACAGCTTATCAGTCAGTCAGTTAGTTAGCTCTAACATCCATCACCAGCCAGTTATAAAGGTATACCCTCTATAAACCTTTAAATACCATGAAGATTAAAAATATTATATGGGTCATAGAGTACTCAGGGATGAGGGTCAACTCTTCTTGATGGTATATTTTAATCAGTTGTATTACCTCGGTTCCCTCGCCATACTGGATCATCTTGCTGGCGAAGTATTCCTTCGCTTCTTCGATGTAATCATTGTTCGAGGATGGGCCTCCACCGCAAGGATGTCTCTGGAACGTGTTGATATCAACATAGTCCCCGTCTATGTTGAACAACGCCGGGTACTGAGCTAAAAACTTTTTTAACCCAGACTGGGACCCGCCAGCTATCTGTCGCATCTCCTTGGTGAAGCCCTTGGCACCAAACTGGCAGGAAAGGTCGTGCAGCGTCCGCGGCTCGCCTTTATCGAGCAGGCGTTCCACGAAGAACAATAGAGTGAGGTTCCTAGCGAGCTCATATTCCATTGATTCCATTTCCCTGCAGTTGGTGCCAATGTGGTATTTTTCTAATTTTTTCTACGTATATGTGTCACCCACAACACCATGAAATTTTTCTTTTTTTTTTATCACTACTTGCCACGCCATAGAGTAGAAGAAAGTGAAGTGACAACGTGTTGCCATTCGTCAACGTTCATTACCCACATTTAAAGAAACTGCACTGTAGCAATAGGGAATTTTCCACGGGTTTCTCTAAACTCAACTAGATGGCGCTGATCAATATTGGAAAATAGAAAATCTCTTAAAAATCGTCAAAACTGACGCTTATAACCGTCTAATATCCTAATAACGATGAATAGCTTTCGAAGATTACTTTTCATTGAGTATTTTTTTGCATTTTGATCCAAAAAACACTTTTCATAATTTTTGATGCACAAAGCTTATCAGTATTGTTTTTGTATTTCTTAAAAGAATTCTTACATGATACCGAATTATAAATTGCACTTTAATCATAAGAATGTATTAAAATCAATTTATTTTTAGTTCAGAAGAAGAAATTACATATAACAGAGAAACCAGAACGCACCCAGGTTATCCATACTTGACCAAGTTGGAAATTTATCGTTTCTGTTAATTCAATTAATAAGAATCCATGTTCAGGTGGCTTTTTATATGTTTTTAACAATACTAAATCTATTTTGCTACCGTAAATTCTACGCTGTTTTTAAAAATATATTGCCAAAGTTTAGAAACGCCATCTATTGAGACACTTATGAACGGTGTGACATATGTCATCTGAAAACTCCCTATTTTTGAACAGCGAATAATTTTAGTTTTTAAATAATAACGACCTATATAATAGCAGAAAGTAATAGTAAATGTACAAAAAAAAGATATACAAATATGTTATAATCTTAGTTAACACGTCATTTTTATTACTTTTTGATAATAATACTGTGTTTTTATCTCATTTTATCTCACTAATATTATAATATAATAAAGCGAAAGTATTGATGTTTGTTTGTTCCACTTTCACGCCGAAACAACTGAACGGACTTAGATTAAATTTGGTAGGTAGTTAGATAAGCACTCGGCTAACACATACGATACTTTTTACTCTGGAAAACTCGAGGGTTACCGCAGGAATGGCTAAATACTAAAATTTTTACTTTGTCACTAGATGGCACTACCTTAACATTTCCTTTCTCTCTGGACCCAATTCTAAAGTTTACGCAGAGGAAGTTGCGGGCGGAAGCCAGTTATTTATAACGTTTAGATAATTATACAATAAAAAAGCCACCTACACTCCCTATCCTATCTACGTGGGCACTGGTGTCTTGGGCAGACCTCAGTAACATAGGGGCAAATGGCCGAGAGTTGCCGCGTCCCCAGATGAATGGTCTCCGGCGCTGCTGGCAGGGTACAATAAATGACCACAGAATCGTTGGCTGTGACTCCCACATACCCTCAGGATCCGGTTGGATGCTGGGTACTGTCAAGGTGCCCGAGCCATTTACTTCGGATGTTGCAACCCCGCCAATGATCCCCTATGCCCTGACCTCAACGCCCCTGTAGAAGAACTTCTGGTCAGTAAGCCACCGAAACGGAACGGAATAAATTGTCCAAATTATGAAATCGTTGAAGGAGCTCCGAAAAAACTCTAGGTTAGGTTACTGGTGTGTTTTACCGTATAAAGGAGCCCCGCGAAATGTCAGATCTTGGGTTAATATTATGATCATATTTTTAACACTTCTTAACATCGTCGCAAGAAAGCTTGCACATCTGATTACTATCAGCTACATAAATGGGGTCAGTAAAGAAGGGTTATAATCGCTTATACGTATTTATTCTGTACTCATACATATAAGAATGCTTTTCTATTTAGGAAAATTCTACATTGAAACAAGTATCTTAAACTCGTAAGTCGAATTTGCACGTGCTTAGCGACCTCTATGAATAATAGGAGAATTGCTTTGAATCAAAGTGAAACTATGGCTGGCTCGAGGGTTATCTGGTCAGCTGGTAGTAATTGAAACTCAAAATTCATCCTGGATCCAGCAGAATTTTAAATCACGGAAATCTAAAATTTCGCATTTCTGTTTTATAATTTTATTTTTCTTTGTATAAATATTTGAAGTTATATCACTATTTTCTCAGAATTTTACCGCTTAAAGGAAGAATATTTATTTAATTTACGGTTTTAAATTAAGATTTATTTCGCTCCATGTACCCTACTGGAAAAATATCCATTACTTTAAACATTTTTTATGGTAGTTTATTTTTTACATACCTAGTAACATAATTTTTATTTGTCATAGAGCAATTTCAACTTTTTTTGTAGTTTATCTTCTCCCACGTGTTTTTATTACACCTACAAAGAAATATAGGGTGACCCTAAATTAGTTAGTTTTGCGATTTGACTATGGGTTCTTTAGGGAAAGTTGTTCGTTATCATGAGCACATGCATAGCCTTTCGTATCAAGAACTAATTTAGGGTCATCATATTAAATAAATAACACTACTACCTTTTCACGTAGCTTCGCAATCTCGATCCGTTCCAAAATCTCTCGGTGTGTTTTGAAACTCGTTAAAATTGTCAAAGAACTTGTCAAAATGTCAAATCGAGGTCATGTTCCACAATATACAGACCTGTACAGACCAGACATTACCCTTACACCAGGATAGCTTATTGAAAATATCTTTAATATGAAAAGGACAGACTTGTCAAGTAACATCATTATGTGATTTGGAACACCTTCCAACCGGGTACAAGTTGTAGTGATTTTATCAAAAATAATATTTTTATAAATAATAATCCATAATTGCCTAGATATTTATGTTAATTCACACTTGCGATCTAAGTGCACTCCAACCAAAATATTTATTCTGAAAAATTTACATAAGTCCTACCTAAAATGGTGAGTGAAAGAATCAAAAATTATCTTGTTACTTGCTTATTTCCTATTCCTACTTGTAAATATATTTTATTTAATCCAAACATTATTCTGGAAGTTAAAACAACTTCCCCATCTTACCTTACTAAATACTTAATAAGCAAAAACGTCTATCAAGATCTTGTTCTGTGGTAGGTACCACCCACTTTTCTCTGTACAACCTGGTTGTACAAGTGAAGTGTTGCTGCAGGTCCTGCAAAAATTTGTTATTGCTGAAGCAGCCCTTATATACAGCCCATATAGGTAGAACTACAACCTACAAAAAAGCCTATCAAAGTGTTACAAATTATTACTTTGTTTTGGGATCTACTTATTTTCTTTTATACTACTTAGACCTTGCAAATATTTCCAGCTGGTCCTAGTTCTCGGAGACCTGCACATTCCTCACCGCTGCAGTAGCCTTCCGCCAAAATTCAAGAAGCTGCTGCTACCGGGTCGCATCCAGCACATATTGTGTACGGGCAATCTTTGTACAAAGGAATCTTACGATTATCTGAAGACGTTAGCCAGTGACGTTCATGTTGTGAGAGGAGACTTTGATGAGGTTTGTAATGATATTTATTTCTGATTTTAAAAGGCCAAGTCTTACCTAAAATGCTGACTATTCGGGATCTCGGTGTCTATCACGACAGCAAGTTGCTCTTTGATTCTCACGTCGAAAATATTATAGGTAAAGCATTTAGAGCCCTAGGATTTATCAAGCGCTGTTCAAGGGATTTCAACCACACCAAGACCCTCAAAATATTATATTGCACCTTTGTACGTAGTCATCTCGAATACGCATCCCAAGTGTGGAGCCCGAGATATTCTAAATATATTACTAGAATCGAAAACATTCAAGTCAAATTTATGCGTTACTTGTGCTATCGTGCAAAGGTTCAATATAATTCCTCTTCATATTTTGACTGGTGTCGTAAACATCATTTGCTTCCACTTCAGTTGCGCCGTGAAACCGCTGATCTGACTTTTCTTTTAAAAATTCTTTCTGGCTCACTGGATTGTCCTGAACTACTTTCTCTGGTATCCATAAATACTCCGTCTAGGACACTTAGGAACCATAGTCCTCTGTACGTACCTCGTTCTTCAACCAATTATCGTACTAATTCTTTTCTTCTAAGAGCATGTGGCAGTTTCAACAAACTGTTTAAGGAGATGGATATCGATCCATTCTGTACAAGTGTAGCGGCGGCGAGGAAGGCTTTGGCTCAGAGGTTTTTCAACCCATTAAATTAATTTGTGGCGAAAGTTGTATTATTATATTATTATTATTATACTGTAGATAATTAATACTTTGTATGTACATCCTGTCGACTTATTTCCTCTTGCGTAGTTTATTAATACTCGTTTCTATATTTAATGTCTATCTATTTTGTACTGCTATTTTATGTATCCAATTTCTATTTGTGAAGACCTATAATTGGCTCTATGTTTCTATAAAATCTATGTATTATATTTATAAGCTGTTGGTTTTCCTAATAAAATAAAATAAAATAAAAATAATAAAATAAAAAAAGGACGGATAGGAAGCTCTTAAGGGCTACTAGTTTAGTAGAGATGTAAGATGTACGCCATAGTTTTTTCAGCTTCCATGCAAACCTGACACAGTGGGCTGTCCATAATGCTTAAAGTACTTAATGAACAAAAGTACTTAACAGGCTGTAATGCCATTTTATTTTAAGTGGTGTGTTGTATACTAACAAATATGGACTTTGTCTGAAATAAATGATCAATAATAATTTATAGTATGCCAACATCCTCCAAGCGCACTCATTACTACACCTAATTCCAATCGCAGTAAGGCCATTGAACCTAGTACCTCAAACCCTTTCTCATTTTTATATTCCAGAACTCTACATATCCAGAACAGAAAGTGATCACAGTTGGTCAGTTCCGTATAGGCCTCGTACATGGCCATCAGGTCGTTCCTTGGGGTGACGAGGAGTCACTCGCCTTGGTTCAGAGACAACTGGACGTTGACATCTTGATATCAGGCCACACTCATCGGTTTGAGGCATACGAACATGAAAATAAGTTCTATATCAACCCGGGATCGGCTACTGGGGCTTTCAGTCCTTTGTTCAGGTAAACATTATTTGCTTTGTATCAGTTGTTGAAAGAAATTGATTCCCCTAAAAATCTGGTGACCAACAACTTCATTTTAATAAAAAAAAGCTTTAAAGATGTGTTCAGGTTTCATATCTCATAAAAAGTATGGCTTTTAATTTAATTACCCAGAAGTAAGGAATCATATTAGGAGCTCAAAATTGTTTTTCCTGTTATACAAGCTATTATTAGACTTATATCTTCCATAAGTGATTAAAAAGATTTTTTGTTCAGGAATCCCACACCTTCCTTCGTACTAATGGACATCCAGAGTTCAACGGTCGTCACTTATGTATACAAGCTTCTTGGTGACGAAGTCAAGGTGGAACGGATTGAGTATAAGAAAGCATAATTGTTATAATATTATATAGTGTATCTGTAATTCTTATAATGTGTATAATGTACGTATCTTAGATAGGTAAGTGCTAAGGTCAGGTGGATAGGTAATGCCTTATATTTTTTTGTATAAGATACATTGAATTATAAATTAGTTCTCATCAGTATATTTGGTCAAAGTCAAAATTGCCTCTAAAGGGATTGTATTGAATCTTTTCGCTTTACAACTAACTATTATTCCAAAGGGATAGAAGTCTGTTGCCTGGGTGTTACACTTAGCATCACTCGTGGTCACGTGTAGGACATATTAGATAGAACCTATGGATTTGTGCAATGCAACCTTCATACTCATCCAGATATCAAATGTGTAGGTTTCACCATGTTTTCCTTTAAAATCATTGGCATGTTAATAATATACATTAGTTTTTTTTTAAAGACTCATTGGTAAAGATTTCAATCTGAATCTTTGGATTGGGTAAGAGGGTCAAGTACAAAGTTCTTTATCTATAATGATTTCAAGGTAATAATTACAATTCCGAAGGTGTTTCGAACGGAACCTAAAGAAACAAAATATTAAAGGTGTTATTAACAAAATCCATAATTCAAAACTGTTCAAAAATACATCAAGAGATTAAAATCTACACAGATGATTACGTTCCATTTTGCATATATCTCGTTTGCTGATTGTAGAATGGATGGAAGAGACCAACCAGCATGATTAGGAATCATAGTGCATATAAATTCTAAATGTATTTTTATTTCTTTCTTTCAAATTCCTTAGAAATAGAATCTTTACCTGTATAGCTCTATCTCTCTTCCACTGTTCTTAGTACTGTAAACAAGGTTTTAAAATAGGTAATCTTATATTATTTTTATTATATTATATAATAAGGTATTTATAGTTTATAAACTGAATTTAAAATTATGCATTATGTTGAGCATGCGATTGAGACATTTTTATATGGTTAAAGAATAGATAAATTATACAAAATCTCACTATACTTGGGTGAATTATTATTTCTTATACCCGACTCTTGGTTGAATAAAAGTTTTAATTTAAACCTGTTAAATTATTATTTTTTATATTAAAAAATTTTAGTTATCATATTAGGTATTTGTAAAACGCTATACAAACAATATATTAACACAAAAATTCTGGCAACTCCCAGGGGCATTAAGTTTAAATCCCTTACATTGTTGGGTAGCCATCGCCAAATTTACAAATGAAATAATTAAATTACAAAAAAACACTGGCAACAAACAGTTTTCTGCGTCATGGAATTGAACAACTTTTCATATGGAACACTCTATTAAAAGACTCAGTTTGCCATACACGCGAGTGTCTCTCTTTTAAGTCGGTTTTTTCATCAAAACTCATTTTGCCAAAATTTTGAATTTGATCGTTGTTTTATTAAGAGTGCGACATACTGAGGACTTGTCTTACAAATTGATTGACCGATCAGAATTTTGTATGGAGAGTCCAAAAAACTTTTTGAGAATTCACTGTATGTTTCTTGGGAAAAGCGGCTCAGTTTCAGGAGTCCACAGTTTACGTTTAGTGGTATTTTTACACCTGTATAGAAACTTCGATGAGCTACCTAAACATTATTATAGTATAAAAAACCTCAGAAGATATTAAAATGGGCGCCATTACGGACAAGAAAAACTTGATTGACCCACTCCTGTATTTGTAAATATTTAAAAATAAAATATGGTTTCTTGTTATTTACAGAGTTAACTTTTTTATTTTAATCTTACAGTCCTTGAATCCGCATATTAAGTATTCTGTGGTATAATTCTTAACAACCCAATACGTCCCTACTGCAGGGGCATGGGTCTCTTCCCACACCTCGGGAAGGTTAGGCCATACTCCACACACGGCGGCCAAGTCCGGATTGGTGGAGGTTGTGGGGCTAGTAGCCAAACACAGTGTCAGAAGTTTTCAAGCCGCCTATGAGGCCTCCGACATGGCTTAACTACTGCCATCCAGTGATAGCAGCTGGCAGCAATGGCTTAACGTGCCTTACAGCTCGCCTCACGTAAAAAGAGCGCTGGCGGGCGTTCCGAGGGCGCAACAGTTCACTCTGACAACAGGATAGCATAATATAAATCGCGTAAGTGTGAAAGAGAGGGTACTAAACAGTTGCTGTCAGAGTGCATCCTCGGAACGCCAGCCAGCGCTCTTTTTACGTGACGCGAACTATACGAAGCACAAAAATGGTCGAGATAAATGCCACTAACGGTCAAACCCATCCAGGTTGTGACCGTGTCTGTAGTCGCACTGAGTCACGACCGCTTCTGTGGTATAGAAAAATATAATATTTTATAAATTATGTCTTGAATCGGTAAGGTACTGGTTACCTGTTTAGGGTTATAGATGGTCACAGGACCTTTGTTTACTGCCTCCGTGGTATAGTGGCTAGTCCACTTGCCTTATACAGGATTAAGGGACAGGTTTCCGAAAACTTGAAGGGCTTGCTCAGTAGACTAAACTGAACAACTTTCCACAAGATTTTTTTTCAGGAAACGAAAAAAAATCAGTTTCTCCATACAAACTGTCCGATCAAGTTTATAATTTTATATGGAGAAGCCGACTTTTTTATCGTTTCCTGAAAATATTCTTGTGGAAAGTTGTTCAGTTTCGTCTACTGAGCAAGCCCTTAAAGTTTTCAGAAACCTGTCCCTTACACCCTGTATAGGGAAATCTCAGGTTCGATTTCCGGTGGGCTCCAACTTCGCAGAGTCGGTTAGTTTTAGGGCATTTGCACCACCATGGCCGCGTTCCGAGGGTGCACTTTGACAGCAACCATTTTGTACCGTCTCTTTCACACTTACGCGATTTATATTATGCTATCCTGTTCTCAGAGTGAACGGTTGCTGGTAGAACGTACCCTCGGAGGAACACTACATCCAACTAAGTTTTGCCGCCAAAAATAAATGTTAACAGCATTGCTGCTGTGTAACCTAATACATATGTGTACTATGTAACCATCTCCATGGTTTTGATTTCTATAAAAATGTAATAGATGGCGTTGGTAGTCTTTTAAAACTCGCTATTGTTACGAATAATTAAGAATGGACTACTCCTAACCGATTTTGTATGTTTGACCTGAATAAACCACTGGGTTATATCATTGAAAACGGCTTCTGATTTAACCTCCTTGATTGACCTATATATTGTGCCTAGTTGTACAAGGTCCTTCGAGGCCGGATCTCGTTCTGAGTCCGGAGGCGCCCAGGTGGTGGCGAACTTTTTACAAACTGTCCCAAGGGGGGTGATGAGGGTTCTATTGGTCTGAGTAATTGCCAGCCAATATAATGATACCTCGGGGTACCCAAGTTCAGCGGTGAACTTCGACAAGTAGCAGCAGCGGTGCTGATACTGTCAGGCGAGGTGCGGAAGGCGAAGCAGACCAAGGAGAAACCAACACCATTCAAGCAGATTCAAGACAAGGAGCAGCGATTTGACAACTGACAGGTGCGGTTCTATCTGTCAAACGTCAAGTGAGTGCAAGGAGAACTGTGAGTGTTTTTATTATTTAAAACTTTTTAAATTCAGTGAAAAGAGACTTAGTGTAATTTTCAAAAAGTTGGACTTAGAATATTTTAGAGTAGTTTTAATTTAGACATAGCCTAATTTTAAGGAAATTTGGTTGAGACGGGGAACCTATGCCCGATTTTTTCCTGAATTAAAGGGTTTTCAAACACTTGTAAAAATTTTAAAAATATTTCAATTTGCATAGAAAATTTCTGAGTTGTTTTGTAAAACATATGTTAGCAAAATGGCTCAAAAATTAAATTTAAAATCCAAACTAAAATTACAAGAGGATACTCTTAGTAAAATTATAAAAGCTCAATGTAATTATAAGAAAAGTCCTAAAGAACGGATCACAGAAAGTTATGCACAGGTTAGGTTAGACGCACTAGAAAAATTGTGGTCTAATTTTAATACTTTGCATAGTAACTTAGTTGCGGAACATCATGATGAGTTAGATGAAACAGATTATATTACTAAAGATATATATGATCAAGTTGAGGAACTCTACATTGAATATAAAACTCAATTAATAATTGTATTAAGTTGCTGTGTAAAGCCTAGCAAAGATGAACCGTGTAAAACAGTGCAGAAATCGAGTGGTAGTATAATCGAACTGCCAAAGATTGTGATACCTAACTTTTCCGGGAAATATACTGAGTGGATATCATTTAGGGATTTGTACTTATCCTTGATTCATAATAATGTTTCTTTGAGTGATGTGCAAAAAATGCACTACTTGAAGAGTTATTTAACGGGAGAAGCTGAACAGCTTGTCAGGCAAGTACCAATTTCGGAAGCGAATTATCAACACTGTTGGAAGCAATTAAATGAAAGATATAATAACAAACGTTATTTATCTCACTACATATTGAAAAGATTACTCAGTCAAAGAAACATTCGTTTTGAATCTCCTCACAGCCTAAAAGAATTACTGGATACAACTAATGACTGTCTTTGTGCATTGTCAAACCTAGGAATAGATGTCAAATCCTGGGATATTATAATAATACATTTATTGACGTTAAAGCTGGATTCAGAATCTAGAAAACAGTGGGAGTTTAATGTAACCACTACCAATACTTCGGATGAGTTGCCCACGTTTCAGCAATTTAAGGAATTCTTAACTAATCGCTATAAAGCACTTGAGTTCCTGGATACTAAATCTAGTTTCAACAGAAGTCAGAATAACAATAACAATGTAAATCAACAGCACTCACAAAATACAAATAAACTGAAATCTTTACATGTAGCCAAAGTGCTGTGTCCATTTTGCGCGGAGACACATAAGTTAAATGCATGTAAAAAGTTTACAAAGGAAAATGTTGACTCACGTCGTGATTTTGTCATGCAAAATAACATTTGTTTTATTTGTTTGGGCAATAACCACGGAGCCAAAACTTGTCTAATAAAAGTTAATTGTAAAATATGTTCACGTCGTCATCACACTCTGTTGCATCCGCGGGGATCAACAGATTCGGTTGAGTCCACTGGCGTCAAAGGTCATGAAGGAGGAACAAATTCTTCAGTCGGTGAAGGATCCTCAAGTGGTTCAGGTTCCACAAATGTAAATCCTAAAGATTCATTAGTTGCTTGTTTTTCGACAGGAACGGTATCAAAGCAGGTCTTACTAGCGACGGCGTTAGTTGAGGCTGAGTCGAAAAATGGTAACAATTACGTTATACGAGCCTTGTTAGACCAAGGATCGCAAACAAATTTCGTCAATGAAGCAACGGTTCAATACCTAGGCTTGAAGAAACAGCCAGTTAAAACAAATATTACTGGTTTGGGTGGGAATAAAAATGTTATTTCCCAAGGTAAAGTAAACATAAAATTAAAATCAAGGGTAAATCCCGAAGTAACCTTCTCTGTACAGGCTTATGTGCTTAAGTCAATCACTACTTTTCTTCCTTCGAAGAAAGTCGAAGTACTGGAATGGCCAGAGCTCAAGGAGTTTGTGTTAGCGGATCCTGATTATCACACGCCGAATAAAATAGATTTATTATTAGGAGCTGATGTGTATAGTCAAATAATCCAGGAAGGCGTAAAGAAAGGGCCTTTGGGTTCTCCTGTAGCGCAGTCAACAACACTAGGATGGATAATATCTGGTGTCGTCAACATACCCTGCAATCGAGACTCGGACGTACTTGTATTACATTGCCAAGTACAGGAAGACAATGATCTTTTGAAAAAGTTTTGGGAACTCGAATCTGATGACACACTGTTAAAAGAGAAAATGCTCACAGATGAAGAAAAACTTTGTGAAAATCTGTTTGTGTCAACAACGACGAGAGATGAAAACGGCAGGTACATTGTTCGGCTACCATTCAAAACTGAAGATCCTGACTGTAAGCGCGGTGAATCCCGAGGAATAGCTGAAAAAAGATTCAGAGGATTAGAGGCAAAATTTAAAAAGAATCAAAATTTTAAACAGAAGTACAGAGAAGTAATGGAAGAATATTTCAAAATGGCTATAATAGAAGAAGTACCAACACCTGATGGAAAAAGGGAAGAATCGGTATACTTACCTCATCACGGTGTAGTGCGGGAAGAAAGAGAAACAACAAAGTTAAGAGTCGTATATGATGCATCCTGTAAAGGAAAAAACGGAGTATCGCTGAATGATTCTCTTATGGTAGGACCAACCTTGCAACCGGATTTGAGAAATCTGGTAATGCGATGGAGGACACACAGCATTTGCTTAGCCGCAGATATCGTAAAAATGTATTTACAGGTCAAGGTAAATGAACAAGACGTTGATTACCAACGATTGATTTGGAAGCAAAAAGATGATGCTGAAATGAAAGATTATAGACTGCTCAGAGTGACTTTCGGAGTAGCTTCTGCTCCGTTTTTAGCGGTTCGAGCTCTACAGCAGGTATCCTATGACCATGGAAATGAATATCCTCTTGCAGCTGAAAAAACAATAACGGATTTCTATATGGATGATTTAATGACGGGCTGTACAAATATAGAAGACGGGATAAAGTTATATGAAGAAATGAATGAGATGTTAAATAAAGCTGGATTTATTTTACAAAAATGGACCAGTAACAGTAATGAATTGCTGAAAATAATAAAAGATCAAAAAAAAGAAGAGGAAATGGATAGTAAAGAGGAAGGAATATGGATAAAATCAGATGATGTAATCAAAATAGTGGGACTTACCTGGGATCGGAACGAAGACTCCTTCCGCTACACAGTGACACTGCCGAAGGTTCCTCCACCTGTAACTAAAAGGAAGATTATATCCGATATATCACGTCTTTATGATCCGTTGGGTTGGATTTCACCATGCATAATAACAGCCAAAGCAATGATACAAAAGCTATGGATTGCTGGGGTACAATGGGATGAAGAGGTACCGAAAACCATACAAATTGGATGGAATAATTATCGTCAGGCATTAAAAGATATAGAAAATGTTCACATACCAAGATGGGTTGGAACTAAGAGTGATGACATCCGAGTAGAATTGCACGGATTCTGCGATGCGTCAAAGCTAGCATATGCTGCTGTTGTTTATGTTCGTGTGCTTGATTCGAAGGATGATATTCACGTCTCCTTAGTGACGGCAAAAACAAAGGTCGCTCCTGTGAGACAAGTTTCCATTCCTAGATTGGAATTGTGTGGTGCAGTATTGCTGACACGGCTGATGGAAAATGTCGCTAAGACAATGAAAATAGAGAAGGAAAATATACATGCCTGGACAGATTCCACTGTGGTATTAGCCTGGATTAATAGTCATCCAAGCAGATGGAAAGTATTCGTCGCAAATAGGGTTTCGGAAATCCTATCGTCTACTGAACCTCAACAATGGTCTCACGTACCCACAAAACTGAACCCCGCAGATTGTGCTTCGAGATGTGTGCATCCATCGGAACTGAACCAACATTCTCTGTGGTTCAAAGGTCCGGAGTTTTTAAACAAGGAAAATATAGAATACAGAAAACCTAAAGATGTCAGTACAGAACTGGAATCGGTTAAAGTTCATTGTGCTGTAGAATCGGAAAAGACCAACGACTTATTTAATCGATATTCTTCATGGAATCGATTAGTGAGGGTTATAGCATACTGTAGGAGATTTCTGCAGATGAAAGGAAACGAACCTGGAAAGAAAAATAAGATGATTAAATATCTAACTATGAGTGAATTAACAGAATCTATGGAAACTTGTATTCGGATGTGTCAGAAGCAAGAATTTGAAGAGGAGATCGCCAACCTGAAACAGAAAAAAGAAATTAAAAGGAAAAGTAAATTGAAAGCTTTAAGTCCATTTTTAGATGAGAAAGATGTTTTAAGAGTCGGTGGTCGCTTGAACAATACTACATTGAGATATGGGAAAAAGCATCCAATAATAATGCCTAAACATAGTAGCTTTACTAATTTGATTATATCTAATGCTCACCTTCAGTTGATGCACGGTGGACCGCAGTTGATGCTGAATTATCTGGAAAACAAATATTTTATCATAGGAGCAAAGCAATTGGTGAAAGTACATGTAAGAAATTGTGTTACCTGCATGAAAAATGCAGCCATTTCGCAGAACCAGTTGATGGGAGAGTTGCCTTCGGCTAGAGTTACGCCTTCACGTCCGTTCTTGCGAAGTGGAGTAGACTTTGCAGGTCCAATCCAAATACGCACAACGAAAGGAAGGGGACATAAATCCCACAAGGGCTATATTTGCCTATTCGTGTGTATGGCAACTCGTGCAGTACATGTGGAAGCTGTAACGGACTTATCTTCCACTGGGTTTCTGCAGGCATTTAAAAGATTTGTATCCAGACGCGGTCACTGTCAAGAAATGTGGAGTGACAACGGTACGAATTTTGTCGGAGCGTCTTCTGAAATACAAAAACTGTTTTCTTCGGAGAAGTCAGGTATCTTGTCGGAAATTGCGGAATCGTTAGCCACTAATGGGACTTCTTGGCATTTTATTCCACCTCATTCACCGAATTTCGGAGGGCTGTGGGAGGCTGGGATAAAATCCATAAAATTTCACCTCAAGAGAGTGATAGGTGCTTCAACTCTAACGTACGAGGAAATCTCGACAGTGCTGGCTCAAATAGAGGCATGCCTAAATTCTAGACCTCTGTCACGACTTCCTTGCGATTCAGATCAAATGGAAATCCTCACTCCTGGGCACTTCCTAGTAGGTGAAGCTTTGGTAACGGCTCCTGACCGAAACTACGAGTCGTTTAATTTAAGTTCTTTAAGAAGGTGGCAATTAACACAAAGAATGCTACAGGATTTTTGGCGCAAGTGGTCTCAGGAATATTTGACACAATTTTTGTTCAGATATAAATGGTCATCACGTGTATCAGAGCCCAATTTGGGTGATATAGTTGTGGTCAAAGAGGACGGTCTTCCTCCTTGTCGTTGGCTCTATGGTAAAATTGTAGCTAAACATCCAGGCCCTGATAATATCACACGTGTTGTGACCCTAAAAACTAAACTATCTACTATTAAAAGGCCGCTTTCTAAATTATGTATTCTTCCTGTAACAGATGAGTAACTTTTTTGTGAAGATTAATGTTTTAAGTTAGGATTGTGTTAACAACATAGTAATTGTTATTTTTAACTTAAGTTTGTGTAAGATATGTTTTATTATTTGAATCTTACTTCTTGTGTTTTTTTAAATGTGTATTTTAAATCCACCAAGTGAGCTAATATTGTCGTTAAAATTCTTCATGGTGGGGGGTTTCAACCATCATTTTTGTTTGTACCCTTTTTAAGGCCAATTATTTCAACTTGTCCTTGGTGGGCGGTATGTGTAACCTAATACATATGTGTACTATGTAACCATCTCCATGGTTTTGATTTCTATAAAAATGTAATAGATGGCGTTGGTAGTCTTTTAAAACTCGCTATTGTTACGAATAATTAAGAATGGACTACTCCTAACCGATTTTGTATGTTTGACCTGAATAAACCACTGGGTTATATCATTGAAAACGGCTTCTGATTTAACCTCCTTGATTGACCTATATATTGTGCCTAGTTGTACAGCTGCATTGATTTGTTCTGGCACGAAGAAAAGATAGCCACTTCCCCATCTTGGTAAGCTCTCTTCCGCTTGAGCTTTAAGAAAAAGCGACGGTAGCCACTTCCCATCAGGTAGGCCGACAGCCTCAGCCTTTTGCTACCTTACGCCTAACTTACTCAACTAAGCAACCAGTTGAAGGCTAACTTAACCTGCGGTCAATGACTCCAAGCATTATATAAGTTAACAGCTAACGTATATGTATGTTTGTGTGTTACCCAACATCACGGTTGACTGCCAGTGCCAATCAGTACATGTGAGTTTGACCTACTTATACAGCCATCATAATATTTGCATTGATAAAGGGCTATTTTGATATTTGTATGTACTTTAAATGGCCTATGGAATCTTTTTACCCGATTGCCGATTACGGATTTTTTCAATATTTCTCCTGTATTCTATAGTTACTTGATTCTGAGTAACTCCTTAAAAATTCCAAAGACACTTTTTTAGCATCATGTATAAGCATGTATGTCCAATTAATTGTTACCACTTGCAGCCGAAATGCATTGATGTATTTTAGAGCGTCAGATGTATTTAGAGTCATCTTGGTCCCCAGACTGACATAAGATATTAAGTATTTTTCTACACAGCCATAACACAAATACTATAAGAACAATATCCTCATAACTAAAACACAGCTATTCGCCACACATGAAATCTTTTATTTGGTGCTACTGTTGCATTTAGCCATGCATCGTGGCATTTGTATTGTATATATTATAAACAACAGTGTTGCGACAAGTATTTTTTCCTCGTTAAGTTCGACACACGTATTTGTTTACGCCGATATGAAAGCTTACAACTTGGCAAGCAAGGTGGACTACGCTCACTGAAGCGAAGATTGGGCAAAATATTTTTCGTACTTGAACTATAATTTGTTGTATTTGGTGACCTCCATCAGATATCGGCGCGGGCAAAGACTTCTATTATGAAGTCTTTGGGCGCGGGCGCTTACTTCCGTAAATATTAAACAATGTTTACGTGCAAATCCCCACGTTCGCTTGCACTAATGACTTTTTAATTCGCTATAGGTAACCCATTAAGAAAACGAGTCTCTACTCTATATCTATAAACTAATAGTATAATTAGACTGGTTATCGTACGATTAATAATTATTTTAGGTAACTCGTTAACCACAGAAGATAAAGACTTTAAAAATAAATAGGTAACGAGTTTTAAAAATACAGTGGTAAAAATATAAGGTGCTACTTTATTAGTGCCCGATATTTTAGTCAGTGCTTCTACTCCTGATTTTGATAAACTTTCCCCAAGGAACCCATAGACGAATCGCAAAAAAATTTTTGGACTCTTCATACTAATTTGGCCGCTCGGCTGATCGATTTGTATGAAGAGTCCACACTAAAATATCGGGCACTAATAGAGTAGCACCTTATATTTTTGTAGCTGTAAAGTCGTCAAAAAGGAAACTACTAAAGAAAGAGAAAAATATTCCTCAAAGCAAAGAACTTATAATGGTCAACATCACGAAAAAAGGTTTGTAATGCTAAGTTGGCCTGTTAGACTGTTAGCTTAAAAAAACGATCAACCTGTAAGATTGGCAATTTACCTATATTTTTCGAGAATTGACTATACTTAATTCCAATCAAAAAAAAGCAAAACGTAAACAAACTTACTATGGAACTGACACATGTCAATGTCATCTGCATACTATGTTTGTTTACCTTTTGCATTTTTTTGATTGGAATGAACCACACTTACGTAAGTATATGATTTTCTGAAGAAAAGTTGTTTTGTTTTATGAATAGATTCTGCAGTTAATACCTGTACTTATTTTATGTTTTATGTATGCAATAAAGAGTTTACAAACAAACAATCAATATAGGTGTAGGATCCGTTAACTTTTGCTTCTACTTAGTCATCATATTGAACAGCTATTGTTACTAAATTGCTGAACAAATTCTCTTAACATCTTGACTGACCAACTTTACATAGGGAGTCAAAAATGTGTTGCTTCGACCTATTAGATTTATGGAGAAAGTGGATTGGTTTTATATCACAACATAGGGTTTTGACTATTAGCGATTATTCTGGCCATATTTTATTAAGATTAGCTATTATTAGGTTCTATATTTAGGAAGGTTCTACGTTTCTTTTTTTTCACTTCTCCTTGCATAATATAAAGTGTATCTGTACTACCTTTCAGACCATATGTAAAACAAATTATCAAAATCACAGTTGCATTTGTCTGTTGCACAGACATGCACCCCGCTGCCCCCCCGCGGAGCGACGATATAAAACTTCTTTGGTCTGTTGCTTCACATCACAAAGTCGCGGGTTCGATTCCCGGCGTCGTATGCAAAAATATGTGAATGCTCTATGTCTATATCTGCGATCTATATTATGGGTATACCATCAGAATTAACTAACATTGATCTTCGGAGACAGGCTTGGCTTCATATCAGAAGGTCGCGGGTTCGATTCCCAGCGGGGTCCAAATTTGTAGGACTTGGTTTGCTTCGTGGTAGGGTATTTCTGGAGCCCGCCTGGCTTGCTACCACCATCTTATCTACGTCTTGCCGCCAAACATCAATGTTAATAGAATTGATGTGTTCCGGCATGGAGATAAGATAGCCAGTTCACTATTGCGTTGCGGAATCTTGGTAAGCCCGCTTCCATCTTCGGCATCATCATCACTTACGACTAGGTGGCATAATGCCAAGGGCTTACCATTGCGGATTTTTAAAAAAACAGACTACCTTAGACCCCCCCCCCCCCCAAATACAACGTAAATAAACAGACTCAGTTGCTCAGTGGTTAGTGATCATGATCCGAGAGTCGTGGGTTCGATCCCCACCCAGGGCAAACATTTCTGTGATAAACAGATTTGTTTGCTCTGTGTCTGGGTGTATTATATCTATATTATGTATGTATTTAAACGTATATGTGTATGTATATCAGTCTCTGGTTCCCATAATACAGGGAATCCTAATTTGGGGCCAGGTGACCGTGTGTGATTGGTCCCGGATATTTATTATTATTATAAACAGTTGTTTACGTGATTAAATCCACGTCACCTTTATAATTACAAAATCTATTTTATCGAAGTTACAAATCAATAAAAATATTTTTCTCAACTTACTTAAATAGGTTACACACAATGTTTTATCTTAATTAATACAGATCAATGCAAAGTAAATAAGGAAAATACAAGTTCAGTAGCAACCGTTGTCAAACCGTTTATCTGTTTGGTTGTGTCGTTAACCCAAATCGTTTAGCGAAGATGGTCCGCGGTTAGAGATGGGCAGAACTTCCGTTTTATTGTATACATTCGGTATTGCCGAATTTCGACAGATGAATCGAAGTTCACTATTCACATTCAGTCACGCCTATGAAGTACTACATAGTTCTAATTTTTATTTCGCTAGTAATTATTGTTTTTTATCAATACTTATTAGTTTTACTACAAAAACAAAACAAATATGAATATTATGGTCTCCATGAATTGTAATAACTGTTTAACATAAGCCCCTTAAGAATCATTGATCTGAATCTATGATTAAAATTAATTTTCATTCATTTATTCATACGTTAAAACCTGTAAAAATACATTTTTTTTTCATAATATATTTTAAGAAAATTATTTAAAGTATATCCGACAAAGTTTACAGCATCCAACAGCCGTGATTTTTAAATTATGCGAATCATGTTATCTTCTTGTTTATCTTAAGAGCTAGGCTCTTTTTGTGTTACTGAATGTAGCAAACTTCAATTTAGTCGAAATTCTGTATTCGGCCGAACTTCGGTATAAGCCACATTCGGTCCATCACTAAATGTCGTCGTGGTGCTAGATGATGGTAGATGGCCTACGTGGTCCGTATGCGTATCACAGTGAAGTACGACAGGGCCGCATCAGCAATGGACCATTTGTTTATTTTTAAAACGAGACTTTTAATAATAGGCCATTAAATTGCATAGTGCACAGAAACTTTACAAAAATACAGGCTTTTTAAGATTGCTGAAGAACTGCACGAGGCAAGGGCAAACATACCATGGCACCCCCTGCCACGCTGGCTGTGGACTTCTGCAACATCAGGGGCTTACATTCAAATCTAAATGCTGTACACCACCACCTTGAAACAGCAAAGCCGGCCTTGCTCTTTTTGACCGAGACACAGATATCGTCTCCAGCGGACACGTCGTACCTCTCCTACCCTGGGTACGGTCTGGAACACTCCTTTGTGCCAAGGGCTGGAGTGTGCGTGTACGTCAGAGACGATATCAGTTCTCGTCGCCTCCGCAACCTTGAAGGTAGGGACCTCTCCACCATATGGCTACGTGTAGACGGCGATGACCATCCCCGCGTCTATTCGTGCCTATATAGGTCCCATACCGGCGATGGCGAAACTGACCGACTCATTGAACACGTCCAAATGGCTGCAGATACTGTGCAGCAGCAGATCCCATCCGCTGAGATCGTGGTACTCGGCGATTTTAACTGGTTACTACGCCCACGCGAATCCCAGATGTGGAGAACCTTCACTGTTGGATCCCATTGGCGGCAAATCCCAGCCTTGGTTTGGTCGGTCCTGCAAAAAGGCTTCTCGCCGAAAGCAGGAATGTTACCAAGCCTGGGCACATGCGGCGAAGGTACGGGATGAAAAGACCAGCGAATTAAAAAAGGAGTTTAACTTTGCCTCCAGGTCCTTCAAAAGAGACATTGCCAGGGCAAAGTCACCGCACATAGGCAGAATTGGCGAGAGACTAGAGCGTCTTCCTTCGGGAACTCGTGCGTTCTGGTCTCTGGCCAAAGCTGTCCAGGGGAATTTCTGCACGCCATCATTTCCACCACTGCACATGGGAAATGATTCATTGGCCCACGACGCAAAGGAAAAAGCCGATCTTCTAGGCAAACTCTTTGCGTCCAACTCAACGTTGGATGACGGGGGAAACGAGCCGCCGACCATACCGCGGTGCACCGCGTTCTATACATGTTTTTGTGTTATTTTAAGATAATGTGAGTAATATTATTGTTACATAAATGATAAAATTATATTAAATAGGACGCTTGATCGATGTTATTTGATCATATTGTACTGCTATTGTTGAAGACATTGGAATTGATAGGAATAAAAAACATAAGGTTTTCTTAAAATTGTGGTATAGGCGGTATGACCATAGAACCTTTGTCTTTTCATTGCTGCGAAAAGCAGAAAAGAATTTAGCAAAAAAGTTTATAGACATTAGCTTTAAAATTCAGCATTATATTTTTATTATTTCTAATGCTCTAGTACCGTTATAACTTATATTAATATTTAACCTTCTTCTGATACGCAGTACACATGAAATGTATTGTGTAAATCTATGATCACATAGGAGTTTATTAATTTATAAAGTTAAAAACCCATTCATAAGTACGTCAATTGCTTTGAATTAATTTCAAATTATGAATATGATGATCTGCAGCTTCCCTCCCTGAGTAGGGTCCTGGTAAAGGCCGTTTGGTAACAATCAGAGTCAATAGAACTATCGAAATGTACCCTATTTTGCTAGCTTCGGTGTTGATGGCCGTAACGCAAGGCAATAAAGTTCAAAGTTGTGTGTGATGTGAAGGCCTTGCACTTGGGATAAAATAATAAATGTCAAAAATAAATTACCATAGGATAAGCCTGAATGGAAAAGTGTTGTAAGTTAGAAATTAAATTAAATCACATAGACTCGATTAAATTGAACTTGAAGACTATTTTCGAAAGTTAGCCATAGTACTTAAAAACATTCTCCAAAAGACAAGCCAAAATTGGATAAACAAACAAACGAAAGTTGTTCATTTCAGTTCACCAGTAGAATCCTCACTAGGTATTACGGTTATTTTATACATTACACTCTGACTGTATCCTTCTTCAATACCTCGAAAAAAATCGAGACTTTAAATCATGAAATTGAACAATTATACTAAAATTCGGAATTTTGACTTCTCACTTTAATTCTCTTCTCTTATCGTATGGCACAATTTAACCGTCCTATCCATAAGGTATAGGCGGCGATTGCCTGGTGTTGCACTTGGCATCACCCGTGGTTACGTGTAGGGCATTTTTTTAGATTTACACCTACGGACATGTGCAACGCGACCATCAAACACATCTAGAAAATCAGAGGTGCACGTTTCCTCAAGATGTTTTCCTTCACCGTTAAAGCAGTCGGTATGAAAATGCACATAAGTTTCGAAAAACTCATTGGTGCACTGGCCAGGATTTGAACCCGAGACCTCTGGTTAGGAGGACGGAGTCACTACCCGCGGAGCCACCGACGCTTTTTCTCATTTTAACTGCTCAGCTGGTTTGCCAACTTTGTGTGGAAAGTTTAAAAAGAAAGACCTAGAACTAAAGTTGTTAACGGTTTCTGCACTTATTTTGTTATAGATAGGCAGTGTTTTTCAACCTTTTTTAATACCCGACCCCTTTACAAGTCAAAAAAACCTTACGACCCCCCTTGGGCCATAAACATACAAAATGTTAGTGATTTAAAATACTATGTTTATATTTTGTTGTTTTTTTTATTATTTGGGAAAAATAACAGCTCATTCTTAAACTATCATGCTTAATCTAGTAATTTCTTCAAACAGAAAATGATTTAGTTATTAACGTCTCCAAAAAAGGACCGCATTTTAACAAATTGTTAAAAAAATAAACAGACCCAGCCTTCTCACTGAAATTGTATTTTTCACTGCTGTGTAGGACCTATAAACACTTTTACCCGCGACCCCTTGAGAAAGGCTACGCGACCCACAGGTTGAAAAACACTGAGATAGAGCATGTATAAGCAAGAACTCTCACTAACAATAATAGCCTTTATACTCGTAGGAACTGACCTATTTCTAAAATAACAAGACTAGTGGCAAGTGACAAGACTTCGATTATAATTATTCAAAGTAACTAGCCAGCAGACTCAGAAAATGCTCTACCACCAACTACTCTCGAGTTCTACAAATTTGGATACTGCTGGGAATCGAACCCGCGACCTCTTGATGTAAAGCCTAGCCGCTACACCATGGTATCACGGAGGCCTTTCTCCGAAGTGAATCAAGAGAATTCATGCTGACGGTACCTATACCCATAATATAGATTGCAGATATAAACATGGAGCATTCACATACATTGCATACGAGAGAAAATAAAGAAAAATGTTTCTGTTACCAAAAATCTTCGAGCTACGTCTTTTTGCCCTTGGCCGGTTCGATACACCGGTTGAAAACATGACCACGCGTCCCCTCCAGGCTTCATCGTTCGAATAAAACCGAACGCACATTCTAAATTCAAACCAGTCTCTATGCAGCGCGTTCGGTAGTCAAACGTCCAAAAAGATTTAAAACTTTTTATTATAATTTTTTTTCTTAGTGGTAAAAGTGTAATGTCAAAGTGAAATAAACTCTTTCGTTTATGAAAGTCTTTGAGACGTGAAGTGAAAAGTTTTTATTTGACAAAATGGCGATCTCCTTGGTCAGGATCGGTATGCGGGCGGCTTTTAACCTGGAGAGGGCCGCTGTGTTGTCTTGTACCAGTGCACATAATCAATTGAAGGTATAATTACTTTTTTAATCCAGTTGTATTAAGGTCAAAACTTTATGGAACTCGTTTTTATTGGTAAGGTATAAAAAGTTTTTAGGGTGAAAAACCTCTTAAGTCTATTTTAAGTTAGGAAGCCGAATGGTTGACATTGTTAACACCCGCATGGTGGCTCTTTTGTTTTTCATTCTCTAAGTACTTCAGTCATTTGATTATATATAATATACTTATTGCATAAAATAGATTAAAAAGAAAATACGAGTACAGAAAAATAAACAATACTCGCACAGTTTAAGCTGACTTGTTGCTCAAAGCGATTCCTTCTAAGCAACACAGAGTTGGGAAACCATATTTTTTATAAGGCTAGCTCTTAATTGTCTTGTGGTAAATACACTTATAATCAATATTAAGATAAAATAAAACTTTATTGGAATTATGCCTAAGTAGATACTAGGTCTACCTTAGACAATACGTAAGCTGACACAAAAAGAGGTTACTTTACAATACTGGTGATAATAAATAAAACTCATATAGTCATCATAAGAAACGGACATTCCTAACACTTATAAAGCAATTTAAAAAGAAAACTTAGATTTCTTCATCATTTTTATAACTAAATTATGAACTTTCTTGGAACTGTTGAAAAGAGTTAAACAGTTTCTTACTTACCGCCGTTAAAGTAACTAGGTATCTGTTAGGAATTAAATTAAATGGTAGCAAATAGCTCTTCATACAGCAATCTCTTTTATGTCGGTATAAAACAAATACACAGTTTAAAATTGAAATCGTAACTTTAAAGACATGACTGTACTAAAGTACTAAACAACTATTATGCTAAAAATTTTTTGAAATCGAAAAAAAAAGCTCCAAAACGTTCTGCTAAAGAAGTTCAGATTCGGAGTTGTTTACATAAAGATAGTTTGTCCTTAAATTTTGATATAAAATTAAAAAATTTCTTCACCCTGTATAAATAAATACAAGAATTAACACACAATAGAGCATTGCATGTGAACAATTGTTATCATTATATAAAAACAGATCACAACATTACGCGAATATAGAACTTATAATTATAGCCAGAGATTACATAATTGCATGAACGCCCATTGACAGTCTGTTAAATTTATGTCAAATAAAACTTTTATTTATGAATTCTTATCAACAAGACTTAAAGTTCATATTTCTTTAATTATAACTAAATGTAACAGTGATAAGAAGGTCGCGGTGTCGGTCGCTAGTAAAGTAATCATACTTATGTTGGTTTTCGGTCAGTTGTTTAAATGTTTAAAAATATAAATAAATAGTTATAAAACTATTATAATGTAGTTCTTTTATGTTATTGAAGTTTTATTATCAGGTAGATAAGCATGAGGCAAAGATCACTTTACAATGGGACATAGTTTTGTAAATTATAAAGCTCTCCCATTAAAGATCTTCGTTTGTTTTTATCTAAAGCGTTTAATTTTATTTAAACATTTTCAAAAAAATTATAATCGAAGAGATTGTCTACATCAGTTGTCCCAAGTCTTACTGATGTAATGTCAAAATTTATATTTCTTCGAGGATTCTTTTGAAATTTATCTCTGCGTCGTCTTTAGAAGCTGTATCAAGTCATAGTGGTATTGTGGAAAATTGGTAGGGAACAGATGATCGAAGAACCGGCCGTCACAAGCTCCCTTTTCCGCTTTAAATATAACTTAAAAAGAATTTATAAAACTTATAATGAGCGTACTCCCATATCAAAGGCCGGCAACGCACTTGTGACTCCTCAGTGTTGCGGGTGTCTATGGGCGGCGGTAATCGCTTACCATCAGGTGATCCGTCTGCTCGTTTGCCGCCTATCACATAAAAAAAAACTTTCATGACCAAATCTCTTTCGTCATGGAACGTTGAGTGTACAAGTCCCGCGTGGTAGGGACTTTGTACTAGGTAGAAAAAAAATATTGACGATTTAAAAGCATGTGTAAAGCATCTTCTTAAATAAAAAACATTTTGAGTTTGAGTTTGAGAAGGACATCTTGTAGGATCTCTATTAGTGTCGCAAAGACGCAAAGCATTCAGGTCAGGAGCCCATTCCTTCCAAACCATGTTTTTTTAACTTCCAAGATGCTCAAATAACTTATTCAGAGTGTTACCTATTCTTGTACTTAATTATGCAATGTGCTTGGTTTGGGATGCGACGTGTGTTAGTACTTTCGCACCCTCCCATTTGACACGAACGACTCGCACAGCGGGTTCGGCAGCGGAGTGGGCTGCTGTGCAGAAACACACCAAGTACTCGCCTCTCGAGGGAAGATATATTTTCGTCCCATTCGCGGTGGAGGTGAGCGGCTCATGGTGTGCGGAGGCCAAAAAGTTTGTGCGGGAGCTGGGGCGGCTCCTGAATGACAGGGGTGGTGATCCCCGCTCCGGTTCGTACCTGGTGCAACGCATCTCGCTGGCAATACAGCGGGGTAACGCTGCAAGTGTTATGGGCACATTTGCACCAGGGGCGATCCAGGGCGAGATTTTTGACTAAGGCTTAGCCGTAATCGTGTATATATTTAAATAATTGTAAGAATGCAAATAAATAAATTATCCACAAATTAAGCAATACTGACTAATAGAACATTAATTCGCCTGTAATTTAATAAAAACGCAATTTAATAAAGAAACTTGAAAATTGGTGCACAGGTTCCTAAGTAGAAAGAAAGGATTTTTTCGATTCTTCTATCTATCTTCTATCGAATATCGATTCGTCTAAGCGAGTGTAATGAGGTGTTGTTAAAGGTTGTATGGGATTTTGAATGTTAAATGAATTCGACGGTATTTGCTAGCACTACTACACTATAATAGTCTACTAAAAATGATGAGTTTGTTAACCTATAACGGATTCACGGTCGAAGAGACATTATAACCTTAGCGGTTCAAATTCTATAAGAAAGTATCTACTAATCGTTGTGTCATTTTGAGTGCTTATCGCTGAAGTAGTCTTCAAAGTGCCTTAAAAAGGTATTAAGTATGATTTTTTGGTTTTTGTACCGAAACAGGTGCCAGTGGGACCCTAATTACCAAGCCTATACCCCTGTATAAGCTTCCGTAAGGGACAGGTTTCCGAAAACTTTAAGGGCTTGCTCAGTAGACGAAACTGAACAACATTCCACAAGAAGTTTTGTCTACTGAGCAAGCCCTTAAAGTTTTCGAAAACCTGTCCCTTGCAGCCTGTATAATATGCCGTACGTCTGTCTGTGGGTCAAAGAACTGTATATTTTTAACAGTTAAAACTTAGCTAATTGAAATTTTCAAAGAGCACATGTTATACATACAGGCACTCGAAAGATAATTGACCACGCTGAATACGTTAAAAACAACTGACTTCAATCGCAAAAACTCCAATTTTGCTATGTTTTTGTTGATTTTCTCAAAAACCGCTGAATCGATTTCGATAAAATTTATATGGGACCACCTGTGAAGTATACACTTTTAAACAAAAAAGAATTTTCGAAATCGGTTCAGGCATCGTCGAGTAATCGGTGAACATACATAAAAAAAAATAAAAGATTCCGACGAATTGAGAACCTCCTCCTTTTTTTGAAGTCGGTTGAAAAAAGGCGTAGGACTCAGTCACTGAGGCTTCTTAATTCTTTCTGAACTACTTTTGTTCTACAACAATGTCAAAATTTTAAAATAATGTTGTACTCTCATTAAAGAAATTGGTCAATTGGTTAATTTGTATGAAAAGTATTTTTAAAGCAAAATCGTAGAACACATTTGGTTCCGTATTCAGTATGAGCCCTAATTACAGGCGCGGATCCGGGGGGGGAGGGGCAATGGGTGCAATTGCCCCCCCCCCCCCCTGAAGCCTGACCGAAATACTAAAACTTCTATAAAATGTAAATAAATAGAGGCATTTTTAAACTATTCAAAAAATTGCGAGCGTAGCGAGCGCGAAGCCTGACCCAAGTACTAAAACTTCTATAAAATGCAAATAAATAGAGGCATTTTTTAACTATTCAAAAAATTTCGTACTCGCTGCGCTCGCAATTTTTTATATGGACGGTCTACCATCAACCGCTTTATAAATAAGGGTACACTTTGAACCCCCCCTGAACGAAATCCTGGATCTGCGCCTGCTTAATTAAGGTGTTCTACGCCTGTTTTGTTACACCATGTACCTACTACAAAAATAATGCAAGAAAATAATACTCTTACAGTTGAAATAATTCGTATCATATTCGCATCACATGTCCGAGCGAGGTTCATTTGACGCGCTGAGAGCAAGTCGAGTGGTGTAACCTCATTTTCGCTTAAATGGATGTAGGTATTTTAGTTTGAAATCATTTATTTCATAAATCATTAATTTTTAAGAAAAACTATTCGTTTATCCATGTTAGTCACTTAGTCAAGATGCATTATAATAGGGCAGTTTCATTATGATTTAGGAAGATATCATCTAAAGTGCTAAAAAGTGGACCAGCTGAAGATGTACAAAAAATGTTGCTTACAGCTTATTCTCAGCGATGTCTTTGAAAGACATCTGCTTATCCGCTAAAACTTAATTTGTATTCCATTCCGTGTGTAGTTATCGCAAAAGGTACCAGCTATTGGTACGAACACAGCTGGTAAGTGAATAATAATAATTATAATTCAGTTGATCCATTCGTAGAGTGATTAAACAAAAAAGCTGGCCTTGAAATTCAACAATATGAATAAAAGTCAACACGAATGTAATATTGTATGCCGGTTACAGACTTCGCTGTATTTAAAATTTTAAGTTAGATTGGTATTATAGTTATTGCAGAAAAATCACTTAATTATTTTTTCGAATTGAGTATAGGCTCCTGGGAGAAAGTTGTCCGCTTTCATGAGTGGAAGGTGTGTACAAAAAGTTATGTATGGAATTAGGTCCATCAGTCCTTTATTATATCAGCTTTTCTTTGGTTATTTGAATCAGACAGAAAGAACTCTAGACAACCATCACTGGAAGCTACATGCGTGGAATGGTTAGTAATGATTAATGAACTCAATCTTAAATGTGTTTATTGCATAACAAAATTAAATGCTTTCATAAACGTGTTTAAGTTTTGTTTACTTCAAAAATAGGTATAAATTAAACATCTAAGCGGTGTGAGCTAGATTGAGAAGATAGAAGAACCGTGCTTTAGTATTTGAAGTGTCTTTAATTTAAATATAAAGTTTAAACAGGTGGGTATACTAGATACAATACAAAATATTGCAATAAACTCACACCACGTCATTTAGCATATATTTAAGTACTTCAATGATCAAATTTAAGTTTCTATGACCATAATCCTCGCTACCAATAATATATTTTAAATTTTATCTTTCGAGTCGCAACGCAACGGATCAATGCGATTTTGAACACCGATTTTGAACTCCCTTTGCCTCTTTTCTTTCATAATGTTAATTACCTATGAAATCGTTGTATCGTAAGAAATATCCAATTATATTCCCCTTTTGTTCTCAATTGTCTCCATTGTCACTTACAATGTTCGAAAAGATCTATTGTACATAATATCCTCAGAAAATCTTATGTGTATTAAATAAAACACACAATGATGCAAGTTTGTTTTGAAGAGAAAAATTGTTTCGTCTAAAGACATAGAACTGAGGTAACAGACAACAAAACGACAAGGCACAGAAGCTGCTCTTAAATTTTATAGAGGTCGATTAATCGATTTAGAATCGTCAACCGAAGGAACTGGTTCAGTATGTGACTCTAATTATACAGAGATTAATGAGTGCGTTTGACTACATAGGTGTCACCTGGTGGAAAGTGATGATAAAGTCGAGGATGGCAAACATGGTGACTTTTTTAAATTTGGACGGACAAATATCGACACTATATTGTCGGTACCTCTCAAACTGCGCTAAGTCCACTTAGAATATGGCCGACGTTATGCCAACTAGCATAAAGTAAGTTAGGGATAATGTAAGTGGACTTAGCGCAGTTTGAAATGTACCGACTTTTACAGTGTGTAACAAAAAGTAATACTTCAGTTAATAGTTCGCAAACATTTTGTATAGATAAGTAACTACTCATTAAACCTGAGAACTTTTGTTCAACGATTTTGTTGGAATCTCAAAAAGTTGAAAAAAAATGTTAATATATTCAAGTAAGATCAGTAAGACAACAACAGGTTTCTTAAGCTAGAGCTAGATTATTTTTTGTTTGGCATCAATAATCTAACACCACTACTTTGAGAAATCAAGAAACTCATCGTACGACTCTTCTTCTGCATTAAGCAAGCTCTAAAAGGATCATGTTTCTGCTAGAGACATTATCGTATAAAACATTAAACACTATTCCTCAGACTAAAAAAGTCTTTATAGTCTTTATTGATGACAAAATGATATCGAATTTAACGGTACTCATTTTAAGTTTAAATGAATACGAGCTCCAATTCGGCGATTACGTTAAAACCGTTGATTTCTATATATTTCTATATATCTATATACTCGTATGTATGTATTTAAAAGTATATGTGTATGTATATCAGTCTCTGGTTCCCAAGATACAGGAAATCCTAGTTTGGGGCCAGATGACCGTGTGTGATTTGTCCGAGACATAAAAAATAATAAAATAATAATAATAATTTCTCTTTTAAGATCTTTCGAATCTCGTTTAATTATTATAGGATTGAAGGATGACTAAAGGTGTGTATAACATTTCAATGTAAACGAATGTTCTGATTCCTTGAAATAGGGTATTGTACTCTATACAAGAAAAAATCTCAAACTGCTTATTTACTGTGGTATTTGTAATACGTAATCGATTTAATATGATTTCTATACAATAAAATGAGAAAAAACATTTTATTTTTGATTTACTAAAATCAAGTTTTTTAATCTGTTATTCCAGTGATGAGTCCATTTGTTTCACGTCAAGTTATTACGTTTTCTAGTATCTTTTAATTTATCTTCTAGGTTCTACTTTCAGTAGGATCTAACTTAGTATGATAGGACTTGGTTAAGAATAGTGGTTAGGATATTTCGACGGTCCTAACGTACAATCCCATAAGTGGTAGTTAAGTGATTTTCAGTTTATGTTTGCGTGACATTCAAGACACTCTATACTTTCATTTGGTTTAAAAAAATTGGTTAAAACCATGTAAATTCAACAACATAAATCGACACACGAAAATTCCCATAACTACAGAATTTCGTTTAATTTCCGACGTATGACAACAGTAGTGGTAGTTCAGTGATTATACGTCGAAAGGTAACTTCACCCCCGCTTATGTTTCCCACACGTATAGTTTCATAACTGCCAGATACGGTTAGGATCCAATTTGAAAATTCGGCGTAAAATTCAATAAGTGCCACTTCCGTTATTTGTTGATAACACGATTCCGACGTAAATGTGCGTAAATGACAAATAATAGACTAAGGATAACGTTTTTTAAAATAAATCGTTTATTTAAAATGTAAAATACATCATATTAAACGTATGTTGTAAATTTCATCACTTTATGAAAAATATAACAAAAGTTACACTCGTTTAAAATAAACTGCTCTTCTATTTTGGACACAGTTTCATTTTGTGCCTGGACATGTACGTAGTACGAAAAATATAGGCTTTCTAGGAAAAATAATGAAAAAATATTAGAAGCAGGGTTGCGTGGTTCAAGCATAATGTTTTGTCAGCACTTTTTACAATATAAATGGTAACACTGAAGCTTGCAATAGTAGGTCACGTTTAGAAATTACGGCTTCATCCACATATTCCTCAGATGCTTTCTCTGACTCTGATCGACTGAACACCCTTCTGTTCTGACTTCTGACATTGGTGTACGATTTTTAAAATCTGCGGATATGCCTTGCCTCTTTTACAGGCATAACAGCTGGTTTTCGAGTTACTTGTCGGACAACTAAATTATTAATTTCAATGGTATGTACAAAATCTAGTTTCTGAACGTAAAATGCTCAAAATTGCGCCAGCGTTGCCGGCGCGGACTTTTTGTTCCGATTTCGGAACTTTTGAGGCTTCAGCTGAACTTTTGCGGAACTTAATGATCATCGGAACTTTTCGGAACTTTTAGTGATAAATAAAGCTCGCGCTGAAGGAAGCGAAACTTCCAAATTCACTTGACTGGTGTTTGGCGTGGCTAAAAACGAGACGACGGACGCTACTTTTAATTTTTTCTTCGGGCTCGCTTCGCTCGCCCTTTTTTAGATCTCAGTGTCCCAGCCCCTGTGTATCGGGACTTTTTTTTCGCCACGCTCGAGACTCCCTGGCCGTCACTCTCGGCCCCCAGCCAACGGCTCTCTCCGGCAGGAAAGTTCTGCCAGCCAAGGGAGCATCTCCTCAGCCGTTATGTGACTTTCTTATGACGGCCCGACTAAGAAATATTGATTTCTTGTCGGAGGGAATGCTCCGTTGGATGGCGGCGTACTTGCGTATCCATGAGGAGCGACTCGGCGAGAGAGCCGACCTGTGCGGCTGGAGGACGTCGCAACTATCGAGCTGGGGCTTCCCAGTCACATTGCTCCCTGCCGCTCCTCGCACAGGTCTCGAGCACCTGGTGAAGCCGACGCCCAGCACGGCACCCCTGACTCCTGGCTTCGCCACCACCACCGCCACGCCGCCTCTCCAGGCCACTTATGCGGCCCGGTTATAGGCGCCGGTCCCTGCCGGCGCTGCCACCGTGCGTGCCGGGGGTCTCGGCCGCCACACCGCTGCTGCCGCGACACTCGTCGCTGCGCCTGCAGCCACCGCCACCACCCCAAGCCCCAAAAGTACCGCATTGTGCAGCGATACCTCGGCAGCCTCGAGGAGACAGCGGTATTAACTGGTTCTTCTACACGCTGCCGGTT
This sequence comes from Coleophora deauratella, assembly GCA_958295455.1. Classification (NCBI taxonomy): domain Eukaryota; kingdom Metazoa; phylum Arthropoda; class Insecta; order Lepidoptera; family Coleophoridae; genus Coleophora; species Coleophora deauratella. The sequence continues at coordinate 1,975,595 of OY282409.1, read as the reverse complement.
GAGAGGCCTCTCAAGGTGGCCTTACGTGGCCTTCCCTCCAGAACGGACCACGTCCGACAGATATCAGTTTGAAATATTTCTGAGCCGGTGATAGTGGGGTCTAGTACCTACCTAGTTGCGAATAACGTTGTGGCGACGGCGACGCACGCACGCTGTGATGAATTTTTTTTACTGTGGCCTGTGAACGGAACTTTCCAAGTCAAAACGGAACTTTTCACGAGTGGTTTTGGACTTTTTTCATTTTCTGTGCCGGCAACACTTTGCGCTCGCTTCGCCATTTTGGGTGATTTATGTGTTTCGATTGTTAAATCTGAGAAACTAGATGAACCTCGCAACGAAGGTAAATCGAAGGAAATGTACAATTAGAAAAGACTATGGTTTCTAATGACTTATTTATGATGTTTAGTACACAGACCAGGTCCAAGTTCCATAGTCCCGTGAAACGTCTCCTGACTTTTGCAGTTAGGGTATTGTACGTAGGGACCGTCGATTTTATGAGCCGGACTGGATAGCCTATGGTTTGATTCTCGTCATCAGTGTTAACTGCATTGATGTGTTCTAGTATAGAGTAATGAGGGATCTTCGTAAGCCCGGCGCCTCTTTGCATCATTATCATATTTACCTACACCTCAGGTGAGATGATGCCAAGGGCTTTATCAGCGATAATGATGTCGATCTATTTTTATTGGAAACTTTTTTCTTTTACGGGTCGAAAGAGATAGATCACTTTTAAACGTTAACCCTGATAATCCATTAATCGGCATTATCATCACTTACCATCAGGTGAGATGATGCCAAGTGCATAGTTGGCGAAAGATCTTGGCTAATAAAACCTTTTTTTTTCGAAATTTATGGGTAGAAAAAGCAACAACCATTTTCAAAACCCTGATAATGTTTTTTCCTTCTTGAATACCAATCTAGTTCTAGCTCGAACTCATTTTCAATATGAGGTCAATGTTACGCCAATTTCACATCATCCGTTCACTTGTGAGATCGCATGGTCCTTTGATTGGTGAATTGGAGCATGGCTAGATGGCTGTAGATGCGCAGACTTCATTAAATATAGGTGCCGAGTTTTCTGTGGCTGTACCTGATATACATATTACAGATAAGGTGACCTATTGTTGAAGTCACACAACATGGCTAAGAGTCTCAAAAAAGAAGACAGACTTGGGGGTTACATACCTATCTACAGGATTTAAAAAACTCTCGCTAAAACTTAAAAGAGGGCTTCTCCCATCAAAAAAGGGGGCTTCTCCCCTTAAATAATAAGAGAAACTTATTAAAAAAACAATAAGAGATAATTGAGCAAAGTCCTTCAGTATTATACTTAACGAGTAGAAGTTCCAAATTTCATTATAGTATTTAATACAAATTAGAATTAAGTATGCCTTAATTAATTACCACTTGCTGTAACTATTCGCCAAAGCAAAAATATGAGCAAGATGAAGCTAAAATAAAATAACATTCATTTTCATTTAAGTCTTCGCGAACGCATCGAGGTGTGCAACACAACTTTATGCGGTCAATGCACTCGCTGCACGCACCGCCGGCTGTGTCACGCTTTATCGTCAAAGACTTGCATTGTTAACTTAGGTCATACGTAAGTCTAGATAATGTTGTGTATCTATGTTTATGTTTAGTTATACTTACGTAAGTCTGGACGAGTTTATATCGGGTTGTTATTGAAACAAGAGTAATAAACGCAGATGCAAGTAATTATCTAATAATAAACACGTTGTTTTATTTATTTAAATGACCTGACAAAATCAACTGAAACTATAGGGTTTACTCTTAGAGAAGTTTAAAACTGTTTCACGCAATAACTATGGGTTCCTTGGAGAAAAGTTATTCAGTTTGATACTTCTGGGCTCAAAGGGCGTATACGCTAAATAGAACTTAGGCGTATACGCCCTTTGATCCCAGAAGTATCGAGTTTCATGAGTATAATCTCCAGTTTAAATAAGTACCTACAGTTCCAGCTTTCAGATTATGTTAAACATTATGTAAAAAAGAGGTTTTGGGGTCAAGTCCTGACCAATGTACCCACCAATGAGTATTTCCAAACTTACGTAAACATTGATACCGTGAAGGAAACCTTAATTCCTGATCACTAGATGTGTACGAGGGTAGCGTCGCACAAGTCGTAGGTGTAAATGAAATGCCCTACACGTGACCGCGGGTGATGCTTAATGCAACACCAGGCAACCGCCGTCTGACCCTGGCGATATAAACCTGTTAAATTGTGTCACACGATAGATAGAGATTTATGGTTGCAAGCCCATCTGTTTTGTCTGTCTCACGGCACGAAGCGAAGGGTTCTCTGAGAGAAAACCTCAATTAAATTATGTGAAAAGTAATTTTATTATTTAAGATATCCACTTATTAACAAACCAGAGACAATGCCGAAACGTTGAGTGTACAAGTTCTGTGTGAAAGGGATTTTGGAGTAAAAAAAAAAGGAATTTAAAAGAATGTGTCAAGCATCTACTTAAACAAATAAAAAATATAATTGGATTGATTAATATTTTTCATTGTTAGGTGTTAATCTTCCATTCTCAGCATCGGTCAGGTGAGATGATGCCAAGGGATACCTAACTAATTGTGAATGAAAAAACCCAGACCGAATGAATGAAACCAATACTGAAATAAAGCCTTCTTTGAATTCAACCAGATAAAACCAGTATTTCAGTTTTTATTTAAAGTACCTATACTTTGTGTTAATTTTTCGGTAATTCATTTAACCGAAGCTTAGTTAGTATTGTACAATACGTACATAAGATTTTTATTTTTGTGTAATTGTGGCAGCATTGTCTATTAGAGATAAGATGGCGTCCATCGCTCTCAGAACCGAAAATGTAAAGCTCTTTATTTAAATTAATACAGTCCACTTTGAAGTACATAAAAATGAGTTTTACAAAGCAAAGAACCCAACTGGGTTCAACCCAGCGCATTTACAAAATTTAAAAATGTTTGACGCTGCACATGGATGCAATAATCAACTTATAAACTTTTAATATGTGTGCGTATTATGTGGCTCACACATGTTCATATTATGACTCAGTTATGGCTATGTATTGTGATGCACTTTAATCGAATGGTGTCAGGAAGGTCGTTAAAATAATGTCTGTCTGCATAGCGGTCTCATGCATACTGAATCGGTGTTTTGATACATAGTGTAAAGTTATAGGCTAGTAAGTTATTGGGTAAGTGAGTAGGTTAGTAATAACTGACAAAGTTGAACACTTTAAAATACAGTTTTATTATGTTTTTGTTGATTTTTTCAAAAAACCCTAAATCAATTTCGATAAAATTTACGTATATGGGACTATCTCTAAAGTATGAGCTACTAAACAAAAAAAGAATCATCAAAATCAATTCATAATTGGCAGAATAATCACGTAACAAACATACAAAAAACACACTCTAATTGAGAAATTCCTCCTTTTTGAAGTCGGTTAAAAATTATCCTGCATCCCGCTCTAGCAGTGACGAAATAAAACTCAAACTACTTATAAAAAAGTTTATATAGCCTTTAAAAGTTTAAAACGAGATATAAAAACTCATTTCATGGGACACTTCATAACCATAAAAGAAAACTCAAGAAAAAAGTAATAACTTACAAATAAGGAGTTGTCGTGGCTCAGTTTAGATTAGGTACAAGGTCGCGACGATCACGTAGGTTAACTGGCTATAAATTCGGACAAAACCTGGATGGGTCTTGAAAAGTTATTCAGTTTCATGATGGATTTTGGTCAATTTTAAAGGATGTTTCACCATTTATTACACCTTCTTTTTTCTCTGGTTACTCAGAGAGACAGTAAATCTCGTTAGTTCTAAATTAAGCGATAAAGAACCGTTTGTAGTATGCAGCAGTAGCCATTTTCCTTCAAGTGGACTATTAGCCTTCTGTCACCCATTAAACAATGGCTAACAAAACTGAAATGAAATGAAAATATTTTATTCGAAGTACGTAGCAGTGTACACCTTTCGAACGTCATTCTTTTGTCTACCTAATACGAGGTTCCTACCACTCGGAACCCGTATACCCGCCGTTTCGGGAAGTGTTTGCGGAGTGAGAAGAAACGGCGGGCCTAAAGAAAGTCCCTCCAACCATTTTTTTTTAAATATCTGTCTCCTTATTCCAGCTGATCCACACACAACCGACCTGCAACGGCTCAGTCTGCTACCTCCAGGAGTTGAAGCGAGAAGACCTGGTGGAGCGAGCCAACAACGCCATAAGGCGGTACAGCAAGCACCATGGAAGGCCAGACAAGAGGCACCAGGAGAGTGATAGTGACAGCGGGAGTGATTCCGACACCGAGTGCAAGGGGTTGGACAGGGTGAGAATGAACGTCCTATGATATCAATAAGTATCTCAAGTATTTCCATTCATTCATTTATTCAAGTATCTTAACGCATAACCGGAGAGCCTTAACCTGTTTTTAAAAAACTGGCCGGTGGCGCAATCGAGCCTCAGTGCAGCTTTCGTGATCACGTGGAACACGCAGGTTAACTGACTACAGACACGGTCATAAGCTGGATGGATTTGACTGTTAGCTGCACTAATCTCGACTTGTGTCCATGCTTAGCCAGGCACTTAAGCCACTAGATCTATAATCTTTTCAACAAATAGACGTAAAATGTAAAATAAAAACGAATAGAAAGAGACTCTACTAAAATAAGACATTTTAACTTTGGGGTCACGTATCCTTTAATTCAATATACTTTTTTTCTAACAATCAAATTTTTTATTCCAGACAGAATTCTGGCGGCGGAAAATGCGCACAGTCCACAACATTCTCGACGTAGACAAAGATGGACTGATCTCGTTCAGCGATTTCCAGCTGTTCGCGCAGCGGTTCACTGCGCTGGGACACCTGGACGAAAGGCAAGCGAAGGAGTTCCAGGAGATCATTAAAGTGAGTTCTAAAATATATTATAATTATGATACTTGCAAACCGGTCGTTACAATAATTTCACCGCCTCCGTGATTGAGTGGCAAGTCTGCTTGCTTCAGGTCGCGGGTTCGATTCCCAGCAGGGTCCAACTTTGTAGAACTCGGTCTGGTTGGTGGCAGGGCATTTTCGGAATCCGCCTGTCTAGCTACCACCATCTTATCTAAGTCTTGCCACCAAAGATCAATAGCATTAATGTGTTCCGGCATGGAGATAAGATAGGCAGTTCCCCATTGCGTTGGGGAATCTTCGTACGCCCACTTCCATCTTCGGCATCATCACCACTTACCATCAGGTGAGATGATGTCAAGGCCTTACCAATTGTGGATAAAAAAAAAACTTTGTGGACGCCTTCGATGAGTAGTCGACGTCCGTACAAAGTTGGCAGATCAGCTACTTGTATGAAAAATCCAGAGCTTTTGAGAATTCAATATGGGTTCCCTGGGGAAAGTTGTTTAGTGTAATATTTATGTAGAGGCCTCTATTTACGTGCTGGGAAAGGTCTTCTAAACCCTGTGTAATAAAGCATGTTATGTTAAAAACATATGTAAATATGTATACCAGTTTTAAGTATCAAAAGTAAGACTGTGTGGATTTGATAAAAATGATTTCGCAACCTCAACCAATCCGGACTTGGCCCCCGTGTGTGGAGTATGGCCTAACCTTCTCGAGGTATGGGAAGAGACCCGTGCCCCTGCAATGGGGACGATAAAACTAACTTAACTAATTAATTTCACAACAAAAACAAAACATAATTTATAATCGGGAGCCGGGTCGTTTCCTTCCCTTAAATATGGTTGAGGGGAGCGATGGCTGACTCTCGCGTTATACTCGTGATCGGGTGCTGTCCGTGTGAACTGGCCTGCTCTTGTCATTGGTTTTTGTAATTGTTAGTCATTAGCTACAAATATCTTTTATATCTTTTGAATCCTTTCTTTTATTTAATTCTTTTTATTTTATTTACAGTCATGACATTATATAAATAATTTATTAACCTAGAATTAAGATGTAATAGAATATAAGACATTTTCAAAAAATGTGTTGAAGGGAGTTTCTTTAGGGCCCGAAGTTTCTTCTCACTCCGCAAACACTTCCCGAAACGGCGGGTATACGAATTCCGAGTGGTAGGAACCTCGTATTAGGTAGATAAAAGAATGACGTTCGAAAAGTGTACACTGCTACCTACTTCGAATAAAATATTTTCATTTTCATAACTAAAACTTATCTTCTTCATTTGCAGATGACTTGGGAGGAGCAGTGGGGCGCTATCGACCCCTACAACTTCGTGACGGTGGAACAGTACTTAGAGGATATGCACCACGTTCTGAATGACAAAACACTGAAGAAGAAGGCTCATCGCTGGCTGCCTTATTTGTTCAAGGTATGTGCAATGCTACTTTAAAATTTCAATAAAAATCTAGTACTTATTTTTATTTATTTAAGAAGTTCTTTTTGTTATCGTGAGCCACAGTGTACAATGCCATTCAAAGGGATAGAATGAGTTGGAAGGAGTTTCTTTTGAGTAGTTTCTTCTTTCTCTGCAAACATTCATCATAAGGCGGTTCAACTCGATATTACCCTTTGCAGTATTTCTATGAGATAGCTCCAATCAAATGATGGTTAGTTCTATGGTTCTATCATCGTATTAGAAATGTCAATTTTTAATTTAACCCATTTTCAGCAAAGAAGCATGTTTTCAATTCATCTGTATATTTGATATCCTCACGGATTGTGAATCGATCTTAACTCTTCCTTTTTTTATTAGAACAGACTGTCACTCCATAGTGCTCTGCTATGAATTTTATATAAATCAGCTTTGTACTTTTTTAGAAAAAATACAGAAGAAATAAACTGCAAAATTGTACTTCCTGTAAGTTGATGGTTTTTAACGTATTAGCCTTATTAAAACTGTTACTTATACATACGCATTTAATATTTACAGGCCGTGGACAAAGACAACTCTGGGTTCATCTCAGTGAAAGAGTTCAAGTTGTTCTACGAATGCCTCGGCTTAGACAACGAACACGCAGCCGTCGCCTTTGCAGTGATCGACACTAACATGGTAAGTTGTAATGGCGACCGGTATGGGCTGTTTGTTACTACGATCGCCCTTTCTAATACGTAGGAGTGAGCGAGATAACTGAGTGATGACTGTGTGGAGCTTCATCAGATCGTACCCAGGGGGCGAGGTCGCCTTCAGAGAGCGGCAGGGAGTGTCCATACTGTAGTATAGTACTATTTCATATACTGTGGTACTTCTATAGTTTATACATAAGTACTGTCATAGAGCATGATGGCCACTCCCCTCTCTTAGGGCGCTTTTATTGTCATGCGGATTTGTGCAAGCACGCGGGCCATGCCCGCATGCGTGCCGCCCGCAACCTATCATTTCATTACATGTTTTTAGGTCCCTTTTATTGTCATGCGTGGCACACGCACGCGGGTCGCTTTGGAAACGCCGCACGGAAACGAGCAGAAATCCGCATGACCATAAAAGCGCCTTTCAGGTGTCCCTGCAGGTGTGATCCGGTGACGATTTCTTAGAGCAAGTCACACAACACACGCAATAACGCGTGTAAAACGTTGCCTTTTTATTATGTAGTAGTAGTAGTAGGTTATTATAACATGACAGTTTATTGGAGTGTCAGCAGTGTGGCACACCAGTGCTAAGTGCTACCTACTTGCTAAGGGATTTTTTCACCCTCATAACGTTACGGTTCTTAACTAGTTAATCTCTCTCTCTTATCGTGTGGCAAAATTTAACCGTCCTATCCAATAGGTATAGGCGGCGGTTGCCTGGTGTGCTGGTGGTGTTATCATCACCCTCGGTCACTTTCTAACTAGTTAATTAGACACATATTTAATATCTATGAACGAACTCATTTACGATGACACTGCCCATTCCCATACTAAACTGGCTGATAAGTTCACCAACTTGTTAGAGAAGTCCAATTTATTTTGCACCATTTTACTATTAGCTTCTTAAAGAATCAATATTGACCACGTTGAATACGTTAAAAACAACCGACTTCAATCGCAACAACTCCAATTTTGCTATGTTTTTGTTGGTTTTCTCAAAAACCGCTGAATCGATTTCGTTAAAATTTATATGGGACCACCTGTGAAGAATACCCTTTTAAAAAAAAAAAGAATTTTCCAAATCGGTTCAGGCATCTTCGAGTAATCGGTGAACATACATAAAAAAAAAGATTCCGACGAATTGAGAACCTCCTCCTTTTTTTGAAGTCGGTTAAAAATGATCCTATGTGAAAAATAGACGGTTTTTTCAGTTTGAGATACCATGTAACAAGGTTTTATTCTAGTCATACCAACGCTAGTTTAGTACCACCTGTTGATGATTTGCGGAAACTCTGCATATAGCAGGCAAGGTCAAAATGTCGTCCACTTTGGCAAGTTTGTGTAGAATACTCAGTACTAAAGTTACGTAGAATGTTACCGCGAAAAATGCCTACTCAGGGGATCTCTAATACATTTCTTTGGCTAATTTCAAACATCTCTTTGTTGCAGGATGGCAAATTATCTCTGAAAGAATTCGTCAAGCTAGGCAAAGAGTTCTTCTTCACTGAAGATGAGACTAGAGTCTCCAAGATGTTCTGGGGGCCCCTGATCGAGATATAAATTACGACAAAACAGTGTTTTTATACTATTCATAAAATTTACAAGAAAACAACTTTGACAGTTTTGGAATGTTCTAAATCTTCATTGATGTCCAATTTATCTAAATCCAGATTAATTTTATGTCAATCAATAAGACAATAATTATATTTAAGCTCTTTTAGAATTAAAATAATTTTAAAATTTAAATAAAAAGGTGCTCGATACAGAGCTATCCCGGCTAACAACAAACAAACTTAGAATAAAATTACTTATCATCAATATTATCTAGAAACATCAAAATTGAATTAGTAAGATAGGTCTATGACATAACGTACATTATCCCTCGCTTACTTTAAATCAGTTGGATCGTTATGGCATAACTATGGTCAATTGTCAAAGTTGTTTTTCTAATTGTAAATTGTAGTGTAAAATATTATTTTTTAGCATTTCACTATTATTTTATAATGGACAATTGATATTACGTGACTGAATATTCAATTTGAATTGGTTTTTCCATAGTACAGGGAATCCTAGTTTGGGGCCAGATGACCGTGTGTGATTACTGAATAGTCCCGGATATATTATTATTATTTAAGTGAGAAATAAATAAGGGTTTTTTATACTGCCCTCATGAGAATGAAAGGTGGCAAATCATACGGAAACTCCTTATATGTATTTTGCGGCCTTTTGCTTATGACAGCAGTATAACTAATTAGCTAAATTTTAAGAGGTCTAATTAATTTAGGTTTTTGTCTGAAACGTATTGTTTTTTGTTATATACAGCGTGTAACAAAAGTGGTGTAGAACCCGTTAACTGGGGATTCTACTCATCGTACTCAACAACTTTTGTTCTAGGACTTTGCTCAAATCGCAAAAAATTTTTGATCTCTCCATACAAAAATGGCCAAACAGATGATGAATTTGTATGAAATGTCCATTTTTTTTCGCGATTTGAGAAAAGTAGTAGAACCGAAGTTGTTCAGTACGATGGGTAGATACACCAATTTTGTTAAACCTGTATATATTTGCAGTTTTCTACGGATACCATTATATTTCTTTACAAGTCTAATACAATTTTTATGTTGTTTTTACTCAACATCTGTTTCCTACACTAACAGAATTTAGATAATTTTGTCTTCTGAAGACACTAAATTTCTTGAAGTATGAATAATATTAATTAGGTTAATAGTTATTCCTTATAGTTATCATATAAGAGAAATAAAATCATTTATTGTTAAATGATTCAATTTTTTTTAAGAAACGCTGGATCTTAAATTAGAAATCTCAATAAATAATTGAAAAATCGAATTATTTTTTGTCTATTATTTTAAAATCTCTATTGTTAAGAGTGGGCCAAAGTCTACTGCTAAACAATCCCCTCCCCAGGATTTCCACATCGACCGGTCCTGCGCTGGCCGCATCCAGCGGCTTCCCGCAACCTTCACCAGGTCATCGGTCCACCGAGTGGGAGGCCTGCCTATGTACGTCTTCCGGTGCGCGGTCGACACTCGACCAAAATAGAGATAAACTATTTTATTGTTTCAAATAATATTTTTTTAATTTAATTCAATTATATGTCAGTTACAACAGTTTTGACTTCACATTAACATAAAAAAACAAGTTATTACAAAAATCAGTTCACAATTTAGCAATTGAATATTTCTGCATGCAGCATGCGTAGGGATTTCTCAACAATCTAAATTCTTACGTTATTGAACTTCTACAAAATAAAAATAAACACTACACTATGCTGAGTTGATCCTTGAGTAATTTTGTTTCTTCAATCAGTGTTGAGATTTGACTCGTTCTGGAAGAAAAGTAATTTTTTTAAAATTAATTACGAATTATCTTCTTTGATGCTAAAAAACTAAGGAAGTGTGTCATTGCTGCTAAACTAATAATCGAAATAACACACTTGGAGACAACATGTGTAAAAATAAGAAAAACATATGCAAGAAGTACTAAATCCCTTGTACCATATTGTCTGCCGCAGCGTATATATGTACCGAGTGTGATATTTCAGAGAAACTGAAAGGTATTTTAAATGTAGAGGGGAAGTAATTGAAAGGTATTGTACAGGTAGAGGACAAGTAATTGAAAGGTATTGTAAAGGTACAGGGCGAGTAACTGGAAGGTATTGTAAATGTACAGGGAGAGTAGCTGAAAGTTATTGTAAAGGTACAGAGCAAGTAACTGACAGGTATTGTAAATGTACGGGGCAAGTCATTGAAAGGTATTGTAAATGTACAGGGCGAGTAACTGGAAGGTGTTGTAAAGGTACAGGGAGAGTAACTGGAAGGTAAAGTACTCACTGTTGCTGCAGGATGGAGGAGATTGTATCGCTGTGTGACTTTCCGAGCGCTATGTCTTTCTTCTTGTACTCTTCTTGCCATTTCTTGAGCTGGAAAAGGACATACATTGTGTAACAGAAGTTATGTTGGTTTAGACCAAACTATAGAGTTAATGCCATCTTCCATGTGGAAGAATAGTAAATTTAACAATGCACTAAAAAAATCATATTCGAATAGCTGATTGCACAGATACAGCGTGATACGGCCTTGTATTAGTTAGAAAAAAAAAACTATTTAAAATAGAAGGCCCCGTTTAAGTTTAAAGGAAAAGAATTTTATATTTTTAGACCACGTATACTAGTGTTATCACCTCATTCCTCTTATCGTACGCGTGTTTCTTCAACAAAGCGATCTGTTCCACTATACTCTCCCCAGTCTTCTTGTGCCTCTCGAGTTCTGCTAACAAGGCGCGTTCACACGGCGACGGCGCGGATAGGGAGCGCAGGTTGCGAATCACTGTTGAACATCTGTGGAGGCCATTACAGAAAATGATACTAATGACTATCCTGGAGAAATGGTAATGTTTAAAGGATATATGTGTCAGACTAGCTTCCGCCAGCGACTTCGTCGGCGTGGACTTCAGAAGTGGGTCCAGAGAGAAAGAAAATGTTGCAAGTGGCAGTGGTAAAAAGTATCATATGTGTTAGCCGCGTGGTTTTATCTATCTATGAAAATTGGTAGTTTCATCCAAATCCGTTCAGTAGGTTCGGCGTTAAAGTGGAACAAACAAACATCCATTCTTTCGCATTTATAATATTAGTGAGATTTTTAGCTGGGCATGTAGCTATATATCGACGGGGAAGTGCTCCTAACTTACAAAGTTTAAAAAACGTAGTTAGAATATATTTCCAGCCAAAATTAATCAGATTGTGATGGACCTTAATATAGGAGATATTTCCTCGGTGTCTAGCTACATAAATTTTTCGAATTTCAACTTGATTCATATACCAGTAGACGCGCAAATTCATTCTCTATCGAACTGCATTCATAAATATAAGTTAGGAGTTGTTAGCACTTCCCCATCGATATGTACCTATCCGGATTTGGTCCTTGTTGAAGTATGGCCCCTAACCATCTTAAGAGGTCGTTACTTTCCTACCCCAACGCCCTTCAGTTGAGCGAGTCTTTGAGCGATGTCGGTTACTTCAGTTCTCCTGCGTATCTCCTCCTTTCTGATTAGATCACATAGGAAAACTTTGAGCATAGCTCACAGGGATCAGGTTTTATGCCTTGTTACCAACCTATATCGTCCCCAATATTGGAGCACCAGTCCCTTCCCATATCTGGGGAAGGTAAGGTCATGCTCCACACAATTCAATTCAATTCACACAGAGGACCTAGTTTTTTGTATGGTTGGTTAGTTTTATGTAAATTTTTGATGAAATTGGTGAATAAAACAGTTTGATAAGAAATAACCTGTATTTGATGTCGTCTTGATGTTTTTCAGCAAGATCGCACTTCTCCTTGAGGGTTGTCGCTTGCTTCTTCACCTCGTCAATGTCTTTCTGAAAATTTAATCAAATAAACTTATTAACTATCTTTTTAATTTCTATACTATTTTCTATAAGCAAAAAATAATAATAAAAATCCAAGCAATACATTTTTCTGTAATTACAATAAAACCATATTTAATGAACGAATACAAGCATTAAAGTTTTCGAGTGGCGACCGCGCACCGGAAGATATATTTTATTTTATTTTACAATTTATTGTGTACACATAATAGATATAATACACAGGCTTAACATAAAATATACACAAAGGGTGCAGCTTATTTCTAGTAGAAATTTCTTCCAGCAGACCCGGGTTAAGGAGAAATTGTAGCTGAGATGGCAGTACAGCATGTACACAAATATTATTATATAGTTCATTGATATATATATCAATATATAACACATATAAATATATAACATACATACATAATAATATACATATATAAAATATATACTAAATAATATATGTTATGTATACATGGCTTATCAACCTCATGAAGACAAAGAGAGGTAGTGCTTCCTAAGTTTGTTTTTAAAGGAGAAGATGCTTTCGCTGTCACGGATTTCATGAGGAAGAGAATTCCACAACCTGACGGCATGAACGGAAAAGGAGTAAGAGTAGAAATCGGTGCAATGGGAGGGAAAGTTCAGTAGGGATTTAAGGTGGGATCGGGATTGTTGATCTGGCTGGCGCATCCAAGAAAAACGTTCGCGCAGATAACTAGGAATAGAGGGTTTGTGAAGGATATTGAAAAGAAGACATAGGATGTGGGAGTTACGGCGCAAGCGAATGGGAAGCCAATTGAGCTGGGCACGGAACTGGGAGATGTGGTCAAACTTACGTAAACCAAAGATAAAACGAATGCACAAGTTCTGTAAGCGCTCTAGCTTGTTTAGGAGTTCCTCGGTGATATCTAAATAACACGAGTCAGCATAATCGAGAAGGGGAAGAAGTAACGTTTGAGCAAGAGATATTTTAGTATTTAAGGGCAGAAACCATTGAAGACGTTTAAGAACGTGACAGGAGTAGTGGAGTTTCCTGCTGATCTCGTTGATGTGGGCGGTCCAAGAAAGTTTGGAGTCAAAGATGACCCCTAGATTTTTAGCGGTGCCAGTGTAGGGAATTACAGTACCATAGTGTAGGCAGCCTCACACTCGGTGGACCGATGACCTGGTGAAGGTTGCGGGAAGCCGCTGGATGCGGCCAGCGCAAGATCGGTCAGTATGGAAATCCTTGGGGGAGGTCTTTGTCCAGCAGTGGACGTCTTTTTGCTAATGATAATAATTAATGAAATATTTCATAATTTATTTTTGTTGAAGCCAAATCACGTACTGAATTGTGCTAAAGATAACTAAGTTACCTGCAAATCTCTGTACCACACGTCATGTTGCTTGCTGAGTGATTTCAAAGCATTCACTTTCCGCGAAATCGCGTCCAAAGCGCGCTGCTGACGTGACACGTACTCCCCGCGGAGTTTCAACGTGGCTTGCGTTAGGAACTGAAAACAAAAACAAACAAAATCAGAAAAAGTTAACTGAAAAGTTAAAATCAACCTATATAGCCTATGTTACTCGGGGTATCGCAAGGATTCTCATGATATCACAATCGTCAAGCTAAGTGGTTAGCGCTCCTGACCTCTGATCCGAGAGTCGTGGGTTCGATCCCCACACAGGGCAAACTTTTCTGTGATGAGCAGAATTGTTTGCTCTGAGTCTGGGTGTATTATATCTATATATGAATGTATTTAAAAAAGTATATATGTATGTATATCAGTCTCTGGTTCCCAAGATACAGGGAATCCTAGTTTGGGGCCAGATGATCGTGTGTGATTTGTCCCGGATATTATTATTATTATCTAAATCGGTTCAGCCATTTTAAATTTATGGTAGAATAAAGAAACTCACCCTCACACACACGCACATACGCCGGGTGTTAGGTAAAATAGTGAAGCTATTTTAAGGGCTAGAAGGGGACGCTAGATACAGTACATTTATGCTATTTACAAATTTATATTTGCTTTAATAACTGAGAAATACGAAGGTTTTGTCTCGGTGTGAGGCGGCCCTAAAGTGACGTCATAGCCCGCACGATTGTACGTGCGAGAAAGAGATGGAGAACAAATAAGGACGGCGTTACAACAAAGCTGTTTTTTTTTCAATTGTAATAGAAGTTTTTGAGGGGAAATTTTAATTTGAAAAATCTGGGATTAATTGTGAGCGTCCGAGTCACTCAAATAGATACAAACCTCCAAACACTCCTTTGGACTGGGCTCCTCTTTCTTGTTCAACTTGAGTATAGGTTGAGACACGTCTCGCGTTAAGATCTCTTGTATGATCGCCGTGAACGATAGCTTTTGGCCCTGAAATTGAACAGTAACAAAAAAGGTTATACTTTACATTCGGTGTATGGAGTATAGCGAAATATGGTGATAACACCAAAACTTCGAGTTGTGGTGATGACACCAAAACTGCGAGTTGTGGTGATGACACCAAAACTGCGAGTTGTGGTGATGACACCAAAACTGCGAGTTGTGGTGATGACACCAAAACTGCGAGTTGTTGAGATGACACCAAAACTGCGAGTTGTGGTGATGACACCAAAACTGCGAGTTGTGGTGATGACACCAAAACTACGAGTTGTGGTGATGACACCAAAACTGCGAGTTGTGGTGATGACACCAAAACTGCGAGTTGCGGTGATGACACCAAAACTGCGAGTTGTGGTGATGACACCAAAACTACGAGTTGTGGTGATGACACCAAAACTGCGAGTTGTGGTGATGACACCAAAACTGCGAGTTGTTGAGATGACACCAAAACTGCGAGTTGTGGTGATGACACCAAAACTGCGAGTTGTGGTGATGGACAAAAGGGAAAAATAGAGTTGAGTATGTCCGTTCGGTATGGTGTAATCAGTTAGAAAGACGTCACTGCTCCGCGACATTATTTTCAGACTGCAATATCTCAGTGAATAATGGAGATAACAAAAACTAATTTCACACATTTTAAAGTTTTTTTTTAAATCTCTATTTGACTGAGGTCAAATTATGTTCTATGCAAGTTCCTCATTTATATTTCTAATCCTGGTCAAAACTAGACTTACTTCTTTCAGCAAACTGTTGATGTCCTCCTCTTCGAGCGCGGGGTTCTTCAGCTGGAGTTCCTTGTAGAGTTGCTCTTCCAAATCGTAAGGTTCCAGTGTCCTATAAAAGTACAAAGTAAGTAGATTATCGCAAACTTGATGATAGATTAACTTAATTTATTCCACATTTTATATAATTTAAAATTACAATAAGTAATAGCTAATTAGAAACGAAAAATATTATGAGATCGTCAAAATTAAAAGTCAAATAAAAATAATCATTAAATTAATTCATATGTCAATATTACACAAATGTAACAATATTGTAACAATACTATATTCTGTCGTAGCACTGGCACGAGTTTGCAATAAGAAAGAAAAAGTTTATTCAGCAACATTACAGAAGATAGTACAAGATAGTAAGCAAAAGAACTTAAATACAAAATAGGGTAAGTTTTATTATTGAAAAAAAAAACATAAATTTTCAAAGATTATTTTTAACTAATACGAAGTTCCTATCACTGGCACACGTAAACCCAACGTTTTGAAAAGTGATCACGGAAAGAGACGACACTTTGGTTCCAAATTTGTGTCGTAATTATGTGAATAAATGATTTATTTATCTATCTTCTACTAATCTCAGTATCGGGGTAGCGGCGTGGGACCTGTTGAGACAGAACCCCGCGGCGGCTGCTTTGCGACATACCCCACAGACAGTTCTACCAACCTCAGCCCTACAGGCAGTTCTACCAACCTCTGTATCGGCCTGCCGCTAGCCAGCACCATGAGGTAGGATTTTTTGATACTGCAACGCTCTAGAGACAGTTCTACCAAGCTCAGCCCTATAGGCAGTTCAACCACCCTCAATCCTAGACAGTTCTACCAACCTAAGCCCTATAGACAGTTCTACCAACCTCAGTATCGGCCTGCCGCTAGCCAGCACCATGAGGTAGGATTTTTTGATACTGCAACGCTCTAGAGACAGTTCTACCAACCTCAGCCCTAGACAATTTTGCAACCTCAGCCCTGTAGACAGTCCTACCGACCTCAGCCCTACAGACAGTGCTACCAACCTTAGCCCTACAGACAGTGCTACCAACCTCAGTATCGGTGTGCCGCCAGCCAATAGCACGAGGTGTGACCGGCCGAGGCAGAGCCCCCGCGGGGGCTGCAGCGATGAGGTTCCGTCGCTGGTGGCCACAGAGTGCTGCGCCACGCTGCGGCTGGTGCTTATCGTGGATAGTAGGGTGTCCGCTTCGGCTGGAAGTGGAAAATGTTGATTGAATCAAGGATATGGGTTATTTTAATGGAGACAAAAATATGTAGCCATAGTCCGTTAAATTACAAAGGACGTTTATCTTCGGCACCGCTATAAAAGTATAAAATATTGACAGGTTCTTTTTTTTAAACAAAAAATAAATAAGAGAAAAAGAAGAGTGCTGTGGTTCGAAATTTCTAATATCGTATAATAAAGCATCGATTTACGATTAACCGATTTACCGGAATTTCATGACAAACGCATAGGAAACTTCGTGAAAAATCAAAAACTAAAACTCAAAATGTTTTTTTTTTTAAGTAGATGCTTTACACATGCTTTTAACGAATTGACGATGACATTATTTTCAATATCTATAAAGATTGTCTCTTCTCTTTCATACAGACATATACATATTCTTTGATGATTATCTTTTCTCTTTTATCCCTGTCTCTTTTGCCTTCAACGAAAAGTGAGTAAAATGGTACCTTCGGGCGCTAAAGTGTACTGTCTGAGTTGCTTCAACATCGGTACAGTCACGACGTGGACACCTCCTGCGTGCACGCACGCGTATGAGTTTGACGAGCACTGGAAAATACAAAATTACGTATTTTTTAATTTATTAATTTAGTTACTAAAACTATACATTAATTGCGGCATTTTCTACTTAATGAAATTGTTTCTTTTATAAAAATAGATATCGATATGTTCTGAAATTGTTCGTATTGTAAAATTATGACGTCACGGTTTCTGACAAAGTAATTACCTACGTGTTCTTAGTAAAAATTAAATGGGACGCGGTTAAAATGACAAATTAGTCAGATTTTCTGTTAAGTACATTCGCAGGATTGATATTTAAATAGTAACATTTCCTTAATTTAACTTTTATAGAGTATTCCAGGAAAATATTGTGTTTGTGTATGGCAAACAGCAAAGTATGGAAAACATAGGGTAATTCACAAATCCCTGTACTTCTTCATATTGTGGCACTAATGAAACTTTCATTAAAGAATCCACTGAAAAATTCAACAAGCCGTTTAGGCGATGTGATCAAACAAACGAAAAACATTACCCTCAGCTTGGGCAGTCAGTTAAACATAAGACAACTTACTGGGTACAGGTGCACCGGATAAGAATACTGCGTGTTGACGTCATCGGGGTTGAGAACTATGTCCAGTTCCACTGTCTCCACCACGTAGAGGGCGTGAGTGTCGCCGTCCTCTTTCTCTGCGGGCTATGGAAAGAGATGCAACATTTTTTTTTTTTTACTATTTTTTATAGACGATGAAATGTAGTATTTTTGTTTTAATTAACTGTGACTTTTAATCATGAAATAGAAAAAAATATTATAGTTTCTTCAGAGCCAACTCCAACTAAGGCTATGTGATAAAACTGATAAATTTCCCTGAATCCAAATTGAAAACACAAAAACTTTATGAACAGACTGATTTCAAAGAAAATCCTGAAAACACTATCGCTCCGAGGCACTGCCCAAATGTCATATTTTAAGTAGGGAATCTTAGCTTTTGTGTGACTGGTCCCGGATATTTAATTATTTAGGCACCTATTTAGTAATAGGCAATTCTAACGCGACAGTTCGTTGAGTGTGGTAGGTAAGTAAGTTTCTTTATTGAATTATTACCAGAGGCAACAGCAGACAGTGATACAGCACGGCGGAGCAAGTAGCTACCACCAGCAGGGGGGGAGCGTCGGGAGCTCCTATAGTTGTCAGGGAGCACGAGTCTGTTCCATAGTTGTCATCGGCTGGAGGGTACATCGCTAATGGTCCACAGAGTTTCGGTTGATGAGGGCTGTGAGAACGCGATAAATAAAACGTTGTTAATTTGGTTCAAATTCCAAATATCAAATTCAAATTCACATAATTAACTCAAAATGTTTTTTTTTATTAGTACACACTTTACATATTCTTTATTTTTTTCTACCTAGCACAAAGTCTCGACCACATGGAACTTGTATACTTAAGAACGTTTTGAAAAATGTTAGCGCAGCGAAAAGGAACGTTGAGCCCAACTTTTCGTTAAGACATTTCTTTCAACGACTGTACTGTTATTTGTTTGGTTTTCGACAGTCATCATCATTCTCCTGCCCTTATCCCAATCATTTGGGGTCGGCGCAAAATGTTTTCTTCTTCCATACATCCCTTTCAGCTGTCATCTCCGTACTCACACCCTTTCGACACATATCATCCTTCACACAATCCATCCATCTCTTTTTTGGTCTCCCTCTCCCCTTATATCCATCGACACTCATCTGTAATACTCTCCTTGTAACATGTCTTTCATTCCTCCGCATTACATGCCTATACCACGACAAACAATTTCCTCTCAATTTTTCTATCACTGGCGCAACTTTCAAACTTGCGCCAGTGATATATATATACTCATATATAGTTATACTCATTCCTAATCTTGTCCATTCTTGTTACTCCACACATCCATCTCAACATTCGCATCTCCGCAGCATGCAATCGTCTTTCATCCTTTCCCTTAGTGGCCCAACATTCCGATCCATACAGGACGACAGGTCTTATGATAGTTTTATATATCTTCCCCTTAAACTTAAGGGGAAGTCGGGGGTCGCAGGTAGTCCCTGTGACCTGTCGCCACTTCATCCATCCCAAGTTGATTCGGCGCTCAATGTCTCTGTTAATGTCTCCGTCGCGGTTTTCGACAGTCACTTTACTATAATATAATAAATAAGTAATAGCTCTATATCGATTTCACGCGCGTACACCTGTGTGGACATCCCGATATTTCTGTAGGTAGTTTTTTTAACCGACTTCAAAAAAGGAGGAGGTTCTCATATCGAGCGTATTGTTTTTTTTTGTATGTATGTTACGCGATTACTCCGCCAATTATGAATCGATTTTGATAATTCTTTTTTTGTTTGGTAGGTAATACTTTAAAGGTGGTCCCATATACATTTTATCTAAATTAATTCAGCTCTTTTTGAAAAAAATCAACAAAAACCAAAAATATAGCAAAATTGTTGTTGTTATGATTGAAGTCGATTTTTCTGACTGATCAAGATGCTTACAGTTTTTGGGGCTTGTTTAAAGAGGCTACTACCTTTTACTTTCCAAATCCGTTGGCATCATATAGACATCCCCATTGCCCCTCAAGATGAGCAGGTGCTCAGAGTCAGGAGTCGCTGTGAAGTCCACCGCTGTGTCTCCCAAGCTGTCCAGGATGGTCTTCCCGGCTAACAGACTGGAAGGTTTCGGTCCAATTGTCAAGGACTTGACTAGTTTCGGTCCGCCCTTCAAGGCTATGTTGTAGAGCCTGAAATGGAAGTAAATGATAACTTGTTTTAGTATTTGACAAATAATTACATAAGGTAACATACGATAAACTTACAAACCAGGGGTTATAATATGAGCTCTGTTTATTTTTTCACAAACTCGATTTTAAATTAAGAAGCGATGTAAATTGTTAAATTTAAAATATCTAAAGCTACATTAGGATATTTAACCTATTGTTATACTATTGCTTATAAGAAGGATGAAATTACCTGATAGTGTTATCGGAGACCAGCACCAGGAGATGAGACAGCGACTGAGGATGCCAGTGCACCCTGCGGACTTCACACTGGGAGTACAGGAACCTTTCATCCAGGGAGTGGCTTCTGCAAAGGATGAAGAACAAAGATATTATTAACTCCTCATGGACATCCCTGAGAAAGCTATATGATTAATTCGTAAATAATTTTCTAACTTCTCGAGCTATGTGGGAAGAGACCCGTGCCCTAGAATTGGGGACGCAATGACTTAAACCACAGATGTTAGTACAGTTACTTAATATCAAAAAAAATATTGTTCATTTTTTTCTACAATTGTGGTGAGTGAGAAGGAAAGTACTGACGCAGATTCGTTTCGTTTTATTTTATGTAAGTACATTTGTATAAGATTGGTACAGAAAATTTTGTAAATATTAAGTTCAAATAAAGCGAGCCTTTATTTCCAGCCCAGTATTACACTGTTGTCAGATCTTCATACATATGCATTTTAGCTTAAGAAAATATTGGGAAGTGGGTGAAAATCAGCTTGTGAGATTTCACTTTATGCAAGTTAACCTAACGGACGAAACTGTGGTGCTGTATAAAAGGTTGTATAGGAATATATTATACTCGAAGTCAACTGAAATTAGACTGACTCGGTGGCTAAGTGGTTAGCGATCCTGACCTCTGATCCGAGAGTCGTGGGTTCGATCCCCACACAGAGCAAACTTTTCTGTGATGAGCAGAATTATTTGTTCTGAGTCTGGATGTTTTATATATCTATACTATATGTATGTATTTAAATGTATATGTGTATATATATCAGTCTCTGGTTCCCAAGATACAGGGAATCCTAGTTTGGGACTAGATGACCGTGTGTGATTTGTCCCGGATATTATTATTATAAATAAATAAAAAATTAGAAAGAGTATTTGTTCTCTTTTATTTGTAGACGCTTAAGCTTCTTTACATGTTCGGCAGTAAGTTTTGACATGGATGTAGAAAAAACAACCTTTACGCTGGCTTTGTAAAAAGATTCTAAAAACCAAAGAATACTTTATTTCCTGCTCTCTGTGGATTGTATATAAAAAAATCCAATGCAATAGCCGTTTCAGAACCATTTCAGCTATCCTTTATCCTTCTCATAGCGGTCAATTTACGTCCACTCCTCAATTTTCGTTTTAACTTACCCGAACAGAATACCAAATACAAGTGTTAATTCCGGAATACGGAACGTGAAATCTCTCGGGTGAATCGTATTTGACGTGTGAAACATATTACCTCCAGAAGCGATGGTAGGAAAGAGGAACTGAAAAATTTTCGATTAGACAAAACTTGGAGTGATAGAAAAACAATCTGCAATATGTTTGAGGGCCTGCGAAGTCGGCAGTGTTATAATAGGCCAAGGGTCTGATGTTCATTAAATGTAGTTAATTAATCTTCAACTTAGTGTTATCTTTAAGCCCTTTCTCGCCTGACACAGGAAAATCCTAGTTCAGACACGTGAATGTGTTATTTTACTCTAAAAGTTATATGTAAGTCTTGTTATATTGTCAGTTTCTTTTAATAAACATTTTATTATATTACTATTATCTCGGTCCCTTAGACCAGTAAACGAGGGGGGTGGTCCAAACATGAATTCTTGCATCAAAAATATATTTGTAGTATGATACAGGGTGGAAAAATACCACTACCAAAAACTGAAACGGTTGGTTCTACTCATGAAAATAAACAACTATTCCCAAGGAAACCATAGTAAATTCTCAAAGAAATTTTTGGACTCTCCATACAAAATTGGCCGATTAACTGAACAATTTGTATAAAAATCCAGTATGATTTTCATATAAAATGTTATTGAAATTCATATATAGAACACCTTGATAAAGTTTCCAGGAGTCGCCTTTTTAAATACCTATTGTAATACAGAATCATCCAATCATATAACATTCGGTGAGATTGTACAACCCAGCTATCACACATGTAGGCCTTTAGGTACTAATGTCTCAAACGATAAATTTTCTACATATTTTTTTCCTTCATTTAGTACGCCCTTGGCATCATCTCACCTGACAGTAAGTGATGATGATGACGAAGATGGAAGCGGGCTTTCCAAGATTCCCCGACGCAATGAGGAACTGGCTATCTTATCTTCATGCCGGAACACATCAATGCTGTTAACATTGATTATTGGCGACAATACTTAGATAAGATGGTGGTAGCTAGCCAGGCGGGCTCAGAAAATGCCCTACCACCAACCAAACCGAGTCCTACAAAGTTGGACCCCACCCGGAATCGAACCCGCGACCTCCTGATGTGAAGCGAGCGGACAAGCCACTAGGTTACGGCGTCGGTTAAAATTATCCGTACATTAATTTTCCGTACTTATAATTACAAAAACACATTACGAACCCATATTTTTCTAACCGCAAAAAACCGGTAAAGTTAAGCCGCCCCATAAAACCGAAGTCCCAAAACCCGTGTACAGGTGCCTTCACAAACACACAACCATTATCGGCAGGAAAAAAGGATTCATTCATTATTCCAGTGATAAATACTGGGGCGAGATTCCGCGGTCTCGCCCTTAGCTTTGATAATAATTTGATTACCGGCGGCCATTTTGTGCTTTTTTTCTCTGTCCTTTTTTGTTTGCGGAACGGCCGGGATTAATCGTGCGTTCCTATGCGGTTTTCTCGGTCTTTGTAAAGGTTGAAGGGTGAACTTGGTACTGAATGTTTGGAACACTTTGATTTTCAGATTTTTTAATGACATACGGGATAAGGTATTTGACTACTGTGATATACTTTTTATCAGCTGTCACAAACATAATTTTGTTCAGAAATTATTCATGTTACTGGCGTGTGACGTCATAGTCTAAAACTAATTTGGTTATTTTCATTTTTTTAAATAGTTTTAAATATTAAACAGGGGACTTTAATTCCTTAAAATTTTTATTTTGACATTTTTACGTACGTATGTCCCTTTTATTGTGACCACTTGCAACCGAAATGGCGTGATGGATTTTGAAACACGAGTGTGGTTAGATTCGCCTTGACCCCTAGTTGATATAGGATACATGTTATGCAGTCTTTTTCTTCTTATTATGGAATGCGGATAAACGGCAGTTGCATGCAATTGAATAGTTATTTTCCTTTTTGTTAAATTCAATTGATTTACTTATTTATTCCGGAACTGCGTGGGCCTAACCTTCCCAAGATAAGGGAAGAGACCCGGTGCCTCTGCAGTGGGAACAATATCGGTTGTTAACGTGATTTACTTATTTTGTTAACACTTGAATGCTACCCACGCAGAATTAGGACACAAGCAAATCTTCTGCATCAATTACAGAGCTGAAATTCAAATGCACTCCATCAATGACTGCATAGCGCGCTGGCTGCATGGCGCTTGCTACACGTCCAATTTTAGTAGGTAATCGCATTTTGCAACGGGTGCGGTGGCGGGTTACATTCGCAAAAGGTCGGTTAATTGACGCTGACTACCAACTCCGTAACATTGTTGGTTGCAGGATATAGTTTGACCGGTTTTCGTCTCTTGCGATGTACTCGTGATCAGTTGCTATCTGTATTGAAATGTCCTGCTCTTATCAATGGTGGCTTGTAATTATGTTGTTAAAATTGCCTGTTTACAAGTATTATTTCTTTTTTAACCGACTTCAAAAAAAATGAGGTTCTCAGTTTGACCTGTATGTATGTATGTTTGTCCGCGATTATCTCGCGTTTGGCTGAACCGATTTTAATGCGGTTTTCAGAAAAGTTTTCAGAGAAGGTTTCAGTATTTTAACCGACTTCAAAAAAAGGAGGTTCTCAGTTTGACCCGTATGTTACGCGATTGAAGTCGGTTTTTTGACGCTTTCAGCGTTGTCGATTATTTAAGATCATTTTATAATACATTATTTTATACGTTGTAGTAAGTATAATAGTCATATAACTATAATCAGGTCTGTTTACCCGAATTAAAATTTAATGATTTGTAACATTTTTATTTGAAAAAATGTGATGGAGAGTTTCTCTTGAACCTAAAATTTCTATATACTCTCTCCGCAAACACTTCCCGAAACGGCGGATATACGAGTTTTTACTAATGTAAGCACTGTTAGATACCTGATTTCTTGATTTAAACATTTTCTTCACTTAACAAGAAAAGGTAACGACTTCGAAGGTAGTGACGAAAATATAGGTGGAGTGGAGGATTTATGATAAGCCGAAACAGCACTGCGAGGTAACAATTAAAAGAAGACCCGCAAAAAACCGAAAGACGACACAAACGGAAGAGTTGCCGACATAAATCAAAAGAGTTTTACATACGAAAGACTCACAACCAGCAAGGGAGGCGATCTAAAAAAATTACAAATGGCGTCACATTAGATAGAACAAATGCGGCGAAAACATTACCGGCGTGTCTCCGGAACAAAAACCGATAAAAAAACCGGTCAGAAAAGGCTTCGGTTCGGTAAAAAATAAGAATCAGACAAAGCGCGGGTCGACCTTTATACGTGTCCAGTTTTTTCACCGGGCACGCCACCCTTTGTCCTTCCGGGCGCCTTTTTAAATAGATCAACGAGGGCCCCAAGACCGGACGTCCACCCTGAAATATTATTGTGGATTTTTCTGCTCGGCATTCATAAATATTTCCCATCACCCCGCCCCGCCCGGCCCTACTCGCCCCTCAAGGATTTGGCGGAATCGGCGGTTGAATTATAAATTCGGCTAATAAAATATACGTGTTCTTTTTTCGGTGGAGCGTTATTATATTTTAATTTAAATATGAATAATTAAATTTAAAAAGGAAATCTCGGGGATAATGAATTTTTTTGTTTTCGAGATAATGAATTGAAAACACGTGGCGGGGCGTTGTCGCGTCGCGACCTGTTATTCTTTCGCTCCTCATTCAGATTCAGGCTGCGTTCCTGAAAAATCCCCAACGAAAAATTTTATAAAATGTATTAATTATGATGATGTATTTCTATTATATTTTTGTTCTAATATTTTTTCGTGCGTGTTTATCTTACCCTTTTACTATCATGTGTGGTGCACGTTTTTTGGTTTCAGAGGTAATTAATTTTTTGAAATTTATTAATTTAACCTTTTACAAACCACGTTAATGTGTACATCATAGTCATATCTATACCTAGATGAACTCGTTATACTGCTGATCAATAAAAGAGAAAAATAAAACCCGACCGCATTATAATGTTATAATGTATGGCAATTTTGCAATTAGACGTATGTAACGACATCTCGCATTCCAAAATCAGTTTTAGCTATCAGTCAGTAACAATGGAACGGACATACAAATACACATTTTTACAGACATATTTAAATAAGAAAACATTGCTTTCTTTACTTGTGCAGTTGGGTAAACAGAGTAAAAATTATAAAACCAACAAAAACCTTTCATAGATAGGTTTTTAATGTTCCTTTTATATTTCAATCGAATTTTCACCATTTATCAATATCCTCGAAGCAAACCGACAAAAAAGTCAACCCTTCCGAGATCGGAGACCGAAAAAACAACGCTTAATCAACACAAGCGACGATCAAACGAAGTTGAAATTAAAATTAAAACAAAAAAAAATCCTGAACAAAATATTAAAACAAAGGCATCGATCCACGGCGGCGGGGGATTAAAATCGTAACGAACGCACAAAAATATTCAAAATACAATACTAACAAATTGATACAAACACTCATTAGGATCGGAAGGCGAGGGGGTAAGTGGGAAGTGGGAAGCGGAAGGGGGATCGGTCACCCGGCGATCTGCGGCAACATTACAATTCACATCCAGCGTACAAATATTATCTAAAATTCCTTCTCATTTATAATCCTTTTGTGTCGTCGGCGTCGTCCCCCTTGCCTTCCCCACCCGCCTACCCCTTGTGGGGGTATTTTTATATTTTTAATCGCGTTGGGCATTATCCAAATGGACATTGGTGGCCGGCGCTGCCGCGAGATGATAAATTCGCCGTTCGTTCGACACACACTGTGGGGACAGTCTCAGATTAGCCAGATGCAGAATACGCTGGAGGAATAAGAGACATTTTTTTTGTTTTATTTTACCCCGAGATGGGGAAGGCAAAGGATCAGAGTCATACAGCCTAGTCTGTTGTAAATCTTTGTAGTATTTAAAGGCTAAAAGCCATTTCTTCCGTATATCTTCGTCTTTATAGGAAAATTAATTAAGGCGAAAGTCATTTCTTTCGTATTTAAATTTCCTATTCCTCAGCAAAATGATAGTACTTTTGATGAAGATTAATTTCATGGACTTCTTGAGAGCACTCGAAACACAGCCTACACACTTTTCTTTCATTAACCTACATATTAGACACTTAAATGGCGCTTTATTGAACAATACACTATCAATATTATGCATTAAAAACCACGATATCTATTTTTTCGGATAATAAAACAAAAATAACAAACTCTTGCCGCGAGTTCTCGCCAAAAAGTCCGGAATAATAGACAAAACGAAATGTCACAGGTTGGTTAGCAAATAGATTTTAATAAAAATTCACGTCTGCTTTGTAGTAAGGTTGTGAATGAAGATTAAAAAATATCTGTGACGAGTTACCCGTGATATATCACGAGGGAGAGACGGTGTTGTCTGGTGTTGCACTTAGCATCACCCGCGGTCACCTGTATTGTATTAAACATTTAGAACTGCGACCATCGTGCATATCTAGTAATCAGTTATCTAGGTTTCCTCACAAGTTTTCCTTTACTGCAAAAGCAATCGGTATGAAAATGTACGTATAAACTTGTAAAACTCATTGGTACAAACACTGGTCACGATTTGAACCCCGAAACCTCTAGTTAAGGGTTTGTGTTACTACAATTGTTGAGCCAACAATGCTTTTTATTATACGTGGACTTTATTAACCGACTTAAAAAAAAGGAGGTTCCCAGTTTGACCTGTATGTAAGTATGTTTGTCCGCGATTATCTCGCGTTTGGCTGAACCGATTTTGATGCGGTTTTCAGAAAAGTATTTGTTAAATTTTGTAACATTTAGCAGGTTTTGGTATTTTGTATGTTACGCGATTACTATTCCAATTATGAATCGATTTTGATGATTGTTTTTTTGTTTGGTAGGAAATACTTCAGAGGTGGTCATATAAATTTTATCTAAACTAATTCAGCGCTATTTGAAAATCAACAAAAACAAAAAAACATAGCAAAATTGTAGCTGTTACGATTGAAGTCGGTTTTTTAACGTTTTCAACGTTGTCGATTATTTTGACTTTCCAAAAAAAAACTTGGCTGATTTCTTTTTTTATTAAAGTCCCTAAATATTTTTGCGAATTCACTGTAGATTCCATAAGAGTTGTTCAGTTTCATTAATAGAACACCCTGTTAAAATTTCCGGCGGTGCTCTTTTTACAAGCTTTTGCCTGCGGCTCCGCCCGAATGGATTTTTCTAAGTAATTTATAAAACGATCTCCTAAAAATTCCAAAAAATGTCGCTTAATAAAAATAGCTTAAACTGAACAACTTTCCTCAAGGAATATATACTCAATTAGCAAAAAAAAGTTGGAGTCCTCATACTAACTGATCAACCTGACCCGCACATTGCATGGGATGCCAAAAAAAATTGCGAATTGAGGATAGGTTCCTTGAGGAAAGTTGTTCAGTTTTATGAGTAGAAGCCACTGTTCAAGTTCTTTCAGGTATTTTAGAAGGACCCTATACAGGGTTATTTTTGGACCCCCCACCAAAACTTTACAGTGGCTTCTTATGAAACTGAGCAACTTTCCCCAAATAACCAATAGTAAATTCGCAAAAATAATTTGGGTATCTCCATACAAAGAAGGCCGATCACGTGATCAAATTAGTATGAAAGGTCCAAAAAAATTTTTGCGAACTGACCATTCATTCTTTGGAAAAGTTGATCAGTTTCATGATTAGAAGCCACTGTGAAGTTTTAGTGGGGGTGCAAAAATAACCCTGTATATTATGATTAGGAAGATTGTCTGGATATCTTGTATAATAACTAATAGTAATCAACGCTGCATCTCGCAAGACTGCTATCTTATCATTTATCAACCAAATCGACATTCACTGTTTCGTCGCTCCCTTCCGTTTCCCAATTCCTTTATTTTCGCCATTGAAAAAAAAAACCGTATCATTAATTATAAGCGATTTGTCTGCGACCGACTCAACGTTCTTTCGTCTTTCGACTGTAAAAAAAACGCGGCCAAGTGCTTGTCGCACCAGAATGGCAGAAGGTTCCGCAGTACTCGAAATACTTAACTCGAATATTATTTGTCAAGGGAAATTTAACGAAAAAAAGAGGAAACATCATCTTTGAATTTGGTATATCCCCACAAACAAAACAATGAAAAAAGCGCCTTGGCTTTTACTAGTATACCCCTATATTTGGACCTGTTTAAAGTGATTGACGAATGACGCGGAAGCTTGCGCAGTCGCATACAAAATAAGAATTAATACTTATTTTACTTGTTTGAAAACTGGGTTTGATTGTGGGTTTCGTGAAAAAACAAGCAATCCTTTATTGTTCTAAATAAACTGATACATATACCGACGGTAGTGAAAAACATGAAGCACATGAGGAAAATGCAGCTATTTAAAAGTACAATTCAATACTTGAGAAATTCATTAAAAACGACTGAATAGAAATATCGCGTTACGGAAATTTTGACTTATTTGCAAATTAAACACGGTAGCAAATATTAAGCGCTTTCTGTAGTATTTCTGGGCACGGGTCTCTTCCCATACTCGGGAAGGTTAGGCCATACTCCACACAAGGGGGCTAATATTTAGGTTAACTATGTATTTTATTTTGATAAATAAACATTTATTGTCGATTTAGTAACACCAGAGTATTTGTAGACGCATTTTTAATCTAACAGCTCCTTATTAGTCTATGGAACCCTAAAATGGCGCGCCATCTGTGCCCCTTTGGACTTTTTTGAAATAGGAAATGAAAATTGATTGTGGTTGCGATCATTTGATGCAGATCAACGAAATGTCAAAGTGGGAATTAATGGTTGGTTTCGGGGAACTTTTGTGAGCATTGAAAGTTGCCAGAGACAAATATATGTATAAAAATAATTAGGTAGATTAGTTTATATTGTGTTGGGAAACAATTTAATGTCGCTATACCTCAGGGCGTAACAAAATCTGTATAACATTCGTAAATGCGGGCTTCTATTTATCATACAGAAAAAAATTAAGACTTTTCTGAACTAATGTTGGAAAATTGAACTAAAAATTGATTTTTCGCGATTTCAGTGTGTCGGTCGTAGAATAAAAATTGTAAAGTACATATAATGAAAAATATATATGTATATATTACATTGTTCATCAAGACGGGAAAGTGACCGATTACCAACGAGAGATGTAGTTTGATAGTCTTCTTCCGAGTGATAGTGCTTTATACTACACCTACGAGAAACACACAATATTACACAAATTGAAAAATGGCGCCAAAATCACATGTTATTTTTTCAAAATAATGTTTGGGAAAAGCTAGTGGCCAGTATCATTTTGCGAACGAGGAGATAAAAACTTTTTGGCATTTTACATTTAGTTTACCGACATAGTCTTACCCAAAATATGATAAAAAAAGTACGTTAGTAATGGATTTTCATACACTTTTCCCTTCCGCTCAGCGCGTTTTCTTCCCGTACAATATATTTGTACAATAGTAATGACGTACATTCTGCCTCAAATTCGATAAAGTATTAAGGTACTTTCTAGTAGGTGTCGTATAAAAAAAACATTTATCGGGTCCTACAGCAACTTTGTTACACCCTTTACTTACAAAATTTGTAATGTAAGTAATACTGCATTTATTTATTTAATGGATAGAAAAATGCCACTTAGCCAATATTCATGTAGGTCAAACACTGTATGTGTTCGTCCTCGGTGATACTTATCGTCTTTATTTCAATAAAACAAAAAACATTTTAAACTGCTATTATGTTTTATGAATTATTATACACTGGTGGACTAAAAAATCGACTCAAAATCTGTTGACCGACTTTTGAAAAAAGAACTCAGTCTACAAAACTACTAAATAGAAAAAAACAAAAAACTAGAAAATCACCAAACTAAAATCAGAAAGAGTAAACACGCAGATTTTTAACTTTTGATTTAGTGTTTTTAGGGTTCCGTAGCCAAATGGCAAAAAACGGAACCCTTATGGATTCGTCATGTCTGTCTGTCTGTCCGTCCGTATGTCACAGCCAATTTTTTCCGAAACTATAAGAACTATACTGTTGAAACTTGGTAAGTAGATGTATTCTGTGAACCGCATTAAGATTTTCACACAAAAATAGAAAAAAAAAAACAATAAATTTTGGGGGTTCCCCATACTTACAAAAATGAAACCCGCAAATTACCTTTCATTCAATCAACTCAAATATAAAAAATATAGAGTTCAAGACATGTGTGATTATGAATTTATACGGAACCCTCGGTGCGCGAGTCCGACTCGCACTTGGCCGGTTTTTTTGCTAGGTAGTGTTATTTTTTCAAAAGTCGTGCCTTGAGTCGATATTTTTGTCCATGAGTATATTAAAACTACGATTCAGTTTTAGATGTACAGGGCGCCCAAAAAAAATCTACATTTTTATATATTGCATCTATACATATTACATGTTTTTGAAATTAAAAACATTCCTTTTTATCAGGGCCAATTCACCAAAATTTACTTCCAATCCCCCAAACAAAACAATAATGCCAATAAATTACAAAATATCTCCCAAAAAACCCCCGAAACAAGAGCAATATCTTCCAAACAATAAAATTCGGAAAAAGTTTAAATGGAACCAAAATCCCGCGGACCTATAAAACATAAAAATACCCTAATATATTATAGAAAATTCAAACTGTATAGATGATCCCATTATTACGGTGAAACGGGCAAGAGATATCCCTGTTTTGCATATAGAAAAGCAATTCTGGTTTTGGGGTTCCGCGGTTTTAGAATTAGTAGTAGACCGTTCAGATAAATTCATTACCCCTCAATAAATACGAAATTAATTCCGATTTTTGCATAGTGGTCATTCCACTTGTTTTACATCAAAAGGTCGCGGGTTCGATATCCGGCGGGGGTAATTTTGTAGGACTCGATTTGGTATATGGTAGGCTGGTAGTGCACTTTCTCAGCTCTACTGGGTTGATCTCACCTATTCTTGTCGTACCAACGTGTCAATCCTACATGAACTCAAGATCACTTAGAGGCTATCATCCATCTGCCTTCAGAGAATTCTTGAGTACTTCGGACATATTGCTAGGAAGAGCGGAGATAACCTCGAGAAACTAATGGTTACTGGCAAAATGGAAGGAAAGAGACCGCGGGGCCGCAGCCCGATGCGTTGGACTGATCAAATACGTACCACTCTCGTTACCAACCTCCACGATGCTCTGCACATTGCTGAAGACAGAATGAAATGGCCAAAGATCATCACCGAGAAAGTGTTACCAAAGGGAGGTCACGACCCTCATCACTGAGGAATACGACGCAAGGAGGAGTCTTGTCAAGCATTCACATGTAAGACAGCCAGCTCACCGTTGCGCTAGGTAAGCTTGCTTTCTAATCATTACCATCAATACATGTCGTAAGTAAAATATATTTTTTGTCATCCCGTTACTACAATAATTTTCAAAAAATTGATCATTCGATTTGCCCACCTTGTATACTTCGTCAACATGGTTTGCCCTCCCAATGTATTATACAGGGTGTAAGGGACAGGTTTCCGAAAACTTTAAGGGCTTGCTCTAAAAATAATCAGCTATTCCATACAAACTGTCCAATCAAGTTTATAATTTTGTATGGAGAAGCCGATTTTTTTTCGTTTCCTGAAAAAAAATCTTGTGGAAAGTTGTTCAGTTTCGTCTACTGAGCAAGCCCTTAAAGTTTTCGGAAACCTGTCCCTTACACCCTGTATAATTATACATTCCTCAATCAAAGTGATTCAGTGTCATGAGTCAGTCTAAAATTTGTCTTCTAAAAACGCCCCCCTGATTGTACAATAAACTTCGACTAAAGAAGATATACCTACGCTACCTACTGACCCCTTCACTATTTTGAACGATCCGCCCTTTGCCATGTCCGGCCTCGGTTATGAAAAACGATAGAAAAAGACAAAAGTGCAGTGGACTGGTAGCAAGATTTAATGGTGCGAAACTTCGCCGGTCGCGTCGGCGTCGGCGGCGGTGGCGGCTCGCGGTTTGTTTGAACGAATTTATGTGTGCCCACGATCGGGTTTTGAGCTTTTTTGTTCTTACTAAAACTTGGTGCCGTGACCAGGATGTATGTAGGTTTTACATTAATGAGTGATAGATTAGTTATTTTAAAATTTTGTTTTCAAGAATGATAAGGGAATACTTATATCAAGATGTATTGTAAGTGGTATAGTATATTCTCGTAACAATTTCTAAGATTTTTTTCCACATGAATTATATCAAAAGCAATGTTATGCGTATCTTAAGAAGTCTATCATATATTTTTTAAAACATAGTTTTTTTTTTATTTCTGTCTTTTTTTTTAATTATTAAAATTACTACATTACGGCTACGACGGAGCCGTAGCAAGCTACGCCTGTACCAGAATCGAGCCTTCTAGATTCACAGGTTCGATTCCCACGTGGCAAATATTCTTATGCAAAAAAGTACAATAGTTTGAGAACAGACAACTGTATGACATGTGATTTTTAAAAAGTGCTGTGTTATTTCAAAAAAATGCTGTGTTATTTTATTATCTTACACGCATTCGACAGTTCATTCACAGGGTGTAAAAGTACAATAGTTTAAGAACAGACGACTGTATGATATCCGACTTTAAAAAATGCTGTGTTATCCTACACGCATTTCGGCAGTTCATTCACAGGATGTAAAAATACTCAATACTTTATTGATGTACAATAGTTTAAGAACAGACGACTGTATGACATCTGACTTTAAAAAATGCTGTGTTATCCTACACGCATTTCGGCAGTTCATTCACAGGATGTAAAAATACTCAATACTTTATTGATGTACAATAGTTTAAGAACAGACGACTGTATGACATCCGACTTTAAAAAATGCTGTGTTATCCTACACGCATTTCGGCAGTTCATTCACAGGGTGTAAAAGTACTCAATACTTTATTGATGTACAATAGTTTAAGAACAGACGACTGTATGACATCCGACTTTAAAAAATGCTGTGTTATCCTACACGCATTTGGACAGTTCATTCACAGGGTGTTTGCAAAACAACCGATACCGGCATTATCGCGCCGGACCAACGATCACTTCGTCCACATGCCAACGCTTCGCATTCTCGCGGTTTTTTTACGGTCGTGTCCGGTTAGGGTTCCGTGGGTTCACAGCAAAATTTTGGGTTTCTGAAATTTCAACAGAATGTTTTGAAATTTTAAAGCTTACGTATGTCTACTTTAAATATGTGTATAAAAACCTTATTTTAATATGACATTTGAAATGATGAAGGTTTTTTTATATGCGACAGTTGGAAAAATGGCATGTTAATATTGACTGTACAAAAATAAATTATGTCAAATATTATCCATTAAATAATATTCCTTTTAAAGAAACACCTAGTCGTTTGATATTTTATTCCATTTTTATTTTAATTATCACACATCAATCAATTAATCAATTAAATTCATTCATTCATTCATTATTATAATTTCATCAATTATTTATCAATCACAAAATTAGTTTCCCAAAGACTATGATGGATGTCACATGCGAGTAATAAACAGAATTTTAGAACAAAATATCGTTTCTGAATATTGATAAAAAACAGATAAACTGACTATGATTATGATTAGTTAGTGATTAGTCAAATACCGGCTTACAAAAGTAGATTGTTATCGGTCAGCGCCGTGCAAATGCACTGAAGTTATCTTCCCAAAAAACTGTTGAAATTTTTTTTATGCATTCATATTATTATCTTATACAATAAAAGAACCAAAATTCCGTGTTTCACTCAAAACAGGGTACAACGGAAACACTACGGAACCATATTTCACCGCGCCAACGCGCACTTATCAGATTTTTTCCTTTCCTTTTTCCCACAGCGGTGTCCGCGGTCGAAACTGTTTAATGATTTGAAAAACGTGTTCTATCAGCCTTTGCGGAAACAACTGAAAAAAGCCGACAGGAAAGGGTTCTGTAGGCAAATATACACTGCCCGACAACCGATTTGCTTGCGTTATCCTATTCTCCTAACCGATTTGACCCCTATAGGCTCCCGCAGAGAGTTCAATGAATTCTTTTTCGACAGAAAATGTTTTTTTTTTTTGGAAGTATTGAAGCAGATCTCATCGGCAATTTATAATATTTTGTCTGTGGCGAAATTTACGGTTATTTGAACGGCACAATGGCGGATTGCGATCGGTGGGTGCCGTTAATTTTCCCGCCAAAATAAATGAGCCTGACGAGTGTGGGACAACGTGATAATTGTATGGGAGTGATAAGCGATATGCTTTATGGGGTATCGGTGATTTTTTTTGATACCGACTTTTGCTGACATTTGCTGATGAGTATCACTACGACAACATATATATTTTTTTTACAGTTGAAAAACTTTTCGAGACAACTCTATTTTTATTTTAATACTCACTCAATTCAATACAAAGATACAATAAGTCCAAAAGAAATATAAAAATAATTTGCAAGTTTAAAATAAAACGTCACCTGAAAATCGTACCTATTCACAATTTACATGTCGTTCAAACAAATAATAAAAAATGCGTTTCACCTAGATATAATATTTGTTTACAAATTACGAGTAATAGCCGTTAATGCAATAAATAAAAAAGGTTGACGCGGAAACCAAGCTATCACAGTACCAAAGTCAATACTGGTGGTAATTTACGATACGTTTGCTTGTTCCGGTTAAAAATAATAAAAAATATATTATATCGCCAGGCAAAAGGTGGACTTAGCATCTCTGACCAAGTGAGCCACATTAATTTTATTTTTATTGTGTTCCACATTTGCAATATAAGACTTTTTGTAAAAGTAAATATAAGAGTTTTTGTTTCATAGAAAATAGCCTATATAAAACAACTAGTGTTTAATTAAAGTAAAACTATTCTATTAAAAAAGAAGTAATGGTTAAAAATTAGTACTGAAGGGGTATCTTTAAGAAGCACTGAAAAATGAAAACTTTGAAATATCTACTTCTAAAAAGGAATCTTGTGCGGATGTCTACAATAAGACTGTTGTTTGAAAATTTTACAAAACATTAGAAAACTCTCAATTAACTGGCAAAGCATTGATAATACTTATAATACTTTCCCTTATATAAACTAACTAAAGTTGCAAGTAAAAAGGTCGCACTAACTGCATATTTTGCTTATGTTGATTCTGTTATCAGATATGGGTTAATAATTTGGGGGAATAGCACCGATATAAACAAAGTTTTTATCTCCCTAAAAAAGTGTATTAGAGCAATTTGCGGGATTGCTCCTGATGTCTCTTGTAAACCATTCTTTAAGGCCCTAAACATACTTCTTTTGCCATGCCTGTATATCCTAGAAGCCTCCAAATTTGTAAAGGTAAATCTTAACAAATATTATATCCAAGGCAAAAACACAGAAGGTAGAAATAGAAGATACCCTGAAATATTAATTCACGAAGAAATTCCTAAATCGAAAAGATTTCAGAGCAACTGCTTTTGGATGTGCAAAATTGTCTATAACAAGATACCACAACATATTAAAGATCTTCCCTTCAACAAGTTCAAAATAGCATTGAACAGGTGGCTTCTTCAGCACTTATTTTACTCTATCAAAGAATTCCTGGAGTACAAAAGTTGAGTTTTTTTTGTGGCTTTGTGTGGTTTGGCGATGTTTGTGTCTATATTTTAAGATTTATGTTCCAAATGTTTGCATGCTAAAAAATCTTAGCTGAATTGGCGATCACATTGTTAATTTAAGACCATTAATGTACCCATTTCAAAGGCAAATAAATGTTTTATCTTATCTATCTATAGTTGATAGATATTTAAAATGCTCACATCTGAAAAATTCAAAAGGAAAAAAACATTTGAGTCACGTTTTATAAAAATCTACCGAATATAATACTGTAACTGTACCTAAAAATCGTCAGTGCGGCAGCAAAAAATCGCTGAACAAGGGTCACGTCGATCGCTGTGACCGTTTTTAATTAAACAAACCGAATATAATATACGGAGGCTATTTTATATGTGCACAGTTGATGTAAAGTGTGGGTTGGATTCGTTACGTTGTAGCAAAGTTGCAGTGGTACTACCGGTTTCGGAATCCTGACTGTAGAAGATTTGCAATAACACGACTGATTATTTATTGACGAGTCACATCGAGACATACCATCGCAGACAGGCAGACGCATAGATAATGTAGAATACGCAGACAGTGATACCCGTGCTTAATTTAAAACTATTACTATGTATTTAACACCATAGATGATACCATCTTATAACACCGACGACAAAGACGACTGCCATTAATATGAAGCTGATGCGTCAAGAAGCATCTGTCTGTTTGTGGAAGCGTATCTCCCAAATGGTTAGTATGATTTGAATGCGATTTCGTATACCTGAAAGCAGGATTTATGGCAGTGATTTTTTGTTATTTCGATGAAAATTATTTCAGTGGTTTTTGAGTTATTCAAGTTACCGTCGTGGGCGGTAAAGTATTAAATTTTGAGATTATCACATCTTCCGATCAAAACTTCCGACACTGAGCCTCGCAACCTCCACAAATCTAGGCTTAGCTTCTGTCTGTGCAGTAAGAGACCTCACTTTCAAGAGACATTAAAAGAGATCCATGCCCCAGCAGTGGGGACGATATGGGTAAGAAACAATTTTGGTGACTACTGAGCTAACGTTGTTTTAGTTCATGCTGATTTATATTTCATCGAGCTCATTATCGTTGTTGCTGATAACAGCTTACGCACTTTTCCGATAACATTATATTCATATAACATTCATGAGCGAACTGAAATAAATAATGAATCAAAGAAATAAACCCGCACCCGTAAGGACTTTTCAGCCCTTCCCTACTACTCAAGAATGACATCAACAACGAAATTCTATATAAATACGCAGCTGAATATAGAAATTATTATTATTATTAAATATTATTACTTACGTGACTTCTAATCGAGTTCTCTTAGTATCACAATAGTACTGCTACTCCTAATAAGGGGTTGCATGAATAGAAAAATAGGATAGAATTATTAATTTATTCTATTTTTGCTTGTGACGTTTAATATGCATGCGGGATGGAGTCGCGGGTTCGATTCCCGAGTGGGTCCCGGGGGTAACGTGTGGGTTCAATGGTTCCCGCTATTGTTACTATGGGGGTGATTAGGGGGACTGCGTTATAAATAAAATATGTAAAATGAAAAGTTTGTTTGTTTTAAAATGTGATAAAGATTAATTGGATGAAAGATACTAAACGTTACATTTATGATCTGGAATAACCAGCTGTCTAATAAGAAACTTAAGAAAAAGAAGAAAATTAAAATATTTTATTCGAATTACGTAGCAGTGTACACTTTTCGAACGTCATTCTTTTATCTACCTAATACGAGATTCCTACCACTCGAAAACTCGTATACCCACCGTTTCGGGAAGTATTTGCGGAGTGAGAAGAAATGGCGGGCCCTAAAGAAACTCCCTCCAACACATTTTTAAAAACAGTCTTATATTCTATTACATCTTAATGCTAGATCAATAAATGAATTATACAATGTCATGACTGTAAATAAAATATGAAAAAATAAGAATAAAGAAAGAAAGGATTCAAAAGAGATAAAAGTAAAAGAGATACCTAATCAGTATTTCTGCCCGACTTTTCTTGAAGGTAAGCAATCCTTTTCGAGTATACATATGTGTGTTTATTTATTTGTTTTTAAAGCCTATAGCCTCCACGGTGTGACAGATTTTGTAGTGTAAGGTGTAGTTACATTTCGTAGAAGTCTCACTTATTTATTCAACTATTTCATAAGTACTCTTTATTGATAAATATAGCAGTTGAATGAAAAGTATACTCGTGGACAAAAAAATCGACTCAAAGTTTCATGCACGACTTTTGGAAAATTAACTCAATCTAGCAAAATAAAACTAAACCAAAAGTTCAAAAACTGTGTGTTTACTGTTTAAGATTTTAGTTTGATGGTTTTCTAGTTTTTTGCTTTTAGTGTTTAGCAGTTTTGTAGACTGAGTTATTTTTTCAAAAGTAGAGCAACAAATCTTGAGTCAATTTTTTAGTCCACCAGTGAAGATAAACAGATTAACCAATTTCACTTTATAAATATTTAAAATGACAGAGTATTTTGTCCCAATTTGTTTCGTGTATACAGTATTCACTTCATTAAAAATTTACATTGTAAAAGTCTGTCGTTAAAAGTTCTACTCTTTTCGGAAATATCAATCACTAAAAAACATCAACATGACAAAGTGTAACCTACGACAAGGCGGTATGAGCAAGAAGCCTTAGCCTAAGCATCCCTAGATACTCGTATGAAAAAATGACAAATTTTTAACGCGATATTTGAATAAATGTGTCCGGGGTGTGTTTTTAACCAAAGCAAAACAAAACAGGAAAAATAAAATTTCTAAACTCCAAAGTCTTGTCAAAAACACAAGTCGCAAAACGAATTCAGTCGAACGTGTTCGTTTGAATATGAGAACAGGCTTTGAAATTGACTGACTCCGAATGGCGCAACTTTTCACCAGGTATACGTACGTTCTGTTTCATAGGGACTGGCGTCATTGGACGTCGAACAAGAAAGTATGGAAGCATCCTGAAATGTATCAGTTTTTTTTTTCATTTAATTTAATGACAATAACTGCACGTAAAAGTAGTTCTAAGATAGGTATAACAGTATCAATGCAATTCACTACAGGTGGTGTAGTCATCGTTAACACTCCATATCGTCCCCACTGCAGGGGCACGGGTCTCTTCCCATACCTCGGGAAGGTTTGGCCATACTCCACTATTGAGTATTCTGTGACACGGGGGCCAAGTCCGGATTGGTGGAGGTTGTGGGGCTAGTGGCCAACCCCAGAGTCAAAAATTTTCAAGCCCCCTATAAGTCCTCTGATATGTCTTACTTAACGACTGCCATCTTGCGATAGCAGCCGGCACCAACGGCTTAACGTGCCCTGCGAAGCACGGAAACGGGCGAGATAAATGTACTTAGTCATAATAATACGATATCAACATAAAAACCATTGTCTGGACTCTAGATGTACAACAAGTTAGAAGCAAAAAACGAAATAGGCCAATTTAATAGTATTGATGAGTTATTGGGTATGGAGATAAGATTAGGCAGTTCCCCATTGCGTTGGGGAATCTTGGTGAACCCGGCTCCATATTTCGGCATCATCATCACTTGCCATCAGGCGAAATGATGTCAAGGACTTACTAATTACGGATTGAAATAATCAACATTTTACACAGTAACTTACAAAGCAGATAGCCCGTTTGTAAAACGGCTAAAACATTCAGGCTACGACATGTCCACTTCGTTACCACACACGCACACACACATACACGTTAAGTTTTCTTTTATTTTCGTTACGTAACGTAAAACCTTCTGTCATTTTAAATTTTTTTTTTATTGTATCTGTGTTGTAAGGCGTGCAATACCGATATTGGAATGTAGGCATTACCGGTAATGCATAATCATAATCATTTTATTGGTAAAGGAATTTTACACGTCACTTTACAATTGGAGTAAGTACATCTAAATGTCAAAATTATCAAAAGAAATAAAATTAAAAATACAATGAAATAATTAAAAAAATGTCACAATAATGCCTCTTTCCGCCATCGTTCTACGCGACAACATATTCATCCCCATCACATAGATGGTTGGCAGTCCACAACTGTGCGTTTCACTAGAAACTTTCTGCCTCGCACAACCAAACTGTGGAATGAATTGTCGCCTGCGGTATTTCCGGACCGATACGACATTCAAACCTTCAAGAAAAGCGTGTACTCCCAAATCAAAGGCCGGCAACGCACTTGTGACTCCTCTGGTGTTGCGGGTGTCTATGGGCGGCGGTAATCGCTTACCATCAGGTGATCCGTCCGCTCGTTTGCCACCTCTGCCATAAAAAAATAATAATAATAATAATAATAATAAAAAAAAAATAACATACATTCCATTACCGGTATTGCCCTACTGTGTTGGTAACGTCACATCCAGAGTAGTATCTTTATCTCCTTGACCAACACCTTGAATAATTAACAAGACGCCGAAGCCAAGCGCCAGTTTTTCCTTTTAAATCGCTGATCCGGGATACGGTGATCAATATTGTATCACTTCGGCCATCTCCGGCTTCGTTCGGTAGCGCTCGGCTCTCCCGAGCGGCTATTCGATTGAATTACTTATACCGTTGTGATTGAGTCATTATTTGTTTAGTTCGTTAGGCGAGGTGTTGATTATCGCGGAATAAGTGATGGTATTCATTTGGTATACCTTGATTAGGTGATTTGGGGGCAGTGGCGCGACTGTTTTCGGGAGTATGTTTGTTTTTGTTTACATATATTTATTTTTATGGCTTTGTTCGGCAGGCCAAAAGTAGACTGGGGTACTGATGATGCAGTTTGTTTTTTTTTTTTTTTTTTTACCCTCAATTGGTAAGCCAGTTATTCTGAAGCATTTACAAAAAAAAAAAAAAAAAAAACTTTTGTGAAAGCGAAAAAAGATCGAAATTTTCTTTATTTCCAGTGACAAGATTTCTTTTAGACTCATGCTTTTTATTTGATATGATAATAAATTTTATGTCATTTAATTTCATGATCTCGGCGACACAAGCCTAGCTTTGAATCAATTTGCTGGTATCATGCGTTTCTTTTCATGAATAATAAATAAAATCTCTTTTTTCAAAAATATAACAGTATACTTGACTAATAGTATAAGCCTTCCCAATATGAGTACGAACTGTAAACGATTTATTCGTGACATGTATTTTTTTTTATTAACACATTGAATGCCAATCCCGCTCCGGGGAAGGGAAGGGATACCGCGACGGGAGGCCGACCCCGCACAGTGTGACGAAAATGGTGTTTTTTTGGACATTGTCTGATATCTCCGAAAGTAGTAGAGATATTAATACGGTTTTTTTTTCGCAGCTTGTTAAAGAGTTGAGCTATATAATTGTGTCATATTTAATTATATTATCATAACTGGTATTATAGAAAAAAAAAGTTTGTTGGTAATTTTGATATTTATTAAGTAAACAGATTCATTTATTAATTTTAATTTTTAAGAAAATACATAAAATCCTACATTATTTCATTTACTTAATAATCTTATGTTAAACTATTATTTTAAACATGCAATTTATAGATATGATAAACCATTTTAGTACTTATACTATTCATAAAATAAATTTATTTATACATAATAAAACAGTGTTATTTACGACAAGTAGATTAGTAAATTATAAACATTCACTGCTTTCTACGTCTTCTGAATACTTAGACCTAAATGTCTTTTCTGATGACTTCGAATTACGCCATCTAGAAGTCAAATTTTTACAGAAATTTTGAAGAGAATTTTGTAGAGCTTCTTTCGTAGCTTTATTGCATGTAATACACAAAAGATCCAAAATGTTTACTGTTAAAATCAGATACTCGTTAACAGGCAAAAGTTTTTCCCTTAGTAAATTGAATAAATCACCGTTAGTTTTAATGATATCCATTGTTTCTTGCACTTAATAAACTTCTTCAATGAACGGAGCACTGCAACTATTGCAAGAACGTTTGATCGAATGGTTCTCTTCGGAAGAAGTTATCTTTTATTTGAAAATATTATCAGTAAGTACTTAAACTATGGTAAACCACATTAATTTGTATCATTATTATTATTATCGACTATTCTGTTTATCTGACCTATATTCAACATAATAAGCTGTGGTTACCTATACTGATTATTATTTGTCCTATCATCATTCACAACATTTTCGTCAAAACCACAAATACAGGGTGTGGTTTTGAAAAACGACGAGCGCTTAAAGGGTCATGTACTCATGTATACGAACAACTTTTACTATGGGACCAACTTCGAAATCGCGAAAAAAATCGGCGGTTCCATACAATTCGGTCGTTTGAAATTTGATTTTTCTATGGAACAGTTGATTTCCTTCGCAATAGTAGTCCCATAGTGAAAGTTGTTCTTATATAGGAGTACATTGACCCCTTAAGCGCTCGTCGTTTTTTAAAACCACATCTTGTATATATATTTTGAGTTCTGTGATTGAAAATCATCATTATTCGTTGGACGCGTAAACGACTTCCTTCAGGAAAAAAATCATAACTCTCGCATCCGACAATATCCGACAATGTAATATACCTTGTTTTAAAGACGAATAATTATTTTATTTAGCGCACTATGTCTCATATTGATCCACGTTAAACTTTTTACTTTATGAATGATCAAATTGTTAATTTACCTTTAATCGGACTATTGTGTATTAAAACAGTTGTATAGAAAACGGTGATGAGTTACAACTATGGAACTTTTATTTATAGAGTATTTAATAAATGCTCATTTGTATAAAATAAACACAGTATTAATAAATGTGCAGCGTTTATTACAGTAAGCTTTCAAAGCTTGGGCTAATTTTTAAGTGTGAAATACGTACGCGTTAGGATATCACTTTGAAGCCTTAAAAAAACATGTTAGAATATAGATAGAAAAAAATATATAACAGTACAATATACCCCAAGGCCTGAATTATCAAAAGATATAATTAAAGATTATTAAAGCTAAAAGTGTGTATTTTGGCCAATGTCAAAATTTTTCTTCTGGTCGTCATACTGTGCCCCGCCCCAGAGCGGGCTTGGTGCTAGCCAAATTCTAAAGTCGGCTCCCGCGTGAAGTAACCAGAGTACAGAGCGGCAGTCAAAGTGTTAAACTGAACGATGCCTTTTCGGTAGTGTTTGAAAAAAGCGGCCAAGTGCGAGTCCGACTCGCCCATGAAGGGTTCCGTAGCAGCAAGTAACATAATATAAAAGTTCTTGTAGTTCGTTGTAGGTAAATTGCGGTTTACGATTTATGACGTATTAAAAAAAAACTACTGACTAGATCTCGTTCAAACCAATTTTCGGTGGAAGTTTTCATAGTAATGTACATCATATATTTTTTTTAGTTTTATCATTCTCTTTTTTTAGAAGTTACAGGGGAGGGGTGACACACATTTTATCGCTTTGGAAGTGTCTCTCGTGCAAACTATTCAGTTTAAAAAAAAATGATATTAGAAACCTCAATATCATTTTTAAAGACCTATCCATAGATACCCCACAGGTATGGGTTTGATGAAAAAATTTTTTTTGAGTTTCAGTTCTAAGTATGGGGAACCCCCAAAATTTATTGTTTTTTTTTCTATTTTTGTGCGAAAATCTTAATGCGGTTCACATAATACATCTACTTACCAAGTTTCAATAGTATAGTTCTTATAGTTTCGGAAAAAAAGTGGCTGTGACATACGGACAGACAGACAGACAGACAGACAGACATGACGAATCCATAAGGGTTCCGTTTTTTGCCATTTGGCTACGGAACCCTAAAAATGAAGTGTGTATGAGGATTTTTTTAGTACTTTTTTCATCATATCAACGTGGCAAGTTACGCGGAGTAAAGTTCCACGTGGACCTACTAACCAGAGGTCTCGGCTTGAAATCCTGGTTTAATGTACATTACATACTAACTGCTTTAACGGCGAAGGAAAACATCGTGAGGAAACCCGCATCTGAATACTAGATAAGTATGAAGGTCGCGTTGGGGATAGACGGTTAATCCTGTAGTCGATTGCTAGTCATTTGAGTTACTTTTTATCAAATGTCAAAAACGGCATTTTGTTCTAAAAATGTTTGAAATTTTGTACGATGACGTCATGGTTCAAAGTAGTAGTTTGCATACTAATAAGGAAATTCTTATAAATTAAAAATTGAAAATGTAATGAAAATTAAAATGATTAAGGTTTTCAACAATTTCAATTAATTTTTAGTCAGTAATATTTATTAGTAATATTAGTATATATTTATATTTCATGCTGTCAACTCCCGGATTGAAGAAGAAAAAGAAGAAGAAGCAATCCAATCGGCTATTGGCGAAGACGCAAGACATTTTTCCCGCCAACCGCCCGTTGCTCCGTAAATTAAAATGTGAATAATTAACACTCGGGTCGGTGGAGTTTAGGTGCAGTTTGTCAGAATCGCAAAATGTACCTTGGTCGCTCTTAAGTCTGAATTCTGACTGGAGAACGTATATCCTGCCTGAGGTTTAAAAACAATA
Organism: Coleophora deauratella; assembly: GCA_958295455.1. Lineage (NCBI taxonomy): Eukaryota > Metazoa > Arthropoda > Insecta > Lepidoptera > Coleophoridae > Coleophora > Coleophora deauratella. The sequence continues at coordinate 1,931,031 of OY282409.1, read as the reverse complement.
AAATGTAAATAATACACATACAAATATGTAAAAATATTAATAAGTAAAAGATAGGAAGAGTCAACAATAAAATCTGGAAGGAAAATTAAGAATTATTTCACAGTCAAACTTAACTGTGAAATGTTTAAATTCACAAATCGATAACTGTGAAATTATGCAACCTACATATTATTTCAATTCATCGGTCAATTCTATTGTTGCATCTATTATTGCAGTATGCAAGCTTCAAACCATTTCGATTACAGAATTCCTTGTGTTACGCTTTTTATCTTACAATGTGTCCAGACATGTTCTTACAATGTTCCAGGCGACTCTATCTGGACAATATTAGTCCACTGTTGCATAACGAAGCTTCAAACCGTTTTCACTAAAAAATTCCTTGTGTCAAGCTTTTATCTTGCAATATGTCCAGACCTCTTCTTACAATATTCCGGGCAACTTCATCTATCTCTTTTAGTTTTCCAAGCACCTAATTAAGACGTATTGAATTTATGAGATTGTCATTTTGGGAAATAGTCCATCTGCAACTATTGGTGTTGTCAGTGGGTGGTTGAGGGTGGCAGTCGGGAGACGCCCAGATGTATTAGTTTAAGCTGCGCCTGTCCCGGGATGCAGGGTCATCCAGTTCATGGTTCGAAAGGTAAAGAAAGCGGATGGGTTTAGTTGAGGACTAGATGATAATTAGTTACGTAGCGGTTCTATGTTTAGGTAAGTGCAAGTATTTTTTTCCTGACACTGAATTTTATCACGGCGTTGACCACTAACATTACAACCTCCACAAAAGCGGACTTGACCCCCGTTTGTGGAGTGTGTCATAAGCTTCCCAAGAAATTGGGAAAGGACCCGTGCCCCAGCACTGGGGAGATATTTTTTGTTAACCGCCTTTAGGCATTGCGTCTTAAAGCTCAAGAATTAGCTTTAGCCAAGCACACTGATATCAATTGTGGTGTTAAAGATGGCCATAGGCAGCGGTTTCCACTTTCTATTAGATGGGCTATCAGCCTCTCAGACTTTTGCAACAGCTAATTTAAAAGCCAGACTGTTTACAGTAATATATCCTATGATGATTGATGACAATCAGGGGGTTAAGATGAATCTAACGATATTTTGTTCACCATTATCTACAAACCCGTTTAAGCGCAAGTTAAAGAAACAGACATAAACATTGGAAAAACACAACACTTCTTCTAGGGCAGTCGGATAAACGATAATCTGATAAGTAGCTGCTAAAAGCCTAAAGCCTAATCCAAGTCAAGATTTAAAAGCAACTCAAAGAAGACACTGCCTCCATCGTCCAACAATATGTACGATACATACATACATTCTACGTTCAGAACCAGGCGATGTCATTTTGTGGCTTAACCTACCGTTATCTTATGTGTAGCTATAAATATCTTGTTAGAACATTTCTGTTTGAGACACGCTAAATCTTGGTAGCAATTCTTGTATCGGATTGCCCTCTTGCTGCATATCAGAAGGTCATGGCACAGAATAGACACAGAAGATCCACTCAATACAAACCACTAAAATCGTAAGCATATACATGCTTATAGAAATGTAGAAAAGTATCACAATAGTATCGTGACCTTGCCTACAACGACCGTATACGTCTATAAGCATGTATATGCTTAGGATTTTAGTGAGCGTATTGAGCAGACCTTCTGTATCTGTGTATTTTGTGGTCATGGGTTCGATTCCCTAAGACCCGGTTTGTTAGGTGGTAAGACATTTTCTGAATTAGCTAAGGAGCTTGGATGCCAGCCACTGGCAGGGCTAAAAACGACATATTATTATCTAAGTCTTGCCGCTAAACATCAATGTTAACAGCATTGTGGTGTTCGGTATGGTGCTAAGAGTTAGTTTCCCATTACGTTAGGAATCTTGGTAAGCCCGCTTCCATCTTCGGCTTCATCATCACTTACTGTAAGGTGAGATGATGCCAAAGCCCTACCAATTCTGGATAAAAAACGAGTTATTGGTAAAACTACGGAATCTCATTATAGGAAATTAATCTTATCACTATTTAAATAGTATGTATTTGTTAGTGCATCTACTGTACATGAGTCTACTAAGGCTGGACACCTTGGGGACGTCGCTCCTGTTATTTTCTTCTTCTTACATAAAATACGTACAAATTATAATTCATTTAATTTGTAACTATTGCACTATGTTTTCCGCATAAACATAGTTTTTTGGTCCTTCGAGCCGGTCCTGTCATTCAAATCATCATAACATTCACTTGAATATAAAATACGAGCTAAGATGGATGCCACATACATACCCGCTCACGTTACTAAACAGAACAGCTCCACAATGACCTTTACATTATTCAAAAGAACACTAAACATCCAAACGCCACCCTAAACATTAGATATGAGTTTCATATCCAACGTTTTGCATACGCGAAACCCCATTATGCACCTCTCTTTTCATCATAGCGAAAAAGAGAAGGAAAGAAAAGGCACCCCGTTCGATTCGAATGAGAGTAATGATCAGAATACGTATGGATGATTGCCATTTAAATAATTCAAGCGTGCATCCCGTCCTGTCTTTTGGCCAGGTTAACTTTGCTGTCCAAACAAATTCTCTCTCTCTCTTAACTTGAGGTCGTAAGAGCTAGATTGGTTTTGCTGGAAGGCAGGATGTAAGTTGGTGATTCCATATGGAGTTTTTACAGTCTCTTACGCGGTGTGTCGATTCGGATCCGACCCCTGTTTGGGTGATGAGGCAAAAACAATGACAGTAACATTGTAGGGTCACCATAGTTTATGAATATGGTTGGACGGTGACCTTAGTCATACTCGTATGCATCTTGAAAGAAGCTTAATGATTATCTAATGACATCTCCTACGAAAAATCTATCAAACCCCTTTAATGTAAAGGTGGTAACAGTGAAATGGACAAACATACGTTACTTTTACCTGACGGATCTTATAAGCCCAAACACGTTTATTGCTGAACAAAGGCCTCCCCCAAAGATTTCCACAATGACCGGTCTGTGCTGTCTATATCCAGCGGCTTCCCGCTGCCTTCAATAGGTTATCGGCCCACCGAGTAAGGTCCGCGTCCACCACGTCTACCGGTGCACGGTCACCACTCGAGAACATTCCTGACAAATGACAGTAGCAGCAGATAGTAAAAAAAGAAATACATATATTGAAATGAAAAAAAAAATGCTAGACAGATTTCCCCAAAACCATAGTCACCCTATCGCTCGTAAAGCTGAAATGACAAGAACCAGAGTAAGGACAGCTAATAACCAGTCTGTGTCAATCATCCTTACACAGGGTGATACATAGCATCATTATACAGCATGTGGTAGAATGGTCCTTTTTGAATCACTAATGGTTTGCTCTGTACTGGTATCTACATCGAGATTGAGTTGGAATGACCAGGGGTTGGGTGCAAATATGGATGAATCTTATTCGAAAGAGGAATAGTTAATGGTATAATTCAATTCTGTAAAGATGTACGTAGAAAAACATATGTTCAAATACATAAAGCGCACAGTACGTATGTGAATGTGGTGACTGACTCGGTGGCTAAGTGGTTAGCGATCCTGACCTCTGATCCAAAAGTCGTGGGTTCGATCCACACACAGGAAAAACTTTTCTGTGATGAGCAGAATTGTTTGCTCTGAGTCTGGGTGTATAATATTTATATAAGTATGTATTTAAATTTATATGTGTATGTATATCAGTCTCTGGTTCCCAAGATACAGGGAATCCTAGTTTGGGGCCAGATGACCGTGTGTGATTTGTCCCAGATATTATTATTATTAATGTCCTAAATGTGATAATTGGTGCTTATTAAGGTGCATTCAAAGATTTTACTTCCCGCAAAACGTTTTAAAGGCATTTTATTATATTTTTCACGTATGTGTACTGTTTATATTTTCCTCTTTTAAGTTGTGCAATAAAATGTTTCATCTGTATAAAAAAAAAACTGTATAAAAAATAAACGAACACATCGATCAATCTAATTTAACAAGGTAAGAAGAATAACTAACTAATCGAGTAAGTTGATTGGTAGCGGCGAGATCAGAGAGATCAAACGTACTGTCATCTTTATCGATGTACCCAATTTGGATGGGGCTGATCACCTGTGGAGTCTAGTGATGGGAAATTTAAGTCAGAAAGGAAAAAAAGAATTGATGTATGAATTGGGAGACGGTCTACTTTGGCAAAAGAACTACCTTTTCCCAATTCATACATCGAATTATTTTTTCCTTTCTGAATTTTAGTTTCTCATCACTAGACTCCACAGGTGAGTTGTAAGTAGGTAATAACAATTACAAAGGATACGATACGACATTCAAACCTTCAAGAAAAGAGCGTACTCCCAAATCAAAGGCCGGCAACGCACTTGTGACTCCTCTGGTGTTGCGGGTGTCTATGGGCGGCGGTAATCGCTTACCATCAGGTGATCCGTCTGCTCGTTTGCCACCTCTGACATAAAAAAAAAGGTCGTTAAAAGCTGGCAAAAATACAAGAAAGCAATATAAAGAAAGATATCGAAGAAATAATATCACGGTTTGTTAGCAGTGGACATTATCATGCAAGGACCGAATTGGTGGTCAACTCTGCTTGGTCTACACCTGCCGCCAAGCAACTCGCTGTACTCCGGCGAAATAGCCAGCGTAGTTACCGGCATAAGATAGATAGATAGATAAGTCGTTTATTTGTTACTATAAACACACATATCAAGTATTACATCAGTACACACAATAAAATAAAAATAAATACAAACAATACTTAAAAATATGTGTGTGTTGCAGTAGTACAAAAGGGCCGTGACTCAGTGTGTGAATTGCTCTTTCGAGCAATACACTGGTATTCTGCCACAACCCGAGGACTGATACGATCTACTTCAGCCTTCAAGCAAAGCGCTTATAACTCTATGGGTAAAAGATGCGGTAGCCACTTTCGAATGGCGACCGCGCACCGGAAGGCGCAGTGTGGGCAGGCCTCCGACTCGGTGGACCGACGACCTGGTAAAGGTTGCAGGAAGCCGCGGGATGCGAGCCGCCCAGAACCGGTCGGTGTGGAAATCCTTGGGGGAGGCCTTTGTCCAGCAGTGGACGTCCTTCGGCTGATAGATAGCCACTTTCTACAGGTGGGCCGTCAGCCTTTTCCCATCTTACGCACAAGTGAAGAACGTTACTCTTAGAATTTTAACCGCCTCCGTAGTCTAGTGGCTAGCCCATTCGCTTCACATCAGGAGGTCGCGGGTTCGATTCCCGGCGGGGTCCAACTTTGTAGGATTCTGTTTGGTTGGTGGTAGGGTATTTTCTGAGCCCGCCTGGTTAGCAACCACCATCTTATCTAAGTCTTGCCGCCAAACATCAATGTTTAATAGCATTGATGTGTTCCGGCATGAAGATAAGATAGCCAGTTCTCCATTGCGTTGAGGAATCTTGGTAAGCCCGCTTCCGTCTTCGGCATCATCATCACTTACCATCAGGTGAGATGATGCCAAGGGGTACCAATTGAGGGTAAAAAAAAAACATTGACTTTTCTTTGCCTACACATGCGGGACACCACTAGTGCAAAAGTACACACCATCGAACACCTAACCTCCATGGCGGGAGGTAGCGGGTTCATTAAGGGGTCGGAGGGTTCGCCTTATCCAATATTTATTAACTTATTTCAAAGAAAATCGTATAATTAACACCATCGCCACCCCTATAGGCACTACCCGCGTTCGTTTGTGTCGGTCAAAGATTATAAAAGTAATGGCAGAGAGGTGAATTCTAAATAAACTGTGGTGTGAGAACAACAACGAAAACTCTGAGTTGGGGCCTATGACTGACTCGGTGGCTAAGTGGTTAGCGATTCTGACCTCTGATCCAAAAGTCGTGGGTTCGATCCCCACACAGGGCAAACTTTTCTGTGATGAGCAGAATTGTTTGTTTTGAGTCTGGGTGTACTATATCTATATATGTATGTATTTAAAAAGTATATGTGTAGGTATATCAGTCTCTGGTTCCCAAGATACAGGGAATCCTAGTTTGGGGCCAGAGACAGTGTGTGATTTGTCCCAGATATTATTATTATTATTATGTCATTTATTTCTTTAATTATTTATATATTGTAATGTGATTCCAATTTAGGTATTAAATTGTTATGGTTTGAAATAAAATTAATTTCATACTTTATAAAGAAAAAAAATATACACAAATTGATATTTTGTGGCGTGAGACGAGACACGAGGCCTTCAGATATAAAACCCCTCCTTTGAGTCACGTTTTAAAACAAATATCTTTCTGTCATACCTGCAGTAAACTCATCACATACAATTAGTATTCAGCGTTTCTCCTTACATTTTCCAAAGTTAATGAGTGTATGGTACTGAGTACAGTATTTTTGATACGGCCTCCCTTTGATATGGGCTACCTTCGCAAAAATATGCTAATCGCAACAGTGCCTGCTTGGCAAGTGATTAAGGAATTCAAAATGTATATGAGGATGAAAGGAGGATGAATTGAACATAAATTATAAAGTGTTCTCTGAGAAATTCTAATAATGTAACCCTGAATCGCATACGTGGCACCGTGATCAGTCCACTCGGTCACATTAAGAGTTTGTTGATTTCGTAGCGGAATGCCTACTATCGCACTTAGCCGATTTATTCAGTATTTTCATACAATCTGTAGCACAAAGACAACATTAATAAAATTTCATACTTTAGATCGCACCATTACCCAAATGCCGAAGACGTCGTTTTTTGTGATAGGTGGCAAACGAGCAGGCGGATCACCTGATAGTAAGCGATTACCGCCGCCCATAGACACCCGCAACACCAGAGGAGTCACAAGTGCGTTGCCGGCCTTTGAAATGGGATGGGGGATGGGGGAATTTATACGTAATAGTCAATGATTGGTAATTAATAACATCGATTGTTGAATATAAACCAGTATAGCGGTTGCTGTTCTACGTATCATAAAGCAATTGGTAATTAATTGTAGTCGTGTGTAAACCAAACGTTTCCAAAATCGCAGCGAGTCACTGACACGACACAATATACAAATACCTTCAAAAAACCTCGCTCGTTCAAAACATGCCTGGGCGAGGCACATGATGTTTTTGGCAACGTATCTAAAATTTGTATAATTCATCAGCGTATCGTAATAAGCAGATTTTGCGAACGAAAGCCCAAGACCAAAGCTGGCTCTCGTATTAATATTATCACATATCCGCCGGGCCAGGGGACCGATTCTTAAAAACCGTATTTCGCTTAGTCAATAACCCGCTTCTCTCATTTTTTTTAGTAGTTTAGCTTATTTTTTTTTGGATTTGTGTCGTGTTACTGTAACCAATAAACGTGTTTTTCTTTCTTTCTTTTGCAGGCACGGGTCTCTTCTATTACTGGGGAAGGTAAAGCTATCCTCAATAGAAAAAAAGACAAGTTAGAAGTTAGTTTCCAAATAGTTCGCATAAATATATATGAAGAAGCCAAGACCAAGTTAGTTTTCAAATAGTTCGCATATATCTACAACTAGCGTTTGAAATTTTACTTGATTCTGAGTAACCCCTTAAATTTTCAAACGGACTTTTTTTAACATCCTGTATACAAGTATGAGCCCGAACATGGAACAATTATAAAGCTTAAGAACTATCTTTCCAAGACTCATTTTCGATCAAAATTTCCGGAGATCAATAGCGCTCATAAGTATATTTTTTATTTATAGAAAAAATTAAAGGGATTTAAGAGGTCTAAAATTCTACATATATTAAAAATGCAGTAAAAATATACAGTATTGTTTAAGTTCACAACCCCTGTTTTTCAGGAGTGATAGAATACGTGATACAGATGCATAATGTAAAAAAAATAGATTTTACCTTTGCTTTTACTACAATTTTCATGTGACTATCAGCTCCAAAAACCTGCTTTAAACAAAAAACAATACGAATTAAGAAGCGAATAATCGAATTCAATTTCTATTAATGAACTTTGAAAATTTTCCCCCCAAAGCTTCACTTTCCAGGAATTTTTAATGCATTGCTTTAATTATTTCGAGCGGCCGCCGTAAGTTCCATATTCCATACATTCACATTAGATATATATCCATTTTTGCTTCGCCAAAGCGGAGGATACGATCTCAATTATTAATACCTAGCATAACGATGTGTAGATCCCGAAAATGATGAATATGAGAGTAATATATTTTTCTTGTACATTACATATTACTTGTAGCAGATATACCTATGTTTTGTAATGTAGATGAAAGTGTTAAGACTTCAGATACGCAAAGAAAAACTGTTTTCTAATAAAGCATTTTGTAAAACTTCTAAGACTGGGTTTGGCCACTAGCATCGTAACCCCCACCTATTCGGACGTTTCCTCATATGTGGAGTAATGGCCTAACCTTCCCGATATATGGGAAGTCATAGATTTTTTGTTTACACTTAAATAAATTTTATTTCTACAATTACAAGTGGTTTTTCAAGCCAGACTTACATCACTAATTACACAATAATTAATCAAATATTCGTAAGAGTCTTTTGAATTATTTTTTTCAATAATTAAACTTAAATTATATGTATATTCTAAACTTTCACTCAAAGTGCGTCTTACTATTCGCAGATTGACTGGACTGTAAAGTCCACACGCTGCACAGGCCGTCGTATATGGCTCAGAAGTAAGCTATATGGAAATCTATGGGTCTCAAGTTTCAATCCTTTAAGCCTTCTGGCTGATATGATAACAAAATCTTTACTGAAACAAAATAAGCAGGAAGTTTTCCTCGTGACAGAAAACCCAACAAATTCGACTCTCAGTTTCCGAATCCATATTTTCAAACATTTCCCTGTAAGTATTAATTTTAGCAAGGGTACACCCGTCGGTACATTATGAAGCACCTAATTAACGGACCGGGCGGCCATTAATAATGGACACACACACTCACACACCAGACTTTTGTAGGACAGGGTGTAACTAAAATTACAAGTGTTTTTTCAAGCCAGAATTACATCTTTAATATTGAACTTTTTTTTTTAATGTGATAGGTGGCAAACGAATCACCTGATGGTAAGCGATTACCGCCGCCCATAGACACCCGCAACACCGGAGGAGTCACAAGTGTTACTTACTGGCTGTTGTTTTTTTTTGTTTGATTTAGGTAAAATAAAGAGTGGAGAGAAGCGGCCGTGGCTCAGTGCGGCTTGCGAAGATCAATCACGAAGGTTAACTGAATACAGACATGGTCACAACCTGGATGGGTTTGACTGTTAGTGGCCGTTATCTCGATCGTTTTAAGCTGTTGATGTCGGCTGCTATCACTAGATGGCCATCGTTAAGCCATGTCGGAGGCTTTATAGGCGGCTTGAAAACTTCTTTTCCAAGGTTATGGGAAGCGACACGTGCCCCTGCAGTGGGGACGATTTGGGTTGTTTGTTATCTATAATAAAGACTATCGAAGTCTTCAAGATTACTTGACGCGATGGGGAATTAGGTATCTTATTTCCATTGCGAAACACATCAAGAGTGATGTTCGGCGGAGTTAAGGCTTATCTTAATAAGACGGTGGCAGCAAGCCAGCCAACAAACTTTTACTTGAGAAGCCCACATAAATACTTTAAAAAACATATATTTGTATTTTTATTGTAAAATGGAAAGCAGCTACTCCCGCCTACTGGTTACTTACTACTTGCTAGCTTCACAAAATTTGAGCAAATGCGACTGGAAAATCTCGAAGTTAAGCGCCAGGTACGAAAGACTAAACCGAAGTTTTTTTTTATAGCAGAGGTGGCAAACGAGCAGACGGATCACCTGATGATAAGCGATTACCGCCGCCCATAGACACTCGCAACACCAGAGGAGTCACAAGTGCGTTCTTTGATATGGGAGTACGCTCTTTTCTTGAAGGTTTGAATGTCGTATCGGTCCGGAAATACCGCCTCCTACACGTAAACCTGCAACTCTTCTAGCCAACTTTACTGCGTGCCTCGTGATCGTGTATTCAGGACGCAGTTTCGTTTTGCGAGTCACATCAGAGCACGACATACCCGCTGATGAGCTGCAGTCAAAAAATGAAAAGGAAGGAGTCGCCGTTGCCGGTCACGGCATGGAGGACTGATGATGATGAGGTTCACTCGTGGTAGAGTGGTCGTAGACTTAGAGGATGTAACAAAATAGGTATAGGAACCGTGGTTTCTACACGCCGAAAAAACTTCAGTTGAAAAATGTTGGGCGTCCTATTACCTTACAAAGTTAGCCAATGAGATAGATAGATTCGTGTCATATAACTTGTAGTATTGAGAGTAAAAAAAAATTTTTTTTTTTTTTAATTACAAATTTTAGTGCGTTTGACTACATCTCACCTGATGGAAAGTGACGATGTAATCGAGGATGGTACACGCAAACTCAAATAATGCATATTCACTCTCGCCTTGAAGACCCCCAAATTATAGGAATCGGGAAACACGGACGCAGGTAAGGAGTTCCACTCCTTCGCAGTTCGCATAATAAAAGAGGAAGCATATCGCTTCGTGCGAATAGGTGGAATGTCAACTACAATACAAAGGGATGAAAGGCCTCCCTACGCCTAGTTGACCGAAGGTGGAATGGAGCTGGTGGAATTAGGTCATGAAGTTCTTGAGCACACTCTCCGAAATGAATTCGATAAAAAACCGATAAAGAGGCGACTTTGCGGCGATGCTCAAGGCTTTGAAGCTTATTTAAAACAAGGTCATCATCACATATAAGCCTCCTTGCGCGTCGGTCGATAGCTTCCAAGGCTTCAAGCTGGTAGCGGGCAGAGCCATCCCATAGGTGTGAACAGTACTCCACACATGATCGGACTTGTGCTTGATATAATGTAAGAAGCTGTCCAGGAGTGAAGTACCGTCTCACCTTAGATAGGATACCCAGCTTCATTGCCGCTACTTTAGCCTTGGACTCAATGTATCGCTTGAAATTCATTTGAGCGAAGTCGTAGAAATAAAATAAAAACCGTATAATTAGTAGAAGCTAACGAGTTCTACACCTAATTTGGTCCACACTATAAAGTACTTAAATGTCTGGACAAAGAAAACTACATAAAAGAGACTGTAACATGTTTTCAACCTAAAAAGCAAAAAAAAAAATTGTAAAGAGAAAATAAACAGTGTCAAAACGCAATTAGAACATAATGCTGTGATCACATCCCGGACAATCTACACAAATCGCCCGAGTTATTTACTTACTACAGGGCTTTTATTTTCATACTGACATTTGAAATATGAAAATATGTTTGTATTGTGCATTGAATTAGGTGTTACATTAGCAGTTAGGTTTAGGAGTTATTTTTGCTGCAAACTTCCAAAAAAAGACGAACGATACAAAAAAGTAAAATAAACAACAATAAAAAACCGGCCAAGTGCGAGTCGGACTCGCGCACCGAGGGTTCCGTATAAATTCATAATCACACATGTCTTGAACTCTATATTTTTTATATTAGAGTTGATTGAATGAAAGGTAATTTGCGGTTTACGATTTATGACGTATTAAAAAAAAACTACTTACTAGATCTCGTTCAAACCAATTTTCAGTTGAAGTTTGCATGGTAATGTACATCATATATTTTTCTAGTTTTATCATTCTCTTATTTTAGAAGTTACGGGGGGGGGGGACACACACACACATTTTACCACTTTGGTAGTGACTCTCGCGCAAACTATTCGGTTTAGAAAAAAATGATATTAGAAACCTCAATATCATTTTTGAAGACCTATCCATAGATACACGTATAGGTTTGATGAAAAAAAGCATAGGTTTTTTTTCTATTTTTATGTCTTAATTTTTTTTAATCTTAATGCGGTTCACAGAATACATCTACTTACCAAGTTTCAACAGTATAGTTCTTATAGTTTCGGAAAAAAGTGGCTGTGACATACGGACGGACGGACAGAGAGACAGATAGACAGGCAGACATGACGAATCCATAAGGGTTCCGTTTTTTGCCATTTGGCTACGGAACCCTAAAAATCAATCCAATTATTTTTATGCGAAGCTCCTATAAATAATAAGAAATACCCGGATCAAATCACACGCGGTCAGCTGGTCCAAAACTAGGATTTCCTGTATTGTGGGAATCAGAGAGATACATACATACATAATATACTTATAAGTCAGTAGCCGGGTAAAAACGTAATATGATTAGAAACAAATTACACAGCGGCTGAAGCGGCAACCGCGATAAGTCGGGTTGCATTGCATGGGCTAACTAACCACGGGCCCACGTTGGGCGCCACTTTAGCCTTTGTACACAATACCCAAACTACCCCCATTTTCTTTGTATTTTGTTTCATTTTCATTTCATGCAAAATTTAATTTCGTTTTCAAGACTCGTGTGGAATGGTTATTACCGCGACCGCCGCCGCCGGTAATTTCGTTTCTTCAAGTGTGCTGAACTGACTGGACACTGCGGTGTCCGTGTCCGGCCTTTTTCATCACATTCCCTTTCGCTCTGTGATTCGGACGGTGTTTTCAGCGTTTGTTCGAAATTAAACCGCTCGGATTGCGGGACTGTTAATTACTTGGCGAAACTTAGTGGCATTCTTTATCGGTCGCTATATTCTTTTGTCTGGTATTTCGGTTGGACCTTTGTAGTTTTGTTTCATCTGAAATTGCTGTTCCAAATGAATTGTTACTGCGGAATGAACATTGAATATGCTTTCACGATCTCTTTTTACCCGAGTATGGTAAACAAATATGAAATGATTATTAATCTCACATGCTATGTATGTATATTAGATGATAACATCAAACACCTAAATCTACTGAACAAACAAGCAGACGCTAGTCAAGTCACTTTTGCGTTTAGACTTTCTTTCGTTTCTCCCCGAAATACTCCATAGGCGTAAACATTTCTTAAGAAGGGTACCTTGTCACGGCAAAATTTAAGAAGTCTAATCGCCTCCCATTGAGTTCGTCGAGCGATTTGCGGGTAGATCACACAAAGATCCCTTTTTATCCCTTTCCCTTGGCGAGGGGCCCTCAGACACTGGACTATATTACCCGGTATCGATGTCAATTTGGGGATGTCGAACCTTGTAAAAGGGATTTTTCTTGTAAGGGGTTGCTTTTAGGAGATTTCCGCGAAGCTCTTGGGAGGTTTCGGGTTGTTTGGATATGATTTATCGGATCAACCGTGGGAAATGATGTAAAAGATTTCCTGTGAGTGGAATCAGGGGTATAGGAGAAATTTGGTTTGATCGAAAAGAGAATAAAGCTTTTTAGCCTTTGAATTCAAAATAGGTAATAGTAGATAACTTTCTAGGTGGAAACAGTTTTATATTGCAAGTGATTTCTTAGCTTAACGATTTTATAATCGTGACTGCTAATGCCTTATACAATATAAAAATATATCGGTAATGAAAGTATTCATAGTTCATTCCAATAAAAAAAGAAAAGTTAAACAAACTTAGTAGGCAACTGACGATGACGTGTGTTTTCAGCAACATTTTTTAACAAATATTAAGAGATCAGTATTAAACAAAAAACCTTTCCAAGTCTTTAAAGTCGGACACACTAGATTATTGGCCAAAACACTAGTAGTTAGGCATAATCCCACAGACACATTCATTGGACATCACAAGCAAACACTAGAGGTCGATATGCAAATATAGCCGCTGCAGTTTGTAGAGGATCTGTTTACGATGGCCAGTGTAAACATGTAACAAGTTTATTACACAAGGTAGTGGTCAGTTGGTGAGATGTGATATGAAGGGGATTGAGTTGTAAGAGAGAAGGCTGTGCTGATATAGCTGGGGAAAGAGTCAATGTACGTAACGATAGCGAAAGTCTGATGATTGTTAAGCTTATTAGAGTTATAAAATTCTTAATTAGTAAAGCCATGCCATTAGTGGCAGTGGGCAGGGCACATAGCTCGTAGAACAGATGGCCGTTGGGGCAGTAAAGTTCTCGAATGGCGACCGCGCACCGGAAGGCGCAGTGTGGGCAGGCCCCCGACTCGGTGGACCGACGACCTGGTAAAGGTTGCAGGAAGCCGCTGGATGCGAGCCGCACAGGACCGGTCGGTGTGGAAATCCTTGGGGGAGGCCTTTGTCCAGCAGTGGACGTCTTTCGGCGGATAGATAGAGATAAAGCCATCCGTTCCTATTCATTTGTTAAGCACCGAAGAAAATCATTAGAAAACGCAAAAATCACGACCAACACGATATGGACTGAAATAAATTTATCGTGATGATAAGAAACAGGAAGTTCTTTAACAAGTATTAAAATACAGTAAGGTGAAAAATGAACTTCCGAAATGCCTCCAAAATGAGCAACAGTTGAATTCTAATCGATGTTATTGAACTTGAAATTGATCAGCTCTAGCTAAGCATATGATGTGATAAAACTAATACCACCACCACCGGAACAAACATCCGACCGTCTCCGTGGCGTGTAGTTAAGTCACTCGGTTCACATCAGGGGGTCGCGGGTTTGGTTTCCAGCGGGGTCTAAGTTTATAGGACTCGGTTTGGTTGAGGTAGGGCATTTTCTAACCTCTTGCTAGCTAAGCTAACGCTACCTTATGTCACCGCTAAACATCAAAGTAAACAGCATTGATGAAGATGACCAGTTCCCCTATTGCATTGATAAGCCTGCTTCCATCCTCGGCATCATCGTCACGATCAGATGAGATGCTGTACCCAATAATAGATAAAAAAATATCACACGATCGATGTTCAGCACTTTAAATCGAATCCCTATTTCCGTGTTACATACCACTTTCGCTAGACACGTATAGGATCCCGGAGGCGTCAGCGTATCCCGGGATGGATTAGTTTGGGAATTGGTTTAAGACAAATCCCGAGTCACGCCGCCACAACGAATCAATCCCGATTTCGGATCGAGAGACAGAAATGCTAGTGTGGAGAAGGATCTTTAATGGGGATTCTAAGATATGGGAACAAAACTTGTTAAAATAAACCTTTTTCAAGGAACCTATTATAGCCAACCGTTATTTTTTTTGCGAATTCAGTGAAGAAAATGTAGTATGAGTAGAAGCTCCGGTTAATTCACATGTCGATAAAGGATAATTTAAATAAATAACGTATGTTTTGTAAATATTATTTCATCATATCAACCGGAAGATGCCCAATGTTGAATAAAATGGCTCTTCAGAAGTTGAACTTGTTTCATCATCAGCCGAAAGACGTCCACTGCTGGACAAAGGTCTCAGCCAAGGATTTCCACGCCGACTGGTACTGCGCTGTCGCATCCAACAGCTTCTTGTTTCTCACAATGAAATACCAAACAGCAACTACAACAGCACTCAGTAAAAAAAATACGCAAATCCCTCTCCACATTTTCGTGCAGCTTTCAATTCGTATAGATTCTAATAAGATTAGCGTTGTCGCTTTATAGTGTTAGATAAAATAGTTTGTGGCGTATAATTCGGGATTCGGTCAGGTTCTCCCCACACTACCGCCCCTTCAAAACTACACCATAAGCCTCCAACGATAAGGTCTACAATCTATATTCTTTATATTTCACGGTCATCACATGGATGACTAGCCAATATCGGGAAAGGTGAACCTGTCTTACTTGCTAATCTAAAATCAACACTGTTCAGTTTACGTTAAGGCTCAAGTTTACTTGCACAGCAAATCTTGGGCAAACTTTTCTCTGATCGCAATTTGGTTTTCTGGTCACGGCACCAAATTGGACTTTAGTGACATCGATGTAGGTTCGATAGCGGTTTGCGGATACCCCTCTGATCAGTCTACCGTTTACAAATTGGTTGTGTTGCGGCTGGATCGGGGTTACTCAGTAATTGAGTCTTAGAGGATCGTTTGGGACGAATCGTGTGGTCAAAGGATTATGTGATATATCAGTATATTAGTATCACTATTGATCGTAACTTGTATAAGGATTAGGTTGACGTTCGGGTTCTATTGGGTATTTGGGTGTTTTCCTGAAGTTTGCGATTGAGGGTAAAACTGATCATTTTGAAAACAGTTTTCATAACACGCATGGCATTGGGTTCATAAATCATTATAATATGTTCATAAATAATAATTATAAAAATGTACATATCGAGTTAATTTTGTAGTACCTTTCAAAAAAACTTATGTACTTTATAGGTAAAGCTTTTTAATTGGCTGAGTGCTCAATTCTGTATTAATGGGCAAAATTGTCAGCATTGTGAAGTAATTTCTTTTCGTTTTTTTTAGAAACGACCTTTGATAACACGTATACCGAACCTTTAAGATTTAACCTTAAAATAGGCAGTTATAGACTTAGCGAGATAAACCGACACATCCAACAAATTAAACCAAAACCCATTACACGTTACTTAAAGCCCTAGATTTGTTTACTTCTTTCTCAACATCAAACGGAGCTCCGGTAGCAAGTTCGAATCCCGGCTGGGGTAAAGTCCCGTCCCGTGCTGTTTGTACGGGATTCAATTTGTTTGGAGACTGTCTGAGACAATAATGGACGCTTAATTATGTACTTCAGTAGCTGAAGTTTTAAGGCGATTTGTATGTACAGGGTGATTTTTAATGACAGATGTGAACAAAGATGTTACATCATGATTTTAAATGACATCTGTCATTATGGTCAATCCCGTCGAATGGGTCAACTTTTCTTCTGTCACTTAATAAATAAACGTCAAAAATTTTTGGACTTTGATCGTCGGATTATCAATTTTCATATTAAAAAATTAAAAAATAAAATAAAATTTCTTTTATTTCAAACCTTGGAGTCCAAAGAAAAACACTTTACATAATATGGTTAGCAAATAAAGTAAAAAAACTTAAAATCTAATTGTTAGTACAGTTTTTTACTACACAATAATAATAATATCTGGGACAAATCACACACGGTTACCTGGCCCCAAACTAGGATTCCCTGTGTCTTGGGCACCAGAGACTGATAGTATTTTATATAGATATAATACACCCAGACTCAGAGCAAACAATTCTGCTCATCACAGAAAAGTTTGCCCTGTGTGGGGATCGAACCCACGACTCTCGGATAAGAGGTCAGGATCGCTAACTACTTAGCCACCGAGTCAGTCAAGTCTCGAGTTTAATAAAGTCGCTGGTCTAGCCAGCGACCCACTCAGCCCGATTATGACACAACGGATAAGTGCATCTTCAACCACGAATCTTGAGTGAATCACCTACCAATATTGAGAGTCAAACATTTTTTTACGTTTATTAAAAAATGGTAGAGCGTACGTTGACCCTAATTATTACAATACATAGACATTTTCTTTAAAAAAAAATCACCTTGAATTTTCATTATCAGAAACCGTCCAATATTTAAAGTTTTAATTTATCTCTGTTTATAGTACTTAAACAATATTTCTCTTCTGTGAAAGATTAGAAAGTTATACTGTGCTTTAAGTGCAAAAATCCAAACGACATTTGGCCTTAAGAAAAATTATATTGCGACCTTTCATTGAGAGTACTTTCTTTCATTACTATTTACGTGTCGACAATTTAAATAAGTAAAGCATCTACTTCAATATAAACCTTTTGAGATATCATTAAGTCTTTAAAAAAATTGCGAGAAGGTTAAACGTTTAAGCGCATAATTGACCACGCTGAATACGTTAAAAACAACAGACTTCAACCGCAACAACTCCAATTTTGATGTTTTTGTTCATTTTCTCAAAAACCGCTGAATCGATTTCGATAAAATTTATATGGGACCACCTGTGAAGTATAAACAAAAAAAGAATTTTCGAAATCAGTTCAGGCGTCTTCGAGTAATCGGTGAACATACATTAAAAAATAAAATAAAAAAAAAGATTCCGATGAATTGAGAACCTTTTTTTGACACAGCTAACCGAATAAAAGTCCCTAGAACAGCTTTTTCTTTGCTCGCTCTTTTAACTACTCTCAATAAAACTGCTAGGTAATGCTACAAATATCTTTCAAAGAAAAATAAATGAGATTATCCCATACTCCGAGAAGGAAGCACCTTCGTAAGGGGATGCACCGAACCTCCCCAACCACCCACGATAACGGGTTATCAAGGAAAACAGTGGAGACCAGGCGCCTCGTACACAGGACGACACCAAGAAAGAATAGCAAGTTTTATCGTAGAAAACGTTCCAAAATTCAACAAAACTAGGTACCTACTTAGTATTTAAAATACTTAATTTGTAAATAAGAGTAATATGACGTATCACACTGATTGAACTTCATCCGCTTCAGCCTAATAATTGAAAACGCTGAACAAGTTAAAAGCAACCGACTTCAATCGTAACAGCTATCTATCATTTTGCACGTTTTTAGGGTTCCGTAGCCAAATGGCAAAAAACGGAACCCTTATGGATTCGTCATGTCTTTCTGTCTGTCTGTCTGTCCGTATGTCACAGCCACTTTTTTTCCGAAACTATAAGAACTATTCTGTTGAAACTTGGTAACTAGATGTATTTTGTGAACCGCATTAAGATTTTCACACAAAAATAGAAAAAAAACAATAAATTTTGGGGGCTCCCCATACTTAGAACTGAAACTCAAAAAAATGTTTTTCATCAAACCCATACGTGTGGGGTATCTATGGATAGGTCTTCAAAAATGATATTGAGGTTTCTAATATCATTTTCTTCTAAACTGAATAGTTTGCGCGAGAGACACTTCCAAAGTTGTAAAATGTGTATCCCCCCCCCCCCCCCCGTAACTTCTAAAATAAGAGAATGATAAAACTAAAAAAAATATATGATGTACATTACCATGCAAACTTCCACCGAAAATTGGTTTGAACGATATCTAGTAAGTAGTTTTTTTTTAATACGTCATAAATCGTAAACCGCAATTTACCTTTCATTCAAGTTACAACGAACTACAAAAACTTTTATATTATGTTACTTGCTGCTACGGAACCCTTCATGGGCGAGTCCGACTCGCACTTGGCCGCTTTTTTTTTAGTTTTTGTTGATTTTTTCAAACAGCGCTGAATTAATTTCGATAAAATTCATATGGTGGTCCCTCTGAAGTATTACCTACCAAACAAAAAACGAATGCTCAAAATCAATTCATAATTGGCGGAATAATCGCGTAACATACATACAAAAAAACAACATACAGTCGAATTGAGAACCTCCTCCTTTTTTGAAGTCGGTTAAAAAAAGTGCTAAATACTTTAGCAAAGTATTTCTGAACGAATGAAGGCTATTTTATTGTATGACAAATCGTTTTAATTTGTGATTGATTCTATTTTCAAAATATGATGACGGAACTTGAACGCCTAATAAAATAGGTTATTTTTATCAAATGTCAAAAATGACATTTTGCTTTAAAAATGTTTGAATATCTATCTGTTACTATCGGGAGCCGGGTCGTTCCCTTCCCTCATTATGGTTGAGGGGAGCGATGGCTGTCTCCCGCGTTATACTCGTGATCGGGTGCTGTCCGCGTGAACTGGCCTACTCTTGTCATTGGTGTTTGGTCACAATAATTAACTGTTTGCACATTGTACCTGTATGTTTTTGTTGATCCTTTCACATTCGTTTGTAACAGTATGCAACTAAACTAACTATAACTTTGTTGTTTACCCGAATTATGTAATAGCATGTAAGAATTTTATTTAAAAAAAGCGGCCAAGTGCGAGTCGGACTCGCCCATGAAGGGTTCCGTAGCAGCAAGTAACATAATATAAAAGTTTTTGTAGTTCGTTGTAACTTGAATGAAAGGTAAATTGCGGTTTACGATTTATGACGTATTAAAAAAAACTACTTACTAGATATCGTTCAAACCAATTTTCGGTGGAAGTTTGCATAATGTACATCATATATTTTTTTTAGTTTTATCATTCTCTTATTTTAGAAGTTACGGGGGGGACGACACACATTTTACAACTTTGGAAGTGTCTCTCGCGCAAACTATTCAGTTTAGAAGAAAATGATATTAGAAACCTCAATATCATTTTTGAAGACCTATCCATAGATACCCCACACGCATGGGTTTGATGAAAAAAAAATTTTTGAGTTTCAGTTCTAAGTATGGGGAGCCCCCAAAATTTAATGTTTTTTTTCTATTTTTGTGTGAAAATCTTAATGCGGTTCACAAAATACATCTACTTACCAAGTTTCAACAGTATAGTTCTTATAGTTTCGGAAAAAAAGTGGCTGTGACATACGGACAGACAGACAGACCAGACATGACGAATCCATAAGGGTTCCGTTTTTTGCCATTTGGCTACGGAACCCTAAAAATGTGTTGGAGCGAGTTTCTTTAGGGCCCGACGTTTCTTCTCTCTCCGCAAACACTTCCCGAAACGTCGGGTATACGAGTTTCGAGTGGCAGGAACTTCGTATTAGGTAGAAAAAGAGGCCAAGTGCGAGTCGGACTCGCCCATGAAGTGTTCCGTAGCAGCAAGTAACATAATATAAAAGTTTTTGTAGTTCGTTGTAACTTGAATGAAAGGTAAATTGCGGTTTACGATTTATGACGTATTAAAAAAAAAACTCCTTACTAGATATCGTTCAAACCAATTTTCGGTGGATGTTTGCATGGTAATGTACATCATATATTTTTTTTAGTTTTATCATTTTCTTATTTTAGAAGTTACGGGGGGGGGACACACATTTTAAAACTTTGGAAGTGTCTCTCGCGCAAACTATTCAGTTTAGGAGAAAACGATATTAGAAACCTCAATATCATTTTTGAAGACCTATCCATAGATACCCCACACTTATGGGTTTGATGAAAAAAAAATTTTTGAGTTTCATTTCTAAGTATGGGGAGCCCCCAAAATTTATTGTTTTTTTTTCTATTTTTGTGTGAAAATCTTAATGCGGTTCACAAAATACATCTACTTACCAAGTTTCAACAGTATAGTTCTTATAGTTTCGGAAAAAAAGTGGCTGTGACATACGGACAGACAGACAGACAGACAGACATGACGAATCCATAAGGGTTGCGTTTTTTGCCATTTGGCTACGGAACCCTAAAAATATGACGTTCGAAAAGTGTACAGATATACCTACTTCGAATAAATATTATTTCATTTCATTTCAATAGAAATATAGAGCAATGACGTCACAACGACCAATGGAACCGAACTGACAGTTTTTTTTTATTAAAGAAAATACACAAACAACAAAAATCCGCGTAAGCGTTTCTGCAATTTCATTCAATGATTTAATAAACAATATTTCATAATCTTTATTCTAGTCATCTATCTCTATTCAAAAGTCGCCTGCCAAAAGTCCAAATTCAAAGACACTAAAAGTGACGTATGAAGTACAATTCAATTCAATTCAAAATTTATTCATAATATTATTCATGTACGAATCGAGACCAAAGAAGTAATCCTAACCTGAAAAGTCAACTTAAAGAAATCCCCGCAGTATGAACCAGCACCGAACTGAAATCCTCGCAGCCAAGAACTCCGCTGAAACATCTTAGCATAATTAGCCGAAAGGGGCTGTTTATTGCTAATATTAGTTGTAGGGATTAATACTAACTGCTTCGCTACTTCCACTGTTTTAACTATCACCGCCTTAAAGTATAGTTGTATATTTATTGGATTATAGTGCGTAGTGGTAATTAGGAGCGCGGATTATCTTTATTATCTGCTAAAATTACATACTCGTAAATGTATAGATGCAGTGTAACAAAAAAGCGTCAGTGGCGCAATGGGTAGTGACTCCCTCCTAAGTCTCAGAAGTCTCGGATTCAAATCCTGGCCAGTGCATTAATGAGGTTTTTGAAACTTTCGTGCATTTTCATACCGACTGCTTTAACGGTGAAGGAAAACATCGTGAGGAAACCTGCACATCTGATTTCTAGATGTGTATGATGGTCGCGTTGCACACGTCCGAAGGTGTAAATCTGAATGCCCTAACGTGACCGCGGGTGATGCTAAGTGCAACACTAGGCAACCGCCGTCTATACCTTGTGGATAGGACGGTTAAGAAAGAGAGAGAGAGATTGTAGTGTAGCTATGTATAACCTATACATATAACTAAGAGTGTCTATTCATTATCCATTACTCATTTCTTGATGCTATAATAAATCAGTGTTATAACAGCCTTTGCTCGTTTAACTCATCTCCCAACCTACCTCTCTACATGGCGACCCTTGCCATATTTGGTGCCGCCGCAGTGTCAAGGACAGTATCTGAGTATATCTACCATGAATTTCCTTAGCCTGCTCGTATTGTAATTTGTATTTTTTTAAGTTGCCGAGGGAGATGTAGTGTAGCTATGTATAACCTATACATATAACTAAGAGTGTCTATTCATTATCCATTACTCATTTCTTGATGCTACAATAAATCAGTGTTATAACAGCCTTTGCTTGTTTAACTCATCTCCCAACCTACCTCCCTACAAGATTGGCAGAGAAGACAGAGGATCTTATCATCATCATCATATCGGCAGATATGTCTTCCGGCTGAAAGACGTCCACTTTTGAACACAGCCCTCTCCCATACACTTCAAATTATTATAACACGGCTTTGATCCTACAAACTTGAATGTATTATATCGAGGGTTCACGGGCGACTTGTATTAAGCGTCATTTTTGGAAACACAGGTAACCTCTACTTTAAAATTTTATTTCTTACAAAATACCTCACAAAAAATAACTGCTGAATAATATTTAAAATATTAATAATATCGAGAATCTATATAATACTAAGAAGTTAAGTTTAATGATTATTTTTCTAAGAAATGTTTTTTTAAATCAGTCTCCTGAACATTTCTAAAAATGTCGCTTAATACAAGTCGCCCGTGAACCCTCGATATCATCATCAGTGATCGGAGTAGGTAGATTGATTTTTGCTACTTGCATCGTGATTTTATAACATGGACAATCCTTTTTTCCGAAAAGTTCCGGTATTTCCGGATCGAGTTGAGTATTACTAAAGTAAATCTGGTTCAATCAATTGATCCTGAAGAAAGCAATTTATGTATATGTAGAATAACAGAATGAATATTCGTTTTTGTTTGCTTAAACATGTTAAACTCTCGGAATCCGAGCGGCATGTCCATATTAACATGTACGTTCGCGGTCGTTGACCCTAAATCAATCTACCTACTCCAATCACTGATTCATCAGTCCATCTGGTGGTGGGCCCTCTGACATTAAGTCTTCCTACCTGCAATCGGCACTCGAGAACCTTATTTCCCTATCGATTGTCAGTTCTGAGAGGAATAGTTGTCATGAAGTTCATACTCTCTTCCGAACAAGAAACTAAACATCTTCTAAGCACAATCTCCGATAACGTAAAATAAACCTGGATGATGGATTCTAAAGAAGTGTTTATTCTAAAAATGACAGTTCTTTAACTCTTTAGCGAAATGTTATAGTTTTTTAATCTCTTTGTCAGAGCCATAGGTAAAGATATCAACGTACGATCGTGTAAAGCTTAAATTCATAAATACATGCGTTACGTATTTAATGAAAGACCAGAAAAATTCAGCGAAGAATACGCGATCTAAGGTGATACAGACAAACATCAAGACAATTATAAGCCAAATATCAAACATACCAACACCTGAAGGTATGTACCGATTTTATTTTAGGTAATACACAAATTGACAGAGTAAAGAAAACTTGTAAAAGAAGCAACAATACTTTCCATTCATAATTCCAATTAAATTTCCTATAACTTCTCTAAACATTCTCGTATTTTCCATCAAATGCTAACCGCTTTGATCTCGAAGCCTTCACGTACCAACAATTCATATCCACCGGTAGCGGATGCACAAATCCGATGGCATTATTCTCAAGACCCCCAGTCTGGATGCGGGCAAATCTTCGAATTAATTTTACTGCCGAAATATGCAAATCTTAAGATATAGCCGCCTAATAACATGTACAAAAGAGTGGTGACTTGAGCTCGCGAGAGCTGTCAAAGAATGGTATCGTAGATGAGACTAAGTTAGATGACGTTTCTGCCTACAACGTTCGTGTGAAGGGGCAATCTGACATAAACAAGAAGGTTAATTTTATTAATTTTATGTATGTGGTTTGGCATAGCACTATGATTTTATTGAAGATACTTAAGAAGTTTCCCTATAAAGATTTTTTTTAAACTTAAGACATTATCACATACGTTTTTTCTTAATGTACCGTTAAAATAAATGAGTATTTTTGGACTTTTATGGATATTTTTTTCTAATTGACCATACGTAGCTTCCTTAGGGAAAGTTGTTAAATTTTATGATTCAAAGAGGCTCTATAAATAGCCCTTATAAATAAATCATTATTGATATTGACGTTTTTTATTTCAGTATGACTGTATATTGTAGCTTACAATGTAATTTTTCAAGTCATCTTTGTGCGATCAGCAATAAGCGACACACCAAAAACGCAACCATTAATTTAAATGAAATTTAAACCAACTGTCCACTCTACATCGAAACTCGTCAAAACAATGATCTTTGTCTTAATCGTTACCTCAGGCTAACATTACGGCTGCTTCGAGGAGCTTAATAGGTAACAAAATTTACCGTGATAGTAGAATATACACGATGCTTACGTGCCCGCCCGGCGATGCTTCTGGCAAATTTTAAAGCAGGCAGCTTCTTTTAAAACGAAAAGGGTAATATTCTGGAAGCTGTAGGAACTATTTTACTCGACTGCACAAGAGTGGCCCTTCTTGTCAATGGTTATAGTTATATTTAATAAATTGCGCATATACAGTTTTAAACGATATTTGATAAAATTCAAAATATTTTGTACGTACACATTCTTTTAAACTGTATTTTTTTTACGTAGCAAAAAGTTCCTACCACTCGAAACTTTTACACACGCGAGTACGCACGCACACCTTTAGCGCATAGTTCTTGTGTTATTACTTCTTTTGTTTTAATTTACTCTTTCGCCACATCTGTTCATGAATGGAACATCATCAATGATTCATCGCTTTTCCTCCCGAAGTGGGCGTTAATAAATACGACATAGTCTTCGACTGATTTAGTTATAACCGTACATACTAATATTGTTCTCGTCATAAGTTTCAATACATTTGCTGACGGAATTAAAACGACCACTTACTTGCAAAGCACAGTCTGACTGCCAGAATCGAAGAGTCCCGCCCTCCCCCAACGCGAAGGCAGTTCAGCGACCGTCACCCCCCGACTGCCCCACACGCAGACCCTGCTGCCGCACGGACTGACCACGACACGTTCCACCTGGTACGCCGGAGGCGAGAGAAAGTGGAGTTTCTGGAAGAGAAGAGAGAGGTCACAATCAGTTTGTAGAACGTTTAGACCACTGTATATTTGTCGAGGCTGGATCATAGGAATTGAAAAGACTGGACGAGGAGCTATGACAAAACAGAGACAACGGTGCTCCTTCATACGGTAATACGGTGAATTATATATTCCCGTATTGTGTGGAGTATGGCCTGACATTTCCGAGATATGGGAAGAGACAGTCGCCCCAGGAGCGGGTATGCCATGGATTGTTAACGTATTTTTTTGCAATTACACATAAACATATCGATACTTCTGGGCTCAAAGGGCGTACACGCTACAGTTCTATTTGGCGTATACGCCCTTTGAGCCCAGAAGTATCGATATGTATATTCCCCTTGAGACTGCAACAAAAATGCGTGGGTCTGCCTGCAGTTCGATGTAGACTTTATCACTAACTCTTACGTTTGATAATAACGTTATATTGTCACCAAGCAATACTATTATTTTATTGCTAGATCGATTTTATAAAAACCAGAGCACAGAAACAGCGTTTAAAGTTTGTTTATTCATTTTTTTTTAAGTAAGCATGATGTTCTCATTTTTTAGCAATATAGTTACTAAACTGTTATATTGTCTGTGTGCTAAATAAAAAGAGTTTCTATTCTATTCTAAAGTTGTAAAGTATTCTGAATGGTATATTAAATGTCATCCGCATCTTACAGATAACAGATACCGCATACCGCAAACGTAAAGAAAAGCTCAAGGAAATAAAGAAAAAACAACACAGACCAATTCATCCGCAGTAATCGCCCCGTTTCGATACGGAACTATCTCGCGGCGGAAATATGATTAACAAACTTTTTTAATCAATAAAGAAGCAAAAGGAAGCGAGGCCGCGGAGCCTCAGTTTTTTCGCCTTATCTATAGGGATCTAAGGAGGTCTTGTAGGAGACAGCTCATTCAAAATTTCA
Organism: Coleophora deauratella; assembly: GCA_958295455.1. Classification (NCBI taxonomy): domain Eukaryota; kingdom Metazoa; phylum Arthropoda; class Insecta; order Lepidoptera; family Coleophoridae; genus Coleophora; species Coleophora deauratella. The sequence continues at coordinate 1,904,958 of OY282409.1, read as the reverse complement.
CATGATCAAATAAAATAGGTTTATTGTGGATAATAATAATAATTAATATTGTTTGTTTATAATGTTATGTAATGGATCATAGATTACATAAAATGATATTAGGTAATAGTAAGATATCAGCTACGTCCTACCTACAAACAATATCATAAAAAATAAAAATCAAACACAACAGTGCCAGACGACAGTATAAGATTTGCCCCGGATTATCACCCTAGTGTGTGATTTTCCCGGGATATTTTACAGCATTTTACAGCCCCAATCGCACATGTATCTTTCTTTTGTAATCTTAGTATCGGCCGACTTGTATCCCTAGGTACACAGATTATCTTTAGCGCTATCCACAAACATGCCTACAACAACAGCACGTTCCAATACCGCCACACACCTACACACCAGTTAATCCACCGTCCAATCTTTCTCAGCCCACGCAGTTATTTCTCATTACCGGGCCACCGGTCGGCTTCTCTTGGCTCCACTTATAATCATTTATCGTTTGATGCCCTCACCCCCGGGGGAGGGGGCACTCTTATTTTCTGAGGGAAATTGAAAAAGTTGACTCGATCAGTTGACTCGTTTGAAATGAGCAGGATCGGGAAATAGCGGTTTTTTTGTGTTGACGGTATTGTTTTGGCAAAACTTTAATGGATAATGCGGCTTCCCGTCAGTACGTATATTTTTTATCAAAACACATATTTTAATTTGATTAATTACATGAATAGTATTTTTTAAATATTTTGTTATAAAAATAAATAAGTATATGTACAATAACATAAGTCAAAATTGTATCGGGGAAAGTTTTTTAGTTTCATAACACCATGTGACATCTGGATCGATCTATTTACACTGACAGACGAAGCAACCGAATAGCTGAGTATTTCCCCACTCAATCTGTGAACAGTTACGAAAACAACACCATACGACAAAAAATATGTAACATCTACTGTTTACCCGATGATGTCGGCGAATACACTATGGAAAGAAAACTTCTCGAGTGGTAATCGCGTGCCAGAAGACGTAGTTTAAGATTATCCCTTCGTAACAGGTAGTATGACGGTCTAGTTGAAGTTGCAGGATTTTTTTTGTAACATTGGTTACAAACAGAACCGTTAAATCAAAAATCTAATCAAAATATTTTTATTCGAAGTAGGAAGCATTTTATACTTTTCGAAGGTAATTTTTTTAGTCTATCTTATACTTAATTATACATATATACGGGTGTAAGGGACAGATTTCCAAAAACTTTAAGGGCTTGCCCAGTAGACGAAACTGAACAACTTTCCACAAGATTTTTTTTCAGGAAACAAAAAACCGGCTTCTCCATCAAAATTATAAACTTGATGGGAATTTTTTTATGGAGAAGCCGATTTTTTTTTCGTTTCCTGAAAAAAATTCTTGTGGAAAGTTGTTCGGTTTCGTCTACTGAGCAAGCCCTTAAAGTTTTCGGAAACCTGTCCCTTACACCCTGTATATACAACTTATATATACTTATCTAATATTATAAATGCGAAAGTATGGATGTTTGTTTGTTTGTTTGTTCCGCTTTCACGTCGAAACCACTGAACGGATTTGGATGAAATTTGGTAGGTACATAGATCAAATGCTGGATTAACACATGGCAACACATAGGCTACTTTTTGTTCCGGGAAAATGCATGGTTCCCGTAGGATACCTTAGAGACTGTCAAAAAGCGACATCTACGCGCGCGGAGCCGCGGGCAAAAGATAGTCTACGATATTCCTATCACTTGGAACTTGGAACTCGTATACCAAACGTTTTATACTTTCTCCAACACATTTTTTCAAATAAAGTATTTTATGATATCTAAGTGTAAGTCTGTCATCAATTGTCATCAATTAATAGTATTTTATGATATCTAAGTGTAAGTTTGTCATCAATTACCAACAGTGGACTTTTCCGGGTGTCATGATGACTTTCCCATCAAACCACATAGCATAACTCCAATATCGTAGTCATCATAACTTGGGAAGGTAGGCCATACTCGAAAGGGGCCAGGTCAGGATTGCGAACTGGCTAACAAAGTATTAAACATAAAATAATTCAAAACATATTTCATATCAAAAAAAAATTACCCCATCACGTCCTATCATTTTATCTTCACAAATTAAAATTCCGCGTGCACAATTACAAAAATGTCGGGCAAAAGTATTAGTACAACAGTATAAAAATAAATAAAAAAACCGAAAACAATTATTCGGATACATTGCAGTAGGAAAAGCTCGTATTTTTGCAAATCTTGACGTTCGCCTCCATGTCACGTAAGCAAAAATGGTCAAAAATGTTGGTCAAGTAAGAGTTGCCTGCACGCTGTAAAGAGATTCGGCGGTTATTTCAATGAATAAATCTGAAACTTCTGCTTCTTCTTTTAAAAACGTACCTGCTATTTTTACTTTACAAATTTTACAGTTTACAAAAAAAAAAAAACATAAATTTACAATTTCAAGTGACTGAAACTCCTTCAACAAAATTAGGATTAACTAATTGAGCGCGTAAGAAAAGGTTTTATTTATATGTTGTATTGTGCACTATACAACAAAATGTTGTCTTATTTCTTAATTTGCACATGTTTCTTTGCTCCCGTTTTTAACAAAGTCTTTTGTGTATTTTCAATGTAGTCTAAGAAATCGCTCTAAGAGATAATTCAATTTCTATATAGACATTTTTTTGAAGTTCCTATGTTTTAAGTAATTTTCTTTTGCAATAAAAAAATATTAAAAAAACAAGCTTAAACCTATCCTTTGAGCCAACATTATTTGTCTTGATCTTCAATGATTTAAAGTTCATTCAAAAACAGAGAATTAGAACCCTTCTTGACCAAGGACCCCTAAAAATGTTGTATCTGCCCGGACCACCGATCGAGATACACGGACGGACGAGGGATGAATATTTTAATTTTTATATTTGTATTAATATATATTTGTATTTTTATATGGTTGGACGGTAAATTTTTGTGCCACCTCTTCCTTCAGGAATACTCAAAGTGTGTGAAAATTAATATTTTAGCATGAACTTAGATGAAGGTGGTCAAAGCTGTCATTCATTTGTTGTATAAGATGGCCATTTGTACTACAGAGTGAGTGACCAAAGGTTGTCATTAATAATAATAACCGGGACAAATCACACACGGTCATCTGGCCCCAAACTAGGATTCCCTGTATCTTGGGAACCAGAGACTGATATACATCCATATATACATTAAAATACATACATATACAGGGTGTAACAGAAGTGTGTGACAATACTTCAAGGTTGGCTTTTACCCATCAAACTGAACAACTTTTGTTCTACAACTTTGTTGAAATCGCAAAATTTTTTTGGACTTTTCATACAATCGATCAGCTGGCGAACGAAGTTTGTATGAAAAGTCCAAAAATTTTATTGCGATTTCAACAAAGTTGTAGAACAAAAGTTGTTCAGTTTGATGGGTAAAAGCCAACCTTAAAGTATTGTCACACACTTCTGTTACACCCTATATAGATATGATACACCCAGACTCAGAGCACAATTCTGCTCATCACAGAAATTTAGCCCTGTGTGGGGATCGAACCCACGATTCTCGGATCAGAGGTCAGGATCGCTAACCACTTAGCCACCGAGTAAGTCATTGACGTATAAGATGACCAAAAGCTGTATTTTTATATAAGGTGGCAAAGTTGTTATTAGTTGTACACATTAGTTAAACTCTTTCATTTCTTCTACAAGGTGACCAACAACATAAGATGGCAAAAGTTGTTGTTTATGGTATACGGTGGCCAAAGTTATTTGTTGTACTAGCTGTTGCCCGCGGCTCCGCACGCGTGGATATTTTATTTGTGAAGGTTCTTGAGGATGGCATGTAAATGTTATATCCAGATCCCCCTTAAACTATGTTCTACTATGTTGTTTTCCAGCCTTTACTTAAAAGTATTATGTATTAACCGAGTGCTTTATCTATCTACCTAAATCTAAATATCTACCTAAATATAAATCTAAATTTTATCCCAATCCGTTCAGTAGTTTCAGCGTGAAAGCGGAACAAACAAACAAACAAACAAATAAATAAACAAACAAACATCCATACTTTCGCATTTATAATATTATTATAATTATATATTATATTAGTGAGATAAGTCACCCAAGTCGGTCACTTGTTGTATAAAGTGACTAGACGCTGTTATTTCTAAGATTGGCACAGCTGTATTTTGAGTACAAGGTGCCCAAATCTGCCGTGCATGAGGTGGCCTAAACCCCTTCTCAATGATTTGCATAAACAACTTCTTTCAATCTTCTTCTTCTTCTCATCACCCGCGGTCACGTGTAGGGCATTTAGATTTACACCTACGGACGTGTGCAACACGGCCATCATTATAAATCAGATGTACAGGTTTCCTCACGATAAATCTTCACCGTTAAAGCAGTCGGCATGAAAATGCACGTAAGTGTCGAAAACTCATTGGTGCACTGGCCAGGATATGAACCCATGCCCTCTGGTTAGGAGGAGGGAGTCACTACCCGCTGCGCCACCTACGCTTTTTTACTTGATTATTTAATTCTTTCAATAATCGAGAAAGATGCATAAAAAAAACCAGTACTTATATCTATACTATGACAGCTTAACTAGTACGTATCTCGAATTTAAATACTGTCCACCGCCTGACGTAATCCTGAGGTCTTTATTTGTACTTAAGTCGACGAATTTGCATACAAAATCGTATTTATTTTATAGCTTTGTGTAAAAATATATACAAAATTGGTGCACCCGGGTTTGCAAGTACTTACTCATTATCAGTGTTCGGAGTAGGTAGATTGATTTAGGGTCAATGACCGCAAACGTATATGTTAATATGGACATGCTGCTCGGATTCCGGGAGTTTAACATTTTTAAGCGAACAAAAACGAATATTCTTTCTGTTATTCTAAACACAAATAAATTGCTTCCTTCCGAACCAATTGATTGAACCAGATTTACTTTAATAATACTCAACTCAATCCGAAAATGCCGGAACTTTTCGGAAAAAAGGATTGTCCATGTTATAAAATCACGATGCAAGTACCAAAAATCAATCTGCCTACTCCGATCTCTGCTCATTATTGGAAACAACACAGAAAGGTCTACCATGTTCTCTACTATGTCCGTCATTAAATCAACCCATCACACTAAGATTTTAATTTTTTATGAACAACCGTGTGGGCTGGCATGACAGCTAGCCCTTATTAAAGACTAGCTTCCGCCCGCGACTTCGTCAGCGTGGACTTCAGAATTGGGTCCAGAAAGAAAATGTTAAGTTGGCGCCATCTAGTGACGAAGTGGACATTTTGAGTTTTTAAGCATTCCTTCGGGAACCCTTAAGTTTTCCGGGATAAAAAGTATCCTATGTGTTAGCCGAGTGCTTTATCTATCTATCTACCAAATTTCATCCAAATCCGTTCAGTAGTTTCAGCGTGAAAGCGGAACAAACAAACAAACGAACATCCATACTTTCGCATTTATAAAAATATTATAGTGAGATGAGATTAGATGGAAAAGTGTAGAATCATGGAGAAAATATAATTCATTATTATTTATGTACAAATTGGTGTTACATTAATAAAATAAAGTCCCTTTGTGATAACTTTCACAGGCACAGCAATATACCTAGTAGCCTGGTACTGTTAAATAGCAAAGTCAATAATAATTGGCTGACTCGGTGGCTAAGTGGTTAGTGAACTTGACCTCGGATCCGAGAGTCGTGGGTTCGATCCCCACACAGGGCAAACTTTTCTGTGATGAGCATCAGAATTGTTTGATCTGAGTCTGGGTGTATTATATCTATATATGTTTATATTTAAAAAGTATATGTGTATGTATATCAGTCTCAGGTTCCCAAGATACAGGGAATCCTAGTTTGGGGCCAGATGACCGTGTGTGATTTGTCCCAGATATTATTATTATTATTGTAACTACTCACAGTACCACTAGGAATTTTACAGTAAAAACCCCCAAAAGAAACTTGAGCTAAACTCATTTCACATCCCATTAAAATATTTACAGATTAGTGTATTGGGGCCTCACGGAAAGAAATAACAATCAATAATAAAAAATAACAATCGAATTTTAAACCCAACGCTAACGGAAACAAAGCAATGTAAAACGCAAACACAAGGTTTAGTTCCGCTACTCGACGACAGATGGCGCCAGCTACATCGAATTTCCTCGAAAATTTTCCGACCGCTTTCCCATAAACCGCCTCTCCCATCGGTCGTGAAACGAAAATTAATATATCAATATTTCACCGAGGCCGTTATTTCTGATATAAAAAGCTTTTTTATTATGCTTTTATCGCAGTTCGAGCATTGCTTCGATGTTTTCAGGACATTGGGAGGCGATTTAATTTCCACTGCGATTGCTTTTGCAATTTCCAAAATTAATAAAAAACTTCGAGATGAGTTTTCGATTGCGATTCGAGGTATTATTACAGGGATGTATTATTACATTATACAACGATTGTTTTTTAAGTAGATGCTTTATACATTCTTTTAAATCGTATTTTTTTTTTCTACCTAGTTCAAAGTCTCTGTTCTGTAGACCATGTTGATGATATCTTCGTCATTATGCGAATAAAAGTATTCTCGCGGCTTTTCAGACTTAGCGGCAGCAAAGCAAAAGCATCTTGAGGATAGCTGACCGGGTGGAATGTCCCAGTCCGAATCACTGGATATTTCAGAAATCAACAAAAAAAAAAGTTTCCTAAGTCTCTTTTTTATGATAAGCTTGTTTCGAAAAATATAATTGCAGCGTCGACAGTGACTAAATGGTCTACAACATCGAATTATAAAAAAACACGTTCTTCTTCTTATCGTGCTGCACATTTAACCGTTCTATCCACAAGGTATAGACGGCGGTTGCCTGGTGTTGCACTTAGCATCACCCGCGGTCTCGTGTAGGGGATTCAGATTTACATCTACGGACGTGTGCAACGCGACCATTATACACATTTAGAAATCAGATGTGCAGGTTTCCTCACGATGTTTTCCTTCACCGTTAAAACACGTGTATATTGTAAAACTGTCAATGACCAAAAACTGATTATTTCCTACGAATATTTCATTTTATAGTCGTAATCAGCGTTACATACGAATCTTTCTCTTATCGTGTGGCAAAAACCGTGCTATCCACAAGACATATACATGAATACACAATACTTCCAAATACATTTTTTATACTACACCTACTTAGAAAGTACCTTAATACTTTATCGAATTTGAGGCAGAATGTACTTCATTACTATCGCACAAATATGCGGGAAGAAAACGCGCTGAGCGGGAGGGAAAAGTGTATGAAAATCCATTACTAACGTGTTTTTTTTTAATTTCGGGTCGGGTCTATGTCGGTAAACTAAAATGCCAAAAAGTTTTTATCTCCAAGTTCGCAAAATGATACTGGCCACTAGATTTTTCCAAACATTATTTTGAAAAAAAAAAGAACATGTAGGTGTAGTATAAAGCACTATGTATCACTCGGAAGAAGGTGCGATTCCCAACTCGAGTATATTAAACTACATCTTTCGTTGGTAATCGGTCACTTTCTCGCCTTGATGCACAATGTACTATTAAAACCACCTCCAAATTATCTCAACTTCTGATCCACCTGTCTCCCGCAATCGAACACCAAAGAGATGCTATAACTCAACCGAAACTTCCCAAACTCTCCATCTAGACCCATTAACATTTTTTATGCATAGGAATCGAACTCAAGCCGGCTTAATGCCTCCCGCGATACATTAATATCTCACTTTTTATGACTCTTTTGTAACAATCCGACTGTACCACGTTAGGAGGCAAACGCCAAAAAGTTTTTAAAGGAAATTGTGAGTTGTTTTGTGGGGGACAACGCTGAATTTTGAGTGCCTGTTAAAGCAGATGAAAGTAAGGGACGTGAAAAGGTGTTCGCTAATTTTGTCTATTGTGATGTGTAGAGGTATACTCGAAGGTAAAATAGAGTGATTGATAATGAACCCATGGAAGTAAGTTCATACTTGTTGTAATCTATAGGTACACACATGATTAGGGTATGTAACTCTAAACTATCTGTAACCCTAGTCCTTCTCATATATTAAAAAAAAAACGTGATTTTACATACGGATTTGAACAACGTTTCGCTAATTTATACTCTATTCAAAGAACTTTTGCTCTTCTCATACTTATTTCTATGTTGGGAACCCTAAAAACATTTTTGAAAATAAAGTATGGTTTCCTTGGGGAAAGTTGACCAGTTATAAAAGTGATGTAACAAAACAATTGATTTTTTCAAAACATTCAGAGGGATACTTAATTAGGTAATCAAACTGAAAATATAAAGATACTTCTACAGTCTCCACAAAAGAGTACGTACATCATACATACATACAAGTAGGATTCAAGCACTGGGAGATAATCGGGAGAGAGCTCGGCCCGTTGCCAAAACCGCATATCGGAGTCGCCTATATCAAACCTTATCGCAAATTTAGGCTATATCATATAGAAACTCATACATTAAATGGTATTAAATTCAGTATGGCTACTCCATCGACTTACTAAAGGAGAGGTCCTATGGAAGCGACAAATGGTACCATTTTATTTGTCCAAAAACCGATATTAGAATTCTTTGAACAAACTCCCTGGTCTACTTTTAAAGTGAAACTAAATAAAAAATGTTGTATCGCAGTAACAGTATACACACAAAAACATTTCGCTGGTCATATAAAGGACACGACCGACGTACGCGTCAAATGACTGATATTTTGGGACCAAAAAAACGGTGCCATTTGTCGCTTCCGTCACAGAGTAATCCAGAGAGACCGCTCAGTACGCTCACTAAAATCCTTAGCATATACATGCTTATAGACATATACGGCCGTTCTAGGCAAGGTCACGATCGCACAGTTTCGTGACCTTGCCTAGAACGACTGTATACGTCTATAAGCATGTATATGCTTAGGATTTTAGTGATTTGTAATGAGCGGTTTCTCTGGATTACTCTGTGCTTCCGTAGGGCCTGTCCTTTATATAATTAGATGGGGTACTCCCTACCGCTCTCTGATGGCGACCTCACTCTCTGCGGGTATGATCCGGTGACATTTCAGACAGTCGTCACTCAGTTATCTCGCTCATTCCGACGTGATTTGAAAGGGACGTCGTAGTAGGGTCAATAACTTTATAACTCGGACGATTTGTATACATTGTGCGACCATATTTTGTATGGAAAATCTGTCCAGGGTGTGTCTATTTTGTATGGAAAATCGAATTAAAGGCAAGGTGATGTATGAAAGACTAAATTTTATTGCTCTTATTACATTTTGTGCCAAAAGGAAAGTTGCTCAGTTTTACAAGATGCCGATACCATTTACCGCCTTTGGTCGAATAAAAAGTCACAAGTTAGTTATGTTAAAAAGCATATTTTTATGTAAAATAAGGAAAAAAAACAACAAAATGGCATATCTGGACCCCGGACATTATCTAGTATCTTGATCCCCACAAATTGCCACCAGTCGGAGGGAGTGGTCAGTAATGACGTCACGTATTTAATTACTGGGAAGGTCTTTAGAATTGAATGTCAACTTTATGGTGAACGGTGATTAGGCACAAGAAAATATATGGTAAATCTTTTCAAATATGGGTTATATTGGGCGAGGTCTTTGTCCATTAGTGGATATCTTTTGGCTAATAATGATGGGTAATATTTAGTGCCAGATCCGGAAGTAATAAATTAATAAAAGCATTGATGTGTTGCCAAGCCCTTGGCATCATTACATCTGATAGTAAGTGATGATGATGCCGAAGATGGAAGCGGGCTTACCAATTGGGAAGTGGATATCTTTAGACAAAACACATCAATGCTGGTAATATGATGTTTAAGACCTACATAAGATGGTGTTAGCTTGCCAGTGAGGGTCGGCAAATCGCTACCAGTAACCAAAGCGATTCCTACAAAGTTGGACCCTGCCGGGAATCGAAATCGCTACCCCATGATGTGAAGCTAGTGACCTAGCTACTACCCCAAGAGTCAGTCAAAAGCCGTTTAATATCATCAGTACTGACCTCCGTACTGATACAATATCAGTACTTGGTGCCAAAGATAAATTTAAAAAATATAATTCTCCCCTCTCTCTGTTTTATCGAGTGGCCAACATCAAAACCCACAATATTTACTGATATTCTATTTCTAATGCCGGGGCTAAATATGCGCGCGACTATTCGTGTCGCGGTATCGCGATAAAACTTCGTCTTCGCGCTACGATGAAGTACATGTCCACATCATCGGGCGACAGTAGCGCGAACCCCATTCGTCTTCGCGCGAATGATTCGCGGTACAACGAAGTGCGTGGCCAGACCTGTCGCGATAACGCGAATATTCGCCAAAGCCCGCAGATGTAGCCGTAGCATAAAAAGAAAACCAATTTACACGAACCGCCCTCCGACCTCCGGCGCACAAAGGCGCTATCTAGCGATAAATTATCGAAATTATTGCATTAAAAATTCCATCTAGAAGTCAAAGCAGCCATTACGGCCTGTGCATGTAGCCAGTGGGAACAAAACGACGTAACCGCCAAGTTTCCATGCGCACATTACTCCCTTTTACACTTAAGGTGATTTTTCTCGGTGAAAGCTATGGGAAACCGTTTTCTTTTGAATCTCCGCTGTAGACGTGTGTGCATTTAACTATTCGGATTAATATTTGTTTTCCTTTGCCAGTAGATGGGTAGTTTATTCGATTTTGTTGCAGTCTTCTTTGAGAGGCCAGGTAAACGATGCACATGTATAAAGTTTTTCTTTCGTGTTCTAGATGAAAATTCTCAATTTCATAGCGTACTGTGAAAAGAGCTGTGGTATAAAAAACCTTATGGCTCTGTTGTACACAGGCTGTTATTGCATTGCATTGCATTCTGCTCCTGCAGGAAAAAGGAAGAGAGGTCGACCAAAGTCTACTTGGCGGAGGACTGTGGCACTGGAAGCCGCTTCTCTAGACCAGTGTTTTTCAACCTGTGGGTCGCGACCCCCAGGGGGGTCGCGAAGCCTTTCTCAGGGGGTCGCGGGTAAAAGAAAAAGGCAAGTATCCTACACTGCAATACAAAAATACGAAGGCTGGCCCTGTTTATTTTTAACAATTTGTGAAAATGTGGTTCTATTTTGGATACCTTAAAATTAAATAATTTTCTAACTACAGAAAATTATAAATGTAGTCTTTCAAATCACTGACATTTTGTATGTTTATGGCGCATGTTTAGGGGGGTCGCAAGATTTTTTTAACTTGTAAAGGGGTCGGGTATTAGAAAAGGTTGAAAAACACTGCTCAAGACAAAATCTAGCCAGAGATTGTCGCCGTCGCCGCCGATCGGAAGCAGTGGAAAGCTGTAGTTGAGGCCCTATGCTCCTCAAGCAGTGTCGAAGAAGAAGAAGAGTAATTGCAAAATCATACTTTCCTAGAACCAGACTACTCATGAGACAGAATAACTTTCACGAAAAAAATCCATAAAAAACCGACTCGCAAAAAAATACCTTCCCAAATTAAGTTCGCCAACAGCTGATCAATTTAGTATGGGAAGTTAAAAAAATTGAAGATAAAAAACTGGACTACATACTACATATTTATGAAAGATTATATAGATATGTATTTTTATTTTCATGTGATTTTTGCTACCCCCTATCTTATTCTATCGATGTTTTCCTACCCAAAGGTTGTCTGGAAGAAATTGCTACCTAGCAATAAGGCCGCCTATTGTATCTCTTTTCCATTTCTAACCTCACTTTTGTATATGTATTTATTACAATAAAGTATATTGAATTGAACTGAAAAACATGAAAACTGAAATATAAAAATATTTTCATCTTACCAACATTTATATTGTAATTCCCGATGCAAAAAGGAGTGTCATACATAAGTTTAAAGACTACATAATGTTGTTTATCTGTGGTAGTAGTTCTCCAACGGATGGACCCAATTAAATGAAATGACTGACTCGGTGGCTAAGTGGTTAGCGATCCTAACTTCTGATCCGCGAGTCGTGGGTTCGATCCCCACACAGGGCAAACTTTTCTGTGATGAGCAGAATTGTTTGCTCTGAGTCTGGGTGTATAATATCTATATATGTATGTATTTAAAATGTATATGTGTATGTATATCAGTCTCTGGTTCCCAAGATACAGGGAATCCTAGTTTGGGGCCAGATTACCGTGTTAAAAAAAACAGTTTTTTTCCATTTGATAGTGATTTTTATTGCGGTAGTTTTTATCTATGTTTGAAGGAAATCGATTCATTGACTCTCACTGTTGGGGATGCAAAATTTTTTTTGGTAGTCATACACTGTTCTTTTTTTTACCCTCAATTGGTAAGCCCTTGGCATCATCTCACCTGATGGTAAGTGACGATGATGCCGAAGGTGGAAGCGGGCTTACCAAGATTCCCCAACGCAATGGGGAACTGGCTATCTTATCTTCATGCCGGAACACATTAATGCTGTTAACATTGATGTTTGGCGGCAAGACTTAGATAAGATGGTGGTAGCTAGCCAGGCGGCCTCAGAAAATGCCCTACCACCAACCAAACCGAGTCCACAAAGTTGGACCCCACCGGGAATCGAACCCACGACCTCTTGATGTGAAGCGAGCGGCAAGCCACTGCGCTACGGAGGCGGTTCAAGTTCCCTTTCATACAAGATCAAGACTTAACCCTTCAGCCGCCGACGTGTTCGTTAATGTGATAATTGACCACGCTGAATACGTTAAAAACAACCGACTTCAATCGCAACAACTCCAATTTTGCTATGTTTTTGTTGATTTTCTCCAAAACAGCTGAATCGATTTCGATAAAATTTATATGGGACCACCTGTAAAGTATACCCTTTTAAACAAAAAAAGAATTTTCCAAATCGGTTCAGGCGTCTTCGAGTAATCGGTGAACATACATAAAAAAAAAGATTCCGATGAATTGAGAACCTCCTCCTTTTTTTGAAGTCGGTTAAAAATTAGCAATGAACTGGCCAGGGGAGATTGGTTGGAGCTCCTCGTTTCCTGCTACGTGCTTCATAATACTGAGTTTGAATGACCTAGGCACAAATCTAGGTGTAATTAAGCGGTTGATTATTCTAGATCATGATGTTGGTTTTTCGAATGGTCGATTCCTTTCAAATTTACGGGATAAAATCGCTGTAATACACCATTTTCTCGTAAATTCAATTCAAATATTTTATTTCAGAAAATAAATTCTATACAACGAGTCTACACAATTCCACACAATTCATATTACATAATAAATAAACATATCAGTCATTAAAATAAAATCAAAATAAAACTTTATGTCAGATTAATAAAGTGATGTAAAAATAAAATATAAAATCATTCATGTCAGAAAATAAAATAAAAATCAAAACATTATCAATATAATATAAAATAAATGTCAGTAATTAAAAAAAAAATTACAATTTAAAAAATATGTCAAGATTGCCGTCCAGTGAGTGGCAATGGGGCACTCGTGCTTAGCGCCTATCACCTTTAAAAACCTCCAGCTTAATGTTGAAACAATTTTAATTTTTAAAAGTGTGATTAGTCTGAAGTCTATGTATGATTGTATGTTTTTAGTGGGACCGTAGCTCTCGAACTTTTTCTATGTGTAAAATCAGCTTTCATGGTGGTGGTGCTAAGCTATGTTTGATGAAAATCGGTTCAGTAGTTTTCAAGTTATTCGACATTTACGGTAAGCTGAGCTTTTTTTTTTTTACAAATGTGGATAATTTGTCTGTTAGTTAGGCATTTAATTTTTTTTTAACTAAAAGTATCCCTAATAGAATTTGTAGAGTTTAAATTCTTGAGTTATATCTGTTATTTGCTGCTTTTTCAACATAAAATAACTGTAAAGATATTTTATATCTAACTTCCTTATTAAAGGTTATGAACATTTAGTTAAAGATGAAAAAAGTACAAAAATTATATTTTATTCAGTAACATTTCTATAGATAAAGTATAATTTTAAATATACACGTAAAATCTTTACACATAAAATGGTAAATTAGGTACAAAAAGTATCGAAACAAGACTGGTAGGAAGCCTGCCAATATAATAATGATATAGCCGTACATTCAGCGTTATTAAAACATACAAGTGGCTTATTAGTCGTAACAAGAGTTCGTGCCACAGAGCAAACAACAAAATTAGGAGAATAAAAATTATATGTAGGATGTAGGTCCAAAATTGTATACCAAATAAAAAGACTCATGAAAAAGAACAACCTCTCCAAGTATTCATTAGTAAATTCGCGTAAAAGCCTTTTGTCTTTCCAAAGTTTCCATACAAAGTTAGCCGATCAAGTGAACAACTTGTTACAAAAGTTTTATTTGGATGAAGGTCTCGTTAAATAGGGCATTTACTGGTCGTAGTAAAAAACTTTTGTTCTATAAAATTGCTGAAATTGATTTAAAAAAAAAATGAATTACCCATACAAAGTTGACAAATGAGTTGATCGATAGACCCTGAACTTGTACGTTTAAAAAAATAAAGACCACTTAAAAATATAATAATATTTAAATAAAGTTTATTTGTAAGTGATTTCCCAATGTTGTTTTTTCACACTGCGATGGCAAAAAAATCAAATCATTAAAATATATTTGGGTAATTCTCACGAAATCTCGAAATTCTTGTCCTATAACGATTTTGCAAAATTGTGACAAACATAAATCGACAATTATTTTTTTATTGTAATATATACTACTGTGGCTATTAGTTTTAGATAAAATTTTAATTTAAATTTTTATAAAAAAAATAGAAATATTAAAAAAAATACTTGAAAATCATTCCCTCACTATGTCCCAAACTCCAGATTCAAATGTTTTCGGATCTATAAATCGAAATATTTCTCAGAAAATACCATTTAAGTTTGACTAAACTATTAAAATACCATTCCTTTTTTTTTGGATAAAATGATATTTTGAAACAAAGTAAACGGGGAAGTGTTAATGTTTTTTATATTTGTGTCCCAAGAAAAAAAAACATTCCCTCACACCTTTACTGACAGTCGATTTCTGAACGCGCTTTTAATCATTCATGAACGCATCGATTGGTTTTTGATAGTTGGCAGTATTGTCAACAATTCAACATGGCGAATATACGGTGTGCGTCTAAAGAGTTTCTGTTATGAAAAGATTTTGTTAATATTTTATAAAGTTACATTCTGCGCCATCATTACATCACATCTTGTAAAAAGAAGGTATTTGCGCTCAGATCTTTATTTATTTTTCGCTGAAAATGGTTTTGGGGAGTAGTAAGCTTACACAAAAATTCAATATAAAATTAAGGTTATGTCTCGACTTTTTGTTGATTATATTTAATTTCATCATTCCCTCATCGTCATTCCCTCATTCCAGTTTATAGTGAGGGAATGATGAGTTATGAGGGAATGTTTTTAAATTGTAACTGCCTACTAAATTCAACATTTTTTTTTGTTTATTTGCTTTAATAACCCTTTATAACCGTTGCTTTCCCGTTTTAGGGCTATACTAACCAAAACATGTCAAGAAAAAAGAAATTAACTGACAAACAAGCTAAACTAAAAAAGAAAGAATATGATAGGAAACGTAGGGAAGAAATGAAAGCGAATCCTGAAAGTTTAGAAAGACTTCGCGAAAAAGAAAGGCTTAAATACATTAAAAAAAAAGAAAAGGGCCAAGTAAAACCAGTATCTGTAATGACTGTCAGAGAAAGAAGAATGAAAAGGAAAAATTGGAAAAAACATAGCCAAACATATAGAGAGAAAAAAGCTCAAATACGTAAGAATCTGGCAAGAGTGTTGGATGAAACACCACCTCCTAGCCCTAATATTCTAAATAATGACGGGCGCAGAGAACTGATGGCTGCTCAAAGAAGGCGGCAACTAAGAAGACGAAGAGCAATACTTTATGCCAAAATTGCCAGACTACAGAAAAAATTGAAAGAAGAAATAAGAAAGAGAGAGAAATTTCGTAAGAGATGTCAAAGAAAAACTAAAAAAGTTCAGTCTTCTTCCGAAGCAAAAATATCAGCACTCTTAAAAAATTTACAAGTTTCTGAACCTGTAAGAAAGAAGCTTATTTTTTCGGAAGTTATTACTAAACAACTAAAAGACAGCTATGCTAACTTAAGAACACATGGTGAGAAGAAGACTTACTATAAAATCCTAAAAGCAGATCTATTAAAGAAGCATAAATTGCTTCATTTATCAAAACCGTTTTTTAAACATGACACTTACAAAAAAGGCGGTTGCAGGAAAATAAATACTAAAATGATGAAATTGAAACAAGATGTGACAGATTTTTTGGAAAAAGATGAGAATTCGCGGATGTGCCCAGGAAAGAAAGACTTTAAAATTTCGGAAGGACAAGTAAAACAAAAACGTTTGTTATGTGACACTATGAAAAATTTGCACAATAAATTCCTGACAACAGTCGAATATAAAGTGAGCTTGGCAACATTCTGCAGGTTGAGACCTTTTTGGGTAACTTGGGCGAACGTTAAAGACCGGAACACTTGTACATGTGTGATCCATGCAAATATTCAACTGATCGTAATGAAATTGCACGCAAATAAAGCATTACCTAGCAACAGTCTAACACGATATCTAGCATCTATGACATGTAATGTTCGTTCACCAAAATGTTTATTGAGAAAATGTGAAGATTGTAAACATAAATCTGTGCAATATTATCTTCCACAGCCAAACAAAACAATTACCTATCATCAGTGGATGCATGAAACTACTTCTTACGAAAAGGATGGAAAGATAAAGACAGCTCGCAAACCTGTAAAAAAAGAGATCAAGATTTCGATTAGGAATCTAGTGCAAAGATTAGAAGAGTCACTACCTTCATTCTTGCAACATGTAGCCACGATAACTCACCAGTATCAGACCATTTCAGTTCTGAAAAAGAGTTTAACCGAAAACGAAGTCCTCGTCCACATCGACTTCAGTGAAAATTACTCCTGCAAATATAACGAAGAGATACAGGCAGTTCATTTCGGAGGTGCAAGGCAACAAGTCACTCTTCACACAGGCGTACTATATTTACGCCGCAACGATAAAGTCATTCCGCAATCTTTTTGCTCTCTATCTAACAGCAGCAGACACGATACCTTGGCGGTGTGGGCGCATTTAATACCCGTCTTTGAATGGATTAAGAACCAGAATTTAAACATTCAGAGAATACACATGCTGAGTGATAGTCCTGTCAACCAATATAAGAACAAGTTCATGTTCCACACTGTATCTCGACACATAAATGATTTATTACCCGGCACGACATTCTTTTCATGGCACTATTCAGAACCAGGCCATGGCAAAGGTGCACCTGATGGCGTAGGGGGTACCTTAAAAAGAACTGCCGACAAAGCAGTAGCTGAAGGCCAAGATATTGTAAACATAAGTGCACTGAAAGATATTTTGTTGGCAAGGTGTCCGTCGATACTGCTGTTTGAAATTACCACTTCCGACATCGCGGAGATAGACGAGTTAGTTAAACAGACAAAAACCATCGGCGCATTCCGTGGAACTCAAAAAGTTCGCCAATTTGTCTTTACTGGTGATATGTTGGAATTCAGGACACTTTCCTGCTGTAGTTGTGATCGAAAATGTAATCATTTTCACCTGGGATATTACTCACCTTCAAATAATTCTTCTGTTACGAGACGCAGTAAAGTACAAAAGCAGTCCGAATCATGTGATTCTTTTGATAAAGCAAGATGCAGTAAAGTGCAAACGAAGCCGGAGTCATTAGTTGAAGAGTTTTCAAAGGATAATTTTCCTACAGGAAATGCTGGCCAAAGCAATATAACTTATGATATAGGTGACAATGTCCTTGTCAGGTGGGATGAAGAAATGTATCCAGGGGAAATAACTTCAGTTTCCGAGGAAGGCGCTTTAGTAAAGTGTATGAAAAGAGGAGTTAAATTCTGGAGATGGCCAACAATCAAGGATGAACAGTTGTATGCGTGGAGAAATGTTGTGCAGAAGATCGATCCTCCAACTTTAATCAAAAGAGGATATTATTCCGTGAAGGAAATAGATCACACAACGTTAACTAATTAAGAGCTTGATATGAGACTGAATTATAATATTTTAATGGAGACTGATTTGTTTTGTTTGTTTATTTGTTTTTATAGGTAGAATGCCAGTTTTGTTAATTTTAAGAGTAGAGATTTTGTTTTTCTTTATTTGTTACTTGGGTTGTAATTGATATCCTAAGTAGCAATTTTTAATGTCATTTGCAATACCTAAAACATTGTGATTTATAAAATATAATTACCTGCAATAAGTACATTAACTATACATGTAAGAAAAAAGGTAAAAATTGTTATATGTGACTGATCAAAATATATAACAGTATTCTTAATGAAAACATTTTGTTTTTCATTGTTAAATGTTCATCAATAACTTGTAAAAGTCATTCCCTCACCTAAGTCGTCATTCCCTCATAAAGTTTTTTTTTTAACGCCGTCTCAATTCCCTTTAAACTCATTTATTCTGGGGACCACTATATCATCAAAGACTAGTATCATAAGTAGTACTAAATTCACATAAAATAATTAATATTTCTTTTCAATTTTCTTCATCAATTTGTTGAGCTTAAATTTCGGAATTTCGTGAGAATTACCCATTTACTTAATTGAATTCCTTCGCACGAGTTAAATTAAATTATAAGTTCATCTGAAGCATTATTACAATAAAAATAATAACAATAATATAATAAAAACCACTAGCTTCTAGTCTAATAGTTTATAGTTAGACTGGTGTTCTTCGTCAGTTAGTCAGTCACACTATTATTATATTTATATAGACAAGCCAGAAGTGAGCCTTCTGTGTACATGCAAATCATTCTGAGTACAGTCGCGAGCAAAAATCGTTGTGAATATTAAAATTCACATTACATTCCAGAAGCCCCATTAGCAGACGAGATATGTCTCATTTGACGTGTACCAAAGATATGGCTGTTGTATCGTAAGTTGATAGAAATGGTTATGTGGTTGCTATCATCTGACAAGTTTTTAACTTTTTATTCACGACTGGATGTTCTGGTGACAGTCATAGGTAAGTTAGTACGATTTTAGTGAGTTATCTTTGCTAAATACGATACATTTCTACTCTGCGCTTGAGCTACACAATTCGCATGCCGTGAATCGTGACACCAATGATCTGGCGATGATAAACATTATATCAGGCTGTAATTATACCAAACCAAAAGCTTTTCAGATGATGGTGTACTTTTCGCAACTATCACAATAAAGTTTTATGAAAAAGAAGCAAGAAGACCTAGTATTAATAAAAATGTATTCCCAAATTCTATCAAACAACAACACCAACTGTTTACTGTTTATCTCTATCAGATTCCGTAATACGCCCCCCTCGTATCGTGTTTTTGCTTAACAAGCACTTTAAATTACGACAATTATTCAATGTTGCCGTGCTATCGGCAGTTATAAAATCATGGGGGAGTGGTGGGGGTTACCTTGGGGGAGGGGGGATATGCTCATTAAGGTGGCAGCGAGGACACAATTTTGATAATGTTCGCCGTGGAAAAAATTGCGAAATCTCTTTGGCTCCGGGCAAGACAAGGCATTTGATGGGTGGGCGATAGCGAATTTTTAGGCTTTTTACATTTTTGGTTGTAATGTGGGAAAAGTTGCTGGCGTAAAGAACGTAACGCGTCTTTGTTAAAGGATGTCTCTTTTCTTATGCAGAGATATGGTGGCCTTGTGAATATTGGTTTCCAAAAAGATTTTATAAGCGAACTTGAACTTGTGATTCCTAATGTATATGATTTCATTCGTAAACTTATTTTCTTTCTTTGTAAACATTCTGGAAAAGGCAGTCGTTAAGCAATGACCTTTGAGCGCAACACACACAGAGGCGGCCGCGGTGCGGTAGCGTTCCGAAGGCGTAACTGCGGGAAGAGAGCTTAGAGCGCCCGCCCGGTTTTGGTGTGAAGGGTTCCATAGTAATCCGAACATTACAGAAAAATACCGCTCCCGAACGCTTTCGCACCGCCTGTGAGTGTTTCCCTTTAGGCTGCCTTAAAACTTGTTGCCACTAGTCCTATAACCTTCCCACTAATCCGGACATGCCCTCCGTGTATGGAGTATGACCTAACCTTCGAGGTACAAGAAGTTAGCAATGAGGATATTATGGTTAGTCAACGATTCTGAACAATCTTAAATACCGCTTATCCCATTAGGTCGATAAGTCGCACAAATTTTCCCCTTTCACTATTATAAGCAATAATTCCAACTAACTTAACCCTTGTATCTGACCCAGTGACTGATTGTGAGCTAGCCGAATCAAAGGGCCATGTCATTGCTTCACTATAAAGTTGTGAACATCAAAGAGAAGCAGATCATTGACCGAATTTTCTATCCGTTTGAATTATTTCGAACATAGTAGTGACAGTGTCAAAGTCCATGTTTAATGTTTATGCCATATAAAAGTATACAGGGCGAATAATTGAAAATGCTGAACACGTTAAAAACACCGTTGTTGATTTTTCAAAAAGCGCTAAATGAATTATGATAAAAAATGTATGGGACCACCTCTGAAGTATGACCTACCAAACAAAAAAAGAATCATCAAAATCGGTTCATAATTGGCGGAGTAATCGCGGAACATACTGTTAACTAAAACACACAAAAGTAACATTAAGAAATTTATTCCATAGAAGAAGTTATATACATTAGTCAACCTTACCTAATTACTCTCAATATTTACACAAAGAAGCTTCTTGCAAGCTTAAACTTGAACTAAGAGCACGTTACACTTTTCCGCTGCCTTTTATAACCGCCGTTTCTCGTTGGTTTCCTGTTTATTTCGAGAGGTGGGAAAATGGCGTGATGTTTTCCATAGATAATCTGCCACCATAGATTACAGACGCTTAGACAAGACAGTCTGGTCCGCCTAGTCGGCCAATAGTTAGTGCCCGCCGCGCCGCGTCTTCTCGTTGACGCTAGCCGACCAGTCGCGCTGTTGTTCAAACGCCGTTGACAGCTGGCACTCGAACAGTGTTGCCAATAATACATACAGAAATAAAAAACATACAATCGAATTGAGAACCTCCTCCTTGAAGTCGGTTAAAAAATGCCACTCACGGAAATTTTAACAGGTGTTCTATTTATGAAACTGAACATCGTTTCCCAAGGAACCTATACTGAATTATACTACCCCCAGCATATAGTAGCTGAAAAACCACTGAACCGATTTTAACCAAACATAGCTTAGAACTACCACGATGAAAGCTACTTTCATGTGAAAAAAACTGCATCTTAATCGTCTAAGAGCTACCAGCAACAGACATACACACACTCAGTCTTTAAAATTATAACACCTTTTTTGCGTCGGAGCTCCCGTGGTTTCGGTATAGGATTTGATACCAATATCCTTTACTTCTTTTATATTTTTTTTTCATCAGTATAATTTCCATACTGTGCCGTATTGATGCTTCAAATTACTACTCAATAAATAATGTTTCCCTACCGTGATTCACCTATACTTGGCGAAGTAACAAGTGGAATCATCGGAATCAAACGCTTTTGGCAATCCGCGATCTAACAGGCGGAAAGGAGTCGACCCAGGCTCAAGATCAGTCGAAACTAGGTTCGTTTATAATGTCCTCATAAGAAATAAAGCCGCAAACTATATGCAGTTTCCGTATACTTTGCGGCTTTCATTCTCACGAGGGCAGTATGGCTTTATTATAGTCATGCCTTTGAGTTATCGAACCAAAACTACTGGCAAAGGGTTCGCTAAGATTATGATCACAGATCATGATTTGTACGTACTTGCGAAGAAATGTAACGCAAAAGCACATTTGTCGAACTCAAGTGGATGCTGAGTACACGTTAAATACTTATAAAAATAATTTTAGTATTTTTTTTTACTGTCCAGTTTATAACAATTGTTACACATCACACATTATTTAAGTTAATTTAATTAACGTTTAACAAAGGTGTTTCTTTTTTTTTTGCTTTGGGATTCACTTTGGATGTCAAAGGAAATTCCGTTTCTTTATGCTTTTTTCACCGTTCAGAATTTTTCGATTTTCTTTGGACTTCTAATAATAAGTGATGCTCGGATTTACCAACTTTGTGAAGAAAGTTATTTTTTTGCGGATTGTGTATAGGTTCCTTGGCTGTACAGTTTCACGAAAAGAATTTAAACAGTTTTAGCAAATTTTATAACACCTTGATGATTGATGAAACATTACAACACAACACAAAAACAAAGACTTTAAACACCTCGCTAAACAGACTAGGCTCATTGTTTCCTCCGTTTGATCTTGATTAATAATACGCCTGATAATTGGTGATAGCAAACAGAATAGATTATTAGCCGGCTGATGGCTGATGGGCTTTCACGCCTAAATTGTAATTATTAGTCAAACTCACTTGTAATTGGGATTGGTGGATGTTTCAACATTGCTTTGTTGATCAATAAACTAATTAGAGAAACTCTGTCTTATATTCAAAGTCGAGGGAACATAAAATATTTTTTGAACTTGAAAAAGGTTTCTTAGCACTGAAAGTAGACGCTTTTATTACATGTATCCTAGACTGAATATCCTGAATATCCTTTCATTTAAGAATTTATTCATTCAAATCATTTCCCTATCAACATAAGCAGAAATACCACGCCATAAACTACAAGCACTTTTACCAATTACTTCCAAACTCTCACCATTTCACAGGCAACTAAACATGGACTTAGCAAAAAGTAATTTTAAAAAATCAAGTCTATTAAATTAAAAGTCACCCCATGATCGGGCCTTCAATGATCAGCCCCGGAGCTATCTTCATTAATGGTTACCGTTAAGGGGGACGGTATCCGGCTCGAAGGACCAGCGAATAGGGCGAAGAGGGGGGCAATCGCATGGAATATTGGACGGTTAATTTGTCGGAGATAAGATCGGTAAGAGAATTTTCGCGTATTTAAATATTGTCAATGTATTTAAATACTTACAGTTATATACAGTCTCTTTTTAATTATTGGACTTAATTAAGAAAACGCGGGAAAACGTTTCCATTATAACATTTTTTAGAACCTATTTGTGAAAAAGGACAATACAGTTTTTGCAAGTTTAGTTATCGAATATTTTACACTTTTTCCTATAAAATAAATACATACTTATCTACTCTTAAAAAGCATAAAAAGAAAATTTGACTGGTTTTTGGTATTTTAAATAACATAAAAGCTAGATTGCGATGCACTTTCCCTAGGCGTATATTTTAGTCTACCAGTGTTACCATTACATAATTTTAATGTATCCAACATCTACGAACTCTCGAAGTATTTGTGTTTGCTTTTCCGTACTCACTATAAAGACGCATATGATTGACACCTCACATTAAGCATAAAAATACAGACAACAAACAACGCACCATCATGAAATTAATAGATTCATCAAATAACACACAAAAAAACCACTTCCACGTCAACTGACAGACCGAAAACACGCGAGGCGACATCTTAATGGCGATTAAAATCAACCTCCCAATCTCATATCGGAGGAATACTTAACCAAATTGTCGTATTAAAACACTCCCGTGGCGGATATTATCGCTCGCCTTTAAGAGTAAGGTTAGGTCGAGTTTCCATGAGAACGATCGGCTTCAGCACCTCAATCAGTCAATTCATTGAGGTCGACTGAGTCAGTTGTCAAAGTTGAGTCAGTTGTTAGAGGTCCAACATTGGATCAGAACAGCTGAAAGGCCATATCGTCCCTTCTACTGGGGCACGGGTCTCATCCCATACCTAAAGAAGGTTAGGCCTCACTCAAGACACAGGGATAAGAGTAATCTAACTAATTCAACTAAAAAATTAAAGAAACTGTATCAAAATTCTATGGCAATGTCAAGAGCCCTTATAGATATCTTGCAGTGGGCTAATGTTTGCTCATTACACAGGCACATGAGATAAACTTCCAGACTCCATTCTAGATCTAGATTGATCTAGCGACACCTTGTACTCCAAAACCATCAAACCCTTGGGGTAAATACTGTACTGTATCGTGTGTGTGTACTGTGTACGTGTATTTAGTGACAATAAATGTATTTTCTTTCTTTCTTCTTTCTTTCTTAAATGTGGTAACTATGAAACAGGCATACATGGGGAAAAAAAAATATTCTTCTTTCATGACTATTTTCAAGATATAGGTATGATTAATGGATGCATGGTTATGCTCTTATTAAACGAGGTGACGTGTAGGCCACTCCAGATATTTACCAACAGACAGATAGACAAACACAATTATTAACAGGTTTCACGGTATGTACTCAAGTATTTTTTTGATTTCCATATTTGTTTCCCGGAGGTTCTAATTTAAACTGTGATGTAGCAATTTCACACTACCAGATTTTTTAATTTGGCACATAGGGCAAGTAACATGATTTTTGTCTGATCCGTCACATTTCCCATTTGCATGGAACCTCGTCTTTACTCTACTTAAGCAGCAAGGAGGTCGGGAGAAGGAAGTGCGGGGGGGTGGTTTTTTTACCCACCAAATAGATTGGATGACACTCGATCTCCCCAAGAGGACGAAATTAAAAAGGCGACGACGATCCACGCCAAATGGCCAGGGAATTATTTTCCGTTGAGTGATTCTTGGCCATAAAATTTCTGATTGATCAATTCATCCGGTGTTGCCAGTGCCGCGTTAATGAAGAGCACGTTCCGCGTTTTTTTTCTTTTTCAGCCAACGACAACGACACTTTTTACGCTCCCCGCAGTCTATTTTTCCGCCTGTTTTCGCTTTAGTGAATGTTTTATTAATTCCCCCTTGATTTTTTGTTCGTTTCGCATTCCAAGCGAGTTTTTTTCTCCGATAGTCAAATACAGATTTGTCGTAATGACCGAATCGAAGACGGAACTTCGTTTCCTTTAGCTGACATTTGCAGGATGCGCATTTGTTTGTTTCTTTCGTGTCTTTGGCATTTGCCAGATTAGGGCAAATAAAGAAAGTGCTACTGAGAGTAAATTTTTCAGTTTTTGACTCTGGTGAACTGGACGTAAGCTATAAATGATTTGATACTTACTTACAACAATTCTTTATCGTAATTTCGATACACAAATATATTTGAAAGAAAGGCAAAGGCACATTCTGTCTGCCTTTCTTTGAAGTCTGTAGTTATACAATCCACAGCTTTCAAGAAACTGCTTACTAAATATTAGGTTAGTATAGTATAGGAAAAGTTTTAAGGTAGTAGCTATATCTCGTGAGGCTAACACTCCCGCTAGAATTCATGTACTAGGAGTGTGCCAGTAATGACAGTCATAGTCATAATTACGTACATATGCGACATTTAAAGAGATCGACATGAAAATTAAGGATTAAATGAGGATTAGTCTATTCGCAAAAACGGCTGTATTTCCCATTCTACATCGGACAATCAGCTAATACTATAATAATAATAATAATATCTGGGACAAATCACACACGGTCATCTGGCCCCAAACTAGGATTCCCTGTATCTTGGGAACCAGACACTGATATACATACACATATATTTTTAAATACATACATATATAGATATAATACACCCAGACTCAGAGCAAACAATTCTGCTCATCACAGAAAAGTTTGCCCTGTGTGGGGATCGAACCCACGACTCTCGGATAAGAGGTCAGGATCGCTAACCGCTTAGCCACCGAGTCAGTCTTACTTGCCAGTAAACGACTTACGTAATCGACTTACTTGCCAGTAAACACTTATTTTTTTGCGAATTCATTGTAGGTTCTTCGTAGAAAGTTATTAAGTAGAAGCCTGCTTGTTAGAGCTTATATACCGTGTATAACGAACTAGGCTTATTCTTTGTACAGAATACTGATCGTTACCACTCAAACAACAATGAAATGCCTCGAATGACAATAGTATTCACTATGTGAACAATGAAATGCCTCGAATGACGATAGTATACACTATGTGCTAAATCCAAAACACACCAAGGACAGTGTAACAATTGTCTAGGATATCGCCTCACAATTTGATCGCATAACAAATTTTACGAGTACCCTTCAGCAATACGATGACTGACTATGTAGACATTTCTTGCACCCAATACAAGGGACTATGTTGCTGTTCTCTCTTTCGTTTACTTCAGATTAGAGCAAGACAAACACTGTGTAGCCTAGTAATACGCGTGAAAATTTACGTGTTGCTACAAGGACGGGTTATTAGGGGGAGTAGGGGATAATGGGACCGATCCACTGGACATTGTCCACCGAAGGGTTTCATTAAAAACAACAATAACCATTGTAACGACTGTTCGCGTGACGATTTTGATTGTTGCGAAGGATACGGTAACTGGGGGATTTATTTAGTTTGAGTAAAGTTTGGGAAATGAAGCATGGTTTTTTTTTTATTTATTCAATATTTAGTAGGAAAAGTGTCAGATTCAATAAAGATTTCCATAAAATTATTCTATGGTTATATTAGGTTACTTCTTCGCGGAACTTAAAAGCTGAAAATAGAGAAACGGTAAAACACTGAAAAGAAAATTCGTTATACTTCTCTTTAGAACGCAAAATATATCAGTTACTATATTTGCCTAATGGATAGTATAGTTTACATTGATTTAAATAAAAACAAGAAAAATAAACTCACGACATAAACAAATGCACTCGTAACCCTCTACATATCTAAGCCACCCAAAGTCATAAATTCTTCTACACACACCTACAATATTTTTCATCAGCCAATTCGAACGTAAAACACAAAACACTGAAAAAATAAATAGCCTCCTACCATCGCATCTCATTATACAAGCTATCATTTTAACGGCACCTTACACCCCCACCTTTAATGTTAATCTACGCCTCTTCCCGATCTCCCGATAAATAACGAATCAACAAACAAAAGATGGTGGAAAAAAATTGGTGATTTTTTTTTCGGCGGTGGTCCGTTCCTCCCTAGTCTCCCTGGTGGCATAATTTCATTATTTACAACGCCTTTCTATGGCAGTGCGTCACTTAACGAAAATATTCACAATCTACTCGTATTGAGGAAGACATTAGTGTGTGCTAGCTTTGTTTTCTGGATTTGCTTAGATAGACTTTGCTTAACCTTTCTGTGGAATGAATATTCTGTGAAGGAGGGTAGATAGGGATTTTGTTTTGCAATGTTCTTGTCTTGGGATGGATAATGGATAGGTTTATAAAGTTTTGGTCATTTTAATCGATTTACGTAGCACTGTACACTTTTCAAATTTCAATTTTTTTTTGTCTATTTTATATTAAATTCCTCGTTCTACCACTATAATAGGAACTGGAAGTGCTCCTAGAGTGGGGAAGACACTTTGGGACGAAGTTAATTGTTATTTTGGATGGAAATCATGTTTTTTTAGAGTGTGCCAGAGTTTCTTTGGGACCGACGACGTTTCTTCTCACTCCGCAAACACTTCCTAAAACGAGTGTATTCGACTTCTTAAAGGTAAAAATGTCGTATTAGGTACACAACTAACTAGACTAGAATATACTGCTATTATTGCAACTTTTTATTTTCCTGGTCTTATACATACATATGGTGGAATACAAAAAAACACTTCTCAATTTAAACCGTTTCATATTGTATTAGGTATTAATTTCGTCTAGCAATCTTCGAGGGTCATGTTCCCGTCATGTTATATTCTTAACAAACAGTGACGAATTGGCGCACGCGTCGCTTATTAGTCGCCGTCGTCACTGCCTGTTTTTGTCTCTTAATTTACTTTATTTTTGGGGTTCCGTGGGCAAATGTCGAATAGAACCGTTTATTCATTACCACACCCCGGACACTTCATACAAATTTCGCGCCATTGTTTACTACAAATACATTCATGTTTGTACACATGTAAATGTGTGCGTGATGTACTAGGGTTGAATCTAGATTCAATTGTTCTTTATTATTAGCTAGACATTCAAAAATAAAGTAAAGGCTGTATACACCAGACAAGGCTGTATAGCCTTAGAAGGCTTAGCTCTTTCCTTAAAAAATAAAATTGTCTTTGGTTATAATACTGTGCTTTGGAACTGTTTTGGAACTGTGCCAACCTCTTGACAAATGGTCACAGATCGGTCACACAGGGGGGGTGAGGTAGCCTTCAAAGAGCGGCAGGGAGTGTCTATACTGTATAATTTCCTTATACTGTGATTCATTACCAGTGGACTGTCTACAGGTGGACTGACGATTTAGTCAGGTTTGAAGGAAGCAGCTGGTTGCATGTGACTCTGAACTGTGCTAAGTGAAATTGGAAAGTGAAGGTGGAGTGGCCTATATTCACTGACGTCATATGACGTTCCTAGCTAATGATTATAACCGTGAAAACTGTTTTAACCCCTGAAGATTATCAGTGGACTATCTACAGATAACTGATGATCAGTCAGGTTTGCAGTAAGCTACTGGATGCATGTAAGTGGAATAGGTAAGTGAAAGTGGAGTGGCATATGTGCAGTGGTGGACGTCTAACCGCTTGTATGATGATAAAGAAAGTGAAGACAGTTTTAAACCCCTGACATAAAGGGGGATGGTATAAAAATTTGGAGCGTAAGTGTGCGTCTGTGGCATCGCAGGTCTAAAACATGTGTATCTATTTCAATGCTGGTTTTTTTACACTTAGTTTCAAGGATATTCTACTTTTACTATCGGTAAAGTAGAATATCCTTGAAACTATCGGATATTCTACTTTACCGTAGCGGTATCGGTGGTGGTCATTTTTTGTGGTTTGGTGTCAGTTTTGATAGTTTCAGGGCAATACATTTTAACTCGAACAATAAAATAACAATAATGAAAAAGAACAATCAAATAATGAATATCTGAAGAGTAACCTATTACCATATATGCTCTCGTCTTAGTGGCTAGTATACTCGCTTCAAATTAGGATGTAAATCGCGGGTTCGGTTCCCGGCGGCTCCAACTTTGAAATACTCAGTTTGGTAGAAGACAGTGCACTGTTATTGTCCATACATAAAAGTAATTACATTACAACATTGCGGAACCCTTATTCTAAAATAGCGACTCGGGACCTGCTGATATTTTCCGAGACAGCAGGGCCAATGGACCTTAGAAATTTGTATTAACAAGAAACGGAATTTACAATATCGGGTCGCTTTCGCCTTTTTTGGCGGCAAATTAAATTATTGGAGAACTTTACGCTCTTCTCCACATTTTACTTGAACTTTAGTATTAGAAATAGACTAGCAAGATGCTTAAAAAATTACTTTTCTCGATTTCTGACTAACCCGGCGGCATAATGAACATGTGTAATTTAATACTGCTTAAGAAATTACAAATGTATGCGTAATGTAAGAAAGTAAATTTTGCTTGGGAAACTGAGAAAAGACAAAATATTTCAAAGTACAACATGTATTGGAGCTCTTCAGTGGCCACTTGGGTCTATT
Organism: Coleophora deauratella; assembly: GCA_958295455.1. Classification (NCBI taxonomy): domain Eukaryota; kingdom Metazoa; phylum Arthropoda; class Insecta; order Lepidoptera; family Coleophoridae; genus Coleophora; species Coleophora deauratella. The sequence goes on along the minus strand of OY282409.1, from coordinate 1,875,572 downwards.
ACAGTAAAGCTCGTAAATTATAGAAAATTATGGCTTATAATAATATATATTTCTGAAAGTAACATCCAGCGCACTTCCGCTGACTAATCATCACAGAACGTTCCACCATAAAATCCCTTTTTAACCCTTCACGTGTTCAAGTCGAGCCATTCTTGAAGTATCCGCTTGAACGTTGGCGTTCGTTTGAGTACCTTCCTGGCGTCTGTGTCGACGCTAGTGGTACTTGTAGTGTCAGGTCAGGAATGTGTGGAAAGGTTGGTGTCTAGATAGATACCTGAGTCACCTGAGTGAGAATTCCGACTGTTTATTTCAAGCAAAAGAGCAACAAAACTTATGGAATCGTGATTTGAAAATCACAGTTCAAATACGCTTCCGGACACATGTATCGGCCCACCTAGGATTTAAAGTTTTAATAGCCTAAAGCCTGAGTTCGAATTTGGAACTAATGGCATACAAAAATATTGCTATTGTGCCGGTTCAAAACTGCATGAAAGCTTTTTGCTTAACCTAACATTTATTTTTAGCTATAGACCATTAAAACTTAAAATGCTAGATGGGCCGATAGCTGTGTCTCGAAGTGTATTACCATCGCCACTGATTAGACCTTATAAGACCCTGGGTTTTATGGTATGACTGGTGAAACTTATCAACTTTGGCCCTATAAAAATTGTTAGGATTTTCAAACAAACCTATCCCGGGGTCGCCGGATGTCACCAATCACTGATACGGCAAGTAGCACATGACGATGACGATATGTATACCTGACGCTGGTCTTGTAATGTTCCAGGCAATACAGCAAGTATCTGTGGAAGGATGCGACTGAGACGGCCTCGTATGGGATCATACAGTTACTATCCGCGATACTGAATCTTCTGTTATAAATGCAAAAGGCCAATGACAATGATGATAATCAAATTATCTTTAACCGATTACTATAAGTAGGTACTTTACTTACCTCGCTGGCTCAGCGACCTAAAGAGGATCTTGTACTCTGATACCGAATTTCACCACTTATTTTGTTCTGCTCCTTTTCACGCCATATTGGCTCTTTGGAGAGCACTGAGATCCTTCTGCCTATTGTAACTCAAAGTCACTGCCCTGATAGACGACCACAGAACAGCTGGAGTGACAATAAGTAGATCAACTACATTCGCCATCTTCATCATCCATCCTTACATCCCGATTAGGAATCTGGTTTTCATATGATAGCTAAATAACAGTGATAATAATGTAACATTGTTTGCAAACAAAGCGGCGAGCAGAAAGTTCATAAAAATAGATACAATAAAAAGCATCAAAAAAAAAAAAAAAAAACACTTCTCTCGGGCATGGTCATAGCAAAATACATCATTAGCCCCGTCGACGGGCACCTCATTACTTATTCATCAGTACGCTACTGTGTGGCCATTGCCAACATTTTTCACAAGTAACGAACTGCCTTTCAAGTTTCGCGAGGAACGCAAACGATTATTTTTACTTCGTTTGATATGATGCTTGCGTTTTTAAAAATGTATAAACAGAATGCTCTAAGCAAGGTTTGGAACCGGTTAACAAATACCGGTTAATTTCGTTCGAATTTCGGTTAACGATTCCGTTCAGGTTAAAACCGGTTTCCAGCTTAACCGGTAAATTTGAATAAAATATCGGTTAATCAGGAAGCGGTTTTCTAACCGAAATAAGAACTGAATTAACCGGTTAAAACCAAACTTAGTCAAGTACAGGCGCGTCGCGCGGGTGCCACTGCCCGAGTCTTCTGCTCACTTTCTCGCACGCTTTCAATTGATTGCACGCGGCAAACATGCCTACAAAGTCGCATATTCTTCAAATTAACCGGTTAATTCCGTTCGAACGAAAAAAAATCGGTTTTGGTTAAACCGGTTAAATATACCGGTAACCGAAACCTGAACGAAACCTTAACCGTAATTATTTCGATATAGGGGTCAATGACCGAAACCGGTATTTTCAAAAAACCGGTTTCCGAACCCTGGCTCTAAGGCTATAATATGAAATTCTCAAATGTGACATTTAAGGTATTTTCTGATACAAAACTTAACAAATGCTGTTATATAAATTACCTATTATACATAACTGAGAGGTAACTTGCAAGAACCATTTCTACCCGCGGTGCTTACGAAGTTTTAATTTGCCTGACTGAAAACGAAGGATTCGATCCCAAGGAGGTCATAATCTTATGCACCCAAAACACCACAGATAATACAACCACCAGAATACAAGACGTACAACGCATATAAAGTCTCATCGCAAATAAGGGAGTTACTGCGGATGGTGGGGTAGCCGTTGCTTACCGGTAGGGTTGACAGGCAGTCTCACTAATATTAATATTATAAATGCGAAAGTATGGATGTTTGTTTGTTTGTCAGTTTGTTTGTTAGTTTGTTCCGCTTTCACGCCGAAATTACTGAACGGATCTGGATGAAATTTGGTAGATAGATAAAGCACTCGGCTAACACATAGGATACTTTTTATCCCGGAAAACTTAAGGGTTCCCGTAGAAATGCTTAAAAACTCAAAATTTCCACTTCGTCACCAGATGGCGCTATCTTAACATTTTCTCTCTTTCTGGACACAATTCTGAAGTCCACGCGGACAACGTCGCGGGCGGAAGCTAGTACGAGTAATAAATAAGACACAGGCATAATTAAAATATAGGGTCCAGAAGAAATGGCTATTAAAAAAACTGTGGCTTCAACTCAACTCAAGAAACTGAAAAGCTTTCCCTAAGGAACCAATATTCTATTTAGAAAAAAAAAACTTGCTCATAAAAATTTCACAGTACACTTTCACTTTCAAATTTCACTTTTACTTTCATTGGGGCTAGGGAGGTATTCAATTTCTTCAGTTGGAGTCTCGGTTTTTTTTTCAGGTGAAATTTCAGAAGAACCATATATATTTGATAATGATTTAAAAACTACACAAGGTCGCAAAACAGCTTGGCTTCTTTCTATAGAATCGTAACCTCATTATACAATATTCTGTCTTTACCACTTCACTTTATATCGCAAGAGATTATGGATACTCCGAACACATAGGGCCTACACGAGAGGACAATCTAGGTTCAATACATGAAAAATTACCCTTGAAGAATTAAGTCAGAGATTGTAATAACTTGAGAATTGTTGCTGCTTAAAGTATAAAATAATTTTCGACTGAGTCTTACCGCAAATATTAAGGTAGGAAAAGGCGTACCTCATTATTTTAGTACCAACCCTACAATAAACCGAAAAATAAATTAAACAGCACCTTATCCAGCGAGGAATTGATCCGGCTGCATTATTGTATCTATAAACATTTCAATTGCGGTGTGGGCGGCTACACCCGGAATATGGGACGCGGATATTGAAACTACGGATACACGATAGATGACACACGACAGCTTTCAATAATGATCAGAGCAGAAGAAACCATCAGCATATTCCAGTGTACCCAGACGCTCCCATAAATATCGTCTGAGTTATTTACCTACTACGTTTATAACACGTAGAAGTGAGCGAGATAATTGGCCGTAGTACATACAAAATTACATTATCCCTTACTTACTTTAAAGTCAGTTGGATCATTATGGCATAACTACGGCCAATTGAGTAACAGCTGTATGGACAGTCACCACATGGAGGGTGAGGCACTTTCAGAGAGCGGCAGGGAGTGTCCATACTCTATTTAATGCTATTTAATATATTGTGGTTGTGTAGTAGTCATCAATCTCTTACCGGAATTGCAGAATTATGCTGATTTCTTCCAAAATGAATTTGGAATCTTTGGAATCTACGCACAAATCAGCAAAGATAAGTGTATCGACTTATCCAGTGTATTAAAAACATTGCCAGCTATATCATTGACTAGCAAAGATCAGGATCAGGGGTACAGGGGGCGAATCGTTGCGAAGCGGAAAATTGGCGGCGCATCGCAAGGTTTTTAATTAAAAAGAAAAGGCCGACCAGCCGATTATATGTGGCCAGTTATGATGTTATGGCCGATAAAGTGAGGTATTGGCCGTTAATGATGAATTAAAAAGTTAATATCTTGTTCAATTTTGGTTTTTACTCGCCGGTAAATGTTTGATTGCAATTTTTTTCCTATTTTGATGCTCAGCAATGTATTAAAACAGTTTTTGCAATAGCTTCGTAAAGTGTAGCTTCTATTGATACCTGACTAGGCTTATGCCCCTAGAAGATTAATGGAAGTGTCTTTTTCCTAGGCGATATGATGTGTGATATACTTTAAAATCTTTCGTTGTCTATTTCTGTTAATCATTCATCTTATAGTCAAGTCTCTCACTGAAAGATTACAGCAATACCTGATATTTTTCACTTTCTACTTTTCAACTTAATTTTTCAAACGCTTACCGATAAAACTTTCTACGCCAAGAACCCCAACCAATAAACATGCAGATGTATCTTCTTCGAAACGTAAATGGCAACACCTTCCCAAATAAAGCTCGAATACGGCCACACCGGGGTAGGATTACCGCGAATTATGAAAAAGGGAAAATCATTTATTTTATTACCCTTCGCCGGGATAATAGTGATGAGGTTTGGGAATATGGCGGCGACATTCAGGTTTGTTTTGATAATGACGTGATCGGGGGCTTGACAGGGACAATGGTGAAGAGGAAAATTGAAACTTTTTTCCAAACGTACAAAATTAAATAGCTGAAGATGGGTGTGCAAAAAAGATTGAAAAATGGTGTGACTTGGTTGTTTGGGATTGATTAATCTGACTCCAAATTTGTTTGATAGAAGTATATTTATGAATAAATTGTAGTTAAAAAACACCTTTTAAAATTGTATGGTCGTATGCTAATTCTTATTCGAACGGCTGTTCGTTGCCATCTGACAGCTCCGGCGGCCCCGCCGCCCTCTCTCCGCGCCGCACCCCTTCGTCGTCCTAGTGCAGCGCTTGCATTAGAGATGTGTCTTAGACATCCTGCCCCCCGCTCGAAAAGCTTGGGGTTTTCGAGGACAGAAGTAGGCATAACTTGTTCAGAGCTCGGCGTAATACTCCTCTGCAGGTCTTCACATCGGCGACTCTGGCTACGCCATCGGGTCCCGGATACAATTTCTCAATACGACCCATGCGCCATTGAAGAGGAGGCACATTTTTGTCTTTCAGAATAACTAAGTCTCCAACTTGTAGGCCGTCTTGCTGAAGTTTCCATTTTGACCTCTGCTGAAGTTCCGACAAGAATTCGATACGCCAACGCTCCCAAAAATGCTGTCGTGCTTGTTCGACGATTTGATATCTATCGAGTCTGTTTGTGTTTACATCCAAAAGGGACGGAGACGGTAGTGAAGTTAGCATTCTACCAATCAAGAAGTGCCCAGGAGTCAAGGGTTCAAAATCATTTGGATCGGATGTGAGAGGAGTTAGGGGTTTCGAATTAAGGATGGCTTCTATTTGTGAAAATAAGGTTGACAGTTCTTCGAAAGTTAAATGCCTGTTTCCTAAAATCCTCACTAAGTGAAATTTTGCGGATTTTACTCCGGCTTCCCAAAGCCCACCAAAGTGGGGTGAGTACGCTGGTGAGAATGTGAACTTAATACCCTCACTCGCGGCATAGGAAGAGACGTCCTCATTGTTTGACATTAGAAAATTACTTATCTCATTATTTGCACCTACAAAATTTAGACCGTTGTCACACCAAAGTTCGCTAGGTTTACCTCTGCGCGATACAAAACGCTTTAAACACATAATAAAGACATCAGTTGTGAGATCGCTAGCCACTTCAAGGTGGAGAGCCTTTGTTGAAAAGCATACAAAAAGGCACAAATAACATTTCGTTATTTTGCAACCACGACCTTTGCGATCTGTGATATAGAAAGGGCCAGCAAAGTCAACACCACTAACCTGAAAAGGGAAGTTTGGAGTGACTCTAGCTTCAGGTAAGTTTCCCATAATTGGATTTAGAGATTTAGCTTTCATGATGCGACAGATAGTACATTTGTTTACAGTATTTCTAGCCAAAATTCTACCTCTAAGAGGCCAGAATCTATCTCTTATATTGTTTAGTAATAGCTGAGGTCCACAATGCAAAAGTTTGTTATGCTCATATCTGAAGAGTAGCTTAGTAAAAACGTGATTGGATTCTAATAAAACTGGATGTTTCTTTTCATAGTTTACAGAAGCCTTCTGTATGCGACCACCGACACGCAGCAGCCCATTTTCATCAAGAAAAGGACTCAATGACAGTACGTGAGACTTTGAAGGTAAGTGTTTGCACTTTGATAAAATCTTAATTTCATTGGAAAAACATTCTGTCTGATGCTGTTTGATTAAAATTTGTAAGGAAGATTCAAGTTCTTCAGTAGTTAAAATTCCAGTTTTCTTAGAACTGCTATGTTTTATGTTGTGAATGAACCGTAACACATAGGCCATTGTTCTTTGTAAAATAGTGAACTTAGAAAATCTTTCGAAGATCACCACTTCACCAAGGTAAGTGTTTAGGTTAGAATTAGTATTAGATTTGTTTTTTGTGTTTGTAGTAGTTGTAGTACATAGTATGTAAGTTTCTTCTTTAGGTACAATTTTAGATGTAGCACATAGTTTATAAGATTTTCTTTCAGGTACATCAACAGAAGACTGTATGTTTTCAGGCCAGTTTGATGGATTTTTTAGAAGAAAGGAAGGACCATGCCACCACAAAGAAGTATTCTGGATATGATTAGGAGAAATGCCTCTAGATGCCAGGTCCGCTGGATTCATAGATCCTGGAACGTGTCTCCACAAACCAGACGAGGTCAGGTCTTGTATTTCTCCAACGCGATTTGAGACAAATGTCTTAAGATCACGTGATTGAGTAGACAACCAACCAAGTACCACGGTAGAATCAGTCCAATGAAAAACTTTGCTTATCTCACAACGAAGAGCTTTCATGACTTTGGCGCTCATTCGTGCCGCTAATAGCGCTCCGCATAATTCTAATCGTGGTATTGTAATAGACTTGACTGGAGCAACCTTTGACTTAGCACACAGCAGTCTAACCAAAACGGTATTTGACGCGTTTATAGATCGTATATACACACAAGCAGCATATGCTTGCTCGGAAGCATCAGAAAATGAGTGTAATTCGATCATTATCGGTTCACTACAGATGACGTGTCTAGGAACACGAAAAGAAGATAACATATTTAGATTGGATACAAAGTCCAACCACATCCTTTCTACTTCAGGTGAGACTGGGTCATCCCATTCTAATTTTCCTAGCCGTAATTTTTGAAGGATTATTTTAGGCGTAATAGTACACAGACTAAGAAGACCCAAAGGATCGAAGAGTTTAGCAGAATTAGACAATATTGATCGTTTAGTGATTTTGGGTGGAATTGGAATTTCTACAGAAAACTGGAGATCGTCAGATAGAGGATGCCATTTAAGGCCCAATGCACTAGACTGCGAACTCAAGTCTAAATCCTTTGGTATCACAGAAGTTGGATCGTTTTTCAAACTAGGTAAATTAGTACGAAATTTACGTAATGGCAGACAAGCTGCGTTTAGAGTTTCGGTTACAGAGTTAATTATATAATTCAATTCAGTTTCTGTTTCAGCTCCTGAGATAAAATCATCAACATAGAAGTCTTCTTTGATAATTGTGGCTATTTTTGCATCTGGACACTCTTGCGATAATTGCAGTAAGCACCGAGTGCTAAGAAAGGGTGCAGAAGCTGTGCCATATGTGACAGTATTGAGCTGATAAATTTTGATGGGTTTCGATGCATCATTTCTGAATAAAATCATTTGAAGATTACGCTGAGCTGGTGTAACCATTATTTGCCGGTACATCTTCTCGACATCGGCTGTTATTACGAATCGGTGCTGCCTGTACCGTAACAATATTGAAAAAAATGTCATCTTGAACAACAGGTCCAACGTGCTGAATGTCGTTAAATGATTTCCCAGATGAGGTCTTAGCTGATGCATCGAAAACCACCCTAACTTTTGTGGTTTCACTGCTCTCTCTTACCACAGCGTGGTGAGGCAAGTAGCAACCAAATGATGGTTTTGGAATTTCACTTAGATGTCCCAGGCGCTCATATTCATCAATGAATTTGTTATATTCTTGCCTTAATTCGGGTTGATTCATTAATTTTCTTTCTATTTGCGTTAATCTTTTTTCAGCTATATTGTATGAGTCGCCTAGCACATCCGGAGAGTCCTTTAGTGGAATTTGTACATGAAATCTACCGTTCGAATCGCGGTATGTTGTTTCAGTGAAGAGTTTTTCACAATAATGATTTTCTATTTGTTTTTCCTTGTGACTGGGTAACTCTTCAAGTTCCCAAAACTTTGAAAGTTGATCTTTAATTTCTTTGCTAAAATGGCAATGTATTTTATTTGAATTATTGTGGAAACTCTCACCTACAGGACCTGCTATTATCCACCCCAGTTGGGTTTCTTGTAGGATAGGTTGGTGTGGTCCCATTTTAAACTTGTTTGATCCAATTATTTCCCAAAAGATGTCAGCCCCTAGGAGCAAATCAATATCAGCTGGCTCGTAAAACTTTGGATCAGCCAAGTTTAGATGGTTAGGTATGTTTAGTTCATTGAAGGGTACCTTTGCATGAGGTAGTTTGTCTGTGATTTGAGGTAGGATGTAGCATTTAACCGGGATGCCAAACTGACCATGTAGTGATTTGATGTGTATATCGCAATGCTGAGTTATTGTAGTTGTTGTATTGTTAAGCCCCGATACACACTGTATATGATTTTTGTTTTTGTGACAGCCAATCTTTTTTTGTGCTTTTTCACTAATGAAAGAAGTCTGGCTACCACTGTCTAGTAAGGCCCGTAAAATGTATTTTTTGTCATTGTTTGTCACCTCAACCAAAGCCGTAGACAGAAGAGCCTGGCTTGAGGATACAGCAGACATTGTCACAGATGTAGTAAGACCTGATGTTTCAGGATCACTGAAAGATAAGTCACTATCCGTTACAGACTTTAAAAAATCGTTTATTTCGCTATCAGTAGAAGCTTGATTATTCGTTGATAGTAGAGATGTTTGTTTTTCATGTTGTTGCGATGATTTTTGTTGTATAGATTGTTGTTGTGTAGGTGACTGTACAGGAGGTGCTTGTTGTTTATGAAGTAACGTATTGTGTTTTCTTTTACAGAATCTACAGCCACCGAGCCTGCACTGGTAGGACTGGTGTCCACTGCGTAGGCAATTAGCACACAATTTCCATTGAAATACTTTGATGTTACGTTCATCTACGGGCAATGATTTGAATTTGTAACAATCATATAATTTATGATCTTGTTTACAGGCTAAGCATCGACTACTGGCAACGACGGCGGCAGCTGAAGTTTCTGACGAAGCAGCAATGAAGGACTTGGTTCGAACAAGACTTGGACGTGTTTCTTTCCTTTCAGATCTACCTGATTGGATAGTTTCCAATACCTCAGCTCTGTGCCGAAGGAATGTAAAGAAATCTTCTAAAGTAGGAGACTCTTTATTGCTCCTAAACTCCTCCCATCTTCCAGCAGTAGCAGTGTCTAACTTTGCTGATGCCATGAAAATAATTATTGTGTCCCATGCATCAGTGGGCTCGCCCAAAGAGTTAAGTGAACGTAAGTTACGTGAAATTGTGTCGACTAAATGACGTAAACCCGTTTCGGATTCCTTCAACAGAGGCTCGATTGCAAATAAATCTTTTAAATGTTGATTTATTAAAAGACGCTTATTATCGTATCTTTCACAAAGAAGTGACCATGCTATTTTGTAGTTGCTAGCGGAAACACTGACTGATTTGATTACAGCACTTGCTGGTTCCTCTAAAAATGACTTTAGGTATTGAAATTTAGCAATGTCATCGATCCTATTGTTGTTGTGAATCAGTGACAAGTAAGTGTCCCTAAACTCCAGCCATCTGTTGGGATTACCATCAAAGGGCGGAAGCTTAATAGGAGGCAATTTGATGTTGGTTAAGGTTGGACAAGAACCGCAATCAGGGATTGATTCTTTGGATATTTTTTGTGCTTCCCTCCATGTGTCAATTAATTCTTGCGCTTGAGCGATTAAACTATAAAACTTATTTTCAGTTATTTCCCTTTCTTCCATTTGTTTATCAAAATCTGAATCAGTTTGTTCTATTTTTATTTGAACCTCATCGAACTTATAGAATAAATCTTGAATTTTACCTAACCTTATTGTTAACTCATTGATTTGTGTTGTTGTACTTTTATTTAAATTGTCTTGATATGGTGTTAGGAATTTTTCAAACCAAGTTAAACGCTGACGGATTGACCCTCTTTGCTGTACAAGGTCTTTAAAGGTTTCCATTTTGTAAGTGCAAATAAAAATATGTCACTGTTACACGTAAATAAACACAGATAAATGAGTGATAAAAATCAAACAATGGGTACGACCTTAGCTCCAGTCCGGCGATACAAACTGGTTCTGCGCTCGATGCACTGCCGGAGGCCGGCCCGTTGTTATCAATTGAACAATTCCGGTTATCACTACTCATCAACTTACTCACGGAAGATATTGCTTGCGTTTGAAATCCTGGAATTAGCCAGTAAATAGAATTAATTTCTACGAAATTGACAGATTACCATTATGTTCGATAATAGGCGGGTAGGTATCTAGGTACAAATCTAAATTTGATAGTAAAATTTACAATTTTATTGGTAAAATCTATAAGAAACTTTGTAATTAGTGAGGACGATTGTAAATATAGATGGAATTTTCAATGTTACTTACTTTAATTAGATATTTTAATGAAAAGAAACTGATTATATTTTTTATGAAGGTGGGTTTGAAAAATTTTAGAACAAAGAATTTACGACACGCACAAATAGAAGTAGGAGGAATTTTTATAGGAAATATGTAAGGAACAGGGCGTACTTCCCTCGGTTTGCTTGTTGTTCACTTTTTTACCGTATTTCCTTGGTTTGTTAGTCCCTTTGATCTCCGGTTTTTTGTCCCTTTGCAGTCCTTTTGCACCAAGCTTTGCACGTTGAAGATCACGTCGGGGTCACCAAAATGTTTGGGATTGATTAATCTGACTCCAAATTTGTTTGATAGAAGTATATTTATGAATAAATTGTAGTTAAAAAACACCTTTTAAAATTGTATGGTCGTATGCTAATTCTTATTCGAACGGCTGTTCGTTGCCATCTGACAGCTCCGGCGGCCCCGCCGCCCTCTCTCCGCGCCGCACCCCTTCGTCGTCCTAGTGCAGCGCTTGCATTAGAGATGTGTCTTAGACATGGTCTTTGTGAAAAAAATTGGTAAGGATTTCTGTGAGATTATGATTAGCAAGTTTGATATATTTAATTACAAACTAACGATATTAAATACATATTTAATTTTCTAACACGAGAAGCGTTAACGTCACCGCACTGCAGTTGTGTATTAAATTAAGTAAAATGTTGCTTATTTTTTACTCACCAATCTAGTCAAAGATATATGTTTTAATCACTCTACCATTTCGCCGTAGACTTGTATTACCTGAAAATATATAAAAAAAACATATTAACTCAATACGTTTTGAAGACATTCTTGAAAATTGGAAGATACAGGTCTTGTATCCTGCATCCTCAAAGTCGATCTACAAAATCCTTTTCAAAATACATACTATGTCAATAACCCAAGTCGTCCTTACTGCAGGGGCACGGTTCTCTACTTAAACCCATCCAGGTTATGACCGTGTTGGTTGTCAGTTAACCTGCGTGATCGACGCGACCACACAAGCTGCACTGAGCCCCGACCCCTTAACTTTATTTACATTGTTTTTGTACGAGCATTCGGCAGATGATTATCGATTGTGTTGCTCAGTTTACAAGTGGAGCTGATAATGCGATGCCGGGTACGGGGCGGCCGCAGGTAGCTGGGAACTGTATAGAGCTGAGTGTTCTCTACCTCTAAATGAGAAATCTACCCACACTTTAACAATCCATATCGTCCCCACTGCTAGACACATGTTTATTTATATTTATTATCTTCCTATAGGTAGGAGGTTAGGCCTCACTTAAGCTAATCAATCGAACATTTGGCCTAGTTTTTTGTCTTCGCTTATACATATTGTATTTTCACGCAGCCTTTTCCATTTACCCGTACTAGTTGAAAAACAAATATCTAAATACAAAGCGAATTTCAATTCGATTTTGTGTTGTATTATATTTTTCCATTAGCGATGCCCATATTTGCCTGGACAACACTGATCCACAATAATATTATATGTATACAGACACAAAGGTTCGGACTTGAATATTTTTTCACCCACAACCGGTAAACCATTGACAGCATCTCACACAATGAAGCAGCTCTATACAGATCCGTTCACCCCCTCAAGTTTTTCGCGGGGGTATTATCAATTATTAAACATCAGCATGGAAATAGCACCCCGGGGTCCGGGAGGCGAACTGCGTTCCTGTATTAAATATTCCTGGATTACGTATTACGTTACAGGGCCCGCGCTTCGACGGCCGATCGGGGGCAGCCCATGTATAAGGCGAAGGAATTGAGCTGTCTTTGAAAACGACTGAGCGAGGACAATTTCTTTTAAATTAAGATGTATTTTTGACATACGAGTGTGTGGGTGAGATAAAATAAAACAAAAATAATAACTATCGGATCACGAGCCATATTTACGGAAAATAGATAAAGACTTAAAGAGTAACAAATTTAGGCCATATAAATTTTGGCATGTTATGAGGAGGGACGAAAGTTATGTGACTAGGAGAGTATTGAATATGAAAGTGGATGGATTAGTGGGAAGAGGAAGGCCAAGGAAGAGACGGTTGGATTGTATGAAGAATGATATGAGTATGAAAGGAGTGAGCACTGAGATGACGGCAAGAAGAGATGAATGGAAGAAGAAGACATGTTGCGCCGACCCCAAATAATTGGGGACAGGGCAGGAAGATGATGATCAATTTTAGGCATTTTCAGCACTTTATCATGTCACCATCATGTTGTTTCTCATGTCATGTAATAACAGACAACGGTTAGCATTTTTATTCTTAATTGAGTGAGTCCGTCTTCTTCTTAGCGAGTCGATCCTTCGGCTTCATATTTTGGAGTCTTCCCGTGTGGCGCATCGTAGTGCCTTATGCACCCTGGGCAAGTCTGCGAGGACAGCAAGTCGGTAACGAAGACTGGCTGATCCTTTTACCACGATCCAGTGAGTCCTATGAGTGAGGTTACTATGAAACCTTCGCACGACGTAATATCTGGACGACCCCTCAACCTATATCTCCCTATATTCGGTAGCCGTGAAATGGCTTTCGGTTTTGTGCATGTTATTAGCTGGATTTGCATGTTTCTGATTTATCACTTTTTTGTCTTGAAGAGCCGTTAGACGCGGCATTCGAGGTGTTGAGGATTTGCGAAATTAATTTTTGTTTCGTAAAATTCTTGGTGAGTTCTTCGGGGGAAAGTTTGACAAGAATATAAAAGATAATATGATTATTGTTTCTAACTCAAAATGGGGATTCTAATATCACTGGTTTTTATTCTGAAACGGCAATTTTGAAAGTTCTCTAGATAGCACGAAAGCTTACGTACTTTTTACAAAATGCAAAAATACGATACTAATTTTGGTATTTAGGTTAGGTTAGGTTAGACACTGACGCACTTATACATGAAGATTTTAGTCGTACAACCAAATCTTAGGACAACAAATCAACAAGATTTTTAGGAATTTCAAAAGAAGAAATAAATCGGTTACGTCACAGACCCTTCCATGTTAAATAAGTTCTATTTGTTAGTCCCTCATTTCTACTCCACTTCAAGACAAGTCAAAGCGTTTATTTGCCAGAACATAGTAACTAACAAAGATGTTTCAATAAATACAGTGTCATAAATGTTATATGATACTGTATTACTTAGCATCGTTATAATTATCATCTACAGCAGCGGTTCCCAATTTTTTTTACGTTGGAACCCTAATTAATCTACAATATTTTGGCGGAACCCTACCGTGCCAAAGGGGATATTCATCTTTAAGTCCCATCCAAAACACATTTAATTAGCTCAAACTCAGTTTGAATTTTGTGCACGGTATGTTTGTACCGTATGCGCGAGAGAATAAGAATACTACGTGTTGCACAGATCGGTACCGAATTATACCAAACTGACCGATAAACCGCAGCGTGTCTCCTAAGGCCTAACAATAAGGCCTAACTCTCGGACCCCCTTTGACACTCCCACGGAACCCTAGGGTTCCGCGGAACACCTTTTGGGAACTGCTGATCTACAGGACATCCACTGCGGAACACATGCCATAGACGTCCACTAAACCAGGTTTTGAGCCACATACATCCAGCTACTTCCTGAAAACCTGACTAGATCGTCAGCCCCCTGGATCTATTAATTTGTATTAATAGAAATTTTAAACGCTGAACTTTAATTTAAAAATTTGCGCTTCTATTAATAGTAATGAGAGGGAGCTTTATCAGACGCGTCATTTCTATTCACTCCGCAAACACTTCTCGAAACGGTGGGTATACGAGTTCCGAGCAGTAGGAATCTTCGTAAAGTGTGCACTGCTACCAACTTCGAATAACAATTTTCATTTTCAATGCAAAAATGAAATAATTTCGATCTGTGCACTACGATTAAGGTGGTTGCGCCATCTTGAAATAGCCTAACGTCTAGCCGAGCTCTGATTGCTCTCTCAAACCATCAACTGGCCACGGTTAGCGAGTTATTAGCCAATTACTTGGGAATCTGCTGCGGGATAGATGGGTGGCTTCGCAGATATCCAGCAGGTTGCATTGCATTTTGGCCTGCAGTGTTCTGTTTAATCTGAACCAAAGCATGTTATTTCACAACTAAATTGGTAACCTATTTTTCGTTTATTCAGTCGATGGTAATAAAGAGTCCTTACTAAATACCTGAAAAAAAAAATTAACCACGGCTTCTACTCATGAAACTGAACAACTTTCCCCAAGGAACCCATACTCTATTCGCAAAAAAAATTTGGAGTCCTCATGCCAATTGATCAACTGAACAACCAATTTTGTATGCGAAGTCCAATTTCTTTTTGCGAAATGAGTTTATGGGAAAGTTGTTTTCCACAAATATAAGGATTTTCTTAATTACAAATTCAGAAGCAAAACATACAGTGATTTCAAGACACATAATAGATGCTGACATACATAAATATAGGGTGACTTTAAATTAGTTCTTGATACCAAAGTGTGTGTATGTGCTCATGATAACAAACAACTTTCCCTAAGGAACCCATAGTCAAATCGCAAAAAAAAAATTGACTCTTTATACTAATTTAGCCGGTCCGTTGACCGATTTGCATGGAGGGTCCAAATTTTTTTTGAGATGGGTTCCTTAGTGAAAGTTGTTTGTTATCACGAGTACATGCATAGCCTTTCGTATCAAGAACTAATTTAAAATCACCCTGTATTTTATTATTTGTTAGCTTGCACTTTTGAACCAGCCAATGGCAGACCTGCAATTGTCATTTTGATTTTTGTGGAATATTCTCATTATACTTTTTCTAGTTGATACTCACATTTGTTTTAACAAGACATAAGCTATTACTTGCTTGTAATAGCAGCAGCTCCACACGAGAATTCTGTACACCGACTTTTTATATAACTACCAAACCGACTCAAAAAACCTGAGTCCGAACAACAAAAATTAAAAATAACAAAAACACAAGTATGTCTGTCCTTCAAACAGTACACATATGTAATTAATTCTGACGTAACTTTTCTTGGAGTTACAGCTAGATCGAGATCCCTAAGAAAAGTAAAATTTCGTCGAAGAATTCATAAATTCTGGCGACAACATTTCAGTATTTTCCAGTTTCGAGAAATTCAATTATGTCATTCGGCAACGATCTAGAAAATTTAATGGGCGACGAAGATATCCGACAGATACAGCTCCTCATTCAAACTATCCGATAATCGTCGGTGATGCTCAAACAGTTACTTTTAAGTCTTGCTGCAGTACTGCTTCCTGATTTGAAGGCTGGAACGATATTAAAATTTAAGGAAATCAATGTCCGGACCAAATATGTAGGGAATTTATATGTGACAGAAAAAAGGGCACTGATATAGAGAAACTCTCAGTTTCTTCGAAAAGATGCACCGAAACGCTTACCATATATTAATTCCAACTGAAGCATCACAGTCAAAAGCATCACAAAATTCTTAAAAATATTGTATTATATATATATTCCAATATGATAAACATATTATCGTTTATCGAAGACTTCTATAGATTAGCTTTGGTATTTAGATACCAAATGTCTTATGACCACCGTAAATTTTGAAGCGCTTTGCTACCGAAGTATTTAAGTAAGTATCGTCACGACAATACAGAGAAATCTAAAAAAGGCTTTTGGACCGCAGTAAAACCTAATAGATTTACTGGTGGAATGCTGTTCATTATGGATATCGAGATTAATTCCCTTTAATGTTGATGCGAACCCTGATACTACGAAGGGTGAATTTTTGGGGGAATCAATAAATTCGAACTAGTTAAGAATGAAGCGAAGAATACCAGAAGCCACAATGAGTCGTGGTGAATGTTCCTTTTAACAGAAAGTATGTGTTTTTTTAAATTCACGATTGGTCAGCCCACCAAAAGTACAAAGGCATTTTGTCACCTGATGTTAAGTTATGATGACACCGAAAAATGAAAGCGGGGTGACCAAAACTCCTCAATGCAATGGGAAACTGGTTATCTTTTCTCCAAGATTATTCTCTAGGAGATGGTGGAAGTTAGCCAGGCGGGCTCCGAAAATGCCCCGCTATGTCAATAAAACAAGACATACACCCGAAAAACAAGACTTTTGTAATCTGGGGATCAAGACGAACTTAATGACAAATCACATTCTGAAATCCGTCAACTCGTTTTGTTTACGGTAACAAAAATTGGAAAGGAAAAATGACGGGTAATAAACCAGAATACTAAATTTTTTTCTTGGTAAAATGTCTATCCCCAAGTTACCTAAGTGTTGCAACCACGGTCACGTGTAGAACATTAAAATTTACACCTACAGACGTGCAGCTTTAACGTTTGTCACCGTTAAAGCAAACGGCATGAAAATTTGTGTAAGTTTAAAAACTTTTTGGTAAACTGGCCATGATTTGAACTATAGACCTCTAGACAGGATGTCTGAGACGCTGAAGCCGACGACTTAACATAAACCAAAATGTCTCATACCATCCAAATAGCGAAACACCGAAGCTATACTATCTTTATCAAAAACAAGTATCAATACGCCCTTTCAAGGGTAACTATTAACTCACCATAAATTGTTTCTGAGGTCAGCCGATAACACCTTATCGGGTTGTTGGGAGCAATATCGGCCCTATAATAGTGCCCTAAGGGCTGTAGCGGTTGATCAGAACCTATTACATAGTAAGTTGCCAGTTTTAGCTGGGGTGATGACATTTTGGGCGGCTTCGGCCTATGTTACGGTGTTATCTATTAGTTTGCTAGTAACTGTTGTTATTTGTTTACAACTACCTATACTTTTACCAGACTGTACAATAGAAGGATAATGCTCTTAGGATGAATTTAACTGAATAGTTATGTATATTTTTTTGCGTTAAGTTTGTAGTCTAAATGAATTGATAGGTTTTGGAGAGCGAGGCTTCGTTAGATTCACCCTAATTCCCGGAGTATAAAATAAAGACAAAATATCTAATGAAGTACTCATTAACGAATTGCATGAACTGACTAGACCTGGAACCTGTTGAGATAAAGAAACTGGTGAAATAAAGAAACTGAAAATTAAGAAAACTGACCAGTTATAACCTGAGTCTTCTACTTATCATACTAATCAACTTTCATTCTACATATCGTTAATTGAAGAATTTTTTTGACTCTTCATATAAATTGATCAGCTGGGCATTCTTGTATGAGATGGAAAACCGGCACGCCGATTACAAGATGTATCTTAAAGTTGCCTTTTACACGTCCATATGTATAAACCTTAACGCTCTACACGTAACCGAGGGTAATACATACTAAGTGTAACACCAGACAACCACGGTATATTCCTTGGAGTGCGGTGTATTGTGCTCCAATACCTCTGTACGATATCTTCAAAAAGAATCCCCTTACCATTTTAGGTGTTTCCCAAACCCAACTGCATACCATTACAGTCCAATAGTCTATTAACCGTACCAATAAGACTCAACGTTTTGTTTATAATAAACACTTTGTCCCATTACTATCGCACCTTCACACTTAGGCATACCTTCGTCCCTTTCGCACAAATTGTCTAATGCAGACGTAGAATCTAAGGACCGGGCATTAAAATTCGCCAAAAATGACAAAAAACCGAAACCTCTTAGCAACTCAGAGGGAATTAGGAGGCCCGAGTACCTATCGTGGAGCCACCAACGGTTTTATTTATTTGACAATGGTGTAGTCTTTATTACTGATGCCATATTCTCCAAATTACCCAGCAGTCTTACTATTACACGACAATATTTCATCAAACGATGAAATCATACTGATATCTACTGCATTCAGTAGACGTCAGTATGATTAGGGGCATTAGGGCATTCCCTAATTGACGTTCGCGCGATCAAATCAGAAATTTTATGGATTAGTACATACGCCGACTCCGATGGTTGACTTCTGCCTTCACGAAGACATTCATAAGGTCTGTTCATTCGTTTACAAGTTTACAACCCATGTTTGCGGCATGAGTCTCTTCCCATACCTTGGTAGGTCAGGCTATATTCCATACACGGGGGCCAAGTCCGGATTAGTCAGGTCTGTGGTTTAGTGCATATCTATGGCAAGCACCTTTTGGAACGTTAACGACTCGCCCCGACTCGCCTCGGGCCGATTCAATTACTACTGACTGTACTATTATATCGTTGGGAAGTGTTTGTGTGTCTGTATGTTTAGGTTGCGGTGTGAATTAAATTCTGTATAGAGTTTATTGGTCACGGTTTGCGATTTGTTTTGTCTCAGGGCTGTCCCTGTGGCTAGTGGATTTAAAGTGTATGGGTATCAGATAAGTCTTTTGCGAATTCAGTAGATGTTCTATGGGAAAAGTTGTTCAGTTTCTTGAGTAGACCGCCTCCGTGGTCTAGTGGCTAGTCCGCTCACTTCGATTGCTGCGGGTTCGATTCCCAGAGGGGTCCAACTTTGAACCGAACCGAGTCCGTTTGATTGGTGGAAGGGCATTTTTTGAGCCCGCCTTGCTAGCTACCACCATCTTGCCGCCAAACATCGATGTCAACAGCACTGACGTTTCCGGCATGAAGATAAGATAGTTACCCTTTGCGTTGGGGATCTGCCCGCTTCCACTTTCGGCATCATCACCACTTACCATGTGGTGAGATGATGCCAACGGCTTACCAATATAGCTCAGGTTCATAGTTGTTAAGAGTGAAAAAACGTAGAACAGTCTGTTAAAGTTTTAGGCCTTTAGGGAGTGCTCTTTTCTCACTCTTTATACATTTGTGCGTTCATTACATCTATGGTTTTTCATCATACTCGTATGCATGTATTTTGTTTATTTTATTAATGGTTCATTGATAAATCATATCAAGGCCGAAAACCTCACATCTGGTGCAAAATAATCAAATTAATCCATCTAGACGCGGATCCCCGGTCAAACGTCAGCCCGGTCGTCTGATGAAAACAATTTCATATTGTACTCAAACTGGGGTAACTTGAACCCTATAAGCTGAGAAGGTATCTGAGATTTGGAGGAAGATGAAGGAAATGAGAGGGAAAGGGTAGGTCTAGAGAGATTAGTTGTAAATACGGGTAATAGAAATAGTGATGGATCGGCGGATGGAAAGGGTGTATTGTATACAATACTGCCCTCACAAGAAAGAAAGCCGCAAAGAATACGGAAACTTATGAGGGCAGAATAGACCAATGTTTTTTAACACAAGATCTTAAGCCTTGCAAGTAAAAATGTTATCGTCTAAAATAAATAAGTAAATATTCCGAGGTAAATCATACACGGTCCTCCGGACCGAAACAAGGATAACTCCCTTTTGCAATTCAGACACTAAAAGAAAGCTAGTACAAAACAGTGTCCCTGATCCGCAGAATGCGGGACAGTACCAACACCATCCTGAAAACTATAGCCGACCGGTACAGCTTGCCATTATGGAAGTGCCTAATGCGGAGGCTGATACCCGATACTAACAGTTTTTAATTACAATATAGGTATTGTTTGTGTTTTACTAACCCGTTACGTTAAGTCATGTATTACTAACACTTTATGGATCTAAGACATCTGAAATAAACTATTTTTATTTTTTTATATTCAAATTCAAAATGTTTAATATTTAAGTAGATGCTGTACACATTTTTTTTAAATCGTCGTTACCTAGTACAAAAGTTTCTTGTACACATAACGTTTTGGAAACTGTTTAGCGGAGCGAAAAGAAACGTCTAGTCCAAGAAACTCGCCCCAACACATTTTTTTAAATAAACACTGTCATTACTAAATTTCTGATTTTGAGGGTCTATACGTGTCCATATAACTTTGTCATTGACATAGTCTAGGGTTTTATAGATACTAATATCCTTTCCTATGAAGGTTAAGGAGTATCTTTCGCTTACATCCATCGCTCAATCTGCAATAATATAAATAAATTGCTGTTCGACGCCTTGATCCATCATTTCCCACCTCCACTCCACTGTCAGGGCATCGCATTGTTCAGTTCGTGTTGAGGGTCCAGAGAAAGGTCATAATGGATTTGGATTGATTGGGCTGTGTTATGAATTATTGACACAGTCTGTTTCTAATACAGATAAAGAAATAAGTGTTATATAGTAAAAGGAGACAATTTCTTGTAGACCTTTAAGAGGTAGTTTTCTGGACACGTTATAGAATTTAGTTTTTGTTCAGCATGATGATTTCATTCTTCTTCTTAGCGTGTGGCACCCTTCCTCAAGCCAATTAACCAACCTTCCTCAAGGTACAGAGGGTACAGACGGCAGAAGGCGGTTACCAGATGTTGCACTGAGTATCACCAGCATCAATCATTATGATCTGATTGAGAGGTGTTATTACATCCTATTATAATGGCAAAAAAAAATTGATGAAAGTATTAAAACTGGGGCTTCTATTCATGGAATTAGACAACATGGTAAATGTATGAAAGTTAACAAAGAATAATAAACGTTCCGCAAGGAACCCATAGTCCATAACCCATTTTTTTGACTTTTCTAACAAGTCAATCACATGATCAGCCGACTTAGTATTCATTCAATAAGTCTAATTTTTTTTGCGAATCGACTATAGTTTCCTCAGGTTTCCCTGACTTGCTTAGATTCATAGATGCTCCAGCTGAAATAATTTCAGCTGATTTTGTTAGACCTAATATGTATGTATTGTAGTTATGTTTTATTGTTACCGCCTGTAGCCAAAACGAATTGATGAATTGCGGGCTGCGGAATGTCAGTAGATTTGTGTATATCTCCAGATTGACACGGAATATAATTTATGTAACGAAATGCATTTTTTTTTGTTAAATCAGTTGGCTTCGATCCAAACACATCTATAGCCACGCCTTTAGCACCAAGGACCTGTCAAATCTATCATGGGCATCACAGAGAGATGGGGCACAAAGAGCGGAGGGGTTGTATTAATTTTTCAGAGATCCCTAGGTTCGTATTCGTGCCCGCGGGCGGCAGACGAGTGTTGCAGACAGATCTGTAGACAGAGACGTATGTGGACAGGGTCGTTGTCTGACTTCAAGAGGAGAACTAGTCAGTTTTTTTGACGCTATAGGATAGTTTATGAGTGTAGTTATACAAAGTGATTTTTAAATTGTGAATGTGAACAGAACACGTTATAATTTAGATCAAATGGCGCATGACTTATTTCAATTTCGAACACTTTTTGAAATAAACGTCAAAAACTTTTGGCCCTACCATTCAAATCAAGTTTTACATTGAACATGTAATATTTTTTGACAAAAATACTGTAAGAACTATTTGTCAAAAATAACAAAAACATTGCGACCTATCCAATTTACAATATCACCAAAAATACAAATTCTCTTCACCACCCAAACCAAATTACCTATACACCTCCGCGATCAAAACAATCATTACGTATTAAAATTACTTGTTTTCGCGCCCCGGAATTCCTAATCAACCCACCCCGTCCCACACCCCTACTAATGAACACAATCAATATCTAATGCAATCAAAACACGCAATTAAAACTGCTCCCCGTACATTTGCATATGAAAACCTTTATAATTGATCATTCATAAGACCCCATCGGCCTAGACAATGGTAAGGGGTAAGGAAATTAGGCTTCGGGGAAACAGTGGGATGGAAAGTATTGATGGGGCTGACGTTGCAATGGGATGAATTGGTGACGTCACAGACAGAGACAGGAAATGAAGTGACGTAGAAAGAAAGGGTGATGGAGGATATAGAGTTTAGGTTTATAATATAGAAAATCTCATTAGTTATTCTGTTTTTTTTTTCTTTTTAAAAAAGAGCAGTGATCTGATCCGAGAGTCGTGGGTTCGATCCCCACACAGGGCAAACTTTTCTGTGATGAGCAGAATTGTTTGCTCTGAGTCTGGGTGTATTATATCTATATATGTATGTATTTAAAAGTATATGTGTATGTATATCAGTCTCTGGTTCCCAAGAGACAGGGAATCCTAGTTTGGGGCCAGATGACCGTGTGTGATTTGTCCCAGATATTATTATTATCTGGTCTATGGAGGGTTTGTGCTATTTCCTTGAACTGCATTGTTCTGTTCTATAAAGGGTGGAAAAACAAATTTTTTTTCTAAATTCAAAATATGTTTATTCGAAAGCAGAGTACACTTTTCAGGGTCATCTTGTAATCTGCTCAATACAAAGTTCCTACCACTAGGAACTCGTATACCCAACGTTTCGGAAAGTGTTTGCGGAGAGAGAAGAAACGTCGGGTTCACAAGAAACTCCTGGCAACCAACTATAACGATTGTCCTAATCATGAAAATAATGCCTTTCCCATGGAAGCCATTCTAAATTCTAAATCAGCAAAAAAAACCTTTGAACTTTTCATACAAACTGATCGGCCAGTCCGACTTGTATGAAAAGTCCAAAACATTTTTCATAATATTCTATGGGAATGGTCTTTTTACATCCTGCATTATTGTTTATGGAATCAAATGTTTTCGTTCAGGTATTTCCTAGAGACCGTTTATGGAATACCAAATTAAGTCAATTATTAAGTTAATTAACGTCTTTGTCTTAACTTACCAAACGTTTAACGAAAAGGCGTTTGAACATTAATAACGTTCCAATATCCGCATTAGGCGGCGACATCGGAAAATCGTTTCAACCCCTTCGCTGCCAAGTTGCGCGTAACGGAACGTTGAATTTTTGATCGCGAGGGGAGTTGTGACAATATTAACACTTAATATTTAGTGGTGGGGGCTTAAATACGTTTACTTAGTAGCAACTTTGTGAGCGGTGTTTGAGGTTATGCGGTTTTGTTTTGTAATAATTAAAGTTATTCCGAAGTTTTTTGCGCTAACCGCGAATGGCTTAATAAATATAATATTATTGTTTTCATCTATAAAAGTAAAACTAAATTTTAGATTGAAAAGTCTCAAATAGCAAACTACTACGAAACAGACAAGTTGCCTAGTGTGAGGTATTGCCAATCTTTGAATTTTGTGTGTATTTTGGTAATAAAAATTTTATCCAAAACTACAATACCTTTAAATTTTAGTAAACCTCAACTAACTTTGATCATTACCCAAGATAAGTTATTGACAGACATGCACTTTTTAGGGTTCCGTAGCCAAATGGCAAAAAACGGAACCCTTATGGATTCGTCATGTCTGTCTGTCTGTCCGTATGTCACAGCCACTTTTTTTCCGAAACTATAAGAACTATACTGTTGAAACTTGGTATGTAGATGTATTTTGTGAACCGCATTAAGATTTTCACACAAAAATAGAAAAAAAAAACAATAAATTATGGGGGCTCCCCATACTTAGAACTGAAACTGAAAAAATTTTTTTTCATCAAACCCATACGTGTGGGATATCTATGGATAGGTCTTCAAAAATGATATTGAGGTTTCTAATATCATTTTCTTCTAAACTGAATAGTTTGCGCGAGAGACACTTCCAAAGTTGTAAAATGTGTGTCCCCCCCCCCGTAACTTCTAAAATAAGAGAATGATAAAACTAAAAAAAATATATGATGTACATTACCATGCAAACTTCCACCGAAAATTGGTTTGAACGATATCTAGTAAGTAGTTTTTTTTAATACGTCATAAATCGTAAACCGCAATTTACCTTTCATTCAAGTTACAACGAACTACAAAAACTTTTATATTATGTTACTTGCTGCTATGGAACCCTTCATGGGCGAGTCCGACTCGCACTTGGCCGCTTTTTTTATTTTTAACTACGAGTATTCTCTGGGTTCACTTTTATAATACCTTTGTGCATTATGACTATTGCAAATCATCCCTTAAAACATATCCATAAAACATAACACACACACACACACACAATATTATAATACACACATTCCGTACCCCTTTCGAACCGTTTCTTCACCTTTATTTGCAAAACAGCGTAACCCAAAAACTTAACTGTGTAAGTACGAAAATCGCCTAAGCCCACATCGGGTGCTTAAGGGGGGCATTATTAGCGGCACCGAATTTATCGCGCAATATCAGCTGAGGAACAACGCACGAAGTGCCCAATTAAAATATTAATTACTTTGAGTTGTGACACTTTCGCAGACGGAGGGAGATAAGTGTAACACGGTAACAGTTTTATGGCGGGTTTTAGAGTGGCTGCGGCGATGATGGTGTCGGTTTTGAAATCGTTGTATTTTATTTACGGTAAAATAAATTCATATGGGATGTTTTTTTTGTAACGTGCAAGCATAGACTCTAGACTCTATCTGCGAAACTGAAACTTTCCCCCTGGACAGTCCCAGAGGACTGATGCTGAATTTACATTTTTTTCTGACTCAAATCGAATCAAAAATATTTATTCAATGTACTGTATACTTTTCGAAGGTTATTTCTTGTCTGCCTAATCTAATACGAAGCTCTTACAACTTGAGAGTCGTATACTATATACGTGTGACTTATCATACAAATATGGCTGATCGAGTTGATTGATCTGTTTGGAAAGTTTTAGGGTAAATTTTTCAGATTCATGAGTAGAGAGAGCCTGTCCTTTGAAACTTGTATACGATTAAAAACATTTTTTTCCGAATGCATATACATTTGAAAACAACTACATATTTCGATAGTCGCTTTATTAAAAAAAAAATATGACTACCCTGTTTCCCCATACAATGGTATGTGTTGTTCAATACATACCATCAATCGGTCATAATATCACTATAAAATAATTTAGCAACAACATTATTTCACCGCTTACTACGCAACCCGCAAAAATTTTGAACAATTCAAAAGTTCCTTTACAAACTTCTCTGATCGCCAGAAAAAAAATCGTTAAGCACACCAAACGAAAAGGCCGACTGACTTTTTTATGTCACCTTTTAAACTTTTGTCGGGCCTAATGAGGCACCTGAATTCCCCCCTTTTGAGGGGGGGGGCACACTTAACCGGCAGTTTACGAGGGAAAACGCGCGTTAAAAATACCAATGTGGGAGGGGTCCGATCGAGCGAGAGATGTTAATTGGTAACTTTGATGACATTTTTTTTTAAAAACACTTGACTAAGGCACTTTGAGGGCATTTTTACGAGTGCAATATTCGGAGTTGGGTAGGTTTATGTGTGAATTGTGATATTGAGCTGTGAAAGGGGCACGTCATAAAATTTTAATGAAGTGTGTTTTATAATGATATGAAGTATATAAAATTTCACACTTGTTTAAGCAAAATTGGGAGACTGAACATGGTCCAGTGACTATCTTGAAAATGTGAGAATGAACGAATGACATAATTTTATTGGACAACATAAAACAGTAAAATATATTAAATGTAGGCGGTCTTGGCTATTTCTTCTAGATAGAAGAGTAATTATCGTAAAAATAATTATCATACAACGATCTGAAGATATTGCAAGACAGATTGTTGACTATGAAATGTTAAGCGTGACAAATTTAGTCAAAGAAAAAAATATAGCATCCCCTTTTTTCTACAACATCACAGTAATTAAAAGTAATGACACTTATCATATCACTTAACTAACCTTGAAATATTCTACGACTCCCCAATCTTCACATATGTCATCTGACCCACATCCCATTTCCCCACCATCAATATTACGTCCCATAAACAAAACAAAAAGCTATACACATGGGGCGGGGGAGGTTTTATTGCCACCCCGCCTTAAAATATCGCCTGATTCATTAGCAAATATCTTCCACGTGTTTCTTGGCACTTAGCCGGTGGTATTTAGCAACTTTTGAGCGGCAAATTTGGGCGATGATCACTCTTGCCTCGGTGGCTGTGGTTACAGTTTTCTGAAAGGAAACTCTTATGTGTAATAAGACGCTAAGATTCTGTTATACGCTTAATTATGGGGGGATGGGGTGGGTAGGGCTGCTATATGAGTATGAGTATTTGACTAGTTAACTTTTTAAAATTATAAATGGTAAGCCTTTGACATTATGTCACCTGGTGTGAGATAAACTTAATATGTCAAAAACTAATTCTGGGTCTCTCCGGTCATATATAGGGTTTACTGGCTTTTCAGTTTACTGATCGTACTGAACAAATTTAGTTTTACTACATTGAAACCGCAAAATTCTATTGTCCAGGCAAATCAGCTAAGCGATATGTATGTATGATAAGTCCCACATCCTGTGTGAACAGTTTTTTTATGTAGTAGGCGGCAAACGAGCAGACGGATCACCTGATGGTAAGCGATTACCGCCGCCCATAGACACCCGCAACACCAGTTTCATCTGGGAGTCCGTTTGACTCAATACCGCGATAAAATTCTCAGCAGCAAACATATAATATGTAAACATAAGTATATGTTCAAATTCTTAGATGGACACGAATGTAAAAACGTATATACAGGGCTGACAGCTATAATCAACGAAAAAGTATTAAAATGTCGCTGTATCTATTAAAATGGCCGCTATATTACCCATTCACTACTATCACACATATCTGTTTAAAATAAAAGCATGTTACTGAATAAAAATATCGGAGCATTTTTTATAACAGTTATTTTTAACACCATTTTTTTTCTCTTCTACACTATTTACTTTAAAGTTCCACCATCAAGTTCAAGATGCTGGCAACCCTACGCCAGCGATCACTAAGGGTGTCGGCATATAATGACACGTGTATGTAAATATTCCAGGATATACTCCACATGAGCCGGGTAGGGCCACGCACGCCTAAATGGATGCACGGTTGTTTTCTTTGATTAAAGAATTTTATTACTGCATATAATTCACGATTAGATGTTGGCCTGTTTGTGGCATTTGGTTCATAGATGCGTTTCGTCACTAATTACTTGTGCAGTGCAGTTTTCGTGTAAACAGTGGCTTCGCACGTTCAAGATTATGTCCAGTAATCTTATAATAGAATTATGTTTATTATCATTATTGAAAGAAACAGTTGCTCATGAAATCTATTTTTATATTATACACCACCAAGTCTTTGTTATTCTAAACTCCTAAAGATTTTCTCGTACGTCAATTAAGTTTTGTTATAAAACACTAAAAGAAGAAGGGGCAACATATTTCAAAATAATCAGTTAAACAGAAAAGTTTCATAAAATGACAGATGTGTGCCAAAAAATATCTACATAGGATTTGACATTCCCAGAGCCGTCGAAATTCTACTTTCAAATTTTTATGACGAAAGTGGTATGCAGAACATTTAAGATCAAATTCAGCTGCAGGAAATAAAATTTGAAATTATTATTGCGGAAGTACCGAACAATATCTGAGTTTAACATCTTATACTTGCTGAAAACAAAAGAGTAAAGCTGCTTTTCTGCTGGCGAGGCGAGGTAAGGAGTGGAGTGAAAAGAATTGAACTCTCTAAGAAGACTATTTCCATCGAAGATGTGCGAGCATTTATTTTTTCCTATACAATTTAAATTCTCTTCTCTCCTCGCCTCGCCGGTGGAAAAGCACATTAACTCCCTTCAGCAAAGGTACCACAAACCACTGGATACCAAACGCCACAAATCGGCTGCGCCTTGAGATAAAGCTGTGGCGTAATGGCTGCGCGTGATTCAAGATTGTAATTGTTATTGTGCGGTGCGATGCGTTAAAAATTAATGAGTTAAAATCGCGGGTTTGCCGCTTTTGCCGTCCTTAATTGTCTTTACGTGGATCTATCTGCCGCATACCGTGAAAGAAGCTCCCCTGTTCCATACAAGTTAACCGAAAGGTCGTGTTTCACATGCAGGGTGTTAAAAAAAAAGTGTTTGAAATTGTAAGGGGCTACTGAGAATTAAGTATAAAAAAAAATATTGAAAAAATCCGATCTGCATTTTTTTTCTTCAATTTCTCATACTAAACCTGAATAGTGAATCAAGAATTTGTATGGTAAACTTAAAAAAAATGTTCTAGATCGGATTTTTTCAATATTTTTCTTGTATTCCATACTTGATTTTGAGTAACCCCTTAAAATTTCAAACGCCCTTTTTTTAAAATCCTGTATATTAACCGGGATCACACCTCTCTCACTCAATTTTTAACACCTACCTTACACCTGTAGTCTCTACGTAACGAAGTAAATATTATGTATAATCATAAAATGTAATCTGTATGTGCGTATAATAAAGTATAACCGTGTCCTCTAAAGCTACGTACACACCCTCCTTTCGAGTCTTATAACCCGCTCGCGTTTTAAATTTTAATGAATATAGATATCTTTATTTGCTTTGAACGAGTAAAGCGCGGTAAAGGTGCGTGCACACACGAGCTTGTGCGAAACGTGTGTTTTTTTACTTTACCTCACATTACAAGCCTACGCGAAGCCCAACGGTCACACTGGCCACTAAGTATTTGAGAATTCTGAGCTCTTATTACCTAAATATTAGACATTAAAATAATTAAACCACTCTAGTCTTGCTATATTTTTTAAAATTATACATTTATGCTTTGGTTTATTAAAAAAAAAATGTTTTACTGAATAAAACCGATGTTATCTTCGGACAGCGGTAGGGAGTGCCCAATGTCCATATTACTGTATGTAATACTATTTATGATAATAATAATAATAATGTGGCACGTCATGGAAAAAAAGCAACGTCATATTTTATCTAGTAGCAGTAGTTGTAGGCAGTTAGTTGGAATGCCTGCTTTTACTGTCTTCTCGCACCGTGAACGCGGCACACAAGTGATTAAAACATTCGGGGTGCGCCATTAAATCTAATATGCAGTTGAATCAACCCCGCTCACGCTATATGCAGTTTTTGCTTCTCGTAATCATCGCATCGCGGAAATAACTATTCGTTCCGGTGATATTACTCGTGGATGCTGCATAAGGTATGAGGTAGCCATATCTTATATTTGGTAAGCTAAAATTAAAATCAAATTTTCAAAGTGTAAAATTCTAATTGTATAAGTAAGTAGTATATGATGATGCGAATTATTTTGTTATCTATTGGTATATTAAGACTTTTACAACTCCATTGTTATTTAAGAATTTGCACGCTGAATTTTGCGGAAATTAATATTAATTAACAGCAAATAAATATATTTCACTTCATTTCATTTGAACGCATCTCTGCTATGCTCTATGTGTGTACTGTATATAAATCTCTGATTCCCATTATACCGGAAACCTTAGTTTGGGTACAGATGTAATTTGTCCCGGATAACACAAAAAAGTATTTTAAATAGCACCAATACACATTGGCAGTACAATTTATAATATACGTAATTTAGAAGTAGCAGCCCTACTGCTAGAACTCTGTGAGTAGAGGATTTGACAGACGAAACAAGTAATATTTTTTTTTATTTCCGTTTAAGAAGAGTTCCGTGAACAGTAAATCATTGTATATACGTAAGTAAGTATGGTAAGGTTAATTAGGTCATATGGCAAGAAAGCGAGGAATAATCATTTAACTTAAAGACCCCATGACAGGAAAACGAAGAATAGTCCAGTAAACACAGAAGGTTCCCAATAAACCCATCTCATCACTATATCGTGGTTCTAGAACAAAAACGTGGTACAAAACGCCTTGTTTGCAAGTCGTTATGGCCACTCAATTAGCAATAAAGCTTATCCAGACTGGGTCCAGCTCTAGTAATGGCGAGTTTCTTTTGGACGCGACGTTTCTTCGCTTAGTTTAGTTTCTGAAACATATGAGTACAGAAACCACGTAGGTATAAGTTTATTTTTTTGTTTTTAGGTAGCAAAAGAATCCGACTTACATGTAAAAAAACCTTAGTTCAAAAAAATCCTTTTTGATGAGTTTGTAGAACTCATTTTTGTGGCATTTACAGGCAGCTTTTATAAAACTGAGGTTCTTACTGTAGTAAATAATAGGGTGTTTTTTCGTTACAGGAGCACCCAAGCATCAGCAGAATCCCCTCGACTCCACCCAGCGACGCCGATAAGAATTGTGGACGACCCCGAGCTCACAAGCGGTCTAGAACCCCTCAGCTTCCGAAGAGACTTAAGCTCTCTCTTTGTCTTCTACCGCTTATACAACGACATCTGTACTGAGGAACTGTTTGTCATGATGCGCGCAGCACAATTTTATCACTGCCATCGGAGTGGAATTCATCCCCGCGAGCTAAACCCAATTTGGTTTCGAAACGTAAGGTTTCAGACGTGTTTCTTACATACAAACCTCAAGCTGTGGAATGAGCTTCCACCTGTGGTTTTCCCTAAAGTCTACAAAAGTATAGGACATCATAAAGTATGGGACTCTTCAAGAAAGGATTGAAAATGTCTTTGTAGGATCGGCAAAGTATTGATAGCACCTCTGGTGTTGCAAATACCCATAGGCAATGGTAACCACTTACCATCAGGTGGGCCAGTAGCCTTAAAACTAAAAAAAAAACGATAATAAAACATTAACAATCCTAGGCCGACGTATGCAGTGCTCGCTCTCACTGGTGCCACACCCCGCCATCGATGAAAGTCCGCTAATTGCCACCCATGCATTATCGCCGCGCCTCAAGATACGTCAAACGACAATATTAATTGATGTTCTAATTAATGAGTTAGTGGAAGTGGCGATATTGGTCATGGATGGCATATGTTACAATATTTTCTTCACTTCCCGCTTAACGCCTATTCTAAGCCAAACAAAACTACGATATATTCTTCTTCTTTCCTTTGGCATTCCACAAAAATGAGGAGTGATTTTGCCAATGTCAAGTGAAAAGAGACAAGCGAGTATTTGGGTGAATCTTCAATATAATAATGGCGAAACGCCAATGTCAAGTGAATGTCACGGCTCTAAGGGTGATGGACACTTAAGACGCTCCACCTGGTGGTTTGCTGCTGGAACTCTGAAAACGTAGCTGTCTCCCTAATTTCTTACTATCGCTTATCTCGGAATCTGAATCACAGCTATTCCATCACAGAAATAACGTTAAACTATTCTAAAACGGTAATAATTGTAAAATAACACAACATACGTAGTCGGTCCCATAATGAATTGGCCTGATATAGTTCTACGCGACATGTCGATACATGTTATGTTGCATTGAATAGTACGGTTCTCAGACACTTTATAAAGGAACACGCATGGACTTGACGAGCGTAGTTCAGTTTAGCAGTTTGTTTGAACAATAAGTGTCGCGTATTTTTTCAAAATGTCGAAAACCGAGTATCGAAGCGTCATAAAGTTTCTATTTAAAGAAGGCTTATCCCCCGCCCAAATTAAAGAACGATTAGATGGTGTGTATAAGGAGTGTTCTCCCTCTTATAGCATAGTAAAAAATTGGGTGAAAGAGTTTCGCCTCGGGCGAGAAACGTCGAAGATATCGGCCATGACGGTCGACCGGTAGAAGTGCTCACTCCCGATACTATTGCTCAAATCGAAGAAGAGGTTTTGAGTGACCGCCGTTTGAAGATTAGAGAAATTGCAGCTAGACTTGGGCTCTCTAAAAGTACCGTCCATCGTGCAATCGATGAACATCTTCATATGAAAAAAGTCAGTGCAAGATGGGTCCCGAAACTTCTGTCAGCTGTGCAGAGACGGGAGCGAGTTCGCTGTGCTGCCGAGTTTTTAGATCTTTGTGGAGAAAATCCAAAGAACGTGATCGAGAGACTAGTGACTGGTGATGAAACTATGGTGCTTTATTATGATCCAGAAAGCAAGCGCGAGTCAATGGAATGGCGTTATAAGGGTTAAAAGCCGCCTAGAAAGGCAAAGGTGCAACAATCTACCATAAAAATCATGTGCACAATCTTTTGGGATTTTCAAGGTATTTTGATGGTTGATTTTAAAGAGCGCAATACAGTCGTAAACGGCGAATATTATGCTTCATTAATATATAAACTGCGAGATATTATAAAGGAGAAGCGCAGAGGCAAACTGAGTAAAGGCGTCCTGTTGCTTCACGACAACGCCCCCGTGCACACCGCCGGTGTTTCGAAGGATGCAGTGCGTCAATGCCGGTTCACGGAGCTGGACCATCCACCTTATAGTCCAGACATGGCTCCGTCCGACTATTACTTATTCCCAAATTTAAAGCGGGACTTAAGGGGAAGAAAATTTTCAAGCGATGAAGAGTTGCAGGCGGCCGTCTTAAATCATTTTGAAGACAAAGATTGCGATTATTTTTATAAAGGATTAGAAATGTTATTTCACCGATGTCAGAAGTGTGTCAGTATTGATGGAGACTATATTGAAAAATAAAAATGATTGCATTTAATTTTCTTTTTTATTTCATAGTTAGGCCAATTCATTATGGGACCGACTACGTACGTGTGCTCGGTACAGAGTCCCGGCAACCAACCCAAACAAAACTCATACAAGATTCTTTGAGAAGTTCAAAAATTTTGTTTCGGTTTCTATGGGAAACTTGTTCACTCACATGAGTAGAAGCAAACAATTTTTATTTGATATTTCAAAAGGACCCAAAATACATTCTCATTCTTATAGCTCACACTGTTTGCTGTTACTGAAACGAATGTTTTGAAGGAACCTCATAATCACCAGCCCGTATTAGTGCAATGCATTAGTGTAATGCGTCGGTGGACCCATTGTAGACACCCGAACAGGGTGTTAAAAAAAGCGTTTGAAATTTTAAGGAGTTACTCAGAACAGAATCAAGTACAGATTCCTATACTAAATCTGAAAAGTAAATAAACAATTTGTATGGAAAAAATTGAAAAGAAGTTGCAATGTACATCGGATTTTTTCAATATTTTTCCTGTGTGCTATACTTGATTCTGGGTAATCCTTCAAACGCATTTTGTAAACTGTATAGTAATGAATTTTATGAAAGTTACGTACGGGAAAACACGGCAAATTGTGCCACACAATAAGAAGAAGTGCAATGCTGTCGACTTTGCGTTAGATTATGCAAAGAACGTTAATTTGTTATTAAAAAAAAGGTTGTCAAAATAGAACAGAATTGTCATTTACTCTTGAACTGGGTAGAATCATTTCGACGAATAGTGCTAGATTCGAAGTGGTCTTAGGAATTAATAATACAGTTGGCAAAGCTCAGCCATGCAATTCATGACATTATTTCATTCAGTTCTATTGTATACTTTGTATTGTTTGCCAATAAAGTATGTGAATTCGAATTTGAATTTTGAATTGGACATGTACTTAAGTATAGCAATTAGATGACTTGTAAGTTTGTGTATATGCCTCTTCAGACTTCTTTAAGAGATTTCGGCAACTACTCGTCTCACCAAAAATGTTTTCTAACTGGTCATCACGCAAAAAATATTATAAATTGTTTCTGTCAGTCATATTTAACTATGTTTCTATTAAGTCAGTCTTAGTTATGTAACAATTGGTCACACTGCAATACTGTTTCAATTCGTCACCCCATCAAACAGTTCTAATTGGTCACAAGATGGTCATAAGGCCACCTTTTCTCTACCCTGTAATTCTAATGCAATCAGACTTCCGTTGATGTTCTTTTGCAGGCCTCCGCTTCAGTGAAAACGCAGCCTTTTTTTTACCCTCAATTGGCAAGCCCTTGGCATCATCTCACCTGATAGTAAGTGACGATGATGCCAAAGATGGAAGCGGGCTTACCAAGATTCCCCAACGCAATAGGGAACTGGCTATCTTATCTTCATGCCGGAACACATCAATGCTGTTAACATTGATGTTTGGCGGCAAGACTGAGATAAGATGGTGGTAGCTAGCCAGGCGGGCTCAGAAAATGCCCTACCACCAACCAAACAGAGTCCTACAAAGTTGGACCCCGCCGGGAATCGAACCCGCGACCTCCTGATGTGAAGCGAGTGGACTAGCCACTGGGCTACGGAGGCGGTTAAAATGACCTTATAACATCATTCTGTCAATGTAAAGACACACCCAGAACCTATTAACCAATCAACAGGGAATTCCGAAGCCTGCCATTATATTTCCTATCATTATAATCATTGTATTGCATCAACTCATTTATTACCGTCATACCACTAACGGTGGCTATCGTTAGCGATTCCCAGAGGACTCCTGCACAAAATACACAGATACAGAAGGTCCGCTCAATATGCTCACTAAAATCCTAAGCATATACATGTTTATAGACGAATACGGTCGTTGTAGGGAAGGTCACGATACTCTGCGATCGTGACCTTGCCTCTAACGACCGTATATTTCTATAAGCATGTATATGCTTACGATTTTAGTGGTTGTATTGAGCGGACCTTCTGTGTCTATTTTGTGACTCCGGTTATTAGGTATAATTGAATTGTGTTGATAGGCCGGGTCACGGATGTCATAAAGAATGTTTGTACTGATCATAGTGATCATTAATTTATGTCGCCATTGTTCGATAGTGTTTTAGAGGCTATAGTGTTTTGCAAATGAACATAACGCTATCAAGATTGTAATCGTGAAAATAGGAATAACTTACTGCGTTGGAGCTAACGTCATTTATAAGCTAACTATAATACTAACGACAATATGATTCATCAATGATCTTTCTTATTATCTCTAAGCATTACTGCCAAAAGACAATGTTTTATTATCCAAGCCAACACGAAACACATGTCTCTATTAAGCTGGGCGTATTGACAAATTGTCCTGGTCTGGAATCGAACCGTCACACCCGCTGTCCAGCTAATGGGATTACCTTTATTAATCATTCGCCATTCGTACCTCGTACAGCGAAGATATGCGGTTCTCAAAGTTTTTGAAACACAATATTAAAAGTCATAAAACTTAGAGCCCGAAATCTCAGTCATTGTCTATATGTCAGACGTACTAATTCTGAAAGGATTACCAACAGTGATAATAATCACATCCTGGAAAAATTTAAACAGTGACATTCGATGAAAAGATCTTTCCATATATGAACTTTGGGTCGATTTACGTGTCAAAACGAAGTTGATGCAGGTTGGCAATTAAATGAAGACTGTGATGGAGTGATTGCCAAGAACAGGCCTAGTAATCTAGGTCTAAAACACAGACCTTTATAGATCTACAAGTACAAGTAAACCTTCACACGTGCCGATCCCCTAACACTCCGTAAATGTCAACCATCGATCTAAGATCAGCTTATGATCTTCGATGAAGTCAACCAACAGAGGGCGACCATATATTTGGCTGAGGTGAATATCGCTTCTTTATGAAGCAATCGTAGAGACACTATTATTATTCTATGTTAACCACCCATATCGTCCCCACTGCAGGGGCACGGGTCTCTTCCCATACCTCGGGAAGGTAAGGTACTCCACACACGGGGGCCGAGTCCGGATTGGTGGAGGTTGTGGGGCTATTTGCCAGCCCTAGTGTCAGAAGTTTGCAAGCCGCCTATAAGGCCCCCGACATGGCTTAACGACTGCCATCTAGTGATAGCAGCCGGCACCAACGGCCTAACGTGCCTTGCGAAGCACGGAAACGGTCGAGATATATGCCATTAACAACCCATCCAGTTAATGACCGTGTCTGTAGTCAGTTAACTTGAGTGATCACGCGGCCACGCAAGCCACGACCACTTCTATTATCTCTGCTAATAACATCACAGAAAAAAACTATATTCACAGTTTGAGAGACACAGTCTGACGTCGTGTATTGTCACATACTGGGAGGCCACGGAAAAGATATTTGATTAGCGGCCAGTGGCCACCGGGGGCCAGGGGAGGAAGGACTGGACTGGACTGTGGAACTAAACATGTGCTAGAAGCGGTTTATCTGGTTAAAATGGAATGGGAAAATGAAATGGCGGAAATTTTGAATTTGAACGAGGAATAACCGAATAATTAATGCTAAAAGATGTTTGAAATCCAGGAACGGAAGAGTATCGTAGCGAGGAAATAGCACCTCGCTACAATCTTCGTTTCAGTCGATAAATGTCCACTCCAAAGTACACAGGCCTGTCATACAGATTTCTACTAAGTACAATTCTTAAACCACATTCATCTTTCTGCAAGTACCTTTTTATGGTACTGCAAAATATTCTTTAGTACTTTTGCAGTATATAATATTCGTATTTTAATCTTGAGGTTTTCTTGATTAATGTAGTTTTAATTTTACATTTCGAGGCAAAAGAGGTGGTTTAGAACCCAAAGTGGTGTACTCAATACGGGTATTAAAAAAAATTGAAAGCATGTTTTATCGCGGTGCTCTTTAGCTATGTTCGCTGAAAATCTGCTTGGATGTTCGCGTTTTATAATTTTTTTTTCTATCCTAGGGGTATTAAATTTTGCTTAATATAACTGGGATATATTTAATCGCCCATCAAAAATACTGAATCGTACAGCATAAAATCTATTTCACCATCTAAAGGTTCCGTTAGGTTTACAATTTAGTTTATTTGATATGCAACTAGTATTTTTCTGATGCGCAATTAAATACTAGTGTGTTTTAAATAATAACTGGTGCAATAAAGTATGTACCACTTACGCAGCAATGAACACAAACACAACGCTTGCGAGTCTTTGGCACATCCAGTCTCTCTACCCCCATTAAAGCTTAAAGCATTATCTATCACCGATCCCACCTCACCATTCCCATCGTCAGGGGAAATATTTTTAAATAATTCCATACTGACGCCGTATCACGTCCACGTCTCATAACGGTGACGTGATGTGACGTCGTAGATATTTGTCATCGCTATGAGTGATTGTTAGATAGTATTGTTTTTGGGGAGGGCGGTGTTGCGTGTAATGAAATCATATTTGACGTAAAAGAAACAAAACTATTTGTTGAGTACTTGTTACAAGAAAAAGATAGTGTTACTTTATATTCACTTACTAGCTGGTGCCCGCGACTTCGTACGCGTAGAAGTTGGGGTTGTTACAGAAGTTCATATGTTCTGCCTAATTACATTTTCGAAATAAGAAAATTAAATACATACATGCATGCTTTCTCGTATAACCTGGAATGTCACTGGTCAAAACTTCCCAGTGTATATTCGGCTGTATAAAATGTAATATTTTGCAAAGTTTTATTGTATAACGCTTCGAGTCATTTTTAACCGATTACTCGAAGATGCCTGAACCGATTTGGAAAATTGTTTTTGAGTAAAATTATAGCATGGCTAGGTAGGTCAAACTTCGAGAGAGATAACGACCGAGCACCGGAAGACAAAGGCAGTCCTCCCACTTGGTGGACCGATGACCGAGTGAAGGTGACGGGAAGCCACTGAACAGTAGTGGACGTTTCTTGGCAAATTTGTATCTCGAAAAAATATACCACATATTTATAGGATAGCTACTTACAAAAATATAACAAATCAGTCAATTTCTTCCATCGTAGATAGATAAGTAGGTGAGTAATCGTTATTATTTTTACACAAACAGTAAAATACCAACGTATTTAAGCTTTCGACCCTTGTTTCGACCCAGTTTGCTGTGTAGTTTTTATCAGACGAAAGACGAATTTAAAATTATCTTTAGATACCGATAACTTTTTTTTTCGACATCCGATTTCGATGAAACAAACCCCATATAAAGGTCCAAACTAAGCTTAATCTATCTAAGAAAACCGCATTAAAATCCATTCAGTAGTTTCGGAGATTAGCTTGAACAGACAGACAGACAGACAAAAAGTTGGAAATTTGGTTTTTTGTGTTCTATTACTTTTCTTTTATCCCCCTATCACTATTTTTGGTAAAAATACTCAATGTACAGACACGCGGTTTCTACTGTTTTATTATAGTATAGAGATAGTGTAGCATAGGGATAAAAGCGTTGGTGGCGCAGCAGGTAGTGGTTCCGTCCAAATCCAGAGGTCTCGGGTTCAAATCC
The DNA here is from genome assembly GCA_958295455.1 of Coleophora deauratella. Classification (NCBI taxonomy): domain Eukaryota; kingdom Metazoa; phylum Arthropoda; class Insecta; order Lepidoptera; family Coleophoridae; genus Coleophora; species Coleophora deauratella. The sequence goes on along the minus strand of OY282409.1, from coordinate 1,837,318 downwards.
TGGCAAGTGCACTAATGAGTTTTTCGAAACTTAAGTGCATTTTCGTACCTACTGCTTTAACGGTGAAGGAAAACATCGTGAGGAAACCTGCACATCTAATTTCTAGGTATGTATGATGGTCGTGTTGCACACGTCCGTAGGTGTAAATCTAAATGCCCTACACGTGACCGAGGGTGATGCTAAGTGCAGCACCAGGCAACCACCGCCTATACCTTGTGGATAGGACGGTTAAATGTGCCCCACGATAAGAAGCAGAAGGGATAGAAGGCGGTTACCTGGTGCTGCATTAGTATCACGTGCGGTCACGTGTATGGTATTTAGATACACGTTTTTTAGTAGACAGAAATGCAGGATTCCTCACGATGTTTTCAGTAAACGATATTTTAGTAAGTTTCAAAAAATTGGTACATAATACGACCCGTACTGCGAACCCATGGCCTCTGGTTAGGAAAGGTACTTTGGTTTATTATGGACATTTTACCGGTAAAAGAAATAGAGGACTTCTTCAATAGTATAATACAAAAACAAACAACATGGTGATTATTACGAAAATATTAAAATAAATAATTATAATAAATATTACGATCAAATTAGACACCGTTATTTGGCCCAAAAGTAATAATCCATGTGCTATTAGAGTATATAAACTGACATGCACCTATTTATAACTATACTATTATAAAAAAAAGCAATGGAGGTTCCTCACGTATTTTTTTATACAAACATGTACATATAAATATTAATCACCTAGAAAAAGAGCAATAGTCCAGTAAATAAAAGATTTGAGGTCGCATTAAAGACACCTGACTAAAATGGTTTGGAAATAAAAGAATTGGTGTTTTACTAAGCATTCGTGGTAATTTTGTGATTGTAAGGGCGTTCAACCCTTAGAAATACCTAAAGACGCTTTTAACTTGTATACGCCAAACAATAAATGCACTTTTGGGGAAAACTGAGATTTATAACTATAGTTACCTTATAAATATGGTACTTAAGTTGTTTCAAGTTTAAAGCAATAAATTCCTAATATTACGATATTTTTTATATTATTGCGAGAAAAATAATACTTACAAAATGGAGCCTTCGGAGATTTTTATGTTTTTAAGTCTAATTGTAAGGCTTGAACATGTGTTAAGTTTTCACCTAGGTGACTATTTCAGAACCCAGTTAAAAACGATTTTTTAAAGATTTCTGTAGTACACATTAAAGACACTACAGATATTTTCTTGGCTGTGCCGTAACACTAATATTATCTATTGGAAATCATCATCGTCCCTTGTACAAACAAAGAAGTTTCTTCTTAAAACGCATTTTAACTAAAATGTATTAGACATTATAATTATATTTCAAACGCCGAGAAGGTGCGTCAGCTGCCACGTACGCATAGCCAGTGTGCGACAGAGACGGAGCTATTGGGTGCGAAAAAGACAAGTGCGCGGATAGCTAGATGGAAAGTGCGAAACGCAAATGTGATAAAATGCACAATATGATAGGTAGGTAGTAGTTATTTAATAATAATTGTGTCATACTCATTGGATTGTGGGCATCCAAACGTGATCATAGTACTACCGTCCTACTGATTTACCACATAGATATACCTACTGTAAATTCAATTCAAAAGAAGAAACTTTGTCCTATTGATTCGCCGAACATTTAACTCCAAAAATTATACATAATTATTATTGTCACGACATGAGTGTCATCGCCATTTTTCCATGACTTTCCATGAGCCTGCCAAAGCAACCCCACTTCCAATGCCAGTGGGCCTGTTCTTATGAAGTAAAAGTAGGTAGGTATTTACGCTAAATTTCACGAACTAGATGCGACATATCGTCGTTGCGATTTACCGTAATTTTGGATCAAGAACCAAGACCTCAAACTTGGCATAGTTGTTCCTTAGGTGGTCTTAAGAGGAATAAGCCCGGGAGGCATCGGGAGGCATCACGGTGGCGGCGTTATTATACCGCAATAGCTGTCCACTTTGCTTTCGCTTGCCCTCTTGAAGCTCTCAGTAACTGACATGTTTCGTAACCCAGCATACGAGTCACAAGACCACACCAACGTAATTTTCTTCGCTTAAGGTACGCCTCAATTCCGTATACGTTTGCACGGTGTAGAACCTTTGTATATCTTATATGGTTGGACCAGTCGATGTTCATGATATCACGGAGGCACTGCATGTGAAATCTATCGAGGCAGCGTATTTCTTTCCTATTAGACTGGTGGCGAAAATAATAAAAGTGCTCTATTTACCGAGTTTGTTTCTCTGGCTCCTATATAGCTACAACAATTATCAATATTTTCGTCTTGATTCGTAGATTATCAAATAGCCAGTCATAAGAAAGGGGGAGGGGGGCCGATATAGCTATGACGAAACAAACGACCTTACGACAGGCTATTTCGTAATATCTGTACCAAAATGAATCCATCGATCTATACCTGTCATAGCTCTATATAAACACTATGTCTCTCACGAATTGAGCAGGTTTGAAATTAATTTGGACATATACACCAAGATCTTAGTAGCTAATATCATGCGACCGGAAGAATGTAGGTCTACGTTTGCCAAAAACTGCTAAAGCTGAACCAATCCCAATGATCTCAGGGTCGAGGTCACATTTGAATGTTATTGCACTTCCCAAATACTTAAACTTCTCCACATGCTTCATGACATTCTAACCGAGATACATTCGAAGTTAGATTGTTCAGTTGTCTCCCAACATACATAACATCGATCTTACTTACACTGTCAGTACTATTTTTTTTTTAATGACTCGTCAAAACTGGTCATCAGTTTTTGCAGAGATATTAGGGGATACCGCTGTTAAATATAAGTCGTCCACGTACCTTATTGCTGTAACTATATGGAATAAAACTTTGTTACGTGCCTTCATTCAGTCTAGGTTGAAAAATTTACCGTCAGTTGTTATTACGGACTACGGAAGTGTATAAAGATGCCTTTTGGGATGTTATGTGTGTGGCTCATAAAGTATGTTAACAACCCATTACGTCCCCACTGCAGAGGCACGGATCTCTTCCCATAACTCGGGAAGGTTAGGCCATACTCCACACACGGGGGCCAAGTCCGGATTGGTGGAGGTTGTGGGGCTAGTGGCCAACCCCAGTGTCAGAAAATTTCAAGCCTGGCTTAACGACTGCCATCTAGCGATAGCAGCCGGCACCAACGGCTTAACGTGCCTTGCGAAGCATGGAAACGGTCGAGATAAATGCCACTAACAGTCATATCCATCCAGGTTATGACCGTGTCTGTAGTCAGTTAACTTTCGTGATTGACGCGACCACGCAAGCCGCACTGAGCCACGACCGCTTCTCATATAAAGTATATTTACTAAAATTAACATAAATTTGCTTAAATATATTATTGAACATAGCTTTTGGTCATACCTAATCATGGCAATTTAGTAGATCTTATCCATTGCTTTTATTAAACAAGTCATTTATGGATCAGATTTGTATTCCAAAGTACCGGCGGATTATTTGTTTTCGATGTAAATAATATTTTCCTTCACGATTATAAATAATTTAAGCACTCATATTGCGTTTCTTATGTTAAGTGAATTTGTAATTCTTTTTGCGAAATAAATATCTCAAACCGTGTATGGATCTTACAGCTCATAATTTTATTGTTAACATGATTTTTAATAGAAATTAAGTGTTAAAAAAATATGTGCTGAAGTGAGTTTCTTCTGGACTCAACGTTTCTTCTCGCTTCGCAAACATTTCCTGAAACGTTGAGTGTACAAATTCCGGGTGGTAAGGACTTTGTGCTAGATAGAAAAACTATTTTGTACTAGAAAATAACCATTTTTTTTAAAATATGTTGTCCACGTTATTCAGATTTTATGAATTTGTTATATTTTTTTTAGTGAAAGAACTTGAAAGAAGCCTTTATTTAATCAGAAATGAATTAGTCTTCCTTGAATTATCCGAAAATGATATTATCACACTTGACCTAGTACATAAAGTTATGGACGTATTAGCTCGAAAGAGGAGCGCGACCGAATCAAACTTTCCTTGTCTCTACTCGCCACTTTTGTGATGCCTCTCGATGCCAATAGTATAAGGAAGACTGTTTTATATGGGGGCATTAGTTAAAAAGTGTCCAACTGTAAGCAGTAAATAATAGTTCAAGAATCCATCAAAGTGGCGCTAATGTAGACAAGGATTATGAAAATAATATATGAAAAAAAAAAATTCTTATTTTATGTTTTTTTGTTTTAAAGTGCGTTATAACAAAGCGGATTCTTTCCTTGTTTTCTTCTCTGTTTCTAATAACTTTTCTCGCTTTCTTTAAAATTTACCCTTTTTAGGGTTCCGTAGTCAACGAGGAACCCTTATAGTTTCGCCATGTCCGTCTGTCTGTCCGCGGCTTAGCTCAGAGACTATTAGTACTCCAGAGCTGTAATTTGGTACGGATATGCATATTAATCCTTATATACTTCCAGCCTCCCGAACAAGCCGGTTTCCGAAAAGGCTTCAGTACCATAGACCACATACATACGCTTCGGCAGATTATACAGAAGACCGAAGAGTATAATCGACCACTAAGCTTGGCGTTTGTGGACTATGAGAAAGCCTTTGATTCGATCGAGACCTGGGCTGTATTGCAATCTCTCCTAACGGTGCCAGATCGATTATCGATACATCGAAGTTTTGAAGTGTTTGTATGAAAATGCCAGCATGTTGGTCCACCTCCAGGATCAGAATTCGAAACCTATCCGGCTGCAGCGTGGGGTGAGACAGGGAGTCGTTATATCTCCGAAACTGTTCACCGCTGCACTGGAAGATGTTTTCAAGCTTCTGGACTGGAAAGGACTCGGCATTAACATCAATGGCGAGTACATCACTCACCTTCGATTTGCTGACGATATCGTGATCATGGCTGAGACCTTGGAGGATCTAGGCGTAATGCTCAAAGAACTAAGTAGAGTCTCCCAACAAGTGGGTCTTAAAATGATACATAGATAAGACGAAAATCATGTCAAACATCCGTGTTACACCCACTCCTCTGAAGGTTGCAGACTCTACGCTCGAAGTTGTTGACGAATATACAGGGTGTAACAGAAGTGTGTGACAATACTTCAAGGTTGACTTTTACCCATCAAACTGAACAACTTTTGTTCTACAACTTTGTTGAAATCGCAAAAATTTTTTTGGACTTTTCATACAAACTTGGTTCACCAGCTGATCGATTTGGGACAAACATGGGATTTGGGACCTGGGACAAACAGTCCAGTTAGGTAGGTCCAGATTTGAGAAAGAGATCAGCCGTCGAATCCAACTTGGCTGGGCAGCGTTCGGGAAACTTCGTAATATCTTCACGTCCAAAATACTGCAGTGTCTCAAGACTAAAATCCATGACCAGTGTGTGTTGCCAGTGATGACATATGGATCCGAGACATGGTCGCTTACTATGGACCTTATAAGAAGGCTTAAAGTCACTCAAAGGGCGATGGAACGTGCTACGCTTGGTGTTTCCCTACGTGATTGAATCAGATATGAGGAGATACGTAGGAGAACTAAAGTTACTAGCTCTTTTTGAAATTTTTTTCTCTCGACTATCCCAGGGTGTGGGGTATCGTTGAATAGGTCTTTCAAAAATATTGTGGGTTTGCGAATTTTTCGAGTCATGGATTCGTTTTCGAAATATTAAGCTTTAAAGTGCAATTTTTTGTTAAAGTCATGTGCCCCCCCCCCCCCCCGACAGCTAAATGGTTATTTCTAGAAATGTGAAAAAATTCACGGCAGTAGTATATTTAACGAAGTTAAAAGGAAAACTATCACAGCTAAGTAGGCTTTACAAGTTAACGAGTAGTAGTCAGTTTTGTAAGACGGGAGGTTTTCCCCTTGAAGCAGTGTTTGTCGAAGTACTAAGAAATCCTACACTGCACGTGGTCCGACACACACTTGACCGCTTTTATACAATAACACCACCCTTACTTAACGCGTTTTGACGGACACTTTTGTACACAGAGACAGATCTCCTTACATGTACCCTCCATAGCCAATTTTTTTTCTAGCGATGGAAGCAATTATTTGTTCCAAATGAATTGGTATTTCTTTAATTGTCCGATAATTATCACACTTGCCCCAGTACATATAGTTATGGAGAAATAAGCTCGAAAGAAGAGCGCGGCCGAATCAAACTTTCCCCGTTTTCCCTCGCCACCTTTGTGATGCCTCCCGATGCCTCCTGGGCTAACACTCAAGACCACCTAAAGAACAACTATATACCAAGTTTAAATCCTTGATAACACACACAAAACCCAATAGGTAGACACGTGACCGCGGATGATGCTAAATGGAACATCAGGCAACTGCCATCTATATCTTGTGAATAGTAAAAAAACGTGCCACACGAAAAGAAAAGAAAGAGAGAGAGAAATATTGATCCAAAATTAAAAACAGTTCTCATACAAGATGTTGCATGAAATCCCCAGCTATAGCTTAGCTGAATAAAGAACTCGCGGGGTAGCGCGGGCGCCGCGCATGCCGCATTCCAGCCCGCTCGCGAATTATAATTGTTATTAGATTATTACAGAAACTGTGCAACACATTGACCGGGGATTTTTCTTAGTCTTAGTTTAAAAAAAATATTACTATTAGATTTCATGAAAATATTCGTAGTGTCTTTAATGTGCAAGGGTTAAAATCGAATAAAACTTAATAAAAAAATAAATAACGAAGTCACCTTGGAGATAATTCTCATGGTTATTGACAGTGGTTATGTACCCCCTAAGACAAAATATCACTTACCTTGCAGTATTTCTTTTCAAGTTATAATTTTTTTAATATATTATATTCAATATCTACTCAATGTTTTGATCCCGATCGGGGACGATTATAAATATAAATAAAACGTCTTATAAGAAGCCCTCATGTAAAAAATCACCAGTTTTCTATTTTTTGTTCACATTTAAATTTAATTTTGTTTCTTTAGGGGCTAATTACCGAAAAATTATCAAATACTCATAAGAGATTTTCATGAATTTTCATTTTGCAATTATTTAAGTAACATATTCTAAATTTTCACCCAAAGTGCATTAAATGTAACCTACTCCATACAAAAATTCGTAGATTGACTGGACTACAAACAAAACTGCTTGTTTCACAAATGTTTGCCTCAGGTTGGAATCAAACCTACTACCCTCAACGTTGCAGTCAGGAGCGGTAACCATTACGCCAGCGAACTATCAATCACTTTCTTCTTGATTGTCCTGAAAAGACATGTATAGAACTAAACGTTTCAAATTAATTGGCAGTCCTCTGGTATTGGCACTAGTAAATATTTTTATATTTATTCGAATAATGCCGTTTCAAAGACCAAATTCTTTTCCCTTTGATACTCCCTTGAAACGTCCGAACAAAAGGCTTTTACAAACAAGGGACAGTGGACTCTATAATCATTTATCTCAACGACTTTAATAAAAGGAGGATTATTTATTGCTTGGAGGACGCTGGTTTGGGCTGCAGATGTCTACAATAGTTCTAAGTAACAGCGTGTAGAAACTATCCGATCATAAAATATTTCAGGACGAATTTCTAAAATGTAACAACAGAAAGAAGCGAATAATGGTAAAGAGAAAAAGCAACTGCAGCAAAGAAGAGGTTGAGTGAGGAAAACACAGCAAGGTTAATGTAGTGTTATATTAAAAAGTTAAAATGAACTTAGGGTTACGGGACATCGGAGTAAAGATGAAACGCATCATTGTTTTGTCTACTTTGTGGTGCCATTTTGAAAAGTGCAATCTTCTATGCCTCTTAAAGTTACTATGAGTCAGTCAGTGTAAGCTCGACACGCGACGTGACAACACGACATGAAGATACTTGAAGAAGCATCGGCGTTTGCGATGCGCCTCGCACCGACGCGCTGCAGTGTACCTTTTCTTCTAGAAAAAATCTATATTATATCGCTTATACTCAAAAAAAGTACGCGCCAACACACCAGTCGTCGCGTTGCGTCTCGGTATAAAATGTATGTATATCAAATACAGACGACTATAATTGTAGATAGTATTGGTTATAAATAGTGTTTTTGATAGTTAAACATTGCATTAATTTCAAGAACACTGCTTTAAAAGCTTTAATGCTTTCACTATTGACTTGTCTATGGTCAAGGTATATTGTCTAATCAAGTTACTTAGAATAACCTTAGAGACCCATAACACAAGCTAATGTCGCATGATTTAATCCCATTACATTGGGAACGTTGCCAGCGACATCTATCGGGTGAGAGATATAATGAGAGATTACACGGAAAGGGGGATTTTCGGGATGTTGAAAATGAGTCGCTTGATTTGGGTTGATATGGTGGCCATAGTTTGGACTTGGCTGCCAAGCACCAACTGTCAGGCCATAATTTTGTGCAGCCATTTTGATAATTGCATGTGTGTGTAAAAGTTGAGAAATCGTAGAGCATTTTCCAGTTCAGTTATTTGTTTGTTTGTTAACTCTTTATTGTACAATAAAATCACATAACAGAAATTAACAGAATAATATAGGTGCACAAAGGCGGGCTTATCCCTTAAAGGGATCTCTTCCAGCCAACCTTTAAAAATATAAAAGAGACTTATTTAGAAGCAGGAGCAGAGTAATCGTTATTATATGATTGTTGTTAGAAGTAAAAATCAAATCAAGGTATCTGCTTGACCAAGATACTAAATTAATTTGTTTTGGACTGAGGAAGACTTCTACGTAAGATGGGTTTCTTTCACATAAAACATTAAACAGCGTTTTAAAAAAAAGTGCGTTTGAGTTTTGAAGGGTTACTCAGAACCAAACTAAGTGAATACAGGAAAAATATTGAGAAAATCCTATCTAAAACTTTTTTTTCAGTTTTCCATACAACTTCTTGATTCACTATTCAGATTTATAGTATGAAATCTAAAAAACATTTGAAGAGCGGATTTTTTAAATATTTTCCTGTATTCTATACTCTTATTTGATTTCATTTGGATCCGCCCGTAGTAAAATACATAATACACTTACAATTGAAAAGGTGGCTTTGCCGCATTTAAAATTTCTCACTTGCCAGCGAAAAAACTCAACCTGTATCTTTCGTAAAAACTGATCACACACAAACCATATTTATCTGCTTTCCCAACATTTTCCTCGATACAATCACAATAAAACAGATCGTGATCAGAGCTCATAACACCCACTTAATCTTCTACCGCTAAAACCATGACAATACTTCGAATAGTAATAAGAATCCGAAGAATCTTTTCAACTGTGGACGTCGCCAAGAAAGCCCACTATTATATCAGTAGATTATAGGCCACTTAACTCGATATTCCGTAAAATATTGCCCTATAAATACGGAGGGCGAGGACGTGATCAAGTACGAGGAGTAATCCCCTTAAAAATTGCCGAACGGACAACAAACAGGGAGGTTATTCATCAAGGCTTAAAACATCTTGGGAGGATAAAGAATTGGTGGATTCTTGGACGGTTTCAGTTTTTGTGAGTGGTTTATCCATAGATCTTGTTTGTTTGTTTGTTTGTTTGTAAACTCTTTATTGTGAAAGAACAAAGTACAATACATAAAACAAGGACAAGACATACAAGGGCGGACTTATCCCTTACGGGATCTCTTCCAGTCAACCTTAGAATTTTAAAGAGGAATTACATTGAAATATTTAGGTGGAGCAAAGGCTACAAACACGGCTTATAAATCTTAATGATAGCTATCATATTAATTATCTTTATACTTAGGTAGGATTATCAGGAAAATGATACAAAGTCTAATTAGAACCAAAGGAGATAAACATAAAAAATTACTCAGATTACATGTAGGTGGGACAATGTCCGCGAGTTTGCATTTTAATTCATAGTTTCGTAGCGCCTATTTTCAGAGAAGAAGCTATGTTTAAAGAAAATGTGTAAGACAATATTTGGAATAATTTAGAGTACACCTATGTTTATTCTAATTCAAACAATATAAATAACTTCTATTATTACAGTCAACTGCAGAAAGTAAAGCACATACCTAGATAAAATTGTTTGAAGAGGACAGCGAAGATAAAAATCTCAATAAATCTAGATAATAGTAACACCAGACCTATCACTCAGTTCAGGAGCCTTTCATTAGAGCCGAAGCAAGCGCACAAAAAGCGCGAACTAACAATCTGACACAGACGTATACCTTAAGGCCAACCGCGACAGTTACGAATGGAACCGGCCGGCCTGTAATAGTGACAGACGTAGACCACGGATGTGTAGTAACACACACTCTGGATAAGCATCATAGTATTAAAATTTAATGTAAGAGGCTCTTAGATCTTGTAATGTTTTGGGGAGAGAAAGAAGAGATCGTCAGAACTTGGAGTAATCTTAATTCGCAACTTGCACTAGTTCTCTGGCTTTCTGGATACATGTTTATATGACATCTGATGTAATGAAATAACCTCACCAATTTAACAAATATTAAAGAACTGACTGCATCAAAGTATCTTCTGACAATCTGGAAAACAATAATTTTCGGTGGAAGTTTGCATGGTAATGTACATCATATATTTTTTTTAGTTTTATCATTCTCTTATTTTAGAAGTTACAGGGGGGGGGGACATTTTACCACTTTGGAAGTGTCTCTCGCGCAAACTATTCAGTTTAGAAAAAAAATATATTACAAACCTCAATATCATTTTTGAAGACCTATCCATAGATACTCCACACGTAGGGTTTGAGGAAAAAAAAAATTTTGAGTTTCAGTTCTAAGTATGGGGAACCCCCAAAATTTATTGTTTTATTTCTATTTTTGTGTGAAAATTTTAATGCGGTTCACAGAATACATCTACTTACCAAGTTTCAACAGTATAGTTCTTATAGTTTCGGAAAAAAGTGGCTGTAACATACGGATGAACAGACAGACATGACGAATCCATAAGGGTTCCGTTTTTTGCCATTTGGCTACGGAACTCTAAAAAAAACACTTCCCAGTCCAAATTCACTCAAGTTCTTTTAGCTACTGAAACAAATACTCGTAGTTACATCCACTTTGGTTATCCACAGACGGTTAAAACAAGTAAAGAACATTATCCAAATAAGTATTCCTGTCGATCGACATTTTACAGAGATACCAGGTGCCATGAAATATTTTGACGATTGTGAGAAGACACTTGATGCACACACGTGAGTCTAGACCACTGTGACTGAAGGGAGCTTCACTAGGTGTATTTTTAACAAAGGGCATTTAAGGTTCCAATGACGAATATTATGAAATTTGAATTTGACGAAGGTTTATACCAAAATGGGAGAATCTTATCCAGTGTATAACGGTGCAGCCAAGGTCCGTCCAAATGACCATACGACGGAGACAAAAGCGGATCCGACGTAATAAAGCAGGATTGATGAAAAAGCGCTAAGCCACGCCGATATAATGCTGGGGTATGTGCCAGGGACGATGAGCGAGAATATCCCCGAAACTAGGGACAGGAGCCTAACAACAATACTAGGCATTCCTTTGACAGTTGATATATTTGGTGAATCAAATCGGGGACATTTTAATTTACGATTGGGGAAACAATTTAGCTAAAAATTTGTCAAATGGGTGTGTTTGATAAGTTGCAATGATGAGCTGATTAAAAGGATTCCAAAACTATCTATCTATCTATCAAAGGACGATAAAATAGTCTAATGCAAATATCTAAGGTTTAAGGGTGAGATTTAGTTCATTAGTGGACGGCTTCTGGCTTCTATGATGATGATTATAAATTGATGACGTAGAGTAGTGCAATAATTCAACACCTACGAATTTCAAACCTTTAGTTTCTACCGCTAGCTTTCTTCCACTTTGCACCACACTCCGAGACGTCTTGCCGCTGGCTTTAATACAAAGCTATTGCTATTACCGAGATCGCGGCGATCCCGCGGACCATCGAACCTTCTGGGCTTTACCGGACTCACTTTACCGGGATTTCGGATATGACGTAAAGCACTCACTTTGTGCTCGCCCCGGGTGGAATGGGTAAGCTATTTCGGACAGTGTTTGTTTTGCAGAAATTAACTTGTTCGAAACATTCGACAGAAAACAGGATCAAATCAGTGAAACATCGTTTGGTAAACTTTGCCGATCAGTGATCGCACTAAGTGCTCGGCACAATTATAACTATTACTGACTGACTGACTCGGTGGCTAAGTGGTTAGCGATCCTGACCTCTGATCCGAGAGTCGTGGGTTCGATCCCCACACAGGGCAAACTTTTCTGTGATGAGCAGAATTGTTTGCTCTGAGTCTGGGTGTATTATATCTATATATGTATGTATTTAAAAGTATATGTGTATGTATATCAGTCTCTGGTTCCCAAGATACAGGGAATCCTAGTTTGGGGCCAGATGACCCTGTGTGATTTGTCCTAGATATTATTATTATTATTATTATTATTATTATTATTATTATATCTGTAAATGTCCTGTTACTAACTTATCTTAAGTCTTACTAACCCTGCTATGGATCATTTAAATAGTTATCCGAAATAAACAATTTTAATTTTTATTTTATTTAAGTACTGTTGTAGTACCAAGTCGACTGAGTTTCAGATTATTAACAAACGTACCAAACACGAGGTGATTTTTAATGGTGGATATATCAGGCTAGCATTTGGAACAAATGTAACAAATTCTTGTTTTATCGCTTTAAAAAAAAGCGGCCAAGTGCGAGTCGGACTCGACCATGAAGGGTTCCGTAGCAGCAAGTAACATAATATAAAATAATAATATCTGGGACAAATCACACACGGTCATCTGGCCCCAAACTAGGATTCCCTGTATCTTGGGAACCAGAGATTGATATACATACACAACATATACTTTTAAATACATACATATATAGATATAATACACCCAGACTCAGAGCAAACAATGGGGAAGAAAACTGACAGAACTCGCCGATAGAGGCGCTGATATCGCTTGACTCATACCAACTGTCAAAACGTATAGAAAAAATTGTTTACGTGAACTAAACGTAAGATTATTAAAAAAATGCCGCGTTGTGTGGCGACTGGTTGCAATAATAATGGAAATCATTAATTTAGTAAAGATTCTCGGATGAAAAAGACGTGGGAAAATTTACGTTTTCAATTATGTACTTTTCAACTTCGCCTTTAATTGAGGAACAGTCCAAGTCGCATACATTTTCCATTTAACAATTTTACAGAAAAAAAAACTAATTTATAACACCTCGATAATAAAAATCGGGAACTAATTGAAAGTTGTTATGAGTCAAGCGTCCGTAGCGCCATCTGCAAATAGCTTTGCGTTTTCTTCCCCATTCTGCTCATCACAGAAAAGTTTGCCCTGTGTGGGGATCGAACCCACGACTCTCGGATCAGAGGTCAGTATCGCTAACCACTTAGCCACCAAGTTAGTCAAAGTTCTTGTAGTTCGTTGCGGTTTACGATTTATGACGTATTAAAAAAAAAACTACTTACTAGATCTCGTTCAAACCAATTTTCGGTGGAAGTTTGCATGGTAATGTACATCATATATTTTTTTAGTTTTATCATTATCTTATTTTAGAAGTTACGGGGGGGGGGGGGACACATTGTACTTCTTTGGAAGTGTCTCTCGCGCAAACTTTTCAGTTTAGAAAAAAATATATTAGAAACCTCAATATCATTTTTGAAGACCTATCCATAGATACACGTATGGGTTTGATGAAAAAAAATTTTTTGAGTTTCAGTTCTAAGTATGGGGAACCCCCAAAATTTATTGTTTTTTTTCTATTTTTGTGTGAAAATCTTAATGCGGTTCACAGAATACATTTACTTACCAAGTTTCAACAGTATAGTTCTTATAGTTTCGGAAAAAAGTGGCTGTGACATGCGGACGGACAGACAGACAGACATGACGAATCCATAAGGGTTCCGTTTTTTGCCATTTGGCTACGGAACCCTAAAAATGGTCTCTATACAAAAATGGTAATGTGACGGTCGATTTGCTCTACGCACTGATGTTTATGGTGATCTTGATAAGTTTTAAATGCTTAGGTATAGATTACAATTATGTGATGTACAGCAGAAATATTACCAAAATATTTGTGCAACTGAGTCAAAGCATCTTTAAAGTTCTGAATTTTAGTATTTTCTATTATTGTAGTATAATAACATAATTACTATCATAATATGATATCGAGGGTTCACGGGCGACTTGTATTAAGCGACATTTTTGGAAACACAGGTAACCTCTACTTTAAATTTTTTTTTCTTACAAAATACCTCACAAAAAATAACTTCTGAATAATATTTAAATTATTAAGAATATCGAGAATCTATATAATACTACGAAGTTAAGTTTTAATGATTATTTTTCGAAGAAATATTTTTTTAAATCAGTCTCCTGAACATTTCTAAAAATGTCGCTTAATACAAGTCGCCCGTGAACCCTCGATATGATAGCATAACATTATTATGCTATCATGTTATAGATGCACTATGAAGAATTTAATAATTATTAATTTCAAGAGGTAAACATGTATCAAAAAACACAGACCTCAAAGAACAACTAATCGAAGCAATGGAATTCGAATAAACAAAATTCGTTCAAACCTAGGGAGCTTCAGAAAACAGCCGCTGACCGACTTTTTCCCATCCTATTTATTAGCTAGGGATGTATACTGGGATCAAATGGAAGATTTCTTGGGGATTATTTTCACGGTTGCGATATGGTTGGGATTTCTGGCCGGTTCAGTATTATTAATGAAGGAAGAAAGTAAAATATTTATTAAGGAGTATACCTAGAATCAAGATTCCGAGTAAATAATACATACTATTGGTATTTCTTCCTAAAAATAATGTAATCTTTACCGCTGTACATTTCTAATCAACGTTTACATTGTGAGAATTTCTCTTTTGAACAATAACGGGCGCTGTATGTTTGTAAGCCTTTTGACATTATTCAGAGCACACACATTGAAAACGAATTCGGACCTCACTAAATACTTAAATAACCCAACTTCTGTAATCAAACACTAAACAAAGCAAACGTCGCTCAAACCTTCAGCCCGACTAAAAAGCAACATACAATATTTACACATACCCGCAAAATTAGTGTTTCTTAAAACCCTTTGTATTGTAGGAAACAGAATAGAAAACGTGTGCCCCGAGGACACCCTGGTCACGGCACCATATTAATATCGCAGTAATTTATTAACAACTACAGTTTTGTTTATCCAGGGATTAGTGAATAGTTTGAGTTGAACAACAAAGGGACAGGAAGGGTTCAAAGCGAATTTCTTGCCGACATATTTACCTAAGGAAGGTGATAGTAATTTTACGCGCGAAAGGTCCGAGCTAGAGTTGGGGTCAGCTAAAACCGATTGTAATCTATTTGCGAATTAGTTGTTTCAAAATACGATTCTCTTGATTCTTCGGACGCATCTCTTTATATCATGTTGGACATTAATTAAATTTGGTTGTTCCTAGTGTGATTTGGTAAAAAATACAGATATTTAGAATTTAAAACTTTATCTTAATATGTTGGATTTCTTCCAGCTTTTTTGTTTGTTGATAAGTTCAATTTGATAGCTAGCTTCTACGCTACTGCTCGCGTTGGTTATAATATATTCTCCGTTTCCGAAACATACTTAACAAAAACTCTTATCACTTAATTAGTTTATTTACTTTGATTATTTACTGTCTAGATAGAGCGTCGCCCTGTAATCACTACGACAAAAACGTCCAACTTTTTCAAGCTTGTGTGTGTAACAACCATGTGATAGTCACGTGACAGCTTTGTCTTACGCTCGCGTCATGTCGTTCAATTTGCCTATGTGTGCGTGCATAGGGATAATAGGTAATGCCATATTTTCCCCTAAAATAAGTAACTAAGGAACTTTAAATTGATTATTAGGGTTAGATTAAATTTGTATTTTTAAATAATTTGGTCATCAGTATGTCTGAATGTACTATATAGGATGTTGAAAAAGTGTTGTTGGCAGAATTTTTTTAATTGAAATATAACACATTACATTACATAGAGGGGGTGTTAAAAAAGTGCGTTTGAAATTTTAAAGGGTTTCTTTAGATCAGGTCTAGAATACAGGAAAAATATTGAAAAAAATAGATCAAATTTTTTTTAAGTTTCCCATTCAAATTCATGATTCACTATTTATATTTGGTATGGCAAACTGTAAAGAAAAATTGAACGAATTTATCATTTATTTTTGTATTCTTGACTTGATTCTGAGTAACCCCTTAAAATTTCGAACGCATGATAGTGTTTTTAGTAGTGATTAAACAATTACAATTAATTGGTATCTAAACAATTAATTGGCCGTAGTTATCCCATAACGATCCAACTGACATAAAGTAAGTTAGAGATAATGTATTTTGTGTCACTGACATACATTTTCGAGCCTCCAATATGTTTTAATTTGGTACCAGAATTATTATTTTAACTCAAATTTGGAGGAAATTTTGCATTGAAAAACTGGCAACACTAACAAAATGCCAAGTGCGAGTCTTTAAAAATTGGCTGAAAAACGAATTATTTTCTATCAAAATACGATGAATCTGAATTGCTTAGCAATGGTAGGTGACTTTATTTGTTGTTTTCAAACGTTCTTTGTAATTCCTGCACATTTTTATTGCACATTTCGTCATTTTAACCACCTTTTTTTTAATTCGTAACTTGAGGCGGGCGTGTGCATCCTTTGACGTCAAACTGGACACTAAGGAGCGGGAAGCGGCTTATAGGCCAACAGTTGGCTGATAATTTTTTGGACGCATCTGCGCCACCAGCGCACTATCTAGACAGTAAATAATCAAAGTTTATTTATAATGATTCTAATAAATTGATTTTGGTTACAGTGACTTCTCCATTGTTTCCTTCTCTCTACTATCTTATCATTTGCATTGTCCATATCCATTTTTTCCTTCTAGAATTTTCTTCGTTTCTATCCCATCACTAGTCCTTTACCAACAGAACAATGTTTAGAACACGCATGTAATGTTGCGAGACTGTAACAGAGGGATATCAAAATTTGAAGTTCGGCCTTTGTATGACGCTGTTACTGCTGGAATTATTCCACCTGCAATATTTAGGATTTATGTCAAGGGTAAGGGTGCTGCTGGAATTATAAGAGGTGGAGTCAAGCTGTAGATGGAGGTCAAGATATCCTAGACAAACGAAGAGCGTGCTAGCCACGAGGCTCATAACCAACATTGGTGAGTATAGGCTGAGAAAGAAATGGCGAAATTAACTAATCAATTGAAAATGTATCCAACCTACCTCATATCAGTTTTTTTATATATATTTAAGTAGATGCTGTACACGTTCTTTTAAATCATTTTTTTCTACCTAGTACAAAGCTCCTACAACTCGGAACTTGTACACTCTATATCGCATTTGCATAAGGATTTTTTTAATTTAAGGTACGATATTGATAATTTATAAAACTCTTCAAAATAAATAAGATCGAGTGGCTTTATACACTAGTGTTACATAAAAACAATTAAAGAAATATTCAAAATATATTATACCAGTCAATCTAATATTCAAACCCTTAATTATTCCTCATATACAGAAACGAAATCTGATATAAAATTCTTACTAATTAATATACGTTCAACAATTCCATAGTTTAATTTACCCAGCCTCCGCGCAACAAAGAAGTTTCTCGAATTTTCCATACAATAACTCTGCATAGTTTAATTTTGACAATGTCATTGACGTATACATGTGGACTTGCCCTTCCGAAAGTTTCGTTTCAAGAAGTTCTTACAATGTATATAACTACTTGGGCTTTTGTTCTCATGGACAGTTGAGGCTCCTAAGATTAAGGTTCGAAATTGTTAAGGTACAAAATAATTGATGAAATAATTTAGAAATCTACGAGGTGCGAGTGAACAGGCACTATTTGAGCTGCGTGATACATCTTCGACAGCATCATCACTTAACATTAGATGAGGTGTTTCCAAACGCACTCAAATTTTTAATAAAAAAACAAAATAAAAATCTACATACCATACAAAATCAGTTCTTCACAGGTGACTTTTTCGTCACCACTGTGATAATTTTGTCACTCGCATGTATGCAGACACGCACGCGTTAACACGTCATAATCGGGTGACACTATAGGTACATTGATGTGATTGACGAAACTGTAAACCATCACAAAAGTCACCCGTGCGCGAGTACGTTTATTTATAAACTACTAGGTACATCTGTTGAAAAATATTAAGACTGAAGTTACATAGCATAGAAAACAACCGACTTCAATCGCAACAACTCCAATTTTGCTATGTTTTTGTTGATTTTCTCAAAAACCGCTGAATCGATTTCGATAAAATTTATATGGGACCACCTGTGAAGTATACCCTTTTAAACAAAAAAATAATTTTCCAAATCGGTTCAGGCGTCTTCGAGTAATCGGTGAACATACATAAAAAAAAGATTCCGACGAATTCAGAACCTCCTCCTTTTTTTGAAGTCGGTTAAAAATGCATAGAATCAACGTTTAATTTACCGAATTCGATAAGCTCAACTTGAGTCTCCCATAAGTAGCCCAACTTTGAATGCTAATGAGCCTGTCTTTACCAAGTCTAAAGGAATGTCTTTGGCCAATCCTCAGTAGGGTCAAGTGGTTAAATAGTGCAACAATAGATGTGGCCAGCGGTGGTGGTTAATGATTCACGGGGTTCGGTTCCCGGAGTGACCCTTTTGTGAAGTCTTCTGATATTTGACTTGTGTGTCCGTTCGGTTGTGTTATCGTGGGCGCGTATATTAGTTTCTCGCTCTCTCTTTCGCTTATGTGGCTGAAGAAATTTGGTACCCTCAAGAAATTACGTTTTACTTAATGAGGTTTTATTACAAATGTAATTACTGCATTGATGTGTTTGAAGATAAAATAGCCAGCTAGATCCCCATTGCGTTGGGGAATCTTGGTAAGCTCGCTTCCATATTCGGCATCATCATCACTTACCATCAGGTGACTTGATGCAAAGGGCTTACCAATTGAGGGTAAAAAAAAATATATATATTACATAAATTGGTCGGTGAACATTTTTACTGGATACTGCACACAGTAGACAATGCAATGCAATTTGAAGTAATCGGGTAGCTTGAGGTTTACGCACTCTTCCCAGCGCACAGCGCACTGTTTGGTAAAATCTTTATAGGTTTTAAATGAGAAATACATAAAACTTCGGGCACACTATAAACTAGAAGGTCCTTTAAGTTCTGTTCCATTTCAAATAAAAGTAAATTAGGAGCACAATTCTCCACAATCAAAGCTGCAGTACATTATAAGACAGGAGGACAGAGGGACGGGACTGTTCCATTCCCTTATAATTAAAAAGAACGGTATTGCCGGCGACGGGTCTTGGAATCGGAGATTTTAATTATGTTAGTGGACCAACCTCTTTTGTTTGGGAGACAGCTTTTTTAAAGATATCGCAGGGTTCCGCTATGCTAGGACCTTTTAATAAGGCTGGTGCTTTTCTTTGGATTTTAGTAAACTGAGTTAAGATGAAGCTAATTTGTCTGTAATTTTAATAAGAACGCTATGAAATATAAATGGACTGGTCTTGCTTGACTAGATCACACGCTATCTAATTTACCAAGTTTTATTTCAAAATTAAAGTACTATGTCTACTGTAATAGCAAAACAATCGAAAGCTCGCAACTTGCGGGAGACGCAGCGACGCGAGTGGCCGCGATCTTCAAGTCAACAACAAGCTCGACTTTGCGCTGCACCCGTTATTAAAATCTCGTGGAACAATCGACTTTCGACTTGAAAGCGCACTTCCGTTTGTGTGCACACTGCGACACCTGGAAGTTGAATACCTGGGTTCTCTTGAACTGGATGTAAGGTACTATTCTTTTGCTAAAGAATGAAAGCGTAGTGAGGAAACATGACAACTTTACTAATTTCCTTGTGTATATTTTCTTAATTTACACTACACTAAACACAAAAGATACAAACACAGACATTAATAAGTTAAGAAAATATAAAATTAGAGATTATTTCAATTAGTTTCTTCCAGCAGGCCTTGGAAAGTGAAAATTTTAAATAAACGCCAGGAAAAACGTGTACAAAACAAAGATATAATAATTATGAAAATAGGTATACAATACTAAAATGCTTTATGTTGCTTAAGTTACGACTTCATAACATTTTTTTAAAGAAATTATAAAATTATACCAGTGAGTCTACACTCACCATTGAAACCGTTTTGAGTCCTGTTCCTACGAACAGGACTCAAAACGGTTTCAATGGACCACAAAGGAACCTAGGTTAGGAACAAGTAAAGCTGTTTACGAAATAGCTTGGGAAAATACACAAACGATCATAAAGAAGGATGAGACGAAGAAAAACCACACTACGCATATCCGAAATCCAGTACCCAACCAAAGTACACATTTATAAATAATTCGTGAAACAACGCAAACTTCTCAAAATCTGTACAGACATTTCCTATGCATGTATTGTTAAATTAATACAGCCGGCAGTACCGGTGCCGATAATTACATGACAATTATCACTCCACTCCAGACCACGAGGGTCCTCAAACAAATCCGATTCCTTCGTCGTTTTGTTCACAATAAAATTGTAGCGTAGCGGAAGTAGGAAATTTCAAACATTTTCAGATTTGAGGGGACCGAGAGGTTCTGTAGGTGTAATTTATAAATTTATAAATTATATATGTAGGTGTAATTTGGGTGCTTAAATACATAATGGAGCCGGATTTATTTGATGTAATATATATTTTTTATTGCAATTTATTATAAGTTTTATGGAAAATTAAAGCCGGAAGACTTAGTTCAGGCAGAACTAGAGATGGGTTTTTGCCCGGGCATTTTTGGGCATTTTGAATAAATGCCCAATAAACATACAAATTGGGCATTTATTGGGCGTAAATGGACGTTTATTGGGCATTTACTCAAAACTGCCCGGGCAAAAACCCATCTCTAGGCAGAACTCCCATCTCGGTGGACGTATGACCTGGTGATGAGAAAAATCTAATAGGATTGTAATTAACGCAGTATGCAACAATACAGATAAATAGATAAATAAAATAGTCCAGTACCGTATTATATCACTGACCACTTTACTCACGCATCTATTAGGTGCTTACCTATGAAATTGACGTTTAGTTAAAAAAGTTTAAAGACAAAATTAATATAAAATAATTAAGGTTTTAAAACAAATAATTATTTTCAAAGTACCATTGGACATTTAGAAATAATGCTTGCTAAATGCACGTTGTCTGAATATTTTGAGAGCACAGTGGTGTAGAAACTGTGAAAATGGATTTTTTCGTCACTGAAAATCGCCATTTTTCGTTAAAAAATACTTTATTTTTATTTTTGAAGGCTACACTTATCCCAGCGTGTTATTCGTTACCATATGTATTTTTGAACATATTGCGCATAATATTTCACGATTTTCAGATAATTTAGATATTTTTTTTGGTAGAAAAAATTGACCCAATTGACCTCTAAGGAAACTCCAATACAGCATTTAATGGAACCCTACTCAGTCAGTTTTTACACAAGAGACATGACATCACTAATTCATGAAAGACCTTGAAATTAGCTAGAAAATGATATATAATTTAATGGAAGTAAATTCATTTTTGGGGTAATATTATTCTGTTGATCTTTCAAAACTGAAACGCCAATTTCATAGGTAAGGACCTAATATTTATTACAAAACATGACGATATAGCCGAAGATGAGTTTGCCTACAAATAATATACAATGCTTAAAGGCGAACCTTATCAAGCTATAACACCTCATGTAGCATGTTAATGATCAAATTATATCATAAATAAATACTCCATTAAAGAAGATCCGAGGAGTTTATACTTTATGGCTACACAAACACTAAATAACTCATTAACCGATCTATAAACCTTTAAGTTCATAATCACGCTCCAAGATATTCCATAGAATAATAGCGCCAACTATTAAACTATCAGAACAGACATAAATACCCGTAGAATGCCTTAAACTCTTTGTCCTCTAACCTTTAGTGGCGATAAATAATGTCATCAACGTAAATATTTGAAGCGTCGAAAAACCACGCATCGAAAACGTTATTTCGAATAGCTGCGGAATCAAAGATGGACATTATATCGAAATCTCACTTTGTGAAAATTTCCACTATTAAATATGCGAAAAAATATATAAAAATATGATCGTCCCGTTAAATCGAATCTTATGGTAGAGTATGTTATACTGCTACTTACAGCAGGCTCAGCGACAGGAAGGGTAATATACTCGTATATAGGCTTTCCAAACTTTTAGGTATCAATAGTTCTAATAATGCGGTACTTCAGGAAACCATATCATCACTATTCTAAATGAGAAATGTTTTATTAAATCACACCGCTTTTGGTTTTCTTTTCACTGAAATATATTTTGAAATTACAGTTATAGTTTTATCATCATCCCCCGTCTTATCAGTCAACCGTTGGACATAGACCTTCCCCAAGACACACCACTTATCTTCAGCCATGCTACGCATTCAGCTATCATCAGCTACCTTGCGTAAATCCTCATTCCACCTAGCAATTGATGTTAGTAATCCGATGATGTGACAAACATTCAATGATTTTACTACATTTATGAAGTAACATTCGATGTTGTGAAATTCGATACTACGTTCTGAAGTCAATATACTGTCAGGTAAGTATTGTACGTTCCAGCATCTTGGCACCCTCGGAAGAGACAATACCCAAATATGGGACGCCATTAAATCTATATGAACATATAATGGACTAGGTTTATCACACTAGTGGGAATAGAGTTGCAGATTCACTATTAAATATTATAGCACTTTGGAAATAGAGTTGCTATCGATAAGACTTAAAAGAATTTTGACCCTTTCCAGTGGCTGTGTTTTTAAGGTAAAAGCATTATGGACTATTAATGAAAGATTATATCCAAAAAATGCTTACTTATATATATTTTTTGTTGTAGGGCACGATTTTACAAGTTGGAACATAAAATAGTCGTCAGCACACAAAATAGATAGAGAATCTTCAAGGGTAACATTGATTTATTAAAAAAAAAAAAAAATTACGAAAACGATGTGTCATTGGAAAACACAGGAAACATACGTACAACGATGAGAATATTTGAGCTAAAGTTAGAAGAAAAATGTCATAGGAAAAAAGTTTTTTTTTAAATTTTTTCGCGGAATCAATCAATTTTTGAAAAAAAATAACAATTCATGGTTCATAACACAAAATTTCTTTCATTTAACTAACCATGTTTGTTAGAGAGATTTGATCCTTACTATTGACCCTATAGATTAATGCCATAAAAGTACAGGATGTTATTTTTTCGGATTTCACCCGGTTCGATTCCTGGGTGTGACAAGGGTATTTTCCAAAATATTTGAATGTATAATATTTTGATTCATTTTAAAAATAAAGGAATGTTTCCTTTGAGTAAAATTTGCTATCTGCAGTATTTAGAGTACTTTCCCTCCAGGTGAGGTGACAACATTCCACCCTGTATATTTGAAAAATTAAGAACCAACAACAACATAAAGACACTCTTGATATTTGCTAAAGACCTGATTACTTATTGAAACTGGTTCATTACCTCAGCTAAACAATACAGGAAGTTACTGCAAAGTTGTGCTTTCTTCCAATGTAACCATACTGAACTCAAAAAAAATTATTTTTAAACTTTTTTATAAACACATCGAGAACTCGATCAATCAAATTAACTGGTCATGTCAAGAGTCGTCTCCTTTGAAGAGAATTACGATTTTGTCACAAAAATATATTAACAACTCTATCGACCCCACTGCGGGAGGGCACGGGTCTCTTCCCATAGCTGCGAAAGGAAAGGCCATACTCCTCACACGGGGGCCAAGTCCGGATTATTGGAAGTTGTGGGGCTTATGGCCAACCTCAGTGTCAGAAGTTTTTAAGCCGCCTATAAGGCCTCTAACATGGTTCAACGACTAACATCTAGCAGTAACAACATACCGTTCATTAATTCGACATTTTCATACAAAAATAGCTTTATCCAGAACAGTTTTTATTCGCCGGGGGGCAATTATCCAGAACTCGGACACAAGAACGCAGACGTGCTTGTCCCACAATAGCGCACTCGAGTTGCTGTTGTAACGAATCCGCCGCGACTATCAAACGTCGACTAGTCAGCCGACCAAACAGCTGAATAGACGTTGACTTAGCCTGATATTTTTTTCTCGTAAATGTGATGTCTTCCGGCTAAAACGATGGAGGGTGCAGAAATTCTACAGTTATTTATAAATAACCTTACCAATTTAACAAACAAAAAAATACAAAATACGGTATAATGTGATTTAATTCTGGAAAATTAAGCACCGTGAATAACATTTCCAAACAGACATTAAGGTTGCAGGTTGTTTCTGACTGCCTGAAGCCATTTCGAACCTTGGGAAGAGTTAAAAACAATAGTCCGACGTTTGGAAATTATAAATCGTGCGTTGAAAAATAAATACACGTGATATCTCAGTACACCTCCCCTTATGAGCCTCACGTGATTAATGGACGACCCCATCTAGATTCAAGATGTATCAAACAGTTTAAAAGCTAAAACGGATATACATACATACATATTATGTATCCTTTGTTAAACTAGGGCTCAAACAGAATCTAATGACACTCGAATCCATCAAAAAAAAACATGAAAAAGCCTTTCCCTTCGCTGAAACGAAGGATTACTGAACAATCAGACAAAAATACTGATAAAACTGTAGTTACCAATGCACCGAAGAAGAACGACATAACGCCCACACAAAACCATGTAAACATGTCGCATTGTCTACAGTGTTACATGGTCCACGCCTTAGTTTCCACTGTTTCATAGGAGGCCTCACTGTAATGACGTATGAGCACAGCGGAGATCATTAACACCTTTTGTTCCGTAGTTGGCACATTGTTAGGAATCTTGATAATTGTTTGTCAAATGACTGTTTCACGGTGTCATTTTAGTTAAGTTCGTTTCAACTGATACTAATTGGCAGTGGATATTTTATAAATTGCATTAGATATGTAAAGGGCCATTTCAGGCAAATAATATCCTCACACGTATTGCTTAAAACCCGACTGTATGAATGAATGGTTACTTAGTTCGATGGCTTCATCATCAGCCGAAAGACGTCTACTGCTAGACAAAGGCCTGCCCCCACGATTTCCACACCGACCGGTCCTGTGCTGCCCGCATCCAGCGGCTTCCCGCAACCTTCACCAGGTCATCGGTCCACCGAGTAGGAGGTCTGCCTACACTGCGTGTTCCGGTACGCGTTCCTTGGGCGGTCCTAATTTGTTGGTTGATTCTTTGTCGGCTTAGCGACCCAAAGAGGAAGCCTCCAACACGAAATTCCGCCACAGTTTTTGTACTTAAAAAAATATTGCAAGACTATAATAATAATAATAATCTTTTATTGAAAACATATTTTTGTCATACATAGGGGGTTTGATGACAAGTTTTTTCGCGGTCGAGTTGCCCCCAGTCTTTTTACCGCAGTCATTCCCTGTACATCAGAACATCACAAAATGGCGTCATGTCGACACGAAGCGAAGCACTCGAGACACGTTCTTTTCCCGTCAAGTGTCGTTTGCGGTTAAATCTTAATAAAACAAAAAATATACGGTTTAGATGCAGATTGTCCGAATCTGAAAATAACAAATAAAGACGCAAAACGCCACATCATTACTGTGTTCCATTTTTGCAAATGGGTGAGTATCCAATTAAGATCGTCCGTGTCCATTTTAAACTTGAACTCTAGTAGTTATGGTAAGAAGTATATAATAGATCTTAAAAAGTCAGTCAGATTGTATTGTGGCAACATTACTATAGAAATATCTCAAGCCACTGATAAAAGTTGATTAATTTTATCACTAAGAACTGAAGTATCAAAATTGATTCAAAAATATTAGCAAGATGCAAATTAAGCCTCAAATGTGGTCTTAAAACATGCCATAAGAAACAGAAAAAAAATCCAAGAATCAAAATTTTTCAGGCACAACAAAGCGCATTATAAAAGTTTTCAATATCATTTAGCATGACGTTTTGCGCTCTTGCCAATATGCGTCCGAGCCTTAACATAAACCCCCTTTAGGCCTTTGATTTCTCACTCGGCAAAGCCGTCACTCGTGTCAAAGAATATCACAACTCTTTTCACTGCGCCGATAGAACTCAAAGGAGGTTTTGATATAGTTTAATTGATCTCGGGAACAGAGATTTTAGATATAAAAAGAATTTAAAATTAAAAAAACAGTTAAGACGTGATTGAATTTTTATTAGAAACTTAAGAATAATTATTGAGTCTTAAATGTTGGAGGTACCCTTTAGTTTAACTTTTTATTAAATTATGTAAATTTTGCATAACGAAATAAATTTAAAAAAATAAACAAAATATCGCAAAATCGGACTTATCCCGCATCCTTGTACAATCTTCCAGAAAGTTAAAATAACTAAAAACATGACAATGATCGCATACTCTCTATTACTCTAAAAAATCACCTGCAAAAAACTAAAACAACAAAATTCAAATATAAATATCAATGATACGCCTTCAGATGTAGCTTTAGCTAAGCAAACACTCTATAAGCTTCCACTCCTAGCCCTCGTTCCTTTGACAAAACCTGCATTGTATTTTCCCCATGTCTCGATTATCGAAAAGAAAACACTCATCTATATTTTAAATAATGATCAAGGGGACAATCGGGCCGTGATTGATGTACTGTACCCGGTACAGTCGACCAATACAGCCTTTTGTGGCCTTGTCAACGTTATTTGTAGGGTGAATTACTTTTTTTGACGTGAACCGCACATTGTTCGGTCAAAGGTCTTTGTGAGGGAGCGTTTCGCTTCAAAATTTGTCACGCCATTGATTTATTAAGATGATGATCAAAACGGGATCATATTTTTAATCGTGAGCTTCTTGTTTAGGGGTTTCATTAAAAACGTGTAGTAGTTGTTTTTACATTAAGTCTTTATTTTCCACTTTCATTCTAATTTTAGTTTTACTTTATTCCCTTGATTCAAGTTCTAAAAACCAAATGTCTTACTACTCTGGTTTAAGACTTAACTGTAATATTAATCGCCCCATTTTCTTACCGTTCTACCTTTGACGACCCCTATTTTAAGGGGTCAAACTTAACCATCGCCCGAATCCTTCCTGAGATTTTCTCAATCGCACCTAACGTCCGAACATTAATACTGGTACGGCTTAACATGCTAAGTTAATGAACACCCGTGGGCTTACAACGATGTCGGTGTTCGCATCCGTACCGGTAACGTCTTAAGAATTAGGTACGGGATATACTATTGGATATAGAGCTTAATTCGAGTAGTGTACGGTTTAAAGACCTGGACCCAAGTGTGTGCCTTGTGGAACACCTGTGTGTTGTTTGAAGTTTTTTAAATATATTTGACAGAAGGGGTCCATTTTTCTCCACTTTATTTTACTCCTACTCCTACTTTATTTTAGTTTTATATTTCTTTTTGTTTCTTAGGTTAAATATTCTGTTAGACTTAAATTATATATACCTTATAGCTCAAAGCAACTCAACCCTACGGAAGCCAAACTAGCTCAACTTAGCACAAAGTAATCTATCGACATATCAGAACAGATCTGCCCTCATAACAAAGAAGATCGCAAAATATATATGGTGTATCCGTATACTTTGCGGCTTTCTCTCTTAAGAAGGCAGAGATCCCAACAATACACGCGGGAAAACTAATAACTCAGCGATACGCAAGACTTGCCCTTACTAAGATATATCGTCCCGTGGGACTTGTTTAATGTTGATCTTGAGATATTAATATGTGTATTGTTAACCAATGACGGCCTGATGACGTTGAATATAAGTTCTGTCTGATTAATTTCAAGAAACTTGAATGCTGGTTAAGCGAATCTTATACCTTACAATTTTCGTATGAATAACAGCTAGTCCTTCTAGTTTCATAACCTAACTAAATTAGCAAATAACAAATGAAATCCTTCCTACGAATGTGATGTTTATATCCTATATCAATCTTGGTAACAAGACGAATTTATATTAAAAAAAAAACACCTCGCACTTGCAATCCATCATGCCGTTTCGGCTTCGGCTATAGGCGGTAACACTCGAAAACATTACCCTGTGCTTGATAAGACGTAAAATGATAGTTATTAATCAAAATACTTTGTATAGAGAAATCACTATAGGCTGAAAGAATGCCAAGAAGAAAAGCTATTAACACAAAAAAATAATTCCAAACCTATTAACAATCCACAAAAACATGCGACTTTGTATAAAAGTTACAGACATCTCAAACACATTCGCCGACCACAAATAACAAAACAAAACCACCAAGACACCCCACTTTGCATACCCCCTAACCAACGCCCGATAAATCACTAACACCTTCAAACCACATACTATCGACATTATTAATTAAAAGCCTTGAGGAAGCCCACCTGCCCAGGGCCTCAATCGGTTTAAACGAGGTAGAATAAGACAAGGTAACGCAACTCGATCGCATCCACAAGGAACGACTGAGGGAGTCTGTGTGCTTTGTTTCTGAGTAAAAAAATATTTCGGGTATAGCTTACGGATGATATAAATCGGGATTAGACTGAATAACCTAGGAGTTATGGTAAAGTTGGTAGTCTTGTTTTCTCCCTCCACAAACCTAATGTGAACATGTTCCATAGTTTTTTAATGTTTATGGATGAAAGATGTTTGTAATAATGCCTTTGTAATTTACAAAAAACTATTTGATGTAATCTGTTCCGGAAATAAACGAATAAAATTATGAGCGAGTCGTTTTCTTTCCTGATTTCAGAAACGTAGTGTACTGAAATCACAGAGAGCCATGTCCAACAGTACCTTGTCTTCTTCTACCATGGGTTGGGTTAAGACAAAGAAAGGACACCGCTCCAGGCCAAATCCTTATGAGGGTAGCCTGTAATCCGGCTCGAAGGACCAACTATCGATGCAAGGATGTTATAGGAAGGAGTTTGATGTTACAGTAGAATTTCTTGGCAGAGTGGAGCCTTATAATATCAAGTAGATATCAAAATTATGTTATACATTTTCGTATAATATGGAAATTTTCACTGCTATTGAAAAGAAGTAATTTTATTTTTTTGAATTTTAAAAAAAACTTGATTCGAATCTAATGACACCTCGCATAACAAAATCCGTCACGCTGTTTAGGTTACATGCGCAGACAACAAAAAAAAAAGACCTGAAAAAGCTTCCAAAAGAACTTGACTTGCCAGGTAAAACTAACTACATACTTATTTAGTTCCTATATATAAATCAATTCGATCTTATTTTTTCTCGTTATGAGTCTAAACAAATGAGATTCGAGTTTCCATCACATATTAACAACGACATTCTTTCAAAAAAGTAATCCATTAAATAAACTATCGAGCAAGGTTTGGGGAGGTAGAAAACTAAACCACACTCTACCTCTATTCCCAAGACATTAAATCTACTTCCAATTTCTCTCACCGTAAGTGGGAATTAGGAATAGCTAAACAAGAAACAAAACAAGTAGTTCCAGTAACCAATCTAGGGGCAGCGATAAACATGTCGGCAATCGGAACAAATGGACAGAAAGCGAATTAAAGCTTCTCGGTTCGATCTTAGGGTGTGTTTGTAAGAAATGTGTAAATTGCTACTTTTATAAATGTATATGGGGACTAAAAAAGGTAAGAGTAAACTTCTCAAACTCTGTCAGCTAATCGTACAACTTATTATACGAGTTTTTTTTTTCACGAACAGTCTGTGGGTTTCTTGGGGAGAGTATTTGAATTATGAGAAGAAGAAGCCTATAATAAAAAGTATTAGTAGAACGTTTATAGTTTTATGAATGGAGTTTAAGTATAGACAGTTTAAAAATTACCAGTACGTATACAACGGTTAGTATTTTTTGCAAATAACATCTTTATTCATCTTATAATTTAAAACGAAGAACACGGTACTCTGCCGCGAAATAAAACAATGCATGCAACAAGTCATAGTGTATCTTACATAGACGTAGATATGACAATAGCAACTTCATACAGAAAAGAGGATAAGCGTGTACCATGGCTTATAAAACTACCCTTAAAACACATCGATCTCACACGTCTTAACTCTGAGAAATGTTCGCGAACACGCGAACTTAAGACTTACGAAAATGGGGGAATTCACGTCAGCTGTAGCCAGTTCGGGCCCAATAGCCGAAGTGCTAAAGTTTAATTTGAATTACGATCGCCATCAAAGGAGTTTAGTAAAAGGCAGCGTGTTACACCGTTCTGTAAGGTGACATTTGATGTCCAATATGTATTTGAATTTTAAAATATTAGGATGTGTCCTCAAAATGATATCAAATCAACAAAACATATTTTTTTAATTTATCCTCTCTTGGTAAGCCCTTGGCATCATCTCATCTATTTGGTCTAATTTTGGAATACAATTACAAGTTCATCTCCAAAGAATCGGCTTCGTTTCAAATAAAGAATATAAATAAATGCTTTATTGTCGAAACTACACCAACATTGTATGCTGTATACTGTGTATTTTTTTACACATGATATTCCTTCGTATTTTCAGAGTATTCAGAAGCTATTTTTATACACCTTTTAGATGTCATCTTCTCATCAGTCCTCAGTCTTGAATTTCTTGCATTAACCATAGGTCCCTTAATAAGATATCATTACACCACAGTGCAAACGAACACGGGCGGCACAAAAACAAAGCAATCCGATGCTCACCTCACCCCGGCCAGTTCCGCTCCCTTGTTCTATAGTCTATAGTATTGTACCGTGTACTTTACTTTGTGCTCTACCCGTACCTTGTACACTAAATTTACATTCCCCGCCATCCATCGCAGAAGTCCATCCGGGTTGGTAATAAAACGATCTTAAGGCACGGAGGAAAACGTCTTAAGAATGCGGTGTGAGGGGTAAGTTCTGAGCGGTTTTGGCTGGTCTTTTTATTAAGCAAAAGTCAAAATTAAACACGTCACCCATCACTCAATCTTAACATGAGTGTTTATAAGGTAGTTCAAATCCTATGGACGCTAAAATATTATATTCTAGTTATGATTGCGAGCTCTTTTTTAGGGAATACATCATTTCGTCTTCCTATCCTATCAAACTGCTGAAATCGTGCAATACGAAATGAAAAGTCAAGCTCTCGCCATCCCAAAACTACCAGCATCAAATTATATCATGTCTTGGAATATTTTTCCGTTAATTATTCCACATGAGAAGGGAGAATTGGTATGCAATTATCTAATAAGAATATGCAGAATTCTAAACAATTTATTAAGTGGTTGACTGGGATCTAAACACAATAGACGGTTGTGTTTTAGTTTTAGTCAAAAAAATACATTACTTTTTTGTTTTCTTCATAACTTCGCTCAGCTAACAACCTGGATTTAAATAAACGCTGTAACCTTAATACTTAAACGCCTTCTCGAGACGTCCATTCGGGTCTCTCGCGCCTAAAGATATACGCCGAAGGCCCAGCCTGTTTACAGGGTGATGTTATCTTGTAATTGTGACAATATTTGCCTTGGGCTTTTACTGAATATGCCAGGTAAATTGGTGGGCCATAGTTTAAAGTGCTACCTTATTGGAACCCCTGATTAAATCGAAGGGACGAAACTGCCTATTTAGTTTGGGTGATGCGGTAGTGAGAAAATAGTGGTTGTAATTTTCGAGTGAACTAATACGGAGAAGAATTTGTGCAAAATTGTTTGGAAAATTTTGGGATTCAAAGAATAATTCTCAGGATTTTTAAGTTATAAAATAAACCACCTGTGTAAGAGTCAGGTTCCCCACAAATGTTTGACCTCAAAAATATGGAACTCAAGTTCAGAATTAACAATCTTTTAGGTGAAAGGGATGTTTTGGCCAATGGCCATTAGTAGGTCAGGTAGCCCAAAAATTAATGGTACGATTCCGGTAATTCAAAACATTTATATCCACAGTTTACTTGCTAAGAAGAATGACGCTGCTAAGTTCCAGGGTTATAAACATGTAATGTGGTAATAGTCTTCCCCCATATATTTTCAGAGATTATATTATGATTGACTGCATACATCGCACAGTCCAAAGCATTTAAGAAAGACACTTGAAAATTGCAACATAAGTTTCTCAGGTTTGTGAGGAGCACTAAGAAATGACTTTCAATTATCGATACCGAAGCGGGTGACATAGGGTGTTGATTACTATACTCAATCACATTTTGTTTTCCCTACCACTAACTTTCAAATTAGAAGCTCAAAGAAACGATCGAAAACCCTAACGAAATCCTAGGAAATAACAATACGATCCTCAGTCTACGCTTAGGTATCGAACCAGAAACTATAAATCGTCCAATGAGATGTTGTGATTCAATCGGAGCTCAGAAGGAAGGAAGCCATTAAACCCCATTGCCCTATGGTCAGGGGATAATTAATTCCGTGGCGAAACCAACCGAGATTAATGTCCAGTTGTGGCGATCGAGATCTTTTCAATGGCAACACTCTGGGGGATTAAGGCTTTAATTGATGAGGAAGGTAAACTATACAATTGGTGATTTAAACGAGTTTTGAGCGCATACAAGAAATAGTGAAACAGTGACGTGTAGACAACTTTAATTTTATTTTTAGTCAAAGTTTACTACCAGTGCTTCTTATCCTAGAATATGCAGGGTTGAAGCCGTGGTTGGATCTATGGTTGCGGCACTTCATAATGTTTTGTTCTCTATCTGTGTATATTCTACCAAAGATTAGGGATTGTAATGAGAATCTCTCTAGACGCAACAAAAAAGTTAACAGTGGCTTCTACTCATGAAACTGAACAGCTTTTTTCAGGGGACCTATTACACAATTCGCAAAAAAAAAAATTGGAATTCCCATAAAAAAATGGCGGAATAGTGATTATAGTATGAGGAGTCTAAAATTTTTTTGTTTGCGAATTGAGTAAAGGTTCCATATGGAAAGGAGTTCAGTTCCTTGAGTAGAAGCAGCGGTTATTTTTTTTAAAGTATTTAATAAGGACCATAAATAGTAGATACAATATGGGATTTTCAAAGAAAATATGGAAAAGGTTGTTTTTAAGGATCGTCAAAGCATTAATAACGCACCTGGTAATAAGGTGGTAAGGAGAGGTCGCCTTCAGAGAGCGTCACGGAGTGTCCACACTATATGACATAATATATTTTTAGTACATGAGATAAGATATAAGATAATTTATTTGCATAAGGTACATACAAATGTATTATTTAAAATAACATGTATCGTTTAAACATGTATTATTTAAAATATATATTTTGAAATTAAATAAAACAAAATCTTCAGAAGCGCTTACCTTAATTACACTTATTTCTTCAGTCTACATATAATCATCACTGTAGTGCTTACCTGTAAAAAATCGATAAATAATCAGTCAATTTTATCATAGAAAATATTGGGGTTACCATATTAAATCTACTTGTTCAAGGAATCAGGTTTTTTTTTGTTAATTTAGGTACTTGGAAAAGTTCCTGAGTTGAATAAGTGGAAACTCTAGTTTAAATAGTGTCAGTACATTTAAGAACAACCTAAGTATAGTTCATTCCAATCAAAAAAAAGCAAAAGGTAAACAATGATAGTATGCATCTGACACTGACATGTGTCATTTCCATAGTAAGTTTGTTTACCTTTTGCTTTTTTTTGATTGGAAT
Organism: Coleophora deauratella; assembly: GCA_958295455.1. Classification (NCBI taxonomy): domain Eukaryota; kingdom Metazoa; phylum Arthropoda; class Insecta; order Lepidoptera; family Coleophoridae; genus Coleophora; species Coleophora deauratella. The sequence goes on along the minus strand of OY282409.1, from coordinate 1,803,654 downwards.
GAACTATATGTATATTATTTTACTGTATGAACAGAATAGCAAGAGAGTTATCAAAGCCCAAATATAATTAATTACATCGATAATCAACTATTCTAAAAATATTGTAAATATGGCAGTATTTCACATCCTCACAAAGTATGTTGCACTTAGAAGGTACTGCAAATGAATATTAAAAAAAACAGCTCTCTCTATTCATGAAATATAAGTTCTTTTAAAATAATAAAACATCTTAATACACTGGGCATAATTAAAAAATAATTATGTCAAAAAAGTAATCAATATAAGACAAAGTTATATGAAAATATTAATTACTAAATAGTTACTATGTAAATAAGTTACTATGGTACGGTCCGTATATACACCGACGGTTCCAAAATGGAGTCTGGTACAGGTGCAGGCATCTTCTCGCTAGACCTCAACATCCACTGGGTGAGCACAGCTCCATATTTCAATGCGAATGTGTTGCCATCACCTATGCTGCAACCGCGGTCATGAAGAGAGGTATCGCGGACTTTAGTATCAGGTTACTCTCAGACAGCATGGCCGTACTACTTGCTCTGGAGAATAACACCATAAACTCCAGTTTAATCAATGAATGAATGTCCTTAGCACTGGAGCGAAAGCCTCTGTAAATAGGGTCACTCTGCAGTGAATCCACTGCAGAGTGACCCAGTAACCATTAGGAAAACAGCAATCCATTAGGAAAAAATGCAGCTGATGAGCTGGCTAAAAGGGGTTCTGAAACTGCAGTAGCTGGCCCCGTGCCACTCCTGCCGATCCCTTTAAGACAAATGTGCTCATGGGTAAGACTGCAAACCGATCACCAACATAACGCCAGATGGACCGATCTAATTAGCTGCAGGCAGTCAAAGATGGTGTTGACACAGGTCATGCCAAAATTGACTCGAAAACTGCTCAGCGAGACCGCCGCGATCTCCGAATAGCTGTAGGTACAATTACTGGGCACTTACCCCTTAATAAACAGCTATTTATAATGAACGTTACAGACAGCCCGCTGTGCAGAGGCTGTCTCGAAAAAGAGGAAACAGTCAGCCACCGGATCCTGGAATGCACTGGTCTGGCCGAACAACAGACAAAAATCCTTCAAGATGTAAGGTCGCTCCGAGAAGCCTGTGAATGTCCCAGGAGACTTTCATGCTTCTAGAAGGAGCTGGGTTAGCTGGACTAGCCGACCATGCCTACACGTATAAAGGACCAAATTGAGTCTAAATACCGAAATAGGAGTCCAGTAAAATACAAATACAAATACTATGGTACGGTTAAAAAAATATATATATATATTATATCCTTTATTAAACTTGGCAAATTTAAGTAATTATTCCCTAAATTATAATGTAGGTTTCAAAAATGAACATCTTAAAACCGTACTATTCTACTCCTTTTACTCTTTTTAGGGTTCCGTAGCCAAATGGCAAAAAACGGAACCCTTATGGATTCGTCATGTCTGTCTGTCTGTCTGTCTGTCTGTCCGTATGTCACAGCCACTTTTTTTCCGAAACTATAAGAACTATACTGTTGAAACTTGGTAAGTAGATGTATTTTGTGAACCGCATTAAGATTTTCACACAAAAATAGAAAAAAATAAATAAATTTTGGGGGCTCCCCATACTTAGAACTGAAACTCAAAAAATTTTTTTTCATCAAACCCATATGTGTGGGGTATCTATGGATAGGTCTTCAAAAATGATATTGAGGTTTCTAATATCATTTTCTTCTAAACTGAATAGTTTGCGCGAGAGACACTTCCAAAGTTGTAAAATGTGTGTCCCACCCCCCCCCCGTAACTTCTAAAATAAGAGAATGATAAAACTAAAAAATATATATGATGTACATTACCATGCAAACTTCCACCGAAAATTGGTTTCAACGATATCTAGTAAGTAGTTTTTTTTAATAAGTCATAAATCGTAAACCGCAATTTACCTTTCATTCAAGTTACAACGAACTACAAAAACTTTTATATTATGTTACTTGCTGCTACGGAACCCTTCATGGGCGAGTCCGACTCGCACTTGGCAGCTTTTTTTTTGTGTCAGTGACAAGTCATATACCGCCCAGTATGTTGTCAACATGAAAGCGGCATCACAAAATTAAATGTTTATTTAAAGTCCCATCAGTTAAAATATTAATCCAGATTTAAAACTACAGTAAAGGCTACTGCCATGATCAAAAGTTTGTATTAAAAATCAGTGAAATTTTAAATCCCGTTCCAATCTCCAATGATAACATTCTGAGACAAAAAATTACTCTATCTATGAAATGACAGGAAACCAATGATTTTGACTTGAGTTAATTTTGAAATTGGTAAAATATTACACTGTGTTTCGAGGTTCGATGATAGTCAGTCAGAGGTCCGATGATAATTATACTATAATTATACTGCGGCCAAAAACATATAACTTGTCCATGTCACAAAGAACAGGAAGGAATTGGACAAAAGAGCTAGAGCAGCTTTTTAAACTGTACTAAAATTTTAACTTGATTTAAAAGTGTACAGCAGCGGTATTTCTAAATATCCAGCAAATTATTTGTTTTGTTTTAGAGAACCTGCTTCATAACGTCGCCTAAATATGATACACTACACATCAAACTAGTTTCTCTTCAGAAAACTACATTCATAATGATTTTATTAAATCAATAACCTTAAATACAACAGTAAGCTACGAGATCAAAATAAACCAATGTCAACATAACCTCAAAAAGTTTCATGCCGCTTTGCGAGCTTCTGGCTCGCTAAAACGGTGTAAAAGGAGCTCAAACCATGAAGACTATTACCTGGTAAGGTGTTTCCTCATCATGTTCTTCCAGTCTCTTCAAATTCAAGCTGAACAAGCAGTTTTCTTCAGCATTCCAAGCGAACAGAACATTATCGCGCAAATCAAGCAAATTACACAACTTTCCACTAGGATTTTCCTTGAGACTAGCTTCTAGGTCCTTGAAGATTTTATGGTTTATCAATTTGGATTCATAAATACGGGGATCCATCGCGAAATTATGAGTAAAAAAACACAAAATACACTGTTTTGCTTGATGCGCGGCGGGTTGGTTTGACAGTTGTGATTTGACAGCAAAACGTCATTTCGTCATGCGCCTCAACGTCATTGTATGCGCGCGCCGATGCGTTTCGTTATACGCACTCGAGAACGTTGGGTGTACATGTGTGTACCTATAAGCTTGTACTACTGGGTATTCTGTGATATAAGTATTGTTTTTTGTATAATTGACCACGCTTTTGTATAATTGAATACGTTAAAAACAACCGACTTCAATCGCAACAACTCCAATTTTGCTATGTTTTTGTTGATTTTCTCAAAAACCGCTGAATTGATTTCTATAAAATTTATGCGGGACCACCTGTGAAGTATACCCTTTTAAACAAAAAAGAATTTTCCAAATCGGTTCAGGCGTCTTCGAGTAATCGAGGAACATACATAAAAAAATAGATTCCGACGAATTGAGAACCTCCTCCTTTTTTTGAAGTCGGTTGAAAAATAGAACGGTTAAATGTGCCACACGATAAGAGACAGAGAGTAGAACATCCTATTTTGTGGGTATTTATATCTAGGAATAAATAAATAGTTTAAATCCTAAAAAGATTAACGTCATCAGCTGACTGACTCGCTGGCTCACTGCTTAGTGCTCTGATCCGAGAGTCGTATGTTCGATGGGGATCCAGGCCAGGGCAAACATTTCTGTGATGAGCAGATTTATTTGCTCTGTGTCTGGGTGTATGAGATCTATCTATGTATGTATTGTATTTGAAGCGGTCGTGGATCAGTGTGGCTTGCGTGGTCGCGTCGATCACGCAGGTTAACTGACCTGACTACAGACGCAGTCAAACCCTGGATGGGTTTGACAAACCCTGATCAAACCCTGGATGGGTTTGACTGTTAGTGGTATTTATCTCGACCGTTCCTGTGCTTCGTAAGGCACTTTAAGCCGTTGGTGCTGGCTGCTATCGCTAGATGGCAGTCGTTAAGCCATGTCAGATGGGGTTCGACACTGGGGTTGGCCACTGCCCCACATCCTCCACCAATCCGGACTTGGCCCCCGTGTGTGGACTGTGGAGTATGGCCTAACCTTCTCGATGTATGGGAAGAGACCCGTGCCCCTGCAGTGGGGACGTAATGGGTTGTTAACATGTAAGTATGTATTTAAATGTGTATGTTTATGTGTATCAGTCTCTGGTTCTCATGATACTAGGAAGCGGAGTAGTTTGGGGCCAGATGACCGTGTGTGATTTGTCCCGGATATTTATTATTATTATTGCAACCACTGCTCGATGTTTACATTTTGTCTAATTCTAAAAAAAAATAAGGTACAGTAATATCATAAGTTATGGCTACGGTTTGGTGACGTAGGCGGCGCATACGCTACAATTTAGTTGATTCATGAAAGAAGAAGTTATATTACTCGATAAGCTGTTATGGAGTCAATCTACCTGCATATCTTATTAAAACCATTCCGATTAAAAATCAAACATGAAAAAGCAAGAGCACAAATGCAACACCATCGCATCTAGTACGAGTAAAACGGTCGTAAGTAACAGATTGGACGCGCACGGTACCACCGGTGGCCGTATTTCACTTTGATTTGGAATGGTATCACGTAATTTCATCTCCCAGTCTGCTTTCTTATAAATAAACCAAGATATAGGCAGCAATATATTTTGTTTTCCCGAGATTCGTACGTGTGCTCCGTTGTAATTTAATTCGTTTGTTTTAAACATTGTCGGATTGGTGATGGCGGGCGGGATGGGATGAGGCTTCAGAGCTACATGTCGGCTGTATATCACTGAGATTTTAGGCGAAAAGAAATAAAATGCTTTTTAAAATAAAACCATTTATTTCATGTCGTTGATACCACAAATTGTAGAATACAGAACAGAGTTAAGAACTATATTGGTAAACAAAGATATGATCCCGGATATTATTATTATATGGGTAGCGTAGCCCCTGGTTCCCACAATAGGAGTCCCTGGGGTGTAGGTACTGTAAAGACTATATAGGTTAGGAGTTAGGCCTGCATAGGTTTGTATAAAAAGTAAATACGACGTTGATTTGAATATTTGAAATGTGGAATAGAAAACAAATGTATTGACGGACTTTAAGTTGGTACCTCGTCGCCCCGAGTGGATGTGAATATCGAATAAAATACATATAAAATATAAAATTGTTTACATCGATCCCTACATGGTGGAGGCGCCGGGTATAGTGCTAAAGTAAGGCGCTACATGGTGAAGAAAATAAAATGAAGGAACAATAAACGAAAGCTAAGTATTCGACGATATTGTCACTATTTTTATTTAAGATACTATAATTGCAAACGTGAACTTTTTAAAATATAGATAGATAAATAAATTAAAAGAAGATGGAGGAAGGATTATTACAATATTTGTACGAGAATAAATATGACGGCTTATCGGGGGATGCGGAAAACTTTTTTGCAAACTACGAATTGCTTGCAGGCCTAACTCCTAACCTATATAGTCTCTACAGTACCTAACCAGTCTCTTCCCTGTAATGTTAAATGTAAAAAAATATTTACTTAAATTTAAGCATCTTTAATTAATTTAATTAATGTTAACGTGGCCCGCGGAATCGTTGTTTAACTAGGTATTGCTACAACATAAACATAGGTAATACATGCTATGTTATACTACACACAATATTTATAGACAGTGAAAAGTAATCTACGGATGACGAGGCGAGCGATTCTGTAAGGAGCGTCCAAAAAATTCTTCGTGATTTCAGCAAAGAAGTTAAACAAACACAAGTTTATGAATATCCTGCAAAGCTTTATAATTTAAATAGAGACATGACAACATAAAATTTCATCATCACAAGCCAAAAGACGTTCACTACTGATCCAATGATTTTTAACACCGATCAGTATTGCGCTACCCGCATGCAGCTTCCTGCGTCCTTCACCAGATCACCGCATCGGTCCACCGAGTGAGAGGCCTGGCTGCCTACGATTGTCCCAACGGCCATCAGTTCTAGGAGCTATGTGCCCCACACACGATTACTTCAGTTTAGCGATTCTGTGAGCTATGTCGGTTACTTTAGTAGACGATATTCAAACCTTCAAGAAAAGAGCGTACTTCCATATCAAAGGCCGGCAACGCACTTGTGACTCCTCTGGTGTTGCGGGTGTCTATGGGCGGCGGTAATCGCTTACCATTTGGTGATCCGTCTGCTTGTTTGCCATCTCTGCCATAAAAAAAACGTACTATAAGTTTGTAAACCATGTAACGGACATACATACACATATCTACATGAATACACGCACCCAAAAAATATTACGTACTCTTCACTTGGAAAAACAAGAATACCCGTTTCAAAACGTTCTCCCTAAAAATGTTATAAAGTTGTTCGTAAGTTCACAAATTGAGTGTTGAAACCTAAAATCGACTGACACCCCATCCTGAAAAGATACGACAATTTAAAAGAAAACAGGTAGGACCAAACTTCCCACGCACGCAAAGAAGATCAATGCTCCTCCGTACCCTGAATAAAATATAACCATCTCGAGCTCAGTTTTGGAATATAATTCTATTGATAAATTTGCCAAGACTCACATGGTTCATGGTTCTCGCGGGGAGAGTGGGGGAAACGATACCACCCCGCGTCCCGATCTATTATTATTCTGGGCAGGTCGCGACGTATGAGATTCTTAGGGTTGCTGGGTGAGAAAATTATAAAAGTTCATTTTGTATCTTACTAATTATCATCAATCATTTAATTTTCTTAAAAACTTTAAAGTTTAAAAGAGTTGCATTGCATTCGAAATTATTTTTATCGCGCATTTACCTACTCGAATTGAGTTGTCTACACATGAACAGAATCCTAAAGTCCGTAAAAAAATAATAGCTTTTGTAAAATGAAAATAGATTAATTAAAGTAGGTAGCGGTGTACACTTTCTTGTTTTAGTTATTCTCTAATATGAGAATTCTGCCACTTAGAACTTATATACCCACTGTTTCGGGAGGAATTCGTGGAGTGAGAAGATTCGTTAGGAATTTCCTGCCAGCCCTACAGTCAAAAGCCCTATGGGACTCCACCGATGACTTGTCATTAATAACGACGGCGGAAATGTATCAAAAGGTGACGGCTGTCCCTCCGCGTGTCCCAGTCTTATTTATGATGCCAACAAACAATATTTATTTCTCTTCATAAGTAGGTATATCTGTACTTATGGATAGGTTTTTGTATGTACGATATTCGGATAATGCATTAGCTGTGACGCTGATGTGTGAATCATTATTAATTCAGTTGTGTTTTCTGGATTCACATCTCCCGATTGTTTTTTTTTTATAAATTTTAAAATTACAGGGTGTAACAGAAATGTGTGATAATACTTCAAGGTTGGCTTTTACCCATCAAACTGAACAACTTTTCTTCTACAACTTTGTTGAAATCGCAAGAAATTTTCGGACTTTTCATACAAACTTGGTTCGCCAGCTGATCGATTTGTATGAAAAGTCCAAAAGAAAATTTGCGATTTGAACAAAGTTGTAGAACAAAAGTTGTTCAGTTTGATGGGTAAAAGCCAACCTTGAAGTATTATCACACCTTTGTGTTACACCCTGTAGATACAGATGTCTTTTTATTTTCAGGTAAACGGCAAATTGTATAATGGTACTCATGAAACAGAACAATTTTTCCTAAGGTTTTGAGGCATTGTCCGTCATTCCTCCTTGGTTGGTACGTTGCAGATAGCAGCAAGGTATACGTGGGAACATAAACTTTTGAAAGATCTTAACGATGCAGAGTGGGGTTAGCAATTAACCTCATGTTAATTTGCTAAAATGGACATTTAAGAAATTGTATATACGATGGGTAGTTGTTATCTACAAAGATTTTATTGTTTTTTTTTTAATGGAAATAAAGGGGAGAGCCGGGTTGTAAGGCCCGCATTTCTAAAATGAATAGATCGTATTTAAATTAAAAAAAAGAAAAAAACTAATTTCAGGTAAACAGTCCTTATTGTCCCCACTGCCAGGGCATGAGTCTCTTTCTATAACTCAAGGGTCAAGTCCGGATTGGTAGAACTGATCTATTACAAAAAAAACAGCAATATCTTCTTTGTTATAATTATGGTACCGTTATTTTTACGTTAAATAAATAATCCATCTTCATCATAATTATAGTGTTATGTCCACAACAAACTGAAAGACAAACTATGTTTTTTACCCCAAACTTGTTCCATATTCCCATACGGGAAAAGTAATAGATAGCACACGGTTTACAAACTTATATTTGCAGGTGGATGAAATGCGAACTACGCAGTCAAATCTATCGAAATATTTCTTTACCACGAAGAAACTAGCGCCGCAAGGGATTGCAAACAGTTTTTGTTGCAGCCATGGTGGAACAATTCTTACAGTAATTGGGGTAGACGCCTCAGGAGAACCTCTGACACTCTGACATATGACGATATTGTGTAAATTGTATACCCATATGTCGTACGTGACTTGACTAATATAACAGGTTTGCAATAGGAAAAACAAAATAAATATATGTATATTGTAATGTATAGAATATTCCATTAAGTCACCATAAAAATCCGTACGAAAATTCATATTTCATAAAAACTTTTTACTGTCTTTTTTAAATAAACATGCTGATAGCAAGTTTTTTTGGACTCAGTGTTTCTTTTAGCTTCGCTAATACTTCCAGAAACATTGAGTGTACAGTACAGGTTCCAAATGATAGGGTCTTTGTACTAGATAAAAAATAAGATGATTTAAAAGAATGTGTAAAAGAATGTGTAGTTATGCAGATTATTTTGGGTTTAAACTTGAAAACTTTACATTAAAATAGTAATTGTTACCCTTTAGAAAGAAGCTCTACTTCCCTTCTGTATAATTTGTGACAATATTTTGCACCAAAAAAGATTCTACTTCCGTTTTTATATTTATCGTATATTGATATCTGTAAAGTCTTAGATAAGATCTAGTCTAGCTGAAAATTATCTCGACCTTATTATAATAAATGGGATGTCAAGTTTTTCGCTGTGGGTTTCCAGGGTACTGGTCAGTTTCGTTATCGGAATCCTCAATAACAATATTTTTAGCTGATTTCATTCGACCTTATATTTACAGACTCTGTCTATGTATTTGATTAAACATTCTTAGGTATCCAAAGGCTGACTATAAACAAGACAGCCTTCACAAAACAAAACCAATAGCGGTCTCCTATAAATCCACCTGAATGTCCGAAACACTTCAAGCGTCTTAACCACATAGGGGCTCGGATGGTGGCACACTGGGATCAAATATATTTGTATTTGAATGTATAAAAAATTCAAATATCTATTATTTAAAATAATTATAAAAGTAATGTATTAAATAGTGTTACTTCTAAAAGGAAGAAAAACTTAATGTTGATAAAAATCTGCAAAGAAATCATCAAAAATAGTTTTAAAAGTTGGTCATACGAAAATCCTAGGAGTAATCAAATTATAATTGACCACGCTAAATACGTTAAAAACAACCGACTTCAATCGCAACAACTCCAATTTTGCTATATTTTTGTTGATTTTCTCAAAAACCGCTAAATCGATTTCGATAAAATTTGTACGGGACCACCTATGAAGTATACCCTTTCAAACAAAAAAAGAATTTTTGAAATCGGTTCAGGCGTCCTCGAGAAATCGGTGAACATACAAAAAAAAAAAAGATTCCGACGAATTGAGAACCACCTCCTTTTTTTGAAGTCGGTTGAAAATTATTTTTATTTGCATTGAACAATTGTGAAATAATCATCAAACAACAATCATCCATCGTGTAAAAGATTAACGGTTAGGATGAACAAATTTGAGGGTAAAAAAAGAAAAATAATTTCTTTGATTGCATTCTAAAAAACATCTTCGTAAGTAGGTACCTAATTATTTGAATATAACTAAATATTTTAAATGGGATACTAACAGATCTCGTCAAATAAATACTTACTGGATTTGATATGGGTCTCAAATAAATCGCAAAAAACTCAACCCAGTCTAATTACTAAATACATATTCTGTGTCCTCAACCTAAGCTACATACGTTAGCCAAGAAAGGGTTAAGCAAGCTACCTGGGACCACCTGAGGGGAGTTAGGTGGCTTTACACCCCTCATTTGTTTGGAATGACCCCCCATGACCCCCACTATCTTGCGCCTTCTTGCGATCACCTTCAGCTAAGATATTGTTGTTTTGGGTTCATTTAAAAAGAACTAAGTAAATTATTTTATTAACGTCACTGTTTGCTAAATTAACGGAGTATTATTAAATGTGGAAAGAAATATCTGTTTTCAAACGACAAACATTAGTTAGAAAAATATTAAAGTAAAAACTTAAACATTTCTTTAAAGAAAGCAAAATTATTGATTGATTCGTCATGGCGTCGCTCCTATTACCCTCTTCTTACATAGCTATCTTCATATCATGCAGGTTCGTTTTTCCTCTCAAGATTTCTTCAAATAATAAACTAATAAAACATATTAAATGAAGATTGTTAAACAAAAAGGTAATATGTCATATCTTAGATAAGACGTAACACAGAGAAACGATAAAAATTATCAATTACAGATATCGCTATTGAAATACTAATACTATTGGAATTAGATAAAATTTGATAAATTATTGTACTATCACTGGTAAAATAAAATAGCTGATATTCAAAAACTAATAGGTAATACACTTTAAGGAAAACATCGACTTCATATAATATTTGAATCCAATAACTTAGAAATCGAATTAAATTCAACAGTTAATTCGATTTCTAAGTTTTACCACTTTTTTTATTATAATTATAACTTACGTTAATAAGTTTGGGAAAATTTGAAAATTCGTCTGATCGATTTGAATGGGGAGTCCATCTTTTGTGTATTAAGTAGTTAAGCAAAAGTTGTTACATTTTTTCTTATCTACCATTAAATATCACCAAGTGTATATTAACAACCAATTTTTTTTTTATTTTTTATTTGATCATTTTTATTTTTACTGTTAACTTGAAATTGACATACATATCTGTAACTACTAACTATAAAATATATACCTTATTTATTTACTGCATAATATAAGACTTCCATTTAGAAGCAGTGTAGTAAAAACTATTAAAGTCACCAAGATATTACCCGCTACAGTGTTAACACTAAACAACATTATTTAATATTAACGTACGTTATTTTGCGATGGGCCATTTTACCCCATCCTCCCTAACTTCCTAAGATTGGAAGCGTCGCGTTCGTCGACGCCTTAACAGAATAATGTATAGTTAATTCCAATAAAAAAAGCAAAAGGTAAACAAAGATAGTATGCATCTGACGTTGACGTTACGTATAAGTTTGTTTACCTTTTGCTTTTTTTATTGGAATGAACTTATTAAGTTCTTTACAGCGTTATGTTTGATTTTATTTCAAGCAAATAATCGTCTGATTTTAAAATATTTTAATAACCGATATAGGTAATTTATTATAATATATTTGTTTTACTTTATTTTACTCCGATAACACTATTTCGGTACTGACTACGAGTAATAAAACTTTATAAATATCGATAAATATTGCTTGTATAGCTATTTAAAAATATATTATTCATAAGTCTTTGAATTATTCCAGTGTATCATTTTTCAAAAAACTGAAACACGTGTATTTTTCATTATGATACAGGGTGTTAATAAGTGTGTTTGAAATTTTATAGGGTTACTTTCTGTATAATACTTATTTAATACAGGAAAAATATACAAAAAAATCCAAACTCAATTTATTTTTTCAGTTTCCCATATAAATTCTTTATTCACTATTCAGATTTAGTATGAGAAACTGGAAAAAAATTGGACGAGAGTTGATACGTCCCCAGGTGAACGGTCTCCTGTGCTGCCGGCAGGATTCAGTAAATGGCCTCGGAACCTGAGGCTGTGTCATCCACGTACCCTCAGGATCCGGTTGGATGCTGGATACCGTCTCGGTGCTCGAGCCACTCACTTAGGGTGTTACAACTTCGCCCATGATCCCTTATGCTCTGACCTCAACGCCCCTGCAGAAGAACTTCTGGTCAGTGAGCTACCGGAACGGAACGAACGGATATGTTTCCTGCGTTCTATACTTGATCCTTACACAAGTATTTTTATACTTAAAAGGAAACCTCAACCTTGTTTTAGAATGTAAGGACAGAAAAAGAAATAAACCTTTTTCATTTTCATTTTTCATTCTGAGTAACCCCTTAAAGAAAACGCACATTTTAACACCTGTATAATCTTTATCGGTGTATCCTTGAGAGTATAATTTAAAAAAATCTTCTTACTGCACCTCCCCACCTTACTCAAGGATTATCTCGTCCAAATGTCAAATCTCTGGGGCCACCGGTTTCGACTGTGGATTTTCTGTAACTCATCAAGGTAGCTACCGTTTAATAGCTTAGCTTAGCTTTAGCGTTTATCTACCTAAGTAAGCACTAAACTAGGTAATTACCTAACCTAAGTATATAATAGTTCTAGTAATTTCCGCTGAAATATTAGTTTTCATCTCAAAACGTCTGGTTCAAGTCTAGCCTCGTCTCTAGGCTATGTATGACGTCACAATTCAGGGCTTCCCAAGCCCGGGGCCGCAGATAGCGCTTGCTTTATTGACTTGAGCCGGCCTCGGAATGCGGGCCTAGAGCACTAGATATTGCTGGCATCAGCAGCATGCCAGAAGTTACTGTTTGCCAGTTGGTTTGAAAATAAAGATAATTAATTTAAAAATATAATTAATTTAATCAATCTCATTATGTAGTTTAAGTATTTACCTCGTTAATTAATGTCATTACTGTCTCACTTCATTATTTCATTTAATTTTAATATCGTATATGTAATAATTTCAATAATTGACTGATTTATGACGGCCACTTGTTAAGTGTTTCACGAAAAAATGTAATATGTAATATATTTATTTATAAAAAAAACATTGTAGCATTACAGAATAATTTCCGAAGCATTACAGGTACATACTTTAAAATTATGAACAGTAATAGAAAACAAATAATATAATTTTATAAAAAAAACATATTTCTAAACTTACTAACTTTCTACTTTTTGTTTCAAACTTTACCATTTCAATTTTTTAAAATAATTTATAATTGTTAGCGTCTATGTAAAAAGTCATGTTGCTTCCGTGGCGACTTGATAGAGCGATAGACAAACATTCAAATAAACAAACTTACTTTCACATTTATATAACATTACACACATTAGAACAATCGCCACATCAAAACAAACATTACAGTTCTGTGGTATATTAGATAATACGTTAGACAGGAATCAGGATACGCATACGCAGTGATAAAAGTATTATTTGCTTAACCACAAATCTAGGTACTCAGCGTCCGCGCACTGGGCCAATACGGTACGATACGACACGACACGAAAATCATATCGGGCTCGCAAAAGAACTGACATCTATCACTTTTCAACCGACTTCAAAAAAAGGAGGAGGTTCTCAATTCGTCGGAATCTTTTTTTTTATTTATGTTCACCGATTACTCGAAGACGACTGAACCGATTTCGAAAATTATTTTTTTGTTTAAAAGGGTATACTTCACAGGTGGTCCCATATAAATTTTATCGAAATCGATTAAGCGGTTTTTGAGAAAATCAACAAAAACATAGCAAAATTGGAGTTGTTGCGGTTGAAGTCGGTTATTTTTAACGTATTCAGCGTGGTCAATTATTATCGCATCATTGCAGGAAAGTTGTAGGACAAAAGTGGTTTAGTGCGATTAGTAGAAGCCCTCTTCAAATACTCTCTACTTACCTGCTGGCTGACCCAAAATTTATCTTGGCCTCCGACACAATAAGTCACCACTCTTTTCGCTCCTTTCCGTTCAAGTTCATTTATTAGAACTGTGATATTGATAGCTAAACTATATTTACCAATAAATCACGCACCACCGCTAGGAGCGTGTTGTCCCGTAAAATCCCCCTATATCATCCCATTTCAAAGGTTGGCGACGCACTTGTGACTCCTCTGGTGTTGCGGGTGTCTATGGGCGGCGGTAATCGCTTACCATCAGGTGATCCGTCTGCTCGGTTGCCACCTATCACATAAAAAAAAAATGTCGATATCGGGCGTCAGTACGTGACAGCTCATATAATAGTTAAGCGACTGATTGTAGCCGAGCGTAGGCTGAGTGCCCTTGTAATATTGTAAAGGCCCAAAAGCCAACAACAAACAGTCCTTTCGAAAAAAAAATTAGCTGAGACGTTATCTAGTTTCGTACGTTTCATATCGGAGCAGTGCGCGAGCGCTTTAACTAGTTTTGTTATCTATCTCACACGTTATTATTAAACTGGACCTGTTATATCGTTCTACATGTACATATTCTTTCTCAGTACCAAACTTTATCGACACAAAGGCAGACGTGCGCGCCGCATAAGTGTTCTAAAATTAAAAATGAGTTTCAATAACAAAGTGGTGATTGTTACTGGTGGGAGCTCAGGCATCGGAGCGGCTACAGCCATCTCTTTCGCACGAGAAGGCGCAAAGCTAGCAATCGTTGGAAGAAACGAGACAAAACTACGCAACATTGCTGCTGAAATCGAGAAAAATGGCAACAAGTGTTTGGTGATCAAAGCCGATGTGGCTAACGACGATGATGCACGAAGAATAATTCAAGAAACCGTTGATACATTTGGTGCAATTGATGTTTTAGTCAACAATGCTGGTACTAATAAATTTGGTAGTGTTTTAGACGGGAAACTGATGGAAGCCTATGATACTATAATGTCTGTTAACCTTCGCGCTGCTATGCATTTGACTAGCCTTGCTGCACCACACATAATTAAAACCAAAGGAAATATTATCAACATATCTAGCACTGGAAGTCAACTTGTTCCTGCATTGCCTCAATTCATTCCTTATTGCGTCTCCAAAGCTGGTCTCGAGCATTTTACAAAAGGCGCTGCAAGAGAATTAGCACCTTCTGGAGTGAGAGTTAACGTCATACGCCCAGGACCTGTCAGAACAGATATGATAGAAAACACAGGATTTCCAGGAACTTGGGACTCTTTCAAAGCAGGGACAGCGTTGAATAGAATAAGCGAGCCTGAAGAAATAGCTTATCTTGCGCTGTTTCTAGCCAGCGATAGGGCTAAAGGTATAACTGGATCTGTTTATACGTCGGATAATGGTTATCTGTTGAAAAATTAAAATTCTTGGAACAATTGGATGCTCCAATTCAAGAAATCACTAAGTCCAAATTTGATGGTTTTGAATTGTTTTTATTTTTTTCATGACATTCATTGTTAACATAAGGTTATGATTCTTTTAACAAATAAAACAGCTAAATTATTTATATTACTTTAACTTTTCATTATTTTTTAACCGACTTCAAAAAAAAAGGAGGAGGTTCTCAATTCGTCGGAATCTTTTTTTTATTTTATTTTTTATGTATGTTGACCGATTCCTCGAAGACGCCTGAACCGATTTGGAAAATTCTTTTTTTGGTTAAAAGGGTATACTTCACAGGTGGTCCCATATAAATTTTATCGAAATCGATTCAGCGGTTTTTGAGAAAATCAACAAAAACATATCAAAATTGGAGTTGTTGCGATTGAAGTCGGTTGTTTTTAACGTATTCAGCGTGGTCAATTATTTAACCTGCGATATTATTTAAGAACACATTTAAAACATAATAACATCAATATATCAAAAATAACTTTTAGACTTAGTGATTTCTTGAATTGGAGCATGCATTTGTGGTGTTTTAGTAATATAAGCTCACCATTGGTAAAGTATAAATAAACCCTGTATACAACTATATAGGACGTGCATGTTTTTGTCTACCTCCACCCATCAGATCACCCACCCCTTTCCTTGAAGATTGCGGTCAAATCCACCGCACAATAATCCATTTACCTCCGTCCATTGTGCTATCATAAGTAAAGGTCGGCCCAGATTAAATTTATGCTTCCAAAATAATTAATTCCCTTTAAGTTCATTAAGAAACCCGCATAGGTGTAATTACAATGAGCTAAGGAATCTTAATTGTCGAATTGAGAACGTGACATACTGCTCTCTAGTTTGGTGAACAAGTATTTTGTTTAAACTTAGGGCCCGTTCTTAAATCGGGTAATACTTTGCGGCCTTCTTTCTTAAGAGGACAGAAATATAGATCGATAAAAAGAAAAAGTAAGTTCCAAACATAAGTACACATATTTAAGCTTCTACTAATAAATAAATTTATATCGTGTGAGATGTAGTCTTTTATAAAAACTAGTTTTATCAACTTATTTTATAACTTATTAATAACCATTAACAAAAATCGGAGTGAAAATCCCTGGGGGGCTTTGTCCAACAGTGGACGTCTTTTGCCTGATGATGATATTTTTTACCTTATCCAGTACGATTGCTCGCTTTTCCCTTAAATGTTCATCACTCCAGAGGTCCGTATATCACTTCAACCCATGTTATTCATGATCACATAATGGGATGAATATATGGTTTACTGTCGGTCAGAGGGTATCATACCTCAACAATGCCCCGCCATAAAGCCTGCCTTTAAGGTCTTGCTTATTGTTGAACCGAAAGACAAAGCCTGATCCGTCTTAGCATAGAACGGGCAACTATTCAATAGTGCGGGAATTAGTGGATAAACATATGAATTTTGAGGTTAAATAATTTGGATTCTCTGCTTATCTCTATAATTTTGATGCTATAATAATTTTGATGTGATCAAATAAAACAATAACAAGTAAATACTTCAAGGTACTTTTTTTTACTCGGTGGACCGACGACCTAGTGAAGGTTGCGGGAAGCGGCTGGATGCGAGCCGCACAAGAAATTGTGGAAATCCTTTGGGGGGTGGGGGAGGCCTTTGTCCAGCAGTGGACGTCTTTCTGCTGACGATGATGATGACTTTTTTTTACTAAATTAAAAAACGAGTTTTCCGTAGAAGTAAACTCGTTTTAGGCTGCGACCAATAATCCAATTTTTTTCTTACTGCTGGAACACGGGTCTCTCCCATATTTTGGGAAGGTAAGGCCTTACTTTACTGATGGGGACCAAGGAGTGCACCTCACTAGTGCAACACACACTAACCCGAAATCTATCAACTACAACAATGAAATGTAAAAACTATTATCGACGGCAGAACTAAAAAAATCTCTATGAAATTCTTAAAAAGTAATTTAAAATCAATGAAAAAGAAAAGAGTTTTGGGCTCCGTCTTACGAAAATTAACTTTATTTTTACACTTAACCATGACTTTACCCAAGCGAAGGATAATGTTATCGTGTGTAGTCGTAGTAATTAAGTTATGTGTGTTTCTCAAAATGACTAAAGAGTGTCCCATTAAAGAAACGATAATTGACCACGCTGAATACGTTAAAAACAACCGACTTCAATCGCAACAACTCCAATTTTGTTATGTTTTTGTTGATTTTCTCAAAAACCGCTGAATCGATTTCGATAAAATTTATATGGGACCACCTGTGAAGTATACCCTTTCAAAAAAAAAAAAAGATTCCGACGAATTGAGAACCTCGTCCTTTTTTTGAAGTCGGTTGAAAAGGCAGCCGCGTCCTGGCGGTTTTCGATTTGAAATGAGAAAAGTTTCAAACGAAATCCAACTGTTGACGAGTCAATATTAAACTACAGACCTACCAACAATTAAATGCTGTTTCCAGATGTTTTCTGCAAGCGAATTTCTACTCTAATGCGAGGGTTTAAGGAGGTATTGATGCAGAATAGATGGTTGTACAGGTTGTTGTTTAGAACACTGATAAAGTTTTTTTCTAATAAGGTCTGACGGAATATGTTTGTTTTCATGCAGCCAGTGTTTTCCTTTAAGTTTCTGTTAGTTTTATATTTTACTAGCTTTGCTAAATTTCAATCACAACAACGGTTGAGTTGTTTTTCGTATACCAATAAATAACGTTGTTCCGTTTGCAAGTTGTTTTTTTTTCTCGGTGTAACCCATACTCGGACTCGTACACATATCACGAAACATCTCAGATAAGAAATTATCGATTAAATCAAATCGCTCGCTCCTTCTTTAAAAAGAAATAAAAACCAAAGAATACTTATCATACATTAATCTAATCTAATCTAATCTATTAACCCCATAACGACCACGCGATAGGTACGCTTATACGTACGCAACGTAAATAAACGGAACGAATTACTTATTCAAACTTCTTCGTTTTTCCGTTCCTACCGTCAACATTCAACACGGTCGCATTTCCCAAGCCGATCGTAAAGTATCCACATCCATGTTTGTCTCTGGTCTACTGTCTACTACACACATTTGTAAACAAATGTTATATATGCATACTCAATATTGTTTCTTTGCATTTAAAATTGCTTCTGTCGTGCGGTGGCGTTGAGTTTGGGGGGGTTGAAAAAATTATGATACGCGTTATGAAATATTTAAAAGTTTCGAAATAGACTTGCTACTTGGATTATTTGGGGAAAGGAAATAATCGGGATGGTCTATCTCTACCTACTGTCTTGAACTCGCTGTCTGTCTATTTATTTTTGATAGAATAACTAAGGTAAATCGTTCTTTTAAGACGAATAAAAATTTAAAAAAAATAACCAGGATTAGGATGATTGCTACAAAATTAAAAAAATATATTAATGAAAAACATTGAGTAGATAATTTAAAACTGTCCGAGCTTACGAGTATGTCAGACTCGCACCTATAATAGGTATTGGCAGAACGGCATTATGGTGAATTTTGACCAAAACTTTACGGAGAGGTAAAAGAAAGATCCGTGAGGCCGTGACCCAGTGATGACGATCAACCGCGTTTTTTTTTAATAGCAAAATGTCCTTAAAAATATACCTTCAATTATTTTTATTGCCATTTATCTACAAATCCAAATCTCACAATCTTATCCCACACCCTTCAACATAACCCTTAACACTTCCAAAAAAAACCCTAAAATATACAACCCTCTAAACATCAAGTGGCCAAAGTAAAAATCAAGATTGCTTACAAATGCCCGAGGGTGCATTTGACCCGTGTCCGAGCGATTTTACATTGAAATCAATTTGGTAGGCGGAAGAGGGTTAAATTCCAAGGGGTACCGGACTTGTTGGAGCCCTCTTAAGATGAGGGATGTACCTTATTGGTTTTCAATATGTTTTACCATAATTTATTTTATTTTGTTGCCTTTTATTCAATTGAGAGAAAAGGGCAGACGAATTTGTTGTTTGCGGTATGAATTATTCAATATTTTTTAACCGCTTCCGAGGCGTAGTGCTTAGTGCAGTCTCTTTTCATTAAGTAGTCGCAGGTTCGATTCCTAACTTTCTAATTTGTAGGACTCCGTTTAGTTGGTGGTAGATTTATTATGAGTCTACCTGGCTAGCTACCATTATCTTACCTAAGTCTTGCGACTTGGTTGAAACATTCCATACACTATACATATGTTGCCTTAAAAAGACTAACGAGAAAGAGTAGAGAAATATGACATTATTAAAAAATAAAAAAAGGTGGACTTTCATTTTTAAATATTCTACAAAATACACACATTATTAAAATTGGGGTTAAAAATTAAAATTTTGTCAATTCGAAGATTTGAAATATAATATTTTTCTCTCCTAGGGTATACTTTCAAAGGCCGGCAACGCACTTGTGACTCCTCTGGTGTTGCGGGTGTCTATGGGCGGCGGTAATCGTTACCATCAGGTGATCCGTCTGCTCGTTTGCCACCTCCACCATAAAAAAAAAAACTTAATTGTAATTGATAAATTTATGAAATATAAAACCGCCTCCGTGATCTAGTGGCTAGTCTGCTGGCTTCACATCGGGTGGTCACGGTTTCGATTCCCAGCGGGGTCCAACTTTGTAGGACTCCGTAGGGCATTTTCTGTGTCCGCCTGGCTAACTACCACCATCTTATCTAAGTCTTGCCGTCAAAAATCAATGCTAAAGGCATTGATGTGTTCCGGCATGGAGATAGGATAGCCAGTTCCCTATTGGGTAGGGCAATCTTGGTAAGCCCGCTTCCATCTTCGGTATCATCATCGCTAACCACCAGCTGAGATGATGCTAAAGGCTTACCAGTTGTGAATAAAAACCCATACTCACTACACTAACCTAGTAGAATAGCATGACTTCAATGCAACTTATAGTCTCACTGGCATAACCAACGCGCATACAGCAAAAAATAGTTATTCATTTCACAAATTGATGCATCGCATCGCAAGGTTCTTTAGCCGTGCTTCATTCGCGTGCGAGGCTTCGAGCCTGAATGCCTCCCTTCCCATACAAACTCCCCATACAAATCCCATACAAAACACGACTATTGTGCTTCTCATAAGCGGGCTTCGCGCGAAATGGGAATCTCTAACGATTGCGCTAATTGGTTGAATGAGAAATTAAAAAAGGTGTTAAAAATAGGCTTCATATTACGTGTTAACTATGAATGTTATCTATAGATCTAGGTAGGATATTGAAGGGTGTGCTGAACAGCAAAAAAAGAAACTTTCAAATTCTATTTGTATTATTGAAAGTCTATACCTATTATAACCGATGTCGGCAAACATTTATGTGATGAGCAGATTTGTTTACTCTGTATCTTGGTGTATTATAGCAATATTGTATGAATAACAGTTCTGCTTCTTATAATACAGGGAATCCTAGTTTGACGCCAGATGACCGTATGTCTTCTTCTTCTTATCATGTGGCACATTTAACCGTGATATCACAAAGGATGGACGGTTGTTGCCGTGTGTGATTTGTACCGGATATCTACGGTACTCTAAAGGTAAAAAATAAGATTAGAACCTGCCAAAGAGCAATGGAAAGGAGTATTCTTAAAATTCGAAAAATTGAAAAAAATAGAAGTGAAGACATTAGAAAAGCAACAAAAGTGAAGGATGCTCTTAAACATGCCCTAGAACTGACGTGGAAATGGGCAGGGCATATATCCAGATGCAGAGACGAAAGATGGACAGTAAAGGTGACTGGATGGAAGGGGCCAGCAGGAAAAAGAAAAATAGGAAGACCAAGGAAAAAATGGAATGACGACACATCTAGCAAAAAATAGAGATGAGTGGAAGAAGTTGGAGGAGGCCTATACCCAAGAAAGGGTCCTTAACCTAGAAAATAAAGAAACAAAAACTAACCAAAGTAACAAGTAACACAATTTTTTTTATTAAACTTTAACTAACAAAACTAACCAAATTCTTTACTTAAATTTCAATGTTTATAAGTTGAGGAAATAAAGAGGCTTAAATAAATAAATAACTATCTACGATACAATTTTCCGTGATTACTTGAAATCGCTTTTAGCGATAAGACCGCCCAGATTTTCGATTTGTTTCTTTTTATTGTGGTATTATATGTTTGTATGTTTCTTGTATGACAATAAAGAGTATTTTTGATTTGATTTGATTTTGAAAATTGTTGTTAAAGAATATTGCAACAATTTTGAAGCAAGCACTTATTCGTCTGGTTTGCTGCCAAATTTTATCCCACCGGGCACTGGAATTTCCAAATGTACTTGTGTAATCAGAATCACATACTTTTTTGAATGTCTAATCTTTTCCATTTCAGTCCGATGATGTTGCAGAATAGCAGCTTCTGTAAATAGAGTCGGCAAGGTTAGCGTTATGAAAGTATTGTAATATGCAACTTTTGTCTTTCTCTTGTGATGAAGATACACAAAATTTCTCTCTCTGTCATTAAATACATCTCTTCTCTTTTATAATTAAATTAATTTTAATCAGGTTTATAATATCGGTGTATTTTAATGCATAAATAACTCAACCTAATTTCTGTATAGCTTGATTCAAAATAGTTTAATCCGCTAATATGGCGCGTTAGTTGTTCATCAAACCTTTTGAAACTGACACAAATGCTTTCAATTATAATACCTTCATGATTTTTATAAAAATATGCGATATTTGTATTAGGTAAATACTCGTAGTATTCTGCTGATGTCAAACTATAATTCCCTGCATTATGATAACCGTAGAGACATATCGCCTAGCTCATCTTTATACAGTAGCTTAGTTTCAAAATGCAACATCATTACCCCACAGTTTCCATCAAACAAAATATACTCGCATAAGTGCAGGGAGGCTACAAAAGAAAAGGTAGGCTTTCACCCCCTAACTCGACGCGTGACTTGACCGGCTCGCTATCCCCTTTAGATTCATACTATCCTGGTACTTCGTTTATTGTACGTTTAATTTTTGTTTGTGTTTTTTTAGCATCCGGTGCATTACACACTAATCTCGAATCAAAATGTGCTGCTCCGATGCGACGTAATCTCGTAATTACTGAAACACAATACAACCTAGGTTCATATACAGAAACACAGATTTGCACGCATTTTTAAAACGAAGAATTGAAAATGTCATCTTCTCATGGGTGACATTTTTGTTTAAATGCTTAGTAAATAAATAAAATAAACGAAATTAAACTATAACTATAAACTAAATAAAATTTGAAATGTTGTTAATCTGAGTTATTCACAGACCTTCGCATCACTAGAATCCTCAAAATTGCCCAATACTGTGGTGGCTCATTGAAAAATAATCCACGCGGGGATAAAAACGACTTGACTCCGCGTCTCCGTTCGTTCATTTTTGATGAGGCATCTTTTGATACATCCTCCCTTGCCTCTGCTAATAACGTGTGGGACATACAGGTGGGTAGTTAAGTGAGTTGCGCCAAACGTGATAAATCAAAGTTACGTACCTATAAATAGGTGTAGATTCTCATCTTTTGTTAAACCAGAACTGGTAAGCCCTTGGCATTACCTAATCTAATTGCAGGAAGAGTGTGAGGACATCACCGAAAGATGGAAGAGGACTTACCAATATTCCCTAACGCAATGGGGAGCTGGTTATTCGAGTATTTCCATGCCGGAAAACATCAATGCTGTTATCATTGATGTTTCGCAGCAAGACTTAAATACGATGGTGTTTAATAGCCAGGGAAATACCTTACAAATAAATAAAACCGATTTGATTGCTCTGTCAAATGTAGATTTTCTCGCTTCATAGTCACGGTTTTACGAAGTAATAAATTCGTCCAGTAACACTACCTACAAGTACTGATTAAATAAAATTACACTACTTTACTATTACCCAGGATTTTTACATGTTCGCAATCCTACCAGTCGGTGTGTCACACATTAAAACCCCAGACGACTCGTTGGTATTGAAATTTTTGATATGGTAACACTTGAGACTGCACTCTACCGCATCCCAATTTAGTACATACTAGTAATTTCTGTATGGCTCAATTTCTATGATTTTTAGTACCTATATAACATCCATGCTGATCCTGGACCATTTCCGCTTTCTTGGCACCACTTTTGTTGGCTACTACTACACTAGTGTTTAAGTTTTTGTGATGTTTCAAGCTATATTTGATTCTAATTTTGTTTTGTTTTGATCATTTACTGTGTTTTGTTCTTTGAGTGTGTGATTAATTTGATGTATTTGTGCCTCGAAAGCGAAATAAAGATATTATCTATCTATCTATGTAATGTAAATATAACTTTCTAATCCAGGGACAAATTACACATGGTCATTTGGCCCAAAACTAGGATTATCTGTATTATGGGAACCAAAGACTGATATACATATACATACAGATGTAATGCATCCAGACACAGAGCAAAAAATCTTAGATTATACACTATGGATACATACTTCGACACTCCTATTCGCGAGGATTCGCAGGACAACTACTTCGCTTTATGGCATCATTAACAATAATATGGCAATATTTTTAATAGGTATGCGAAAGTTTGTTAGTTCCCGTTTAAAGCCTTAACGCCTCAACGAGTCATGATGAAAAACATGCACGTAATTTGTGACTTGGAGAAGAAAAAGAACGTTACCATATCAGAACATGTTTTAACCACTACGTTATGGGCAATATTTACAATGGCAAAAAGTCTATTGTGCCGAGCATGTGAGGAAGCTGAGGAACTGCTGCTCACATCCTGCTGGAATGCAGAGGTTGCATCGTACAGGGTCCGCAACTCGGTGACTTCAGAAAGTTGTCAGCAACCCTGTTACTGGACTTCCTGGAAGAGTAGGGCTGGCAGTGACGCCGGCCTGTCACGCAAAATGGGCGCAATGGTCGCCTGGTTGCAGAAAATAGCACGTCCAACCTTATACTAGCTATAAGTCTATTAAAGGTATATGAGTGTGGCTCACACTCGCACTGTGTAAGAGAGGTTTCAAAAAGACTTCTTTAATTGTTTTTATATTTTATTTCTGTCTATTCTAATTTCGCATGTGATTCGACAGCAAGTATTCCATATTCGTATCTTCGCACAAGTTTTAATAAAATATGAAGCCCGTATTCCCGAATGATATGGAGTATGTACAGAGCGATTTCTTTTTCTCAGAATGTGTTATTCGCTTTGACTCAATTGTACAATTTTAATGTTGGGTGCTGGTTCTCAAACTTTTTTACTGCATGTAGTATAAGTTTATCTAGTATCTTTTGTTTAATATTTTACCTTTTTTATTGGAGAAAAACACATAATAATCGTCGGACTCCTAATTCTATCAAGCGTTTTTGGCTGCAATCGGAAATTTCAGATTGCTTAGTTTTATTAGTACATTCAGTCTGTTTGTAGAGGTTTCCAGGTCTGTGCCAGTCTCCTTTATGTATAAATACTTACAGGGTACCCATCAAAAAAGATAAATATTAAATGAAAAGATGGCCATCGTTGAGGCCAAAATGTTCTCGAATGGCGACCGCACACCGGAAGACGTAATGCAGGCAGGCCTCCCACTCGGTGGACCGATGACCTGGTGAAGTTCGCTGGAAGCCGCTAGCTGGATGCAGGCAGCGCAGGACCGGGCGTCGTGGAAAACTTTGGGGGACACCTTCGCTCAGCAGTAGACGTCTTTTAGCTATATGAGGATGATCTAAAAATACTGAAGGAAGATTACTGAACTTTCAATTATGTTTCTTTTTTCTATCAAACATTTTGAGAGCCTCTGTGTCAACGAAAGAAGAAGCAACAACGAATGGAGGGAGACACAATAATTACCTTCGTTTGATGTTTGAACTGTTTGTTTGTTTCCTTTTAAAATAAATATATATTTTATTACCTTTTAGATGTAATAAATGACATATGGGTAATTTGCCTTTCGTGGAATATCATTGTTGTCCCTTGTGGAAACATCGTAAGATCATTTTCGAGTATTTTTTATTCAATACGCACTTAGCGGAATTTCACATAAGTATATAATCTAACTGAAGTTTATTTATCAAGAGTATTAAGAGTTTACATTTACTCTGAACTGTGCACTATGTATCAACCTGCACTACACAGATAGAAGATATACAGGGTGTAACAGAAAGGTGTGATAATACTTCAAGGTTGGCTTTTACCCATCAAACTGAACAACTTTTGTTCTACAACTTGGTTCAAATCGCAAATTTTTTTTTGGACTTTTCATACAAATCGATCAGCTGGCGAAATTTCTTTGAGATTTCAACAAAGATGAAGAATAAAAGTTGTTCAGTTTAATGGGTAAAAGCCCACCTTGAAGTATTATCACACCTTTTCTGTTACATCCTGTATAGGTATAGAATTAGACGGAAATATTTACTAATTCTGAGTTTAATTCTATTGTAATCAGGTAAGAACGAGTATCAATAATTATTTTTTGTTAGCATGTGTTTTAAATGCTATTATTTATTTATTTATTCATACGGTAAGTGGTTGATGATTAGCAACCTTGACTACTGATCTGCGAGTTGTGGGTTCGATTCCCATCCAGGATCCACAATTTTGTGCTAAGCAGATTTATTTGCTCTGTATCTTAGTGTACTGTTATTTTTAACGGACTTCAAAAAAAGGAGGAGGTTCTCAATTCGTCGGAATCTTTTTTTTTATGTATGTTCACCGATTACTCGAAGACGCCTGAACCGATTTGGAAAATTCTTTTTTTGTTTAAAAGGGTATATTTCACAGGTGGTCCCATATATATTTTATCGAAATCGATTCAGCGGTTTTTGGAAAATCAACAAAAACATAGCAAAATTGGAGTTGTTGCGATTGAAGTCGGTTGTTTTTAACGTATTCAGCGTGGTCAATTATATTATCTCTAATAAATCAATACAGTTGTAACAAAATAAAATATTTATAGTAATTGTCAATAAATCGATCAATTGATTTGTAATATTTGTATGGAAAGTCTTTTTTGCTTCGATTGTATAGGTTCCTTCGGGAAAATTGTTCAGTTTCATGAGCAGAAACCATAGCTAATTTGGTCCGCGATTTCAATTTCACACTATACGGGGTGTAAGGGACAGGTTTCCGAAAACTTTAAGGGCTTGCTCAGTAGACGAAACTGAACAACTTTCCACAAGAATTTTTTTCAGGAAACGAAAAAAAATCGGCTTCTCCATACAAAATTATAAACTTGATTGGACAGTTTGTATGGAGAAGCCGATTTTTTATTTCGTTTCCTGAAAAAGTTTCTTGTGGAAAGTTGTTCAGTTTCGTCTACTGAGCAAGCAACTTAAAGTTTTCGGAAACCTGTCCCTTACGCCCTTTATAATGTCACCCTACATAGTTGTATACATTTATATGTAACTAGCTTTTGCACGCGACTTCGTGTGCGTAGACTACAGAATTGGGTGTAGAGAGAAATAAAATGTTAAGGCAATGCCATCTAGTAGCCATTCCTCCGGGAACCCTTAAGTTTTCCGGGATAAAAGTATCATGTGTTAGCCGAGTGCTTTGTCTATTTACCTATCAAATTTTATCCAAATCCGTTCAGTAGTTTCGGCATGACAGTGGCACAAACAGACAAACATCCATACTTTCGCATTTATAATATTAGTGAGATTGAAGGTGGTAAGGATAAAAATGTAAACATGACAAAAATACATACAATATATGACATAAACATGACGAAGCAAACAACCCTTTTTTCATCAGCAACTAATTTATTTAAAACAATCGCACACGAACACCGAATAAAAAAATTGGAACGAATGATATGACAATGCCAACTCATCATTTTAGCTACATTTCATATTAAGTATGATGAAAATCTGAACATACTGTGTATAATATGATACAGGGTGCGTCATAGAATAGTAATTTGTTACACATAATAGATATTATCTGTCGGTCACGCGTTCTGTGTTTTTAATTTAACTAATAGATTCAAATGTGGGGATTTTAGTTGAGTTTGTTATCAACCGACTTCAAAAAAAGGAGGAGGTTCTCAATTCGTCGGAATCTTTTTTTTTTTTTTTTTTTTATGTATGTTCACCGATTACTCGAAGGCGCCTGAACCGATTTCGAAAATTCTTTTTTTGTTTGAAAGGGTATACTTCACAGGTGGTCCCATATAAATTTTATCGAAATCGTTTCAGCGGTTTTTGAGAAAATCAACAAAAACATAGCAAAATTGGAGTTGTTGCGATTGAAGTCGGTTGTTTTTAACGTATTCAGCGTGGTCAATTATTAATTTGACTTTGGTTATAAACAGACCAGTTTAATTTACCAGTGACTTGTTAAAAATATCAGAAATTTATTGTAGGTTGCCATGGTATTAGGTCGTGTATTTCACCGACTTCAAAAAAGGAGGAGGTTCTCAATTCGACTGGATGTTTTTTTTTGTATGTTTGTTACGCGATTACTCCACCAATTATGAATCGATTTTGATGATTATTTTTTGTTTAGTAGGTAATACTTTAGAGGTGGTCCCATATAAATTTGGTCTAAACTAATTCAGCGCTTTTTGAAAAATCAACAAAAACAAAAAAAAATACATAGTGAGATTGTAGCTGTTACGATCGAAGTCGGTTTTTAACGTGTTCAGCCTTGTTGATTATTTGCATTAAGTTTTTTTTTTATCATACAGGCTACAGGGTGCATAGTCCACTCCCCTAACTTTAACAGGATGTTCTACTCTCAATCTCTTATCGTGTGGCACATTTAACCGTTCTATTTTTCAACCGACTTCAAAAAAAGGAGGAGGTTCTCAATTCGTCGGAATCTTTTTTTTTATGTATGTTCACCGATTACTCGAAGACGCCTGAACCGATTTCGAAAATTCTTTTTTTGTTTGAAAGGGTATACTTCACAGGTGGTCCCATATAAATTTTATCGAAATCGTTTCAGCGGTTTTTGAGAAAATCAACAAAAACATAGCAAAATTGGAGTTGTTGCGATTGAAGTCGGTTGTTTTTAACGTATTCAGCGTGGTCAATTATTAATTTGACTTTGGTTATAAACAGACCAGTTTAATTTACCAGTGACTTGTTAAAAATATCAGAAATTTATTGTAGGTTGCCACCATGGTATTAGGTCGTGTATTTTAACCGACTTCAAAAAAGGAGGAGGTTCTCAATTCGACTGGATGTTTTTTTTTGTATGTTTGTTACGCGATTACTCCGCCAATTATGAATCGATTTTGATGATTCTTTTTTGTTTAGTAGGTAATACTTCAGAGGTGGTCCCATATAAATTTGGTCTAAATTAATTCAGCGCTTTTTGAAAAATCAACAAAAACAAAAAAGGACATAGCGAAATTGTAGCTGTTACGATTGAAGTCGCTTTTTTAACGTGTTTAGCTTTGTTGATTATTTGCATTAAGTTTTTTTTTTATACAGGGTGCATAGTCCACTCCCCTAACTTTAACAGGATGTTCTACTCTCTGTCTTTTATCGTGTGGCACATTTAACCTTTCTATTTTTCAACCGACTTCAAAAAAAGGAGGAGGTTCTCAATTCGTCGGAATCTTTTTTTTTTATGTATGTTCACCGATTACTCGAAGACGCCTGAACCGATTTCGAAAATTCTTTTTTGTTTGAAAGGGTATACTTCACAAGTGGTCCCATATAAATTTTATCGAAATCGATTCAGCGATTTTTGAGAAAATCAACAAAAACATAGCAAAATTGGAGTTGTTGCGATTGAAGTCGGTTGTTTTTAACGTATTCAGCGTGGTCATTATCTATGTATTTATTTATGGTGCTCTAGTCCACCGTCTACTACGTCCCATCTTACCACCTACGCCTAGCTAAACTCCCTGCCCAACCATTTAAGTTTTGTGATTTTTTTTTTAACCAATATCTTCGATTTTTTCTCGATATTTGGCATACAATGTTCAGTAGACATATGTACTATAGATTATTTTTAACTTGAAATAAATATTGTATTTCAAAAATTATAATGAAACATTTTTAAGGTGTTCTGAAAGAATTTGAACTAAATTTTATCAGTTCATATACTGACTGAACTATGGGCAGAATGGAACAGGTAGGTTTCAGGTTTGGTTGATTTATTGTTTAGATGAGAAATCTCTAAAACAATTTAAAAATATAAATAAATTAAAAAAATGGTAATTAAAAATAAAACACTCTTTTTCTTCTATATATACATTTATCCAAAATCAAATAACCACGATGTCACATTTCTAACTGTCACACCACACGCGAGCATTATATCGTTTCGGTCGATCGTTAACAACCTATTTCGTCCCCACTGCTAGGGCCCCGTCTCTTCCAATAGTTTGAAAAGATTAAGGCCATACTCCACACACGGGTGGCAAATCTGGATTGATAGAAGTTGTGGGGCTGGTGGCCAACCCGAACTTTTCAAGCTCTAAGGGCTCCAACATGGCACATGGCTTAATTTCAGCCAGCTGCTTCAGTGATAGCAGCTGGCACCTACGGCTTAACGTGCCTTGGGAAGGATAGAATCGGACGAGATAAAGAGACGAGTTGGACAATAGAACAGGCTGTATGATTAGTAGTACATTGAAACCTGGATAACTGGAACATCAAGGGACCTGCAAAGTCTCACTTAAATCCATCCCACTTACCCAGGTCTCAGGTATCCAGGTATAAATAAATATCTGTCTCATTTGCACAGGGTTCCATTAATAGAGGTCATAGAGGTTATTTCAGTTATAGAGGTGGGATTATTAAATAAAATAGACAAGAAAGTCACAGTTAGAGAGGTAATCAATTGATGTTATCTCAGTTAGAGAGGTTACTACCTATAAAGTTGAAAGAAATAATTTAGTAAAAGTATTTTTTAAAGTGTAGTCTCAGTAAAAGAGGTAAAATACATTCGCTGTCCCAATTATAGAAGTAATTATGGCGATAAAATCGAAAGAGCTAATCCCA
Source organism: Coleophora deauratella (assembly GCA_958295455.1). Lineage (NCBI taxonomy): Eukaryota > Metazoa > Arthropoda > Insecta > Lepidoptera > Coleophoridae > Coleophora > Coleophora deauratella. The sequence continues at coordinate 1,773,525 of OY282409.1, read as the reverse complement.
AATACAGAGGCTTGTTTTGTCCCACTAACAGAGGTAATTCAGTGCAAATGTGTCGGGACCTCAGCACGAGTTCCAACTGTGGAGGTTTCTCACTTATCCAGTTCCCACTTAACCAAGTTTTACTGTACTTACTTATGGTATGGACGCTCCCAGCCCGTCTCTAAAGATAACGGGTAAGATCAGGTGACATAGATACACGCCCCAATTTTATGTAGCGATATTTGTATGGAGTATCCAGGGTGTGACTAAAGCCTTAACAGCGTGGCAGGCAACCGAGGTCAGGGCGAAGATCAGAAGGTAGACCAGCTGCCCCAACGAGACAACTGGCGTGCACAAGAAGAAGCCTACTCCCAGTAGTGGGCTAATGTGGGCTGATTAGATAGATATCCATAAAGGTATATACATTAGCACTCTAAAGGCAAGAAGTTGGAAATCAATGTTTTTTTGATTATAAAAAAAACATTTATTTCAGACAACTTCAGTCCATATTTTGTTTGTAACAATATTTGCTTATAAACTATGTTAGTAGGCATTGCACAAGAATAGAACATAATTTTAATTAATAAATAAAGCTTAAATTTAGAATTTGGAATTTCAAAATTGATTAAAAACATAATAATTATTTGACAAACATTTAATAATAATAAAATGAAAAGTAATAAAAGACTTACTATCCCACCTGGCAAGCTCACCGCTCTGCAAGAACATGCAGTTCGGTAAACCTGCCAAGTAGCACGGAGTCCACTCTATCACCAATCATCTTATGCCAAAGCTGTTAGAAAAACCTAACATTAAGTAATACTACATTTTATAACAACCTGTGTATTACTAATGTTACGTCCATATGCACCGTGAGTGTTATAAATTATAGTATATGAGTCTTCCAAAAGTTTACTTCAGAAATTTCATTACACCTCCCAAGTTGGTCTCGTTAATCCCAATTCCAAACACTTCAGGTACCCCGAGGTACCGCAGAGTACCTTGAAGCACCTCAACCCTTGATGTGGATTGATTAGACAGAAATTGAGCAAATCAAACATCACCCAAGCCCTTGTGTTAGCCCCTTTTGCTGTCCAAAACTTATACCTTTACTTTAAAGTGGTAGGGTGACCATAAGTAGTCTAATTATTAGGAAAGTGTGAAAAGTCCTTTCTTGATATATAGAAATGGGAAATTCGTCATCTTCCTCAAAATAATTTAAATACTGATTGAGACTTTAAAGCCGAGTGAGTACTGTAGAGACTTGATAGGCTAGGTATTAGACCTTTCTAGGGTTAGGCGAGAAATAAATACGAAGTAAGTTTAAATATTTCGGATTAGAACAAAAAACAATGTTTGTCAGTTCAGTTTAAGTTGGTACCTCGCCCCTTGTACACATCGTCATGAAAAACACTTAGAATAAAAACATTTAAAAATATCAAAGTATTTTGTAATTAAGTGCCACGATCCCTACAGTACCTATAAAATATGACAATATTATAATCTGACCACATACTGACAATAAATAAGGTAGATGACTGCTAGTCATTGCAGTTGCTTTTTTATAAAATATTAAATTGACATTATGTTCTTAAAAATGTTTGTGCAATTGGGGATGTGATGTAATCATTAAATAATTCGTTTACACACTACGATTTTCTTCAATATACCTAAATTAAAATACACAAAGCAAGTACAATTCAATTCAACAACATTTCTTAACTATTTAATGAAAAAGGTTAACAATTTATTTTTGATGGAGTTTCCGGATTAAAAAGGCGTTCAAAACGAGAATCTAAGGATTTGTTTGAAAAATAAATGTTATGTAAGATATAGTCACCCTACCAGTAAGATTCCAGCCGTCCAAGTGTTGCATGTTTGCCCATCAAGTTACTGACCTGTATTGACTCAACTGATTTGCAGAACTTAACAGTTAAGTAGTTCAACAGTTATTAGCGAACAAACACACAAACTGAATGTTTGTTGAGGTGCTCTTATGTGGTCGAGAACTCTAGGAATGTGGTTAATGTTAGGTAGGTATTAATTAGCGAAGAGGTAGGTAGGTGGTATTTAGTGCCCAAATTAATCTTAATATATATTTTTTTTTTTATGGCAGAGGTGACAAACGAGCAGACGGATCACCTGATGGTAAGCGATTACTGCCGCCCATAGACACCCGCATCACCAGAGGAGTCACAAGTGCGTTGCCGGCCTTTGATTTGGGAGTACGCTCTTTTCTTGAAGGTTTGAATGTCGTATCGGTCCGGAAATACCGCAGGCGACAATTCATTCCACAGTTTGGTTGTGCGAGGCAGAAAGTTTCTAGTGAAACGCACAGTTGTGGACTGCCAACCATCTATGTGATGGGGATGAATATGTTGTCGCATATAATAAAAATATGAATAAAATGACAGCTAAAATTAGCTGTGCCGGCTGCTGATACTAGACTTGAAATGCCTGTACCCCTGCAGCGGGGACGATATGTGTTGTTTACTAAACTTTATTAGGTACTGATATTGTACATAAAACAAAATAACTTTTTTCTCCTAATATAATTTCGATGAAATATAAAAAAATCGTAACATTTACCTGACACCCTGTTTAAAAAATAATCACACACAAAATAATAAATTTAATTATTAATCACCCTGATGGCATAACATTAATAAATCGGCTTCAGTCATACAAACTGACTGTTCCACGGCTATAGTGATCATTAAAAAAAACTATAAGGACGGGCCGACACATAATTCGATGGATACGCCCAAATTTTCCATCAAACTTATGATTGTGCGCAAGTTATGAGCGACAGCGGCGGGTGCAAAGATGGTTCTAATAGTCTGGATATAGTTAAAACTTCTTTAAAAAAAGTACGTTTATTCAAAGTAGGTAGCACTGCATACTTTTCGAAGGTCATATTTTAATCTACCTAATACGACGTTCCTACCACTTGGATCTTGTATACCCAACGTTTAGGGAACTGTTTGCGGAGGGAGAAGAAACTCCCCCCAACACATTTTTTGAAATATGTCTTACAGGTTAATACATAATTCGGGTAAACAATCCCAGTTATAGCGAATTTTGTTGCATACTATTATAAAGGAATATGAAAGGATCAACAGAAAACATTAATAAAACACTAAATAAAAATAGGAGTAAAATTGAACTGAAAATTTGTCTGAAAATAAAAAAATATATATTTTTTTTATATTATAGGTGGCAAATGAGCAGACGGATCACCTGATGGAATACAAAAGCTTTCCCATTGAGACTACAAACAAAAGCTTAGGACAGTGTTCCACTGGCAATAAGTAAGTATGTATATTGATGATCAATTCAAACCTGCAGAAGGAGATACGTTCTACATATAGTAGACAGTTGTGACAGCTGTCAGTAATGACTGAAATTGTAGGGAAACTGTTGTCAGTAGAACTTTTCCCTGAAAAGCAAAGGCTTCTAGAATAACCACAGCAGGACAGATAGAAAGCTGTCAACTGTCAAATTATCGACCTCTGTCTTTAAAGCGAAAGTCGACAATTGTTTTCGTAAGGCAATTTTTGCTCTTGGCATCAGATTTGTATGGAAAAATGTGATTGTAGTCTTAAAACCTAAATTCCCAAGTAGATGTAATGGACTTATTTATATCGGTTTTTTTATGTGATAGGTGGCATACGAGCAGACGGATCACCTGATGATAAGTAATTACCGCCGCCCATAGACACCCGCAACATCAGAGGAGTCACAAGTGCATTGCCGGTCTTTGATATGGGAGTACGCTCTTTTCTTGAAGGTTGTTTCTGAAACTTCTAAACGTTCTGAAAAAGTTACCTAGTTTTGCATATTAAATCGAATGAACTTAGCAAACCAGTATTCAATTGCTAAAAAAATGCTTTGCCTTCCCATAAAAAGTTCACGAATCAGATGAACTTTTGTTTTTTTTTTGAAAAAATGCGTTCAGTTTTGAGGGTAAAAGTACTATTGAATATACATATTTTAGATATATCAGAATAATTCTAAAAGTAGAGAGGTCCAAACTCCGCTAATTTCTCTACACATGCACCCCCGCCCAACCCATCGCATGCTACCGCTCCCATATTCCGTACCACGATATGCAAATATGTGACATAAAGCTAATATTTCGTGATAGCAGCTTAGTAATTAATAAAATACGTTTTCTCCTCGCTATTAGTTGGGTGTGATTGCTACATTTGATTTATTATTTGTCCCATATTAGTGTGTGTTTGCCTTTGTTTTTACTTTTTGGCCTAAATTTGATGGGTGGTGATTAGGGTGTGTTTTGTTAATATGGAAAGGGTTTGACATTACACAGTGTGCTAAAAATAATTAGAAATAAGTCCACAAGGTGAAACTTGCGGGAAGCCGCTGGATGCGAGCAGCGCATGACCGGTCAGAGTGGAAATCCTTGGGGAAGGCCATTGTCCAGCATTGGACGTCTTTCGGCTAGTGATGATAAAGTCCGCCTGTGCTACATGTCTACTCAGTTACGGAAAAACCAACAGGAAGACTTCACGGATTCATTTCAATTTGAAAACCGTATCTATGTAAATAACTTTACGTTATTGCACAGCCTAAAACACTGAATCGATTGAAGCTTAAGAGGTGTCTCTATTTTCAGGTTTTTTTAAGGTGACGTTTCGATCCACTGCACTACTATTAATTATAAGAAGATACCAAAAATACAATACATAAATAAGAAAATAAAATAAAAGGTATATCTAAGGTGTGAATATTGATGTTGTCTTTTTGCTTTGGTTGGTTTTAAGTTTGGTGAGCAAGTGTCATTTAGTATAATTTATCATAGAATATTCTACTTGTATATATTCTAGTAAAGTTATTGAAAATGTCTATTCTGGTTTGCAACTTGTCCAATATGTAGAGGACAGAACTCAGAGTCAACATTGATACAAACAGTACGATACGAGTTGTTGCCCCGCTTGTTACATACTCCCACACTGTAATATATACAGGGTGTGCTTGTGAATAACGTGACTAAAAGATTATGGCTGATGAAGTGACCCTATATCGACCCATTTTTTAACTGACTGGCGAAATAATACGATAATTGAATTTGTAAAATAGTCCCATCTGATTTAAAAACAAAAACATTAAATTATTGCAAATTCGGTGTAGTCATAGGAGATATTTTTTTCACTTTTTAGTATTATACACCAAAGTTATTTGTGATTATAAGCAGTATAAGTTATTATGGGTGAAGAGGTAGGCGCTCTTATTGCTATAAGAAATGTTTTCCAGACAATTTAGGTGGTTGTTACAATTTAATAGAATACAAGAAAACTTTATTTATGGCATGAAGAACGTTATAACAATACCATTAGAGAAAAGAAAACATAAACTATTTAATTGCTATGCTGTTAACTGGTGCTGCGTCAACCACTTCCTACCAAGAAAGGGTCTCCACTAAGCATAGTGCCGCTTTACTTGGCAACGCACTTGTGACTCATCTGGTGTTGCGGGTGTCTATGGGCGGCGGTAATCGCTTACCATCAGGTGATCCGTCTACTCGTTTGCCGCCTCTGCCATAAAAAAAAAAAAAAAAATGATAGTAAAACGTCGCTAGTTTTCTGTGAAGCCCGCAGAAAACGGAACAGACAGAACAATAAAACTTTTTCAGTTTATGAGCAAACCCTCAGTAAACGAGTCCTACACCTATTTAATTTATACACCCTGTATGTATATCATAAAGCTATCATAAGTCACGAGTACAATGCGGTCCCGAACTTTGGATATCGACGAACCATTGCGAAACGCAAATACTCGTAGGTCCCAAAACTTGGAATTAATTTGTCAAGTCCTGAAGACAATAACTACATACTTACCTAATTCATATAACTGTGGCGACATCTGTTGGATATACATAAATAATTATTGCGAATGTATGCAATTCTTATGGTGAATGAACTAGGTAAATTAGTGATTTAACTACCAAACGGCTTGGGATTATATTCACTTATCTGTAGGTTCTGAAAATTTGAATGATTTGTCAAGTCCTGAAGAAAATAACTATCTTACTACATAATTCATATATCTAACTGTGACGAGATCTGTTGGATAAACATATAATGATTGCGAATGCAATTCATACGGTGAATGAACTAGGTTTTGTGCTTTAGGAACTTTTTAGGGTTCCGTAGCCACATGGCAAAAAACGGAACCCTTATGGATTCTTCATGTCTGTCTGTCTGTCTGTCCGTCCGTATGTCACAGCCACTTTTTTCCGAAACTATAAGAACTATACTATTGAAACTTGGTAAGTAGATGTATTCTGTGAACCGCATTAAGATTTTCACACAAAAATAAAAATAAGCAATAAATTTTGGGGGTTCCCCATACTTAGAACTGAAACTCAAAAATGTTTTTTTCATCAAACTCATACGTGTCTATGGATAGGTCTTCAAAAGTGATGTTGAGGTTTCTAATATATTTTTTTTCTAAACTGAAAATTTTTTAACTTTTCCAAAGTGGTAAAATGTGTGTCACTTCTAAACATGTGTGTCCCTGTAACTTCTAAAATAAGAGAATGGTAAAACTAAAAAAAATATATGATGTACATTACCATGCATACTTCCACCGAAAATTGGTTTGAACGAGATCTAGTAAGTAGTTTTTTTTAATACGTCATAAATCGTAAACCGCAATTTACCTACAACGAACTACAAGAACTTTTATATTATGTTACTTGCTGCTACGGAACACTTCAAGGGCGAGTCCGACTCGCACTTGGCCGCTTTTTTTTATCCACAATTATTGGTAAATCCTTTACTGGAATTATCTCCATCCGATGGTAAATAATGATGATGGCGCAAGATGACAGCTATCATATCTTCATGCCAGATCACATCAATGCTTTTAACATTGACATTTGGCGGTAAGTTTTAGATAAAATTTTGGTAGCTAGCCAGGCGGGCTCAGAAAATGCCCTACCATCAATCAACCCGACTCCCACAAAGATGAACCCAGTCGGGGATCAAACCCGTGACCACCTGTTGTGAATCGAGCGGACTAGTCACTAGGTTACGGAGGTGGTTAGAAACTGGAAATCTCTTCTATCATGTGGTACAATTGTTCGTGCCAGAGGAGTAGAGAGCGGCGCGGCGTGAAAGTGGTCTTGTTACGTTAGTTGGAATTACGCAAGTATTATAAAATAGTTTTTCAGTTCCAATAGTTTCATTTTTTATTTTTTTTATTCAAAATTTAGGAGCGTTTCAGATGATTTTGTTCTACCTTATTTCAACGACCATGACATTAAAATCATCTTATATATCGAAAGTATTGTAGATATTATAACTATGACGGTATATGCACGTGCATATAAGGGTGTTCTAAAAGTCTGTTACACAAAATATTTTTTTTAGCATTTCAGTACAATAAAGAAACTCAACAATCACACGACACATTAATTAGCCAACAGATGTTGCTACAACACAGCTCGACGTGACAATTAAAGCAGAAGTGCTCTTCGTGTCACTAATTGAGCGAGTGAATGTCACTTTTCGAGTATATTTCACTCACTAGTTTCCATTATGACTCGTTAGGCTATTCTCACAGCTTTAGTTTCAAAATGACGGATTTGCAAAATGTTGAAAATCATCCCAACAATTATTTAACTGGTCTAAGGTAAGCGTTTGTATATAGAATTCACGTTGAAGATATGTTTTGAATCAGTGGGCAATAATTCGGGTATTGCAGACATCTACAATACTATGTTTTATGACAATAGCTGTTTAGACAACCTTTGACTCTTTGACTTTACTGTTTTACTGGCGGTAAGACTTTTTGTGCAAAGTCTAGCTGTATACCTGTAAACTTCGCTTTAATACCTGCCGGTATTCTGGATGGTAGAGCGAAATAACCAGCGTTATCAGTTGCCTAAGATCATAGTTATCACAGTCATCTTAATTTTGTTCGTTCGCTAAGGTATTGATAATTGTATCTTATTGGTCTTCTTCTTATCGCGTGGCACAATTTATCCATGTTAACACAAATAATGACGGTTGTTGTCTGGTGTTACACTAAGCATTACCCGCGGTCACGTGTAAGGTATTTAGATTTACACCTACCAAATCTAGTAACCAGATGCGCAGGTTTCCTCACGATATATATTTTCCTTTCTATCTATCTATCAGCCGAAAGACGTCCACTGCTGGACAAAGGCCTCCCCCAAGGATTTCCACACCGACCGGTCCTGTGCGGCTCGCATCCAGCGGCTTCCTGCAACCTTTACCAGATAATATTTTCCTTTACGTTAAAGCAATCAGTATAAATCTGCACGTAAATTTCAAAAAACCCATCGATACATTGCATTGGTCTGCTCAAATCCTTTTGAACCTGAGAGAGAACCTCCTCTGGTTAGGAGGTCGAAGTGACTACCACGAATCCACCGACGACGTTACTTTTAATGACGTGGTGTTGTTAACAACCCATATCATCCCCACTACAGGGGCACGGGTCTCTTCCCATAGCCCGGGAAGGTTCGGCCATATTCCACACACACAGGGGCTAAATTCGGATTGGTGGTGGTTGAGGGGCTAGTAGTAAAACCTGGTGACGTTTACTGAAACAAGTAATAAAATTGTCGTCATTTTGCAAATTAGTCATTCTGAGTCATAGTTGACAAGCATTGTACAAATATCCTTGTTATGTAAAATTGTGACTATTTTCATTTGAATACAGAATATTTAAATATTACAAAAAAAATACCTTTTCAGGATGCAAGAGGCCTTTTTATTCTCGTACTCTTTTTTAACCTTAAAATGTTTTCACTGTACATATTAAATTGTATTTTTATAGGGCTCTTTGGCTGCATAGTTTTGTCAAGTTTTCAAATTAAATAGTTAAGAATATTATTATTATTATTTCAATCAATAAAAAGTACAACATCTATTCATTTCATTGCGCGATTTTAGCTTCTTTACTAACTCAATTATTTCTCAAGCTCATCTCAACCTGTAAAACGGGCTTTCCTCCAAGATTTTCGCCTAAAGTACGGGACTCTTCAAGAAGGGACTGAAAAGGTTTCCGAAGGATTGGCAATGCTATTGATAACGACTCTAACATTGCACAGCACAATGCCTATGCTTATAGGCGGCGGTAATCACTTCCCATAAGCACCCGTCACCCTTTTTTCATCTATAACAATAAATAAAAACAAATCCCGCACAAATTCAAAAGCTATAGACTGATTATGATTAAGCAGAAAACCCCGAAATCTCTGAGGAGCTTAATAAAATAATAGGAATACTTATAAATATTCAGAAAACCGACTTAAAACCTTTTGCCCGCTGACGGATTCGTTTTTACTTATTCCACAGAAAATCTGCTTAAAATCCGTATTAAAAGAATCACTCGGCATTTATTTCAGACGCGGTGCAAGTCATAAAAGTTCAACTTCTTTTGTTTTGAAAAAATAAAACGCCAAAAAGTCTGTTATAGAGAAGTTTATTTAATTTGCATTAATTGATGCAATTAATTGCTTTTTTAACGTTTCACCTAAGTTGAAATTAATTTAATTAAGGGCCAGTTAATATTTTTTTAAGGGCCAGTGTTGAGATTGTAAACCAAATGGCAACTGTCTATGGTCTTACGTAGTTTCGATATGACATTTCGTGCAGTTCGTCTCACTAAATAAATCGTTGGGGTTGGTTGCCGGGACTTGTACCGAGCACACGTCTGCTGAGTTAATTTTGTAATTATTTCCGTTTTAGAGTAGTCTCAACGTTATTTTTGTGATGGGGAAATAGCTGTGATTCAGATTCAGTGATAAGCGGTCATAAGAAGAGGATTAACTCGGGAGACAGCTCCGTTTTCCGAGTTCCAACAACAAACCACCACGTGGAGCGTCTTTAATTGCCCATCACCCTTAGAGCCGCGTCTTTCACTTGACATTGGCGTTTCGCCATTTTTTTTATTGAAGATTCTCCCATTTTTCACTTGACATTGGCTAAATCACGCTCGTTATGAGATGTGGAATGCCGAATAGAAAAATAGACATAAATCGTTGAAAATTCAAGAAATTTTCTGTTTTTCGCCCCCAAACCATCAGAATTCTAAAAGGTGTCATAAATTAAATAGCACAATAACTGACTGACTGACTGACTGCGTCGGTGGCTCAGCGCAGCGGTTAGTGCTGATCCGAGAGTCGTGGGTTCGAGCCCTACCCAGGGCAAACATTCCTGTGATGGGCAGAAATATTTACGCTGTGTCTGGGTGTATTATATCTATATTATACAGGGTGTAACAAAATTGGTGTAGGACCCGTTAACTGGGGATTCTACTCATCGTACTGAACAACTTCTGTTCTACGACTTTGCTGAAATCGCAAAAAACATTTTGGACTCTCCATTTAAATTGATCATCTGTTTGCTATTTTGCGATTTGAGCAAAGTCGTAGAAGAAAAGTTGTTCAGTAAGATGAGTAGAATCCCCAGTTAACGGGTCCTACACCAATTTTGTTACACCTGTATGTATTTAAACGTATAAGTGTATATCAGTCTCTGGTTCCCCTCAATACAGGGAATCCTAGTTCAGGTCCAGATGACCGTGTGTGATTTGACCCGAATATTTATTTTTATTTTTAATGGTACAGACAGAGTAGCTAAAACAACTTTATAGACTTTACATTGTTTTAATCACCAGAATGACACATTTGAATGCAGCCTTTTTTTTAATACCGCTCTCGTTTCCAGTCTTAACCCCTCCACCGCTGTCGCCAGTTCCTTATCTCAACTGAATGGTCGCGATTCTTGGCGGTTACCCTTTGGATGTCGTTCCGAATGATTTTAAATGTAAAAATTATTCAAATTCGACGGATAAGGAGGCATGGCCCAATAGGTGACAGCCCAGCATTGAGGAGTTTCAGTCATAAACTCGGCTCTGTATTTGAGTTTTGTATTTCGAAATAAAGTTTGGAGATGAGATTATTTTTGGTTTTATGGGTGAGTCTAAATTAAAGGTAAGGAAGGGATCTTGAGGTTAAGGTATTGAACTTTATCGGATTTTATGATGTCCACAGTTGTTTCAAAACTTCTCGCCTTCCAATTTTTTCAGAAATGTTGAGTGCACTTTGTGTTGGATAGAAAAGGATTGAGGATTCAATAGAATGTGTAAATAATCTATGTACAAAAAAAATACTAAATAAAAAACTAAAAAATAATGTTTGGAATTATGTCGAGTTAAATTGCTATAAGATTTACGATAACTTAATACAATTCATTCTAGAAATTTAAAAAAAAACTTTGGGCTGCCTATAAAAATGCCTAATTAGATGACTTATTTGCAGATAGATATCTAAAGACATGTTCCTATTTTTGTTATCAGATTGGTTTTATGAGAAGTTGTTCAGATTTGTCAGTTAAGCGCATCCTTTACTGCAGAACATTTTTGCAAATAACAACATTATAGAGGTTATATACCTGTAAAATATTATGACTAACAAATATTACTCCTATACATAACCATATACTGAAAATCATCTGCAAGCTGCAACCCCATCATAATCCGGACCTAATCAACGCTCTCCAAAACTGTTTAGTGCCGAGCAGAATAAGCGATGAACGACTGCGGTGCGGGTGCGCCGCTGAAAACCTTTTAATATCAAATGAGTCGAAAATTGGGATGTGTCAAACGACATTATTAGGACACTGGGCGGAGCTGAGTGGTGTGACATGTATCGTTTTGGTGTGACTTTTAGCATAGTACCAATAGGCTATTGTTATTATTTGCCTGACTCGGTGGCTCAGTGGTTAGTGGTCCTGACTACTGATCCGAGAGTCGTGGGTTTGATCCCCACCCAGGGCAAACATTTATGTGATGAGCAGATTTGTTTGCTCTGTATCTGGGTGTATTATATCTATCTATATATGTTAGTATTTAAAAGTATATGTGTATGTATATCAGTCTCTGGTTCCCAAGATACAGGGAATCCTGGTTTGGGGCCAGATGAGCGTCTTGGATATTATTATTATCATCATATATATAGGCTGTAAAAAGACGACTGCCGTAAGCTTTTATAGGATTTTTTATTCAGGAAACTGAACAACTTTTTATATGCCATAAGTTATACACTGAAAAAGTTTCCTAAACTAATTTGTACCTAAGTTGTCGAAGAAAAGTGGTATTGAAATGAAAACGATTTTTTTAAATTAAAATAGATAGCACACTTTTCGAGGATCATTATTTTTTCTTCCTACTACGAGGTTCCTACCGTAACTCGTAGATCCGCCGTTTCAGGACTTGTGACTCTCTGGTGTTGCAGGTGTCTATGCGCGGCGGTAATCTCTTATCACCAGGGGATCCGTCTGCTCGTTTGCCCCCTGTCCCATAAAAAAAGAAAAAGAATTGCGGAGTGACAAGAAACGACGGACCCAAAGAAACTCTTTCCAACACATTATTATCAGCTCTTAATGTATACCTATGGAATCGGTACAACCGCGGCGTTAACCTGAATAATTATCGCGCCGTACATACGCGTCACTAATCACATATTATAGTGATGGGATGAGTTTTGACGGCGACTGTACATCGTTCAATGAAATTTTAATATATTGCTTAGCTTTCAACAATCGCCTTAAATTGGCCCCTTAGTTGCGTCTAAATTAACGAAAATATTAAAAAAACGGCCAAGTGCGAGTCGGACTCGCGCACCGAGGGTTCCGTATAAATTCATAATCACACTTGTCTTGAACTCTATATTTTTTATATTTGAGTTGATTGAATGAAAGGTAATTTGCGGTTTACGATTTATGACGTATTAAAAAAAACTACTTACTAGATCTCGTTCAAACTAATTTTCGGTGGAAGTTTGCATGGTAATGTACATCATATATTTTTTCTAGTTTTATTATTCTCTTATTTTAGATACGGGGGGGGGGGGGACGACGACACACATTTTACTACTTTGGAAGTGTCTTTCGCGCAAACTATTCGGTTTAAAAAAAAATGATATTAGAAACCTCAATATCATTTTTGAAGACCTATCCATAGATATCCCACACGTATAGGTTTGATGAAAAAAAAATTTTGAGTTTCAGTTCTAAGTATGGGGAGCCCCCAAAATGTATTGTTTTTTTTTCTATTTTTGTGTGAAAATCTTAATGCGGTTCACAGAATACATCTACTTACCAAGTTTCAACAGTATAGTTCTTATAGTTTCGGGAAAAAGTGGCTGTGGCATACGGACGGACAGACAGACAGACAGACAGACAGACAGTCATGACGAATCCATAAGGGTTCCGTTTTTTGCCATTTGGCTACGGAACCCTAAAAAGCAACTTAGGATATTAACAATCTATTGTGTTCCCACAGATTGGTCATATTTCTGTTTCTATATCTCGGAAAGGTTAAAAGTTTAGGTTATACAATATACATATATCAAGTCATGGTTATACTCAATACACTTACACGGGGACCATGACTTGATTGATGATTAAAATAATGGAATAGTTTCGATACTTACTTGTGCGGTGTATAAAAATAATGGAATAGTTTCGATACTTACTTGTGCGGTGTATAAAAATTAAAGAATGTGGCCCATTGAAACGTGATTTCCTCACGTTTTTAGATTTTTCTCTTTAAAAAAAAATATCATACAAATTTTAAACTTTATTATGTAATTACAATTAGTGCAAACTTTGAACTACCTAAAACAAAAACAAAAAAAAACTGGTCAAGTTTGAGTCACACTTGCGCTTCCGATCCGAAACTCCACCTGGCTAGCTACCACCAATTAATTTTTCGAAGACTTGCCGCCAACATCAATGTTAATAGCATTCTGCCGTGTCATACGAATCTGTACTATCTCAAAAAAGGGCAATCTGAGATAATGAGGTTTAAAGTTTTAAAGATATTTTATTATGTAGAAAATGAACTACATGGTGTATTGAAATGATTTAAATCACAAAAGTTTCCAAAAATCGAGTACAACAAGAGGTCTCAATTATTTTTTTGAAAATGTTCGTATTTTTCACTTAAATCCAAAAAAACAGTTAGGCGTGACAACAGTTTCATACAAACGTTGTCACGCGATAAGTTCTAACTATAGTTATAACAGTTAGGCTTGACATCGATCTCTAATATAAATTCTATTTTTTGAGTTTAAAGTTGCTTTTAGGCAGGCTGGTCATATTATAATTGCTTAAATAAAATATTTTTAAAATATTAAAACATATGTATATTTAGGTACCTATATTTTTGCAAAAAAATATCGATAAAAACAGCAAAACTGGAGTCGCAAAATGACCACTTCCCAAAATACCAGTTTGCAAGATGAAAATATCGTATAATATTTATAATTAGGCTAGTCATTTCTGTTTTTCTGAGGTTAGTTACAGTTTTTTTTTTCAATACTAACATAAAAATTATATCTAGGTATAATTTTACAACAATATGTATGAACAGATTAATTCCCGAAATTCTAGTTTGCTAGATTAAAATATTTACATAGAACCGGAAAATGTATCTTACGATGAATTAACAAATGCAATTAACAAAGTTTTAAATTGCTCCTCTCTCTCAATTTCATACAGGTTAGGCCGCTGCGGCACGAAACTTAAAGAGTGCATTTCAATCCACCGGTGGATCCAGTAAGGGGAACCAAGTGGATCGAGGGGAGCGGAAATATTTTCAAACGCAAAGTTGCATAATACCGAATTAAAAATGCAGGAGCTTGCCTTGACAGCAACTAAATTACCTGTTTATAATAGATTCATAGATAGATAGATAGATAATAGTTTATAATAGAGTAATGAGTAATGATTTAACTTAAAGGTTACTACTGATACTGATCTTTGCCTAGATGAACAGGTAAAGCATCAAGCCGCTTTAATAATCTATGAAACCCTATGTAGTCCCAATAAGGACTCAGTAAACAATTTTCACGCCTGAAAAATCTTAAAATCGAAAAGCCACAGGGTTGAGTCACTTTAAAAGCTGCTAAATTTCAAGACAGTTGAAATTTAGCAACACATCTTTGAAGTTTAGAGGTTCCTGTTGATAGTGACCTACACGTGGATGAATAGGCACAGCGTCAAAACACTTTGAAAGCCGCTGAATCGCCTGCTCAGGCTCAGTAAATACTAGGTGAAGGGGTTTTACACCCAACACATCTTAGGAGCATAAAGACTCCTGTCGATCTCAGATCATCTCAGATTGGATGAATAGGTACAGTTTCAAGACACTTTAAGAGCCGTTGAATCATTTACTCAGACTCGGCAAGAACTGAGTGATCAGGTTCCATACCACGCATATGTATGAAACTTAGAGGGTCCTGAAAATATTGATCTCTACTTGGGTGATTTATCAAAGTGGCAAGCCCTTTTGAAAGTCAGTGTATCACCTGATAAGTTACACTCATATTCGACAGACACATCTTTACTTCGTTTTTTCCTTCTGTTTGAATAGTCACAGCGTCAAAACACTTCAAAACATTAGTACAGTAACATTAGTAGACTTCAACATCAGATCTTGAAAACTTCATTATAAATCGAGACACGACCTTATCGCTGATTACCTTGTAATTGGTGGATTTCAAGATCTGATGTTGAAGTCTGAAATCTGGAGAAGTTTCACGGAAATAGCTCCTACGATATTTAGAAAAATATCGAGTTCAAGAAATATTATTTACAACAATGGGTATGGAGCTCATATAAAATAATATTTCATATATTATGTCAATGTGTATGTCCGACTGAAACGTACAACCTTATATTACTAAACTGTCTAGGTATGTTATAAATCCAAGGAAACAGTACAATATTTATCAAAATATTAAGAGATTTCCTTGGATTGCTCATACTACATATCAACTGATCCGCCAATATTCTATTTGAAGCCCAAACATTTTTTAACAAATTGAGTATAGGTCCCTCAGAGAAAGTTATTGAGTTTTATGAGTAGTCCTGTGACATTTTTTCAGGTATTTTACAATGTATGGTATGTTTTAGGTATGTGTTCCTCCATAGCATTACTGAACCCTTAAAAATACCTAGGTATCTACGTTGTAACTCTATTTGTGCAATCTTATTTTTGCTTATTATTAGAGATGGGCCGACTATGGTATTTGCCGACTAGCCGACTAGCCGACTAATCGGTTTTGAAACTGCCGACTAGTCGGCCGACTAGTCGGCACTGCCGATCATTCTAATACTCGTATTTCGGAGGTCTTCGGGTTACTTCGTCGCTACTCGGGTCGCTCGCGCATGCGCACGAGCCGTAATGCGGCCTAGCTGTGCACGTTCTGACAAGTTTTGTTTACTTGCTATTTTCGATAGTCCGTTTTGTGTTTGTTGTGCCGGTTTATTTAAGTTAAATAAAAAAGTACTGAGTGTGTTATCACAAAATGTCGAAAAAGAAATCGCGAGTGTGGACATTCTTCGAAGATGTTGAAGGTGAACCGACAAAAGTTAAATGTAACCAGTGCCAGGGAATTATTTCGCGCGGCGGTCAAGGCAGGAAAGCTAATACAACAAGTATGACAAATCACATAAAATATAAGCACAACGAGTTGATGCCTCAATTGGCAGGTTCTATTAAAAGTAGTTCCAACGAGTCCCATTCGTCTTCATCTGCTCAATCGCAACCTGAGCCCTTGTCACCAACCCCAAGTCCATCAGTTCCAACGGAAAGTGCGGTACATAAACAACAAAGTATACAAGAAAGTTTATGCGTCCAGTGGCCACTTCAAGACTCCCGGTCGAAGGAAATAAGTGTTGCGATAGGGGAGATGATAGCTTTAGATAATCAACCCTTGTCTATCGTTGAAAATATTGGTTTTATCAGTCTAATGAAAAAGCTGAAACCGAAATACGTTTTGCCGAGTAGAAAGTATTTCACAGAAAATATAATTCCCAGCATTTACGACGAAACTAAAGCTAAAATTCGAAAAGGAGTGCTCAGTGCTGCCGCTTTATCAGTAACTACAGACTTGTGGACAAATACAAACAATATGGAAAGTTTTTTGAGTTTTACAACACACTGGTTGGATGACAACATGGAATTTCGCCACGCAGTGCTCCAGATGAAGCATTTTCCCATATCTCACAACGCTGATAACATAAAAGAGTGTCTCGAAGTAATTCCCGCCTCATGGGATATAGATGCAACCAAAATACACGCTGTAGTCCGAGATAATGGTAGGAACGTCGCAAAGGCTATTGACGAGTCAATTTTCAAAGCAGTTCCATGCTTTATTCACACGTTGCAGTTAGCAATCAACGGTGCCCTTAAAACTGAGAACGTGGATCAAATTCTAAAAAAAGCGCGGCGCATCGTTACTCACTTTAATCATTCAGCGCCAGCTCAAAAAAAACTAGGTGCTATTCAAGACGAACTAAACCTACCAACGCATCAACTTGTTCAAGACGTATCGACGCGTTGGAACTCGTCTTATTATATGCTGTCTCGTCTTTTAGAACAAAAACGATCTGTTTCATTGTACGTGACAGAAAATCCTGTTAATTTTGACAATCTATCGACCGGAGAGTGGAAGTTAATTGAAAAATGCATTGCGTTACTCAAACCGTTTGAAGAAGTGACAAAGATAATTAGTTCCAGTTGTTCATCGATATCTGAAGTTATCCCTCATCTAAAAACACTGGAAAAATATCTCGAGAACTATATAGACGAAGATCAAGACGAGCAATTCATGGAAATCAAGATAGTGTTGGAAAATGGTTTGAAAAGTAGATTTGAAAATTTGGAACAACAAAAACTATTTTCACTTGCAACTTTGCTTGATCCAAGATACAAACTTCAGTTTTTTGACACTGAAAATCTGGTAACAGTAAGATCACAGTTTTTGCTGGAAGCCTTAAAGAACAGTATGAGTGACGATGATGAAAGCGACTCAAATAACGAGACCAATGCCGTTGATAATTCAAGAAACAGCACTGTTTGCTCTGAAACGACAATTCATCGCAACTTTTGGGGGGTTTACCAAGAAATGGTAACGCGAAAAGTGCACAATATTGACGATGAGAAATCTAGTTCAGCTCACGAACTTCATTCTTACTGCTCATTGCCTGTTATAAAACGAGACGAAAACCCATTCAAATGGTGGCATCAGAACAGTTGCAGATATCCTGAAATGTCTCGTATCGCGAAAGTATACCTTTGCTGTCCCGCCAGCACTGTTTATAGCGAGCGTCTTTTCTCAGAAGCTGGCAATATCTATGAGACAAAAAGAAATCGCTTGCTTCCTGATCGAGCTGAAACACTGACATTCCTGCACCACAACCTACCTCTTATTAAAAAAAAGGACTTGTCTAATGCCTGTTAGGAGTTGAAACTAGTTAAAAGGTTTTTGATTGATGCTTTAGCTTACTTTTGTGATTAATATTTTATAAGTAACTTTAATACCATTCCGATTGCAACTTATTTTTTAAATTACAAGTAGCTTTTGTTATATTTGTTACTAATTTAAGAATTTATGTTTGAAGCCTCTTTATGTCTCTATGATACCTTTAAAAAATTGTTAAGGTTTAATGCCATAATGTAATGTTCAGAGTTTAGTGCCATAATTTTTTGATTTGTAATGTATACTGACTGATTTTTAAGTTCCTAATACGGTTAATAATGGTTATCTTATTTAATTATTGCTCTTTTGAAATGGTTTACGTTTGTAACAATTAAAGTTTATAGAAACTATTAAAGAAATATTGGTTTTATTTAATTTATCCTGCACCGATTATAATCGGCATATTTTGCCGAATATTCGCCGACTAGTCGCCGACTAGGATAGGTGCCGGATATTCGGCTTTCCCGACTAGTCGGCGACTAGTCGGCCCATCCCTACTTATTATACATCTATACGTTCTAAGATTTGTAAATTTTGCGTACTGTACGTTTTGCGACTCGTACATTTCGCGAAGTACATAGTATATTTTTACTTATTGTAGGTTCTGCTGATTGCTGTGCATTTTGAGTTTGGTTAAATGGTTATTTTAAGTCCAAAAAGTATTATTTTTACTTATTGTAGGTTCTGCTGATTGCTGTGCATTTTGAGTTTGGTTAAATGGTTATTTTAAGTCCAAAAAAGTTTTTTTTTTAAATTTTGATTATTGGTTTCTTGTGGAAAAATGTTCAGTTTCATTAGTATATAGATTACATTTTCAGGGATTTTTAAGGACTATATTATATTCTGGGGCGAGACTTAAACAGTTGTTGTCACGCCTATCTGTTATAATTACTTCAGATAGTACAGATAGCCGCGACACGTAATTATTTTTTGCTGGAGCGCACATCTGATACATCTAAAGTTGAAACAGAAAGGCGTGACAGCACCTCAAAATATTGAAGTTATATCAGTTTGACAAGTTCAATATCTCGAAAACGGCTTAACTTTTTTCAATTGTGTTTGGTTGTAGGTATAGTATAAAGGGAAAAAATACATTTTACACTTGTTATGCGTAACTGTACTAACTTAAGATAGTACATGTTGGTGTGACACGGCAGCATTGATGTGTTCCGGCATGGAGATAGCCAGTTCCCCATTGCGTTGGGGAATCTTGGTCGGCCCGCTTCCATCTTTGGCATCATCATCACTTACCACCAGGTGAGAAGATGCCAAGGGCTCGTTAATAACCCATGTCGTCGTCACTGCAGGGGCACGGGTCTCTTCCCATAACTCGGGAAGGTTAGGCCATACTCCACACACGGGGGCTAAGTCCGGATTGGTGGAGGTTGTGGGGCTAGTGGCTGACCCCATTGTCAGAAATTTTCAAACCGCCTATAAGGCCTCCGACATGCTTTAACGACTGCCGTCTAGCAATAGCAACCGGCACTATCGGCTTATCGTGCCTCGCGAAACAAGGAAAGGGTCGAGATAAATCCGGGAGTTGACTGCATGAAAATTAAATTGCGAAATATTATTGACGAAATAGCTTTTTAATTGAAATTATTGAAAAACTTATTCACTTTAGTTTTCATTGCATTTTTAATTTATAAAATTACCTAATAAGTATGCAAACTACTATATTGAACAATGATGTCATCGTACAAAATTTCAAACATTTTTAGAATAAAATGATATATTTGATAAAAAGTAACTCAAATGACTAGCAGTCAACTACCAGATTCCACTAAAATTCAAACCCATCTGGGTTATGAGTGTCTGTAGTCAGTTAACCTGCGTGATGGACGCGACCTCTTAAGCCGCACTGAGCCACGACCGCTTCTAACCGCTGATGTTTCCGGTAACTAGTGGTATTTTTCTACCATATATGTCTATAATACCTAAAAGCACTAAGTCTATGAGAGTTCACCTCCATAACCCCAACTCGTAACAAAACGAGGCTCAGAAGAAACCTTTTCTCTAATTAATACACCGTGGAGCACGCTCCTGACACAGATGCGGCCAATAGAGTGTAATTAAGAGTGTTTGTGACAGCAAAAATCCATCTGCAAGTTATCACTTTAGGGTACTCGTGATTCTCAACTCTGCCTGTACGCAGTGCAGGAGCCCGGAAGATTAAAGTGATGTGGAGGTGGTAATTCTGAAAATATTAAAGGACCTGCAGCTATGTAAAATTCAAATATACGTATACGTGAAGAACCATGCATTTCTGTGATGAGCAGATTTGTTTGCTCTGTGTCTGGGTCTATTATATCTATATGTATGTATTTAAATGTATATGTGTATGTATATCAGTCTCTGGTTCCCATAGAACAGGGAATCTTAGTTTGGGACTACATGAACGTGTGTGATTTGTCCGGATTTTATCAAGCTTTCGCAGCTAGATTAATGTTTCGCGGTTTTCTAAGTTTAATCTAAGTTTTCCGCATTTTTCAACTAAATATCTACTACACAGATTTAATTTTCAAAGTTTTTCACACTTTTCAACTAACTATCTATCAAACGAGACTAGTTTTTTTTCTGTGTTTTTCGCATTTTTCAGCTATTTAGCATGGCTTGGAAAGTAGTCTACAAGCTCTGTTATTTTTATATAGAAACAGAAGTGTAGTCTTTTTTGATTAACTTCTCAAACGGAAAGTATTTTTTTTCACTTGTATGTTTGTGTGTCCGTATTATAGTTACCGTGAGGAGTCAAAACGGCTTGATGGATTTTTGAGTTTGATGATTATATTCAATACAATCCACTACTTTATACAATCGTAGAAAAAACAACTTATATCGAGTTAAGTCTTTGTGGAGGCATAACTCCAGCATTGGACAATCATATTTATGCATTGGACAATGGAGAAGGATGAAGAAGACTAGATTTTGTCATATCCATCCCAACTTTTCGCACATCCCGTCACTACAAGGCGCAACCACGGATACATTAGGACCTCGCCCCACCGCGCCGCCGACGCGCGATAGAAGCTATAACGGTCCTACGAGATTTCCCAAACGTGCTCTACACCTACAAATTTGTGCAAAGTTATCAAATTTTCAAAACTGTCTAACGCATTATACTGAGTAGAGCTGAGTAGGCCTACCTAATTATGATTGCAATTACAGTCCGTGTGATGATGCGAGCGTGTTGTTATTGAGATTTACTGTTGTGTGTTGAGAGCTTTGCGAGTGTTTTCAGAAAGTTTTTAGATGCGGACGTTTTAATTTTCTTTAGTTATATTCGGTAAAGGGATTACTGAAAATGGAACGTTAACAGACTGACCTGTATACATTCAATTTCAAAGAGCTGTGACGTGTTGAGAACGATGAAGACAGTGTGTTATTGTCTATATTATAGATCATAGACAATGATATGAAAAAAAACGCCAAAATGAAAAAAGAGTAAAATAGTTTGCTTCTTAATCAAATCATGTTACACGTTACTCTGTTACTGACTCGATGTTACTGTTACTGACTGACTGATGTTGATGAGATTGTATAAACTTATAGGGTGTACTTACATTATAAAAGTGTATGAATGAATTCACAAAAAATATTTCAGGAGCAATAAAAATAATTCAAAAATTTTGGCTATTGTTATAATATTTTATAAAAACAGTAAATAACTGTTAACTTACTTCTCGGTACCTTCTGTCTGTAAGATGGGATGGCGAACTTCTAAAGTAAGTTAACGGTAACGACCGCCCTTCGCCGGATTAATAAAACAACGTCACACTTCTTAATTAATAGGACTTTGCAAAGAAAACAATATCATTTTATTACCATAATAACTAAAGGAACGTATACACACAGTGGCGAAGACGCACAATTTTTTATTCAACATTTATTTGAATTTGTACCGTTTTATTTTAACTAGTAAATTTTTTTTCGTGGCTGTTCTTTGAATTTGTGTTACTGTTTTTGATAAGTGTGATGAATTTGCACTGTCCAAAGTAAGTCCTTTGATTTTGATTATATCCTTCGCCATTTTAAAGTCAAACTCATATTCATTTTATTTAAGTATCTTAGTATAATTATGCTATACCTTTTAATTTTTATTTCAATAATGATTTCTCATTCCCTGTATGAATTGATTCCCTTGAATATCAAAAAATATATCAGTCATATTCAATACTTTTTTAATGAAATTAAACGCCTTAGATAATTATTGTACTTCTTTAAAGAATTTTTTTTTCTATCCAGTACAAATCTTCTACCACTCGAATCTTGTACGAAAGTTTTATGAAGTGTTAGCTTATAAGTAATTTAAATTGTTGTAAATTGTATCGTATTGTGTGTAGGCACCTTTATACCATCCGTAAATAAAATAAAGTCACCAATGATAAGTTGGGCTAAGTTCACTCAGAGTTAAGCAGTTAGCGCTTTTGGCGGGAAAAACTCTTTGGGGCCTAAATTGATACATGACGCTATTAAAAGCACTCGGCTTTCGCTGTACTTTTGTCATTTTCGATTTATATTACTGAGGTATGTATAAATAGGGTGACCAAATTTTACCTTAAAATCTTACATACTTTATACAGGTACATATTTTATACTGTGGGCCCTACAGCTATTTTATACATCCTGTATAAAGTATGTAAGATTATGTAAGATTTTAAGGTAAAATTAAACTGAAGTTTTTATACAAATGGATCAGCTGTTCGACCAATTTGTACGGAGAGTCAAATTTTTCGCTTTTTTTTTATTAAATAAGGGATCCTATACTTGTCAAAACGTAGCATAAAATATGAGAGGAATAAGAAGAGCTAGGTAGTGTGAAAAATACTGGAATCGGATATCTATCTTACCCTTATTTGGTCACGTAAGGGTTAAATTTAGTATCGATTCCTTTTAATTAGATCAGTGTTTTTCAACCTGTGGGTCGCGAACCCCAGGGGGGTCGCGAAGCCTTTCTCAAGGGGTCGCTGACAAAAGAAAAATAAGTGTTTGAAAGTCCTACACTGCAATGAAAAAATACGATTTCAGTGAGAAGGTTAGGCCTATTTATTTTTTAACAATTTGTCAAAACGCGGTTCTATTTTGGAGACGTTAATAACTTAATCATTTTCTAATTTAAGAAAGTCTTTCAAATCACTAACATTTTGTACAATAAGGGGGTTGCAAGAATTATTTTACTTGTAAGGGGGTCGGGTATTAAAAAAGGTTGAAAAACATTGAATTAGATTATACGATTATATATTTTAGACCATGATAGTAGGCATTATATACCTAGGGAAGGAATAAGTACAAGAAGGAATAAAGAACTATAATATATTTAATAATAAATACCTATATTAACAAGCACAGTGGTATTTACTGGTACCCACCTATACTATAACATAAATGACGAAACACCCTCTATTCTCCTCTTATGCTGTAACAATAAATTTTAATCCCCCGGTTAACACCTGATTGTTATAAGTACGAAAAGTTCTATGTTACAGTAAAACTCTGAAAGTCGTTATAACTCGTTACAACTGGTTTTATTTATCGCTAAGATGGATTGCTTGGAGTAAAGTTGGATTTTCAAGAAGATAATGTTATTAAAATTTGTGCAGTAGTACATAAAATGCTATTTAAAAAAAATGTTTGAAAAGCTTATGTGTCACTGTAAGGTAGACAATAAAATGGGTATCCGTCGCAGGACATTAACGTGTTAAGATAAAATAAACCCCTATTTTTTTTCTGTTACAATAATTTTAATTTTTTATTTAAATCAAATATATCGAACAGTATAAATACCTAAATCACTTTGAATTGCTAATGATATCAATTGTCAAAACAGAAATTAGACTCAAGAAAATATCCCATTAACCGTAAAATTTATTATAACTCAAAACTTGCAAGTTAACCCTTTCAACGCCACCACTATGGTTTTAGCATTTACATAAAATTGTACTTAAAATTCCCTTCAGCATCTTAGAGTTTATTAGGAGATATCACCGCGATAACTTTCCTAAATATAAATAAAATGACAGTGGAATAATTACAACACAAACAGGGGGGTTGTTTCTTATCCGGTTTATACCCTTTTTGTATTAGGAGTTATGTCCAAAGTGGAAGGGGTGGGACCACTGTGCGCCTTGCCGATCGGTAGGTAGGGTTGCCCATTATTAGAATGAATTTAATAGGTGATATTAAAGTGAATTTGTGGAGATAACTGTGTTTATATTTTTGGAAACGGCACTTCTCAGGCTTCGAAGTTTTTAGTTTACCTTGTACCTGAGAACGTTGGATTAACAGATTTATTTTAAATTAACTTTTTGTAACGTAATGTTTTGACGATTACTACCAAAATGCTGTATCTAGAAAAACGAAGAGCAAAAATGGATTTGTAATACATTAATTTAGGTGCTGAAGGTGCTGGATGCTTGATATTATGGAAATTCTTGGATACGAGTATAAAGAACATCCCAACGGTCACTCTGTTTACCGCAAGCTGTCAAGTGGCGTTCGAGCACTTGACAGCTTGAGTTTCTTTATAAGTTTGAACAGTTGCGCCTGGAAGATCTGGATGCTAAGCGTCAAATCCGCAAAACTCGACCGATGCCCTCCTGCACATAGACCTGTAACAGCTCTGGACAACTCCACTGCGCCTCTTATGACCGCACCTTTAAAACAAAGTTTGGCTTCGCCACCCACATCCGAGCCTTTCATAACCTGGACTAAGACGATTAACGGAGTCGCTGTCACTGGAAACGTGAAGAGGACTACAAAGAACTGCCGCGCTTACGATAAGAGCAGTAAGTCTGTGAAACACACTTCCGAGTTTTCATCACATTTTTGAATTTTCCGAATTGTTTCCTTAGATTATTTTAATTACGATTTTTGAAATGTGTAGCTCAGATTAAGTATTTTTATACTGCGTTATCATTTATCTGTTTTATTTGTTAGTTCTTACATTATTAAATGACGAAATGGATGAAGTTACTGCTTTTATATACAATAATTACTGCTCTTATCGTGAGCACGGCAGACTTAGATGATAAGAAAATATATATTTTCATTTACTTTTTATGTAACTCTAGGTTTAAACAAATTAATACTGTTACTAAATTAGTTATCTATTTTATCAAATCTCAAAAACTCGTAAAACCCCAAATTTCTAAACTAGATATTTACTTTTCTTTATCTAACATTTAAAATACGATGGAATAAATTGTATTTATTGAATAATAAACTTTATTGCCGCAAGATAAAGCGCATTATCAGCATAGCCCCGTGCACAGTGGGCCAATAGCAATAAAACGTTATGGAAATAAAGATGCCGCTTTTGTTTACAAAGAAAATCAATAGTTTATTTTTGGGTGCTTGAAGAAATAGTTTATTTTTGGGTGGTTGCTAAATAAATACATAAATAATAAAAGTTCCCCTCAAGATATCTGTTGGCTAATCACTTGGACGTAATCCACAAAATGCGGCTGACAATGGATTTACTGAAAGAAAGAAAGAAAGAAAAAAAGAAAATACAGTTACTGTGGAAAGTATTTTAGTTTTATGGGTGAAAACTGCAATTAAAATTTTGCTGAAATGTTTTTTATTATTCTGTTTAAGAACTTTATTAGATTTTTTTGCTATTTACCAAATATTTGTATACTAATATTTAAACAACTGTATTTTGCCTTTTTAATGCCGTTTTTTAATTCTAGCCGAAGCTTAAAAGTCTTCATAGAACAAGCACACCGCTGGTTTCAACAAATTTCATGCTCTTTAAAATTATAAAACAGAGGTCACAGACAACTCTTTCCAATGGTCACTCGGCTCTATCTAGCTAGACTAATATTGACCGAGTAAGAGTGAACCAGTCACCATCAAACCATCAACCAGTGTGCGGTGCCTCGTTTACAGTAGGGTAGTGGACTGCTTATCATTTAAGTTACTTTTTATCAAATGTCAAATACGTCAATTTGTTCTAAAAATGTTTGAAATAGCGAACTATGACGTCATAATTTCGTATTGTCGTTTTCATACTAATTTTTATAATTAAAAAATTGCACATGTGATAAAATTCTATAAGCAAGTTGGTTTTTCTGCTGTTTTCAATTAAATACTTTTTTTTTAAATTTATTTAAGGACTAACAAACAATATCACAATACATCTTAAACTTTAAGTAGTGTACAATAATAAGGTAAGTACCTGTGATACCAGCAAAATCAAATCAAAATCAAAATGTTTTTTTATTTAAGTAGATGTTTCGCACATACTTTTAAATCGTCTTTTTTTTCTACCTAGTACAAAGACCAACACCGTCAGCCGCAGCTTAAGTTTACAGTAATTAGTTGAGAGAGAAAATGGTTTACACTATGTACTAAGTACTTAATATAATCCGATAACAGAGATTACGATTTAAGGGCAGCATATACATACGTATGTGCTGTCACTATTAAGTTTTAATTATACATAAATAAGTGTTGACAAATTTATCCATACAAATTAGTACATTGGTTTTTTCACTACCATAGTTCTAAAATTACTTACTAAATAATTACTTAGTGAAAAATATTTCATTATTAATTGTTGATTACAACGACGATTTTTCCAAGGATTATATAAAAAGTTTAAAATTTAGACAAGCATCTAAGTAACTTAAGACGTTATTTTGTAAACGTTAAAAGGCAGAAGCTATTATGTACCAATCAGTAATAAACATTGACAATAATTACGCACTTGCGACTCCTCTGGTGTTGCGGGTGTCTATGGGCGGCGGTAATCGCTTACCATCAGGTGATCCGTCTGCTCGTTTGCCAGCTATCATAATATATAAAAAAAAGTTTCACTACATACTCGTAATTGTAACCATAGAAACTTACATGAATTTTTTTGTTTAGGAATATGTTGTGAAAAGCTAATGTAATGACCACGCTGAATACGTTAAAAACAACCGACTTCAATCGCAACAACTCCAATTTTGCCATGTTTTTGTTGATTTTCTCAAAAACCGCTTAATCGATTTTGATAAAATTTATATGAGACCACCTGTGAAGTATGCCCTTTTAAACAAAAAAAGAATTTTTCAAATCGGTTCAGGCGTCTTCGAGTAATCGGTGAACATATGTAAAAAAAATAAAAGATTCCGACGAATTGAGAACCTCCTTCTTTTTTTGAAGTCGGTTAAAAAGCTGGGTGAAGGTGGTGTGGGTAGTGACTAATCCCAATGTCGGGTGTTTTCAAGCTATTTATAAGGGCTCTGAAATGGCTTTACGACTGCCATGTGGTGATAGCAGCCGGCATCAAAGACAACGTATTTGAAAAGCAAGGAAACGGTTGAGATAAAATACCACTTACAGTCAAACCCATCCAAGTTATGGTCTTGTCTGTAGTCAGTTAATGAGCGTGATCGATGCGACTACGCAAACCGCACAGAGCCACGGCCTTTTCTACGAGTAATGATATGATTTACGTTAACAACACAGTGTAAACGAGGCTCCTCATCTGACACAGGTAATGATGTCTATTGACTGAGCCGGTCAGAGCATTGAAAGAAACGCCCGGTCAGTGTAAACACACCCTAATGGCTGCTATTCACCCTCTATCCACGGTTGACGTGTATCATCCAGGTGGACAGTGAATAGAGCTGGAAATTTGTCTTTTAATGATATAGCGAATACACTACTATTTACATTAAGTAGATTCAATGAATATCTTAACTTACTAATACGTATATTATAAATTCGAAAGTATGAATGTTTTTTGTTTGTTTGTTCCGCTTACACGTCGAAACTACTGAACGGATTTGGGTGAAATTTGGTAGGTAGATAGATCAAATACTGGAAACTATTTTATGTTCCGGGAAATTGCATGATTTCCGTAGGATTCCGTAGGAGACAGGCATAAAGCGACATCCGCGGGCAAAAGCAAGTTTTTAATAAAAGTAATAAGGTTTTCCATAAAACGAATAGTGTAGTTAATGAATAATGAAACTAACAATTGTAACCGCCTCCGTGGTCTAGGATTAGTCTGTTCACTTCTCATGAGGAGGTCGTGGGTTCGATTTCCGATGGGATCCAACTTTGTAGGACTCGGTCTGGTTTGTGGTAGGGTATTTAATTTTCTGAGCCTACCGACCAGGCTAATTACCACTAAGTTTTATCTTATTTTTATCTAAGTCTAGCCGTCAAACATCAATAATAATAATAATAATAATAATATCCAGGACAAATCACACACGGTCATCTGGCCCCAAACTAGGATTTCCTGTACTATGGAAACCAGAGACTGATATACATACACATATACATTTAAATACATGTTAATAGTATTGATTAACTCCGGCGTAGAGATAAGATATTCAATTCCCTATTGCGTTGGGGAATCTAATAAACCCGCTTTCGTCTTTACATAGCTGAAGAAGAAACAAAATGTAGGTACATTTTAAAATAAGATACTTAAAGTGTAATTTTAACCGTTTGATCTCAACCGCTCATACTTTTCTTTCAATTTTGCCGAAAACAAAAAAGGGTAGATACCCATCTGCCAAACCAAAGGAACTTTTCACAAAGAATCCCAATTTTTCACAACAAATTTGACGGAAAAAATTGAAACAATTTTTCGCTTTTGTATTTAGTTCGTAGACCTTTGGTATTGCCATCGCGATAAAAATTCAATTTTCGACCGACACTCATTGCGGGGATCTTTGACAATTCCGCCGCCAATAGAAGGGTTAAGATGGCTGCCGATAAACAAAAAAAAAGTGGAAAAAGTTAATTTAAAACTTGGAGCGAGGAAGCGAAGTCGCGGGCTGGAAAAATTTGCGAAATCTATCTGGAGCCAGGGATGATATCAAATTTTAATAACGGAGTGAGATATTTCCAAACTTAATTCTTTAATCATTTTTTTAAATATTAAGTTTGTACCAGCAATATCCTTGACCTCAATAATTCTTAAAATCAAAATCAAAAATCTTTTTTATTTAAGTAGATGCTTTATACATACTTTTAAATCGTCATATTTTTCTACCTAACTAACAAACTATTTGAGGAATCAACATAAAATATGTAAAATCTATGTCATTCTCCACAACTTTTATCAGCTAATATAAATAATTATTTCTTTGAAAACTATGTAGGTACTATGTACTTTATATTAAGGCTTGTTTCTTAAAGGTAGATTTGTAAAAAAAAATAAGGCGCAAACGAAAATGTAGTTCTATCTCTTATTCTTCAACTTTTCTAATAGTTATTGTTTAGTTTATTTTAAATATTTTCTTTTTACTTTTAGTGAATAAACTGCACATATAAAAGAATCGTTTTCCTCTATAGCAATTATTATTCGTAGCGTTACAAAAAAGAAGTGCCGAACAGACAGCTCTGTACAAATCCCACCAATGATAGTCAAAGAGCTGAAAAGAAATCACGGCAGAGACAATACAAAGAGACATCTTCCTCCATTATAATTTACTCTTGATCGGTATCAACTTGGGAATTAAGAAAAAATAAAGGGCACAAAAGGGAGAAAGGGCTGATTGTCTTCTGATTGTCTTTTATTTATCTAAAACGAGTTGATTTAACAAACAAACCCATTTTTTTCTTTGTGCCTTGATTAAAGGGTGAATTGGATCTTGAGCTTAAAACTGATATGTAGGGATGTTAATTAAGAATTTTCTGTTTGTGAAAGGGCTGATGGGCAGTTTTGTTGCTCACCCTTTAAGTACCATTATAAAGTAAAAATAATTATGAGTTTTTAGCTCAGAATTCACTAAACTTATATATCAGCCGGATAGCATTATGTTCAAAAAGAAGAAAAGTTGACATTTCAGGTTATACAGCAGTCATTATGCGTACTTACTTATTTTGTCAAAGTAGACACGGGACGCTTGTTTTTTTTACCGTCAATTGGTAAGCCCTTGGCATCATCTCACCTGATGGTAAGTGATGATGATGCCAAAGATGGAAGCGGGCTTACCAAGATTCCCCAACGCAATGGAGAACTGGCTATCTTATCTTCATGCCGGAACACATCAATGTAATTAACATTGATGTTTGGCGGCAAGACTTAGATAAGATGGTGGTAGCTAGCCAGGCGAACTCAGAAAATGCCCTATCACCAACCAAACCGAGTCCTACAAAGTTGCACCCCGCCGGGAATCGAACCCGTGACCTCCAGATGTGAAGCGAGCGGACATGCCACTAGGCTGCGGAGGTGGTCAATTGAAATTTATAGCCTATACAAAGCCTATACAAATTTCCACTTTCTTACCTACATATTCTTATCCTTAATATCTTTACCTTACAAGCAATTAAACTTAGTCCATTTTGAGATCAAGTTAGGGCACGTCCACGACGTCGATTGTTTCAGGGTTAGGGGGAGTGTACTGGTCAGTTTGGGCATTAAATTGTATCCACTAACTATCGCCCACTTTGGCGGATGGCAATTAAATTCGCCTATGACTGGGTTGAGCCATTGAGTGCACAGAGTCGTATCCAGGGATGCGGTGAAATATTTTTTTCGTTTAATATCATTGGTTATGAAATAAATAATTTATTATGATATTTGTCACGGACAGCGCCATCTACATCAGATGGCTAATATTTTTATGAATTAGCTTCTATTTGTAAAGTAATCTGGTTTAGCATTGAGCTATTTTTAGTTCCCACATCTAGACATAGATGTTGCTGTATAACATGATAAAACCCATAGCATTTAACGCCATCTATGATTTTGTAATAAAGCAACTAGGTTTTTATTTTTTTATTCAAGATTTGGAAGCGTTTGACTCCAATCTCACTTGATGGTAAGTGACGATGGAGTCGATGGTGGAACACGCAATCCCAAATAAAACCTATTCACTCTCGCCTTGAAGACCTCTAGGTTATAAGACTCGGGAAACACCGACGCCGGCAAGGAATTCCACTCCTTTGCAGTACGCATAATGAAAGATGAAGCAAAGCGCTTCGTGCGTAAGAGTGGAATGTCTACTACGTAGGGATGGAAGCCTCGCCGACGCCTGGACGACCGAAGGTGGAATGGGGCTGGTGGAATCAGTTCGTGTAATTCCTGTGCACACTCTCCGAAATGCAACCTATAAAAAACTGAGAGACTGGCGACTTTACGCCTATGCTCTAGGCTTTGGAGCTTAGACGAAGTAAGCTCCTCGTCGCCAATCAGTCTCCTGGCACGACGATCGATTGAGTTCAATGCCTCCAGCTGGTAGCGGGCGGATCCATCCCACAAGTGCTTATAAAACGATCTCCTATCGCTCTATTAGATCTAGCACCTATTTGTGCCATACATTTTAGACAGAGGTCGCCTCTGCAGCATTCCAATAAAGGGTCTTGAACGAACAGCAGCATTTTCTTCTCGCTCCCGAATTTATCCCGTGGAATCAAAGGGAACAATATTACAAATGTTACATAAAATGTAGTTATTATATCAATTCAACAAGTATTACGATAGCTTTAGCGGATTAGCGGTGAAGGATAACATCGAGAGGAAACCTGCACATCTGATTACTAGATGCGTATGAAGGCCACATTGCACGTCCGTAGGTGTAAATCAAAAAAATGCCCTAAACGTGATCGCGGGTGACGCTAAGTACAAGACCAGGCAACCATCGTCAATCCCATGTGATAGCACGGGTAAATTGTGCCACACGATAATAATAATAATAATATATGGGACAAATCACACACGGGCATCTGGCCCCAAACTAGGATTCCCTGTATAATGGGAACCAGAGACTGATATACATACACATATACGTTTAAAAACATACATATATAGATATAATACACCCAGACTCAGAGCAAACAAATCTGCTCATCACAGAAATGTTCGCGCTGGGTGGGGATCAAACCCACGACTCTCGGATCAGTAGTCAGGAGCGTTAACCACTAAGCCACCGAGTCAGTCAGATAAAAAGTAGTGTTAAAATAAGTTAGTAATTATTTAGTTCTTAAAATGTCTACATACATTTCGGTCAATCTTGTAAGCACAATATCATTGATTAGTGTTCAAGATAAGCTAACTCAAAGGAGTCTTAAAATAACGTATTATATTCCATAACTTTTCGTAATTTCTAAATCCATACCTGTCCAGTCCATCAGCTTCAAACCAGGGCCGGATATCGTAAAGATATCGGCGGGCCGCACTAACCCGAGGGTCATTTACGCCCCACTGACCGTACGCGTACAACCCACCGAGACAGACAGTAAACACTATACATTCTACAGAGAAAAGATAGATAGATAATGGACTGTATAGGGTCCTTCTAAAATACCTAAAAAAAGTTTTACGGCTTCTACTCATGAAACTGTACAACTTTCCCCAAGGAAACTAAACTTTTTGGACTTCCCTTTCCATACAAAATTGGCGGCTCAGTTGAACTCATTTTTTTTTTCATCAAACCCATACGTGTGGGGTTTGATGAAATCTATGAATAGGTCTTCAAAAATAATATTGAGGTTTCTAATATATTTTTTTTCTAAACTGAATAGTTTGCGCGAGAGACACTTCCAAAGTGGTAAAATGTGTGTCCCCCCCGTAACTTCTAAAATAAGAGAACGATTAAACTAAAAAAATATATGATGTACATTACCATGCAAACTTCCACCGAAAATTGGTTTGAACGAGACCTAGTAAGTTATTTTTTTTTTAATACGTCATAAATCGTAAACCGCAATTTACCTTTCATTCCATCAACTCAAATAGATTTAAAAAAAAACATTTAATTTCATAAACACAACGAACTACAATAACTTTTATAGTATGTTACATGCTGCTACGGAACCCTTCATGGGCAAGTCCGACTCGAACTTGGCCGTTTTTATTTTATTAAAAATTTTTGTGCGTTTGACTACATCTCACCTGATAGAAATATGGTAATAGATAAGTAATAAGTATTATACCTAAACTCACCAATTTGCAAAAAACCTTACTGCATTTATAGACTCTGTTACTTAGAGGATTTTAAGAAGAATCTAGCGATATCTATCCAAAATCCATCCGTTTTTTTACTGATGATAACAATATAAAGGATAAACATGAATACGAAAAACATAACCTTTATTTGGGCAGACTGGTAAAAATAGCAAGGAACACGATCGCAAGTTATCTATGTAAATAGAATCGTTCTTCGGAACTGGTGCATAAAATATTGAGTGGGTAATGCGGTTGAATCAAGAAAGAAGAAGTGCTTTCAAAAAACCTTTACCTTTGCAATGTAAATAATATAATTTAAAGTTTTTCATTTAAATATAATAGATCATTGTTTAAAGTGAATGAATGTGCATAATTTTTTTTGTGGTAAGTAAAATAACATACAATCTATTAGAATTACAGTAGGATTATTTGTATTTTTCATTAAAAAAACCATTCAAAAAGTAAAATCGAACACAAATTTAACTGTTTCGACGAAAACGTTCAAACAACCAATAACGTCACCAAATTAACGACCCATACAAAACAAAGGACCCCCAAAATATTGACCCAAACTTGGGTACCGACACCAATAAATGGAATACAACAATAATTAGTTTGGCGATTACGTCCGAATCCCCTAGGGGTCAAGTCGACCGATTGTCCTTTGAAGGGTTGATTAAGATGACCTGCGGGGCCCTAATGACCTCAAAGGGTTAAACTTTAATGCGGGCTTACCTTTAAAAGGGATTGGACGGACTTCATTATTTGCCGAAGGGGTTTTTAAAAGTGTTAATTAGCGGCGTGTCCCTTTGATGCGGACGTATATGTCTGTTGTCGGTTCAGACAATTTTATTGGAAGATTATTGGGTGCATTTTGTGTTTGTTTAAATTTGCAGTTTGTACTCGATCCTTGGCAACGTCTTCCCTGATGAAAAAAAGGTGTGTGCACTGAAAAAAATTGGCTTCGATATGGCGGGAACTTTTCCGTTGGGTCCATTTTGTGTTTGTTTCAAACAATTGGTACTCAGTTCTTGGTATTTTCTTCCCTGATGATAAAGAGGAGTCACGTAGGCCAGTTTTTCTCTCATTATTATTATCGTCTCTTCTAAAAGAATTTGCTGAAACGGGTTAATTAGTATAGAATGGACTGAGAATTGAATTAAAATGAGACGCTGGACGTAGTATGGATAAGGTCTGTCAAGAGGAATTTCTTGGTACTTAATTATGAAATGTGCAAAATATATTTGTTTCTATTTGGGTAGAAATTTGTGTTTAAATATTATACAAAATATTATAAATAATAATACAGTAATCTAAATAAGTATGTAGTTTGTATTTTAAGACACTTTTATGTGGAAGTCAAATTATCTACCTCCTTTAAACAAACTTGGTAATGTATATAGACTATTGATCAGACGAATTTTACTTTCTATATTTGGGATATTTTTTTTTTTTTTTTTTTTTTTTTTTACAGTTGGTAAGCCATTGCATTATCTCACCTGATGGTAAGTGATGATGATGCCCAAACGCAATAGGGAATTGGCTATCTTATGTTTGGCGGTAAGGGTTACATAAAATGGTGGTAGTTAGTCAGGCTAAGAAATGCCCTACTACCAACCAAACTGAGTCCCACAAAATTTTACCCTAGCGAGAATCGAAACCGTGACCCCCTGATGTAAAGTAAGCGGAAAAGCCATTGGGCCACAGATGCGGTTTAGGAAGAATCTATGGAAAAATGTTAAAGAGGAATAGTCATGTTATGGATAACGGCGTTCACCGATGAATTACACAATAAAGGAGAGGACAGATCGTGTCTCGGACGAACGACAAGAAATAAATAAAAGTAACTAAGAAAAATAAAAAAAAGACAGCCCAGTTTCAGGAAAAAATGTATTTTATCTTCTTTACGTAATTATTTTTATCCTTTAGGCGAAAGGAAAGGAATAGTATAGATAAAAAATGTCAGGGTGGACAATTAATTAGTTTTTCTGCTTTGGAGCGTTGAATCATTTGGCTGTGTACCGCTACGTGTATTGTTGGTTTTATTATTAATAAGTTTTAGTTTTTTTCTTTGAAGTTTTTCGTTATTTTTTTGTGACTGCCTTGATTTTATGTTAAGGTTTTACAAATGTCTGCCTTACTAGTAGCTTGTTATATACAGGGTGTAAGGAACAGGTTTCCGAAAACTTTAAGGGCTTGCTCAGTAGACGAAACTGAACAACTTTCCACAAGAAATTCGGAAACCTGTCCCTTACACCCTGTATTTTATTAAAACATAACGTTGTCCTGCTCTTGAGCAGTCGGTCGGGTTAAAAAGGAGCGAAGTTACACTGCTTAAAAGATTCTGTACCGACATACACATTTATATGAGTCTTAAAAGCTTCGTCTGCTTCGCCGTTGTCGGAAAATAAAAGAAGCTGAACCAAACCTGAAATAAAGCCTCCTTTCTCGCCGCCCATCCGAGCATCCCGGAAGCGAACTGAACGGTTATAGGATATCGATCGGTTTCCGATCAACCAATCAGAGGGCGGACACGCCCGGGACCCATGCACGCCTACTGAACGTGATATGACGTCACCTATTTATAAGGTAACGTGTAATGTGTGTTACAGTGTTCAGTCTTGAAATATAATATAACAAAACAACCGGCTGGCTCTGCCAAAAAAAATACGGTCCTGCCAAAGACGAATAACTCGAAAAATACTCAACCAATTTTCAGCAAACAAGTCTAAGAACCATCATATTGAGACCTGTTTTCAAGTGAAGAAGATTATATTAAAATCGGCTTAGCTATTTGAGAGCTACCATGTCATAGGCAGACAGCTACACATCTAAGATTTAAACGTATAGCAACTCTCTTTTTCGATACTTCGATGCTTATTTCCTGTTTTTCTAACACTTCTCCTAAGCATCAATGGATTGTGCGGTGTGTCTGGTAAAAAAAACAACGGAGAAAGGATCTTAGTTCTGAAATTTGAAAATAATCAAACTGAAATCCAACTCATCAATGAACTTTATAAAATAATTCTAGGAACTGCACCAATTGACGTGGATTTTTTATAAACCCAAAAAGTAGTAAATTAGATACTTCAATAATTTACTACTATTCGGCGAACGGGCTTTTCACCGATGATAAATCCTGCTTTTAATTTCCTAAGGTAGGTAGGTAGAGGTTGAGCCAGATTAACAGACATAGGTGCACCCGAAATACTTTACAAAATTTTTAGAACAGCTATAGCAATCGGGCTCCTAACCAATTTTTACAAAAAAACCTGACCGCATACCATTTAAATCAACATCATTAGCACTTACCACCAGGTTAGATAATGCCAAGGGCTTACCAAAAGTGAATAAAAAAAGCCTGCGACACATAGCACTCGAAAATCCATCAAACCATTTTCTAGGTAAAAGCGGTTACAATGAAACGAACAGTCAGACATTCATTATCATTATCAGCTGCTGCTGGACAAAGGACATACATACCTACACATGAAAAACATTACCCTCCACTAGACTATCTGGGCAAAAATAGATGCCACAGTATCTACTCATAAGTCACTTCGGCTACCTCAAATAAAATTCTCACTTTACCTCACATTTCTTAAGTGTGCATATACTTCCCACGTCCTCCCCTCGCAGTCCCCCTCCCGCCACCTCCCATCTTCCCGCTGACCGAAGCCCCGATCGCTTCGATCGGACATGCGCTGTCCGAGGCAGCTTTTTATTTCAGCGCCAATGGGCGTGGCGTATCGGCTTTATTGATAGAAAGTCCCGATGGTTTTCCGATCACGCCTCCTGAAAAGTTACGGGAAGGTGGTTGGTACACTCTGGAATTGTTGGTTTAGGTTTTCAGGCCTTTGCTACTTGATTTTTAACTAATATATGGATGAAGACTCTAATTGTTTTGTGGTTTGGTTGGTCTTAGCTGTGTTCGCAGGTGTTCGGAGGAAATCAGCGACATAATAAAGTCTTTTCGAGACATATTTTTAAATTTTCTTTATTTATATCCACATTCGCCATCATCTCATCTGATGGTTAGTGATGATGATGCCAAAGATAGAACCAGTCTTACTAAGATTCTTCCAAAGTTGCTGGCTATCTTATCTTCATGCCAGAATACATCAAATATTGTTACTGTTAATATTGAGTTTGGCTCTCAGTTTGAATTGGTAGTATGCCAGACTCCGAAAATGACCTATCAACAACCAAATCAACTTTGAATCGAACTCGTGATCTCCTAATATAAAGCAAAGTAAATAATCTATGATAAAATGAGGATAAACGGTAACAACCGATATCGTCCCCACTACAGGGGCACGGGTCTCTTCCTATACCTCGGGAAGGTCAGGCCATACTCCACACAATGATGAAATGATGATGCGACTAATGATGAATTACCTCTGATAGTCATGTACAAAATTGGAAAGTTGGTATGTTTGTTAATCACGCAAAAACGACTGAACAGATTTAGATAAAAGGCATACACATGGTTTATAACCATTTAACCCATCGGACATTTTTTAACTCGGAAAAGTCGAGAGTTCTCAGAGGGATGGCAAAAAACTAAAGGATGTAAGAATTATTAGGCTGGAGAATACATTAACTATTGCAAAAACCCCAGCTTCCAAAGCATCGGCATGTGTTCTCCTATACAGATGTTCCGAAGTCACTGGCACCAGCTAGTGACACATAAAGTTCTTGAAGTCAGTGGTAACAACACAAAAAGGCTTGCTCAAAAGCGTCGGCAATCCAATACTCTCACTGCGCAGAATCGAACCGATATTCAATAGGTGGATAAACGTATGGGTGGGGCGACCGCGGTAGGCGGACACCTACCATTTCAGGAGGACAAAATATACGGTTTAGTTGTTGGAAAGAAACCAAATCCCCTTTTTTATATCGGAGATGAAGAGAGCATATTTGTGTTGACCGAAAAACAAGGTCTTAGGTATCGGTGGAGAGAAAAATATGTATAAATAAAAAATATGTGAAATTCCAGAGAAATGATTGGCAAAAGAAGGTGCAGAACAGAATTATATACGACGCAATATAATACTGACGGAGGTGGTCAATTTGAGGTCGCTGAGTCAGCGAAGTAAGTATTTTAATTTAAATGTTTGTTTTTGTTTGTATGGCATTGAAAAAGATGGTAGAACGCGAATGGTCTACTCATTGAAAACTAACACCTTGTGCTTTACCGATTCTTGAAGGCTTTACAGGGAGTAGGATTGATCAGTTAACCAGGGCTTCTACTCATTCACTAAACAAATTTGTGCTACGTACGCCGTTTTTAATTAAACATTTTCCTTTTCATGTATAACATGAAGCGGTCGTGGCTCAGTGCGGCTGGCGTGGTCGCACCTATCACACAGGTTAACTGACTACAGATACGGTCATAACCTGGATGGGTTTGACTGTTAATGGCATTTATCTCGACCATTTCCGTGCTTCGTAAGGCACGTTAAGCCGATGGTGCCGGCTGCTATCACTAGATGGCGGCTTATAGGCGGCTTAAAAACTTCTGACACTGAGGCTGGACACTAGCCCCATAACCTCCACCAATCCGGACTTGGCCCCCGTGTGTGGAGTATGGCCTAACCTTCCCGAGGTATGGGAAGAAACCAATAACCCTGCAGTGGGGAAGATATTGTTTGTTAAGGAGTAATACAAAAGTGTATACTGAAAACTTACTTATCAAAAGCCTCTTTTTATCAAACTTAACAGCATTTGTTCTACGGGTTAGAGGAAAATTCAAAAAAATTGATTGGCTTATCCATATTTATAAAATCGTATTAGGTAGAAAAATATGACGTTCGAAAAGTGTACAGAGATACCTACTTCGAATAAATATTATTTCATTTCATTTCATTTCATTTAGCTAGTCAGCTGATCGATTTGTATGAAACCTCATATGTTTTTGGAGCGGTTACAGCAAGTTTATTCAGTTAAAAGTAACTTTTCAGTTTTGCTATACTGTTTTGTTACATTAAAAAATAAAAACAAGAAAATCGTTCATATCAATAACTACACCAACTAGGGGAAGGGGAAGTCAAACTAATATTATCAGCCGAAAGACGTCCACTACTGGACAAAGTCCTCCCCCAAGAATTTCCACACCAACACCAGTCCTGCGCTGCCCGCATCCAGCGGCTTCTCGCAACCTTCACCAGGTCATCGGTCCACCGAGTGGGAGGCCTGCCTCCACTGCGTCATCCGGTGCGCGGTCGCCACTCGAGAACTTTAATACCCCAACGAACTAATATAATATACAGAATGTTAAAAAAAGTGCGTTTGAAATTTTAAGGGATTACTCAGAATCAAGTATAGAATCCAGGAAAAATACTGAAAAAATCCTCTCTTCAATTTTTATTTTTCAGATTCTCATATTAAGTCTGAAAAGTGAATCAAGAATTTGTATAAAAACTAAAAAAAAATTTGAAGAGCGGTATTTTTCCTGGAGTCTATACTTGATTCTGAATAACCCCTTAAAGTTTCAAACGCACTTTTTTTAACACCCTGTATATGAATATATAATAATTTATCGGACTGGTTGTCTTTCCAATCCAGGCGAGGGAAGTCACGAATGAACACTAGTCAAATCAGCCTATTTAAAACAGCTAGCACTGAGATATTAAGATGGGTTTGGGACGCGGAAAGGTTGAAAACCGAAATTAAACGGTGTCAAAACTAAATTAAAATTTACTTACCTTGAGATCATTTTAATGTCACAATTAATTTTATCCACAAATCGTTTTAACCAGCTTGTAAAATACAGTATGTAGTAATAAAGTTTTTTTTATGGCAGAGGTTGGAAACGAGCAGACGGATCACCTGAAGGTAAGCGATTACCGCCGCCCATAGACACCCGCAACACCAGAGGAGTCACAAGTGCGTTGCCGGCCTTTGATACGGGAGTACGCTCTTAAATGCACAAAAAATTACGGAATTCAGTTTATTATAAGTGTATTAATAATCAAAGGTACTTATCGTACTCATCAAAATGAACTTCCATACTCCATATCTGTAGGTATTTTATTGATACTTGCTTGTTAAAATTCTCAAACGAATAGAATGCATTACGTGTTTAATAGAAATGCAAAAGAAACTTAGTATCTACGTTTGCAAGAAATCCGAATTTTAACAAGCATATTTAAATAAAAATACATATTTATCAAGTTTGTTTAAGTTTTGATAAGTACCTAAACAAATGAAGTAGGTATAAGGAAAAGTTAAGAAAAAGTCGACCGTGCACCGGAAGACGTAGCGTGGGCAGGCCTCCCTTCGGTGGACCGATGACCTAGTGAAGGTCGCGGGAAGACTGGATTTTTTTTTATGTGATAGGTGGCAAACGAGCAGACGGATCACCTGATGGTAAGCGATTACCGCCGCCCATGGACACCCGCAACACCGGAGGAGTCACAAGTGCGTTGCCGACCTTTGCGGGCAGAGCAGGACCGGTGGGTGTGGAAATCCTTGGGGGTGGTCTTTGTTAAGCCATGGGCGTCTTTTGATTGATGATGATGATCGTGAAAGGTTCAAAAATATTTGCGGCTTCAGTAATGGTAGACGTTTGTGGGCTCTACTCAACTTACTGAACAACTTTTGTTCTAAATTTTTTTTAGAAATTGACTCAAAATTATGGGCTACTCATTAAAAGTTATCCAATATAATGAAATGTCCAAAAAAAATTACGTAATTCAGTATATTATATTCCTTAGGGAAAGTTGCTCAGTATTATAAAAAAATCCTCGTTTAAGATTTCGGGAGAGCTTTTCCTTTCACACCCTGTATATCGGAGCCTAATATGAATGAAATAAGTCCGGACAAACCCAAATGAACCAACAAGTCAGAAAGACTCGAAGCATAATGAGAACAAAAATAAATATTAATATAATGTCGTCCTCTGCCTTAAAACCAAAGCTGTGTTCCGACTCCGAAAGGGGTAAGGAAGTGATATTTATTGCTCATCCCATTAAATAATATAATGAGCACATAAAACTGTAGGTGTGCACGCCGCTTTCCTTTTTTCAGTGGAGGAGTTTTGTGTGACAATGGATGTACTCTAATTGTAACTACTTAATTAAAGCTCAGTTCACACATAGTTAAAAACAACTAGAAAAAAGAACAAAAAACTTAGGAATGCCTGTAAGGCATATGAAATGGCTTAGCGACTACAATCTAGTGTGTTTTCAGAAGCACGGAAACGGTCAAGATAAATGCCACTAACTGTCAAACCTATGCAGGTGGTGACCGTGTAACCTAAAACCTGTACCCTAAAAACGTGTACCCTAAAATGCTATGACGATCATTAAATCCAAACTCAAAGTAATTTTATACATATCATTGCCCTTGCAGAAGAACTTCTGGTTAGTGTACTACTGGAATGGAATGGAACGGATGAAATGTAAATGAAAATATTTTATTCGAAGTAGATAGCAGTGTACACTTTTCGAACCTCATTCTTTTATCTACCTAATACGAGGTTCCTACCACTCGGAACTCGTATACCCGCCGTTTCGGGAAGTGTTTGCGGAGTGAGAAGAAACGGCAGGCCCTAAAGAAACTCCCTCCAACACATTTTTGAAAAAAGTCTTATTTTTTAAATGAATTATACAATGTCATGTCTGTAAATAAAATAAAAAAGATATAAAAAGGATTCAAATTAGAATTTAATAACTAAGAATTACAAAAAAAAAAAACAAGAGCAGGCCAGTTCACACGGACAGCACCCGATCACGAGTATAACGCGAGAGTCAGCCATCGCTCCCCTCAACCATATTTGATACGCATGTGTGCGATGGGGGTAGCGAATAAAATATACTAATGTTTTTTTTTTTTTTTTTTTTTTATGGCAGAGGTGGCAAACGAGCAGACGGATCACCTGATGGTAAGCGATTACCGCCGCCCATAGACACCCGCAACACCAGAGGAGTCACAAGTGCGTTGCCGGCCTTTGATTTGGGAGTTCGCTCTTTTTGGCCTTGTATTTATAACAACGTAAATAATAAAAAATATGTATTTAATACTCCTATAATATTTATTGAAAGATAGAAACCATACATAATAAAGCCTTTTATAATGTTCTACATCAATGATATGTTGTTCATAGCAAGAATATTTTTTTATAATCTAATAGCGTTTATGAAATACAGTATGTATCATTAAAAGTCGCTTTTTTGTTTAAATTCTTAATCCCAATTCGTAGCTACGGCTTTAGCTGGTTATTCGTAGCAGTATGCGTAGTGATACCCTTCCATAGACGTGTTTGAACCTTGCGAATAGTAGAGCTACTCAACGCTAGATGGTGCTACTGGTCTTTGTAAAATACTGAAACTGAAAGTTTACTGTAAATTACGTACGTATTAATTTCTAGTTAATTTACTCAGATTTTAGTTATTTCGTTATGTAAACTTGAAACATAATTTTTCATTTATTTTACGTTGGTGACCCATTGGGAAAAACTTACAAAAATGATTTTCTGTTTCTATGTGAAGATATAGAGTAGATGCTTATGGTTAGCAGTGAAACACTATTAGCTAGAAATAATGATACATCATCAGCCGAAAGACGTCCACTGCTGGACAAAGGCCTTCCCCAAGGATTTCTACATCGACCGGTCCTGCGCTGCCCGCATCCAGCGGCTTCCCGCACCCTTCACCAGGTCATCGGTCCACCGAAGGGAGGCCTGCCTACACTGCATCTTCTGGTGCGAGGCCGCCACTCAACTACAAAATATTGATAATTATGTTGCGTACATTAGTAAGAATTCACAAATTCACCCATGAATCATTCCTTCTGAGCCCTGATAAGTGTGAATATTTTTCTCACAGGTGACACTCGGTAATTTCGGTAAATGCCCGAAAAAGAATTAATACCAGCACATATGTCAAACTGTCTCTTAGCCGTGGACGGCGGTGGCATATTTATAGCTGTTTTTTGCTTCATTTTCAGGGTTCCTTAGCGAAAACAACAGGACGGAGTAGTGGGTAGAAAATCTTTGACTATTACTTATT
Organism: Coleophora deauratella; assembly: GCA_958295455.1. NCBI lineage: Eukaryota > Metazoa > Arthropoda > Insecta > Lepidoptera > Coleophoridae > Coleophora > Coleophora deauratella. The sequence goes on along the minus strand of OY282409.1, from coordinate 1,730,309 downwards.
TATTAAAGGTGGACGGACTAGGACTTAGAATTTGACTGTGTTCTATTATTTCTTTGTCGTGACTTTTTATTAATCAGTACAGGTAAAACTATACATAGTTTACAATACACAATGTTAAGGCTGTTAATGATAAATATAATATATTGAGCAATAATATTGCACGCTCAAACACTATGTCTTATATGTACACAGTGAATTTGAAAATTTTTTTTATGGAAACAATATAAAAAGGAATTTCAACAATCGATCAAAATTATCCTGTACCATTTGCCCCTTTTCATCCAATAAAAATTCTTCCTGTATATTGAAACTGTATTTAACTGTACTTATAAAAGTAATGATTGAAGCAGAAAAATACGTAAGCAGATGCCATGAAAAAAATCTTTTAAAATAAATTATGACAATAGTGTTCACCAAGTAGCTATTTTACTGAAATCAATCACAACTACATAATACAAAAATAAAATGTCGTTTTTGTCATTTCATAAAATGTAATTCAGATTGTGCCTACCATATGTTATTTACAGAAATTGTATTTCGACAGAACCCTCCAACAACTTCTCGGCAGAAAACACTTAGCTTCGCCTATTTATTTCTCAAACCCATAAATATGTCTTTGCGCGGTTTCAGATAGGTATGGGGACACATCGTAAACAAATGTTGAAGGTATGTATTAATCAAAGACATTAAATTTATGCGATGGATGAGGCCCCTAAACTGAATATAAACAGTTTTAGGAGACTAACTGAAAGAGAATCAAATGGTGTAGATCTAAGTAACATTTTGTTCTATTATAAAAATACTTGTCCAAAATTTTTGTAGCTATTATATGTGTTTTGTTAAAAATTAAAGTACGAAGTCCTAAAAAATATCATTAAATTCTTATGTTATTTTTAAAAACGGTTTATATACTATAAGTTCAAAGTGCAATAGGGTTGTCCACTTTACACACTACCACCTAGTGATTTTAATCGATAAAAGCTGTGGTAATTCTTATCGATATAATTATTTTCTGACGATTGATCTTCTTCTTCTTCTCGTGTGGCACATTTAACCGTTCTATTCACAAGGTATAGACGGCGGTTGCCTCGTGTTGCACTTAGCATCACCCGCGGACGATTGATATTATAATTTAAATTACTACCTATATAAAAAGTTGAACTACAATAAGGTTTTAATATTTATAGTTTTTTGAATGCTGAAACCTTAAAGTGTAAATTCCATTTCCACTTATCATACTTCTGATCCACATGTATCCAGCGGCATCCACCAGTATTCTGTAACCGTCACCGGATCATCAGATTATCTAGGTACTCTTAAAGTTCATCCAAAAACGACCGATCGAATTCCAAAAACAACTGTGCATCAACTGCGCTCATTTTTCGTCTCCATCCTTCCTTCCCCCGGAAGAGAGACGGCGATATATCTTTGTATTGTTCCTCAAGAAACCGGCGGTCTCAAACTTGGCCTTTGTGCTAAGAAATATGAGGTAGAACTCCCTCTTAAGTTATTGTATGGCGATTTTTCGTTTGTCATGCAAAACTTGGTTTGTTACTAGGTGTGAGTGGGTAAAGTTTGGTTGGATGCAGGTTTTGAGGTGTCGTGAATTAGTAGGTTTTTAGAACAGTTATATTTGTATTTAATATTAACACAACTGCCAACATTTTCAATGTTTAATTCTTTTTTTTTGTGTTTCACGAACAAAATTCAATGATGAAACCAAATTTTCCTTTTATTTTATTATTTTTCTGTTAGGGTTTTAAGGCTGTATAAATATGTATGGTACCTATGGCAATTGGGTGGCAATTAATTTAAAAAAATAAAAACTCAATAGACGGAAAGGTTAACCTGTGCCCTATGCCCTATACAGCCTAACAGAGATATGTGACGTAAAAAGAAAATAGTAATTAAGTATCCCGAGAAATGTCAAAAAAATATATTTAAAAATGGGTATTTTATTTTTGTAATTTGTACATTACACTCATAAAACTGAGGGCCAACAATTTTAAATGTTTGTTCAATTGACAAAAGAAAGTATTTTGAATCTGTATAGGATGTAGATGCAAAATAGTATTTGCTTAAAAGGTTTATACTCGTAGTAACGAAACTGAACAACTTTGGCCAATGAACCCATACAAAATACTAAATGAACCGAATTAATATTTTATCTTAACTGAAAAGTGTTAATTCTTTTATGATTTTTTTCTTAAAGAACTTCAATCAATATCTCCAGTGTTCATATTCATCTTCAAACTTTATTCGGGCAAACAGCAACCTACATAATCTCATACCATCCATGGGCCCCTCCGAATATTTTGTTAATTAATGAACTATAAATTTCGCACCCCGCTCCACTCGCCGTGTGCACGGCGTCGATACTTCGTTAAGGGAGGCGAGTTCTGGTATCTAATGAAGGTGAATGATCTCGATATTTTGTAACTATCACGAATATATGAAGCTGAAATTGCGCACCAAATTTTATCCCTTTGACCGCCACAGTCAGCTAGGCTTTCCAGGCTCCAGGATTTGAGATTTTCATACATTTTCGTCGGCTGGAGACAATGTTGGCGGTGGGAGCTCGATTTGTCAAAGAGTAGCGTAGCGGTCAAAAGGTTAATTTTCGCTTTAGTCGTGACAGTGTACAATTTTCTTTAAGGAACCAATTCAATCGGAGCAAAAAAAAATTGAACTTTCCATATAGTTACTCAGCTAATCTATTTATATGAAGAGTCAAATTTTTTTACTCCGTTTATTTATTTTATTTTATTTATTAGAGAAAGTTGTTCAGTTCAAACCACATTGAAATTTGATCCGCAATTTCAGTTTCACCTATATAATAATATTGGTGTCATGTTTATTACCCATATCTTCAGAACTATTGGGGCACAGGTTTCTTCCTTTACCTCGGGAAGGTTAGGCTGTACTCCACACACGGGGCCAAGTCCGGATTGGTGGAGGTTGGGCTAGTGATTAACCCAAGTGGTAGAAGTTTTCAAACCGTCCAAGCCTTTAATAAGGCTTAGCGACTGCCACCTAGCATTGATAAAGACCTATAAACACAATTAATTGACGAAGAACTACCTTTCACCGGTTGTTTTAATCCCAAAACTTCAATATTGTATTACTTATTTAATTTAAAAACGAAACGTAAGTACAAAAGATTTATAAAAAAACACAGGGCAAAAATCATTTAACATTTTAATGTCGTTTACACGAAAAAATTCAAGACCATTATCTGTTTTATTAAGAGGCCCATTCATTAAAACGGATAAATTAATGAATACTTCTGCACTTGCTTTAACCATTGTAAAGTAGGTATTTTAATGTACTCTTAAACAAAGTGTTAAAAAGTGCGTTTAAGTGCGTGAAATTTCAAGGGGTTAATGAGAATCAGTTACAGAATACAGGAAGGGTATTGAAAAAAACCGATCTTCAATTCTTTTTTTCAGTTTCCCATTCCCAAAATTTTTGGTCCACTATTCAGATGTCGTATGAAAAACAGATTTTTTTAAATTGAAGATTGGATTGGATTTTTTCAATATTTTTTCTGTATTTTATAATATAATTGATTCGCAGTAACCCCTTCAAATTTCAAACTCAATTTTTACCCACCCTGTATAAGAATATAGGTATATTAGTACTACAAACAGTAAGAACTGAACACTCTTCCCTGCCCCTCTTAAATGTAAATGCGACCTCAGCTTTATTTATTATCTTCGATTTGCTACACACATCGGCAAAAGTGTCAAAGGCCGGCAACGCACTTGTGACTCCTCTGGTGTTGCGGGTGTCTATGGGCGGCGGTAATCGCTTACCATCGGTGATCCGTCTGCTCGTTTGCCACCTATCACGTAAACAAAAATTCATGGTCCACGCGCACGTAGTAACTGGCGGAACGCTACGACCTACGAGTGACAGCTGTCAAAGTATTTAAAGAAGTTTTGGCATCCGGCTCGAAGGACCATCGAAATCCAGCATTCGATTTGAATATTGAAATTAATAAAATGTCTTATGTGGTAAGAGTATGATTATTTTCGAATGACAATTCAATTTTAAAAACATACCTTAAAAACATAGTTAAATCAATAATTAATCGTACCATATATTTTTAAATACCAATTTACGTGTCTTTACAGTATTATACAAGTGTAAGATAGATAAGATAAATATACTAACAGTAACAGTTCAGTAGAGATTTTTATACATGAAACGAAATATCTTTTGTTATGCGTCTTTTCTGAAATATTGTAAAAAATATAACTTGGAATTTTGATGAAATCTTATCAAACAATTTTTAACAACTTTTTCATTAGTTCCTTGACGAATATGACTCAGTTTAAGTTATATTTTATATTTTCAATATAAAGGATCTAAAAAAAACGATAGTATAAGTTTAAATTTTGATTTCTATTTGTGAAACTGAGTCACCTTCTTCAAAGAACTAATGAAAAAGTTGTTAAAAATACTTTTTCAATAGTTCCTTAAAGAAAGTCTGAGTGACTTTCAAAAATAGAAATCCAATTTAAACTTATACTATCGCTTTTTTAAGTCCCTTTGTATTTAATTGCCCACTTACCTTATTTCGAATCATTGCAATAAACTCGACCTAACGACCCAAACGAGATTCCCAAGACAGGATCCCAATACTAAACTGTGGCTAGAACACAGTCTAACTGAATTAAACGTCGTCTGGTATACGATTATAATTTATTATGAATAAATGAAATATTATATACGCACCGGCGAACAGCGCCGACAACGCCAGTGGCAATGGTGTTTGCTTTGTTGGGTTAGGGGTGGGGTGTTGTCGATCATCGATATCGAATCTCTGTTAAAATTGAAACCGTTTTTGAAATTAGTATTTTCTAAGGCTCAAGTATTATTTTTTTAAGAATAAAATTTTTGCTCTACATCGTTTTCATAGATGACGTTAAATTAATAACGCGTGTTAAAATATCATCATATCTGAAGACAGTACGCAAAGAGGAACATTTTAAATTGGAATACTGGGTTATTGTGTTTACTGAATAAACACCTTATTAATGCCTGTTATGAAAATAAGTTATAGCAAAAATTTAAAATACATCGTAGCTTGTGACACAGTGACAAACCAAGATTTTTCTTCTTCCGATATTTTAACAACTTAAACAATGAATTTGCAGGCTGATTTCTTACTTATTTAATTGAAAATAATGATTTACTCTGCTCTTCTTTAGAAAATATATTCAATAAGATAACCAAAGATTTCTGAAATATCGATATCGATACTGACATATCTTAACTCTAGCGCAGCCCTAGCTTCCTTCCTTCATACTCGCGCGCACTCGTTCGTACTCTGCCTTTGTCGGCAACAATTGTCGGCAAATTAGAAACGAATTGAGTTATTTAATATCAAATGACGATACAACATTGTTTACTAGAGGTTAATAGATAAAGCTCCTTGCGTGGGGAAATTAAAAAGTAATTTCGCGCTTACGTGCGCTGATGAAGATTGTTTGTTTTTAATTTGACTTCTTAATACGTCTTTTTGGTGTATTGGTGTGTTGATGATGAGGTTTTGAAGCGAAATTCTAATTAATATCAAGGTTTATTATGTTTTGAGGTACAGTCCCGTGCACCTAAAAGTATGCAGGGTAGCCGTGCCATTTAGCATTACTTGTACTACTTGGCTGTGTACTTTTTTGCACGAGACTGTACTTACGGAGTTCTTTTGGACCTGACGTTTGGGTAACATCGCAAAAGTATACGAATTCCAAGTGGTTGGTAATCCGAATTAAGTAGACAACATAATTGACCACGCTGAATACGTTAAAAACAACCGACTTCAATCGCAACAACTCCAATTTTGCTATGTTTTTGTTGATTTTCTCAAATACCACTGAATAAATTTTGATAAAATTTATATGGGACCACCTGTGAAGTATAGCCTTTAAAAAAAAAAAAGAATTTTCCAAATCGGTTCAGGCGTCTTCGAGTAAAAGGATAACATAGTTACATAAAAAAAAAAGATTCCGACGAATTGAAAACCTCCTCCTTTTTTTGAAGGCGGTTAAAAATGTCCTTCAAAAAGTGTGTATATACTGCTTCAAATAAAAATATACTTGCTTTTTTTTGTTCATAATTAGTGAGTCCAGGGCATTATCTCACCTGATCTAAAGAGATGGTGATATTGAAGATGGGGCCGGTCTTACCAAGATTCCAAGATTCTTCGTAAGGAAGAAATGGCTATCTATCTTTTATAGTTCTTTTTTCTTCTTCCTTTATTCATGCTGGAACACATAAATGCTGTTTACATTGATGATTGGCAGTAGATTTAGTAAGAGGATCATACTCACAGCAAGCCAGACCAGGTGGGTTTAAAACTAATTTAATTTAATTTAATAAATAGTTGGAACAAAGCCGAGAATCGAACGCGCGACCTCTTACATGTTATTTTGGGATTACAACGAGTGAAAAAAAATCTAGTTTCATTAATAGAAGCCAAAGTTAATTAACAAAATATACTGATAGTTATTTTAACTGTTTGTATATTTTTGATAAGACTCTATTTTTAACCGACTAGATCCTCCAGCTCACAGTTTTATTGTTAACATGAATTGTAATAGAATTTAAGATTTTATTTAAAAAATGTGTTGAAGCGAGTTTCTTTTGGGCTTGACGTTTTTTCTCGCTTCGCAAACACTTCCCGAAACGTTGAGTGTACAAGTCCCGCGTGGTAGGGACTTTGTGCTAGGTAGAAAAAAAATATTGACGATTTAAAAGCATGTGTAAAGCATCTACTTAAATAAAAAACATTTTGAGTTTGAGTTTGAGTTTGAGCTTCAAAAAAAGGAGGAGGTTCTTAATACGTCGGAATCTTTTATTTTTATTTTTATTTATGTTCACCGATTAATCGAAGACGCCCGAACCGATTTGGAAAATTCTTTTTTTGTTTAAAAGGGTATATATACTTCACAGGTGGTCCCACCCATATAAATTTTATCGAAATCGATTTAGCGGTTTTTGAGAAAATCAACAAAAACATAGCAAAATTTGAGTTGTTGTGATTGAAGTCGGTTGTTTTTAACGTATTCAGCGTGGTCAATTATTGTTAACAATCCATATCGGCTCCACTGTAGAGACACGGGTCTCTTCCCATGCATCGGGAAGGTTAGACCATACTTCACATACGGGGGCCAAGTCCGGATTGGTGGAGGTTGTAGGTTAGTGGCAAACCCCAGTGTCAGAAGTTTACGGCTTAACGTGCCTGCGAAGCACGGAAACGGTCGAGATAAATGCCACTAACAATCAATCCCATCCAAGTTATGACCGTGTTAGTAGTCAGTTAACCTGCGTGATCGAGGCGACCATGCAAGAGCCACGACCGCTTCAAGTTATTTTGGGGTTACAGCGAATGAAAAAAAAATAGTTTCATAAATAGAAGCCCAAGTTTAAATATAATAATAATAATATCTGGGACAAATCACACACGGTCATCTGGCCCCAAACTAGGATTCCCTGTATCTTGAGAATCAGCGACTGATATACATACACATATACTTTTAAATACATACATATACATATACATATCGAGGGTTCACGGGCGACTTGTATTAAGCGACATTTTTGGAAACACAGGTAACCTCTACTTTAAAAATTTATTTCTTACTAAATACCTCACAAAAAATAACTTCTGAATATTATTTAAAATATTAAGAATATCGAGAATCTATATAATACTAAGAAGTTAAGTTTCAATGATTATTTTTCTAAGAAATATTTTTTTAAATCAGTCTCCTGAACATTTCTAAAAATGTCGCTTAATACAAGTCGCCCGTGAACCCTCGATATAATACACCCAGACTCAGAGCAAACAATTCTGCTCATCAAAGAAAAGTTTGTCCTGTGTGGGGATCAAACCCACGACTCTCGGATCAGAGGTCAGGATCGCTAACCACTTAGCCACCGAGTTAGTCTAGCTAAAATAACTGTTAGTACCTATATTTGTTAACACTTTATTATTATTATTACTTTTTAAAGTGTCTCGCTAACTTAGCAGCGCAGAGAACCCTTTCTATCGCGTTTTTCCGATGCACCGGAATCCGGAATGGGGCTGTTCCTGGAATTTATTGCCGCTCGTATTGTATTATTGCGACGCTCTCTCGCTACTGTGCGAAGGAAGTGTACAAAAGTGTATAGGTTTTTTCTACCTCCGATTTTTCTGATTTAGGTCTCCGGGTGTAATGGTTAAAAATCAACAATTATTATTTAAATAATGCTGTTTGTTTTTCTGTATTTTGTCGACAAATAAAAATAAAATAAAAAAAGTAGTAGAGAAAAAGTTCTTCAGTAAAATTAACAGAAGTCCCAGTTAACGGGTCCTACACCTGACACCTTTTGTTATCCCCTGTATACGCACTATTTTTAACACCCTGTATAGGGGGTGAAATTGAAATCACGTACCATATTTTAACAGTGGCTTCTAGTCATGACTTTGAACAACTTTCTGTATGGAATCAATTTTAGACTTTTCATACAAAGTTCCCTGCTTAGCTCATCGATTTGTAGAAGAGTCCAAAACATTGGTTTCTTAGAGAAAGTTGTTCAGTTTCATGAGCCAAAAAACACAGTTATTATAAAATTTGGTTCATGATTCAATTTCAATTTCACCCTCTATGAATCTAGGAATCAAGAAAAATCTAATAACACCTCAAAATGCATTAAGCCGTTTTGACTACAGGCAGAAACAAATGAACAGGCATACATTCATACAGACATACACTAGAAAAACATTACTTTCCTCTTAAATAGTCTGTCTGTTTGTTTGAGAACTCTTAATTGTACAAAAAAACACAAAATCGTATAAGAAATCAAAAGAAAACATCTGGAAACAAAACTGGCAAAATCAAACTATAACCCCTCATCGTCCCAAAAGGGTTAGACTGAAGGGTTCAATCTGGCCATGATAGATCGTGAACTTATGCAGTGTACTTCCAAATTGTAGTATTGCGCCTGGACTATGATAAAGTGTAGATAAATCGGTCTATACGACTCACTGGGGACCTTTTAGGCGTCGATATACAGTCATATAAGTTTCAGAGAGTTTGCCTTTTTTGTCGATAGTATTTTGAATAAAATATGAGGCAGTAAGCAAGTTGTTTGACACAAAAATGGGATATTATATAGAATAAAAAAACCAACTTGATTTACTAATAGGTTAGACAACTTCTATGGTACAGACAAACACGCAGATACATAGACAAATACTTGAAACATTATTGAAGTTTTAAACAGCTTTTTGCGTCCGGTCAGAGACTAGGAAAGGAATCCTAGTCTCTGATTCGGGATAGAAAAAAACAATAGTTGTTTAAACTTAAAATGCTGTAAGAAAACATACACATTATATTCATTTTACGCAAGTCAACGAAAATATGATAAACTCGTGCACAGAGCTTTAATTACCCCAAAAATGATCAAACAAATACATTTTTTAGTTTGACTCTGTACCACCGGTTTCCTTCATTTATTACCCCTTCAAATTTGAACCGTAAACCCAGATTTTAAAGTCGATTATTACAAAACTGGTGGTGAGATTAAAAACGGTGTTTTTTCTCATAGTGTGATCATATTAATTTATATTATAATGTAATTTCTGCGGGTCTCTCGCTATTTGTGACGCAGACTTTAGTTAATAATGCCAAAGAGTTCTTTGTGTTCGGTGACCGCGGTCTCCGTTCTGGGAAATTATGAAAAATTACCCCACGAGAGGGGATGGCACTAGGTAACCTTTAGGGGTGGTAAAATGTCCGAGTAGCATGCTCGAAAATAACTTTCTTTGAAACGGTTGAATGTAAGCACTAAGCGGTGGTATTTGTAGAAATTCGATAGTAATTATCGGTATTGATGATGTCAGATTCACATTCAATAGATATGACATTTTTTCCCCAAGAATATAATATGACAAACACGTCTCATAGTTAATTAAGAAAGCAGGTAATTTAATGATAGAAATGACATTCAACAAACATATGAGCCCATTTAATGGTTAAAATAGATGACAGACAACGTAACATAGTTAATAAAGATACAATTTCTATTTCTATTCTATTTTTCTATTTGGCATTCCACATCTCATTTAAGGAGTGATTTTGCCAATGTCAAGTGAAAAATGGGAGAACCTTCAATGAAAAAAAATGGCGAAACGCCAATGTCAAGTGAAAGACGCGGCTCTAAGGGTGATAGGCGCTTAAAGACACTCCACGTGGTGGTTTGCTGCTGGAACTCGGAAAACGGAGCTGTCTCCCGAGTTAATCCTTTTCTTATGACCGCTTATCACTGAATTGGAATCATAGCTATCTCCCCATCACAAAAATAACGTTGAGACTACTCTAAAACGGAAATAATTAAAAAAATTACTCAGCAGACGTGTGCACGGTACAAGTACCGGCAACCAACCAAGAAATAACTAATAATGTTCTTATGAACAGTCAGAGCACATTTTAAAAGTAGAATTATCCCTTCTTGCGCTCGCACCACCCCTAACCAAAAGCTAAATAATAATTATTTTAATATGCAAATAATCATAATAAAATTTCGTTGGTTTTTGTTTTTCTTTGTGGCAAGGCTTATTGGGTTATACTTAATTATATTTGCAAGGGTTTACCCTCAGTACCTGGTTAGACCTTAGCCCTTAATTTTTATTTATGCCCTCATGGTCCGGCCGGGCATATTTTAATTTATAATAAAGACAGTCTCTGAAAGCGCTTTGCTTCGAAAGGTGGAAATGAATTTACATAATAATGTTATAATTTACTTGTGTATAAACTTGTGTATAATAATGTTATAATTTACTTGTGTATACATCATGGGGACCGTGCATGGAGCAAAATAAATTATTAAATTGATGTAGGTAACTTATGTTAGTTGTTAATTATGTATAAGCATTTTCTTTTTCATATTTAAGTTAGTTGTTAATTATAAGCACATAATATATCGAGGGTTCACGGGCGACTTGTATTAAGCGACATTTTTGGAAACACAGGTAACCTCTACTTTAAAAATTTATTTCTTACAAAATACCTCACAAAAAATAACTTCTGAATAATATTTATAATACTAAGAATATCGAGAATCTATATAATACTAAGAAGTTAAGTTTTAATTATTATTTTTCTAAGAAATATTTTTTTAAATCTGTCCCCTGAACATTTTTAAAAATGTCGCTTAATACAAGTCGCCCGTGAACCCTCGATATATAAATATAAGATACGTGCTGTATCAACATTATATTGTTTTTTCTCATGCTTCCTTGGTTGTTTATTCTTAATGTAAAAAATATTGAATAGAATAGAATAGAAAAAAGTTTTTATCCAGCATACAGTATTACAGTATAGTAACTAAAACCAACTACTACCTAACTATTGCTTAAAAATAAAAACATCATGCTTACAAAGAATGGTATACCAGATTAATTAATAAAAAAAAAATTGCCTGGCTTGTATATAAAAAAGTACAATTTTTTCAATGAAACCGTGTTTTTAAGTTATTATGGTTATGATTTTGAATAGTTTAAAAGAAAACACGCTTTTATAAATAAATATATTTCATTTCATTTCATTTCATTTCATTTCATTTCATAAAGAATCGTCTAACTAAACAAACCAAATCAGCCTAAACTTTTACTTTTAGACATCTCTGTCCGCATAAGGAAGAAGGCCGCAAATTATATGGAGTTTCCGTATACTTTGCGGCCTCCTTCCTTATGACGGCAGATCTAGTCGAGAGTTTTACTATCCACCTTATTGGTTTCATAATCAGATCCACTCAATGAAACCAAATAGTCATATTCATTACATACCTACATCTCCGACATTATTTCTAAAAAAAAAGAATTTCAGAAAACCTCAGACTTAAAAAGTCTTTATTCCAAAACTCACCATCTCCGATCAAACATAGAGATCTCAATAAATTCTCCGTGGAGTAGAAACTTTTTAAACCCTTCCCCGCCATAAAATCTCCTTGGTTAATGAAATTAAGGCAGCTCGATTTCACAGCGGAACCATTTTTTCTAAGATAACAAATTTTTAATCGTTCTTCCACGGTTCACTAATTTTTTCCTACTGAACCCTTCGTTGGCTCGAGTGGGTAGATTGCGAGTGATTTAGGAATTATGAATATTATGGATTCATGTGTCCATTGAGGCAGTTCTGAAATATTCATTTTTGGTGTTCTCTGTAATGTGTTCTGAGGAACTGTTTGAAACTGTAGGAATGAGTTAACAAAAACACTTTATTGCACGACATAAACAGGAAAATATTAACAATAAGTATACATGAAAAAAGAAACAGGTAGATGGTTTTATCGCTAAAGAGCGATCTCTTCCAGACAACGTTTCAGTTGAGGAACTCGCGTTAAAAATATTTTAAGGGGTAAAATGTATTGAATCAAACATTCGCGGAACCTATTTTGATTGTATTTTGATCTTAAAGAATAGACATTAAAAAAAATATATCTGATGGCCAGTAAAAAAAGGAGGTTCAACAGTGCGCAATAGGAAAAAGAGATATTGTTTTTTTTTTATTGAATACAAATTTTCTGCCCTTGGTTTGTCCCTAGGGAATATCCATTTCATCCATACCATTTAAGAATGGTGACTCTACGAATTTGAACAACATCTCTTTTACAACGTTACTGAAATAATGTTGGAATTTTCATACAAATCGGTCTTAGATTAATAAATAGGTTGTACAAGTCACCCAGTATACTATTGAAACTAAAAAAAGCTTGTTACAAAGGCTTCCCATCGTATAACTCCTGTATAATCTAGACAATTATTATGAGTGTGGAGTCCGAGGATCGCCTGCCTACGGGGCTAGGTGGAACACCAGAAAAAGCTTGTGATAAACTTAAGCACCTTTATTGGTCCCTGACAGGCAACAGACTAAACTGACATAAAAAATAACTATAGTATCAAAAAACATAAAAGCTTATACAAATATACAGCGTCCTTGGCTGCCAGCGACAATGACAAGTAAACATTAATTTTTATCAATTTATTTTGTGCACAATTTTATAGGTTTCTTGAGATAAATAAAATTGTTCATTTTGTACGGTAGCACTGTAGATGTTGAAGACTTTTTTAGATATTGATTTTTTGTATATATTTTAAAAACAATTTTTCTTTATTATTGTCAGACGGAAAACAAATGTCTGTGTAAAAACATCGTTTCAGCGTTTCGCTTTACATATTTATTGTAATTTCTTTCAAATTGTTCTATTTGCCACTTGTCAGCGAATCAAAGTCACCCCCCATATTGGGACTGGGCAATTCCAAAAACCGATAGCAGAGCTAATGAACAGTAAATTGATTCTTGGTTACGTTTCTGCCGACGTGGAGGAGAGCTCTGATTGCGCCCACCGGCTATTGCTGGCTCGCACGAGTTTGTACGGCGGCTTAACGATCTTGATACTTGAAGTTTTTGTTTGTTTGTTTGTAAACTCTTTATTGCACGAATATGATAAAAATACATAAGCATAAGTAACAAAACATTAACAAAGGCAGACTTATCCCATAAAGGGATCTCTTCCAGTCAACCTTTTGATCAATCGAAAGGAGAATAAGCAAAGAAGGCACGTCTGTACAAAGAAGAATTTGTGACATAACTAAACTACTACTTACAAACCATTACTATAACAAGATAACAATACTATTTATTAACTTATCTAAAAAGCTATTTATTTTATTTGGGAGCTTACAGCTATGTTTACAATATGGTTTTTTTTTTTTTTTTTTTTTTTTTATGGCATAGGTGGCAAACGAGCAGACGGATCACCTGATGGTAAGCGATTACCGCCGCCCATAGACACCCGCAACACCAGAGGAGTCACAAGTGCGTTGCCGGCCTTTGATATGGGAATACGCTCTTTTCTTGAAGGTTTGAATGTCGTATCGGTCCGGAAATACCGCAGGCGACAATTCATTCCATAGTTTGGTTGTGCGAGGCAGAAAGTTTCTAGTGAAACGCACAGTTGTGGACTGCCAACCATCTATGTGATGGGGATGAATATATTGTCGCGTAGAACGATGGCGAAAAGAGGCGGCAGGGATCAATCCGAACAATTCCTCGGAGCACTCCCCATTGTACATGCGATAGAGAAAGTTATTTAACATAGATAATAATGTGCCAATAATAAGCTTTCACTTATGGATTTTTTGGTCGAAGCTATTGAGAACCTAATATCACGCCGCCGCGCCGCTACTGTCATAAAATTGTGTACTATTTATAAATTGTAGTAATTATTATTTGTTCTGATGTTTATAATTGAGTTATTTATTAATTAGAATAAAAAATTAAACCATTATGTGAATAAAAAAAAAGATTTTATACGTAAATAAGGAAAAAAAACTGTATACATATAACAGAAAGCTAAAGGTAATCTTACAAAAGCAATCATCTCCACACTCAATCTTTAATATGTGCAATTATTACAGATTATTTAAATATAAATAAAAAATGCCGCGGCGTAGGCCGCCATACAATAGTATTGTTTCCTATGTCCAGAGATCAAAGAAACATGATTTTACGCTCGTTATAGGAAATTTTGTCAGCATAATTTGGTATGTCAATTTATCTAATTACCTACAAAAAGATGAAATAAAAAAAGGTTGAAGAATGCAACAAAATAGTGGGAGAAGTTGAAAAATTTCAGCTTAATATGTTAGAACTTAAAAAAAGTATACTAAAAATAATTTATTTCAGGCCACACCACAGGCTAGGTCCTTAGTACTGAATCCTATAATTATAAAAATATAAATAAATACACTATAAAAATTTTAATCCTATTATATTTTGTCATATAAACACAAAGTATTAAATACAGCACTGTAGTATTCATCAGTTCGAATATTAAGAATACTCAGTCACGCTTCAATGTTCTATGCAAACTTGTGACCCAAATGTTGTGATAGCTCCCAATAACAGCCAGGGGCGGTCAATTATTGCCATTATTAATTAAACTACACCTGACGTTCTCAGGGCGGCCCATCGGCGGGTCGCAAGCTTGGAATTTGTCTTGGAAACGAGATTGGATTTAATTTAGATACGCGTAAGATGTTTTGATATGATATATTGGAGCAAATTAATATTTTTTTTACAGAGAACATGGTTGTATTTAAAAAAAAAACTACTAGATAAGAATGACAAATAGGCACAAAATAAATATAACAGAAGGTCCGCTGAATACAAACTACAAAATCCTAAGCATATACATGCTTATAGAAGTATACGATCGTGCGAGGAAAGGTCACGATCGCACAGTATCGTGACCTTGCCTAGGACGACCGTATAGTGAGCGTATTGGGCGGACCTTCCGTTATACCTATTTTGTGAAATAAGTCTAGATCCTTAATTAGGGTTTCCATCCATCATAATTAATATAGCAACTAAAATAGAATATATTTTTGAAGTCGGTTTTTTTTGTCAGTTATTTGGGCTAATTTACATTTCTAGATATTTAGTTTGTGCTGAAAGTTCCTTTTCACTTCGCTATTAATACCTTCCACTGTTTTTAAAGAGTTAAGAACAAACCTCTTACTATTTTTAACTATTTTTCTTACCATTAATTTTAAGACAAAAATGAAATGGACCAAAAATATAAGTACCTAATAAAGGGACCCAAAAAATTCTTCGTTTGTACATTACAGAATTTATTTCGGCAATAAAACAGCAAAATACGCCAAAACATTGCTAATTAATGTTAACAGACCGATTAGCAGCACAAACAAAATGGCCTCCCTCGACAATAAATACATTTAATATTTTTAATTACTAACCAACAAAAAAAGGACATTAAACAGATAAAAATGTATAAAAAACGGCGCCATATTGCAAATGAGAATAAAATACAAAATACAATACGTTGGGGGAGTAGAATAATATTTTTAAAACGTATTTATTATTATATATTAGCCGCTGAAAAAACAGGACCGGACTCGGAAAGGTCATCTGGATAAATAAATTATGATATAGTGGGGAGGTTTGTTGGTCTTCCATCTCATGTAGGCAGAGTTAGGGAAGTTTAGACGCGGCAACATTTTTGTTTAAAAATGATAAAATTCGAGATGTCATTTGAGGCTAGACGGAGAACCAACAAATAAAAGGAGGCAGTTATTGAAATTAAATTACTGACAAGATCTACCCACTAACAGCAATTTTTTATTAATGTTACTAAATTATGCATTTTTATACCTGAATTAAATGATTTATCTAAAATCAGAAATAAAAATTTATAAGAAATTTTCAGTTTTAATTTCAATTTTCATCTATTTTTTTAAGACTCAGAATTGAAATAATTTATATGATGACTATTGTGCAAGTGGAGTACTTTTTAAGACATCATTATAATTTTTAATCCCAATATCTGCCACCAGCCCACTCTATACCTTACAAACTCAACTCGGACGTGAGTTTAAAAAAAATGGCGGCGCTGTCTAATGAATTTATGGTAGGAACTTGTCCTCACGACTCGCATTTTTTCTCGGGGGACATGATAAAATCCGATAACGATGGCGCGTGACGAATAGTGCGCCTGCGCCATTCTTTATTTAAAATTTTAAATTGTTTCTGTTTGTGTGGATTTAAAATTTTAATTATGGAACTTGGCTGTCATGTTATGTTTTATTGTTCAGGGGAGGTCTGGGTTGTATTATGTGGCTATAATGTTATTTTTTATGTAAATAGGTATTGTTTTCTATGTCTCTTGTTGCGTCAAAAATACTAAGTACATATCTGGCCTTATGTAGGTCACCTCTCATAATGCGTTTAGGGAAGATATTTGTCCAGTAATTAAGGCGAAACAGGTGAAATTGTGGAATTACGAATTATACATTTTTATTTTTAGAGCCATAAGGCGATTTTAATGATAATGCTTTGCTAAATGCAGACCTACATTTACCTGGTACCTAATGTCATAAAATTTCCATAGGTATTTTTTTTGTTTTTTTTTTACCCCGAGATGGGGAAGGCAAAGGATCATAGCCATACAGCCTAGTCTGTTGAAAATCTTCTGTCGTATTTAAAGGCCAAAAGCTATTTCTTCCGTATTTCTTCGTCTTCATAGAAAAATTTAATTAAGGCCAAAGCCATTTCTTTCGTGTTTAAATTTTTCTATTATTCAACAAAATGATAGCACTTTTGATGAAGATTTCATGGACTTCTTGAGAGCACTCTAAACACAGTCTACACAATTTTATTTCATTATCCTACATAATAGACACTTAAATGGCACTTTATTGAACAATACACTATCAATATTATGCATTTAAAACCACGATATCTATTTTTGGATAATAAAAGAAAACTGACAAACTCTTATTACAAGTTCCCGCCAAAAAGTCCCATTTCCATAGGTAATAGGACTGTGCCTTACAGCACTCTAAATTAAAATGACAAAATTAAATAAAAAGAAAAACTAAATTAAAAAAACTAAATTATTAAAATGACAGCTGTCAATAAAACAATTCTCCGACTAAAAAGTCTTTATTAAAACTAGAAAAAGGATATTTTCGCAATCTTACATCGCGTTACAGCTGCTTGAAATATCAAGTGATTGAATATTTAAATAAGTCAAGATATTTTTCATCAATCCTAGGTGAAATTAGTTCGGCTTCACGATTAGGTAGGTAAAAATACTATCATCTGATTTTGTTAGATCATTGTTTACGCCATAAACCCTATTCTTGATTTATGTTAACTTTTATAACAAGTAAACACTATGGAAATAATCATACCAAAGAAAATCACAAGGCAGCTTTCATTTTGAAATGAAATGAAATGAAATAATATTTATTCGAAGAAGGTATCTCTGTACACTTTTCGAACGTCATATTTTTTCTACCTAATACGAAGTTCCTACCACTCGGAACTCGTACACCCAACGTTTCGGGAAGTGTTTGCGGAGAGAGAAGAAACGTCGGGCACTAAAGAAACTCCCTCCAACACATTTTTTTTAAATAAAATTCTTACATGCTTATTACATATTTTTTTAAAACAAGATTATTAGCCAAAAATACCTACTCCTAATTCTGAACAAAGGATTTCCTCAATGTCCGGTCTGACGCTGCCATCATCCAGCGGCTTCCCGGAACCTTCACCAAGTCATCGGTTCACCGAGTGGGAGGCCAGAGAGTAACGCTACACTGAAAAAAAAGACTGGTACATGAAACGAGAATCTGGTTATATCTACGATATTTTCTAGTTCTATTTGTGACGAAAAAACGCTTTGTCAGCATTAGTATCATAATCATTCATTCCAATAAAAAAAAAAGCAAAACGTAAACAAACTTACTATGGATCTGACACATGTCAATGAATCTGCATACTATGTTTGTTTACCTTTTGCTTTTTTTTGATTGGAATGAAGTATAGTCAAATTAATTTGTGAATATAACAGAACATATCGGTATGTGTACAGCATGTCACGTTGACCTTACAGTCCGATTATAATGACAACAAAACCTTATTGTAAAGAGTACCGTTTTCCAGTATTATCACTATCGCATCATTAATGCTTACTATCCAGTGGTAAACACTACAATCTGTATTTAAACTAGATTTAAAAAGTAAATATTACTAAATCGCTTAGTACATGCTGCAAAAATTATATTCCTTATAACTCGTTTTTAAACAACTGTACGTTCTTGTTGTATTGTAGAAGAAAAATTTTTAACCGACTTCAAAAAAAGGAGGAGGTTCTCAATTCGTCGGAATCTTTTTTGTTTACGTATGTTCACGGATTTTTTACGTATGAAGACGCCTCAACCGATTTGGAAAATTCTTTTTTTGTTTAAAAGGGTGGTGGTGGTCCCATATAAATTTTATCGAAATCGATTTAGCGGTTTTTGAGAAAATCAACAAAAACATAGCAAAATTGGAGTTGTTGCGATTGAAGACGGTTGTTTTTAACGTATTCAGCGTGGTCAATTATTTCAGTATACGTTTTCTGGTGTACGTTCGC
Source organism: Coleophora deauratella (assembly GCA_958295455.1). Taxonomy (NCBI): domain Eukaryota; kingdom Metazoa; phylum Arthropoda; class Insecta; order Lepidoptera; family Coleophoridae; genus Coleophora; species Coleophora deauratella. The sequence continues at coordinate 1,711,316 of OY282409.1, read as the reverse complement.
CACTCAGAACTTTCCTGCCCCAGTTACATGGTCTACGGCATATTAGATTTTAAAATATAATGGTTAACAAAAATCAGCTGAAACTTCATATTTAAACTAGACCTTCTACCCACGAATTTGAACAATTTTCCCAAAGGAACCCATAACCGATTCGCAAAAAAAAAATTTACGTTCCATACTAAGTGGCCGATCAGCTTATAGAATTGCTAGAAAAATGGAAGGGACTTTGTACTAGGTAGAAAAATGATTGACGATTTAAAAGCACGTGTAAAGCATCTACTTAAATAAAAATAAAAAACATTTTAAGTTTGAGTTTGAATCAATAACTTTTTCGCGAATTGACATGGGTCTTAGTTTAATTAAATAGTTAACTGATCTATAATATGTAACTGATTTTGTCCGAAGAGAATCCGTGCCCCTGCAGTGGGGACGATATTTGTTGATAACAATGCTTGAAATATATATTTTTTTCACAAAAAAGTATTTCTAAAACTTTTGAATACCTTTGTCCGTACCTTGCTAATATCATCCGTGTACATACATGGTGTAGCGGCATGTAGCGGCCACTGCCAATTATATGGCGATCGTAAACCGGACCCCCGATACAAAGCACCCTGTGTACAGATGTCGACATTCAATTTGTGATGTCTCGTGACTTTTGATCATCCTGTAAATGCTGAGGGAGAGTGGTTGATTGTTTTCTTACGTTTATACAGGGTGAATTTTTACATATGGTTGTATGCGGCAAATGGGACAGGTTACTAAAGAAACCGGTATATTAAGGGTTCCGTACCTCAAAAGGAAAAAAGGAACCCTTATAGGATCACTTCGTTGCCCATCCGTCTGTCTGTCTGTCTGTCAAGAACCTTTATCTCATGAACGCGTAAGCGTATCAAGTTGAAATTTATATCAAATACTCAGGCCTACAATCCCTCGAAGCTGTGAAAAAATCAAACTTTTATGCCAATGCAATCAATAGATACGGCAATTTATGCCACATATTTGGATATTTCGGTTCTTCCCGTTGATCTAGAATCATGAAATTTTGCAAGAATCAATGTCTTATAGCACAAGGTTTTAGGACTTTTTCCTTTACTTGTTCTTTAATTATTGCTTGTTGCTATCACTTCTAGATGGAGTTTATTGTTAATCAATGACCATAGAGCTTTAAAAATCGAATTATCGAAGTGTTTAAATTAAAATTAATGATATCACTGTCTGTAAACGATATGATTATCAAATTATGAAATAATAAGAAATATTCTAAAATGGAGAGAGACGTGGACACTAACTCAGCGGGATAGAGAGAGATTGGAAGTATTTGAGATGTGGTGCTGGAGGACGATGGAAAGGATCAGTTGGACGGAAAAGAAATGAAATCAAGAAGTTCTTGATATGATTGAAGAAAAAATAAACATGTTGGAAACAATTCAGAATAGACGAGAAAAGGACATGATAGGACACCTGATAAGACACGACAGCTTCCTAAAAACCATAATAGAAGGAAAGATAGAGGGAAGAAGAGGAAGACCAAGAAGAAATGAAATGGAACAGATAAAGGAGAAGGTCGCTGTAGTGCCGTATCGGGGGGGTCAAGATAATGGCTGAGGACAGGAACAGTTGGAGATTGCTCCACCGACAAGAGATTTGCTCTTAAATAGAAGAAGAAGATGATGAAATAAAGTAACTGCACGTAGATATTCTAGAAGCCATGTTGCGCATATTTTTACATTCGCCGGAACTTCGCTGATAAGGAAACTAGAAGTGGGACATCGGACCGCTAAAATGCCGCTTCAAGAAAATTATATAGTTTCAAGAAAAATACCTACAAGGTGATTTTTTTTATGGAGGACAGGTAGGTATATATCCAGGCTATTATTTGGGTCAAATGTGATAACTTTTATTCTAAATTTCTAACTACCACTTTTTTAATAGATGTCAAAAAATGACTATCCATACAGTGAACTAATATAGGCTGACAATTATTATGATGATGACGCAATGATATGATTATCAAGAAACTTTGTTATTTAGCAGCATACGCTTGTAATAGGCGATCAGGTAACTTTGTGACGAGTTCGTTTTAAATATTTGTTTCAAAATGTTTAAATTTTCTGGGATTGTCTATGTTCTTAACTTTTTTTAGTAATAAATCATTCAAAACAGACGCTTCTAATTTTGACTACTACTGTAACAGCAGCATCTTACCGCCCTTTCTCTTGCATCGCGACGCCCGACCCTTTGACATCGACTAACGTATTTAAATTCATAGTCTTATGAAGTTAGCCCGGACAGGGGGGGGAGGGGCACAGAGGGTGGGGAGGGGGTCTTCGAAGCGTGACTGTACACTTTTTGGCTTCGGCTAAGCCGGACGGCCAGTAGTCCCGTGGGGAGACGGTTGTAAGTCAGAAAATGACGTTTTGTTTTGCAGGTCTATGATTTTTATTGGTCTGTGGTATTGAACTGAATTGAATGTGTTAGTTTCAAACCTATGCATATTTACTAATGTCTGGAATCTTTTAAGAGATCTGAGTTATATGATCGCATGTTTCAGAGAATATACTGATTTACAGTAACGGGTTTTCAAGAATCATGTAATGTTGTCTACAGAAATATTTTTAACTGGCGTACATTTTTCATTATTCAACATGAATTTCACTATAGACAGTACAGAATTATGCCAATTAACAACTGGAGATACAATTTTTTACTTCTTCTGACTTACACCCTTTTCTCACACATTGGTTGTCTCAGAAGGAGTTAAAATGCTATAGTTCGTGCCTTGGCATAAATTACTGAGAACAACTTTAAGCAAGAAACCGCTGTGCATATTATCGCAAATTTCGGCTTGCCCCGGCTAGAAGATTAACTTAATATTACTTAAATTAATATTCATACTGTGGCGGTGGCAAAAACGCGGACTTTCGATTAACCGTTAATTTTTGAGATAACACGTTTCGGCACGAGATTGAGTTTATCTCGAGTGGTGTAGGTACTAACAGGGAGCAAAGAGATTGGTTGAATTATGAAATTGAAATGATATTCTTAAATCAAAATACCTACATACTTCATTTCATGGCCGGTGACAGCTGGAATTATGAATTAGAAAAGAAAGCAGAAACAAAACCGACGACGGGGCGCAAGATTTCCTTTAATATTAGTGATGGGCTGAAAGAAAATTTTAACGAACTTCGGAAAAACTAAAGTTCAGTTTATTATATCCGGGACAATATATGTATATCCGGGACAAATATCTGGGACAAATCACACACGGTCATATGGCCCCAAACTAGGATTCCCTGTATCTTGGGAACCAGAGACTGATATACATACACAAATACATTTAAATACACACATATATAGATATAATACACCCAGACTCAGAGCAAACAATTCTGCTCATCACAGAAAAGTGTGCCCTGTGTGGGGATCAAATTCACGACTCTCGGATCAGAGGTCAGGATCGCTAACCACTTAGCCACCGAGTCAGTTACTAACAGTTTGTTAGTAACGAAATAAAGTAACTTTATAAAATAACTTCTGTTGGACGCTAGCTACTCTATAAGTTTATGTTAATGCGTTTTAAATTAGATTTACGTAATATATTCTTCCCGATATTCGGAAATTTCCTACCACGCGGAACTTGTACACTCACTTTCCGAAACGTTGAGTGTACAAGTTCCGCGTGGTAGGAACTTTATACTAGGTAGAAAAAAAAGACGGTTTAAAAGTATGTGCAAAACATCTACTTAAATAAAAAACCTTTTGATTTTGATTTTGATTTTTTTGATAAAATTGCGCTGTGGATAAATAGAGGAAAAATTCATTAATTTATAAAGGGCTTTGAAAACTAAATTATATGATAAGTTATTCTTATCAAGTGTATGAATGCATAAACAGGTGAGAAAGTCACGGCAAAGTACTGAATTTAAGTGTGAACCGGACTTTGACCGAATACATTTCGACCATCCATATTATCTATGACTTTTGAATTTTAAACTTTAACTGAAACTTACAATAACTAAACACCTATACAAAATAGAAGTAGATGACGTGGTTTTTATTAACTGACTGTTTTTATGTAAAACGATTCAGCAGGATAAGGAGAAGTCTCAGTTTACTGGCCCTAAGGTTTTGTTATTACTACAACTCTAGGAGTATATTGTCATCGTTTCCAATATTCTCATGAAATGTCTAACAGAAAATGAACGAACGCGCAGAAGGGCAAACGAACCAAGACTCAAGAAGACATCAGAGGCACACCGCCTATAACCGTAAAGGGCAACCGAACCCTCTGGGTTAGACCACTATGTGTATGAACTTAGATATTAAAATAAGGTTTTTAAGTTTTTTAGATTTTATTAAAAAGTTTACAAAAATATAATATAGGTTAAAAATCGCAGTTATTTTTTTAAAAATGTGTCCAAGTTGTTTAAGTCCCAACTACGGGACTTATGATAGTTCTTTGTAGGTGTTTTTTTCTCTATATTTGGTAAGCGCTTGACATTATCTCACCGGATGGTAAGTACCTATTTATGATGCCGAAAGATGAAGGTAAGGAGATCACTGCTCCTGTAGAGGGGACGATATAGGTTGTTAGGGCGCTTTTATTGTCATGCGGGTTTCTGCCCGCATGCGTGCGGCGTTTCCAAAGCGACCCACGTGCGTGTGACACGCATAACAATAAAAGGACCCTAAAAATGTACTGAAACGATAGGTTACAGGTAGAAATCCGAATGACAATAAAGCGCCCTTAACAACACTTTATAAATCTAATTAAAACCGATTTAGATTAACGGAAAACCGCCCATATTCTCTTCCAACCATATGCTTTTTACATTGCAAAATTCCCTTGACATTTCCATGATACAGCAACGTCCACCATTCATACAACTATCATCATCATCATCATGATAGCTGCATGAATGATGTAGGCAACTGACGTTGACATTTGTGTCAATTCCATATTCCATAGTTTCTTCTCGCTTCACAAACACTTCCCGAAACGTTGAGTGTACAAGTCCCGCGTGGTAAGGACTTTGTAGTAGGTAGAAAACAATATTGACGATTTAAAAGCATGTGTAAAGCATCTACTTAAGTAAAAAACATTTTGAGATTGAGTTTGAGTTTGAATAGTAAGTTTGTTTACCTTTTGCTTTTTTTGACTGGAACAAGAAATAAGACTGTGCAGACTCGCTAACAATAGCAATAGGAAGAAATCGAAGTTCAAACTTTATCCAGCCAATCCGATCCAACTAGTGTATTAGCGAAAAGGCTCCGCCGTTCGACCGGGTGTACCCGGATATATTTTCCGGTTGGTTAGCCGATTGCACGGGCAATTGATTCGGAGGCCCTCAACGTAAAGGGCGGATGGACAATACCGATCGCCATTTTCGATGGTATGATAATGTTAACGGCATTTATTTTAGTGGTGTTATTGTCATCTGTGTAGGCTTAAAGGTGAGAAATCAGTTTAAATTTTTTTTCAGTTTTTTTTTAAATTTAAGTGCATGTTGTACCCATTCTTTAAAACTATATTTTTTGCTGCCCTGCACTGGGGTTCCTACCACTGGGAATTTGTACTAGTGTACTGTACCATAACAAATACATCTGGTATGTAATAGAAATTAAGACGTTTTTTTGAAAAAATGCGTTAAATTGAGTTTCTTCGCACTCGACATTACTTCTCGCTTCGCTAACACTTCCCTAAATAAAAAAAAACGATTTAAAAAGAATGTGTAAACCATGTATTTGCTTTTTAAAAAATGATATTTGAGTTTTTTTATATAATTTATTTTGTTTAAAAAAATTATATACAGGGTGTAACAGAAAGGTGTGATAATACTTCAAGGTTGGCTTTTTCCCATCAAACTCTACAACTTTTGTTCTACAACTTTGTTGCAATTTACTTATTTTTTTCCAGCAAAGTTGTGAATAAAACGACGAAAAAGTTTCTAATAACTACAACTAAATATCTACAGGTTCCATAATATCCTATTTCCACTTTTACAGCCGATGCCACTAATCCGTTTCTGAAGAGCACAGATAATATTTAAGTGCCCACTGGTGGGATAAATACGGCACTTTCATGAACGCCATTAATGTTGCCACGTAAATAGTTATTTAGGGGTTATTTTAGATTAAGGAATAATATTAACTAAATGCCAGGGACAATCTTTCTCTAGTAATTATAGGTATCTAGATTAGACAACTAGCACAGTATTTTATGGTCTAACAAAATCAGCCGAAACTATTTAAACTGGAGACTCTACTCGTGAAACTGAACAACTTTTAAACTCTTTTTTTTTAGTTAGTCCACGAAAAAAAAAGATTCAACCTCCCTACTAAGTCGGCTGATTTGCTGATCGACTTAATAGTTAACTTATTTTGTTTAGAAATTGACTTTTAGTACTGCATACGACATTAAAACCTTCAAGAAAAGAGCGTATTTCCATATCAAAGGCCGGCAACGCACTTGTGACTCCTCTGGTGTTGCGGGTGTCTATGGGTGGCGGTAATCACTTACCATCAGGTGATCCGTCTGCTCGGTTGCCGCTTATCACAGAAAAAAAATATACAATATGGTACTTTCTACTCCTCTCTAAAGATGACCTCAGCGGGTAAGATTTGATGAAAGTTGCTTAGCGCAAGCCACGCAAAATACATACATAACGCGAGTACAAACATCATATTTTTATGTAGTAGTAGGTAATTATTACGCGGCGGTTTGTTGGAGTGTCTTGGATTCTAGTAAAAAATCAAAGGTATATTTTGAAGGTGTATAAAAACAGTCAGCTTTAAAATAAATTGGATAGGTAGGTATGGGTTTTTCAGATTGACAAGTTTTTAATTTCATAAAAGGAACTTCCAAAGATTTTCTAGAATCTCATGTAACATCTTCATCAATAATTGGATTACTTATTACTGTGCTGTCACCAACAAAATCTTCAGTCAATATTCAATTGTAACTCAACGACTTAAGGCTCAAGATTACAAGGTACCCTACCATAACAGTTTACTACCATATAAAAATAATGATATATTTTTATGTTTATAAGTGACATAACTCATAATTATTATGGGTTCCCTCCCTTCCCTGTTATAATGATCTTCTATAGTTTGATTAGTTATTGGACGAGAGTGTAATAGGAGCATTAAGATATTCCATAAGATTTATATAGGGTGTTATCATTTTACGATAAGAAGCTACCACTTTATTTCTAAGACATTTACGAGTATTCGGTAGTAATAAAGGAATACATGATACATAATTGAGATTAGATGACTGTTTTGATAGATGCCGCTGGGGCATTAAAGTTCTCGAGTGGCGACCGCGCACTGGAAAACTCAGCGTAGGCAGGCCTACTCGGTGGACCGATGACCTGGTGAAGGTTGCGGGAAGCCGCTGGATGCGGCCAGCGCAGGACCGGTCGGAGTGGAAATCCTTGGGGGAGGCCTTTGTCCAGCAGTGGACGTCTTTCGGCTGATAATGATGATCATGTTTGTTTTGAACAGTATAAATTATGTTTTTTTTTCACTAATTAGCTGCTTGATAGAAATCGCGAAAAGTATACTTGGAATTTTGTTTTTTTTTTTATGAATGTGGGGCGACTATATTGAATGATAATTCAATCATTTACAGTTCATGACATTTGGCACACACCGTCTGCAGACGGTTTACAACCTGCATTATAATACATAGGATACCTAATTTTTATCCCAAGAAAGTCAAGGGATTGCGGAGGGATGGCAAAAAGGTCTGACTGGGTTGGTACCGCTGCTCGCTCTATACCTGTCGCCAAGCAGTGTGCTGTGATCCAGCGGGTGGGGCTAGATAGCCAAGCCAGCATATTTAACGGTAAAAGAGACATTCCATCTTAGCCCTCAAAATCAGCAAGGCACTGATAAGCCTTCTGGGGTTATAGATGCTTACAGGAGACGGATGCCACTCTCCATCAGGTGGACCATCCGCCTTTTGTCATCTTACTTAATAAAAAAATAAAAAAGCACATAAAAATAAAAAGAACTCTTTAGTTCTTTAATTGAAGAATAATTAAGCTGGAGATTGGAGAACATACGCATTTTTTAAACACCCCAGCTTCCACGCGTGCGAAGTCCCAGACACCAGCTAGTAAGTCTGAATAAATAACTTTTTATAGGTATGTGATCTTTTCGTTCACTTAGACAGACCACAGATAATAAAAAGAGAGTACAAGACGCCGATCGGCCCCAATGCGGCCAATAACAGCAGGCGGCCTTTACGAGCTTCCGACTAGCCACCGATAGCTATTAGCTTCGGGTACCAGGATCTACAAAGACTACAGAGGGTGAGTAGTACACTGCCCTGATAAGAAAGAAAGCCGCAAAGTATACGAAAATTCCATATACACACCTCGGACACTTCATACAAATTTCGCGCCACCGTTTACTACATAGACATTCATGTTTGTACATATGTAAATGTGTGCTGATGTACTAGGGTTGAATCGCGATTCAATAATTAGCCCTCATTGTCTTTATTATTTGCTAGACTTTTACAAATAAAGTGAAGGCTATGAACACCAGACAAGGCTGTATAGCCTTAGAAGCCTCTCCTTAAAAAAAATGTCTAAAAATAGAGGACACTTGCCTAGTTTTGCACTTAGCATAGCATTACTAATCATAATTATTTCAGTATTGACAAATACATATTTAAAGATAAATCACATAAAGTGTCTGCCCGAACCATGCTTCCTTGTGCTATGAGAACCAGAGGTTGATAAAGCAAAAAAAAAAATACTTTTGCAGAAAAAATTGTAGTGCAGTGTTATTTACTACTGTAGGAATAAGGGATTCCAGTAACATATATCTAAAAACAATAATGCTTAGTAAAAAAAGAAAACATGCGTACATACTTTACAACAATGTGCGTTTACTATTGTTTTTCTACAGTATGTGGCTAACAAATACCGCATCCAAACCAAATCAATACGTTCACACCTCCCCAACATGTACGAAACACGTAAACACAGGGTGATCGTAAAACCGAATGCTTTCTGGTCTACACCACCGTCAGGCCGGCAATTCGCCAAACTATTTGCTATCGATTAGCCCTTATTGCAAGTACACTAATGAAAGGATGTTTGGACGACGGAAAAATTGCGGAAAATTGATCAGGAATACGTTTTCCAGGATATATCGCATAAATGGTCATCTTTCTCCTATCTCGGATTCCTTGACTCTGGGAATCTTTATACATACGTCAGCATATTGGATTTGTACACAAAACTGCGATTCCACGTCGCATCTTAGTTTTGTGTACGGCTTGTACACAAAACTAAGATGCGACGTGGCCGAAAAACATCCAGTACTGCGTATTTTCTGATCCCGTCTGGGGCTAGCTACTACCATCTTATCTAGATCTTGCTGCTATCAGTGTAGCATTTGATGTATTCCGATATAAATATGATATAGCCAGTGCCCCATATACGTTGGGGAATGGTGGTAAGCTCGCTTCTACCTTTCCTTTATCACTCGCTATCAGGATGATGCTAAAGCCTAAGCAATTGTAGACAAAAAAAGTTTCTTCGCTTGAAATCAGGCTTCGTAGCTTTGTTTTATGAAAACCGATTCAGTAGATTTGTGGTTATTCGACTTTTATAGTCGATGGCGATAAAAGCTATATTTTCCAATTTTAAAATAGTTTTTGAATGTCATGTTTCATTTACTTATTTCTTAAAAACAATTAATGTATTTTAGATATTACATTGGCTTAAGAAGTAATGAATACTCTTGAAAAATGCAAACTTTAGTAATAACCTAACATTTCATCATAACTTTTACCTTTCACAAATAACAAAACCTATAGAAAAACATGTCTGCCATCTCGAAGATAATTATCCATCCCTCAAGACCTGAGTCAAGTGGCACTCCGTTCAAGGAGGCTCGATACAACATCGATCTCTTTGGAGGGCTCTCTAGTCATGGCCCATATTTTGCGGTGTTGTTATTTTTACGAGATAAGAATTTATTATTTTTAAGGGACTTACAAAAAAAAGAGTATTCGACGTTTATTCATGCACATGCGAGCGTTTTTTTATGTATTTTTGCGATTTTCTCAAATTTCTACGATATGGTAATGCTACGAGACGCTTTGGCTTTTTTATTCTTAGTATTATCTTATAATATTCTTATACCATCAGGAGAGATGATTGCAATGATTCTTTTCATCATGAGATACAGTTAACTGTGGTACAGAGGAAAGATAGTTAGTTAGCGTCACCTATACAATCACGTTTAGTTATTTAGATTTACACAATTCAAATTGCATGTGAAAAATTGTTTATGCTCTAAAGGGTATTACAAAATACTAGATTATGTAAATGACAATGATAAATGGACATGTATAGATCCTCCAGCTCACAATTTTATTGTTGACATGAATTGTAATAGAATTTAAGATTTTATTTAAAAAATGCGTTGAAGCGCGTTTGTTTTGGGCTCGACGTTTCTTCTCGCTTCGCAAACACTTCCCGAAACGTTGAGTGTACAAGTCTCGCGTGGTAGGGACTTTGTACTAGGTAGAAAAAAAATATTGACGATTTAAAAGCATGTGTACAGCATCTACTTAAATAAAAATAAAAAAATTGAGTTTGAGTTTGAGTTTGACACCTACGGACGTGTGCAACGCGACCTGTTACTGTAAAAGTTTGTTTGTTTGTTTGTAAACTCTTTATTGATTAAATAAAATATGTACAAAACTTTAACAGGAGTTATATACAAGTTCAAAGTTCAATGTTAACACTATTCACTATTAAATTAAAAACTAACTTTTACATTCACATATTGAATAGGATTTGAACCCGAAACCACTGGTTAGGAAGGTGTAGTTACCTTTAGAGAGTTCATGTTGTTACTATGTTACATATAACAGATTTTAACCATAATTTTACAGTGTTAAAAAAAGTGCGTTTGAGATTTTAAGAGGTTACTCAGAATCAAGGATAGGATACAGAAAAAACCGACCAAGTGCGAGTCGGACTCGCGCACCGAGGGTTCCGTTTTAATTCATATTCACACATAATTGTGATGTAACAAAAAGTTTTTGGATTTTGGACATTTTGCTTTACTTGTACTATAAGACATTGCTTCCTGCCAAATTTCATGATTCTAGGTATACGGAAAGTACACTATAGGTTTAGATTCCCATGCGAGTGTCCAAATATGCGGCAAAAACGGCTGTAAGTATCTCTTGATGGCGTTGGCTTAGAAGTTTGAATTTTTTATAGCTTCAAGGGATTCCAGGCCTGAATATTTTTATTTTAACTTGATACGTCTACGCGTTCTTTAAAAAAAGGGTCTTGACAGACAGACAGATAGACAGACGGACGGACAGACAGAAGGACAACGAAGTGATCCTATAAGGTTTCCTCTTCTCCTTTTGAGGTACGGAACCCTAAAAATGAATCCGATCCGATCTACAACTTTTATCAGTTTCCCATACAAATTCTTAATTCACTATTCGGAGTTAGTTAGTAAGAAGTAAATCGGTTTTTTTTATATATTTCCTGTATTCTGTACTTGATTCTGAGTAACCCCTAAAAATATCAAATGCACTTTTTTAACACTCTGTATATAATTTTCTAACAAGTACTTTTAATAGTTTATTATTTTATGAGAAATGACTTTTGAAACCATAGTACCTGGAATCCAGATTTGTGGCCAGATGACCTATGCATGATTTTTTCTAGAATTTATTGCAGATCTAATTACTGGTGCTCACAAGATGTCCCAAAAAAAAACTTCACAGAATATTCCTATTCAAACAAAGTCTCCATCAATCTTCAACCATTCTCTTGACGTCACATAAAAATAAATCCATCCACCCCCGTTATAATGGCACCAAAATAAAGAGTACACCCCACACAAGGTGATCCGTTGAAAATTAAAAACGCCTGCGGCTGATCGGGTAATATCTTCTTCTCATTATGAGAACGACGATTGCCTCCTCCAGGTGAATTTGTAGGGGAAGGTTTATGCTGGAAGATGTTTTATTTACCTTCATACGTACTGAAAATAACGACATAATAGAGTTTTTCACCATTTTTTGAAAAGTATCTCAAATTGATCATTAGGTGGGAAAGAGTCAAAAATATTTTTTTAAAATTTTTTTGAAACCTTATAGGTTTACCTTAAATACATTTTAAATTAACATTCCCAATTAGCGCGCGAAAACGACAGCCGCCATGATGCTTAGGTCGTGACTTCATTTCAGGAGTAAACAAAACAGCTCTGTACTAAAATTTTGACACATATCGCGAACAAAATGTCATTGTTTACCACTATTGTGACGTCACCTGACAACCAGCATGGCGGCTGTCGTTTCAGATATTTGAATAACAGATGAAAAACTTGATTTTTGTAAATCCAAAATAAAATGTTTTTTCTCAATTTATTGTATAGAAATCATATTAAATCGATTACGTATTACAAATACCACAGTAAATAAGCAGTTTTAGATTTTTTTCTTGTATAGAGTAAAATACCCTATTGTATTCATTCATAGGGGTATTGGTTACACGACTCATAATGGAAAAATAATGATTAATTGATTATGTTTATTTTTGTACATATAGGTAATAATATGATACAAGGGAGAGTCCTTACCCGCTTGATCGAAAGGAGTGTAACGTTTTCCGCTTCATTGAGTCAAAGGCGATAAAAACAACATAAGGTATTATTTTTAAGGGTTCAGTATTATAAAAATTTTATGGTCAGCTCTTCGTCAGAGGATTTATAATTTTTAACCATAGCATCAGGTGAGATGATGCCAAGGGCTCACCAATTGAGGGTAAAAAAACGGTCATCTAACTGTTAAAATTTATACCTGAGATCTAATACCTAATATGATTATTTTATTGTGTTATTCTACATTTTTATTTATATTTTGATGCTGATTTAGTAGACAATCACTGGCTATGTCAGCTCTGATTTAAAAGACAGTTTTGACAGACAGACAGCCTTTGTCAGTTCAGGATTAGAAGTAAGTGATTAAAACAGTAACTATATTTTTTATACAAACGCTATTTCTCTTACTATTACATAACAATAACATAGTGCAAACACTACAAACCTAGAGTTAGGTCATAAAACAGGGTGGCGCGACGTCTAGAATAAATTCAGGTCCCCGTAATGAACGCCAAGATTAAGATTTGTGCAGTGGGTTTCGCCTTTTGTTCGCTATGTGGACGCGGCCTTACCTTTGAGTACAGTCAGCCACAAATCATTTTTATTATATCTATCACAAACATGAAGAAAAAAATGTACAAAATGTATGTATGTATGTTCGTCTCACTGATACTGCCTTTACCTAAAGCAATAAGTTGTTTTGAAGAATGAATTTGAATTTTTGAATATCCTTTCATGAATTTTGGAATGCGACGCCATATTGGATTTGTCTTTATTCCCAAATAGAAACATGCAATTTTTACATAATTTAAGTTAAATTTAAAATTATTTCTCTAAACTGGTGGGTATACGAGTTCCGAGTGGTAGGAACCTCGTATTAGGTGGATAAAAGAAGGACGCTCGAAAAGTAGTGTACACTTTTACCTGCTACCTACTTCGAATTAAATATGCTCATTTCATTTTATTATTTTTAAGTTTGAATCATTGTGTACCCGACTGTATCGCCTTAAGGGCTATCCACGTGTAGACAACATCCACTCTGTTACAACCCCCACACATTTTTAATACACTACCAAGCAAGGCTGAACAGCACAAAGCTACTACGCAGGACTGAGAATAGGATTTTATTTTTAGAATTTTTATTAGGAAAATCTATCTATTTTTTTTTCTACTTAAGGAGGTAAATTTTTGTGATTACTGAGTTAAACAGGGTGTAAAAAGATGAATGTTACTTTAACGGTGGGTTACATTGATAAAACAGAACCACTTTTCCCAAACCTTACTGAATTTCCAAAAACAATTTGTAGTTTCCATACAAAATTGGCTGATTGGTCGATCAGTTTGTATGAGAAGTCCAATTTTTTTTTGCTAATAAAGATAGATTCTATAGGAAAAGTTATTCAGTTTCATAACTAGCACACCCTGTTAATTATAATGTATGTATGTATGTTTAATTATATGTAATTATCTTCTTCTTTTCGTGTGGAAGTGTTAGTTCCTTTATATCTCATCTCACTAATACCTATTATAAATGCGAAAGTATGGATGTGTGTTTGTTTATTTGTTAGTTTGTTCCACTTTTACGCCAAAACTCCTGAACGGAATTAGATGGTAGGTAGACAGATAAAGTACAGGGCTAACATATAGGATAGTTTTTATCCTGGAAAACTCAAAGGTTCCCGGAGGAATGGCTAAAAACTGAAATTTTCACTTTGTCACTAGAGGTGCTGCCTTAGCATTTTATTTCTCTTTAGACCCAATTCTGAAGTCCACGCAGACAAAATCACGGGCGGAAGCTAGTTTATATTATTTTTTGCCAATATCGTGCCACCTCGATCGCTTCGGGTCTTGCATTCATTAAGTGTTCAGTGGTACATTGTAGGCTCTCTGGACAACTTAAAAAACGAGGAGTAGTCTAGGTAAGCCACACTGGCAGAAAATATTGGTGTTTTTTGAAGGATTCCCCACTTTCGTAGGCTATTTATGGATCGTGCCACACCAGTTTGCATGCAGGGTGGTTGTTTTTCAGTTTCCCATACCAAATCTGAATAGAGAATCAATAATTTGTATGGAAAACTGAAAAAATAAATTTTTGATCGGATTTTTACAGTATTTTTCCTGTATTCTTTACTTGAGTCTGAGTAACCCCTTAAAACTAACACATTTTTTTAACATGCCGTGTTATATCTTATCTACCGAGATAGTTTTCGAAACTGCCCAAGTCTGCCTCAAATATAACTATACCGCCTATTCCTAAATTCCTATTACAAGCCCCAAAAGAAAAACAACTTAGACGCTCGTAAGGGCAACAGATATGGCTGAAGGGTGGACTCGATTTATCCGGCCGCTGAGCCTCATAGCTTGGCGATATATATAATACAATACAGTGTTTAGGATATACAGCTATACAGAGGATATACAGAGTCCTCCTAAAATACTTGAAAAAAAAATACTGCCGCCTCTATTCATAAAACTAAACAGCTGTCCTCAAGGAACGAATTCTCGAATATTTAAAAAATGAAATGTTTATAAATAATATTGTAACTTTATCGAACCTAAAACTCAAAAAAGATACATTGGTAACAGATCTTAAAATCACAATACAAAAAAATGTATCTCTATGTTTTTATTAATTTTGGTAGGATTTTTTCACGAATTCGACATACATTTAAAATTTATTTACTTATTTGAATTCGGTTGGTTTCACAAATACAATAGAATTTCATAGTTTGAAAAACCTTAACAAATAGTAGTTTCCAATGTTGGTGCCAGATTTTACAGTATTTATGCGTACATATAATGATAATAATTATTGAGCATGCTAATAATTTCGGTGCTAAAATCCTAAACATGCTGTATAACAAAATAAAGTACCGAAACATATAGCCGAGTACTGGACCTTTACGAGCTGGTCACTTCGGAATTCGCGCTATTTATTTATTGTGCCGTGGCATGGCGTGGGATTCTGTGACATATGTTTGGTATTGTCACAGAGAAAAGTGCTATGAGAGAAAAGTATTAATACTGACCAAAAAGATTTTAGTTTGAAACCGTTTGTGTGTCTAAATGTGGCATTGTAGCTCTCAAATGAGTGGAGTGATTCAAATGAAGTTACTACCTCTATGTTGCGAAGGTGTTCTGAAGGTGGCATCATAATAATATAGGGTCGGATAAATATGACTTGTCATCGACGCGACATAAGAAGAATGCCAGGTTTTTTAACAAAAACTTTTTTCTTATAAAAAACATTTATTTCTTCCAAA
This sequence comes from Coleophora deauratella, assembly GCA_958295455.1. NCBI lineage: Eukaryota > Metazoa > Arthropoda > Insecta > Lepidoptera > Coleophoridae > Coleophora > Coleophora deauratella. The sequence goes on along the minus strand of OY282409.1, from coordinate 1,695,387 downwards.
GACTGCAAATCGAGTGACCAGTTATGGACATTCAAGTCAAAATTGTGTTTTTGTTCCGCTCGTACAAGTTTATAGGGGTAAGTTATTCAGTTTAAGTAGTATCTAACATTTGCTGTTCAAAATCAAATAGCCAGTTCCTTTTAAAAAATCTAACAGGACTCAATCTAAGGTTTCTACACATAAAGAAAGAAAGAAAAGAAAGAAAGAAAAATAGTTTATCACATGAATCTTAACAAACAAATCGATTGTAAATATGAAGATACAATTTTTTTTCCAACAAGAATAAATACAGTATTCCTTAAAGAATTATGTTCAGATTCAATAGTAGAAACCGTAATTTAAACCCTGGTCGATATTTTAAGGGTATATTTTTTAGCACTTTCGATCTGAACAGTACAGTCGAGTATATTAAACGCTGCGAAGGCGGCGAGTGGCGGCCGGCATTTGGTTTTTATACACCAATACTGTGTCGCATTCCTCCTGGCTTTTGTATATTGGTTGGGACTGAGCTAGGAATGGAATAGACAGAATAGCAACATGAGAAAAACTTTTCCAAAAATCTTAACATATTTTCATAAGCTTAACACTTTCGTTTGAAATTTAAACTTTATATCGCCTTTTTTTCTTCCAATACAAAGTTTCTACCACTCGAAATTTCTACACTGTACGTTTCGGTAAGTGTACGCGAAAGTTATATTTAATAAAGGACTACTTTCAAATTAATTTTATTTTCCCTTTAAAATTTTAAATTATAATTTCTAGCTCTATGATAAGAGAAAGGTTCACGACTTTCTGCCATTTGATTTAAACGTTTTCTCTGACAAAGTTCTGCTGGAAGAAATTTCTTTTAGAAATAAGCTGCTTTTTATGTGTATTGATCCTGTTAATGTCCCTATTTTCAGCGTACAATAAATTGTGGCATATAGTATAACACAGAGTAACAAAGAGATAAATACTTGTTAAAAGAATTCAAAATAAATACGGGTTGGAAAAATATACGATAAGACAAGATGTTTAGAAAACGCGGGCTTCTACTTATAAAATTGAAAAATTTTGGGTTTATGATTACTGAAAGCACAAAAGAAAACTGAACTTCTCACTCAAATCAAGCAGCTGATTGGTCTATTTCGTGTAAGAAGTCTATTTTATCTGCGATTTGATTTGAAACATATTATTTTGATTTGATTTAGGTCCCATTTTGTTAAATCTTACATAAATGATTTTATGATTCCTTTAATCATAAAATAATTTTACTGTGTAAATGTATAAAAACAGACAGTTACAATAAAACTGTTGTTGGTGTTTCCAATAATTTTATTTCTCTAGACACCTCTAACACTTCCTAGCTCTACATTCCAGCTGACTACGGCGACTAATAAGCCCGCGCCGAACTAATAAATCCACCATAATGTCGTCTCGTAGCGTTATTGATTCCGCCAATTTGGACATCTCCTTGTTTTCCTGTTTATCCAATTGTCTATTCTAGTAGATTAAACAGCCTATAAATATGGGTAGGTAAATAGATTTTACTGGAGCAGTGGGATAAGAGAATTATTTGTTTTACACGATTGCCAATGCTTAAACATAGGGTAATGTTTTCCGAGTTAAAGTAGGTTATGATTTTCCAGTGTACACGTAATTAGGTAGAGATATGTACATATATGTATGTATGTCCATTTCATTGTTAACAGCGTTTCTCATAATAAATCTGAATAGTGAATGAAGAATTTGAATGGGAAACTGAAAAAAAAAAAATTGTACCTAGATCAGATTTTTTTCAACATTTTTCCCCTATTCTATACTTGATTCTGAGTAACCCCTTCGCGTCGGTGCGTGGCTTTGCGGTTTGTGACTTCGTCCTCCCAACCAGAGGTCTCGGGTTCAAATCCTGGCCAGTGCACCAATAAGTTTTTCGAAACTTACGTGCATTTTCATACCGACTGTTTTAACGGTGAAGGAAAACATCGTGAGGAAACCTGCATTTCTGATTTCCAGTTGTGTATGATGGTCGCGTTGCACACGTCCGTAGGTGTAAATCTTAAAATGCCCTACACGTGACCAAGGGTGATGATAAGTGCAACACCAGGCAACCGCCGCCTATACCTTCCGGATAGGACGGTTAAATTGTGCCACACCATAAGAGAGAGAGAGTAACCCCTTAAAATTTCAAACGCACTTTTTTAACACCCACGAAAAACATAATAATAATAATCGGGACAAATCACATACGGTCATTTTGCCTCAAACTAGGATTCCCTATATCTTGGGAACCAGAGACTGATATACATACACATATACATTTAAATATATACTTACATATACAGATATTATACACCCAGACTCTGAGCAAACATTTCTGCTCATCACTGAAAAGTTTGCCCTGTGTGGGGATCGACCCCCGCCTCTCGGATCAGAGGTCAGGATCGCTAACCACTTAGCCACCGAGTCAGTCACGTAACATATTCAGCTTGGGAAATCGATTGGGGAATTTGTAACGTAAGGCTTCCCGAACCCTTCAAAAACCCTTTCAACCCTTAAAAACACATAAGCACCAAAACTCTAAATAGAAAAACAATCAATAAAATTCCAGTTAGCTACTCTATTAGCAATAAACCGTGAAAATGGCGGCCACGATACAGCGTGTGGAATAAAATCATCATTAATTCGTGTTCGCGACGCGGGTAATGTTATTGAACGCCCTGTATAGTGTATAAATCGACAGTTTGGTACGTTCGAATGCTGTTAATGGGAATAGTAGTCGGTCGTGTAATACTATGCCAATATGCATTTGAACAGCGTGTGTGTTTGACTGACTTCCTCAAAAGGAGGTTATGTATTTCTCGGTCATGCATAAAGGGTATATCAAAAATTGAAGCAATGTTTTAGAATTAGGAGGGCTTCTTCTTGAATACCAGAAATAAAAAAGGCTCTAAATACCAAAATCAAAAAGTGGAGGAATTTGTGTTTCAGACAAACGAGAAAATGAAACGAGAAAGCTCAGTGTTCCTTAGAGCTGTAAATAGCAAGCAAGTAACAATGCAAGTTGCTTAGACCCTATTTTTAGGTTATTGGCGAGGGAACATACTACATGCATGATAAATAAATAAAAATGAAACAACAATTTTGGCACTTAGATCCCTTTTTTGTTTGTTTGTTTGTAGTCTCTTAATTGTACAAAAACATAAAACAGAACAATATTGCTTATAAAAGTAACAGATTGTACAAAGGCGGACTTATCCCTGGAAGGGATCTCTTCCAGTCAACTTTTGAGCAAGTAACCTAAAAGGATATTACGGGTGGCATGTTCTGCACATACTTATACTAAACAGTTACAAAGATTTAAAAAAATAAAATAGACTATACTAACTTAAAATAACATTTGAACACAAAAGTAGATATAAGTAAAATTAATTCTACTACTTATTATAGTTCTATGTTTTTATTTCTAGTAGGTATGGATGTGAATTCTGAACAAAATTATGTAGGTACTAAGACCGCTAAATCGTTTTTTACTTAGCCAATTGCATGATAGATTAGATGCCTATAAAAAAAAGGTTTTAGCTATATCAAGGTCAAAGTCGAAGCCCATCTTAAAATAATTATTTACCTTTTTGTTACATCTGCTGTAACTTTTGTTCTACGACTTTTCTTCTTACCTTCGCCTTTAGGATCGATTCGCTTTGAAAAGGATTTATCTGGAAACGAAATTTTGAAAGTCTTAGAGGCCAGTATTTTAAAAAGAACGTACGTTTTGAACATCGTTCTCACTAGCTCCATGAGACAGTTCCAAAAAATTCTTGTGGAAAGTTGTTCAGTTTCGTCTACTGAGCAAGCCCTTAAAGTTTTCGGACACCTGTCCCTTACACCCTGTATATTAAAGGTCGAACCTTATACATACTACTGGTTAAAGGGCAAACTCGCTGCTCGCATAGCTATTACCACAAAACAAAAATCTTTTCCCAAAACAGTAGCTAGAACAGAATGAGGGTAGAATCTATCGCTCTAGCAATAAGGAAAAGGGATTCGACCAGGGGTCGCTCCCAATAAAAACTAATAGTCGGCCACCATTAGCAGTTGTGGCGATTCTCGATCTGTTTGTGTGTCTATTTATCTGTTGAGCTATAGCTATGTAGTGTAGGCGCAAATGGAAACTGTGGCCAAAGAAATTTAGAGCGTGTTTATAGTCACGGGGGTTTCTGCCTGCATGCGTGCCGTACCCGCATGCGTGCGGCGTTTCCAAAGCGACCATGCATGCGTGTAAGGCGTATGACAATAAAAGGAACCTAAAAATGTACTGAAACGATAGGTTGCGGGCGGCACGCATGCGGGTGTAGAAACCCGAGTGACTATAAAAGCGCTCTTAGTATAGGTAGTTCGCAGGCAATTTTTATAGTCTACCTCAGCGGTTCCCAACTTTTTTCTTGCTGTGGAACCCTAATTGATCTACCATTTTTTGGCGGAACCCTATCTCGCCAAAGGGAATATTCATCTTAAAGTCCCATCCAAAACTCATTCAAGTTTGAAATTTGAATTTAATTATTGGAAGTTTTGTGCGCGCTAAGTATGTTTGAACCGTATGCGCGAAAGAGTAGGAATATTAATACTACTCTTATGTGTTGTACAGATCGGTACCGAATTATACCGAACTGACCGATAAAAGGCAGAGTATTTCCTATGTACCTACGACAATAAGGCCTAACTCTCGGAACCCCTGTGACCCTCCCACGGAACCCTAGGGTTCCGCGGAACACCTTTTGGGAACCGCTGGTCTACCTGATGCACAGTTAGATAGAACAATCGAATATTTTTATTTTGAGTAAAATATCCCAATTGAAATAACCAGTTGGAAAAAAAAGGATATACACAGTTAGATAGAACAATCGAATATTTTTATTTTGAGTAAAATATCCCAATTGAAATAACCAATTGGAAAAAAAGATACCTGGCTCCATAAAACATAATCTTTTGTCAGTCTGGAGTCAAGAAGAATCAAATGTTTCGTTGTACTTTAAAGTCCGTAACGATGAAACGAACACATATTCATCATAATATAAATAAATAAATAAACATTACACGTTACTTGGTCGGGTATAAACTTGTTTAGTTTTTCAAAATTATTTTATAAAAGTAAATCTTAAGTTCATGCGTAGGCTAAATATTTCATTAAAGCTGAAACGTCCACTTTTAAGTTTTAACCAACTGCCCAAATGGAAAGTTAAGTTTTCAGGTGTTTGTATGTCTGTGTCATGGTTACCGTGATAGGTTTTGGAATGCGAGGTGACTTTATAGACCTCCCCCCCTGCATGACATACCTAGTAAGGGATAAATTTTATGCAGTCGAGATTTTCTTTTGTTAAACTGCTTATGTTCTTTTTAAAATACATTTCTAATACCAGCTCACTCAATATTCACTCCAATGTCAACTGTATATTTTCAAACTGACCGTGAAAACCTTATTATCATACAATATTCAGAGCCTATAAATGTTTTTAGAATTAGAATCACTCCCCACAGTTTTACATAAGACCTCGGTCACACCCGCTATAAATCGCGAAAGGTCGTCTGTCGAGGGCTTATCAGCAAAAATATGGTCTTCCCATCCAATACTGCCTTCATAAGAGAAAAAGCCGCAAAGTACGTATACAGGGTGTAAGAAAATTGGTGTAGGACCCGTTAACTGGGGATTCTACTCATCGTACTGAACAACTTTTGTTCTACGACTTTGCTCAAGTCGCAAAAAAAAATTTGGACTCTCCATACAAAAATGGCAAAACAGATGATCAATTTATATGAAATGTCCAAAATTTATTTTGCGATTTGAGCAAAGTTGTAGAACAAAAGTTGTTCAGCACGATGGGTAGAATCCCCAGATAACGATGTCCTACAACAATATTGTAAGACCCTGTATATGGAGTTTCCGTAATCTTTGCGGCTTTATTTCTTCTGAGGGCAGAATACGGCTTTGTCTATGGTGCAGATAAGGCTGTCCACAACTCCGCAAGTCTGCATTCCGTGGATGGTGCAGTATTGTAATGGCTATTAAATGCGGAGACTTTTACAGGGTGGTGTTTTTACAAAATGCATTTTTTGTCTGGGGCCGACTGACTCGGTGGCTAAGTGGTTAGCGATCCTGACCTCTGATCCGAGAGTCGTGGGTTCGATTCCTACACAGGGCAAACTTTTCTGTGATGAGCAGATTTATTTGCTCTGAGTCTGGGTGTATTATATCTATATATGTATGTATTTAAAAGTATATGTGTATGTATATCAGTCTCTGGTTCCCAAGATACAGGGAATCCTAGTTTGGGGCCAGATGACCGTGTGTGATTTGTCCCAGATATTATATAATATTATTATTAAGTTGTTAAATAAATACTATGCCTAAGACAGAGTTGAAGATACTAGTAAACTTATTAATCGTTGTAGAACAAGATTAGTTTACTTTCATAGTTACAACCTTTTGTTTCACCCTCTATATATAGGGTGAGTTTAAATTAGTTCTTGATACGAAAGGCTATGCATGTGCTCATGAAAACAAACAACTTTCCCTAAGGAACCCATAGCCAAATCGCAAAAAAAAATTTGGTCTCTTCATACAAATCGATCAGCCGAGCGGCCAAATTAGTATGAAGAGTCAAAATTTTTTTTTGCGATTTGACTATGGGTTATTTAGGGAAAATTGTTTGTTATCATGAGCACATTCATAGCCTTTCAATATCAAGAACTAATTTAAAGTCACCCTGTATATGTAGAGTCTATGTAGACTTATGTTTTCAGAAAGCGTTTAGTTCATGCATAAATATTAATAAAATTACATTATAAAATTTTCTGCACGAATCACTGAAATTGCTTATTGAGAAATATAATTAATAAACGCACAGTTCATCAAAAAATTAGGGCTTTTATGGGTCTTTCTGAAATACCTGAAAAAAGAAATAACTGTGTACGTGTATATCACAGACTCGGTGGCTTATTTTTTTATTTATTAATTCCATACAATATTTTACAACTGTGTCGGAAATTTAAGGATACAAAATTTTAACTAAAAAGACAAATAACATTATAACATGAATGAATACGTTAAAAACAACCGACTTCAATCGCAGCAACTCCAATTTTGCTATTTTTTTACTGATTTTCTCAAAAATCGCTGAATCGATTTCGATAAAATTTATATGGGACCACCTGTGAAGTATACCCTTTCAAACGAAAAAAGAATTTTCGAAATCGGTCCAGGTGTCTTCGAGTAATCGGTGAACATACATAAAAAAAAATAAAAAAAAAGATTCCGACGAATTGAGAACCTCCTCCTTTTTTGAAGTCGGTTGAAAATAGCCTATATATTATAAATTCATTTCATTAATTACAGTGTATATTATTAAAATAATCAAATTAAATAAAATAAAATTCATTATTATTAAAATTAAAAGACAAACAACATAATAACAAAAATTACAAAATAGCCAAAATATTATTAATTCATTTCATTATAATTATAAATAAAATAAAATAAAATGCATTATTATTAAAATTAAAAGACAAATAACAAATAAAGACAAATAACTTTAACGCGCCTGACTACTGATCCGAGAGTCGTGGGTTCGATCCCCAGGGCAAACATTTCTGTCATAAGCAGATTTGTTTGCTCCGTGTCTGGGTGTATTATATCTATATATGTAGGTATGTATTTAAATGTATATGTGTATGTCTATCAGTCTCTGGTTTCCAAGATACAGGGAATCCTAGTTTGGGGCCAGATGACCGTGTGTGATTTTTTCCGGTTATTTATTCATTTATATTGAGTACTGGCTCGTGAAAGAGTTTTCTAGGTAGAAGACAGGGTTTTAACAATGTTTCAGGTATTTCAGAAGCAGCTTTATTATAAAAATAAATGATAAGGTTGAAAAGGATGTTCGACCAACCAATCAGTGGTTAGCGCTCTTGAGTACTGATCAAAGAGTCACAGGTTCGATTCACGCCCAGGACAAACATTTCTGTAATGAGTTTGTGTGTGTGTGTATACAAAGTCGGCCATCAGCTGATCCAATGCACGTGTAAAGTCCAGACTTTGTCGTGTAATTTAAAGTGTTCATAATATTTTTAAAAGTATGTATTTTCTGCCTGTTGAAACTGCAATGAAAGACTGTATGCTGATGCTTCTCAGAAAGTTACATTTTCTTGAATGAAAACCAAACTTACACGTTTTATATGACAAACAATAATATTAAAAAATAAATAAATTAAAAAGAATATACATTTTTTATTTGGAAGTTATTTTTTATAGAAAAAAACATAATGTTTATAGTCTTTTGATTTAGTACTTCAGAATGACAACAGATGGCGCTGTTAGCTTTTAGAACGCGTTATCATTATTTGCGTCTCATTCTTTAGGGTGGCAATGTAGGTGCGCACATTTAATATCAGTCTCTGGACCAACCAGAGGTCATGGGTTCGATTTCCAAGTATTTTTGCGGTGATTTTGCACTTTACTGTGTAATATCACGGATTAAATAAAAATTAGAAAAAAACGATCGGGTTTTGCGTTCCAATCTTAAAAAATTCAAAACTGATATTAACCTTGTCCAATGTAGAGTACTTACAAAAAACCTGAAAAATAAAAACATGGAGTATTTTATACTGTGCCACGGCCTATTTTTAACCGACTTCAAAAAAAAGGAGGAGGTTCTCAATTCGTCGGAATCTTTCTTTTTTATGTATGTTCACCGATTACTCGAAGACGCCTGAACCGATTTGGAAAATTCTTTTTTTTGTATATATAAGGTGCTACTTTATTAGTGCCTGATATTTTAGTCAGTGCTTCTACTCCTGATTTTGATCAACTTTCCCCAAGGAACCCATAGACGAATCACAAAAAATTTTTTGGACTCTTCATACTAATTTGGCCGCTCGGCTGATCGATTTGTATGAAGAGTCCAAAAGTTCTTTTGCGATTTGACTATGGGTTCCTTGGGGAAAGTTGATCAGAATCAGGAGTAGAAGCACTGACTTAAATATCGGGCACTAAGAAAGTAGCACCTTATATACTTTACAGGCGGTCCCATATAAGTTTTATCGAAATCGATTCAGCGGTTTTTGAGAAAATCAACAAAAACATATCAAAATTGGAGTTGTTGCGATTGAAGTCGGTTGTTTTTAACGTATTCAGCGTGGTCAATTATCATGAACAACTTTCCCAAGGAGTAAAAAACATTTTGGACTTCTCATACTAGTTGATTAATTGATCCACCAACTTTGTATGGGGCGTGCGAACATTTTGCAAATTGATCATTAATTTGTCTCTTCGGGTAAGTTGTTCGGTTTCACGAATAGAAAGCAGGGTAATTTTTTTTTTTGGTATTTTAGAAGGACCCTGTATTGACTTACATATCGATTGCTTCTACAGTGAAGGAAAACATTGTAAGGAAACCTGCACATCTAATAAGATACGAGTACAAAGATCACATTGCATAAGTCCGTAGATGTAAATTTAAATGCCTTACTTGTGACCACGGTGATGTACTTAGTACAGTGTCTATCCCATATCTATCCTTTGTGATAGCACGGTAAGAGAGAAAGAACAAGGACTATTTTTATGAAGAAATAAGCTGTTTTGTTAAATCGAATTCGATCCATTCCATGTAATAACAGGGTGCAAACGATAATACAACAGTTACAATCAGAAGCAAAGCGTTCTAATTCTAACTGCCTAACCATAAACCTGTGGGGGTCAGTGGGGGGTCATGGGGGGTCACGGACGATTTGGCTGGCTAGCGCGACAGATGTACGATCATTGTATACAGTAGGGTCAGCATGAAAGGTATAATTGCAAGGGATGGCTGTGTTTTACTTGATTTGTTCATTACAAGTTTTGACTGACTCGGTGGCTAAGTGGTTAGCGATCCTTACCTCTGATCCGAGAGTCGTGGGTTCGATCCCCGCACAGGGCAAACTTTTCTGTGATGAGCAGAATTGTTTGCTCTGAGTCTGGGTGTATTATATCTATATGTATGTATTTAAACGTATATGTGTATGTATATCAATCTCTGGTACCCATAATACAGGGAATTCTAGTTTGGGGCCAGATGGCCGTGTGTGATTTGTCCTGGATTATTATTATTATTAATTAGATGATGATATTAATTATGTTCTGGTACAGGTACAAAGTCTTGAAACAGAAATCGCCAAAGCAAATTTTACAGATGGTAAAATCTTTTTGAAGAGAATTTGACAGAAATAAAAACTTTTTCTGCAAAAGCATCAGATGATAACTCAAGTTAGTATATACTGGAATTTTAAAACTATTCCGTATTGATTATGTAGATTAGTTTTATAAGAAGAAAGTAGTCCAGTTACAATTATGTATTTTTAAGGTTCAATCAAGGAATGAGGAAGCTTTGTACATATGTATAAAGGGGGGTAACTTTTTTGATGCACTCTTATAGGTATAGTTGCATTAGTATTAAACAATGATGTAGTGTTTTCTAATAACATAATATAATTTTCATCAGATGTACAGCTTCAAAAAAATTGATGAGTAAGACTGTAGATAAAATCTCCGTAAGAAATATTTTTTCCTTAATAGTCTAAAAATTGATCAAGTTTGTGTAGGAGATTAATTTTGAATGTTGTCGACCAGACGGACTGTTTAAAGCCACAGTTATAATAATAATAATATCTGGGACAAATCACACACGGTCATCTGACCCCAAACTAGGATTCCCTGTATCTTGGGAACCAGAGACTGATATACATACACGTATACTTTTTAAATGCATACATATATAGATATTATACACCCAGACTCAGAGCAAACAATTCTGCTCATCACAGAATAGTTTGCCCTGTGTGGGGATCGAACCCACGAGTCTAGGATCAGAGGTCAGGATCGCTAACCACTTAGCCACCGAGTCAGTCAGTCATTATATATTATAGAATACAGGAAAAATATAAAAAGAAAAACCGATCAACAACTTTTTATTCCAGTTTCCCATACTAGTGAATCAAGAATTTGTATGGGACACTGAAAAAAATGGTAGTTCGGTTTTTTTTTATATTTTCCTGCATTCTATACTTCTGAGTTATCCCTTAAAATCACAAACGCACTTTTTTAACACCCTGTAAATTTAGGCTTAAATAAATAAATACAATTTTATTTACTTGTTCTTCCATCTTTCCGCTTAATTCGAGCAGAATTTAAAAAAAAAAGCACTATTCATTTCAATAGGACCTTCGACTCAAAACCTTCCCCCATATTACTCGTTAGGCATTTGTCAACCAATGATTTGTTTCCACACGACTGCTCCATTCCATTGGAGATGGTAGGAAAAAGGCTACCTCGAGCATTCAATCTTTCAGACATAATTATCGTCGGATATCAGGGTTCTGGATATAGAATCTTGCTGAATGAGACATGATCTTGACACTTTTATTTTTCAAAAATATTAAGTAAAAATCTTTTTCTCCCTTTATAGTAATTATGAAGAGTTAGGTGACCACCCTATACCTATTAGTTCCACTAAGAGTTATCGACATTTTCCAACTTCTTTTTTTATGTATAAACGATTTACATCAAAAGGAAACTCCCGGGAACTGAACAACTTTTTATATTGAACCTACACTGAAACTGAATTTGCAAAAAAAAAACCGCCAATCACACAATTTTGTATAGAGAGTTCAATTGTTTCTTTCTTTAACCGATTTCAAAAAAAGGAGGAGGTTCTCAATTCGTCGGATTTTTTTTTTTATGTATGTTCACCGATTACTCGAAGTCGCCTGAACCGATTTGGAAAATTCTTTTTTTATTTAAAAGGGTATACTTCACAGGTGGTCCCATATAAATTTTATCGAAATCGATTCAGCGGTTTTTGAGAAAATTGACAAATACATAGCAAAATTGGAGTTGTTGCGATTGAAGTCGGTTGTTTTTAACGTATTCAGCGTGGTCAATTATTGACATTCCTGTATGGGTACCCAACGCCGGAGGAATACAGGCACCTACCCCTTAGCGGAATCACTGCATTAATGCAACATATTTTTTGACTAGGGATAAGTACGAAGGTCTTAGGGGATGACACAAAAGATCCCTCTGGGTCGAAGTGTCGCTGTTCAGACAGCACCCACCAACAAGATAATAAAATGGGTTCCTTGGGGTAAGTTGTTCAGTTTCAAGAGCGGAACCCACCGTTAAACTTTCCGGGATTGATCATTTTCTACTATAATCTGTATTATTTACCACCTACCTATTTACATACTTAACTCATAAATCTAGAATTCGATTCGATTGATAGCGCTAGATTTTTTATAAGATAAATATACTATATTGCATACCAAAAGGATACAAATAACAGAACAAAAGCACAAAAAAATATATTTAAAATCATTGATATGTAAAGGCAGTCTTATCGCTTTGACCGATTTCTTCCAGACAACCTTTGGCGAATGGACGAGACGAGAAGTGAATCGATAAAGGCAAGATTTGTAAACACACCACTTGGATGCTACTTTTTTAACCTGTCACTTCCATCCTACACACATCTTCAGCCCACCCACCGAAGGGGTGAAAGAGACATTCCCCCCCTCCCCCCTCTCTTGAAAAAGTCTCAATAACTCGTCGGCGCGGAAAGCCGAGTGACATCGTTAGTCGGAGTGGCGCGAAGAAAAGGCGCTCTGTCTGTCTATAGTCTATGGTATGGGGGTAAGTTCGAAACACGTTTGAACAACACACGTAAAAAGAACAAAAAATGTTTTTTTTTAAAGAAGATCAGTAATAGTGCAAAATAAGTCTTGATATGTAATTATTCTTCTTTGCTTTGCATAGCCTATGTCCTTATATGTATTTTTGATAAAATATGTGTCTAAGCTTTAGGTTGCCTGGAATATATGCTTAAGCAATAAGGCAGCTTAAGATGTATGTTTTTACTGTATATTATATTTATATTTTTTCGTGTAATTATTTATAAACTTGATTGATTTGAAAAAACAATATAAATAAATGTATTTAGCTGGATTTATCAGTTTCTTTTTTTAGCATCTACAGTCGTATTTAAAAATTTACTCTTATTGAAGTCAAAAATTTATACATTTTCCCTATTATATATTTTGATCGATCGTTTTTCGACCTAACGTGTTTAGCAACTATTTGATTCGGACATAGACAAACACTAATGTGCGTCTGCGTCTATCAGAACATCGCATATACAGGGTGTGATTATAATGAGGGCTTAAACAGTATTTTTGTAAAGACCTTTTCGATCAGTTCTCTATTCTATGGAGCTGGGTTAGGAACAAGAGGTTGCACCCACAAATAGGTGGGTAGACTAGTAGCTATAGATGAATAGGTAAGCTATCATGAATATCGTTTTTCATTGAGTATTTTGGTTGTTTTAACTACCATGTAAAAAAATACTACTATACACAAAAAATATTTATAAAAACAAATGTCTAGGTTTTTATCAAAAATATGGATGTGGAATACTTATTTATTGGATAATTATTATAGAATTAATGCCTATATTTAAAACTACAGCGTTATTGTCAGTCAAAAACACATATCTTATAAGTTATAATAAAAACAGGAACTTTATCATAATAAAATCACCACCAAATAAATAAATTCTCAAATCCATACAAAAATGAAAGCATTATTTTCCTTTACCTACCCTCTTACCTCTCAAGTAGGTTCGTGTTCCCGCATCACTAAACTAAAAGTGGTGAAACTCATCGGATGGTATAATGATCTTAGGAATCGACGAGTGCGTACGATGGGTAGATGATCTTTTTAAGTGCGTTAGATAGATTTAATTCGATATTTCAAGAGTTACACAGGTGAATTTTTACTCACCGACAACTGGCAAAAATTCGAATTCAAAATTCAAATCACATACTTAATTTATTGCCAAACAATATTTACACAGTCACGTACAAAAAACAGTCATAAAAAGCACACACATGAACAAACTTATGTAATAGGTTGCAAACGAGCAGACGGATCACCTGATGGTAAGCGATTACCGCCGCCCATACTCGTAGACACCCGCAACACCAGAGGATTCACAAGTGCGTTGCCGGGCTTTGAAATGGTTGGGCCTCCGGTAACCTCACTCGGCGATACACACGATTATTAAATTAAACATTAATATACTTTTCTTGCTGTATCCCTTAACTAATTTAGCAACTGATAAATCTGTTATAGGCTTTCTTTATCATACATTATAGAACAAACTCGGTTTCGTATTATCACATAAATGCCTCCGTGGTCTAGTGGATAGTCTGCTTGCCTCACATCAGGAGGTCGCGGGTTCGATTCCGGCGGGGTCCAACTTTGTAGGACTCGGTTTGGTTAATGGTAGGGCATTTTCGGAGCTAGCTACCACCATCTTATCTAAGTCGTGCCGCCAAACATCAATGTTATTCATTGATGTGTTCCGGCATGTGAATAAAAAAAGCTGTTTGTTTTTTCTCTAAATAAATTTTTAAACTAAGAAAGTTAAAATAAAATTCCTTACTCCATTTTCAAGTACTGTACAGACAAGACAAGAAGTGCTTGACAATCTGCTGTTCGGTTGACCCTTTCACTACCGCGACCTTGACATACTGACATGCAGTACTAGTTACAACACGTCATGCGACCCCACGATGCTTCCACACAAGGTAACTTTTTCAGTCACGATAAGGATAAGAAAATGCCAGGGTTTTTTTGGTCAAAGTAAGCGTTTTATCCGTTTGCTGCTGCTTTTATTGTTGACTGACTCGGTGGCTCAGTGGTTAGCGCTCCTGACTACTGATCCGAGAGTCGTGGGTTCCATCCCAACCCAGGGCAAACATTTTTGTGATGAGCAGATTTGTTTGCTCTGTGTCTGGGTGTATTATAACTTTATATGTATGTATTTAAACGTATATATGTGTATGTATATCAGTCTCTGGTTCCCATAATACAGGGAATCCTAGTTTGAGGCCAGATGACCGTATGTGATTTGTACCGGATAGGTATATTTATTTATTTAAATATTTTATCCGTTTTCTGCTGCTTTTTATCCGTTTGCAGCTTGAACTGCGGATTGAAACAAAGTTTTTTTTTTGTAAAATAACGTTGGTATTCCGTTAGATAACATAGAATATATTTAACCTTCAATTATCTGATTTTCAAGTTTTTCAAAAATGAAATAAGGCGTATATTTTGTGACAAGGCCTAACCATTGTGCATTTATTTTCACTGCCTATCTTATCTATAGCTAGCTACCAAAATAACATAGACATATTTTATCCATTCATTCATGAGATGTCGAACCAAATAACTTTTATATACTTCTATATAATTATTTATTTACTACTTATAAGATCACTGAACTGAACTCAATACTGTAGGCTACAAATCACTAGTAGGTACCTAAGGCTAACAAACGATATTTCACATTGCAACAACTATAAAAATGCTTTTAAAATCCATAGACAATTTATCATCTAGACTAGAACAATCGTAACTCTTTCGTACCAGGTAGCAATATACCGAGAACTTTAAAACGATATCGCCATAAAATATTATTGAAGAGCAACCTTGCAATCTTTAACCATCCGTCCTTGCTATGTGCATGCTCTGTGCATTTCTTTTGGGTTGATAGATCGCAAAACTGAAATCGGATAAGACAGAAGTAGTAAAATGCAATCGATGGGAGTCGCAGAAGGTCACGATATGGAAATAACTGTTCCTGAAGTATTTGTACAGAGTAGAATGTTGAAATAGTTATTGAAATGAAGAGTGGTGTAGTAGATAGTCGGCCTTCAAGTGTAAAGGGTCGAAGGTTTGATCCACACTGAGGGCAAACAGTTCTTCTTATCTAAGTTTTGCCGCCTAAGATCAATGTTAATAGCATTGATGTGTTCCGGCATGAAGATAAAATAGCCAGTTCCCCTTTGCGATGGGGAACCTTGGTGAGCCCGCTTCCATCTTCGGCATCATCATCACTTACCGTCAGGTGAGATGATGCCAAGGGCTTACCAATTAAGGGTTAAAAAAGCTATTCCTGGAAACTTAAACAATGGGTTTCACTTACGAAACTGAATTTAAAACTGAACAAAAAATGTTTGAATTCTTCATTCATTGGTATACAAAATTGGCTGAGTAGCTATTCAATTTGAATGAAAAGTCCAATTCTTTTTTGGCGAATTCAGCCAATTTAACGTAGAACACTCTTGTGCGCAGTGCAACTTGAAAACTATGAAACTAATATTAAACATTCCTATGTGATGAAAGCACTCTTAGTATGAACGAGCACAGATAACATAAAAACAAAAGAATGCTACAGTATTATATCAGCTTATCGAAAGATCGGCAAAGCACTGCACGCTACCCTTCGGAAGCCAAGCCAAGCAATACCATGATATAAAATCGAATGCACTAAACATTAAGTTCCAACTACTAGAGTATAGACTGAAATAATAAATAAATAAAATAAAAAACTAGGGGCAAATAAAAACCTTAGAGATGTGGAAGTCCCCACTGGTCAAACTTGGCACAAAATAGGAAAGAGTGGTACACTTTGATGTCGAAGGCCAAAATCCCAGTTCGGGTCAATGAGCCAGCGAAGTAAGTAAGGAAGTAAGTAAGTAAGGGATAACATAGAAGAAGGGGAATTCCCTGTATTATATAGATTGACATACGATACACACATACATATTGTAGATATCGGTCGAACTCGCACTTGGCCGATTTTTTTAAACGTACGTATTAAATAGAAACGCTTTGGTTTGTTACAACAAACCGAAAATTTTAACAAAATGCGATTTTCTTTATCTAAGCAAGGGAATAAGTATTGACTTTTGCGCGACAAAAATTCTTACTTATAAAATTTTACTGTTCCTTATTCCTAAAAAAAAACATCAGAATTACTTGTAAATGGCATCAATAAATAAAGTCAAATGCTCGATCAGCACTGATTTCTTGTTGGCGTGCTCCGATGCTATAATAATAAGGGGAATACGGAACCACCGACTGAATTAGTGTTGCCTTTATCGATTCTGTTCTGGGGTTCAAAAGTGATTTTGAAATGACACGTTGATTACAGTCGGGTTTTGGTTCGTTGCGTTTACTTTTGAAATATCGATTAATAGTCATAATTTAATTACCTAAAATTGTAATTCTTTATTTAAAAATGAGCTGAAATCGTATTCTCTGTTTAAAAAAAATGGGTAGGATTTCCTTTTGATCTTATTGTAATTATGGAATATTATCAAAATTGTATTTGTTTGTACATGTTAAAAAATAAATTGATGTATGTCAATGGAACGTCACACCAACCAAACATTTATTAATATTCACACAAGGGGATTCCATTATACCAATAAATCCAGATGAAATGTCAGAATGACACTTTTCATAACAAAACAAGAGCGGCCTGTCGAAAGGCAAAAGCTGGAAAATGGCAAAATGTGGCTAAAACCCATATTTCACTTAACCTTTCAGTTTCTAATGGAGAGATATATATTGGCACATTTTTCAATGAGAACGAACGATGGTGTCAAAACAGGAAAAAAGGGCGAAAAAAATGATGTTCGTTGCACTGCCTGTATCGAAAAGCTCGGTACCTGAATGACTGGATAAAAAATTTGGTATGCCTATTAAGTATAGATTTTTTTTAAGTAAGTTCGCTTGACAAAATAAAACTTTTAGGATTTTTAAATAACGGACACATATAGAAAAATATCAGAAAAATATGTCAACTATTATACATATAAAAATATTTTTCGTCACTTACGCATCAAAAGAAATACTCAGTTATGTTTTACAAATATGTAACATTAATAGAGGGTACTCAGTTTTAGTAACGAAGAGAGAGGCCATTAACAGCTATCGGGCTTCGGAAAGTGCGAATGATAGGTAAAAATGTGACCCCGCTAATGCTTCATCGGAGCACTGTGCACGTACACAGCAAGATACTGGTCTGTTGTGGACAAAATATAGAGAATAGAGATGCTATCTCGGTGCTGTAGTTTTCAGTCAAAAATAAACTTGAATATTCGCGGAAAATACCATCATAGAGCGATAAATAGATTATGTTTCTAAAAACTGCTACTGCGCGGCTTTGTTTTAATTTCCTACTGGAAAGAACTAAAACTCAGACGAAATTAGTAATTTGCAGCGTGGACTCTCCAACATAGTGTCGCGTTACAATTTCTTATTATTATTACATAAAAATATGACATTTCTATACGCGAAAATTAAAGAAATGTGTGACACTTAGCTGCTGACACCGGATCTTACCCACAGGGAGTAAGGTCACCTTAAAGTTGCTTTTCCACCGGCAAGGCGAGGCGAGGACTGGAGTGTAGAGAATTGAAATCTCTGAGAAGAAGACTATTTCCACCAAAGATGTGCGAGAAGAGAAATTATTTTTCAATTACAATTTAATTTCAAATACAATTTAAATTCTTTTCCTTCCTTGCCTCGCCGGTGGAAAAGCAGCTTAAGAGGGGCAAGGAGTAGCCATACTGTATGAAAGTATACTAAAATATATACTATGCATATGTTATTAAAAATATATATGGTCGAATGAAACATTATTCCGCCGGGCTATCAACCTGAAAATGAACGAACAAAACTTTCGAATCTACTTTATTGTCAGATCTAATCAAATTAATTAGATAATTTTCAAAAGTTTCCGCGCTTTAATCTCTGCAGTCTCTAACTCTGCACGTCGCCCATTGGATCAACACATAAATCCCTATTAGTCAAGTGTTTGGGCGTCACAGCGCAGAACCAAAGAACTCTCTTTGATTTATTCCCAACATCAATTTCGGTGAAGATGCGCCGAGGGGGCGCTGCGTTCGATTTTAGAGGGCACTTTGATTTATTTGTCGAAAGCTTTTTGGTTAGACGCGAGAGAGATTTTTGGCCAATTTTTATCGGTGTTCGATACACTGGGCTGGTTATTTGTCAGTATTAAGGGTGTGTGATATTTTTCTTTCTTAATGCTTTTGTGATATACTTGCGATAACAATGGATTCTATAAATCAGATAGAATATTATAGTAAAAAGAAAGTCATAAGACGAAGTGTTGGATGACTGATTCCTCACCAGATGGAATGATGATGATCACAGTCGGGCACTGGATGCATTGTATCGTTTATATTATAACCATAACTGAGCTGAGGAAGTTAGTACCATTAAAAAATAAATTAAAAATAAGTGCTTCTATACGTTTTAGCAGGTTTGAATACTTTTATTAACTTAGGGATTATTTTGCTTATTATAAAGTTACAAAAGTAATGGAACAGTATTAAAGAGACTTTTTTGGTAAGCCCTTGAGATCCTCTCACCTGATGGTAAGTGATGATGATGCTGAAGATGGAAGCGGGCTTACCAAGATTTCCCAACGCAATGGGGAACTGGCTATCTTATCTTCATGCCGGAACACATCAATGCTGTTAACATTAATGTTTGGCGGCAAGACTTAGGATAAGATGGTGGTAGTTAAAAAATTCCCTAGCACCAACCAAACCGAGTCCTACAAAGTTGGATCCCGCCGGGAATCGAAGCCGCGACCTCTTGATGTGAAGCGAGCGGATAAGCCACTAACTACGGAGGTAATTAAAACAATATTACGATATAATTGACCACGCTGCATACGTTAAAAACAACCGACTTCAATCGCAACAACTCAAATTTTGCTATGTTTTTGTTGATTATCTCAAAAACAGCTGAATTTATTTCAATAAAATTTATATGGGACCATCTGTGAAGTATACCCTTTTAAACAAAAAAAGAATTTTCCAAATCGGTTCAGGCGTCTTCGAGTAATCGATGAACATACATAAAAAAAAGATTCCGACGAATTGAGAACCTCCTCCTTTTTTTGAAGTCGGTTAAAAATAGCCACGTTTTTACAGTTATTATGTTGACAATGTCAGTGGATATTTGACTCCCTTGGCTCCCTAACTTTAATACCATCGTCACAGTATCAAGAATGTTTAATAACTCTATCAACAGATGGACGAAGTCGATAAACTACACGCCACAGTTTTAAAACAAATATTGGATATTTGTATAAACATACACATAATGGTCGCCACAGTTTAACTAGGTATAAAAAAGCGTAAACAGAACAGTTTAAGTATAACGCTATAGGGTCAAGTGACTTACAGGGTCACATGACTATATACGTACTTAATGTAAATCTAGTCGTCCGTCATATTTTAATCAGTGCTTCTACTCCTGATTCTGACCAACTTTCCCCAAGGAACCCATAGTCAAATCGCAAAAAAATTTTGAACTCTTCATACTAATTTGACCGCTCAGCTGATCGATTTTTATGAAGAGTCCATTTTTTTTTTGATTTGACTATGGGTTCCTTGGGGAAAGTTGATCAGAATCAGGAGTAGAAGCACTGATTACAATTTTAAGTACGACCAGATTTACAGCCTGTGTTATAAAAGTAGGATCTTTCTGAAATACTGGAAAAAATGCTGCGACACTATACAACTTTTTAAAGGATCTAACAAAAGACAAACTAAATGACTCTATGATTTATAAAATGTCCAGCTGATATGCGACTTAAAAAAAAAGCGGCCAAGTGCGAGTCGGACTCGCCCATGAAGGGTTCCGTAACAGCAAGTAACATAATATAAAAGTTCTTGTAGTTCGTTGTAGGTAAATTGCCGTTTACGATTTATGACGTATTAAAAAAAACTACTTACTAGATCTCGTTCAAACCAATTTTCGGTGGAAGTTTGCATGGTAATGTACATCATATATTTTTTTAGTTTTATCATTCTCTTATTTTAGAAGTTACAGGGGGGGGGGACACATTTTACAACTTTGAAAGTGTCTCTCGCGCAAACTATTCAGTTTAGAAAAAAATGATATTAGAAACCTCAATATCATTTTTGAAGACCTATCCATAGATACCCCACACGTATGGGTTTGATGAAAAAAAATTTTTTGAGTTTCAGTTTTAAGTATTAAGTACCCCCAAAATTTATTGTTTTTTTTTTCTATTTTTGTGTGAAAATCTTAATGCGGTTCACAGAATACATCTATCGTACTTACCAAGTTTCAACAGTATAGTTCTTATAGTTTCGGAAAAAAGTGGCTGTGACATACGGACGGACAGACAGACATGACGAATCCATAAGGGTTCCGTTTTTTTGCTATTTGGCTACGGAACCCTAAAAATGTGATGTAACAAAAAAAATTTGGTTTTCGGATTTTTCCCTTTACTTGTGCTATAAGACATTGCTTCCTGCCAAATGATTCTAGGTATACAGGAAGTACTTTATAGGGTTTGATTGCCATGCTAGTGACCAAATATGCGGCGTAAACGGTCGTATCTCTTGATTGCGTTGGCATAGAAGTTTGATTTTTTCACAGCTTCAAGGGACTGCAGGCTTGAGTATTTGATATAAATTTCAACTTAGATAGATAGATAATATCTTTATTTCGCTTTCGAGGCACAACGAGGCAACTTTATACGTTTACGCGTTCCTGAGAAAAAGGGTATTGACCGACAGACAGACAGACAGACAGACAGATGGACGGACGGACGAACGGACGAACGGACGAACGGACGGACGGACGGACGGACGGACGGACAACGAAGTGATCCTATTTTCATATAAGGGTTCCTTTTTTCCTTATGAGGTACGGAACCCTAAAAATATATATTATTTAGAAATGGGTTTTTTTAGAAGAATTGAACCTACGTTGCAGATGCAGATATGACTAAACAGTGGTGCAGTTTATGTTATTATCGAACCATGTTATTTTTTTTTGGGTGTTTTATAAAAAGTTAAAATTTAAAAACATTTTTTTTTTAAATATTATTGGTACTTCCTCTTAAGTTATACAAGGGAAAACATTAGTATATCATTCATTACTATGAAAAGGTTTAATTTTCCGACCGGCGCGGGCGCGCCCACCAATCGCCTCTCATTATCAGCTGTTAACCCCTTCGTACCTATGCAGCAATTATCTATCGGCCGTTATGTGTAATGGGGTTAAGCTGAGGTTCCCAATGTAGCTATTGGTTTATAACCAAAAATAATGTTGTAAACGTAACAAAATAGATAAAATATGCCACTTTCGTTCTGAGACATTTTTGAAAATATAAAATAAAACTTCAGATACAAGGTCAATCAACTGATTGATTAAAAAAAAGCGACCTGCTGTTTCCATTCTGTATTTTTTTGAAAATTGGAAGGGCGACATGGGTTTTTTCCGTTTCATAATGAAATAAAGACTCTTTAGCCTGAGGTTCCATATAAGCAGAAGTTTATCTTAATCTCCTTGAAGTAAACTCTTTACTTGCTAACAAAATCAAAATCATAATTATACTAAAGAGTTGATTATACCCTTCTAAATATTATTAGACAGGCTGTTAATCAAGTCATGCATCAAATTTTAATCAGTGCTTCTTCTCCTGATTCTGATCAGCTTTCCCCAAGGAACCCATAGTCAAATTACAAAACAATTTTTGGACCCTTCATACAAGTCTATCAGCCGAGCGGCCAAATTAGTATGAAGAGTCAATTATTATTGCGACTTGACAATGGGTTCCTTAGGGAAAGTTGATCAGAATCAGGAGTAGAAGCACTGTTTAAAATATGAGGTACCACTAGATTTACAGCCTATATCTTTTTATCTCTACTTTACCGATGTTTAAGTAACCTTTAATTTATTTTTTAGCAATGTAGTTCTAATATCAGGTAAGATTTCAAATATTGGCTTTATATACTCATGGGCAAAAAAATCGACTCAAGGTTTGTTGCA
Organism: Coleophora deauratella; assembly: GCA_958295455.1. Taxonomy (NCBI): domain Eukaryota; kingdom Metazoa; phylum Arthropoda; class Insecta; order Lepidoptera; family Coleophoridae; genus Coleophora; species Coleophora deauratella. Next base: position 1,672,628 of record OY282409.1, on the reverse strand, counting down.
CGTCTTTTGGAAAGTTAACTCAATCAAGCAAAAAAAGACTAAACCAAAAGTTCAAAAACTGTGTGTTTACTGCTCATGATTTTAGTTTGGTGGTTTTTTAGTTTTTTGTTTTTAGTGTTTAGCAGTTTTGTAGACTGAGTTAATTTTTCAAAAGTCGAGCAAGCAATCTTGAGTTGATTTTTTTATCCACCAGTGTAGTTTGGAAACCACTGGATTTCACTAACGATGGGCATCCCCACACGCGATCGGATTCACTTTGGAAAGTTATTTTGATTGCAGTTGTTTAATGACAACGCATATTGATGGTTGTTAATTTGAAACCTAAACATTGACTTAACTATTTGCCCCATTGATTGTTTTTTTTTAATGGCAGAGGTGGCAAACGAGCAGACGGATCACCTGATGGTAAGCGATTACCGCCGCCCATAGACACCCGCAACACCAGAGGAGTCACAAGTGCGTTGCCGGCCTTTGATATGGGAGTACGCTCTTTTCTTGAAGGTTTGAATGTCGTATCGATCCGGAAATACCGCAGGCGACAATTCATTCCACAGTTTGGTTGTGCGAGGCAGAAATTGGCTTAGCTAACTAGCTAATTCTTCTTTTAAACCAAATCAAATTAAAATGTAATACTTATTTGAAGTAGGTAGCATTCTACACTTTTCGAAGGTCATTTTTTTGTCTACCTAGTAAGAAGATACTACCAATTGGGCAGTCCTATAGGTACCCAAAGTTTCGTGAAGTGTTGGAGCGCTTTTATAGTCACGCCGGGGTTTATGCCGCCTGCAACCTATCGTTTCAGTATTTTTTTTAAGTTCCTTCTATTGTCATGCGTGTCACACGCATGCGGGTCGCTTTGGAAACGCTGCACGTAGCGTAGAGAGATGAAACATCGGCTCTAAAAGAATCTTCCTCCAACACATTTTTCATGTGAAAGTAACTATAACTATGTTTTCTATTTACAAGATTTTTTGCAAATATCGTGCCACATCGATCGCTTCGGGTGTTGCTTTTATTGGGTCTGTTGTGCATTGTGGGTTTCCAGGATTACTTGAAAAATGGGAAGTAGTCTGAGGTGGTCTGTCACACTGGTAGGATATGTTGGTTCCCCAGCTTCGCAGGCCATCTTTGGATCGTGCTATTCCAGATCGCATTAGCGCTAAAGTTATGTACACAAATAAATTAAACTAACCAATTTAAATAAAACGATAATGGCTACTGCTTAAAATGTAATGACAAAACTATAATTGAGTGTACAAGTTCCACATGATAGGAACTTTGTACTAGGTAGAAAAAAAAAACGACGATTTAGAAGTATGTGCAAAACATCTACTTAAATAAAAAACATTTTGATTTCGATTTTGAGTTGTTCAATTAGTTGTTCGACTTTCTAGATATTTATGTCATTTTTTTTCGGGAACTTGACATGGGATTCTTGGTTTTCAGTTATTTAGTAAAAGCTCTTGTTTATATAGATCAGTTCGTTGTATTAGACTTTTGTATGAGAAGTTATTTTGAACCGACTTCAAAAAAGGAGGAGGTTCTCAATTCGACTACATGTTTTTTTTTGTATGTATGTTATGCGATTACTCCGCCAGTTATGAATAGATTCTGATGATTATTTATTTGTTATACTTCAAAAGTGGTCCCATATAAATTTTATCTCGATTGATTCAACGGTTTTTGAAAAAATCAATAAAAATAAAAAACAGCAAAATTGTAGTTACGATTGAAGTCGGTTTTTTATCGTGTTCAGCGTTGTTGATTATTTGCTAAGTGGTTCCTTTTTGAATTTCTTACGTTTTAACAAGAAGAGAGACGAAGTATTTTTTTTTTCCAAGCATTCCAGAAGTGTGTGATCTCCGTTATGTTCAAAATTCAAAATCATTTATTTCTTTACGTAGGTACATTAAGCACTCTTATAAACGTCATATCATTTTGCTGGAGGAATATTCCAAATGTCATTATCATTTAAAAAATCTATAGTCTTATAGTATCCTTCAGAAACATGATACCCAATTTTTATTCAACTACTTTACCGATGGATAAATAGTCCAATTATTTACTAGAATAAGGCCTATGCGAAGGTAGGAGTATCATTAAATAATAAAACGCCGTATGACAACGAGGCAGGCCCCTTGGGCTGCATATTTCAGCGCTTGACCAAACACCAACTATTGAATAAGAAGGGAAATGTCGTAGTTGGATGCGGTATCCCTTAAAATATAGGGATCTACTGAAATTCTTTACAGTACTGGGTGAAATGTTTTTCGTTGCATTCCCGTTAACTGTGGTTTCAAATCATGAAACTGAACAACATTGCCCAAGGAACCTATAGTAAATTCGCAAAAAAAATACCTCTTCATACAAAAATTGTCGATCAGCTGATGAATTTGTATGAAGAGGTCATTTTTTTTGCGAATTGACTACATGGAAATAATGTGACTACTGTTAAAGGAACTGAACAACGTTCTCCCAGGTACCTTTGACACAAAAATAAATCTTCTATATATCGATGAATGGTCAAGACTATAATAGGGCAAGAAAATACCACTGCCGAAAACTTAGAGCTCCACTCATAACACAGAATAACATTTCCTTAAGCCTGTTAAAGCTACCAGGAACGGTATTTTTACATCCCCTGTATACAGATAGACAAGATACGACTTGAACCGGTGCTAGTCTATTGGAGTTGCCATATCCAGCCAACGGTCAATGGTTTCCTACATCTACGGTTTGACCCAATAGTGGACAGTTTTGGGCCCCGTAATAAATATTTATTCCCTCATATTGTTTCGAGGCTGTGGAATTATAACGTAACACACTAATTTGCTTTTAATTACGGAATTTATGCGTTTACTTAGGATCGAATGGGGTTGCCTACTTGAAAAATTAAAATGTCCACCACTGAGGTCTCGTGTGTCATTAAAATAGTGTGGAAAAGTTGACGTTTAAATTTGTATTTAGATATGTTGGTAACAGCAATAAAACTATGAAATTATCAAAGAAAATTCTGTGCGAGATTATTCTAAAAAAATGCATTGGATCGCTGTGTGTAAAATTTACGCGTGGTATGATTTTTCTACCAGATAGAAAAAAAAGTATTGCTTTACGTTTCTTTAAAGACTATAAACCCTATAAATATACATACATACATACATACATACATACATTCTAGTGAAATCTCACACGAAATAAAAAATACAAAAACCAAAACCGATTCGATATTTTTAATCAACCGTTTCCCCGAAAAACCGGTAATGAAAATTGACAGGCGGGCCGCACCTGCCGGGATAGGGTTAAACGCATGAATTGATTCGTTTAGTTAAGTCATTAGCGCATCGCAAGGGTTAAAGCTGTGTGGGGAAAAATAGGTGGGTTAATAATGGAACTTGTCAATCAGGGGTTGTGATTACTGATTAATTTGGTAGGGAACATTTGACTTCGATTTAACCTTTTTGGAACGTTGAAAAGTTTGTACGAATCTGTAGGCATGTGTCATTTGTAAATTTTGTTTGTGAAAGCTTTAAAAAAACCTATTGGTGTTGAGATGTTTTTTTTTCATGTGTGATTACTTATTTCCACGTCTTAAAATTATTCTTGAAGAAGCGTGATCGCGGAAGGATAATTCTAAATCTTTCGCGTTTTTTTTTGTTTAATTTTTATTTATATTTTTTGGACGTCTCTTAAAGGGTCAAGATTAATCTAACGACACGTCGTAGTCCAAAAGCCATTAAACCGTTTTGACTTCATGCAGTAACAATGAAGCAGACACACATATATTCCAAAAACATTTTGTCTCGTTTGGATTGTTGAATGAATATTAAAGTTTTAATATGTATAGTAAGCGGTCGTGGGTTAGTGCGGCTTGCGTGGTTGCGTCGATTACGCAGGTTAACTGACTACAGACACGGACACAATCTGGATGGGTTTGATTTTTAGTGGCATTTATCATTACCGTTTCCGTGCTTCGCAAGGCACGTTAAGCCGTTGGTGCTGGCTGCTATCACTGGTAGCCGTTAAGCCATGTAGGAGGCCTTATAGGCAGCCTGAAAAGTTCTGACACTGGGGTTGGCACTAGCTCCACAACCTCCACCAATCCGCACTGGGCCCTCGTGTGTGGAGTATGGCCTAACCTTCCCGATGTATGGGAAGAGACGGTGTCCCTGCAGTGGGGACATAATGAGTTGTTAACACAAGTATAGTGATGTTGATGACTCCATAAATACAGTCATAGTACACAGAGAATAGAAACTTTCAGATAAAACAGAAGTTCCAAATATATCTACTATCTTAATCATATCGCTTACTGTAGTTATCGTATTAAGTAAAATATTACAGCACTTAACGGAAAACAATAACAAACTCCTGTCTATAAATAATGCAGAAGATATCGTGGGGTGCTTCGATAGACAGTGGTACTAAGGGTAGAGAAGTCACGGTAGGTATAAATATGAGCGAGAAATAAGTGAGACCTTTTTGCGAGTCTTTTAACTCGATAAAAAGCGCAGATCCCAGCAAAACTAAAAAACTCAAAATGTTTTTGTTTTTATTTAACTAGATGCTTTACATATTCTACCCCTCTCAAAAGCGACCCCTTCAACCCCTCTGGGTAAGATTCGGTGTTAGTTGCTTAGTAGCAAGTTTGAATGGACGATGTAGGAGACCATACAATTGATCAATACCAAATGTTTTAGCTTCCATTCCATTCCTCTTCCGATCACTTTTGCTATTTTTCAAACTAACTAACTTCCTTCAAGTTGGTCCATATAAATATTATGAGAACTCGAAACACTTATGGTGGTCAGAACAAACATTAACTAACTATAATAGAAAAGAGGGAATGTTTTCTGCCCGATTAAGACCACAGTTCTCGATAATGATGTAAGTTTTACGTGTAGCGCCGCCCTTACATTTTTGTGTACCGTTAGAAGAAAAAGACCATCTTAATTGTCTCTATAAAAAAACGGATTTTTTTTGTGAGTCAGGAAAACATTACATGAAAATGGAAATTATTTTATCAAGGTACTTTGCTACCAAGTATACCTATTAAAGGTAAATTTTTGTGTACTAAATATGAAGTTCCTACCCCTTGGAAGTTGTGTACCTACCGCCATTTCAGTGTTTGCGGAGAGTAGAAAACGGTTTAAATTGTAGAACTGACATGCATCCAATGGTTTTTTGCAAGTCTGACAGATCACCAGTTCACCTAGTGGGGGGGGGGGGGGGGGTTATGAAAAACTATGTTTTCCGGCCTGTGGTCACCACTCGAGAAACCGAGGTTATTAGTACTTTGAGCTACATAGTATGCCCTTATTATCTATGTCGGTGACCTTAGTTCTTCCACAGATTACCTCTCGTCTTGAATTCGCAAGTATAGTTCTAAAGTCCTCTAAACTTAAAATGGAATGCCTCTTATGGCAGTAATTACACTGACTATTTCGCTCCATCCGCCAGAATAGGGGACGCTTGGCGGCAGGCTTAGAGCAATAGTGGTACTAACAGAAATAGAACATAATGCCCTGTAAACAACCCATTATGTCCCCACTGCAGGTGCACGGGTCTCTTCCCATTACTCGGGAAGGTTTAGGCCATACTCCACACACGGGGGCCAAGTCCGGATTGGTGGAGGTTGTGGGGATAGTGGCCAACCCCAGTGTTAGAAGTTTTCAAGCTGCCTATAAGCCCTCCAACATGGCTTAACGACTGCCATCCAGCGATTGCAGCCGGCACCAACGGCTTAACGTGCCTTGCACAGCACAGAAACGGTTGAGATAAATACCACTAACAGTCAAACCCATCCAGGTTATGACCGTGTCTGTAGTCATTTAACAAGCCGCACTGAGCCACGACTGCTTCTGCCCTATCACTAATAAAACTACATGCTCATAATTTTTTTATACTTTTTCTGCTATCCCTACCTACCTATCTTTTCTCCCTTAGGTAAGTATGGGCTATAGGTACAGTCCACACGGATGACAAACGATTGTTCCCGAACTAGGGTCGTTAGTGATCTTCGTCTTTATTCCTTTTACATTTGACACTTTCCGCGATATTTTTGTGGGTTTCCGAATTATACGAACGTATCTTTGGAAAAAAGTTTTTGTGGTAATTTTTACGGATTTCTAACGATTATTGAAACATTTTTGTTATAAAGAAAGAAAAAGCAATGAGGTGACCTGAGAGCGTGAAAAAAATGTGGCCACCCTCTTAATTAGTCAATATTTATCACTTTCGAAATAAATACGTAAATATTTAGGTGAAATCACATATGGTCGAATGGATCCAAACTAAGATTTACTTTGCTATGAGAATCAGAGACTGATATATTGTACATACATTTATACCTTTAAATATACAAATATGAAGTCTAACAAAATCATGTAAAACTATTCAAAGTGTGGCTTCGCAGTCAATTTAGTCTGAGAAGTTATTTTGCGAAATGAATTTGGTTCCTTGGCAAGTGGTTCAGTTTTATGAATAAAGGTATAAAATGACTGACTCGTTGGCTCAGTGGTTAGTGCTCCTGACTACTGATCTGAGAGTCATGGATTCGATCCCCACCCAGGGCAAACATTTCTATGATGAGCAGATTTGTTTGCTCTGTGTCTGGGTGTATTGTATCTATATATGTACGTATTTAAAACTATTTGTGTATGTATATCAGTCTTTGGTTCCCATAGTACAGGGAATCCTAGTCTGGGGCCAGATGAACGTGTGTGATGATTTGTCCCGTTTTTTTAAATTGCCATTTTAAGTAGTATCAACTGATTTTATTAGATTCTGTATAGTTATTTAACACAAAACCATAGAGCTAACCAAATATTTATGTCAAAAATGTTTGCCTGGGTCGAGATCGAACTTACAACCCTCGGCGACGCAGTCAAGAAAGAGCCAAAAAGAAATGCAGATCCAGATCCCCCCCCCACTTCATTTATCAGAAAAGCCATCCATTTCATTAGCCTATAACAATACGAACCAGAAAATAACACGTCCCTAATACGAAATCATAAATTTTCGCGCAAAAAAGGCGAAACAGCGACACCGCTGTTGATGGGGCTAATTTTTTTCCTCACTGATATTAAGTCATGTTTAAGACGGCCTATCATTACCCTTAATAGTAATAGATATTTTATTTTGTCGCTACGCCGCTGGGGTATTTGTACACATTTTTATATGGGCTTATTCAGGTATGTTTGGTTCGAGAAATTAGCTTTTATTTTCGGTTTTTGGGGACACAATAATAATAATAATATCTGGGACAAAGCACACCCGGTCATCTAGCTCCAAACTAGGATTCCCTGTATCTTGGGAACCAGAGACTATTTTATATACAGAGACATATACTTTTTAAATACATACATATATAGATATAATACACCCAGACTCAGAGCAAACAATTCTGCTCATCACAAAAAAGTTTGCCCTGTGTGGGGATCGAACCCACGACTCTCAGATCAGAGGTCAGGATCACTAACCACTTAGCCACCGAGTCAGTCTACAAAGTACACAAAGTATACGAGTAATAGGAGAAGCAAAGTATAGGAGAGAAACAAGAAAATAATAAAAAATAATAATTTCATATTTTCTTCCCTTGATTCTCTTGTACAAGAAACAGGTAATAGATTCTGAGGGCTCTGCATTTGTTACTCTTTCACGTTTAAACCACTGAATTGATTTCGATGAAATTTGGCACAGAGATTTAGTGGGCGGAGTATACGATGGCATAATTTTTATTCCAGAAAAATATTGATAGACCGTATGATTATATAATATTGTTAACACAGGTTAGTTTCCACTGAAATTTTGTTAAATTATTTTATGGTTATATTTGACATTGAATTAAAGACATTTATTTTATTTTAAATTAATTTTCTTTGTGACATGTACTTATGTATATTTTGATTGACTATATTTAACGGAATTTGTAATTTCATAAAAACCATATCCACAGGGGTAAAGCTGGTATCGAAAGCTATTATCATGATATTTTAAGAGAACTCTCTTACCAAAACCACCAGAATACGCCCCCTGATACATTTGGCGTTCGTTAATAGGTTTTCCCTTCATAAAGCGAATGTTAACCTATTTATTATACAGGCTGATATTAAAAACGCGGGAGACGAGAAGCGTTATCCCTGTTATTATAAATATTTAGACTTTGATGGAGGACGATGTTTCTGGTTTAAATAATGCGTTAGAAGAGGTAGCAGGACAAAGCATTAGGTAATACCAAAATATGTATACAAGTAGGTAGCTAGCGTAAATAAAAAATAATTTGTATAGGTGATATGGTAGCAAATCGTAAAGTCACTGGATATGGTAAACGATCTGATCAAAATAAAGTTTACCGTAGTTCAAAGCAATTTAGCAGTTGGAATTATTTTTCGTAAGTGAATATGATACCGAAAATTTTAAACCACGTAACTGCAGTATCAAAATTTTGTCATAAATTTTATAATTCCTTTAAACTCATGTGCTAGCGACAACCTGTCGATTCTGATTGATTACTTTTATACTTAATTTATATTGCGTTTTTGTCGATAATATTATTATATCATTATACATTTCTGACTCTTATGTTCTGTTTACTGTATTTTATAGTTCCGTTTTGCCTCCTCCTATATTTATACCTTAACCATTTAAATTGCGATTGCGGTACTAAATTTGTCATCACTAAACTAGTGGTTACTCCTACTAAATAATAACTGACTCCATAAAACGAAGACTTTTATAAAAACTCTGTCACGGTTTGTTTAGCCATCTTAATAGGGGTCGAAATATATATTTTTTCTCAAATTTTTCTCGTCTTATTAAAATTGTGTCCGCTTTTAGGGATCTCGAGCGTGGTAAAGTTATTGTCGGGTGTCAAAGAGAATCATGAAAATCGCTTATTGGGTAAAAAATATGCTTTTGCCTCGAATTCAAAAAGTTTCTCACATATTTCCATTTTAAAGGAACTTGCGGTTTTTCTGAGAATATTTGATCTTTGTATAAAATTTTGTTCGTAACAGCTTTGAACTAAGGGTATCTCTAAATATACGATACTAAATATACAAAAAACCCACTTACCCCCTTAAGGATACGTTTTTAAATATTATAGTCTCGGTCCTATGCACTCCTAGGTGTTCTGTAGGACCGATATTTTAAAAATCCGTCCCCAGTTCTTTTTATTACTTTCTAAGTAAATAATATTTCAATTTTCGAATTTCTTATCCTAGTTACGGACAAGATTTTGTTAAAGGCTAGTACGATTTTGTTCCAAAATATATTTATCAAAATTCATACATCATTAAAACCCTCTATTGTAAAGGCAACAAATCCCTCGCTCAGCTAGTATCTTAGAATTATCTTACCAAAAAGCCCAAAACCAAGAAAATTCAACCACAAATAGAACCTAGCCTCCTTAAAATTCCCGATACATCCGCAAAGCTACGCACATCCGCAGCGGATTTATCACTGGATCCGCGTATTCTGCGTAATTCCGCGCCAATATATCATCCGCTCTCGTCTCAATACCGAGACGGTATATTGAGGGTAGTGTGGAGTGGACGAGTGAAGTAAGGATGTGGTATGTTCCATATTCTGCTCTCATAAGTATACTTAGTGGCCTTATTTCTAATGGGGGCAGTATTGTATCCGCGACACTGACTGACTCGTCAGTCATAGACGCGTTAGGCCAATGAAGATAATTTATTTCGGTACTAATAAAAACGTAAAAAAAATTGACATGTCCTTTATTGAAATGTGCATGTTAAAATTCTGATATCTTAAGCGGACCAGACACTATCAGTAATAATGACAATATTTTTACATCAGTATACTGACATTCCATCGATTAGTATGCATCAGACCATCATTCTAATCACTACACTGTCAGTATAATGTCAGTATATTGTCATTACTTGAAAATACTGTCATATTTACTGATAGTGTCTGGTCCGCTTTAGACTTACATAGAGAAAAATAATAATTTGCAGGTGTTGTATCGTCTAATCAGAAAATGTATCGAAATTACCCCAAAGCACCTAGTTGTTTGAGAATTTGAACATAGAGATTAGAGACTTAATAAAAATACTTACGGATATGGATTAATTGGGATTAATACGGATTTGTTAAAAAAATACTATTTACGACTACAATATATGTTTTTAAACATTTTGTAAAAAAAAAGTTTACAAAATCTCAACTGAATGTCAACCAATGTCACCAATAGGCTGTCTACGAATGAACAAAAGGTACTTATGATATGACTTTATAGATATTTTTTTTTAAAGTAAGTACCTTTACTTCATTCGCACAAATAAGTCTACTAAGATAAATACTGATTATTCTACAGCTATTTCAGCAAAAAAAATGTTACGCTTACGAGAAACATTGCAGTATTTTAATTAACGAAAAGGTAAAGAAATAGAATGAAAGACAAGTTTTAAAAATAATCTGTTCTATAGACATATCCAAATATTTGCTTGTTACATCGTTGTATCTTATGAACACAACTAAAAAAAAAGGATTTTAAAATACGATACGTGGAAAAGTAAGATTGTGGTGCAAATTTTTAAACAAAAACAAGAAAAACATTTCCCATCTCTTGGACAGTCGATTAAAAATGCAACGAATGTTTGAAGCAGTGAAACAAACCCACATATTTTCTAAATATACTAAATTGTTTACCTAACAACATTAAGAGAACAGATTTTAAAAAATACGATTTTTTTTTAAATACGCTTTTGAGAGTCTCTACCTTAAAAAAAATCTTATTTTAGAACGGCACCAGTCAAAACCTCAAATTATAGCGTTTTGAGTATAGAATCTTCTTTAACCGCATTTCGGCTGCTTAAAAATCACCCTCTACGTATTTTTTTCGCGCCATCTCCTATAACTTAAACAGGGTGTGGAATTAAGACGACAATAAAACAATGTCTGCACACACGACGCGTTCGCGAACCGTTTGTCACGCTACATTTATCACGCGTCGATTTCAGACGATCTGTTGAAGCTTTGAATCATAGTGATCGATGAGAGGATTGGTATTATTGGAATGGTGGAAAAATGGTGGAATAATTAATGTGAAATTCGTAATTAATGGGGAAGAAAACTGACAAAGCTCGCCGATAGAGGCGCTGATATCGCTTGACTCATACTAACTGTAAAAATGTATAGAAAAAATTGTTTACGTGAACTAAACATAAGAATATTTAAAAAATGCCGCGTTGTGTGGCGATTGATTGCAATAATAATGGAAATCATTATTTTCCTAAAGATTCTCGGATGAAATAGACGTGGGAAAATTTACATTTTCAATTATGTACTTTTCAACTTCGCCTTTAATTGAGGAACAGTCCAAGTCGCATACATTTTTCATTTAACAATTTTACAGAAAAAATACTAATTTATAAACCTCAATAATAAAAATCGCGGAACTAATTGAAAGTTGTTATGAGTCAAGCGTCCGTAGCGCCATCTGCAAATAGCTTTGCGTTTTCTTCCCCATTGCGTTTGAGTATGCTATTCTAGTTTTGAATAATGGCTTTTTCATGTACTTGTGAAACAAAGTAAAATGACATTACAGTCTCTGACATTCAATATTTAATTATCTGCGGTGACATGTTTATTTTTTCTTTGTTTTTGTTAATTTTTTTTTGTGTTCTTAAGTTCCTGTTTTATTATATTCTCTTAAAATTTAATTTTTAAGTTTTGCATGCCCTTTCTGGCGCATCCCGCATGAACTTCTTTATACATTGTCATCTATTGTACCGTGTTGCTTGGAATAAAAATATTTGTATTTATATTTGTTAAACTGGATGTAACATACGCGTTGGGACCGTTAACTGGGGATTCTAAATACCATGTAACCATGTACCTATTCCATGTAAAAATTTTCAAAAGAAAATTGGTATCACCAGTCACCACACAATATACGCCTTCAGAGCTCATCAATTTGTATGAAGAGACCAGATTTTATGCGCTTTCAGTAAAAATATCTGCTTATTTCACAGTTTGCCATGGGTGGGTATCAAACAGAAAGTGGTAATCAAAAGCTGTAATCCCTGAGCCACCGAGTCAGTCAAATCGACTGCAATTCACCGCCATATTGCTTTGACAGACCAACCACAAACTCTATTACGTCACCTCTGTCGTGACGTCACTCGTCACGTGGCTAATTTGAAATTAATACGCTAATGTGGTTGATGGATGCGAATCGAATTTGGGTTTTCGCGCCATTTCATTATTAGCGAACAGTTAATTTTAGGTTTTGTCTTGTTTCTGCTGGTAGGTTACATTAAAAACCCATATCGTCTCCACTGTTGGGGAAAGGGTCTCTTCGCATAGCTTAGGAAGGTTAGGTCTTACTCCACACAGGGGCGAAGTCCGGATTAGTGAAGGTTGCGGGGCTAGTGGCCAACCGCAGTGCCAGAACTTTTCAAGTCTCCGTAAGGTCTTAATGATGAGTACCATGATTGCGACACCAGGCAACCGCCGCCTTTACCTTGTGGATAGGACGGTTAAATTGTTCCACACGATGCGAGAGAGAGAGAGTACCTACCATCTTGTGACAGCAGTGACACCAACAGCTTGACGTGTCTTGGGAAGCACGAAAGCGATTGAGACAAATGCCACTAACAGTCAAACCCATCCAGGTTATGACCGTGTCTGTAGTCAGTTTTCCTGCATGATCGACAGCACGCACGAAAGCAGCACGATCAGCAGCACGTCACGACCGCTTCACTACTTTGTTCTACGACTTTGCTAAAACCGCAAAAATAAAATAGATTTGCTAAGTTAGCAAGTCAACTGTTTAATTCGTATAAAAAATCGATATTTAGGTAATTATCACAGAAAATATACGAAACAAACTTAGCAGCGATTTTAAGATACATTTATTACGACAATAATGTAAATGGAAAACGCAAATAACACAAAAATAACAAAACAATAAAATCCATAAAACCTTGCAATACAAAAATAAAGAGCACTTAACATGTTTTTTTATGTCCTTATATCCGTATTTCTCTGTAGCAATAGCTTTTGTGAAATTGAGCCAATCTTGTGAAGCAATTGAGAGGCAATTTTTTTATCCGATACATATCTATGAGTGTTCGATTCGTTGGGGCGGGAATGGCTTTTTAGCTGTTGGTTGTTTCGTTCGGAAATTCTTTTGTATTGTGTTTAGAACGTCAAAAGAGTTTTTATGTACAAAGTCATATGTAGGTACATACGCTAATGCGAAAGTTTGGTCACGTATTTTCGATCACTACACTTATATAAACTCAAAATTGACCGTTTCCTAAAATCAACTCCAAAAGGTGATATTTTATTTCATACAGAGTTGAACAAAATAGCATAGTTTAATTGCATAGTACAATTTATAATTATAGAATATTTTTTTTGGAATCTTCATACAAATTGACCAATTGTTTGGCCAAATCTTATGACGAGTCTCAGATTTGCCATTTAAACAAATACGTACAAAAAAAAACCAGTAGGTATAATAGCCCCAATTAACGGATCCTACAGCTATTTCGTCACATCCTGTATAAAAGGTTTTCAATATAGCTATTACAAAACTTCAACAATGTGGTAACCAAAACTGATCAAGCGAACATGGTTTTCGCTCAGACATAAAAAAAAAACACAAACCATAAGGCAAGGAGGATTACGCGCGAAAAATAGGTACACCCCACAAATTTCCAATAAAATTGAGATATCAATAAAGAATTGGGGATGCCAGAGCATAAATTTTAATACATGCAACATTTAATAATAAGTTTTCGAGGGGAAGACGCTGTTGTGTGGGGAATTGAGGATTTTTACTGCTTTTCTAAAATGAAAACGTCTTTGCAATATCTGGGAAAGTTAACATGTTGAAAGTAGCAAATGTTTTTGCGACTATTGAAGAGTTTAAAGAAAAGGTTATGGAACTCATTAAAGTAGCGTTCATAAATACAAAACTTAGATTTTTTAGATGAGTCATGGATTTGCAATAAATTTAAATTTTAAATTTTTTTTTTTATAATTTTATTGGGACATAATATGGTTCACATAAAATTTAAAAGATATAATATATAATATAATATCCGGGACAAATCACACACGGTCATCTGGCCCCAAACTAGGATTCCCTGTATTATGGGAACCAGAGACTGATATACATACACATAATACTTTTAAATACATACATATACAGGCCTCCGGTACCCTCACTCACTCACTCACTGGATTATTTCGATCCAACTTAGATTTCCCTGTATTAAGTATTGGAAATAGAGACTGATAAAACATGTACATAAAAGTTTTATAAATATACATCCAAAGACATAATCCACATCCTAGACACAGAGCAGTGATGTTTGCCCTAAGTGGGAATAGAACTCACGAACTTAGATCAGCAGTCAGAGCGCTAACCACCGATACACCGCGACTCAGTCAATTTCAATAAAAACTCAGAAAATGTAAGGTGACCATCATTAGAGGTATACAGGGTGTAAGGGACAGGTTTCCGAAAACTTTAAATGCTTGATCAGTAGACGAAACTGGACAACTTTCCACAAGAAAAAAACGAAAAATAAAACGGCTTCTCCATACAAAATTATATACTTGATTGGACAGTTTGTATGGAGAAGTAGTTTTTTTTTCGTTTCCTGAAAAAAATTCTTGTGGAAAGTTGTTTAGTTTTGTCTACTGAGCAAGCTCTTAAAGTTTTCGGAAACCGTCCCTTACACCTTGTATATACTTCCTATATAATCGATTTATCGTATGTATTTTTATATTCTTGAATTCTTCTCAAAATCAAAATGGAATTCCGCGCTCAGTATCACCTAAATATTTTCAATCTTCATCCTTGTGTACCTAACAAAGATTCATGTCTGATATAATTTTCCAATTTTCAAATGTAATGTTTCGTTGTAGAAGATTTTGTGTTCAAATGGTTCCTTTAGTCGTTATACCCAGTGCTGACAATGTATTCTACCTACATTGAATGCAAAACATTTAAAATTCTAAATCGAGTGATAAGTGATGATGATGCCGAAGATGGAAGCGGGCTTACCAAGATTCCCCAACGCAATGGGGAACTGGTTATATGGACGATTTTGCCTAAGAAAACGATAGACAATACAAAAAAAATATTTCAGTTTTTCTTTTTTTACTATAAGTTCCTTGGAAAAAAGCTCTATTTATTTTCTTTTCTATGTAAGAACCTAAGGTTGAGGCACTCTACTACAGCGTTAAGATTAAAAGAGATTCGCTTTCGCACGTTTAAGAAATAAAATCGCTATACTTTATTAAAAAGAAAAAAACCTCAACGCGAGTTCCACATTCAAATATCGTAGAAACGGAAACGTCGTATCATGGGAGGAATCAAACGCCGGAAGCGGAAAGGAGCGTATTTTTCGAATTTGAATTCCGAACTCAGACTACTTCCTTCGAGGAAACTCGAGAGATGTGATATGGAGTTTTAAAAATGGAATTTTATTTGTTCGGTGGTTATATTACTGGAATTTTATGAGTTTTAAAACTACCTCCTTTTACAATGCATTTGCGTTTTCTTATAGAGATTCAATGGCTCTTTAGCAAAGATAATATTTTTCTGATTAGTTTAAATGATGAGGAAAATCTTATGACATAAGTAATTTAAATGGATTTCAAGAAACTGGATATTATTAGGTGTTTTATTCGGGAAGCCCTATACCTTATATATATTCGTTACCAAAAATATGTCATGAAAACGTTTGACTATGTTTAAGAGTCAAGAGTGTCATACTTTGTTTTTTTTCTTCTAAATGTATGAAAATAACACAGCAATAAGCAATAACTGTTGTGTTCCGGTGTGGAGAGTAAGACAGCCGAGGAAATTACAGGCACAAGAGGCATTTCATCTTAGCCCTCTAGGTTGGCAACGCATCTGCAATCTCCTCCGGGGTTGCAGGTTTCTATGGGCAGTGGTGATCACTTACCATCAGGTGACCCACTTGCTCGTTTGCCTTCCTTATCACATAAAAAAAAAAAAAAAGGTTTGCCCGCTATGAAAATTTCATACACAGCATTAAAAGCCAATCAAAGAAGCCGATAGGTACATAGACTTGTAGAATGACCTTCTCTGACCTTCACGGCTAATAATGCCATTAGATAAGAAGAAGAACAAAACGCAAATTGAATAAACAAACTTATAGAATGTACAGTAGTGCCACTATAATACCTCAAACGATCTCAAAAGAGACGAAAAGTTGTCCCAGAAAGAACCAGGAGCAGGTTCCTACCTTCCGTAAAAAAATGAAAAATGACCGCAAAATGGCTTCCGCGTGGAGACGAATGCCCGAAATCGAGTGGCAAATGCGATATAATATATTCGGCAAACAACAAATTCAATATAAATAGTTGGAGAGGGACGAAATATAGGGCTGTCAAAAACCTTTGGCATTAAAAGACGGAATAAAGTATAGGTACCGGATTGAATTGAATGAAACAGGTTAGACAAGTAAATAAAATAAATTTAACTTAATGTTCTTTGTCAATAAACTTTTTATGACAGTGCATTACAGTTTTTCTTGGCGTATTTGGCAACAGATGATATTTAAAACTATTGAAATTGTTATAATAAAAAGAAACATTTGAGTATTTATTTATTTTTTATGTACTTATAATTTACTTTTAGCTACTTAAAAATAATTTAGAAGCTAGAAACTAGAAGAAATTCTGATATTTCAAATGTAGTAGTAGTTCCAATGTAGGTAACGACTGTATAAATAAGAGTACCACTCCACAACGTAATACTGAGCCGCAGTTTACCATATACAAATTCAAATTCTTTATTGCCTTCATGAGTGGTAGTAAAGGTGTAACATAAAGTTATAGAATTAAAATATACATCATGACCCTGCAAGGGCACAGCAAATAAGATCTTATGATAACTGGGGGTGAGCGGCGTTTCTATAAGTAGTTATCATCCAAAAAAAAAAAAAAAAAAAAAAAAAGTTGTTATCATAGTCTGAAGCTGAATCATGTAAGTTGATGAACCTATTAAATATAACAATAAAAATAATTCTTTGGTAGAAATTAAACATCGTAGATACAGTGACAACCCTAGAGAGAACGCATCAAGAATCCCTCTCCGCGACTACATTCGTCTGTATTAGGGTTGATAGGTTTCATGTCGCACGGAACCAAATAGAAAAATTACGAAAAAAATATCTGTCATTGTAAGATATTCTCCATAGACAAATACGAACTGTAGCAAAAGGTGTGGCAATACTACAATAGAAACTATTGTTCAGTGTATTGTATTATATCTTACACCTTTTTTATTACACCTCAAAAGTGAGTAACAATGAGTTAGAGTAATAATTTTAAAGTATACACCGAAGATTTACTCAAAATTGCCGGTAGTCGCTGGGCGCATGTGCTGCTAAAATCTAGACCATGCTAACTAGAAGTCAACGGGGAAATTCAGCAGTAGATATCTTCCAACTGATCTAATGAAGATGGGTGAGAAAACAGTTAACGTATGCAATCTTCTTGGTTCCTTCCTGCATTGTCAAACTACGATTTAAAAGAACCAAATCAATGTCAGATGTGATACGCGCAAACCTTGGTACGCTATCCGTCATACTCTTATACAATGTGAGGCCCAGATCAAAGTGAGGTAGCTGTATATTTAATCCACTGCCGAAGTGGAGGGTTATGTTTTTCGAGTGTATAACAGCTTCGTGCTAGTTTTGGTTGAGTAAATAAAAAAAAATAGTAATTGATATTTCTGAAAACAGTAGAACTTTTAACAACAGATATGAACTTAAACGACAGACTTTTACAATATACATTTTTAATGAAGTGAATACTGCATACACGAGACAAGGCTGTATAGCCTTAGAAGCCATTACCTCTCTCCTTATGAAGAAAAAATAACTTTGGTTTGCTAATCTAATCTCTTCTAATCTCTTGAAAACTGGTCACTTAAGAGTCACACAGGGGGGTAAGGTAGCCTTCAGAGAGCGGCAGGGAGTGGCCATACTGTATAATATTTGTACTGTGCTCTTTATAAATGCGCGGCAATGTATCATATCTGATACGATAGTATATCATAAGTCATTGCTATTCGGGACGCAGGAACGCAAATGTAGGTTTGATGGCTGACTTCTTTATACCTGCTTGCGGGATTATTTCAGTCTTGTGCGGGCTTCGTACAGTAAAAATGCCGTAGATATTTTGATTTATGGAGGGACAGATGGATTACTGTCAAGATATGTCTCAGAATAGTATCTTAATATGATAATGGATTGAAAAGTAACACAATTGATTACTTAACTTCTGTATGAAATTTAATTTTCATGAAAATGCAGTTTTTTCGTAACAGAAGCTTGAAAGTTTAAAACAATGTAAGTATGTATAAGAAAAGAAGTTATTAAAAATATATTTTGATAAAAGTTATTTATCATTTTTTTGTTGTCATAGATTTTAGGGCATTTATTTCTAGTAGTTACAATAAAAAACTTTTTGTTTCAGAGTTTTAGAATCATAAACGCCACCCAAAACGCCTATTCGAACTCTTCTACAAATAACAAACTGAACAACAAAATCACATTACCGAAACACGCAAAATTTAAATCGGGAACACAATCTGTTACACAATTTCCATGTTACCCCTTACCCCTTAACGCAGCAAAGAGATCAAATACGTTTATCTGAAGAAAAAGACATCAATAACACATCACATCACATCGTTTAGGCACTTCAGAGCAAGGAGGGCGACACAAAAAAGATCACATGTGATACAAATCAAGAATCGAACATTAGCCCTCTGTGTTGAGTTTAGGATGACACAATACGAGAGAAAAATTTGAATAACTACGCAGTTTTAAAGTATCAAGTAAATTAAACGTTTGCCATGCATGTAATTGAAACATAAACTCTGCTTTACAAACGAGTAGCCATTGATGGCTACTATTTGAAGCTATTGGAAAGTTGGAAAACATAAAGAGATAAAAATTTAAGCAATTGGCGGAAACTTCTTCTATAAATGAATAATTTTCCTTAAACGCATGATCTTAATGTCAATAATAATTGACCACGCTGAATACGTTAAAAACAACCGATTTCAATCGCAACAACTCCAATTTTGCTATGTTTTTGTTGATTTTCTCAAAAACCGCTGAATCGATTTCGATAAAATTTATATGGGACTACCTGTAAAGTATACCCTTTCAAACAAAAAAAGAATTTTTGAAATCGGTTCAGGCGTCTTCGAGTAATCGGTGAACATACAAAAAAAAAGATTCCGACGAATTGAGAACCTCCTCCTTTTTTTGAAGTCGGTTGAAAATGGTAAGGGTTGTTCATAAAAAGTAGAACGATTTATATGTACCTATGGATGCTTCAGGAAATTGTTTTAGCCCACATTTTAATAATAGTATTTTTTTATTAAATTCACTTCGAAAATTATCAGAAATAAAGCAAGCGCAACGTCGAACGACAATACTACGAACAACATTCCGTATGTTTTCATATCTGAAAGAAAATCCCGAAAAAATCTTCTATCGCATAACCAACTTTACACGAAAGAAATATAACTCAATTTCATCTTTGTTATTCCTACGTGACATATGACATTATTAAGGCGAAGTCTTCGAAAAGAAATTGTAAAATAAAATCAAATGTAATTTGCGGTATTCGCTCTCAATTTGCGATTGCTACCGGTTCGAGCCGCAAGCGCTTTTCTTTCCTTTTGGAATTACATTCTCGTATGGAAATTCGTGTCCCCCTGTGTGTAGCTTACCTTTAAGTGATATTGAATTTTGACAGTGATTCTTTTGTTTGTTTTCGTTTAAACATGTTATTTTTGATGGAACATTAATCAAATCAAATACTACAAAACAAAAAAACACAAAAACAACAAAAGAAAAAGAAACAAGTTGTAAAATTTGGGCTGTATTAATTTGTATTTTGTACTTATTTCACATGTTTTTTTTTTCGTAAATAACTTTTTCATTATTTTTATTATTATTTAATAGACAGATAGTTATACTGTTTATTTAACACACACAAAAAAACAACAATAAAAGGTATATTAATAAATATGCGGTGGTACAGTGTAGATAGATATACTTAATCGCAAAAAATATTTAACTTTTTAAAATACGTTTTGCAGAGATAGAACAAAAGAATCCATTAATCAATTCCTCATAAAATATTATAAGGTGCTACTTTATTAGTACCTGATATTTTACTTAGCGCTTCTACTCCTGATTCTGATCAACTTTCCCCAAGGAACCCATAGTCAAATCGCAAAAACATTTTTGTACTCTTCATACAAAGCGACCAGCCGAGCGGCCAAATTAGTATGAAGAGTCCCAAATTTTTTTTGCAATTTGACTATGGATTCCTTAGGGAAAGTTGATCAGAATCAGGAGTAGAAGCACTGACTAAAATATTGGGCACTAATAAAGTAGCACCTTATATAAACTATTAAAAAGACTTTATTTTTTAATATTCTACAAAATACACACATAAATTTAAGGGATCCAAATATTTGTCGATTGATATTAAAAATTTGTAAAAAGATTTGAATTCACCGCACGAAAGGGGAAGAAAACGCAAAGCTATTTGCAGATGGCGCTACGGACGCTTGACTCATAACAACTTTCAATTACCTAGTTCCGCGTTTTTTATTATCGAGGTGTTATAACTTAGTTTTTTTTCTGTAAAATTGTTTAATGGAAAATGTATGCGACTTGGACTGTTCCTCAATTAAATTCGAAGTTGAAAAGTACATAATTGAAAACGTAACTTTTCCCACGTCTTTTTCATCCGAGAATCTTTAGGAAATTAATGATTTAAATTATTATTGCAACCAATCGCCACACAACGCGGCATTTTTTAAATAATGTTATGTTTAGTTCACGTAAACATTTTTTTCTATACGTTATGACAGTTAGTATGAGTCAAGCGATATCAGCGCCTCTATCGGCGAGCTTTGTCAGTTTTCTTCCCCAATATCCAGATTCAAGAAGGTATTATTTATTAAAAAAAAAAAAAGGTTCCAAGGAGGTTCGAAAGGATCACGGTAATACGGCCATCTCCGTTACCTTCGGATGCTACGAGTGACATCAGTCAGTTTTATTTCCTTATATTTTGTCTATGGCAGGAGGCAGGTGTAAAAGCCGATAGGTAGAGCTAGGTACTGGATAGAAGTGACAAAATGATATTAACTTTTTATTTATCAAAAATCTTGTGTAACGATAACTTTATGATCAGTTAATGGCAAACTGAATAACTTTTGTATTACATATTTGCTTTAAACACAAACAAATTGACTCTTTAAAAAAAATGCAAAACAGCTGATCGATATGTATGAAGAGTCCAGAGTTTATTTGCGATTCTCTGCATTTGTTTATATTTTTATGTAATTGTATTTAGTAATTTATTGCACTCCTTTTTCCGTTTTTAGACCCTTATATGCTCCTTTATAAGTGCAGGCGTGATTTTTATGCAGTCACTTATCCAATTCCTATCGACTGACGCGGTGGCTCCTTAGTTAGTGCTCCTGACTACCGATCCGAGAGTCGTGGCTTCTATCCCCACCTAGGGCAAACATTTCTGTGATGAGCAGATTTGATTGCTCGGTGTCTGGGTGTATTATATCTATACATCTGTGTGTATTTAAATGTATATGTGTTCGTATATCAGTCTCTGGTTCCCATATTACAGGGAATCCTAGTTTGGGCCAGATGACCGTGTGTGATTTGTCCAGAATATTTATTATTATTTATTCTAAATAGGAAACAGATACTCTGTCAAATTCTATAGCCTATGTAACGCGGTAAGATGAAACGTCCTCACGTAGAAGGCATTCGCAAAAGATACAGATATACGTACCAGTGGTTTACTGTAGCTCCTTTACGAGTGAATCCACAGGAGTGAGATAGCTAGAAAGTAAGAAAATGTCTGATGTAGTAAAATATAAGGATTTTAGGCCTAATTTTTGCGTCTTTTTACGTGTTTATGCAAATAATTCGGTGATATTAGTCCTTAAAAGGGAAAACTCGGCATAAATAAATAGAAAATAAAATAACTAAATACTAGGTGCTTACCTATGAAATTGTCGATTTTTTTTTTCTTATTATTATTATTATTCTTATTATTATTAGTTAGAAAAGTTCAAAAAGAAAATTAATATTAAAAAAATAAGGTTTTAAAACAACTTACTATTTCCAAAATACCATTGGACATTTAGAAATCAAATAATGCTTGCTAAATGCACGTTGTCTGAATATTTTGAGAGCACAGTGGTGTAGAAGCTATGAAAATGGATTTTTTCGTCACTGAAAATCGCCATTTTTTCATAATAAAATACTTATTGTATTTTTGATTTTTGAAGGGTACACTTACACCAGTGTGTTCTTCGTTACTATATTATGTATTTTTGAACCTATTTCGCATAATATTTCACGATTTTCAAATAATTTTGATTTTGTTTTTCTCAGTCAGTTTTTACATGAGATACATAGATAATTCATGGAAGACCTTGAATGTAGCTAGAAAATTATATACAATTTAATGGAAGTAAATTAATTTTTGGGGAAATATTGTTCTGTTGATCTTTCAAAACTGAATCGACAATTTCATAGGTAAGCACCTAATATTTCAACTTTTTTTATTGTGCTAGGTGGCAAAAGGCTGATGGCCGACCAGATGGAAAGTAACTACCGCCACCTATGAGCATCTGGAACCTCAGACAAAAGAGTTATCAATGCCTTGCCGATCCTTGTAGGCTAAGATGCCTCTTATGCTGGTTGTTACACTGGCTATCTCGCGCCACCCGCCGGAACACTACGCTGCTTGCGGCAGGTATAGAGCGAGCAGTGGTACCCACCCAGTTGGACTTTCCTATCACTATTAAAATAATAATTATTTAACACTAGCTTCCGCCCGCGACTTCGTCCGCGTGGACTTCAGAATTGAAAGAAAATGTTAAGATAGCGCCATATAGTGACGAAGTGGAAATTTTGAGTTTTTAAACATTCCTACGGGAACCCTCAGGTTTACCAGGATAAAAAGTATCCTGTGTGTTAGCCAAGTGCTTCATCTATCTACCTACCAAATTTCATCCAAATCCGTTCAGTAGTTTCGGCGTGAAAGCGGAACAAACAAACAAACAAACTGACAAACAAGCAAACATCGATACTTTCGCATCTCACTAATATTATAAATGCGAAAGTATGGAAGTTGAACTGAACTGAACTGAACTGAACTTACTATTTCCAAAGTACCATTGGACATTTAGAAATCAAATAATGCTTGCTAAATGCACGTTGTCTGAATATTTTGAGAGCACAGTGGTGTAGAAGCTATGAAAATGGATTTTTTCTACACTGAAAATCGCCATTTTTTCATAAAAAAATACTTATTGTATTTTTGATTTTTGAAGGCTACACTTACACCAGTGTGTTCTTCGTTACTATATTATGTATTTTTGAACCTATTTCGCATAATATTTCACGATTTTCAAATAATTTTGATTTGGTTTTTCTCAGTCAGTTTTTACATGAGATACATAGATAATTCATGGAAGACCTTGAATGTAGCTAGAAAATTATATACAATTTAATGGAAGTAAATTAATTTTTGGGGAAATATTGTTCTGTTGATCTTTCAAAACTGAATCGACAATTTCATAGGTAAGCACCTAATGTTTCAACTTTTTTTATTGTGTAAGGTGGCAAAAGGCTGATGGCCGACCAGATGGAAAGTAGCTACTGCCAACTATGAGCATCTGGAACCTCAGACAAAAGAGTTATCAGTGCCTTGCCGATCCTTGTAGGCTAAGATGCCTCTTATGCTGGTTGTTACGCTGGCTATCTCGCGCCACCCGCCGGATCACAGCGCGCTGCTTGCGGCAGGTATAGAGCGAGTAGTGGTACCCACCCGGTTGGACTTTCCTGTCACTACAAAGCTATTAATTATTTAACACTAGCTTCCGCCCGCGACTTCGTCCGCGTGGACTTCAGAATTGAAAGAAAATGTTAAGATAGCGCCATCTAGTGACGAAGTGGAAATTTTGAGTTTTTAAACATTCCTACGGGAACCCTCAGGTTTACCAGGATAAAAAGTATCCTGTGTGTTAGCCAAGTGCTTCATCTATCTACCTACCAAATTTCATCCAAATCCGTTCAGTAGTTTCGGCGTGAAAGCGGAACAAACAAACAAACAAACTGACAAACAAGCAAACATCGATACTTTCGCATCTCACTAATATTATAAATGCGAAAGTATGGATGTTAGTTTGTTTATCAGTTTGTTCGCTTGTTTATAATATTAGTGAGAATAAATCCTGACCGTTTATATTTTATGTCAATCTTGGGATCGAAGTGACATTTCGCACTTTCAAATAGCGAAGCCCTTTTGGCTTCTAGCGGTAACAATGAAATAGACACACATACATCCTTAATAACTTTAACCCTATAAGCCAAGCTAGCTACCACCATCCTAGTTAAGTCTTGCCGCAAAACATCAACGTTATAATAAAAACGTTAACGTTTTCCGGAATGGAGATAAGATAGCCAGTTCCCCATTGCGTTGGGGAATCTTGGTAAGCCCACTTCCACCTTTCGGCATCATCGATTACCATCAAGTGAGATGATGCCAATGGCTTACCAACTGTGGATAAAAAAAAACTTCCGATGATCATTTGGCCATAGTCATGCCATAATGATCCAACTGATTTAAAGTAAGTAAGGGATAGTGTCCTTTATGTCACTGACATAAATTACATTCTCCCTCATTATCCCTTACTTAAAGTACATTATCCCTTACTTTAAATCAGTTGGATCGTTATAGCTTAACTACGGACATTTATAATTACAGGAATATCTATTATAATTTTCGTTACTGAAGGATACAATTAACAAAAAGGTAAAAAAATCTTCATATACAGGATATACAGGATGTAAGTACTTTCCTTTCGTTCCCACACTACTCCTCATAAAATAAACTTACTCAGCTAATCCCTTACTATAAACTATGCTATACAGGACGGTCCAGTTTACTTTCCCTCAGCTTCCCACCTTTACTCAACATAATACATTTTTATTTCATCGGGCGAATGCACCATAAAACAATGGCTGCCCAATTTGTGGGCAATATGCGTACCTTTCAACGGTAGGACCGCGTTATGACCACTAAAACTGGGACACCCCCTATAAGTTCCCAGATTGACCACTCTTTACTGCTGCAGGATGAGCTTAGTAAAAATTTTATGACCACCCTGTATACAGTCACCGAATTTGATAAATGTAATGCTTCTTACCGTTAAATGAACGGGAAAATTGGTTTATGAATAATTCAATTTAGGATCATCCTTATACACGGGTAGTGATGCTCTTTGTCATTGTTTTAAAATAGTTTTATGTGGTTTTCTTTGGGAAAATTGTTCGGCGTGTATGCTATAATATAAGAAATATATTAGCATGGTATAATATAATAATAATAATATAATAAAAATAATAAAAAAGATGACATTAAAATGACAAATAAAGTTCACAATCTTCTTTTTCTGTCTACTAAATATTTATAAAACGGTCGTCAGTGCAGCTTGCTTTGTCTCGGCGCAGGTTAACTGGTTACAGCCACGGCCATAACTTGGATGGTTTCAGTATTACTGACAGATGTCAGTAAGCGATAAAAAAAGTAATTTTGATTGATTTTGTTTAAAAAAAAATAGTTATCTATCTATCTATCAGCCGAAAGACGTCCACTGCTGGACAAAGGCCTCCCCCAAGGATTTCCACACCGACCGGTCCTGTGCGGCTCGCATCCAGCGGCTTCCTGCAACCTTTACCAGGTCGTCGGTCCACCGAGTCGGGGGCCTGCCCACACTGCGCCTTCCGGGACGCAGTGTAAAAAGTAAAAAAAAATAGTTAACTAGGAATTATTTTGAAAATTTTTAAAAAAATTAACCTTCAAATTCTCAAAAACAGAACCACATTTTTCTAATGTAAAAACCTACATAAATACAGATAATAATTTAGCTGAAAATCCATCAATACAAAAATATAGCAAAAAATTACAGCCAAAATATTGATGGTACTTTGTCTCACTGAAGTACTCAAAATTTTACGACAATACATCAGTGGATGCCAAACAGGCCTTAGGAGACAAAGGTTGTATCGCTGTCTTATTGCGAGTTTCACTTAGCGATTTTATATCTCCTATCAATGTCACTAGGTAAGAGGGGTTTTACACTGGGGGCGTTAACGCTACGATATTTGTAGAGTAAAAAAAAAGTAAAATTTTATTATTACGTAGCTTCTACTCGCCCAACTGAACGTGGACGGTACAGTGAGTATGTAAAAATAAAATTTTACTATTTTTTGCAAAAAAATTCAATAATTGGTTGGAATTAAATAAAAAGTTGTCAAAAAAAAGTCTTCAGTTCAGTGAGTAGCTTACCTTAAGTTTCAATTTTAAGATAGTCACTTACAATATGAGAAGAATAAACTTTACATTATTGCTTCACTCTATACATGTGGTTAGAGTGTGAAACTGTACTAGTAAGGTGCTTAGAAAACCTATTGTCTTATTATTTACTATTTATTTATTTTATTTTGGACAAGACCACAAGATGACAGATTGGCATAAGACTTCGGTGATAAAGGTTTGATAAGTAGTAAAATGATAAAAAACTATTTACTAACTTAAGATGTTGATATGGATATCTCTAATTATATGGTAAATGATTAACATTTAAAAATAAAATCTTTTCAAGCTTCTTTACCTTTTCTCGCGATATCGCTAAGTCAGTGTGCAGTCCTCGTAATATTTACAGCTCTGTCAATCCGCAGTTTGTCTGTTTGCGACTTTTTTACTGTCTCACCTTCCTGCCTTATGGGGCGATGCACTACCACAGATTATACTACCATGTCTATATAACCTATAGACTATAGAGTCATATGGAGACCTCTTTTATTGCTATTCTTTTATTATTGGTCCTATTATCTTTTTGAAAATTTGTCAGCTGATTGGCCAATTTAGAATACAAAATCTAGTTCTAGTAACAGTAGGATAATCCATAATAAAAATAATACGGTTTTACTGGGTTATCTGAAATAACTGCTAGCTAGACTTCCTAGTTTCAGGACCCGAAAAACATTTACGTCGTTAATAAGAGCCAGTTTAAAAGAAACGCTAGAAAACCAAACAAATATTACACAGAAACCGCAAGAATACCTTCAGCCTACAGCTAAATCAATAACCAATTTACCTTTTGAACAGAAATACCTTTCGTCTGACCAATTAGCAACTTTTTAACAACTTAACTGGAGTAAAAACTTTTTGCTTGAACTTGTTAAAGGAGATGTCGAACCAAGGAGGAGGTATGCAAATGTCTGGCTACCTCCAGCCAATCATCGGCCAAATTGTTTTATCGGAAGAACACCTCGCCTTAGGAAAGTTTCGAAAATGTTTTAGGGTTCAATTCTTCGTTAAAAAAAAACAAATATAAACGTACATTTTCTGTCATACAATTGAACTTTCAGATATGATACTATTTAGAGTTTTCATATGCTTACTTTTTTGCTTTACTAAAACTTAACCGATTTCACCTTGGAGTTTTAGTTCAATCAACGCTAGCTTTTGAGAGATACCTTACTAAAAATAATCACAGTTTAGTTTCATAAATGCAACTATTATAATCAAGAATTTTACTTATTTTATTGCATATTTGTCGCCGTTAGATTAAAAATAACATCTTATTCTTCCTGTGCCATGCTCCTCATTGGATATTGGCGACCATCGTCCGAAACTCTAAAAATTACATAACTTAAACAAATAACCTACAGACAGAACCCACCTCTAGTTTCCTTCATTCTCACCAACTTCTAAAAATGTGACGATCTAAAAAAATTTTAACTAAAATAAGCTGGCAGGCTCGAAGAATCAAAGACAACCACCCTTGGGACAGGGGTGTAGCAAATTTCAATTTTTGCACCGCCCTGTGAATTTTTCACTAGATAATTTTTCGTGTTACGTCTTTGACGCGTGATTAGGAGTTCTGAGATGGATTTTTGAAGTGAAAATATTTAGGAATACCTTCAGATTGTGTATAGTGTAAAATTAGTTACAAATTTTAAAGCTTAAAATAATAGACAAGATTAGCGTAGATACGGGGTGTAACAAAATTGGTATAGGACCCCTTAACTGGGGATTCTACTCATCGTACTCAACAACTTTTGTTATACGACGTTGTTCAAATCGCAAAAAAATGTTGGACTTTTCATACAAATTGATTATCTGTTTTGCCATTTTTGTATGGAGAGTCCAAAACTTTTTTTCGATTTGACCAAAGTCGTAGAACAAAAGTTGTTCAGATGATGAGTAGGATCCCCAGTTAACGGGTCCTACACCAATTTTGTTACACCCTGTATACAACATTTATTCATTAACATGACGATGTGTACAAAACAGAACATAATTTGCAGAAGAAAGAAAAGAAAAACGAACATTAAAATCTTACAAAAGACTGAATTACAGTTGAAAAGAAAACTGTAAATAGAGGTGTGTCTTGACATAGAAACTGTTCCGATCTTAGCATATACTGCAGTTACCTGCATCGCTAATCATGTTAAGGTAATGTCTACAGGCTGTAATAAAAAGCTGTGGTTATAGTTCAAGGTGGGCTTCTACTCATCAAATTGAACAACTTTTGTTCTACAACTTTGTTGAAATCGCAAAAAAAAATTGTGGACTTTTCATACAAACTTGGCTCGCCAGCTGATCGATTTTTATGAAAAGTCCAAACTTTTTTTGCGATTTCAACAAAGTTGTAGAACAAAAGTTGTTCATTTTGATAAGTAGAAGCCTATCTTGAAGTGTCACTACACCGTTTTGTTACATCCTGTATAATGGAAGGACAGCTTCATTTTAGCATCTGATACTCTCGCATCTACAGCCATCAGAAAACCACCCCTTGTATTACAGATGATCATAATAACATAAAATTCATCCTATGAAAAAAGTTTTATTGCAAAATCCATTCGTGAACATTGCTTTGCAAAAACAAAAGGCACTATACAGGGAATATCCCCTTAAGAAGCACAACCTATAACATCCACTACTGGAGCATGGATCTCTTCCTTTAGCTCGGGAAGGTTAAGGAACTTCAAACACGGAGGCCAAGTCCGGATTGGTGGAGGTTGGGGGGACAGTAGTCAACCCCAATGTCGGCTGCTACTAAACAATTATTCTATCTCTGATAAAATCCTAAGTAATGTCTGCATAGTACAGTTCTGCGTAGGTAGAAGATGGGTCGTTCTTCTTTTTTATCGACAATGTGTTGTCTCCAGTAATGTATGAACTTAAAATTATATAGCAATATAAGTACTACAAAAATATTCCTAATCTACCATAAAATGACAAATTAATTGTACTGTCATCTCGTAGGTACTTCACTTCATTGTTTAACTGGCGAAAAAAGTTACAAAGCGTGACGGAGGTGTAAGTAATACTATTTTGGGGACCGTGACGGAGGTGAACATTTTGATCAAAAAGTTTTGCTAATAAATTGAATTTTACATGGTACAGTAGTCCATCTGAAAAAGGGTAGCTCACACAACATATAGGACATATTACAAATCATCAGTAATACGTTAAATATTGATTTGTAAGTCAAGAAAAAATGAAGAATGACCCAGATATAGAATTGACTGACTCGTTGGCCTAATGTTTAGTACTCCTGACTTATGTACACCCTCTATAATAGGAACTTCTATAAAATTCAAATTTTATCATTACAATTATCATGTAAACAATGACGTGTAAAATATATTTACCAGTAAATATGTCTGTATCTATATGTATTTAGGTCATTCTCTAGTACCAGTAGTACAAAAATTCCATAGTTTCATGCCTGATAACCGCGTGTGATTGTCCTGAAATTTTTTCAAGTGATTCCAGTATTTTTGTGGTAGAAGTAAGTAAGTGATAAAGGGGATCGCTTCCAATTATTCACCATGAATATTAAACACTTTTTTCATAGTAGGTGCGTTGCAAGGGTGAGAAGATACTTCCTTAAGGGACTATGCTTCATTAATTTTTATTTGCACTTTCAATTTTACGTGCTAAGGTTTTCTTTTCTTTTGTGATTTTTTCGACAAAGTTTTTTTTACCCTTAATTAGTAAGCCCTTGGCACCTTCTCAACTGATGGTCAGTGATGATGATGCCGAAGATGGAAGCGGGCTTACCAAGATTCCCCAACGCAATGGGGACCTGGCTATCTTATCTTCATGCCGGAACACATCAATGCGGTTAATATTGATGTTTGACGGCAAGACTTCGATAAGATGGTGGTAGCTACCTGCTTGTATGGACAAATTGATTTTGATACTTTAAAATTACTGTCAGTAAAATAGCATAGCCTGTCTTACATATAGTTATCTCAAAGTACATTTCTCTACTGCGAGGTGTTCAAAACACTGCACCATTCAATTTCCTCACACAAAGGCTTAAAGGGGAACTTCTTCCGCTGTGAGGGGCGTCCGTGCGTCATAATCTTCAGAAGTTTGCTGTCCAGTGAAACTTCACCTCAAGTTTGGACAATATGTGCTGAAGTTTGTTCTGAAGTGTCGTATGTTCGGTGGGAAGTATAGGATAGGTGGAGGATGGTCACGCCAATAGAAACTGCATTGAATTTATTGAAAAGGAAACTTAATTCCTCCTGACGTGAAGTTTCTACAACTTCTTGTTTCTAGAACAACACTAGGCAGCCGCAGTTTGTACCTTGTGGATAGGATGGTTAAATGTGCCACAAGATAAGAGAGCTTCTAGAACCCTCAAGCTGTGGAATGAGCTTCCACCCGAGCTTTACCCTAAAGTACTGTATTTATGTATGTATGTTTGCCACTGCATGAAGCCAAAACATCTTTTTTGAATTTCGAGTGCGAATCGTCGTTAAAGTCAACTTGATTAGTCTGGTGTATTTTATGAACCGACTTCAAAAAGGAGGAGTTTCTTAATTCGGCTATTTTTTTTGTTTGGTAATACTTTAGAGGTAGTCACATATAAATGTTAGGTATCGAAATTGATTCAGCGCTTTTTGCAAAAATCAAACAAAAATAAAACAAAACAGCAAAATTGTAGTTGTTACCATTGAAGTCGATTGTTTTAACGTATTCAACGTTGTCAATTATTTAAATACTAGCTTCCGCCCGCGACTTCGTCCGCGTGGACTTCAGAATTGTGTCCAGAAAGAAATAAAATGTTAAGATAGCGCCATCTAGTGACGAATTGGAAATTTTTAGTTTTAAAGCATTCCTACGGGAACCCTTAAGTTTTCCGGAATAAAAAGTATCCTATGTGTTAGCTGAGTGTTTTATCTATCTACCTACCAAATTTCATACAAATCCGTTCAGCAGTTTCAGCGTGAAAGCGGAACAAACAAACAAACTGACAAACAAACAAACATCCATACTTTCGCATTTATAATATTAGTGAGAAATAATAATAGTGATGGTTGCAACTATTATAATATCAGTTACATACGAGTACAATGCAAATACCAAGATTTTTATGGCCAGTCTGCAAATATTGCCTATCCTACTGAGCTTAATTAAAATGTAGCGAGCAAAATAATTTTGTTATTTCACAAAACGCCTGCAGTTTGTAACATCGATAAAACACAGATCGAAAACATTTAGTATGAACTCTTTCGAAGTAGTTGTTGTTCAGTCAGAGACTGTCACTCAGTAGGTACAGTGCAACAAATTCTGTCAATAAGTTCTTATCTAAACACAATGGCCATTCCACTTTTTAAATCAATGTATTCCGATGATGGTAGGAGACTTACAAGGATTCCTCGGCCCAATGGAAAACTATGCAAAATCTAAAATATAGCAATTTTGTATTTGTAAATCTAAAATATAGTAATTTAAGACTACTGTAATAATAATATATGTATATTGGACTTGTCATGCAAAGGAGACGTTTCAAGGGACTATGGAGCTTGGATCTGGTCTATATACTAAACATCATAAATACTACTAGTCATTAGAAACATAGTATTTTCTAATTGTACATTTCCTTCGATTTACCTTCGTTGCGAGGTTCATCTATATTCTTAGATTTAACAATCGCAACACATAAATCACCCAACATGGCGAAGCGAGCGCAATTTTGAGCATTTTACGTTCAGAAACTAGATTTTGTACATACCATTGAAATTAATAATTTAGTTGTCCGACAAGTATCTCGAAAACCAGTTGTTATGCTTGTAAAAGAGCAAGGGCATATCCGCAGATTTTAAAAATCGTACGCCAATGTCAGAAGTCAGAACAGAAGGGTGTTCAGTCAGTCAGAGTCAGAGAAAGCATCTGAGGAATATGTGGACGAAGCCGTAATTTCTGAACGTGACCTACTTTGCAAGCTTCAGTGTTACCATTTATATTGTAAAAAGTGCTGACAAAACATTACGCTTGAACTACGCAACCTTTCTTCTAATATTTTTCATTCTTTTTCCTAGAAAGCCTATATTTTTCTATATTTTTCCTACTCCGTACATGTCCAGGCACGAAATGAAAAGTGTCCTCTATCACCTGTTTGACCAAGGTATGAAGAGATATATAGGGTGCTACTTTATTAGTACCCGATATTTTAGTCAGTGTTTCTACTCCTGATTCTGATCAACTTTCTCCAAGGAACCCATAGTCAAATCGCAAAAAAATTTTGGACTCTTCATACTAATTTGGCCGGTCTGCTGATCAATGTGTATAACTGGAGAAAATTTATCAGAATCAGGAGTAGAAGCATTGACTAAAATATCGAGTACTAATAAAGTAGCACCTTAAATTTTCTTTAAGAATCGAATGGGTTTAAAAAAAAAAACGATGTTCAGTAGACAAGATAAAGCCCCAGTTACGGGTCCTAATTAATACTCGTATCTTAATCCCATTTAATAAAATCTTATTTCCATTCAAAATTGAAAATTCATTTTTTTGTGGAACATAGGCATAGGTGAAATAACAGATGTTTAGTTTGTTTTGTATGTAGTGTCCATATGTCCTGCCATATAAGGCGTATATAGAGATTAGGAACTCAAAAAATAAGATAAAGCTAATTATAATATTACTTATTACATTAAATTATTATTTTTTAATACCAATTCATTTAATTAATTAAATTATTATATGTTTAGTAACTTTATATTGTAACATATTATCGATATTATCATTAAAAAAAATATTGATTTTTAAATACATACAATTCATTCAGATACATTAAATTCATACACTACACAACACATACGAGTATTAAGCATACACAAAAAAACACAAGTCTTGGATACAAGTCAAGGACTTACATCTATTTTATTCCACCCTACACAAATCTTTACAATCCTATAACAATAATTTGTTGCGCAACACATAAATAAAATGGTAGTTGGTAGACAGCGGGCATTAAAAAATCCCTTTACAAACTAAACATAGTCTTATAATACTAAAGACTCCATCAGGAATCGAATGGCATTTATATTTTATCATACGGTTGCCATCACTGATTCTATAACCAATGACGTGTATTCACGCAAAAAACAATGCGAATCAACGTTATCATTGTGGCATCATTGTTTTTACTGACCAGTCACGCCCGTTCCCGCTAATTCAGCAGTATATCACTGATTCTATAACCAATAACATGTATTCACGCAAAAAAAAATGCACTTTAACGTTATCATTGTGGCATCATTGTTTTTACTGACCAGTCATGCCTGTTCCCGCCAATTCAGCAGTATATGTGGTGGAAAAAAGGAAAAAAGGTCGTATGATTTTTTTAGTTCGGCCTATTCTATTGACCGGTAAAGACGTCTGATAAAAGATTGACGAACTGCAAAAACTGAACCATTAATACCAGATTTTAGGTATCATCCACAATTTCACCACCATCATCAAAGAGCATAATCAAAAACATATATGATCTTCATGTTCAACAAATTTTATCAAGGATTTTTTCATTTGGGTAATGTATGATATGATAATAATTTCAGGCATAAATATATTTTCCAATAAAGTATTGTACATATCATAAATACTCCTTTACAGTCCTTTATTTTAAGTAACTAAGTTAAAGATATAAAAAGTTGTTCATTTATAGTAACCTAAAACCGATGCACAAGATACTTATGCGTCGGTGGCCATTGTTAATAATATATTATGCAATATGCAAAATACAACATAAACGTATTGAATACACAAACTTCAGATAAGTAAAGTCAGCAAAATTACTTTTGCAGCTCTTAATTGTTGTTATAACACAACATTATAATTTATAATGTACTCAATGGAAATAACAATTTTGTTAAATTGCAATTTTAATTTTGCTGATGTGGAAAATATATTTTACAGTAAAACCGCCTGTATTTTAATGAGGAAACGGAGATTTTCAACGTTATTGAGGTGTAACATATAAAGTTGTAATGTTTTATCACAATTAAAAGTACATTAATAGAGCATATTGTTCATGTTCACTGGGGCAGTCTTAAAGAAACACGATGCAAAATGGATGTATATTAACTAATTTTGCATTAATTTATTAAAAATTGTTAATAATAAAATGAATTCACTGTGATCGATCACATTCAGTGGTCTTTTGGAACACAAATTCTCTGTAAGTTGTTTTTCAGAGTTTAGTTGAGTGATTTCTAATGGAATAAAAATATGTTATTTCCTTTGTGTAAAATTTCGAGGTTATAAAGCTTACTGTTTGAGAGTTCCAGAGATACAAATATTATACATAAATCTTGATACAGGTATGTTATGTTAATTTTAATGTAGGTATCATTTTTTGCATATAATTATTTCTGTATTTTGGAAATAAATATGTAGTCTTAGCTTAAAAATTCAACAGAAATCATAAAAAGCACATAACATAAGCGTGGCATTAGGTCTGTTTAGGTACAATAAATACAAGTATTGCATCATGTTTCTCGCTAAAAAAAAACTCCAAACCCATACTTCATAATCATATAGAGGTAGAAAATGCTTTATCATCTAGCATATCTAATATTGTTCGACAAGACAGAATTCATTAATAGAATGTGTTCGACTTTTAAAGGCATGTATCTTGACAGCTTCCGTGCTTCTCTTGGTGCTGGTTTCTGTCACCAGTGGCAGTTGTGAAGACATGTCAGAAGCGTTACAGATGTCTTTAAAACATTTAACGATAGGTTGATAACTAGCCCCACAACCTCTGCCAATCCGGACTTGAAGCTCGTATGTGGAACCTAACTTTCCCCAATAGCACCTTGCCCTCGAAATCTAGCAAATCAAATCAAATCAAAATGTTTTTTATTTAAGTAGATGTTTTGCACATAATTTTAAATCGTCTTTTTTTTCTACCTAGTACAAAGTTCCTACCACGCGGAACTTGTACACTCAACGTTTCGGGAAGTGTTTCCGAAGCGAAAAGAAACGTCGAGCCCAAAATAAACTCGCTTCAACACATTTTTTAAAAAAATACTTAATTACTAATACAATGTTTGTTATCAACAATACGAGTACAGTTATCAGGAAGACCAATACATTTCCAAATGCATTTACAAAGATCATCAGATACTCCCAAAAATATATCATCATAATCAGCCAAAACACGTCCACTGCTGGACAAAGACCTCCTCAAGGATTTCCACACCGACCGGTCTTGCGTTGCCCGCATCCAGTGGCTTCCCGCAACCTTCATCAGGTCATCGGAAGTGGAAGGCCTGCCTACGCCAAAAACTGTATACCTAAGTATTATGCGTTCTTTTATTCCCCATTCCAGCCATGGCGGGGGTGTTCAACGCACCTCATTATGTGAGGCTTCCAGAGCCTCCTGGTGATTTGGAGTCCCAGGATCCATCTCCAGCTGTCTCCGAAGCTGAGGACGTGGACAGCGACCAGGATTCTTCTAGTATAGAAAACGTTGAAACTGAGGAACGAATAAAGGGGTAATTACTCTCCAAAACAAACTTAACGTAAACATAATCTCTTCTACAAGTATAAACAAGGTCTAACAAAATTTGCTGAAACAATTCAAACTGGACTTAAATTGAATTTAAATCTCCACTAATCCAGAATTGGCCCCCATGTGTGGAGTATGGCCTAACCTTCCCGAAGTATGGGAACAGACCCGTGCCCCTGCAGTGGGGATGAGATCGGTTAACATAATATATGCCCCTTCAGTGGGGATGAAAGCGATTAACATAACATAATTTAAACTGGGGCTTCTACTTATGAAACTGAACAACTTTCCCCAACGAACCCATAGTCAGTTCGCGAAAAAAAATTGGACTTTTCTAACAAGTTAAACTCCATACAAAGGATCCAAGTTCGAATTGGCGAAAGTTGTGGGGCTAGTGTTCATACCCTGAAGCGGTGTGAACTTCTAGTTTTGTTGGGGTTGGTTTTATTGGTAAACAGATGGCGAAGAAGAACAACCATGAACTTGTTTGAACCCAGAAAATATTTATTTTTCACACAAAATTATTGATACAGTGTTCCTTCCTTTGGTTCCGCTTCCGTTGGTTCTACCGGAAGACAGACCGACATACAAAAAACTAATAAAGTTATACATACATTGATTGATTGATTGATTGATTGATATACTCTTTATTGTACACACACAAAAATAATAATATATAAAACAACAAAAGACACAATATTAAAATAACAGTGGTACAATTTGGGCGGTCTTATCGCTATATGTTGGAAGTGTTGCCAAAATACCCATCTTTAGATGTTTTTAAGACGTCACTTGCATCTGCAATCTAGTGACTTACAAATGCCCATCAAATCCATCCGGGATATGACCGTTTCTGGAGTCACTCGACGCGACCGCTCAAGCCACATTGATCCACGACTGCTCCATACAAAATGGCATGGTGACATAATATATTATACTTTGAGTACAAATGTCGCAAAAATGAATTTTATGCAGAATGTAAAAAAAAAAACACTCCTATTTAACCCATGACTATTTTCTATAGGACCTATCATACATGCATACTGTAATAAATAATAAAAAAATATTTTTTTCTGCACTATTCATATAAATTAATCGAAAAATCTGCCAATTTTGTAGAGTCCACATTTTTTTAAATTTCAGTATGGGTTCCTTTCAAATAGTTGCTAAGAAACCACTACTGGGATTGATCATTTTACAGCCTGTACATTTTTTTTATAGAAAACCTAATTTATGTTTTTAAAACATTGTTCATAGACCAGAACCAGGATAAGAAGTTCCTTTTTTAAATATTTACTTTTATCTCTGTTTTTTTTTAACCTCAACTAGTATTTTTTGTTCATAATCCTTGATTTGACTTTATCGTGCAAAAATGAATGAATGAATGAATGAAAACACTTTATTGCACAACAAAACAGGAAAATAAAAACATCAACATTAAAATAAAAAAAGTTATACAGGTAGGCGGTCTTATCGCTAAAGAGCGATCTCTAAAAATATTAAAGAAATACTAAGAAAATACTATTATACCAAATAAAATCTCTTTTTTTTTTCAGAAAACAAGTGCCGAAGTCGAAGGATAACTCAAAGTAGTTGTGTGAAGAAGAAGAATTATGGCTGCGACAACAACGACTCTGTGCTTTGGATAACAGGAGAAATGAAACTAAATTATGTTAAATAACTTTTTGTTGCTTGTTCGAATCAATCAGGTCAGGTTAATGTATAAAATTCTATAATAAATAAAATACCCGAAAATGTAACTAGCTTATCCGAAAATGAGTTTAAAATCTATGTAAAGAAATGCTTATTTTTTAAAGATATTATAATACGCTAGACTATGTCAATTACAAAGATGTACGGACATGTATAAATCTTTCAGCTCATAGTTTTAGTAATTACATGAACTGTAATAGGTATTACTACTTTTTTTGGAAAGAGTGTGTCGGGGCGAGTTGATGGCTGACTCTCGCGTTATACTCGTGATCGGGTGCTGTCCGTGTGAACTGGCCTGCTCTTCTCATTGGTTATTTTCTGTATGTAATTTTTAGTAATTAGATTCTAGTTTTTTTAATTACAGACTTGACATTATATAATTCATTTCTTGACCTGTAATGTAATATAATATAAGACATTTTCAAAAAATGTGTTGGAGGGAGTTTCTTTGGGCCCGTCGTTTCTTCTCACTCCGCAAACACTTCCCGAAACGGCGGGTATACGAGTTCCGAGTGCCTACCACTCAAGTATTAGGCAGATAAAATAATGACGTTCGAAAAGTGTACACACTGCTACCTACTTCGAATAAAATATTTTCATTTCATTTCATTTCTTTTGGACTCGACTTTCTTCTAGCTCCGCTAACACTTCCCGAAACGTTGAGTGTACAAGTTCCGAGTGGTAGGAACTTTGTACTAGGTAGGAAAAAAATCGATTTATATTAAAAGAATGTGTACAACATAAGATCCAGCTTTTAACAGTTGTAATAAACTTTGTCTACATTGGAATATCTAAATTGTTTTTTATTTACACTAGACGGTAAGATAATTTGTCATTAATAAAAATAAAAACATCCTCTTTACTCGGCTCTGATCGGCTCTTAGAACAAAAGCTTAAAGCAACATAAGCAAGCTATAGAGCGCGAAAAGGTATGAACTTTAGTATGAACATAACACCTCAATTTTTCACGTTCACTTTGCATAATTATAAGTCATCAAGCAAGACTGACTCGGTGGCTAAGTGGTTAGCGATCCTGACCTCTGATCCAAGAGTCGTGGGTTCGATCCCCACACAGGGCAAACTTTTCTGTGATGAGCAGAATTGTTTGCTCTGAGACTGGGTGTGTAATATCTATATATGTATGTATTTAAATGTATATGTGTATGTACTATATCGAGGGTTCACGGGCGACTTGTATTAAGCGACATTTTTAGAAATGTTCAGGAGACTGATTTAAAAAAATATTTCTTAGAAAAATAATCATTAAAACTTAACTTCTTAGTATTATATAGATTCTCGATATTCTTAATATTTTAAATATTATTCAGAAGTTATTTTTTGTGAGGTATTTTGTAAGAAATAAATTTTTAAAGTAAAGGTTACCTGTGTTTCCAAAAATGTCGCTTAATACAAGTCACCCGTGAACCCTCGATATCAGTCTCAGGTTCCCAAGATACAGGAAATCCTAGTTTAGGGCCAGATGACCGTGTGTGATTTGTCCCGGATATTATTATGTGGTAATGGTAAATTGCACTGTAACGTGTTATTGGAAATAAAATCAAAATATAAATGTAAGTATCTATAGAATAACTGCTCATGCTCAGCACATCGGGCCACAAGTGATACACGCGCTCTATAGCTTTCTCTACTCTAAGGGTAAAATCTAGGTAAATATGTTGGGTTTTGTACAAAATATATATTATAGTAATAAGATTAAAAAATATTTATAAATACAGAAAATTTTAATAGGATAGTCAATAAGCTGGCTGCTCTGTAGGGTTGTATGAGGCTTTCCATCTTATTAAACCTACACGAATTACCAAAGGTGCTGATAAATCGTTTTGGCAATATGACTTACAGATATTGGCCTTTAAACAAACGTTGCAGCTACTTTCTTCCCGTAGCAGGACCATCCGCTTTTTGCCACTTCTTATTCTTCTACCTAGTGTCATCCCGGCTGGAGCCAGGGTCCGCTTTCCGACTCAATATTTATTTTTATGTGATAGGTGGCGAACGAGCAGACGGATCACCTGATGGTAAGCGATTACCGCCGCCCATAGACACCCGGCAACACCAGAGGAGTCACAAGTGCGTTGCCGACCTTTGAAATGGGACGGGCGGATGGGGGAAATTGGGAGGGCCCCTCCTCCCAATTCCCCCCATCCGCCCGTCGAATCGAAGTTGGGCCTCCGGTACCCTCACTCACGCGGCGAAACACAACGCAAGCGTTGCTTCACGGCGGTGTTCTGTGAGGCCGTGGTAACACTCCGGTCGAGCCGGCCCAGTCGTGCCGAAGCATGGCTCTCCCACGGTCAAATCAATTACACTTAGCCCGATCTTCAACATCCTTCTGAGCGAGGTCACTGTTTGCAATAAATAGTATAACAAATCATCTGGTTATTGTATCAATGTTCCACAATTTATAATTCTAAAACTTTTCTGCCTAGTTAGTCTTATATTATACTTAATTGTTTTTAATTATCATTGTTTTGCGCATTGATAAGGTCCCACGAAACTCGTATCTGACCTATTGATCAATTTTGCTATCAGCGACTTTTGAATGACTAATAACAAGCTTTGACTCGGTTCTTTTTATTAAACGTTTTTTTTCTTTCTCTCTTTTTATATAAATAAGTATATCTTGTCTCTTATAGGCGCAACTTATTTTTCTTGTATTTAACTTGATTTGAAACTATGATTTCTTTAATAATTTCTGTTCTTCTCTGTCTTGTCATTAGCGAAATCGTGGACAAAACCATTCCTTTTCAAATCCCTTTATTAGCCAAATTTAATCAGCTTCTAATTGTCATAACAATTCTAAACTTTACAAATGTATGTTATGACTACGACAATCTCAAATCAAGAATGACATGACAATACAATCATTTTTGACGAAGCTGCGGCTGATGCATTTTTGTATAAGTAGTGCATCAAAGTGAACAAAATCTTATTTGGTTCCAACTAAGAGATCTGATGATGGAACTTGGAGATGAAGAGTGGAACTCTTCAATAGATTCCATACTTCATTCCAATCAAAAAAAAGCAAAAGGTTTGTTTGTTTGTAAACTCTTTATTGATAAAATAAAATATGTACAAAACTTTAACAGGAGTAATATACAATGGCGGACTTATCCCTTACGGGATCTCTTCCAGTCAACCTTATATGTTAACAGGAATTGTAGGTAAAAATGTCAAAGCAGGAGCAAAAGTCACAAACACGACTTGTTTGAACTTGGTAAACAAACATAGTATGCAGATGACATTGACATGTGTCAGATCCATAGTAAGTTTGTTTACGTTTTGCTTTTTTTTGATTGGAATGAACCATAGTAACTATTACTTTGATTCGCCAAATATGCAAGTGGGAGACTAAATTTTTTGAATTTTTTTGCAAAGTTGTAGAACAAACTTCAGTTTGACATGCAGAAGCTGCAGATTACGAGTTCTACAGTTGTGTCATAACGTAGTTTCAACAGCTTCGGTGTTATTAATTTTAGCTGAGCACTCTGATTGGCTGTAAAGACGGGAAACCCCTTACGATAACTCACACTTGCTTGACTCAAAATTCTAAAATCGCTCGTTTGCTTTCATTCGTGGATTGAACAGTGCTACAATAACACTTTTGCAAATGTGTTTTAAAAAAAGTGTAGATAGTTAATCAGTCGTAGATTAAACTTAATCATTCGTAGATTAAAAAGTGTCACAATTACAGTTTTGTGAATGCGTTTAGAAAAAAAAAAGTGTAGATAGATAAATATTTTTTTGCGTTAATTTTAGTAGCAAAAATTTATCGAAATGGATTCCAATACCGGCTTGCCTAAAAGGAAAACTTTAAAAAGTAAGTGGGAAGTTATATTTTATAACCGCCGCCGTGATCTGGCTGTCTACTTGCTTCACATCATGATTTTCACTAGCCTGTGCATTATTTAGTCTTTTTACTTTTTTGTAAAAAAAAAATCCCTTTAGCATTAGCCAAATGTCTGTATTCTTGGCTATGTGCTGGCGCGGATCCAGGATTTCGTTCAGGGGGGGGGGGAATAAATCTCATATTAATTTTATCTATCTATCTACAGTATATTTATCATGTGAACATCATGTTCGCGGGTTCGACTCCCGGCGGGATCAAACTTTATAGGACTCGGCTTGCTTAGTGTTATGGCATTTTCGGAGCCCTCCTGCCTGACTAATACCACCATCTGAATTGATATGTTCCGGCATTGTGGATAAGATAGCCAGTT
This sequence comes from Coleophora deauratella, assembly GCA_958295455.1. NCBI lineage: Eukaryota > Metazoa > Arthropoda > Insecta > Lepidoptera > Coleophoridae > Coleophora > Coleophora deauratella. The sequence goes on along the minus strand of OY282409.1, from coordinate 1,630,703 downwards.
CCCCATTGCGTTGGGGAATCTTGGATGGATTTCAGAATTGGGTTCAGAGAGATAGAAAATGTTAAAGTGGTGGTGCCATCTAGTGAAGAAGTGGAAATTTTGAGTTTTTAAGCATTCCTCCGGGAACCCTTAAGTTTACCGGGATAAAAGTGTCATGTGCATTAGCCGAGTACTTAATCTATTTACCCACCAAATTTCATCGAAATCCGTTCAGTACTTTCGGCGTGAAAGTGGAACAAACAAGCCAAGGAACATCCATGCTTTCGCATTTATAATATTAGTGAGATAGTGAGATTAGTGAGATGAGATTTTTCATCATTCTGAGCGGTCATGGTTCAACTTGTTTTTTTTTTATGGCAGAGGTGGCAAACGAGCAGACGGATCACCTGATGGTAAGCGATTACCGCCGCCCATAGACAATCGAAACACCAGAGGAGTCACAAGTGCATTGCCGGCCTTTGATATGGGAGTACGCTCTTTTCTTGAAGGTTTGAATATCGTATCAGTCCGGAAATACCGCAGGTTTGGTTTGGTTTGCGTGGTCGCGTTGATAATGCAAGTTAAATGACTACAGACACGGTCATAATCTAGGCACCTTACGCCGTTAGTAGCTATTAGTCATTAAAGCCATTTCAATAAAACTATACAAAATTCAATAAACAAAAAAAAAAATACTTTTCGCACTTTAACTGTCCAGCTGATTCACCAGTTTTGTATAGCAACTCTTTTTTTTTTTTGGGTAAGTTCTTAGAAGAAAATTCTGCACCTATTTAGTTTATTGAGTACAAATCGAGCCGTATTTACGTATTTTTCTTGTACAAAGAAGGTACCTATAATAAAATAATTCATGTATTGAGGCCCTTATTTTTAATCTTGTCTCTGTATTTTTATGCCTTGTTAAAACTCTTCGTTATTTTTTCCAGAACTATCAAACAAAGCTGTTGTCTACCAGGAAGCATCGAACCTGCTACCTCCATCGCCACCATCGTCGCCCCAACCCAAACCAGTTCCAATACCAATTATTGTGGACACGAAGAACGAGTTTCTTATTGCTAAAGCTACACAGAAGAAAACAGAAGACATGAAGAAGGAACAAGAAGAAGAAATAAGATATTGCTAGTACTTAAAACTTTCTTCATCTCGATAGAATATGATGCGGTGTGGCTCAGTGCTGCTTGCGCGGTCTCGTTGATCACGCAGGTCAAATGACTGCAGACACGGTCATAACTTGGATGGGTTTGAATGTCAATGGCATTTACATGCCGTGCTTCGCAAGGCACGTTAAGCCGTTTGTGCCGGCCGCTATAACCAGATGGCGGTCTTGAAGATATGTCAGACGCCCTAAAAGAGGCTTGAAACTTCTGACATTGGGTTTGGCCACTAGTCCCGTGACCTCCACCAATCCGGACTAGGCCCCCATGTATGGAGTATGCCCTAACCTTCCCGAGGTATGGGACGAGATGCGTGCCCTAGCAGTGGGGTCGATATGAGTCATTAACGATAACGATAAGAACTATTTCTTACTCTCTATGACAATGGTAGTTTATATTTTTGTTTTTATATAATGTATTGTTTTTGTCTTTCTGTGTATGGAATAAATGTTAAATTTTGGACTGAATGTTGGATTAAATCTTATCTTATCTTCTTTTTTATGGGATAGGTGGCGAACGAGCAGTCGGATCACCTGATGGTAAACGATTACCGCCACCCATAGACACCCGGCAACACCAGAGGAGTCACAAGTGCGTTGCCGACCTTTGAAATGGGATGGGCGGATGGGGGGAATGGGGGGGGGGGGAAGTTGGGCCTCTGGTATCCTCACTCACTCGGCGAAACACAACACAAGCGTTGCTTCACGCCGGTTTTCTATGAGGCCGTGGTATCACTCCGGTCAAGCCGGCCCATTCGTGCCGAAGCATGGCTCTCCCACGTTTAAAATCTTAATACTAAATAGTGAATAGTAAAACTGTGAAATCGATTAACAATGATTAAGTTAAATATAAATATATTAAAAAAGGTTTGTGTTAAAAAAACTGTATGACTCTTTACTCTTCGAAATGGGGTAAATGGTAGTTGTTGCTCGTTAAAGTAAACAACTTTCCACTAGAAACCTTTTAACTATACTGCATATACAATATAAAAAAATAGAGTCCGACCAAAACAGCATTTGCGGCCGAAACCGAAACCGAAAGCGAACCTTCGACCATGGCCTCAGTTTCGGCCGAAACTGAAACCAACCTTGATAGACCTTATTTAAACATGTTTAAATTTCTTTTCTTTTCTGGAGTATCTTTAACATGTTAGATAGTTAATTCGTGTTAATAGAAAACTACATTTGCATTATGTAAGAACAATATTTTACTGGTGTTGGTTCGTTATGAACAAAACTGGCGACCGCGATCCTTTAAATCACCCTAACGAAGCGTGAAAATTCACGAATACTGAATTTCGGCGCGATTTTTTGACCGATTTTTTGACCGAAACTGGCCGAAACCGAAACCTAACCTTCGGTCGGTCACTATAAAAAATAGGTAAAAATAGGTTTTATTTGAAAGTATATATATATATATATATGTGTATGTATATCAGTCTCTTGTTCCCATAATACAGGGAATCCTAGTTTGGGGCCATGTAACTAACTCAATCGTCTCTAAACGACTTTGAGTAAGGAAGCAGTCGCAGACCCTTCCTTTTAAATTTAATTATATTATTTTATATTTTTGGCAGTGTGATCATCTTAGGTCAGAACCCATATTTACGTTATGAATGTAATAACTCAAGCACTTTTAGATCTCATAATAGAACTTCAAAGCATTTCTGAAATAAAAGTCTCGTTTGTGCTCTCATTCCCTTTATTAATAATAATCCACCGATCACCATCTGGAGGATGGATGTCGGCGAATAGGGCCCTTTTCATTCCTTTAATACATGAACATCTTTCTTTTATTTGAGTTTAAAAAATGAAAAGGGGTGGCAGGCTCCGCAATGCCTTCGCCGACCACGGTCGATGCCAACCACACTTAATGCATCGCCCCCCCCTAAGGGTAGGTGATAATAGTGACGTCAACCGTGTTGACAGAACTCATTGTAGAGTAGAGGATAAATCCTCAAAGCCGCAATGGCCCAAACTCCCAACTACGTTGGAGAGGCAAAATTGGTTTGCATACGATTTCTGAATGCACATGAAACACCTAGAGGGTAAAGCCTTGACGGCAGTACCATAAGGACACGAAAACACTCCGGGTAACCCAAGACTCGACGATATAGTATTAGGTTTGGGCCCGAGAGATGCTCCGCACACGTCCCAGTGAACATGGCATCATCCATCGCATATTGAAATAAAATATAAGTATGAGAGGTTGAGATTGGTTGGTTGGTTAAACCAAAACAGCTTTAAAGATTCATTAAAATAGGCCAAAGCCTTCAGCACCAGCACTGCATAGACATGTGCCATTCACTCAGCAAGTAACAAAACGTAAGCATTGTCGCAACACTGCCTCGACAGGCCTACAGGCAAGCCACGTCCCCGACCCGCAAAGCAGGTAAGGCAAACGTAAGCATTGTCGCAGGTTGGCCACGTCCCAGACTCGCAAAGCAAGTAAGGTAAACGTAAGCGCTGCCAACAGGCTAGCCATGTCGCAGGCAAGCCACGTCTTGAACCCGCATGGCTTCAAAACACTGTCTTGCAATATTCGGTATTCCATGTAACACAAGTGTCACACGGTTGGGATGAGCAAGGCAGCGAGGTGGATGCACAAACTCAATCCCGTGCCTTCTTAGTAGTTTATCGACACTGGTTGTGCAAACTCGAGGCCAGGACTTTGCCCCGTACGCTACACCACCGTCGTCGTCGAGCTGCTCAGCACCTTTCCACCTTCCACATAGTCACGCATAATAGGCAGGTCCACATCCCGCCACATACACGCACCCCTCGACTTTGGTGGATAGCCGATGTCGCCCGAGGCTCTCCAAAGTAACACTGAAGTCACTCCGTGAGCGTGCCTCCAACAGTCAGCACCACTCAAGATGAGGACTTTTATCTATCGTTGTGCACGCCTGACTGTTGACGTAACATACCAAAGACCAGACGCACACACACCGCAAAGGATGAGCGTTTGTCCGAGTACTTCAGCACATCGCGCTTACCAACCCAACGGTCGGCGGGTGTCATAGTGGTCCGACGACAGCTGGTCATATACCGCCATTCATCATACACTATAACGATTTGTGATTTCAAAGCAGTTCAGCTTGTATTGTAATGACACATTACTGCGTCCCGCCATATCATGCAACAGTTCTTGAAAGACGAAATGATGTCAAGAGAATGTAAACTTACACCTCTGATACACCACTCGTCCACCCGGGTCAGTTAGCATGCTAGGCGTACTAACAGCCAACTCCATCAACACCGCTAAGCATCACCGCTCGTCAATCACTAATGCGCTGGTAGGTTATACCTCCACTATGTGGACGTTCACCAACCATATGTTACAGAAATACGATGACTAATGAGATAAACGAGGCACCGCATAACATCGATGGACATGCGTATTACCACCCCAAGTCTCAAAACTCAACGAATCTGTGTTGACGAGGAGGGTTCAACAAGCCACCGGTGAAAGCCGCATGCTTCTTCAGCCACCGCCACCGCACTCTTATAACATAACAATGAAATCCCAAGAATTGGGGTTTCGGTTAAGATCGTGCAATCATTACAATCGCAGATCGCTATGAAGTGCAATGACACAGGCGTTCGCTATGCCTAGGTCGAATGTCATAATGCCCACATATTACCAACCCCAAGCCTCAGAACACCAATGGATCCATATTGGCGAGGAGGGTTCAATGAGCCCTGGCAAACACCATCAGCATAACTAATAACACTGAGCACCGCACTCCACCCAAAGAGACCATATGAAGTTGTATGTAACCATCCGCCACATTGCCCTAAGACAATTGGATGTCACAACAACATCATCTACAGAGACCGAGTCATACCATGGACACTCTAAAGAATGCCATAGTATAGTTACCACCGGAGTGGTAACGATATATCGCCCCAGACATAAAATAATACAATAGTTGGCTTGTTACGGCCGATCATTTAAGACTCTTTAACTCCAGGAAAACTCCATAGTAGTCTCAAGCGTTTCACAATACACTGATGACCACCACCCAAGTCATCTCTCTTATCGACACACACTTGTGTTCGATATCTTGTCTCAGACTCTTTAACTATAGGATCAATCCATAGCAGCCCCAAGCTGTTCACAATCATTAAGACCTTATTTTTAGGATCTCTCCATTGATATATCATTGATTTAATGCGAGTTTCACATATAGTTTGTTATTCAATGGACTCTCACAGAGCCCATACATGGAGTATTTGCCACGGTAAAAATCCCTACACTCCCACATGATGATGTCCCGAGGGCTTAATAACCATCAATACAGTCCGACATATGCGCGCCTATGCCAGGCTTACTACATACATAGGTGACCCACCATCAAAGTCACCTTACTCAGGTATACCTTCATATGAGACCGTTCTCTCGCTCCGCGAGCCCTCTTACTAATACGAGCGACTACTTTTGCAAACCCGCTAATATGGTGCCAACACTGACCCCCACCAATTTCGCTCAAACTTTATATATCTGTGTCGTACCGACCCCTAAGCATCCCTAACCAGGTTATATTTGATTATCCCTTCTTGTTGCCGAATAATTTTAATACATGAACTACGCTGCCAAAGTTAATACACGAACTGAACCTGGGACTTAGTCGTTTTCAGCTTATTACACGAACTAACTCAATTCTTTCGAATGTTTAAGAAAACGACTTTATTGCTTATTTAACATTGATTTAGACTTGTTTTGATGGAATTTTAAGATTTTAATCGGATTTTCATGATTTTTATCGAAAAATTTGAACTTCATCAAATCTTCTTATTTTAACGGAAAACGACTCCGTATTACTTTAAAACATAATTTCATATAGTAATAAGCCTCTTTAATTGTTAGAGGCTTAAGCAGGTACAGCCAGATGACCGTGTGTGATTTGTCCCGGCTAATTAATTAATTATTTATTTATTTTAATTGTCGATTTGCGTACTGCTGGATGATAAGTCAAGTTTTCTTTGCTCCAATTGTATAATATACTCCTGTTCGCCATTTTCTTCACCTGTGTACACAGAGTGACACATTTAGTTCCAACTCCTTTACAGTTTGTAAAAAAAATCACTCTCAGAAACTTAACGGTTGCTTCCACTCATGAAACTGAACACCTTATTCCAATAAGTTGTTCAGTTCAGTTTCGTGATTTCTTTCAAGTTCTGAATTCTCTAAGAAATTGTTTGACTAAACTGGCTGATTGATTGATTAATTTGTATGTTTTTTTTTGCAAACTCAGTATAGGGTTTGTAAGAAAAGTTGTTCAGTTTCATGAGTAGAACACCCTATTAAGGTTTCCAGAAGTATTTTTTTACGCCCTGTATCCATAACTGACTGGTGGGTGTAAAGGTGCAAAGGTGGATGCAGCTGCACACCTGCGCATCCCCCATTTGGTGACATTATTATTATTTTCAACATATTGACATTCACTTTATTTTTTCTAAATTAAATTAACTGAATTATATATTTTGGAATGTGTATACGTGTGTATTGTATGTAATGTATGTACGAATTGAAAATTTCATCTTTTAGGGTATAGTTAAACATTCAAATTTTATTATGTAAGTCGATCTCAATTGTATTTCGTGTGAGTTGAGTGTACTTATAAGTTCTGCGTGGTGGGAACTTTGTACTAAGTGAAAAAAATGAAATGACGATTTTAAAAAAATATATGATTTTGTTGATATTTTAATTTTTTGTAAAGTATTGTATATTATTTTTTGTTATCATTTCGATAAGAACGTTTTTTTGTCACATCAAGGGGCGTATCCAACAAATTCTTGATCTTGAGTTATACATAAACTAAAAATTAAATACAGGTAAACGTAATTAAAGGTAAACTTAAACTAAACTATAACAATTAGTAGTTCTTGTTCTAAACGAATGCCTCGTTAACTACATAAAAGCTTAAGGCACCAAGTTGGAACCACAGTAAAGTTGTAAAAATTTGCTTCATGATCCGACCGACGAATTATACCTATTTAGTACAATATCTTGTTTGCGCTATGTTGCGTCTGGAAAGAGCTACATGATGCTGAGTGGCAAACTTTTTGGTTGGTACCTGTGCTCTTAAGTTTTAAATTTTATAATTTCTTTGTTTGGTACCGACCTTCGTAACTTTGGTAACTTATTTACTTACAAAATAGGCACAGTCGCCTTAAATGAAGCATATTGTTATGCTCAAAACGATAATATTAAAGACAATGAGACTGACCAGTCCCAACAAACTCCGTATCGTTACTCAAAAATAACTGCGGCCATTTTGCACGCACGCATTAGAATTTGAATTAACCCTGTATCGCTTCCTTGAAATCTCTTCTTATACATTTTTGCTTAACAAAAAAGACGTCACTGACCTCAATACAGTTACTTTCAAACCAACAATGTAATAACTACGCAACTTGATCATTCAATATTGGTTTCAATTCCAACGGTGTAGTGTCAAAATTCGAATGACTTAATTCTGACCAAGATAGTGTCAATGCGAAATGTCCGTTCGCTCATTTCATTCAGTTGCGAACCAATCGCTGTCTCGATATGGTGTTCTAAATTTGAAATTTTAAAAATAAATAGAATAATTTAATTGTTTTAAAAAGTGAATGAAGTGAGTTTTAGGTGCTGCTCCATCTTTTTTGTTGGATTTCCGTTTCATCTTTAATAACTTGTAAGTTTTGTTTGTTTTTTGGTTTAGTTTATGTTTATTTAACCATTGCAGGGTTATTTATCGTTGTCGCGATAAGCTCTGGGACAGTGTTGTCAGTGGCCACTTTGGAGTACTTATAGGTACCTAAGTTAAACTTACCAAAATTTACAACAAGAAATATGTTTTCATGCCTTGTTCGTTTGGGTATAAGTGTATTTTATAGGATCAATGTTGTCCTAATTATTTATTTTTAAACTTAAATTAGTAAATAAAATGCCGTCTTAAGTGCACGCCAACAGAGTCGTAAATTCGATCAGCTGTTCTTTAATCGCCATTTTGTTTACAAACCGCATGATTAGTAGCTTTTTCTTTTTCAATAATTCATGAAAAAATAAATTAACCAAGCTTCTGTCGTGTAATTTTAATTGACGTTCGGAGTTTGAAAATAGAGTAGGTATAGGTACTTTTTTTTAACCTTTTTATTTTATTTATTCTTTATTTACTTATAACAGGGTTAAGAGATAGATTATTTCATCAATGGCTTTTCGATATTATTGAGGTGTTTACATTTTTTTTTCACGCATTCTACAAGAATTAAAAGTAACAAAAAAAAAATGTGATGTACCAGTAGGCGGTCTTAGCTATGAGCAATCTCTGCAAAAAAAATGTAAGAGTTTTATTTGTATGTTTGTAAACTCTTAATTGCACAAAGGATGATAACAACATATGTATAAAAAGCACGTTTACAAAGGCACTATCCCATAAAGGGATCTCTTCCAATCAACCTCTTGACCGACCGAAAGTCAAAAAAGGGGTAAAGAAAATACGTCTGTTCCAAATATTTAAAAAGAAAATAGTAAGGAGCATAACTAAAACATCATAAAAAGTGAAATATATATTTAAAAAATAATCAAAAAAGTTATCGTTAATGTAAAATCATACATATTATTCAAAAAGTGCGTTTGAAATTTTAAGGGGTTAATCAGAATGAAGAATAGAATACAGGAAAAATATTGAGAAAGTCCGACCTTATTTTTTTTTTAGTTTCGCATACTAAATCTGAATAAGTAGGGAATCAAGAATTGGTAATAGGAAACTAAAAAAAAATTGTAGATCGGAATTTTTCAATATTTTTCCTGTATTCTGGAGTTTCTGAGTTACCCCTTAAAGTTTCAAGCGCACTTTCTTTTAACAGCCTGTATAACTGTGTTTATATAGATATACACTAGCTTCCGCCCGCGACTTCAACCGCGTTGACTTCAGAATTGTGTCCAGAAAGAAAGAAAATGTCAAGATAGCGCCTAACCTAAGATCTAGTGACGAAGTGGAAATTTTGAGTTTTTAAGCATTCCTAGGGGAACCCTTAAGTTTTCCGGGACGAAAAGTATCCTATCTGTTAGCCAGTGCTTTATCTATCTACCTACCAAATTTCATCCAAATCCGTTCAGTAGTTTCGGCCTGAAAGTGGAACAAACAAACAACCATACTTTCGCATTTATAATATTAGTGAAATATAAATATTAGCCAGCTTTAGGCATGCTATTAAGGTGGAGCCACTCAAAACATTGAGATATGTCTATCGATTTTAGATAGATTTGAACATATGTCAAGTTTCATATCATATCAGAATCTAGGACCAAAACATGAGAGATAAATGTTTTTACGCCGTAAGATGTTATAGAACAGTATTTTTTTTCACCTTACCCACTATGTATATCTCAATGTAATCAACCAGTATAACATCTTTCCCCAAGGAACCCATAGTCGATTCCCGAAAGAAGTTTTTTACTTTCCTAAAAAACCCGTCAACTGATCGGGCGTCAAAAAGTCTTTACGCAAATTGACTATAGTCTTCTTGGATAATATTGTTTAGGTCCATGAGTGGGAGGCCCAATTTAAATTAAATTAAAAAAAAAGTTTACAATTTAGATGATTTTGTAAAACGTTGTATAAAATGTGTTTTTTTTTATGGCGGGGGTGAAATTCAGGCTATGTTTCAACTTTTGTTCCACAACTTTTTAAATAAAAATCAACAATTTTTGGGCTCTCCATACATAAAATGGTCAAACCGACGATTGAACTGTATGGAAATTTCGAAATTTCCATAATAATTCATTCCATAAGCCTTATGTGGGCCCGTCAAAAATTAAACAAAGAGAAATGCTTACTCTAAATTACTAAGAATAGAGTAGTACAAGGAAGTAATTCCTGTACGTGCCTTATACAATTTTTAAAAGAGGCATGCAGATACGTGATGATCTTGGCTTGCGAGCACGTAATAACAAATAAAACAAACTGTACTTATTTGCAAGATTGCATTCTTCTTAGCTTCAAAAATTTTGTAAACTATCGAAACATTTGAGGATAATTTTGAAGAAGTTTTGCTTTACGACTTTGAGAGAATCGCAAAAATAAATCGTAATAAGTACCTATATCTGTTTATCTCTTTCAAATTATAACATAAAATGTGACGAGTTAAAGCTGATCCCATAAAACTAATTAAGGGTTTATTATACGGATATTGTTCAGGATAAATATAGTAAATAAAATATGCATGATAACTAGAGGAATTTAAATAAAAGTTAATTGTCAAGTTAATAGTCAAGATTAGTAGTAAGTTAGTAGAACTGTGAGTAGGAGAGATGGACGAACTAAACTATATTTTCAAAGCAACAAGATTCAGATTACTCTACCATAACATTTATATAAAAACTATGTTTCATGATTTTGAAAGTAAACGCGCCCTTAAAGTAACTGAGTACATCTATATCTGTGGTAACTGATGTCAAAAAAAAACACTTCCTAGAAGCAAACTTTCTCCATTATAAAACCAGTGAAGTGTGTGACAAATAGTGTGGGTTTTTTCAAATATGAACAGATACGTACAAACTTTTTATTACCTATTATTTAACCGACTTGAAAAAAGGAGGAGGTTCTCAATTCGACTGTATGTTTTTTTTTGTATATTTGTTACGCGATTACTCCGCCACTTATGGATTGATTTTAATGATATTTTTTTTGTATGGCAGGGAATACTTCAGAGGTGGTCCCGTATAAATTTTATCAAAATTGATTCAGTGATTTTTGAAAAAAAACAACAAAAACTAAAAAATCATTGCAAAATGATAGTTGTTACGATTGAAGTCGGCGTTTTAACGTGTTCAGCGGCGTTGCCTTTTTTTTATATAAGGTGGCAGTGGGCAATGAAATTGGCTAATACTTTGCCGATCCTAGAGGGCCAAGATGGAATGCCTCTTATGCCGGTAATTACGCTGGCTATCTCGCGCCACCCGCCGGAACACTGCGCTGCTTGGCGGCAGGTATAGAGCGAGCAGTGGTACCCACCCAGTCGGGCCTTACATAGGTAAACATAATAAGGTCACCCTGCCGCTTCTTTTCGCCATCGTTCCACGCGACAACATTGTTATCCCCATCACTTAGATGGTTGGCAGTCCACAACAGTGCGTTTTATTAAAAACTTTCAGCCCCGCACAACAAAACTGTGGAATAAATTGTCGCCTGCAGTATTTCCGGATCGATACGACCTACGAACCTTCAAAAAAAGAGCGTACTCCCATTTCAAAGGCCGGCAACGCACTTGTGAGTCTTGTGACTGCTCTGGTGTTGCGGGTGTCTATGGGCAGCGGTAATCGCTTACCATCATCCGTCTGCTCGTTTGCCACCTATCCCATAAAAAAAGGTCCTAAACAAAATATACTTCCTCGATACCTTGTAAAATTTTGTAACACTCAGACGATAGACGAATTGTCTGAACCAAACTAAATGCTTCTGTTATCAAACGTAATTGAATCAGTATTTATTTAATGACACAATAGATAGTATTACTAATAAAGGCATACAAAAGATAATGCTATCGATTGTGTTATTATATCATTGTAGTAAATATAAATCCAAACTATATAATAATACTTATTATAAATGCGAAAGTAACTCTGTCTGTCTGTTACCTTTTCACGCCTGTACTTACCTTTAGATTTTTGGTTAGAAATAGAGTGAACCTTGGACCTTGGACATGAAGGACATAGGCGACGTTTCGTCGCGAAAAAATCTTGAAGACCCAAAAAACTTAGAAATAGAGCAAATAAATCTACTCATTACACTAATGTTTACACTGGATGGGAATCGATCCACGACACGGCGTAGAAATCAAGAAACCACTACGTAATCAAGTCAGTCAACAAAAAAATTGGAGTCACCATACAAATTAATCAGGTTATTTGTCAATTTTGAATGGAGAGTCATTTTTTTTTTAGTCGTAGAGCAGAAGTTGTTCAGTGTGATGTGCTAAAATCCCTAAATTTTGTTTCACCCTACGTAAAATATTTAATTTACAATCTAACACTCTTCTATTTTATCATTGGCAAAATCATGGACTCATTTGAGTAATATCAGCTTCAAAATTTTAAAAACCATTTGCATTATACGTAGGTAGATATTTTGCTTTCGTCTTATAAATATCTTCTTAAATTAAAATTTCCGTGTGGCAGGATTTTGGGAGGAGTCTATTTGATCTGCCATCGACTCGACAAGAAGAAGAATATCTTCATATCCAAGCGCGACCATTCTAAACTATGGGCAGCATTCTACAATTTCTGATGCATAAAACTATGCAGTTCTCGTAAACAGATTAAAAACGCATCTCCTTAGAGAATGCAACAAAGAACGGAACGATGTTGAATCATAGGTCCGGTCCGGGCTCAGGTAGAAAGTGGCCCATTACTGAGTCACCAGTTGACCACATACCATGATACGTACAATTAAATTAATGACAAAACTGGAAATTTATAACAATGGAACAAATACCTGGGTAATGAAGGTAAGTGGAAATAAGTTAACGCTTTATACTAAAAAGCGTTTGGATTAAGCAGAAAAAAGAATTCAATATAAATTAAAATATATTCCAATAATAGGAGGGTAGACATAGGTAAAGTTTAAAGCGTATATGTAAAGAAATTCCTGTGTTCTAAAGGATATTATAAAATGCTCGTCTATGTCAATGACAAAAATGTATAGACATGTATATATCCCCCAGTTTTAGTAATGATTTCGCTTACCATCAGGTGATCCGTCTGCTCATTTGCCACCTCTGCCATAAAAAAAATAAAAAAAAAAAAAAAATGTAATAGACATTAAGTTATTATTTGAAAAAATGTAGTGGGGCGAGTTTTTTTGGACTTGACGTTTTTTCTCGCTCCGCTAACACTTCCCGAAACGTTGAGTGTACAAGTTCCGAGTGGTAGGAACGCTGTACTAGGTACTAGGTAGGAAAAAAAGACGATTTAAAAGAATCTCTACAGCATCTACCCGAATAAAAAGTTTTGATTTGTTTTGCTTCAAAAGTAGGCTTATACTCGTCATACTGTACCTCTTTTCTCAAGGAGCCAGAAAGTGTTGTTTAAGGTTTTTTTTGCCACTTACAGAAATAGCCTATCAATTATTTTGCCACTTTAAAAAATATCTAAGCTACATACGTGTCCAATTTTTTATGAATCACATTCATATTATAGACTCTTGATCAGGTCATTGCTCTAAAACCGGCACGATTTTTTGTCTGTCCAACGTCATGTGGCAAAAAATCTACCGCTACTTTGTTATTTGTGTCACTATGCCGAGTATAGTGATGTCGCCAAATGGTGCAATATGGGAGCTAAGTTCGGAGAAAGTCAAAACAGTGTCTCAATTTTTTTTAATAAACGGCATCATATCGCACACTTATAGGATAGGTAGGAAGATTTTATAACCCAGAATACGTTTACAACCTATATCGTCCATACTCAACAGAGGGTCCATACTCTTTCCATAGCTCATGAACTTCAGGCCAAAGTCTACACACACGGGCTAAGTAGAGATTGCAGCTGTGGAGTTACAATACAGCATGTTAAAAAAGTGTGTTTGAGATTTGCAGGGGTTACTCAGAATCTAGTATAGAATACACGAAAAATATTTTAAAAAACCGCTCTTCAAATGTTTTTTTCTGATTTCAATACTAAATCTGAACAGTGAGTCAAGAATTTGTATGGAAAATTGAAAAAAAAAAAGGTGCAGATCGGATTTTTTAATATTTTTCCTGTATTCTATATTAACCCTTAAAATCTCAAACGCACTTTTTTTAACACCCTGTATAGTGGCCCACCCACCAACGCTATAAGTATTGTATCAGAAGTTTTTAAGCTACCTATTGTAGGAGCTTGATGTAGTTGAGTTATAGGTGCTGGATGGAGTCCTCAGATTCAATAAAACCACCAAAATATGGAACGAGATCACTAGTATATTATCTGTCCACACGAGAAGGAAAAGTAATACCATACTAAAAATGTTGCCATACATGCAACACCTATAAGGTGGAAGTGCCGTACCGTGGGAGAGCCATGCTTCGGCACGAATGGGCCGGCTCGACCGGAGTGATACTACGGCCTCACAGAAAACCGGCGGGAAGCAACGCTTGCGTTGTGTTTCGCCGAGTGAGTGAGGGTACCGGAGGCCCAACCTGCCCCCCCCCAATTCCCCCCCTGTCCCCATCCCATTTAAAGGTCGGCAACGCACTTGTGACTCCTCTGGTGTTGCGGGTGTCTATGGGCGGCGGTAATCGCTTACCATAGGCTTAATGACTCAAAACAGACTCTTAAAATGTTACGGGTTCGATTAGAATGTATTTCTATTTTAGATACACAATAATACCTATTTGTGCTTAAAGCAAATGATTTTACAGCTATCGCAAAAAAGTTCGGTGGCTTCACGGTAGTGACTTAGGAACTTAAGTCTTAACAAGAGGTCTCAGGTTCAAATCCTGGTTAGTGTCTCAAATCTCAATCTCAAGTGTTTTTCTAAACTTATACATATTTTCATACCAATTGCTCTAACGGTGACAGAAAACATCGTGTGGTAACCTGAACATCTGATGACTAGATACGTATGACGGTCACATTACACTCATCCGATCCGTAAGTGTCAATCTAAATGCTCTACATGTGACCGCTGGTGATGCTAAGTGCAACACAAGACAATAGGTGTCAAATTAATATCGACTTTTTTACTTGATATTTTTACGTCCTGCTCAATCTTATACGTGTTGTAAAAAAGAATGAAAGGATACGCGATGAAAAAGCCAAAAATCATGGAAATTCAACCATACGGGACCCGGATAGCTGACAGACCAGGCAACAAACGTCATCATCCGCGTCCCAGATGGTTGACATTCCAGATGTTAATATTCAGTTAGTTAAAAAAGTGAATTCATTCTATGATCCTATTGCATGCTCATACCCTGAGTAATATTACTGTATATGATCTGATGACAAAAACTAAATCAAGCGTAAAAAAATCTTAAACAGAGTAAAATACCTTTTCTGCCTCCATAAGCAAATGCGAGAAGGCCGCAAATTACCTATATGGAGTTTAGTTTCCATGTACTTGCGGCCTTTTGCTTTGAGCACTTATAGCAAGTAAGAACCCTTAAAATCTGAAACAGAGATGGATAGATACCCACACCCTACCATTAATATGGATTAGGCAAAAGTAGCGGAGGACATAACAAAAAAAAAGAAGCCGAGTTCAGAGCAAAAGTATAAAATTACTCAATATTTCATACCGATACTAATTCCGAGCTATCTTAACCCTTGCCGGGTACGACTCGAAATATTATGAGAAGGGATTGGTAAGGTGTGTCGCGAGATTTATTTTGAGGGTTCCGTCAAAAAAATACAATTTTATTTTACTCACAAGTTAGTCCTCGTGGATTATTTTTATGGGACCTGCTGGAAAATTTATTCGTTACCTAGCCCTATACATAGGAAAACATTTCTATGGGACTCAGAGATTAAGTATACATACTTATGTAGGTTTAAATGTGTACAGATATACATAGGATTTAATTTTTGCCCTGGGCGGGGATTGAATCCACATATCTTGGTGAGGAAGTCAGGAGACCTAACCACTGTGTTACCGAGTTAGTCATAAAACCGTACATTCACCCCTTTAGGCCTGAAGTAATTTCGTACTAAAGATTTTTTAAGGAGCAAGTTAAAAGTTTTAGTAGTTTTACTTCATACTAACTCAATCAGTCATGGAACTGTTTTCAACAGAGTCTTTCTCAAATACTTTTGTGATTTCATCTTCCCTTATATATTAATTTTATTAAGAAGTTTCTTGCACACACACATAATATGACACACACACACATGATTACAGATATGTACAATTGGTATGAATGACTCTGTAAGAGTTACACATTATAAGTGATGAAGAGCCATGATCTCTTGAATCTTAAGGGTTTAATTATTTTCTCTATACATCTATTTTTTTGTATTTTAAGTTCTTTATTGCTGGTTTTGAAGACGATCTCTCCTAAAAGTAACGATGGGGGTGAACTAATGCCTTGAAAAACCTCTGATGAAGATTTTAGATAGAAAAGATTTCGGCTGTTTAGAAATTCATCTCTCTTTATCTTACGTGTCAACATTTCCTTTCAAATTTTTTATTAATACAATTATCTAAAACTTGTCATGTCTTACAAGAAACTTTACAGTGTATTCTTCTGTTATATAAATCACATAATAATATTATTATTATCTGTATGAGACAATCGATAATCAAATAATAACATTACCAGAATAACTGTTATAAATAAACATTTATGAACGTGAACATGATTTTTTTTTGTTTTTTTTTTTTTTGTTTACATCTTGTAGCCATAGTTTAGTAGACAACAATTAGCTATTGAAATTAAAAAATAAATTAAAGATAAATGAAATCTATTTCAGTCTGGGTACCCTTCAGTATTATCGTGGAACTACCAAAATAGGATATTGAGAAGAAACCTTCAAGAAAAAGCGTACTCCCATATCAAAGGCCGGCAACGCACTTGTGACTCCTCTGGTGGTGCGGGTGTTTACGGGCGGCGGTAATCGCTTACCATCAGGTGATCCGTCTGCTCGTTTGCCACCTCTGCCTTGAAAAAAACCTGCTCATTACTCGATTCGTTTTTAACCGACTTCAAAAAAAAAGGAGGTTCTCAATTTGTCGGAATCTTTTTTTTTTTTAATGTATGTTCACCGATTACTCGAAGACGCCTGAACCGATTTGGAAAATTCTTTTTTTGTTTAAACGGATATACTTCACAGGTGGTCCTGTATAAATTTTATCGAAATCGATTTAGCGGTTTTTGAGAAAATCAACAAAAACATAGCAAAATTGGAGTTGTTGCGATTGAAGTCGGCTGTTTTTAACGTATTCAGCGTGGTCAATTATATCACAAAAGTGAGATAGGCTACCTTTTTTAACTCTAGTCGGGATTTAAAGATTTTGTTAAATGTATTTAGTTTAGGCTATTTTCTACGTGAGTACCTCTGATAACTAGAGGTTTCACACGTTTGTAAGAGTAACTATCAATAGCTGTATCGGTGAAGGGAAATATTTTAAGGAAACCTGCCCATTACCCGATTTTTGTCGTTAGATTAGATCTTTCTTATCCCAAGATTAACGTGGGCTTGATGTAACTGTAACTGGTGAACTAAAAAATCGACTCAAGATTTGTTGCTCGACTTTTGAAAAAATAACTCAGTCTACAAAACTGCTAAACACTAAAAGCAAAAAACTAGAAAACCATCAAACTAAAATCATAAACAGTAACACACAGTTTTTGAAATTTTGGTTTAGTTTTATTTTGCTAGATTGAGATTGATTTTCCAAAAGTCGTGCATGAAACTTTGAGTCGATTATTTGTGCATGAGTATATTTAGGCTATTTTCTAGTTGAGTACTTCTGATAACTAAATGTTGCACACGTCTGTAGTAGTAAATCTACACGCCCCACACGTTAACGTGGATGTTGGATGATGCTAAGTGCAACACCAGGCAACCGGCGTCTATATTTTTGTGATAGCGCGATTAAATTAGATAGCATACGTAGTTCATTGTGTCACACGATAAGACTTAAAACAATTTTACAGGTATGTAACCTTGTGTTACTTAATATACGAGTATGTATTGCATGGGTTAGTAATGGTCGCAAACGTAAGCAGTCTACAGTAGCAAGTCCTCTAACATGTGAATGGTCTAAAGCTGCATGTCGTCCTTATACCAAGTGGTCTAAAGTTTAATCTCGTCTAAACATGAGATGGTCTAAAGGACAATAGTATTTCGTCATTTCTGTGTGATGACTAAAATAAGATCTCGTCTAAATACGAAGCGGTCTATAGTAATATGATATCCATTCCATTGTACATACTTTAATATTGGCAGTGTTTTAAAGTTTACACATCACATTTTAATCGGCAATTTTCGTAATATGTATTTATGTAAACTTATATTGATAACATAAAATAAATAATTATCTAACCTACAATTGAAGAAAATGTGAAATATTCTGGAAAAAAAACAGTATCTTCAAGTCTTCCGGAAGCGATCTAATCCGACAATAATCCTCCCTTAAAACGGAACCCCAAAAAGAAAAGGAAAAAACGTCGCGACCGTAATTGTCATTCTTTATGGGCGTCAGTCTTAGGGATATTTTTTAATTAGATATATTTTATAGCGTTTTTTTCAAAGGGGAACAGAGTCGAATAAAGGGTTAACATTTGTTTGAGCTGGGGGGAGGGGGTCAATATTAGCCTTCTTTCGTAATCAGCCGAGAAAAAATGGTCGATTAGACCCCCCCAAGTTAATTTAGGCGTCGCATTGGCAAGGTACGTGCTTGAGGCGGGGGCTTTAACCCCCTTTTGCTGTCTCCTAAATTAGGTAATTTAGTGAATGGTGATTAAAAATGTATTGTTGTGCGAAAGGAAATTTTTAAAAGGTTTCTTTTTATTAACAAAAATATTTTTAAAGGTGATAAAGCAAATGTTTTTAAACTTTTTCGTAAGACGAAAGACAACACTGTTTCTAATTTTGGAGCGTATTTTAAAATACGTAATTTTAAAAATTTTATAGTTGTCTGTTAATTGCTACATAGGTATTAGGCTATAATTAACAAAAGCTGTGATAGCAAAAAAGTGGATTCTCCATATAAGGTAAGTGACCCAAATAAGGCCTACCTTATTTTTATCTTGACGATTAGTAAGTTTTTAAGAAAAACTCACTCATCTTTCGAAATATTAATCTTTATTGATTAAACTTGAAAAAATAAATATAGTTGTAACGTTAAAAAAAACAAAAATCAGACTTCTGTGAATCTAAATATTAAAAAAGTTCTTTAGGCCTTATTGGGAGACCCATGCCGCAATAAGGCCTTTTAATACAAAAAGAAAGAATAAACAATCATTAAACTTCTGTTACTAAAACATATCAACGTAATATTATTTAAATTTAGTAAGATCCTTTAGTAATCGTAAATACGAATTAATTTACGTATAATTACGCCCATTTGGGCGTAATTATACGCCCAAATGGGCGTTATAATCAGTCTTGATAATCGTCTCAACATATTATCCTTCCTTTCTTCATTTTCTTCAAGCAATCTCCTGAACAGTAATTTTTTTTTATCAGCAAGGGTTAAGCCAACACACAGCTCATGATACCTACCAGATATTACAAGCAAGGCATTGCCGCATGTCATCCATTCGACATTATTTGCACTTATATTATTTTGATAGGCCTTATTTGGATATGTCGTATGTGTGAGAAAAAAATATATTACAGAAAATACATTGAAAAAATAGTGTATAAATGTTTATGTAGGGGTTGCTAAACTTTTAAACTAAGTAACACACAAAAAAAATCTCGGCATGCGTGCAAAAATATAAAATATTTACATCATTACCTGTAGAAATTTTATAAAACAGGCGTATTCTCCGCGTCCCGACTGTTTTCGACTACATGTTCCGACATACTCGTCGTAAGCGGCGGGCGCTCGCTATTATTGTATGTGTCAGATACATCCTTACGCACACCACTATAAACTTTCGCGGTTATTTGAAATGTCTAAGCGGGAAATTTGAAACTTAGGCCTTATTGGGGCATAGGCTTTATTTAGGTCTCTTACCTTAAATTGACCAAATAGCTGTTAATAAAATTTGTAGATAGTATACGAAATTGTGAGAGTGAACAAGTTCCAAGTGGTAGGAACTTTGTACTAGGTAGAAAAAAAGACGATTTAAAAGTATGTGTAAAGCATCTACTTAAATAAAAAGATTTTGACTTTGACTTTGTCTAAAAATAAAATACATATCCTGCCAAGAAGCATCACATAGAGAATATCTGTATTTTTTATCTAATAGTTTATGGCACACAGCCAATAATAATCTAGTTAAAGGCTGTGCGCCATAAACTATTAGATAAAAAATACAGACATTCCCTGTTTGATGCTTCTTGGCAGGATATGTATTTTATTTAAAGTACTATATACATACATAGTTATTATTACTATACCTATATCTACGCACACGATGAATCAGCTGTTGTGAAAACAGGTCATTGACATTGGCAATTAAGTGACCTTGGTTGAGTTTCGTTTGTTTGCACTGCTGCATTCATCGGTTTTTTGCTTATCGGTTATCGTATAATCGATTCCTAAATCGGTCATTAACTGTGTAGATTCTATTCATACCGGGTGATTATAAAATGACAATATTTTAACTGTGGCTTCTACTCATCAAACTGAAGAAGTTTCCCCAAGAAAATCATGGACAAAAAGCAAAAAATTTTGGACTTCTCATACAAAGTTCATCTATTAGCTGACGGATTTGTATGAGGAATCCACATTTTTTTTCTATATAAGTATGTATGAGTTTCTTGGGGAAAGTTGTTCATTTTGATGAGTAGAAGCCACAGTTAAAATATTGCCAGACATTTTATAATCATTCTGTATATGCAGGTAATTCCGATTACTTCCTAATACTACAAAATACCATACAGAAGGTCCGCTCAATACGCTTACTAAAATCTTAAGCATATACATGCTTATAGACGTATACGGTCGTTGTAGGCAACATCACGTACTGTGCGATCGTGACCTTGCCTCGAACGACCGTATATTTCTATAAGCGTGTATATATGCTTACGATTTTAGTGGTTTGTATTGAGCGGACCTTTTGTGTCTGTTTTGTGGTACATAATACGTTATTTGACAACGAGGCTACAGTTTAGAGTTAAGGTAACTTAGTGACGTATCTTTCGGAGGGCTAGGCGGTGCAGCACACCGGGGCTCTCGACTCAGATCCTGACCAGCAAACCATAATTAAACTTGGGAAAATTTCTACTACATTCAGAATATAAATAACATCAGCTCTTTATCATGCACTGCAGGACACACCAAATCAAAGCTACGTCCAACATGCATATTTTTTTACTAAAACCTAACCAGATTAGGGCCCCATTTTTTTGCACCAGGGCCTTTGATTACCTAGCTACGCCACTGCTTAGTAATAAGGTATATGAGACTTATTTATCTCACTTTAAACTTGACCTTCTGTCAATTTCATTACATATTTTGTTTCTTTTTGCACCAATAATAAATATATTTCATGACCTACATAGATAATTAGTTATCTATTTCTACGTATTTTTAAAATAATAGGTACTTATCATGATTCACTGATAAACTGATAGACACGGCGAAGCTAAAAAAATTAAGATAGGAACTTGAATATTAGAACATACTTTGCATAGAAAAGCATTGAAGAAAGTTTTATTTTATTTAATAAGCAAAATTAATTTCATGTTAAATAAATTATGGGGCCACTTCTGGGGCATGACGGGTCTTTTACCACATACACCTCCAAGACCGGATCGGTGGAGGTTCTGGGGGTAGAGCTAACCTCATTTCAGAAGTTTTTAAGCCGCCTATAAGACCTCTAATATGGCTTAAGGACTGCCATCCAGCCATAGCAACTTGCATCAGCGACTTAACGTTTCTTGCGAAGCACGGAAACGGTCGAGATAAACACCACGAACAGTCAAACCCATCCAAATTATGACTGTGTCTGTAGTCAGTTAATACGATCGCTTCAAGGCACTTACCTAGTATATAAATATAACATGTAATTTACCGAAAATCATTAGTAAAGCGAGTCAAGGCCAAACACGTCATCAAGTCATTGCTGTTTAGGTTCTTATCAATCACTTGACCCTTAGAAGGTTGCGGTTGCTTCTGGTCATAAGTGGAACAATGTGGTCATTTTTGAGACGTCATTTCAGGTGTGGTAGATGACTAAATTTCTTGAGGTATCGGGAAATACTTCTGAAGATAATTATGAAAATAAATAAAGCATGTAACAGTACTAATACACAATTAAAAAAATCATTTCGTATATTTTTTTTACAAATAATTATATTTAAATCAAAACGAGGTACGTTTGTCGTGCACTAACTCAATCTGCTTGCGAAAATATATCTTCGAGATTAGTCCCGTTCGTTCCCGGTGAAAAATACCGGGAAAAATATTACCAGCTGTATAAGCAATGGTGAAGTGAGTTCTGTGGAATCACTGCTGAGTTCTGTATTTATAATTTGAATAGTAACTATTCTAATTTGTCTGCTTGGCTATTGCTTCATGCCAGTGCTTGTAAAATAATTCATCAGCCGAAAGACGTCTACTGCTGGACAAAGGCCTTCCCCAAAGATTTCCGCACCGACCGGTCCTGCGCTGCCCGCATCCAGCGGCTTCCGGCAACCTTCACCAGGTCACCACCGAGTGAGAGGCCTGTAAAATAATATTAATTATTAACTCTAGCCAAGGTATATTATTGTTGGGTTTACAAACATAACTTTTGAAAGGGATAAGCTAATTTTGTATGGGGTATTAAATTTCCCGTGAGATAATCATGGTTTTATGAATCTCCAAAAATTCAAACCAACAGTTTAACGTGCTAAATACGGAAGCACGATCAACATAAATGCAACTAACAGTCAAATCTATCACGATTGCGACCGTATTTATAGTATGTTAACCTATACGATCGACGCGCCCATGCTAAAATAGATAGGTTATAATTTATAATGTAGCAATTTAAGCTAAAAAAGAAAAAAATAACTTACTAAGACTTAGTTCTCTATGGTCCATCCAACATTGGGTTTCCTTAACAGGGTACCCTAAAAGTCTTCGACGCAACGAGCGACCCGTGAAAAATCTTTATTAAATCCCTCCTAGCTAAATTAGTTCATTTGAGACGAGTTTTTTTTTACTCCTCCTTGTAAATTAGACAACATTTCGCCGATTTGTATGGCTTAATACGGATTGCAATTAGCGATTGTCCCAAAAAAGAGACCTATTTGACGAAAGGCACGAAAGGCAATTAAAGAATCTTAAGTCCTACAACTCGAGGACCATAGGGCCACTGCAGCTCTCCTCTTCAGTTAGAGTATAGTACCACTAAAAGAGTTATTTGACGAAAGGCACGAAAGACAATTACATTATCTTAGGCCTAACTCCTTGAAGAGCAAAGGACCTCAACTACAGCTTTCATCTCCGACTGTAGTATAGTACCATTAAATTATGAGGTGACAAAGAACTGAATGTCGAAATAAAAGGATAATATATTATGATGTATAAATGTCTATAGGTTTGACTGAGCTTGTAGTTAAAACGGCTTGATGTGTTTTTGTGAGCATGATTATAGTATGTATTGTTAGATTTGTCTTAATCCCCTCTTCTTACAGGGTTTCTATATTAGAAAGTTTTTAATATATTTTAAGTTCTTTTTACATCAAAGCTAAATTAATAGTTGCTATTTGAATAGCAACTATTAATTTAACGTCGAACGTATTTTGTGAATGGCAACGATTTTGTAAGGCAACTTTTGAAAGTTGCCTTACAAAATCGTTGCCATTCACAAAATACGTTCGACGAAACAAAAAAGTAACTTAGATAAAATATTCTAAATTTGAAAGCTTTGCGATACTCAATGTACAATTAGATTTAGTGGAGCTAATGAAGGGAGATAAAAAATGGCAGTGTTAAATAAGATAAGCGTGATAAAGTTCTCCTTATTTATAAGTGACACTACGGATGAAGATAAGATAAAAATAATTCTTCCCGTACCTCGGGAAGGTTAGGTTCTCCGCAACCGGGGTCTAGTTCAGAGTATACCTTTTTTATATGCTCACCGATAAATAGCTAAAAAGTACTTACTTATTGCAAACCAATATAAAGTTACACAAAAATGACTAAACAACAATTACATAATTGAGAACGCTAAACACGTTAAAAAACCGTTCAGTCGTAACAACTACCATTTTGCAATATTTTTTTTTAGTTTTTATTGATTTTTTCAAAAAAACACTGGAACAATTTTGATAAAATTTATATTTATACTACCAAACAAAAAAATAATCATGAAAATCAATCCATAACTGGCGAGGTAATCGCGTAACAAACATACAAAAAAAATACAACCACATACAGTCAAATTGAGAACCTCCTCCTTTTTTGAAGTCGGTGAAAAAGTATATACCTACAAGGCAGGCTTTATTGCTTTAACGATTTCTTCCAGGCATACGTTTAATAATAAACTTGAAGCTGAAGCTAAAGCCATTGAACCTTGGTTTTTTTTAAGCCCTATACAAAGTTGACACTACGCGTATCTTATTTAATACGCAACTCACTTAATTTTTTTTAGGTTTTCGTATGATTAATATTGCCTATCAGCTGACATATCTGTAATGAAAAGTTAAGAAAAAGTAAACATTTCCACCTAAAGTTCACTTAATTTTTGCACTCTGTGAATTAAAAAACAAACACAAATCCCCTTTAGAAGTAAGTCTTACGATAAGTATACTTAATAACATAAAATTAAGCTTTTCTCTATACTACTATCATAAACTATCTCAAAGTATAAGTAACGCAAGAGAATCTAAGGCAACATTAATAATAAACGAATCCCATCGCTTCATCTTTGAGGCTTCGAACACCCTGTGTATCTTGTCGTGATTACCCCATTAAGGGACCCTACACACTCGATGGAGATCAATACAAAATATGGGAATAAGAGTAAAATATGAATGGAGATAATCGCAAAATGCAGGTAAAAATAGGATTCGTAAAAAAATTGGCTGTGAGTTCTTCTTTACGACTTTCACCTAGGAACGAATAATCAAATCGCAAAAAGAGTTGCTATTCTTATATTAATTAACTGGTTTGCAAACTTTTTACAATAATAGTCTCGGGAATTTACGGGTATTCATAATAGGTTCTTGGGGTTTGTTTAGTTTCTCGACTAGAAGCAACAGCAGTTTTTTTAGGTACTTCAGAAGGACCCTATATAAGTTTTGGGATTTTTTTAAATGGCATAGGTGGCAAACGGATCACCTGATGGTAAGCTATTACCGCCGCCCATAGACACCCACAACACCAGAGGAGTCACAAGTGCGTTGCTAGCCTTTGATATGGGAGTACGTATCGTATCGGTCCAGAAATACCGCAGGCGATAATTCATTCCACAGTTTGGTTGTGCGAGGCAGAAAGTTTCTAGTGAAACGCACAGTTCTGGACTGCCAACCGTCTAAGTGACGGGGATGAGATGTGCAAAATGTATGAAAAGCTAAAAATTCCAACCAATAAATTATTTTGAGAATGTGTAGTAAACGTAATTAGGCATGGCGTTTATTCCACGAAAAATAAAATTCATGTAAAAGATATATTTATATCGTAGGAAAGTTGAAATAGGCAATCTAATTATCATCATCTAATGCCAAACTCAAAACAAAAAAGTAAACAAATTACCTTTTATACTGCATATATTTTATCCTATTGCTAGATAATAGTTTATTACTGACAGTAAAAAATCAATACCATGATAAAGTGATTAAAATTCAATATCTAATATAGTGCGCAAGGTTCTTAACTTATTACATTTATTAAGCAATTTTTCCCTTGAACGATTGTGCTCTAATGCTCCTTTATGACGATAATATACAAAGATACTGTATTGATGACGACATACCATAAGTAAAACAACTTAACTGAACATTTTATCAAAGAAAAAAGATCTTTAGTATCCTACTCGAAGGACCAAAATCAATTGGATTAGCCCCTAATAATGTTATGTTCGATACTTTCACACAAAGTTATGATATTTTTTTCCTATTCGACATGGTGTCATATCTCGCTATAAAAGGATCGTGTAATTTCTACTTTATCATCTTAGGTTTAGGGATTATTTTTCTCTGTATAAAATTGTCAGTAAAGTCTTATACGGTGTGTAGAAAATGATATCTTTGCCAGTGTCTGAACAGATTTATTTCGTAAAAGAAAAAGGCGTGTATACAGGGGGAGGATATTTGTAAAATTGATTATGTTTGACGTGCCTTTGACGATATTCCTTTAACGTGATACTCATGCGAAAAGGTCTGTTCCCGTAAAGATTTTCTTTTTCATGTCTTATTATTGGCGATACTTATAAAAGCTTGAAGAAAATCTATTTTTTATTAATGTTAGGTAAAAAAATCTATGTAAAATCTATCTAATTGCAGCAAAATTTTTTCCGTCTTGTAGTGTTAATGATAAGGAAAAGCATTTTTGAAAACTCACGACAAAAATATTAAAAAAAAATTCAAAGTGTTGTAGATAAAATTGTTTATTCATAAACTATTCCATAAATAATTTACCAAAGACAATAATTGCCCATAATATACTACATGCTCTACCTCTTTTTAAAATGTACTTATTCATAACTATTATTTTACACCTGCTACTTGTTTTGTGATCGTAAAAATAAAAAAATAAATTAAAAAGAGACACAAGACTATTCTATATTTTTTCTTAGTAGGGAATACTCCAGATTAATATCTCCAAAACTGAAAAACGTTCCAACGATTGATTTTAATTGAATCCCTGAAGAAAGAGATTGATATAAACCCTTTGATGTCGAAGTCTTTGCCGCGATTAGTCGCATTTCAGTAAACAAAGGAGATTCAATCAATGCTTTTGCTTTCAATATTTTTTACCTTTACATAAGACTATTTAAGTGAGAGGAAGAAAATGGCGAAATGAAATGAGCGCGATTACTTCTTTGAGAATTGGCAAAGGCTGACCGAGGATTTAAGGTGGTCCATATATACATACGTACATCCCGAATAAGATGAATGCATACTAAGCGAAAACATTTGCCCAACAGTGGCAGAAAATAGACCAGTGAAAATACAGGTGTTAAAAAAAGTGCGTTTGAAATTTTAAGGTGTTACTCAGAATCAAGTATAGAACCCAGGAAAAATATTGAAAAAATCCGCTCTTCAAACCTTTTTTTCAGTTTTTCATACAAATTCTTGATTCACTATACAGATTTAGTATGAGAATCTGAAAAAAAATTTGAACAGCGGATTTTTTCAATATTTTTCCTGGGTTCTATACTTGATTCTGAGTAACACCTTAAAATTTCAAACGCACTTTTTTTAACACCCTGTATATAGGGTGACTTCAAATTAGTTCTTGATACGAAAGGCGATGAATGTGCTCACGATAACTAAAAACTTCCCTAAGGAACCCGTAGTCAAATCGCAAAAAAAATGTTGGTCTCTCCATACAAATCTATCAACTGACTGGCCAAATTAGTATGGAGAGACCAAAATTTTTTTGCGATTTGACTACGGGTTCCTTAGGGAAAGTTGTTTGTTATCAATATCATGAGCAAATTCATCGCCTTTCAAATCAAGAACTAATTTAAAGTCACCCTATATACATATAATTTTTTTTTTTGAATAACGCAATTTTTAAGAAGAAGCTAATTATGATATATATAAAGTAGAAGTCTTGAAAAACGGTAGCAATAATGGTTTAACAATAAATGCTGTATAGGATTTGAGGCCGCATTCAGGAAAACTTTTAATCTTATCATTTATCTGTTTTAACCATCCTTCCAGGCGGAGATGGCGGGATGAGTTGGACAGGTTTGACGACCAAGGGAAGGAGGTGGCTCGGGATAGAGATGCGTGGCGAAATCGAGGGGAGGCCTTTGCTCAGCAGTGGGACAGTGTAGGCTAGTAAAAAAAAAAAAAAAAAAAAAAAAAAACATCCTTCTAGGGTATCTAAAAAACAGCGGTTTCTACTTATAAAACTGGAAAACTTTTTCCAGAGAATCTACGTATTTTTAAATCTAAAAAGAAAGTTTTGATCTTTCAATAATAATAAAAAATAAAAGCTAGTAGGTAATACACCTAGTAATTATTAGTAATGTAACTTTCTATACTTCTGACATTCTAGTTCTTAGCGAACGATATATTTAAAATAAGTAAACTTGTGAACAAGCCGTCTTCGTCCCCACAACATTGCAGGGGCACGGGTCTCTTCCTATACCTTTCCCCAGGTATAGGAAGAGACCCGATTATGGCCAGTACCTAAATATTATTGTAAGTAATTTAAAGTTCCTTTTATTTACCTCAAAGGCATAAGCTGTGTGTTGTCTTTTTTTTTTTTTTTTATGGCAGAGGTGGCAAACGAGCAGACGGATCACCTGATGGTAAGCGATTACCGCCGCCCCCATAGACACCCGCAACACCAGAGGAGTCACAAGTGCGTTGCCGGCCTTTGATTTGGGAGTACGCTCTTTTCTTGAAGGTTTGAATGTCGTATCGGTCCGGAAATACCGCAGGCGACAATTCATTCCACAGTTTGGTTGTGCGAGGCAGAAAGTTTCTAGTGAAACGCACAGTTGTGGACTGCCAACCATCTATGTGATGGGGATGAATATGTTGTCGCGTAGAACGATGGCGGAAAGAGGCGGCAGGGATCAATCCGAACAATTCCTCGGAGCACTCCCCATTTTACATGCGATAGAGAATGCAGAGCGAGGCTACATCTCTACGCAGCGCCAGGGAGTCAAGCCGATCTGAAATATCCTGGCAGTCGACGATTCGAGTTGCCCTTCGTTGAATGCGGTCCAGAGGGAGAAGCTGGTACTGGGGTGCCCCTGCCCAGAGATGAGAACAGTATTCCATATGAGACCGAATCTGCGCCTTATAAAGTTGCAGGCGATGCGCCGCAGTGAAATACCGTCTCGATCTATTGAGCACACCAAGCTTCTTCGAGGCTAATTTAGCCTTACCCTCTAGATGGCCACGGAACTGGACTTCACTCGATATGTCGACACCAAGAATTCCGATACTAGCTGAGGCATTTAGGGGAGTGTCCTCAAAACGAGGTGATACGACAAATGGCATTTTCTTGGCAGTGAACGCGCAAACTTGTGGCTTAGTGGGGTTAAATTGGACCAAATTAAGTCGACCCCATTCTGAGACTTTCTTTAAAGAGGCCTCAATTTCCGACACAAGTTTGTTTCGGCTCTCGATGACGTTTTCCCGAGAAATGTTGGCACGGCCGGTATAGAAGGCATCACCTGTGCTGTCATCCGCATAACAATGAGTGCTGCTGATTTGCAGCATATCATTGATATGCAGAAGGAACAGTGTAGGCGAAAGCACACAGCCTTGAGGGACACCAGCATCTGTCTGTTGATATACTTATCAAAGATACACTGTTTTTCATTTTCTTATTACGTAGTTATATGTATCTATCTTGGTTTTCATCATTTTCATCATCATTTTTTAACTCAACTCTTAACAGTGTACTATCATTTAAAAATTAGTAAAGAGCTCTTCTTGAAATGAGTATCTATTTCTATTCTACACACATCCGTTTTTGCGGTGGAACAAGTATATCGGGCACAGAACGAACGGTGCGACGCATTCACACCGTACCGTATGTGGAAACTTTACTATGGTTGGCAGAGGATTGTTCTGGCGTTGGGTCGGTGTGGACATGGCTTTAGGTTTAAGTTTTGTGACAATTCCAAATTAAGTAAAAAAGTACAAAATATCCTTCGATTCCACACGGTCATCTGGCTCCAATTATCTACTTTCAAAATGTGTTTACAAATTTATTGACATGACTATTCAAAATTTAAAAGTAAATTACAATTATCTTTCGAATATTTACACATAGTCATCAGACCCCAGATCTTCTATTTCTATCTCTAAATATGTTAAACGAAACACTGAAAAAAATTTTGAGTCTCACTTTTGCTGATCGACTTTTTTCCAGCAAAATCGTAGGACAATAATAATTGTTGTTCAGTTGTATGAGAGAGAAGAAGCTCCAGTTTACTGGACCTACACCTATTTCTGTTCAATATTATCTGTTTAACAAGCGGCATAATACTGAACAACTTTCGCGTAGGAAACTATACAATCGGAGTAAAAAAGGCACCCTGTGTGTATATAATTTTTATGTAAGTATTAAGTGAAATAGGATATTTTATGTGTAGGTACATTACTACTAGGCGTGGCAGTTGTTTATCAAATATAGAGAAAAATAAAAACAAAAAATAACAACAATTTTACTACTTAGGAGTGGAAAAAAGATAAAATACAAAACTAACGCGTAAATCGCTTTGTCTAAATGCCCTGTTAAACTAAAAGTAATTTTCCGCGAACCCGGATGTTTACCTCAGCACCTTATAATGTAAATAACATTTGATCTGAAGGATATTTTATTGCGCTGAATTTATTGAAGTTAGTGTTAGTTGTTAGTTTATGTCATCTGTTATGTCAGTTCATGTTTGTTTGCCTTTTGCTTTTTTTTGATTGGAATGAAGTATATCTATGTTTCTTTCTCGCTTGTTATTGTATCGATGCCTTGCTGTGTGTATTGGTGGTTTAGTAAGAATGTTTTTTACATGATAAGCACATTTCGAAATGCTGTTCTATACTTTATAACCAGCTGAACAACGTTCCTATTAAGCCTCGGTGGTTTTGGAACGTACATTGTATATTATAATTAATTGTAAACTTGTTTTATTGATAATAAAAAAAAAACATGGCGGTTGTTTTAAAGTAACAATAAAGTATAACCGCCTCTGTGGCCTAGTGGTTAGAACGCTCGCTTTACATTAGGAAATGATAGGTTCGATTCTCGGCTTGGTCCAACTTTGTAACTCTAAGTTTGGATCATTGTGTAGCATTTTCTGAGCCCGCCTGGCTAGATACTACCATCTTGTTTAAATCTTGCCGCCAAACAGAATATGTAATTGTATGTATGTAGGTAACATTGCACGTGTCAGCTGGCGAAATCTTTAAACTTTAAATGGGAACGTTGGTGAAGCTATGAGCAACAGCAGGTAACCTAGAACTCGCTCTTCCTAGAGCATGGTTAATGGCTCTCAACTGGAGAGTCCAGACAGTTGAGTCTTCCTGAGATTAGTCAGAAACTTAGAGGACATTATCACTTCAGTCCTCTAAGTTTCTGACTAATACCACCTGTATTGCCTACTAATAGCGATAATAAAAATTATTCTGATTCTGATTCTAATAGCGGTCATTTTAGTTCTGTGACACATAAAGTTTCGGACTCCGGTAGCGAAACACATCACCATCAGCCAAAAGACGTTCACTGCTGAATAAAGGCCTCTCCTTAGATTTTCTACACCGACCTGTCTTTATGATGATGTTCTTCCAGACGTATCCGTCGACGGCGTCTCCCTTAGCTAGTATTGTTAGCCTGGGCCCTTGCATGAGCGTAACGTGCCTTACAAAACAAAATTTGTTTCTGAAACGCCCGCTGCCGGTCTTACACAGCCCACAACCAGCCGCTATCCGCAACCTTCACTAGGTCATCGGTCCACCGAGTGGGACGAACAAAGCTCACCATAATTTAATAATTTAGTATGAAGATATTCCTAACCGTATGTATGTATAGGGCCCTTTTGAAATACCTGAAAAAACCACGCAGTCTATTTATTAAACTGAACAACTTTCCCCAAAACTCAATTCGCAAAATTTTTTTATGGAAAGTCTAAATTTTTTTTGTGAATTGAGTATAGGCTCCTTGGGGAAAGTTGTTCAGTTTCATGAGTAGAAGCCATTGGTAATTTTTTTAGATCTTTAGAAGGACCCTATACTATAGTTTAAGTTACACAAGTTAATAATAAATGAACAATCAACCACATCCATATAAGACCAACGTCCAAACCGCATACTCTAACTGCAAGTTGCATATCTATTTATCTATTTATTTAGGTATTTACTTACCACCCTGCGACAGCCATTTCGCTTATCAAGGCCCGCTCCGTATACAAAACCGTATGAAATGTGTGTTTGTATGTTTGTTTGTGCAGAACGGAGTACGTTTGATTGTGAATTGTGATTGCTGAGATACGCTCTGCAGATAAGTTTGGATCTTGATGAAGATTGTGTTGATGTACAGTCGAATGCAAAAGTGCAAACTTAAAATGCGATACTATTTGTGCGAAAAGTGTAAGTGTTGTGAAATCCAGCTATGGTTGCCAGTCACATAAGAGCAGACGAGTGTCGCTCGAATAAATTACCAAAGCTGAAATTGTTTTGCGTTGATTACTTGTATCGTACTAAGGAATGATTAGAAATATATTAAGTCTATTTTAACTAAATAAACTTTGACTCTCTCGCCTCCGCAGTTATATTAAACACAATCACTTATAATATGAACTATTGAGTAAAACTTCTTGAATCGCTGTGTGTACAAGTTTCAATGGAATGAGCTATTTACTATGATTTAATTTAAATAATATTATGTATTGTAATTCATGTACAAATAAAATGAGTATGAGTTTCAAACCTTTCATAGAAAATTGTGTATGCATTTTTGTACTCTACTGTACTCATGAAATAGAATTCTAGATTTCGAGAATTTAAGAGTAAACAGATATTTGACAAGATAAAGATCATTCAACTTTTGATTTGACTCTCATCAGCTTCAAAACAAGACTTTATTCTAAGAAATTTGTCTATCAGTAACTCTGAGTAATATTTATAACATATACAGGGTTATAATACCCTGTATATGTTATAATACTTCAAGGTTGGCTTTTACCCATCAAACTGAACAACTTTTGTTCTACAACTTTGTTGGTAAATCGCAAAGAAATTTTCGGACTTTTCATACAAAAAATTTGCGATTTGAACAAAGCTGTAGAACAAAAGTTGTTCAGTTTGATGGGTAAAAGCCAACCTTGAAGTATTATCACACCTTACTGTTACACCCTGTATAGGAGTATATATTATCTTTTTATCTCCAATGATCCAGTGGCGCTCTGCTCTACCAATTCTACCATCAACCAAACCGAGTCCTACAAAGTTATCCCCGCCGGGAAGCGAATTTTGCGACCACCTGATGTGAAGCGAGTTGACTAGTCACTTCCCTAAAAAAAATGGTGAAAAAATTTTCTGTTTTTGTCTGCATTGATATTTTTATACCTATATTTGTATTTCATTGTTACAGAAAAATGCCAGCAACTAAGGACACCAGCTCTAAATATGCGTTAGGAAGATCTACTTCGCATCGTAAGTAAAGAAAGAAAAAAGAAAACTAAAGAAAAATGATAAAAAAATATTTTACTAAACTATAGAAAAAAAGCAGTTACAAAAAAAGTTTTTTTTTTAAATAAATGCTTGACACATGCTTTAAAATCGTATTTTTTTACCCAATAGTCCATAACACTCAAAATTTCGATACTTGTAAATCCAAACCTTGAAATAGAGCTGTCTTTTCAATTTTATAGGGTTTTTTCACAAAATTCGGTGATATTACAGCGAGTACAGTATGGAAATCTAGTCGTGCGTCATATTTTAATCGGTGCTTCTACTCCTGATTCTGATCAACTTTCCCCAAGGAACCCATAGTCAAATCGCAAAAAAAAATTTTGGACTCTTCATATTAATTTGGCCGCTCGGCTGATCGATGTGTATGAAGAGTCCAAAAATTTTTTTGCGATTTGACTATGGGTTCCTTGGGGAAAGTTGATCAGAATCAGGAGTAGAAGCACTGATTAAAATTTGACGCACGACTAGATTTACATCCTGTATTACACTCAAAATCAAAAATCTTTTTTATTTAAGTAGATGCTTTACACATACTTTTAAATCGTCATATTTTTCTACCTAGTACAAAGTTACTACCACGCGGAACTTGTACACTCAACGTTTCGGGAAGCGTTAGCACTTTCCTACAATATCGCTAGTTCCATTCGGACACACTGTAGGTATCTACCTATTAAATAATAAGCCACTTTTTTATCAATAAAACTTTTATTTTTCAGATGAAATGTCAATGTCAGCCCGGGTGTACCACCCCGCTACCAACCTCATGCCCCCCACCCCCCCTCAGTCACCCACAGGGGTAGCGCCTAGCTTCGCATCGGCCATCACCAAGTCATCTAGTCAAGGGTGGAGCAGACAGAATAGTACTGGAAAATACTCATGATGAATACTAGTTTTAGGTCTTATTATAAGTATTTTAGTGTTATTAAAATCTAAGTTTTTAGAAGTTTTTAAAGTGAAACTTTTAAAGTTAAAAGTTGGAAAGTGTCGCTACAAACGGAATTTATGAATTTAGAAAGTTCACAGAGCTTCAAAACTCTTTATGTTTAGAGTCGGCAATCTGCATCCGTTGTTAGTTTTGATTATGTAATCTGTGGTTTCGGCGTTCCGATAATAGAGCGATAACAAATGTCTAACTGAATTTGAAACACTATTTGGGGTTCTCAGTTTTGTTACGTTTCGCTAGTCAAAGAGATAAAATATCACGTAAACAAAAAAATGCACTTTGCAAACAGATTAAAATAATGTCTGACGCGAAAATTACCGATTATTTTCTCATGTGTTACAACATTTAACCGCATTTTGTCATAATCAAGTAATATTATTTCTTTAACTACATAAAGATAACAAATATATTTAGACTAGCGACCCGCCCCGGCTTCACACGGGTACAATGTATTATATACATATAAACCTTCCTCTTGAATCACTCTATCTATTGGAAAAAACCGCATCAAAATCCGTTGCGTAGTTTTATAGATCTAATCATACATATATAGGGACAGACAGACAGCGGGAAGCGACTTTGTTTTATACTATGTAGTGATAGTGATGATTTACCAAAAAGTGTAATATCGTTTTTCATCGGAGCGCCAAACTCAGGTTAGGGGGCCAAGCAAACTATTTAGGATGGACGGCAATAGTAAGATGTATGGGTAGGAGACACCGACACCTGACACGAACACTTGACACTATAGATGGGTTTTTGCCTGGGCATTTTTGGGCATTTTGAATAAATGCCCAATAAACGTCCATTTGCGCCATACAAATTGGGCATTTATTGGGCATAAATGGACGTTTATTGGGCATTTACTCAAAACTGCCCGGGCAAAAACTCATCTCTACTTGACACTGATATCTGACAGCGACACTTTACAGGGATCCCTGTAAAAGGCGAGGCACGATCTAAGCCGTGATCTGGTGTGTTTATTTCGATCAATTGAAGACTATAGAAAATGAAAATAAGGTATCAACAAAGGAAAATCACAAACGTAGACTAATAATAACAGTATTTGCAAGATACAATAATTACTGTAAATAAATTGGCTCAAAAAAATCGCGGCGAAAAAGAAAACATTTTTTTATCACTTTAGTATTATATTCGAATATGTATTTGTTAGGTTGTTAATGTATTATAATTAATTGATGTGCTCAATTTGTAATTTTATGGCTGCCATGATGCATTTAAATTCGAAATATTTTTATATACCTTCTAGCTTAAATACCTATGTTAACCATAAATTAACGCTTAAGTAAATTATTTGCAATTACTTCAGTTTTTAGTTGTTTTATTTCTATTTTTCATTTTATTATTATTTCGGAATATAAAATTGGGCTACTCTGCACACTTGGCGCTAGGTCAAATGGCAGGAGCTACTCCAGCAGAAGCACAGTCGGCTGGAGGTCAGTGCGACGAGGAGAGAAAGCGTCGGACAATCCGGGCATTGTCGAGGAGGACTGCATATTATTATTATTATTTGTTTTTACATCTTCTTCTTCTATTTAAGAGCAATGCTCTTGTCGGTGGAGCAATCTCCAACTGTTCCTGTCCTCTGCTATCGTCTTGACATCCCGATACGACCGTACAGCGACCTTCTCCTTTATCTGTTCTATATAATTTCGTCTTGGTCTTTCTCTTCCTCTTCTCCCCTCTACCTTTCCTTCTATTATGGGTTTAAGGAAGCTATCGTGTCTTATCAGGTGTCCTATCATATTTCCTTGTCTATTCTGAATTGTTTCCAACATGTTTCTTTTTCCTTCAATCATCTCAAGAACTTATTGATTTGATTTCTTTTCTGTCCAACTGATCCTTTCCATCCGCCTCCAGCACCACATCTCAAATGCTTCCAATCTCTCCTTGTCCCGCTGAGTTAGTGTCCACGTCTCTGATGCGTACAAAGCAATACTCCATATATACAATTTAATAAGTCTCTTCTTACTTTTACGTGACATTTTAGCTGTTAAAAGGTCTTTTTTACTGTTGAATGGTGCTTTGGCCATGGCTATTCTTGAAATCATATCAGGGGTACATCTAGCATCATTGTTTATTATACTGCCCAAATATGTGAAGTTTTTGACCTCTTCTATTACATTATTGTATGTAAATTTATTTACATAGGTAATAAAAAAATTAAAAAACACCTTAATTAGAAACGTACACCAATATTTTAAGACTACACCAATATTTTAAGACTATTTTCAACTTAGGAAAACGAAAAATTTTTACTCCGCAACTTTGCTGAAAGAACTCAAAAATATTTGTGTTTCAAGCAAGTCATGGAACAAAATTGGATAAGAAGAAGTGTTCCTCAAATTTTGGTAAAGCTTTCTGTAACTGGCTGATTACGTGCAATCATAGACAAAAGATAAATTAGGGTTATGAAATAAAAACTCTTTAGTCTGAGAATTAGGGCCTCGTTCCAGAACCAAGGTAAGATTTACGTACGTGATTAGAGCCTGTCCCTTTCATCCTTAAAAGGTTTACAATACTTATTTCTTATGAGGGCATGAGTTTAAAACCGCATGCGTACGAATCAAAACAGTATTCCTCGTTGAAATCCTGAAAATAACATTATCAATACTACAAGCGAGCGGAAAAAATTGAAACGGGGGGACATTTGTGTATAATCAGGTATAAATAAACAAGTACACACACTAAAAGAGTTACCCATCGATTTAAGGGTTATTCCTGTCTGTCCCCACGAGCCTGTCCCCGAATGGGGACAGACAGAACTTTTCATTTTATTTGTCCCCGTCTTATTTAGGGACAAACAGGAATTAGACCCCGAAATTTTTTTATCATTATATATTATTACTTTAGTACTAAGGTTTAATTAAGACTTGATAAATAATTAAGAAGAGCTATGATGATTCTAATAAAATGTTCATGATAATTATTTAATGGCAGTTTTTATATTATTTAGAATATTAATTCTTGATAGTGAAAAATTTCGGGGACAAATTCCTGTTTGTCCCCAAATAAGCATTCAGGGACAAACAAAGCTAAAAGTTCTGTCTGTCCCCGTTCGGGGACAGACTCGTGGGGACAGACAGGAGCAACCCCGATTTAATAACAAATGCTGGAGTTAGAGCCATCTGTTGATATCGGCGTTGACTTTAATACACATAACCTACTTTACGTGTGTCCGTGTGTCCCGATAAACAATGGATCAATATAGATGACATCATTTTATTTCTACGCTTAACTGGTAGATGGCAGTGTTAACGCTTGTGGCGCCATCTGTAGTTTTTGTATAAAACTGCTTACTGCGATCGATATACTGAGTTGGAAATCAAGTAGGTTAGTAACAAACATAACAAAAAGATGGCACTACATGTTGCATTTCGTGTAAAGTGATATAAATAGGAACTTAGATTATAATAATTATGACATGAACATGCATACCTTATAAAATTTAAGAAGTCGCAAAAAAAAATTCGGTTTTAATAAAAAATAATGATACCAGCGAAGTAGTAGCACAAATGCGTAACCCGTACGAAAAGTGGGTGAAGAACTAATAAAAAGTTCGGGTTTCTGAAAAGAAGGCTGTATAATTGCTATTTGTATGACAATCATAAATAATGGACAAAATCAGAAAGGGAGAAAGTAACGAACAGACCGTTAATTTTCATCAGATAAGGCCTTACTTAAAAGCATTGCTATAACTTTTCTAACGTCCTGTAGAACCTGTTTGAACTACTTCTTTTAGCCAAATATTCTAACCTAACATAATGAACAAAAAATTAATCTTTAGCAAGTAACAGCACAAAATACATATATACAGAAGGTCCGCTCAATACGCTCACTAAAATCCTAAGCATATACATGCTTATAGACGTATACGGTCGTTGTAGACCCACCGTATATTTCTATAAACATGTATATGCTTACGATTTTAGTGGTTTGTATTGAGCGGACCTTCTGTGTCTATTTTGTGGTAACAGGCTGAAGAAAAACTCTACTTTTCCTTTAATTATCTTTCCACCCGTTGA
Source organism: Coleophora deauratella (assembly GCA_958295455.1). Taxonomy (NCBI): domain Eukaryota; kingdom Metazoa; phylum Arthropoda; class Insecta; order Lepidoptera; family Coleophoridae; genus Coleophora; species Coleophora deauratella. The sequence goes on along the minus strand of OY282409.1, from coordinate 1,592,604 downwards.
CTAACAAACCCTAAAACTCTGCGATCGCCACGATTATTCATTACGAAACTTTTAAAAAACCATAAATTGCAAAAACTTGAAATCTATTGCCGACTATCTTTCAATATTACTTTCCCCAGTCGCCAGTTTCCGCGGGATCTTGAATCCCGGGTGTTTCAAAGACCTTAGACATAAGGAAGAGGCCTTTAAAAAATCACTGTTATTGCATTGAAAATGTCACTGTTATTTTCTTATCGGATCAGTTGCCACTGCTATTTACTATGTATTTTTTTATTTTAATTTTTATTGTATGAGATGGAAAAAGGCTGACCACCTTGTAACGATGCTACCTCTTTATGCATCGTTGCTCTGTCGCTGGCCCTTTCTCTTGTCATTTTTTATTGATTTTTAATAATCGATCATTATATTCAAATATTCAAATTTCAAATATCTTTTGGCAGGCGCAGGAGCATTGACTCATTTCTTTTCTGAATCTCAAACGTTCGACACCGTAACGTTACCTCAGTATTTTACCGCATAACAGTTTAAGTTTACCTATCATCCAGTGAAAGTTATCAGTTTTTAAGTGCCTCATACAATCTTCAACCAGTTTTATTTGCGACTCCTTAGGGTCGTTATTCTGGAAATAAAATATAATTGAAGTGGCAGTAAGATTTATTTTCTCAATTATATTATTAAATTCTTCTCTACCTCTTCTTATTCTGTCGACGGGTGACGGCTCCAGACAAGCCGCCCCGCCTCAACCTGATGCAAAGTGGCATCCGCCGCCTATGAGCATCTATAACCCCAAAAGGGTCATCAGTGCCTTGTCGATCTTGAGGGCTAAGATGGAATGCCTCTTATGCCGGTAATTACGCTGGCTATCTCGCGCCACCCGCCGGAACACTGCGCTGCTTGGCGGCAGGTATAGAGCGAGCAGTCACAAAATACTATACAGAAGGTCCGCTCAATACGCTCACTAAAATCCTAAGCATATACATGCTTATAGACGTATACGGTCGTTGTAGGCAAGATCACGTACTGTGCGATCGTGACCTTGCCTCGAACGACCGTATATTTCTATAAGCATGCATATGCTTACGATTTTAGTGGTTTGTATTGAGCGGACCTTCTGTGTCTATTTTGTGGAGCAGTGGTACCCACCCAGTCGGACCTTGCATGATAAGGCCTTTTAGTAGGTCGTGGTCCAGCTATTCATGTATTTGGACCTGCATTACTGTTGCTAGCGGCACAGCAAGAAAGATCTGACTGGGTTGGTACCATTGCTCGCTCTATACCTGCCGCCAAGCAGCGAGCTGTGCTCCGACGGGTAAGGCGGGTTACTCCATCTTAGCACTCTACTCGTATATAAGATTGGGAAGGCACTGGTGTTACTTCTCAGGTCCTACCCATATGTCTATAGCTTCGGTAGCCACTTTTCTATTAATTGGGGTGTTAGCTTTTTGCCACTTCAATAAATTTTTCTCCTCCGTTTTTGCTTTGGTTTATTGAATTTTTTTAACATATATATTTTGTATACATTTTGTATTTTGTATATGGATATATATCCATTATTCACATTTAAGCAGAATTTATATTGATAAGTTTCTTTCTTTTAGTATGTAACTTTTGCTCTACCTATTTTTCCTGTTTTCTTTTCCAGACACCGAGTTGTCTGGAAGAAATCGCTTTAAGCGATAAGACCGCCCAAATTGTACCACTGTTATTTTAATATTTTGTCTTTTGCTGTTGAATATATTATTATTTTTGTGTGTGTACAATAAAGAGTACATCAATCAATCAGTCAATCAATTTTTATAAATCCAGTTAGTTGGAGGTTTTCATCTGTCACCTGTCCAACTCAGTTATACCGTAGTTTATACATATATTTACGTTTGAGATTTGATGAGGAATTAAGCTTATGTATGTTAAGTTACTTATATTTGATAGTTATGTAATAATGAAATTTTTGTATTATATTTTTTATTTTTCTATAAAATATTTACCTTGTTTTGTGCTATTCCCTTGTTCGATACCGGGTTTCGGCATACTTTTTCAAAGGCCGGCAATGCACTTGTGTTGCGGGTGTCTATGGGCGGCGGTAATCGCTTACCATCAGGTGATCCGTCTGCTCGTTTGCCACCTCTGCCATAAAAAAAAAACATTTTGCTGCGAGTAATTGTCGGATCTATCTCACCTTCAGAATATTTGATGTATTGTAACAATTATAGAACATGATAAATGCTAATTAGATCTACAAGCTAACTGGTAACTCTGTTTTCTTTCTTTTTAAGCTTATCGACTGGTACAAAAGTTCACTCATATTTCTTCATTTATATATGTATTTTCCGTTAGCGGTTTCAGGCTGTATAAGGCATAAAACATTTAAAATATTAACGTTAAAACTAGGTAGTCCTCGTCCATAATTATAAAGTCTTTGTCTTTGGTGTATTTTCCGTCCATTGTCCCGAACTCCGAAGCCATTCTGATATGAAGATTTTAATTTAAAATATCTTAAAAGTTATAGATTTATGACTGTCCACCAGTTTTAATTATACAGTTCCTTGTTTTGGGGAAAGTTTTCTTGTAAATATTGCGGGGGGGAGGAATATTTACGTTTTTGGGTCTATTTTATGGAGTTATAAAGATATTGAGGGAAGTTTTTTGAAATCAATTAGAGTTCACACTATATGTAAAATCTGTCGATTAATAATATCTATTTAAGACGAATCCAAAGAATCTCACACTCAAAAATCCGTCAAAATTATATATTTCTTTATTTTTACTTATGATAGGGTATTAATTAACAACAGCATTATTAATAAAAAAATGTTCAGTTCATGACATCATTGACATATCAGAAAAGAAGTTTCTCTGCTAATCCAGATTGGGTCCCGTTTTGTGCGGTATGACCTAAGTTAGTTAAGACTAGGTTTGAAGTCAGGTAAAAAGACTAGAGAAAGACTAGAGTATGGCCTAACCTTCCCGAGTTATGGGAAGAGACCCGTGCCCCTGCAGTGGGGACGTAATGGGTTGTTACCAAAAATACTGTCATTCTACAAAAAAACTAGTATTATTAGTAGTATCCGTGTTTTGCGAGGCGCGTTAAGCCATTCGTGCCGGTTGCTATCACCAAATGGTAATAGTAAATCCATGCCAAATGCCCCATAGGCGGTTTGAAAATATTTGACACTAGTGTTTAGTCACTAATTCATAACCTCTACCAGTACAAACTTGACCCCCGTGAGTAGCATCTATTTCCGTTATCCCCCACTTTTGACCTCCAGTGCTGAGCAAAAGGTGGGGGACAACGGAAATAGACGGCGATCTGTTGGAAAAGAGCCGTACCCCTAGTAGTGGCGACGATTTGGGTCGATTAAACTCAAACTCAAACTTAAAATGTTTTTTATTTAAGTACATGCTTTACACATGCTTTTAAATCGTCAATATTGTTTTCTACCTAGTACAAAGTCCCTACCACGCGGGACTTGTACACTCAACGATTCGGGAAGTGTTTGCGATACTTGATTTTACATACTTAATTATAGTAATGGAGATAAATAAGTACCTTAAAACGCCTTGTATTTTAGACAGTCAGACATTTTGCAAATTGTAACAGTTCCCACAACAATTAGACCTATTGCTGCAGTCTAAATAATCTATTTGAGTTCACTAAATATAAGTCACGAGTGAGTCATAATATCAATTGATCTATTTCAACGTCTAATAAATTCGATTGTCAACAATTCGTTTGGTGACAATGTGTATGGGAACATGTGGACGAGTCAAGGATCAAAATTGTATATTAAACTGGCTTGCGCCCGCGACATCGTCTGCGTAGACTTCGGAATTGGGTCCAGATAGAAATATAATGTAAAGGTAGGGCCACCTAGCGGCGAAGTGTAATTTTAAGTTTTTAGGCGTTCCTCCGGGAACTTGAGTTTTCCGGGATAAAAAGTACCCTATGTGTTAGCCGAGTGCTTCATCTATGTACCTATCAAATTTCATCCAAATCCGTTCAGTAGTTTCAGCGGGAAAGTGGAACAAACGAACAAATAAACAAACAAACAAACATCTATACTTTCTCATTTATAATATTAGCGAGATGAGATGAGATGAAATATTAGTTAGATGAGATAAAAAGTTAGATGTAAGTAAATTGCTGTGATCTGAAGATACTATGCTACCTATAGTTTACGAATCATTGTAATCTTCGTAAAAGTTGTCTGGAAGAGATCGCTCTTTAGCGATAAGACCGCCTACCTGTATAAGTTTTGTTCATGCATATTGTTTATATTTTCCTGCAATAAAGTGTTTTCAATCATTCAATCATTCTGTAGGTGTTAATGTAAAGTGGTCAGGTGTATGAAGGAGTGTGTAGTGATCCCAGAATCATCAAGTCTCTTAAAAAAAGTAGATTTTCCTGAACTTCAGGTCCCTCTTAAGACTATCAAGAAAAGATAATTAAAATTACTTTTTTTATGTGATAGGTGGCAAACGAGCAGACGGATCACCTGATGGTAAGCGATTACCGCCGCCCATATACACCCGCAACACCAGCGGAGTCACAAGTGCGTTGCCGGCCTTTGATATGGGAGTACGCTCTTTTCTTGAAGGTATTGGTCCGGAAATACCGCTAGCGACAATTCATTCCACAGTTGAATTGTGCGAGGCAGAAAGTTTCTAGTGAAACGCACAGTTGTGGACCGCCAACCATCTAAGTGATGGGGATGAATATACTGTCGCGTAGGACGATGGCGAAAAGAGGCGACAGGGAGCAGTCCGAACAATTCCTCGGAGCACTCTCCATAGTACAAGCGATAGAGAATGCACAGCGAGGCTACATCTCTACGCACGCAGCGCCAAGGATTCAAGCCGATCTGATGAAGTAGGATACGAATCTCCTCATTATTGAAGTCTCAAAATAAAGACTCTTCATCAAATCTTTTTAAAATACGAACAAAAACAGCATTCGGTCCTTGAAAATAGAGCAGAAACATTCGAAATTCAAAAAGCCAGGCGCATGTTGCCAACCGTGGCCGCGACCGCAACTATTGGCGCGCGCGTGCAATTGACAGGGCCGCTCAATTTATGGGCCGCACTGTCTACCGTATGGGTGCTAAAGATACAAAGAGACTGGAAATGACTACAAAGCAGCATACTCGTAACCAATGGCTGTTTAATAAGGTCTGACAAAATCATCTGAACTGTTTAAACTGGAGGTTCTACTCATTTTTTTGCGAAGTTACGATGTGTTTCTTGGGGAAAAATGTTCAGTTAATTGAAACCTAGTTTAAATAGTTTCAGCTAATTTTGTTAGAGAAAGCCATGTTTTGGCGAGTACTAATATAACACAATATTAATTGATAAATTGGGGTATAAATTACCTTAATAATATACTTTTGAATATAGTATATTTCTATCTCTGGCTTTGGATACATTCAGAAGATAAACCAGTGCTGGTGAAAAAAAAAATATTTATTTTGAGAAAGAAGAAAAAGTTCACAAAATGTTGGTATCTGATGCAATTCTCAGATATCTTTCGGCAAAATTGCACTATTTCTTGTTTGTGATCTTGCTAAGCAACAGAATGAAAATCCTATTAACGTTTTTATTGAAAACTGATAAGCAAACTTCGAGACTCTTAAATTGTTAATGCACATTTAAGAATTTTTCAATAAAGTAATAAAATCGAATTTCCAAGTAGAAAGCAACTGATATCATCAGCCATATTTTCTAGAACAAATAAAGGAAATAGTTTATTTTAATCAATACAACTTGTTATGTCCACATTCTTTGTTTTATGTTGCACACTCTGCAAATACTGTTTGATTCTACTTTCACAGCTTTGGAAATTCCCTGACCATTCCACTAGTTCTATGTCCATGCAAATAGCGGGTATTTAATTAATTCTCGCATTGGGATAGTGTGAATTTTGACTGCAACTGAAGTGAACGGTTATTTGTTTTGTCGTTTTAATTAACGCGCGTATCGAACGCGCTGCGGGCCGCGACTTGGTTAGCGCTGGATTTTATTGGCACTCCAACAAATTGGTATGGCGATTTTATTTATTATAAATGATATTTATATTCTGAATGTAATAATGACGGTTTGTTATGTTTTTTTTTTATATAGTTATTACTTTACACCATATTTTGAAGGACTTTTATATTTTTTAAAGAAGACGGAAGGTTGTTGTTAATTTTAGAAAATATAACAAAGTTTTAACATTTTCAAATAAAAGGTAAATCTTAAGTTCTTTATTTATATTAATTTAACGAAGTTTTAACTTTTTCAAATATAGAAGACATAACATTCCTGAAACAAAACACGTCAATAGCAAGTCCTAACTTGCATGCAAAATAATGTACAACTATATAGGGTCAAAATAATTTTTTTTTTTGTGTATTTATTAAGTTTAAATTTTTGTAATTCTGTTATTGTTCCTTATATATTTTGTATTGTATTATGTTATGTGTGTGTGTCGAATAAATATTTGAATCTGAATCTGAATCTGAAATAATGTACAACTACGGTCAAAACAAGCAGTGCTTGTTAGAGCTTGAAAATGAAAACCAATGCAGGAGTGGTCTGCATCAAAAACAAATTATGAAATATTGTTACCAATTTTTTTTAATTGCAGAAAATCTTACCAGAATGAATTTTCATTAGTTGTGCAATTTTTTAATTAAAAAAGTTGGTATATAAACTATTATATTAAATAATGGCATCGTCATTCGCGGTTCAAACAATTTTAGAACAAAAATTTCGTTTTTGACATTTGATAAAAAGTAAGTCAGGTAACAAGCAGTTAACAGCCGGATTACCGAAGTGTTTCCTTAAATGGAACCGCCAAAAAAATCACGGGAGTATAAGCTTATTTGGTCAACCATTATTGTAATATTTTTTTTAATAAAACAGGAAATATATATACATATTTTTTATTTTCCGTCTGCTCGTTTGCCACCTCTGCCAAAAAAAAAAAAAAAAAAAACATTTAAAAAAGTTTGCTTAGTTTCGGGATTTCAGAAGTTCACTTTTACAATGAACAAAAAACGACTAACTTTTTATAAATATATATCTTAAAATCGACTTCACTCAGGGGACTCAAACTTTGTTGGTTTCTTGCAATCTAAAATATCAAAACCAAAGAAACACAACAACAACAAACATGTATAGGGTCCTTCTAAAATACCTGGCAAAAATTTAACAGTTGGTTCTACTCATGAAACTGAACAACTTTCCTCAAGGAACCTATACTCAATTCGCAAAAAACAAATTTGGACTTCCCATACAAAATCGGCGGATCAGTTGATTAGTATGAGAACTCCAAAAATTTTTTTGCTAATTGAGTATAGGCTTCTTGGGGAAAGTTGTTCAGTTTCATGAGTAGAAGCCGTGGTTCATTTTTTTTCAGATATTTCATAAGGCCCCTTTACAGGATGTAACAGAAAGGTGTGATAATACTTCAAGGTTGGCTTTTACCCATCAAACTGAACAACTTTTGTTCTACACCTTTGTTCAAATCGCAAAATTTTTTTGGACTTTTCATACAAATCGATCAGCTGGCGAACCAAGTTTGTATGAAAAGTCCGAAAATTTCTTTGCGATTTCAACAAAGTTGTAGAACAAAAGTTGTTCAGTTTGATGGGTAATAGCTAACCTTGGATTATCATACCTTTCTGTTACACCCTGTATACAGATACAATACATCTTAAATAGACCCGCAAACATTACACTCCGCTCTACCAATGGGATAAAGGTAGAAGAAAAACCGTTCATTATTTAAAGAGCTCAAAGAACATAATCTGATTAATTATTTAATTAATCAAACAACACCCCTAGCTATCTATCCATAAATTATCGAAAAAGGAGACCGAATACTCCGTCAGCCGTTAAAAAAAAAACAAAAAAACGAAGCGAATCTCCTTGAATAAATCATCCGTTAAGATAAGCCGGGAAATAATTAGGTAGTCAGTTGCTTTTTGTTAATTAAAAATAAATATAAAATGGAGGGAGGGCCGGTCGATGGTCCTTCGATTTTTGAAGAAGGGAGGGCTATGAAAAGTGTCTTTGGGTTACCACACATTAAAATTTGAAGTAGATTTTTCGCAGTTAAGGCAAAAAGATCGTTGGTCATCCATTGATGGCCGTTGGGGCATAAAAGTTCTCGAGTGGTGACCGCCCACCGGAGATGCAGTGTAGGCAGGCCTCTGCCTCGGTGGACCTACGACCTGGTGAAGGTTGCGGGAAGCCGATGGATGCGAGCAGCACAGGACCAGTCGGTGTGGACATTTTTGGGGGAGGCCTTTGTCCAGCAGTGGAAGTCTTTCGGCTGATGATGATGTTGATGATTTGGATAAAAACCCCACAGTTATCTTTAAGTCTGGTGTGCAAGTTCAAACTGGTAGGAAGTTCGTATTAAGTAGACTTAAAACTGACTCGAATATACATATTATTTTAATTTAATTATTATAGTTTATCCTCCTGCTCCTCCTTGCGTCGTGGTATTCCTCACCTTTGGCAACACTTTCTATGTGATGATCTGTCGCCGTTTCGATCTGTCTTCGGCAATATGTAGAGCATCGTGGAGGTTGGAAACGAGAGAGGCACGTATTTGATCTGTCCAACGTATCGGGCTGCGGCCCCGCGGTCTCTTCACTTCAGTATTTTAATTTATATAAAAACTTTTTTTTCGTTTACGTATCTACATATTATTAGCTATCCTATATAACGTAGGATTGCAGAGGCATTTATGCATTTGTACGTATACAAAAGTCTTAAGAAATAGCAAAATTTAAAACACATTTTTTTTTCATAACAACCACATAGTACTTACTGATAAATGATGTCATTACCATCAAGCAACGCCGAGCGTATTAACTAGTCTAGGGAGATCAGATATGAATCTTTAATTTTCCAAATTTATTAAAACGCTAAGCGAACTCCGCGTTCAAACAGCAATATTTTTAACGACGGAGGTTAGGGTTAGTGATGTTATCGATGACTTATCATCTTATCGATAATTAATAGCCTTATTAAAAATAAACTTTAGAATTAGTAGTTTAAGTAAGAACTAAATAAAACCTGCAGACAAAACCAATTTTATTCAAAAATTGGCCGTCGATTATTTACAGTTTCTTTTTTCAGCAAATGCTACTCTTAAAACTGAACGTTTATACCCAAGAAACCTATAGGAACTCAGCAAAAAAGAAACTTTTAAATTATCATTAATTAAATAGTCGATTTGTCAACCGATTGTTTTTAAACCGATTGCATATGTTCCTTGGAGACAGTCGATGATTTTATAACATTTGTCGCTTATCGCAGATCTTTAATACAAATGCCAGAAGTTTCGTAAAAATCTGAAATTAGTACCTATTCATAATCGAGCCCTATAAGAAGCTATCCCACTTCAATAGTCAATTCGCCCATTCGAAATTAAACAGTCATACCCAATAAATTATCGTGACACACTGGGCCAATGTTTCACAGCAAGTGGTGATGTCATGTCGAACGCTAGATGTTCATTGATTGGATTGTATTGTGCACGCATCAATTTGTGTATTTATTGTCACATTGCTAGACTGTGGCATCATCATTTCGATTGGCTGTTTGTCTGGATTTTGTAATATTGGAAATTAGGAGGGTTATTTTAAGATTGATCAAAACTTTTATTTTGGCTTCTATTAAATGAAACTGAACTACTTGTATCAAGCAAATCAAGCTAAATATTGACTGTTATCTTTTTATTTTTAAATTTAAGTTCACTGCATTTCACCTAATGAAAAGTGACTTTGGTCAAGGATGGTACATGCAAGCTCAAATAATGCCTATTCAAGAAGATTATAGTTTTTCAGATTTAATAGTTTTTTTAATGTGATAGGTGGCAAACGAGCATACGGATCACCTGATGGTAAGCGAATACCGCCGCCCATAGACACCCGTAACACCAGAGGAATCACAAGTGCGTTTTTAGTAGACTTCAAGAAAAGAGCGTACTTCCATTTTAAAGGCCGGCAACGCACTTGTAACTCCTCTGGTGATACGGGTGTCTATAGGCGGCGGTAGTCGCTTCCCATGAGGTGATCCGTCTGCTCGTTTGCCAGCTATGCCATAAAAAAAAGTTTTAGGAGAAGAAGCAAAAAATTCGTTTAGTAATAATAATGTTGAACAAATTGCACGAATACATTTTCTGTGGGTGATTAAAAAGAAATTAAATAGAACAATTTCGAAGTAGGTATTCATAATTAGATAAGTCACAGACATTTAAAACTTTAAAAAATCGATAAAACTGCAACCACCGTCGGCAGCCCATCCCTAGCACTGGTACGCGATAGGAAATTAAAATTTTCCTCTTCATTTAAAAAGAAGCAGCGCCCGCGGCTAACTCCTTAATGCGGCCCTCTATCCGGTGGTGTATCGATGTGGTCTCGTAATCTGCGGAATTAACACACAGACAGACAGACGAGCAAGTTTAACTGTACTCGTACCTACCTTGTACTGTACCACACCCTTGTAAATAGGGTATTTGACTAGTTTAACAATATTTTTTTTTTACTATACAGGGTGTAACAGAAAGGTGTGATAATACTTCAAGGTGGGCTTTTACCCATCAAACTGAACAACTTTTGTTCTACAACTTTGTTCAAATTGCAATTTTTTTTTTGGGCTTTTCATACAAATCGATCAGCTGGCAAACCAAGTTTGTATGAAAAGTCCGAAAATTTCTATGCGATTTCAACAAAGTTGTAGAACAAAAGTTGTTCAGTTTGATGGGTAAAAGCCAACCTTAAAGTATTATCACACCTTTCTGTTACACCCTGTATAGATCTTGCATTGAAAGAGTATAAACTTAGAATCTTACTGACATGGATTTTCATTACATGTCCAAGAAGTTCCGCGTGGTACAGACTTTGTACTAGGTAGAAAAAAAAATTGACGATTTCAAAGCATATGTAAAGCAACTAGGTACTTAAATAAAAAAACATTTTCATTAATTCATGTCCAATTTTTTATTTATAAAAAGTATGGAGACGACTCTACGAAATTTTGACGTCATATTTGGCTACTTCAAACATCAAATAATACTTATAATATAATAATAATATTTATTTATTTGGTACACACATATTTCAGCTATTACAATCAAGCAAAAATGAAAATTATTGTTGATGGCCGAGTACAATCTGGTGACGGCTGATACCTAAAATAGGCTCGAGGCCTGTGCTATAGGCACCAGCACCCCCATAATGGTGATCATTTATAAGCCAGAGCTTAATATAATTAAGAATATAAGTAGATTTGAGAGTGAGATCTGTACATTCACGCTGTGTGTGTGTGTGTAGGAGTATATGTGTTTGTGTGTGTGTGTGTGTTTGTGTGTGTGTGTGTGTGTGTGTGTGTGTGCGCGCGTTAGATAAGTAGCATTCAAGTTCCCTATTGGCGCTGGCGAACTTCTTATTTGATGTTTCCTCTTGATGTTATGTGGAGCGGGCAGTGCAAGTAGTACAAACAAGTATTTTATTTAGAATAAAAGAAGTTTACAATACAGCTCGTAAGAAATAAAGCCGCAAAGTATATGGGAACTCCATATAATTTGCGGCCTTATTTCTTATGAAACCAGAATCGTATATGTGAGCTCTAGATTATTCGCTAGAATACCCTGTTTCCGAGGAAATCTCTTCATTTAATTAAGGTAAAAGATATAAAAACAGTAACTAGAAATGGAACTCTCAGTCCACAGGTTCTAAGTCAATTGAAAACAATCTGTATAACTTATATTTCTCAATAAAAGAAATTTTTTTCGAAGTTTTTTTTTTTTTTTTTTATGGCAGAGGTGGCAAACGAGCAGACGGATCACCTGATGGTAAGCGATTACCGCCGCCCATAGACACCCGCAACACCAGAGGAGTCACAAGTGCGTTGCCGGCCTTTAATTTTGGGAGTACGCTCTTTTCTTGAAGGTTTGAATGTCGTATCGGTCCGGAAATACCGCAGGCGACAATTCATTCCACAGTTTGGTTGTGCGAGGCAGAAAGTTTCTAGTGAAACGCACAGTTGTGGACTGCCAACCATCTATGTGATGGGGATGAAAGTGACGTATACCAATTAACATTGAAAACACGTTTTTATCAAAAGCTTTTTGATGGAAATTCTAAAACGTTGCCAGAAAGTCTAGCGAGTCCAGGTTATTCTGAAAGTCTGCATTTCAATTAATATTTTCTCAAAAGCCTTTCAGTTTTCAATAAAACTTGAGCGTAGGGGAAAGATGGTATAGAGGAGAAAGCATTACTGTAAAGTAAAAATTATTTTATTGTTAGGGTTGCTTAGAAAATATCGCTTAAAAAAACCAGAACGAACCCCTCCTTGTGTGTTTGTATCATATTTTTGTAACTTCACTGCCCAGTGGAAGATAATATTTTTCGACTGAATATTTCTTTGTTTGTTTTTTATTGTAACCACCTGTAGCCAAAACGGCTTGATAGATTTTGTAGTATGAGATGTATGTCAATCCTGAATAATTTAAGATATACCTCGAATGTTGAAAAAAACCTCTTCGAGAAGCTTAAAGGGAGGTCTTTACTCTTTATACTGAAAAACTTTCCACAAGGACTCCATACTGAATTCTTAAAAAACATTTGAGATATACCTATAACTTCTATATATAACTAACTATACAAATAAACTTGGCCGATCCGCTGATTGATTCGTATGAATTTTGAAAAACATTTTTGGAAATGTTTTTTTTTTTTAAAAAGCTGTCTGTTTAACAGCTTCCCTGAATAATGTGGAACTCCAAGTAGGCGTAGGCACATGTGATGTGAACAGAATAAGATGAGGATTTCCTTATTTCTTTATTTAGTTAAAGCTTTCACATGATTTTTAATTTACTTTATTAGTAACGGAGCTGCGAATAAAACTGTCATAAATGATCATATTAACAACTCAATACTGCCTCTTCCGTAACTTTCTCTGCTCCATCTCTATCCATAACCTAACCTATTCAATATCACATCAAAGCTAGCACACAGCGCCTGAGTACGGAACACGTTGAAAACTTGGAAAACTGTTGATTTGTTCTGATTACTCCTTTGGTAGATTTGAGGAAAGGTTCCGCTTATGAGAAATGTATTGTTTAGTTTAATTTAATGAAAGGAGCTCTTGATTCTAGAAACAGAGATGACTCCTCTGGTGTTGCGGGTGTCTATGGGCGGCGGTAATCGCTTACCATCAGGTGATCTGTCTGCTCGTTTGCCACCTATCACATAAAAAAAACTAGATATAGGGGGTGATGATAGTATACTTATACCTTATTCCAATCAAGAAAAAGCAAAGGTAAAGAAATTTACTATAGGACTGACACATGTCAACGTCAGTTGCCTAATAAGTTGGTTGCCTTTTGCTTTTTTTTATTGGAATGAACTATACGTAATACTGATGTCAAAGACGTAATAAAAAAAAATCTTCCTCAATTTTTTTTTTCATATAAATAGCTCATCCTATCTATCTACATAACGTCTAGCCCTTGACGGTTAAGTTATGCCATACAATAAGAAGAACAAGGTTATCCAGAAAAGTCCAAAAAATCTAAGCATTGAAATTAAGTCCCGTATATATAAGTTACTTTGGTATCACAACATCTTTTTATAGTATTTTTATTAATTTGTGGTTTTTATACTTTTCTATAAATCTATGTTTTTCATTCGTTGGAATTATATTTGCCTCCATCTTGACCAAACGAACCACGTATTTCACTATTTCCATTCTTACAGTCCTTAAAGCAACATTTTTGGCCAATTATATACAATTGCATGATTCTGAACAACGCATGTTCAGCCACCTAGCTACAATACCTAACTCAAAATTTCAAATTTCTTCACCAATTATGTTTAGCAATTTACAAATCAGCATGCGAAACTGTAGGTACCTGTCAGAGTAGAGACCCTCCGTATCGGGTGATATCGAACAAACTGCTCTGTAGGTGTCAGAGTGCTTGATTGAGCCCTGCTTGTCTTGGAGATTTATATGGAGCTGACAAGTGTAGACGTTTATGTGAACGAATCGGAAATCAAAACAGTTGTTCAGGTGTTTTTTTTTTAATAAAACAACAAAATAAATATATACAGGGTGTAACAGAAGTGTGTGACAATACTTCAAGGTTGGCTTTTACCCATCAAACTGAACAACTTTTGTTCTACAACTTTGTTGAAATCGCAAAAAAAATTTTGGACTTTTCATACAAACTTGGTTCGCCAGCTGTTTGATTTGTATGAAAAGTCCAAAAAAAAATTAAATTATTATTATTAATTATTATTATTATTATTAGTTATTTTAATATTGTGTCTTTTGTTGTTTTATATATTATTATTTTTGTGTGTGTACAATAAAGAGTATATCAATCAATCAATCAAAATACATAAAAACTGAGGGTTGAAAATTTTAAATGTTGTCAGTTATCGACATAAAAAACATCGGCTATACACTGATAACCATTCTAATATTATACGTATATATAGGAGGCCGTTATAGGAATCCGTGTCTACTTTCTATCATATGGGTTATCAGCCTTTTGTCCCCTAAACAAAAATGGGATCAGGTTATACACGTTTCCACAGTGTTAATCCTGGAGTTGACTGCATCAAAAATAAACTATGAAATCTTTTTCACTAAAAGAAAGAAAGAAAGAAAAAAAACACGTTTATTGGTTACTAAATACCTCTTTTATTTAAATTGCTGGAAAAACTTACTTGCTTGGATTTCATTACAATATGTGCAATTTTCAATTTAGGTAAGTATATATATCTTTATTTGTATGCAAACTACTTTTATAATGAACATCGTAAACAATTTTGAACATTTTAAACATAATTTCGTTTTTGACATTTGATTAAAAGTAACTCAAATGACTAGAAGTCAACTACAAAATTGTAAGCTTTATATGCCGAAATGACAATTTGTTAAGCGTATGCTGATTTAATGGCCAGCCGCAGCTCTATATCTAGCAATCACCGAACACCCCAAGACGCGCATCTTAGACAATTTGATTCGAATTTAATTAAACAGAATCGATTCTGCTTGTCTTGCCGTCGACATCGACATTCAGTGTGGACACATCTCTAGTTCGGTATTCGAAATATTCGTTATTGAACTCAATGTTGTTTGATTGTAACTGTTGTTTTTGTTAATGTGTTTTTAGACAAACCAACTTTAACAAAGATTCGGTGGCTCTAAGATAGTGATTTGGATCTTCTAACCAAAGGTTTCAGCTTCAAATATTTCAAATTTACCAATATTTTTAGAAGCTTACATACATTTTCATAGTACTACTCTAACGGTAAAGAAAAACGTCGCGAGGAAATCTGCACCTTTGATTACAGGATGTTTTGCGAAGGTGTGGGCTTGCACACGTCCATAAGTGTAATCTAAATGTGACTGCGGGCGATGCTAGTGCTACATCAGACAATCGCCGTCTATTTCTTATGATAACTTGGTAAATTGGGCCACATGACAAGAGAGAACAGAATCAAATGTACATACATGATATTGTATTTTTGATCATCTGTTTAAAAAATGTGCCTGCAAAGGGTTTATTCATAAATCATACAGAGCGATATAATTTGTAATTAATAAGTATCAAGACGAATCTAATATAATCTAACTTCACACTCCAAAACCCATCAATTGTTTTGGCTAAAACATTACCCACCGAGCTCAACTTAGAAAGTCGAGTAAACGATGTCTCAAATTCTGCAAAGAGCGGATTTACTACCAAACATTGACTTGACCAAACCAAGTAAAGCCATAATCACAAACTATGGTTATGAAACCACGAGAATAACGTGCTACCAAAAATAATCTTATTTACGATATAACAGGGGGAGGCTGGGGTAAATGGGGTTCGATGAGCAAAGGAGCACTTAACGCTTTTGATGTCCACCCTGGCCGAGACTACCCTGTATTTGGTGTAATGGTCGACACACGGTGTGGGAGAAAGTCTAAGAAACTACTATTAGAATTAAAAAAAATTACTACTTTTTTTTCTGCCCTCTTATTGTGTTGGCCATAATAATTCCGCCAACGTCAACGTAGAAATAATGTAAATATACGGAAGAAAATGTTCGGTTAGACTGAAGATAATTTTTTTGAGTTTTTTTTTAAATGTATTACTTGCCATTTTATTATAGTACACATATTTGACAACTTGTCATTTTTATTACTCTGTAGTCCGTAGCCTACATTATCACAAGAACTCTAATGATACTAAAAATATCTTAATCGGTTCAGCCATGTAAAACATTCTAAGATTGACTGGAAGAGATTCCGTACGGGTTAAGTCCGAACTTGTATATTTTGTCCTGTTTTTTTATGTATTGTACTTTGTTTTTTATTACAACAAAGAGTTAACAAACAAACAAACAAGCTATCTTGGGAAATCACAGGCACAAAAACGTCATTATTTCGCTACTGAAAAAGCTTAACGCTTTTTTCACTGCAGTGTGACCGCTACCTTACCTTAGCGTGTAGCCACAGAGAATATTCTTTCTTTGATTACTCCTTGGCTATTAGGCTTATTTTGCCGCTAATATATGATTTAGAACGGTAACAACGTTAACGACGTCTGTCGCAGTGTTTATTAGATATTTTTGATATTACAGAGACTGTGTTATGTATAGAGGATTAAGAAAGGAGATATTTCTATCTTGGGGAGTCGGCCCTTGTAAGCACTGGTTTTTTATCTATCTCACTAATATTATAAATTCGAAAGTATGGATGTTTGTTTGTTTGTTTATTTGTTTGTGAGTTTATTTGTTTGTTTGTTCCGCTTTCACTCCGAAACTACTGAACGGATGTAGATACTTAAAGCACTCGGCTAACACATTAAGTTATGGTATCTGTAATTTCAAATTTTATATTTTTTTATTTTTTTATGGGCTTATATAATCAAGTTTGAAATCTACCATGCTTTAGACCGATAAACATACAAACATAACCTATGTTAACTTAGAAACTTATCGATCTTTTGCTTTGGCAGTTAAAGAATCAATTTAGTTTTTATGATGATTTTTGATGATAAATATGAAATTATAAATATATATTATAAAAAATATTACTAAAAACTGCCTTGAAAGGAGCAGTATGACTGTATGTATGTACGTCTGTTTCCTTCGCTCAGGCTTTGTAGATTTTGAATTGTAAGGTATTGTTTAGTTGTCTCACAGAATTTATTTTAATCATTTAGGTTTTAGTATGTAAAGGAGAATGCCACGGAAGTATGAAACGCTCGTACCATATTGCGTCTTGAAAAAACCTTCTGAATTTGATAGGGGATAACATATTTAATTATTATACGAAAAATTACTATCATAGCTACTGTAACTCCAGAGCTTTTTCACTTTCATTTTATGTTTTGAGGTTATTTTTAAGTACTTTATCTACGCTCAGGCGTACACGAAATTCTTAGTTTTAACCAATCATTTGATAGCTAGTTTTAGTTAATTATGGTATAGTTCAGTGATGCTAACGAGTAATATAAAGGAGCACCACAAACCGAACGCGGCACTGTATGTATATTGTAATGATAAAGTGCAGTCGACGAATAAAACGAAGTGCTTTAATATAGAAGAACGCTCACTCAAAAGCATCACTCACCCCTCGCACTCGTGCATGCAATTCCTAAGGCATGCTTGGGCCTCCACACGTACGCCTCAAGCACACACGTAGGCGCCTGTATCCAGCAGTGGACAGAGCAGGGCTAGCAACCGCTGGCATATTTCAGTAGAAGACTTAAGCCCAGCCAAACCACCTGGCCCGCCTACTACAGGGAGTTGTTGGCCGTGTACATTTTCGGCATATATTGGAGGCGCAACACTTCATCATATATACCGACCACAAACCACTACTATACGCGTTCTCACAACGTCGCTAAAAGTTGCCTCCCGCACAGCTGAACCAACTGACGATCATCTCGCAGTTTACTACGGAGATCGAGTACGTCAAAGGCGAAGACAACATCGTCGCGGACGCGATTTCCCACGTCGAGTCGATTTCGGTTCTTCTCTCAAATTGGAACCGACGCTAATTCCAGGCACGAATATTACCATCGCGTGCAACGTGTCGACCGGGCGGCCGCTGCCGAACCTGCCGGCGGCGCTGCTGCGCGCCTGCACGCGCTGAGCGACCCCGGCGGCCGCGCCTCCGCGCACTTCGTCGCTGACCATTACGTGCGCTCCGGCGTGGCGCGCGACTGTCGAACCTGGGCTGTCACTGCCTCCACTGCCAGCGACGCAAGGTGACCGCACCGCTCGGTGAATTTTCCCTCCCATCTGGGAGATTCAGCCATGTCCATCTCGAAATCGTCAGCCCCCTGCTGCACTCTGAGGGCTACACCTATTGTCTCCCGGCAATAAACCGGTTCTCGAGATGGCCCGAAGCGTGGCTCACGTCATCCATCACCGCCGAGGATGTTGGCGATACCTGGCAGAAGCATCTCACGTTTTCCTTCGCGACGAACACTGTACACCGGCCCCTATAAAGTCCTCAGTCATTCTCTGAAGACTTTTACCTTAGATGTTTCACGTAATAAGGTACAGGTGAGCGTCGATTGGATCGAATGGAAGCCTGCACATATCGCTGCAGACCCCGAGCGAGGCGCGGTCTCACCGAGCGCACAGGCGCCCGCGACGCCCCCGGCCTCGCAATGCAACCACATGTCCAGGTCTGTCCCACCAACAGCTCACTCTGCACCAAATCCTCCCACCGTCACACGATCAGGTCAGGGTTAGATTTAAGGATATTTTAGATTTGTGACCTAGTTTTAATATATTTTTTTAAATTATTATTTCGTGTTCTCTAGTTTATAGTGTCTTGTATTTTATTCTATCATACAGCTACACTGTATTCCTTTAAGTGAGGGTGGGGAGGAGAGGGGATGTGGCGGCATACACTATTTGTATGAAAAAAATGTCAGATTTGCGACAAACGCTGTCCTGTCAATGTCATCCACCTACTAAAAGATCGTAATTTGTGATTAACACTGCTTGAAACTTGACAAAACAATGAAACTATACTATACTAGGTGTACTTTTTTAAATATCGTAAAGTGCAGCGGCGTAACATGACGTAACGGGGCGTGTGTGCGATGCCAATTTGCAACGTACTGTGTGGCATATGTGGATTTAAAAAAATGCCGCTCCGCAACGTGACTATGGCCCTACGTTACGTCCAAACAAAAATTCTTGTACGTCTGGCAACCCTGGGACGCACCAATGTGATCAAGAATCAAATCTATAAAACATCGTCTGATAGTCAATCTTACCAGGAGTTGAAGAAGAGGGCGCGGGTATAGGAAAATGGTGGTGTAATGCGAATACATCTCTTAGAATAAGAAGAAGAAATATGTGGATGAAGCATAAAAATCTCGATACAATCATAATGTAGTTTCGGAACACATTTTATGAATCCAGGGCCGCGTTCCGAGGGTGCACTTGACAGCAACCGCTTTGTACCCTCTCTTTCACACTTAGGCAATTTATATTATGCTATCCTGTTGTCAGGGTGAACGTTGGCTGTCAGAGTGTACAAAATGTAGGGGATATATCAAATTAAAATCTTTTTTCATACATTTCTTTCCTGCAGTTCGAATAGGTCTAGAAAAAATTAAGTGTGCTTAATAAATTTAATTACGATTTTTGACAAATGTCTGGTTAAGACGCAACATGGTACGAAATCGGGCAATCTCCTTTAGTAAAGTTAAGAAGTCATTTATGGGGCAGTGTGTAAGATTCTATAACAAAATACCCAAAAATGTAACTAGTTTGCCAGAAAACAAATTCAAATTGCATGTGAAAAATTGTTTATGCTCTAAAGGGTATTACAAAATACTAGATTATGTAAATGACAATGATATATGGACATGTATAGATCCTCCAGCTCACAATTTTATTGTTGACATGAATTGTAATAGAATTTAAGATTTTATTTTAAAAATGTGTTAAAGCGAGTTTCTTTTGGGCTCGACGTTTCTTCTCGCTTCGCAAACACTTCCCGAAACGTTGAGTGTACAAGTCCCGCGTGGTAGGAACTTTGTACTATGACGAAAAAAAATATTGACGATTTAAAAGCATGTGTAAAGTATCTACTTAAATAAAAAAAAAGATGTTAAATTTTGACTATTCTAAAATTGAATAATAATTATAAATAAAACATTACTTTCTACCAAATCCCTCTCAAAATCTGCTTCTGCAAAATACGCTTAGCTACAAATTATGCTTTAGCCTTAATCAAACGTTCAGTAGAGGCGAGGAAACCTCAGAATGGATAAACTACGGATGTCCGTATTTAGAGATAAAAGCATTGCGAATAATCTGAAAGCCATAAGCTCCAGACGAAAAATATACGTTAGTTCCGTACGTCTGTGGCGACCGGGGTAAGGCGGAGTGCACAATAATTCGGTTTCAACGGTTTTTATAGAGAACATAACAAAAATATTGAAAGTAAAAGTGGAAAGGGAGTTGTTTTCAAGGTGACTTTATAGTCAAGAGTGTTGTTAATTTGGTGAGTAAAGAAGAAAAATCTGAACACTGAACACGTTGAAAACAACCGACTTCAATCGTAACAACTACAATTTTGATATTTTTGTTTTTTTTTTTTTTTTTTTTTAAAGCGGAACCATTTTTGAAGTATGACCTACCAAACAAAAAAAGGATCATCAAAATCAATTCATAATTTGCGGAGTAATCGCAAAAAAACATACAGCCAAATTGAAAACCTCTTCCATTTTTGAAGTCGGTTTAAAATTGTTTTAAATAAAATACAGAAAACAGAGTTTTAGGTAAATTGAACCTTTACCTAATCACATTGTTATGTTATGTTAACAACCCATATCGTAGTTTATATTAAATCGAATAACCTGTAATTTTCACATCAATAATAAACAGTATTTATCTAACAGTGTAAAAACAAAAAAACGCTTGCCCAATCATCTGAAGCAAAATTTTTTTGAAAGATTTTGAAGTACGAGATATCTTTGATTCATCTTGACAACCAAATTACAATATCATAGGATACTCATACATTATATGCAGTTACTTTTTGTTAAAACCGGTTAACCGTTTAAATGTGCACACGCCTTTACACACAGCCAAATACTAATCCTTCTATACACATTAACAGGTCTGGCGCAATTCGTGTCCGAATTTGCTCCATACAAAATGCTGCTCTAACTGAAACGTGGCTCTTTGGATGTTTGTTTGTACTATTTTTTCTACTAAATAAGATTGAATAAATAAGATAGAATATTTCTAAAAAATATCAGACATTTGCTCTACATACCAGGAGTTGTGCTTATATGGGAAAGGAGTATTTGTACTTTTATGCAAACTCATTCAAGTACAATACATATATATTTAACGGGTTATAGGAATGATCTCTTCATTAAAACTCCACACCAATTTAATGGGTTTATTCTATTAAATCCTTGTTCAATTCAGAATTTTCAATTAGTTGACTACTAATTAAATTTACTACTAATTAAATTTATTTCCGTACAAAAATTTCGATGTCATAATTTGTTTTGCAGTGAATCTTATGGGCAAACAGGAATTAATGCACTAGGTATACGACAGAAGAGAGAGACTCATCTAAAATCGAACCCCAAACGACAACAGTCCGCCAGCCTACACCATTAAGAAACCCCATAAGCATTTCCCATAAGCCCACTTCGAAGGAAACTCATATTAATTTATGTTAGGAAGACAGTAATGATGTCGGTCGATTACGGAATGTTATTGGATAAAATTGGCACGAATACGGCACCCTCGAGGTTCGTAGCGTTTGACAAAGGAACGCTGATTGTTTGATCGGAATTTATTTTTTCGTATACGTTTACTATCATAGGGTCATTCTGGAATACCTGATTATGAAAATGAAAATATTTTATTCGAAGTAGGTAGCAGTATACACTTTTCGAACGTCATTCCTTTTTTCCTAATACGAGGTTCCTACCACTCGGAATTCGTATACCCACCGTTTCGGGAAGTGTTTCCGGAGTGAGAAGAAACGGCGGGTCCTAAAGAAACTCCCCCCAACACATTTTTTTAAAAAACGTCTTATATTCTATTACATCTTAATGCTAGATCAATAAATGAATCATACAATGTCATATCTGTAAATAAAATATAAAAAATAAGATTAAAGAAAGAAAGGATACAAAGAGATAAAAGTAAAAATTATTTGTAGCTAATGACTAACAATTCCAAAAACCAATGACCATTAAAATCGGCTTTCCATCAAAATCTAGAATAACACCAGCTGATAATGTTTTTGCGATAATATATTTATAATTGTTTCCCTGCAAAGTTTTGACAATCCCCAATTGTACCCTGTATATGATTTTCAAAACATTAACGAAACACACTTTTTGGACCCATCAATAACCTCCAGATCGAGATCATCTTTCCCATTTTTAACAAAAGAAAGAGAAATCTCATAACGCATTAACAGGAGGTGCAGAAAATATAAAATACACAGGACTTTGACAAGAAACACGTGGTGTCCCATAAAAGGTCATCGATGGCCAAGTGTGAGTGGTGGGAGCTGATACTGGGATAATAACAGGAGACAACGGAATATTGCGTTAGGTTAAGAGCTAAAGATACTGGATGTGATAAATGTTAAACCTAAAGTAAAAAAAATGGATTTAAGTTCGCAAGGCAGGCCTAGTTGTACTTATTGTAGCTCATTACATCATTAACATTACTGACAGTACCGAAGATAATATAATTGTATTCAAAATACATTATTAACCTTCATACTGGGATCGTATCTCAAACATTAACTATATAGATGGCGCCAGTTTCACGTCGATTAAAATTATGGGGCTATATTTTTTTGCTTAAAAGTAAATTGTTTTACCTCAAAATTGTGTACCTAATACATATTTTTGTATCAAGATCTAGTTTTAATTTTAAGTAAATTTATTAGAATCCAAGATGCCAAAAACTTTTTGTTAATTTTGTGGATTTTGTGGACCTTAAATTTTTTAGAACACCGCTTTGAGGAACGTATAAAACGAGCAGTAGTGGTACTTACCAAGTCGGATCTTACAAAATAAGATATAATCCTCGAATATAATTGTCGAATCAAGCAGACTTTAGTCACAAAATACATAGATACAGAAGGTCCGCTCAATACGCTCACTAAAATCCTGAGCATATACTTATATGCATATACGGTCGTTGTAGGCAAGATGTATGTGCGCTCGTGACCTTGTCTCGAACGACCGTATATTTCTATAAGCATGATGCTTACGATTTTAGTGGTTTGTATTGAGCGGACCTTCTGTGTCTATTTTGTGATTAGTGATTTTGTGATTTAGTGATTACCTGAATCAACATTTCTTATTTTCAAAGAATCCTCTAACTTGCCGCATCCAGATTGAAACTATCCACAGAAATACCCAATAAGTGTAATAACAGAGGCATGCTACATAAACTAACTTGCTAACACAAAGGAATATCACCCCTATACCCTCGGGACTGACGTCGATATGACCCATTATCGCTTGGAGGAGAAAGCAGTAATTTCTAATAAGATAATAAGGATCTTTCCAAACAGTGGGCGAGTGGTAATGATTCGGAAGAACAAGAATTAATGTCCTCTGGGCTTATAAGTGAGGGTAGATATTGGGTGACACCCCAATGTATGGAGGACCCTTAGATACCCACGTATGACCAAACCATAGAAGGTATGACAGGCAATGTCTCTAAAAGTAACAAGAATTTGTTGTCCAGAAACTTAGATAACAAAAGAGAATGGGCATTTTGGTCTAAAATAAGTATCAAAAAAAATACAGGCTCTAGTATCTTCATACAAATCGATCAACTGACCAGATCGATTTGTATGAAGACACACAAAAAAAAAATGCGATTTGACCATGGGTTCCTTGGGGAAAGTTGATCAAGTAGTATCACTGATTCAGTAGCAGCACTATGCTGAGTTCGGGCCTTTTCGGCAACATGCATGTATTAATTTGTGCATGTATTGAATTGTTTCCTCACTAGTTTATAAGATCTTTTAATTTATGTTTTGTTCTATTTTCTTTGTTTTGTTGCTGAATAAACTTTTTTCTTTCTTTCTTCTTTCTTTCTTGATTAAAATTTGACGCATAACTTAATGTAAGGTAGCAAATCTATCGAAGATTAAAAAAAGACAGTAATAATTATCTGTAAATTGCTTCTGAAAATTTGTGATGGATGTATTGGCCATTTTCTGTTAACCTTGATCAACACAACATTATCACAACAAAATTTAACCAAAAGTGCCTTTCTTTATCAACTACTTTCACTTCTTCGCTTCATATTAAAACAGATAAAGCCAAAATCTTTCCATTTGCAGATAACTTATTTTTTGAGAAAAACCTTCATGGACATAAACAGAAAATAGAGGATAAAAGGCAAACCATCGAAATAATCTCCGAGTAAGCTTATAATTACCAACATAGAATTGAAATGAAAGAATTAAGTGGACTCCAAAATGAGACAAAGTTAAGTCAGTCATAAAATCGAAGATGCCTCCTAATTAAGCCCCCGAAGGAATTGATCCTCGGTCGGATTCGAACCTGCGACCAAGAGGGGGTGGATCCGCCATTTTATTTTTAATGTTTATTGCTTTTCGCGAGATAAATCCACCCCCCTGAGTGAAGCGAGGAATCAATGTGGTTAACGGTTTCCCCTACTATTGGTTTCGTTTAAGAGAGTAGGACAGATTTTCTGCAAGTAGCGATGATGGTCAAATTCATTTTTTTTATCTCAGTTTACACAAGATATGTATTGGATCGTTTGAGACATAGAAAAATTTATAAGTTTTTATGTAGATTACTTCTCTTTCCTTGCGTCTGGTATGATCTAATAGTATTTACAACGTCAGGTTTGAGATCTCAGGTTTTCCTTTGTTGAATATAGATAGCGAGAATTCATTCTAATAATTATCTTAGCATTTCTGCGACCATATTCCAGTCTTGGCTGATATCGTAAAATGTAATCTCTAAATAATTAATATACGACAAGTCAACTGAACCTATAGATTCATTGCCGACGCGGTAGATCAAAATTGTCAATGAAATCTTTTAACTTTTTTATGTGATCGCTGAACGTTGCGACCATAACATACTAGCGGAAAACCAGTGGATTGCAACTCGAAAAATATAGGTATTTGAGTGAGAAGTTGTGACATTCCGTGGTAGGGCTCCTAGTAACCGTTTAAGGCGCAGATGTTTTCTATGTAAATTCCATTGTTTTTTTGTTAATTTTTATGGTCCCTTTCATGCTAGATTTAGCCCTCGTCCGTTCGCTTAAGAATTAATGCTAACGTTCGCAGAGGCGATTATCTTTCCTCGAATTCTTTCCATTTTCTTCCTAAAACGATTGAGTTTTAATGAGTGACACTTAGTGACAAAGAAGTAGGTAGAAATAAAGTAGTAAATATTCCTTTTAAGAAAATACTATTGTTGACGATAACTCAGAGGACTATCTCACTAATATTATAAATGCCAAAGTATGGATGTTTGTTTATTTGTTTCACTTTCACGACCAAATTACAGAACGTATTTCGATGAAATTTGGTAGGTAGATAGATAAAGCACTCAGCTAACATATAGGATACTTTTATGCTGGAAAACTCGAGGGTTCCCGGAGAAATGACTAATAACTGAAATGTTTACTTTGTCACTATGGCACCATCGATGGCAGTGCCTTAACATTTTATTTCTCTCGGACCCAATTCTGAAGTCCACGCAAACGAAGTCACGGGCGGGAGCTAGTATATAATAATATTGAATAAATTAAAGAAATCATGGTTCGAACGAGAACTTTAATTAAGTCAAAGGTAACCAGCAAAATGTTAGTCAAAACGATCAATATACAAAATACAATCTATATACAAAAAGGAGGCTAAAGTCGCCAACAATTATTCTATTTACAAATAACCGAAAGGTAACTAGGTAGATGGATAGTAGTTTATACTAAGTAGGTACTCTGCACCAAGTGACAGCATTAAAAAATATTAATTCCACCCTAACCGCTTCCACCGACAAAATCCATCTACCAAATAATTTTAAAAAATCTGGCTCCAAATATAAAAATAATCGCAGAAAAACGTAAGCAGCCAGTTTGGTGGTGTCTTGGGATTTGGTTTTAAAAAGAAAGAGTTGAATTTCGTGTGGGGATCGAAAGTTAGTAACGAAAAGCTTGGCAGCTTATTTATTTGGTTTTAAAAATATTGAGAATTTTTGAACACTAACTTATACTGCGATTCCGACTGCCATTTTGGATTGATTGGATTGTAATAAGGCTACTATTAAAATGTTATAAAAAAATGTAAAAGCAATATAATAAAAAAGTGAATAAGAGTAAAAAGGCTATAAACCACAAGCACATTTTGAGAAAAGCTTTCTATTGCATGGTTGTAAATTGATCTATTTTCCAAGTTCACGTGTAATGTTTAAATAATTTATATGTATAGTACTCTTTTAGAGGACAAGTTAAAGCTCACTACTTATAAAGTTATATATTATTATCTGCATTTTTGATACATACTTTTTTTACTCTGTCCTTCCTCACCCATAGATGCTATGATGTATATATATATGAGTATATATTTAATATATATAGGTTTATATTTAATTTATATATGTATATTAGTATGTATTTGTGTTTCTTATTACCTATTTCGTTATTTCAGTAATCTTTTCTTTTATTGCTCTACCCCAGTACATCTCATAGTTTATTTCCTGCCTTAAGGTTGCCTGGAAGAAATTGCTACCTAGCAATAAGGTCGCCTATTGTTGTCACCAATTTTCTTTGTGTTTGTTTCTGTTATATTATATTTTCTTATGATGCAATAAAGTATATTGATATTGATATTGATATTGAATATGCGTGAACTTTCAAACCCAACTAACTAACAATACACAACCGACAATTCTACTGGTACGAAATTCTTGCAAATAACATCAATGGTAGCAACAGTTGCATAAACAAAAGTACATATCAGGATTATCCAACCACATGTAAAGAGAAATATATAAAGAGAAATATATATAATTCATGTTTCTATCATCAACATAAAATTAATTCCTTGGGCACAAAAATGTGCGAAAAACCATCCGTTGCTTTTAACGAGACACCGAGTGCCTTCAAGCGATGCACTCCAAAAAAAAACCAATCTGTTGATTAGCAACTTTTTATTTTCGGGGATGCGACACTAAATACAGATTAATCGCCCCCTCTCCCAAAGGACGTTTTGGGGGCGAAAAATTTTTACTTCACATTAATGGCAGTTTAAAAAAAGGAAAAATAAGCCCGCAGGCGACGAAGATGTGCATTTTTGGAAGAAAAGTTTCGTAATAAGGGTGTCAAAAAATATTATAGTAACGCGGTTTTTATGTTTAGTCGGTATCTTTGTAGATATTGAGATTTTTGAGGATCGATAAAAAATACAGACAGTCAATTTACCATTTTTATGTATATCATAAATATTATGTGTTAAATCTATAGTAAATATACCGGCTGATTATAAAATACCTGGCAATATGTTAACAGTGGCTTCTACTCATTAAACTGAACAACTTTCCCCAAGAAAGTCATGGTCAAAAAGCAAAGAAAAATTTGGACTTCCAATACAAGGTTCATCAACCAACTCACGGATTTGTATGAAGAGTCCAAAAATTTTTTTGCTTTTTGAGTATGAGTTTCTTGGGAAAAGTTGTTCAGTTTGATGAGTATAAGCCACAGTTAAAATATTGCTAGACATTTTTTTATCAGCCTGTATAAAATTAGTAAGAAAATGAAACCATTTGCTTTGACTACGCATCTATGTAGCAGTGATATTGGAATCTTATGCGGATAACCGCTCCGGTGTGCGGTTTTACGTCACATTTTTAATAGTGAAAAAATCGCTACACACCAAACCGGATCGGATTCCGGAGCAGTGTGTTATCCGCCTTAAGTTGATCTTCAAACTTCTGACATTTTGACCTATGTTAAACTCTTTTGCAGCCACGAAGCTTAGGCCATTTTAGGCTCTAAATTAAGAAGTTGATTGACCAACATGGTATGGTACGTATGAATTTATTTTTCAGAATTAACCAAAGATTATTTAGAGAAAGGTGTTCAGTTTATGAATGGCATGCAATGGTTCCGATTTATTGGTTCTGTAAGTTGTTCTATATTTGTAAACCTTAGAATACACATTTTTAGAGTTTCCATACTTTAAAACCAGGTCTCAAAAGAGAGTATTAAACATGAAATAATAATATCTGGGACAAATCACACACGGTCATCTGGCCCCAAACTAGGATTCCCTGTATCTTGGGAACCGGAGACTGATATACATACACATATACTTTTAAATACATACATATATAGATATAATACACCCAGACTCAGAGCAAATAATTCTGCTCATCACAGAAAAGATTGCCCTGTGTGGGGATCGAACCCACGACTCTCGGATCAGAGGTCAGGATCGCTAACCACTTAGCCACCGAGTCAGTCAAATGTAGTTATAGATAAGAAAGTATGCTTGCGTATACTATTGTTGAAAACATTTTACAAATAGAAGTAAAAGTGTCCCTATACCCAGCGGGTTACAATATCCGCACTCCTATAAGAAACAAGTGCCGCATCTTCCCTTAAAAATGATAAACTAATTAGCCGTGAAGCGTGCAATCAATATGGAAACGTAGACCAAACCGTTTCACGGGACGACGCCAATCAACGCAAATTATACTCGAACAGGACTCGGAACGGAAAAAATATTAAATTTGCCAAGTAGATTCGCATTTTTCATTAATTCATCCTTGAGGGTCGCGTGCAAGGATATAGTTGGGGGTTACTAGATATGCTATAGATAAATTCTGTAACCAAGATAGAAGACTCGCTCTGTAAAATTAAATTTATTGTATCAGACGATTAAACTAAGCAAGGTGCAATAATAGCCCTGTACTGAAGATGTTGCAGCACTGAATATATAGGGTGTAACAGAAAGGTGTGATAATTCTTCAAGGTGGGCTTTTACCCATCAAACTGAACAACTTTTGTTTTACAACTTTGTTGAAATCGCACTTTTCATTCATTTTCGGACTTTTCATACAAACTTGGTTCGCCAGCTGATCGATTTGTATGAAAAGTCCAAAAAATATTTTGCGATTTTAACAAAGTTGTAGAACAAAAGTTATTCAGTTTGATGGGTAAAAGCCCACCTTGAAGTATTATCACACCTTTCTGTTACACCCTATATATATATATATATATATATCTCTATGTTTTTTGCCCATTTCAGAATCACACTTCAACTACTGCATATACTGAACCTCTTACGCCATTTCTTATTATGGTTAAACGTAGATTAGAACGAACCAATCTGGACTTGGCTCTTGTGTTATTTTTATGGCAGAGGTGGCAAACGAGCAGACGGATCACCTGATGGTAAGCGATTACCGCCGCCCATAGACACCCGCAGCACCAGAGGAGTCACAAGTGCGTTGCCGGCCTTTGACATGGGTGTACGCTCTTTTCTTGAATTCAAAAAATTCAAAATTCAAAAATAATTTATTTGTGATTATGAGTTTACAAAAAATTTTCTTAAAGCGTAATAACATGTCTTTTATCATTATCTGTCATTTGACGTACAAATTTACACAATTCTGTTAAATAATAAAAAAAAAGTTGCACATAAAATATAATGGATGAGTAAATTAACAAATATCAAAACTCTACGACAAAACAACACAAAAACAAATACAAATTCCAGATTGGTTCATTCTAATCTACGTTTACCATAATATTCTGCATAGTCATATCCAGCAAAATTACTATTATCATTGTACTTATAGGCCAAAGTTTCTATATATTTCCCCAAGGGTCCAAAATATACATTTTTTCTCGTTCAGTCCCCTATTTAACCCTCAAATGGTGGCTAATTTCAAGACGAGATGGCTGATAAATTATTGATGGCCCTTTTCAAAGTATTCGAACGAATGTTTGTCTTTGATGTTAATTTTTTTTCTTTACTTTTTTCTTCGTTTTTAATCCGAATCTCTATGGTTTTTTAATGAAGGATGATCTCGTTCGTCAGTTTGCGTGTTTCGATTGAAAATGTATTTCTTCGGTTTTCCTGTTCATTCGTCTTGGTTTCTTGGTTTTTCCACCCCCATGTAAACACATAAACAGCTTTAGGTATACTTATATGTTGATAGTATGTTTCTTTGTTTGGCTGTGCAGTAAATAAATGAATGTAGGTTTTTAGAGCGCGTGATTTTTTTATTGTATATAGTGTAGTTTTAATTTCTAATCAAGCATTAAAGGTTTTATGTGTACTAAATTTTACGAAATTTTGGACTCTCCATTCAAAATTAGTCGAATCATGCTCATGGTTTTATATGAAAAGTGCAATCTTGTTGCGTATATCTTATGGGTTCCATAGACAAAGATTTTCATTTGTTGAACAAAATCTGCCCAGTTATTTAAGTAGCTGAGTTTTTAATCTTATTTAAAGTTACAATACAACCTCTATATACAGTGTATATAAATAAATCCAATGCAACGGGAAAGTACGTAAGCGGTTACGGAGGTAAGCAAGATGCATTGGGCTCTTACTTGTAAGCGTTGTTAAGATTTAACGGTGGTTTATAGGTACTAGTCTGTAGACGACGACTTTTTAAATGAAAGTATACTAAATATTGTAAGTAATTCAATTGAAAAAAAAACTGAAATCTTGACCGAATAAAATGTATTCTATATGTAAGTTTGGAGATTACGATGAATCTAGCGAAAACTCACACAAAAAAATTGACCAGACTTTTTTGCTGTCGGCAGTAACATTGAATCTGAAATACGTAAATTACATAAATGCACCCAAAACATTAACATCCATATTTATTTATTCGTTGAAAGTAGGGTAAAAGAGTGTACCAATATTCTAAGATAGACTTCTACTTAATACTCAATACATTGTATTTGTGTAAGAAATAAAACCTTCCCTTCTTCCAAACCAGTAATGTCTAACTAACGTTGCAGCATGTATGCAATTTTGCATGTACTGCACCACATAAGGGCGGTAACACACGAGGCTGCAATCGCGCCGTTAGTCCACCTTAGACACCATACTTTATCCGCACTCACAATTAGTTGCCGGGGTGGCAGGTAAAACTATACCGCATAAAAATGCGTGGAGTCGCTTTTGGCTTGCAAATTTTTTGGATGGGAGATTGTTACTTGTCTGTTATTCTGGTCTGGTATTATGTTTTACATGTATATGTACGTTTGGCAGTTTCATTGTTTTCGCGTTTAATGGATTTCCATATGACATAAAATCAAATCGAAAATGTATTTTTGAAGTATGGAATCACTGTATACTTTTGAAGATCGTTCTATAATATATAATAATACATAATTATATTTTTACGTCGACCGCGTGACCGGTCGATGTGGGAATCCTTGAACGAGGCCTTTGTCCAGCAGTGGACGTCTTTTGGCTGATAATGATACTGATATTTTTACGTAAGTTATGTTTTTATTTTGTGGCAGAGGTGGCAAACGAGCAGATGGATCACCTGATGGTAAGCGATTACCGCCGCCCATAGACACCCGCAAAACCAGAGGAGTCACAAGTGCGTTGCCGGCCTTTGATATGGGAGTACGCTCTTTTCTTGAAGGTTTGAATTTCGTATTGGTCCGGAATTGTTTTATGTAATCGATATTTTATTTTTAGTTCAGTTAATTTCATTATTTAGTATATTATCACAATCAATGTTATTTAGCTCAAATTTGAAAAGATATATTCTTATCTTTTGTTTTATTGTACATTTACCTATTATAAAAAAAATAATTTACAGTCACAAGGTGTTCAGTTCAAAAACATATTCGCTTGCTCTACATTTTATTTTACTCCAAAATTTTTAATTCAGTTTTAGCGTGATCCATTATCATAAATACAATAAATAAATGAGAAAAGAATAGCCCCTCTGGCTTAGGTCAGGTGACTAGTTTAACACTTGTAATTTTTTTGTATTTTGGTCATTTAATAAATAAATAATAAATAAATAAAATAAAAATATATATATTTTGGCAAAATTTGAAGGTGCAAATATTTTTTATTAGAGTAATACTCCACGCCACCTCTGTCCAATGTCTGAAGTGCTTCAGCGCTGAAGTCGTTAGTAACAAACTCCACACATTTGTGTCACCGGATACAATCCCATTATAATTTTAAATTTTAAGCTCATTTATTTATGTTTTCTCCCGCGGAGCCAATCTGGTGCCGCAATCTTTGATGTGTTTTTGATACTGGCAACATTTTACGTTGTTCTTTTTTATTTGAGCTGATGTGCTGGGAATCTTGTACAGATTTAGTTGGAAGAAGTTGGGTTGGTGGTAATTTAATTTTATCATAGGTAATATTTTTTTTATTTGTAGCTTTATGTGGTAAAACAATAATTATAAAATCAACATTTTAAAGAGCTCCAATTTTATGTATATCACGGAGAAAACAACCCAGAAAACTCAGAATATAATAAAAAAAATACCCAGTTTATTTTTCTTTTTTTAAGTAATTAAATTTTTCTCGAGAAAGTTTTATTTTTCTCCGCTAAGACCTTATAGTCTGTATACATATTATGTAAGGTATCTATACAAAGTGGATGACAACCAAATAATAAAAAAAAGTTGTGAACGAGAACTAACGGAAAAGCTGCATACCCTACTATACATCCTTACTATCTATTAAAAACACAAAAAATATTTTTGCATTTTCTACAAATAATTTATAAATTTTCGAGCTCAATAACTTGAAATGCTTTCAATTAGTAGTATTTTACCCATCTACCCTAGCGGAGGGTAATGTTTTTCAGGTGTATGTATGTATGTACGTATATCCATTACAAAGTATGAAAATTAGTATGGGAAATCAACATATTCAAATTATTATTTGATGCAGTTGGAAAAAGTTGTTCAGTATTTTTTTCCCATTTGCCACTTTTCAATGTTTAAAAGTCGCCTTGAAGAGTAAGCTTCGGTTATTTATGCTGCGTGAAAGAAAATTACAAAAGAACGGGAAGGCTTCCAGGTCTTGTGAACATTTGCCTTTTTTATTTTCAAAATATTTTGAATGGTAACTAAAAATGCTAAAATTAAGGCAAGACTTCTCATCCTAAACAGATTAGCTAGATAATTAGCTTACCTGCTTTGTACAGGAAAATAATTAGAGAAAAAACTGCAAAAAAAAAAAGAAAAATATACAAACTGATTTTTGACCAATTCTGTATAGAGGGACCACATTTTTTTAAATAAAATCAATTAGAACATAATTATTATCTGATTCTATCGAATTGAAATATTGTATAACAATTTTCATGACTTCAATAACGATATAGAAGACAAACTGACAATAAAAAATATGTATAAGTACAAATAGGTGGTTAAGAATATAATAAAATAATAATTTAAAATAAATCTTGTCTAAAAAATCTGTATGTAAAAACACCTGAGCTTAGGGGAACGCCGGGACAAATGGCACAGAAACACTAATTAAATATGGCGAGAAATATTTTAATAAGTTTATGAGGGTGCGCTCTGTTTAAAACAAATATTATGTCTGGGTGCAGTGTAAGCGTTGAATTTTAATATCATTACTTGGTCCGCGTTTTTAATTTTATAAAAGCAAGGATTCCTTTGTCGAGAATTTCCAGAAATGCAATGGTTTTTACTCAGGTGCGGGCAAATAGCTAAATAATTTTGGAGTGCGCGCGAAATGGTCAATGTATTCAAATTTTTTAGTAATTATAAAACTTAGTAACTTTAAAACATGTTTTTTTCTAACAGTTTCGTAGTGCTTGCCATATATTTTAAAATACATGACATAATGAAAATATAATGAAAAATAAAATAATATAATTAATGCACCGGCAAAAAGCTTATAAATAAGTAAAGATGTAAGTATCTAAGTAACGACTTCATCTTACTGAAAATAACCCTTTTCAATCTACCCGAAAAATCTCAGACATTTTCCGCGTACCTACCTAACAGACTTTCCGACCTTTTTACAGCCCAATCGCATAACCTCAAATAAATTATTAACAAACAAGAAAACCAGACGGGTCCATAAAAAATACCCGCTGAGGCATTGAAAGATTGAAAGGGGGAATCACTTAACATCCTCAATTTATGGGAAATCTCACCCATGGGGCCGCCGTGGTCCGACTAACAATGTTAGGTAAAGAGAAGAAGTTATAATCTCCGGGAAAGAGGAGATCGGGGCCAAGCGGGACCACACAATTGATTGTGGGGCTTCGAAGTGATTTTTTAGCGAAACCTGACAAGGTTTTTTTCTGAATTGGATGATAAATAGCCGCGATTCGAATTGATAAATGATTTTTTACGTTTAAATATATTTTTTTAACACAGAAGTCTCAAAGGGATTTATTTAATTAACTGAACACCTTAAGCTTAGCTTGATGAATTTTATAGTGTGACAACTACGACATAGCATTTATTTTGATATCCAAATTGAGACATTTTATGCAGTCATTATTATGTTATATTGTAAAGCAAACGCATTTATTAAATTATCATTAAATAATCATTAAATTTCAGAAATCCAGTATGCTCCTGCAGTCCTGCTCCTTTTTTATATATCCCTCACAAATGTGTCATTCAATAAAAAATATAAATTTGTTTTTATTATTTATCCGGTCACCTTCAAGACGTCAGTCATGTCTGTCACGTCGGCCAATTCCCGAAACAATTTGGCAACAAATTCGCCACATATTTTATCTGTCCGGCTGTCCGTCTCCAAGGAATCGCATCCCCAATTTGGGGGCTCCAAATCGTTGGCTATTGACAGGGTTCATGTTAACCCTTCGGGATTTGGTTGGCGGTTTTCTTTTTATTGTTATTCTTTTGCGTTGTTATGAAGTGGTCACGAATAGTAATCTGTTTAGGCAGATAAAGTAGGAAGAATCAATTTGTTTTATAAGTTCTATTGCATCAATAAACTTATTTTATGTTTTGCTTCAAATCGGAAGTAGTGTAGAAGTAAAATAGACCCTTGTAAAGTTAAATAATTATAAAAAATATCAATTAAAAAGCAAATTTATTAATGAATATTTTACTATATGTTTGTAAAATTCGATACCCACAAAATAAGTTCCATGAAGCGTAATTACTATCGTAATTATTAGCAAAAGTACAATTCTTAAAATGTCCTTAAGAAATACCTAAAAAAAATTAACCACGGCCTCTTCTCAAAAAATTAACGATATTCCCCTGTGAACCTATATTTAAATTGCAAAAAAAAATTGGACTTCTCAACCAATTGATTAACTGATCTGCTAACTTTGTATGGAAACTTCAATAACATTTTTACGGAATATACTTTCTTGGGGAAAGTTGTTTTGTTTAACGAGTAGAAGGCACTGTTATATTTTTTCAGGTATTTTAGAAGGACCATGTATAACAATGAACATTACTTTTATGCAACTAAAGTCAAAACCACCAGCAAAAAATGATAAAATCAGCAACCTTCTTAATCATAGACAAAGCAATACGAACACAAAGCAACAAATACTACAAAAAGCTCCTTATCTGATGTATCTTATTACTTTCGACTTTATTGCAAATATTTTAACCCTTCAAATCGGGCGGAAAAGCGTAACAAATCAAAGTAAGGGCCATTTCGCGAAATGACCTACCGAACATAAAGCTGTTGGGCCGAAACAATATGGTATCTCAGATCGTGTTATCGCGCCTACGGGAGAGGTCGCTAAGGAATAAATATACAGATAAAAATAAAGTTATTTTTCCAAACGTCGAATAAAAAGGGGTCTCATTTACACCGTCATGCATCATATAAATAAGCTTATTTAAAAGACAATGCCCGTTTGTGCCCCAGCGTCATATTCGTACTTATATTTTCATTATTTTTTCCTGAAATATTACAAAAATAAGATAATGTGAAAAAACGTAACACAAATAATTCAACATTTTACATTTTTCAAAATGTATGTAAAAGTTGGGAGAAAAAAGATCAAAAAAGTAAATTGTTAATATCTGACTAATTCACATGGGTCACCTTAGGAAGATGGAAACATTTTTGGACTTATATTCAATAATTTTTACTCCGATGTATTACAAAAATAAGGTTACGTGACGCGATATAAAATATTAAAATAATAATTATGGGTATTCTCTGTTGCCTCTAAAAGTTTGCAAAATAGATATAAATAAATAAAAAAATACTTTTATATAACCGATACATAAAAGATTGATATGCATCGCATTTTCATTCACCTCATTTAATAGTGTTGTGAAATTAACGAAACAAATGTATCAATTTAATGATATTAAAATACCGATACTTTTTCCTAAACGAGTATTTAAAAATACCAATGATTATATGAATGTGTAAAACAAATAAAAATTGATATTACTTATATTTCAATTCATTTTAAAAGATTTTACATAGTTTTTATCAGTAACGCAAACTCCATGTACTATATATAGTATACACTTCTCTGTTCAGTTTTTTAATCCTGTCATTATTGTTTGTTTGTTTGTATACTCTTTATTGTAATAAAAAACAAAGAACAATACATCAAAAAAACAGGAAAAACTAAAATAGGGTGGACTTGAGAGGAATTACATTTACATTATTTTGTTTAATTACCCAAACTGTGAACACACCGACCTACATCTGAATGATTTAACCAAATATTTCACACAGGCACAGGCACAAGGCCGGCAACGCACTTGTGACTCCTCTGGTGTTGCGGGTGTCTATGGGCGGCGGTAATCGCTTACCATCAGGTGATCCGTCTGCTCGTTTGCCACCTATGCCATAAAAAAAAAAAAAAAAAAAAAAACACAGGTAAAATAATCACAGATTGAAATACCTACTATTTAGATATTAGATGGGTAAAAGCCAGAACCGCAGATCCTTCATTGAACTGAAGTAACTACGAAAGCAAATCGAATCTAGATCCATTGGTTCTTGAAGTTAAATCACATCCCAGATCCGGATCTTGTAAAAACCTTAAAACTACCCATTATTTATCATACCATTTTATTATACTATCATACGTATGTCTGAAAGTTTTCTATGATAATACGAGTTTCAAATATATATATATATTTTTTTATGTGATAAGGAAGGCAAACGAGCAAGTGGGTCACCTGATGGTAAGTGATCACCACTGCCCATAGACACCTGCAACCCCGGAGGGGATTGCAGATGCGTTGCCAACCTAGAGGGCTAAGATGAAATGCCTCTTGTGCCTGTAATTTCCTCGGCTGTCTTACTTCTCCGACATTTTAAATAAGTTGTTTACTAAAGAGTTTCTTTATCAATAAATCGATTTTTACATAATCTCATGAAGTATCCACATCCCTACTACTGACATTTGATCTCCAAAGAATAATTGACAAAATAGCATCAAATTGTTTTCGGCCGTAAATACACTATACTGGATTCACACAAACCAACAAGGTTTGTATAAATAAAAATTCTGACAAATCTCTGAGTTTTTATTTTTATTTTTAATTGCCTCAGTACATTTATGACAACCTTGGTTTAAATATGTAGATAGTAACCAATCTAGTGATCACTAAAATAAAATATTCTGTTACGCCGGATATAATATATTTTTTTAAGTTACCTGTCAGGGATGATCCTATATTTAAGTCAAATAACGAGACGTACCTTAACGTGAAACCTTTAGTGATTTAAATGTTACAACATGGATATTCAGATTGAAATAAGAAGTACAATAAAAAAAGTACCGTCACCATTTTAAAGGTACGTTTAATTAACATTCACCGTCCACTAGTGGACCTACCTAAAAGACAGTGAAATAAATCTATTGGAATTGGAACATAAGCTCCAGATTAGAATTATAGACCTCATCTGTATTAAACCTTAAAATCATTTATCATTCATTCAATAATGTAAACATTAAGTGACGTTTTATAAGGTTTGCAGGGGTAAAATGGGATGTGCGTCAAGAAGAAAATTCACAATTTAGAGAGGAAAACGAGAAAATTTACCATTTAGTAATTAATTTATATTTTTTATTAACGATTCATATCTCCTATCAATTTTACGAATATTTACAGGCGTAAGATTTGTGAAAAATATATGTCTATTCATCATTATTACAAAGCACTGAAAAGTTATCCGTTATTACCCCATCGTACCTTAGGTAAACATCACTTTAGCTTACAACTTAATATTTCTGTTCTCCCAACTTTTAAAGGCGAAATGGTAATACGGTTTTATTTAGCAATCAAACAACTATCGTTTGATATATGAATCATTCATGTAATATGAGTGCATTGCCTATTTTCGGGCTGGGGCACGACAGTATGGCCGGCCTGGCATTGTCTTTTATGGATTATAGTCATATTTCATGCTTTCATATAAAACAATGTATATAAACACCTATTCTTATCATTACTGCTTATCCTATTGATTATTGCATTAGTTTTAACAATTCATTTTCAAAAAGTATCACTGTACTAATACTGTACTACATCCTACATATTAAGTTTAAAATAATACGTACCC
This sequence comes from Coleophora deauratella, assembly GCA_958295455.1. Classification (NCBI taxonomy): domain Eukaryota; kingdom Metazoa; phylum Arthropoda; class Insecta; order Lepidoptera; family Coleophoridae; genus Coleophora; species Coleophora deauratella. The sequence goes on along the minus strand of OY282409.1, from coordinate 1,554,009 downwards.
CCTTACTCATAAAGATATTAGATTGAATTATATGACCATCAAATTTTTTTTTTGCAATTACGATTTCTTTTCAATACATTAATCATAAGTTCATAATAATAAAAAGAATCACATATTTGTTCACGTTGAATATTACGAATCTGTGTAAAAGATTCCTAAAACAGTGCGGATAGCCAGGGGCAAGTGGGCTAAAATGGAACAGCGTGCAATAAAACACCCCTTCTGTCCATAAATATCCGCGTTCGGAAGTCGGTCTGTTAGCGGTCGGATGTTTTTTTCTAAGTCCACTTTTATTTACGAGTATCGAAGGCTCTGGTTGGTAGGGTGTGAGGAATCGCTGTTTGATAGACATGAAAATCTACTCTTTTGTGAGAGGTTTTGTGGTGATAAATAAAAGGTAGAATAAGTAAGTGTGTAATAATTAGTATTGTTCTTACATTTTGGAAAAAGTTTTGTCATTTTAATCACTGGACTAAATGTGAAATTAACTACTACTTACATATGTCTCTAGGCATGGAATTGTTTGTTTGTTTGGAATGAAAATTACCCTCCCACTCTCTTCTCTTCAGATCATTCACACCTAGTTATGATTTAATTTCGAAAGCTTAGTATTAGAAGTAAAAAATATAGAATATTACCAAGTGGTACCAAGTAGTAGAAACATAAAACACAGTATCTCACAAAATAGATAGTGTAGATATCAGGACACCATACACAAGCAATAAACTTCGGATGCCCAGGGCATTGTGTGAATCCGTTACAACGTGAGTGGGAATAGCCGTTTAACCCCAGCCTCCCCTATTTTCCGTTTCACTTTACCAAATAAAAGCAGCTATATTTCTTTAACCCTCTCGATTGAGGAAAAAAGATACATGTTTCGTGAATTAAGACATTATATTAATACGAACGGATAGTGGTTTTACTGTCTGTGTCTTATACTGCGTGGCACAATTTAACCGCGATATATCACAAGGGATGGATGACGACTTTCTGGTGTTGTACTTTAATACTTACCTAAAATATTAAAAAACAATTTGTTGACCTTACCGATTGCGATACTTCAATATGAATAGAAGATGGCACTGATTGTCTGAGACGCAGTTATTTTTACAATGTTCAGAAATCAGAGGATTCTTTGTAAGAGTTTTTGTGAATAAATAATTTATTATCATTATGTAACATAATGTAACTTTTAGTGAAGCGGTCGTGGCTCAGTGCGGCTTGCGTGGTCGTGTCGATCACGCAGGTTAACTGACTACAGACACGGTCATAACCTGGATCCATGGGTTTGACTGTTAGTGGCATTTATCTCGACCGTTTCCGTGTTTCACAAGCCACGTTAAGCCGTTGATGCCGGCTGCTATCACTAGATGGCAGTCGTTAAGCTATGTCGGAGGCCTTATAGGCGGCTTGAAACTTCTGACACTGGGGTTGGCCACTATCCCCACAACCTCCACCATTCCGGACTTGGCCCCCGTGTGTGGAGTATGGCCTAACCATCCAGAAATATGTGAAGAGACCCGTGCCCCTGCAGTGGGGACGTTATGGGTTGTTAACAACGCGACCTTCATACACTTATAGCAATCGGAAATGCAGGTTTCCTCGCAGTGTTATTATTCGCCGTTAAAGCAATAATTAACGATGTATGTATCAATATTAAACACTCTTGTAGAATAATATTATGTAAGTCCTGATTGGGTGGGGAGAGAAAATTGATCAGTTTGCTTCACCCGTGTAAGTTTCGTGGAGATATCTTTTACCTGATTTTATGTGTGTGTATGTGTGTATGTAAATCCGTTTGACTGTTACTATTGGTAGCTAAAACAGCACGATCGGTTATAAATGTCAGGTCTCAAATTTGTCTTGAAACACAAAATTGACATATACTTACTGTTAGTTAAGATTTATTAGCAGTCGGGTTTTAATTTATCAAGAGCCTTTACAATACAATTACAATTACAAGTTACAATTTTTTAAATCCAAAATTGGTAACAATGAAAAGGAGCCCTTTGACCTCCTTTGTCACGAATTGGTAGGGTTCAAAAACTTTACGTTTTCTTAAACAGTTTAATCGGATCGATAAAGACGCAGACTATTAAACAGTGAATAATGGTTTCCTTCAAAGCAATTACTCCAAGGCATCGACGAAAAATTGGCAATGTTAAAGCTCTATCAGAAGGCAAATTAAAGGGTGACAATTCGGATCTCGAAGTGTCACTTTGGGGGCAAAGTTAATTTAGTGATAGATCGAAGTATTAAAGGAAGTTTGATGAAGGGGTCGCGAGTGGTGACTTGAGGGTTAAAAAGGTTTTTAAATTTTGAATCTTTAATTTTGTTTTACGTAATCATTCATTTCGTTTTATGTACGTTTTTGGCGTGATTTTAATTTCATGTGATTTGACCGAAAACTGATGGGCAAATTTATAAGCAGTCTCAACCCTAGGGTTAAATTGCAAATTTATTATAGTCAGTAGTTAATGAGCTCAGTCTCAATTAATGGAAAATACTTAAGGACCCAAATATCATAAAGGCATGGAAGGAGAAAAACCCAAGCGCAATAGAACAGCAAGAAGATTTTACTGATCTTTTCTAATTTTCTAATACTCCATAGAATACCTTAATACTGTTATAACTACTTACTACAATTTTGGCTTAACATAATTATAGTTATTATAACTAAAATGTAGTTTTTTAACTTATATTTATTGATTTGAAAATTCTTACTTTTATAGTAAGAATTAATCTTAACTTTACCTCAGTGTTTTTATATTATATGGTTTTTATTTAAAAAAAGTGAAGCATTCGAATGTAGATTATTATTATATGAAGTGTGCCTTTTATTTCGCCCATTTTGCGCTGACGAAGCCGAAAATCCAAATGCCTTTGACCTTTTATCTACTCTAAGCCAAATTCATATCTAGATATTTTAACGTTTTTCCAACTTTCTCTTTCTAAACAAATAATCAAACGACTTTTATTTATTTATTTTTGAATACAAACATTCTTAAAAAATCAATAAACTCATTAATTACCAGCATTTGACAGCATCCATCATCGTCGCTCGGCTCATAGCGTCAAGTGTGAGTCGCGGCCAAGCGTGACCCGCGACAAAAGAACAATATACAGCCGCCGTGTCGCATAGACAATCGACGTTGTGACTTGTGACCTGCTTTATACAGGGTCCTTTTAAGAAAGGAAAAAAAAACACTTTATAACGTTAAAATTTCACCAAAAATTTCAGGATTTTATTGGTCTGGAATATGTCATGCAGGTAATATAAGTGTGAAAATTGCTCTCTCGTATACAGCATCAGAATGCCAAACTTAGAAAAATCGATATCTGAATTATGTGTTAAAGCTACGTAGAAACCCAGAAAGAATATAAGCTCCGGATTCGTAGTAAGTAACTCAATAAAACGCAATACAAATCAACAGGAAGCAAGGCAACGCAACGTAAAAAATTGCAATGCAACACAAAGCAAAGCAACTCAACGTTACGCATTGCAATGCCACACAAAGCAAAGCAAAACAACGCAAATCACGACAAATCAGATGCACCATAATGCAACGAAATGCTACACAACAGAATAAAAAATAAAAGATATTAAACATAATATATCGTAGATACCGGATACATTCACAAAACTTAACATATTCTCGAAATTTTTGTATTTTAAAAATTTTACTGTCCAATTTAAAGTCTAATCCATTTTAATATAACATCCTGTATAGACAGAGCAATCTCAACGTCCACCCAATACAATAAGAACAAGGCATGCTCCGTATCGGTCATACATCGGTGGCTGCCTTCATACAATCACATACAAACTCATTCAAACCATACAAACGTTAGACAAAACGTGAAACGAAGTATTGAGTTTCTAGCTTGTTATCTGGGCCACTGGTTAAAGACATAGTAGTGTTAAATTTGATATTTTTGTATGGAACACCACCTACCCAAGTACTAAGATTTCGCTGAATTAGCAGTAAATTAATAAAGTTCTACAGTTTTTGTTCCACTTTGCTAACATGGGCTAATGGCGGTGGAAATTGTGGGAGTAGTAATTGTTTATTTTTGTCTATGTTGAAAATGATAATAAGTAGCCCTCTCTGAGATTAAGGAAAGCCAACTGAGGTAGTATGGCTACACAATGCGAAGAGACGAGGAGTACGTGGTGAAGAGAGCCCTAAACCTGCCGAAGAAGAAGAGAGGCAGAGGCCGCCCTCCATCAACGTGGTGGACCAGCATGGCCAAACTTATAGATAAAGAGGATTTACCGGAGCCGACAACCCTAGACCGAATGGCATGGCGCAGAAAAATTAAGAGAGCCGACCCCACCTAATGTAGGAAAGAGCAAAGACGAAAGAGTTGAAAATGATAATCTTGGCGTAATTATAGTTCAAACTTGACCGTGGGAGAGCCATGCTTCAGCACGAATGGGCCGGCTCGACCGGAGTGATACCACGGCTTCACAGAAAACCGGTGTGAAGCAACGCTTGCGTTGTGTTTCGCCGAGTGAGTGAGGGTACCGGAGGCCCAACTTCTCCCCCCCCCCCAATTCCCTCCATCCGCCCATCCCATTTCGAAGGTCGGCAACGCACTTGCGACTCCTCTGGTGTTGCGGGTGTCTATGGGCGGCGGTAATCACTTACCATCAGGTGATTCGTCTGCTCGTTTGCCCCTATCACATAAAAAAATAACTAAAATAATACCGACCCTTTTCCCCAGTCCCCAATAAGACGGAGTCGGTGGAGTTTGTAAGATTAGTGATCGACCCCATCGCCCAATATTTTGACGTGGCTTGACAACTGTCGTCTAATGATAGTTTATATGATTCGTAAAACAAGTTATGCCATTGGTGTCGATTGCTATCACTAGATGGCAGATGTTAGGCCAAGTAAGAGCCCTTATAGGCGGCTTGAAAACTTGTTACATTGGGGTTAACCACTAGCTCCATGACCTCCACCAATCTGGACTTGGCCCCCGTGTGTGGACTGTAAGGCCTAACCTTCCCGAAGTGTGGAAAGACACCCGTGTCCCGGCAAGGGGGCCTTCTTTCTTTTGAGGGCACATATGGGTATTAATGAGAATTTGTTCTAGATTTCTTGGAGAAACTTTTTTCAGAAACAGTTACTTTGAACAGAAACTCCGATTAACAGTTTCAGTCAATTCCACTAGGCTTCACAACAAAGACGCGATCCGCAACTCATTAAACAACTACTTAAACATCCCAATTTCCCGAAATACTCCAAATTATCCTATTTGGACTAAAATGGGGTTTCTGCAATAATAGAACAGTCCACTGGCCTGGCTGAGTTGTGGCCCCGCATCGCTCCATTAGCGATTATAGCGCGACTTTTATACTTGAAACTGGACAATTTGGCGAGTTATGTTTGCTGGATGTGACTTATCTGTGAGTTAATTTTTTTAACCTACAATTGGTAAGAGAAGGAAAGAGAGGTAGAGGGAGGCCGCGAATAAGTTACATTGATCAAGTGAACGCCAAAGTCAACGTCGTGTCGTACCAGGAAGTCAAGGAGTTGGCGAGGATGGGAAAGAATGGCGATTACTCCACCGACAAGAGCCTGGCTCTTAAGATACAGAACAGAATTGGTAAGTCCTCAAGTCTCACCTGATGGTCTTAACTTTAGACTCTAAAGTTATAATATTTTTACACGACTTCAAAAAATGAGGAGGTTCTCAATTCGATTGTATTTTTTTTGTATGTATATTACGCGATTACTCCGCCAATTATGAATCGATTTTGATGGTTATTTTTTTATTTGGTAGGTAATACTTCAGAGGTGGTTCCATATAAATTTTATCTCAATTGATTAAGCGTTTTTTGAAAAATCAACAAAAACAAATAAACATAGCAAAATTGTAGTTGTTACGATTGAAGTCGGTTTTTTCACGTGTTCAGCGTTGATGATATTGTTTGAAGATAATGAAATGGAGCTTAATATGATTTTCCAATGCAATGGGAAACATTTCCATGCTGGAACACATCAAAATTGTTAATGCTGATGTTTGGCGACATATGAGGTGAAAATTATTGTTTTCGTAAGTAATTTTCGTTTCTTAGTGAATTACCTACAATATCAATTCTTTGGTTAGCAGCTGAAGTATTTGTATGATGATAATGAACATTTTTTAATTAATCAGTAAGTTATAACAGTCTATCCCAATTATTTAATCTTTAACATTTTACATTTTGTTTAAATAAGTAAAAATGTATTTTTGTATCGCAGTTTTGAGATAAAACTTTTATAGTTTCACCGTTTATTTTCATATAAATTTACTTATTGGGCACTCGTTTCTTTATTTCTAAAATACTGAACAGAAAAGTAAACACATCCAGTAGCGCTACATCTCCAACACTGGACACAACTCCTGCCAAATTCTTTGTACTTATTTACGCCGCTTATTATTTATTGCTCCCGTATCGAATACACTCTACACCGAGTTGCCAAAACAGCGAGCGCTATTAGTTTGGCAAAGTGTTCCTTCAAGCTCGTTTTTATACATCTTTGTTTTTCTTTCGATAACTTTTTGAGAAATGGCACATTTTGCTGTGAGCCAATTTTTTGATTTCATTGTTTGTAGTTTTTAAAACTTTTTATTTTATTTTATTTTATTGAAAAAGCTTCATTGGCAAACAAAGCAGGGTACTATATAAATGTTGTTCTTAATTATTTCAAGAAAAAAGAGGTCCATCTCGAAAGTTTAACAAATGTCAAAATCTGAAGCAGACATTAGAAAAATAAATAAAAGGAATACAGGACAGACTATCGACATAGATTCAACAAAAAGTAGCAGTGGGTGACTTGCACCTTATAACTTGTCTTGAATTCAAATCCTGTCTAATGTAACGATAAGTTTTCCGCAACTTACATACATTTTGGATGGTGAAGGAAAACATAGCGAGGAATGTATACGAAGATCGCGTTGCACAAATCCGTAGTAGGATAAATCTAAATACCCTAAACGTGACCAGAGGTAATGTTAATCGATACTTCTGCTTTTATTTTTATTTTATTTTATTTGGGAAAAACAAATTCAAATTCAAAAATAATTTATTTGTGATTATGAGTTTACAAAAAATGGTCTTAAAGCTTAATAAAATGTCCTTTATCATAATCTGTCATTTGACGTACAAATTTACACAATTCTGTTAAATAAAAATTATAAAATAGCTGCACATAAAATATAATGGATGAGTAAATTAACAAATATCAAAACTCTACGACAAAACAGCACAAATACAAACAATGTCAAATAAAATGTTATGTAAGTATTAGAATTAAAAATTGCATTTGGAATAATTTTACATGCATTGCACAAAAACAAATGCATGTAAAATTATTCCAAATAGTATGATAAAAATAAATTAAATGTCAAAATTTAAAAACCATCATTCTTGAACTATTATGCTTAATATACCTACTTCACACTTAAATAATAGAGCCTTTACAGTTTTCCACGATATACAAATAAGGAATGACTACTGAATTGTAATTAGTCACATTGAAATAAATTACAATCAGCATACCTAAAAAAATAAGTGCTATAAGTATTCCTTCTCTGATAGCCAGGTTTAATTGTATCACATGATAAGAAATAAATTCAATAAATAGACTAGATTTCACAATATTTAAATTCAATAAGCAAGTAATAGTAAAATGAAACATTATGAGAAAACCTGCAAATTTGTCTGCTGTTAATGTTTATAATCATTCTAGATGGACGAAAGAATACCAAATGTAGGTATTACTAGTCAACGTGACAGAAGAGGTAAATGGCGACAAGAGAATAATAAAAGCATTTTGCGTCAAACAGTAAATTCCATTAACAAAGACTTTCAATAAAAACAAAGCTAACAGGTGTAAAATTCAATTTGAATCAGAACGCTGTTACGGCCAAATAAACACCGTGGCATAACGTAGCGCATTCAAACACCATGTGTTCCAAATTCCGAACGGTCTGGAATCGGAACCCGGATGATTCCGGATGAATGGTGCCAAAACGTGTGACCGGTGACCATACCATGGATATCGACTGGATAGTAGTGGACAGTGTGAAATTGATTTGTAAATTTGAGTGCATATACGGCTTGAAAACTGTTGGCGCGATTGTAATACAATAATATGGAGAGAAACGACTTTTTGGTAGCATGTAGTATTAAAATAAAATGAGAATAAAGAAGACAAAATTACTATTAAAATATACCTGAAACAGACAATGAAAAATTGTTTAGATAACTAAAATACGAATAAGGAAATATAGAAGAGACAGTTGATGTAGGTATATGAATTGAAAATAATTTGATTCGGAATACCCAAGGAAACTTTAAAATGACGAAAACTTACTTTTACCACAGCACCTCAATTTTTCAAAGCACGTGTTCATCCAGTGACCTAAGCGGAGGGTAATGTTTTCCAAGGGAGTAAGTGTGATGTGAGTTATAGTTCTATTTATTGGTGTATATCCATCCGTTTTATTTATCGTTTTATTTATTTATTTATGACCTGTAGGTAAAAAATATTTAAAAGGGAAGATGCCTGTAGGAAAGATTTTGGAGTAGGAAGTGTTATTAGATTCGATCTGATTCCTATATAGTTAAATTTAAAAAATAGTTATTTTATTTTATGCAGTAATTGCTTCCTTTACCAAAAAATTATCAGATTCCAATTTTTAAACACCGACATCATCGAAAGGACCATTAGCAAACATAATCACAAAATTAATATATCTCACGCCAATATCCTTCGAAACCAAATCAATCCAAGATCACACGTTGTACTTACATAAATAATGAGAACAGCACTAGAATTAGTGTTGTGCTCTGTCGATAAACCGACATCGACGCCGATGCCGACCCCGGGGTTACACAGCGTGTTAACTTTGCATTATTAATGATTCATTTAGTTCACACTAACCGAGCGGCTCTCTCGATCCCTTTGGGTTTTGATTGGTGATGTACTCGTTCATACTTGCATGATATCGATACTTGATAGTATATCGAATTTTACCAAACCAAGACGAATAGTCAGTCTAAAATATCAGCTTGGACTTTTATTATGCTAATTCATAGTTACTATTATTATAGTAATTTTAAACCCCAAACTCATAAAACTGGCTGAATGTCATAATTATTATATTATTATAATATATCGAACAATTTCTATCATCCTATTTAGTAACATCGCTTTATATCCTAAAAGATATTAAGCTATTCTTAGCTCAATCTTAGACTAACTAAAAAGCTAAGTACAACATTATTACAGTCAAGTTTATTTGTATTATTGTATTATTGTCCTATTTCTTAACATCTATAAACGTAAGCAAAACCAATTAAGAACAAAAAATCTAAAGCCAAAGAGGGCCTAAGAAAAGGAATTCGCAGAGCCTAAGAAAAATAAAGCAAATATTGTCTTTATCGATATCGACATAATTGTAAAATTCCCATCACTAAAGATGTTTAGTCAGTGCAATCGGCTATCTGATTAATAGTGCTCACACGAAATGTTTAATCTTTAGCAGCGCCGCTCCTAGCCTTACCACTATCGCTTCATTATGCATCAACTATCGATTGTAGATTTGTTTGTACATCCTCTGAGGAAGTAGGAAACAATTTGTCACATCTCAGTTAGAATTTGAAAGTGATTTAGTATTTAGTCGACTATTATAGGTGAAAAGGGATGTTCTAAGAATAATATCTATACTGATTTGAGAAGTAAAAGATATGTTAAAGTTTAATTGACGATATCAGTGGAAAAATGTAGTCTCGGCCCTATACACTTCATGACACAATAAGCCTGTTTTCTAACCACTATAGATTCATCAAGCAGAAAGAACACATTAAAATAGAGTAAAAAACTCCCTATCTTAATAATAATAATAATAATATCTGGGACAAATCACACACGGTCACCTGGCCCCAAACTAGGATTCCCTGTATCTTGGGAACCAGAGACTGATATACATACACATATACTTTTAAATAGATACATATATAGATAGAATACACCCAGACTCAGAGCAAACAATTCTGCTCATCACAGAAAAGTTTGCTTTGTGTGGGGATCGAACCCACGACTCTCGGATCAGAGGTCAGGATCGTTAACCACTTAGCCACCGAGTCAGTCAGTCTTCTACGAAAACATAACAAAGAAAAAAGTTTTTAATTGATAACCGACAAATAGTTAACATAAAATAAAGTATGTATGTTTATGTTAACAAAAAATAAATTAACATGTTGTGTGCAATGAAGAGTATTTATCTTATCTTATAAAACAGTCAAATGCGCTATCTATTCAAGTACCACAGACTTGTGCACTCCCTCCCCCCCTCCCCCCTCCTCCCCCCTCCCCCCTCCCCCCTCCCCCTTCCCCCCAGCGATGATATAAAACTTCTTTGTCAAGTACCTACTTATTTTTGGAAATGCCTTTTTGACAAGTTACAAATATCGTCACTTTATATCTTAGTAGGTCAACTTTTCAAATAAGCAATACCCTCCCATGACCACTTTTGATTGACGTTATTCAAATAAAGACATACCAAACATAACAATAACAAAATAACGCACCCATTTCTGTGAAAACTGTTTGAAACACCCTATTTATACCTTAAACGTACCAAATAAATATAATTCGGAAACGCAAGATGTATCTCCACAATGCGAAATGACCGTAGAGCGTCACCCTCTTGGCATGGCCGCCATTTTGAAAAGGGCTCGGACATGACAGCTAGGGTTGGCGGTGTTGCCACTCACAAATATTTATTGAACGAATTCCTCGGCTACTTTTTCTTTTTTTGTGTCCAAAGGGACATAATTGATGGTTTTTTAACAGGTCTCTTTCGGTTTGTATGGTATGTCTGAAGCTGGACAGCAATTAAGTTTGCAAGCTTGGGTAAATATTGGTAGAACATTTGTTAGGGTTAAAGGTTTCTAATAAATTATTTTTTGATGTTGTCTGGGACTTTTATTTATATGCTTTAATTGATGTTCCTGAAATTGTAGGGTGCTGAGAGTAACATTACTTATATCTTTGTATAATAACTCTACGTACTTACATATACGATTTTAAGAAAAAGTGTTAAAGCAATGTCCTAGTCCTACTTTATCGTAAATGCTTTGAAATTGTATTATGAAAAAACTTTTAAAGAAAGCTAAAACTACTAATTGTAATTTATAGGAACTATAAAAGGTCACATTACGTGACTAATAATTATCTCTTCAAAATATGCCAAAATGAATCAAAAGCTTTTAACGAGCCAACCCTGTTTAGGCGTCATCAGTAGATGACAATCGTTCAAAAACCGGACGTTTCCAAGCCCGTCTCGGGGCATGACGTCCAATATCCCTTTCAAACTGGAATGACGTACACTATTACTTGAATATTATGACGTCTTATCATAGAAGAGTACCTTCCTATAGAGAAACCTACAGTCAGATGACATTCCAGGGTGGTAACTGTAAAATTGACAGATAATAATGGTACTGTTACTATCACTGGTGAATATCAGAATGTTAGAAGTTAGAATAATGATGATAGAGAATTTGAAGAAAAAGTTCAATTGGAATTAATAAAAGAAGGATATGTACATACAGATATATCTTTAGTGTATCATAAATTTGTTAATCGTTAAAATTAATGGTAAGTAATTAAGGTGTCAGCGAAAGACAGAAAAAAAATGCAAAATTAAGAAGACGGTTGCATTTGTAATAAATAACAGTTACAATAAAATTGAATTCAGTCTACCCAATCATCCACGTAGAATAGTATCAACAAATACTATAGCTAGCATATTGTAAAGATCTAACTGATGGTATAACCTATGAATTGAATGCATCTAATATAACAAGCAAAACAGCAAATACAGAATCAACAAAACTAGCCCAACATTAACATAAAAACATATTCATCCCAATACAGGGGTGTTCGTATGTTTAAGGGTAAGTTTGTGAAAAGGATACATGTATCCGAAAAGCTTTGTCAATGACAAATAGTCCACGCCCGTCCTCGCTGGCATTTTGACAATAAATAAAGGCGATATCAAGGAAACAGTGGATACGTTGGATATGTTGCAGATGATTCGCTGAAAATGGGCTTTTGTGAACTTACTACTTTCAAAAAAAATTGTGAATTCCATTAATGTAATAGTAAACAAAGCAGACAGCCTCAGTATCATGTTTGAGGATTAAGGAATGACAAATAACAGGCCCTCAATGTGTACAAGATTTATTTTTCCTATTAGTTTGGTATACAATAAAAACAAAATCACATTGACCTAAACTTGGAACTTTTGACCTACTTAATTTAAAAAAAAGTTTTTATTGGTTAGTTTAATAGATTCGGTTTATGTAATCGGTCCGGAAATATACAATCGACTGCCCGAATATATTAAAAGTGCAGCTTCCACTGTGATTTTTAAAAATAAATTGAAAGACTGGCTGTTAGATCATTTGTTCTACAGCTACGAAGAGTTTTTCGAAATACCTTGTAATTAGGTTTTTATTTTATTTTATATAATATTATGTACGATTTGTGTACTACGCTACCTTTTTCTTTGTATTGACCTGTAACTATTGTTATTAAATAAATAATTCAATTCAATTCAATTCAATTCAATTCAATTTAAAATACATTTTAACTAGAATTTGTAAAATAATTTGAATCAGGTATTCCAACAAGATATCGAATTCCCACTTTAAGTGGTAAGACATCAAAAATTCCTTAATTCTTGTCAGTTGTAAAGAAAATTGATCAAACATCTTATTTTTAACTTTAGCAACAACAGATACCCTTGCGATTCTGCGGATTTCGTTATAATAAATGACATGCGATGGACATGAGAAGGGTTAGCCCATTACGCATTATGGGATTACTCCGTGAGGCCCTGGAGATTGATAATTGTAGGGTTTTTAGGTTAAAACCAATTGGTAAATGGTCTGAGAAAAATTGGGAACAGGAAGAAAGAAAATTTAAAAAAGTATATTAGAAAAAGCGGCCAAGTGCGAGTCGGACTCACCCATGAAGGGTTCCGTAGCAACAAGTAACATAATATAAAAGTTCTTGTAATTCGTTGTAGGTAAATAGCGGTTTACGATTTATGACGTATTAAAAAAAAACTACTTACTAGATCTCGTTCAAACCAATTTTCGGTGGAAGTTTGCATGGTAATGTACATCATATATATTTTTTTAGTTTTATCATTCTCTTATTTTAGAAGCGACACACATTTCGTCGTATCCTACGAATAAAGCCACGATGGCTGTTGTGGCTTTTTGTTTTTATTGCATAATTAAAATCTGCTACCCATTTTACCTCATATTCAATCAGAAAATCACAGAAAATCGATTCCTATCAACTAGATAATAAACGTTAAAAAAATGCCACTATTGCTTTCTCCTGAAATACCCGCCGAAAACAGCCGCAACAGCCACAGTGGCTACTTTCATTCCTGCGGGGTGGGGCACAAGCGCCACTCAGCCCTTTTTCCGCGGACAGTTTTGAACAGTTTTAGTTCACATCCTCGTAGAAAAAAGACACTATGGCATTTGTGGCTATATTCCACGAATTTTTTTCTTGGTGTCGGTATGAATAATTGGTGGCCTAAAAGCATTTGTGTCTTTATTCTACGAACAAATGTTATTTAGTAAGTTTTTGCGTGTTTTAAAAATTGTATCAATGAAATTATCAGTTTTATTGATTTCCATTTGATTTCCAATTAACGATTCAAACAATTTAATAAAATACAGAAAAATACACATTTTACGACTTTTTTAACAGAGTTGTAAAAGGCCCTTGTGGCGGTTGTGGCTTTTTTCATATTATTTTATACGAGTTCTGAATGGTAGGAAACAAAAATAATAACCTTCGGAAAGTATACACTGCTACCAACTTCTTATAAAATAAGTATTATTTATTAATGTTCCTAAATAATCAGGCACAATATTTTCAATTTTTTTTTCAATATTTTCTAATAATTTACTTTCATGTCTAGGTCGCAGATTCGATTGCCGGCGGGGTCCTACTTTGTAGGACTCGGTTTGGTTAGTAGTATGACATTTTCTGAGCCCGCCTGGATAGCTACCACTATTTTATCTAAGTCTTGCCGCCAAACATTAATGTTATCAGCATTGATGTGTTCCGGCATGAAGATAAGATAGCCAGTTCTCCATTGCGTTGGGGAATCTTGGTAAGCCCGCTTCCATCTTCGGCATCATCATCAATTACCATCAGGTGAGATGATGCCAAGGGCTTACCAATTGGTCGGCAACGCACTTGTGACTCCTCTGGTGTTGCGGTGTCTAAGGGCGGCGGTAATCGCTTACCATCAGGTGATCCGTGTGCTCGTTTGCCACCTATGACATAAAAAAAAGGAAAGGAACTCAGGAATTCTGCTTTGCTCCCCTGCTCCATGTTTTTAAAAATTCATGGTAATTTTGAGCGTTGGCCTACAGTGGATAGACCTACCGCAATGCCGTACTGATATTGAGGGACTTGGTCTTCCTGATTGTAGTTGTACTTTCCATGCATTAAGAGCCTCTTCTCAGTCTTGTCGATTTGAAGAAGATATTACTATATATCATCGGCGTATAAATATGAAGGAAATGATGCTTTTTTTCTGAGCTCTTTTTATTAGTGACTCCAATATTTTTCTTCCTCGGTCCCTCAATGCTGAGGATTGAGACCGCGAACAAGGTCTCTTCATTGGCTGTGGTTGTAGGTGATATGGACTGCCCTCTGAATGTTTCCTCCCACAGGTTTCTACACCTCATCGATCCTTCGGGAAGGTGCTCTACCCCTGACTCGTTTGCCATCCATCTGACCCAGAATTATGTGCTTCTCCAAATTATGCCTAGGAGAACGCATAATATGTCCGAAGAAGTAGAGGTGGCATATTGCTGAGAGCCTCGTTGTGTAGCTCTTAGAGTATGGATTTATTAGTGCTCATGGCGGTCCATGGAATTTGGAGAAGCTTTCTCCAACACCGAGTGCATCGAGTGCATCGGTTAGCGGAAGTAAATTCGCTCGGTCCACAATAATTATCATGGTCTTCGAATGGTTAAGCTTAAGACCGAGATTGGCGCTCTCAACTTCTATTTATTCCAGCAAGAGGGCCAGCCATCTCTATGTCGCTGGATGCAACAATCGTTGTATCATCGGCGTACCTAATGTTAGTGAGTTTAAGGCCTCCCACTGTTACGCCTCCGCCCAGTCCTCAAGCCCTTTCCTCATTATATATTCGCCGTAGTAACTCCATACCAATACTAAATTAAAAGGGCTTTGACTCAACATTGATGGAGCCCTTCTGTGAGTGGGATAGATTTATACGTAGCCTGTATAGCCACTTATTTTTATAAAAGACCTGACAAACTCGTATATGTAAGCGATAATGTACATATTCCTCGGAAATATTTCCTTTTCTGAAAGTCCAGGTACTTCGAAGCACACTATCAAACGCAAAACTACTCCCATGTCTAAGAGGAAAGGCAATTAAGTGGTCCTGTTTTAACCTATGTTCTTCAGAAATCATGGCGATTGTGAAATTGGCCTACAGTTACAGACTTACCACAAACTCGGGTGTCTGGAGAGCGAACATTTCCTGCTAGGTCGACTACAAATATCTGTGACTCGATCGTCTTACTTCATCGTTTGATAGATCACCTTGATACCTCTATAGTTTTATATACTCGTATCGGCTGTATTCGCGAAGTTTACAGTAATCATCATCATCAGGTGAAAGACGTCCACTGCTGGACAAATATTTCCACACGGACCGGTTCTGTGCGGCTCGCATTCAGCGACTTTAAAATCAGGTCTTATTTAAATATTTTCTGTTAAATAGATGTTTTACTTATAGTACTTTAAATATTTAATTATTAACTAAAATGCATGCTTTGTTAATAACTAAACCTAGGTCAACTATAAACCTAAAGTTGCAGTGCCCTAGCTGGGTACCATATACTATAACTTAGTACGTAATATTACCATAAGATCTTTGTACACTGTATATGATGGCAATAAAGTATTTGAATTTGAAATTTGAAAAAATTTGACTTCCCGCAACCTTCACCAGGACGACGGTCCACCGAGTTGGAGACCTGCCTACACTGCGTCTTCCGGTGCACGGTCACCACTCTATTTGCAGTTCCGCGTTGGCAGTAATATCCTAACTTAATTGTTGATTAGAATCCTGAATGAGTTAAATTATGTACATAACATAATATACCTGTAGAGGTGCAGGAATTACAAGAGCACTTATTATGAGCAAATTGTTTTATCACACATAATCGTAAGGAGCCCAATTCACAATGTTTTTATTTATTATTTAAGTTAAAATTCATGTTACCCTTGGTAAAAATATTAATATGTCTATTATTTTCATTTAAAACACTTCTTGTTCTTTTCCATTTCTTAAGATTATTTACAGATGAAAACGATAAAAAGCCCTAAACGCCATTACGACCTGATATATGCCGAAGAAAAAGGGCGTAATGTCGCTTATGTCAATAGAATAACATATTACTCCAGCGAATAAAGAAATAAGCGACATATTTAATAGAAATATTTAATAAAATCGCCTAATTATTATTTAATTACATCCCTAGAATAGTTAAGCAATGTTTTGAATGTTAACACTTCAAAAATGACACTTTCTGTTGAAAATAGAATGTTTAAACCTCCTCCTGAAAAGTTGCCATTTTGCAATTACGCCCTTATTCGTAGGATACGACGATTTTACCACTTTGGAAGTGTCTCTCGCGGAAACTGTTCAGTTGAGAAAAAAATGATATTAGAAACCTCAATATCATTTTTGAAGACCTACCCATAGATACCGCACACGTATGGGTTTGATGAAAAAAAAAATTTGAGTTTCAGTTCTAGGTATGGGGAACCCCCAAAGTTTTATTTTTATTTTTGTGTGAAAATCTTAATGCGGTTCACAGAATACATCTACTTACCAAGTTTCAACAGTATAGTTCTTATAGTTTCGGAAAAAAGTGACTGTGACATACGGACGGACAGACAGACAGACAGACAGACAGACAGACAGACAGACAGACAGACATGACGAATCCATAAGGGTTCCGTTTTTTGCCATTTGGCTACGGAACCCTAAAAATGGATCAAAAAAACTAAGAGATCAACAAGATTCTTTAACATGTATAAGGATAACTAGATTTGATTATTTTGAATGCAAGCGATGACAACGTTATATCTGTGACTAACAAGAAACGTCTATTTTGAGAACCCAATTGTCGCTGAATGGCACTAAACACTAAAAACAGATTGTGTAGTTTTTGTAGTACGTACGTACGTAGTACGCACATTATATAGGGATTAATATCGATATATAATGTGATTTATATCGATATAATGTAAAAATTGTTTGTCAACCTATTTATTGGCATTGGCTATATTTTATAGTTGTACAGTGCAAATTCGCATTTTATTTTTCAAAAAAGGAGTAAGAATATAATATATTGTCATCAATAGGGTATCATGATATTGCAACTACTAAGATACCCCTAGCCCTACAGCACTGTACCCTACAGTACTGTTAGCCCTAGAGTTGAGAGAAAAAAAAAAGTATATTTCAATGTCTATCAAAATTCTGCAGATTCATTAAAATCTTGTACGTTATAACAATTTTCGTTTCCTTTCAACAAACACATAACAAAGCCAGCGCAAACTCTAGCATCAAATCAATAAATCCCCCACTTCAAAACTTTCGAATACCGAACACTCTACCAAACGACGCATCGAAAATTAACAATTCGCTGCCAAATCTCGGAAATTTCCTCCACACATTATTCATATGTGACCCATTAGAGTATGGGGTGTTAATACGGCCTGACTTATTGGTCCCATCTTTCACGGACCCTTGAAGTGGCCCCTTTAATGTAAAATGTCCGCTGAGCTTTTCGGGAACTATGAATTTTGAAATTTGTCTTCTGATTTCTGTCATCCGCGTATAGGAAGGTGTGTTTGAAGAGATAAACGGTTATTCCTAAAGTTAGTAATGATAATACTTTAATACTTCTTATCTGTATTTGAAAAATGTCTTTGAAGTAAATATTAAACCAAAAAGATGAACCCTAGGATAAAAAGAAGATCTTAATTAAGCTTAATTCCTAAACAAACAAAAAGTTAATATTAAGATTTGGGACATACCTCCTTATTTTTAATAGACCCTTTTAAAAACTAAAGTTCAATTTACAAAGCGAGTGCCTAATGAAAAATATCCATGTCTTTGTCCTAACACAAATTTGGTAACAAATCGCTGAAGATATTAAATAAAATTACGTTCTGAGGAATCGCGCAGTACCATTTTGATGTCATAAATTATCGTTACATAGCAACAATCCCCTCGTATGCAAATCACAGGGAGGCGAACGACTGATGTCTTTTGCCACTCAAAGTACGAAGGACCAGAGTCTGTGCGGCGATTTCTCAGCCTTGTGCAACATTCATTGTTTATTTTCCTTTAGTAACTGAACCATCACTCGTTCTACCAGCGCAATGTATGTCAAACTGTTGTTTGTGGTCCAGTGATTGTAGATCAAGTTAAAGTATGTTATTTATGTCCTGTTTTGATATTGTCAAATGTTATGAGAATGTAGGAATACTTTTGAAATGCAGGGTTGGGTATTGTGGTTTCGATTTTGTCTGTACCGTTTGATATGTTGTAAATCTCTTTTGGTATATATTATTCTAACATTAAAGCACAAATAAGATTATACACAATATTATCTTTTTGGTTTTAAGAATTAAATTTGAGAAATAGTTCCAGTTTTGAGAATTAACAGAATTTAGTCAAACGATAGTAAATAATAACAATTTTTTGTCAACACTTTTGGAATTAACTTTTCACTTTGTTAATACTTCCCGAAACGTTAACTTTCAGTACTTACTACTAAGTACCTAGTTGGAAAAATTTAAAATAAAATATTTAGGTAATCTAAATTTATATAGTGTGTACAAGTCCCGCGTGGTAGAGACTTTGTACTAGGTAAAAAAAAATTACGATTTAAAATCATGTGTAAAGCATCTACTTCAATAAAAAACATTTTGAATTTGACTTTGATATATTTTTGGCACTCAAAAACATAATTTGCTTTGGATATAGAGTTTTGTACGAGATTGGTTGGATGCATTGGATATTTTGCATTTGACACAGGTTTTCGGTTGTATGACTTAAACAGACGAGGACGAAGACTTAATAGATAGAAATAATATTACTTAAATATGCTGTAATGATAGTATGAGGTGAGAAAATACCAAGGACTTACCAATTGCGGATAAAAATCATTCATTACAATTCACATCCGCGTATCAAGTCTCATTAAAATGTCTAATAACTAGTTTTTAGTTATAAGTTAAAGTTTGCTTTTAACTAATCTTTCCCATTCCACAACTACAGACATAATATACGTATATCAAACATGACAATCCTACCTACCAATTACAATTCATTTTTCTTAAGCAAATCCCCAGCTAGAAGGGTTGGTAATCGGGTCCCGTGATAAATGATCGTCTGTGACAGTAGACGGACTTAAGGTCCATCCGAGCCGGATAACCGGGTCACCGCAGTACGCGATACAGGTTGGAAGGACCAGATAGGGCACGATTGATGAATTCCTCGCTCCTCCGTCCACGTTGACAACCGTCCAGAACACTATTCATCATTGCCTTATTTTCGTGAATGTTGACGACATATTTTGAGTTATTCTCGTCTTTGGGCCTTGTTTTGTTTTGAATGATAGTTTTGGACTGGAGTTGACAGAACTGTTAATATCAGCATTAAAGTTAGTATAATATTTAGTTCACAAAATGCTTATAGGTATATACATACATATACTTATTTAAATGAGTCCCGAAAACTGTATTGTAGTTTGAAAAATGTTAAGTGGAACCCAGTACCCACCCTCTTCACCATCTAAAAATCATGAATAATATTTCAAATAAATGAATAAAAATTAATTAAATTTTCTTTTTTGCACGTTCGTGTGCACGTTAAATGACACTACCACAATCAATTAAATAAACTAAAAAACCTAATCATTTACGTTATAAAAATTATTTTAAAAAGTAACTGTAACTAAAAATAAATAAATGGTAAATTATTAATACCAAGTACCAACAAACCAAACACACAGAAAAACCTTATTCAAACCAAAGTTACACGGAATAATACAGCGGGCAAAATCAAAGAAGATAAAGTGAAATTCGCTTATGCTAACAATAACAACCCCAAAATCTTGGAAGACTTGTAAGAAAGACAAACCAGCGAATTCAGTGTAAGTGTGAAATCAAGTGTTATAATTGGGCCAAATATTGGCGCGGGGTACCGAACAAAGAAAACACGAGTTAGGGGGAATTGTCTTAGGAAAATTGGGGGCGGTAAAATGACGCTAATTTAAAGCCCGGCCAGAAAAATACAATAACAACCTTAAAAATATGTCTATTAAAACATTTTTATTTCTTAAATAGGCAATATTTTTTTACTTAAACAAGTTAAATATGAAATAATTGGTTAGTTTTGTAAAATTTGCATCCAGGCAGGTGTATTAAGTAGCTAACTATAGTAAAATAACTCACCAACAAATTCTTCACTCTGTTTTGCACAGAATCTGGATTAACCGTTTTATTTTCATTTTTAACTCAATTGGTAAGCCCTTGGCGTCATTTCACCTGATGGTAAGTGATAATGATGCCGAAGATGGAAGCGGGCTTACCAAGATGGCATAAAAAGTAAATAACTTTAATGGCGCCCATCATGGGACCAGCATAAGCTCTCATATTTGTATGTACCTATATATCAGATATGTTTATAACAAAATAATACTGATAAACACTGAGAGAATTAGTTTTTTATTTTATTATAATCACAAAAAAGGTATAAAATAAGTTGGCGCCCAACATGTGACTGACACTCACACTACTTCAAAGATGTAAAGCTACATTTTAGGATCCCAAAACAATAGATCTCGGAACCCTATATTTGCCAGGTTCGATGTTTTACAGATTTACCGTGTTTCCACAAGACTTTACCACTTCTCCCCATTGTTTAATCATTTGGAATTCCAACATGTGTATACTTGGATCATTCAACGTTTTTACTGACAGCTTAAGGTTTTGACAGGAAATATCTTAAACAGGCATTTATTACCTTCTGATAAATTTAAAAGCGCGATTAGATTTAAAGTAGGTATTTTTTTGTGTAATACCGTTACCGAGGTAACCGAAGTTCATCTACCTATGTATATTATAATGTATGATGTAGAAATATGTATAAATTGAAACCAAAAAAATATATCAATATGCTTTATCCGACCCCTTTTCTCATACCACATCATTTGTCAGACTTTCAATATCGGTCCGACTGTTCTTACTTCATATCCATACATCTCCATACAAACTGTACTCGGCAGAAATATTCCAATATTATGATTTATGACATAATACCAAATCGCATACGGCTTTCCTTAATCGCCAGGTTACTAAAACCTCTGAAGATGTACTGCCAAGTATAAAGAAACAGATCAAAATATACTGGATGATATGGTTGGTATCAGAAAAATTCTTTCTTCCCCTAAAGGTATGCAAATATATCGCCAAAGATATGCTATTGTGACGTAGTTTTTGTTTAAATAAATCTTCTATAGAGTTAATATACTAGAGTGCCGTAGGCGAAGGATTTTGGGAATATGTAATACAGTGATTTATTGAGGAATGGAACGTGAGGCGCTCAGAGCTTGGTTTCGAGTTCATGCTTATAAATGACAGTGACGATTTCAGAATAGCCAAGTTGAAAAACATCGAAGCCAGCGTTAACGTACAGATCCAGAATTTTCTCATGAATAAGAATTTAAAACATGGATATAACTTAGTTTATACAAACTCTGTGAGATTTTGAAGAGGATACTTGGTTATTGAGAAGATTTTGTATTCAACTATCAATACAGTTCAAACATTTGAAAAGTTAATTCAAAAATATGTACATTCATAAAATGAAAACATACCTAGGTAAATCTTTACAATATACTTTGTATACTTGAGACCTCACCGTTGATTTTGCCACAAAGACGATGAGAAGAAACTTTCTCCTGTACTTACATACTTTGTCGCCACACAAATCGTAGGTACTTCCTCGTTGGCACCGATCACACACACGAACAGCAAAACACGTATATCACCCGCATAACCTGTTATTTATTAGGTGAGAAATTCCTTTATAAATCATCACCTCGCGTCTGCACTCCCCATAATATAAGGGTTAGTATTTCGCAGCAGCGAGGCAATATTTCGTTACGTTTGGAAGTATCGATCAATGTTGGAGCATTGTTTCTTTGAAAAATAATGCACTTAATTATGTTAGATATATAAACTGCATAAAAATGATGGAAAATGGTCAAGTCTTTAAAAGAATATTCTTCTTCTTATCGTGTGGCACATTTAACCGTTCTATCCACAAGGTATAGACGGCGGTTGCCTAGTGTTGCACTTAGCATCACCCGCGGTCACGTGTAGGGCATTTCGATTTACACCTACGGACGTGTGCAACGCGACCATCATACACATCTAGAAATCAGATGTGCAGGTTTCCTCACGATGTTTTCCTTCACCGTTAAAGCAGTCGGTATGAAAATGCACGTAAGTTTCGAAAAACTCATTGGTACACTGGCCAGGATTTGAACCCATGACCTCTGGTTAGGAGGTCGAAGTCAATACCGCTTAGCCACCGACGCTTTTCTTAAAAGAATATGATTTGTGTCCTATGGCATTTTGTAGATCAAGACGAATTTAAAATTCATCCAGCCAATTTGGCCACAGGCGGTAATAAAGAAATGGACATTAATACACACGTTAAAATTTACCCTCTGTTGGAGAAAGTAAGCAAATAATAATATCTTATAGTTGCTATAGAACTTTATTTACTTATCTATCTATAGAATGATAACTGGTACCACTATAGACTCATTTTTGTAAAAATAATATCGGATTTGGAGCGCAGTGGGTAGAATAAACTTACTAATTTTGTAAAAATCCTGACTGTGTAAAACATATCTTAATCTTTCTTATGACAATCAAAATCTGTCAAACAGTATCATCATGATACTGTTTACTTGATACCTGATACTGTCAAACAGTATCAGGTTCGGCAAATGAAGTGGTAAGAAATCGCTTCGAGGCAGTTAAAGAATGTTTTCTCACTACCCCAGAAATACAAGCATCTCTTTTAAGTAAATACTAATTCGGTTTAAACCTAAAGATATCATAAAAGCGTAACTATATTATAATCTTTGAAATAAGATAGACAGTGGCGTAGCAAGGTGTAATCTAGGCGTGGGCGAAATCGCACAGCGAGGCCCCCTATCTTTTAGAAATTTTTACATTTACAAGTTTGGTGAATTAGATCCTTTTAACAACTCGAAGATCCATTTTAAGTCGCTAATTAGTAATAAACTTACAAACTGATATTGTCTGTAATCCGTAAATGCATACTCATATTAATGTTACCCGTCCACTTATCTATATATTAACTTTCTTCTGCTCTTGCTCAAATATGCATGCACATCCACACACACATATCATATATACACACACTTTCTCCGACTCACACACACACACACACACTCACACATACACACACACACACACTCACACACACACACACACACACATACACACACACACACACACACACATAGATCTCATGGTTGGATTATTTCAATTTAAGTTTTTAAGATTTTTAGTTTTATTTACTTTATATACTAATTAAATTAAGTACTGTCTTTTTTACCTATTTGTGGAAATCTGCAAAGGCTTTTTTTGCTAAATTATGTCTTCATCAACTATGTGTAACACTATAGAAGCTGTTGATTTCCCAAAGAAAATAAAATAAAATAAAATAAATAAAATACATAGGTATGATAAGATGGTCAGTCATTTCACGGTATTCTTTCCAGTGCTAAAAAAACTGAAATGTGTGTCGAATAATTTTATGGGTATCATTTAAACGGTTAGCAAAATATTCGTAATTTTGTGAGCAAAAAAATATATTCGGTCAGACAAAATAACTCGTTGGTCAGCAACTTATGGCCAGCAAACGTTTAATATTCGATCAGCAGTTAATGTCATACTGGACTACTCGAATTTTTTTTGGACAACCAATTACATATTTTGGCTGCATTGGGTGAACCACATTTGATCAAATGGTAAGCACTCAGGCTGTTAGCAGAAATTCATTAAATAAATAAACTTTACTTGTCAAGCACAAAATGGGCGCAACTATATATTTTTTTCAATGCCTAAGATTTGCACCCGAAGCAGTGATTATTACTACCTTTGTTTGAGTAAGTATAGTAAGGTTATAATGGCTTGAACGTATAAAAATATAAAACGTAAAAAATAAACGTATAAAAACGAGTGGCTTGCGTGGTCGCCACGATCATGTAGGTTAACTGACTACAGACACAGTAATTTAACTGAGAATAAACAGCAGCTCGGGAAGGAATCTGTGGGAATGCATTGGAAAATATTAATCATTTTACAAAAATAATGGCTCGTTCCACAAATTTCTATTCTAATTCTTTCACTATCCGTTCTATCCGACTGTGGATCTCTCTTACTGAATCTATTCGCTGTTCTCCTTCTCTCAATATCTACAAGTCGCAAGTGAAAGCGCATTTTTTAACTCTCTAGTTATTTACATATTTGGTTGTACATATTTGGTTACATTCTGGTATATGTTATATATACAGGGAATAACAGAAAGGTGGGATAATACTTTAAGGTAGGGTTTTACCCATCAAACTGAACAACTTTTGTTCGACAACTTTGTTCAAATCGCAATTTTTTTTTTGGACTTTTCATAAAAATCGATCAGCTGGCGAACCAAGTTTATATGAAAAGTCCGAAAATTTCTTTGCGATTTCGACAAAGTTGTAGAACAAAAGTTGTTCAGTTTGATGGGTAAAAGCCCACCTTGAAGTATTATCCCACCTTTCTGTTACACCCTGTATAATGCATGTATTTATGTATGTATGTATTTATGTAGTAATAAGTATATATTAGTAGTTTCTTAAGTTCAGTATTTAGTTTTCATTGTTATTCTATGTTTTCTTTTTTTACTGCGCACCACCCCTCAAATAGGTTATTATGCGATTTATGAGCGGATTATGACAAATTATGAGCGGATTTTTTCAATATTTTTTCTGTATTCTATACTTGATTCTGAGTAACCTCTTAAAATTTAGAACACACTTTTGTTAACATCCTGTATTGCTAAAGCAGAGAGATGCTATTCCTCAAATAGTTTTTAATATTTTTTAATGCTCAGGTCAGCACTAAGAGGGGCCTCGCGCGGAGCCAATTATACTTTAAAAACATTCCCACTTATTAGCTCGCAGTCGAAGAAACAACTGGATTTCTGCGGTTTATCGGTAGTTTTGGTTGAATAAATTTTATGTTGTTACAGTATTTTTTTAGCTATGCTTACTTAACTATATTTATACTCAAGGGGGCCTTGCGCGTGATCTAATTTGATGTAAAAATATTAAACCTTAAGGTTAAACGTCTATCACCCTATTTCATACAAAACCTGGCTCAAAACTACACAAATATACAATTAAAGTTATAGTCAAATTAACGCCATCCAATAGATTTTTTCAACCAGGGGCCACTAACGTTTAACCTTAAGGTAAGTCAGCAGTCAGCACCCTAGTAGTGGGCCTCGAGCGAGACCCCGCTATGATAGCCATCGCGGTTTTATTCATAGTTATCACAGTTACTTTTTAGCTATACTTAATACTCATAGGGGCCTCGCGCGACGCTATTTGTAATGTAAAAATATTATCCCTTTATAAATAAAATGGAACGATTGGATTTCAAATGTATTTATGGTTATTACTTGATTGTATACAGTTTTGCCATTTTTATTTTTTAGCCATACTCACATAAAGCACTGAAGGGGGCCTCGCGTGCGGCCTGTTTAATTACAAGATTTTATATAATAATGTGACCCCCTTACGTTAACATTTTAGGTAGGGGGCCTCGCGCGAGGCCCCCTTGAGCGCGAGGCCGTGGGCGAGGGCCCACTTCGCCCACGCCTTGCTACGCTACTGAAGATAGAAATAAAGATACGACCACAAGACAACAGCTTTTTCAACACCGATTGAAACTCAATACAAAACTTAACAATGATAAAACATCACAATCGTACACAAAACATACAAGCGGTTACCCCCCTAGGAGACAGGGGGTGCGCTCTAAGAATAAATGCCCTACATAAAGCGGGAGTGCTAGAAAATGTACGTGAGCGTTCTTAGCACCCCGTATGAGAGGGATTTGTTTAGAGCTGATAGGAGCACCATTCTGTGCCTCGATATTTAGTAGTTTATTTATTCGTTTTCATCAATTTTCAGTTTCTAACTATTTGATTCAGCGATCTGGTGATAGACACACAATAGGGTCAAAGAAAGTAAATTATAGAAAAGCATAATATTGTTGCTTCTGTCAACGCAGTAAATATTCTAAAGGAACTTTAGATACCTAAACAGCCCAGCAGACTAAAGGAGTAAATTAGATTACCAAAAAAAAAAATTATTTGAAAGCTTCCAAATTTTATACACCAACTGTTTTTTTAAAGTTTTTTTATCATTGAAATCATCTTTTTCCTTCGTCTACCAATCTTCCGATATGAGAAACTTTATTACGCTTAGCTAAGTCCTTGATAACTTAATCTTTTAAATTTATCTCTGCTATTTCAGCCTGCATTACATCTAGTTAGGATATTTTTGGATTTTCGTAGGACCCCTGGACTAGTTAACAATCTGATTCTGGTGTAATTTATAATTTATCATCTATCAACCAACAATCATAAGTCACATCATTATGTTTAACCCTTATTTTTTAATCAGGTGTCAAGAACAGCTCCATATAAACCACGAACAAAGTCGTTACGGCGCTGCTGCCTCCACACCCGTACGGTATCGCATTATATCATTTATAAACAAAATGTGCTAAAATAAATCGCGACGCTTCAAGCCTCAGATACGTGGTTTTAATGTTCAACACACTCGAGCCTATTTCCGAAGTGCGTTGATAAATAAGAAGCGGGAGAGGGTTAAAGGTCTTAGAAGATTTGATTAGAAATGTGGAATTATTTTGAACTGAATAAAAGCAATTCTGTGAAATTTCTGAACCGTGTAATGCAGCTGAAAACTGTATTGTTGGAATGAATGATTATATAGATGATTGAAATGAGTATTTTGGAAGTCAAGATGGGACAGTGTACTTAAGGCTTTGATGATCAAATCAGATCAAGCCGATCTGATTTGATATGTATGGAATTGATTTGTATGGAAGTCCAACTTTTTTGCTAATTCATCGAAATTATTCGCAAAATAAAATAAAATTCTATTATTCGCAAAATTTTAAAAATTCGTGGCAGTGGGCAGGGCACATAGCTCGTAGAACAGATGGCCGTTGGGGCAGTAAAGTTCTCGAGTGGCGACCGCAGACCGGAAGACGCAGTGTGGGCAGGCCTCCGACTTGGTGGACCGACGACCTGGTGAAGGTTGCGGGAAGCCGCTGGATGCGAGCCACACAGGACCGGTCAGTGTGGAAATCCTTGGGGGAGGCCTTTGTCCAGCAGTGGACGTCTTTCGGCTGATAGATAGATAGATAGATTCGCAAAATCGATTGAGTATTTATGAGAAAAAAGAAACTAGTAAAATTACAGTTGTAACGATTGGAGTCGGTGGTTTTTAATATGTTTATCTTTGTGAATTGTAACACCTTTATTAAAAAAATATTTTATTTTACATTCTTTATAACGACTCTTTGTTAATTATGAAATCTAATTCACGATACGAACTCGAACATTCAATAAAGAGTCGAAATTGAATTGAAATCATACGGGAGCAAATTACGAAATTTAGGGTGGCCCTAAAACAATTGACAATGTTCGCTGAGGGGTCAGAGGGTCCTGTATTCGCTACAATGCTTCTGAAACTGCTGGCCAGATTCGCTGGCGAGTGCTCCGATGCAATCGATGATTTCTTGTGGATAAGACTTGGTATTTAAAGTGTACTCGTAAATATATCTCTTTTGGAAACTTGAACGGGGACTCCTTCTTATAATACTGAGCAACTTTTCCAAAGGAACCCAAACTGAAGTCTTAAGAATATTTTTGGAATCTTTATAAAAATCAGTTAGCTAATCGGCTATTTTGTATGGAAAGTTATTTGTTTTTGAGAATGGTGAAGAATTTTTCAGTATAATGAGTTGAAACCGACGTTAAAGTTTCCAGGAGAGGTATTTACAATTTTTATTTTCAAAATTTACTAACTCAGCATTGCTTTTTAGTGTTTTAGATGTCACTGGAATAGTTAGTTCTCAATAGATGGTTTTTAAGGAATATCAGAAATCCAAGAAAAGAAGCAAAAGATTTGATACCAAAGACTAAGTCTTTTGACTACTGTAGGTAACCGAACTTTATCTTTAAATAGCAAAATAGTTACATTTCTAAATTGTATATGTTTTCAAATACTAACTAAAATTTACGAACTAAAATTGTCATGAAGCTTAGCCTTACCCTTATGTTTCTTTCGCAATATTCAAAACACCACTGTTATTACAGAGCCGGATCTACATTTGCTATTGAATATCGTACAAAGCTCTCTAATTGTTCGTGCCTACCTAAATCTGCAGTCCAGCCCTGCCTTTCGACATTCAGTCCTAAATACTACCCTGGGAGCACTTCGATAACTGGGTTGAATTCTGATCTCTTTGAAGTTTGAGCTAGCGATGTCTAACGTTGTCTAGCTTAGGGCTAAATTGGTCTAGATTTTGGGATTTGAACAGATCAAATCAAATTAAAAAATATTTATTTGAACTAGGTAGCACTATAATCTTATTGAAAGTATTTTTTTCTACCTAATACGAAGCTCCCACTTCTAGGAAATCGTATACCCGTCGTTTCGGGAAGTATTTCTGGAGAGAAAAAAAACATCGGGCCCAAAGAAACTCCCTTCAGTCCAATGAAATCCGGATGAAATACATTATTTGATACTACGTATTTTAGGTTCTGAATCTTTTTCTGTCTACTAGTAATTGAGCCATATATTACGCAGGAAGACCACTAGATGCATGTTGTTCAGAACAGTGCTAAGTTAAAGGCTTGGGGAGAATTGTAAACATTATCGTTATTAGTTTGTGTATTGCTTAACTACATCTGGGGCTCTGACCATAAGGAATGATTATTATGTTTTTATTATTATGTTGGCAGAAGACATCTATCTATCTCTTTTAGTTTTGTGTCAACACTTACAAGAATTCTGCTAATATCATTTCAGACATGGGAGTGATACTAGCTCAGAGTCAAAAATCATGACATCGGCTGGTCTTTATCTTGAGTCAATCGCTCTGAAAAGCACTATTTCTACTTGAATTTTACTTTATAATGTTTTTACCAGTATACAATTTTAAATGCATGTTATTTTACAGTGTTACATTAATTTTTATTCTTTACAATATTTATTCAAGTATATATACAACAAGATGATTTTTATTTACCTTTATTTTTACAAAGTTTTTAATGTTTCAAATTTTAATTTTATTGACAATGAAATTGTATTTTTTCCTAAAAATATTTAATGTACTAATAATTTTTAAATGAATGAATTGGAGCGAGCTTGGTTGTAAACTGTTATTGTTCCAGTGTATGTAATAAATGAATAAATGAATACTTCTGCAGATGTTTGGTTTTAAACAGAAGTTTTTGAAATATGGACGTTGTCCCACAGCCTGCTTCCATCTTCAGCATCATCATTACTTACCATCAGATGAGAAGATGCCCAGATGGCAGTTGTGAATAAAAAAAAGTTAAACTGACAACTATCTCTAGGTACCTAGTTAGAGAAGTGAGTGGTATGAAAAATACAATACATATATACTTTTCCGTTTTGAGGTGCAAAATAAACATTTTAGACGCTACTCGTACTTTCGGTATCTTAAAAAAGCGTCAGTCTCGTTATAGAATTTCGAAAATCAATTTACGAATTTTAGAATTCAAATATTTTCGCCGCATATCGCTTTCAATGGCTATATAACGACAATAGTATTTTTCTTATTACGATAATTTTGCAATGTTGTACCTTTTTTATCACATCTATGACTAATATCATCAAAACAAAACAATAGAATTTCCAAGTGTCTTAACCAAATCCCTCAAACTCAGAATCTAACGTTTACACTGAGTGGTAGTTTAACCTGGCTCATTACGAAGTTGTATCGGTGTTACATCAAAGGGCGGATAGGTAACTTCTAGTGCAACGGAGTGTAGTCGATGCCACGTATTGCCGCTCCTTTGTGGCGAACTACGGAATACACCTCCGGGCTTTTGTTGAGCTAGGAATGTTTAGAACTGCCATGATTGCCATTGCAAATAGGTGAAAATACAAATTAGTTCAAATAGAAAGAAGCTAATGGGGGCATAAAATCTATTTGTTTGTTACCCTCAATTAATAAGATGGTAAGTGACGATGATGCCGCAGATGGAAGCAAGAAAACGACCACGAACCAAACCGATTTCTACAAAGTTGGATTCCGCCGGGAATCGAACCGCGACCTCCTGATATGAATTAACTGAAAAAAGAAAAATACTAAGTGACCACCAGGCCACAACTATCCCTTGAGTTAAGCATAGCATGGGTAATAGGGTAGATGAATGCATTAAAATACATTTAAATTGTTTACTTAATTGGCCTCCAAATAATCTTTCGAAAAATTTTTTTTTATATAAAATTTTAATTAATCAAATCAATGAATAAGTCCATCAATGATGCTGAAAACGATGACTTCATAGTTTCAGTAGTAATATTTAAGAAAATAGTGTTGTTTTTGTCACATGATAAAATGACACCATAAAATAGAATACATCTAACATGTCAAGAAATATTATAGTATTGACCATGCTCAGCAGTAACTTACTATATACTAATATGATGTTGTAAAATAAATCTAAGTCCTTGAAATTAATCACGAATTATATTTAAAGTTTAAAATTCAGGAATTTATAATATTTGAATAATCCAAATTTCGCAGTAATATTACTTTTGCTAAAGCAATAATATTTTAAATTTAACTTAATATACCTTATTTAAAATCACCTGATAAACTGATCGATCGAGATTAATCCATCAAGTTTTTTAAACTTATATAAGGTTTTTTTAATCCTGACTGATAAGCCTTTCGCATGTCACACCTGATGGCAAGTAACGAGTGATGCCGAAAGATGAAAATGGTGATAAAGATACAGTAAAAAGGACATCCATAACATATACCTGAAAATATGTCCCTCAAGAAATTCCTATCTAAACATTCGTAGTGCTATGGTCGTTTGATCCTACTATCATGGCAAGTGATGTGTGGCTCACTTCTTTGTCGGACGATGGTCGATAGTTAACTTTAGCAGAACTCTGTGATCATGTTATCATAGGCGCACAAAGTTTTATCTT
Source organism: Coleophora deauratella (assembly GCA_958295455.1). Lineage (NCBI taxonomy): Eukaryota > Metazoa > Arthropoda > Insecta > Lepidoptera > Coleophoridae > Coleophora > Coleophora deauratella. The sequence goes on along the minus strand of OY282409.1, from coordinate 1,522,469 downwards.
TAGAAGGGAAAGTGAATATCTAGCTAGTTAGCACAATTTTATAGAACATAAATTCAGAGACAAAAAATTGTTATAACATTTGTAAGAGAAACAAACTTATTAAACTACATATAAGTAAAAATCACTGTTTGCGATCAAGACGAATATAATGTACTCGTAGTTACCTATTGTAAAAATCTCAAATCTCTCAAACTGTTTTGGCTATAGATAGAAGTTCGATGACTTATACAGAATTCTGAAAATAAAATCTGCAAACACTTGTGATTTATCAAAGATTGGTTGGAAGAGATCGTTGTGTCTCCTATAGTTTTTTCAACTATTTTAGAAAAAAAACCGGTCAAGTTCGAGTCGACTCGCGCATCGTGGATTCCGTACAAGTACACTTGGGATTGAGTCACAATATTATTATCAATATAGTCATATTAAATACTACTACGATTTTTACTATCAAATTGTAAAGGATTTAATACGATTAAATTGATTTGATTTATTTACCTCCTGATTTAAGAAATAATAAATATTTGAAGATTGGTCAACGCAAGCAGCACCTAATGTCAAAATCACGTTTAAAAATTGGTGCATGACTTTCCTGTCCAGCATATTTGCAGCCAAATCTCCTCCGCCGAGCATACCAAAGTTACCTCAATAAAATACCTCTGAAGATAACTCCATGCACAGTTACCAGAAGCAAGTTTGGTAAAGGAATAGTTGGCGTGTTAAGGCGAACATTTGACAAGACTGGCTAGCTGGCCTGACCTCCCATATTTGGGATTTGCAAGTCCCACGTGTGTCCTCGTAGGAAATTGTTACTGTAACGGGTGTGATGACACGGATACTGTGATTATGTAGATAGTAAATATGACGATTTAAAAGTATGTGTAAAGCATCTACTTAAATAAAAAAGATTTTTGATTTTTGATTTTTTTTTCTTGATTTTGATTAGTAGGTAATTTTAAAGTGAAAATAAATATAAAAGTAATATCGGAAGATACGTACGGTGAGGTTGAAGATGACAAAATAAGAATAAAGATTTTTTGATGACAAAATATAACACTTAACTTAATACAGGGTCCTTATGCAATACCTGAAAAAATATTAACCACGGCTTCTACTCATGAAACTGAACAACTTTCCCCAAGAAACCTATATTCAATTCGCAAAAAAATTGTGGACTTCCCGTACTAATCAATCAACCGATCCTACAATTTTTTTGTGAATTGAGTATAGGTTCCTTGGGGAAAGTTGTTCAGTTTCATGAGTAGAACCTACTGTTAAAATTTTTTCAGGTATTTTAGAAGGACGACTAAAATTATTAAATAATATTTATTACTTTAATTACCTAAATAAAATTAAAAATATACTAAGAATTTATACTATAATAGAAAGAAGTAATAAATAACAACACAAGAAGAAAAAAATACTGCAGATTTAACTGCATCTATCTATTAAATAGCTTTTTTATTTTTAATGACAAACGTGACTTCTGCTTACTGTCAAATAAGACGACAAAATAAAATGCCTGTACCAGTTTTAATTTCTAGAACAACTACAAAAAAACACGAATAAAAACAATCGATACCTATAAATAATATAAAAGTAATACCTTACACCAGCTTACAAAAGTAACAAGATTTATAACAAGAGTTAAAACGTAACCTTTAGTTAACCGATTCTTAACGGCCATAAGACTATAACCGAGACATCTATTATTACCAGTATTACAGCCACCTGTGAAGAATCATACTTATTCACAATAAGTATAGTTCAGAGATCCATAACATCATCGATTGGCTATGGAGATCGATGGAACTCATTTGATAATCATGCGAAATGAATGGAGTATAAGTAGGTCTTTTGAAGAGATTACAATGTATCAATTTTACGGTTTATAGTTTTGAAATTATGGCGAAAGTTATCTCAAGATAAGTTTCAATAAAGAGAGTCTTTCTTTTCTGCTAACGCACTGCAATTAAGAGAATAGCGATGAAAATAAAAGCGTAATAACCTAACCATATCAAAAACCGACTGCATAAAAAATATGGATTCTGTGTCAATCTGGGAATCAAGACGAATCTAAAGATACCTCTCAAGCTAAAATCCATCAAGCCATTTAGGATATAGAGCGTGACAAAGAAATAGACATACATATGCACATATACTCGAAAAACATAACCCTCCTTCTGGCGCAGTCGAGTAAAAAGTGAAACTATGATAATTATGAAACTCTCTCTTCTTAGAGTAAGCACATTTTCTTAATTCTAGCGGAAGAGTTGCCATTTCTCTAGTAAGCAGAGAATCTAGAAGTGACAGAAATATCACCAAATAAGTTACCACTTCTTGACGTAATCCTTCAGATGACAACCCTTACTTGACAAAGTACAGTCGATAACAAAACTACAAAACTTAACCCGAGGGTCAGTCAAGGTCAAGCTAAGGGTAGTTCACGTCGAAGGGATAATAATTTATGGGTTTAAACCCATGTTAGGACAATGTGTTGAAAGCCGAAGGAATTTATTAGTTTAATTAATGATTCAAGTGGAGTTCGTAAAGAGGTGTTTGATAGTGGTGACGATAGAATGGGTACGGAAATAGAAGTATGTGCAATAATATTGTCAGTGGGTAAGGTGTTTGATGCAACAAATTTAAACCTCTCGAAGATGATTTACATAATATTCATTAAGTTTCCCTTGTTTTAAGCGAAACAAAAAATATATTTACCAGCCAGAACATGTTATCTATCATAGAAAAAGATTGGATTTCCTAACCAGAAGTCGTAACCAGAGGTCGTGGTTTCAAATCAAGGCCAGTGCACCAATGAATTAATCGAAACTTACGTGCATTTTCATACCAACTGCTTTAACGGTGAAGGAAAAACATTCTGAGGAAACCTGCGCATCTGATTTCTAGATGTGTATGATGGTCGTGTTGCACACGTCCGTAGGTGTAAATCTCAATGCCTTACACGTGACCGCGGGCGATGCTAAGTGCAGCACTAGGGAATCGCCGTCTATACCTTGTGGATAGAATGGTTAATTGTGCCACACGAGGAGAAGAATAAAATTAGATTTTTTAACGCAGTGGGTTTTCTTTACCGAAAAAGAACAAACAATTCAGCTTCAATAACCAGATGACAACCAAACCAAACATACGTAATCACCCTTTCATGACACAAAAAATCAATCCCTTTAAAAACACGACAAAAACATCACAGTCACTGAAAAATCATTAACACACCCCCGGGAAATAATGATGAGGTAAAAATGCAAAATCCCGAGTCCCGGAGTCCCGTAATCCTACTACGGGGCACTCACCTGCTATTCCTGCTACCTATCAATAACACCGATATTCCTGAACGGGACTGTCCCGAGCGTTGGAATCACGGGAAGCTGAAAAACGATAAGTCCTTATAGGGTTGTCGAAGACTGAGATTTTTTAAAGAGTTATTTTGGTAAAATAATAATTATAAGTATGAATGTGAATGGATTACTTGAAAGAGGAAGGTCAATGAGGAGGTGACTGGATTGTGAATGATATGAGTATGAAAGGTGTGAGCACTGGAATGACAGAAGAGATGAATGGAAGAAGAACACATGTTACGCTGATCCCTAATGTTTGGAAATACCAAAGACTGATGACGATGACTTTGGTATAATATTTTTATTGGCGTTCGGCTGCATAGAGCACTGATAGTGGTAGACTAGTTACGACTGGTAATATTACCCATCGACAGAAACAAAGACAACTGCACGTTACAAAGTTGCTAATCTTAAAAGGACTTTGTCCAAAAGTTGACTGGCAGTCATAATAACGAAGAAGATTACAAAACATGATTTATTTGATTAAAAACACTTTCCAACATTTAGGTAGGCATTAAGGTATGAAGTGGTGTCATTCAGAAACTAGTATATCAAACAAATACTTAAAAGCAAGTTAAAGCTAAGACTTCAAATTATATAAAAGAAGAAAAACCTCTATAAAACTTTGATCGGCATCAAAGCGCCAACCCTACACCTGCCAATACCACCTGTTGCATCGAACATTCGATATCTTTCAATGGGATGCGGGACAGAGAGACCACTATCTATCGACCGCAAGTGCGAGTGAGAGACACACGTGTGAGGGGACCACTTGAGCCCACACGTTCAATGGTTTTCAGCGAGCTATAAATATAGGTTCGAACTTTGCTTCCTGTTGAGTATTCGAGGTAGGATGCTCTACTTAAGATTTTTTAAGTTTTGTTTTAAATTATGAAGTTTTTTTATTTTTTATTGTGTAAGTTGGTAACAGACTCGCCTAATAGAAAACCTCCAACAATCCGAACTTGGCTCCCGTATGTGGAGTATGGCCTAACCTTCCCGAGGTATGAGAAGAGACCCGTGCCCCTGCAGTGGGGACAATATGGGTTGCGAACAATAGAAAGCCACTATAGGCATCTGTAACCTCAGTTAGAGATGTCAGTGCCTTGCCGATTCTAGAGAGCTGAAATGAAATACCCCTTTTGTCGGTAATTACGCTGGCTATCTCAACCTATCTGCTGGAACACAGCAAGCTCTTTGTGACAGATTTAGAGAAAACAGTGGTACTCACCCAGTTGAACATTTCATTATCATTCGAATATACGGAATAGTCTTTAACGAAGACCAAGTAATCAAATAAGCACCAAAACAGCCATAATACAATGAAAACTTAGCGGGTGATGCTAAGTGCAACACTAGGCAACTGCCGACTATACCTTGTGGATACGACGGTTAAATGTGCCACACGATAAGAATAAGAAGAATAAAAAAGAAAAAGAAGAAAACCTTTTTATGTTGAATTTTAATCATAAGTGTTAATCTTAAGTACAAATTTTGTTTTAGGCTGAAATAAATCAACAGTATTTTTCAACATTTACACAAAGTTGTAAAAAAGCAATAAATTCTCACCTTTAGAATGCAACTAAAAACCAAAAATAAAATGTTTTTTTCAGCCTTAAAACTAAATATATAAAGTAGAGCAACAATCTCTACGCATCAGAGTGTAAAAATCCTCCGTGAAAGCCTCTAACCATAAAAAAGGTTCTTTCAAACGGCTCCGGAACCTATCAATAGCTCCAACTTGCCCGGACTTTTTCCGGGATTTTTTATTCACCCGGCCATTTTCCCACGGTGTTTTTGGACATCGGGATTTCCCGATTTGCATATTGAAGAGAGTGGTTTGAACGGTTCTCCGTTCACAGTTAATTGAAGCGGTTTTAGTGCTATTTGGTTTGTTTTTAGTGCTAAGTGATTCCATTTAGTGCTCACTGTCCTTTTTAAATATATTTCGGATAGTTAAAAGTACATAAGTAGCATATAATCTTCTTTAAGGACACTTCAATAAAATGTTTGCTGTTAGAAACATTACATTTTTATGTAGTGGTAAAACTTACAGAATTTAAAATATACGGAAGTACATCGCAATTTGGACTTTTTATGTCTAAAAATACCAAAAACAGTTAAGTTCCCTTTTTGTGCCTTTAACACTTGCTAAAAGAGGAAGGGGCCTTGTTCCATAACTTTTCTGGACTTGTATTGACATTCTATACAATCTTATTCACAAGCTGATCTTTTTTTATGATGCCCAACGAAAAAATGAGGCTTGTACAATTACTTAAGTGTTTATTGATTATTGTATGATGACATGACACTATTTTTCGAAAAAATAAATCGTCCACTTAGGAGTAGCAAAGTTATAGTAACAACTTAGCGTTTTGCTTAAACGTAAATTGATAAAGTTGAAGTATCAACAGACATAGGTGATTCTTTTGATTGTAGGTTCTTGGTGGGACATTATATCACTCATTTAGGTAGAATTTTTTCACTAATTCCACTTAAATTTAAAAAAAAACTTCACTTTAGCGACCGGTTTCTGACACCATCTTCAGGCAGAATGTTTATTTTTAATAAAATCTGTGGGTACTAAAGTAATAATTTACTTAAGTAAGTATAAAAGGGTAGAAATGAAGTTTTATTTTAAATTTAACTGGAATTTGTGAAAACACCCTACCCAAATGAGTGGTAACACCTATATTCACGGAACTTATAACCGATTATGTAAAACGTTTTTTTCTATTGGGCGACCGCGAGTCTGAAAACGTGTGAAGAAATGTTGGACGTATATTATGAGCCTATATTTAAAAGTGGACTTTTCGAACTGATATGAGGATGAAGATGATTAAACAATGACCACGCTGAATACGTTAAAAACAACCGACTTCATTTGCAACAACTCCAATTTTGCTATGTTTTTGTTGATTTTCTCAAAAACCGCTGAATCGATTTCGATAAAATTTATATTTAAGTTACTATTATTGTTTCGCACACAGCAAGACTGTTTTTTGAAATAAATAATGATGATGATATGGGACCACCTGTGAAATATACCCTTTTAAACAAAAAAAGAATTTTCCAAATCGGTTCAGGCGTCTTCGAGTAATCGATAAATATACATAAAAAAAAAGATTCCGACGAATTGAGAACCTCCTCCTTTTTTTGAAGTCGGTTAATAAAGAGTTTAAGTTTTATTACAATTAGGCGACTCCTTGTGAAGAACGCGTAAATAATAACGGTCTTCTAGCAAACAAATTTCACTACATTTACAGGAAAAAACATTTATTACAAGCATGAAATTTGCCATAAAACTTGTTAGAAAATACTTTTTTATGGAAGTCACGTTTTATCCCAAAATCTTGAATCAAAACAATTACTGACCACAAACCACGCCTTACAGTTAAACAATGAACATATTTTGACAACTGCGATCATAAAAGTAATGACAGTAGTACTTTAACTAATAACGGATTACGGTCTGGTTAAATTTTGGGGATCTTTTGGAAAATTACGAAAACCTTTTGTCAAGACGAAGGTGAACATGATTATAAAATGTTCACTTTTTAAAGAAATAACGTTTTAAAGTTATGAAAATAAGTTCAAAGTTAATGACAAATATCTCGCACTCTTAATAAAACAATGACCGAATTCAAAATTTCGGCAAAATGAGTTTTGATAAAAAAACTGACCTAAAAGAGCAAGCCACACAGTCTCGACAATAAGGTTACAAAATATTTGCGTCTTTATTCGTCCCGCACACGCGAGTGTCTCTCTTTTAGGTCGGTTTTTTATCAAAACTCATTTTGCCAAATTTTGAATTCGGTCGTTGTTTTATTAAAAGTGTGATCTGTAGAATTAAGTGATATATATTTATACAGGGTGACTAATACATAAGGGAAAACCTCTTAACTGATTACTCGTGAAAACTGAGAAACTTTTGTTCAACAACTTAACAAAATTGTCAAACAAAAACATTTGGTCTGTTCATACAAACTCTGCTCACAAGCTGTTCGATTTGTATGAAAAGTTCAAAAAAGTTTTTTCAGAGTTCAATAAAGTTACAGAAAAATGATTTTCAGTTAAATGAATAGAATCACTTTGCACTTTCAAACCTTCAAGAAAAGAGCGTACTCCCATATCAAAGGCCGTCAACGCACTTGTGACCCCTCTGGTGTTGCGGGTGTCTATGGGCGGCGGTAATCGCTTACCATCAGGTGATCCGTCTGCTCGTTTGCCACCTCTGCCATAAAAAAAAAACACTTTGTATAAAGTACCCTTAATAATAAAATGTAGTCAAACGCACTCAATTTTTTTATAAAAAAAGTAAAAACTAAAAACACATTCGCTTGCGCCGTAACTCCCACATCCTGTGTCTTCTTTTCAATATCCTTCACAAACCCTCTATTCCTAGTTATCTGCGCGAAAGTTTTTCTCGGATGCGCCAACCAGATCAACAAGCCCGATCCCACCTTAAATCCCTCCTGAACTTTCCCTCCCACTGCACCGATTTCTACTCCTACTCCTTTTCCGTTCATGCCGTCAGGTTGTGGAATTCTCTTCCTCATGAAATCCGTGACAGCGAAAGCATCTTCTCCTTTTAAAACAAACTCAGGAAGCACTACCTCTCTCTGTCTTCGTGAGGTAGATAAGCCATGTATATCGTATATATTTTATATACGAGTATGTATGTATGTTATATATTTATATGTATTATATATTGATATATATTTATCAATGAACTATATAATAATGTTTGTGTACATGCTGTTCTGCCATCTTAGCTTCAATTTCTCCTTAATCCGGGTCTGCTGGAAGAAATTTCTATTAGAAATAAGCTGCACCCTTTGTGTATATTTTATGTTAAGCCTGTGTATTATTTCTATTATGTGTACACAATAAATTGTAAAATAAAAATAAAATAAATAACTCTCTCTGTGTCTCTGATGGATATTAGCCTCCTCTTTTATCCGACTGCCTAAGTGAAGGTTAAGGTTTTTTTTAGACAACCTTCCTATAATAATTTTGATATCGTCCCCACGTTAGGTGCAATAATTTTTGCTTGTGCAAAAAATATCGTTTATTGTACGGGATACTTCAGTCACCATCTTATTATTCAAGCATAACGGAATATACAAATATTCTATCTTGATTTAACATTTCTTGTTTCTGGTCTCATACTCTACTGACCATAACAAAGACTATAAAACGTTACGACAAAGATTTTTGTAACTATACTGTGTACCTTTTGGTAGCGGTTTCTGCTTGCTATGTGTGTGAGAGTATCTATATATAGGATGTTAAAAAAGTGCGTTGCTCAGAATTAAGTATAGAATACAGGAAAAATATTTAAAAAATCTGATCTACAATTTTTTTCAGTTTCCCATGATAAATTTGAATATTGAATCAAGAATTTGTATGGGAAACTGAAAGAAAATTTATTGTAGATCGGATTTTTCAATATTTACACTTAAATTTCAAACGCATTTTTTTAACAGTCTGTATAATATTTTGTTGCCCGCTGAAGGCCGCAAGAAGTATTATAAATATAAATATAGGGCCTTTCTATAATACTTGAAAAAAAAAACGCGGCTTCTACTCATGAAATTGAAAAACAGTAATGTAAACTTCGCATACAATTTTGGCAAGTTTTTTTTTTTTTTAAATTGATTTTAGTTGATAGTTTAATGCTAACGATTAATCTTTTTTCAAGTATTTCGGAAGGAAATTTATTTGTATGCGGATTTATAAAATAATTTTGCCGCTGATGGTAAGCGATTACCGCCGCCCATAGACACCCGCAACACCAGAGGAGTCACAAGTGCTTTGCCGGCCTTTAAAATGGGAGTACGCTCTTTAAGGCGCGACGTACACTCAATCTGAGCAGGTTTATGCATGACAATATAATATCGACCGTAACGCCACTCATTTTAAGTTCAGATCAGTGTGGGTACTATCGCGGCGGTTACGTCAAGGCCGAACGCAAAATTCTCTAGATTTCGATGTTTTTATTACGTTTCTTGGCTTTCAAATAAGTTAAAAAAAATCCGTTCAAGGTAAATTGAAGGTATTGAAATGGCCGATTTTTGTGTGTTGGTTTCAACATAAACAAATATTGTGTTTCCGAGAAAATTTGCAATTAATGCAAAATACGGGGTTTACAGGATATTTTTTTTTATCAAAGTTTTTGTGATTTTTATGATTCTGTTCAAGGCGATTTGTTTTTTATTGTTTCAAGTATGTTATATATTTTTTCACAGTAATATTTTTAACCATTATTTCAAGATTTGAATTGAATATTGCGATTTGGCGATACTTAACGCCTTAAAACTAAACATGTAACTAAATAAGAGTCTTGAACGACAGTATGTTCCATGTTTACAAAATAATGTATACGTATAATTACCATTTTCTTAGACCTTAGTGAACTTTAATAGCATAAGATTTTTTCTCTTGCATATTTGTAATGCTGTTACTATTAAAGTATAATATGTAGATTACTTGACGAGTTATTACAAATAATAATTACACAAAAACCACTAACTCCAGACTTGCTAACAATTTTGTTTAATAAAACAGCCTGTGTAAACAAAGCCGATATTTATTGCTAGATTTTAATTTGAAACTTTGTTAATCTAAGTATAAAGAGAAAGTACCACAAAGAGTAGATCAAAACGATGAAAAATTATTGAATGGGGGCCAGAGGAAGGGGTAGGGGGAGGGAGGCATTGACTGCTGTCGAAAAACCAAGATAAAACTACCCTCCGTAAAGATTAACTTCACCTTTAACAAAAAGGAATTAAGGTCGAAATTGGTTTTCAACTTTTATCGTTCACTGAATACTTTTTTTTTGTAAAATACCATAGAGGGTGCTGTAATAATCGTGATTTTTTAATCAAATTTCATCTCTACAAGGGAAGAGGCTATATTTTTTCATTATTTAATTTTTCGGTCGCGGTTTTTGCACTCCTTCAAGGGACAGGCCGCGTTTGTAAAACGTTTTTTTGATGTTTGAAACATTGGGTACGGGGTTGTGAAATTGGCGATTAATATTGTAGGCCATTCATAAAGGATTTTTCTAATCAGATTTTTCTGGGATTAATATCAAAGTGTACATAGAGGCTGCTTCGATTCTTATGAGTAACATAATCTCGATGGTCTGCTACCTTATACGAAACTAATTACCTATCACTTTTGTCTTAGAAACTTTGAGTGTATTTTTAACTGTAATAATGTAGAAAACTAGAGAAATTCCCTAATGTTTTGTTTTGTCGTAGTTTTTTATAGCTATATTTGGTGAAAATTAATTATGTGGTTTATGATTCATTTGAATTTTACAGTCGAAGTGGGAAATATTTTAATATTGATTTGTTAATTAATAATAATACAATATAATTTTAATGTTTGGAAAGGCTGTGATTCGTACTCTACAGGAACCTTTAACTAGTACACCATTAGATGATCATATCGATACTTCTGGGTTCAAAGGGCGTATACGCTAAATAAAACTTAGGCGTATACGCCCTTTGAGTCCAGAAGTATCGATATGAATATGACATGCCATATGAGATATGACAGTGCAACGTATCTATAGATTGAAAAATAGATAGTGAATACTGAATAGTCATCTACTCATCATTAGTAATCAACGGATCAAAGACATTTTCGAAACAGTGGATTTTCATTTTTATCGGTAACCCTGAATAGAGTTGCAACTGTGAAATCTATTTGCTTCTTTTCCAGCTTTTGTATTTACGTCAAGCATGTTTTTAAGGAATCGAAGCATTGCATTGATTTCTTTACTCAGTACGATTATTTCGTTTCTTTTGCCTTTTATACCCGATTGCCCAAATGAAGGTTAACGTTTTTTGAGTACCTAAATATTTTTGTATTTTATTCTTCGAATATATCGCTGACTTATAGTGGTTTTGATGTATCCGCAAGTGTCGTCAAGATTTTCTTTCACCTTTTAGGCAATCTATATAATTGTTGTATATTTATCTTGTAAAGCTTTGAAACAAAACATATATTATTGACGGTTTCAAAACGTAAATCAGAGTCTCTTTGTTACATTGCAACACAGTTTTAAGCTACGTTAGTAAACTGTCCTACCATCTAGTTTTCATTTACAACCGTTTCCCCAATGCATATTCATTGGTCCCGATGCATGCATGATGCATGCATTGTGGATTGTTATCCGGGTCCTCCAATTGGCGGGCTTTGATCTGAAAGTGGCTTCTGCGCAGCTTCAGTTGCACTTGTTAATAAGTCATTTGTTTTAAGTCGGAAGATTTTTCTTTTTGAAAAATGGTTTTTTTGTATTATAGTTAAAAATAAATGACGTTGCTAGGTATTTCCGTATAGGCATGTTAAGTTGTTGGTGCCGGCTGCTATCACTAGATGGCAGTCGTTAAGCCACGTCAGAGGCCTTATAGGTGGCTTGAAACTTCTGACACTGGAGTTGGACTAGCTCCGCAACCTCCATCAATCTGTACTTGGCCCCTGTTTGTGGAGTATGGCCTAATCTACCCGATGTAGGGAAGAGACCCGTTCCCCTGCAGTGGGGACAATATGGGCTGTTAACATCAATCTTATTGGAATTATTTCTTTTCCCGCCTGTCCATGTTGAAGGATTAAGCCGATTAAATAAGGTTTTAGAGCATAAAATGCATTGTTTTCATATCTTTCAATTTAATTTAGAAGGTGTTCGAAAGATATCATTCAGACATGACATGAGCTAGCAAAGCCCTTAAATCAGAAAAGCTTAGTTAACTTCTCACTTATGAACTAAAGTAAGACAAACTTTTCAAAATATTCTGCTATTCCAATTTCCATATTAACCGACACCCTTCTCCCATAACCTCATCACAACCATCGATTATAATACGAATCGTCGAATATAAATACACCACCATATTACCATGTTTAGAAATATGTGGAGCGGGCAAGTCACGTCAGAAATAACTAGGGCTGCCTAGCTGGATATCAGAATTTTTGGAAATATTTTTTTGCTAGTCATTTCTAAGCAGGTTCCCGATGCGAATGTTTGAACTGATATTAATTAATTTTATTTATCATTCGATAGTTAATAAATATATAAATAATAAAAGCGGTTTGCTATTTTTTTTACTAATTAACAAAAAATAACAACAAAACTGTGTTGTTACAATTTTAATTGGTTGTTTTAATGTGTTTAGCGTTGTTGCAGTTTTTGGATTATTTGTGTATTAATTTACAAAATGATTGTTTTATTATAAATAAGAGGGAGGCCTTTATCAAAAAGTGGACGTCTATTGGCTGATTATGATTATAAATAACTAGCTTCCGCCCGCGACTCCGTCTGCGTGGACTTCAGAATTGGGTACAGAGAGAAATAAAATGTTCAGGTGGCGGCATCTAGTGGTGAAGTGGAAATTTTGAATTTTTTAACATTTCTCCGGGAACCCTTGAATTTTCCGGGATAAAAAGTATCTTATCTGTTAGCCGAGTGCTTCATCTATCTACCTACCAAATTTCATTCAAATCCTTTCAGTAGTTTCGATGTGAAAGTGGAACAAACAAACAAACAAAAAACATACAAATGAACGTCCATACTTTCGCATTTATAATATTAGTGTGAAGTGAGATGAGATATTATGTAAAGTTAAACTCGGTAGATATCACTGCTTTACTTAAAGCAAAGCAGCGTTATATTGTGTTCCGACGGATGGCACGAGGTATCCAGTGTAATTATCAGCAAGGTACTGATAATCCTTCGGAGATTACGAATACGGTAGCCGGTGGCGTAGCGGTAGCCAATTTCCATCTGGTGAGCCTGTTGACACTTGACATAATAATAATTGACCACGCTGAATACGTTAAGAACAACCGACTTCAATCGCAACAACTCTAATTTCGCTATGTTTTTGTTGATTTTCTCAAAAACTGCTGAATCGATTTCGATAAAATTTATATCCTCCTCCTTTTTTTGAAGTCGGTTAAAAAAGGCATACATGATCGAAATTAAGTTTATATAGCCAGTTTTCCATTACGTTTGGGAATCCATCTTAGACATCTATGTCGCTTACTACAAAGTGAGATGATGCTAGAAGCTAACTGAGGATAAAAAAACACAATTTGACAACCCTAAGGCTGGCAATAAACGAAGTCATAAACTCCGTTGAATGCGTTGTCAATATGAGACTGGATATAAATATAAGAATATATAATAATATAGAAATATAAGTATTTTGTGAAGTGAGAAGTGTTGGCCCCCGTCGTGAGTTTCCGTTGCCTTAGGAAGGGTAGATGTGACAAAGTAATGGAAAAAGAGTATCTATAATATATTTTGGCGGGAAAATGTACTCCTCTTAAATTGATGAGTAAAAACCCTTAGTTTTAAATTTAGTAGGATATAATATGTAGGTTGTATCTAAGATTTCTTTATGTTTACCATTGTTTTACGTGGGACATGAATTGTAAGATTCATTTTAAAAAATAACAAGAAAGAAAATTTCTCTAAACCAACTCATAATTTTACCCCGACTAACCATGCGAAGGTTAATGTTCTTCGAGTGTACATTATGTATGTTTAATTGATACTGCTCGTAGAAAAAACGGTTTAATGAATTTTTTAAAGTGTCACATATCTTTGCATTTGCCTAGAAATCTAGAACCCAAAATTAACTCATTTTATGCAGTCGTCTTTTTTGTAATATCGATTTCGTCTATTCGAAATTTACCCACAACTTTTTCTCTAACAATTCTCAATCTAGGTTTCCAAATTCATCCCCACCAATCATTTGTAGCTCTGCAGAGTGCAATCTACATATCTTAACGGAAGAGGATATTGCGACCAGCTTTCGTAGTTCCATTTGTCACAGGTGTATGTCGTTTGATAACACAAGAGCTTTGATACAGCCTAGGGAGTATCACTGCAGTTATGCTATCTGAATTTTCATAATTCTATTGATTCTCAGGTCAGTAGATTGATGTGTGATGATTTTGATTGTTAAAATTCGATATCTGAAGGTGATGCCTATAACAACACATATCATCTCACATCAACCTTCACATGAATGAAATAACGAAATTTAAAACTGGGCTTCATCGTATGCTGGCGGAAAGATGTTATTATACTCTAAATGAATATTTAAGTGACAAATTGTAAATTATTATTGATTTTAATTTTTTTGCCAAATATTGTATGCCTTTGGCGGGACATAGCTGATACTTATCGTTAACTACTGACATCTTTATGTAACCTATGATCCACAATAAAGATATTTGAATTTGAATTTGAATCCCCACTGGGGCATAGATTTTTTTCCATACCTCGGGAGGGTTAGGCCATACTACCACATACGGGGACTAAAACTGGACCTTAAACTTTTACGAGAAATCTATGTGTTTGAAGATAAAATTGCTTTGTTACTTGATTAGTAGAGTATTTCCTGACACTTCTACTGATACTTTAGGAGTGTTTATGGACGTCAAAATCTTAATTATAATAATAATGATAATATCGGGAACAAATCACACATGGTCACCTGGCCTTAAACTAAGATTCCCATTATTATTGGACCCCAAGACTGATATACATATACAATACATATACGTTTTAAATATATACAAAGTAGATATAGTACACCCAGAATCAGAGCAATTAAATTTGCTCATCACAGAAATGTTTGCCCCGGGTGGGATTCGAACTCACGACTTTCGGATCAGTAGCCAGGAGTGCTAACCACTTTGCCACCAAGTCAGTCGAATTAGTTCCATTTTTTTTATTTCTCAGTTAAAAAATACATACAAAAGTAAGAAAACAGTAGGAAATATAGTGCCCCCACCTAGAATTGAATAGTACCCCTTTTTCATCCCCTAAGTGTATCGTATATCAAATAGTGAAAGTTATTGTAAACATATTTCAACATATAGTGCCTGCGTGCGCCATATCTGAGGGCATTTGTATTCATTCGCCATATTTTTAGTGCCAAATAAACAGTAAAACAGTCAAAGGAATTTCAATACCGATGTTTATAGGAGAAAGAGATTTGGGGTTGCAGAAAAGTGAAATTCTTTACAGAAATGTCAAAGAAAGCAGGGATAGGAAACACAATAAATTTTCTGACGAAATATAAAAAGTATTTTCTGGAGATGACATAAAAAAAGTTTTCAAAAATCGTATTAGGTTGCTTAAAAATGTTTCGAATTTTACATTATAGATTTAGATATTCGTAAACCATGCCTCGCATTTTTAGAATAAGATAACAAAGTAAAAAAAAACTTTTGATGAGCTAACAATATAGATTTTATTTTTTTATTAATTTTGTAAATTTGTATTAATTTGTAAAAAAAATATTGTAACAATTCTTTTTTTTCTGTTGTTTGTACCAGTGTGTTGCTGTATGTTTAAAGTTATAATTATATTACCAGTGTTATTAGATTTTTACTTAAGCGCTATTAGTGAAGACCTGTAATTGGATCTCTATTTATATTAAAATTACTATTGTGATATTTTATATCTGTTGGTTTTCCGAACATGTAAAAATAAAATAAAAATAATTTTACCACTGTTCCATAAATATAATTTTCATCAAACATAAGTAACTTAGACTCATCTGAAGGCCAATACACCCACCCACCCAGTGCTCGATAGACTTACCTTCATTGTAAAGACCATAGATATTACGTATGATATTCCAATACACCAGTCCTACTTTAACACATAAACAAACCTAAGTAGTTTAATTTTTAGATAACACCACATTCATGTCGAAGTATCGAACATGTTTGGAGTCTGGCAAACGAAAGCGTAACCTGGAAATTTATTAAAAGTTTTTACATGGCATAATAAAGAAGTTGTCAGAGGTTGTCACTGTTGAATGTTAGTATGACTGTTAATTATTGATATTTGTTGGCTGAATTGTTGAGCGTAAGCAATGATATAATGATATTATTTGTAATGGCCATTCGTAAATGATAGATTTTATGGTAATTTCAGATTTTTCAATGCACAAATAAACTGCAAATTATCAAAATCAGTTTATGAAGTAGACTGTTTTTATGTTTATAGGTAAACAAGATGTACAAAGAGTCAATAAAATTGTAAAAAGCGAATTGCAAATTGTAATTTCAGCTAGTATAAATAGGTTATAATAAAGATTTATCACACAAGTATCAAATATATTTTTCCTGCTATAGGTTGATGATACCACATGAAGATTTTTTGAATTTGCCGCGCTTTCTCAGGTTACATTTTCGTTTGTCAGTCTCTAAGAACGACGATACCATAGACATAAGCTGCAAATAAGCTTCAAACTTATGACTCCCAAAACCGTCATTACGATGTAGGTATATGACGGCACATAACAAAGAAGACCGCAAGGTATACGGAGACTCCATACTTTGCGGCCTTCTTGTTTATTAGCTCAAAGTCTTCGATATTACCACTGTCAAATAAACAACAATATTCAAAATGTCAGAGGATGATAGGACTGTTCGTCAAAAAAAATCCACAACTAAATCAAAATTGAATGTCAGATACCAAAAAATAAAATCAAAAACACATGTGATTTCACTCATTTATTATTATTTTTATTTTTATTCAGAAAAAGGAAACGTCACAGTAAAATCAATTTTCATCATCATTCAGCCTTATAATTTATTTTACTTATTTCATAATTTATTGTGTACACAAAATAGGCATAAGATTATTACAAGCTTAACATAAAATATACACAAGATAATGTAATCCACCAAAAGGCTGGATACACAAAGGGTGCAACTTATTTCTAAAAGAAATTTCTTCCATTTCTTTCTTTTATAATGATAAAGTACACACCAATACAAACGGTATTATATCACTTTTGATGATGATTATAATTATTTTATATTTTGCTCATACCGGTTATTATTTCATTACTTACTTATTTTTAAAACAATAAACACTTTTTCCAAGGTAACTCATGTAAACCTAGCTGTTCCATCCCACCCGTATCTTCACACAAGCAAGCAATTAAGCCAAAGAGTACCAAAAGATTTCGCCCCGAGTCAGTCAATACGGAAAACAATATCACCCCTCTTTTGTTAATTCGAAATATGATTGTCTATGTGTGTGGAAAATCTTAACTGTTGCGGTGAATGTGTGAATTTGGGATGACTGGGAAATTTGGGTTTGATTTTCTTCAGAAGAAATCAAGTAATAGTTATTGTTAGAAGCAATAACCTTTGTTGGTTGTCTTTATTTGTTATTATAAGTTATTATTTGACGAATGCACAATTGTCAAAATAAAGTCTATTAAAACGTGCTTTTTAGGGTTCCGTAGCCAAATGGCAAAAACGGAACCCTTATGGATTCGTCATGTCTGTCCGAAACTATAGGAACTATACTGTTGAAACTTGGTAAGTAGATGTTTTTTTTTTGTGAACCGCATTAAGATTTTCACACAAAAATAGAAAAAAAACAATAAATTTTGGGGGCTCCCCATACTTAGAACTGAAACTCAAAAAATTTTTTTTCATCTAACCCATACGTGTGGGGTATCTATGGATAGGTCTTCAAAAATGATATTGAGGTTTCTAATATCATTTTCTTCTAAACTGAATAGTTTGCGCGAGAGACACTTCCAAAGTTGTAAAATGTGTGTGTCCCCCCCCCCCGTAACTTCTAAAATAAGAGAATGATAAAACTAAAAAAAATATATGATGTACATTACCATGCAAACTTCCACCGAAAATTGGTTTGAACGATATCTAGTAAGTAGTTTTTTTTTAATACGTCATAAATCGTAAACCGCAATTTACCTTTCATTCAAGTTACAACGAACTACAAAAACTTTTATATTATGTTACTTGCTGCTACGGAACCCTTCATGGGCGAGTCCGACTCGCACTTGGCCGCTTTTTAAATATGCTCTATTGTGAATCAATCTGAAGTTTAAAACGTCCGGCGAAACTTGTGACGTAACCATTTATACAATTTTAAAATCAAACTTATTTACCAAAAGATTTCCATATCCCCGCGGCACACGCTAATAACACCCTGTATGTGTGAGTCCGCCCACCGGGTGGAGCACCCTCTATACAGCTCGAAATCTTCACTGGATGGATGTTCTAATATTCAAATGGGATACGGAACTATTATTGTTGGAGCTACTGTCGATATGTGATGCGGTTTTGAGGTTTTGATCGTTGAAAGAAGATAAAAACTAGTGAAAATAACAACCTAGAATAAAACAATAAGAAAATAAAGAACTTCGTTAACACTTCCCGAAATGTTAGAGTAAAAATTTTGCATGACAGGGACATTGCTCTAGGTAAAAAAAAGCCGACGGAACAGAATGTGTACTTAAATAAAAGAACATTTTGAGTTTAAAATCACATCGACAATTCGATGTTTTACTGAAAATATATAAAATTTTAAACCTATTCCTGACATGGCATTGACAGAATTCTTATAAGAAATGTCACAAAAGTCAAATACACATATCAAAATTCAAACTGTTTCCTTAAATACCACAAAAGAAATGACTCTGGCAGATTCGCGAAAAAGAAGATCTACTCTGGTGAAAAGCATGTATTATTCTTCGAAAACATAGATCAGCGTTTAACTTAACTTTCCAAGCTTTCCAAATATCAGAACCAGTTTCCAAACTCTCTTTCGCCCTGGGCGTTCACGTCAAATACCAAGACTGCGCAGTCGACGTGCTCACAAGTTCTTTGCATACTTCCCGCGAACGTGGTGTCAGTGTGCGATACGTCACTTATATTATATTGTCTGCCTACACATATTGTTCTAGTGTTGTGATTTGGATTTATCGATATCGATTCTTATGTCGACTGTCGATATGGTTTCTTATTGTTCAAATATTTTAATAAAGTGTATTTAAGTCAGTCATAGTGAAATTAATGGTCTTCTATAAGTATTTATGGGTTAGTATCGAATGGTCGCGAACATAAGTGGTAGCTTAGCAACTAGTCTAAATATCAACTCGTACACAATGCATTTTATAAATTCATCTAAATCATAATTGGTCTTAACTGTTGTGAATATTTCAAACGAAGAAACAATAAGGAAACCTTGCGTAAATAGTGACAAAGATACTTCAAATGTAGACGGATCGCTAGAAGATTGATGAATACAGTAAAGACTGTCATCTATGTAAATGATTTACGAATATTTTCTTTTATAAATAACTTATTGACCCAATATGTGTCGATTTTTTTACTACCAAATATCTGCAGAAAGTTTTACAGCATTCCGTAACTTTATACCATACGCACGCAGGTCTCCAAAATCATTTTGCTAATTGTCATCGTTACTAACTTACCCAATAAAGGTTCACTTTTGAACGTAGAACTCTTAAATATGTGTATTACCGCTTGGCATTATTTAGAACCATATGCATCCAGCAGTTCCATGCAAACCTCAGCAAACAAATAATCCATAAAGCTAACAGATCTGATACCTGATAAAAAAAAAAAATACTCTAATGTTGACCGCCGACCGAAAGGCGCAGGTTGCTAATCCATCGATAAAACATCACCTCATCCCTATATCTCGAGATATATCAGCTCACTTCATTTATTCGTGAGCTCGTATCTTTTGTTTGCTATATTTTTGACAAGTATAAAGCGAATCTGCTCTTGTCATATGTTTGACAGACGACGGGGTGAGGTGGAGAGGGGGAGGGGGGGGGGTAGTTGATAGGGGGAAGGGGGAGATGGTGCTAAGTTGTTATTAAGTACTGCACTTGATATGTGTGGTAGTGAATTTTTGTTGGAAATAGCTGGCTAAAATTGAAAGTAGTGATTTGGAACTGATTTACACTTGTTGATTTTTGGTGAATCGTCATGGGATGTTGTGTGTGGATCTATACAGGTGGACTAAAAAATCGACTCAAGTTTTATTGCCCAACTTTTGAAAAAAGAACTCAGTCTACAAAACTGCTTAACACAAAAAACAAAAAAACTAGAAAACCACCAATCTAAAATCATAAAAAATATACACAGTTTTTGGACTTTTGGTTTGGTTTTTTTGCTAGATTGAGTTATTTTTTCAAAAGTCGTGCAAAAAAACCTTGAGTCGATTTTTTAATCCACCAGTGTACTTATAAAACTGAAAATCATTTTTTTAGGAATCGATTAGTATTCATTAAACAGAAACATATTGGATTTTCACAAAAATCGGGTGATTGCCTAATTAATGGCTGAAGTTTGCATGAGGAGTTAATCTTTGTTATTTAATTTATAATTTTCTACACTATTACTTTATCGTGTTTTTTTTAATGAATCTGTGACAATGTACAGTCCCATACACCTAAAAGTACACAGGGTACCAGTGCCGACTAGTACTAGTAGTACATATGATATATGATAGTATATATATGATAGTATATATATGATAGGTGGCAAACGAGCAGACGGATCACATGATGGTAAGCGATTACCGCCGCCCATAGACACCCGCAACACCAGAGGAGTCACAAGTGCGTTGCCGACTTGCACTACTTGGCTGTATACTTTTAGTTGCACGCGACTGTACATAGTTATAAGGGGACCCGTTGGAGCTTCTTTCTGTTCAACACAACAATAACTTAATGAACAGCTTTTGCTTTCCTACTTTTCTGAAATTTCAGAAAACGTGTGGATATTTTCGAAAAAAAGAAACGCGAAATATATATTTTTGACATATATCAACAACAACAAACAAACAACAACAACAGTTTTTTTACATACAACTCTTTTGCCAATACCCTACAAAAGGATCTTTTTTTTTGTATTCGTTTATTAAAATGTTTAGAAGGCCAGTAAGATGGTCCTACACCGATTCTGTTACATCCTTTATAAGTTATCTTTTGTAAAAGTATCAGAATACAATCCACCAAAGTATAGCCACGCTCAGGTGAACATTTTTTACACAAACACTTTGTTTTTCTTGATAAAATGTAAAATGATACGAACTTGGTAAATTCGAAAACTTGAAACTTAGAAGATGATACATGTAGGTGTTAATAACCCTCCCAATGCCAAGTGTCACGCTTTTAGATACGTTTAAATGGTATGCGTCATGCAAAAGATAGCCAGTACAATAATTTTGAAAGAAGGTTCATTACATATTTTGTGGATGACTGAAGCTCCGTGATGACAAATATGCTATAGTTTTTGTACAACTTATGATTTTTCCTATAATATCTGTAAGTTTTTAACAGTATGCTGTAAAGTCATCGATAGGTCTTCTCTTGATACATCAACCAAAATCTTAAGACTGATAAAAGGTAATAATATTTATATTAAGAAAATATTAAATGAAAGCTTATGAACAATTTTCTGAATCCAAATGAGGTTATACACACGGTTCTTCTTTTGATACA
Source organism: Coleophora deauratella (assembly GCA_958295455.1). Lineage (NCBI taxonomy): Eukaryota > Metazoa > Arthropoda > Insecta > Lepidoptera > Coleophoridae > Coleophora > Coleophora deauratella. The sequence continues at coordinate 1,500,769 of OY282409.1, read as the reverse complement.
TCCTGCATAACTATTAAAAAACTATCCTAACAGAAATTCGTCATCATATCCAGCATAACGCCATCCAACCACCACCCCTTGAGATAATTTGATTAATTTTCGACTGGTACAAAATGTGCTCTAATTAAAACTAGTGTAAGTGGCTGGCGCGATAAGCGGGAGGGGGAGGGGGGCGGGGATAGGTATCGACTTACTATGTGTTGTGATAGTCATTCGCTAAATTATGATGCGAGATGTAAAGTATGACTTGTCTGATCGCTCTCTAAATAACCAACGGCCTGAACATCTTCAGGTTTAAGGAGTAGTAACCTCAGATTTTGCCGGTAATTAACGATTTTTTTTAATCTTTGAAACAATGTAGAGTGACCAGGAAAGTTGGAGCCAATTGAACTAACTTTAAATTAATAATATAAACAAACCTTTAATTTAATTTAAGTAAGACATACCAATGTAAGCGTTAATATAACTAAATAAAATAAAAATAAATAAATATGTGTTCACTTATAGCCTGAACCAGCAAGAGAAGGTTTTGCTTGAACAATCAAAAATCCTGAAAAATTGTTCAAAATTTTGCCTTCTTGTAGATTTTTTCTACGTATTTTAACTAAATAAATGTGCGCTGAAAATGACGGTGTTTTATAATATTTACTTTTCTCATCAACATAGATATGCCAGTCTATGGACCTTTAATTATCTATTCATTGTCACAGTCATGCCAATAGATGGATCGCTATCCATAAAGGTATTATTTAGATACCATATATTATTTAGATACCATGAAATGTGTTATCACATTTGGTATTTTCATATTTCATTCTCAAGACTGCACCGTAATTCAGCGAACGGACAACACGCGTATTCTATTATGCCCAACTAAATTTTCCCTTTTCCTCGCCTATGAAGTTAGACTTTGACAAGAAATTAGAGACAAGTCAACATATCCAATTTTGCAACTCTTAACACTTAGCTACGTATAAGTTTAACAAACCGCTAATATTGCGTCGGCGTTCAACTTGTTAAGTTGATATTACGTTTATTTAAATTTTGTATAGTTACGTGTACATTCCAGTGTTAAGTAAGTTTGACGACTCCATAAATTGGATTATTATTTTTATCTTAAAATGTTTTAAAATTATAATCATGTGAAATATTAAAATAAATATATGACTCAGTTCCAGTGTTTATTACATTAAATTCAGGGTATAACAAAATACCCCTTAACTACAACTTCTACTCATTATTGTAAACAACTTTTCTTCTGCGACTTTGATGACATATTATGAAAATATTTTGTTTACCTACTCTGCACAAAATTGTCCGAAAATGTCCAGCTGTTCGATTGGATGAAGTGACCAATATTTATTTTGAGATTCCAGCAAAGTTTGAGACAAGAAGTTGGTCAGTGTCAAAAGTTGTGACCTTTTTTGAGGGGCACACAACCTTACTGACTAGTCATGAAGGTAACTGATTCAATTTTAGGAGCAAATAAATAATTGACAACTCTAAACATAGTATGTTTTGAGTTTTTGTTTATTTTGTTCTTCTTTCTAACCATATCACGGCTTCAGCCAAGGTCCGCTTAATTTTTTTAATTTAATATTTTTTATGATTTTTACTAATTAATTGATAAAATTAACCACCCTTGACTTGTAATCTAATCTAGAAGAATTTAAAACTTCCTCCTCTTTTGGAAATCTGTTAAAAAATTCTAACATTACAATATTACAAATACATTTTCTCAAGAACTTCATCTTATTATAATCCTTCAAAATAGAGTTGCATGGCCTGTCAGTGCACTATCTCGAGAGTAGAAAGGACATGTTCATTTTGCAGTATAATCAGCACATAAATCCTTGTAGTGCGCGAATCCAAAGATACGAAGTTATTTATATTAGAGTTCGCTAGAAAACCCGGTTCTGGTGAAGTGAGTGTCATTCTGTTGTCTTTTAAGCTATTTTATTTGTCTAATACAAAAGTAAGGTTTGATATTTCTTTTATAGGTTTATTTAAATTTATATCTTCATTAGGTTCATTTGTATTGTTGTCTTCAAATTAATGTTTCAGAAGTTTAGAGAAAATTTTCCTTATGTTTTCAAATGCCCGCTAAAAATAGCTATAACTGTGACTTCTAACTCCTTAAATTGAACAACCTCACGAAACTTATATTCAATTCACAAAAAAAAAACATAATTACCATAATTACTAGTTTAATTATAAACTTTGTATAGGGGGTCCATTTTTTGTAAATTGAATATAGGATCTATGAGGAATTTTATTCTGATTCATAAGTCACGATTAAAATTCAAAGTATTACAAAATGACCCTTTTTTGACGATCTGCCTTTTTATGTTTACAAAGTCTGTACTTAGATTTTCATTTTTTATTTTAGCCTATAATCTTTAAGAAGTGAATAAATTATAGAGCTACCAGTATTTAGAAATTTTCAGACCTCACATACGCTAAGAAGAAGTAGAAAGATGAACGGTCCCAGAATAAAACAGACGGAACAATTTCTAAATCTATACAGCAAACAATGTAAACTTATCGCAAAGTGCGACCCGACGACACGACTGAAATAATTCATCGAACAAATGCATAAATCAAAGACAATACCAAAAACAAAGCAAAAACTCCAATGCACTTGTAGAACTTTCCCTAAACTAGCACTTAATACCCTGGAAATAGGGGAAATGGTGATTCGAAGAGGGGGTTTTCAAGTGCAAACGCAAACCTGGTATGTTACTTGTAATTCCGAATTCAAATTGCCGCCTATCGCTGCACGGTGATTGGTCAACGTATGGTTGTGATATAAATAGTGTGGTTTGTGACAATGTTAGGCTAGTGTGGATGGTACCAGTAATAAAGTCCAGACTTGTAAAGGGTTAAAAGTTGCCCAATTTCCTTTTAACCCCTGATGCAATAGAATATAGAAGACCGTTATATGAAGAAATCTACTTGAAGAAATGTACTGTAGTGATGGAATCTCTACAGCCGCGCATTGTGGTCTTTTTTGGCGTTGGAACGTTTCTATTAAAAATAATAAGGATTTAAATCGTTCGCTGTCTGATTTTGATGGTTTGGAATCGAAGATTCTTTAAGGGTTCGTCATGATGTAAACATCTGTGTAAATATTTTAATAAGTTTAATTGTAAATAAACCGTATTAGTTAAAAGTGTCAGTGTTTTTCTCTAAGGAACCTTATAAAATCTCTACAGTACTGTATGTATGTATGTATTTAAAGCTTATGATTGTGATATCATAGTTCTAAAATCTTTGGACGGTTTTGTGGTCCTACAATAAAAATAATAGTAATAATAATATATTTTTAGATTAATGACTGTTGGTGTTTTGTCGAGAAATAACCTCACATCATAGTCAGTTAAATTAAGTTGAGATTGGAGTAAATCTTAAAGTCTCAATCATCAGCCAAAAGTCGTCCGCTGCTGGACAAAGGCCTCCCCCAAGCATTTCCGCACCAAGCGGTCCTGCGCTGGCCGCATCCAGCAGCTTCCCGCAACCTTCACCATGTCATCGGTCCACCGAGTGGGAGCCTGCCTACACTGCGTTTTTCGGTGCGCGGTTGCCACTCGAGAACTTTAATGCTCCAGCGGCCATCTGTTCTACTAGTTATGTCCCCGCCCACTGCCACTTCACTTAAAATCTCAATCAAATAACATAAAATACCATCCCCAAAAATCTAATTCTTTGATAACCACTGAACCAACATTCACGAAACATCATTAAGAACACTGCAGCAAAACCTGCTTTCATGTGATAAAAACTACATTGAAATCAGTTTACCCGTAGTAGAGCCACTATGCTACAGACAGATACACTATACACTCACATTATACATTAGAGACTTATTTTGTAAGCTCAAATGTAGGTACGCTATCGCATTAGGCTAAGCCTGTAATGGTACAGTCCCGTGCACCTAAAAGTATACAGGGTAGCCGTGCCATCTAGTAGTACTTGCACTATAAGGCTGTATACTTTTAGTTGCACGCGACTGTACTATATAACATACACGTAGGCTTTAAAGTTATAAACCCCCCCCCCCTTTTACCTCCAGAATTACAAAAAAATGTCCCTCTCCACAATATTGCAGCTGGATTTCTGAAACACGCAGAAGGCTTCACGTAGGGTGCGGATACTGGAACGACGTGCGTCGTCCGCCACTGACATTACACCCGCTATAGTGATAGAACCAGACATATACAGGGTGCTCGGTACATACGTACAACCGCAAACATGGTGATTCTACTCATAAAAGAGAACAAGTTGTATTCAACAACTTTAAACTTGAAATTTCAAATCAATTTTTGGGTTTTCCATACAAACTGGACTCACACTTGAACGATTTGTATGATTTTTTTTTTGCGATTTCATTAAAGTAACAGAACAAAAGTTATTTAGATTGATGAAAAGAGTCACCAGTTACCGAACCCTCAAGCTGTGGAATGAGCTTCCTCCCGAGGTTTGCCCTGTGGTCTACAGTATGGAACTCTTCAAGATGGAATTGAAAAGGTTTTTGAAGGTTCGGCAAAGCATTCCAATATTGCAAATTCCCATAGACCATTAGCCTTTTGCCATCTTTAACAATAAAAAAGTTAACAGCTTACGAATTATCGGTCAACCTCTAAAGCATATATCTGGAAATCTAGATCTAGGCATCGACCTTTGTCTAGAGACATCTGAAAACAATTAATCGTTGTTTCATGATATGATTGAAGAAATTGTTGTAGTAAGTAGAAATTTCATAATAATTAAAGTTAAAATTAGATCAAAGGTACTTATGGAACAGAAATTATTTATTTTCAAATTTAAAAATATCAGAGCAAATACGTCAAAACCAATGCAAAAAACAATTGATCTGAACAAAAAAGCAATACCAAGAAAATAAGTATTTAAAACTTATTAAAAATTAGTTTCAAAATTCCTAAGTTTCATTGTTAATCTTGCGTCTACGAAGGTCTATATAACTTTACATTGCAGACCAGCTTAGTTATACAGAGCCTGAAACTTACTTACTTACTTACTCTGCTGGCTCAGAGACTCAAAGTGTATCTTGGCCTCCGATACGAAAAGCCACTGGTCTCGGTGAAAAGAAGTGTCCAAATAAAAATAATGTAGAAAAAATACAGGACAGCAAACATCATTGAAGCCACAACTTTCACAACCAACACTAAATGCCTGAAAGACCTGAAAACTCATAACACGTTAAGTCTGAAACACACGTATCCCTCATACGATTATCCAACGCTGTTCGGGTGGACAGACAACGGATTTATGACGCAATAAATCACAATTTCAATATTAGACGCGTTCGCGTGTCCTGTCCTACTAGTGTAATACTAGTTGCTGGGCTTATTTAGAGCTAATTCGAATGCTAATGTAAGGTTAATGATGATAATCTTGTAGAGCTAAACTTTAAGAGGGATATGAAATATTATATGTAAATATTAAATGGCCTTAAAATAATTTAAGTTAAATTGTAATAAAATCCTTTTTGGTTGCCCATAATTAAATATAGCGAACAATTAAACTCTTATAGACGGTATTCTCTATCTGATTTAAGCAAAGCATTTATAAAATTCTGACCAATAAGTATAAAAAGAAGCATATCACAAAAATGAAATAACAGGAAAGAAAAAACAAACTACACTTGCAAAATTATGAAACTTAAATGATCAAAATTCAATAAGACGATATGTCTCAGTTTTAGAGTTATTATTTGGTAAATACTCGTATTAATCTGAACAACAATGTAATCAAACATGTTAATGACAATCTAAGAACAATAGCAAATGTACCATCCACAGACAGACAAGACACAATAACACTTAGCATCACGGGATCAATGCTGATGGCTTATTGATTATGTTGTGCCGGATGTTGCGGGAATGATTAATTACTGGCATTCCTGAACTATCCACATTGTCACAAGGATTGAGTCGTTCGCTAGAAGGATGAATCATAAGGTGCATGTAAGATAATAAAACTATATGTCTGCATAGATAAAAATACTGTTACAGAGGATGGTACAATTTTTCTTATAAATAGTGACATATCTATTACTGTATGAATAAGTCTTATAGATATTGTATTTCTATAATGTTCAACGATAATTCAGTAAAGCTTTCAGATATTTGCTGGTTACGTCTAAATAAGAATAGTTGCGTGGATGTTAATTAAAAAAAACCTTTATGAACAGTGAAGGAATTGAACTGAAACGGTGACGTAGAATAAGCGATTGGAGGAAACAGTTTATTGAAATTTGAAAAGATAATTGTCATGTGTAAGTATGGCAATTTACATCAATACGTTTTTGCAATATTTAAATTACTAACAACAAATAATTTTATCGACAAACCTTCAACTACTCAACGAAAATTTCACTTCAACAAACAACAACCACACGAGTACCTTTCACTTCAAACAATGGAGCAATAGCAACACCACCTGAACAATCCGATAATAGCAAGATTATTATTAGACATGAATTATTGTCGCAATTAGACGAGACAGAGGGAAATGGTCGCGTTTAGCACAAAGCCCGCGGACGCGACAGCGGCGGGATAAATCAATCATGTTGATTTGGGTGATGGGAGACGTGGCGTAGGTGGATATGTAACGTATTTTATTTATTTTATAATACCTACAATAGGAGCTAAAGACCCACCTGCATTTGACCCATATAATGGAAACAGTCAAAATGTCTATGCTAGTTTAGAGATTTGATGACATGTTAAAATAAATTATTTCTGAACAATTCACACTTACTAAACCAAATTTTTGGGCTAAGATGTTGTTCTTGTTGTAAGAAGTTGCTTAGTTTTGAAAAAAAACCCGTCGAAAATGACCCGTTAAAAAATTTGGACTCTTCATACCTTCGTGCAGCAGTGGACGTAATGATAGTGACGATGACAATGATGATGAAAATACGATAAATACTTTTTACAAAAAAAAATATAATAATTATTATCACTTTATTTGAAAGAACGATTAACATGAGACTAAAAATGAAAGCAAGAGTTTGAAAATATTGAAGACAACTTTAACCTCTAATCCTCGCAAACCCTTTTACGGAACAATGCAATTTTAGATTGTATTAAGCTGCACATATATTTTATAGTTATAGTCCAGGAGACCGTGGTGTTTTACAGTGCAGGAGTCGCCGGACAAATTGGTCGGATAGTCCAGCGGAACAGGCCCGTCTGCCGACCGATATGTTTTGTCGCCTCGCATCGTGGACTATGCTGTTTGTCAAGGAATTAGGAAGCAAAGAAAAAGGAAAACTGATGCGGTATAATAGAAATCAGAAAAACTCTGGATGCTTGTGGTTCAGGACCAAGCTGAGTTTAGGCCAGTGGGGCAGGACTACTTTTTGCCAACTGTGTTAATTATCATCATCATCGTCCTTTTTCATCATCATCGTCCAAAATTGAACAAATCGCAAGGAATTTGTGATAAGGAGTAAATTAGGATAAATACCTTATTTTTCAAGCTTCAAAATATATATACAAATATATATATATATTATAACAATATTTTTTTTAAATTAATAATATATTTGATGTAATAGTTTTTGAAATTTAGCTCATCATGAAATAAACAATTAACGATTACTAAATCAACAGAGATACTTCAGATGACTTCGGATGCTGTAGCTAAGATTTCAATAATTTCGAAGTGTGAGGTGAGGTGACGTTGCAGTAAGGTTTTTAATTCAATTCGTTTAAGAAATCTTATCTAGCGCCTATGACTTCGCACATCCGTGCAACATGTGGCTTCCCAAAATTTAGATGTCACGAGTGTGCAGTAATGTCCCGTAGTTGTTTGTTAGTGGCGTGAGCAAGATGGAAGATAGTGCGCGAATTATATGGTCTTCACAAAGACTTTGCTCACTTGATAATGACAGGGTCTTCGATGTTAAAAATGGTACAACTTTGTTCATTATGCAGTGATTGTCTACAAATAAAGCTGTCATCATTTCAATAAAGCAGACAATGATTACTAATTATACAATAAACAGACTTGTTGCAACTGGGTCTTGATATGAAACTTCAAAACTGAAACCAAAGCATTATGTTGTAGTACAGCACATGATATTTGATGCAGAATCTTTTTTAAGGTACAGTCCTAACATAAAAGGTCAATGGGTCTTCCTCTGTGGGAGGTACACAACAACGGGCAGACGGAAATAGGTAGGCTGGTCAGGAATATTTATTTGGTCTCATGTATGCCATGGTTATTTAAAGGGATATTGTCTAGAGACCAATCTATGTAACCAAACCAGCATTCAACAACAGTAAGAATAAAATTCTTAGAAATCTGCAAATTGGTAAATTAAAATTGGAAGAAGCACACAAAGTAAATAAGACTAAAGAAGACGATGAGATTAAAAATATGATTGAAAATTTAAGATTATCACTGACGTATTTTTTATATCACCCGCTTATGAGAAACATAGATGACAGGTAAATATCATAGGAAAATTCTCATATTATTAATATTTACCAGTATTAGTAAGTGGTACACGAAGTGGACTATTGTCCACTAACATGTTACAAACCGATAAATGAATGAATAGGAAAGTTACCTCATTGTTATTTGAAACCATTTTTCGAACCATAAACATTCAAAAGCAAACAAATAAAGTCTCTTTGCACATTCACTCCTCTAGTTTTCATCAAGATATGCAGACTCCTACACAGAATGTCTACAAAGCTAATGGATTTCAGTCTGTAAATCCCATTCAGGGTGGATCGTGTATATCCTTGTAATTGAGGCGTGACAAATGTAAACCCACCATTTGTTATAGGCATTGTTTACATGCAAATTTATAATTAGGTATAAAAGTGCAGTGTTTTAGTAAATAATACTCTAATCCGATTGAAAGTCAATCAATGTGAAGGATTTGTTATTTTGTCACAGGTATTATTGATAACGTATGTAGCTCTTAGTAATTATCTCTTGATTCGCTTCAATTTTACTGCTGAACCTACCTATATCTTAATTAATATATTTTTCAGAGACGAAAGAACAAATAATACAGAAGTTATAAATAAAAAGTATTGCTATAAAGCGAAAAACTTTGGATCAAAAAAATTGTCTGTGCAATACAGGATCAGGTTATAAAGACGAACAACTACAGGAGATTCATAATGAAAGACGGTACCTTGGATGTTATGTCGGTTGTGCCGTGAGCCAGGAGAAACCCTGCGCCATATAACCTCCGGTTGTTCGATTCTTTGTAACACTGAGTATCTGCCCAGACATAACCAAGCAGCCAGGATCCTGCATCAAGATATCGCTCTAAAGTATGGCTTCATAGCTCGGCGGTTGCCATATTACAAGTACACGCCGGAGTCGGTTCTCAAAAATGACCGCGCCAAGCTCTACTGGGACCGAGAGATCATCACGGACAGGTCTATTGATCATAACAGATCTGATATCGTGTTGATGGATCGGGCGCAATCAAGGGTGTTTTTGGTGGATATCACTATTCCATACGAAGAAAACCTCGTGCAAGCCGATGCCGACAAGAGGTTACGGTACCTTAAGCTGGCGCACGAAGTTACGAATGTGTGGCAAGTGCAATCCACTGAAATCATTCCTGTAGTCCTGTTCGTTAATGGTTTGATCCCCGCTGACCTGGATCGTAACCTTAGGCGGTTGGGACTTCGAGGCAGACCGATAATAGCGGCTATGCAAAAGGCAGTCCTCCTCGACAATGCCCGGATTGTCCGACGCTTTCTCTCCTCGTCGCACTGACCTCCAGCCGACTGTGCTTCTGCTGGAGTAGCTCCTGCCACTTCGCCTGGCGCGAAGTGGTCAGAGTAGCCCAAATCCATATTTCAAAATAATAATAATAATAATATCTGGGACAAATCACACACGGTCATCTGGCCCCAAACTAGGATTCCCTGTATCTTAGGAACTAGAGACTGATATACATACACATATACTTTTAAATACATACATATATAGATATAATACACCCAGACTCAGAGCAAACAATTCTTCTCATCACAGAAAAGTTAGCCCTGTGTGGGGATCGAACCCACGACTCTCGGATCAGAGGTCAGGATCGCTAACCACTTAGCTACCGAGTCAGTCAATAATGTTTACTAATGTTTACTAGGAACTGATATCATTTAATGAATATCAGGTGTTTAATATTCCCTAACAACTCGACAAACACGTCAAACCAACAAATCGTGATTGATCATTACAAAACTCTACGCGCAATTACAAGTGCCATTACAAATTCATCACAGTCCCTGTGTGACACTGACCTATAAGTTTCTATTCGATACTGGAAAAGATCTAAACTAATGTAAGAGTGCAAATAATTTTACTAACGTGCATATTTCTATACGATTATGGTGAAATATTTATGTATACTGATTTAAAAACCCGTCATTGTGTTAGTAATAAATTAAACTACCCTAAAGTTTAAGTAGGTAAAGCAGTGGTTAGTCAAAATATTTTAAATTATTTACTTTCTATCTCTTTATATTACTAGCTTTTGCTTTGGGCTCCGCCAGCTTGGATATTTTTATTGTTTTCATATCTGTCGCTGAGGGTGCGCAAGCGGCTCGCGAGATGAAATTAAGTTTTTAGGGATAAAACTATACTATGTTGTTCTCCGCTCTCTATCTCTTTTCCAGTTTTCAACACATCGGTTGAGTAAGAAATTCAGAAGTTTTCAGTATCTCAAATGCCATTAGAACCTCTCAAAGAGATCCATATTGTTTTGAGGGACAACCTTGGCAAGGAGTTCATCCTACATTGTGTTCTCCTTAGATAAGCTGATCCAGTATCTATCAAAATTTTCCATTTCCATATCATAGTGTCGCGTCGCAACGACAAAGCAGCACAAATGACGTACGATCCAACCACTTGTTATTCAATAACCGCCTTCCCTACATATCAATTTATCACCGATTCAATGAAGGCGAAACTATATTTCATTGCTGTACAACCTGACACTGAATCTATGGCGTTCAATCTACGGTCAACCTAGCTTTTGCAAATCCGCTAGCGATTTCAACCCCAAATGTAATGTCCTAAAATCCACTGTAGCTTCTGTCAATGTTGATACTTACGACGTTTGGTTTCAGATAAGAAGGTTGCATATTGACGTCATCCAAAAGGGAATGCGTAGTCGAATGCAAAATGGTTTGACCATGGATTTGGCATATGTTGGTAGGGGTGGAAACTATCGATACATACAAGCGACAAGATTTTTCATCTAAATGAGATGCTAATAAAAGAAAGTTTAACTTATTAATAATGAAAAATTCTGAGTAGCGGTGTTATCAAGATTTACTTGAAGCTTATTAATTATTACTTTCAATAACAGAATTCTTCGTCTTTTAAATGATGACATTTATCATATCCGTTACTTAAGTGCGATACTTATTCACTTTTGATTTGTGTTCAGTATGGGTTTATGGTATAGGTATCATAATACTCATTGCATTATTTTTATGTTAATTATTTACTTATTGTTTATATCATAATTACACTGTCTTATAATTTCACTTAAAAATTCTTCTTATGATTGTGCGGTATCCATACTCTTGGTGTTCACAATACCATTTCCTGCTGTACTAAATCCAGCTACTATATCATACATCCTACCAGTCCGTATGTCAGAACTAATCTATATGTCTTAGTTGATCCGTTTGGCAGTATTTCATATCGGAAGCGTCGCTCGTGGAACTAATTGTTCGAGGGGCGACTGTTGTACGACTATTCTGTCTGTCTGTGATATGATAGCGGCAACTATTGTTACTATTGACAGTTAGTATTGGTGGAAATTTATGAGTTTTGGTGGAATCAAAACGATTAAAGGTCATTGATTTATGTATAGATTAAGATAATTATATTATGGGAGATGAGGTTGAACAACTGTTGATATTGGGCTTTAAAAAAAAACATTCTTTGGGTATGGCTTATGTCCAACAATGGATTCATAAGAGTTGACAAAAGCGATGAAGACGTTAGAGAATGAAACGGGAGGGAGGTTTTTATTCATAAAGTTACCACCCACTTCTAATAAGATTTTAGGTTACAAATGCAGTACATTATACAGGCTCTAAATATCTACCTACTTTTAAAAATAGTCACATTATTTTTTACGATTTGACTATGGGTTCCTTAGGAAAAGTTGATCAGAATCAAGAGTAAAAGCACTGGCTAAAATATCAGGCACCAATAAAGTAGCACCTTATACAGGATGTAAGGGACAGGTTTCCGAAAACTTTAAGGGCTTCAGTAGATGAAACTGAACAACTTTCCACAATATTTTTTTTCAGGAAACGAAAAAAAACGGCTTCTCCATACAAAATTATAAACTTTATTGGACAGTTCGTATGAAGAAGCCGATTTTTTTTCGTTTCCTGAAATAATTTCTTGTGGAAAGTTGTTCAGTTTCATGTACTGGGTAAGTCTTTAAAGTTTTCGAAAACCTGTCCCTTACACCCTGTATATCACGTAGTATTTGTAGTAGTAGCATAATTGATATGAAAAGTGGTTTTTTTTTAATATTCTACGTAAGAGATTAGAGTCGATTTTGACTTATTAATCATAAATTGCATGTTTTACTATTAGTACCTAATGATTCAAAGTAGTTTTAGTGTTTCATAATCATAAGTCACTCACTGCTACTGCGCATAAATCAGTGACTAATCAACAAAATTTCAAAGCAGATATTTAGACTCGATACTAATGACAGAATATGCGATGTGACACTAGATTAGCATCAAATCATCGCTGTCTGCTTGATGGTAGCACTGAATCAATTTGTGGGGCTTTATGTAGCATCGGTAGAGTACGTTCAAAGGTGGAAAGCATGAATTTATAACGCATATTGTGTTATTAATAGTTTATTATTAGTTATAGTTTATAGTTTATTAATAGTTATGAATAGTAAAGAAGCTACCCAAAGAAGACTTTCTCTTGGCTCAATCTTAAGATGAGAAAGTTACAAATAAAGATTTCTTATCTTACATAGGTAAGTAAATATCAGTAATTTTTATTATCATCACTTTCTAACAGGTGAATTCAGGTGACATTATGCCGACGACTTATCCACAACAGTCGTAACAAAATATCGTTTAAAAGAAGCTTTCACTCACCACTCTTTCATTTCGTCTTTGAATATCTCTCAAGCACCTATTATTACAAAATAAAACCCACTTTTATTAAACGTCACCGAAACCAATATGGCATCTATAAACAAATTAATTGAGACCAGTATCATGTTCTTACCCCTCGATGTTGCCATAAAATACGGAAAAATATCCAGTATACGCCAAAACACTCGACCGTAATAAAGAATAGCGATAAAGTGAGCAAAAAATGGCGGACATGAATTCATTGGTATGACATTTGGGGTTTTGCCGAATGGCCGCGGTTAACGCTCGGAAATTTTCGTCTTTGGCCGTTCGATGTTGCCATGGTAGGGTAGGGTAGGGTTTGCGAAAGTGTGAGGGAAATTGTCTTACAATATTTACTATATTATTTGTTTTTATTTAAGTATAAAGAGATAGCTGATTTATTTTAATTTAATCAACAGCTAAATGGGAAAAGCCCTTTTATTTATTATGAGACATTTTTTTTACAAACTATAGACACTTCAAAATGTGTTCACTACAAAAACTTGTTTTTAACTACAATTGGTAAGCACTTGGCACTTAAATTATCCTTTTTCTTTTTTTTCACATTATTTTTGGAATAAAACTCAAGATTACTGTAGTATCCCTAACATATTTCCTCCTTATAGTTTTATAGGATCGGACCCCATCTTTTATTGGTCGTCGAGAGTCTTGTCAATCCTATTACTTTGGGGAGAGGGGTTCTACCCTGGAGCCACTTTTTAGGACCTACTTTATGCCTTATATTGAATGATGTGAATGCAATTTGTGGCTTTTTCATGGGATATCAGGTTTTATCATCTACTATTCTTAGACCAATAGGTACGGGATTCAATAGGTTGGGTAGGCAGTTAGTACTTTTGCATTTTTGTGTTGAAGTAATATGAAGAATGAAAATATGCTTTTCTCAACAAAATGCCATGCTATTGATGTGTTCCGGCATAAAGATAAGATGGCCAGTTCCCCATTGCGTTGGGGAATCTTGGTAAGCCCGCTTTCATCTTCGGCATCATCATCACTTACCATCAGGTGAGATGACGCCAATTGGGGTAAAAAAAAAATGACTATGTGTTCTTTGGAGAATGTTGTTCAGTTATGAGTAAAATGTCCGGCTTAAATAGTTTGAACTGTTTTAGACCTTATAGAATATGTTACGTAGAGATATCATTATTCCTTTGACTTATCTATTCTTATAAGAATCTTATTGATACTGCTCTTACTGCTGTTATTGAAGCGGCCGTGGTTCAATACGGCTTGCATTGTCTCATCGACCACGCGGTTAACTGATTACAGACACGGTAATAACCTGGATGGGTTTGACTGTTAGTGGCATTTATCTCGACCGTTTCCGTGCTTCGCAAGGCACGTTAAGCCGTTGGTGCCGGCTGCTATCGCTAGATGGCAGTCGTTAAGCCATATCGGAGGCCTTATAGGCGACTTGAAAACTTCTGACACTGGGCCCTATAGGCCCATAACCTCCACCAATCCGCACTTAGCCCCCGTGTGTGGAGTATGGCCTAACCTTCCCGATGTATGGGAAGAGACTCGTGCCCCTGCAGTGGGGACGTAAAAGGTTGTTAACAACTGCTCTTATACCATACGAACCAATCAAAAAAATATTGCAGCTTTTAAAATCATTCTAAATTACGGCTCTTTTATCTGCAAAGGAACCATAGGAGAGAAAGTCCTCTCAAAACCACTTTTCATTTCATTCTCTGAAACGGTCCATCACCGGATACACGAGACAATTTTTGATATTGAAATTTTCAATAACAACTAATGGATCCATCGCGAAAACGTTTTTGGGCAGGCGCGTATTTAGAATTACATTCTCAAAACATTGATTGACTCGGTAGCAGATTGAAGCAGTTAGTGCTTCTGACTATATTTCCAGGAGATTCCCACTTAGGGCTAACATTTCCGTGATAAGCAGATTTTTTGCCCTGGGTCTGGGTGATTTAATAGGTATGTATATACAGAATGTAACAGAAAGGTGTGATAATACTTCAAGGTGGGTTTTTACCCATCAAACTGAACAACTTTTGTTCTACAACTTTGTTGAAATCGCAAAGAAATTTTCGGACTTTTCATACAAACTTGGTTCGCCAGCTGATCGATTTGTATGAAAAGTCCAAAAAAAATTTGCGATTTGAACAAAGTTGTAGAACAAAAGTTGTTCAATTCGATGAGTAGAAGCCCACCTTGAAGTTTTACCACACCTTTCTGTTACACCCTGTATATTTAGGCTTATGTATGTATGTGTAATTGTGTATCAGTCTTTGGTTTTCATAATACAGGGAATCATAGTTTGAGGTCAGTATGGGATTTTTCCGGCATATTAATTTATTTTCTCTGAATAAAGTCTCTGTCCGACTCTGTTTGAACCGTAGTTTTTTTAAACAGCTTTTTCTAACCATTCACCTTTTTGCAAAGAAACTCGTTTTTTTATATTTCGACCTATGAATTTGGCACTAGTTTTTTTCCCTAAATATTCCAAACCAAAACCCTGAATCCACCCCTGCCCTATTGAGCACCCTTCAAGATTTTTAATACATCTCTTTGTATTCAATGCTTTTGTCTTATTTCTCTGTTTGATGTCCCCCCATTCTTTCTAGTGTCATAATTATAGAATTTATGTGGATATGAATGGGTATTCGAAATGCATGTCTCTCGGTGATATTGGTTCGTAAATTGCTGCATATTTTTGTCTAATGGATATTGTGTTTTAACGCTCTTGTTATCCGACTGTCCTAAAGAAGGGTAATGGTTTTGAGTGTATGTATGTCTGATTTTGGTTGAGCATGTAGCGTAATGGTAGATTTTGGAGTAGAAAGTAATATAATAATAATAATAATATCAGGGACAAATCACACACGGTCATCTGGCCCCAAACTAGGATTCCCTGTATCTTGGGAACCAGAGACTGATATACATACACATATTCTTTTAAATACATACATATATAGATATAATACACCCAGACTTAGAGCAAACAATTCTGCTCATCACAGAAAAGTTTGCCCTGTGTGGGGATCGAACCCACGACTCTAGAGGTCAGGATCGCTAACCACTTAGCCACCGAGTCAGTCGCAAGTGTATTTGGATTTTGCTTTCAGTATTGATTTCAGTTATACTTCAAGGTGGGCTTCTTACTCGTATAAAACTGAAAAACTTTTGTTCTACAACTCTGTTGAATTCGCATTTTTTTTTTTACTTTTCATACAATCTTGGCTCGCCAGCTGAGCGATTTGTATGAAGAGTCCATTTTTTTGCGATTTCAACAACAACAAGTTTAAAGAACAAAAGTTGTTCAGTTTGATAGGTAGAAGCCCACCTTGAAGTATTACCACACCTTTTTTACACCCTGTATATTATTAAAGAACCAAAAAAGATGGTCATCTCTAGAGTTGGTTAATCTTAATGTTAACACGTTTCAAATCCTTAGTCTTACAATTAGTAATCAGATTCGATTTCCAGCAATCTCAAACTTAAATCCCCCCATCCCATTTCAAAGGTCGGCAACGCACTTGTGACTCCTCTGGTGTTGCGGGTGTCTATGGGCGGCGGTAATCGCTTACCATCAGGTGATCCGTCTGCTCGTTTGCCACCTAATACATAAAAAAAAACTTAATGTCGTGGACATAGGGGTGAGTTTTTAAGTCTGCCTACGTGGTTAGCGAATTAGTTAACTTTGAAGAGAAGAAGCCCAGCTCTAAGTATCATTACACCATTTTTTGTCACCATATATATAGTTTGAAAAGTTAAAGTAGACTTTAACTGACTCGGTGGCTAAGTGGTTAGCGATCCTGACCTCTGATCCGAGAGTCGTGGGTTCGATCCCCACACAGGGCAAACTTTTCTATGATGAGCAGAATTGTTTGCTCTGAGTCTGGGTGTATTATATCTATATATGTATGTATTTAAATGTATATATGTATGTATATCAGTCTCTGGTTCCCATAGTACAGGGAATCCTAGTTTGGGGCCAGATGACCGTGTGTGATTTGTCCCGGATATTATTATTATTATTTGCGTTCTCTATAAATCTATAATTTTTTTTACCTTCAATATCTTTGTATTTTCACACTGTACCATTTTTGAACACAACTTTTCTACTTTACCATAGAAATTGCGCAATCTGTTGTTTTTTTTTTGTTCTCAATCCTGCTATAGATAGGTGAACACAGAGTGAATATATTTTTTATACCTATCATCATTGACAAGTGACAAGCGTAGCATTCAAAAAACAAAAATTCACAAGCACCCTATATAATTTTCTTGTAAAAAAAACTGTATCATAGCATCTTTTTTGTGGTAAGTATTGTAACATCTGTGGCGGTGATTTTTATCAACGTCCACACTTATCAAGGGATTGAGGTTAAAAAATTTGATTGTTATTTGTGTTTTTCACAAAATCGAGTGCATTTTGATTCGGTTAGATATAGGTGCCTATGATGCGAACCCACGAAGAAATCGTGGCCTTTGTAACTTCCGAAGTGATTTTGGGGATCCGTGAAAAAATATAAAAACCAAATTATGAAAATATGAAATACGATAAAAAAATGTTGATTATTATATAAAGACCTACAAAGGCAACTAGTATTGTGTAGGTAATATAATAAAGAGTGGACTGAAACTTTGAAATTTAAAAATATTTTTATCAAATATCTTAGTATAAAAAAGTTCCTGGTAACAAAAGTCCTGAAAATACCTGAAAAAATCGAATTTTTCAAGGGACCTATACGGGATCAAAATGAGTCCTATGATAAATGGATTCAACAATTTTGAATGTTGTATCTGTCGTGAAAGAGAATAAATGTTTTATCAATAAAAAAAATCGTGTTAGAATCAATTAATAAAGGCTTTTTATAAGGGTTCTTCACAAATACCTTAAAAGAAAATATTTAATTTAAGTTAAAAAATAAATATTAAACTAGTCCAAATTCACAAAAAAGTGGATCTCTCACAAAATAGGCGAGTTGATAAATTGTTTTCTTTTTTTGTCGGGAATCGAGAGGTATGTCCTTAGAGAATGTTAATTATATCTATAGTGAGTAGCTATATGCAGTACTTTGCGAGGAATCTATTTGATTTGCCATCGACTCGAGAAGAAGGAGAAGTGAGTAGAAGCAAAAAAAATATTCCAGGTATTAGAAGAAGATAGAAGAACCCGATAATTTTTTGATGTCGTTTACAATTCAATGGAGTAGGAGCTAAAACGATAAAAGCCTTCAATTTTAATTTACCTGTCCTGTACTGAACCCTCTTCTATTTATCACGTTTCGAACTTTGCCACGTTTTATTTTTTTGCGCGTTCGCGATTCGACCTGTGCTCGACCGCTGTCAGGGTTGTCAATCACGCGGCCCGCCCCGCCCGCGCCGCGGGCCGGCGTTTGACAGCCCTGAACTTATTATTTTCACCTCTTCATTTTTGACAGTGTTTCCATGCTGTTTATAATTTTTGGTCAAATTTTATTTGTAATAGTAATTAAGAAATTTAGATATCTATAACTAATTCTGATTTTATTATTACTTATTTATAATAAAATAAAATCAAAATAAATAAAATGATGTAATTTATATTGGTTTACATACATATTGTCTTTGAAGTCTTTGTCTATATATTTTTTTTTTTGTCAAATTTTAAAATTTTATTTGATATTTTATACTTTTAATCAATAAGGCTTTTTATACTTACCTTTTCTTTTATCAACCGACTTCAAAAAAATGAGGAGGTTCTCAATTCGTCGGAATCTTTTTTTTTTATGTATGTTCACCGATTACTCGAAAACGCCTGAACCGATTTCAAAAATTCTTTTTTCGTTTAAAAGGGTATACTTCACAGGTGGTCCCATATAAATTTTATCGAAATCAATTCAGCGGTTTTTGAGAAAATCAACAAAAACATAGCAAAATTGGAGTTGTTGCGGTTGAAGTCGGTTGTTTTTAACGTATTCAGCGTGGTCAATTATTTAATTTTAGCACACCTTGAAATCTGATTTGCGATTTTGCAAAACTGCGATTTGAGCAAAGTCTTAGAACAAAAGTTGTTCAGTACGATGCGTAGAATACCAAGTTAACGGGTCCTACACCAATTTTGTTACACCCTGTATAAAAATCATACTTTTACCTTATAATCATCATTATTAACCAAAAGACGTCCTGCTTTATTCATTGCCCATACAATATATAATATACTAATGTTTTGGTATATTTAATTATTCATTAAAGCATTTTCTGAATTCTCCTGTCATTTTAGAAAATACTCTTAAACATAATGCGTCAAAATAAATATTGATAATTTTTATACGGTACCTGTCAGTTTTGACAGCTGAGGATTGATGCTAGATCTGAACAATCAATTCTGACACATTCTGACAGACAAACGCCCAGCTTTAATAACAGATTATTACGTCATCAATCAAAATTACAAACTGCGTTTCATAATTACCAATAATAGCTACGTTAGCTTATTGATTAATTAAAGGAATCATAGTTTTTGAGATTTTACGTCGGATTATATTACCCATCATATGTACCTTAGTAGGTATGTCCATTTCGTTTTAACATCTGTAGCCTGAGGCATCGTCTTATATAATGAAATGAAATGAAATGAAATAATATTTATTCGAAGTAGGTATCTCTGTACACTTTTCGAACGTCATATTTTTCTACCTAATACGAAGTTCCTACCACTCGGAACTCGTATACCCGCCGTTTCGGGAAGTGTTTGCGGAGAGAGAAGAAACGTCGGGCCCTAAAGAAACTCCCTCCAACACATTTTTGTCAACACAATGTCAACTTGTAACCTGTTAATGTGCTGATCTAATTATATTTTGAAATACATATCTATTATTTATGTACCACATTTACCACAATAACCAAAATGCCACAAAATGATTGACTGATGCCACAAATGATTTGATTTGAATTGTTCAAAATTTTTTTTATTATTTTCTAACTTAGGCAAGAAATAAAATGTATTTCTTTAGACGCACAGAAATGATAAAAAATATCTACCTATAATCAACCTCCACCAATCCGGACTTGGCCCCCATGTGTGGAGTATGGCCTAAACCTTCCCGAGTTATGGGAAGAGACCCGTGCCCCTGTGCAGTGAGGACGTAATGGGTTGTTAACAATATCTACCTATAATATATGTATTTATTAAAAATAAGGATACATTTGCCTATATCCCATCCCAACAAAGTACAAAATCACTGATAGTTACTAACGTGGATAAGCCAATGTTCATTCAACCGTGTCAACCACTCAACCCACGCTCCTCAATATTTGAAAGACGGTTGATACTTGATAGACAACAATTGACACGGGTTTATCTCTGCGGGTTACTCCTATTTGACCCGAGATTTTTTTTTCCTGTTTTATTGTAAGTCTGCATCGAAGAGTTAAAGCATGAGACTCGGCGATGTGTGAATGACAGCGATATACGTTGGTTTGATATGGACATTCTTGCAGTATAAAATATTGTAAGAGTAAGTACCCGGGAAGGTCAGGCCATACTCCACACAAGAGAGCAAGTCCAGATTACTGGAGGTTGTAAATATTTTAAGACTCATAATTAATTACATAGTAGAAATCGGTGAGTATCTTCTTTCAAAAGGTATATTTTTTCAAATTTAAGTTAAAAATAATGTTAAATTAACATTAGGAATAGTGAACTGGACAGTTTAATGTCAGACTAGATTAAGGATGTCAAACTACATTTGAGTATCGTGAAAAAAATTCTACTTTTTTACTCTTTGGGTGATTTTGACTTTTTAACTATGATTTGAAGAACATATTCGCGCAAGAATACTAGCCAGAAATATATTGTACCGACTGCCCCACAAATGCAATATATTTTTTTGCTAGCTTTCTATAAATATTTTCAATCAAAACAAATACAAATAGTATATCCACTTTTTTTTTTTATGTTTTAGGTGGCAAACGAGCAGACGGATCACCTGATGGTAAGCGATTACCGCCGCCCATAGACACCCGCAACACCAGAGGAGTCACAAGTGCGTTGCCGACCTTTGAAATGGGATGGGCGGATGGGGGGAATGGGGGGGGGGAGAGGGGAAGTTGGGCCTTCAGTACCCTCACTTAAAGTCTGAGTCCGCGAAGTAAGTAAAACAAAAAAATAATATTTGACTTAAAACCAACCACCGACCGCATCCACACTAATCTTTAGCCGATTGCATAGCTGATCTGCCCGTGAGGTGGTCACGTTTTAATGCCAGGCCTGCTATAGACAGGCGAAGATTATTGGTTAGGCGGGTCGTATCAACTATCGTATATACCATAAACACAGGTACTATGTACCAGTACTTGTTTACTGGTTGTAGTTATATAAGGTAGTTATATATAGGGTATGAAATACCTGAAAAAAATTGTGTAAAATATATAAAAAGGGAATATATGTATAGTTCTTGGAATTGTATAGTTCTAGCTAGAAGGTCTTGTGAATGAAACTTCATGTTTTTACTTTGATAACATCACGGAAACCGGCACTCTTATTTTTAAAATAGTCGAAAATTTGAATATAATATCAATTTTTTTTGGACAAAAACCAAGGTTAATTTTACGAAAAAACGTGTAATACACGCAAAACTAGTCCTGAAATACTGCCATTCATTCCCTACATACAATTTAATCTGTATAATCCTCATAATCTTCGTGATCCACAGTAACAAGTATAGAAAGTAGGCAGATAAGCAAACCTGTAGTATGCAAAACCATCTCCTATATTGGCTCTAACTTATTCAAAGCTATCCGAGTTGTATCTTCAGCGTTTTATTTGTTCATCGGCTTGCGATACGCTGAGGGTGTGGTGTAAAGTATAAGCGGAGCGATTTTCATAACTTTCTAAAGTATATCCTATTCCAAATACATAATATTGGGCTCAGTAAAGCGGTTTACGCTACAGGTTGAGTCAAAATAACATACATACCTACAGGGTAACGTTATTTGCTGGACACCTGCAAATGCTAAATAGGATTAAAAAATTTAGGCTGCCCATTACAGACTGCAACTCGACAGTTTTATTATTTACAGTTAGATATTGAGTAAAGTCAAAAATCTGATACAGATGCGATTCCGATTCCTTAAATGTAAAATTTATAAAATTTTAAGAGTAGAAGTCAAGTTTTAGTCTCAGTTTAAATAGTTTCAACTTGATGTTTTTAGAGGACATATAGGCCTTTGTTTTCTAAGCTATACATATTAGACAGTTAATTGTGATACACGATAAAAAGTTAAAAAAAAGAAGTACTAAGCTTCTATGCAAATTTTTAAAATCGTAAAAGTTTCAAAATTGGGCCACCTCCTAAAGGGGATGTCAGAATACCCGTCAAACATCATCGGCCTGGAAGACGGCTCTTCGGTTTTGTGATACATCTTATAAATATTACAAGCGTGTAAACGTGCCTTAATATTTTCTCGAACCAATCGATTTTTGACTCTATTCGCAGATGTATTGAGCTGATTTTTGAAACAGGTTAAAATAACTTAAGGGGTAGCAAACCTTCGGCAGCCAATTATATACAAGTTTGATATTACACTTTAGAGTTTTGATTTTTCAATCGTTTTGTTACTTTGACGTGAAGTCGGTTGTTTATAATTAAAATGGCGATTCCATCTTGTCTGTGCCTGATATGAACATTTTTGTTTTTATTTTTAAATTCACTGTCGATCAAACGCTTCGCGGATTAACGTTGCTTCCAGAGAAATGAACATGGATCATGGGAATCAATTTATGGAATTAATTCGTTTTGAAATGTAATAAACGCCAAAAGCTTCGTATTAAAAAGAACCTTTTTATTTTAACCTGCCTTAAAGTACAAATACAGGATTTTCTGAAATTGGTTGAAATATGTTACCTGAAACCAAAGACTTCTATTATAAACTTATAATCTTTTGGGCTCGACGTTTCTTTTCGCTTCGCAAACACTTCCCGAAACGTTGAGTGTACAAGTCCCGCGTGGTAGGGACTTTGTACTAGGTAGAAAAACATATTGACGATTTGAAAGCATGTGTAAAGCATCTACTTAAATAAAAAACATTTTGAGTTTGAGTTTGATAATACTCGTAGAAGTATTTGCCTGAAACTTCTCTATCGAGTCTTGACGGGAAGAAAATCGCCAGAATACACAACATGTATTAATTTTCAAGTAAGTATTTTTAATTTAAGACTAATGCGATAGAACTAATGTTATACGGTTATGATATTCTTCGTGCTAAAAATTTTTTTTTAGACTTCGCTGAAATTTCAAGAAATAATTGAATCCTTAACGCTATTTGACCGTTTTCCTATGAAGAGACCATTCTAAGTTGGCCGATCAGCTGACAAACTTGTCAGAAAAGTCAAAAACTATTTTCGCGAACTGACTATGGGTTCCTTGGGGAAAGTTCCGTCCGTCCGGATCGCTACCACCATCTTACTCGCTAATCCTGCCGCTAAGCAGCAGTGCTTGCACTGTTGTGTTCCGGTGTGGAGAGTAAGACAGCCGAGGAAATTACAGGCACAAGAGGCATTTCATCTTAGCCCTCTAGGTTGGCAACGCATCTGCAATCCCCTGCGGGGTTGCAAGTGTCTATGGGCAGTGGTGATCACTTACCATCAGGTGACCCACTTGCTCGTTTGCCTTCCTAATCACATAAAAAAAAAAAAAAAAAAAAAAAAGTTGTTCAGTTCATGAGGAGAAGCCCCAGTTTAAATAAATTCAGTTGATTTTATTAGACCTTTTATGTTTATGTATATCAGTCTATGGTTTTGATAATGGAGAGAATCCTAGTTAGGGACCGGATAACCGTGTGTGGTTTGTGTCTAAAAACACGGTTAATTATACTACGATACACCAAGCGTGCATTTAAGTATTATGTAATTTGTAATAAACTTTTTATTTTGTTTAATTATTAATAAAATAAATAGAATAGACGATTAATATATGGTACCCAGAATAAGACCAACCTACGACATAAGCAATCAGACCAAAAACTTAAAAGTATTTTTATATTAAAAATAAATAAAACTTTCGGACCGCCACTATTGAAATATCCGTTGAAAGGGATTATTGCCAGCTACTTAAAGACCGATATCGTTGCTTAAATTATGATAAATAAAAATAAAAATTAAAAAACCAATGATTGTTTATTGTATTTGTATTGAATCGTCCAGTTGTACAATTGTTGACACAAGTGTTTAAGGGTTTTGAGTAATCATGCTTGTAAGATAATCAAAAAGCCATCTTAAGAGATTCTTCTTATCTAATCATAATATTGTACGTATTTTACGTTGTTGAATTATGTATTACAAATACAAATACAAAAAATGTATTTACCGTATGCTTAAGGTACAGAAAGTTTCTCAAATTAAAAATTTAATATAAAATTATTACATATCGCATTATCTATTACATAAAGTTGCTTATTGCTTATAAGACACTGCTGAGTCAATAAAGAAACAAAGGTTAATTTCATGCGGTAAAAAAAAAATACCTAATAATATGTTGCTAATAGTCCTCACACTAGGCCGATTTTAATTTACATCATACATAGCCACGAAAAACTTGCAATAACTTTCTCATTTATGTTACAGCCAAAGTGTTAAAACAGTAACCTATAGCAGGTTGAATTAGGATGAACATCATCTTACAAAATTTGAAGTAGCAGGAATCGGTGGGTATACCAAAATGTGAAACTGTACATTTTGCGCGTTTACCTATTCAACAGTCTCTATTACGTCATTAATTATTACACCTGTAGAAAAACACGGAGTGGCAGTTGCAATTTTACTTTAATCTTCCATTGACACAAGTAAAACAATCGATTTATCAATTATTATATTTAAAATTCACACTGAATACTACATTGCGCTATTTCCAGCAAACTGTCTCACTCGAAGTTCAAAGATAGACTGACACTCGCCACCATTTCCCTCGTGCAATGTCTCCCCTCTACTTCCCCTTTACTTTGATCTGTGGTGCCCTCTGTGCGTCAGTCGATCTTCAAGTTTTACATTACTTGATTTACTCTTTATGTTATTTTTAGCTGTAAATATATTATGTTTTGATAATATTAAGCAATAATTATAGTGATTATTTACAATACAACAAAATATAGCTAACAGTCGGCCATCCGATCCCAACGAACGACCTCGTACGTATTTTTTTTATATAAAAAAAAGGCTACAAACATATTCTATACACAGAAATCTTATACACTGATATGCACACTGAGTAAGTGTACTAAATATAATATTTTCATTTTATAACAACAAGTTAGAACTAAATTACTTCTCATTAATTTAATAAATAATTGGGTAATTTCCACTATAAAAAACAACCCAAGCAATGTTCCTCTTTAAATACTATTTCCCCGAAATAATTTTCTCTCTTGACACAAATTTTCAGTCTTTCGTTCATGAAAAACATAAGCAGTTTGTCAAAAATATGACGTAATATTTGTGAAATAAGAACAATTTTAAAACAAAAATATCGTTTGGAAGTTCAATAAAAGTAAGTGAATGATAAAGTAGAAAACACCGTATTTATAACAGGATCTATTTATCCTGAACACGGTAACATCAATTTGGCAACAGGCTCCATTCGTCCTGAATACCGTAACATAAATTTGGCAACAGGCCCCGTACGTCCTGAATACCGTAGCAACAATTTGAAAACAGGCCCTATTAGACCTTATTACCGTGACATCAAATTGATAACAGGCCGCATGCGCTTTAACTACCACCCAAATAACCTTAAATAATTTTAATCATGAATTCATTTGATTCCTACTCCAATTTCAATTCAGTAATATACTACACGATCTTTAATTATGTATATCGATATTTAATTTAGTTCATCGTCCGTCTAAAATAAGGTTCCTAACACTTGGAACTTGTATGCCCAGAAAACATACTACATATATTTTAGTTTTTAAATAAATTTCACAACCTTAAGGATCATCTATTTCTGTGCTCAAGGGACATCTCTGACATTTTGCTGTTATGGAATTTTTCTATATATATCGAGTATGCATAGATATACATATATTCTCAAGTCGTGTAGAATACCTATTTACAACTTAACACCGGAATGTATTCAACTGTTCAGTCAGAGAGAGAGAGAGAGAGACAATCTCTTCTATTGTATGTAGTCTAGTCAAGCTGTAAAATAGGCAACTATCACTGAAATATTATGTTTGTAAACAGCATCTTCTGCCGACTATAATCTTAACATTTTTAATCCTCTAACATACCTACCCAGGTATTCCTTATTAATATTTTATTCACAATAACTGAAATTTCAATTAAAGGAACATAAAATGTCAACTAAAATATTCTGTTAACTTGGGCAGCACTTAGAAAGTGGTACCTTATTTCGGTTAAGAATATATAATCTTTGATAGAGTCTATGTTGAAATTACTCATTTATTTATTGTAGTTTAAAAAGCGACCAAATTTGTCAGACATCGATAACCTCTTAATCCATTATAAACCAACCCAGTTATTTTCCGTTGCATTAAAGCATAACATTTGTGATAACATTTCTGCTAAAGCAGTTTAGGAAAATAATAACTAGATACGATCACTAGTAGGAGATACGATTTGCTCACTTTATTGCCGTATATCTTAGATCGTTTCGGATTATTGACTTCACTTATTAACAATAAATTAAATTAAATATACATTGTAGGTACCAAGAACAACATTAACTTCAGGATCAGTAACACATAAAATGGTAACTTAGTAAATCCTACAGTTCTTTAGGACAGTTTTAAATAACAAAAACAGAGTAGAAACATTTTCCTTTCTGCACGATTACTTAAGATGTGAAAGATAATATCACTAAACGATTAATTAACAGATAAAAACTTTGCATAATAATGCGGACACGTTAATTTCAACAATATCTCAATAAATTGTTGGCAGTACATAATACTGTATTACTTTTTTTTTTATCTGAACACGTACACATTGACTTTTAGTTGAGGTTTCAGAGTAAATATTTCTTCATTTTATTTTGCATAAACATATGAACGTATTTTATAATCAAGAAACTTCAAAATGTTATTGGTTACAATTCGATCACGTAAGGATTGTATTGAAATCAGTCTGTGTAGACAATTGAAGATTATATCTACGCCTTATCCTCGAGTAGCTTCCGAGGTCATTTATAATCGCAAGTCCACCCGAAGAATTTCCTTTTTATGTAGGTAGTAATAACAATTTATTATCCAAAACAAATCAAACCCTCATCTGGTCCCAAACTAGTAAAATAAAAGCAGTCATTACCGCACACACTTTTTTTTTTCAGAGTGCCTTGGCAATAGCTATAAAAGAACTTTACGTTTACTGTATGATAAATACGATATTATAGGCCTCTCAAGCAACATGTCTTCAATAGCTCGTATGACGTATTTACTTTACTTTTACTCTGTAGAATCGGTGGGTATTTAGAAATTATATTTTTAATAATTAAGAATAAAGATTGCGGGGCAAATACAAAGCCAACGTTAACAGTGCCATTGTTATTCTTCAAAGCTGACAAAAGAGTACATGGTTGTACGTTGTGATCTTTTTGAGAGAAGCAAAATCTAATGAAGCTCTGTACTATAAATCGTCATTGTTTTTGTAAAAGTTATCCGTATTTATAATAATTACAGTCGGAATTATTTACCTCCGAATGTAAAAATAAAGGCATAGTTTTATTCGTCTGGTCTATTGTATAAAAACTATATCGAGCAAAGTTTGACCAACCACGTGTTTAGGTTTTTTTTTTAACGTCTTGGATCCCGAATAAACTTATAGAATTAAAATTCAGTTTTTGTATTTGAATAATATTGTACACAGGAGGGAGGCAAATAAACACATTAATAAAGAAAGAATACACAAAACGTACAGCTTATTTCCACAAGAAATTTCTTCCAGCGACATTTATAGACGTAAATAAATGTCAAAAAGTATGTGTACAAAACAATATTATCTCTAGAGGGTCAAATCTTTGATAGAGTGCCTAAATAAAATGGCTTACTCATTATGTATAGGTATGATTAATTTGCTATCAATTTAAATTTATACTTGAATATTGAATATCGTGAAAAGCTATATACATCAGGGCTGTAAGCCTTAACTGAATTAAATTATGGGCAAATCAATGGATTTGGAAATAAAATTCAATACACAACCGTATATTCAGTTACATATGGACTCACGTAAATTGACTGGTACCATGAACTTTCAAGCTCATCCTACAGCCATGCTCTCAGCGACTCGATGCGATGTGGCAGGTCATCCTACAGCCGCACTTCCGGCGGCACGGTGCGATGTTGCAGCTCGTCCCACAGCCACGTTCCCAGAAAGGCAGGAAACCCGTCGCTCTTGCGCAGGCTCTGCCGCAACATCAGTGCGGTCCCGACGTACCTCGCAGGGGAAAACGAGTGTGTATTAGCAAAAGTTACCCAAAATTTAAATACTTAAAAATTGTGAAAGCTATAAACAATTTCCATACCAAGAGAGCTACGACTCGATGCGATGTAGTAGCTCATCAGCCACACTCCCGGTGGCGGCACGGTGCGATGCAGCAGCTCATCAGCCGCACTCCCGGTGGCGGCACGGTGCGATGTAGCAGCTCATCAGCCGCACTCCTGGCGGCACGATGCAATGTACGGCTCGTTCTACAGCTACGCAGGAAACCAGTCTCTCTTGCGCTAGCTCCGCCGCAACGTCAGTGCGGTCCCGACGTACCTCGCAGGGGAAAACGAGTGTATATTAGCAAAGGTTACCTAAAATTGAAATACTTGAAAATTGCGAAAGCTATAAACACTTTCCATATCAAGAGAGCTACGTTCATTCCTCAGATGAACTACTCGTTGTAACTTTAATAAAACAGGAAGCCTCAACTGCATATATTGGAAACGGCTAATAAGAAACGAAAATATTAAAATGTTGCCGTTACTATAGAGTGGTTGCATGTGCTTACATGACGATGTTGAGAATACCCCAAAGAACAAAAAGCTCCATCGCTAAATTATTTCAACAGTTTCTATACGAACTTGAACTTACTAATTTGAACGTCCTACTTAAGAACCATATTATTATTTATTCATTGAATACGCCAATAAATTGATCTTAAAATAAACGTTAACATTCAAAACATACATCTTTTCCAAACATCCAATCTAAGGCGATAAAGGAGTGTTCGTTTGCAGAGTACGTATTTCTGTAGGTAGAATGCAAACTTTTATAGGTTTTATTTTTTTGCAAGTATTACCTTCATTTTAATAAAACATTTCGTAGTTTAACTAAGCGAATAAAGCCATGAAAAAAAAAAACTATTTCAAATAAAACTAACACATACCTTAAAACGTTAGCGATCCCACTTCTGAGATGTAGAAAAACACGGAGTGGCAGTTGCAATTTTACTTTAATCTTCCATTGACACAAGTAAAACAATCGATTTATCAATTATTATATTTAAAATTCACACTGAATACTACATTGCGCTATTTCCAGCAAACTGTCTCACTCGAAGTTCAAAGATAGACTGACACTCGCCACCATTTCCCTCGTGCAATGCTCTCCCCTCTACTTCCCCTTTACTTTGATCTGTGGTGCCCTCTTTGCGTCAGTCGATCTTCAAGTTTTACATTACTTGATTTACTCTTTATGTTATTTTTAGCTGTAAATATATTATGTTTTGATAATATTAAGCAATAATTATAGTGATTATTTACAATACAACAAAATATAGCTAACACACCTAACCTAAAAACCCAACTGCTCGATTTTTCTGTTTTTTTTTTTTAAATTAAGATCTTTACTGGAGTTTCATCTTCTAACATCTCTTCAGATAGCTACAGTCAACAATGACTTATTTCTACCCCTTGCAACACATTCGCGACGAGTGATTTCTGGCCAGCGGAACAAAACACCATTACGTCTTCCTTGCAGCGCCTTTATACGTATTTATTTTCAAGCTACTTTTGACCCATTTCATAGATCAATTGATATTACTAGCAATAAAACCATTTAACTGTTAAACTTTCTTTACTATATACACTGTTTCATATTTTCTTTGTTTTATATTTTCCAGTAAATTTTTTTTCATTAATTATGTAATTTATCTAAAATTCACTTTTCCCAGCCACTGTACCTGGTAAGGTAGGCAAATGAGTTGTGCCGATGCCGATACCTGTGCGGCAGGACTTATTTTCATATTTGTCGACTGTATTATTGTTTATTTCATTTGCTATAGGGTTGGCCCTTAGCTATTATACGAAAAGTTTGATTTTATTGCCTTAACGGATGTCTTGAGGGTCCATTTTTGCTCGACTGCTTCAGAAGGAGGGTAATGATGTTTGTTTTTTAGTCTAAGCCTATATGAATTTTGAAACGCAAAATGTGGTTCAGGTGAATAACAAGGGGTTATTTAATAAAATATATCCATTTATTAGTTCTAACAAATGATATTAACACGATAGCACGGTATCACTGAATAAGTACGGTTAATAAACTGTTTCATTGTTAAATAAAGCAGTAAAGCCAGCGGTTAAAGCCGTGTTATGTATTAATATGAGGCATTTAGTCATAGCCCCCACGTATCTGCAAGGTACTCAAAACCCTTCTGGGGTTGATGCTCATAGGCGGTGGGCCGTCAGACTTTGTCATTTTAAAAAATAAAATTAAAAAAAACTATCGACTTTCCAAAAAATGCAGTACACAGCAAGCAATGGGCGCCGCCAAACACGATCCGATGAAGCTCGAAATCACTGGATGCTGGTTTAGGTAGACGTTAGGCGTGTAATTCTTGGTTCATTATTCAGATTTAATGGGAAACTCAGAAAAAATGTAGATCGGATTTTTTAGAACATTTTTCCTGTATTCTATACTTGATTCCGAGTAACCCCTTAAAATTTCAGACGCACCTTTTTTCAACATCCTGAATACTTTAACAAAAATGGGCCAGAGTGAAACGAATGACGAGAAACCTAATCAGTATCAAAACTAAACTAGTATTAAGGCATCTTCACATTGGAGGCATCCTTACATTAACGTTTGACATCCCGGCTTTATTGTTCATAAAATATTTTTTGGTCGGCGGACTGTCCCATAAGCATGATATTCAAATTAGGAAGCCCATTGTGGGGCCGCATGTAAATATACTTCGGCGGCAGCGAGTATTACTTTCGTGTAAGGAGCTGACTATATTGAAGAATTGTAGAAAATAGAAGCAATGATATACTGTTTTAAAATGCTTTTTTATTTAATGAATTCTTGCCTTTATATGGAAATAGGAATATGCACTTACAAGGATATGAGTATATAAGTTAGATCATCAGCAAAAGAGAATAATATACATATATAGCGTAGACCGGGGTGAATCGGATCACGGGGCGAATGGGATCACAATTAGAAATAAATAAATACTTTAAAAATCCGGGCTAGACTGACCGTTGTCATAGCAACACAACGTATAATGTTGCTATGACAACAGTCAGTCTAGCGCGGTATTTAAAATATTTATTTATTTCTAATTGTGATCCGATTCGCCCCGGTCTACTCTAGCTGAAAATTGTTACAATATTTTATTTGTTTTTTATTTAAAAGAGTGGTAAAAAAGATTGAAGACCAAGTTGATGGAAAAAAGATTCGACTTTTCGTACGAATCAATAAGCTTGGCTGTTTAAGAATGAAAGTTATTTCTTTGCGATTCAGTGTTATAAGTAGAATCACCAATTAAGAGCTATACAGATGCTTACTCGTATTTATCAGTCACCCTATACAGGGTTATTTTTGGACCCCCCAAAGTGGCTCACAGTGGCTTCTAACTCATGAAACTGAGCATTTTTCCCCAAGTAATCAACGGTCAGTTCGCAAAAAATTTTTTGGAACTTTCATGCTAATTTGATCACGTGATCGGCCTATTTTGGTACTACCAATCGCAAAGAAATGCAGCCACAGTATGGACGCATCTTTACTAGTTTGTGAATACCTTTTACAAATGTGTTTTGTTTGAATAATTATCCTATTAAGTATTGTGTTTGTAGATCGGTCTATCTATTCGCATATAAGCATATCTTTCTGATATTTCTTGTTGCTAAGATGTTTCAGTTTTCTTTCGATTCTATAATTAGTTTTTCAAAAATTCAAAATTCAAAATTCATATTGGAGCATATTTCTCATCTCACTAATATTTATTATTATCTTTCATGATTGTGTGTAGCCCCTTATCCTTGTATAACTTCCTTCTTTGTTACACATAGGTGGAGACTTGTAATTAGCATAGACCTATTAATTTGATAAGATATCGTAAATTATTTTGCTGTAAGACTACCGAATAAAAATAATAAAAAATAATTATAAATGCGAAATCTCACTAATAATATTATAAATGCGAAAATATGGATGTTTGTTTGTTTCACTTTCACGCCAAAACTACTAAACATGTTTGAATGAAATTTGGTAGGTAGATAGAAAAAGGACTCGGCTAACACATATAAATATTTTTGTCCCGAAAAAATCGAGGGTTCCCGAATGCCTTATTATAATATTTCTGGAAAAACTAATGAAAATAAATATAAGTGCGAATATGACTCGGGGGCAAAACGGTCATTGCTTTTTTATTATACTTTGACACTTGATGGCGCTGCCTTAACATTTTATTTCTTTCTGCGCCCAATTCTGAAGTTCACACAGACGAAGTCACGGGCGGAAGCTAGTTTATTATACCCCTTACTAAGTTTTCAAATAAACTGTTCCATTATTGAGTATGGTTTTTTTAAACTGTATAGGTTCCTTAAGGACAATTTTTTAGTTGCATAAACAAAATCTGCTATTTACGGTATTTACGACTTTTCAAATAATGAAAAGTCAGCTTTTAGGTCATCGTCACTTTTACCATAACTTCGTACGTTTATTTACTATTTAAAAAAACTTTTTGAAATGATCAATCAGAATTCAGATATCATAGAAACGAAACACAAAAGAGTAACATCTCGATAATTAAAGGCAGAAACAAAAAAATGCCTCGAATTTTAATTGAGAAAAATCCCCAAACTTTGCTTTTAAAAATTTCCCAAACATCCAGGCAAAGGGTGTGTCCACAACGGCCAAACGCAAAGGAAACTTGTATTCTGAAACAACCACTTAACAAGACAACTCGTTCGCAGACCTTTGTCGAAAAAAAAACTCCAAAAGCCCGCGAAAAATATTTCAGATATTTAACAAATGTTTACCGCTAACGATGTCGCTTAATATTTTGAATTATAACAAAAAAAAAGGTTTTGTCGGTGGACGGTAAGCGCCTGTAACTTTTTTTGCGGTCCGTTTGTACTGGTGAGGGGGAAAAGGGAAAAATGCTGGCAACCCTGGCTAAACTTTTTTGTGGTAAGAAAAGGCTTGCTTTGTGCTTGTTTGTTGTACCTATCTACCTATTTTTTATGCTTCACGTGAAGGATTGTGGCCTCATTGTTTCATTATCAGCCTTTACGAATGTATGTGGCAATGCCTTTGACAAAGGTGGAGTCGTTTCTGGTCTCTGCTTGTTTTTTTTAAAATTGAGTCAAATTACTGGTAATAGAGAGACATCCCTTTATAAGTTTTCTTAGATTGGAAAAGCTCTGGTTATTCTTCTAAGCTCCGTTTTTATCGTTTAAAAACACTTCCCAGACACTGAAAATATTAAGTTCTGAAAATAAAACAGTGTTTTGTATGATACAGTTTATGTACAGGTCCCAAGTTTAGAACAAATGGCATTTTGTGGAGATATCACGTGAAGCTACAATATAAAGAAGCTATTAATAAATGAACTGAATTGATAACTGGAGCTAAAAATATTTCGTTTTTTTTAAACTAAGTTCTAAGTGTATACCTAATTCAAAAAAAGCGGCCAAGTGCGAGTCGGACTCGCCCATGAAGGGTTCCGTAGCAGCAAGTAACATAATATAAAAGTTTTTGTAGTTCGTTGTAACTTGAATGAAAGGTAAATTGCGGTTTACGATTTATGACGTATTAAAAAAAACTACTTACTAGATATCGTTCAAACCAATTTTCGGTGGAAGTTTGCATGGTAATGTACATCATATATTTTTTTTAGTTTTATCATTCTCTTACTTTAGAAGTTACGGGGGGGGGGGGACACATATTTTACAACTTTGGAAGTGTCTCTCACGCAAACTATTCAGTTTAGAAGAAAATTATATTAGAAACCTCAATATCATTTTTGAAGACCTATCCATAGATACCCCACACGTATGGGTTTGATGAAAAAATTTTTTTTGAGTTTCAGTTCTAAGTATGGGGAGCCCCCAAAATTTATTGTTTTTTTTCTATTTTTGTGTGAAAATCTTAATGCGGTTCACAAAATACATCTACCTACCAAGTTTGAACAGTATAGTTCTTATAGTTTCGGAAAAAAAGTGGCTGTGACATACGGACAGACAAACAGACAGACAGACATGACGAATCCATAAGGGTTCCGTTTTTTGCCATTTGGCTACGGAACCCTAAAAAAGTGAGAACGACAGAAGACCAATTAGTATTTTTTTTTTGGTTTCTAAATAGTCAAATAAAAAACTCTAAAGAACATGTTATGTTGTATTATACTACACCTACTTAGAAAGTACCTTTTACTTTATCGAATTTGAGGCAGAATGTACGTCATTACTATGCGGGGAGGAAACGCACTGAGCGGGAGGGAAGCGTGTATGAAAATCCATTACTAACGTGTTTTTCTTTAATTTTGGATAAGACTATGTCGGTAAACTAAATGTAAATGCCAAAAAGATTTTATCTCCAAGTTCGCAAAATGATACTGAAACATTATTTTGAAAAAAGATGTGTTTTTTTATTTTCCTTGTGGGTGTAGTATAAAGCACTATGTATCACTCGGAAGAAAGTGCGATTCCCAACTCGAGCGTATTAAGTATATTAAGTATGTTAAGTGTATTAAGTATAGTATAATAAGTATTAAACTACATTTCTCGTTGGTAACCGGTCACTTTCTCGCCTTGATGGACAATGTTCTATTAGACATCGGTTTTATTTTAAAAGGCGACTATAAAACAAAATAAGTTTAAGACTCGAAATAACTATCTCTAATTTCCGCTAAAGCACTGATTTAACTGCAATGCAGTCACATATGAAATTTGAGTCAGTCTTTAGCTCTCATCTCCAAATTGCAACATTTTAACAATGCATTAGCGATGACAAATCAAACACGATCTAAACTGCATTAGACTACTCGACTGATCTATTCCCTTTGGGAGGGTATGAGATTTTGTCTTTATGCCTCGTTTGTATGTTCATTTTTTACATCATCAGAAACTGACGTAATTAAATTAAAGATAAGATAAATACTCTTTATTGCACACAAAATATAAACTAAACTTCATTACCGACTACGTAATATACATCATGTAAATCAGGGAATTAAGACGAGTTTAAAAAAAAACTAGCCCTCCGAAACGCATCAAACCTTAAACGGAAACCTTAAATCTGAGCTTAAAACTTGTACTTGAGCCTAAAAGTACTTGCAATTTGAAATTTGAAATAAACTTGAAATAAAGATGCGATATTCTTTCTCTAGTTAGGGTCCACTTTCCTATGACATAATTCTTTTCCGCCTTGCCCGATCTATATTAGTGATTTTGCTCATATCGTTAACTTGACAGTTAACATTAACGTTACAAAAGTGGTAACATGATCAATACAGTTAACAATTTTTTTTTTCTCCAGTTGTATGAGTTCTTTGGAGAAATTTGTTCAATATTATGAGTGAGGATATTAGGAAACAGTACTCACTCACACACACACACACAACAATACTTACACTAATCGAGTAAGCTATTCAACTTGAAGCAAGTGAGTGAGCTCGTCTAAACGCAGCACAAAACTGCGACACGTTACCTTGCCACCTGTTGTGGTGATTGTTGAAACTAGGAACACTGTAGTGTCAACTGTTCCTTATATGATTCTATACCCTTGAGGGCTATTGGAGTTCCAGCTGCTACTTAGTAAATACGATAACAGAGGACTGAGTTTAAGTTTTGGTGTAATTTACTCAATTATTTTCACTCTATCTGCTATCTGTTTTGAAACGTTTTAACAATTTACTGAAATAAGTTTTGAGGCATTGGTTAAAATTTTTAAATTGATTCAAATCTCTAACTAGAAATGTATTATAAATGAGGAAGCGGATTTTATGTGAAATTTACTTAAAATATGTTTAAATGGCAACCTGCTGGGTGCTGGTGGTAAACGGAAGCGAGGTCGCCCCAAAGTAACCTGGAAGCTCTCACTTAATGCAGAACTAATGGCAGCTGACTCTGACACGTCCTAAGAGCATGTTAAGTCTACAGCTGGGAACAGATCCGAAAGGAAAAATGTAGTCTCGACCCTATGCACTACAAGATCTTCCCGGACCTAAAAAAATGCTTAATAAAGTTTTTAAATTACCTTTTCTATAATTTAATTCGTCTTTTCAAAATTGTAGCGTAACGATATTATCTGAAGCAACTATCATCTCAAATGACTCATGAACGTTTGCCTCCATAATGTTATTTAAAAAAAAAAACGAAAAATAAAACCGAATCGAAACTTGAAAGCAGTCGTTAATTCATTAATACAAATCGGTTATAAACACAAATAACTAGTTGCAGATGCTGTATACGCTATCAGCAAAATTAATTTTGCTGTCAGAGATAGTCTATCATTGAACATCTGTAACGAAATCTTCTTTTAACCAACCGCAAATAGAGTTACAAATTATGGCGAGTTAACGGCAAAACTGTCTTTAACTTCGTTTTGGACTTTATGCTTGAGATTGTAGAGATGATTTTACTCTATGCTGGAGCTCAAGTTAAGATGGTTGTCACGAGTTAATGAGCATTTAATAATAGGCGTTTTTTTTTTGTTCGACACACGGCATCGTCCATACATTTCAGATGCGACCCTGCAGGCTATCTCTTGTAAATCGTAGAGTAACGCAGACTCAGAGAAAAGTCCAATATCTCTTCGGATTTATTGTAGGAGTAAATTCGCATTTTACACACAGATAGTACTAGAAAAAATATACTGAATTTTTAAGGCATATCTACTTATTACATTTTCTAGGTTTTACAAAGTGTTTGTAAACTTTGTTTAACTAAGGAAATTTTGATGAATAGATGTAAAATAAGCCTGATAGGAACTGCCTGCCTGTGGTATTAGATCTTAAATACCAACATACAATAGCCAAAGAAAAATCAATAGTAATGGGGAAGAAAACGCAAAGCTATTTGCAGATGGCGCTACGGACGCTTGACTCATAGCAACTTTCAATTAGTTCCGCGTTTTTTATTATAGAGGTTTTATAAATTAGTTTTTTTTCTGTAAAATTGTTAAATGGAAAATGTATGCGACTTGGACTGTTCCTCAATTAAAGGCGAAGTTGAAAAGTACATAATTGGAAACGTAACTTTTTCCACGTCTTCTTCATCCGAGAATCTTTAGGAAATTAATGATTTCCATTATTATTGCAACCAATCGCCACACAACGCCGCATTTTTTAAATAATCTTATGTTTAGTTCACGAAAACATTTTTTTCTATACGTTTTGACAGTTAGTATGAGTCAAGCGATATCAGCGCCTCTATCGGCGAGCTTTGTCAGTTTTCTCCCCCATTTCTGAACATCAATAAAAACGATATCGTTGTCTCTGAATCCACGTTACTCTGTTCATTCAGAGACCTTTCAATCATTATTCGTTTACGGCATATAATTATTTGCTACGCATTCGAGACCGATTCTATCTAGTTGATGAACCCTGCGGCAGCGTAACCCTCTTTTTTAATGTCGGGTGAAAAAGGTAAAAAAGCACTTTTTTAATTGCCGTAAGATATTTATTAATTTTGGACGAAGCCACGCGTTCACTGACAGCTGAGGGTCTCAAATTTTATGCTTTGTGCATTTAGACTTGTGAATATGATTTTTGGTTGTTTGATGGATCTTTTTGTAATGATTCGTATTTATTTGGGTTTTACTGAATGTTTTTTTTTATGATTTCGATTACGTAGGTTGGTTTACCTACTTATATTTTCTTAAAGTTATAAAATACTTCGGTACTTCCATATTATAAAATAAAAACGATATTTTTGAAGTCCATCATAATAATAAGTATGGTATCTTACTAAAATTAAATTCATTTCCTGAAACGTAAACGGTGAGTATTACACATAAAACTGAGCAATGTTTTCAAAGAAACACTTATTAAATTTTACAAAATAGGACTCTCCATACAAAATATTCTTTTTCGATTTCAGTGAAAGTACAGGAAAGGTTGTTCAAATTCATGAATAGAACACCCATTTAATGTTTTCGAAAGTGGTGTTTTTACAGACTTGATTACATGACCGCCAAAAGCACTATAGCGGAAAAGTTACTGCGGAAACGATACTGCGAAAGACGTTAAAGCTAATTCGTAATTCTTCACGGAAAGTTGTTCAGTCACTTAAGCTCCTACCATGTGCCCACACTCGCTCGAATCTTCGGTCAAATTCGCTAAGCACAAAACCGTGTCAAAAATACATACTCGTAGCTATTATGCGTTTCAACGAATAGTTCCTATGCCGTTATGTTGGCTCCCCTGTCTATCAACGACATCACACGCAAAAAACGCTTGTACAGATTTTGTTAGTGTGTGTCTGCGTTCTATGTAGTGTGTGTCTCTGAGTTCTATATAGTGTGTGTGGAAAACATTGCTGCCAACATAACGGCATAGGAACTATTCGATGAAACGCTCTATACATAGAATCTCTCCCAAATTCAAATCCCAGAACATTGTATTACAAAATTCACGACGATATCGATGTGCGCGCATCGTGACACTCCACGGGTCGGTCGTTCGCTAGCATAATTTTTATCGTCGTACCCGCATCTGAAAGTTCGGATTAATGATCCAGCGCGTCTAGTCATACGGTGCCGCTGTATGCCGTAAAAACGGTGCGCAATTCTGTGTTTCGGAGGCGCATGATGCGACTCGCTAGTGGATGAGGCATATTTGGAGGATGATGGAATTAAAAAAAAAGAAATAAAAAAGTTTGAAGGATGATTGATTAAAAAAGAAATGAGATAAAAGAGACTATAATATAAGACAACTTATTTTTGTTGATAACGGATTAAAAAAAAAACTTAAAATTGGATAGGTATACCATCTTTTTGTTATAGCTTTTTTTATCAAACTAAATAGATGAAGAGAATCCAATGTGTAAGCCCGAGATATGGGTTTGATTTTTAACATATTTGAATATCTGAAGAAACTTCAAATTACACATTGTTTTTTTTTTAAATACTAACTGTTTCAGTGAAATTACTCTAGTTTCGACGTGGATTGACTGATACTATAAGAAACAAACTTTCACTGAATTGACTGAATTCTTATCATTCGCAAACTTAAAACTTGTCTAATTGGTGGCAGATATAAGTGGCGTGCATTGTGAAAAGTCTTTGTCCAGCAGTGGACTAATACGAGCTGATGATGAATACTGAAGTCTGTCTCTCTCTATCTCTCTTAGTTTATGGCGTCTCTAAAAAATAATTATGCCAACCAATATCATATAAGCCATAGGAGGGACATGTTCAGAGTTATTAATATCCATAACTGATACAGCAGTCAGTTGAAACATCATCCGGAAGACGTCCACTGCTAAACTACCAGAGACAAAAGTCTACGCAAATTCACCAAAGAGATGTCACATCCAAAATCCGGCAGCGCTTTACAGAAGAGCCTTTAATTGCTCCCATCTTGATACGGTCGGTATATCGAGCGACAAAATGGGTTTTTCCCCGGCGGTAAACGGAACGACAACTTTGTATGGAGTATGGAGCATTATCGGATTTGCTTCTGGTTTTTGTATAAACTGTGCATGTGAAAATGTTGCGTTGATTTCGTAGGAGATGGATAAATTGTTACAAATACTTAAAAACTTATTACATGGTGTAACAGAAGTGTGTGACAATACTTCAAGGTTGGCTTTTACCCATCAAGCTGAACAACTTTTGTTCTACAACTTTGTTGAAATCGCAATTTTTTTTTTGTACTTTTCATACAAATCGATCAGTTGGCGAACCAAGTTTGAATGAAAAGTCCAAAAAAATTTTTGCGATTTCAACAAAGTTGTAGAACAAAAGTTGTTCAGTTTGATGGGTAAAAGCCAACCTTGAAGTATTGTCACACACTTCTGTTACACCCTGCATAAGTTTTCAAGTATTTGAGAAGTTTTACTAAGGTCATGTTGATATTATGTGATAGACCTGAAGCCACTTTATCTCCAGTTTCTCTCTGGCGTCTCATTTCTGGGACATCCTGTATACATGCCCAGATTATGTGCCTCTTGATGAAGTACTTCCAATGTTCGTTTTACTGAAATTTCGCATGAATTCTTTTGAGATGTATATGCTACCAAAATTCAGTTGTATTATGCATTCATCTATATAAGTTTCTGTGGACAAATTATTATTTCATTCAATCTCATTATATCATTCACAGTTTGATTAAAAAACCGTGTCAATATAAAAATCCAGATATGTAATTGGAAAATATTGTTTAAAAAATTACTAAAGAAATTATCATGTAACTCGGTTTTATTGGTAGTTTTATTTAATGCAGTATTTCCAATGATCCAGATATAGAAGACGTATATAAATGATCTCCTTCTTACTGGAGTATGTGTAGATTGGTGCCTGTATTCTTGATCTTGGTAATTTTATGTCATGTTTAATTTTATTTTAAGCTTAAATAGAACTGTCATATGAAATAGATCTAATCAATAAAAATATGACGACGATGCACACACATATCCTTGATTTAAAAATATAACAAAACATAAATTAAGAATGCACTACTAAATTGCATGCATTAAAAACTCAAATGAAATAACACTCATACTGGCCAGCAAAAAAATTAAATTGTTAAAAAACACAAAACATCAATCGAATCAATGAAGCGCGATATAGTCTATCTCTTTCCAATCGCCTCGTCTAATCACGCGTAACCTTTGGGGGAGGAAGACAGGTATACTTCGGAGGGATCGAAGCAAGCCACGCCCCCTCGATCGATCTGATAATAAGACTAGCGTCCGCGCAGATTTCAATCTTGTCATGACTTCATGTTTTCATGTCTCACTGCGTGCTTTCTGTTTTCGTATTAAAATTATCTTTATTACCCCATCCGTGGGAGTTTAATATTAAATCTTCTTTAAAATTTAAAAGGTTTATTGTTGGGTTCATAATTATGCACGATTTAATGGTTTTACGTGATTCCGTTGTAAACTTTAACTGAAGGTTAGCAAGTCGTTGACATAGTAGATTCTTTATGGATGTTATTTTTCTGCAGTTAAATTTTCGGAGTTGTATGGAAAAACGTCGTGTTAAACAGTGTCAACACTTTTGACAACGCTTTTACAATAAAAGTAACTAAATGCTAATTTCAAATTAATCAAATAACTATTTTAATTTTCAATCTTAAACAAAATTATCTAAACAGAAATCGATTTTTACATATAACTTCCGCTACTCGCCGTTAGATGTCGCTACGTACACCGCTAATACAATTTCAGCTCTAGTGCAAAAGTAAACGAAGAAATTATTGTATTTTATGTTTATTTTGTTTTAAAACTTCATTAATTTAGATTCAACATCATTTTTACACTTTCTAGTATATTTAAGGTACATTATATGTTTTCTATTTATTACATTTATGAAAAATCGACATTACAGTGAGTGTCATTTGATTTTTACGGCTTTTGCTCGTCAGTATAAATTAATCCATTCATGCAAAAAAATACTCATCAATTACGGAATATCTGCTATCCGATTAAGTTTTATAATATTCATAGGTACTGTCCAATGTAACTTGAACCATGCTTAAACCCTAACGTTTCCTCTTGGAAGATCTACCTTAGCCTCGATCCATCGCCAATAATTCGATTTTAATGGTAGCATAAAGGACGTCGCTATGAGATACGAGACTACTATTACTAATGATTACTTCAATGACGCTCAATAAGTCAACGGATGATAGTTAGCTGATGTTCCAACCCATCGCATCGCCTTTTGGTTTATTTTCTCGATAAAGCATTAACTACGCCAGATGGTTTATAATTATACCTCTGTATGTTGGAGATGGAATGTCATGTCAAATATTTCTTTGTTGATGTATTCTATTTTTGAATCATAACATGTTTTTATAGTTGTTTTTTTTATTATTTGCAGTATTCCGTCGGCTATAAATACTCAGAGCTTTATGTCACATTCGTCAATATTTTCGAAGGAAATTGCATGTCCATCTACAGATAATACAATATTCTTACCACTTGGAACTCTTATAACCGCCGTTTTGACAGTATTTACGGAGTGAGAAGAAACGATGGGCCCAAAACGGTCCCTCCAACAGATTTTTACAAAAATGTCTTGTATGCTATTAAATCTTAATTTTAGGTCACGAATCTTGATTAATATAATATCATCATAATATACAGGGTGTAACAGAAGTGTGTGACAATACTTCAAGGTTGGCTTTTACCCATCAAACTGAGCAACTTTTGTTCTACAACTTTGTTGAAATCGCAAAAAAATTTTTGGACTTTTCATACAAACTTGGTTCGCCAGCTGATCGATTTGTATGAAAAGTCCAAAAAAAATTTTGCGATTTCAACAAAGTTGTAGAACAAAAGTTGTTCAGTTTGATGGGTAAAAGCCAACCTTGAAGTATTGTCACACACTTCTGTTACACCCTGTATAACATATGTATGTATTCTCGTAGTGCAGGAAAGCCAGGACCGCATCATCATCACCATGTGGTTTGTTCCGAAATTCATTTATTTATTTATTTTGTTTTTCTTGTTAGTTATTAGTTTCATTTATCATCTCAAGATCATCATCTAATTCGATTATAATAGTTTCAAACTTAATATCGATTCGTGACATCCACATATCACCCTGATTGCAGATTATAACCCGGATGAATGCGGTATCATAAACTTCTTCGATGTAAGTGCAGTTATCATGCGTATACAAATGGAGAGCATTATCGTGCCCGGTCCATTACATGGACGATCAGGGATAAATATAGTGAAGGATTTTTTTACTTTCTTTGAACTCTTTTTTATAAATACGTACTTTATAAGTATCAGTGGCTTTATGGTGGTGACTTGGTAAAATAAGGCTATTTTATGATATTTAAAAACTATAGTGCATCACCTTTTACATTGTGTAATGAGGGTTGTCAAGTAAATACTTCAAGCAATCTGTCAGGTATCGGTGTAGCTCTTACCGTTTCATATGTCCTAAATAGGAAGATGGATCTCCTTGACAGAACATACCTTATACTATATAACAAATCGATAGTCGGATTGACCATTTTTATATGGGGAGCCCAATTGTTTTTTCGATAATTTGAAAAGTGGTAGAACACAATTTGTCACATTTAACCCGAATAACAACTTGGATATGTAAAAACAAAACATCAAATCCCCCATTAAAAAAATCTGCTTTTTATGGCATAGCTAGCAAACACAGACGGATCACCTGATGGTAAGCGATTACCGCCGCCCAAAGACACCTGCAACACAAGAGGAGTTACAAGTGCGTTGCCGGCCTTTGAAATGGATATTCTCTTTTCTTGAAGGCTTGAATGTCGTATCGATCCTGAAATACCGCAGGCGAAAATTCATTC
Source organism: Coleophora deauratella (assembly GCA_958295455.1). Classification (NCBI taxonomy): domain Eukaryota; kingdom Metazoa; phylum Arthropoda; class Insecta; order Lepidoptera; family Coleophoridae; genus Coleophora; species Coleophora deauratella. Next base: position 1,456,884 of record OY282409.1, on the reverse strand, counting down.
CGCACTTTGGTTGTGCGAGGCAGAAAGTTCCTAGAGAAACGCACAGTTGCGGACTGCCAACCATCTAAGTGATGGGGATGAAAATGTTGTCGGAGAACGATGACGAAAAGAGGCGGCAGGGATCATTCCGAACAATTCCTTGGACCACTTCCCATAGTACATGTGGTAGAGAATGCAAAGCAAGGCTACATCTCTACGCAGGGCCATAGTGCTATTATAAGGTCCAACAAAACCATTTGAAACTTTTGAAGCTTTTTGGGGCTTCTACTGTTGAAACTGAACAACTTCAAACTTTGGGCATATAGTAAAGTTACCTAATGTTTGCCCAACAGTTGATCGACGTTCTATCTTTCAGCGTCATCATCACTTACTATTAGGTTAACTTACTCACTTACCATTAAATAAATAGAAAAGTCGACAAACAAAATTTTGACTACGAAGTCATCGGGGAAAGTTAAATTCAATTCAATTTCACGATTAGAAGCCTCAGTTTAAATAGTTAAATTCAGCTGATTTTTTCACCTTAAACTGTATTAAAAATCAGTCGCAAATTACCAATTGTAATAACTTCCTTAAATGCCAAGACCCAATAAATCAAAAGCCCAATATCCCGATGTCCACAGCCTTCACAATAAAGGACTCTCGTATTGATTTGAGTTTTTTGTCGAATCCTAATGTGGGAATAGGAACGCCTACCGATTGGTAACGATTTGGGTAAGAACTGTGAAGGTAGAGCTGTTGTATTTGTCTTGGGTTCCGTATACTTTTTAGCTGAATACCAAATTAGGGGCGATTATTGTTTTTGAAATTAATATATGCATGTACGCCCCATTTATTGTTAATGTACCGAAAACGGCTTGACGAATTTTGAAGTATGAAGCGTCATTTGATTCTTCTTCTTATGAAGCCCAAATTGACATTATTATACTTATTTATTATTGTTATTATTGCCGGGATATAATTATCCGTCATTCAGGAACCATAGACTTCATAATAATATTAATAATATGTTTATTCATAGACATAGACAATCTTTATTTTTGGCATCATAAATAAATGTAAAACAACAACAAAAAAAATGCAATTAAAAATACAAATTAAAAAAATACAAATAAGCATAACATATTAAAATGTGTATGTGCCAAAAATTGGTCCCCGACTCAGCAAATGCTGCAGTCTGTGGCAACACAGTGCAGCGCTATTCGATCAACAGAAAAACATTTCATTAATTTTACCAAAAACAGTAATAATAGTTTTACTTTTTTTGTTGATCTCCAAAAGCTTCATTTCGTATTATATAGAACTGATCATCGCAATCGTACGCGTCTCACAGATCGTTTTGGTCACGCAAGCGCAAGAGAGTGAACTTGTAATGAATTTTACTGAGAATTTTCAATTTGGCCCAATAATAATTTCTTCGAATACCGATATTACCTGTGTTTGGTAAGCTTCCAATGAATCATTCTTACCCTCAAATTATATAAGTAAGACTGGAATACCTTTTTCAATAAGCTTAAATTGTTTATATTAATTTTTAAACTTCGAAGCAAAGTTTTATTTGAAAACAATGTGAGATTTTCAAATCAATGAGCGGTTTAAAAAGTTTTTCGAAACTTACATACATTTTAGTACCGATCGCTTTGACGATGAAGAAAAATATGGTGAGGAAACTTGCACATCTCATTTTAAGATGTTTATGATGGTCGCGTTGCTTACGTCCTTAGGTGTGAATCTAAATACACATATACATCCTGTCACCGCGGGTGATGCTAAATGTAACATCTAACAACGGCTCTCCATCCTTTGTGATAGTACTGTTAAATTGTGCCCATGGTAAGAAGAAGAAGCGATTCACACTAATATACCAGAGATGATGCAAAGGGCTTACCAATTGTGGATTTAAAAAGAAACATGATTATTACAACACCAGAAGCATTATGGATGATTTGCCGATCCTTCAAAATCTTCAGTACTTTCTTACCGCCGTCTATGCCTTTTGGATAGAACGGTTATATGTGCCACACGATAAGAAGAAATAATTTCTTGGAGAAAAATAATTTGAATAAACACAACTCACGAACATGCAAAATCGTTTTTTTTCAATCAACAACCTTCATTAGTATGATTGCAGATGCACCAACCTAAAGCTTAAACCTGACTGTCCACAGACAAAAACACAATCGAACTCTTTGGAAATAAAACCTCGCGTGAGCTGGCAAGATTGAATGGAGAAAAAAGGTTTAAATAAAAAAAGATTTGATACCTGTCATTGGTATCAATAATAAGATTAATTTTGGGACCGGTAGCCGAGGTGCATCAACAACTTGATTTTAGCTGTGAGTGTGAGTGCTACTGCGCAGGGTTGTACGGTAGAAGTAAGTTCTGTGAATTATAATTTTAAGTTTAAGAATTATGAACGTTAAACGAAAGATGTACATTATATCTAATACCACTTAAAACTAACTTGTTTAAAGTTTACGAGTTTTTTATTTTGTTACATAATATGTACTTAGACTTTATTGAAATCTAATGCCAAAAAATTTAGAACTGTTTACACAAATTAATTCGCTGATATTTTTTTGTAATTCTGTTATTATTTCATATATTTTGTATTGTATTATGTTCTGTGTGTGTGTCTAATAAATGTGTGAATCTTGAATCTTGATAGGCCAATTTTTGGATCTAATTCGACAAAGTAATACGTAGAACAAAAATTGTTAATCAAAAAGTATAATCAGAGTAGAAGACCCAGTTAAAGGGTCCTACACCTATTTTGCTCTCATTTATATACTTATATTAAAATAGAAATTTTGTACTAGGCAGAAACTTTGTACGGGGTAGAAAAAAAATAGTGTTTTCATTCAAACATTCATTGACGATTTAAAATACTGCGTACAGCGTCTACTTAAAAAATAAATACACATATTTAAAAAATGCCCTGTCTAGTAATCTACCCATTCACTACACCCCGAGGTTAGTCGTTTTTTTTTCTTTTTAGAAACAAAATAATTAAAAAAAGTGTGCCACATCCCTTACAGTCTATCTATATTGATTTATTTTCAATCATTAAAACTTCAATCAGTCTTTTTGGTGAGCTAAGCTGTTCGGATCTCGAGAATGACATTGTGACGTGTTGAATTTGGTAGCATGTGAAAAGATTATTTGAAGAGATGATATATTTGAACTCTTATGATTATATGTATGAGGAGCCAAAGGTTGTCTGGAAGAGATCACTTTTTAGCATTATCCGTGAAATACTATAAATAAACCAAATGGAAAGGTAAATTAAAAACGAAATTTTGCATTACGCTATATTATTGTGGTTGAATTAGGTTACAATGTGTTAGAGGCAGTTTCTTTAGGGCCCGTCATTTTTTCTCACTCCGCAAACACTTCCCGAAACGGCGGGTATACGAGTTCCGAGTGGTAGGAACCTCGTATTAGGTAGATAAAAGAATGACGTTCGAAAAGTGTACACTGCTACCTACTTCGAATAAAATATATTCATTTTCATTTATTCTCCCATACAATAACTGTTCACACCAAACCAAATAAAAAGAACTAGACATGTCGGATATGACAAAATAATGTCCACTAACAACGCTTTCCATAAAACTAAACGTCCTAATTCAACAGCCAATAACAATTGCTCAGTTTTAAAATGGTGATGATTCTGATGATCAACTTCCGTGCGCGTGGGCAGATATCGGATTAATTTAACAAGATTAGATTGGGCATAATGGCTGTGAGACGCGCGAGGCGTCAGCCTAATTAGTGAGTCAGACTATCGGGTATTGGGTCAAATGCATGTTGATTTGCTATTAGACTGTCGTGGTGTGGTGTGAGAATTGTGAGATATGATACTGCTTGGTTGGGTTGATGTTGCGTGTTGCTTTCTTTAGGGTTTGGTGTTTGTTCTGTCTGTGCTATTAGTTGGGTAGATATCCCTTCTGGTTACAAATGTATTGGGTAGAAAATAATATGTTTCGGTTTGTTAGTAGTATTCAGGGGGATTATACATATGAGGCGCTGAGAGCAAGAGTGGTGTAAGCCACATTTTTTGAACATCTTCCTCTGGTCCACTTTTTAGTACTTAAGATGGTATCTACCTAAATCATAATGAAACTGCCCTGTTATAATGCATCTTGACATAGTGACTAACATGGATAAATGAAATAAATGATTTCAAAGTCAAATATATCCATTTAAGGGAATATGTGGTTATTTAACGTAGAGGTCTACGTCGAAGAACCTTTGTTCTTTTTGTTTTTTTTATTTAGATTTTTTGTCTTAGTCCAGTCGTAAGTTTTCTTGGGTTACTTACAAATATCTTTATTGTACTTCTGTATTTTCTTTTATCTTATATTAAATAGCTAGAGTTTACTCACCGACTGTTTATTATATTTACTCTTATATAGGTATATTATTCTATACCTTTACAAATCAGCATCATACAACGTCTCATCGAATGTCAACAAAGAGCTTAAACTTAAAAAAAGTAAAATTAAACAAACAATTAACACCCGAGGATAGGGTAACGTGTCCAATTTCCGTCACTTGTCCCCTCATTGTGTGGCTAACTGCCTCATTTTTACATACAATGTAGGACAAAATTGGTGTGATTACCTTAAAATGTTATCTTCAGATGTGTTGACGATAAGCTTTTTTAGTTTTTTCATAGATATTAAAAGGAAGATGTAGATTATTATGTGAAGTGGTACATTTTATGATGGATCATCTGCAGGAAGTCGCTGGTCAATATGGATCATAGATCTTGGTAAGTGGAAGTCTGTACTATAGTGATGCGTAGTGATATTTGAAAAAAATGCTAAAAATCCAGACACCACAGGTGAAAATTTGGAATAAATTATCCTAAGTGTTCAAATATATCATCTCTTCGTATAAAGAGAAAACAATAAAATTTTCTAAATGTTTTAATCTGATTAATATAAATAAGTACTTGAAGTGCAATTATATTACACGTCGGTGGTTAACACTTTTTAATAATCAAACTTTAAAGCAATCTTGATACGATTAAAATTGGAATAGGAAACTCAGATGATACCTCTATATCAAGCTTTCTTTGCATTGGTATAAATTCTGATTTCAGTGACATAGACAGTAAACCACTTAAGATATAAAATAATGTTTGTGATAAATTGAATCACACTAATGAAAGAAGCAGACAAATTTCAAGCTTAGCATATCAAGTGACTTAAAAAAAGCCTAAACCTATTACAAATAATCGTAAGACTATTTCGTCTGAATTGATGACAACAAATTCTAAAGATATTATATCTTAGACAAATTATATCAGTCTAATGCTTCAAATATCATATCCGTTCCTTTATGATACAATCGCATCATAATTAGAAACAATAAAGTCTATACAATTAATAAAAAGATTACCTTTCTTCTTTGACTTCAATTAATAATACTGAGATATCGAATCAGAGGGACAAAAGAGCTTCCCTATTTGTCATCAATGTCATCATAGTAGTAGTTGAGATGACTAATGATAATGATGATGATATTAATGAAATGACAAAACCAACTATTGTGAAGGCTTGATTCGCCATTGAAAGGCGGACAGATTGTGACTCGAAATATAAACATAGTGATCGCATTGTGCCTGTGAATAAGGATGTAGTATATGCTTAGTTAAACAGCCTACTTATTAATGTAGATTAACAAGCAATCACTAAGTATACATACTTATCGAATATTGTAGGAAAAGATGAATTAAAACGACACGATATCTTCTAAAAGAATGTACTTTTAGAAAATATAGAACAGAAAGAAAGAAACAAAGCTTCATGGGACACGTATCATTCGATATCATGTTGAATCAAGATGGTAAATACAGTGTTTGCGAAGACAGAGAACACTTAACAGTTTAGATCATGGCTCTTTGAATGCACAAACTCTAAAATAAGATATTAAAACAATATTAGATTAATGTTACTTTTTTTGCGCGAAAATTGCCAAAAAACTGATTAATCTTCAAATGGTATTTTTTTTTATTTATTTTAAATTTATTTTTGTGTTTGCAGCAGCAAAGTTCAACAATAATTATCATAAGAAAATATCAAAGCAATACTACCCAAGGGTTTATTCTGAAAACTTCAAATATACTACAAGAGAAGGAGTCAAAAAGAGAAGTTAAGGATTAGACCCGGTGACAGATTCAGTTTCTACGTACCATGATGATAATATGGGGGAGGACTTACCACGATTGATTTATGGTTTCCTTGCGAATAAAGCCTCTTGAAGATAACTTACAAACAGGCTGTTCAAAGTTGTACAGAAATTCTTATACGTAAGACATTTTTATTTAAGTGTTTGCATATTTTTTATGGTTTGGACGTAACGTCGGTTAGAGGCCAAAGTTTTTCATATTTTCAAAACAATAAACTTATAAGTAACTACATTAAAGTTCTTTGGTCTATATCTTTTAAATCCATCAACATCAAAAAGTAAGACAAAGAAAAAATCTTATAGAAAATAGATTTACAGGCTTCTTAAATTCAAAAGCATCTTTTCAATTTTGCTTATACAAACAGCAAAGAGTTTCACAAAATTGCAAATAAACTTTAAAATAGATTTTGCACGGTTTTATTGATTACTGAGAATTTAATATCGTTGAACTTTGTTACGCTCAAGAAACAATCAGAACTTAATTATTACCTGACTCTCACGATAGGAAGGTGTGTGTTAACAACCCATATGGTCCCCGCTGCAGGGCCACGGGTCTCTTCCCATGCATCAGGAAGGTTAGGCCATACTCCATAGACGGGGCCAAGTCCGGATTAGTGGAGGTTGTGGGTCCAACCACAGTGTCAGAAATTTTAGAAAGGAACCTTTGACACAAGATCAAACATTAAGATTTTAAGACTGAAGTGTGCAATCTTCTCCCACTTAACCCTCTATTGCATACGAAGCCAAATATAGCCTTGAGTAAAACATATTTTTTTATGCAGACACTTTGAGAAATTATATCTTAATTTTAAGTTATACACACTCCTTAGACCTAACGGGAGACGGTTTGTATTTTCTTATATCTCAATTTACATCGGAAGTGAAATTATCCAGCATTTAAGTGTCACACAGAGAAGCGCTTGCATTTTGTGGTGTTACTGTGTCTTACGGTCGTTTAAAAATATAATAAAAGAGGAGTAAATCTCATACTAAAATATAATCAACATTGATTTGACACTCCTTTACATAATGCTGATATCTGATATTTCAAATATGTTGGTTTAAATAGATAATTAGGTCATTTATTGTGAAGCCATATATGACTTCATATGCGCCCAGACATATTTTTGTCTGAAATAAATGTAGGAATATCAGATTTTGAGTAATTCATTTTTGCCTTTAAATATGAATATTTGTCGTTTCTATGGCGATAATAAGTGATCGTACGTGCACCTAGCGATGGATCACATGATAATTATGATTTTGCTTCTGATTCTGTCAACAAATATTTACACCATCTGTAAGAAACAACCAAAATACATGGAGCAAAATGGTCAGTATGGCATCAATATTTTCCTCTAGTATCGTACTTAATGATACTATTGATTATTTTTCAACTTTATCCAAATAACTATACTCACGGATCATTAACAATGTGTAAATTGTTATTGTGAGTGTGTAAAATGTTCGTGGTACAACGAAAACCCCAATTATTTTTAAAACTTTCACGCTTTTTTTTCATACAGATTGATAGATTATATCATAAGCTATGGTAATACTTTAAAAATACTGTGATAGTTTGGTTATTATTGTTGAGTAATGTTCGGATAAAATATTGTGTCTAAAGTAGCCACAGTGCATACGAAGCCATATATGGCGTTATAATATATTTTCTTAAATTTTAGTGGTATATTTTATTTATTTATAATTTTGGTTTTTGTGCTTCATATAAATGGATTTTTTCCGTATTTAATAAATTTTTTCCATGCATTCTTCATAATTCATGCATTAGAGGGTTAAATATTTTTCCCATCCAATATTGTTTTTTTAAACATCCTGTACCTAAAATCTGTTTAACCATAACCCATGGCGTAGTTGTATCTCTTTATTTGTGATTCAATGTTTCAATAGAGTTGTGGAGTCATGGCTTAAATGATTGTGGGTTTTCTATGGGTTTTGTAGAGAACATTATATTTGTCGCGGATTTATTGACGATCTTTTGAAATGTTACTATAGTTATTCATGTTTGTGGAAAGATGTATCGTATAACTATAGTAACATTTCGAAAATCTCCGAACGGTCAGATCATACTCCACGCCAAGTCGGGATTGGTGGAGGATGTGGGACTATTGGCCAACTCCAATGTCAGAAGTTTTTAACCTGCCTGTAAGGGCTTCGGAATAGGTTAACGATTGAAATCTAGTGAAAGCATCGATACCAAAGGCTTATCGTACTTTGCATAGGACGAAAACCATATACTGATGATAATGGATAAATATCACTAAAGGTTACGCACAGGACCGCGTTCCAAGTAGACATTGGCGTTATCAGTTTTTTTGGAAAACGGTTTTGTAACCGATATGAAGTTTTCATATCGATACCGAAAACCGTTTTCAGATATCGATATGGGTAGCACGATATTAATCGCCTTTTAAACGTAACGTATCTATTTGTTTAGGAAACGAACGGAAACACAAAATAACGCGTTATCAAGTCCAAACTAAACCGTATAGCAATAACCATAATGGTCAATTCGCCTATCATCCGCTGATATCCGTCCCAGTTCAATATTCGCTGCATTTCTTTCGCACTAATGAAATGTATTTTTGTTAGAAAGAGAGAAAGCGAATATATCAATCCATTCGATATCATATGCTTGGGTTGCGGGAGTTGTGTTTCGCGCGTTACTTAGCCTATGTATAGTTTTACTAATATCCGATATTAAAAACTGCCATATCGATATGTTATGATATGAATCTCATATACGTTTTTAGTTACGTTTTGATATATCGGACTCATGCCTAGTTCCAAGGGTGTACTCTAACAGCAACTGTTTTGTACCTTCTCTTTCACAATTACGCTATTTATATTATGCTATCCTGTTGTCAGAGTGAACAGTTGCTGTCAGAGCATACACTCGGATCGCACTTCTGTAGTCAGTACCTGCGTAAAAGACACACACACGTTAGTCGCACTGACCTACGACCGCTTCAGTATTTTACCAATCTATCCAATTATTAAGGTATTCCAGGAGCATCCTAAGCCAAACACATAAAGACCCATCAGTAAACAATGTCTGCTCAACTCGACACCCATTTCTCTTAAACATTCTATGGGCAAATGCATGAAACGAACGGACAATTTCCATATAAGCGTTTTGCATCAGTGAGTCAAGTATTGTGATCCTGAACCACAATGGCGCTTTGAATCAACCCGTAAAGTTGGCTAAAAATACCCATGAAGACCATAACGCGAGAGATGATATACGCGATCGGTTGCCAGTTGACACTGCAGGGTTGGCAGCACTGGAAACTCACAAGCTTATAAAAATCCTACAGAATTTAATGGACAAGGACCGTTTTTCTTTGCCATTACTACCAATATGGCGCCAATGGGTTTAGCTATTTTTTTAACGGATATAAAAAGTGTTGTTGAGAACATGTATTTCCTGCTTTAAAAATATTTTGCAAGGCGTTTTGTAATAGCGCCCACTTGTTTGATGTAAATTTTTTTTTGTTACTCTAACATCATTGCCACAAACAAGTAAAGTCAATAAAAATACCAAATATATTGTTGCTTTTAAGTTTTAAAAGCTATCATATCATATCATTTCACAGACTAAGATAATGATGAATGTCAAACAAAATCACTACGTATAAGAGGTAATATATAATATATACAGTTTCACAACAAAACCAGAAATAATTGTATGTATAATTGATATTTTATATTCATGCCATCACATCTTCACGTAATTCTGATAAAATTCGAAGAAAAGCTGCAACCCTGCGTACACGCAAGCCGTAGAGCGTAGGCGCGATCCCGACTCGTATGAATGGTCCCCATGCACAATACTGTATGAAATCTAAAACATTGCCATATTTTATTTGTTACAAATTAAATGTAACTCCAAGCTTTGAAGAAGAAAAGATACGTTTCTTTAGCGAGAAGTCTATGATTCTCTTAAATGATGGTTGCATCACATTATAGCTAGGCCAAAGATAAGAAAGGTAGTCGGAAGCCTATTTTGAATTTTTAAACAAATCTTATATTGATTAGTTCTGCATTTTTTTTTAAGTTGGATAAATTTTCTTCTTTTAGAGATAAGATGTCATGCCATGATCAACTTTTTGGTACTCTTCCCAAACCAATATTTCATAAATCTACTAATTTAATAAAACCTCCAGATTGATGCCTATCAAAATTTTAATCACTTGAAAAATTCATATTGTTTCTGTTTTTTTTTAATTACACCGGTTGAATTTTTAGACAAAAAAAAACTCTTTTATCCTTTCAAATCCAATGAAAATTATCCTTTTTAGTTCCTTATTTGCCGCAACAAAGATTAAGGTTCCTTTATACTGGATGTCATCTTCTGATTTATTACCTGTATTTTTATAAGAACAATCAGTGGTATTATTTATAGAATAAATGAATAGCTCCTTTTTTACACTTGACTCTGAATCTTTTGAAATAATGTGATCTGGATATGATGTCTTTTGAACCACTTGAATCTCTAAGATTTATTTGACAAGTAAAGGATTTACCTTTGAATTCGACTTCTATTCAGCGCCTGTCTGTAATTTAGTTTGATTTGCATCAAAATCGATTTACATTAGATTACAAAATAGATTTGCATAGTTTAAAGTAGACTAGATAATATATAAGTATGTTTTTATCGTACCAATTTCATGTTTACAAAAAATATAATGATTAAATTAAAAAGATATCGTATGTTCTGGGAGCACGTGAAGTCCACAGTTGGGAACAGATCTGAGTGGAAAAAGTACTCTCGGTCCTATGCACCCCTAGGTGTTACAGGACCCAAAGAAGAAGAAGAAATTAAAAAGATATATTAAATAAAATAAAAACATAGACAATACTCGTACATTATTACGTTAATTTTAATTATATTACATAAATTAGTTTCTCAGTATGGCAGATGAACGCTTATTATGAAGTTACCAAGCACATGTTCTTACCAAACTCATACAAAACACTAAATATCATCAATATTGGAACGTAGTGTTTACTGGACGCCATTTCAATGTATTTGATGAAATAATTTATTTCATTTTATCAATTTCATGTTTACTTTAGAAAAATATTCTAAAAATAAAACCTGAAAGTCCAAAGATCACTTTCTATCTATAAACACTACAGCTAATCAAACGTTTTATCTCACGATCGTCTATTAACGCGCTAATTGACTACCAGATCATCGTCACATTCATGACTTTGATCATCAGTATCTCCATTTACACCAAATGTCTTATCTACATCATCTTGCTCATCGAATTCTAACTCTATATCGTCAACATCAAGATTCACATGTGTGAACTCCGCTTAAACTTTTATAACATTTCGAAAAAAGTAAAACAGGTTCTGTTAATTGCTGATTCTTTTGACATCTATCCACGCAAGGAGTGTCAGTGACATTCATTTTGTATAGAGTAGAAGATATGGTAATAAACGATGTATTTGTAAACAATGCTATCGTTTGAGTGTTGAATATATTTTTGATGGAAGCAGTAATTGTTACAAATGATGAAGGATTGTTGCTTGATTTAAGGATGTGTGTGTGAACCATTGTAAAAGCGAGTCCCGAAAAGTGATTCCGTTCAGTAATAAAATACTTCGAGAGAGACATTCCTCTATTAAGGCAAGGAAATGTAGTAAAATAAAATACATATATAAAGATACGGACACATTAAAACTGTTGGAACACAACGGTAACGCATTTAGTACCATTTTAGGAGAGATAAAAACTAACAATAATCATACAATAAGCCTTAACAAGCATCTCAGCTCTATTTTTAACTTATTTGTGTGAGTTATTTTACACATTTCTGCGTTTCATTTCAACTGTGATGGAAGAAAAAAATTCCAGAAACGTCACATACTAAAGTTTTATTAAGTCGAAAATATACCGGATGCAGTTTTTGAATCATTATTTTAACAGTCGTGCTGTGATTGCTACTTTACAACAATAATACATGATATAATAGCATACATTTCCATTTTGTCAACCAAAAAAGGTAATTGACATTTTAAATAACTGCAATTGTCACGGCGACTAAGTAACTGTTAAAAAACAAAAACATACTTTATTCGACCCAAATCAGGAGGCTGACTTAAAAACAATTACAATAAATCTGACACAGCATTGGAGAAAAACAATTAATTGCGCCAGCTTATGGACATCAATGGAACATCAAACCTTGCATCTTAAATAAGAGTTGGGAGAATCGATTATATATTCGAACTTATTAAACCTAAATTTTAATTTAACACCAAATTATATAATCACATATCATTTGACTCCAAACAATGATTCCCTAGTATTATGGAAACCAGAAACCATAGAAGATACAGAGCAAACAAATGGTACTCACGATACCTGAATCAGTTGGCAGGAGCGCTAAAAACATCTAAATAAAATTAAATAAGTTTATTTAATAGGTCAGGATACAGGACAGCTGAAAGAGTAAAGTTCTCCTTCTTCTTATCGTTTGACATAAGTTAACACGTAGTCAGGAAGGTAGGAAGAGCATTAATGATTTTGTTCTAAATGTAACTAACTTCACTTAAGAAATATTAGGTACATCCCTTCTTTTACTACTAAAACTTGCGGTAAAACTACCAGAATTGTGCTATATACTAGCGGTCTCAGGAATCTAACATCCTACCCAGGATCCGAAAAATCTAATGAAGACGGAAATTAAAAACAATAAAATAAAAAAGGAGAAAGAAAGATGATAGTGGAACAAAATAAAAGGAGAATTTAAAAATCAGTTTGTCCTGCCACTTCCTTAAAGTATAACTTTCCAATGTAATAACAGCAGGGCGCCGATGGAAACCAAAATAAGACAAATACATAAGGACACCCAATGGTTCGACTGAAAAAGACATACATTAAACTCGTCATTATTATAACTCAAAGTGGACATTATTTTAATCGGTTTGGTGTAAGGGTTAAACTTATGGAGATTGTTCTTTTTCGTAAATTTTTCCAGCAATAAAATGGAAAATGTTAGGTATCGAGATGAATCCTACGACGATATCTCACGGTTCAAAATCCATCAAGCCGTTTTTGCTACAGGTGTCTCTATAGAATGGACAGATGTACATAATTAAATACATACAATATTTACACAAACACCCGAAAAAAATGCCAATCTGTTTCTACTCAGTAGTCGGATAGAAATACTTAACAAATTTGCCGTAAAATGTAGCTAATAATTAGTCATTCTAGCTGATCAATTACGGACTTTTTAAAAATACTGTACATTGCTATATAAAACATTCCAGCTCCAAGTCAACTTTTTGCCACTACAGGCACATTGAGGTAGACAACATGATTTAATTATTGGCAGCAGTATTAATACTGCTATTTCCCGCTACAACGTGTCGCTTAGACCTTACGCTAAAGGTCATTTTAACTTACAAACTGACGATTATTACTTGAATGCGATACTGTTGTGTTGGATAATTTGTATTTTGCAGATCTTTTACTTGCAGAGAGTAATATAAGGAAGATTGAACGAGAATACAATAAATGAATACAAATACCCGTAAATAAACATTTTAAAATTAGTTAGGGGACTAAACTTAAGTGACAGTGGGCGGGGCACATAGCTCATAGAACAGATGGCCGTTGAGGCAATAAAGTTCTCGAGTGGCGACCGCGCACCGGAAGACTTAGTGTAGGCAGGCCTCCGACTCGGTGGACCGACGACCTGATGAAGGTTACGGAAAGCTGCTGGATGATAGCAGCACAGGACCGGTCAGTGTGGAAAACCTTGAGGGAGGCCTTTATCCAGCAGTGGACGTCTTTCGGCTGATGATGATAGGGCACAAATCACACACAGTCACCTAACCCCAAACTAGGTATCCCTGTACAATGAGAACCAGAGATCACATTATTATTTGCCTTGGACTATGTAGGATTGGAAAACATGACCCGTGGCGTCGAAGTCAGGAGCTTTAACCACTCCACCAACGAGTCAGTCACAATGAAGATTAATTAAAGATTTTTTTGCAATCTATGAAATAGTGCTGCTATGTTTCACATATTAGCGGAGACATGAAAAAATTTCACTGCTTTGAAATATTTGAGACAAAAGTAATCGTTCTTAGATTGAAAATGGTAAAAATATCTCGCCTTTTGAAAATATTATTACCTCTCACCCAAATACTTATAGGTTCATTGAACTTACCTAGACTTTGTATACTATCTATCAGCCGAAAGACGTCCACTGCTGGACAAAGGCCTCCCCCAAATATATCCACACCGACTGGTCCTGTGCGGCTCGCATCCAGCGGCTTCCTGCAACCTTTACCAGGTCGTCGGTCCACCGAGTCGGAGGCCTGCCCACGCTTAGTCTTCCGGTTCCGGCGGTCGCCATTCGAGAACTTTACTGCCCCAACGGCCATCTGTTCTAACTTTGTATACTAACCTAAAGGATTTCACATACATGGGTTTCACTTCAAGCACGTACTATTATCTTATTTGTGCTTCAAGTGTGACCACCATAGAAATTTTACACAATACCTAATGTACCGAATATAAATTCATTTGGAGTGCAAAATAAGCTGTTAACTATTGTATGTGATAACTGGAAGGAGTTATTTTGCAGTAAAGAAATACAAATACAGAAAATCATAGACCTCAGTCAAAAAAAAATAGACAATTTTACTTCCATAACACACAAGCATAATAACCAGGATAGCATAAACTCATCAAAAGGAAAGAAGACAAATTCAATCAAAGGGTAGATAAAACATAAAACAAAATAAAAATTGAAATTATCAAAGAACAGATTCGTAAAAAGGAAAAATAGAGGGTAATTAGAACTAGCAGACAAGGGAATCCTGTCAGAAGTTTGCGGAGGCATCCAATAAAAACGCTACATCGCGAAATAAAAAGGCGATAACACAGAAACGAAATTATTGCTACAAGAAAGAGATGATGGGTGGTGTGAGACGGTTTTGTGTTTTGAGGTTCCGTATACGAATTTCAAGGGTTGTCTTTGAACAAAGCAGGTAGAAAGATTGAAATAAATATAGATTAGGTGTATCATTGAATGTAACTATAATAATGTAATGACAAGTTATATGAATATAAAATGATTTATTGTGTGACGTGGCAAATGGCTGACTTCGGTAAAATATCTGAACATAGTACGCTGCTTGGCGGCAGGTAAAGAGCGAGCAATGGTGTTCATCCAGTAGGACCTTGTATTCCTTGCAGTGCATCATCAGAATCTAGAATTTGAAATATCTGTTCATAATTTCTATATCATCCAGCCTGATGATCTAAAGCAAGAGGCTCAGAAAGGGGCTGATTAAAAACCTATGTATGAGATATTTTCCTCCTTTCGGCAAATGGTTGTGACATATTGACTTGTGATTCCTATAGATAAAGTCAGTGTTGTCGTGAGAGAGAGGGAGGTTTTGGATAACCCTGCGTGTTCATAATTGTGTCCCAGGCGATTCATTTTCTGTGTGAAGGATAATTCGACTGTACCGGTCTCGTAAAGGTTAATACCGCCACTATCCGCTGACTGAACCTTCGTGATGATGATGATGATATCATGACTTAGCGATTTTTTTTATAAATTATCTATCATTTTTATGAAACAACTAATAATAAAATAAGGTATCGTTTTTCCTACTGCCCACGGAACCCTAGAAAAACGGAATATGACATTTGGAGGGGCGAGACAGCGGAACATTTAAAAAAGTTTGATTGAGATAGGAGCGAACTTTTGATTGTATCCCGAAGATTCGGGAATAAAAACAAGGAATAAATAATGGCGGACCATAACAGGGGGTGGATGGTAATGTAGGTAATACGGATCTATGGAAAGTTAGATTGATACAGAGATTCGTTGTACAGAAGATAATTCGCTTCATTTGAGTACAAAACAACTAACAATATGAGATGAATGAAATGAAATGAAATAATATTTATTCGAAGTAGGTATCTCTGTACACTTTTCGAACGTCATATTTTTCTACCTAATATGAAGTTCCTACCACTCGGAACTCGTATAACCAACGTTTCGGGAAGTGTTTGCGGAGAGAGAAGAAACGTTGGGCCCTAACAAAACTCCCTCCAACACATTTTATTAAATAAAATTCTTACATGCTATTACATAATTCGGGTAAACAACAAAGTTATAGTTAGTTTAGTTGCTTAATATTACAAACGAATGTGATAGGATCAACAAAAACAAACAGGTACAATGTGCAAACAGGTAATTATTGTGACCAAACACCAATGACAAGAGCAGGCCAGTTCACACGGACAGCACCCGATCACAAGTATAACGCGGGAGTCAACCATCGCTTAACCATATTTGAGGGAAGGGAACGACCCGGCTCCCGATATAGTTTTGTATATACATTAAATATCCGAGTTCATTTGTGTTGTTGATAAAAATGATATCGGTTTTGTAAGCTGGACATTTGCTTACTTCGCCAGGTCAACGACCTAAACGACTGTCTCGTTGGCGTAGTAGCTAGCGCTCTTTATTTCTTCTTCGAGGATCATGGCTTCGATCGATACCCGCCCAGAAATAAACATTTTTATGAAGAGAAGGTGTAGCAGTTTGTCACAGTATAAGGACATTATACAGTATGGACACTCCCTGCCGCTCTCTGAAGGCTACCTCACCCCCCTGTATGACTTCTAAAAGACCAGTTGTTTAAAGATTGGCTGCCTCACATAACCAAACTGTGGAATGAATTAATTGTCGCCTGCGGTATTTACGGACAGATACGACCTTCAAACCTTCGAGAAAAGAGCGTATCCCACTTCAAAGGCCGGCAACGCACTTGTGACTCCTCTAGTGTTGCGGGTGTCTATGGGCGGCGGTAATCGCTTACCATAAGGTGATGCACCTGCTTGTTTGCCGCCTATGCTATAAAAAACCAAAGACAATTTTATTTTCATAAGGAGAGAGGTAATGGCTTTTAAGGCTATACAGCCTTGTCTCGTGTATGCAGTATTCACTTCATTAAAAATGTCTGTTGTAAAAGTCTGTCGTATACGTTATCTGTCGTTGAAAATTCTACTGTTTTCGGAAATATCAATTTTTAATTTAAATAAAATTATTATATCTTTTAGTAAATTCCTCAACCCTTTTAAATACAACTCCGCCCTATGACTTCGCATGTATTTTGGTTAAACTGAAAAACAAAAACCATCCCTCGATGCTGTCCAATCTAACTTTGTTCGTAACGTAACATAAATAGCGTTCTGTGTCGCTAGCAAAGTACAAATTTGGATAATGGGTGATTTGTACATTTTACAATTAAAGTTGAGACATTCGTTAGTAGAATTTTAAAACAGAAACTTTAATTTCAAGGACTAATTCGATATCATGCAGTATTTATTTTTCATGACATCAAATTTATTATTGAGCATACTAAGCATTTATAATTGTGTTTCATATTATTTTGACAATAAACAATTGATTGCTAAGTAAAAAGCCAAAGAAAAATTTTAGATTTTTCTCTAAATTATTTTGATTTCCCTAATAGTTTTACAACAATTTGATTTCTGTTTATTTGAAATTCTGAAAGACAGACATATTAATCCATAATATTGACTGAAAATAAATTAGAAGAGAATATGTGTATTAGATGTTTGTCTCAAGTATTCAACTAGTAATACTTTCTTATGTCTAGTCAATTTATGTTTTTTTTGTCTGTATGTAATTATCACTTAACCGCTAAAAGGTCATAAATATTGTCTATGTTCCTTGTGTCATAAAGTTAATATTGCAGCTACATAAAGCCTCTTTTACTCTGAGTCTATTTAATCAGCCCACATTAGTTCACTGCTCTTCTTCTTTTTAACCGACTTCAAAAAAGGAGGAGGTTCTCAATTTATCGGAATCTTTTTTTTTAATGTACCTATGTTCACCGATTACTCGAAGACGCCTGAACTGATTTAGAAAATTCTTTTTTTGTTTAAAAGGGTATACTTCACAGGTAGTCCTGTATAAATTTTATCGAAATCATTTCAGCGGTTTTTGAGAAAATCAACAAAAACATAGCAAAATTGGAGTTGTTGCGATTGAAGTCGGTTGTTTTTAACGTATTCAGCGTGGTCAATTATACTTATCTTTTGCACGCCATGCATTTGTCTCGGTCCCTCGCTAGTCTCGTCCAGCAAGGTCCAGCAACGCTAACTATGTCATCCGACTATCGATCGGGCAGTTTGAGCCTTGCCGTCAGCAAAACTCTAGTCTATAACTTTGGGTTTTCGAAGTCGCAATAAACGCTTGTTATCTTTATAATAGTCAACGAGGCGTTGAATTGACAAGTTTGAATTTGAAATTCGAATTTGATCGACGTCCTTTGCACGGCCCAATGGCCGCAACGCGTTCGGCTGGAACAAAATGTTTTAATCGAATTTATTTTTCCTTATCGATTTTTATAAATACATCTCAACATTCTAAAGTAAATTTAGTATCGTAAATGTTTGGAATAGAGTTGATTATGCATATGAAACTAAAATTGGGAACCGCAATCACAAATTTGTTTTCGGTTTTCGTTATCGAAGGGTCCAGTAGCGATGTTCATTTGATCGGAAAGATTTGAACAAATTCCGATGAAACAACGCGGATAACAAATGTTTTTCGATATGTTCACGGCCAAAAAGCATCTGGCGACGTGACGGTTAAAGATCTCTGATATAACACCTCCTTGGTTTATTTATTTTTCTAATGAAACTGGTCAGATATGATTTCATCTGTTCACAAAAATCACTGGTTCCGGACTATAAAGGCAATAGTTTTATAGTCCAGTAGCGGGAACTTATTATGATATTTTTGAGCAACGAACATTATAACTATAACATAACCTCAACCAATGTCTTTCCCCGTAAGGTTAACCTTCTTAGAACTGAGCGAACCCAGCCTCCGATTATGTACGGAGATACACGAGAATCAAGATTTTGACGTCACGTAGTTGTGTCGTTACCACTGTGCATTTTAATGCGCTCGACGTTCAATTGTTTTGTTTTGTGTCCACGTTTTCTTATGGGCTGCCTCAATGGTGACTTTCTAGATATGGATTATGAACTTGTGTGAATGTATGTCCGTGTACGAGTGTCCGGTTGTTTGTGTCTTGTTCGCGTTGCAGCGATTCTTGGAGTGAGATTTGATTATCAGTGGCTAGTTGCTGGCGTTTCTATAATAACGAGTGAAGAAGTTTTTATATACAGGGTGGGATTTTTAAATTGTTTTGTTGGTAGATGGTATTTATCAAACTGAATAACTTTCTCCGAAGAATCTAGGCGTAAAAGCTATTTTTTTTATTATTTTTTTATTAAAATGTGCTGATTCTATGAAAATGAAAATATTTTATTCGAAGTATGGTAGCAGTGTACACTTTTCGAACGTCATTCTTTTATAGATAAAAGAATGACGTTCGAAAAGTGTACACTACACTAGGTAGACCTAATACGAGGTTCCTACCACTCGGAACTCGTATACCCACCGTTTCGGGAAGTGTTTGCGGAGTGAGAAGAAACGGCGTGAAGTGAAACGGCGGGCCCTAAAGAAACTCCCTCCAACACACTTTTTTTTTTAATATTCTATAGCTGCTTATCTTAAAAACTTTGTGGAAATATAAAAAACTCCAATTTTTCCAACTCCAGTTTTTGCGATTTCTTCAAAAGTTTAAAAAAAATGTTAATGTAATGTTAAAAAGTTTAAAAGCACACATATACCAAACAAAATTGTTACTAAAAATGTTTGCCTTGAGTGCGAATCGAACCTACGACCTTTCCGGCCTCGATCAAACAGTTGCGAGCGCTATCCCCTACGCCACAATACCACTTAAGGTATTGATGGATAAGAGCGCTATTAAAATTAAACCCAAAGAAATATTTTTCAGCCGTAATACAGACTTCTTTATCTATGGTAAAATGAAGATAGATCTTTAGCATGACAAGTTATTATTTACACTCGGATTTGCTCGCCACCTCTACTGGGAAACACCCACACATTAAAACGGAATTAAAATAGTTGCTATGAACCAAGTTTATATTATTTATTGATATAAGTTTAAGAACAGGTTAATATTTTGATATGTTATTAGCTGATATAAAACAGCTTAACAAATTGAATGATATTATCATGAAAAGAAATAAAATACTTACATTAGAATGGATAAAAAGACGCAAAACACTAGAAAATATTTTATCGTAGTTTATTTATAGACTGATTTGAAAATTTAACAGTTGTTAGAATTTGACAGCTATCACTCAAAAAAATTAAGGTTCACTCAGTTTTAGCAGAGAATTCTGAATAAATATTATATAGAATTCAGATGAAACTAGTACAGATAGGTATATCAAGTCAGCCATTTCATACAAATCGTCTAGCTAGTCGTGCAATGTGTATGGGAATAAATTTTTTGTTGAAAATTTTGTATGGGCCCCTTAAAGAAATTTGTATGGGAAGTTTTTTTTGAAAATCCAGTATGAAAAAAAATTCTGTATACTGAGTTAACTTAAAGGATTAAGTTTCAAAATCAATCTCAAAATATTTTTTTTATTTTTATTTTAGTAACATTTTTTAAATCGTATTTTCTTTTCTACTACAAAATACTTATTTCCACGCGGAACTTGTACTGTACACACTCAACGTTTCGAGGGTCTCAGGGAGAAGTATTTATATGTAATACTTTTCAACTGCTTCTGAAGAAATACTTTATTGAAATACTTATGTCATTTGTATTGTATTATTTACTGTTGTATTTTGACAATAAATACTTTTCTTATTCCTATTTGTTACGACTTTATGACAAAATGTTTTTAATTTAATGAAATGTTTGTTTCAAAAATCTGTCTCTTCATTAAAACGAACATCTACGTTCAACAAGTGTGGCCTTACTTAACCTCTCCCTATAGAACCTTTATACAGCTATTAGTATTAGCACAAAAGCTTCACAAAAGCCCCACAGTTGACCGCGATAGCTAAGAGTGCGTTTATGACGGGAACATTTGAAAGCTAAGTATTTTTGTATTGGAGTTAGAATTTGTGATATTAGAGACATACTTATATGCACACTTAAACAACCCAACAATTAAATGAGTAACTTTGATTGCCAACTCGGTTTAGTCAAGTTAAAAGAAATACTCGTAAACATGGACAAAGAAACAAAATGTGTTCATAGTTTTTAAACTTTCGAGATAATTAAGTTGTTAATGAATAAAATAATTTGAGACACTCGCACCATAATTATAGGGATATTTTAAAATACCAGAAAACAATTTAACAGTGGCTCTTACTCAATAATGAAACTGAATATCTTCCCTAAGCAACCTATACTCAATTCGCAAAAATGTTGGAACTTGAATGGAATGGAATGTTGGACTTCCTATACAAAATTGACGGTTCAGTTGATCAATTATGTTTTATGAGGACTCCAAAATTTTTCTGTTAATTGAGTAGGTACTTATAGGTTCTTGGGGAAAGTTGTTCAGTTTCATGAGTAGAACATACATACATATTACATACATACATAAACTCACGCCTTATTTCCATTGGGGTAGACAGAAACCACGGATCGCCATTCGCTCCTATTCTGACATGCTTCTCTTGCTTCGCCAACATTCATTACTCTAGAAAAAACAGATTAGAAGCCATGGTTAATTTTTTAAGGTATTTTATAAGGACCCTATATTGTGAGTACAGAATCTAAGTACTTGAATAAATTACATATTGAATTTGAATTTGAATTGTCAGATTGACATATAGGGTTAACGTTATGCAGTCGCTATATTTTGTGGTTAGGTCATAATATAAACAAAGTTTTTAGCAATGGTTGCTACGAGTAAGAGAGGAGATGAGAGATGATTAATTTCGAGATGCAGTGTACCACATCCCTAGACTTAGTCAGCTGACAGCTGTCACCCATATCTTCCTGTTTGGAATGGACCGTAAGTGAGTTCCTCTTTTTCACTTTTTTAAAACACATCTGTTCACCCTGTATCTATGCTATTAAGTAATTCATGCCCTGTATACTTAACACAAACGAAGAAATCTTTAAACACAACTAAAGACACAACCTCAATATAAAATGCATCCCAAAACCCAGTATCAATGAAGCTATAGATTTTAAATTTAAAACCTATTAAAATTCAACTACAGAAAACATGATCAACAATATTTCGATTTTGAATCTTGCATCCAAGATTTAAAGTTCGGATTTCGGTATCAGCACTCCGGTATTCGGTATCGGTGTCGATAGTCAGGTATTCTCGCGGTGGGTCGGTCATAAATAAATATCTGTACGATTTGACAAATGAGTAAACACCACTTTTATGGAGGCGGTTCGACTGAGCTGTTACTGATGCATGTGTTGGAAGTTTCGTATCGCTTTTGTGTCGCCCTGGAATCATCTTAAATTGGGGATATAAGAGATAAAGCGAAGTAGCCGAGATTTGAGAAAAAACAATTAAAAGAGAACGCGTTGCTTCAGTACCTAATTACTAATTATTGAAAAAAATTTCAACAGATCAAGTAATTTAAACGACTCTAAATCCAGATAGAACAAATTTGCATCATTTGATGATAGGTAATGCAGATTAATAAAATATACCTATGCATTTCATTTGACTATTTAATAAAAAACGTCCTAAAGACGACTTTAAAACTGAATAAAAAGTCAAAACGACAGAAAAGCGACTGGAAAACGATACAATCACAACAAGACCACTTATAATCACCAAAACATATCAGTTTCATTTTGAAACACCGTAAACACACACAGAATTCATATTAGTCGATTAATAAATTCCCAGAAGTTGGAATAAGACATAAATTTTAATAAAATATACCATAAAACATTATCGGGTTAATCTTTAGTGGTTAAATCGTGGTTCTGCATTGTCTCGGGATGTATTTAAGATTTTTGATAAGGCCTGCGTGATGTTTATTGAAGGTACGGCCAAGTTTGTGGATGATATTGGAAGAGAGGTTGATGACATTGTGAGGCTGTTGTCTTGACAAGATGTTATGATTTGTGTAGTTAGAATAGAAAATAATAAACTTTATTGCACAACATTAGGTGGAGAAATATAGTAAACAGGTAGGCGGTTAGGTTATTGCTAGTATAACCAAGCTCTTACAATCTTATCTAGTATTTATAGATCAATAGAATGAAAAATAGATTTATGAGTACTAAAAGTAGCCAGTAGACTAAAATTATGTATTAAGAGACTCCGAGAGAGTGTTTGGTTTCATGAATCTATTATTTCTTTAGGTACCCGGTGAAGTTTAAAAAATACATTAATTTTCATTCTCCCGTAACCCGTAAAAGTAAATAACAGAAAAAATATAATGATCGGGAATTTTTAAATAAACAAACTAACAAAAATTGAAACCTTATTTATTTTAGTCGTAATATTCTCGATGCTGTGAACAAACTGCAACCTTTTAGGCCCTTAATCCATATCCTGGCTAAAGCCACAATGGCAATGTGGCTAATCAAAATAATAACATCAACGTCTCAGACTCCCACGGACCACCGCGCACACATTTTCGATTTAAACCTAATTAAAGCTTTGGATAGAGTGGAAAATGTCGAAGGAAATTATACTCAGACCGAATCATCATAATTGCCTGGCTTCTGGTCTTACGGACGATCCAACTGGCGACATTGCTGTCTCTTTTACTCTAGCTACAAATTGTGTTTTCATCTCTTTCTGCATTTAGATTTATAAGCTTAGTGTTGTTTTCAAATGTCATTTGTTTAAGCGAAATTGAGATGAATTGAACTCTGTTATTGAAGAGAATCCCAACGCATAAAATGCATCGTATGTCAATTTGGGGTCCAAGACGAATCTTATGAGATGCCTGACACTTCAAAATCTATTAAGCCATATTGTCTGTAATGAAAAAGAAATATACATATTCGAAAACGCTACCCCGAACTGAGCAGTCGGATAAAAACTAAAAGGTTGACTCGAACTCAAAACATTTTTATTGAAGGAAATGCTTTACGCACATTTTTAAATAAGTCGCATTTTTTCTACCTACTATGAAGTCCTTACTTTGTCTCAATTTTTCTGATTTAAATAATATAATCTACGAATAACAGTCAATTAATCAAGATCTGATCAAGATGAAACTGACGACATCATGCATTCCAAATTATGAAAAGCAATCTCAGTAATATTATAACTTTGAAAGTATGGATGTTTGTTTGTTTGTTTGTTCCACTTTTACACCAAAACTACTGAGCTGATTTGGATGTAATTTGGTAAGTAGATAGATGAAGCACTCGGCTAAGAGGATACTTTTTATTCCGGAAAACCTAAGGGTTCCCGGAGGAATGCTTAAAAACTTCCTCTTCGTCAGTAGATAGCGCCACCTTAACATTTTCTTTCTCTCTGGCTGCACCCAATTCTGAAGTCCATGCAGACGAAGTGACGAAATCGCGGGCAGAAACTTGTTAAAGATATAAATAAGGATAATATCAATAAAATAGACAAACATACACACACATACTTCAGAAACAATACCCTCCACTTTGGCACTTGAGTAAAAATGATGTCCATGCGGCAAATGCCGAAGGCAAAAGCTAGCCCAAATCCAAATACACAACAAAAATCTCGATAACTACAAAATGGTTAAAAGCTACTGTGCAATGCAAGCATGCATCACCATTAACTGCATCGGTCCCTCCTGAGTGAGGTTCAATCACGCCGATGTGAAGATCAAAGGGTGCCGCCATCGATGCCTTCAGCTCCTCAATCTCGCTACTAAGATAATTATGTTGTTTCACTCTATCTTCATACTTATTATTCGCGGTACTTTGTACTTTGTTCGCAAGTTAATTTTCTGTCTTGTTTGTTTTGCATATGATTAAAGTTTTACAATTTTACATGAATTGCTTTACAGGTATTTAAGTATATTGTAGTGTTTGCGTTAGTCTTAAATTTTGCTTCCAATTGTATTAGTCAACAGAATCTTGTACGTTCCTCAAGAAGCTACCTAAGTATTATAAATAATCTTTTATAAGCAATAAATTCTTTGAAATTCTGTGCAAGAAGGGTATTTTACTTAACTGTACCTATATCTTGTAAATCTTCACAAGATGTTTCACAACCAGACAGTTTCACAAGAAGAATCTGTTAATAATGATACCTAATATTGATTGTCTAGATGCTAAAAATACTTTCTCCTTGAAAAGTGAGTCATTAACTGTCTTATTTTTTATTTAGAAACAAAAATATCTGCATTACGAAAAATTTACTTATTTAAACGACCCTGACCTCAGACAACAACAATATCAATTCCACTTATTCTGTTTCGAAAAACAAAATAAAAAGGTACAAAAATCTTAGCCGCACAGTAGCTAGTGGTCAACGGCACTAATAGATGGCGCTAGCGGCGGTACAATTTACAAATTAAAGAGAGCGTGCGGTGCGCCCGCGCCGCCCTGGCCGGCGCCGCACGGGGTCGTGGTCCTATTCTGGTAACTTAAAATTTTTACTTGGAGGTAAAATATGGAGACAAAAAGGAAAAAACACACTTGGAGGTGAAAGTTTTTTTTTCAAATGTATTTTTATATAAAAGGGTAGAATATAGTTTGAAGCCTTGAGGGATAATCCCGTAGAAGATGTTGATGACCAATGCCAACTGCATTATGATGAAGACGTTTATGACAAGCGGTCCCGATCCGCAACATAAAAGAACGAGGAAGCATGATGAGGTTCGTTTCTTGATTATATATTTTCTAGTGTACGGACATTATATTGAGTTTGAAAATGACGAATTAAAATTTACAGTTAATGATTGCGTAAATCCAGTTCTTCGGGATATTATAAATAGGTCGATTTCTATTAGACGAAAAGTCACTGGCGCAATTTTAGTTATACTCATTTCGTTTTTACTATTCTAAGTCGATTAAGGTACCACTTTAATTTCAGAGAACCATCCAGAATACGGACTCTAACACTGGAAATTGAACTTTTATTACTTACCAACTGCATTACTGTCGATTGCATACAATATTGATTTTATGTGATGTTTTGTTCGGACAGACAGACAGACAAAATGAACTGATGTATAAATGACCATTGGCTGCTGCTTGTAATATCTTCTTTGAATACTGATGTATGCGAGACTTTATTTTTTCGAGTGAAATTTCACCAATTTCAGTGAGTTTGTTTGCTCTCATGTCCGCTCTTACTAAGTCAAGTTAGCGCTCCTGAGCCTTCCACAGGATCTAGGGTCTTCAACGAGTTGGCTTCTCTTTTTGTTAACAACCCATTACGTCCCCACTGCAGGGGCACGGGTCTCTTCCCATACATCGGGAAAGTTAGGCCATACTCCACACACGGGGGCCAAGTCCGGATTGGTGGAGGTTGTGAGGCTTCGTTTCCCTTTAAAAAACTGAATTCTTTAAAAGCATGTATAGATTATCACTTCAAAAAATTACCGTTTAAAAATAACACCAGTAAAGATTTAGTGTAAGAACATCAAAGATTTATTACGAGACGTTGGGTCGTTATAATTTATCACAATCTGCTGTGGGTACTCGGAATCGATGCAATGTTGGCGCTTGCAACGTTTTCATTATACAGGGTGTTAAAAAAATTCGTATAAATTTTTAAGGGGTTACTCAGAATTAAGTATAGAACATAGGAAAGATATTGAAAAAATCCCAATATTTTTTTTTCAGTTTTACCATACAATTTTTGATTCGCTATTCAGATTTAGTATGGGAAATAAAAAAAAAATTATAAATAGGATTTTTTCAAGGTTTTTCCTGTATTTTAAACTTCAACTTAAATAAAACTATAAAGCATCAACTTAAATAAAACATTTTAAGTCTGAGTTTGAGTTCTTAAAAGATACATCCTGTAAATTGCGATGTCAAACAAGTGATAGTGACCAGATTCTAATGGGTTCTATGGAAATTGCTTTTATGGAGGTTTCGGTTATGAAGTTTAAGTTATAAAATTATTATAACTTTTGATACATAGACATGTATGTGATAGAATGTTATGAATTTCAAAAGTATTCAGTGTCATGTTCAAAACTGGATTGTTCTCACTGAAAATAAAAAAAATTACAAAAGGGTTAGTGCATAGAAGCAAATAACCTAATTAATTTAGCTCAAAATCAAAGTCAAACTCAAAAAACTCAAAATGTTTTTTATTTAAGTAGATGCTTTACACATGTTTTTGATTTTCTACCTAGAACAAGTCCCTACCACGCGGAACTTGTACACTCAACGTTTCGGGAAGGGTTTGCGAAGCTTAGGGTGCTTTTATTGTCATGCGGATTTGTGCCCGCGCGCAGGCCACGCCCGCATGCGTGCCGCCCGCAAACTATCGTTTCATTACATGTTTTAAGGGCTATTTTATTGTCATGCGTGGCACACGTACGCGGGACGCTTTGGAAACGCAGCACGCATGTGGACCTGGCCCACGTGCGGGCACAAATCCGCATGACAATAAAAGTGCCCTTAGCAACAATTTTTTTAAAGTATATCCAATGTAAATTTTATGATCACGACGAATTTAAGAACACTTCGTTTTCCATAATCCATCAAATCATTTTGGGTAAGTACATGCGATTACAACGAAACGGACATAACTATACATACACACTAAAAACATTACCTTCCGCTTGGGCAGGTGGGAAAAAGTAACTTCAATTCATAAAATGAGGCCAAGTGCTTACCAATTGAGGGTAATTTTTTTAATCAAAAATAACCTTGTTAACAACACATTACGTCCCCACTGCAGGGGCACGGGTCTCTTCCCATAAGTCAGGAAGGTTAGGCCATACTGGGGCCAAGTCCGGATTAGTGGAGGTTGTGGGGCTAAAATAACCTAACCATATTTTAAAAAATACCCGACTGCATTTAAAATTTATCCTATGTCACTCTCGGGATCAAGACGAATCTAACGACACCATCAAGTCCATCAAACTGTTTAGGCTACAGAGCGTGCCAAAGAAATGTACATACATACATACATATACACTCGAGAAACATAACCCTCCTTCTGGCGCAGTCGGGTAAAAACTTTTCAATCAAAACCATACTTGTCTCTGATCAAAACGAAGAAAAAATTTTTATTGGTACACTTGATGTAACACATACAAAGATAAAAAAAACCTTTTGACATGTGACGATTCTCAGTTGAGCAGGTCTGTGTCTCAAATTTTTGAATTTCTATTGCCTTAATCTCGAACATCCAAAAAACTTTAAACAGCAAAAACGAATGATACACTGACGTCTACCTCAAGACCTGCCCTCTGAGCATGTTGGTTTATAAGTCATTTTTTTTTGTAAATTGCTCGTAAGGATTTCAAGAACAATCTCAAGTAAACTTGACCTGCAGCGATTCATGAATTCATCTGATTCTATCGATATCGCCTATTGACTTGAGAAATCCAGTAGATCAGCCTTGTCTGGCTGGTGAAGTGTGGTCGCCTCTAAAGGTGTCGACTATGTTGAAATAAAAGTAAGCTTAACTGAACTTAACTTCAGTCTGTAATTCAATATATTTTGCTATTAGCGAATAAGTGGACGTTGAAAGTTTTATTTAAAAAATGAAACTCTCTCTAAAGATGCGGTGAGAAATACAGTTTTTTTAGAAGCCTCGTCAGACAAATAGCATATCTATTACTTTTACCTCAACAAAGTGATCCACTAAATTCTTATGTTAGCGGGCTCGTCCATTTTAAGTAATAAATTCATGTCTTTGACTGGACGGATATCAATACCAATACACAAAGCAATAAAAGTCATTCTCTATCGATACCTTTTATTTATTACTCCCACGTTTTTAAGCTGTTGTCAACCTTTGGTCGTTGATAACAAAAAAAAGTCTTTTGTATCGAGTGCCATTGTTGGATCCCTGGATTTGTTCGTAAGAGGATTAATCGGGATAGTTCTGGAGGTCAGCCATGGAGAAACGCAAGATCCCGTTGTTTTGTCATCAGATTTGAAAAGGTATCGAAATAAAAACCGGCCAAGTGTGTGTTGAACCACGCATGGTATAGGGTTACGAAGTGACAGTGGTAGTTTTCATAACTTTGCAATTAAATATACAATAATTGCATGGAGAACTTAAAATTTCAAACTAGTAAAAACAGTTTTAAACGTTAAAGGGAAGGGAAGTGAACGCATTTTCTTGCCAGAATTTCACCTGTTACATGATGATGCTGAAGATGGAAGCGAGCTATCTTATCTCCGTACCAAAATATATCGATTTGAAGCGGCAACACATGTCGCCACTTGCCCCACAACCTCCACCAATCCGGACTTGGCCCCCGTGTGTGGGGTATGGTCTAACCTTACTGATGTATGAGAAGAGACTGGTGCCCCTGCAGTGGGGACGTAATGGGTTGTTATAAAGCGGCGACACATGCAAAGCAAGCTTTAAAATACCCCAACGCCAAACAAACAAGGCCCCACAAAGACCTTACCAGGAACCAAACCCACGCTACGGCTACAGTTAAGTAACAATTTAATTTAAACAGTTTTGAATCATAATATTGTGTGAAAGAAAAGGTCGTGAACATGCTACAAGTATAAGTAAACCTTGTCAAACTTCGGAACCCTAAAATATAAGGTGGTTTACCTGTGCGATTAAAGCTGTTGATTTCATAGAGGTTCTTGTTAAAAAATATTTTTTTGTAAAGATAACACCTGTCTTTAATATAAAAGTCCTGAACTTGGAACTTGATGCTAAAGTTGACTAATAATTTTTTGAATCAATCTTATTCGACAATACACGATTAAATATCCAAAAATAAAAGTTATTAAATCACTAAAAGACTTAAAAGAGATCATATTTTCTACTTTTAATGACATAAATATAGAACTTACCACAAATAATTCAGAAGTAGACTAAACAGAAAAACAAAAAATAAAAAAACAAATGCACATTCAAAAATTGTTTTCTAAAAACTTAACAAAGACAAAGTTGCAACTGAAGACAATGGAAATTCTTTACTGTTAGCAGATAAAGTTCAAAACAATTGCAATTCAGATAATGCTAGTACAAAAGCAAATGTGGTTTTGAATGAAAAAGTGTCGTGTTCCTCTCGTTTCTTTATCAATCACACAGACAGACAAAAACCGTCGCGTATCGAACCGGGAGTCACTTACTTTAATGGATGCAACCCTCGCTGCAAACCAAGCATTGAGGAATAGCAAAGAATAGACATACATCAGATTCTAAACTTCATAAGAGCAAAACTTTGAGTCTGAAATATTAATGCTCATTTATTTAGATGATAAGTAGAAAAATTATATAGGCTTAGTATAATCAATCGACCATTATTACCAACTGGTAATTTTTACTGTCTTCCCATACTTCGCCAAGTCCGGATTGGTGGACGTTGTGGGGCTAGTTGCCAACCCCAGTGTCAGAAGCCCCGTGCCCCTGCAGTAGGGATTGGTATGGGCTGTTAACAACAATAATTTTTACTGTGGTTTAAATTTGTATTACACAAAAAAAAATAACAAGTACTAAGTTTTTTTAATCGGCATATAATAATATGCACATTCTATTATTGTGGGTCATCAACAGTTTAATCAATAAATCAATCTTTAGTTTTTTCGATATTTTTAAACTGTCTCGTTCAAAATTATAATTGGCTGGTTGATTTTTTTTGTCACATTATTGTTTTTCTTGTTTACTGTCCTGTCCTGTCTGTTACTTACGTTATTCTTTGACCAATACTCGTTCCCATCTTCGTATTAGCCGTTCGAATCATTTGCCGATTGTCGCCGCAATAATAGTAGAGAAGAGACACTGAGATGGGAGGGGAAAGGTTTTCAAGCATTGTCTGGGTTACATTGAGTGTTTTGCACTTTTCAAATATCGTATATTTTGTTGATTATGTTCCATATTACGTAACATGAATTCACATTTTGAGAATTTAAATTTTCATCTATTTATAACGAGGCAGAAGTAAAATCAGAGTTTCTTCACATAGTGGATACAAAAAAGGACATCAAATATTATTAAAGAGTTGGTAAAAAAATGATAGAAAGATCTTATAGGAAGCACCCCGTGACAATGTGTAAAGAAGTTCTATTAAATTAATACACGATGAGAAAAATGGATGACCTAGTCAATTTAATAAAAAAAAACTATTAGCTAACACTTTTCTATGCCACGCAGAAGATAAAGACGAATATGGGGCGCAACCCCCCCAATCCCCTCATCCCATTTCAAAGGTCGGTTCACTTGTGACTCCTCTGGTGTTGCGGGTGTCTATGGGCGGCGGTAATCGCTTACCATCAGGTGATCCGTCTGCTCGTTTGCCACCTATCACATAAAAAAAATGACAAACTTGACTAAACTACTTTCAAGCCTTTAGGTTAAATACCTTAGTTTAATTCAATCAAAAAAATGCAAAAGATCAACAAAGGCAGTAGGCAACTGACGTTGACATGTGTCAATTCCATAGTAGTTTGTTTACCTTTTGCTTTTTCTTGATTGAAACAAGGTATAGATAGGTGTGAAATAGGATACGCCATCTTCTAAAATAGTCAAACAAATACATTACATATGTCTAATACAATAAGTAACACAGCACCAAAATATGTTTTTGTTAATAACAACTCAATTACAAAACCGCACGTAGAATCGTATCAAAGGTTTTTTTTTTTAATTTCTTTCTCCCCATCCCCATTTAGTCAGCAACTCGAGACACCTACAAATAGGCTTGCATATTTTACTTTGAAAAGCGGTCAAATAACACAATAATATTACCACACTAACTCATTTGTAACCCTTGTACCGATTCTATGCGATTTTGAACGACCATTTCTCAATATTAGGCATAGCTAGACTCTTTCAAATGTGATTTTGAGTTTTAAAAGCATATACATAAGGGTTTTAAGGAAGTTCCGAAATAAAAACATCTCAATGAGGTTCTGTTCTGTATCCATCACAATCGATTTGTTCGGAACGATTCCGAAGCGACAAAAAGTGATTCGAACCTCTCAATCAAAATAATGACTTTATTTAAGATTGACAATAAAATATCGCGGGGCATTGTGACTGTATGCTGCAATGCCGCATAAGATGAAGCCTTGGACTGGCTTTGGAGGTGTGTTAGAAAAAAATAGGGTAAACTAGACTCATTTAGTGACTGTCGTCTTGTACAGTTTAGTAAAATTAACCAAACGTTAACGTTGTGTTTAAATACAAAACTTAAAAATAATAATAGGCAAATAAATAAAATCATTACAAATTGTATTTTTTAAGGAACAAAAATAATAATGTGTATACGGTCTTATTGTATCCAAAAATTCGATAACTCCACTAACCACAAGTGACCGTTACAATTAGTGCCACGCCTACCTCACTAGATGGCGCTTTCCGATTTTAAAACGCGCTATCGGAACGCTGCCGCAAATAGTGTTGTTCGTACAGTGACACTTTATCAGTAACTCTGGTTTCCCTTCAAAGCGCATAAATCTTTCGCCTTTTACTAAAGATTTCCGTGGAGGGGAACACTCAAATGAGTCTATAGGAATTTTTTGATGCTCTGCTCACGCAGGGCTTATAAATTATTAAAATGTACCTTGTGATTAAAAAAAAACTTATAAAAATCCATCGTTAAACAAATATACCTACAAAGTATTTTTAAAATTTTTATTTATTTAAATTTTAGTATGCCATATATCCCCACCTCACTCTAAATAAGCTGACAATACTGATTGAAAGCAATAAAGCATCGTATTGAGACATCCGTCATTGACGAGACAATGGTAGCGGGTTCGATTCCGGTCAAAGTCAGATGATAGGATTAGACAAGCTATACGGATCATGGGTTTTGTTCTGTTTGGTGTGTGTAATGTGCATAATAAGACCATTTTGAGTAAAATGGTCTTGATTATTGTTTGAAAATGAAAATATTTTATTCTACTTCGAATAAAATATTTTCATTTTCAAGCAGTGTACATTTTCTTAATGTGATTTTTCGATCTAATACTATACATATATACAGGATGTAAGGGACAGGTTTCCGAAAACTTTAAGGGCTTGCTCAGTAGACGAAACTGAACAACTTTCCACAAGAATTTTTTTCAGGAAACGAAAAAAAAATCGACTTCTCCATACAAACTGTCCAATCAAGTTTATAATTTTGTAAGGAGAGGCCGATTTTTTTTTCGTTTATCGAAATTTAAAATTAACCTGAATATTATTCGATCTAATACTATATACAGGGTATAAGGGACAGGTTTCCGAAAACTTTAAGGGCTTGCTCAGTAGACGAAACTGAACAACTTTCCACAAGAATTTTTTTCAGGAAACGAAAAAAAAAACGGCTTCTCCATACAAACTGTCCAATCAAGTTTATAATTTTGTAAGGAGAGGCCGATATATTTTTCTTTTCCTGATTAAATTTCTTGTGGAAAGTTGTTCAGTTTCATGTACAAAGAAAGCCCTTAAAGTTTTCGGAAACCTGTCCCTCACACCCTGTTTATTCCTATCGCTGGGAACTCGTATATCTGCCGTTTCAGGAAGTGTGTGGAACAATAAAATACGAATTTTTCTATTCTTTATAATCGTATTTTTTTCTACGTAGTAAAAGGACCACTTGAAACTTATAATAAACTGTGCCGATTTTATTTTCTCTTCTTGGTTAGTATTATTTATATTGATTTTTATATTTTTTTATACTACAGTTGGTAAGCCCTTCGCATTATCTCACCTTAATGTTAAGGTCTGTATATTCGTTTTTACTTTTTGAGTACTCTTTTACCTTTAGAACGGTTTTCTTTCCAAAGTTCTGGTGGTGTTAACCCATATCGTCCCCACTGCAGGGGCACGGGTCTCTTCCCATACATCGGGAAGGTTATATATACTCCCCACACACAGGGCCCAAGTGCGGATTAGTGGAGGTTGTGGAGCTAGTGGCAAGCCCCAGTGTCATAAGTTTTCAACCCACTTATAAGGCCTCCGACATGGCTTAACGACTGCCATCTAAAGAAAGCAGCCGGCACCAACGGCTTAACTGCCTTGCGATGCACGGAAACGGTCGAGATAAATGCCACAAACAGACAAACATATCCAGGTTATTAACGTCTCTGTAGTCAGTTAACCTGCGTGATCGAAGCGACCACGCAAGCTGCGTTGAACCACGTCCGCTTCTAATGCTAAATTTTCGAAATTAACTAAATTAACCTGAATATTCTTATTCTGCTTTAACTCTCAGAATAAGTACCCAGCCAGACTATACGTACTTCGCAAACACTTTCCGATTCAACGGCCGTATTAGTTCCAAGTTTTAGAAACTTCGCATTTGGTAGGTATGGTATTAACATAAATTGAGAGATTCAATCGATTTAAAAAATATATTTATTAGTAATAACATTAAAGTAAATAAAAGACTACAATTTTCTACCCAGTAAGTAGATGGATATATTATTGGGTACCATTTTCTAGTTAAAATTTCATTAATAATAATATTTACCATTTCAAAAGACTAAGATAACAATTTCAATTCAATAAGTAAGTATATTAAAACTTTTGCAGAGCTTAATAAAATCATAGTTTAATAATTTACTAACATTTATAAAAAGTTTAAACGCTGTAGGATCAACCAATAAGTCTTGAGCTGTGAGGTCAACCGTTTAACTCTCAATACTGCTCATCTGTTACCCCCCTCCCCCCCAGCAGATGACAGTTCAACCGTCCAATGCTGCCCAATTACCGAAATCCGAACAAGATCAAGACGAATATTGGCCACCAATAGCGATCCATCAATGTTGTACTTCCGCTGCCCAAAGACAAGGACCGATAGATCTAAGCAAAGGATTAGTTCTAGGGTTGTCAAAAAGATTAGTACAGTCCCGTGCACCTAAAACTATACAGGCAGGGTAGCCATTCCATCTAATACTACTTGGCTTTATACTTTTAGTTGCACGAGACTGTACAAAATTTTGAAAATATATGGACATGTGCAATGCGACCATTAAACATATACACATCTAGTACTCAGATGTGCAGATTTCTTCACGACGTTTTCCTTAACAGTTAAAGCTAACGGTATGAGTATGATAATGTGCGTAAGTTTCGAAAAACTCGTTACTATATTGGGTATATGTAAAATTGACTTGCCTCTAAGCAATGTACTCTATTGTTTTGGTGAATAAATGACTATAAATGACTATAAATAAATGTAGGATTTGAACCGAAGACCCCTGGTTAGGAGGTTGGAGTCACTACCGTGACGCCACCAACACTTTTGTATTTATTATATTAAATTTTTGAATATTTTGTGCTATAAATTACGATAAATAAATGACTGTTTATTATCAGATTAAGAATCCATAAGTAGGTTGGTTAGTGTTAGGCTTATAGCTATGTTAGTAGGACATAGGAAATTTATTTTTATTAAAATAACCCAATGGATCGCTCCATCCAGATGTCTGGATGGGACAAACTTGCGGTCTCTTTTCCAAAGACAGCCAACCCTGACGGATAGATAGATAAAAATGATTAGTCCCGCAGTCCCTGGTGAGATCAAAGATATAATCTGTATTGAGGCGCGATAGATGGCGCGATATAGGTATAAGCTGATCGGGTAGCCACTGGCTTTCTCTATACAGCATGATTCTATAAGAGACAGTTGTCAATGTAATTATTATTGAGTTTTAATTTTTTAACTGTCCTGTCTTTTTTTTGTGTCTTCGTTTATAATTTTGAATTTGAGACGTGTTTTACTTTAAAAAAAAACCAGGTCCAATATATTTGGGTATGTCCTCATTAATAGGCTTTTATTTTTTTTCTCAGTTTTATGGACTGATATGTTTGAATCTAATTCTATTAATTATTGATCTCCGACTTACTACCTTATTCAATACAGGGTCAATAAAAGAGTTTTACTTTTTTTTTAATTGTGAAATTTTTGGCAGAAAATTTATAAGCTGGAAGGAGACACCGATAGGTATTTAAGAGGACATTTAGTATTTTTGGGACTATACCGTTTCAAGTATCGGCTGATAGAGAACTAGATGTTTAGAGCACCCTGTATCACCACGCAGCGGAGGCAGGAGATCATCACCGCCGATACTGTCGTTTTGATAGATAATCTTTAAAATCGAACAGTGTTCGACCGGCTCTAAAACTGTTTAGCCTGTGGTTTAGCCTTATTTGTAGAGCCAACACGACGATAACGGTTTTTTTTTACTTTAAATTTATTTATATTTTAAATGAGAGTATATACTGTATGTATTGTATTGTAGTTCTACTAAACAGTTTCGGGAAGTGTTCGCAAACACTTCCCGAAACGTTGAGTGTACAAGTCCCGCGTGGTAGGGACTTTGTACTAGGTAGAAAAAAAAATTGACGATTTAAAAGCATGTGTAAAGCATCTACTTAAATAAAAAACATTTTGAGTTTGAGTTTGAGTTTTGAACATCGTAACTAAAACTAAAAGTTACTCTTTATTTATCGATAAGTAGATAAATCAGGCAACTTAAAATGCCTTTCTTTATATTTATAACGGCTAGAAAGAACATCCTCTGGCAACAAAGAGGATTCATCCGGTAGCATCCAAATAAAACCAAAAATATGACTTCCAAGAACTGAATAGGATCAAAATCGGGACAATAAAATCGATATTACCATTCGATTTGATCGGACATCAACGTAGCGTTTTGATTAATGAATCGAATAAAAAGAACTGGCCATACGTCTTGAAGTTTGAAAAAGGAATAGTATAATTTTTAAAAAGTAGTCGCTACTGGCATGTGGGACTATTAATCAAACCTTTTTCGTTCATTGACAAACTTATTGCGTCTCCATTGAAATAATTTTGAAGGATTTCGTTAGAAAAAAAAAAACAAAGTTTTGTTAACGAATAAATGCACAAGGCGAACTTATATAAAAAGTAATTAAAACGTGAATGTTTAGGTAGCCAGGAACTTTTGCAACTCATTCATAAGTTTTATACTTATTTCAGTTGTTTTGAATGAACTGGCTTTTGGTAAGTTAAAGTTTTTTCAATAGATGTAGTTACATAGCTGTGACATCATTAACAATCCACACCTACTCACTAAGGGGCACGGGTCTTTTCTCATACCTTGGGAATGTTAGACCTTGCTCCACACACGGGGGCCAAGTCCGATAAAATAGATGACAACAGGAAATTAATAAACGAATAAAAAAAAACGAAGTAAAAAGAGATAAACTACACTGGTGGACTAAAAAATCGAATTTGCTGATCGATTTTGAAAAAAATAACTCAGTCTACAAAACTGCTAAACACTAAAAGCAAAAAACTAGAAAACCATCAAACTAAAATCATAAACCGTAAACACACAGCTTTTGAACGTTTGGTTTAGATTTTTTTTCCTAGATTGAGTTAATTTTCCAAAAGTCGTGCAACAAACCTTGAGTCGATTTTTTTGTCCATGAGTATACATATATACTTGGGTATTTCTATCTCACCAGTTGGACTTTAGTGTACTTCTAAAAGAATATCATTTTTTTTTTATCAACAACTGGTAAGCCCTTGGCATCATCTCAACTGGTGGTAAGTTATGATGATGCCGAAGATGGAAGCGGGCTTACCAAGATTCCCCAACTCAATGGGGGACTGGCTATTTTCTCCATGCCGGAACACATTAATGCTATTACACTGATGTTTGGCGGCAAGGCTTAGATAAGATGGTGGTAGCTAGCCAGGCGGCCTCAAAGAATTGCCCTACCACCAACCAAACCGAGTCCTACAAAGTTGGACCCCGCCGGGGATCGAACCCGTGACCTCCTGATGTGAAGCGAGCGGACAAGCCACTAGTCTACGGAGGTGGTTAAAAGCGGCTTGGGTATTCCTACCATCAGTTGGACTCGATTATACTTCTAAAAGAATGTTATACTTTTTTTCCTATCAATTTTTTTTATTTTTATGGCTGAGGTGGAAAACGAGCAGACGGATCACCTGATGGTAAGCGATTACCGCCGCCCATAGACACCCGCAACACCAGAGGAGTCACAAGTGCGTTGCCGGCCTTTGATATGGGAGTACGCTCTTTTCTTGACACATTCATGACACATTCATTATGACTACATTCCTAACACAAAACAAAATTCCATTTAAATTTGGAACGCCCAAAGTTCAGACATGATGCCACCTATATTCACGTTGTTCGATTTTCAAATTCACCAATACGTCGTATCGTGTTTATTTCGAGCGTTTACATTATTTTGACACAAATGACTAATTGAGTGCCTCCCTGGCGGATGTGGGAGATTCATGGCGCGACATGAAAGAGGGCCGGACTCAGATTGTATAAATAATATTATTTGTTGGCAAAACGCGAAAGTGAGTAAGTCTGAAAGTTGGAAAAACTTTTAAGTCCGATTGCATCGGTCTAATTTGAATTTTTGGTTTCGTGGTTATAAGTAGGTACAATGTATGTATATGCAGGTAAATTTATCGGATATATTTTATGCAGTCGAGTTATTCTATTTTACTTAAATTGATGAGATTATTTAAGTCTTCACTTAGTATTAAACGATACACAGCAGTTGTGAACACAAATTATATTTTATATTCAACATGTCTGAATTAAAAATCAAAAACCATACAATTTTCAGTTACCCTGTTTCTTCATCTCTAAAAACATATAATATTCAAAGATAATAAATAAGAGCTGCGCGTATAAATCAATTGATGGACGATGCGTCGCTATAATTGCGCGCGCGCCGGTCGCCAGTGCGCTTGCGTTCGATTTCCTGCGATAAAGCGTGTTTTTCGGGAATTCGTGTGTTTTGTAACTCATTACAATTTTAACATGACAGATTAGAAATAAAAAAATATATTTAAAATAATGCAATTAATGCTATATATAGGGTGACTTTAAATTAGTTCTTGATACGAAAGACTATGAATGTGCTCATGATAACAAACGAATTTCCCTAAGGAATCCATAGTCAAATCGCAAAAAAAAAATGTGTGCTCTTCATACTAATTTCTACAGTCAAGTTGATCGATTTGTATGGAGAGTCCAATTATTTTTTCGATTATACTATGGGTTCCTTAAGGAAAGTTGTTTGTTATCACGAGCACATGCATAGC
The DNA here is from genome assembly GCA_958295455.1 of Coleophora deauratella. Taxonomy (NCBI): domain Eukaryota; kingdom Metazoa; phylum Arthropoda; class Insecta; order Lepidoptera; family Coleophoridae; genus Coleophora; species Coleophora deauratella. The sequence continues at coordinate 1,417,585 of OY282409.1, read as the reverse complement.
ATTTCGTATCAAGAACTAATTTAAAGTCACCCTATACAGGGTGTAACAGAAGTGTGTGACAATACTTCAAGGTTGGCTTTTACCCATCAAACTGAACAACTTTTGTTCTACAACTTTGTTGAAATCGCAAAAAATGTTTTGGACTTTTCATACAAACTTGGTTCGCCAGCTGATCGATTTGTATGAAAAGTCCAAAAAAAAATTTGCGATTTCAACAAAGTTGTAGAACAAAAGTTGTTCAGTTTGATGAGTAAAAGCCAACCTTGAAGTATTGTCACACACTTCTGTTACACCCTGTATATGTAGCTGATAGGTCTAAGAAAACATCCATTTACAATCACACATGGTCACACGGCTCCAAACTAAGATTCCCTGTATTTATTTTATTTTATTTTTTAATTATTTGGTACACAAAACAAATATATGTATTATGGGAACCACAGAATGATATTATACACATACATAAACGATAAGATATATTCATGTATAGATACATATAATACACCCAGACACAGAGTAAACAAATATTCATACCAATTTAATTATAATACGTTTGCCCTGGGTGCGAATCGAACCGACGACAGTCGTATTCAGGAGTCAGGAGCGATAACCATTGAACCACGGAGTCAATTAGTATAAAAAATGACGGTACATTTTTTATTTGCAGGAAGAAACTCAACAATAATTATGAAAACAACACAGAATAAAAATATTGTGTAATACAAACTGAAATTTATTCGTCTCGTTTTCAATAACTGTGGTTTCTACACTCGGCTTCAAAAAAATCGCACGTCCGTAAAAATAGGCTTCAAGCACTGTTAATCCTTAAGACAAGCAGTTATTCGTAGCAATATTGGTATCATTTGAGAGCCCTATAAAAACTCTTTAAAAAAATATCCATTTCATTTGATTAAAGAAAAAGCTTGACACTTTAAGTCACTGTGAATGACAATGGAACTGATTCTCCTCTTCAAATTTTGTTTGTATTGTTTTGTTTTTTGGGTATAAAAGGGTCGATACAGCTTATCGGGGGATAAATTTGCTACCAACAGTCGAAGAAGACACAGAAGAATATCTTTCATCAGAAAAACTTCCTTGAAGATGGACACTACTGCTGCTGAAGCCGCCCAAGTTATCGCACTACTGCAATCAGGACTACGTCAGTGTGATGTTGCTCGGCAATTGCACTTGAGTCGCTTTTCTGTTCGAAGAGTGTACCAGCGGTTCCTGCAGACCGGTGGCTTTGTCCGAAGGCGTGGGTCTGGTAGAAATCGCTGCACTTCTGCGAGAGATGACCGATTCGTCGTATCGAAGTCTTTGAGAAATCGGTTCTCTAATGCTGTTGAGTTGCAACAGCAGCTTCAAACAGTTCGTAGAAGGGCCGTGAGTGTCTCTACAGTTAGAAGAAGACTAAAGGAGAGAAATATTGTGGCTAGAAGACCTGCCACGGGTCCAAAATTAACCGCAGCGCATCGGCGAGCACGCCTGCAATTTGCTCGCGCCCACGTCAATTGGACCCTGGACCAATGGAGAGCTGTTCTCTTCTCAGACGAAACGAGAGTGTGCCTTTTCTGCAACGATAGACGCAAAAGAGTATACAGAAGACAATGAGAACGTTTTGCCCAAGCCTGCATCCAAGAGACGGTAGAATACGGGGGCGGTTCCTGCATGTTCTGGGGCGGCATATCTGCCGACGGCAAAACTGAACTTTCTTGCGTCTCTCGGACCGGCGGTGCTCGCGGGCAAGGGTCGATGACTGCTCACCGGTACATCACAGAGATCCTGGAAGAACATGTGGTCCCCTATGCTGGATTTATTGGCGACGGAACCCGCACTAATGCACGATAACGCTCGCGCGCACACTGCTGGAATTGTGCAGGGCTACCTTCAAGAGGTTGGGATCCCTGTCATGCAGTGGCCAGCGAGAAGTCCAGATCTGAACCCGATAGAGCACCTCTGGGACCAGCTGAAACGCAAGGTTAGATCCCGTGATCCCGCTCCCGCGACTCTTCAGGAGCTCCAAGACGCCGTTATTGAGGAATGGGACAGAATCCCTCAAGAAGAGGTCCTAAAGTTGGTGCGATCCATTAGGGAGCGCATGGAAGACGTCATTAGGGCTAGGGGGGGTAACACTAGGTTTTAGGTTAGTTTTACGCAACTTTGTTTTGAAAAATTAATCAGATTTCATTTGGGTTTTTTAAGGATTTTTATTGTTTTGTAATTTTTTCTCAGTTCCAATAAAAAACATTGAATGAATTATTGTTTTTGCATTCTCTGTTTCCTTACCTTTCAAATGATACCGAACATTACCAATATTTCATAATACAAATACGATTGAAAGATGTTTAAAATAGATTTCTTAAAAGGTGCGATTTTTTTGAAGCCGAGTGTATAAATGAAACTGAAAGCCTTTCCCCAAAATCCCATTCGATTGGAGCAAAAGTATTTTATTTTATCATATTTTTTTTGTATTTTTTAATATCTCTTCTTTATTAGTTTTTACGGGGAATCCTAGTTTGGGGCCAGATGACCGTGTATGATTTGTCGCAGATATTTGCTTATTTTATTTTGTCTCTATAAAGTTGGTTCCACGTGATCGTTTCGTTATATTTATTGCTTCGATTGTATGGGTTCCTCGGACAAAGTTGTTCCGTTTCTTGAGTACACGCCACAGTGAATAGAAACAAAATTAAAATATGACGGTATCAAAAATGACCCAATCATGAAAATCTGAAGCAAATGTAGTGTTTCTTTATACTTTCTCAGCCCTATAGCTCCGATTCCCCATTGATTTGGGGGTTGCGACTTATGTAGGATTATTAAGTCAATGCTAAGGAATCTATTGGCACACAGCTTGTTCGTTTCGATTCTGGGGTTTTTGTCCATATGTAATAATAATAATAATATAATAATATCCGGGACAAATCACACACGATCATCTGGCCCCAAACTAGGATTACCTGTATCTTGGTAACCAGAGACTGATATACATACACATATACATTTAAATACATACATATATAGATGAAATACACCCAGAGCAAACAATTCTGCTCATCACAGAAAAGTTTGCCCTGTGTGGGGATCGAGCCCACGACTTTCGGATCAGAGGTCAGGATCGCTAACCACTTAGGCACCGAGTCAGTCGTAATCAATCAATATTGTGGACTTTCTCATTTCGCCCTGTACATGCTTATCTATTATTTCGCCAGATGTACTCGTATTAATAAAAATCTATGTATTTTTCCTCCAAAATAAAATACACAATATATATTTTATTTTCACAACAATAAAGTTGCCTTCACACATTTTTGTCACAATATCACATAAATAACTGTATCAGTGCAAGAACGTTATTTTGAACGGAAGAATGGACGGCTACCGCCCACGGTCGCGAAAGCGTTAACCAATAAGCAAAATAAAATAATGTTAGCCGATTGAATTTGAGGGGTTAAAATGGCGCTTTTTCACGACATGCTATAATTAAGTGCATTATTATATCTGCAATTTTCTAAAAAAAGAGCATTAAGATGACGCTACTTTATGACATGTTTACATTATTACATCTGCAAATTTCTAAAAATTGTAAGTAGAAAAAATATTATAAATTTCATATAAAAACTACAAAATGTTGCAAAAAGTAGTATGTCCACCAACTAAATTGGTTACGTAACTGAGTTTTTTTGTGTGTTGGAGTATATATTTTCCGACTATTAATTGACTATCGACAAACTTCGAAAATTGATCTCTATTTCAACAAAAAATAAAAGTTTTAGTTACTACTATTACATTTTGAATTAAATTTCGCGTTTGGCTATCACTGCAAGGACTCAGTATAAAATTGCTTCTTCCTCTGTACTGTCGCAAACACAAACCATCACCTTTATTTTTTTTTACCCGCAATTGGTCAGCCTTTGGCATCATCTCACCTGATGGTAACTGGTGGCCGAAGATAGAAGCGGGCTTACCAAGATTCCTCAACGCAATGGGGAACTGGCTAACTTATCTTCAACTTTACTACAGCCTCAAAGCATCATCTTAGCGCCCCGACGTCAGTATCGATAAAATATGGTTCCAGAGTCAAAGGCCGTAAGGTCCTGTGAATGGAGGCCGAAGGATTATGACCGCGATCGGCAGCCGTTGAAAGGTTAGATCGGCTCTAATTATGATTTATAGCCGACTTGGTCGAATGGGCCCGCCATCGCCAGGTACAGGCGGCGAGTGAAGGGTTAAGATTTTGACTTTTAGGTTTGCAAATCGAATTTTCTTTGGTTGGAACTTGGAATGTTAGTGAGACTTTTGGCAAGTGTTCTAGCATGAACGAAGCCAAGGATTTTACTACATACACTGTAGACTAAGATAAATATTGCCGACATTCTGATTTTATTATTGTAACTAATAAGCAAATAATGCAGTGTACGGTGGCTTGTACAACACACACACACACACACACACACACACTACGCATTTTCACACACTACCATACAACTTTTGGTAACATACCTAATAATAATTATATTGTACTTGTTAAATTTTTGTAAAAGTTTTATATGTTGCCACTTTTTGATTTGTTTATGTTTTAGTTTATTTAATCTTAGACTCTTAAACCTTTAGATAAGGAAGAGCGGTGCCTCCTGGCACAGGCTTCGGCTTAATAGGAGGCATCAGCCACGATACAAAGTGTACACTTTTCTAAAGAAATAAACAATATATTTTTTATTTTTTTTGTACAAAGGTGGATCACATAATAATTATAGTTGTCATTTAGCATACCTGTCTGTGACAAAGGTGATAATCAAAGTGAGTAAAACTGAATTGCTCCTAAGGTGTTTTTTTTTAAATATTTTTAAACACTTTTCATCGCGACTGTTCAAATACAGAATGTTGCCAAATGTAGTGGGCGTTGTGTCGATTGGCTTCAATATATGATCCATTGAAAATGTTCCATGATATTCAAAATCCAAACATAATAATATATTAAATAAAATATAGAGAATTAAACAAAAAATGAAACCAGCAACTCAAATATGTTTGTTGTTATTAATTTGATAATTGAAAAAATTAAGATTTCTATGAAAAGTTCTTTTTTTTCGATTTCACCAACAACACTGAATAAAACAAGTTGGAGGAGTTTCTTTAGGGCCCGCCGTTTCTTCTCACTCCGCAAACACTTCCCGAAACGGCGGGTATACGAGTTCCGAGTGGTAGGAACCTCGTATTAGGTAGATAAAAGAATGACGTTCGAAAAGTGTGCACTGCTACCTACTTCGAATAAAATATTTTCATTTTCAAACAGTTTCATCAGGTTTCTGAAATGTGAACATTCTCCATTTAACCTATACAAATTACCGGGCCATACACTAATTATTTTGTTACTTCTAATATGAACTACATATGAAAACTTTATCCTCCCTTTCGGGCCGTTGGGTAAAATCACAGGATAAGGTACAAAGCTAATAACCTATAATAAAATAAAATAATAATAAAGATATAGTTTAATTTATTTTGTTCTGTGTTTGCTCAGAAAATTAGTTGGAGACATTGTGATAATTAGGTCAATCTTCTTCAGTCTCCAAATAAAATAAAAACGGTTTCCTCTACATTATATCTACTCTACTTAACAAACGGTTCTTATAACACTTTTATAACACTCATTATTTAAATCCACATATTTTGAACAGTTTTAATACAATAACACTGGACACTGTAGTGGTATTGTGTTGTGTTGAGTCATAACAAAATGAGTATTTTTTGGACGATTTCCAAGAGTTTAGCGTTGATCTTTTACACTTCGTGTGATGTGGAATTTAATTAAAATTTAAATGCAGTTACGTTATAAAAAATTAAAGACATTATCACTTTTCACTGGACCGTCTTAGAAGGAGGCTAAGGTTTGTCGGATGTATGTAATGTCTGTTCGTTTGACTTACTCTTCCTCTTCTTCCCTCTATCTTTCCTTGCAGTATAGTTTTTAGGGAATTATAGTATCTTAGCAAATGCTATATTTTCTCTTCTGTTCACTATGATGTGATTTTCTTTATTAGGTTTAAATCTTAATGCCATACCGTGAGTGATGCTAAGTGCAACACCAGACAACCTCCATCTATACTTTGGGGATAAACGATTAATTGTGCCACACGATAAGAAGAAGAATTACACTTACATAACATATGAACAAGCTCCTTTATCTCTGCAGTAGATATAGTTTAATTTATTAATATACCTAAAGTTAAATTGTTTAAATCTTAGTGTAGGTCAACAGTTTAATGTTATAAGTGCAAAAGTAAACACATTTCTCTCTTGTAAAATATTTTGGAGCTACAATATTCGTTCATCTATAAATTACAAAAGAGATTTATGTAAATGAAAATTGTGTTATTTTTAGCTAGTTACAACAATATTTCAATGCAGTAATTGTGAATGATGTGTTTTGCCACTGTCTCTTCTTTGTCAAAAGATAGGGTTCACAACTCATAGCATCTCCATTGTAAAGGCATGGAATTGAACCCATATCTTGGGAAGGTTAGACCATGCTCCATACACGAGGACCAAGTCCGGATTGAAACTCTCACCTCAGCTCTTTTTTTATCAGATTTGAATCTGAATATCTTAACAAAGTTAAAATATTGTGGGAGACTTAGTATGCCGAAACATCCCAATAGTGTGAACACGGTGTTTTGCGGTAAGGTAGTAAATGGCTTGGCGGCGGGCTCTGCAAACGCCAATACCACTAACCAACCAACGACCTCTCGACTCCCGACGAAGCGAATGGAATAACCACTACACATACAACGACATCCTTTAATCGTCGGTACTCTTTCATTCTATAAAAAAAATTAAATGTACCATTTACAAACTATAGATAAACCCTTGCATAGCCAAAATGACCCTGTATCCCCGCCGCCGTCCCGGTTCAGTAACAAAATGCTAAATTACCACAATTAAACCTACCAATTACTCACAAAACTGTACACCAAAAATAAATAGCGCTAATAACGTTTGGTTATTGCAATGTTGCTATAAATCATGCGCCCACGCTGCCTGCACCGCGAACGCCGCGAACAAAACGCAAAACTCAAAATATCCTATTGGATTTTCAACCGTGGTTTTTGTGCAGCATTGAAAAATGAATCAGGTCACACACATTGTTAATCATAATTGACCACGCTGAATACGTTAAAAACAACCGACTTCAATCGTAGCAACTCCAATTTTGCTATGTTTTTGTTGATTTTCTCAAAAACCGCTGAATCGATTTCGATAAAATTAATATGGGACCACCTGTGAAGTATACCCTTTCAAACAAAAAAAGAATTTTTGAAATCGGTTCAGGCGTCTTCGAGTAATCGGTGAACATACATAGAAAAAAAAAAAAAAAGATTCCGACGAATTGAGAACCTCCTCCTTTTTTTGAAGTCGGTTGAAAATATAGCTCGGTTGGTTTATTATTTACTGTAAGTTTAATAGATCATGTACAGTAAAAGACCAGTAAAACTTTAGCAACGGTGAAAAGGAGTAATGTTTTCTAAGGACGGATAAGACCTCTTTTTTATATAGTTGCGATTACTGTCAGATAAGGTATTTATCATATTTGATCAAGAGTTGAATTTTTTATGAAAAATAATCATCAATTAAAATACCTATACAGTTTTATTTAATATTAAAAATGCTAATGCGTATACATATAATCAAGGAGAATTTAAAGACCTCTCGCCCCCTAATACCTATCGAGCCTTTTCGGCTAGAGGCACACGTATTTACGTACAAGTAAAACAAATTACCCTTCTCTTTACACTCACCATCAGACAAATTTGAAATAAAGAACATTAAAGCATCACCTTTCAGATCCATGTCTTCAGACATATCAAAAGGACATGTAAGAAAAGTCCATAATAATACTAGTATTTTTAACATTACTATTTCACTTTCAAAAGACAATTAAACTAATGTTCACCCATAAATTCAATATAACCATCGCCACTTGGGTGGTAAGACTGGTTAAATAATGGTAAGGATCAAAGACCGTCTGATCGCCATAACACATCAAGTTGCTACAGAGTGGCAACACTATAAACTACTAAATATGACAACTCTGAAAATCATTAAGCTTGCACAGACTCGGTACTAAGGAACTTCAAGATGTTCATCTTCGAGTTGTGAGTGAGAAAGCAAGGAAAAGCACTTTAAAAAAAACTTCATGAAGACGGTGAAAATGAATAAGTAGTCGATAAAAATAATTTATTTGGTATAATAGGTAAGAATAACCTAAAAAACTAAAATGAAAATGTAAAAACTTGCCAACATAAAACATATGCTTAGTCAATGTAAAAATCAAGAGGAATAACATTTGCGAGTAGAGCTTCAAAATGCATTAAGCCGTTGTGACTACAGATGATAGTGAAACAAAATTAAAATTAATTACGTATACCAGAAAATCATTAGTCACTTAATATGTATGAATGAATGAAGATCGCTTTGCACGTCCGATAAATTTTGAATCCAAATCGTTGTACATTTAAAATAATCGAGTCAGTCAAAGTTGAAAAAAGCTTAAATAAACTAACTGATCACTTAAAATTAAATTCTAGGTAATTTTCAATATTTCCAGTGGTAAGAGCTCTGGATGCAATCCAGAATAGCCAAACGATTTCCCTAAAGGGAGATCTAATTATATCCTTAAATTGAGATTTAAACAGCTAATTAACTGGACAGAGCAGGAACATCGTGTACACGCAACTGTCATATAATTTGTGAATGGGAGCTGTATATGCTGTTGATCATTTTTTGTACTTGCTTTGATTCTGCACTCTTGTGCTGAAGAGTATTTGTCTTGTAAGCCTGTGTGACCTTTTTAGAAATGGAATGGTAGAAAACTGGTGACGAATTTATTGAAACTTTAATTGTAAAAGAAGTACCCGCATAAAATGATTCAATAGTTAATTTTTATATAATAAAACTTCTTAAAAACTAAAAAAAATATGCGTGCTGTGGTATAAAAGCATTTTAAAAACTTTACTATTAACAGGTTTTTTTATTGCAAATAAGAATATAAATATAATTTGAATAAAAATAAAATCACACAAGAAAAGAAAATATTGGCTTAACAACGAGCAGCTACATGAAATCATAATACATTAATACAAATATCACATGTACAAGATCACAAATCAAATATATGCGATATGTATGAAATATACCAACCAATACAGTACAAAAACAATAAAGATAATTCTGATGATCGTAAAGCACGGTTCACAGCAAGCGGTGTAGCTATCTCATGTCTTAATTTGTAAGGTGGCACCGCACGTATAAATAATGTAAAAACAATAAACGCACACGCTTGGACACTACCAACGATGCTGTCTTATTGAATGGACCAGGAAAGTTTAGAACTGCTGTTTTGTTGAATAGGTGTTGAAGATTTATGATCAGGTTGTAAACCGCCATGATGGCCTTATTATCATCATACTAGATGACTGTTCGACATCAGGTTCGACTGTTTCCTCAAAGTTCGTGGTCTAATTGAGTTTTAAACAGCTTTGCATGATATCACTCTAAAGTATTGAGTGGCATCCCATGCTGCTTTTCCGTAACAAGTACATTTTTGAAACCGTTATTTTTTTCTACTTATTACAAAGTTTCTATCACTCGAACCTTGTGTTCTTAGCGTTTACCTATTCACTTATTAAGCTATTTGTGTTTTATTTATTATCAGATCATTTATATGTATAATTTTGATTTTTTATTTCATTTTTATTATTTTGTTGGTTACTTTGATTTGTTTTTCATTATATTTAATAATTAGTCATAATTATCATTAAAATCCCACGATTTTTCTAATCTGCTTTATTCTCCTTATACGTTTCCATTTATATACCTTATTTTACAGTATTTTCTTAACTATTGACCTTTCTTCTTGTTCTCCTCTATTTTTTCATATAAAAACAATGTACCTAATAACCAAAATAAAATATATTTTGCATTTCCTTCATTACTTTCAACACTTTCATGTGATACTACAATTTTGTTCAGTCTTAAGCTTTGAATACTGATTCTAGTGACAATTTTATTACTGACGGCTCTGTTTATTGTTATGGCAATGTCACATGCATGTTCAGCGGCAACTATGACGTTTAACAGAAAAATCTCAAATCATAAAGCACAAACGCGCAGCCGCAACGGATCAGGTTGCAATCGCCTCTTGAATGCTAATATCTTACCTCTCACTCTGATGTGCGAATGTTGAATCTTCTTTCTCCTTCCTTACATCATCAGATTTAGTGTTATGTCGATGGCTGTGTTGACTGTGTTACAATAAGTTCCGCATTGGATCATTCATCCTAGGGTTTTCCAGTTAACCATTTAAAAAAATATATATATATATAAATATATATATATATATATATATATTTTAAATCGTTGACTTAATTTTGATATAACTAGAAATAATTAATCTAAGTTGTGATACTATTTTTTTAAATAAGTATGCAATATATTGTCAAGCGTCCAGCAAAATACAATAATTAACCAACATGTTCATACTTATAGATATTACTAAAACTAAACACTGTATTTTGCTAACAGACACTGTAAAAGTTTCATAAATCTATCTTGATCTTTATGTTGAAATTTGCATATTAAATTTGAATATTGTTTATTATTAGATTAATAATAATATTGTACAATCTTATTTAGAGTTAAAAACAAGGTAACGCACAGATAATGGATTTAAACAAAAGAGACAAAAAACAAGAACCAACCTAGGTGTCGCTGTCTCCACAAATCGCATTATCTCGAATCTTAGGCAGCTCTATGCGTATACGCAGCATACACTGAAATATTAAATATCCTCGCGTCGGAGACAAATTCATTGATATTCCTTTGCTTCGCATAATAAAATACCTACTATGGAATTAATTATTACGGTCTTGAGAATAGCCAGTTTTGTAAACTTAATATTTTTGTTTATGTTTTTAACTGTATGCAGTTTTTAATTAAGTAGAATGATATGCAATATTTTTTTCTTGATATTTTATTTTGATCAGTAAAACCTAATTGGTGTATTTTTATTATTTCCTTCAGTAGTTTTGGTTTAATTCTATTTCATTCTGTCATCTGTCAACAACTATAGTATTGTATGCCCTTTCATTATTATGATATGCTCAAAACGGCTTGATGAATTTTAATAAGCCAGCTGTCATTAGATTCTTCTCGATGCCCAGATTGACACAGGATATAATTTATGAAATCAGGTTTTGTTAAATTAGTTGGGTTATCATTTGTATTCTCATATCATCAATAGAATTAATTTAAAGTTTGTTTTTAATTACTTTATTAATATATTATTAGAAAGGTAGACGAAAATATTTAGAAAACAATTTTAAAAGCGAAAGTCCAGAGAACCAACTCGATCTTCCTGACTTTGCAATGGAATATAATCCTGAGGCTTCACCTTCCTATCTGGAAACCATAAATTGTATATTTATGTCTTTATTCCACCGGGCTCCCGGCCTATGCCCCGTATTGAGTTACATAAAGCATTTGTTTATGGTTTCGTTCGATTCTTTGTGATGCTGTCGTATTTATATTTTTTTGTAATAAAGACAGTGTATGGCGTTGGTTTCACATTGTGCTAAAACCTTTTAGGACTTTTAAGGACCGAGCTCAAATTCAAATTCAAAAATTTAATATACCCGTTGTCTTTACCAGTAATCCAGTCATCAATGTAATGTGTTTTTGTTTTCGTATCATTTTAGCCGAACTGAACACAAGCCTTCTCCAATTTGAACCATATGTATTCCAGGACAGCGGCTTCTCGCAAGCCTATATCTACATCTTACGGTCCGCAGTATTCACTTCAGAAAATTTATTTCTTATTGGATATAATATAAGTTCTGTGAACCGATGACCTGGTAAAGGTTGCAGGAAGCCGCTGGATGCGAGCCGCACAGGACCGGTCGGTGTGGAAATCCTTGGGGGAGGCCTTTGTCCAGCAGAGGACGTCTTTCGGCTGATAGATAGATAGAACTATATACCCTGCCCATCGCCACTTTAAGTTGCTTATTTTATGAGCTGTATCAGTGGCCCTAGTTACGGATTTCCTCTTCACTCTGTATATATGTATGTGGTTGCATTTGCTTACCCAGTCACGCATAATGTTGTGAGTTGTGTTGTGACTCATACGCATGCGACCATCTAACTGTTAACTCCAAATGGTCCAGTTTTTTAGAGTCAGGTTTTTGAAATCTGTTCATAAGGTAGTAAAATATACATATTTTTTGTTTTAGTGTATGTGTACTTGGGGTGGACTAGAAATACTACTATTTCCATACATATTTTATTTTACATATTATAAACTGTACTAAAATTTTTCACGCTTTGTAAAAACTTGGAAATTGGAAAGTGCATTTGAGTGTGAAACCCTCAAATACTATGATAGATTCTAGTGAAACAAAAGACGCTTCACGTCATAAAAACCTTAAATTTCAAGTCATAATGCCCTGAGGTTTGTAAGTCTGTTTAACAATTTTAACACTTGGAGAACAATTAAAAATTTTGACTCAATTACGTACCTATGCATGCAGTATGCACATATTTTCTTTCGTATCTCATAAAAAACAAATAAGTATTCATTAAGTCATTAAGCTATTAATCATGATTTCGAAGATGCACAATTTTTTTTATGTGATAGGTGGCATACGAGCAGACGGATCACCTGATGGTAAGCGACAACCGCCGCCCATAGACATGAACTTAATCTTACTTAAACTCCTCATGAAACTGAATAAATCCCTAAGAAGTCTATACGTATAAAGCAAAAAATTATTTAGCATTTTCATAAACAATTCCCAAAGAAACTGGCCAATTATTGACGACTAATATGGAAAATTAATATTTTATTTTGCTGCGATTGTGTAGGCTCACTGGGCAAAGTTGTTCAGTTTTACAAGTATTATCTACCATCTACTGCTTATCGACAAATAGAAAGTTTGTACGTTTTATTACGTACGTTTTATTCTTATACGCATTTGAGTTACTAGCTAGTCTTATACTTTATTCTACTAAAAATACAGTCCCATCTAATACAAATACTTCGATAATTACACGAACATTTGCAAGTTCGGTCTCCACCAAACAAATTTTGTCGGCGTCGCTCTCAAAGGGCACTTTTTTTGTCATCCACACCTCTCATCTCTGTCACTCGCATCACAATCTAAAACATCAGAGAGAGACGCCAAATCTCACTTAACCCTTTGAAGTCGCCGTTCGCGGTCATTGCATTGCTCAACTTTTTTCCATATCGAAAACTAAGAAAAAAATTCGTAATCACGGCAACTTGATGTTTTGCCAGTAGCAATTTCTGGTGATACGAAACGTCTTATGTACACACGACGATTATGTTTTCACACAATTGTTTCTTCATCTCCGTCAGCAACGATTACATCTTAAGGACTGCGCCAAAAGGTTGCAAATCCCAAATCTTGTTTTGATATAATATCATCTGTATCTTTGTAAAGGATGATTACAAAGAGCTAATTGATTTTGGCAGGAGCACAGTGATCGAAACGACCCAAAATTGGCTTTGATTTGCTTTTTTTATTGTTTATTTTTGTTACCTGTGATCATCTGAGTTTATGGAGATATTTGAGGGCTTGCTACAGAGGCGCTATTGTTGTTGTTGCTGTTACTTACTACTGAGGAACTTCACCCTTGAATCTATACAATTTCCCCACGGAACCTATAGTCGATTCGTAATAAAACAAATATTGGATTTCCCATATTAAGTTGGCCGATCAGCTGATACACTTGTTAGCATTAGCTTGTTTTTCTTGACTTACTTGACTTAATGTCCTAAGTCCCCTAGGTGGGGCAGAGGGCGTCTACAGTGCTTCGCCATTGCGTTCTATCTTTGCTTGCTTGTTTTTCTTGCGAATTGATTATGGATTCCTTTGGAAAAGTATTTAGTTTCATGACTAGAAGCTCCATTTTGAATCATTTTATCTGATTTTGTTAAACCTTATATAGTACATTATTTAATTAATGGATTTGTGAATTTGGCAAGTTATGTTTTTTTTTTTCTAATGAACAGTAGGTACCCCGTATTACAAATCGACAATGGTTTAAATTGCTTTATACAATATATGAAAGTAAAAGTATCCAATCACATCAAAAGTAAGTACGATGTACATTATACTGCATAAAAAAATCTTATCGGTTGGGTTTTAAATCGAACTCGGATAATTGACAAAAAGTTAATCCAAACCTCACAGTCGTACTACCACACTGGCTCAAACATCGATGGGAACCTAAAACTACTCATCATCCACTTTTTGTATAGCAACTTTTAATAGAAAATTATATTTCACATCACAAATTTATGTCTGCCGTTAAAAAACATGTTATAAACCTTAATATAAGAGAGTAAGACTAACAATCCCTAGATATTAAAATCAAAGTAAGCAAAAAACACAATGTTGATGTTCGTTTTAAGAATCATAAAAAGGAATTCAAAACGAATGACGATAAAGTTAAAATTAGACTGCAAGAGAGGTGTGAACGAAATTATTACGCGTATAGTAAGAAGGGACAAATGGACAATGAAATCATCGATGATTCGAGATTCGAAATTGATTCCAATCAGACGGACAGTAGGTGGCAAAGCAACTGTAATTTTGATAATGTTATTGTAGTACAAAGTACGAATATTTTGTGACTTGTGAGTTCATTGGATGAATGTTTCTTATTGAGGCTGAGAACTCAAAATCTGATAAGAGAGGTACATCTTATCGTTGTTTTAAAAAATGCATTTGAGAAAGTGAAAGATGTACAGGTAAATGTATATCTTAAAAGTAAAACCCAGAAAAACTTTTTGACAATTAAAATAACAGCTGCAATAAAATTTGGAGTATACATATAGTACGTTAAAATACATTGTAAAATTAAAATTATATGAAATCCTAGTATAGTGGTTTACTTAGAGACTTTAGACAAATGTGATTAGTAAACTACACCGCGAAATCTCAACTAATTAAAATCTTCTTGTCACTACTTATCTACATTTGACAGGTGCCATTCTAAAAATCATAAAAGATACGTACATTCGCATATACAAAAAATAATCATCAGTTAGTCTCTTATCATAATTAATTTGCTTCTCTAAACAAATCACAGAACAGAAGCGACAGAATCTCCGCAGAGAAAACAACGGCGCACTCGAAGAGAGACAAGGGTCACTAAGGGCTCTCCAGTCAAAGGGTTGTTACTGTCTACTGTTGATCTCTGAAATTTTACAACCATTCGTTGATTTGTAGAGATTTCCAATTGGCTCGTTGGTGGTATTACGTGTCATGATGAACATCGCTGGTAGATGAAAGGAACCTGATTGGCGGAAGCGTTCAAATGAAAAGTTAAAATTGATATTATCTTATTATTAGAATAATAAAGATTACATCGTTTAATAAGAAAAAGTAGATAAGTACTAAGAATTATCGTATATGAAGTGCCAAGCGTTGTCGATTTAGCGCCCGTCGAAGTAGTGACCTGTCGAAGTGTTATTATATCGAAGTAATGTCCTATCCAAGTATATGTCTTCCGATGTAGTTGTTTTAGAAGTTCAGTCCTTTAATCTATAATAGTATCAAATAGGTACTTTGAAAACAATTTGAACATCCAATTCTCCTCAGCCTTTTAAAATTCAGTACAATTATTTCATAATATGAAGCTCTTTAATAACAGGTTATGTAATAAACACTCCATCGGCATGGAGTTTGTTTTTCACTTGTCATTTTCCGACAGATTGTGCAAAGGACAGAGAGGCCTCGAACCTCTGAAGGGGTCCTCGAATCCCTCTCGAATACCTCCCGTTTGACTCCTTTCGATCGGCATTCCACTTTATGACTTTTGAGTAGTTCTGTTGTTTTGTTTGTTATTTATTCGAACAAGTAATTGTGGTACGTAGATAGACTGAAGCAATTACGGAATTCAAAGGTTACCTTTTTCAACTGTGGATTTTAAAGTACTATAGATTAATAGGTATGTGTTGTATTCAATATACAACCGAATTAAGACATGTGAAACAAGAAAGAGAGAGCACCACATTAATAGTTTAAATTGAAACAAACGTAGGGTAAACTTCAGATTTTTATAAAGTATTCGAATTCGTATTAAATAGTGTTACGTTACAGGAACTTTATTTCGCAATAAACCCGAAAATAACAATGACAATAAAAATTAATTAATAATTTCAATCCAACTTAGTGGGGTTTTTTTTGAACTTGCTTTTAATTTTTTAAAGGATTTCTAATATCTATAACATTGATAATAAATGAAAATTAGCACTAGGAAAGTCTTCGAAATATCGTAATTTCGGAAGCAGAAAGTAGTAAAATATAGAACAAAGTATCAACTCTTGAAAGTGCAGTAAAATATAAGAGCAACCAACCGTTGAACATCAATGAGAAGCTGAAGGAATCCAGCGGAGACCAGCCCTTTAAACATAAAAATGTTTTACAGGGAAACTTTTAATCAGGGCCCATCTTGACTACCATTTGTTCTCGATTATAATTATTTTGCAAGAGAATTTGCTCATCCTATTTCGCCTGATTCGAGAAGACCGTTCATAGAAAAATACGTATAACTCGTACCTATGAGTAGTGATTTTAATTAAAGAAATTTGATCTGAGAGAAGTATTTTTCGATCTAGTCAAATATTTTAAATTTTCTGTGCTTCTATATATTTTTTTTGAGTTGACTTTAGGCTGAAATATTTAAATTACTTGTAAAAAGAAGAAAACTGAACACATTTGATTATAAACTTTTTTATTTCATAAAATGTAAAATCATTCAACTATATTAGAGAAAAATATTTAAATGAGCGACAAACATTCGAGTTGGAACTTCTGAATCGTGGTACCTTAGTACCAAAAACTTGGGGACATCGAGCTTAAAAATGAAAGCATAAATTACGATCTTTGGCCCTAATTAATTCCTTCAGGCTTTAGGGTGTAAGGGGTTGGATTTATTTAAAAAAGTTTTACCTCTTTCTGTTTAATTATCTACTGTTCACCTGTGTTCCAAAGTTGAAAGAGATATATTGAATTTCTGTAACCTTTTCTCTAATCCATTTTACCTAATATTTATACTGTACGCGTAGGAAGACTTACACTTCCGTGGTGCATTGTTTGGTCCACTCGTTTCATATCGGGAGGCCGTGGGTTTGATTCCTGGCTGGATCCACTTTTATAGGGCTTGATTTGATTAGCAGTATGCAATTTCAATAAATATAATTACCTTATACATAGCCAGTGACAAATCGCACATGGTTATTTGGTCCTAAACTAGAGTTCCCTGTATTATAGTAACCATACCCACACATGGGGGCCAAATCCGGCTTTGTTTGTAGCTAGTTTCTTTGTATGTCATCTGCTCAACAAAACCCCTTTTTCAAATTCGTATGTACTCAATTGAATATTTTACTTTAAACTATGGTTCTATCTACTCTTCATTATTTGAACAAGTATTGTTTCTTGTATAAACAACAAAATTTTGACTCAGTTCCCTAGCTGTGTTTTAATTGTTTGCTCACTTTTTGTTCATCATTATGGCTTCAATTGCCCCTTTGTCTCCATTCTCTCGCTTGCATTATATTGAAGGCTTTCATGGCTTTCCTTCGAAGCGTTTTCGTTCATTTTTCAGTTTTTTTTCAACGGTCCCATTGAATGAACCCCGAATTGTTTCAACTTCATCATTAACTTGCTCGTTTTGAAGTTTCGTGGATATTGCAAATGCAAGTTGGTGAAATGTTGAATTTTTCTTGTGTAGTTTTCTTTTTGCAATTTTCTTTTCTCTAATTTCCTCATCTATGAGGATAGAGAATTAGCAAAGAAGTATCCATCGACAGATTCTGTTGAACTAGGCAATGCTATTAAATTTAAAAAATATTTGTAATAGACAAAAAGTTAAAAAAAAACATGTGTTGAAGTGTGATTATTTTAGTCCCAACTTTTCTTAGTCACGACCGGTTCGTATCGTTTACACTTACCGAAACAATTACCTACTTACTTTTGGTACCAGTAAGTCAGTAGAGACTTTATATCGAGATCTTTGTCCAGCAGTGGAAGTTTTTCGTCTGATGATGATGATGACGAGATATACAGAGTGTTAAAAAAAGTGCGTTTGAAATTTTAAGGGGTTACTCAGAATCAAGTACAGAACCCAGGAAAAATATTGAAAAAATCCGCTCTTCAATTATTTTTTTCAGATTCTCATACTAAATCTAAATAGTGAATCGAGAATTTGTATGAAAAACTGCAAAAAAAAAATGAAGAGCGAATTTTTTCAATATTTTTCCTGGATTCTATACTTGATTCTGAGTAACCCCTTAAAATTTCAAACGCACTTTTTTTAACACCCTGTATATCGCTTAAATGTTCGTGCGGATGGTGGCGTATCGGGAGCCGGGTCGTTCCCTTCCCTCAAATATGATTGAGGGGAGCGATGGCTGACTCTCGCGTTATACTCGTGATTGGGTTTTAATGAGGCAAAATCACTAATAACTATGTATATCTAATAAAATATTGCATGCTATGATAATATATGGCTAAATGTGTGAGACTTTAAAAATGTAACAACTGAAATGTACCACATTTATAGCAATAAATAATCTTGAATCTTGAATCCGTGTGAACTGGCCTGCTCTTGTCATTGGTTTTTGGAATTGTTAGTCATTGGCTACAAATAATTTTTACTTTTATCTCTTTTGAATCCTTTCTGTATTCGTATGTGTGTATATTTTATTTACAGACATGACATAGTATAATTCGTTTATTGATCTAGCATTAAAGATGTAATAGAATATAAGACTTTATTACGCCGTTTCTTCTCACTCCGCAAACACTTTCCGAAACGGTGGGTATACGAGTTCCGAGTGGTAGGAACCTCGTATTAGGTAGATAAAAGAATGACGTTCTAAAAGTGTACACTGCTACCTAGTTCGAATAAAATATTTTCATTTTCAAGACCATAGGTGCGGCCTAAAATTGACATAAATAATTTTAATATTTTACAACAACTGTCATCATAATAATCACTGGCTAATAGCACTTGAAATCCATAATATCAGAAGACAAACATCTCAAAAAGGACAAAAAATAAAACAGCTACCAACCAAAAAAGGGAAAGATATTCGAGGCAGATTTTTAGATTTCTTATTATTTGAATTTGAAAGCGGTAAGGTAAGTCGGTCTCGGGGGACAGAATTTGGCATTTGGGAAAATTGCAAAGAAACAAATGAAAGTAAGCTAATCTAAATTTCAATTTCTTAAGTTCAAGACACCGTCATACCATTAAGATTAAAATTAATAGCTATTTAATAAAACCCATTTTGTATATTATTTGGGTATTTTTATTGCTATTACATAAACACATACTTCATTAATGACCTAATGCAGAAGTTCAAACTCGCTCTACATTCTATGGAATGAGCTACGCTTGGGGTTTCTTTACGTCATCGAATCCGAAATGAGTAAGATTTTACTCAAGAACATAGCTAAAAGAATAAACAAGCTGAAGTGGCAATAGGCACGCCGTAATATCTCGCAGAACTCATAACCGTTTTTAAGGTCCCGTAGTCAAATTGCAAAAAACGGAATCCTTATGGATTCGTCATATCTGTCTGTCTGTCCGTCCGTATGTCACAGCCACTTTTTTCCGAAACTGTAAGAACTATACTGTTGAAACTTGGTAAGTAGATGTATTCTGTGAACCGCATTAAGATTTTACACAAAAATAGAAAAAAAAACAATACATTTTGGGGGTTCCCCATACATAGAACTGAAACTCAAAATTACTTAATTAAGCTACGGAACCCTTCATGGGCGAGTCCGACTCGCACTTGGCCGCTTTTTTATTTTTATATTCACAACTGGATCCCTTGGCATCATCTCACCTGATAGTAAGTATAATGATGCCGAAAATGAAATCGGGATTATCAAGAATCCCCAACGCCGAACTGCCCATCTTATCTCCGTACCGGAACGCAGCAATGCTATTAACGTTGACGTTTGGCGGCAAGACTCAGATAATATGGTGATAGCTAGCCAGGCGGGCTCAGATAATGCTCTACCACCAACCAAATCGAGTCCTACAAAGTTGGACCCCGCCGGGAATCGAACCCGCGACCTCCTGGTATAAAGCTAGCAGATTAGCCACTAGGCTACGGGGGTGGTTGAAAAAACCGATGGAGAAGAAAGGTTCCCGAGTGGTGACCGAAGGCGGCCGGAAGATGTTATACAGGGTGTGACAAAATTGGTGTAGGACCCGTTAACTGGGGATTCTACTCATCGTACTGAACAACTTTTGTTCTACGACTTTGCTGATATCACAAAAAAAAAATTGGACTTTTCATACAAATTGATCATCTGTTTTGCCATTTTTGTATGGAGAGGCCAAAAAAAAAGTTTTGCGATTTGACCAAAGTCGTAGAACAAAAGTTATTCAGTCAAAGTCAAAGTCAAAGTCAAAATATTTTTTATTTAAGTAGATGCTGTACGCATACTTTTAAATCGTCTTTTTTTCCTACCTAGTACAAAGTTCCTACCACGCAGTATGATGAGTCGAATCCCCAGTTGACGGGTCCTACACCAATTTTGTTACACCCTGTATAGGACGGCCTCCCAGGTAGACTAATGATCTTGTCAGATTTGCAGCGAGTCCTTGGATGCATGTGAATGCATAAAAGTCTATGGAGTAGTGGCCTATTTTCAGTTGTTTACGTCCTCGGCTAAGATGACGCCGAATGATGATGACGACTTAGGTCATCACAGTTCAGTTTTCTTAAGACGTAAGTCTGCTATACAGGTTAAAAAAGTGCGTTTGAAATTTTAAGGACTTACTCAGAATCAAGTATAGAATAGGTAGATAGATAAAACATTTTATTCTACACACAGCATATAAATAAAATACATATGTTAGAAATAAACTTAAATACAATATTAACATAAATAAAAAAAAATACAAAAAATACCATGGCTGAGACTATGTATTGAAATGGCACCGGAAATAAAGGCAATACATGGAAATTGAAAAAGTCTGACCTACATTTTTTTTCAGTTTCCTATACTAAACATGAATAGTGAATCAAGAATTTTGTATGGGAAACTGAAAAATAAAGGAAGATCGGATTTTTTCCAAGTCAAACGTACTTTTTTTAACACCCTGTATAATCATCTGGTCTCTGTTCGCTTTATCTAAGGTAAGTTTACAATACAATACATTAACAATAAGACAATCACGACTGCCCTTTGCAAAGATTTCCAGTATTTTTCCATCGTTTATTTGATTTTCCACAAATTCGCCTTTTATTAGAATTTGTTTTTTCATTACCATAGCTGGCCTTCACAAAAACTTTCAAATTATTAGAACAAGTTTTCTTTACAAATGTTACTTTGGCTTCTCACGTAACTCCAATGGGTGGATATTGTGCATATTTGTATAGAAAAATATTGTTTAAAAATCTGAGAGTAATTTACTTTTTAAGTTACGTAGGTACTTATTGGCAAACAGCTGATCGATTGAAAATCTTTTCGCAACAAATATTATTCCTTAAAACTTATGTTACCGATACTTTTGGATTTAAATAACAGCTCTACGAACCAGTTAAAAATTCACTTGTACAAAGATTTCAACAACCTATTTCACCTAATTAGGGAATGACCATAAAAAAAAATATCTTAGTACTTACTCATTTACACCTTATAAAGCAAGTAACCGCCTCCGTAGCCCAGTGGCTAGTCCACTCGCTTCACAGCAGGAGGTCGCGGGTTCGATTACCGGCGGGGTTCAACTTTGTAGGACTCGGTTTGGTTGGTGGTAGGGCGTTTTCTGAGCCCGCCTGGCTAGCTACCACCATTTTATCTAAGTCTTGCCGCCAAAAATCAATGTTAACAGCATTGATGTGTTCCGGCATGGAGACATGATAGCCAGTTCCCCATTGCGTTGGGGAATCTTGGTAAGCCCGCTTCCATCTTCGGCATCATCATCACTTACCATCAGGTGAGATGATGCTAAGGGCTTACCAACTGAGGGTAAAAAAAAGTATTTTACAATTTTTAAGTTTCTGTATAAGTCAATCAGTCAGTCAGTGTGTCATTGTATTTATTTTATACTGTTTATTGTTTTGGTCAACAACCCCGTCTTTTAAAGTATTGGTTACATCACCTTTCTGCTTCTCTCACTCTTATCTTCAAGCATCATTTGACCATGCTATCATAATGGAATCGGCAGCTGCCTGGTGTTGTACTTGATCAAGATCATTTAACACTCGCGCATCAGTCTGATGACACGTCATGGGTACTGATGGCAAAAAAAATATTTTCAAATATTCTTCTTCAAAAGATCTTATGCATATAAAAACCTATTTATTTTTTTTTTGTTTTTATTATCAATATCATTTACGCAATCGCCTATTTATCAAAGTTTGAAATGGAAAGATTTTGTTAGCTTGGCTTTAGTTGATGTGTCTAATGAAGTGTGGCATTTCTTATTCAAAACCCCATTAAAAACAAATATTCTAATTTTTGTTTTCTACACGCGAGACAGATTATAATTGTAAATTAGTAACTTTGTAAAGAAATTAATTCGTATCGATTTGAGCAATGACATCAAAATTATATTCTAAAAATTCTTCAATTTATTTAATAAGATCAGTTACCAATTGAGGGTGAAAAAAAACTTTGTATTGATGCTTTTTTCTTTAAATTCGTTGTTAAAACTTATAATTGCTGAAAATTTTATATCAAGGACTTTACATAATGCCTTGACATAACTCAGCTGATCCTGTTTGACATTTAAAAACCCCTTCCGAATTATCCGAAAAATGCTTTAACAATCCAAATTAATTATTATAAAGGGGTCGCCACACGTATCCGGGAAATGAGACATTGCCAATAATACATTAAATGGTATTTTTTCGTATGGTCAGTGACTAATTAACGCTTCAATTATGCTTTCAACTGTACCACCGAACGACGGGTAGTTGAAATTGTATAGAGCTGATAAAAGACTAGAATTGGCATAGTAAAAAATCGATTAAATTAATCTATGTCAGCGTAATTGTTACTGAGTTTTGATTTAGGTAGATTTTTGGTGTGTGCTACAAAGTAAGTACAAATTTATGAATGTCTTTTTTCTCTCGACTGCCTAAAATTTTGTGTATGTTTGTGTTTCTTGAAATGTACGTATAATGTTAACTTTACAAATCAATTAATTTAACAAAAAAAACGAGAATCACGCAATTGGTGCTTCATTACGCGATCTTACGTAAGTAATTTTACGAATAAAATGGTTTTAATCCATAACAAACAAACACATGTCAGCCTGGTATGAAGTGAGGGGACTAACCACTACGCCATGGATGAGGCTAAAAATCACTGTCACTTCTAGATCTTCCAACCTCTTCACAAAGTACAATTAGCGATTGAATTATATTACCACGTCGCGTGCTTGATGTACAGTTAGCTGCGCGCGCGCAGGCGACGTCCGATCACCTGCTGCAGCTTTGACTTGACGCATGCGGGTCGACGCTGGCTTTGTGTGGATAAGATTGTAAGTACATACCTATTCTATCACATCATAGAAGTAGGAACTCTAAGCAGTGGCAAGTCATCGCCAATTTTTTCGCCAAACATCAATGTTAACAGCATTGATGTGTTCCAGCATGAAGATAAGATAGCCAGATCCCCATTGCGTTGGGGAATCTTGGTAAGCCCGCTTCCATCTTCAGTAGCATCATCATTTACCATCAGGTAAGATGATGACAAGGGCTTACCAATTAAGAGTAAAAAAAAAGGTTTTGTCCCGTTTAAATCTATAGAAAGATTCGGTTTTCAACGACAGACGACGGATCAACGAAGTAACGTTTTTCATTTTAAATGGCATACATCTGAGTTAAGCACCCCACAGAGCATACGAGGAAGTAATCATAGCAAAATTCACAGCAATGTTACCGAAACAATCCATAATTTCTTATTGGAGCACAAATTATCGAAAATCTTTGGATCCTCTCATGTATGTTTACTGCTTGTTGATCAGAAACATATTAAAGTGAAGAAAGTAACCTCGTGATTCTCTCCGTATTATATAATATTTATTACAATTACAGTTTACTTATTTCCTTTCGACTAAGGCCTTTTAGCTTTTAACATGACATTCACTAAACACTTTTTCATCCTGCATTATTATCTTTGGTTTCTGTATCAAAGTCTTATCCACGTTATTGTCAACGTTTTCTTTACTATAAGATAGGATATCCTGATGACTGCGCCGAAATGAAATAAACTGCTTGCTCATACCGATTCCATTCCATTGGTCCAATGTTTCCTTCCTTTAATTACTTCAGGTTTTTACAGTCCCTTTTCGTAGGTAAACATTGCAGCCCTGAGCTTCGAGAAACCTCTCTAGCTGCTAACTATATTTTGTTCTAAAAATGCTTGAAACAGTGAATATTGAATGTTTGAAATGCAACAATTCAATTTAGTCTTTATCGTCAAAGTAAGCCAAAGTAATAAAAATCCAAACGAGGTAATAAGATTTTTTTTCATCGAACGATATTTTATTTCATTATAAACTAAAACTGTGCTCAAAGTCATTGTGTCAAAACATAAGTAGATGCGTTGACACATTCATTCGGATTATTTATTACTAAGAGTGCATTTACCAAACTGTATCAGCAAATGTTTTTCGGGTGTAAGTATGTATGCATGTATGTTAGTATAATTGTTACCGCCAGTAATAATAATAATAATATCTGGGACAAATCACACACGGTCATCTGGCCCCAAACTAGGATTCCCTGTATCTTGGGAACCAGAGACTGATATACATATACAAATACTTTTTTAAATACATACATATATAGATATAATACACCCAGACTCAGAGCAAACAATTCTGCTTGCCCTGAGTGGGGATCGAACCCACGACTCTCGGATCAGAGGTCAGGATCGCTAACCACTTAGCCACCGAGTCACTTAGTAACCGAAACACTTTAATAGGTAATGGTTTAGTCTCATTTGATTACGCCTTGATCTTTGGATTGAAAAATAATAAATAAACTGTTTGAGCTGACGACGATAACTCACTTTTTGCGGTGTACTTTCGTGCAGTTACTACATTAAGATTATAAAGGCTTAATTACGAAATTCCCTTAACTACCTACACTGTGGTCTCTAATATAACATAATGTATAGTGTGAGTAATCGATACTTAATCGAATTAACATAACCAAACAATAATGAGAATACACCTGCCTATATCGAACACGTCAAACAATAGACTACATAGAAGAGACATCTTAGTAAATTAAGTAAATGAATGGTGAAGGCTGCGGGAAGCCGCTGTATGCGGGAAGCGCAGGACCGGTCGGTGTGTAAATCTTTGGGGGAGGCCTTTTCCCTGCAGTGGACGTCTTTCGGCTGATGATGACAATGAAATGCTTAAAAAGTGATTTTTTGCCAACTATCTATCTAAGTAATTTATTCCACCTTTGTGGAACAAATCTTTATGAACAGGTTACACTGCTCATTCTATATCTGGTGCTAACAGCATACTATCTAACAGCATATTATGTCCAGGTGCTGATGCGAATAGCGAGATATCCAGCGTTCAAAGCATTTTATCACAACCCACAATAATTGATAAGTACCTCATAGACAGAGTATAATAGATAAATAATAGAGTTGCAAATGACCATAGCATTTCCCTGACACTTCACATAAAGTCGACTGAAGATGTTTCTATTAAAAGCTTTTTGTTAGAGTGAATATGGCAGTGCCAATGAATGAGGGGGAGAAATACGACTATAGTTTCTTCAAGTAGTTATAGCTAATATTTTCCCCATCGGTTACTTTCCATCAGACGGGCTTTCAGCATTTTGCTGACTTATCAAGTTAATAAAGTTTTTGCACAAAAACCCAAAAAGAGATATCTTTTTCTTATTTGTAACATCACTTTTGTATATATTATGTATTATTTTATACAATAAAGTACCTATATTGAATTGGAAAGGCAGATATCTTCTGCCACTTCTGCGTTATTCCAACGCTGTTTATTCTACAAAATAAAAAATACCTTATCTGAAATCGATGGCCATTAAACAAGTCGCATTATAAATCTAAACGGTTGGCGCGATCAGTCAAACCGACTTCGATCACAGGTTTTATTTAATTAACGAGAGTTTTGGGTAATCTTTGTCCGGTATTGTAGCGGTTCTGCTGGTAAATCTGGACAAACAAGGTTTGCCATGTTTCTTTTGGACCCGACGTTTCTTCTCTCTCTCTGCAAACATTTCCCGAATCGTTGGGAATACGAGTTCCGATTGGTAGGAATAGCGTGTATAGTAATTTTAATTTATGTACATAGTAGTCATAAGCAATGAAAACGTGTCAATTTCTTTAAAAGATAAGATAGCCAGTTCCCCATTGCGTTGGGGAATTTTGGTAAGCCCGCTTCCATCTTCGGAATCATCATCACTTACCACCAGGTGATATAATGCCAAGGGTTTATCAATTGACAGTAAAAAAAAGATGTAGTATAAGAAGATGTACCATAGGTACACTGATGATGTAGTCAGGGTTGCAGAAGTCGTTGGATACAGTTGAATCAGAGGAAGTCTATGGGTAAGGTTCCTATCTTCAGTGGTGTTCTTAAAAAAAGCATCCGGAGTATTGTCCCATCTATCCTGACTAGTCACAAAGATCTTCATGACAAACAAAGTAGCTAGATCATCAATTAGGATGACTAACACGTTTTTGACCACTTATTATGACCGGAGACAAGTCTACATTGGGCTATTGAATATTTCCTTCTCTCCATTAGCTCCATAATGCCAATTTGTGCTCAATTTTTAGAGGTTACTCTGATAGCTAGTGGAGCAAAGCCGAATTCGTCAGAGGAGTGCTGATTTATATGTACTGTAACATTATCTTCTTATAGCTTCATATAAGTTCACAAAGAACAAAGAACATATTTTATTCTCCTGGTGGCATGTTACATAGATCTAACAAAGGGTCATTGGCATCTATTTCATTGTTAACAAAAATTCTGGGGAACAATCTGGGGATCTTCAAGGCATTTTTTGAGTTTGCGTGTACCATCCTCGACTACATCATCACTTTCCATCAGGTGAAATGTAGTCAAATGCACTCAAATAAAAAAACTCGGCAATTTTTTTTTTATTTTCCTATAAAAGTCTTGAAAAGTACTTAAAAGAATGCCTGAACTTTTGCCACCCTGCAATGCCTATAATTCTTCAGATTACCACAAAGCCGCCGAATGCAAACATTCGATCCAATAACTCACAGCCATGTTTTCGGTACATAACATCGAACATATTTTTATAGAATGTTCGTTCTGACGAATAGAAGTCCAATGTCACGTAAAATCAAATACAAAGCCGACTTGGAAGACACTACTGTTTTTCATACGGAAATGATACATATACAATACATATATAATAGGTTTTTTTGTATAAAAGTTTGCAAAATAATGTCTGGCACATGATTGAAAATAGAACATTTGTCGTATTCTAAAGCGACTAGAAACCAAACATCAGAATATCTTCTTCAATACAAAGATTATGTAACGTCGTATTTTCAAAAAATCTTACGGCCTTTTTTTAAATGACCTAATACTGTAACCGACGCAAAGGTCTGTGATTTATAGTATACTATAGTTCTTTAGGAACACTGGTCGATAATATATCGATACAATGATATTCGATACATCATACAATAGTCTCGAACCACACGTTACTTAATTTATCAGCTGTGAATAAATTTACGCGCAAGGGACGGGCAATCGGACAACATTTAGCTTTTTATCGACTGTTTGATTTAGTGGGGGGCGAGGAGACAATCCCTCAACTCGATAGTGGTTGCAACACTATTCTGTGTGTCTTTTAAACGCATTCTTAATCTTAATGTTGTTTCCGATCAGTAATAGAGCACCTCTATATAATACAACAGTAATATTATAAAAGAGTCCAACACCTTTTCTTCTCTGCTTGGTAATAGGGAAACTTATCAATAGTAATAGTCAGGTTTAAAAGGTTTTGTACTGGGTGCCAAAATACGAAAGATTCGGGTTGGAGATTCGAAACTGACTGTTTTTTAATTAAAATATTTCTTCTTCTCATCTGATGGTGTGAGTATGATGTCTAAGATGGAGCATTTCTATCAAAGAGGAGTACAAAGCTAGCAAAGAAATTATACTTACAGATACCTTTTGCAATCCCTTGAAGCTGTGAAAAAAACAAATTTCTATGCCAACGCAATCAAGAGATACGGCCGCTTATGCCGCATTTTTGGACACTCGCGTGGGAATCAAAACCTATAGGGTACTTCGCGTTGACACTACTACAAAATGGTTTTCGGACTTTTCCTTTTACTTGTGCTATAAGACATTCTTATTGCCAAATTTCATGATTCTAGGTCAACGGGAAGTACCCTATAAGTTTGTTTTTTTTCATAGCTTCAAGGGATTGCAGACCTGAGTATTTGATATAGAGTTCAAGAAATGTGTGAATATTAATTTATACGGAACCCTCGGTGCGCGAGTCCGACTCGCACTTGGCCGGTTTTTTCAAATCTTAGCTCTTTAACACTCAACCAGCTCCGCTTTACACTAATCATCGTTATTTTCAAAATTTTCTTTAAAATTACTGACATTATTATCCAGAATAGGTCTCCCATCCATAAACCACGTAGGTGTAGCAAAATTGTAGAATTATTGTCTGTATATTGGAGTTCGTGTCCGTTCGTTTGCTTGCTTGTTTTGCACTGTCTCGCCTCTATGTTGTAAGCTATTGGACATTAATCTTTGGGTTCTATTCTTGGGTTTAGGTTACTTGTAGTTTCAATACGTGATGGTAGAATTGAGGAATTTCTAAATAAAAACAAATATTTGAAAAAATGGAATGGATTGGAAATCAAAATAGTGTTGTTTATTATTATTTTCTTAACTTATTTCTTTTGAACTCTTGTCTTTTATTAGAGATTTTATTTATTTATTGTTTCAAAACCAATCACACCCTTAATATACCGAGCTCATAAGAGAAAATCTACCATTAAATTTCATCACGAGGCTTTTGAAGATACCACTTCTTGAACAAAATCTTACTCGTTTGTATGGTTTCGATTCTCACATGTCAAACGATCAGGGCTTTCCCCAAGTTAAAGCAAGTTCAAGTTCAAAGCCACACAAGCTACCGTCATATTCATCCCCATCACATAGATGGTTGGCAGTCCACAACTGTGCGTTTCACTAGAAACTTTCTGCCTCGCACAACCAAACTGTGGAATGAATTGTCGCCTGCGGTATTTCCGGACCGATACGACATTCAAACCTTCAAGAAAAGAGCGTACTCCCAAATCAAAGGCCGGCAACGCACTTGTGACTCCTCTGGTGTTGCGGGTGTCTATGGGCGGCGGTAATCGCTTACCATCAGGTGATCCGTCTGCTCGTTTGCCACCTCTGCCATAAAAAAATAAAAAATATATATATAATTTTTTTCACATTTTTAGCCAGTCAGCTGGTTAGGTTTAAGCTTAGCCAAATAACGAAGATCATTCGATGTAAAACTCTTAAGGGGAGGTTTTCTTTAATAGTGGATGTTTTTCGGGTGATGATGATGACAATTAATGATGAATAACCAACTATCTGTCTCCAATAAGATATAATATATTTTACTAACAACAGTCCATATTTGTACACTGTCCGACCAATCAAAAATGACTGACACGGTGGCTAAGTGGTTAGCGATCCTAACCTCTGATCCGAGAGTCGTGGGTTCGATCCCCATACAGGGCAAACTTTTCTGTGATGAGCGAATTGTTTGCTCTGAGTCTGGGTGTATTATAACTATATTTGTATGTATTTAAAAGTATATCGATATTTCTGGGCTCAAAGGGCGTTTACGCCTAAGTTCTATTTAGCGTATACGCCTTTTGAGCCCAGAAGTATCGATATGTGTATGTATATCAGTCTCTGGTTCTCAGGATACAGGGAATCCTAGTTTGGGGCCAGATGACCGTGTGTGATTTGTCCCAGATATTATTATGTTTCTCTAACCACTGATCGACATTAATAACAAATAGATAAATAACATTTTACGTACCATATTTGATCCATAATGCCTCCCACACGCCGTCCTATCGACCACAAAGGACTATAATTCTAAGGCTGCATACACCATGAAGTAATATTAATCAGGTCCGAAGCATCAGTGTACATTGATTCAATTATTATTATTTAAATAGTGCAGTACAATGCTTAAATGGATGTACTGGTATTTGTTACTGTGGACCTTACTTATTCTACGTCGATGTCGCGATAAGCTAGGTTAGTGTGGAGATGGTCTGTTGAACTTATATCTTTAAGCAAAGTATAAAACGGGAATCAAAATCTGTATTTGGGCAAAATTATTGACTAACAATAAGCTTATAATTAGATGATCGACTCAAATTACAAAAATGTTTTTATTTTTAATTAGGGAGACGCTTTACACATGAGTCTTTTTTGCCTATTATACAGTTTCTATAACGTGGAACTTATTAGAAAACTCAGAAAACAATTTCGCTTGTTTTTTTTATTGTGGGTTCTTTTTTCAGATATTCTTTCTTTTAGCTGATTTTGTTAGAACTGATACTCAATATCAACAAACATTTGACCAGCAATCATAACACCAACACCATGCGATCAACAACTTATTTGACCAAAGATTAAAAATACCAACAGCTAAAAAATACAACGGTTTATTTGGAATTATCAACTAAAGCCTATTCGATCGGAAGATGCCAGGACGATTATTAACTCTACAGGCTATAAATCGCAAAAAAACAGTAAATTTTAAAAATTAGAGCGGCCAAATTGTTACAAAGAGTCCAAAACAATTTTGGCGATTTGATTATAGGTTCCATTGGGAAAATTGATCAGAATCAGGAGTAGAAGCACTGATTAAAATATGACGCACGACTAGATTTACATCCTGTATAAACCAAATATATTTAAAGGATTTTTATGTGCTATTTTTAAACCGTTTTTAAAAAAAAATAACATGATCAAGTAAAAGTCATGTCCACACAAACCTATCCCAATGACCATCGAAGCGGGCGGGCCGATCTAGCTAGGCAGCGAGCTACTGTGGGCGGTGCGTACGCGCCTTAACAATGAACACACGTAGCCTTAAATCATTGCTTGCCGTAATGAATATTGTTTGTGAGGTGGGTGGGTTAATTTTTTATCGGAATATTATTAATTTATTAACGATAGTTATTCGTGCTAGTTAGTAAGAATGTGAAAGATAAGACTCATTAAGAATAGTGTAAGGTACGGTTGATTAACTTCGATAAAAGAATAACAATTTAATATAGTAGTATTAATTAATAATTCATATTATTAACTGACTGCACAGGCAGAGGGTGAAGTATTCCATTGTATGTATGTGTGGATATCCGCTTAATTGTCACCGCTAATAGTCCAAAAGGCTTAATCGATTTGGACTGAACCAGGACTGGACTGACTCGGTGGCTAAGTGGTTAGCGTTCCTGACCTCTGATCCGAGAGTCGTGGGTTCGATCCCCACACAGAGCAAACTTTTCTGTGATGAGCAGAATTGTTTTCTCTGAGTCTCTGTGTATTATATCTATATATGTATGTAAATATTTAAAAAGTATAAGTGTATGTATATCAGCCTCTGGTTCCCAAGATACAGGGAATCCTAGTTTGGGGCCAGATGACCGTGTGTGATTTGTCCCAGATATTATTATTATTATTTGATTAGATAATTATCGATTCGATAAGAAAAAGATCCTAAAACTGGCTTTGACCCTCATTGAGAAAAGATACATTTTAGGTAGACGGGTTACCTTTACTCATGGTTTATTGGCATCATCTCGTCTAAGTGACGAGGATGGATTCCAGTTCAGAACAATCTCCAACGCAATGGGGAACTGGCTATCTTACTTTCATGCCGAAACAAACTGTTAACAATGATGTTTGGCGGCATGACTTAGAGAATATTCTACAAGTAATTCATTTATAACAATGGGGATAGAACGGTTAAATGTGCCACATGATAAGAAGAAAAAGGTGATAACAATAAAACTAACATACATGCGCACTTACATATCCCCGAAAACATTACACTACTCTTAGGTAGTCGGGTTAAATTAAAGGATTTACTAATTTCATTTAGACATCCACATCATTAAAAGTCCGCTACAGAAATACCGCAATTAAAATAAGGTACCGTACAGAGCAGTCGGTGCAATTATTTTAATGTCGGACAAACACATTAATTTCTTTCGTCTGTAAATGATTAAAGAGACACTTTAAGCTGACAATGTTGAGATAAGATTTCAGAAAGTGCAAGAAGATGGAGAGAGTGTGCGAATTACCGATTCAAGAATTTTGGTATCGGTGCAAATACCGTAGTTTGGACGCGGTAAGGAATTTCACACTTTTATGCAGATAAATAACCAGGTTGAGGTACTTGAGAACTCATTTTTGATTGATTGCTGTGGAGTAAAGACCCAATTGTCATTCATTCATTTACCTTCCGTACACCAGCAATAGGGACAATATGAGTTGGTGACGATGATAGCAAAAAATAATAGACGAAAACTAACTGGCAAAAATAATGGCATTATAAATATTATACAAAAAAAAGAGGGGCAGGAGTCTCCATACTGAATTTAATAATTATGTATAATATTGTGCCTTCTTGTTGTTAGTTTTTAAACAACACAGATATATAAAAATACTCCCTCCCCCATAAATTTCCACTTTCTGTGAATATTCTGAGCCATGTGGATACAGCAGCGGCTTTGTGCAAAACTAACAAGATCCATAAGGACTACCGTAAGTCTTCCGGCCTTTGTGAACCTTTATTTATTTATTTACACTTTTTAGTATTTTTTTTATTATGGCAGAGGTGGCAAACGAGCAGACGGATCACCTGATGGTAAGCGATTACCGCCGCCCATAGACACCCGCAACACCAGAGGAGTCACAAGTGCGTTGCCGGCCTTTGATATGGGAGTACGCTCTTTTCTTGAAGGTTTGAATGTCGTATCGGTCCGGAAATACCGCAGGCGACAATTAATTCCACAGTTTGGTTATGCGAGGCAGTAAACTAAATCCATAAGTAGTATAAGTAATTATGGGATTTTATAGGTTTTATTACTATAAGCTATTTCTTTCATCAGATAAGTTTAAGTTGACCTTCCTCGGATCGGTTATCAGTTCTCCGAGCAATATGGCATGCCCATTGCACTATCAACTTGCTTATTCTTTGAGCTACATCGGTGGCTCTAGTTACTTTACTTTTCTTGTTTTCATTTCATCATGTAGCCGACTTGTAACTTTATAAAAATTTAATAACAAAATATCGGCTACCGTAAAATAAAACTCAATAAAACCTCACTTATCCGATGCACCAAAAAAAAAGAAACAAATTATAATACAGACAAATGAGGATGCACCAACGTAAAACACGATAAATCTAAATAGTATCGGACATAAATTAACCGGGACCTCTCGATTTTGGCATCATAAATAACTGATTTTTCACATTTTAAAGGTTTATAAAAAAAGAAACAAAAGTTTTTAATACGCCGTATTGGACATAAATCACCTTTAAACTGGCATATTTCTACTTTGGTGGCATTAAGCCTCTTCTTGTGACATTTGAAAAGCACTCTTAAAGCCTTTGCAATAACTTCTATATTTCTTTGAGTAAAACTAACAAAACTATAAAAACTCAAACCAAAGCATTTTCAATCTTTTCTCAAGTCTATAAGACACAAATTCAATTATACATTTTCTGACATTTCTCATATAAATCAACGGTAAAGTCCGATCTTCGATAGTATTGATTTAATACCGCATTTTACTTTATCCGTTGCCCTTATTACAAATGCGTAAAGTTCAAAATACTCTTGGTTAATAAGGGCAGGTGAGTGAACGAATGTATTTTAATACGATGTGTTTTGAGATCGAATCAGTCACGCCGAGAAATTAGTGGAACGAGGTTTTTTTGTTGATAACATGTGGCTTGATCAGAAATACCTGTGTGACTAAGCCCTTATGGTTGTTATTTACTGGTTCCGAACGTAAGAGTTGGTAAATCGTCACCTGAATGCTTATTTATCTAATCGACCATATTAACGAAAATTACTTTTAAATATAGTTATCATAAGGTTTAAATTCCCCGTCGATTGGTTATAATTCTAATCATTTAGACCTTAAGAACATTAAAAATATAATTACCTGTTGAAAACGCAATCTGTAAGAAATCCATTAATTTGCGAGAAATAATCGGTAAAAACTTTGTTGTATAAAGTGTTGGTTAAGGACATTGAACAAATAAGCACTCAGGTGAGGAAATATATTCATTAAATCAATAAAGTGAATATATGATCCTCGTAATGGAACTCGTCATTGCTGTTAACAATAATGTTTGGCCACAAGAATCAAATATTAAAATGGTGGTAGCTAGGATAGCAGACTCAGAGAATACTCTAACAGCCATCAAACCGACTCCTACAAAGTAGCTCCCCGCCGGATTCAAACCCGCGAACTCGTGATGTGATGGGAAAAGACTAGCCACTATTCCAGGGAGGCGGTAAAATTCTGTTACCATCTATTCTGTAGCTAAACTGGCTTGACAGATAAGCGTGAGGTGTCGTTAGATTCATCTTCTCCCCAAATTGACATAGTATATAATTAACAGCAAAAAATGTCCTACACGTGACCGCGGGTGATGCTAAGTGCAACACTAGGCAACCGCCATCTATACCTTGTGGATAGAACGGTTAAATGTGCCAAAAAGAAAGAAAGAGAGAAAATAAGTTTATAAGCAAACATAAACAGGCCAGATACCATAATACTAACTAGTTATGTTACTCTTTCATATATATTTTTTAATATTTAGGTTATTTGACATCACGCATCAAACCTATGATACTAGATATCCCTCTTACAAGCTATAGTGATAAACAATAAAAGAAGAGGAAGAACATTAATGCCCGTACACACTCATAACAACCTCCATATCTTCACACATACAGAAGTAATGCAACAAACAATTCTAAATTGCCGAAGGGACATCGACACGGCACATCCTGATTACGAGAACAGCTCTAATGGCGTGTTGATTATTAATTAAAAATAATTACGATTACGACCGTATTCAATGACTGTAGTGTTGCAGCTATTAACGCTAGTGATGGGGTGGCAGATATTGGTATTTGTCGATGACTTTTTGTGTTGCGCAATGTCTACAGTCTATTAATAAAGTCTGGAAACGGAATATCGATAGAATTTTTTACATTATTACGATAGTATTTAGTTCAATTAATCGCTAAAAATTATCACATGTTACCATTTAGGAACGAATATCGTGATTTTCAAGATAGAACGTGTGATACTTTTAAAGTTTACAATACCATTTTGTAATTCAGCCAAAAATATCGATGTCAACTATCGAAACTAAATCATCGATAGCCGCCAGCACCACAACCAGTTCTAATTAAGGCATCGGCACACCGAATGTGTTTAATCAGGCCCGCGACCGCCACTTGTTTGCTTTGTAGTTAGTTGTGATGCGCCGGCGCAAGTGACTTTTTAATGACCGCCCTAGTTGACGCCGTAAATGTTGTAAAATTATATTGATCTATATTGGGCTTCTATCACTAGATGGCAGTCATGAGACCATTGTCATAGGTCTTAGAGGTGCCTTGAAAAGTTCTGGCGCTCGGGTTAGCTATTAGTCCTATAACCACCATCAATCCAAATTTGGTCCCCGCCTGTGAAGATCCGTGATGGCGTTACCTACCCCAGATATGGGAAGAGAACCGTGCCCATCACTGAAGATAACGTAAAGTGTTTACTATCTATTTGACTGCCTCGGTAATGGAGTGAATAGCGGTTTTCAATTCTGCGCTGAAAGTCG
This sequence comes from Coleophora deauratella, assembly GCA_958295455.1. Lineage (NCBI taxonomy): Eukaryota > Metazoa > Arthropoda > Insecta > Lepidoptera > Coleophoridae > Coleophora > Coleophora deauratella. The sequence goes on along the minus strand of OY282409.1, from coordinate 1,381,578 downwards.
TGGGTTCGATCCTCATCCAAGACATATAGTATTCCTGCGATATTCAAATCTGTTTGCTCGGTGTCTCAGTTTTTAATGTCTCAAAGGGCCTATACTCATCAATCGCAATCACAAAATATTTTAAAAACAACATTAGGTATACAATATATTTAGATGTGGGAGAGCCATGCTTCGGCACGAATGGGCCGGCTCGACCGGAGTGATACCACGGCCTCACAGAAAACCGGCGTGAAGCAACGTTTGTTGTGTTTCGCCGAGTGAGTGAGGGTACCGGAGGCCCAAACCCCCCCCCCTCCCCCTCCCAATTCCCCCATCCCCCATCCCATTTCAAAGGTCGGCAACGCACTTGTGACTCCTCCGGTGTTGCGGGTGTCCATGGGCGGCGGTAATCGCTTACCATCAGGTGATCCGTCTGCTCGTTTGCCACCTATCACATAAAAAAAAAAAAAAAAAAAAAAATACAAAAACCCATAGAATTGGAGGCATCAAATTTTGTCAAGCGTCTACCATTTTCCGGTTGTCAGCTGATAAAAAAAATACCCTGTATGTTACGTTGGCCTGTGGTATGGTCTTAGAATAGCACCAATCCACCTTCTCCCGAGGGTTTCGTAAGAAGCTACTGGATACAGAAACCAGAGGATGGGCAGGAGCGTCCTTTCCACTTACCATGCCATCACACGCCACACTGCGATCGCTAACGCACCTGTCAAGCGTGGCGATTACGGCAAAAACCCCAAAGATTACTCCAAAAACAAAACAGCGGTCCCTAATCTAAGGCAGCTCTGTTATTCCTGACTATGTGAAGGTCACGGGAAGCCGCTGGATGCAAGCAGCACAGGACCTTTGTACAGCAGTGGACGTCTTTTGGCGGATGATAATGTGTAATATTCCATATCGTCCCCATTGCAGGTGCTCGGGTCTCTTAATTCCCATACTTCTGATCGTTTAGACCATAGTTTCACATACTTCGGATAGGTTGGACCATAATAGCCACACACAGAGTCCAAGTCCAGTGAAGTAAGTTGGAGAAGCAACAAAATTTTATTACAATTTGTTAATCCACAAATAAGCGCTCCTCGATCCGATCACGTTTACAGGTGATGGTTATACTGCGTTATATCTACAATAATGCAGAATATAACTTACCTTAGGAAGCCGACTCCGCTTAGGCTGAAGATATAAATACGATTAATGTTTATATTTTCTGTTCTCCGATCGTTAATTCAGATATAACGACCGATAATAACGATAACGATAAATATAACGATACCGCGTCGCCGATACACGGTGACGAAAGGTTTAGCGTGGATGCGACCAGTTTTTAATATCTAAACGTATTCTACAGGCTGTAAATTTATTCGTGCGTCAAATTTTAATCAGTGCTTCTACTCCTGATTCTGATCAACTTTCCCTAAGGAAACCATAGTCAAATCGCAAAAATTTTTTTGGACTCTTCATACAAATCGATTAGCCGAGCGGACAAATTAGTATGAAGAGTCCAAAATTTTTTTGCGATTTGACTATGGGTTACTTGGGGAAAGTTGATCAGAATCAGGAGTAGAAGCACTGATTAAAATAATATGCTGCATGACTAGATTTACATCCTGTATAATGTAACTCATTCGCGATTAGAATGACAGATTTCATGTTCGTGCATTCATTTTAGTTCTTATAATGTTATTTTACACATAACACAAATAGGAGATTATATATTAGAAGAAATAATAGATTTTCATACTCTTTGAACAAAGCTCCAATTCAGTTTAATATACTGTCGAAAATGTTATTGTGTCTGTCGTTTTGAACTTGTTGGGATTAATTTTGTATAGTATGGTTACTGTTCAATGGTAATGGAAAATTGACTGACTCGGTGGCTCAGTGGAAAGTGGTATTATTACTCGTATAGCTACAACATTTTAAATAAGTATGTTTATTTCTGATCATAATAACTCTGTTTGTGTCCTATTATCTAAACTCTGAACTATGCATATTGGAAAACACTGGATCATACTCCTATACAATGACTGGAGAAAAATATTATGATTCCAGTTTTAAAAGTTGGGAAATATTTATTTCCCTATTATGAATCAAGCGAAGACATCTAAAATAAAAGACATGTCCATAATACACCAACGTCTAGGCTTAAACAAGCTCAGGTGGACATTTTTACATCTAAAGTCTTGAGTTACGAACCTAATAACTATAAACCAAATCAATTGTGGCAGAAAACAATATAATACATTTTAAAACGAATCGAAAATATATCGATACGTATCGAAAAAGGGCTCTTTCGCCGTTAAACTGATTTAAAGAGGTGTTTATTAAGCAAAAGTCGTATAAAGACGTTAGAACGGTCAAGATGACTGTACTGTGTCCGATTTTAATGATATTAAAATTTGTGTTTGGTGTTTTTATTTGTTTGGTTTTATCGATATTATCGGTATTGAGATTGGTATTTTGATATCTGTTTAATGTCTATATGACCAGTCTTTAGGCGTCGGTGGCGCAACGGATAGTGACTCCGTCCTCCTAACCAGAGGTCTCGGGTTCAAATCCTGGTCAGTGTACCAATGAGTTTTTGGAAACTTATGTGTATTTTCATACCGGCTGCTTTAACGGTGAAGGAAAACTTCGTGAGGAAACTTGCAAATCTGATTTCTAGATGCGTATGTTGCACACCTCCGTAGGTGTAAATCTAAATGCAGTACACGTGACCGCGGGTGATACCAAGTGCAACACTCGGCAACCACCGTCTATACCTTGTGGATAGGACGGTTAAATTGTGCCACACGGTAAGAGAGAAGATAATATATATTTTTTATTTCTTGTTTAATTTTTTTGTTGCAAATCCAATTAAAAGTTTTAAACATCAATATTGATCGAATTCGGAACGAATAAGTCCGTCGGAAAAACAGAGTCACCGATGTGGCTTATGGAATACCTATTCGTAAACGATTTTAAGTAACAATGGGTACACCTTATAGTTCACAGAACTGACAACGGATCAGGTTAAGGTTCCTGAGGGGCAGCCGGAAGATATAGCATTGAATGACCAGCTAGTGGTGTAATGATCTAGTGACCAGGGATCTAGTGAAGCTAGTAGGAAGGCTATATGGCTCAAAACCGTACTAAGTAGAAGTTTCCTATATTCACCTGTGCATATCTTGTGACTGATAAGATAATAGAATATACGGGGTTATTAAATTTTTGGTCTCCCTAAACTGAGCAACTTTCCGCAAGTAACCAAATGGGCAAAGCAAAACAATTATGGGCTTCTCCATAACAAGTAGGCCGATCACGTGATCAAATTAGTATGAAAGGTCCAAAAATGTATTTGCGAATTGACCATTGGTTCTTGGGAAGTTGCTTAGTTACATGAATCCACTGTGGAGTTTTGGTGGAGGGTCCAAAAATAGCCCTGTATCTTCGAAATCAAATTTAAAAAAAGCATTTTGGTCACTCGTAACTATGGCTAAAGTTCATTGTCTCATTCAGAGATTTCTTCTAAATAGAAGCCTCCCCATAGATCTACCCTTTATCTATCTATTTATACTTAGCATTATCATGAGTTACATGCTTTATGTAACTAGTTACTCCAAAAAATTACATCAATATTTCCAAACACGCTTTCCTCCAGACTTAATTTACGAACAGCCACAAAATTTACATTTCGCAGTTCGATTAAGGCGCGTCCATATTGGCAAGGGAACAAAGAGCGCCATTAAGGGGAATACACACCAAAGATTTACGACCGAAAGGGTTGGGGTGTCTTGGGTTGTTATTGTGAATACTGTTTTATACTTTTGTTTCTTCTTGTACTTATTGCCTTCATTTGGAGTGTGTATTTGCATTTGCATAGTTATTGATACACATATTTTTGTATTTTTATTTTGTTTGTTAGGTAGAAACTTTTGTGTTGAAAATCTTTTAAAACTATACACGACATATAGTTTCGAAAGATTTTTAATACAAAAATGTAGGCTCAACAATTTCGCCCGTATGCCATAAGGAGAGGCATTGGTGTCGATTCGGTGTTTACGATTAAACTTATTTGACAGGACTAAACTTAATTTAAGCATCCTATCTTTGTCTTTTCGATATATATAAGATCACGCCTCTTTCCCGGAGGGGTAGGCAGAGACCACATTCTTCCACTTACTACGATCTTGACATACTTCTCTTCTCTTCTCTTGTCTTTTCGATACAGAGGGAAAAAGACAAAACACTTAAATTAAGTTAGTTCTGTCAAATAAGTTTAATTGTGAAAACCGAATCGACACCATTATGCATCTTAAAGACATATTACTGCTGGTTTTATATTTTACTATATACTTTCATTCGGTTTATCAATTTCTATAGTTCTTGTTCTTAACTTATTTTTCTTCTACTTACCAGCGTAGCGAGCAATAGGGCACAATTTAAGAATTAAGTCTTTCTCCACATTACCCCATCTTATGTATCTTTTTTTGAGAGATTTTTATCCATCCTCATTACGTCTAACTTATTGTTTTCTGTTAGAAGTTTTGTCTTGAAGTATTACGTACTGACTCCTTTTCTTAGTTGATCTATTCTTTCATTTTCATTTAATTTTATTTTTACTTCAACTTTTTAAATGTCAGCTTGCACAATTTTCAATGTGTCTTCAATAAGAAACCTGGGATGGGATGAGCTGGCAACCCCAGCGCAAGAAACATCCAAAGCCAGATTCTCGTCGATTTTTAATTATTTTCTTTAAAATAAGTGGTGAATTTACTTACTGATCCTGATAAACTGCAGCCTAAGAAAGAACATAACCTCACCGCCACCAAAACGTGCAAGTATTGGACCTATTTCATCAATTTTTTCATCATTCTGATGGGCGAAAGAAGGATTTTGGCAGTTGGATTTTCAAAATCATCACTAACACACGCGAAAACACCGATTCATCATCACCGTACGTCTGCACACAACGATACATCAGCTGATTGCGCCTGCGCACGGAAGTCACTGTTGTTTACGTCGGGCAGCTGTCATACTTGTCATCCGGGCAAGGCGTTCCGTTCCACGCATCGAGTTTTGTTGTTCTAGAGGAAGATTTGACTCTTTTGGTCTTCGGAATGAAACTATATACCTTATAATAACCTTTATATATATTTTCTGACTGTCGACCTGACTTTCGATTGTTTATTTATTTTTATTTGTTTTCATTAATCGTCGTATTTAGTCTATTGACTATACATTATTGACATTGTTAAAAAAAAACTCTCTATTTATTTTCAAAATTGTATTTGTCTTTTAATAATTTTTAATTATATTGTATTTGTTTGTTTCGTTTGATACCTACCTACGGTAGGACATAGATAATTATTATATTTTGTAAAAATGAGTTTCTCCCCTGAACTGACATGCCCTCATTGCCCTGGTTCGACGCGCCTTTTCAGTCAACGTGGCCTTAAAATCCACATTGGCCGCAAACATAAAGACGTGGCCGCTCCACAGTTGGGTGCTTTTTCTCCACAGTCTGGTGGAGTCTCCTCACTCGTTGCACCACCTGTCGTCGTACCTCCGAACCGTCTTGTGGAAATTTCGGGGTTAAAAAAACGCGTACCCGTCTTGCGTCACATACCCAAAGGTGCCCGCAGCATGGCAGCGGCAAAGCTGAGTGAGGTTATCGATAGATGCCTTGATACTAATAGTTCTGAGGACTGGGCCGCGCTACTTTGCTTTGCCTATTCGGCTCTAAAGGTACCAGATAAGACTGCTCCGGGGAATCTCACTACGAAGGTAAAGAGAAATGTAGATTCACTGCTCCTTGACGAAGAGAATGCAGCGTCATCACCTATTTCAAAAACACCTTCCATAGTTAAAACTATCGAGGCAAAGGTTCATGAGGGTGACCTGAGAGGCGCGGTTCGCCTCTTAACATCGAACGACTCAATCCCCCCTTTCTCCTCCGAGACCATGGCTTCTCTCCAATCGAAGCATCCCTCACCGTCTCGGGAACTTCATTTTCCCCCAGCGCCAGATCGCTCCTGCTCCCCACCAACGTTTAAAGCTGAAGACGTAGTCGCAGCTTTAAACTCCTTCTACAATGGGTCCTCCTCCGGGTTGGATGGAATTCGCCCTGGGCACCTTAAAGAGCTGACGTCTGGGTCAGCAGGTGATAATGGGTTACGGCTTTTAGATTCTCTGACCCGGATGTGTAATTTCTTGCTCAGCGGTCAACTCAACCCGGAGGTGTGCCCTTATATTTACGGGGCATCCCTGTGCGCATTAAAAAAGAAGGATGGGGGAATCCGGCCTATTGCTATAGGTAGCACCTTCCGCCGCTTGACAGCTAAATTAGGTTGTTCTGCCGTGAGAGACGCCATGGCTGATTACTTGCAGCCACACCAATTGGGTTTTGGCACGCAGTCGGGATGCGAAGCGGCTATTCATGCCACTCGCACTTTTGCTTCCGATCAGGTGAACGCGGACTGTATTGTGGTGAAGCTCGACATTCGGAACGCCTTCAATAGCCTCGAGAGGGATTTCCTCTTGAGCGAAGTTCAGGATAAAGTGCCATCGCTATATCCTTTTCTACACCAAGTTTACCAATCCCCAAGCAATTTGTATTATGAGGACAACCTCATACTATCGCAGGTTGGCGTCCAGCAGGGAGATCCGCTGGGCCCCCTTATTTTTAGTCTTGCCATCCAGAATGCCATCGTCGAGCTGAATTCACCATTAAATATTTGGTACCTCGATGATGGGACCCTGGGTGGTAGGCCAGAAGTGGTGGAAAAGGACATCCGAACTTTGTTCGCTCGCTTCAAGGATCTGGGCTTGGAGGTAAATACCGAGAAATGCGAGTTTTTCCCTTGCAGTCCCGCTTCCCGATCAAGCTTCACCAGCATTGAGGCAATCGTGCCTGGCTTGCAGGAGCTAGACAGGGACGCCTTCTATCTTCTTGGTTCACCGATTTTCCATAGCGCAGTCCCAGAAGCTCTAGAGATTAGAAGGCGCCTTCTCGTGGCTGCCCGAGCACGTCTGCAAGAACTTTCCGCTCATGTCGCTTTGCTACTGCTCAGAATGTGTTTCGCTATGCCAAAACTCACATACCTGCTACGGACTTCACCCACCTGGCTATACCCAGAGGCCATTTCATCTTTTGATGCCACTCTGATGGGTACGGTGGAGTCCATTCTAAACGTGGAACTAAGTGACACCCAGTGGAGTCAGGCATCGTTGCCAATTCGGTATGGTGGTTTGGGAGTGAGGCGCGCCCGTGACGTCAGCGTTCCAGCGTTCTTGGCGTCCGTCAATGGGGCCACTTCACTAGTTGCCAGAATTCTTTCGGTGGATAGTGACAATTTACACATCCCGTACGCGTCCGATGCTAAGGAAATCTGGTTGTCCCTAAATGCGAATGCTGACGCACCCGAAAATCCTCAAAGCCAGCGGTCATGGGATGAACCCGGATCTAAAAGGACGCTCACCCATCTTTTAGATATGGCGTCTGGTGTAGACTTGGCGAGGCTGAAGGCAGTCTCTAGGGCGGAATCCGGAGCGTGGTTGCAGGCCTTACCGTCGCCTCACCTGGGTACCCTTTTGGACAATGACTCGATGCGGATGGCTGTGGCACTCCGTCTGGGCTGTAATGTGTGCGAACCCCACATATGCATTTGCGGCACCAAGGTGGAAGCTAACGGTCATCATGCGTTGAGTTGTCTCAAATGCTCAGGTAGGTGCCCGCGGCACCACGCTCTTAATGATATCATCCGGAGGTCGTTGATTTCGGCTAACATTCCGTGCCAAAGCGAACCGCCAGGTCTCAGTCGCACCGATGGGAAAAGGCCCGATGGTCTGACCTTAGTACCCTGGCAGAGAGGCAGATGCCTCTTGTGGGATGCCACGTGCGTCAGTACCTTCGCCCCGAGCCACCTGAAGCGCACGATAAGAACCGCCTGCTCTGCTGCCGAAGGTGCAGCGAAACAAAAACACGAGAAGTATGCGCCCTTGGAGGAGACATATTTTTTCGTACCATTTGCTGTGGAGACCACGGGTTGCTGGGGATCGGAGGCGATAGATTTCGTCCGTGAAATCGGCCGTCGCATCAGGCAAAGAGGGGGTGACCCCCGCTCCGGGGCTTTCCTGATGCAAAGGTTGTCCATTGCTATTCAGCGTGGAAATTCTGCAAGCATAATGGGCACCTTTCCATCGGGAACGTCTAGGGGTGGGCTATTTGAATAACGAAGCCTTTTGGTGGATTTTGTTTTTTGACATGTAACTTTTTATACTTTTTATAATAAATATAAAATATTCCGAAAAAAAAAAAAAAAAAAAAAAAAAAAAAATAAGAAACCTAATTATTTTGTTCTTTAAATATATTTATCTCTGGAGGTCAATGATTTCTTTTCCAACCCACGGCACCCAAAACAAGCTAATAATTATCATAACTTTATCCAAAAATACGGATCGAATCGATCGAGAACATCCGCGGACAGTTTTTAATTTCATAAATTCGATTGTCTTCCCGACAAAATTATTGGACATAAAATTTTATGCACACATCTTTTGGGCATTTGTCCGACGATGCAAAGAATCAATAAAAGGTAGGTAGTGATTTCACAATTACTTTTTTGGGGACATTTAACTTTTTTAAGAATGAGGTAAATTATATTTATTGACGACATAATTTCTGTTGTCGAAATAAAATTTTAACAAACGTATGATGTATTTTTCTGATCAAGCTGTATGATGTTTTTTACCCGGCTGCGCTAGAAGGAGGGTTATGTTTTTCGAGTGTATGTATGTATGTATATTTCTTTGGCACGCTCTGTAGCATTTACGGCTTGACGTATTGTAATTTAGCTTAAAAGGTGTCCTTGGATTCGTCTTGATACCCAGAATGACATAGGATACATTGTAATGCAGTCAGGTTTTTTATGGTTACTTTTTGAATAACCAAAAAAGATAGAGTTCGCCTATATAATTCTAAATAGGAACACTGTGCAGATTGAAATACACAGTAGTGAGCTTATGGCTTTACAAAAAAATATATTTCTATCTTCTTAATCTACATTCTCAAGATAACTTTTAGCATCATTTCTAGATTTACATGTCTATCGCCATCTACGATTCAAATGAGGGTTTCTCACCCACCAAACGATTATTTTGTTTGTTATATATAATATTTTGTACTATGATTGGTTTGACTCTCTTAATTTAGACCATTTAAATAACTTAAGATTCACTTACACACTTGAAAACGACCGATCCGTTGCTGAGAGCCATTAACAAAATAGCCAAAATAGTTGACAAAATGCAATTATTAATAGATTTGACCCAACCCTCAATTAGAAGGACAATAAAACAAGTAGTATTCGAGAAATTATGCGCTAACTGCGATACGGTACAAATTTAGAGGCAAAGGGTTGTAATAATTACTTCCAGGAATCTCGATACGAGAGAAAAGGTTTTAGGGAATAGGGCCCTAGGATTTATGGGCGAATGTATTGAAGAAGCATTTGTTCCGGAATACCTAGAGTTCATTCGCTTTTCAAATTTACCAAATGAGTTCCAGATGTAGTTTCTGCCATTAATGTATTTTCTTTCTCATGCTTTTATTGGATGTAGATTCTTCTTTATAGCTTTTCTCTTAGTCTTAATATGATCAGCAGTCTTTGGTGTTAGGGATTTCTACTATCTCAAGAAATGCTGATACAAACGCTTCATAATTTTGCTGCTACCGTAACTCTGATGTAGGGGATTTCATTGTGTCAGAGGTATCATAATGAACATTAAGTTGATAGCAACTAGGTTTACTTTTTAGGTGTTGTTATAGATACAACACTTTAAAATACCGACAAGAATAGGTATCTTTGTATTAATGTAGAATACAGTGACAAAATATTACCATACTACAACCATCAGACAGTATTTACAAATCATATTAGATAGATTGTTAACTTGATTTAATTTACAAAAGCCTGAAGATCACAATAAAGCAAAGTAGAAATCTGAAGTTTATACAATGACTGTGTGACAAAAGATAAAACATCAAATCAAACAAAGAAGTAACATAAAGAATCTTCTAAACACCCTTTATCCGCCCTTCCTTCCATAGCTACCAACACAAGAACTCAAACCAGAGACAACAAAACATTGAAACAAAAACCAATGCCATTATCAAGAACAACGAAATACGTCCGTATTAACATAAGGACTTTTGTAGCGCAAACTTTGCGGCGCAAAGACATAATTTACCACTTCTTGACTGTTAATAGCCGATAGGATTTTCTGTCCTCGCCCGCTACAACTTCTAGACTGGGATGCGGTGGAGGAAAGGTGTAAGTCGAAAATTGCAAATTTGATGTTTACGCAAAATTTAAAAAATATTGATTGTTTAGAATTATTTTGGAGAAAAACTATGTGATACCTATTTAAATACAAAATTTTTGCGTTTTTGATTCTTTATGTTTCTTGATCATGTTATGCTTTTGTTTCTTGAAAATGTATTTATTACAAAAGCTGTTGAATTTTGTGGAATTTAGTACTTGGAAACCGAACTATCGTGTTTATGGTAAAATCTGTCGCAACTCCAATATTCTTGACTTAACCCTTTCTCTCTCAGAACCAAGAGGGAGAATTCGGGAAGTCATTAGGGGTATAATTTTCGTAGTAATAAACACCAGGCGATAAATATCAAACCCCTTTTATTTATAAGTCTGTGGGGTTGCCAGTCTGCCTGCAGCGATAATGTGTTGCCAGGACAAAGAGATAAGGCTTGCATATGTTTAATTTGCAAGATATTTGGTAACTTAAGCGGAGCTTCTTTGATTAGTGTAGACATTTTCGGTAAGATTGATTTTGATATAATGAATAATTTAAATTATAACTGAAGTCGGTGTAAAACATAACGAAAGTATGTTATCGCCATCTTGTTTATAGTACTACAGCAGAAGTCAGAAATACTTTTTTGGTTATTGAATTTCAATTCAATTCAATTCAATATATTTTCTTTTAGAGTGGCACCCTTTATATACATCTAGTAGTCAGATATGCAGGTTGCCTCACGAGATTTTTCTTTAACTTCAAAGCAATCTACATAGGTTTCTTAAAAATGACATTGATATACTGACCAGGATTTGAACCTGAGACCCCAGGTTAGGAAGACCGAGTCTCATCAGTGGAATCATTTTTTTAACATACTTAACGAACTTACGTAACTCATTCACGAAATCATTCGGAATCAATTATCAAAGTGAAAGACGATAACAAAACAATTTTATGTTTGTTTATATTCAGAGGTTTATCAACTCTACGAATTTCCAAGAATATTCAAAACATAAACGTGCATAGGTTAAGACATCGATTTTATCAAAACCGAACAAGTTTTTTAAAGGACTTGATGAGAGCGCATTAAAAAATATGTCTTCGATTCGACGAATAATAAAATTTTATGTCTCTATCCAAATGGTTGTGATCGGTAGCGATAGATTGATTTTTTTTGTGGTTTTGTGGATTTGGTTGACATTCCTGCTTATCATCTTTAAAGCTTTATATTGACTGTATTCTATAGTTCAGTTCAATAATGTTGCTGTTAATAATACACTTACACTGTTAATGATACATTTTGAATTTTGAATCTGTTTTATTATTTTAGGGCCTTTGTTTTTTTTTATTTTAGGATTTTTTATGGAACATTATAAATTCTTTTTAGAAACGTGGTTTCTTGTAAATAGTTTTTTTTTCAGTTTCAAGGTTATAATTTTAATGATTATGAAAACTAATATTTTGCCACTATTAAAAAAAACTTGCCTATAGGTGTTTTCCAATCATAATACTCCACACAAGGTGGCCAAGTATTGAATGATACCCTGTACACGAAAACGCATATCTTTATGTTGTTGTCTTAATTAATCTCTTCGATGTTTCTCTCTGATATCGAGCGATATATTTGGATGATTTTATCGAATGTTACTGAGAATCGACGACACTAATGTTGAACAGTTATAGAGTAAAGGTTAAATCTGGTCGTTTTACATAAACATCATTAACTTAATGTTCAGTTTTCTGATCAGGCAGCATTTCAAGAATTTAGTTATCGATTTGTTAGAAACTTTCCACGAATAAAATCTACTGTTTCACAAATAATTATAAGTTTAAATATAAATTAAATTTTACATAGTTATTACACAAAACGAAGAAGAGAAAGGGGCCTAATTTTTAACCCTGTGGTACTCCCTTTATTACTTCTGAATATATATGTATAATTGAAGGGTTTTATTTTTAAACAGCTGCAACTAGGCATTGACTGCATTATAATAATAATAAATTATGAAATATAATTCATAAAATATCTATTTGTATTGCATAAAAATCTACTTACTTGTAATTTCAGTACTAACATGTACAAAAATCTATTTCATATTTAATATAAACCAACGTATATTGAACGATACCGTTATAGTACAATATTTTAAATATTGTTTTAGCAAATAGTAATATTGAAAAAATTCATAAAAGTAACTTAGATTATTATTAGTAGTCTAATTGATATTATGAGACTTAGTTTTCACAAATTAGTGACACAAATTCAAAGGCCTGGCGTATAATATAATTATTTCTATAGAAAAGATAAATATTTTAAATGATGATTTTAAAATACAAGTCAACATCATTAAAAACTATAACAACTTGAGTCACAAGCTCACAAAGTTGCCGAAAACGATCAAGATCGTGTGATAGTGTAATAATGGTCAATAATAATCGTACTACCGTCAAATGTCAACTACCAAGACCAGATGGTAACACACGTACCGGTAGATACATAAATCAGAAGAATTTTCGTATTTTATGTAAGTGGAGACTTTATAAAAGTAATGTTGTATTTCTTGGAATACTGGATTGTGACGACTGGCTTAGTACAATCAAAAAGACAAGTAATAAGATAAAAACTAAATAGGAAGTTGTTAGAATTTAGTTATTTTAATTTAAATTTTATTTACCATCTCTTGGAGGCCATTGATCATTTTGTGGTATTCTTTGTTTTAGTTAGTTCAGACGGTTTTAGTAATTTCATGATATTAAGACGTTACTTATATTTTTAAAAGATTTTGAGTTTAAACACTAACAAAAGGTCCTAAATGTAGATGATTTCTGTCATTTAAAAAAAATTAAAGTAAGGCGTCGATTTTGATTAAATGCCCGTCTTCTTTTTCTTCTTTTCGATTGGCTCAATTTAACTATGCTATCCCCAAGGGTTAGACAGTGGTTGATTGATGTTGCACTTAACCTCAATCACAGTCCCGTGCAGAATATGTAGATTTCACCTATGGACTTATGCAATCTCCACAAATAACTAGTAATAAGATGTATTTCCTTACAGTGTTTTCCTTCACCATTAAAACAATCGGTACTTTGTTTCGGATACTCATTGGTAATTGGTCAGGGTTTGATGCCAATAGTGTAGTTTAGAAGTCCGAGTTACTACTGAGGAGCTATCAATGCTTTTAATTGACCAATATCACTGTTATTTCTACTTCTTCGGGGTATTTGACTGTGTGATGCAGTAAATCTTTCACTTAATTCATAATATCACTGTTAGTTCCATTTTTGCGAGGTGTTCGGCTGTGCAATGTAGTACCTCTAGTAGATTATTCACATATTCCATCCCAGATAATCTTAAAAACTTTTGCACACAGTAGTACAGTGGACATCGACACGTCCACACACTTTCAAGATGCCGAACCGCGATAGCGACGGTACACTCGCGCACTGCGTGCCTTATTGCCCGGCGCGGCCACTGTGAAATTGGTCAGCCATTTGTATTACCTGTTACTCGTATGGAAATCATATCTCGTAACTTTTTAACTTGTCCAATTCCTTTTTTCTGTGTCAAAAATGAGAGATTTGGTGGTTTTCTAGGCACAGTGTTATGGATATTTGCTGAAATTTTCACTACGATAATATTTTTTGATAATGTTTCGCTTATTTTTTTCTTACTGTCGATCTTTTATCATCGTATCTTCTCATTAAAAGGTAGTCTTTTATTGAAAATCATAGGAAGTTATGTCTTAATTTAAACTAACGCAATTCTGAATCATACGCGTCCAGCGTCAAATTAAAAGCTTCAGAATTTTCAGATCTTCACTATTAATCGGCGGTATTGAAGCGGTCGTGGCTCAGTGCGGCTTGCGTGGTCGCATCGATCACGCAGGTTAACTAACTACGGACACGGTCATAACCTGGAAGGGTTTGACTGTTATTGGCATTTATCTCGACCAAAGTTTCCGTGCTTCGCAAGGCACGCTAAGCCGTTGGTGCCGGCTGCTATGGCTAGCAGTCGTTAAGCCATTTCAGTGGCCTTATAGGCGGTTTGAAATCTTTTGACACTGGTGTTGGCCACTAGCCCCACAACCTCCACCAGTCCGGACTTGGCCCCCGTGTGTGGAGTATGGCCTAAACCTTCCCGAGTAATGGGTTGTTAACAACATATGCTAGCTTATGAGATAGTTTAGTTGCTAAACTGAAACTTATTCATTACTGATTTCATTAGATGAAACCAAACCTACCACCCACAATCACAGAATTGCATATTCTTCCACCCCTTCTGTCACCCATTGCGTTACGACAGTAAAACTTACACAAACATCAGTCGCATTATTTAATAAATATTTTTTTATCAAAGAATATGTTCAGAGGAGCGAAGCTATCTCGGTAAATAATCGTCGCCTCTAATAATAGAAGCCTTCCATAATTATTTCGAGCGCCTGACTGTCTTTGCGTTGATGTTATGAATTGTGGAAGAGCTTAGCTCTTGTATAGAAGAAGTTAGGATAGTTTACGAATTACATAGAGATACGAATTACATAGAGATAATGTAATGTTTGTTGCCTTAAAAGAGACTATGTTTTTTCGGTTGTATACATGTATATGTAAGGATCCTAAATCAAAACCGATATTTAAACTGAGGTTTTTATTCATGAAATATTATATAACAAGTTTCCTCAAGCAATCCATAGTTTACGATAAAAAAAAACAGATTTTCCTATGAGAAAGTCAACATTATTTTTCGCGAATTGATATGTGTTTCTTTAGAAAAGTTTTTTTAGTTTCTGATAAGAAGCTCTTGTTAAAATAGTTTCATATGATTTATTAAGACCGTACATTATTACTTTTATGGTGGAATGAGGTTCTAGAAATAGACTTTTATCTGTTTCAGCTGGCATGTAAGTAACAAAAACCTTCTGTTACCACTATTTGACTCGATAATAATATGTTTGGGAGCCCTTCCTCCTAAGCTGAGGTCCATGGGCTCGATTTACACCCAGAGTAACCTGTTGTGTGATAAACAGATTTGTTTGCTCTACTTCTAGATATGTATTTAAATGTATATATTTATAATTTCATCCTAACTTGCACTGCCACTTCCAGCAAATGAACACAATTCACAAGTAGCACTATTTCATTACTGTAATCGTAATTTTTACGTAATAGCAGCGTCTGCGCAGTGATAGTATCGCGAGATTGCAGCCCGCCTGATTGCTACACCCTGCGGCTTGCTAGTGCTTACCCACGCTCGCGCTTGGCTATTTGCTCTTGCGATACTTCGACAACTGTTGCTGAATGAAAATAATCATCTCTTAATAGGTTCTAAACTACAAGCAGAAGTTTTAGGTCGAGTTATCCTTAATGTTCAGTTGACGGTACAACATGTTCTGTCTTGCTCGAGTAGCAACTACTATCATTGTTAACATCATTGATGTGTTCTCGTACAAATATAATATAAGACCACCAGTTCCCCATTGTATTGAGGGATCTTTCATGTTTATCATTATCATCAAGAAAGGAGTGAACAAGGGCTTACTATCATTTGCTACCAAGCAAATACGAACGTTTAAATTTACTATAAAAAAATTAAAATTTACAGTGATTTTAAAACCTATATCAAGGAATAGATTTCGACTATCAAATTATTAACTGTAGTCAATAATTTGCTAGTCGAAATCTATTCCGTAGACTACAACCTTTGAAAATTAATTTAAACATGTGTAGATCCAAAAGTACTAAAGAAAGTGCTCTAATTATGTGCGTTCACGCATGGCTGATGACGTCGACCGTTCGAAACTCTAACTTGGGGTAGATAGAGATCTACAGCTTTATATCGACGGCTGGCCCCTTCCGATGGGGCCAGTGCTCTAAATTTAAAAATTGTAATTTAAATGTTATTTGAATTATTTGGTGTTGAACTTCTTGCTCTTGGGCAATTATTGAAAAGGTAATTCCGAAAGTATTCAAGAAATTTCGGTCTCTGTTAAAAATTTCTTTTTATATTAGATTTTGCTATTCTTATTCTTTTGCATTGTTTTTGGGCAAAGGTACAACACAATCTAAAATTTCACCCAATGACGCAAACACAAACAAAAATCTCAAGGATGGCGGAAAATTCTTTGACTATAACAGACAGTGTCACAACAATGTATTGTCAAAACGTAATAAATGGACATTTCAAAACACACGTCACGACGATGTCTGTCTGTTCGTATGCACCATTGTTCGTTTGCTCTGAATTACAGAATGATTGTAGTGTAACCTATTTGGTGTGATCTTGAGCTGTTTTATGTAAAGACTCGGTTCGTAGAGACATAACTATAGTTACATGAAAAGCTTCAGTTTTTTAAACCGAATACCCCAGCGGAGGATAATGTTTTTTGAGTGGATGTCCCGCGTGTAGCAAAAGAACCCAATCGATTTTGAAATTCAATGTATCATTAGATTTGTCTTACTCGTAATCCCCAGATTAACTTTGATTTAGTTTTTTTACTGTTTCTTTTTCTTTTCAGTAGGTAATCGGAATGATTTCAAATTTTTAAAAACAACAAATGAAATGATTGTACATTGATCCTTATTCAGTAACTAACATAAGGATTTCAAAAACAAATCAAGTAGGAAAGTCAAGCCATAATGACCTGATGTTACTTTCAATAATGTTTTGTTTCTTAGTTTAGTTCCTGGTCCAGCATATATTGAATATCTTGCGCAGCTGTGACCCTTATTTTTTGTTTTAAATTTTCATATCTGTGACCATGATTTAATATAATTTAATGTTAACATCAAAAACACTAACATACTAAAAAATATGACTCTTAGAACATCTAGAGACTTCACGATTATAGGTAATTATAATCAAATTCAATTCAACAGTCATTCACAACCATTATAACCAATCCGATGGCGCTAACCATGAATGGGAAGGGAAAAGTATAAACGCCTGCGAACAGGATACGGTGACCACTGCCGATGCGGCTGCAACAAAAGTTACAACAAAAACATCAATCAATTCGCCACCAACCCCATCATCAGTCACAAAGGAGTATGCTGAATGCGATGCTGTGAACCGAGACCACATCGATGGTGGCAAAGAATGTGATTTAGAAAGGACAAATTTATGAATATTAAAAGTGCATTAATAAATCCTGTATTGAAACACTTTCTATGACCAAGGAACCCAAAAGAAATATTGGTTTTTTGAAAGGTTCGGATTAATATGTAGGATTCATAATTTTATCTCGTCTGATGCTCTTTTGATACTCTCATTTCCTCATCTCCTTCAAAAATGCTCTGAAAAACTCAAAGACTACTTTTGCATGCCAGTTATTTGTTCATTTATGGTCCACACAGCGTATTCGTTAGTTGCTAATGGGATAAATTGAAAACTGATACAAAGTTCATTCTAAATGTTATCCTCGTCTTATTTTAGTTCCATTTTTTTCGACGGAAGTTGCACTAAACTTTGTCCATTCTGTATCAAACAACTCATCTTTGTCCTACCAAACGAATTCAATAGTCGGTGGGTGGTTAGATACGGTCCGGTGAACGTCGATAATTGTCGAACTGATTGACGGACATACATACAAATAATACCGAATATACATGTGTATGTATACTTGCATCCATATTAAGTATCTCTGAGAATTTCATGCTAGTACTTTGCATAATTGGTCTTCGATTGAATGAATGAAATGATGATCGCGTTGGACAGAAACTATCTTATCTGGATGACAGTTTTGCAAGGGTTCTTTTGTACTATTTAGGCATGTTTTGAATTTAATCAATAGGCGTTGAGAACATTGATTCTAATCATATACCCCGGTGAGCAAAGGCTAGACCAGTGCTATTCTAAGAAATTCACTTTTCAATAAGTTAAAAAAAATCTATAACGCGTGTCAGGAATTTTACACAAGTCTCACTCTATAATAAAATCTTGTCTAGGTAAGGTAAATAATACATACAGATTATAAGGCTAGTAATCGCTATCCCTAATGTCAGATATTTTCTAAATACAGGCATTACGACATCTGACATAGCTTTATATAATAAAGTATCAGTTCTACAAGCTGTATCAGTATTGATGAGTCTCTCTTAATAATTCTTTTTTAAATATGTATTTCGAAAATTTTGCCTATCAAAGTGTATTTAACCAATATTTAAAATACTTCTAAGCACCCATGCACTGACCAAGTCGGACCCTCCGAAACCACTCGTGCGTCGCACATTGTTTAAAATTCCGATGTTGTGGTTAACATGTTCGGTTCTGTTCGGGTGCCTTCGATTGGTATCTAGATTATTTTCTGATAAGCCATCGATTGGAGGTTTTTGGTCAGTTACTTCATTAGTTTGCTCTAATTGGTCTTGTATTTTATTTTAAATTTGTAACGTACTTTATAGTAATCGTTTTATGTAATTTTGCAGAATTCGTAAATTTTCGAAACATTTTTATTTTAAGTTATCTAAAATTTGATTATGTACCTACTTAAGTTTTCTTTTACAATTATAATGTTTGTTAGTCTTATTAATTATTTTTAAATTTAGAAATTTTTACTATAAATAATAAAATAAAACAGTCACATACATATGTTTGAACAATAAATAATCTGTTTCTTGTTATATCGTAATAATCATAATAATTACAATCTACTATCAAAGAAAATTATGATTATTTTTTTCTATACATAAATCTTATATCTGTCAAATCGAATGGTAGCAGAACAGGAGACAGCCTGACACAGTAATAACAGACGACAAAAATAACCACCCTATGTCATGTTTGTCTCGATAGAGAATCCAATAATGCTCCTTTGTGATACAAAAACCTTAGCGTTAGATAGGTACCTGGCTTGAATTTACACCGTAACGTAAGATATACGTATTTACTTTTCTAATAAATAATTAACCACGCTGAATACGTTAAAAACATCCGACTTCAATCGCAACAACTCCAATTTTGTTTTTGTTGATTTTCTCAAAAACCGCTGAATCGATTTCGATAAAATTTATATGGGACCACCTGTGAAGTATACCCTTTCAAACAAAAAAAGAATTTTCAAAATCGGTTCAGGCGTCTTCGAGTAATCGGTGAACATACATATAAAAAAAAATGATTCCGACGAATTGAGAACCTCCTCCTTTTTTTTGAAGTCGGTTGAAAAGAAGTTATATCAAACTCTGATCAACTTATTTTACTGATGATGATTGATGGGTGAGGTAAGATAGTAAATTTTCAAAAAAACATACCAAAAATAAATTTTTTTGCAAGAATACTGATCTTAAAGTCATTCTTATCAATTTTAACGTTTAATTTGACAACCTAGGTTTATAAGTTAGAAAGTGAAAGAGGTTACAATATTCAATATTATTGTGAATGTGTGTGAAGCTTGCACTGTCTTTCGTTTCACATACATTTTCCAATACAATTAAGATATGAGAAAGCACAGAAATTACTTTTTTCTGTCCGTAGAAAATAAAACCTTCATCGACATGCTTGACATAGTGTATAAATACAATAAATGGTATGATTTTACTAGTTCTACAACAAATATAATAAATATTCTGTAACTATTTCAGTTTACAAAATGTTGTTCGGTGTAACTGCTCCCTGTTATGTTTAATAGCGATCCTATTGTCACACAAAATGCAAACGAAAGGACGGCAGACGTCTAATTTGACATTTGACATAACTCCAACCACCCATTATTTTTATACGATAACCTATTTTTTATTATTGACCAGAAGAATATCTTGGGCTAAAATAAATATTGAGAGATTTTGAATATGACTTTGTATTTCTTTCTATTTAAAATCAGAATTTTTTAAACTTTTATAAGTACCATGTTCGTTAAAATTCTCCATTTAAGATACGATCAGTAGAATAATCATAAGTCTGTGCATCAGTCGAAAATTTTACAAGATTATTAATTCTAATATGGCAGTATGGTTAATAATACCTCCGATCTTCTGTACCATTTTGTCTTCTTTGTCAAATCACACACTGTAAGCTGGCCCCAAACTAGGATTCCCTGTATTATGGGAACCAGAGACTGATATAAATACTCATATATTTTTAAATACATACATTTATAAAAATATAATACCAAATCTGCTTATCACAGAAATGTTTGCCCTGGGTAAGCCCTGGGTAACCTCTGAGCCACCGAGTCGTCGTTAATTAAATAAGGAACATATAATACACGTTTGAAATCAACAGTAATACCATTACTTTCTTTCTCGCCTCCTACATTCTAGTCTTCATTGTAATCATTATAAACAGCAATTACTGACTGGCCACTAGGTGTCGATACCATCTCTTCCTGATTAGACGCAGCTAATACCACTGTTGTTGATCTTGGTCGGAAGTGGTACGCATTGTGGGTTACTATGGGTTCTCGAAGATGTTTCTTCATGACAGTATCGATTTTTTTTTTTTTTTTTTTTTTTATTTATTTATCTTCTTATAGCTATCTTTACAGGTAATTTCCTGCTTCCTGACGCAGATGACGCAGTGAACACGAGTGTAGTAAATGTCATTGCATCTTTTTTTTATTTAAATTAGTTTTCTTTATTTATTGATATCAATGTCAGTTTACAATAGTTGAGATTTTTTGCCGGGAACAAAGACTACGAAGTTGAAATCAGTTAACTTTCATATTATTATATTATTTTATATAAAACATGTTTTTTTTTTATTTGCTGTAAGCAGTTTACGAACGGTGCAAATCGCAAAATCGACAACGGCAGGATTGATTGCCTCCCGAAAAGTTAAAATGTAAAAAAACAGTAAGGAAACCTGCACATCTGTCTGCTTGATATGCATGAAGGTTGCGTAACACACACCAGTAGCGATGGTATAAATTCGGATACTTTACACATGACGCAACTAAAATGATAGCACTGTTAATTGTGTCGTATCCAACTATCAATACACCCCGTAAGAATCTGAATCAGGAAATGAAATCCAAAACTTTCATCTGTTGTAAGTTCTAATGAGATCTAGCGGACAAAACCTGAACAAGGGTCACTTCTCAACAATCGAGTCATCCTTGTTATCGGTGCGGGCGCAGTACAGGTATAATTGTATAGTCCACGTCGTTACGGCCGCCGACCAAGCGGAAACGTGTGGCCGCATCCTTGACATTGTGCGACTGTAGTGTATTCTGCCCTCTTAAGGAGCTAAGTATAGCCAAATCGCAATATTCAATTCAAATTCTTGAAATAATGGTTAAAGCTATCACCATGTAAAAAATATATAACATACTTCAAACAATGAAAAACAAATTGTCTTGAACAGAATCATAAAAATCACAAAAACTTTGATGAAAAAAAATGTCCTGTAGACCCTGTATTTTGCATTAATTGCAAATTCTCTCGGAAACACAATATTTGTTTATGTTGAAACCAACACACAAAAATCGGCCATTTTAATACCTTCAATTTATCTTGAACGGATTTTTTTTAACTTATTTGAAAGCCAAGAAAAGTAATAAAAACATCGAAATCTCGAGAATTTTGCGTTCGGCCTTGACGTAACCGCCGCAATGGTACCCACACTGATCTGAACTTAAATGAGTAGGGCGTTACGGTCGATATTATATTGTCATGCATCAACCTGCTCAGATTGAGTGTACTTCGCGCCTTAAGAAAAAAGGCCGCAAAGTATACGGAAACTTCATTCGATACTTCTGGGCTCAAAGGGCGTATACGCCTAAGGTCTATTTAGCGTTTACGCCCTTTGAGCCCAGAAGTATCGATATGGTTTGCGGCCTTCTTTCTTGTGCAGTGAGCAGTATTGTGTAGAAGCGTGTGAGGTGAGGCCGTTGCTTAGAGTATCTGACTATAAGTATTTTCGTTCCGTCAAGTTACTTCACTATTCCAGCAATATGGACTAGGCCCCAGTGTGCGAGTTCTGAGTGATGTATGACTCAATCTTTACAAGCTGTTTTCAAGCCGTGGAGACGATACAACTTTGTAGGTTAATAGAAATACCTTCAATACTAACTTAGTTTGTTTTTTACCAAATTCCTCTAAAATAAGTTATGTTTTCGGAAGCGTTAGTTGAGATGTCTCAAGCAAAGAGCCTATTGATTGATTTTCGAGTGCGAGCGAGTGCGGTGTACGAGCCACAAGCGGCTTCAAAGGAACCAGCTAGTTAAACCGCCTCCATCTTTCGACATCATAATCACTTACCATCAGGTGCGATAATACCAACGGCATACCAGTTGTAGATTTAAAAACTGTTTTGATTTAGGTGTTGTCTGAATTTCAGACTTTAAATTGGGATTAAAAAGATTGAACCTGTTTTGAAACAAACTTTCTTCTTTTTTAAAATAAATCAGCTAATAAATATATCAGCTCACACGAGCGGAACGTCACAAAACAATAAAAAATAGACTTGTAAATTCTTATTCAATGAAGCCGTTTATTGTTCTATGGTGTTTTTTATAGCTGTTACCCCACAGCTTGTAACAATGATGTTAAACTAACCGAATTCATGGTGTCATGGGTCATTAGCTCCCATATTATTGACGGAACCAAAGCTGAAAGGTGGTCGTTTGATTGATTTCCTACGATCATCATTTACTGGTTCAACCAAGCGGTAATCTTTGTCAAGATTAACTAGGTACCTCATTTTTAGCCACTTTCAGTAACAACTTAACATAGATTTTAATTTATGGTACACGAAATTAATGCAAAACATAAATTTTATTATCATAGCAATCGAATAAAGTCCTCCGAATAGAGTTTCACTTCTGGTTCTAAGCCAGTTACATCCAGTTTCCTGTAAGCCTAACTGGATCATCGGTCCACCTGGTGGACTGTTCATCGATACGTCTTCAGTCTCGCCAAGAAGCATTCTTCTACATCGGTTGTCAGTTCTGCAGTCCATATATAGATATAAAATAGCATTTTGTCCTGGCCACTCGAAAAATTGGATGATTTCAAGAAGTTTTTGCAGTCATTTTAACAGTACTGTTCATAATATTGCGTTTCATCTCCTACATTTTACAGTACTTTCTTAAGCCAATATTTTGTATGGTCTACGTGTTTATTTGAAACAAATATAAATACATTCTAAGTTAAGTTGTCTATATTATCAACCTCCAATTGTGCATCAACACCAAACTTTTTAACAGTTATAAAGCCCACTACGTAAACATCGTCCAAGACAGAGGGCGTTTCGCTCCGCCGCGCCACAGATGATATAACGCCGATGTCGATGTCGCCGCCATTCAAAGGCTTCCTCCCTGCGCAAGAACGATAGCCATCAAGGAAATACAGATATATATTAGAGATACTTTAATGTTCTTCGTAATGGTGTTTCGATGTTGCCATTGTTGAATTTTTTAATGTTTTTTGCATTTGTATTGTTGGATTGACAATTGAGTGGTTTTATGTCGTCTTTAGTATGGGTTTATGTTAATAGTTTGTTTGTTTTCAGCACTTTTAATGTCGTTTTATTATCACGTCTACTTTTTATCTTATTTTTGGATATATGATCATTATGAACATCAGCCGAAAGATGTCCACTACTGGACAAAGGCCTCCCCTAAGGATTTCCACACCGACCGGTCTTGCTCCGCCCGCATCTAGCGGCTTCCCGCAACCTTCACCAGGTCATCGGTCCACCGAGTGGGAAGCCTGCCTACACTAATATATGATATTTTAACTTATCTTCTATAATTTAGAAGTATTGCCTTGAGTTAATGAATGCCAACATGAGATGAAGTAATTGCACTAAGAACGCAGATTGAGTAAAAGCTTAGAAAATTTTGGAAATGGGACTAAGAGAAGAATAGGAATAAAAGTAGGAATACGGCCAATGGCACAAGATGGAATAAAAGAAGATATTTACGTGTTTTATGGTTTACTTGCGTATGCGCAAAACCTTTTTTCTTACATGAACATTACAGGTTACAATAGTTGATATAAACAATAATGAAAAAGGTCGCGACACCTCACTATAGACTTGCAATACAGATAAACGTGAATTAAAAGAAATAAATCAAGATAAAGCACAAGGAATCAAGTAGACGACGCCATTAAAAATAACAGTAGGCAATTAAACATATACGGATCGTGACAAACAAAGACCTTACATGAAATTGCTTATTATTAAAGCTTATTAGGAAAATCATCCAAGTGGGATGGGGATAGAACTAGCGACAGATATAAAGTTGAGATAAGAACTACACTTATCTAAATTTATTATAAGTTACTGAAATTGAGGTACTTAGAATTGGCTGAAATAAACTGATTCCAAGTTTAATAGAATTAAAATATAATAAAGTCCTCTTATACACTGTGTAATAAAATAGGTGTGGAACCCTTTAACTGAGGTTTCTTTTCATTGAACAATTTTTAGTCTACGACTTTGATAAAATCGCAAAAAAAAACAAACATTTTACAGTCAAAGTCTTACTTAACATGGCTTTACTTATTTTGTTACTCTATTTATTTTCTAAAGTGTTATGAAGCACAGTTATAAAAAAGTTAATAGTTTTATCAAAATCCCTCAACACTGAATTTGTATAAAAGATTTTACTTGCAACAGTATAAGTTAAAACACCAGCAAAATGTATGTTCATCTAAGGAACCCTTCAATTACCAGTCACCATCAAACACTTTTAAATCGAACAATCGGTTACATATTAAAGCCAAAGAAAGAGGAGATGGTATAAATAAAGGATATTATTCATTAAGTTACTTAGAATAAACAAGGACGGACATTAAAGACCATATTCTATTGTCAACAGATAGATCTCATACGTCTACGCACGAAGGTGCAATTATGTAGTTTTTGTGTTAAATCGGTTGAGACCATGTTCAAAGACAAATATGGGGATCGAGGTATAGATAAGACTGTAGAAGTCATTAAATGGAACTAGCTTTGGATAGATAAAAAAGTCTTTGATATAATAAAGTTCGTCATCTTGCTGACGATACCGAAAAATCTTTGCAGATTTAAACTAAAAAGATTAACACTCTAGTTCTTTTATATGTCTTATTTCAAACAGGTAAAACTTTATTGCAAATGAAATCCTTGTCACACAGGGAATAGTTTTCTAGTTTTTGTAAAACACAATATACCTAATATAGATGCACAATTTTTTTACGGTAATACATAAACATGATTCAATCTTTGAATTTTTCAATTCTAAGTATATCATTCTTAACTCGTATTCCACAAATCATACAAATTTTAATTCTCAAAAGAACTTAAAACACGTGTATTTCACACTTAGCATGAGTCACCGGTGATTTAGCTTATTTATCGCTAACAACCTCGAAATTTACGCTCCTAAACATTTTCACTTGAACTTCGACGATTTTATCAACATTTATTATATTCATAATGTTTCTTTTAAATATCAACCGAGTAACTATCATTAAATCTTTATACATCTACATCTTTAGCGCATGTGAGTTGCTTCTTTGGATTAAGATCCATTTTTTTGTAACAAATGGTATTTGAGTACATTTTAGTTTTGTGTTTTGAATTTTTAAAAGTGATTAAGTAAGAACTTTTGAACTCGTTAATTTTGTGATTTTATATCGTTAAAATGAAAATTCGTTCCCACGATGACTTGTATGATCTTATGTTAATTAAATATTATCACTATGTTATTTAAGCGAGGTGGTATATGCTTCATCAACACATCATACGGATGTGCTGCTTATTCGTGCCGAACGACTTGCGCGCGCACCGCGCCGGGCCTGTATCTTCTGCTTTTCGCCTGCCACGCCTTCAAGCTTCATCTTCTTCTTCTTCACCAATCTCCCAGCCCACCACGACTTCCAAGCCTCATCAGCAGTCTCCTATGAATTCAGCTGTCGCTAATGTAGATGTTCTTCTAACTGATCACATTTCGTTAAAAAATAATATTTAAGTGTTTATGTTTTGTTTTGGTAATGTTTTTCAATTTTTACTTTGACTATACTGTACTAGATTTTATGTTAATTCGTATACTTCTAATGAACAACATTACTGAAAGTACTAGTAGTAAAAGATTTTTCTTCTTTGGATATTTGACATATTTGTCAGACTAAACCAAATTTCCTACGAAAAGTGATCATTACTTATAATATTCTTTGGAATAATAATATTTATATTTTTTCCCCTGGTTCGCGAGAATATAATAGTATATTTTTTTTGTATTTTATAAAATTACTAATGTAAATGGAATTTTTGGTCACTTTGCTTCTTTATTGCAATTCACCTTTCAGTTATATCATTTTGAGTGACGATTTGCTATGTTAATATTTTTTTTATCTTTATACATTCATTCATTTATTTTTTCTTTTTTTTTTCATTATCTTATTAAATGAGAATAAATGAATGATTTAATTACATGTCTTTTTCGTTTCTATCTTCAGGAACTACGACAAAATGTTAACCTCGAACGTGGGAATTGAACCCCGTACCTTTAATTCTGCAGCCTATTGCTGCGACCACAGCGTAAGTGGTTCCAAGTCCATTCGAGATTGTAATGCCAAGGAGTTTATTACCACTAGATGTAATTCCTTAATTTATTCCGTAAGTAAAAATAATGTAACCAATATAGAGTGCTAACCTATACTGAAAATCGTATGTATCTTAAAGATTTTATTAAAACTAGATGGCATGGCAATATTTAATAGTCAGTTTCTTGCTTAAACCTAGATTAAAAATTGGTAATCCAAGAGTTTGTGTTTTAGTGGCATTTATCTCAACCGTTATAGTACTTCGCAAGACACGTTAAGCCGTTGGTGCCGGTTGCTATCACTAGATGGCAGTTGTTAAGCCATGTCAGAGGCTAAAAGATTTAAAAAAATCTAAGAGCGCTTTTATAGTCACGCGGGTTTCTGCACGCATGCGGGCCGTGCCCGCATGCGTGCAGAAACCCGCCCGCAACCTATCGTTTCAGGAAATATTTTAGGTTCCTTTTATTATCATGCGTTTCACACGCATGCGGGTCGCTTTGGAAACACTGGACGCATGCGGGCAGAAACCCGCGTGACTATAAAAGCGCTCTAACACTGGGGTGTCCAATAGCCGCACAACTTCCACCAATTCGGACTTGGCCCCAGTGTGTGGAATATGGCCTAAATTCCCCGGTTCAGGGAAGAGACCCGTGCCCTAGCTGTGGGGACGATATGGGTTGTTAACGAAGGGATATGACCATCATGCCAATACCATTTTAAACAAAAACTTGAAAATTTGCCATCAAAAAAATAACTGAGTTTGAAGAAGCAACACGAAAAGCAAAAAACAGGGCTCTTCTGCAAAAAAGGCCAAACAGTAAAGTCCAAATTTTTTTTGCGTTTAAGTAAAGTCTCAGAACAAAAGTTGTTCAGAATTATGAGTAGAAAGAATCTCTAGTTACACCAAATTTTTTGACACTCACACCTGTATATCTTAAAGTGAAAGAAATAGGTTGTAAAATATTACTGTTATAAGTTCATTTCCTTCTTTCTAGCAAAAAGATTCAATAACCTTTCCACTTGTAACAATATCTACGTCGGACAGCTACCTAATAGAGCCGCAACTCTTGATTAAATTATCTCAATTCACCGCAAACTCTACTCGAATTACATCATGAGTACGAGTATATGAAACTTAACACTATCCTTATTGACATGATTTTCCATAGAGATACTTGACGGGAGAGTAAATGACATAGCCTACATTTTATCCTGTCAAATTGTCGGATTTCTGAGAGAATTGCACTGGAAACTCCGATATTTGAAAAAATAATGCTATTTATTTCTCAAACACCTCAACCTTAATTTTTGAAAGGGAAGCAGCTTAGATAGAAGGCTAAATAGGTTTTTTATTTTCAAAGAGCTTAGATATAGGAAAATAATTCTGGCCAGTTTTATTCAAAAAAAGTCCTTTCTGAGCACTGCCCGCCCTCAACGACAGTCATATTACAAGTTAAAACTATATGCGATATCCACGCGGGCAAAACCTCGGGCAGAAGCTAGTGATAAAATACAAGTACACTATGTTGCCTTATATCTACATCTTCAGCAAACACGCGACATTCTCATAGAAACACAACTCTCTCACTAATCGGTCAAACAATTTCATTCTGGTTGCTGTTTAATTACTTACTCATACGCACAAGTAGGCCTGCCCGTGTGAAACCAGATATAGGAGATAATCGCAACAATGACGCGAGAGTGCGCTCACGCACTTTCAAGTTGCTCCAGTGATGGAGAAATGGCGTAAGTAAAGTTTTGTCCCAGGCATGATTGGGTTTAGACGTTTACGTGGCTGAAGTGACAGTTGGACCATTGGTAGAGTTACGTCCCCATGGTACAAAGCAGTAACCAGTTGGACAAAGCAGTTGAACCATGGGTCAGGAGCGCCTTCTTAGTGAACAGAGCGGACTAGCTACCAGACCATGGAGGCGGTTAAAATATAAGCTTGTGTTTCTGTACCTAATGGTAATAGGTATGTACGTATATTTCGAAAGAGCTTGTCCTTAGATTATCCTGGGTTTGCTCCAGCCAGTAAACGAGAGTTGTAGGTAGTTGGTTTTCTGGTTTATATCCTCCTTAGTATTTGGAACTCGTGCAATATGAAAATCAGTTACTTCTTCTTCTATTTAAGAGCAAAGCTCTTGTCGGTGGAGCAATCTTTAACTGTTCCTGTCCTCAACTTCCAACTTCACCTCCCAATACGATACTACAGCGACCTTCTCCTTTATCTGTTCCATATAATTTCGTCTTGGTCTTCCTCTTTCTCTTCTTCCCTCTATTTCTCCTTCTTAAATCAAACAAATTAGCAGTTGCACTTAAGGCGTTCTTAATCTAACTTCGCAACAGATGTGCGGGTATCGATAAGCCAGAGCACTGGTTATTGGCATCGTTATGGCAAAGGCGGGCTCTAAAACAATTATTACTGTTGGTAATAGCTATTTTTATTGTTAAAGCAATCTGATCTGGTCTTGTGGAAAGCTGGTATAATACAGTTAGTACACACTCGATGTTAGAAATAGATTAAATATTTGCGAATTTGTCGTAAATGAAAATTATTGGAAGATATTGGTTCTAAGTAAAAAGCATATAATTATTAAAAGTAAAAACATATTTGATGCAAAGAGACAAAATCCCTAGTTTTATAAAATTATCATAATAATATCATGTAGTATTGAAAAATTAAAACTTACCAATGATTGAATTGTTTCAGATTTCAGCGATGGTTAACGGTTCCACCTCGAAAGCATCAAGGACTCAGAAAGAAAAGTAAAGAAGTAAACCAAAGCAGATATTAAGTCAAAGTGAAATTTTTCATATCATCAATATAAATTTTCTGTAATAATAAGGTTATTCTCTTAGTAGGGATGTAATAAATTAATCAAAATATTATAACTTTTAAGTATTAAAATGTGATTGTTTGTTTGTTCTCTCGTGACGCCTCAATGCCTCAACCAATCTTGACAAAGTCTTTGACATGCACATGGTTTTTGATATTGAATATGATATAGGCTTTATTCCTCATTCTGGAAGTGAATCCCTTGGGTTAATAATAAATTATTTGCGAGCAGAGCTTCTTAATTTATAAATGAATAAAATCACAATCATACAGCTCCAGACCACAGATTAAGTAATAATTATTTCTTAATCTTTATATTCTATATATTTTGATATTTATAATGCCTTGCACTCCGAAATCCGTCAACCCGTTAAGGCTATAGGCTTCACTAAATAACAGACATACATACTGTAGCACACATAATATAATTATCCTACTCTATGCTGCTTTGTGTCACAAGCCAATCTACCTCTTATATTTATAATAATAATAATAACTTTATTTCAGAAATTAATCCATACATTGTGTTAGTAAAAATAACAATAATGGTATAATGAAAACCTTAAAGACTTTGTTAGCGTTGAAATTAAGATATAATTAATTAAATATTCCCGGTTATGACCCTCACCCAATGCTCAAAAATAGGGGAATCAAAACGGGCTGATATAGTATTTTTATGCATCGTATGCTCTTTTAAGTCTTCTTGAGTCTCTTTTAAGAGCCAGAAACCACTTTTCTACTTTTTTTTACTTTTTCTGATCTTCAACATCTTGTCTGTTTAGACCATATTTTCTTATGTCCACTCTTTTGATGTGTACACGAAAAACATTACCTTACATCAAAACATTCGGGCTAACCCTGCATTTTAGAACATTCAGTCTTTCAGTATGCACAGACCTTAATCCCTAATCCTAATTAAACTGTACGGAAAGTATCCCGACGGGACGAAGCGCCGAATGATTTACTACTGGAGCAAAAACTAAAGGAGTTATTGCCATTTTCCCGGTAGGAGTGGGAATGGAGTGGAATGATGGGATGGGTTTGTGGCGTTGAGAACCTAGTGAATGTTCGTCCCAAAATAATTATGTGTTGCTGTTTTTATAAATTAATAAAAAAACATGACATAAATAAATAAAAAACCGAAATCGGACTTATACAATGTACCTTATGTTCATTTGCGGAAAAGCCACAGGCTCTCATAATGAAAAAGACATACATACAAAGACACCCGAAAAACATTACCCTCCACTTAGACAAAGGAGTAAACTCCTATTTCATGTGATGATAAAGCCTAAATATTATCTACTGAGTTACTTTGTAAATTAGATAAAATTATAGATAAAACAGTGAGTCCCATACAATTTATCAACTCACCAAATTACTAGATAACTTGTTGGCTCTAATATAATGTCTAGTTGGAAAATAAATTCAAAAATCAAATTAAATTTTATTCTATCTATTACCTAGTACAAATTCCCTCCCAAAGTACCAAAGTCCAAAGAGAAACAAGTCTCAAAGACCACGACACCGATGATGCAAGCAGAGTGGCAGCCAGATAATTCAGAGTAGTCACCTATTTCCTGAGTTAGAAACATGATCCCAAATGAACTAGAAACACAGTGAATGAAGTATGACTGTTTATGCAAAATACAGGTTCATAAGAGGCGCTAGAATATGCACAAGTCATAAAATGTATGGCAGGAAGTTCGAGGAATACTGGAAAATTTACTAGCTAACCATAATTGACCACTATCAATTTGCCAACAACTTAATTAAGGTAGTCCTAAGAAAATGTTGAATGAGTCAATAGAAATGGATGCTTTTAGGTATTGCTTTTGCTTTGAATATGAATATAATAAACAAAACGTGTATATGTCTTTCCCCTTATTTTGATAATAATCAAAAGTTTGTAATACATATTAACAAAATGACTTTATTGTTATTAAGTTGTATGAGAAGAGTCCTATGTTCTAGCTGTAAGCATAAAGAGACGTTACTAGAATAGAATCTTTATCGATCGAATCAATTGATTCCCTAATATGATCAATGATGAAATGCGGCAAAACAAATAGAAGGATAACACAACAATAAATAATATCATCCTCGTAAAAACGTTGCCTAAGCTAAAAGCCACATATCACGCTTATAATTTCAAGCTAATAAATACATCATCTTTCACAACTATCAAGAATGTCCAGAAGCTGTAAATATCCTGGATGTGGAGTAAACGGGGGTTGGTCGTGCATCAAGTACTACCGGCAGCGAGGATTTATATGATTCACCTTAAATATTTCTTATTTTGATGTTACGATGTAAAAATATGATATGGTTAAGTGGGTTTCAACAATTGTACACGTTGTAATAGAAATACTAATTAATAGAATATTTTATCTAAAAAAAGGAAAAATCAAAAAACTTCATTTACAATAGTATTGCTTGATATAAAGTAATCGATAAAAGATACTTTCTATTTAGAAATGTAAAACGATATTCGAATTTAATTAATAAACATGACATTAACATTCTCTTAATCTAAACAGAATATCAAATATCTGAATTGTTAGCCGCCATGATATCTACAGGATTATTTTTGGACCCCCAACCAAAACTTCACAGTGGCTTCTACTCATGAAACTGAGCAACTTTCTCCAAGTAACCAATCAATTCGCAAAATTTTTTTGGACCTTTCACACTAATTTGATCACGTGATCGGCCTATTTTGTATGGAGATGCCCAAATTTTTCTGCGAATTGATCATTGGTTATTTGGAAAAAGTTGCTCAGTTTCCTGAGTGAAGCCACTGTGAAGTTTTGGTGGGGGGTCCAAAAATAACCCTGTATACTTGATGTAACTAGGATGGCATAAATAAAAATATTAATGACTCAAATGGGTTATCTTATACGGACACTCACTCTCGCGCCTCCCCAATGACTCAAGCAAACGAATTTACTCGTACCATCTTAGATTATAATGAGAATGAGAATTAAAACAGTTAAACTACAAACAAGATAATCATCACACCGAAAATAACAATAAAGCGAAAGACTAGACAAGAAACAAGTAGATCAGAAAATCGCAGACCATCAATTTGAAACTAAAAGGAAGTGACCTAGCGTTAGCACTTAATTGCTGAAGATATTCTCAAGATAAGGCCAGCACTACACTGCGTAGATTTTAGCGCTGATCACCAATATAGAAGATTGGAGTGATGCATATTAGTTCACGCACTGGCGCGTCGGTTTCCGAGCATTGTGTCCGTGGGTTTATTTATTCGATGTGCAGTGTAAGTATGTGCTATTGCTTTCCGGGCAGATGGTGTTGTTTAATTGTACAAGCGACAGGCTCTGTGGTTCAAAGCATAGTTTCTATAATATGAACATTAAATATACCTACAGTGCAGTCGTCGTACTCATCTTTTAGAAGGGTTTCACAAAATAGGTGCAGGACTTGGTAACTCTCAGCTTCCACTCGTGGAACCACACAAGTATTGTTCTACCTTCTATCATTTTACTGAAATAGGTTTTCTTTTGTTCTTCGATCAAATAGTATCAGTATTTCAGAAAATTTTGAATAAAGGATCCTACAAGAATGAGAATCAATTATGGTTTTCTTTGAGAAATTGATTCAGTATGACAAAAAGAAGCTCCAATTCGCTGCTCCTATAATCACTTTTTTTACTCTGCATGCATAACTTCAATCATAAAGAAGAACAATTTGTCAATACATTTTAGTTTGTGAGGTTCGAAAACTTACTTGGGTATATTTATATTACCATTTTTCTCTCTGACATCTACATCGTCATAACTGCAGGCATTATGCATACACCTAGTTCTATAGAAATCACCACTCCGTAACACGTGTGTCAATACAAGAATCTTTCTTGTATTAAAATCACATCACACATCGGTTTCACTTTAATCTACCCGAAATGAACGCTAACCGCCATTTAGTATAAAAAAAGTATTGTCACCTATTCAAAGACAATCAGCTCGTTTCATTTCAAGTAGATGATCAACAAACTTATCAGTTTCAGTTTTGCTATCATCGTTCACATCATTATAAACCTTATTTCTTTGGAATACATTACTTTAAATTATTTTTTCATTACTTCCCAAAGTTAAATCTTTATGAAAAATGCGCGCAAACTCATTTTCAACTCTCACGTCTTGTTTTAATGTTGAAATTTGAATTATGGAAATGTGAAAACTGTACAGAAGATAAACAAACTATTTGCATTTGATCTCAATAGTAGAGTTCATACGTTGAACTTTAATGCCATAGAAATAGATATTAAAGATACACTTTTAGATAGTAAAACAAATGGTGGTAATATAAATCTACGTGCTGATAATGACGTCACGCTGAATGATTATGGAAGTATTAAAATGACATTACTGGTGCGGCACAGTTATGTGTTCACGCCCCTGATTTGGATATTCAGATTTCTGATTTCTAGTAATGGTGATATTCTTATGAAAAACAGCTCAAACACTACCACTTATATTGAAATGAAATGAAAATATATTTATTCGAAGTAGGTAGCAGTGTACACTTTTCGAACGTTATTCTTTTATCTACCTAACACGAGGTTCCTACCACTCGGAACTCGTATACCCACCGTTTCGGGAAGTGTTTGCGGAGTGAGAAGAAACGGCGGGCCCTAAAGAAACTCCCTCCAACACATTTTTTTTAAAGTCTTATATTCTATTACATCTTAATGCTAGATCAATAAATGAATTATACAATATCATGTCTGTAAATAATTATGCAAAAATAAGAATAAAGTAAGAAGAATAAAGAAAGAAAGGATCCAAAAGAGATAAAAGTAAAAATTATTTGTAGCTAATGACTAACAATTCAAAAACCAATGACAAGAGCAATATTAGGACCTTATTATGCAAGAGAGTTCTGGGTGGGTTCCACTGTTAACTTTATATCTGCCGTCAAGCAGCATTATGTTAGGTTTTGACAGAGGGGCAAGATAGCACACACAAGAGGCATTCTATCTTAGCCCTTTAAAATCGCCACAGCATAGGTAGCCCTTCTATTCAGCCACTTCCCATCATGTGGGCCATCAGCTTTTTGCAACATAACTCAATATTTAAAAAAAAATTATCTAAAATCTAAAAGCGATAGTAGTAACAGTAAGGTTTTTGTGTAACCGACTGTAACCTGACAAAATTGATCTCCTGAGTACCTAATGGACCATCACCACCATGTATGAAATACAGCTGCAGCTTTTTTTCTACCACTATCTGGAAATCACAAAATCGGATCAACTTGCTAAGATTTTTTTTCCTTTAGTTTATCCCTCTATTAAATAATAATGTAAAGAACATTCATTATTAAGCTCTAAATTATGTGTTTTTAATTTCAATATTAAATTTTACTGTTTATAAGTGATATGAATGTTAATCCTTGCAATTTTTTATTAACTAAGATAACGAACTAATCCAACATTCAAAACTACTTCAAAATTAATGTAATAAAGTCCCGGGCTGTAAAGTAGATTTATCGCACGTTACATAACTAGCGATGTGTTAAATATAGCAAATCAATGATGCATCAACTATGTAACAATATCAACAGCACAGGGTTGCTAGCCTATGACAGAAATATTATATTTAGACAAGGTGTATCAAAATAGGTGTAGGTCCTGTAACTAGGGCATCTACTCATTGTTTTGTTAATAACCCATATCATCCTCACTGCAAAGACACGTGTCTCTTTCCATGACTCGGGAAGATTGCCATAACCCTCCCCCCCTCGGGATTGGTGCAGGTTGTGGGGCTAGTGGCCAACCACAGTGTCAGAAGTATTAAAGCCACCTATAAGGCCTCCGATATGGCTTAACGACTGTCATCTATTGATGGCAGCCGGCACCAACGGCTTAACGTGCCTTGCGAAGCACGGAAACGGTCGAGATAAATGCCACTAACAGTCAAACGTATCCAGGTTATGACCGTGTCTGTAGTCAGTTAACCTGCGTGATTGACGCAATCACGCAAGCTTCACTGAGCCACGATTATTTAAAAAGATTTAACTAAGATAACAAAGAATCTCAGATCGTTGCATGCTTCCTTTATTTCATTTGTAACAACTCATCTTCTACTGGCTACGATGATAAGGCTTTGTCCAGTGTGGAGTCACAGGATATAATTTTTATATATTTTATTATTTGATTGGAAAAATTTGTATTTTGTAATTATATTATACTGCAGCTTTTGTTCTGTAACTTTGCTGAAATGGTGAAAGGCTGACTAAGCTTGGCTGGCCAAGTTACCACCGTCTGATGCTCGACATTAAGAGATGATGATGAAAGATGTTAATCATGAATTATGAAAGGAATCAGATAGCTATTATGCAGATAATATGTACAGACACGCATGATTTTAATATTCCTTTTCTCTACTTTTTATTTGTTATTTTACTGGTGCTTTTATTATATTATTATTTGATTATGTTTTGTGTGCAATAAATTACATTTGTCTTGTTTTTATCTTACAGATGTTCAACACTGCGGATGATTGGTTAGTTTGCTTCCATCTACGGTATCATCATCACTGATCTTCAAGGGTAATGAAGAAAAAAATATTACCAACCGTAAAAAGGAACCTAATAATATAATGTTTAATTAAAAAATAAAAATTCATTTCATAAATGCTAATCTGGGGACGAAGACAGTTCATTTCATATACGACAGTAAACTATTAAAGCGATATACATTAAAATTAACCTCCGCTTCGGAAGTCGAGTAAAAAGTGAATAAAAAGAGGTTAATTGTTTCATAACTACAATCTTTTATTACCGAGTTTACACAATCACTATTACAATGTTTCATGTCTAACAAAGTAAGCTTTAGGCCAAACATGGGCAACCCTGATTATGCATGCGCGAGCGCAATGATTTGTGCCAAGACAGCTGTTCCATTATCATCAATATCTGTCAGTCCGTCTGTCTATTATGCAGTCGATAGCATAAGGAAGCACGTTTTAGTTGGATATTAAATTATTATTGCTTCTATATGGAATGTGAAAGCATATATTAATTCACTTACTTGACTTCATTCATGGATGTTGGAAGTAACTGACTCTCGCGTTATACTCGTGATCGGGTGCAATCCGTATGGACTGGCCTGCTCTTGTCATTGGAGTTTCAAATGAGATATTTCAATTAAAATTAATATGTATAGCATTGCCAAGGTATCGGAAGAGACCCGTGCCCCTACAGTGGGGACGATATGGGTTGTTAACGAATGTAACACTTGCCAATTTGATAGTCAGCAAATTATTAATTGCTTCCAATAGATAGCAAATGCAGTGAACCTCCTTTTTCATGTATCTATTTCATATATAATTTAAATTTAAATGCACCGGTGATGCCGTGAATCAAGAAATTCATGTTTGCGTAAACTGTACGTAACAATATTGATTGGACTTACGTTTGTTAAAATGTCATTGAAGAGGATGAAAATGAATAAAGCGTTACTCTATTGCTCAAAGAATATTATGGAAACAACTTGAGGAAATCAAGTAATCAGAAGTGCATGTTTCTCACGGCGTTTTCCTTCATCATTATAGCAATTAGTATGAAAAACGTAAGTTTCAAAAACTCAAAAACTTCTTGGAACAGTGGTCAGGATTTGAACACGAGACAAATATTAAGCTCGGCAGTAATAATGCAATGTTATGACTAACAACTTCGCTCAGCATTAAAACGAGAAACCCATCAATAAATCCATCAATTCTCAGTCTTGTCACTTTTATTTATTTATTGAACAAATTTATGTGTTGCAACACAACTAGTGTAAGAGCAGAAGACAAGATAAACACAATAAATTAATAGGCACTCCGTCAAACGGTATATTATAAAGGGGATCGATGATGCATCGTTCGAATATCGCGACGCAATGATTTGTTCCGAAACAGGTGGTTGTACGCAAATACATGCAGCAGATACGTCGGGTGACATCGCCGGTGTTCGGTTTCGCCATCTCTATCGGCATTTGTGTGCGGTTCTCAAACTTTGTGGGGAATTTTCTGTCGCTGAGTACATGTGCGGTGTGGCTCAGAACAGCGCTAATGCTAAGACCCGTTCTTGAAGCGTGGTAAGATTTACGTTTAAACTCAAACTTAAAATGTTTTCATTTATGTAGATGCCTTATAAATTATTCTAAATCGTTTTTTTCTATCCAGCACAAAGTTCCTACCATGCGGAACTAAACATTACGGGAAGTGTTAACGAACAAGAAGAAACGTCGAGCAGAAACAAAACTCGGTTCATCAGTTATTTTTTAATTAAACCTAATTTCTATTATAACACGTAAAAAATTTACAATAAGCTATCCTGCTATCAAGATAATATTTAAACTCACGAATAGGTTCTTGGAACGCTTTCTCGGAAAACACACGATGACTAAAACTTACCGTTTTGGTCGCATCAACGCACTACAAGAAGAAATATAATATCATCACTATAAGATCATGTATTGTAGTGTGCTCTTTATAAAGAGAAAGGCCGATAGGCATTTTATAAAAAAAAACTCAAATTGAAATAAAATAATTTCATTTTATTAAAAATTAATGCGACTTTTCGCAACAGTTTTAGAACCGCGGTCCCTAAGACCGGCCCGTCGATAAATCTATGAAAATGAACGTGGCTTTAATGTCGCAAGAATGCTTTCATGATCTGACCGGCACAGAGGTGGACTCAGTAAATTATATAAATCAAATTAAGTTTCCAAAATTTGACATTAATAACGCTTTAAAATTACAAATACAGATAAGAAGAAAGAAAAGAAAGAACAAGAACCTGAAAGATATCGAAGCGTAGTGAAGCTAATATGAGTAAAAAATCTAGACACGCAGGAGCGTGTCACGCCAAGTTCAAGAGATTGGTATTTACTAGAAGAGACCTGTGGAATACTCCAACATGCTTGATTTAAGAAAAACTTTTTTTAGAAAATAAAAGGTCTTATCTTTTAAAAGCCCTATAGTAACGTTTCCTAAACCTATTTTATTGCACCCTATAATATAGAAACTAAAATAATAACAGATTCTTAGGTTTGCCCAATATATCTAGGTTGTTAAGCGTATAATTTGTAACAACCTTATCACACATCATCAGCTTATGATGTTATCATCAACTAACAGACGTCCACTGCTGGACAAAGGCTTCAGTGAGTTCCACAACGACCGCTCCTGCGTAGAAATATATTCCTTACCGCCAAACATCAATGTTAACAGCATTTATGTGTTCCGGCATGAAGATAAGATAGCCAGTTCCCCATTGCGTTGGGGAATCTTGGTAAGCCCGCTTCCATCTTCAGTATCATCATCACTTCCAATCAGGTGAGATGATGCCAAGGGCTTACCAACTGAGGAAAAAGATAAAGATTTTTGTCCCTAACTCCATCCCTGTCCCCATAACTAACCCCGCAGACACCTATCGACGGAGCTCACGCTAAATTTAAACCCACCGGCGGTTCTCAGAAAAGCGTCAATGTAAGACAAATTAATATTATTATCGGAATAGCTAAGTATATCAGTAGCGACTATGCTGAAAACGCAGTATGTCACCATTGCGACTAAACATATGCTATCCTTTTCATTGCTTATGGGTTAGAAGGAGACAGTTTCATCGTGTCATTGAAATCATCAAGCTTTCTTCAACCTTAAAGTACTGGATGTCTGTGTCGCAAGCATTTGTTTAGATTGCGATCAAAGTATTTTCAGTTTTAGTAGAGTTACAGTCCCCTTACACTCCATACAAGTCGATCGAAAGATTTACCTATCACGCGTGTAGAAACGTAATTAATAAATAAATATCTGGAACAAATCACAGACGGTCATTTGGACCCAAATTAGCATTCTCTGTGATACGGGAACCGCAAACTGATATACATACCGTATATACGTTTAAATGCGTACATACAGATATACAGTAAATACACCCAGACAAAAAGCAAACACACTGCTCATCACAGAAATGTTTGCCCTGGGTGGAAATCTAACCCACGACCCTCAGTCCAGGAGCGCTAACCACTGAGCCACCAAGAAGTAGTAATATATTTATGAAGTAGTATTGTAATAGGCTATTATAACGCAACAGGTTTGTTGGAGTGACCACGGTGTGGTATGGGAATGCCACTTCGCATACAACTCCATCACAACTGGCGACATACCTATATATATCTGAAATATACGTAACTAAAAAAAATTGTAGGAACTGTGTGTTCCCACTCTTCAGAGGAAAAGGGAGGTACCTCCGCCAGGCGAGGTGGTATGCCTGGGGACCGGCCGTGGTCCAACCGTTGATGGTTGGAAGTCGTATATATGTGAAACTGTAAAAAAACTTTGCTATCGCGTTGTAGGTAGTTCGTGGCGGGTACAGTGATGTTGTACATGTAAAATACCTGAAAAATTTCACTTTGCTTTCTACTCATGGCGCTGAACAACTTTTCACAATGAACCCTTTAGTCATTTCGCAAAAAATGTTTGGTCATTTCATAATAATCGACCAGCTGATTCGCCAACTTTATTATGAGCAGTCCAAACAATTCTTTTTGCGAATTGAGTTAGGTTTATGCGAACTGAGTTAGCAAAACAGTACTCGAGTGGCGACCGCGCACTAAAAGACGTAGGCAGAGCTCCTGCTGGCTGAGATAGAAAAGCTTACAACTAATCTAAGAATTAACCATCAGCTGATAGTTTTTTTTTTGTTTATTGGCTGTGGACTCTTGGCGAATTTCGTTTCGTTTCACGAGTAAAGTTAAATTTTTACGCTAAGTACGTTAGATTTTTGCATTATGTACAGGGCGTACAAGAATTTGCCTAATATAATAAATCTATTTAGTTTAATACCTAACATCCCTCCCCCCCCCATGAGGAGGGATCTTCAGAGTAGACGTTAAAAAGCAATCTCCTTAATGGAATTTCAATTTGTACTGGAAAGTTAACTGGAAATCCAACTACGGTGCAATATCTTGTGACGTTAGTACCCAGTTTTGTATAGAGACATCTGTTTGTCTGTTTGTTGATGCTATTCGGGCTTTTTACGTAGAACTTAGAAAATTGTTAAATAATTTTAAGAGATAATTAAAAGAAATTATTGAAGGTTGCGGGAAGCCGCTGGATGCGGGCAGCACAGGACCGGTCGGTGTGGAAATCCTTGGGGGAGGCCTTTGTCCAGCAGTGGACGTCTTTCGGCTGATGATGATTTAAGGAAAGCGTGACAGATGAAGACCGAGAATAAAGTATATGTAACTAGTTAAGAGATAAGTTAACGTGATATTCTTATAAAGAAATCAGGGATAAGACTCTTAAAAGGAATTAGTAGTTAAAATAAAACTACACTGATAAGTCAGCAGCTTTTAAATTAGAAAGATATTTATAAAATTCTGATCAAAAGCCTGACAACAAAGCATGCATGTAGCTGACATGCTACTTTAATACTTGAAAATCTAAAAAACTGAAGCCTGACCCGTTCGAAAAATTTGATAACCTTCTGTGTTTTAATTTATAGCTCACTGGGTTGTATTTACAACAGAAATAAGAGCCGCTGGTTTCCGATAATTAGTGTATTTGAAGCAAGAATAAAGACAAAATCAAAATGACCTTATCAAAAGGTAAAAGAACATAAAACGTAAAACAAAGTATCAAGAAAGGCACATTTCATATAAAAAAGGTGCAATCTCTCTCTTATCATGTGGCACAATTTAACCGTCCTATCCACAGGTATAGGCGGCGGTTGCCTGTGCTATTCTGCACAATCTTTGTGAATCTAATGTCAAAAACACACATCAAAAATTCCCTCAACTCAACACAAAAACAATAAAGCAACTCCATTAAAAATTCAAGAGGCGCAAGGAGAACAGAACTAGTCTTTAATATCGGTACATAGCACCAAGTGGGGGGTTAAAAAGAAAAATCTATACGCGGCGCCGGTGGGGGCCCGCCTGACCCCCCCGATCTATCCTCGGGTAGCGAGGTAGTAGATCTTGCGACGTTTTTCCGACATCTTATAGAGTTTAGTGGAGTCCTGTGAGGTATACGTACATAGATAAAGTATAGAGTACTAGTGTGGGTGTGATTCAAGATTTTGTTCGAGGAAAGAGGTGTTGAGGGCAGTACATGGATTGAAATGTGAATGTGACTGAATGTTGAACTGAACAGAGTAGAATACACGACTGTATCAAAAACTACTTATGAAATATCATTCTCTAGTCTAGAAAGCTTATTTATGGAAATTGCAGATAAACTTGCTGACGTGACGTGTATTAAAATCTGAGTGTGGACATTTTGAATAAAGTTAATTGCTTTTACAAAAAAATTTAATTACCTGCTTGCTGTGTTAGTTTTATTAAGAACAAATAAAAAACGTCGAAAATATCACAATATTTGTTAGGTAGGTGTTCAGTTTTTAATTTATTTACATTCAAATCTTGTTCAGTTTAGCAACGACTATATACAATATGAAATTATGACGTTTTGGCCCACTGTTCAAAATTTTTAAAACAAAAATTTTGTTTTAGATTTGACAAAAAGTTTTTGACTAACAGTCATCCAGTCACTACTCAGTACTCTAATGGTGAACCCTATGTATTTCTTAACAATATAGAAATTTACATTTTGATAGGAGAAGTGTTTAAAAGTATATCTGAATAAAGAATTTGACCTAAGATAAGATAATCTTACATGTCAGAAATAAAGTTTAAAAAAAATAAATAATAGAACATTAGGGCGACGACAAGACAATGTTGTAATCACAAAACATAATAAATAATGACTTTATAACATTTAAGAAGTTTTTTATTTATATACAGGGTGTAACAGAAAGGTGTGATAATACTTCAAGGTTGGCTTTTACCCATCAAACTGAACAACTTTTGTTCTACAACTTTGTTCAAATCGCAATTTTTTTTTTGGACTTTTCATACAAATCGATCAGTTGGCGAACCATATGAAACTTCCGAAAATTTCTTTGCGATTTCAACAAAGTTATAGAACAAAAGTTGTTCAGTTTGATGGGTAAAAGCCAACCTTGAAGTATTATCACAACTTTCTGTTACATCCTGTATAGATATCACCAAGAGCTCACAGAACTATATCTTCGCAACATAAGAGACCAGGCAAGAGACTCGTGTCCCAACAGTGGAGATTATATTGAAAATCCATGTAAAGAGAGCATGAAGTGAACGCTCGCTGACGTAAACGCTCTTTATATAGACAGCGAACGTAACCCGTGAACGGAGAGCACACCCATTTACGAGAAAAAACCCGCGGAAAATTCTACGTGACGTAACTAAAAAGCAATAGCCAATGGCGGATCGAACCTTCGGCTTTCCAGCGCCCAACGTAACAAGACCTCCACCTCCCCCTCCAGATGAACCCGATACTAAAGAACGAACGGAAAATGTGCAGTAAACTAGAGGTCACTTCAAAATTGGAACGCAATATCGAGACGGTACAACGACCTCTGATTGGCTGATCGGTTCTGCGCGATTGGACCGCACAGCGCACACTCGAACCGATACGTATTTAACACGTTCGACGTTTGAATATCGCGCCAGTGTGCGTGTGTGCTGAAACCGCCTTCCAATCGATAGGTATTTTACGGTACCACAGTTGGAGTATTGATGGCGAGTAGGTATTGACACAGCAAGTAACGCCCAGTGATCGGTCAATCGGAAAGCATCTACAGAAACATATAGTCGGTTTAAAATCAGAACGCTTTAAATAACGAGAATGTTTCATCGAAGCCATATTTCAAATTTAAAAAGTTGAATGCTCAATCACCGCGAATTCCAGCCAGTATTTTTAGAGGAATAAGTAATTAAAAGCACAGCGT
This sequence comes from Coleophora deauratella, assembly GCA_958295455.1. Lineage (NCBI taxonomy): Eukaryota > Metazoa > Arthropoda > Insecta > Lepidoptera > Coleophoridae > Coleophora > Coleophora deauratella. Next base: position 1,338,131 of record OY282409.1, on the reverse strand, counting down.
TCCAGACCATCGCTCTGATAAGTTGCTGAAAAAAAAACTGTCTGATTCAAGCGAACAGTCTCATCAGTAGCACTGGCTATTAATAAAAAAAAGTGCAATCCCAGTTCACTGTTCGTTCACTAGCGACTAATATTTAACGAACTCCAGATAACGCAAATATATGCGCTTTTCCGTGTACTTATTTAAAATGGAAAAATATTTTTCCTACGTTCGCGGGTATGGCTTCCGTGCATACAGTCGTAACTGTGTTTTGTGACGCGACTTTTTTCATCGTATTCGTATTCATAATGGTTGGGAAAGTTGGTGATAAGCTCAAAAGAGTCCAGTACTGGACTTGAACCAGAAATATTTCTTCAATCTTCTTTAAGTTTATAGGAATGACTGAATTTTTTTGTAGCAATGTTTACCAGAAATGTTTGTATTCAAGGGCACGATTACTTCTATAAAGTTGCATTAGTGTTTTTTTTTAAACTGAGATTTCTACTCATTGAAATGATCAACATTCATCAAGGAACCCGTGATCAATTCGCAAAAACACTTTGACTCTTCTAACAATTCAATCACCTCTTTGGTCAACATAGCAAGAGGAAGCCAAAGGTTTTTACGTGAATTGACGAATGAGTTCCTTGGGAAAAAAATCAGTTTTAAATAGTTTTAGCTAATTTTGTTAGACCTTGTATATAAGACGTATGATACTGCATAGATTCTCAACAAGGAAGACAAAGGCGACCGCTGCAAAACACAATGTCAAAAATATCCTTGTTGGTACAACGTTACATATTTAGATAGAACAAAGGAATACTCAGTAGCATATCTATGATCGGGCGGCAGCTAGATATCCGCCGTTTGGTTGGTCGAGGCATCACAGAAAGCTAGAGGTACACTAAATGCAAATTAAATTTATTACAATACAATACAATACAATACAATAATTTATTCATAAAATCATTACCATCATCTTTGATAACATGGCTCTGACATGGCTTAACGATCGCCATCTATCTGATCATAGTAACCAGGACCAACTACCTAACGCGATTTGCAAAGTACGGAAACGGTCGAGATTAAACCTCCCAACAGTCAAACACATCCAGGTTACGACCGTATCTCTAGTCAGTTAACTTGCGTGATCGACGTGGCCACGCAAGCCACACTGAGCCACGACCGCTTCATCGTCTGGTACAGTCAGTTACAGAAATAAATAATTAAAAAATGTGATAAAAGAATAAGATTATTGAATGCTGACCAGGGGTCCAGAAAATGTATATAGGGTCCTTATGAAATACCTGAAAAATTTTTAACCACGGCTTCTACTTTTGAATTTGAATTTTCACCAAGGAATCTATACTCAATTCGTAAAAAGTTTGTATTCCTAGTACTAATTGATCAACTGAACCGCGAATTTTGTATGGGAAGTCAATTTTTTTTTTTTTTTTCAAAAAGAGTACAGGTTACTTGGGGAAAGTTGTTCAGTTTCATGAGCAGAAGCCACTGAAAAAACATCAGGTATTTTAGAAGGAACCTATAATACTAGAAGAACTAGAAGTTGTTCCTAGTGTATCCGCAGTATGGGCAAATATCCTAGGTTCCGTGTATGACGTTCGGGTGCAGTCGGAATATGGTCGATATACGGCACGTCGCTTCCACTCGATGCCTGTGAAACATCGCCACAGATAGTGATGTGCTTGACATCATATCGATATCGATTTTTTCACTAACGTAACGATCAATATAAGAGCAGATACCAAATATAGTTTTGTGCGAGAGATGATATCGAAATTGGTTTTGATACTATCGACAGAATAGAAATAGTATATGTATATGTGTATGTATATCAGTCTCTGGTTCCCAAGATACAGGGAATCCTACTTTGGGGCTAGATAACCGTGTGTGATTTGTCCCGGATATTATTATACAACATGGTCATTTCAGTACAGCTGTTAATGACGTAAAATTTGGCATTAACGCAATCTTTCGATATTGTGGAACCTATCACTAAATCAAAAACTACTGCATGGCACGTCGCTTTGATGTAGGTAAACATCGTTATAAATAGTATTGTACTGAAAAGAATATTGTTATAGATAACTCAACATCTATATCGGCAAAGTTGTGACAATATTGTATACGGTTAGTTGCTTCTACACGATGCCTGTCATTTCGCCACGATATTATGGTGCTGGAGACTATATCGATAGATTCAACAACAATATTAGTAGAGACAGGATATTTAAAGAAGATGCCTAAAAACAATTACAATATCGATAAAATATTCAATGCCCCCATCACTATGCCGCTCACGATATTATAATATTTACATTATAGTGATGTGCACTGAAAAATCCCAAGCAGATGGCACTCGGTCGGCAGCATTCCCACAAATACAGCGTCTCTTCACGTTTCCCGCTGAAATCGAGGATTAAATTTAATGAATAAGTCGTGAATTTGTCATATTCGGCGAATGAGCGCTTGCAAATTAGTTGCAGTATTATTTGTAACTGAAAGATAGTCGACATTTTTGCACTAGATAATAAATTTGGAGCCTTAACTAGTGGAACAGCACTCGAGTAAGATCGTCACAGTAAAATTATAATATTATTAGTGTCGCTAATATTCTACATTAGAGGCCACGAATGTGTTAACTCAAATCAAAGTATTTAAGTAATAAATACTTATTAAGTAACAGCATGCTATACCTACTACTCTGCATAGTATTGAAAACATTAGAAAAGAAAAGAAAATCAACGAAAAAAGATTCTTCCAGTGCCTCTTGATTTGATAACACTAGAATTTCTTCAAAATAAATGTGCAAAATAGTGAGTATATTTTTAGTAGATTTCATTCTGCATGTAAATGCAACGTATTGTATCTGAGAAGGAATCTTTTGAACTGATTACTTGGGCAAATTCATTATAATCATATCAACTAAAAGCCATCCACTGCTAAAGAAAGATCCCCCAAAGATTTATAGAAATCTATAGAGATTTCCACTTAGAGCCACATTCATTCAACGGGTTCCTGCTAGCCACATCATAAATGGGGTCATCCAACACTATGTCTTCCTTCCCGTTGTTGAGAACTTATCTTTCCCATCAACTATAATCATCTATTAATCGATCCAATTTTACTTTCAGGTAATTTACTTTCTCAGAAATTTTACTCATTTTCTTCTCACATTTCGAGTAACAACGGTAGCGGACGCCTCAGCGCGTACGAAACTCGTAAATACACTCATTTTTATGAACACAGTAAGGAACGAAGCAAGCCCGAGTTTACGTAGTGGGCTGCAGTTTGATTTTATTTAAAATCACCCCGTATAAGTTACAGTTAATGCAACGGGGGGTGGTTATTGAAAAATGTATAAAATGCCCGCTGAATTTGTATGAGAACAGAAGTTACGGTAGTGAACTTTCAAAACAGTTTAAGTTGGAAAATATTGGTTGTGTTGGACGCTGATTTGGTTTCTTTAAAATTTTTGTAAGCAATACTGCTGTTTTAGAAGACTTGAAGCCAGAAATTACTGTAAGTGACACTTACTAAGTGTCTTATTATGTGAACAATGAAATACAGTATTCATTTTTGAAGTTTCTAAAGTAAAAGCCTGTGGAAGTCATCAAAATTTTGGTGACATACCATATGAACTTGCAAAAACTTCTGTACAACAAGCTTAGAACAGTACTAAATCAAAGTACACATACAAGTAAGTTTAATTATGTACGTTCTCCAACTGAAATGATATCGAGGGTTCACGGGCGACTTGTATTAAGCGACATTTTTGGAAACACAGGTAACCTCTACTCTAAAAATTGATTTCTTACAAAATGCCTCACAAAAAATAACTTCTGAATAATATTTAAAATATTAAGAATATCGAGAATCTATATAATACTAAGAAGTTAAGTTTTAATGATAATTTTTCTAAGAAATATTTTTTTAAATGAGTCTCTTGAACATTTCTAAAAATGTCGCTTAATACAAGTCGCCCGTGAACCCTCGATATATCAATATTGCTCTAAAACTGAAAAAAAAGGACTGAAAAAAAATGACACGTAAAACGAGTTACTTGCCTGTAAAGAAAATCTCATACCTTCCGCTGACTTTAAATAACTTTTGACACCTCACAAAGGGCAAAGGGATGTACTAAATAACCCTTTTGGTAACGCGAACTTTCCCAGAATACGTTGCATTTTAACAAGTTTAAAATACTTTATGCAAAGACATTACGTCGCAAGGAGGTCTCTATACTAAGTATAGCATGGAGGTGGCATGAAAAAATATTGTATTGTAAATCCTATTATTCAGAAAAGAGTTCGCAATGAAATTGTATAGTGGAGGCGAATTACCTATTAATTCATTGGTTCGCTGTTCTTCTTTAAGTTTCATTATAGATTTAGTCAATAATTTATAATTTTCATTCATCAAGAGGCGTTTGTTTTGGCGACTCCTAAATAACTGTAACCTTATACATAATAAGTCAAGTCAAAGTGTTTTCATTCATTCATTCATTCATTCAAGACTTCGTCCATGCAGAAGTCAGATGTCAACAATCCGTCAAATTCTTGGAAATTCAATTTATCCTACAATTTTTTGTAAATTTTATTCTCACGAAATACTCTTATTTGCTTACTTAGAGTTCGATATATTTTTGCCTTTCTTAAGCCTTCTTCTTCATCCTCTATAGAAACGGTTCCAATTTTAAACTATTTTGGTTTTGGCTATTCTTTATTTGTCAGTATAAGTCACATATACATATACTTATACATACTACACACACATATACACACATACTTTACATATACTTTAGAATGAAAAAACCATCTCGACTGATACTCGTAATCCGAAATATGTGTACTAGAAGATAGTATGATGATGTTTCAAGCTCAGAGATCACAATGAAATAACATTTCAGACAAAGCAGTTTTAGGTTAGCCTATGATACTCAGTCCACAAAGACCAAAAACTATTGCTATCTTCTTGGTTCAAGCGAAATTTCATTTGATGTAAAATACCGCCAGGCGGCAGCCAATAGCGTCGGCCAATTTGAATATAGAACACGCTTTCTGAATTCATAACGGACGTACGAAACTTAAATGTTCCGTTTCGTTCAAATTTCGAATTTTTGAACGGGTTTAGTATCTGAGCAGAACAGATGTGGTTCTGGCGGGAAGTTCCAGAGTTTTATATCAAAACGGTCGTGTGTGAATACTGTAATAGAAAATGTGATTCGCATTGAAATATGGCTCCCGAAGCCTTCTACTGTAGCGTGAAAGAGAGGCAGCGTGCAGAAATGATAGTTGGAAAATATATGAGAAAAGCTGGAAGCACATCATGTTACAAATGGGACTGGATTTTCTTACCCTTTCGTTTTAATTCCTTATTATTGAAAAAAAAAGGTTTTCTTCACTGGTCTTCGTCTGGATATTCAAAAAGTTTAAACATTTCTAAGTGTAAAACAATGAAGTTAAGAATGTGCTTTCAAAAATAAATAAGTATCTACTTATCTCTTTCATTCCAACACAAAATAACTTAAAGGAAATTCAATAACCTTAACAATGAGGCGAACTTTCATTAACTCCCCACTTGCGCGAAATCCTGGTCACGGCACCAATTTCAGACCGGCGCCAATCTAACTGAAACTAATAAATGCAACGTAGAATAGATTGCACCAATACCGAGCACCTGGCTAGTGCAGTTCTTGTCACCCCGGGGGCTACCCCCTCCTCCCCCCCTTTAGTGGTAGGAGGCGGGCGAGAGCGAACGTGTGAAGCGATTTTTTAAATATATTTTATGTTGGACGAAACGTTTAGATAGGTTCGAGATTGGAGTTTGCTTTTAAATATAAGTGTATGTATGTATAATAGTTTAAGATTTCTGTATAAAGAATTTTTCTGCCATTGTGTTTAGAAATCGACAAAAATAACGCAATCTAAGAAAGAAATTCTTAATCCTTTTTTTATGGATATACGACTTACCAAAAAACTAAGAAAATAAAGAAACCGTATCTTCTATTTGTGTTTGAGGTAAAAAATACCATTAAAATAGTAAATAGATTTGCGACATACAAAAAAAAATTCTTCTGCTGCAAAATACCTTCTTTGCAATCCAATGTCTTTACTGTAATAAATAAATTAAACTTTCTGTTTTCTGTTTTGCTTCCGGAACCTTTAATAGATAATTTGGAATTTTCATCAAGTTTTGTATGATAGATATTCTTACAGTTGGATATAAGATTTTTTGAAATCAGACAAAACCTAGAGTAACGAAATGCCGAAGTTTCTTAAGATAATAACGGATATAAAAGTAGGTCTTACATGACCTACTATCGAAGAGTAACTGAATTTATTACAATTTTGTAGCTCTATATAAGATGTTAAAAATACATCCTGTGAGCTGTTACGTGAAATTTTACGTCTTTTCTATTTTTAATTTGAAATTGTATCGAACGAGCAGAATTGGGCAGTTGAGGATACCTGCGAATATTGTCATCAATAAGATCGAAAATTATATTTTATCATTGATTTTCTTTCATTTTTGATTCCATGGTCAAAAATTCAGAACCATAAATAGAATCGATTGTTTATTTTCTGGCATACCAATACAACCAATATATCAACGTACAAAAACTATTCCATTCCCCACTATAACAAAGTTGAGCAAAAACCCTGGAGCCCAGAGACCAACAGCTGACGGTAGCAGGATCATAAGGCATTTTTCCGAACACACGTACGGCCACCCATCCCATTCCAGACCGCGCCCAGCGTTCACCCCCTAGTGATCTGCGCCCGATTGCGCAGAGTAAGGTAGGGGGGATCGTTGACAGAGGAAACTTTGAATGATTTAATTTAAGTTAATGTGACCTGGTGGGAAGTTACGATGTAAACGATAATTAAAGCTATTACTACAATAAGTAAACCTAAAAATAAATAAATAAAATTATGTTTATTTTCCAGAACACATCAATACATTAAACTACTAATTCAGAAGTTATGTTTACAGAATATAAGATGTGTTGGACTGCATAAGCTAGACTTGGAAAAGTCTGTATACAGGTCACCAGGCCTCCACCCCACAAGAAAGTACAAGCTATTTTTCTAAACAATTTCTTACTTAATAGAGAAACAAACATTTATTGTATGGAAATCGTGTGTGTGTGTGTGTGTGTGTGCGCACGTTTGTAAAGAATTTTCATGTTAATTAGATTTTAACAAATTTTCTGTATCTTCGTAGTCTGTTTACATTTAAACATACATAAAAAATAATTTCTACCACTAAAGCCCTTGTCGTTTCCATTTTTATTTATTTCTGTCTTCAATAGTCTATCTTAAAAAAAGCGTCGGTGGCGGGACTCCATCCTCCTAACCAGATGTCGTCCGTTAAAATCCTGGCCAGTGCACGAATGAATTTTTCGAAATTTGCATGTGCATTTTCATACCGACTGTTTTAACGGTGAAGAAAAACCTGCACATCTGATTCCGAGATGTATATAATGGTCGCGTTGTACACGTCCGTACGTGTAAATCTAAATGCCCTACACGTGACCGCGGGTGATGCTAAATGCAATACTAGGCAACCGCCGTCTATACCTTGTGGATAGGATGGTTAAATGTGCCACACGATAAAAAGATGAAGAAGATCTTCAATAGTTTCCACTGTGCGTTGTTAATCAATCAGTCAAATCAGGATACTGTTTGGATTACAGACTATGAATTTCATACTTACAATATTCACATCTAGCGCGATATATTATAAACAAAAATATGTATCACTCTCTGGCCTCCCCTACTCTATACCGCTCTTTGCTTCTTCGCCTCGCCGATAGCCACCGATGTGTGCGGCTTCGGAACGCTGAAAGACGCCTGTGACGTCGGGGCCTTCCTGAAAATGTATGCTACCCCCCAACCCCCAGGCTCGCTCCACACGACGCGATACCAAAAACACACACCGAGAAAAAACCGGCGCACTCACCTATCGACACAGAACCTCCCCAGTGTGCGCCGACTCTCTGAAAGATTACTCTATGTAGTCGTAATACATATTCCGCTAAGATTCTATGTGTGTGTGCCTTCGATTTTGAGTAAGTGTGAGTGTAACGCGCTCCTGTTTCGTATTTTTCGTAAAGCGTGCACTAGTGTGTGTGTTTTATTGACATTTTTATACATGAATTTTATGTTGACGATTTAGATGTTTTGTGTATGTATATGATGATGGGTGTGTGTGTGTGTTTGCGGTCGTTCCGATGTTCACGGAATACTGAATGGGTGTAATTAATTCGTTTCAGATGGTGTTCAGTTGTAGGGTTTGGTTTTCAGCGTATATTTGTGAGGTGTCGCGGTTTCAGGCAGTATTTCTGAGAAAGTTTAAAGTATGTTTTTCGGTATAACCTAGCACCATTTAAGAACCTGAACGAAACGTAACAATTTTGTAACATATGGAAAAATTGGTAGGTAGGTAATTCTGTATGATGGTTATATTAATGTTCTTTATATTAATGTAATGTAATGTAATGTAACTTTGTATTAATGTTCACATACAATTTCAAAACTCAGAAGCACATGTTATGTACTTTCTGTTTACCTTAAGTACTAGAGGGTAAATATTTTGAAGTGTAAATTATATGTAAGTTACCTAGTTAATTGTTTTCGCCTGCAGCCAAACCTACTTGATAGAATATTTAAGTGCATAATGTCGTAAGGTCGACTTGAATCCCATTCCCATTTCAAGGATTGAAATGGTAATTTTTATTCAAATTTGTGAGATGAATTGAAATTACCTGTCAAGTAGTGACATTAATTACATATGGTCCGTCATCATCAGACAAAAGATGTCCACTGCTGGACAAAGGCCCAAGGATTTCCACGCCAACCGGTCTTGCATTCAGGGGCCGCTTCCAGGGGCTTCTTTAGGTTAAGCTTAAGGCCAGAAAATATCAAGCTGTGTTTTTTTTTCTAGGTAAATTAACTCTTTATTGGAAATTGCTCGCAGAAAAAGCATGAAGAAATCAGATTTAGAATTTAGTACTACAGAAGAAAAAAATACATACCTACGTCTATTTTATACATTTTTCTGAGAACTTCATTAGAGTGCACCATTTAGGGTTATGTATATAAAAAACCTATCTAGTTCAGTTGGTTCATTCCAAATTTGCATAATTCGAGCCGCCATACATGCACACAAGCGCCGGGTTAAAATTTTCAGCTGAAATTTTAACGCTGGCCACCCCACCCCTCATTGGAATGAATTTTCGTTTAAATATTTTAAAGTTGAAGTGGGCGAATAGATTTTTGGAATGGTATCATTAATGACGGATGCGAAGATACATGGTGTGACCAGGAATTGATCGTGGGAATTAAGTGATACCGGACAAAATATTATGTTTTCAGTTTCTAATAAAAAAAACTAAAATGATAGAATATAAACTGGAGTCTGTTTTCACGAAATAACAACTTTCCCATTAAACATTTTAATTCACAAACAAATTCCTTTATTATTATTTATTATCAAATATAAAGACACATCAGAATTGTTCCTATTGATGTTTGGCGACAAGATTTATATAGATAAATCCAACATGTCTTTAGCGAATTCATTATTTAATGATTTTGTCTTTACTTTGGGGCCATATGACGACCGTGTATAATTTGGCCCCGTATATTATATATATAATTACTATTATTAATTGACTATTAACCTAACTGTTTATAAGTACAAAAGCTTATTTTAACATATTTAAAAATATACTGCAAAATCTAATAAAGGGTCGTCCATTAATCACGTGATGTTTTTAGCAACTTTTTAGACCAACAACAACAGTCCGACGTTTGGAAATTACTCTAGAAATCGCGCGTTCAATGAAAAAATAAATACGTTCAATGAAAAAGTAAACCCTCCATCCCCCTTGTGATATTTCGTGATTTTGAACCTCACGTGATAAATTGACGACCCCTATGATTATTCTGAATATTGGATTTAACAGCTATCATTCTCACCATGTATGTACGTACATGTATGTACAGGGTTATTTTCAGACCCCCACCAAAACTTCACAGTGGCTTCTACTCATGAAACTGAGCAACTTTCCCCATATAACCAATGGTCAATTCGCAAAAAAATGGGGCATCTCCATACAAAATAGGCCGATCACGTGATCAAATTAGTATGAAAGGACCAACAAATTTTTTGCGAGTTGGCCATTGGTTACTTGGGGAAAGTTGCTCAGTTTTGTGAGTAAAAGCCACTGTTCAGTTTTGGTGGGGTGTCCAAAAATAAACCTGTAGTTACAAATGCGATCAGATATATTGTAGTTAACCTATTCCAGAAGTAAACTAAGGAACTACCGCTAGTGTTGCCATAAACCGGGATCTATAGCGTTATAAAATAAAACTAACAAACCCCCTGAGGATTTGTTCCGACTCAGCGCCATCTTGTTTTTATTTTGTACAGCATCCTCACTATCCGAGCTTATACTTTTATTTTTATACTTGAATCTTTTTATATTTTATTTTATAGCAGTTGCACTCTTTATAGTATCGGTTTTATAACTTTGGAATCTCCTTGCAAATTTGTAGTGAACGTTAAATAATAAATGTTAGATATAGGAAAGGTAAGAGAAACCTTGTCAGATCTTGCATAATCAGGTCCTACGTCTAGGATAATTATTTTACTTATAATACTGTTTCAAATTAAGGAACTACCGTATAATTTTGGTCTATAAAAATCCTATCGTCCCCACTGCAGGGGCACGGGTCTCTTCCCATACCTCGGGAAGGTTAGGCCATATTCCACATACGGGGGCCAGGTCCGGATTAAAATACCTGAAAAAAAAACAGTGGCTTCTACTCATGAAACTGAACTTTCCCCAAGGAACCTATAGGCAATTCGCAAAAAAAAATTACATCCCATACAAAATTAGCGGATCAGTTGATCAGGATTCCAAAAATTTTTTTTGCGAATTGAGTATAGGTTTCTTGGGGAAAGTTGCTCAGTTTCATAAGTAGAAGCCGTGGTGAATTTTGTTTTCAGGTTATTCATAAGGAACCTATATAGCAGCGGTTCCCAAATGGTGGTCCGCGGAACTCTAGGGTTCCGTGGGAGGGTTGCATGGGTTCCGAGAGTTAGGCCTTATTGCCAGTTCAGTATAATTCGGTACCGATCTGTGCAACACATAGTGCATTCCTACTCTTTCACGCATTCGGTACAAACATAGCGCGCACAATAATTTCAATCATTAAATAAGTTTTGGATGGGACTTAAAGATGAATATTCCTTTAAGCGAGGTAGGGTTCTACAGCAAAAAAAAAAAGGGAACCGCTGCTATATAGTATTAGTATTATAGTAGTTCAAGTGAACTCTCATGTACCTATCTCGAACCCATCAACGCTATGTCTAATTAATATACAGACATCAATAAAAAACAATTTTGTTCTCATACATTTACCAAACAAACATCCATTAGCCATTGCAATCACTCTTAAAGCTTAAGCTTAAAGTTGAAAATACAATTCTTGGACTGCAAATAACAAAGTGTTTGTATGTTAATGTATTGTCATCAACCAGAGACATGAATATTAATAATGTCACGGACCATTCATCGTTTGCTGTTGTGACAAGAAATTGTGCATAGAAAAGGCGTGCTGTATATAGAAACTGTGTACACCCTGTGTGTAATTGTGCATAGTGAGTACCAATCGTAGATGATCTTTTCTTATTTGAAGCGGACCAGACGCTGTGAATAATATTGTCAATATTTTTACATTAATATCCATACTGTCAATACTTGAAAATATCTACGTATTTTCATTATTATAATACGACATTCAAACCTTCAAGAAAAGAGCGTACTCCCATATTAAAGGCCGGCAACGCACTTGTGACTCCTCTGGTGTTGCGGGTGTCTATGGGCGGCGGTAATCGCTTACCATCAGGTGATCCGTCTGCTCGTTTGCCACCTCTGCCATAAAAAAAAAATATTGATAGTGTCTGGTCCGCTTATGAATCCCATTTAGACAAGAGTAGTATATGAATTAAAAGGCTAAGTATTTTTTTTTTCAATACAACACAGACATGAAATTATCTTTATTTGATAACTTGCTAAGAAGGTAAAGCTCAGCTAAATAAAACTAATAAATACCTAAACAAATTTCAAAAAATTAAAACCCGACTGCTTAAAAGTTTTTATTGATCAAATTCAAGATGAATCTTATGACCCGCATTTCAAACATTCAATTAAATTGTTCTTCTTATAAACATTTAAGAAAAAACTGTGATTAGGTACTATTGCAGCGTTTTTGGTGACTTTTCTGCGTAACACCATAATTATTCATAATCCAAATCATAATCATAAATTATCATAAACCAAAACTAGCTAACACGCTTCAAGCATTAAATCCATCAAAAAGTTCCACTTTAATCTTTCCAGTACTTTATGACAAAATCGCGCACATACTAACTTACGACACATACAAACTTACACAGTTGCATGCATTTTTTTACAAAAAAAATAAAAAAATAAAAGATATATTTTGAACTTACTAACTATGATTTTTATGCTTTAGTCGTTGAATAAAAACACTTATTTATAGGCTTTCCCATACAAAATTATTTCATACTTAATTTTCGAAACCTGAATTAAAATGGATGTCCCCTTTTATCATACATCTTAGAGTTTTAATAATCTAACCTTTTTTTTTTATTAATCCGACTGTATTAAAATGTATCCTATCTCACTCTCGGGATCCAGATAATTCTTATGACACCTCTCAAGCTAAAATCCTTCAAGCCGTTTAGGCTACAGAGCGTGCCAAAGAAATATACATACATACACTCGAAGAAAATTACCCTCTTTCTGACGCAGTCGGGTAAAAATGGGACGGCTCTTGCTCACAGAAAGCACACATCACATAAGAAGTACCTTAATCCAAATTCTATGAAACACGTCTTCTCAAACTCATTTTAGAGTAAATAACAAAACCCTTGACACACACGCAAAACATGTCCTCGCATATAAAAAAATCAATAACGTATATTTTTCCTTTAATACCGTGTAGCCGCCGTTACTTCATTATGTCAGATAAGTGGGTCACGCCTTCCCCCACTCCGCCCCCCATACGTAGGGGGAGGGGAGCATACATCTCGATCTCCGTTAGATGTGATAATTGAGAAATTCCTTACCCTTTTTAAGTGCTGAGGGCTGTCGGGATATAGGACGAATTTGATGATTATTAAAAAGTTGGAATATGGTCGTGTTGAAGGGATGGAATCGTGTTAAAAAATGTTAGCCTCAATACTCTATTATTTATTTATTATATTCACAAGATTTTAGATAGGTGTTTAAAAAATAAGTACAGCATGGTCGCTGTTTCGTTACAGGTAAGCTTTTACTTATACCGCGCTTGAAATTTTAAGGGGTTACTCAGAAACAAGTATGTATATATGTAGAATACAGGAAAAATAATGAAAAAAACCGATCTACAATTTTTTCAGTTTCCCATACAAATTCTTGATTCACTATTCAGATTTGTATACAGGATACAGAGTGAAATTTAGTTTTCTTCGATTATATAGGGTCTTTGGGGAAACTCTTATGAGTAGCATCTACAGTTGAGCTTGACGGCGTACAAAGTTACCACCCCTTATTTGTTTATGATTTTAATTAATTTAATCAAATGCAAAATATTAATCAAATAATTTAATTTTAAAACTTAAACGCAAACTCCCAAACTGAAAATGTAGAAAAAATTTAATGAAATTTAAAATGAATAATTAAAAAAAATTTATATTTTTATTCACCACACATCAACTAAAAATAATATAATAAAAAAATTGTTGGGACATTAAAGTTCCCGAGTGGCGACCGCACACCGGAAGACGTAATGCGGGCAGGCCTCCCACTCGGTGGACCGATGACCTGGTGAAGGTTGCGGGAAGCCGCTGGATGCGGGCAGCGCTGGACCGGTTGGCGTGGAAACTCTTGGGGGAGGCCTTTGTCCAGCAGTGGACTTCTTTTGACTGATGATGATGAATTTTTTTTTGATTTCCGGGACATTCTTTTTAGGTTCTCTCTGAAGATCAAAATTAGGGTTTTCATACATGAAACATTTTTTTTCCAACGTATAACTACTTCGATATTTATTTTACACTTTTCATTTGGTCCTATTTATTGGCGTATGCCACAAAAATGTCTCGGCTATACATAAAAGACATCAATCATCACTAGTCATCATCACTAATCACTAATCACTAATATTATAAATGCGAAAGTATGGATGTTTGTTTGTTTGTTTATTTGTTTGTTTGTTCGTTTGTTCCGCTTTCACGCCGAAACTACTGAACGGATTTGGATGAAATTTGGTAGGTAAATAGATGAAGCACTCGGCTAACACATAGGATACTTTTTATCCTGGAAAACTAAAAGGTTCCCGTAGGAATGCTTAAAAACTCAAATTTTCCACTTCGTCACTAGATGGTTGCCACCTAAAATTCTATACACTTAAATTCAAATTCAAATTCAGACATTTATTCGACACACACTCAACATAAAAAACTACATTTTTTTTATTAAAAAAAATTAATAACATAAAAAATTTTTTTTTTACCGGTGAAGAAAAACATCGTGAGAAACCTGCACATCTGATTGCTAGATAAGTACAAAGAATACGTTGCACACGTCCGTAGGCCGTAGGTGTAAATCTAAATGTCCTACACGTGACCGCGGGTGATGCTAAGTGCAACACCAGGCAACCGCCGTCTATACCTTGTGATAAGCACGGTTAGCTTATACCACATTATTTTTTCTTAAATACAAGAGTTTTTTCCTCCTGAGTACTATGCACTATTTCTTTTTTCTTTTAATTCAAGCTATAAGGTACAGTTTTTCTAAGTCTTAAGCGCCTGAGGGTTGATTTTAGCTTTCTGTATTCCGTATATAAAATACTCACGTCCTCTGTCTGACTGAAGTACCATCGAGCCTACTGCGAGCCACTCGGCTACCTTCACGTGTTAGTTACCGACAGACATGAGGATTTTTATGTATACATTGTGTTTTTGTATGGCGCATGCTTTACTATAACGTATATTTATTGTTTTAGTCCTAATAATCATAATCATTCGTCATTACAGGTACATAATTGACCACGCTAAATACGTTAAAAACAACCGACTTCAATCGCAACAACTCCAATTTTGCTATGTTTTTGTTGATTTTCTCAAAAACCAATGAATCGATTTCGATAAAATTTATATGGGACCACCTGTGAAGTATACCTACCCTTTTAAACAAAAAAAGAATTTTCCAAATCGGTTCAGGCGTCTTCGAGTAATCGGTGAACATACATAAAAAATAAAAAAAAGATTCCAACGAATTGAGAACCTCCTCCTTTTTTTGAAGTCGGTTAAAAATAGGTGACATGATTAGGAAATAGGTAACACTATGATGTGCTACAGTAACATAATAATACACTTAAGAATTTTATAAACAAGCACCTTATTTTATTATAGTTTGACCTCCTTGGCAGAGTAGTTCTTCCACTCGCTTCGAATCAGGAGGTCGTGGGTTCAATTTCTGGTATCCAACGGTGTGACACTTGGTTCCCTTAAGTGGTATGGTCATTTTCTGACTTCGCCCGGCTAGTCTGATTCCTATCTAAATCCTGCTGCCAAACATCAGCTTTTCGGCATAGAGATAAGATAGCCAGTTCCCCATTACATCGAAGAATATTGATGAGACTTCATTTCAGCTTCAACATCATCATCGCTTACCATCAGGTGAGAGGATATAGAGGACTTACCAGCTGTGGATACAAAAATATATCAGTTAAAAAATAAAATGCTTGATTTTTATTTCACACCTCATGTTTGTAAAGGGACTTTGTATCTGCATACGTTTTGAATATGGTCATGATTTTCATGTAACCTACTGCATAGTTTTTTTAATAATGTAGAAATCTTGAAACATCAATACTTTTTTTGCCTAAACTCGACAGAAGAAGGTTGCGGGAGGAGGAATATAATAGATATACATAAGTCACCAAATATCTACGATACTTCGTTGATGTCTTTTATATGGCTGAGAAATTTCACTTGTTATATGCTAATAAATACAACACAGTTTTTCTTTTTATTCGTAGTTTAGTTCAAAGGAGGTTATAGCTACTACAACATTACTATCTGTATGAAACGAACATACCTTAAAAAAAAGATTTACGTAAGTAGCCGTTCCCTTCATTCTCGTTCTTCTTCATCCATGTTAGGTACATGGAACGCTGAACGCTGTGTAGCTCTGAGAATTTAAATCCAATAAATCATTAATTTATTATATCTATATATGTATGTATTTAAAAGTATATGTGTATGTATATCAGTCTCTGGTTCCTATAATACAGGGAATACTATGTAGTTTCGGGCCAGGTGACCGTGTGTGATTTGTCCCAGTTATTTATTTTATTTATTTTCCATCAAATATCTTGTTTTTATGTTCATAATAATCACTATCTTTAATAGTCGGTTGTTTTAAAAAAAAAAAAACATCTCCAATGGTCTGATCATATAGTCCGCAGGCTCCTAGCCTTAGTAATAGACGCCTTGAATTGATAGCTAAAAGCCTAGATCCCGTGGAAGACCCAGGAAGCGCTAGACAGGAAACACTTTTGAACTAAAATTTCATACATAATCAAAATCATTAACTGACGGTTTAAAACAAACAATTGACGCACATCTCACTAATATTATAAATGTGGAAGTATGGATGTTTGTTTTTTTGTTTCTTTGTTCTACTTTCTCGCCGAAACTACTGAACGGATTTGGATGAAATTTGGTAGGTAGATATAAATAAATCATTCGGCTAACACATAGGATATTTTTTATCCCGAAAACGAATCCCAGAGGAACACTTAAAAACTCAAAATTGCCATTTCGTCACTAGATGGCTCCACCCTAAAATTTTTTCTCTCTGGACCCAATTCTGAAGTCCACTCAGACGAAGCTGCGGGCGAAAGCTAGTACTTAACATAATCGAAATCATTAACTGACGGTTTAAAACAAACAATTGACACACATCGCTAATGTAATAACTACATCTAAACAGAATGTGACAGACATACATACAATGGCTGCATGTAACAATGACTAATTGTTACACAATATAATATCTAGCAATACCTTTGTTTCACTACTATATAAAAATTAACCGCGTTGCGAAATTTTGATTTGTATCTTTTTAAATTGCTGGTAGTTTATTGCATAATTTGTATTGAAAGCACTGTTTGTCATGGCTTGGTAGGTAGACCGTCTATGAGGAAACACTGGGATGGAGTATTAATTACTTTAGTTGTATTTTTTATCCGAATTCTTCTTATCGCGTGGCTTAATTTGACTGTACGTGCTATCAGAAAGCAGCGGTTGTCTGATATTTCACTTAAATCGCCTCTAAATGAGTATAAATGTATTATTTATTGCACACAAGAGTTACAGTCGAAAATGATTATAATTTCAAAAGAAGCTTAAAGTAATTTTCTTCTTATCCTGTGACACATTTAACCATTCTATTCATACGGTATAGACGGCGGTTGCCTAGTGTTGCACTTAGCATCACCCGCGGTCACGTGTAGGGCCTTTAGATTTACTTATGTCTACGGACGGTGCAACGCGACCATGATACACATCTAGAAAGTAGATTTGCAGGTTTCCTCACGATGTTTTCTTTCACCGTCTGCTTTAGGGCAGTCGGTATGAAAATGCACGTAAGTTTCAGAAAACTCATTGGTACATTGGCCAGAATTTGAACCCACGACCTGTAGTTAGGTTAATAATGTAGTTAAAAATATATTGGCGTAAAACAAAGCTGTAATCAAATCTCAGCCTCAAACCTGTGACTTCCTACCCCAACTCAAGACATCTACTACAAAACAATACCTTCACACTTCTTTTTTGCAAAGTAACAAAACAGACGTGTTGCGACACTGGAGGACGGTTCTCAAAGCGGGAAAGTGGAGCCCCCTTTATCTGAGAGGCGACAGGAGGGGGGTGGGGGGGACAAGTGCATCTCAAAGAAATGCAGATTTTACACGTCGCTACTCTTCGGGTGTAGGATGTATCGTGTTGTGTGTAGGGTCTGGGGAAAACGTGAACTAGAATAGAATGGTATTTTTAAATTCAGTCGGTAAGTGTCGAAAATGTACGCAGTCTATACTAGAAATCTTTTTTGTAATTTTGAATGTACCATGTAAATTACATTTAACATTCTCTATTGTTGGTTTTTATTTTTATAAAAAAATTGAGTACGTTTTACAACATCTCACCTGATGGAAGGTGATGGTAAAGGTAATCTACTACTGTCATTACTCTAGCAAAAAAGCAAACAACCTCTCACCCCAAACGCATACACCTTCTCCATTCCGTCATGGGTAAAAAAAGTTGAAGGTTGCCATGATTTCGCCATTACCAAATAAAAAAAAATAACAGAAATAAATAAATCTTTTTGAAACATAGAACAACACGTTATGTTTATTAACATGACAGTCAAGAAAATTATAATCTTCAATTTTGGAATACTTGTATTGTAATTTTTAAGAATGGTAACACCATTTTCTTAGAGTCTTTGCTATACAAATGAAACTGCCGATTTGTTATTTTTTTTTTACATAATTGGAATTATTTTTACAATATTTTATTAGTTTCCTTTATGACTTTTTAAATATATTTTATTTTTAATCTTGTATTGTATTTTTGTACGTCAAATGACAGATTATATAAAGGTAATGTTACTAAAAACACCATTTTGTAAATTATTATCACAAATAAATGAATGAATTGTTTTGCGAACAGTACCAAATATGAGACTCATTATAGCAAGACAGAAGGATTTCACTAAAATATGTCAAACGTAAGTAGGCGAAGCGGAGCTACGTCTCTCCTCATCTCAAGTAAGTAATATTAAGAAAGAATATTTTCAATTCTCTGTGTAACTAATTTACGTACCTACTATGTATAATATTGAAACAGTCGAGGGTAAATCTAACAGAGAAGCAATTACAGAAAACATATTATGCTCGATATTAGTACTGAAAATCTTGGTGTAGGACGTACCAAAATCAAAAAAATCAAAATCAAAAGGTTTTTTATGTAAGTAGATGTTTTGCACATACTTTTAAATCGTCTTTTTTTTCTACCTAGTACAAAGTTCCTACCACGCGGAACGTACTCAACGTTTCGGGAAGTGTTTCCGAAGCGAGAAGAAACGTCGAGCCCAAAAGAAACTCGCTTCAACACATTTTTTAACCTACCTTACCCATTTGTCAAGCTTCAACCTACCTACAGAAAAGGTCCCTGAGGTTTTCCCTAAGGTCTACTGCTGTTTAATGAAGGTTCGGCATAGCATGGTGTTGCAAATGCTTATAGACGGCAGTAACCACTGTCCATCAGGTTAGCTTTTGCCATCCTTAACAAAAAAGGACTTCACTTATGTATTTAAAACTAAATCGAGTAATATGTTTAATGTATACTTAGATAATCAGCCGAAAGACGTCTATTGCTGGACAAAGGCCTCCCCCAAGATAATAGGTTACGAAAATATATCAGCAGATAATGTTAAGTATCAGCTATGTACTGTCAAAGGCATACAATATTAAGTTATGAAATTAAATTCAAGAACGTAAAATAACATATTATAAAATAGTGGTTGGCCGTCGGCTTCGTGAGACGGGCTGTGACGCTCGCTCCGGGGCGTACCTGCTGCAAAGGTTGTCCATTGCCATACAGCGCGGCAACGCGATGTGTGTCATGGGCTCCTTTGCTGCTGGTACGGCTCGGGGGGGCATTTTTGACTAGACTAGTGATATTAGTGATATCGCTTTTTATGTATCTTTTTTTACTGACCACATTTGTTTATGGAAAATAAATATTTTACATTAATTATAGAATACTGGCAAATAGTCATTTAGACACTCTTATACACATTACACATTAGACTATACAGGTGAAGATATTTTAAAAGTTTTGTTTCCCTTTATTGTGGCTTCTATACGCGAAATCAAATTTTAGAAATTTACCCATAGAATGGAAGTAAAAAGAAACGATTTCTCATACAAATTTATCTAGTTCATTAACCAACTTTGAACGGAGGGTTTAATTTGTTCTTCAATTCTAAACGTTTCTGAGGAATGGTTTTCAGTTTCATGACTAGACAGGCAAATTTAACAGAAACTATACATATAAAACTATCCGTAAATTTTGGTTCTCTTGCACTTAAATTCTTCGACTGTCGCAATAAAACACAGAACAAAACGGACATAGAAAGGAACGCCGGTGCAGCGGCAGTTAATATAATGAAATCGACGTAGCACTGGCTGCACTCCTACAATTTACTGCTGTAACGCTATTTCCAATTAAAAGCCTAATGGCTGATGGTCCACCGATGCGATTGTCTCATTGTGAGTTTGGAGCGTTTCAGTGTGACAGCGTAGGTTTTAGTGTGACAGCAAAGTTCTGTAACTGACGAACTGATTATTGCAACTGGATAATGTGAAGAACCATTATAATTTTAATTTAAAAATATAATTAATGGCATGCGTATCTTTCTCTACATTTATGTGGCTGTTTTTATTTTTTTCTAAAACAATTTTAAAATATTTTCAAGTTAGTAGAAAGCTATAAAAATCAAATATTTTTAAATGATATCTACGTCACACTACGATCTGCATAGGTGATATAGGAACTGTGTGTTCCTTTTTTTATGGCAGAGGAGGCAAACGAGCAGACGGATCACCTGATGGTAAGTGATTACCGCCGCCCATTGACACCCGCACACCAGAGGAGTCACAAGTGTGTTGCCGGCCTTTGATTTGTTCCTACCGCTCTAAGGAACAGGAAGGTACCTCCGCTAAGTGAAGTAGAATACCCAGGGATCTTCCGTGGTCCAGAAGGTTATGGTTGACAGCAGGTTTGATGGTTATATGCAGCTAAATCTGAAAAACTTCGATAGCGCGTTCTTTATTTGTATGGATGTACTTTAGCGCCATCTGTTTGTTATTATGGAAAAAGTTTTCAACTTCTCAAAAGGCGCGTGAAGTTCGTAAAGTTCTTCTTTGTGTAAACATTTCTTTTTAAACCATTTAACTTTAATTTGCACAAATTTTGCATGATTTTTTATCTCATTGGTGATAAGGAAACAGACCGACTGTTTTAAGGTGTAAGAAAATATCTTGAGGAAACGTGCACATCTAATTTCTAGATGTGAATGATGGTCGCGTTGCACACGTCCGTAGGTGAAAATCTAAAATGCCCTACACGTGACCGCGGGTGATGCTAAGTGCAACACCAGACCACCGCCGTCTATACCTTGTGGATAGCACGG
The DNA here is from genome assembly GCA_958295455.1 of Coleophora deauratella. Classification (NCBI taxonomy): domain Eukaryota; kingdom Metazoa; phylum Arthropoda; class Insecta; order Lepidoptera; family Coleophoridae; genus Coleophora; species Coleophora deauratella. The sequence continues at coordinate 1,316,788 of OY282409.1, read as the reverse complement.
TTAAATTGTGCCACACGATAAGAGAGAGAGGTAACATTGGCAACTCTGTGTAAATCCTTCAGCGCTTTACCGACGCCTGTAGGAACAGTAGGAACACCCCTTTGGTAAAAACTTTGCTTTTAATCGTTCTACATTACGACGGTGTAATGTGCTAACTTTGCCCCTTATTGTTATGGCGATTGAAAATGTTCAATACGCTTCGGAGATCGGAACTCGGAATTAACTTTTCAATTATATTGGAGTTTTGTGTTTAATTATTTTAAAGTGATTCTGTGATTGGAGGGGTGTGTTCCATAGAAAATTAAGATGTTACGTCTGTGACAAATAAAGACAAATAAATAGGTGTATAATTAATTACCGTTAGAACAAGTTATATTGGTTAGCTTTGGAATATATCATACCATTGTCAGAAGTATTTCATTTTTTATCTTCGACCCAAGTGGGTTGATATTTTGAAGTTTATGTTTCAGTGACATAGTAATTCTCAAATAGGTGGATGAGTCAATTTTAATTACCCACTTCAAAAAAATGCGAATTAAAAATAAGTTTCTTGATGATTCTTTTCAGCTTCGGTTTTGTTTCAGGTCCTAGTTATTTTTAGAAATAAATCTGCGTGACGTTTCATTCAGTGAAAGATAGGAAATAGTAAATGTTACTTGAAAAACATAATTTTTTTTAACTATACCTGAGGAACATATTATATTTTTTGCTGCTACAGAAAAGTTCTTTAGCTGAAGTTTTTTAGTTACATGTATCTACCATTAGCTTTATTAATCATCCTATATAAGTACGACTAGTACCAATCGATAGCACCATAATAACGGTGTTAGTACAACAGACCAACAGACGTTAAAGAAATTATGTATATTAAAATTCACAACTGCCTTTCTTATCAGCATCGAAATGTATTGGAATTGGGGAAGGAATCGTCTTGATACTTGAATTAAAGTAGGAAGTGAGATGGGAATAGTATTATCAAAATAGGGAATCATGCAAAGAGTTACAATATTTCTAGTTATCGCAATGTTTGTTTTCGCGGATAAAATTTATACAGTTTTTTTTAAACTATTTAGCTGTTAAGAGTAAATAAACATAAATAAATAAATATTCTACTCATAAATCTGAACAACTTTTGTTCGACAACTTCTCTGAAATTGCAAAAAGAGAACCTGTTTATCTAAATTAATATTAATATGATTTGGTGCACATGTTTCTCCTTTTACGTAGGTACTATCTTTTGTTCTTCTTACAAGAACCAGACTTATTTTATTTACCTATTGGCATTTTTATTAATAAATGTATAATAGCTTTGAGAGATACCGAAAATAAGGCGTACAAAAAACGTTTAAAAACATTTTAAACAAATATCAAAACAACTGAACCATACTATATAACACGTTAATATCGCATGCGACTAACAATCTAATTACAACCCACGGGAATCGAACCCGCGATCGAGTGACCGATACCAGCCGATTACTGCTACGTCACCCGGTACACCCTTGTTCAGGTCAGCAATTGAGTAGTTTTGAGGGTAGAAGGTTTTTCTCACAGTAAATATTTTTCATTAAGACGTTTTATTTATTTATTTATTAAAGCCCGTATAATATGACGTTACATAATATGAAAAACACGAATCTAAGGATAATACACACTACAAAACTGTCAAAACGTTTTGATTAAAGGTATTAACAGTATAGGTAACTGATATACATTCACCCGAAAAATATAACCAACGTTTTGATCACTCGGGTTCCGGTAAAAGGACATGGCGGAGAAGAAGAAATACAAGAAAATATTAATAACAATGATTTTCAGTTATGAAACTAAGATAAACTTCTTAAAGAAACTGATCATCTTCATATGAATCTAAAAAATCATGGTAAGCCCAATCTCAATGGCGCGAATGGTAAACTTAATAATATAATAATAATAATAATAAAAGAGGAAAATAATCATATTGGCGAAAAGAAAACGTTTTCACATAATCCTTGGACCAACCAAACAGCACAACAGGAGCCGGAAGATTCTGAAAAGAACTACTATAATAGAAAACCTGGTTTCCTATTTCAATAATACACAAACTACTCATATAAAAAACGAACGCGTGCCAGTAGCCAGGTTCACCCTAAACCGTCCATCCGTGACGTCATTCTACAACCACAGACGGTTTTTTTATTCTTCCCTACACACGTCAAATTACATTCGTATAGGTGTCCATAGCAGGTGTCTCAAGCATAACGGGTATCGGTCAAGTGGAACTGGTGGAGGAAAAAGTACTTAAAGACGATGATGATAAAGTTGTAGTTGATTTGGATAAGAATGATGATGATAAGTCTAGAAGAACGATAGAGGAAGGTAAAGTGTTTGATAAAACTAAGGTTGGAATTAATTTTGTCAAAGAAATGAAGGAATAATTTGCGATTGATGAATTATGCTTATGCTTATAAGAATAGAGTGGACAGTTTTCAATTAAACGCGTTAACTTATTGGTTCAAAATAATAGTTTGAGAAGTATAATTGTAGTTTACTTTAGTAAAAATAAATAAATAAAGTAACTACGACCCGGATATCATTGATCTGTGTAAGCAGACTATTTAAAACTATGTCTAGATATCAAAACACCTTCAAATTACATTAATAAACTATATATTTTAATGATTTCATGTAAAACCATCAGGACATACAAAAATAGCACGGAGAAGTTTAAAACATATTTTTTTAAGACGGCAGTTGCCGAATAAGATCCTAATGCAATTAATAATATTAATAATATCCGGGACAAATCACACATGGTCATCTGGCACCAAACTAGGATTCCCTGTATCTTGGGAACCAGAGACTGATATACATACACGTATACATTTAAATACATACATATATAGATATAATACACCCAGACTCAGAGCAAACAATTCTGCTCATCACAGAAAAGTTTGCCCTGTGTGGGGATCGAATTCTAATAACATGGACATCTGTAACATCAGGGTTAACAGGTTAACAGTACCTTGCCGATCCTAAACTATGACGGGGTCGTGACGGAATATATACACCGCCCGTGCCGGGGATACAAGATAATCGGTGCTTGATGGTATAGTTAAAGCGAGCAGGGTACGTACATCCCGTAGGTATGATGCGAATAAAACAAATTGAAAGAAAAAGTAAAACAACAGTAGTAGCCAATACAATCGATATGAATCGGTTCGTTAAAAAAATACGACAGCCATAATTAACATGACCGCCGGCACCACATGTCATTCTAAACAAAAGCCATACATGAGAAACTAATTACTATACCACGACAGAAAGAGACAGACATACAATCGATAATAAAGAGTAATAAAGATGGAAGAAAGAAGATCGGAAGCAGATTGGCACGCACCACTGCTCAGGGTCGAATGTTTTTTAACTAATTAAAAATGCAGGCGGTTTGATAAATTGTATCTCGGTCAATTTATTTAACTGTTCCCATAGACATATACATATAACTTACTTCACAAAGACGAGGTAGTGACTTTGAAAACGATTCCATTGATGGAAAGTCATTTCTGTTCCATCTTAACGAAGCATGGGATTGTTAACAGAATAAGTGGAGTCTGCCAATATAGTAGGGTGTAACTGTAAATAGCCAAATCACCAGTGCTACCAATCGGCAGCTGCAGCAGGCAGTACACGCAGCGAGCGACAGAGCCGGATGGAGAACATTCTGCGCCTTCTCTAGGCCATGACGGTCACGATCCTCAGCATTGAGGGAACGATGGATTGGACTGTAAAACTGTAAATAAGCAGGTTTTGGGTATCAATAAAGGAAGCTGTGGCTGTAAAAAAAAACAGGCTGGTCTCGATTCAGTTTCAAGGAAATATGTAGAACTATATGGGTAATTTTCAGCCGGGTAAGTTTCGGGGCGGTATTTTTTACTAATCAGTTTTTAATTGTGTTATATTTTTTTTATTTTATTCCATTATCCTAGTGAGTTTTTGTTTGTTCATGTATTGTAAAAAATAAAAATATTTTTTAGAACTTAATTTTACCTTATAGATCCTAACTGCTTTTTTGTATAAGAATATCTCTATGTGTGGGGTCGATCCCTCATTACTGAGTAATGTGAGCTGGTTTTGAATCTAGATATTTCTCCATTAATTCCAGTACATGGTTACTCTCACCGAAATTTTTACCAGAGGAAAAGCCTTCTTTGATCTGATTACTCCACTGTTTCGTCCACCATTGCATCTTCTTCCCTCTATCTTACCAATGGTGTTATAAAATATATTTGTAGTGAAATGCCTAGTCTTTAGAAGAAAGGTTTACGTCTATTCGAGTTTGGGTGTGCAGGCGCCGGATGACGCGGCATTCGTCTATTCGACGTTTGATGGTAATTCCGTTAATTAACCTTTTGTGGATCATTGTTACATACAACTAAGGGTGGTCAACTCATTGTTACCATTATCCTTGTGGTTGTCATTGCTTCCTCTTTAAATGAATTTTAGAAGCTCTACCAATAGTTTACTAACAGTCGTGTAGTCTTTTATTCAATCTGTGTATTCTTTTTTTAAGTAGTAACCATTTTGTTATTTTCGATATGATAATAATAAACTTTATCCTTCACGCAATTTCTATACAATTCTTCAAAGATATTGCTAAAAGATATGTTAAGATATTTTACCGTTAAAGACTGATCGCTATATATACTATATTTATGTATGTTCATCTTGATCCTCAGAGTGTTATTGTTTTTTTTTTCAGTTTAGTTTTATATTTTTCATTTAATTAAACCACACGATAAGAGAAGAGATACTGCAATCAACATAGAGCTTATACTTGATTCACACAACACACTCCAAAAATCTCCATAATACTATCCAACCCATAATGACACGATTCATCCATCCAAAGAATATTTATTCAAAAACCATAAATCCAAAACATATCACACCAAGAATAAGCACTAAATCACAATCATGCAAATCAACCCCTCGAATGCCATCGAAATTCAAATGCACCCATAAAATCGGTCTTGGCATAATAAGCAAAAGCATTGAAGATAACAATGTGGAAAAAACCCGTACGGTACTTACGGATCAGTTGGTTTTAGCATCCATTAATGAGCTATTGAAAAATGATAGCAAAAATTGTTATTCGTATTACGAAAATTATCATAAGCCATTTAGGGGAGATGTTGAAGAGTGAACTTTACCCTTTCGTGATTTGAAGATGTGAAAATTGCCTGTCTCTGTATCGCAGATTATGATAAACTTTAGAATTTCAGAATGAGGTCTTTTCTTCTACTTCTAAATAGCTGTATTGCGGCCTGAGCCAGGACCAACTATTAGACTGACTATTCTCCACTTTGCCCAATCTCCCATGTCGTCCTGTGGAGAATCATTTTCTGCTATTTTCAATATCCAGTGATCGATTTGATAACGAATAAAAAAACATAAGACCTTCTGTAAAAACAAAGCAGTGACTCTATTATTAAATGAAGGGAAAATATTTAATCATACACTTATTCTGACACTAAAACATCATCTACGCTCATATCAGCATCAGGATTTACCTACATAATCTTATATCCTACTCGTCTCAAATTCTGCAATAAATTCCACACATATTTTAAAAATAACAATATATTCGCGAAACCCACAATCGCTTAAATGCAACCATTTTTCAACCCTTAAATGGCGTATGCAAATCAGCGCACGGCATTGAAAGGCCAAAGAGATGCGTTCGGGGTTGCATTAGTTGCATAGTTGCGCGGCTCCATCAATATGCGTTGACAGATGCACCATCGGGACAAACACAGTATCGTGTTACTTGTCTGCTAAAGGGCGCATCGAATTTTGTACGAGCACTTTCCCAGGGTTATTTGGAGCATAATATTAAAGTTAACTCAAAAGGTTCCTTTGAAAGCGATTAGGTGTGGTGTCAAGGAAAATTTGGTTGTCATGAATACATGTGTTTGGAAGACGGTAAATTTCACTAGAAAGGACCTGTATATTGAATTGAATTCCCATACAGAATCCATCATCAATTCTCCAAATAAAATGTATACGACGTAATCAAGTCTAGACAATTCTATAGCTCTTTATTTGAATTTCCTATGGGTTCCTTGACGGAACTTGTTCTGTGTTTTGAAGAGAAGCCCTTAATTAGCGGACCCTAAACCTATTTTGTTACATCATTTTAAGTTGGTGATGAATAAAACTTAACGATTGAACCGGACAGCCGATAATTATGCAAAGAGAATACAATGCAGTAAATATAGATTCGATCGAATCGATGCGTCTACGCACAAGCCACAAAATATCGATGTAACGCAATTATTAACGGTCATTTACTTTCCTTCATTTTACTAGTCATAATGTATGGAGTAGGCTTTTAGTTTAACCTTTCACATTCTTGAGATCAGGTTAATGCTGTTTTTTTAATAAAAAATAATAATTCGTTTTAACGCTGTGACAATAGGTAAAAAAAGTGACTGATCTTTATTTTAATTTATAATCAACCTTGTACACCGTGGTTTTCTTGTGAAGAGTTTCAACCAGGATTATGATTAACTATAAAATAAACTTATCAGTAGTGTAAATAAACATCATGTTAACGGGCACTGAACAAAATACTTCGTTGGCGCCCAACATGTAGCTAAATAATCCCTTCTTGGGCGCCAAATAACAAATTAAAATTCCAATAAAAAACTTACTGTTCAATTGTCCTAGTACAATTCATATAAGGGTCTATGTTGTTGATATCTTTACATTAATTACGTTACACCTATTCAAATAAAAACATTGCCTAGTCGAGAGCATGCAACATAGTCATTGATAAAATCAAATGCATTGAGCAATTATTAATTAAGAAAATTTAGTAGCAATAATTTAAAGTGAAAGTGATTAACAGGAGATGAGTTAATGAGGGTTGTGGGAAGCCATTGGATGCGGACAGCGCAGAACTGGTCAGTATGGAAATCCTTGGGGGAGACCTTTGTCTAGCAGTGGGCGTTTTTTGGCTGATGATGATAATTATCAACAGAATAGAGGTAAGAATCCTATAGACTATCAAAATTGATAACGTTATACCAAACAAAACGTAATTAATGACACAAACAATAGCTCGATTATAAATTAGAAGGTATTTATTATAAAAGCCGCCTCCACCCTTACCAACGTACACCCAATACACAGATTGGCAGGTGCGTCTCGCTTCATTTACCCCGCCAAGTCGGTTAACCGGCCACGCAGTGTGAGCAAGTTGAAAAGACATCAGCTGTGTTGTGGGGGTCTGGCCTTTTCTTTCTTTCAGATATTGTTTGATCGTGTATTTAGTAAATAAAATAGACATACGTATTGATGTAGATAAAAAAAAACTACGTAAGCAATATCCGCTTGATGTTAACTAAGTTTTGAAGTAAGTAATTAATGGCACTAGAAACTATTTTTTTTTAATTAATATTTTCACTTTTAAGTCCTTTATGGCTGAAGAGCACTATAAATCGAAGAAGTAATAGAAATTAAGAGAAATACAAAGAATAATCAAAACACAAGCAGAATGAAAAAGATTAGATTAAAATGCAGATCCTGGTGCAGTTTGAGACTATTGTGTATTATAAGGAAGAAGGAAAAATAATTTTACCTGAATATAGAATAATTACTTCAAAGATGAAGTAATTTGCAACAAAACAAGTAAAACGTAAGAATAAAAATAACTTAGAATAAGTTCTGACAATATCATAAAGATGTCTACAAATACAAGTAGCCAAAACAGATAAGCATCTATGAAAAAAGAGAATTTTAAATAAAGAACAGCCAACCGCCATTATTCAAATGTGGAATTAGAGTTCGATTTTACATTTGAAATTGAATAAGAACATGATTATCGGTTTGAGAGTCTACTCCCCACGCCGCGGCAAGGATGGGTGGTCGGGGACACTGACATCGGAGTTTCTTGGACTATTTAACTGCATCATTTCATTTTATTTCATTTCATTTATTTATATCAGACTTCCAAAGGTCCATAAAAGTTAGTAACAATGTAACTTACAGACTACTACAGACGACAGATCTACTGATATCTTTTGTTGGCAAACATATAAAGAGCGAAACAATATTTTCAGTGTACCTATGCTTTACTGGAGGGAAGTTTCACAAATATTATGGAGATTCAAAATGTTTTTATTTTAATTTTTTAAGTTCTCTGCAATTTCATACTTTTACCGTAACACTGTTGTAGAAAAAATATTTAAAGTTTTTTTTTTGGCATAATAATATACTCCAATATCTATTTACGTTTATTAAAATGTAAAATTAATTCAAGAACCTTGTTGGCACTATTTACTCGACCAGTATTGAGCAAGGTAAACATAGACCAATATTGTATAAAGAAAATATGGAGCTACAATGCTTATTCATGGATTGGTCAATCTTCTTTCCAACATTAACGCATATTTATTCTCCAAGAATATACAGAAAATTATTTAAGTGACCAAACTGAATGCAGGAAGATGCTCTGATTAATTTAGCTCAGGTTTGCGCTCAGCCGAGTTCAACACGAAAGATGCAAACTATGAAAAAATCCACTTCTATTATCATCTGAAATATTATCAACCATAATATTCCAAGAAACGTCGACAGTTATCATAAATTGCCAACGGTCTCAAGTACAAGACACTGCATATCTTCTTTTTCTTTCAAGTCGTAACCCCAGGGAACGGGGATCGTGACCATCATGAGGTCAAGTCAGTGAGAATTGTAGACTGACCCAGAGTTAGATACTTTCATTTTTCCATTGCGTATATCTACGTAAAAATAAGAACGTCCACATAACTCGATAGCAGAATATGAGACAGATGTATTTGTGTGTCATCTTTTCATTACCGCGCCCGCGTTGCACTTCCGCTGTCGAACAAAAATATGCGCGTACGCCTTCACATTTGATTGTATTTTTCTTCCGTTCTTTTCTTATTATTATTTATTTGATTATTATTAGGTGTCACTGTATGAACCGTTTTATAGTTTTTTCTTCCTCATATTAATTACCTTTTCCAGAACATCTTTAAAATGTAACACCACCATCAGCCGAAAGACGTCCACTTTTGGACAAAGGCCTCCCCCAAAGAAAACTCTTACAGAGTTAAGCATACCATTTGTAATTACGTTTACAATCCTTGTATTTATCATGTATCAGTGTACAATAAACAATAAAATAAAATAAAATAAAATAAAGATTTCCACATCGACCGGTTCTGTGCTGCCCGCTTCTAGCGACTTCCTGCAACCTTCACCAGGTCGTCGGTCCACCGAGTCGGAGGCCTGCCTACACTGCGTCTTCCGGTGCGCGGTCGCCACTACACCACTTCCATCCCATTAAGTCCTCGCTAATATTGGATGTGTTGATTAATCTAGTATAACTGTTTTTCAAAACTTGGGACCTATGTGAGCCAGTGATTTTAACACCTGTTACAATACAAAATAGGTATTCATCATAATGACTTACATATTTTGTTCTCTTCTTCTTTTCAAAAGATAGGAGTATTATAATACCTTTTGTCCGCAGCTTTGCCCGCATGTATATCGTTTCTATGACCGTCGTTGAAGGTGCGAAATGCATGGAAATGAAGTATTCGGGATAAAAGTATAATTTTTCTTCTTCGCCCTCTATCTAAACTCTTTGCCTACGAAATCGGTTGAGTAGTTATAGCAATAAAAGCATTGCTTTGCTATCTGTTTCATTTTTGGTGTTCCCGGTGTAATTTCCGAAAGAATTTGATATTATTACAGGACAAAAAGTAGCTTATATGTCAATACCTATTCCGTCAACTATGTTTGTGCAAAAATCATGTTGATCCGATACTCCGTTGCGACTTGAAAGAGGTGCAAACAAACAAACTCACTTTCGCGTTTTAAAGTCTGTCAAAGTAAAGTCCTATCGAAGTAAAATCCCTCGAAGTAGTAGTCTGTCGGACTAATGTCATGTCGAAGTAACGTCCTGTCGAAGTAGCGTCTTTCGATGTAGAGTCCAGTCCACTACTCGATAATATGAGTAAGGAAGTATTGATAACATTGCCAAATCGAAATAATATCGATTAAGTATACAAGGGGCACATTCCCAAAAATGTGACATTCCACGGCTGTCAAACGATTATTTTAACATAAATCATCTGCATTTAGCAAAGACATGTTTCGCAGTGAAAGGATTGCACAAAATATAGATTAATGATCTAGTTGACAAATACATCGATACAGACATTTTATGTCAGTCTGTTTGTCGATAAAACCATCAATATGAATTACACGGTATGATTGGTAAATCGATTCGTTGCAGAAAATAAAGGGATCCAGTTCTGCTAATGATGGCGCAGGGCCAGATAAAGTATTTATTGAAAGCAATGAAGCTGGGACAATTGAATACTATTGGGAGACTTATCTTGAAATGAGCGAAATGAGAACCATACGTGAAATATACTATAAACAATTGTACAGTCACGACATTTACCCTTTCAGTGTTTTTAAGCACTTTTTGGACTCTATTTCTTTTTTCTTTTTGCAAGACAATCATAGATTCCCATTAAAATCTCATGTTCGATTTTTTGTAAGGTATAAATCTTAAAAATGTCTTAAAACCTAAATATACTCGCATATTAATAAAAAATTCTATACAAATAATTTTCGTAATACGTAAAAGTGTACACTCTGTATTGTTACTCAAACAACTTTTTACGTTCAACTTAATTTCACTATCTATATCAGTAATAATATTAACTGATGTTTGATTTCCTGCACTGCGATGGTAAGCACCTTGACATTTTTTATTGCCATTCTCAACCGAGGATCGCTTTCTATTAGTAAAATCGAAAGTTTTATTCCCAGTGTTTTTATTATAGGTATATTGGTTTTGAAATTACTACTATTTGCATCGATTCCTTTAGAAGTTTCAAACACAAGTTTCGTAATATGGATTATGCTTTAGCAATTATCTTGTCCAGGCTATCTGTTTCTAAATAATGGTTTTCATCTCTCCAAGCTCTATTGCAGTGAAGAATAATTTATTATCTATCAAAAAATAATTGTTATAATTACTTATGCAAGACTGCGCGCTCCATATCTCCCCTCTAGTTACACTTTTTTTATTATTCAAATCTCCTAATGACTCATGCCATTGTCAAAGGGGTTTACAATGTTTGATCGGACGAGCCATCGTGTTCCTTTGCCTCTTGTTATTATTATTTATAAAAAAAAACACATTATTAACCGAATTCAAAAATCGAATATTTAGATCGAACGCATTGTTTAAATATTTGAATGGATGGCGAGCGTTCCAAAATGTGATCCATCTTTTATGGTTATGTCAAAAATTTTCTGTACTATTTTGCATATGAACGGGGTTGTCCTTTGTGTTCGATATTCGAATGTTTGGTTTTATGCCGGAGATTCTTTTTTTAAATTAAATATTGTTGGGATAGGCAGCGGTTTTATCAAGGTGTCACTCGAAGTTTCACGCTTGCATCTGACGTATTTTTTTGTTATTGTTTAAACGAATCAGTGGTTTGTGAATGAAGTTTCGGGTTAGTTTTTGCATACTCCTACAACTTTTCTTGAAGACATATTTATGTTCCTTAGTGTTTGTTTCTGCTTAAAATGTTTAGATATGTTCTAGGTATCGAAGTTGGGATGTTTCTGTATTGTATCTTCATTTATTTCTGGATATTTCTTATATTCGTACTCTTGTCTTTAAAGTTACAATATCGTTATAAAATATAAACAGGCCATTGATGACTGGCCTGTACAATTGACTTTTTATTTCTATTATTACTGTCAATAATTGTTCAGTAAATTTTCGAACTTTTTTACGAAAACACAAAAAAAAATTCATGTTTATGGGTTCTGTATAAAGTTATTAATTCTGTTTAGTTCTATTTTTTTGTGGAACCTTGGATATTTAGGATGAGTTTCCTTATGTTACTGACCTTAACACAACTATTGAGACTTCATTCATTCACATTCGCTTCAACTGTTCGAAATATATTAACACTTTCGAAGCAAGAAATGGCAGTAAAAAACATACAATACAAATCACTGTATCGCCCTGTAATGATCTTGATGTGTAAGGAATGATTGGGAACAAGGATGGAAGATACAATTTCAATGAAGAGGAAAAGAGACGGAAAACATGTGATTTCTCACCGGAAACCGAGTAATATATGGTGTATTGTTAGTAACGAGATCGGTTTGTGTTTGTTCGTAGGCGGTGTGGCTCGCCTTAAACAGTGTTGCCATCTGCATTGAAATTAAAACAAAAATATTAAATGGTTACTTTTTTGTGATCTCTATTATTCGGACTTTGAAAAGAACTTAAATTAAATTAAATAAATAAATATTTTTTCGGGACAAATCACACGCGGTCATCTGGCCCCAAACTAGGATTCCCTGTATTATGGGAACTAGAACCTGATATATCATACATACTCAAATACGTTTAAATACATACATATATAGATAAAATACACCCTGACACAGCAATCAAATCTGCTTATCACAGAAATGTTTGCCCTGAGAGGGGATCGAACCCACGACTCTCGGATCAGTAGTCAGGAGCACTAACCACTTGACTGAGCCACCAAGTCAGTCAATTATTGTTAAGATTCCTGAAAAGAAATTGTTATTGTTGAATAAACACCCAGACATAAAGTAACAACATTTGTTTACTGGGTGGGACATTGGGAATTGAACCAACGATCCTCAGACTAGCAGTCAAGTCAGAAACACAAACCACTACTCCACCCAAACATGCAAATACTATGAGATAAAGAGCATCCGATACACGTGTCTCTATCATTTGTCACTTCCAATGATCTAAATATAAATCAGCAACTAGAAATAAGAATATACTTACAGTGATAGAACCAGATTTCATTATTTATATTCTAAGAAACTCTAAAATACGCTTGCATTTCTACAAAATATACATATTTGAAGATCAAATAATAAATAAATGTACAGGAAAGACTAAAGCAATACTTTCGAATCTTCTAAAAATATACCAAGAAATACAAAAAAAATACCCTCCATATTCCGTCATAATTAAAGAAACACAAAATCTGCCATCAATAATGACTGACTCGGTGGCTAAGTGGTTAGCGATCCTGACCTCTGATCCGAGAGTCGTGGGTTCGATCCCCACACAGGGCAAACTTTTCTGTGATGAGCAGAATTGTTTGCTCTGAGTCTGGGTGTATTATATTATTATCTATATATGTATGTATTTAAAAGTATATGTGTATGTATATCAGTCTCTGGTTCCCAAGATACAGGGAATCCTAGTTTGGGGCCAGATGGCCGTGTGTGATTTGTCCCAGATATTATTATTATTATTATTAATTATCACCAACCATAGAGCCAAAAATAAAAAACAACAAACTCCATATTCAAATTTCATGTTTCGAATTCGAACAGTTCAAAAAACGAACTCCGAGCACCCATCAATTAGATGAGAGTAACTCAATACAGTGTCACATTAAAATGACGAGTCGCACTAATGGATTTCCAAATTTGAATTTCAAATACGTTCGAATGGAATCGGAAGGATCGAACGTATTCTGTGACAGCGCCGGACGGAAGCTGGTGTTGTATAAGTTGAGTTTTGAATTTGGAATGGTGTCGGCGTTCCAATTATGATTGTATATCTATAATAATCTATTTTTATATTGTTAACATGACTATCTATACATATAATAATATTTTATAAAAACTAAAGTTCAGTGCCTTTCTGCGAAAACAATATCTAATAATACACTTCAATATTTTAGATCTTGAGTGTAATAAATAATATGATAGAGCTAAATCTCGATCAGAAAATTCACTACAAAAAGCGACATTTAGTTGTTAACAATGCATATTGTCCCACTGCTGAGTCATGGGTCTTTTCCTATAATTCGGGAACGTAAGGCATCACTCCATACACGGGAGCCAAGTCCGGATTGGTGGAGATTATGAGGCTAGTGGTCAAACCCAGAAACTTTCAAGCCTCCAATATGGCTTAACCGGCACCAACGTGCCTTGTGAAGTAAGTACGTAAAATTAAAATGCAATCAACAGTCAAACTGACCTTATCTGTAGGCAGTTAACCTGTATGATCGCTTCGGCAAACCGCTTCGACAACATTGACTATTTATTTTATAAAAAAAATATATGCAGACAACTTAGTCCATTACTAATCCTCATAAAAACATATTCATTTTAACTGCGTATAAAAATGGCAGCAAAAAACATATCGATATTTGCAATAATCCAGAATAATCTCTCGATACTATGGTCGCTTCATCACTTTGAGCAGACCGGAACGACACTAGTTTTTGCAGCTATTATTGTTAATAACAGGTACGCGATAATTGAAAGTAGCTGTCTGCAATCAATAACGTTATTAACATTTTAAAAGCTTTTAATTTAGTTGTAGATGACGGTCTAGTTGTGAAGTAAGAAAATGTGTTGGAGGGAGTTTCTTTAGGGGCCGCCGTTTCTTCTCACTCCGCAAATACTTCCCGAAACGGCGGGTATACGAGTTCCGAGTGGTAGGAACCTCGTGTTAGGTAGATAAAAGAATGACGTTCGAAAAGTGTACACTGCTACCTACTTCGAATAAAATATTTTCATTTCATTTATGTATGCTCTAGTTGTGTTATACAGGGTAGGTATAATAAAAATTTATATAGGACCTGTTAACTGATGTTTCTACTCATTTTACTGAACATTTTTTTTTTTGCTTTTTTGAACATTCCGTACAAATTGGCCAAACAGCTGATTGATTTGTTTATAGTGACCAATTTTTTTGCGTATTCACTGAAGTCGTTGAACAAAAATTTTTCACTAGAACAGAGACCCCAATTAAGGGGCCTGCACTTGTTTTGTTACACTCTATAATATGTATATTTATTTATAGGAAGAGTATTTCTTCTAATAACAAAAACTACTAGAGGTAGCAGCTTATTATCTAAGGTCCACCACTGCTGGTAGCAGTGGTAGCAGTGGTGGTCTTGGTAACTGGGCGGGTACCACTGCTTTAAGACACAAAACGGAAAATTTCATCAAGATCCATTACATTTAACTCAAGCAGTCGGGTACAAAAGTCAGGCAGTCACAATATTATCTATAGGTGTACCTATATAGATTAAAAAACAATTAACTAATGACCGTCATACGTACCTGTCAATGTCAAAAACTTTCACTCCATCCAAAGCTATGAAGACTTTTTTGAACAAACCAAACTTCTCTACCCTCATGAGACTTTTTGTCACTTCCTTCCATTCGTCACCGCGCCAGATGTCGCTTTCTCATTCAAATCAGGACTTTATTATATTTAGATCAGTTTTTTAAAGCTTCCAGTGTTAACAGCTGATTTGGGACGATATTGTATTTCTATACGTGTCATCGTTAGAGTTGGATTTATCTATGGTTTTTTTGGAGTGGTGACGTCACAGGCCCTTAGAAAAGACAAAGTCATTATGCCAATGAATTTGTATATATTTGATAACTGCATTATGGTATTAAGGCTGTATAGTCACTGATCTTTTGCCTTCCAAGTCTTTTGCCTTCCAAGTCTTATAATAATCTTAAAACTAATTAAGATTATTATAAGTTAAGTAAATAAAATGTTTGCATAATTTATTGGAAATTGAATTACGAGTATTTTGCTAAAAGGTGCCTACCATACAGAACTCGTTGTTGGTTAGTGCTAGTGAAATCGGAAGAATCGACAAGCCTTTAAATATTGTTGTACTGCCTTCAATTAAATAATACATATATTTTTAATTATGTTATTTTACCCGTTAACTATTGTATATTCAGGAATATTATTTATACAAAAAATATATGTTTTTGTATGTATTTATTTATGCAAAATATACTACTCACTTTAATAAAAAAAATGTGAATCTTCACTATCTCTCTTCACTTCCCATCTTCGGCATCATCATCACTTACCATCAAGTGAGATGATGCCAAGGGCTTACCAATTGAGGGTAAAAAAAAAACTCAATTTTCTTTTTAGTTTCATATAATAATAATATCCGGGACAAATCACACACGGTCATCTGGCCCCAAACTAGGATTCACTGTACTGTGGGAACCAGAGATTAATATACATACACATATACTTTTAAATACATACATAGGACACGAGTCAGTCGATATATTCCGATTTTTTAATTTTTTACCTTTTTAACGATAGGAAGAAAAAGCAAGTAATACAAAGTAACACGAGTATTGAATGTGAGCTGCTCCGATAACACATGGCGCGAAACCTCTTGAATCTTTGATAGTCGCGATTGTAAGATACCTGCCGCAGAGCAGACCAAAAACAGAGACTACAGCTGAGAAGATACCGAGAGCAGAATACTACGTAAATCATAAAATAATAATAATAGATATAATATAGATATTATATAACAATAGTAAAAGACCCACAATCACCGTTTTCAAGGTATGTCATTGTTAATCTGTCTATTACCATCTTATCTAAGACTTGCCGACAAACCATCAGTGTTCAGTATTTCGGTTTAGCCAATGATTTTCGTGTAACGGCTTTAAAAAATATGGACATCATTCAATTAAAAACATATTTATTTTTTGAGGTGAGATAACTTGAATGTGAACTCACTAAGATTTATCTTTGTTTCTTTGTTTATTTTTTTAAGTAAATGCTGTATACATTCTTTTTTTTTTTCAATTAGTACAAAACTCCTAAAATTCTTACATAACATCCTCATCACTTATCACATCTCAAATATAAATATAAGAACGATACCTATTGAAACGAAGAAGATGAACTAATGTTGATAAAAATGTAAGCGTCTGTTTCTATCCCTACTCTACGATCTATTATCGAAATGCACATCGCGGTTTCGTAGGGTTGAATATTTCCTTCCTATTTCACCACCTTATCCGATAGCCTCTTGTCTACCTTATTACTCTCCCTTAAGGTTCAAAATAGAAATTTTTACAACAAATAACATTGGTTTTCCGATATTTTCAAGAGAAAACAGGAGCATTACTGAAATTGTACATTTTCACAAAAGGTCGATGTGTTTTTATGATGTAGCACTTTTACAATAATGTATTTGTTTGTGTCGATAATAATTACTTAGGCTTTTGAGATAAAAAAAAATTTTTGTAGGGAAATCTCAAAATCCTCCTTATTTAGAGGTTGGATTTTAAATCATGAAATCTTACTTATTTCGCTGGCTCTGTAGATATTGATATCGAACAACAAATTATAGAACATTTTCCTATGCCTCACCATTTTATGCGAATCGGCTGATCGGGCAGATCATGGAGTTTTGTTGTAATAAACGAAGTATTTTTACCAAATAAACTTATTTCTAAACCTTTCCTGAGAAACATAAAAAATTTCGCACTCTCTCTCTCTCTCTTATCATGTGGCGCAATGTAGCCGTCCTATCCACAAGGTATAGGCGGCGGTTGCCTGGTGTTGCACTTAGCATCACCCGCGGTCACGTGTAGGGCATTTTTTAGATTTACACCTACGGACGTGTGCAAAGCGACCATCATACACATCTAGAAATCAGATGTGCAGGTTTCCTCACGATGTTTTCCTTCAACGTTACAGCAGTCGGTATGAAAATGCACGTTAGTTTCGAAAAACTCATTGGTGCCAGGATTTGAACCCGAGACCTCTGGTTAGGAGGACGGAGTCACTACCCGCTGAATTTTCGCACTGTCTTGAAACAAATCTCTTTTTTATACAAAACGTTAAAATAGGATACATACTAGGAGAGCCGCTGGATGCGGGCAGCGCAAGATCGGTCGGCGTGGAAATCCTTGGGGGAGGCCTTTGTCCAGCAGTGGACCAGCGTCTTTTGGCTGATGATGAGGATACACATACATCTAGTCATCTGAATTACTTTTTATGAAATGTCAGTAATAAACATTTTATTCGAAAAAAACTAATGAACTAAAACGTCATAATTTGATATTCTAAACATTTCCACACACATCACGGTATTTTTATACATAATAAACATCCGTAAGAGGTCTTTTTACAACCTGCATTTAAAAAAATACTGAAGCACCTACCTACTTACAAAGTAGCAAGTGCATACAATTGCATTCAAATATAGCTAGCTGCATTCGAGACGTGAACTATAAGTTTGTAAGTATGGCCGTCACATCGTCAAACAGAGGACCCGCATCATCAAAATTTAATTGTTGCACCATTGGTCTTGGGGTAGAGCTAGTAATGTTCAGAATCGGCACTGAAAAGTGTAAACAGATGTACTCATGAATTTTAATAGATTTGCAAAGTCTAGTGGAGCATCCATCAAGGTATTTGGCATCGTAATGGGCTCAAAATTTGTTTTCAAATCACAGAAATAACCAAGTAGAGAACCTTACGTCGACTAAGATGGACGGAGAAAAATTCAGCATGAGAGATCTAATTAAACGCAATCAAATAAATATGTATAATGAAAAATCGCTTACTGTCAGGATTTTATTTATATTTTTATATATCGCTACACCTTAAATTCAAAAACGAAAAAAATAAGACAATATTTAACACGTCCGTAGTCAATTACTATTACAGTCCAACTTTTTTATTAAAAAAAATCACACTAAATTCGACGTATTTATTTGGATTTTCCAGTAAAAAAAATACAACACTACTAATCGTCATAACACTTATGAAGGAACTAAAACGCGTACTTACGATTTTACACGGTGTCGATTCTAATTTACTCGTAGCTCTACGCACTGCTCATTCCACAGGCACCGTCAATTCGGGGGCATTTTCTTTTCAAGAATAATAATATAATGATGTTGATTAATTAATGATGGCCGATTGTGGCTAAAACAATGACTCAGGATATGACATGAGGTAAATGACATTCTAAATGTATGGGGGCTACCGATGTGTGGTTAGGTATACGGGGGATCGAAGTGTGTATAGGCAGAAATTCTTTCATCTAGTAATTAGATTCTTAATACAGTTTTCTTTTTCTCTTTTTAATGATTGTTTTTGCAAAAAAAGTTTTATATCCTTCCCGAAACCACAGATTCCGAAACGTTGAGTGTACAAGTTCCGAGTGGTAGGAACTTTGTACTAGGTAAAAAAAGACGATTTAAAAGTATGTGTACAGCATACTTAAATAAAAAAGATTTTTATTTTGACTTTGTAAAGGTTTTTTTTTTAATGATTTGGGGAGAGTTTATTTGGGCCTGACCGAGTTTCAAACAGAAGAAATTGCGTATTAGATAGACAAAAAAAACTTATTTCCAATAAAATATGTCTATGATAATGACGATGTTGAATTTTTTAAATGTAATATGAAATGAAATGAAATGAAAATATTATATTTTATTCGAAGTAGGTAGCAGTGTACACGGTTCGAACGTCGTTCTTTTATCTACGAGGTTCCTACCACTCGGAACTCGTACAATCTTGCTTAATTGAAAAAAAATTGACTGAATCATTCAAGGAAATATCAAAAACAATAATTTACGGTTTCTTGCCACAATACACACTTGTGACTCCTCCGGTGTTGCGGGTGTCCATGGGCGGCGGTAATCGCTTACCATCAGGTGATCCGTCTGCTCGTTTGCCACCTATCACATAAAAAAAAAAAAACTGAAATGATTGAACGTTTATCAAATTGAAAGTGCTGAATTTAATAAGTTTACTGTATTCATGTCGAGGCATAGTCAGTTCTATCATCAACTTATTTAGATCCATCAAGTTGCTTTATTATTACTACACATTACACTTAGTTCATCCAATAAAATATTATAAAATAATGATTAGAACTGATTAAGCCGACAATTACTTATTGGAATGTACTATGTATGCTTGTTTCGTTTCTTAATCAAGAAGGCTTGAGTCCCGGAATCACAAACCTTTCTGCGCTCGTACATAAACAAGTGACTTGATAATATTAAACATTTTTTTGATGTATATTAACAATTATTTTTTTCAGTGTATAAGTGTTTGCGGAGTGAGAAGAAACGACCCGTAGTAGGCATATGTTAATATATACCTACTTTATAAGATGTGATAGTGATCAATCACAAGATTTTTCTACTTATTAATCACACCTCCAATATTAAGTCAAAACATCAATTAATAATATTTTACAAAAATTTTTTTTTGAAAATGAAAAAAATAATTTAGCTAGACATTATACGATTTTAAGGTTATTTTACCAATGTCATTGCACCGCACTTGTGACTTCTCTGGTGTTGCGGGTGTCTATGGGCGGCGGTAATCGCTTACCATCAGGTGATCCGTCTGCTCGTTTGCCGCCTATCACATAAAAAAACTCCATATATTTTGCGGCCTTCTTTCTTAAGACAAAATAACCTATGAACACAACAGGGCACCCAGGGTCATAGCCAACCCTTCATGGTGACACAATCGAACCTCAGACAGTGAGACTGGTTATGCAAGCTACAGAGAAGATAGAGTTAAGAGAGAACCAGAGAAAAAAGAGCTGGGTTCCGCTTCAGAAAATATAGAAGTAAACAATATTTTTATTTGAAGTAGGTAGCAGTGTACAGTGTAGGTAGCTTTTCGACAAGTTTGTTTTACCCTCAATTGGTAAGCCCTTGGCATCATCTCACCTGATGGTAAGTGATGATGATGCCGAAGATGGAAGCGGGCTTAGTGAGATACCCCAACGCAATGGGGAACTGGCTATCAAGTTATATATTTTGACTACAATCCGTTATTTACTCAGTTCTTGGTCGATTTGGACTTGAATCGCATTGGAACTATGTCTACTTAGTATATATATCACTTATGGAGTTTCAATGACTAAATGCTCACTTCAGATGTTATTACATATCCCGTTAAACCCTGTGTAAGTTCAATTTTTCATACAAATTTTCACACCCCATTCCACGGACTGGTATTAAAAACAGTCTCCTATAATTATTCTCTACAGGCTGTAGAGTAAAACATGTTCAAATTTTCAAGTCTTCATCTTAAATGGTTTAGACTGTACATCATCTGTCAGACATCGAAATAAACTGTATTCTATCACTAGGTCTAGTCGTCTTAGGGAACCCTAAAAGGTGACACAATGATACAATAGCGATGAAGCCACGTGCGACGGACAGACAGACAGCCGCGGTGTCATATGTATTGTATAATGTATGTATGTATGTGTAGCCACAGTGATCACCCACTTCTTGAGTGTATAGAATTTGAATGGTGTATAACAAGACATGGGATTTCAGCGATAAAACGATTTATAGTTTTTTTTTGGGAAATAGACTAAACTGACATTTGAAGTGTCGCTAGTTTCTGTCAATTTAAAAAATGAGTCGGTTAGTAAACCTAGATTGCATACCTACCAGCGTCACATTTGAAAAAATGTTGAAGAAACATATTTTTATAAAATATATTAATTTCTATACAAATTCAAAATATTTATTGTATTAACCCTTGATACTGTAATCAAAAGAATGCCTTAATTTGTAAGGTTATTTATACAAAGTTAAATAATAGAGAATTCAGTTGAAACCTGCACTATATCTAATGGGTCTTATTTTATTTCATTTAAAAATTACTTTTTGTTTCTTTATTTCCCCGTTTTAAAAATGAACTGTTCATATGTATCGATTTTAAAAAGTTTGTAACTAGTCTAATGAGCCTATGATTTTTGAATTTGGAGGAATCGTAAGTTCCTACAGATTGAATTTAAAATTGAAATCGCAAACCAAATTTTGACTGTACTTTCTGCTGATAAAACTGAACAACTTTCTAAGGAACCAATTGAAATGGAGCGAAACAAAAAATTGGACTCTTCATACAAATCGATTCGCTGAGTAGTGAGTAGCCAACATTGTATGGAACTTTTTTTTTGCTTGTAATGAATTGGTTCCTTGCAGAAAGTTGTTCAGTGTCATGTCTAGAAGGCAAAGTTAAATTTTGGTGCGTCATTTTAATTCATTCTGTATCATATAATCACACGAATAATCTTAGACTTTCTTAATTTTTTCAAATTTCAAATTTTTTGCCTTTCGCTTATCGGTCAGACCAAACCCTGACATCAAAGCATCGGCTTCTAGTCTAAGAATTCAATACTAATTCATATCATACATAAATAAATTATTTATGATTTTTGATGACTTTATTTATAGCATATGTTAATGTTCCTTTCAATTAAAAAAAAAAGTAATGAACACTTCTTAGTTTTTTAATTGTTTTTTTTCTACATGACAGCTTTATTACACGACTGCGTTAGAAGGAGGGTTATGTTTTTCGAGCGTATGTATGTATATTTCTTTGGCACGCTCTGTAGCCTAAACGGCTTAATGGATTTTAAGTTTGAGATGTGTCCTTAGATTCGTCTTTATCCCGAGAGCGACATAGGATATATTTTAACGCAGTCCTTTTTTTTTAATATAAATATTTGAATAAGTAGTAAGAAACATTTGCCCACTTTTCGATGACGTCAGTTATTTGATTTTTACTGACCTGTAAATAAAAAGAACAGTGTAAACAAAAAAATATCAAACGGCCTCAATTTCTACTCGCTAATTAATTCTATTGAAAAAGAGAAAAAAAAAACATTCTTTCGAACCCTTTCAATGTCGCGTTTAGATCTCTAATTAACTTTTATAGAATTTTTCATAACTCGTTTCTTTGAAAAAAAAGGAAAAGGAGAGAAAAGCTAATAAATCATTTGGAAATTAATAATTAATATGGCAACACTGCGAAGCGACGGGCCGTTAAAATCAAACGTAAATATTCGAAAAAGGAATTTGCATAAGAAGGGGATTTTTTCAAACGATCTTTTTTTTCTTTAATTTTTGTACATTCACTCTCTGTTTGGTGAACGGAAGATAAGTGTGGATAACCATGGCGGAGAAAAAATAATAATCGTAAAATACTTAAGAACTACTTTATAAGCAACAGGTATATACAGATTGTAACAAAATTGGTGTAGGACCAGTTAAGTGGGGATTCTACTTATTGTACTGAACAACTTTTGTTCTACGACTTTGTTGAAATCACAAAAAAAAATTGAACATTTCATACAAATTGATCATCTGTTTTGCCATTTTTGTATGGAGAGTCCAAATTTTTTTTTGAGATTTGAGCAAGTCGTAAACAAAAGTGGTTCAGTACGATGAGTAGAATCCCCAGTTAAAGGGTCCTATGCCGTTTTTGTTACACCCTGTATAGCATTTGTTTTCAAAATTAATCAACGGGACACGGGAAAAATAAAGGCTTTTTGTGTCAACTTAACACAACTTACACAACTTAACAAAATGCTTAACCTTAACTACCTTATAGTTAACAAGCTTTAAATAAAAATTATAAACTTGTGAATTTAAAGAGCATGTCCACACAAATCCAACATTAACCCCTTCCATGCGCGGGCGGGAGACAGTAGCCAGTATCGAGGGTTCGGAAAGAACAGATGTTTTTAATATCTGAGAGAAGACGCCTTATCCCCTCCCGCGTCCCTAATGTTTGCATTGTAATGATTCTTTGTACCGTCTAAGGAATAATAGAATAGATGTTGTTAGATCGAGGTGAAGGTAAGCTCCCCTATTAATGGCCTTTACATGTTATGGCTACAATTCAGTCGCGAATAGTCTCAATACTAGGTTTAACACCACATCTCGGACACTCCACACGAATGACGCGTGATTATTACCTACTACTTCTATATAAAAATATGAAGTTTGTGCACACGTTAATGTGTATGTTGCGTGGCTAGCGCTAGGCAATCCTCACCGGATTTTATCTGTAGTATAGGTATTTAAGAAGTATTACCGGATTTTACCTGTATATTTAAGAAGTATCTAACGGTACCTAGCACTCCAAAATCCGTGAAACTGTTCAGGCTGCAAGCTCTGCCAAGCAAACAGACATACACATAAATACCCCAAAATATCCCTCTCCTTCTGGTTTACTCAATCCTATGGTTAACCACCGATGTATGGTAAAAATGGATTATGCTAAAATTCAAAGCTTATTTTTGTGTATGTATGTATCTCTAGCATGTCTGTAGTAACATAGGTAAACATTAAAATTAAATTTCGACTTTTACCATCGTATAAAGTGATTTTTAACTGCCTCCATAGTCTAGTAGCTAGTCCGCTAGCTTTATATCAGGAGGTCGCGGGTTAGATTCCCGGCGGAGTCTTACTTTGTAGGACTCAGTTTGGTTAGTGGAAGGGCATTATTTGAGCCCATCCGGCTAGCATCTTATCTAAATCTTGCCGCCAAACATCAATAGCATTGATGTGTTCCGGTATGGAGATAAGAGAGCCAGTTCCCGATTGTTGCGTTGGGGCGTCTTGGTAAGCCCGCTTCCATCTTCAGCATCATCATCACTTACCACCAGGTGAGACGATGCCAACGGACTACCAATTGTGAATAATAATCAATAAAAAAACAAATAAAATT
This sequence comes from Coleophora deauratella, assembly GCA_958295455.1. NCBI lineage: Eukaryota > Metazoa > Arthropoda > Insecta > Lepidoptera > Coleophoridae > Coleophora > Coleophora deauratella. Next base: position 1,292,367 of record OY282409.1, on the reverse strand, counting down.
CCAAGCCTGTCCAGAGATTCCAAGTCTGTCCGTCTCCGGAAACTGCCGAAAGCATCCGATGGTCCCCGAAACAGTAGTAACTAGTGACAGAATAATTGCGAGAGTGGATCGAGCCGCTGAACTCGTGAGAGCGTAATTTGCGTTCACGCAACCAATGACAGCGGCTTGGATTGGCAGGCTTCCTCAAGTCACGAGATTTAATAAGAAAGGTTCAATAGAACCTCATACCTAACTAAAATAAGTAAATAAATTTGTATTCATTAGGGGTCAATCAATAGAATAGAATGAATGAAAACACTTTATTGCACAACAAGACAGGAAAATACAATATAAACATAAACAAGAAAAGATAAAAGTTATACAGGTAGGCGGTCTTATCGCTATAGACTGCAGGAGACCGCCCCTACTTGGATTCAGCCAGTGAGGCCAAGAGTGTGGCGCAGGTCCTGGACAACCCTGCGCTTCCATAATTGTGTCCCAGGCGACGCAGTGCCTATGTAGACTACAGACCAAATCGTCTGCCATAGACGTCACTCAATAGAATTCATATCCATCAGGGACGAATCATGTAAATCCAAGACGTGCCAAACCAATCTGGACTGAGTATATGGACCTGGCCCCATGTGTGTGGAGTATGGCCTAAGCTTCTCAAAATATGCGCAGAGAGCCGTCCCCAGCAGTGGGCATCATTTGGATGTCATTTCATTCAAAACTATCTTAACTATGTCTTAAATGTTAAGTTTAAATGAAAAACGGCAGGCTATTAAAAATAAATATCGACTCACCATATTGACCAACTTTAACGACTTTGCCGAATTTAATCGCTCCTATGCCTATTTTGTTACAACCTGTATGGTATAAATTCTGCTAACGAAAATGACTTGGTAAAGAAAATCCAGCCATCGAAATCGCAATTTCCAAATTTGTTTCCTGAAATAATATAATATAGGTGCAATGGCATCGATTCGGTGTTTACAATTAAACTTATTTGACAGGACTAAACTTAATTTGAATGTTTTGTCTTGTTCTCTCTGTGTCGAAAAGACAAGGATAGGATGCAAAAATTAAGTTTAGTCCTGTCAAATAAGTTTAATCGTAAACACCGAATCGACACCAGTATCTTATATTCTAAGCAGAATGGTCAATTCAATATCCTAATACTATTTTCAATTCAATTCAATATACTTTATTGTAATAAATACATACTTATACAAAAGTAAGGTTACAAATGGAAAAGAGATACAATATTTATTACCTTATTGCTAGGTAGCAATTTCTTCCAGGCAATCCTTGGGTAGGAAAACATCATTTTATTTATTTATTTATTTTATTTTATAAAATCAATTGCCTGCCACACTTACAGCGAACCAAAGCGTGTAGCAAGACAGTTAACAAATAACAAAAGACAGAATTGCACAAAATTCTTAAAAGTAGTATGAAAGAAGACTATGACTGTGAAGTAAGCAAAAAAGTTTCATTCAGTCCATAATCCAGTCAGTCTTTCTCGCTACATCCCATCAATTGAACCATAAAATAAAAGCATAATTGCTGCACCTCTTCTTAGCAAATTTTAATATTTGTACAACAATCGGGGCTGTCATTGAGCAAGTGTTATAAATAAGATTTATGCTTTATTTCTCGAAGTTGCGCAAGATTCGATGCGGCTGGCTTTTCGATTTGATAACGCTTTTATTATAAATGGAGCTAATGGGTGAACGGTGTGCGATTTTGAAGTAATCGGAGTTGGCCAGTTATTTTTCATGTTAACAACCCATTACGTCCCCACTGCAGGGGCACGGGTCTCTTCCCATAACTCATAGGTTAGGCCATACTCCGCACACGGGTGCCAAGTCCGTATTGGTGGAGGTTGTGGGGCACTTGTGGGGCCAACCCCAGTGTTAGAAGTATTCAAGCAGCCTGTAAGGTCCCCGACATGGCCATCTAATGATAGCAGCCGGCGCCAATGGCTTAATGTGCCTTGCGAAGCACGGAAACAGTCGAAATAAATGCCACTAACAGTCAAACCATCCAGGTTATGACCGTGTCTGTAGTCAGCTAACCTGCGTGATCGACGCGACCAGGCAAGCCGCACTGAGCCACGATCGCTTCTTTTAATATATTTTAAAAATAGAAATTTGAAATTAAGAAGAAATATAGAATTTAAAAGTAATTATATGATACACTTCTCTTACATAGTTTTGTCCAGGCTTGATCAGGGTCCGCTTTCTAACTCAGTCATCTTTCTTCGATATCCTTTTAGTAAGATATTCGCATTTATTTATTTGGCACAAGTTAAGCATACAAACAAACTTATTAATATAGGGATATGAACTCCTTAGAACAAAAAAAACGTTTTTATTTTGAGCACTAACACGTAATCTACTGTTTCTTTTAAGTTGGAGAAACCACGTTTCAAAGTACAAAAATGTTGTCAGCTCCATACAAAAATTACCTAGAAAACAAGCAACAACAACTCCAAATATAATTTCACTGCGTTTAAAAAAATACAGTGGATGTATTGGTGCTTTGTGGAGCCAGCTCTTTCCCTAATACGCTTAAAAATAGCAAAAAGTGCACCATAGATAAATTTCTTGTCGATCAAAAATGTTAGTTTTGAACACAAAAAAATATTCGTCATAAAACAAATGACAATTAGAATGTAAGTACTGTAGGGATCTTCTATTTATGGAAACTCGTTGAATTCTTTATACATTTTATTTTATACGTTTTCACATAAACATACACACGGGGCGAGGTACCAACTTGAACTCTGTCAATACATTTTTTTCTATTCCATCATTCCAAATATTCGAATCAACGTCGCATTCACTTTTTATACAAGCCTATGCAGACCTAAGACCTAACTCCTAACCTATATAGTCTCAACAGTACCTAAGCAGTCTGTGTAAAAAACAATTTTTTGTAATCTGTACTTCAATAAACCTATAAAAATTATCTCATGATAAGGAACTTTATAAAAGTGCACTTAAAGAAAGACCTTCTTATGCTACTTGACCATATACATCCCTTTTTAAAATTTTGACCTCTTTGCCACGAAAAATTTTCAGTAAAATTCAAAAATATTGAATATTTATGCTTTTTATTTTAAATTCAAAGTAAAACTGAAAGGTTTCAGAGTAACAGTACTGAACTTAAAACCAACCTATAATCTGCACAGTTTATTAGTTACAATACAGAGTCAAAAAGTTGTTTTTTAAATGTCCAGAAAACAAAACACCTCTGTCCATATCACCATTGTTATTTTTCACAAGTTCGAACTCAGTACATTACACAGTTTTCCTCGGAAACGCATTTTCCGACTGCCAACGCCATCTAGTGGTGAGGGGGTGGGCGAAGCTTCTGTATGCTTGAAACGCTTGGAGTTTGCATGCGAGAGATTGTTTATGTGGGTAAATTCGTTTCTTTTTCCGAGTAAACTAATATTTAAAAAGCAATAATAATAAAATAACAAACTAAAAATGTAAAAACATAGACTGCAATTTTTTGTCATGATAACCATTTTAGATACGCGACAAATTTGGTCGTGCGTGACTCGTTGTACTTAAACAAATGTTATACTTATTTTAAAATCACACTTTTGAAAATACAAAACAATATTATTTCATTTCATTTCATATATTTCTTTTCCACTAAAATGTTATAATGAATAGAAAAAATACATTAATTTTACAAAGGTATCTAAAATTCATTAATCCGATCACTCCTTATCGAAAAAGTAGGGTGCTTGGCCCTATTATCGGCACCTTTCTTCCACCTACGCTGAAGAAAATAATCCCGCTGACTCCAGATCGCAGCGAACCCACTAACCGAATTTCGGCAAGTGGCGCGAAACAAAAACTGACCTACATCTGCGCCCCACGGAGTTCACCCACCCCTGCTTAGACGTACCCTAGCCGTCTTGCCCACGTCCCTTACGAGATGCACTTTCTATTACTTCAAGGGTCAGTCAGTGTGAGCTTTGTGGTTTTATTTGTATTTTGTTATTTTTTGTTGCTTAATACCTTGGTCATTATTGTTTTTATGTTATACATTTTTGAGTCAAAGGCGTGTGCATGTACATGCAAAAGACAAAAACGAAAGACAAAAAGCAAAAATATGAAGAAGCACAAAATTGGTCAAGTAAAATGCTAATTGCAAGTGTAATGACACGTTAAAGGATGAAAAGTTGGTATGCCGGCCGGCGTACGCTCACAAGTGGCTCTGAAATGTAAACAAATGCAACCGCGACCGCGGGCCACATAACCAAGTGCAAGGAGCGGCCAGTCGATCGCGCCGCAAAAAAGCGCATCCTATTATCGACTACAACAAAAGGACTTGCAGTGATACCTAAGTACACATCTCGATTCATCGTCTCGACTCGATCCAAGCCGATCCTATTGGCGCGCCCCTCTGTCGCCGCGCGAGAACGGGACGGCGAGCGGCGATCCGATAGAGAGAGAAGAGGAGGGAGACGGTCATCTTAGCCGCCGAGTAGCGTCCCACTGGGCGGGGCCGCGCCAAGGAGTGTGCCTCAGATGCGCGTAGTAGTGCTGGTGGGGCTCCGAAGGATCGCACTGCAGTCGTGCGTCGCGACACCGCCGCGCGCCCGCGACACGCCGCGCCAGGATCCACCTTACGTAATAATAACTAATCGGATCGAATTCCCTCATCCGATAATCGATTGTGAAGTGAACTTTCACGAGAGCGATTTGCGATTAATTCTTTTTTTTTCGCACTATTATTATAATTTTTCGAAACGGTGTTTGTGAACTTGAATTTTGTGCACTTTGTGTCATGTTTTTGTTTTGTTTTCGATGAGACTCGAGATTATTTTTGGGCGTAGCTGACTGTGTTTTTATTTTGATATTTACACGCTGACGTTTTAAAGACTGTGAGTGATTCAAAAATTTTTGGACTTAGCAAGTTCTGTGAAATATTTTGACTCGACAACCGGCAGATTTTGTGGACTTGAGATTTATTTTGTGATTTTGTGTTTCTGCTTCCATCACAACAGTAAGTGTTTCTTAGTGTAATATCAGTAGTTTTTCATGCTTAGGTATATTTTTTTATGAAAAGCTCTAGAGACAAGATCTTAACTTACAATTTTCTAATTTAAAAAAACAGTTTCTTAAAACATTATTGAGCACGTCAATAAGCGCAGCTTTATTCTAATTTGAAAAATCTTATTGGATTTTTAATATCGAACTAGACTTGCCGACCGGAAAACAAAATATTGACATAAAATTTATTTTCTTTACACACCACTTTATCATCAAATAAAGTCAAGAAAAAAAATATTTATTCTTAAGTAAAATCTTGTTCGCAAATCCATAAATTTAATTTCTACCAATACTTCAAGAGCACTTGACACGAATACCGAGACATTATTCACGGAACTATCTTAGTAATTTACTCATTAAAAGAAGAAAATCTAACGGTTGGAAATCGAAGAGCAATCGATAAATCAAGCTATCAATTACTGTAGAAAAAAATCTGTTAATTAACACAGATGACTTACGTTGCGCTAGCGAGATTGCACCGCGTTCTTCCGCCGGGCGGTTAGAACGCGGCGATAATAAATGATCCGTTTCTTGATTTCTCAGTGGACCATTTTAGGGGGCTTTACCCTAATTCCCTAGGATTCGGAAATCAATCTTTATAGATGTTTCGTTTTTGACTCGGTTTCTGTATATTTTTGTTATAAGAAGATATAGACATAGTGTTGTTGTGGACATTTTAGAAACGTGTCGAAAAATAGTGTTCATATTTGAGTATAGGTAAAAAAGTGATTTTAATTCAATACGAATTTCCAGTGTTTTTATTATCACTTTATAACTTTGATTTGAATGGACTTAAGATGGCTAAAAAAAACATTTTTTGTGCACCACATGATTTTAATAACGCATTCTATTTTGAGGTAAAGTTGAACTAAAATTATGCTAATGATAATAACACAATGTATACATAATTATTAATTAATTGTACTTATAATGAAAGTAATGTCAATTAAATGTAGATGTATGCAGTTTTTCTATCGATATTAATTAGAGTTCCATGTCTTTGGGATTAAATAGTCGTCGTAAAATTATGGAAACAGGTGTAGTAAATTGTTATTTATGGCGTATAAATATTTATCGACATAATATGTTTTTACATACCACAGACAATAATACTGATACTTTATAGGTACCTACCTAAGTCCTTGTGTGATTAACTTTTTATTACGAGCGAGGACTAGACGTTTTCAAAAAGGGTTCCATAAAATTAAAGTCAGTTTAAAAGAAGTAGTTTGTAAACATTGCTATTAGTTCATTAACCTATCCACTGTATCTTAATTTTGGTGTGAAAAATATTGTAAAAATACGGCGAAAAAAAAATTATGAATCAAATCTTATTGGAAAACAATGCGCTTTAAATTGCATGTAAAATATTGTTATTTCTACTTCCCTTTCAATATTTTTATGAAAAGGTACTTTTTAGTTTCGTAAGTTAGAAGTTTCCCGGGATCCAAAGAGATGGCGCTACTGTGGATTCTTGACCCCTAAAACTAATTTGGAATCCTTCAGTGTACCCTAAGCATATAAATTTAAATTTTAGTGATATTTCGATCTCGGTAGATATAAAATAGTACGTAATAAAATATTAAGTAGGTACATATTAGTGAGTTTAAATTTAAGAATGAAATGTTGGAACCTATAAAATATCTGTTTAACTAAATATTAATTAATTATTACTAATTTATTAATTTATTATCTAATTTACTGCCGAATAAATTGATAGAAAAATCAAAACCAAAATATAACTATTTAAAATCCGCCGTATTTTTTAAATTAATATAAACATTTATATCGATACTTACTTTTTATACTTTCTTACTATTGATATACATAAACCGCATTTTTTTATCTTAATACGTTTCATTAGATAAACCTAAGTATCTAACATTCGTGCGCATACCTTACGTATAATATCAGTTACAGTTAATCCAATTAGAATCGAACAAAAAACGATCGATTATAAATTGTAAGTACTAGATAGAGCTTAGGAACACTATTTTTATACAAAACACAATACGCAGTTATACTGTCATTGTGAGAAACATTCTGTGAATTGAACACATAATAGCTACAAATAAATATAAAAAGAAGCTACTTCAGTATTGGCTGCGATTAGTTCTGTTCTTATTTAGTTATGTGTGACCTATAATTTTGTTGTGAATCGATTATATTATATTTTCATAGACTACATCCCTATTATTGTATATTAGAACGCACCTAGTTAAAAAAACTCTCCTAAAGTGACCTGTGGTTTTATTATATCTTTCGTTTTAAGTTCCACCTGTGCTGAACCTTAAGATCCTCCAAAATTTATTTAAGTATTGTACCTACCTAAATTCCTATACTTTTTATTGAAAAAAAAATTAAAATCGTATTATACTTACTAATCTAAGACTAAGCCAAAAAAATATACATACATTCACTCGAAAAATATTGGCCTCATTACTGGATATAGGTTAAGAAAAATTGTTTTTATATTTAGACATAAGTAATTTTATCAGTTTTAAAATTCAAAATTAATGTCACGTAAAATTTATATATTTTGACTTGATTTGATCAGTTCTTTTTTGACTTTCATTTTTGCACATTGTTTACAAGAATTAACATGAAAATTAGGTTGATTAATTAATGAAACTTAATAAAACTGTCAAGTACCAATGGTAGATGTACCTACATAAATTAGTTAAAGCCTATCTTCTTATCGTGTGGCACATTTAACCGTTCTACCCACAAGGTAGTTAAATGCCTATAATTGCCTATCTGTATCGTTGTGATAGAGTTTTTTTGTATTCTTTCTTCTATGAATCTATGGTGATAGCTTTGATTTAGACAACTCGCTTTTTCATCTTTGCGTGTTGCATTCAGTTAAAATCTTATATTATTTGATATATTTTTTATCCAAAAGATGTATGTACCTATTACATTAACCAGGAAGTTTAAATCTAGTTAATCAAAGAAAAATAATGTGTAATAATGACTAAGATATGATGACTTGACTACCAGATGTTTATAAGTAGATCACAACACAAAACCAAGTAGACTATAATCTCTATCTAATAAGAATAGATAACATAATATTTGGTAGACTTCCGCTTACATCATGACGGATTTTGGATGCTCTACATTTTGTTGATAGCTAAAATCTTGTATTAAAAATTTTGGTAGTTTAAATGTTACATTTTAATTACTTGCGTACCGAATGTTCTTCTCCTTCTAAAGAAGAAGATTTTAATTACTTGCGTATCGAATTATTATTAATATATGTTATTACATTATTTTTAAAGTACATTACATACGTATCTAATGAAAGTACCTGAGCTATTTTTTTTATTATCAGTAATATATTATAGAGTACAAAACGCAGCGAAAAGACGTTAACCAGAAAAAACATACAATTCGTTTAAAAAGAAAATATAGCTACCTATATCGACGAAAAATGTCAAAACACAAAAAAATACTTCAGATTTAAGTAGGTAGTCATTTGTTCAGAAATGGATGTCTGATGCCCATTCTGATGATGAAACGAATAAATTAATGAATATTGAATTTTACCTGATTGTAACTGACCATTCAATCAAGAATGCTAAATGAAAATGCTAAATTAATTACCAAAAGCATTGTTTTTTACTTTCATTTAAACAGATATTGTTAAAAAGAGGTTGTATTGAACTATTTGACAATTGTAAACTTCTTGGTTTTGAATAAGTCCTTGGATTAAAATTAATTATTAAAATCACTTTATTTCACAATATAAATTAGGAAAAAAATACACAGAAAAAACTTATAAATAAAAAATGCAACTAACGTGAGTCAGTTAATTTAACTTAATTCAGAAAGTTAATACATATTTAGATTTTATGAATCAAAAATAGTACAGTCGGCAGAACAATAATGTCTCATCTCAATAAGTGTGGTTTATAGTTTATAGGTACAGTCAGCAAGGCGTGGGACGGCATACAACGGGTGTTCCCATATCGCTCGATCGATTATGACGTCATTAGTATTAGCTGTGCTGATACAGTATGATGAGATATGAGGAAAGGAAACAAACGAAAATAAATTGAAAAGAACTTGAAACGTGAACTTTGTATGGGGAATCTTTTTTTTCGAATGGAATTATTAGTTATTCTCTACAGAAAAGTTGTTCAGTTTGATGAGCCAAAACCATGTTTAATTTGTTTTCTGTATTTTGTGGTATAAATGTAGTACATAGCTACATTTTAATACTAATATTGTCATCGAACCGACAAAAGAAGAAAAATAGTTGATGAAATAAGTGATTAATTTACAGAACATTCTGTATAAGCCTCCAACCGATATTGTTTACATTAGTCGTTGGCCGTTTATCTTTATCTAAGAGTTGCAATATGAGAACACGTTAAGACACCAGAGCCGCGGCCGTCACCGGATGGGTGATCAATGAACTGACCTGTTATTGCAACTATTATACTGCACTCGTTAATGTTAATATAGGTATGCGACTTTACTGTGGGAAAGTAAAGTTATTTTATCATTACATTATGTAGTTACGTTTCTCTTTTATTTATACTTCTCTTTAGGTACTTGACTACCTGAACGAAAGAAAGGTAATGTTTTGTCCCTTGTCGGGTATATGCGCATGTTTTGTATACGTGGATTTTGTAGTGCAATGGTATTTAATTTTATAGTTCATTCCAATAAAAAAAAAAGTAAAACTTAAACAAACTTACTATGAAACTGACAAATGTCAATGTCATCTGCATATCTGTTTGTTTACCTTTTGCTTTTTTTTGATTGGAATGAACTATAGATTCGTATGGATTTTAGTATTTTTTTTTTAAATATTTTAGGTTTTTTTTTTGTTTTTATAGCAGAGGTGGCAAATGAGCATACGGATCACTAGATTCGTCTGGATTTTAGTATTTTTTTTATAAAAGATTTTAGGTTTTTTTTATGGCAGAGGTGGCAAACGAGCAGACGGATCACCTGAAAAAAGAGATTTTCAGTAAAGAGTATAGAGTCCTAGTAAACAGTAAAGAAGTAATGAATGTGGGATAAGCAAGAGAAGTACTATTTAGTTAGAAAAGGAGCGAATGGCAATCCGTGGTTTCTGCCTACCCCACTGGGAGTACGGCGTGAGTGTGTATGTATGTATGTAAAACTATGGTAAATTATATTACAAAAATACCTATAAATCACCAGTGTTGATTCAACACCTTACAGTTGTCATGACGAACAATCAATAATAAACATCACGCGAATAAACTTCGAGAAAGACCTTCTAAACAAACATAAGCAGATCATTTACAGCAAACTAATGCTGAATAGATATTTAAACACGTGACTTGTGATCGGTTGGTCACTCATTCATTAGTTTTATTTGTAATTGTAACCTAAGTCGGACCTAAGCGACGATTTGTACAACTAATACCTAGGTATTACACCTATAGCCAATGTGTGGAACAAGTAAGAAGCAAATAGCGAGTCAACCTATACGTAAAAACTATACAGAACTTTGTAAATGATATTTTTGTTGGATCGCAACAATTTTGACCTAGATATTCTTACTACCCCCGCTGTAACTGCCACCACTGTTAATTCACTTTTTTTTTACTAAATCTTTGATCATAGTGGTTGAAGATGCTACTCGCTAGCTAAATCTTCCCCCATCCAACCTCAACTAAATAATATTTAACCTACTTAAAATTAGCAAAACAATTTACTTTTTTTTAAGAAAAGAAAAGAAATTATTTCAATCAAAATAATTTATCATGACTTTGACTAAGTGTCCGTTCCGTTCCGGTGGCTCACTGACCAGAAGTTCTTCTGCAGGGGCGTTGAGGCCAGAGCATAAGGGATCACTGGCGAGGCTCTGTCAAAATGACAGTAGCTTATTTTGATTCCAAAATCGACAATATTTTGTTTTACATTTGAATTATGACAAGAATAAAACAAAATCGCTTTCTACCATAACTTGGACCAACAAAAAATCGCTCATGACTAGTCATGACTAATAAATTATCAAATAACACCTTATTACTATTTGGAACAAAAACTATATTCGCATGTGTGAGCCGTGAGAAAAATGTCACACTCTCGATAGCCGATAAGAAAGCATCCAATAGCGAAATATGAGCCTCAATATTATTGTAGAGGAAGCCTGCGTATTTTATTATTCCAAGAATCAAACTTGTTATTGATATAAGATCTTCACTAGTGCGTTTATAAGTTATCTATTTATTTTTAACTCATACGAAACGACTAAATATGAGGCGGTATGGCCATAGAGCCTTAGGCTACCTTAGAAAAGGCGGAAAAAAAAACTTGTACGTGACGTTGGTATAACATTTATACACATTTCTGTCTCACAATCCAAATTCCATCAAGCTCCGTTTAGGCTACAGATTTATCCAACAAAACATTAACCTCTTACTGCAGAACTGATAATAATACACTTTAAAACTATGAAAAAAAGGATTATGGCTTAACCTTCTCAAAGTATGAGACCCGTGCCCCGCAGTAGACGAAATGGGTTATTATTATTAACATTGAACCACAGAATATTAAACAGTATTAAATACAGTTTGGACACTCCCTGCCGCTCTCTGAAGAAGACCCCCCCCCCTACGGGTAACATCCGGTGACAGTCAATTCAGTCGTCACTCAGCTTTTTCTCGCTCGCTACTGCGAGGTAGATTAGAAAAGTCGTCGTAGGCAAATAACTCGGACAATTTATATGGAGTATTTGCGGTGTGATCAAGATCATCTATGATAATAATATGAATTATACTACTTAATTACTTCAAACTTCACCCTTTGCTACCGAAGTCATTGATAAAACAAAACGAAATTAAAAAAACTAAGTTCCCGCTTCATCGTTTATTTGCTCATGAGCTCAGTAACCAATTTTATAGCCATCAAAGAGCCGAACATGTGGCGAAATCGGTGCCTCCGATGACTCGAAAAAAAAGAAAAACCACCCATCCCTCTCTCTCGGCGTAGCTGCGTCTCTCTCGCGCGGCACATGTGTTTCCCGCCTGCGATCAATGGATATTGTTTTTTTTTTTTTTTCCAATAATTTTATTATTAAAGGGTTTCAGCTTTACAGCCACGTCTTGTCTTTACGTTACGAGGAATTTATTGTTTATATATGTCTTTAATTTTTTTAGGAATTGTTTATGGTCCAGAATCCATGATACAAATGTGGTATACTGAGTATTTGTTAACATTTTGGTTTGACATGAATTAGTGTCTCAGTTTAATAATAAAGGTGCATGCATACCATTAAGTCATATATTTCCCTTCACAATAATTTTCACATTGTCATACAAAATTTATTGTTATGACTGAATTTATGTCCCGACTCTACTCTAGGTGCCAATATTTCTATTCAAACAGCCCACGAAATGACATTTAAACATTTGGCTATGTGTCAAATTATTGGATTCATATTGGCAGTTGAGTCTAGTTTTAGCAAGGAGATTGCATATGGGTTCTGCTCTATGTGTTGCCAGCATAAATAAATAACTGCATAATTATTGTTAGAAGCTATGTGTAATTAGAATGAGCTTACTTTAGCTATGTCCAAATATAAATTAATGGTTTCTGGACAGATTATAAATGGTTCTCTAACAGTCAGCTAAGCTATATATAGGTAGCTATTTTATGGGTGTTAATTTCATGCAGCTAGTCACTGAGAAACTGTTAGGTTTAACTGAAAGCGAATCAATCACATTGAAACTTTTATCTATTATCATCTTTAATTTCAATAAAAAAAAAACAATTATTTTCTAAAACTTATCCACGCTATAACATTGGAAGTAAAAAACAATACTAGGTGTATCAGAAACACAAATTAGCAAATTGTCATTTACGCATAATGTCAAAAATATCCCGTGTAATCCAAAATTATTTGTCAATAAAAAAATAAAGTCAACCAATCTCACACGGAGACGTATGATACTTCTGTTAAGAATAAAATATAAAAATAGACAGATGTACTGTCAAATAGACAACAGGTGACAGTAATAATGATCCAAGACATATTTTGTACGCAATTAAATATAGTGCTGTGATCTGTTGCAACACTTTTGGACGCGACTGTACGGAGATACTATCAATGAACGAACGGGAGAAATAGAAGCTATATATGAAAGATACAGATGACTTTTTTGTATGACAATCAGCAAAATATAAGAAGAGGCAAACCGTAAATGATTTGCATGGGAATTGACCTTTATAATCTTTTTCTGGAAAAAAATACCGGTTTAAGAATAATTGCCGAATTGCTAGAAAATTTTAATTGATTTTAATTGAAAATTATACTTATAAAAAGTCACAAATGATTGATGATTAGACGAGTTCGTTTTTTTAGTTTTTTTTTTAGTTCATGTTAATTATTTTGGCATTTATATTTATGTGAAATAAATTTGTTTTAGCTATAACTATTTTCACATTCCCACATAACTTCTCCAGACTCCAGCATTTCGTAAAATATATCCTTCCTTACAAATAGTGTGGGGGAAACATTTGTTTTTTATCGTATCGATAACTCATTGAGATCGACAACTCCCGAAATACAGTCTCACGCGAGGGTGGAGTGATGTAGTATCTTACCGGGTTAGGGTGACCATTATTTATGATAAAATACCATTTTTTTTTCATATTAATATAATTGTCTTTGGTATAAAATATTCGGCAAAATGTCTCAAAAGTTTTTATCAAAAATTTAAACAGAAAATTATAAGGGTTAATATAAGGGAAAATTATAAACAAAAACTTGCAATCCCCGACACAAATCGATCATCTGTTTGGCCCTTCGACCTTTTTTGTATACATCTTTTACCAAAATTTTTAAAACAGAAAATATTTTACGTATTCATGGACACACTAACCTCAACGGGAAAAGGGGCACAAACTAACAAAAAATATAAGCATTCAAATACCAATATTTCGTTCTCGATGTCTGTTTTAGAACACTCTGTTACTACGTTTGCATTTGTTTAATGCATTTTAACAGCAGTACCAAAATATTAGTTACTATTAGTTACAAATTACAATATAACTGAAAATACTTTTTTTTTCAAAATTCATCCGACTGTTGATTACAAAAAAGAACATCTTTCTGGAAAGTTAGAAAACCTTACCACCTTGCATGATAGATAATAACATCTTCATACATAACGATGTAAAATTGAATAAAATTTTCTCAATCGATCGACTTTAACAACGAAATGTCGATTAAATGCAGAACGAACGGTCTTGGACGTTACTAGAGCTACTTATCGCAAGGTGCTACACATCTGTCAAAAGAAAAAAAACGCTTAAGGGACAATACTACCCTTAACCTTAAACTGTATTTGGCATTCCGTGAAAATATGATTTTGAGCTTTTAAATTGCACATAACAGACAAATTAAAAATAAAATAATCTGCCACATATGTTATGCTCACACTAACACTAGTCTTTAAGTTCCAGATTTAAATTACTATGTGAAATTACAGCAGAAAACCGGCGTGAAGCAACGTTTGATGTGTTTCGCCGAGTGAGTGAGGGTACCGGAGGCCCAACCCCCCCTCCCCCTCCCCATTCCCCCATCCCCCATCCCATTTCAAAGGTCGACAACGCACTTGTGACTCCTCCGGTGTTGCGGGTGTCTATGGGCGGCGGTAATCGCTTACCATCAGGTGATCCGTCTGCTCGTTTGCCACCTATCACATAAAAAAAAAAAAAAAATGTAACACTATTGCGATCGAAACTTGGTCGGTCAATATTTATTATTATTATTAAACAATTCAATTCAATATACTTTATTGCATCATAAGAAAATATAATATTACAAAAACAAACAGAAAAGAAAATTGGTGACAACAATAGGCGACCTTATTGCTAGGTAACAATTTATAAACATGCATTTTATTTAAAACCATAAAGGTTTGTTGTTGATTTTATCACGGAACATCGAAATCAATAAGGGATACTGGCCCTAAAGACTTTTATTCCCGACTGTAAAAAGTTTTTACTCACATAATCATGTCATCTAAGATTTTAAAATCTCTAATGAAATATATTTCATTCTAATTATTGCACCCGAGGGTGTTTTTAAGTTATGGTGTTTGCTTTAAAAATAACGCGTACGTCACCATAACTTTATGTTGTAGCTCGGAAGTTCATGGGATTAGAATGTTTAACATATGCGTTGATAGCATTATTAGGATTGGAAACTGACGGTTGTAAAAATTTATGTTCTTTTTTTTTTAATCTTTAGAAGAAGAACGCAAGGAGGAATAGAAGGAGATCGTAACTACATAGGTATTTATTTCATTTGTCTATGTCTATCGTGATTAAAAAGGAACCCAAAAAGTATATCGACCATAGAGTAGAAATTAATTTTTAAACCACCAGCAAATTCTATGTACCTTCTACAATGTACCATCATTGAACCTTGAGAATTTATCCACCGATATTTATTGAAAATTATCGAAAATAAGTAAAAACGACTTTGTTTTTTGGCCAATTCGGTTTTGAGAAATGGATGAGATAACAAAAAAGTGTGAAGCAAAGACTTTTGTTTTTTTACATGACGATGTTTGTTACAATGTTTTAAAACAACCTACCTTTAAAATGAGACCAGTAAAAATGTTTAATTCATAACAAAATGACAAAAAAGTGTTTAAACAACACGTCAAAACCAAATTAGAGACTTCAACATGTCTATACAATATATAGAGTGTCAATTTGTCACATTACACGACTTCGATTAATACACATCAAACACTAAAAACAATTCAACAATGTATCGAAATGTAGAAAATAGAAACGACAGTACGCATAATAGAGTCGTCAACTCGAAGGCAACACCTGCCCCCAATAAAAAAAGTAAGGTTGTCCAGTCACGCGATATGCCGAATCAATTGTATCGATAATCGGGCTTTTAATCGACTAAGCGTCATTCGTGATAGGTGGACGTTAAAAAAATTGTCATACTTATTGTCTTCGGAAATTGAAAAATTCAATTTGCTTCTGTAAGTGACATTTAAAAGAATATAAAGTGACGTTTCATTTTAATTATTAAATGTATGATAGCCAAAACAATGTACATTAAAATAAGAAATACGTAAAAGCCACTTAATACAATAATACGTATCGTACAAAGCCTACAGTTGAACAAAGGAAGCGAAAACAAGCTAAAATCCATCAATCAAAGAACTTCAATGCAATAATCGAATTTCAGAACGTCGAGTGCAGTTCAAAGAGCACAGAGCAAGAACCGCAACAGATTTTCAAAATAGGAATGGAACGGGTGAAAAGCTGCCGAAAGTGACTAATATCTGGCACAAAGTTCCATGTAGATAAGCTATCGCAACAAAAGGAGGAGGAAACGAAACGGGGGAATTCGAAAAAGGAATAAGCGTGCGCCGCGCCGCTCCGGTGATGAATTCCAATTTTTGATTTTGGAACACTTTTTATTCATAAACCGCGGATTATTGGCAATTCTTGTCTATGTCATTCGGCCTGTTTAATGTTTTGAGATTAGAGTTTAAATTAAAGAAGATACAATATATTTTTCTCATCGTTGTTGCTAAAAGGGAATCGATAGAAAATAAACTATCGAAGATTTTAATGTCATGAACTCACGAATCCTCTTCGAGCACGATAGAATTTTTCTGACGTTCAGTATGCGGTTTCTTTCGTGACAACTTTTTTACACCTTTTGACATTGACGTCTATCTGAAGACATGCCATTCCGAACTATGCCATTGGTAATGCCATGTCAATGGCCTTATAGGCTTAAAATCTTCAAATTTATTCAGACAATGGAATTGGCCACTAACCCCTTAACTTTCTCTAAGCCGGACTTCGCCCCCGTGTGTGGAGTATGGCCTAACCTTCCCAAAGTATGAAAAGTAACCCAGTAGCGGTAACGTTTCGGTTAACGGCCCGTCCTTACAATGTAAGGTCTTTGCCGTTTAAATATCGATTTTATTCTTTTGACAACAAAACTCAAGGTTTTTCTTTTGTATAACGAAAACATTAACTTCATTTTGTATGATTTTTGGAAACTTTTACACGCGTAGGCAAGTGTGTTGGGTTTTCGGTTTAATTTACGAGTGTTATAAAACTGTTTGCGGCTTGTCGAGTTCGGTTTTTGAAAGAATCTCGAGCACCTTTTTTTATTTCCCAAATTTTATCGTCGCCATGTTTATAGATTTGAAAGTCTGATTTAAATAAATCATGGGTACAGTATTGAGATTAGGAAAAAGCTCACGACATCGTATCGAAAGCGAAGGTCAATTTATAATGGATTTCAGTATGTTTTTTAATAAATCCGTTTTCGTTCCTGAGCTCTCTACCCACGCGTGATTTAACTTCAAAGTAGACTGTTAATAGTTGAATGAAAGAAAATAAAAATAATATTTACGAACTTTGAAAAATTTGCTGTTTTTTGTCAAGCACCAAATCAAAATGCTAGTTCTGAATATTAAGTATATTCGTTAACGATTTATGCATACTTCGCGTTTGCACAAAAAAAAGTTGCTCTACAAAAAGACTTCATTGTTTTTCTCAAGCCTTTTCGCAAATAGCAATAACTATTTCAATTTACCATTTTCTAAGTCAATAGTCACAACACACGATACCAAGCTGGTACTTACACATAATATTCTAATTTCTTCAGGTAATTCCAGGCGATTTATTACAAGTATTTTTAGTTATGTTACATTATTTTATAAGTATGTCGTTTGCTGCAAGGACCTTATAAACAGATGTGTCACTTAGTGAGGACAAGGCTATCTATGTTGAAGATAGAAATAACCATAAAAACTGAGTATGGAACGGACATACAATACATACATACATACACTTGAAATACAGTACGCTCCACTTAGACAGTCAGTAAAAAAAAAATAACCCATTTGAAAGTCCTGAATCCTATATCAGTATTACTTATAGTAAAGCTGACTGTGACTATCAAAAAAAACTTGCTCGACTCAACAGAAGTGCATTGAAAAATTTGAGATTGGAAGTCTAGTCCTTAATATAAGGTATTTGCGTTCGATAGATAGAGTTGCTGAACCCTACAACTGCGGATAGCACGCGACCGCTTCCGCACAGATAAGTATCGGTGACAAACTTAATATTGCGGATCGATAATGGAAAATTTAAATTGAAATCGTACGGCATAAGAAGACATTGACCGCAAATATTGTTTTGTTACGAGTGCTCGAGTACGTTCGATTTTCGAAATTCCCCCTCTTTTGTTACTTTTAATAATTAGTTCGATATTCAAATTCTGCATATCTTCCTATATTGCTGGAATTAAAAAGAAAATAAAGTCCGCCAGATTAAAATCTCTTTACTTCAGCTGCCTGTTATGTAATTTTTTTACTAACAATTCACAAATATTTGAAAGCCTTGAAAGTCCTGAATAGCTACAGAAAAAGTAAACAAAAAACTTCACACCTTTTAACGGTTTGTTTGGAAAAAAAATGGTATCAATCCGTTAATAAGGCCTGTGTGACCAGCGTCGGTCTTATCAGGCCATCTGGCCACCCCTAATGAATATTAACTAATATCAAGCGGTGAAGTGACTAAGTTCAATGTTTTGTTTATAAGCCTGACTCATAGTTTATAGAGAAAGTTTAAAACTTTCATGTAAACAGATATGTATTGTTTTAAAATAAACATAGGATATGAGAACATCGCGAACTTTATAGTGGAGGCTGCTTTCGACAAACAACTGCACATAGAAAATTTAAAAAAAACTATTTGATAATTTTAAAAATCCAGCTTAGACATAAGTAGACATAAATAGCTCTTAGACATAAGTAGTCTAAGCGCAGTAGTCTCAAAAATCGAAAACAGCGACAAAACAAAAACAAAAGAATAGATCGATATCCCACACGGATCGATAGATGGCGTTCCGTGCGGCGATCCTGTTTGCATATCAGGGCACGAACGGCACTTATCATGTTTATTGATTGACACGCCAGTAATTCAGGCCTCGCCGGCCACCTTGTGGGGTGTGGCCCGAGGGAAAAGACCCAGCGAGTAAGCTAAAGAGAAACTTACAAAGTCTCTCGCCTATATCATTGTACATTATATCAGCTGGAAGACGTCCACTGCTGAATAAGTAGGAAGCCTGCCTACGTACGTCTTTCGGTGTGCGGTTGTCACTAGATAACTTTCCTGCCGCGATGGTCATCCATTTTACGGGCTCCACTCATTGTTAAAGGAAATTTCATGCATGATACCTTAAAACGCAAACTAAAAACTCTTTGTTTTCTAATGGACTTAAAAAGCCGAAAAAGGAAAGGTACAATGGGTGAATCATTGGCAAATTAAAGTTAATTAGAGTATGAGAAGCAAGACCGAAGATAATGTGAAAAAAGTCATAACTAAAACTAATAATAAATCCTAAATAAATTCGACAAGTTTGCAAGGGCAAGTAACTTGTGACTTGAACCGCCGCGCCGCTAGAAATTTACAAGCGTCGGTTTACGGCTCTTTGTTTGGTGGCGATAAGTTGGTTTTTAGGCGGCTGGCTCCTGGTTTACAGTGGTGGGGTTCGATTCCTGGTTTGATTAAATTGCGATTTAGTATTTCATTTATTCTATTTATTGGCTCATTTGAAGTAATTTACTCGGGGTAGTAACGTCAAGACCCCTTATTGTCCCACTGCAGGGGCACGGGACCCAAATCGGGATTGCTGCAGGGTCTGGAGCTAGTACCAACCCCAGCTTTAGATGTTAGTCGTTAGTAGTCAGTTAACCTGCGTGATTGATGCAACCACGTGGGCCACACTGAGCCAAGACCACTTCAACTCGCAATACTAATAAATAATCTCTTCTCGCTCCGCTATCACTTCCCGAAACGTTGAGTGTACAAGTCCCGCGTGGTAGGAACTTTGTACTAGGTAGAAAAAAAAGACGATTTAAAAGTATGCGTACAGCATCTACTTAAATAAAAAATATTTTGACTTTGACTTTGACATTAATATTTTTTTTATTAATTAAGTCTTAAACTTAAAATACATATTTGTTTTTACTCAAAATTGATCTCTTTATGGAATCATCTCCATTTTCATATTAGCCAACACAACACAGTAAGGAAATAGGTATCCACAAAACGATTTATTCGTAGTTCACTGAATCCACCGATTCCTACCAAACGCCACTCCAAGCTCGGAAGTATCGTGATCTCCAATAAAACTTGTATTGGTGTCGAGACGGCTGTTCTTTTCCCCAAACCTGTCATTTACGTTTTTTCCCTCCAATTCCTTCTATCGCGGCCCACATCGGGCTTGCATAACCAAATTAGTTTCGACACGAACACGCCAAGTGGCCGATTGTCTAGCACAACAATACGAATCGATAGAAAAACTTCCCCTTTCAATACTTTCTTTTTTTTCTGTTGCAGGTCGAAGGGAGCGAGCACAATAAAAAAAAGAAAAACTACAAACCAAAGACAAAAGAAAGTTGCCGCACGCGAGAAAAGTTTGAATATCGATTCGCTTTTCGACCGGCCTGATTGCGAGCTCCTTACAAATGACAGGTTTACTTTTTAAATTTGGCGCGCGCTGCCGGTAAGGTGCGGGGGGAGTATGCGCCTCCGCGGATAGCGGGCCGTCCGGATGCACCCGACGGGCGCGGCTAGTCTGCCCGCACCGGAGGCGGAGGTGCAAGCTATGCAATCGATGGACTGGCTCTTCAAGAAAGAGAGGATATATCTACTTGCGCAGTTCTGGCAACAGGTAATTGTTTTTATTATTTTCTCACCAAAAACAATAACCAGATTGAGATAAGTCTCACATTCGATTTCAGAAAAGGAATACGCAATCTACTCAAATATAGCTTAAATATATTTAAAAAGTGAAGAAATAAATTAATGACAATCAAACACTATTTAATTTTCGAACTTTCCAACTGAAAATTCAAAATCAATCCAACCAGCCAGTCCTCTAAGCATCAAAGATTAATAAACGCAGATAATCCAATAGGTACAAAACAAAATCAATTAATAGTTTCACATTACACCCGCTATTAACCTGTGCCCGGGTGAGGTCTCCATCGGCAATTACATCCCATTGTTTGAGCAACTTCATTGTTGGATGATAATTTTGTGATCTGGGGTTAAATACTGGTGAGGAGAGGAAAACTTTTTGATTGCGCAACTTTTATTCTGTTGGACGACAAATTTGTCGTTTTCTGAGTACATATCTAATTGCTATTCGATATGATTTTTATCCATGAGCCCAAATAGAGCTTTTGTGTATATGTCAGATTCTTTGGCAAACTCTGTAGCCTAAACCACATGAAGTAATATCTTGGAGTACAAACAAAGTGTCATTAAACTTTCCACATCACCACATTCGATGCTCGGTTATTATGTAATAAATTTATTTTGAGACAAAATCGGTACCGGTTAACCATTAAGTTGTTTCCATTAAAAAAAAACTGATAATTATTAGCATTAACATCGAACGCCAACTATAGAACTATATCTAGAGGAATAATAATTACCACCCATTGTTTCATATGTTAATATCTGATCACCAGTGTCTGTTATCTAAATCACAATGACTTCCACCTATAGCTAGATCTACTATTAAATGTGTAATAGATTTCTATCAGATTATTATTGCAGCTTCAATTCAATATGGAAGGTCGCAGGATGTTTACGTAAATACTTACCTACCAATTGTCATGGATAGATAACTAACTACTGTACAGTTACTATAACTAACTACTGTACAGTTACTGTAACTAACTACTGTACAGGTACTGATTTTAAATAAGCAATTACATTATACAGTTTTGTCAAAATATTTATGTATAATAAATAACACAGTTTTATACAATTTACTGGGTCTGATTGTAAAAAAATTGAAAGGCTAACTTATGTTCTAAAACTTTTATTGTCAGTCACAGCACTATTTTATAGAAAAAAGGCAAATATCAATCAAATAATTAAAAAATCGTAATCACATAATAGAAAGAGCAATATACATTTTGTAGTAATAAAACTACAGTTCAGTTTAGTAACATAATCTATTCATAATTGAAACAACGTTGCAGATCGCAGACTTTACAAAAGTAAGTTCACATATTATAGATACAGATCCTACACAACTCAAAATAATGATTCGTGATCTGTGACATTGACAACTGTCAAAGTGTCAGGCAATAGCTAAGTCAATTACTGTTTAACGGCCGCATTGAATTAGCTATTAACATCCGTAATATCGAATAATCGCATCGATTTGAACAGCGCCATCAGAATATTAAAGGCATAATACAACGACATAATCGAAATGGCTGTTCTGGTCTGAAACCTCTGCTAGCCATAAAAATTAACATACAATAAAAAATAAATCGTAACACACTCAATCAATATTCCAAATTCGAATCCCACGTTCGTATTTCAAAATACAGACCTATTCCGGATTCCGATAGTGATAAATTTCAAACAATGGAAGGTATCTCGAAGCTTGCCTTTGCAAAATAAATATTCATCCAAGCAACGAAAGCTGGAAGTTGGAAGCTAGATGCGTCTTGCGATTCCAACAATTTGAATGTACCGAGATAGCATTGTTCAATGTTTCTGCAAGTACGCTCGAGCCAAACATTGATTAAACGTATTTACATACAAATTTACATATGCCGTGCTTAGGACTGCATTTATCGATTGGTGAACGGTTGTAATTTCAAGTTTAAAGTAAAAACAAGTGGGTGCCACCAATGTTTCTTTAGCCCGAGTAATTGGACAAGGAATGTTTGGACAATTAAGAATGTTTAACATACAGCCTTGTGGTAAGGAGGTGGATAAAAGTCCATAGACTGAACTATTTCATTCAGATTTTTTTCGGCCACCGTAAGTATAAATTTACCATTTTTCACAATGAGCGAATTCTAATTTTGATTCTACAAAATTTCAATTAAAACTCACTAGCAAAAAATCATTACACCGACTTTATAATTACAATATTTTAATGAAAAATACACTTAAATATTATCTCTTAGTTAAGGCTAAGACCATCAAATCGTTTTAATGTGTCTGCAAAATGAGGAGTAGATTCTATCAGTTAAAACTTCGACGTGAAATTGAAACCATCCCATATAATCAGTTGCTATCAAAACCGATAGTCGTAAACGAGCCATTAGCCACCCATCTTGAGACATCGGCAGTTTTAAAACCATATTTATGCGTCGCAAAACCAATCTTCAAAGGAACACTCTTAATAATACTAACAATTAACATCTATAAAATCTTAAACCGATACTTCTCCCTGATCCATGTTTGTTTATTGTTCTTGTAATAGAATATGAAGGTTTCGCTAAACATCGTCCGCTTTCGAGCGTCATTCCAAAGAGACTCGTTGAAAAATACAATATATAAATGACAGACTGTTCACATATAATGAAATAGACGCAAGAAAAAATGTTCAAAGATAAAACACAAACAACTATTAAAGATCTCAAATTTAAATTGCGATTCTAGAAAAGACAAAATTTTAAACTTGGAACTACACTAATTAGTGTTGGGTTAAAGAACGCAGTGCGGCAAATATTCTTAAAGATCGTAATTAATCGAGTCAATCCATTCGATCGTATCGGTTTGGAATCGTAAAAAGGGCGCATTTCCCTACAGAGAAGAATGCTATCGGTTCCCACAGAGCTGAGGACCCGAAATATTTGTAGCGGAGAGAGCAAAAAGCCGCGAGCTTTCCCATGCCAGTGTCAATGGGTCAGGATTGTGACGGCGCAAGGACGACCGACTAAATAAACTAAATTTTTGCCCTCTGACGAGCTTCACTACTAAAATTTTTGCTCTTAGACTTTTTCACCACAATTATCTTATTAGCAGGCAAAAACACTTAACGTCTTCGAATTGTGGAATTTGAACGCAACGTAAAGCAAAAAGTCTTAACCTGTATTTAAAAATCGATTGCAACCAAAAAATTGTCACTGACAAATGATTCGAACGCCTTGCGGTTGAAATTACGAATTCAAATCTTCGAATTTTGAACAAAAACCGCCATTAACTGTCGGTGCTTACTTTTTTCGGGCTGTCGATGATTTTCGGGGCTAATCGTGTTTTTTGCCGATACTTTGAAGATAATCGATGCATCGGCCTCACTAATTCGATTTGTGCCCCTCCCCTTTGACTATTGTGGGCGTGATCTATCGATAGTAGCTCGGATACTTTGTTTCAAACCATACTATTGTAAATGCTAACCAAGAAAAAACCAAAAAGCTTAGTACAGAAGCATAGCAGTAGTAACGCGAATCGAATATCCGAAACCGCGACTAAACGAACGAACCTCACGACGACGGCTCTCGATAATTTAATAATAAAAATAAAATAAAAAAAGTACAGAATCGATTGTGGTTGATGGCCGGCCTCACGTTCTGTGGAACAGTCAAATCATCAGCCGCTGATGGTTTTTTAATGATATTTTTCACAATCGTACCGATCATTGATGGTTATTAGGTATAGGCGAGTGCCTCGAGACGTATAAGTACGGCAATCCACGCAGATTATGACTTTAATCTATCGGACATTTGAAGTGTGTAAATGAAGCTTTGTGGAAAGTTATACTCATATGTACCAAGCTCGCTTTGTGGGAACTCTACATTTATGTCACGACATCTGTACGTTAATATTACAAAGGAATCAAAAGCTTTATAATGTGGGTCTCCTAACGTCATATTTTGGAACGATTTAGTGACATTTTAACCGTAAAACAATTACGTATTTAATTTTAAAACCAGATACGTATATGCGAAAATCAGACTAGGATATTTAGCGATATCCAGCCAGTACTACCCATAAACTGCAATAATCTCATTATTACCTCCTTAGCATAGACACACGTACAAAACTATCCCTCGAGTAGCACAGGAGTACTCATTAACATAATCTTAACCGCTTTGAACCGGTCTCGGCTAATTTTCTATTCGCTGATGTGTTCGTGTTTCCCTCCATAGTGTGTGCGTTTAGTTAATGCATCTCCTTGGTTGTGTTTATAAACACTGGCCGATGTTGTGAATGGGCTTGATGGCTGAATGTAGATTCGATTTTTGATTCTCATTTCTGATAGTGTAGCAATGAGAGCAAAATATACGTGTAAATTTTCCATTTCAAATAATTCGAAGACTCGAGAAAAATATCGTTAGCGCAACTTTAGTTTTTGACTTGAATAAAAATATATTTATTAAACCTTAGCGTACCTTTTACTAGTTAGATCTTGAATGTCGACTCGATAAAAGGATAAGATTCGTCAAGTTGTCGCAATCAATCATAATAATTAACAAATGTATCGATATATCGCGTGAGCCCCTCTATTTTTGTTACTCTATTACTGTTAGACAATACGGTTATATGACCGATAGGGTAGGGGAAAAATAATATTGGCGGGAAAATCAATCTTCCCGCTTTCTTTATTAAAGGCTTAATATTATAAAAGGAATCGGAAGAGGAAATACTAAATCGCTGGATGATCAACTGAAAAGTATGACCTGAGAGCTTTTCATTTAATTTCATTGAGTTCTATCAAATAAAATACAAGGATAGAATATATTAAGTCGATGTGTGATAAACCTTTCGAAATTTGTGAACTATTTCGATCATCATTCATCACAAACCCCAAATATGTCCAGAATATTATTAATTTCACATAATCGTATAAGAATTCTACCATCTTTTGCGCTATAATGAGAATGAGGTACCTTCAAACTTGGCCTTGTATTCTTATGAAATGTATCGTATTCAGCAGTTATAGTTTGTGACACACAAGTAAGTGATATTGCCACGTGAATTATGTCACATTGCTGGCATTAGGTGTAGCTGCAAGCACACATTACGACTAATGATTCTGGTCTATTGAACACAAATGATAGGCCATACGGCCTTGGACTCGTTGCCACCTCTTTGTTAAAATCACACTCAATACGCACCACATCATCGTATTTGTTTTAAAACTCTGTTAGATTAAAAATAAATGGAAATATAATAGAACTCCTTCAGAAAAAACTAACGAACGAAATTCTTCTTACTTAGCATATTCCTTTAGAGAATAAATAAATAAATTTGAAATTTCAATTTAAACTTACTTTAAAAATGGAACGTTACATCTCAGAGATTCGAATAAAGAAGGCACAGTTTCGATTTTTAAAAGCTCACACATTTAATTTCAAATAAGGAATCCGAGACAAACGCGCGTGCTTATTCCGATGAACAGTATCGATTAATTTTGGATCGATAGCGGGCCATCGGCAACAGATACAAATAGCAGCTGTTTACTCAAATAAACTTTTATTTTATTCGTTTTGGACATAGTTGCTTTTGGTCACTTCTACCCTATAAGTTCAATTAAAGAAGTATATTACCTTCATTTCATATTAATATTATTTCAGTGACGCATTTTTCTTAATGATGGTCTCGTTGATGTCTTTTGTATGAAAAAATGCGTTCCAACAAAACTGCGTCTATGAACAATAACCGGGGGTCATAAATTTAAAAAAAGTTTCTCAATACATTTAGGTACAAAGACAAATACTTTTAAAAATACAATTATTATGAGGAAATACTATTATTGAGACCAAAATGTATTGTGACCAAAACATGCCGAACCAGAGATTTACGATCGCATTATGGTAAACGACAGCAAAGAGATGCTATGCCACCAAAACTTAAAAGGTCGATCGCCGTTTCCCGCCTAAAATAAAACTTGACTAATCGTAAAATTTTATGAAAAGTGGTTTTACAGTACTTTGTCTTGTAAACAGAAGGAATTTTAAAACTTAATAGGTGATTGTTAGTTGCAAGGGTGTTAATATGCCAAAGTGTAGTTTTTTCAAATACAAACAGAAAAATTATACACGAAGACCACTTCAACTCGCTTATTTTATGAGCTATGTTGGTAACCCTGAAATCTTCTACGGATTTCCTTCTTTCAGATTTTAAGCTCTCTCCATCCATACCCAGTTGAGCGAATTTGAGCTTGTGTATGAGGTCAAAAGTAAGAACCTACGTCCATTTAATGGTTTGCAAATACAATTACTTATACAGGGTGTTAAAAAAAGTGCGTTTGAAATTTTAAGGGGTTACTCAGAATCAAGTATAGAACCCAGGATTTTTTTTTAAAAATCCGCTCTTCAAATTTTTTTTTTCACTTTTTCATACAAATTCTTGATTCATTATTCAGATTTAGTATGAGAATCTGAAAAAAAATTGAAGAGCGCATTTTTTCAATATTATTCGTGGGTTCTATACTTGATTCTGAGTAGCCCGAGTAATTACGAGTTCAAACGCACTTTTTTAACACCCTGTATATTTTGTGTATGAACGCTATTTCCTAACGTGTAACTACTTACAAAGTTCAACGAAACCACGACTTTCTGGACTTCGAAGGACCAATCTCTATGTTGACTTTGTACCACAATAGTTTTGCTAATGACTTAACGGATTTGCGACTTTCTGTCAGTGGTATTAAGGACTATTTAAAGGATTAAATGAGAAGTTTTATGTTTGTAGATTGGTTAGCTAAATACTGAAATGTCATTCATTCAACATGTGACTGATCGCAATCGAAGTAAGTAATTCTAAAATACCTAAATAAGTAGAGTCAGCAAATTCAGAAATAAAATCACAAATTCACATTCTTTATTGCCAAACAATACAAAGCTTACAATAGTAAATACGAGTAATTGACCACTCTGAATACGTTAAAAACAACCGACTTCAATCGCAACAACTCCAATTTTGCTAAGTTCTTCTTGATTTTCTTAAAAACCGCTGAATCGATTTCGATAAAATTTATATGGGACCACCTGTGAAGTATAACCCTTTTAAACAAGAAAATAATTTTCCAAATCGGTTCAGGCGTGTTCGAGTAATCGGTGAACATACATAAAAAAAAAGAAAAAAAAAGATTCCGACGATTTGAGAACCTCCTCCTTTTTTTGAAGTCGGTTAAAAAAACATAATAAAAAAGAATAAACTAGTCTAATCTTTATGAGGGTCATAGATAAAGAAGTATAGTCATAAGATTTTAGTTTTATCTTAGAAGAGTTGGGAGAAAGCCGCTGGATGAGTGTGGTACAGATTTTCGCTAAGAAGATGCAACAGTCATATTAAATCAAACTAGAGTGCAAAATTCCAGCTTCCATATTTCGGCTTTGCTATACTTACCGTTAGATAAGATATAAAAAATGTACCATAATTTGGGAGTAGATACTTTATAACATACAAGAGGAAGTTAAGATACAGAGAAAAAACGGAGTGGAAGGAGCTGGAGGAGGCCTTTATGTCAACAGGACACGCTGGTATCGACTGATGTGCACTTATTTATTTATTTTCCTTTGTGAAATGTAAAATATTATAATATCTTCAATGAAGGCTTTTGTATTGTATTGTACTTTATAACATATACGATTTTACTCAGAAAAACTACTTTCAAAATTCAAAATTCAAAATCATTTATTTCTTTACGTAGGTACATTAAGCACTCTTATACTTTCCCAGAGGAATCTTACTAATAATATGTTTTACCTACTTTAAAACTATTGGTAACTTTGGTCTCTTGGCAAAATTAGTTCATTACACGAGTGAAGTCATATTTAATGTATAAATTATAAATTAACACAAATTATCTGCACTACAAGTATTTAAACTGCATAAATAATAAAACGTATCAACACTGAAAAAGCGTGCAGATTACAACAACGCATAATCTCCGTTTAGCGCCACTAACATAGCTCTAAGAGCGTTAGCAAAAAGCGTGTTAGCACAGTTAACAGTTTTTGCTGACGGTAGCTGCGAGCGCAAGCGGATTCTGCTATTGTTCTGGTGATACTGTCGTGCTTGGCTAAATACCTTAAAATATAAATACTTATTACCTATAGAAGAATTTAACTCTGGCCAGTTTATATTGTGTGTCAAAACATAATTTCGCAAAATATGTAGAAGCCAAAACAAATAAAAAAAAAACAACGGATTGCTAAGCGCAACGCTCTATTCCAGCGATTGACAAGCAACGGCAGCCGTTCGAAAATCAAACATTTCAAATTTAGAACTCGTATTCAAACTCTTTCTAGAGACGCATCCAGAATCGAAAACAGCGATTAGTTTTAAGTGTCGCCGTTCGAACTTTAAAAATATGCCGCTCGTTCAGTTTTAAATTTAAATCCAGGAGCGCGTTCTATTTCTCAGTCACTTTACGATGTTTGTCATTTAATGATTTTCGTTAAGAAACGCGCGGGATCGGAAAGTATGAATTTATTGCTCCGTTTTGATTGTGATTCCCGTATTTTAGTCAAATTATGAGTTTCATTATCGGATTCTTGGATTCGAAGGCGGAAGCTTCGGTTGTTCATTATTATTTATCTGCGATGGTTTCCTGTATAATCTCGAAATGTCTTTGAGTGAGCTTAAAATGGATTTGCATCGCTGACATTTCGGTAATCGGTACGGACATTATTGTAAATCCTCTTGAAGGACAATGGCGGGCAATTTAAACTACGAATCACCTGCTTTTGAACTATCCTGATCAATGCCAAGATTGACAAGTTGGTCCCTTCTGAATTTGAATTTCCAGAGCTTGATAAGATAAGGACTGGCTCGATGGTTCAGTGATTAACGCTCCTGACTACTGCTGCTCGATTCCCATCCAGGGCAAACATTTCTGTGATGCGCATATTTGTTTACTCTGTTTCTGGGTGTATTGTATCTAAAAGATACTATCTATGTATATATTGTGCATGTATTTAAAATTATTTACGTTTATTTGATATATTTTTATCTGCACTTGAACATTTGTCCCAATTAACGACATACAACAGCTTTTATCTTCAAATAATCAGAAGATTAAATTGTGCTTTTATACAGGTTGTAACTAAATAGTCGTAGGATCCATTTACTGGAGCTCTCAATCAGTTAATTTTAGTTGTACATTACATATGTAGTATTACCTATTTTAATCTCACAATAAACAAATGCGCCATTTCCCTTCAGAATATGAAATTCTGTGTCAGTCGTGGCAAACCTCAAACCCATCATATTTTAAACGTATAGACACAGGCAGACACGAAAACGCCAAGAATCTTTTATAAAAATAAATAAAAATTCAACATCATTTATAACAATCAGCCGAAAACAATGTCTCTATGTCGAAAACTTTAGATGGCAGATGGCAGTTATAAATAATTCTTTGTAATATTCAGA
Source organism: Coleophora deauratella (assembly GCA_958295455.1). NCBI lineage: Eukaryota > Metazoa > Arthropoda > Insecta > Lepidoptera > Coleophoridae > Coleophora > Coleophora deauratella. The sequence continues at coordinate 1,262,107 of OY282409.1, read as the reverse complement.
AATAGAGGCACATAGTGATTGTTACAAGGTATTTCGTAATCGGCAACTGTTTAGATAAATACGTATTCTCGCAATTCGATGTTGTTTCGATTTTGAAACAAGATAAAAATTGGTTGTTGATGAAAAAACAGAGCAAGAGCATTGTTATGTTTCATTGACACTCACCTACTTGGCACGGGCTTTGAGACAATTATTATGATGTCATCTTTACATTTCCGAAAAAATCTTTTCTGAAACGAACGAGTCACAGTTTCTGAAAACTTTAAAAATATATAAGCAATGTCTCCTTTCACAAGAAGACTGCATCGCAGGAAAGGCTATTTTATGAAAGAGGAAAACATTCGTTCTAATTTTAAAATCATACGATATCCCCCTCGCAGTTCGATGGGTTCGATTTTCGAACGTTCGTTCTGAAATAGCGCGCGACAGCTGAGTCTTGACATCGGCTTGTTTTTTATTACCTCCGCCATGTTTATGAGCACTTTATGGAGTTCGTATAGATTTTTATTTTTCTAATCTAAATGAATGTCACTGGCGATTTTAATCGAACAAAGTTTTTATATTTAGAAAGCTTACTGTTGTAATATGTAGGTAGGTACCTAGCTAGACGATAATACTTACATTTTAGCAACTATATGTAAACTATCTCTGTACACTATTATTATTGGGTAAATTTTAAGATTAATAGAAACTACATATTTTAAAGAAAAAATAAGTGAAGAATGTTTTAAGCGGTATCTGTCAATAACTATTTAAACCTTATTTTAAAAATTATGGCTGAACAAGGAATTTTGTTTTGTAATAAACTTCTCTTGATAGGTGCGCAATCTCACTATAATATTATAAATGCGAAAGTATGGATTCTCACTATAATATTATAAATGCGAAAGTATGGATGTTTGTTTGTTTGTCAGTTTGTTTGTTTATTTGTTTGTTTGTTTGTTCCGCTTTCACGCCGAAACTACTGAACAGATCTGGATGAAATTTGGTAGGTAGATAGATAAAGCACTCGACTAACACATAGGATACTTTTTATCCCGAAAAACTTAAGGGTTCCCGAAGGAATGCTTAAAAACTAAAAATTTCTAGATTCTGAAGTCCACGCGGACGAAGTCGCGGGCGGAAGCTAGTTTATTTATAAAACACATTTCTTATGACATATTTATATGGTAAATAATCTTGACACTTCTCAAACTAAAACATTCCTCTTTGTTGAAATTCTTATATTCCTGGACCAGTTTTTTTAATTACGAAGAATTTTGATTCAGCTTATTAATTTAATCTGAAATAAACATTGCCTTTGATTAGATCATTGAAAGATCGATAAATAAGCAATATCCTTAGTTCAAGGAGGTCACTTATTGAATGAATCTATAATCGAAAAAAATCCCTTTCAACGTCTTCTCGAATTACCGATTGAGTCCGCTCTAGTGTTCCTTATTCAAATTTCTGATCAACAAAAAAATATATAAAGACGATTCAATTTGAATTGAGAACGGAAATCAACCGTCTCGACCGTTTGTTCAAAGTGTGAAAGGATCGATTCGAAATTTAAATCAAAGGGGTTTTGTTTTTTAATTCAGCTCCTGTTTGACACACTCTGGTTTAGTTTTATTATTTTCAGTTTCTCATTTATTACAGGACTGTTTGCTTTAAAAAAATGATTTGGTATAGTAATATAATGTCGTACGTTACATTGGTATCGATAGAATTATTTAAATAAATCACAAAATAACTTTTATTGTTTCTAAGGCACTTAATGAAGTCAAATTAGGCGTTTTCGGCTTCACATCACCGGATCGTTAAAATGACCATAAAACGTTGGTATCGATTGCGGCCAAGTTAAATATTTTATGTTATTTTTATTGTTATTTATTGAGAAATAAAACGTTTTTATTTTTTTCTAATCGACATCATTGGTTGTGGTATTTTTTACGTAATAATTACCTTCGGTTAGTTGATTATTGTATTCTAAGAACTTCGACGTAGGTTAAGTTTTTTATAAACAACTGTATTTTGTATTTTGTAAGATTCCAATTTCTAATATTATGAATCAAATATTTATGATGGCATTTTCTGCACTGAAATAGAATTATATTTGGGTACTAAGGTATAATTATATTAAATTGAAATTTTATGTAAGATATAAACCAATACAGGGGCAGTAAACTAATATTAATGCAACAATATCAAGCTTTAATTTTACGACTAAGCCCGCATAGCTCAAATCATTTTAAGACTATAATCCTTTCATACGACTATTAATTTAATTGAAGATACCATCAAAATGGATCGCACAATGACTATCTTATGATTGATACAGGCAATATTGAATCACCTGCCCAGCTTAAGCGCTTGCCATGATGAAAAGATAAGACAATAATGTTGGCGAATCAATTATAATATTATTAAAACATAATACCTTATTTGCAGGTAAATTAAACGTCATAGAAGAAGCATTAACACCGAGTGAGTACCAGTTTGCCGTATAAAAATAAAATTTCCGAACGATAACGACGTGAAAACAATCAATACGTCCGAGGACTGGCTGGAAAAAAAGAAAAGGGAGCAGGCTATACTGAGAGACAATTTTTCAACTTTAGAACTCCCCAGATGAATTTTGAATTTAGAACAAAACGAGATCACAAATGCCCCCAACTTCGGCGTGTGCTTGCCGCGTGAAAATTAATTATTAATTTGTTTCCATTGCCACCGTCTCCGGGGGAGACGTGTGCTGTATTGTCTATGAGCGTTTTTTATTTTATTTTTACACAATTTATTTCCCGCGCTTCAATGATCGCAAAGGCAATTAGTAACGAAATTGTTCCTGTGAATTTGTCTCGGCGTATTTTTTATGATAATTTAACTATTTTGTAGTTCGCATATTAATTTTGAAAGTAAAATGCAAATATGTATTGACTTTTCAAACAAATGTAAAGGCGTAACTTTTCAAATTTTACTTGGTAAGTTGTCGTTGCGTTTGTCAACATCCAAGTTTCGCCAAAAGGCCATACCAACAAACTCTGCAGTTTTTTTTCTTTTAAGAGACGAAATCCGCAATAAAAATTGACAAGAGAGGAAGTGCGAGCTGCGTTTTGAACTGGTTCACTCAATTTGGGCGATCCCGGCGGGATTGTAAAAACATCAAAGAATTGTATAATAGTTTGGAAGGGAAACCAACACTTTTTATTATCGCGGCAACGTGTGGAGCCACCCTTGTAGGGTGTTTGTTTTAAAAAGTTTGTTTCCGATAGAATTTTATTTTATTTATTTAATACAGTGTTTTGAATCGTAAGTCCGCAAAAATAAATGTTTGGAGAATTTTTAGTCCACCCTAATTAATTAAGCTTTTTGATACATAATCTTTCTTAATTTTTAAAATATAAAATGATTTAAAATTTTCGTAATAGCTAAGAACTAATGTCGGTACCGAAAAAAATGTTTAGTATGAAAATAATATTCTATCTACTGACTTTTAACAGAATTCAGTAAAGTTTATAAAATATAAAATATTTTAAGAAGGTAAGTATAAAATTACTGCAAAATCAGCCAGTTAGTTTCTAACACATTAAAAGAGCACGTTTTTACGAACTACAGAATGCTCTTAACACTTTTTTACTACTTGCAACTTTGTAACAAAAAAAAACAATAAAAGTGCATCTTCCTCTTCCCTTCCTCATAAAATTTATTACCATCGGCTGCGCGTCAAAAACTTGTCAATATCGAATATTTCACCGTTCCCCTCTGTATTGATTGAACGGGAACCATAAAAATAGAGTTCCGATGCACTACATTTTAACACTTCTCTCGAACACTAATTTTAAAATGGGATTCGAATTTTGAAAATATATTGATTTGTTTATAAAATTACTCTTTCTTTTTATATTTCATCTCATCGAAAGTGGATCTGTAAAAAAAGAAGAATTAATGAAGAAAATCAGCAATCACTTTTAATTTTTGATTCATATCAGTTACACCCTTTTTACAAAACACTGTCAAAACTATGAAACCACAACTGTTTCAACTTCCCATAAAAAGTCTTACTTCTTTTGATAAAAAAATAAATACTTTATTTCAAATTTCGAACGCGAAGAACCAATAAAGCGTTAACCAAGAAAAAGTTTGCACGCGCGATCCGTTTCGGAGGGGTGCGCAAAACAAAGAGATCTCACTTAAGTAAGACCGAGACATCGAACGTGATCTGTGTTCGAAAAAATACCTTTAAGTACCTCTTTACCTGTTCGGGAGTCGACCCTCTGGAGGGAGAATCGGGGAGCTTCTTTTGAACTTGTAAACATCGGTTACAAGATGTCAAGGAATCTCGCGGCCGATCGCCCCTTGTTTTCTTTCACTTCGCGTTTGCAATCTCTTTTCTTTTTTTTTAGCTAAGATTCTTACAAATTAATCAGTTGTGCCTTTTTAACTGACTTTAATAAAAAGAGACAACTTCTCAAAATAATCGTATGTTTGTTACGCGATATCATCACCTATTAGGAACCTTTTTTTTATTTAATAGATCAAGACTCCAAGGTAGACCCAAACAAACTGCATCAAAATCGGTACAGTAGATTTTTTTAGCAAATCAAGAAAACAACAAAAACATAACAAAATGAGTTGTAGTTGCTACGACTAAAGTCGATTGTTGCAACATGCTTAGCTTTCTTAATATGGACAAAAATAAATGAATATACAGGGTGTAAATCTACAGGTGCCTCAAATTTTAATCAGGGCTTCTACTCGTGATTCTGATCAACTTTCCCCAAAGAACCCATAATAATAAAATTGCAAAAAACTTTTAGATTGCTCATACAAATCGATCGACCAAGTGGCCAAATTTGTATGAAGAGTCCGAAATTTTTTTTGTATTTGACTATGGGTTCCTTAGGGAAAGTTGATCAGAATCGGGAGTAGAAGCACTGACTAAAATATCGGGCACTAATAAAGTAGCACCTTACATTGTGAAACTTAACATAGAGTCGGCAACATGGATAAAAATCGTGATCTTGTTATGTGAGTCGTGGAGCTGGCACCAATTGTCCGTCTATTATCAGATAAAGGCGATCAATCTGTTTTGATTGGATAATCAATCGTCCGTCAATTGGTCTCGATTTACTGGTCCGAGTTGCGCGGGCGCGGGATCGACAATCGCTAACAATCGCGAAGTGAACTTCTTTGCTTTATCAAATGCAATTTGAAGAAACGAAATTCTAGTATTCAGTTCAAATATACTTTATTGCACAAAACATATCAAAAAGTGATATTTAAAAGAATGCAATATTACTGTACAATTTAGGCGGCCTTATTGCTTAGAGCTGTTTCTTCCAGGCAACCTAATACACTTACTGCAAATTAGAAAATGTACGTTAACGTACTACATATAATAGATGAATAAGTTAAATTCTCCAATTTTATAAATGTTTTTCTTTACTTGTTTTCTCTTGACGCTTCAACCACTTTTGACAAAATTTTACAAGGGCTACGTCATGACATGTAAAAGGACGTATGGTACGCTTGAATCCCGATTCCTCAAGTTTTCCCCATGGTTATATTATAACCAAAAATTGTGTACGAACAAAACTGGGAAGAAAGCTAGTTTATAAATAAGTAAATTTTAAAACTTTAACGACCAACTACCAAGATGACTTCAGAAACAATTTTAATTAGACATTGTCGTCGTAAAACCGTATCAACTCGATTACGAGATTCTCAAAATCGATTGTCCTACAAAATAGAGTCACCTAAATGACGCGATACTATACCAAAATTTTATTACCTATAAAACTGTGACTTATACGGGTAGTCGGTTACTATACTGCGCTTGAATCGATCTTAAAATTTAATCATTAAAATTCGATATTACGACCGATAGTTTCAATGTTATGGCCGTATCAAACTATTTGGTGATTATTTTTTTGGAAAACTGTTGAAAGTCGAACGTAAGTAATCGTAAATTATAAAACCGTGCATGGACACTCAAATAATGGAGTAATAATAGTGTTCTGTCTCTTTCTCCACTTACAGGTACATATCTTAGTTCCAAAGCGTAAGGAAGCTTCAAAATTTCATTTAATAAGTTATGCTGTTGCCATAAAAAGCTTAAAACTCTCAAAAGACACACAATCAAACCGGATTCGAATTTTAAAATGAGAAAGCGTTCTGTATTTGAAATTCCTGCCAAGGACACGCGGTCTTGAGAAGACAATGTGTGCGATGCGCAGCCTTTTAATTGTCAAAATTACGCTTCGCTCGCTTTGAACTTGCCGACGCGCGGTCCGCAACATGTTTGAATTCCGAAGCTCGAATCCGATTTTCGATCGAACTCTCTTCGGTATTTTCCTCCAGTGACGTTATTTTATCGAGCTCTTCGCGTTGCATTTTTTGCAACTGACGTCATACGAGTCATATGGACTGCACGCTACGCTAGCATAAAACATAAGCGCAGTAACAGCCATGATGGCCTTGACCTCAACTGCGTGTGCGATTCAAAGGAAGTGGGGTTGCTTGATCGATCGCTGTCTCGAATTTGTATAGTCAACTTTAAGACCGTGCACATAACAATACTTAACACTTTTCGTCGAAACATGGAGGTTTTATTAAAACCAGTTCCGAGTGTCGTACGAGCTCGTAATTAGTACTACGAAGCGTACTATAGGTTCAGGGTAAAACTTCACATACCAACCAAGGTATTTTAAAACAAAAAGTTCAGAACCAGAAGGGCTTAAACAACTTTTTTAACGTCAATAATGCATCACAGCGATTGCAATTAATAAACATGGCGGCGATTATCGATAATAGCGATATTAAAAGTGAAGCCTTTTACTACGTTTAAAGAGTTTAAAATTAAACGTCAATCAGGTCTCGATCGGCGATATTCAAAGGTCTGTTTTAAAACATCCGCAATCAGACACACTGGCCACTTTTTGCTCGGATGCCGATTACTCTACGTGACGTTCCCACACAGCTCCCGACCGATCGCCGGAATAGGGCCGCCGCGAAACTGAATTCCTTTTTCGAATTAGCGAATCACCTGTCTAATTACGCGCTTCGATTTTGGATTTGGACTCCGATTTTAAACGCCATTTACTCTTAAAAAGATCTTTTGCCTTCTGTGTTTCAATAAAAAAAACGCAAAATCCCAATAGGAAAACAGTATAAGTCGAGAAAAATGGAAATCTTCAAAACAAATATTAACATAACAAAAGTGGCGAAGTGACGAGCGATTGTGGTGAATTGACAATCTGACAAATTTACAACCGATCGGTGTGCAAAACAGACAAAAGTGCCCTTTTCGCATGCAAATTTGTCTGGGGGTATTCTTTTCGCGGGTTTTTTCTCCCCGGCGCGAAACTTCCGCCTATTTTCCCGCTCAGCGCACATCCGGCAGGGGCGCTGCCGGTATCGGTGCGTTCGGAAATCGGATGAGTCCCGCCGACAGAGATACGTCTATAAAGCGGCCCTCGCCCCATTGACTCCTCGCAAAGTGGTCATATTTTATATGTTTCATATTTTTTATTGGATTTTATTGTCGGGGAAACTTTGTATTGTAGTGGAAATCGTTTTGCTATTGTTATTTATTATATTACTTATCTTCTCGTTGGTAAGGAAAACTTTTACTGAAAAGGAAAGAGAATGTGTGACATGCAAAGTTTACGAGTATGAACCACATTTTTTCTTTTCACTATTCGTTATTTCATTCTATCTCTATTCTCTATGTTACGTCATAGACAGTATATTATACATGAGTACTATCATAGAGTGTGGCCCCCACCTATTCCTAAAGCAACCCCCCCCCCCCCGGCGGTTAAACTCCGGTGAAGTCCGGTGTCTATCAGTTGCTTAGCTTAAGCCACACAACTCACACATTGCATGTGAAATATTTTTGTGTAGGTAATTTTAACACGACAGTTTGTTAGAGTGCTCAGAATATGTTTATATGTGTATTACAATATTATGACTATTTCGTTTATCGTACTTATCTGTAAGCATCTATTATCGACATCTAAACAAACCGCTCGTTCGGTTACCCTCGCCAATCATCAAACCTTACTCCTAACCTAAAAGGCAAATTTGACTATCGGCGTTGTACTAATCGGAAGGGCATCAGGGACGGATGTAGGAGACCGCAACCCGACCAGAGATTGTCAGCCGTCAATGGTTCAAGTAACCATTGGGTTAACTAACCGATCGTTTGGTTAACTGCTAACTACTATGGGTTTTCGGTTAAAGTTTAGTTGTGGTGAAGGCTTGTATGTAAGATCCAGTGTCTGTAAATATATGTAGTTCAAAATCAGAAGTAGTCAAAATTTAATGTTATAGATTATAGATGGGTTCTTGCCCGGACATTTTTGGGCATTTTGAATAAATGCCCAATAAACGTCCATTTGCGCCATACAAATTGGGCATTTATTGGGCATAAATGGACGTTTATTGGGCATTTACTCAAAACTGCCCGGGCAAAAACCCATCTCTATTATAGATACTAAATATAAAATAATTTATATAAATATATAAAGTAAGACTTTATGCGTATCGTGTTAGATTTAGAACACATTGTAAAATCTAAAAAAATATATTTTTTCCAGTTAGTGACACTGAGTGGCCCAATTCTAAATCGCAAAGTAAACAATAAACTAAAAATAATTTTCAGTGAGAATCTATCAAAAATAAATTTTCACAAAAATAGCATCCAATGGCATGGCAGACGGCGCGCGGACAGATGCGTCTCGTAAACGTCAGTCGCGGGTTTGATTCCCGGCACCTGTTGTTTTCAAACTCTTCGATTACGAACCATTAGCGCTGTTACTCGATATTTAATATTATTGAGATGATTTATTTATATTTAACATTGGAAAATGCTTTTCATTGACTTTAAAAAAGTCTAGATTTAAAAGTTAAATAAAAGAATATAGAAAAACATAATTATAACTTTTTTTTAAAAATAATAAGATTAGTAAGCATTTTTTTTTTATATTTAACAATATCTACTATTAGTTATAACTTAAATTATGTACCTATGTGAATATAAAATAAGTAATTAAGTAATATATTACAATTTAATACATATTACAATTATATCATAAAACAATAAAATAGTAGCGAAAATTACAAATGCAAATTAATTAACCATTTAAGACTTACCACACTTCCTTCATCATGATTTCATGAACTCAAAATTTACTCCAAAATCAACTGTACTGCAATTGCTTTAAAGTTCCATATTGCTATTGAGATGGAACACAAGACATCGACGGTCTAAGCACAAAAGGTCGTAACTACAATAACAACGAGGGTGCACCAGCAAAAGGGTGTAACTGAGTGAACAATAAAATACTTTTGGTCAACCGCAACTCAATAAATACTTCATAGTGGACCGGGTCGACTTGACCGGACGTCCGCCCTCCGATCTTTTGCCCTCAGGGAGGGAGAGGCTTCACGTCATTTGAATACATTTGGCTTTATAGTTGGATTATTGGGGTAAATAATACCGAATAGTTTACAGTCATGTTATTTTCTCGTATTTTGTTTGTATTAATAAACAATTGTCAATTACTTTCTTAACTATTTTTGCTAATAAAATACAAATAGTGGAAATGTTTGAAAGATTGCATTCCAATATATTATATTTATGAAATTACAATTTCTAGAGGAAAGCAACAAAGACACAATTAAAAATAATCGTATTTATTGGGTACGTGACTGCTATCACAAAAGTTCCTTTTCATCAAATGTCATAAACAACATTTACTTCTAAAAATGTATGAAATACTGAATTATTATTATGACATCATCTTTTCATATAGTTATTTCCATGCTCATTCATTACGTAACATTCACAAACAAAAAATTTGACAAGTTATGATAATACAAGAAATTAGATACAATCTATTATTTCATTAAATCAGAATTTCACAATTTGTTTTTGATGTACCCTATTAATCGCAACACAACTCTTAGACTAGACATCCTGAGAGATCTCTCACAAAGTAGGGTAAATGAACCGAAGCACGGTCCGGTCAAGAGGTGTTTTATTCGGATGATCCCGGATTACTATTGTATCCAGTCACGGGCCATCGCCTTAATTAGGGTCAATAGTTCGGTTCACAATGTAAACTGTCCGATAGTTCGTTTAGAACTTATCCCTAAACTACCAAACTTGAGTTAAGTAAGTGTTGTAAGTCGGTAATTAATTAACAGAGATAAATATTCGTTGTAAATATTTTGTGACTTTTTTTTAAAGAACTGTAGATAATTTAGACTCCACAGATTTTTTTGCTATTAAGGAAATATGGTTATACAGCATGTAGGTAACATAAATCATAATACCTAAATGTAGGATAGACTATTGAGGGACTTCTTTCCATCATATTATAATATCATATTTACACTAATAGTCATTTCTCAAAAAAAAAATACTTTCACAATAATACTGGCAAAACAGTCGTTCGATTTTTATGAAAGTCATTGGTTTTTGTTTAAAGTAGCAGAAGTATTAATAGTAAGGAAAGTAAGTATTTCAATTAACAGGTCCTATGTATTTTATGACAATCTATATAAACTTCAATCGAATCCAATTTTATGAAAATATCAATCCGATAATTGAAACTTAAGTTCAGTGAACGTATTTACAGTTCAAAATTTGTATTTCAGTTAAAATTTCAATTCCCTTGAGCATACTTAACTAAAGTAGCCATTAACGCAAGTTAACATCCAGCAGTTAAATATAACCGCCTTTACGACAGCTAACGAGCGGTGGCAGGTGATCTGGTTCTGGGCTAATCAGTTTATCTGATTTCGATACAAAACATCACCTGCTTTATTTAACTGTGTTAGTTGGCGGCCAACTGGAAAGAAAAACCTATAGTGAAAAAAGCGTTGATGACATTTTAGCACCTGATAGATATTGGAGGTACTGATGACATTAACTATAGATTATCTGTCTGTAACCTTTCTAATAGATTATGTTACGTCTCAATCAGCATAGTTTAATTAGAATTGTAATACTGACTGACTGAGTCGCTGAGTGGTTAAGCTCCTGACTCTTGATCGGAAGGTCGTTGGTTCTATTCCGGCGGTGATGAGCAGATTTGTTTGCTTTATACGTTTGTGTCTAAATTTATATATGCATGTTTTTAACGTAAGTATACATATACAACTAGTCTCTGGATCCCATAATACAGGGAATTCTAATTTGGGACCTTTTGACCGTGTGTAATTTATTCCGAGATGTTTATTTATTAATATCGTTATACAGAGACATTGCTTATTATTTTCTCCTTTCCATCGAAATATTATAGGCCTTGTATAGTCCACAACTGTTTATACACTTTATTCTTCAGTCAGTCTGTTCAGGTCGATCGAACGTACAAGAAAATAACTTCCTTGAATACGATACTCGCTTTTCATAGTCAAGGTCACTAGCTACTAATTTAGATTTTTTTTGAAATTGAAACTGAAACTTTTTATTTCGAATTACAAAGAATTCATATAGATACACTATAACATGTTAGTAAAACACACAAATACATACTAAGAAAATACTGAACATCACTTTTAGAATCTAATTCTCATCTCCCTATAAACTCCATTGATCGTATTCGATCAAGAATCTATGCCTCATCTGTCTAAACAAAACGTCATAACCGACATAAGTCGTAAATTACAGAACTCTAACTCCATGCCCGCAAGGTTTATTTTCGAACGTTGCACGCTGTGAGGTAACACGTGTATAATAATAATGTTTATGAAAGGCCACCGGATATCGTTCATTAATGGCGCAGTCTGAATCAGAATATTGTCAATAAAGATGATTGAGTTGAAACTAATATCTAATGCTAGCTTCTGCTATTTAAAATCTAATTTGCATGTAAGATAATAAATAATATATGCGACCCAAACAAACAGGTACCTAAATCTTTATGATTATTGTTACATTTTTAAATTTTGATATGCTTTTTGAATTTAAGTATTATTTATAATATTATCTTAATATGTTAAACAGAAACAAGACATTTGCTGATAGTAATCTTTTTTTTTATATAAAAAATTGCATAAAACATATATGTAGGGTAAGCGATACAGTGATTGGCACTCTAGGCGGAATTCTAGGTTACTATGCTTATATTGAATTAATAATTAGTAATAGTCCTAGAGATTTTCATGATTAAATTAAACTAAACTACATTTTCGAAAACCAACAACGGTAATTTGTTTTACTATCCAAAGCCATAATTAACATTTTATATTTCCAATTTTATTATAAAGAAATAAACATAAACTGTTACTAACGTCTAATTACCGACACCGGAATACTACAAAATCATCCTTTTACAAGCTCAATGTAAATAAATGATCGAGAAAAAATATCAAACAAACAAAACTGTAACGATTGAGTCGCCACGCCACATGTATCATATTTGTGTTTTGAAACGCTATTTCCAGCCGTATTCGAATAACACGCTAGCTTATACAAATATTCATTTAAAATTAAGATAACATAATAAAATATACCAGTTGACGCTGTAAATTGATGTTCTATTTATTTATATTGTCAGTTATGGCCGTTTCCATTCTGTCGCTGGATTTTTAATGCGACATTCCAAATTTGAATTTTTGACAGACACGTAAGTACAAAGTTAGGGCGATAACGCCTAATGCCAAGAAACATCCTACCTATTTTAAAAGATATCACTAGACATGGCAACGTATGTACTGTGAAGTATTTTGCAATTGGTAGGTTAAACAGATTGTAATAATTTCAGTCGTTAGCGTGACCCCAGCACAGTTATGGTGAGTCTGCGTTCAGTACTTTCAATCTGATGTCTAACTACAAATTATTTTGCACAACAAAACTATTTTCTATTCTTTTTGTAAGTACTGGCAACTAATGTCTCATCTGATAATTTATTTTCTTTTTACGCGAAAGTACTACGCTAGCGAACGTATCAGATATTTATAACGCTATTTCTCGATAAGAAAAGAAATGCGCAGACCTTCACAAAGAACGCGTCTTCATCTCGGCCCTGCGCCGAGAGTGGGACGCACATACGTGGGAAACGCAAGAAAGAAAAGGACGATAGGATAGCCGATATCACGTCAATACATTCCTCGCTTCACCCACACACGAATACTAACGTTCGTAGCTAGCAACACAGTCGAGTTTCCCTTGGCGCTCGTAATGGAAAACCGATAGAACATCAATATGTTTTACGACTTTCTCGCTCGAGCGAAAACGACTTTTTCCTTCGAGTGGTAAGGTTCTAAATAGCGCTTCGAGATGTTTTTAAGAAGGCGTTTTCGATATCTTGCGAGATTGTGAGGGCGTTATCGATTGGTGTCGATAAATGGTTATTGGAAAAACAGCTTTATTCGATGAAGGATAAGGCTCGAGGCGTGCCCGGGACAGACACGCCTATGTCTTATGTGGAAAAATAAGGAGTGACTTTCCTTCAATACTGTATGTTAGAGTGATAAGAAAATTATTATTTGTCGGTTTTTATGGATCTATTTGGGGAGAGCTGTTTTGGGTTCCATATATGTGAAAAGATTTCGTATTTCCTTTCGGTACGTCTTAAGTGGATAAATCTATCTCTTTGTTCAAACCTAGGTTTTAATTTACCCTACTTCTACTACCCTAAGATTAGGACATAAATAATGGATACTAAATGTTATCCTTTATTCAACATCCTTTGTGTTTTATAAAGAAATAAGTATGTATGTCTTTTTTATATTATTATAAACATGTCCTATTCTTTATATTGCAGGTACGTTGAGAAAATGCAGAAGATGCTGTGTCTCTTTGAGGTAATTTGATAAAATTAATCTATTTTTGTCAAGATAAAACACTTTTTTCCCCCCAAACTTATCTAATATAGGTACCGTAAATTAATTTGCTTAACAACTAACAAACAATTGGGCTTGTACATAATAAAGATATACATACCTACATATTGACCTAGGTAGGTTTAATTTAAACCTAAACTAGAGTAAGGGCTTTTAATTCGCGCCATTGTAAGAAAAACAAAAGCGAACGCGACACACTTCAAATCAAACGTCACATCGTTAATTCGTATTGAATTACACAGTTCCTAACACAACAAGCTTCATTACAACAGCACAATCGGTTCTGCATTCAAAAATCGAATTCGCCTCAATTTTATTCTAGTTGGAATTAAAAAACAAAACAGCGATCGCCAAAGCAAATGAAGTGAAAGAGCTCGATTAACGATTTTGAAAAAAGAACGCAAAACGTTCATTATGCGTTTGGATTTTAAAACAATACAGCCATTCAGACTTTGGCCCATTTGAATCTGGAATGTGACGGACAGTTCCGCAGCGGGAGCGATTTGGCTTTTAACAGTTTATTTTTGGTGTGTTTTGAATTTCGAATTTTCGCACTCGATCCTAATACTGACGGTACTTACACTGATTGACAGGGATCGTGAGATTCGACCGCATTAATCTATTCATTCAATATGACGTAAAAAAAGTCGATATGAAACGTCGGGTTGCGCCTTGGCGGGAATCGTATCGAGTCATTTGTCCGACCTCGCCTACGATCCGATAGGCCGGTCCCGCCACAAAGAGCAATTTAAGCTGTACAGTGATTGATTCGACCGATACATCACTAAAGGCGTTTTTCTATGAAAAATGGCTATAATCGACTTAAAAACTCATTAGGGCGAAGACAAAGAAATCTTCCGACCGCCATTCGTCTAATTTGAGTTTCTCGATCGAGACGAATTTCAGCCGTGATTACCGTCTCCCTTTTTTGTATTAAATGCCACCAAAGAATTTTTGTATCGTTCGATGTCCTTATCATATTTTAGTTTTGGACCTAGAGCTAGAGTAGAATAAAATATTATTATTTAAAAAAATATGCTACACCAACTTACATTTATTTCTAGTTGCATTGATTTGCAAATTACTTTTTTTAATGCAAATTGCTTTTAAGGACATGAAAACTATTGTATTGTTTTTCTTTTGCTTATGACGAAATAAGTATCAAGCGTCACGACTACACAAATTTAAAAATAGAACAAGATTAACAGTATTGTCGCCGTCACCATTCAAATTAAACGACAAGATAATTTTTGAATATGGATCGCGGTATATTTGAATAAGTGTTACATTAATATTCTTTTGATAATTTCGAATTCGGAACGCCCACGCCCGGCCATTGTCTCGCGAGTTATTGGCTCATTAAGCAACACGTCGCTTTGTCTCGGATCGATTTGAATTTTTGATTTTCGAATCGAACGTTGTAATTGATTTGTTTTCGAATAGAACAGAGAAAGTAGCAGAATCGTCTGCTTCTACAAAAAATCAATTGATTTAAATTAAGTACAAAATTTCAATATAGCGATCAAGATAGATAGCCTCACATATCACGATATGTAATATACATTATTATTTTATAACAAAAGATCGTTAACATCTCAATTTTGTCCACAATAAATATCACAAGGCACCATCTCGAAATGCCAAATTGAACAGCTTCTGGTTTATCTGGAATCAAAACGCGATTCAAGCGAGCACAAAGGAGCAAAATGATATATTTGAACAATAAGAAAGCGAGAGTCGCTCGCCCACGTGTTTGGGACAGATGTGCTCTTAAATTACGTATGCTAATGTCACATGTAATCCTTCCGTCGGCCCTCCTCGACGTCACCTTGTCTCAATGTATAATCGATCGATTATAAATGCGAGCGATGATTCTCGATTGTCGATTCTTGTTGACGTTGCAACGGAACAAAGACGATGTTTAGTTTCCGATTTGCATTCTGTAATGTCACTCAAATTTGAAATGTCAGTTTTTTTTCAGATTATAATATCAGTTGGATTCGATACTTGTGAATTCGAAGGAAAGCGAGTCTTATTAGAAAATAAAATCGAATCTGTTTTTTAATAAGTACTTACATAATATATTTTAATCAAATATAATGTCAGACATTATTTTAATTACCTATATTACGTATGTAGCTCTATATTACTTATCTCATCTAAATTAAGATCATTTTTCACTTACAACATTTTCGCCCAAACAGGTGCGACAGCGATCATAACCGCCTCCCCAATATGAGAAGTTACGTCAAACGTCAAAATGAACGAATCCTGAACATTACCAGTAATCATGTTTTATGAGTTTTTTCCCGCCAAAATTGACGCACAATACAATATGGCTCCCCCATCGGGCGACACGTATCGTCGGTAAAAAGTTAAATTGTTCGAAATACGAATATTAGGACACAACGCGTATTTATTATTGGCGTTCGCGGCGTAATAAATGTTTCGTTTTTATTTTTATTTTTATGTTTAATTTTATTTGACGTGTTCTTTTTATTGGCATCAAACGGTAGATTAGAAATTGGCGCATCATTGGGGTATACGGGGTGATGGACGGAAGCATCACTGGAGTACCTGCCTTATACAGGGTGTTAAAAAATGCGTTCGAGATTTTAAAGGGTTACTCAGAATCAAGTAAGTATAGAATACAGGAAAATATAGAAAAAATCCGCTCTTCAATTTGTTTTTTCAGATTCCCATACTAAATCTGAATAGTGAATCAAGAATTTGTTTGGAAAACTGAAAAAAAGTTGTAGATCGGATTTTTTAAATATTTTTTCTGTATTCTATACTTCATTCTAAGTAACCCCTTGAAATCTCAAACGCATTTTTGAACATCCTGTATACTGAGGAACTGAGACATCGAAAACAAGTTGAGTAGTTATTACCTAAAAAATACCACTTTCCCCAAGAAATCTCAAAAAACTTTTTGGTCGTCATTTACGCAAATCGCAAAGTAAAAATCTTGTTTGTCATGCGACATTATAGTTTTGTAGCTCCAAGAGAAATCATTATTAAATTGTTAACATGATATTGATATCTACTGTATCCTAAAAAACTAGGTCGCTTAGATGCAAATAAATATGCCTGTCTATTGTGTACTAGTATTTATCACTAATTTCCGTTCAATATAAATAATATCTTTGTGCCACAAAATTTATCAATAGTTATAGCGTTGTACTACATGATATTGTGATATTTCGTATGAAATTAGAATCAGTACCGTTTCCGCTTCCGTTCGATATTTGATCGCGTTTTGAATTAGGGACACGTTCCGAATAGTTCTTTATAACTTTTTAAATCTACATATTTCGAGCGTTTTGGCAAAAGCATTAAATCCATACAGCCTTGTTTATGATAATATATTTCTAATTTATAGGCACGTTCAAAAACACCTGAACCTTAGTGAATATTTTTTTCATACGTTCGGAAATAAGATAGCAAGGGAAGAAGTAATAACCATTAAAAGCTTGCGGAGGGCCGTTCGTTCGGAAAGTTTCCTTTTCAATAACGCTTCTAATATTCAAATTACGGAGCAACGCGAGGAATTCTCGCCGATATATCATCGGGGCTAATCAGATTTTTTCCTTCCTATTTCGTAAATGTTTTAGGGATTAAACAGGGCGGCATAAGGATAATTTAGTGTAGTTTTGCGCGCCAGATTTATATTTTATGGATAATGTAATGATGATTACATTCCTTATATTGAAATAGATTTTAGAAAAAAGTTCGCATTTTTAGCAGGAACATTATTCAACTACCTACATGACATCACAAAATACACTTTTAAGACTCACAAACCTTTTTTATACCAACATATATCTCCAATCTTCAATATTGCCGCATAAATAATGCACAGACAATATTTCAAGGACTTTATACATATTCATAATCCCTTGCGATATTTTAAACGAAGTTCCAAATTCAAAATTTAAAGCAACAATATATCTCGGAAGCAATTCCGATGGTCCCCAAACGTCACTTGGCCGCCTCCCGATACTCTCGGGCGTCATAAAAAATAATTTAAATAGCTCTTACAGTGACTCCGCTATCTCGATATTTGGCTATTTGCATATTACTGGGTATAATGCAAAAATCTATGCGCGGAACGCAGTTTTGGCGCGTTTCCGTTCGCTTTTTTTTTATTTTGAACGCTTTTTTTCATTTTAAATTCGATAATTAGTAATAAAATTATACATATAGCTTTTTTATTTTTATCTTTAGTCAATTACTTACAAAAAGTAGAACCGCTTACCTATATTATGGTTATGACAATTTAATTAAACCTTAAATTTCAATTAGATTTTCAGAAACTCTTTCACTGAATTAGTTGACTAATTTTAAGCGTAATATTATTTTTGTCAAATAAGTAAGAAAATAGTATTTTAGAGAAGAAATAAAATTTGAATGGTAACCGACTATTTTAAAATTTGAAAAGTATCAGTTCAGAAATAAATGAATGTCTCCCCGTTTTACAATGGAACCGCGCCCAAACACCAAAGAGCGCGGCAAAAGAAAATTTTAATGCGTTATTTCTTTTTTCTTGTTTTGAAATATGCACGCCGTTAGATTATTTATTGCCTCCATAGAGGTTATATTTCGGGAAGTAATGAGGTTTCGTTCGGAAAGGGCAATTTGAACGTGCGTAGATTGAGTCGTTACGCGTTCATCGGTTACACGCCACTTTCCTTGAGGCATTCCCCCATTCCTGAACGCTCCTTAGCTTCGTTCGCGATATTGAATAATGGGTCTTTTGCGTTTTTTTTTAAACGATGTATTTCTGTTAAGAGACTTTAGCAAAACTTTTAATGCAATACCAAGACCCATTCTTCTAAGTATGGTACAGTCTACTACTAAAATAAGTAGCAAAGTGTACAATTACCTGTACATTTTAAATATCATCAATCACATTAATTTAAAAACTGTACATTGCCGAAACGTGAATGTACGCCAAACGGAGCGTTAAGAGTATTTATACGTTCAAATATAATGGATACGGTAGATAAAACGCAATAAAAAAATTATATTATCAAATCCAACGGACACACGAGATTTTGGGCCCTGATAATGAGCACATAAAAAACTCGTTTGATTTTTAATTTTTATTTATATTAATTAAACATGACGCCAAGTGTACCGTGACGTACACCCAGCAATAAAAGTTCGTCCAGGTCTAAAAGTAATTGTGTTCTAAATGCATAGAGTCGAATTTACACGAGTAAGAGAAACTTGTGTGAAGAAGTGTACGTTAGTGTAGCGTTTAAATGAAAGCCCAATAGTTTCCAAATTCAAAATGAGATCGGCCAAGTGCGAGTCTCTCATTTATGAAATGTTCTGGATATTTTTCTGTGCACAATATTTAAGATGTCTTTACTGAATCCATCTGCCATATCTTTAAGGTTCTGTTTTCAAATTTTGAAAAGAGAACCTTAAAGATCACAAAGATTTAATTTGAATTATTTCGTCCATTGTTTCGCATAAGTAATTCTAAATTCAAATTTTATTAATCTTGTTGAACTCATTCAATGGCTAAATAACATTTTTCTCACAAAACAACTTTTTAACATACCTCGCCTTGATTTTATTTGATACTGAAACGTGTGGTACAATACATAAGGTTTGAAATTGCTCGGTCGAAGCAGTGATGATTTTATCTGAAATAATGATGGTGATAATTAATTAAAAATTATAAAGTTCCAAATACAGTTCAAATACTTTCAAAGTCAACGAATCGTGATTTCGGTTACGTGAGACTTCTGTTCTTTTTTTGAATCCATTGTCTTTGCGGTATATTTGAAAATGATTTTTTTTATTTTATTTGGAGAAAAATAAATATGGAAACATAATTTAAATAGCCAATATGCAGTTTGCTTCAATAATTAACCTTCATAACTATGGGTTTTAATAATAATTGGCATATCCTGCATTGAACCTTGTTAAAATTCGCTAATTGTGTGAATCATCGCGGGATACGTTAATATTTTATTTTTATATCCTTCATAGGTAATGGCGGACATGCCACAGACTTCCTGTCAAAGCGATTTATATGCTTTTTTATTTATATTGCATTTTGATGTCAACAGTGTCGCCTGGACTTTATTGAAAAAAAAGTTATGTTATTTTCGCATTTCATACCATCCTTTACATAAATTTATCCCACAGTAGTTCACAGTACACACTATCCGAGTTAATGTAGGGTTAATTATTTAGCTTACGTAATAATGTCCATGTTACTTTCTAGAATTTACGAAAAAAGTGAGAATCTAAGTAAAAAGGTAAAATTTATTTTAACTTACGCAAAATAAAAAAGAACATGTTAAAAAATACATCACACGCTTTGCCAATCTTACTTCTAAATCAGCTGTCCCTTTTTGCGCTACTTACATTTTAAAAGAAATTAAAATATTCCAAATACAAAACTCAATCAAGCGTAAAAATAATAAATCAGTCGATCGATCCAAAGACGTTCTCACACAAACCGGTCCATCAAATCCTTAATATGCAAATAATTAAAAACTATCAAAGTATCGCCTATCCCACCCTAACGACATGTAGGTCAATAAATTTAAAAAAAAGAATAAGAAAACATATTTAAAAAACCAGTTAGGTGAACTACGGTGTCGTTCCGATCGCATTTAAATTTTTGAATTTCGAACCCTTCAATTGTTCTATGATTTATTTCACTGGCATCGATCTGCATATATGTAAATTTTGAATTGCTTTAATAATTATTAACATTATTTTGTTGCTGGTTCGGGGTGCTTATTATGCGAATAATAATTACAGTTTCCTTATTTCTAAGGGCATCGGTTTCTCACGAAAGGGGTTGATTGATCGAAACGGGTGTAGGTTAATTAGGTATTCGGTTTTGCTTTAGCTTCCAGAAATACTGGCCGGTTTTGTTAATTAAAACCTTTTTGTTTGAATTTAGATAAAGAAGCCATAATATTAGAATAGAATAGGTCATATACCCAGGTTGTTACCGATTTGCAATAGTAGATCCTACTAGCGATTTAATGTATGAATTTAAATCCCTGAGAAATTATTTATTTTAAAATATTCAAAATAATATCAGTCACATAGCCGATTACGTCAACGATACAATGAAAAATAACATTTTAATAGCAAACTCCGGTATTAATTCATGGCAACATTGCATTATAAAAAATCCATTTCCGAATTTTGAATTCCGAACAATGAACCAAATATCATTCTTGGGTATGGATGGATATAAAAACTCCTTTCTCGAGATGCAACATTGACATCTGGCCTCAGGGTTGAGAAATGTTAAGAACCTTTAACCCTAATCCTATCTCTTTTCAATACAAAGACGCATCACGTATATTAAACCTGTTTTACCGATTGATAGGTCGATTCCCGATATTTAAATATGCTATTAACAATGAGGTCAGATGCCCTATTTGCATACGTTTTCTTTGCGATGCAAATGATTCGATACGATTTTTGTAAGGAGATTGTATGGGAAAGGATCGTAGTCTATGGTTTGGGAGCCTATGTAAATGAGGAGATAAGCGTGTGATGGCTGTTGGTTGTTTATCTGTGCGTGCTGTAGTCAGTTGCGCGCGCGGCACTGACGTGTTCACGTCAAGCGCGATTTTGGAACGCATTTTCGAAAATTCGAATTTCGAGTGTAATCAGCCAAAATCATCGCGACCGCACCGCTCCTTTCTTATTTTCTCTTTTCTTTTTATTATTTTTATCTTCTTGCATGTTCCTGCCTGTTTTTTATATTTTTTTTAATAACATTACTTTATTAATTTTGTTTCTATTTTTAATTATTAGAAACAAATTTAATACACTAAAACTGACTAAATTTCAATAATTTTCAGGTTAGATAAAGGAACATTTACCGTGCAAAGTGAACTATCTGTAGAATTAAATTAGTTTTTTAAGTGTTATAATGGCGTGGTATTAGAACAATCATAATAATGAAAATACGGAATTTTTATCTGGAGGTAAGTTTTTGTTCTCTAATTTATGATTGTATTTTCGAATATTTTTGTTAAATATATTTTTTTAATTCTTCTCTGCTTCCTTTCTCTCGAACGCGTCAATCTTTTATTTTTTAGGTAAATAAATAAAAAAAAACATTCTTAGAAAGTTAAGATTTTCCAATTTTTGTTTTTTTTACTTTGTTATTTAACAAAATGGCACACGACAGAACGGTGTTTAAATAAAAGCCGTGATAGGGGATCGAATTCCGTTCTAACCCTGTTTAGAAGTTTCGCGCCGAACCCGTGTTGTAATGAAAAGAGACTGTATACCTAATGGAGACTTAGGCGAGGATGCCAGAAATACTGGTTGGATATGACAAAAAAATTACGATGTTTAAAAAAATATGTCAAGAAGAATAACTATTTTCAGCGTAGTGGGATCTCCTTGCTCTTGTTTTTTTTTTGTTAGGTTTCCTTTTTCGTGTTATGCTTATTGATAAATTCAAAGAGCATTTAATGAATACGTCTTACTCCATTTTAAGAGTGGGAAGTGTCATAGTTTGAAACTGATTTTTCTGAATGTATTAAACGTAGGTATTAACTGCAGGTTCCTTTAAAGCTTGCTCATGTTCGTTCATATAGTCACTTTCATTTTCGCATTTCATATTCCAAATCGCACCAGGCTGGTTATAATTACTTTTACATTTTTACAAGCACAACGTAAATATTACTTAAAACGAGGTACACTCCATTTTTACATAAACTAGACTCACACAACACATCGCCTCAAAAAGTTACCTTCCGCTTAGTACCTGCGATTCGTTCCCCACGTCGCATGGTCCGTAATTAGCAGAGAGAAAATTAGCGTCGCAAAGACGACTGTTTTTCTTTCTGTGCGCTAGGATGCGGGCTCCGAGCAATGCGGTTAGCACCGGAGTGTGTACGCCTTTATTTGGGGCTTTTTTGATGTAGGTAATTGGTAATTATTTGTGTTCTGTGCGAGGTGAGGTTAGTAGTAAACATACCTATACATTTGTAGTTAGTTGCTTTTACTAATCTTTACATTTCTAAAATATTGCCGTGACACACGGATTTCTTGACTGACTGAGTAACAGACAACGCACAACCTAAAGTATTAATTGTATATATTAAGTGACATGTAATTAATAATATTATGAATAAATTTTGAATTGAATTGATTTGAATAAAGATGAAGATATGCTATGCTTTATTATTATTTTTATTATCTTTTTGACAAGAATCCACTTCCTTTCTCCTAATTCTGGTGTGCACTTAGGGTCCATGTTGATACTTATATATTTTACCACCTCTGTATTTTACCAATACGTTCTATAGACGATGTAAAGCAATAACAACGTTTATTTTTTAAATATCGAATCCTAAGTGAGTGCAATGGTGCAATAGGGTGTTAAAGTTTGTATGGAAAATTGCATTTCGAACGGGTTCTAAGAGCTGTTTACATCCAAAGTCAATGCAGACGATCTTCGGGCGCATCACTAGTTAAAGATAAGGTCCGTATTCGACTAAGTCAAATTTTTCCGTACTTAACTAAATCTTTTAATACAGACTTTTTTCATTTGTTTGAAAGTAAACACACTTTCATACAAAAATACGAAATAAAATTTAAAATTACACCAAAAGCGCCTAAAAATTCCTTTTCGCAATTCTTACAGTAAAATTTCAATGCAAAATATTGCAGAGATGCAAGTGCAAGGCCTTGCATTGCCTAAAGTTAATTAATAGCTACGCCTTTGAGGCAGCCTGAATGCTATCGCTTCAGACATCGACCACCTTTTTTGCGCCCCTTACAAAAGCGTATCGTCAGTCCCGGTACATAAAAACCCCTTTAACTTATGATGAATTAGCGATCTCCTACGTTTTATGTCTCCCGCGTTATCTGACCCCCCCATCGGACCCCCCGCCTGCCCGACTGACCCACCCCCTGTTCTACGTCAATACGAAGGAATTAATATAAGCGGAAAAATTAACGGAAGGGTGTGCATTTTAGCACATTCGATTTTTTGAAATAAGAATTATTACGGAACGAGCTTTGAGTATTTTTTATTGAGTTTGAAAGAGGTTGATGTAATGAAAATGATGTTACAGAAAAAAGTTTGTTATTTTTTTGTTTATTTTTCAAATAAAGAAACTTTTTTGTAAAAATAATTACGTAAGTTGATTACTTTTATAAGAAAGTCTATAAAAAAACTAAAATTCAAGCAACTCTCGCATATTAGTAGAATGATCAGGACATCCTTTTCAGATAGCGCTTAGTAATTGAGGGACTGTTCCACTTAGCGCCGGGCCAATCGACCCTCCGAAAAACCGTCAAGTCACGCGTATAAAATTGTCGTGTCCCTCGCAAGGATAAAAGATCTCGCGACGTGTATGTATTAGCTAATCCTTTTTCCTAAAAACTTGGGCCGGCCGTCTGATAAAGGAGATGTTTTGATATCCCCCATCATTCACTTATTCGGTACACTTATAAAAGGGTTCTATAGAAAAACATTGACGTAAAAAGTGGGTTGAAAATTAGGTGTGGGGTTTGGGGGGTATTCGGAAAGGTTGGCAACCGCTGTCGAAGTGACCGCTCTGAGGAGGGTCGGTATTATGTGGATAATGTCATTATGTGTTGATCAATTTTAATGCGGCAGAAAGAGAAGGTTTTGTTTATGATATTTTTTTTAAGATAAAAGGGGTTTTCCGGGTTAAAATATGTGATGTATGCTGCGACATAGCCTGCATCTTAAAAATAGTTAGCAATGAAAGCAGCAGTTTTTAAATTAATTTAAACTTTACCACATACAACAAAATACCTCAATCAAATCAAATGATTTATCTGCGTAAATTTTGTTGAAGTAAAGTGCACAATGTTGCAAACTATATTATTATTTAACAAAAAAATACACTTTCTACTAGGATCCATCGACAGAATCCATCCATGGATTCTAAAGGAGTTAAGTCACTGCTTAACTTTTTCGTGTAATTCATGCTCAGTTTTTACCTCACCTTCGTCATTCTATATTTATTAAAAATCACCCCCCCTCCCCCTAGCCCAATGGAGAGCAAGAGTTTATAATTATATCCTCATTTCATAATACAGGCGATAAATCGGACAATGTGTGTGAATTAGATAATTAATTGATTAAAAAGGGATCTGGAGGCTCGTTAGAAGTTTTTCTGGGGCCCCCGTTCCCCCCTCTGGCCCCACCCTTGGGGCGATCTGAGGACCAAATTGATTTAACTCAGGGATGTGTGCTTAACTTTCACCCTTTCTGATCAGGCAGCTGGGATTTTTAAAAGCAAACGTTCTAATATGGCACTCAATTTGATCTTGTTTTAGGAAATTTGTCGCAAAATTTTAAGAAGGAATACGTATTTTAAGTACTAGTATCAATTTTGTGGTTAATTCAGTTTATGTTATTTTAACATGTTTACAGCCGTAGCAAGAGAGCTTTCAGTTAATCTTAATCAAACTACATTTAGAATAAGTAGAATAAATAAATAAACTAAGCGGTTTTATACTAGGAGCTCATGTTATTGAAACCAAACAGAACAGTTTTCACTGACATAAAGATTTATGCAACCAGAAACTAATATAGTATGTTTCAATACACATTTAGATGATCGATTTTAATACTTAGACACAGAGTAACCAAATCTGCTCATCATATAATGCTTTGTTTCGAATGGGACTGTACCTACAATTCTAAGCGCAGAAATCAAAATCTCTTCATTACTTACTACATTACCAAGTCAGTCTAGTTGTATTGCTTTCTCTCTGTGTGTGTCTCTTTTCCTCAGCAACAGAGACGAGACCAATATTTCGATTACTTCTAAAACTTCGCTTCATCCCCAAAATCTCTCAAAATTATCGACATCTAACTTACTTATCGTCAAACTCACAATTAATTCTGTTTTGTCCCAACTTTCTGATACGATCGAAGGCTGGCGCAACCCTTGGCCTCTCGGTAAACAAAATATTAATTCCATTAACGACTATTGATCTAGTTAGCGAAGAATTGTATGGAACAATTAATGTCACGAAATTATAGCCCATAATCAGGTTTTGAGTTTAAGAGGTTTTTGGGATTGACGCTTCGAAGTTAGGAGGCAAAGAACAATTAGCAGATATTGGCGTGGGGTTTTACGTATTAAAAAAATATAATGCTCGCACAGGAGTCTATATCTTAACATAAACCTATACCAATAATATGTTTTTATTTGTAATCAGTCCAACTTTTCTTATGGTATTTCTGTTCGTTCCAAGTTGATTTCTGATTGAGTTATCAAGTTAGAAAACAAAATACCAGATAAATCACCGTTATTCCTAGCTAGCATCATGTATCTTATCAAAAACTTTAACCAATGCTCGCCAAAAGAAACAATAGCAACTACCATCTATTCTCGACCGCAACTCGCGGGAATCCGCACCAATTAGAATCGGATCGGCGCGGCGCGGCGTCGCAAATGACGTGACACGTGACGTGTGGATCGATGACGTGTCGACTACTTGCCGTTTTGAAGTCGACTACTCGCGCGTGAAATTAGTCGAAAGAGACGGTAATGTCGAGTTTAATGAATTGAAGATCAGTGATACCACTTCATGGTTTGATACTGATTAATTTGACTTCCGTATGCTTTTGTTTGGGTGTAAAATAAGTGTCTGTGTTCGTTGGATGTGCTTATTGGTATTGTTCCTTTAGCGAGTATCGGATGGTTGTGAGGAGGATGCTATAAGTCTGCATGCGGCTTTAGGATCAGTTGTTTTATTGTATCTGTTTTTTTTTTAATCTTTATGATGCGAGAATCTCACTTCCTTTCTTTTATTATCACGATGGATGACGTAAGGATTCCGTGGTAAGGTTCAATGCTTGACATTCTTGAGCATTTAATTTGTTATTATACTTTGTTGTAATATTCGAAAATACCTTTCAATATCGAGATTATACCTTTAGAAAATTCTTGTTAGAAAGTGAACGGAATTTGGAAAATTCATAATAATAATCATATTCATTCATAATCTTAGTACAATTTCAAATAACAATTTTATCTCTTACTGAAGCTATGGATTCACTTAAATGCCTCTATATCGGTACATAACAGCCAATTAGCAATAATTACAAATTAACGAAATCAACAACTTAAAAGTCCAACGTCTCCAACAGACAAGTTTCGGCAAACTCCGCCGAACTCCGGCGAAGTTCGGTAGAACTCGATGAGCTACAAATAGGCATTGGAATTAAGTTTCTGTTCGCCTTTTAATTATTACTTCTTACCCTTCACTTCGGGGGTTATCCGCTTTGCTCTAGGAAGTCGTTCCGGTGCACTGCAAAATTGTCGTTCGAAATTACTTCTTCTGAACCCTTATCTATAATACCTGATGACTTAGATATATGTTAAAACATCGTGAGGAAACCTGTATATCTGATTTCCAGATGTGTATGATGGTCGCGTTGCACACGTCCGCAGGTGTAAATTTAAAAATGCCCTACATGTGACCTCGGGTGATGCTAAGTGCAACACCAGGCAACCACCGCCTATACCTTGTGGATAGGACGGTTAAATTGTGCCACACGATAAGAGAAAGAGATATATGTTTAGAACTTTTATTTTATATAATAAAGAAATATTGCATCTTGGTCGTGCAGTAATTGAATTTGGATGAAAAGTTATCAGAAGCTATGTTCATTATACCCTTCATAAGTTTTCATTGTAATGAAGATAATATTGTGATGAGATCCAAAATATCAAATTACGGATTTGAGAAATCATAGAAGAAAATACATCAACTTATCCAAAATCCCTCCGTTCAAAAGGATCTTGTAAAGGTTTCTGTACAATAGTTTACGATACAAGTAGAGTAAACCTTCAGGTGGGGGGACTTTGATCGGGCCTTTTGGGTCTCACTTTTGATTTTGTTCGTTCGGAAATTTTGACTGATGGGCCCTTTTACAAGTTCTCAATTGCGTTCAGGAATAACTTTCTATGGTCTGCGGTTGCAGATATTTTAGGGAAGCGTGTGTAGGTAGTTATGGTATAAGGTCGCATCTTCCCGTACAAAGTAAACCCCGTTCGCTCAAACATCGTAGTTACATTCGCCTTTTATGAACATCATTTGATTTCTTAAGTGTATTCTTAACTGCTTATTACAGTGATTCTGTTTGAGTGAGAAAAAAATATATACTCACTGCCTAAGAGTAAACTTAGTGTATCAACTGCTAGAGTACGAGCCTCTTCCGATATTCATCTTCTAAAAAAAAAACCGAAAGGAAATAACCAATCTTATCATTACTCTTATTTTACTACACCTTCTGTAGTAAGTACGAGATGTATTAGATAGATGGTCATGCCTTTACCCATTAGGTAAGTAGTATACAAACTCCTTGGTTACCAACTCAACAGCTGACAAACATAAGCAATGACAGCTCACAGCAAACTTAAAATAACGCGAATTGGGAATTGAAACAAAGATGGCAGCCGTCCAAAATGGCGTCAAACGCTTGGCTGTTGATGACGAATCAATGGGGTCTGTCTGCGCGTGCCCATTCATGTCTCGTCTGTCAGTTAGTGATGTGCTTTTGAATCGATATCGAGTATCGTGACTAACAAACTTAATCATCATATTTTTGGTGATTTTTAAATGAGGATAGCCACATTTTGTGATTTTTTTTATTTATTAAATTTATGTTTTTTGTTTAAGACTCATTAATAATGTGTCACTATCAGTCTATCGTTTTAGATATCACATTTAACAATGCCACTCGATCGGATAGGTAGAGTTATTATTTGTTTATCTGCCTGTTACTTTTGTTTTTAGCAATGAATTTTAAATTGTTTTGAAAAACATGTAATAACACAAAATATTTTATCTATCGACAGCGTCCCACACTACTTATCGACGCGTATAGATAGATCATTGATCGGTACGGATCGTTTGATCACAAAGTAAATCTTTGTGGTTTGATTGGCCCGTCGTCGCTGCGTGCGCGCCTATTGATCTATTGCTCTTGCGCAGTTTGAAAACAGATCAATCTTGTTTGCGGTCTATTAGGAGTAGATTCAATTATTAGATTTGTTTGATCTAGGATTCATAGTATTTCTCTATAGTTCTACATATTTATTAAACTGATTTTGCAAATTAGATTTAGATAATATTAGTAAGGTACTTTGCTTCGCTGCTTTCATTATATTAAAATTTATATTACAAAACCTTGCTATATGAGCACCTATTTTTGTACATAAGTTATATTGCTCATCTTAAGTATTATCAGAAATTATCAGTAAGTTGTTAACAGTTGTTAATTGAAAAATTATGAATCTGTTTTTACTTTTTCTTTACATATGTAGAAAATGGAAGTAAATATTCTTACAACGACTCTATGAAAAATTTGAAAACAAATATTGTTATAAAAATGTCAGGACTTCAACATTGTCATAAATGTCACACTTCTAACAAGTAATAATATCTAATAAACGTCAAATCTCTATGTCTGTCTGTACTTCACGAGATCAAAGCGCGAACTGACAATACGCACCCCTTCTCTCAACCATTGCCAAATGACAATCGATTCTATTTTTGAAAAGCTTTTGTTTTTGTTATTTTTATTTTTTGCTATTGGTGTTTACCAAATTATAATGAGAAAGGAGTTTTTACTTTACTTCATTCATGTCACCTGATAGTTCTTTACGTTTTTTTTTTTATTTGGGCCAAGAAAGCTGTCATTAGCAATATCTGTTATTTTTACAGATCTCCGTGTTTCTTTGTCACATTGTCCATTACTGAACATCGTTCGAACCCTGGAATTTCTTCTTATTCATATTTAGTCATAAAAACATCTTTTGTGAGTTCCAATTTCAAAATCATAATAATGTCATCACTCTTCAGTCTTAGGATCAAAAGGATGTACCTTCACAAGTACCAGTAATATCATAACATAAGCAAGCATACAAAGACCTTTTGACACACTTCCTGAAGACGAGCCCTTCGATATTAAAGTTAATACTTATAGTAAGTGGAACTAATAGTTATAGGCGATAGGTATCAATCTAGAATATTCTACAAGACCGCGTATATCTATGAGAGTTATACAGGGTGATCGATCGATACATAAAGGATGATTCTACTCATGAAACCAACTTTTCTGAAATCATAAAAAAAATATTATGATATCTTTTCATATAAATGTCCAAAAAATATTTTACTAATTAGCAAATTTGTAGAAAAAAAGTTATTCATTTCATGAGAAAAATCAGGTTTAGTGTTATACCAGTCAGTTGTACATATCTATAATATTGACTGTTTCATATGTGTTTCAGTTTAAGAACTCTTTGGTGCAGTTTTTTGCTGACACATTGATGACAGGTCTTAAAGTAGACGTCAGTGCGACCATAGATAAAAGGCTCTTAATATTTATTACTCCGATATTGAGTATCGGGGAGCATTATAGAGGGTTGCCAATTTTAAATGTGCCTCGTTTTTCATACTTTTTGCGGGGCGATGGGTACTTTATTAATGGCCGGGTTTTATTAAATTTTCGTGAAAGAATCCATGGTTATGGACAGGTAGATTAAAGTGATAGTAGCTTATGGGTGTTTAATAAATTTTAAGGGATTACTCAGGACCAAATTTGTGCAGTCTTAGAAAAATAAGTAAGATGAGTAGAAAGCCCCGTTAACTAATGCGAACAGCAGAGACTTCAGTTGCAAAAAATCTCATCTCATCTCATCTCACTCTCACTATAATATTATAAATGCGAAAGTATGGATGTTTGTTTGTTTGTCAGTTTATTTGTTCCGCTTTCACGCCGAAACTTCTAAACGGATCTGGATGAAATTTGGTAGGTAGATAGATAAAGCACTCGGCTAACTCATAGGATACTTTTTATCCCGGAAAACTGAAGAATTCCCTTAGTAATGCTTAAAAACTCAAAATTTCCTCTTCGTCACTAGATGGCGCTATATCTTAACATTTTCTTTCTTTCTGGACACAATTCTGAAGTCCACGCGGACGAAGTCGCGGGCGGAAGCTAGTTTACAATATTTCGAATTACAAGAGAAAGAACTACAACAAAATTTAAAAGACTACGAGTAAACTTAGTTGTTGCCAGCAATAAACCAAAAAAGAGAAAAGACTCGAACCCCCAAACCGTTACTCCAATACGACATTTGAAATTAAACACCCATCTTATCCACAATCAGAGCTGTTCCATCGGATGGACGCTTAGTCTAACTGTGGTTAGGTTAGAACAATGCTGGGAAGAGATTGCGATCTAAATGAGTTGCTTTAAATATTGTTTAAATGCACGCTTAAGCTATAATCATAGGGTCGGCTGGCTGTAACAGGTGTTGGAGAAACGCGTTATGCGAGAAACTGTTATATTTAACGTACGTAGTTATTGATTTTTATGTTCTTTGACGCTCTAGGTGAAAAAAAACTGTTATTTTTGTGGTACTTAAACAGCTTTAGGGTAGAGAAAGTAAGACATAAATTGACGTGTGTATTTCTTTACTGTTTGGAGAAATATGCTATCGTTTAGTGATGATATCTTCTTAAAGTGACTCCTCTGGTGTTGCGGGTGTCCATGGGCGGCGGTAATCGCTTACCATCAGGTGATCCGTCTGCTCGTTTGCCGCCTATCACATAAATATATATATATGAAGTCCTAGTATGATTCTGTTTATCGTACGTTACCCAAAAATTGTTCAAGAGTTACTACGTATAGGGTGTAATCAAAATCCATAGCAATATTTAAAGGTGCTGTTCTACTTATTAAAGTGAACAATTTTTGTTCTACGAGTTATCTTAATTCACAAAAAAAAATTGGATTTTTTATAAAATCTACCAACTAATAGGCAAACTTTGTATGGGGAACCCCATGTTTTACTATTTATTTTGACTTTTAGAACAAAATGTGTTCAGTTTCATGAGAAGCCCGCATTAAAGAAAGTATCACTACACATTTTCTTTACAACACAGTAAATAAAGTAAGTAAGTAAATATACAAGTAAATATATAATAAACAGTGCGATCTTCCTTCTACTTATAAATACCATACAACTTTGTTCAAATGTTTCCAAAGTATAAGTAGAAACGCTAAAGTGACTGACTCGGTGGCTAAGCGGTTAGCGATCCTGACCTCTGATCCGAGAGTCGTGGGTTCGATCCCCACACAGGGCAAACTTTTCTGTGATGAGCAGAATTGTTTGCTCTGAGTCTGGGTGTATTATTAAACATACAGAAAGGCAAAATCACACAAACATACACAATACTAAAATCAAACACAAATTATGTTCAATAAAACAAGCGGAACATTTCTAACTGTGCTCGGGTTTATTTTGGGAACTTGTTTCGTAACAAGCGAGCGGGTATGTCCCTACAAATGGGTCCAACTTTATGTCCCTACGAATGGGGCTAACTTTCGCGACGATCGGTAGAACACCTATAGTCGATTCGTGAACTTTAGCTGTGGAGTTCATATGCATAGATTAGGGAAAGGCAGATTGTACAGCGTAGGTTTTATAACTAGCTGCACTTTGTCAAATCTAATTAAGAATGTTTGGGCTATTCACGTCGGGTTCACTGTTTTTGGCGATAGTTGTTATCATCGCTGTTAAGCCGTCGTCGTGGTGTAGTTTTTTTTTTACAGTGAAGCAAGGTTGCTTTGTCTAGGACAAAATCATATTATTACACTCGCAATTTTTGTTTATTTTCTATGTTAAAATAAATTAAAACTGAAAACCAAACAAATAAACATGGCATATTTTAAGTTACCGACTACGTTTCGTAGCAACACGTAGCGGCACTACAATATTACTACGCCGCCGTAGTAAAATAGGATATTTTTAAAAACTCATCACTTTTTTTTTACAAATATCGTTTCATCTACAGGGTGTAACAGAAGTGTGTGACAATACTTCAAGGTTGGTTTTTACCCATCAAACTGAACAACTTTTGTTCTACAACTTTGTTGAAATCGCAAAAATTTTTTTGGACTTTTCATACAAATCGATCAGCTGGCGAACCAAGTTTGTATGAAAAGTCCAAAAAAATTTTTGCGATTTCAACAAAGTTGTAGAACAAAAGTTGTTCAGTTTGATGGGTAAAAGCCAACCTTGAAGTATTGTCACACACTTCTGTTACACCCTGTATAGTTTTATTTCTTTTAATATAGTTTAAATACAATTTTAGGCACATTTGTCTCTGAGAGACATATCTTCATCTATGTCTCTGTAGCATGCAGGTGTTAAATTCAGGCATATTGACTCGCTAACTCGATATTTGCTTATTAATGGACGCATGGAGAAGTTTCTGAACTATACCATACTGTATGAAAGCCCCGAATTTTAATTTCCTATGTTTAATAATAAAACTTTTTGTATGTTTAATTGATTGTGGAGTATTTTTAAATAATTGCAGCATAGTTACATAAATTCATAATATTTTATGACTTTGTTTCCTGTTTATCTCTACTTTATGAAATGTGATCTGTATAATCTTTTTTTTTACTTTAAAGATTTTTTATCTTTTTATATTATAGATTACCTATAATATTTTACACGATAACTTCCTTCAATTTATGGATATTACGATATGTATGAACCGTTTAACTTATTAGAATTGGGAACACATTCTAATGGGACCCTTGAAACCAAAATGAATTTGGCAAAGATTTCCAGCACAAAAGTAGGACAACTCCATAGATAATTCATTAAACAAACCAATCCCCAAATTGTCTGTCACTTCGGCAAACTCATACGAACACACCCGAACACACACGGAATTCAAATGTAGAACGCCGGAATCACCAATCGGATTATGGCTCTACACGTATAAAAGACGAAAATTCGAGTTCTTACCCCTTTTCTCCCCACCCTCCCCGAAAGGGTGGAGGGGGGTAATGGCAGCACCACTCAGATTCATTAGTAAATTAGAAGGCGGATGAGTCCAAAGTTACAAAATTCAATATCTAATAATGATTAGCTTCTACCTGTCTATTGGCAATGCCAATAGACAACTGAGAAATTCGAAATTTGAATTCGTCAATCAGAGTTTGAGTTTCGAATTGAATTATTTAGTTTCGATTGGATTCTGTTTGGGTACTTTTGGGTTTTGTGTTTGTCATCTCATTTGTTGCCGTGATTGACAAAGTAATTTGATGACTTTGTTTTACGAGTATTTGACTATTGTGACATTATCAGGGTACAATAAACAATAGTTTATTATAATAAATAATAGTTTTAATAAAAAACTGTAAAAAAATATTAGAAGTTCCAATTTCAAAACATCTTACCGCCAATAAATCCGTGTCTCATGCAAGATTCTAAATTCGAATTGAACGCACCATTAAATCACTGCGTCTGTTTTCCAAATTAATAGCCGCGAGTTTTCAACGGCGTTCGATTTTTCAAATATTTTAGCGCGAGATTAAAATATTGTTTTTTCCAGAGACGTGGCTGTCGAAACGCGTTTCCTTTGCCTACGGTAGCTTCAAAAATAAAACTGTTGGAAGGTAATTCGATGCTGGCAGCAAATTAGGGCTGACATTGAGAGATTAAGAATACCTCGAGTGGGTTTCGTATCGACTGAGGGAGAATAGACAAGTGGGTAAACAAGTTTTTTTTTTAATTTCACCGAATCTGTAATTTGATTACCTTCAATTTTTTTTATTTTCATTAATCGTTTTGAAGCGTACTGGCAAGTAATATATTAACATACCGATGAATTATTTTTTCTCGGTTGCAACTTTCGATTCAATTTTTTTTTTTTATTGAGAACTTAGCAGAACGGTGGTTCGTGATATATTGAGAACTTAGCTGAGTAAATAAAAACCAGCGCAGTGGTGGGAAGGGTACAATCTTCAACTGTGGACGACTTTCTTCTGAAAATATGATGCTGTCAATGATATTTACTTGTCTAGGTGTCAATCTCTCAAGACTGAGAGCTTCGGAAATTTTTTCAGAACAAAAAAAAAACGAATATCAATAAATCGCAATAAAGTGTTCCTAAATAGCATAGTCCTTGCTTTTTCTAGCCAATCGATTGAGCAGAATCAATCTGGGGATCGAGATAAATCTAAAGACACCTCGTAGTACAAAATCACACCGATTTATCTATAGGCCGACATACAGTGTTTTTGCCATCCTACACAATAAAAAAACATTAGATATCCTCTGCTTGGGCAGTCAGGTAAAATGTCTAAATACTCACAGAAGATCAATACTGATGTATTTAAGACAAAGACTAGACAACGGCCCCAGACAAGGGGCGGGTATAGGTAAATAAACATCGCGAAAAATATTACGCGCAGAGCTAGGGACGGGTAGAGTAGGCAGGCAATGCTCACGCTTCTCGCTTCGCATACACTTCCCGAAACTTTGAGTGTACAAGTTCCACATGGTAGCGACTTTGTACTAGGTAGAAAAAAGAAGATTTAAAAAATGTGTAAAACATCTCCTTTAGTAAAAAAAAACATTTGGAGTTTGAGTTTTCATTAAACTGATTCTAATTTCCAAATTACAATACATATTTGATTTGGAAAGGTTTGAAACTTTTA
Organism: Coleophora deauratella; assembly: GCA_958295455.1. NCBI lineage: Eukaryota > Metazoa > Arthropoda > Insecta > Lepidoptera > Coleophoridae > Coleophora > Coleophora deauratella. Next base: position 1,226,733 of record OY282409.1, on the reverse strand, counting down.
CTCTTTGCTAAATAAATATGTGTGCTAAGCCGTATGTGGCGAGTCTAAATTTCAAGTATGCTCTATGCTTTTGACATATGATTGAACTTAGAGTATCGCCTTTACTCCTGTCTAAATTTAGACTGTTATCTGGACAGCATGTTGAATTTTGTATAGTGTAAAGAGGGTTTTAGCTAATACATTTGCGATTCCTAGTAGCTTACTGAGGAATTCAGCTTAACTTGTTATTAAAATAGGTAAGCTAAGTTATTATCTGACCTCTAAATACTTTATGATAATGCTGAATAGGTACAGATCGTTCCCAAAACGCACCACTTACATCGTTCCTAAAAATTTTTGCTATCAATCTTTGTCCAAGCTTTACGCAGATCATTTATTGGAATTTTTGGAATCCAATTCTAAGTATTTCTAACCCCAGCCGGTGCTCAGTAGACCGAGTTGCGATCCCGTAAGCCGCAAACCGATTTTCTGCAAATGCCTTTGATTTTGTCCTTCGGTCGTACGGCACCAATATGACTACAATATATTTTAATCTCATGATTAGGAATAATGCCTTTTGCTTTGCAAAAAAGCTTTTTTCACAGCTGGTACGAAAAAACTTTTTTTGTAGTTTCTTGTAGGTAAACTCACCTAAGCTAATCATTAATGTCGTGAAGAAAAATAAATATGACTTTTCGGGTCGGTCTAGCACTTCCTATCACTACAACCGCTTCAGTTTGACATCCTTGCACATCAATAGATTGATTTACAAAACTGGACAAGATACCCCGTCACCAACTTTTAAATAGACACCCAGAAAAGAGATCCAACAAATATTTTGCAACAAAACAAAGGCCAAGTCCAAACCACTCAACTAAACTTCTGAAGCCGAAAAATTTATCCAAAAATAATTCCGACGATTCTATCCTATTGACAAGTCACCCCTTCCGACGGAAAACAACAAAAAACCAAGCGGGCCCTGAAAGACCCTTTATCATATTTATTTTATTTCAATTCGGTACGAATTTAATCCTTTTCCATTAATTAGTGACCGGGTTGGGGGTGGGCAAGGAGGGGTGGGGCGCGGGGGGGGGGGCGGTTATCCTTGTGTGCTGTGGTTAATTTTTCTTACCCGAGGCGTGTTTCCATATGTTAAAATATTAAGGAATTTAATTAGAATTACTGGTAAATATGATTTTTTTTTATGGTTGAAATACTTTAGTGTGTTCTATCTTAATAAGATAATGCGTTTGTCTGTTTATATTGTCTTCATAGGTAAAAAACGTACTATTTCAATTTTTGTAAACTATGTGTAGTAAAGGGGACAGATGTAACAAACAAAATTAAGCGCATACCTATGTTTTTTTTAACTATCCATTCTGTGATTGATCTAGTCCTATGTCTAAAAAATATCAATTCAAAGGTTTTTTAAGTTAAAATTACACAATGAATTATAAATTCTATTATTCATCTAGTTATATGTATATTTTTCCGAAAATTGTCCATTCAAATAGATAAGGAATGAGATAAATATTTTTTTGAAGTTTCTCCATTATGAAACTACTCTGAGATTTTCACTTCTCTGCCAAGCTATTTTTTTTTTATGTGATAAGGAAGGCAAACGAGCAAGTATTACTATTAGTTTTACTATTTCCCTGCGCTTGGACTAATAGCTACGTGTGTCTCCTCCTGTAGGATTCTTAATACCTACTCCTTCTCCTGTAGGATTCTTAATATATCACATGACATATAAATCGTAATTAATTCGATTGTTTCCAATTCGCTGGCTCAAAAATGAAATCTCGCGAAATTTAAATTTTATATACGTATTTACGCACACAAAAATTATAACAGTTAATTTTCGACCGAATAATTTTATGTTTACAATTACAGCTAGAAAGCGGCCATTAGAAGTGGCCAGACGTGCGCTTTGAATCGTTTAGTTCGTTCATTAAAATCGTGAAAGTAGCCCATTCAATTAGAGTTTTGGAAAAAATCACCAAACCATTGCACATAAAAAATATTTATAATTATTTTGTGAACCATAGATCTAATAATGTCGTGTCGTACCAGGAAGTGAAGGAGTTGGCGAGGAGTAGAAAAGAATGGCGGTCACTTCACCGACAAGAGCCTAGCTCTTAAGCTAAAGAAGAAGATCTAGTATTTTATTTCGTAAAGATGGAACGAACGACGTTGAAAGTGGGGTCAATTTTGTGATGCATAGCAAATACTTTTTATCGAGTAGGTTACGATCTTACTATGCGATAAATGTACATCCCCTACTATCGTATATTTCAAGAGACTCTCTAAATCTTAATACGTTTAAATATAATAATTAAAAATCTAAATTTGCGTAAGCGTAAAGTTAAGACTTTACATTGTCCTTTTATTACAAAAAAAGAAAGGAAAGGAAAATATATTTTTTTACTTTTCATTTGATTTCATTACATCACATATGAATTGATGACGTCATGATTATGACGAAACTTGCCGTTACGTTTGACAGATCAGCTGATGCAGCTTAGCCTGCCTGTTGAGTAGATTGGCCTGCCTTCGCAAAAGATTCGAAAAACATCATTTTAGTGGTCATTAAGAAAAAAACAATTTTTAAAAACTGGCATGAATAATATTTTTATAATTACTAACTATACTTTACTAATAATGGTTGGAATCGGGGACATATTTCGAGTCACCACTGCTCGCTTAATGTGAGAAAAAGCATTATAATCTACGGTAGAAAGTCTCGAAAAATAACGGTTTTGGTATGTTCCTTGAGTACAGTCTACAGCCTTCATTTAACTGATCTCGTAAGTACCTATATCTACATTAGACAATAAAAACATATTTTTCTTATCATATCGTAACATCTGATAAAAGTATAATGAGTAGTATTTTTAAATATTGGTGTTTTTGTGCGCACTTCATTGTAAAATTACTGAAAATTAAGACGCAATGGGTGCTCATTAATGTGCAGGATTAGATAAAAGAACCCACATCATACACAAAACGCTAAGAATAAAAAAACTTGAACCCAAAGCCTAGAAAGTTCAAAATTAAAAAAGCATTCGAATCATCCACTGAGCGCACCCGAATGGTTTATCTATCGGAGCCATCGCCGAAATTCATTGTTTGTGCAATAGATTAAATGGTAATGTTGTTTAGTTAATGCTCTCACGGGTGGTAATTCTGATTTTAATTACATACAACCTGTAGCTGTTCGCCTCAATGAGTGATCGCTGCCGTGACTAGCCTTTACTATGGGATTTTAAAACAATTGACTGCGAAATCATTGTTCGAAACACAAACTTAAACGGGCATTTTCTAAATTCAAATATTTTAAATGTGTCAGATTTTATAACTACCCTCAACTTATAACGTATTTTGGAGGTAATAATCATTATCGCTATGTCAGCCGAAAGCTCAGGCCATCCTCGTGGATTTCTCTCAGCAAAATCTTAGATCTCGTGCATCCATCAGCTTCCTGCAAGCCTTACTCCATCTGTTCGCCTGATTAGGGCTGTCTAACACTACGTTTAGGTAAATATTATTTCTACTACTTTTAGATCCTTTTAGTACTTAAAACTTTTCAAACCATACCTTATAATGTTTGCTTCAAAAATCAACAAAAGACCATATAACAGAGACAAAACACCAACAAATCGAATTCTATTAGTCCAAAACAATAGATTTTCCAAAATGGCGTCACGTCAAACAATAAAATTCGTCAATCGCAGCCAACGGTTAATTGAAATTAATCAATCAATTGTTTTATTTAATTATCATTTGGGGACCGACACCATTCTCGAAGTAAAATTTAAATTTGAACCGAATAGTTCGAGAACTTTCGGAGAGTTTGGTTTGATTGATTTTACTTCGTTCCAAGGATAAATACGGGTACACTTTAATAACAAGTGAAAACATTCGAATAGTTTTATCAGGAATACCACCAAATATGTTTAAAGTAGAATACTTCTCAACAAGCACCGTCGAAACTCCGATTTCCAGTTAACCCCATGGCTCCCGAAACGAAATTACGAACGGTGAACAAGAAATACGATTCCCAACTAAAGAAATAAAAAATATTTCTATAGTACCATACACATATAGAATAAACCAAATGCGAACCAAAAAATGCTAATGCCCAATAAAATAATAACAGAAATAGCAGTAACCACGGTTGAAGTGCTCCGAATATGGCCAAAACGAATATAATTTTAATTACAAGCTCAGTTCAGAACGACCAATTAATATGATACATTAACATCAGATCAGATAATGCATGGAATGAGGCCTTAAAATATCACTTCCGTTACCAAATTACACGATGAAAATGTTTCATTATTGTGGGCAACAATAATTTTTACGACAGCTAACTAGAAAGTTTAAGCTCGGACGCCATATTAGATTCAATGAGTTTCGCTGTGACTCCAGTCTTTTTATGTTACTTTTACAATTTAAAATGTATTTATAAAGATTGTTTTTTTATTCTGAACAACTTTCCCTAAGACTTCCCTAAGTTTTTTAACAAGTACCATCTACCCTTTAACTTGCATTTCAAACTCGACCATTGCTTTAACAATCAAATATTTTACCGACAGATAAATAAAGTAGGTGCCGTATTCTGACTTGCTATTTGTCCAATGTCCATCCGAAACTCGTGGGCCGAAATTGGAGTAAAGATTTGTCATCTCCTGATTACGTAACCAGTGATTTGTGCCATAGACTATAGACTCAATTGAGCGTGATTGATCGTGGCTGTCTATGAGTCAACCTTAATTTTGATCGTTTGGTTATTTTACCATCCTACCTAGGTACTTATATTCACTTCCTTGAAGCTTGGGATTCAATATAACTTCATCGATTATAATATATGTACAATGCAAAAAGATTTACCACAACAGAAGCAAAAAGGTTATATGTCTACGCTACGCTATAACCTACTGAAAATGGCGTAGCAACAGATATAAAAACTTTTTACATGCGCGTCTATACATATATCTCAGTTTTTTTCTAGCCAGACAGACCACAGAGCATTGTTATTTCAATAAAAAATACATTTACTGATCAAAATCTAAAATGCTAGCGAAGAGACTGGCATCTGTTACTTTTGAACCACTCGAACAAATACAATGTTGTAGAGCAATATTGTTGGCGCAACTGCGTGACATTATTTGACATTCTTTCTATTTCAGTCCATTCTAAACCTGTGTAGGTACTATGGATAGCTACCTACATATACATGCAAGTACCCACATATCCATTCTGAAGACGAGCTGAGATCCACAGCCAGATAGCCGGACGATGATAAATCAAATGTCCACAATTAGTGCTTCCTACTGAATGAATTGGACGCTGCGTCTACGCAGTGATTGCTTGCTACGAATATAAGTAACAGATTTTCATAAGCTTAGCTGTGTCGGGCTTATTTTAAAACTCTATCATATCTTTTATCTTATTCTATGGCACAATTAAAAATGCTCATAAAGGATAGACGATAGTTGCCTAGTGTTGCACCTAACGCCACTTGCGGTCACGTATACCTAGGACATTCTAGATTTTACACTTACGGACGTGTGCAGAACAAATCATATAGGTTATCAATGAAAAGTGTTTGAACGAAGCTGAAATATTGTATAAGCTGCCACATAGGATGTTTATAACCGACTGCCCATGCGCGGGTAATGTATTTCGAGTGTATGTATGTAAGTTTTATAGTTACCACTTGTAGCCTAAACGCCTTGAATTATTTAAGAATACGAGGGAAAAAGTTGTGATCCTCAGGTTGACATAAAATATATTTTATGCCGACTTGTTTTTGTTAAACTGGTTTGGTTAAAATTACGTAAAAGTAATGTAATGACGCTGTATAAACAAGGGCTTCTACTACTCCAAGAAACCTATAGTCCATTCGCTAATAAGTGTTTACCGAAATCGCTTAACCTCATATTGTAACAACACTAATATCAACACTAATATCAACACTAATATCAACATCTGTAACTAATACAGTAGTATTAAGTTTATTAACAACTAAGAGTCATGTTGTTTGAAATAAGTTTTTAAGCAAATAAAAATTAAATTATAGTAATTCATATCTAGAAATAGTTGGAAACTATTTATTGCCTCCCAGCTTCCTCTATCTAGGAATGTACATCTTTACATGTATATGTTTGCTCGTATTAACATTAACAATGTATCATTAATCCTGTAATCGAAGATTTCATCAAGAAAAGTAGTCGTCGTAAAAATTGTGCGTATAATAGTAGGTAAATTATTTTTATTGTTGAGAAATTGTTCGAGACAGACGAGCGGAAAATACGCAGCGATTATTGCCACGCGATTTGCAACAAGCAGCAAAAGTTAGACCCATGCGAGATAATATAAACATAATTACTTTTATTGGTCAAATGTCCTCAAATTACTGATAAATACAATTGCTATATAAAGTTGGCCAATCAAATCTAGAACTTATTGCTATTAAGCAGAGTCGTAGCTCAAAATTTACTCAAATTCGTTAGATAAAAAGCCCGTCTTCAAGTATTGCTACATACTTATATTTTTTTTTACATCCTGTCTTTTCTGCGGATGCATTTAAACATATTATTAGACAGATCCGTTATCTCTTCGCTTGTCAGATCTTCGTCGCCACATAACCCAGAGTCAAGGGCGCGTCAATTAAAACGCGGCGTGTCGCGCGCCCGTCTGCGCCGTTCCGTTCCACGCAATCTGTACTAGACGATACTATCGAGTCACGCTTGTACGCTCGCGCAGACGAATGGTTTTTTTTGCTTTTCTCAATGACTCACTAGTGAATTCGTAACGGAAACTGTTTTAAAAATAAATGGGAAAATGCTTTGGTTTTTTATTCATGTTTTAAGTTGTGGAGACGACGATTTTGTTACTAGGTGTAGTAATTGGTCTGTTTGCAATGTTGTAGTGAAGTGAGTAGGTCATAAGTCGCTTTAGCCTAAAATACGTATACTGAAAAATAATAACCACTAGATCTTAATCGATTTAGTCACACACAATCGACAAACGAGACATATGTCAATTTCTATTATAGGTAAAAACTTATTTTCAAATCAGCCAGTATTACCGTCAAATATAAAATAAAAAACATTTTCACGCACTAAAGGTGGCTCTCAAATCAACTAGTTTTTGTTCCTATTTTATGGCAGCCATCGGCCAGCCCATTCAATAGTTTTCAGTAAACTATAGTATTTTTAATAGCCCACACATCCGCAAAGATCTGCAGATTACAGTATGAATGAAGCGAGTAATATATGCAACAGGAAACTGAACAATTGTCGAGATTTTATACATAAATACACTTGTATGTGTATTTAGTTAGAGGTATTTATTGATATATAGGGTGTTTAAACATTGAAACTAAGATTTTTGTATTTATTTTTAACTTATTAGTGCAGAAGAAAAAAACTATTTCAGTTTATAGTTTAGGTCCAACCAGTTGTGCATAATAATATAAAAAATACACATTTTAAGAGCTGGACTCCTGTTGGTGTAGCTCATATAGTTAGTTCCTATACAAGGCCTACTCCTTCTAGACTTTTTTGTACGAAATCACTTCAACCTTCTTCTTAACTTGGTCCCTACAACTTATCCTCGGCCATCCTCTTCTACACTTCCCTTCAATTCGTATGAGATGGCCGATCATCTTGCCTCTTTATATTTATTTAGGTACTAAAATAAGGTTTCATGGTTATGTATTCAAAAGTATACATAACCATAAACATCGTATACGATGGCGTAACCATAGGAACGGATAATTAGATTAAAAACAAAAGGCTGGTGAAATACAGCGTCGCGTTGATGTAAAACCTATGTTTCCTGCCGCTAACGATTTTGATCGTAATCGCATCGTTTTATTGTCGTTCGTGAATTGGGATCAGCTGATTGTGAAGGTTAATGAATGGTTCTTTGACGAGATTAGGACGTGTTTTTAGCGCTTACGTCATCTAAATTACCTGTAATATCCGATCATTTCCATTTAAATGATAGTGCAATGCGTAGATGGATGAATAAAAGAAGCCGGATACGAAATTACAATTTCACCAAAGAAAAAAATATATCTCCATAGTAGAATAAATAGCTTAAAAAACTTTATTTAAAACGATTCACTCGGTTCAGTAATTTTAAATTTACGAGAGAACAAATAAATTTTTAGCTTTCATTTTATTTATAACAAATTTTACCATATTCATTATCTAAGCTAAGATATTTTAAAGCTGTCAGATACAGATAAAAATATAACGTTAAGGTCAAAACATCAAAACTGTTTCTGTCTTCACAAAAATCGACCTTAATTTTAATTAACAATAAATATAATAAATACTACTTTAAAGTAATAAAAAATATAATTACAACAGCAGTCATTTTACACATTTGATCTCGAACAAAATGACCGATAGTTGCTGCAGTAAATAAACATTAAATACTCTCCCTAAAATTTCTTAAGCAAAATAAAATATGTATGACTAAATTCCTGTCTCTTTTGTTACAGCGAGCCACACTGGCCGAAAAAGAGGTGACAACCCTCAAAGAGCAGTTGGCGACAACCAGTCCGACCCCCATCCAAGCCCATCTAAAGACCAATGGCTCCCACTTAGAACCGACCAGAGACCAGGCCACAGAAACCAGGATAGACATATACAGCTCCGAGATAAAGGAGGAGAAGGGGAGACTGGACGTGGATGAGGAGGTAGATAAGATGGAGATGGCCACTGGGAGGAGCAACAGTAGCTCGAGGAGTAGTCCGGCTGTCAACCAGAGCAGTCTCGAGAGCGAGCTGGCTGCGAAGGAAAAAGAGGTCAGTTTTGTTGGATAAAAACTTTTTGGTATCAATAAGACTGGTATGGTGTTTGTTTATGGAATATAGCGCGATGACTTTCGCACCAAAAAGAATATGGTAGATAATTGTATGAAAAGTAAGTTACGAAAACTTATCAGTTATCACAGATCTCGCTGAAACACATATTCACTTGAATTTTTATTTTGCTTGTTTTCAATGTGTGAAAATTTCGTTATGAGCATAGACTGTATGACATCATAGCTCAGTATTTCAAAAGTTTAAGGAACAAAATGTAGTTTTTATTTTTATATTTGATAAAAAAAACAGTAAGTCAGATGACTAGCAGTCGTTTACCATATTTTCAAAAAAAATCATTTCAGAATAAATAGTTTTTTAAAAATTCAAAATAAACAAATTCAATTTAGAAGCCAAAAACAGGAACCTTGGATACTATAGATATACAGCGTAGAACCAATAAAATATCTTAAATGATTTTACTGCTGCATCATTCGTTTAACTCGAGTTGATTGTGCGTATCGATAACATTGATTGATCGATAGTTGGCCAGCTCTCAATTGGTGTTAATCTTTGGTCTCACCCTTATTTTCGATTTCGGAACTTTATAATCAAAACTAAGATACATTACACAATATTTTATCTCAAACACATTTGGGTATTTTATTGTGACGTTTCTTTACTATAAACTGAAACTGAAAGATAGGTATGTACCAAAAAGTCCGCTGTTTTCTCGTGGACCTACTATTTTGTCCCACTGGTGGTTCCACGAGGGATAGTCACAAAAATGATTTTAATTGGTACCAGTTATTTTCATATTTTCAATGATTTCTTACATAATATTAATAAAAAAAATATAAAAGTTAAATGAGGGAAAATTGTCCATCATAAAGCAAAATTTTGTGCCACGTCTGTCCTCTTGTCTATGTTTGACATCTCTTCCATTTCCCATGAAAAACGTTAATAACGAAAAGTTTACGGAGATCTGGAAATACATAAAAAATCCACAGATATTCTTGTACCTTGACTACTTATGTACGGAGGCACGTTAGTGTCCCCGCCAAGTCCGAGCTGAAATCGTACACGCACCAAATCACCAAGTGGCATGACATTGACAAGCAACTAATTTCAGTTAGTGAAACGTCAAATGTGATCAGTGACAGCTGAAGCAACGTTTTCCTGACGTCATTTTCGTATGAGCGATGCCAAGTGTGCCCCAGTTTTTTTGCTATCATTGTCTGAAAAAGTGTGTACCTATCTATAATATATTTTAAAAAGCTCATATTATTAGTCATTCCTTCAAAAATAAATGCGTCAAGATATTGACATATACCTACGCAAGAACTGATATTTTTTTCAGTAATATTGACTTTTACAGAATGTAATAAAAATGTATAGCATTTTTTTTTATCAGCTGATGGATTTTCAGAAAGATTTCAATCATTTTTTACGATAAACTCGTAGAACAAACTTAAATTTTTATATAGAAGTCCTTCCTTATTATTGCTACAAATTTAGATAACAGCCTGTATTATTAAATCGCACAATATCGCTAGATAGTATAATAACTTACAAACGGTTTTATTGCAATACTCATTACGACATTACAGTCTACGCCCACTTCATCCTACCGCGATGTTATAGAGTGACATTAGAATTTTTTTGTGTCAACGACCTTACTTCATCTATTGGTGGTACATTATTTTATATTTTCGACGATTCTATTATTTGTTATGTCTATGTATTTTGCAAATGTAGTGATTAACATATAATTTCCTGTAAATGTCAGTACATCTGGGGTATGTCTAGGTATAAAAATACTACTTAAAAACCTACCTACCTATCTACTTTGGTACTTATTGTTAGCTTGAAGACTATTTCCGAGAATTCTTTGCTACGCTGCAAAACGTAGCGCCTCGTAGCCTTAGAAAAAAATATACAGGGTGTGAAATAATAGTAGCGATACTTTAAGGTGGACTTCTACTCATGAAACTCTACAACTTTTTGATCTAGGACTTTTGAGAAATCACACAATTTGACAGGTGTGTGAATGTTTGGTTGTCCATTTTATTGTTTATGTCTGTAGCCAAACCGGATTAATGGATTTTGGAATTCGAGGTGTCGTTGGATTTGTCTTGATCCCCAGATTGATATAGAATACATCTTATGCACTCAGCTTTTAGTTTTTTCCTGAAATTACTAAGTTTGCTTAACTTATACTACACAAATATATAAACTAAACTTTCTATCCTTAAAACAAAAAGTACTGACCAAATAACTACCAGCCTAGTACAGCAAATATGCCTCTTAAATGAGTACATAGCTTTTTTGACTCAAAAATTCCGTTGTATCAAACAAACTATCCTGCTTGCTCCCAAAAAAACAAAAAATCTACCCCCATTTCAAGTACACTTAGGATCAAAAACATATGCCGGAACGAATCCTGAGTGTTCTACAAAGAATCGCAACAAGTAATACAAGTGCATCCCAAATGAACGAATGAATGAGTGAATGAACTTCTCGTTCCATTCCAGTCATTAAGCATTGAATCTCCAAATTTAAAGCAATAGAAACGTATTTCAGCGGCTTTTGTTAGTGCGTTCCGTTTTTGAAATTTACGAAATTTGAAAAGCATAAGTCTGCAATGCTGCAGTTGGAATAGAGAAATAACTTTTGTCTTTAGTCATTATTTCCAATTTCCTTTTAACAAGAAAAAATACATATTTTAAAAAGAACATTTTCTTTTTGTTACTTACATAGTATTCATTAAAGAGTCATCCACAAAACTTAAATAAGTGAGGTCCAATAAAAAGTATCGATAAAATAAATTCGATACCCAACTTCCCCTTCAATAACTGTGAGTTATCGGTCGAGGTCACTCGGTTAACTGGACAGAAAATTATAGTCAAAAGGATGCAGTATAGTGTGTCTTGTCTAACTTAGCGATTACGAAAAAATATCAATTGACTTAAACTGCCTTAATGTGACTTTACAATATTAGCAGTTTCAGAGCAATAAACTAGAGCCATGCTAAAAGTTATCACACCTGTTGCCTCCTTCAAATATATTTTATATATTAATCATAGTCATCAAAATTTTCAAATAAGATTTATGGATACGTAAATAGACCATATACGCATCGCTACTGTAATACAAAAAATAAAAATACATTTAAAAAACTTTTAATTCTATACATCAGACATGAAAATGTTGATTTTCATGGTAACCTAACCGAGTAAAAAAAGTGCTAATTACTTATTGTTTCTCTCACTCGTATTTATCTGTCTCTTTAAACAGTTCTTAATTCATCGGACAAGTTTACTTACTCGTCAACTTTATATTGCCGCCAATACTTATCGGACAGACTATAGTTACGCGCAGTGGCAGTGCGCAAGTCATCTCGTATCGAATGTAACGTATGATCAATAAATCAATTACATGCGCGGGGGCTTCGCTGAATTGGATTTGACAGTTGGCTAGATCTAGTGTTGGGGCATGTCGATCGATTACAATGATTGCGTTTTGTCGATGTTTCGTTATGACAATATGAGAAGAGCCTTAGCTCTAGTCGTCGCCATAGAACATATTTGTTAACGAAATAAAATGCATTTTTCATTAAATTAAAAAGTTATTCAGTTTCAGAGATTTACGTTTACAGATTTTAAATTTGAAAGTTATTATAATCGATTTATTTAAAATAAAAAATAAAATAAACTACTATATTGAATCAAAAATATACAGTTATAACAATGCATTTTACCTTGCGTCTGACAATACCTACTAAATCTTCAAATTAAAAGGTCTGTCTCGGAATTTCGATATCGACAATCGACGATAGCCAGCACTAACAGCGGGAAACAGGATACGTTCAATGGAATGATTGATCGGCTTCAAACGGATGGTAATCCTTGCACTAAATAAATATCACAGTTTAAGCTAAACGAGCGTACGTAACTATCTATTAACTATTCTTAACTACTCACTGATATGGAAGAAGGTTAATGTAAAACTTTTGACAGAACGAGAAAGTAAATTTATTATTTGAAACTTCAAAAAAATTGAGCAAAAAAGTCTTCTTACCTCTTTAGTGATAATGGTAGAGAATAACAGAGACTTTAACAGTGATAAATATTTAATTAATTTATGATAAATAACAAAGCAGTAATATTTATCTGTGTGAATATAATTATTCACACAGATTGATTGATTGATTTTTCTGTGTGAGTATTTGATTTGATTTTGATTTGATTTGATTATAATGAACCCAAGTAGCCGAGTTGACAGTATTGTATTACAAAATGAAGAGTTGGAAAACACTGAACTGAACTAGGGGATGGAAAGAGAGCAGTATGGGCTGAATTACGTAAATAATGAATTTATTAAGATTAGGAAATAATGCGATTGCAATTTTCACTAGGATAGAAATTACAACACGGAATAAGAACGCCTTGGTGACCAAATATCAAATCTGTAATTAGAATAAAATCAAAAACATTTTGATATTTGGTTCAGAAAAAATTTCAGGCAAATTTTTAGTACTTTGAAATTAATTTTAAGAACTTTAATAAACCATAATTTATTGCAGAAGGATTTTCAGAAAACCGTTAATCAAAACTTAATTAATAGTAATTAAGTCACTCAAAAGAACTAATTTGTCTGAAACATTATAGAGTTGAATGAAATGAAATAAAAAATTATATAAAAGAAAAAAAGTAGGTCAAAAGTATGACGGAGGCTCACCGCCGATCAAAACAAAATTTTCTTAGAGAAACCCTAATCAGAAAAAGTTGTTTGAAAAATCGTTTATCGGTTGTCATCAAAAAGAAATAACATTTCAAACTTCCACCCTTTCGCAACTTAATTAAAAGGGAATGGAAAAAATGTAAAGAAAAACTTCTTGTCCCCTCAATAGCAGTTAATAAGAGTAACGAAATCACGTGATTCCAATACTTTGTGATTTACTTTCCGCCGCAACTCGCTCGAGTTTGTGGAAAATTCCCATCTGATATAACTGCCCGCGTTTTTCATAGGGATATTGCACTTTTATTTAAACTAACACACTGAAAAACACGGAACTGTATTTTGAAAAAAAGGCGTAATTGTGTAGATTTACTTGACTCTTGACCCTTTACTTAGGCTATGCTGAGTACTAGATATTATTTAGGGATAACATAATATCCCTAAGAATATCTCTTCATGGCTACCTAAAATATCCTTCCGTCTTCTCGTATCACTATAGAAGATTCTAGAACATGCACAGATTGTTCTCTCTCTAACTCTTAAAGCCTTTGGCAACAGCTTCACTTTATTCTTAGGTGTTTATCCGACTTCAGTTCTGAGAATATTTTCCATAGCCTCCAACAGTTCTTTGGCTGACCCTTTTCAAGGTTATTGAGGTTTCTTTGCAAACTTTTCAACATTCTTTCCTTTGTCGGAGTTCTTTCAAGATCACAATAATATCGGCTTATTTACCTACTTACTCTTTTGATAGCTTCTTGTTTGTGGTAGAATTATCTTCTTCTAGGACAGCCAGGTAGATAGAAGTTTTTAAGTCGTTACGATCAATATTTATAATAGGTACTTAATTACTTTTTTGAAAGTATTTTTTTCGTGTGTGAAACTTTTTTTAATGGTCCTGGTCACACCACAATAGTCACAGCATAATCCATAGTCACACACGTGTGGGTGTCTGATATCCTACAAGTATAGTAAAGTATACCAACAGTTCTGCTTCTTTTACCAACAAATGACGAATATAAAAGTGAATGCCTTGTTATGGTTTTGTTTACTTCATCAAACATAATAAAACTTTAGTCTTTAGATGGTAAAACACATCTTAAAACATAAACAAAGCGATGAAAATTAAAGACAGCTAATTACGAAGGCTGTAGCCGGAGAGCTCAAAAAAAACCGAAATAGTTTAAACTATTTATTGAAATAAAGTTACAAAGTAAAACTTAAACTAGTTATTTAAAATTAAGTGGGTTCCTAGTTCGGCGATCGAACGTAGAGTGGCCGGCCGCCGTCACGTAGGCAGGCGCGTTGCACGGGTTCTTCGTCAGCATTTTCCACTATGCAATTGGGAAATGAGGTCGCAGCCAAATGCATTGGTGCCGTGTGCAGTGTGGTGGTGTGTCAGCGCTTTGCCTTTAGGGTTCGCTCGTAACACCTCCCCCCGAAGATCAGCAACTATTTTGAAACGTTTAGTAAAAATGTTGCTGCTCTGGTCTTCTTTCCTGGTTGCTGGCCAGTGGCTGCATCTGCAGTCTCATAGGTATGGGCTGGTGACGTCATTTCGTGCGTTGTATCTGTCTTCTTCTGGAAACATCTCAAGTATTTTCGGCACAATGCAAATATAGAGATTGCACATAAAATGAATAAAACAACGTAGAACGGAATGGTAGTATGGTACATAGAATTAGTAGGTATTTCGTCATTATGTATGGAAGATTGCGACATTATCTTGTCTTGGATGCTTCGAAGTTCATCTAAATTGACAGAGCCAAGTGTGACTGTGGAAATCCGGGATGCTGTATCGATTTGAGTGTTATCTGGAACATTCAGTATCTTCATGGGCTGTCCTTCGACATGATCATTTGCATTAAAGATTGTAAATTCAGATGTTCGTAGCATGCAGTGATATGGGAGAGTAACCAAATAGCTTCCATCTAAAGTTCTAAAATCATCTCGTTCACAAGTTAACTGTACTCTTGTCGGTCTGGGAAAGACTATAGCATAGTGTCTGTCATCTAATTTCTCCATAGTTTCTTTTAGGAGTGTAACTGTTGTCTGTTGGCAAGATTCATCTAAATTTTGATCTGTTATAAGTCGTTGAATACAATCTGAGCCGATCCTCATCTGCTGGTTTAACTTTTCATGACAGAGATACCGAGTTTTTAACTTCGGGCATTCTGCCTCTATGTACACATAAGATTTCCCGTTAGTTGCTATTAAAGGAGAAGGAGGGAGAAGGATCTGTCTTTTCTTATTTGGCAAGATTGGTAACTTATAAAGATCATAAGTGTCGGGTGAGATTATAGGAATTTTAAAAACTATTACTATCTTGCTATCTGTATAATATGAACCTGTATCTATGACGTCATAATATTCTCTTAATTCTATATCTAATAACTGATTCTTATCATATAACCCATTTAATTTCCCGATCATACTATCTAATATATCTATACCTAACATAGAATGATGTGTACTAGATGTACGTGTAAAAGCTAAAATATCCTCTATTCTACGTAACTCGCTCGATAAATCATCGATATTATCACTAATTATAACTAAAAGCTGGGCCATTTTGGCGTATTTTAATAAACTACTGTCAGCGTAAGCATCTTTCTCTAAAATAAGATGTAACGTATCATTGATTTTCTTTTGATTGCTGACTATCTGAGATAAAATATTGGTATGATGGACTATCCACTCTTTACTCAAGCTAACGTGACTATTGAACTGAGAAACTATTTTATCTTGGTTATTTTTTAGAGTTTTGATGGCATCATTATATTGAATCGCGTCATTGTAGTCCAAGTTACCAGTTATACTTTTAATAACTGATCCTAAGCCATCTACAAGACCTCGTTTTGCACGGCTTCCTGGTTCTAGACTTTGCAGCTGTAAAAATACTTTATCTAATTTAGAAGTTAAATATGTTAATTGTATTTCAAAAAGCTGATAAGTGTCGTTAATAAACTGTTCTTTCATCATTAAAATTTGACTTTGTACTGATTTGATCTTATTTTCAATGTCAGTTAAATCGATGTATTGTAAAAAGCTATGGTAATGAGTCACAAGTCGCATCTGTCCAAGTTTAAAAGGTAGTATCCCTGGTCCGTCATCAAGACTTTCAAGTCTTATCTCCTGGGCTCCTGTCACGGTCAGCATCATCAGTACCAGCAGTAACCTGTAACAATTTTGCGCTCTTGGGTACCCGCTTCAACCTAGACTTAGCGATAGGGCCACGTTTCTTGGATGTATAGATATGGATAGGGAGATCAGCTAGCACTTTGTCCTGGGTGTAACGTGGAGCTATCTTTTGGCGACTTGCCAGGGGGTTAGTCACGAACACCTGCTGGTCTGGCTGATACTCTTGCTCTGGTTCGCGGGTTTTATTACGACTTTCAATCAGAGCTGTTCTGGTAGTTAAACTAGAGTCATTGAGTAGGTCATACACCGTCTTCATCTGTTCACGGTGGGTCTGAATGTACTGTTGCATAAGATGTCCAGTCACGTCAATGTCTAGTGGGTCTCTAGGGTCAAAGTGTCCATTAATTACGTCATAGGGTCTACACTTCGTAAAACTATGCACGGAGCTGTTATACGCTATTATAGCGTACGGCATCAGGTTAACTATAGCTTCATCTTTCCGCTGAAGGCGTAAGATGCGAAGATGCTCTAGCAGCGTAGAATGGAAACGCTCAATGTTACCATTGTCATTGGGTGAGTGTGCGAGGGTCTTATGGTGAGTTATTTTATGCACTCTACAGAACTCTGCAAACATTTGGTTCGTAAACTCAGTACCCTGATCTGTTACGATAGTGACGGGTAACCCATGATGGGTACAGAACTTCATCAAAGCCTGTAAGATACTGAGAGCAGTGCCGTCTCTGAGGTGATAGGCCTGTCCGTATTTAGAGAAGACATCTACAAATGTCACATACTTTTCATTTTGGGCAGTGAATAAGTCCATATGGACTATTTCAAAAGGTTTTTTAGCTGGTGGAACGATATTAAACTTTTGTCTGATAGGATTACGGTCATATTTGGCTTGGCCACAGATAGTGCACTCATTTATAAACTTAGTGATTTGTTCTTTCATTTTTGGCCAGTAATATCTACGAGATAGTGCTAAGTAGCACTCACTGATGCCCCTATGGTTAGTCTTTCCGTCATGGTAATGTCTGATGATGTCTTGCTGTCTTAAGTACTCCTTAACATTCTCAAGCTCTGTCTTGGCTAAAACAAGATTCATTGCTGAGTTTTTAAACTTTTCTTGCAAAATAGGTACAATAGAGTACATACCTAGTGGGGGTGTTATTAGAAGAGCTGTTTTTACCTTCGGATTAACATACTCTTTGACAGCGTTTACAACGTCTTCTTCGAGGTTTGACTCTGAGAGTTGAACAGAGATTCTAGTATGAGTGTCAAATGGCTTTGTTACTACTGGTCGCTTCTTTATGTCACCTACTATAGTCAAACACAGCTGTCGATGAAATTTATTCAGAGGGTCATCAGTTATAGGAACTTCTAGAATGGGGTTCTCTTGATCTGTATGAACAGTATTTGTGTCAGAGTTAGTCAGTGTCGGAGGTCGCTCAGTCGGGTTGGCTGTTATAGAACTTATTTCCTCATTATTTAGTTCAATCCTCGATAAGGCATCGGCATTGGTGTTAGATTTGCCTTTTTTATATACTATTGTATAGTTATATTCGCTTAATTTTAAGCGCCATCTAGTCAATCTGGAGTTAGGCTCCTTAACTTGCATTAACCACTGGAGTGGTTTATGGTCAGTTATCACTTTGAACTTACGTCCAAAGAGATACGGGCGAAAGTATTTCGTAGCCCATACGATAGCGAGCAGTTCTTTTTCGATCACACTGTAGTTAATCTCGCTTTCGTTGAGAGTACGTGAAGCGTAAGAGATGGGCTTGTCGGAACCTATTGGGCCCTGAGATAGTACGGCTCCAATAGCAAAGTTCGATGCGTCAGTTGTCAGAATAAACTCTCGAGTAAAGTCGGGGTAT
This sequence comes from Coleophora deauratella, assembly GCA_958295455.1. Lineage (NCBI taxonomy): Eukaryota > Metazoa > Arthropoda > Insecta > Lepidoptera > Coleophoridae > Coleophora > Coleophora deauratella. The sequence goes on along the minus strand of OY282409.1, from coordinate 1,208,175 downwards.
TGCAGTATGGGGTCGTTAGTCAGTAAACGTTTACATTTTTCGAAACAGTTACGGTATTCGGGGTCTAAGGTTATACGATTTCCTTTCTTTAAACATCTGGTAAGTGGTTTTGTGATACGGGCAAAGTCAGGTATGAACTTCCTATAATAACCAAGAAGTCCAAGGAACGCTTTAATCTGTTTAGTAGTTTTAGGTAAAGGGTAAGACAGTACGGCTTTAATTTTATCAGGGTTAGGCTTTATTCCGTCTTTACTGATTATATGTCCAAGGTATGGCGTCTCTAACTTTAAGAATTCGGATTTATCCATCTGAATCTTGAAGTTTGATTCGCGGAGTCTCTGAAAGACCTTTTCAAGGTTAATCATATGCTCTTGGAGGCTGGTGGAGAAGACAATGATATCGTCAAGGTACACTAGACAGATATCGTTTTGTAGGCCTCTTAAGACATTATCCATCACTCTCTGAAAGGTTGATGGAGAATTCTTAAGTCCCATTGGCATTCTCAAGAATTCAAAGTGTCCGTGCTCTACGTTAAAAGCGGTCTTATGAATGTCGTCCGGGTTCATCTCTACCTGGTAAAATCCGGAGGCTAAATCAAGCGTGGTGAAGTACTGGCATTTCCCTAATTTGTCAAAAACGTCGGTTATGTTTGGTATAGGGTATTTATCGTCAATAGTCTTCTCATTGAGTTTGCGAAAGTCGACTACTAAACGCCATTTCTGTTTTCCTGAAGCGTCAGTTTTCTTGGGTACGACCCAGATGGGAGAACTCCATGCAGAGTCAGAAGGTCTTATAATTCCCTGCTCTAACATCTTTGCGATCTGATCACTTACTTCGTTACGATGGACAAACGGATAGCGATAACTTTTGGTATAAATAGGGACTTCGTCGGTGGTCTTTATAGCGTGTTTTATTTTATTAGTGAACGTGAGAGATTCACCTTCCATATAAAAAATATCTGAGTACTTAGAACAAAGCTGAATAAGGTTCGCTTTTTCCTCAGCGTTTAAGTGTTCCGTGCGCAAGCGTGACGTAACTTCCTTCGCGCGCGGCGACTGTACGGGCTCGGCGCCAGTGCGCGTGCACTCGATATTAAAAACCTCGGCCAACGCGGGGCGGTCTATAGAAAAAATTATGTCGTTATTTGTGGGGTTCTCGACTTCTAGGATACCGCGGTTATTTTTTACTGTAGTTACACATTCATGGATAAGACAATTACATAAGATTTGCTCGTTAATTATCACATCGCCATCCGGAGCATTAACCGGCAATCTAATCAACTTACTTGAATTGGCGGGAATTATATTTTCATAGAGGTTCACGTTACGTGAATTATACATTCTAATCGGGTTATTAGTTGTTCGAGTTACTAGTACTTGGTCTTTTAGGTCGATTTTCGCTTCCCACTTAGTCAATAAGTCAAGTCCAATAAGGCCGTCAAAGTAATCGTGAAACCTATACACAAATAATTTTATGTCGGTTTCATTTTTTATCTCATTGAAACAGGGCAACGTTATAGAGTAGTCATTTCTACTAGTACCGTGGATGTTAGTCACCTCGAAAGGGTCATGTTGTAACGGTAAGTGGGAGTAGTATTGGAGAACAGCTTCCGGGCTGATGAAGGACTGGTTAGCCCCTGTGTCTATGAGTAACTTGAGAGGGGGGTCAGATATTTGTAGGTATGGAAGTTGCCTCTGAGTTTGAAGATTTACTTCTATTTTGACCTTTTTGATATCATAGCCTTGAGAAAATCCTTCTGGTTGTCCTGAGAGGTGGAGGTGGAAGGTTGGACCTGGGCCTGAACCGAAGGTTCGTCATTGTAGCTACAGTCAGTCAGTTCAAGTTGAGCCTGCTCGTCATACTCGTTTCCGTAGTCGGGGTATTCGTTATAATCGCTGTAACCTGAATAAACCGGCTCGTATTCGTAACAGTCGTTATAATAGTAATACATATTATCGTCATAGGTCGTGCACTCGTTTACATTAACATCTCGGGTCTTAAAATAGTTAGATGGGGGTGGATTTCCATGCTTGGACCAGTCATGGGTGGCTGGAGCTGGTGTTGGTGGCAGTACCCGTGGTGAAAAGTGACTTACACCGCTCATTGGTTTTGGGAAGTTATTATTGTTTCTAGGCATCCTAAAAACGTTACTTTGTGGATTATAGTTAGGCGGTTGTGCACTAAATATCTGTTGCGTGCGAGTAGGCATACGAGTCTGGGGCTGTTGGGGTTGATTAAACTGAGGAGCATATTGGGGCTTAAACTGATTAGCAGCAAAGCGAGGTGGAGGCGCTTGGAGACCTGGGCCTCTCATAGGCATTTGAAATGCAAACGCTTTAGGTAAATTATAAGATGGCATGGGCGTATGTACTGGGGGCTTGAAACCGGATCCATGTCCGTATTTACTTAAACCTTCGTTTCGGTTCTGCAAGTACATGGTATTTAGTTCCTCCTGTACATATTCCAATGCTTTTTCTATAGTATCAGGGCGCATACACCTTATACGAGATCCGAGTGGTTCTTTTAATCCGCGTACAAAGGCTTGCATTGTTAGTTTTTTATATAAATCGCGTTTCGCACTTACAGTAGTATCGACGGTCTCGTGTAAGGTAACATACGTCATTATAGTAGAAAATAACGTCGTGCATCTATCGTAAAATTCCTGGGGGCTACTATTTCCCTGAACTTGCACAGCGAGGTCATTGTATAGAGTGGTTTCATCTCTTTGATCGGTAAAATTATTAATGAGTATGCTCTTGATGCCATCCCAACTTTCAGGTATTCCATTCGAGTTGATGGTTCGAGCTGCGGGGCCAGTTATCTTATTAAGTATGCCGTTTATTAAGCATAACTTATTTATCTCAGTTGCTCGCTCAGAATAAACGTCTACTATTTCATCACACAACTTAACAAATCTGGCTAAAACGTTAGGGTTGCCGTCAAACTCGGGCAAAAGGCGGAGGGCCTTGTAAATCGTGTCCGGATCAAAAGACATGGTTTCACTACTTATATCACTATCAAAACTAGAGTTAACACTAACTAGATCTATATTTCTATTACTATCTACTTGATCAACCCTAGACTGTCGAGATGCAGTCTTACGGGCGTTACTCCGAGGATGGAAAATCTTGGAGATTTATCTTAGGACTTAGGAACTAAGGAAGGAATAGCAACACTGAGAAAAAATAGTGGTGTACTCACATTAGCATGGTATCTCGGCCTCTCTGAGCGGCTATCGATTTCTGGATACTCCGGCGCTGCCTTGTGTAGATTCTGGATACTCGTAGCTGCGACTGGAAAGCCGCCGGGCGACCCGCGTACGCGTAGATTTGCGATAAATCTGTCTTCTCGCGAACCGACCCGTGAGTATCCTACCGACTGCGCCAATTACGAAGGCTGTAGCCGGAGAGCTCAAAAAAAACCGAAATAGTTTAAACTATTTATTGAAATAAAGTTACAAAGTAAAACTTAAACTAGTTATTTAAAATTAAGTGGGTTCCTAGTTCGGCGATCGAACGTAGAGTGGCCGGCCGCCGTCACGTAGGCAGGCGCGTTGCACGGGTTCTTCGTCAGCATTTTCCACTATGCAATTGGGAAATGAGGTCGCAGCCAAATGCATTGGTGCCGTGTGCAGTGTGGTGGTGTGTCAGCGCTTTGCCTTTAGGGTTCGCTCGTAACAAGCTCCTTCATTAAACCTGCATACAGTCAGTGGCACAGTGCACGCTGCGTATTAGTTCTCGTCATATCAAAACGGTAGCTGTTATAGTTTATTTAATTTCAAAATAATAACAGAGTTAATATAAATCAAAATGCCTTTCTTTCTTAAGCAATAAAAGCAACTTTCATCATAGATGGCGCTGCAGTAAAATCCGACGTAAATATCTTTAATGTCACTCCCGCGCAGGACATGAAAGAGTGATGACGCTATTTTTGTGTAACCAAAAGGAATACATTCGAAATTAGTTTATGACGTCTGTCTGTCGTTCGATTTATTTTAATTTTGTTATTTTCGGTCGGTGGGACGAACACATTTCTCTTATTAGTTTTGGATGTCGCATAGCGCAGGCGTTCGACAGTGAATTATCTTTTGAAACACTGACAAATGGTCTTTGGAAGGGATTATAGACTATTTCTGAACATATTGACGTTTATTGACTACGCTTATTGAGAGAGTAACGGTCGGTTCTGGGAACTAAAGTACATGATCTTAATCATTTAGTTGGTTGGTTAGGTTAACCGAACGTAGGAGAGAAGATAACTTTTTTTCTTATTCGAACATATGATGGATTTTTAGCAAATTTGAATGTAGACAAGCTTAAAATACTTAATCACAAATATGTTAGGCTATGTCCACAATGTTGACCTCGGTAACATTACGTATCAAACATAGCCTGATTTCTAAACAGCGTCAATCAAAGAGAAAGCATCAAATCCGAAATGTCGACAAGAGAAGCAATCAGACGCCCCATCAAACACAACCTATCATCTCGTCAGAAATCGGCACGCACGATAATTTAATAACAAAAACTGTACTAGACATACTTCAATCGAAAAAGTCAAAATAAACTCTAAGCACAAAGCTGTAAGGTAGTCGCAATCGCCCACAGAACGTACCCGTAATTACAGATGGAACATGCGAGGCAACACATGAAAGCAAATGTCAAACTCACATATTTATTTCCAAGTATTGAATGCTGGGGCCTGTTTCTCAGAAGATTCGACGTAAACATTATCATGTCGATGATGAAAGCGATCTGCTTCTTTTATACCCGGTGCTGATTAGTCCAATTTTAGATTCGAGAAAAAAATTCCATAATTTGAGTGTATCGTGACACCGGCGCTGTGATCCCTAATGCAGTGCTGTAATCACCGGAAAGTATTAGACTGTGGTATTTAACTGTATCAACCGCTCATACTTTGCCTGCGACAGCGATGTATCTTTAATAACCTCATAATTAACTAAAACGAAGACGCCGTTCGTCAGATTCGTCCCGGTTTATTTATACACAGTCCGCGTCGATATTCAGAAGCTGACTTGATAGATTCATAGCGTTCAACATCAAAGGAGCAACATTAATCATAACTCACATCAATCGCCGGTGAAACAGTTTAGTTTTTATTGTAAATCAGTATTAAAAAGCGACAGTGTAAGCATATGAATCAAATAAACGCCTCGAGACGTCAACGCGAACGATGAATTCGTGAAAATGTAAATAAAAAATAAAGGCCCCATTAGACCACCCTGCGGCGCACCTGTTGATTCTATTAGCGGTCGTCCGCAAGACGGACATTAGAGTGCGGAAAGCAGATAAAATCGAACACGTTGTGCGGTTTTATGAAGGCCCCATGCAACATACATCAAAACAAGTGATGCGTTACTAAAAATCGGTGCGATCGTTTTAGTCTAACGCTACCTCTAAAGTCGAGATAGCAGATCAAACGAATGTCTTCTTCAGCAAATTGTCCGTGGAATCATTTTTAAATTGACTGTTGTACCGATGAAGTACGACACGCTCTAAACAAATAAAAACTTGCTACGGCGAAGTGATATTCACGTGTAACGTTAATACCTACCTACGTCTGGCTTCTATCTTTTACGATCGTCAACAGTTACATATTTAATGTTCGATGTTTATCAACATTTCTTTCTTATGCAGGTTTTAGTGATGCAGTAAATTATTTATCTTCAAAGAGTCGACTAGTTTTAGAGTTTTGTTTCTGGTGTTTCATGTCTTACGTCATGTTTCGTATCATTATCAAGTACCTTAATACTTTTATCGTGCAACTAGAGGAGAGGCGTTTTATAAATTTCGTCTGTTCTATAGATAAGGTCGGCTGATAATGTCGCAGTTTCGACACTGATGTGAAGTCAATTAGGACACACAATTATTTTTATGACATCATCGGATCGGTTCTAGGTATTAGTCAAGGTTTGTTTTGCGTCACGCGCTGAAGCCTCTAAAGTAATTATAATGACTAAATACTGAAGCATTAATATAATGTGTCAATTTCATTATTTTCGTGTAAATATTCATAACTCTACGAATTTCATTGACTCAAAACTTCTGTTCTGACTGCATTGTAATTCCATTTCGTTTTATAAGTAACATTTATTAATTTGTGTACTTTAGTTTTATTTGTCTCTCTGTGTTTACATTACAATGTAATAAAAAAATGCATCCCGATAAACAACATCATTCATAGACAGTTACACATCGATTCTAGTAAAAACAACAAAGATCCATTGACTAAGAACCGTTCACAATATTTGATAGGTAATTAAGTATTTAGTAGAATTGATAATAGTTACAATATGCCGAAAGCCACCATAAAGTGTGTATTGTGTGGGTGCGACGTGAAATTCGTCAATTACGGTGAATTTGGGGCCGATATATAGTACAATGTGCCCTTTAATAGTACACAACGTAGAACAGAAGCCATTATACCGATAATATGTCACAAATCATCTTCTATGCGATGCGGTTTGCTCCCGCTTCCTCTTTAGGGTTAATTATTAGTATGTATAAATGAATCCAAGACTGTCGCTGCATTTAGTTTACAATAGTAATGAAAAATCAAAAAATATATACAAAAATTGAACTCTTTATCCTACTTTGATTAATATATCTATTTCTGTCAAAGTGTTTCGTTTCTGTTACAATAACTGTAAATGAATATAGAGTTTATGTATCGATTTTTTGTTGTAATTAGGTAAATATTTATAGAGGACGGTTGATGCCATATTCTTTAAAAATATAGAATTTTAACAATGATGCTGGCCACAAATTGTTTGGGCAAGTATGTAGTCACATGTTCATCAAAGAGTAAAGAAAAAGAGAAGGTGCAGTAAAGAACACACCAGAGCGGTACATATGACACAAAGTTTGTAATGAATTGACATATTCTGAACACGTGCTCCTTACGAACCAAACTGTAAGGCGAATGCTACCCTACCACTAAACAATTTGAATAGATTTCTGCTTGTCACGTGTAGAGGTATTAGGAATTGATTCCGTCGTGAATAGCGCGCACTTAGATATTCATATTCTTGTCACTATTAAATTATTTGTAAGTTATGTTTACTTAGTATTGTAATTTTAAAATATGACTATTGTTGGTCCGAAAAAAGCATCTTTTTCCTTTTTCATTTGACATTTAATAATGGAGCTCTCGCGACTTCGAATGCGTAGACTTGAGATATACCTAGTAACAGACAAAACATCCCAAACGAACACGTGAATTTTTTGTGGGTTTTTAATACCTCCAAGGTTTCCAATCCTACAACTAAGTGCCAGCCGATAGTCTTATAGTACTTTGCGACCTTTTTAGGGTTCCGTAGCCAAATGGCACAAAACGGAACCCTTATGTATTCGTCATGTCTGTCTGTCTGTCTGTCTGTCGGTCCGTATGTCACAGCCACTTTTTTCCGGAGCTATAAGAACTATACTGTTGAAACTTGGTAAGTAGGTTGTATTCTGGGAACCGCATTAAGATTTTTACACAAAAATAGAAAAAAAAACAAGAAATTTTGGGGATTCCCCATACTTAGAACTGAAACTCAATTTTTTTTTTCATCAAACCCATACATACGTGTGGGGTATCTATGGATAGGTCTTCAAAAATTATATTGAGGTTTCTAATATAATTTTTTTTTTATGTTACTTGCTGCTACGGAACCCTTCATGGGCGAGTCCGACTCCCACTTGGCCGCTTTTTCTTTTGAAAACAGTATACATATAGACACGATAGAAGTATGCAGCATTGTCAATGTGAAATCAATTCAAAACAAAAATAATAAAAACCAATCGCCCAACGTGTAGTACAAAACACTTTTCTATTTAATTGAATTGAACCTACAAAAAAATACCTCATTGTGTTTTAATGAAAATTAATGTGCAAAAATCGATCATTTTCGTTGATTCTAATGGATTCACATTTTTCTTAACACCCCTCGCCTTTAGACAACAATAGGGAAATGGTTATTAATATTTCAATATAAAAAGCGGGGCTAAACAATAGGTGTTGTTAATTCACTCATTAACTATGCACAGGGTGTTCGCGGCTGGGAGCGGTATTGGGAGACGTTCTGTCGCACCCAATCTAACATAGATGTTCAATGCGACAGATAAGCTTCTCTTTTCAAGACATAGTTTCAGCAATTCAAGTTTAAGTTTATTTATTCCGTTAACAAAATACACTGTGTAGTACATATTACTATGTCGACTAAAAAACACATAAAAAACTACTTTCAAAACTCATCAATACTTTAGTACAGCTCGCGTCACGTAAAAAGAGCGCTGGCGGGCGTTCCGAGGGCACAACAGTTCACTCTGACAACAGGATAGCATAATATAAATCGCGTAAGTGTGAAAGAGAGGGTACTAAATAGTTGCTGTCAGAGTGCATCCTCGGAACGCCAGCCAGCGCTCTTTTTACGTGACGCGAACTATAACATCATCTCTCCAACAAGAAGCGCTTTAAACGTTTTTGGAATTAGTTGTATTATAATCTCATTGGAATTAAAGGCTCGTCGTGTCAGTGATTCGTTACTTTACAGGGTGTAACAAAAACTGTAGTAATACTTTAAAGTGAAACGAAAGTATTACATACTATTAAACATACCTCCACTTGGATAGTCGGCGAAAAATGGACTGTAGAAATTAGATCAGCTATTGCTCATAGATATGTATTTTATTGAGATAACCAGTTTCATAATAACAATATGTAACTATGGATAGGTTTGTGAATATTCTTAAAACATTCGATTCGGTACGATATCACAAACTTGGAATAATAAAATCAAAAGTCGAAATAAATCATTGGTCCATTCTGCAACGGACACAATACGTTATACTTGGGGACAAAACAATCGATAATTTTTAATACTTTGAATGACAAAAACATCTGACCACGTGTCACGGGCCAAAACTGGTTCGAACCGGTTCCTAATAAAAACAGCATTCAATCGAATTTCGTACAACTTACCACAAAAGTTAATACTCTGTAAAAGGATAAAGAGCCCCGTGGAATGCGAACTTGTGATGCCCGGCATACACTAGGTCGTACGTTCATTCATATGGGGCGATATAAATCTGTCTTGTGTCCAGCTGCCCTTTAATCGAACCAAATCTATTGATTCGGTTTTTTATTATTATTTTAATTGCGAATCATGCTCCTTTATTTATTGAGTAGCCATAGCGTCCTGTCTGTTTATTTTTATTCTTTTTAAAGCTTGTCGAATTCGATTTTTAAAATACAACCAGCAAGCATCATATTATTCTGTCAGACTATTCTCAATTTGAAAAATACCCTCACGAATCACGGTCCCGATTTTCCTTCTTTTTTTAAATTATAAATTGAATATTCCCCGGACATTGAAACAAAGGCGTCAAAAGAAATGTCTTGCATAAATTATTCCTTTTTTTCATCCACTTCATTGTGTGAAGATATCGTTAATATTAATTTTTTGACACGGAAACAAACGCTCCGTTTTAATATTATTCGCGTAAATTCAGCCCTTTGTTATTCTAATGACATTTTTCGAAGGCTCAATAGACTGTGATTCGGTTCGCCAGAAAAACCGGAGCTGTGACGAAGTTACAAAAAAAATGCCAATAAAAAAAATTTAAATCTGTACGAGTTAATTTGCAAGTATTTGTAATGGCTTCATTAGCATTACGGGTAATGTAGAGAGATTTTATCATGAAAACTCTTATACGAAGTGTTTCTATGTTATTCTATATTAATCGACATCTTTGAAGTGGTCGTGGCTAAATGCGACTTGCGTGGTCGCGTCGATCACGCAGGTTAACTGACTACAGACACGGTCACAAACTGGATGGGTTTGATTCCAGTTCCTATAATATAGGGAATCCTAGTTTGGGGTCAGATGACCGTGTGTGATTTGTCCCGGATATCATTTATATTTATTTATAACTTACATTTTGTTTAATTGGCAAGGTTATTAAGCTATTGCTGGAGTGGAGTAATCAGCTTGTTCTCAGTCAATAACCCACGGTTATCGATCCCGGGTCGGGGGCCACATTCGCTGTTTCCTTGTACATTTTTTTTAAAGAGAATTCGGCGTTATCACAATCGGTGTGGTTCCCAAACTGTGTGGTGTTTTTGGTTCATTTAAGCACATTAGGATACACTTTTGTAGAGACCACTGGTTAAAAGCGAGTTGTTTTTCTTATTCTTAATGTATGGATGTGGTAGTCCACATTATACAAAGTTTATTTCTATGTAATTCCTGGTTGAAAGCTTATCAGAAAAGTGTTAAAAATAATAAATATAATAAATATTACGTACCTATTAATAAAAACACAAGTAGGCGTCAAACTTGAAAAATAAACATAAACATGACACTTACTGGTACTAACACGAACTATAAAAAAACTCTTAACTGGTTATTTCTCTCATTAAACAGGATAACAGTTATGAATATTATACAACTATGCTGAAATTACAAAAAAAACAATCAGCATAAAGGGCAAGCTATAAGCAAAATTTACCAATCACCTTGTCAATGTTTTTAACGTAAGTCGAAAAAATAAGTACTTAATTAAAAAAAACGCCGTTATTGCATCACTTTTCCGTTATTAAAAAGAAACTTTGACAACCGTGCCATAAACAATCAATCGATATGATTTTAATACACATGTAAGTAGGTATACCTACATACATTTACACTTTGAAACATAAATGACGATATGTTTATATAACACTTTTTTGTTCAATAATTTTGGTCAAATCATTATTTATCCGTTCGCCGCGCTGATATGAAGCTCATCCGGAATTGACAGATAGTCGGCGACACGGCGAATGTTCGATCAAACGTCGAATAACTCTGACAGGAAATAATAAGGTCAGTGTTCTTTTTTTAAATCTGTGTTTTTTTTTTCAAATTAGGAATATTAGATTAGGCGCGAAACTTTGCCAATTGGAATAGTTTTAAATTATTGAACCGAAATCTCTACGGAGATTATTCTACTATTTAAATGTATTTTTTTGTTCTGTTTTATTCTAAAATCGCGAATAATGTTATTTGCATTCTCAGCAGTGCACAGTGGGACAATATTATGAATCCGAAAGTTTTAAAATGGTGTGATTCTATGCTTGATACTGTACGGATTGTTATTTTTAAATCCTATTAGATACTTGTGTGATAAGTTGACATACTTATGTAGTTTTTTCCTATTCTATTCCACAGTTTTATTTTCTCAAATTGGTACAGATACAATAGATATAAGTATAAATTCCTTTAAAATTATAGTCTTGTTAGTAATTTTCCAACATTTCTTCTACAAACTCAAAAGTAAATTACATTTTCGTCACGCATCAAAGTCTCAGCCAATTTTGCCGATAAAATAGTCTTGCATATATTATTACTAGTGTGCTAAGCAAATTACTACAGTCGGGAATCGAACCCATTATCTACGGCAGCATGACAGGTAGCATTCTGCACGGTTTGCGGAATTACTGAACCGATTTGAAACTGAACGCAAATTGACCGACCGATTGTGGTTGTGAGTCATGTTATTTTTTTGCATTATTGGCTGCACCCATGATGCCAAAAAAAAATTATGTTTATAAGAAAATCTGAAAAATCAAAATACATAAAACCAAAATTCCTTTTTGCTATAGTTTTGAAGAGATATCATAGCTGAAACGAAGTAGTATTTAACATCTTATAACCGTACATGAAATTAATTTAAATACGAATATCCCAAAACCTTTGCAAAAAGTGAAAGATTTTACTTTTTTACATACATAATATAAAAAATCAGTGATTAAATACATATTACATAGTAATACACATGTATTAAAAATGACAGAAGTTTTGTCACAGAAATCTGATTCTTTGGTTACTTATACAGAATCATTTTTAGTCATAGCTAGCTATTTTATTGATATGGTGATGTAACAAAGAAAACTGAAACCTCCATTGAAATCAATTAATGCATTTAAATTCAATTAATTCTCCACGGATAGGCACAAATGGAATAACTCCGCTATCTATAGCAACATTCGGAAAACAAAACATTTCGATACACCATCCGCTTAGAAGACATTAACCAATTGTCCTAATGTCTTCCTCGGCATACAACTCGATTCTCCACTCTAAACACCAATCAATAAGATTGACAATCTATTAGAAATGCTTGCCGTCCTTGAAGAATTTGTCAGAGTAACAACGTCGTAACTGTTAATACATTGATCAAATTACGCCCTTATTCCACTGTAGCGAGAGTTTACGAGATACTGTTGTTTTGGTAGATAGGACTGTAATTACCGAAGCTTTTGTAACCAATCTATCGGAATAGTTCCCTGAGGATAGTGAGAGTACCTAATGTTGTGTCGTTAAATTAATGCTAAGATTTATGACACTCGGAATTAGCTCAGGATACGAAGACTGATATGCCCAACCAAGTTTCTGATAGATGATTCGCCGGTGTTGCCAGAAAGATGCCTCCAGTTTGACGTGTCAATAATATTTCAAACGAGACTATTTTAAAAAGAATGCACAAAACAACTTAACCAATAAAAAAAGAAAACAAATAAGTTTAAATATGGAAACAATTATATGGCTTAAGCTAATCTCTTTGCTCTATTCTGACGATCAGAAAGTGCCAGTATAAGGTTTTCAAAAGGGAGTTGTAAAAACCAAAAAGATATGTTGAACGGCTGATGGTTCCAAATTTAAATTTACGGTCAAACTGAAAACAAGCCGTGCTCAGCTATAAATCCTTATATTTGTTGAAAGTCTTTCATTGTTTATCATTCGGGACAAAACATTTGTCCCCCACAAAAGGTATCAGGGCCCTTCGATAATTGAGAGGGTATTCTCATAATAACCTTCGATTATTTATTTTAAGACTTTCGCCACCTGGGGCGCCGGTGTCCGCAAAAAATACGACGAATTAATTGTTTTCAAATTTAAAGTGAAAATTTTTATATTTCATCTCTGGGACTTGGGAATAAAGTAGCAAGTTCGAGAGCAAGTGTCAATGGTTCCAGATCGGTTTGTGGTTTTTCTTTTCGACAGATTTTCTTGTCGCTTTATGATTAATTTATTTTTCCCTTTGTTTTTTTGTTTGTGGTTCCTAATTTCTCCCCTACCAGTTTGCTTTTCTGTCCGTCCTGTTCTAGAGTTATCTGAGTTCCTAAAAAACAATAAATGTAGTACTTTGTACATACAATATTTTGTATTAAGCATGTATAATAAATGGTAGGAGAAGGTTGGGGCAAACCGATACACAATTAAAGAGGAAAACAAGGAGTCTTGTAAGTACTAATGCTAAGACGAATGTTGCGGAAAATCGAAGCCACCCTAGCCTCCCCTCGGCAGGGACGCCTGATTTACGGAGTACACCGAACGGGGTTACTTTTTTAATTTCCACTTTTTAAATATGCATAGCCTTTTAATGTTATGTATTGCACTTTTTAAAAATATAAAAAAAAACACAATTTTACTTTCTGTAAAATACTACAATGAAAATGGACTTAAATCTTTTTAAAAAAACTCTTTGACTTTTTGAACAACGACACAAATAGTATATTTTAAAAATCAGAAAGATTTGAATCCCTTTAAAAAAATTAGGATTAATAATCACGTTTGTGAAATCTCGTAAAAATCACGTTATGGACGTCGTATTTTATAATTTTATTGATTTATTTCAATAAGACAGCAAATTCCAATTAGAAAAGACAACGCCCTTATTACAAGAGACACCAATAGGCACATCCCTACGCACAATTCGTCCTTTTCTTTCGTCCTAATTGATAATTCTTGCCGATCCCTCATCCGACTCGCTCCTACAATAATACAATTAATTCCCTTATGGCAGGCATCTACTTATAAATTTCTTACGAGCAACCCTTATAGGGAGTATTCACACTGGAATTCGAATTGGTTAGACAATTCATATAAACGTTTTCACCAAACTGTACTTACGGAGATGTTTTTCTGTTATGTTTAAGGGCATTTCTGTTTTAGAGTCACTTAAATCTCTAATTTCAAATCAATTTAGATAATTTAGATTTGCCAGTGATGTAACAGATAATTGAAAATAAAGAGCAACCTACATAAATAATCAACAAGAAAACCAAATTTGAAAATAATTTGTGTGAAAGAAGATCTTTTAAACGGAAGTCCTCGGGCAAAATAACTATTTAGCTCACCCATTTATCCGAAAAAAAAAAACATTAAAATTATAATATACCTAGTCTTTTTACTTCATAAAAACTGCATAAAAATTAAAATCAATGGCGACCAAAAAATCTTTGACATTTGATGTGCAGTCTCCTTGCGTCGTGTGTCGCGTTTCTCCACCGGAGCCCGATATAATTGCTTCCATCCTTCCGCTTTTGTTGTATCTGGTGTTGTGTTGTGTGCGATCCGCAAGAACAAAAACACGATTCGTGACGTCACTCCACCTTAGCACAGAGTGAGGGTTATACTGCGACAAATACGTATGTAGGTGTAGCAATACTTTAAGGTCGATATCTCCTCGTCGTAAGACTTAACTGAAACCGCATAAAAACTTTTTGAATTTCTCATTCATATAAACTTTGCCAATCAGCTGATCGATCTGTATCAAAACTTTTTAAGTGTTTTATTTCAGCAAATTAATTGATTAAACTTATTTTGTTAAAAATGTAGTCTTTTAATTAGGATGTGTCTATAGCATAAATTAAAATAATTTGAATTTGAATAAATGGCTTGATGGATTATAAACGCGCGATGTGATTGGATTCATCTTGGGTGTCATCGATAAAAACTATTTTAAACTGTCCATCTTAAAGCACAGCCCTAGAAACGAGAACGCTATCAAATACAAAGGCAGCCATATTTAAATGTAGCAAGCAAGTAGCAGGGAGCAAGACCATAGAGCCGCGAGCGGCCAAACCATCTGGAAAGTCGCTGGGGGAGATGCCATTTGTAAAACCGAATTATCGGGAAATCCGACCGATTTTAAAAGACGCCCATAATTATCGGCTACAAACTCTTGGCTGGGAGTTTTCGCGTGCCAGCGTTATATTTCTTATTGTTTCTCGCTGTTATGTGAGGAAAATTATTGTGAGAAAAATCAGAGGGTTGTATTGGTTGCATGACATCTGTATTTATTGTATTTCTTTGTAACACGCAAAGTTGAATCTCGAATGTTTTCTAATAACCATTGCTTTCTTGTTACAGGTAAAGGATATCTTCAATAACATTTGTTTAAGTGTTAGTCACCGGTAACGTGAGTAGTTACTGCTATACGCTTCAAAATTGACATTTATATCTGCTTTCGATAAAGAAACAATCGAACGCATTCAGCATTTAAAATAGCCACTTTAATCCAGAGAGTAAAGAGTCAGATTGTCCTATTAATGGTCCATATTTGTCAATACATTCGAATTGTTTCGGATCGCTACCATTAAATACCTAATCTCGGTACGTCAACGGCTACTCGGAATCGCGTGACGATTAAAAAGCACCCATTATTAAAAGTGTTTTATCGGCTGTCACTGGCCAGTGATAAAAATTAAAAACATTCGAGAGCCAAGCTTAATCAATCTGAATGACTGAACAATATTTATTATAATATTGATTAAATAACACTTATTTATAGTACTTTCAAAGACGTAAATATAGGAATTTGAAAATAAGAACCGATATTTACATAAAAATAACGAAATCCATAAACAAAGAAAAAATTATCGGATCATGTTTTAAGGTCATTTTCAGTTTCCGAACCATAAACTGTCAATAAAAAGCGCAGAACGACTTCCATCTGCATATTCCCGCCATTAAAACAAAAAAGAAAACAATATTTAGCTAAAGTTTAATAACCCGTTCACTGCTCGCGTATTTTTATCGCTCACGAAGCTAAGGCATTATGTCGTTAACGATGTTACGCGCTTATTGATTTTCCATTATTTTGCGCTGTCATTAATAATTTTAATTAATTACTGTTACGTAGGGGGTGTGTTTATGGAGGTAGCTATTGTCAGTACATCGTCGTGTGAGATGATTTATGCGTGAAACGTCTTTTGAAATGTCTTACTATCTATTTCGTCGGTTCATTGATTTCTGATGACTATGAATATTTGAGTAGAGTTTGCATCATAGAACTGAAATACATATACCTAACTAAGTACGATATTAAGCGAAAAAACACAATGATATCAAGGCTGATTCATATATTTTTGTGTTTTATTTTTTTATTCCTATTATCGCCTGCATTAATCTCAAATACCAACTAAGTACTTATCTACGTAAATTTGCAGACAATTTACGACAGTTTAAAAACTCGCGCCTACTCCCTCGCCCAACTAACCCGAACCAAAACACCAAATAACAATCCATTCGAAACCAAAATACAAAAAGAGGCGTAAAATATCAACAAAAGTAGATAAATGCAGTTTTATTATACTAGGACATGCGATACGGCTGATTATTTTGCGGATTCCAAAATGGCAGAACCATGATAAGGTTTTAGGTTTTCCGATGCGGTGGGTGGGTGCGAAGACAGTGTCGCTGATTCGCAGCTAGTGCTGCACCGAGCTCGATAAGTTATGGTTTGACTTTTATAGATTAAAATCTTTTTCGATGTCTTATGGCCTGGCCGATCCATGACAGTTCAAGAAACGAACTGCGTTATTTCATCAAACGATGAAACACATTTCTTGATTTTTTGGATAATATGAATCTTTAGTTATATCGATTAAATAAATAAATAAATACATTTTGATTTGGGTCTTTTATTCTGGAGTAGTATCTAGTTCCTTAAACCATCGACAAGAAAAGCAGATCTTTCCCGAAAGTCCTTCGCCAAAACGTGCTAAGAGTTTTGGGCTCTGTTGACGTGACTTCCTTTTAAAATCATCGACAAGATATCCTTCAATAACATCTCTATGGTTAGTTAGTTTAGCGCCAAAATGCGCGATGGCTAAGTAGGGAAATACATTTCGGCGAGTCGCGTGACCGCGCGCGCCGTTTGACGCGCCACGGCTGTAGTTTTCACACTCAAATTTTAACGTTTTCACGTCTAGCATTTTGGTCTGCAATTAGTGATTGTTATCTTGTTTCAGCACTGAACCCAGTTAGCGATAATATTACATACTTACGTTTTAGTGAAATTTAAAAATTTTATTCCTTGTTTTATTATTTTTATTTTAAAAATTGCGATAGTTTGAATGGCAGCTGTAAATTACTGTTATCTTTTCCACTTACAGAAAAAACAATGTGTAGGTATTTTTCTGGGAATATTTCACCAACTTGAAATCACACAAACTGAAAATTTCACATTACAATCCTTACCTTTAACTTTATTCAAAAACAAAATAACCAAAATGAAACATTCGTAACATTCGCTATTTCTTATCTTAATTCTATGAAAAATGGCGGAATGCGTTCAAAAACTGTAGCTACTCACAAAATATCAATCGTCACATATTAAAATTGTACCGTTCCATCTCACCGACCACTCCTTTGTCGGTTACGTATGCAAAATAAATATTAATGACACACTCACACATGCTTAGTACTAACCCTTTCTTGTGCCCCTATTCGATGTTGAATCGGCCCGAATTTCACTAATAAATGTATGTAATTAATCATAGGAGAGGGTAGGTAGCGGTCGCGAAATATTTTGTTCTCTAGAAGTAAAAAAGTTGCTAAAGAATGTATGGGTAACATCAAGGTTACATACTTTTTAATGTTATGCTTTGCTCCTTGGATATGGCCAATCAAGTCTGAAAGAGATTGTATAACTTTACATTGTAAGTTTGGTATAACTGACAAAATAGTTGCATATGCCATAAATCCGGTAGTTGACTGCTAGTCATTTGAGTTACTTTTTATCAAATGTCAAAAACGACATTTTGTTCTAAAAATATTTAAAATTTTGTACGATGACGTCATTGTTCAAAATAGTAGTTTGCATACTTATTAGATAATTTTTATAAATTAAAAATCGAAAATGCAATGAAAATTATATTGAATAAGTTTTTCAATAATTTCAATTAAAGAGCTATTTAGTCAATAATATTTCGCAATTTAATTTTCATGCAGTCAACTCCCGGATTGTATGAATTCTGTTCCTTAATTCAACTGTCTTACGCACTATTCAATGAATCCGTAAAATACTATCTATTAGCATCACTGACTGACTCTTTCATCACCATGACTTTTTCCAAATTTAAATCTTTTATCTAAAATTTGTTATCTCTATTCAGTCTCTATGGTAGTAAATCTTTTTTTTGAAGCTTAATCAAATCTTTTTCTAATTTTGCACTGAAAATGACGTCATAGAAACTATATCGATTGACGGACAAAGCGACATTTTACATAGTCGAGATAGCATCAGCGGGCACCCTAGTGGCAATATTTTAAGTGTACCCCTTTGGCGCACCCCAGCAGTGACTTCTAATCAATCGATTGGGTTCCGTCCACCCCCTATTATGTGCTATTATTTACTGATTGTCACAGAGTACTTGGTAGCTGATTTGTTATTTTTGCGACTACCGAAACGAAGGTAATTTTTGGGTGAGTACATTTGTTACATTGTAACTGCGTCTAACCAAAAAGGCTTTATTAATTTTGGAGTACGGGGTGTCATTAGATTCGTCTTGGTCCACAGATTGGCATTTGATGCAGGCGTGTTTTTAATTTCTTATACATTCAACATCCACAGTCAACCCTATTGTGGATGTGGCCCATTGAAAACAATCTAGTATTTCTTTTAAAAAAAATTGCCCTCAGAGTCATGATTTTTATTATTTATTTAAATACTGTTTTAAGGATCACATTATCCTCTGAATTTTTTTTTTAATAAAAATCTTTTATTGTAACAAAGAAAGATACAAAACCTCGACCTTAACTACTAAACTAGATAAAAACCTATATTTCAGGAGTTAATGATTCCCCTGTATTTATTAACAATTTCACTTTCTATTGTAACTACAAATCAGTGCATAGTTTAGTGTTAATAATATTTAGTAAGGAAAAAAGAAAATAGAATAAAAAAGAACTAAAATGAACATACTATAAAATTCTAAAGCATTACTAACAGAACAGCAATTATCTTATACATAATTTTAAACTTCGTTATCTAATCTACTTATGTATATTACCAACCCTGAATTAGGGTCTGAAATAGGTCCAAACAGCTTATATAAAAAAATTAAAATCAAAATCAGCCATATCTTAACACATGCTTTCAAATCAAACTATTTACTCAAATCCTCCCTTCTCTAAATTCAAAATCAAATATCCAATAGCCAATAACCAATCACTGTATAATCGATACTGTCACAGCTTATGTGAATCAAAAAAATACTCCCTTATCCTTCACCCCCATACACACACACACACACACACACACACACACAAACAAACCTTCCCTTTCAAACAGACCTCCGATAAAGCTCAATCAAGACTTGATTTTTGAACCCCATCTCAAAATTTGGTCCCCGGAGTATACACCCTTGGCACATACAAGAATTATACATTATTTCTGAATTATATATTAGATTTGTTGTACCCACGGGTAAATTGTTAGTTAGGTAATTTAAAAAGTATGTGAGGAGATAAGAAAATTTAATTTTTAATTTTTTTGAGGTAACACAGGCTTAGGTTACTTGCTAAACAATCAAGTCCCAAAAAATCTAAACATTAAAACCTGCATCTTGATGTAGATAAAAAGTTTTTAAAAAAGAAAACGGCCACAAATATATTTTCACAACAATGCCTCAATAAAAGAGAGACTGTACTAAAATTAAAAGACATCTACTTACTCTATCGAAAAAAATAATATTCGAACGTAACGGTATCATTAACAAATTTTATGCGTCCATAAATTCTAGAGATCTCGAACCGACCGCCAAAATGTTCCACAAACGCACCCGAAGCATCCCTTTTTAACCCCAAAATAAAAACAAAACACATCCTGGCACGCAATACCTCAAACTCGGGGAGAAAAAAGATTCTATAGGTATCTATAAATTCAAACGGATCGAAATATCTGTATACATTCATAATCGCGCGGTCTGTCTGTAATAACCCTTTCGTATAGAATTAACCCTTTGGATACTGTAAGGTGAACAACCCTGTTAAAAAGGGCCCTTATTCTCGTATTGTCCAAGTAATGAAATTCGGGCGATGTATCTAGAAGCTTTCCTCGCCATCATTATTTGACCTTCTTTCATGAAAACCTTTTGCTTTGTTAAAGTTTAAAACCAACACTCTTTTGACTTCTATTGTAGTATAATTATTATATTTCATTAGATGTAAGTAATGTGCTAAATAACCCTTTTTTATAATACTAAAGCATCATAACCCGCTACCTCTCGTGACTTTTTTCACACAAACAGACATTATCCGCGGGGCGACACGACGACGCGTGGTTACGAATATTCATACATTCTTTAAAAAAAAAAAAGAATCATTCGTTTAGAAAATCTGGAGTGCATCCAAGCCAAGTTTACAATATTCTTTCATTAGTTCTGACTGTCAATGTCAAACTAAACTTGTAATTTACCAATGTTTTTATTTACCCTAATTTTGAATGCCAAAACTTATGATTTTGATTATTAAAACTTACATTTTTATTCAAATTCTCACTCAGTAAACACATAATCTGCTCAAACAATCGAACTTGGCTCTCTTGTCACAGAAATATATATCTCTAAACATAATTAAGACACCAATCGCGACGAGGAGCATACGGAATGACATTTGACAGCTGTCAGCTTGACGGCCAAGATGACGCGCGTAATGACAGGCGACGTGGCGAAGAGGGCGCCATCTTTGACTCTCCTTGCCAATTCGATTTCAAGATCTGTCAATCAAATTGGATATTGGTAGTTAGAATTAACATTAATATTGTTTCAAATTTAGGTCAAGGTTGTAGGTTTCATCATATCATCCGAAACAAGTCCCCTACTAAACATAGGTCCACTTCCATCCAGTTCTTTCCTGCAAGGCTGACATAAGTTCACCTGGTCCGTCGTCGTCCTTTCCACGGTCGCCATTCCAAAACCATTTTCCAGTTATCAAACTATATGTGTAGTTAGGTTAACCAAACTTTTTACAAACACAACTCTTCACTCGCAAAAAAAAAAAAGAAATATAAATGAAAACTCGAACTCAATAAAAATCATCACGCGCCACCAGAAACCGCCCCGAGGCAACCAAAAATAAAATATCTAATTACATTCCCAATTTTCCATATAAACAAAACCACAGAAGCACCTACACGTTTGCTCGCAATCATTAAAATATGTCTGCGTATGATAGCTCGAGTGAAAAGTAAATTAATTCTTGGGTAAACAAAAAATAATGCCGTTCGAGACAATGGGCGAAAGACGAGAAATTCGGGGAGAAGCCCTTATATAGCGGAATATTAGCAATTAATTATATTCTTCGCTATCAGACACGAAAATCAGACTTATTTGTTATGAAGCACACGCGAAAATATACAATTTGTTATAAGCAGACAATTTACAGATAATTATTTGGAGTAATTTGTGTGCTCCGGTTCCAGCTAAATTAGTTCTCTGAAGATTTTCAATACATATTTTGCCGTTCGTAGCTTCTTCTTTTTGTGTAGCTATTTCATACCTTTTTAACAGTGATACAAACATTCCTTCTTTTTAAATTATCGAATGAAAATAATAAAAGAGAAATATTGCAGCAAAGAGTCTTTATTACATCGATTTCCTCCTTCTTGATACAAAAAAAAACATGTAAAAAGATTTACTTACAAACGTTAATGGTACGGCGCATAATTTCGAACAAAAGTGCCCCGCCATTAATATTTGTAAAGATCTTTACGATCTAAGATTACCTTGTCGATCTATTATATTTTATCCTATTTTGAATTTGCATACGAATAACCATAGGTTTTTGTTAGAAAATTATACAGAAGCATTAAAATCTTTTATAGTTTTTGCAGAAGAACTTTTTGCGAATTCGATTACTTTAAAATGTAATAACGGTAATTGTTGAGAACCAATAGTTTGTATACCAGATGATGATGATTGAGGTTAGGTGCACACTAAAGAAAAAAAGGAAACTAGTACATGAAACATGTATTTATCATGCGAGTAAAAGCCGCCGTGGAATTTGTATGGAGAATTCGATTTAAAATCTTGACACAAAATGTCGCATCTGGCTGGAAAACGATATAATATTTAAAGTGGCAAAAGTCATCATTCTGCTATTAAACTCCTTGAAGAAATACTGTGATAAACATGATATATTATTACCTAGCTATCAAAAACTGTCCCCGAAAGTAGGCACAGATCTATCCACATCACCAGCAGTCAGAAAACAAAACACACGCAAGGGGAGATGCATCGACCAAAAGATATCGGACGGGAAAAGGGGTTGAATTTGATTGAATATCTGTTATTAAGACCCACCCCAACCCCCACCCCACCCTCACACTCGCAAAACATTAAATAATATACACGTTTAGTTTATAAATATGCATGAGTTTCGTTAAAATTTGTGTGCATTTAGAATTTATTATTTGTCCCTATACGGAATCCCAGTTCCTTGTATTGATAATATTACGCGCCCGCATGTACCTGGCTGTTTCGCAAATTGAATTTCGAATAAAGGAAAGCTAAATGCTAGTTCGAAAATTAATTTTAAACTTTCAAATTTTCGCAGACAGAACGAATTATTTTAACCGCACTCAAACATCGGTACCAAAACAAAAGACTAGCAGACGCCCAAAAAGAATGGATTCGTATAAAGCATTGGATAGCATTTAAACAGTATCGCATGGAACGGGTGTAAATCTTACGGGGGTGGCGGCTGTCTGGACCATGTTTATGTATAGATATTTAAAATATTCCCTTTGATACAGATGATAATTTCGTTCGGGATTCGGGAACGGTCGACCGTCGGCAGAAGCAGCGCCTTTATGAACTTTCCATGCGAAAAGTTTTTAATAACATAAAATAAGTACCGTGAAATGGGGTAAATAGGAATGGCGGGGAAAATTGGGATGAAAGTAGGGATTTTCTAAATCTTGCTGGTGTTTATTATCTATGACAGATCGTCGCTTAATTTATTTTTATTTTTGGAGGAGGCTTATCGCTCTTTTGGTCATGGCAACACCAAGTATTCAAAGTTATCAAATTTAAAAAAAATAAGCACTCCAAAGTAAGGCCTCCGTAGACATGTGCACGTTGTGTCTATAAACTTTGAGTTTTATAAAAGTAATAAGGAAAAAAAAGTGCTCAAAGCTACATAATATTGGTGCGAATATCATTGCGGTTTGGAGAAAAGAGAAGGTAAGTAAACAATTGTGAACATGTCCTGAAAATCACAGTTTGCGTAAATGGCATGTTTTTAGATTATTTCTGGAGATAATTGGAACACCAAAGGGGTAAATTGGCCCATGAACGGGGTTAATTGGAACAAAGCGGGGGTTATTTGGTTCAACTGAGAGGCAAATTGGGATTCTGAAATAGGGTTGACAAAAATAAATCTAGTGGGTAATATTTAAAGTGTGTATGAATGTAAGTATGTATGGTATAAACCATATGATTGTGAACAATATTAGTTTTTAATCTTTCTCGCTAGATTATAAACTATCGAAATATTATGAACTGTACCTATCAAAACATTTACAAATTAACACATTATTTTTCGATAGTGTATAATTTATCCATGGCCCATGGCAACCAACGTTGAACGTCACCGCGTCGCCGCAATTTTTATTTGTCATTCGTTAGTCGTCGAATATAAATTTACGGATGCTGTGATTTTTGTTTTAAGATTTTAATTAACTAAAAGTTATAGATTAACATTTAAGGCTCCAGACAGACGGACTGCATCCCGACTGCACACTAGCTGTAAATTGGCAGTTGGGATGCAGTTCGCGTGCAGTTCAATTGCAGTTGGGCCAACCGCATCGCAACTGCCACCCGACTGCGTAGTTCGCGTGCAGCTGGCGTGCACTCGTAACGACTTTGCAATATTTGCACGCTAACTGCGCAGTCGGATGGCAGTTGCGATATAGTCCGGATGCAGTTGAATCGACTGCAATAGAATTGCTTTTGAACTGCACAGCCACGGAAGAAAGAAGGGAGGGAAGTGATAAATAGGCGGATTTCGCGTGTTTATTTGAGATAGGTACTTTTTATTGGCAAATGTCAAACCTTCGTTCTTAAGCGCAATGCGTTGATAAGACATGGTTTTAAAAATTTGCAGAAAATAAACGAGTTAAATAAATTTGTGACAATAATAGTTTGCTGTCATATAAGTTTTCTTGATTATTTTTGTAGACCTCGCCTGCTGCTATAATTTATTTACAATCATGTCTCATCAACGTCATCTATCGAACTATTTGGAACTATTTTTATTGTTTAATTAACTGACAGAAAATCCCTTATTCGGAAAGTGACAGCCCTAGTCAAAATCCTAATTTGCCCCTCTCCTGAACCTATTAACCCCGTCAGGGGTAAATTGGAATCTGGTAGGTTTTTTAATGAATTTCTCAAAATGTGGCAACATTTCGATAGTATGACACAATCTGTCTTCTAAAAGAGCCTGCCGGTCATCTTCTAAAATTGCATTTAATACCTTATAACGTACCCAAGAAGGTTTAAATTCCAATTGAAAAAGGAAATCGGACCTATTTACCCCATTTCACGGTACTTTCAAAGAGAGTTACAACTCTTTGGTGCTTTTAGATAAAAATATATGCAGAGAAAACTACTGATATTCAGTGTTGTAAATATTTTTAATGTTTTAAACACAGTTTTTACGATAAATTTATAATCGATGGAACTTTTGGATAATACAAATTAATTATAGCTCGTTCCAAAATCTATAACCATCGACTCGTGATTGAAATATCGGTGAACAACATGTCACAGACAAAACACAGCGCAGTCGGCAAACTTTTTCTGCGCTCAGCGAGCTCGTTCAAAAAGTTATCTCCTAGGAGCTTTGTTTCGCGCAATCATACGGTATTTTGTAAGGATGCGAGATGCGCCATTCCATGCTCCTCTTTTGCCGACCGTACTTTGATTTCCGAATCGCTTTGATTCCAACTTTTAAGTAGTATTTTGACGTCGAATTGCATTTCCGTGTATGTTTAAATACGATTTGTGTTTAGGACTAGTTTACGCTCATATATCATTCCCGGAATATTCGTAGTTGAAACTTCAAACGGAGTAATTCCAATAAATGTTATTGTAAGCATAAAAATGTAACATCGTGAGCGATCGCGGCCAATAACGCCGGGATTCTAGTTATTCCTATTGTATATCTCACCCCACACCGTCGCCCCTCCGAGAAAAAATAATAAATTATTTTAGTTAGTATGCAAATACGAGTGAGCTGATATTTTAAGCTACACCCCATTGGTGTCGCGTTTTTTTAAATATCTGCTCTTTAACGTTTGTAAGAATGCGTAACTTTTGTTCCAATCGCAAATTTTTTAATCTTTAAATAGATAGAGTTATTTCATTGAGATTTCAGAAACCAACGTTCCATTCCGCAAAAGTAGTTCTAAATTCAAAATAAGATTCGTAATTTGAATTTGACGTTCTCAATCATCTGTCGTTTTAAATATTATCGTGGCGACGACCCTTCGGCATTAATCTAGATCTTGTGTGTGTGGCGCTCTGTCTGTGTGGGACGGGGCAATGATATTTAATTCGGAGGGTAGAATTTCTCATCGATTTTAATTTTATGCGCGCATCCCGTCTCGGCGTGTATTATTTGTTTTTTATGTAAATATTCCCGATCTCTTATTCAGACGAGTGGCGTCCATTTTGTGGCTTTTTTCCTTTTCCGCCGTTTTAGAGTTCGGAAATCTTTTTAATGTATTTCAAATGTTTGCATAGATGCATTATTCATTTGATAGTTATACATTTTCGTGTGTCTGATTCTTTGATTACAATGCGTGGCTTCTAAAAAAAACATTTTGTTGAGTTAAAAAATCTTTATGAAAACAAAATGTAGGTAAACCCAGAACGAGGTTACTGATTGTCAATTAGGGCGGGCAGCTTCATATTTCAGCGGGTCACTACCGGCGATACCTGTCGAATGTCGATATATCCGTCCCTCTCTTTTGCCCGCAAAATTAATATTGCCGAGAGGAACGTCAAAAATCATTATATTTTATGAGCGGCCAAAATAAATGACGCTTATACGGTTCCGTCGGAAAGTTTATATTCAAATTTGACTCAGTCGGCCGGTCCGGTATCTCCAAGGATCAATTTACATATTTTCACAGGTTTCCACGATCACATTAACGTTACGTATAGGTAACCGTGTGTAGACGAATGGGAATTATGCTTTTTGAACGCACCCGAGTCCTGCAGCATACGATTATAATACGTGATTACTAAAAAGTTTTGCCGCTGTTTTGTTTTGGCTGTATACATTGTGATGCCTTTGCCTTGCTTGTATAAAAAATGTGAGTTCGCTGACGTCATTACGAATTTATTTTACCTTCAACGCAATAGGGTTGCGTTACAAGGAGGTAAGTATACATATTATGATATTGTAGCTGTAGCATTTTTTTTCGTGGCCGAGTACTTGCTATTTATAGCAGTACTGTAGTAAATATTTGTTTTAAGTCTATTGTATTATTCCCACACATCATCACGCTCGTTCATGTTCAACATTAGAAAATTCCAAAGGAACGCCTTAGCTTAACCCACCATGTTTTGTAATTACAAACCAACTGAATTCTTAAACAGCGGAGTTACAATTAATTTTGTGAAAACGTCACTCTAAACAAACGCACGGCGCTAAGGGGCTCGAACAAAGCTGAATTTGGTAAATACGCAAGTGTGTATGTAAAATACAAATAAATGTATTTTCTTATAGGTAAGTAGGTAATGCGTATTGTACAAACAATGAATGCCAAATGAGTACACTGCGAGGTCTTTAATTTGTTCCGAATCAGGAAACATCTTACGAGACTTTTGAACTTTTAAGTTAATAACCTAACCATATTTCATTAAAAAAAACCGAACTGCATTAAAATGTATCCTATGTCAATCTGGGGATCAAGACGAATCCAAGAACACCTCTCAAGCTAAAATCCATCAAACCGTTTAGGCTTCTGAGCGTGCCAAAGAAATATACATACATAAATACATACACTCGAAAAACATAACCCTCGTGCGCAGTCGGATAAAAAAAGATAAATCAATCTATCATAGACACTCGAACCACAAAAACATCACGAAGTGTTAAGAGGTATTAAATAGCGCCAATAACCCCCACAACATTTCAACAAATCATGTAAAACCGTAGCCACATCAAACCAGATGGTGTTCAGTCTAAAAATAGGACAAAACCGAATCAATAATAATCCCCAAGTGGAATTGGACGCATTAATATTACAAAATTTGATTATCCCATAAAAGATTCGGTCCATAAAACTCATAGTTGCTAGTGTACGAGTGTACGAATTAGGAACCCTTTCCTCCCCCCACCGCCCCCCACCCGCGCCTGCCATTCATTTTCATAATAAAATCGTAACAAGCGACACAGGTACCGAAATGTGGAGTGCGATTCTGATGAGTCGGACAGATTCTTAATTCGAATTTCGAATAGTGAAAATCACTTTGATGGTGATTCCTGATCGTTTTGTGATGTGTTGATTGGGTGTTCCATTTATGAATTTATGAAGATATTCTTTTTGTTTTTGTGCTCTATGGATAGAATTATTCGAATTTTGATTGTGATGTGAGGAATCATTGTGATGTGCTTCAGGTGTGAGGAATCGTTGTATGAAAGAATATGATCATGACTATTCGTGACGAAACTTTCAAGGCTTACACTGATGCGTTCGTTCCCGACTCTCAGAACGAACGTAGTGATTACGTAGTCTGTGGTCCCTACAAAACAGTCATTACTAAGGCCCTCTCCACACTATCAAAAACTTAGGTCGACCCAATCAATCTGTCTGTACGAGATACAGATACAGACGAAAATTTAACTATTGTTCGCGAATAGGAAATTTCCATTCGGATTTGTTCATCCCATTCGCCTATCGTCGGGTTTTGGGAGCCGCGAATCAATAAACTTCGGGTTCATCTTTTATTGGATTTGTATTAGTTTTCTCGTTTCGTTGTTATTATAATTCATGTTTGTTTTGTTTGGTTGGACTACGAATTGTTCATATCAAAACACATCTATACTTCATCTGTATTGAAAACTGTTTAAAAAAATTAAGCTTTTATGTTTTACTTAATTTTTCATACAGAACATTATCTTGTAGGAGTACTTTAATTAGTGTTCCTTATACAAACAAATTGGTCAAATAGCTGATTGATTTATACTAAGTAACTGTTTCCCATATTTCAACAAAATCTTAGAACAAAAGTTGTTCAGATTGATAAGTGTATAAGTAAAGTTTGAAAATGTTTAGGTGTAAAGCTAAACATATGGGTGTGTTTTTATTTGTCCTTAATTAAACATCTCGATAACTTGCCCCGTATATCTGTTATTTAACTAATTCCATATTACAGCAATAACATCTCCATCAGGTAAGTATATTATTTTCATAAGATATCTTATTTTACAAAAAGCTGCGAACGCCATATTTTTCAAAACAAAAATGACCGAACATTAATCTAGCCAGCCAATACAAAATCGTATTAAGTATAATAAAATACAACCGTTCCAATAGCAAACCCGAAACGTCTTACAATATTAAATTTAACGACAAATTCCGATAAGAATCGAGTGGATATGGCTCAAACGGCTCAATTAACAATCGGTTTCAATCGCGAGAACGTAGATAATAAAGTGGGGTGCGGGCGCCTCGGGCAATCTTATTTCTGTTTGTAATATTGCGGTGTCAATTTCGCATATTGAAGTGTGCGAGTGTTCGCCGCGCCGCCTATATGCGTCTCCGTCTATTAATTTGAATTGTTCCTTTATCGATCGAACGTGACGGTTGTGGAATAGACGATTTTTCAAAATAAAACAGAAGGGCCAGAAGGTACAATAAGCTAAATTCTAGCACTTCGGTTTTACTCGGTGGCGCAGCACGTTTTGTAAATAGTTTTACTGCAATAAGTTAGTTTTATATTTAATACCGTAAAGCTTTTATAGTTTTTATTTTGACATTCAAGACTAACAAAAATTTTTTGTGGATGTTATCATATGAATTAAGGAAGAACCAAGAACTACGAAAATACGAAGTATGAATAAGTACAATAAACTGAAATCGTAAAAATGAGAACAAAAACGCTAATTACATAAAAAGCAAACACAATATACGAATCCTCGATTTCATATTCAATGATTGAATGAAAAAGAAAAAAATCCACAAAATGTGTGACGAACGAGCCAAAACGAGTGTCGAACAAAAAGCCAAATCAAACCAAACACTCAATAAACAAATCAAAATCAAACATGTAAATAAAAATACCAATAATGAACGCTTACCCAAACAAAGTCACAATAAAAAACCGAACAAAGAATAAAAAATAAATACAAAATCCAATTGTGGTTCCGTCAACGAGTTCCATATTGAAAAAACGTCACCCCACAAAACTAGAGTGCATTAATATCAATCTATCAATAATATCGGATGCTCGGGCGTGATCAATTGATCAATATGCGATAATAGAATTTAAAAAAAGAACTATTTTTTTCGCCCCTCGCCGGGGTAATCGGTGATTCCCGATCGGTTACGGTGGTGTGTTTTGATTGGGTGTTCCACTTATAAAGATGTTCTATTGATTTGTGTGCTCTATGAATGGAATTATTCAAATTGATTCCATCTGATCTGATAAAATAAATTATTCGAATGAATTTGATCATTTGGATAAAATGTGATGACAGTTGTTAATCAAACTTCAAACAAGTATTTTGTTCAGTACATATGAGTAAAAACATTAAAATACTCCAAATTAGGTATGTTCTTTTGCAAACAATATCTTACCCCAAACGTCTACATCACAAGATGTCACTTGAAAACATTCGATTCCCCCAAAACTCTTAAGCGCCATCCATCACAGTAAAAACACACACACATACAAACGAACAACGAAATCAGCCGATTCAATTAGTATACACCAGTTACCATTCTTATCGTCGGAGACGATTTCACGAACGAATTAATCCGAAAACATACGATTCCTATCTCCCCTGCCTCCCCATCTTGGCTATACGTACCATTGTTGGATGAGTAATTAAGTAAGTACGTATGGATTGATGGAGTTTCACTTGCAAAATAATTGAGCGAAATCCTTCAAGTTTCAAGTATGGAACTCTGTGATCGTGTCGTTTATTAATCTCTTTGGTGATTCGTGACAAAATTAAGGTAAGGATGGTTTACTAGAAAATGTGCTAGCTGGCTGGATAGTAATAAAAAGAAGAAAAAGTATTCACGTAAACAAAACATTCAAACTTGCGTCAAAAAAAATGAATAACGCATCAGAATATTCATGAAGCGTTCGAAGTTTGAAAACAAGAGACGTCTTAAAGGCGGGGGAGGTGCGGCAAAATGTGAATTGTTTCAGAATAATGGTATTTATATGCTACATTGGTTTCAAGGGAAATCACTCCGGGAATCGTCCATAACGTCTGTATCAGCCGCCTTCAGCAACTCAGGGACGAAAGGGCGTATATTCCAAATGTCTTCACTGTAACGAAGTGCTCCTAGAATAGGAATGGATTGTTGTCGTTCATTTGCTCGAAAAGTTTTTTCAGGCCAATATAAAAGTAGACTTCACAATAGGCTGGAAAAAATAATATTTATGCACTTTGAACCCTTTATATTTTTATTTTACTTCATTTTAATTTGCTTGTTTTCTTTATTACTCAACAACAGCATCAAAAACATCGTATGATACATATATGAGTGAAAGGTCGATGGTAAGCAGTAAAAATATATCATCTCATTTAAAACACCCATTTACAGCCATTATGTCACAAGACTATTTAAATCTTTACTACACTGATACAGCTAAGCTTAAAACAATTGCACGTGATTCTCCTCAAGATGTCGTTTACGCTGTTTCGCGCCGTTCAAAGACGTTTCGCGAAAATGTGATTCCTGAATTCGATATTACTTAAGCTCGTATTGAAATTTGAGGGAGGGGCGAAGATTCGGCGGAATATTAAACATTCACGTTTATTAGTTTGTCCTCAAACGTATTTGGTAGTCAAAACGAGGGTAGTTTTCGAACAGAAACTCGGAAAGTGTGTTAACAAGTCCCGAATGTAGTGGATTCCGCTAATGGAGATTACGTTTAGTTGATTTTGTGTCTCTGATTTTCTTGCAAGTTTGTCTTATCTATGTGTCATAATATTTTTTTATATGTAAATCTACACGAAAAAGGTTGATTATTCACTACGTTTAGTATTCCTGTCCTTCGGCTGGGCAGGAACTATATTGCAACTCATTTTAAAATAAAATAAAAACTTATTCCTAAGTATATCTCAAAAAGTGAACAAACAGCGTAATTACAAAATGTACTTACCTATTCATATCAACAGCAGCAGTCGAACAGAAAAAAACGACAAAGTAGAAATTGCAGGCTAACAATAATCGATGCTGCAAAGAGGCAGCTAGAAAATTGCCGCCGTGTGATCTCCAGATCGCGCTTCACTCAGATAACTGGAAGGGAGCTCAAAGGCGGCTATCGGAAGAAGTAAAAGGGTAATGCGGGCAAAGATGCGCATCGTCACACACGGCCTAATCACGGCGTCCTTTACCACCCTGCCAGTCGCCACCCCAACTTTTGCATATTGCCCAAATTGCCCGCGCCTCCCCTTTGCGGGGGATTTTTGCGAGACTAGAATGGGATGGGAGGTAATGAGTGTAGTGTTTTATTTTAATGTGTCACTTGATTGTGTGTATGTACCTGTGTAGTTTGTGCTGATAGTGTGACAGGTTCAAAGTAAGTAAGTATTTATTTTCAGAAACATTGAACATTTAAACTTCAAATAAAGTTGTCAAAATGTATTAAAAATAATAATAATTTATTAAATTTACACTCAAATAAACCTGTACTTATATGAAACGCAAACTACATTACATTCTGTGTTCTAAGTTCTAACATTAGGTAAAAACATTTTAAGGAATCCACACTTTTTCACTTAACTTTAATAGTTACTAAAATAGTATTCTCGGTAATCAGTGCTATATTTTTTGTCTCCCTCGCACGCGGCCTCTCAGAGCCAATTAGCTCGAAGGCAAAGACGCCGCCAACGACTTGTCTATAAAATGTCACTTAATCTGTGTCGCGATTATAATAATTGCAATGACCAACGTTTAATATCTAGAAAATCTTATGTCGTTCGAATTATTTCTATGTATCCCGAGCCAAGGTGGGATTATTTCTAGAACTCGCGTAGCCCACTTTGGTAATATGGAGGCTTAATTAATGTCAGTTTTATTTAATGATTGTCGCGGCATTTTGTGCAAAAAATAGTTTTGTGCCGTATGAGACGTGAGCGCGAAATGTTTGTGAACTATTCAGTCATTATGAGTGTAGTTGAAGCAGTTAAGAAGCAATCATAGCGGAGGCCATATAGATACTTTGTGTGAAATGTAAGGCTGAACATCGGAAAAATATTTAAAAATAAAACACAAGCAGGTCATATCATGTTAAAGGTTATTCAACATGTGTACCTACCTGTACTGCATACGTTTTTAAGCCCTAATCATTTAATTTATATTTATTTATAAAGAATGTGAAAACATCACTCACAAAATCTTTAATAATTCTATTCAAGAAACTGAACAACTTTGCCCAACGAACCCATACTGAATTCTTAATAAAGTTTTTGGACTCTTCACAAGAAATTGGCCGATCAATTTTATGAAAAGTCCTATAATTTGTTTACAATAATTTACAAATTTATACCTAAATAAATATATTCGAAAATCATTCATTACCCTGCACTTGGCGAGTCAGGAAAAAAGTAGTTAGCAAAACCAGTCAACACCAATTGAATTAACAAATTAAATACAAACCGCGACATATAATAGGCACCTAACAACAAGTCCTGGGAGCATTTCAGGTCCACCCACTTACCATTGTATTCAAGGGATAGCACATTACATTTGCAACCAAGATCATTATCATCATATCGCCGATAATTGCACGTCTGGCCGAATGCACTGCCACGAAGTGTATCTTGAGTTCTTAACCCGTTTGGGTCTTTGCACAAATTCGTCATAAAATCCGAAAAACACCCAACATTTCGCGCTACATGGCGCTACATAACTTAACCGCACTAGATGCGGCTGCCAACACAAATAACATTTCGTGAATTTTCGAGAATGCTACCTTCTACTACTTCTAAAATAAATTTGACGGTTTCCAAAAATGTTTATAGAAATTAAGTGAAATAAAAGGTCAAGAAGTCGCAGATATTAACCACCACAGAGAGAGATTTTTACTTCTACAGGGTGTAACAGAAAGGTGTGATAATACTTCAAGGTTGGCTTTTACCCATCAAACTGAACAACTTTTGTTCTACAACTCTGTTGAAATCGCAAAGAAATTTTCGGACTTTTCATACAAACTTGATTCGCCAGCTGATCGATTTGTATGAAAAGTAAAAAAAAAATTGCGATTGGAACAAAGTTGTAGAACAAAAGTTGATCAGTTTGATGGGTAAAAACCAACCTTGAAATATTATCACACCTTTCTGTTACACCCTGTATATTTTGTCATGAGTGAAATCATTAAAACCACCACCATTTATCTACTATGTGAAAGAGATTGTCGACCAAAACATCCAGTAGTTCTCTGTTCTCTTTATGTTCTCATATTGTTTATGTAAGGATCTCATACGGGTCTTCCCACAGATGTAGAATTTAACTAGATGTGACTTTCGAGTGGAAGCTGTCGTTGCCTTCCCGGGATATCTGGAGAGACGTGCCCCAGCAGTTTAGTTGATTGTTAACGAATTATAAAGCCTCTGTCATTGCTTAACTACTGTGCAAAGTGATATTATAAAAAAATAGTAACCACTTCCTCGTCACAGACGTAACATACTTTTAAGTATTTTACAGACAAAGTTTTCGGTTAATTGTACTCCATTTTTTATGAAACCAATAAAAATAAAAATGTACGAGTATATTCTTCTCACTCAGACCGTTCTAATAAAGTCATAAGTACTTTCAGTTTGCAGAAATACATTCGTTACTATTAATTATTATTTTAATACACTTTATAAACAAAAACATATACTTACATCCTTTTTAAGAAATTCAGTTAGCCAAAACCAACAATATGTCAAGTTATTTTTGTCACTTCCATTCTCCTATGTCACGCCCGCCCCCTCGCTCCCCTATTTGCGGAGCTCCTTAATGCTTTATTCCGTCTGTGTGCTTAGTCTAATTAGAAAACTCGGCCTGACGATGGCTAATAATGAAATTTGTCGCTTTTTACTTCTCTACGTCTGTATTGCGTTTAGTGTCTCGTCAGACACGTGCTATTTTGTAGTTGTAGGGTTAATTTAAAAAGATTGTTGTAAACGCAGAGAATTGAGCGAAACTTAACGTAATATAGCTTCCAAATCCATTAAGCTGGTTAGGCTACTGGCTTCGCCAAACAAAAAAACACGTATAATATGTACCTGAAAACCTTACCCTTCTTTCAGACAGTCGTTAGGTCAAATATGGAAACTATTTTAATACTTCAAGAGTCAAAAAAGTTACTTCTACGACACTCATGACGGGTTTCTCTCATAATTACAACCACACCGTATGTCTGTGTGTATTTGGTTCTAGGTTAAAAGTGAAACAAATCTCTTTGATTGTTACAGACAAAGAGTTAAAAATGCAACCAAAAAAAACACACCTCTTGAAAACCACAACATCGACAAGTCATCGACTGCAAACGTCGAAGTCAAACCGAGCTTTTTGTTCCATTTCCTCTATTTGCAATGTTGGTACAACTGTTTTCATGTTTTCGAATTTCGAACGCACCCCTAAAACTTTTCCAGATTTGAATGTAGAACAGTTTCGTTTCTTCTTTTTCTTCGATAATAGGTTTACCGATGAAAAATACAAGTAGATAAATTTAAATAATAATAAAACTACCTGAAATATTTTATAACAGTCATAATCAGGATTAGGACAAATCTTACGTCAACTGGTACTCTACAAATTCATTATATACTCAGACAAGAAACTTACATATACATACACCGGAAAATGGGACGCTTCTATTAGGGAAAGTAGTCTGGTAATACAAAAAAGATTCTGTATCGATTTTTTGTTTTCCAAAAGCAAAAGATACAAAATAAAAACAACTTTTGCATTATTCTTACACAATAGCAATAGTAAGCTCGGCGTACCTATAGTACGCCCAATTTAGATTGGCTCCGAATAACGCTGATAGCAGCAACGCGATAGCAAGTCGAAACTAAATTAAAATAATTATCTAGATTGCAGTTTTCGGCCGAATGCAAGGCCGGCTCTAAATCAGCTGCTCTTTGAACCGCGCACCTATATTGCTTACTGAGGCTTAACAGATTGGATGAATAGTATTTTTAATAAAATTAATAGGTATTTATGAATTTATATTGGTTAGTTAAAATACTTCAAACCACAGTGACTGTTTATAAAATATCGGCATTGTTATAATTAATTCTGAAAATGCAAAGGCTGTGATCGAGTAGATCAAATTATTACTTCATGCTATAATATATTATGTACAAGCAATATAAAAACCGCGCAACGGCAAGTTTCAAGTCTCTTCCTTGCCGTTTCCAATATTGCACCATGCATCCAATCCTCAGTAACCGCAGTGCAACATAAATGATGCCTTTTAATTGCGCCAAAACAATATTTTATAGTCTGCGTTTTTTTTTCTTTTCGGCTCTGACTCCACCCGGGGCCGTTATTCAAAATTATCTAGCGCAAGATATCTTTTAACCTCCCTCCGTGATGCATACCAACCGACTTGCAACGGAAAAGAAGCGGTAAATAAGTTGGCGCGAATTTTTTTGAATTTTAAATTTGGAATGACGCTAATTCTAGGTTATACTTCTCTTTAGTTGGAGCAGCCAACTGGCTGAATAATACGCTGTTAATCATGTGAGAATAAAATCATGACTTATAATTATAATAAATAAGAGACAAGCAAAAGTATTATCCTCCTTATTAAATAATATTTATTATAGTGTGTCTGTCTACGATTCATAAACCAATACGACTAATAATTTTATATTCAGTGACGATACCTTGCGAAGTTAGCATTAGAATCAAATAACAAAGTTGGTTTGCCGTTCGGTTTTATAACAGAGGAATAGACAGGCAATAAAACGAACTTCCGCAACTTATAATTGCTTCATTTCAAAGTCGAACTGAACGCGATCGCAACACGACTGTCGGCGGATTGTCTGTATGTGCAATTGAAAAGTTTGACTTCAACAAATCATAATATTTGTCATTGAAAACAAGAAAACATCAGATCTATCTATGTTTTTCAATGTCTAGACACAGAATAAGTATTGAAGCAGGAACTGCTTCTCCATCAAAAACAGGCGGAATGAAAACACCAATGCTATTGCGCAGAAATTAAAAAAGTTCGGCACATAAGCTGTTTACTCAGACTGCTTAAAAAAGCAATAAATCCGAATGATTGGCTCATTGCTACGTTTCGGAACATGAAATCGCACCGCGAACGATCAAAAGTGCATAGACAGGTTCACCGGTTGTTTTTGCCGCGCCTTTCAACGTCAATTTTGACGCCATATTTGCAAATGTCAAACTCAAATTGGATTTCGAACGTTTTTCCAGCGTATGATGGGAAATTTAGCTTTGTAAATGGTATTTAATTTTTAGCATTCGCTGCAAAGGTGGATCGATCAGGTTGATTGATGGCCACGACATTTATTGTCAATCAAACTCATGTACTGTAAAAGCATTGCTGTCAGTGAATATTTATGAATTTGCACTCGTAATAGCTGTCGTGACAATTCGTTAAAATTGCCCGCGGACTCTCGCGTTTTAATTCCGATAGATACAAGTGGATGGGTCAAAAACCTTGACGCGATCCGAATGGTACTCAAAGCGGATAGTAGCTGAAATCTTTTTTGGGAATTGCACCGAAAACTCATGTCCGACTGCTCAATCATTCACGTCATTTATCATTTTTCCCCGCAATGAAACTCCACGTCAAACTAGACAGTGGATCTAAAAAAGAAAACTCGTGCCGCGACGTAGAAGCTTTCCAAACGTCTTTTTTGCTCTGTGCAGTTGGTATTACTGTTCGGGGTCGAATTCGGAGAGCGTCAGTCGTTGCGAATTTTCTCGATTTGAGAAAGCTTTTGAATTTTGTCGGTTAATAACGGTTTCCCGCCAATTCGTCCGACCTCATGTTTGACCAGTTTGACAGATCGCCGACGTGGACTCTACTTCCTGATGGCAAAATGCCGTATTATTCCTTTTTTATTGGCTCACTTGTCTTTCATCACTTCTTTTGTGATTGAGTCCTGCACGATTCATTGTTTCGATGAATTGGATTGGTTTTTTGCTTTTAGATGTCTTTCCACGTGTTTACTGTCTCTTTCTCTTGCCCTTTCGGAAATCATGTTCGTACATTTGTTTCTTACATATATTTTTTGTGAATTTAAAATGTCAACATCAATATTTCAAACGAAAGTAACTTATAGTATATGCACATACTATAAGTTACTTACGAAACGAAAGTAACTTATAGTATATGCATATACTATAAGTTACTTTCGATTGAAAGATTCACACAACCTATTACAATGATTTCCAATGCTGTCATCTGTGAGCTCTACTTTGGCTCCACCGAACAGCCCTCACTTTCCATGCCTATGACCCGGTCCTTATATATTAAGTCTCTGATCTTAACCTAATGCTGGATCTATTCAGCTTTCAGAGATACCAACATAACATGATTAATCAGTCATAATACAAACAAAATCACTATAAACAAGGAATCCAAATACTTACCAGTTTCTTTAAGCTGTAATGTCTTCTCTAATCTTTTGAAAATAAATTGAAACGCGTACACTAAAATGTGTGGTAGGCAGCATGTACACGTTGGTTGGCTCTTGGCTATAAAAGGCAAACTTAACTAAAGAAACACTAAACATCGAACTACCCTCATTCCTTCAGCCGCCGTGATCGAACCGCCACCAACCACTGATAAAGCACCGGAGACATTGCACCACTATTTATGTGCAAACACTTGCAAAGTATTTTGCATTCGTGACTTCCTGTGCAAGCTTCGCGAAAGAATACTGCACTGTTGTTGATACTTGCCTTTTATGTGTTACTTAGTTTCTGAAATAGATGTGAAACCTAGTATTAGTGAAATAAACCTAACATTATTTTTGAGAGGCCTATTTTCAAGATGTATCCACGTTTTGGGCTAAATAGCTGTAGGTCACCAAAATTTTGTCGGTAATACGGAAAAAAGAAGAAGAGCAAGATTAGACTGATAGATCAGAAAAAACATGTCCGTGGAAAATAGATTGGAATTTATATCATACCAAAAATTATATGCCCCCTTTATATAGACTGATCCATCCAGGATTTCAAAAAGCCGCTGGAGAATGCTTGTGGATAGTACCGTCCTAAGTGGAAGTCTACAGGGAATACCAATGTTCAACAGTGGACATCTTTCGGCTAAAATGAGGTCATCCTCGACCTCATTCGTAATAAGTGCAGAAGGTCCTACAATCGCTTGTTCGACCAGTGGTTTCCACCAAAAAGGTTGTAATTTAAACTAAAAATGCGCCTATAAAAAGCCAGCCAGTGTGACGGGACGGGACATAATTGTCCATAGTACGATTGTGGGTAATTGCTGAGGGTTGCCCTCTAACCCTTTGCGAAGGAACAACCCTTGAGTTCAAGGTGTGGGGAATCAGCGATTTTATCAACGCAATAGAAAAAAATCCGTCACAGGTATTGTAAGTAAAGTAATATTGTTTTTAAAATTGATCGTAGCGCAATATTGAATTTTGTCATTTTTCAAATAGTTAATAAACCAATTTATAGATAACATGAATTTTAAACTTAATACCCGACCGCAGCATGCACATGTGCTAAGCTGAGCTTAAATTAGCTTGATGGCCTTTGTAGTGCCAGGTTTCATTAGATATGCTTTAATCCCTTGATTAATTCCATTGTTTCATTGAATATATTTTAGCAGCCGGATTTTTTAATTAATATTGTTATCAAACCATATTTAAAAAACTATATTCCCACATAATAGCTTCGTAAGCTTTAGCCCAGATCCGCTCCCGCTGCCTCCCATCCCTCAGCCAAGGCGCTAATAGCGGTCAGCACAGGGCCGAATTAAGACAATAATTACGTCCACTGTCCTTTCGTTTCAGCTAATACTTTTAACGGACTCTATCCGTTTGAATTGGACGTTTACCTATTACATCGCGTTAACACGACCGGCGGCCATTTTGGATTTTACGCTCCGTTTGACGCGTGCGATGGCCAAAATTTTTAACTTTATTCCCTAGTTTTGTCGAACCGTAGTAAAGGTTAATGAAGTGGTCAAATTGAAGCCTGAAATTAAGTACAAACACATTTAACATAGTTTGTAACAGATATTTTCTTTTTCAAACTTCATGACAAAAGTAAACATTAAAAGATTTTGCTGCAGAGTGATAACGATGATAATTAATAATAGGTATTACATTATTTTACAATAAGTAATATATTTAAAATACAGGTAATTTAGTTTACAATGTTTGATCTATGATCAGAATTTCGCGTGACGCTTCATTTTACAACACAATTAAGAGATCTAAAACTAATTAAAGAAAGATTTATTGCTCTGTTTGCGTCAATGTCAAGTATTCAAGGACTTGTCAATCTGACAATATTTGTACTGGCATTACTGCTCAGATAGTGTACAGAAGATATCGATGTCAAGGCGTCATTAACGATTGTGAGCTTTACTGCCAAAGAAAAGCAAACAGTTTCGCATGATCTACTCTGACAATTTTAAGTGATGTGACAACATGACACAATGACATTTCTCATTTTGAAACATGTTGGTCTAAAGTCTCAATGTTAGCCGAACTAAAACTATTCCCACTGAAAAACGAAATAAAAAAGTATAAGAGCAAAATCATAAAAAAAAAACAGTGCTAAATTTAACTACAAATATTAAAACGATAAACATGCTTGTCAAATCATAATCTCGGAAAGACAATCAAAAGAAGCAATAATTTTAAAAACGTGCAATGCCAATTATTTTTTGTACAACCATTTGAAGTTTTTATGTCGGAAAACCTATTATTAGACGCATATTTTTCTGCCGTAGCTCGCGTGTAAAAATCAAAGATCATCTGTCATTACACGATGACGTCAGTCAAACAAGAAACTATATAAAATGGAGCTGTCATTAATCACCTGTCAAAGAGTACGCACATTCAACTGTAGCGTCCAAATTGTAGTCGAACTTTGAAACTATCGTACATAATTTGCATCGTTCGAAAAAATCTTTTGAAAACACCTGCCTGACACATATTTCGTCTTTGATATTTTGCAGAAAACAAACTGAAGATAATAAATAACAAATAATGTCATTGGATTTTTTATGACTTTGTTTTTCTTACTCATACCTACACTGAAGGTAGATCTGAATGTCTCATAGCATGTATGCCTCTTAAACATCTATCGTTTTGTAGTAAATACTTACCTACATAAAATATACGTTCAAAACGGAAACATAATACACAATACTACTTTCGATTGCGACAGTACAGTAATGGAAACATTAAAATTGACTTCTTATACTTATATTTATGCAGCAACACTAATAAAGAATGTTATCTTCAGCACTCTTTCTTTTATTCTGCTGTTAATTTTCTTTCGACGCCTTGAACATACAGTGCTCAAGGAAATCCACGAAACTTCTAGTTCATTACCAACATTTAACTCATCAATTATCATTCTAACCTTGCCAAGAGCCAAACCAGCGTCCGTGACCAAAGAACTGATACTAAATTACTCGTTACCTATAACCGTTTCCGTTCAACAATCGACCATCTATTCATAAAATCCACACATTCTGTGCAAACATGATTTTACTGTTCCGTATCTATTGTTCCTTCAACTTTGAGTCTTATAACTTTGGTTGTAAGAGTACTGATTCTAGCTTTAAGGGTAGGTTTAAGTTAGTCGCAGGAGGCCTCACAGACATGTTATTTGCTGACCTTCGGAAGATATCAATTGTTGCAGTGACGACCAGGTGTCGTTGGCAGTGGACCGTGAAGATGCGTATCGTCAAGATAGATGTGGAGGAAATCACGCGCTGATATCATGAATATGAACGATACAATGTGTAGGTTGGTTAAGGCTTGTTTAATTTCGATTGGATCTTTTTGCAGAATTTTATACTCCTACTTACTACAAAGTACATTTTTATACGACTACACATACACAACAGTTATGGCGTTTATTCTCTTCATTAAGGTATAATGCTTCAGTCACGTATTATTCAAATAAATCATAAAAATGTATCAATTATTATTCGTATAACAAAAAGTATGCTATTAATACTTATTACTTTATTACCAAGAATTTCATTTGATTTGTATTATTCTCACTTAGATTATCATTTTTAATGAAGTTTACCATGCCATTCGCAAAAATCTTTATTGATAAGATCTTAGCTGTCTTCGTGAACTTTTATTTATTCAAAACAATCCATTATTATTCCTTGCAGCATTATTATCAGTTGTCTTGTCATTCTCTTAAGCTGATTGTTTTCCAAACAATACGATTATGTTTCCTTAATTTGAGATTATTTTTTCGATTTGTCAAATTGATCTTGCTTCCTTGTCAAGTGCCTTATCGCCTGACAATCAAATTTACTTTTACTTGTATCTGACATCTTTTGTTAAACAAATTTTCCTAGCAATTATTTTGATGCCGTATCTCTACTGATTTATAATTACTTAATTCTTTTACAAACATCTCATCTACAGCATGATGTTTTTCGGCCTTTTGACGCACTGACCTATAATTTATTTTTAAACAAATTAAAGTATTAAAGAAAAATTAACGTTTGAATCCAAAGATAATAATCTTGCAGCTATATTGTCGTCTATAAAACAGTTTAGTAATAAAAAATATACACTTATTGCTTGTTTTAGTTTCTGTAAACAGAGAATCATATAGGTATTTAGTTCTACAATTACATTTTTGTTTAAATGTTATTGGTTATGGCGCAATAATATCCTCATTTAGTGAAAATTTGCGACTTGTTTACTTTCTTTTGAAATGAAAAGGAATATTTATAAGCAAAAAATTCTGCCACATTCGACTCGGCCATATTTTATTATCATGTTGACGTTATCGAGTGCATATCATACAAATACAGTACAATGTATACTTTTACTCGCTTTTCACATTAAAATATATAAAAAACTATCGAAACCTCACCAAACACAACACAATGACATACACCTATACTTATACTTCCTTTTCTCATTAGAAAATAAAAAAACTATCAAAACTAAATCAAAGCATTCTTGTCCCCAGATCGCGCAGCTAGTCGAGGACGTGCGCAGACTCCAGGCGTCGCTGTCAGCGCTGCAGGAGGCGCACGCGCAGCAGCTGCAGAGGCTGGAGGAGCGGCTGGACGAGAAGAAACAGCACATAGCCAGGCTTGAAGCGAGGCTCGACACACAGAGAGACTATGAGGAGATCAAGAGAGAAATCAGGTAAATATTGTAATAATATAAGAATTGTTTATTATGTTTGTGTGTAGATATTAGAGCTGGAGACTATGGACATGCAGAGGAACTAAGAGTGATGTCTCGTTCTGATGTGATGCATTAGAACGAGACATTTGAAGGGTGAAACACACTATTAAATCATCGAAATTATCTCTTAGAACGCATCCTTCAAGATGCATCTCGAGGCGTGAAAATAGAAATCTCTTAATAGGTGCATAGAACATAGTGCTTGTCTCTGGCACGTGGTAATAAACTTGATAACGAGGCTATCAGAGTCGATGAACCCACTGTTTGGGTAAGATTACACTGTATGCTGTTGAGCAACCGTGACAGGCCTTGAATGGAGGCAAGCGAGCCTTCAACCAGTCGTAGGGTTGTGACACAGCATAGAGAAGAGAATGATCTGGTTTATGGATGAGCTTGTAGAATAGAATGTTCTTTAATGCAAAAAAATGTAGTAGATATGATGTTTATTAGGTATGTAGAATGAGTTGTAGTAAGTTCAGTATTTTAGGATGATTTATTTACTCCTTAGGGATTCTGTTATCATAGACAAAATCATATATTTTTTAAGTAGGGTCTCAAAATTGTAATACATTTTATAATATTGAATACAAAAAATATTGCACAATAAATTGCTAAAACTTTGCCATCCTAATGAATCGGCATTGAACAGTTATAAAAATGATACCGTTAAAGTAAGGTAAAACCATAAGTTTGAAAAAGACTGTAGTGGTGTTGCAGTGTTTTTCAACCTGTGGGTCGCGACCCCGTAAGGGGTCTTGAAGCCTTTCTAAAGGGGTTGCGGGAAAAGAAAAAGTAAGTGATTATAGGTCCTACACTGCAATGAAAAAATGCGATACCAGTGAGAAGGCTGGTCCTGTTTATTTTTTAACAATTTGTCAAAACGTGGTTCTATTTTGGAGACGTTTATAAGTAATCATTTTCTAATTGAAGAAAATTATAAAGGTAGTGTTTCAAATCACTAACATTTTTTATGGCCCTAAGGGGGTTGCAAGAATTTTTTAATTTGTATGGGTCGAGTATTAAAAAAGGATTGAAAAACCCTGGTGTAGAGTCTGTAACCATACATTCTACTACGAAGAAATCACGTTGTTATATTCACCACCGACTACTATCAGACAAGTGACTCATTCAACAACTATAACAGGTATTGTGGAATCAAGTGAACAATCGTAGTCAGCATAGCAAATAGCACAAGCTAATCCAATTTGCTCAACAATCATTAAGGCTCGTTGCACTGTGCGCGAGCGCAGCGTGTTTGCTGACCCTACCTTTGACTGATAACGTGGCGCCTGGTACCGTCTGCATTCAGGTTGTATGTGTATCTTTAGATATGGAACTTTATTTTCTTACATAGATAATACTTTAGATTAAATTCTAGACCAGTGCTTGAACTGCATTCATTATTCCTTGATTTGTTTGCGCCGGATAAACGAGAGTAGCATTGGGCTGGACATGGGCCGTAAATCAGATGATGATAATACCCAGGCTTTTTTTATTATTTATTTTATTTTGA
Organism: Coleophora deauratella; assembly: GCA_958295455.1. Lineage (NCBI taxonomy): Eukaryota > Metazoa > Arthropoda > Insecta > Lepidoptera > Coleophoridae > Coleophora > Coleophora deauratella. The sequence continues at coordinate 1,163,938 of OY282409.1, read as the reverse complement.
TCTTCTATACTTAGGGCAACACTGATTGCAATAGTCATCGATAAAGCTTCGGGCAATCCTTAGTGAGTCGATCTTGTCGACGTTAAAATCGATCGATTAATTTACCAACTGCACATTATAAATAGATTGTTGTCAGGACATTTCCAAAAAGATTTTGTTTACTATGTTTGCACAAGCTTGATTTTATGTCATGTTGTCGGCTCCTTTGAAGCTGCCCTTTGATGGATCAAAGCCGCCGCGTTTCGTTGAGCGTATTAGTAAAAATAACACATTAAACTTATGGATAACATTGGTTGATGTGTTATTGTGACACCCCACTGATGACAGTTATAGTTTAACTCACTGAGGAATAGAGGCAGGATAAGCGAGACTCATGCAAATTTGTTTAAAACAATCATAGACTAAAATGTAGACCAATGGAAATAGTATAATCGAAGAAAACTGACAACACTATTTTCCAAATAAATACTGGCTCGGTATAGGTATGTAAAGACCTTTAGAAACAAAAAATGAAGAATAAAGTTTCCGGACTTTTTATCTTCAAACTCTTTGTTTTAACCTGCCAGTGTTTACATTCGATATCTAAAGTTTTGATTGAATGATGCTTCGTCTCTGCAAGGATGTTGACTGAATGCTTCCGGTCTGATAATTAGCACGTGGGAAAGATACCATCAAAAAAGTTAAACATTGAAAATTCGAAAACAAAAACACAAAATCCTAAATAAAAGTGTTATAAATTTGAAATTTTGAACACATCCTAATTAACAACTTTATTAGTATTTCCGTGTCTAAAATTTTCGTATCAAACACGATTCCGATAATTCTATTTATATTTCCCACTGACGTGACAGGAAATATAAAAAAATAAACGAAGTTTAAAAGTTCTCAGGGAGCGATTTCTGTATCAATAACGTTCTTCAAACACGGGGGTGGCTGCTAAATTCCGTATCTCGAACCGTTTAGCGGGTATATGTTATACTCTGTGGGACTGACATGCTGACATGAGTGGTTCCCGATAACTTGACAAATAAGTAAAAAAAACCCATGAGACCTCCTCCATAGAGCCTTTCGAGAAATGTATGGTTGCTGTTAAGTTATAGGTACGTAAGTTTTAAGTTTTCACTCTATAAAAGATCTCTTTGGAGCGTAAACTTTTCCCTAAAACTGTACCTGCTTCATCATAAACTCACAATACTATCCTTAAATTTTCAAATTCAAACTGTTCTATATTCCAATTCTAATCTCGAACTTTTAAAAGGCCATAGACAAAGGGACATAAATAAAACTTCGTTTGAACATATTTTTACAGCTTGTGAGAGTTTCGAGAAAAAAAAGTTAATCACCCACGACGCGCTGTTTTGTTTGACGACCACTTCCTTAAGGACTCTTTTAACGTTCTCCGTAATTGTTTGTAGGTGTTTTATACACTTTCATGTGGAATTGAGATGTTAAAGTGTTTAAAGACATTTTAAATTGATGCGTTTACCTTTTGTTTGACTCACTGTGAGTCAGTCAGCACCAAAAAATATTTCCAAAAACAAAACATAATTGACAAAGGAAACAAGCTATTCAGACGCAACAAAAAAAACTAAAGAGACTCCGTTCCAAAATCCCAAGATTAGTGTTATTATCGACTTACACGACACGAGGATGTCTGATAGAAAAATAAACGAAACAGTCCCGCCCGATTCAATTATTGCCGCGGACACGCGAGACATTTGTCGATTTTCCCATGATCGGAACACTTTTCTTTCTGTGACGTCACGATTCCAACAAAAAGGGCGGGAAACTAATCCCGTAAGATGCTACAAATTCCCAATAAACTGTTCGCAGCACCTGTACCGGTTTATTGCTTATTTATTCCGCTCCTGAAGTTGGGATTAAGTTATAGCCAGCTCCCGAAGATTAAAGCTTAATAGGGGGTCGGAATAGATTGATTTCTAAACGATACCGCGCCAAATCTCGACTTAATACCGGATTGGTCGGCGTTTGCGTTTTGATTAAATTCTGAATTTGAAATTTGAATCTTAAGAATTTCTAACGACTTATTTTTAATTTATTCCCTTATTACACAGATAAGTTTTCGTTTATTAATTATTTCTCAACTGCCATCGATCATAAATTCTTAACTTTTTATTTAAAGATAAAAAGATTAGAAGCAACGATTTAAATTCAGCTTTATGTTGACGTTCCAAGTTAGAAAAGCAAATAGTGAATCAAGCATCGGTTATCTCGTGTTTAATTAAAAACTGTGCACACATAATTTACATATTTCTCTCGTGAGTCCAAACACCGGCGTATATTATATGTCGTACAGAACTATGTTTGCCTCCTATATATCAATAGAACTTGGGCCTATCGCGGACACCTGTCTCCATTTACTTAGGCGCTGTTTGACTTACATTTAACGAAAGTTTAAGCCCACACTGTCACACACAAATTATCAACTAATTTACGCTTCCCGGTCGTTTTTTAGCTGTAAAAAGAATTCTCCCTCGTCGTTGGCCGTAAGCTTTTTACAATGTGTTGACATAATGCAGCTTTCGTTGGCAAACGTTCTATACCCGAAACTTGTGTGCCGAGCCGGGACTGGGACTGTGTCCATGGTTTGGTTTTTTGAAAAACGAATCATAGTCTATGAGCCAATGATGAGTGACCATCGTTTTTTTTAATGGAATGGTAAAGTTTAAACTTGACAAGTTCTATTTTGTTTGCAATGATGATAGTGGAATGAGATAAGTATGTAGAGAAATGATGTAAAACAATACTTGCAATAGTGTGAGGACCAGTTTCACATAAACTGATCTTCATGGGCTCGATGCAGATTTTAACTATCGTAATAGAATAAATAATGTAACTTAACTTATGAGCGCGGTAATCAATTGCTGGCCAGAAATGGTTACGAAGTTACTGGTTTGAATGAAAATAAGGAGCGAGTAAAGAGACGAGATAAAAAAGAATAGCATACCTAGGTCCAGTTTGGCAATCTCTGGGTTAAAGTTAGTCAGGGTTGAAAACAGAACGCTATTTACGCGCCAAACAAACGTTTTAAAATCAAAATTGGAACGCATTTACCTTACTCTGAACCAATGATAACGCACATAACTTTTTTAATTTCCGTCAAGCATCGATTCTCGTCGATACGGCCACGCGTGACCAGCCGCGAGGCGTTTCGTTCGGAAATCGATCGACTGCGATTGGTCAGCGCGGACTGGGCGGGGCGTTATCGGCCGATGATTCGGCTGATAGGCAAGGCAAAGCCTTTGCTTCAAGTGCCTCAATGTTGATAAAAAATAACTTTATCTATGCTTCGACTCGAATATTCATCAGATATCGGTCGGTACATTCTAGTTGGTAGATAACGTTGTTATGAATATCTGTTATCATATCAATCAAGTACTTATAACAGTTTGTACTGTCGTTGAAAAACAGCCTCCATTTTCTTTAATAAAAGGTGTATCATTTATTTTAATAAAATCCATTCTTCTTGTAAAGAAACGATGCTATTATTTGCAGTGCAAATAGATCACTGAAATCAAACGTAATAAAATAAATTGAGTAAGAAGAACTTAGGTTTCCTTTTGAACGCTTCTGTTTCGTGCTCATGTTTGGATGTGTGTATGTGAATACAACCTACACGATTTCAGTTAAACTCATACGACGTTTTCGTTCATAAATGTAAATTCCCTATTGCCACTTTATTCCTAACAATTCCCAGTCTGTTCCTCAATCGATTTGCCCCGAGCGCATTTTAGCACCTCACCTTAATTACAATTTAATATATCACCAATTAGATCGGTGATCGGGAGCACCCGCCCGATTGTGGATGTTGCCGCTGCTACAGCAACAGCATGGCTGAGACGCCGTTTGTTTTCGGTCGGGTTCTATAATATTGGGTTCCTTTGGGTATTGCCAGGTGAGAAGAGGTAATCGTGTATTATTTGTGTTTGGAATTTGCTACTATTCGAATTTTGAATTTCTCTATAAGTTTTCTCTGTTCCTGTTTTAAACGCATGTAGAAAAACTTCAGTCTGTTCTAAAACACCCATTTTGAAAACGTAGACACGGTTCTTCGTTTTGCTTTGTATTTTGTATTTCGTATGTTGAAGTCAAACTATGAAATAAAAAATTAAATATCACATATTATGTATTTGCCATAGGAACCTAGAGGTAGATAAAATTGGGAGAGGAAACACCAGTGTGCTAAACATGGTGGCCAGAGAAGGATACTTAAGATATAACGACGTAACACCGCAAAGTTGGTACAACTGGGTGACACAGTTATAATGTTTTATACGCTGGAAGTAGATGAGCCATGATCGCATGGAGTTTTAATAGCTACCAACCAGGGAACAGAGAAACCATGGAGTATTTTTTTTTATGGCAGAGGTGGCAAACGAGCAGACGCATCACCTGATGGTAAGCGATTACCGCCGCCCATGGACACCCGCAACACCGGAGGAGTCACAAGTGCGTTGCCGACCTTTGATATGGGAGTACGCTCTTTTCTTAAAGGTTTGAATGTCGTATCGGTCCGGAAATACCGCAGGCGACAATTCATTCCACAGTTTGGTTGTGCGAGGCAGAAAGTTTCTATTTAAATACTTTTAGATAAAAGACGTTCTGTATAGTTTCTGCTTGAGTAAAATTGTGTAATTCTTCAATAATAATAGTTTAGAACACGTTCAAATGCAATCGTAGCTTTCACTCGACTTTTCTTACCCTTCGCCAAAAGTAAGTTATAAGTAAAACTTAAATATGTACTTTCTAATGTCGTCGTATAAAATGAAAATTAAATGTATTCTAGGGGTTATAATATTTGCAAAAGAATAGCCACTCCACACCTTGAGCTGTCCTAATCGGAAGCTTAAAAGCATCTTTGTCTTCGGCCGAAAGCCTCAGTGTAAAGCTGTAACACACTGAATATTTTATGAGTCGAACGAAAGCGTGGCGCACCCGTGTGCATCCCCCCTTATAATGCTTCACCGGCTTTTAAGTTTGATGGGAGTTAAAAATTAAAAATATTTTTCATAATCATTAGAACAAGAAGTTTATCTTGCAGTAGATGTAAAATTCTAGTAAAATACCTTTTTTACAATAAACTTTAAAAACGTGCCCTGAGGAGTTGCTTAATTAAGTACACAAAGGAATATTATCAGAATTCAAAATATTTAATCTTAGAACAGTAGGTGGTTTATCAACAGTCTGAGATCTAAGGTTTAAAAAGTTTATAATACCATAGACTACAGACAGTTTTTTATGCCAAAATAGTTCAATCACTGGTTGTTTTGATATTGGTGTCGATTCGGTGTTTACGATTAAACTTATTTGACAGGACTAAACTTAATTTAAGCATCCTTGCCTTTTCGATACAGAGAGAAAAAGATAGAACACTTAAATTGAGTTTAGTTCTGTCAAATAAGTTTATTCGTGAAAACCGAATCGACACCAATGCCGATCGTTAGAAGAAGAGTATAATGTCAATAGATTGACCGTGTGAGGTCTATTTGTTAACTTATCTGTATGTGTAGGTATGTATGATGTATATAAATGCTTCAGTAAACAGTCTAGACCTACACATTATGTAGGTACGTAACTTATTAGGTTAGTTATTTCGTTGATTAAAATGTATTTGACATGGCCAATTTCCTTCAAGAAATGTAACATGTTACCTGCTATTTGAAATGCAATTTGAATTTTCTCAATCGTTCATGCCGCTCATATCGTATGACATATTAATTATAGATAATAGACATTACTGAAACTGTCATTTAAACCGTATTGTAAAGAAAATGGCGGTCATAATTAAGGGGTCACCAGATAAGGTATACCTTAATAAATTGAGCGAAAACGGAATTGATTAAAACCATTTCAGGTGAATTAATTAAGTATTTTATTAATAGGATATGCCGTGCCCTTATTGGCAATATTCCTTTCATAAATTTATTGAGATTGAACCCTTTGAGGGTCTTGGCAGCTATTAGGAGATAAGGTAGCCCTTCGTACCTTCAGATAATGTAGCTTCTATTATTCCAACCTTGTCCCCGATTTTATCCAAGCAATAAAATCGATGTCACTTGTAAAATCCATAGAGAATTAGTTCTTTGAGAAAAATTGACATTCCATTTTTAAAAGTTGTCAAACAAAATACTATAGAAATCGAATGGTATCGACATTTCCCGCTCTATTTTTAGCCTGATTAATTCAAAGTACAAAAATCAGTTACAAAATCGGAAAATCTGTTGGGTAATTTTTGATTAATGGTCTCGCGTCTCGGCGGGGGCGCGCATTTCACCCTTTAATGTGCATCAAAGACATACTTTGCCCCCTCAGATGTTTCAAAGGATGTTTCGATATTGATTAATAAATTGTGAATTCCTGCTGTGTTCCAAAATGCTGAGTGCGCGGGAAATGTGTTCGGGTGTCAGTCAAATTGACAATTTGCCATTTATTTCTAAAAGACGTTTCACACCATCTAAACTAAAATTCGATAATAATTTTAAAAGCTTCTTTCCTGGCCTGGCATCAGGTTTTTATTTTTTAGATTTCAGGTACTTAGAATAAATATTTTCCTTGTATAGTAACAGAGCACCTTATATGTATAATATAAGAACATACAGATATCATATCAACTCTTCTTTCCCGAGAAAGTATTTAGATCTGCTGCTATTTTCATCGTTTCCAATAGCAATGGTTTCCATTTGTCTATATGTAATTTATATCTTCTTTCTTTGTCTAAAATACCATATTCTGTTTCAGTATTCTCCGTTCACACGAGCTTAGTGGGAGCGAGAGGTCGCTAGAGCGCAAGCCTGAGCCGCTGCGGTCGCCCATCGTTGCGCCTGCGCCGAGAGAAAGAGAAAGAGACGAGAGGAGTTCCGCTGAACGAGAGGAGAGGAGAAGCACAGAGCGACGGGATCCAGGTATGTCTGTGTGTCACGTGACTTGACTATTTCGAAAAACAATAAAATCAAAGACATTTTTTATTATTTTTTGATTTCGAAAAAGTCATGTTGCAATATGAGTATTTCCGTGTTTGGTTTGAAATGGTGATGTCTATTTTCTTTAAAAAAAATGCTGAATTCGCTCTAATATGAAGTTCAAAATGAAATCACGATTTCAACCGAACATTTCATCCCTATAGTTGTCGTCAAGTCCATTTGAGATCGATTGCAGCAGCTCTCGATATCAAAACTTGTGTTTGTCCGTAGCTAGTTACGTGTTCGCTTCACTTTTCTTTCGAAAGCAAAAAAGTTGCGAAAGACAAAGCGAAAAAAACCGCGCGGAAACCGAGGATTCCAGTTCCCATAACCATCAAATGCAGTTCACGGACGCGCGTAATCGTTATTCGGTGCGTTGTCCAAATGAAAAGCGCCGCTCCGTTTAAAAATTCGCGCGACGTACGCAGCAACATTGAACGCTTACGTTCGTGCGTGATGCCCTCCCCCTCCCCTCCCGTCCTCGTGTTCCCGCGTGACAGTGTACTCTTTGCAGGTCCAGAAGACTGGCCCAGCACGCCGCCGCCGCTCAACAACAACACGACGCACCACAACAACAATGGCCCAACGCCGCTCCCGCTGCCGCCGCCGAGCCCGTTCCGATTCGACGACCATAGACCATACAGATTTGCGGAAGACATGGGCCCTCTGCCCCCTGGCGCGCTAGTGGGACGACTCGGCGACTCCCTAATACCTAAAGGAGATCCAATGGAAGCTAGACTGCAAGAAATGCTCAGATACAATATGGACAAGTACGCGAATACGAATCTCGACACGCTGCATATAAGTCGTCGCGTTAGGGAGCTGTTGTCGGTCCACAATATTGGGCAGAGGCTGTTCGCGAAGTACGTCCTGGGGCTGTCGCAGGGGACGGTGTCGGAGCTGCTGTCGAAGCCGAAGCCCTGGGACAAGCTGACGGAGAAGGGCCGCGACTCGTACCGCAAGATGCACGCGTGGGCCTGCGACGAGGCCGCCGTCATGCTGCTCAAGTCACTAATACCCAAAAAAGGTATACTATCTCGTTTGTTTTTCTATTTATCTATGGCAAAACGCCTATACTATTAACCTGTATTCCAAGTTTAATTTTCAATAATTAATTTTGTGTGAAACGAATCTGTGTTCAGTAATTTTCTAAGTTCAAAATTTCAAATTGATGCTGATAATTCGATCTTTTGTTCTCATTATAAAACGTGATACAAAGACTCTATGGTAGCTGTTCTGCATGTTATGACAGACTCGTCAAGTAGATTTTCCGAGTGATTTAGCATTTACCAGTAGTGACAATAGGCCATCAATCATGGGAAAAATGTCACACTGAAAGGTATCTGGCGATAGCGATCGCGATTGTCTTACAAAAGTATGTTATTATGGTTCTGAACAAAAGATTCAGTTATCGATTTTTATTGGTACTATTGAGAATAAGCAGATCTTCAAAAGAACTTGTAGATGCACACCACACCTTTATAACCTATTTTATTTTATTTTATTTTTATTTCTTGCACTAGTAACCGCAGTACCTTAAATATTTTAATAGGTACTTAGAACTTATCATTATTATTTTTTGTTATTTTATCCCTACCTTTATCCTCGTCTTATCCTTCCTATCCTGTCGCGTGCGGTGGCTACGGACTGAATGATTCTCACCCCCCTCTTAATATAAAGGGGCCGGGAGAAATGGGGGTAAGGGAGGTATAGACGAAAGGGGGTTATGGTCAAGCGGGCCTCCCCCGTCTACTAAGAGTTATAGTTTAAATATATGTTGGTACAAAATGTCCGCTTTGAATTATTTTGTACCTATGTTCTGTTGTTCTACATTTAAAAGGAACTAAGCAATCGCGTTAACTTAAAAATTATTATGTAATAAGTCGGCCTTCTATAGCTCTTTTCAGCCAGACTGTAATAGATGACAAAAACACGTTTGAAAATGGAAAAGTAAGCGGACACGCACCTAGCGCCGGCGATGGGTTTTGATAGCAGTTATGACGTAACTATTACGTATAACGATTTCCTTAATTTTCGTGATGTGAAATGTCTTAGAATTAGAGATCAATAACAGCAAAACAAGTTGAATGTTCGTTCATTTTAGTCACGAAATAAGTTAAAGCAAGTACGTGAGATACACGTACTTTACACCTCATTTTAATAGTGAATGGAAAACTACCACGAGCAATAGATAACTAATAAGTTTAAGTCACTTCATTAGTTACGCCATACGCGTCCGCCTGCAATAAAGGAGGTCGTAAATAACCAGCTAATAAAGCACATGCTTTGAAAATCGAACGACGATTAATAGTGACTGGCCAAAAATAAAGACAAGTCTCACTTAACTGCCCGTGAATTTCATTCAGACTGTTCGAGATTCGAAACAAAAGGTCAACGACCGACGCTTCCTCAAACTTAGTTCCCTAAACTTATCAAGGCCGTTGTAGATTTCGCGCCGTTCTGAATATTAAACGACGAACACAACTATTTTTATCGGAATATATTGTAGTAGAAGTTGCTAATTTGATAGCCGTCCGTTTGTTAGGTGTCATTGTTTTATTTATGTTTTGTTTAGCTTTAGCTCCGTCTCTAAGGTATCTCTCATGACAATGGTTATACCTATTATAGAACCAAGAAAAGTTATTAACTTATAAACGACATAATGTATTCTTTACAATTCTGGATTCCTGGTCAATTTCTCATTGCAGACGATAGCAATAACAAACAATTCGTTGTCAACACTTACTCATCGCACGATTCACACGCAATAACCCCGAGAGCACCACGAAAATTCAGATTTCGGAAGAATTAAAAAGACCGCACCGGTCTCATTGTAAGGCAGTGTACACAATAATGACAATGCAGGACAAGGTATAAATCTGCGGGGACAATGGCCAGTGTGCATTAGCCTTTGTCCGACGATGGGATGAGCCAAAATAGATTGGATCCCAGATAATTCCCAGTTCCGGGCTTCTTATTTTCCACCAAATTATAAAAGGGTTTTGAATGTAAGGGGTAGTATCGATTTGTCGATTTATGAATGCTATTGTTCTACGCGAATTTCAAATTCAAATCGGATGAGAAACGAGTGTGTTTGGATGTTAATTTAATTATTTTCTTCTCTATTTGAGCTTCCCTTTAATTTCCTTTTCAAATAATCGGAGTCAAGAACGTTCTGCTTTTGAAATTTTAACTCGCATTTTACTTCATTCCGCCATCGGCATCGGCATCGATCTCTTCAACCATAGACAATGAGAACCAGCCAGTACGAATGGCGAAGAAAGAGGTCTGTTCCCACGCACTATCCGCTGATTATCGGCCAGTAGCGTGACCAGCCTCTCATTACTTGTTATTACCGGACGGATGTTGTTGCAGTAGCTGTCACTTCACGTAAATACATCGACAGGTAGGTAACGCCAAGAGAGGGAAAAAACTATTTAGGAGATTGTACCAAATTGAGGGGAATGGTTATTGGAAACTGAATTGATTGTGTGATTCTCTTCGTTGTAAACAGACGAAAATGTAAGTGGTTGTTGCAAATTGTTGTCTTAAAAGAATATCAAAATTGACTACTTACTATTGCGTACACATGTAAAAGCCTATTAATTAACAACATTAAGTATATGAATCTTTAAGTAATCGGTACTTAAAATGCACTTTCTATCTAATTTTTTTTAGTCAAGTCACAAATTCTTATCTTATAAATTCCTATTTCGTCTTATACTGCTACCACAAGCAATTCTTATTGTCTAAAAGACCATAAACATAAGACTTCGTTATTACTGATTACAGTACCATATACCCCATCAATCCCATGCAATATTACATACAGCTCCCATACAAACAACAATACCATGTCATTTTCCACATAGTTATGTTATGGCGTCGTTTTCCCATTTCCCACGATATATGCATAAATATGGTCCTGTCCGTCCGTCCGTTGCGAAACGATTGTTCGACATAGTACCTATAGTCTATGGTGCTATGACATAAATGACGTGGAAATCAGATCAGAATGGCAATTGCTATTGCTATTATGGTCAGAACGATCCAATACGTAATAACTGCTTCTACGGAAAAAATATAAACAAATATAAAACATCTCTTTAGTTTTTTTATTTTTTATTATTCCAAATTCGAATGTAAAAGTTGTAGAACTTTCTTTTAAATTAATTTCTTAAAATAATTACAAATAAGTACTTACTAGCAAAAAAGCAGCATACATTATCATCACTGAGCCATGTTAGGTGGTAATAAAGACCAATAATTATTGCTGCAGTAACTGGAGCTAATTGGAAACTATGGTAAACCATAGACAACGCCTATTACGACTGGCCAACACGTAGCTTCCTTTACAAGAAAAAGGGTAAGGTGAAAACTTTATTGATTTTTATTTCTTCTCGGAACTCTTCTTCGGTCCAGTTGCTGGCGGGTTTATAATTGAATTGTTTTTAATTTGAACTGACAGTGTATAGTCACGAAATGTCACATAAATTGTTTAATTAAAATAAGAAAATTGATCACAAATAATTAAAAGGATGAAATTAAAATATTAACATAAGAAAGGTATAAAATGCAACTAACAAACTTAACATTTTCAATTGGTGACGTAGCAGTACTTAGTCCAGCCCGCCTGGTATTTAAAATGTTATTTAAATATATATTTTTTAATTACAGTACATATTCATTCAATTCTAATGTAAAGTCTAAGGTAAAATTCTAGAGCTCTTCGGGCTTCATAAGTAGTTCTGTCAGAAATGTCTTACCTTATGTCTGCAGTTTTTTTTTTATTTATTACATCACATTGAGTCAATTCCGCCTCTGAATTATGAATTAATATTTTTTTCCTATCGCATCATGTCACAGACAATAATAGGGACGTTAAGGGATGGTATTTTTGTAATTCTGTAATTGGCGTAATGCTACACAACACTAAGGTTGCTTTTAAGTCAATATCATGTTTTTTTTTAAATAAAACATAAAAAACAACTGAAATAGAAAATTCAATGACAAATACTTATCTAAATCGATCAGCTGCGTAGTCAACTTAGTAAGCAAGTGCAATGAAATTGAGATGTTTTTTTTTTCGATTTCAGCAAAGTCCTGCAAAATATTTACATTGGATACATTTTATTCAATCTAATTTGTTAGCTAAACTGATTAGTTTGTACCTATATTTTTTATTTCAAACTTTGGAGACCGAAACAGAATATACAATATTTCCCTCTTTACCCGATTGCCGGAGATGGCGGGTTACGTTTTATCTATTTGTGTTGTACTGGCTACGGAACCGTGTTAACACAAGCCAAGTGTTTCGACACGCGCCACGGTTTTTGCCGATTCACTAGCCGCCGACTGGCCAGCTATAAAATTATAGGGCGGGTTACACACTAATTGATTTTACTCTTCGAGTCGAGATACCATCTATTCCGTATGCTGTTTTTTTTTTCAAAAAAGATAGATTACTTGATATGCAATGGGCTTTGATGAATATTGAATAATTATGCCGGTAATGTCCGATTACCGAGCCATTTCTACGCGCGAAGAAAGCTATAAGTTCATTTCAAAATTCTTCGCTAGATTAGATAGGGTTTTTCTGATTAATTAGGATTTTATTTAAAATGGAATGACTATGGCCATCCATCCATCCAGGAACAGAATCTTCTTTCAGGAATCTTCGAATAAAAAATAAAATAAAAAGCAACAAAAAGGTTAAATGATTCGAAAATAGAACGCAACACTACAAGCTGCTTTCAGAACCGCGTGCTGCATTCCCCCGTACGAATATTTGGACAAAGTTCTGCTCTCGAAAGCGGTCGAAGCGTAGCGTGAAAATCTATTTTCAATGGGCACTATCGGGCCAGGACACCCGCAGGCTTTATGCCCGAAGTTGTCCGTCCCGGACCGCCCGCGCCCGATGCTCCTTTACTCTAAAGTCTAAACTCCCCAACAGTACTCTTGGTTTAATGCTAAGCAAATTTTAATATTCAATTGCTCTTTTGTACTCAAAACCGGTTGTCTGGTTCGCTAATACGCTAATATGACAGACGCAGCAGGGACGAGACGGTTTAATGATTATGAATTCAACTTATAAACCTGTTGCGAAAAACTTTTTTCTATCGTAATATTGTAGAATAGGGTAATTACCTACATAATGCCGTTTTTATAATTTAATTTAGTAACCCAACCGCCACACGTAGGTAAATCAATAAAAAGTTTAGAAACAAGTTTGAAACTTTAAATACACAAGACGCTCATTCAATGGTCCTTTTAAAACGCAAAGGTCGTTAGCAGTGCAGCCAAATGGCAAACTTATCAATGGCAGGTCACGTTCGGAAACTCCGTGCGGGGGACTGTCAGGAGCGTTTAAAACGGTTCCAAGTTTGAAACTTGGCAAGTGTATTAACCGTGCACTAATACACTCGGACGACAACACATCGAACACAAATGGCCGAAAGTTGCCGTCTTCAGTTCGGAACTTGGGAGCGCAGTCGGTTGGACATGGGGTTAGATTTGGAATTGATTTATTTGAATTTCGAATAGAGTTTCGTTTGGTTTCTGTGCGTAAACAGTAAATATGGTCGACGCATATCGGCTAAAGCTCTTGTAAGAACAGGAACTACCTACGAGAAGTTTAACGTTACTTTTCCCTACACTTCATAACATATAATTGTTAAATTAGCACATTACAGGAGACCCCTTTTTGTTCATTAACCGCGAACCAGATCGGGCCCTCGTTAAAAACAAAGTGGGAAGGGGCCCCCGAGACGTCAACACGTCGAAACTGACCAACAAACGGGTCAATTTATCATAAATCATAAAGTTTAAAACCTACACGAGAATTTTGCGAAGGATAATCACGTAATAATGACCCGATACAGTGGCGGTATCGAATGGGCGCACCCGAGGGATGGAAACGGGTCAAAGTTTCCGGGATTATTGATGCGAGTTGTTTAATTTAGTTTCAGAACGAATAATCAATGCTGCCAACTACAGCAATTTATTTTAACATCACAAAAGTATTTAAAAAAGTCTTATCGCGTTTCTTACAAAATTCATACTTTACTTACAGCGCCATCTAGTAACGAATAGCAAAAGCTGAATCTCAAACTACAGATAATTTTCAAACTATAACAACATACTTTATTGAAGGAAACTATTAGCCTGCCATAATTGAACCCTTAAACGTACACCGGCGTTTATGAAATACTATAAAGGAGACGGACGTTTAATTTACGATGTAATTATCACCGAGTATTATTACAAAAGGACATATTTTCTTGAAGACAAAAACTTGGGCTGACCACTTAGAAAGCGCGTTTGAAAAAGTGCACAACCATTTAGGTGCATTTACGATGAAAATAACTGTTGGCGGAATGTAAAAATTGTGTAAAAAGTTCGGTATGGACGGCGCAACGCCACCTGGCGGCGAGTAGCGCGAAGCTCTAGCTGGGGTCAAGGAATTATTCGTCGCGGAATTCCCGCCGTCTGTCGGCGCCTTTGATGCCTTCCAAAGAAGTAATCAGACCTCTTTAGAGATATATTTATGATTTTAATACTTCGTCTCATTACAGCCGGTCGCCTGAGCGATTGCGGCGCGTAGGATGCAGACCATTGGGCATAGACAACTCTAATGAGATCGCATTTAGTTTTTTCTTTAGTTTTCCGCGTTTGAACCAAATAATTCTACTTCTTAACTCGTTTATGCGTTTAAGTGGCATCGAAGGGGCAAAACCGATATTTTCCTCATATTATGACCATTGCAAAACCTCGTTACTTCATACTTGTTAGACACTTACACATATCTTTATTTCTGGAAAACAGACAAAAAGTAATCTATTTGTTCGAGTTGACATTTACAGCTTATTATAAGAGGCAAATCTATAAATAGGAACGACTATTATTTAATTCGCTTGCAGTAGTGAAACATTCGCAAGAAAGCATAATTCCACCTTGCATTACAAAAGTCATAGGGAGCAAGCTTTAATTCAGTGGAGACATTAGTTCAACACAATATTAACTAGGTCTTAAACGCGATAAATTAGGATTTCATTTAGAAGTTATAATTAAGCGTAGGAATTTAATTTACGTAGAGTGACCACAAGGTTTTGTCACAAGTTGTAACCTATATTCCCTAAGGGAGGCTTCATAAATAAAGTAAAAAACAAGAAATAAAGTTTAACAAACTTTTAATTTAATTAAATATATTTCCTACAGAAAATAACAAAAAGTGGGTACGTTGGTGGTCCGGTGGTCACTTATTCTAAACACTTATTATAAACCGCTTTAGCCGAATCGTCGGATAAAAAACGTCAAGAGTCGCCCTTAATGAGGGAACGCTCTAAATTGTCTTAAAAAATAGTCAAAATACTCAGATGTAGTCAAATGGAAACACGGCCCGATGCCACATCTTAATAATGCATCCACCAAAGCAGAAAAACAAAAACAATTGAATATCTGAGTTGCCTCCCAGTGATGAGATTGCCTCCCGGAGAAATAAAAGTTGCCTCCCGAAAACCAAACACTCCTGGCCACGAAAAAAACCTTGTTGTCGAAAAAAAACTCTTGGTGACGAATGCGTCCCTCAGAAAAAATGTTGCATCCCGCAAAAAAAACTTGTGGTGACGAATGCGTCCCGTAAAAAAAACACGTTGATGGCGTATGCGCCTCGATGAAACAATCCTGGCGATGAATACGCCCCGTAGAAACACTCTTGACTCCCGGTGAAAATAAACTCTTGGTCACAAATGCACCCCGGTGAAAAGATTCTTGCGATGAATGCGCCCCGTAGAAGCAATTCTTATTCCGTATAATACGCCCCGTAGAAAAGCCCCTGGAAAAAACACTAAGGGTTAGTCCCAGTAACAAAAAACTGTTGAAGCTGGTAGGCGCTTCAACAAACATCTTAAAACCTAACATAAACTACACTTCAATCCACAGCTCACTGTTACTACTTTACTACTTAATTAAAAAACAAGTAACCGACCCCGTCCTTCGCTAAAACCTATCCTATCAAA
The DNA here is from genome assembly GCA_958295455.1 of Coleophora deauratella. Lineage (NCBI taxonomy): Eukaryota > Metazoa > Arthropoda > Insecta > Lepidoptera > Coleophoridae > Coleophora > Coleophora deauratella. Next base: position 1,147,941 of record OY282409.1, on the reverse strand, counting down.
AAATAACTAATGGGATAACTTTTATAATAAAACACCTTTCTTACTCAATGACACGAATCAAACAAAGGTTTGTATGATGTGAAAAACATTCACAAATAAAATAACTCGGGGAAAGCAACGCTATACCATGACTAACAATACTAACCTTTAAGGGAATAAATCTAAGTTTCAGAGTGAAAGTTCCACTCGATGTGCTCTGTTCACACAAGGGGGTTACTAAACAATGGTGTTGGTGTATCATGAAGCACCAAAAAAAAAAGAAATTAATGTGAAATATAGGCCTTGGTACCTACTTATTCTAACCTCAAAGTAGCAGTTTTCGGTCAAATTCGAAAAGGTAAATTAGAAAGAATGCTAGAAACGTGTTTATAAATAAGATTCAGTACCTTTTGAGGGGCTGGAAGGTGTCGATAGTTAAGTAACACGCCAAATGTTCTGGTGACGCCACGAGGCCTGTAAATCAAAAATTTATTTAGAATAAAATTCTTCTGAGGAAATCGATAAATGGGTTTGGCCCGAGCCTCTGCTGTCTACTTACCAAAAGGGGAACAGTCGGGAACATGGGAACAATGTCCAAAGTCAACCCGGCCACAGCGTCACCAGCACTTATTCCACGGAGTGCGTTTTTGGTGGCGCAACCGCGCTGTGAAAGCTGACAGTTCTCCAAAGAGAATTAAAAAAAAAACAACGAGGTGACGTTCCTAAACTGGTCGAAAAAAATCAGCATATCAGTTAACCAAAACGATAGCCTATAAGAAACTCCTCGAGTGCGAAAAGAACAGACTCTAAATTAACTTTCCTAACAACAAAATTGTTATGGCTCAGGGTACGAGTCGGTTGAAAAAGCAAAAAATATAAATTTACGAAAAAATCAAAAAAAGGTGTTACAGTTCACCCCCACCTGGGTTAGAATTCACGCAGGGAATTCTACGGCTGCCCTCAGCCGAAAACTCCATCTGTTACGCGAAGAACAAAATTAAACTTACAGCTAAGTTAAAAGAAAACTATTCTACGAGAACAAAATTAATATTCTAAGTGGAGTCAGCCACATAAAAAAAATGTATATCTTTCTTCCAGTAATCGTTCCATGACATAAGAAAACCAGCGTCAGGACAGATGGTAAACGTTCAAACAAAAAAACTCTTCAGTCCGGACGAACAAAAGTAAGTTAGTACCCTAACGGACCAACCAAATTTAACTAAACTAACACACAAGAAATAATAAACTAACCTAACGATGTCGTCATCTTGGCGTCATTGGGACACAGATGGTGTACCAATGCTTGCAAAGCAACTAAGGCCTACGATGTACCGACATCAAGACTCTTAAAATCTTTGACGTGCCACGTGCCAATGTTTTTGCCGTTGTCATCCTCTAGCTCATAGACTAAAGAAGACAGCTTTTTAATAATTTTGCAACGTTGATATTTAGGGGCTAATTTTGCCGAAAAATGTTTAGGAGCCGAACTCAACTTATAAGTTCGTTTCCAAACGTAATCTCCTACATTAAAATCAACGTGACGTCGCCTATTGTTATAGTATTTTACGTTTCGCTCATGAGCTTTCTTCAACTCCAGGTTGACAACCTCAAAAATACCCTTCAAGGAACCAAAACGATTTACGTAATCCTCCTGCGACGAATAAAGCAACACATTGCCGTGTTCGTCAGACGAACTCAAACCGTAAACTCGGCCGTCCACAACAGCCTCGCGACCATGAACCAACAAGAAAGGCGAAAAAGAGGTGGAATCGCTTACCGAAGTGTTAATAGCGAATTGAATCTTGGGTATATTAGCATCCCACGAGCGATGATCCGAGCCGACTAGGGCGGAGATAGCGGTCATAATAGTCCGATTAGTGCGTTCGACAGTATTAACTTGAGGACAATAAACAGGGGTATAGTGAACTTGCGGAACGTTAAATTTAGAAAATAGGGAACGCAGTTCTTGAGAAATGAACTGGGGCCCATTGTCACAAATTATTTTTTGTGGAATCCCATGTACTAAAAAAACATGGTCTTCGACTCTTTGAGCAATGACTTTACTAGTCGCACGCCTTAACGGAAACAGTAGGCAGTATTTTGTGAAACAACAGATGACTACTAAAAGGAACGTGTTTTGAAGCCGAGACAAGGGCAGTGGACCAACTAAATCCATGCTGATGCACTGGAACGGCCGACTACAAACTTTTTGGTTCCCCATCAAGCCTACAGGGGGTTTGTTAGCATGTTTATACGCTTTACAAACTCCGCAGTTCGAGACATAATTTGTTACATCTTTGTACATAGCTGGCCAGTAATAACGTAGGCGAATCCGTTTGTAAGTTTTGTCTATTCCGAAGTGAGCGGCTGTCGGCGAGTCGTGGTTCTCACGGATAACTTCTTCTCGCTTTTCGACAGGAATTACCTCCTTCCAACAAAATTCGTTACTTAAGGCATTCTTTCCTTTCGTATAGCGATATAACTTACCGTTGATTATCTGGAAATTTGGGCAAGACTGTGGTCTCTCCTGACACCTAGACAAGACATTTCGAAACCAGCGATCTCCGGTTGTAATATTAGCGACAATCGCATTAACAGGAACCGACCTGGACAGAGCATCCGGAACAATATTCTCTGAACCTCGGCGATGTTCAATCACAAAATTGTAAGGGGACAGGCGACAGCCCCAACGCTCGAGACGTCCTGTTGGATTTTTGAGATTGAGAAACCACTTTAAACTCGCATGGTCAGTGACGATTTTAAACGGAGTGCTACCCTCAAGGTATGGTTTGTAATGTTCAACCGCGAATACGACTGCCAGAGCCTCCCGCTCAGTCGCAGAATAATTCCGTTCTGCCTGGTTTAATGAGCGACTACAATAAGCGATCGGGTGTTCCTCGCCATCGAAAATTTGTGTTAACATGCCTCCGACACCGACTTCTGACGCATCAGTGTGAACAATAAAAGGCCGTGAGAAATCTGGGCAAGCCAGAACTGGGGAAGTCGTCAAAGCGGTCTTCAAAGCTTGGAAGGAAGACTCAGCATCTATGGACCAATGGAATGGCGGAGCATCCTTCTTGTTTGAAGTCAAAGCATTTAAAGGTGCCGCGATATCGCTGAAGTTACGGATGAATCTTCTGTAGTAGGAGGCTGTGCCTAAGAAACGTTTCAATTCCTTACGACAAGTTGGAATGGGAAAATCAACTATCGCTTGGATTTTACCCGGGTCAGTACGTAAGCCCTCCTCATCAATGACGTATCCCAAATACTTTAACTGCCTGCGAAAGAAACTACTCTTCTCCAAGTTTATAGTTAGACCAGCGGATGCTAGACGGTCACGTACCCTTCCTAGCAATTCTAGGTGCTCTCGAAACGTTGAACTGATGATGATAATATCGTCCAAATAAATGAACACCCGCCCGTCAAATTCGGGTCCAAAGAGTCTATCCATGAGTCGCTGCTGAGTGGCAGGAGCAGAAGTCAAACCGAAGCACATAACCTTAAACTGGAACAAACCCCGACCGGGGACGGTGAACGCAGTTTTCTCCTTAGAAGATTCCTCAAGTGGAATCTGCCAGAAAGCGGATTTTAAGTCAATCGAGGAAAGAAACCGACAGTTTCCTAACTGGTCCAGAATCTGACTAATGTATGGGAGGGGATAAGCATCATGCTTAGACACTTGATTTAATTTCCGGCTGTCTAGACAAAATCTTAACTCACCATTCGCTTTAGGAGCCATAGTTACGGGATTATTCCACGGGCTGTTACTTGCCTCTACCACGTCTAACTCTAACATTTGATCTAGTTGACGATTGAGTTCCTGTAATTTTTGGGGTGACATGGGATAATAACGCTGTTTAATGGGTTCAGCATCTGCTGTATCGATTTTGTGGGTGATCAGATGGGTCCGGCCCAATCCTTTCACGTCAGATGAAATCTCCCTGAAAGACATGTATACCTCGGTTGCTTGCAACTTTTGTTCTTCCGACAAGGACTCGAAGGGGTGTAAACGACTTATTTTTAATACTTCAAAGGCATTTTCATCAAAAGAGTCAAGGTTTTCGGTGTTCAATAAAGCTAAAACCTCAGGTGCAATGTTGAACGCCTTCCAGAAATCAATTCCAAAAAGAAAATCGAAAGGAACACAAGGAATCACGTAGAAATCGATAACCCTAGTCATCCCTCTAGCCGTGACAGGCAAAGACATGTGGCCAAAAACGTTTGATTTAGAGCCATTCGCAGTAATGATTGTTTCCGGCTCCTTAGGAGAAGTCATTTTTATATCATTCAGGAATCGCTCAAAGTTTCTCCCTCCTATAATAGATATTTCTGATCCAGAATCTAACAATCCCTTGCAAGTAACGCCCAATATCTCCACATTCAAATAAGGTCGGTTATCAGTTGAGACATTCAAAGGAAAATGGGTCGCTGTTGACGGCACATCGTAATCATTCGAACTTGGTTTTTCAAAGAAGGTCTTGACGGTTTGGCACCATCTCCTCCAATCCTCTGCATCGAAATTAAGACGACGGCGACCCAGCCCAATTAGTTTTTTGAATCGCCGGAATTGCATTTTAAACAAGTTCTGGCAGTATAACCTTTCTCACCACAACGATAACAAATCAGCTCCGTCACGGGTTCCTTACAATCAGCGACGTTGTGGGTATCGGCACGACAACGGACGCAGTGTTTGTTCTCTGAAATGATGGCACAGGGTTTGTTGGCTCGACAGGGCTGCTTGAACGCAAGGTCTGGAGCAACCACGTTAGAAGAGGAACGAGGGGGTTCCGTAAAACGTTCGGATCTTAGCCGGGCGTGTTCAAGCTTCCGACAAAAATGCTTGAATTCGTCCCAAGAATTAATATTCATCAGAGCCAGTTGAGAAGAATAAAACGGTCTAACATTCCTCATAACGATTTTTAATTTTTGTGCCTCGTTCATCGGAGTCGGCAATCGGCTAAAGTAATTTTGCATAACACTCAAATAAGTTACGATATTCTCTGACTGACCTTGAGTCCTAGTTCGGATTTCATCCAAGAGCTGATCCTCATAATCGAAAGGCAAATATTCGGCAAACAGCTGGGCCTTCACTTCAGTCCAAGATTCTACTTTATGCCTTATCCCTCTATACCAGATCAATGCCTCATCAACAAATAACTCCAACAAAGCCTTCAACAATTCATCATCCAAGATCCCACGAGATGAACACAGCTCCTCCAACCTCTGGACGAATGCTACTACACACGTCTTTCCGTCGAACTTAATGTTAAGCGAATATGCCTTTGATTTACTACATGACACATTAATAATAGGGTTCCCAGTTGACACATTACCTCCTACAGCAGTGGGGTTCGATGAACAATCGTTATTTTCAGCGACCTCTTGACTGCTTTTGAAATTGTCAAATAACCTGTCAACCTTGGTGGACACTTCCATCAATTCTCCCCAAAGCTTGTCCCTTAACTGAGTTTCATGATCCAAAGTTGGGTGAACTCTGCCTAATCGGTGGTACAAGTGATTTCCCAACGCGTGGATACGGTTGATATTTTTTAAGGTCATGGGCCTAGTTGCCAGTAAACCAGTGAGCTCCGTCAGCTTAGTTTGAATAGTGGCCAATTCCTGTGATATGTCACCGGTAAAGTCAACAATTTCATCAGTCGGAATTTGTTTCGCGAGTTCTGTTATCTGTACGCGTAAATCTTCAACTTTATCGGCGGGCTTAGCATCCCTAATCTTAACTTCATAAGTCAATTCTTCCTTCCGGAGGAGGCGAAATTTGATAGGTCTATCTTCCATGTTATTCATTATCACGAAGTCAGATTTAAAAATTACTTATTTCGGATTTCAAACCGGACAACCCACGCTTACAATACTACTAAATACAATTCACAAAGTTTCTTAAGTTTAAAACTATTTTAAATTTATGTATGCTATATTAAGTTGACCACCGCACTAAGGATGAGCGACAGACCACCCAAAGAGCAAAAAAAACCACCAAATGTCCCTGTTCGGGCGCCAAAATGTAACCTATATTCCCTAAGGGAGGCTTCATAAATAAAGTAAAAAACAAGAAATAAAGTTTAACAAACTTTTAATTTAATTAAATATATTTCCTACAGAAAATAACAAAAAGTGGGTACGTTGGTGGTCCGGTGGTCACTTATTCTAAACACTTATTATAAACCGCTTTAGCCGAATCGTCGGATAAAAAACGTCAAGAGTCGCCCTTAATGAGGGAACGCTCTAAATTGTCTTAAAAAATAGTCAAAATACTCAGATGTAGTCAAATGGAAACACGGCCCGATGCCACATCTTAATAATGCATCCACCAAAGCAGAAAAACAAAAACAATTGAATATCTGAGTTGCCTCCCAGTGATGAGATTGCCTCCCGGAGAAATAAAAGTTGCCTCCCGAAAACCAAACACTCCTGGCCACGAAAAAAACCTTGTTGTCGAAAAAAAACTCTTGGTGACGAATGCGTCCCTCAGAAAAAATGTTGCATCCCGCAAAAAAAACTTGTGGTGACGAATGCGTCCCGTAAAAAAAACACGTTGATGGCGTATGCGCCTCGATGAAACAATCCTGGCGATGAATACGCCCCGTAGAAACACTCTTGACTCCCGGTGAAAATAAACTCTTGGTCACAAATGCACCCCGGTGAAAAGATTCTTGCGATGAATGCGCCCCGTAGAAGCAATTCTTATTCCGTATAATACGCCCCGTAGAAAAGCCCCTGGAAAAAACACTAAGGGTTAGTCCCAGTAACAAAAAACTGTTGAAGCTGGTAGGCGCTTCAACAAACATCTTAAAACCTAACATAAACTACACTTCAATCCACAGCTCACTGTTACTACTTTACTACTTAATTAAAAAACAAGTAACCGACCCCGTCCTTCGCTAAAACCTATCCTATCAAAAAATAACTAATGGGATAACTTTTATAATAAAACACCTTTCTTACTCAATGACACGAATCAAACAAAGGTTTGTATGATGTGAAAAACATTCACAAATAAAATAACTCGGGGAAAGCAACGCTATACCATGACTAACAATACTAACCTTTAAGGGAATAAATCTAAGTTTCAGAGTGAAAGTTCCACTCGATGTGCTCTGTTCACACAAGGGGGTTACTAAACAATGGTGTTGGTGTATCATGAAGCACCAAAAAAAAAAGAAATTAATGTGAAATATAGGCCTTGGTACCTACTTATTCTAACCTCAAAGTAGCAGTTTTCGGTCAAATTCGAAAAGGTAAATTAGAAAGAATGCTAGAAACGTGTTTATAAATAAGATTCAGTACCTTTTGAGGGGCTGGAAGGTGTCGATAGTTAAGTAACACGCCAAATGTTCTGGTGACGCCACGAGGCCTGTAAATCAAAAATTTATTTAGAATAAAATTCTTCTGAGGAAATCGATAAATGGGTTTGGCCCGAGCCTCTGCTGTCTACTTACCAAAAGGGGAACAGTCGGGAACATGGGAACAATGTCCAAAGTCAACCCGGCCACAGCGTCACCAGCACTTATTCCACGGAGTGCGTTTTTGGTGGCGCAACCGCGCTGTGAAAGCTGACAGTTCTCCAAAGAGAATTAAAAAAAAAACAACGAGGTGACGTTCCTAAACTGGTCGAAAAAAATCAGCATATCAGTTAACCAAAACGATAGCCTATAAGAAACTCCTCGAGTGCGAAAAGAACAGACTCTAAATTAACTTTCCTAACAACAAAATTGTTATGGCTCAGGGTACGAGTCGGTTGAAAAAGCAAAAAATATAAATTTACGAAAAAATCAAAAAAAGGTGTTACAAAGTCAGGAATCTTTCTTTTACAGTATTTTTACTGTCTGACACTACGTCTTCTTAGTATATGAGCGAGTACCTACACGAGTTCCATTGAGTTGTAACTTAACTTCATATTAAGTAAACATAAAAATAATTAAAAGTGTATAAAACTTGAAAATGAGAATATAAGTTACCTTTTAATTCGTTTCTCATATGTAATTAATCTTTTAATATTTTTTATCTAAGCACCTCAACATTTTAATGCTAGAACTTTTGAACTACTGGCAAAATTACTAAACTCAAAATATAGTATCAATAAAATATATTGTACCTCCTTTTTGCTACATCATTATTGTTCAGAAAACCGCGCGGAACAACCCTGAAAGAAACAAAACAAGCACTCAATCAGTTTGTCAGCTTAGTTGTAAATGAAACTAATTTATAGACGCACTGAAAATCCTAGCGGTTTGAACAAGGGCTCTCTGTGATATTATTTTTAGTTCACTATTAAATGCTAATTGTGTTAAGGACTATCAAAATGGCGCCTCTGAATGTTGTCGGAATTAATTATACACCATTTAATTTAATGCACAAGAAAACGCAGATGTCATAGATTAACAAGTACGTCTTTCGTGTCCATAACCTAGTGCATGTCTGAAACGATGTCTTTATCTAATTACAGGCCTAAGTATAGATTTCTGGGTAATTTACAAATCATGTCTGTATTTGCACTGTGCGTAAAGGTTTGAATAAGATAATGGCTCAACATATGAATCACATACAGGTTACTAACGAAATCAAACAACAGATAAGTTCCCTAGCCATGGAAGCATTATACTTACTGTACCTACTTAGAAAAAAATACAAACGTACCTTGCAAATATACCTATTATATAAATATTTATCATAACGACTGTTGACAAGATCCCTCGGATTTTCTACGTGTGTTCGCATTAAGTACATGCATATCTCACGACACTTAAAAAGTACATAAAAAATATAACCCAATTACATTTTGATACATCTTAAAAGTATTTTGAACTCATCTTGGCAATTATCCGAAAATCGCATCGCAACTCTCGTAAAACAAACAAAGTTTAAACAATACAACGAAAAACAATAAAGTTTGGTATCCTCATTAACTGTCGCGCTGACGGGGTGATTATTTTAATAAAGCCAAGGGCTGACCGCAATAAACACATTTTGGAGAGCTGTACGTCAACTCCTACGCAGGCGTTTTTCGATTTTGGAAAACGATTAATTTCTCTGAAATCTTGTACTGTTTTATTCATGACGTGACGTCAACGTGTTTCGGCATTCAAATTTTTTGTTTGGTATTGTTAGTATTACTACGTACCTAAATTTTTGTAAGTTATTTTCAGCGAAAGCGATTTTTTTTTTGCCTGGCACCTGAAGAAAATTAAAACTCTGATCAGTGACAAATTTTAAATCTTATGCAGTAATCAAGTACCTATGAATTCCAATCATCCCAATTCATTGCTCACTATTTTTATCAATCTTATGTTTTGAACGCATGTCTATCGATTAAGTTGGCAGTACCAAAAATATGGCGCGCAACGGACTACTAACCATTTTACTTTCCATTCGCAGCTGTAAACAGTTTTATAGGAAATTAAGTGCATCCTGACATATTATTCCGTTGAATTAATTAGTCGCGTTTCCTTAGCGAAAGCGGGGTATATATCACCGACATGTCACACAAGATGGGTTGTTCAGGCTGTCAGTTTGGATACGATTTGTGCGCGGCCATTTTGAATCTTTGCTCCCTGTCTTGCATAATTAGTAAGGATTAATGTCAGGCTATGAGTGACTCGGTATTGTCGGTTAAATTAGTGCTGATTCCAGGGAAATGACCATAATCTTTCTCTACCTACTTTTCAACTTTATGCCAGGATAGCGAATGCAAATAACAACGAAGTTTAGAGCGAACTTGCATCGTAACTTTTGTGTAAAATAAGAGCAGTAACTATTTGAAGAATTATTACACAAAGTTTTATTACATTTGCTACTCATGACTCCAAATTCGTAAACGTAATTTTTCGTTTTAATTTTCACGTAACAGACGCAAACTCCAAATCGAACACCTTGCGTGCTAGACAGCAATCAATCTTTTATAATCAATAAACCAAGCATGCACAAATCAATGCACTAATAGCTACAGTTGCTACTGTTTAAGCGAAAAAGGAAACAAAATGCTGAATCACCGTAAAATAAGTCCCACGTCACCGCGGATATACAAACTTTTTTGTTTCAAAACGAACAGAAAAAATGAATTCCCAATGCCAAAATAAAGCGGCCCGTAGACGATTGGATAGAACGTAACTACGTTACACGTCGTAGTCGGCGGGAATTTGGTTATTTCATTAAAAAACTTTGCGATGCTATCGTTAAAAGTTACGGATAAGCTCCCACGGGCCGATACCGGGGGAACGGTGAAGTGCCGGCTGCGTTATGCACGTAAATACGGAGTAAGATATTAAAAGAATATAAACTGTTAAAGGAGAGAATCATTTTCCTATAGAATAAGTTAATTCTTATAAAATATATGTAAGAGAACGAAACAACCATATTCCTGATATACATACTTTAATCGAATATGATTGTAGCGCAGAATTGTTTTTTTGCTATAGGCACATCTACATTTTTTTTTTCTTTCCTTCGTCATAGAATAGAGGCGGTTGCCAAATAAAACCCCATCACTAAAAACGTCAGCTTGGGAGTACACTGCGGCGCTCGCAAAATTGATTATCGAATCGAGTTACAAAACTACGAGCACGCTGTACCGTCCTGACGGGTACCTCTTAACATTTTAGCTTTGGGAAGTGAAAACTTGTCATAGACAACGGAACGCTGCTGGTTGAACAAAGAGACTGACCATTTTGTATCAAATGTGTGGATTTATTGTAAGTGGAGATGACTGGCCACATATTTTGTGAGTCAAATCTTTTTTTCTTCTCTTCACAAATTGTAAAAGGTCATTATCAGATCAATAGCTCTCGTCTAGTCCATTCTACGAAAGTAATTTATACATAGAATTCCATCACGCTTCGCTTGCCCTGAGGCGAATAAAAATTGATGCCATTATGAATTACTATAGAAAGTAGGCAACATTAAAAAGCATTTACCTACAAATTGTTCTCACAACAACGTAATAATCTCAGATGACATCTCGCCAAATGTTGTTGTGTATCTTATATTTTAAATTTGCATCGTTAAATATTTTTTTGTGGGTCGTCCTTTATTAAGATGTTTTCTCAATAGTCGTTTTAATTACCACCCTTGTATAACACCAATTTTAAAAATTGGCCATTAAGTTGATGGGAAGTCTTATTTCATAAAAAATATTTGCAAAAATACTGCTAGGTACTGTTTTCTTCTTCTTCAAATTTAAAAGCAGGGCTCTTGTCTGGGGAGCAATCGCCATTCAGCACGGTCTTGTGCTAATTCCTTAAACTCCTGGTAAGACACGACATCAACTTTTTCTTTTATTTGGTCCATGTATGTTCGCCTCGGTCTTCCGCGTCCTCTCTTCCCTTCTAGGTACTGTCGTGGTCTTAATAATCTTATGATTGTTGTCTGTCAATATAATTTCCTAACGTTGATTGTCGGTTTTACCAAACCTTCTAACTAACCCCACTCGTATGTTTGTGAGCACTTGAGAAATATGGGAAATATATCTCATTTCTGTCTATGTAACTCTCGCAGCGTCGCGTCGTCTCTGCATCAACTGTGGTCGGTGCCCCCTTGGCCGCCAGCAGATTGCTATCTGGCACGCGAACCCGATCGCCGCCCTACGCACGCGACGTCGAACCCGACACAAAAGAATTTTCCCGCCAACAACAATTTGGACAGCCGTAAAAATCGAACACGAACGTGAACGTGTCTTTGTATTTCAAATAAAGAAACGAGCAAGGAGTTTTATATATCTAGTTTTATGGCAACTAATAGATTCGTGATTGGTTTTTTTTTACGGCGCTGGCTATTCATTAAAAGTTATGTTAATACAATAGTTTTGAGTTACATAGGTGTTAGATGGATTTGTAATTTTTTTATTGCAGTAGTTAGCACCTAATTTTAAGTCGCAGTGCCAATTCATGCAGCTATTTATTTTGCATGTAATTAACAATTCAAATGCGGGCATTTTTTCCGCGCGGCGCAACACTTTCAAGTGGCTCTGACGTCCGCCACGGTCGGCAGCTGAAATGCAAATGACCATCGATCTGGCCAGTGACGTGTTTCTAGCACTTCTCGCCCCTTTCTTTTGCAACTACCCGACACTTTGATTTACAATCAGAATTCCCCCCCGTTCAATAGGTATACCGTGTATTACGTGGTAATTTTTAACTATGTCACAGTGACACGATAATTTAGGGCACCACCCCCTTACTTTCCAAAGGTTTGAATATTCATATGGCAATAGCAATCAATAACGCTCACAAAGAAATCGTTTTCGCGTGCACGCACGCGATATTATATCGCATAAACAAATAATTTTTCTTTTTTTTATTTTTATTTTTAAATTGTCGCTCGATTTTATATAGAACTCCCTTAGGGCTTCAAAGCAATGTCCGATAAGTTTTGAAATTTTCCGTGACTATACGGCATTAATTGAGAATTTCTTTATTAAATCAGTCAAAAATGCACATCGTAACTGAGGCTATAAAAGTGATCATATCGCCCCGTGTTTTATAGGTCAAGCGATAAGAAAAGAAACGAAACTTGCCCAGTAAACTTTCGTAAAAACAATCAGGTTATGTATTGTACTGTACTGAATAATAGAATGGTCATTGGAGAGATATAAGAAAAGTTTCTAAAATATAACCGTTCTCACGCATAATTCTTATAATAAGGTACCAATTTCTCAAAAGGCAAGCCACAAAATACAAAATGACACACGTAGAGTTGCGCCATTTCGCATGTGTACCCATCGCAAAAAAGTATTAAACCTCCTTGGTCAATGGCCACATGGATAACCTCACTTTTGTAAATTTTCTAATCACGTACACGTAATTGCGGCCTATTCGTCCAAGGAATAATAAATTATTCACTTAACAATGTCTCCAAAGATCAAAGGCAATAGACGTGTGTTGTTTATCACTGGCGTAATGCGAACGGTGAATTTGTGATCAACTTAATTTGATATAGGTAACAACTAGCCAGTTAAGTAGGGTGACTATAAAACTTATATTTCTAGGAAGTTGTCATACTTATTGGAAATCGATAAATCGTGCAAGCGTAAAAAAAACAATTTTGTAGATGGTTCTAATAAGCATGTTTTTAGGTTTCTAAATTAGATCACCAAACAAATAAATAGGATAGCATTTCAATGTAGGTACGTTAGTTACACTTTTTTATTGTGTAAGTAACACAAAGCTAGGGCGACGACGCCGCGCCGCGTCGTAGACAATATTTTGCAGTATAATTAATAGATGATTAGAAACTGTTTCGTAAGCTTTATAAAACTTGTTTGTTAATTTGTTTATGAGTATGACGAAAACAAATGCTTATGGAAATGGTGTACAAACTACCATTCATTTTTTTTTATTAGATTAAACGATACATAAAATTATTATATTTTTACCAAAATTATGAAATCAACACACGTATATAGAGTTATTGTTTATTGTCTAACGTTATGGGTTGAAACTTAAGACATTATGACCATAGATAAGATCTTCTGAAGACCGTGTCGGTCACATTTATATATTTTTTGTTTTTATATTTGGGTCACGTTTGCTTAGTCATGAGTGCTTAAAGATGTGAATGGTGCGATTTCGAAATATAAAATATAAAGTAATCCATACAAGGACATGATAATGCTGTTCATTTTGCATACTATATCCGCGCGTGAGAAAAAAAATCGGTTGCATTCAAGAAGATCTACTGTGAATTTAAATTTAAAATGTAGAGAAAGCTAAAAACTTACTTATGTCAACATCGCAGGCTTAGTGAATGCCTAAATAGATATAGCAACACAATAAAACAAATCTTTTACATGATCGTGTTTGCCAAAGGTTAAAGTTATTTCAGATGTTTACATCCTGAATAAAATTAATTTTACGCAGTAATAAAATCTCAAAAAAGGTACATAAAAGTGAAATGCACCGCATTACACGAATAATTACCGATCCATTTAGAGTTAAGATCACTCAAATCCACAACACCTAAAATAAACGCATCTTTTTAATTGAGTGGAACATAATTAGTGACGGTTTTTTATTAACTTTAAAGTTAAATGTTCAAAATACATTAAATAATGGATACCTAAATAATGGATAACCTACCCCCGTGAAACAAAAGTGCGAATCATTTCTTAAAAAAATCGATGTCAGCTTTCGTTGAGCAAATTCTAACTGACAATCTCATTTTTAACCGACTTCAAAAAAAGGAGGAGGTTCTCAATTCGTCGGAATCTTTTTTTTTATGTTTGTTCACCGATTACTCGAAGACGCCTGAACCGATTTGGGAAATTATTTTTTTGTTTAAAAGGGTATACTTCACAGGTGGTCCCATATAAATATTATCGTAATCGATTCAGCTGTTTTTGAGAAAATCAACAAAAACATAGCAAAATTGGAGTTGTTGCGATTGAAGTCGGTTGTTTTTAACTATTCAGCGTGGTCAATTATTTGTTGTTACAACTATCATCGAATAATATACAACGCCTGAACACGTTATAAAACCGACTTCACTCGTAAAAACTACAATTTTGCTATGTTTTTTTTGTTTTTTTTCAAAAAGCGCTAAGTCAATTTTGATAAAATTTATACAAGACCACCTCTGAAGTATTACCTACCGAACAAAAAAAGGTTCATCAAAATCGATCCATAATTGGCGGAGTAATCACGTAACATATTGAGAACCTCCTCGTTTTTTGAAGTCTATTAAAAAAGATGTTTCACTATAAGTCAAGTGAAGCTAAGATGAAAACCTTAACTATTTGCTAATATAACGTCATCTGTTATCGCTATCATACTAATCAGATAAATTGTTTTACAGCATGTTATAGGTTTATCAAACGTCCTTGAAGCAAAACGATTTAATCGTTGGAATTTCCTTGACGCTATAATATCATGTCGTTCGGAAATATTATCTCGGATATTTTAATATACTTTCTATGTTGTTCATGTAGGCTATAAAAATTAAGCTGCAATGACTCGCTTAGAACAAGTTTAACTCCCTATAAATTCTAAGCGCATTTCAACAAATGCCTAAAAGTAATTACGCGTCTTAATTAGACTAATGCTGTTCATATATCAGTTCGTAAATAGTATCATTTCATTGTGGTACCAGAGACAATATGCTGACAGGATGAATGACCACAATATGGCGGTCGGTTTTCGCGCGTAAATTCTCTTGTTTATGGATGGTGCGCACGCTGTTTTAGGATTATACTGACTTAGCCGATGAGTGGCCATTCCCATTCAGCGATTATCTTAGACACTATTACTGTGTCGCGGAGTTTAAATGACCCGCCTAATTTCAATTGTACCAAATATAACTTCTGTATTTATTACTTGGCAAGAGTCTGGGGTTACTATAATATGAATCGTCGTTACATGCGCGTGTGTGCAACACACTTTAGCAGCAATTAAAATTGCATTTGTTGAAGATCATAATGCTTGTGATTTAAGAGCACAAACAGTAAGAGTAGGTGTTCTTTCTTTTGCAGTTGGAACGAAAGATGGGACCATCGGTCCAGGGTTTGGAAGACCTGATGGGGAGGGCGATGAGCGACTGCAGCACATCCTCAGCGAGGCTTCCCACCTGATGAAGACTCCTTCAGGGCAGGTCAACAACGATGACTCTAGAAGCAACGACGACTCCAACTCACCTCGTACGCAATGCACGTCTCCTTTCTCAAAGGTAAGTATCTATCGAAAAAAAAAACAACTTTATACCTTATAATTACGTCTTATATTTGTCTTATACATAATTTGGACAGCCTGGTACTAATATTTAACATATCCTCTTTCTAGGATTCAAGTCAAAACAGAAGATTAAAGAAGTACGAGAACGATGACATTCCCCAGGAGAAGGTGGTGCGCATTTACCAGGAGGAGCTCGCCAAGATCATGACCAGGCGGGTGGAGGACATGCGGCACAATCGCGATGGATTTCCTGGGTAAGTTTTTTATTATAAGTACATAATATAATCAAATCTAATGTAATCTATCAAATCCGTCGCAATTCAGCGTGGTAACGCTGCTACTGTGATGGGCACTTTTGTTCCGGGTACGTTTCGGGGCGGCATTTTCGACTAATCAGTTTTTAATTGTGTATTTTTTTTTCTTATATTCTATTATGTATTTGTGTGTGTTATGGTTTATTCATGGTTTTTGTGGAATAAATATTATCAAATATTAAAACATCAAATCGAATCTATAAAGAATATTCCTCACTGTAAATACTAATTATAATACATACATCTAAGGCTGAATGGATTTAAGTGTAAAATTTAATAAGTTAAATATAAAATAATAATTTAAACGAGAACAGCAAACTAGAACTAACGTGTAGAATGTTTCCTCCTTTTTTCAGTGGCGGCATGCCTCCGCATATAGAGCGACCACCAGAAGACATCCGTATGGCGATCGAGGCCTACCACAGGGAGCTTGCCAAAATCCAGCCTGGAGGCAACATCCCCAACCTCCACAACTTGCCTGGGATGCCGCCTTTCCCCAACCTCCTCGCGCTGCAACAGCAGGCTATGCAGCAGGCTCAGAACCAGCATATAAATGGTTCAGGGGCGGTCCAAGACCTCTCCCTACCCAAAGAGAAAAACGCCAAAATGAACGGAATGACTGATAGTGATAAGGATAGACCAATGGATGCTGAAGAGGCTATTAGACACGCTGGCAGTGCTTTCTCGCTCGTAAGACCGAAACTGGAACCCGGGCAGCAATCGACTGGATCTTCAGCGTCCAGTCCTTTAGGAAACGCAATTCTTCCTCCAGCGATAACTCCCAGCGAAGACTTTAGTAGTTCAGCCACAGCGAGTCCGCTGCAGAGGATGGCATCAATCACAAACAGTCTTATCTCTCAACCATCGAACCCGCCACACCATACACCGCAGCAGCGGTCTATGAAAGCAGTACTTCCACCCATCACACAACAGCAATTTGATCTCTTTAACAATTTAAACACTGAGGATATTGTCAGACGAGTGAAAGAGGCTCTGAGCCAGTACTCGATAAGCCAACGTCTCTTCGGTGAATCTGTCCTGGGCCTGTCGCAAGGATCCGTGAGCGATTTACTAGCGAGGCCGAAGCCTTGGCATATGCTGACGCAGAAGGGAAGGGAGCCGTTTATAAGGATGAAGATGTTCCTGGAAGACGACAACGCAGTCCATAAGCTTGTTGCATCACAGTATAAAATTGCGCCGGAAAAGCTTATGAGGACTGGAAACTACAGCGGAGCACGTAAGTTGTTTTCAAACATAATAAAATAAATTTCTAAAGTAAAAGTATATTTAACTAAAAATACAGTTTGTTTGAAAATATTTATAAGCATTTATATTAACCTTAAAACGATGATATTTAGGGTGCGTTGTAAGATTTAAAAACACATGGTTATTATTTGTGATTTACCGGAAACCTCTTTAGTGATAATTTAATTCAACTCATGAAACTGACAACCTTTTGTTTTACAATGATTAAAACTGCTTAAGAAGTAAAATTACATCACAAACAGAAAAAATGCTTCTTGTGATTGCGCTTACAATACATACTAAACTTTCATTTCTTTCTTTACAGCATGTCCGCCGAACATGAACAAGCCGATGCCACCAACCCAGAAGATGCTCTCCGACGCCACATCGCTTCTCTCTAAGATGCAACAGGAACAGCTCCTGGGCCCGGGCCACCTCGCGCACTTGGGGCAGCCGACGCCTTTGCTGCTGACACCCCCCGGCTTTCCTCCACATCATGCGGTTCAACTGCCTCCTCAGCACCACGACAACAACAACAAAGAGCGAAAGCCCCCACCCCCTACTCCCCCTCACCACCCCCCACCAATTATGCGGAGTCTCCACCAACACATTTCGCCAAGCGTTTACGAAATGGCTGCTCTAACACAGGACCTCGACACTCAGACTATCACAACCAAAATTAAGGAAGCCCTACTGGCCAACAACATTGGCCAGAAAATCTTCGGTGAAGCTGTGTTGGGTTTATCACAGGGATCTGTAAGCGAGTTGCTTTCGAAACCGAAGCCATGGCACATGCTTAGCATTAAAGGCCGTGAACCGTTTATTAGAATGCAATTGTGGCTCAGCGATGCTCATAATATTGACCGTCTCCAAGCACTGAAAAACGAAAGGCGAGAAGCAAACAAACGACGCAGGTCGAGTGGCCCCGGACAGGACAACTCCTCTGACACATCATCAAATGACACGTCAGAGTTCTACCACTCAAGCTCTCCGGGACCGACATCGGGAGTCCCGTCAGCGAAGAAACAGCGAGTATTATTCTCTGAGGAGCAGAAAGAGGCTTTACGATTAGCGTTTGCCCTGGACCCCTATCCAAATATGCCAACTATAGAATTCTTAGCAGCCGAACTCGGTCTTTCAACAAGAACGATCACAAATTGGTTCCACAACCACAGGATGCGGCTAAAACAGCAGGCACCGCACGGGCTTCCAGCTGAACCGCCAGCGAGAGACCAATCCTCGGCGCCCTTCGACCCAGTTCAATTCCGACTTCTCCTTAATCAGAGACTTTTGGAACTGCAGAAAGAGAGGATGGGTCTCGGTGGAGTACCATTGCCGTATCCACCATACTTCGCCGCGAACTCTAACTTAGCCGCTCTGATCGGACGCGGATTGATTCCTCCCGAAGAACAAGTAAAAGAACAGAACAGTGGCCTAGACCTGTCGATGCCGCTCAAACGAGAACCCGACGGAGACGACTTCGAGGATGACGACGTCGAAAGCAACCTCGGATCCGAGGACTCGCTAGACGACGGGGAGTTAAAGACTGAACCGAAGGCTGCGTCCACACCGGCCGGCGGGAGATCAAACAGGCGAAAGCCAGCGGCGCCGCAGTGGGTCAACCCCGACTGGCAAGCCGAGAAGCCGCGAAATCCAGATGAAGTGATAATCAATGGAGTTTGCGTCATGAGGAGCGACGACTTCCGCCGGGAGTCGGAGGAGACGGTGCTGGTGGAGCCGTCGCCGGTGCCGCGCGAGGGCTCGCCCGCCGCCTCGCCCGCCGCGCCGTCGCCGCCCGCGCTGCCCTCGCGCTCGCCCACGCCGCGCGCCACGCCCGATGACAAGTCCTCGGAGGTTATCTCAGAGGATAAAATCAAATCCGAGGCTGACGACGACCGATGGGAATATTAGACTTAGTGTCGTGTGACAGAACTCTTGCCGAGTGTCTTAGCGGTTGAAACGGGTACGAAAGTGTTGTAGCGATGGCTAGTATATCATATCACGGTTGGACGTTTATTTATTGTTAGCTAAGTGCGCACGAACCGGACAGCCGGTGTGACGTTCAGTGGAAATATTTTATATTATTATCTTTAAAAGTTTGTTAAATTCGATTGTAAGGCCAAAGACTGTAAATAGATCCCCCCTTTAGCTTGTTTTCGTGATATGCCAGGCATAGCCCCCAGCGGGGCGGGAAAACTCTCGATACAAAAATGATGCATTTTGCTTTAATTTTTTTTATTGTAATTATAGGAACGATACCGTGATCCGGTACAAATATCTGATTAAATCTAAGTTACGGCTCATTTCGCTCGATTTGTGTAAATAAATATACCAAATATTGTATCGAATATCGCTCGAGAGCCACGATCCTGTAAATATAAATTAATTATAGTTTAGAAAAGCATAATTATTATCATATTGTGTAAGATAATTCGTTGCCGATAAATAGGGTTAGGGAACATCATTTTAATTGTTAAAAAAGATTTTAAAGTGCAATCAGATGTAAATTTAAGGTATGGTATATACGACGCCCAGTTGAAAAGTATTATTATGTTTATATGGACCGGCGAGGTTTAAAATATTAATTGGGTTATATAAGTTTTGCAATTTAAATTATGAATTTTTATTTTATACTATTGTATGTTTTCTATGATTAATATTATTTTATACATGGGACCGCTCAAGAATTTTTAAACTACTTATTTCAAACTTTTTGACTAGTTCGAAATATTTCTACATGATACAAAAATATTTGTTTTCTTAATTTAGAAAACGTACAAAAAACACAAATCTATAAATAAGCAAATAATGTATTGCTTGTGGTTATAGTTTTTATTTTATTTAGCAATAAATTTGCTTTGAATATAATTTCCGTTTTTTGTTTTATTTTTATTTTCCTCGTTTCCTTTTTAATAATTTAATCTTTATTAGGGAATAGAATAAAATAAATGTACATTAAAAGGAACCGTACTCCTTGCATTATAATTGTAAATAATTTGTGATTCAGTTTTAATGTAAATAAATAGAGGAAAGAAATGCCACATTTTAGGTAGTGTAAAGTGAAACAGTCATAGTTAAAATAGACAAATAGAAAGACACCCTAGCAATTTCGTAAAAGGGTAAAATTCATATAATCAAAAATTAATGTCATAACTACTTGTAATCGGAAAAAAACTTGTCGGCATAATATTAAAAAAATCTTGATAGTTTTAGGTACATATTTTGAAATTCAATCTAACGAGAACAGTTTAAACTTTTTATGGTTCTTTGAATTGAAACAAAACCAATTTTGAATTAAACTTCCGATTTAGAAATACCAACTTCATACATATCGATGTTATATATAAATCAGTAAGTTAGACGTAAGTGAATAGCGTATAAAATATATATATTAGTCAATATTATAAATAATTATTTAGGCTGTGTAACAGTTTCCTGAGTTTCTTTTTTTATAAACTTTATAGTTTTATAATTATTAATTACTGAAATGAAACAAATTAACAAACTAGCTTGGCACTTGAAAGAAAAATAGGTACCTATATTTTATTGCTTTGCTTTGACACATAACATAATAACAATTATTTAAAAAGTGCGAAAGCTACGCGCAAGTTGAGTTGTTAACTGGCTCTATATTACCACAGTTTACCAACCAAAATAAAACAGAAAAGTAAGTAAATTATTTGAAACGAGAAACTTATTAAAAATATATTTGCGTTGGAAATCACAACTTGGAATTATTTTTGGTTCACTCCATTTCTATTTTTAAATAAAATAATTATAAAAAAATACATCTGCAATATGTATTAATATTATAATAATAGACGCCATCTTGTTATCACACATCTCATTATTCATTGTTATGTTGATGTTGTAGCAAAATGTCTTGTAAATACGTACTTCCATAGACTCATAGACTCGTTATTCTCCATTATTATTGTAACGAATAGTATTAAAGATCATAGCGGTAATTATTATTGTTCATATCATAATTATTAATTAATATTACCTAATAACAGTAAACGACGCTGAAACCATTGTCTTCTCTCTGAACAATTTCTAAAGTTATTAAATTAAAAATAAAGAAATTGCTAATCAATGTTTGTTTTATTTTTTGCGCAATCAACCATATATTAAATTCTAGTCGTAATGGTCACCCTTCTTTAATCTTTTTATTACAACGAGTAATGCCATCTACTATGGAGTAGCATTACTAAAAATTTATGAATATTATACATACTATTACTTTAATTAATAGATACTTTATCAAAGCTACCCGTCTCCAAAAGACGTAGATTTAAAGTTTAGTTCCAAAACTAACAAGCCTACCAACACACATTCAATTAAATCCTTCTTTGGTACTCACCAAAATAATGGGAATTTATTCCTAATTAAAGTAAAAATAATGTATTTAATATCAGAATTTAATATATTACTATATTTTTGAAGAGCAACAGCCAAGACAAGAACTACATTATCGAACTAGGTAATTAAGTACAATAACAAATCCTAAGTATTCAGTAGCATTAGTCCACTTCTTCAATGAGAGGACCGCTGCCCCCGCTGCCGCCACGCGCACCTCCAGTAGCGCCTACGCCCGCTCCGTGAAGTTTCTTCATCAGTGGAGTGCATACAGCTGTCACCTCCTTGAGCTTATCTTCATACTCGTCTTTCTCGGCCAAGGAGTTCCCTTCCAGCCAACGTAAAGTCTCCTCGCATTTACGACGCCCATTCGAACATTCAGACTCAGTCAACTTCTTCCCGGCTTCATCAAGAGCTTGCTTCACACCAAAAACGTACGATTCTAGCTTATTGCGAGAAGCAACACGGTCTTTTTGCATCTCATCTTCTTCTTTATATCGCTCAGCATCGGCCAGCATCCTCTCGATATCAGCTTTAGACAGTCTGCCTTTATCGTTCTTTATGACGATATTCTTGCTTTTGCCAGTGCTGTTTTCCTTGGCTGAGACGTTGAGGATACCATTAGCATCAATGTCAAAAGTTACGTCAATTTGTGGGATTCCACGAGGTGCCGGTGGTATACCTGTCAGGTCGAAGTTACCAAGGAGGTTGTTGTCTTTGGTCATAGCCCGCTCTCCTTCGTAAACTTGGATTGTGACAGCTGGCTGGTTGTCGCTGTAAGTGGTGAAGGTTTGGGAGTGTTGGCAGGGAATCTTCGCATTGCGTTCAACGATTTTGGTCATGACTCCACCAGCAGTTTCTATACCTAGTGATAATGGGATCACATCAACTAGAAGAACGGACTGTATTTTGGAATCACGCGAACCGCTTAAAATGGCAGCCTGGACTGCAGCACCGTACGCGACAGCCTCGTCAGGGTTAATCGACAAGTTTAGCTTCTTGCCATTGAAAAAGTTTTGAAGTAAGCTTTGTATTTTGGGAATTCGAGTTGATCCTCCAACCAGCACTATGTCGTGAATGGTTGATTTATCCATCTTGGCATCTTTAAGCGCCTTTTCTACAGGATCTAGTGTTACACGGAACAGGTCAGCATTCAGCTCCTCGAAGCGAGCTCGGGACACACGACTAAAGAAGTCGATCCCTTCGTATAGAGCATCTATTTCGATACTAGCTTCAGTGCTCGACGACAGAGTTCTCTTAGCTCGCTCAGCAGCAGTTCGCAAACGTCTCAATGACTTGGGGTTGTTCCGGAGGTCTTTCTTATGCTTCCTCTTAAACTCATCAGCTAAGAAGTTCACGAGTCTGCTGTCGAAGTCTTCTCCGCCAAGATGGGTATCTCCAGCTGTCGCTTTGACTTCGAAAAGAGAACCTTCGTCTATAGTTAGGATAGAAACGTCAAAAGTACCGCCTCCAAGATCAAAGATTAAGACATTACGCTCCCCTTTCAAGTTTTTGTCCAGTCCATAAGCCAGCGCTGCAGCAGTAGGCTCGTTTATTATTCGAAGGACATTCAACCCGGCGATCGCACCAGCATCCTTAGTCGCTTGTCTTTGAGAATCATTGAAGTACGCAGGGACTGTGATCACGGCATCTGTAACGTTGCTTCCTAGATACGCTTCGGCTATATCCTTCATTTTGCTTAGAACCATGCTACTTATTTCTTCGGGAGCGAAGCGTTTGGTTTTTCCCTTGTATTCTACTTGTATTTTCGGCTTGCCAGATTCGTTGACCACTTTAAACGGCCAGTGCTTGAGGTCTTGTTGGATTTTTGGATCGTCATACTTCCGCCCGATTAGACGTTTAGCGTCAAAGATGGTGTTGTTAGGGTTGAGCGCTACCTGGTTCTTAGCGGCGTCTCCTATAAGCCTCTCTGTGTCGGTGAAGGCTATGTAAGATGGAGTGGTGCGGTTACCTTGTTCGTTGGCAATGATATCCACACTCCCGTGCTGCCAAACGCCGACGCAGGAGTACGTTGTCCCAAGATCGATACCAACGGCAGGCATGTTCAATAAATTTTATCGCTTTGTAAATTTTTATTGCGTTTTAAAAGCTTGGTTTGAAGGTTTTCCTAAAATAAAATCAAAAATTGACAAGTGTATTTCTTTCTCCTCTGGATTTCAAATTAATTTGAAAGAGTTTTAATATAAATTCAACAAGTTTTTTATCACGTTATCAACATTACTAAAAATTAATAAAAAGTATGTAATACTGGTAGGTTATTTACCTAATGTCTTGTATGTAAAGATTTTTAATGAAGTGCTTCAATAAGGCTTGTAGGCTTCAATGGTTAAAATCAATGTCACATGATACCGTGCGATACAAAAATTTTTATATATAAGTTTATCCTATGGGTTTAAGCATAATTATGACTAATATTTCTGTGGATTTACTACAATATTTAAATTCTAGCATGTTAAAGAGCTTGCAATATTAGCTTTTCCACCCAGAGGCGTAGCTAGGTACCCAAGGGCCCTGGTGTAAAAAAAATGGGGCCTTATCCAAACAGATTAGATTTTATCAAGTAAAAATATAGGGTGACTTTAAATTAGTTCTTGATACGAAAGGCTATACCAAAGAAATTTTATATCGTCGCTCCGCTCCTCTATAGAACGCTAATACGTCAGTTTCAATCAGAGATGAAGTAGATTGTTTTAATGTTGTTGCCTAAATAATACGTGTTTATTTTGCCGATAAGTGGTTCTTCACCGTCGGGGTCACCAATTTGCCGATATGTGTGTTGCCGATTTGGTGGTAAAGTTGAGTTGCCAGAGTTGTGAGGTAGATGAAGGTGGTTGCAGCTAGGTTATCATCTCGACGCCTGGTGGCGGAGCGGAGGACAGGATGTAGTGATTACTCCATGATTGCTATTCAGGTACTGCTCGGATACTGCACATTTATTGGTATAAAGTAAGAGTATTTATACAGATTATAACTGACGTCACACATATTAGTATGCTCTTTGCAAGCACGTTCGGAGATGTGATAATATGCAGATTTGTGGAATTTGCAAGGTCGCTACATTTATTATCTAAATAGAACTTTGTTAAGTGCTTATCGTTTAAACGCCCATCTTTAATATATACACCCGTTGTTAAAGATTATTGAACGCACCCTATTCTCTATGACTTAGCTGTCAATAAAGTTATCTGTGATCTATGGTCAAGGCTTTTTGGCGGGAACTCGTAGCAATAGTTTGTCAGTTTTCTTTTATTATCCAAAAAAATAGATATCGTGGTTTTTAATGCATAATATTGATAGTGTATTATTCAATAAAGTGCCATTTAAGTGTCTAATATGTAGGATAATGAAATAAAAGTGTGTAGACTGTGTTTCGAGTTCTCTCAAGAAGTCCATGTAATCTTCATCAAAAATGCTATCATTTTGTTGAAGAATAGAAAAAGACGACAGACAATTTTTATACACTTTTTTGACCCAGAATACTTTATTTTTAGAAGAAAAATATTTAGAGAAGAGCAAACTACGTAAGAATAGGCTGTATGGCCAGAGAAGCCTTTGCCTTTTCCTTGCAAAAGCAGGAAAGAACCAAACAAAAAAAAAAAAAAAAAGATCTATGGTCAAGCAAGCAGTGATGGCGTTTTATTTATCAACCTAAAAATTATATCTAAAATAAGTGCATTTGGGAGTCTAAATTATAGAAAGATTCACAAAACATTAAATAGTGGCGACCGAGGATGGAGAATCTAAAGAAAGAAAGGTCTGTTATAAGACGCCTGTATACAAAAACTGCGAATGACCTGGAAGCCGCCATTCGGAAAAATTTATTAGATCCAGATCCAGAAATGTTACACGCTAAATTAAAAGAATTGTCTACGACATTATTTGGCCTGGACAGACAAATAAAAGACCTACTTGTAGTCGATTGTGAGGAAGACGAACTGGAGAAAGAATTGCTCAGTCAATATGAGTATAAAACAAAATGGCTGCGCATGGACGCACAATATAAAAAACATAATTCTAGTTTTGAAACTGAAGATCGGAAAAGACAAGAAAGGTCGTTTAAACTTCCTAAACTAGAACTGCAAATATTCGATGGGGAATTAAAAAACTGGATCTCATTTTGGAGCCAATTTTCTAAAATCCATACAGATATGTCACTGGACCCAACTGAAAAATACCAGTACTTATTACAGTCAATGAAAATCGATTCGGAACCCCGTCTTCTAGTAGAAGGTTTCCCGGCTACTGCATATGAAAAATGTATCGAACAGTTAATGGGTCGGTACGCGAGAGAAGATCTACTCATCCAAATATATATAAGAGAATTACTTGCATTGGTCTTACTAGACAAAAAAGAAAATCTCAGGAAACTGTATGATCAACTAACAGCACATTTAAGAGCACTTGAAACTTTGAAAGTCACTACTGATAAATATGCTGCATTTCTTCTTCCCATGGTGGAATCTGCCTTACCCAGTGAAGTGCTAAAACTATGGGAGAGGAATAGGAACAAAGTAGATGACGTAGCTGAGGAGCTTAATAATTTGTTGGAGTTTCTGCATAAGGAGGTTGAAAGCGAGCAAAGATTAGAAATATCTAGAAATACTTTTAACTCCTCTAAAGTAGATACTAATGACTCGGCAAAGCCTACAACGGCAGAATGTTTAGTATCAAGTATCAAGAACAAATCTGATGCCAAATGGAAGTGTGTATGGTGCGATAAAGAAAACCATGCAAGTATAGAATGCTATAAGCTTCAAAAGTTAACTCTAGAAGAGAAAAAAGCTCTTCTTAAACAAAAGAAAGCATGCTCAATATGTTTAAGGAAAGGACACCACCCTAAAATTTGCAAAGCTAATGTAAAGTGCCTCTTATGTGAGAGGCGTCACTCAACTGTTTTGTGCCCAGGGAAACAAGAACAGAAAGACCAAACAGACCAGAAAGAAGACAAAAAAGCTTTGGCATTAGCATCTACTGCACAGAAAGGGGAAACATTACTTCAAACTTTGGTTGTGGAGATAGAGACTGGAGGAAAGAAACAGAAAATAAGAGCACTCCTAGACTCGGGATCACAACGCTCATATGTGAAGAAGGAAATAATTGAAAAAATGAAGATACCACCTGCCGATAAAGAAGTCCTGACCCATATTTTATTTGGAGGGGTTGAAACCAAGTCTAAAGAGTTCAGTGTGTACAAATTTAATGTGTGCTCTTTAAGCAACTCTTATAAATTAGAAATTTCAGCTATCTGTCAGAATAATATTTGTGGTCACATACAGGGTTGCCAACCTTAGAATTTTTATTCTCGTACACGAGCTGCTCAAAATCTCGTATTTTGGTTTTCAAACCTCGTACATTCAATAAAAGGTTCTAAAACCGAAATTATTTGAATTTAGGACATTTAACACAATGAAATATACTGTTTCAAGTTATCTACTAAATAAAACATCATAATTTGTAGGTATTAAAAATGATATTTAATCACAAATCGACACTTTGCCTATTCAAACATGATATCAGGAACATCCTCACTCTCTTCGTTCTTTTTAGTGCCGTATATTTTTTCTTTAGTCATACGGCTATACATTTCTCTGGTTGGCTCGAAATTAATGCAATTTCCAGCTCGTGTTGGACCTTTTGCGCTCTCTGCAGCAAGAAGTGTGCCATTCACAGTTTCCACAAGTAGCCGATTTCTTAAATCAGTTTTTATTAAATTGACTTTACTAAAAACCCTCTCGCAATCTGCATTCGCGTGAGGCAGAGACAGTGAAGACAGGGCAAAATGAGCCAGCTCGGAAAAGTCTTCTGTTTTAAGTAATTGGGCCCAAAACTTATCTGGCTCACTTAGTTCATGCAACCCTTCAGGATGGCGAGCTTTTGCATTTGGCAAATTCCTCCATTGATCATCAATGACTTGTTTCTTTGCATTATCAGCTGGTGCGATTATACGGGGGACCAATTCAATAAGAGGCATAAGTGTAGGGAAACGGCTTCTGAAATTGTGGGAGAGCGCTGACGCAGGTTCAAAAACTTGTAGATTGAACAAGATAGGATCCTCCATGTTGTACCGTTTTTTGATTTCGGTGGCTGCAACTTTGTAGAAATTTTTGCAGCATGAGAAGAACTGAGTAATATCTGCAGGCTTTCTGACCACATCTGGATGCTTCAAGAGCTCGTAAACTTTGACGCCTAGATACAATGCAGCGTCATGGAGCTGATGTCGCTGGCTTTCAGGGTTTATTTCACCTAGATTTGTCCTCATGACATATTCGCGTTGTAAATAACGCAATAGGATTTCCTGGTAGAGTGTCCGAATTTTCTCATGTAGATTGTGAACAACTACTTTCTCGCTTTGAAATTCCAGATTGAATTTATTAAATAAAGGGAGCGACCATTCAAGGAAACAGAAATAAAGCTTGTAGAATGGGTTGCTGAGTTTTTCAAGAATAACTACAGCTCTGTTTCTTACATCGGCTTTTGCTCTTTGTGCAGGATTTGTCGTGAAATCGATAAAAAAGAGACGTAGGGCCTCCCATTGCTCTAATATCCTTTCAACTACTGATAATAATGAAAGCCATCTTGTCTGTGACGGTTTCAGAATTTTGTGGGGTTCAACTGCAGCAAACGACTGAAAGTTACGAAAGTCAAAAAGCCGTTTATCACTATGCTTGAAAAAATTGTAAATGTCGCGAGCTAGTTGTTCTACTCCTTCAGGCAACTGTTTACAAGCTTCACTGGCACACAAATGGGCCGAGTGACAAACACACTTCGCTATTATGATTCCTGGAAAATCACGCATTAGTCTTGTTTTTACAGAGTTGTTATCACCCATCATGACATTACACCCATCGGAGCCAAAACCTATCACATTTGTCAATGGAACATCATGGTTGGTCAGTGAGTCGATAAGAGCTCTGTATAAATTCTCAGCATTGGCTGCGGGAATATTATCAGCATCGGTTGTTTCCTTGAAAACTTTGTACAACTCCCAAAATGCGCTACATATCTTTTCAGCTTCTTGATCAAAATAGCGCACCACAACGCAAGCAGTTTTGATCGTAGATACGTCGGTTGTCTCGTCCGCCATCACAGAAAAATGTTTTGTTTGAAGTTTTTTAGCTAAATCTGCTTTATGTCCTCCTCCTAGAACGTTCTTTACTACACCTGTTACTTTGGTTCTTTTAAGTTCAATTTCATTGATTAATTTAGAATCCGTCACAACTTCTTTTAATAAAGCCGTCAAATGATCAGCCACCGAGAACGCAATGTTATGTTCCGCAAAAAATGCAGCAAGTTTAATTTCTGCACGAGCTTTTTCTTTATTTTGTGGAGTTATACCTTTCTGGAATCCTAGCGATGTTAATGTTTGCGTTTTCCCACTAGATCCAGGTTTATTACCCAGGTGCTTCTTGGTAGAGGCATGAGCCTTTAAATTAGTTATTTCAGCTACCATTGATGTTCCGGGGCAAAACACACATTTAGCTTTTGTTGAATCATTTGTGTCTGGTAACAACCAGTCCTTGAAAGCTGGATCCTTTAACCACTGCTGTCTAAAATTCTGTGAGCGATGCTGCGATGACGTGTTACCTTCCTTTTTTCGTGTCCATCCGCCTTTTTTGGGTATTTTTTTAGGTGGGGTCGAACGAGGTGAACGTTCATCATCTTCTTCTTTATCACTCATCATAAAAACGAATAAAACTTTCACACTGATAATCTTATTTCCTTCAAAACCTTACGCACGTACGCATTTAAAACTAAACTAGACACGTATATGCATGTGCATACAGCACTCTAGTAGTAGAGTGACTCTACCTACATGTAAGGAACAGAGAAAGTACCTAGACATTTGCGCTTTGTGCGATAGAGACGGCTAATGTGAAGAACGGAAGAGTCGGAATAGAACGAAATTTAGATTTTTCGGGAAATTCCCGGTTGACGGGATAGCTAACCATAGACAAAAACCGCGCTCAAACGGGGCGTTTCATTGAGCGTTAAGGATGCGTTCAGTCTAAACTTAAATGCGCACAAATTTTGGTGTGCTCCTAATTAAAGTTTTGACAGATGGCATTATTACTAATAAATATAATGGTTATGCAAAGTATTAATATGGCCATATCCTTTCCTAATGTCAAAATCTCGTACAAAATTGTACGAGGTTGACAGTGTCCTCGTACCTCGTACGGAAGGCCACAAATCTCGTATTTGTACGAGGAACCTCGTACGGTTGGCAACCCTGGTCACATACCTCAAGTAAATTTAGATGACACACAGTTTTTTTTTTTTTTTTTTTTTTTTTTTTTTTTGGCTTTTTATTGTTTTAAGCCACAATAATTCCGCCAATGTCAATGTAAAAGAAAAATCACAGTGAAAATGATCATGATCGGTAAAATAAAATAAAATACTACTTTTTGGAGTAACTTTTGAGAAAATGTAGTGCAGAGTAGAAATACTACATTCACCAGTACCTAAAACAAACACAAATATAATATAATACATAGATATGTAAATTAAATAACACAACATTAGGAAAAAAACAAAGGATTATTATAATTTAATGTTAAAAATTTTCATATATTTTGCAAGACAATTGAAAACAAAAGGTTTATTAATAGCCAAAAGAGCGGAAAAGTTAATAGGGCGATGGATTTCAGAAGGGAGAACATCATATAGGGAAAATGAATATCTGGGGCAGTTAAAGAAAATGTGCTCTGCAGAGCCCTCGTCTATTCCACATTCGCAGAGAGAGCTGTCTTTAACTCTTATTTTAGCGAGATGATAGGGAGTGACAGCGTGTCCGAGGCGTAATCTACAGATGGTCGAAGTGATTTGTTTCGAGAAAGAACGTTGACGGAAAAACCACGGCTTGCTGGGGATACTCGGCTGGATGGAACCATAATATTTGCCCTTCGACAATCTGGAGGAATCCCATAGATTAGACCATGTTTGTTTCAAATGACATGAAGCAATAGAGAGAAGATCGGAAGAGAAATTCTGAAGGTGGTTAGAGCAACCAGTTTCAATGGCATTCTTTGCCCATGAGTCGGCCCATTCGTTACCCAAGATACCGCTGTGCCCAGGAATCCAGACTAGTGTAATTTTTTGGTCTCTATTTTTACAAGCTAATAATATTTTCTTAATTTGAAGTATTAAAGGGGATCTGATTTTGTTTTTAAATTGATTACATAATAAAGCTTGTAGACAGCTTTTAGAGTCAGAAAAAATTACAGTTTTTTTTAAATTGTGGGATTCAGCAAATAAAACTGCTTCCAAAATGGCTACTGATTCTCCTGTAAAGACAGAAGCTTGTGGGGGACATTTGAATTGTAGAACAACATTGACTTGAGGAACATAAATCGCCACCCCAATACCACCCTGATTTGTAGTTTTTGAAGCATCAGTGTACATGGCTAAATAATCTTCCCATCGATTAGCAAGTATATTGTTAAAAGAGGAATTTGCTCTGGGATCATCTTTAAAGATTCCAATATCCAGGACAATATCCGGTTTAAAGACAAGAATATTATAGTCATATTCAAACAGAGGGCATTTAGAGACCTGAAAGATGGGGTATGGCAAATTCTTTAACCTATTATAGCTATTCAAAATTTTTGGTGGAGATTTATGGGTCCAGTATCCCACTGTAGATACCTTGGTAGATAAAGATTCTAGTTTTGACAAAAGAGGATGAGAAGAGTATTGACAAATCTTAAATAAAAATCGATCAGCCAAATACTGTCTTCGTAGATCTAAAGGAGGGTCTACGCATTCAATTTGTAAAGCATTTTTCGGGGAAGATTTCATAGCTCCTAATATTATGCGGAGGCATTTTGTTTGAATTATATTTAGTTTTTCCAAAGCAGACTTATTACAGGGTTCCAATAAAAATGTTCCATAATCAAAGTGGCTTCGTATTAGAGCATTATATAGTAATTTCTGGGAGTATGGGTGGGAGCCCCACCATACTCCAGACAAGGCACGCAAAACATTAATGCTCTTTTCGCATTTTTGAGTTATATAATTTAAATATGGAACACCAGTCATCTTAGAATCCAAAATTACTCCTAAGAACTTTGCCTTATCAAGGACAGGGATGATTTCATTTTTACATATTAAGTTAATTAAGGGTGAACTTCTCTTTCTTGTAAAGATTATAACATTACTTTTTGCTATGGATAGATCCAGCTCATGATTCTCAAGCCATTGATTGAGATAAAACAGGGCCGAGTTGAGTCGAGATGAAATTTCATCTATAGAGCTAGATGAAAAATACAAGGCGAGATCATCAGCGTATTGTAAGATATTGGAAAAAGAGTTAACAGAATGTTCCAAGTCATAGGTGTAAATACTATAAAGAAGTGGAGAAAGTACGGATCCTTGTGGTAAACCCTTCCAGATGTATCTAGCTGTAGTAAGAGCGCCATTATGGCGAATTTTGATAGATCTTCCCATAAATAAATTGCATATAAAGTGTACAATCTTTCCTGGAATGTTCAGATGTTGCATTTTTTGCCTGAGCAATGGAAGAGAGACATTGTCATATGCACCAGCTATATCTAAAAATACTCCAACTAGATACTCATTTTTAGAAAATGCTAAACGGATATCCGTAGTAAAAATACTAAGACTATCCATTGTACTTTTACCCTTGCGGAAACCAAACTGTGACTTAGCTAATATATTACTATTCTCTACAAACCATTCAAGTCTGTTTTTTATTAGATGTTCCATGATTTTCGCAAGAGTAGAAGACAAGGCAATTGGGCGATAGGAGGATGAATCTTTTGGATCTTTGCCAGGTTTAAGTATCGGGATCACTATTTGGGATTTCCAATTATCTGGGATACATCCAGAATCAAAAATACAATTCAGGATTTTCAAAAAGTGTCTTTTTGCAGGGATATTTAAATGAGTCAAAAATGAAAAGGGGATTCCGTCCTCTCCCGGAGAAGAGTCTCTGAGACCATCTAAGGTACAATGTAATTCAGTCATAGAAAACGGCTCGTCAAATCTGTCGGTTGAAATGGGACAATCATGAGAAGGGAACTGGGAGATATTTGGGACATATGGAGGGGCTAATTTATTAAAGAAGTCATACAGCCAAGAATCAGGATCATTGGCCATTGAATCTTCAGAGTTATAGGCACCGCGGAACCTACGGACATTTCTCCAAACAATGGAAGAAGGACATCTGGGAGATAAGCTCTCACAGAAGTCCCTCCATCCTTGCTTCTTCTTTTTTGAGAAAAGCCTTCTAGCCCGGGCGGAGACCCTTTGATACTCAGTGAAGTTCTCCTGAGTCATTGAGTTGTTATATATCTTCTCAGTTTCCTTACGTAAATTAACCATAGACGTACATTCTGAATCCCACCAAGGCGGGGAAGTCAGCCTCTGAACTGCAGGTTTTTTCTTTGGTATGTGTATGTCAGCAGACTGAAATAAAATGTTTACAAAATTTTGATAGTTTAATATTATATCAGCAGAGGGGTCTGAGTCTAACTGCGAGAGACTAGAATCTACACTAGAAGAAAATTCCGACCATTTAGCATTTTGTGTTTTATATTTGAGCAGAGGCTCTGGAGGGGAAGTTGGACGCACAGAATTAGACATTTTTATAATGATAGGAAAATGGTCACTACCATGAGTAAGAGATAAGGTTTCCCATTCCAAAAGCGACGAAAGATTTGGGGAACACAAAGATAGGTCAATAGCAGATTGAGGATTTTGAGAAGGATAAGTTCTATGAGTACGTGATCCATTATTCAGGATACATACATTAATATCATCAAATAAATCTAAAAGTAATGGGGAGAAAGAGTCACAGAAATAAGATCCCCAAGAGGAATGGTGAGAATTAAAATCTCCTAAAATAATTAGGGGGTAAGGAACGGAGGAAAATATTCGTTGGAGATCTGGGATAAGGTTGGCATTAGGATGAGGAATATAGAGAGAAATAAAGTTTATGCCCATAACTTTAGCAGCAATTGCATTAATTTCACTATTGTGTTGAGGAAGAGGAATATGACAGTAAGGCAACGTTTTTTTAATAAGAAGGGCACAGCCAGCATATCCATCGTCCCTGTCATCCCGGAGACACGCATAACCCGAAACCCTGAAACGGGAATTCGGGGTCAGCCATGTCTCCGAGATAGCAGCGACAAGGATTGAAAATTTATGTAAAAGGTAAAGAAGTTCATGCTTATTGGTTCGGATACTTCTACAATTCCACTGAAGGAACTGTGACCGAACCATTATTATTTGGGATCAGTTGAGATATCTGAGATAGTTTTTCTAGGACATTGTTCGGTAGGCTATCGTTATATTTGAGTAAAATGTTGGTTAAAAGGGAGAGTAGAAGGTCAATTAAATTATCATTGGGAGACATCGAATTATGGTTGGTTTCACCTGAAGGGCTTGCATCAGTCGAGATCAATCTCGACCGAGAATTCTCCAAAACACAACCATTAGGTATTGAGGACCGGGGAGAGCGTACAATGTTAGAGTGTGCTTGTCTATCATAACCTGGGGATAAAGGCACTCTAGGACGGGGTGTAGTAAGGATGGTCTTTCTGTAACCCCTAGATTGGGTAGGTATGCTAGGTTGGGAGGAGCTTGGTAATGGGGCATACTGGTCTACTGATGAGAAGAGTGTATTTGCCACATCTGCATATGACCTACGGGTAGGTGGGAATTGTGAAGATGCCTCGGAGTAGGGGATATTTTTCTCTGCCATTGTAATTTTGATAGTCTTTTGGCGTGAGTGTTCTGGGCAATCTTTGTTGGTGGCGAAATGGCGACCAGAGCAGAAAAGGCATGTTGATAGCGCCTCTTCAACTTCACAAGAATCACCCGTATGACTCTGAGCACAACGGTAGCAGCGGGGTTTAGAACGGCATTGGGATTTTATATGCCCAAAGCGGCAACAACTGTGACATTGGATTATCGGCAGTTGGTACAGATCCACTGGAAGTGAAGTGTGGAATGCATATACATGCTTGGGTAGAATTTGACCATCAAAAGTAAGGACAACCGTTTGAGTGGGTACCCATTCTGTTTTGCCATCAGTAATCTTCTTCCTATTTAATCTTCTCGCCTTTAGTACTTTGCCACAACCCTCAGGCAATTCAAGTGCTTCTACCAGGTCTGTCATTGACCAATCTGTAGGGACACCACGAATGATACCCATGCGGGTAACATTGAACGTTGGGATAGTCGCAGTTAAGTGGTTCGATGCCAAGAAGGGGAGATTTAGAAAAGCATTGGCCGAATCTGGAGATGTGAATTCAATACTTATTTTGTTTCTGCCTATATTTTTTATCCCATCTTTTGAAATGTTACCTACTTTGTTTTTGGACAGAAGCAGGCCTAACTTTATAGGGCGGAGAGTGGAGCCAGTTGCAGGATCTGACTCAGCCTTGCTGACGTGGACTACAAAAGGCCCATTATCCTCTCCATCATACAGACGAGAACCCTCAGCAAGACTTGGATGGATGTAAACAGTTTGGATACTAGCACGTGAATCTTCTGGATTTACTATCGTTTTTTTGGGTGCAGTAGTAGGCTCACTTTGATCCATTCGTCTCTTTGGGACACGAAGCACTTTACCACGACCATCACTGTCATCTCCGTTCTGAGAATTTAGGTTTTTATCCTGTTGTAAGACAGGATTGACGATTTGAGATGACCCAGGACTGAACAGCGGAGGGGACTCATTCATAATATCCGGTGGATCAGGAGGAATATCTTCCTCCATCATATCTGTGGCCATTTACGGGACAATAAACACTCAACACTCACCAAAACAGGAAACAATACCACCACCAACACAAAATCTCAAAAGAAAACGAAGTGAAAATGGAAAGAAAGCAATGATCACCAAAAACACGTGAGTTAACCAACTTACATGAGGTCGGAATGACACACAGTTAAAGAATCTGTTAAATGTAAACCACATCGCTTTGACAGACACAGATGTTGTTAATAATGAGATAGGACTTTTGCTTGGTGCCGACTTTTTAGGTTATTTGTTGACAGGTTCCGTGGTTCAATTGAAGGATGGACTGGTTGCAGTTAATACAAAGTTAGGCTGGACCTTACAAGGAAGGCAGGTGAGTGTCAATCTTAATAACTGTATTAATATTCTACATTGTGCTTGTGAATCTGATTTGACAGATTATTGGAAATTAGAGACATTAGGTATTCATGATCCAGTAGAAGTTAAGTCAAAATCAGGAACTGAGGCAGAAGTGATAATGTCCTTTGAGGAAAATGTACAAGTAAACTCTGCAGGCAGATATGAAGTTCAGTTACCTTGGAAAATAGGTTGTGATCAGTTACAAAACAATTTTAATATTGCAAAGCAAAGATTAATTTCTACTACAGAAAAATTGTTATCAAGTCACAAGTTTGACACTTACCATGGTATAATACAAGAATGGCAGGAACAAGGGGTAATTGAATCTGTCGCTGAACCTGAAACTAATTTTGATCACTCACATTACTTACCTCATAGAGCAGTAATAAAAGATTCTAGTCTTACAACTAAGATACGACCGGTGTTTGATGCGTCAGCCCGTGACAAAAATGGAAAATCCCTGAACCTTTGTTTAGAGAAAGGTATAAATTTTTTGGAGAAAATACCCACCTTATTGGTAGCGTTCAGAAAGGGTGCCATTGGAGTGTCAGCAGATATTGCTAAAGCGTTCCTTCAGATATCATTATCACCTAAAGATAGGGACTATTTAAGATTTTTGTGGTGGAGTGATGCTTCAAGAACTAACATAGTTACCTTTAGACATTGCAGAGTGGTGTTTGGCCTCACATCCAGCCCGTTCCTGCTGTCTGCAACTTTACAACATCATCTGGAAAAAGAAATGAAGATAAATCATCAAGCAGACCAGGGACCAGCGGCCGGCCAACGCAGAGAAACAGCCCAACTCCTCAGTAAGTCATTCTACGTGGACAACTGCATTACAAGCTTGGACACTGAAAGAGAGGTAAACAATTTTATATTACACAGTAAACAAATTATGCAAAATGCAAAGTTCGATCTCAGGCAATGGGTCACAGCACCGATGAAACTTAATGAAACTGGACAGTCACCTGTCTCAGTCCTGGGAATCGTGTGGGACACTGATTCGGATGAACTTTACTGTAATACTAATTCCTTACCTCAGTCAAACAAAGGAGTCCAACAGGTAACTAAACGAGAAGTTCTATCACTATCACAAAAGATATTTGATCCGATCGGATTTACATCCCCTGCCATGTTATCGCCCAAGCTAATACTCAAAGAAGCATGGCGCCGTGACATTTCTTGGGATGAACCGCTACCGTCGGATTTACAGGATAAATTCTTTGATTGGTACAAGTGGATATCATACCTAAACTTCTGTAGAATTCCAAGACGGTTGTCTTCCAACTCTCTTAGAGAGAGTCAAGTAAGTTTACACCTATTTTGCGACGCGAGTAAAGATGGTTACGGCGCCTGTGTTTTGTTACGAGCAGAAAATCCTGATAAGGTGGTAACATTACAATTAGTCACGGCGAAATCCCGAGTAAGCCCGCCTAAACAAATGACAATTCCTAGACTTGAGTTATTAGCGACTTTAATAGGTTCACGACTTTTAAGACAAGCACGGTTACACCTGGAAATTACACCATGTAAAGAGTACTGCTGGACCGATTCCAGTGTCGCCCTCTGCTGGATCAAACGTGAACTACCCTGGAACACATTTGTCGGAAATAGGGTAAAAGAGATTCGACAAAATACTCAAACAGGAAATTGGAATCATATTTCAGGTGAAAACAATTGGGCAGATCTCGCATCCAGGGGCTGTAACGCAAGAGTGCTGAAAGAATGCAACTGGGCAGCGGGACCTGCTTGGCTTAAGCTTCCAGCTGATCAGTGGCCGAAGTCTGAGCTCACAGTTGATGAAGATCAGGTACACCTGGAAATGAAGAAAACTGTATGTAATAACAATATTATTAATAAAGAAAGTAGTGTACTAAATAAATTACATAAATATTTCTCGAAATATTCAAAATTAGTAAGAACAGTAGCATGGGTATTAAGATTTAAATATAATACACAAAATAAAATACATAAGAAAGGAGAACTGTCCTATAAAGAATTTGAAAAGGCAGAAAAATCTATAATTAAAATAATACAACAAGAGCAAAGTGAGTTAATAGAAAATAATACTAAAAATCTAACCAAATTCATAGATAAAGATAATATTGTAAGAATAAAAACTAAATTAATGTTATCAGATTATCCAGAATATATGAAAACTCCTTACCTACTCATAGCTAAGCATCCTGTGGTGGAGATTATGGTGAGGCAGAGGCACGTACAGTTGCAACATGCAGGAGCGAACCAGCTGATCTCTGACCTCCGAAGCAGATTCTGGATAGTAGGAATACGTCGACTTGTGAGGTCAGTAATAACAAAATGTATTATATGCACCAAGTACAGAGCGAAACCGACACGCGCACCTACCGCACCGCTACCACTGGAACGCGTTACCTGCTCTGCGCCTTTTCAGACGGCAGGAGTTGATCTTGCAGGGCCATTGTTTCTAAAGAATGGAGATAAGTGTTGGATCGTTCTTTACACGTGTGCTGTGTATCGAGCAGTTCACTTGGAAGTGACCAGATCCTTGTCTACCGAAGCCTTTCTCATGACATTGCGACGATTTATCGCTAGGAGAGGACGTATCGATATGTTATCGTCAGACCAAGGTACTAACTTTCATGGTACAAAAAATTTGTTTGACAGCTTGGACTGGAACGAGATACAAAGACATGCTACCATACGTCGGATAACATGGAAGATGAACGCACCGTCCGCCGCCTGGTGGGGTGGCTACTGGGAGCGCCTCATTAGAATAATGAAAGATTTGCTGCGACGATTGCTGGGAAAGGCTTTGTTGTCTTATGATGAATTACAAACGGTAATTTGCGACTGTGAAGCAATCATGAACGGACGCCCGTTGACGTTCATAAATGACGACAAAGCTGGGTATTTAGAGCCGCTCACGCCAATACATTTTATTCAACCCATACCCACCTCCGACGTTAGAGACCTAGATGAAATAGATTCGAAAAATCTTAATAGCAGAGTCAGGTATTTACAAACACTGCGAAATCAGTTTCGTGATAGATTTAAGTCTGATTACCTTGCCTTCTTAGTACAGAAAGGAAATGAGGAAAAGGACAACATAAAGGTAAGAGATATAGTTTTAATAGAAACCGAGGAGAAGAGAGTAAAATGGCCTCTTGGTTTGGTAGAAGAATTGTATCCAGGAAAGGACGGGATAGAAAGGACAGCGAAGGTAAAAACTGCTGCAGGCGTAAAGATTCGTCCTGTACAAAGGCTTTACAAATTAGAATTATCAGGTAATGATCTTTCTTTAGATAATATGCTTAACATTCCTCTAGAAACCTCTGAAGGTAATAAGAAATTACCTCGAAAGAACACAGACATTCGTGAGGAGGAGATTAAGACACCGCCGATTAGGAGAGACAACGAGGAGCAATTTTCTCGTAGGGGAAGGAAGGTGAGAATCCCTAGTAGATTTGATCTTTATCATTTATAAAATTAATTTCACAAAATTTTGTCTCATATTTTTACTAAATTTGTTTTACAATTTGTCTGTCAAGGCTGTGTGAAATGAAAGTCAGGGTAAGATTTAAGATAAACCTTTATTTTATGTAAGGTAAAATAAAACTTTTGTTGATGTTTCTAAGTAACGATACATTGCATTAAATTAGTGTTCTCAAATAATGATAAATGTCCACTGTGTGTTACTGTAATAGTGATTTATAATGACTGAATATGACCTGTTATATGCCATTAACCGTGTTGGTTAATAAGACTTGGATATTTGATAAATGTCTTAAAGTAATAAGTATTTTGTAAAATTGAACTGTTTTGTATTTGTTATAAGTGTCATATGCGCCATCTAGTGGTGATTACGTGTACTAAATGACTTTGGTATTGCCATGTGTCGAAATTTACCCTAACAATGGGGGATTAAAATGTTTTATTATTTTTTAAGAAAATTAACCAGTAAGTTTTAAAATGTTTAGTTTACTTTCTTTGCGTTGGGAGGATGTTAAAGATTATTGAACGCACCCTATTCTCTATGACTTAGCTGTCAATAAAGTTATCTGTGATCTATGGTCAAGCAAGCAGTGATGGCGTTTTATTTATCAACCTAAAAATTATATCTAAAATAAGTGCATTTGGGAGTCTAAATTATAGAAAGATTCACAAAACATTAAACCCGTATAAGTTATACGCCATGGAAGTAGGATTTCAGAAAGGCCAGTCAGACAATCTGCCAAGAGTGGATAGCTTGATGGTGGCACAATATTTTATTAAAAATAAAGACTTTACGGCTGCTGAAATTCGTGGAGTAAAAATGAAAAGGTATAAAAATGAAATGAAAATATTTTAAATTCGAAGTAGGTAGGTAGCAGTAGACACTTCAAACGTCATTATTATTTATTTTATCTACCTAGTACCTACGAAGTTTCTAAAAATATATGTGCTTACATGATCTATGTGCTATATAGTAAAAATGCTATAACAATAATATCTTCAGGTTTTGTTGTAAGTAGGTAATTCATGATTTTGTAACGCTTTGTTACTTACCTACCTATACTTCATTCCAATCAAAAAAAAGTAAAATGTAAACAAACGTAGTATGCAGATAACATTGTCATGTGTCAGTTCCATAGTAAGTTTGTTTACGTTTTGCTTTTTTTTGATTGGAATGAACCATACGAATATACATTTTCTAGAACTAGGTATCCTAAATATGAAACATGAAACCAGATCTGTTCATTCAATAATAAATATTTACTAAAGGCTTCGGCACACCAAAAGCAGGTCAGTAGCAGCGCGGTTTAAATGCGGGCCCGCGCATGTTGTAATACAAGAAATTATAGGAAATACGTCACACCCAATTTGAACGCGGGCCCGCGCTCAAACTGCGCTGCGCCGCGCCGCTCTGCAACTGCCGGACGACAAACCAGGCAGCGCGAGCGCGGGTCAGAAGCAGCGCAGCCGCGGCGCGGCGCAACTTGATCGCGGGCCCGCGCTGCTGTATAACTATGGCAACCATGTTAGCATGCCACACTGGGGGCGGTGC
Organism: Coleophora deauratella; assembly: GCA_958295455.1. Taxonomy (NCBI): domain Eukaryota; kingdom Metazoa; phylum Arthropoda; class Insecta; order Lepidoptera; family Coleophoridae; genus Coleophora; species Coleophora deauratella. The sequence goes on along the minus strand of OY282409.1, from coordinate 1,107,195 downwards.
GTTCGCAATAAATATCGAATTAATGCGTGGGAACAAAAATATATACGATTTTCGAGACAAATATTATAGAAATATAACATTCAAGTAAAATTTTCTTTTTCGACTTAGAGCCAAAAGCAGCAAGAAACCGTTCGACGTCTTGCAGCCAACTAACCTCCACCCGTCAACGTCACACTGAACGCGGTTTTAACGCGAGCCCGCGTTGAAACCGCGTTGGGACTGCCGTCTGCATTCAGTGTACCGTCTCCCGCACTGCTACTGACCTGCTCCGCGTCTGACCTGCCTTTGGTGTGCCGAAGCCTTAAATAGTTCATTTTCAGTAAAACAATATACTTACTTATATGTATAACGACGGTAATCAATGTTTACATTTTGTAATATCTACGTTATAAGGGCACGTTTAGACGACGCGATAACTTTCTTGCGGCGGCCGCGCGATAGCCGCGTGTTGGCCGCGTACTTGTTTTCATTCATAGCAAATTAAACTTTATTGACTAGTCCACAACGTACAAATTCTTAGCAGTTATCTAACCGCGCGGCCGCCGCGAGGTTACATAGTTATCGCCGCAAGAAAGTTATCGCGTCGTCTAAACGCGCTCATAAAGAAATCAGGGGTGACCAACATGCGGGCCGCAAATAGTTGATCGGTTTTAGTTATTTTTATTATTTTAATTAATTGGTTTTAGGTCAGGAAGAGAGAGCTACAGAGATGATGCCATTGGATACATACAGTTAAAAAGAGAGGGAGTCATATGTACCGTCAAGTGCCGAATCACTCCGGAACACAAAGTGCGCTCTACACCTTACCACTGTCTTTTGCAATGCAACGAAAAGGATGAGGAAATATTAAGCATATCCTGTGAAGATTGTAAAGCTAGCAAAGGTAGTTACAAACATTCTGTGGCATTTTTAATGTGGCTTCACCGCAGAATAGAGGAACCCTCGGCTACATCCGTAAAATGTTATTGGAAGAAGTCAATGCTTGCTGGTGAGTACCCAGTGTTTAATTTAGATTAAAATTACCTACTACTGGTACAGTATATGTGTAAATAACATGGTATATTATTTTTATAGGTGTGGGAACTACATTAAAGTACATTAAAGCTAAAGATTTTAGAAAATGTAACGAAGTCACAATAACACCTCATTTATCATTATAATGATTTAATTGATAAAATTGTGGAAAAAGTTAATGATCTTGAGATAGATTGTCAGCTATCCACCTATTTTCAAGAAAAATCTGACATAAAAAAAATTCTATGCATAGCCTTATGTGCAGCTTTACAGAAAGTCATGAAGATTTAAGTTTTGAAAACTTTTTAAATTATTGCATGACGGAAATGACAGAAGAAAAATGCCAACTGGTCGAAACAGCAACCAAGGCCCAAGCCAACTCGGTCTTTGGTTTTAAATGCGTTATGGACGAGTAACCGCTTCGAAAGCTCAAGAAGCTGCTCAGTGCCGCACACCGGATGGTACTCTTGTAGAGGCAATATTTGGTGTTGGCACCAAAAGTTTGGACTTATGGTGGAAACCGATGCCATGAAAAGAGGTAAGGTTTTAGAAGACAGAGTAAGGAAGGAAGTGGAAAAAAAAGAATATTTCGATCGAGCCCTCCGGACTTTATCTCAGTGTAACTTACCCATTTTTTGGAGCATCACCCGACGGAGTAACTGAGCGTCACGTTATAAAGTGTCCATCCAAAGATGCAACAGTTAGTAAATAATATGTGCCCCTCGTATCAGTAGTCCGGTTATGTAGGGGCTTATTAGGCAAGCAATATTTACCACAAATCCAGACTCAGATGCTAGTTTGTTTGTTTGTAAACTCTTTATTGTGAAAGAACAGAATACAATACATAAAACAAGGACAAGACATACAAGGGCGGACTTATCCCTTACGGGATCTCTTCCAGTCAACCTTAGACTTTAGAAGAGGAATTACATTAATAATTTAGGTGGAGCAAAGGCTACAAACACGACTTATAAATCTTATAAATAACACATCTTAAATATACATATTTTAATATATAAATAAATATTAAATATAATACATACAGTAATATACATACAAAAATAATATAATTATAATAATGAGCTCAGGAGCCAGGGTTGGGACTCCACAACTTTTTGAGTGAGGACTTAAAAGCTTTTATCCGGAAAAGAGAAAGGTTTTTTCTGTATTGCTCATGCTGACTTTGAGGTCTCAAAAAACGAGAACGTCTACGAAGTTACATATAATAAACACTACTGTCGGGACCTTTTCGTCAAAATTAATAAGTTTTGGAAGGAGTGTGTTTTTGATAAACTTATTAAAATAAGTGAACCAACTGATACACAGAAATAAACAAAGTATGATAATAATGTCTTTCATTTAATAAAATCAGTATTTAAAATTAAACAGTGAGTTATGTAAATTAACTATACCGCAAGCTATAATCATAACATAGTCTAACAAATCAATTTGCTTAAGATCTAGTAGTAGCATGCGGCATCAAGAATCCAAAGTTTCTTAATCTGCCAATACTTCTCTCGACATATATACGCAAAGCTGAAATTTTTATGGTTTCGAGTACTTCACTTTCTGTGGGAGTAACTTGAGCATTCTTTTTGCTGCAATAGATGGGACACATTCTTGAAACTCCGATCAGCCATTACCGCTTCATTTTTAGGTACCAAATTTAGAATCCCACAGTCCTCAAAAATTACCGAGTCCGATGTTCTTCCTCCGTATCGTTCAGATATAAAGTTAATAAGACCATCCGGGGTTATAGAAATCAAATATTTCATGTTATTGCACGATTTATACTCCGACCATGTTAGTGCTTGCTGTACAGCATTACTCGGTTTTTCGATTTGTATTTCTAAACAATCTATGATACTTTTTACGTTGCAGTATCTCTTTCGAAAAGGCATCGGTATGTTAGCCATAACATGACGTACATTGGGAAAAAATATTAGAGTTTTCATACAAGAAGAAAATAAGTGGTAAGTTTTTTCTAAAAATTATTCCTACAGCACCGCTTGTCATACCAAAGTCAAGTCCAAGTGTGGCGTTAGATTGATATAAACGTATTTTTTTAAGACTACCATCACATCTGTAGCTGAGCATTTGCATGATTCACTCAATAGCTGAATGCAACAGTACCATTTTTTGGGGAGTCCTAAAAGCAACTGAGGCTCTCGAGATATACATAAAAGCGCAGCTTTTTCCATGTACATTTTAAATGAATCCTTCAAGAACTCCGATTCTGAATCGCGTACATCTGTTTCATCAATGTCGTCGTAATCACTGAAACTTATGTTTGATATTAAAGATTTTTCTTCAAAGCTACTTAGTTCTTTATTTTGAAGCGGTTTATGTTTCTTGACTTCGATATTTTTTTTTGTTCAGGTGGCAAACTAAAATATTTACTCTCAGTCTCTGTACTTTTATGGCTAACTTTATTTGCTATGTTTACTTGAATTTTTTTGTGTTTCTTCTTTGTAATATTTGTATCTTCAGTTGTTGTGTCTCCAGTCGTATCACCTAAAGGGTCAATATCGATGTTTTGAACTTGAACAGTAACGGGATCCACAATATATAATTGTTCAACATCATGTGAAGTGGACGCAATATTTTCAATTGATGTAGTTTCATGTCTTGCAGTTTTAAGTTTTGCTATAACAGAGCGTTCAGGTTTTTCAACTAATCGGTTTTGACAGGCAAACTTATGAGGCACGACATCTTTCTTGAGTTTGAGCGGTCTCCAACTAATTTATTCTTCAGATAGTTGTTCATGTCATTTTCCACCTAAAACAAAAAGAAAATATTTTCAAAACAAAAGTGAAATTAATATCAATGACTGTTGCATCATCCAAAGGGTACGATTCCGTACGGTGTAGGTCCTATATCGATTGCAATAGAAAACTGTGATTTCTGATATTGTAAAAAGCTAAGTAAAACATTAAATTAGAGACACCCGTACCGTACATGGCGAAACGATAAGATTTCTTGCTTGATTACGGAACTACATTAGCCGTTTTTAAAACGGTCGTGTTTGTGAGCTATGATGTCACAGGCGGATACACAAACAAATGGTGTACCTACAAAGGCTTTACCTACTTAAAATAACACTTTTCCGTCGGACGTTAAAAATGTGCCTGATATCATTCTTACGATGATAATAGGTACCATAAAATGCTGGCGAAAATTCAATATTACTGCGATTTTTTTTATTTTTATGGCAGAGGTGGCAAACGAGCAGACGGATCACCTGATTGTAAGCGATTACCGCCGCCCATAGACACCCGCAACACCAGAGGAGTCACAAGTGCGTTGCCGGCCTTTGATATGCGAGTACGCTCTTTTCTTGAATGTCGTATCAGTCCGGGAATACCGCAGGCGACAATTCATTCCACAGTTTGGTTCAGAGCTCTGAACATTATATTCCGGCAAATGTTGGTGAAATTAAAATGCGGGCCGCAAGTTTGATATTCCTGACAAAATGTTGGTATATTCTACATTACAATAATACCTACGTACTATATTTCGCGGCCCGCCAATAACTGTAAGTTTAACAGCACTGTCACATTATAATAAAAAATCAAAAATTCAAAATCATGTATTTCTTTACGTAGGTAGGTACATTAAGCACCCTTATAAACGTCATATCATTTTGCTGGAGGAATATTCCAATGTCATTATCATTAAAATAATCTACAGTCTTATAGTATCCTCTTGAACAAATACAGCGTTTTATGTTTCTTAAATTTACATTCTGGTAGTTCACACACGTCATTCGGAATTTTGTTATAAAAGCGTACACACTGCCCCACAAATGATTTTTTCACCTTACTAAGCCTCGAGAAAGCTATGTCAAGATTATTTTTACTTCTCAAATTACGGTTATGTCTGTCACTATTTTTGAAAAAAAAGTTTAGATTTTTACGACCGTACATGATATTTTCGTAAATAAACTGACCGTCAACTGTTAGAATATTTATTTCCTTAAATCTATCGAGATAGAAGTGAAAAAAATAAATAAGTAAATATTCGAGAAGTGATTCTCGGGATCGTAGTTGGTATATAGCTCGGACTGCTCGTTTTTGTAGAATGAAAATGATTTCAATGTCTGCTGCGTGTCCCCACAGTAAAATGCCATAAGACATTATACTGTGAAAGTAACTGAAATATACTAATCTGGCAGTTGTTACATCCGTCAATTGCCTTATTTTCTTGATGGCGTAGGCAGCCGAGCTAAGCCTCCCCGCTAGAGTTGCAATATGTGGGCCCCACTGTAACGTGCTATCTATAGTTATGTTATATATATTATTATAATATTTTGAAAACAATAATTAATTTTTTTTCGATTTATTTTCTCATTTAAAAATTATTGTACGCCTCTTGAGGTAAACTATGGAGTCCGTTTATTACTTATAAGATCTTTTATATACCTATGGTTTTTAATAAATATACTTTGACTTTGACTTTGACTTTATGCCGAGAAAATCTGTACTAGAAACAAAATCTAATTCGTTACCATTTAATATTACTTTATTATGAGTCTGTTTAACATTTGGCAAAGAAAACTTAATGCATTTTGTTTTTTCGCATTTAGTAACAGTTTATTAGCAGTAAACTAGTCTAGTAACTTAGAGAGAGTGTTGTTCACTTCGTCAATTTCGATTGTCTTTCTACTCAACTTAAAAAGAAGGGAAGTATCATCAGCAAACAACACAATATTTGAAAGGTTTTGCACCATGAATAGCAAGTCATTGATGTACGTCAGAAAAAGGAAAGGGCCTAAAATAGATCCTTGTGGCACGCCCATTTTCACAGTGGACCCAGAAGAATTAACGTCCTTGACTCGTACATTTGCATTCTATTAATCATACCTACTAATCATTAAAAATCATTATCACAAAATAACTTCTGCGTTTAGATTAGACGCGATAACTTTCTTGCGGCCGCCGCGCGATAGCCGTGTGTTGGCCGCGTACTAAACGCGCGGCAGCCACGCGGCAGATAACTGCTAAGAATATCTACGTTGTGGAGTAGTCAGTAAAGTTTAATTTGCTATGAATGAAAACAAGTACGCGGCTATCGCGCGGCGTCCGCAAGAAAGTTATCGCGTCGTCTAAACGCGCCCTAAACCATTTATCAATGAAATTTGTAAAAACTAATTCCATGAACGAAGTTTTCGGCGGCCATTTTGACCATAAACCTGCGATCTCGGGGATGTACATAGGTACATTTTTTCTTAATTTTTACGCGGATATCACACTGAGGCGGAATTCGGACGGGAGCGCGGAGCAACGAAATTCGCATGCGGCAGCGATCCGCTCCACAGGACGGTTTCCGTCGGAATTTCGGCGAAAGCTGCAGTGCACGACGAAGGCGCGGATTCCACGCCACCGCCGGGCGGTTTCCGTCCGAATTTCGTCCGAAGTTGCGGTGCACGACGATTTTCGTCATACGTTTATCTAATATTCTTTTTTTTTTTTTTTTTTTTTTTTTTTTATGGCATAGGTGGCAAACGAGCAGACGGATCACCTGATGGTAAGCGATTACCGCCGCCCATAGACACCCGCAACACCAGAGGAGTCACAAGTGCGTTGCCGGCCTTTGATATGGGAGTACGCTCTTTTCTTGAAGGTTTGAATGTCGTATCGGTCCGGAAATACCGCAGGCGACAATTCATTCCATAGTTTGGTTGTGCGAGGCAGAAAGTTTCTAGTGAAACGCACAGTTGTGGACTGCCAACCATCTATGTGATGGGGATGAATATATTGTCGCGTAGAACGATGGCGAAAAGAGGCGGCAGGGATCAATCCGAACAATTCCTCGGAGCACTCCCCATTGTACATGCGATAGAGAATGCAGAGCGAGGCTACATCTCTACGCAGCGCCAAGGAATCAAGCCGATCTGAGATATCCTGGCAGCCGACGATTCGAGTTGCTCTCCGTTGAATACGGTCCAGAGGGAGAAGCTGGTACTGGGGTGCCCCTGCCCAGAGATGAGAACAGTATTCCATGTGAGGCCGAACCTGCGCCTTATAAAGTTGCAGGCGATGGGCCGCAGTGAAATACCGTCTCGATCTATTGAGCACACCAAGCTTCTTCGAGGCTAATTTAGCCTTACCCTCTAGATGACCACGGAACTGGACTTCACTCGATATGTCGACACCAAGGATTCCGATACTAGCTGAGGCATTAAGGGGAGTGTCCTCAAAACGAGGTGATACGACAAATGGCATTTTCTTGGCAGTGAACGCGCAAACCTGTGTCTTAGTGGGGTTAAATTGGACCAAGTTAATCCGACCCCATTCTGAGACTTTCTTTAAAGAGTCCTCAATTTCTGACACAAGTTTGTTTCGGCTCTCGATGACGTTTTCCCGAGAAATGTTAGCACGGCCGGTATAAAAGGCATCACCTGTGCTGTCATCCGCATAACAATGAGTGCTGCTGATTTGCAGCATATCATTGATATGCAGAAGGAACAGTGTAGGCGAAAGCACACAGCCTTGAGGGACACCAGCATTCACAGACATAGAATCTGAGCATGCACCGTCGACTACGACCTTTATGCTTCTGTCTGCAAGAAAACTAGTGACCCATTTGCATAATTCCTCGGGAAGCCCATAAGAAGGAAGCTTCGCAAGAAGTGCTTTGTGCCAAACCCGATCGAAGGCCTTCGCTATGTCCAAACTAACCGCCAATGCTTCCCCCTTAGTCTCCATCGCCTGTGCCCAACGATGTGTCAGGTAGACAAGAAGATCACCAGCGGACCGGCCCTTACGGAAACCGTACTGTCGGTCGCTAAGCAGCTGGCGGTCCTCTAGATACCGAAGGAGCTGGCTATTGATAATGGACTCCATTATCTTTGAGAATAAGGGGGTTATGGCTATCGGCCTGTAGTTGGACGGATTCGAGCGGTCACCTTTTTTAGGGATCGGGTGCACCAAAGCTGTTTTCCATGACTTCGGGACTACGCCAGAAGAGTAGGAAAGCCGAAAAAGGCGCGTTAAAACTGGAGCCAACTCTGGAGCACACACCTTCAACACGATGGGAGGGATTCCATCGGGCCCACTCGACTTATGAATGTCGAGGGAAAAAAGTGCTTTACGCACTGAGCGTTGGTGGAACCGGATATCCGGCATACAGCTCTTGCACCGCGGTATGGTCGGCGGCTCGTTTCCCCCGTCATCCAATGTCGAATTGGACGCAAAGAGTTTGCCTAGAAGATCGGCTTTCTCCTTTGCGTCGTGGGCCAATGAATCATTTCCCATGTGCAGTGGTGGAAATGATGGCGTGCAGAAATTCCCCTGGACAGCTTTGGCCAGAGACCAGAACGCACGAGTTCCCGAAGGAAGACGCTCTAGTCTCTCGCCAATTCTGCCTATGTGCGCCGACTTCTCCCTGGCAATGTCTCTTTTGAAGGACCTGGAGGCAAAGTTAAACTCCTTTTTCAATGCGCTGGTCTTTTCATCCCGTACCTTCGCTGCATTTGCCCAGGCTTGGTAACATTCCTGCTTCCGGCGAGAAGCCTTTTTGCAGGACCGACCAAACCAAGGCTGTGATTTGCCGCCAATGGGGACCACCGAGGATGGGATAAAAAGCTCCATACCCTGCAGCACCACATCAGCGACAGAATCAGCAGCGAAGTTAGGATCATCCGGCGTGAAGCAAATCTGCCCCCAAGGGTAGGACGCAAAGAAAGACCGCATCCCATCCCAATCTGCTGACTTGTAGTGCCACACACGACGGCGACAAGCAACTCGCGGTCGCGGCGGGCACGTGAGTGGCACCGTACTCCGGATCAGGCAGTGATCCGAAGAGCCGAGTGAAGCGTCAACGGATACTTGGTAGCCGTCCGGATGAGAAGTCAGCAGAAGGTCCAACAGTGAAGGTTCATGGTTCTCCACATCTGGGATTCGCGTGGGCGTAGTAACCAGTTGTGTCAAACCATATGCCAGGGCGAAGTCGTGAACAGATCTCCCCGCATGATCGGTTTTGCTAGAACCGAGCCATTCGGCGTGGTGGGCGTTAAAATCGCCGAGTACCACGATCTCAGCGGATGGGATCTGCTGCTGCACAGTATCTGCAGCCATTTGGACGTGCTCAATGAGTCGGTCAGTTTCGCCATCGCCGGTATGGGACCTATATAGGCACGAATAGACGCGGGGATGGTCATCGCCGTCTACACGTAGCCATATGGTGGAGAGGTCCCTACCTTCAAGGTTGCTGAGGCGGCGAGAACTGATATCGTCTCTGACGTACACGCACACTCCAGCCCTAGGCACAAAGGAGTGTTCCAGACCGTATCCAGGGTAGGAGAGGTACGATGTGTCCGCTGGAGACGATATCTGTGTCTCGGTCAAAAAAAGCAAGGCCGGCTTTGCTGTCTCAAGGTGGTGGTGTACAGCATTTAGGTTGGAATGTAAGCCCCTGATGTTGCAGAAGTCCACAGTCAGCGTGGCAGGGGGTGCCACAGTGTCTTTGCCCTTGCCTCGTGCAGTTGAAAGCGCGGTTTTGCCCCCCCCAGAGTACGACGAGGGGCGGCCTGGACATCCAGGCTCAGGGACGTTGTGTTCTGAGCCTGGACGTCCAGGGAGGGATTCTCCAGCGCTCGCGCAGCTGGTACCCTCCTGGGGTAGCGAATTTGGGAACTGCGCTATCATTGGGGGGGGGGGGAAGGGGTTGGGCCTCCGGTATCCTCACTAACTCGGCGAAACACAACGCAAGCGTTGCTTCACGCCGGTTTCCTGTGAGGCCGTGGTATCACTCCGGTCGAGCCGGCCCATACGTGCCGAAGCATGGCTCTCCCACGGTTCTTCACTAGCTGGAGGACCCGGCTTCGCTCAGGGAGTTGATGTAAGATCGTCTGGTAGTTGGAACAAAAGATAAAAAAAATAATCTAAGATGTTTTTTTATTGAATCCTTAGTCTAACAATTCACATATCTGGTTCATTAACAATATTTTTCGTTTTCAGGGTATATTATTATTTTAGAATTCCCTACCTCATCCCCCGCACCCCGAGCCTCACCCCCTCCCGCTCCCCGAGCATTTATTTAATAACACAAGTTACAAGTCAGTGTATATAACATAATATAAATATAACATTATATACCTACTTAGGATTATTATTTCATTATTACATTATTTCGTTACAAATAATAACATTATTGAGTAAATTACATATTATAACATTTATTATGCGATAGTAGGTACCACACACTCTGTCAGTCTCTGGTTCTCATAGTACAAAAAAAAGTAGAGACGACTCTATTTGTTGTCCTACCGACCTTGTTTTGAAGCAGTAGTTCTGTTTCGTTTTTGCGCGGATCGCGCGCGAATCGCGCCTCCGGACGGAGAAGCGGCGTCAGTGTGTGGTACCCAGCGAATCGCACCGCGTCGTCGCCATCCGGGAGCGCGGATCCGTCGTGCAAATCGCGCCTCCGGGCGGAGAAGCGGTGCCAGTGTGTGGTACCCCGCGGTTTTTGTATACAAATCAACATTTTACAGTACAAAGTTTAAATCCGCTCCACCGCAATTCGCCGCGGTGAGCGGAGCAGTGTGTTTTCCGCCTTAATGCCAAATCATAATCTGTCTGTACATACATACAGACAGACATACACCTGCCTAGTGCACAAGTAGGTATTGGACAAGGATAAGTTAGATTGGTAGAATCATCATCATCATCATTTCTACTTACATCGAAATGATCTTCACAACAGAACGCAACAGTTTTAGGTCCTATTGAATCTCGTCTTCTAATAACTGTCATCCACTTCTTTCTGGATTTTGGATCCTTCGGCACGTAAAAAAACAGCTTTTGGAAGCACTTTAGAATATGCAACACCGCAGAGGAGGGGGAGGGGGGGGTGAGGGGGGTTGGGGGAGGGGGGTAACCCTCCCCACCCCTCCCCAAAGTGCGGAGACGCGAAAAAAAAAATTTTTTTTTGAGGTTATGTCGGTAAAAACGATGAGAAAACGCGTAGGCTCCGTCAGAAGACTCGCTACGTCGCCCCTTTCGCTCCGCTAGTACTCTCGCCCATCGCTCCACTCGGGAGGTCGCGGGAGGTCTCCACTCAGGACCTCCTGCGCGAGCTTCTGGCTCCGCGCTTTTAAAAAACACTCTAGTTGTGTAACAGACAAGACTACGTGGAATCGGGGTGCTCCGATTCGGATCTGTGACTCAAAAGTGAACCTAAATTAACTCAAGAGGGGTGCTACTCAGTTTCGTATGTTTCGGAACAACCTTCGTAAAAATTACGTTCCTTGACACTTAACTTTTCATCCGAAATATCATTATTATGCCGCACGTTATGTCACATTGATGCGTAATTTTGACGTTTACAAATGCATAAAACGAAACTTTTGCTGTCATGGCGTCTGTTTTTGCATAGTTTCACCTGAAAATACGTAATTTTCAAAAAATCATATCTCAAAAACTACTGCGCTCCGCACCGTGAAATTTTGGGAAACGATACACCTAAGTAACCCCTACCTACAAAAAAAATATCAACTCAATCTGTGGTGTTGCATATTCTAAAGCTGAGCCCAGCTTTTCCGGTGTTTTTACAGTGGAATTAAAACACTGAGGCACGACACAGTATTTACAGGTATTTATTATTCATTTTAGTAGGTATCTAGATGCGCTCGCAAGCGCGAGCGACCAGCCAGGGAACGAATCACGAATGGGCACACCCCGCCTGCCCGCCGCCGCGCCGCCGCCGGCCGGTGAGAGCCGTGACGTCACCACGCGATCGAGAGCTGTCCGCGTTTTTAAATAATTTCGAATGAAAATACGCACTTTGATTTTAATTATCTCAGCCATTTTAAAGATAGAAAAAAAGTAAAAACACAGTTGTTCTTGTAATTTTTAGTAGATTTTTTTGGCATTTGTAGAAAAAAACGTTTGTCTTCTTCATTGTTCTGAGCCAAAGAAGATATAACATTTCACTGTTCTGAGCGCTCTTAGACATGCTCATGGTTTCGGAATCCATCTCAATCTCATTTCTCAACAACAGCTGTCAATGACAAACTTAAACTTTTGTTTTGACAACAAAGTCTTGTTGAGTACTTAAATGCTTATTTTTTGGATATTCTGTCCATAATATTAGCTTCTTAAAAATTAATATTGTTATAATCACAACTACGAACAATATAAATTGTAATTTCTGTTCTCTTCGGTGTCTACTTTGTGGAATCGCAATATACAGCAGTCGTCATAACCTACAAGATTTCAATTTAAATTGTGAATAGAACTAGAAAGCAAAAATGCGTTATGCTCAGTTAGTTGTGGGTCCTGCAGGGAGTGGAAAGGTATGCAGATACTGATACCTAAGTGTAACCATAATTTTTAAAACCAATGGATTCTAACCTCTAAAGGAGAGTGATATCGAAAAAAAATCCCTAAGGCTAATCCCAATAATCCTTGAGGTTAGTTTAAGTTCCAAGTGTAGGAACATTATACTTTAGTCCCATAACGCAGCCCTCTAAGTGCACCCCAACCAAAATTACAATTTAAAAGAATTCATAAAAAAAAAATTGATTTTAATCTCTGACCCAGCAGTTAGTTAATATTACAATATTTAAGAACTATTAGGCCTCCCACATACACTTCTCAGCATGATTCTAGGTCAAGTGCTTTACTCAGAACTTCTTTACATTTTTTTTTCTTATTATATCTACACTATGTTTGCCCTTTGGCAAAGGCCTCTCCCAACTGTCCATTCCCAGCTGTCCTAGTTCACAGTCTGCCTGTGATTGCCTTGATCTCATCGGCCCAGCGTTTGGATGGTCTGCCTTGATTCCTTATTTTACCACTCCATAATTGTCTTACTCCATTTGTCTGATCCTCTGATTATGTCCATTTTAGCTTCCTGACTGTTGTTGTGCATCTTTTAGTCTGGTCTGTTCCTTTATTGTAGTTGCTCTTATTCTGTCCCATTTTTTCTTCCCTAGCATGCTCCTCTCTATTGCGTTTTGATAAACCTCTAATTTTCGTGTGTAAACTTTGGTGAGGGCCCATGTTTGGCAGCCATATGTGAGGACTGGCAAGATACACATGTTAAAGAGTTTTCGTTTGACAGCCATACTCATTTCTGTATTTTTCATTATCTCCTTCAGGCTCCAGTATCTATTCCATGCGTGTCCTATGCGTCTTTCTATCTCTTTTCTTTTAACTAGAAAAAAAACTAGGAAACCTGCCATAACTGCTGTAAATATCCATTTCATATAATTCTCAGTTTTGTACCTAGTGTAGTTATGGCGAACACAGTAACAACAGGGTAGGTTTTTATGCCTTGTGAATCCCATTATATGAAAAAACAGTAATATAACTCCGACTTGTCACCTCTAGTCAACATACTGCTCAACAATGGTGAAGCACGCCAGCGACGCCAAGCGCATAATAGATGTGGTCAACTTGGACCCAGCGGCGGAACACTTCGACTACGAGCCTCTGGTCGACATCAGGCAGTTGATTCACCTGGATGATGCTATGGAGGATGAAGAGTTGCAGTTTGGACCGAATGGCGGCCTTGTGTTTTGTATTGAGTAAGTTGTTAAGATTATTGGGTAGTCAAAGACCATTTATAGTTCATTCCAATCAAAAAAAAAGAAAAGGTAAACAAACTTAATGAGCAACTAATGTTGACATGTGTCAGTGCCATAGTAAGTTTACTTTATGCTTTTTTTTATTGGAACAAAGTATACAATTAGATTGACAATCCACAAGATGAAGTGATGACCTCATTGTTTCACTTATTTAACCTTTAATAACGTCTTAGAACCAACATATTGAATTCATCAAGTTTTGACTATGTAAATAAATACAATAAATCTCTCTACTCATCTCATCAACGAAATACATGATTCTTGGCTCCAGGGACGTGACAACCCCTTCCGCGATTAAGCGCTTAAAATAAAAACCCCTTCGATAGCATATCCCAAATGTATAGGTTACCCAATCGAATGGGGAACCGTTTCATTTGGGTAACCCTTTTGAAAGGGTAACCCGTTCATTAGGCTTATGAAAACTGGGTTTATAAGGGTATTTTTTCAAACGAGGTTCGGGCGGGGCGCGTGTCAAGGTCGTACAATGAGACATACATAATGCTTTATCTATGTCTCATTCTCATGTATTTAGAAGCGGTCGTGACTCAGTGCGGCTTGCGTGGTCACATTGATCACGCATGTTAAGTGACTACAGACACGGTCATAACCTGGATAGGTTTGACTTGTTAGTGGCATTTATCTTGACTGTTTCCGTGCTTCGCAAGGCACGTTAGGCCGTTGGTGCCGGCTGCTATCGCTAGCAGTCGTTAAGCCATGTCAGAGGCCTTATAGATGGCTTGAAAACTTCTGACACTGGGGTTGGCCACTAGCCCCACAACCTCCACCAATCCGGACTTGGCCCCCGTGTGTGGAGTATGGCCTTAAACCTTCCCGAGTCATGGGAAGAGACCCGTGCCCCTGCAGTGGGGACGTAATGGGTTGTTAACACAATGCTTTATTTATGCAAACGAGAGGTGGAAGAAAGATTGTAGGTGAAGATTCATGCGGAATCCACTCCAGTTTAGCGCCACCGCGGTCTGTGAAGCAGGAAGTGAAGTGAAAAAAAATTAGGATTACAATTAAAATAAAAGATTTTTGTGATGGGGAAGTACGGTAATCCCGCCAGTTTTCGACCAATTAGTGGAGTTGTCAAGTTTGGAAAGCAAAAAATATGTTGGTGTAGCAATTATTTTGTTAAATTAGCTCTCCATATATGGTACATACACTTAATTTCAATAAAACAAACAAAAACTGTTATTTACTCTTACTTTGTTGAATAAATCGGTAAAAATACGCAAAATGCCGATTTGACCAGTTTTTGACCAGATGTTCCAGTTTACGACCACCTTTGTCCAGTTTTCGACCAGAGACTGAAGCAAAGTATTTATGTAAAAGTATTGGTGTTACGTAGAAAAAAGTTTCAAAACAGAGTTTTAACAGTTTATATGTTGCAGGGATATGTTAAAATCAGTGATTTGATCAAATCCCAGGATGTGTTAAAATAATAAAACAATTTTATCATATCCCTAAACTTTGGATTCCCCTAAGGATTTCCACACCAACCACTCCTGGGTTGCCTGCGTCCAATGACTTCCCGTGACTTTCACCAGACCATCGGTCCACCAAGTGAGGGGCTTGCCTAAGTTACGTCTTCCGCGATACTCCAGAACTTTAATGCCTTGGGGCAGCTATCTGTTTTACGAACTATGTGCCCCGCCCATTGCCACTTCAGTTTAGCGATTATGTGAGCTTTGTTGGTTGCTTTAGTTCTCCTGCGAATAATAATATTAATATCTGGGACAAATCACACACGGTCATCTGGCCCCAAACTAGGATTCCCTGTATCTTGGGAACCAGATACAGATATATATACACATATACTTTTAACTTCATACATATATAGATATAATACACCCAGACTCAGAGCAAACAATTCTGCTCATCACAGAAAAGTTTGCCCTGTGTGGGGATCGAACCCACGACTCTCGGATCAGAGGTCAGGATCGCTAATCACTTAGCCACCAAGTCAGTATCTCTTTTTGAGTTCGATCACTAAGAGAAACTACAAGCATAGCACGCTCCATAGCTCTTTAAATTAAACGTTTTATCTATCTTTCTATCTTTGAACCGCTTTAATATTTTTTATGAGGCTCATAGTAAGTTAATATGTCTCAGTGACTTATGTTACCACTAGTAACACGTTCTGCTCAAGTACCTTAGTATTGAGACACTGCTACATTTTGGACGTAAATATAAAGGGTGACTTTAAATTAGTTCTTGATACGAAAGGCTATGCATGTGCTCATGATAACAAACAACTTTCCTTAAGAAACCCATAGTCAAATCGAAAAAAGTTTTGGATACCATAGAAATAGGTCAACTGGCCAAATTAGTATGCCTTTATTGCGATTTGACCATGGTTTCCTAAGGGAAAGTTGTTTGTTATCATGCGAATATGCACATCCTTAGGTATCAAGAACAAATTTTAAGTAACCCTATATTGCGGAGCTTTCCGAATACTGCCCAGCAGAATTGGATTCAACAATCGATATATTTCTAGAAGTTGGAACTATCCAGCTGGACTATTTGTCCCAGGCTACATATCCGTCAACAACTCCAAGTGTCATAAGTCTCCAATCTTCAGAGGATATTATGATATATTGTTGTCTAGCTTATGTTCATTTTAAGACCCACATGTTGATGAGAGGCTCTACTGAGTCTATCGAGCATTGTACCTTAGTTTTCCAAGGTCTTAGCTAAGACCATGATATCGTCAGCGAATCTAAGAAAGCTATGTACTCGCCGTCGATAATTAAGTGAATCCTCTCCAGTCCAGAAGCTTGAAAACAACTTCCAGGGCAGTGTTGAGTACCTTCGCAGATATAATGTATCCCTGTCTTACCCTATGCTGCAGCGGGATAATTTTCCAATTTTAATCCTGGAGGCGGAATAACATGGTAGCGTTTTCGTACAAGCACATCAACACTTTGATATATAGGGTGCTTCTAAAATATACAGTCCCGGACATTTAAAAAGAACCACTGATGTTTACTTAAATTTGGTAAATTTTCAAATGAGTATGTTATAACCTTTTCAGTTTTGATTACTTCGCTACATGTACTGTTTAAATGTCAAACAAATGCACATATTCTGTTCATTATTTTAGAAGGAGGGTATGGATTTACACGAAGTTTCGGTTTTGCTCGGTCACATGAATAGAACCACTAGTTAAATTTTGAAATAAAACAAGGTTGAAAGTCTGGAAACTGTATTAATATTTAGTGTTTTTACCATTATTTCTTATAACTTCAAACAAACGGTTAGGTATGGAATCATAAAGTGATTTAATGTAATCTTGAGGTATGGCAGACCATTCCCTTATCAAAGCTTCTTGCAGTGCTTTCCTGTTATCAAATTGACGTCCACCTGCATATAATCTCCTGACTAACCATCCCCATACATTTTCTATAATATTTATATCCGGTGATGCAGAAGGGCACTTAAGATTTTCAATATTATTGTTCTTGAGCCATTTTTGGACAAGAGACGATGCAAAGATGGGTGCATTATCATGGTGAATTATAAACTGACGGTCTTTAAATTTTGATTTTATAAATTTTAATTGTCCTTCAAACAGTTTAACGTACTTTTCTGCATTTTGTTTTCCTTCAAGCACTACTAAATTTAAAACACCTTCAATACAAATAGCACCCCACACCATAACACAACCCAAAGCGCTATGTCTTCGCGACAAATAGACTTCTTCTTTCCTGATATCATGAAAATAATATGCATAGCCATCGGGACCATCTAAATTAAACTTTTTTTCATCCGTAAAAATGACATTATACCATTCTAACTTCCATGTCATATGCTGTCGTGCGAACTCCAGGCGAAGGGATTGATTTCTTTGGTTTAAAGCAGGCCGTTTTTTTCAGTTTTAATGTCCGACACTTGTTTATAATGCGTCGTACTGTACGTACAGATGCTCGCGTTCCAACCTTCAGTGCAATTTGACTAGCGGACAGAGTAGAATTTGATGCTTCACGAAGTATACGTCGCCGTTCTCGCTCCGTTGTGGCTTTTTTCGTCCTGCCTTTGTATCTCCTTCCGTAGTTTTCAGGATCTTTCAGATATTTTATGATCACATGATGTGATCTGCCTAATTGTCGAGCTATTTCACGCACTGAGTAATGTTCTTCTTTTAATATTTTAATTTTAGTTATTTCCTCTAGGTTTAGTTTCTTTCCACGACCCATTTCAATAAAATTACTTAGAAACTAACAGAAAATATATATCAATCTGCCAAGAATAGAATAGGACGCAGATTTAAAAAAAAACACGCCCGTACGCTTCTAACGCTCAACATAAAGATTGGTACTATTCAAGTGACCAACCGTTCAGCCGCTGGTATCGTAAATTCTAGAAAAATCTTTTGAACACGCGCATATACAATGCTAATAACGTTTGGTATAATATGTTCTATAAAAGTTGAATTAACATATATATGTAGGATTCCGAATGTTTTTAAATTTCAGCTAAATACAATATCTTTCTATTGGTTCTAATTAAGTGACCCTGACTGTATGCCACGGCTGAAATGGGAGAAAGTATCACGTATAGTGATCACGAAAATGAGACATTCATGTCCGGAAACTGTTCTTTTTTTTCCATACAAAAAAATAACAATCATAAAAATAAATTGCTTTACTTTATTAAGCCATTCCGTATTGTGTTGAATGAAACCAGGCGCGCGAAAACATGCTTAAACGCTCCGACGTTGCGGCTAGACATCAAACAAATTCGGCACTTGTGTCGTGCTACAAAAGGCTTTGATCTGTCCGCACTCACTCGGGAGCGGGGCGCGACCCGGCGGGCGGGGGCGGGTGGCGCCCGCGCGCCCTGCGTACAGGTCAGAGGTCAGGTCAGTTCGCTATGCGCAGCAGTGACGCGCAGGCGTGACGCGAACGTTTTGCACCGCCTGCGCCCCCGTCCGCGAGTGAGATAACCATGTCACCCAGACGTACATACGAATCAAGAGTATCTTGAAATGATACTCTGCTACCGCGATACCCTCTGATCGCGAGTGCAATAACATCCCTGCGCATGCCGTAAACCTGTATGAGCAAAGTTTTGGTGTAAGAGTCAGCCACCAGTGTTGTGTTGTGTTGTGTCATCATCATCAACCGAAAAACGTCCACTGCTGGACTAAGGCCTCCCCCAAGGATTTCCACACCGACCGGTTCTGTGCGGCTCGCATCCAGCGGCTTCCCGCAACCTTCACCAGGTCTTCGTCGGTCCACCGAGTCGGGGGCCTGCCCACACTGCGTATTCCAGTGCGCAGTCACCACTCGAGAACTTTACTGTGTTGTAAAACTGATGTAAAACTTTGTTGTGTTGTGAAATAGCTTGTAAATAAGGTGATTGACACTCTACTACCGCGAGTGCAAATAACATCCCTGCGTTTGCCGTAAACCCGTATGAACAGAGGTTTAGTGTGAGTCAGCCAGCCACCAGTGTTGTGTTGTGCAAATCCTTGTAAATAAGGTGATGAACTTACAAACACGCCAAGTTACTTACTGTAATACACGTTCTTTTTAATTTTACGCATCTACTCTTGAGTAGATGCCTTACCTACCTAAACTTTTTACAGATACATTACAAGTACGTAATTTAACAGTCCAAAGCCTGTCAAAGTGCGATGGTAAGTTTATCACCTTTTTACGTGAATAAGCCGTTTTAATAACTGGTAAGTTTGTTTATTCTGCTCTACATTTAATTTAAAGACAATCAGCTGTTCACTAAATTAACCTGTAAAAAGAGATACCTACGAGCGTGCGTTGCTTTCATTCAGTGAAATGACATCGAGTTCATTCATGACTTCATGACGGAGCGTACGTACTTGACGGACCGTGTTGTGCGAAATTGAATCAAAGTAAAAAAAAAATGTTTAGTCTCCCAAATCAATGTAACGACTCCGGGGCACGAATTTTTTTTACTATTGTAATCTATATGCATGACTCTTACTCCCATTGCAGCGGTGGCATATATTTTGGAAGCACCTTATATTGATAGTCACTGCTGGAGTGACTATAGCACAGCCTTGGTCTAGACAGAATTAAATGCTATAGTTAAATTACGTTCTATATTTGGGTCTATAGTTCTTCAGCAGGGTCCTATCACCATTTTTGAAGAAGAGTACTACCACATGCAATCCCTTACCTGTTCATATATTGATTACAATGTAATTGAAAAGCTTCTGATAGCTTGCAGTACCGGTTTTCCATCTGTTTTCAGAAGTTCTTTCGTAATTCTATCATCACTTATCTCCCAGTGCCTTGTTGTTCTTAACACTTTGGCCCACGGTAGCGGGAACACCCGTTTATCAGCTTCCATAAAGTTTGACAGTGCGGGGAACCCCGTTTGTATTTAAATGATTCTTATCATTACTACGGTAAGCCCCGTGCAAAATGAATGAGCGCCATATAAAGAGCAAGAATACTGTCATTATGAGTAGCTCAGATTTAGTTATAGTGTCAACCTTAAGGCCCCTAATCTAATGTTCGACGAATGTCACGCACAAACGGGGTTCCCCGCACTGTCAAACTTTATGGAAGCTGATAAACGGGTGTTCCCGCTACCGCGCGCCAGTGTTAAGATGTTTTAGAGTTAACTTCGTACAGGCTGACGTCAGAGATATCTTCAGCATTGTATCGCTTCAATTTGGCTCTCAGATCTGTAGCCAAATTACTGATAGATAAACTTGTGGTTGCGTATTATTGCCCGTAGATTTTCTTAATCTCTTCCAACAGCTCAGACTAGGACGATACAATTCTGTCATCCTCTATATTCAGCTTAGCCTGACAGAGCGTCATACTCATATGCTATGATATTGTTAGAGGACTGCACTCTGAGCAGTAAGAATGCACATTGTATACGAATAAGAATGACAAAAGCATACGCACGTGCATGCGCAAAGATTCCAGAGGCCTACAGATGCGAGATTGCCCCTTAAACATTGTAAAGGTATTTAACTATTTAATAATATTTTACTCGATGAGCTCTTAACATCTTCTGCTGTTTTAAGGGGCAACAGGCAACCATACAAGTTCCTAGGCTAAAGAAGTAGCCAAATTTTTATTAGCAGTTTAGAAAGTTATCATTCTGTTATGAAGTAATTATATGGCGATTATCAAATAATCATGCTGGGATGTGGACGTTTTTCAAATGGTGCATAAATTAAATGATCCGCCGACGTTTGCTAGCCATATATAAATTTCAACTTTTTAAATAAACTCGAGCATCTTCAAAATCTCACTGATCTTGCTATCTGATTTATCTTTTATCTCCGTAAAAATCATCACGTGTCCCCGTATCGAAGAGATTGGAATGGCTTCCAATTAGTTACCGTCGTGACCTTCACACCCTGTTACATCTTTATTTTCAAAATCCCCAATTTATCTTAAAGAACGTTTCAACTTTATCTTCTACTCACAGTCGTCCTCTTCGTTCCTCCGATAACCTCCGTCTCCATATTCTTCCTCACTCTACCAATTTCTAAGCTCACTCCTTTACTCATCAAGCTATCCGCCTCTAGAGTCCCCTTCTTGTACCCATCAAACAAGCCCAATCATTGCACTCTTTAAAAAAGGATAAAAAACAAGCATATCTTCTTGACGTCTAAAGAGCTCATCACTTCTCCAATCATACTTTGGAAATAATTATATGTATACGGGATGTAAATATGGTCGTGCGTCAAATTTTAATCAGTGCTTCTATTCCTGTTTCTGATCAATTTTCCCCAAGGAGCACATAAATCAAATCAAATCGTAAAAAAATAACTCCTCAATACTAATTTGGCCACTCGGCTGATCGATTTTATAAAGAATCCAAAAGTTCACTGCTACTATCGAACATTATACAGGGTGTTAAAAAAAGTGCGTTTGAAATTTTAAGGGGTTACTCAGAATCAAGTATAGAATCCAGGAAAAATATTGAAAAAATTCGCTCTTCAATTTTTTTTTGCAGTTTTTCATACAAATTCTCGATTCACTATTTAGATTTAGTATGAGAATCTGAAAAAAATAATTGAAGAGCGGATTTTTTCAATATTTTTCCTGGGTTCTGTACTTGATTCTGAGTAACCCCTTAAAATTTCAAACGCACTTTTTTTAACACCCTGTATACATTTATCTATTTTTCATATCACAAAAGACAACATGCATTTTTTCCCAGTAACTACTACCTTAGTTTTGCTTGTGAGAATAAAACGGTCGAAAACAGGAGCATTGTTATTCTCTTTCCTGATTTCCACCACGTCATATTTTTGACATTGCTAGTTTTAAGTAATTTTAAATATGGTGGACGAAAACTGGCAGTATCAACCAAAAATATCCGACGCTCGGCAGATCGATTTTTATAAAGAATCCAAAAATTTACTGCTACTATCGAAAATTAAATATAAATTGTCTATTTGTCATATCACAAAAGACAACACATGCATTTTTTTCCAGTAACTACTACCTTAGTTTTGCTTGTTAGAATAAAACGGTTGAAAACAGGAGCATTGTTACTCTCTTTCCTGATTTCGAACACGTCACATTTTTGACATTGCTAGTTTTAAGTACATTTTAAATATGGTGGACGAAAACTGGCAGTATCAACCAAAAAGTATCCGACGCTCGGCAGATCGATTTTTATAAAGAATCCAAAAATTTACTGCTAGTATCGAACATTAAATATAAATTGTCTATTTTTCATATCACAAAAGACAACACATGCATTTTTTCCAGTAACTACTACCTTAGTTTTACTTGTTAGAATAAAACGGTCGAACACAGGAGCATAATTTCGACCACGTCATATTTTTGAGATTGCTAGTTTTAAGTAATTTTAAATATGGTGGACTAAAACTAACAGTATCAACCAAGAAGTATCCGACGCTCGGCAGATCGATTTTTTAAAGATTCCAAAAATGTTCTGCTACTATCGAACATTAAATATAAATTGTCTTTTTTTCATATCATAAAAGACAACACATGCTTTTTTTTCTAGTAACTACTACCTTAGTTTTGCTTGTTAGAACAAAACGGTCGAAAACAGGAGCATTGTTATTCTCTTTCCTAATTTCGACCACGTCATATTTTTGAGTTTGCTAGTTTTAAGTACATTTTAAATATGGTGGACGAAAACTGTGAGTATCAACCAAGAAGTATCCGATTATTCATACTCCTTAATGGTGATACCTAATGGTCTTAAAATTCGCAACACAAGAAGAGATTTTTTTTTCCACTTTCTATGTAGGTACCACTTTGGTTTGCACGCTTCCGATCGCAATAAATCGCAGGACACACAGAGGCGGCTGCGGGGCAGTAGCGTTCCGAAGGCGGACCTGCGGAAAGCGAACCTAGAGCGGACCCCTTCAGACAGAAATTGCGGCGTCGCGGTAGCGTCGCGGGGGCGGTATGTCTGAAGGCAAAAGCGTTCGGGACCACTTTTTTCGGGGAATTTCGTGAAATAGGTATTTTATTATAACTGTTACGATACTCTCTGTACGAAAAGATTTAAAAACTGGTCAAGTTCACACTAACACAATACTTTCTATCTGTAAAACTTATAAAACACAAGAAAAACACTCAAAAATCTATAATTTAATACTACTCGCAAGCACGCCCCCGCACCGCGCCGCAAACGCGCCGCTGTGTGGGGGGTTTCATATATTTCAATGGAATACAACTGGTCCCGCGCCGCGGCCGCTTTCCCTCTACCGCGCCGCCACCGCGCGGGATTCGCCAGTCTGTAGGCCCGACCTTCCCGCTTTCGCCCCCGCGCTGGTACCGCATCGGGCGAATCCCGCCCGGTTTTGGTGTAAAGGGTTTCATAGTAATCCGAACATTACAAAAAATTCCGCTCCCGGTACCGCCCCGCGGCCGCCTCTGTGTGAGCTGCGCTTAAACGAATGACAGTGAGTAGGTAAACAAACAATCACGCATCAACTTCATTCAAATCAATGCCTACAGTCGCCCGGACCGACTGCATCGCATATTCCATTCTATAATGGTCCGTATGGTTGTAACGTAAGGATCATATTTGTCTAAAAGCTGAAAGGGTTACCCTTTCAGTATGGTAAGTGGTTCCAAAGTGTTTAGTTAATCTTTAAAAATACCGCTTAAAAAACCCAAACGAAAGGGTTTTGACGCCTACTGGGTTTGGTAAGCAAACCCCTTGCAGAAACCCATTCAAAAACCCGTGAAGGGCTTACCAGTCCAGTCCCTGCTTGGCTCAAAACATCAAGTTTCTAAAATTCTAAATACTACACCAGTTATTAAAATCCATGATCAGTTAATAAAACGGGTCGATGAGGCTAGAAACCTAGGTATTATTATCGATAGCCGTTTGCGCTTCGAGTCTCACATAGTGAGTCTAGTTATATATAATATATCTATATAGAGTCTAGTTAAATCTTGCTTTTATAGGCTAAAAGTTCTTTATCGCATTCGCAATCTGCTCTCTGAAAAGATAAGGGTTACACTGTGTGAGTCTTTGATTCTGTCTAGGCTAAACTATGGAGATCTTGTGTATGGCCCGCGACTCCTAGCTAAAACTCGTCGTCTGGTTCAGCGCATCCAAAATGCTTGCTGCCGTTTTTGTTTTTGTATACCCCCCCGTACTCATCTTACTCCATATCTCAACAAAGCATCAATGCTAAATATGTCTTCTAGAAGATCTACATCTTGCTATTTACTTAGCAAGTTAGTTTACTTGTTTTCTTTATTTTTTCGTTATTGTCACAGTCCTCGGCTGTGGCAGAATACCAGTGTATTGCTCGAAAGAGCAAATCACACACTGAGTCACGGCCCTTTTCAACCGACTTCAAAAAAAGGAGGAGGTTCTCAATTCGTCGGAATCTTTTTTTTTTTTTTTTTTTTTTTTTTTTCTATGTATGTTCACCGATTACTCGAAGACGCCTGAACCGATTTCAAAAATTCTTTTTTTGTTTGAAAGGGTATACTTCACAGGTGGTCCCATATTAATTTTATCGAAATCGATTCAGCGGTTTTTGAGGAAATCAACGAAAACATAGCAAAATTGGAGTTGCTACGATTGAAGTCGGTTGTTTTTAACGTATTCAGCGTGGTCATGTACTACTGCAACACACACATATTTTTAAGTATTGTTTTATCTTATTTTATTGTGTGTACTGATGTAATACCTAATATGTGTGTTTGTAGTAACAAATAAACGAGTTATCTATCTATCTATCTATAAATATAAAAATAAATAGTAATTAATTATCTGTGGGTTAGTTTATTAGCTTCATTTACTTTGCAACAATAAAATTTAATTTTTCTTCTTTGAATGTGTTATTCTGTATCAATATCTTTTCCAGAACTCTACTTGAAAACATAGACTGGCTGGAAGAGCAGCTAGGAGACGTAGATGATGACTACATCCTCTTCGACTGCCCGGGCCAGATTGAGCTGTACACACACCTGCCAGTCATGAGGAAGTTGGTGGACCAGCTGCAGAGATGGAACTTCAGAATATGTGTGGTGTTTATGGTCGATTCGCAGTTTATGGTCGATGGGGCAAAGTTTTTGTCAGGTAAGAAACATTAATTTAAGGTGTTTGAGGAACTATGTTTTGTAGGCAGTTTAAAATCAAGTTCCCATCTTAACAAATCTAAGGACGCCACACACTAAAAGATCCATCAACCGTTTTACATTTTACATACATCCAATTAACGTTACCCTCCACAGAAGCAATAGGGTATTTGACTATCAAAATTAAATTGAAAAATATTACTCACTAAATAGCATTTGCCCTAGAATAGCGAAAAATATTACTCGACTGATGTTTTCGTTTTTTTTAAATTTTATATTCATTACAATCAGAAAATAAGTTCGTCAAAGACTGTGACGTCACACGCCAGTAACACTTACAATTTCAGAACAAAATGTCGTTTTTGGGAGTTGATAAAAAGTCACTCAAATGACTAGTAGTCAAATACCGTATTGAGTAAAAAGAGGAAAGTTGGAAAGACAAATGTAACCTCGGCTACTCCAACAAACACCATATAAGAATTAAGTTCAGTTCAAAAAGTTAAAATTTCAGGTACAATGGCAGCACTCAGTGTGATGGTCAACTTAGAACTGCCACATGTGAATATTCTCACAAAGATGGACCTCCTCAGCAAGTCAGCGAGAAAACAACTGGACGAGTAAGTAATTAAGTACCCTCAGATATATATAAATTGCTATTGTGAAGCCATGCCTTTATAAACTTGCACAATAAACCTCACACAATAAAAAAGAAATAATGACTAATATATAATAACAGTTATCTAAATATCTAGATTTCCAGGACAAGTATTGTAATATAATTTTCTACTAATTGTTGCAGTTACTTGGACCCGGACCCCCACATCCTACTAGCAGATATGAGAAATTCAAAATCAAAATGGCATGAAAAATATGCAAAGCTAACAGAAGCGATCGGCGAAGTCATAGAGAATTTTAGCCTGGTGCGGTTCTACCCACTCAACATCAAAGACGAGGAGAGCATAGACAATATCCTGATCACCATCGACAATATCATACAGTTTGGTGAGGACGCTGATGTGAAGATCAGGGACTTTGATGAGCCGGATCCTGAGGACGGTGATGATTGATGATTAAAGATTTTTTAAATGTTACTCTTGATTTTTATTATTGGTCACTCCGGTCACCACCCATTTCAAAGTTCCATTAAAAACAATTTTACTACACTACATTGTTTGGCTCGCAGGACATGAAGTCTTTGTTACCTACTATGTTCTGGCAAATAAACGCTTTGACTTTGACAAAAAAGAGAAAACATTTTGATATTCTTTTCAAATTACAAAAAATCAAACATACCTGTAAAGCAAAATTACTACATATTTGGCAATTTTTTATGAATTTCTCGAGCCTTTTTTGTACTCACATATTTTAGGTTTTGTTATTATTAAGTACTTCAACTATTTGACAAGCGAAAAAAACCCATATTTTATTATGAAATGTAATCAAAATCATTTGGAATAGTTTTTATAGGAAGTTCAAATCCAGGGGCCTTTGATGTCCTAAAATTAATGCATCATTGTTACTTAGCAAATAAAAAAATGAATTAACAAAATGCCGCTCCCAACTCGTGGTCCCACCGCATAGTCCCACTGGTGGGTCGATGAGTAATTAACTGTTTACTCGTGGTCCCACCGATTCACTCTTGACTGTTCTTGGACAATATGAAACAATGATGTAGCAATATGGTATTCGTAATGTATCAACTGCATATACCAGGATCTTTGGAGAACAAAAACAGTATATTTTCAAACACTTCTGTTTATTTTACAAACATAAACATTGCATAAACTTGCAAACCTTAACTAGAGTATAATATTGATTGATTGTGGTATTACATATGTATATGTATCGATAATATTGTACTGTTTACAAGAACTAAAGAGAAACAGTTTTTTATTAGCAGAAAAAGCAGCAAATGGTAGATGCTACACGTAAGATTGAACAACTTTCCCTAAGGAATTTCTACAAAATGAGCAAAAAAATGGTGACTTTCCACATTAATCAATGCATTTAAATTGCCCAACAATGTATTTGAAAAGTACAGAAATCGTTTCCCTTGGGAACTGTTCAATCTTCTATTCTATTCTATTTTACTATTTGGCATTCCACATCTCATTAAGAGTGTGATTTTGCCAATGACAAGTAAAAAATGGGAGAATCTTCAAGAAAAAAAATGGCGAAACGCCAAAGTCAAGTGAAAGACGCGGCCCTAAGGGTGATGGGCACTTAAAGACGCTCCACATGGTGGTTTGCTGCTGGAACTCGGAAAACAGAGCTGTCTCCCGAGTTAATCCTCTTCTTATGACCGCCTATCACTGAATCGGAATCGCAGCTATTTCCCCATCACAAAAATAACGTTGAGACTACTACTGGCCCTCACGAGACAGGCTCGGCCTAGTGTGAGGTCCAGCAGCAATCTTGAACAAATAACGCTGTACCTCAAACCTAAACTTAATATTCTTATTTATTTTTGTTTTTGTTTCCTAACGTGACTGTGTGTACCCTTTAGTATTTGTAATGTAAATTTGTTCACTTTTCTTTTTGGCAAATAAACAATTTATTATTATTATTTATTACTCTAAAACGGAGATAATTAAAAAATTAACTCAGCAGACATGTGCTCGGTACAAGTTCCGGCAACCAACCAACTGTTCAATCTTAGTTAGTAGCACCAACTATTTGTTGACTGCCTGTCAGTAGTAGTAGTATATAAATAGTCAATGTGTATTTTGTAAACCAAATGACATGTTAAATCTGAATAAAAATCATGAAAATGAATTGTACTATTTATTAGTACTTCAGAATATAAATGCCAGTACTGGCAACATGTGAGTAGATACTGGAGAGCTTACTTCAATAACTTAAAATAACTACATACTCTTATACAAGGTGTAACAAATTAGATGTAAAACAGATAAACTTTTTAATACAAACCAATCACCTGTTTCCCCGTTTTTTTTAGATTTGACAATGTCCTCTATATTATTAGGTAGAAAAAGAAATTACCTTCGTAAACTGTACAGTGCTACCTACTTCAAATATTTTTTGATTTGAAAAAGTTATTTAGAATAATGAGTTTTTACACCTATGTTGTGACATCCTGTATTCTTTTTCACTGGCAGATGTGAACATATCCCAGCTATTATTTGGGTCAAATCAAATAAATGTGACAACTTTTGGGCTTTCCATAGTAAAAGTGTCAATCTGAAGATTGTGAATTCATGTTCATTTAAAAAAATGACAAAAACTGTTACAATTTTAATTAACCAGAATAAAAGCCTGGATATTTTCACATCAACCATTAAAAAAACACTTGTATAACGAACTAAACTTTGTTACTAACTTAACAAAATTACCAGAAATACATTTAATAGTACCAAACGAAGAAATTTAGGACAGAATAATTGTACTTATTCATTACTCAGTGCATTTACAAAACATTTTACTAATGTGCTACAGACATTCTATATTAGTTATTCACCTATGATGGTCCACTATCTCAATAACCTTCCGTTACTTCACAGCGGTCGGTCAAAACACGACATATCAGGCCAGAGATGTGAAGAACTGCTAAAGCAATTTCTTGTGCACTATTCCGTATCACTTCGTTGCTATCGTTACTTATCTAACTTTTCATACAATCACTACACAGTCTTGCCTTTTCACTTTCATTTTACACACAGCACTACTGATCGTCTGTCGCTTCACTGTCATTTAACACAGGACAGCAGGTATGGGAAGAGACCCGTGCCCCTGCAGTGGGGACAATATGGGCTGTTTATAGGGCTGTATTGACATGGCATTACAGGGCGGGCTTCACTGTTTCTCTTAGTTTGTGGCGTCTCTTAAAAGAGTTCTGCCAATGTCATGTGAGTCATGGGAGTGACACTTCAACTTTTATATAGGTTTTATTCTTTTTTTTCCCTCTGCCAAATTTATGACAATTCCGCCATTGTCCATAGTAATTGAAAATGAATTGTTTTATTATATTTTAAATAAACGGCAGCATCCGGACCGGACTTGGCCCCAGTGTATGGAGTATGGCTTAATCTTTCCGAGTTATGGGAAGAGACCCGTGCCCCTGCAGTGGGCACGTAATGGGTTGTTAACAAATAAGTGGAGCTATCCAAAGTATGAGTGACGCTTCTGCTAGTGTACGGTATAACGGAATTTTGGCTGTAACTATCATTTAACACATTCGACAGCAGATATGGCTTGGCCCCCGTGTGTGGAGTATGGCCTAACCATTCCGATGTATGGGAAGAGACCCGCGCCCCTGCAGTGAGGACGATATGAGTCGTTTACGACACACACAGCACTATTGATGTTCACTACAGAGCGATCTTCACTGTTTTTTAACACATTTGACACAGAACACTAGTGATGTCCCACAGTCCAGTGGGACTACAAGGCAGGCTCGTCGTCGTGCCTCTCGTAGGGGAAGGCGGTGGCGTCGGCGATGCTGAACACGTACATGAGGCAGCCGAACTGCAGCAGCGCGGCGTGCGGCACCAGCGCCGAGCCCTCCCACGCGGGGGGCGTGGCGGGCCGGCCCGGCGGGCAGCGGCAAGGGTGGGGGTCTGCCCCGCCCGTCAGCGCGCCGTTCACTCTGTGGGGGGATGTTCAATAAAGTATGATATAGGGAAATAGGTGTCAACTATCAAAATTTAAAATCATTTATTTCTTTACGTAGGTACATTAAGCACTCTTATAAACGTCATATCATTTTTCTGGAGGAATATTCCAAATGTCATATATCTCAAACCAAACATCATTAGCGATTTTAAAGTTGTCGCAACCTGTACTGACACTATAGTGAACAATTTTCCCAAAGATACCCGTGCTTCGCAAACACTTCCCGAAACGTTGAGTGTACAAGTCCCGCGTGGTAGGGGCTTTGTACTAGGTAGAAAAAAAAAATTACGATTTAAAAGCATGTGTAAAGCATCTACTTAAATAAAAACATTTTGAGTTTGAGTTCGTGCGTGCGTGTATTTGTGCGCGTGCTTGCGTATGTGTATATGTATATGTATGCGTACGTGCGTATGTGTATGTGCGCGTACGTGCGTATGCATGTCGCGTGCGTGCGTGCGTCAATACGCAAAGAAACATTTTTGACTTCTCGAAACAACTATCATTCAACTGAGTGTGGTTAACCAAATTTTTGCAAATAGACTATGAGTGTTAGACAAATTGATTGATTATTGTTTCCATGGGAAAAATTGTATATTTTACGAGTAGAATGGCGACTCCATTGACTGCCGATTTTAACTGGAAAGTTAACAGGTTTCCAAGTTTATACCAGTCACCCTGTCTGCAATGCGTGTGAGTGCATGCGTACATGCGTGTGTGTATATGCGATGTGAGCTGTGTGTCTCACCTGATCGGCGGCTGCTGGCGGCGGCGCACGAGGTGGCGCACGGCGGCGGCGCGCGCCTCGCCCTCGCCCCCCTCGCCCGCGGCCCCCGCAGCCCCCCCGGCCGGGGCCGCGGCCCCCAGGTCGCATGTATACAGCACGCCGTTCACGCGCGTGCCCCACTCCGAGTAGTTGATCAGCTCGAAGTGGCGCGTAACCTGTTGGGGAAACACGAGCCGTTTTATAGGATATTTAGGATAAAACAAGTATTTTTTTTAAAGCAATTTGATGCAAAATTGTCTGTTATGGCCAGTGATCGGAGTAAGTAGATTGATTTTTGGTACTTGTATCGTGATTCTATAACGTGGACAATCCTTTTTTTCTGGAAAGTTCGAGTATTTTGATTGAGTTGACTATTACTAAAGTAAACCTGGTTCAATC
Source organism: Coleophora deauratella (assembly GCA_958295455.1). Taxonomy (NCBI): domain Eukaryota; kingdom Metazoa; phylum Arthropoda; class Insecta; order Lepidoptera; family Coleophoridae; genus Coleophora; species Coleophora deauratella. The sequence continues at coordinate 1,076,252 of OY282409.1, read as the reverse complement.
GATTGATTCTGAAGGAAGCAATCCATTTATATGTAGAATAACAGAATGAATATTCGTTTTTGTTTGCTAAAAAATGTTAAAACTCCCGGAATCCGATCGGCATGTCCATATTAACATACACGTTTGCGGTCATTGACCCTAAATCAACCTACCTACTCCGATCACTGGTTATGGCAATTCAAAAATAGCTCCAAATACGTAGGGCTAATAGGGCTTAGGGGGGCGTCCGCGTGGCTGCCGCTCACCTCGTCGTGGAAGATGACGGCGTGGCGCGGCGACACGCGGCGGCAGCGCGCGGCCGGCAGGCGCACGTCGCAGCCGCCGCAGGCGCCCACAGTGAGCCGCGACAGACGCATGGGGATGGGGCGCCCCAGACTGTCGCCCAGCCCGTTCCTGTGCCGTATTGTAAAAGAAAAAGTTAAAAGAGTATTCCAAGACTAATCGTAAGTTTGTCCCGTAAAAACGGAAAGTTTATTTACGCGGTGTCTATGGGCGGCGGTATACATATGTGGTGACTAAGTCCCACGTATGCTCTGCATTATGTAAATATTATAAATATGTAAAATTCTATTTTTAAGCTTGTAAACTTCTTAGATTTAATGTGAATATGTAAAGTAGTATTTTTAGCCTGTAAATATTGTAGATTAACTGCATGTTACTTTTAAGCTAGGATATCAATTTATTTTATTGCCACACAATAGTATAACAATATAAGCATCGTGTCGGCGAATTTCTTTTGATTCTTGTGTTCTTGCCGACGTCCCAGATGCGTGCTCATTTCTTTTGTCTTGTTTATTGTTTGTGTTCACTCCGCTGATTTGTGTTTTGTAATATTTTTCCGTGTAAATTGTTTTATTGATGTTTTTGTATTTTTATGTGTTTACACCCTCCTAAGACGTCCGACTTGGCTTATCGGTGTTTCCTGCGATGTACTACGGATAGTCTGCATACAACTCCACTACCGGTCGGACGTCTTAGAGGCTTATTCCAAATTTCAATATAGTTTCCGTGCTACCTAACTTGTGAACATTTTATTTTTAATCACAACCCTGAAACCCGTATATAGAGCGCCGACAGTGGTGACCCCGACGTGATCTATAAGTTAAACGTGCGCTTGGGTGTATCAGGGTTTAGTCTCGCGCCGCGGAGTGATACCTAGCTGTAAAGTGCCAGTGTTAATTTTTGTGATTGACAGTAAATTAATTAAAGTGAAGATGTCGCATGAGAATCAGTTAGCCGGTAGTGCCAGCGGCCCCGTCAAACACGTTTCGTGGTCGCCGATGGCACCAGTAGACAAGCAAGTGGCTGTAGTGGGTAATAGGGATACGCTCCCCGACACTCTCGCCGAAATCGCCGACCTCGTCGCTGAAAATACGAGGCTACGATGCGCGACGCCAGTGTCAGCCGTTACCGCCTCTGGTCCCACCGAAGAGCACATACAAAGGTTAGAGGGTGAGATTATAGCCCTTAAGGAGCTTTTAAAAAACCTACAGCAGCTACAGACCTCTGTGCCGGATGTAAAGAGTAGATCGAGGCCGAGCTCACGGTCTCGCTCGCACAATCATTTCCGCCAACCCTCATCATCGAGACAACGACGAGACGGTTGGTTATGTTGGCACCACTATAAACATGGGCCGAAAGCAGACAAATGCGTACAGCCATGCGCATACAAATCGCAGCAGGGAAACGGCAACGGGAGTCATTAGCGGCAAATGGCTTAAACTCCCATAAAACATCACGCCGCATTTTCATCACGGATGCAGACAGTAAGGTTAAGTTCCTTATAGATACTGGCGCGGATTTATGTGTTTATCCGAAATCACTAGTCCCTACGGCGTGCAAAGTATCCGCCTATGAACTAGTGGCTGCCAATGGAACGACGATCGCAACATACGGTACCGTCGCCTTAACGCTTAACCTCGGATTACGACGAGACTTCCCGTGGATATTTGTAGTGGCTGATGTTTCTACACCCATTATAGGGATGGATTTCTTAGCGCATTACAACCTTATGGTCGACGCAAGGAATAAGCGACTTGTAGATGCACTCACTCAGCTTACGACAAATGGAAGCGTAACTGGGTGTAAACAATCAACTGTTAAAACCATAAACGGTACAACGCCTTATCACGATCTCCTAGCGAAGTACATTGACATAACGCGCCCTGACGGAGTCGTGAAAGAAATAAAACATAACACGAAGCACCACATATTAGTGACACCAGGACCTCCGGTAGCACAGAAGCCCAGACGCTTGGCTCCAGACCGTCTCGTAGCAGCTAAAAAGGAGTTTGAAACAATGGTTAAGCTCGGAATTGCTCAACCATCAAAGAGCCCATGGGCAGCGCCATTGGTAATGGTACAGAAACCGTTAACACGTGAAAAGCCGGAGACACCGTCACCGTTTATTATGCCGGAAACTGGAGAAAACACGGTAAAACACCGACCTTGTGGTGATTACCGTGGATTAAACGACAGGACGATACCTGATAAATATCCAGTGCGTCACATACAAGACTTTGCACAGTGTTTGAGTGGTAAAACAGTGTTCTCAAAAATTGATTTAGTGCGTGCTTTCAACCAAATACCGATCGCTGAGGACGATATACCTAAAACTGCCATAACTACGCCTTTTGGCCTGTTTGAGTTTAAATTTATGACTTTTGGTTTACGTAACGCGGCTCAAACTTTTCAGCGATTTATGGACGAAGTGTTATGTGAATTAGACTTTTGTTATTGCTATATAGACGATATTTTAATTGCATCTAGTGATATGAGTGAACATTTAAAACATTTAGAGACTGTATTCAATAGATTAAGGCAATATGGTGTAGTAATTAACCCGTCAAAGTGTGTGTTCGGTCAAACCGAGGTTGAGTTCCTCGGCTATTTAGTGTCCCCTGCAGGTACGCGACCGCTCCCCGAGAGGGTTGACGCTGTACGTACGTATCCGTTACCTGTGACTGTGAAGGAGCTACGACGGTTCTTAGGTATGTTAAATTTTTACAGAAGGTTCATACCGAACGCAGCCAAGAGCCAGGCTACTCTCAACGATTTGTTAGGGAATAAAAAAGGCAAAACTCCAGTGGCTTGGACCGATAAGGCTAAACGCGATTTTGAAGTTTGTAAAGAAAGCCTAGCCCAAGCAGCATTATTAGCCCACCCGATAATCGATGCCGAGATAGCTCTATTTTGTGACGCCTCTGACAAAACAATAGGGGCAGCCTTGCAACAAAGGGTAGATAACGATTGGCAACCCATCGGATTTTTTTCTAAGAAACTGACTACAGCCCAACAAAAGTACTCAGCGTACGATCGCGAACTACTCGCTATCTATGCTGCAGTCAAACACTTTAGGCATTATGTGGAAGCGCGTCATTTTACTATCTTTACCGATCACAAGCCCATTACCTATGCCTTTACAAAAAAAGAGCAACAATGCACGCCGAGGCAGTTTCGATACCTAGATTTTATTGGTCAGTTTACGACAGACATACGTCATATCAGTGGGGAAGATAACATTCCAGCTGATGCATTGTCACGCATTGAGACTATTCACCGTGGTATTGATTGGGAATCACTCTCGGCTTCTCAGAGAAACGACCAACAGTTAAAATCACTATTAGAACGTAATAATTCGTCGTTGCAGTTACGCTTGATTCAAATACCTGGTAGCAACCAACAGGTTTATTGCGACATATCCACCCCATCCGCGAGACCGTACCTTACGGAATCTTTTAGGAAAGCCGCATTCAATATGCTGCACCAAAACTCGCACCCGGGGGCTAGGGCAACGACTAAGCTAGTTTCTGATCGTTTTGTATGGCCTTCAATGAATTCTGATTGTAAACAATGGGTAAAGAATTGTATAGATTGCCAACGGTCTAAAGTGAACAGGCACGTTATCACATCGCCAGGTACTTTTGCACCGCCTTCGTCACGTTTTGATCACGTGCATCTGGATATTATTGTCATGCCGTACTCTGAGGGTTACCGCTATTGTTTAACTTGCGTAGATAGGTTTTCAAGATGGCCCGAAGCCATTCCTATAATAAATCAAGAGGCGGAAACTGTTGCTCGTGCATTCTATACTAATTGGATTGCGCGTTTTGGAATACCGCTTAGAGTAACAACAGATAAAGGTCGACAGTTTGAATCGCATCTATTTAGAGATCTTAATGCTCTAATAGGTACAAAACATTTTACGACCACGGCCTACCACCCTGCCGCTAACGGCATGGTAGAACGCTTCCATCGTCAATTAAAAAGCGCAATTAAATGTCATGGTTCTTGTAATGCTAGTTGGACGCGAACCCTACCAACGGTATTGTTAGGTATCAGAGCCTCGTGGAAGGAGGACCTTAAAGCTACATCCGCGGAATTAGTTTACGGACAAAGCTTACGCCTTCCCGGAGAGTTTTTAGGAGCGAAATCAACAACTCACCCATCGCCGAGTGAGTTTGTTAAAGAGCTTAGTTCGAATTTCAATCAAATGAAACATATACCCGGAACACAACACGGGCAGAAAAGTACTTTTATCTATAAAGATCTACTTACAACAAGCCATGTCTTTGTCCGAAACGATGCAGTCAAAGCACCGTTACAGCAACCCTACGATGGGCCTTATAGAGTGATAAGTAGAAAAGACAAAACCTTCGTATTAGATATTCGTGGTCGCGAGGTCACGGTATCTATCGATAGGCTTAAACCTGCTTATTTGTTACGGGAACCGGAATATCATCCCGACAGCAGTATTGACAACGATCCAGGGCAAATTTATATTCGTAATGATCAGCAACCTCAACAGGATGTTAATTTGAATCGTGACATAGGTTCAAACGCCACAAGTGAGACGATCTTGACTAATGTAACATCAAGTTTACCGGATGTTAGCCCGCGTACGATTCCTCGCCGTTCTGGGAGACGCGTACGTTTTCCTGATTATTATCAGGCTTAGATTTCGTGATTTAGATAGCCATCACATGAACTAAATCACTGGTAGGGGGGTACTGTGGTGACTAAGTCCCACGTATGCTCTGCATTATGTAAATATTATAAATATGTAAAATTCTATTTTTAAGCTTGTAAACTTCTTAGATTTAATGTGAATATGTAAAGTAGTATTTTTAGCCTGTAAATATTGTAGATTAACTGCATGTTACTTTTAAGCTAGGATATCAATTTATTTTATTGCCACACAATAGTATAACAATATAAGCATCGTGTCGGCGAATTTCTTTTGATTCTTGTGTTCTTGCCGACGTCCCAGATGCGTGCTCATTTCTTTTGTCTTGTTTATTGTTTGTGTTCACTCCGCTGATTTGTGTTTTGTAATATTTTTCCGTGTAAATTGTTTTATTGATGTTTTTGTATTTTTATGTGTTTACACCCTCCTAAGACGTCCGACTTGGCTTATCGGTGTTTCCTGCGATGTACTACGGATAGTCTGCATACAACTCCACTACCGGTCGGACGTCTTAGAGGCTTATTCCAAATTTCAATATAGTTTCCGTGCTACCTAACTTGTGAACATTTTATTTTTAATCACAACCCTGAAACCCGTATATAGAGCGCCGACACATACGTTTGCCATCAAGTGATCCGTCTGCTCGTTTGCCACCTATACCATAAAATAAACATAGTTGGAATAATTTTTAAACAAAAATTACAATTAGAATATAAGAACATTTAAATTAATAGTAGATTAAAATATCAGTAGTTACCATATCATAGATTATTTAAATTTTATTAAAACTAAACAACGTACAAAATTCTAATGGCTATAAGATTTGTTTCCAAGACCATGGGCCCAGTAACCAGAACAGAACGGTTCAGTAAAAAGAGGTTTAATAAATGAAGAGTGAACCCGACCTGCCCGGCGACACGACGACGCAGAGCGTGGCGCGCACGGCGGCGTCGCTGAGCGAGTGCCCCGGCGAGCGCTCCGGCGACGGCGCCTCCGCCCCCGCGCCCCCGGGCCCCCCGGGCCCCCCGGCCCCCCCGGCCCCGCCCCACACGGTCCTGCGGAAAATATATTACGATTTTAATCATACAGAGACTTGCGTTAGACACTGTTAATAAAGATAAACAGACCCACACACACACACACGCATACGCACACCCACACACGCTCATTTCTTCTTTTAACATTATGATGTATTTTTTTTTAGTTACTTGTTACTTTTTGTTACTGATTACCCTGTGTAATTTTTATTTAAATATTTCCGTGGAAATCTGTAAAGGCTTAACGCTATAAATAAGTCCTTGTATTATATCCTGTTCTGTATTATTTCCCAAATCTGTGAAATAAAAATAAAATAAAATAAAATAAAATAAAAATACAATGGATACTGTTAATAATCAATTTAAAATACACAAACTTATAATATTAGAGATGACAATAAATAAAGAACGTAATAAGTAGCAATCATCATCAACATGATTAGCCAAGACGTCCACTGCTGGGCAAAAGTCTCACCGAAGGATTTTCACATTGACCGGTCCTGTGCTGCCCGCATTCAGTGGCTTCGTATAGTAAGTAGTAAGAAACGTAAACTTTACATTAATGTGTGTAACTTTATATTAATACGTAAGTATGTCTGTTCTGGTCGCAGTCTGGGTGTATTGCAGTCTGTGTCATGTATGTAGGTATGTCAGTTCGGACTGCAGTATTTTTTATGTGATAGGCGGCAAACGAGCAGACGGGCCACCTGATGGTAAGCAATTACCGCCCCAGACACCCCGCAACACCAGTCACAAGTGCGTTGCCGACCTTTGAAATGGGATGGGGGGAGGTTGGGCCTCCGGTTCCCTCACTCACTCGGTGAACACAACACAAGCGTTGCTTCACGCCGGTCTCCTGTGAGGCCGTGGTATCACTCCGGTCGAGCATGGCTCTCCCGCGGCCCAGCTACACTGCAGTGGCTGCGTGTGGGCGGTCACCTGGCGATGCGGTCGCGCGCGCTGCGGTCCAGCAGCTCGGAGGGCAGCGCCACGTGGCGGAACCCGTAGCGGGCGAGCCGCGCGCGGTCCACCGAGCGCCGCACCGCGCGCGCCGCGGCCGCCGACAGGGGGCCGCCGCCCCCGCCGCCGCAGCCCCCCCAGGCCCAGGCCCCGCCCGCTTGCTCGCCTAGCAGGACCTGCACACATATCGACCTTTAGTACCTGGGAGACCGAGTTTCGCTGAAGGGCTGTCACGGGCTCACGGCAGGCTGCGCGCCCAGCGTCATCTGCACGCAGACACAGAGTCACTAACCTGCTATCACCTCCTTTTCAGAGGCAAGTTTAGACAAACATCACACTTTGCATAAGGTCATATGCTTGCAAATTCATTTATTTCCTACTAGCGACGTGTATTAAAAATATAAAGAATACATTAAGTATTGAAACTTAGCTGACGAATACACTAGCTCCACAACCTCCACCAATCCGCACTAACCCTCACGTGCGTGCGAAGTATGCCCAAACCACAGACATGCACCCCGCTCCCCCCCTATAGACTAGCAATACAGGGTATCGGCCGCTCGCCGCAAGGTGGGCAGATGGCCAAGTTAAATTGAAATGTCATTTTTGTTCAATTTTCGTCTTTCAGTCTATTTCTGTCAATGGTCGAGGTAACATCGGACAAAATGTGTGTAAATTTATCGTAAAAATGCCAAGTTGCGTCGTTGTCTGATGCGGAAACCGCACTGGGCATCTCAATAAATCAAATGTGCGGGGTTTCATACCAGAAGTAAGCCATGTATTGACTTATTTTTATTTAAATAACTTCGTTGCAAAACATATGGTAGTGATGTAACATTTCATCGACTTTTCGATAGATATAGCAAAAAGTTTAGCAACAAAAAATATCCGACTGCATATTTACATAGTTTTATCCAAAGTAGACATGAAATGTATTTGACTTATTTTTTCTTCTAATTATTTTCAGTTTCCAAAGGAACCCAAATAAAAATTAAACGAGAATTAAGACTATGAGCAGACACGACAGCTGGAAAATTTTCTCCTAACATTTCCGCCCAGCTTGGCTATAGATATGTTTTAGAAACTATGATTCGGTTTGATGTTTTTTAAAATATATATTTTTTGTTTTAATATGTATTTTTACTGTATTATATTTGTGAATTTGTATTAGTATTGTTTATGTATATTCTTAATTTATTTTGTTATCCTCATTTTAAAAATTATCGTAAGAATTTTCGATATTTGTGATCCTTTCTATTACCTCCATCACTAGATATTTCAGTCGTATTTTGAGTTTTGTCATTTTCAAATACTCTATTGCTATTCGACGATTTAAATCCTTAGACATCTTGCAGTGATTTGTCGTAATTCAAACATATGACATTCTTAGATTCAAAAATTCGAACAGTTATGAAGCTTCCACTTCCCGCACCTCAGATTTTCCCCTCAACTTAGTCCACGCGGTTTCATATTGAAACTGACGTATTAGCGTTCTATAGAGGAGCGGAGCGATGATATAAAACTTCTTTGGCCCAAACCTTCCTGAGCTTTGGAGACAAAGCAATACCCCAGAAGTGGGGACGCTAATGATTGTTAAGATAACAATTTATAATAATATAATTTATTAAGGAACATACGTATATTACAGTAAAAATGTCAAAACAATAATACAGGGTGTTAAAAAAAGTGCGTTTGAAATTTTAAGGGGTTACTCAGAATCAAGTACAGAACCCAGGAAAAATATTGAAAAAATCCGCTCTTCAATTATTTTTTTCAGATTCTCATACTAAATCTAAATAGTGAATCGAGAATTTGTATGAAAAACTGCAAAAAAAAATTTAAGAGCGAATTTTTTCAATATTTTTCCTGGATTCCTATACTTGATTCTGAGTAACCCCTTAAAATTTCAAACGCACTTTTTTTAACACCCTGTATATTATATAGAATAGGGCAATTAGAGCGGCAAATTAAGCGGCCACCACTCGCCTTAAAAAACCCCAAACCATCTCTTATGTCAAAATCATTTATTTCTTTACGTAGCTTGAAGGTTTATCTCACACTCTTATAAACATCATAACATTTTGTTGGAGAAGTAATCCAATAATATGGTAAGGTAACATCTCTCTCACCTGCTGCAACCTTTGCCAAGCCAGCAGCTTGACCAGCCTCTCATCCAGCTTCTCCAGCTGCTCGTCGACGGCCGCCAACAGCTCGGACGCGTCCCCGTCCAAGCTGAGCTGCAGCTTGGCCACCCGCTTAGCCGGCGGGGCCTCGCGGGCGCGGCGTCGGCGCTTCAGTGACGTCACGTAGTCTATGTCCGAGTCGGACAGGTCGGACGAGTCGTCCGGGTCGGGCTGGCGGAAGATACGAGTGATGAGAATCTTGGACGTTACAGAAATAAGTAAAAATCCGAGTCCGCAAAAACTCACTTTGACTATAGAGATAGGGATGCAAATATCCGCAACATTCTTACTCCCAAAACGCTTTGCCCGTAGCGTGCTCTTCGGAAGCCGCATGGTTTAACCAATCATCATTACAAACCGATGATGACATAATGAACCTTGTTCTCAACAACGATGAACCGATGACGACATGACGTATATTGGTTTAAGCGATGGTGAATAGGGTATTTTACTCTATACAAGAAAAAATCTAAAACTGCTTATTTACTGTTGTATTTGTAATACATAATCGATTTAATATGATTTCTATACAATAAAATGAGAAAAAACATTTTATTTTTGATTTACAAAAATCAAGTTTTTTAATCTGTTATTCAAATGTCTGAAACGACAGCCGCCATGCTGGTTGTCAGGTGACGTCACAATAGTGGTAATCAATGACATTTTGTTCGCGATATGTGTCTAAATTTTAGTACAGAGCTGTTTTATTTACTCCTGAAATGACGTCACGACCTAAGCATCATGGCGGCTATCGTTTTCGCGCGCTAATTGGCAATGGTAATTTAAAATGTATTTTTGGGATACTTATAGGTTTCAAAAAAAATTAAAAAAAATATTTTTTACTTTTTCCCACCTAATGATCAATTTGAGATACTTTTCAAAAAATGGTGAAAAACCCTATTGAGATTCAAGATTATTTGCTTTAAATGTCGTACATTTCAGTTGTAACATTTTTAAAGTCTCACACATTTAGCCTTCATCATAGCATGCAATATTTTATTAGATACTAGCTTCCGCCCGCGACTTCGTCCGCGTGGATTTCAGAATTGTTTCCAGAAAGAAAGAAAATGTCAAGATAGCGCCATCTAGTGACGAAGTGGAAATTTTGCGTTTTTAAGCATTCCTAAGTTTTCCGGGATAAAAAGTATCATATGTGTAAGCCGAGTGCTTTGTCTATCTACCTACCAAATTTCATCCAAATCCGCTCAGAAGTTTCGGTGTGAAAGCGGAACAAACAAACAAACATCCATACTTTGGCATTTATAATATTAGTGAGATAAGTACAAAATTATTACTGAGGATGACATGACATATCTTGATCTTAGCAATGACAAACCGATGATGACATGACATACCTTGGTCTCAGCGATGGCCTCCAGGTCGTCCTTGGCATCCTCTTCGGTAGCCCCCTCTAGCTTACTGGCGGCGTGTCCGCACTCGCCGCCCTGGTACTGCGGGCAGGACATGTTGAGGCAGATGGTGTGCTTCGGAGCGGATTCATCTTCTTCCTCGGTGTAAACGCCGGCGCGTTGGAGGTTCTCCAGAACTGGTGGAGAAATGTGCGTGATTTAGACCTTTCCATCAAGATTCCATAAGGAACGTGTATAATTCTGTGTTTATTGCACCTGCCGACGGCAGTTAATAATAGTTGACTGAGTCAGGCAGGACCGCTAATCACTGAATCACCGAGTCAAGTTAAAGTCAAAATATTTTTTATTTAAGTAGATGCTGTACGCATACTTTTAAATCGTCTTTTTTTTCTACCTAGTACAAAGTTCCTACCACGCGGAACTTGTACACTCAACGTTTCGGGAAGTGTTAGCGGAGCGAGAAGAAACGTCGAGCCCAAAAGAAACTCGCCCCAACACATTTTTTGAAATAAATACTTAATATCTATTACAATTGATGTCATTACTAAAGCTATGAGCTGGAAGATCTATACATGTCCATACATCATTGTCATTAACATAGTCTTGGGTTTTATAATATCCTCTTGAACACAGGCATTTCTTTACATAAGTCTTAAACTTATTTTCGGATAAACTAATTACATTTTCAGGTATTTTATTGTAGAATTTTATACACTGCCCCATGAACGACTTCTTTACCTTACTCAGTCTCGAATAAGCAACTTCGATATTATTTCTATTTCTAAGATTAAAATTATGCCTGTCACTGTTTTTTGGAAATAAATCTAAATTCTTACGAACATACATGATGTTTTCATATATGAATTGACTGGCAACAGTTAAAATATTTATTTCTTTAAACTTGTTCCTCAATGACTCTCAAGATCGCATCTGATAGATAGCGCGAATGGCTCTTTTTTGCAGTATGAAAATAGTTTCTATGTCAGCCGCATGTCCCCAAATTAAGATGCCGTAAGACATTATACTAGTCTTGCAGTATCTACATCTGTTAGTTGCCTTATTTTATTGACGGCGTAGGCAGCTGAACTAAGCTTTCCTGCTAAGGTTTCTATATGTGGTCCCCATTGTAAAGAAGCATCTAAGGTAATACCAAGAAAAACAGTGCTATTTACGAACTCTAAAATATTACTATCTAATATTACATTATCGTGAGTTTGCTTGACATTGGGTAATCTGAATTTTATTACTTTTGTCTTTGTGGCATTTAATAGCAAGTTATTAACAGTAAACCATTTATGTATCTCTGAAAGTGTGTTGTTTACTTCGTCAATTTTGCTGTCTTTCCTGTCTACCTTAAAAATAAGAGATGTGTCATCTGCAAACAACACAATATTTGAGAGACGTTGCACCATAAATGGTAAGTCATTTATATAAACAAGGAAGAGAAAGGGGCCTAAAATAGATCCCTGGGGAACGCCTATTTTTACTGTAGAGCCGAGAGAATTTGTGCCATTTACTTGGACTGTTTGTAACCTATTGTTGTTATTGTTAAGGTAAGAATTGAGAAGACTGAGAGCCCTATCTTCCACACCGTAATGCTTTAGTTTAAGAAGTAAAGTTTGATGTTCCACACAATCAAATGCTTTAGATAAATCACAAAACACTCCTATTGCATCTTGTGATTTCTCAAAAGCATCATAGATGTTTCGTATAAGTGCTACTCCTGCATCGGTAGTTGATCGACCTTTCGTGAAGCCAAATTGTTGGTTATGCAGAAGTTTGTTTAAAGTGAAGTGTTGTAGCATTTGGTTGAGCATAATTTTTTCAAAGACTTTACTAAGGACGGGTAATACAGAAACAGGTCTGTAATTTCCCGCATCAGTTTTGGAACCTAATTTATAAAGAGGTATAATTTTACTACACTTCATGAGATCTGGAAAGTCACCACTTTCTATACTAATATTGAAAAGGTATGCTAAATGTGGTGCTAATACGTCAATTACATTACTAATTAATTTAACCCCAAAGTCCTCAGTTTGTTTCACTTTAAGCGACTTAAAAGTTTTAACAACAGTTTCAGGTCCAATTTCTCTAAAATAGAATATTTCATCACAAGAAATGACATTTTCTTCTAATATTTTTTTAGCATATGTGGGTGATGAGTCCAGGGCCTCAGTTAGCTTAAGTGGAATGTTTGTGAAAAACGTTTCGAATTCCGTAGCTATTTCTGCGTTAGATGTTATTTTGCCTTTATCTGTTTGTAAAACAAAATCTTTATCGTGTTTCTTGAATTTACCGGTTTCTTTATTTATTATATTCCAAACCGTCTTAATTTTATTATCAGATAGTTTTATCTTTAGATTTGGTTTGATTAGAATTAGATTTGGCTGCGCAGCATACCTTTCTGAATATTTTTGAATAACGTTTTACATAATTTCTGAAATTGTCATCAAATATATAACTTTTTTTCTCATAAAGATCAAATAAGGTTTGACGGCTTTTATAAATTCCTACAGTAGCCCATTCACAAAACTTAAATTTATTATCTATATTTATAGATTTAGTTTTAAAAATTTCCTGAAAATCTCGCTCAATTACTGTAAACAAATCATTGTACATATTGTTGGCTTCTGGTTCATTATCAAAATTTGGTATGGGCAGCTTGTCATTTAACGCTTTTTTATACTTTTCTATTCTTTTAACAGTGACAGGCCTCGACTGTATTTTAATTTGTTTTATAATTGACCTGAAAGGAAAGCTAGCCATTAGTCCGCTATGATCAGACCTCAAGCAGTTAATTACTTTTTTCTCTACATGGTTAGAGTTACAGAAAATATTATCGATACATGTGGCAGAAGTCTCTGTTTTTCTAGTTGGTTCTAAGAATAAATAATCCAAATCAAACGACTTAAAAAGACAGTCAAAGTACGGGGAAGAAAGGCATATTCTGAGCCCGCCTACCTACCGCCATCTTACCTAAGTCTTACCGTCAAACATTAATGTTAACAGCATTGATGTGTTCCGGCATGGAGATAAGATAGCCAGTTCCCCTTGCGTTGGGGAATCTTGGTGAGCCCGCTTCCATCTTTGGCATCATCATCACTTACCAAGTATTACTACACCAGGTGAGATAATGCCAAGGGCTTATCACTTGTGGATTAAAAAAAATACCGCTAAAGAGGCGGCAGACGTAACTAGCAAGATGGGTGTAGGTGTGTGCGGGTGCGTCGGCGTGCGTTTGTGTGCGACGTGCGCGAGTGCGTGCGTGCGTGCGTGCGTGCGTCACTCACCCCGGGCGCAGCGCACGTGCTCGCGGCGGCTGGCCAGCAGCGGCGGCGGGTGGCGGTAGTGGTGGCGCACCATGGCCGGCACCGCCACGCGACCTCTCACCCCGGCCGGCACCTTCACCCTGGGGGAGAAGGGACACATAGCGAACGTGAGATCCCCTAGAGAAATCGGGCCGCTAGATACGGGCAGAAATCCTTGGGGAAACCTTTGCTCAACAGTCTCCCATTGCATTGTTTCGGTTTGTAATGTTAATGCTACGTTGAGTCACCATTTTTGTTGATAATCATAGTCACATTTTTTCAAAAAAACAATTTAACGCGGCGCTGAACGGCGCGCGCGGCGAATGAAGTCTAGGAGACTACTTATGGGCTTCTGTGAGCATATGTACCCTCAACTTTTATGGCATTTGTTTTTAATTTTATATCTTATGTTTCGTAATGTAAAACTATGTTTAACTTGTTCGATAAGCCCATATTACTTGTTATCTTATATTTATTTCAGTTTCTCATGTAAGTGAAGTGATTCTTATGAGAAATAAAGATGTCTCAAACCGTATATGTTACCCCAGGAGAAGTCGCGGTGCCCTGCCTAAGCTAGCGAGCTGACAGCTAAGCTGTGAGGAGGCGGGTAGTTACCGGAACGGCGGCGTTGAACGGCGCGCGCGGCAAATGAAGTCTAGGAGACTATTTATGGGCTTCTATGAGCATTTGTTACCCCAAGAAGAGTCTCGGTTCCCTGCCGAGGATCCTGCTAGGATGTGAAAGTACCAATGGGCTGTAAGCATCTGTAGAATATGAAGAGCTATTACCGGAACGGCGGCGCCGAGCGGCGCGCGCGGCGGATGAAGTCGATCTTGATGGCGTGCTGGTCCACGGGGCCCGCGAACCGGTCCCACAGCGCCACGCGCTCCGTCGCGCTCGCCGAGTTCACCAGCTTCCAGTCCTGGGGGACAGACACACACACACTCTACACTACAGCCACACCAGTCAAATAAAAATAAAAATTTTCGGGACAAATCACGCACGGTCATCTGGCCCAAATCTAGGATTCCCTATATTATGGAACCAGAGACTGATGAGACATAAACTGAACAACTTTCTACAAGATTTTTTTTCAGGAAACGAAAAAAAAATCGGCTTCTCCATACAAACTGTCCAATCAAGTTTATAATTTTGTATGGAGAAGCCGACTTTTATTCGTTTTCTGAAAAAAAATCTTGTAGAAGGTTGTTCAGTTTCGTCTACTGAGCAAGCCCTTAAAGTTTTCGAAAACCTGCCCCTTACACCTTGTATATAATATCTGTATATGTATGTATTTAAAATGTATATGATATAATATCTACTCACAATGTACTGCTCGACGTGGTTGGGGCACATCCAGCGGCCCGTGGGCAGCGCCGTCAGCGGCGGGTCCAGGCAGTCCTGCGGACATACATTACTTCATTATTATTATTATACAGGGTGTTAAAAAAGTGCGTTTTTAAGGGGTTACTCAGAATCAAGTATAGAATCCAGGAAAAATATTGAAAAAATTCGCTCTTCAATTTTTTTTGCAGTTTTTCATACAAATTCTCGATTCACTATTTAGATTTAGTATGAGAATCTGAAAAAAATAATTGAAGAGCGGATTTTTTCAATATTTTTCCTGGGTTCTGTACTTGATTC
This sequence comes from Coleophora deauratella, assembly GCA_958295455.1. Lineage (NCBI taxonomy): Eukaryota > Metazoa > Arthropoda > Insecta > Lepidoptera > Coleophoridae > Coleophora > Coleophora deauratella. The sequence goes on along the minus strand of OY282409.1, from coordinate 1,060,784 downwards.
TGAGTAACCCCTTAAAATTTCAAACGCACTTTTTTTAACATCCTGTATACTCGAGCTTAAAAAAAAAGCTTTTATTTTCTTGACATCCTTTTTTACATCAAGATACGTTGTTAGTATTTTACTTATACCCAATGGTTAATTTATTTTATACTATTTTATTTGATATTGTTTGCATTCTGGATATCAGACGTTTTAGACGTGGGAGAGCCATGCTTCGGCACGAATGGGCCGGCTCGACCGGAGTGATACCACGGCCTCACAGAAAACCGGCGTGAAGCAACGTTTGTTGTGTTTCGCCGAGTGAGTGAGAGGCCCAAACCTCCCTCCCCCTCCCCATTCCCCCATCCCATTTCAAAGGTCGGCAACGCACTTGTGACTCCTCCGGTGTTGCGGGTGTCCATGGGCGGCGGTAATCGCTTACCATCAGGTGATCCGTCTGCACGTTTGCCACCTATCACATAAAAAAAAAACAATCCCTTCTTGGGTATAGGCCTCCTCCATCTTCTTCCACTCTGTCCTGCCCCTTCCCTTCTTCATCCATTATTTTCCAGCTATTTCAATAATTTCATCGGCCCACCGTTTAGTCGGTCTTCCTTTTGCCTTCTGGTCCTTTCCACTGTGTAGTTTTAGTAGTCCATCTGTTGTCGGTGAAACGTGAAACATGTCCTGTCCATTGCCATTTCATTTTTAACGCGTGTTCCAGCGCGTCGGTTACCTTCGTCTTACTTCTTATAGTCGAGCTTATTTAATAATAAATAAATAAAACTCTTTATTTACACGAAGCGGTCGTGGCTCAGTGCGGCATGCGTGGTCGCGTCGATCACGCAGTTTAACTGACTACAGACACGATCATAACCTGGATGGGTTTGACTGTTAGTGGCATTTATCTCGACCGTTTCCGTGCTTCGCAAGGCACGTTAAGCCGTTGGTGCCGGCTGCTATCGCTAGGTGGCAGTCGTTAAGCCATGTTAGGTTATTTATTACCAACCGCACTGAAGGAGAGCGTAGGACGCATCCCTATGCGATGGGCTGACGCGGTCCAAGAAGCGACTGGGATGACACTGCCGGCCAACATTCCCAGCGCTCAAGATCCAGCGGCCTGGAGAGCTGTGTTGGCACGCCGACTTAAGATGGACACATCCCTCGCAAAAGAGAGTCATTTTTTTTAAACCATTAATTGGTAATCCCTTGGCATCATATCATCCGGTGGTAAGTGATGATGATGCCGAAGATGGAAGCGGGCTCATTCCTCAACGCAATGAAGAACTGGCTATCTCATCTTCTTGCCGGAACACATCAGCGCTGTTAACGTTGATGTTTGGCGACGAAGAGTGCGGAGTGGAGTGGAGTGGTCACCTGGTGGAACAGCAGCGGGCAGTAGTCGCACTGCAGCAGCGGCGCCGCCTTGCAGGTGCCGCCGCACGCGTAGCAGCTGCGGCCCGGCAGCGGCACGCAGCCCGCCGGGTCCACCGTCACCACGCCGCTCTTGCCGTCCTCTGCCACCAACAAATAAAAAGTTTATGTGCTTTCAATCTTTACAAAAATGATTCAAATCAAACTGGTTGTCGTTTGTTAATTAATCTACCTAATACGAAGTTTCTACCGCTTAATAATATCAGTAATAAAAGCGATTCTTCTCACTCCACTAACATATCCCGAAAAATTAAGTGTACAGGTTCCGAGTGGTAGGAACTCAGTACTATGTAGAAAAAAAAAAATTTAAAAGAATGTTTACAGCTTCTACACTCTACTTAAATAAAAAGTATTTGGACTTTATTTGGTTGTGTGGGCCATGCAAGGCAAGTGACCTTTGTCGGTGCCGGGGAAGGGGCAGGGCACCCGCATCTCGGGGGGCAGCTCGAACTGGCGCGGGTTCATCACGCGCGCCGCCCGCACCAGGATCTCCATGGCCGTCAGCTCTTTCTCCGGCTCCTTCTCTTTTTGCTGCTCTTTATCTTTCTTCTCATCCTCGTCGTCTTTGGAGTTGTTCTTTTTGGTGCGAAGTGACCTAATGGATGTTGAATTGAGTAATTAACATTATCAGGAAAATACTACAGAATTGGGTAATTAAATGCTCAAAATCACAAATAAAATCAAAATATAATAATATCGAGGGTTCACGGGCGACTTGTATTAAGCGACATTTTTAGAAATTTTCAGGAGACTGATTTAAAAAAATATTTCTTAGAAAAATAATCATTAAAACTTAACTTCTTAGTATTATATAGATTCTCGATATTCTAAATATTTTAAATATTATTCAGAAGTTATTTTTTGTGAGGTATTTTGTAAGAAAAAAATTTTTAAAGTAGAGGTTACCTGTGTTTCCAAAAATGTCGCTTAATACAAGTCGCCCGTGAACCCTCAATATAATTAATTAATTAAACAGCAAATAAAATAGCCCCTCCACCTATCATTCCTAAAATTTTGTAGTAATGGTTGTTTTTAAAAATTTATAACAGAAAATAACGAAAGGTTGTTTTATGAAAGTTTTGTATTAGTACTTTTACATTTCCTAATAACATTTCACATTTTGATGAATACATACCTGGGCTTCTTCTCATCTTTGCTGTCTGCTGGGGACTGCGCCCGGCTGCCTCTGGAGCTGACAGCCTTCTCGTCGGAGCCATGACACTCCTTGCACAGCCACAGGCCAGCTGGTATGTCGTTCTCGTCCAATGGAGGGTCACTGGATGCAAAGGTCGATTTGTTATAACTCTTTGAAGGTAGATTTGTTGGACACTTCTCTTTGCTAAGCTAAATCACAGAAAAACTTACACACATGGATTTTTATTTCATGCGACATCTTTTAGAAAATATTTGTTTTGACATTTAATAAAAAGTTACTGGTCATCTACCCTATATCAATTGAACACTTAATTACACTTGAGGTTCAGACTCACTAGCAACCCAGATGGAAGCTTGCCGGGCACCGGTCACAGCAGATCAAGTCACCACCTTCGCCGCACGCATCGCACGAGTCATGGTTGTGGCCCTTCCCCGGCCGCTTGTAGTACGGGTGCTGGGGCTTCTTGTTCTTGGAGCCGTTCGCATCGTCATCAGGTGGCTTGATCAGCGCGCGAATTAGCTATAATAATGTTACAGAAAATAGAAATAATACATTGGTATGTTTCTACAGGATTTATAATCTTCTAACTGATACTAAGATTAAGCCAAGCTTGGCAGTGGCAACGGGCCGCAGCAAGGCTCAAAGTTTGAAAATGGCGTCAATATCTATGAAGTAAAAGACAAGGCAAGTACCATACAAGTGTAAACTATGTTTGTTATAATTATTTAGACGAATTCTACTCACCGGCATCAAACCACCCGAAGTATCAAGGTCATAGCTAACGCTAGACATCGTGGCGATGCACTAAAAAGTGTAAAAATCAAGCCTGCTGCTGAAATATAAGCAAGTTTATGTACACCACTGTCAGCTCAGCACCCAATCAGACATCAAGAAATGTACTAAAAATAGGCGTCTGTGATGACTGAAGGTAGCATTTTACGATGCAGCATTGCACGGCAAATAGATTAATAATCCTGAAAAGCCTGTTATCTAAGAAATTTACTGAATTAAGTTTTCAAAACTATTCTATGCATAGTTCATGTAAAATATGGCGGCCCAAGCGTTTTGACATAAATAGAGGAGGGAGGTTATGCATGTATCAGTACCGGCAAAATTCTTAACGATTAATCGGTATTTAAATCGATTGTGATTTTAACTCATTGAATCGATTCAGGCGCCTCTATTTATGTTGACTCACAAAATAACTTTGTCCTATTTTATAAAACCAATATAAAACTGATTGTCGGATTTGAGCCTTTGCAGCAGTTGCAATGCATGCAACAACCAACTGCAACAAACTCGCGTTTTTATTTATTTTCAAATCAATAAAATTAAAAACTAGAAGTCGTTCCAAAACCAAGGTAGGATTTAACTCGGAAAAATGAAAGAGACGAAGCTAATTCAAACCATAGAAGAGAAACAAAGGGAGTTTTCAGATGACGATGACGTACGGTGTGACCGTACATAAGATTCTCAATAGATGGCGTTTCTAAGCTTTGGCAATGTATTTTTTAAAGCAGCGTAGAATTTACGGTAGCAAAATAGATTTAATATTGTTGAAAATATATGAAAAGCCACTTGAACATAGATTCTTATTAATTGAATTAACAGAAATGATAAATTTCCAACTTGTTCAAGTATGGATGACTTGGGTGCGTTCTGGTTTCTATGTTGTGTGTAATTTCTTCTTCCGAACCAAAAATAAATTGATTTAAAACATTTTTATGATTAAAATGCAATATATAACTCGGTATCATGTTAGAATTCTTTTAAGAAACACTAAATCAATACTGATAAGCTTTGTGTATCAAAAATTATAAAAAGTATTTTTTGGATCAAAATACAAAAAAAGATTCAATGAAAAGTAATCTTCGAAAGCTATTCATGGTTATTATGATATGAGTCAATGATATCAATCAGTTTTGACGATTTTTTAGAGTTTGCCATTTTCCAATTTCGATCAGCGCCATCTAGTTGAGTTTAGAGTAAGTCGTGGAAAACTCCTTATTGGAACGCTTGCTAAAGTATTTTGGGACGACTCTGGTTAACAAATGTCATCGAAACGATTTCAGAAAGGTTTCTAGTTTTTTTCGTAGTGTGCTACCTTATTAGGAAATTTTTCAGATGACTTATACATTACCGTTCATAATATTCTCAACAGATGGCGTTTCTAAGCTTTGTAATGTATTTTTAAAAGCAGCGTAGAATTAACAGTAGCAAAAGAGATTGAATATTGTTGAAAATATATAAAAGGCCACACAAATATAGATTCTTATAAATTGAATTAACAGAAACAAAAAAATTTCAACTTGATCAAGTATGGATGAGCTGGGTGTGTTCTAGTTTCTCTGTTATATGTAATTTCTTCTTCCAAACCAAAAATAAATTGACTTTAATTCATTTTTATGAATATTTATTTATTTATTTATTTTAACGTTTATTTTCAGGCAACTTAGGGCCCATAGATATATAGAAACTCATACAATAAATTAACTTAAATACTATAAATACATACAATTTAATTATTCAATAAAACATAACATTAGTTTGCACGAGCTGTCGGTAGTGCTGCGTCGGTAGTAGTGGTCAGCAGGCTCCCTCGGAATTTGCGGAACACCACACCCTTCGGCCAAAACTCCTCCTTGGTGAAGAAGTCCAGCTGTTCTGACGGGACTCGTACCACAAACGACTTAAAGTTGACGTTGTGGCGCGATTCCAGCGGCATTACCCTCAAGGTATACTTTGTCTTCACTTTGATGTACTCCGTCAGATCTGAGGAGGTGGTGGAATGCAATTAATTAATTTGTATAATGTTAGAATTATTTTACAAAATAAAAAACAATACTGACAAGCGTTGTGCATCAAAAAATATAAAAAGTATTTTTTGGATAAAAATACATAAAAAATAATTTAATTAATTTAATTTTTAAATAAATAAATTAATTTAATTAATTTAAAAATAATAGAAATAAAAAAAATATAAATAAAATAATAATTTTAAATATTCAAATATACGTAATATTAGAATGTTTTTCATCATTTAATATGATATAAGTCAGTTATAGCAATCAGTTTTGGCGACTTTTTAGAGATTTTCTTATTCCAAATGTTGATCAGCGCCATCTAGGTAGTTGGGTTTAGAGAGAGCGTGGAAAATTCCCTATTATGGGTTTTTTGAAATTGTATTTCAGAAAAATTCCAAAGATAAAATGTTTGTTTGTCTTTGTCGGTTTGACATTGACTACGAACTTCCTGTCGAGTAAACTGTCAGACAATTTTTACCGGTAGTCAAACAGCGTTAAATCTCACACTTGTCAGTGCGATATTTGCATTCACGAAAGCATTCCAAAATCCCGATTCCCGACGGAGAACTGTCAGGTAAGCGATCGGTTATCCTCGGTTTCACTCGGCTCGGTTTTGGAATAATGTAGGGTAAAATTCGCATCACTTCGATTGGTTATGGAACGCAATCTAAATCTAAATGGCAACACATTGAAGGTCAACTCTGACATTCTTTTTATTGCCATAGATTAAATTGTAGATTTATATCTTTTAGTAGAAAAGGACTTCGAAATGCAGAACTTTTCTCTTTTTAAGACCTTCATTATCAATGCCGTTTTATGATTTACCTACCTACATCAAGTAGTTCTAAAAGCCAAATCTGTTATATTTTAAAGTAAGCTAAAATTATTTGATAGAAAGAAATATATATATACAGGGTGAGTTTAAATTAGTTCTTGATACGAAAGGGTATGCATGTGCTCATGATAACGAACAACTTTCCCTAAGGAACCCATAGTCAAATCGCAAAAAAAATTTTGGAGTCTCCATACAAATCGAGAAACTGACTGGCCAAATTAGTATGAAGAGTCCAAAATTTTTTTTGCGATTTGACTATTGGTTTCTTAGGGAAAGTTGTTTGTTATCATGAGCACATGCATACCCTTTCGTATCAAGAACTAATTTAAAGTCACCCTATATATTTATATATATTTGTTAAATATTAAGCCTTACATAAATATAAAATTTTAACTCTCTAGGTTAATATTAACCCGTGCCGACAAAGTCCCATTTTTTTTATAAAAGTAGCTATTTTTGAGTATTTCTTGATGTGTAGCTAGATCGTTGTTAATATGCATATCTTGGGTAAAAATTGACGAAACAAAAAATGTAAGTAATGCTTTTAATTGACAAACAAATAAAATTATACAATTATTCAGGGTACTTCTTTTTTAAAGTCTCTTTTTTGCAGTCTGGACAAGGTCCCATTTTTTTTTATAAAAGTAGCTATTTTTGAGTATTTCTTGATGTGTAGCTAGATCGTTGTTAATATGCATATCTTGGGTAAAAATTGACGAAACAAAAAATGTAAGTAATGCTTTTAATTGACAAACAAATAAAATTATACAATTATTCGGGGTACTTCTTTTTTAAAGTCTCTTTTTTGCAGTCTGGATACAGCTTTCTATGCTCTTGCACACAGCGTAACAAGAATTGTTTTTGTTCCTCTTCTGCGGTAATTAAACCATGAAAGTCTTGCATAAGCTTTACAGCTCTTTCAGCTGTGTCATTTACAGCTTTTAAGCTTAACACCTTCCCCTTAGCTTCGATGAAAGCTGCATTATGGTCCCACGAAGATACGTTTTCTTCAAGAAAACTGGTATCAATTTTTAATTGCGAAAAACATTTTTTGCTTTTAGCTGACACGAAATCGCTCAACGACTTCCTTGTAACAATATGATTAGTAGGTATTTCAAGGAAATTATCCAAATTTAGAACAAACAACTCAGTTAAAATATTTAAATAAAAACTCTTACCATACAAAGAGGCAGACATCATCAGTTTTCTTTCAATAAATATTATTATTATTATTATATTATTATCTCTTCTTTCGATGCAACATATCGCTTCCCGAAGTCATATGCAGTTTCTCTTTCTAAGTTCGTTACCATATTCGCCTTGGTTTCTTCATCAACATCATCATCAAAGAGTGATAATATCACCACTTCTTCTGATAAATACCACAGGTTTTGACTGAACTTACTCAGAGCCGCTTTGGAAATTACTTTGTCAACATTTTCATAGTCTTTCAACGTTTTTAAAAAACGCAAATCTTGATTCGGTGCCTTCACTGCCAAACTGCATCCGAGCCAGGGCTTCACATAAATTGCCACAATAAATAAACAAACATCTTGCAATGCTCGTTTGTCTTTAACGCTCATTTTGAATTGAGACTGCAGCAAACATATTTTCAAAGAGTAAATAGCTCTTGCCATCCGTCGTGCTTGATGCATTGCGCCAGGAGGACAAATTTTAATTTGACCCTCATTATCTCCTCCCAAGTAAATAATGGATAGCTCGATTAGTTCTCGATAATCGTCCCGTACGATGGATTTCTGCAGTTCATGTTTGAAAAAGGTCAGCAATCCCTTAATGGTCGCATCAGAAAGATGCTGTTTAACGAAATCTATGCATGATTCAACAGCTTCAGGATTAATGTTCTTCCAGCTGTCTCTAAACTTTTTGAATAGTGGGATATCGGGACTGCTAGTGACTTGGTGAATCTTTGATTCAAATACACTTTTGAAAACCAATTCATACACATGATGGCGGCAAGTAAACAGTAATAATTCTCTTTCTAATTTTTGTTCCAAAAGCACACAAGCTCCATTTATGCGCCCTGTATTAGATGCTGTTGTATAACAACACATAATTTGAACCTTATCAGTAAGGTTCCAATCATGAAGCGCGTTTGAAACAGCTTTAGCTTGATCTTTACCGGAAGATCAAGCTAAAGCTGTTTCAAACGCGCTTCATGTTTGGTACTGCAAGTAGTTGCTCCTTTTCTCCAAAGGAAATAAAGATCGGCAGGCGTTCCTCTTTAGAACTTCTCACATCTAGGCCGAGTAACAATTTTCCATCCCAATGAACTGTAACTACTTCTGGCACGTTATTCTGAAAATCGGATTTTATCGATTCTGCTCTATCCTTTCTTATCTGTGTTCGAATACGTTGAATATAAGATTTGTTAATTGGATAGTCGTCGCACGCAACAAAGACCTAGTGCTTCTATTACTGCTTGAATTATATAAACTGAATCTCTTATGCTTAGTTGACATCTGTCTAAAGCTGCAACTAACTTAGGTGTGATAAAATTTTCCTTCCTCTTTTTGTAGTAGTTACCGAACTTTCAGATTGAGATGTGGCAGGCAAAGGTTCCTCCAGGCTTTCTTCAGAGCTGGTAAATTGGCCTTCATGTAGTTCTTGTGGTGGTGTTAAGCTGTGTGAAGTAGATGTCAATGAGCTCGCTGAAGTCATTTGCTGGAGCCTCCTTTTCTCCTCTTCTAGTTTTCTCTGCCTTGCCTTTTCTTCCTTATCAGCTAACTTTTTGTCTACACCTGCCAAGCAACCAAGGCGCCCTGGCTCTCTTTGCTTTTGTAGGAAAAAAATTATCTTCTTCAATTTTCATCCTTTTAAGAGCATCAGCGTGAGAGATATCAAATAAATTATCCAAATCCTTTAGAAAATCCTCCTCACGGCGTTTAAAAACATCCTGTGATTTTTTGCGGTTTTTTTGAAGCTCTCGCCAGACTTGATAAAGATCCACAAGCTTCTTCACACAGTTAGGAAGAGCTTTGGTAGGTATTCTAGCCTTTTTCCAGAATATAATACACTCCCGTATTACAAGATTTGCGCTTTCATTGACAGTCAGTTTCACTTCGCGAATATTAAAAAATAGAACTGCGAGAACTTGTCGATTAGACGGCAATTTTGCACCCGTTATTTGGTGATGCACCTCACCAACCAAGAAAATACTCTTTTTAGCGCTTCTCAGTTCCACTGACATCTTCGAAATATAAAATATGACGTGTTAGTTATGCGAGAATCCGAGAGTAAGTGACAAACCGAGCGCGGCCGCAAATACACAAAATTAGAGCCTATGCGTTAAAAAATAATAACTTAGAAAAATATATATATATACCCTAATATAAATAAATAAATAAATAAATAAATATATATATATTTTATTTATTTTTTATTTATATATATATATATATATATATATATATATATATATATATATATATATATATATATATATATAAATAATATAAATATACAAATATAAACTGAATATACCCTAATATATATATAATATTATTTAATATATAAATATATATATATATATATTTACTAGCCCAATTTGTCCCACTGCTGAGCAAAGGCCTCCCCTTTATTCCGCCACTGTTCCCTGTCCTCGGCCAATCCCTGCCAACCGTTATGGAAGCGATCCAGAAGCGGCCTCTCCGACCTTTCGGCACCCATTCCGTAGCGACCTTCGCCCACCTATCCGGATGCATGCGGTGAACGTGTCCTGCCCAGTCCCATTTAAGTTTGGCGGCTTTTTCTCCTACATCAGCTATTTGGGTCATAGAACGCAGGGTGGTATACCGGATTCTGTCAGTCCTTTTTACACCTAGTATGCTGCGTTCCATAGCCCGTTGGCAAACCCTGAGTTTGGTCTTTTGGTTTTCGGTCAATGATCAAGTTTGTGCATCATAAGTTAGGACGGGAAGTATGCACATGTCAACGATTTTGCGCTTTAATGACAGTGGAAGGCTTCCCTTCATAAGTTCTTTCATGGACCAGTAGTTCTTCCAGGCGTTTTCGACGCGTCTATAGATTTGCTTTTCCTGCCTATTCTCGAAGGATGCTATCTGGCCCAAGTAGATGTAGTCGCTGACATATTGCAATACTTGCCCGTCTACCATAACCTTATGTCTACAGAATGTTAAAAAAAGTGCGTTTGAAATTTAAGAGTTTACTCAAAATCAAGTTAATAATACAGGAAAAATATTAAAAATATCCGATCTACAACTTTTTTTCCAGTTTCCCATACAAATTCTTGATTCAGTAGCATAGGAAACTGAAAAAAAAGTCGTCGATCGGGTTTTTTTCTAGTTTTCCTGTATTCTGTACTTGATTTTGAGTCAGAGTCACCCCTTAAAATCTCAAACGCACTTTTTTTTACACTTGTAACGTGGTGTAACGCCGTATTAGAAGGGTGGAGAGGGGTGGAGGGTCGACGACGGAAAAATGAAGAAGACTATGGCCGTTAGTTAGAAAAAAAATATATTGAGACCTTTGACTTAGCCTAATTTTACACAGATATTATCACATATCACACAACTTTGTTTCCTTAAATATGAAGTCTTCCGGCCACTCCTCGCCACGACGTTTTTTTTTAAAAGGTTAGCCCCGTTGGTCGCCAGTGTAACGTGGTGTAACGCCGTATTAGAAGGGTGGAACGGGGTGGAGGGTCGACGACGGAGAAATGAAGAAGACTATGGCTGTTAGTTAGAAAAAAAAAAAACTATATTGAGACCTTTGACTTAGACTAATTTTACACAGATATGTGATATGTTAAACCTATGGACAGTCTCCAAGCCTAGTGTAGGCTGTAGGAGGTAGTCGTCAGTATGCCGAAATAATCTTATTATACATTTTTTTTTTTTCGAACGGACATGTTTGTTGTTGGCCGTTGGGCCTTTACAACTTCACCGGACAGGGAAGGCGAGTACGTAGGGTACTCAGCCTAAGCAAGAAGATGCAACTGCCTAAGGGCGCCCAGGTGGGCACGGACCTCGGCTTAGGACGTTGCTTGGACGGGGAGGATCGGAGAGAATCACTTATTATACATATGACATGGTTCCTAGGTACTGTTTACAAGACACCAAACGATAGCGAGTTTTAAAACCTGATAGCGCCATCTATCGGTATCCCGCGGAACTATAGTTGGAATAAACTCTTGTAACAACATCACGCGCTGCATAGGTACGCGACGTTAGCGCCTCTAGTGGGGAGTAGTAGTATTACAATCTCCCCCTCTGTCCACGAAGGCGTCCCGACGAGTAGGACAGGAAATGTTGGTTTGTTTCCGAGGACGTCCACGTTCTCGTCTTGGAATCACAGGAATTTCAACGTATCCTATAGTTCCTTCAATGTATCCCCTAAACTTTTCAAGCGCCCAAATAACTGCCAGTGCTTCCCGCTCTGTAGTTGAATAGTTTCTTTCAGCGGCGGTAAACAACCTGCTTGCATACTCCACTGGGTGTTTTTCGGTGCCCTCCCCCTGCACTAAAACTGCCCCTAGAGCATAGTTACCTGCAACAGTCTTGATTATACAGGGTGACTGGACGACGGACGTATTTAAGGAGATGATAGGATAATTTACATACTTTTCAACCATATAAAACAAAAAAAATCATACACTCAAAAAACACAAGTTACAAATTTTTTTATAAAACGCAACTATTCTTGTGTTTTCTAACTCTATGCCTGGGTCCTTACCACTTTCCCACAGCGTGCACCGTGCTGCTTGTGGTCGCTAAGGCCAATCTCTTAGACAGGCTGATAACACACTGATAATGAAAGGATGGAGTTCGTCTTCATGTAGGATACGTTACCCCAACCACTGGGATACCTGGAAATGCCTTCCTGCAATACGCGTACTTTCACATGGGTAATAATCGAAGTAAATTGCTTTGTGCGGTTTCACTGGATAACCAAGGATTCCTTCCTCGTCCTTGATCAGGGTTAGGAACTGAAGGAAGGCCAAACGCTCAAGTCTCCTAAGAAGTCCTATGACGGCAACTTATGTAATTCGTGATACATTGCAATATGACGTTAATTCACGTCTAACAACACTAGCTTACATCACATAGCACCACACCATATCCCAGTATCCTCATTAGAGTACTGATAAGCCATTATCACTCACTATCAAGGCACCGAAATCTACGCGACAGCTACGTAAGTAAAACAAGAATATTCGCGACGAACGAGACTCGCGTGGACGCACGCCACCCCTACGATGGCCCGCGGGCGACTGACTAGGGCCGGCGCGGCGCGGCGGAGGGCAGAGACGCGGGAGCAGTAACTCACGCGCATGCGCAGTATTGCGCAGTGGCGTGTCCGCACCGCTACTCGGGGTCGTTGCCCGAGGCCGCGTACACTATCTATCTATCTATCTATCAGCCGAAAGACGTCCACTGCTGGACAAAGGCCTCCCCCAAGGATTTCCACACCGACCGGTCCTGTGCGGCTCGCATCCAGCGGCTTCCTGCAACCTTTACCAGGTCGTCGGTCCACCGAGTCGGGGGCCTGCCCACACTGCGCCTTCCGGTGCGCGGTCGCCATTCGAGAACTTTACTGCCCCAACGGCCATCTGTTCTACGAGCTATGTGCCCTGCCCACTGCCACTTAAGTCTAGCGATTCTGAGAGCTATGTCGGTAACTTTAGTTCTCCTACGTATCTCCTCATTTCTGATTCGATCATGTAGGGAAACACCAAGCATAGCACGCTCCATCGCCCTTTGGGTGACTTTGAGCCTTCTTATAAGGCCCATAGTAAGCGACCATGTCTCGGATCCATATGTCATCACTGGCAACACACACTGGTCAAAGACTTTAGTCTTGAGGGACTGCGGTATTTTGGACGTAAAGATATTGCGAAGCTTCCCGAACGCTGCCCAGCCGAGTTGGATTCGACGATTGATCTCTTTCTCGAAGTTGGACCTACCTAACTGGACTGTTTGTCCCAGGTATACATATTCGTCAACAACTTCGAGTGTAGAGTCTCCAACCTTCAGAGGAGTGGGTGTAACACGGACGTTTGACATGATTTTCGTCTTATCCATGTTCATTTTAAGACCCACTTGTTGGGAGACTCTACTAAGTCCTTCGAGCATTGCGCCTAGGTCTTCCAAGGTCTCAGCCATGATCACGATATCGTCAGCAAATCGAAGGTGAGTGATGTACTCGCCATTGATGTTAATGCCGAGTCCTCTCCAGTCCAGAAGCTTGAAAACGTCTTCCAGTGCAGCGGTGAACAGTTTCGGAGATATAACGTCTCCCTGTCTCACCCCACGCTGCAGCCGGATAGGTTTCGAATTCTGATCCTGGAGGTGGACCGACATGGTGGCGTTTTCATACAAGCACTTCAACACTTCGATGTATCGATAATCAATTTGGCACCGTTGGAGAGAGTTGGAGAGACCTCTTTTCGCCATCGTTCTACGCGACAATATATTCATCCCCATCACATAGATGGTTGGCAGTCCACAACTGTGCGTTTCACTAGAAACTTTCTGCCTCGCACAACCAAACTATGGAATGAATTGTCGCCTGCGGTATTTCCGGACCGATACGACATTCAAACCTTCAAGGAAAGAGCGTACTCCCATATCAAAGGCCGGCAACGCACTTGTGACTCCTCTGGTGTTGCGGGTGTCTATGGGCGGCGGTAATCGCTTACCATCAGGTGATCCGTCTGCTCGTTTGCCACCTATGCCATAAAAAAAAAAAAAAAAAAAAAAAAGACTGCAACACAGCCCAGGTCTCGATCGAATCAAAGGCTTTCTCATAGTCCACAAACGCCAAGCATAGTGGCCGATTATACTCTTCGGTCTTCTGTATAATCTGCCGCAGCGTATGTATGTGGTCTATGGTACTGAAGCCTTTTCGGAAACCGGCTTGTTCGGGAGGCTGGAAGTCGTCAAACCTGCGTGCGAGACGATTCGTAATGACTCTCGAAAACAGCTTGTAGACATGGCTCAGGAGTGAGATGGGTCTGTAATTCTTCAGCAGAGACTTATCACCCTTCTTGAAGAAGAGCACCACCACACTCCTGTGCCATGTTATAGGCGTTCGTCCCTCGAGCATGACGGAATTAAATAGCTTCTGAAGAGCTATAAGTACCGGTTCTCCACCTGCTTTCAGAAGCTCAGCCGTAATTCCATCATCACCCGGTGCCTTGTTGTTCTTAAGCTGTTTGAGAGCCATTCTAATCTCACACAGGCTGACATCTGGGATATCTTCGGTATAGTGTCGGGACAATCTGGCTCTCGGGTCTTCAGCCAGATTGCTGACAGGTAAGCGTGTAGTCATGTATAATTGTCCGTAGAATTTCTCAACCTCTTCCAACAGCTCGGGCTTGGACGACACGACTCTGCCATCCTCGGTCTTCAGCTTTGTCAGTTGGCTTTGACCAGCAGACAAATCCCTTGCGAATACTTTTGACCCTTTATTGCGCTCGATAGCCTCTTTAATACGGTTGGTATTAAATTGGCGTATATCACGGGTCAAGGACTTGGAGATCTGTCTGTTTAGTCGCCGATACTGACAAGCATCTTCAGAGGATTTCAGAATCAGGCTTCGTCTTTCCTCCATGAGCTTGCTGGTGAGGTCCGAGATACGAGATGTTCTTTTTAAACGGCCGGTTTTGAAGGCCTTATTCCCAGCCGTTTGGACAATTTCCATGAACCTGTCGTTATAATTGTCCACATTTTCGCATTCACCTAGGCATTCGAAGCGGTTGTGCAACTCGAGTTGAAAGCTTTCGGGGTTTTGGAGTTGGATAGGCGCTGGTCGGAGCGTGGACTTCATCAGTCGACATCTTTCTAGCTTTGTTTTTAGATTCAATGTGCCTCTTACCATTCGGTGATCGCTTCCTGTCTTCAGCGAGTTGATCACAGAGACATCATTGAATATTTGCCTTTTTGTCGACAAGATGAAGTCAATCTCATTTTTTACTACGCCACTGGGATGCAGCCATGTCCACTTGCGCTGTTTTGGCTTTTTGAAGAAGGAGTTCATCATGAAGAGGCCCTCCTTCTCCATAAAGCCAGCCAGCAGCTGACTCCGCGCATTCCTCTCTCCGTATCCAAATTTCCCCACTCTCAGCTCGTTGTCCCTTCGTTTGCCCAGTTTCGCGTTGAAGTCCCCCATCACAACGGTGAAATGGGTCCTGGAGCTATGTATGGCTCTGGAGATATCCTCATACATAGCCTCCACCTCTTCGTCGGGGTGTTCCGCGGTCGGCGCATATACCTGTATGACCTTCAGCGAATACCGTTTGGTGATTCTGAGTATAAGGTACGCTACCCTCGTCGAAACACTCTCGACCTGGACCACGTTGTTGACTAGGGACTTGTGGACAATAAACCCGACACCACCCTGGGACAGTTGGTCGCCCTCCCGGAAATAGAGCAGGTTTCCGGACTTAAGGATCATGGTGTCCTCACCCTCTCTTCGGACTTCACATAATCCCACAATATCCCATCGTAACCTGCTCAATTCCTCCTCCAGTTCAGCGAGTCTTTCGTCGGTTCGCAGTGTGCGCGTGTTATAGGTTGCCAGGGCCAAAGGTTTTTGTTTTTGGTAGCCTGGCCTCTGCCGGAGATTCTTCGCACCCCATGCCCCGCCGTTACCGTGACCGCTACCGGAGACAGGAATAGCGGGGCTGCCGGGGACTAGGGGCCGTTGTTTCGGGTTCCTAATCATATTTGGGGGGTAGTTGCCATAATCGCCACGCTTGGCATGCGGGTTGGCGATCGCAGTGTGGCGTGAGCCAAGATGGTACGCGGGAAAGACGCTGCTGCCCATCCTCCGGTTTATGGATCCCTTAGTCGCCTTTTACGACACCCACGGGAAGAGATGGGGTGGTGCTATTCTAAGGCCACACCACAGGCCCGAGGCCGCGTACACGTGACTTAGTATTTAGTAAAATGTAAAAGTGAACTTTAAAATTATTTTTTAAATGATGAAAATTAAGGTCATGTTTTTTTTACATATTTGGAATGTGTATCAGCTTCTTATTCACCTCCTTAAATGCATCCGTTGATTTACCAGTCACCCTGTATATGGTTTGGACTCATCTGCTTGTTTTAGTATAAATGAAGATGTTAGTCTATACTTAAGCTCATCATAAGCATTTTGCTGTTCATCTGTCCATACCCTGACTGCCTTTTTCTTAGAAAATCGTGATAAAGGTTGAGCTATTGATGAAAAATTCTCAATGAACCTTCTATACCATGAGCAGGTTTGTAGAAAAGACATTAGATGTCGCACATTTGTTGGTGCGGGTAGGTTTGAGATTGCTTTGATCTTTTCTGGGTCTGTTTGGAGACCATCGGGTGTTATCAGATGCCCAAGGTATTTGATTGAAGTGCAACCGAAATGACACTTCTCTTTATTGATTGTGAAATTGTATTCTCTCATCATCTCGAAGACTTCTCTGAGATCAGATAAATGAGAACTGAATGTTGTTGAGAAGATGATCAGATCATCTACGTAGGCTAGCATCTTAACATGTTCCAGATTCACTCTGAATCTATCAATCAACCTTTGGAAGGTAGCTGGGGCATTACGTAGCCCAAATGGCATTCTTTTGAATTTGTATATGCCGAATGGAGTAATAAATGCTGTTTTATCCTGGTCTTCCTGACGAACTCTTATCTGCCAGTATCCTGCCTTGAAATCAAGCGTTATCATGTAGCGCGTTGGCTTCGCTGCGTGAAGCAAGTCATCAATTCTGAGTATCGGGTATGCATCACGTACCGTTATAGCATTCAATGTTCTATAGTCTATGCAAACTCTTACATCTCCATTTGGTTTTGGAACCATCACGACAGGTGCTGCCCAAGGTGATGTGCATGGTCCTATGATATCTTCTTTTAGCATTTTATATATCTCCTTCCTTAATACTTCATTTCTTACAGGTGAAAGGCGATACGGTGGAACAAATACAGGTCCGTAATCTTTAGTATCAATACAGTGTTCAGTTTGTATTGTTGGTAAGCCATTACTTTTAAACACGTCTTCATATTGTTTCAACAAATTATGAAATTGTCTTTCCTCTTCTTCATTCATTGCAACAATAAGATTATCCACCTCTCTTTCCAACTGAGGATGAAAGCAGGATGAAAGTAAGTTACGATAATGTCCACTTCCTTTTCAAGATAAGGATGAAGGCAGGACAAAAACGTCAAATTTGTTTTCCACTTCCCTTTCCAAATAAGGACGAGGGTAAGATGAAGTTACAAGAATTATAACAACCTATCCAGTTCCCCTTTGCAATAACTATAAGGACAGGATGTAAATACAGGATTATCAAAACTTTTCCACTTTCCTTTCCAAACAGGACGACGACAGGATAACATAGCAAAATACTTATAAACATAGACTATTCCAATTCCCTTTCCAAATAGGATGAGGGCAGGATAACCTACAGACATTAAGTGACTGTTCCACTTCCTTTTCCAAGTAGGATGAAGGCAGGAGGGATGTAGTTACGAAAATACAAAGATACATCTATCTATCTATTCCACTTCCCTTTCCAATCATGATGAGGGCAGGATAATTTATAAAAATACTTACAAACATTAAGATACTATTCCACTTCCCTTTCCAATCAGGATGAGGGCGGGTTGTAGTTACGAAAATACAAAGATACATCTAACTATCTTTTCCACTTACTTTCCAAACCGGAAGAGGGCAGGTTCTTTACTCTTTTCCACTCCCCTTTCCGAGCAGGATGAGGGTAGGACGAATCTACATCTAATCTGTAGACATACAGAGACTGTTTCACTTCATTTTCAAAGTAGGATGAAGGCAGGATGTAGTTACGAACATACAAAGATACATCTATCTATCTATTCCACTTCCCTTTCCAAACAGGATGAGGGCAGGTTGTTTTATTTTTTCCACTCCCCTTTCCGAGCAGGATGAGGGTAGTACGATTTTCCACTCCCCTGTCCACAAAAGGCGTAAAGCTCCTGTGATGTTATGCTTGCTTTGGCACATGAGTCAATATGTGCCACTCCACGTATATCTTCGACTTCAATGAACAAACTGGTCTTGAGCGATTGTCCGCCTAGACGTCAACGGAGGAGAATGCGATATCGTCGGTTTTAACAGGATTCTTCTTCGATGAACACCTCGAACAGTTGCTACCCACCACCCCAGGTGCACCACAGCCGTAACAAGTACACTTGGGTTGTGAAGATGATGGAGCCTGGGTTGCCATAGTTGGAGGTAGGGTTACATGTCGTGGCTCATTAGGAATATCACTTATTTTCCTTTTATACCTCCTGCATTCTTCTATGGTGTGATCCACATAGTGACAGAATTTGCACCAGGGTTTCCAGTTCTGCTTGTTTGACCAGTCCTCGTTTGCTCCTCCTTCGTCAGTTATTTTATGTTTCGATTCATTTCTTACAACTTTGTTTCCTTAAATATGAAGTCTTCCGGCCACTCCTCGCCACGACGTTTTTTTTTTAAAAGGTTAGCCCCGTTGGTCGCCAGTGTAACGTGGTGTAACGCCGTATTAGAAGGGTGGAACGGGGTGGAGGGTCGACGACGGAGAAATGAAGAAGACTATGGCTGTTAGTTAGAAAAAAAAAACTATATTGAGACCTTTGACTTAGACTAACTTTACACAGATATGTGATATGTTAAACCTATGGACAGTCTCCAAGCCTAGTGTAGGCTGTAGGAGGTGGTCGTCAGTATGCCGAAATAATCATATTATACACATGACATGGTTCCTAGGTACTGTTTACAAGACACCAAACGATAGCGAGTTTTAAAACCTGATAGCGCCATCTATCGGTATCCCGCGGAACTATAGTTGAAATAAACTCTTGTAACAACATCACGCGCTGCATAGGTACGCGACGTTAGCGCCTCTAGTGGGGAGTAGTAGTATTACACACTCTTTATAACCTCATTCAAAAACTTGAATTTTCAGAATAATGCAATTAATATTTTTAACCGATTTCAAAAAAGGAGGAGGTTCTCAATTCCTCAGAATCTTTTTTTAATTTTAATATTTGTTCCCCGATTACTTGAAGACGTCTGAACCGATTTAGAAAATTCATTCCCAGGTGGTTCCATATAAATTTTATCGAAATCGATTCAGCCTTTTTAAAAAAATCAATAATAGCAAAAAAAAAACATAGCAAAATTGTAGTTGTTACGATTAAAGTTGGTTGTTTTTAACGTGTTCAGCGTTGTCAATTATTGTATAAATAAATAAAAATATGTTTTCCTTGAAAGTTTCATTATTACTGGATTCGAATCTCTTCGAATCTGAATCTACTCAATAGAAAAAAAATATAGAAAATTAAATTACTCATCGTTTTGAGGACACTCCCCTAAATTCCTCAGCTAGTATCGGAATCCTTGGTGGTGATATATCGATTGAAGTATAGTTCCATGGTCATCTAGAGGATAAGGCTAAATTAGCCTCGAAGAAGCTTGTTGTGCTCAATAGATCGAGACGGTATTTCACTGCGGCCGGCCCATCGCTTGCAACTTTATAAGGCGCAGGTTCGGCCTCATATGGAATACTGTTCTCATCTCTGGGCAGTAGCGGCGTAACGGGGGGGGGGGGGAGGGGCGGTCCGCCCCGGGTACCAAGCTACAAGGGGGTGCCACGCGGAGAGCAATTGTAAAAATATATCTAACTGACACCCCCCCCCCCCTAGCGTGAAAAATCATCGTATTCAGTTGCTATACGAAAAAAAACCATAGAAAATTTCACGCTCGCTTCGCTCGCGCTTGTTTACCGACATTATACAGTTCATATTTATGCGGTCCTTGCTTAATTAGCAATTCCTTATCCTAATTACGAAAAAGATACATTATATGCAGATGCACTCCCTTGAAAGTGTTGGGAGATTTCGGAGTTTACGTGATGGGAGTTACTAAGTAAGAGTGACTGCATCAATAAAAGGTCTCCTTATTTTGAGTTAAGAGTTCAACGGGGAGGGGGAGGGGGGGGGGGCACAATAGATAACCGCCCCGGGTGCCAACCCATGCCACTGTTCTGGGCAGGGGCACCCCAGTACCAGCTTCTCCCTCTGGACCGCATTCAACAGAGAGCAACTCGAATCGTCGGCTGCCAGGATATTTCAGATCAGCTTGACTCCTTGGCGCTGCGTAGAGATGTAACCTCGCTCTGCATTCTCTATCGCTTGTACAGTGGGGAGTGCTCCAAGGAATTGTTCGGCTTGATTATAGATGGGTTTTTGCCCGGGCATTTTTGGGCATTTTGAATAAATGCCCAATAAACGTCCATTTGCGCCATACAAATTGGGCGTTTATTGGGCATAAATGGACGTTTATTGGGCATTTACTCAAAACTGCCCGGGCAAAAACCCATCTCTAGGCTTGATCCCTGCCGCCTCTTTCCGCTATCGTTCTATGCGACAGCAATTTCATCCCCATCACTTAGATGGTTGGCAGTCCACAACTGTGCGTTTCACTAGAAACTTTCTGCCCCGTACAACCAAACTATGGAATGAATTGTCGCCTGCGATATTTCCGGACCAATACGACATTCAACTTTCAAGAAAAGAGCGTACTTTCATATTAAAGGCCGGAAACGCACTTGTGACTCCTCTGGTGTTGCGGGTGTCTATGAGCGATGGGAATCGCTTACCATCAGGTTAACCGTTTGTTCTTTTGCCACCTCTGCCATAAAAAAAACTTATTAATTTGACGAATGGAACTACCTATACAGAATGTTAAAAAATTGTAGATCAGCTTTTTTTCAATATTTTTCCTGTATTTTACTTGATTCTGTCTGAGTAACGCCTTATCAAACGCAGTTTTTAATTACTGTATAACTAAGATTTGAATTGTTTTTTAATAAATTTTAAAAGGAACTATATTCCGAATATTTCTGTTTTTACAGATAAACTCTCCTTGTTAGGTACTCACTTATTATTTTATCCCTATCTTTCGAGCGTGTTTACAGAAATAGTAAAAATATCACTCTAGATAATGCGAACACTTCCCGAAATGTAGGTACTAGGTAGAAAACATAACGATTAAAAAAACCAAAAAAACTTACTTAAATTGAAAAACATAATGATTTTTGTTTTAAAAAAAGAAAAAAGTTTTCGTACGTGGAGGAATTAGAGTACCTCCAAGATTACGTATGAAAATACAGTATGTGTCTTTATATATGAAATTGGATGAAATGAGACCCAATTTAATCGCCAATAAAAATATACTTCCTGGGAGACCGAGCGTCGCTCGTTCAATCGGATCATTTATAAACTACGTAAAATTACTTGTTTAGTAGTATTTAGTACTACCTATAAGATTTATTTTCTATGAAATATTTTGCAGGGTGTAAGTCGATAGTGGCCTTCTATGGGACGAAAATACAAACAATATTTGTTCTGAAAATATCTATAATATTTTTTTATAATTTTATTCTATTGAAAAAAATACATGCAAATTACCCGTTTATAAAAGAAATATATAAATGAAATAAATTAAAAAATTAAATAAAATCAATCCTATAATAGGGAACTTTCAGATGACGTATGTCACACCATAAAAAGCAACAAAAACATTCTGTTAATTCAATTAACAACTTGATCAAGGATGGATGAGCTAGTTCCGGTTTCTCTGTTAAATATGTATTTTTTTCTTCCAAACAAAAAATAAATTATGGTTATAATGCAATTAATAACTTGGTATCATGTTAGAATTATTAAAGAAAATTCAATAACCATACTGGCAAGCGTTATGCATGAAAAATTATGAAAAGTAGTTATTTTTTGGATAAAAAAACAGAAAAATATTCATGACACGTAATATTAGAAAGTTATCATCGTTTATTATTATTTTAGTCAGTAATATCAATCAGTTTTAGCGACTTTTTACAGCCACTGCGAACTATATTTGGTCTTTTTGGTCCGTCGACAGTTTTATTTGGTCAATCTTAGATTTTCTTATTTCAATTGTTGATCAGTGCCATCTAGTTGAATTTAGAGAAAGATGGCACAAAATGATTTTTTTTATTTATTTACTTATTTACATAAGTTCACACAAAATAAAAAATTAAAAGATAAAAAAAACAAAGTGTCGTGGGATACGAATCCGGACCTAAAAAGTAAATGACTCGCACCATTACCACTGGGCTGCTAAACGCTAAAATAAAAATAAAATAAAAAAATTGTATAGGATATAAAAAAATGGAAAGGAAAAAGTCCGAAAAGCAAAAATTTTTGTAATGTAACTAAAATTTTTTGGTTGTTTGGACTTTTCCCTATATTTGTGCTATAAAACATTACTTTTTGCCAAATTTTATGATTCTAGGTCAACAGGTAGTACCCTATAGGATTTGATTACCATGCGAAGGTCCAAATATGCGGCATAAACGGTCGTATCTTTTCATTGCGTTGGCATAGAAGTTTGATTTTTTCACAGCTTCCAAGGATTGTAGGCCTGAGAATTTGATATAGACTTCAAGACATGTGTGATTGATTATAAAATACGGAACCCTCGGTGCGCGAGTCTGACTCGCACTTGGCCGGTTTTTTATATTTTTCTTAGTCATAAAATTGGCTCTAATTTAACCTACTTTCATGTGTGCATATAATAAAGTGTGAGTCTTTTATAAAGTGCACACATGAAAGTAGGTGAAATTAGAACTAACTTTATTGCAAAGAAAAAAAATCTTAGTGATATTATAAAAATTACCTTCGCCCTTCATATGTGTACTTCATAAAGACTCATTATACAAAGTGCGTTTAAAATGAGGGTTACACAGAATCAAGTATAGTTTAGTTACCGAGGAATATAAGTTTTTTGCCGTGTAATATGGCAACATTTATCTAACGGAAGTTGGCATTTCTATGACGTCATGGGCGGAGTTTAGTTGAAGATCGAATTTGGATTCGGTTGGCGGGCGCGGCCATCTTGGTGAATTAGTGACCTGGCGATTCGGTTTTAGTTAGTGAAAAATCATTTGTCATCCACAATGTCCGAAAGGGAAGATAATGTGTATAAAGCTAAGTTAGCCGAGCAGGCTGAGCGCTATGATGGTGAGTACATATTTTTGTAATATCTGAAGAGTATCAAGGGGAAAATTCTTTGCCATTTTTGCCGACAGTTGAAAGACGATTTCATGATAGCTCAGTCAAATTTTGCACCTGGACAGGTGATAAACCTTTCCACGATCCCTTTTCACCAGGAAAATGTGCCCGATACATTCATTTTTGATAACTTTTTTGACGAAACTAGCAAATCAATGGCATTCGCTAGGCTTGGTCAGCGATCGATGCGTCATCCGCCGGTGGGATGTCCTTTACCATTTTTACGTTCATAATCTCTCCAAACAACCGTTTTACTATGCCCTTAACCCTTGGAATTTGCTTAGAAAGAAAACTACAGCGTTTGCTATAGGCATTCATGACTGACACTTGAGATTATGTTAATGTGTTACAAGGAAAATTGTCTCCTATGTTCTCATCCCTGTAAAATCGATGTCAATGAGGTCGTTCATGCATGTCGCACCTTGACGAACTGCTCGACTGCGGCGGCTGATCGGAATGTTCTAGGTCGAAACAAGTTCGCTGGGCGGCGCATTTTCGTGTGACGCCTAGTTTTCACCTATTGTTCGCGTTTCAGGGCCACGGTATCCCTGTGAATGTGGCGCCGCGCTCATCTCCATCTATCCATTCTCAACGTTATCTCGCGTAATAATCTCATGAAAAACGTTCTTTCACTGATAAAGATAACTGTTAGTTAGTCATGACAAAAAACCAGGTAGTTGTAATTGGAACCAATGCCAATGTTTCATGGTTCATTGACCTCGCTAATTGTATGATGAAAAGGAAGTAAATCATGTTATAAATTCAAGTGATGTAACCCAGTAACCTGCACTAAATTGATGATAACTTATAACTTGGATAACTGCAGTGTGACAGTTATCAGGGCCAGATTAACCTCTGCTCACCTTTGATAAGATGCCCATCTATGGTGATAGGAGTTATACAATCTATTCAGATGGAGTTGGAAACATTTGTGGGTACAGCATTATTATTTAAAACATGGATAAGTAGTTATGATAAATGTGAAGGCTTAACAGTTTTACCCACATAAAGTGGCAATGAGTCATCTCATCTCTCATCTGACTGTTTCACCAGCAATGCATTATAGGACTGCAGCAGTTTTAATAGCTTTCTACTTTCTAGATATGTTAGGAAACCTAAATAATTCAACATTATGGAAATTCTACTTAAAATTAACTTTAATATTTTGCAAATTGAACTTTTATGGTCCTGTTTTTTTTTTAATGTTCTTTTAAGAGCATTTGAGAAGGGAATTACTATACTACTGATAGTTTTATTTTCGTTTTACTTTCTCCAGTGTTACGGTGATTTATTATAGGGCTGTTCAGTTCTTTGATTTTATAAATTATTTCTTTTGACCTTATTATTTTACCCTTTTTGGTTACATCATTCTGAAACTAGTTTTTTTTACTTTCACCCAACAATAACATTATTCCATGTGTGTTATGCACATTTCTCAGTTATTGGGTTGGATTGCTCATAGGAGATCCCATAAGTAGCTTCTGAAGTGCATCCCAACTTAGTATTATTATTATTTAATTATATTTGTACAGCTGATAGCTTACATATATACTGTGTTAAAATAACAGTCAATAGTATAAGATAACTGTGTCTTTCCAGAAATGGTGGAGGCCATGAAGAATGTGGCGTCCCGCAACGTGTCTGACAACGAGCTCACGGTGGAGGAGCGCAACCTGCTGTCGGTGGCGTACAAGAACGTGATCGGCGCCCGGCGAGCTTCCTGGCGGATCATCTCCTCCATCGAACAAAAGGAAGAAACAAAAGTATTGCACTGCTTATATAATTTATCATTTCTACCGACCTACCTAGTACCGTTTCTAAATAGTTAATTAACATTAGTAGTTATTATATCATTAATTCTTTTTATTTATCAAATAAAATGGAATGGTCCAATGGAGCAACCTTAGGAGACTGATTTAGTTTTATACTTAGTTCTTTCTGTATGGAAGAATCAATTCTTTTTTATACTATTAACTAACAAGAAATAGTTTGTGTTAGGTAAAGATCTCCATAGGCATAGAGTAAGAAGGTCAGAATAAATTGATTTTGAATGAAACCTGCTGGTCTGGGGAAGGTCAATAATTATTGCGTAATAGTGAAATGTTCCAACTTCATTACAACAAGTCATCACACTGCGGCACTACATGCACACATAATTTCAGGCTCTTGTGTGATTTCTGTTCTGTAAACTCAGTTTCACATAAATTAAGGTGCTGATAACAAAAACTAAGCTCTATACATTGTTTATTTTACCTTGAATGTTTAACCTTTACTTAGAGCTACATTTTATCATCCATACAAATTAATTGCAACAAAAAACAGCATAAAATGTAATTGTGTATGAAAATTGCAATTTATGGTTGCAATTTAAATGAGGGAAAGTTCTAATTGCCATTATTACATAGTCAAATTGTGAGGGGGATAAAGTTCTTTACCTTTTAAGATTTTTCTGTTGTTTCTTAATCTCTTTAAAAGTAATTTTAAATGTTCTACTGGTGGTAGTCTGCAATATGTTCGGCCACATTTGACATCTGGGTCAAGAAGTGGCTCTGAGGTCTTTGCTTGATTTACATTTTATTGATCCACCCGTGAGATGGAGTTCCGACTTTTACTGTTAATTAATAGATGTAGTAAAAACTTTTTATAGTTCTAATTACTTGTGGATTCAGTCTTAATTTATTGGTGGTTTGCCCGAGTGATAGGACAGTAATTACCAGGAAATAAAAGTTTGTTAGAGAAGGCACACTTCTGGCCATATCGCGTGATGAACTTATGGAACTCTCTTCCGGAAACTGTTATAAGTGCTCCAACAGTTAACTGTTTTAAAAATAGACTTGACAAACATTTAAATAATAATTAAAGAACACAAGTGCAGTGATATACACGCATAAAACGCTAGTGTATAAAATAATAATAATAATAAGGTTAGGTATCACAAGTTTAGGTTTTGACAAGATAGTTTCTGTAGTTGGAAGTTTGCTGTGTAAAGCAATAATTTTCTCTTGTGATTGTTTTAATAAATCTCATTTACTTTGATTCACACCTAATATGCACAAAGCACAAAGCGTGACTAAATTTTTGAGTAAATTAGACAATTTCAGTTTTTAGCGTTTGAGTATATGAAAGGAAAAAAAATTGTCTATTTCCTGACTGTAAGTGATCATGACTAGTGATGTACAAAAGTGAAGTTTGCTGGAGGGGAAGATAAGTGGTGTAGGCCTATTTTGAATTAAAGTCTTCAGTTTGAAATTTCAAAAAAAGGATTCAGCCTGCATGGCTAGCATTCTAGATAATAATAATAATAATATCTGGGACAAATCACACACGGTCATCTGGCCCCAAACTAGGAATTCCTGTATTTTGGGAACCAGAGACTG
This sequence comes from Coleophora deauratella, assembly GCA_958295455.1. Taxonomy (NCBI): domain Eukaryota; kingdom Metazoa; phylum Arthropoda; class Insecta; order Lepidoptera; family Coleophoridae; genus Coleophora; species Coleophora deauratella. Next base: position 1,034,100 of record OY282409.1, on the reverse strand, counting down.
ATATACATACACATATACTTTTAAATACATACATATATAGATATAATACACCCAGATAAGCAAACAATTCTGCTCATCACAGAAAAGTTTGCCCTGTGTGGGGATCGAACCCACGACTCTCGGATCAGAGGTCAGGATCGCTAACCACTTAGCCACCGAGTCAGATGGACTAATGATCTAGTGTAGATTCTGGATGTCTGGTGGGTGGGTGCAGAATGTTTCACAAAGTGTTGGTCTATGGAAGATATTCCTTTTCACCAGAGGACTTCTTAACTTAAAGTAACTTAGCAACCATCTCAGTCATACTATGAGTCACTTAGGAAGGTGTTTATAGGGAGTGAGTCGGATTCACGCCAACTGGAGGTCAAAGGGGAACATTTCTAGTAAAATATACTTTAAAAACTTATAATTTATAAAGCTCGTTTTTTCTTACGTGTCTAATAAACAAATATGGCGTCCTCACCATTAATAACATTTCATAGGTTTCATTTCATATGACCATAACTTGTATAACTGTAAAACTATTGTGAAGAATTTTTTACAAAGCTTGAGCTATGAAGATACTGAAAATATGCTGTTGGTAATTAAATAAATTATTTATTTATTTATTTTATTTTATTTTATTCGGAAAACAAACGGTTATTATTAACTAATAAGATGGCTAAACATAATATCAATAAACCACTTATATGTTTTCGCATATAAAAGTCTAGAAGGTCTATAGGTTATTTTTGGTTTAGAAACGTTATATTATAAACTATTCACTAATAATAAGTATATTTGTAGTTTATTATGATATTTTTAGTCCATAAGAAACTATGTCTGCACCTTTTGCCTGAAGCACAGGTTTATCCTAGTTCAGGCACATAATAACTTTTGTATTTTTGTAAATCTCTAGCAATTTATGTTTAATTTGTACACTTTTTATTCAATAAACATTATTATTATTATTATTATAGGTTGTCAAAAATTGATTGAAGTACCAAAGATTACTGTAATTAATTATCATTTGTTCGGTTGGGTTGCAGGGCGCAGAGGACAAACTGAACATGATCCGCGCGTACCGCAGCCAGGTTGAGAAGGAGCTGCGCGACATCTGCTCCGACATCCTCACGGTGCTGGACAAGCACCTCATCCCCAGCTCGCAGACCGGCGAGAGCAAAGTGTTCTACTACAAAATGAAGGTACGCCAAGGTGTTGACAAATGTAGATTTCTACAGTTGTAGATGATACTTTGCAAGCCCACTTCCATTTTCTGTCTTGTGAGATGATGGATTTGCTGTCAATTGTCACTGAGATGTCAACAATAGATGACTGCATCAAAAATAAATTATATTTGAGCAGAAGTTCACTAAATTACTCTCCTGAAAAGAAAAACATATACATATTTTGTTTTCCATCTCTTTGTAATTAATAAAAATACCAGAATGAGTCCTATAATGACGCTGAATTACTATTAGATAGGTCGCGTCTAGGTATTTCAAACATTTTTAGAATAAAAGGTCGTTTTTGATACATGATAAAAAAATACCCAAATTACTAGTAGTCATCTACCCTATTACAGATAACTACTTGCTAGGTGAGATGGACCGGTATTGACGCCGGTGTTGTAACTCATAATAGGCGCAGCGATCGCTAGGTTGCTGATGACAGTCCATATCTAAAGCTTGGTTTTTTAAAAGAAAATTCTGTTAAAAAGTGTTAGACAAACTTTTTGAGCTTCTTTTCAGACAAAGTTCTCATTTTCTCACCTCTTCCTTTGTCTCTCAGAAATCTCATGCATTAAAAATTCCATTTGCTTTCATTTAAGGCGTAAATATATGATGGTGTTTGAAACATTATTTGACATAATTAGAATAGAATAGAATATCGTTTACTTTTTGAGCTTCTTTTCAGACAAAGTTCTCATTTTCTCACCTCTTCCTTTGTCTCTCAGAAATCTCATGCATTAAAAATTCCATTTGCTTTCATTTAAGGCGTAAATATATGATGGTGTTTGAAACATTATTTGACATAATTAGAATAGAATAGAATATCGTTTAATTCCAGACACAGATTCACAAATAGTAACTAAAATTATATCTTAACTTAAATACAAATAGCATGAAACAAAACAATTATATAATTTAAAAAAGAAGAAAAATACACTTACAAGTAACTAAAATAATTCGAATAGGTACTAGTTTGCTTACAACGCTTATAAGAACGGTGCAAAAGAGACAGAGCTATACGAGTAAACATTACAAGCACAGCTCCGCCCCCCGCACCGCTGCCTCAGTCTGTGCTGGAACAGGACTAGGCTCAGCTTATTGCTGCAGGCAACACTTAGGTCACATACAGTGCTGTTATTCTGCCCAAAACCCTTTCAAGTGTTAAAATAATTTCCTCTGGGTTCATCCATAGTTTCCTGCAACGGTGGTGACCTTCGTGGATGATTGATGTGAATTGGAACTAGGAACCCATTGTCATCATTATGTATACTGAATTCCGAAACTTGAATTTTGTTGTTTCTAAAAGTTTTAGCCAAGATAAAGAGTAAGTTATAAAGAGTGGTCGCATATTCCTAAAAATGTTAGCCAAGATAAAGAATAATTTAATAACCAGTTGTCGGTATGTTGCAGGGTGACTACCACCGGTACCTAGCAGAGTTCGCGACGGGCAACGACCGCAAGGAGGCTGCGGAGAACTCGCTGGTGGCGTACAAGGCCGCCTCCGACATCGCCATGACGGAGCTGCCGCCCACGCACCCCATCCGCCTCGGGCTCGCGCTCAACTTCTCCGTGAGTTTCTCTTTATTATTGAATGAGATGACATTGCTGACGGCCCACCTGATGGAAAATGGCGTCCGTCGCCTGCAAGCGTCTGTAGAAGTTACCAGTGCCTTGTAACTTGAAGGCTCAGATGGAATACCGCTTACGTCGGTAATTGCGCTGGCTATAGAGATAGCCCCACCCCCGCCGAAACAAAGCGCGCTGTTGGCGGCAGGTATAGAGCGAGCAATAACACCTACCGTTTAGCCGATCGGCGTCCACTTCTTAAAATGTCTTATTCTAGATTTGACTAGTTCTGGATTCGACCACTTCTTGATAAGGCCAGTTCTTAGGACGACCATTTCTGACCCAGTCGAACCTTGCGTATTAAGGTCCTTGTACTGGTAATTTCCATATATTCATAAGTAGTATGGACTCTATTGCTCTCGGATCTCTCCCTCCTGTGGGTGCAATCCGGTCCATACAGTCGTCACTCTGATATTCCCCTCTATGTGTTAAAGAGAGAGGTCGTGGTAATTACTGATGATTCGTTTGGAATGTCCAAGGTCACGCCCGACTTGTTGCCAAGTTGATGTTGGTAGGTTTAAGACACGTCAACAGCAACAGTGCTGTTACAGCGTCTGTTGTCTCCCGCGTAACCGCCTGTTGCTAGGTGACAGATGTCTCGAACGGTAGACCTGGTACACAGTGTCGGGGTGTGACCTAAAAATATTATTATGACAATAAGCAAAAGGTACATTGACTAGTTGGAGCTGCACCTCACGCAATACCTGGTGCTCGTCAGTAGAAACATAGAAAGAAATGGCCACTTTATATGCCAGGCCATACAATAGAAGGGAAAATGAAGGTTTGAGTGGACGCGATTAAACAGGTAGTAATAGTACTGGACACGAAGATTTTGGCAACTACTCGTCACTTAACATCATCGGATCATAGGCCTATGCTATACTTAACTAAATATGGCTCCACCTATACAGGGTATATTCCATGCTGCGTTTGCCTAAACGCGTTCTTCACTCTAGAAATAGCTTTGTAGTTTGTACAGAGGTTTTAGCTCCAGCTCATTACCACTTCAGGGTGCTTATTCTCTTCGAAATATGTCGATTTACTGACTTATTACTTCATTTCGAATTTTATCTTGTAGCCAAAAATACCTCTTCCAAATTTTCCCTAATTATTTTCAATGTAAGTACACTCGTTTAAGAGGCAGGTCATTGGTCAACTCTCAATCACAGATAGCCAAAGTGCAATACAGTCATCAGTGTCCAGACAATGTTAATTTTATGTATTTGACAATATAAAATACAAGACATTCGAACCACTTCCATTTTATAGACACATCGAATTCCGAGGTTTACTTGAGAGATAGACAAAACCTATAAATAAATGTCATGGTTTTAGTGAGTCATAAATCTTTCTAAAATATCCTCCATGTTTCTAGGTCTAGTATTAAATTTTACTGTCTGCTGTGCAGTGACTAATCTTGAACTTTGTACGGACAGTCATTTCGAACTTGCGCGAAAGCAGAGTCATACAGAACTAAAACAAATATTCTATCATTGTATTATACTATTGTATCCACGAGACTCCATTAGCAATAACGTACGTCTGGAAGATATTCGAGACTGGGAACATGTTGACGTCAACAACCCATTGCGTCCCTCTATCTTTTGGCCATATTGGAGGAAGGTTATGTCATAGTCCACAAACAAGATTGCATATCTATGACAAAACCAAAATGAAGGTTTTTCTAAAATGAGTTTAATCTAGTAAACGAGGTATCATTGGATTTGCCGCACGAAAGATTCCATAAGGAGCACCTCCTCCTTCCTCAGTTCACTTCATGATGAAATCGTGGATTCCTGGTAGAGTTTATTCTGTACTCTATTGTACTAGTATTGTCTGGGATTAAGTAATCACTGCAACGTTACGTCGTATCTCTTTGTAGATAATGAATGACGTCACAGAGCAAAGAAATGCGTTCTACGTATCGCGTATCGTTCGAAAGTCGCTCGAGCAAGATAACGAGCTATTTCCGTAGATAGGAATTTACGAGATAAACGCGTTTAAGGTTCAGTATGGCATGCAAAAGCTTAGGAAATTGTGTTTAAAGGAGCAAGCAGGCTTATTTTTAAGCACTGAATCTTGATGGTTGTCACGCAAAATAGTAATAGTACTGTCAGCTGATTGTGACGTACTTGTTAAAATCCATATAATTGCGTCACTTGGGTACAAACTGCGCAGATAGAATCACAATCTAGTTTGTATGTATTTCAGTAAGTTGACTTAATGTTTTGTTGAAAGGAATAATAAGCGATGTTAGAGCTGTCTCCTTGTTTAATTTTCTTTGCTGAATTGAGCTGCTAATGAATTTGTGCCCGGTGTGAGGCTCGAAATTATGTTATTGCGTCTTTGCGCCGTCGACGTTTCAGATACATAGGCGGGCTTGTAATCGACTTCTCAATGTTTTGAACACAACGCACCCAGAAACTCGCCCCGCTTTTTCTGCGTCACAGCCGTGCCTTTATGGAGGTTGAAATAAGGACTCCTTTCATATAAAGTAATCGGAAAAATGTGCAAGTCTGTTAGACATAGTTGCGTATTTGACGTGATATCACGACATTGGCCATGGTCAAATTCAACTTCGGCATAGAAATTATCAACATCTTGTGATATAGTCTGGAAGATATAAAAATTGAGTAATATCCTTAGCCACATGAATATAGCGCGCGGTTTTGGCTATCCACTTAGTTCACATGTCGTTTAGTCGTTATTAGTAGGTGTTTTGAAATATCTGTTATTTACGTACCACATGATTTGAATTGGATTAACAGCGAGCGGTGTCGGTCGTTTGCAGGTGTTCTACTACGAGATCCTGAACAGCCCGGACCGCGCGTGCCGGCTCGCCAAGGCGGCCTTCGACGACGCCATCGCCGAGCTGGACACGCTGTCGGAGGAGAGCTACAAGGACTCCACGCTGATCATGCAGCTGCTGCGCGACAACCTCACGCTGTGGACCAGCGACATGCAGGGCGACCAGGACGCCGACCACGAGCCCAAGGTACCACACACAGCCTCGGGCCCACTGCTTACCATGCACACCACACACACCGGCCACCACATCAACCCGCCACCGCACCACACTACACATCACTACACATAGCCCAAGGCACATCTTCACCCCGGCATACATCTTCCTATCATCATCATCAGCGGAAAGACGTCCACTGCTGGACAAAAGCCTCCCCCAAGGATTTCCACATGGACCGGTCATGTGCTGCCCACAACCTTCAACAGGTATCGGTCCACCATATCTTCCTATAGAGTGCATAGGAGATAGACGGCGGGAATACATGAATTTGCAGCAAGACTAGATATTTGCAAATTTTCCATTTCAATACATCCTCCTACACAGTGGCACAATTTTACCGTGCTGTATCACAGGATATAGACGACGACAATATATCAGTGTTTAACTGTTCTGCAGCAAAACTAGATAGATCGATGCAGATTTTCCATTGATTCCTTCCATTGTTCCATCAATCATTAGTCTGTTTGTGGTGTGATCGAGTGTGCAGAGTTGTAACGACCGTTTTCCCGTTGCAGGAGCCGCAACCGGAGCCCGAGGACCAGGACGTGTCGTAACCGGCGCGCCCCCCCCTCTACACCTAAATATTATAAAAATACAGCCTGTGTACACGCCGCGCGCCGGCTCTGCCGCCAAATTGTCTGTTCCGACCCCTCCCCCCCGGTCCGGCCCGGTCCGGCCCGGCCAGGCCACCCGTCGTACTCGCCGATACAGACTTTTGTTTGCGTATCGTGTCAAATTACTAACGAGTATACTATTTGAATATGTACTTCTTTTGATATAATTTGTTTTCGATTGTAAAAGGAGAATAATGTTTAAGAAAAAAGTACTTTTGGTATTGCATTTTAACTGTGTGTTCTAAGGATGTATTTTCTCGACGGTACACTTTGATCTCTTAGCTTCGCTCCGCGCCCGCTGTGTCCGGTATGTGGTGTCTCGTGCAACAGAGTAGATATCGTCACCAACAGGGATTTTTACTACTATAATTAACGTAACGCTACTATAGAATCTTTCCATCTTTCCGATGGCCGCTCTAAGGTGGGAATTGTAAATTTTCTATGTATTTTATACGAGCGCGTGTTAAATTTAAATGTATTGTCGAGACCTGCACCGTAGTGGCGACGATCGGTGTCTTCTATGTATCTATAAATTAATTAACAAAAAAAAACATAATTATATGAAATGAATTATAATTTCGATTACACTAGTCGATCGGTACTTGTAATAAGATCAGTGTAACGTTTTGTATCGTTTGCATTTACCCGCGTCGATCCGGTCTGCACAAATAGTCGTTTTTATACATTGGACGTTTACTCTCGTGGCTAGGTTGTTGTGTTGAGACTGTTGCTAGTTCGGTGTTAGTGCGGAGTGCGGCCGGCGGGCGGCGTCGCCGTCACCTGGCGGCTGTCATGTCACCCGGCGGCTGTCACTGTCAGTGTCGCCGGTCGCGTGGCGTCGCCCGCCGCGAGTCTTCCGCGCCCGCTCGCTACATTTGTATACATTTGAAATCATTGAATATATTTTAACGATTAATTAATTAATTACATTACTAGGGTGGTATATATGTAGTTACTTGCAATATTTAGCTAAGTGATAGTCGCGTCACCCTGTTGGTCTACATGTATCTGTATTATTCGTCACTGCGACGCCGCGCGCACCCGCGACTACTGTGTAGTGCCGCCGGCCGCCGCTGCGATCCTGGTATTACAAACGTTTGGAGTATTCACACTTGAATTGCTTTAATTACTTACGAGTATTGTGATAGAGATTTTGTATATTTTAATTTATTTTTTTAATTTCGCAAGTTTCTCGTGGAAAAAATCCGTAGCTACATCTGTGAGTGTAACTGTAACCGGAACCGCGAGCTCCGGGCTCCGCCGCGCACGCGCAAGGCGCCGACATTCCATGCGGCGCTGCCCACTCAGATATTAGCCTCGTTTTATTTGAATTTTGTAATATTGTTAATTTATCCACAGTAATACTGATGCAATTAGCCTTAGTGTTATGCAATATTGATTTATGTCCTACCAACTACATGGAAATTTATTGTAAATGACAGTGTAAATCTAATAATAAAATTCAAAAGTCCAAAAGTTTAGTTTTATTGACGCCTCTAGCTTTTTCCATAGAATACCTACATGATGACTACTGTACACCGCAGCGAAACGCGCGCTGTTAAAACTCGTTTCACAGATGTCCGCTGTCAAGCGCTCTCGTGTTGAATTGAGTATTTTCAATTCAACAGTTTCAGTATTGTACTTTTCGAGGATGGATGGACTACACCTGGTGCACAAAAACAAAGATGTATGGAAAAAAATGTAGATTTTGAGTATAGTACGTGGTATGTTTGAGTAATAATTTCTGAACTGAACAAACGAGAAAATAAATCTCTGTTGTCCAGTCAACTGAACAAACGAGAAAACAAAACCCACTTGTCCAGTCAACTGAACTGGACAACTGAACTAGTGGGAATAGAGGGGTTGTACTTACAGGAACGTGAATCAAAAAGCGAACGTGTTGCATTTCTAGCTGGTTACATTACAAACGCTCATTACACTTTCTAGCTGGTCAGCTAAGTATTTTTTTTGATATAGTGTTAGTTTTTTGGGTACCCACAAGAGGCACGGCGCCCGTAGCAATTACTGCCTTCTGCCTGCTACATGGCTCATTCGTCCGGCACTGGGTAACTATCAGCACTAAGATTCAGTATTATAAAAAAAACTATGATTTACATAAAAAAGTTTATTGCACAGGGATATTCAATTACATAACTTAGCATTAATTAAACAGTGAATTATCTCCATACAATGCGCTACCTATTATGAAAATATGGCATGTGTAGACATGATCAAAATACAATTCTGTACATCTAAAACCTCGATAAGTTAATTATTATACATTGAATTTTAAGTCGAAAATGACAGTTCTCAACAACTTATAACCAATTGAGGGTACATAAACAATTTACACATTTTTTTTTACATAACTTTGGTCTAAAACAGCGCGCGACTGGGCGATGGCACAAAAGCTCGCATATATTAAATTTTTATGGTGAACGTGAGCTTTATTATTCACATATACTTAACTAAAAAAAGCATGTTCCGACACATCAGATGAAATATGGTTTTTTTTTCGTTTGACTTCTGACCAAAACGATGCATAAACATGGAATAAATAAACCCTATAGGTACTGTTTCATACATACAAATTATTTACGAGTAAAACGACTGATTAATTTTACTAAAGGTAGGTAATAGCGTACTTTTTTTTTTATAAGGCTATACATGTCTTTTATAGATAATATCAAAGACACAAGTCTTAACTAGGACCCTTTTTGAGACACTTAAAGAAAATGATTTTGAACCATTTCTTTAAGCATCCCCGTTTGTGTAATGTTTAGAGCTTATAAGAATGAATATTTGTTTAAATTATTTAATACTATCGCGCTCTCACTTATTAATTGTGCCCTAGGCCAATAACCAAATTAACAATTTAAAAAATAATAAAGTAATAAAAAACATAAAATTTCTAACCCATTTAGATTTGCTAAACGGAGTTTAAAACATTGGTTATCACTAAAATTATAATCGAATAACTGAATTCGATAATATAAATACAGCACAGAAGGCCTAGCGATACAGCCACTTATAATAACTACAGTCAACGAGGATTTCACTAGATTTCTAAACCAGACAAGCTTCAATTTATAAATTAAATTATTATACAATAATAAACACTTGCAATCATATATAATTAATTAATAACATAATAATTACAAATAACAAATTTAAAATAAGACCGCGGCAGAATGTATAAGACATTTTTATCATAAATAAAATTATATTAAAAGCACATTTCTATCTACAGTTGAATTAATTATTATATTTAAATTTAATAAAAAATATATCGATGAGTAAATGTAGCACATCACAATATATTGAAATCACATCAGTCTCCATTATAATGTTTACACAGGTGCAAAAGTGCAAGACTACTCGCGGTAACATAAACTATGAAACTAAACAACCTTTCCCAAAGAACCTTCAAGGAATAAAAAAATATGGACTCTTCATACATACAGAATTGGCTGATCAGCCGATCAATTTGTATGAAAGGCCCAAAAACTTAATGTAAATTCAGTATGTATAGGTTAAATTGTTCAGTTTCAATGAGTATCTCAGCCTGTTCAAGTTTCCAGAAGTGGCATTTTTGCACCTGTATAGATAGGTATATTACAGAAAAGTTACCCATTCAACAAATAAGACTGGGGCCACACAATACGTCGTCGTTTATTTCAAAAGTGCTAAAAAGAGTTGATATATTTGATATGAATAATATGCCTGGATACATTCACATCAGCCATGGAAAAATCATCTTGTGTTCCGGCATGAAGATAAGACAGCCAGTTCCCCTTGCGTTAGGGGATCTTGGTAAGCCCGCTTCCATCTTCGGCATCATCATCACTTACCACCAGGTGAGATGATGCCAAGGGCTTGCCAATTGTGGGTTAAAAAACTTGTAGAACGCCACAGAGTACCGTATAGCCCCAGCCCCACAGAAGTTTTGCAGCGCATTACTCGAGCCATTGATGTTTACCCGACTACGGCAATGTTTTGTTCTATCGCAAATATCCCGACTTTCCATCACTTTTCTATGTATAAGTTTAATACAAAACTATAGCAAATATATACAATCAAAGGCGATTATTTACACTTTTAGAATGACAATTCGATGATCAAGGCATAGTTTTGGTGCGAAAGTATCTCTAAAGTGCAGTCAGTATGAAACAGTTCTGACAGAAAAGTGCTCAAAAACATAACAGTGGCATTATTGAAAACTGCTCTCATGTTTCATCAGTTTTCAGCTTCTGAAGTGCAGCACACATAATTTACGTTAGATCCTAGCTAAATACGAATTTAATGCAACAACAAAGACTTTTCAGTTTCCCTATAACAAAAACTACAGGAATGTATCACGTTTAGATGTGTTGACTTAAACCAGGGCTTCTACTCATGATACTAAAACTTTATCCAAGGAATAGATAATTCGAGAAAAAAACTGTATACGGAGCAAAAAATCGATTAGGCCCAGCTCTTCAATTAGAGAAGAAGAGGGTTCCTTGGGGCAGATTTTTCAGTTTTTTCTGTAGAAACCTCGGTTTAAGTTCTAGGAAATATATCAAGACCCTACGTGTGTAAATCACAATCCACACAAACTAGGCAGGATTCATAAGGAATGAAACGAGTGCAGTTAGCCCGGTACCGAGTATCCACACCGAAGTTTACTCGCGGAAAGAATCAGAAATAAAGAAACACATTTTGTTAATAGAAGAAGGTAGAAGTCAAAGAAGAAAGAGAAGGGACATTGTTCGAATTCGCATTCTCCATTCTAGGTTGAGTCGTTGCAGTCAAGGATAAAAGTTTAATAAACCATTTTAATATGATCGATTTAAGACTCCTCTTCACCATATAGGGAAGCAGGTGCTCCAAAAATGGAGACGCTATCGAACGCTTATCACTCGCAGTGTAAGCTGAGTTAGGCTACAACTATTGACTTGTCTCCGAAATAAGTTTGCAACAGGATCGGTGTGGGTGCACATCAAAACGGCTAACAGAAATTATGTTTTAAAATGAGCAATAATTTATAGATATTTTATAAGAATAGATCATATAATAAGCATAAGAAATAAGCAAAAAAAAAAATGTGTTGGAGGGAGTTTCTTTAGGGCCCGCCGTTTCTTCTCACTCCGCAAACACTTCCCGAAACGGTGGGTATACGAGTTCCGAGTGGTAGGAACCTCGTATTAGGTAGATAAAAGAATGACGTTCGAAAAGTGTACACTGCTACCTACTTCGAATAAAATATTTTCATTTTCATTTTCAAAATATAGCTGCTTCCAAAGGAATGGTGGATTCTCTAAATCACATCTTTATGTTATAATGAACAACAACATTTACAATCACAATATTTTGTTAAAAATGCTGAAATTTTCCACAGTTTCCATTCAAACTGTACAATTTCTATTAATTTTAACAATAATTTAATGACATAAGAATATTTTTTTGTTTTATAAACCTAGCTATAAATTTTTTGGTGTCACTCAAAATGTTGTCCTTCAAATTCTGCGACAAATTTCAATGTTCCTACGATAGTAAGTCTACAAAAACTCAGCACAAAACAGACTTTTTTTAAATAAACTCTGGAGAATCAACTCCAGGCAAAAAGCAGCTTGATGGGCTTCAGTGAGCGGTACATATTATAAGCTGTTGGGATTTTAAGCTTTTAAGGTTATTGTCTCTCCTGCCTACTCATAACGACGAGCACCATCTGGTTTTCCTATGAACCAACATCTCCCACCAAAATGCTTCTTAGAAACGTATCGGTGGCATTTCTAACCGTACTATGTGTGTGTGCCATAGCTCGCTGGGTGGTACCTCACTGTATGACGCACTTCTTGAGATCCGCCTCGTCCGGGTCCAACACATCTGTGTCCTTGATGACCGGCTCCTTGCCCGTGACGTCTGGCAGGTACCTGGATGAAACGCTCGATATTAGCATACGGAAACTACACCATAATGGAATGAGGAAATCACTATCTAATACGCTTTTTGAGGTGATCCTAGTTGAGGCGCAAATGTCACAGATGAGTGTCCTTCTTGTGACGCGAGCATCCTAGCTAAAACGTAAGTATTTTAGTTAGGACGCAAGTATCCCAGACCCGAGTTGAGAAGCGATTGTCCTATTTGATATGTGAGTACCCTAGTGTGTGTGTGTGTGTGTGTGTGTGTGCAGTGCTGACCTGGTGTAGTCGAGCCCCTGGCGCTGGTAGAACAGCAGGTAGGCGGCGGCGGGGTCGAGGCGGGCAGTGTGTGTGTGTGTGCAGTGCTGACCTGGTGTAGTCGAGCCCCTGGCGCTGGTAGAACAGCAGGTAGGCGGCGGCGGGGTCGAGGCGGGCAGTGTGTGTGTGTGTGTGCAGTGCTGACCTGGTGTAGTCGAGCCCCTGGCGCTGGTAGAACAGCAGGTAGGCGGCGGCGGGGTCGAGGCGGGCAGTGTGTGTGTGTGTGCAGTGCTGACCTGGTGTAGTCGAGCCCCTGGCGCTGGTAGAACAGCAGGTAGGCGGCGGCGGGGTCGAGGCGGGCAGTGTGTGTGTGTGTGCAGTGCTGACCTGGTGTAGTCGAGCCCCTGGCGCTGGTAGAACAGCAGGTAGGCGGCGGCGGGGTCGAGGCGGGCAGTGTGTGTGTGTGTGCAGTGCTGACCTGGTGTAGTCGAGCCCGAGCCCCTGGCGCTGGTAGAACAGCAGGTAGGCGGCGGCGGGGTCGAGGCGGGCAGTGTGTGTGTGTGTGCAGTGCTGACCTGGTGTAGTCGAGCCCCTGGCGCTGGTAGAACAGCAGGTAGGCGGCGGCGGGGTCGAGGCGGGCAGTGTGTGTGTGTGTGCAGTGCTGACCTGGTGTAGTCGAGCCCCTGGCGCTGGTAGAACAGCAGGTAGGCGGCGGCGGGGTCGAGGCGGGCAGTGTGTGTGTGTGTGCAGTGCTGACCTGGTGTAGTCGAGCCCCTGGCGCTGGTAGAACAGCAGGTAGGCGGCGGCGGGGTCGAGGCGGGCAGTGTGTGTGTGTGTGCAGTGCTGACCTGGTGTAGTCGAGCCCCTGGCGCTGGTAGAACAGCAGGTAGGCGGCGGCGGGGTCGAGGCGGGCAGTGTGTGTGTGTGTGCAGTGCTGACCTGGTGTAGTCGAGCCCCTGGCGCTGGTAGAACAGCAGGTAGGCGGCGGCGGGGTCGAGGCGGGCAGTGTGTGTGTGTGTGTGCAGTGCTGACCTGGTGTAGTCGAGCCCCTGGCGCTGGTAGAACAGCAGGTAGGCGGCGGCGGGGTCGAGGCGGGCAGTGTGTGTGTGTGTGTGCAGTGCTGACCTGGTGTAGTCGAGCCCCTGGCGCTGGTAGAACAGCAGGTAGGCGGCGGCGGGGTCGAGGCGGGCAGTGTGTGTGTGTGTGCAGTGCTGACCTGGTGTAGTCGAGCCCCTGGCGCTGGTAGAACAGCAGGTAGGCGGCGGCGGGGTCGAGGCGGGCAGTGTGTGTGTGTGTGCAGTGCTGACCTGGTGTAGTCGAGCCCCTGGCGCTGGTAGAACAGCAGGTAGGCGGCGGCGGGGTCGAGGCGGGCAGTGTGTGTGTGTGCAGTGCTGACCTGGTGTAGTCGAGCCCCTGGCGCTGGTAGAACAGCAGGTAGGCGGCGGCGGGGTCGAGGCGGGCAGTGTGTGTGTGTGTGCAGTGCTGACCTGGTGTAGTCGAGCCCCTGGCGCTGGTAGAACAGCAGGTAGGCGGCGGCGGGGTCGAGGCGGGCAATGTGTGTGTGTGTGCAGTGCTGACCTGGTGTAGTCGAGCCCCTGGCGCTGGTAGAACAGCAGGTAGGCGGCGGCGGGGTCGAGGCGGGCAGTGTGTGTGTGTGTGCAGTGCTGACCTGGTGTAGTCGAGCCCCTGGCGCTGGTAGAACAGCAGGTAGGCGGCGGCGGGGTCGAGGCGGGCAGTGTGTGTGTGTGTGTGCAGTGCTGACCTGGTGTAGTCGAGCCCCTGGCGCTGGTAGAACAGCAGGTAGGCGGCGGCGGGATCGAGGCGGGCAGTGTGTGTGTGTGTGTGTGCAGTGCTGACCTGGTGTAGTCGAGCCCCTGGCGCTGGTAGAACAGCAGGTAGGCGGCGGCGGGGTCGAGGCGGGCAGTGTGTGTGTGTGTGTGCAGTGCTGACCTGGTGTAGTCGAGCCCCTGGCGCTGGTAGAACAGCAGGTAGGCGGCGGCGGGGTCGAGGCGGGCAGTGTGTGTGTGTGTGCAGTGCTGACCTGGTGTAGTCGAGCCCCTGGCGCTGGTAGAACAGCAGGTAGGCGGCGGCGGGGTCGAGGCGGGCAGTGTGTGTGTGTGTGCAGTGCTGACCTGGTGTAGTCGAGCCCCTGGCGCTGGTAGAACAGCAGGTAGGCGGCGGCGGGGTCGAGGCGGGCAGTGTGTGTGTGTGTGCAGTGCTGACCTGGTGTAGTCGAGCCCCTGGCGCTGGTAGAACAGCAGGTAGGCGGCGGCGGGGTCGAAGCGGGCAGTGTGTGTGTGTGTGCAGTGCTGACCTGGTGTAGTCGAGCCCCTGGCGCTGGTAGAACAGCAGGTAGGCGGCGGCGGGGTCGAGGCGGGCAGTGTGTGTGTGTGTGCAGTGCTGACCTGGTGTAGTCGAGCCCCTGGCGCTGGTAGAACAGCAGGTAGGCGGCGGCGGGGTCGAGGCGGGCAGTGTGTGTGTGTGTGCAGTGCTGACCTGGTGTAGTCGAGCCCCTGGCGCTGGTAGAACAGCAGGTAGGCGGCGGCGGGGTCGAGGCGGGCAGTGTGTGTGTGTGTGCAGTGCTGACCTGGTGTAGTCGAGACCCTGGCGCTGGTAGAACAGCAGGTAGGCGGCGGCGGGGTCGAGGCGGGCAGTGTGTGTGTGTGTGTGCAGTGCTGACCTGGTGTAGTCGAGCCCCTGGCGCTGGTAGAACAGCAGGTAGGCGGCGGCGGGGTCGAGGCGGGCAGTGTGTGTGTGTGTGCAGTGCTGACCTGGTGTAGTCGAGCCCCTGGCGCTGGTAGAACAGCAGGTAGGCGGCGGCGGGGTCGAGGCGGGCAGTGTGTGTGTGTGTGCAGTGCTGACCTGGTGTAGTCGAGCCCCTGGCGCTGGTAGAACAGCAGGTAGGCGGCGGCGGGGTCGAGGCGGGCAGTGTGTGTGTGTGTGCAGTGCTGACCTGGTGTAGTCGAGCCCCTGGCGCTGGTAGAACAGCAGGTAGGCGGCGGCGGGGTCGAGGCGGGCAGTGTGTGTGTGTGTGCAGTGCTGACCTGGTGTAGTCGAGCCCCTGGCGCTGGTAGAACAGCAGGTAGGCGGCGGCGGGGTCGAGGCGGGCAGTGTGTGTGTGTGTGCAGTGCTGACCTGGTGTAGTCGAGCCCCTGGCGCTGGTAGAACAGCAGGTAGGCGGCGGCGGGGTCGAGGCGGGCAGTGTGTGTGTGTGTGCAGTGCTGACCTGGTGTAGTCGAGCCCCTGGCGCTGGTAGAACAGCAGGTAGGCGGCGGCGGGGTCGAGGCGGGCAGTGTGTGTGTGTGCAGTGCTGACCTGGTGTAGTCGAGCCCCTGGCGCTGGTAGAACAGCAGGTAGGCGGCGGCGGGGTCGAGGCGGGCAGTGTGTGTGTGTGTGCAGTGCTGACCTGGTGTAGTCGAGCCCCTGGCGCTGGTAGAACAGCAGGTAGGCGGCGGCGGGGTCGAGGCGGGCAGTGTGTGTGTGTGTGCAGTGCTGACCTGGTGTAGTCGAGCCCCTGGCGCTGGTAGAACAGCAGGTAGGCGGCGGCGGGGTCGAGGCGGGCAGTGTGTGTGTGTGTGCAGTGCTGACCTGGTGTAGTCGAGCCCCTGGCGCTGGTAGAACAGCAGGTAGGCGGCGGCGGGGTCGAGGCGGGCAGTGTGTGTGTGTGTGCAGTGCTGACCTGGTGTAGTCGAGCCCCTGGCGCTGGTAGAACAGCAGGTAGGCGGCGGCGGGGTCGAGGCGGGCAGTGTGTGTGTGTGTGCAGTGCTGACCTGGTGTAGTCGAGCCCCTGGCGCTGGTAGAACAGCAGGTAGGCGGCGGCGGGGTCGAGGCGGGCAGTGTGTGTGTGTGTGCAGTGCTGACCTGGTGTAGTCGAGCCCCTGGCGCTGGTAGAACAGCAGGTAGGCGGCGGCGGGGTCGAGGCGGGCAGTGTGTGTGTGTGTGCAGTGCTGACCTGGTGTAGTCGAGCCCCTGGCGCTGGTAGAACAGCAGGTAGGCGGCGGCGGGGTCGAGGCGGGCAGTGTGTGTGTGTGTGCAGTGCTGACCTGGTGTAGTCGAGCCCCTGGCGCTGGTAGAACAGCAGGTAGGCGGCGGCGGGGTCGAGGCGGGCAGTGTGTGTGTGTGTGCAGTGCTGACCTGGTGTAGTCGAGCCCCTGGCGCTGGTAGAACAGCAGGTAGGCGGCGGCGGGGTCGAGGCGGGCAGTGTGTGTGTGTGTGCAGTGCTGACCTGGTGTAGTCGAGCCCCTGGCGCTGGTAGAACAGCAGGTAGGCGGCGGCGGGGTCGAGGCGCGGCGCGGCGGGCAGCGCGCGGCAGGAGCTGTCGTTGTAGCAGAGCCACGCGCCGCTCGGGTGCCGCGCGTAGGCCACGTAGTGCCCGCCGCTCAGCTGGCCCGAGTGCGACTGCGCACACGAGACAGCATTGCGTTAAGTAAAGAAAAAAAATGAGGTTCTATTTATACTAGGTGTATAAAAGAGCACTTATTTATTTATTTACACTTAATTGTACACAGAAAAGAGACAAACACAGAAATTCTCATTAACCCCTTAAAATTTCAAACGCACTATTTTAAAATGCGAAAGTATGGATGTTGGTTTGATTATTTGATTGTTCCACTGTCACACCGAAACTACTGAACGAACTTGAAATGAAATTTGGTAGGTAGATAGATAAAGCACTCGGCTAACACCAATTATACTTTTTATCCCAGAAAACTCGAGGGTTTCCGGAGGAATGGCTAAAAACTGAAATTTTACTTTGTCACTAGTTGACGCTGCTTTAACATCATATTTTTCTCTGGACCCAATTCTAAAGTCCACACAGATGGAATCGCGGGTGGAAACTAATAATCTCATCTCACTAATAATATAAATGAAAGTATGGATATTATTATTATTATATGAAGTATAGATGGAAATATGGATGTTTGTTCCACTTTCACACCGAAAGTAGTGATGAATTTTGGTAAGTATATAGATAAAGCTCTCGGCTAACACATAGGATACTTTTTATCCCGGAAAACTTAAGGGTTCCTGAAGGAATGCTTAAAAACTCAAAATTTCAACTTCTTCACTAGATGGCACCATCTTACCATTTTCTTTTTCTTGTAACCCAATTCTGAAATCCACGCAAACAAATTCGCGGGCGGAAGCTAGTAAATTAATAAACAACTCTTGACGCTAGTCGCCATGACGGTTCTGCATGTGACATCATCAAGATGGCATACAGTGAATGTCGACCACGAAGCGGACCCTAGCTCCAGCCGTGATAACGCTAAGTACCTAGAACAAGGAGAAATAGAATCACAGTACATCTAAGCACTCACCACGACGGCATACAGCCTGTACTTGAGGTCGAAGGGGTCCTGGTGTTTGAGCAGGTGGTGGCGGTGGAAGTCCACCAGGTTGTCGTCCGTCACCGGCGTGGCGGCCAGGCTCGTGGACCGCAGCCGCCGCCGGCGCCCGCTGGTGCTCTCCCGCTCCCCCCCCGGCCTCTGAGCCTCCTCCCGCTGCAACTCCTCCAACTCCGAGTCGGACTCTGACTCGGAGTAGTTCTCCTCAGACTCCGATATAGTTTCGTCTATAAACATTGATGATCTGTGAAAGAAGATGTCTTGTATAGGGGCTTAGAATATTTTAGGTTGAAGGCTGGCCTACCTAATAAAAAAACCGGCCAAGTGCGAGTCGGACTCGTGCACCGAGGTTTCCGTATAAATTCATAATCACACATGGCTTGAACTCTATATCAAATTGTCAGACCTGCAATCCCTTGAAGCTGTGAAAAAATCTAACTTCAATGCCAATGTAATCAAGAGATACGGCCGTTTATGCCGCATATTTGGACACTCGCATGGGAATCAAAACTTATAGGGTACTTCCTGTATACCTAGAATCATGAAATTTGGCAAGAAGCAATGTCTTATAGCACAAGTGAAGGGAAAAGTCCGAAAACCAAAAATCATCAAAAAATTGTGATGTAACTAAAAATGCTTGGTTTTTCTCTTGATTGCGTTGGCATAGAAGTTTGATTTTTTCACAGCTGCAAGGGATTGCAAGCCTGAGTATTTGATATTTTCAACTTAATACGTCTATGCGTTCCTGATAAAAAGGGTCTTGACAGACAGACAGACAGACAGACAGACAAACAGACGGACGGACAACAAAGTGATTCTATAAGGGTTCCTTTTTTCCTTTTGAGGTACGGAACCCTAAAAATTGTATTAGATAGAAACTTCCTAAAGTGTCACGTTCCGGAGTGTTGGGTTTTCATACAAACTTTGAGATTTCAAATCACCCGCCAAAAAGCCGCCATGTTGCCGTCCTGCGACGGAAACTATTAACAAGTAGCCGCAAGGGGGCGCCACTGTCTCTTTATTGCAATAGCGGAGCGCGGCCGTTCATAATTATCGAGTTCTAAATTAGCTCATGGCGAGTGCGATAAATGTCGCCACACTTCATCGTGGCACTCACCGCCGCCGCGCGAGCTCGCGGCGCCGCAGGACGGTCTCGCGCGGCACGGCCGCCAGGTAGGCGCTGGGGTCGAAGTCCTGCATCGGGAAGTTGACCACCTTCTGCGACTTGATCCACTTGTTGTTCATGTACTGGAACCGCTTCAGGTGGATTATCTGCGGGTAGATAGGGGTTTTGATGTGAGTAAAATAAAAAAGTAAAAGATATCAAAGGCCCATAAACAACTTTTTTTATATAAAGTTTTATTGATGGAGCCATCAGTGGTAAGATCAACTTATATCCGTAAACGCAACACTTAAGGAAGTTTCATCTACGTTTTGTATTACTGTCTGCTATCGATTCATGCAAATTTCATGGGGGTGCGTTATTTTGGAAAAAAAAAGGCGTACAATAGATATGCAGGGGGGCGGGGGGGCGGGGGGGCACACGCACACTCACCATGACGGGCGGCGCGCGCCAGATCTGCAGCTTCTTGGTGGCGGGCTGGCGGGCGGCGCAGCGCGCGCACTGGTAGCGCGCCTCCAGCCGCTCGCGCCGCGTGAAGGCGGGGGGGCAGGGGGGCAGGGGGGCAGGGGGGCTACACACGCACACTCACCATGACGGGCGGCGCGCGCCAGATCTGCAGCTTCTTGGTGGCGGGCTGGCGGGCGGCGCAGCGCGCGCACTGGTAGCGCGCCTCCAGCCGCTCGCGCCGCGTGAAGGCGGGGGGGCAGGGGGGCAGGGGGGCAGGGGGGCTACACACGCACACTCACCATGACGGGCGGCGCGCGCCAGATCTGCAGCTTCTTGGTGGCGGGCTGGCGGGCGGCGCAGCGCGCGCACTGGTAGCGCGCCTCCAGCCGCTCGCGCCGCGTGAAGGCGGGGGGGCAGGGGGGCAGGGGGGCAGGGGGGCTACACACGCACACTCACCATGACGGGCGGCGCGCGCCAGATCTGCAGCTTCTTGGTGGCGGGCTGGCGGGCGGCGCAGCGCGCGCACTGGTAGCGCGCCTCCAGCCGCTCGCGCCGCGTGAAGGCGGGGGGGCAGGGGGGCAGGGGGGCAGGGGGGCTACACACGCACACTCACCATGACGGGCGGCGCGCGCCAGATCTGCAGCTTCTTGGTGGCGGGCTGGCGGGCGGCGCAGCGCGCGCACTGGTAGCGCGCCTCCAGCCGCTCGCGCCGCGTGAAGGCGGGGGGGCAGGGGGGCAGGGGGGCAGGGGGGCTACACACGCACACTCACCATGACGGGCGGCGCGCGCCAGATCTGCAGCTTCTTGGTGGCGGGCTGGCGGGCGGCGCAGCGCGCGCACTGGTAGCGCGCCTCCAGCCGCTCGCGCCGCGTGAAGGCGGGGGGGCAGGGGGGCAGGGGGGCAGGGGGGCTACACACGCACACTCACCATGACGGGCGGCGCGCGCCAGATCTGCAGCTTCTTGGTGGCGGGCTGGCGGGCGGCGCAGCGCGCGCACTGGTAGCGCGCCTCCAGCCGCTCGCGCCGCGTGAAGGCGGGGGGGCAGGGGGGCAGGGGGGCAGGGGGGCTACACACGCACACTCACCATGACGGGCGGCGCGCGCCAGATCTGCAGCTTCTTGGTGGCGGGCTGGCGGGCGGCGCAGCGCGCGCACTGGTAGCGCGCCTCCAGCCGCTCGCGCCGCGTGAAGGCGGGGGGGCAGGGGGGCAGGGGGGCAGGGGGGCTACACACGCACACTCACCATGACGGGCGGCGCGCGCCAGATCTGCAGCTTCTTGGTGGCGGGCTGGCGGGCGGCGCAGCGCGCGCACTGGTAGCGCGCCTCCAGCCGCTCGCGCCGCGTGAAGGCGGGGGGGCAGGGGGGCAGGGGGGCAGGGGGGCTACACACGCACACTCACCATGACGGGCGGCGCGCGCCAGATCTGCAGCTTCTTGGTGGCGGGCTGGCGGGCGGCGCAGCGCGCGCACTGGTAGCGCGCCTCCAGCCGCTCGCGCCGCGTGAAGGCGGGGGGGCAGGGGGGCAGGGGGGCAGGGGGGCTACACACGCACACTCACCATGACGGGCGGCGCGCGCCAGATCTGCAGCTTCTTGGTGGCGGGCTGGCGGGCGGCGCAGCGCGCGCACTGGTAGCGCGCCTCCAGCCGCTCGCGCCGCGTGAAGGCGGGGGGGCAGGGGGGCAGGGGGGCAGGGGGGCTACACACGCACACTCACCATGACGGGCGGCGCGCGCCAGATCTGCAGCTTCTTGGTGGCGGGCTGGCGGGCGGCGCAGCGCGCGCACTGGTAGCGCGCCTCCAGCCGCTCGCGCCGCGTGAAGGCGGGGGGGCAGGGGGGCAGGGGGGCAGGGGGGCTACACACGCACACTCACCATGACGGGCGGCGCGCGCCAGATCTGCAGCTTCTTGGTGGCGGGCTGGCGGGCGGCGCAGCGCGCGCACTGGTAGCGCGCCTCCAGCCGCTCGCGCCGCGTGAAGGCGGGGGGGCAGGGGGGCAGGGGGGCAGGGGGGCTACACACGCACACTCACCATGACGGGCGGCGCGCGCCAGATCTGCAGCTTCTTGGTGGCGGGCTGGCGGGCGGCGCAGCGCGCGCACTGGTAGCGCGCCTCCAGCCGCTCGCGCCGCGTGAAGGCGGGGGGGCAGGGGGGCAGGGGGGCAGGGGGGCTACACACGCACACTCACCATGACGGGCGGCGCGCGCCAGATCTGCAGCTTCTTGGTGGCGGGCTGGCGGGCGGCGCAGCGCGCGCACTGGTAGCGCGCCTCCAGCCGCTCGCGCCGCGTGAAGGCGGGGGGGCAGGGGGGCAGGGGGGCAGGGGGGCTACACACGCACACTCACCATGACGGGCGGCGCGCGCCAGATCTGCAGCTTCTTGGTGGCGGGCTGGCGGGCGGCGCAGCGCGCGCACTGGTAGCGCGCCTCCAGCCGCTCGCGCCGCGTGAAGGCGGGGGGGCAGGGGGGCAGGGGGGCAGGGGGGCTACACACGCACACTCACCATGACGGGCGGCGCGCGCCAGATCTGCAGCTTCTTGGTGGCGGGCTGGCGGGCGGCGCAGCGCGCGCACTGGTAGCGCGCCTCCAGCCGCTCGCGCCGCGTGAAGGCGGGGGGGCAGGGGGGCAGGGGGGCAGGGGGGCTACACACGCACACTCACCATGACGGGCGGCGCGCGCCAGATCTGCAGCTTCTTGGTGGCGGGCTGGCGGGCGGCGCAGCGCGCGCACTGGTAGCGCGCCTCCAGCCGCTCGCGCCGCGTGAAGGCGGGGGGGCAGGGGGGCAGGGGGGCAGGGGGGCTACACACGCACACTCACCATGACGGGCGGCGCGCGCCAGATCTGCAGCTTCTTGGTGGCGGGCTGGCGGGCGGCGCAGCGCGCGCACTGGTAGCGCGCCTCCAGCCGCTCGCGCCGCGTGAAGGCGGGGGGGCAGGGGGGCAGGGGGGCAGGGGGGCTACACACGCACACTCACCATGACGGGCGGCGCGCGCCAGATCTGCAGCTTCTTGGTGGCGGGCTGGCGGGCGGCGCAGCGCGCGCACTGGTAGCGCGCCTCCAGCCGCTCGCGCCGCGTGAAGGCGGGGGGGCAGGGGGGCAGGGGGGCAGGGGGGCTACACACGCACACTCACCATGACGGGCGGCGCGCGCCAGATCTGCAGCTTCTTGGTGGCGGGCTGGCGGGCGGCGCAGCGCGCGCACTGGTAGCGCGCCTCCAGCCGCTCGCGCCGCGTGAAGGCGGGGGGGCAGGGGGGCAGGGGGGCAGGGGGGCTACACACGCACACTCACCATGACGGGCGGCGCGCGCCAGATCTGCAGCTTCTTGGTGGCGGGCTGGCGGGCGGCGCAGCGCGCGCACTGGTAGCGCGCCTCCAGCCGCTCGCGCCGCGTGAAGGCGGGGGGGCAGGGGGGCAGGGGGGCAGGGGGGCTACACACGCACACTCACCATGACGGGCGGCGCGCGCCAGATCTGCAGCTTCTTGGTGGCGGGCTGGCGGGCGGCGCAGCGCGCGCACTGGTAGCGCGCCTCCAGCCGCTCGCGCCGCGTGAAGGCGCGCAGGCAGGAGCGCAGGTCCACGGGCCGCGCCGCCGCCGCCGCGCTCTCCGCCACCGACCAGTGCTCCGTGAACGCCTGCGACACGCACAGCCAGCGCTCATCATCATTCAACTGAAGAAATTCTGCTAGACGAAGGCCCTTTTACCTCTCCAGCACGAGAACGGTGCTTTGACGCGTAAAAACTCGCAGCAAAAACGCTTTTTGCTTCGAGCGTGAGCAAGTGATTCAAATTTGGAACACCACCTTTTGCTCGGCGCAAAAAAAATGGGCAATTATTCGTTCAGAAACTCATTTTGCCCTAACGATTTAAATCATAATTGTGCTGTTGCATTTTTAGAAACTCATTTTGGCCTAGCGATTTAACTCACAGGCACAAAATTTTGTGTGTTATTTAATGAAATTAAAGTTTATAAATTTTGCTATTGATTTTTAAAGACGTAATATTTTAATTTAAATAAATATGTACTAGTAAACATTAATATCGCTTACTTAAAAATATCATGTTTGGTTTTCATCTTAAGTTTTCATAAAAATGTCAAGCAGCGCAGTTTCCGAACGCAACCCCTAAATTAAAAACATTATAATAATTGTCTCCAAAGAGAATTTAATCAACTACGTTTTAACTCTTCTCGCTGGTCGAGGTGAAAAGTTGTATATTTAACACGAGAGCAAGTTATTTTTATATCTCGTGCCTTTAAATCACTCACTGTGCTCAGTAGTATATAAATTTTGTCAAAATTTTTGATTGTAATTTGCTACTAATAAACATTTTCTTTCTTTCCTTCTAGTCTATATTACCGTGACTCGATACGCTCATGATTCCTTTCTAGACTACTTTGCTAGTTCGTGATTTAAAGTCAGCACTCGTAGCAAAAAATAACTGCTCACTAGTTGAACAAATAACTATTCTCTGTGCTGACCTTCTCCCGCGTGGACTGGTAGCGCAGGTGCAGCGCCGTGGGGTCCCAGTCGACGGCCAGCATGACGCCCCCCCCGCGCCCCCTCCCGCGCCGCACCATGCCCAGGTCCAGCCTCTTCAGCTCTCCGTAGACTTCTCCCTGTGGGGAGACACTCGCTTAGGCAATCGTTCACGAGTACAATGATTGTCACGAGTAGTAGTATCGACTCACGTATACAGAACTATTTGGTTGGTTAATTAACCAAATCCAAGATTCCTGTATAAGTTACAGCGTGTAACAAAACAGGGGTAGGAGCCGTTAACTGGGGTTTCATCATTTATATATTATCATTTATCATATTGAAGAACTTTTTCTCAAATTGCAATTTTAAGCGAAGTCGTAGAAAAATAGTTACACAGTATGAAAATTGTAGATCGCTAAATTCTAAAGTTACTTGAAACTAAAGTGCTTAAGTCCCTATTTAAATATGTAGTTTTCGACTCTAAGGATATTTTGAATTTAATATTTTATTTATGAAACACAGGTAAAGAGGGGTGTTACACAATTGATAGCGTGCACACTGTGATCCGCTTTAAGGCAATTAAACAAGTAATCTAAGTCATAAAAAAGCGTCAAAAAACCGACTTCAATCGCGTAACATACGGGTCAAACTGAGAACCTCCTTTTTTTGAATTCGGTTAAAATACTAAAACCTTCTCCTAAATGTAACAAATACTTTTCTGAAAACCGCATTAAAAAAGGTCCGGCCAAACGCGAGATAATCGCGGACAAACATACATACATACAGGTCAAACTGAGAACGTCCTTTTTTTTGATGTCGGTTAATAAATGTCATTCGACGAGAACACAGCGGGGGTTTGTTGCCGGGACTAGTACCGAGCGCACGTCTGCTGAGTTATTTTTTTAATTATTTCCGTTTTAGAGTAGTCTCAACGTTATTTTTGTGATGGGGAAATAGCTGTGATTCCGATTCAGTGATAAGCGGTCATAAGAAGAGGATTAACTCGGGAGAAAGCTCCGTTTCCGAGTTCCAGCAGCAAACCACCACGGGGAGCGTCTTTAGGTGCCCATCACCCTTAGAACCGTGCCTTCCACTTGACATTGGTGTTTCGCCATTTTTTTTTATTGAACATTCTCCCATTTTTCACTAGACATGGTGGCAAAATCACTCCTTTAATGAGATGTGGAATGCCAAATAGAAAAATAGAATAGAATAGGGAACACAGCGTGCTCGTCGCTCACATTGCAGTCTGCACTGTGCAGGCGGTCCATCTTGGCGCGCGCCGCGGGCGAGGCGCAGTCCGGCGCGCCCTCCGCCACGCCCTCCGCGCTGCCGGCGCGGCCGGTGCGCGGCGCCCGGGGCCGGCGCGGCCGCGGCGACGACTCTGGAGGGTTACAAGGTCTTCATTAGTGTTGGGCTAATGCGTAGGACAGACGGCCGCTGGGGCATTAAAGTTCTCGTGCGACCGCGCACCGAAAAACGCAGTGTAAACGGTGAAGATTGTGGGAAGCTGCTGGATGCGAGCGGCACAGGACCAGTCGGTATTGAAATCCTTGGGGGAGGCCTATGTCCAGCAGTGGACGTCTTTCGGCTGATGGTGAATGCGTAGAAGCTCCATCAAGTCTTCTTTTATTGAAGTAGTGTCTATTCTTTCAACAGAATCCAGCAATAATGTAAACAAACCAATTAAACACAACCGGATTTGAATTAACAATACCGGAGACCCCCGCGCCGGATCGTACTTGGTGCAACGCATCTCGCTGGCCATTCAGCGAGGCAATGCTGCCAGCGTTATGGGCACATTCGCATCAGGGGCGCTTCGGGGCGGGCTTTTTGACTATGGCTCAGGCTTTTATAATGCCTGAGTTGTAGAACGTAAGACTGTGCTGTATTATTTAATTTGTGGTATATAGAAATATTATGTAATATTATTTAATAAATTAAACACACAATTACCTCCTAGTTACGTACATTTGAATATTAATCCTCTGCCCGACTAAGCGTTGTTCAGCTTATTGTCGAATTCTATTGAACGAAGGTATACCTTGAACTATTGAATGATAATTCGTCACCTGAGTGCTTATTTGTCCAATCGACCATATTAACGAAAATTACTTTTAAATGTAGTTATCATAAGGCTTAAATTTCCCGTCGATTGGTGATGATTCTGATCATTTAGACCTTAAGAACATTAAAAATATAATTACCTGTTGAAAACGCAATCTGCAAGGAATCCTTTAGTTTGCGTGAAATAATCAGTAAAAACTATGCTGTATAAAGTGTTGGGTAAGGACATTGAACAAGTAAGCACTCAGGTGACGAATTGGCAATATTGAGTCGAAGGGCTTGATCGGAAGGGCTACCTGCCGCGAGCGCGCGCCGGTGGCTGGGCAGCGCGCAGCCGCGGCACAGCGCGGGCCAGGCGCACGCGCCGCACCACGCTCCGCTGCCGTTCACCAGCCGCAGCGTGAACGGGAACTCGTAGCCCAGGCTGTCGTCGCTGGAACAGACACGTTTGCTATCATATTGCTGTAGCTCCTGTTGAATGATGAGCTCCCTGAGAAATTCCTTATCGAGCGTGCCGAATCTTAAACCTGACGTTATCATTAGTCTTCAGAAGATCTTTAAGGTTCTGAAGGTAAGGTTTCCTCGATCTGGAAGCGAGTTTACGTTTAAGTCCATTAAAAAGCGTCAAAAATGAATATTGTCAATTATCAATAGCTAAATCATGTGTTGTCTCCAAAGGGGAAACAGTAACGACCAAGTAATGTACAACCACAGAAAGCCCGACGAAAAATGCACGAATTACAGCATGAATTCCCGGGTCGGACGTTCCTAGCCGGACATAATAAACTGCGCATTATCGGTCCGAGCTGATAATGCACTACCAGTTTTTGCACGACCAATAATTGGAGTCACTGTACATCATTTATCGGGTACGCCATTCCTAGCCGAATTGAATCACGAGCGTAGTGATTAAAAGCATTTTGCTTCGATTTTTTTACGCACCAAAACCACCCTTTTCGTGCTGGAGAGGTGAAAACTCATTTTCATGAGAGATTAAGCTACAGCTATCATTTCTATTATCTGTGTGTCTGAGACTGCAGTTTCGTAAATGCGGATGTAAATATTCACAACATCAAAATAAAATCAAATCCAATCAAATGTTTTATTTTCTTTTATTTAAGTAGATGTTTTACACATTCTTTTATGGCTCCTTTACACGATAAGCCATCACGAGCGCGCAAGAGAGACCAAGCTATATGAAAGTAGAGTAACGATGTAAGTACGTCCTTGTCTTACTGTTAGTTCTATCCCTCTTGCTCGCCCATGATGGCCCATCGTGTAGAGGAGTATTAAATCGTTTTTTTTTAACTAGAGAAAGTTTTTACCAGTTGGAACTTGTACTCATCTCCAAACTATCTCATAAATATGAATGAATGAATCTTCCAATCGATTTGGACACTTCATAGATAAAAAAACGACGATAACATCGTAGACGTCTTTCGGCTGATGTTGATGATAGATATAAAAATACTGTATGCTCGATGCTTGTATGACTTCGAAGCGAGTTGGGTTTAGCTTAATAGGGGAGACCTTAACAACAGTGGACTACAGTGATAAGTGATGAGTTGTGTGTAGGCAGGTGCAGGTGAGGTGTGGGTGTAGGCAGGTACAGGAAAGGTGTTAGTATAAACAGGTGCAGGTGAGGTTTGGGTGGGGCAGGTGTCGGAGGGTTGTTGGTATAAGCAGGTGCAGGTGAGGTGTGGGTGTGGGCAGGTGCAGGTGCAGGTGTAAGCAGGCGTAGGAGCAGCACTCACCAGTCATGCGCGTGGTTGTTGTGCGGCGCGCGCTGCGCCGGCGCCGGCCGCGCGCTCAGCAGCCGCGACACCTGCCGCACACAGTACATACACGGTGACTAGTGAGCAACCAGCAGCACACAATGCACTCCCCACTGCTAGGACCACGGGAAGTAGCTGGATGCATCAAAACCGTACTATCTGAGTCTATAGGAGACGCCTTTGTTCAGCATTGCGTCTTCCAGCTGACATGATGAGGCACATAAACGGGAGTCCAATTCAACACATTTTTTTTTTATTACATACATATCTTACTCACTCTCACACGCGCCCCCCGCCCCCGCGCCGCACTGACCTGGCGCCACACGGCCGCGTACAGCAGCTGGCCGGTGCTGGCGCGCCGCAGCGGCACCAGCAGCGGCACGCTCTCACACGCGCCCCCCGCCCCCGCCCCCGCCCCCGCCCCCGCGCCGCACTGACCTGGCGCCACACGGCCGCGTACAGCTGCTGGCCGGTGCTGGCGCGCCGCAGCGGCACCAGCAGCGGCACGCTCTCACACGCGCCCCCCGCCCCCGCCCCCGCCCCCGCCCCCGCGCCGCACTGACCTGGCGCCACACGGCCGCGTACAGCAGCTGGCCGGTGCTGGCGCGCCGCAGCGGCACCAGCAGCGGCACGCTCTCACACGCGCCCCCCGCCCCCGCCCCCGCCCCCGCCCCCGCGCCGCACTGACCTGGCGCCACACGGCCGCGTACAGCTGCTGGCCGGTGCTGGCGCGCCGCAGCGGCACCAGCAGCGGCACGCTCTCACACGCGCCCCCCGCCCCCGCCCCCGCCCCCGCCCCCGCGCCGCACTGACCTGGCGCCACACGGCCGCGTACAGCTGCTGGCCGGTGCTGGCGCGCCGCAGCGGCACCAGCAGCGGCACGCTCTCACACGCGCCCCCCGCCCCCGCCCCCGCCCCCGCCCCCGCGCCGCACTGACCTGGCGCCACACGGCCGCGTACAGCTGCTGGCCGGTGCTGGCGCGCCGCAGCGGCACCAGCAGCGGCACGCTCTCACACGCGCCCCCCGCCCCCGCCCCCGCCCCCGCCCCCGCGCCGCACTGACCTGGCGCCACACGGCCGCGTACAGCAGCTGGCCGGTGCTGGCGCGCCGCAGCGGCACCAGCAGCGGCACGCTCTCACACGCGCCCCCCGCCCCCGCCCCCGCCCCCGCCCCCGCGCCGCACTGACCTGGCGCCACACGGCCGCGTACAGCAGCTGGCCGGTGCTGGCGCGCCGCAGCGGCACCAGCAGCGGCACGCTCTCACACGCGCCCCCCGCCCCCGCCCCCGCCCCCGCCCCCGCGCCGCACTGACCTGGCGCCACACGGCCGCGTACAGCTGCTGGCCGGTGCTGGCGCGCCGCAGCGGCACCAGCAGCGGCACGCTCTCACACGCGCCCCCCGCCCCCGCCCCCGCCCCCGCCCCCGCGCCGCACTGACCTGGCGCCACACGGCCGCGTACAGCTGCTGGCCGGTGCTGGCGCGCCGCAGCGGCACCAGCAGCGGCACGCTCTCACACGCGCCCCCCGCCCCCGCCCCCGCCCCCGCCCCCGCGCCGCACTGACCTGGCGCCACACGGCCGCGTACAGCTGCTGGCCGGTGCTGGCGCGCCGCAGCGGCACCAGCAGCGGCACGCCGAACAGCGCGGGCGCGCAGCGCTGCGACGGCAGGAAGTACGCGTCCGCGCGGCACTGCTTCCTGGAATACGGCATGCGCCACTTCAATACGGTGGCCGCTCGCGTTTACGACTTGGATGGGTCCAAATTGGGGATGGGTCCGAAGTAATGGGGAAGAAAACGCAAAGCTATTTGCAAATTTTAAAGACGTTATATTTAAAATAAATATGTACTAGTAAACATTAACATCGCTTACTTAAAAATATCATGTTTGGTTTTCATCTTAGGTTTTCATAAAAATTACAAGGAGCGTAATTTCCGAACGCAACCTCTAAATTAAAAACATTATAATAAAAAACTACATTGTCTCCAAAGAGAATTTAATCAACCACGTTTTTACTTTTCTCGCTGGTCGAAGTGAAAAGTTGTGTTTCACACGAAAGCAAATTATTTTTATGTCTCGTGCCTTTAAATAACTCACTGTGCTCAGTAGTTTCCAAATATCTTTGTTGGAGATAACCTCCGGCCAGAAAATGCCTCAAGTGTTACATGCCCTTGGTTAAGCTTTTCAAAATTTCTGTCAATTTTTCGATATCTTTCAAAAAATAATATGAAAAAACGTGTAAGGCTTGCAATTTCAGATGTTACTTCGCTATTTTTAGGGTTCCGTAGCCAAATGGCAAAAAACGGAACCCTTATGGATTCGTCATGTCTGTCTGTCTGTCTGTCTGTCTGTCCGTCCGTATGTCACAGCCACTTTTCTCCGAAACTATAAGAACTATACTGTTGAAACTTGGTAAGTAGATGTATTCTGTGAACCGCATTAAGATTTTCACACAAAAATAAAAAAAAACAAAAATTTTGGGGGTTCCCCATACTTAGAACTGAAACTCAAAACATTTTTTTTCATCAAACCCAATACGTGTGGGGTATCTATGGATAGGTCTTCAAAAATGATATTGAGGTTTCTAATATCATTTTTTTTTAAACTGAATAGTTTGCGCGAGAGACACTTCCAAAGTGGTAAAATGTGTGTCCCCCTCCCCCTGTAACTTCTAAAATAAGAGAATGATAAAACTAGAAAAAATATATGATGTACATTACCATGCAAACTTCCACCGAAAATTGGTTTGAACGAGATCTAGTAAGTAGTTTTTTTTAATACGTCATAAATCGTAAACCGCAATTTACCTACAACGAACTACAAGAACTTTTATATTATGTTACTTGCTGCTACGGAACCCTTCATGGGTGAGTCCGACTCGCACTTGGCCGCTTTTTTCGGGTTCCGTAGTCAAGAAGGATCCCTGATATGTAGTTTCACCATGTCCGTCTGCCTGTCTATCTGTCTGTCCGCGGCTTAGCTCAGAGGCTTTTAGTAAGAGTAAGAAAAAACGTGTAGGCTTGCAATTTCAGATGTTACTTCGCCATTTTTTCGGGTACCGTAGTCAACAAGGAACCCTGATATGTAGTTTCGCCATGTCCGTCTGTCTATCTGTCTGTGCGCGGCTTAGCTCAGAGGCTTTAGTATTAGAGAGCTGTAATTTGGCACGGATATGTATATTGATCACGCCGACAAAGTGGTAAAACTACTAGAAGTGGGGATGATTGTTTTTCTCGACTATCCCATGGTGTGGGGTGACGTTGGTTAGGTTTGCGACAGCTATTTTTCGATCCCCAGGCATACCACCTCGCCTGGCGGAGGTACCTCCCTTTTCCTCCGAAGAGTGGGAACAACAAGTTCCTACAGGTTGTTTCTAGAAATGTGTAAAAATTCAGGGCAGTAGTATATATAACGAAGATAAAAGGAAAACTATTACAGTATTATTCAATTTCGTAAGACGGGAGGTTTTACCCCTTGAACTCAAAACAGACGTACTTTGTGCCTTGAAGCAGTGTTTGTCGAAGTACTACGGAACCCTACACTGCGCGTGGCCCGAAACGCACTTGACCGCTATTTATTTTATTATAAAAGATCATTTTATTTCTGTTATCCAAAAATATATGCAGTGTCAAATTATTTTATTAAGACACCAATTATTTTCAGCCTATATTTGCTAATAGCCACTACTACCATTTACCACTTACTCAGTCCTCACCTCACCCGCGAGGGAAAGGTATGGCTTTAGGACTCATACAATATGTGCATAAAGCTGAGGAAATTAAAATATGAATTCCTAAAATAGTTCCTAATAAAAAAAAAACGCTTTAATTAAATAAATAAATTTAATTCTTAGCGGGATTCTGAGGCATATCCATGTTAAGATAACGGTCACGAAATCCCGGAAATAGCACTGCCTACGCCGATCACTAATGATAACACACACTAAATCAATAAATATCTGAACTGACCTGTGCACAGCGACGAGGTAGCGTATCTTGCCTGGTGAGTCCTGCAGACGGTCCATATTGGGAGTCGGCGACCTGAACTTGACCCCTCCGAGCGGCTGACTGCTCGCTTTCAGGTCGAGAGACTTCACGCTTAGTGTGGGCGAGCTGTTGACTAGTGCGTCCGCCCTGCGCAGGGAGAGGACACATACTTATGTAGACGAGACAGACGAGTCCTTGTAAGCACAATGACAAAGTTTTAGTAAGAAATTGAGCTATACAAAATGACTGAAATAGCTGATCAATTTGTATAAGTTAATGTAATGTTGAAGAACAAAAGCACAAAATAGACACAGAAGGTCCGCTCAATACAAACCACTAAAATCGTAAGCATATACATGCTTATAGAAATATACGGTCGTTCGAGGCAAGGTCAGGATCGCACAGTATCGTGACCTTGCCTACAACGACCGTATACGTCTATAAGCATGTATATGCTTAGGATTTTAGTGAGCGTATTGAGCGAACACTCTGCATCTATGTATTTTGTGACAAAAGTCCCAGTAGAAGGGTCCTATACCCATTTTGTAACACCCTGTTTATTAGTGTTTATAATGCGACATTCGCTGCTGTGGGTTCGAATCCCGGCAGGGTTCAACTTCGCAGGACTCTGTTTGGTTGGTGGTAGGGCATTTTCTGAGTCCGCCTGGCTAGCTACCACTATCTTATCTAAGTCTTGCCGCCAAACATCAACATCAAAAACAAGATAAGATAGCCGGTTCCCCATTGCGTTGGGGAATCTTGGTAAGCCCGCTTCCATCTTCGGCATCATCATCACTTACCATCAGGTGAGATGATGCCATGGGCTTATCAATTCGTCGCCTACGCGACTAAAGGGCGAACCTCATTCAAAATATGAATCTTATTTATATTTTATTTACGTATCATTTATTGCCCAACCCTGCAGCATAGTTCTTTTTTATTACCAAAATGTAGTCAAGATATTATGGCAAAAAGATTCAACAAATCGGGGAAAGCAAATTGTTTTTTGGCTCTGCTGTAAAATTTTAAAATTTGAGTTTCGCCCTTTAGTCGCGTAGGAGACGAATTGAGGGTAAAAAAAAATGTTCGGTCTCGTAATACTAGTTGTTTTATATGATGAGGAGTATACCCAGTTAACAGACCTGCACCTGTTTTGTTACAAACTCTATATTAATGTTTATAAGGCGACATTCACTGCTAATTGTTCGGTCTCGGAACAAGTCGTTCAGTATGATGGAAAAAGCCTTTTCACCTGTTTTGTTAAAACCTGTATAACAGTATTTATGAAGCAACATTCGCTGTTAAATGGTTGCTTATTTAATAGAAGAATGCTATCGGAGTGGCGGAGTTCTGGTCCTATGCGAAATTTGCTTCTAAATGTTTGTATTTAACAGATGACTGCTCCCCAAATTGCGGAGTTCTGGTCACAAGAATTCAGGATCAATTCGCTAAGAGCAAGAACACTGACCTCTTCAAGTCGGACAGGTCCCGCGGCAGTGTGTGGCTGCGGCCGTCGCAGTGCGCGTAGAAGGCGGCGGGCGGGCTCGCCGACGCGCCCGCCGCGCCCGCCTCCGGGTTCGAGCGCTGCGCACACAACACGCCATCTCAGATGCGGGCCGCACCCAGTTTTATTCAGTGTTCCAAATTATCATGACAGTTGTCAGTGATAATTATCAATTCTAACCTTTGTTTTATTAAAAAATATATTTTTAAGCCGCTAGTTGACCGCTAGTCATCTGAGTTACTTTTTATCAAAATTTAATGTCAAAAACGAAATTTTGTTCTAAAAATGTATGAAATTGTGAACGATGACGTTACTGTTCAAGGTAGTAGTTTACGTACTAATTACGACTTTTTAATTAAAAATTTTACACGTAATGAAAATGCAAGCAAGTTTTTCTACAATTTTAATAAAAAAACTCTTCAGTGAACAATATTTCATAATTCATTTTTGATACAGTCAACTCCCGGATAATCTATTCAAATTCTCTTTTAATGAACTACTCTGGAACAGTATTGTTCCGGTTGAGACGGACGGTTTTTTTAATTTATTTATTATGTATCATAAGAGGGCAAAAGGCTGATAGCTCACCTGATGGAAAGTGGCTACGGTCACATATTCCAGTTGATATGGAGTTCCGCGTGTTTATCTTTATTCGCTTTGTGTAAAGAATTCTCCGATCATCTCAAGCCGGTTCCACATAGTCTCTCATTGTTATAAACCTCTTAAAATGTTTAGACTACAACATCAAATAATAATCAAATTCATGTGTTGGAAACTGTAGTTTCTTAAGTGGCATAGAGAAGGCTACAGCCTCTTTTGTGTGCTGTTCAAAAAAAAAATACCAGTATAACTTTATTTATTAGCGCCAAGTAATGAATGACATACAAACATAAGAGCCTACGAAGAGAAACAAAACGCTGACTAATAGAAGGACAACAAACATCTGGTGCTCAGAGATAATCGGCAAATGATCGTGTACATAGAACTACTAAATACTATTACTTTCAATTGACAACCAAAATAAATTCTATCTAACCCCAATAATGAGTGATTTATACAGAATAGACAATACAATAACACAACCAAACATTTTATCTCTCGAGACATTTCGTGAAAAAAAAATGGTTTCTTTAGGATTTACAGATGGATTGAGGGCAAGAGTCATTCCGTTCAATAATGCTAAGACTTGTTGTGGTTATTTATTTGTTTTATTGATGTCTAAGGCTATAAAATTGGAAATGTGTTTTAGTTATTGCCTATTCTTTATAGAACAAATTGGGGGTAAAATAACTGTGACGTCAATTTAAAGGTGATTCTACAAAAACATGTATTGAGTGAACTTTGATGACTTGTGCAGTTTATGTAAAAAACAAATATGTAAAATATAATAGATTTTGTTACGATTTTAGTCATGTAATTCAAGACAAAATTACCTTTTCGTAGAATACAAGTAGGTAGATATACAAACGTAGACGTTCTGTGACACATAACATTTGTAAACATTTAGAAACGGATATTTCGTGTTATTTACACAAGATAGTGTTATTTTATTAACAAAGGGGTTAAAATTATTTACAATCAGTATGTACATATAATTTACATAGATTTAGAATAAGTTCGTTAGTTCCTTCTACTTCGAGTACCGTCACCAAAATTAATGAATTATTACTCAATGTCCAAGAATGGCAAACTGTTAAGAAGCTATGTCGAAAACGGCCGGGGCAATATGATTAAATACAATATCTCTATCAGATTTGATAAGATAAATACAGATGCGATGTGTGTTATTTTATTATAGAAGCAACAAAATAAATCGTTTTTCTAAATAATTAAATGGAATTTAAAGCAAATAACGTAAAACGTTTCATTGATATATTAAATTTGCATTTTCGCGTCCTCAATTTAATTTACTGAGATATGAACCAAAACCGATATTTCAAGAGTTTGTTTTGAATAGACAATAAGAAAGGAGAAACATTAAATTATTTTTCTATTTTCAGTAGTAATGCTTGGCAATGGTAATGAGAAAAGCGTTGTTTTGTTTTTAAATACTTTGCCTATTTAGTACAGACTCTAGAAAAAAAAATTTTTTTTTGCGTTCAATTTATACTTATTAGTTACAGTTTCATAACTTTAAAAGAATAATGTAAATCATATGAAAATATTGTTTTAAGGATTTGATTTAAAAGTAATTGATACTAACTGCTATTTTCTGACATTTATTCCCATTCTGTATCCGTACTATTTTTATCGATACAGATCGATTTATTTATATAGACTCTGTTTAAACAAACGGGTCTTTTTGTATGTGTTGTGTGTATTTGTCTGTGTGTGCGGGTGTGGGATGGGTGCGGGAGATGCGGTGCTGACCTTGAAGCAGAAGAGTGCGGGCATGCAGAGCGAGGGCGCCGGCGCACTCACCTCCGCCGCTCCCCCCGCGCCCTCCGCCACACCCCCGGCCCCCGCGAGCCCCGCGCCGCACTCCTCCCACGCTGCTTGTCAGAACAAACACAACCTTTATTCACATCATCATAATTAAGGGCTGCAACGTTACATTTATACATATTTCTGTACCCTAGAGGCATAAGGTCGGATCTCAACATACGACCAAAACCACTTTTTTGACGTTTGTAAAGAAGGGTTTTTCTCTCTTTCGTATGCACTAACTCCGGTATTTCTATCTTATTCCGTTCCGAAGATACAGAAGTGCGACTGGCGACTCATCTGGCGACTTTTTCAAAATGTAGTGAGGCATAAAGTTTTTATTTTCACTTACGACTTTACGCTTCAATTAATTAAAAAATTTAGAGGATGTATTTCAAGTTACGCCATTATGCCTCTCAAAAACGTGTTACATTTGGTTTCGTCACAATGGACGTATTTGCAAATACGTCTTTATGCGTCTAAGCTCGCAAAGATTTTTGCCGACTATCAGTACATACGTCCTTTTGCTTCAAAAATTATTGGGATTTCTAGTTAGTTTCGTAAGTCGTTTATTCATTTACATCTTTATTGTTCTAAAAAATATAATTCTGTTGTAAAATTTTTGGTCGTCAATTCGAATGCAAGGTGCAATGCTTTTGATTTATGAAAAACTACTTGGTCGGAACTTGAGATGGTTCGGATATTTTCGCGTGGCATCGGCTTGACTCGCGGACATACGACCCAGAGACTGTGGTGCGGCCGCGGTGTAGTGGCGAGAGTGCGCAGGCGGCGAGTGACGAACGGCAAGTGCGAGACAGTTGCGCTTTGCGATGCATGAATAAACGAGATAGACAAAACTACCTTTGTAAAATTGATACGGAGCACGTGCCAATAATTTTTTAATATTATATTTTGTATTATTACTTGTAATTGATTAAAATAAATGTCATAAAACTGAACTTTGTTTTTTTAACTCTTTATTGCAATCAAAAAATATACAACACATCAAAATAACATAGGAAAAACATACAAATACCATACCTATTTATTGTTTCACCATTGACCATAGTTATTTGTTCAACATGTGAGCAAAGTTAGTTGCTAAAAGTGCTGACGTTTAAAACCATTAAATGCATATTGTAGGATAAGTACTACATTTAGTTTGAATTAGCTTAATTCCAGTTTTATTAAATTATTTGTATAACCGATTAATGATTAGTGGTTACCGATCGAACATTTTATAGGCTGCACAGCTACAGTGGAATTAAATTATAATTAGTAGCAATTTCTTGGTGTTGTGTCGTAATACTTAATTTGGCAAGACAGAAAAAATAATGTATTTAAGAGTTAAATCACGAACTAGCGAAGTAGTCTAGAATTGAACCACGAGCGTAACGACTGTGAAACATACAACTTCGGCACGGCCATGCTTCGGCACGAATGGGTCGGCTCGATCGGAGTGATACCACGGCCTTACAGAAAACCGGCGTGAAGCAACGCTTGCGTTGTGTTTCGCCAAGTGATTGAGGGTACCGGAGGCCCAACCTCGCGCGCATAAGGTGGTGTTCTAAATTCAAATCACTTTTTCTCAAGCTCTCAGAAAAAAGCGAGAAAATTTTTATGCGAGTTTTTAAGGACCCTTTTCGTGCTGGAGGGGTGACATAATTATTTGTTCAACAAGTGAGCAAAGTTATTAAGCAGCGAAGTAATCTAGAATTGAATCACGAGTGTAGTGAGTTATTCATTAGAATAACTCACTACACTGGACTACTCAGCACAGTGAGTGATTTAAAGGCACGAGACATAAAAATAACTTGTTCTCGTGTAAAATATAATTGATTAAATTTTTGGAGACAATATAGTTTTTATTATAATGTTTTTAATTTAGAGGTTGCGCTCGGAAACTGCACTGCTTGATATTTTTATGAAAACCTAAGATGAAAACCAAACATTATATTTTTAAATAAGCGATATTAATTATTATTAGTACATATTTATTTAAAATTCGTCTTTAAAAATGCAATAGCACATTTAATAATAATTTTGTGCTTATGAGTTAAATCGTTAGGCCAAATTAGTTTTTGAACGAACCATCGCCCATATTTTAACAGCGCCGCGCAAAAGGTGGTGTTCGAAATTAGAATCACTTGCAAAACGCGATTTTCCTGCGAGTTTTTAGGGACCCTTTTCGTGCATGAGAGGTGAAAATGTTTATAGTTTCAGAAGCTAAAATTGCATTTTTCATTATTAGTATTTCATATTTCAGTATTGTTTATATTTATTTTTATTTTATTGTGTGTACTGATGTAATACTTGATATGTGTGTTTGTAGTAACAAATAAACGACTTATCTATCTATCTATCTATTACTTACGACCTTGGCCTAGTTTTTTTATGTGTACTTGATAGTTATTTTAGACGCATAAAGATACATTTGAAGATCAGACCTAAAGTCAAAGTATAGTTTACTGTCAAAATTGGAAGCATAAAGTCGGATGTCAACTTACGTCCGAAAAATCTCATATGAATTCATTTTATTTCAGGCATAAGGTCGGTTGTGTCACATTTAATAAAAAAACATTTTTTTTAAATTTTACTCATGACAATATTAATGTATCAGCATATTACAAATAAAAGTAACTATTACCAGCCAACTAACAAAAAATAAAGCAAAAATATAAGTCTTCATATTAAAGAGATATTGCCAAATATAATAATAATAATAATAATAATATCTGGGACAAATCACACACGGTCATCTGGCCCCAAACTAGGATTCCCTGTATCTTGGGAACCAGAGACTGATATACATACACATATACTTTTAAATACATACATATATAGATATAATACACCCAGACTCAGAGCAAACAATTCTGCTCATCACAGAAAAGTTTGCACAGAAAAGTATATTTTGTCAATTTAATTTTGCTCTCCTGAAAAGTTGGATTTTTGGACATCCGACCTTATGCATCTGATGTACAGATTTATACCGTTACTTTATTGACATTGTTACAAAATCAATATGCTTGTCACGTAAGTCGTAGACCGCCAGAGTATGTCGGTAAAAGATGCCTTGTACGAATCTTTGAAGGCCCTAGATCTCAGAAACTGCTGTTTTAGTGAGAGCGGAGATGAGAGCGAATGACCGCACTAAGAGGGATGTCGAAGATCGAGCAAAGGGGAGTAGACCAAGTCGAAAAGCGGACCCTGGCTTCAGCCGGGGTAATGCAAGGCAGAAGAAGAAGTAACAGTAGCTCCATAGACAAACTAGACACTAGTCGTCCACTAATCACGTGAGACTCAAAAGGGAGGGGAGGCGGTTTGGAAAAAATCACGAAATATCACAAGGTGGGTGTAGTGAGATATCACGTGTATTTATTTTTTCGTTAAACACTTGATTTCTAGAGTAAGTTCCAAAGATTGGACTGTTGTTATTACGTTGTTTTTAACTCATCCGAAGGTTCGAAACGGCTTCAGGCAGTCAGAAACAACCTACAACCTTCATGTCTGTCTGGACATTTTTATCACGGTGCTTTATTTTCCAGAATTAAATTACATTATACCTTGTACTTGAAGATAATATTTTGTACCAAAAAAATACACGTGATTTTGGGTAGGAGGTGGGTAGTCTAAAACCTCACCACGTGTCACCAGGGGGAAGGGGGGGTCTAAAACGTCACTCGATTAATGGACGACCCCTAATCCTAGAAGCTGACACCACAGTTAAACGTAAACAGAATTGACACGGTAAATAAACTAATAGGCTTTTGCATCCATCTGCACCACACT
This sequence comes from Coleophora deauratella, assembly GCA_958295455.1. Taxonomy (NCBI): domain Eukaryota; kingdom Metazoa; phylum Arthropoda; class Insecta; order Lepidoptera; family Coleophoridae; genus Coleophora; species Coleophora deauratella. The sequence continues at coordinate 994,528 of OY282409.1, read as the reverse complement.
TGCTTTACAACATAGGTACTTTTGGAAACCTTTCGTTTTACCACTCCTTCTAACATAGACGTTCTGCATGCTTCTCATCTTTTTGCTCGTAGCTTAAGTTGAGAGGTAGCCCTCCAGTTGCATCAGCCTTTCTCACCTGTGTCACACTCGCCGTCGCTCGAATCTTCGTCGTCGTAGCAAGGAGTCTCGTAAGCGCAGAGCGAGGCGACCGCGACTGTTGCTATCCTTGTCTTGTCGTCCAGTATGCGTCCGATGGTGGCCCCTGATAGTTCCACTAGCAGCAACCTGGGAAAATTGAATATATTTTTAGGATATTAATAATTTTGCGAAGCGGTCGTGGCTCAGTGCGGCTTGCGTGGTCGCGTTGATCACGCAGGTCAACTTACTACAGACACGGTCATAACCTGGATGGGTTTGACTGTTAGCGGCATTTATCTCGACCGTTTTCGTGCTTCGCAAGGCACGTTAAGCCGTCGGTGCCGGCTGCTATCACTAGATAGCAGTCGTTAAGCCATGTCGGAGGCCTTATAGGCGGCTTGAAAACTTCTGACAACCTCCACCAATCCGGACTTGGCCCCCATGAGCATGGCCTAAACTTTCCCGAGTTATGGGAAGAGACACGTGCCCCTGCAGTGGGGACGTAATGGGTTGTTAACAACAATAATTTTGTAAATACGAAATGTGGTTGCTGGATGGAATATTAAATAAGTTTTGTTGGAAGTAACGTAATTAAATTTTGTTTTTGATTCGGAAAAGTATGGAGTTCAACAAAAAAAAACACATATACACCACGAAGTGTTTGTTACTTTTTTGTAACAAAAAGTAAGTGTGATAAACTGAAATTAAGAAAAAAAGTCTATCGTGCGTATCCTATCAAAAATTGTAGCTTTAACAATGTCGCAACAACCTTGGATATAAGCTTTAGATATTAACTCGAACTCAACTCAAAATAACTGATAATAATAATTTTGCGAAGCGGTCGTGGCTCAGTGCGGCTTGCGTGGTCGCGTCGATCACGCAGGATAACTGACTACAGACACGGTAATAACCTGGATGGGTTTGACTGTTAGCGGCATTTATCTCGACCGTTTCCGTGCTTCGCAAGGCACGTTAAGCCGTTGGTGCCGGCTGCTAGATAAGCCATGTCGGAGGCCTTATAGGCTTCTGACACTGGGGTTGGCCACTAGCTCCACAATCTCCACCAATCCGGACTTGGCCCCCGTGTATGGAGTATGGCCTAAACCTTCCCGAGTTATGGGAAGACACCCGTGCCCCTGCAGTGGGGACTCAACTCAAAACACAAAATATGTTTATTCGAAGTAGGTAGTATTGTACACTTTTCGAACATCTCTTTTAATCTACCTAATACGAAATTCTTACCACTACCCTACGACTTTCCTATAAGCTTAAAATCGTATTTTTTTACGTAATTGTCTAGCAATTATAATTAGTTTTCTAGCGTTAGACTAAAGGTAAACAAACGAGCTGTGCTTGCAAACTTGTATTCTTTTCCTTCTTTTTCTTTCGTTCTTTCTTTAAATTTTATTCATTAAAAAAGGGCATATATTTACATATGCCCTTTTTTAATGAATAAAATTTAAAGAAAGAACGAAAGAAAAAGAAGGAAAAGAATACAAGTTTGCAAGCACAGCTCGTTTGTTTACCTTTAGTCTAACGCTAGAAAACTAATTATAATTGCTAGACAATTACGTAAAAAAATCTTCTTTTACTTCTGTCCAATGCTAAAAAACACAAGGTATAGTATTTATTCTATTCTATTTTTCTATTTCATACCGAGCGTGATTTTGCCAATGTCTAGTGAAAAATGGGAGAATCTTCAATAAAAAAAATGGCGAAACGCCAATGTCAAGTGAAAGTGACGGCTCTAAGGGTGATGGGCACTTAAAGACGCTCCACGTGGTGGTTTGCTGCTGGAACTCGGAAACGGAGCTGTCTCCCGAGTTAATCCTCTTCTTATTATCGCTTATCTCGAATCAGGATCACAGCTATTTCTCCATCACAAAGATAACGTTGAAACGGTAATAATTGTAAAATTAACTCAACAGACGTGTGCTCGATACAAGTCCCGGCAACCAACCTCCGGTATAGTATCTATCGGAGGGAGTATTTGAATGACAAGCGGGCAAGACTCACAGATGCGGCGGCAGGCCGCACAGGTCACTCAGCTTGGTCTTCAGGTCCGCGCAGGTGCCCTCCGAGTTGACCCGCACGCCGTACTTCACCGGCACCGAACCGTCCAGGCGCATCACTGCAACCAACACATTGGCTTCCTGTAGTTACTTTTTTTTTACCTTCAATTGATAAGCCCTTGGCATCATCTCACCTGATGGTAAGTGATCATGATGATGCCGAAGATGGAAGCGGGCTTACCAAGATAACGCAATGGGGAACTGGCTATCTTATCTTCATGCCGGAACACATCAATGCTGTTAACATTGATATTTGGCGGCAAGACTTAGATAAGATGGTGGTAGCTAGCCAGGCGGGCTCAGAAAATGCCCTACCACCAACCAAACCGAGTCCACAAAGTTGGACCCCGCCGGGAATCGAACCCGCGACCTCCTGATGTGCAGCAAGCGGCAAGCCACTACGCTACGGAGGCGGTACTGCTACGTAATAAGGGCGAGGCTACAACAATGCGTTGCAATATCGCATTGCAAAAATCTGAACAAGAAACCTAACAGTTTGAGCCTAGAAATGGCGAAATGAAACTAAAAACTGAACTGAGGGTTAGCGTCTTGTCGTACGATGCAGTATGCGGCGAAATTCTTGCGGTGCGAAATCGTATCGTACACTGACCCACAGAGATATCTGTACCACTACTAAAGCTATTCGTGATACATGGTGTATTACGGAAAGGTTCAAATATCTTTGTGTCTATCTGTACTTCGATGCGATGCCGTTTTTGCAATGCAACGCCGCAACGCAGTGTTGTGTGTGTGTGTGTGTGGGGGGGGGGGTTACCTCTGAGCTCGCAGCGCACGCACGACTCCATGGGCAGCGGCAGGCTCAGCATGTTGAACGTGTCGAAGCGCACGGACTCGTGGCGGGGTTTGGGTAGGGGGTGGTGTGTGTGTGGGGGGGGGGGGGGTTACCTCTGAGCTCGCAGCGCACGTGATAGTATATTACGGAAAACGTATGTATAAATAATAAAATTCACAAATTATTTTCTCGTGTAAGAGAAATATAAGTTCGTTCCTTTTGTTGATATTCATAAATAGGTTAACAAATTGTTTTGTTGACGTAATTAATGTTCTACTTTTCGTTAATTAAAATATCTGTTTTACATTTCTAAAATAGGAAAACGATTTATGAAGTAGAAAATACATGTGTAAATAATTAATCAAAAATTACATAAATAGATAGACATATTATTTTGTTGATGTTATAAATATTTACTTTTTATGATTAAAACACCTGTTTTACATTTCTAAAATAGGAAAACGATTTATGAACTAGAAAAAACATGTGTAAATAATTATTTAAAAATTACATAAATAAGTAGACATATCGTTTTGTTGATGTAATAAATATTCACTTTTTATGATTAAAACACCTGTTTTATATTTCTAAAATAGGAAAACAATTTATGATCTAGAAAATACTTGTGCAAATCATTATTTAAAAATTAAGTATACGTTGGGTCCCACCACGTTTTTATAACAATTATTGTATTTAAAACTTTAATCAAAATATTACAAAACCTTTTAAATTATTTGTGTTTTAACAAAATAATATTAACTTTAGTATTGCTAAAAATTATATTAACACGTGGTGATACCTTTGTTAAAAAATACAATATTATTGAAATATTTTATAATAAAAATTAAAATATTTCTAATATTTAAATATAGTTTAAAAACTTTATATTTTAACATTTTTTAATAATTTTGTGTAAAAGACAGTGATGAAAAACATTTAAAAGCACGTGCTGATTTATGATTGGTCGATCCCTTTTGAGTCATTGTGATTGGTCGACAGTAGGCAAGTCTCGGCTATAAAAGGCACAGACCGTGCCATAGTCGTCACTTGTTGATCTGCAGAGCTCCGAGAAACACCAAGTACTAGTTATATTGCTCTTTTACTGATTATAATTGTTTTTGTTTATTATGTTTCAATAAATTTATTAATGTTACTTGAGTTTGGTAACTATCAATATGTTACCTATCTATTGTTTGAATAGTCGAATATCAATTGCCAGTATTGTCTTGTAGTAAAATTGGCTAGTAGAACATACTTTAGAATAAATTCATCTTGCATAATAACTTTTATATAAAGTTTAAATAGTAGAATTTATTTAAGCATAAAATCATTTAGCATTAAAAGTAAACTTGTTAAAATTGTGCTTTACTTAATTAAATTTGAATCATAATGGAATATAACTTCATTTCTTATTTTAAATCCTTTCATAACTTTACCCTCAATAGGTTCATGACTATTTTTCTAACACACGCACGACTCCATGGGCAGCGGCAGGCTCAGCATGTTGAACGTGTCGAAGCGCACGGACTCGTGGCGGGGTTTGGGTAGGGGGTGGTGTGTGTGGGGGGGGGATTACCTCTGAGCTCGCAGCGCACGCACGACTCCATGGGCAGCGGCAGGCTCAGCATGTTGAACGTGTTGAAGCGCACGGACTCGTGGCGGGGTTTGGGTAGGGGGTGGTGTGTGTGGGGGGGGTTACCTCTGAGCTCGCAGCGCACGCACGACTCCATGGGCAGCGGCAGGCTCAGCATGTTGAACGTGTCGAAGCGCACGGACTCGTGGCGGGGTTTGGGTAGGGGGTGGTGTGTGTGGGGGGGGGGGGATTACCTCTGAGCTCGCAGCGCACGCACGACTCAATGGGCAACGGCAGGCTCAGCATGTTGAACGTGTCGAAGCGCACGGACTCGTGGCGGGGTGTGGGGTGGGGGTGGTGTGTGGGGGGGTTACCTCTGAGCTCGCAGCGCACGCACGACTCCATGGGCAACGGCAGGCTCAGCATGTTGAACGTGTCGAAGCGCACGGACTCGTGGCGGGGTGTGGGGTGGGGGTGGTGTGTGTGGGGGGGGGGTTACCTCTGAGCTCGCAGCGCACGCACGACTCCATGGGCAACGGCAGGCTCAGCATGTTGAACGTGTCGAAGCGCACGGACTCGTGGCGGGGTGTGGGGTGGGGGTGGTGTGTGGGGGGAGGGTTACCTCTGAGCTCGCAGCGCACGCACGACTCCATGGGCAACGGCAGGCTCAGCATGTTGAACGTGTCGAAGCGCACGGACTCGTGGCCGCACGCCGCGCACCGCACCTTGGACTTCAGTTGCCCGTAGAACAGGTCCGTCATGATGGACTGGTTGCGCGCCGTGAACGCCTGCCACGCTTCCTCTGCTACCTCCTGGGGAAACGTCTTTGGTTTAATATCTCGGGTCGTCACTTCAGCGTCGGTCGAGCAGCGTTGACAAGTCTACTTTGACAGAGTAGATTTGACGACTATTTGGACGCTATTTTCATTGTGGGAGCAATATTTTTTTGTGATAGGTGGCAAACGAGCAGACCGATCTGTTGGTAGTTATTATTATAATTGTTATGGCAACCCTAAATCTTTATGTCAAATGACTTCGAATAAAAACCTTAGAGAGAGAAACATTGTTTTTACTAGTGTCTCGTCTCATAAAATAAAAATATAATTTCTACAGGTTATGGGCCCAGAGCGCTTAAAAACTAAAAATAAAACTTAAAAAGCGACAAACAGTCATAAAAACATCTGAAACTTACGCAGAAGTACAGTGTAAAAACAGAAAAGTGACAAAAACGCTGGTAAAAGGCCGGCATAAAAATGGCGTCTAAAGACGAGGATCTCATCGTAAATGAAAAGCTAAGCGGCAGGGAAAACTTCGCAGTGTGGAAATTCCAACTAAATATAGTGCTAAAGTCGTTATCGCTATATAAAATAGTAAGTGGCGAGTCAAAATGTCCAAATGATGGTGAAAAATCCGAGTCCAAGGACACGTGGCTGAAAAATGATGCAAAAGCACAAAGACTAATCCTGTCTACAATTGACAAAAAATGTGTCCCTCACATTCTAAACTGCGAGAATTCGGCTGCAATGTATGCCCGATTGAGCAAGTATTTCGAAACTGAATCTGCTAACTTAAAATATGCAACTATGCAAGATTTTTTTAACTACACATATGACGGTACAAAGGACATGGCTACAAATATCAGCATGTTAGAAAACATTGCATATAAACTGAGCGCTACCGACGCAAAAATAAATAATGATATGTTACTGGCAAAACTAATCACCACAATACCTTAAACATTTAGTCATTTTATAAGTGCCTGGGAGTCAGTGCCATCAGAACAAAAAACATTTGAAAACTTCACAGCTAGACTTCTACTAGAAGAAAGCAGATTACAAAACACTGACTCGGCACAGAGTGTAGCATTCAGCGCAAACAAAAATAAAACCAATTTGAAGTGTTATATATGTAACCAGCCGCACAAAGCAAAATTTTGTACAAATAAAAAAGGTAAATACTGCTCAATCTGTAAAAAGAATAACCATAATGAAAAGAACTGTTACTTCCGAAATAAAAATAAAACTCATAAGCAAGAAAATGCTGTAACATTTATGGCATCAAGCCTTAACAACACTTCAACATCTTGGGTGGTAGATTCTGGTGCGTCAAAGCATTTAACAAATTCAAGAAATCTTCTTGTTTCCTGTAAGAAAGATAATACTGAAATAGTGGTGGCAAAAAATGGAGAAACTATAAAATCTGAATGTATTGGAAATATCGAGACAAAATCATGCAAATTGACAAATGTACTCTATGTACCAGAGTTGACTAAAAATCTGATGAGTGTGAATAAAATAACGGAAAAAGGAGGTGAAGTTACATTTACTAAAGATAAAGTAATAATAAAGAAGGCTGATACAGTAATAAAAGGAAATAAAAATACAACAGGATTATATGAAATAAAATTACAAGAAGAACAAGAAGCTTTGCTTACATGTAACCAAGAAGAACTGCACAGAAAGATGGGTCATATTAGCTATGAAAATATGAAGAAAATGATACCTTTGGTCGATGGCATAAAAACAGGGAAAATAGAAAATAAAAACTGTGAAGTGTGCATTAAAGCTAAACATCCACGTGCACCATTCAATACAGAAAGAAAAAGAGCAACAAGACCATTGGAAATCATACACTCTGATGTTGGTATGATAAATCAAACAACATGGTAAAAAATACTATGTGACATTCCTTGATGATTTTACTCATTTTTGTGTTGTGTTCTTATTAAAATATAAATCTGAAGTAAGCGAAAAGATGAAAGAATACATTAACCAAGCAGAAACTAAATGGAATCTGAGGGTTTCCAAAATAAGATGTGACAATGGCGGCGAATACTTGAATCATAATGTAGTAACATGGGCTAAAGAAAAAGGTATTGTTCTTGATCTCACTATACCATATTCCCCCCAACTGAATGGTAAAGCAGAGCGACTAAACCGTACGCTCATGGACAAAACAAGAGCCTTATTGTTTGATTCAAGACTAAAAAAGGAGATGTGGGGAGAAGCCCTGCAAACTGCTGCCTACCTAGTAAATCGCTCACGCTCCAGAACAGTGGATAAAACTCCTGCAGAACTGTGGTATAGTCAAAAGCCAAACCTATCCCGTCTTCAGCTGTTTGGAGCAAAAGCATACGCTAAAGTTCTTGGAAAAGTAACAAAACTTGAAGAAAAGTCTAAGAACTACATCTTTATAGGCTATGCTGATAATGCCTACAGACTATGGGATCAGAAAAACAGGAAAATAATTCTATCTCGTGACGTAAAAATTGAAAACTACATAACTGAAACTCAAGAGAAGTCATATGAGTACTACAAAGAAATATTCCCTGAAGAGGAATTTAAAGCAACAGAGGAAGACATTACCACATGCATAAATAAAAATAATGAAAACAATTTACAAGAAGAATTAATCCTCAAAGAAAATAATAATGATGAAAATAGAAGTGTGAATAACATACAGCAAAATTTAAGTATAAATACAGTACAAGAAGAAGAAAATGAACAACCGAAAAATAAAGAAGAAAGTTGCAGATCAGTTTTAGAAGAAAGTAGAGATGAGGATGAAAGCACAGATGATAATACTGAAAGCCTAAGACGTGGAACAAGACTCCGTTCAATACCTAAAAAACTATTTGACTATGTGCTGCTCACCTATAAAGAAGCTACAACCTGTGAAGAAAGTAAACAATGGAAAGAAGCAATAGAAGAAGAAAAGCAATCATTAAAAAAGAATAATACATGGAAAATAGTAGATAAAGAAGAAATAAAAGATAAAAATGTACTTACCGCCAAGTGGGTTTTTAAAATTAAAGATGATGGTCGATACAAGGCTCGACTTGTCGTAAGAGGCTGTCAACAAAGAGAAGGGATAGACTATACGGAGACATACAGTCCAGTGTTAAACATTAATGCTCTCCGAATAATGTTTTCACTAGCAGCAAATAAAAACTATCAAGTTATGCAATTTGACATAAAAACTGCATTCTTGTATGGAGAAGTCACTGAGGATATTTACATGAAGTTGCCTGATGGGTTCGAAGAAGGTAAATACTGCAAACTTATGAAGTCGCTGTATGGGTTGAAACAGTCTCCGCTGAAATGGAACCAGAGATTCACCGAATACCTAAAAAAGAAAGGTTTCAATCCTTCAAAAAATGACAAATGCATATTCACGGATGATACAGGAACACTAATACTCGGATTGTATGTCGATGATGGACTCATGATAGGACAAGATAAAAATCAAATGAGAAAATTACTTCAAGAGTTAAAAGTAGAATTTGAAATGACACAGTATGACAATCCACAAAATTTTCTTGGCATAGAAATTCATAAAAACCAATATATAAAATTAACACAAACTAAATACATAAAAGATATGGCTGAATGTTTCAACATGAAGGATGCTAAGACGGCTCCAACGCCAATGGTAGTGGGAAGTGAAATAAAGCAAGAAACAGATATTCCTGATAAACTGTTCCAATACAGAGAATTAGTTGGATCACTGCTTTATATCTCCAATAGAACCAGACCAGAAATATCCTATGCAGTAAACATATGCAGCAGGAATGTAGAAAATCCTACAAAAAGGGACGTAAATAATGCCAAGCGCATTTTAAAATATTTAATTGGAACATCTAACGATGGTATAATATTTGGCAAAGGAGAATATAAATTGGAAGCATTCTGTGACGCTGATTATGCAAATGATGCTGAGACACGAAGAAGTACTACGGGATACATAATTTTCTTCAATGGTGGACCCATTGCATGGGCATCTAAAAAGCAACCAATAGTAGCAATGTCTTCAACAGAAGCCGAGTTCATTGCTGCTGCAGATTGTTCTAGAGAGTTGATATATCTCAAGAATCTAATACAAGAAATAACAAAGTGTACAGTGAGTGCTAACTTAAATGTGGACAATCAAAGTGCTATTTCCTTAATAAAAAACGGAATAGTGAACAAGCGTTCTAAGCACATTGATGTGCGCTACCATTTTATTCATGAAAAAGTGAGTGAAGGACTGATAACAATTACCTATTGTCCCTCTGAGAAACAAGTGGCAGATGTTCTCACTAAACCACTTACAAGTGTTAAATTTAACTTCTTTAAAAATCTTATTGTGCAGTGAAGTGATACTTAACTTTCTAGAGACTATATTCATTTTAATTATTAAATAGTACACTGAGTAAAATGCTCCAAATTAAGGGGGTGTGCTATATGGGTAGTTTATTAAAACTGCAAATTGTAATTTGATTCATTTTATTTTGTTTATAAATAAATGTTTGTTTAGGTTATAAAACAGTAAATACCTAACAAAAATTTCTTTACCTAACCATTTATGTTAAGTAAATATAAGAACAACTTTGTTTAAAACTTGTGGTAATTGTTCAACTATATATTGTAGTTTTGTGTTCTTTCTAATTCTGTAAAAGTAATGACTGATGACATTAACATTTTTACATGCAGATATGGATGGTGTTATACAGTAATTCAGTCAATCAATTACTTGTTTTTTGTAATCGGATGGCATTATGCCACAAGTGCTAAGTAATAATATAGTATTAATATTTTTTGTGTAAGTTGATAGGGTTGTAAACCATTAACAATTAAGGGGGTGTGTTGGTAGTTATTATTATAATTGTTATGGCAACCCTAAATCTTTATGTCAAATGACTTCGAATAAAAACCTTAGAGAGAGAAACATTGTTTTTACTAGTGTCTCGTCTCATAAAATAAAAATATAATTTCTACACGATCACCTGATGGTAAACGATATCCGCCGCCCATAGACACCCGCAACACTGATTAAGTCCTCGTGCAGCGTGTCCACAAGCCAGGCGAGCAGCTCCTGCGGTGTGACGTCACTGGGGGGGGCTGGGGGGCTGGGGGGCTGGGGGGCGCAGTGTCACCTGGTCGGGGCGGCCGGCGGAGTCCCGGGGCGGGGCCGGCTGCGCGGCGGGCGCGCGGTTCAGGTCCTCGTGCAGCGTGTCCACGAGCCAGGCGAGCAGCTCCTGCGCGTCGTGCTGCTGGCCGAGCGCCAGGTGCCGCGCGTGCCGCGACACGCACCAGCGCACGCGCAGGGGGGCCACGGACCGCGCGCTGCCGCTCCACACCTGCACCAAGCGCAAACAAAACTTTATGAATCGACCAGCTTATATTTCGGTATACGACGTCCAGCCTATTCCAGTCTATACTGTTGTGCCCAAACTGGGTCCATGATGTACCTTTAATATATCTTAACATCTGTGTAAAACTCATGGAATGATATAAATGATTGAATATTGAGTATTCATCGTAAAACGTTGGCAAAAAAAGTTTATTTTCGTGCTCCTGCAGACTGAATGAATAGACAATTTGTAAAGAAAAAAATATTAAACATTTGAGAGCACTTTTCTACTGTGTTAGGTGGCAAAAGGCTGATTGCTCACCATAGATAAAAAGAAGCTACAGCCACCTATGAGCGTCTGAACCCAAGACTATCTTGGGCTTTGGTTAAACGTTTACATTGGCTATAAACGGCACGAAAAGAAGTACGAGGGCGACACTGAAAGTTTTTAGAACTGGCCACTGTCTTGTAAACGATATAATAAAAAAATAAGTTCAAATTTTGAAAATGGAACTCTTTGCCAATGTTATCGTGTATGTATTTCATTCATTTGTCATTTGTTTCACGATTTGGCGGCAAACTGAAAATTATCTGTGTCACGTCATTTGTTGAACGTCACGTCATGAATTTAACGCGAGAAAATTTTCGTGCAATGATTTTTTATGACTTTCGATGTCATTTAAGTCAACAAGAAAGTTATGATAGACTTCGATTGGCCTTTCAAGATGAAGTTCCATCTCGTGCCACTGTTTACAACTGGTTTAATGAGTTTAAACGTGGTCGCACTAATCTCACCGATGATCTGCGTGAGGGACGGCCTTCTACAGCGACGACTGAAGATAACATCAGTCATGTGCGGCGTATGATAGAGACTGACAAAAGAGTGACCTATCAGCAGATTCGGACAAGCTTAGGCATCGGTATGAGTCAAGTGCACAAAATCCTCCATGAACATTTAGCGGTCAGGAAGCTTTGTGCCCGGTGGATACCTCATAATTTGACAGAGGCCCAAAAACTCCGTCGTGTTGATTGGTGCCGTGAAATGGTTCAAAGATTTAACGGAGGTGACTCAAATGCTGTGTTCGACATACTTACGGGTGACGAAAGCTGGATTTACTGTTATGATCCTGAAACTAAAAGACAGTCTGCTATGTGGGTGTTTCCTTCCGAGGAGTTGCCAACTAAAGTGAAGAGAGGTCGAAGCGTGGGAAAAAAGATGGTGGCCTCGTTCTTCGGAAGGACAGGTCATTACGCAACAATTGTTTTAGAGGATCGAAAAACAGTTACTGCAGAGTGGTACACTAACAATTGTTTGCCACTTGTCTTGGAAAAAGTTCGGGAGAAACGACCTCGCAGTAGGATCCTCCTTCACCACGACAACGCCTCGTCGCACACCGTCAAGCAAACGATCGACTATTTGGCGACGTCAGACGTGGAATTACTGGGTCACCCGGCGTATAGCCCCGACCTCGCACCTTGCGATTTTTATTTATTCCCGAAAATAAAAGAAAAACTTCAAGGAAAACGTTTTATGGACGCCGCGGAAGCAGTGGCTGCATTTGAAAAGGCCGTCGAAGAGACCCCTAAGGAGGAGTGGGCAAAGTGCTTTTCTCAGTGGTTCCATCGGATGCAGCGATGTATTGATGTGAATGGACACTATTTTGAAAAGATATAATAAAACTAATAACTTTCTAGTTTGTTCAGTTTTTGATTTTCTAAGAACTTTCTGTGTCGCCCTCGTATAATGCATAAAATAAGTACGTTCAGAACTTTTTTATTTCAATTTAAACAGTAATTAATGTGAAAGAAGCAAATTAAATATATCAGTATAGAATCGAATGACGATCCGTAGTTTCTAAATTCTCCAATGGGAATAAGGCGTGAGTATATGTATGTTTGGACATTAACTTGCGAGTGATAGTGTTCAGTAAGAAGAGAAATTCTTGTTAGTGAAATGAATTTTTTTTGTCGTATACAAAATCGCTGAGTAAATCCTCGCATAGTTATCCTTCTACTATGCACTATAATGCAATATAATGCAGTAGTAACTGCTGATAGCAGTGAGGCTGTGTGTAATATTTTTGCATCGTATTTTCAATCTACATTTCTTACCTCAACCGCTTCAGCTCAAGGTCCAACTCCCGTTTCACCGTCCACTGACAATAACACTCATAGTCTAGGATACATAACAATTAATGCAGCTGATGTCTTTAAACTCCTTGAAGCCATAAACCACCATTGAGTCCAGATCAAGTTTATCCCGTGTTAATAAAGATATGTGCCAAAATTCTATCCACACCGTTAAGTATTTTATTTCAGAGATCATTAAAAGAAGGCACCGTCCCAAATTTGGGGAAAGCGGCATTCATAACGCCTGTTTTTAAAAGTGGAGATAAGAATAACGTAAAGAACTACAAAACTATGTATTTTTGCAAAAAAAATCGAAAGAATTATCTACAATAATGTATATTCTGAAGTTTGTTCCTCGTTCATTCCTCAGCAACATGGCTTTCTTAATCGCAGATCCACAGTATCTTATCTTTTATTATTAAAGATTTTATTACTTCTGGCATGGAATCCGGTGAGCAAATAGATACTATATTTACAGATTTCAGTAAAGCGTTCGATTGGATTGATCACACCCTGCTCTTACAAAAGTTGTATTTAGCTGGCATACATGAAAACCTGTTCAGGTGGTTCTAGTCATATATATCGAATCGTTCCCAGGCTGTAGCTATAAATGGATACATATCTTCATGTAACCTAATTCCATCCGGCGTTCCGCAAGGGTCCTTGTTAGGGCCTCTCTTTTTTGTTATTTTTATTAATGATGTTAGTAGCTGTTTTTGTAATTCTGAATTTCTTCTATATGCTGATGACATGAACATTTTTAGAAAACTTAAGAACGATTCTGACTCTTTACTGTTACAGGATGACTTATTTAGATTTGAAGAATATTGCCACAAAAATAAGCTTTATCTAAATGTTGCAAAATGTTATGCAATAACCTTCACAAGGAAAGTAAATGTTGTGAATGATAACTATTTTCTAAAAAAAGAACAATTGAGTAAAGTGAGCTGTATAAAAGATCTAGGCATATTTGAGGATTGCAAATTAAGTTTTAATCAACATATCGATTATATTGTCAAAACGGCTTCAAAAACATTAGGGTTTATTATCCGATCATGTAAGGACCTTACGAACATCAAATCAATTAAAACTGTCTATTGCAGCTATGTACGCAGTATCCTCGAATACGCTTCTGACGTATGGAATCCATCTTATAATATTTATATTTCTAGAATTGAATCCATCCAAAAGAGATTTTTGAGGTATTTACAGTTTAAGGCTAAATGTAGAGATATTGGCTATGAAGCTAGGTGTAGAAGGTATCACTTTCTCCCCTTAGAATCTCGTAGAAATATTGCTAATGTATCATTTCTTCATAAAATTGCAAATAACATAATAGATTCTCCCGATTTACTCTGTAAAATAAATATCAACATCCCATCACGATGCCTCAGAATGAGAGCATTGCTTTTTACCTATTTTGCGAAAATTAATTACCGTCGACATTCCTTTTTCTACAGAGCTCATCACGATTTAACAATCTAGTATCTGTTAACCCCGATATCGACCTGTTTCACACAAAATTAAGTTCTTTAAAAATGTTTGATGTTTCGCGATGACACTATAAAATGCACTGACAATATAGATTTGGACAAACGCCATAATTTGTTGCGTATGAGCCGACTCAAAGTCACGTGTTCGGTCAATAAGCGAACAATGTTAGTTAAACAGATATAGGTAAAATATATAAATAATATAACCTGCTTGCAGAGCTCGCCGTAGCGCAGCGCGAGCGCGCCGCGGGTGCCCAGCGGGTTGGCGGGGTTGAGCTCGTACAGGTGCAGCCCCTCCGTGAAGTAGCGCGTCAGCGGGCCCGTGTTCCACACCTGGGGGCGACACGCGGAGCTAGCTAGTAGGAACTTCATTATAGCTACATTAAAACATAAAACAAAAAGACTTTTTGTGTCCTAAATAAATAAAAAAAATAAAAATAAATGACCTTCGAAAAAGTGTACAGCGCTACCTACATACTTCGAATAAACATAATTTGAACTTGAAAAAAAATATTGAATTAATTTGATGTTAAAACACTTTATTATCATAGCTGTGGTTTTTGTCCCTTCTCAACGTTCCACCCCTGATTTCAGAGTTCATGGACACCCCACTTGACCTAGTTCATTTATTCACATAACATGATACACAGTACTAATAAAATACAGATATTTGAAAAAAATTTTCTTTTTACTACTATTCACCATATGATCCTTTGAAATATCGTCAGTGATTTAGGCCCTTCCGTTGCAAACCGTCAAACACGCAAAGCGTCTACATAACACATTCCGTGCAAATAGGAAAACAGTGTTTTTAAAATTAAGTAGGTACTTTGTACTAGGCTTAAAAATAAATCGTAAAGAACGTGTAAGCCGTCTTCTTAATTTTAATTGTCTCTCAGTTATCATTCATCGTTTTATACGTACAGAGTATTTCCTTTCATTATTGAAACAGTAGCTCTCCGACTCGGTGGATCGATGACCTGGCAAAGGTCGCGGGAAGCCGCTTAATGCGGGCAGACCGGTTGGCGGCATGGAAATCCTATAGGGAGGCGTACAAGAAAAGAGCGTACTCTTATATCAAAGGCCGGCAACGCACTTGTGACTCCTCTGGTGTTGCGGGTGTCTATGGGCGGCGGTAATCGCTTACCATCAGGTGATCCGTCTGCTCGTTTGCCACCTATCACATAAAAAAAGGCCTTTAGCCAGCGGTGGTAATCTTTTGACTGATGGTCACGATGATGATCTACGTATGTACGACTCACGGCCTGCAGCGCGGCGTTCATGAAGCACGTGTTGCCCAGGTTGTGCAGGCCGGTGGCGCCGGGCAGCTCCACCGCCGACAGCGTCTCGCGCCGCGCGCTCGCCCGGTTGCCGCCGCCGCCGCCGCTCATGCTGCCGACACACCGACGACTCAGTATCCTCCATCGCAATACACGGTCAAGAATCACACAATTACAGCTCGCGTCACGTAAAAAGAACGCTAGCGGGCGTTCCGAGGGCACAGAAGTTCACTCTGACAACAGGATAGCATAATATAAATCGCGTAAGTGTGAAAGAAAGGGTACTAAACTGTTGCTGTCAGAGTGCAACCTCGGAACGCCAGCCAGCGCTCTTTTTACGTGACGCGAACTATTATATCGTCCATTACAATCACAGGGGCGGGAGACCAGCACCGGTAGCGTGGCGACGTATCCCGCGCGCGACGCGAGTTTTAAAAGCATTTGCTCCGTTCTAACGCTAAGGTAATGAAAGAGACAGCTGGGCTGTTTCTCGCGATTGGGGCGACAAACAGCTTTGTGTACGCCCTCATGCTACCCGTGCAGGCGTCGGCGAGGCTTCCACTCCTACGTAGTAGACATTCCACTCTTACGCACGAGGCGCTTTGCCTCATCTTTCATTCTGCGTACTGCAAAGCCAACAAAGACATCTGTCTAGCTGCAATCCTCAGGACCAAGCGACCAAAGAACAAGACCACTACCTATCTACCTCAACTCACCTGAGAGCATGTATCTCCTCCGGCCACGTAAGATCAGCATTCCTGACTTCTATCAGCACGCGGCTCCGCTCGTCCAGCCCCAGCTCAGCCAGGGTCGGCCGCTCGTCGTCCAGCAGCACGTTGGTGGCGCCCAGCAGCCACAGGCGCATGTCCTCGCGCGCCAGCCCGAGAGCCTGGCAGAGGAACTCTGACACCTGGGGGACGATGTCATGATCATCATCAGCCGAAAGACGTGGAGATATGTGGAAGTGGAACTGAGGATTTACGTAATGTTTACACGTCTTTTGCGATAACAGTGTATACAGTGAAACGCGTTTCATGATAGGAATAATAAGTAGGGTGAAACCAATTCACTCGGTATCTAGTATCCACTCAAATATGTTGTTGTATCCACTATCTTATTCTATCCACTCACTAATTTATTGTATTTACTCACTATCCTATGTTGCAGCCACTCACTATCTTTCTTATCTCCACTCACTATCTTACTGTATCTCCACTCACTACCTTTATTGTATTTACTATTCTATGTTGCATCCACTCACTATCTTAATTATCCACTCACTACCTTATCTAGTGCCCACTCACCTGCTTGACGGTAGCAGCGACACGGCGGCGCCGCCCACTGCCGCCACTGTGCTCAGCCCTGGCTCTGTGTGTGTCATGCTGTGCCCACTCCCACTCACACTCACACTCACACTCACACTCACACTCACACTCACCTGCTTGACGGTGGCGAGGCGCGAGAAGGCGGCGGTGTAGGCGAGCTGCCTCTCGGGCGGCGCGGGCGCGCTGCTGTACAGCGACACGGCGGCGCCGCCCACTGCCGCCACTGTGCTCAGCCCTGGCTCTGTGTGTGTCATGCTGTGCCCACTCCCACTCACACTCACACTCACACTCACACTCACCTGCTTGACGGTGGCGAGGCGCGAGAAGGCGGCGGTGTAGGCGAGCTGCCTCTCGGGCGGCGCGGGCGCGCTGCTGTACAGCGACACGGCGGCGCCGCCCACTGCCGCCACTGTGCTCAGCCCTGGCTCTGTGTGTGTCATGCTGTGCCCACTCCCACTCACACTCACACTCACACTCACCTGCTTGACGGTGGCGAGGCGCGAGAAGGCGGCGGTGTAGGCGAGCTGCCTCTCGGGCGGCGCGGGCGCGCTGCTGTACAGCGACACGGCGGCGCCGCCCACTGCCGCCACTGTGCTCAGCCCTGGCTCTGTGTGTGTCATGCTGTGCCCACTCCCACTCACACTCACACTCACACTCACACTCACACTCACCTGCTTGACGGTGGCGAGGCGCGAGAAGGCGGCGGTGTAGGCGAGCTGCCTCTCGGGCGGCGCGGGCGCGCTGCTGTACAGCGACACGGCGGCGCCGCCCACTGCCGCCACTGTGCTCAGCCCTGGCTCTGTGTGTGTCATGCTGTGCCCACTCCCACTCACACTCACACTCACACTCACACTCACACTCACCTGCTTGACGGTGGCGAGGCGCGAGAAGGCGGCGGTGTAGGCGAGCTGCCTCTCGGGCGGCGCGGGCGCGCTGCTGTACAGCGACACGGCGGCGCCGCCCACTGCCGCCACTGTGCTCAGCCCTGGCTCTGTGTGTGTCATGCTGTGCCCACTCCCACTCACACTCACACTCACACTCACACTCACCTGCTTGACGGTGGCGAGGCGCGAGAAGGCGGCGGTGTAGGCGAGCTGCCTCTCGGGCGGCGCGGGCGCGCTGCTGTACAGCGACACGGCGGCGCCGCCCACTGCCGCCACTGTGCTCAGCCCTGGCTCTGTGTGTGTCATGCTGTGCCCACTCCCACTCACACTCACACTCACACTCACACTCACACTCACCTGCTTGACGGTGGCGAGGCGCGAGAAGGCGGCGGTGTAGGCGAGCTGCCTCTCGGGCGGCGCGGGCGCGCTGCTGTACAGCGACACGGCGGCGCCGCCCACTGCCGCCACTGTGCTCAGCCCTGGCTCTGTGTGTGTCATGCTGTGCCCACTCCCACTCACACTCACACTCACACTCACACTCACACTCACCTGCTTGACGGTGGCGAGGCGCGAGAAGGCGGCGGTGTAGGCGAGCTGCCTCTCGGGCGGCGCGGGCGCGCTGCTGTACAGCGACACGGCGGCGCCGCCCACTGCCGCCACTGTGCTCAGCCCTGGCTCTGTGTGTGTCATGCTGTGCCCACTCCCACTCACACTCACACTCACACTCACACTCACCTGCTTGACGGTGGCGAGGCGCGAGAAGGCGGCGGTGTAGGCGAGCTGCCTCTCGGGCGGCGCGGGCGCGCTGCTGTACAGCGACACGGCGGCGCCGCCCACTGCCGCCACTGTGCTCAGCCCTGGCTCTGTGTGTGTCATGCTGTGCCCACTCACACTCACACTCACACTCACACTCACACTCACCTGCTTGACGGTGGCGAGGCGCGAGAAGGCGGCGGTGTAGGCGAGCTGCCTCTCGGGCGGCGCGGGCGCGCTGCTGTACAGCGACACGGCGGCGCCGCCCACTGCCGCCACTGTGCTCAGCCCTGGCTCTGTGTGTGTCATGCTGTGCCCACTCACACTCACACTCACCTGCTTGACGGTGGCGAGGCGCGAGAAGGCGGCGGTGTAGGCGAGCTGCCTCTCGGGCGGCGCGGGCGCGCTGCTGTACAGCGACACGGCGGCGCCGCCCACTGCCGCCACTGTGCTCAGCCCTGGCTCTGTGTGTGTCATGCTGTGCCCACTCACACTCACACTCACCTGCTTGACGGTGGCGAGGCGCGAGAAGGCGGCGGTGTAGGCGAGCTGCCTCTCGGGCGGCGCGGGCGCGCTGCTGTACAGCGACACGGCGGCGCCGCCCACTGCCGCCACTGTGCTCAGCCCTGGCTCTGTGTGTGTCATGCTGTGCCCACTCCCACTCACACTCACACTCA
Source organism: Coleophora deauratella (assembly GCA_958295455.1). Lineage (NCBI taxonomy): Eukaryota > Metazoa > Arthropoda > Insecta > Lepidoptera > Coleophoridae > Coleophora > Coleophora deauratella. The sequence continues at coordinate 975,299 of OY282409.1, read as the reverse complement.
CACTCACCTGCTTGACGGTGGCGAGGCGCGAGAAGGCGGCGGTGTAGGCGAGCTGCCTCTCGGGCGGCGCGGGCGCGCTGCTGTACAGCGACACGGCGGCGCCGCCCACTGCCGCCACTGTGCTCAGCCCTGGCTCTGTGTGTGTCATGCTGTGCCCACTCACACTCACACTCACACTCACACTCACACTCACACTCACCTGCTTGACGGTGGCGAGGCGCGAGAAGGCGGCGGTGTAGGCGAGCTGCCTCTCGGGCGGCGCGGGCGCGCTGCTGTACAGCGACACGGCGGCGCCGCCCACTGCCGCCACTGTGCTCAGCCCTGGCTCTGTGTGTGTCATGCTGTGCCCACTCACACTCACACTCACCTGCTTGACGGTGGCGAGGCGCGAGAAGGCGGCGGTGTAGGCGAGCTGCCTCTCGGGCGGCGCGGGCGCGCTGCTGTACAGCGACACGGCGGCGCCGCCCACTGCCGCCACTGTGCTCAGCCCTGGCTCTGTGTGTGTCATGCTGTGCCCACTCACACTCACACTCACACTCACACTCACACTCACACTCACACTCACCTGCTTGACGGTGGCGAGGCGCGAGAAGGCGGCGGTGTAGGCGAGCTGCCTCTCGGGCGGCGCGGGCGCGCTGCTGTACAGCGACACGGCGGCGCCGCCCACTGCCGCCACTGTGCTCAGCCCTGGCTCTGTGTGTGTCATGCTGTGCCCACTCACACTCACACTCACACTCACACTCACACTCACACTCACCTGCTTGACGGTGGCGAGGCGCGAGAAGGCGGCGGTGTAGGCGAGCTGCCTCTCGGGCGGCGCGGGCGCGCTGCTGTACAGCGACACGGCGGCGCCGCCCACTGCCGCCACTGTGCTCAGCCCTGGCTCTGTGTGTGTCATGCTGTGCCCACTCCCACTCACACTCACACTCACACTCACACTCACACTCACACTCACACTCACACTCACCTGCTTGACGGTGGCGAGGCGCGAGAAGGCGGCGGTGTAGGCGAGCTGCCTCTCGGGCGGCGCGGGCGCGCTGCTGTACAGCGACACGGCGGCGCCGCCCACTGCCGCCACTGTGCTCAGCCCTGGCTCTGTGTGTGTCATGCTGTGCCCACTCACACTCACACTCACACTCACACTCACACTCACACTCACCTGCTTGACGGTGGCGAGGCGCGAGAAGGCGGCGGTGTAGGCGAGCTGCCTCTCGGGCGGCGCGGGCGCGCTGCTGTACAGCGACACGGCGGCGCCGCCCACTGCCGCCACTGTGCTCAGCCCTGGCTCTGTGTGTGTCATGCTGTGCCCACTCCCACTCACACTCACACTCACACTCACACTCACCTGCTTGACGGTGGCGAGGCGCGAGAAGGCGGCGGTGTAGGCGAGCTGCCTCTCGGGCGGCGCGGGCGCGCTGCTGTACAGCGACACGGCGGCGCCGCCCACTGCCGCCACTGTGCTCAGCCCTGGCTCTGTGTGTGTCATGCTGTGCCCACTCACACTCACACTCACACTCACACTCACACTCACACTCACCTGCTTGACGGTGGCGAGGCGCGAGAAGGCGGCGGTGTAGGCGAGCTGCCTCTCGGGCGGCGCGGGCGCGCTGCTGTACAGCGACACGGCGGCGCCGCCCACTGCCACCACTGTGCTCAGCCCTGGCTCTGTGTGTGTCATGCTGTGCCCACTCCCACTCACACTCACACTCACACTCACACTCACACTCACCTGCTTGACGGTGGCGAGGCGCGAGAAGGCGGCGGTGTAGGCGAGCTGCCTCTCGGGCGGCGCGGGCGCGCTGCTGTACAGCGACACGGCGGCGCCGCCCACTGCCGCCACTGTGCTCAGCCCTGGCTCTGTGTGTGTCATGCTGTGCCCACTCACACTCACACTCACCTGCTTGACGGTGGCGAGGCGCGAGAAGGCGGCGGTGTAGGCGAGCTGCCTCTCGGGCGGCGCGGGCGCGCTGCTGTACAGCGACACGGCGGCGCCGCCCACTGCCGCCACTGTGCTCAGCCCTGGCTCTGTGTGTGTCATGCTGTGCCCACTCACACTCACACTCACACTCACACTCACACTCACACTCACACTCACCTGCTTGACGGTGGCGAGGCGCGAGAAGGCGGCGGTGTAGGCGAGCTGCCTCTCGGGCGGCGCGGGCGCGCTGCTGTACAGCGACACGGCGGCGCCGCCCACTGCCGCCACTGTGCTCAGCCCTGGCTCTGTGTGTGTCATGCTGTGCCCACTCACACTCACACTCACCTGCTTGACGGTGGCGAGGCGCGAGAAGGCGGCGGTGTAGGCGAGCTGCCTCTCGGGCGGCGCGGGCGCGCTGCTGTACAGCGACACGGCGGCGCCGCCCACTGCCGCCACTGTGCTCAGCCCTGGCTCTGTGTGTGTCATGCTGTGCCCACTCCCACTCACACTCACACTCACACTCACACTCACACTCACCTGCTTGACGGTGGCGAGGCGCGAGAAGGCGGCGGTGTAGGCGAGCTGCCTCTCGGGCGGCGCGGGCGCGCTGCTGTACAGCGACACGGCGGCGCCGCCCACTGCCGCCACTGTGCTCAGCCCTGGCTCTGTGTGTGTCATGCTGTGCCCACTCACACTCACACTCACCTGCTTGACGGTGGCGAGGCGCGAGAAGGCGGCGGTGTAGGCGAGCTGCCTCTCGGGCGGCGCGGGCGCGCTGCTGTACAGCGACACGGCGGCGCCGCCCACTGCCGCCACTGTGCTCAGCCCTGGCTCTGTGTGTGTCATGCTGTGCCCACTCACACTCACACTCACACTCACACTCACACTCACCTGCTTGACGGTGGCGAGGCGCGAGAAGGCGGCGGTGTAGGCGAGCTGCCTCTCGGGCGGCGCGGGCGCGCTGCTGTACAGCGACACGGCGGCGCCGCCCACTGCCGCCACTGTGCTCAGCCCTGGCTCTGTGTGTGTCATGCTGTGCCCACTCACACTCACACTCACACTCACACTCACACTCACACTCACCTGCTTGACGGTGGCGAGGCGCGAGAAGGCGGCGGTGTAGGCGAGCTGCCTCTCGGGCGGCGCGGGCGCGCTGCTGTACAGCGACACGGCGGCGCCGCCCACTGCCGCCACTGTGCTCAGCCCTGGCTCTGTGTGTGTCATGCTGTGCCCACTCACACTCACACTCACACTCACCTGCTTGACGGTGGCGAGGCGCGAGAAGGCGGCGGTGTAGGCGAGCTGCCTCTCGGGCGGCGCGGGCGCGCTGCTGTACAGCGACACGGCGGCGCCGCCCACTGCCGCCACTGTGCTCAGCCCTGGCTCTGTGTGTGTCATGCTGTGCCCACTCACACTCACACTCACCTGCTTGACGGTGGCGAGGCGCGAGAAGGCGGCGGTGTAGGCGAGCTGCCTCTCGGGCGGCGCGGGCGCGCTGCTGTACAGCGACACGGCGGCGCCGCCCACTGCCGCCACTGTGCTCAGCCCTGGCTCTGTGTGTGTCATGCTGTGCCCACTCACACTCACACTCACACTCACACTCACACTCACACTCACACTCACCTGCTTGACGGTGGCGAGGCGCGAGAAGGCGGCGGTGTAGGCGAGCTGCCTCTCGGGCGGCGCGGGCGCGCTGCTGTACAGCGACACGGCGGCGCCGCCCACTGCCGCCACTGTGCTCAGCCCTGGCTCTGTGTGTGTCATGCTGTGCCCACTCACACTCACACTCACACTCACACTCACACTCACCTGCTTGACGGTGGCGAGGCGCGAGAAGGCGGCGGTGTAGGCGAGCTGCCTCTCGGGCGGCGCGGGCGCGCTGCTGTACAGCGACACGGCGGCGCCGCCCACTGCCGCCACTGTGCTCAGCCCTGGCTCTGTGTGTGTCATGCTGTGCCCACTCCCACTCACACTCACACTCACACTCACACTCACACTCACACTCACACTCACACTCACCTGCTTGACGGTGGCGAGGCGCGAGAAGGCGGCGGTGTAGGCGAGCTGCCTCTCGGGCGGCGCGGGCGCGCTGCTGTACAGCGACACGGCGGCGCCGCCCACTGCCGCCACTGTGCTCAGCCCTGGCTCTGTGTGTGTCATGCTGTGCCCACTCACACTCACACTCACACTCACACTCACACTCACACTCACCTGCTTGACGGTGGCGAGGCGCGAGAAGGCGGCGGTGTAGGCGAGCTGCCTCTCGGGCGGCGCGGGCGCGCTGCTGTACAGCGACACGGCGGCGCCGCCCACTGCCGCCACTGTGCTCAGCCCTGGCTCTGTGTGTGTCATGCTGTGCCCACTCACACTCACACTCACACTCACACTCACACTCACACTCACACTCACCTGCTTGACGGTGGCGAGGCGCGAGAAGGCGGCGGTGTAGGCGAGCTGCCTCTCGGGCGGCGCGGGCGCGCTGCTGTACAGCGACACGGCGGCGCCGCCCACTGCCGCCACTGTGCTCAGCCCTGGAACAAACGACCGGTGCCCCGTCACTGCCAATATATATATTTTTCCTAGTGGTATGATCTACGAAAATTACCTTCAAAAGTGTATAAATGTTAACCACTCCGAATAAACATATTCGATTTGATTTCATTTAACCCGACTATTTTTCTCCAATATAACGAAATCAGCTAAACCTGGGGCTTCTACGACATCAAATATATTTTCCTGCATTTCCCAATAATAAAGAATGTGGACACTCACTGTGCGGACTAGCGACGTGCCGTAACAACTTCAACTGAAGAGGGTACAGCTCCAACTCCACATCAGAGTTGGGTGGCCGTATGACCTGCGGGACAATCAATATTAATTTCAATTTCATGGGCGTAAGACACGTCTTCGATAAAAAAATTGTCGCCATCTAGTGCCATTATGCAAAACTATTGCAAGACTAAACCACTGGCGTCATCTAACGGTTGTCTGCTAAACTACGTGAACAGACAGCGCGTCCGGCACCAGCTCTCAGTGTCAGTGTGCAGTGTGCAGTGCGTGCGGTGTGTAGTGTGTAGTGTGTAGTGTACCTGGCGGGGCAGCGGGGCGGCGCCGCCGTACCAGGTGGCGAGCGCGCGCCACAGCGCGTCCGGCACCAGCTCTCAGTGTCAGTGTGCAGTGTGCAGTGCGTGCGGTGTGTAGTGTGTAGTGTACCTGGCGGGGCAGCGGGGCGGCGCCGCCGTACCAGGTGGCGAGCGCGCGCCACAGCGCGTCCGGCACCAGCTCTCAGTGTCAGTGTGCAGTGCGTGCGGTGTGTAGTGTGTAGTGTACCTGGCGGGGCAGCGGGGCGGCGCCGCCGTACCAGGTGGCGAGCGCGCGCCACAGCGCGTCCGGCACCAGCTCTCAGTGTCAGTGTGCAGTGTGCAGTGCGTGCGGTGTGTAGTGTGTAGTGTGTAGTGTACCTGGCGGGGCAGCGGGGCGGCGCCGCCGTACCAGGTGGCGAGCGCGCGCCACAGCGCGTCCGGCACCAGCTCTCAGTGTCAGTGTGCAGTGTGCAGTGCGTGCGGTGTGTAGTGTGTAGTGTGTAGTGTACCTGGCGGGGCAGCGGGGCGGCGCCGCCGTACCAGGTGGCGAGCGCGCGCCACAGCGCGTCCGGCACCAGCTCTCAGTGTCAGTGTGCAGTGTGCAGTGCGTGCGGTGTGTAGTGTGTAGTGTGTAGTGTACCTGGCGGGGCAGCGGGGCGGCGCCGCCGTACCAGGTGGCGAGCGCGCGCCACAGCGCGTCCGGCACCAGCTCTCAGTGTCAGTGTGCAGTGTGCAGTGCGTGCGGTGTGTAGTGTGTAGTGTGTAGTGTACCTGGCGGGGCAGCGGGGCGGCGCCGCCGTACCAGGTGGCGAGCGCGCGCCACAGCGCGTCCGGCACCAGCTCTCAGTGTCAGTGTGCAGTGTGCAGTGCGTGCGGTGTGTAGTGTGTAGTGTGTAGTGTACCTGGCGGGGCAGCGGGGCGGCGCCGCCGTACCAGGTGGCGAGCGCGCGCCACAGCGCGTCCGGCACCAGCTCTCAGTGTCAGTGTGCAGTGTGCAGTGCGTGCGGTGTGTAGTGTGTAGTGTGTAGTGTACCTGGCGGGGCAGCGGGGCGGCGCCGCCGTACCAGGTGGCGAGCGCGCGCCACAGCGCGTCCGGCACCAGCTCTCAGTGTCAGTGTGCAGTGTGCAGTGCGTGCGGTGTGTAGTGTGTAGTGTGTAGTGTACCTGGCGGGGCAGCGGGGCGGCGCCGCCGTACCAGGTGGCGAGCGCGCGCCACAGCGCGTCCGGCACCAGCTCGAAGTCGCGGTGCTGCGCGAGGGTCACGTCGCGCCGCAGGTGCCCGCCCTCGCCCGTCAGCGTGCGCACCTGGCAACACACCACACTCACGGTAACAATAGGCTATTATATGATTGAGTCAAAAATAAATTATAAGCTATCGTTCACCAAATTGCGCTTGCATTGAAATAAGACTATATTGCGTTTGTCTTCCGTTCAATATTTAATGTAAAAAAACACAAAAAATGAGTCCATTAACGACGCTGAAAATCTTGATATTTAAAAACGTTTTTAGAAATTTCTCTGCAAGGCGACATTCCGCGAAAGAGACATTTTAAGAAAAGGACCAAAAGCAAAGAATACGTTTTGTTTAAGGGACTTTTTGCTACCAAGGGCCATCTACGTGCATTCTGCAAAGGAGCCCTTGTATTGAGCGCTACAATAAAGTCACATCATATGAATCATCTCGAGCAGTCACCTTCAGCTGGCTGGGCGCCAGCAGCCGCCTGTTGTCGACGGGGCCGGGGTGCGCGGGGGGCCCGGGCAGGCCGGGGGGGCCGGCGTGCGGGGGCTGCCGCCCCGCGGGCGCCGAGCTCACGCCGGAGCTGCTGCCCGCGCTGCCCAGCGACGCCGTCTCCGCGCGCCACAGCAGCGAGCCCATCGACTCTGAGACAATATGAGTACACGCTCCTCGTTATAAGAACCTTCGCAAGCCACTTGATTGGCAGTCTTTAAGACATGCCGAAGGCCTTCAGCGCGGTTAACTCAGCCAGCGGGGAGGCGGGGTGGCGGGCCGGGCGAACTCAGTTCCACGTTTTATGCGATTTCCAGTACAGGTTCCATGGACAAAAAGTTTCCCAATTTCATTTCCCAATTTTCCGAAATAAACAACAACATTTATTTTCGACACCACTATAAAAACAGTTACATTAAATTTTCCTCCCACCCCATATAGTTCAAGGTGGAACGACTGCGGAAGCCGCTGGATGTTGTCGGCGTAAGACCGGTCGGTGTAGAAACCCTTAGTGGAAGCCTATTTTTTTTATGTGATAGGTGGCAAACGAGCAGACGGATCACCTGATGGTAAGCGATTACCGCCGCCCATGGACACCCGCAATAACAGAAGAGTCACAAATGCGTTGCCGGCCTATATCCAGCAGTGGACGTATTGTGGCTGACGATGTTGTTGATAAGTTCAAAGTGGACCGATGACCTGGTAGACCTGCGGGAAGCCAATCCTTGGGGGTTTGTCTAGCATTAGACGTCTTTTGGCTGATGCTGATGCTTGTTCAAGCCCTTCACTACGCTTACCTGTGGAGTTGGTAGTGAAGCTGTCATCGCACACGCAGGCCTCGTCGACGGGCGCGGCGCGGGCGTCGCGGGCGTCGCGGCAGCAGCCCGCGGTGGGCTGCGCCAGGCAGTAGGCGTTCCACGCGGCCCACCACTCCGCGCCGATCAGGTACCAGAACTGGCCCACCGAGTACCCGCGCGCGACCTCGCGCCGGAGCCAGCCCAGCACTGAGCACAGGAAATAAGTAGGAATAAGAAATACATATAGCTACATGTATAGTATTACAAACAGAGAATTATCCAGGACAAATCACACATGGTCATCTGGACCCAAACTAGGATTCCCTGATGTACATATTATGTATACATACATAATTATATACAGATATATAATACACCCAGACCCAGCGTTCATTGTCAAAATACGTTACGCATACCATAATTAATTATTTTCTAAGATTTTCTTAGGAAAATTTAAGGTGCCATTTTTATATTATTTTTTTGGCATCAGTATCATGTATACTATCACCCCTGAAAAGCTCGTTGTCGACCAAAACAACATCCTCTATAATTCGAAACAGTTTATAATATTTGAAAATATGTTAGTTTAATAAGAAAACAACAAAATAAAAGAATAAAATGAGGCGGCTTTAATTCAAAGTAGCAGTTGTTCTAATAAATCCTTTTTTTTATATATTGGCGTATAAAATGCGCTGAAACTAAAAATTGCATAAGAAATGCTTGTTATTGTAGGTAACTGTTAAGGCCTTAATGTATATAAGGTGCTACTTTATTAGTGCCCGATATTTTAGTCAGTGCTTCTACTCCTGATTCTGATCAACTTTCCCCAAGGAACCCATAGTCAAATCGCAAAAAAGTTTTTGGACTCTTCATACTAATTTGGCCGCTCGGCTGATCGATGTGTATGAAGAGTCCAAAAACTTTTTTGCGATTTGACTATGGGTTCCTTGGGGAAAGTTGATCAGAATCAGGAGTAGAAGCACTAACTAAAATATCGGGCACTAATAAAGTAGCAGCTTATATATTTAGACCAAACCAAACGATTATAGAGCTAGAACTGGAACCAGAGCGTTATTTCGTGATCTACTAGTGTAAAAGACAATTCGTAATTCGTTTTAACTACGATATTTATACCAACAAAATTCCAACGAACCCAAAAACTAGAACTCTGCTCAAGAGCTATTCGTGCTCATTCGTCAACAGTCGGTAGTAGTCACGATGTTATTCCATCTTTCATTCCATCTTCTTTTACATTACAGTTCCGATTTGTCACCAGGCATCTTCCTTGTGCAATTTATTTTTATGATCTGAATGTTCGTTGTCTGTTTAGGTCAAAAGTGCGGTACCAGAATGAGCATTCGCTCGTTTCGTCTAAATGTACCTTTATTGGAAGTTCGGATTTATTTTGTGAGAAAACTATGCTCCAATTCAAGAAATCACTAAGTCCAAATTTGACGGTTTTGAATCTTTTTTTATTTTTGTCACGACATTAATTGTTAACTAAGGTTATGATTCTTTTAACAAATAAAACCTCGAAATTGTTTGTATTATTATTATTTGCGTTTTCAAAACACACGGCATTGGTTGAAGATGCAATTGTAGTTTTCCTCTTTATTTAAGCTAGATTGTCTCGAAAAGCTTGTATCTCTCCTGTAATTCTCTTAAGAAACGTGTTTTTCCAAACGCGCACTCCTCAGCAGTTGCGTTCATCTGAACGCACTTGTCAATTGACTGTCATAGGGTTGTGGTTTTTCGTACGAGAAGCTTGCAAAATCTTTCTTCGTAACAAAAAACCTGTGAAATAATCCAATAACACACAAAAAACAAGTGTTTTCGGTCTTTGCTTGCCATAAAACACAATAACCACGCGCAGCGTGCATTTTTAGACGGATTTGCGTAAGTTGTAAATAGCCGACGATGCCGCTCTTTTCAGAAGAGAGCGGTAAACATGGCATATTTTTTCGTTTCACTGGCAGTAACTTTATTCATATTTGGAAGAGGACCAAGGGGCTCGAAGCTCCTCTCCACTGTCCATCAGCAGTTTTGGCAAGTACACTGTTATATATATAACAAAGGCAAAGCAGAGGTATGTTTCCTTCCTTTTTGTTTTCATTATAATCACTGTTTTACTTAGAGCCTGCTGGGCCCTACTTATCAGCAAGGCATGAGTTAACCACTTTGAGATTATTTTCGTGCTTTCAGTTAGCCGGGTAGGGCTAAATGAATATGCTTAGTTACCTACAGTGTTATAGTGCACGGGTCACGGGGCACATTTTAAATCAAACATTTATTAATTGCCTGAATAGCCCTATACTGAGCAAAAGTATCTCGCAGATGAATGTACCAATACTAAACATACTTTGTAGTAATGATGCGAAGTGCTCCAGGTTAATGTATTTTTGGTGTTTATTATTTGTGGTGCACATGGAGTGTGATGAATGTTGAAATTCAAATAATTTAGATATTTAACTCTGACATAATTGTTGTTTACTTTGCTTCTGTCTAAGAATAACTAGATTGGTACAAAGAAGAGAAGCTGAGTTATATTAAGTGAACATTACAGAATATATATATTTGTCAGACATTGAATATTCATGTCAGGATACTGTTATAACTTATAACACTTAAGTTATTTGGGTTTACTTCTGCCTCTCTGGCCCTATAGAGGTCTGTGGGTTATGATTTTCTGAATCATGCTGTAATTGGGCAAACAGGTTTAGTACAACCTTTTAAATAAACATTGTACACAGTCAATAATTGCACCAGCACCAGGTGCCTCTGACCTCTGCTTGTTCCGTGCAGAGGGTACCACCCAGTAGTAATAAAATTAACAATCAGTCTGGGTGGGTAGCATTCAGATGCTACCTGAGTGTCACTAATCTAGGAACTGAGAAACTCTCAAGCCTGTTCCTGTTACATATGGCTCTGACTTATCTACCTATATACTTACTTCCTTCTTTGAAATGGATAAAGCAAGATCGAGACTGATAGAGGCAGGCGTACCATTTCTTTTTTATTCCTCTACAAATTGAGGCATTACTTTTTGAATGTTGAACTTTAAGATGATAATAGAGACCTGAAAGGTACATTTCTGTTATCGCAAGATTAAATGAGCAAAATAATAAATAGAGTGAAGTAAAGAAATTTTATGAAGGAAGCAATTTTTTCTTGGTAGCAGAAGCCGAAAACATTCATAGTACACTTATTATGTAGTGACACTGAGAATTATGCAGATTATAATTAAAACAGGCTTTGATCTCGGAGAGACGTTTGTTTGTATTAGCCTGCATGAAAGGTTTTTTATTTATTGCAATTACATATCATAAAAAAAAAAAAAAAAACCTTGTATGTCAGTTAAACCGGACATTCAATTTGGGACCAAGATCAGACGGTGCCCTGTATAATATCAAGATGCCTAAAACCTGGTTATAAGTAAGTTAGTGCCAGTCAATCAGACTCCCATAGGTATATGGGTCTGCTTTCTTACTCCTACAGTGCGTTATATCAATAAATGCATCCATAGGCAGAACTGTAGAAAGTCGGAAGCCTTGGCGACTTATGGTAAAATCTATGCTGGAAAGTGCACTTGTGTCCCCGGCCTCGGAGGCTGGCCTCGGAGGCTGTATTCTGTATTGGGACTCGCTGGATAATATCCATTTGCTTGTATAAGGAGACAGCACGTGATGTTACTGCTGTGTAATGGTGTATCATAGATCAGATTTTTTATATTAAAATATCAGTGCTGGAACAGTGGAACAGCACTTGTTACCCCCGGCCTCGGAGGCTGTACAATAATAGGGGTCACCATACTCATAATTCCTATACATATTTCTATAGCTGTGCTGGAACAGCACTTGTTACCCCCGGCCTCGGTGGCTGTACAATAATAGGGGTCACCATACTCAGATTTTATATACATATTTCTATATCTGTGCTGGAACAGTACTTGTTACCCCCGGCCTCGGTGGCTATACAATAAGAGGGGTCACCATAATGAGATAATATCTAACAGTTCATATAAAAGAAGTGCTTGATTATCTATACTATATACCTCTAATCATGTATAATGGAATTTCAGAGAGAGGTTAATAGTGTTAATTTTTGTCAGCAACAAGACTTGAGTGTCTGACGATAGCTGAATGTATGATCTGCTCTGCCATGTACTGCAATGGCGAGATTACCATGCAAAACAACTTAAGAGGGTTGTTCAACCACTCTGTTAGTAGTCAGAGTTAAGTACCTCACCACCATGTTACAGTTGGTAAAACCACATGTAAGCGGTGTCAAAGATCACAGCTTTACTAAAGAACGTACTTCTAGGTGGTAGATTAAAGGCTGAAGCTGTAACAATTTAACTGTAAGGAGTTATAACTGGGGCTCTGAAAGGCTTCAATGACATGGGTACATGCAACATTCCACAGAGTTGCTAGTGTACTAATGAGATAGCCATGTCCAACTTCGTTTAATTTGATTTTCTTTTTGCAAAAAGCAGGGGGGGGGGCAGTCATCTGTCCTAGGGGCTCCTTGACCCCCCCATGAAGAACTGATGATATTCAACCGTAACTATTACCCAATTGAAAGTACATACTCATCAAGAAGTCTGTATATTAATTAGTCATCAATTGGTCGTATTGGTATGCAATTAATAATTGTACTGAGCTAAAATTTGCAAAGTGAGAAGTCATAAACACAAACTAAACCTCTGCATCAGGGTAATGATATCCACCTGCCTGTAAGGCATGTTCAGAATCAATCAATTTAAAGAGTATTCAGTATGAAATATAAATATTTATATTATTGGAAAGCTTAAAGCTTTTTTGGCCCTAGCAAGGCCTCCAAATATATCTACTTCGATTGGGAGATCTTTTCACTATATACGTAGATATTTTTCCCCTGGTTACAGAATATACCAGCTACAGAGAGTCCTCTGATATTTTTTATAATGCCTATTTTTTAATCAAGTATGCATTGTCTTTGATATTATTCTTAGGCAAGGAGTGTCATTTATCACCATAAAAATAACTTATATTTGCTATGAGGCATAACATATCATTTGTGTGAAATTAATTACAGCTTAAATATTATAAGTAGTTGTGGAAAATACAACTGGATATTATACCTTGAAATGTGTTTACCTAGGTCAGGTCTGACCATATTATTACAAACTGTCAGTCAGTTGAGTTACAGAAATGAGGATGAACTGCCTCATAATTAAGTATTACTTGCTAAATATTTTTATATACATAATTTATTTGTATAATACATAAATAAATAAAACAAATATAAGTATAATATTGTAGATGCAGTTTGCATATAAGAATAATACCTAGAGTGGTAATAACAAGAGGAGTTTAGCTATCCTACTACTTACTTATCCAGTGTTTGAGTTACTTTACATCTCATTATACCAGTGTCCGGGTACAATGATATTTGTGTTCTTTTGTCATGTGAGACAAAATGTTATTTCTTTTGAAGTTACAGATGTCCTTATATATGCGTTTTCATGGACTTTCATGAATTTCAAATATTGATGCAGTTTTATTCCAGTAAATAATTAATTTATGGCGCATAATTGCACTGCGCAGATGAAGAAATTCTGAAAATTTATATTATATTTAAACCATGGTGTTTAACAATACAAATTGTTATACATACATAATCTTGGAATATTACGGTTCAGAAAAGGAACAGTTAAGGATGAGTTAGCATACAATCAGGTTGTCTTACTTTAACTTTGGAAATATGAGGCACCTTACTTTTAAATAACTACATTTTTTAAGGACACTGGACTGGAAAGACTTGCGAATGTCTTATATCCAAGTCATTCAAGTTATGTCTTATGCATTATGAGGTCCTGAAGACAGGGTTTACACATAGTTCCTCCTACTCATATGAAAAGTTCAGAACATTTATTGCATACTGTAAGTTGACCATGCAAGTCTAAGACAGTAGGTGTTCAGTGCAGCAGCATCTAGAAGTCGCCTATTGTATGAACTGAAGTCATTGGAGGGATAGGCGATGTTGTAATAATGGGATGATATAAGACCTACAAGTGATACCTAGGAACTTGTTATCAGAGGTTTTATATAATCAAAAATTTTATTATTTTTTAAGTTAACAGTCATGTTATGTGGCAAGTAATATATTGAAATTTTAAATCTAGATTTGTGATTTACTGAACTCTGCTTTTTATAGTTATTAAATATATATATAAAAAAAAAAATATATTATCTTATTAAGTATTTCTGAAACAAGTGATGCTTTCAGTTGATAGATCAGAAATGATATTTGTTTTTTGGTCTTCAGATGTAAGTAAGAGGAAAGAATTTAAAACAGGATGTAATGGATATTGCTTATGTAAAGATTTCATCAGAAGGATTGCTACCTTTCATCACATAGCGTTGTGCTCCACCAGCAGATATCAAACACGTCTTCAACCAATGCCGTGTGTTTTGAAAACGCAAATAATAAGACTGTTTTGCATAAAAACAAAACAGTTATTATTTAAGTGGAAAAACACACGGCATTGCAGCAAGGTGCTTGCTGGTGGTTGATGAAGACTATGACAGTCAATTGACAAGTGCGTTCAGATGAACGCAACTGCTGAGGAGTGCGCGTTTGGAAAAACACGTTTTTTAAGAGAATTACAGGAGAGATACAAGCTTTTCGAGACAATCTAGCTTAAATAAAGAGGAAAACTACAATTGCATCTTCAACCAATGCCGTGTGTTTTTCCACTTAAATAATAACTGTTTTGTTTTTATTCAAAACAGTCTTATTATTTTTCATTATTTTTTTAACCTGCGCATATTATTTCAGAACATATTTAAAACATAATAACATCAATAAGTCAAAAGTAACTTTTGGACTTAGTGATTTCTTGAATTGGAGCATCCTATAGTTATGACTTTCTAACTTCTAATTGAAATATATTATGAAATACAATGTGACACAAATCTTACAAGAAAATAAGTGTTGCGCCCTTGCGCTCATAAACAGAAACGATGCAGGAGTGGAAACGGTAAGCTTAAAAATACTGATTTTACTGGCGTCTGAACTTAAAATTATTGACCACACGGAAGAAAGAGGTAGGGGAAGGGGCCATAAAGACGCATTTGTACCAGAACCATTGACCACTACTAATTGAGATTACAGGTACACCCTGGACGATTACAATGCTTTTTATATGTTTTCAACTGATTAAAGATTTTTGAGCGATGAAACTTTATACTTGGATGTTTAAAAAATATGTACTTATATTATTTTTATAGATGTGTGTAATGCATCTATTTAAAAAATATATATAGTTTTGCTCCTACTTTAAAAATAATTGAATTAGTATTAGTTACCATTATTCTGCCCCCATAAGAAGGCCGTTAACTACATGGAGTTTCCGTGAACTTAGCGGCATTCTTTCTTATGGACAGTATTGTTTTTTGCACGCAAATAGTTATTGTGGCGGAAAAAATCTTAAGATGGCTGAGAATTACTGACTTTACTGACAATTTTCTAGAAAATTCTAACTTTACTTACCATTTTCTGAAAAAACTGACTTTTACTGACCAAAGCCAAAAAAACTGACTAAACATGTACCTACTCTTATTTAGGTAAACAGCAATTGATAGAATATCAATATCGTTTATTTATGTACCACTCAGACAAACTTTTCCAAATAAAACAACAAAGCTTTCGCAAATGTTAGAATATTACAACTAACTAACTACCTATTTATGTATATAAGTAATATTGCATTACATAATAATAAATAAATAAAGTAGGCACTAATCTGAATTGGATGATAACAAAGTGCGGTAATCCCGATGCTATCAGTTGCCGCAACAGCGTATTTCCTGTCCATTCGCACCACATTCCCACGCACGCAGATAACCACAAAAATACTACAAATAATATAATAATTTGCAGTAACAACATATTAATCTACATATTTATTTAGAGTTTGGTTGGTGGTAGAGCATTTTCTGAGCCCGCTTGGCTAGCTACCACCATCTCTTCTAAGTGTTGCCGCCAAACATCAATGTTAACAGCATTGATGTGTTCCAGCATGAAGATAAGATAGCCAGTTCCCCTTGCGTTGGGGAATCTTGGCAAGCCCGCTTCCATCTTCGGCATCATCATCACTTACCACCAGGTGAGATGATGCCAAGGGCTTAACAATTGAAGGGTAAAAAAATATATATTTTCGAGCTAAAAACTAACCAAGTATTTGGTTTTCTTTCAGATCCAGAGTCCTTTAATTGATTTAAGGTTAAACGTCAGTCACCCTATTTCATACAAATTTACCTGGCTATTAACTACACAAATAACCACTATATTTTCGATTTTATCTGTCCAATGTAAACTTTGCAACCTTTGATTTTCTCCAAATGTATATAATTATATTATTTATTTCTGTAATATCATTAAAAACTGCAGTAAAATATCATAAATTTTACGCATGTAGTGGTGTATAATTCAGCACCACCTTTCTGATATTACAGTAACTACAATCTCAATTGGTCTGTTAAGCTTTGTTTAGCCCAGGATTTCGTTTTTAGCGCCATCTTGCATTTTGCTTGAGCATTACCAAAGTAGCAAATTTATTATAAAGACTTTTTAGTCTGAGTAATTTATGCTGGCAAACTTTTTTATATTCAGAAAAAAAGACGCTGTCAGTCTCACGTCAGGGACATCTGAAAGACGAAAATATTGTTCACCCAACAAGGTCTAGTTGTGAGTTTCAGCCCGATATTTGTGATATACAGGCTGATATTTTTACTTATACAGTATGTAAAAAGATCACTCCTGGAAATTTAAATTATGGGATCCACTCATGAAACTGAACAACTTTTCCGAATGAACCTTAAGAATGCTGAATACTTAAGACAATTTTTGGACACACCATACAAAATTGGTCGGTTAGCTTACCATATTATATGAAAACTTCATTTTTATGCGAATTTTGTATGGGTTGGTATGTTAAAGTTTCCGGAAGTTACAGCCTGTATAAGGTGCATTCAAAAATTTTTAGACTCATACCATGCCCCATTTCAAATTTTAACCGCCTCCGCTTGTCCGCTCGCTTCACATCAGGAGGTCGCGGGTTCGATTCCCGGCGGAGTGTAACTTTCTGGATTCGGTTTGGTTGGTGGTAGGGCATTTTCTGAGCCCGCCTGGCATATGCCACCATCTTATCTAAGTCTTGCCGCCAAACATCAACGTTAACAGCATTGATGTGTTCCGGAATGAAGGTAAGATAACCAGTTCCCTACTGCGTTGGGGAATCTTGGTAAGCCCGCTTTCGTATTCGGCATCATCGTCACTTACCATCAGGTGAGATGATGCCAAGGGCTTACCAATTGAGGGTAAAAAAAAAGATGATAGCTAACCATGCAGGCTCCGAGAATGCTCTACCACCGACCAAACGGAGTATTACATATTATAGTTAGACTCTGCCGGGAATCGAACCCGCAACCTCCTGATGTGAAGCGAGCGACTAGACAACGGAGGCGGTTTTCCGGGTGTATTATTATTGTCTCGTTTGACAAAAAGTAAGTAGTTACCAGCAACCACGTGATACAACCCGAACCTTAGATATGTAGATTTTCATACACGGAAAGTAAAATCCCGACAAAAACATTCACATATCAAGTAAAAAGTCTTACACGTCAATATTTATAGACTCGACTGTAAAAAGTTATGAATTCCCGCCATGTAGCACCAAGTTTCAGGTTATAGAATAATTTATTTCTCACAAAAGGATAAACAGTTATTCACTTACACAATATTTTTTGTCACCAAAATATATTCCTAAACATAATCGTCTATGTACAAAAACCTCGTTTTATTCAAACTCACTTGTCAAACATGGTTATGATATTTTTTTCCAAAGTATTTTGGCGCTTTTAATGTCTCCACAAGACAGGCATTCCAGGTTTCGAACGCGGTTTTCTTTTCTCTTCAATTAAAGGCTAAAAAACAGTATTACTCCCTATCAGAGCATGAAGTATGGGCAGCATTGTTGCTTTTTATGTTCTTGAAATTGTGTCAAAATCGCAGCATGTTAAGGTTTTATTTTAAATTACTTACCTATACGAAAATTTTATTGCACACCAAAAGAGTACAAATAACAACGAAAACACATAAAATATTTAAACATTTTTGTCACCAAAATATATTCCTAAACATAATCGTCTATGTACAAAAACCTCGTTTTATTCAAACTCACTTGTCAAACATGGTTATGATATTTTTTTCCAAAGTATTTTGGCGCTTTTAATGTCTCCACAAGACAGGCATTCCAGGTTTCGAACGCGGTTTTCTTTTCTCTTCAATTAAAGGCTAAAAAACAGTATTACTCCCTATCAGAGCATGAAGTATGGGCAGCATTGTTGCTTTTTATGTTCTTGAAATTGTGTCAAAATCGCAGCATGTTAAGGTTTTATTTTAAATTACTTACCTATACGAAAATTTTATTGCACACCAAAAGAGTACAAATAACAACGAAAACACATAAAATATTTAAACATTGATATGCAAAGGCGGTCTTATCGCTATAAAAAATAGCAGGTTCCATTTTTGTAAATTTTAATTTTTTTGTCTGACATGGTACAAAATCAATCCAAAACTGAAGGCTGCGTCCTCGGTTCATCCGAAAACTACACCAAATTCAAGATTATTGTCCAATATAATAGTTAACTGAAGCGCGGCAGATTAAAACGCTCACGCATGCCTTGCGCCGTGCAACGTTCAAAATTTATTTCTGAAGCTTTTTATTTAGTAATTGCCGTTAGTGTTTCTGTTTTTTTTATTTTTGATTAGTTTGGTTTTCTACAAAAAAATTGTTTATGCCATTAGTGCACATTTTTTAAACTATAGCATCTTGTTGGCTTTTTTATTTTATTAGATTTTTTCACAATAAGAGTAATAGATTGAACAAAAGTAATACAAAAAATGAAAGCTCCATTCTCGGTTTATTCGAAAACGATACCAAGTTCAAGATAATAGGTCAAATAGACCTGCCAGGGGGTGTGGGGTGGCAACCGGGCTAAATCAGCTTCTATTTATGTACCATATACGTGTGCCAAGTGGTTTTCTTTAATCATAAAATTTGACCTCGGATACATATAAGCTTACACTATTCAGGTGCCAACAGTGAAGGAAGAATTTTTAAAACAAAAGAATTATTTGTGCTATGTTAGGTACCTTGTATTTTTGTATTTTATCCTGTACAGAGAAAATAAATTAATTATGAATTATTATGAATTATAGAATATTCATATCCGCCATTAAAAAAATTACCTTGTGTACCCAGAATTCAAATAAAATTAAATGTATTTCAGAACAGAAGTTACAAATGGCACATTTAAAACACATTTTTTATCATCAGTGCAACAAAAAAACCGGCCAAGTGCGAGTCGGACTCGCGTACCGAGGGTTCCGTATAAATTCATAATCACACATGTCTTGAACTCTATATTTTTTATATTTGAGTTGATTGAATGAAAGGTAATTTTCGGTTTACGATTTATGACGTATTAAAAAAAACTACTTACTAAAGCTCGTTCAAACCAATTTTCGGTGGAAGTTTGCATGGTAATGTACATCATATAATTTTTCTACTTTTATCATTCTCTTATTTTAGAAGTTAAAGGAGGGGACACACATTTTACCACTTTGGAAGTGTCTCTCGTGCAAACTATTCGGTTTGGAAAAAAATGATATTAGAAACCTCAATATCATTTTTGAAGACCTATCCATACCATACACGTACATGTTTGATGAAAAAAAAATTTTGAGTTTCAGTTCTAAGTATGGGCAACCCCCAAAATTTATTGTTATTTTTTTTCTATTTTTCTGTGAAAATCTTAATGCGGTTCACAGAATACATCTACTTACCAAGTTTCAACAGTATAGTTCTTATAGTTTCGGAAAAAAGTGGCTGTGACATATGGACGGACAGACAGACAGACAGACAGACATGACGAATCCATATGGGTTCCGCTTTTTGCTATTTGGCTACGGAACCCTAAAAAACTAGATGCTTTATCCTATACTATTAAACGAGTTAAGTGTCCCGACGATTTCGAAAACGGCTTGAAACCTTTTGATGAAAATCTAGGATTAGGGGTTAAAAATCACCATAAATCCA
Organism: Coleophora deauratella; assembly: GCA_958295455.1. NCBI lineage: Eukaryota > Metazoa > Arthropoda > Insecta > Lepidoptera > Coleophoridae > Coleophora > Coleophora deauratella. Next base: position 955,624 of record OY282409.1, on the reverse strand, counting down.
GATCTATGAGGGAATTATCTTCGAAAAGATTCATTTAAGGGAGAATTCATTTAATGATCGAAATTACATAGAAGGAGAACGCATATGATGTTTAAATTTACCCATCGCTTATAGGTATATTGGTAGACTAGCGGTTTTGGTGCGAGCCACTTACGTTTTGCTGCTTTTAGGTCCGGATTCGAATACCACCCATGAGACTTTATAGTTCTTTGTTTTTTAATTTTTTTTATTTTGTGTGAACTTATGTAAATATTATGAAAATAAATAAAAAGACTTAAGAGTGATAAAAAAATATATTTTAACCTCTGTATTTTAGAGACAAATAGCGCCATCTTTGGCCATATAAGTTAATTACATACCTGGTGATTGTGCCGCTCTGTCCCGTGTTTGAAAATAGGAAATTTTCCACGGTTTTCTCTAAACTCAACCAGATGGCGCTGATAACATTTGCAATAAGAAAATCTCTAAAAAGTCGCCAAAACTGATTGATATTACTGACTTATAAATGATTAGGCCTTAGAAGGCCACTACCGACTAAAACAACACCCTGCAAAATGTTTCATAGAAAATATATCTTATATGTACTACTAAACAAGTTATGTTAGTTCATAAAAACTCCGATTGAACGAGCGACGCTCGGTCTCCCAGCTAGTTCAATATAATAAGAAAATTATCAGTATCATTATTTATATTACAGTGATTTTAAAATTATAATACCCATTTAAATTCAGTCACTGGGACGATATTGGGTTGTTAACTAAGTAACTATGATGGTTATTATCCCAGCGAATGTGTTATTGTCAATCAATCTGATGAGACCGTGAGAGTGAGTGACTGAATTTAAATGTATATTGGAGTAATTTATTATTCTTTGAATGATTATACTGATAATTATGTTATTTTAATTAACAAAACATCAACTTTTCTTAATCAATTTTATCAATTGAAAAACTTTCATCTGTATGGATAAAATAAATTGAAAAAATTAATAAAAAAATGAATCTATTTTTCTCGACAATGAAAACGAATTTTATGCTGCCACTTCACGGATGTAATAAGGGGGCCATTTCCTATGACATATACATAAAAATTATGGTAATCTGTGATTCCTAAGTTTGATACTCTCCTTAGCTTGCGGAGGCACTACCGTGACTCCAAATAGCGTAAGACTTGGCTTGCAAAGGCTTGCAAGGCCGTGCCTCCACAAATTTTCGACATCACTTCGTATCTCCTTGCATGATACGTATCTCCTTGCAGGCTATTGCTAGGCAACGGTGTTATTCAATAAATGTTATGTGACTGAACAGATATTTTATGTTTTTATTATTGGCGACGAGGCCAATTCAATGGATTTAAAGAAATTAAAACGTACAAGAAGCTCAGTACAGTTTATTAACGCGCACAGAAAATGTGCTCGACACTCAAGACCCAAGTAAGTATATAGCCCCGCTTGGAGTCACTCGACAAAACAATAAAGGAATTTCACGAAATACAGAACAACATAGAACTAGAAACCGAAGATGAACATCTTGAGGAAGAAACCTTCTACAGATTCGAGTTTGAGGAGTTGTGTATAGCACTGAAAACTACATTACGAAAACTAAGTAATACTTCACCACTCATGGGGAGACCTCAGTCCGCTTGAGGCAGACAGAAACTCCAAGAGGGACTCCCTACCTACTGATGTTTGGAAAAGAGTTTAGAACTAAGCTACATGCCATGCTAGTCCCATACCTAGACCGGAGCCACGTAGTCAGAGGACAAGGAGAGGACATTTCTCTCCTAGAGACAAGGTGGCCAGGAGTTACTCCTCTCTTGCCCAGAAGTTTGAATTCGGCACAATAACCCGACGTCTGGGTGGAGTACATTATGAAGTCAGAACCGATGGGGGACTCCTGTGGATCCGTCACCTCGACCAGCTGCTGCTGTCTCCCCTGGTGTCCTGATTCGCGGGGGAGACGTGATACATATCTCCTTGCAGGCCAATGCTATGAATGATTGCTATGCGACATTGTTATTCAATAAATGATTTTTTTCTTTTAAAAAATCTTTTCTTTTATCGCTCTTGGGTCTTGTTATTTACATATTTATTTATGTTCATACTAAATAAAAAAAAATTAAAAGACAAAAACAATAAAGTCTCGTAGGATACGAACCCGGACCTAAAAGCAATAAAATAAAAAGTTCGTACAAAATTTTACCGCTTGCACCTCTGGGTTACGGACTACTTATAGAGGTAAATCAAAAATAAGCATCATATACGTAAAAAAATATGTATGTGTGCGTAATTCGAGCCCTTATTCATACAAGATAAACGCAAAACTATAATTGTAAGGGGACAAATATATCGAAATCCTTATTTAATTAACATTATTATGGTTTATTAGCGTACATTGCTCTTGTAACTGCTCGCTGTTTTACGTAGTATAGTTTAGGGTTATTTATACTATTTTTAAATCGAAAAACCAAGTTATAGTCAGATTAACGCCATCTATCGGATTTTTTCAACCAGGGAGCACTAACGTTTAACCTTAAGACAAGGAATATTGCATAAAGTGTAGTGTTCAGAAATATAATATACAGAGTGTGACAAAAAAAGTTGTGGTACCTAATTACTTCAAGGTGGGCTTCTACTCAGCGAACTGAACAACTTTTGTCCTACAACTTTGTTGAAATCGTAAAAACATTTTTAGACTTTTCATACAAAGCGATCAGTTGGAGAGCCAAGTTTGTATGAAAACTAAAAATAAATATTTTGCGATTTCAACAAAATTGTAGAACTAAAGTTGTTCAGTTTAATGACTAGAAGCCCACCTTGAAGTATTACCACAGTTTTCTTCTGCTACACCCTGCAGTAGAATTACTTCAATCAGAATGAATTCATTTTTACAAATAAAAACATCAACAATATTTATGGAATGAGACATTATAGATACTTACTGCCCAACTTACTAAATAGTCTACCTGAGGATATTGTAAATGTATACTTAACAAAACATAACTTTAAAAACTCTGTAAAAAAATATTTTCTAGAACAAGATATCATGAATGTAAAATACCTGTTATAAAATTGTTTAAACTAATAGCCATTATAATATTTAAACAGTAATGTAAACAGAACTCCATACCTGCACATAAACATTTTATGGATTACGCAGGTGTGTCAAGACATGTATTTTATGTAATATTTTTTATGTTTTGGCCAATAAAAAAAAATTATATACATATATCCAATTAATATCGACTGACTCGGTGGCTCAGTGGTTAGTACTCCTGGCTACTGATCTGAGAGTCGTGGGTTCGATCCCCACCCAGGGCAAACATTTCTGTGATGAGCAGATTTGTTTGCTCTGAGTCTGGGTGTATAATATCTATATGTGTATGTATTTAAACATATATGTGTATGTATATCAGTCTCTAGTTCCCATAATACAGGGAATCCTAGTTTGGGGCCAGAGGACCGTGTGTGATTTGACCCGGATATTAATTTTTATTTTTTAATTATATAAAATACCATGCAAATAATATTTTAATTTAAATAAACCAACCGGCTGATTTAAACATAATTATACTGTCTTATATTAATTAAATCAAATAAAATACAGCAATACTATTTAGATTATTTGATTATTTTATTATTTAGATTTATTTGTGCTTAGGCACCTACTAATAAGTTTGACATGTATAGGATCAAAAGCTTTTTTTATGTATTCACTAAAACAGAAAGTACAGTAATTTAATTGAATAACAGTGCCAATTATCGTATAACCGTAAGAGATAAAAAATATAACGTTGAGAATACATTATACGATTAATGAACGCACTCAGCATGACGATAGACACGTTCAAGGTTACTCGACCAGACAAGACGGCATGACGTCATGCTCAATCACAAGCCGCTACTACTCGATACTTTCGCCGGTCCCCTCACCATCCGCGGTAGTATAGTGGTTAGTATCCCCGCCTGTCACGCGGGAGACCGGGGTTCGATTCCCCGCCGCGGAGAACACTTTTTGCGGTATTTTGTTCGCGGCGTTGATTTTTAGAGGATAATGAATTTTATAAGTGCTTTTATTTTATAGATAGATGAAACCAAAGTTTTTTTTTGAACTGATACCACACTAATACAAAGAATAACGCATGACTGTAGTTGTCAAGTATGTGTCCTCGAGTTAAATAGATATATTTCTATTTGCAAGCGGTATGCAAACAAAATGTAGTATTTAGTAGCATTTGAAAAACAAGGTACAGATTTATTTCTATAAAACACGCACAGAAATACTGCTGTACAACTTGTCGCAAGAAATCCACTAAAAAGCGCAAATTAATATACTTATTTTATTAATATTTATATTTACCTATGTATTAGAAAAAATACTAAATATAAATAAATACTGTTTTGTTATAAAGTGTGAGTGTAAAGATGGTTTTACGTTCGCTTCAATTTTTTAAATCTCACAATGTGGATCTGTACAACAAATTGTTGTTTGTTTTCCAATATCTATGACACAATTGACACATCAACATCATAAATGGGTTTTTACTATGGAATGACTTTTGTTATGAAATCATAAACATTATAATAATAATATCTGGGACAAATCACACACGGTCATCTGGCCCCAAACTAGGCTTCCCTGTATCTTGGGAACCAGAGACTGATATACATACACATATACTTTTAAATACATACATTTATAGATATAATACACCCAGACTCAGAGCAAACAATTCATCACAGAAAAGTTTGCCATGTGTGGAGATCGAACCCACGACTCTCGGATTAAAGGTCAGGATTGCTAACCACTTAGCCACCGAGTCAGTCCAATCAAATGCTTCGCTATTATACTTTAGTACAATTTTGTAGATGGTAAGCGTAAAACCCACACCAAAGTTGTAGACAGATAACTGATATCAAAGTTATTTGCAAAAAAACGTCGTAGGCGCACCGCGCACGGCTAGACCGTGCCGTGTCACTTTCGATATCGCTTCACCCAAAGAAGTTTGATATCGTCGCTCCGTAGGGGGGGAGCGGGGTGCATGTCTGTGGCTTCACCGTTCCGTCAGTATAAATAATACTGCACGGTCCGCTGTCGAAAATAAATTAACCATATTGTGTACCAATTTTACGAATTTATTTCGAAAATGTGTTGGAGCGAGTTTCTTTAGGGCCCGCCGTTTCTTCTCACTCCACAAACACTTCCCGAAGCGGCGGGTGTACGAGCTCCGAGTGGAAGGAACCTCGTATTAGGTAGATAAAAGAATGACGTTCGAAAAGTGTACACTGCTACCTACTTCGAATAAAATATTTTAATTTTCAATGATTTCTATAATATTAATAGACGTATGTGTATCCTACTTTACTTTGTATAGGGAATTAATTTTTACCACAGTTATTTAAATATTAGGGAAGTTTAAAAAATAAACGGGCAGTTATTGAATTTTTTGGTGGTTGGAAAATTAGTGTGACTGTAAAACATGAACAGTAATAAAATCAAATTTGATCGATTATTTTATCCTACTATGGTCACTATTGGTCAGTACAAAAAATAATATGATCAGTAAAATAATAAATGGGCAGTAAGATAAAACAGTTTGGCAGTTTTAGTCGAGCGGTAAATAAAATCCGAGCGCCAGTATAATTGAAAAGGGCGCCAAACTTCTATTGAAGTGGGCAGAAGGGCAATAAAATTATAAATACAATGGTCCCTATATAAAAAAAAATTCGGCGTTTTTTGCTCCACATTCACTGAAACCAGTCACTTAAATAGGTAGATACATGAAATTTTCAAAGAGTTAGTTGTACCTGTGTTAATATTACACAATTATAACTGCTATAATAAAGAATAACTAAAATAAAAAAGTTCAAAATTAAACCGGGCCCCATACAATAAATTTTGTTTTTGCTCGATTTCAATAATAAAATAGTCTTGTATGACGGTATGGAGCCTTGCAATTGAGATTCCGACTTGCATTTGGCCGGTTTTTTTTACATTTCATACTGAAATCAGCTATCAGCTATTTTACTGCCCAATATATTTATTAATTTACCCATTCAAATTTTTGTTACAATAATTTTTACATACTTCACTGCTCAGTTTTACAGCCGAACTTGTTAATAAACATGCGTTTTGTAATTTTTAACTTACCAAAAGTACAATATACAACTGCCGCTTTAAATCAGTGCCCTTTTTATATGTGTATGGTGCAATTCGTACAGTACTATTGATATTAGATTGATTTTCGTTTGAAGTCCGGATTAGTCTTTGTTCCGGGAGTTGACTGCATGAAAAATAAATTACGAAATATTACTGACTAAATAGCTCTATAATTGAAATAGTTGAAAACCTTAATCACTCTAATTTTCATTACATTTTCAATTTTTAATTTATAAGAATTTCCTAATTAGTATGCAAACTACTACTTTGAACAATGACGTCATCGTACAAAATTTCAAACATTTTTAGAACAAAATGCCGTTTTTGACATTTGATAAAAAGTAACTCAAATGATTAGCAGTCAACTACCGGATTGTTTATGGCCTGTATTAAATTCAACATCACGGGTAGATTGAGGCGTAGACCAAGCTGTTTGTCGCGCCAAATGCGAGAAAACAGCTCAGCTCTCTTTCATTAGCTTAGTGTTAGAACGGAACAAATGCTTTTAATTCTGGCGCGAGATATGTCGCCCCGCTACTAGGGCAGCAGACAATAAGACAGCACTCACCGACGGCGCGCTCCTGGTGGCGGCACTGCACCCGCAGCCCCAGCACCACGTGGCCGACCTCCAGCACCAGCTGCAGGAATGGTGCCACCAGGGCGCCGGCGCTCTCCACGCTCCAGATCAGGAAGTCTTCCAGCGACAGTGCCGTGTCTTCCGGAATTATTGTGGTGTCCGTCGCGCTGGTCTCTTGGATTAGGGTTTCCTGAAGGACAAAAATATACAGATTCTAATTTAGTAGTCAACAAGCTTCTTAAGGATTTAAGTTATAAATAACAAGGTTTTCACACTACGAGTTTGCCGAACAAACAGCATCTCCTTTTAGTATATTTTTGCTCTTTTCTACTTTAGTCTTTTTATGTTTTGATATTTTATGTGTCTTTCAATATAACATTACTACCGAGCACAATTTTTTGTATTTAACTAATTGTAAGTATAGTCCTTAAAACCACAACGAGTATTAGGAAATAGTACAAAAAACGTAATTTCTATAAAAGCTTTCATATAGTTATATAGCATAGCTGTGTAAGTGCTAACCAGAATAATATTGAAAGTCTGTTCAATTAAAGATCTAGAAGTAGCAATGAACTGCTTTTCACACATGTCTTCATTGAATTCATCTTTTTCTAAAACGGCCATTTTAAAAAAAAAATAAGACTGTTTGTACAGGAATTTAACGATTATCGACCAGTAAGATTACTGAACCGACCAATTTTCAAAAACGACAAAATTTCAACAGTTCTTAAGTCCTTCATGTAAAGGTGAGTTTGCCTCCTGACACCCGTCAACAGTCATTAGCGACTCTCACCTCACTCCCGACCCTGGCGTCGCCGCCCTGCCCGCTGGGTCCCAGCTGGAAGACGGGCTTCTGCGGCGGTGACGTCACCATCTTCTCCCTCAGGTCCAGCAGCACCGAGTCGGGTTCGAACCCCTTCTCTGTGCCCTCTGACTCCGGCCCGTCCGAGGGCGTTGACGCCCGGGAGCCCTACAACAAAAAAGATTTAAAATCTACAATTGGTAAGCCCTTGGCATTGTCGCAATATGCGAGTACTGTAGTGTTATAGCTGTGTAGAAATATTCCAATGGAAAGATATGGGTGAGGGTATCGCTAGCCTGTTGTTCGTCAAAAATTAGTATGTAATATGAAAACTGGTGTTCAAGCTTCTGTTGTAATTATTAAGACCATGTTCTCGGGGGAGGGGATTAAACTTAAATTCGCCGTACCGACCTTCAGAGATAATTAAACGATATAAACGCTGGCAAAGCATCATGCAGAAGGACATCCTCAAGAACACTCATTTACAATATCAACGCTATTGGAGCATATTTTTGAAAACGAAACCCTAATTGTAATGTCTTCAAACTATGCTGATCTGGCAACTTTATCTGTCACCACAAATTGTAATTCCTTATGCCTGTCTCGTGCTAATAAAAAATCGATTTCTGTTTGAATAATCTTTTGATTTATGGCACTTAACCCATCAAAGGCGCGCTTGTTTTAATACGCTAGTTAGTTTTAAATAAAGATATTTTAGTCCAAACATGAATTTTCTTCAATAAGTTAACGACCAAACTGGGTCAATGTTGTACTGTCTATATTTTATGTCCACCTTTATAAACTATATGGAATGCAATAAAGATATTGAGTATTGACCCACAGCGTTCCTAATTCTGGAGCTGAAGTTTATTCCCATACCGAGAACATAAGGGCACACACATGGATTCTACGTCTGGATTGGCTAAGGTTGAGATTGTTCTAGCTAATGTCCACCTCCAACCTACCTTAGAAATAAACATAACATTCCTTGCATAATAAACTCTTTTTTTAAGTTTTAGACAGACTTCCATTCAGGACTTTGGATTTTCCTTAGTCTCATGACGCGCAGTCACGACCGCAGGCGCAGGCGTCAATACTTTCATGACAATACTCGGCCGTCACAGCGTCATTCATAAAGACAATGCGCTCGTGCGTCTTGTACGGCGTAAACAGGCGATAAAAACGTCGTTATTATCGCTGTTATGTCTACTGGATGGGCTGTGTAATGTTTATGATTGCAATGATTATGTTTTGTCCTTTTTATGGGTATTGATTTTAAATAGAATTATATTTAAATTATATGTTTGTATGTTTGCTGTCATAGACATATGCAGTTTAAAGTCGAAGAAACTTTGTATGACGATATATTAGGTATTAAAAACTACTTTGAAAAAGAGTGCACCAATTTTAAACAAGATTTTGAATCTGGCGTTAAGACTCCAGATTAAGCTATAAGTAGCAAAACGGTTTCTAAAAATATTATAATATCTAGAAATAGTCAGATCAAAAGATTGAAATATAAACTATAAGGGATAGATAATAGAAACTTACATTTTTCATGGACTCATTGGCCACGGAACAGAGTATTTCCACCATGTCGACGAGTTCCTTCTTGTTGAGCACTCCATCCCTGTCCAGGTCGAAGATTTTGAAGCAGACTGAAAGAGACAGAGTTTTAGAGACTATAGTTTTTAGACAAACGACTTATCCTAACTAATAACATGTGATTTTTTTATGTTTGTTTCTTCTACTAATCTTGAGGAACTAGGGCATACAAGTAACATATTGACATGGAGAAGGACAAAGGCTATATTTTATCGCAATTCTAAATAACAGAGATAATCACATTGTTTGCGAGTGAAGTCGCGAGCAGAAAGCTAGTAATACATATCATAATTTAGAGATTCAAGAACTTTGCTGAGCTGTGATCTTTATTTTTTTTAGTTTCATCAATATCTAATCATGTGCTGTGATCTTTATTTTTTTAGTTTCATCAATATCAATGCAAGCAGGTAAATTATGAGGAAAACCGAAAAGATGACGTACTGGCATTGTGCATGTACGTAGGTGTCTACATAATGGGAAACTTTATAGTCGTTTGCTTGGATTATTGACAAAGTGTGATTAAGCAATCGAATAATAACATAACAATTGACAATAAGGTGTCACTGTCTACCTCACCTGCCTTATACAGACATGTCTGTATAAGGCAGGTGAGGTAAAGTTGATTTGTTCATTGAATGTTGAAGGTCACTCAAATGTAATGAAGGTAAACGCGACGTCAAGCTAGATGTCTGGTGGCAAGCGCTTGCGCGGGATGCCACTGACGCAGGAACAACACTGTCAAAACGTAACAACAACGTTTGTGTACTCTGACCCAGTGGATTGGAGTGGCAGCTTTACTTTTTATTCGGCAATTTATGGAAATGCGGTTTGGTTTTGTAGATTAACGTGCAAGGAATATTTTTTAGTTACGAGGTTTTAATCAACAGTCTTAAAGTTTGTTTTTTAAATATACATAAATGTTTGGCAAGCATATAAAACGTAAATTAGAATTAGTATGAGACTACTACCATTTGATAGATGATCTAATAAGGATTGTTTGCTTCTTTGTTAGTTTTCATCTAACTTTTACTGGTTTTGATTAAAATAAAAAAGTTTACAACCGAAATCTATTTAGGGGAAAGAGGGATGCCGACAGGAATTCTCTAGTTATGCTTCTGGGGTCCAAAAGATCAAATTGGCTTAGCTTTTCCTTAAGGTCTTTTTGACGTCACCCTTATCAATTCACTTAATATTTCCGAATTTGTCGCGCCCCGGTCGTCGCACACTCCACAGTCATGAATTTTCAAAGGGAAATATTGTGTCATGCAGTGTGTCATAACTTTAAGGATAAAAAAAATATATAGCTATCAGAATATTAAATAATTCGTTTTCATAATTATCACCATATAAGTAACTGGTAATTTTATTACAATAGTACTTAACCATCACGAGAGATAAGAGGAAACGCGATAAGGACTATCTTATCGCCACAACTAATTGCATAATAGAGAATTATACGATTTGATCGGAGACATCAAACGAAGTAAGCGTTAATACATGTAGGCCTTAAGCCTCCCCCAAACAGGCGCGTTTTTTGTGGCGCGAAATTCGCGCGAAACTCGCAGGTGAAGCTGCGACGTCGCGTCGCAAAAAGCCGCTACACGTCGCGGGAATATCGCGCGAATCTCGCGCTACAAGTGGCGATACTTCTGCGACACTGCGTCGCGACACGTCGCGCGAAATTAGCGCGAATTTCGCGCGACAAGCGGCGACGCTACATGTGTCGCGCGAATATCGCGCTACACGTGTTGCAATATTCGGCGACGCGACAAGGTGTCGCGCGAAAATTGTGCGATATTTCTGCGACACGTAGAGGTGGGTCGGTAACAGATATTCCAATAACGTAACGTAACTGATTAACAGTCAGTATCGATAATGGACTTGGAAACAATTTATTTTTACTCCTCACAAAGGTAATAAGAGACGTTTATGTGTTTCTGTTTCCTCAATATCAATATCTCTAAATATTGCATTACAGAGTGTAGAATAATAAATGCATATACGATTCAAAAGGTTCTGTAAGTTTTAATTGTCGTCCTGAACTTGGAACAGGTTATATTATAACAAAGATAAAATAAATATACAAGGATAAACAAGAATAATAATAAATGCTTTTAAGTAATGAAAAAAAACTTCTTTCTTGCATTCAAAAAAGGGTCTTTGGGTGGCCCCAGACCTACCGATTCTGTTCTGCCTAGAACGGGTGGAGACGCGGGCAAAAGCTACTATCAGATAAACAATCTTACTAGCTAGGAAACTGGCACATGAAAATGTAAATTGTCTATTAAGTGTGTAAACTGGTGCAGTCGGGTAAAAACATAACCCACCTTTTGGCACAGCCGGGTAAAATATAACCCTCCTTCTGTCGTAGTCGGGTAAAAACATAACCCTCCTTCTGGCGCAGTCGGTTAAAAAACATAACCCTCCTTCTGATCCAGTTGAGTAAAAAACATAACCCACTTTCTGGCGCAGTCGGATAAAATACTTAACCCTCCTTCTGGACCAGTCGGGTAAAAACATAACCCACCTTCTGGCGCAGTCGGGTAAAAATATAACCCACCTTCTGGCGCAGTCGGGTAAAAACATAACTCTCCTTCTGTCGTGGTCAGGTAAAAACATAACCCTCGTTCTGGCGCAGTCGGATAAAAACCTAACCCTCCTTCTGGTCCAGTCGGGTGAAAAACATAACCTACTTTCTGGTGCAGTCGGGTAAAAACATAACCCTCTCTCGGGCTCAGTCGGGTTAAAAACAAAACCCTGCCTCTGGACCAGTCGGGTAAAAGCATAACCCACCTTTTGGCGCAGTCGGGTAAAAACATAACCTTCCTTCTGGCCCAATCGGGTAGAAATATAACCCTCCTTCTGACGCAGTCGGTTAAAAAACATAACCCTCCTTCTGGTCCAGTTGAGTAAAAAGCATAACCCATTTTCTGGCGCAGTCGGATAAAATACTTAACCCTCCTTCTGGCCCAGTCGGGTAAAAAACATTACCCTCCTTCTGGCGCAGTCGGATAAAAACATAACCCTCCTGGCGCAGTTGGGTAAAAACATAACCCTCCGTCGGCTCAGTCGGGTAAAAAACATAACCTTCCTTCTGGTGCAGTTGGGTAAAAACATTACCCTCCTTCTGGCGCAGTCAGATAAAATACTTAAGCCTCCTTCTGGCCCAGTCGGGTAAAAAAACATAACCTTCCTTCTGGCGAAGTTGGGTAAAATCATTACCCTCTTTCTGGCGCAGTCGGATAAAATACTTAACACTCCTTTTGGCCCAGTCGGGTAAAAACATAACCCACCTTCTGGTGGAGTCGGGTAAAAACATAACCCTCTTTCTGGCGCAGTCGGGTAAAACATAAACCTCCTTCTGGCGCAGTCAGGTAAAAAACATAACCCCCCTTCTGGCGCAGTCGGATAAAATACTTAACCCTCCTTCTGGCCCAGTCGGGTAGAAAACATAACCCCCCTTCTGGCCCAGTCGGGTAAAAATATAACCCTCCTGGTGCAATTGGATAAAAAATATAACCCTCCTGGCTCAGTCGGGTAAAAACATAACCCTCCGCCTGGAGCAGTCGGATAAAATACTTAAGCCTCCTTCTGGCCCAGTCGGGTTAAAAACATAAGCCACTTTCTGGCGCAGTCGGGTAAAAGCATAACCCTCTTTCTGGCGCAGTCGGGTAAATTAAAAACATAAACCTCGTTCTGGCTCAGTCGGAAAAAACATAACCCTCCCTCTGGCCCAGTCGGGTTAAATACATAACCCTCCTTCTGGCGCAGTTGGGTAAAAACATAACCTTCCTTCTGGCGCAGTTGGATAAAATACTTAATCCTTCTTTTGGCCCAGTCGGGTAAAAACCATAACCCTCTTGGCCCAGTCGGGTAAAAAACATAACTCTCCTTCTGGCGCAGTCGGGTAATGAAATAAATACTTGCACGCAATAATCGTTATTTGAACAAAAGCTATTACGTACTAGTTACAAAAACGGAACGCGGAACGCGAATCGCGGCGCTACTCTACCTTGGCCCCCCCGGGCCTCACCCCCGTTGTCGCGTCGCAGGAAATTCGCAGAATTCCGCGACAGCGACGCGACGTGAAGTGGCGACAGCGGGGCTTGGGGCCCGGGGGGCAAGCGCGGCGTCGCAGAATATTCGCAGCCACACAGAGGGGGTGAAGCGGCAACAGCGGGGCCCGGGGGGCAAGCGCGGCGTCGCAGGAAAATCGCCGCTACACAGGGGGGGTGAAGCCGCCACATCGGGGCCAGGGGGGGCTGTAGCTGCGAAATCGCCGATTTATCGCGGCAGTGTGTAAAAGCGACAGCGTCCCAGTACAAAATGTACTGAAAGTAAAGCTTCCCCCAAACAGGCGCGATTTCTGTAGCGCGAATAACGCGCGAATAATTACTTTCAATACATTTTGTACTGGGACGCTGTCGCTTTTACACACTGCCGCGATAAATCGGCGATTTCGCAGCTACAGCCCCCCCTGGCCCCGATGTGGCGGCTTCACCCCCCCTGTGTAGCGGCGATTTTTCTGCGACGCCGCGCTTGCCCCCCGGGCCCCGCTGTTGCCGCTTCACCCCCTCTGTGTGGCTGCGAATATTCTGCGACGCCGCGCTTGCCCCCCGGGCCCCAGGCCCCGCTGTCGCCGCTTCACGTCGCGTCGCTGTCGCGGAATTCTGCGAATTTCCTGCGACGCGACAACGGGGGTGAGGCCCGGGGGGGCCAAGGTAGAGTAGCGCCGCGATTCGCGTTCCGCGTTCCGTTTTTGTAACTAGTACGTAATAGCTTTTGTTCAAATAACGATTATTCCGTGCAAGTATTTATTTCATTACCCGACTGCGCTAGAAGGAGAGTTATGTTTTTTACCCGACTGGGCCAAGAGGGTTATGGTTTTTACCCGACTGGGCCAAAAGAAGGATTAAGTATTTTATCCAACTGCGCCAGAAGGAAGGTTATGTTTTTACCCAACTGCGCCAGAAGGAGGGTTATGTATTTAACCCGACTGGGCCAGAGGGAGGGTTATGTTTTTTCCGACTGAGCCAGACCGAGGTTTATGTTTTTAATTTACCCGATTGCGCCAGAAAGAGGGTTATGCTTTTACCCGACTGCGCCAGAAAGTGGCTTATGTTTTTAACCCGACTGGGCCAGAAGGAGGCTTAAGTATTTTATCCGACTGCTCCAGACGGAGGGTTATGTTTTTACCCGACTGAGCCAGGAGGGTTATATTTTTTATCCAATTGCACCAGGAGGGTTATATTTTTACCCGACTGGGCCAGAAGGAGGGTTATGTTTTCTACCCGACTGGGCCAGAAGGAGGGTTAAGTATTTTATCCGACTGCGCCAGAAGGGGGGTTATGTTTTTTACCTGACTGCGCCAGAAGGAGGTTTATGTTTTACCCGACTGCGCCAGAAAGAGGGTTATGTTTTTACCCGACTCCACCAGAAGGTGGGTTATGTTTTTACCCGACTGGGCCAAAAGGAGTGTTAAGTATTTTATCCGACTGCGCCAGAAAGAGGGTAATGATTTTACCCAACTTCGCCAGAAGGAAGGTTATGTTTTTTTACCCGACTGGGCCAGAAGGAGGCTTAAGTATTTTATCTGACTGCGCCAGAAGGAGGGTAATGTTTTTACCCAACTGCACCAGAAGGAAGGTTATGTTTTTTACCCGACTGAGCCAGAAGGAGGGTTATGTTTTTACCCAACTGCGCCAGGAGGGTTATGTTTTTATTCGACTGCGCCAGAAGGAGGGTAATGTTTTTTACCCGACTGGGCCAGAAGGAGGGTTAAGTATTTTATCCGACTGCGCCAGAAAATGGGTTATGCTTTTTACTCAACTGGACCAGAAGGAGGGTTATGTTTTTTAACCGACTGCGTCAGAAGGAGGGTTATATTTCTACCCGATTGGGCCAGAAGGAAGGTTATGTTTTTACCCGACTGCGCCAAAAGGTGGGTTATGCTTTTACCCGACTGGTCCAGAGGCAGGGTTTTGTTTTTAACCCGACTGGGCCCGAGAGAGGATTATGTTTTTACCCGACTGCACCAGAAAGTAGGTTATGTTTTTCACCCGACTGGACCAGAAGGAGGGTTAGGTTTTTTCCCACTGCGCCAGAACGAGGGTTATGTTTTTACCCGACCACGACAGAAGGAGAGTTATGTTTTTACCCGACTGCGCCAGAAGGTGGGTTATGTTTTTACCCGACTGCGCCAGAAGGTGGGTTATGTTTTTACCCGACTGGTCCAGAAGGAGGGTTAAGTATTTTATCCGACTGCGCCAGAAAGTGGGTTATGTTTTTTACTCAACTGGATCAGAAGGAGGGTTATGTTTTTTAACCGACTGCGCCAGAAGGAGGGTTATGTTTTTACTCGACTACGACAGAAGGAGGGTTATATTTTACCCGACTGTGCCAAAAGGTGGGTTATGTTTTTACCCGACTGCACCAGTTTACACACTTAATAGACAATTTACATTTTCATGTGCCAGTTTCCTAGCTAGTAAGATTGTTTATCTGATAGTAGCTTTTGCCCGCGTCTCCACCCGTTCTAGGCAGAACAGAATCGGTAGGTCTGGGGCCACCCAAAGACCCTTTTTTGAATGCAAGAAAGAAGTTTTTTTTTTCATTACTTAAAAGCATTTATTATTATTCTTGTTTATCCTTGTATATTTATTTTATCTTTGTTATAATATAACCTGTTCCAAGTTCAGGACGACAATTAAAACTTACAGAACCTTTTGAATCGTATATGCATTTATTATTCTACACTCTGTAATGCAATATTTAGAGATATTGATATTGAGGAAACAGAAACACATAAACGTCTCTTATTACCTTTGTGAGGAGTAAAAATAAATAGTTTCCAAGTCCATTATCGATACTGACTGTTAATCAGTTACGTTACGTGAACAAAAATCGGTGTCTTCCAGCTACGGCGGCGGCGGCGAGAGAAAACTAAATCATGATTCAGACTTCACAGAAAACTATTTATATTCATTGTTGTTAACACAAACACATATTATAACAAATTACAATTTCATAGCAAGCCAAACATCTTCTTGAGAGAAAAAACGATAGTCCTTTTTTTTACATTTTATAAAAAGAACATTTCACAGAAGTAGGTATACAAGGAGTATTAATAATATTAAAAAGTCCTTATAGCAATTGGACATTACGTTATTGGAATATCTGTTACCGACCCACCTCTACGTGTCGCAGAAATATCGCACAATTTTCGCGCGACATCTTGTCGCGTCGCCGAATATTGCAACACGTGTAGCGCGATATTCGCGCGACACATGTAGCGTCGCCGCTTGTCGCGCGAAATTCGCGCTAATTTCGCGCGACGTGTCGCGACGCAGTGTCGCAAAAGTATCGCCACTTGTAGCGCGAGATTCGCGCGATATTCCCGCGACGTGTAGCGGCTTTTTGCGACGCGACGTCGCAGCTTCACCTGCGAGTTTCGCGCGAATTTCGCGCCACAAAAAACGCGCCTGTTTGGGGGAGGCTTAATTATTCGCGCGTTATTCGCGCTACAAAAATCGCGCCTGTTTGGGGGAAGCTTTAATTACTTTCAGAAAGTATAGTAAGTAAGAATTGACAAAGAATGAGCAGTCCAAAAGTTTATTTACGGACTGAACATATTATTATGATCCATGATGAAAGTTGATCTTTATTATTTTTTGTGATTTTAGAATTTAAGATGAGTTCTATACAGCAGGGTGTAAAAAATATAAAGGACTTCTTGACTGGGATTCCTACTCATGATTCTAGCAAAGAATTATGAGTAAAAACTCCAATTAACGCATCATACACCTAATTTATTCTAGCTTTATTTTATCTTCAGCCCGTATTAGTCCATTGTTGGACATAGGCCTCCCCCAACACACGCCACTTATACTATAAGGTGCTACTTTATTAGTGCCCGATATATTAGTCAGTGCTCCTACTCCTGATTCTGATCAACTTCCCCAAGGAACCCATAGTCAAATCGCAAAAAAATTTTTGGGCTCTTCATACTAATTTGGCCGCTCGGCTGATCGATATGCATGAAGAGTCCAAAAAAATTTTTTGCGATTTGACTATGGGTTTCCTGGGGAAAGTTGATCAGAATCAGGAGTAGAAGCACTGACTAAAATATCGGGCACTAATAAAGTAGCACCTTATATTTTTGGCCACGGTTTTGTGTGTGTATATTTACTTTTTAACACCATGAATACTTTTTTCTATCGACTTCTAATCGTTTGAGATCTACAATACCATTAACGGTAAGGGACATAACGTCTACGGCTGCATGTTACTTGTACGTATTATTCTTAACAAAAACCGTCACGTCACGCGCATAGCAGTTTTTAGTAACCAGCGAATGGTTATACACAGGCTAGACCTTGAAATGTTTAATTGTTGTTAATATCGTTGTTAACACGAAATCAGTATGCACTTGTTAATTAACAGATAGCGTAAAGCGTTCAGATTTACAAGGAGTACTTAAGGCAATACATTGACGAAGGAGCGTAAGAACGCGCTGAATATCAAAACATGATTGGTGGTAGTCTTGCATTAATTTATTAAAGATGACAGTTTCCAATGGTTGGGCTAAAAAAATTAACCGATGTTTCTACTCATGAAATTGAACACTTTTTCCCAAAAAAAAAAAAAAAAGATTTTTTGGACCTCATACTTTACTTCTACAACAACGTTTTGGAACTGAGTACTGGTTCATTGGGGTAAGTTATTCAGGGGTACGTACGAGTGGAAGCAAAAGCTTTTTTCAGGTATTTTAGAAGGACCTTGTATTAATAATAATTAGGGAATGCGACATCGACAGTTCCAGACAAAAACCGAACAGCATTAATGTGTATGCAAACTATACAAAGAGCGGCTGACATCTAAAAATGGTCTTATTTAACGTGAGAGCCATAGATACTAGATAGCTAATCTTGCTGATATGTAAATAGCAACCATACGAATATTAGCATTATGTATGCTTTGCTATAAATGGCAAAGCTGCTACTAGCATACATAAAAGCTTATGTAATTGGTAGGCATTTTAAATATTTAAAAATATTTTTTCATTATGAAATCGTAATTTAATTATAGCACTAATATAAAATAACTCACAGATTTTAAAAAATAAATTTCAGAATAATATAGGTTATATGTAAGGTGGTTAGTTTGAATCTTGGCGCGAATATCAAAATAATCGTGGTTTCTCGTGATTTATGGCTCCACATCTCATTATTTACGATGTTTGATCTAGTTTGCAAAAACTTTATTTTATTTGGTACCTACACAATCGACTTTTTTGTCGCTTTGGCGGGCCGATTTTAAAGCAGTTTATTTTACTTGGAAGTAGTTTTTATTGCGGTGGAATGCGATAAAACATCCCTGCGGTGGATCTAAGCTATGTTTGATGAAAATTGTTTTAATACTATCATTGTATAATACAGTGTACTGATACTGTCTGGGGTGGGGTGTTACATACTATTACCTATGGTTCATTCCAATCAAAAAAAAGCAAAACGTAAACAAACTTACTATGGAACTGACACATGTCAATGTCATCTGCATACTATCTTTGTTTACCTTTTGCTTTTTTTTGATTGGAATGAAGTATAGTCATATACTGTATTTTTCTGCTTTCAATGTCACTGTGAATGCAGCCTTTAAAATTTTATAAGTACCACTAAACTCCTCTCTGAATTATATTTTCCATTGCTTATCTATGCACTAATGGAAAGTTAATGTTATCTAGAAACAGTAGTACCTATCCGTATGAATGACTGTTTATTTATTATTGTAGCTCCTTAGCTTTACCGGTGGCATCGTTCACGCTGAACTTGTTTGGCGACTGCCAGGGTTTGGATTTGATCCTAAATAATAATAATAATATCTGGGACAAATCACACACGGTCATCTGGCCCCAAACTAGGATTCCCTGTATCTTGGGAACCAGAGACTGATATACATACACATATATTTTTAAATACATACATATATAGATATAATACACCCAGACTCAGAGCAAACAATTCTGCTCATCACAGAAAAGTTTGCCCTGTGTGGGGATCGAACCCACGACTCTTGGATAAGAGGTCAGGATCGCTAACCACTTAGCCACCGATTCAGTAAACCAGGGCAAATGCTTAGACCTATACTTAACTAGACTGGCGGTGTAGCATTCCTGACTTCTACGCTGAGGGTCGTTATTGGCTCATTTCGATCCAGAGCAGAAAAAACTATCACCACCTTTGGTATAACTAAACCTTTCTTTGGTAATAACTAAACTTCGAGGACATTACGTATATACACTTGAAATCTGACATTTGACAATTATCTGCTGGTAGTTTCCGCTATGGGTTTCGCCGCTCCGTTCTGTACTTTCAAGGAGCGAGTATATAACAGACCGTCAGCGTCAGATTTGCTTTTGGATTATTTATTACGAGGACTCAATATATAATAGGTATGACACAGAAGACTTCGTCTGAAGTATTGACTGATAGCGCGGAGGCGAGCGCGAGGGGAAGCCTATCTAATCGCAAACAGCTAATATATGCAAACCAGCGGCATTCACAGAGGCTGCCTTATTTACATGGAATGCGATCTATTCCTATAGATATGGCAGTTTCCCTGACCTATAAACGAGTTATGCTATAACTACGCCTCATTGGCACATTTCAGAACGATCGCAAGCTTTAATATACAAAATATTTTTGCTAACTCGCAATTTTTTTTCGCATCATCATATCACCAGACGTCCACTGCTTATTAGATTGAACAGCTAAGAGCAGCTAAGATTATGTAATTTATAATTGACATTAACTTTTTCCCTTTGCTTTTGTGGATATTGTTTTTATGACTGCAAATGACTCGCGAGCAATGAAATGACTTTTTCGGGATATCCTATGTTGTTCCTCGCCTTGGATCCAAGGTGTTTGGCAAATTTCAAGGAAATCAAAGGCATATAGTTTTTTTTTTTTAAAGTACAACTCACATTTCAGCCGCTCTGTTTTTGGCCCCCTGCACGCCGCACTGAGCCCACAGCACAGCTCCTTGAAGTCGATGTGTCCATCGCGGTTCTCGTCGAAGGCCAGGAAGACCCCCGCGACGGCGGCCCGGGGCAGCGGGGGGGACAGCAGGGGCGTCACGCTCTCGGCGTCTAGTTGCCCTGTTGGGGCGTTGTTGCGGAGGGCCCAGAAGCATTTCTCTAATTCTATTATGTCCTGAAAAAGATGAGGTTGATGAGCACAAATCTAATAATAAATTTCGATAGTTTGGAGGGGATAAAGTAAGCCGGAACATTTTGCAAAATCTCAAATGCTGTTTGTTATTGTATTGTTTAACACTAGTTCATAATGAGTCTTGTTTCAAAATATTTAAATATGTTTTAAAATAATAAAACAGAACAAAACGTAATAAGGAACCAGTAGTAACAAATTAATTTATCTTTCAGCTTTTTTCATCAATGCCATCCGATCTTAATTCATCTATTTCGCTGTGAAGACAGGTAGCTCTTATTGCTAAAAAGCTGAAACAAAATAAGAGTGGGACATCTCTTAACATTTAATTACTTAATTCAATTTCAACAAGAGCAGCAGTCAGGTAGATAAAGAAGCATGGAGCTTCGATATTATCAGAACAAGTATCTGTTTGATTTTGTTCTTATCAGACTGATTTGCAATCTATTTGGTGTTTGATCTTTGTACCAATGTCTAATAAAAAAAGTGAATATTCAAATTTTCTGCTATCAATGAAATGAATGACACAACGGTTGATAACTTTGATGAGGGTCACTGATAACTACCTGAATTTTCTATTGTGAGAGGCAAACACACTTACAATTTGATATAGCTTCGGTAAACAAACAACACAGATTTTTTGAAGTGGAAAATAACATAATATTTGAAGTGCAAATGTGAAATTCAAGGACAGGTGAACAGATTATGGTGATTTTGTATTGTTAAAAGTCATTTTAAAAATTAAAATTGTTGAATGTTTTTTTTTGTGCATTAAACAATTTTCAGTTTAGGTATGCTATGTATTTCAATGTAATAAATAGACTTTAACACCATGTAAATACCTACAACCATGTTTGACATTTGACTTAGAATTCACTCATGGATGGTCATGAATATACATAATATGTATATTTTTAAAGAATCAAATTATTTTACGAATTACGAAATGTGCTTCACAACTGATTTTATTTATCTCAATTATCATTGTTCATAAGTCTACAACATTTAAAAAAGCTGTTACATAAATAAAAAAAGAGTTTAAGCTTGCCCACTTACATAAAGATTAGGATAAAATAGTTCAATCTTAACTTATTCTTTTAACATGTAACTTTAGTTGGGTACATATTTTTTGTTAGGGTTAACACAGTCACTGAGGTTGCCAGTGTTTATCATTAGTGTTTGCTAACAAAAAGTGATGATGGCTGATCTGACAATTGACATAAGAACTGTGAAAATTGGGGAGGCAAAAACATGTTTTGAAGGACAAAGCCAGCTCGTAATACTTCAGTATGAAAGAACGCTGAAAATGAAGTCTTATTGGAAAACTCCTGTGTCAGGCCAACTTCCTGTATGATAGCTCTGTTAAACAAGTTATGGCAAATTCAACTAGTTATGAAATATTTCTAGATCCATTGAAATTCTGTTTAAAGACTTTTTTGATAGACTGTATGCCAGACAAAGTAGGGAAAAAGATTTCAATGAACTTACTCTTTCTTCCAAATGTGTGACACCAGCAAGACTCTGGTAGAATGTAGGTGTCTCCAGGTCTTGAGTAACCTTCGGCCGGTCTGATAACAGCCACTTGGACAACACAGTCGCATCCTTGTGTATCAGGAGCCATGACCGGAACTGCTCAAAAGTAACTCTGTCTCCAAGCCCAAACAAACTGGTTAATATATCAGCAGATTTGTGGACTTCTGTCACAGGTAATGAAGTATTCTCCAAGTGGAGCGCTCGTGCGAAATCACGCTTGTATATGTACGTGCCATTGTCACTCGAATTGTTCACGTATAAAGTCCACAGAAATCTGCAAATAACAAAGTACATGAATACATGTCATGTCAACAAAAGTGAATTAAAATAACGTTTGACAAGGTCGGTACTTGATTTTCTCTTCTAGGTTGCCCTTGGTGAGGACGACGAGCCCGCAGAGCAGCTCGCGGAAGGCCAGTCCACGCTTAGTGCCACCACACGCCTGATAGAGCCATTCCGCCACCTCGAAGGGAACTCCGTCACACAGCACTTCATGGACGAAAGCCTCTAGACTCAACGCCGAACCGTTAGCACCAGCACATCTCTTGAAGGCCTCGCGGATACGTCTCAACTCACTATCGGACACTGCAAAGAAGACAAATCAACTGAATACTTCTGCTATCTCAAAACTTTGCAACTCACTTCGTATCTGGACAAAATTCGCGTACCTCGCTTCACAGCATCTTCGTAGGCGATGAAGCTTGGCTTAGAGTCTTTCGCACCCATGTTCGCCTAATAAACGTAATCATAACATAATTTTAACGCGTAATAAACACAAAGAAACAAAAAATATTACAGCTGACAGCTCACGTCGTATGATCTATCGCCATATTGGATATTTTTATTTTTTTCCTACCCCCTCCATCATTCACTGGCAAAATCCACCAATCACAGATAAGATAACATTTGGATACATGCATTATAATAATTGATTACGTAACAATAAAGTGTATCCGAAGTTAAATCCTGTGTTGGCTAAGTAAAATTCTTAAATATCCAAAAATAAAGGGGATTCAAATTATTAGCTTGCACTAGTGTCCGACCGGAGTTCGTTTTTTGACCGAAGCCGAAGAAGAATATTCGGCTATCGCCTTAACCTTCGTCCGAAGCCAAAGTGAATTAAATAATATGAATTTTTAAACGTTTACGAATTTTACTCATTTTAAACCAACAACTTATTGTTATGATAAAAAAATACTTTGCAACTCGTCACAGCTGCCCCACTCTCGCGTGTCGCGGATTTCATCGCGCTCGCTCAAGCATTCGTTAATTTAATAGGCAATTTTCCACGGCCTTCTCTAAACTCAACTAGATGGCGCTGATCAACATTGAAATTAAGAAAGTCTCTAAAAAGTCGCCAAAACTGATTGATATGACTGACTTATATCATAATAAATGATGAATAACTTTCTAATATTACGTATATTTGAATATTTTTCTGTATTTATATCCAAAAAACACTTTTCATAATTTTTATGCACAACGCTTGTCAGTATTGTTTTTTATTTCCTAAAATAATTCTAACATTATACAAAGTTATCAATTGCATTTTAATCATAAAAATGAATTAAAGTCAATTTATTTTTGGTTTGGAAGAAGAAATTACATATAATAGAGCAACCAGAATGCACGCAGCTCATCCATACTTGATCAAGTTGAAAATTTATCGTTTCTATTAATTCAATTAATGAGAATCTCTACTTTTGTGGCTTTTTTATTTTCAACAATAATAAATCTATTGCTGCTGTAAATTCTACGCTTTTTTTGAAAAATAAATTACCAAAGCTTAGAAACGCCATCTATTGAGAATCTTGTACGTCATCTGAAAAATCCCTATTTTTACGCTTGCTAGAAACCTTCGGCTTCGGCCAATACTTTGGCCCATTTTGACAAAATCTGATGGTTTGGCTTAAGGTGGCATTTTTTTGCGGAAGCTAGCACAAAGCACAACACAAATGGGGCGAAGGCACGAAGCGTAGTATCTAGAATTATAGTGATGATAATGGTTAATAAAACCCTAAAATAGACACAGAAGGTCCGCTCAATACAAACCACTAAAATCGTAAGCATATACATGCTTATTGAAATATACGGTCGTTCGAGGCAAGGCCACGATCGCAAAGTACGTGATCTTGCCTACAACGACCGTATACATCTATGAGCATGTATATGCTTAGGATTTTAGTGAACTTATTGGGATTTGAGCGGACCTTCTGTATTTTGTGATAAAACTCTTTGATTCATTATCTTTATTTAGCTAATTTTCTTATAGATTAGCAACATTTAATAATACGTCAGAAACGTCATGCACACGTCAGGTATAACCCCATCAAATAGAAGTAACTCAAATATTCTATATCTATCTTGCTCACTCTTCACCAAACCCGCTTCTTAATTAAAATAAGTGTCAGAGTAAAAATACTTTCTAAATCATAGGCATTACCTACTACCTACATACAACAACATTTTTTTTTTTTTTTTGTAATGTAAACCTTCCTATCGTTTTTGTTTACGTTTTCATTTTGATCGATAAAATTCGTAAATTCTTGCACAATCATCGATATATGTCTCTCATATCGATGTGCACAATCATTATAAGATCGTCATTCGGCGGGATGTGTGTTGTATTTGTTGTGAAATAAATCGTTTAGACTGTATTTTCTACAAATAACTTATATTCGTCAATGTCTGTGTCTTTGTGTGTTTTACGCATCGAGGTCGACGAAGATCTTCCCGAAATGGGGGACAATCCAGCTGAAATTGGTACGCAAATGACTCTAAGAGTCTAGAACGTAGATTATTTGTTGATTTTTAGCAGGAGACACTGTTTTCTACACCCTTGCCGATACTCTTCACCTTGGCATCAATCCTTTGTTTGGCATATGCCCAACGTTATTGATCACGATCACCTGACCGCGAGACAAGAGTTCATTGAACTTAAAACTGTGAGACATCTGTTTATTCTGATCTCTACTGAACTGTTGCATGCTGATACCTGTATTAGCGGTTTTGAAGGGTGCCTAGGCATACGTATTATTAAAAGTTCTAGAACTTTCATCTACTTCTTTCAGATGCAGCTAAAGAGCAGAAGAAACGAGACCGCGGTGCCCGAGAGTCCCAGACCATCACAGTGGAGACCTATGCCAGTGTGCTCATGGGCCCTAATGCCGAAACTGGTCTTCTGCCCACCAGCTCCAGGCGGTTATCGCCAGAAGATGCTGCTGAAGAGGCAGACACCATTAGTTTCTTCTGTGGGAACCCTTTGGTGGAAGTGACAAAGGGTGTCCTGCATTTGTATAAGGAGAAGCAAGTATTCATTGTATACAATCTCCTTTAATGAATTTCCAAACTTGTGACCTACTTAATTAAATTATTGTTTGAATGTCTGTTACACAGTGAGCTCAAAGAAGCAGAGGAAGCTAAGATGCTCTGCCTGCTAGCGGTTCCTGGAGCTCTCGGGGCTCCGGACTTGTTAGCCTTCGCAGCTGCCTGCCAGCAAGACATAGCCCATGTCCGGGTGCTGAGGGATGGCTCACCGGACCACTATATGGCGTTGCTGACGTAAGGACCACTTATGTTTAACATTTTTGACTCTTACTGGTGTTGGTACAACTAGGGCGTGCAATACCGCTTGGAATGTTCATAAAACCGGTTTTAATACCAGTACTGCACTAATTTTATAACTTTATTTGATAAAAAATTGAAGATGGGATGAAAAACAAAACATAATAAAAGGTTTTACGAAATTTTATCACGGGATCAAGTTAGTGAACGATAGCTTTCATGCAGTCATCTTTCCAATTAAACATAGTCCCTGTCCTTAGGTTCCGGTCCTGCCAAGCGGCGCGCGAGTTCCACGCGGCGTTCGACGGGGTGCCGTACAGCAGCCTGGAGCCGGGCGCGCTGTGCCACACGGCGTGGGTGTCGCGCGTGGAGTGGGCGCGCCACGGCACGCCGCCGCCGGCGCACACCGAGCTGCCCACCTGCCCCGTCTGCCTCGGTACCCGCACAGCACAGATCAGCCCTTGCAAATACCTCGCGTCGACACAGCCGACTGGCATATCTAACGCAGATCGTGTGTGTCTTTACACGAGTGGCCTTTACCAACGGAATTGATGGCTATAGGGGGTGATTTGTGACGGAATTTGTTGATTTCGCCTATTGCATCAGACTACGTAATTCATGGCCCGAGAACCTTCTTAATTTGGTCATGTGACTTTAAAAGTTTTGCTATTTAATACCTAAGCTAGTGGTCTTTGAACTTTCCGAACTTGGTCACATCAAAGTCAAATCATTGCCCTAAAAATTTTGTCTAAAATACTTCAGCGTTTGAACAGTAAACAATATGGTGTTGTGCGCAGAGCGCATGGACGAGAGCGTGGCCGGCATCCTGAGCGTGCAGTGCGCGCACGCCTTCCACGCGGAGTGCCTCGTGCGGTGGCGGGCCGCGCGCTGCCCCGTGTGCCGCTGCGCCCAGGTGCCCGAGCCCCGCGCCGGCGCCCCCGCGCGCTGCGCCCAGTGCGAGCTCAGCGGTGAGTGACACACGCAGGTGCCCGAGCCCCGCGCCGGCGCCCCCGCGCGCTGCGCCCAGTGCGAGCTCAGCGGTGAGTGACACACGCAGGTGCCCGAGCCCCGCGCCGGCGCCCCCGCGCGCTGCGCCCAGTGCGAGCTCAGCGGTGAGTGACACACGCAGGGGCCCGAGCCCCGCGCCGGCGCCCCCGCGCGCTGCGCCCAGTGCGAGCTCAGCGGTGAGTGACACACGCAGGTGCCCGAGCCCCGCGCCGGCGCCCCCGCGCGCTGCGCCCAGTGCGAGCTCAGCGGTGAGTGACACACGCAGGTGCCCGAGCCCCGCGCCGGCGCCCCCGCGCGCTGCGCCCAGTGCGAGCTCAGCGGTGAGTGACACACGCAGGGGCCCGAGCCCCGCGCCGGCGCCCCCGCGCGCTGCGCCCAGTGCGAGCTCAGCGGTGAGTGACACACGCAGGTGCCCGAGCCCCGCGCCGGCGCCCCCGCGCGCTGCGCCCAGTGCGAGCTCAGCGGTGAGTGACACACGCAGGTGCCCGAGCCCCGCGCCGGCGCCCCCGCGCGCTGCGCCCAGTGCGAGCTCAGCGGTGAGTGACACACGCAGGGGCCCGAGCCCCGCGCCGGCGCCCCCGCGCGCTGCGCCCAGTGCGAGCTCAGCGGTGAGTGACACACGCAGGTGCCCGAGCCCCGCGCCGGCGCCCCCGCGCGCTGCGCCCAGTGCGAGCTCAGCGGTGAGTGACACACGCAGGTGCCCGAGCCCCGCGCCGGCGCCCCCGCGCGCTGCGCCCAGTGCGAGCTCAGCGGTGAGTGACACACGCAGGGGCCCGAGCCCCGCGCCGGCGCCCCCGCGCGCTGCGCCCAGTGCGAGCTCAGCGGTGAGTGACACACGCAGGGGCCCGAGCCCCGCGCCGGCGCCCCCGCGCGCTGCGCCCAGTGCGAGCTCAGCGGTGAGTGACACACGCAGGGGCCCGAGCCCCGCGCCGGCGGCCGCGGCACAAGACCACACGACACCACGACCACTGCACACAAGCCGACCTAATACCTAGCTACCAGCACGATTCTCATCCACACGCATCAGAGACAGTATGTATTTCTAGCAAATTCACGGTCACAGATTGGATAATATGGCGCAGTGTGCAGTGTGCAACACCGCTGCTACTGCGGCTGTCGTCGTCCGCACAATCTCTTTCTGCTAGCAGCTAAGGTTAGTATAATAATTGATTGCACTATGTCTGGTACATAATCAAATCGAATACGAGTACATGCACAGCAAGAAAAATTAAAATACAAAATAGTACAGGTGGGTGGTCTTATCGCTAAAAGCGATTTCTTTCAGTCGAACCGGTTACCGGCAAATAGTTTATTATGTATGACATACGAAATTTCCCAGAATAATTTGATATTTTACAAAAAAATAAAATTTTGTCTTACAACGCTTTTAGATCTGACTTAACTCATAATAATGCACTGCACATAATCTGACTTCACTCATAAATAACTCTCTTCTGGCAGAGGAGGAGGAAGAAGGCGACGAGCCCCGAGACACCTTCACCGGTGTGGCTGAGGGGTTGGAAGGTGTTGAGGCTGGCTCCTTGTGGATATGTCTCATCTGTGGCAACGTGGGCTGCGGGAGGTAACTCATATCTATTATCTGATAAGACATTATTGTCCCTAAAACTTATTTATTTATTCAATCTCACAGCAATAGATCTATTTTACTATTACTTTTTTACTGTGTTGTAAGCCAAATTTAGTAACGATAAATGGAATGTGCGTGTGTGTTTATGTGATTAATTTATTATTAGACACTGCATTGATTTCATTTAACGGTTTTCGTGCAGGTACGAAAATGGCCACGCCGCGAAACACTTCATGCAATCAAATCATACGTATGCGCTGCAGCTGGGATCCAATAGGGTTTGGGATTACGCAGGCAAGTGGATAATATATACAGGGTGACTTTAAATTAGTTCTTTATATGAAAGGGTATGCATGTGCTCATGATAACAAACAACTTTCCCTAAGGAACCCATAGTCAAATCGCAAAAAAATTTGGAGTCTCCATACAAATCGAGCAACTGACCGGCCAAATTAGTATGAACAGGGTGTCCACTTTCTGGAAAAGTCAGGGAAGTCAGGGAAAAGTCAGGGAAGCTTTTGGTGGTCAGGGAAAGTCAGGGAAATGACCTGGTGACCTGGAAAAGTCAGGGATATTTGAGTTTTCCCAATGATCGTTCTCCGCATTCAAGTTCGGCTTTGCGAGTCACATCAGAGCACGACACAACCACTGAATAATATAGTTGAAGTCAAAAATTAAAATGAAGGAGTAGCTGTTGCCGGTCACGGCATGGAAGACATGATGATTTGCTGATATTTAACCCACACTTTTTATCCTTTATTTTTTCAAATTATCTTTGATCTGCATCATGACTTCGCATTCCATAGCTTGAGGGTTCTAGGTAAGAAGTATCTCTGGAACCTTAAGTTTCGAAACCAATTTAACTGGTGGGGATGAACCCCACTCCGGCGGCGAGTGTTGCGGTGAAAAACTGTGCCGTAGGCATCATGTCGAACAGTTCCTCAGAACACAAACCGTTGTATAAGCGGTAGACATTAGAGAGAGAGACAGCTGAAGTCTCTCTGAAAGCTGAGGGGTTCTGGACCCCTTGTTGAGCTCTGGGTCGTCGACAATTCTGATCGCGCGCCGCTGGGTGGAACCGAGAGGGTTCAAGCGTAACACACAGAGACGGCGGCTGGGCGGTGCGAAAGCGTTCCGGGAGCGGTATTTTTTGTAATGTTCGGAATACTATGAAACCCTTCACACCAAAACCGGGCGGGCTTCTGTGTGTTGCGCTTCTGCTGATATGTGAGCCCAGAGATGTGAGCAGTTCTCCAAGTGCGGCCTCACTTGAGCTTCGTAGATATAACTGCAAGCGCTGTCTGGGTCTGAAGAACCGCTTTGCTAAGAAAGAAATGACACCGACATTGAATGTTGCTCGTAACAATAGAAAGCGTTGATGACAGCCTACAGTAAAAGGGACTTTTGTGGCGGTGATCGTGCAAGGCACGACTCCTCCACCTCGGCTCGTGGGGTGTTGCTCGGCCTGTGTACTGCGCATCATCCGTACTGTTATCCGCATAGTAATTAATACCGCGTATTTACAGGATATCATTAATATGCAAGAATAATAGAGTTGGCGAGAGTACAGAACCTTGCGGGTCACTAACATTAATGTGTTTAGTGTCAGATGATCAGTTTTCGCAAAAGTTTTCAATGTTTCTGTCACACAGAAAGCTGGCGATCCAATTACACAATCCCATGGGTAGGACGTATGCTGGTAATTTCGATAGAAGTGCCTTATTCCAGACCCTGTCGAACGCCTTAGCTATATTCAGGCTGACTAACCAATGCTTCCCTTCGACTTTCAATGGCTTCAGCCCACCAGAGCGGTGTGTTTGACATACTAGAAGATCGCCAGCAGACCGGCCATGACAAAACCCGTAAGCGGTCACTGATAAAGTCACAATCTTCTAGATATGCTAGGAGCTGTGTATTAACTACACCCTCCACCACCTTTGAAAGGAGGGAGATAATAGCTATTGGCCTGATTCGAAGGGTCAGTTCTATCCCAATTTATGGGAACTGGTTGCACATTTGCAACTTTCCAGGATGTTGGCACATGACCTGTGGAGAGCGCGAAAACTCTACTCGAAACTGAAATCTGTGGTCTACGTACAGTAGATAGGGCTGTGAGACAGATCAGCATATGGTGTATTGAAATCTATCATATGTACGAGCTGTTCAAAGACACGTTGAGCTCTTTACACTGCTATTACTGGAGCCTCTTCTTTCCACAGCACAGAAATTCACCTCAGTAGGAAAATTGGAAAATGATCCTTGTATTGAAAGAGCTTTTTTGACAAGGTGAGCCAATTAGTAATAGATGACACGGTTCCAGAAAACCACAACCAAAAAGTTTAAGAGATTTCCTATACTTTTATATATTTCATCCCTTTGAGAAAAGCAAGTTTAGCTACTGTGAAGTCAGTTATGTCAGTTTGTAAACCATTTTTGCGCCGTCTCCAGATGAAAATACAGGGTGTTAAAAAAATGTGTTTGAAATTTCAAGGGGTTACTCAGAATCAAGTATAGAAGCCAGGAAAAATATTTATAAAATCCGCTCTTCAATTTTTTTTTCAGTTTTTCATACAAATTCTTGATTCACTATTCAGATTTAATATGAGAATCTAAAAAAATATTTGAAGAGTGGATTTTTTCAATATTTTTCTTGGGTTCTATACTTGATTTTGAGTAACCCCTTAAAATTTCAAACGCACTTTTTTTTAACTGCCTGTATAAAAATTCAGCAATGAAACAAAATCCTCAAAAAACAACCAAAAACGGTTTTGAAATGGATTGTAAAGGTCAGGGAAATTTTACAAAATGGTCAGGGAAAGTCAGGGAAAAGTCAGGGAAGTATTTTGGGAATTTTGAGTGGACACCCTGATGAAGAGTCCAAACATTTTTTGCGATTTGACTATGGGTTTCTTTGGGAAAGTTGTTTGTTATCATGAGCACATGCATACCCTTTCGTATCAAGAACTAATTTAAAGTCACCCTATATATTTTTACTATGAGAAACTATAGCATTAAATATATTCAAAGGAATCTCTGTCTAAAATTATTTTATATAGTAATCCTCGTCTAAATAATGTTTACTTTTACAAGCTCGTTTCTTACAAAAGATCTGATTTTGATGTCATAATCTCATATGACTTGCACAGATCATTCAAATTTAAATCAAAATATGTTTATTCGAAGTAGGTAGCACTGTGCAAAACAATCCAGAGGTTTTGGAACTTGCAAAGGAGAAAAGGAACATCTTGAACACGATAGAAAAGAGGAGGGCAAACTGTTTTGGACACATTCTACGCCATCAAAATTTAATTACACAAATAACCGAAGGGAAAGTGAACGGTAAAAGAGAGAGGAAGACCAAGAACCTTACCTACCTACCTAACCTTACATTCAACAACTAAGAACAAGGTCTGGTAGTCAGCCGTACTAGTAGTTGAAGGAGAGAGCGAGAGATAGAAGGAAGTGGTCCTCC
The DNA here is from genome assembly GCA_958295455.1 of Coleophora deauratella. Classification (NCBI taxonomy): domain Eukaryota; kingdom Metazoa; phylum Arthropoda; class Insecta; order Lepidoptera; family Coleophoridae; genus Coleophora; species Coleophora deauratella. The sequence continues at coordinate 924,092 of OY282409.1, read as the reverse complement.
CCTTAGATTAAGAAAGCACTGTACACTTTTCGAAGGTCATCTTTTAATCTACCTAATGCGAAGTTCCTACTACTTGGAACTCGTATACCCGACATTTCGGAAAGTGTTGTCGGTGAATAATCGTCCGGTCCAAAAGACACTCCATCCAACACATTTCTTCAAATATATGTCTTACATGCTATTACAAATTTCGGGTAAAAAACGCCGGTTATGTCATGCCCTATAAATACCGCATTTCGTTTCTGCTTCAAGTCAACAAACGCTACAGAAGGCACGGATGGCGGAGTGTGAAACTGTGGCGCTGTAATCACAGCGCAAACTGTGGCGCATGTCCTTGAACCAGCCAATCGGCTCATTCAACGTCATGCGCCCGCTTCAGCCCTTAAGAGATAGAAAGAGAGAGAGAGACAAAAAATACTTCGAAGAGATACATATGCATATAAAACTTATCTAACATTTGTAGAAGGAGCTAGTCGTAGCTTTTTCGGTCAATAATATATCATTTTCATGAGTATCGTCCTGTTTCAAGCTTTTCTCGCTCTCTCTCTCTCTCTCTCTCTTAGTTTGTGGCGTCTCTTAAATTAATTCTGCCCCTGTCAGTCATGGGAGTGACACTGCCGCTGATTCGGTTCGGTTCAATTCGGTTTAACGGGATTTTGATGTCTTTTTGATGATAAATTGCTGTATTCCCATCCCCCAGGCGACAACTTCGTCCACCGGCTGGTACAGAACAAGGCGGACGGCAAACTGGTGGCGGCCGAGGGCGGCTCCGAGGACGCGGCGTGCGGCGGCGAGAAGCTGGACTCGGCGCAGCTGGAGTTCACCTACATCCTCACGCAGCAGCTGGACAGCCAGCGCGTCTACTACGAGGAGAAGATGGCCAAGTGAGTGTGAGATGGCGAGTGAGTGAGAGGAGTGTGGCGGCGAGAAGCTGGACTCGGCGCAGCTGGAGTTCACCTACATCCTCACGCAGCAGCTGGACAGCCAGCGCGTCTACTACGAGGAGAAGATGGCCAAGTGAGTGTGAGATGGCGAGTGAGTGAGAGGAGTGTGGCGGCGAGAAGCTGGACTCGGCGCAGCTGGAGTTCACCTACATCCTCACGCAGCAGCTGGACAGCCAGCGCGTCTACTACGAGGAGAAGATGGCCAAGTGAGTGTGAGATGGCGAGTGAGTGAGAGGAGTGTGGCGGCGAGAAGCTGGACTCGGCGCAGCTGGAGTTCACCTACATCCTCACGCAGCAGCTGGACAGCCAGCGCGTCTACTACGAGGAGAAGATGGCCAAGTGAGTGTGAGATGGCGAGTGAGTGAGAGGAGTGTGGCGGCGAGAAGCTGGACTCGGCGCAGCTGGAGTTCACCTACATCCTCACGCAGCAGCTGGACAGCCAGCGCGTCTACTACGAGGAGAAGATGGCCAAGTGAGTGTGAGATGGCGAGTGAGTGAGAGGAGTGTGGCGGCGAGAAGCTGGACTCGGCGCAGCTGGAGTTCACCTACATCCTCACGCAGCAGCTGGACAGCCAGCGCGTCTACTACGAGGAGAAGATGGCCAAGTGAGTGTGAGATGGCGAGTGAGTGAGAGGAGTGTGGCGGCGAGAAGCTGGACTCGGCGCAGCTGGAGTTCACCTACATCCTCACGCAGCAGCTGGACAGCCAGCGCGTCTACTACGAGGAGAAGATGGCCAAGTGAGTGTGAGATGGCGAGTGAGTGAGAGGAGTGTGGCGGCGAGAAGCTGGACTCGGCGCAGCTGGAGTTCACCTACATCCTCACGCAGCAGCTGGACAGCCAGCGCGTCTACTACGAGGAGAAGATGGCCAAGTGAGTGTGAGATGGCGAGTGAGTGAGAGGAGTGTGGCGGCGAGAAGCTGGACTCGGCGCAGCTGGAGTTCACCTACATCCTCACGCAGCAGCTGGACAGCCAGCGCGTCTACTACGAGGAGAAGATGGCCAAGTGAGTGTGAGATGGCGAGTGAGTGAGAGGAGTGTGGCGGCGAGAAGCTGGACTCGGCGCAGCTGGAGTTCACCTACATCCTCACGCAGCAGCTGGACAGCCAGCGCGTCTACTACGAGGAGAAGATGGCCAAGTGAGTGTGAGATGGCGAGTGAGTGAGAGGAGTGTGGCGGCGAGAAGCTGGACTCGGCGCAGCTGGAGTTCACCTACATCCTCACGCAGCAGCTGGACAGCCAGCGCGTCTACTACGAGGAGAAGATGGCCAAGTGAGTGTGAGATGGCGAGTGAGTGAGAGGAGTGTGGCGGCGAGAAGCTGGACTCGGCGCAGCTGGAGTTCACCTACATCCTCACGCAGCAGCTGGACAGCCAGCGCGTCTACTACGAGGAGAAGATGGCCAAGTGAGTGTGAGATGGCGAGTGAGTGAGAGGAGTGTGGCGGCGAGAAGCTGGACTCGGCGCAGCTGGAGTTCACCTACATCCTCACGCAGCAGCTGGACAGCCAGCGCGTCTACTACGAGGAGAAGATGGCCAAGTGAGTGTGAGATGGCGAGTGAGTGAGAGAAGTGTGGCGGCGAGAAGCTGGACTCGGCGCAGCTGGAGTTCACCTACATCCTCACGCAGCAGCTGGACAGCCAGCGCGTCTACTACGAGGAGAAGATGGCCAAGTGAGTGTGAGATGGCGAGTGAGTGAGAGGAGTGTGGCGGCGAGAAGCTGGACTCGGCGCAGCTGGAGTTCACCTACATCCTCACGCAGCAGCTGGACAGCCAGCGCGTCTACTACGAGGAGAAGATGGCCAAGTGAGTGTGAGATGGCGAGTGAGTGAGAGGAGTGTGGCGGCGAGAAGCTGGACTCGGCGCAGCTGGAGTTCACCTACATCCTCACGCAGCAGCTGGACAGCCAGCGCGTCTACTACGAGGAGAAGATGGCCAAGTGAGTGTGAGATGGCGAGTGAGTGAGAGGAGTGTGGCGGCGAGAAGCTGGACTCGGCGCAGCTGGAGTTCACCTACATCCTCACGCAGCAGCTGGACAGCCAGCGCGTCTACTACGAGGAGAAGATGGCCAAGTGAGTGTGAGATGGCGAGTGAGTGAGAGGAGTGTGGCGGCGAGAAGCTGGACTCGGCGCAGCTGGAGTTCACCTACATCCTCACGCAGCAGCTGGACAGCCAGCGCGTCTACTACGAGGAGAAGATGGCCAAGTGAGTGTGAGATGGCGAGTGAGTGAGAGGAGTGTGGCGGCGAGAAGCTGGACTCGGCGCAGCTGGAGTTCACCTACATCCTCACGCAGCAGCTGGACAGCCAGCGCGTCTACTACGAGGAGAAGATGGCCAAGTGAGTGTGAGATGGCGAGTGAGTGAGAGGAGTGTGGCGGCGAGAAGCTGGACTCGGCGCAGCTGGAGTTCACCTACATCCTCACGCAGCAGCTGGACAGCCAGCGCGTCTACTACGAGGAGAAGATGGCCAAGTGAGTGTGAGATGGCGAGTGAGTGAGAGGAGTGTGGCGGCGAGAAGCTGGACTCGGCGCAGCTGGAGTTCACCTACATCCTCACGCAGCAGCTGGACAGCCAGCGCGTCTACTACGAGGAGAAGATGGCCAAGTGAGTGTGAGATGGCGAGTGAGTGAGAGGAGTGTGGTGGCGAGAAGCTGGACTCGGCGCAGCTGGAGTTCACCTACATCCTCACGCAGCAGCTGGACAGCCAGCGCGTCTACTACGAGGAGAAGATGGCCAAGTGAGTGTGAGATGGCGAGTGAGTGAGAGGAGTGTGGCGGCGAGAAGCTGGACTCGGCGCAGCTGGAGTTCACCTACATCCTCACGCAGCAGCTGGACAGCCAGCGCGTCTACTACGAGGAGAAGATGGCCAAGTGAGTGTGAGATGGCGAGTGAGTGAGAGGAGTGTGGTGGCGAGAAGCTGGACTCGGCGCAGCTGGAGTTCACCTACATCCTCACGCAGCAGCTGGACAGCCAGCGCGTCTACTACGAGGAGAAGATGGCCAAGTGAGTGTGAGATGGCGAGTGAGTGAGAGGAGTGTGGTGGCGAGAAGCTGGACTCGGCGCAGCTGGAGTTCACCTACATCCTCACGCAGCAGCTGGACAGCCAGCGCGTCTACTACGAGGAGAAGATGGCCAAGTGAGTGTGAGATGGCGAGTGAGTGAGAGGAGTGTGGTGGCGAGAAGCTGGACTCGGCGCAGCTGGAGTTCACCTACATCCTCACGCAGCAGCTGGACAGCCAGCGCGTCTACTACGAGGAGAAGATGGCCAAGTGAGTGTGAGATGGCGAGTGAGTGAGAGGAGTGTGGCGGCGAGAAGCTGGACTCGGCGCAGCTGGAGTTCACCTACATCCTCACGCAGCAGCTGGACAGCCAGCGCGTCTACTACGAGGAGAAGATGGCCAAGTGAGTGTGAGATGGCGAGTGAGTGAGAGGAGTGTGGTGGCGAGAAGCTGGACTCGGCGCAGCTGGAGTTCACCTACATCCTCACGCAGCAGCTGGACAGCCAGCGCGTCTACTACGAGGAGAAGATGGCCAAGTGAGTGTGAGATGGCGAGTGAGTGAGAGGAGTGTGGCGGCGAGAAGCTGGACTCGGCGCAGCTGGAGTTCACCTACATCCTCACGCAGCAGCTGGACAGCCAGCGCGTCTACTACGAGGAGAAGATGGCCAAGTGAGTGTGAGATGGCGAGTGAGTGAGAGGAGTGTGGTGGCGAGAAGCTGGACTCGGCGCAGCTGGAGTTCACCTACATCCTCACGCAGCAGCTGGACAGCCAGCGCGTCTACTACGAGGAGAAGATGGCCAAGTGAGTGTGAGATGGCGAGTGAGTGAGAGGAGTGTGGTGGCGAGAAGCTGGACTCGGCGCAGCTGGAGTTCACCTACATCCTCACGCAGCAGCTGGACAGCCAGCGCGTCTACTACGAGGAGAAGATGGCCAAGTGAGTGTGAGATGGCGAGTGAGTGAGAGGAGTGTGGTGGCGAGAAGCTGGACTCGGCGCAGCTGGAGTTCACCTACATCCTCACGCAGCAGCTGGACAGCCAGCGCGTCTACTACGAGGAGAAGATGGCCAAGTGAGTGTGAGATGGCGAGTGAGTTTGAGATTGCCAAGTGAGTCTGAGATTGCCTAGTGAGTTTGAGAAGATTGCCAAGTGAGTTTGAGTTTTAAACTCCAGGGCCGTTTGCTTACAGCGGCTGCCGTTATTCATTTTACGTCATATAAAAAAAACTGGCTTACAAACCTCAACTGTTTGATGGGTGGGATGACCTTTATACATTCGTAGATGTCCATTTTATGCTCATAGTAAAAGGTGTAGGGTGGGCCGTCACCCTTTTGCCGCTTTCGTCGTTTAAGGTTGCATATACACGAGCGGCACGCAGCCGACGACAGAGTCAACGGCAGCCGTCGCTACGTGTCGGCGGCAGCCGTCACCGCGTCAGCTGCTGCCGTCGTCACCTGTCGGTGGCAGCTATCACCGCGTCGGCGGTTGCCGCCGAAACGCCGTCGAGGCGACGGCTGCCGCTGACACGGTGACTGCAGCCACCGATGCGGTGTCGACAGGTGGCGACGACTGCGTGCCGCTCGTGTATATGCAGACTAAAGTGTACGTGTGTGCTGTTGTATATTGTTGTGTATTGTCGGGGCAGGCTGGAGGAGGCGCGCGCGGCGGAGGCGGCGGAGGCGGCGGGGCTGCGCGCGCGCGCCGGCGCGGCCGAGCAGGAGGCCGCGTTGCTGCGCACGCAGCTCGCCGCACTGGCCAGGGACAACAGGGCGCTGGAGAAGCGGCTCGCCAGCCTCACCGCCAAGTGAGCCCGCCACACGCACGCACACGCATCTGTTGTCGGCTTTTAAACATTGTTGTCTCTTAAACATTAAATACATATTTTATGCTCTTATTATACAAGGTCTAACAAAATTAGCTGAAACTATTTAAGATGGGGCTTTTACTCATGAAACTGAACAACTTTCCCTAAGAAACCGATAGTCAATTCGCGAAAATATAGCTTCACATACTAAGTTGGCCGATCAGGAGACTGACTTGTTAAAAAAAGTCCAAAATTCAGGGAAAGTTGTTTAGTTTTATGAGAAGAAGCTCCAGTTCAAATAGTTTTACGGAAATTAGTAAAGAAAATGGCATTTTAGATTAACAACAGTACTAAGATTATTTTGTAATGAATTGATAACGAAAACGAAACGATATCAACGTGGTCATCCTAAAGTGTTGCCAGCAATAAAACCAAAAACGACTATGAAAACATATTTGACCTCTGATTCCGAGTTTTTGTTTTATGTAACGTGTGGTATTAAATTTAAGATCAAAGCTAGCGACATCTAGTGCGCACCGTGGAAACTGTTGGAAAACTCTGTTATAATGAATTGCAAACTCTGTTATTATGTTACTATATCGAAAGTTCACCTACAGGGCGAAATTGGTATTGCGAAATTCGGACCAAATTTTAGCTATGGCTTCTAGTCATGACACTATTAGGGAGTTTTCAGATGACGTATGTCACACCGTTCAAAAGTTGGTCAAGTATGGATAACCTGGGTGCGTCCTAGTTTCTCTGTTATATGTAATTTCTTCTTCAGAACCAAAAATAAATTGATTTTAATACATTCTTATGATTAAAATGCAATTTATAACTCGGTATCATGTTAGAATTCTTTGAAGAAATACAAAAACAATACTGATAAGCTTTGTGCATCAAAAATTATGAAAAGTATTTTTTGGATCAAAATGCAAAAAAAATATTCAATGAAAAGTAATCTTCGAAAGCTATTCGTCATTATTATGATATTAGTCGGTAATATCAGTCAGTTTTGACGATTTTTTAAGAGATTTTCTTATTTCCAATGTTGATCAGCGCCATCTAATTGAGTTTAGAGAAACCCGTGGGAAATTCCCTATTCAATCTGAGCAAAAAAATTTGGACTTTTGTACTCAGCTTGTTCATAATTTAATTGGTTCCTAAGATAAAAGTTCTTCAGTTTTATGAGCAGAAATCACAGGAAAAATTCGGGTTATTCTGGTACACGATTTCAACCTGTAAAGAAATGAAATGAAATGAATTGAAAAGAAATTCTTTATTTGCGTATGATTTTGGGTACAAAATAGGGTGGAAGCTTAGGGTTAAATCCATACAAAATCTGCTCTTATTCGAGCGTGCAAACATTTGTCCATAGGTATTAGCAGTGGCGTGCAGTCCATAGAGGCAGCAAAGCACTGCCTACCCTGATAAATCTGCCAGTTTACAAACAAAAAAATTAAAACTTATGTATTATATTACACGATACTTTAACTTTCATTTACCGTTACGCCCTCCGTTTCCATTTAATTATAACAATATCTACTCAACTCGTAAACAGCGCCACCTACCGATTTTGAGAAAAAACGCAGTACTAAAGTTGGTTAACAGAATCGTCTCATCGCATTATGTGACAGTGCTGCTGACTGGTGTCATAAGCAGACAACATTCTGCCTGCCTTTCGCCATTTTTTCACAAACACAAGTACAGTATTTTATACGGTTACAGTGTAGCCGCTATTTATGTATGTGAATAATTTTGTACTGAAATTGCGCGTGTGTGCGTGATTTGTAGGCACTGCTTGTTTGATTACACGGGCATTTTAAGAAGTTTAATATGAAAGTAGTGCTAACAAGAATTTAGTTGGTATTAACAATTTGCCGTGTATTTTTTAATAGCTGCAAGATGGTTGCAAGACAATGATGCTCTTTGAATTTACAAATAAGAACCATTTCATTTTATTCTTGTTTTTTGTGAGTCCATTCTTGGAAATTATTTAAAATAATGCCATATTCTTTGTTTACTGGTTGCAAGTGTAACGAAGTTTGAGAGAAAATTATTATAAATTAGCTTATTGCGCATTTGTTGATAATTGAAAATAGCTATTTCTTGTTGCTAAATGTTTGAGTAATTCAGAATAATGGATAACTTTAGCTACGAGAACTGTGCTGGAAATGTGTGTTTAGAGCTAAACTAAAAGACGGCGTGTTTTCGATGTGAGAAATCTCAAATAATAGCTAAAGGAAGGTGTGTGCTAGAGTTTCGTTTATTTCAAATAAATTAATATTAATTAATAACTGGCTCCGCGAATTGTGTACACGGATATACTGTATTGTTTTCCGTGCATTTTATTGTCTAACAGTAAAACAGTTTGGAATGACACTGGCTTTAAATGCCACGTTAAAATAGGTAGCACAATCTCTGTGAAAAGCACCTAGAGTTTTGTTTAAAGTTTCACATATTTAAAAAGTCGTAGGTAACGAGACCAGTTGAAAAGGCCAGTTAAAGTTAACTGATACACTAATGGTAAGTTTTCCATTTTTATATAAAATTTTATTTCTGCCTACCCTATGTGTAAACTCTGTGCACGCCACTGGGTATTAGGTACATACATGCGTTTTTATAAATGATAGTGAACATGCCATAATAATCTACTTCCTATTATCATGCTTCTAAAAATATTCCGTCACAATTTCAGTTAACCTCGTCAAAGTATTCTTTAATCGAATAAGAAACATTTATTAACCGTACATGTAACCGGGACTTATACTTGTATTTTTATCTAGAAAAGTAATTAAATCGTCATGAAGAGTTGAGGGTTGTTTTGTCCCGCTGGGCAGGGCGTCGGCGCTGCAGAGCGCGCTGGCGGAGGAGCGCGGGCTGGGCGCGGCGCTGGCCGGCAGCCGCGCGGAGTGGGCGGCGCGCGCCAAGCTCAAGGAGGACAGCTTCCTCAAGGAGGTGAGCTCGGAGCAGTTTGTGTTTTATTGAAAGAAAAACGCATCGAAATCGCAGTGGTTCTCTTTAAAATCGCGGAATACACAAATACATACGAGACAAAACTGATAACAGTTCTTTTTGAAGCCGGTTAAAAATATGGTTCGGTTTTGCTCAATTTTGTTTTGATCTTGAACGTTCTCAGGATTGTGCTGGTTTCCGTTTAGTAAAAGTAAAAGGGCAGTTAAAGTCTGTCAAAAAATATGTCATAAATGAAGGCGTTAATCGTTTTTATGATAGAGCGTGAGCATTTTCAATTCATATGATTCCAGAATTTTAGGTTCGCCTTATGAAATATTAGGTGCTTACCTATGTAATTGACAAATTAATTAAAAAAGTTCAAAGACAAAATTAATATAAAATAATTAAGGTTTTAAAACAACTAATTATTTTCAAAGTACCATTGGACATTTAGAAATAAAACAATGCTTGCTAAATACACGTTGTCTGAATGTTTTGAGAGCACAGTGGTGTAGAAACTGTGAAAATGGATTTTTTCGTCACTGAAAATCGCCATTTTTTGGTTAAAAAAATACTTTATTTTTATTTTTGAAGGCTACACTTATCCCAGCGTGTTATTCGTTACCATATGTATTTTTGAACATATTGCGCATAATATTTCACGATTTTCAGATAATTTAGTTTTTTTTTTGGTAGAAAAAATTGACCCAATTGACCTCTATGAAAGCTCCAATACAGTATTTAATGGAACCCTACTCAGTTTTTACATAAGAGACATGACAACACTAATTCATGAAAGACCTTGAATGTAGCTAGAAAATGATATATAATTTAATGGAAGTAAATTCATTTTTGGGGTAATATTATTCTGTTGAACTTTCAAAACTGAAACGCCAATTTCATAGGTAAGGACCTAATATTATTTACTTACGTCGAAAGTCCGTTTCAAAGACTTTTCGGTTTCAGGTTACATAGAGCTATACATATAAGATGACACACTGTTCGACTAAAAACTATGCTCTGTGACTTCCATCGTAAACTTAAAAGATTGCAACTTTAAACTTGTCAATTACCCACAGATAGCAGACTTGAAAGAGCAGCTGCGAGACGTGATGTTCTTCGTGGAAGCGCGCGGGAAACTGGAGCAGGCAGAGGGCGCCACGCGCGACGAGATAGCCGGCGCCAGCGTGACGGTGGCGCCGCAGCAGAGCAAGGGGCGGCGGAAGCGCCGATAGTGAGTGGCTAGCTCGGCGGTCACGAGTTGCAGCGGCGCGGCGGCAGGTGGCGCTGTGCGGCTAGATTTCGCAGTTAGCTTCTGTTATAGTATGAATGCCTGGTAAAGCAAGTAACATTCACATTCAAGGAGGCGCGAAGCCGATGTGTTGTGTTATTTGATATTTTACAACGATTAACATTTTTTCACCACAGTTCTTATCTCTGTAACATTGTAAAAGAACGAAAGAGACTTGCTTTTTACAAGGAGTTTTTAGGCGACAGTGCGGCGACACTTCATACTTATAGAAAGCGTTCCACAACGCGTCCGTGAGAGTATAATTGATTATTATCCTGACAGCATATAGCCTGAATATTTTACGTGTGAAAGGGACAGACTGACTGCAGCTCACTGAAGGCGACCTCACGAGGGAAGATGTAGGTAAATAACTCTGATGATTTGTAAGGAGTGGCCGGAGTGGCTCTTCGTTCTGGAAAGGGTCCTTAGATCGCCGCTGCTGTGTCATGTTGCGCGGTAAAAAATCTCTCGTTGTGTTACAATAGATGGTTTAAAGTTAAAGTTCTTGTTTTTGAAATTACAGTTAATTTCTTGGATACCGATTTTAACAAATACATGATTTTATTTTCTTGTTCATATTACAGTAGTTGAGAATAATTAACGAATTCCAGTCGATCCTGTTTACTTTAACTGATTTATAAATGTAAAAATTACTGTGATATAATGTAATTAATTTAGTTGTAAGTATAATGGCATGTATTTTGTTATAGACCGACTTTTTGACAAAATAAAATTGTAATCAACAGATGTAGCTATGCAAACAGTTTGTTAAAGCGGTCCTTTTGATGTAGTAATTGTAATTTATTGATGATAGAAAGGTATTTGGTGAAAATAAATGGTGAAAATAAATGGTGAAAATAAACGTACTGTCAAAAAAATATCTTATTTGTTTTATTTAGGGATGGTGCAAAAGAGACGGATAGATATGTGTCACGCATCACAGTTTGTTATGGAGACCATTTATACATATTCTGACATGGAGCGTCTTTCATTTTCAGCGAGTGTAGGCTGGTTTAGGTAAGGGGGAAAATGAAAATTCAGGCGAATAACCGATTTCAAAGATTTTCTGAATTCCGTTAACTCCAGACAACCTAGCTTGATGGACGACGCTTGAATCCCCTGACGTTTCCTATATGGCAACATTCATTAATTTATTAGTGGTAGAATTATTATAAGAGTATGGTATCCCTGAAAAAAAAAATGCGTCCAGTGGTGCCAGATTAAGCGACTTTCCTCGCCTTTTAGGCTATCTCGAAGGTTGTCGGGTGATCAAAAATTGCGAACGGCCACCAGTCGCCATTTAGGTTGCGTTTCCACTGAGGCGGAACGGAGCGGAGACGTACCGAATTGACCGATCAGATTCCGCAAAATCTCCACTTCACTTCATTTCGAGCAGTATGATTGGTAAATTCGGCACGTCTCCGTTCCGCTCCGCCTCAATGGAAATGCACCCTTAGGCTATCTCAAAAAAAGGTGATTTTCGGCTTAAAAAACCTGAAACTAAAATGTTACTATGGACAAACCTTAGAACTGACATATGCAATAGCAATCCTTTTTTCAGTAAAAGGATGCCCTCTGATCCTAAAAGCCTTAAAATGCTGATGCTAAAAGTTTTTTCTTTTTTTTTAGATTGGCTAACTCAGAGGACTTGGTTAACGCTGGCAAAGCGGGTACATTTTGTAAATTAATAAGAAATCGCTGCGTGCACAAACTCAAACTCAAACTCAAAATGTTTTTTATTTAAGTAGATGCTTTACACATGCTTTTAAATCGTCAATATTTTTTTCTACCTAGTACAAAGTCCCTACCACGCGGGACTTGTACACTCAACGTTTCGGGAAGTGTTTGCGAAGCGAGAAGAAACGTCGAGCCCAAAAGAAACTCGCTTCAACACATTTTTTAAATAAAATCTTAAATTCTATTACAATTCATGTCAACAATAAAATTGTGAGCTGGAGGATCTATACATGTCCATATATCATTGTCATTTACATAATCTAGTATTTTGTAATACCCTCTAGAGCATAAACAATTTTTTACATGCAATTTGAATTTGTTTTCTGGCAAACTAGTCACATTTTCGGGTATTTTGTTATAAAATTTTACACACTGCCCCATAAATGACTTCTTAACTTTACTCAGTCTCGAATAGGCAACATCTATGTTATTAATATTTCTTAGATTAAAATTGTGTCTGTCACTGTTTTTATGAAACAAGTGCAAATTTTTACGTGCATACATGATATTTTCGTATATGAATTGACTAGCAACAGTAAGAATATTAATTTCTTTAAACATATTCCTCAACGACTCGCGGGATCGCATCTGGTAGATGGCGCGAATTGCCCTTTTTTGCAAAATGAAAATCGTTTCAATGTCAGCGGCATGTCCCCAGAGTAAGATTCCGTAAGACATTATACTGTGAAAATAACTAAAATACACTAGTCTCGCAGTACCTACATCTGTCAACTGTCTTATTTTCTTAACAGCATATGCAGCTGAACTAAGCCGTCCCGCTAAGGTTTCTATGTGTGGGCTCCATTGCAGCGTAGCATCTAAAGTTATACCTAAAAAAACGGTCTTATTTACAAAGTCCAATACATTATTATCTACAATTACACTGTTTTCAATTTTCTTTACATTTGGTAATGAGAATTTTATGCATTTTGTTTTTTTTGCATTTAAGAGTAGATTGTTAACAGTGAACCACTTTAGGATCTCTGAAAGAGTGTTGTTTACTTCGTCAATTTTGCTATCTTTCCTGTCAATCTTAAAAATAAGAGAAGTATCATCAGCAAACAACACAATGTTTGACAAATTTTGCACCATATATGGCAAGTCATTTATATATGTAAGAAAAAGAAAAGGGCCTAATATAGATCCCTGGGGCACACCCATTTTAACCTTAGAGCCGGATGAATTTGTGCCATTTACTTGGACTTTTTGCGTTCTGTTGCTTAAGTACGAATTAAGAAGACTGAGGGCCCCGTTCTCGACACCGTAATGCTTTAACTTTATAAGCAATGTATGATGTTCAACGCAATCAAATGCTTTAGATAAATCACAGAACACTCCTATTGCATTTTGTGATTCTTCAAAAGCATCATAGATGTTACGAATAAGAGATACTTCTGCATCGGTTGTAGATCGACCTTTTGTGAAACCAAACTGTTGTTTATGCAGAAGATTATTTTCATTAAAATGTTGTAGTAATTGGTTGAGCATAATTTTTTCAAAAATTTTACTGAGAACTGGTAGTACAGAAACTGGTCTGTAATTTCCCGGATCACTTTTGTTACCAGACTTATATAGGGGTATCACTTTACTACATTTCATTAGGTCCGGAAATACGCCACTATCAATACTGATATTAAAAAGACAAGCTAAATATGGCGCTAAAGTCATAATTACATTACTAATTAAACTTACTGATAGTCCCCAAAGGTCTTCAGTTCTTTTCATTTTAAGAGATTTAAAAGTTTTGACAATAGTGCCTGGTTCAATTTCTCTGAAGGAGAATTTTTCATTACAAATACTGACATTATCTTCTAACAATTTTTTAGCATGCACAGGTGACGAATTCAAGGCCTCAGTGGTCTTAAGTGGAATATTTGTGAAAAAAGTTTCGAATTCTTTGACTACATCGGCATTAGTTGTAATTTTACCTTGATCTGTTTGCAAAACATATTCATTATCGCGGTGTTTGACCTTGCCGGTTTCTTTGTTTATAATATTCCAAACGGTTATAATTTTATCATCTGATGATTTTATTTTTCTGGCTAAGTAATTCGATTTTGCTGCACGGCATACCTGTCTTAAGATTTTGAAAAACATGGAATATCTTGTTTTTACCTCATATTTTCGTAAAGGAAAAAGTTATCTTTTATAGTAGATTACACGAATACTTTCCTTTTATACAGTGAAATGTTATAAAACTCTTTGCTTTTATAATACTAATGCTCTTAAATTGGGCGATTTTAGGCGCCGACTTTTTGGCGACTTGAACTAGAATTTGTCTGGCAACACTGCACTGAGTGCGTCAAAGTCAAAAGCGTGGGGTGTGTACCTACTACCTACTCGTTGTGGACGTGTTGCGGACTGGAATTTGTAGATTTTATCATATAAGTTTAATTTGCTGCAAATTTTATAGAAAAATTTGTTAGTGTATTTATCGTCACATTGTTATAAGTTAATATTTTTATCAACAGTAGAATAAATTGCACAAACTTAAGCTTTTGTAGGTCACGCAGGTAAGCTTACAACATTTCTCACAAAATAGCGTGCAAAGCGATCCAATTTCACATGAATTTGAGTATTATGCTAATACAAAATCTGATAGCAAACTTTTACGACTGTATATTCTTGTTGGCATGCGATTCGTCGGAAAATTCGGTCGCTCAGCTCGCTTCCTTCGCCCTACCTTTTAGCTATTTCCAGATTCTTTACTGGCAGAAGACACGAACTACACGTAAAACCGACGCCGTATACGTTCCCAAGCAGTCTTGTCACAGACTAGCCTCTGTATTTTCAAAGCCAGAGCGCTAACTCTTGCAAAGCTGCTGTCTTCTCGCGCGTCCGTTGCTCCGCATATATGGTGACAGAAATTAACGAAAGTCTGCAGCGAGTGATGGAAAAATCCAACTGTTGTGGTACATTGGATTTTTGATGCCATCGCTACTTGTGGACGATCTTTGAACATCTTATTTCGTTTTGTGATAAGCCAATATTGACAAGAGACAGTTGGTATGATATTGATTATATTTTAATTTTATCATTCTTCTTGAACTGTACTGTTTAGATGTCAAACTAAGTTGAGAGTTTAATATCTACTTAGTACAATTATTTACACCTTATTGATACAGTCCGCGACAAAACTTTAGCACACTACACATTTTTCATTATAACTCTTAATAAAAAATATTCTCAACGCACTCCCCTGGTTTGAATATTATTGAAAATTGATGAGGTAAACTAGCCCATGCTATGTACTTAAATAGCAAATAATATCATTATGTTTAACAATTAAAAAATGCTATCCAAGATTAGTGGAAAAAGTTAGATCAAGATTATATTAAAAACCTATAAAAAATGCTGCCGAAAAGATTGATTGAAGTTGTAAAAAATAGAGAAGGACATATGTACCAATTACTGTATTATTATTATTGTTAAAATTAAAAATTTTAATCACTCAATATATTTTTTTTACCTAACTGTTCTATAGTTTTGTTGCGTCGCTTGGGCAGCACGATTTTATGCGGAACCTTTAAGTAATGAATATTTGTTCCCTTTCTAATGTCTATGGTTCATTCCAATAAAAAAAAAAAGCAAAACGTAAACAAACTTACTATGGAACTGACACATGTCAATGTCATCTGCATACTATGTTTGTTTACCTTTTTTTTTTTGATTGGAATGAAGTATACATAAATACCTTGACTAACCGTCTTGAATCGTAGAATGTAAAAGCTGAGAGTGCATTTTTATTAAGAGTTACAATGAAAAATGTGTAGTGTACTAAAGTTTTACCTCAATAATATAATTTATTAAAGTATCTGGGTCATATTTTAATTTAACAACTACAGTTTTCTTATCTAATGCAATCATAAACAAATAATTTAGTCATGTTAACAACCATTACGTCCCCACTGCAGGGGCACGCGTCTCTTCCTATAACTCGGGAAGGTTAGGCCATACTCCACACACGGGGGCCAAGTCCGGATTAACCTCCACCAAGTTAAATAAAAAACAATTTATGACATGTTTTTTGTGACCCAAATGCTTTTACATATGTATTTATTTATCTAGAAAGATTAACAACTTCATTTAAAAAAGATTGTTTATTTATGCAAAGTATTCAAGGTATTTATGGAAAAAAATGCAAACTTAATAAATTTTCTTCATAAATATACATATTCATTTAAATCTTGAAAATATTTTTGGTTTTGTTATCTAAGTTTGAATTTAATTAATTTTGTTTTATAACGATTAATCTTATTTGACAGAACTAAACTTAATTTAAGTGTTTTGTCTTTTTCTCTCTGCATAGAAAAGACAAGGATAGGATGCTTAAATTAAGTTTAGCCCTGTCAAATAAGTTTAATCGTAAACACAGAATTGACACCAATGAGTTGGTAAAAACAATTTAGTCATGCAAATTTAGTATTGTAGCAATTTTTAACATGTTGACAGATACTATGACATTTTGGTGTCTTGTCAGTATGTTAAGGGAGGGTCCTATGGTACAAGAAGTTGTTTTACATACATGAAATTATACTTAAATTTTAAACAAATGAACAGACCATATCTAAAGACATGTTATGCAAACTTCAAGTGTATGATTAACTTTTTCAAAAAATAGTTTCGTCACTTGTACTGGTTTTACATTTTTTATTTATAAGCACTTTGAAAAGGAAAAATGGTTAAACTTATTCAAAAAAATTAATTATAAACTGTATGGCAGACAACTTGACAATCTTTAAGGCAAAATCGGACCGTTCTTGTTTTATTGTAATGTAGCATACACAAGTTTTAACAAGTTTATTTCATCTATTTTGTTTTTCATCATCTGTCACACAAGTCCACACCATTTTTAGGTAAAACATAGACAAAATGAGTGAGAAAGCCTGTGAAACTCTTGAACCTCCATCCAAGAAGCAGAAAACTGAAGAAATAACGGATCCTCCCAAACCAGCTGATGATTTCTACAAAGACGTGGATGTGGATGTGGATGGGAAGGAACGGGGCTTTTCAGGCAGCGAGGATAAGTACACCAACTTTGTGACCCTGGAGGAGTTGGACCGACTCCGGGAGTTCCAGGTGCTTGATGAGGTCAAATCCAATGATGAGGACAGCAATGAGGAAGATTCGGAGAGCTCTGATGGTAGATCTCTTCTGTTTTTTTTTATGTGCAGTTTGCATGGTAAAGGCGACATTTTATTTACTTGATAACGATTGATAACTGTTACTCATGAAACTAGATAACTTAATCTATGTAATCTACAAAAAAAAATAAAAAATCTGCATACAAACCTTGCAAATCTGATGGATAATTGAAAATTTGTATGGAAAACAAATCTTAGTATAGCTTGGATTTTATATTATGAAGCTCCATGTTAGCTACATGTCCATGAAGCTACATTAGTAACAGTGTTAAATTTGTTTTACCTTTGTGTGAGACCATTAACTATTTGCAGGCAAGTCAGAGGGTCTGCCCGAGGAGGAGATTGAGAAGATGCTGGAGGAAGACCTGCCCGAGGACTTCAAAGGAGCCCCAAAGCCTAAGGAGAAGCCCTATATTACTAGACAGAAAATCGTGCTAGAAGGTATCTTACATAACATTAATCATAACACATTTTCTTAAAAAATTACAATTCTTTTCTTTTTTTTATGTGGTGGGTGGTAGGTGGCAAACGAGCAGACGGATCACCTGATGGTAAGCGATTACCGCCGCCCATAGACACCCGCATCACCAGAGGAGTCACAAGTGCGTTGCCGGCCTTTGAAATGGGATGGGGCAATGGGGGAATTGAGGTTGGGTCTCCGGTACCCTCACTCACTCGGCGAAACACACAATTCTGAAAACAATTTAATAAACATTTGTTAAACTTTTTAAAATGTATTACATTGCTTGGTGTCCTTTATAATTTCATATATTTTATAAATGAAATGTGATCAAATCAGACATAAGGAGATACATAGCAGAATCGCTAAACTGAAGCGGTACATAGCTCATCATGATAGCTCATACGACAGATGGCCATTATAGCATTTAAGTTCTCCAGCGGCGGGCGACTGCGCACTGGAAGACGTAGCGTAGTCAGGCCTTCCACTGGGTAGAACAACGATCTAGTGAAGGTCGTGGGAAGTTGAAATCCTTTGTCCAGAGTGGACGTCTCTTGGTTAGTGAATAATACTGAAATTAATGAAGACAAATATTTATTTACTTTTTCAGAAAAAGGCGTGAACCACTTCGAAGTGCTGCCTTTGGACTGGATGATGGCGCGGCACTACAGCGGCATGCCAGTCTACATGCACCGCACCACGCGCGTGTGCACGCTGTCCAAGCCCTACTTCCTCGGGAAGGGCAACGCTAGGGTATGGAACAAGCCTTACTTCCTCGGAGAAGGGCAACGGTAGGGTATGGAACAAGCCTTACTTCCTCGGAGAAGGGCAATGGTAGGGTATGGAACAAGCCTTACTTCCTCGGGAAGGGCAACGGTAGGGTATGGAACAAGCCTTACTTCCTTGGGAAGGGCAACGGTAGAGTATGGAACAGGCCTTACTTCCTCGGGAAGGGCAACAATAGGGTATGGAGCAAGCCTTACTTCCTCAGGAAGGGTAATGCTAGGGTATGGAACAAGCCTTACTCGGGAAGGGTAATGCTTGGGTATGGAACAGGCCTTACTTCCTCTGGGAGGGGTTATGTTAGGGTATAGAATATAGATAAGGCGTGATCAGTGGTACAATTGTGCTTCAGACTGGATGGTGGCCTGACAGTGACGATATTCATAAAGCAATCCAATTTCGATCTGAACTGGATGGATTATATTATGTATCTTTATCTAGGCGGAATCCTTTGAATAACCAACCCAGGTAATAGTGGGTGCACTACTTGAGTTGGTTGTAGAATAGCATTATCTAAGACCACCTTTTCTTGCCACACCTACTGTAGACGATTTCACAGTAAAGCCATAAGAATCTGAATAATTTTTCGTTTCATGTCACTTATTGCATTGATATACAAGTTTTTAGCGATATAAAAGAACATGAATGCCTGTTAGGTAAGGGCACTGAAATAGAAAACGGCTGGTACAATTACCCTTTTATTTTTACATCTAAAAAGTTCTACATTTCTGCTTTTTAAAATAATAAAAATAACTTTAAATTGCAGAGACATGACATCCCAATTAGTGCGATCCCGTGCCTAGCTTATAGAAAAGCGTTAGAAGAGGAAAGAAAACAGAAAGAGATAGACAAACAAATAGAAGATCAAATCAAAAGTGGTGCATGGAAACAAAATCTAGACAAAAATAAAGAAAATGTTAACAAAAATTGTAAAAATATTGTAAATAACGATTTAGATCACGCTAAGAATTATAATAAAGAAACCAGTCACAAAAGTGACGATAGTTTAATTAAATGTCCATTTAGTGGTAGCACAAGTAATGAGAAAATAGCGGAGGAATTAATTGACGTAAATTCGAAATGTCCTTTCAAGCGAGGCGACAAAGAATATCATAAAAATAGTCCAGAAAACGATGAAGAAGCTACTAAAAGTATTACAAACAATGATAGTTCAATTACTAGTGAGGATATACCAAAAAGTGCTCAAGATAAGACTAATTTTAATGAATTTTTTGGAAAAGAAAATGAAAATACTAGTCCTAATGATGATATAAGCAATGACGAAGTAACCACCGATATTGTTGGCGTTGTACTTGATAATAATAACTTAGATACAACTAAAGGTAATAGCAATGAAATTAAAATTACAACTAACACTACTACAGAGGAAACTCCAACAGCTAGCAACACTGAAGTAAATAATTCTAATAAAGATAAAACTGGCAACTCGGAAGAAAATTCTACTACATCAAAAGTAAACAATGAAGATAAAGATGAAGCTGGCAATACTGAAGCCAACAAAGAAATTCCACTAAACAGGCAACCAGTGGTATTACCAGGGGGCATAGTGATGCCTCCGCCAAGGGTGGAGACTGTCAGCTCGAGTTGGAAGACACAGCATCTCACTCCGGAAGAGGTGAATGATTATTGCAAAAGTCTGTTCAAGTTCAAGACTGTCAACATTATGCATTTCAAGTAAGTGAGAACCAAAACCAGACGAGATGGTGTTACATAATTTGACTCTTTTCGCAATATGTCCTATTTGCCTATGGATTATATCCGTTTTTTGCAAAACTTATGTTAAGATTGTGGCTCAGTTTGCGATCATGAAACAGACAACAGAGACGGTTATTTATCCTGGATAGGCTTAACTGTTATGTGGCGTTTGTATCAACCGTTTCCGCGCTTTTTATGACTCGCTAAGCCGATGGTGCCAGTTGCTATGACGAGGTGGCAGTTGTTAAGCCCTGATAGTTGCATTAGGGGCGGCTTCGAAACTTGTAACGGGTTGGCCACTAGTCCCATCCTGATTTTTTTCATTGAAATTACAAGGGAGAGTTGATTTTCACAACCACACCGAAAAAAGTTTTTGACTACAATACAACAAGAACGTATAGTTGTTTGAAAAATAGTTATTCTAACAAAAAACGAGTTATAAGTAATATAATGTTTTGCAGCATGTACTAAGCGATTAGTAATATTTACTTTTTAAATCTAGTTAAAATACAGATTGTAATGTTTACCACTGCATAGTAAGCATTAATGATGCGATAGTAATGAATACTGGAAAACGGTACTTTTTACAATAAGGTTTGTTGTTATTATAATCGGATTGTAAGGTGAACATGAAATGTTGTACACATACCGATATGTTCTGTTATATTCACAAATTGATTTAACTAGATTATTATAGTAATGACGACAAAGCGTTTTGACAATATCGTAGGGATAACGAGATTCTAGTTTCATGTACCAGACATTTTTTTCAGTGCAAGATTGTGCTCAATTTACGTAAATGGCTGGCTTCATTGCCATCCCAGTTCCTCCAGGAAGTCAAGTAGACCTCCCAGGTTGCCGACTACCCATCCCGGCTATATCGCAGGTGGTCCCCGTGTATGGAATTTTACCTAACCTTCTAGAGGCATGGAATTTAAATTCACAAGGGCCTGATGTCTCAGTTGAAGAAGCGATTACACTGTCCTGAATTGAAGGTAGTAAGGAAAGTGTATTCGGACTTAGGAAAGTTATGTTTCATACATTTTTTTTAGATATATCATTACTAGTTTCCTAGTTAGGCTTCCTAAATTCTGTAAAGTGTAATCCCTACTTCAACTGGTCTTTGTGAAACTGCAGTGCCATGCCTCTGGACTGGATAGTTAAGCTGTATTCCACACAAGTTTGCCAAGTTGGAATGGGTTGTCGCTACAGGCTACAGGCTACTTGACTTCCTGAATCGATCTTCTTGACTGCATCTCAATTTGGCTACTTAAGGCGGATAACACGCACGGAATCCGCTCCGGTGTGCGGTGCGGCGGTATTTTTTACTGTGGAAATCGTGACGTAAAACCGCATACCGGAGCGGTTTCCAGAGCAGTATGTTATCCGCGTAATCGGTATCGTCCCTGGGACAGGCGCTGGGCGGACCGGCGCAAGTACACGAAGGCGCGCAAGACGCTGCAGTACCCCACGCTGCCCGAGGGCACCAAGCTCATCACCATCCCCGCGCAGAACTCCGGGCAGGAGAACGGTACGTGACAGTTAGAAGACTTCTTCTAAGCTAAGCAGTTGGTCTTCGTCTTCATTTGTTTGGTTTTCTTCTTTAGGTATGAGAAATGTGGTGTATAGTATAGGGCTGAACTAGATTTCCGATCAAACAATCTCACTTCTCATCTCACTAATATTATAATTGCAAAAGTATGGATGTTTGTTTGTAAATTTATTTGTTTGTTTTTTTGTTCCGCTTTCACGCCGAAACTACTGAACGGGTTGAGATGAAATTTGGTAGGTAGATAGATAAAGACCTCGGTTAACACATAGGATACTTTTTGTCCTGGAAAACTTAAGGGTTCCCGAAGGAATGCTTAAAACTCAAAATTTCCACTTCTACACTAGATGGCGCTATGGCACTCGATCGGTGGCGAGAGCATTTTAACAACTTAACGTTGATCGTGCTGCAGATATGCAGCACATCAGCTTGATTCCTGCTCTCCCTGCTGTAACGGAGCTGGATGATTCGCTGTCTTTGTGTGAGGTTGATACTGCCACACAGCAACAGCAAAATAAGAAAGCGGTTGGCATAGACAACGTACCTGGAGAGCTACTTAAATATGGAGGAGAGGAGTTGCATGAAGCAATGTGGAAGCTGTTCGTGTATATGTGGGAGGAAGAGCAAGTACCTGCTGAATTTCGAGTCTCTCGCATTTGTTCACTGTATAAAAACAAAGGAGACCGTCCTACCGAGGTATATCTCTCTTAACCTCTCCGGGTAAGGTCTTTGCACGTGTCTTACTAAACCGCTTAATGGTCCTTTCGGAAAGCATCCTGCCCGAAACTCAGTTTGGCTTCCGACCAAAGCGAGGCACCTGTGAAGCTATTTTCTCCGTATGTCGACTTCAAGAGAAAAGTAGAGAACAGGGTCAGCCATTGTATCTTTGCTTTGTTGACCTAGAGAAAGTTTTCGACATTGTGCCCCGAGAAGCCTTGTGGTTGGTGCTAGCGAAATTGGGATGCACTGAGAAGTTTGTAAGAATAATCCGACTCCTGCATGACAATATGCAATGCTGTGTTACTGTAAAGGGGGAACAAACAGAATTTTTCTCTGTTAGCTTTGGTGTAAAGCAAGGTTGTGTGCTAGCGCCCACCCTCTTCGCCCTTTTTTTTACAGAAGTAGTTCGGGAGGTCTTGCAAACTTCATCGGAAGGCATACATATTCGTTTTCGCTCCGACGGGGGTGGTGTTTTCAATCTGGCTAGACTTAAATCTAAAACTAAAGTGTCTCATGCCATCATAACTGAGATGATGTATGCAGATGACCTGTGTTTTGTGGCGGAATCCCCAGATGGTCTACAACTACTTATGTCGAGTCTTGATGCATCGTGTCGTAGATTTGGCCTAAAAATCAGCGTTAAAAAGACTGAGGTTATGGCTCTGGACACGCTGAATAATGCGCCAATTGGTATTAGGCTCGGTGAGGATTCTCTTAAGCAAGTAGACAGATTCAAATATCTGGGGAGCACAATAACATCAAAGTGTCATCTTGATGAGAAGTCAATAGCAGAATAGGAGCAGCTGCTGCAGATTTTGGCAAACTTACAAATACAAATCTTTATTTGCGAGAATGCATGTGTTTACAGATGGTATAAAATTAAAATATGATCCAATACATTCAACCACATTTGGCATGCAAAAAGTACAAATTAATTTAAACATAAAATTTCATAAAAAAAAAACCTGAAAATTAATTAACTTCGACATAAGGTGTTCCGTTCACACGACCTGAAGCTCCACACAAAGGTTTCTGTGTACATGGCGGTCGTTATGCCGAATCTTCTGTATGCCTCCGAAACGTGGTGCCCATATCGCCGGCATATAAGCACATTAGATAGATTTCATTTTAAATGCCTCCGAGATATTCTTAACATACATTGGTCGGACCGTGTTAGAAACACGGAAGTTCTCAGACAAGCGAATGTCGGCGAACCAGAGGCATATCTAATGAGGCGACAACTGGGGTGGTGTGGTCAAGTCAGCCGAATGCCCAGTGAGAGGATTGCAAAGCGCAGCTTCTTCTCTGAACTGCAAGTAGGGAAGCGGAAACAAGGCGGCCAACTCCTGCTGTTTAAAGATGTGCTGAAGCGCTACATGAAAAGATGCGACATAGACCCGTCTCACTGGGAAACTCTGGCAGAAGATCGGACACAGTGGAGGCATACTGTTAACACTACGGTGTTTGATTATGAGACACAGCGGCGTGCGGAACTCGATGCTAAGCGTGACGAGTTGAAGGCCCGACCAGCGGCCATACAATATAACTTCGTCGGAGGAGTGCTGACGTGCGGTGAGTGTGGCCGCACATTCTCAAGCTAAAATCGGCTACGTCAGTCACATTAGAGCACACGAACGTCGCTCTAATAAGTTGTTGCAGTCGCCGAGGCCGAAATCGGCTTGGATTGATTGATTGATATATAAAACTACTTTTGTTATTAATACATCATCAGTTTATCACTGAGTACAGTACGTGTATTCGCGCTCGTAAATTCTAGAGTTTGACATGCGTATCCTCGTGTGTGCTTGTGCCACACCCCTGACCCTCCAACCACTACTACATACCAACTACTACTACTACTAGGTACATAAAAATATGTCATTTATTCTATACGCGTCACTGTTGCGTGGTATGCGGTAGGCAACCATCAACGCATCTTACCTACAGGGGTATGAAGTCGTTTTTAAAAAGGGGCAGGTAGCGTGCATCCTGCATGTAGTACTGAAATTAGCTTTGATATGGGACTGGTTAACTGGACTTTCTACTTATTTTAAACAATTTGGACGTAGTTTAGCAGGAAGGATTAAATTCACAAACCTTAAAGCTCTCAATCCACTAACAAAGGTTTGTGGATTGAGTCCTTTCTGCTAAACTAGGGTCATTTGTTCTACGACTTTGCTAAATTCATAAAAAATCGCCCAGCTGTAGGATGAGGGGTAGAAGCTCCAGTTAAAGGCTCCTACACCAACTTTGATACATGTATGATGCGTGGGCGCAGGCGGGGCCGGGGCCGGGGGCGGCGGCAAGGCGGCCAAGCGCGACTGGGTGATGAACATGAACGGGCGCAGCTACCTGTCCGTGTTCCACGAGTACGTGCGCCGCGCGCTGCACAAGCAGCCGGTGTACGAGTTCACGCAGCTCGGTGAGTGCTCACAACCACAGATTACTCCCTATAGATACCAATCTCCTTTACTCCATCTCCGCCATTTAGAAATTACACACAGCTTCAGTTCAGTAGCTTACAAGAAACAGATCACCCCCTATATATATAGAGCAGCCAACGGTCACCGGGCAAAGGAGCAGCTTGCCACTAAGAAACTACAAACAACTGCAGTTTAGTAACTACCAAGAAACCGTTGTAGCGCGACGGTCACCGAGCAAAGGGGCAGCTATCCACTTAGAAACTACAGTACACACAACTTCAGTTCAGTAGCTTACAAAAAACATAGATCACCCCTATAGATACCGTATTTTACAAACCAAGTTTACAAACGTTATACTATGACTTAGGCATTATAAAAGTCTGAGCCTTAGTCAAAAAGTCCGCTCCGAAGCGCTCCTGATGCAAATGTGTCCATAGCGCTGGCAGCGTTGCCTCGCTGTATCTCCAGCGAGATGCGCTGCACCGGGTACAATCCGGCGCGGGGGTCTCCACTATAAAAAAGTTAAAAGATTACTAGATTTAAAATTAGTCTTAATAATCTCCTTTATTTTGCATCTCCTTTACTACGAGTAAAACAGATCAAATCATTAGTATAAAATCCAACTTAGATTTCTAGATCATTATCCGACTGACACCCGTCATATCGACCGTTCAGAGAACGCATCAACGCCATACCAGGCGACGGTGTACATCGGCGGCATGCAGTACGGCGTGGGGCGCGGCTCCAGCAAGCGCGCCGCCAAGTCCGCCGCCGCGCGCGCCTCCATCCACATCCTCATCCCGGAGATGCGGCACGAGCTCGACGCGGGGGACAAGCCGGGCGGCGACGGCGGCGAGCGCGCCGAGCCCGACTTCTCGGTGAGTTGCGGTGTAGTGTCGACAGGTGGCGTTGTACTGCAGCCAGTGGGAGGAGATGTGGCACGAGCTCGACGCGGGGGACAAGCCGGGGGGCGACGGCGGCGAGCGCGCCGAGCCCGACTTCTCGGTGAGTTGCGGTGTAGTGTCGACAGGTGGCGTTGTACTGCAGCCAGTGGGAGGAGATGTGGCACGAGCTCGACGCGGGGGACAAGCCGGGGGGCGACGGCGGCGAGCGCGCCGAGCCCGACTTCTCGGTGAGTTGCGGTGTAGTGTCGAAAGGTGGCGTTGTACTGCAGCCAGTGGGAGGAGATGTGGCACGAGCTCGACGCGGGGGACAAGCCGGGGGGCGACGGCGGCGAGCGCGCCGAGCCCGACTTCTCGGTGAGTTGCGGTGTAGTGTCGAAAGGTGGCGTTGTACTGCAGCCAGTGGGAGGAGATGTGGCACGAGCTCGACGCGGGGGACAAGCCGGGGGGCGACGGCGGCGAGCGCGCCGAGCCCGACTTCTCGGTGAGTTGCGGTGTAGTGTCGACAGGTGGCGTTGTACTGCAGCCAGTGGGAGGAGATGTGGCACGAGCTCGACGCGGGGGACAAGCCGGGGGGCGACGGCGGCGAGCGCGCCGAGCCCGACTTCTCGGTGAGTTGCGGTGTAGTGTCGACAGGTGGCGTTGTACTGCAGCCAGTGGGAGGAGATGTGGCACGAGCTCGACGCGGGGGACAAGCCGGGGGGCGACGGCGGCGAGCGCGCCGAGCCCGACTTCTCGGTGAGTTGCGGTGTAGTGTCGACAGGTGGCGTTGTACTGCAGCCAGTGGGAGGAGATGTGGCACGAGCTCGACGCGGGGGACAAGCCGGGGGGCGACGGCGGCGAGCGCGCCGAGCCCGACTTCTCGGTGAGTTGCGGTGTAGTGTCGACAGGTGGCGTTGTACTGCAGCCAGTGGGAGGAGATGTGGCACGAGCTCGACGCGGGGGACAAGCCGGGGGGCGACGGCGGCGAGCGCGCCGAGCCCGACTTCTCGGTGAGTTGCGGTGTAGTGTCGACAGGTGGCGTTGTACTGCAGCCAGTGGGAGGAGATGTGGCACGAGCTCGACGCGGGGGACAAGCCGGGGGGCGACGGCGGCGAGCGCGCCGAGCCCGACTTCTCGGTGAGTTGCGGTGTAGTGTCGACAGGTGGCGTTGTACTGCAGCCAGTGGGAGGAGATGTGGCACGAGCTCGACGCGGGGGACAAGCCGGGGGGCGACGGCGGCGAGCGCGCCGAGCCCGACTTCTCGGTGAGTTGCGGTGTAGTGTCGACAGGTGGCGTTGTACTGCAGCCAGTGGGAGGAGATGTGGCACGAGCTCGACGCGGGGGACAAGCCGGGGGGCGACGGCGGCGAGCGCGCCGAGCCCGACTTCTCGGTGAGTTGCGGTGTAGTGTCGACAGGTGGCGTTGTACTGCAGCCAGTGGGAGGAGATGTGGCACGAGCTCGACGCGGGGGACAAGCCGGGGGGCGACGGCGGCGAGCGCGCCGAGCCCGACTTCTCGGTGAGTTGCGGTGTAGTGTCGACAGGTGGCGTTGTACTGCAGCCAGTGGGAGGAGATGTGGCACGAGCTCGACGCGGGGGACAAGCCGGGGGGCGACGGCGGCGAGCGCGCCGAGCCCGACTTCTCGGTGAGTTGCGGTGTAGTGTCGACAGGTGGCGTTGTACTGCAGCCAGTGGGAGGAGATGTGGCACGAGCTCGACGCGGGGGACAAGCCCGGGGGCGACGGCGGCGAGCGCGCCGAGCCCGACTTCTCGGTGAGTTGCGGTGTAGTGTCGACAGGTGGCGTTGTACTGCAGCCAGTGGGAGGAGATGTGGCACGAGCTCGACGCGGGGGACAAGCCGGGGGGCGACGGCGGCGAGCGCGCCGAGCCCGACTTCTCGGTGAGTTGCGGTGTAGTGTCGACAGGTGGCGTTGTACTGCAGCCAGTGGGAGGAGATGTGGCACGAGCTCGACGCGGGGGACAAGCCGGGGGGCGACGGCGGCGAGCGCGCCGAGCCCGACTTCTCGGTGAGTTGCGGTGTAGTGTCGACAGGTGGCGTTGTACTGCAGCCAGTGGGAGGAGATGTGGCACGAGCTCGACGCGGGGGACAAGCCGGGGGGCGACGGCGGCGAGCGCGCCGAGCCCGACTTCTCGGTGAGTTGCGGTGTAGTGTCGACAGGTGGCGTTGTACTGCAGCCAGTGGGAGGAGATGTGGCACGAGCTCGACGCGGGGGACAAGCCGGGGGGCGACGGCGGCGAGCGCGCCGAGCCCGACTTCTCGGTGAGTTGCGGTGTAGTGTCGACAGGTGGCGTTGTACTGCAGCCAGTGGGAGGAGATGTGGCACGAGCTCGACGCGGGGGACAAGCCGGGGGGCGACGGCGGCGAGCGCGCCGAGCCCGACTTCTCGGTGAGTTGCGGTGTAGTGTCGACAGGTGGCGTTGTACTGCAGCCAGTGGGAGGAGATGTGGCACGAGCTCGACGCGGGGGACAAGCCGGGGGGCGACGGCGGCGAGCGCGCCGAGCCCGACTTCTCGGTGAGTTGCGGTGTAGTGTCGACAGGTGGCGTTGTACTGCAGCCAGTGGGAGGAGATGTGGCACGAGCTCGACGCGGGGGACAAGCCGGGGGGCGACGGCGGCGAGCGCGCCGAGCCCGACTTCTCGGTGAGTTGCGGTGTAGTGTCGACAGGTGGCGTTGTACTGCAGCCAGTGGGAGGAGATGTGGCACGAGCTCGACGCGGGGGACAAGCCGGGGGGCGACGGCGGCGAGCGCGCCGAGCCCGACTTCTCGGTGAGTTGCGGTGTAGTGTCGACAGGTGGCGTTGTACTGCAGCCAGTGGGAGGAGATGTGGCACGAGCTCGACGCGGGGGACAAGCCGGGGGGCGACGGCGGCGAGCGCGCCGAGCCCGACTTCTCGGTGAGTTGCGGTGTAGTGTCGACAGGTGGCGTTGTACTGCAGCCAGTGGGAGGAGATGTGGCACGAGCTCGACGCGGGGGACAAGCCGGGGGGCGACGGCGGCGAGCGCGCCGAGCCCGACTTCTCGGTGAGTTGCGGTGTAGTGTCGACAGGTGGCGTTGTACTGCAGCCAGTGGGAGGAGATGTGGCACGAGCTCGACGCGGGGGACAAGCCGGGGGGCGACGGCGGCGAGCGCGCCGAGCCCGACTTCTCGGTGAGTTGCGGTGTAGTGTCGACAGGTGGCGTTGTACTGCAGCCAGTGGGAGGAGATGTGGCACGAGCTCGACGCGGGGGACAAGCCGGGGGGCGACGGCGGCGAGCGCGCCGAGCCCGACTTCTCGGTGAGTTGCGGTGTAGTGTCGACAGGTGGCGTTGTACTGCAGCCAGTGGGAGGAGATGTGGCACGAGCTCGACGCGGGGGACAAGCCGGGGGGCGACGGCGGCGAGCGCGCCGAGCCCGACTTCTCGGTGAGTTGCGGTGTAGTGTCGACAGGTGGCGTTGTACTGCAGCCAGTGGGAGGAGATGTGGCACGAGCTCGACGCGGGGGACAAGCCGGGGGGCGACGGCGGCGAGCGCGCCGAGCCCGACTTCTCGGTGAGTTGCGGTGTAGTGTCGACAGGTGGCGTTGTACTGCAGCCAGTGGGAGGAGATGTGGCACGAGCTCGACGCGGGGGACAAGCCGGGGGGCGACGGCGGCGAGCGCGCCGAGCCCGACTTCTCGGTGAGTTGCGGTGTAGTGTCGACAGGTGGCGTTGTACTGCAGCCAGTGGGAGGAGATGTGGCACGAGCTCGACGCGGGGGACAAGCCGGGGGGCGACGGCGGCGAGCGCGCCGAGCCCGACTTCTCGGTGAGTTGCGGTGTAGTGTCGACAGGTGGCGTTGTACTGCAGCCAGTGGGAGGAGATGTGGCACGAGCTCGACGCGGGGGACAAGCCGGGGGGCGACGGCGGCGAGCGCGCCGAGCCCGACTTCTCGGTGAGTTGCGGTGTAGTGTCGACAGGTGGCGTTGTACTGCAGCCAGTGGGAGGAGATGTGGCACGAGCTCGACGCGGGGGACAAGCCGGGGGGCGACGGCGGCGAGCGCGCCGAGCCCGACTTCTCGGTGAGTTGCGGTGTAGTGTCGACAGGTGGCGTTGTACTGCAGCCAGTGGGAGGAGATGTGGCACGAGCTCGACGCGGGGGACAAGCCGGGGGGCGACGGCGGCGAGCGCGCCGAGCCCGACTTCTCGGTGAGTTGCGGTGTAGTGTCGACAGGTGGCGTTGTACTGCAGCCAGTGGGAGGAGATGTGGCACGAGCTCGACGCGGGGGACAAGCCGGGGGGCGACGGCGGCGAGCGCGCCGAGCCCGACTTCTCGGTGAGTTGCGGTGTAGTGTCGACAGGTGGCGCTGTACTGCAGCTCTTGTGAAAAACTTTAGAAATGCCCTATATACATATAGGGTCCTTTTAAAATATCTGAAAAACAAAATTAACCACGGCTCCTACTCATAAAACTAAACAATTTTTCCCAAGGAACTTATACCCAACTCGCAAAAAAAAAAAATTGGACTTCCCATAGAAAATTTGCGGTTCCGTTGATCAATTAGTATGACTTCAAAAATTTTTTTGCGAATTGAGAATAGGTTCCTTAGGGAAAGTTTAAGTTTCATGAGTAGAAGTCGTGGTTTAAATTTTTTTAGGTATTTCATAAGGACCCTACATACGACCTCCACCTAACAACAGTCTGACCACGGCTAGGCATACCGCCTTGCCCCAATTTAGCTCTGAACTATACGATTATTGTATCTGTCAGACCTGCGGATCGGTCTCATAAGTCACCAGAAGCTTTGCGCCAAGACATTGCAGTAAATCTTCTGCAATAGATGCAGAGGCCATCGATTGATCTGTACTTTCTTGATCGATTTGTCGATGTTAGGAACTGTATTTCCTTGCAGTTCTTCGACTACGTGGGCATCGAGGACCCGCGCATCACGGAGTTCTGCGCGGCCACGTGCGAGCCCTCGCCGCACGCCATCCTGCGCACCTGCCTGCTGCGCAACTTCGGCGCCGGCGACCGCCACATACACACCGAGGTGCCCCCCCCCCCCCCCCCCCACACACACACACACTGCGAGCCCTCGCCGCACGCCATCCTGCGCACCTGCCTGCTGCTTCGGCGGCTAAATATATTGTCTTAATTATTTTCCAGTAGCTACTTCATTACTGCTGTCCCCGTCCGAATAGGAGCTACTCCTGGATTTTGGTCGAGTTTTTGGATGTTCAGACTGCTGCTTTGATCCACTAGGGCCAGCAATATCCAACGCCACCTGTGGAGGTGGTTTAATGTTTTTCATAGCCACTTTCGTACTTCTCTTATTTAACTTAACCGGAACTATATTCCTCTTAACCTTATCTGTAACTACTGCTTTTTCATAACGAGGTAAATCTTTAGCTTTCCTAGTCCTTGTGTTTTTCATAAAAACCTGATCTCCTATTTCTATCTCAGGCACCTCTTCTCCTCCTTTCTTTTCCCTAACTCTTCCTTGTCGTTCTTTAGTTTATCGCTAACATACTCATATAGTGTTTTCAGACGTTTTCTATGATCCTGTAATAATTTTTGCAGAAGATTCCTTTCCCTGTCTATATCGAATACGTTCCCTGACTCTGTATGTCCGAAAGCTATTTCAAACGGAGTAAAACCAGTAGCACTATGAATAGTGTTATTATAAGCCATTATAGCGTAAGTCATCACAGATGATGCATCTAAATCACTTTTTCAACACACTTGCTCATAAAGTGGCTCTATGGTCACCGCAATTAGGCACAGAATGACACCCATAATCAAACTGTGACTTTTTCATTGCTATAAGTCACTAGTGAGTTATAGATTTTTTTTAAATTTTATTGGTTGAGTTGCTTTGTTCTTAAAAAAGTTTTTATTAAAAAAAAAAGATCGTGTTCAATAGAACAAATAAATTAATGTTCCTATTGCTTGCTCATTTCATGCAACTTCTTATTTAAATAGATAATTTTAACTCGTACGTGTTTAATAAATAAAACTTTCACTCAAATATAACTTTTGTTTTCTCTGTAATAAAAGAAAACTTTAAATTCCCCATTTTGTACGTGACAGAATAGGCGCAAATCCTATGCGCCGAAAATAAAAAAAAAAACCTCATCCCTTTAGGCCTGCTGTGGCCGATCGCAATGCGCGCGCATAGGAAAACTGATTAATTTTTCCCGCCATAGCGAAACATTTTTCACAACTCGTTTTCACTGTTGAAATAAAATGAGTTTTTATTGTTATTTTATTCACAAGTGTGTTGAAAAACGTCGTATGATACTCGTGTGTATTGATGATTACCGTCCTTGGCTCTCTTAAGACCCTCGCCTACGGCTCGGGTCTCAATGGCGCCTCGACGGTAATGACCAATGTTACACACTAGTACCATAATGTACTATTATCATATTTAGCTAGTCGGTAGATCCCAATGATGGTCGAGTGGAAACGCTCTACGATAGCCATGGAACTGGGGTTATTTGGTGTACCAATATGAAAGTCTATTTTGTACAGATTTAATAATTCTTTTATAAGTTCATTATTAAATTCTGCGCCTGAGTCGCTATTAATTTTTTTAGGTATACCGTATATGCTGAAATATTTAATTAATGCCCTGACTATTTCTGGTGTGCTTCGATTCGGTATAAGAATGGCTTGGGCTAGCTTACTGAAAGCGTCTACAATCGTCAAATAGTACTTGCTTTCTATGAATAAAAGATCCATAAAAGCTTCTTGAAAAGGTAACTCCTGAGTCTGTGTTAACTGAATGGGGGGTTTTATAGGCTTTCGTTCATATTTCATTTTTCTTAATTTAATTATTGCTGAAACAGTCTCTTTCATATTGCTCCACCAATAACTACGTCTTAATTTAGTCAAAGTTTCCCTAATATTTCTATGACAGGTTTTACCTTCGTGGTCTTCGTGGTACTTAAGTACCATGTCTCTTTGATCTTTCTCATCTGTTAAATTAACTACTCTCTCGCACGCACACACATACACACACGCACGCACACGCACACGCACACGCACGCACGCACGCACGCACACGCACACGCACACGCACACGCACACGCGCGCACGCACGCACGCACGCACACGCACACGCACACGCACACGCGCGCACGCACGCACGCACGCACACGCACACGCACACGCGCGCACGCACGCACGCACGCACGCACGCACACGCACACGCACACGCGCGCACGCACGCACGCACGCACGCACGCACGCACACGCACACGCACACGCGCGCACGCACGCACGCACGCACACGCACACGCACACGCACACGCACACGCGCGCACGCACGCACGCACGCACGCACACGCACACGCACACGCACACGCACACGCGCGCACGCACGCAGACACGCACACGCGCACTCAACGACACACGCAGGATACCACGCCACATACACACGGTGGTAACTCCACTCCACACGCGCGGTAACACTACACCTCTATAATAAGGTATAATTGAATCGACCGCCACATACATACACGCATAATTTGAAAGTTGACCAAGCGATGGGTGTTCACCGTTCACTGTTCACTTACAGATGAAGAAGCTGGAGTACCAGAAGATCGAGCTGACGATGAAGGTGGGCAAGCATAGTGCCACCGTGGTCTGCAAGAATAAGAAGACGGCCAAGCAGCGTGCCTCGCAGGCCATACTGCAGGTAACATCCCCCACCCACCGGTCCAAGAATTTTCACACCGACCGGTCCTGCGCTGCCCGCATCCAGCGGCTTCCCGCAACCTTCGCCAGGTTATCGGTCCACCGAGTGGGAGGCCTGCCTACACTGCGTCTTACAGTGCGCGGTCGCCACTCGAAAACTTTTTATGAGAAACTATTAACGAACAACTACGTCGAATGGCCACGGTTTCGCAGCTCTACGACTGATAGACAATTTTTACAGTGCAGCGTTAAAATGGTTTTTTTTACCTGAACACAAGTTTTTAGGCTCTGGTGTAAAGTTAGCATTTTGTGGGTAATAGCGTTTTTTTGCGTCGAATTATACAATAATGAAATGTGTCCCTCCTCAGGCATTACACCCACACGTGCGCTCGTGGGGCTCTCTCCTCCGCCTCTACGGTTCACGCTCCGTCAAGAGCTGCAAAGAGAAGAAGTTAGAAGAACAGCAGATCACCCTCCTCCAAGACGCGGCCAAGCAAAACGAGCCCAACTACGCCGTCTTGGAGAAACTCCGCAACGAGATGAGGAAGCTGCGCGATAGGGACGAGGCCGTGGTCCCGATAGGCACGCTACTGGTGAGTGAGGACCTGCCGACGCATTCTGGTTCCAACCTGAACAACGTGGACTTGTGATCAGAGTGGCTGGTGCTGGAAGAAATCTCCGAGACGCAGTGAACGGTGCTACAGCGGAACCTGACGACTTACTGGCGATCGAAGTTAACTTGACCGTGTATTTTAATGGATTCAGTAGGGTAGTTCATTTCAAATAACTATTTTATTGGAACAGTAGAAATAATTCATCATCAGCCGAAAGACGTCCAGTGCTGGATAAAAGCCTCCCCCAATACTTATTAGCTTGAAATTTCATTACGTGTGCAATTTTTTTTTATCAAAAATTTTTGTCATAAGTATAGAAACAACTGTACGAAGTTACGGCGTCATATTACTCTATTTCAATCATTTTTTAACAAGTAACTCAGATGACAAATAGCAGTCAAAATCCCTATTGGATTTAAAAATCATGTGTAAACCCTAGTCATTGTTGTTTACCCAACAGCTGTCCAAAAACGTAATTGATGAAAATCATTGTTAAATCTTGACTTTCTGTAGTTCTATGGATGTAAAAATCAATCAAATTCAAAAACAAAATATTTTTGTTTGATACTCTACATATTATTTACAATGAATTACAATTTTAACTTCTACACAATTCTACGCTGTCCTATAGTGGCTTGTTGATGCTCTAGTTATATATAAGCTCTAAATGTTGTGATAAATAACTGGCTATTTCTAGATCGTAAGACTTAAGTTTAATGTAATTACTCAGAGTATTTTAAACTGTCATGAATTATAAATATGGTGTCAGTACAGATCTTACATTTAAAAAGTATCGTAATGTATTTTTTTCGCAGTGTTGAACATATTATTTATAAATTTAAGCAATAAATAAGTATGTAAATTTTCGCAACATATAATTTTATTTATTTTTTCATTTTATTAAGTACGTGTTTTTTCAACCTCTATTATGTTTGGGTTTTTTTAATGAAGTTTGCTTTGCACTGCTTTTCAGTGTACCGGTTAGTGCTCTTACTGGCCTCGAGTGTCCTAGATTCGATTCCTACGTATGGAAAACGTGATAAATAGCTGTTTACTCTGAAACTGGGTGTTCAATATTTACATTGTCTATCGTGCGCTGCTAAAATAGCTGTGTGATTTATCCATGATATTTTTTGACGCATTTTCAAAGATAGCCAACAGGACGGCACCAGGGAGTAATATCGTAAGTTTTGGACGACATTTGAACTGATGATCTAGCCAGGCTTGCAGGGAGGCAGTGGATACACGTGGTACAGCCACAAAGATATCTGAACCTCTCCGTTATACACTATGTATCACGAATAGCTTTAGTTGGGGTTCAGATATCTCTGTGGGCCAGTGTACAAAGCTAAGTGAACATCGGTGGGTGGTGTGGCCTGGCCTAGAAGAAATGTTTATGAATAGGGGAAATGTCGAACTATGTGTAATTGTATGCGAGTGTCCTGTTTTAAAGTAAAAAACCTTGATTGTTCTAACCTAATTCTTCGTCTGGTGCTATGAAATAATGATGTAATATATTATTATTATTATTAAGCTATATGTTATGTATGACAATCTTAAAACGCAACACAACATCATCTAACATTAATCTTAGAGGGCACCACCGCAGCATAAAAGTAAAAAAAAAACAAACAAAAAGAAAAACAGAAACAACAAACAGGATTGACGCGGTGTGGAATAAATGCTTAACCCCTGCGCTTGTGATCCACATACAGAATACTGATGCATGTTACTTATTATTTGTATATATTTTTATAGACGTCAACTTTGGCGCCTCCAGCGGGAGGAATCGGCATAATGGGGAAGAAAACTGACAAAGCTCGCCGATAGAGGCGCTGATATCGCTTACTCATACTAACTGTCAAAACGTATCGAAAAAATTGTTTACGTGAACTAAACATAAGATTATTAAAAAAGTGCCGCATTGTGTGGCGATTGGTTACAATAATAATGGAAATCATAAATTTCCTAAAGATTCTCGGATGAAGAAGACGTGGGAAAAGTTACGTTTTCAATAATGTACTTTTCAACTTCGCCTTTAATTAAGGAACAGTCCAAGTCGCATACATTTTCCATTTACCAATTTTACAGAAAAAGAACTAATTTATAACACGTCGATAATAAAAAACGCGGAACTAATTGAAAGTTGTTATGAGTCAAGCGTCCGTAGCGCCATCTGCAAATAGCTTTGCGTTTTCTTCCCCATTCAATAAAGATTGACCACAAAATAAAAAACGTTATAGTAAAAAAATCTTTATTTTAAGAAATACTGTTCGTACAAATCACTACTTAATATTATAGCAGTTAGTTGCGCTATGGCTTTTTAAACGCTTTTAAACGACATTTTGAACACATTCACGATTTTCTAATAAATAAGTAGGTACTTCCATTTAATACTATTCTTAATTCTTAACCTAGAGAGAGTATTTTAGATATTATTATATAATATAGTAATCTAATAAATACTAGTTTTTACATTAAAAATAACGCGCAACAATAACGCACATTTGTACTAAGTATTTGAATCATCACAAGTATTGGTAACTTTACGTTATTTTAGATAATTTCTGACATAAAATTTACTGTAGAGTGCTCGTCACAAAAGCTGTTTCTGGTACACATTACCATTAACCTACATTAGTACTGTATACATGGCCACTCCCTGCCCCTCTAAGCAACGTGCAAAAATTACCTAAAATCTCCGCTCCACTTCATTTCGAGCAATATGATTGGTCAATTCTGCACGTCTCCGCTCCGCTCCGCTCCAGTGGGTTCTCCGTTTCTTGTTTGTAAAAGTTAACAAAAATTAGTAATATCTCTGTCGATTAGCCTTCCACTTTTTAGCTGTGTATGTGTATAACCAGTTCACAAACATAATGATCTCACAAACTATCCGAGAACGATTGCTGTGTTATTTATTTTTATTTGATAGATGGCAAACGAGCAGCAATTTATTTGTTTTGCAGAAATGAGAGAAGTTTTGTATGTCTTCATTTGTGGCATTATGTATGCGAGTGTTTCAAAGTGAACAAAATATTCCTGCAATGTTTGTTTCGATATCTTGTCAGCGCTGTTTGTCTACACGCCGCGTCGTGGTCTCCAGGCGTGACCAGGTCAGGCCCACCGCTGCCACGTCGGCTGCGGCTGCGAGTCGCTCGCCTGCAGGACGTTGGACACGCCGCCGTGGCCGCCCAGCGAGTACGGCGCCTGGAACAATATCAAAATCATTTATTTTTATTTAAGTTGATGTTATCAGAGACAATGATGCTGTACACATTCTTTTAAATCTTATTTATTTTTCTTCCTGGTACATAAGCTTCTACTACTCCGAACTTGTTCACTTAACGTTTCGGGGGAAGTGTTAGCATTATAAAAGAGTAATACAGTGAGTAAAGGAGTTGAAGGTTAG
Source organism: Coleophora deauratella (assembly GCA_958295455.1). Lineage (NCBI taxonomy): Eukaryota > Metazoa > Arthropoda > Insecta > Lepidoptera > Coleophoridae > Coleophora > Coleophora deauratella. The sequence goes on along the minus strand of OY282409.1, from coordinate 886,992 downwards.
CTAATGAACTGCTGCCTAAGCCAGAACCGCAGCCGAAATGAAGGCGCCGAGCCAGCGCTGCTTGATGAAGTCTAGGTACTAGCTACTGAACAGTGGCTGCACTGCGCACTGCGCGGTGACTTACCGAGTCAGAGCTGCTTGATGAAGTCTACTAGCTACTGAACAGTAGGTGCACTGTGCAGTGACTTACCGAGGTGGCGCCGAGCCAGCGCTGCTTGATGAAGTCAGCGACGCGCTCGCCGATCATGATGGTGGGCGCGTTCGTGTTGCCCGACGTCACCGCCGGCATCACGCTGGCGTCCGCCACTCGCAGCCGGTCCAAGCCTTGCACCTGGAGCACAGCATATACATTAGTAATGTAATGTCAAAGTATGGACACTCCCTGCCGCGCTCTAAAGTCGACCACACTGCCCTCCCTCTCCCTTCAGGAAAGATGGAGTTGTACCTGGAGTAAGAGAGGAAGATATATTAAATTCTTCAGCACGTTTAGCTAGAGGTGGAATGAAAGTCTTTTTTAGCGTTCAGCTATTGAAAAATACACGTTGTTTCTTTCATTAGCTCGCTCGGCATACGAGTAAGAACGGAATGAATGTTCGACCGTGAGTTTCCCTAGCTGTGAAAGTCAGGCAATTTCAAGATGTGTAATCTAATCTTGCAATCATACCGTGTAATCCGTGTATTGGTTCTTTTCTACATCCTCATCTACATTATCATCAAACCATACTAAATAATGTAGCACCCGTGGCTGATCTTGTCACACCTAAACCCGCCTATCATCATCAGCCCCACCTGCAGCAAGTTGTCCACGACGGCAGCGGGGTCCCCCCGCGGCCCCATCTTGCAGGAGCCGGCCTGGTGGTTCTCCGGCGCCGTCTGCATGCGCACCGCGCACTCCCAGTACGCGTCGCACCCGAACTTGATCTTGTCGCACCCCTTCACGGGAGTCGTGTCGAGTGTCACCCCGAACCGCTTGAGAGCTTTCGTCTCGGACAGTTTGATGGCGAACTTGATGCCCTCGATCAGGGTTTTCACGTCATCTGGGTGGGTGAGGTAGCTGGAATAAAATGATGTTTCATTAGCGTTATCGATCGCCAATAGATTCTTCAGTTTGGTAGAACTGGTCTCTTCTGATAAGTGTCATGAACTCCAATGTATGTATGTGTGCGTCAGTTTTTCGCCTTCCTAACAAGTCGATCAGCTAATCGGCTGACTTGACTACCTTTACGTCAATATATTTATTTGCGAATAGACTGTATGTTTTTGCGAAAAGTTGTTCAGTTTCTTGAGTTGAGACTCTAGTTTAAATAATGTCAGAAAAAGTACAATATAAAATTGACTTACTTGGCATGGATTTTCGGGTACTCAAATGGATCAGCGGACCTGATCTCCAGCCTTCCCCTGCTCTTCGGGTGCAAGACAGTCGGTATGATTTGAATACTCCTGGAGCCGTTGTCCAACCGCTCTCCCACCATGCCAGTCTTGGCGCAGTCGGCCAGGAAGCCGCCGAAGAACAGCTGGATGTCAGGGTTGTCTTCAGCTGCGTTCGAGTACTTCGTGTGAATGAAGGCTGTCACTTCTGATATGCCTGGAAAACGAAAGTAACATATTTGAGTTTTTGTAATACCAAGTTCGGAATTTAAAAAAATGGAATAGAAGTATTAGTGTACGCTTCTCGAATGTATTTTTTTGTCTACCTAATGCGAAGTTACCACTTGCGCGCCTTCTATTAACCCTACCCAAAATGAGTAATTATGTTCCCCCAAGAACCTACAATCAAGAGTATCAACTACCTACTTATTGTCCTACGGGTTGTCTGGAAGAAATCGCTTTCAGCGATAAGACCACCCAGGTTGCACCACCACATATCTTTTTTATTTTTATTAATGTAATTGTATTTTTTGTGCAATAAAGAGTATTTATCTTTATCTACTTATAGGTATTCTGATTTGCGGTTCCGTTGATATCTTTTCGATTTATTTCATAACTATGTAAGGAGTTAAATTGCTGTAAGAAATTACTCAGAACTAACCCGTGCCCGACATGAGTCCGTCCCGGAACAGCAGGTACTCCATCGCCGTAGCCCAGTTCAGCGGTGTCGTGTTGTTGTCATTCACCTGGAATTTATAACATTTCATCATCAGTAAAAAGACGTCAACTGCTGGAGAAAGGCTTTCCCCAGTGATTTCCACGACGACAGATCTTGCGTTTCACGCATCGTCGTCTTGTGATAATGTGCTTGTATTGCGTAAACGGAGCATCTTTTAAAATAATAATTCTTCAAAGGTCCTTTACCTCTACAAAAAAAAGTTTCAAACTGTTACTAAGCCATATGGTTCTCACTGCTGCAACGGGGCGCGGGTCTCTTCTCATAACTCGAGAAAATTACGCCAAATATGGCGACCAAGTCCAGATTACTCTTGACAAGACCGGACCGGTTTAAACCGTAATTATACGTAACAGGTCTTGGACTAAACTTCACCTGGAAGTTGAGGAAGTGCGCGACATGGTTGTGTAGGTTCTTCCCGACAGCTGGCAGTCGGTGCACCAGCTTGACCCCGGCTCGTGACAGCACCTCGGGGTCGCCCACGCCGCTCAGCTGCAGCAGTTGAGGGGAGGCCACGGCTCCAGCGCTGGAAATTGAATATGGGACGTGGAACTCAAAGGGGTAGATGAGTATGGGAAAGTTGTGCCATAAGAAAAAGGAATGCTGAGCCAGCTAAAACTATATTCTTTAATAACGACAGTCGCATTTCAAATAGCAAATCTATCAAACTGTGTAAACTACAGAATCAACCAAAGATATCACCCGTATATATACTCGTATTGTAGGTACACCCGAAAAACGTTACCTATCTTTCTAAGGCATTCACTTAAAAAAAGACAAGTCTAACCAACCACTCAATTCTGATAGCTAAAATCAAACCTCAAATTCACAATAGCACGCACCTCAAAATAATCTCATTGTTAGCAAAGATAGTTTCCGTTCCTCCAAAGCTATTCCTCACTTCGACGGCATAAGCCTGTCTGGTAGTCTGGTTGATCAACACTTTAATGACGGTGGCATTCAGCATCACGTGCAGGTTAGGGCGGTGCTTCGCCGGCCGCAGGAAGGCGCGGGCGACGCTCAGGCGGGATCCGTTTCGGTTGGTCGTTTGGGCTATAGAGAAGCCGGTGTGTTGCTCGCCGTTTAGATCTCTCGCTTGATAGCCTGGGAATTACAACTTTTAGTTAATATTTTCTTTTTTTTTTATGTGATAGGTGGCAAACGAACAGACGGATCACCTGATGGTAAGCGATTACCGCCGCCCATAGACACCCGCAACACCAGAGGAGTCACAAGTGCATTGCCGACCTTTGAAATGGGATGGGGGATAGGGGAAATAAGGGGGGGGGAGAGGTTGGGCCTCCGGTACCCTCACTCATTCGGCGAAACACAACGCAAGCGTTGCTTCACGCCGGTTCCTTAATACCGCTTCCGTGGTGAAATAGTGTATCTGAAGTAGGACACATCAGGGCGTCGTGAGTTCCATTCTTGGTGGTTTCCAACTTTGTAAGATTTGTTTGATTGATGGTAAAGCAAACCATCGGTCTACTGTTGACTTCCGATTTATTATTTCAAGCATTATTTCAAGAAGTTACTACACGATAAGGGTGTTCTGTTATTATCTCCGTACCTAATTCTTCGCCAGCCTTCACGATGCTGTAACTGAGAGGCGGGTGGTAGGGGAACTGGGCCACCGTCAGAGGACCTCCCGTGGCGTGGTAGCCCTGATCCATCTCTTCTACCTGAAAGTAAATTTAAATTTGATATTTTTTTTGAGAATTCATTGTGCGTTTTTGAGAAAAGTGGTTCAGTATAAATGAGTAGAAGTACCCTGTGTAAGCCCATTGCCAAACATTAGCTCTCCCTTAGCTTAGATTTTCAACCTAAGGATCTAAGTTACACAGGGTGTTAAAAAAATGCGTTTTAAGGGGTTACTCAGAATCAAGTATAGAATGCATCAGGAAAAATATTGAAAAAACCGATCTAAAATTACTTTTTCAGTTTCCCATACTAAACTGAATAGTGAATCAAGTATTTCTAGTTGAATTGAATTGGTGTGTGTTCGCTGACCTGCTTGTTGTCTTCCGACTTGAGGAAGTAGGGCAGCACGTCGTCGTACGCCCAGCCCTCGTTGCCGGCGGCCGCCCAGCTGTCGTAGTCCCTGCGCGAGCCCCGCATGTACATCATGCCGTTCATCACAGACGTTCCTCCGAGGACCTGGAGGTGGAGATTGTGGACAGAGGAACATGAGTCTCATAAAACTTCATCACGCTCTAGGAGGAGATAATGCCTCATCTTTCATTATGCGTACTGCAAAGGAGTGGAGTTCTTTGCCGGCGTCGGTGTTTCCCGAGTCTTATAACCTGGGGGTCTTCAAGGCGAGAGTGAATAGGTTTTATTTGGGGTTGCGTGTTCCACCATCGACTCCATCGTCACTTACCATCAGGTGAGATTGCAGTATTTGGAGTCAAACGCTACCACATCTTGAATTTAAAAAAAAGACACAGTAATTAATATCTGTAAACAAATGTACTTATCGCCAATACTGAGATAACACCTTAGGTACCTACCTTAAGGTTCACAGGAAGAGATTCCTTCTAAGGATAAGTTAGCCATGTTTTGTATTTTTATTGGTGAGGGTCTTATTCCTCTTCTAATCTTTATGGAACTTGGTGCGAAGAAATTTCGAAAGCGAGTTCTAGGTATTTTTATATGGAGCGCTTATGCATCATCTGTTGACTCTTGTAGAGGAACTCTTTATGTGGCGGACTAAGTTGTACGTGACCACATTAACCTATTGGCCGCTTCGATACTATTTGAAAAATTGTGCCTCTACCGTCAAAGTCGGCTCCAGCCGACACAAATGTATGAAAATCTCAAATCCTGGCGCCTGTGGCACGGAAACTGGTTGTCGGCCCTAGCCGACTGTGGCGCTCAAACGGTTAAAAAAGGGTCTGTCTGACAATGGGGAAGAAAACTGACAAAGCTCGCCGATAGAGGCGCTGATATCGCTTGACTCATACTAACTGTCAAAACGTATAGAAAAAATTGTTTACGTAAACTGAACATAAGATTATTAAAAAAATGCCGCGTTTTGTGGCGATTGGTTGCAATAATAATGAAAATCATTAATTTCCTAAAGATTCTCAGATGAAGAAGACGTGGGAAAAGTTACGTTTTCAATTATGTACTTTTCAACTTCGCCTTTAATTGAGGAACAGTCCAACCCAAGTAGCACAAGTAGCATTACAAAAGATCACGTTTGGTATAACTCGGAACTTAAGGAATTAATAAACACTTAATATGGTTCAACCGAGAACTTAGAGCTGCGCATTACGCTTTGGTCTGTATAATAGCATCATAAAAGTAGCAACGGACACTACTGTTACGGGATCAGAGTTAAAGCAGATGTCCAAAATGCTTTCTTACAGCCTTTATCGCATTGGTTGCATAAGAGAATTTTAGTGATAGTAGAATATGATAATTGCTGTATAAAGACGTAGAATTATACCACTATAATGCTAGCATTTTAAAAGAGTCACTGTGAACTACCGTACAGCCAATAGTCTTAGAGTGGTGTACATTTAGAGTGATTTCACGCAAAAAGTTCCACATTGGTTCACCTCGACTCTGTTATTAGCCTCTTTTGCAAATAAAGGTGTTTAATTAACACACGTGAACACTAAACGTATTTGGAGATCCTCGTCTAACTCAGAAATACAGCATTTGGCTGTGAAATGGTTCACTTGAACTCTTATTTACTGCAATAAGCATAATAGAGGAACTGGAGTGTACTCTTGTATAGCAATGGTAATTTATTCAGGATAAAAAGAGTTCACATAGGTTTCTTGCGCGCCTGCGCCATTTTGTTATAACCTAAACAGTATATCATATAACAATATTATGTTGTTATTTATGTTTTACTAATAAATTCTGCTTTTAATTACACCTTAAACATACACTTATTATAATATAATATAAAACTTTGCATAATTTTATGTAAATCAGACAAAAATATTTTAACGTATTAGTTTTTTCACAATATTTCTAATTAAAAACGAGATATTTTCGAGGCGCGTAAATTTTTTGCTTTATAACCATATAAACATTCACAGTGAACTTGCAATCCCAAGTGTTTTCACATGCTAATAACATAATAAAAGTGTATTTATACCTAAGTTACCAAAAATTCTCAATTATAACATTCACTTCACCATTAATCACACTCTGGGAAACAATCGGCACCGCTATAATGCTATTTAAAGCAGCTCTGGCAAATAAAATAAAGTTTTCTAGTGATCGAAGAATATTATAGAACCTAAAGCGTTATTTAAGACTAGCAGTCACCCAATCCTAGCGCTTAGTCTGTATAACAGGACAATCGTATTCCGTTAAGCAGCTGATAAACAGCCTTGTGAACCATAATAATTCCAATATAGTGCTACTATAATGCTTTTAAGTAGAAATGTGAACCAAATTAGAACCATAGGCTGAATAATTTGTGCCCAAATAAGAGTTATATCGGTGTTTACAGCGCTGTAAACACCATTATAACACTGTCTTATACAGCTCTTAGTTTCCGTGTACACCAAATGTGGTCTCTTATAATGCTACTTGTGCTACTTGGGAAGTCCCATACATTTTCCATTTAACAATTTAACAGAAAAAAAAACTAATTTATAACACCTCCATAATGAAAAACACGGAACAAATTGAAAGTTGTTATGAGTCAAGCGTCCGTAGCGCCATCTGCAAATAGCTTTGCGTTTTCTTCACCATTATATTGAACGGTTATAGCAGATCATTCGTACCTTTCCTCTCGGCCAGTAGCATTTGCGATCAGTCTCTCCCAGACAGGCTGCTGGCTCAGGCTCCGTCTGGTAGCCCCAGTCGATGCTGGACCCGATGAAATTCAGGAACATGGAAGGCACTTGTGTCCCCGTCGGCTCGTCAAATCCTGTTGTGAGAAAAATACATTTCAGGAAAATCATTCGGCATCCCTACTGTATCGATATATTTGAAAACAGAGCTATCGCTCATTCTGTACTGTATAGTAACTGCATCGCGATGGTAGCAATACAGAAACGTGGCTTTGTAGGTGAAGGTACACGGCCACGACAGCATCGCGACTTTATCGCGGCCATTTGCGACTGTATCGCTACAGCATCGCCGCAAAATTTTGCCGTGGACGATGCCCCTTAGATCCATGACCATGATGACAAATGGAAGTGATACATGCTTACTTAGAACCTCATGAGGAGTCTCAAGGTCATCTAGTTGGAGATGAAAAATTTGGCGGCAAAATAAAAATGCAACATACAAACTGTGTGTATGTCTTACCAGCTTCCAGTAGGAGCACCCTCCACTCGGGGACCTCAGACAGCCGCGCGGCCACCACGGAGCCGGCGGACCCGCCTCCAACCACGATGAAGTCATACACTGAGTCCATGTGTCGCCGGAACTGGGGAGAGACCACCATTACAACTTGTCTTAAATCTTGTTGGATGTGGTAGGATCCAAGAGAGATTATAGGCAATAGAGTGGCAGGCAAAGGAAAAAGAAATCTTGAGTTTCAGTCCAATGAGATCTCAATTTGTTTAATTAGCTTTCGTACAGTTTTTGAGTATAGGAAGTTAAGCGACGAAAACTATGGAATTACCGTTTCAGTTTTGAAAGTTTAACTGAATAATTTTATCTAATAAATTAATTTTCCCTCCTTCAAATTATGTTTTTTTTAATGACAAAATGTTGAACAAAATATACAGCGTGTAAGGGACAGGTTTCCGAAAACTTTAAGGGCTTGCTCAGTAGACGAAACTTAACAACGTTCCACAAGAATTTTTTTCAGGAAACGAAATAGAAATCGGCTTCTCCATACAAACTGTCCAATCAAGTTTATAATTTTGTATGGAGAAGCCGATTTTTTTTCGTTTCCTGAAAAAAATTCTTGTGGAAAGTTGTTCAGTTTTATCTACTGAGCATTGAGCAAGCCCTAAAAGTTTTCGGAAACCTGTCCCTGACACCCTGTATATACCTCTCATATACAGTATTAAGAGTGATAAGAATAATTTGAATTTTGAACACAGCCATAAAGTTTTGCTACACCCTATTGTACACTCTGTAGACGCCTCTTCCAAGTGTCAATTTGCATTTGATAAATTTAAAACACTTGAATGCGCAGTTCCTTCCTATTCCCACACTTCAAACAATAGTTCGCTTACCCACATCAAACACAGTTCCCCACAAAAAGCCAAAGGTTGTCGTGAGTTCTATCTGACATCCGCTAAGCTGTAATCATTGTAATTAACTTTGGCGACTAATTGCGAACAATTTAAGCGACTGGAAGGAAGTGAATTATAGTAATTTTTATTAAGTAAGCTAAGTGTTTGATGTCTGCGTAATGAGTGCAGTGGGTAACAAGAGCGTAAGATCGCAGAGATTCATCTCGTTTGGCAATGTTAGGTTAGTTTCGGTGAGAATTGGTATAATAATATTATGATTTAACCGCCTCCGAGGCATAGTGACTAGGCCACTCGCTTCAGGCTTCACTCATAATAGGAGGTCGCGGGTTAGATTCGTGGCTAGGTCCAAATTTATAGGACTCGGTTTGGTTGGTGGGGCATTTTTTAAATTTGCCTGGCTAGCAACCACCTTCTAGCCGCTAAACATCAATGTTAATAGCATTTATGTGATTCGGCATGAAGATAGCCAAAATATGCAGGGTGTAAAAAATATGTTGGACCAGTTTAGTAGAGCTTACTATTCATCATAGTTTCTGCAAAGTTCTAAACGAAAGTGCTTCAGTATGATTAGTGAAAGCTCCAATTAAATAGTTCTAAACCTATTTTGTTACAAAAAGACTCATTGATCTACCGTTTTTTAAATCAGCATTCAAAGATTTTTATCAAAAACAGAATTTACTTAGTCCTTTTTTTAATCCACAATTTACAACTTTTCTTACTATTTGTAACCCCCAATTTTTACGAGTGATTATCGAAGACGACAAAACGTCAACTATGTAGTTGATAGTTTTTCTGACCAGACTTTGGAATAACAGATCATTCCCCAAAAAAAGAAAGAAATATAAATAAATACAATTTCATAAAAAAACAGTTAAGTGCGTGTCGGGCCACGCGTAGTGTAGGTTTCCGTAATACTTCGACAGACATTGCTTCAAGGGGAAAACCTCCCGTCTTACAAAATTTACTATTACCCGTTAACTTGTAAAGCCTACTTAGCTGTGATAGTTTTTCTTTTAACTTCGTTATATGTACTACTTCTAGAGACAGATAGAGGGACATGGCGAAACAATAAGGGTTCCTGGTTGACTACGGAACCCTAAAAATGAAGGTAAAAAATTGGCATACGCACGTACGGTTATGCTTCTTCAGTTAAATGGAACCACAGACCTTATTGAACTTTCACTATCACAACATATCTAAGCAACCGACATCTAGCTTCGTTTAAAGTATGTATTGTTAATTTAGAAAACGAGTATATACTCGCTAATTTATGTTTCTGAGATAATTGTCGAAAGTAGCCGCGGAATCGATCTCGGGGAACCGCAGAACTGCAATGAGATGAGATGAGATGTCGGAAGACCACCGATATGATAAAACCACTAGATAGGTTTCCTTTGCGGGGGGGAGGGGGAAGTGGATTTGTTACGTTAAAATATGTATAAGTAACATTTAAAAAATTACCAGTCCCGCGACAGTAAAAATCGAATGACCCGAAACCCACTAAACCAATTTATTGTTAAACTTACAAAACCCAAGGTGCCTGAAGTTTCACGATGTACAAGCATCAGCTTGTCACATAATATAGGACATTTATATACACCAACGGAGCTATGCAACGCGACCATCATACCTATTTACAAACAAGATATGCAGGTTTCCTTATGACAATTTTCCTTTAAAGCAGCATTTATGAAAATTGCATTGGCCAAGATTTAAATCCAAGACCTCTGATTAGGAGATTCAAGACACTACCTTGGAGCCACCGAAGCTTTTGTATGACTAGCCATATCTAGTGTTTTTCATATCGACGCGTAGTAGTTATTACGTTCTGAGCCATCATCCGTCCGTCGAAATTAGCAATGCTAATGAATGCCTTGTAGATTGCGGCAATCTATACAGGGGTGTACTGTACGCAGCATTATTTAATTATCATTTTCATTATTAATTGGTCATTTATGTATGTAGGCTTTAGTCTAGCCGCTATAGTTATTATAGTTTTTGATTGTTATCAATAAAGATTATTATAATTATTATTCCGAATTCGTGAATATATTTTTTTTTTATTGCTATTCAATTATTTTTTTATGATACTTTGGTCGAAGCATTTTTTTATTGTTGATATCGTTGAACTCTTTTGTATGATGCTTCGGTCGAAACACGAAACAGTATACCTACAGGTTGTGAAAAACTTTCGGTAATTTCAGATGAGCTTCCATTTGTCAAACTAAACAACTTTTGTTCTGTGACATTGCCGAAGTAATATTTTATTTAATAGTAAAAAGTTGTACGCTTGATATAACGACATTGTATTCGAGTTCAAATTTTAATACGTTTTGAACAAAGTTATAGAACTGTTCAATACCTACCGTATTCCTAATCCTGAACCATATTGTCTCTCTATATTTTGTATAGGTATGGTTTGTCTAAAGCGGTGAGATATGTCGTTGATGCTTTTTGTATGCCAGATAACATTTATTTTTAAAATAAGCATAAGGTACTTGTTTGTGGAGTTATTGTATTGTTATTTGTTACGCATCTTTCTTATATCTGATTTACTTACACCGTAAAGTTTATCTTAGTCTAGACTAAATTAGTTATCGTGTATGGTTCTGAATGCAATCCTGTGTCTGCATTGGTTTGATTTTGATGATTACGAAGCGCCCTTTAGTGCGGTTTGATTCAAGATCGGTTGATTTCGCGAACTGTCACGACGACGTTATTGTCGTGACATGTTCGAAGATTAGGCAGAACTCTCTCTTTTATTTGCTTCTCGAGATTTTATCGTTTGCTTTAACTGCAGATTGGAGAACCCTTCTTTACTTCATTGCTAATGTCGAAACTCATCTGAAAGACGGTAAGCTGGACAGACCGACCAGCTACCATAGGGACTGATCAGATATGTATCTAATAAGTATCTCTTTGTTTTATCTTGTGGCAGTGGAAACATCACTGACTCCAGCAGTACTGTATCTTGAAGACATATTCGCTTCTGGTTCTATGCCCCACTTATTGTACATGCTACCATCCCATAGAATTTCAGAGCGTTTTCCCACCACAGATTTTGTCCCTCTCTTACAGATACAGCCACCTATTGGCCTCTGCCTCTCTCTCTCACCTGAGCCCGTCCACAAGGGTCCTCCAAGTCACACTGGCTTTTCAGGAAGACTTCCAGCAGCCCCATGAAGAGCATGAAAGATTCCCACCACAGTTTTTGCTCCTCTCTTACACACCCAGCCACCCATTCACCTCTTTCCTTCCCACCCTCTCTCTCTCACCTGAGCCCGTCCACAAGGGTCCTCCAAGTCGCACTGGCTCCTCAGGAAGACCTCCAGCAGCCCCATGAAGAGCATGAAGGCGCCCCCGCCGCACGTGGCCGCAAGCGTGGGCCCCGGCTGCGACATCGGGCAGTCGCAGGTTAGCGCCATCTGTGGACAGGACATTAAAACTTTTTGAATGGGAACTTTTATATTTGAGTAATATTATTGCAGTAAATTAGTGAAATAAACGAAAAGTTTGCAAGTTGGGCTCTTGAACCCAAAGTTGAAAAAAAGAAAAAAATATGTATGTAGTACATTTTTTCATCGGGAACTAGCGCGACTCCGTCTCAAACTTGGCCACATCTTGTTACACATTTGAAATATTTAAGGTATTTCAATATATTATACACTGTAATAATAATAGCATATGGTCATCTGGCACCAAAGTAGTTTATCGCTATAATCAAATTAAGTTGGTTTGCCGTTTTAAATTGTATTATTTTATAGGGATAACCAAGTGTTCTACTCCTTTTATGCTACTAATACACCATTATTACGATAGACAAAAAAAAACACTCTTCTTCTAAGGGGCCCGCTTATTTTCACTCTTTTTGTATTGTACTTATTAAGAACGCAAATAGACAGACACATATGGCAGCAGTGTATGGAAATAAATAAATAATAATAATAATAATAAATTATCATTGGGCAATCCCAACATTTGAGGTTTACCAATCACAAGATGTAGCTACCACCTATGATTCACTAACAACTTTCATGAAAATGTATTTACCTTCTAGAACCGCTCCCTGACGCTCTATTGCGCACAGCAAGTTTGTCATCTCAAGGCCATATATACACAAAACTTGCAGTATATCCGTTAAGTACAAGTTTTAGTGTAACTACTAAACCGAATGAAAGTCACGCAATCCTCGCCCGGGGCCTTTGATAATGAGATCTCGCGAATTAACTTGTCGTTGTGTTACTATTGTAACTCGATACCTAATAAAACTCGAAAGGTGACCTTTCGAAATGTATAAACGTATTATTTAATAGCAGCTTCATCTAAAAAGAGATGTTGTTTTTTAAGCCGAAAATGGTTAGCCCTTGGCATCATTGCAACTGACAGGAATAGTAAGTGATGATGATGTCGAACATGGAAATGGGGTTACCAAGATTTCTCAACGTAATGAGGAACTGACTGTCTTATCTTCAAGCCGGAACGCATTAATTTAATACTGTCAACATTGATGTTTGGTGGTAAGACTTAGATAAGATGGTGGTATCTAGTCATCTAGCTATGTTAAAATAACACAGTTATTGCTTAACTGTTGTTGCATGTAACCTTTAACACTAATCTTTTATCCCCAAAATCAGCCTTCAAATATATTTTAAAAACATTTAAATTACTCGTATACAATACATATTCACACAAATCTCACAATAAGACACGGCGGCGATCATCGAGAAACAATGGTACCTCCTAACCTTACCCCGCGCGGGTCACTAACGTAGATTAGATGATCTGATAACTACATATTTCGTTCATGCACTTAAGGTTGTTTGTTCTGATAATAACCGTTAAGACATGTTATTGATTCAAGGTCGATTATCTCCGGATAATTATTAAATTAATACTTAGAATAATAACAGGTTCGCTTCGAAGCGTTTTGAGGTCTCTAATTTGATAATTATGCAAGTTAATTGCGTTAAGTTAAGCTATGCACTTATACAAATGACAGAAGGTATCTACTACTTAATAATGTGTGATTATAAATAAGCTTTGTGATTTTTAATAATGATTGTTTAATATTATGGTCTATTATGAATTCCCGAGGCAAAGGTGGGATATTTATAAAAAGACCCCTATGGGTGTTTCTTTCTGTAGCAACGTAGCTCACAAATGGGTGGACCGATTTTAATGCAGTTTTTTCCACCTGAAAGCAGGTTAGCTACGCTTAGCTATGTTTGGTGAAAATCGGTGCAGCGGTTTTTTTTAAACATTTTTTTTTTTAAAATTAATCTTTTGATTATTTCGCAGTCATGTTTTTCTTGTGTATTTTTGTATGTTGGTTTAGTTACGCTTGTAGCCTTTATCGCTTGATGTATTTTAGAGTGCGAGATGTCCGTTACATTAGATAAGATTTTTTTTGATTTTCAGTAGTGGGGTTCAAATTGTTAATTAAATAGTTAGGTAAACTCAAACTCAAAATTTTTAAGTATATACTTTACTCATTCTTCTCTTATGGATAGATTATTTATGTTGATATGTTTTTATTTACCCAGTGTACACAAATACACAGAATTTTTACTTTTTATTAAATATGTACTAGTTTTGCACGCGGCTCCACCATCGTGGATATCGTGGTAACTCGTAACTCATTAATTCAAACATAAGAAGTAAAATATATAAAGCAATTTATTTGCTTCCAATAAGATTCGGTAAGTACGCAATGTCTCAAGTTCACTATTTAAAAATAATCTGCTATCTTATGTTTCTCCACGATTACTATATTTACGTTAATTATAAGACTGCCTTTTAAAAATACATTAGGTATTACGTTTCCTGTTCTATTGATGAGATCTAAGATAACTTGCGCAATGACAGATTTGTAATAAATTTGGAACTATTGCGCGCGTCAGTATCGGAGGCGATCTTAGCTTGGGATGTCGTCGTGCAGAACTAAAATAATTATATTTTTGGCAATCGTAAATTATAGTAATTACGTTATCGTGGCTATTATTTTAAAGTATTTTTGTTGCTTAATAAAATAAGACGAAGCTTTATAGGTTTTTTTGGTTAATTGAACTCTGGTACTTATCAGAAATATCCAAAAGAAGCTCACGATAAGAACTGTTACAAGGTTTCTTTAAAATATAATTAAACAAAATAACATTACGGTAAACAATTTTTGTGGAGAAAGAAAACATCTGTAAAATAAGTACCACATACTTATTTAAAAGATATGGCGAGCTTTATTTGAAAGATCGTATCGCTTACGGCAGATTACTGCACAGTTGGATTCTAATGTCATAAATGCTAGCAAAACAAGGAATAAACTACTATCTGTTTATATGAATACAAAATTATTTCTTTTTAAATAGTGCTTTTAATTTTGTATATTAAAATTTATTTTTTTAAAATTATTTAATGTAAAAAGGATAAAAATATGAACAGAATAGTAATTTAAATCAGCATATTATTTTCAGGTGAACTATAAGCATTAAGCAAGGTAGACAATAATCGTGTGAAAACGTCAGACCCACACAGTTCCACCTCAGCTTAGCACAAAGGTGGCTAAAACCGTGTCATATACAAGTTTTTGCTTTTTATTGATCACCACTAGAACATTACACCAATCGGTGATGTCGCAAGCAGATCATAGCAGTTTTGCGATATGTCGGTTAGTAATAATTGGTAGCGATTATAGCGAAGCGATTTGCAAACACATTTCGCATGATTTTAAACTTTAAACTGTTTTAAGTGGACTAAGTTTGGGTGTCGTTTTGTGTACAGGGTGGTGTTGTTTTTGAAGTTTGAACTATAAAAATGAGGTTGCCTTCAGAGAGAGGCAGGGAGTGTCCATACTGTATAATGCCTTATACTGTGGTATATACGACTCCGATTAACAAAAAAAATATGTGTTGCCTAATTTTTGGAAATTTCGAAGTTGTATATCATTGAAGATCCTTGTACATGGGTACATTACCTACTTAATTTATAGAATTAGTAAACTTTTTATTTGCCATCTATATTTTTTATTTTGTACAAACAAAAAAGAACTACAAAACTACAATAATAAATATTTAATTTTTATTTTATTCGGAAAACCAACAGCTTGACACAACAAAAAAAAAACCCCACCCTGTGCAATATTGGTGGAAGTTATAGATTAACCGTGGTAAGTAATATGCATATGGTGTGTGATTTAATATGGGCGGGGTTACGAAAATGGAGCAAATCGTTTTATAAATCTCTGTCTTACGATTTCGCGGCGTTTTGCGTACGCGCACGATACCGAACCAACTAATGTTGATATAACTTTGTAAATTAATGTAGGTATAATTAATGGCCTCCATGGTATAGTGGTTAATAATCTCGCTTCATAATAGAAGGGCGCGGGTTTGATTTCCGTTGGGTTTGATTGAAAATGAAAAATGACGTTTATAAGAGTGCTTAATGTACCTACGTAAAGAAATAAATGATTTTGAATTTTATTTTGAATTTTGAAATCCGTGTGTGGAGTATGGCCTTACCTTCCGGAGGACTGAGAAGAGACGCGGGCCTCTGCAGTGAGACGATATGAGTTGTTATCGACTAAATATATTTTTCCATAAAAAAAATATGATTCCATTATACATATAGTTAAAGCAGCTCCTTGACGCTTCGCTTTGTGAAACTGTGAACTGACCCTAGAGCCTCACACACCGATCCTTGAAAATGAAAATATTTTATTCGAGGTAGGTAGCAGTGTACACTTTTCGAACGTCATTCTTTTATCTACCTAATACGAGGTTCCTACCACTCGGAACTCGTATACCCACCGTTTCGGGAAGTGTTTGCGGAGTGAGAAGAAACGGCGGGCCCTAAAGAAACTCCCTCCAACACATTTAAAAAAAAAAGTCTTATATTCTATTACATCTCAATGCTAGCTCAATAAATGAATTATAAAATGTCATGTCTGTAAGTAAAATATAAAAAAAATAAGAATAAAAAAAGAAAGGATTCAAAAGAGATAAAAACTACTTACTTTGTTAACTCGTTACATCCTCAATTAGAAGTTAATGCTTGCGAAGTTACGCTAAAGCTCGGTCAACATGATCAGTGGGGCCGGATTACACTAATCTTCCGATGCATTACATGACCATGTATGTCCTTACCTAAGTACCTTTACCTAATAAGTATTTTGTGATCGGGTGCAGGAAATGTCGCTGTCTGAGCAGTTAAAGTTTACTGCTGTTATAACTCGAACTTTAGAGCAAAAAATGTATTATAAATATGTTTTGCAGACTCGATGCTCAGTGACTATTGCTCCTGACTACTGTTTCAAGGGTTATTGGGAGGATATTGAATTAATGACACAAAAATACCCTTTGTTGACTAAACGTCTACCATAAAATAAATGCTTTTACTCGTATTAACGTTCTGGAGTTTGTTACTCTCTTGAAATCCCTTTCTTATCCAGAATTGTTAAGACTTTGGCATCATTTCACCTCTCTCTTATAAATTTCTCAATAAGTTTTTAGTTTCTTCCGTAGCTACTAAAATTACATGTTATTACATCTCTGCAAATCTGACAGGGATAGTGAGTTTGCCCATACTGGCTCATTAAGAAACTTATAGGACATTTGCTCTTTCATTACCAAACATCACTGTTAATGTAAAACAAAGAATAACCAATAACAATGACAGCGACACAATCAAGTACACTTCTTTTCTTTGAGTACCTTCGTATGCGTACCTTACTGCAATTTTTCAACCTTTGACAGTTGACGTGACCCCTTATGAGTTATTGCTTATTGCTAAACGTTCACCGTTGAATTAACCGGCTCGATGTTACATACAAGCTTTTGTTTAAGTTGCCATGTTACTTTATAAAATTTTATAAATAACTTCAATGAGTTTTTCGCAAAAGAATGTATCATAATTAAAATTGTTTGGACTACTTAGGAAATATGAAATATAACTTGATGATAAGCCCTTTTACCCGATGGCCTAAGCGAAGGTTATTCGAATGTAAATATGTTCGTTGTCACCGCCTATAACAAAAAAAGTTTGATGGATTTTTAAGTGTGAGCTTTTGCTAGATTCGACTTGATACACATTAGATTAATATAGTACTTATACATTCAATACGCATAGAAAAAAATACGGAACTCTAAACAGGAATAAAAAGCTTGTTCTTCTGTTTTGTTTCTTAAATTTTTGCACAAGCTGTCTAGATTTAATGACACTAAACAAGACCCCAATTGCTCACACAGTCAGTAGATACAATTTTACTACTATATGTAACACCTAACCATATCAAATCACTTACATAAATTCACTAAAACAAATTGCAATTTTTTACGCGCTCTCTTCATTTAACTCCGGCTACAATTTCGTTAGCTGGTACATCACGATCTCGAACGACCTTGCTATTTAATTCTACTACAGATCTAGACACGCGGAGCGTGTCCAGCCAAGTTCACGTCAAAAAAGAACTGGCGAGTAGCTCCGTGTGTAATATTACACGAACCATTTGGAGCCACTTTTGTCACCTTCATAACTCAAAATCTATTGAACACAAACACACCAAATTTAGTTTATCTATTAAGACTTCCTAGATAAACGAGCACTCAAAATTTTATAAACACAACTCAAACGGTTGGTATAGATTTTAACGTCCGAAAATCGTCATTTTTATGACTGACTCACTGACATATAGATCAAAAAGCTTACCCACTTCCAGATGACCTAGAAAGTTCAAATTTTGCATCAAGCTAGGTAATTGTGTGTATGCAGTTTAGTAAATGGAAAACAGGAAAATAGCAAGACGAAACAAAAATAAAAGATTCTTGGAATTGTATAAAAAACCTGTGTAATAAAAGCACTAGCTACTAAATATTTAAATAAAAACTATTACATATAAACTTAATTCATTTAATATAAACAGAATAAAAATATAATATGTTAGCATTTCATTATTACTAACAATAAGCTGAAAATATAATAAATATAAAGTTGCCCATGTTGGATTTGAACCAACAGTTTTCTCACTGAAGCCGCCCTCTATACCGGCCTACCGGTTGGTCGATTCCTTACGGGGTGAAACATATCTTCTGCAGTAGGTACATAACTTAAGAAAAATTATATCTTTCAAACAGAGCACAGTTACACATAGTAGCCAGTAGGTGTACTGTTGTAAGTTGTAACTGATAATGATAAGATTCGGTGGGTGCTGCCATGCCCAAAGTAGAAGAGATATCTTGTGTTGATTTAGTAAGTAAGGGATAATGTACTTATGTCAGTGACATTAGACAATACAGAGAGAGCATTCGAAATGATTGCAGAAAAAGTAGGAGAAATTGAAAGAAATCGACAGGAACATGATCACGAAGATGACGGTCTAGAGAACCCGTTGGACTTCTGACCTGTTGAAACTGTAAATGCAATGGAAGATTTCAGAAATGCCACAGATTTCATATCAGAAAATGAGCTCGAACAAATGATAAAAGGTCTAAATGTTAGACCAGAAACGTATTTTCGATACAATTTGTAAGACTTTGTTAGACAAAACTGCAGTTTTGGAGAATTTGCTTGTAGGAAAGGCGGCACAGGAAAAAGTTGTATCAATACCATTAAAAGTTGGGTTACGAAGCGAATGAACAAATTACTTGCAGTAGCTGCATCCACTGGCATTGCCGCTTTAAATATAAACTGACTCACAATACATAGGCTCCTACAGCTGCCGGTAGAACATGGAAATTGTCCTACTAAGTACACTTATCAGATCAAGCACTAAAAGTTTTACACATTTACATGTGTACAAACATGAATGTCTATGTAGTAAACAATGGCGCGAAATTGGTATGAAGTGTCCGGGGTGTGACAGCGTAAGCGCAGGTTTGTTTTATTATTAGTAAATCACTTTTAAATAATATTAATAAATGTACTCACAAAAAGTAATGATATCGCATCAAAAACATAAATGTGAAAATGGGAGCCAAGTTCAATATTATGATATGGTGTGGTTGTCAACTTTACTGAGAAAAGAATTGAGATCTAAATGGATGCCAAGTTCTGTAGATAATCCTGAAATTTATTTATAAGAACGTATAACATTCTTAAGTAAATTTAAAACACAATTTCTTGTTTTTTACTGCTACAACAATGTTTGCTATTTAAAAATATGACTTTCTAAATTTAAATATTAGAATTATTTACACAAAGCAAATAACTTATGATCTGTTTAACCTCAACTTTGACTTGGCTAGTTTTCATATACTAGTCATCTTAAATTTGGTTTATCAACGTATCATCTTTATGTTATACGCAAGTTCTTATTTTTATACTATAAGGTTCTATTCTTCTGAATATTTCATGTGCTGGTAAAAACTAGCCAAGTCAATGATGAGGTTAAACAGATCATAAGTTATTTGCTTTGTGTAAATAATTCTTCTATTTAAATTTAGAAAGTCATATTTTTAAATAGCAAACATTGTTGTAGCAGTAAAAAACAAGAAATTGTGTTTTAAATTTACTTAAGAATGTTATACGTTCTTATAAATAAATTTCAGGATTATCTACAGAACTTGGCATCCATTTAGATCTCAATTCTTTTCTCAGTAAAGTTGACAACCACACCATATCATAATATTGAACTTGGCTCCCATTTTCACATTTATGTTTTTGATGCGATAGTTAATATAATACTAGTAAACATTCAACTTTCGTCTGTATAGTGACTACCTATGTTATGTGCGCCTCAAGCCTGTGATGCATAACTATTCCTCCACACGTTCAGAATTATGTCAATGGTCACAGACGTGCACCCCTCTAGAGCGACGATATAAAACTTCTTTGTCAAATAATTAAATAAAAGAATCACAAACTAAAATACAATATAAATAAAAATCCACCACAAGGCTTCGTTAGTCAAAGAGTCCACCCTTAAGACGTTCCAGACGCAAAGGTGCCCATCACGCTTGCAGCGTTTCCATGCTGAATAGCGATGGACAATCTTTGGCATCGATATTGGAAATATTAAGTATTAAACGTCCGACAGGTATTGTATCGTATTATTATTATTTATTTATTTCATTTCATTTAGTTCGGTAAACAAACGGTTGAACGTACGAGCTTAGCGTTCGTACCTTTGCCTTCTTACATCACAAGTTCGAGAAAAACCTGCATATTCATTAGGAACAAATCGTACACGGCAGTCTCTATCCTCTTAGTAAAATCTAACAAAATTCGCTAAAAACTACATATTGAAACTGAGTTACTTTTCGCATGGAACCCATACTTAATTCGCAAAAAACTTTTAACTTCCTATATTAAGAAGACCCATCAAATTGATGGTCTTGTTAGAAAAGTAGCCTTAAAGAAAAGTTTTACCTTATCTACTTTGAGCCTGGTTCGTTCACCTTAAAATAATTTGATACAACTAGGTTCTTTATAAAGTAGTACTTAAGTGTATGACGGAAGCAAGCCTGGTACCGGTCCAGACCCCGCGTCTTATTGACCACATATGGCCTATGAGGTGCCTACAACATGTGCAGTATGTGCAGTGGTCACTAGAACTGTACGGAGTGTCTGGTTTGGGCCCACTGTTGGACAAGAGACGTGTTTTGTCGCACTCCCGTGCGACAAAACACGTCTTGAATGAAGCAAGAAGAAAAAGTGGAGAGTGCCTCAAGGTTCTGTGTTAGGGCTACTTTTGTTTAACATGTCGATGTTAATCTATAATCAAAACAAAATAAATAAATATGAGTTTGTAGTTTCAGTGCAGTTTTTGGGTACCTATGATAGATGATAGATATGTTTTAATTAGAAAGGTAATGAATTACAAAAAGGATCTGTTACGGACTCTCATGTCTGCGAGATCAAATGTTCATTGAATAAACATACTCCAAAAGAACTGAGCATTTCGTGAAAAGTCGTGAAACAGTGTGAACTTGACAAAACGACAGTGAAAGCGGTGTTAGGACTTAGCCGTTAGTAAATCAGGCGCATAAGTTCATATATGACCGGATTGCGGCAGGACCTGCCCGGGGGCGAAACTAGCCCCAGTCGCTGGACTGGCTTGCTCACTTGTCCGTGCATGTAGAGTAACCATATGACGACATTATATGTGAATATATAAGGTTTGTATAGTCACTACTGGTTCTGCTGTAAGCAGTGTCTAGCTTGAGTAACCAGTAGAACTACAGACAAAAAATTAACATCATCATATACCTACATAGTATGAAGTTCCTTTCTGTCTTATGGTGTAGCACACGAGGGAAAGACGGCGGTTGCCTGGTGTTGCAGTTAGCATCATCCTGGGTTACATTTAGGGCACTATGATTAATACCTATGAGCTTGAAACGTGTGCAAGATGAGCTGTTTGTTTACCTTTAACGGCCATCGGTATGAAAATCTACGCAAGTTTCTTTAAAATTTAAAGACTAGGATTTGAACCTGAGACCTCCTGTAAGAGACTTTGTTTTGTTAAGAATAGGTGTTGTGTTTGACATCAGGCGACACTAAATATAATTTTATTTCAGTATCACACTATAATACAATTCCAGATAAAGATCTCTAATAATCTGGACAATTATTGTATCTGAAGTGAAGTGAATAAGTTGTATTAAATTGTTGTCTGTTGTGTAGCACCGACAGAACTAGTGCGTCAAGTCGGCTCAAAAAACTACTACATCAAAAAGTTCTTTTAAAAAATAACACTGAGAATCGCTGTCGTAACATTTGTATAATGCTACCAAACCTAACAGAAAGAAAGAAAATACATTTATTTGACAGAAAAAACACATAAATTAATATACAAATATGAAATTTAACAATGGTTCTGTGAAAAAGGCGGGCGCCAGCTCAGCATAATGCTCTGGTTTAAAAAAAAACAAAGCGCTGATTTTCAGCCAGTGCCGGAAGGAGTGTGATAACAGGTCAATGTTGATATAAGTATACCATGATTATTAGCAATTAGCCAGCCAAATAACTGTGAACATAAAACCTCTTTGCTAAAGGTAATTGCTGGCTGCAAATGATTGCACCTGACTTGTTAAAGACTGTGATTTCGCGGTTAGAATTAGTGGTGAGAATTTGAAAATGGTATAGTATTTTGCGGTGAAGTTGAAGGCTTGTGTAGCGTTATGTATTTAAGCTAAGGTCATATCATATTCAATGATAAATTGGCGAGAGAATGCAGAATCTCTATCTTTCAAGCCAGTCATGCACTTGCAAGTGTTTATGGAGAGTGTAAAGTTTAAAAAAAAAGTCGGCCACGTGCGAGTCGGACTCGCGCACCGAGGGTTCCGTATAAATTTATAATAATACATGTCTTGAACTCTATATCAAATACTCAGGCCTGCAATCCCTTGAAGCTGTGAAAAAATCAATCCATATTTTTTTTGTTACATCACATTTTTTGTAATGTAACTAAAAAAATATGGTTTTCGGACTTTTTCCTTTACTTGTGCTATAAGACATTGCTTCTTGCCAAATTTCATGATTCTAGGTCAACGGGAAGTACCCTATAGGTTTTGATTCCCATGCGAGTGTCCAAATATGCGGCATAAACGGCATTATGTACCGACTATTGCTAATCCTTCAATAAAATCAAACTCTATTTCCAATGTCAGAAAATCATTTAACTTTACATACACAAGTACTTTCTAAAGCTCATGCTTCAGTAAAATCAAAATCTATTACCAATGTCAAAAAATATTTTCTTAAATTTTCAAAAAATAATATCTTAAAAAAAGGTAATCAGATATTAAACTGTCCGACTATGGCCTATTTACCTGCACTGCGCGTGCGCCTCTGTTCTCGCGGCCCGATTCCCACGGGGCTATCTTACATTATTATGCATGTACCTATATTGTGTGATGGTACAGCAGTGACCAAGGTGCTTTAGAACTTTAAAACGTAGCCATAGCATTAGACTATAGGGTCGAAATGTCAAAAATACATTTATTTTGGCGTTTGAGAGTTGCAAAATAACAGCGTTTACCTAATACTTATTTATTTGTGGCAAACAAATACAAGGTAAAATAAAAGGTAGAAATATGTATTTATCAGTGGCCTATACTCATGAAACTGTATCAAAAGTAGTACTGAGCTAAACTAAACCTTATCTTTTATAAAAGTTTCCGTAAACTGGGATTTATTCTGAAGCATTCTCAACAAACTTTGCCTGACGGATTCAAAATCAATTCTTATATATTGGCCTGTATTCAATATATTGACCTCTATAGAAAACTGACCAATTTCTATATGAAGATTCTGAAAAATACTTACAAATCCCACGATAACCTGCGGCCTGCAATCTATATGACGTCATAGACAGACCAACACACAGGTTTCGAATTTAAACATCCCTCTTTTGCCTTCGGGGTTACTAAAGGGGAAACAACATTGTTCAAAAATAGTTTAATTTCACTTCAGTGACTTATCCTTTTTACTAACCCTTCTTTGAAGCCAATTTAAATAAAAGGTAAACAAACATTCGGCTATTGACGTTTGCATGTGTCAGTTCCCTAGTACTTAATTCCAATCAAAAAAAGCAAAACGTAAATTTACTATGAAACTGACACATGTCAATGTCATCTGCATACTATGTTTGTTTACCTTTTGCTTTTTTTTATTGGAATGAACCATAAGACTGTTTGCCTTTTATTTAAATTGGCTTGAAACAATTTTTAGTATAGGGCATTAAAAAAAACCGTTTTAAGTATATTTATTTATTTACAGAACTTAAATACCAATACTATCTATGTCGCAATCATTTCAAAATCTATTCTCATCCATTTCGCCCACAGACAAGACAAGCCACCACGGGGCTGTCAAACACGGCATCTGATACATCGTTATCTGTGGCAGGATCGCCTATCTGATCGGATGGCACGGGTCGCCGAGCGAAGCGGGGTCGTAAAGCTAGTGTGAGTGATGTAATGTGGAGCTTGTAGGTTCTTATTGTGCAATATAGAGTAGATTTGTTTAAATTAAATACAGGGTATTAAAAGAATATAGTGCAGATTTGTTTAAATTAAAACAGGGTGTTATAAAACCACTCCTTGAAACTTTTATAGGGTGTTCTACTCAAAGAAACTGAACAACTTTCCCCAAGGAACACACAGTCAATTCGCGAAAATGTTTTTGAAATTTCATACAATTTGATCGGCCAATCAGCCGGTTTTGTATGGAGAGTCCATTTGTTTTGAGAATTTTGTATGGGTTCTTCGAGAAAAATTGTTCAGTTTTATAAGTGGAATCCACTGTTAAAGTTCCCCGCAATTGTCTTTTTACATCCTGTATAAATGTGCCCTTAAAATATCTGCCAGGATTTTAACTGGTGAGGTCTCTACAAATGAATCTAAACAATTTTCCCTAAGGAAAATATAGTAATTTTTCGAATTTATTGTTCAGTATAGTTACTTATCAAAGGAAAATTTATTTATTTTCCTGAGTGGAATTTTCCGAGGTAAAATTGCATATCCGGGGACACTTCTCCAACGCGTAGTGCGAAAGCTAAAATGTGCTAAGTAAGCTTTAATTAAAAGAATTACAGAAGAAGTTAAAACATACCCTAGTATTGTCGCCTGCGCTATTTCCGGACCGATACGACATTCAAACCTTCAAGAAAAGAGCGTACTCCCATATCAAAGGCCGGCAACGCACTTGTGACTCCTCTGGTGGTGCGGATGTCTATGGGCGGCGCGGCGGTAATCGCTTAACATCAGGTGATCCGTCTGCTCGTTTGCCACCTCTGCCATAAAAAAAAGTATAAAGTTAGCATTACAAATAACTTCTTGTAGGTAAATGTATACAAATTACAAGGTAACACTTAAAGGTGACAGATAAAGTATTGATTATTGAAACTTTACCGATAGCTAATTAAGTCCTCGCTTTTGAACACACGAGTAACTTAGGGCGCAATCAAACTGGTTAATTAGTGTAACTTCGTTGGCTAACGTCCTGCCAAATATCAGAGTTAACGTCGAAGCTAACTCAACGACTTGTCAAATCGGTCGTTACTCAACCTGCCTTCGATGTGGCATGGCTTCATTGATAAATAATATGTGGATCGAAGTAGGACAAATGTTCATATGTATTTAAAGTGAACTAATTACTTTTGGATCTTAAGATATTTTGCCTCGGAAAAGACAAGGGTACGAGTATATACGCAGAGGATTGCAACAAACAAAATTCATTCATTAAATGTTTACCCCGTATAATTATTATATACAATTAAATGTCAATTATCAATAACTTTAAAAAGAATATCCTAATTTTGTTGATATTTGGGAGGATCAAATCTTATACTATGATGTACTATAGTTTTTATTCCGGATTATTGAAGAATTCCCTAAGAATACCAGAGTCCCGTGAACGGTTCAGATACCTACCAAAGATAAATACTCATGTTTGATTATCCAGTTCACCCCACATTCCCTAACAAAATATGACTATTTATTATAACAAAAACAGATATAATAATATTATAGATGTGGTTACGTGAATTTAGTTTGGTTTCGTTCGTGCGGGAATTCGTGACGGAACTCACGACAGAGTACGTGCGTCAGTTCTGCCAAATGATATTGGAACAAAACATAATTCTGTTAGAACTGCAGTGTCTACTGCAAGAACAAAAAACAAAGAACAAAGAATATCTCACTAATATTATAAATGAGAAAGTATGGATTTTTGTTTGTTTGTTCTGCTTTCACGCCGAAACTACTAAACGGATTTGGATGAAATTTGGTAGGAAGATAAATATAGCACTCGGCTAACACCCAGGATACTTTTTATCCCGGATAAAACTTAAGGGTTCCCGGAGGCATGCTAAAAACTCAAAATTCCCACTAAGATGGCGCCACCTTAACATTTTCTATTTTCTTTCTCTCTGGATCCAATTCTAAAGTCCATGCAGACAAAGTCGCGGGCGGAAGCTAGTTCAGTATAAAGTGTAGCTCTATAGATCCATCATCTGAGGTTTCTATTCAACACACTGAACAACTTTTGTTCTACAACTTTACTGAAAATTTACAGACTAGATACACTTTACAATACAGGGTGTACCAGAAAGGTGGGATTAAACTTCAAGGTGGGCAAGGAACAACTTTTGTTCTACAACTTTGTTGAAATCGCAAAGAAATTTTCGGACTTTTCATACAAACTTGGTTCGCCAGCTAATCGATTTGTATGAAAAGTCCAAAAAAAAATTTGCGATTTCAACAAAGTTGTAGAACACAAGTTGTTCAGTTTGATAGGTAAAAGCCCACCTTGAAGTATTATCCCACCTTTCTGTTACACCCTGTATATAATTATTTTAAAAGGGAAAAATATTGGTGTGATTATTACATTTTCGATATCCTCCTAAAGCCCAAGCCTTTTTTGGCTTGCTGTCATTACCACCCAAGTTCCTACCAATCTCATAAAAACTGGGGATCAATAATTTGAGTTTTTTCAATTGAGCCACAAAAAACTTGGAAAAAATGTATCGTGGAAAAAGTCATCGGAAAGGAAGTGGAATTCATTAGGTTATTGTCTCATTCAAAGGGAACCGTTATGCAGTTTGTCTGAAGACAGTATGGTACACCCACAATAATAATGTTCGCCTGCACTCGTGACCACGCAAGCATTGTCTCCGAGATGCGCGCGCGCTTCCGCGGACCTCTGACACGGCACTCATGCCCATTGTGAGCTGGAGTACCAACCAGCGCTTTGCATATTGTGAAACTTTCAATTTGCACAGTGAGAGTTTGAAGAATATACATATATTTCCTGGTTATGTATATAAGGTGCACAGACTCATTATCACAGGTGCTAATAAAATAATCGCTAGGGTTTCTTGTGTTTCAATTTCGGTTTCAATATACTTTATAACCAACTTTAAAAAAAGGAGGAGGTTCTCAATTCGTCGGAATCTTTTTTTTTTTATGTATGTTCACCGATTACTCGAAGACGCCTGAACCGATTTGGAAAATTCTTTTTTTGTTTAAAAGGGTATACTTTACAGGTGGTCCCATATAAATTTTATCGAAATCGATTAAGCGGTTTTTGAGAAAATCAACAAAAACATAGCAAAATTGGAGTTGTTGCGATTGAAGTCGGTTGTTTTTTTATTAATAAAAAAAAATATATACAAAAAGGATGATAACAATAGGCGAACTTATTGTTTGGTAGCAATTGGTTGGGTTTCTACTCATGAATTTGAACAACTTTGACTATGCATTTTTTGGGGACAGCCTGGCAGATATGTATTTTAAGTAACACCTTTTAGATAATTTATTTTTAGAAAACTGTTAAACATCTATTAAAAACGTTACGTAATTGCATCGTATCGTGTTTATTGCAATTTAGTATAGAGGAAAAATGGGGAAAAATATAAAAATAACTACAGTTTCCACATATTTTTTACAGATCTTCATAATAAAGGCTCCATTTGGATCTAGAATAATAATGATAAACACGTTTATATCATCGAAGTTGCCAAAAATTATTGAGGAAGGGTATTGCTGTGATACCCATGAAGTGGCAGAAAACGAATTAAAGCGATTAAAATTAATTAAAAAAATGTATTATTATTATTTGCATCAGGGGCGCTTCGGGGCGGCCTTTTGACTAAGGCTTAGGATTTTATAATGCCTAAGTTGTAGAACGTAAGACTGTGCTGTATTATTTAATTTGTGGTATATCATGTATGTTATTGTAAAAAATTATAGTGTTACATTATATCATGTATGTTATTGTAAAAAATTATAGTGTTACATTATATCATGTATGTTATTGTAAAAAATTATAGTGTTACATTATATCATGTATGTTATTGTAAAAAATTATAGTGTTACATTTTAAAAAATATAACAGGGGAAGATAAAGATAACAATTATCATCACATTTTTGGTGGCAAAGAAACAATAAAAACCTTAAAATTTAAGTGCAAAAATTTAAAACTTACTTTTGCCAGTAAGCAACAACCAAATGTAAATTTTGTTGTCCCGAGGCCTGGCTGTTTCATATTGAATATTAAAGTTTATACTTCGACGGCGACGGGTCCTTTCGTAAGTGAACGGCGGCGCACGCGCTGGTCTCTTCAAGACGATCTGAATGCCAAGGCGAGGCGCCTCGTGTAATGTCGAGCACTTCCACGATCGAATGTACAATATACGAACTAGGAATACGATGATGCAAAGAAACATGGCTAGTTCATGTATACATTTTAAAACAATTTTTTGTATTGAAAATGCTTAGTCGGACGTTTCAGGGCACCTGTTTTCAATATAGGTACGACGACAAGGGCCTAGCGTCCTCAGTCGTTACGATGAAGAAATGAAAACTTTAAAAAAACAACACAAAATTTCGACGATTTTTTGGGAACATATTTCAAAGAATCTCAAATTTCACAAAAACGAAAAAGTATTTTTTACAATTTTGTCAAAAACCTTCTGGAGTATTAAAGTATCTATTGTTTGAGCCTATAATGACAAAAAGCTGTGAATATTTAATGGTACCTTTGTGGTCCCTTATGAAGGTACTTTTACAACATCTTTAAAGTCAGATTAAAATAATGACTTTTGTCTTTGGTAAGTTTTAATTTTAATTGACTTTAATTTAATTTTTAATTTAATTTTAATTGATTTTAATCGACTGACTCGGTGGCTAAGTGGTTAGCGATCCTGACCTCTGATCCGAGAGTCGTGGGTTCGATCCCCACACAGGGCAAACTTTTCTGTGATGAGCAGAATTGTTTGCTTTGAGTCTGGGTGTATTATATCTATATATGTATGTATTTAAAAGTATATGTGTATGTATATCAGTCTCTGGTTCCCAAGATACAGGGAATCCTAGTTTGGGGCCAGATGACCGTGTGTGATTTGTCCCAGATATTATTATATTATTATTATTATTATTAATTTATTTAGGCTAAAAACAGTAATAGTGTTAATAAGCAGTCTTTTTAGGATAATGATTGTGAAACTCACAGCAGTTTTTTAGTTTTTATGAGTTCCATTTACCTTAGATTAATTCTAATAATAAAACATGCCTAGCCTCGCCAAGGGCCTGTTAGGCAAACGAAATACTATAATCTACTGCAGTAATTCAACTATAAACCATAATTTTGTTGACAATAACATAATTCTGTTTACTTTATACTTTAGTTAATTTATAGTAGTTAAGTAATTTGTGGTAATGCCTCGGGTAGCTTCTGAAGATTGACTTCTTTGGTATTCCGTTGTTGCAAGTCAAAACCAAATTGTATGGTATAATTTATGTGGAGTGATTTATGATGTTTTTGAGATATCTTTGTAAGGTTTTGTTACGTGAGGTATCTAGGTAAAGCTTAGTGAGAACTATTAATGTTTGCTTTCGAAAACTGTTATCACTGTTATTACTCTAATAGATATATCCATGGATCCAGCGCTACGTTTCTTCCAGCAGGGGACCCGGCAGCTATTGAAAAAAAAAAAACTTAAAATTAAAATAACATATGAAAATTTAGACTTCAAAGAAATTCGCGGTCCCAAAGTTTTGGTGACTTTACATGTATAGTGGCTGCGACATCGTTTAAAGTCCCTTTTGTATTTTTATTTATTTTGTATTTTACATTTTTGGTTGTATGTCATGTTTGGTCAGCCATATAAAAGACATCAACGAGTAACGTGTTGTTCGTTGATGTCTTTTCTACGTGATACCGAAAATATTGAAAACCACTACCGAAATGAAGAGAATCATGACCAAACTTAAAAGTCTCACAGCTTTTGGGATAATCGCGGACATAATATAGGAACTTCGATATTTTTTTCAAAAATAATTTATGAGTTGCATCGAGCAAGAGAAGTTACGTCGCAGTGAGATCACATGGAACGACATAATTTTTTCATAATGTAACTATTAATGATGGTCGAAGGAGAATACCCTTTATTGAAGTCTCTTTGAACTTCTTCTTTGAAAAAAATTTAACATACGAATATAGTAGGAAAAGATCATAACTATACGAGACCTTAGGAAACATTTCAAAAGCAGGAAAAGCCTAAAGAGCCCAGCTCTTATCTGATACCAAAAATGGTGGTTTTTTTTTTTTTACCCTCAATTGGTGAGCCCTTGGCATCATCTCACCTGATGGTAAGTGACGATGATGCCGAAGATGGAAGCGGGCTTACCAAGATTCCCCAACGCAATGGGGAACTGGCTATCTTATCTTCATGCCGGAACACATCAATGCTGTTAACATTGATGTTTGGCGGCAAGACTTAGATAAGATGGTGGTAGCTAGCCAGGCGGGCTCAGAAAATGCCCTACCACCAACCAAACCGAGTCCACAAAATTGGACCCCGCCGGGAATCGAACCCGCGACCTCCTGATGTGAAGCGAGCGGCAAGCCACTACGCTACGGAGGCGGTAAAAAGAAGAAAACAACTCGTTTTAAAACCTTCAGGCGTGCATCATTCAATATCTAACCAGACAACTGATCACGTTTGCATCGTTATACCTACTCTAGCTAGGGGGTACAATAAACTACCATATACAGGGTGTTGCAAAACACAAGTAAGACCCGTTGAAGAGCGATTTTTTATACTACCCATACAAAGTCTATTCAGTTGTCCAAAAGGATTAAAAGTAAACTTGTTTCTGTGATTTCTTTTAATGACTCTCTTTTTTAAACTTTAGCATGCTCTTTTATATATACCTATGAAAAATATACCACTGTTATCAATAATATATTTCATTTCTTTTCATTTCATTAATAATAATAATAATATCCGGGACAAATCACACACGGTCATCTGGCCCCAAACTAGAATTCCCTGTATCTTGGGAACCAGAGACTGATATACATACACATATACTTTTAAATACATACATACATATGTATATAGATATAATACACCCAGACTCAGTAAACAATTCTGCTCATCACAGAAAAGTTTGCCCTGTGTGGGGATCGAACCCACGACTCTCGGATCAGAGGTCAGGATCGCTAACCACTTAGCTACCGAGTCAGTATGTATTTAAATATCAAAATTCATTTTTCTATAGATTTTTTTTTTTAAAACTACACGAACTTATTCCATTCCATCTCGGGGCCACTAGGCGTAAGGATGGTTTCCATAACTTTGTAGTTGGCAATCCACCTATTCGCACCAAGTGCTTTGCTTCCTTATTGTAATACAGACTGCTAAGGAGTAGAACTATGGTTGAACTATACTTGTCTGCGTCTGTGTTTTTGATTCTTACAACCTGGGATCTTTAAGTCGAGAGTGAATGGGCGTTTTTTAAACTTGCGTGTACCATTCTGGACTTTCCAATATGGGTATCAGGCGACATGTTACTAATATTATAAATACAATTAGGATTTCAGACAAGACTAAATAGTGAATCAACCATAATTATATCAAACTCGACGCGTCTATTTCACCAGCCAGCCCCGTTCACACGCGCGACAAAAACTATCGTTCGCGCATGCGCTCTCGGCGCAAACTTTGCTGACTGAGTGTGGCAACTGTAAGGCGCTGTTCACAAGAGTGCGCGAGTGACAGCAGATACGGGGACAGAACAGAAAAGGATATTATAAGCATTGCAACAAAACTAGTCAGTAGATGGTATAATAGATGCATCTTTCGTTGTTAATCCTTTATTTATTTATTTTGGTAAAAGACGTGTCAGGAACGTAAACGTAGCGCTTCTATAAAGACTGTCAGCGTATTTTAATTTAATGTCATGCGTGAACTATAAACAGATGCTTTATAAATTTCTTTTTAGGCATCAAAAAATTACAAACTATGTTTATTGAAAACTTTGTCTAACTGTACCAAGAATAATATTAATATTGCGCTCTCGATCCCATTGCACTGTGAACGCGCGTTTACGAGTAACTTGTAATTTTAAGTTGAACGCAGGGTAAAAACTAATCCGGTTATTATAGGTTATCCTGATTAAGTTCTGTCGAAAGAAACGTTAATAAATGTCACTGTGTTACGTTGTACTCACATGTCAGTAGAGTAAAGGTTATTAAGATTTAGTTCAGTTATAGTATTTACCTTGCTTTGATATGAGGATGTGTTAGTGAATATTACAATATCCAAGCGATACGTGAAATATGTTTTATATATCACACATTATAATACTAAGTATCCAATGTGGATTAGGTAATTATGATAAGCAAAGTACCTTATACTTCTTTTCAGAAACTAGCTTTCTTATCTTTGTAAATTATGGGTAAGAAAATAAAGTACGACTAACATGTTGGTAAATATGAGATCTAACCAAATCACCTGAAACTTTTTAAATCGGGTCTTCTACTCATAAATCTGAACAACTTTGCTGACTTTTTGCTGACCAAAGGAAAACACGTCGATCAGCTGCTTTATCAAACTACTTAGTAAGGGAAGTCGAAAATGTTTTTCGCAAACTGCTTATTAATTTTCTCGGGAAAGTTGTTCAGTTTTAAATGATAAATATTTATTGCTTTACATGTGGTAATATACAATATTGGTCTATGGTGGTAAGTTGGGGGAGGCCTATGTCCAGCAGTGGACAGGTCTTATTATTGTATAGTATCTCACATTTAGTCAAAATTTTTGGAATGCAACAGTTTTCTTTTATTAAATTAAATTATTAAAATTTATGAGTAGAAGTTTCAATTCAAATAAGTAGTTTTAGTTAAAAACCCAACTGCTTTAAAATTCCAAGAATATTGTTGCTAACAGTAACAGATGTAATCGCGTCCAGTTTTTGCAATGCGAATTGTCGTGTCTAATTATAATTATAATACAGTTATGACAACACTGTGACATAGTATTGTGTTCTGTACAATAAATAACATCAGTTGGGATATTTGGAATTCTGTGAAAGATACCTATTTGGTTTTCGGGATATGTATGAATGTACGTAAGCTTTGTATGTATAAATGTATGTTTTTATTGCCGAGATTGTATCCTTAACTGGTAAAAGGATTTTGGAGAGCGATGCGATAAACCTTTTTCTTAATTTGGTTCATATAAGTTATCTTCAGTCTTCTCCTTCCACGCTTCCCTTCAATCTTTCTTTCCATTTTGAAGTCATAATGTCGTATGAGATGACTTTTTTCTTTCCTCTTCTATTGTCAATTGTCATTATTAGTGTCTTTTTTATTAACCGACTTCAAAAAAAGGAGGAGGTTCTCTTTTTTTTATGTATGTTCACCGATTACTCGAATACGCCTGAACCGATTTGGAAAATTCTTTTTTGTTTAAAAGGGTATACTTCACAGGTGGTCCCATATAAATTTTAACGAAATCGATTCAGTGGTTTTTGAGAAAATCAACAAAAACATAGCGAAATTGGAGTTGTTGCGATTGAAGTCGGTTGTTTTTAACGTATTCAGCGTGGTCAATTATTTCATTCACTCTTTTGTAACTTTCAATACAACTTATATAGGTACCTACGTTCCATTCTATAACGAGCCAACACCACATTTCAAATACCTCCAAAATTCGAATAAAATTTTGGTATTTTCAGACTTTACAGAATTCTACGAAGAAGTAGAATCATATTATTTTGTTGTAAGTTTAACACAACAAATTGTGACCCAGTAATTCGCACTAATCCGGTGAACTTGCTTTGCTTTTTATAACATGTTCTGTTCATAAGTCTGTCTGACCTCAGTCGACCGCGTGAGAGTCATGTGAACACTCGTAATTGTGGTACTTTTAAATGATAATTAATAAGCTCATCATGAAATAATTTGAGCATGAATTTTAAATCTTAAAGATCGATAACAGCCCTTAACGTCCCCACTGGGGAGCACGGGTCAATTTTTTTTTAACAATTGATGTTTATATGGTTGTTTTGGACCATTCATGGATGATGTAGACTCCGGTTTTTA
Organism: Coleophora deauratella; assembly: GCA_958295455.1. NCBI lineage: Eukaryota > Metazoa > Arthropoda > Insecta > Lepidoptera > Coleophoridae > Coleophora > Coleophora deauratella. Next base: position 852,878 of record OY282409.1, on the reverse strand, counting down.
GAAATTTTAAACCAAATAAAAAAGTTAGTTATATATATATTTTTTTTAATGCCTGAAATAAGTATTTAATGTAAGAGAGTACTTTTTGTTACGGTTCATTATTTACTTATGACCAGGGTCTCTGTCATGGTTAGTTACCAGTTTACCACTTCACTAATGTAACGAGAAGCAATAGAACAACAAGAAAGCGATTATCTACACTACACTACACTACACTACGGAATCACTCTTAGGGTAACAACAACATTTCGAAAAATATTTTGAACGTAAACATCCTAAAAAGGAACGTAGTTTATTGACCTACTAAAACAAATACGTACAAAACCATGTAATACTTGCGCAACATATACGATATCTACAAATAATCATAATAAGCCCCACAATCGACTGAATCATAATTTATACAAATCGTATCGATCATACTTTCCTAATTTGTCAATAGTTCGATAGTACTTTATGATATAACAAATTAGCATTGTCGGTGTCGATACAATCGTCCCATTGTGGTCACATCACTATGCAGGATGTCCCAAGAAATAGGGGCAAGAGGAATTTTAGTTAGAGAGAGTAAATTTAAAGGGGTACGTGGACTAAAAAAACTCATTTTTTATTTATTTAAACTGAATCATTAGTTTGAGGTAAAATGTTGACGGTGCCGAGCGTAAAATAATACTACAATAAATGTACAAACAAATTGCGTTTGTGTCTTTGACTTCTTAGATAATTTAACATCAATTTATTTTGCACGAAATTTGTTCTATGTTTTACTATTAATAAAGTATAAAGAAAAATATGCAGGGAAACAACTCTCGGTCACCTGGCCACAGAATTCCTTGCGCTGCAGGAACTAGAGACACTCGAACTTTTCGCGCACCTGTGTTGCGAGAAAGCTGAACTAGTGATGTAACTCATCGGTGCAATACATATCGATGATTTATAACTGTTCATTGTTGTGATAATGTGTGAAGTCGACGCAGCGTGGGCGAGACACTAATGTGTTTAATCGATCAAGATTGCAATCTGTTTTTAACACTTCCTTAAGTAGAGCGGTTAACTTAGTTCTTTGATAAATTCATGTACGTAATTGTTCCAGACTGTGACGTCATGTATGAACGATTTAGTTTCATTAAAAGTAGTTATAAGAACTTTAAATTGTTTTCTAAAGAAACTTCGTTGGTACTAACTATATCGAATTTTTTTTTTTATTAATTTTCATCTTTGTTCTTTTATTGATTACTTCTATTGGGTCATTCTAAAATACCTGAAAAAAAAATTAACAGTGGGTTCTACTCATGAAACTGAACAGCTTTCCCAAGGAACCTATACTCAATTCGCACAAAAAAAATTGCACTTCCCATACAAAATCGGCGGATCAGTTGATTGATTAGTACTCGTATAAGTCCAAAAAATTGAGTATAGGTTTCTTAGGAAAAGTTGTTCAATTTCATGAGTAGAAGCGTGGTTAATTTTTTTTCAGGTATTTCATAAGGACCCTGTTAAGAAAAGTAGTTTGATTTTTTGCCGATAGATGGCGTTAGGAGTATTTTAAAACGCGCTCTCGTTTGGTTTTTGTTTTTTGCTATGTCCTTTCATTGAGTTGAATTAAATCGAGTTGAATTAAATCGAGTTGAATTAAATCGAGTTGAATTAAATCGAGTTGAATTAAATCGAGTTGAATTAAATCGAGTTGAATTAAATTGAGTTTTCCGGTATCAATGTCTGTTATTTTGCCTAAACAGACCCTATATAAATAGCAATTATATTGAAATTGCAGAAAACTGACTTGCTTGGATTTTCATGGTTCCAAATAAAAAATTGATTTGTCATATGATATGACAGTCAACGATAAAAATATCTTACAAAACGGTTGCACTACTAATAATTGGCAAAAATATTGTAATTCTTAAAAATTCGTTATAGTGTGTATAGTTCATTCCAATCAAAAAAAAGCAAAAGGTAAAGAAACTTACTATGGAAATGACACATATCAATGTCAGATGCATACTATCTTTGTTTACCTTTTGCTTTTTAACCGACTTCAAAAAAAAGGAGGAGGTTCTCAATTCGTCGGAATCTTTTTATTTTATTTTATATATGTTCACCGATTACTCGAAGACGCCTGAACCGATTTGGAAAATTCTTTTTTTGATTAAAAGGATGTACTTCACAGGTGATCCCATATAAATTTTATCGAAATCGATTTAGCGGTTTTTGAGAAAATCAACAAAAACATAGCAAAATTGGAGTTGTTGCGATTGAAGTCGGTTGTTTTTAACGTATTCAGCGTGGTCAATTCTTTTTTATTGGAATGAACCATAGTGTTCGATGTCCTGATATGAGAACTACAGGTAGGTACGAGCGCGCAGAACCTTTGTCAAGTGCTTGCTTGTTATTATATTGTTATAATATATCTTTTGTATAATATTCTCCACAAAAAACGAATGGTTCACACTACAATAAGTCAATATAAATATTATTCTCATATTCATAGCTGTCAGTGTGTGCGCACAAGCAAACTGAATGTCACGGCCCGCGCCTGCGCAGTGCCAACTGCAGTGAGAGGCAAGCACAACGTAGTAAAAAATATATAATTTATACTGTTTTTGTCGGCGTAGTTGCAGAAATTAATAACTAATTCACCTATTTTATTTTAGGTATTTAAGGCACAACTACAGGGTGTGAATTAAAAACAAATAAGCGGGAATTTTAAGTGTTTAATGAAAGAAATTACTTTATTCTACAACTTATAAAGTTAAATATAGCTGAATATTATTTAGGATTTTCATACAAAAATTTATGGCGGTTAATATTCCAACATTTTATAGGACCTCCAAAGTGTTCGTCGTTTTCAAAAAGTCGTGAAACAAAAGTTTTTCAGTATGATACATTATATTTTCTAGCACCCTGTATACACTCGAAAAACATTAGCCATTTTTGTGTCAGTCGGGTAAATAACGTGATGGGTCATACGTAGTTCAGTAGATGCTTCTCCTTCTTCTTATCGTGTGGCACATGTAACTACGCGGTTGCCTTGTGTTGCACTGAGCATCACCCTTTAAATATTCATGATTTAAATATTCTATTAATTTTTTTTTCTACCTAGTACGCTAGTACAAAAGTCCTAAGACTTTGAACTTGTACACTTAGCGTTTCGGGAAGTGTTAGCGAAGTGAGAAGAAACGTCGAGCCCCAAGAAAACTTCATTTATAGGTAGCAGCTACCAGATTAGTCAGTTATCGTTCAAAAATAAATCGATCGAGATATTGTGTTGTGTCTCCATCGCTACTGAACTGTGTCCACCACAATAAAGTGGAGTTATCAAATTATGAAACAAACAGCGGGATGCCGTAACTCTAACTCAACCACTGTTGACAACTAATTGTCATTACTTTTTTTTTTACTTTAGGCCTTTCTCTGTAACTCGGCGCCTTTGTTATTCTTATAATAATTTCATTGGTGAGATTTTCAATGATTAACCAAATTGTATAGAGGAATATTTTGATTTGTATTAGATTAAACTATTGACGAAACTGAATACCTGTTTTCCAGAGCATTCATAATACGTAAGTATAAAACTTTATTGTCTTCAAAAGTTTAAACTTGAAACACATAAGTATGATAAAAAATATAAAAGGAACGCTAAGCTTTCACCACAAATACAGCTAAAATGTATTGAACCGTATATGATGACAAATATTACACAAAAGTTTTTGTTTGACTTTTGTAAATGTTGCTTATACGAATACAGGTATATGTATACCTGTGTTTTACAAGGTTTTACAATTTTTCCGCAAATATGAAACATGATGTATCCATTAAAATAGGACTGAAGACTCTATACTCATCATATTAAACAATGTACAGTCTACAATACAACTTTGATGAAAACATTAATATCAACTGATTTCAATAAAAAAATTGGTCTATCAGCTGAGGAAACCGGCGCGTCTAGGGTCGCGTTGGACAGTAGTGACCTCGGGTGATGCTAAGTGCAACACCAGGCAACCACGGTCTATGTATATGGTAGGATAGGAAGGAAAGAAGCAAATTTCTCCTTCTTCTTGTCGTTTTTTAATGGTGTCACACTTTGCAAATTCCTAGAACAAATGTTGTTCGTTATAATAAGTCCTACACCTGTTTTGTTACAGCTTGTGACGGTAGAACGGTTCTGTCAAACTTCAAGCTTAATAGGGTATTTTACTCTATACAAGAAAATATCTTAAATTGCTTATTTACTGTGGTATTTGTAATAAGTAATCGAATTAATACGATTTCTTTATAATATATTGAGAAAAAATATTTTATTTTTGATTTACAAAAATCAAGTTTTTTTATCTGTTAATCAATTATCTGAAACGACAGCCGCCATGTTGCTGTCGATGTGACGTCATAATAGTGGTAAACAGTGACATTCTGTTCGCAATATGTGTCAAAATTTTAGTTCACAGCTATTTTGTTTACTCCTGAAATGAGTAATCCTAACGACCTAAACATCATGGCGGCTAGCGCGCGGTAATTGGGAATGATAATTTAAAATGTATTTTGGTGGTAATTATAGGTTTCAAAAAAACTTTTTAAAAATATTTTTGACTTTTTCCTACCTAATGATCAATTTGAGATACTTTTCAAAAAATGGTGAAAACCCTATTACGTTTCTTCGCCAGAGCGTGTCCGATAGAAGATATCGATAGTTATGTATTAGGTATGACTAGTCTTAATTTTTTAGGTTTTGTGGATTGGATTACTTTGTTTAATAAATAGTTAAGAGTCACAGCTATTTATTAACGAAGTTCGTAGGTAAAGATGATGTTACAGGTAATAATAATAATAATAAACTTTATTGACAAAAACCACATTGCAATACATAGGTACAGTACGTTATGGAGTAAGTATATTAACAGTTAACAATTGGTTATAGTTTTTGGGATATTAATAGGGTACGCTGGTTTCCAAACTAGGGAAAGCCCTGTATCTCGGAGACCAGACCCCTTCTTTGCAAATAATAATAAGCTTCTTTGCAAGTAATACTTGCTATCGTCTATCCCTTGTTGATAATGGAACGATTAAATTGCGGTTCCATGCGATAAGAAGAAGAGTAAGAATGTTTCGCATTGAAGACTACGTTAAAAGGGACAACAAGACTGCCTTTAATATAGCTCACTTATAACAAAGCCGAATGCCGTAAGCGATCTATTCAAAACGTTCGTATATAGTATATTAGGTCAAAATATTTCAGTAAATAACATATTTCTGGAAAGTAAAAGTTTGTCATCAAGAAGGTCTGAGTTAGAAGCATATGCTAATAATGCCTTTTCGTTTAAATCGGCGGTCAACCGAAAAGGTTTTCTTGAAAAATGATGAAAAGTTTGATAATTCCGTCAGCGAAACAACCAGCGAAATATTTGGATCGAATTTACATGCGTAAAAAAAAACATATTGACTCTACTTTTGAGGCGATCTGTGCCTATATCTTCTTATACTTTGGGATGGTCAGGCCATACTACACACACGGGGGCCAAGTCCGGAGTGGTACGCAAGGGAGCAAAGTCCGGATTATTCATCCACATAACTTTGCCGGAATCCACATAATGTTCCTAATTTTTGACTTAAATTCAAAAACTAAAATTGAAACTCAACAGACATACCAAGACTGAATGAAGAAACAAAGAAATTGTAATTGAAACGTAACAGAATTACAACGCGTTGCGAGATTTGGCGGTCGGTCGGTCAACATTGTCCAACATTACGCGGGGGCACCAAAGGGCATACTGTGCTGTAATAGTGATGGGCTGATTATAGATTTTGTTCAATTCTTCTGAACCTGTACAATTAACGTTTCGGACACTTGGCGTCGAGGCCGAAAGAAACTAGTATATACAGCGTGTAACAGAAAGGTGTGATAATACTTCAAGGTTGGCTTTTACTCATCAAACTGAACAACTTTTGTACTCAGGTTCTACAACTTTGTTCAAATTGCAAAAAATTTTTGGACTTTTCATACAAATCGATCAGCTGACGAACCAAGTTTGTATGAAAAGAATTTCTTTGCGATTTGAACAAAGTTGTAGAACAATAGTTGTTACGGGCAGCCGATTATCTTAGCATTGTACTTATATGTATATGTATGCAATAAGCAATAGCTAATGACTTGCACTTGAATTTTATTGAAATTGTTTAGAATGTGTGTTAGACTATATCTAACGTTAGAGTGAGACAGTGTATATGTCGCCAGTTGTCGATCTCCTCTAATCGTTGGAAAGGGATAAAAGATATCTTGTGTGCTATTACTGCTCTAGCAGGGAAAATTGTTAAATGAATGAATAGCTCTGTAATTACGATAGTGTCATTGATGTAACTTTGTATGTATGTCCAGCTTGTTAGCGCCCTCAGTATTTACATGTTTTTTGTTTCGGGCGATAGCTAGTTTTGTTGGTATTCACTTTGTTCGTGAATTTGCTTATAGAATTGTTAGTTTTACTGTTTTTAGGGTTCAATGTCCAATGAATGTTTGTATTTGGTATTGTTTTATTGTAGAACGTAGGGAAGTCTATTAGGTGGAATAAAGTTTGATAAGTAGACGTTGTTACTTTTGGAAATAATTAGAAATGTGTGTGTAACTTTTACAAAAATATGTCTTTTTTGTATGTATTTGTGAATTTATAAGTATGTTGGCGGTATGTAGCCTAAGTAAGTATTGTTTGTATAATTGGAGAATGTTGTCAGCTTGTATAATGTAAAGTTGGACTGTATTGTATCGAGTAGTTTAGGAGATATGAAGAGGAAATGGAAACCTCAACAGGGAACTTTAGGCCGAGGCCAAGTGAGGGCCTGGGGGTCGCCTTTACAGCATTGCCAAGGGGTATAAAATGAAAATTAGATTTTTTTAGATAATTGCTCGAAATGTTATACTACCTTCACGTATATCGTATAGATCGTTATAATAAGTCATAGTGTTATTCGTAGTAATTCAAATAGAAAGTTCAGCTTCTCCATTGTCTCGATTGTGTTATTATTTCTTCGTGTATTCTTTGAAAGTGTATTGTGTTTGTTGACTTGAAGTGTTGTTTAGTACACTGGTACTTAACTTGTGTTGTGTTTTAGTGTTATTAAATTGTGTTTATACCTCGTTACTTTGGTGTTTTCGTGGGCTTGCCTGAGTGTCTTCTATCCTATTGAACCACCCTATGGTGAATGTTTAACTGTTGTGTACCGTTGTGCTAGGACGTGCGCAACAGTTTGGTCCTTCAGATCCGGATAGATAAGACACTTATAAGTTACCATGTCGAGAGTAACGAGGAGTGCGAAGAAGTTGGCGGAGGAGCAAGCTGAGCTCACTAAAGACGACTTGAGAGATGTGCCTGCGGACTTGGAATTGTCGGTGGATGCGGACGGGGCGGCGGCCTTGCAACGAACGATCCCGCCGTCGTCATCGCTCGTGCCCACTCTTCCGCAGGGACGAATCATTGATCATCGGGATCAGAAGGAGCCCGATGAAGTCGATCTTCAACATGATCAACGGCCGCCACCACTGCGGATACCCGGGGAACCGGAAGGCAGCGTGCTGGTTGATCCTCGTGGATTCGTGCTACCACACCGACCAGTGGATGTGAAGAGCACCATGGGGAGCCAGGCTTCTCGCCGCAGCCATAAAATGGCCTTGGATGCACAGCGGCGACAGCTTGAGCTGGAAATAGCGATGGAGAAAGCGAAGATATCCATGGAAACAGCCAAGATAAGGGAGGATGTCTTAAACAAACAGTTGGCAGCCAAGATGGCCAACATCGAAGCTGCAGAAGCTGCAGCTGAGGAAGAAGCTGAGGAACGACGCTCGCTGACGCAGGTTGCGACAAACCAGCGAGTGGAAGAGTGGCTGAGTCGAACGCCGCGTATGGAAGAGGTGCCTCGTGAACGTAGACTACCGCGCCCTTCTGCCGCCGATGTGAGGTTCGACGATACGCAGCCGCGTGCATCGACGCTAACGCCGAGGAGGGAGCGGTCAGAAGAGCGCTCTCGTAGGCGGACTGAGGGAATAGATAAGTTAGCGGATGCGATAATAGGTATGTCTAGGCCTAGACCGCGGCAGACATACGAGTTACCAAAGTTTGATGGTAACCCAGCTGACTGGATCACATTCAAGCGCACCTATGAACGCTCAACGGAAATAAACAAGTTTGAAGCGTTCGAGAACATGGCAAGGTTGCAGCAAGCGGTTGTGGGACCAGCAAAGATTGAAGTGGAGGATATTTTGAGAGGTGCAGGTGATCCTCAAGAAGTTATGTGTACTCTTGAGGAAGTATTCGGTCACCCTGGTGCGATTTTGGATTGTGTCTTAAGGAAGATTAAGACTTTACCGCGTGTGACCGAGAGTGGCAAGGAAATGCAAAAGTTTACTTCAGTTGTGAGAAATTGTGTGTCATTGCTGAAGAACATCAAGGCTGATGGGTACTTGAATAACCCTCAACTGGTGTGTGAGATACTGAACAAGCTTACGCCACTCCAGAAGCATTTATATAGTGAGTTTTTAAAGTGCAAAGACAATGTGTGTAGTGTGGACTTACGTGTGTCGCCAAGCTTGGACATTTTACTTGAATTCTTGGTTGAACGCTCGCGATCGGCATCGTTTCTGGTAGCCACGAACATGGCTGCACCCTCGGTTAGTGCGACTTATAACGCACCGCGTCCGCGAGTGTTACCTGTACATCGTAATGTACACAGAGTCGCGTCTCTAAGCTCCGCACCGGTTGCGTCGAGGAATGCACCGCGAAATGTAAGCTCCAGAGCAATAGCGTCAAGGAGTGTGCCGCGAACCGTAAGCTCCGCACCAGTAGCGTCGAGCAGTGCGCCGCGAGTAATGTGCGCGATGTGTGATGGCAATCACGTGCTGCCAGTGTGCAGAAAGTTTATAGCACTGGACAATAGTGAACGATGGAACGTGGCCAAAGACAGTCGACTGTGTTTCAAGTGTTTGTGCACTCGGCACAACCGGGAGTTTTGTCGTGCGAAGCGTTGTGAACAGTGCAACGCCCCTCATCATTCGCTACTACACTTCAATGGTGTGCCGGATGAGGAACGCCCACCCGAGCCGACGCCCTCGGCTCCTGAAGCTGAAGTGAAGCGGGCCTTTAGTGTCGGAGGTGTGTGCACTAAGGCCTTGCTGAAGATGGTGCCAGTCTCTATCAAGAGAGACAACTGCGTGACACAGACTCACGCCTTGTTGGACGATGGTGCTACAGTGTCACTAATGGACAGTAGTTTAGTGACCAGTGATGTTGGTGAGCCGTGCCCTCTCACAATAGTGACCGCGAACGGACAAAGGGTAACTGACAGAGAATCACGGAAAGTGAACATTAGTGTTTGTGGACCTAATGGACTGGAACATTGTGTGAATGTGCGTACTATGGCTCATTTGAATCTGCCTACTCAAACTGTACCAGTGTCGGTGTATGAGAACGCTCATCTTAGTGATTTGTGTGACACCATGGATTGCAGTGAGGATCGCAAGGAGGGAGGGGAGACGAAGCCGCTGCTGCTCCTGGGCCAGGACAACTGGGAGCTCATCGTCGGCAGGGAGATCCGAAGGGGTAAGTCCGGTCAGCCGATCGCTTCTCTTACTCAGTTGGGATGGGTAATCCATGGCCCCTTGGGATACTGTGCATCCACTTCCTCTGATTGTGAAACAGTCCATTGTACAGCTTTAGTTAATAAGAGTAGGTTAGATAGGGATTTACATAGTTTAGTTAAGGCACAATTTGAATTAGATAGCATAGGTATAGCTGAGGTCGAGCGCAAGAACGCGGATGTTGAACGAGCCAACATGATTTTAGAACGCACTAGTCGCCGGGTTGAAAGTGGATGGGAGTGTGGTTTGTTATGGAGGGATGAAAACCCTATCTTTCCTGATAACTATAATCAGGCTTTAACGAGGTTAAAGGGAATTGAACGGCGCATGGATAAAGATCCGTTATTTGGCATGACGTACGAAGCTCAGATCGACAGGCTTCTGAACGAGGGTTACGCTGAAAAGGTACCAGATGCATGGGAAGTACACCCTAAGTGGTACTTGCCTCATTTTGGGGTAGTGAACCCTAATAAGCCTGGAAAGCTTCGTCTGGTATATGATGCTGCGGCTTCATATAGAGGGGTTTCGATGAATTCGAAATTGCTTAGCGGACCCGTACTACTGAACTCGCTATTCGGTGTGTTAACGAGGTTCCGATGTGGTAGGATCGCCGTCAAAGGTGATATACCTGATATGTTTTTGCGTGTGAAAATTAGGGATGAGGATAAGGGGGCTCAGTTGTGTTTATGGCGCGGGCAAGAACGAGATAGACGCCCAGATCTCTACGCCATGAACTCCATGATATTCGGAGCCACATCCTCGCCTTCGATGGCGATGTGTATATCGAATAAGAATGCTAGGGATTTGGCCGACAAATACCCTAACATTGTAGAGCCTATTGTGAATGAACGTTGTGTTAATGACTATTTGAATGAGATATTTGATGAGCCTGTTGTGGATGAACATTGTGTGGATGACGGTTTGAACGAATTAGGATTAAATGTAGATATTTTTAACTGGACTGATTCGCGAACGGTGCTGAAGTGGATAGCGTCAGACTCTAGGGACTATTGGAGTTTTGTTTCGCACCGTCTGAGCGAAATCGAATCAGGGAGTGATGGAAGCGATTGGCGCTGGCTTGCATCGGCGGATAACCCGGCCGATGAAGCGACCACGTTGGGCTGGCCTCGGGAAAGAAGCATGTGGTTTTCGGGGCCCCCCTTTCTGCGTGATCCTCCGCACCTGTGGCCGAACGCAGTCACCGAGGAAGTGCCTCAAGTTGACCTTGAGCTGAAAGTCAACGTGACAGCTCAGGTGCAGGAGCTTCTGATCGATCATAGGCGGTACTCTGCATGGGAACGAGTGATGAGAGTAACGGCGAAAGCATTGGCCTTCGTCAGTAAATGCAGAGGACGGAAGATTGACGCCTTAGAACGAGATGATCCCAGAAACATGGAATGGATATTGAATCCTCCGGCAGCTCCTCGCATGGGAGTATGTTGGAAGAGACTCGTGCGCTCGATAGAAAACGCGCTTCGAGTCACCTTGCGCCAGAAGGCGCCTCGAGAGGAGGTACTGCATACCTTGCTCTTGGAGCCCGAGCTGACTGTTAACAGCCGGCCGCTCAGCTGCGTGCCAGAGGAAGACACAGCAAGTCCCACCGTCCTCACGCCGAACCATCTCCTGATGGGGACGGGACCGGGCGCCGCCTCATTCGAGCCGTCGTGTTCGGCGGACTTGAATGTGTGTCAACAGTGGAGGCGTGCAAACGCACTGGTGGATGTCTTCTGGCATCGATGGCGGCGGAAGTATCTGCCGTCGCTCCAGCGACAAGTGAAGTGAAAGTGACTCAGTGAGCGTGTAAGTAGATGATGTGTAGTCATTTGCAATGACTCACTCACTGCCACGCAATTAGTCGCCTAAGGGGCAAATTTGTAAAAAAGTGAAGTGTATCCCGATAGAGACGGAAAAGTGCGTGTGGTAGTTGTTAAGACTGGTTACGGTGTATTGAGACGACCGGTAGCGAAAGTCATCGTGCTGCCCACCGCCGATATTGTCCTAGGATAATTTTGAATTGTATAAATGTATCCTCGTACGGGGGGTGGAATGTTACGGGCAGCCGATTATCTTAGCATTGTACTTATATGTATATGTATGCAATAAGCAATAGCTAATGACTTGCACTTGAATTTTATTGAAATTGTTTAGAATGTGTGTTAGACTATATCTAACGTTAGAGTGAGACAGTGTATATGTCGCCAGTTGTCGATCTCCTCTAATCGTTGGAAAGGGATAAAAGATATCTTGTGTGCTATTACTGCTCTAGCAGGGAAAATTGTTAAATGAATGAATAGCTCTGTAATTACGATAGTGTCATTGATGTAACTTTGTATGTATGTCCAGCTTGTTAGCGCCCTCAGTATTTACATGTTTTTTGTTTCGGGCGATAGCTAGTTTTGTTGGTATTCACTTTGTTCGTGAATTTGCTTATAGAATTGTTAGTTTTACTGTTTTTAGGGTTCAATGTCCAATGAATGTTTGTATTTGGTATTGTTTTATTGTAGAACGTAGGGAAGTCTATTAGGTGGAATAAAGTTTGATAAGTAGACGTTGTTACTTTTGGAAATAATTAGAAATGTGTGTGTAACTTTTACAAAAATATGTCTTTTTTGTATGTATTTGTGAATTTATAAGTATGTTGGCGGTATGTAGCCTAAGTAAGTATTGTTTGTATAATTGGAGAATGTTGTCAGCTTGTATAATGTAAAGTTGGACTGTATTGTATCGAGTAGTTTAGGAGATATGAAGAGGAAATGGAAACCTCAACAGGGAACTTTAGGCCGAGGCCAAGATAGGGCCTGGGGGTCGCCTTTACAGCATTGCCAAGGGGTATAAAATGAAAATTAGATTTTTTTAGATAATTGCTCGAAATGTTATACTACCTTCACGTATATCGTATAGATCGTTATAATAAGTCATAGTGTTATTCGTAGTAATTCAAATAGAAAGTTCAGCTTCTCCATTGTCTCGATTGTGTTATTATTTCTTCGTGTATTCTTTGAAAGTGTATTGTGTTTGTTGACTTGAAGTGTTGTTTAGTACACTGGTACTTAACTTGTGTTGTGTTTTAGTGTTATTAAATTGTGTTTATACCTCGTTACTTTGGTGTTTTCGTGGGCTTGCCTGAGTGTCTTCTATCCTATTGAACCACCCTATGGTGAATGTTTAACTGTTGTGTACCGTTGTGCTAGGACGTGCGCAACAATAGTTGTTCAGTTTGATGGGTAAAAGCCAACCTTGAAGTATACACTTGTAGTACAAAAAACAAAAAAAGAAAGACTTTCCTAACAAAACTAGGCCATTATTAGCTTATCGATTTGTATGAAGAGTTCAAAATTATTTTTTTTGCTAAATTTCTATAAGTTACTTTGGGAAAGTAGTTTAGATTCAAGTTTTAGACACTCCTGTTTGAGTTATTTTGTCAATCTGGGGATGTAGAAGAAACTAACGACACCCAGCACTCGAAATAAATAGATTAACTAAATGCTGAATACTCCAAGAAGTCTACGATGTAAAGCCGTTTTAGGTACAGGCGTTAAAATGAAACGTCCATACTTACAATAGATACACTCGAAAAACGTAACCTTCCTTTTGGGCAGTCAGGCAAAGACTAGTCACAAACCGACCTCTATCGACTCATTTGCACAACAGATAAGTCGTACAACAATAATTCTTAATAAACGACCGTGACAGTTGTTGATGATTCTATCAACAGATAAACTGTTGTGTTGTTACGATTAACTCTAAGGCAGTTTAGTTTATTTTTATTAGGTCCTAACAACCTATAGTAGTTTTTTATTGTTTTAATGTTATAAGCATTTATAGTGTTAATTTTATAGACTAAATTATTCTTCTTCTTGTGTCATAATTTACCACCCATCCATCCTCAAAATTTAGATGGCGGTGCCTGGTGATGCACTTAGCTTCACCCGCGGTCACGTGGAAGCAGTTACATTTAAATTACTAGATGCGATTCGCGTAGCTGAATTTTGGGCCGAGACTATACAGGGTGTTAAAAAAGTGCGTTTGAAATTTTAAGGGGTTACTCAGAATCAAGTATAGAATCCAGGAAAAATATTGAAAAAATTCGCTCTTCTATTTTTTTTGCAGTTTTTCATACAAATTCTCGATTCACTATTTAGATTTAGTATGAGAATCTGAAAAAAAATAATTGAAGAGCGGATTTTTTCAATATTTTTCCTGGGTTCTGTACTTGATTCTGAGTAACCCCTTAAAATTTCAGACGCACTTTTTTTAACATCCTGTATAGGCTGGTTTGTTATCGACTCGAAAAAAAGAAGAACTAGATTAAATTGTGATACATATGGTAAGTTTGTGGATAAAAAAAGGATAATTTTACTCACTAAGTCATTATTCGATATTTTATTCAAACGGCGATTTTATATGACTGAATCTTAAGGCATGAATGCAGTATGATTTAGCTCAATACTACTTCTACATATATCTACTACTTGCAATCTAACCAAACCAAAATAAAAATACCCGCCTGTATAAACTATGTATATATATTTTTTGTCCAGACTAATCTGAAGATACGTCGCATTCCAAAATCTATTAAGCCTTCACAAAGAAACAGACACACACCTGAAAACCATTACACGCCGTTTGGATGGTCGGGTAAAAATGTATTATTTCTGGGGCAATGGGGTAAAAATGTTTTCCAAGAGGCGCGGACGCATCAATTTCACTCAAACGTGGTACTGGGTGTTTTACAAAAATATGTAACATTGTATGTCCGTTGCATGCCTTGTTAAACATGTAAATAGTATATGTTATGAGCTCGGGTATTGTTTCGAGTGAGAAAATTGTTTTATAGACATCCATATAAACTGTTTCGTCATTGAGGACCTACCTATTTATTTTGAGTTTTGTGGTCGTTTTTTTTTACAAATTAAGAATCCGTATGGGGGTCTCGAAAAGAAGCTGTCTCCTATAAAAAAAATATAATTCGAAGATGAAAATGAACAGAGCGATTTTGATGAAACTTTGTACAACATTATTGTAACTTTTTTACACAAATAACGTCGGCATTAATTAACATTTCATAGTCACTTTTAAATCGGCATTGAAAAAATAAATAATTCTTCATCAAAAATGCGCATTTCAAAGCCCTTAAAGATGTTTAACCTACAGGTTCAGCTAAAGAAACAAACATACAAACACCCCAAAACACAACATTCCTTCTAGAAGAGACGGGTAAACAGTTATACGAAACAAAATCTTGCAACATTTGAATTATATTCCTCACTTTAATGTCGCGGTCTAGCTTTCTGTACAGCATGAAAACCGCATAGTTTCCTTAGCTCACTACATAAGTACCTTTGTTCAAATCTTTAGGATTATTGCCCCTGCCATCCATGTATATTCTTGAAGTGGCTACTTTTGTTAAGAATAATCTACATCTTTTTAAAAAGACTAGAGATATACATAATAGAAATGTACGAAACCCAAATAAATTAGTATTAAATAGTATTCCTAAACTGACATATTATAATAAGCAATGTATAGTAATGTGTGTTACAATTTATAATGCTTTACCCGATGACATAAAATCACTACCTTATGTATTATTTCAACGCAAACTTGTGACATTTCTTAAAGATAAAATATTTTATTCAGTTAATGAATTTTTTAACAAACATTATTGATAGTTTAATTTAATTGTGACATATGGGAATTGTAATGCTATGTATATTTTAATGTGATTTAATTAGTATTTTAATTTAATTTATTAATATTTGCATGCCAGATTTGGTAAAACGTGAGGGACCTACAGCAATATTTAACATCTATGTATAACCATGTTTTATATGCGAATAAATTTTCATTTTCATTTTCATTTAGTACAGGGTGTTAAAAAATGCCTTTGAAATTCTAAGGGGTTACTCAGAATAAAACAAAAAAAATTGAAAAAAATCCGATTTACAAAATTATTTTTTTAGTTTTCCAAACTTAAAATGAATAGAGAATCAGGAATTTGTATGGGAAACTGAAAAAATATTGTTAAAGGAATTTGTTAAATTTTTCCTGTATTCCATACCTACTTAATTCTGAGTAACCCTTTAAAATTTCAAACGAACTTTTTAACACTCTATATACAATACAGGGTTATAAGTAATACCTAAAATTGGGGAGCTAGCAAAATATGGACATGCCGTTTTGAATAGAATTGGAAACTATTGGCCATACATATGTAGTGTTAAATGTTTCACATTTTACCTCCTAAAAAGATTACCGGTAACCCTGTGTATATAAAATAAGTTGTGGATATAAACACATAATAGCATACATAAAATTTTCAATAATATCAACATTCACTACAATCAGATCATTACAATTAAGAATCCCAACGCTTTTTACGATCCCGGTATCCCGAGTATTTTTTAATGAAAATCTATACGTTTATTGGGAAAGGCATATCCATACTGTTCTTTCTAAAAACGAAATTGCATCCGAATTCCCGATCACTAGTTATAAGGTACAAGAAAATCGGCAAATGACTGTTGCTATGTAAGAATCTACAACTTTCTTATAAGAAACGTACAAATTCACAGATTATTGTCCTTCCTGCCCTGCCACCTGTTCGCGGGAGGACTTGATGCTGGCCACCTAAGAAGCTATCCGCTTGGCAAGATTTTGGAAGATCTGATTTTACCATCGACTCGACAAGAAGAAAAAGAGCAATTTTTTTAATACTTTCCACACAGTTTGCTTTTGTATTGTTTATTAATAATGAATAAAGGAGGTTCAACACAATTTCGCTGATCAGAAGCAAGTAGATGGTATACACAATCTTTTAAATCTTTATTTTTTAACTTAGTACAAAGTTGCCTGTTGTATCACACCACATTAACCCGCGAAAGGTTACCGGTTGCGAACACAACCATTGTGTAGAGAGCCTATTTCCGATTCGCCTATTGTTCTGCTGGTGGTACTGTCTACAGTGGGATCTTCCAACTATGCGGCAAAGTGTAGAAGGTATTGTTTACATTACATTGCATGGTATTTGTATTTTTTTGTATTTATTTATTTTAACAAGTTGTATTACAATTTTGCATCTTATAAATTAATTGTTCACAATTTTACAAGCAAATGTAAAAAAAGCTATCTTACTTGATTTACATATTACTTTCAATATAAAAGTTTACAACATTAATCTTACCAGATCCAAGTATACAGGGTGAAACAAAATTGGTGTAGGTCTCGTTAACTGGGGATTCTACTCATCGCACTGAACAGCTTTTGTTCTACGACAAAGTTGTTCTTCTTTTGTTGCTCAAAGCACAACAAAAAAAAACGGACTTTTCATACAAATTGATCATCTGTTTTGCCACTTTTTTATGGAAAGTCCAAATTTTTTTTGCGATTTGAGCAAAGTCGTACAACAAAAGTTGTTCAGTACGATGAGTAGAATCCCCAATTAACGGGTCCTACAAGTAAATAAAGAAAAAATGTTTACTTTCCCATTGCGTTGGGGAATCTTGGTAAGCCCGCTACTATCTTTGGCATCCTCATCACTTGCCATTAGGTCAGATGATGCCAATAGGGCATACCAATTAAGTTTTTCTATATGTTTTCCTTTTGTTTTTCTTTTATTTGTTTCCAATTACTTTTAGAAATATTTACTCGCATCTCACGGAGGTGGGCGTTAATAGCTGCGACAAAATCCGAAAGGACTAATGTAGTTATTATCGTACAGTTTTGTAAATCTTGTAAACGTTGCAAGTGTTACAAAAATAAACTTTTTATTTATTATTTTATTTATTATTTTAATGTGTTTATTCTATGGTATTGTAGCTCTAAAACGGATGAACCGATTTGTATGCGGTTTTCTTCACGTGACAGCAGATTTTATCATGGTGGTTCTAAGCTTTATTTTGTGTATTTGATGAAAATTGGTTTATCGGATTGTGAGTTATTCGATTTTTATTATTGGGCCGACAGAAGAACGTGGTAAATATTTATGACAAGTAAGAAAAATAGTACTTATCTCTGTAACCAAAAAAAAAATAAAACATTAAGCTTAGTTTGAAAACTTTTCACAAGGAAGGAAGTAATAGTCGAATTGTAACAAAGTTTTTATGGATCTTATCACCAGTACACAATGTATTATGTACAAAAGTCAAATCAAGTACTCTTGCTTATTATTTGAATAATAACGCATGCATTTTCATTTTATTAATAGACAAACTTATTACATTTTTTGACCTTTTTTAATTATGTGACTCAGTAACTGAAATAAATTATTTGTATTCTTTTATTAATTATGACTAAACATACCTTAAAAACTTTACAACACAGCAACAAAACTTTTCTTCTCAAAAAAATAATAAAAATAAAAAAAAAACAAATTCAAAATAGGAACCGCACTTCCGTTCAGTCGCACTTTTCCGCGCGTGCGTTTCACGCGCTGATTGGACCCGCACTGGGCTGCAGACGCAGGCGCAGGGTTTGCGCCGGGTCGCATTCACTGTGGTCACTGTATCTGCCGCGTTGTTTTTAGGACTTTTTCTTTCATTGAAGATTTGAAGGTTACGGTTAGTTAGATTGTGGGTTCGGTCCATTCATCAATTATTTGGTAATACGTGGTCGACCTATTGCTTAAGTCTTCTTGTTCCTAAAATATAACATGACCGCGAAAAGCGATGCCCTAGAGTGGACAGATTTAAATGACGCTATTTTATATGTGTAAACCTGGAGGTTCTATTTATGGAGAATAAACCTTAGCTGGGATGTTCAAATTGATTAGAACGGATTTTAAAAGTATGGGAAATTTTAGGATAACCTAAACTCTATCTGTTTCTGGAAAACCGGAAGATACCTATACTACAGTGAGGTAAACAAATCTTGGTACACAGTTTTTTAAGAAACCCTTTACCTTGCGGTCACGGCCATTGCATGTGCCTACGAAACAATGCCTATTAATTTTTAACGGCTTCTTTTAACATCGGTTCTAAGCAAATGAAGCAAGAAAGGTTAATAAATAGATTTGGATATTTAGGTACGCACTTTTTATTCCCTTGCCGTCTTCGGAGTGAAGCAAAATATCTTTACCTAGGATCCAGTACCTACGCACTTTTTATTCCTTGCCATCATCCATTATATAGGGTGTAACAAAATTGGTGTGGGACCCGTTAAATAGGGATTCTACTCATCGTACTGAAAAACTTTTGTTCTATGACTTTGATCAAATCGCAAAAATTTTTTGCCATTTTTGTATGAAGAGTCCAAATTTTTTTTGCGATTTCAGCAAAGTTGTAGAACCTACTTTATTAGTGCCCGATATTTTAGTCAGTGCTTCAATAGTCAAATTCCAATTTTTTTAAATCTCTTAATAGGTATAAATCGATCAGCTCAGCGGCCAAATTAGTATGAAGAGTCCAACATTTTTTTTGCGATTTGACTATGGGTTCCTTGGGAAAAATTGATCAGAATCAGGAGTAGAAGCACTGACTAAAATATCGGGCACTAATAAAGTAGCATTCTTATTATGTCAGCTCATATCATATCTCCTCTAAGGGTTCTATCTGGCCAGAAAAAAGCAGATACCTAGGTACTTCAAATGTTTATGTACGGAATAGGCTAGTGACTGAGTATAGTAAATAGTACAGTATGGATATTCACCGCTGTTCTGTAAAGACGACTTCCCCAGTGTGGGTAAGATCACCGTCGTCCTCACCCAGTTTTCTTAGTCGCTCCTACTTGTAGACACTCTGTCTATAGTTACTACTACTATTAAAAAAAAATGGCATTCCAATCAAAAAAGCAAAAGGTAAACAAACGTAGTATGCAGATGACATTGACATGTGTCAGTTCCATAGTAAGTTTGTTAACCTTTTGCTTTTTTTTTGATTGGAATGAACTATATAGGTTTAAACGCCCCTTGTAGCTTAGTGGCATGTCCGCTCGCTTCACATCAGGAGGTCGCGGGTTCGATTCCCGCCGGGGTCAAACATTGTAGGACTCGGTTTATTGGTGGTAGGGCATTTTCTGAGCCCACCTGGCTAGCTACCACCATCTTATCTTATCTTGCCGCCAAAAGTTAATCACTCGGACGATTTGTATATACTGTCGGAGTGAGCTAATGAAGACATAAAAACCTCTGGATAAAGTAGTTCGGGGAGGACAGTTCTGTCCGCAGTAATTCTCAGGGTTATATTGGTGATGCCCCACATACTGCGCACTAGAGATGTAGAAATATTCATCTTCAATAAAAACGCAGAAAGAAAGTATTGCTCCATATCGAAATGCCTACAGACCGCCATGACATTTCGTTAGCATTTACCGAACGCTGATCCAATATCAGTCTTGCTTGTGTGTTTAAGTACATACCTATATCCAGTTAATTGGGAATCTATTGCCAAACAGAACAGCATACCTTTAAGGGATTAGTTATTCAATTTTAAAACTGGAATATTTTTAGTCACGATTTTGGTTGGTTCTAGTTTTTATACTGACCTGATTGATTTTGCTCAATGTGTTTATAAGAGCCTAGTTGTAAGTCTTTTGAACTTCCATGAAACTGAACAACTTTTTCCGAGGAACTCAACTCATATGAAAAAAATAAAAATAATAATATAAAATATAAAATTTCTTCATACAAAATTTGCTGATTGGCAGATACATTTGTAGGTACTGTTTAGTAAAACTATATTTTTTGCGAATTCATTATTATAGGAAAAGTGCTCAATTTCATGTTCCGGGTATACGAGTTCCGAGTGGTAGGAACTTCGTATTAGGTAGAAAAATATGACGTTCGAAAAGTGTACAGAGATACCTACTTCGAATAAATATTATTTCATTTCATTTCATTTCATGTTAAAGTTTGTGGGAGTGATTTTTGACATATTGTATATTGTAGTTTATTTAAGGTTAACTGAACAACTTTTCCGTCTAATCAAGTCTAAAAACATAGGATTCCATCACAAAGCTGACTAGACATCAGCGTATTGATTTATGTTTTAATTTAATAACATTTTAAGTTCAAGTGTTTTTATTCATTCAGTCATTGTTTGGGGAAAGTTGGCAGTTTGATGATTAGAATCTGCAGTTAAAATAGTATAAGTTCCATGCCAGTTTCATTTTTTTTTACGACAGAGGTGGCAAACGAGCAGACGGATCACCTGACGGTAAGCGATTACCGCCGGCGGCGCACCCGCAACACCAGAGGAGTCACAAGTGCGTTGCCGGCCTTTGATATGGGAGTACGCTTCATTAAAAGTAATGTTGGTACTGAGGTATAAATAAAGGGGATTATTTTCAAGTCTTCAAAAAGTTTTTATTTGTTTTCGTTAATAATGTTCCGAATGATGAATAAATAAAAGAGATTAGGTTTTTCAAATCTTCGAAAAAGTATTTCTTCCATGCGTGGATTGTGCTTGGTTTTTGATCGCTGACCTGATCCTTGATCCGGCCTTTATTAATTTTAAAGCAAGAAATTTTTATATAAATTAAATTATAATCGCGCACCAAACATTGAGCAAAGACTCTGATCTTGAAAATGAAAACTTTTTGTTCTAGGTATGACTTTTTGAAATCGAGAATAAAACGAGACCTCCCTTCCTTTAGCTGATTGTATGAAAAATCCAAAAATAAAAATTGAGATTTTTAAAGTTGTTAATTTTCCTTAAAATTAGGTGAATGGTGTCCATTTCATATCTTGTTTGTATGTTAGTTCTACCGCCTCTAGTATGGGAGACGAATCACGATGAAGATGAAATTACGTCCACAATAAAACCTTCACTTTTTAGAGAAAGTGTATTATGTATTACAATATTATATGATAATACGTGTGTATTATAAATACCTACATTGTGCCTCTTTGTATGCAGATGTCCGTTGTTATTATACTAGCAGCATAAGTAGAAACATAACCGCGGTGAAACGCTCTCCAAAGCGTTTTATTGCGTTTTGAAATGAGTTTTTTACTTTAATTTTGCCTTTATTTCAACCAATTTCATATACATATTTATTATGATTTTATTTAAAATTTAAACCTCAGGTCATAAATATAACAATTACAATTAAAATAACAATAATAATCAAATATAAGTAATTGTCGGCTGAGTCAATTCGATTCTGAGCTTTGAATTTATTGTAAAAGAATATGTTCACGAACCAATGGATTAATCTGTAATATTGTTAAGATAAAAGGCACTAACAGCTAAATCCATCCAGGTTATGACCGTGTCTGTAGTCAGTTAACCTGCGTGATCGACACAACCCCGTAAGACGCACTGAGCTACGACCGCTTCAAAGAGCACCTAGTTAGTCTTAAATCTAAATAACCCAATAGTATGAGTATGACCCTGTTCTCACGGTACATCACTTTCGGTTTCTGGAGACGTTGAACTCACGACATTTAGAGAGGGGCAAACGGTGTTGCTCGATATCGACGTCGCTGTCGGTCGATATATTTCTTTTCTTGCCACTATGTTTGGATTTCACCTGTTGTTTCTGACAGTCACTTCTTCTCTCCTACTTTGTATCTTTGATGATAAATGTCTATTACTGCTTTTCAGTGTTTTTATCTTATTTTTTACTAGTTCCAACTCAGATAGATGTTTGTATGTACATTTCAAGATTTCATTGTTCTCAATCTAAGAAAAACTATATAAGTGCTGATTTGGGTTTTTTCGAAAAACCTGTACTATTCAAGCTATATCAGGGCCATTTCTCAATTTCAAAAAATGACACTCAGTTGGCTTAATTAATTGGGGAGTAGGTAAGAAGGAGGAAAAGAAGATGGTTTAGGTTTTATCGTTCATCAGAAGGGTGTCGATTTTTATTTAACTAAAGCTCTTTACAAATTAAGCAAGTGGAAAAACATTTTAATTATACCATACTTTTTAACATAACACTATTAAAATATACTTATCAATTTAAATAAATAACTCAACTGCATAAGAAATATATCCTATGGCACTCAGGTTATAGACTAAAACTAAAGAAATAGTGTAATATAAAATATATTAGACTATAAGCCCAAAAAATATACATACATGCATTTGAAAAATATATACCTACTGTCTTTTGAAGCTTAATTATGAGACAGTCAAATAAAACTTACTTATTTCGAGTTTAGTAGGTGCTTAGAGTTATCTTAAAGTTAGATTTTTTATTTTTGTATCTAGTTTTTATTTATTTATTATTTTACTTTTAAAGCCTGACTGCATGAAGAATTTATTTCTTTATTATTTATTTTATAAATAGTGTACCTACCTATATCGACTTTCAAACCAAATTATCGACATCAGCATATCACTAGCCAGATTTGCGCGCAATCGCCGTGCAGCGTGCAGCCGCCAGCGACGTTCAAGTGTACTATTGTCTATTGCGCTCTCAATAGTAATACATAGGTATTATGTATATATTCCTCTTCTATAGTAAATTATAGGCGGTTTGTAATTTTGTATAAACAAAAATTACTCATCTGAGACGAGTTGCTCGGGACGTTCGTTGATTTAATTTTGTTTATGTATACAGATTGATGTTTAATGGCGGATATGAACGTATCCAGTCTCTTTTTAGGTCAAATGAGACAATTTATTTCTACCACTTTTAAAACAACAACTTTTGTCGATAGAAAAATAGTAAATCCGACAATCGATTTGTATGGAGAGTTTAAAAAAATGATTATTTGAAAGAGTGGTATGTAGGTATAACAAAAATTGACTACATTTAATTGATCCGAATTATGCCTGCATATTTGGATACTATGTTTATATCGGCGTATTTTTGTTACATTATTATGTTCTGTTGTATATATCTGTGTTATACTTAGTCAAAAAAATGTGTGTACTTTGCCTATACCACTTCTAAAGAATAGCGCCTAACGCAATTGTTATAGCAATATCATCTATTTTTGTAACTACTGTAGGCGATTGTATTTTACAATACCTATTTGAGTTACATACAAATACAATTAATGCAAGGGATCTACAAAATTGATAAACATGAACTGCTTAAACAAAATCGGATCAAATTGGAAACAGATAATTGCTGCAATATAAGACTAATTTGTTAACAACCCATTACCCATTAAGTCCCCACTGCAGGGACACGGGTCTCTTCCCAATACATCGGGAAGGTTAGGCCGTACTCACACACGGGGGCCAAGTCCGGATTGGTGGAGGTTGTGGGGCTAGTGGCCAACCCCAGTCTCAGAAGTTTTCAAGCCGCCTATAAGGCCTCTGACTTGGCTTAACGACTGCCATCTAGCAATAGCAGCCGGCACCAACGGCTTAACGTGCCTTGCAAGCACGGAAACGGTCGAGATAAATGCCACTACCAGTCAGACCCATCCAGGTTATGGCCATGTCTGTAGTCAGTTAACCTACGTGATCGACGCGACCACGCCAGCCGCAATGAGCCACGACCGCTTCCTAACTGTTACAAAATTAAATTTTATGATATTTCGTCTATACGCAGCAGCGATGCAGTGATTAAAATATGTATATTTGTATTATCAAGCACCGTCTGCTCGTTTGCCACCTATGACATAAAAAAAAAACAATTGTTTCCGCCCGGGATCGAACCGGGGACCTTGTGCGTGTGAAGCACACGTGATAACCGCTACACTACGGAAACCTGAATGCTACTTGCGAAATAGTCGTATCATTGTATGACTTTCAATTTGTCACTTTAATCTACGTCACGGTGACGTCATCGCTGATAACTTATCTTACATAGCATTTATTTAATAAATAATATTTGAAAAAAGTCACTATGACTTTATGCGACAAACAGACTTACTGAACTTCCGGTGCGAAAAAGTTGTTCAGTTTCACATCCCAGAAATCTTAACTTAGCAAACTGAACAACTTTCGTTCTGACTGCGAAATCTCAAAAAAAACCTATTCTTACAGTTGATCAGCTGCATGGTCAGTCTGGTTTTGTATAGCGATTCAAATATTTTTGAAATTGTTTTTATTTTGACAAATCAGGTCACCATAAAAATGTTTTCCTCGGATGAGAATCGAACCCACGACTCTCGGATCAGGAGCGCTAACCACTGAGCCACCGCGATCGCGGCTATTTTCTATTTTCTCCCATTTTCGCATTTCGACACATCTAGTCGGTGGAGCCAGTCCTATTCCAAAGGTGTTTACTATTATTTAATCTGTGTCCACCTTACGTCTTTTAATTGGCCCTAGTTACGCCATAACGATCCAACTGACTTTAAAGTAAGTAAGGGATAATGTACTTTATGTCACTTGTAATATGTCGATATTCACAGTCACAGACATTAAGTACATTACCCCTTACTTACTTTAAAGTTAGTTGGATCGTTATAGCATAACTACGGTCAATTAAATGTCTTTAAGTCTATCTATACGAACCAGATAAGAATAGAAAAAGATATTTTTTTGATAACAAATGTAGTTTGAAACCAAATAAAAAAGATAGGTATCACTTTTTTATATATTTTCATAGCCATTTCTTTTCAGCTACCTCATACCAGGTACTTGTTAATACCATTTCAATTATGTACATTTTAACATACATATCATGTTTAGTATATTATTTATTATTATACATATAAGTACATACTATAATTTTCTTTTTCACTCAGCCATTGTGGCAGCGAGCGTGATGATCTCTATCTAGCTCGGAATGTTGAATGTCGAGGCGGAGCGAAAACGCAGCGCTGGAAAAACTGTTGTGTTCCACACGGGACTTTTTGTTTTGATTTGTATGTGGGAATAATAAATTAAAACAAATAAGCACAAAAGTTAATGTAGCACAATAGTTTTATTTTTTAGTTATCGCAATTATTTCATTATTCTACTAATTACATACACTAAAAGCTCAATCATAACGTCACATTTTTTAAGCGGTGGAATAATAATATAGCACCGCCGCTCTCTGAATGCTACCTCAGCCCCCCCCCCCCCCCCTGTGAGACCGATGTGTGACTATTCGTCAATAGGTTGGCAACCAAAGCACAGTATAATAACCAAAGATAATTTTATTTTGTTAAGGAAAAAGGTGGTATTTGCATTGTCTGGTGTATACAGCCTTCACTTTATTTGTAAAAGTCTAGCTAACAGTGAGAATAAAGACAATGAGGGCAAATTATTGAATCTCGATTCTACCCTAGTACATCGCGCACACATTTACTTGTGTACAAACATGAATGTCATGAATGGCGCGTTTGTATGAAGTTTCCGGGGTGTGTCATATAGTTACGAGTATTAAGATAATTTACGCGACAAGAGGAGTGGGATTATAATGAGTTTAGCTAAACGCCAATATAAAGCTCCAACTTTACCTGAAAAAAAAAAAAAGGATTTGGTAAATTAGCTCTATAAAAAAACGGCAGCTATGAGTAATTTAAAATAAATTAAATTTCTCGTTAAGATAATACTGTTTTTTATGCGTGGATGTTCTGAAAAGCTGATCTTTTATTTACTTGGTGTATTAAATCTTTAGTTTTAGCCTAATTATATTATTTAGTCTGAGGTTCTAACGAAAGCTGGGTAAGTGCAAAGTGGAACGAGTCAATCTGGTGCTGTTTGCGCGAGAGCACGGGTTCGTGCAGTTTACGTCGAGATTTATCTCATTTGTGACGTTTACTGTCACATAAAATAATAATAGAGATTTACTTTTTTTATCAAAAAAGTTTAAAATTTTTAGTGAACAGTGAGAAAGTCTTATTTTGTGTTAAAAAATAATATTATAATTTAATTATATTGAAAATCCTGTAGTTTTTAATTTGTAAGTATATTTTTCATTGTTTTTGATATTTTCATATATATTCGTTAAAATTTTACCTATGAAAATATAACGAGGGATTGCAAAGAGCACTGAAATTGTAGGATGTTCAGTTGGAGAAGTTGTATAAATATATTTTTGTTAATTTTTTTAAAGTAGGTATTTATTTTATTTATTAGGAGTACGTTTTCTGCGGTATAATTGAAACGTATTAAAGTCATCAATGTCATCATTAAACTGTAACTTAGCTACCAGTTACACCGTACAGCGACATTGTTAACTAATTACACGGTTTTGTGTCACCTTACAATAATAGATAATATCATATTATTATTTTAAATAGTCCATTAAAGTGCTTCATTTGTGTCCTAGAATTGCAAGGTAGTTTTTTTACAGTATTTTTTTTATTTATTTATTTATAAAGTATATTTGAGAACGGAGCCTATAAGTACTTCATTTGACATAGGAAACAAGAAATGCTTTAATTAAAAATCTCAATTTCCACTGCCTAAAATATTGTATATTTAATCAATTTTTGGGAGCGATTGACTTCTATGTCTATAAAATAATACAATTTATATTTTGGACAATTGAAAGACCCGCAGTATGCTAATATGGATTTATAGTAGGTTAATTAATAAAACAGTAAAAAAATACGACTGTTTCATAATGAAACGCTTAATCAACACCTCTGTTTAATTCAAGGGTTGGCTGGAATAAAAGCTGTTCAGTTTCTTTAGTAGAATCTCACCTTTGAAGAAAGCATTGCAATTTTTTGTGACACCTAGTCAAAAAAATCGCGTACTGAAGTATAATATTTTAACCAGTTGGATTTTCAATTTTAATTCAATTGGTTTACGTTATTTTCCAAACCGATCAAATGTATCCGAATGAGGTTTTCACTGTAGCTATAGATACTAGGATAGCTACAGTTTTTGGAAATGTTCAAGTCAATTTCAGTTTACTACACGTAAACATTCCTGGACTTTGCAAAGATTATGCTTTTGTTTTATGTGATAGGCGGCAAACGAGCAGACGGATCACCTGATGGTCAGCGATTACCGCCGCCCATAGACACCCGCAACACCAGAGGAGTCACAAGTGCTTGAAATAAGATGAACCACCTTCTAACCTTATCTAAGGATGCTGTCCGTTTTCAGAGCACAAGATGCCGGTACCAGAGTTTCCCGTAGAAGAAGAATATAAAAGGAAGAACCCTGACATATTGCCGCAGGAGATCGGCAAGCTGAGGAGCTGGCTGGCCACGCAGCCGCACCTGCCGGGGGAACACTTGACGGGTAAAGTGTGCTCTATGGTATATAACATAAGGAACATAACAGGGACAAATATGTAGGGCCATTCTATTAAACACTAGTGGACTGCGCTGTAGGTGGGGTCACTGTACTGGATTGAAGGTACTGTCGGTGGGGATAGAAGTAAAAATATACCTGTAGGTGCAAGTGCGTGCTCAGCTGTCAGTAAGTCGGGGGGGAATCTGTGACTGGATCTGAGGACTCAACCACAAAAGACTATACAGAAGGTCCGCTCAATACGCTCACTAAAATCCTAAGCATATACATGCTTATAGACGTATACGGTTGTTGTAGGCAAGATCACGTACTGTGCGATCGTGACCTTGCCTCGAACGACCGTATATTTCTATAAGCATGTATATGCTTACGATTTTAGTGGTTTGTATTCAGCGGACCTTCTGTGTCTATTTTGTGACTCAACTGAACTGATTTGGGACTAAACTAGGAATACACAGCGGGCGCTCAGAGCGACCTTATTTATGGGGTAGACTGTGCGGGTTACCCTGCCAATGTGAGATTTCTATGCACTTCAATACTGAGAATCCGTTTGACAAGTCTGGATGAGAAAGCTAGTAAAATACTACTCCCAAGAAGGTTGACGTACACGGAGGAGTTCTCAAAAACTCAAACGTAGGTACATATCCAAGAGGTAGCACGTTAAATTATATCACAAGATTAAAGATCGAGAGAGGTAATTAATGAGAGATCACAAATTATAAAATTAACAGCCTCCAGTTACAAAGATCTACGTAAGAAATGGAGGAGGAATGGCTGAACCGACCTTTGCGTGACGCGCGACAATTTATAACAATGAAAGGCTCCTTGTATTAAATTATCTGCATTTATATGCACCGCAATCTGCACTATTCTTGAAGTTAATTCCATTTTTGTAACTGAGAGATGAGATGTGAGATGCAACATTATATAATTAAATAGACACAGTGGCGGCGTAGCATGGGTTGGCACCCGGGGCGGTTATCAATTGTGCCCCCCCCCCGTTGAACTCCTAACTCAAAATCACAAGACACCGTAGGTGTTTTCAAGGGGATGCATCTGCATATAATGTATCTTTTTTTGTAATTACGATAAGGAAATGCTAATCAACCAAAGGATCGCATAAATGTCAAATGTAATGTGAGTAATGCTTCGAGATCAAAACGGTTATCTAGAAATGAAATGAAATAATTTATTGATAACACTTGTTACAAGCCAAAGTTTTTTTTAAAAATTAGAAATAATCTAACCAACAAGTACAATATACCAAGTATACAATTTTAGATGAATAAAAAATAAAAATGGTCATTAAATTAATGAAATTAATACAATAATTAATCTAGCTACAGATATGCAAATACGATTAGATTTCCTTCATTATCCATTATTACAGATAAACGTTCCGAGACAACCTTCCGACTGATCACTTATTAGATCTTAGTACTGATATTAATCAAAACAAAGATCTTTTATCTAGTTTTCCTTTAAGGTCTACTCATAAAGTTATACTCTCAAACGATACGACGATACGATCAATATGAAAACGTTTTTTTATGTGAATGGTTCATAGCGATAGCTATTTTTAATCAAAATTGGTTCAGTAGTTATCAAGTTATTCGAATTTTAATGTTGGGGTGGGAAAATGTTTACCTTAGTAAAGTTATTTTATAGTATTAGTAGAAATAGATGGGTTGGTCATGTAAGTGGCAAACTGCCAGAGTATGTCGGTAACAGACGCCTTAAACTAATCATTTAAGGCCCTTGATCCTATGGAAGGCTCAGGAAACGCTGACTTAACGTAGTGAGAGCGAATATGACAGAAAATGATCTAAATAAGGACATGCTGAAGATCGCGCAAAATTGAGAAGATAACGTCGGAAAGCGGACCCTGGCTCAAGCCGGGATAGCACTAGGTTAAAGAAGAAGTGCAATAACTGGACATTATTAATTTATTATTTTAGGTCCGCTTGTAGTACTGGACTTACCTGTGTTAGTTAATTGACCATACCTATGTGTGATTGGTGATTTTTTTTAATAATGCCTTACTATCCACAATTGGTAAGTATTTTTAACACCTGATGGTAAGTGGTGATGATGTCTATAACAATAGGTATAAAGGCAATAAATACTTAGTGTAACCTGATCCATATAATCAAAGGCCTTTGCATCTTATACTATGTAGATTTCGCTCAGGAAATGTAAGCATTAATTAGCGACAAGTTCAAGACAAGGCTTGCAGGATTTGAGTTTATAGTTTTCCTCATCATAAGCCGAAAGACGTCCATTGCTGGACAAAGGCCTCCCCCAAGGATTTCCACACCGACCGGTCCTGCGCTGCCTTCACGGCTTCCCGCAACCTTCACCAGGATCCCCCCCAATGATAGTTTTCCTATTTTATATAAAATAATAATAATAAAATAATAAAAACGATTTCCTTAGTAGGTGGGTTTTATGAAATAAAAAAAAAAGCGTGACGATTATGGAGATTCTAACAGATTATTTTGTACCTACATTTATTGGTCAAAATTAAATAAAAATTGTTATACATAGTTTTGTTTGTAAAGCAACAATAAAAATCATTGATACGGGATAAATAGAAATAATTTTCTGATGTTTATCTGATCTCTGAGCGCCATATCGAACTGAATCATAATAGCAGTCCATTTTGTAATAAATAAATAATATTGAACAATAAGAATGCCATAAAACCATTTTTAAATTACTTTATGATACGATTATGCTATATTTTCTCACTTAATATTATAAATGCGAAAGTATGGATGTTTGTTTGTCAGTTTGTTTGTTTGTTTGTTCCGCTTTCACGCCGAAACTACTGAACGGTTATGGATGAATTTGGTAGGTAGATAGATAAAGCACTCGGCTAACACATAGGATACCTTTTATCCCGGAAAACTTAAGGATTTCCGTAGGAATGCTTAAAAACTCAAAATTTCCACATCGTCACTAGATGGGGACTTATGGGGGTTATCTAAACATTTTCTTTCTTTCTGGACACAATTCTGAAGTCCACGCGGACGAAGTCGCGGGCGGAAGCTAGTATTTAATAATTATACTTTATGCTATTGTCATTGAATAAACATAAAACCATTAGATGGTTATGATGACACAAGATGAGTTAATGATAAGTGATAACAAAAATAACTAAATATTTATACGTGGCCGTTCTCACGTAGAAACCCACAGGTTGAAAAACACTGCTCTAGATCATGAAGATGTAGATGGTGTGTCACGTGGGACATGGGGCAAGGAGATATTCGTGTTAAAAACCCCATTAAAGTCATGCCCTTCTGAATTTTTGGACATGTTACAGAATTAAAATTGTAATCATGATGTTTCCTTGTATGGCCATTAAGATTTCCTTAAGATAAGTCCCGTCCATGAAATTACCATAATTTAAAAAAAATCTCTCTTTTATTGACAGCGAAAACCACAACATAGACCGTATGATCGATGTCGTTACTCTAAGGATTATTTTTGATTTAAGAAAATTTTAACAATTTTATCATAAGAAACAAATTGTCTGAATATGACCTGATATGACTAGTTTACGATAAAAAAAAAAGACAATCTGCTCTACTTTATTATTATTATAACCTTCTACATTCCAGAGCTGGACCTGGTGGTGGTATACCACTGCTGTGACAAGAGCATAGAGGTGTCCAAGCAGGTGATAGACCTGCACTTCACTCTGCGCACACACTTCACCACTTTCTTCAAGGACCGCCAGTTGGACCGGAAGGTTGAGCATTGCCTGCACACTGTGTGAGTCACCTTTACTTCCCACATAAGGATGAAGGCCGCAAAGTATGATATATGGTGTTTCGGTATACTTTGCGGCGTTGTTTCTTAAGAGGGCAGTTTAGATGTTTATTATGCTTCAGATAGCAGTTGTCCGTGTGGTTGTTAACAACCCATTACGTCCATACATCATTTCACCATACATCGGGAAGGTTAGGCCACACTCCACACACGGAGGCCAAGTCCGGATTGGTGGAGGTTGTGGGGCTAGTGTCAGAAGTTTTCAAGCCGCCTATAAGGCCTCCGACATGGCTTAACGACTGCCGTCTAGCGATAGCAGCCGGCATCATCGGTTTAACTTACCTTGCAAAGCATGGAAACGGTCGAGATAAATGCCACTAACAGTCAAACCCATCCAGGTTGTGACCGTGTCTGTAGTCAGTTAACCTGAGTGATCGACGCGATCACGCAAGCCACACTGAGCCACGATCACTCCGGCCCGTCCGTGGGGCTATTTTACGAATTTGATGCTTCTTAGATGTTTATTAAGCGTCAGTCTGCAGTTGGCTGTGTTGACTTTGATGCGTTGTCCCGTGTTAGGTTAGCAATTAGCGTGTAGTTTTCATGCTGTGATAAGTTCCCGTTGACCATTCAATATGGAGTCGATCGCATGTGAACTTGTCATAAGTCGCAGTGGCATGTATGTACGTTGTATGTAATTTCATCATCATCGTCAGCCGAAAGAAGTCTGCTGCTGAACAGAAGCCTCCCTCCCTCAAGGATTTTCATGCCAACCGGTTTTGCGCTGTCCTCTGTATGTATTTTTTAAATTTATATAGATAGGTACAACAAGTGAAGGAATCACCATGAATAATTAACATACCTACCTGCTTACTGCAGTTTAAAAAATCTGTATACCCAGAGTGGCTCCTTAAAGAAAGTTCATTACATTACATTATATATATATTTGTATGGCTTCTTTGGCTGTAATAAAGAATTATTATTATTATCATAAATTGAGAAACTTCCTGACATGCATATTTATTTACTGTTATAACTTTAGAAACATAATACGTACAAGTACATAATATATTCTTAGAGCCACAAAGACGTGTGAAAAGTTCATTACATTACATTATATATATATTTGTATGGCTTCTTTGGCTGTAATAAAGAATTATTATTATTATCATAAATTGAGAAACTTCCTGACATGCATATTTATTTACTGTTATAACTTTAGAAACATAATACGTACAAGTACATAATATATTCTTAGAGCCACAAAGACGTGTGAAATAACTTTATAAGAAAGATCTAAGAAAACCAGTTGAAACTATTTAAAATGCGGTTATTACTTATGATTATGATATACCACTTTTCTCAACAAGCCCGTAGTGAATTCACGAAAAAGATTTCTCTAACAAGTCCATCAGCTAAATGGCAGTCCAATCGTTAATTGACAATCATCTTGGGGAAACTTGATCAGTTTCATGAATAGAAGCAGCAGTGTAAAAGATTTTAGCCCGTTTTGTTGGACCTTATATGTATAGACGTCAAAGGCCCTAAAAAAACTTCCATTGTAACAGATTGTCTATAAAGCCAGCAGGAAGTTAAGTTATTAATATAATGACCGATAATCGTTACCTTTTAAACGAGTTGATTGTAAATAAATGAAGGATAAATATTTTTATGGTTGATAACAATTGACATTATAAGTTTCATAATTCAGTAAGTAACTCAGTCAGTACATTGCGATAAAATTAGATGCGCGTAGATCAGCTCAACCTGGTCGGTCAATTTTGTATCAGAAATTCAATTTTGGTAACAACATTTTAATAAAAAGTTAGGCGACGAAGCTAACAATATATTGTGATTGATCCTAAGTTGATCTTAAATAAATGAAATTGAAATTGAAATTAAATACAAATAAATTTATTGACGAAAAAACATACATGCATAAATATACTTGTTACATTGATCTCCACACTAGGCAAAGCCTAGCCTAATTGAAGCTTGACTCAGAGAACTCCTTGCCTTGCTTGCGAATTAGTCTGATTGATAAGTCAACAAAACAGTTGCGCAAAGATACTGCAGTAATAGTCTGTAATTGACTTAGAGGCCATGGTTATATAGAATTAAAATATACATTTTTATATTTTTTTATTTATAGAGTACTTTTTGAAGACAATTTTCTCTAAATAATGATATCATTGGAATTGGTTACCTACACTGTGAATTCTCACACAGCCTGTTCGCACCCCTGCCGACGCCGGCTGATGATGGCTCTCGCGCCATTTACCTCCGTCTCCTCGAGAATGACCCTCGCAACTTCAACTTCGGAGATGTCATCAGGACCCTGATGATGGTGTTTGATCTGTGGCAGCGGGAGGAAGGGACTTGGCCTGGGTGAGGTTTTTTTTTGGATAATTAGCCGACTATGGAGGTAAGATTGCCAGTTCGTCATTGCGTTGGGGTATCTTGGTAAGCCATACTCCACACACGGGGGCCAAATCCGGATTGGTAGAGGCTGTGGGGCTAGTGGGCAAGTTATGGGAATGGAACAGGCTTACCAAGATGTTAACAACCCATTACGTCTCCACTGCAGGGGCACGCAGTGGGGACGTAATGGGTTATTAACATCTTTAAAAAAAATATAAAAAAATGTTTATTACAGTATCTCACAAGCACTCTTAATTCTATTACAAGAAACTTCTTTTAAGTATACTAAAATACTTGTGGCAGAAGTTTCCGCTCTTCCATAAATACTAATATTTAACAATGATTATGAGGTGTTTCAAGTTACCATGATATGAAAAATGAAAAAAGCTTATTTGTACTATTTACTAAAAAATGGTGTTTTTACACTCAGTATGAATGTGTGTGTGTGTGTGTGTGTGTGTGTGTGTGTGTGTGTGTGTGTGTGTGTGTGTGTGTGTGTGTGTGTGCGCGCGCGCATGTGTGTGTGTGTGTGTGTGTGTGTGTGTTCGCGCGCGCGTGTGTGTGTGTGTGTGTGTTTGTGTGTATGCGTGTGTATATGTGTTGGTTTGTGGTGTATGTACCTTTGTATTAGATTGTGTGTCGATGTTATTGGGTTTATTGATATTTACTATTAAGTATTAAGAAGTTTACTTTAACAGAATTTCAACTTCGTCATAAGGATTTCAAGAAATTAGTCACTTTATTTTTACATTCAAACGAGTTCAAGGGTAAATGCAAGTAGATTTATGAATTTCGTTATATAAATAGGATAATATATTAATATATTGATGCTGAGCAAAAGCAGTTTTGGTTGGGTTCATTGAAGCTACTATGTCATTTCTTCTCTTGTTTAACAAATGAGGACTAAAGCCTTTCCCTTTATGCTTTTTCAAAATTATCTGTACCATAAAAAGCTTTCTAACTGAAAGAACTTCAAATAATGCATAAAGTTTGTCAATTGGAAACCTTCGTTTTTTTAAATTCATTACTTTTAGGAGCGATCTTTGGGCTCGTTCTACTTCTAAGAATTTTATTTTACTAGCTCCACCCCAGATGCAAATACAATAAATTATAACAGATTGAGCTAATACTATATAAATGGTCTTTAATAGATTTTTTTTACAATTTTGAGAGATAGAGCTTTGCATTGTAGGAGTGGCTGGAACGACATGCCTTGACGTCTTAAATATCCATGTGAGTTTCCGCAATCTATTCGAGATGTGTTCGATTTGATTGTGCCAGGACAATCTTTAGTCTATCATAACACCTAGATACTTAGTGACATTAGTTTTCTTAATTTCAGGACACAAAAAATTGCATAGAAGGTCATTACATTCATGAATCTTAACTTTAAATTCGTTAGCTGGTTGGGTACGGTTATTTAAGGAGAAACAGATATAGTTAGTTTTTTTGGCATTGAGTGTAAGTAAATTGTTTGTAAGCCAAATTGCCACAGATTTTAGACCGTTTTCACAATCAGTTCGTAGCTTATTCCAAGACAATCCTTCAAAGACGACAGCAGTGTCTTGGTAAGCTTGTTCCATCTTTTGGCATCATCTTCAGTAACCAACATAAAAATATCTAATAGTAAGATAGTTAGCTCTATGTTGGTTGTGGTTGTTACTCGTATGTATGTAGGTATATCGTTTGCATTGTTACCACCTGTAGCCAAAATAGCTTAATGGGTTTTGAACTGCAAAGTGTCGTTAGATTCGGCTTGATTTCTAGCTTAGTATAAGATGCATTTTATATTATGCTGACGGTATTTATTTTATTTAAATTGTTTATGTTCCTAACTATGAGAGAAAACAAGTTACAAATATGTATCGATTTAGAAGAAGCCTCTGAATTAATGTTTACTAATTAAACCTTCATTAAAATATATACAAATAAACTAAATCGGTCTTAGAGTTATGGTGCGACAAGCTATTACCTCTCTTACTTCGGAGTTTAAATCAGAAAAACTTTCTATAACTAAACATAGTACGACCGATGAATTTTGAGGATTGCTCTTATTCTTCGCAGATTTATCATCATTATCGACCTGGACACAGTGACGCTGGGCCACATCACCAAGCTGGAGGTGATGACGATTAGACAAGTCTTGTACTTCTTACAGGTGATTAGCTAATGGTTACTCATTATTTGGTAGTAAGATAAATCAATTAAGAACTAAAAGTAAGAATATAATGAATATTGGTTCAACAGGGAACGTCTGATGGTGATGATGATGATATGGATGTTTCATTCCAGGAATGCATGCTAGTGAAACTGAAAGAGCTCCACTTCATGTCAGCACCGCCCTTCATGGACAAGCTCATGATGCTTCTGAAGCCGTTCATGAAGAAGGCTTTAATGGACATCATCCGCATACATCAGCCCGGAACCACGGATATATACAAACACCTGCCGAAAGCTGCTTTTCCCAAGGACGTTGGAGGAGAGCACAAGGATTTCAACACTATAAGAGGTGAGAGATATAAACAATGTAAAATTACGTTAATAAAGAAAGCTCTAATGATATCTTAAATAAATGGATGTAATTGTGTATAAGAAATGCCCTCAATTAACTGGCCATATCAAATGAACTCTTCTGTAGCTCTGAGAGCCTGGTACTATATACTAACAAGTTAGAAGGACTTATACTTCTAAAGCCTACACCAGGCTCTTAAGAGAAAACTTAAAATGAGACTAAGTGTTTATGAATTTAAGTTGGATGTACTGGAATTGGCTCTTGAAAATCTGTATTTGATATCTGGTTTTAGCACGACAGACAGTATGGTGCCATCAGTTTCTATGCAATTTCCTTTCATCTAAGAACTAATTATTATTACTTATCTTTCATATCTATTCATTTCTTCCTCCTTCCCCCTTTCAGATGAGACGCTCGCCCGTCTGCAGGACAACCAGGAGTTCTTCAGACAGGAGAAGCTACGGCGTGTGAATGAGAGCCTTCGCCCTGGGAAGCCTGCCACCGTGGAAGACATCTTCGGCATCCAGGGCAACTTTAAGAAGCTAGATATCGACTGAAAAGCTATGACGTCTATGGGGTGGAAGATGTGGAGTGTGGACTTCTAAGTGGTCACCTTATAAGTGGTGACTGTACTCATGAAATTGAACATCTTTTAACTTTCTTGTAATTGCGATGGAATCACAAGTTAAGAGGTCTACAGATATATACCAGTCACCCTGTATGTAATATGTGAAGACAAAAATAGTATGATAGAAATATTAAAAACAGTCTGTTTATTTCGATTTCTATATTGAAAGCTCTCTATAATATGTGGAATAATAAATATAAGTTTAGGTGTTTGGTTTTTGTAAAAAAGAAACTAAAAGTAGGTATGTTTTTCTATAGAAATAAAAAAAAAATAAGAGTTGAACTTGAGTGGCTAACAACAGCAGTTAAGATTCACAAATCTATAAGTAAGATTTGTGAATCTTAACTGCTGTTGTTGCACTGTTTTTTTAATTATTCATTCATGTGTGTAAAGTGTCTATACTATACATAGTGTATAAGAAGAAAACATACAAATAAAAGTGTTTTTAAATCAATATTTTTTATTAATCTATCTCGCATCTCCCTCTGGACCGCATTCAACGGAGAGCAACTCAACTATCAAAGTCCGGCAACGCACTTGTCACTCCTCTGGTGTTGCGGGTGTTTATGGGCGGCTGTAATCGCTTACCTCAGGTGATCTGTCTGCTCGTTTGCCACCTCTGCCATAAAAAAAATGAAATTGCGTGCTTTAATGATATTCAATTCAATATTGTTAATATTTTACTTACTTACCGCTGCTGTAACTACATACAGGCGCAACGACCCAAAATGAATCTTAAGTGAAATTCGAATTCGTAATACAACTGGTCCCAGTTTCATGCTGGTGGTTCATCCTTCACCATTGTATGATTCCAATTTAGTTCTACAGTTTTCTATTCTAATTTTGATCTACGTTTTTGATAGCCAAATGATATAATGTAGTTAGCCTCGCTGCTCTTTGCTGGATGGCACTGACGTGACGAGGGACCTTGACAAAGGCATGGGCCATTTTTATATAAGATAATCTACATCATTTAAACGTCAACGCTGTAATGCTTGCGTAAATTATATAAAATCATTCGACGATATCATTAGCACCAACCAGAATCCATGTAACATTTAATCGTTGTGGAAAAGTATAATTCTTTGCATTTAATGTGTAACGTTATATAGTTTGTGTATAAAAGGATGTTGTATGAGATTCACCAGAATCAGTGCAGTGCGTTTTAAACTTGAAAACAACATGAACTTTCTGGGTTTGGTCCTGGCTGTTATAGCCATTGTCTTTGCGGTTGTGGTAAGTAATCTTCTTCTTTGGGTGACATATCCATAGGACGTACCTTATTGCATTTTTATAAAGTCGTTAATCGATGAGATGCAGCGCTAGTATGCAGCTGACAGCTGTCACTCATATCATCAAGTTTGGAATAGAGATATAGGGTTGCTATATAGATAGTGTTTAGGCATGCGTTTCTTACTAAGTATATCTCTGGCATGTTAGCTTATATTTCAAAAACACATAAGTCAAGTTTTCTTTTGTTTCAATGGTAATGAATTCGTATTTGTTAACTATCTGTTTTGCTGTAGATCACTGTAGCTAACGTAATCAACTTCTATTTATTGAATCCGTTGCTCTGTGTAAAAAGTATCTTTTTTTTAAATCCTTATTTGGTAAGCCCTTGGCATCATCTCACCTGATAGTAAGTGATGATGATGACGAAGATGGAAGCGGGCTTGCCAAGATTCCCCAACGCAATGGGGAATTGGCTATCTTGTTTTCATGCTAGAACACATTAATGCTGTTAACATTGATGTTTGGCGAGACTTACATAAGATGGTGGTAGCTAGCCAGGCGGACTCAGAAAATGCTCTGCCACCAGCCAACCAACCTCCAACATATAAGTCCTCATTGTGAGATGTTAATTTAAATAAAATAAAAAAATACTATCCAAACTGTACCAAAACGATGGTTGCATTAAAGTATATATTCCCCTATTCCCTACAGGGAGGCATGGGTGCCGTCGCACAGGCGGCTGGAGTACACGAGGGTCGGCAGGCCAACTGCCACGGAGGACCAGGCCACCATGGACCTCCTCCTCCTCCACCACTTGCCGGTAAGTCACCCATTGTTTAAAAATATACTACTGAACTATAACTACTGTTGGCAATTGCGGTCTCCTTAATAAATGAATAAATATTAATAAATATCCAGGACAAATCACACATGGTCATCTGGCCCCAAACAAGGATTCCCTCTATTATGGGAACCAGAGACTGATATACATACAAATATACGTTTAAATATTGTGCATTGTACATGTATAGATATAATAAACCCAAATCCCAGACTCAAAATCACAGAAATGTTTGCCCTGGGTGGGGATCGAAGCCTACGACTCTCGGATCAGTAGTCAGGAGTGCTAACCACTGAGCCACCGAGTCTACCAATGTCAAGTGTGCATATATTTTACTTTTATACAGATTTATGTCTGTTTGACTAGGTACTCTTTTTCTCACTTTTAGTTTGACTTCCTATTAAAAAGCTCGTTCAGATCATATATACTCCCTTGCCGATTTCGGTTACGGAGACTACTGTTGGTCCGTGGTAGAGGGAGTATGGTGATTTGGTGATCATAGTTTTGCAATGGTATTAATATTTTACCGTACATACATTGTTAATAAGCACTAATTGTAAGATGGAATAACTAACAATGATGTGTTTATTTCCACAGGAAACAGTACCAATTCTACCAGTTCCTAAACAACACAGATGACCCCGGCTTAATCAACTGTCTACGCGTAATATATTGTAATAATCATTACGTTATATATAAAATAAACAAATTATAATCAAAGCAGTACTGTTGGTTTTATTTCTATTGATTTTCACCTATGTTCTTCTTACTATAACTAACGGAAAATGGTACCAAAAATTATTAGGGAAAACATCATAATCATCATCAGCCAAAAGACGTCCACTGCTGGACAAAGGCCTTCCCCAAGGATTTCCACATCAACTGGACTTGCGCTGCCCGCATCCAGCGGCTTCTCGCAACCTTCACTAGGTCATCGGTCCATCGAGTGCGGTCTGCCAAAGCTACGTTGTCCGTTCCATTAATTAAGGAAAATATTACTAAAGAATATGGTACCAAAGCGGGGACATATCCGACCATAACGCGTATTATTGTAGAACGTGGTGGAAGTTTTCTGAGAGCATTGTAATTTACCGATTGAAACTTTTTTTTCAGAATAAAGATCTGCATAACTTAAGGTTTCTATTACGGTAACATACACATGGAATAAACTCATAGGATAGGACATCAAAGTTTTGAAATTTTCCTTTATTTTGCATCAAGTAATTTGATGTTTTTTTGCATATTCATACAAAATATT
Source organism: Coleophora deauratella (assembly GCA_958295455.1). Lineage (NCBI taxonomy): Eukaryota > Metazoa > Arthropoda > Insecta > Lepidoptera > Coleophoridae > Coleophora > Coleophora deauratella. The sequence continues at coordinate 812,542 of OY282409.1, read as the reverse complement.
TATTTTATTGCCTGGGTGCACATGTAAATGATCCATTTTACTCTTCATCATCGGACAATTACGTGAATACTGTTCAGTATTTAAGGAAGTAGAACGTCGAGCAGGTTAACAGAATTCGCAATAATTCAAACTGCGCGGATTCCTCGAAAATGAAATTCTTCGCGTGTCTCCTGGCTGTGATTGCTTATGTATTCGCTTTAGCGGTGAGTGTTGTGTTTTTTTTTATTGTGTGAGATAACAAAAGGATGACGGTCCACCTGATTGAAAGTGGCATTCGCTGCCTATGAGCATTTATAACCCCAGAAGGGTTACCATATCAGTGCCTTCCCGATATTTGAGGGCTATGGTGGAATACCCTTTATGCCGGAACTTAAACCTGCTATCTCCCGCCACCCGCCTGAAGACAGCACGCTGCTTGTCGGCAAGTATAGAGCTAGCAGTGGTTCCCACCCAGTCGGAACTTGCTTTAGGTCCTACCACTGGCATATTAAAAGATTGACTGAATAAACTTCTGTTTGCTTACACCCATGGCGATCCCCGTGTGTGGAGTATGGCTTAACATTCCCGAACTGTGAGAAGCACCAGCTGTTGGGACGTTATGGGTTACTGTAAACTTGTCCGTATATGTTGCAGATGGCTATGAGCACTGGCGGCATGAGTGCGGGCGTGCAAGAGATCAAGCCAGCCGGGTGCGGTTTCGGCCGCCCGCCGCCGCCGCGTCCGCCACCCGCCACCAGTGAGTTGACACTCATATTATGGCAATTTTAAAGCACAGAAAATAAGCTTTGCACTTCCCATAAAACTTGGCCAATCAAATCGATTTTAAACAAATTGTTGTTCAGTTTAATTTGTCAAATATATTTGTTACTCTATGTATGCAAGGTGGGATTTTTCAACGGAGAACACGGACACATCCGTGATAATTCAGGTGAAATGTGAAAACTTTTGTTCTATCACGTTTTTAAAGAATTTACAAAAAGAAATTGAACTCTACAAATTGATCGTCGAATTGATACTAAAATGTTTGACATTTAAAAAATGTGGTTAAACAATAGTTTTGCTGTATTTACCCGATTATTGTCCGACATTTAAAAAAAACTTTTTTAAATAAAAATGGGAGTGTTAAGATTGTTTGGAAAATTGAATTACTAACGAAATCTTTTGGCTGTTCATTTTTTATACCTACCTATCCAGTTTTCCAGTAGTTTACGTGGTCGAAATCGCAGGAACTCGATTAAGATTTTAAAAATAGTTCTTTTGTGAATTATTCTTCTAGAAAAAAAATTATAAAACATTTTTTTTATTCACAGATTCGACCGGCTAGCTGGCAAGCAGTGTACTGCGGTATTCTCTGCCTGCCTTTGGGGTGGATTGGACAGCGGTTTAATTTTTAAATAAATTAATATAAATATACTGCAATTTAATGCCTTTGATTTATAAGATAATTTAACATGTAAAAAAAACACACACGAGAACATTTAGGTTCAGTACCGCCGAGTTGGTATTTTGAATCAGATACATTTAGGGCATAAAAAGTAGCCTTTTATTGTTCAAGATGCCTTTAGCCTTTTGGCAACAAAAACTGCTCGAAAGCGTATACGGTCCCCTACCGAAAGCGTATATTTAACAGCACAAGGGTTAAAGCGGACCAGACACTATCAGTAATAATGACAGTATTTTCAAGTAATGACAATATATTGACATTATACTGACAGTAAAATGGGAATGATGGTCTGACGCATACTAAACGATGGAATGTCATTATACTGATGTAAAAATACTGTCATTATTACTTATAGTGTCTGGGCCGCTTAATACTTATTTTGACCCACAAACTTTATGAGTGTTTTATGTTGGTACTCGGTACTCGTTAATCATCATTCTCCTGCCCTTATCCCAATCATTTGGGGTCGGCGCAAAATGTTTTCTTCTTCCATACATCCCTTTCAGCTGTCATCTCCGTACTCACACCCTTTCGGCACATATCATCCTTCACACAATCCATCCATCTCTTTTTTGGTCTCCCTCTCCCCTTATATCCATCGACACTCATCTGTAACACTCTCCTTGTAACATGTCTTTCATTCCTCCGCATTACATGCCCACTCGTTACTATAATATTATGTATTTAGTCCGCGGTAGCATATACAAAAAATATTTTTAATAGCTAGATCTTTCTCGAGATAATTACTTTTTCACTTTTAGGCTGTAACTATAGGGTCTTAGCAAGCCTGTCCATTAGGTCGAGTTCACAACTTTATTTTTTAATTAGTTGTCATGTTACCCAGTCGCCTTACGTTAACATTTTTTTGATAAATATGTACATATTGAAAAAAAATGGTATATCCTTTATCATAAAATGTTTCTCCTTGAAACACATACCTATAAAAATTGGAGGTCAAAAATTTGAAATATCAATTATAGAGGGCTAAGATGGGATGACTCTTAGGTTATAGGTTGGGGCGGGCTGTTTTCCGCAACCAGGCGACCATTGCGCCCATTTTGCGTGATAGGCCGGACTGCCAGCCCAGCTCCTCCAAGAAGTCCAGTAGCGACCTGGGGTTGCTGACGACTTCCTGAAGTGACCTCGGGTCACCGAGGTGCGCGAAGCTGTACGATGCTACCTCTCCGCATTCCAGCAGGATATGAGCAGCAGTTTCCTCAGCTTCCATGCATGCTCGGCACAGTGGGCTGTCTGTAACGCCCAAGGTGAGCAAGTGTTTGTTGTAGGGTCCATGTCCAGTGATAGCTCTGACTCTTAAGCCGATTATTAAGCTGACATGACTTAACATGTCGTTGCTGCACTTCAAAAAATCATACTATCGGATGAAGGCCCATTGTTAACTACCCATTACGTCCCCACTGCAGGGGCGTGGGTCTCTTCCCATACATCGGGAAGGTTAGGCCATACTCCACACACGGGGGCCAAGTCCGGATTGGTGGAGGTTGTGGAGCTAGTGGCCAACCCCAGTGTCAGAAGTTTTCAAGCCGCCTATAAGGCCTCCGACATGGATTAACGATTGCTATCTAGCGATAGCAGCCGGCACCAACGGCTTAACGTGCCTTGCGAAGCACGGAAACGGTCGAAATAAATGCCACTACAGTCAAACCCATCCTAGTTATGACCGTGTCTGTAGTCATTCAACCTGCGTGATCGACGCGACCCCACAAGCCGCACTGAGCCACGACCGCTTCATCCCAAGGTCCATTGTGCGAATGTAATCAACTTCATTTTTATTTTGGAAATTATTCAATTGAACATCAGGTCATCCGTCTGCTCGTTTACCACGTACCACATAAAAAAAACCGGCCAAGTGCGAGTCGGACTCGCGCACCGAGGGTTGCGTATAAATTTATAATCACACATGTCTTGAACTCTTTATTTTTTATATTTGAGTTGATTGAATGAAAGGTAATTTGCGGTTTACAATTTTGACGTATTAAAAAAAAACTACTTACTAGATCTTGTTCAAACCAATTTTCGGTGGAAGTTTGCATGATAATGTACATCATATATTTTTTCTAGTGTTATCATTCTCTTATTTTAGAAGTTACAGGGAGGGGGGGGGGGGGGGAACCCACATTTTACCACTTTGGAAGTGTCTCTCGCGCAAACTATTCGGTTTAGAAGACAGACAGACAGACATGACGAATCCATAAGGGTTCCGTTTTTTGCCATTTGGCTACGGAACCCTAAAAAAGAACATTGTGAGCATGGTGTGGACTTTGTAGTTCACTATAGTCTATTATCAGACCCACAACCTCAGTTCAGGCGGAAGTGTGGCCGTATGTGTCGTTCCAGAATCGGACTTTTTAGTCATGAGCGGCGGCGGTGCACTCACACTCACGTTGTGCTGCTTATCATTTGTCAAGATGTATAAGGCCTACTAATAGGGGTTTTCACCATTTTTTGAAAAGTATCTCAAATTGATCATTAGGTGGGAAAAAGTCCAAAAATTTTTTTTAATTTTTTTGTGAAACCTATAAGTACCCCAAAAACACATTTTAAATTACCATTCCCAATTAGCGCGCGAAAACGCTAGCCGCCATGATGTTTAGGTCGTTACGTCATTTCAGGAGTAAACAAAACAGTTCTGTACTAAAACTTTGACACATATTGCGAACAAAATGTCATTGTTTACCACTATTGTGACGTCACATGACAACCAGCATGGCGGCTGTCGTTTCAGATATTTGAAAAACAGATTAAAAAAACTCGATTTTTGTAAATCAAAAATAAAATGTTTTTTCTCATTTTATTATATAGAAATCATATTAATTCGTTTACTTATTACAAATACTACAGTAAATAAGCAGTTTTAGATTTTTTCTTGTATAGAGTAAAATACCCTATTATATCTCACCTCATACCCGCTGGAACAGCGCGCTGCTTCGAGGATTCCCTGTATTATGGAAACCAGAGACTGATATTTTGAGTTGTAAAGTTTTGTCGCAGGTTATTCATTATAATAGCAATAAAGAAAAACGAAAAGAAAGATTAAGCCCATAATTGACCACGCTGAATACGCTAAAAACAACCGACTTCAATCGCAACAACTCCAATTTTGCTATATTTTTGTTGATTTTCTCAAAAACCGCTGAATCGATTTCGATAAAATTTATATGGGACCACCTGTGAAGTATACCCTAACTTAACAAAAAAAGAATTTTCCAAATCTGTTCAGGCGTCTTGGAGTAATCGGTGAACATACATAGAAAGAAAAGATTCCGACGAATTGAGAACCTCCTCCTTTTTTTGAAGTCGGTTAAAAACATTGACTTAAATAACTACGACTTACCTAGTACAATTAACCGACTGCCAGAAAAGGGGGTTCTACAGACAGACAATTCAATCGAAAACTTTATTCTTTGATAGCCAATAATAATAATGTCTTAGATGATTTAACAAAAAAAAAATATTCTCCGACTGCAAAAAAATATCTAGATATAAGTGAATCTTTAGGTATGAAGATGACTCTAACGAAACCTTACAGGTCGGTCAAGCTGTTTTGGCTACAGACACAACAAAACATACATACAATAAATTCAGGAAAATATTTACCGTCTCAGTTAGGTAAATATGTACATGCTTACAGGTAAGTCTACAAGAAAATAAATACATTTCAGTACTGAGTAGCTATAAACATGTTCAACTATTGTAGAATGAAGGGTAGGCTTTGCTCGTTGTCCCAACAATTTGTCAATTTTTTAAGGTGCAATTTTGCTCAGTTTCAGTCTTTAGGATTCAGTCGATTTCCGTACATCGATTCTTAGCTACTATAATGTACATCTTTTCGTCTATAGGTTTAGCCTAGAGTACCCCTAGGGGTACCAATTGGAGAAACCCTGGACTAAGGTCACCCTCTCAGAAAAGACAAGTCGATAATGTGTACACTAGTTTGCGAGTATGATATCCCCTTGATATAAGTACTTATGTATATTCTGTCTTAACTACCTCTTCTCTGAGAAAGCTGCGAGTTCGACTCCCCATATGCCAGCAGTTTCTACTACGAACGGCATTCTACGTATTATAATTATAACTATTCTGGTTTACTTATAGCCACCACACCAGATACTCTAAAAAAATTGACCCGGTATAATTATCTACATAAGTATTTGAGGAATATACAAGCGTAAATATGTACTTAGCATGGCTAGCGTTACGCAATCGTCACCGATTTTACCCGCATGGGGGTAAGGTCATTTTACCCGCATGGGCGTAAGGTCATTTTACCCGCATGGGGGTAAGGTTATTTTACCCGCATAAGGGTGAGGTCATTTTACCCGCATGGCGGTGAGGTCATTTTACCCGCTTGGGGGTGAGGTCATTTAAAGAGGTGCGGGGATCAGCCGAAAACTGTATGATAATGCTAATAGCTGATTTGTGTTAACAACGTCTATTTCACACTTAGTTTAAAAACGAACTACGAATATTTGTTACCATAATTTTGAGACCTTCAATACAAGTACATAGAACAATTTGTGTTTTGACAATTTGTGTAAACGATGGTTTTTAAATATATTATAATTTAACCATGCTTAACGCTCTAACGCCTTGTTGAAATATACAGGGTGTGATAATAGGTGTAGGTCCCGTTAAATGGGATTCCTACATACCATCTTTATACTTTATTTGTTTAGGTACTTAAAAAAACGTAAACAATCTTGATATGTTTTTTCATTCATATGTTCATGTTTAAATTCTGATATTTCTTGCAAAGTAGGTACTAACTAAGTTTCTTTTGCATTTCTGTTAAACACGCAATACATTCTACTCGTTTGAGAATTTTAACAAGCAGGTATCAATAAAAAGACATATCAAGATTGTTTATGTTTTTAAGTACCTACCTAAACTAATTAAATATAGTACCTATATTATTGAGATCTCTATGATTCCTACTCACCATACTGAAAAATACACTATGAGTACGTCTTGTACGGCTTTCTGCAAATAGCAAAAATACTTTGGACTCTTCTTTAAAATTAACCAGCCAACTGTTAAATTTATATGAAGAATTAATTTTTGTATTGTAATTTCGGCAACATTGTAGAACAAAAGCTGCGAGAAGAAGCCTGAGGCTTCACGGGCCCTACATTTTGTTTGTTACACCCCGTATGTATAAATTCATACGAATTTAAACTGTCAAAAAAGTGTAATTCTTTGAATTTGATGCGTAATATTCATGGTTGGAGTATAAAAGGCTGTCGTTGATGAGGCTCCAGCATCACTGCAGTGGAGCCTTCACTACATACAACATGAAATTCTTCGGTTTGATTCTGACCGTTATGGCCTTCGTCTTTGCCGTGGTGGTAAGTCATCTTCCAAGCATTAGGCTGTTGTATTCATTGACAAACCCAGTACCCTGAGTGAAAAAGCCAAAAAAATGTTTTCCTTTAAAAAAATCCTCTTAAAAAAATCTTTGAACTTACATACGAAATTTTGACATAAAGTAAGTGTCAGGTATATTACACCTGAAAAGAAGAACAACACTTATCGTACATGGTTCTTCTGTTACACCTGAAAAATATTATACTGTGGGTTCCACTAATAAAGCTTTCAACATTTCAACTTTCCTCCAAAATTTATCTCGCCCTTGCTCAGCTGCTAAATTTTATATAGGATTGCAAAACTTTATTAAGACTCGTGTATTTATATCTTAAGTAAAGCAACGATATTTTATTCAAATGTGTAAATTTTTTTGAAATTACCAGGCCGGCATGAGTGCAGGGGGGCAGGCGGCTGGTCTGCAGCAGGGCCGTTACCAGGCAGGCCAACACGGAGGGCCCCAAGGGCCACCACCTGGACCACCGCCACCACCTCCCAGCAGTAAGTCACTAATCTAATAGTCTGTCCACAGGCATTGCTTGGAAGCAGTTATAGAGTTGTTGGTCGCTTACTATGGGCCTCATAAGAAGGGTCTAGGTCACTAAAAGGGCGATGGAGCGTGCTATTTTTGGAGACAAAAGCTATTTAGGGTGACTTTAAATTAGTTCTTAATACGATAGAAATCGGTTAACGAAATGGCTAAATTAGTATGTAGAGTCCAAATTTTTTTATGCGATTTGACTTCCTTAAGGAAAGTTTTGATTATCATGAGCACATGCACACCTTTTGGTATCAAAAACTAATTTAAAATCGCCCTATATAGCTCAAAGAATCGCTAAACTGAAGCAGCAGTAGACAAATGGCCGTTCGGGCATTAAAGTTCTCAAGTGGCCACCGCGCACCGGAAGACGTAATGTATCGGCCTCCGGCTCGGTGGATCGATGACCCAGTGAGAGTCGCGGGAAGCCGCTGGATACGGGCAGCACAAGCTTTTGGCTGATGGTGATGATGACAGAGTTGTTGGGATCTTGCTGACAGATAGGAAATATATAGCTAGAAAAACATTCATTTTATGTATTCAGTATACAGGGTGTAAGGGACAGGTTTCCGAAAACTTTAAAGGCTTGCTCAGTAAACGAAACTGAACAACTTTCCACAATATTTTTTTAGGAAAAGAAACAAAATCGGCTTCTCCATACAAAATTATAAACTTGATTGGACAGTTTGTATGGAGAAGCCGATTTTTTTTCGTTTCCTGAAAAAAAATATTGTGGAAAGTTGTTCAGTTTCGTCTACTGAGCAAGCCCTGTAAGTTTCCGTAAACTTGTCCCTTACACCCTGTATAAGTGCAGCTGAAGATTGCAGGGGGTAAAGAAGAAATTGGAGCTTAAGTCATTTGTTGTTTAAATCCCATTTATCTGTAATTTATGTAGATTTTGATGAGGTGAATGATAGAATTTTAAGATTGAAATGTTTTATTCTACAGACTCGACCGGCTAGCTGCCAACCTCTACACTACCACTAGAGCACTCTTCTGGACTCGATTCGGCCACGGAATTACCTCAATAATAAAATAGTATAATAATAAAAAGCACTACATACTGTTTTTTATACCACATCCATAAATTAAATAAAAGAAAAAATAACTAGGACAGAAAATACTTTCAATAAATATGGTTAATTTAAATCAAACTTCACAGGAGAATACAAATTATTCTCCTCGTCGTTGAATATATTTATCCCGAATCCCGAAAAACTCATTTCCACTGTGCGGGCCAAGTCAATATGGCCATATGTCCAAGCAGACAGAATCGAAGGCAAAAGCTATGAAATGACATAATTATGTAGATATGTGATACGTTTCTATACCCCTTCAGGCATCACTTGTAGGTATAAACATGTAAAATATTAAAAATATTCCATTCATTTGTTTATCGAAACATTATGCATATTGATTAGATCCAATCTCACTGTACTTGAAAAACAACATGCATCATCGCAATATATATCTCCTTATTATTTTTTGTCACATCCCCACTTCAACTGCATTTCCTTTGTTATAAAATTTAAAACAGATATAATATAATAGATATAAACAGCAAGGATGTCAGTATGCATTAACTGTGAAGTGTTAAGACTTGTGTCTTGTTGCCTGCTATTGCTATATATGTATAAGAAACTTTGAAATGTGAGTAGGTATATTAAGAGTATGTGTCACTGTAGGAATGTGTTACTGATGGTATCTCTTAACAAAACGAAACCATGGAAAAAAGGCTAAGACGTGGGAGAGCCATGCTTCGGCACGAATGGGCCGGCTCGACCGGAGTGATACCACGGCCTCACAGAAAACCGGCGTGAAGCAACGTTTGTTGTGTTTCGCCGAGTGAGTGAGGGTACCGGAGGCCCAACCCCCCCTCCCCCTCCCCATTCCCCCATCCCCCATCCCATTTCAAAGGTCGGCAACTGGGCGGCGGTAATCGCTTACCATCAGGTGATCCGTCTGCTCGTTTGCCACCTATCACATAAAAAATATATATATATATATAAGGTGCTACTTTATTAGTGCCCGATATTTTAGTCAGTGCTTCTACTCCTGATTCTGATCAACTTTCCCCAAGGAACCCATAGTCAAATCACAAAAAAAATTTTGGATTCTTCATACACATCGATCAGCCGAGCTGCCAAATTAGTATGAAGAGTCCAGAATTTTTTTTGCGATTTGACTATAGGTTCCTTGGGGAAAGTTGATCAGAATCAGGAGTAGAAGCACTGACTAAAATATCGGGCACTAATAAAGTAGCACCTTATATATATATTTTTGAAAAATATTTAATAACTACAGCTCGCGTCACGTAAAAAGGGCGCTGGCGGGCGTTCCGAGGGCACAACGGTTCACTCTGACAACAGGATAGCATAAATCGCGTAAGAGTGAAAGAGAGGGTACTAAACAGATGCTGTCACAGTGCATCCTCTGAACGCCAGCCAGCGCTCTTTTTACGTGGCGCGAACTATACGAATGATTACGAATGGAAGCGGTTTTGACAGCTTGCATGGTCCATCACGCAGGTAAACTGACTACTACAGTGTGTCTTTATCACTTTTTTGTTTTAACGTTTTGTTTACTTGGGGACAGCAAATGCTATTTAAAAAAAATAAACGTCCGTAAAAACTCTTTTTATTTTCTGGGCGACAAAACTGAGTCTTATTTCACCCTCTTCCATATGTGCATTTTATAAAGACTCGCACTGTATATGGGTTACATATTTGGTGACATTTACCTTGACTGTTTCCGTGCTTTGCGTCTGGTGCCGGTTGCTATCGCAATATGATAGACCTTAAACCATGTCAAACGCCTTACTAGGTGGCTTGAAAGTTTCTGACACCGGGGTTGGCCACTAGCCATCTAAATTTCAGCAATCCGGACTTGGACCTCGTGTGTGGAATATGGCATAAGTAAACAATATATAAGTAAAAGGTTGTCTGGAAGAGATCGCTCTTTAGCGATAAGACCGCCTACCTGTATTATTTTTATCTTTTCATGTTTATGTTTAATGTTTATATTGTATTTTCCTGTCTTGTTGTGCAATAAAGTGTTTTCATTCATTCATTCATTCATTCATTCAATATAATAAAAACGTACAATTTGAGCTATCATTAATGAAAATGGATGATTTCAGATGCTGCTGTGTCTTATTATGTCAAGCTTTCTACTTGTGGCTGGTGGTGTGTCCCACCTTCAGGGTCCAGAGAAGATCACGGATGTGGGAGGAAGATATGAGAGAGACGTAATCGGAGGTACGTTTCAGCGGAGGACAGAAAGTCAGCTACCCCAAACAATACGTCATTTTCAATCCTAACTAGTATTCTATATGTGCAAAAAATGTTTGTTTGTTTCAAACGCATCAATGCCTCAGCCAATCTTGACGAAAGGCATGCAAGTAGTCTGAGACATGGAAGGAGCTATTTTTTATAGTTTTGTTCCGGTTTCCATGAAATTACCAAAAACAAAACTGAAATTATTAATCGATTTCAGTTCAGATTTACAAAAAAGTAACATTGAACCGAAATAGATTTTATTTAAAATTTTAGTTATCCGGTAAAAGGTATAAAATTACTTTAAAATCATAGCGATCTCAATAATATTAAAATTCCATGTTTAAAATCATCCGGTTAGTTTAATCACTCACTTTAAGTGCAAACACATAATATGATAAATATTAAAACAGGTTTACGATAAAAAAAATAGCAGCTACGTCAAAAGTCGAATAACTTAAAAACCACTTAAGCGATTTTCATCAAACTAAACTAAGTACTGTCGCGATCTAGGGATAACAACCGCATTTAAATCGCTCCAATCAGCACCACAGACAGACAGACAGTTGGTATTATCAATAAGATTTTGTAGGTAAATATAGCGTAGATATTTTCGTGTTTGTATGGAAGTAATGTGTCTGTACGTAGTACTATTATCTAATCTGTGATATAGGTTTCTAAATTATTAACCTTATCGTTTTAATAAAAAACAAAGAAATTTATTTTTCATTGGTTTTTCAGCTACAAGCAAGTCTGCAGCTCGTGCTTCATGGGTGCAAGAGATAGGATCATACGTCTCTCCCGGAGCACAGATAGGAGACCAAGCGGTAATAAAGTCCGGAGCGTCCGTGCACTACGGAGCGGAAGTGAAGCGAAGCGCAGTGGTGGGACCTAACTCGATAGTATGGCAATACGCAGTGATAGGGGTTAGCGCAGTAATAGGAAGAAATTCGGAGGTGAGGAGCCATGGAGTGATGGGGGACAGAGCAGTGATAGGGGACAATTGCGTGGTTGGTAGGTACGCAGTGATGGGGAATGACGCGGTGATGGGAAACAGAGCCACGTTGCGAGATGGGTCCAGATTGGGGGACAACCAGGTGATGGGGGACGGCGAAATACGTTAACTCTTTTTGGTGAAACTTTCCCCTATACTTTTAATACTTTTACAAGCTTCAATTCTAGAAGATATTTTGAAATGAATGTTCTGTACGGCAGTGGTTTGTTTTTTAATTTGTATTTTTTTTATGTAGACTATGTATCATATTTTTTATTCAATAATACAATATCGAATTCTTAAAATAAAATTGTAATTATTTTACTAATCCTATTGTTTATTAACGTAAGTAACTAATCCTAACTAAGCCTTTTATGTGAATAATTCAATAACTACTTTAAAAAGATATATAAAAAACCTTAATTGGAACAATAAAACTGAAAGTTCGCATAGGTGCGTGTGTTCAAAAACAGCAGCATTAGCTTTCGCTGTGTCGCTGCAACTAGCGCCCAATCCTGGTTACAGAGGCGTTTCGTCACTTCGAGCAAAGGTCCGCTCAATACGCTCACTAAAAAACCTAAGCATATACATGCTTATAGACGTATACGGTCGTTGTAGGCAAGATCACGTACTGTGCGATCGTGACCTTGCCTCGAACGACCGTATATTTCTATAAGCATGTATATGTTTACGATTTTAGTGGTTTGTATTGAGCGGACGTTCTGTGTCTATTTTGTGCTTCGAGTAAGTACAGTAGTACACAAAAAATAAGGCGCGTCGGTAATCTTCGTTCGCGCATACAAGAACAAACTATCGACGGAAACACCCGAAACTATCAACGCACGGTGACAGCTTTCTGACAGCGGACAATTTCATTGAATCAGGCGCGAAATCAATCAACCAATAGCGGCAGAGATTTTCGGAACGTGTAATGACGGGTAACAATGAAACTACTTGATTGGTCCATCAGTTTCCCGCGTAATTAAAATATTGTCTACTGCGCAGGTACATCGGCAAGCCTTATTAAATGTGTATTACTGTAGTTTTATAAATAAGGCACAGCTCGTAGAACAGACGGATGTTTTCGAGCAGAACAGATGGTTTCAAAGTTTCCAGTGGCGACCGTGCACTGGAAGACGTAGGTTAGGCAGGCCTCCCACTCGGTGGACCGATGCCGATAACCTAGTGAAGGTCGCGGCAGGCCGCTGGATTTGGGCAGCGCAGGACTGATCGGTGTGGAATACTCCGTGGGGGAGGGGAGATCTTTGTCCAGCAGTGGACGTGTTTTATAATAATAATATAATAATATCTGGGACAAATCACATACGGTCATCTGGCCCCAAACTAGGATTCCCTGTATCTTGGTAACCAGAGACTGATATACATACACATATAATTTTTAAATACATATATAATATACAGATATAATACACCCAGACTCAGAGCAAACAATTCTGCTCATCACAGAAAAGTTTGCCGTGTGGGGATCGAACCCACGACTCTTGGATCAGAGGTCAGGATCGCTAACCACTTAGCCACCGAGTCAGTAGTTATGGCTAGTAATCTGTTAACAACCCATATCATCCCCACTGCAGGGGCACGGGTCTCTTCCCATACATTGGGAAGGTTAGGCCATACTCCATACACGGGGGCCAAGTCCGGATTGGTGGAGGTTGTGAGGCTAGTGGCCAACCCCAGTGTCAGATTTTTAAAGCTGCCTATAAGGCATCCGACATGGCTTAACGATTGCCATGTAGCGATAGCAGCCGGCACCAACGGCTTAACGTGCCTTGCGAAGCACGGAAACGGTCGAGATAAATGCCACTAACAGTCAAACCCATCCAGGTTATGACCGTGTCTGTAGTCAGGCTTGGCTCTAGCTAATATGGTGAAGCAATTCAAACTATATATCAAAAGTAAATTAGAGAAAACAAAAATATTTTGATATATTTTTAATAACTATTCAATAAAAAAATATAAAAGTAAAAAATATTAAAATTAAACAAACTTTACAGAGATATGTAATTCTGCGTCTGCAGGACATTTTCTATCTTGTTTTTTTTTTTTAATTTTATATTGATAAATATACATAAGTAATATTTTACCCAAAGGGATAAAGACAATAATTGTTTAAGTCAGTACATTAAAAAAAAAACGAAAAATACCATTAAAAATATTACCATTAAATATTACCATTAAATATTACCCTCATTAGAAAAAAGGTCGCAAAGTATACGGAAACTCTATACAGGGTGTAACAAAATTGGCGTAGGACCCGTTAACTGGGGATTCTACTCATCGCACTGAACAACTTTTGTACTACGACTTTGCTCAAATCGCAAAAAAAATGTGGACTCTCCATACAAATAGAGAGTTTTGTTTTGCCATTTTTATATGGAGGGACCAAAATTTTTTTGCGATTTGAGCAAAGACGTAGAACAAAAGTTGTTCAGTACGATGAGTAGAATCCCCAGTTTCAGTAATGACACCTGATTTGTTAACACCTTGTATACTTTGCTGCCTTCTTCCATATTTGGGCAGAAATGATGGCACACACGAGTAAAGATATTGAATTATTTTATCGTTTTAAACAATCTGTATTCATAAGTTCTGAGTCTAAATAATTTTTAAAAGCTTTACTTAACATACACACAATTTATTTATTTTTAGGTTAAATATACAAAAGTTACAAAACGAGGTCCGTCTCGACAAACGTGATAATATTTATAATAAATTCATAGGAGAGGAATGTATTATTATGTTATTATTAATATGTTTCCCTTTTCTGTGGAGTTCCTTATCAAAGGTGAAGTCTTTATTTGCATTAAGCGACACTTTTTGAAATATTAAGAAATCCTTTTATAAATTACTTTCTTATAATATGAAGAATAACAAAAACTAAATAATACTAAGCAGTTCATTTTTACAAGAAATACTTTTTTAAATTATCTAAATATTTCAAAAAATGTTAAATACTTAATGCAAATAGTCTTTGACAAGTCGATATGTGGCTGTTTGACAAGTAAAACTACAATATGATGGAGACAATGACCAAAATTGGGTCAAGGAGACTTGCCCTCAATGTTAATGTCAGTACTGCGGTTGCCCCAGCTCTTGCAGGTGTTGCTTGACCTCCTCGTCGCGCTGCAGCGCTTCCCTCTCAGCGGCGATCCTGGCGTGCTGCTCCGCTATCACCTTGAACAGCTGCGCGTGTTTCGCTGTCTCCAGCGCTACAGCCGCTGACTGGCGAGGGACCGAGGAGCCTGGAACAATAAGGAGGATGAGCGTTTTTATTTTCACTTTCGAACGACGAAGGAGAAACGTCTTAAAACTTTACTTTATAAATAGCATTGCACCATCATCATCGGATAAACGATTATTAGAAGGCATCAGTAATGAACCCAATGGTTCAAAACAAGGAACGTAATACGTGTAATATTAAGAACCTAAACTTTAAATTCGCCTTACTGTGTTAAAGTTTCTTTAAACATATTCTAGAGAAACAGGAGGCGTGGAATCGATTACCTTACTTACGTCAAGTTATTCCAAATAATTTCTGAAAGTGAAATTATATTCGAAAATACTTGTATCTGGTTCTGTAAAAGCCGACCACTTACATTTAAACAGTTGGCACTTCACTTATTAAACAGCTAATTTTATTTGTGTTGATAAGTATTTTATTTAGCCAATTGAATATGAATTCCTTGGAGAAAATAAACATAGTCTTCTTCCTCGTACGTTTAGGGCATTGAAAATGAAAATGAAAATATTTTATTTGAAGTAGGTAGCAGTGTACACTTTTCGAACGTCATTCTTTTATCTACCTAATACGAGGTTCCTACCACTCGGAACTCGTATACCCACCGTTTCGGGAAGTGTTTACGGAGTGAGAAGAAACGGCGGGCCCTAAAGAAACTCCCTCCAACACATTAAAAAAAAAGTCTTTTATTCTATTACATCTTAATGCTAGATCAATAAATGAATTATACAATGTCATGTCTGTAAATAAAATATAAAAAAATAAGAATAAAGAAAGAAAGGATTCAAAAGAGATAAAAGTAAAAGTAAAAATAAAATTATTATTCATTAGATTTACAACTACGGACGTGTGCTTCGTGATCATCATACACATCTATAATGTTTTCCCTCACCGTTAATGCAATATACTTATCTAGTAAAGCATAAAGAATCAAGCCCATCACCAAAATTTTTACTGTATTTACAAAAAAAATTTTAAACTACTTTACCATGCAATTTAAAGCCGCACCGTTCTGGGCGGCATCACTTCTCCTATCCCCAGCGACGCTCCTGGTCCTAGAATAGACTCCATTGCCATCACCGCTCCCTGCCCCACCCTAGCTCCAGGCCCAACTATGCACCCCCTTCCTATCACCGCTCCAATTCCGACTTCAGCATCAGCGCCGACTATGACATCCCTGTCTATCACCGCTCCGTACCGCAACGTCGCTCTGCGATGAATCATCGCGTCTGGCCCTATTGTTACCCCTGGCTCCACTGTTCTGGAACTCTGCACCTCTGCAGGACCTAGTAGTAACAGCCACAGAGTAAAAGAATAAGGTTAGAAGCAGTTAGTAAGCATGCGTGTGCAAACGGTTAAGTTTCATGCTTGTCATCGTGCAGAGAAGATAATGTTTTAGTGATTACAGAGTTAAGCTGTTAATGCCATGCCCAAAAAAATCAATAGGAAAGTGCTAGAGCGCCTTCAAATATGATAATTACGAAATCAGGTTCCGTGCACCGTGCGTGCAACGGTTAGGAATTGTACATTGGGATTTTATTGTTTATTTAAAATTTTAAAATATTATAAATGCGAAAGTATGGATGTTTGTTTGTTTTTCAGTTTGTTTGTTTGTTCCGCTTTCATGCCGAAACTACTGAACGGATTTGGATGAAATCTGGTAGGTAGATAGATAAAGCACTCGGCTAACACATAGGATACTTTTTATCCCGGAAAACTTAAGGGTTCCCGTAGGAATGCTTAAAAACTCTAAATTTCCACTTCGTCACTAGATGGCGCTATCTTAACATTTTCTTTCTTTCTGGACACAATTTTGAAGTCCACGCGGACGAAGTCGCGGGCGGAAGCTAGTTGTTTAATAAGTAAAAGAAAATCTTCCTTAGCTGTAAATATGAAGTAGACACTAGACAATCTCTCGATTTGATTCAAAGAATCAATTTTTTTTTTTTAAAAATATAACTTATGAAAGCTAGAAATACGAAAGGCTTTGTGGAAGATAAGGCCACCCAATGTATCCTATTTCCTTTAGTTATTTAATTTTTATAGAGGTATGCATGTGTTATTGCAATAAAGCATATTGAATTAAATATCTTCATTCACAGTAATCAAGAACTATAATATAGTATACACTCTGAGAGAGTAGCAAGATTGTTTATTATGTATTTTCCTTCTTAAAAATTTAAGAGCAGTGTTCTTGTCTGTGGAGCAATAACCGCTTAGCACGGTCTTTCTGTTTTCTTACATGGTAAGATTTGTAAGCTTAAATTATTTCTCATAATCAGAACTATTCAGAATTTGCTTCTAGAATTTGCATAGTTTTAGCTATAATATTAAGTATTTGATAAAAACCCATTACGTTCCCGCTGCAGGGGCACGGGTCTTCTCCCATAACTCGGGAAGGCTTAGGCCATACTCCACACATGGGGGCCAAGTCCGGAGTGGTGAAGGTTGTGTGGCTAGTGGCCTTCCCCCGTGTCAGAAGTTTTCAAGCCGCCTATAAGGCCTCTGACATAGCTTAACGACTGCTAGCGATAGCAGCCGGCACCAACGGCTTACCGTGCCTTGCGAAGCACGGACACGGTCAAGACAAATGCTACTAACTGTCAAACCCATCCAGGTTATGCCCGTGTCTATAATCAGTTAACCTGCCTGATCGATGCGACCACGATGCCGCACTGAACCACGACCGCTTCTATTCTTTTAAGTATCTATTATATAGGGTGATTTTAAATTAGTTCTTGATACCAAAGGATATGCATGTGCTCATGATAACAAACAACTTTCCCTAAGGCACCCATGGTCAAATCTCAAAAAAAGTTTTGGACCCTCCATACAAATCTGTCTACGGAAGGGCCAAATTAGTATGAAGAGTCCAAAAACTTTTTTGCGATTTGACTATCGGTTCCTTAGGGAAAGTTGTTTGTTATCATGAGCACATGCATATCCTGTGGTATCAAGAACTAATTTACAGTCACCCTATATATTCTATTCTAATTACGTACCTGTATGTTTTTGTTGATCCTTTCACATTCGTTTGTAATAGTATGCAACTAAACTAACTATAACTTTGTTGTTTACCCGAATTATGTAATAGCATGTAAGAACTTTATTTAAAAAATGTGTGGGAGAGAGTTTCTTTACGGCCCGACGTTTCTTCTCTCTCCGCAAACACTTCCCGAAACGTTGGGTATACGAGTTCCGAGTGGTAGGAACTTCGTATTAGGT
This sequence comes from Coleophora deauratella, assembly GCA_958295455.1. Lineage (NCBI taxonomy): Eukaryota > Metazoa > Arthropoda > Insecta > Lepidoptera > Coleophoridae > Coleophora > Coleophora deauratella. Next base: position 794,425 of record OY282409.1, on the reverse strand, counting down.
AGAAAAAATATGACGTTCGAAAAGTGTACCAGAGATACCTACTTCGAATAAATGTTATTTCATTTCATTAAGGATTTAAGAATTTCAATAAAAAAACATTAAGTTATAAAATAAATTTATTAAAAAAATTAGAACATTATTAGTTGTTAGAAAATAAAAAAAATACAAATATTTTATTCATAAGATTCAAGTAAATTCTAACGGAAATTGACTTAACGTGAACACTTAAATTCTATTATTCGATGAAATTGAATTCTCACTCAATTCAAAAGACTAGCGCACTTCTCCATCCGCCATCACTTGGCCGTCCCCCAAGTGCGATCCATCCCGTAGCATTGCTCTATTCCCCATCACTGCCCCAGCCCCCACCACTGCATATTTCCCCACCACTGCCTCATTCCCTAATACAGCACCATTCTTCACTAGTCCTCCTTCGTACACATTCGCTCCATTTCCCAACACTGATCCATCCTTCATTTGCGCTCCGCGGTGTAAAATCGCTCCGGGCCCCATCACCGCTCCGCCCCACACTACTGCGTTGTTTCCTACTATCGCGTTGGGCCCCACAACAGCTCCGCCCTTCACGATCGCTCCATCGTGCACAGTCGCTCCATGCTTTATCACCGCTCCGCCGAGCACCCACGCTCCGGGGTAGACATGTGCTCCTTTCTCCACCACCGCGCCAGGTTCCACTGTTCTGTAGTGACGTCCAGGTGAGACGGCGTTCTCTAGTATTCACAGAATATAAAATAAACATTAGATGTATTAAGTAAGTTGCTATAGAATTCAAATAATTTCAGAAATCTTTGATATAAATAAATATCATGTAAACCATTTTATCGCTGGAACTGTTTTACTACTATGATAGGTTTTTCATTTTACAATTCCTGACATACATAAGGTCTTGGCAGGGGCATTTGGCAACATCATCAAAAAATATAATACATTTAGGTTTTTTGTGCTAAAATATAATAAATACTCCTACCAATTTGAAGTGCAATATGAATTTGTGCGCGATATAGATACACCTATTTATTTCGACAATGTCATATTGTTTGTTAGAACTTAGTGTGTTAGTACATGAGTATTGTGAGTATGAGTATGTATGAGAGTTAACACGATAGAACTACGTAATCATCAGTGCACTCATCCGGATCATTTGTGATGCGTTACAAAATCGTGGAAGCCTCATCATCAGCACCCTGAAGGCGTTATTTATTATAGGTTTAAATAAATACCTACATACATGTATAGAGGAGTTCAGGAGAGTTAAATGCTTTGCTTCCGAGTCAGTTATATTTGAGTTAAATTTTTAAAGAAACCTTTAATTTTCTCTCTTTAAAAAAATATATATTATTTTTATTAATTATAATAGAATATGAGAAATAAAACTAATAAAACTAAGTTTGATTTTCAGGAAGATTCAGAATGGTCGAAAATATAAAAATCTATATTTTACAACATTTTTGGCTCCAATTTTTATACTAAACTTGTTTTTTGTAGAAAAATATTTGCATCAGGTCAACATCTCTTTTTTATAATTAGTTGTCACAAAATTAAGATGTGCTTCTTACCGTCACGCAGGCGTTACAATTCTCGGCGGAAAATAACATTATCTAAAGATTTTATATTTTAATTAAAAAAAAATCTTCATTAATCTTTATTTGTATTTATTTATGATATTAATTTATTCCATATTTCAAATAATTTCAGATAAGTCCATTGCTATTCAGCGTGGAAATGCTGCAAGCATAATGGGCACCTTTCCATCGGGAACGTCTAGGGGTGGGCTATTTGAATAACGAAGCCTTTTGGTGGTTTTTTTTTCTTGACATGTAACATTTTATACATTTTTGTCAGTTTTAAATAAATTTACATTATTAATATAACTTACATAAATTTGCTGAAAAATACAATTTAAATTAAATTTCCAAATTAAATAAATAAATTACAAAATAAAATAACCAGTATAAATATTTAGGATTATTAGAATTATTATCCCTTTAACTCAGAGTCCCGAGTATATAATAGGTATTTATTAATAATAAAATATTTATATTTTGGCATTATTTTACTTACCACCATCTTTATGATATTTAGTATTCTCCCTAAAACACTGATATTGGGGGGTAAAAAGTTTAAAATGATATTAGTTATATTAAAAACATTTTTTTGTGGTATAAAAAAGTTTTGCGTAATCGTTTTTTTTTTTTTACTTACAATTGGTAAGCACTTGGCATCATCTCACCTGGTGGTAAGTGATGATGATGCCGAAGATGGAAGCGGGCTTGCCAATGGGGAACTAGCTATCTTATCTCCATGCTGGAACACATCAATGCTGTTAACATTGATGTTTGGCGGCAAGACCGATAAGATGATGGTACCTTGTCAGATGGAATCAAAAATGCCCGACCACCAAACAGAATTGAATTGAACATCTTCATTCACAGTAAAAGATCATAATATGTACAGTCTAAGCGAGTAGCAAGATTGTTTTTTCTGTATCTTTCCTTCTTAAAATTTAAGAGCAGTGCTCTTGTCTGACGAGCAATCACCACTTAGCACGGTTATCTAATCTGTGGCATGGTCATTCTGTTTTCTTACATGGTAAGTTTTGTATGCTTAAACTGTTTCTTCTAATTAGAACTATTAAGAAGTTGCTCCTATAAATTGCATAAGTTTAGTTATTACCTATTTAAGAATTTCAATAAAAAATATTCAGATATAAAATAAATTTATAAAAAAAAATAGAATACACAGTTGCTGGAAAATAAAAAAATACAAATATTTGATTCATGAGATTCAAGTAAATTCTAACGGTAATGGAATTAACGTGAACACTTAAATTCTATTCGATGAAATTGAACTTTCACTCAATTCAAAATACTAACGCACTTCTCCAGGCGCCATCACTCCTCCGTCCTCCAGGTGCGATCCATCCCGGAGCACTGCTCTATTCCCCATCACCGCCCCTGCCCCCACCACTGCATATTTCCCCACCACTGCCTCATTCCATAACACAGCACCATTCTTTACTAGTCCTCCGTCGTATACAATCGCTCCAATCCCCAACACGGTTCCATCCTTAATTTGCGCTCCGCGGTGTAAAATCGCTCCAGGCCTCATCACCGCTCCGTCCCACACTACTGCGTTGTTTCCTACTATCGCGTTGGGCCCCACAACAGCCCCGCGCTTCACTATAGCTCCATCGTGCACAGTCGCTCCATGCTGTATCACCGCTCCGCCGAGCACCCACGCTCCGGGGTAGATATGTGCTCCTTTCTCCACCACTGCGCCAGGTTCCACTGTTCTGTAGTGACGTCCAGGTGAGACGGCGGTCTCTAGTATACACAGAATATAAAATAATCATTAGATTTATTAGATTGCTACTGAATTTAAATAAGTTCAGAAAACTTTGTTATAAGTAAATAAATATTATGTAAACCTTTTTATCGCTGGAACTGTTTCACTTAGGTTTTTACGTTTTGCAATACCTGACATAACATAAGGTCTGGTAACATTTTTCATATCTTTTTTAAATAAAAGAAACTTGTGCATTTGGCAACATTATCAAAAAAGATAATATAGCTTTTTTGTACTAAAATATAATAAATACTTCTGAATATGAATTTGTGCACGATATAGGTAAATATACCTATTTATTTCGACAATGTCATAGTGTTTGTTAGCAATTACTGAGTTAGTACAATATTTACGTATGAGAGTTAATACGTTAGTACTAGGTACGTAATCATCAGTGCGCTCATCGGGATCATTTGTGATGCGTTGCAAAATCGTAGAAGCCTCATTATCAGCACCCTGAAGGCGTTTTTTATTAAAGATTTAAATAAATACTTACATACATGTATAGAGGAGTTTAGGAACGTTAAACGTTAAACCGTTACACGCTACACTTCCGAGTCAGTTATATTTAACTTTCATTTTCAAAGACACTTTTAATGTTCTCTACTTTTTAATTAAAAAAAACATTAATTTTATTATTTTTAATAATTAGAATAGAAGATGAAAAATAAAATTAATAAAAAAGTTTCATTTTCAGGAAGATTCAGAATGGTCGAAAATATAAAAATCTATATTTTACAACATTTTTGGCTCCAATTTTTTTACTAAACTTGTTTTTTATAGAAAAATATTTGCATCAGGTCAACATCTTTTTTTAATAATTAGTTGTCACAAAATTAACATGTACTTTTAACCGTCACGCAGGCGTTACAATTCTCGGCGGAAAATAACATTATCTAAAGATTTTATTTTTTAATTAAAAAAAATCTTCATTAATCTTTATTTGTATTTGATATTTCGTAGTCTCCATAAAACACTGATATTGGGGGGTCAAAAGTTAAGAATGATGTTAGTTATATCTGGTTATATTAAAAATCATTTTTTGTAGCATAAAAAAGTTTTGCGTAATCGTTTCTTTTTACTTACAATTGGTAAGCCCTTGGCATCATCTCACCTGGTGGTAAGTGATAATGATGCTGAATATGGAAGCGGGCTTACCAAGATTCCCCAACGCAATGGGGAACTGGCTATCTTATGTCTATGCTGGAACATATCAGTGCTGTTAACATTGATGTTTGGCGATAAGGTACCTTGTCAGATGGGCATAAAAAATTACACCAAACAGAGTCCTACAAAGTTGGACCTCCTGATGTGAAACAAGTAGACTAGCATTTAGACCACGGAAGCGGTTAAGTGTAAGTATGATTTAAAAAAAACAATTATTTGTTTAAATTTTTTATTATAATTTTTCAAATGTATGTTGATACTACTAGATAAGAAAAATCACACAAGATTAAAATACAAGAAAAAAGTACCAATTTCAATGAATATTTTTACGTTGAATACATAGTACAAGGTTCTTCATCATGCACCAAATTTTATCATGTAAATCAAAGCTTAGCGCACCGCGCCAGCCGGCAATATCTGTCCGTTGGCCAGACGCGAGTAATCCCGCAGCCTAGATCTTTCCTGCATTATAGCTCCTCGTCCCACCCAAGCGTACCGCCCCACTATAGTGTTCTCTTCCAGTATCGCTCCGCTCCCGACAAACGCATTATTCCAAACTTGCGCATGGGCTTTAACGATACATCCGCTTTCTATGGTCGCTGTGGGGTGGATGTACGCGGTTGGATCCACTATCGCGCCGGGACCTATGGAGCGAGCTCCCAGTCCAGACTTGGCTTCTGTTGATGGAATAGAGAATTTAAAATGAGTCTGAGAGAAAGAAGAATGTATTAAAAGCGTGTAGTTAAGGTCATGCTTTGTAAGAAGGCTAAGGAACGATTTACGTGCGTTAAGGTACTGGTAGGTCATAATATTCTTTGCTACTGGATTTAAGTACCTATGAACATAAATAACATTGAATTTAAAATGACATTCGTAAATTGGTGGATGTGGTGGGGTTAGTGGCCGAAGCTTCAGAAGTTTTTAACTAACTAAAGTTACGCAAAGTTCATCATAAGATTTTCATCATCATTATCATCGAAGATTTAGACATAGACATAGACATTCTTTGTACCTCAGTATAAACATTAGTATTTGAAAGTCATTTCTTATGTGATACTGATAATCTGAGTATAAATGCACCGATAAGACACACATACTAGCAAAATATTACTTAGTAGTTTTATTAAATTTTGGACGTATTGTTTTTTGAATGTTTTAGATTCTCTACTCATCTTACGCACAAATGCCGTTAAAAATATAATTAAAAGCAAAGCCATGGATGCACATACAAGAAATACAGACAATATTAAAAATATTGTGAGATTTCATGGTACAGAAAATGAGCGGATGCAGCGGACTTACAAAATATATGATAAAAAGCACAATTAATGTACATATCAATCTTTACCTTCCTCTGGTCCAGGACTGGATAAAACGGTAATTTTTATTACACAGGCATCCCAAAATATTGGATTCCTCCTACAACTCCAGCGATTAAGAAGATAATAATAACACCAGGACATATCACACACGGTCTTTTGGCCCCAAAACTAGGATTTCCTGTCCTATTGGAAACCAGAGACATCAAACACGAAGTATAGACTATAAATATTGGCAACTAATACATAGTCATTGAACACTTAGACGCAGATAAAATAAACTGCTCAACGTAATCAATTGTTGTCCTGGTTGGAGTATCAAACCCACGACACTTGGCGTAAAAGACAGCGGCGCTAACCTTTCGCTACCGAGTCAACCATCTCAAAAACGTTAGAAAGACTCATCGTGTTAGTATACTTAATTGATGTGTTAGTGGAATATTGTGATTGATGAGCAACTGGTGAGAATAAATGAAAACATATCCAAAATTATTCTCAGCATGATTTGATGCTTTCACACGTTCTACGTAACCCAGGGGCCATCTTGACTATAGAATAATGCGTTTCCGAATATCTGTGCATTTGCGATAGAGACGCAGCCATCGCTGTAACTGAACTTGCTTCGCACTCGACATTATGCATTTTTTATGCTTTGCTAAATTCAAGTGATTCCTTTCTTTAATTTACAGTTTGTAACCCCTTGGTATTATCTCACCTTATGATAGTTGATGATGGGGAAAGGTGGAAGCGGGCTTACCAAGATTCCACACCGCAATGGGGAACTGACTATCTCATCTCAAGTCGAAACCACGACCTCTTAAATGTGAAGTTAAATGCCATTAAAACATTTTCGGCGCAATTTGACCAGTTTTAAAAAAATCGATGATTACATATTTTAATCTAAGGAACATGTAAAAAACATGACATGCTCTCATGTAACAAAAATTAACTTGACTGTTTTCCCGTAGAGTTAATTTTGGACATGGCTTTTAACATTGGAGACGTGCGAGACAATGCATTTTGTTATGGGTTACTCATTAATACTACAAAGGACGCTGGTTATACAATATGTTTATGAAACTCAAGGATGTATCAATTTATTATACTTATATTTAGTTCTCGAAAGTAACCAAATGCACGACGACAAGCTCAAGTTTTCACAAGAATCTTCAAACTTAAATTAACTTTATTCAAGTTTGTACTTGAACAAATTACTCGTTTAATTAACTTTGCTCGAGTGAGTTTAAGTTACCTCAAACTGACCAAAAATCTTACCTTCAGGATAGGGGTGTTGCTGATGCTCCTCAGCGATCGTGTTGTACAGGTTATAATGGCGACTCTTCGCCTGTTCTACGGCTTCCGTGTCCTTCGGGTGGTCTGGAGGCGCGTCGTTGAGGATCGGGTGGAAGCCCTGCTTGTCAGCCACGTATTGGACCGTCCGGATCTTCTGGCGAGGATCAATGTAGGAGTACTGACCTGGAATGGTATTTAAAGGAATATGTGTAAGCATATAAGGTAAGAGCCTTCACCCGTAATAGACTTCTAACTGACTAGATTCTAGATTATAGGTTCACCTTTTGTTACGTCAACCGGTGGCCCGTGGTCGCCAATCGAGAACAGTTCTTCTGTATGGGTATACAGTTCCACTGGCTATATGACCTGCCCATTGTTACTTACTAAGTGTTGAGCAACTCTGACCAAGTAAATGAGACTAAAAATACGACGTTTTAAGTTCAGAGATAAGAAGCGATTGTAGATGGTAATTGAAGATCTTATGCCCTCTCAACTTAGGTACCTGGAATGCAGACTAGGATACTCACTAGTTTTGATGGAGACGAGTGCTGCCTTGAACTGTCAGGTGCCTAAAGGTAGTTCCGACTGACTACGCAGATGTAACCCACTATATGTTTGTGGGATGAAAGATCTAGGGCTGAACGCCTCCCACGGCTCCATCAGATATTCTGACGATGTCGTCAAACTTGCAGAAAGCCGCTGAATGGATATGGTTCAGAACCAGGATAAGTGGAACTTTCTTTGGAAGCCTGTGTTCAGCAATAAATGTCATCCGACTGCTGATATGACGTTTATTTTCGCTCCTCTAGCAATTTCCGAAAGAGTGTAAACAAGTCCCAATAGGTAGGGAATTTGTACTGGGTAGAAAAAAATAAGCATATCCTGAATCAAATCCTTTTGAGCTCTATGAGTTTTCTGGTAATACGTACCTCTGATTACACCACTGCCGTCACTAACTTCCGTGTGCTGCCTGTCGGCATGGCCAGGGTATCTGCCAGCCGTGTAGGTGAAGGCGTAAGGCTTCGCTGGTGGCTCGGAGTCGTACTCCTCTTGTTTCGGGAGGTGGGACACGTCGCTCGCCACTAGACCAAAGGCGGACATCAGGAGTAGTAGCAGCATCTGGAAGAAAAAGAGATAAAGTGACACCTTCGAAAAAGATTAATCATCATAACTGTGTAAATATTGGAGAGTTGATTCCTAATTAAGACGAATCTAGCGATGCCTTGCACTCCAAAACCCAAGAATGAATGCTAAAACCGTTAAAGACTCATGACATTTTTAAATAGTGAAATGCTGAAGTATATTGAAGTATAGGATTTAAAATACCAGTGTCTTTCTAAAAATAATGCGACTGCAAAGGAATTGCGCTGTTGTGGACAACAAGTACGTATGGAACAAACGGAAGTTCGCAACTGTATCTCTTTATTTTTAAAAGAAAAGTACTTTAATTATTAGAAAATCAAGGATTACTTTTGAAAAAAATCGCTTATTTGACAATATTGCGTGACTAACTCCCAGCTAAATCGAATCACCCACTACAATTTGAGACTAGGATTGAGTCACCACCAGTCACGGCTAAAATTAGAACATTAAAATTCCTTCGGTAGATAATTTTATACTGCTTTTAAAATACTGCGTATTTCCCATTGGACTAGACTTAAGAAAATTATAATATTTAACACGTTTCCTGCCTAGGTTGCCTGGACAGTAATTAGGTATGTATTTACATCGCAACTTGAAGAAATATAATTCCTTTCAACATATAAGGTTGACTGGAAGAGATCCCGTAAGGGAAAAGTCCGCCATTGCGTATTTTTACAGTTACTTTTAACTTTTGTACATTTCTTTATTTTTGTAATAAAGAGTTTAAAAACAAACAAACAAACAAGAAATTGCATGAAATATGAATCAACTTATGGCCTTTGACAATGAACTTGTGGTATAAAATAATGGTTCCTATTTCTAGAAATAAGTAATTGAAATTTATAAAGTTTTATCTTTTGGTTATTTTTAGATTCGTTCAAGGTTAACTTGTTAAGGAAGAATTTTTAATAATAATAATATATTATAATAATGATTGTTTATTTAGGTAAAAACCCATAACTTTGCAGTATATACATAAAATTATTCTTTCCAAAATTTAAATTACAAAAATAAAAATAATAATAACAATAATTAAACACATATACTGTGTAAATCGCTGTAATAATCATTTCTTATTTGGATCACGGTGTACCGCGATCCAATGTCTGACCAAGGGACTGGTCAAGTCCTGACTCACTACTTGGAGGAGGACGAGTAGTTAACTCATTAATATCGTTACTCATTAAAATAAAAAATCGAATACATATAAAGATATGTAAGAGTGAGTTTATTAGGCCAGACATTTTCTCTGACAACAGGGGGACCACTTTGTATTTGTGCATCAATAATTGACAAAGCTGAATACGTTAAAAAACCGACTTCAATCGTAACAACCACCATTTTACAAGGTTTTTTTTTTATTTATTTATTATTTTTATTTATTGCCTTGACGTAACCGCCGCGATGGTACCCACACTGATCTGAACTTAAAATGAGTCGGGCGTTACGGTCGATATTATATTATCATACATCGACCTTCTCAGATTGAGTGCACTTCCCCCCTTAATGTTAGTTTTTTTAATTTAAAGAAGTAGGGTTTACAGGAGTCAGTCTGTTCAATATTAACCAATATTCTTATACATTTTTTTTTAAGTATAAAGATTTCCTGAATGTCGCAACAATTCCTCCATAGAATGATACCATAAGAGAGCCTTGAATGGCCGTAAGCATAATATGCAGAGAGTGCAGTTTTCTTTGTGACTCGTTTTAACTGACGGAGAGCGTATATGAATGAGGACAATTCGTTTGATAGCTTTTGAATATAAGGTTTCCAATTTATATGAGAATCCATTTCTTATCAATTTCATAATTCAAAAACTCACGGTTTTAAAGAATATTGCTAAACGGTTAAGTTTAGCGGGTAAACACTTCAAACTGAGGTAGTTTTATGACGACTTGTCCATGTTTTTGTTCTATTTATGCGCTTTGTGCACAAGGGACCACGGATTATCAGGCGATGATGCATTTTGTTTTTTACTGCGCATTTTGATTGGATCTAATCAGTCAGTGCTTAATGCAGTTAATTAATTTGCAAAAACAGAATGTAAAAATAACTTTAAAGGAGAGGACGAATATTAAATTACTAAAATTAGGAAACGATCCAGAAAATTTTTGGGAGCTTTTTTTTGCCCTTGGCATCATCTCACCTGCTTCACAATGGGGAACTGGCTATCTTATCTGTATACCGGAACACATCAATGCTATTAACATTGATGTTTGGCGGCACGAAAGATAAGATGGTGGTAGAAATTCCCCTACCACCAACCAAACCGAGTCCTACAAAGTTGGACCTCTCCGGGAATCGAAACCGCGACCTCCTGATGAGAAGCAAGCAGACTAGCTACTAGACCACGGAGGCGGTTATGATGCGGCCTTTTTATTACCCTGACAGCACGATAGCTTATTGTTAATATCTTCTAAGTGTGAAAGAGAATATGTATTAGCTTGGTTCTGAAATAAGACCTAACAAACTTAGATTAAAAGCTTAGCTTTTCTGTTGCATTTTTTTTTGTTATGACAGAGGTGGCAAACGAGCAGACGGATCACCTGATCGTACGTAAGCGATTACCGCCGCCCATAGACACCCACAACACCAGAGGAGTCACAAGTGCGTTGCCGGCCTTTGAGTGGGAGTACGCTATGCTAGTTCCATAATGGCTTATGCATGTCTGTACTATACTCGTATATACTTTTAAAAGGTAAATATTATTCATAATTCCAATTATAATTACTTGGTTTGTAGTTTGTTTTGCGGTTGACAGCTCAGTTGATGTAAAAATAGGCAGATGACGCCATCATGTCATGTAAACACTATTGAGAAGAAGCTTTAATAATATGGGATCATTATGCAATAACGTTTAAAAACTCTACATGTTCCAGCGATACGGTATCCAGAAATATTCAAGATATAATATACAATAATATGTAGTAATATTTATCACCAACATCAGCTGAAAGATCGTTCACTGCTAAACAAAGATTTCCCTCATGGATTTCCACGCCGACCGGCATCCAGCGGCTTCCCGCGACTTTACCAGCATGGGTAGCATGAGGGCGTAGACAAAGCTGTTTGTCGCGCCAAACGCGAGAAAACAGCTCAGTTGTCTCTTTCATTAGCTTAGCGTTAGAACGGAACAAATGCTTTTAAAACTCGCGTCGCGCGCGGGATACGTCGCCATGCTACCGGTGCAGGTCATACGTCCACCACTGGGAGGCCTACGAGTACCTACGCGACGGCTTCCGGTGCGCGGTCGCTACTTGAGAACTTTACTGCCCCAATAATAGTTGCAGCGCTGTAGGTCACCTAGGTGTTGCCTGCGGCAATATGCTGAGCCAGAACCCGTCCCAGCACAGATTTTTACAAACTACCTTTCTTTTTAGTTTATTTTAGTTTGCATTTGCATTGCTCCGGAAGTATGGAATTTCTCATTTCGGGGACGCGATTTTCACCTAATTTTGAAAGTTTGGTGTTGGTTGTGGTCCAGGCTTCTGGTGAAATGCTCTTGTTTGTTTTAATGTTAATCTGTGGGTTTTTACAATATTTGTTTTTTATAATGTATTGTAACTTTCGTGTTTGTCTGTGTTTGGAATAAATCTTATCTTTATCAGGACCCCTGAAATGGTATTATACTTCAAGTACTGTACTGGGTTCTACGACTTATGTACATTAGCTTAAATTGCAAAAAACTGGTCTCTGGACAGCTAATTAATTAATATGTATTAATAGCCCAAAGTTATTTCACGATTTCCAGTAAGTCGCAGAACTCTAGTTGTTTAGTATGTTGACATAAATTGCCCTGTTACACCTGCCCTGTAACATTCTGCATAAAATATCAAATGAAAAAGTAAGTAAGAGAAATATATTTTACCCGTTCCCACACAAACAAAATGCTATCACTTATGTACTTTGGTATAAACGTGTGTAAAAATAGCGACACTCAATTATCTTATCAGCCGCAGCAATCGAACAAGTTGGTTAAATGACAAAAAAAAAAGCGGCCAAGTGCGAATCGGACTCGCCCATGAAGGGTTCCGTAGCAGCAAGTAACATAATATAAAAGTTCTTGTAGTTCGTTGTGTTTATGAAATTAAATGTTTTTATTTTTATATTTGAGTTGATTGAATGAAAGGTAAATTGCGGTTAACGATTTATGACGTATTAAAAAGGACTACTCACTAGATCTCGTTCAAAACAATTTTCGGTGGAAGTTTGCATGGTAATGTACATCATATTTTTTTAAGTTTTATCATTCTCTTATTTTAGAAGTTACAGGGGGGGACGGACACATTTTACACTTGTGTCTCCGCAAACTATTCACGTTAGAAAAAATGATATTAGAAACCTTAATATCATTTTTGAAGACCTATCCATAGATACCCCACACGGTTGATGAAAAAATTTTTAGTTTCAGTTCTAAGTATGGGGAATCCCCAAAATTTATTGTTTTTTTTTCTATTTTTGTGTGAAAATCTTAATGCGGTTCACAGAATAAATCTACTTACCAAGTTTCAACAGTTTAGTTCTTATAGTTTCGGAAAAAAGTGGCTGTGACATACGGACGGACAGACAGACAGACATGACGAATCCATAAGGGTTCCGTTTTTTGCCATTTGGCTACGGAACCCTAAAAATATAAGACGTCTTCAGTTCAACGAAAACGAAATCGTCGCAGCGAATTAAATACTTAATCTTCCTGTACCGTAGCCTGGTGGCCAGAAATGCCCCAAAAATTTTTTGAACAAAACTTGTTTAGCTTATAAGTAGAAGTATTGGTCTTACATCTTTTTTTACACCTTGTGATATAAAACACTATTTATAAGTTAACTAATTCATATCTACATGACGTTTTTAGGGTACCGTACCTCAAAAGGAAAAAAGGAACCCTTCGTTCGTGTTTTGGTCACACAAATCCATATTTCCAGTAGATTCGGAGCAAATTGGCTGTGACATACGGATAGACAGACACACCAGTGATCCAACAAAGGGTTCCTTTTATCCTTTTTGAGGTACGGAACCCTAACAAATTCCTTACATAAGCTTTAAATCTATTAATGGAATGGTTAAGAGATTTTATTTTAAGTAATGCAAAATATTAATATTAATATGTACTGTGTACATATTGGTCTGTCTGTCAGTTTGTGTGTCATATACATGTGTGACAGGTGCAGCCGACCTTGACCGAGCTGCGCGCGCGCTGCTCTACTTATGTCACGAAAACTATCACTTTCGTACTACAAGTGCGTAATGAAATTATGAACATAACGTTTTAGTTACTTGTGTACAAAGTAGAGAGTGTAGTATGTGTAGCCTATCGCATATGTATAAACGGAGAATGCAATAATTGACCATGCTGAATACGTTAAAAACAACCGACTTCAATCGCAACAACTCCAATTTTGCTATGTTTTTGTTGATTTTCTCAAAAACCGCTGAATCGATATCGATAAAATTTATATGAGACCACCTGTGAAGTATACCCTTTTAAACAAAAAAAGATTTTTCCAAATCGGTTCAGGCGTCTTCGAGTAATCGGTGAACATACATAAAAAAAAGATTCCGACGAATTGAGGACCTCCTCCTTTTTTTGAAGTCGGTTAAAAAAAGCTTTTGAGTGACACCGTGGTTCTTCTGACAGTACGTTCTTTTTTTGAGGCAATGGGACAACTTAACATCGCCTCATAGCATTTATAATATTTTATTATATATACGTATAATAAAATATTATAAATGCTATGAGGCGATGGGAACATAAATTTTGAGGCATGGGAACAAGCCGCTGATGTGTTTTAGCATGAAGATGAGATAGCAGTCTTCCATCTTCGGCATCATTACTTATTGCTTAACATCAGGTAAGGTGATGCCAAATTGTAGATATAAAACCCGATATTTCTGTTTTAATTTTCGGTTTGGAGTAACCAAGAACTTGGTCCTTACATGATAAACTCCTATTCATCATGTAAGGACTTGAACATCCTACTGTTTGTAGGATGTTCACCCACGATACCTATTGTTTTCGATGCATAGGTTTATGAATAACAATCTGGTGGTAATACTGACACAAACAAAAAAATATGACACACATATTAAATATCTGTGACCTCTGTGCTAACATGTACGTATAATTTCAGTCATAGAGCAATACCCAGAACGTTAATTCTTTTCACCTCGTTTTTAATAGATGTCAATAAAAATTTTGCAAATGAGCGAGAGATCAAGTCCACATCACCAAATTAATTATATTTCAAAAATATAGTTTATTTTTAAACAAAAATTAGAGATTTTTTAAACTCTACTACTGGAAAATACATTACTGGCGTTTCATGAAAAACGTATTTCATCTTAAGAAATAACATTTATGATGGTATTGCGCAAGAAATGTGATGGAGGGAGTTTTTGAGCCCGTCGTTTTTTTCACTCTGGAAAAACTTCTCGAAACTCTTCTACCTACTTCGAATTAAATATTTAAATAAAATTGATAAATAGGTACTCCTTGTTGCACACAAAAGAATTTGGGCGGTCTTCGATTCAAGCGATTTTTTCCAGATATTTTAATTTTTTATATGTTTAGGGTGTTTGTGACACTAGTTCATAAGAGATGCGCATACTCAATACGTAGTGGGCGACAGGTCGGTGCGATGCGGCATGTTGTTTAGTTTGTGAATCCTACGCAGTTGTGATCTTAGTATTTTGGGGCCTCCGTGTGACTCATTCAAGCAAGAGTTGTTTTGAAAGTGAAAACTTATTTGGGAAACAGCTGATCCATGTGTGATATTTTTGTGGTTTGTTGTTGAATGAATGTAGTATATTTGTGGTATCCGTACTAGAAGATATTAAAAAAAAAATCTTTAAAACATTTGTTTTTGAAACATTAACATTTTCGAAACGGCAAATAAATACCTGCCTACGCCTGTATTTACCTACATAAAAGGAGTAAAAAGTATGTAGGTAACACTGAACAACTTTTTTGTTTTGTGGTATAATATTTCCGAAATATTAAATAGAAGTTATAATGGCAAAACCAACAATGGCTTTGCAGTTTTGCAAAGACTTAGAACAATTTGTTCAGTATATGTTTAGTAAAACCCCCAGTTAACGGTCCTAAAGGTATAACAAATATTCTATCTCCACGATAGAAATAGCTTTTATAACCCTTCATGGTAAATAAATAAAATTAAAATATCTTCATGAATTACCTACAAATTCAAACTCAAAACATTTATTTTACAAACAGAAACAAAGTTTAGTCACTAAAGTAAATATCCTTAATTTAAAATCATAAATCATACGTATATCCTTAACTTGTAAAGGCATATAAATACGTATGCATATAATAAGTACTCATATAGGTACCTATCATTTATTGCTCACAGCTGACCAAGAAACCTTCACCTCTCATCTTTACCCTTCACTCGAATAGAACCCAGGACCTAGTTCCGGGTGTAGAGGAGGCCACTCGACATTGCATCGTGTCTATTGTGATATCGTTCGCAAACTTCATGCGTTGCAACATCATCGGTGTATTACCGATATGTTGGAGCATATAATATCAGATCTCAGTACTGGTTCTTAAACTGTTGCCTTTAATTAAATAATATTAATAATATCCGGGACAAATCACAACGGTCATCTGGCCCCAAACTAGGATTCCCTGTATCTTGGGAACCAGAGACTGATATACATACATATATACTTTTGAGGGTTCCGTAGCCAAAAGGCAAAAACGGAACCCTTATGGATTTGTCATGTCTGTCTGTCTGTCTGTCTGTCTGTCCGTCCGTATGTCACAGCCACTTTTTTCCGAAACTATAAGAACTATACTGTTAAAACTTGGTAAGTAGATGTATTATGTGAACCGCATTAAGATTTTCACACAAAAATAGAAAAAAAAACAATAAACTTTGGGGGTTCCCTATACTTAGAACTGAAACTCAAAATTTTTTTTTTCATCTAACCCACACGTGTGGGGTATCTATGGATAGGTCTTCAAAAATAATATTGTGGTTTCTAATATCATTTTTTTATAAACTGAATAGTTTGCGCGAGAGACACTTCCAAAGTGGTAAAATGTGTGTGCCCCCCCCCCCCCCCCCGTAACTTCTAAAATAAGAGAATGATAAAACTAGAAAAAATATATGATGTAAATTACCATGCAAACTTCCACCGAAAATTGATTTGATCGAGATCGAGTAAGTATGTAGATATAATACACCCTAAATAAATGGCTGTCAATTTGAAGTTCCAGCTCTGCTTCTTCTTATTATGATTATTGGTCCCATTTCAGAACAAAGGTAAGATTTACCTGACAAGAGTGTGTCCCTTTCACATTTAAAAATAACTACGATGCTGTCATAAATTATTAATCCATTATAGACCAATAAAAATATATTCTATTCTATTCTGTTCTATTCTATTCTATTCTATTCAGGATATGAGAGCGTCAAAAACCCGACTACAATCGCGTAACATACGGGTCAAACTGATAACCTCCTTTTTTTGAAGTCGGTTAAAATACTAAAACCTTCTCCTAAATGTAACAAATACTTTTCTGAAAACCGCATTAAAATCGGTTCAGCCAAACGCGAGATAATCGCGGACAAACATACACACATAAAGGTCAAACTGAGAACCTCCTTTTTTTGAAGTCTGTTAAAAATTTGTAATTTTGTGCGTAATTACTCTCACAAAAGTTCTGGAACGTTTTCTTGTTATTCTCCGACTTAGATTCACAGCTCAAAACACTATCACTGGCACCTTAGAGCAAATAACTGAGGACGCCTTGCGCTTGCGTTTCTTCGACACTTTTTCTGCAATTTGACTTTTCCTACAAGTCTGTCTGACCGATTTGTATCAGTTTTTTTTGGGTACGTATACGTATTATGAATACTGTCACTCCTAAAAGGGGATTGTATGTAAACCAATAACACCATATCAAATTTCACAGCGTGTTTATTTTTTCGCCGTTGGGGATATCCCTTGGTAGGTATATTGCAGCTGCTAACGCCACATGATAAAAACATTACCCTTCATTTGAGCGGTCGAGTAAAATATGAAATTACTCCTCCCAGTTTGAGAGCCTCTGATAGCATATTAGATGTAATACGCAAAGTAGAGTTGCTTCACTAGTCACCACAGTGGTTATTTCGCAACTGCGCGCTCCGCTGATCCGAAGCAAGCGCCTGAGTTCCGAACGATCGAGAATAGGCCTCGATCGTGTTACTATACTAATGCTACTAGTAATAACGTGAGAATGTCTTGTTTTGAGGTGTCAAGACAAACACCTCAACTGATCTTCAGGAAAGGTGTGGATGTAGCCTAATTATAAGATTTGTAAGACATAGGGAAGCAACATAGGCTATTTATCATGATTATAACTGGTTTCCATGGTAAAAAGAATTGATTTTATTTTTAGCTAACTATTATTATGTTATAGTTTAAATATGTGGCACATATGTGGTAAGATAAAAGTTGTTCACTATGACGAGGATAAGACCCAGTTAAAGGGTCGTACTAATTATATGTAACACTCTCAAAAAAAAAAAAAACCGAGACAAATCACACGCGGTCATCTGGCCCCAAACTAGGATTCCCTGTACTATGGGAACCAGAGACTGATATACATACACATTTACATTTAAATACATACATATATAGATATACTACACCCAGACACAGAGCAAACAAATCTGCTCTTGCCATGGGTGGGGATCGAACCCACGACTCTCGGACCAGTAGTCAGGATCGCTAACCAGTGAGCCACCGAGTCAGTCAAAAAGAATACTTAAAACTGAGTTATATGAGAAGTACATTTTATTGGCAATATATTCATCAAAAATATATGTGCGGAAATAACATCCTAGCTCGCTACGCTCGCTCCCGTATTGTACAGGGTTTTTAAAAAAGGGCTTTTAAAATTTTAAGGGGTTTCAAGTATAAAATACAGTAAAAATATTTTAAAAAATCCGATCAACTAAAATTGAAGAGTGGATTTTTTCAATATTTTTCCTGTACTGATTCTGAGTAACCCCTGCGATTGTGACTTCTATATTCTTAGCATGGCAAACCACGGAGATCCAGTTAGAGATTTCATTTAACTTTTGTAAGAAGAAAGACGAAAAGTTCAAGTTATAAGTGTTAAAGTGCAAACTATTAAGATGGGAACTCTTACTTTAAAAGTTCCTTAGTAATTAATATATAAAAAACATGGCAATAAAAACCGGCGCGGCGTGGAAGTTTCCACCATTAGGCACCTATCTTGTAGATAGCACAACGATAGCTTAATCTTAAGATGGCTAGACAGCCTGACTCACTGATTAACATCAGAATGTACAAGTCGATTGAACATGACCTAGGATTAAGTTTGTCTGATACTAGACAAGGTGACCTCATCATCCTGCCTATGTCCTAATAATAGTACCTACTAAAAGTCAATTCAAATGTAAAATGTTTTTAAGTAGATGCTGCAGACATTCTTTTTAATCGTAATTTTTTCTACCTAGTATAAACTTCCTACCATTCGGAAATTGTATCGTATGTACAGACAATGTTTTGGGAAGTGTTAGCGGAGTGAGAACAAACACCGAGTCCAAAAGAAACTATTAAAAGTTAATGTTTCAAAGAGCCCTAATGCGTGTGGGTTACAACCGTGCTAAATGGAAAGTATGTTGATGAAACAATAATGTACATCATGAAATAGGCAATTACAGATCTTAGCTTGAGTAGGTAACTCTTATGTTGAAGTAAGATTTGAATTAGCTGAAACTATTCAAATTGGTATACTCACGAAATTGGACAATGATATTAAACAACCACAGACAGTTAGTGGAAAAAAATCGGGTTTTCTATACAAGTTTTTCAAAGCATGTGATCAATTTGAATGAAAGTTACATTTATTCGTGAATTGACTATATTTTTCAACTTTTTGCAAAAAAAAAAAGAAAACAAATAGGCGCGGTCCCAGGTCATAGGGGCCATGACCCTCTCCCCCCCTCCAAATCGTGGACGTCAAATTGCCAAACCTTCTAAAAATAGAAAATTAACGAATATTTAATAAATAGGGTGAGTGGGGGAAGATGAAAAACGGGGTAAGACAAAAAGCTTCCCATATCACTTAATTAATGATGGTAATTTTAGTGCAGGCAACATTGTTCAGGCCGCAATTTTGTTACGTCTGGTCACTCAGTTGGCAGTTACCACTAGGAGTGCGTGGATGTGTGTTACGAATTAATTTGTGTCAGGTGGTTTTTCTCATATCAACTGATCGATTTTTAATCTTACCCCGTCTCATATAACTTGGATTATCTTAGATATTGTTGTTTAACAACCCATTACGTCCCCACTGCAGGGGCACGGGTCTCTTCCCATACATCGGGAAGGTTAGGCCATACTCCACACACGGGGGCCAAGTCCGGATTGGTGGAGGTTGTGGGGCTAGTGGCCAACCCCAGTGTCAGAAGTTTTCGAGCCGCTTATAAGGCCTCCGACATGGCTTAACGACTGCCATCTAGTGATAGCAACCGGCACCAACGGCTTAACGTGCCTTGCGAAGCACGGAAGCGGTCGAGATAAATGCCACTAACAGTCAAATCCATCTAGGTTATGACCGTGTCTGTAGTCAGTTGACCTGCGTGACCGACGCGATCACGCAAGCCGCACTGAGCCACGACCGCTATCTTAGATACAAGAAACTATTTCAAACTTACCCCGTCACCCTTTCATCTTCCCCCTGATTCATTTTTATGATAAAAGTAATTTGTATGATCTTTTATTACAAATTGGGACAGCATTAACATAATGTTACAGACAGAATACAAAATTAAATTGTTGCTTTCTTACCTCTTACATTTTGTTTCAACAGAAGTCAATTTCATTCTGTTTTACAAAGCTTTGAACACAACACTGCTTATCTCACAAAAAAACCATTCGAACTTCCCACCACTCACCCTAATGAACCTCCTTCTTAAAATTTTGTATAAACAGGGCCGTAGGTTCTTCTGTTTTGTGAACGATATAATTAGGAGCATATGCGCAAAAGAAGTCGCTCGCGCTTTCTTGTATGTATAAACAAGGAAGACTAGTGGTCTTCTAAATGATTTTACTGGAAAGACATGCAAAACAGAGCGTGAAATTGATAAAACTTCTTTAAAATGCGGGTAAACTAAAGTTTTTAGGGTTCCGTCCGTAGCCAAATGGCAAAAAACGGAAACCTTATAGATTCGTCATGTCTGTCTGTATGTCACAGCCACTTTTTTCCGAAACTATAAGAACTATAGTGTTGAAACTTGGTAAGTAGATGTATTCTGTGAACCGCATTAAGATTTTCACACAAAAATAGAAAAAAAACAATAAATTTTGGGGGTTCCCCATACCTAGAACTGAAACACAAAAAAATTGTTTTCATCAAACTCATACGTGTGGGGTATCTATAGATAGGTCTTCAAAAATGATATAGAGGTTTCTAATATCATTTTTTTCTAAACTGAATAGTTTGCGCGAGAGATACTTCCAAAGTGGTAAAATGTGTGTCCCCCCCCCCCCCCGTAACTTCTAAAATAAGAGAATGATAAACCTAAAAAAAATATTTGATGTACATTATTCACCGAAAATTGGTTTGAACGAGATCTAGTAAGTACTTTTTTTTAATACGTCATAAATCCTACCTACAACGAACTACATGAACTTTTATATTATGTTACTTGCTGCTACGGAACCCTTCGTGGGCGAGTCCGACACGCACTTGGCCGCCTTTTTTTACTTTGATACATTGAAAATTTCCGCGCTCGCTTCGCTCGCGTCTTATTTATAAATGGAACAGTAACCTCTGCTCCCTCGTCAATTAATGGAGTGCAAAGAAGGGTATAAAATTAAACTAAAAGTGCCTAAAAGTGAAGTGCTTATTTTTATAAAGTAAACATTTTCGCGCTCCAGGCTAGGCTGTAGATTATGCTAGCCCGTTAATTACAATATTGGAGGAACATGCAGAGGAGGGCGTATTTACATAAAACTTTTTAAAAATGCAGGTACTCTGAGATTATCTGATATATTTTAAATGCCGCAAAGTTGCAGCGGGGGCGCAGTTTCTTCTGACCTATTAAATGTGCACATCTTAAATGAAGCCTTTTTTACGGCGTGAAGGGCTCGTTTGTTTTGCTTCTATTTATTTGCTTTCTTTTAATGTGCGTCATGGCCGCTTCGCACGCGCATACGATTGGGCACCGCTGCAAAACAGCGCTGTGGCACTAGTCACAGCATATGCTGAGTCGGGGTCCGTTTTTTGGCACCACAGCACTCCAATAATTATTTATGTTTAAGTTTAGTCTTTCTTTTTGTAATTTTTGTTTTATTTTTAGAAAAGACTTGTATCTTTTACAGTAATACCCCGCTTAACGCGACCCCTTTTTACGCAGATTCGTTATAGTGCGATTTTTAAAATTCGCGCTAATTTACCCCGCTTTACGCGAATGCGTTGATTGGTTCATTTGCATGCTAAGTGGTGTGATTGCATTGACCAATAGCAAACCGTAACTGCTCATTAATTGAAAAACGATTGACGGTTGACTCGCCGGTAACTCCAAAGATAGGAAAATAGTTTTTAGAATTTTGCAAGAGCGCAAACAAAATGCGACACAAAAAACCTTAGACAGCTATTTTTCTAAAGTGCGAAAAAAAAGTGCAAGTGATTAATATTTTGTGACAATTTTCTCTAACAAAAGTACATTGATTTATATTTTAACTCGTTATTTGTTTGTGCCCCGTTATGCGCGAATTTCGCTTAACGCGATTTTGTCTGGAACGCATCACTCGCGTTAAGTGGGGTATTACTGTATTTTTAATGTGGTGTCGAAAATAAATGTTGTCTATGTCTATGTCTACGTGGTAAAAACTTTATACTAGGAAGAAAAAAAATGACTATTAAAAAGAATTTGTAAAGCATCTATTTAAATAAAGAATATACATAATAATGCATGGACCTGCAAAAAACCTAAATGCTATTTACTTAATTTAAATGCAGTGACTTGAACTTAGACCAGCAATGGTCAAGTATTTAATAAATGATAACATTAACATAAATGTGGCTACAGGTCAGGCGTGTTTCGTGCCTTACCTCGACCTTGGATATTGAGGGTTAAGCAAAGCTGATAGACGACAGCTGGTGCCTTGCCAGGTAAGAAATGGTTGTCCAAACCTGGTTCCACACGTCTTGGTTTAAACTATAGTGCAACCAGTCAACTAGCTGTCATCACCTGGTAGATGGGAACACAGCTAAACTATACACGATGCATAGGTGCTAGAGTATACAAAGAACAAACAAGCACACACAGTTTTGGACGCTACTAAGACAACGATCCTCATTAAAATCCCAAGTTCTTTTCATGACAATACTGATTTACACCTTCATCGCCTGTTCTCTACCTTTCGCTCGTAAGTCGGTCAAAAAACAAAAATAAAATAAAATTATTATTATTATTATTATTATTATTATTATTAAAAAGAAAGAAGTGATTAAATATGATATCTTGGAAAACACGGTTAATTGTGCCAAACGAGAAGATGAAAAAAGGTTTATGTTTAAACAGGGATTTAGGAAATTTAGTGGTTAAAAGCTTTATATGTATGTAAAAAAATGTAAACGCGGCTTGTATCGTATTTATGACGCTGGGAGTTCTCCAGAGTCTCCAAAGAACCTATTCCAACAGAAGTTGGACTTCCGAAACAAATTTTACTAACCCAGATCAATTAGAATCCGATTTTTGCGAACTGAGTGTATGTTTCTCGAATAAAGTTGACAACTCATTCATGAGTAGAACCCCCAGTTTTTTTTCCGGTATCGCCAATGACTATAGGCTTAAGTAGCCAATATTTGCGAAACTTTTTCCGTTTGTGATGCTTTTCTGCATATTCATTACGTAACAGGTTTTAATTAAACAAATAACCTTGAGGCAGTTCAAAATGCCTGCATTAGTGGTAACTTCATTTTTTAATATATCGTTTTTCTAACGTAGATCGAGTACTGAATATAAGTGCATGTGTTATTTAAACTAAATATATCTATGATATCTAGGTTAAATTGTTTATTTTTTCTGTGTTTGTTTCAGTCCACTAACACTGTTTTCATAAACAGTTTAACATTGTTTAGTCGACTAGAAAATTAATACACAAAACGACTACGTAATGTACATCAAATACCTAGTATATTAGTCATTTGTAATTTTATGAAATGCGCCCATGTTTTTAGGATAGCAATTTATTTGAACTCTCGTAGTGTTTTGGAACGTTTACCTTGTGTGTTAGTTAAGATAATATTGTCTGTCTTTCTTATTTTGTACGTGTTTCTCTGCTCCTGTTATTAATTATAAGTCTCTTTTATATTTTGAAAGGTTGGCTGGAAGAGATCCCTTTCAGGGATAAGCCCGCCTTTGTGCATCCATGTATTTTTTCATAAATTGTTGTTGTATTATTTTGTCGTACAATAAAGAGTATACAAACAAACAAACAAACCTTAGTAACATAATTTGGATTGGAGACTATAATAGAGATAAGTTAAATATCAACAACGCAATATAACATGGTATAAAATCATTCCACTATCGAAACTTGAGTCACAAAGATCACTTTACATTCTAGATTCCACGACCTTCACACATTCCTTTCAATATTATTATTTTAAATGCGAATTTTACTCAAAATCGTGGTACTCACGTTTGTCCGGTTCGGGAATCGAATCTGTGTCACGTCACGTCACTGTGAAGGCAGTATAGCACTGACTGATTGAACTTTGCCGTAGGTGCGCGGACGCAGACGAAGGCGAGAGCAGGTTTTGATACGAGTCGGATTGGTGGTGGGAATCACGTCTATGAAAGAGTGACGTCAAAATGTCTATATAGTAGTATTTACTATAAAATATAAAAGTAAGATTTTATCTTACTTGATGTTTAAGGTTAAACGTCAGTCACCCTATTTCATACAAATTTACCTGGCTATTAACTACACAAATAACCACTATATTTTCGATTTTATCTGTCCAACGTAAACTTTGCAACCTTTTATTTTCTCCAAATGTATATAATTATATTATTTATTTCTGTAATATCATTAA
The DNA here is from genome assembly GCA_958295455.1 of Coleophora deauratella. NCBI lineage: Eukaryota > Metazoa > Arthropoda > Insecta > Lepidoptera > Coleophoridae > Coleophora > Coleophora deauratella. Next base: position 770,046 of record OY282409.1, on the reverse strand, counting down.
AAACTGCAGTAAAATATCATAAATTTTACGCATGTTGTGGTGTATAATTCAGCACCACCTTTCTGATATTACAGTAACTACAATCTCAACTAGTCTGTTAAGCTTTGTTTAGCCCAGGATTTCGTTTTAGCGCCATCTTGCATTTTGCTTGAGCATTACCAAAGTAGCAAATTTATTATAAAGACTTTTTAGTCTGAGTAATTTATGCTGGCAAACTTTTTTTTATATTCAGAAAAAAAGACGCTGTCAGTCTCACGTCAGGGACATCTGAAAGACGAAAATATTGTTCACCCAACAAGGTCTAGTTGTGAGTTTCAGCTCGATATTTGTGATATACAGGCTGATATTTTTACTTATACAGCATGTAAAAAGATCACTCCTGGAAATTTAAATTATGGGATCCACTCATGAAACTGAACAACTTTTCCGAATGAACCTTAAGAATGCTGAATACTTAAGACAATTTTTGGACACACCATACAAAATTGGTCGGTTAGCTTACCATATTACATAAGGTGCTACTTTATTAGTGCCCGATATTTTAGTCAGTGCTCCTACTCCTGATTCTGATCAACTTTCCCCAAGGGACCCATAGTCAAACGGCAAAAAATTTTTTGGGCTCTTCATACTAATTTGGCCGCTCGGCTGATCGATTTGTATGAAGAGTCCAAAAATTTTTTTTCGATTTGACTATGAGTTTCTTGGGGAAAGTTGATCAGAATCAGGAGTAGGAGCACTGACTAAAATATCGGGCACTAATAAAGTAGCACCTATTATGAAAGCTTCATTTTTATGCGAATTTTGTATGGGTTGGTATGTTAAAGTTTCCGGAAGTTACAGCCTGTATAAGGTGCATTCAAAAATTTTTAGACTCATACCATGCCCCATTTCAAATTTTAACCGCCTCCGCTTGTCCGCTCGCTTCACATCAGGAGGTCGCGGGTTCGATTCCCGGCGGGGTGTAACTTTCTGGATTCGGTTTGGTTGGTGGTAGGGCATTTTCTGAGCCCGCCTGGCATATGCCACCATCTTATCTAAGTCTTGCCACCAAACATCAACGTTAACAGCATTGATGTGTTCCGGCATGAAGGTAAGATAACCAGTTCCCCACTGCGTTGGGGAATCTTGGTAAGCCCGCTTTCGTATTCGGCATCATCGTCACTTACCATCAGGTGAGATGATGCCAAGGGCTTACCAATTAAGGGTAAAAAAAAGATGATAGCTAACCAGGCAGGCTCCGAGAATGCTCTACCACCGACCAAACGGAGTCTTACATATTATAGTTAGACTCTGCCGGGAATCGAACCCGCAACCTCCTGATGTGAAGCGAGCGACTAGACAACGGAGGCGGTTTTCCGGGAGTATTATTATTGTCTCGTTTGACAAAAAGTAAGTAGTTACCAGCAACCACGTGATAAAACCCGAACCTTAGACATGTAGATTTTCATACACGGAAAGTAAAATCCCGACAAAAACATTCACATATCAAGTAAAAAGTCTTACACGTCAATTTTATAGACTCGACTGTAAAAAGTAATGAATTCCCGCCATGTAGCACCAAGTTTCAGGTTATAGAATAATTTATTTCTCACAAAAGGATAAACAGTTATTCACTTACACAATATTTTTTGTCACCAAAATATATTCCTAAACATAGTCGTCTATGTACAAAAACCTCGTTTTATTCAAACTCACTTGTCAAACATGGTTATGATAATTTTTTCCAAAGTATTTTGGCGCTTTCAATGTCTCCACAAGACAGGCATTCCAGGTTTCGAACGCGGTTTTCTTTTCTCTTCAATTAAAGGCTAAAAAACAGTATCACTCTCTATCAGGGCAGCATTGTTGCTTTTTATGTTGTTGAAATTGTGTCAAAATCGCAGCATGTTAAGGTTTTATTTTAAATTACTTACCTGTACGAAAATTTTATTTTTAGATACATTTTGTAAATACGAAACTCCTGATTTAATTCTATTACAAGACCAAAAAAGGAACAATGTTGTCCTTATTCTATGCTCTAACAGGGTGTAACACCGTTCCAGCCTCTAATGGAGGAGGAAAGAAAACCGCGTTCGAAACCTGGACTGTTTGTTCTCCAGCAACTCTCGGTTTCAAAACGCTGGCTTGTGGAGACATTGCAAGCGCCAAAAAAGCTTTCGAAAAATTTATCATAACCATGTACTTATGACAAGACAGTTTGAATAAAACGATATTTTTGTATTGTACATAGATTTCTCTGTTTATGGTATAAAATTATTTTAAATTTAATCATAAAATTTGACCTCGGATACATGTAAGCTTACATTATTCAGGTGCCAACAGTGAAGGAAGAATTTTTAAAACAAAAGAATTATTTGTGCTATGTTAGGTACCTTGTATTTTTGTATTTTATCCTGTACAGAGAAAATAAATTAATTATGAATTATGGAATATTCATATCCGCCATTAAAAAAATTACCTTGTGTATCCAGAAAAAATGTGAAAATATTAATACGGTTCACAGAATACATCTACTTACCAAGTTTCAACAGTATAGTTCTTATAGTTTCGGAAAAAAGTGGCTGTGACATACGGACGGACAGACAGACAGACATGACGAATCCATATGGGTTCCGCTTTTTGCCATTTGGCTACGGAACCCTAAAAAACTAGATGCTTTATCCTATACTATTAAACGAGTTAAGTGTCCCGACGATTTCGAAAACGGCTTGAAACCTTTTGATGAAAATCTAGGATTAGGGGTTAAAAATCACCATAAATCCAGATCTATGAGGGAATTATCTTCGAAAAGATTCATTTAAGGGAGAATTCATTTAATGATCGAAATTACATATAAGGAGAATGCATATGATGCTTAAATTTAACCACATTGGTAGACTAGCGGTTTTGGTGCGAGCCACTTACGTTTTGCTGCTTTTAGGTCCGGATTCGAATACCACCCATGAGACTTTATAGTTCTTTGTTTTTTATTTTTTTTTATTTTGAGTGTACTTATGTAAATATTATGAAAATAAATAAAAAGACTTAAGAGTGATAAAAAAATATATTTTAACCTCTTTGTATTTTAGAGACAAATAGCGCCATCTTTGGCTATATAAGTTAATTACATACCTGGTGATTGTGCCGCTCTGTCCCGTGTTTGAAAATAGGAAATTTTCCACGGTTTTCTCTAAACTCAACCAGATGGCGCTGATAACATTTGCAATAAGAAAATCTCTAAAAAGTCGCTAAAACTGATTGATATTACTGAATTATAAATGATAAACAACTTTCTAATATTACGTATCATTGAATATTTTTCTATTTTTTTTATCAAAAAAAAGGATGATTTGCATGCATTTTTTTCAATAGAATCAAATTATAAAAAAATATTATAGATATTTTCAGAACAAATATGCTTGTCCTTTCGTCCCTTAGAAGGCCACTACCGACTAAAACAACACCCTGCAAAATGTTTCATAGAAAATATATCTTATATGTACTACTAAACAAGTTATCTTAGTTTATAAAAACTCCGATTGAACGAGCGACGCTCGGTCTCCCAGCTAGTTCAATATAATAAGAAAATTATCAGTATCATTATTTATATTAGAATGAATTATTTTAAAATTATAATACCCATTTAAATTCAGTCACTGGGACGACATTGGGTTGTTAACTAAGTAACTATGATGGTTATCATCCCAGCGAATGTGTTATTGTCAATCAATCTGATGAGACCGTGAGAGTGAGTGACTGAATTTAAATGTATATTGGAGTAATTTATTATTCTTTAAATGATTATACTGATAATTATGTTATTTTAATTAGCAAAACATCAACTTTTCTTAATCAATTTTATCAATTGAAAAACTTTCATCTGTATGGATAAAATAAATTGAAAAAATTAACAAAAAAAATGAATCTTTTTTCTCGACAATGAAAACGAATTTCATGCTGCCACTACACGGAAGTAATAAGGGGGCCATTCCCTATGACATATACATAAAAATTATGGTAATCTGTGATTCCTAAGTTTGATACTCTCCTTAGCTTGCGGAGGCACTACCGTGACTCCAAATAGCGTAAGACTTGGCTTGCAAAGGCTTGCAAGGCCGTGCCTCCACAAATTTTCGACATCACTTCGTATCTCCTTGCATGATACGTATCTCCTTGCAGGCTATTGCTAGGCAACGTTGTTATTCAATAAATGTTATGTGACTGAACAGATATTTTATGTTTTTAATATTGGCGACGAGGCCAATTCAATGGATTTAAAGAAATTAAAACGTACAAGAAGCTCAGTACAGTTTATTAAGTACAGAAAATGTGCTCGACACTCAAGACCCAAGTAAGTATATAGCCCCGCTTGGAGTCACTCGACAAAACAATAAAGAAATTTCACGAAATACAGAACAACATAGAACTAGAAACCGAAGATGAACATCTTGAGGAAGAAACCTTCTACAGATTCGAGTTTGAGGAGTTGTGTATAGAACTGAAAACTACATTACGAAAACTAAGTATTACTTCATCACTCAAGGGGAAACCTCAGTCCGCTTGAGGCAGACATAAACTCCAAGAGGGACTCCCTACCTACTGATGTTTGGAAAAGAGTTTAGAACTAAGCTACATGCCATGCTAGTCCCATACCTAGACCGGAGCCACGTAGTCAGAGGGCAAGGAGGCATTTCCCTTCTGGAGACAAGGTGGCCAGGAGTTACTCCTCTCTTGCCCAGAAGTTTGAATTCGGCACAATAACCCGAAGTCTGGGTGGAGTACATTATGAAGTCAGAACCAATGGGGGACTCCTGTGGATCCGTCACCTCGACCAGCTGCTGCTGTCTCCCCTGGTGTCCTGATTCGCGGGGGAGACGTGATACATATCTCCTTGCAGGCCAATGCTATGAATGATTGCTATGCGACATTGTTATTCAATAAATGATTTTTTTCTTTTAAAAAATCTTTTCTTTTATCGCTCTTGGGTCTTGTTATTTACATACACTCGCCTTCAAAAAAATCGCACCTTTTAAGAAATCTATTTTAAACATCTTTCAATCGTATTTGTATTATGAAATATTGGTTATGTTCGGTATCATTTGAAAGGTAAGGAAACAGAGAATGCAAAAACAATAATTCATTCAATGTTTTTTATTGGAACTGAGAAAAATTTACAAAACAATAAAAATCCTTAAAAAACCCAAATGAAATCTGATTAATTTTTCAAAACAAAGTTGCTTAAAACTAACCTAAAACCTAGTGTTACCCCCCCTAGCCCTAATGACGTCTTCCATGCGCTCCCTCATGGATCGCACCAACTTTAGGACCTCTTCTTGAGGGATTCTGTCCCATTCCTCAATAACGGCGTCTTGGAGCTCCTGAAGAGTCGCGGGAGCGGGATCACGGGATCTAACCTTGCGTTTCAGCTGGTCCCAGAGGTGCTCTATCGGGTTCAGATCTGGACTTCTCGCTGGTCACTGCATGACAGGGATCCCAACCTCTTGAAGGTAGCCCTGCACAATTCCAGCAGTGTGCGCGCGAGCGTTATCGTGCATTAATGTGAACCCGTCGCCAATAAATCCAGCATAGGGGACCACATGTTCTTCCAGGATCTCTGTGATGTACCGGTGAGCAGTCATCGACCCTTGCCCGCGAGCACCGCCGGTCCGAGAGACGCAAGAAAGTTCAGTTTTGCCGTCGGCAGATATGCCGCCCCAGAACATGCAGGAACCGCCCCCGTATTCTACCGTCTCTTGGATGCAGGCTTGGGCAAAACGTTCCCATTGTCTTCTGTATACTCTTTTGCGTCTATCGTTGCAGAAAAGGCACACTCTCGTTTCGTCTGAGAAGAGAACAGCTCTCCATTGGTCCAGGGTCCAATTGACGTGGGCGCGAGCAAATTGCAGGCGTGCTCGCCGATGCGCTGCGGTTAATTTTGGACCCGTGGCAGGTCTTCTCGCCACAATATTTCTCTCCTTTAGTCTTCTTCTAACTGTAGAGACAATCACGGCCCTTCTACGAACTGCTTGAAGCTGCTGTTGTAACTCAACAGCATTAGAGAACCGATTTCTCAAAGACTTCGATACGACGAATCGGTCATCTCTCGCAGAAGTGCAGCGATTTCTACCAGACCCACGCCTTCGGACAAAGCCACCGGTCTGCAGGAACCGCTGGTACACTCTTCGAACAGAAAAGCGACTCAAGTGCAATTTCCAAGCAACATCACACTGACGTAGTCCTGATTGCAGTAGTGCGATAACTTGGGCGGCTTCAGCAGCAGTAGTGTCCATCTTCAAGGACGTTTTTCTGATGAAAGATATTCTTCTGTGTCTTCTTCGACTGTTGGTAGCAAATTTATCCCCCGATAAGCTGTATCGACCCTTTTATACCCAAAAAACAAAACAATACAAACAAAATTTGAAGAGGAGAATCAGTTCCATTGTCATTCACAGTGACTTAAAGTGTCAAGCTTTTTCTTTTATCAAATGAAATGGATATTTTTTTAAAGAGTTTTTATAGGGCTCTCAAATGATACCAATATTGCTACGAATAACTGCTTGTCTTAAGGATTAACAGTGCTTGAAGCCTATTTTTACGGACGTGCGATTTTTTTGAAGCCGAGTGTATTTACTTATGTTCATACTAAATAAAAAAATAAAAAGACAAAAACAATAAAGTCTCGTAGGTTACGAACCCGGACCTAAAAGCAATAACGTAAAAAGTTCATACAAAATTTGCCGCTTACACCTCTGGGTTATGGACTACTTATAGAAGTAAGTCAAAAATAAGCATCATATACGTAAAAGTTGTATGTATGTGTGCGTAATTTGAGCCCTTATTCATACGAGATAAACGCAAAACTATAATTGTAAGGGGACAAATATATCGAAATCCTTATTTAATTAACATTATTATGGTTTATTAGCGTACATTGATCTTGTAACTGCTCGCTGTTTTACGTAATATGGTTTAGGGTTATTTATACTATTTTTAAATCGAAAAACCAAGTTATAGTCAGATTAACGCCATCTTTCGGATTTTTTCAACCAGGGAGCACTAACGTTTAACCTTAACATTATTACATTAAGAAAAAGTATGGAAAAAAATGTGAAAAACTTTGCATCTTCACACGCGAGTTACTCTTTTTTCATGTCATGTGGCGCCATCTCTTCCATTCATTCTGTACCAGTGAGTCACTTAGCAGACAAACACTTTCATAGTAGATTGAAGATTCAATTTGTTCAACAACGTAACCAAACTGATATCATGCTCGCTAACAAAAGTTTAATAAAGTTCGCTATTTTAACGTCTTTATCAATTAATACGGAAAAGAGTTTTCTCATTGTTTCTGCTTTCAAAAAACCTCATTCTGAAGAAAGTACCTACGAAAATATTTTTGCTTTTTCATCTTCAAAAATAAAAGAATGAGGAGTCCCGTTTACATGATTTTCTTAAAAACTAATGGAGAATACTGAATAACAAATACGCTAAATGCAGATTCATTAATTTCATAATGTATTTTTGTATGTGATGTATGACAATAAAGAGTATTTGATTTGATTTGATTTGTATATTTTCGAGACGAAGCAATAAAAATTATAAGTAGATATTTAAATATTGAAGAAATCAGATCTTTTTTTTTCAGTTTCCCATACGAAATCTGAATAGTGAATCAAGAATTTGTATGGGCAACAAAAAAAATATTTGTACGATATATCAGATTTCTTCAATATTTTTCCTGTATTCAATATTTGATTCTGAGTAATCTTTAAAATTTCAAACGCACTTTTTTAACAACTTGTATAAGGATATTAATATAATAATAAATATTTTTCTGCACAGGAAATATCCACATGGGGTTTTACATATGGATAAGTGAACATAAAAAAAATAGTTTTCCCAAAGTTATAATAGCTTGATGCTCGCGTTGATGTCTCTTGTAAGGCTGTATGATTCGGCGCAGCATTATGCTGGCGATGATGGCGTTGCGGGGTGCCCTTTGTATCGCATAAAATTTTATGTCATAATTGCCTATGGCATAACAAGTAAGGCATAAAAATCTTGCGCAGAAATATAAATCTGTCTAATCGTAATTCTGCATAATTATTATTCCCCCTAAACTTTGAAAGTAATAAACAATAATGTCCTAAATTAGGAATGACTAAACAATAATTGTCCTAATTGAAAACTGCATAAATATACTTTTGACTAAATAATAAATGACCTAAATAGTAATTGACATAACTGTAAAGTTCATAATTTTAATTAGGCCTAAATATTAAAAGCCCTAATTACACGGAACACGGAAGTCCTAAACTAATGCTGGAGCAAGCGAAGCGAGCTCGGGAATTCGGAGCACCCCGACACGGTTAATTTAGGTTCAGAGACTGTGAGGGGAGGCGAGCTTGCTCGCCTCCCCTCACAGTCGCAGTGTTAGGTTTGATTGATAAAACATCCACAGATCGACTGCTTGCTTGCATGCTTGGTTGCTTGCCTGCTTGCATGCTTGCTTGCTTGCATGCTTGCATGCTTCCTTGCTTGTTTGCCTGTTTGCGTGCTTGCATACTTGATTGAACATGCTTGCTTGCTTGCATGCTTGCTTGCTTGCATGCTTGCTTGCTTGCATGCTTGCTTGCTTGCATGCTTGCTTGCTTGCATGCTTGATTGAATGCTTCCCTTCCTAGCAATCTTAGATAAGTTGCTAGTTACCACTAGCAACCTTGGGCAGGTTGCTACTTACCACTACCTTGTACTAATATACTGGTTTTTACAACCTACGCTATAAGTAGTAAATGAAGTTAAAAATAAATAAAACAAGGTAGACTAGCTTTAAAATTACTGTATAATTTAAAGAAATATATGCGTAATACATTGGGTATTACATTTATTTAGATTTAATTTAAAAATACAAAAATTTGAAATAATATATTAAAAATTACTCATGCCATTTTAGTAAAAAACATGCAAAATTCATTTTGAATAATAATTAATTATAGTTGACCTTATTAAATTTAATTTAAATTAGACAATAACATTTTAAAATATACTTTTCAAATTAATAATATAACAGGTGATTATAAAATGTCTGGCAATATTTTAACTGTGGCTTCTACTCATCAAACTGAACAACTTTCCCCAAGTCAGTCATGGTCAAAAAGCAAAAAAAAATGTGGACTTCCCATACAAAGTTCATCAAAAGATTTTTTGCTTTTTGAGTAAATAAATAATGGCAATTACAACGTTGTGTGGAATAATTATAATCAATAGAGAGGAAAACGCAACCTAAGTCATATTTTTCTTCTTAGAAACGAAAGATATGCAAAAATACTATTAGTATATTTAATGTTATGCAACTTATTATTTAGGCAAATTTTCTATTATTCGAATGAATATTATGCTTAAGTTTGATATGCTATAATATTATTAGGAAATTTAACATTATGCAACTTTATAGTTAGGGACATTACTAATTATTCCAAGTAATATTATGCTCATAAATTTTAGGAAAACGTAAATATGCGCAAATTTTTTTATGCCAAAATATTTTATGCCAAATAATGTTATGCAAAGGCCAAATAGTCATAAAAAAGTTATGCTATGTTATAGAGACCCGGCGTTGCGTTGCAATGGATTGACATTGAAATTGATGATTTACCATTCCGAATTACCTGCGTAATAAGGATTAAAATATGATGAATTTTTGTATCCATAACTTTCATCCTCTATTTCATCCCCTTAAAGTTTTTATTTTGCTACGAAAAGAAGTATGTTCTCCTCCAAGATCCTATGTATCTCTATACCAAAATTCATCAAAATTGGTACAGGCAACGACATGGTACAGGCGTAAATAAAGTAACAGGCAGATAGACAGAGCTACTTTTATAATATTAGTTTAGATATACATTATGTTCTATGGCCAGTTATTTTTAGTTTTTTTCTAGATACATTAAATAAATAAATAATCTGTGTTTAGTTTTATGTTGTCAAAAATAAAACGCGCTTATGGGTTTGACCTATGCTGGGTTATTTATAACTCACCCGTAATTCTAGTCTTAAAGTTGAACTAAAAAAAATACAAAACAATACAGCCAACAATACAACAGCTGTATTGTTTTACTTCCAATTTTTGTTTACCTCCATGTAGCTAAAAGGGAAAGAGTAAGCACCATAAAACACTCATATATTTTTTGTTTTTTTTTTTGTCACATAATAAGAAAGGTTGGAAGCGGAGTTTTAGATTTGTGTGATTCGGTTATAGTGATTGTCAGTTTTTAAGATATTGATCACGACAGAATGAAAAACGGCAAACATGACATGTAAATATATAACTATAGCTAGTTAGACTAAGTCGTAGCAATAAGTTGAAATTTTATAAGTGTTTTGTTAATAACTTTTTTGTTTTAATAGTTGGCCTGAATGTTATTTGTGATTAAGATAGCCTATGTCTACCTGTATTAAATAAAGATTAGTAGTTTAAGTAGACATAGGTATTTTAGGTTAGGTATTAGGTAACATTTTTTTGTAAGACTTTAGTCTATAAATAATTAATTAAGATAGTCATAAGTTTCCTTTTGTATTTATTAGTTAAGTTTTGATAGTATTCATTCAATAAAGTCGTTAGAATTAAGTAGAAATAAGTAATCTAGGTAAAAATTAGGTATTTAGGTTTCTTACATATAAAGTTGATTTTTACCTTAGTTATTAAGCTGCCCCTAATTAAAATATGTCATTTGTGTGCGTTTCATTAATAGAAAGTACAACCCGATTGCACAAACCCGGAAAAGCCACGGGAAATAGGAATTTGTGCGAATTTTCCCGCTCCCCATACAAGCCGTGTAGCTTTTATATGAGGGGGGCGGGAGGCGGAGCCATATAAATACGCACCAAACAAAAATCGCTCGCCAGAACGAGACGACGGCCTGGCGGGCGGTTGTGTTACGATAACGGCATGCAAAATAATGTAACCCATCTATTGGTATGTTTTTTATTTAAGAAAAAATGTAATTTCTTAAAATTATTAATAAATGCATTTCCGGGGGTGAGGGGCTGACCAAGCGAGTTTGCCTATATAAGGAAAATACACGGATCGCTGGCCAGCAAATTTTGATATAAATATGAGCTCGTTGGTCAGCGATCCGTTCAGTCATTCGACAAGCGGCAAGCTAGTAGCTTCGGAAAAAGTAAAATAGAAAAAGGCGGAAAAGGCTCGCTTGGTCGGTTCTCTCGCTCCCCCGGCTGCGGAAAATCAACACCCCTGGTTTCATTCCACTCCACTACGATTAAGTACATCGAGGTGCCGCCCACATTTGGTCCTTCACGAGCCGCATTGAAGATTTTGAAGATATCAGCATGGTGCTAACACGCAGCCGAGCGGGGGACGCGCCGCCAAGCGAGCTGCCGGCGCCTGGATCTGAAGCGCACCAGAACCCGAATGCTACGCCTACTACGGGTGCTACGCCTACTACGGGTGCTACGCCTGCTACGAATGCTACGCCTACTACGATTACTACGCCTGCTACGAATACTGAAGCCACTACTGCCGCACGTACTACGCCTGCTACATCATCGACTTCGACGGACGGTGCTACGCCTGTTGCTACGACAAGCAGCGAAGCAACAACAGATGAAACGGGAACAACCGGAACAGTTTCGGGAACAATCAGACCCACCAGCATCTCGTCGAAGAGGTCGTCGAAAAAGAGAAGAATGAAAATAGCAGAGGCAGAAGCAGAAGAAAAGCTTGCAGCTCTGAAAATAAAGCAACTGCAAGCAGAAGCGGAACTAGAACAAGCACGCCTACGAAGAATAAGAACAGAAAATGAAGATACCTCATCAGAAGATGAAATAGAAGATGACTACGCTTCAGTAAGAATCAACGATTGGCTGAATAAAGAAACAACTGCAGTGCCACCACCTCCTGCAGTGGCTGCCTTCCTCCAAGAAAAAAGAAATGAAGATGTTCCAGTAGAAAACAGCAACCAAGATACAATAAAGAAGACAACTGGGCCAATAGCAGACCATCAAGTCGCTACATCCAGAGAAGCTACTCAACAGGAAGAGAAGACAAGGGAAGAACATCAATTTATCCCGCCTGTTCAGCAAGCTACAGTCGACGTTGCTACGCTGGCAGCTGCCCTTCATGCGGTAGCAAGAGGAAGTCCAAAGGAGCCACCCAGATATGTGCAAGATCTACCAAGTTTCGGCGGACACTGCAGCGAATGGCTGACATTCAAATCAGCCTTTAAAGAAACTCAGCACTACTTCGCAAAAGCAGAAAACATTGCAAGATTAAGAAGAGGACTACGAGGTCCAGCATTAGAAGCAGTTGCCTGTCTTCTCATCGGGGAACCAGAACCAGACAAAATCATAGAAGCCCTCGAGAGAAGATTTGGCCGTCCAGAAGCACTGATCCTGATGGAGATGGAAAAGTTGAAGACACTACACAAGCTCAGTGACAATCCACGGGACCTGTGCATCTTCGCCGGAAGAATCGCGAACGTCGTCGGCACTGTGGAAGCACTAAAGAAACCACAGTATCTACATAGCCCTGAGATGATGAGGGCAATCATTGAGAAGCTCACTCCAATAATGAAGAACAAGTGGTACGACTATGCAGCACTCAAACAAGAAGACACCCCAGAATTGAAGAGGATCTCACTCTTCCTCAATGAAGAAGCAGACAAGTGTGGGGCATACGCACTACCAGAGAGCGTTGCAGAAGATAAGGAGAGAGCAAGAAAGAAAATAGAGAGAGCCTTTACCACTATAGAAGCAAGGCCAAGGGAAGACCAGAGATGTCCACTCTGCAAACAAGAACACAAGCTACCAGATTGCAAGCAGTTTCAGAACGCTGATGTCAACGCACGCTGGGACATTGCAAAGAAGAACCACATCTGCTACCGCTGTCTCAAGGGAAGGCACCGCAGGTTCACATGTAGAGCTCGACCATGTGGACAAGACGGTTGCCCAATGAGACACCATCGCCTGCTTCACCACATCAGGAAGCCAGAAGCCACACCACCACCAGCAATAGAAAAGGCTTCCATCGCCTCAACAATTGAAGTGGCTGCATCAGCAAAAGAACACGTGGGTCGCCGAGCCTACCTGAAGATAGCTCCGGTCATCTTGAGGGGGCCTCACACCAGCATCGAGACCTACGCCTTGCTCGACGAAGGCAGCACCATAACAATCATCGACGCTTCAATCGCAGAGGTGCTGGGGGTAGATGGACCACAAAACACCATGTGGATCCAGGGGGTGGGAACTGAAGTGAAGCACGAAGACAGCAAGGTGGTCTGCTTGAAAATCAGAGGAAGACACTCACAACAGGAGTTCAACCTGGAACAAGTCAGAACAGTGGAGAGGCTGAACTTCGCATCCCAAGACATAGATGAAGATGACCTCGAGACCTGCACTCACCTCGAGGGGATCAAGCATGAGCTCATCTACGAACGAGCTACTCCGAAGATCCTCATTGGCCAAGACAATTGGCATCTCATTGTGACCAGAGAAGTCCGCTCCGGAAGACGCGACCAGCCAGTCGCATCCCTGACTGAACTTGGTTGGGTGCTCCATGGCTGCAGTTCATCTCTCACGAACATCGTGGCCTTCTGCGGACACCTCACAATGAAGAAAGAAGACCAAATTGAGGAACAAATGAAGAACTTCTTCAAGCTCGAGTCGCTCTGCATTGAACCCCGAAAACCAAAAGAAGATCCCGAGGAGAGAGCCCTGAAAATTCTCGAGACCGAGAGTCACCGACTTCCCGATGGAAGATACGAAACTGGACTCCTCTGGAAAGAAGAAAACAAGAAGATCCCTAACAACTTCAGGGATGCTGAGAAGCGACTCATCAGCCTTGAGAAGAGGCTGGACAAAGACGAAGCGCTGAAGACCCAATACAAAGAGCGCATGAACAATCTCTTCGCATCGGGCTACGCAGAGGAGGCTACAACACCACCAGCAGAAGACCGAACATGGTACCTGCCGCACTTCCCGGTGGTGAACTCTGCCAAACCACACAAGCCGCCAAGATTGGTTCATGATGCAGCTGCGAAGTATGAAGGTCTCAGTCTGAACGACATGCTGCTTCCCGGTCCAGATCTTCTCCAGTCGCTCCCTGGCGTCATCATGAGGTTCCGGCAATACCCAGTCGCCGTGTCTGCAGACATCAAAGAAATGTTCATGCAGATCAAAATCAAAGAAGAGGACAGGGACGCACTGAGATTCCTGTGGAGAGGCGACCGGCGGGAGGGTCCTCCAGAAGAGTTCCGGATGACATCGGTCATCTTCGGCGCATCATCATCGCCTTGCACTGCGCTCTACATCAAAAATCGAAATGCCGAAGACTTCGCATCAGAATACCCAGAGGCGGCAACTGCAATAAGAAAAAACCACTACATGGACGACTACCTCCAGAGCTTCAGAACCAAAGAAGAAGCTCAGAAAATATCAAAGGAGGTGGACCACGTGCACAAGAAGGCGGGCTTCGTTTTGAATGGTTGGGCTTCCAACGAAAAGAAAATCACAGAAGACTTCGGTGGAACAAGTCTGGGAACCACATCAGTCAACATTGGGGCGAGTGAAACCGAGAAGACTCTGGGACTCCAATGGTACATCAGAGAAGACTGCTTTGGCTTCCACATCAACAGAAGGAAGACACCACCCGAAATCTTGGAAGACCTGAGGCCACCAACGAAGAGAGAAGCCCTGAGCGTGGTAATGTCGCTCTTCGATCCGTTGGGTTTGATTTCGCCTGTCACAACCCCGGCGAAACGAATCCTTCAGGACACATGGCGATACAAGACAGACTGGGACGAAGACCTTCCAGAAGAGCTGCAGCCAAAATGGAGTGCCTGGATCGCATCACTCCAAGCTGTGGAGCACATGAAGATCCCTCGGTGCTACGGCTATGGACCTGCCATCACGCGTCAGCTGCATACTTTCGTAGACGCCAGCGAAGAGGCGTATGCAGCAGCCGTCTACTGGCGCACGATCAGGAACGATGGCAGCGTCCACGTGGCCCTAGCGGCAGCAAAGAGCCGGGTGACTCCACTGAAGCCCATCTCCATACCCAGGCTGGAACTCCAAGCAGCTGTACTCGGCGCGAGGCTGGCCAGCACCGTCCTGCTAGAACACGACTTCGAGGTGGCCAGCAAGACCTACTGGTCGGACTCCAGAACCGCCTTGGCCTGGATAAGGGCAGAACCCAGAGCCTTCAAAACCTTCGTGGCTCACAGGCTGGCGGAGATTGAAGACACCACCAAGAAAAACGAGTGGAGATGGCTGCCGTCCAGCGAGAACGTGGCTGACGACGCGACTCGAGGCACACCTCACAGCTTCGACTTCCAGCACCGGTGGTACAACGGGCCAGACTTCCTGTACCTCCCAGAGGAAGAATGGCCAGAGGAAAAGAAGCTGCCAGAAGAAGCTGAAACTGGAGAAGAAAGGGAGAGGTGCCACGTTGTCCAAGAACCACGAAATCACAGTCATCTTCCAGAAGTCTCAAAGTTCTCACGGTGGCTGCGACTCATCAGGACAACAGCCAGAGTCCTCCAGTTCGTCGAACTCTGTCGTCCACAGAAGGCGACGGTCGCTGCAGCCAAAAGGAAGAGGACCCTGAAAAACCAAGAGAAGGACCCAGACTGGCGCCACAATAAGAAGACGGTCCAGAAGACACAGCGACCACAACAAAACGAAAACAAGAAAGTCCCTTTCCGCGTGATACCAGCACACCTCATGAGGAGAGCAGAAGAGCTCTGGATACGAGCATCGCAGGAGGAAAGCTTCGGGCCCGAAATCAAACGGGTACTCAGCGGAGCTCAACCACATGGAAGCGATCGGCTCGCCGCTCTCAGTGTGTTCGTCGACAAAGAAAAAATACTGCGGCTCAAGGGACGAGTCACATCTGCACATCAGATAGGCGAGGATGCCGCCAACCCACCTCTCATGGACGGGAGACACCCATACACCCGTCTCTACATCCAGCACGTCCACGAGAAGTTACACCATGGAGGGGTGGAGCTGGTGGTCAACGAGCTCCGCCAGCAGATGTGGATCTTGAGGATACGACCGACTGTGAAGGAGCTCATCAAAAAGTGCATCTCGTGCCAGCTCCAGAGGAAGAAGCCAGCATCTCCGGCCACGGGAGACCTCCCAGCAGCACGGCTAGCCCATCACGAGCGGCCCTTCACCTTCACGGGGCTGGACTACTTTGGGCCAATCGAGGTAACCGTGGGCCGTCACCATGAGAAGCGCTACGGAGCTCTCTTCACCTGCATGACCTGCCGGGCCATCCACATCGAGGTGGTCTACTCGTTGAGCGCAGACTCCGCCATAGCAGCTCTCCGGCGGTTCATGGCACGAAGAGGGTGCCCCACGGAGCTCTGGAGCGACAACGCCACCTGCTTCAAGGCCGCCGAAAGAGAGCTCAGCGAAGCAGCAGTAGAAGCCCTGCAGGAAGAAGCCGCGAACCATCAGATCACCTGGCGCTACATACCCCCTGGAGCTCCATTCATGGGCGGAGCCTGGGAGCGCATGGTTCGAGCGGTAAAAGAAGCTCTACGAGTCACGCTGCACGAGAAGTACCCGAGCGACGAGACCCTGATGACCCTCCTGGCCGAAGTCGAGAACACTGTGAACTCTCGACCCCTGACGCACGTCGGCACGGAACCAACAGATCCAGAAGGGATCACGCCCAACCTCATCCTCATCGGGCCGAACACCAGGGTTCCTACCTTCAAACGGTACGAGGAACGAGACGTCACGCCGAAACAACAATGGAAGCGCGCCCAGGTCCTCGCCGACATCTTCTGGCAGCGCTGGGTACGTGAGTACGTTCCTCTGCTCCAACACCGGCGGGAGCCTCGCACGACTGGCGTGCCACCGAAAGAAGGAGACCTGGTGGTGATCTGCGACCCCAACCTGCCTCGCAACACCTGGCCACGAGGACGAGTCCAGAAGGTGTTCCCGGGCAACGACGGAGTGACCCGAGTCGTCGACGTCGTCACCAGCGGAGGACATGTCCTGAGAAGACCGACAAAGAAGGTGGTCGTGATCCAGGAGTGATCGCTCACGCGACGGCGGGAGAATGATCACGACAGAATGAAAAACGGCAAACATGACATGTAAATATATAACTATAGCTAGTTAGACTAAGTCGTAGCAATAAGTTGAAATTTTATAAGTGTTTTGTTAATAACTTTTTTGTTTTAATAGTTGGCCTGAATGTTATTTGTGATTAAGATAGCCTATGTCTACCTGTATTAAATAAAGATTAGTAGTTTAAGTAGACATAGGTATTTTAGGTTAGGTATTAGGTAACATTTTTTTGTAAGACTTTAGTCTATAAATAATTAATTAAGATAGTCATAAGTTTCCTTTTGTATTTATTAGTTAAGTTTTGATAGTATTCATTCAATAAAGTCGTTAGAATTAAGTAGAAATAAGTAATCTAGGTAAAAATTAGGTATTTAGGTTTCTTACATATAAAGTTGATTTTTACCTTAGTTATTAAGCTGCCCCTAATTAAAATATGTCATTTGTGTGCGTTTCATTAATAGAAAGTACAACCCGATTGCACAAACCCGGAAAAGCCACGGGAAATAGGAATTTGTGCGAATTTTCCCGCTCCCCATACAAGCCGTGTAGCTTTTATATGAGGGGGGCGGGAGGCGGAGCCATATAAATACGCACCAAACAAAAATCGCTCGCCAGAACGAGACGACGGCCTGGCGGGCGGTTGTGTTACGATAACGGCATGCAAAATAATGTAACCCATCTATTGGTATGTTTTTTATTTAAGAAAAAATGTAATTTCTTAAAATTATTAATAAATGCATTTCCGGGGGTGAGGGGCTGACCAAGCGAGTTTGCCTATATAAGGAAAATACACGGATCGCTGGCCAGCAAATTTTGATATAAATATGAGCTCGTTGGTCAGCGATCCGTTCAGTCATTCGACAAGCGGCAAGCTAGTAGCTTCGGAAAAAGTAAAATAGAAAAAGGCGGAAAAGGCTCGCTTGGTCGGTTCTCTCGCTCCCCCGGCTGCGGAAAATCAACACCCCTGGTTTCATTCCACTCCACTACGATTAAGTACATCGAGGTGCCGCCCACAGATATTTCATAGTTATTTATTATACAATATTTTAAGAATTGCGAAATTATCTACACTGGTGGACTAAAAAATCGACTCAACATTTGTTGCTCGACTTTTGAAAAAATACCTCAGTCTCAAAACTTCTAAACACTAAGAACATAAAACTAGAAAACCACCAAACTAAAATCATAAACAGTAAACAGACAGTTTTTAAACTTTTGGTTTAGTTTTTTTTGCTAGATTGAATTAATTTTTCAAAAGTCGTGCAACAAACCTTGAGTCGACTTTTTTGTCCATGAGTATACATATATTATTATAAACTAGCTGGTGCCCGCGACTTCGTACGCGTTAGTGTTAGGGTTTTCCCAATAGTTCATATGTTTTGCTAAATTATTCTTTAGAAATAAGAAAATAACAAAATTAAGTAAACAATAAAACGACTGAAAGAAAAAGAAAAAAGAAAATGTAAAAGAAAAAATAAAAAAGAAGAAAAGGAAAAAGAACAATAAAAAATAAGAACAAAGAGAGAAAGAAAATGAAAATGCATTGGATTTATATTCACAATCAATACTACTGGGGCATGGATCTCTTCTAATAGCTAGGGAAGGTTAGGACACAGGGTCCAAGTTTGGATAGTGGTAAGATGTAATGATGTTAGGTTATAGATGTTAGGTATAATTAGTTAACATTCTTGACCCGGAATTGTCAAGGGTGTCCCGAGGGAACTGACGGAATCCTCTGTTTCGATGAGATATGTTTACATTGTTTTACGGTGTAGGTAGCTGTAGAATATCGAAAATATACGTATAACGAAGTGAAATAAGCAAAGCAAACTACATTTGTAAATGGTATTTTTATTTCGTATCCAACTATTCAAGTGTACGGCAATATTTATCAAGTGGTGGTATACAGGATGTTATAAAGGCGTAGGCATTCTACTGGACCTGTTCTTAATTTTTTTCTTTAACTACCTAATACAGGGTGTTAAAAAGTGCGTTTGAGATTTTAAGGGGTTACTCAGAATCAAAATATACATCCTACGCCTACGCAATCAAATATACAGCCTACGCATTTATAACATATACAGGTACCACCTATTTACCACCACTTGATAAATATTGCCGTACACTTGAATAGTTGGATACGAAATAAAAATACCATTTACAAATGTAGTTTGCTTTGCTTATTACACTACGTTATACGTATATTTTCGATATTCTACAGCTACCTACACCGTAAAACAATGCGCGGACAGACAGACAGACAGACAAAAATTCCAAATTAAATTGTTTTCGTCTCTATATAGATAGACATGTCCCCTCCAGGTATTATTTTCAAAAAAATTCCATGTACAGGATTGGCCCCGTTACAGTTTTATTATATGTATAGATGTTACATATTTTTACCAACATAGTAATAAATTCGCCGCTCGTGTGCCCAAAATTACATCTATACTATTACATAGTAAATAGGTCGAAAGAAGGGTCGGAACCTTAAATAATTAGATGTTTTATTGTTTTATGTAAAAATGTTAAAATTAAAATTATAATCGATTGCCTACATGAATTAAGCTTCCGAACATTCTTTTGACCCATTTGCTATGTAATTTTTGGCAGGCGGTGAATTTAAAATTATCTTTAAAGGACGACAACTTTTTTTCTTGACATTGGATTTCGATGAAACAAAGACTATATAATGCTCCAAACTAAGCTTAATCTACTCGAGAAAACCGCATGAAAATCCGTCCAGTAATTTCGGAGATTAGCGTGAACAGACAGACAGATAGACAGACAGACAGACAGACAGACAGACAGACAGACAGACAGACAAAAAATTTTAAATTTGTTTATTTGTGTTCTATTACTCTTATTTTATCACC
Source organism: Coleophora deauratella (assembly GCA_958295455.1). Taxonomy (NCBI): domain Eukaryota; kingdom Metazoa; phylum Arthropoda; class Insecta; order Lepidoptera; family Coleophoridae; genus Coleophora; species Coleophora deauratella. The sequence goes on along the minus strand of OY282409.1, from coordinate 750,091 downwards.
TCCTTACTATTTTTGGTAAAAATATTCAATGTACAGACACGCGGTTTCTACTGTTTTATTATAGTATATAGATATAGATATAGATATAGATGTCACACATTAAAAGTAATAAAAATAAGTAATAATCATTGTACGTAAGTAAGTCGGAGTAAAATATCACTGAATTCGTACTATACACATAAAATATTATCAATAAACTTCTCCTTATTTATATGTTTGAGTAAAAATTAATACGTTAACACAAAGATACACATATTAACCATTTTATGCGTTCAAAGATGCATGTTAAATTGTGATTTAATTGCTGTGTTTTTTTGCGGATTTTGTGCGATTCCGCCGTACAGAGGAAGAGCAGAGGCTATTGGGTACTGCTTTTGCTTTTTCCTCAGTGTGTTGTCCGTACTCCGCGAGTGAGGTTACATGCGTATTGTGGTACCAGTTTACCACGTCCTAACATATTGGTTGCAGTTTTGAGTGACTCCAGTGTTTCTGAAAAGTAAGTGATTTTTATTTTATTCGGTTTAAATATCTTTTGTATATTTTGAGAATTTATGGATGTTGTAATATTATTTTAAAATTTTAATTAATTAGCAATAGTAAAGTATTATGTGGCGCTTTTTTGGGACAATCTAATTTAATTGAGAACATAACAATTTGACATTATTGAAATCATTTATTTTTCCTATAATATTATATTATATTATTCATATAATAGAATTTTGGGCCAGAGGGTCTTGTGTATATTAAGTTACTTTCATATTAGTCTAAGCTAAGAGTTTGCGAACAATATAACAGTTATTAATTCCATAAATAAAATTTGTTAAATTAATTTTAAAAATAAGGAATAATACAACAATAATTGAGCTGTGAAGTCATTAAACCCACTGACCTTTAACACAGGCAAATTATTTATAATATATCTAACAAATAAATAAAAAATAGCTAAAAAATAAACAAACAGTGCAGCGGTATTATATTACCATTACAATTAAATTGAATATGAAACTAGAATGTAGAGAGGTAGTGATCAAAATGCATAAACTTCATTTTTCGTTGGAAATTGACTGCTCAGTGCGTTTATGGTCAATATTATGTTCAAGAGTTTGCTCATATTGTAATAATGTTATAATATATAGCCACCAAAGAGCTTATGACATTGGAGCACTTGTTGATATCCTTCGTACGGCCAACATTTCACTTTATCTAGTCTTCCATTAAAATTTAAATACTAAAAACTGTAAAATAAAAATGATACTTTAAAAGAGGTCGCATATACAACTGGAATAAGATTGCAACAGACTTTAACCGTCTACATCGCCGCCGCTGGTGCTGGTCGCGGATGGCTCAGTGGTTAATGCTCCTGCCTATTGATCCGAGGGCTGGGAGTTCGATTTCCGCCCAGGGCGAATATTTCTGTGAGGACTCTACATGTGTTTTATTGTATTTACTTATAATTTCATTTCTGATTAACCAGAGTGTTCACAGAAATGTGTTATTATGAACATTTTAAGATACCAGGCAGACAGACAAGGAAAATACAGAAAAGACACAGGAAAAATAAACATAAAAAATATTTTTTTGCAGGTGTTTTCTTTATTTACGATGTTTTATTACGAATAAACAATGTCGTTAGTTTTTAAGTTTAAGCCGTTCAAGTGCAAACTATTGATTTTAAAGGCAAGCAGTTTAATTGGGTAATAATATATTTTTTAAAGTTCAAAACTAAATTATTTGTTGAAATACGATCACAACGATGTCTCAACACTATCATAGTAGTATCAAATTTCACATATTGTTCTAAATAGAAACAATGAATAAGAAACTTATTTGTAACTAAGCAATTTAGGTTTATATTGTTCTCGAAAAATAAGTTTAGTATCTATGTATAGAAACATTAAAAATCCGTTACATTGTCCACGAAAAGTTCACGTATAGAATTTTAATAGACCAACAATTACACTATGAAACTAAAAAAACATACTTATTTGTATGCGTAATGAATAATTCGTGGAACTACAGAGAAAAAAAAGTATTCATTTCATATTATTAAATGTACTTTTTTATACTTTTTTATTCAGAAATGTACCTTTATTGATTTTTGTGTTATTTTATCTTTTGATACTGTCTTTATGACTTGGTTTTTTTTCCTCTTGTTCTGATTACACAAGTTATAGGTTTCAAGCGCCTTTTATGTATAAGGTACAACCCAGTGAGCTATATTTATTTCATTTTGAGACATATTTTGAGACGACCCCTCAGAAAATTAATCGCCGTTCCTACAGAATTTTAAAAGGGGAGAATGGTGCAGTATTGTACCTTTTTCACTTCAAATTTAACTTTTTTGATACCTTGTTCTACTTTTTATGTTCTTTTAACTTTTGATACTGTCTTTTTGACTTGGTTTTCCTCCTCTTGCTTAAATCACACGAGTAATGAGTTTTCAGTGCATTTTATTTATAAGATACAGACCAATGAGCTATACTTGCGTTTGTATACTTTGACCTAACTTTGATCAGCAATCATAAAAATATTTGTACGCTACTTAGAAGAACATACAGACGATTTTATACATATTTAATTTGTACTTAACACCTTTTTACAACGTTTAACAAATAAACAAATTTTGTATTTGTACTTATTTGATTTTTTTCTTGGTTAAAGTAAATAGTGGCCAAGTCACTTCAAGAGTTTTTATGTCTACAATGCGCTCTGAATTATTTGCACGTTCGAAGTATGTAAAGTATATCGAAGAGAAACATGGCGTCTGTATGGAAACTATAATTTCTTTTTCTTTAAGGAACAGGCGTTCTAAGTATGTACCTATATAGACGAGAAACATGGCGTCTGTATGGAAACTATATAATTCTTTTTCTTTAAGGAACAGGCGTTCTAAGTATGTACCTATACCGACGACAAACATGGCGACTGTATGGAAACTATATATTTCTTTTTCTTTACGGAACAGGTGTTCTAAGTATGTACCTATATCGACGAGAAACATGGCGCCTGTATGGAAAGTATATATTTCTTTTTCTTTAAGGAACAGGCGTTCTAAGTATGTACCTATATTGAAGAGAAACATGGCGTCTGTATGGAAACTATATATTTCTTTTTCTTTAAGGAACAGGTGTTCTAAGTATGTACCTATATCGACGAGAAACATAGCGTCTGTATGGAAACTATATATTTCTTTTTCTTTAAGGAACAGGCGTTCTAACTATGTACCTATATCGACGAGAAACATGGCGTCTGTGTGGAAAATATATATTTCTTTTTCTTTAAGGAACAATCGTTCTAACTATGTACCTATATTGAAGAGAAACATGGCGTCTGTATGGAAAATATATATATTTCATTTTCTTTTAAGATAAGAACAAGTCTATTCTAGTCCAACTTTAGACACTACATACAATAAAAGAAGCATACCTTTGGTCCTGGAAAAGGGCTTGTCACAAAATTACAGTGATTTTAAGTTTTACATTGAGTTCAAAAAGTTCAAATCAAGTGTGGCTAATCTAATTTTGAATAATATATTAATTTTGAAAAGTAACTACATGATAATTATGTGTAATAATAACGTTTCTTTACAATGTCAAAGTCAACGTCAAAATATGTTTATTTGAAGTATAGGTAGCATTGTACACTTTTCGCAGGTCATGTTTTAATCTACCTAATACGAAGTTCCTACCACTCGGAACTCGTATACAATCACCTATATGTTTGTTTGCGGAGTGCAGGCGCGGATCCAGGATTTCGTTCAGGGGGGGACGACGACAAATTTTCAGTGTATCCGTATTTATGAAGCGGCTGATGGTATTAGACCATTCATATGAAAAGTCGCGAGCGCAGCGAGCGTGAATTTTTTTTAATAGTTAAGAAATGCCTCTATTTATTTGCATTTTATAGAAGTTTTAGTACTTCGGTTAGGCTTCAGGGGGGCAATTGCACCCATTGCCCCACCCCTGGATCCGCGCCTGGCGGAGTGAAAAGATTCTATAACTGAGTCGAAAGGACTATTTACGTAAACTGCCAACAATAAAAGTCTAAAAACTCGAAAACTACTCAACCGATTTTCACTAAACATAGTTAAGAGCTACCGCGATAAAATCTAAAGTGACAAAAACCGAATTCAAATTGGTTCAAACCGAATCCATTTGAAATGAAATGAAAATATTGTATTGAAGTAGGTAGTGTACACTTTTCGAACGTCATTCTTTTATCTACCGAATACGAGGTTCCTACCACTCGGAACTTGTACTCTCAACGTTTTGGGAAGTGAGTCCAAAATAAAATGTTATCAAAAGTATTTCGTATTATTAATGTTCACACATTTTTCTTGATGCGGAATTTCAACGTGACGTCATGTAGTTAGGTCCATCAGATACAATACAAGAAAATTATCGACTCGTGCGCACCACCGTCGATCACGAGCTATTAAAACGATCATAAAATGGAGTAATTATGAGTTTTCTGCAATTTACATACCTTACAAAAAAACTACGAAAACCTTATACAATATCCGTTAAGCACTTAATAAACAACTGATACTTAAATAATGCGGTTTTAAGTGAAATGTGAACTGTATTATACAGTATGTGAAAATAAATACTACTTTAGCAAACTGAAACGATGGGTTTCATTCAAAAAACTGAACGACTTTTCTCCAAAGAACACATTCGTGAGTCTCAAAAAAGATTTGGACTCTTCATGGAAAATTGGTTGTACGCTCAATGAATTTTTATGAAAAGTCCAAAAGGTTTTTGACAATTCAGTACATGTTCTATAGGAAAGTTGGTTAGTTTCACGAGTAGAACACTCTGTTAAAGATGCCGGGATTCAGATTTTTAAAGCTGGTGATCTTCTTGTCTACCTGACACACCGTTAAGCACAGGCGATCCAGACTAAGGGGGAAGCATTGGCGGTTAGTTTGGACATAGTGAACGCCTTTGATCGGATCTGGCACAAAGCACTTCTTACGAAGCTTCTTTGTTACGGGCTTCCCAAGAAATTATGTAATTATTCACTAGTTTTCTCGCAGACAGAAGCATAAATGTCGTAGTCGACGGTGCATGCTCAGACTACATGTCTGTGAACGCTGGTGTCCCTCAAGGCAGTATGCTTTCACCTACACTGTTCCTTTTGCATATCAATGATATGCTGCAAATCAGCAGCATTCATTGTTATGCGCGTGACAGCACGGGTAATGCCTTTTATACCGGTCGTGCCAACATTTCTTGGGAAAACGTGATTGAGAGCCGAAACAAACTTATGTCTGAAATTGGGGCTTCTTTAAAGAAAGTTCCAGTATGGAGTCGATTTAATTTCATCCAATTTAACCCCAATAAGATACAGGTTCACAGCCAAAAAAACGCCATTTGTCGTATCACCTCGTTTTAAGAACACTCCTCTGAATGCCTCAGCTAGTATCGGAATTCTTGGTGTCGACATATCGACTGAAGTCCAGTTCCGTGGTCATCTAGAGGGTAAGGCTAAATTAGCCTCGAAGAAGCTTGGTGTGCTCAATACATAGATCGAGACGGTATTTCACTGCGGCCCATCGCCTGCAACTTTATAAGGCGCAGGGTCAGCCTCATATAGAATACTGTTCTCATCTCTGGACATCCAGAACCAGCTTCTCCCTCTGGACCGCATTCAACGGAGAGCAACTCGAATCGTCGTCGGCCAGGATATATCAGATCGGCTTGACCCCTTGGCGCTGCGTAGAGATGTATAGCCTCGCTCTGCATTCTTTATCGCATGTACTATGGGGAGTGCTCCGAGGAATTGTTCGGATTTATCCCTGCCGCCTCTTTTTTGCCACTTAGATAGTTGGTAGTCCACAACTGTGCATTTCACTAGAAACTTTCTGCCGCGCACAACCAAATGCGGAATAAATTGTCGCCTGCGGTATTTCCGGACCGATACGACATTAAAACCTTCAAGAAAAGAGCGTACTCCCATTTCAAAGGGCGGCAACGCACTTGTGACTCCTCTGGTTTTGCAGGTGTCTATGGGCGGCGGTACTCGCTTACCATCAGGTGATCCGTGTGCTCGTTTGCGACCTATGTCTTCAAAAAACCTTAATGCAATAAATGATAAAAAATATCCGGCAAAATTTTAACTGTGGCTTCTACTCATCAATCTGAACAACTTTCCCCAAGAAACTCATGGTCAAATAGCAAAAACTATTTTGGACTCTTCATACAAATCCGTCAGCTGATTAAAATTTTGTCGCACATTTTTTTATCACCCTGTATTTTGTCATAAACTATTGCACACACGTGTTAGATCATGTTGCCAATGTTAGGTAAAATGAAACAGATATTTTTTAGTTTATTAACTGCTCGTTTCCGTTTTCTCTAATATTGCACTATTAAGATGGCAAAATACTGATTACAAACCTGATAAAAAGTGTCTACAGTATATGCATATGTGCATTTCTACCCCCAGAAGGGTTGTTGCATTCATTATTTATTATCATACTACATATCTCAAAGTATAGACGGTCGCCTTGTGTTAAGGCCATCTTATACCAAAATTATGTTTTTTTGAACAGTTTTGACGTAAAACTATAGAAGTTTCAAGTCTGAGAATAAATAACACTTATTTTCGATTATATTTCCTAAGATCATACGCCATCCGAAACACGATTCATCAATACAACAAACAATAAAACCTAAAACAGTTCCCAGTACGAGTATATCAAAAGAAAAAAATTGCAACACGACAAAAAGTTGCAAATCTATAAATGACCACGCTGAATACGTTAAAAACAACCGACTTCAATCGCAACAACTCCAATTTTGACATGTTTTTGTTGATTTTCTCAAAAACCGCTGAATTGATTTCGATAAAATTTATATGGGACCACCTGTGAAGTATACCCTTTTAAACAAAAAAAGAATTTTCCAAATCGGTTCAGGCGTCTTCGAGTAATCGGTGAACATACATAAAAAAAAAAAAAGATTCCGACGAATTGAGAACCTCCTCCTTTTTTTTGAAGTCGGTTAAAAATACACGTGGACGCGTGTCATCACACGTGTATCCTACTGTAATAAATCTTTGCTGATTAACGTATAAATATAAATAACGTATATAAACGTATAAAAACGTTTGTCTATAAAATTATTTTATTTTTTACCTGAAGAGCTCAAGGCTACAAATGCCACTTTTTACATAATTTTTCAAAGGCTCTACATAATTTTTATCCAAATGATGTAATGATTTAATATTATTTCTGTTTCCCTAATTTGATTTATTAAATTTATATTTTCAATGACATCTACTTTATTTTGACATATGTGCCACTGAACACTGATATAGTTATTGTTTATTTTATTTCGATTTTTTTCTATTATTTTATGACTTTGCTTAGGTATTTGATTTAGTTTAACTTGATGTTTTATAGATTTGTTAATTTTAGCTTTTAAAGATTTGCATGCCATTTTTGGCGCAGCACGCTTGTACTATATTATTTTACGTAACTTTTTATACCGTGTTTGCCTGAAATAAAAATATTTGTTAAAAATTTGAAAATTTGAAATTTGAACGTGACACTCTATAACTATTTTATGAAATTAACAATTTAACACCCCCTATACATATTTTATACAGGATAATACTTTTATCATAGCAATTTTTTTATATCTTCACAAAGTCGGTTAACCGACGTGGTCAATTGGTCTTAAAGGTCCAGTTTTTTTTGTCTCTTATGTGTTCATTGAGAAAATTAACAACAAAAGTTACAGAGAACCAAATGAATGTTATTACATCCTTTACAATAAGTCCACTTTAGAAACTTAATTAGTTCTCTAAGGTCGCAGTTTCCTATTCTTCAGCAGGATAAATGATCGCTCGCTCACTAGATAGAAAGTCTTCAAGGATCGTAATTTTGACCAATTAAAGTAATTTTAGGCAGTGATGCATGCAAATAAAGTACTTATGTATTAATGATTTAATAATTATTACTTTACTAAAGATGTAACTTAAAAAACTGATAACTGATGGTATATAAAGGTATTAATAAGAAATAGCATAATAAATGTATAACTAGTGTAAAATAGACAGTTAATTATATGAATATCAAACCACCATTAACAAAGCGACCTAAATTGTACAGAAATATACCTTTTATTTGTAATGCCACTTTTATATACTTATTTTATGTTTAATCATGTTTTACTCAATAAAGTATACTCCATTTCTTTAGGTATTGCAATAAATGTAAACAATCTTGATGTGTCTTTTTATTGATACAACCATGTTAAAATTCTCAAACGAATAGAATTATTTGCGTGTTTAATAGAAATGTACAATAAACTTAATAGCGGAGTTCGCAAGAAATATCAGAATTTTATCATGCACATTTCAACAATACAAATACAAATACAAATCAGAATCTAGTACAGAATACAGGAAAAAATATTTTAAAAATCCGATCTACATTTTTTTAATTTCTCATGAAAATTCTTGATTCACTATTCAGATTTAGTATAGGAAACTGAAAAAAATAATTGAGGAGCGGATTTTTTCAATATTTTTCCTGTATTCTATACTTCATTCCGAGTAAACTTTAAACTGAATAGAATTAACCCCTTAAAATTTCAAACGTACTTTTTTATTATTGTATATTTGATTTTGATTTGATTTGACAAGAGCAAGCCAGTCCACACGGTCAGAAGCTGTACAAATAAGCACCATATTTACCAAATGTCTCTTCTTTCCTCAGAATGTCTACCCCGGAAAAGGTGACGCAGGCGTGTGTGGAGAAAGAGTGCGAGAAGACAGGCGTCTCCCTCACGGACGTGAAGAAACTGCGCCAGTGGCTAAGCTCGCAGCCGCATCTACCTTCAGATTACATCACAGGTAATTTCAATCAAATATGTCATCAAAAGTGTTTTTTTAGGGTTCCGTACCTCAAACGAAAAAAAAAGGAACCCTTATAGGATCACTTTGTTGTCCGTCCGTTTTGATTCTTCGACATTTTCATCACTTACCATCAGGTAAGAAAATGCTAACCTAAAACCTTGTAAAATCTGTAACTTAAGATTTTGTGACTTATGTGACTGAGACTCTAGATGAGACATTCTGGATCAACTCTTGTGACTAACACGACACTAAAATGTTTGTTAACGACCGATATTATCCCTACTGCTGGGGCACGTATCTCATCTTCTACTTCAGGAAGGTTAGACCGAAGTCCACACAGTGGGGCCAAGTTCGGATTGGTAGAGGTTGTGGGGCTAGTGGCGAGCCCCAGTGTCAGAAATGTTCAAGCCATCTGCCATCTAGTGATAGCACCCGGCACCAACGGCTTAACGTACCTAACGAAGCACGGAAACTAAAATGTTGATATACCTATTTATTGCAGACCTGGACCTGCTGCTGAGCTACGAAGCCTGCGACCGTAGCGCTGAGGTCGCGAAGCAGGTGCTCGACCTCAACCTGACTTTGAGGACTCTTTTCACTGATCTCTTCAAGGACAGAAAGGTCGATGACAGAGTTGTAAAGGCTATGCAAGTCGTGTGAGTTTCGTTTAGTTTTTTTTTGAGTCCTTTTCCTTTTTAACGGTTTTTACTTTCATCATTAAGTTGACCAGTTATCTAACATGCTCAGTTGACAGGCTCTCTCTCTTTCTCTCTCACTGCATCTAATATATCTTCCATTCTCCTTTAGCAACACATTTGTAACGCTCGAAAAAATAAATTTTATCCTTATCGTAATATTATGAATACGAAAAATGTGTTTTTTTGTTTGTTTTTCCTTCTTGACGGCGCAACCAATCTTGCTCAAGCTTGCCAGGCACGTACCCGGTAACATGGAGAATGACATATAGCCAAAAAGTGTTTGCGAGTAAAACTGCGGGTAGGGAGCTTGTATCTACTTACTCTGCTGGCACAAAGACCCAAAATCAATATTGGCTTTTTAAACGAGATTCCTAAGGTCCTGGCTTTGTGCGATAGTTCGCCAGTCACAGCTAGCTTGTATTTATTATAATTTTGAACTGTTCCAGACTTCTGCAGCCACTGAGCTCGTTCAACCAAGCAGGCCAGGCCGTGCTCTATGCTCGCCTGTTAAATTGTGACCCGAAGAAGTTCAGCTTTATGGATACCGTCAAGTAAGTTCCTATATTGTTTTAATTTTTAGTGTTATTTGATGTGTTTTGACACATGATAATTGACCACGCTGAATACGTTAAAAACAACCGACTTCAATCGCAACAACTCCAATTTTGCTATGTTTTTGTTGATTTTTTCAAAAACCGCTGAATCGATTTCGATATAATTTATATGAGACTACCTGTGAAGTATACCCTTTTAAACAAAAAAATGATTTTCCAAATCGGTTCCGCCGTCTTCGAGTAATCGGTGAACATACATAAAAAAAAAAGTTTTCGGCGAATTGAGAACCTCCACCTTTTCTTTAAGTCGGTTAAAAATGAGACAGCTGGCTCCTCAATGTGCATCACTCCCTATTGTATTGGGGGATCTTGCTGACTCCACCTCCTCGTCACTTACCATGATAATCACCATCTGTTACCATCACGTCTCGTAAGGTTGGGAGATGAATGTAAATTTTTGTAGCTAGAGATGTCAATAGCATTAATGCATTCTGGCATGAAGATAAAATAGCCAGTTCCCCATTTTGTTGGGAAATCTTGGTAAGCCCGCTTCCATCTTTCAGTATCATAATCCACCATTTACCATCAGGTGAGATAATGCCAAGGGCTTACCATTGTGGATTTCTACTTTTCAGAGCGGGCTTCATGCTGATAGACCTGTGGCAGTATGACTGGGGCTGCGTGCCAGGCGCGGTTTTCGTGGTGGACTTCCAGGGGTCGACCGTCGGCCACCTGGCCAGGGTCGACCTGCAGACTGTGCAGCAGCTGTTATACTATGTGCAGGTTAGTCGGATGTTAGTCCAAGAAGTCAAGGAAGCAGCGAGGAGTAGGAGGGAATGGCGGTTGCTCCACTGGAAAGGCCTCATCATAAGTCACAAGACGTCCACTGCTGAACTAAGGCCTCCCCCAAGGATCTCTACGCGGACCGGTCTTGCACTGCCCGCACCCAACGGATCCCCGCGACGTTCACTAAAAAACTAGCTTTCGCTCGCGAATTCGTCTGCGTGGACTTCAGAATTGGGACCAGAGAGAAAGAAAACGTTAAGGTGGCGCTATCTAGTGACGAAGTGGAAATATTGCGTTTTTAAGCATTCTTTCGGGAACCCTTAAGTATTCCGGGATAAAAAGTATCCTATGTGTTAACTTAGATTTCATCTCTCTATTTTTGATAGCCAATAGCCTGTTCTCATGAAGTTCTTATACACAATGTATTCCTCGAATTCCCCAGGAAGCGCTGCTAGTCAAGATCTCCAGCATCCACTTCATCAACGCGCCCTCATTTCTGGACAAGGTGATGCTGCTGCTGAAGCCATTCCTGAACCGGGAGTTCCTCGGCAAAATTCATGTCCACACTGGCGGTGCGGCCGACATAGCACAGTACGTGGATTGCAAGACGCTGCCGAGAGAGGCGGGCGGAGAAGGGAAGACGATGAAACAGGCTAGCGGTGTGTTCAAGAGCTTATAGGGGTATTTGGAAGAAGAGTACGCAGTCACTTTGCAAAGGCTATAAAACCCTAACGGAGAAAAATATATTTTCTTGAGAAATATTGAGTCGATTTTTTAGTACACTGGGGACAAAAAAATCGACTCAAGATTTGTAGCTCAACTTTGAAATAATAACTCAGTCTACAAAACTGCTAAACACTAAAAGCAAAAAACTAGAAAACCATCAAACTAAAATCATAAACAGTGAACACACAGTTTTTGAACTTTTGGTTTAGTTTTATTTTACCAGATTGAGTTAATTTTCCAAAAGTCGTGCATGAAACTTTGAGTCGATTTTTTTGTCCATGAGTATAGTTTATAATAATACAATAATTGACAACGCTGAACACGTTAAAAAATCTATTTCATCGTAACAACTACCATTTTGCTATGTTTTTTTAGTTGTTGTTGATTTTTTCAAAAAGTGCTAAAGAAATTTCGATTACATTTATATGGGACCACCTCTGAAGTATTACCTAGCAAATAAAAAAAGAGAATCATCAAAATTAATTCATAATTGGCGGAGTAATCGCGTAACATATATAAAAAACAACACAGTCGAATTGAGAACCTCCTCCTTTTTAAAGTCGGTTAAGAAAATGGAAAAATGTAGGTGTTTTATTATTGCATTTTCTACGTAAAATCTCAGAGTAATTTTTTTTTATTATTAATGGTAACTACTGTCTTGTAACAATTCTGCCGTCCAGCGTAATATTAGATTTCACATGAAAATTTAAGGTCAAAAGTTTAGGGATATAATTAGCGTGTAGTGTTAAGAATCATGGAAAACCCCCAAAAAGAAGTTTACATACATATAGTTTATTTAATAAAATATTCTTCATTCCAGAGGACGTGGTAAAACGGCTAAAGCTAAATGCTGATTTCTTCTCATTGGAGAGCAAGAAGCGAGTGGTGGAGTCTCAGAGGCCAGGGAAGCCGAAGACCATCAGCGACATCTTCGGCGGGGTCGAAGGCTCCTTCAAGAAGCTCGACATCGATTAGGTGCCAGTAATGGACTAAACATGAAGATGAGAGGTGAAGACTGGAGTAGATAAGCCAAGATCAAGGCGAGATCTTTAGAGAGATGAAGATTCTTTCGAGAAGATACATAGACGTGACTAAGACTTGGTTAAACTGTGGCTTTGATCTTCTCGATGGTGACCAGATTGTCGTTATATGTAATCAAGTGAAATGAAGTAGGCAAATCAGTTGAACGGATTCAAACATGTAAATCTCTTCAATAAACCAGAGATTCTACCCACAAAACTGCGCAAAATATTTTAAAATTTTGTTGAAATCATATAAAAACATTTTGGACTTTTTATACAATTATCTGGTAAGCCAAGTTTATATTTGAGCTGTTAAGCAAAAGTTTTTCAGTTTCAGCAGTAGAGTCACCAGTCTGAAATGCTTGAAACAAAAAAATTACTATGGCACCTACCCATGAATTTGAACAACTTTCCCTAAGGCACCAGGTATATAGATGACCACTAGTCACTGATTTCCTTTTTTTAATCTGTCAAAAACTGACTCTTTTCAAAAAAAAATTGTGGTAACAAGATGTGCCCTCACAGTTTATAAGCGTATTAAAACAGAACCTATCTGTATATGTTTTTTGATTTGAAATTTCATTACGAGAGCAATTTAGTGAACAATAATTCTTTAGTGCAATCATGTAGATCAATGTTTTTCAACCTTTGGCAGCGACCCCCCGGGGGGTCGCGAAGCCTTTCTAAAGGGGTCGCGGGAAAAGAAAATGTAAGTGGTTATAGGTCCTACACTCATCATTCTCCTGCCCTTATCCCAATCATTTGGGGTCGGCGCAAAATGTTTTCTTCTTCCATGCATCCCTTTCAACTGTCATCTCTGTACTCACACCCTTTCGACACATATCATCCTTCACACAATCCATCCATCTCTTTTTTGGTCTCCCTCTCCCCTTATATCCATCGACACTCATCTGTAACACTCTCCTTGTAACATGTCTTTCATTCCTCCGCATTACATGCCCATACCACGATAAACGATTTCCTCTCAATTTTTCTATCACTGGCGCAACTTTCAAACTTCCTCTTATATACTCATTCCTAATCTTGTCCATTCTTGTTACTCCATACATCCATCTCAACATTCGCATCTCCGCAGCATGCAATCGTCTTTCATCCTTTCCCTTAGTGGCCCAACATTCCGATCCATACAGGACGACAGGTCTTATGATAGTTTTATATATCTTCCCCTTAAACTTAAGGGGAAGTCGGGGGTCGCAGGTAGTCCCTGTGACCTGTCGCCACTTCATCCATCCCAAGTTGATTCGGCGCTCAATGTCTCTGTCAATGTCTCCGTCGCTCTGAATAAGTGAACCTAGGTACTTGAAATCGGAGCAGACCGGTAGCGCTACACCATCCAGTGCTATCGGTGTACAACTGGAGAGACCGCCGAAATCACAGAACAGATATTCGGTTTTGGTTCTGCTGATTTTCAGGCCAACGTTCTCCAGTCTTTGCTGCCATGCAACCAGTCTGCTCTGCACCTCAGGTCCATCCTCACCCACAAGAACAATGTCGTCGGCAAATAGCATGCACCAGGGTGCCTCTTCCTGTATGTCCGACGTCAAAGCGTCCATAATCAACAGGAAGAGGTACGGGCTCAATGCTGACCCTTGGTGCAAGCCCACCGCAACTCCGAACCCTTCCGAGGTACCAGCGACGGATCTGACTCGTGTACGGATGTTCTTGTACATGGCGCTTATAGGTCCTACACTGCAATGAAGAAATACGATTTCAGTGAGAAGGCTGGTCCTGTTTATTTTTTAACGATTTGTCAAAACGTGGTTCCATTTTGAAGACGTTTATAAGTAAATCATTTTCTAATTGAAGAAAATTATAAACATAGTCTTTCAAATCACTAACATTTTGTATGTTTATGGCCCTAGGGGGGTCGCAAGAATTTTTTAACTTGTAAAGGGGTCGGGCATTAAAAAAGGTTGAAAAACACTGATGTATACTTCATTCCAATCAAAAAAAAGCAAAAGGTAAACAAACGTAGTATGCAGATGACATTGACATGTGTCAGTTCCATAGTAAGTTTGTTTACGTTTTGCTTTTTTTTGATTGGAATGAACCATAGATATTTTTTTTTTTGTTTGGTTCTTTCCTGCTTTTGCAAGGAAAAGGCAAAGGCTTCTCTGGCCATACAGCCTATTCTTACGTAGTTTGCTCTTCTCTAAATATTTTTCTGTATCATTTGAGTTCTCATTTATCAATTTCTGTCGTCTTTAACTGTTTCTCTAGTCTTCAACAAAATGATAGCACTTTTGATGAAGATTTCATGGACTTCTTGAGAGCACTCGAAACACGGTCTACACACTTTTATTTCATTATCCTATATATTAGACACTTAAATGGCACTTTATTGAACAATACGCTATCAATATTATACATTAAAAACCACGATATCTATTTTTTCGGATAATAAAACAAAAATGACAAACTCTTGCCGCGAGTTCCCGCCAAAAAGTCGAACCATAGATACTCAATTTTTTATTTATTTTTATTTAGAGACAAACAGTCATACAGATCAATATAAAAACACAAACATTACGTATATATTATAGACTTACAGTTTCCTTAAAATAAAAAATCGAAAGAAATTTTTTGTCGTCCCATACCAAACGATTGTTTAGGCTGCGTGGAAAAAACATATTTTGGTCCATGAGTAGCACATCTATCTACTATTTGCCGCTATTGCCAAATAAAAAACAAAATATATGCTAAAATTACATAAGACAATAAAACTAAAATAAACTAACTATAAGTACTAAACTTATAAAAGTATAGATCATCATCAACCAAGGATTTCCACGACATATGGTCCTGCGCGGGTAAAGACCTAAAAAAATACGGACATTTTAGAAAGAATCCCATTTTAGTCTGTTTTATTTTTAAGTAACTGAATGCTAAAATAAGTTTTAAATGTTTGATTTGCATATAACTCAAAAAATTGAATAAAATGTATTATTTAGTTGTTTATTTTGACGTAAAAGAGCTACCTTACACTCATTTCTTAAAAATCTTAAAAAAAACATGGTAAACTGTTTTTATTCCATAAAGGAATGCTTAGATAAAAAAAAGTTTGCATGTCTTATTTAAGGCTAAATTTGTATAGAACTATTTATTTTAATGTTAACATCCTATTGTACCACATTTAGGCAAATAAATGTTGTCTACTAAAGAAAGTCGTGACATTCTTATTAATATGGAATTAATATGTTGAGACCACCAGTAGACTACCGCTTAATCATCCCTCTTCACTTAGAATGTCACCAAAAAGTGCATATTTCCGGTATTTTTTCTAGACCGGATCAGTGACGTAGCTACTCGTATAGGTACCCAAGGGCTCTGGTGCAAAAAAATTGGGGTCCCTATCTAAATAGATTAGGTTTTAATAAGTAAAAAAATTAATACTTAAGCTATCGTACTTTATCATCAGCTCTTTTTTGTGTACTGCAGACCACAATTTCTCGTTTATTGCTGATTTGCATTTAGCCAGTGTCCAGTTGTGGGCTGAACACAACTGGGCATGGAATGGAAAGGTAATAAGACAGAGCTAAGGTCCCTACAGCCCTATTCCTACAGCCCTAAGTCCCTAAGCCCTACTTGCCCTAACCTAACCATAAAATAAACAATACACATATAAATAAGTGCAGGAACTCTGTCACCAGGCGACCTAAGGCAACAGATGGATTGAGGAAGGAACAAGGTATAGTTGGATGGGGTTTTCTCACTGTCAGTCGGGCAGACTCACCAACGACGACTGATCAGCTGCCTAAGCTGACGGCTAAAGGTGTCTTGGCCACAGTGAGAGGACGCTTACAGGGAGAGCGTGTGGTGGAGATCAGTCATACTCGAACACCAAGTTGATAATTACTTTATTTACAAAATAACAAATCTATTTATACAAAATTAACACTATGTACACATTTACAGATTTTCTCTGTGTGATATTCATGTAACGCGCCGACACAGCGCAGCGATGCTCCAGATCTTCAAACTAGGCTGCTGATGTTGAGCTTGCATATTTGTAGTTTATGTTCAGGGTTGAACATTCTGCCGCCCTCAGGAACAGGACTGTAGTTGGTAGAGCTCCACAGTTTCGTAGGGCGGTTTGTCGGGTATTTGGCGTGTGCCTCTTTGAGGTAATGTGAGCGGCAGGCTGTACGTATGGCCTGCAGCCCCAGTTACTGGTTGAGGCTCGTTCGTTGCTTGGTTCGCTGGCTGCTTGGCTGCACCAGCATTTCGCTGCCGTCTGGCGTGGAGTCTTCCTCGTATTCGTTTTGTGATCTGTGGACCGTAAAAAAATATTAATAAAACTGTTATAATAATCATTAATGATGTTACAGAGCTAACTAAATATGTATGGGAACTAATCTGCTTCCAAACCGTGTTATCTAATTGTAACTGTAACGATGTTTCCTTATTTACTAAATTTTTAAATACGTCCCTAGAATTATCTATTATTTCTTCCTTTGCCAGATTCATGATTTTATTACTAATTACACTATCGTTAAAAGTAAAGTCTATCTTTTTAAAGTAAGTAGCCTCTATTTCTATAGGTACTATTGGTTCTTTTGGCAGCTAATATGTTGTTTAATGTCTTAATAACGCAGTTTTCGGAGATACGGATAATACCAACATTTTGAAGAACAGCCTCTTCCCTTTGACCATCACAAACAATAGATATAGTTACACGATTTTTTGTAATAAATAACCAGGTGTTCTGCATATACATCTGTTTCCAAATTATATCACTAGTCATGTCAAATTTTGTGGTGTAACACCTTGCATATGTTTCGTTTTTAAAAAGTTGATCAACAATGCAATTTTTGTTTAATTGCATGTTTTTCACCGCCACAGGAAAGCAAATGAAGTGTGAAAAGCGACGTAAGCAGTCTTTGCTTTCTTCTCTACTTAATTCAAAGTATAATTCGTTGTTATAATTTACACCCAGATAGAAGTTTTGTATGGAGATACTCTGATAAGATCCATCTTCGTTTTTCTTAGGTATAGGCGTGACGTATATAAATGTATAATTTGTTATGTCTTGTATAGGAAAGTATGCATAGACCTGTATGTAGGTATCGTTCTCAGCTATTTTTGTCTCTATTAGTTGCTGTTGAACAATTTTTAAGTTGGACGGTAATTTTTTATTGGCTGACTTGATAATTTCGCTTATATTTTTAGGACTTATAATGCTGTAGACTGTAGCTTTAGTTAAGTAAATTTCTAATAGGCCGGTGTAGCGATCCGTGACTTCTGTTATGTAATTCGACGCTAATTGATAGGCTTGCATTATTTGGATATTAATGTGATTGTCGTCTATCTGTTTATACCAAACATTATTGTTATTTATGTAGTCTGTAATAAGGTCGAGTTTTGTTTGAAATCTTAGTAATTTTTCTCTTATCATTTCTTCAGTTTTGTTTACTTGGGTGATAGTTGATAACATGAACTTTGTTTGATGGTTTGCGGATTCTATTAGTTTTTGTTGATTTAGATTTAGCGTGTCTATATCATGATAGACCTGGTCATTGACACCAAAAATTGATGTTAAAAACTGGCCTAATAATCCTCTCTTTTTTCGTTTGTTATTTACTTCTGTTAGGTAATCCATTGTCCGCCTAAATTTTAATTCTTCTTCGCACAAATGGTGGTAGAATTGGTCGCAGTGAAAACCATTTGTGACTACTTGTGCGTTAAAGCAGAGATTCTTGAACTTGGATGTCACTGAGTGTATTTGGCTGTAATCTTGTTCCAGCTGTTCTTTTTTGAAATTTGTTTCAATTCTAAATACTCCTCGGTCTATGCTTGCTGTACCTATTTGCTCAACATAGAGACCAGGTTCCACATTTTTTATGGTATAAGTCGATACAGTCGGCCCTAACTACTGAAAAATCATTGTCAGAAATAATATCCACCGTGAATAGTTATTTGCCGTTCTGTATTTTTGTTTTGACTTTCGTTTGATTTCAACTCTTGCCGTATTTGTTGATATATTGACGGTGGAGTCTGTTGTGCCAGGGCTTCCTTCAAGGTTTTCACATACTGGTAGTGGTATTAGTGTATGAATTGATCTTTTTTGATAGGTACCTGAGGATCTTTGTAAAGTAACTACTCTGGTTGCACCGTCTTCACCTGTTGGCCATTTGCTCGGGCTAATATTTTCGTTTTTCATTAGAACAACTGTCCCAATTTTGAGATTCTCGTGGTTGGATTTCCATTTGTATCTCTGTTGATATAGCTGATGTAGATAATCTCTAGTCCAGCTATTCCAAAAGTCTTTTTTCATTTTCTGTATTTGTTTCCATCGGTTAATTAAATCTGTGTTGATGTTAACCAATGGGTCTGGTACTCCTACTGCCTCCCGACCAATTAAGAAGTGGCTTGGCGTTAGCACTATGTTATCATTAATATTTTCACTCTGTATGCACAGTGGTCTTGAATTTAAACACGATTCAATCTGTGCCAAGTATGTGTTCAGCTCTTCGTATGTTAACGTATGGTCTCCTATGACGCGACGAAGGTGGTGCTTCATCGACTTTACACCAGCTTCCCAGATACCACCAAAATGAGGAGATGATGGTGGAATGAAATGCCAGTGTATACCAAGGTTTGTTACTGCGCTTTGAAAGTCGTTAGATTGTGTTATTTCCAGTATTTCCTGGTATAATAAATTGGCAGCTCCTACAAAGTTTGTTGCGTTATCACTGTATATGTGAGATACTGGACCTCTTCGTGCTGTGAATCTTCTTAATGCACCCACAAGTCACCCACTAGTTCTAAATGTATGGCCTTTGTTGCTAGACATATAAAAACAGCTATATATCCTTTGTAGGATTTGTGTCCTCGTCCTTTCATTGTTCGTACTTGGATTGGACCCGCGTAGTCTACTCCAGTGTGGCTGAATGGGAATGATTCCGTTACTCTTGCTTTTGGTAATGGAGCCATTTTTTGCGTTGCTGTTTGTGATTTGTATCTTATACATTTAATGCACTTATTTATGTGGCTTTTTACTTTCTTTTTTCCTCCAATAATCCAGTATTTCTGTCTGATGTTGGCAAGCGTTAAAATATTACCACCATGTAATGTTTTCAAATGAGAATCGAATATAATCTGCGATGTTACGGGATGATTGGATGGTAATAGTATAGGATGCTTTTGGTCATATGAAAGGTTCGATTTTTGCAGTCTTCCTCCAACACGTAAAATCCCGTCCGAGTCGATGAATGGATCTAAGCAGGACAACTTGTTTCCTTTCTTTAATGTGTGTCCTTTACTTAGTTGCTGGTATTCCTCTTTAAATGTTTCCTGTTGTATTATTTTAAGAATACGCTTTGTTGTTTTTGCTATTTCTTCGCATGTTAATGGTTGTGAACTTCTTTGTTTAGATAACATTCTATAACAGTATGATAACACTCGTACCATTTTCTGGAAGCTGGAGAATCTTTCCCAGATGTCAGTAGCGTTTTCTATGTTAATTGTCATGTGGAAGCTACGCTTTATTTCTTCACAAACTTCTGGTACTGTTTTTGTTAAGGGGATGTTATTTTGTTGTAACCATTCGGGACCGTTCCACCATAATGTCAGATTTTGTAACTTGTTGGGTTCTATTCCTCTAGAAATTACGTCAGCTGGATTATGTGACGAAATAACATGATTCCATTTTGCGTTTGGTAATAGTCTGTGTATCTCGGACACCCTGTTTGCTACAAAAGTTTGCCATCGTTCGGCTTCTCCTTTAATCCATCCTAGTGTTATCATGGAATCAGTCCAACAATAAATTTCAGTGTTTGTGAAATGCATCGCCTTAACTACTTTTTCAATTAGACGTGCGAGTAATAGTGCCCCACATAACTCTAGGCGCGGTAAAGTAGTTTTCTGCTTTTTCGGCGCAACTTTCGACTTAGCTTGCAATAGTGTGACGTAGTACTCGCTGTGGCTGAGCTGAACGCGATAGTACACTACCGCACCGTAGGCTTTTTCAGACGCATCGCAAAATCCATGTAATTCAACTTTATTGTCAGCAGTAAAATGACACCACCTTTTTATTTTAATGTTTTCTATCGCCTTCAGTTGATTTTGTAGTTCCAGCCATCTATTTTTAATATTATTATCTACAGGGTGATCCCAAGGAATGTTATTTATCCAATGTTCTTGAATTAATAATTTCAGCTGCACTATAATCGGTGCCAGCCACCCCAGCGGGTCAAATAATTTTGCTATCTCCGATAAAATAAACCGCTTGGTAGGGTTTTCATTTTTATTAACAGTGACTTGGAAGTAAAATGTGTCATCCTTTAGTGACCAGGCTATTCCTAATGACTTTCGTGCTTCATCTAAGGGTAGTATATACATTTTATCTTCCTTTTTTTCCTCTGAAATATTCTCTAATAATTCGGCGCTGTTTGACGACCACTTTCTTAAATTAAAACCTCCTGTATGTAACATAGTGACAAGTTGTTGTTGTAATTGTTTTGCTGAGTTGATGTCATTGGCTCCTGATAAAATGTCATCAACATAAAAATCTTGCAAGGTGGTTTGGCTGGCTAAGGGGTAGTTATTTTGTTCATCTAATGCCAGTTTTTGTAAAGTTTTGATCGCTAAGTACGGTGCAGCTGTGGTTCCATACGTTACTGTAGTTAATTCGTACTCATCGATATTATGCTTAGGTGAAGGTCTCCATAATATTCGCTGATATGGCCAATCTTGGTTATTTATTTTTATAAATCGGTAAATTTTTTCTATATCCGCCATGAAGGCTATTTTATGTTTACGCCAACGCAATAAAATCATGGATAAATCTTGTTGTAGCCGTGGTCCTTTATACATGTTTTCATTAAGGCTTATTTTTGAGCCAGCCTTGCTTGAAGCGTCAAACACCACCCGCAGTTTAGTGGTGAGTGAGTCCTCCCTGATAACTGGCTGGTGTGGAATATAGTACTTTCCTTTTTTATGGTCAGTATGTGGAACTTTTCTCATATGACCCATGCTGAGATATTCGTCTAAAAATTCTTGGTATTTTTGTCGTAACTCTGCATTGTTTACTAATTTTCGTTCCAACTGCATAATGTAATCTTATGTATGCCAAATGGTAAAGCGATTCGCGAGACAGTATGCACAACGTGTTGTACAATTTATTTAAATAAATCGGCATGCGACAGTTTAGACTGTTAAATATGGTTCCTAAATCCGTCAGCCATTCTTCCATTCCCTTTTAACCTAACTCGCTAAATCTGAGAGCAAATCCGTCAAGTTGGAAACACTACACAAACAACAGGAATTTAGGAAAATTCCCTATAAATTTCGAGTTTCTATCAACTGAGTTGCCATGATTAACGTCGTGTTGCAACCTGCTATGTTTATATTCTGAAGGTGAGGAGAGAAATTTTTGCAAGTTCAGTTTGAGGATTGCTGGTCAGGGTCCGAGGGCCCCTTGAGCTTGAGGGCCCCGGTGCACGGCACCGCCTAGTCCTCCGATAGCTCCGCCTCTGGCCGGGTTCAAGATGAATTGCAAGAACAGCGCTTTATATCAGAAGGTGTTAAGGGTTTTTTTTATGGGACAGGAGGCAAACAAGCAGAGGCCTACCTAACCGATACATTTTACAAAGTGGTATATCGAAACAATTTGTAAATATTGATTAAAACTGGTCACGTATTTTAATCAAAACAATAAATTATTATGTAGAATTAAAAACTAAAACTAGGTATATCGACAGTGAAAAAAATTTAAGTACTGTCGGCGCTCTATCTACGGGTTGCAGGGTTGTGATTAAAAATTAAAAATGTTCACAAGTTAGGTAGCACGGAAACTATATTGAAATTTGGAATAAGCCTCTAAGACGTCCGACCGGTAGTGGAGTTGTATGCAGACTGTTACTGACTGTTACACATCGCAGAAAATATCGATAAGCCAAGTCGGCCGCCTTAGGAGGATGTAAACACATAAAAATACAAAAAGATCAATAAAACAATTTACACGGAAAAATATTACAAAACACAAATCAGCGGAGTGAATACAAACTAAATTGTTATCCTAACTTAAAAGTAACATGCAGTTAATCTACAATATTTACAGGCTTAAAATACTACTTTACAAATTCACATTAAATCTAAAAAGTTTACAAGCTAAAAAATACAATTTTACATATTTATATTATTTACATAAAGTGGAGCATACGTGGGACTTAATCACCACAGTACCACCCCAGGCAACACCGCTTTTGTTGACGATGAGTTAATGTTATACACCATATGACTGAATTATTTTTTTCTGCGTCCGTCTATCTAGTTTCCACGCCATTCAGAACACTTTTTAGTGCAGTGTTTTTCAATATGTGGGTCGCGACCCCCAATGGGGGTCCCCCATGGGGGTCGCGAAGCCATTCTCAGGCGGTCGCGGGTAAAATAAAATGGCAGTGTCTGTAGGTCCTAAATTGCAATTTAAAAAAAGCGAATTCAGTGACAGGGCTAGGCCAGTTTATTTTTTTACAATTTGTCAAAACATGGTTCTGTGTTTGAGACGTTATTAAAGGGTCGCAAGAATTTTGTTATTCGTAATGTGGTCGGGTATTCAAAAAGGTTGAAAAACACTGTTTTAGTGGATAAGCGGTTACCTTTTCAAGGACTGTAAAGCGACGTCAAATTTGGATTTTGTAGAAACAAAATATTGATAAGTTTGACTCGAAAAATATAGGTACGTATATGTTTGAAAAGCGTATTAGACATTTCCAATTTATGTATTTCATTTCGTATGAGTTTGTTAGTATAATTTAATTTTTTGGTTACGGAGCTTAATACGTGTACTAGTATTTCTTCTTTTCAATGTAATGATGATATTAAACGTCTTCAGACGTGTTCGAGCATCTAAATAAGAATCATCAACATAATATCAGTTTCATCATAACCATAATTTTATCAGGTATACTACTAGGTATCAGGTATCTACTGTACTGTTTAAATGATACTGGCCCCCTGGTGTCTAGATATTAAAAAGGACCATAATTACAAATCTCAGTCAAAAATATATAGAGTATTCTTGGACAAAAACTCGTCAACTTAAATATAAAATATCAATGTTATCAATAATAGTAATAAAAGTCTAGAACGATGCGCACTTGTCCAGTTTGTAGGGTTCCGTAGTCTTAACATGTGACATGTGTGTAGTCCTGAGCCTATAGTTATACAGGTTGTAAATCTAGTCGTGCGTCAAATTTTAATCAGTGCTTCAACTCCTGATCCTGATCAACTTTCCCTAAGGAACCTATAGTCAAATCGCAAAGATATTTTTGGACTCTTCATACAAATCGGTTAGCCGAGGGGCCAAATCAGCGTTTGAAGCACTGCTTAAAATTTGACGCACGACTAAATTACAGACTGACTAAGGTATAACAAAACCAGCTAGTAGTATTTGTTCTGGACCCTCTCCGCTTCTTCTTATGAAACGGAACAATTTTCCACAAGATTCCATAGAAAATTCACAAGAAATGATTTTTCTAATAAACGGATTGGCAATTTTAGTCTATAAAATTATTTTTGGGAAACTGTCTACAATTTTGTTAAAGAAATCGGATTAATTTTATAAATAGAAGCCCCAATTTAAATATTTCAATAGATTTTGTAAGACCATGTAATATTAATACCTTTATGACTACGGAATCCTACATTACACCATTCGCGTTTCGAGGCGCACTTTGTCGGTTTTTGTTCAATAGGTTTTGCTAAATCTCAGGCAATAACCAATCCGGTTTATACCAGTAGGCAAATCTACGAGTTCCTTTGAGACTATTTTAGGCACAATAACGTGACGGCCTTTTGTGGCACCTAGTAATATGACAGACACCTAACAAAACTCAGCAGTTTATTACTAAGCAGCGGAAAGCGTACACGTTTTTGTTTAAAATTCAAAAATTCGGGATAAAAGCTGTTTAAAATTGTGATAATAACATCATACTTTAAGTATAAACAGAGGTTAATTTTTCCGTAAGAAAAATTAATACTCAAACTCAAGTGTCGTATTATTTTATTTATTTAAGAAGATACTCCTACTTTACATTTTTTTTTCGGTAATAAAATAATTCAATTCAATTCAATTCAATATACTTTATTGTAATAAATACATACTTATACAAGAGTGAGGAAAGTGAGTTGAGTGAAATAACTTATACGACAAAAATTTTAAGTGGTTAATAAGTTTTTTTTAAATAATAAGTTTCTATGTTGCCCTAGTTAAACTATACTAGAATTCTTCAACCTGACCATCTCTGTCTGTCCGCCTGTCGGTATGTCAGAAACGCTTTACTCGCAGCTCATTTGGCATACGTATTTTAAAGCCTTACAAATTAAATAATAAAATCTTGAAAAACTAGTTTTATTTTGACCTATCACAAGTAGGATAGGTTTTATTCGCGTATCGCTTCGCTTATAGTAGTAATTTTTTCTTCGAGTACAACTACTTTTTGCGCATGGTCTAAGGCGATTATCACACGGGAGGCGGTTTCCAACCACGGCGGTAGGCGCCGCGGTTGGAAAATGTACTAGAATGTAGCCGCGGCGGCTACCGCCTGGTACGCGGTTGCCCGCCAACCGCGCTAGCCTTGCACACGGGCTAGCGCGGTTTTCATACATTTCTAGTACATTTTCCAACCGCGGCGGCTACCGCCGCGGTCAGAAACCGCCTCAGTGTGCGATTCGCCTAAGACGCACTTTGCTACCTTTATTAGCTTCAAGCTACTGTTCCATTTGAGTGTGCTAAGCGTCAATTATAGCGATATAATTATGTTCATTATTCCACCGATTTAAAAAGACGACAAGACCTATCTCTACGTTTATCTGGTAGGTGATTTTTCAGTTGGTAGGCTTAATGAAGAACACGTAAGTGAAATAGTATTAAAGATAGATAAACATTGACTCCGAACATTGAGTACGGTGCTTTAGATAAGCATTTGTGAAAAAGGTGACATCCAGGATGCCCGCGGCGACGAGTCAGATCTCCTTGGAGGCGGAGTACGCGAAGCCCACCGGCATCAGGCGCCAGGACATCGCCAGGTTTCGCGAGTGGCTGAGCACGCAGCCGCACCTGCCCGGGGAACTCATTACAGGTGAGGTAGATCGTTACAACCCATATCGTCCCCAAAGCAGGGGCACGGATCTCTTCCCATACCTCGGGAAGGTTAGGCTATACTTCATACACGGGGACCAAGTCCAGATTGGTGGAGGTTGTGGGGCTGGTGGCCAGCCCCGTGTCAGAGGTTTTCAAGCCACCTATATAAAGCCTTCGACATGGCTTATCGACTGCCATCTAGTGAAAGCAACCGGCACCAACGGCTTAACGTGCCTTGCGAAGAACGAGGAGCTCATGATTAAGTACATCCCGCTTCTCAACAATATGCCAACAACGCATCCTCTCTTTCTTTGGACACTGCGTGCGCCGACAAAACAGCCTGGAATATTGAGGACAAGTGAGCTCAAGGCGGAGCTTTCTGCTAAGTGGTGCAGCCAAGTCACCAGTGCCACCAACCTGCAGCTGCAGCAGAGAATGCACGCAGCGAGCGACTAAGTGAGATGGAGAGCACTCTGCACCTTTCCTAGGTATGAAAATCACGATCCTCTGCATTGGGGGAATTGAATTGGATTAGAGTCATCATCAGCTGAAGGACGTCCACTGCTGGACCAAGGCCTCCCCCAATGATTTCCACACCGACCGGTTTTGCGCTGCCCGCATCCAGCGGTTTCCCGCAACCTTTACCAGGTCGTCGATCCACCGAGTGGGAGGCCTGCCTACACTGCGTTTTCCGGTGCGCGATCGCCACTCGAGAACTTTAATGCCCCAACGGCCATCTGTTCTATAAGCTATGTGCCCTGCCCACTGCTACTTCAGTTTAGCGATTCTGTGAGCTATGTCGGTGACTTTGGTTCTCCTACGTATCTCCTCATTTCTGATTCGATCACGTAGGGAAATTCAAAGCATGAAACGTTCCATCGCCCTTTGGATGACCTTGAGCCTTCTTAACCTGGATTAGATTAGTAGTAGTAGGTAATAATCACGCGACATTTCCTTAAAGTGTCCAGGATAGTAATAGCGCATTTTCAATAAGTACACCTAGGCTAGCTCTAGCTACCATCTTACCAAAGTCTTGCTGCTTAACATCAGTGTAGCGTACAACTGATGCGTTTGCAGATAAGATGTTTAGGGATCCTTAGTATTTCCGCTTTCATCGTCAGTATCATCAGTATCATCTTTAAGAAGATGAAAGAGTTTCACGAATTTACTGACTCAGAATCGTTCCTTTCATAAAAACACTGTTTGCGTTCGGTAAGATCGCATAATAAAGCAATAATGAAGCGTTTTAGGCGTATGATCATGATAAAATGGATAACAGTATCTCATTGTGATATATCTCTTTCTATTGTGTCCTTCATACCCCGAATCCTAGTTTTGGACCAGATGAATGATATCAGGGGAAGAACCATAAATAGGCAAGGTCCGACTGGGTGGGTAACCATGCTCGCTCTATTCTATACCTACAGCCCAGCAGTGTACTGTTTCTGGACGGCGAGATATTCCATCTTAATCATGATGATGATGATGATGATCAACTTTCTAGGATCGGCAAAGCATTTGATTGTAACTCTTCAGGGCTTACATATACCGTTATCCGCCATACACAGGAAACATAATAATTGATAGGTGCTTTATTCTTTGTATGTCTCGTAGACCTGGAGCTGATCCTGACGTACCACTGCTGCGGGCGCATCTCCGAGGTGTCCAAGCAGGTGCTGGACCTTCACTTCACGCTGCGCACGCTCTTCACCAGCTTCTTCAAGGACCGCTATGTGGATGAGCGGGTGGACAGGATCTTGAGCTGCATGTGAGTACAGAAACTATTGAGCATTAGTTTAAACACTAGGCGTAGTTACACCTTTTAATTACGTTTTAAAACGTAACAACTTTTTCAAAAATAGTGTTTGCTCAATTAGTAAAGGTATATTACCATACAATAACGTTTTGTTAACATGTGTAATGTTTTATTATAAATCGATCTTGTCTTTTTGTTTTCACAAGTAAGAAACAAAAAAGTTACAAACATGTATGGGAGAGAACTTTTTTTAGGGACTCTTAACCACGAAAACTGCGCTCTGGACCAAACGGCTTCGTTAAGACTGTTCCTTATTTCTGCTAAGTATATGTATTTTCAGGTTGATAACACCGCTAGAGACACGGTCCAAAGAAGGTTACGCTGTTCTCTTCGCCTCTTTTCTGCACTCCGATGCTAAAAACTTTATTTTGGCTGATGCATACAGGTATATTTAATTTTATGCTTTACTGTAATATTTCATTATCATCATGACAGCTGCAAGACATTAACTGGCGGACACTGGTCTCCCCATATTACATTATGTAAAAATCTTCTTCTTATTGTATTTTTGTGTTACACGACCGGTTAACCGTCTTTTCCCAAGGTACAGACGGTGGTTGCGTGGTGTTGACTTAGCATCACTCGCAGCCCGCAGTCACATGTAGCGCATTAAGATTTTTATTGTATTAAAAATGAAATAGTCTTCCTTATTACTTAATGTAAACTTTTATCATGATTTGTGTGTTGTAGCTGCGAATGACTCTCTATCTGTCCTCAATTTTAAATATCTATCAGAATCTCCATTATTTTTTTTTATATTTTTTTATTATAGATTTGAGTGCGTTTGGCAACACCTCACCTGATGTTAATTAAATCTTTCTGGCCTCAGTTCTATAAATTTATCAGGTGTCATATTAATAATCATGAGACATAAATAGGTATATACATCTGTATCTCCCATTATCTCATCGTTTCCAGAGCCATTCTCATGATCCTTGACCTATGGCAGTACGAGGAGGGCACATGGCCTGGCTTCATAATGATAGCCGACTTGGAGAAGATGTCCTTAGGCCACTTCACCAAGCTCGACCTGGTCATTTTACAGCAGTATTTCCACTTTATTCAGGTAGCTACTTATATGAGAATCTTTGCTATTGTAAAATAAAAGGTCCTTCACTTATTTTGTTGTTTTACCTTATATACTGACTGACTGACTGACTCGGTGGCTAAGTGGTTAGCGATCCTGACCTCTGATCCGAGAGTCGTGGGTTCGATCCCCACACAGGGCAATCTTTTCTGTGATGAGCAGAATTGTTTGCTCTGAGTCTGGGTGTATTATATCTATATATATATGTATGTATTTAAAAGTATATGTGTATGTATATCAGTCTCTGGTTCCCAAGATACAGGGAATCCTAGTTTGGGGCCAGATGACCGTGTGTGATTTGTTCCAGATATTATTATTCCAGATATTAAACATTATATATTTAAGAAATTTCTTCGTATAACTACCGAAACTGACTGTGTTTTCCAATAATTACAGAGAAAATATTCCGAAGTCAATTGCATACCATAGTTAATAGACTATACTGTTACCTCTGCTAGAAGACGGGATCTTTCCAAATCTTTGAAAGGTTAGGCAATGTTGGCAATGAAGCCAAGTTCATAATGATGGAAGCTTCGCAGTTTTCAAATCAGTAATATACTTTCTACCCAGTACTATCAAAAGAATCCAAAAGCTTATTAAGACTGCTTAAATCGAGAAATCACTTTTCAAACCCTAATAAAGGTGTGATAATATAAGTCAGGTTAATGTTTTAGGAAGCAATACTGGTCAACCTAAAAGGTATTCACATACTCAACGCGCCCTCGTTCATGGACAAAATTCTGACGATGATCAGGCCGTTCCTCAAGAAGGAACTCTTGGAGAACCTTCACATCCACCAGGCAGGCTCTCGGGAGGTGCAGAAGGCATATCCTCTGGAGGGGCTACCGAAGGGTGTACTTGAAGGGTGTTACAAGAGTGTGGAGGAACTGAAAGGTCAGTTGCTTTAGTATGATAGGTCATATCTATTTGAGAATTGAAAACTGTTTGTTTGTAAAACGGAGAGTCTTCCAGTTACCATTTCATTTTCCAGAAGAAATATCGAAGAAATTGCACGATAACGCCGAGTTCTTCGCTGAAGAGAATAAGAAGCGAGTGGTGGAGGCAAAGAGGCCGGGCAAGCCGAAGACCATCAGCGACATCTTCAGCGGCGTCGAGTGCTCCTTCAAGAAGCTCGACATCGACTAGGAGTCTCATCATGATTAACAACCATATCATCCTTACTGCTGGGGCATGGGTCTGTTTCCATCATAACTATCATCAGTCTTTGATAGTCCTCTGTAACACAAAGATTCCCCCAATACGCGCCATTCAGACCTTCGGCTTGAGTTTACAGCTGAGTCAGCAACCCTCCGCAGATCATCGCTCCACGCAACTCAAATAGGGTGTAGAGCTAGTCAAGTTTAGGGTTCGCAATGTCCTACTACTACTAAAATTAGAACTCATTTTGCCCAGTGATTATGTACAGGCTGAAATTGAAATCGCGAACCAAATTTTAACTTAAGGAACCCATAGTCATGTGGAAAAAAATTTGGACTCTCATACACAAATGGATCAACTGACCACTTCAATTAGTATGGAGGGTCCAACTTTTTTTTTGCGATTTGACTATGGGTTCCTTAGGGAAAGTTATTTGTTATCATGAGTACATGCATAGCCTTTCATATCAAGAACTAATTTAAAGTCACCCTATATTTTTTTAAATTATTGTACAAGGCATCGAATAGTTTGACAACCCTCCTGATAGAAAGTGGTGACCGGACCGCCTCTTATGGACATTTGCAACACTAAGGTGGTATCAATGCTTATTGGGTGTCCCAGAAATAAAGAGACAAAATAATTTCAAGTCATTTTAATGCAAAAAATGAATTAAGTAATAGACTTTAAATACAAATTGGACCAGAAGTAATGCATTTTTGGGAATTTATAATAAATTTAAACCAGCAACGCCTTTATAGCTGATTTTATCAAATTAGCTACTGCACGTCTGATTACAGATTTTCCAGACTTAGCTGCTACTCTTTGAGATAGTCTAGCCCATTTTTGTTTGAAAAATGTTACTGTTTTTCATATTTCTGAATACTTATCCAAAACATTTCGATATCTTAAGCTTTAGGAATATTTGGGGCATTGTTTGGTCTAGTACTGTACTCGATCGTTGCTATCTCCAAGCACTGAGTGACTTTCATTAATATAATGCCACGTAGCAAAATCCAA
The DNA here is from genome assembly GCA_958295455.1 of Coleophora deauratella. Lineage (NCBI taxonomy): Eukaryota > Metazoa > Arthropoda > Insecta > Lepidoptera > Coleophoridae > Coleophora > Coleophora deauratella. The sequence goes on along the minus strand of OY282409.1, from coordinate 719,254 downwards.
CCAGGACATAACTTCTTTTCTGTTGTAATGTTTGTCTATAACAGGTATCAGGTTTTTCATAATGCACTTGTTACGGCAAGTTTGGGCGTTTATAGACCCTTTACAAATTAAGGGTTCAGAAATGTTGCTATTTTCATCTACAGCTTTCCAAACGACACATTTATTCAAAAATTAAATTCCCGTCTGACTCTTTGAATATAATCCACAACGTCACGACTGGTTGAGTGCAAAAACTGCTCACCAGGCACATCACTAGAATCAGTATGTACTTAAGTTTCGTCATAAATTATAAGAACTTTTCTCAGAGGTTTTGCGTAAACTTTTCGACACCATCACTTTAGCATACTTGTCCTGGTCTTTGACGTGCCTATAGCCACCTATAGGCATTCACAAAAGTTTACATTTTTAAATCTTAAACTTTCATTACAGAAACATTAGATTAATATATTTTAAGTTGACCAGCTGCTACTCTAGCCGATGTTGAAGGTGCTGCTTCAAAAACCTAGTTTTCCCTGTTTAGATTGCGATAGATCTTTACATTACATTTTCTTTCTGTAATCTTTTTAAAATCAATGTCTTTGATTTCTTCATAACGTTTTATTATTCGATTTATAATTGTCATTACAGGTCTTTCTAGAAAAAAATGACACAATGTGTCAGGTTTTCCGTTCCGAAGATAATACTGAATAACACTGTTAGCAAACAATTCCTGTTAGTTGCGTTAAATTTCTTGGAATAAAGCAAATTAGAAAAAAACACCTGCCAGTTTGATAGATTTGTGGTCTATGTTAACTATGGTAACCATTTATTCTTTTTTCATTTGCGTCTTCAGTGGCCAATACTAACATTGAAAATTGTCTCTTTATTTCTGGGACACCTTTAGTCGATTCTATAAAAATCTTTTCAATCCCTTCTTGAAGAGTCCCATACTTTAGCCCTGAGGAAGAACCTCGGAGGGAAGCTCATGTCATATTAAGAAATGAAATGAAACATCGTTCTACGCGACAACATATTCATCCCCATCACATAGATGATTGGCAGTCCACAACTGTGCGTTTCACTAGAAACTTTCTGCCTCGCACAACCAAACTGTGGAATGAATTGTCGCCTGCGGTATTTCCGGACCGATACGACATTCAAACCTTCAAGAAAAGAGCGTACTCCCAAATCAAAGGCCGGCAACGCACTTGTGACTCCTCTGGTGTTGCGGGTGTCTATGGGCGGCGGTAATCGCTTACCATCAGGTGATCCGTCTGTTCGTTTGCCACCTCTGCCATAAAAAAAAACATGTATTTGTTACCTACCTACATCTAGTTAATGCTCCTTTCATAGTTCATTTAAAAATAAAAGCTAACTGTGATTCAAACTATTCTGTGTCTCAGTCTCATTTCATTTTAGCTGTATTTATTTTTTCTAGTTTTCTTGGCAGCTTATTTGACTTAGACTCCATATAAAACACTGGACATCATCCAAGTCACCTCCTCACCTGTGATGAGTTCCCCGGGCAGGTGCGGCTGCGTGCTCAGCCACTCGCGAAACCTGGCTATATCCTAGGATATAGCCTGAAATGCCGGTGGGCTTCGCGTACTCCTCCTCCAAAGAGATCTGACTCGCCGCCCCGGGCATCCTGGATGTCACCTTTTTCACTATTGCTTTTGTTATGTGCCTGGTGCTGGTAAGAAATGTCTGCCTTACGTTACCGATTTTATTAGACTAGACAGGTTAAAGTTTAGGCTTTTTTCCATATTTTTGAATTTTTAAAAAGTGGTCAAGTGTGTATTGAATCAGAAAGGTTGCTTTAATTAGGAATTAGTTAATTACAATATTCGTTTTTTTACCTAATTTCGGGCACTTTTCGTTTGAGAAAGTACCTATACTGATGAAAAATTACTACTTACTGATAGCTTTTTAAATACCTATATATTTATCAGGGTTCGCATGATATACAAGGTGTAACATTCAAGGTGTGCAATATTTGTTGAGAAGATGTATGAGCATTTATTTATTACAAATAATTAATCAAATTCATGATTAAAATTAAATTGAATTAATGATTTCGTAGCGGGATGCCTACTATCGCACTTAGCCGATTTCTCAATATTTTCATAGAATCTGTAGCACAAAGACAACATTATAATTTGGACACGTTTCATTTTGTGCCTGGACATATACGTAGTACGAAAAATATAGAAAAATATAGGCTTTCTAGGAAAAATAATGAAAAAAATATTAGAAGCAGGGTTGCGTGGTTCAAGCATAATGTTTTGTTAGCACTTTTTACAATATAAATGGTAACACTGAAGCTTGCAATAGTAGGTCACGTTCAGAAATTACGGCTTCGTCCACATATTCATCAGATGCTTTCTCTGACTCTGATTGACTGAACACCCTTCTGTTCTGACTTCTGACATTGGTGTACGGTTTTTAAAATCTGCGGATATGCCTTGCCTCTTTTACAGGCATAACAGCTGGTTTTCGAGTTACTTGTCGGACAACTAAATTATTAATTTCAATGGTATGTACAAAATATAGTTCCTGAATGTAAAATGCTCAAAATTGCGCTCGCTTCGCCATGTTGGGTGATTTATGTGTTGCGATTGTTAAATCTGAGAAACTAGATGAACCTCGCAACGAAGGTAAATCGAAGGAAATGTACAATTAGAAAGGACTATGTTTCTAATGACTTATTTATGATGTTTAGTACACAGACCAGGTCCAAGCTCCATAGTCCCGTGAAACGTCTCCTTTACCGTATTTTTACTGTACCAGTTTAACTATTCTGTGGCATTAAAATACTGAACGTGTCTGCTCTGTGACGCCATGGGCCATTGCGCAGTCGCGCGACCTTGTCGGAGCCGCGCTGTTGGGGGATTATTATCGAAAGTCGATAGAAAAAAATTACCTATTCTGAAAATCATTCGAAAATTTTATTTTTTTAAGATGCCAACTTTTTTATTGATTCGTAATCAGTTTGAGAAGCTTAATCACCTCCGTAAATATTGCACACCTTGAATGTTACACCCTATATATCAGCTGATATATATCGGATATATATCATAATATATATTAACATTGATATTTATATTTTCCTAGCTTCTAAGAACTGATTCTCAAGAATGAATGTGCCAAATTCAATTAATAAAGATATGATTATAACAATAATAAATAAATGAGTTTAATTTAATTAACTATCTTCAAATTAGCAAAAATAAAATATACATTTTAGATTCAGCTATTTCAAAAAAACAATCGAATGTCTGTACATAAAAAATAGCTAAAAACCGAGTCAGGGGGATGTAAGAAGAGAAATAGAACAAATCCTGTTTTTTTTTCAATTTTTTTGTTTCTCTGTCTGTTTTTCTGTTTGTACGGGCTAACCTCCGAAACTGTTGGACCGATTTAAATGAAATTTTGCATGTTGATACCTTATATCCCCGGTCAACATCTTAGATACTTTTCATCCCGGAAAGAGTTCCCGTGGGATAGTTAATAATCTATGGTAACTTATACAGCTTAGTACACAACAATTTATGCACCTAATTTAGTAAAATTTGGCATACTCTGTAGTTCAGTGATTAGCGCTCCTACTGCGTGGGTCGTGTGTTCAATCTCCACCCAGGGTAAACATTTCTATGATGAGCCGATTTGTTTATTGTGTTTTTGTGTATATTAAAACTATTTAATATAAATTGTTTGTGGTCGGATGATATGATTTGTCCTCGGATACCGCTTCCGTGGTCCAGTGGTTAGTCGACTTTGTAGTTTGGTGGTAGTAAGACTTTTTTGACTCCGCATACCGTACTCCTCCATACTTTGTTCAAGTTTTTTGTAGCAGACCTATTTTCGCTTAACTTCGTCCACGTAGCCTGCATTCTACAAGATCAGCGCACCCAGATAGGCGTATGATTGACTAAATCAGAATTCACTTTGTGTGACTCCGAACTAGTTGATTTGATCCAGACTTAATCAGACGCTTTCCATCTTACAGAGAAGATTATCAATATGAGAGAAGATTATAAATTCCGTGGGAGAGCCATGCTCTTCCGTGGGAGAGCCATGCTTCGGCACGAATGGGCCGGCTCGACCGGAGTGATACCACGGCCTCACAGAAAACCGGCGTGAAGCAACGCTTGCGTTGTGTTTCGCCGAGTGAGCGAGGGTACCGGAGGCCCAAACCCCCCCCCCCCCCCCCCAATGATAGCGCAGTTACCAAATTTGTTACCCCAGGAGGGTACCAGCTGCGCTAGCGCTGGAGAATCCCTCTCTGGACGTCCATGCTCAGGATACAATGTGCCTGAGCCTGGACGTCCAGGCCGCCCCTCGTCGTACTCTGGGGGGGGCATAACAGCGCTCCATCATCCAGTTGCACAAGGGAAGGGCAAAAACACCTTGGCACCCCCTGCCACGCTGGCCGTGGACTTCTGCAACATCAGGGGCTTACACTCAAACATTAATGCTGTTCACTACCACCTAGAGACAGCAAAGCCGGCCTTGCTCTTCCTGACCGAGACACAGATATCGTCCCCAGCAGACACATCATACCTCTCCTACCCTGGGTATGGACTGGAACACTCCTTCGTGCCTAGGGCTGGAGTGTGCGTGTACGTTAGAGACGATATCAGTTCTCGCCGTCTCAGCAACCTTGAAGGTAGGGACCTCTCCACCATATGGCTACGTGTAGACGGCGATGACCATCCCCGCGTCTATTCGTGCCTATATAGGTCCCATACCGGCGATGGCGAAACTGACCGACTCATTGAGCACATCCAAATGGCTGCAGATACTGTGCAGCAGCAGATCCCATCCGCTGAGATCGTGGTACTCGGCGATTTTAACGCCCACCACGCCGAATGGCTCGGTTCTAGCAAGACCGATCATGCGGGGAGATCTGTTTACGACTTCGCCCTGGCATATGGTTTGACACAACTGGTTACTACGCCCACGCGAATCCCAGATGTGGAGAACCATGAACCTTCACTGTTGGACCTTCTGCTGACTTCTCATCCGGACGGCTACCAAGTATCCGTTGACGCCTCACTCGGCTCTTCGGATCACTGCCTTATCCGGAGTACGGTGCCACTCACGTGCCCGCCGCGACCGCGAGTCGCCTGTCGCCGTCGTGTGTGGCATTACAAGTCAGCAGATTGGGATGGGATGCGGTCTTTCTTTGCGTCCTACCCTTGGGGGCAGGTTTGCTTCACGCCGGATGATCCCAACTTCGCTGCCGATTCTGTCGCTGATGTGGTGCTGCAGGGTATGGAGCTTTTTATCCCATCCTCAGTGGTCCCCATTGGCGGCAAATCCCAGCCTTGGTTTGGTCGGTCCTGCAAAAAGGCTTCTCGCCGAAAGCAGGAATGTTACCAAGCCTGGGCAAATGCGGCGAAGGTACGGGATGAAAAGACCAGCGTATTAAAAAAGGAGTTTAACTTTGCCTCCAGGTCCTTCAAAAGAGACATTGCCAGGGCAAAGTCAGCGCACATAGGCAGAATTGGCGAGAGACTAGAGCGTCTTCCTTCGGGAACTCGTGCGTTCTGGTCTCTGGCCAAAGCTGTCCAGGGGAATTTCTGCACGCCATCATTTCCACCACTGCACATGGGAAATGATTCATTGGCCCACGACGCAAAGGAGAAAGCCGATCTTCTAGGCAAACTCTTTGCGTCCAACTCAACGTTGGATGACGGGGGAAACGAGCCGCCGACCATACCGCGGTGCACGAGCTGTATGCCGGATATCCGGTTCCACCAACGCTCAGTGCGTAAAGCACTTTTTTCCCTCGACATTCATAAGTCGAGTGGGCCCGACGGAATCCCTCCTATCGTGTTGAAGGTGTGTGCTCCAGAGTTGGCTCCAGTTTTAACGCGCCTTTTTCGGCTCTCATACTCCACTGGCGTAGTCCCGAAGTCATGGAAGACAGCTTTGGTGCACCCGATCCCTAAAAAAGGTGACCGCTCGAATCCGTCCAACTACCGGCCGATAGCCATAACCTCCTTATTCTCAAAGATAATGGAGTCCATTATCAACAGCCAGCTCCTTCGGTACCTAGAGGACCGCCAGCTGCTTAGTGACCGACAGTACGGTTTCCGTAAGGGCCGGTCCGCTGGTGATCTTCTTGTCTACCTGACACATCGTTGGGCACAGGCGATCGAGACTAAGGGGGAAGCTTTGGCCGTTAGTTTGGACATAGCGAAGGCCTTCGATCGGGTCTGGCACAAAGCACTTCTTGCGAAGCTTCCTTCTTATGGGCTTCCCGAGGAATTATGCAAATGGGTCACTAGTTTTCTTGCAGACAGAAGCATAAAGGTCGTAGTCGACGGTGCATGCTCAGATTCTATGTCTGTGAATGCTGGTGTCCCTCAAGGCTGTGTGCTTTCGCCTACACTGTTCCTTCTGCATATCAATGATATGCTGCAAATCAGCAGCACTCATTGTTATGCGGATGACAGCACAGGTGATGCCTTCTATACCGGCCGTGCCAATATTTCTCGGGAAAGCGTCATCGAGAGCCGAAACAAACTTGTGTCGGAAATTGAGGCCTCTTTAAAGAAAGTCTCAGAATGGGGTCGACTTAATTTGGTCCAATTTAACCCCACTAAGACACAAGTTTGCGCGTTCACTGCCAAGAAAATGCCATTTGTCGTATCACCTCGTTTTGAGGACACTCCCCTAAATGCCTCAGCTAGTATCGGAATTCTTGGTGTCGACATATCGAGTGAAGTCCAGTTCCGTGGTCATCTAGAGGGTAAGGCTAAATTAGCCTCGAAGAAGCTTGGTGTGCTCAATAGATCGAGACAGTATTTCACTGCGGCGCATCGCCTGCAACTTTATAAGGCGCAGGTTCGGCCTCATATGGAATACTGTTCTCATCTCTGGGCAGGGGCACCCCAGTACCAGCTTCTCCCTCTGGACCGCATTCAACGAAGGGCAACTCGAATCGTCGACTGCCAGGATATTTCAGATCGGCTTGACTCCCTGGCGCTGCGTAGAGATGTAGCCTCGCTCTGCATTCTCTATCGCATGTACAATGGGGAGTGCTCCGAGGAATTGTTCGGATTGATCCCTGCCGCCTCTTTCCGCCATCGTTCTACGCGACAACATATTCATCCCCATCACATAGATGGTTGGCAGTCCACAACTGTGCGTTTCACTAGAAACTTTCTGCCTCGCACAACCAAACTGTGGAATGAATTGTCGCCTGCGGTATTTCCGGACCGATACGACATTCAAACCTTCAAGAAAAGAGCGTACTCCCAAATCAAAGGCCGGCAACGCACTTGTGACTCCTCTGGTGTTGCGGGTGTCTATGGGCGGCGGTAATCGCTTACCATCAGGTGATCCGTCTGCTCGTTTGCCACCTCTGCCATAAAAAAAAAAAAAAAAAAAAAAAAAAATGAGAAATATTGGATGCGAATAGAGTGGTGTCATCGGCAAAGCGAAAAATTTGTTATTCTTCAATACTTCATAATTCATTTATTCATAACATGTCAACATAAAATATAAAATAAAATTATTTATCAAAATTAATTGAATTAGATAACATAATAATAAGGTCATCATTAATTAATATAGAGTATACAGTATACAGATATACTTAATAGTGATACATAAAGAGTATACACAGTTTATATAATATTTTAGAATAGAATAGAATAGAATAAATCTTCGATATTAGTTATTTATAATTTAAAAATCGTTATTGTTATAGAACGCCTTCTCGGCAAGCCAGCGCTTTAGGGATGATTTGAACGTTTGCGTACTTGGGGCAGTGATTTTGTCCTTTGGTAGTCTATTAAATATTTTAGGGCCCATGACGTGCGTCATCTTACCTGTCTTGGTAAGCCGGTGGAAGACGGGCCTGAGCTTATCGGCGTTCCTCGTGTTGATCGTGTGGGTATCCTTGTGTGTTGGGTATTGGTCCAAGTTGTGTCGCATGCTCACAGCCATTTGTAAGATGACTAATGAGGTCAATGTAAGGATACCCTTCTATAGTTACGTAATCTGTCCAGTTTTCTAAGGTTATTCTTATCATTTTTAAGTTCTGTACAGATATTAAACATAACAGCTAAAATAATACAGTCTTGACAGAAAGTGACGCAATAGTACGTGGTCTGCTTTTACTGAAGCGGTAAGCAACAGAAAGGAAACGCATAGACGCTCTTGAGATGTGACGCTATACAAAAATGCTTGGATGCTGGTGGACGGAATTTTATACAAATAAATATTTATACATTTAGTACTTGGCATGAGGATCAGAATATTTTTCATTATATTAAAAATATAAAATAAATCAAAAATATGCGTTGTAACAGTCACGTATTATGATTTTCTTGGGATACGTATCTTGGCGTGGAGTTGCATCCATTGAGCGCTTGGTTGTTCAGAGCAAAGTCGAATACACTAGAGCATGCAGAAGGACCCCTTCATAGAAGGCTCAAGGTCACCCAAAAGGCGATGGAGCGTGCTATGCTTGGAGTTTCCATACGTGATCGAATCATAAATGAGAAGATACCTACGTAGCAGAACCAAAGTAACCAACATAGCTCAGAGATTCCCTAAACTGAAGTGGTAGTCGGCCGGGCACATAGCTCGTAGAACAGATGGCCGTTGGTGCATTAATGTTCTCCAGTGGCGACAGCACACCGAAAGACGCAGTAAAGGCAGTCCTTCCACTCGGTGGACCGATAACCTGGTAAAGGTTGCAGGAAGCCGCTGGATGCGGGCAGCACAGGATCGGTCGGTGTGGAAATCCTTGGGCGAGGCCTATGTCCAGCAGTGGACGTCTTTCGGCTGATGATGATAATGATGAAGAGTTTTACTTATCCGTTCCATTCCGGTGGCTGAGTGACTAGAAGTTCTTCTGCAGGGGCACAATCCGGTAGTTGACTGCTAGTCGTTTGAGTTCCTTTTTATCAAATGTCAAAAACGGCATTTTGTTCTAAAAATGTTTGTAATTTTGTACGATGACGTCATTGTTCAAAATAGTAGTTTGCATACTTATTAGGTAATTTTTATAAATTAAAAACTGAAAATGCAATGAAAATTAAAGTGATTAAGTTTTTTAATCATTTCAATTAAAGAGCTAGTTAGTTAATAATATTTCGTAATTTATTTTTCATGCAGTCAACTCCCGGATTCAATTCTTTATTGTATTGCATAAAGAACCATGAGCTGAGTTGCAGCAGTCAAGCTAAATGGCTGGGGCACCGTGACAATATCCAGCATCCAACCAGATCCTGAGCTACGTGGGTGTGGTTCCGAGGTCGTTAACTGAACCCTGTCAGTAGCACTGGATAAGGAGTGTAGGTGGCTTTTGCGGATGGGCAGGACAAAGCCACAAGTATGCGACGAAATGACGATGAACAGTACGGAAACATTTTCTTACAGCCCGTGGCATACGAAAGGATAAAATGCAACTCATTATTAAAATAACTCTCTACTTACTGTAATTATTATTTATTATTATATTTTTTTTGTATTCTGTGGTCCTGGATAAAAACTAAGTATAATACCGAAATACCGGTATTACGGGTTTAAAAACCGGTTTTACAAAATGCCAAAATTTCGTCGGTATTACTGGTTATTCGGTATTACAGGTTATTCGGTATTACCGGTTATTCGGTATTACCGAATACCGGTATCCATGCCCTACGTGTAGGGCATTAATTAATATTAAGTTAATTCAAGAAACGAAACCTATGACGTAGCGATTTCAATTCGAGACTTTTATAAAGCTACCAGTGAACGAATATACATACATACAGAAGTAGTTTTTTTTAATATATCCTAATATAAATTATTTTTAACTCACTTTCAACTTTCAATCTGAAAACGTTTGAAAACGTCTTGCCCCATAACGATAATATAAAGATACCGTAGAGGTTTTAGAAAATGGTATATCGAATCAATTTGTAAATATTAATTATAAATGATCAAGCATTTTAATCAAAACAATAAATTATACCCACATGGTACAGGTAATACTAGTTTGGGGCCAGATGACCGTGTGTGATTTGTCCCGGGTATTATTATTATACTTTAAATAAAAACTATAAGATAATCCCCTCTTGTGATGCGCAGGGAGCATAGGGATCAAATATTTTTATATAAATTACTGCATAACTTTATAGATTCACCTACCATGAAGTGTAGGTATGCTAGGCTTCATACAAGTATGTTAGATGCTCTTTGACGCAAGATTAGATTTACAACCTGTTTAAGGTATAAGAAAACCAGCTAGAAGTATTTGTTCTGGACCCTCTTCACTTCTACTCACAAAACGGGACAATTTTCCACAAGATTCCATAGAAAATTCACAAGAAATATTTTTTCTAATAAACCGATTGGCAATTTCAGCCTATCAAAATATTTTTGGCAAACTGTCTCCAATTTTCTCAAATAAATCTGGTTTCTTTTACCCTCAATTGGTAAGCCTTTGGCATCATCTCACCTGATAGTAAGTGATGATGATGCCGAAGATGGAAGCGGGCTTACCAAAATTCCCCTACGCAATGGGGAACTGGCATGGAACTGGCTATCTTATCTTCATGCCGGAACAGATCAATACTGTTAACATTGATGTTTGGCGGCAAGAATTAGATAAGATGGTGGTAGCTAGTCAGGCAGGCTCAGAAAACGCTCTACCACCAACCAAACCGAGTCCTACAAAGTTGGACCCCACCGGGAATCAAACCCGCGACCTCCTGATGTGACGCGAGCGGACAAGCCACAAGGCTACGGAGGCGGTTAAAAAAGGTATTTTATAAATAGAAGCCCAAATTTAAATATTTCAACAGATTTTGTAATACCATAATTTATGTAAATAAATACCTTTATGACTACGGAATCCTACATTACACCATTCACGTTTCGAGACGCACTTTGTTGGTTTTTGTTCAATAGATTATGCAAAATCTCAGACACATCTACCAGTAGGCAAATCTACGAGTTCCTTTGAGATTATTTTCGGCACAATAACGAGACGGCCTTTTATGGCACCTAGTGATATGAGAGACACCTACCAAAACTCAGCAGTTTATTACTGAGCAGCGGAAAGCGTACACGTTTTTGTTTAACATTTTATAACTGTTTAAAATTGTGATAATAACATTATACTGTAAGTATAAACAAAGAAAAAAGGTACATTTTGTTCCGTAAGAAAAATTGCTAAACAAACTCAAAGTATTATTTATTTAAGAAGATATTCGTGCTTAACATTTTTTTTAAATCGTATTTTTTTCGGTAATAACTTATACGACAAAAATTGTAAGTGGTAATTTTTTTTTATAATACGTTTCTATGGTGCCTTAGTCAATATACTAGAATTCTTCAACCTGTCCATCTCTCTGTCTGTTCGCCTGTCGATATGTCACAAACGCTTTACTCGCAGCTCATTTGGCATACGTATTTCGACGCCATGCAAATTAAATAATAAAATCTTGAAAAACTTGTTTTATAGGTCTATCACAAGTAGGATAGGTTTTATTCGCGTATCGCTTCGCTTATAGTAGTAATTTTTTCTTCGAGAACGTCCCTTATTTCTACCAAAAACTACCTATTTCAATCAATTTTAATATTTGTAAAACCTCTATTCTATCCAATATGTATTACATGAAATGAACTAGTAGACTTCCTAAGTACGATATATTGAATAATCGCAGTTGAATTTATTATTTATAAATCGTTAAATATACTTTAATGAGTTGTGAACAGAACTAAAGTAAGAACTAAAAGAGAAACCTGGAACTACTTAGGTATATTTTATTTTGCGCATGGTCTGACACGCAATTTGCTACCTTTATTAGCTTCATGCTACTATTCCATCGATTACTCCACCGATTTAAAAAGACGACATAGATAAACATTGACTATGGTCACAGAATACCCAATAGTACATACGGTGCACTATAATATATATAGAAAATATATAGAAAAGCATTTGTGAAAAAGGTGACATCCAGGATGCCCGCGGCGACGAGTCAGATCTCCTTGGAGGCGGAGTACGCGAAGCCCACCGGCATCAGGCGCCAGGACATCGCCAGGTTTCGCGAGTGGCTGAGCACGCAGCCGCACCTGCCCGAGGAACTCATCACAGGTGAGTTGGATCGTTACAACCCATATCGTCCCCAAAGCAGGGGTACGGGTCTCTTCCCATACCTCAGGAAGGTTAGGCCATATACTTCACACACCGGGGCCAAGTCCGGATTGGTGGAGGTTGTGGGCCTAGTGGCCAGCCACGTGTCAGAGGTTTTCGAGCCGTCTATAAGGCTTCAGACATGACTTAACGTCTGCCGGCTGCCGTCTGTCAGACATGGCGTAACTCGGTTTTCTTATGTCACATCATCATCATATTATCATTATCATATTATATTAAGCTTAACTACCACTGACTGACTGACTGACTGACTGATTGACATGGCTGATTGACATGGTTGTTTGCCCTGATGCCATGGTCGGCAAGGAAAACTTTTGATGCCAAGTAGTTTAGAATTATCAAAAAGTCCGAAAATAGACACTTTCATTCAATAATATGATAAAAATTACGATTTTAGTTTCTTCATACAAATTTTTCTTGTTTTTCGCGACATTAGATAGCAGCCCGCCTCGCCGTAGCCGTAGTGTACGACCTTATAGTTGGTGCGTTTTTTTTGCGACATCAACGCGGGCGAAGCCTCGTGCGGAAAACTAGTTATATTAATACAACAGTAAGCTACGACCTCTTTAATCCGAACAGCCAAAATTTACCCCCCCGTTCAGATCCGTGGAGCATTCGGATTATAGTATGTAGTGTAGGTATTTTGAAGGGCATTTCTGGCATTATAAAAAGGTGTTTATTATTGAAACTATGTTGTAATCATGCGTAACAACTAAATACAACTAAATGATAATTCTACAATAAATATATTTTTTAAAGAATTTCAGTATGATACTTTGACGACTAGTATTTAGCGACATTGAATACGCTTTATCCCAACGCGTAACAGTCAAATACAATTCGTGTTCCACATCAGATCTTTAACTGTAATGTAATGCACGCGTGGTACAGCGATTTACTGTCAAACGGCGGATAGGAGGTCGTTCGGATTATAGAGGGGTTCGGATTAAAGAGGTCTACATACAGTATTCATTATGTGACACTTCCTTAAGACGACCTCGCCCTCATAGAGGTAAGATCCTCCTAGAGGTGAGATCAGGTAACGGGAGATTAAAACAAGCCACTCACCATACACAATACACACATTAAGGCATGTATTGTACGTACCTAAGTTCAGTTTTAATGTAGTAGTAGTAAAAGGAACTATGAGAAAACTTGATAAGGTATGAAGGGATAGGTTCGTCTAGCGGAATACCACAATACGTATAGTCAGAGCCCTCATATTTTCCATCTTCCTATATGGTTCGGAGATCTAGACTATAAAAGCTCTTCAGGGCATACAGATATCCTTATCCATTACCACCGTACACAGTACCATTGATAGGCACTTTATCCTTTGGATGTCTCGTAGACCTGGAGCTGATCCTAACGTATCAGTGCTGCGGGCGCAGCTCCGAGGTGTCCAAGCAGGTGCTGGACCTGCACTTCACGTTGCGCACGCTCTTCACCAGCTTCTTCAAGGACCGCTATGTGGATGCCCGGGTGGACAGGATCTTGAGCTGCGTGTAAGTATTAGAAACCATTAAGTATTTGTATCAACACCAGTTACTATAAGTCCTTCCAATGTTTGGATGCGTAGTTTTACCTTTTAATTAAGTTTTAAAACGTAACAACTTTTTCAAAATTAGTCGATGCTTAATTAGTAAAGGTATATAAGCGCCTAATAACGTTTTTTTGACATGTGTAATTGTTTATTAAGAATAAATATTTTTTTTACAAATAACAAACAACAAACAAACAAGTTTCAAACATGTATGGGAAACGACTTTTTACCCGACACGGCGAAGCAAAAAGGAGGGTTATGATTTTAACCCGTATGTATGTAAATATACATATATGGACACTGGCCCACAGAGATATCTGAACCCCTACTAAAGCTATTCGCGATACATGGTGTATTACGGAGAGGTTTTAAATAGCACCTGCTGTCCCCTAGTAAACAAAACGTTGTAACTTTTAAATTAAGTAGGCTGGAATGTTGAAACAAAAACGTGAGGACTGGCAGTAGATGGCCGTACCACAGTAATAAAAAAATACACAAAACTAAGACTAATACAATCCTAAACTAGTATTAAGAGCTACAGTGTAAAAAAATACCGTATCTGGTACCACTGTTTAATCACTCATAGCAAATGTCGTTGTGTGTAGGTTAGAAACTTGGCGATATTATTATTTGAAAGCTAAACTAATTTCAAATAACATAAAGAATTAAAAAAATGGGTTTAATAATAATAATAATAAAGCCCTGCAAACATTACAGCTCCACGAAAAAATTTACATTAGCCTCCAGAAATCAGTAATAATAGATACCTGCTCAATAGTACGACGTTTTTTCAACCCTTCAAGCGAGTCACCGGACACTACTGAACAAGGATAGGGACGTCAATCATGTCACTTGGCATCAGCCCGTGCTTGGTTGTCAAAAATAACCGACTTTGAGTCGAGATAATAAGTTTGGAAAACTGATAATTATAATATATATATAATATAATAATTGTTGAATAGGTGTAATTTTTTTGAAATTAAATACAAAAATAAATAAAAAAATGCTTATATTTAATTGATGGTGTTTTTTGTGTAAATTTTTATTTGAGTGGCACGGCCACGTACTACAATCCTCACTATTTTGTTTTGACATTCTAGCCTACTTAATTTGAAAGTTACAACAACGTTTTGTTTACTCGGGGACAGCAGATGCTATTTAAAAAAAGAAACGTCCATAATTTTTTTCTTTTACTTTTTTATATTTTTTGGGCGATAAAATTGGACATTATTTCATCCTCTTTCATATGTGCTATTTATAAAGACTCACTCTGTATTATTTAGAGAGAGATTGATCTCTCTGTCTGTCTGATGTCTGTCCGGAACCAATTTAACAGATATCAGACAGACAGACAGATTTTTCCGTAGTCGGGTTTTAGTTTTTAAACTTATATTTTAAAACTGCGCACTAATCGAGATAGCTTCATTAAAACTGTTCCCTTATTTCTCCAAATGTTAATGTTTTCAGGTTGGTAACACCGCTAGAGAAACGGTCCAAAGAGGGTAACGCTGTTCTCTTCATCTCTTTTCTGCACTCCGACGCTAAAAACTTTATTTTGGCTGATGCATGCAGGTATATATAATTTGATGCTATATTATTATAATATTTCATTATCATCATGAAAGCTGCAACTGGTGGACACTGGACACTGGCCTCGCCATAAAGTTATAATAATGTAAAATTTTTGGCAATGCACTTGTGACTCCTCTGGTGTTGCAGGTGTCTATGGGTGACGGTAATCGCTTACCATCAGGTGATTCACCCGCTCGTTTGCCACCTATGTCATAAACAAAAAAAAACTTCTTGTGTGGTACACAACCGATTAACCGCCTTTTCCCAATGTACAGACGGTGGTTGCATGGTGTTAACTTAGCATCACCCACAGTTACGTGTAGGGCATTAGGATTTTATTGTAATAAAAATGAACGAGTACCTATTTTTAATAACTTTCTTTAAAAAAAAAAACTTGTTTTGTGTATTGTAGCTGCGAATAAATGTCTCTCTATCTGTCCACAATTCTACATATCAAAATCATTTATTTATTTACGTAGGTACATGAAGCACTATTATAAACGTCATATCGAGGGTTCACGGGCTATTTGTATTAAGCGACAAATTGTGGAGACACTTAAGAGGTTACTTTAAAAGTTAATTTCTTCCAAAATTCCTTATTAAAAATTACTTCTTAATAAGTTCCGCGTGGTAGGAACTTTGTACTAGGCAGAAAAAAAGACGATTTAAAAGTATGTGCAAAACATCTACTTAAATAAAAAATATTTTGATTTTGATTTATTTAAAATATTACGGATATCGAGAATCTATATATAATACTAAGAAGTTTATTTTAATTATTACTTTTCTAAAAACTAATTTTTTTAAATAACGTTTTAGGTGTCTCCACAATTTGTCGCTTAATTCAAATAGCCTGTGAACCCTCGATATCGTTTTGCTGGAGAAATATTCCAAATGTTAATATCATTCAAATATTTTATGTTTCTCAAATTTACATTCTGGTAGGTTACATACGTCAAAGTTAAATATTTTACTGTAATAAGGAAAGAAAATTACTGTTTGAATTTATAATATTTTTTAATATGTGACATAGACGTAATAGAAAAAGATAGAAGTGTCTTATATTTTTAATGTGACATAGAGTTATGAAGCGATAGTAGTGGCATGTTTTGTAATATTTTATTATTATTATTATTTTTTACCCTCAATTGGTAAGCCCTTGGCATCATCTCACCTGGTGGTAAGTGATGATGATGCCGAAGATGGAAGCGGGCTTACCAAGATTCCCCAACGCAATGGGGAACTGGCTATCTTATCTTCATGCCGGAACACATCAATGTTTGTTAACATTAATGTTTTAGCGGCAAGACTTAGATAAGATGGTGGTAGCTAGCCAGGCGGGCTCAGAAAGTGCCCTACCACCAACCAAACCGAGTCCACAAACTTGAACCCCGCCGGGAATCGAACCCGCGACCTCCTGATGTGAAGCGAGTGGCAAGCCACTACGCTACGGATTAGTATGTAATTTGGTTATATTTTGAGCGATTTCATAGTATACTGGAAAATAGATATGTAATAGGTTAGAGCTAGTGGAGCGCTTTCTCTATCACACAATCGCTTACAAAAGGCAAGGATGGAAGAGTGCGTCACAGAAGAAAGGAGGCGGGCGTCAACTTTTGCTAAGAAACCAAAGACGCGTTCACATACCCAGCGCTTCTTTTAAATTCTGACTGAACCTTAATTTTGAAATTATAATAGAAATGTTTTTGTTTTTTATTACTAAAAATGCCAATACCTATTTGATATTCGTACTTATAATTATACATTTAAAGAAAAAATAAAGTAGATATTTTGAATAAATAATAATTTTTATTTAGTTAAAATTATTAAACTTTGCTCAGAAAATAAAATAAAATAAGTAACAAATTATAATATTAAAATAAAAAATATATTTTCGCTATCCCACAATGTGTCGCTGCTATTACTGTCGCTTCCTACATTTATTATAAATTTTTTGTCCTGACATTTATATTCCTATCCATTTCATTCATTTTAGGATGAATATTTTTTAACATTTCCTTCTGTCAGTACAGTTTTATTTTTGGCCTTTGCCATTTCATCAATTGGAGCGTTGCGGTGGAGACGTCTGTACAGCACGAGTCGCACGAACAGACTAAAAAGTTGCGTACTGTGAATACAGCCCTAACGTCGTTACTCCGGCCAATGACAGAAAAGTATAATTTGTCGGTACTAGCTCGTTTCCCTGAATAGACTATAGTTTTGTTATAAAAGCGTAAACACTGCCCCACAAATGATTTATTAACGTTACTAAGCCTCGAGAAAGCAATGTCAAGATTTCTTTTTACTTCTCAAATTACGTTATGCCTATCTGTCAGAATCTCTTATTAAATCTTTCTCGCCTCAGTTCTATGAATTTGTCAGGTATTATATTAGCAATCATGAGATATAATATAGGTATAGACATCTGTATTTCCCGTTATCTTATCATTTCCAGGGCTATTCTGATGATCCTAGACCTATGGCAGTACGTGGAGGGCACGTGGCCTGGCTTCCTGTTAATAGCCGACTTGGAGAAGATGTCCTTAGGTCACTTCACCAAGCTCGACTTGGTCATTTTACAGCAGTTCTTCCACTTTATTCAGGTAGCTACTTATATGGGAATCTAATCTTACCTATTTAATAGACTAAAATATTACAACTGCTACAGCACGGAGATCTTTCCAAATCTTCGGAAAGTTAGGCAATGTTCCATTCACGGACGCCAATTCCAAATTGGTGGAAGCTTCGCAAGGCTAGTGGCTAACCCCATCAGTTTTCAAATCAGTAACATACTTTCTACCCAGTGACATCAAAAGAATCCAAAAGCTTACTAACGCTATATTAAATCGAGAAATCACTTATGAAAGCCTAAATAAAACCTAATAAAGTTGTGATAATATTAAGTCAAGTTAATGTTCTAGGAAGCGATGCTGGTCAATCTAAAAGGTATCCACATACTCAACGCGCCCTCGTTCATGGACAAAATTATGACGATGATCAGGCCGTTTCTGAAGAAGGAGCTGTTAGGAAACCTGCACGTCCACCAGGCAGGCTCTCTGGAGGTGTCGAAGGCGTATCCGCTTGAAGGGCTGCCGAAGGGTGTACTTGAAGGGTGTTACAAGAGTGTGGACGAACTGAAAGGTCAGTTGCTTTAGTATGATAGGTCATATCTATAAGGTGCTTCCAAAATATATGCCACCGCTGCAATGGGAGTAAGAGTCATGCATATAGATTACAATAGTAAAAAAAATTCGTGCCCCGGAGTCGTTAAATTGATTTGGGAGACTAAACAATTTTTTTTTACTTTGATTCAATTTCGCACAACACGGTCCGTCAAGTACGTACGCTCCGTCATGAAGTCATGAATGAACTCGATGTCATTTCACTGAATGAAAGCAACGCACGCTCGTAGGTATCTCTTTTTACAGGTTAATTTAGTGAACAGCTGATTGTCTTTAAATTAAATGTAGAGCAGAATAAACAAACTTACCAGTTATTAAAACGGCTTATTCACGTAACAAGGTGATAAACTTACCATCGCACTTTGACAGGCTTTGGACTGTTAAATTACGTAGATACTTGTAATGTATCTGTAAAAAGTTTAGGTAGGTAAGGCATCTACTCAAGAGTAGATGCGTAAAATTAAAAAGAACGTGTATTACAGTAAGTAACTTGGCGTGTTTCTAAGTTCATCACCTTATTTACAAGGATTTGCACAACACAACACTGGTGGCTGGTTGACTCACACCAAACCTCTGTTCATACGGGTTTACGGCAAACGCAGGGATGTTATTTGCACTCGCGGTAGTAGTGTCAATCACCTTATTTACAAGCTATTTCACAACACAAACAAAGTTTTACATCAGTTTTACAACACAGTAAAGTTCTCGAGTGGTGACTGCGCACTGGAATACGCAGTGTGGGCAGGCCCCCGACTCGGTGGACCGACGAAGACCTGGTGAAGGTTGCGGGAAGCCGCTGGATGCGAGCCGCACAGAACCGGTCGGTGTGGAAATCCTTGGGGGAGGCCTTAGTCCAGCAGTGGACGTTTTTCGGTTAATGATGATGAATTGATGACACAACACAACACTGGTGGCTGACTCTTACACCAAAACTTTGCTCATACAGGTTTACGGCATGCGCAGGGATGTTATTGCACTCGCGATCAGAGGGTATCGCGGTAGCAGAGTATCATTTCAAGATACTCTTGATTCGTATGTACGTCTGGGTGACATTGTTATCTCACTCGCGGATGGGGGCGCAGGCGGTGCAAAACGTTCGCGTCACGCCTGCGCGTCACCGCTGCGCATAGCGAACTGACCTGACCTCTGACCTGTACGAAGGGCGCGCGGGCGCCAACCGCCCCCGCCCGCCGCGCCGGGTCGCGCCCCGCTCCCGAGTGAGTATGCGAAAGGGTGCGGACAGATCAAAGCCTTTTGTAGCACGACACAAGTGCCGAATTTGTTTGATGTCTAGCCGCAACGTCGGAGCGTTTAAGCATGTTTTCGCGCGCCTGGTTTCATTCAACACAATACGGGATGGCTTAATAAAGTAAAGCAATTTATTTTTATGATTGTTATTTTTTTGTATGGAAAAAAAAAGAACAGTTTCCGCACATGAATGTCTCATTTTCGTGATCACTATACGTGATACTTTCTCCCATTTCAGCCGTGGCATATATTTTAGAAGCACCCTATATTTGAGAATTGAAAACTGTTTGTTTGTAAAACGGAGAGTCTTCCAGTTACCATTTCATTTTCCAGAAGAAATATCGAAGAAATTGCACGATAACGCCGAGTTCTTCGCTGAAGAGAATAAGAAGCGAGTGGTGGAGGCAAAGAGGCCGGGCAAGCCGAAGACCATCAGCGACATCTTCAGCGGCGTCGAGGGCTCCTTCAAGAAGCTCGACATCGACTAGGAGTCTCATCATGATTAACAACCATATCATCCTTACTGCTGGGGCATGGGTCTGCTTCCATCATAACTATCAACAGCCTTCAATAGTCCTCTTATCTGTAACGCAAAGACTCCACAATACGCGTCACTCAGACCTTCGGCTCGAGTCTACGGCTGATCTAATTCAATTCAATTTATTTATTAAGACCAACTTTGGATCAATCACAATATTATATTATTAATAAATATATCTGAGTCAGCAACCTTCCGCAGGTCATCCCTCCACGCAACCCAAACAGGGTATATAGGAGCTAGTTATGTTTACGGTTCGCACTCTAGAAAGCTAGAACTCATTTTGTACAGTGATTATACAGGGTTACTGGTAATTCGATGCGAATATTTTAAGGGCTTATAGAGGAGGTCATTAGCAATCAATTTAACACTCACACTCACACACACACTCACATTCATACACACACTCACACACACACTCACCCACACACTCACACACACACACACACAAACACACACACACACACACACACACTCACACTCACACACTCACTCACATACTCACTCACACACTCACGCACACTCACGCACGCACACGCACACACTTCATATTACCACATTTATACACACTAAAGCATAATCTTATTATAGTTTTAATATTATTATTTTTAGTGTGTATTTTTTTTATTGTATACCTACTTAAGATTT
Source organism: Coleophora deauratella (assembly GCA_958295455.1). NCBI lineage: Eukaryota > Metazoa > Arthropoda > Insecta > Lepidoptera > Coleophoridae > Coleophora > Coleophora deauratella. The sequence goes on along the minus strand of OY282409.1, from coordinate 698,375 downwards.
CTGTGCTTACCAATTATTAATTTAATTACCGTAGCCTAAGTAATGGAGGAGTGAGATCTCCTAACACAGGTATTTGTAATACGTTAAGGGAGAGCTCAGCCTTAAAGAATAATGGCAAACTGCCATATATTAATTTACCTGGATTAAGTTTGGAGTGCCAGTTGTGCAAATTTAAGAAAATATTCCTATATTACTAGATCGTGCCCGTATAATAGTTATATCCCTAGTAAGATAGTTATGAACCGCTTTCATATAACTAAATCCCGGTATATAGCTATATCCCTGGGATATAACTATATTACGGCTTTTACTATCTTACTGCGACATATCTGGGAGCGCGGTAGCGCTCCCGGGCCAAGCTAGTAGCGTTATATATGTTACGATACGATTTTAGCTTGCTATCTCATTTCACCCACCGGAACACATATACTATTTTAAGGGGGAAATAAATATTTTGCATTTTTTTTATCCTACAAAGCAGCAAAAAGGTTGACAGCCTTCCTGGTAGAAAGTCATTAAAGCCTCCTACGGACATTTGCAACACTAAGGGTGCTATCAATGCTTTGTCGATTCTCAAAAATCATTTCAATTAGGGCATGCAATACCGGTAATATTACCGATAATAATCATTTATTCTGAAAAAAACTGCTTTTTCAGAATAAATGATTTTTTATTTTTTTAAATAAATTAAAAGTAAAACGGGGCTCCTTTAATAGAAACGTGTCTTTTTGGCGTTTTTTGCTCGATATTAATAATGGCAATAGTACGGCTCGTTAGCTCGAAATCCGGTCCAAATTGGCAGAAATCATAAAATTTCGCACGTACAATAAAAATAGAAGGGAGGACAAGTCTTGTAGTGATTTTTAACCCCGCCCCCGTCCCCCCTATCTTTTGTGCCCCAACTAGCAGTTTTTCAATGTTTTTATGAAAACTTACGCATCTTAACTGATGCGTGTTATGGCACGCTGCCACGCATTGAATTATATTTTTTTTCACTCAGTATTTACTATGCTACCCAAATGAGAATTATATTCCTATAATTCTAGTCAGTGTGGCTTTTAAAATATATATTTTTCAGGTTAATATCTTTGAAATTTAAAAAAATATTAAAAATTAAACCATTCTTTGACAAAGGTTGTCCACGTTTTTCCAATTAGTCATCCTAGAGTTATTAGAAAATGATATCGCACTTGCCCTAGTACATATAGTTACGGAGATATAAGCCCTAAAGAGGAGCGTGTCAAAATCAAACTTTCTCCGCCTCCCCTCGCCATCCCCGTGACGCCCCCCGATGCTTCCCTGGTTTAATCCACTCAAGACTACCTAAGAAACAACTATGAAAATGTAAAGTTTGAGCCCTTGATCCAAAATCAAACTAAATCCCCAACTAAAAATGTGTTTTCGTAAAAAAAAAACAATACGTGAGCATAATTTCAAAACTATAAGACCTATCAACATACTACTTAGATAATTATGGTAGAGAATTTAATGGAGAATATTTTGTTCATTGCCAGTTTTTTTGTACGTTTAACCGTTTTCACAAAAACACTGAAATTCTGCCATTCGGGACAGAATGGGGGGGGGCGGTAAAAATCACTATACGACTTGTCCCCTTTCTATTTCTATTGTACGCTAAGCTACATGTATACCAAATTTCATGATTTCTGCCAATTTGGACCGGATTTGACCTTTTTTGGATCTAACGAGCCGTACTACAACAGGTAGACCCTTAAAATGCTCACAAAGTCTGTATTGCTTTCGTCGCAAAGAAAAATAATAAAATAAAACTATATATAAATTATATACAGGGTGATTGGTAATTCGACGTGATCCTTTAAAGGGTTTATACTAGAGGTCATTTGCAACAAATTAAGTCCAGTTAACCAGTGGTATATATGTTGTGGGTACTTTTATGTGGTACTACTTACTTGTCATAAATAAATCAGTCAGTCTCGTATAACGTGGTTTTACTGTCTGAGCTAAGTCCCAAAAATATCGTGTATAGACTATTGGCGACGAGTTATTCTGAATAAATTTTGTGTTTATTTCATGAAAATAGTGCATTTCACAATGTCCGATACAAAAACAATGGATATCAGTGGTTTGAAAGAGTTTTAAGTTGCGCGTGGTCGACCTACATGAGCCGGCTGAAGGCATGGTTTACTCAGCGACCGCGGAAGGGGGGGGGGGGGCAGAGGGGGTCAAATTCACCCCCTAAAATGAACCAGAGGGGGCCGCACCCCCTCCAAAAAAAGCGCTTCTTCTTCGAGACTAGATGCTTGCATGTGTGAGTAAGGGAGGAAAGAAAGATAGAATCTCCTTCGACTGAAGTTCTCTCGCTCCCCGTCAAGTCGGCGTGTCGACTCGGCAAGATTGCCCTCCCCCGTGATGGAGTACTATTTTTGCGCCACTTTGTTTCAAAAGAGTTTGCCCCCCCCCCCCGTGCTGGACTACTTCCGCGGTCCCTGGTTTTGTGAATTCCGTAAAAGTTTGTGGTCAATCTAAGTATTTAGTGGCTGTTGTTGTTGTTGGAACGGAAACCTTTCTTTTTTTTTTTTTTTTTGTATGACAGAGGTGGCAAACGAGCAGATGGATCACCTGATGGTAAGCGATTACCGCCGCCCATAGACACCCGCAACACCAGAGGAGTCACAAGTGCGTTGCCGGCCTTTGATTTGGGAGTACGCTCTTTTCTTGAAGGTTTGAATGTCGTATCGGTCCGGAAATACCGCAGGCGACAATTCATTCCACAGTTTGGTTGTGCGAGGCAGAAAGTTTCTAGTGAAACGCACAGTTGTGGACTGCCAACCATCTATGTGATGGGGATGAATATGTTGTCGCGTAGAACAGTGGCGGAAAGAGGCGGCAGGGATCAATCCGAACAATTCCTCGGAACACTCCCCATTGTACATGCGATAGAGAATGCAGAGCGAGGCTACATCTCTACGCAGCGCCAGGGAGTCAAGCCGATCTGAAATATCCTGGCAGTCGACGATTCGAGTTGCTCTCCGTTGAATGCGGTCCAGAGGGAGAAGCTGGTACTGGGGTGCCCCTGCCAAGAGATGAGAACAGTATTCCATATGAGGCCGAACCTGCGCCTTATAAAGTTGCAGGCGATGCGCCGCAATGAAATACCGTCTCGATCTATTGAGCACACCAAGCTTCTTCGAGGCTAATTTTGCCTTACTCTCTAAGGAACTGAACTTACGGAACTGGACTTCACTCGATATGTCGACACCAAGAATTCCGATACTAGCTGAGGTATTTAGGGGAGTGTCCTCAAAACGAGGTGATGTGACAAATGGCATTTTCTTGGCAGTGAACGCGCAAACTTGTGTCTTAGTGGGGTTAAATTGGACCAAATTAAGTCGACTCCATTCTGAGACTTTCTTTAAAGAGGCCTCAATTTCCGACACAAGTTTGTTTCGGCTCTCGATGACGTTTCCCGAGAAATGTTGGCACGGCCGGTATAGAAGGCATCACCTGTGCTGTCATCCGCATAACAATGAGTGCTGCTGATTTGCAGCATATTATTGATATGCACAAGGAACAGTGTAGGCGAAAGCACACAGCCTTGAGGGACACCAGCATTCACAGACATAGAATCTGAGCATGCACCGTCGACTACGACCTTTATGCTTCTGTCTGCAAGAAAACCGCGTAATTCCTCGGGAAGCCCATAAGAAGGAAGCTTCGCAAGAAGTGTTTTGTGTCAGACCCGATCGAAGGCCTTCGCTATGTCCAAACTAACGGCCAAAGCTTCCCCCTTAGTCTCGATCGCCTGTGCCCAACGATGTGTCAGGTAGACAAGAAGATCACCAGCGGACCGGCCCTTACGGAAACCGTACTGTCGGTCACTAAGCAGCTGGCGGTGCTCTAGATACCGAAGGAGCTGGCTGTTGATAATGGACTCCATTATCTTTGAGAATAAGGAGGTTATGGCTATCGGCCGGTAGTTGGACGGATTCGAGCGGTCACCTTTTTTAGGGATCGGGTGCACCAAAGCTGTCTTTCATGACTTCGGGACTACGCCAGTGGAGTATGAGAGCCGAAAAAAGGCGCGTTAAAACTGGAGCCAACTCTGGAGCACATACCTTCAACACGATAGGAGGGATTCCGTCGTGCCCACTCGACTTATGAATGTCGAGGGAAAAAAGTGCTTTACGCACTGAGCGTTGGTGGAACCGGATATCTGGCATACAGCTCGTGCACCGCGGTATGGTCAGCGGCTCGTTTCCCCCGTCATCCAACGTTGAGTTGGACGCAAAGAGTTTGCCTAGAAGATCGGCTTTCTCCTTTGCGTCGTGGGCCAATGAATCATTTCCCATGTGCAGTGGTGGAAATGATGGCGTGCAGAAATTCCCCTGGACAGCTTTGGCCAGAGACCAGAACGCACGAGTTCCCGAAGGAAGACGCTCTAGTCTCTCGCCAATTCTGCCTATGTGCGCTGATTTGCCCTGGCAATGTCTCTTTTGAAGGACCTGGAGGCAAAGTTAAACTCCTTTTTTAATTCGCTGGTCTTTTCATCCCGTACCTTCGCCGCATTTGCCCAGGCGCTTTCGGCGAGAAGCCTTTTTGCAGGACCGACCAAACCAAGGCTTGGATTTGCCGCCAATGGGGACCACCGAGAATGGGATAAAAAGCTCCATACCCTGCAGCACCATATCAGCGACAGAATCGGCAGCGAAGTTGGGATCATCCGGCGTGAAGCAAACCTGCCCCCAAGGGTAGGACGCAAAGAAAGACCGCATCCCATCCCAATCTGCTGACTTGTAATGCCACACACGACGGTGACAGGCGACTCGCGGTCGCGGCGGGCACGTGAGTGGCACCGTACTCCGGATAAGGCAGTGATACGAAGAGCCGAGTGAGGCGTCAACGGATACTTAATAGCCGTCCGGATGAGAAGTCAGCAGAAGGTCCAACAGTGAAGGTTCATGGTTCTCCACATCTGGGACTCGCGTGGGCGTAGTAACCAGTTGTGTCAAACCATATGCCAGGGCGAAGTCGTGAACAGATCTCCCCGCATGATTGGTCTTGCTAGAACCGAGCCATTCGGCGTGGTGGGCGTTAAAATCGCCGAGTACCACGATCTCAGCGGATGGGATCTGCTGCTGCACAGTACAGCTTGGACCTCATCAATGATCTCCAAGGACCAGATAAGCCCGAAGAAGTCAAGATTGACGTCATCGACAAATTGATCGAGGAACACCTGTCACCGAAACCAGAGACAATTCTGCCGAAACGATCAATTATAGCCGAAAGAATGATTTTTAGATCCTGTAAACAAGTGTAAGCTAGTATTTAGTGCAACTTAAAAATTTAACTAATACGACATGAGTAAAAGAGAGGGCGGCACCGTGCAGGATATGTATGAAAAAAATCTGTTACTTGTTTGGTTTATTGGATTTTTTTTCGATGCCTTGCAAAAGTTGATAACATTAATACCTTTTTAGAAAGCTAATGAAACAAGGAACTTATGTTATTAATTTGTACGCCAAGTTCACCACATTTTTTTCTAGTAATACTCAATTACTTATGGATTTTTTAAAAAAAATCATATTTTTATGCGACTTAAGACCGTTTATTTTTGAGACTTTGTGAGTTTTGGGCAAGGTTTTTTTTTTCAAAGTGAGCGCTCATTTCTCAGCTTTAAAAAAAGTATCAATTTAATGTTAACAGTGTAATGGTTTTATTCATAATTAATTGTTTTTTTGGTAACAAGGTAGAAAATTTCTAAAAAATCTAAAACCCTAATATCTCAGTAACCATACATTTTTGACCCCTGGCTAACTGGACTTAATTTGTTGCAAATGACCTCTAGTACAACCCCTTTGAAGGATCACATCGAATTACCAATCACCCTGTATATAAAAAATAAACATGGTCCCCATACAAGAGATGTGTTTTTGGAGTTTGTGGTACGAAACCCTTCATGTGCAAGTCCGACTCGCACTTGGGCGTTTTTTATGAGTATATTAAGAAAATAATTTTTAAAATGATCTGAATATTTTCAAAAATGTCGCTTAATACAAATAGCTTTTCATCAGTCGATGTTTTCATTTCAATTTTTTAATTTGTATAGATGCAGTTTTGCAATAATGCCATGCTAAGTAGAAGTTTATTGGGGAAGGCATATGTTTTACAGTGTACCTCTTCTTATTAATACAATGATGATATACAATGCATACACAAAAACGCCTGTTCACTCTCGTAAATGCATAGGTATGAAGCGATGTAATGGAGATTGACAGCGTAAGTACAGGGACGATTACAGGCAATTATTTAATAGTACCTAAGTTGGTTACACGTTACTAAGGTGCATTTTATGACGATAAAAAGGTGCAAATGGTAGATGGGTGGTAGTTATGAAAGTTAACGATCGGACCACCATAAGATGATTTAGTACCTATCATGTGATAAAGTAAATATTGCGGTTTAATTAGATTCTTTCATAACTTTAATTTGTAAGTAAAAAAAAATTGATGCGATATTGCAATTAGGTCGTTTTAAATGTAATTCACGAACATTGTAGATACAAAGACACAAAATGTATTCAACAGACTTACATCATCTACCTATACGGTAAAAAAAACAACTTAACGGCTGGAAAATGAGTAAATATTATGATTTTCTGATGACCTCATAATCATTTTTTTTAGATTCAGATTCAGATTTGTTTCATAATTGTTCAATTACATTTACATGATACCTAGTAGGTACTTCATTTGTTTGACTAGCGATACATGCTAGTTTTAATTTACATGATACCTAGTAGGTACTTCATCTGTTTGACTAGCGATACATCCTAGTTTTAATTTACATGATACGTAGTAGGTACTTCATCTGTTTGACTAGCGATACATCCTAGTTTTAATTTACATGATACCTAGTAGGTACTTCATCTGTTTGACTAGCGATACATCCTAGTTTTAATTTACATGATACGTAGTAGGTACTTCATCTGTTTGACTAGCGATACATCCTAGTTTTAATTTACATGATACCTAGTAGGTACTTCATCTGTTTGACTAGCGATACATCCTAGTTTTAATTTACATGATACGTAGTAGGTACTTCATCTGTTTGACTAGCGATACATCCTAGTTTTAATTTACATGATACCTAGTAGGTACTTCATCTGTTTGACTAGCGATACATCCTAGTTTTAATTTACATGATACCTAGTAGGTACTTCATCTGTTTGACTAGCGATACATGCTAGTTTTAATTTACATGATACCTAGTAGGTACTTCATCTGTTTGACTAGCGATACATCCTAGTTTTAATTTACATGATACGTAGTAGGTACTTCATCTGTTTGACTAGCGATACATGCTAGTTTTCCGCCGGATGTGATGAAGCCGTTCCCTAGCTTTCCCAAAGGAACAAATAACTTTCTATACTAACAACTGATACTTTATTACTGTCCAATATATTTTAAAAAGGTGCTCAATTTCTTAAGAGTCATCTAGCGTTTGCACTCTTTCGGAATAAAACATCACCTGTAGAGACCATAGATTTAATAACAGGCCGTCATGCTGAGATTTGCGAAGCCATAGATATACTTACCTGTAGACCAGGCCTATGTTTCACTTTTTAAATAGTCCCATTAAACATTGTTAATATTGTATTATAGACTATGATTACAATGTCTTAACTATTGTGCAATTGGTAATCCTTTGGCATTAGCTCACCTGATCGTAGTGGTGCTAAGCAACGCAATAGGGAACTGGCTATCTTCATGTTATCAACATTAGAACACATTGATGTTTGGCGGCAAGACTTTAATAAGGTAGATGATAGGACGCCGATTACCAGTCTTTACGTAGCAACATTTACGTCATTGTTAGTAGGCAAATACACATTCAATTGTTGTTAGCATTATTAGGAGATAAAACACTCAGCAAAAAACGCAATCGTTTAGTGTTCCGCGGAAGGCACGCACGTGTTGAAAATAGTTTTTGTAAATAAAATTAGTTACTTAGTTACACATAATAGTGCTAATAAAATATGAATTACGCTATAAAGTGGTGCAAAGTGGTCAAGTGTGGTTAAGTAATCGATTACGATGTTTAGGTGATTAAATTTACGGGACGTTTTAAAATATCAGCAAAAATAATTATCTGCGGCCTCTACATTGTAACTGAACTAAAAACACATATTCATATCTAAAATTAAAAAAAAATAATAAATATATATATATATATAAAGTAATATATATATAAAGTAATTGCCCTCAAAATAAAGGTTTTTTTAAATTCATTACCATTCGTTCAAAGTCAAAGTCAAAATTTTTTTTATTTAAGTAGATGCTGTACGCATACTTTTAAATCGTCTTTTTTTCTACCTAGTACAAAGTTCCTACCACGCGGAAGTCGCGGAACTTGTACACTCAACGTTTCGGGAAGTGTTAGCGGAGCGAGAAGAAACGTTAACTAAGTACTAGCTACAGCGCGTAAAAACTTAAATTACATAGGTACCAACCATTCTCAAAATTCAGAGAGCCCAAAATAATGACTCCCCAAAATAATATTAAGGAAATTCAAATAAAAAAAAGATTCCGACGAATTGAGAACCTCCTCCTTTTTTTGAAGTCGGTTAAAAATACCACGAATTAGTGTCCGTAATCGGACACGGAAATCTTTCCAAAGGTCTGGTACATCTATTTGTATGTAAGTCACGATCGTTTTACTCGCAAACTATTAAATGCATTAAGCTATTTTTAACCGACTTCAAAAAAAGGAGGAGGTTCTCAATTCGTCGGAATCTTTTTTTTTACGTATGTTCACCGATTACTCGAAGACGCCTGAACCGATTTGGAAAATTGTTTTTTTGTTTAAAAGAGTATACTTCACAGGTGGTCCCATATAAATTTTATCGAAATCGATTCAGCGGTTTTTGAGAAAATCAACAAAAACATAGCAAAATTGGAGTTGTTGCGATTGAAGTCGGTTGTTTTAAACGTATTCAGCGTGGTCAATTATACTAAAGCTAGTATAAATACATATTTACAAAAGTATGTAAAAATCAGTAGTATATTTTTCATCAGTGTGTACAAGTGCTAGAAATTTGTGAAAAAACGAATGTTGTAGGTAATTAACTAATTACTAACACAACCTTGAGATTCAGCACACACTTGACCACTTTTTAAAATTCAATGATATCAAAAGAAAATCTAAGCTTTAACCTGTCTAGTCTAATAAAATCGGTAACGTAAGGCAAGACATCTTGCAAGCACCAGGCACATAACAAAAGCAATTGTGAAAAAGGTGACATTCAGGATGCCCGGGGCGGCGAGTCAGGTCTCCTTGGAGGCGGAGTACGCGAAGCCCACCGGCATCAGGCGCCAGGATATAGCCAGGTTTCGCGAGTGGCTGAGCACGCAGCCGCACTTGCCCGGGGAACTCATCACAGGTGAGGGGGTGACTTGGATGATATCTAATGTTTTATATATGAAGTCTAACTAAATTAGCTCTCTTCTCTTATCGTGTGGCACAATTTAACCGTCGTTTGCCTGGTGTTGCACTTAGCATCACCCGCGGTCATGTGTAGGGCATTTAGATTTTCACCTACGGACGTGTGTAACGCGACCATCATACACAACCAGAAATCAGATGTGCAGGTTTCCTCAAGATGTTTTCCTTTACCGCTGAAGCAGTCGGTATTAAAATGCACGAAGTTTCGAAAAACTCATTAGTGCACTGGCCAGGATTTGAACCCGAGTCCTCTAGTTAGGAGGAAATTAGCTGAAACTACATATTTAAACTGGGATTTTTAATGTAGGCTCGATCCCCACCCAGGGCAAACATTTATGTGATGAGCAGATTTGTTTGATCTGTGTCTGATAAAAAGGTATATGTGTATGTATATCAGTCTCTGGTTCCCATGGTACAGGGAATCCTAGTTTGGGGCCAGATGACCGTGTGTCATTTGTCCCGGATATTACATATTATTTTTCACTCAAAATATGGTTACTATTTATGTATTACGTAATTACAATTAACTAAAATTATGAGCTGGACGATCTTATCAAATAATTGTAGGACCCGTTAACTGGCTTCTACTCGACACACTGAACAATTTGATCAGCTCAATTAAAAAAAAAACGAAACATTTTGGTCGTTTTTGGAAAGATATCAGGAAGTATGGTGTTAAGCCTGGCTTCCCGGCGAGTGTGGAAGGGGAGACCGAGCCGGCGCTCATAGCAAATATGTTTATGGACCACTTTAGGGTACACTCTTATTCAAAATTTTTTGCGAAAATCCTAGAACAAATGTTAGTCAGTATGATACGAGCACAGTCCCTAATAAATAGGCACTACACATTATTTTACACGCTGTTTATACATTTTTGGCAGCGCAGTGACAGTATGAGTATCATTTTAAGGTAACTATTGACACAAAATACATAGATACAGAAGGTCCGCTCAATACGCTCACTAAAATCCTAAGCATATACATGCTTATAGACGTATACGGTCGTTGTAGGCAAGGTCACGATACTGTGCGATCGTGACCTTGCCTCGAACGACCGTATATTTCTATAAGCATGTATATGCCTACGATTTTAGTGGTTTGTATTGAGCGGACCTTCTGTGTCTATTTTGTGCTATTGATATACCTAATTAACTATATTGGTAACTATAGGTAGATGATGTAATTATTGACATTGGCATTGTTGCAATAGTACATAGTACCCAATTACCGACATAGTGTTTATCTAATCTAACGTATATACCTCTGTGAGATAAGTATACAATTATACGCTTGTCACAGAGTCAGGGTTTTCTTTTTCCGTGTTATTCAGTTTAGCTAAACGACTGTTGTTATACTCTTTTGTTATGTCTATGTATTACCGTGTGAGAGCCATGCTTCGGCACGAATGGGCCGGCTCGACCGGAGTGATACCACGGCCTCACAGAAAACCGGCATGAAGCAACGCTTGCGTTGTGTTTCGCCTTTCGCCGAGTGAGTGAGGGTACCGGAGGCCCAACCTCCTCCCCCCCACCATTTCCCCATCCCCTTTCCCATTTCAAAGGTCGGCAACGCACTCGTGACTCCTCTGGTGTTGCGGGTGTTTATGGCGGCGGTTATCGCTTACCATCAGGTGATCCGTCTGCTCGTTTGCCACCTATCACATAAAAAAGAAAGTTTGTCCACGCAGCAGGCAGTGACCGGCCCATTTTACGTACGTTTGACATAAGTACATAGGTAAAGTTAAATATAAGTATTCGATTATTTTGTTTAACTGCGCCTTGTACCTACACATATTATGTAAATGAACAACATTCCCCAAGGAACTCATACTAAGCAAAAAAAGTTTACCTCACATCCATCGTTTTGGACACGCTGGGCAATACTGGGTTAACGATCTTGATCACTTTGTAATAAATTATACTTTTTTGCTCCAATTCGGACTTTGCTCACGATCTCACGATTGTGGACTATGGCCGATCCTTCCCGGGTTATGGGAAGAGACCAATGTCCTAGCAGTGGGGAAGATATGGATTGTTAACCTATCTATTTGTACCTTGGGGACAGTAATTCAGTTAGCCAGTTCAGGATAGATCAAGAGGGTAGTGTAAGTATGTATGTCTCGTAGACCTGGAGCTGATCCTGACGTACCACTGTTGCGGGCGCAGCTCCGAGGTGTCCAAGCAGGTGCTGGACCTGCACTTCACGCTGCGCACGCTCTTCACCAGCTTCTTCAAGGACCGCTATGTGGATGACCGCGTGGAGAGGATCTTGAGCTGCATGTGAGTATAGGCATCTTTACGAGTCGGGAAAGAGTCATGGTCGCTCTCAAAAATAGTAGGTACAAAATTACCGTAAATAGAAGCGGCATAGCTCTTTAAAAAATTTTGGTTATCCTACTGTTGGAATCAACTGAGAAATCGGGATAAAAGTTGTCCTATGTCCTTCCCCATGTCCACAGACTAAGTGCATGCCAAATTTCGTAAAGATTGGTTAAGGCGTCAAGTTTTAAGAGGGAACAAACCGAACAAACTAACAAACATTTTCATATTTATCTCACTATCTCATCTCATCTCACTTATTATAAATGCGAAAGTATGGATTTTTGTTTGTTTGTCAGTTTTTTTGTTCCGCTTTCACGCCGAAACTACTGAACGGATTTGGATGAAATTTGGTAGGTAGATAGGTGAAGCACTCGGCTAACACATAGGATACTTTGTATCCTGGAAAACTTAAGGGTTCCCGTAGGAATGCTTAAAAACTCAAAATTTCCACTTCGTCACTAGATGGCGCTATCTTAACATTTTCTTTCAATACACGCGCGTCCGCGTCCGCGTCCACGCGGACGAAGTCGCAGGCGGAAGCTAGTAGAGTATAAGATAGGATTTGTCTGTACGTTTCAGGTTAATAACACCTCTAAAAACGCGGTCCAAAGAAGGCTATGCTGTCCTCTACACGTGCTTCCTTCACTCCGATCCAAAACACTTCACTTTGGCCGATGCATGCAGGTAACTATATCAAAATTAGAGGGTGAGTGAGGGTACCGGAGGCCCAACTACCCCCCCCCCCCCATATTCCCCCATCCCCCATCCCATTTCAAAGGTCGGCAACGCACTTGTATCTCCTCTGGTGTTGCGGGTGTTTATGGGCGGCGGTAATCGCCTACCATCAGGTGATCCGTCTGCTCGTTTGCCACCTATCACATAAAAAAAAACAAAAGAATTCAAAATTCAAAATATTTTTTATTTAAGTAGATGCTGTACGCATACTTTTAAATCGTCTTTTTTTTCTACCTAGTACAAAGTTCCTACCACTCGGAACTTGTACACTCTCTTAACATATTACTCGAAGGCTCTTGGGCAATGTGGACCTTGGAAGAAATAGGGAAGATGACTACTTGTTTTTTTTTATAATCTGTCAAAATAATTGAAATGCCGAGACGTGACTTCATAGATTTTCAAGCGGCAATGGAGCAAATACAGGCTCATAATGTAATATCAACTCATACCATATCGTCCCTTCTGCTGGGGTAAGGTTAGGGCCCTATCCGTATCCCAGCAGAAGCCCGTGTTTGCCCCATCCTTGGAAAGGTTTGCCATACTCCACACACGGAAGGAAGGTGTCTTACTGAAGGACTCTCCATACAAAATCAAAATTGAATGGCTGAGGGGCCGATCAAGTTGTATGAAAGGTCCAACAATTGTTTTACCGAGTTTGTTTTTATCCGAGCTACCACCATCTTACCTAAGTCTTGCCGCCAAACATCAATGTTAATTAATAGCGTTGAAGTGTTCCGGCACGGCGATAAGATAACCAGTTCCCCATTTGCATTGAGAATCTTGGTAAGTCCGTTTCTATGAAAATTAAAATGAAAATATTTTATTCGAAGTAGGTAGCAGCGTACACTTTTCGAACGTCATTCTTTTATCTACCTAATACGAGGTTCCTACCACTCGGAACTCGTATACCCTATCTTCGCTTCATCACTCGCCAATCACCATCAGGTTAGATCATCATCTAAAAAACCCTTGGCATCTTAAGGACTTATCAAAAATACTTCTTCTGCCTTTCACTGACCCCACCGTTCTCCAGGACCGGTCTGATGATCCTGGACCTATGGCAGCACGAGGAGGGCACGTGGCCGGGCTTCATGATGATCTTCGACTTCGAGAAGATGTCGTTCGGCCACTTCACCAAGCTCGATCTGATCAGTTTGCAGCAGTACTTCTACTATCTGCAGGTATGAGTCGTACTTAAGGGGCCCTATACAAAAAGTAGCCTTCCATACCTACACAAAGTTTTCTACTATACAATTTTCTGACTACGAGTAAACAGTCAATTACTCGTCGACCCACCAGTGGGTCAATGCGGTGGGACTACGAGTCGGGAGCGATTTTTCTTAAAAATGGACAGGCCGAATCTGATGAAACTTTAAACATGTCATGGGCAAATCATAGGAATTGGCAAAATCTTGAAATTACTGGCCTTATTGTCGAGAAGCTCCGACAAAAAAATGGAGCCCCACACCTCCGACGGGCTAACTTCAGTAACCTAACCTAACTTAGGTAGAGCTATATTCGGAGCTTTCATGAACAGTAATTTTATGAACTGACCAATTTTACGATCGCCAATACAAGCGAAAAGGACAATTCGTACGATTTACTTCTCAAAAATCTGTGTCATTATTACGTCACTTATGTATTACAGTTACAATAGTGATTCTTAGTTTATGAAATAGACATCTCTTTCAACCGACTTGTATGGAGGGTCCAGGGCTGGTAGATGTCAGTAGCGCTTAACACCCTCGCAGTCGTCTTAAGGAATATTCCTACCAGTTGAACTACTCTAAAGGAGACGTTTCATAAGTCATTAGAAACATAGTCTAAGTGTACATTTCCTTCGATTTACCTTCGTTGCGAGGTTCATCCAGATTCTCAGATTTAACAATCGCAACACCTAAATCACCCAACATGGCGAAGCGAGCGCAATTTTAAACATTTTACGTTCAGAAATTAGATTTTGTACATATCATTGAAATTAATAATTTAGTTGTCCGACAAGTAACTCGAAAACCAGCTGTTATGCTTGTAAAAGAGGCATTGCATATCCACAAATTTTAAAAATCGTACACCAATGTCAGAAGTCAGAACAGAAGGGTGTTCAGTCAGTCAGAGTCAGAGAAAACATCTGAGGAATATGTGGACGACGCCGTAATTCCTGAACGTGACCTACTATTGCAAAGCTTCAGTGATACCATGTATATTGTAGAAAGTGCTGACAAAACATTACGCTTGAACCACGCAACCCTGCTTCTAATATTTTTTTCATTATTTTTCCTAGAAAGCCTATATTTTTATATATTTTTCGTACTCCGTACATGTTCAGGCACAAAATGAAACGTGCCCTTTCCTTCCGAGCAGACTTACAACAAAAACCACAAGGAATTAATCTATACTATAATAAAACAGTAGAAACCGCGTGTCTGTACATTGAATATTTTTACCAAAAATAGTAAGGAGGTGATAAAATAAGAGTCTTTGTTTCATCGAAATCCAATGTCAAGAAAAAAAGTTGTCGTCCTTTAAAGATAATTTTAAATTCACCGCCTGCCAAAAATTACATAGCAAATGGGTCAAAAGAATGTTCGGAAGCTTAATTCATGTAGGCAATCGATTATAATTTTAATTTTAACATTTTTACATAAAACAATAAAACATCTAATTATTTAAGGTTCCGACCCTTCTTTCGACCTATTTACTATGTAATAGTATAGATGTAATTTTGGGCACACGAGCGGCGAATTTATTACTATGTTGGTAAAAATATGTAACATCTATACATATAATAAAACTGTAACGGGGCCAATCCTGTACATGAAATTTTTTTGAAAATAATACCTGGAGGGGACATGTCTATCTATATAGAGACAAAAACAATTTAATTTGGAATTTTTGTCTGTCTGTCTGTCTGTCCGCGCATCACGCAAATACGGCTGGGCCGATTTTGATGAAACTTCGTACTATTATACTACGTACCCCGAAAACCATCTTAGATAATTTTTGTCCCGGGAAATTCAAGGGTTCCCGAAGGAATGCATAAAAACTTTAATTCTTAAAAGCCTTATTACTCATAAACTACGAAGCCGATTTTATTGTAATTTGGCACAATGATACTTTATCATAACTACTAAACATCCAAACCTTTTCATCTAGGTTTCATGAAGGGTTCCCACAGTAAACGACGACACCGTATCTCCACAATAACTCAGTTTATTAAGATAAAACCTTAACTTTTTGAAAAGGCGTGTCGATTACGGTATTTTCGTATCATTCGATACATACTATTGGTCCTAGAAATTCAAAGGGATTCCGAGGGAAAAGCTGGAAACTGTATCTAAGTATTAAGGTGAAACATTCACTCTTAGATTAGACGAATCAGAGGTATAATTAGTTAACATTCTTGACCCGGAATTGTCAAGGATGTCCCGAGGGAACTGACGGAATCCTCTGTTTCGATGAGATTTATGTTTACATTGTTTTACGGTGTAGGTAGCTGTAGAATATCGAAAATATACGTATAACGTAGTGTAATAAGCAAAGCAAACTACATTTGTAAATGGTATTTTTATTTCGTATCCAACTATTCAAGTGTACGGCAATATTTATCAAGTGGTGGTATACAGGATGTTATAAATGCGTAGGCTGTATATTTGATTGCGTAGGCGTAGGATGTATATTTTGATTCTGAGTAACCCCTTAAAATCTCAAACGCACTTTTTAACACCCTGTATTAGGTAGTTAAAGAAAAAAATTAAGAACAGGTCCAGTAGAATGCCTACGCCTTTATAACATCCTGTATACCACCACTTGATAAATATTGCCGTACACTTGAATAGTTGGATACGAAATAAAAATACCATTTACAAATGTAGTTTGCTTTGCTTATTTCACTTCGTTATACGTATATTTTCGATATTCTACAGCTACCTACACCGTAAAACAATGTAAACATATCTCATCGAAACAGAGGATTCCGTCAGTTCCCTCGGGACACCCTTGACAATTCCGGGTCAAGAATGTTAACTAATTATACCTAACATCTATAACCTAACATCATTACATCTTACCACTATCCAAACTTGGACCCTGTGTCCTAACCTTCCCTAGCTATTAGAAGAGATCCATGCCCCAGTAGTATTGATTGTGAATATAAATCCAATGCATTTTCATTTTCTTTCTCTCTTTGTTCTTATTTTTTATTGTTCTTTTTCCTTTTCTTCTTTTTTATTTTTTCTTTTACATTTTCTTTTTTCTTTTTCTTTCAGTCGTTTTATTGTTTACTTAATTTTGTTATTTTCTTATTTCTAAAGAATAATTTAGCAAAACATATGAACTATTGGGAAAACCCTAACACTAACGCGTACGAAGTCGCGGGCACTAGCTAGTAATATAATAACAATAATATCCGGGACAAATCACACACGGTCATCTGGCCCTAAACTAGTATTCCCTGTGCTATGGGATGGGAACCGGGGACTGATATATTGTACATACACATATACATTTAAATACATACATATATAGATACAATAATCTCCCACCGCCAATCAGAAATTGTAGTACTATAGGTTCGTTTAAAGGTATACTTATAATATTTCTGACCATATGTTTTATAATATTTAGTGATTATTATTATTTCTCCTATTTTTTGTTTTAAATTACTTTACTTGTAATTAAATTAAAAGTGACATAATATTTAAATTGTAATATTTTGCATGCCTTAATATGGTCGACTGTACTGATTCTGTATTATGTTTTATTAAGACCTGTAAAACGTACTTTCATGCAAATAAAGAATTGAAAAAAAGGTCAGCTCAGGGCTCACCTTTTACATATTCAAAAGTCACAAATGTAATGCTGTGTGTGATTCTTCTTAGTGGTAGGTTTTAGTTAACTTTTTCTTTTAGTACCGATCCCAAGATCTTCTGATCGTAGGGCTAGAAGTGTACACACAAACAACACAGATTCACATTCTTAAACACACACACACACACACACACACACACACACTCACACACTCATACACACATTAAGTATTTCAGTCGCTTTCTCGTTGTCTACAGTAAGATAAAGAGTTTTCTTCTATTCTATTCTATTCAATACACCCAGACTCGGAGCAAAAAAATCTGCTCATCACAGAAATGTTTGCCCTGTGTGGGGATCGAACCAACGACTCTCGGATCAGTGGCCAGGAGCGCTAACCACTTAGCCACCGAGTCAGTCAGTTTACAACTTCATTTTCTAGGAAGCGATGCTGGTCAACTTGAAAGGAATCCACGTGCTGAACGCTCCCTCGTTCATGGACAAGCTTCTGATGATGATCAGGCCGTTCCTCAAGAAGGAGCTGTTGGACAACCTGCACATCCACCAGACAGGCTCTCGGGAGGTGGAGAAGGCGTATCCTCTGGAGGGGCTGCCGAGGGGTGTACTTGGAGGGTGTTACAAGAGTGTGGAGGAGCTAAAAGGTCAGTTGGTTTAGTCTGACTAGCATAAAAGTGTAATCAGATATTCAACATCTGAAAACTGTTTGTCACATACGGAGTTTACCGCTTATTGTTCGACATGAAGCCTACAGCATAGTTTCATCACCGCACCACCCGGGGGTCGTCCATTAATCACGTGATGTTTTTTTTGCAACTTTTTAGACCCGCCCTCCCCCCTGGTGATACGTGGTGACCCTCTACCCAAAATCACGTGTATTTTTTTGGTACAAAATATTATCTTTAAATACAGGTATAATGTAATGTAATTCTGGAAAATTAAGCTCCGTGATAAAAATGCCCAGACAGACATTGAGGTTGCAGGTTGTTTTTAATTACCTGAAGCCGTTTCGAACCTTTGGATGAGTTAAAAACACCTTAACAACAACAGACCGAAGTTTGGAACTTATTCTAGAAATCCATGATATCTCAGTACAACCCCCTTGTGATATTGCGTGATTTTTTTCCGAACCCCCTCCCCCCCCCCTTTGAGCCTCACGTGATTAATGGACGACCCCTCGCCATCTAAGCGGAATTCATCCCCACAAGCTAAAGCCGAATTGGTTTCAAACCGTAAGGTTTCAGAGGTGTTTCCTATCTATAGTTCATTCCAATCAAAAAAAAGCAAAAGGTAAACAAACGTAGTATGCAGATGACATTGACATGTGTCAGTTTCATAGTAAGTTTGTTTACGTTTTGCTTTTTTTTGATTGGAATGAACTATAGAATCTTTAAACTGCCCCGTGCCCCTGCAGAGGGGACGTAATGGGTTGTCAACAGGCGGCAGTAACCACTTTTCATCAGGTGGACCTTCAACCTTTCTGCTACCTTTTACAATAAAAATTTCTATTTCATTTTCCAGAAGAAATGTCGAAGAAATTGCACGACAACGCCGAGCTCTTCGCTAAAGAGAACAAGAAGCGAGTGGTGGAGGCGAGGCGGCCGGGCAAACCGAAGACTATCAGTGACATCTTCGGCGGCGTCGAGGGCTCCTTCAAGAAGCTCGACATTGACTAGGAGTCTTGCCATGGTTCAGTGACACTGCCATTTCAGTGACACTGCCATTTGGGTTATAGTTACAATACATTTGGGTTATAGTCAAATTCGTCAGCTGGTTGATGAACTTTATATGGGAAGTCCATTTGTTTTTGTTTTTGACCATGACTTTCTTGGGGAAAGTTATTCAGTTTGATGAGTAAAAGCCACTGTTTAAGTAAAAACCACTATTGTATCTTTGTATTATAGATAACATTATTATGTTAGAACATTAAAATAATTTCTTCTATTAGGCATTTGCCTTGAAATAGATCAATCCATTCAGATAAAAACTTAGTAATTTTGACCAACTCCGTACATAATAACTATCGAAATTATGTACAAAGGTAAAACAAATATGTAGGTAGGTTGTCACGCAGTGTGCAAATGTTGTGTTTTTTCCATGTATTCAGTCTTTGCTCTTTAACCAATGCTACTGTCATTTATTAATTTATCTATTATGTGTCACGACGACACAGAATAGTTAGAAAACTCATACTATCAGTACAAAGAGATTGTACGTATATGATGAGGAAAATTTATTCACCATGCTTTGTCCAATTAAGATATACTTAGTTCACAATATACAATGTAGTGGGACCACGAGAAACAAGTCTCCCTCGTGGAACCACCAGTGGGACAAAATAGTGGGTCCACGATAAAACAGGGGAACTATTGCTCATTGAATCGATATCGCAATAAAATTTTAAAAAACCTGTTTTGTTTTTTAAACATTTTTAGAACAAAATATCGTTATTGACACAAATCAAAAAGTAACTCAAATGACTGATAGTAGTCGTCTACCTTGTATCAAAAACATATTTACCCATCTTCCCAAGCAATGGGTTTTAGGGTGAGTGTGTGTGTGTGTGTGTGTGTGTGTGTGTGTGTGTGTGTGTGTATGTAATTATACAGGGTGTTAAAAAAAGTGCGTTTGAAATTTTAAGGGGTTACTCAGAATCAAGTATAGACTCCAGGAAAAATATTGAAAAAATCTGCTCTTCATTTTTTTTTTCAGTTTTTCATACAAATTCTTGATTGATGCAATATTTTTCCTGGATACTTGATACTTGATTCTAAGTAACCCCTTAAAATTTCAAACGCACTTTTTTAACAACCTGTATAGGTAATAAAAATCGGCACCTGAGCTAAATTCCTAAAATGGTTGTTTATAACTTAGAAAAGGTTTTGAAAATAATACAAGAAGATATGTTTTAACGCGTGTATATTTCATAGAAACATACATGCAAGTTACGCTTACTCCATAGGTTAGTGGAATCAGGCCGCGTGCGCCGCCATTAGCTGTGGACAAAAACAATAAATTAATATTAAGCTTATTAGGAAAAAATAAAATAATAATATCTGGGACAAATCACACACGGTTATCTGGCCCCAAACTAGGATTCCCAGTATCTTATAATACACCCAGACTCAAAGCAAACAATTCTGCTCATCACTGAAAAGTTCGATCTGGGGATCGAACCCACGACTCTCGGATCAGAGGTCAGGATCGCTAACCACTTAGCCACCGAGTCAGTCATAATAAAGAATAACAAAATAATTATAATAAAAACTACTAATAATAAAATCTTTACAAAAAACATTAGTAACATGGCACTCTTCTTATTATTATAACTTGCATATGGCCCTGTATGTTGATGTCACCTTATTAGCTACATCACGGCATTCAATGGTTTTAGGGATCCACTACAATAAAATATGGGGAAATACCCAGTCGAGCAGAGGGTATAAAATAGCATCACACCAAGTAACTACTGCGACTTGAGATTGGGATGGTACCTTTACCTACAACCAGAGGGCAAGGTTTACCAGGTATTGCCATAACAGGAAACAAATAACCTAATAACAATAAAATTAAAAAATATATACAACTCACCATATAAATGCGTTTAGTCAAAGAGACCGAAGCCCATGTCTTCATCTTCCGACTCAGACTCCTCCTTCTTGGCGGGTTTCTCCTCTGCAATGGAAACAATGTATGTGTTAGAGCAAGACACAAAATAACCTTCACATGAAGACAAAAGAGATATAATCAGGTTTTTGGAGTTGTCTGCACTGTCACTCAGTCGAAAGATGGTGTAAATTGATAATCATCATGCAGGGAAATGTGACTGAAACATTTTGCTAGAAAGATGCAACTTGTCACTGTATTTTTTTTGTAATTGTGATACCAGCAGAATAACATAAATTAAGCCATTTTATTAACATGATGCAGTTACTCAAATTGTATCTTGTATCTCTCATTAGAACTACATACAATTTACAAGACTACAATATAAAAAATCTTCTATTAAAAAACATATTAACTGTAACTTCCGTTGTTTGGTACTTAAATCACAATAAGTAGCATGCTTTAGAAACAATCACGATTTTTAACAAGTTTCAAATTAAACTTAAAAAAGGTAAATATCATGACTGGTCAGTATCAAAAGCCTTCGGTGAGGCCTTCTGTCCAGCAGTGGACGTCTTTTGGCTAATGACGATGACTAAGTTAATAGCAAAATATGGCTGTTACCTTTCTTCTCTTCGGCGGCGGCAGCGGCAGGCGCGGCAGCGGCGGCGGGTGCAGCGGCGCCTCCCACTGGCATCGAAGACAGCTTCTCGCGGCCTGCAATTAACATATGTGTTAATATTTGGTACTGACATCTTTAGCGGTGGGTGAGGATTTGTTGCAAGGTTGCTCAGTAAACAAGTGAACAGCACAGTCGTTCAGACGAAAGATGGTGTGAATTTGTAAATCATCATGTTGGATACATTTCCTTAGTTTTTGTTTGATCTGGGTGCAAAGTTTCAATCTTATGGCTTTTCACCCTTTATGCCATGGATACAAATTTCTAAAATCCCTTATAAATAAATCATAGGCAAAGTATTTATCTATAGCAGCAGGGACGTATTTTAGATTTTCACGCCCTGGGCGAATACGATCGGGCCGCCCCTCACCCTCCGCAGCCAAAGGAAACAACAGTACAACAGAATTAAATATAGTAATACATAATTAAATGAATTTATTAGCTGATTACGATGAGCGAAGATGTGACATTTGTTCTAAAAAATCATCAAAATCAAGTGTTTTAGTTAAATCAGCCTCAATTTTGAGAATTTCTAAATAATTGAGTCGTTTTTCATTCATGCGAGAGCGCATATAATTTTTAATTCTTTTCAACACTGAAAATGAACTATGATCATGAAGAAAGGAAGCAATCACCGAATGTTAAGAGGCACATTGAATCTAAAAACCAAGCTGGAAAGATGTCGACTAATGAAACCCACGCTCCGACAAGCGCTTATCCAGCTCCAAAACCCCAATAACTTTCAGCTCGAGTTGCAAAACCGCTTCGAATGGCTAGGAGACTGCGAAAATGTGGACGATTACTACGACAGGTTCGAGGAAATTGTCCAAACGGTTGGAAATAAATAAGGCTTTCAAAACCAGCCGTTCAAAAAGAACATCTCGGATCACATCAGCAAGCTATAGACGAAAGATGGAGCCTGATTATGAAAACCTCTGAAGATGCTTGTCAGTATCGGCAACTAAACAGACAGGTCTCCAAGTCCTTGACTCGCGATATACTCCAATGTAATACTAAAGGTATTAAAGAGGCTATCGAGCGCAACAAAGGGTCAAAAGTTCGCAAGAGACCTGTCTGCTGGTCAAAGCCAACTAACAAAGCTGAAGACTGTGGATGGCAGAATCGTGTCGTACAACCCTGAGCTGTTAGAAGAGGTCGAGAAGTTCTACGGACACTTATACACGACCACATGCTTACCCATCAGTAATCTGGCCGAGGACCCGAGAGCCAGATTGACTCGACACATACAGAAGATATCCCAAACGTCAGCCTGTGCGAGATTAGAATGGCTCTCAAAAAGCTTTAGAACAACAAGGCACCGGGTAATGATGGAATTACGACTGAGGTTCCGAAAGCAGGTGGAGAACCGGTACTTACAGCTCTTCAGAGGCTGTTTAATTCCGTCATGCTCGAGGGACGAAGGCCTACAGCATGGCACAGGAGTGTGGTTACACCAGGGACAAATGGTTACACTCTCCAGCGGTGCCAAATCGATTATCAATATATCGAAGTATTGGAGTGCCTTTACGAAAAAGCCACCATGTCGGTCCGCCTCCAGGATCAGAATTCGAAACTGGGTGCAGCGTGGGGTGAGACAGGGAGACGTTACATATATCTCCGAAATTCTTCACCGCTGCCCGGGACCTGGCAGACGTTTTCAAGCTTGTGAACTGGAGAGGACTCGGCATTAGTATCAACGCCCAGTATATCACTCACCTTTGATTCGCTGATGATATCGTAATCATGGCTGAGACCTTAGGCACAATTAAATGCCCGATGACTAGAGCCTCCCAACAAGTGGGTCTCAAAATGAACAGGGTCAAGACGAAAATTATGTAAAATATCCGCCCACTCATCTGAATGTTGGAGACTCTACACTCGAAGTAGTTGACGAATATGTATAACTGGGACAAATAGTCCAGCTAGCTAGGTTAAACTTCGAGAAGAGATCAATACGAGTACTCATCGAGACTCCCGCGCCCGTGTAAATTCTACATTACCTACAATTTTTCACAGTCAGCTAATGAAAAAAAACCGGCCAAGTGCGAGTCGGACTCGCGCACCAAGGGTTCCGTATAAATTCATAATCACACATGTCTTGAAATCTATATTTTTTATTCTGAGTTGATTGAATGAAAGGTAATTTACGGTTTACCATTTATGACGTATTAAAAAAAAACTACTTACTAGATCTCGTTTAAACAAATTTTTTGTGGAAGTTTGCATGGTAATGTACATACATTTTTTCTAGTTTTATCATTCTCTTATTTTAGAAGTTACAGGGGGGGACACACATTTTACGTGTCTCTCGCGCAAACTATTCGGTTTATAAAAAAATGATATTAAAAACCTCAATATCATTTTTGAAGACCTATCCATAGATATAGATTTGACACGTATAGATTTGATGAAAAAAAATTTTTTTTAGTTTAGTTCTAAGTATGGGAAACCCCCAAAATTTATTATTTTTTTCTATTTTTGTGTGAAAATCTTAATGCGGTTCAAAGAATACATCTACTTACCAAGTTTCAACAGTATAGTTCTTATAGTTTCGGAAAAAAAGTGGCTGTGACATACGGACGGACAGACAGACATGACGAATCCATAAGGGTTCCGGTTTTTGCCATTTGGCTACGGAATCCTAAAAATGAGAGTTGTTGGAGAACTGGGTGGGCCGCCCCTTGGGACGGGCCGCCCCGGGCGTTCGCCCGAATGACCCTATGGAGAATACGTCCCTGTATAGCAGGGGTAAGCTATTATTTTATATTTGGTCCAAATGATTAAAATGATTATATTTGTAGTTAAAAAAATGACAATTTGTATGAACAAATTGGATTTTTTCCTTGTTTTTTATTTTATTTATTAAATAAAACTTAGTCCCTCTTCCTTGCTATCATTGAAGGGGGACTACAACAGTAAAGTGACAACACTTATCATAATACAAAATAAATTAAATGAAAACTGTACTTGAAGTAATTACAACAGGAATCCTCTATTACCTTGAGCAATGAGTTCCTCAATGTTCTTGCCGTTGAGCTCAGAGATGACCTTCTTCAGTTTCTCTCCATCGGCCTCGATACCAACGGAGCTCAGAATCTTCTCCACGTCGGCGGCAGCCGGAGCGGCCTTGCCGCCGAGCACAGCCAGTAAGTAAGCGGCCACGTAACGCATTCTGGAACCATTGACAAGGGAGAATATGAAAAAAGACTGTAAAGTTTACTGAGGTTTTACGAGTAGCACATTGGTTCCGACTAGCAAGATGCTTATTTTCACTCGGATTCTAAGTGCACTCCAACCGCGGTCTGGTTTACACTAAGGATACACTCTGAAACTGCATTTAGTGTGTTTAAAGAAATTACGCAGCCTCCCTAACTGGCAGATGGTTGGATAGCACATGTGGAAAGAGCATGTTAGAGCATGTTTACCTAAGTGATTGCCTGCGGAAAAAGCAGGACTGTACCAACTAATTCACTTACGCGGAAACTAAAACTAGTTAGGATAATGTAAGAAAAACTAATAGATGACCAGATATCCGAATATCAGAGCATTTACTGACAACATATAGATGACACGAAAGTTTTGAGGTTATGAAAACAAAAATTACAAAAACTGACGAAAAATAGAATAAAGGGCCTTACATACCATGATTTTACTGAATTTGAAACAAAAAATCACATGGAAAAGGTGTAATTTAACGGTAATAAAGGTAATGAAACCATCCACTCCGTTGGCGGGCGAGTTCCTCATCCGAGTGAATCTTTTAAAATTGTACACATTTTCACAACTAAACACTTTCCACCGTTTACAAAAAGGATAACGATTAATTTCAGACTAATATTTTAATAAAATCACTTACTTTTAAGTCTTTATGACACGAAACGTGTAAAGCCGATCGTCTTGAACGAATTATCAAGATGAAAGAGGAGTTTTGGTAAGGGTCCCGTTCCAAAATTGGTTCTAGAAGTATAAGTTGTTCCAAAACTAAGGTAACATGTAACATATTATATAAACTCGGAAATAAGAAAGAGAGGAAGCTTTTGAGTGCGCAGGGCCGCGTTCAGAACCTGCACTCTGACAGCAACCGGTCCCTCTGAAAACAGGATAAACCTTGCTAAAGGGGTCGCGGGAAAAGAAAAAGTAAGTGGTTATTTATAGGTACTACACTGCAATGACAAAATACCTACTTACGATTTCAGTGAGAGAGAAGGCTGGCCCTGTTTATTTTTTATCAACTTGTCAAAACGTGGTTCTATTTTGGGGAAATTTATAAGTAAATCATTTTCTAATTGAAGAAAATGTAGTCTGTCAAATGATAAACAAATCACTAACATTTTGTATGTTTATGGCCCTAGGGGGGGTCGCAAGAATTTTTCAACTTGTAAAAAGGTTGAAAAACACGTCTATACCCTTTTTTATTAAAAAAAAAAAGGGTATAGACGTGTTTTTCAACCTTTTTTAATACCCGACCCGTATTAAAAAAGGTTGAAAAACACGTCTATACCGTTTTTTGTATGGAATAAGGATTGATTAACCCCCCAGCATGCCGGACGCGCGGTCAATACTTCAGTCCGCTCGCGCACTGTCATGGCAGCGTCATTTGCGAAATTACCTAATTTGCAAAAAAAAAAATAAAACTCCAGAAGTTTTGTACCTACAGTCATAAAATAAAAATTAAAAAAAAGTTGAAAGTCTGTTCTCTATGAACTGGACTTTTTGGCGGGAACTCGCGGCAAGAGTTTGTCATTTTTTTTTTATTATCCGAAAAAATAGATATCGTGGTTTTTAATGCATAATATTGATAGTGTATTGTTATTGTATTGGAATTTCGCGGTAATCATATAGCAAAAACAGCACTTGTTAGTTAGGTATAGCTAGGCGGCAGGCCAAAGAGTTTTATTATAACATTTCACTGTGTGAGTCATGTCAGCAGAAATCTCTTTGCATGTCAGGCGATCATTAGGTTCCTCGGTTTCGCTCGGTTCGGTTTTGGAACGAATTAGGACAGAAGCTGTCAATCTGACATTGACAAACCAGTTCTTGTTTGTTTGTTTTTTGTGCGTGTTTTTGACTTTTTGGCGGGAACTCGCGGCAAGAGTTTGTCATTTTTGTTTTATTATCCGAAAAAATAGATATCGTGGTTTTTAATGCATAATATTGATAGTGTATTGTTCAATAAAGTGCCATTTAAGTGTCTAATATGTAGGATAATGAAATAAAAGTGTGTAGACTGTGTTTCGAGTGCTCTCAAGAAGTCCATGAAATCTTCATCAAAAGTGCTATCATTTTGTTGAAGAATAGAGAAAAAGTTAAAGACGACAGAAATTGATAAATGAGAACTCAAATGAAATAGAAAAATATTTAGAGAAGAGCAAACTACGTAAGAATAGGCTGTATGGCCAGAGAAGCCTTTGCCTTTTCCTTGCAAAAGCAGGAAAGAACCAAACAAAAAAAAAAATTTGTGCGTGTTTTGCTTTGTGATCCTGTGATTTTTCCACTGTTTTCCCAGTTTTTCATAATTCTTCTTCTTCTGTCTTCTTATTTGATCTAATTACCGGAGTTTCTTTGAAGTTTTTGTGTCTCTCTTACGGGTCAGAGGCATCTTTAGGATTAACACTGAAACCGCACACTGCAACTTGAGCTCGATTTGAATTTTGTTGCCACCGCCTTTTTTAGTTCACAGGGAAGTATGATACGTATATGTCCAAAGCTCACTTGTTTCGTACCTTGAGATACTCATAGTTTACTTGTAACCAACCAGGGTCGCCTGCCTTGCTCTTATGTGTAATATTATCACTTCTAGCATTAACGAATCTTGAACGACAAACAAGTACACCTTTTTCACACTTAGAATTAAAAAAAAATGATAAGGCAGCCCAGCCCTCTTAACTGCACTCTTAACCTAACTACCTGTTAGAAAGTCCTAAAAAAAGTAAATGTTATTCCTATTTAAAACTAGGTTCAGAGGGGTATCCTCAGGAAAACTAGGTGTTAAAACAGTTTCTTACATATTAATGTATTTGTTGTACACAAACAAAATATTTATTTACAGATTCCAGCTGGTGGTTTGGCATGTTACGCATGTTGATGTTAGGTCTACCTTCGACGAAGAATAGGAAATAATGCTGAAGAAAATTAAAAAGATCAGCAAGTGTATGAGGAAATAAATGCCTATAAGTGTGTTCGCTAAGGATACCCACTGATGGATGTCTGTTCTTGTTAATGCGGAAGCCGAGGTAACCTGTTCCTGTGGCCCAGTCCGACTTGAAATTGCAGCCAGGATATCTCCATGACAGGTAAAAATACTGCAAAGTTAATGCCTACTACAAAGTTTAATGTTTTCATTTTCTCTAATCTGGAGAAGGCACTCATTAAACTTGGGTGCCAAGATAACAGGGATAACATTTTTTTTGACATGGAACTTGACACAGATATGGTTTTTAGGGTTCTGTAGTCAACAAGGAACCCTTATAGTTTCGCCATGTCCGTCTGTCTGTCTGTCCGTAGCTTAGCCCAGAGATATTAGTACTAGAGAGCTGTAATTTGGCACGAATATGCATATTAATTAGGGCAACAAAGTGGTAAAAAAGTTTTGAAAAAAATTTTTTTAGGGTACCTCCCCTACATGTGAAATGGGAATGAAATATTTTTTCTCGACTATCACATGGTGTGGGGTGTCGTTGGATAGATCTATCAAAAATATTGTGGGTTAGCGAAAACCATTTTTCTATTCAGGGATCCGTTTTCGAAATATTAAGCTTTAAAGTGCAATGTTTTTGTTAGTCATGTGTCCACCCCTCCTACCAGCTAAGCGGTTGTTTCACAGCAGTAGTGCATATACCGAAGATAAAAGGAAATCTATCACAGCTGAGTAGACTTTACAAGTTAATGAGTAGTAGACAATTTTGTAAGTCAGGAGTTACCTCCTTACGGAGAAGGAGACAATCTCCTTGAAGCAGTTTCTGTCGAAATACTACGGAACCCTACACTGCGTGTGCGCTTTTTTGTCTTATTATGAGAGCAGTTTAAGATATTATTTTTAACAGACTTCAAAAAAAGGAGGAGGTTCTCAATTCGTCTGAATCTTTTTTTTAATATATTTTATGTACTATGCATATAAGACTTGACTCAGTGGCTAAGTGTTGAGCGATCCTGACCTCTGATCCGAGAGTCGTGGGTTCGATCCCCACACAGGGCAAACTTTTCTGTGATGAGCAGAATGGTTTGCTCTGAGTCTGTGGGTGTATTATATCTATATATGTATGTATTTACAAGTATATGTGTATGTATATCAGTCTCTGGTTCCCAAGATACAGGGAATCCTAGTTTGGGGACAGATGACCGTGTGTAATTTGTCCCAGATATTATTATATTATTATTACTTTATTTACAGATTCCTGAAGGTGGACTTGTTTGCTACTCATGCTGGTTAGCTGCTCGCCAATGTGTTCAACGCAGGCAAGAGATGTGGACCCATAGCAAGGTCATGCTCACAAATTGATCATGTTTACAGACTTACAAACTGTATTGAGGACATAAATTCTATTAGTTGTTAAGTTTACTATGAAATTTCATTATACAGGTGCTATGAATTAAGAGTATAGATAGACATAGGTAGTATTAGGTAGATATAGGTAGTATTATGTAACACCTTCCGAAGCGCATGATGTTGAATTTGCTGACGGTTTTGCGCCGCGGTAAACGGCGGTTTACCGCCGCCCATAGATACTCGCAACGGGATCTCATGTATCTTGGAGATGGAAGTTGCCATCTAAAGATGATTGGCTATGGCTAATCATAAAATAATTATGGAGAACCAAAGTTGAGTATTTGTAAGAGGTTGTAACTCGATTTATTAAATTCATTTTAATGTGACATTGTTTTTTTTTATTTGATTTACTTAAAGCTAGACCGAACTTAAATATTGGTGTCAATTAGGTTTTCACGATTAAACTTATTTGATAGGATTAAACTTAATTTAAGTTTTCTGTCTTTTTCTTTTTATATTGAAAAGACAAGGACAGGACGCTTAAATTTAGTCCTGCCAAATAAGTTTAAGTCGTGAGACCTTAAACATTAGGGCTATTAGTTACCGGCCACTACGCAGTTAAAACTAAGGTACTTAGGTTAGTTATTTGATAAGCTTTTAACGTCAAAAGGATGGAGTTGGCTTCTTGCTTTTTTAATTAAATAGTTTTCATTGAAGCCTACTCTCAGTACTTCGTAGGGTCCATCCCACTTGGGATCGAGGTTGTTAGGGTTCGGCATTTATAGTATTCTATCTATCAGCCGAAAGACGTCCACTGCTGGACAAAGGCCTCCCCCAAGGATTTCCACACCGACCGGTCCTGTGCGGCTCACATCCAGCGGCTTCCCGCAACCTTACCAGGTCATCGATCCACCGAGACGGAGGCCTGCCCACACTGCGTCTTCCAGTGCGCGGTCGCCACTCGAGAACTTTACTGCCCCAACGGCCACCTGTTCTACGAGCTACTGCCCTGCCCACTGCCGCTTAAGTCTAGCGATTCTGAGAGCTATGTCGGTAACTTTAGTTCTCTTACGTATCTCCTCATTTCTGATTCGACCGCGTAAGCATAGCACACTCCATCGCCATTTGGGTGACTTTGAGTCTTCTTATGAGGCCCAAGTAAGCGACTATGTCTTGGATCAATATGTCATCACTGGCAACACACATTGGTCAAAGACTTTAGTCTTGAGACACTGTGGTATTTTGGACGTGAAGATATTGCGAAGCTTCCCGAACGCTGCCTAGCCGAGTTAAATTCGACGATTGATCTCTTTCTCGAAGTTGGACCTGCCTAACTGGACTGTTTGTCCCAGGTATACATATTCGTCGACAACTTCGAATGTAGAGTCTCCAACCTTCAGAGGAGTGGGTGTAACGGACGTTTGACGGACAGACGTTTGACATGATTGTCGTCTTATCCATGTTCATTTTAAGACCCACTTGTTGGGAGACTACTGAGTCCTTCGAGCATTGCGCCTAGGTCCTCCAAGATCTCAGCTATGATCACGATATCGTCAGCAAATCGAAAGTGAGTGATGTACTCGCCATTGATGTTAATGCCCAGTCCTCTCCAGTTCAGAAGCTTGAAAAAGTCTTCCAGTGCAGCGATGAACAGTTTTGGAGATATAACGTCTCTCTGTCTCACCCCACGCTGTTGCCGGATAGGTTTCGAATTCTGATCCTGGAGGATTACTTTACCTATTTTGTAACCTGTGGATTATGGCAGATAATGGCGTAGGGGATAATTAGATCCCAGTTTTAGAGTCTGCGGCTGTGGTACATTCGGATGTGATCTCTTAATGCATGAAATCTTTCGAGACCCCCGTTTGTTTGTGGATGGTAGGCGGTATGGAAAGTGTGATTCGCTCCTGGGAATTTAGGTAACTTATTGTTTTATTATTTACTTTATTCATGAATTCGGCTCCTTGGTCGGAGTGAGAGCCTTTTTGGGATTACATAGTGCTGGCAGTAATGCAGTAATTGTTTGGCTACCGTGATTGCCTCTTTATCGGGGATAGGATAGGCTTGGACCAGGTAAGGTCAAATCTTACTTTGCCGTTAGAAATCTAGGAGAATAAGGACATCCACTTTGGTAATATCTTGTTGCTCCTACTTGTAGATGTAAGCATTCCCATTGCAGTAAGAGCATAAGGACATGTATGTCCTTGTGCTTGCTACCAGTAGGAGAATTTAGTGGGAGCACGAGGACGCAGTTTAAAGACTTTGTTAAACGTGTATGTACAGGTAGTAACAGAAACACTGAGGAGCTACTGAGGTTTACAAAATAATATATTATAAATAAAGCTAAATTATAAAAGAACAATAGCAACTAAAAAAGCGCAATATATTATTATATATAAACAGTTTGTTGTCTGACTCCAACTTGCCGTTGCCGATGTATTGATTCCATTAAAATAGGATATACACATAGGTATACAATGATGAATAATTATGTTTGTATCCTCTTTAACAACTCTTTCTCAGCGCTCCGATAAGTACGAAATACTACAATATTTCTCATTTCGTAAACATTTTCTGATTTCTCGTTGTCGAGTTTCTAGGAACTGTTTCCTTGGTTCTTAGCACTACTATCTAATCTGCGTTTCAGTCAATAGAAACTGCTATAGTTACAGCGATACAGGTACCCAGAGCTAGGGAGGTAGATATTTTCAAGAGGTCACTGGGTGGCTATCCAAATAATCTCCAAGCGGGCTAAGAAAGATAGGCTTAGCTAGTCAGGCTTAAACGTAAACATACTGATATACTAACCGTATGCATCTGGTTGGGAGTTCCACTTTTGCCAGCCAAATCTTCTACCGGCCATTTCTTGGCGGTCAGTAGAGGGACAACCAATTTTCCTCAACTGCGAAGGTGTTTGGTCATCTTGTAAATTTTAATTACTACTTACTGGCAGTAGGTCGTTTTTGGGTACATATAATATAACAGTTTCTTCGGAGAGACTTCTAAGGGACCACCTCCTGCTTCTGCTACACCTTCTTAAAGCAGCGCCACTTTCTGAAGCACTGAGTCAAACATGGTGAGTGTCACCTCTCGTGTCCCGCTTTTTTCTGCAGCATTACCCCGAATGTCTTCTCCTGGTTTCTAAAGCAGCGGAACCCAATTTGGACCAGTGCTCGGAAAGCATGTTTGCTTTCCTGAGTAACCCATGGATGTGCGATGTAATCAGAAATCTAAGATGTTGAAAGGAGGAAACAACTCGTTTTCGCTCCATGGCGTACTTTGCAGGCTCGACATATGCATTGGTAGATTCTCTATTAATAAAGATTTAAGTCAACAAGTCAAGCGGATTAAAATAAAATAAAGAAACGGCACGATTGAGCCGGGCAACTTAATAATAAAGGTAAATACTTCAGTCTCATCTGTTGATGAGAATAATATAATGCTAGTCCTCGCCGGCGTCCTCATTGCCGCCTTCATCGGTGTGCTCTTCGTGTTCTCTGCAAAGACCAATATCAATCAATCAATGGCCTCTGCGTCTATTACTACAGACGATTTACTGCAGTGTCCTGGCGTTATTCCGTGTTATGAAGGACGCAGCAAAGCTGCTGTGGGTGGAGTAACCTCTCACCAGACACTGCACTGCCTGAGACGGAGTTAAGGAGACGCAGGGCTGCCCAGGACTTGCGTAACCCTCTCGGTCTCGCTGGCTGATTCCACAGGAAAGGCAAGCCAATACGTGTGGAGCCAGTTTAAATGCAGGAGCCCGCCGCTATGGTTAGACCCTACTCGCGCCTAACGGAGACCCCATGCCGGGAAAAGGAAAGCTCCGAAATCAAAGACCAATATGGTCTAACAAAATAAGCTGAAATTTTTTAAACTGCAGCTTCTACCCCTGAACACTGAACAATTGTCCCCAAGGAACCCGTAGGCGATGCGGAAAATAACATTTGGCCTTCCCATCCTAAGTCGGCCGTTCAGCTGATCGACTTGTATGGGTTCCCTGGGGAAAGTGAGTATGAGTAGAAACCCCACTTTAAATAGTTCCAGCTGGTTTTGTTAGACCTTATACAGGGTGTTTAAAAAGTACGTTTGAGATTTTAAGGGGCTACTCAGAATCCAGTACCTATCTATAGAATATAGGAAAAATATACTTAGAAAAAAATCTGATCTACCTAAAACTGTTTTCTTTAGTTTTCTGTACAAATTCTTGATCCACTGTTCAGATTTAGTATAGTAATCTGAAAAAAAATTGAAGAGCGGATTTTTTCAATATTTTTCATGTATTCTGTAGGTAGGTACTTGATATATCTGAGTAAACCCTTAAAATTACAAACGTACTTTTTTAACAGTCTGTATTATATTCGGGGAGAGTATTTTCATATTTTGTAGGTAACTATAAAGTTGTCATCAATCCTTTTTTATTGTAACTCTTTGTACTATGTGGCTGATTGAAATTCCGAGCTTGTTTCGCTCGCTCCCGCGATTCTGATTTCTGGATTTCTAGTTAATATTCATTTACATTATACTTACACTGTATACTTAAAATTTCAAATGCACTTTTTAAATACGTATAATATACAGGGTGTGTTTGAAATTTTAAGGGGTTACTCAGAATCAAGTAGGTATAGGTTACAGGAAAAATCTTGAAAAAATCTGATCAACTATTTTTTTTCAGTTTCCCATTCTAAATCTGAAGTATCTAAATCAAGACGCACTTTTTTAATACCCCGTATACTTATCCCAAATAAAACATCACAAGGTATCCTTAGGACAAAGAGACATTAACTTACAGGTATTTAGATCTGTCTTAATAATTCCTGAAGCGGTCGTGGCTCAGTGCGGCTTACTACAGAAACGGTCATAATCTGGATGGGTTTGACTCTTAGTGGCATTTATGTCGACCGTTTCCGTGCTTCGCAGAGCACGTTAAGCCGTTGGTGCCGGCTGCTATCACTAGATGACAGTCGTTAAGCCATTTCGGGGGCCTTATAGGTGGCTTGAACTTCTGACACTGGGGTTGGCCACTAGCCCCACAACCAATCCGGACTTTGCTCCCGTGTGTGGATCATGGCCTAACCTTCCCGATAGTGCGGCCGATGGTTGCCTACGGATGTGCAGCGTGGCACAGTAAGACCCGACAACAGCCTTCAGAGACTTCTTTGTCGAATGGCTACAAACTCTATCTCAGCGCTCATATCTGGTTTTTCGCGGGAACACACGTCTAGAGCACTACGACTTCTTAGGCCTTGACTTAGGATTTTAGTCAGAACTGGCCACTGCAAGCTTAACAAACATCTCTATCAAATGAAGCTTGCAGATACGGACGAGTGCCGATTCTGCCTCGAGGAAGAGGAAACTCCTCTTCATATACTCTGCGAGTGCGAGGCACTGGTCCAAGCCAGAAGCCGATCTCTAGGTGGACCGATGGTAACTCCAGAGGTCATTAGGGAACTCGATCCCAAGTGCATCCTACAGTTCATTAGAACTATTGGCCTTTAGGATATAATTTAACAGGGGCAGTGATCACAATAGATCTACCCAGGTCGCAGTTTTCCAACAGGGCCCTCCTTTGGTCCTATACCTCTTTACCCCCAAATAATAATAATAATAACCTTCCCGAGGGATGGTAAGGGACCTGCGCCCCTACAGTGGGGACGATATGGGTTGTTAACGATAGAGATGAAACGGGCCTATCTTACCCTTCACTGTCGCTGCTACCGCAAATAATTGGTATACAGTTCACGGAGATCGGCTTCTCCTCTGTCGTGGATTCATTTATAAAAAATACCATGATGTAGATTATTGCAAACTATTGAACCAGTGAAAATATTTTTGGTGTAATATTTCAAGTAATTTCAATTCAAGGAGCTTTCTAGTTTCGTTCGGCATTGTGCTTGTAGATCAATTCATACCTCCTTGCGAGACTTATTCAAAAGGTTTTATTAATAAACAGGTGTCAATGATTCCAAAAGCCATATTGTACTGTTACAGGCAGGACCCATAAATTATTTAGGTAGTATATTAGATTTAGATTTCTATCACAGATATCGTTGAATCACAAACTTGGAGAAAAAAAATGCAAGCTTCTTACGGATGTTTTCGAGCGCTCAGACTAAAGAGTTCGAGCAAAGAAGTTTTATCGAGTGAGTTCGAGCTATTGAGGAGCGAGAGACGAAGGATCAGACCAAGGAATATAATATCCCTAGGCTCAGACTAAGAAAGTCTTTATTTCGCGACGAAGGAGTAAGACAGTGTTGTCATGACAAAAAAATCTTACTTGAGATTTTAATGGGGATTGATCAGGATGGGTTATCTAAGAGCCGTATGTAAGCGGATTAAGTGTTAATTTTGGTAACTTTTCCATTATTTCTGTATGATACGCAGTTTATTTTTATAAGGAGGAGGTTCTCAATTCGTCGGAATCTTTTATTTTTAATGTATGTTCACCGACTCGAAGGCCTGAACCGATTTGGAAAATTATTTTTTTGTTTAAAAGGGTATAACTTCACAGGTGGTCCCATGTACATTTTATCAGCGGTTTTTGAGAAAATCAACAAATACATAGCAAAATTGAAGTTGTTGCGATTGAAGTCGGTTGTTTTTAATGTATTCAGCTTAGTCAATTATGTGAGATCTATTAGCTATTAGAAAGAAAGAAAACTAGTTTATTACGTAAAATTGGTGATTATTTTATAAAACTTTGAAGAGAAAATATGAAAATAGGTATGAAACAATTAAGGTACAAGAAAAACAATTACCTGTTCCCAACGTAGCACTGAACATGTAGAAATTAACTATTGCTGGATATATATATGCCTGTTGTCTGAATATTTTGAGAGCAGTCGTATAAAAACCATGAAAATTTACTTTATAATTATATCACCATTTTTTCAGGAACAAAATATTTAAGTATTTTAATTTTTAAGCGCTAGAGTTAAGTGCATTCTTCGCTATCACTTGCGTTTTGAAAACGTTTCGCATTATAACTAATGATTGTTCTTATCAATATACTTTATTCTTGCTTTCTTCTATTCTTTTTGTTCTTCTTCTTTTCGAGTCGATAGCAAACTTACAAAAATGCTATACTTAAATAGTCTCGGCCCAAAATTCAGCTACGCGAATCGCACTGATCGTTTGTTCGTTGTGTTAAAAACTTGCTTGAGAATTAACTACTTAGACATTTTGGGAAACATGACATTTTGGGAATCGATCAATTTGGAAAATGGTAATTTTGTGAAATGGACTATTTGGGATGTGGGTATACCTATTGTAGACAGACATTTCGGGAAGTGGTCTTTTAGCCTGGCGAATGATTACCTGAGCTTGCCTGAGGCTGGAAACGGTTCGACATTAGAACTTCTTCATACTATTCTACTATATTTCTATTCTATTATTCTACTAAAGTTTTTTAGTAATATATTTTCACCCAACTTCGTATTCAAACACCGCTTCAGGCGAAAGGGACAGGACAGGAGTCGCTAACAAGGGCCTCGCTCATTTGATTAGCTTTTTCTTCACCTCCCTACCTACCTAAGTATAAAAAAAGCGGCCAAGTGCGAGTCGGACTCGCCCATAAAGGGTTCCGTAGCAGCAAGTAACATAATATAAAAGTTCTTGTAGTTTGTTGTAGGTAAATTGCGGTTTACGATTTATGACGTATTAAAAAATAACTGCTTACTAAATCTCATTCAAACCAATTTTCGGTGGAAGTTTGCATAGTAGTGTACATCATATATTTTTTTTAGTTTTATCATTCTCTTATTTTAGAAGTTACAGGGGGGACACACATTTTACCACTTTGGAAGTATCTCTCGCGCAAACTAGGTATTCAGTTTAGAAAAAAATGATATTAGAAACCTCAATATCATTTTTGAATACCTATCCATAGATACCCCAAACGTATGGGTTTGATGGAAAAAAAATTTTGAGTTTCAGTTCTAAGTATGGGGAACGCCCAAAATTTATAGCTTTTTTTTCTATTTTTGTGTGAAAATCTTAATGCGGTTCACAGAATACATCTACTTACCAAGTTTCAACAGTATAGTTTTTATAGTTTCGGCAAAAAGTGGCTGTAACATACGGACGGACAGACAGACAGACATGACGAATCCATAAAGGTTCCGTTTTTTGCCATTTGGCTACGGAAATGAAATGAAATGAAATGAAATGAAATGAAATGAAAATATTTTATTCGAAGTAGGTAGCAGTGTACACTTTTCGAACGTCATTCTTTTATCTACCTAATACGAGGTTCCTACCACTCGGAACTCGTAACCCTAAAAAGGAAGTTAACTGTGCTTCTGAGACATGACCTTTTAAAAAACGGGCATTGTTGGTTAAATTTCAGCGGCGGAGAGGGAAAAACCAGGAAAAATCTACAGAAGTTCGTGTAAAGTTTAGCTAATCAAATTCGAGTAGAAATCCGGCAGATGTCTTGTTTCATTAAGGTAGGTATCATTATGGAAGTGAAAAGAGAAATAAGGGTTAGTAAAAAATGCTCTCAGAATATCTTGAAATGTGTCTGGGCTTAAACTGGGTTTTTTATTCAAGAATCTCAAACAACTTTTCCTAAAATCCCATATGTACTTACTTTTAATTAACAAAATTTTGGACTCTTCATACAAATCGAACATGATTGACCAACTTTATGTGCAGGGCCCACAATTTTTTTTGACCAACTTTATATGCAGGTGCAGGGCCCACAATTTTTTTGCGAAAAAGCTAGGTATGTGTTCCTGGGGGGGGGAGTTGTTCAGATTCAGGCGTCAGAAACCTCAGTCACAAAATACATCGATACAGAAGGTCCGCTCAATATGCTCACTAAAATCCTAAGCATATACATGTTTATAGACGTATACGGTCGTTGTAGGCAAGGTTACGATACTGTGCAATCGTGACCTTGCCTCGAACGACCGTATATTTCTATAAGCATGTTTATGCTTACGATTTTAGTGGTTTGTATTGAGCGGACCTTCTGTGTCTATTTTGTGCCTCAGTTTAAGCACAGTATACAGTATGGACACTCCCGGCCGCTCTCTGAAGGAAACCTCAGCCCCCGAGGGTATACTCTGGTGACGGTCCATAACAGTCGTTACTCAATTATTTCGCTTGCTTCTACTTGTAAAAAGGGAGATAGTAGTAATAGGTAATTATCATAGTTGGGATTTGTATGAAGTGTCCGGGATGTGGTTTGATCCCTGGCAGAAGTTTTTAACCGACTTCAAAAAAGGTTCTCTATTCGTCGGAATCTTTTTTTTTATGGCAGAGGTGGCAAACGAGAAGACGGATCACCTGATGGTAAGCGATTACCGCCGCCCATAGACACCCGCAACACCAGACGAGTCACAAGTGCGTTGCCGGCCTTAGATATGGGAGTACGCTCTTTTCTTGAAGGTTTGAATGTCGTATCGGTCCGGAAATACCGCAGGCGACAATTCATTCCACAGTTTGGTCGTGCGAGGCAGAAAGTTTCTAGTGAAACCCACAGTTCTGGACTGCCAACCATCTATGTGATGGGGATGAATATATTGTCGCGTAGAACGATGGCGAAAAGAGGCGGCGGGGATCAATCCGAACAATTCTACGGAGCACTCCCCATTGTACAAGCGATAGAGAATGCAGAGCGAGGCTACATCTCTACGCAGCGCCAAGGAGTCAAGCCGATCTGAAATATCCTGGCAGCCGACGATTCGAGTTGCTCTCCGTTGAATGCGGTCCAGAGGGAGAAGCTGGTACTGGGGTGCCCCTGCCCAGAGATGAGAACAGTATTCCATGTGAAGCCGAACCTGTGCCTTATAAAGTTGCAGGCGATGGGCCGCAGTGAAATACCGTCTCGATCTATTGAGCACACCAAGATTCTTCGAGGCTTATTTAGCCTTACCCTCTAGATGACCACGGAACTGGACTTCACTCGATATGTCGACACCAAGGATTCCGATACTAGCTGAGGCATTAAGGGGAGTGTCCTCAAAATGAGGTGATACGACAAATGACACCGTGGCAGCGACTGGCGGCGTGCGGGGCGCCGGCGGGTGCGGGGCGGGGGGCGCGGTCGGTGCGCGGGCGCTCGGGGTGTCAATATCGCTGATTCAAAGCTTGATGACATCGACACGTTCGGGGCGCACGCGCCTCGTCGGCTGTTCAAGGAATTTGAAGTCTCAGCTGTTTTACATACCGAAATGGTATTACGCAAACTCTCCACTTCAGTACGTAGTTCAAGTTATATGATATTTTGTGAAACTTCAAATTTGTGAACTATTTCTGCCAGACTCGCCTTCAGTGACGTAATGTCCTTCAGGAGCTTGGTGACGTCGACGTGTGGTCGAACGTAACGGGAGGCAGCTTACTCAGCTTCTTCGCCACAAAGGTCGGCACATCGTCAGGGTCGGTGACCTTCAGTAGATTGATGATGTCCTGAAGGCTCCTCTCTCCCTTCTCGTCCTTCCTGCGGGACACCGGTTGGTCAGTTTTGCCAAGTGTCTCGAACAATAGCGCCTTTGCTTTGTTGATCTCAGCCACAGTGAAACGGATTTACAGATCTGCTGATCTCGTCCATGACGTCCAGCCGGTGTTGCAGGAACGCCAGGAGCTCGTTCGCCACGAGTTTTTTTTCGCTCATGGCAACAGTGACGCGGGCGGCCCGGGCCGCGCTACGTATGCGAAATTCGAATAATTGCGTTTAGCGCACGTCCGCATGCATGTGCACTCCATGGAGGACTGACTTTTACTTATCAAGAAGTACCTAATAAAAAATTACGTTTGATATAATATTGTAGCACTTAATGACTTAATTAATACCAATGACAAGAGCAAGTTCATGTTAACAACCCATGTCGTCTCCAATATGAATGACTTTAAAATTCCCAAGTACGTACCTAACTCAAAGTCCCCGTGACTACGTTCCTACGTGCTTTTAGTGTTATCGAAGTCAGAACTAAGTCACGTAATTTACTATAGGGATTGTTAGTGTTTTGTAAATGGTCTTTGAAATGAAATGAAAAGAAAATATTTTATTCGAAGTAGGTAGGAGTGTACACTTTTCGAACGTCATTCTTTTATCTACCTAATACGAGGTTCCTACCACTCGGAACTCGTATACCCACCGTTTCGGGAAGTGTTTGCGGAGTGAGAAGAAACGGCGGGCCCTAAAGAAACTCCCTCCAACACATTTTTTGAAAAAACTCTTATATTCTATTACATCTTAATGGTAGATCAATAAATGAATTATACAATGCCATGTCTGTAAATAAAATATAAAAAATAAGAATAAAGAAAGAAAGGATTCAAAAGAGATAAAAGTAAAAGTAAAAAGTAAAACCAAAAAGTAAAAAGTTTGGTTATATTGTTATTATATCCCATCCTCTATACTATATCTTTATATTGGATGGCATCTCTACCCTTTCACGATACGTTCGCTTGGCATCCCAATATGAATGACAAATGTACTATCAGATACCGACGTATTCACGTATGTTTTTGTTCGTACAAATGGAGTTCGATTCGAGGCATCCGCCCATACAAAATTGGGGCCCATACAAGCCGACAAACTTAATTTTGCGCTCCTGAAATGTCCCTTCGCCAAAAAATTCAAGGAAAATATTCGGGTCGGGATTACTAAGAGGATTATGCCGCATGAACGAGTAACTTGTTCGCCCGTGTAACCGCTTTACGTGATTTATTTACAAGTGCGAATAAGGTAAGTGCTTTGTCGTTATCTGTGTTTCTGGGCGCCTACGATATGTGGTTTGGTTATTTTTGTTACTGATTTTTTAAAATACATAGGCAAGTACGTATATATTTATTTACATGAACGTATCTAATAGTATAGAATAGAATGTAGAGTTAGGTACTTTATTTTGCGTAAATGTTGTACAATATATTGGTAATATTAAAATAAATAGTTCTATACACATTATGCCTTAAATAAGACCTGTAAACACAGACAAACATTTTATTTATTTATGTCTAAGAACTGCTTTATGGAATAAACACAGTTTTCTATCAATAGTTTTTTTTAAAGATTT
Source organism: Coleophora deauratella (assembly GCA_958295455.1). Classification (NCBI taxonomy): domain Eukaryota; kingdom Metazoa; phylum Arthropoda; class Insecta; order Lepidoptera; family Coleophoridae; genus Coleophora; species Coleophora deauratella. The sequence continues at coordinate 657,224 of OY282409.1, read as the reverse complement.
TAAGAATAAATTGTAAGGTAGCTCTTTCACGTCACTAGGTAGGTTATTAATTTATTATGAAGGGTAATACACAGACAATAACAGTTGAGCTAAATACACCTATAGAACAAATCAACATCACGCAAAATTTTATTTTAAATTTGTAGATCTTCTATAGGAAAACTGGTAAGGTTGATACCCTACTCGAAATGAAATGGCTTATAGTAACACATGCTCGAACGACAGTCCATGAAATCGAGGTAGTCAAACGTTCATTAGCTTGATGCTACAAAATCCAGAATGATTCCTCAAAGCATTATCGGCGCGAAAGCCTATTATCTTGAAACACCATTTCTCGACCGACCATCAAATCAAATTTACAGACTAACTAGCTTCCGCCCGCGACTTTATCTGCGTGGACTTCAAAATTGAGACAGGAGAGAAAGACAATGTTTAGGTGAAAATCTAGTGATATGAAATGGAAATTTTAAGTTTTTTTATTATAAATTTCTCCGGGAACCTTTAAGTTTTCCGAGATAAAAAATATCCTATTGTTAGCCGAGTGCTTTATCTATCTACCTATCACCTCTAAATCCGTTCAGGAGTATGGGAGGAGGGAGACTGACTAGGAGTGGTTTAACTAACTAGGACCAGGTGATCAGAACAGAGGCTCAGATCATGAGGTCAGCGACATCAGCGGACCTGAAGGCCGATTACTGATCGGTAACGTCCATCGCGCGTTCGCCCGAAATACCGCGCGCTCACAATAAAAACCAAACTGATACGCAACTACCGTCGCAGGCGCAGCACCGCCGCTAATATTAGATGAGACGGCCACAGATGAGGAAAACAGAGGTGACAGTGGAAATAATGTCTCTGGGAGACAGTAAGAAGATTGTGGAGCGGAGAGTAGTGTGGGTTGTCACCAGTCATTCCGGCCCTCATAGGCGTGGCCATTGTTTTTTTAACCTTTTTTTTGACATTTTAGTGCGTTTGGCAACACCTCACCTGATGTTAAGTAACGTTGCTGCTGAAGATGTATCACGCAAGCTCAAATAGTGCTTGTTCACTTGCACCAGATTTTATAACTTTTTTGTGTCTGTCCCAGATTCACTATCAGAGAAAATAAAGTTTATTCAAAAATCACAATCCGACAGAGTCATGTTTTCATATATCTAAACTGTATCTGGATAAACTACTCCCTAGTAAAGAGAGAGAGAGAGAGATCCACAAAAGAGGAAGTGACATGTGCAGTTCAATGCAATAGCATAGGTATCCAGGCGTGCTAAGAATTTTCTAAGCCTTATCACCAACCAAACAACCTCACTGGAAATGGAAGATATGACTTTCTGACACAAAGCGAGTGTACCGACGACGCCACAAATATGTCACGTCTACATTACGATTACTTACTCTATGCCCTCAGCTCACATAAACCGTTCACCCGTTCGCTGCTACACTGCACTGCGTCTACGCAGCCCCTCGGATATTCCTACAAGCTATTATGTCACACGCACAGACATTAGTTGTCAGTTGTATTGTAAACAAATGACACTCTCTACAAAGCTCGCGCGTCTGACACATAACCACGTGGATTTGTAAAACTTTGTGATTCGACGATGTGGTTTTGAATTGTGACAGTGAGTGAGTGATGTAGTGATAAAAGTTTTGGAAGGTGTTACTTTAATGTAAGTAGTTAACGACGGTTTTAATTTGATAAGTAGTAGCAAGTTTTTTTGAATAGATAGAGCTACAAAAATATGAGACTTTAGAAAATTATTATACGGTTCCATTATCGAAGGGGCCAACGATAAAAATAGTATAGCGAAATGTAGAATTGGTTTAAGGGGGTCCTGAAATCCCTGAAATTGAAATTCTTTGAATTTTTAAGAAAAGTTGCTGTTTTTAAAATATTTTTTTAAAGCTAAGGTTACTTTCAAACATAATAAGAACTGAAATCTATTAACCTAGCCGTTAATAGATTAAATAATTTAATAAATTTTCAGTTTATTAAGTATCTGCAGTAATGGTTGACTCATCTTTGAAATTTTCGTCTATCAAGCCGAAATAGTTTAATCGTGTTTTGGATGGCGTACGATCGTAAGAAATATAGTCAAAAATAACTTTTTTTTTCAGAAATTACATTTCTATAGTTTCACGTCATTAGTGTTAAAAGAAACGTCACTTTGGTACAAGAGCGCCTTAATGACAACAATTAATTAATTAATCATTTTTGTACCTATCCTTAAGGCCCCTAAGTACTACCTTGACGTGAAATATAGTTTATTTTGGACCGTTTATCTCATAAACTAAAACAAGTTCTGCTATCAAAAAACAGGGTGTAAAAGACAAACTGTCAGAGTGTTTTTCCTAAATGTCAGAGTGTTTTCCCTAAAAAAACTTTACCTGGCGAAACCAAATCAGAAAACAGTGGGCTGTCAGCTGATCAGAGAAAGAGATGCCAGAAATTGTTTTTTTTTGCTATTTGACCAAAAGTTCCGTGGGGAAAGTTATTCATAAGCATTCATTGAAACCAGTGTAAAATTTTGGAGGCTAATATGTAATATATTATAATAATAAATATAGTAAATATCTGGGACAAGTCACACACGGTCATCTGGCCCCAAAGTAGGATTCCCTGTGTTATGGGAACCAGAGACTGATATACATACACATATACATTTAAATACATACATATATAGATATACACTATATTGTAGTACACTATATTGTATGTACATACAATTATTATTTTAGTTAGGGCTTGCAAAACATACCGAGGGTATAAGCAAGTTTTCAGTGTGTGATTTACTATAAACACATAAAAAATAATAAAGATAAGATGAATATTCTTTATTGCACACCAGTAGAACAGATACATCAAAAAATATAATAATGTATTAAATAATTATAAAATTATGAATTATGTTTATTTATGTATGTCATCGTTAACTTACTTATCATAGTATGTAAGCATGTATGTATACATGCACATGTATACCTATGTGCCATCATCGTATACTTACCCTGCTGTTCCCAATTAGTTGGAGTTAGCATTACAGACTTATTTTATTCATCTCTCCTAATATCTGTGTTATCAAATCATCATTAGCCAAAAGAGGTCCACTGCTGAACAAAGACCCACAAGGATTTCCCCGCCGACCGGTCTTGCGCTTCCACCCAGTGGTTTTCCGCGATTTTCACCAGGTCATCGGTCCACCGAGCGTATGGTGCGTCTGTCTGTATTTGTATCTGTGTATCAAATCAAATGCAAATCTCAGCGCGTTTAAGTGGAAAATAGTCAATTCCATCCATCCCCCCATCCCATTTCAAAGGTTGGCAACGCACTTGTGACTCTTCTGGTGTTGCGGTTGTCTATGGGCGGCGGTAATCGCACACCATCAGGTGATCCGTCTGCTCGTTTGCCACCTATCACATAAAAAAAATCGGTGCTTATCGGCAAATATGTACTTACATAACACGTGGGAAGGTACTGCCTCCCGTTTGATATGTTTATGTGTAATGTTCATGCGTGATTGCTTTCGAATTGGGGCAGTCGGTCGTGGCTCAGTGCGGCATAATATTAGTTTAACTATACATACACGGTCATAACCTGGATGGGTTTGATTGTTAGTGACATTAAGGCGCCTACACTAATGGTTTCATGCCTTGCGAAGCACGGAAACAGTGAAGATAAAGCGGATATCACACTGCTCCGGAAAACGCTCCGGTTTGCGAATTTATACTTGACACTGTCAAAGGGAAAAACCGCAGCACCGCACACCGGAGCGCATTCCGGTGCAGTGTGATATCCGCCTTATCTTCACTGTTTCCGTGCTTCGCATGGCATGAAACCATTGGTGTAGGTCGCTGTCACTAGAATAGCAGTCGTTAAGCCACGTCCGAGGCCTTACTGGTGGCTTGAAAACTTCTGACAACCGGATATGGCACCCGTGTGTGGAGTTCAGCCTAAACCTTCGCAAGTTATCGGAAGAGCTCCGTGCCCCAGTAGAGGTATCTTTATATTCTTTATATTTTAACACTATTTAAATAAGGTTTTGACTGAAAATCAGTGTTGCAGTGATTATCATTGCAACAATATGCTGAGGCAAAACCTTTTTCTTGGCGCAATACAGAGGACAAAACTGTAATACACATAATTTACTATATATATCAGGGTTCGGAAACCGGTTTTTTGAAAATACCGGTTTCGGTCATTGACCCCTATATCGAAATAATTTCGGTTAAGGTTTCGTTCAGGTTTCGGTTACCGGTATATTTAACCGGTTTAACCAAAACCGATATTTTTTCGTTCGAACGGAATTAACCGATTAATTTGAAGAATATGCGACTTTGTAGGCATGTTTGCCGCGTGCAATCAATTGAAAGCGTGCGAGAAAGTGAGCAGAAGACTCGGGCAGTGGAACCCGCGCGACGCGCCTGTACTTGACTAAGTTTGGTTTTAACCGGTTAATTTAGTTCTTATTTCGGTTAGAAAACCGCTTCCTGATTAACCGATACATATTTTATTCAAATTTACCGGTTAAGCTGGAAACCGGTTTTAACCTGAACGGAATCGTTAACCGAAATTCGAACGAAATTAACCGGTATTTGTTAACCGGTTCCGAACATTGATATATATAGTTGTTTAGTAAGTTTATGTACCTACTTAAAATAATGCTGCTTGGTTTTCTGTATTTTGTCGATAAATAAACGTTTTCTATTCTATTCTATTCTATATAATGTGACTTGCGATTCACGGAAACTTTTAAGGAAACACGATCACTAACAATCAAACCTATCCAGTTTACAACCGTGTCTGTAGTCAGTTAACTTGCGTGATCGACGCGACCACCCCAGCAGCATTGAGCCACGATCACTGAGTCTATGGATGCTCTATATAAAATACTAGCTACCGTCCGCGACTTCGTCCGCGTTGACTTCCAGAAAGAAAGAAAATGTTAAGATATAGTATATTTACCTACCATATTTCATCCAAATCCGTTCAGTAGGCCTGAAAGCGGAACAAATAAACTGACACACAAACACACAAATAAACATCTATACTTTCGCATTTATAATATTAGTGAGATGAGATGAGATGAGGTACCTACTGTCGGTTACAATAAAATACCTACTCTAAGAAAGGGTGACAGTTTAATTATTACAATCCTTTCAAAACTGAATCGAGGAAAATATTTATTTATTAAATAACAATAATAATAATAAGTTATTGTTATTTAATAAATAAATATTCATTCAGTCATCTGGCCCCAAGCCCCAAACTAGGATTCCCTGTATTATAAGAACCAAAGACTGACAAACATACACATATACGTTTTAAATACATCTATCTATCTATCTATCTATCAGCCGAAAGACGTCCACTGCTGGACAAAGGCCTCCCCCAAGGATTTCCACACCGACCGGTCCTGTGCGGCTCGCATCCAGCGGCTTCCTGCAACCTTTACCAGGTCGTCGGTCCACCGAGTCGGGGGCCTGCCCACACTGCGCCTTCCGGTGCGCGGTCGCCATTCGAGAACTTTACTGCCCCAACGGCCATCTGTTCTACGAGCTATGTGCCCTGCCCACTGCCACTTAAGTCTAGCGATTCTGAGAGCTATGTCGGTAACTTTAGTTCTCCTACGTATCTCCTCATTTCTGATTCGATCACGTAGGGAAACACCAAGCATAGCACGCTCCATCGCCCTTTGGGTGACTTTGAGCCTTCTTATAAGGCCCATAGTAGGTCATACATACATATATCGATATAATACACCCAGACACAGAGCAAACGAATCTGCTAATCACAGAAATGTTTGCCCTGGGACCTGCCCTCGAACCCACGACTCTCGGATCAGTAGCCAGGAGCACTAGCACTGAGCCACCGAGTCAGTCAGAATGTTTAATATTTATAATTTATTTCATTTCTCATAATGTTTTTATGAGTGTTTCACAGTGTCAACGCGAAAGTATTTTATATTTTAACGGGCACATTAAACGCGGGTCTCAGATGTTCCAATTCATAATTTACATGATGTATGAGATAAAATTTACGGTTAGCTTAAAATAGGCTTAAAGCACTTTTTCTCGTCGCAGCTTTATTTAATATTTGTTACAAATCATATTTTAAATGACTACTGATTTATTAAGGGTACACCTAACATTTGAACTCATTTCGTTACGAGAATGAATTTTGTTAAAAGAATGGGGTAAAAATATTTGTGCATTCGACGTTAAAATGAGTCATGTTCACTGACTCCGCTTCATAAGATAAAGCTTCTTTTAAAAAAAAACCTTTTGGTACCGACATCTCACTTATATTTTATATACTTAAATGTGAAAATATGGATGTTTGTTTATTTGTTTGTTCCACTTTCACGCCGAAACTACTGAACGGATTTGGATGATATTTGGGAGGTAGATAGATAAAGCACTCGATTAATATATAGAATACTTTTTATGCCGGAAAACTTAAGGGTTCCCGGAGGAATGCTTAAACACTCAAAATTTCCACTTCGTCACTAGATGGCGCCACCTTAACATTTTATTTCTCTCTTGACCCAATTCTGAAGTCCACGCGGACAAAGTCGCGGGCTGAAGCTAGTCTGTTATAAAAGTCTGTTTTACAAGAAGACAAATATTAAGAAATGCTTTTATATTTTAAACATTATTACAATACGACGAATCAGTTCTTGATGTTTGCATTTAAATCAAAGAGAAATATTAGAATTTAATGATTGAAATAAAATGAAGTAGCTTTAGACATCTTAAAGACATGAGACTAGTTCACACCCACTCATACACAATATGGGACGTCAAAAAAAATAACAGAGTCATAAACGTATGGTACAAGTTGCCTCAGGACTTAGTTTTTACCCGACTACGGCGAAGCAAAAAGGAGGGTTATGATTTTGACCGGTATGTATGTATGTATGTATGTATGTTCATCTGTTCCCGCATAACTTCTAAACTACTTATCAGAAGCCAACAAATGAGGTGTCATTAGAAGCGTCTTAATAACCCGCTGGTTATAGGCTACGTGACGTCACAATAAATTCAATATGGCGCCCTCTAGAGGACATAAAGTCATGACCAAAAAAAAAATTTTTCTTCAAAGGTACTTTGTTGGGTATCAAATGAAAGGACTTAACAAGCACATTTTAAAAATATATATATATTACTAGCTGTTGCTTGCTGGTTTGCTTGCATTCGCTCGATAATTGTGTCAAATATGTATGTTCACGTGTTCCCGTTCCCGCATAACTTCTAAACTGCTTATTACAATCTAACGAATGAGATATCATTAGAAGCGTCTTAATTGTCCACTAGTTATAGGCTAGGTGACGTCACAATAAATTCAATATGGCGCCCTCTAAAAGACATAAAGTCAAGACAAAAAAACATTTTTTTCTTTAAAGGTACTTTGTTGGGTATCAAATTAAAGGAATTAACGAGCACATTTTAAAAATATATATAATACTAGCTGTTGTTTGCTGGTTTGCTTGCATTCGCTCGATAATTGTGTCAAATATGTAAGTTCACGTGTTCCCGCATAACTTCTAAGCTGCTTATTAGAATTTAACGAATGATATATCATTAGAAGCGTCTTAATTGTCCGCTAGTTATAGGCTAGGTGACGTCACAATTAATTCAATATGGCGCCCTCTAGACGACATAAACTCATACCTAATAGAGAATACTTAAAAGGTGCCGTGTTGGGTATCGAATGAAAGGGCTTAAAAAGCAGTTTTAAATTATATATAATATTACTAGCTGTTGCTGCTTTGCTTAATTATCTAAAAAAAAACTGTGCGTATAATAGACATGTACCGGGTAATGGAGGTCCGATCAGCCGGGTAGCCGGGTACCCGGCGGCGCCGGTTACTCGGCAATGAAACACGTCGCGATCACGTCTTAGATCATTACTTAAACTTTGCCAGACCTTCAAGGGCTTATTATTATTTGGGGGCAAGGGTCCATCCATCCTCAGCCGATTTTGGCCATGGCGACTGCTTACTACTCCTAGGCCGGTTTATGGCGTTCATGCGCCCTAATATGGCAAACTCGCGTGCACAGAGAGGGCACAAAGGAGGGCCCTATTGGATCATTGTGACCTGGGTAGATCTATTGTGATCACTGTCCCTGTTATATTATATCCTCAAGGCCAATAGTTCTAATGAATTGTAGGATGAACTTGGGATCGAGTAATGTCCTCTGGAGTTATCATCGGTCCACCTAGAGATCGGCTTCTGGTTTGGACCAGTGCCTCGCACTCGCAGAGTATGTGAAGAGGTGTTTACTCTTCCTCGAGGCAGAATCGGCACTCGTCCTTATCTGCAAGCCTCATTTTATTATGGTGTTTATTAAGCTTGCAGTGGCCAGTTAGAGTTCTGGCTATAATCCTAAGTCCAGGCTTATGAAGTCGTAGTGCTCTAGACGTGTATTCCCGTGAAAAACTAGATATGAGCGTTTTCGAATGCTTTTGGCCTGGTGTACCAGCGGCAGGCGGCAGGGATCAATCCGAACAATTCCTCGGAGCACTCCCCATTGTACAAGCGACAGAGAATTCAAGCTGAAATACCTCAATTTTTTTTAACATTGGCTTCTACTCATGAATCTAAACAACTTTTCCCAAGTTACCTATACAATACTCAATTCGTAAAAAGATTTTTGGACTTCCCATACAAAATTGTCGGTTCAGTTGATCAATTAGTATGAGGACTCCAAAAAATTTTTTGGTAATTTAGTATAGGGTAAGTTGTTCAGTTTCATGAGTAGAACCGTGGTCAAAAATTGTGCAGATATTTCATAACCCTATATATTTATGTGGTGGGCAGATAATTGACCACGCTGAATACGTTAAAAACACCCGACTTCAATCGCAACAACTTCCATTTTGCTATGTTTTTGTTGATTTTCTCAAAAACCGCTGAATCGATTTCGATAAAATTTATATGGGACCACCTGTGAAGTATACCCTTTTAAACAAAAAAAAAATCGAGTAATCGGTGAACATACATAAAAAAAAAGATTCCGACGAATTGAGAACCTCCTCCTTTTTTTGAAGTCGATTAAAAATAGAGGTCACAATCCTATACTGCGTAACCTGGCGGGCGGCCCGCTACCTTTCCCCATCCAGTATCTCTGTGTACAACGAGCGTCTTTTCGAAAGCAGGTAACGTCTACGAATAAAAAGAAGCCGAAAAAATCCTGATCAAGCTAAAAATCTCTTACACCATAACTTAAACTATAAACCTACAATAATAAATAATATTGAAATATGAACGACAGTTACATTAGCCTTAGTTAAATTAGCCTCGAAGAAGCTTGGTGTGCTCAATAGATCTAGACGGTATTTCACTGCGGCGCATCGCCTGCAACTTTATAAGGCGCAGGTTCGGCCTCATATGGAATACTGTTCTCATCTCTGGGCAGGGGCACCCCAGTACCAGCTTCTCCCTCTGGACCGCATTCAACGAAGAGCAACTCGAATCGTCGACTGCCAGGATATTTCAGATCGGCTTGACTCCCTGGCGCTGCGTAGAGATGTAGCCTCGCTCTGCATTCTCTATCGCATGTACAATGGGGAGTGCTCCGAGGAATTGTTCGGATTGATCCCTGCCGCCTCTTTCCGCCATCGTTCTACGCGACAACATATTCATCCCCATCACATAGATGGTTGGCAGTCCACAACTGTGCGTTTCACTAGAAACTTTCTGCCTCGCACAACCAAACTGTGGAATGAATTGTCGCCTGCGGTATTTCCGGACCGATACGACATTCAAACCTTCAAGAAAAGAGCGTACTCCCAAATCAAAGGCCGGCAACGCACTTGTGACTCCTCTGGTGTTGCGGGTGTCTATGGGCGGCGGTAATCGCTTACCATCAGGTGATCCGTCTGCTCGTTTGCCACCTCTGCCATAAAAAAATAATAAAATAAAAAAGTTACATAAATGTACCTATACTTTTAACTTCAAAATAACGTTTTTTTAATAACTACGTAATTACCCGGCGGAACCGGGTACCCGGCGCTATTAACCGGTACCCGGCCGAATCCTTAAAAATTGCCGGATCCGCCGGGTACCGGATCCAAACCGGGTACCCGGTACATGAAAATAATGCTATAACCTGGGAGTGCTTCCACGCGGTGAAGGCAGTAACAGCTAATAACTGGCTAAAACTGCCATATAATATAAGGGACAGGCCTATGTGGCCCTTAGCAGAGTCAGATGTTTAGATGGATTATTCATTTGCTCCTTGGATCATAATAAATTGCTGAAAAATCCTCATGACTCCCGATCTCTTGAGGAATTAGAAAGATTAAGAAATCTATCAATCTCCGAAATAATATAGTAAGTACAGTATAATAAATAAATTAAATAAGTTGTTAAGCGGTACTGCACACATTTTATTAGATAATAAAAACTCAAAATTACTAAATAAAAATAAAAAGTTTAAAAAACTAAAACCCGACTACGGAAAACTTGCGCTCTGAAAAGTATGAAACAAGAAAATTTTCTTGTCTGCAATTTTTGTTATCTACAAATTATATTCAATATTTATCATCTAATAATTGACAACTTACATATACATTATAGTTAATTAATAAATATACATTGTGATGTTCTGATTAAAGCCGTGGTCGTATGCCACCTGATAGCGTACCCGATAGACACTGTTCTGTCCGAACTACCGGCTGCAGTTAGATAGATAGATAGATAGATAGATAACTCATTTATTTGTTAATCTTAATAATTTAGTGTATGTATGTAGTGCAGTTGTGAATCTTAATAATTTAGTGACCCACCCGAAACATATTCGATATATTACAGTATAATGGTAGGTAGTCACCGATTCTTACGGCAAGGTGGCATACGGCTTTTATCAGAACATCACAATGTATATTTATTAATCAACTATAATGTATATGTAAGTTGTCAATTATTAGATGATAAATATTGAATATAATTTGTAGATAACAAAAATTTCAGACAAGAAAATTTTCTTGTTTCATACTTTTCAGAGCGCAAGTTTTCCGTAGTCGGGTTTTAGTTTTTTAAACTTTTTATGTTTACTCTCTCTGACCGGCAGTCGTTAAGCCATGTTGGAGGCCTTATATGCGGCTTGAAAACTTCTGACACTGGTGTTGGCCACTAGCCCCATAACCTCCACCAATCCGGACTTGATGATGATAAATAATTGACAACGCTGAACACGCTAAAAAACCGACTTCAATCGTAACAACTACCATTGCAATGATTTTTTAGATTTTACTGATTTTTTCAAAAAGCACTGAATCAATTTTGATAAAATTTATATGGGATAACTTCTGAAGTATTCCCTACCAAACAAAAAAAGAATCATCAAAATCGATCCATAACTGGCGGAGTAATCGTGTAACAAACATACAAAAAAAAAACAACATACAGTCGGTTAAAAATACACTAACACTATGTTAAACATATCAATTATAAGATGCCACAGAACGAACTGGAGTTTCTACAAATGTCTATAAACAACTTTTGGCAAGGAACATAATATATTAGTAATTAGCCAAAATATTATTGGACTTATTTTAAGACAAATCGTTTAGCTGATATGATAGGCGATCGTTGTATGAAGATTCCAATTTTTTTTGGACATAGGACTCAAACACAAAACTGCGAATCGCTGCGATGCGAATTCGCAACGCATAAACTGTATGGGTAAGGGCTTGTATACAAAACTGCGATGCGACGTCGCATCGCGAACTTGCCCATACTAATAACATAGACTTTGTATGGGCAAGTTCGCAGATTTCTGCGATGCGATGCGAATTCGCAGTTATGTGTGGGAGCCCTAAATCTATGTTACTGTATGTGCAAGCTCGCAGATTTCACATACAGTAACATAGATTTAGATTTTGTGTAGATTGTGTGTTTTGTGTTTTTGTGTATTATTAATTAATTCGTTTTTAGAGAGATATCAATTTTTAGCAAGTCGCACGACCGTCGTAAAACACACTCCAAATAGAAACATAACGACAGCAGTAAATAAGATTGACGATTGAAAATGTCACATAGGTACGCACAGTAACTCGCAGGTGATCCAAGACTTCCAGAAATAGCATCGTTATATTTACTTACGGCCATTAACCGACCAGTAAAGTCCGAGTCGAGCCTTGTGCCGGGATATAAATCTTGTATTACAGGGAACACGTAGGCACACGTCACTGGCTGTTTGGTTCTAACGTGGGGCCACGAAACGAGCGGGTAGGGCTATAACTGAGTTTGTCACTGTGACTCGGTATCAAGGAATTTATATGTAGTAACTTACTATACAGGTTGTTAAAAAAGTGCGTTTAAAATTTTAAGAGGTTACTCAGAATCAAGTATGTATAGAATACAGTAAAAATATCGAAAAACTCCAATCTATAATTTAATTTTTAAAGTTTTCCATACTAAATCTGAATAGTGAATCAAGAATTTGTGTGGGAAACTGAAAAAAATAATAATTGTAGATTGGATTTTTTTCAACATTTTTTCTGTATTTTATATATATTTGATTGTAATAAAATAAAATCAAAATATTTTTATTTGAATAGATGCTGTACGCATACTTTTAAATCGTCTTTTTTTCTACCTAGTACAAAGGTCCTACCACTCGGAACTTGTGCACTGTGCATGATTGTGATTTGACAGATGTCACGGATCACAGCTAACACTTCCCGCAATGTTGAGTATACAAGCATGTACAAGTCCCGAGCGGTAGGAACTTTGTCCAAGGTAGAAAAAACCTTTTAAAAGAATATGTAAAGCCATTTACTAAAAAAAAAAACAATTTTACAAATAATAATAATAATGAAGGCATGAGGAACCTGCGTTGGTGTTTTTATACATAATTATAGTATTAATAATAAAATAATCAAAATATTATAAATCTCATATCGACTCACTGCGGCTACAAAATCGAACTTAAATTGTATTCCATGTTTAATTTAAAAAATAAAAGTAATTATAAAATGTAATATTTGTCTGTCAGGTGTATCCTGATACCTTTTTTATAAGTTTTAGTTTGCGTATGGTAGATATTTAAAAAAACTCATGAAATACTTTTTTAGTCGGATTACTTCCTCCTATCGCCACGCAAAACGGGCGGCGCAATAGTCGCATAGTTTTTAGGCAAAAAACTCAACCCAACTTACTCTCCGTACTGAAAACCCGCTAAGAGAAAAACACTCCACATCAAGAAGCATATCCTCACAATATTAGCTAATGTGACTTCGCTCACCCCGGATTTTTCAAACAAATATCGCGTTATTGTTTAGTACACATAAATTTTACACTTCTTCATGTCTGTACACGTGTTAATATGTGTGTGAGTATCAATGGCTGCTTAAGCGAAAGCTTCTTGGTCATACCGCCTTGTCGTAGGTTACACTTTTTTTGTTACGTTGACGTTTTTAGTAATTGTTATTTCCAAAAACAGTAGAACTTTTAAAGACAGATAGAAACATAAATGACAGACTTTTACAATAGACATGTTTAATGTGGTGACTTCGTGGCCCTCAAGGATAGTTTCGTTAGACACCGGAGTGCGTGGGCGCGTGACGTGTGGACTGACGCACATTCGCATGTGTACTGAAGGCACCTGATTACGCTGGCTGTCACAGGTCATCCGATCATATGTCTGGTCTTAAAGATTCTTCAGTACAAAAAAAAAACAGATTTTACATCTTTTTTTTTACATATCGATAGTGAAAAGTTATAAATTAAGTTATAATATATTAAAAATTACTCATGCCATTTTAATAAAAAACATGCAAAATTCATTTTGAATAATAATTAATTATAGTTGACCTTATTAAATTTAATTTAAATTAAACAATAACATTTTAAAATATACTTTTCAAATTAATAATATAACAGGTGATTATAAAATGTCTGGCAATATTTTAACTGTGGCTTCTACTCATCAAACTGAACAACTTTCCCCAAGTCAGTCATGGTCAAAAAGCAAAAAAAATTGTGGACTTCCCATACAAAGTTCATCAAAAGATTTTTTGCTTTTTGAGTAAATAAATAATGGCAATTACAACGTTGTGTGGAATAATTATAATCAATAGAGAGGAAAACGCAACCTAACTCATATTTTTCTTCTTAGAAACGAAAGATATGCAAAAATACTATTAGTATATTTAATGTTATGCAACTTATTATTTAGGCAAATTTTCTATTATTCGAATGAATATTATGCTTAAGTTTGATATGCTATAATATTATTAGGAAATTTAACATTATGCAACTTTATAGTTAGGGACATTACTAATTATTCCAAGTAATATTATGCTCATAAATTTTAGGAAAACGTAAATATGCGCAAAATTTTTTATGCCAAAATATTTTATGCCAAATAATGTTATGCAAAGGCCAAATAGTCATAAAAAAGTTATGCTATATTATAGAGACCCTTTAATAGGATTTGTTTAGAAACTTTAGTACGAACAAGCCGATTTTTTTATGGTTAAATGAATTAGATACATAATGGTATTACTAAATAATGAAAAATCCAAGTCACTGTCGTGTAAACAGAACAAAAAACTTTTCAAGTGCAGATTTGGCGTTGTAGGACTTAGCATATTCACAAAAAAAATGCATTTTGAAGAACTGATGATTTGCAGGAAGCGTAAGTCGTTGATAGTTCAACAGTAAGACGAAATGCACTTAAAAGACGATGTCGAAACTTTCAAAGATATTGTACATACTTACATCTGTTTCATGTCACTTATCTAAAATGTAATTTATTGCATTATTCATAATGCAATAAATTACATTACATTTACATTTTACAGATTAACAGAAATAGTTGTCTAACCATGTCATCAATGCATCGTTCTGACACATTATATTAATTCAAATCGTTGTAGAAAGATTTGAGGAAGATAGAGAAAGAATGTGCGAATTTTGACAGTTGAAGGATTTGACATGTCTGAGCCTGAGATTTTCGCAACCTTCTAACTCAAGGAGTTTACAAATCATCTACCTAATGGGTCTGCTTGCAGATTCTACGGTCAACTGACTCTGTTCAAAGCATATTTGAAGCTACTCAGGATAAAAAAACATATTTTTTGTTAAATGCAGAATACAAGTATACTCATGGACAAAAAAATCGACTCAAAGTTTCATGCACAAATTTTGGAAAATTAACTCAATCTAGCAAAATACAACTAAACCAAAAGTTCAAAAACTGTGTGTTTACTGTTTATGATTTTAGTTTGATGGTTTTCTAGTTTTTTGCCTTTAGTGTTTAGCAGTTTTGTAGACTGAGTTATTTTTTCAAAAGTCAAGTTAAGTTTTCAAAAGTCGAGCAACAAATCTTGAGTCGTTTTTTTAGTCCACCAGTGTATATTAGGACCTTCAAAAATACATGAAAAACAAACCGTGACTTCTTCTAATGAAACTGAACAACTTTCTCCTAGAAACTTTTACTCAGTTTCGAAAAAAATCCATACTAACTGATCAGCCAGTTATTGGCTAAACTTATTGTCTTGGCTTAAAAATCTCGGTAAAAGTGGCGCAGTTTCAGCGTTTTTCTCAGGAGGACCTTCTATTTTATTGATACGGAATCCTCAAATGCGTGAATGCATCTCGCACTTGGGACGCAGAAAGTGATACTGTACAGTACAGTGAGTCGGTCAGACATACTCCAGATAAATACCGAATGAGAACCAACTCCGGTTAAACTAATATTGTTATAACCGTTTCAAAACCAATTCTATACATTTGAATAGGCGATTCAAACTAATATTGAGTTCTGGAGTTGTTCTATTTGAAATTGCTAGTTAGTGGCTATTTGAAGATACCGGTTGGTGTATATGTATTTTAATTGCTGTAATATTTATTAAATTTTAATATTGTACTGTGTGCTGAATAAAAAGTTTTCTATTCTCATCTAGTCCTTGTTTGTTTTTAATTAGTTTAAGTTCAAATTATTTTTGTTTTGTTTCTTATGTTCTTATAATTACTTATTTTTTGGTTTTTCTTTTTGCTTTTTCTTTTAACTTAATTTTTGTTAATGCTTTGAGTGTGTTTGTTGCAAATAAACATTTACTTACTTACAAACGTTTACTTTACTTACTTACTTCTATGCCGATAATATCTTGTCTATGATATAGAGTGTAACAAAATTGGTGTATGTATGTTTGTTTATTTAGTTTATAGTTTGCAACTTTTTTGAAATCGCAGAAATTATGTATACGAGCATAAAGTAAACAAGACGAGCTAATGTATGAGAGGTCTGTTTATTTTCATTTTTAACCGACTTCAAAAAAAAGGAGGTTCTCAATTCGTCGGAATCTTTTTTTTTTATGTATGTTCACCGATTACTCGAAGACGCCTGAACCGATTTGGAAAATTCTTTTTTTGTTTAAAAGGGTATACTTCACAGGTGGTCCCATATAAATTTTATCAAAATCGATTGAGCGGTTTTTGAGAAAATCAACAAAAACATATCAAAATTGGAGTTGTTGCGATTGAAGTCGGTTGTTTTTAACGTATTCAGCGTGGTCATTTTATTGACGTATTCAGCGTGGTCAATTATCAGTAAGTATATCAGATTAGTCATAGAATAAAAGTGGTTCGTGGCAGGGTATAAAAAGACTTGCCTCCGAAACTCCAACGGGGCTTTATAGGTACTTTTTAGGGTTTCCGTACCCAAAGATCAACGGGACCCTATTACCATTACTAAGCCTATGCTGTCCGCCCGTCCGTCCGTCCGTCTTTCTGTCAGCGGGCTGTATCTTATGAACCGTAATAGGCAGACAGTTGAAATTTATACAGAGAGTGTATTTCTGTTGCCGCTATAAACAGCAAATAATAAAAATAAATTAAAAATGAAAGGGGGCTCCCCTACTAGAAACGTGATTTTTTGGGCGTTTTTCGCTCGATCTTAATAATGGCAACAGGTAGGCGCTTGAAATGCTCACAGAGTTTGTATGGCTGTAGTCGCTAAAAAAAATATACATATTTAAAAATTAAAGGGAGTCCCCATATAAGAGACATGTGTTTTGGAGTTTCTTGTACGATAGAATGGAACTCTTCTATAGAATGCGCGAGTTCCGACTCGCATTTGGCCGGGTTTTTTGTACCATACCGAACAATTTCTATCAAGGAATAAAATCTGATTTCTTAAAAAAAAAACGAAACTAAACTTTCTGCCTCGCACAACCAAACTGTGGAATGAATTGTCGCCTGCGGTATTTCCGGACCGAAACGACATTCAAACCTTTAAGAAAAGAGCGTACTCCCATATCAAAGGCCGGCAACGCAGTTGTGACTCCTCTGGTGTTGCGGGTGTCTATGGGCGGCGGTAATCGCTTACCATCAGGTGATCCGTCTGCTCGTTTGCCACATGTATTAATAATAATATTTTTTTAAGTATTCAGTATAAGTTCTTTGGGGAAACCTGAATAGTATTATAGGATGGAAGTTGCTATGTAAGTTTTCTGGAAATGTCTTTTTACACCCTTAATAATTAGTTAGTTAAAGCTTTAAGATAACTTCGATCTGTGTTAAAATAATATTAAACGTAGCTCTCCTAATTTTAAATTCAAATTAGTGCGCTCACCAACACTGCAGTTACACTGAAATGAAAAAACGACGGATTCTCAATTTTTAAATGATTTTATGACCTGTATTTCGGTTGCGATTTCAAATTTTACAGGTGTTGGTTTATTCAGCGAATGTTCTGTTTCCGAGATTTTCAAGTTGGGTTATGGAATATGGGTAGACAGTAGACATATGGATATTTTTCACATCGAAACTGGTAACACAATTAGTAACTAGTAACCAATATAATAATAGTATTTTCTGTGATGAGCAGAATTGTTTGCTCTGAGTCTGGGTGTATTATATCTATATATGTATGTATGTATTTAAAAAATTATATGTGTAAGTATATCAGTCTCTGGTTCCCAAGATACAGGGAATCCTAGTTTGGAGCCAGATGACCGTGTGTGATTTGTCCCAGGTCCCAGAATATTTTTTTTGTATTGTTTAAGGGATTTAGGTAGGCATATATTTTTCCTATAGTGATAGTTTCATAGTAAAGTCTACACCTCAAGTGGAAAAATGTAGTCCCGGCCATAAAGAAAGAAAAGAAAATATTTTCATACAGTCTTTGAATCAATCAGTCAATCAATCAATCTCACTAATATTATAAATGCGGAAAGTATGGATGTTTGTATTGTTTATTTGTTTGTTTGTTCCACATTCACACCGAAACTACTGAACGGATTTGGATGTTTGGTACGTAGATAGATGAAGCACTCGGCTAACACATAGGATACTTTTTATCCCGGACAACTCAAAGGTTCCTGGAGGAATAATAAAAAAAATTACTATGTCATTAGATGGCGCTGCCTTAACAATTTTTTCTTTCTGGACCCAATTCTGAAGTATTTGAATTTGTAGTTATTGAAATTTTATTGTAAGATTTCACTTATCTTGAAGCATTAACGTGTTCTTTTCATATTTTGTAACAACCTTTATAATCGTAATGTCTATTCGACAGTTTGTGTTCTTCTAGACATAAACCATTTGCGACACTGCGATAATTATCATGTGCTAATATAAAATGGAGTTTCTCATGACGAGTGTTGAGGCCGATGTCGAGGGGATATACACAAAGGGCTGCACTATTTGGGCGAACGAGTAATAACTGAGAACTTTGTGCTCAAACGAATACATTAAGTAAAATTATTAAATTCTGTGGCATTAATAACTTGGCTGTAAGTTCTGAATCTACTTTCAGCTTGAAATTTTAGCGTGATGGTCTAATTTATGTTTAAATATTGAATCCGTAACTTCCTTTCTTACGAAATTTAGTTTAATGAATTTTATACCAAAATCTGTGGAATTTAGACTTAGCTTAATAAGCACTAATCATTTGTAAAGTAATTACCTACATATTTTGTGATTTAATAAACAGCAGAATATTCGCGTAGAAGTTATTGAAAGTTGAGAAACATGTAACTTAAATAATGATTAAGTATAAATAAATAAAAAAATCGCGATCTCTGCAATTCCGCTTTCACGTGCAAAAGTCAATTTCATAGAAAACTCCCGTCTTTTTCCCCACATGTTCGCCACGTAAGTACTCCGGCGCAGTCTGGCAGATATCCTTCAGAGTTAGCCGGAATACTCGCACGATTTATGGCATGACAAATACGCCTTCTCAAGAAAGAAAGCCGCAAAGTACCTATACGGAAACTCCATATTTTTGCGGCCTTATTTCTTACGAGAGCAGAAACTCGCCTCGCACTCTGAATAACTCTTAAGGTTCCCCCATTAATTTTGCTCAATGCGGCCAATTTTTATACGTAACTGACCCTAATATATTACATCGTATCATCCTAACTTTGCGTTATGCTCTCAGTATTCGGGGAACAAACAAACACGCATATTTCATCGAAATGCTGCTGTTAAGTTGGTTACTTTACTAATAAAAAGCCTGGTGAGAATGGCTAATGCCTGGTGGGAATAGCCAATGAACTGTCATGTTATTGGTGTCTACATAGAAGGGACGTCTACTATTGCTGCAGAAGGAGCAGGTGGCTGGAAGAGGATTGGGTAGTTCGCTCTTGATCTAACTTGGTTTAATTAAGTTTATAAACTTTTAAAAGATAGAGAGTGATTGCAAGATGATTTCACGTCCCTTGGTATTATAACACTACCCTGTTGACTCATATAGCAGGAACAATCGTTAGTGCTGAATAACAAAGACTAATATACGATGTAGGGTTACCGTAACAGACAGAATCTCCGCAGTGCTGGCTTGCTCACAATCGTAACGTATAGGTTGGAGAAATCTATATCTATATCTACAACAGACTCCCAAGTGATGTAAAAAACTCACCAAATTTTAGCACTTTTAAAAGTAAATTGCAGAAATGGCTTGTTTTGTTGAGCGTTCCTTCTATACCTTTGACGAATTTTTACTTAACTAACTTATGTAAAAGTTAACTACTAAACACCTGTGATGCGGATCAAACCAATCCTTCGTTGTTCCTTTAGTATTTATCTACAGAACCCTGAATTCCGCGTGACTAAACAGCTGCATCTCTCTATCACAACACGTCTATCGTTCACAACTTCTCTCTCATAAAAGCATCCTGTTGAATCAAATATTAAAAATGTCGTCGCGTAATAAATAGTCTCTTGAGTCCACTTCATTATAAATGATAATTTATTAAATTAGGGTTACCATGTTAAAGATGAAACGGTTATTCTAAAATTAATAATACGAACGAACGGATGGAAAAGTGACATAAATATTGGATTTGAAATAAACAAATTTAATGGTACCTCAGACGGGATTAATTGTCATTAATTTGTTATTCTATTTCTAGTTCTTTTGACTAGTTAACATTTTCTGTGAAATACGAATTTTAAGATGTTGAAAATGAAATAGTCGTGATGGCTCTTCACAAGCGACAGTAAATATTGTATAAATATTACATACGTATGTAGGTACCTAGGTATTATAAATATACATTTTCTTTAATTATTTTGTAGGCTTGTATAAAAAAAAAGGTTATTTCGTATAATTAGTTGTTGGTTTTTTAGTTTTTTTTTCACATTTTCCATTTTTTAATACCTCATTATACATATTTCTCGATATAATATTATTTTTCTTAGTAGGTACTTTTTCTTATATTCTTATTAGGTATACTGGAAACAGACCGGATATGTATAAATGATCAGAACATAGAGTATGACCACGCTGAATACGTTAAAAACAACCGACTTCAATCGCAACAACTCGATTTCGATAAAATTTATACGGGACCACCTGTGACCACCTTTTTAAACAAAAAAAGAATTTTCCAAATCGGTTCAGGCGTCTTCGAGTAATCGGTGAACATACATAAAAAAAAAAGATTCCGACGAATTGAGAACCTCCTCCTTTTTTTTGAAGTCGGTTAAAAAGGGCCGTGGCTCAGTGTGTGATTTGCTTTTTCCAGCAATACAGTGGTATTCTGCCACAACCCGATACACACAGCCAAAACATTGGTAAGCACTTGGCGTTATCTCACCTTGAAATAAGTAAATAAAAATACCTAAAAACTGCATAAATTATGTCAAATCAAATAACTCTAAAGTACGCCCGTTACAGGTAATAAATAGTATACAGCCGAAAAACATATAAATAATACCCGGGACAAATCACACACGGTCATCTGGCCCCAAACTAGGATTCCCTGTTCTTTGGGAACCAGAGACTGATATACATACACATATGCATTTAAATACATACATATATAGATATAATACACCCAGACACAGAGCAAACAAATCTGCTCATCACAGTAATGTTTGCCCTGTGTGGGGATCGAACCCACGACTCTCGGATCAGTGGTCAGGATCGCTAACCACTGAGCCACCGAGTCAGTCATATCTGGGCATTTTTTTATTTTGTTGTCTCATTTTATAAAAGTAGCGTTTTTATAAAAGTTATTATTTTTAAGCATAAATTAACTTAGTTATGTGTGTTAATATCTAAATTACGTAAAATTATAAGAAAATCTATGATAATATATCATATTTATGAGATATTTGAGTTTTTTCTTGCCGAGCGGGAGAAATTGTTCCATTGAGTTACGAAATGGTTTCGATTTTAAACCTAATAATCAAAAACAATGCATTCATATGTTGTGTTTTTTTATAAAGGAAATAAGGTATGATTTTAAATAAATCACAAAAAATCAACAATATTACGAAAGATAGCCGAGTTTCCATATCAGCAGTTCCTCTGAGTTACATTACTGCTTTGACTTGCTCTTTTATTTCGTACCAAACTATATATAAGCAATAGTTTTAACTTCAAATGTTTAAGAAATCAATAACCGTTTATTTATTTATTAAAGAAGAACCATAAAAACATTGTATTTGCATTTGAAATAACACAAATTATAAATTTGTAGGATTAAAAACAGTGGATAGTTTTTTTTTTTTTTTTTTTTTTATTTATTTGGGATAATTAACAACTATGTACTAAATATTACATTATAAGATGTTAAGGACTAAATTATGTGAATAAGTACATAGCCCACAACATTATCCACGGATTATATACAAACAGTGATAGAAACAGAGAGGGAAGAGATAAAGATAAATATGTTTTTTTTTTTTTTTTAAACATTACCTAGGATCCAAACAATTGTTTACCAAGCTCTTGAATCTAAAGGCAGAGAGTGCAAAGATGTCAATATGAGGGAATTCATCGTTATAAGTCGAGACAATGCGTCTTAGTGGAGAACGAACACCAGCATTACTTCTACAGAGTTTGGTATAAAATAATTTATTACGATTGATTGTGCGCGGGTATCTTGAGGGAACATGCAGTGCAATATACCGAATGAGTTGGGGACAATCATATTGATTATTACAAATTTTATATAGGGTCATAACATTAATTACTTTTCTTCTGTCATTAAGCGTCAATAGTGAGTACTTTTTGAGTAGTTTAGAATAGGATAATCTAGGTTTTTTACATCTGTAGTGCATGGATCGAAGAAATTTTCGCTGAACGATCTCAATCTGATCACTGTACTTATTGTACAGGGGATTCCATATTTGAACGGCATATTCTAAATGGGGTCGTACCAGTGTATTAAATAGATGCAAGTAAGTAGAAGGGCGCTTGAATTCACGACCGGTTCTCATAATGAAACCATACATTTGGAAGGAGTTGTTAATTATTTTGTCTACATGACTGTCCAAATGAAGCCGATAATCCAAAAGCACACCCAGGTCACGCACATTTTGAATGGAAGAAAGAGTTACATTACCTAAGTTATATGAAAAGTTAATAACATTTATTTTTTTTGTAAAGGTTATTTTACTACACTTCGGCAAACTTAAATGTAACTTGTTACTGAGACAGTAACTATATAGTCTATCGAGGTCATCTTGCATATTAAGACAATCAGACATTGTGCGGATACCTGAATACACCTTCAGATCATCAGCATAGAGAAGAAAGTTACTATGATGAAAACACTTACCAATATCATTAATAAATAAAACAAACAACAATGGTCCAAGAATTGATCCTTGTGGAACTCCAGAAGAAACCGAAAAAGTATCAGATTTGAACCCATTGACAACTACACATTGAGTCCTGGATGTAATGTATGAAGAAAACCATCTTAATAAGTTACCCTTAATACCATTAAAGGCAATCTTATTCAAAAGTAGCTCATGATCCACCTTGTCGAAAGCCTTCTTGAAATCAGTGTACACAGTGTCTACCTGAATGCGATTGTCCATATTTTCAAACAAGTGAGTTGTAAACAATAAAAGATTAGTGACTGTGGATCGGCGCTGTACAAATCCATGTTGTTCGGGAATGATGATATCGTGAAGTGAAGGATATATAGCACTGTGTACCAATCTCTCAAAGAGTTTCGACAAGATGGACAATATGGAAATAGGGCGATAATTCTCAATACTAGATTTGTTACCGCTTTTATAAACGGGAGTAACATTAGCCAACTTCCAAACTCTCGGAAATATACCTTCGGCTATACATTTGTTATATAGTATATGTAGAGGAACTGATATAGTGTCAGCAGTGAGCTTCAGAAAAGAAGGCGGAATGCCGTCCGGACCGGATCCCTTAGTTATGTCTAATGACTTGATTTCATTACGTATGGTCTCCAGCGAGAAATTAACAGTATTAATATGGATATTGTGTCCGGCACTTTCCGAAGGCGGTAACCAGTCACTAAGATCAAGAGTTGAGCTCTCATAAACAGACTGAAAGAAACTCGCGAACATACTACATATTAAATTAGGATCGCTGGAAGAATCACCATTATAATGCATCAAAGTAGGCATTCCCTGTCTGGTTCGCCGATTAGATATAAAGTTCCAGAAGTACTTCATATTAGAGTGTATACCGTTTTCAACTGAAGCAATATAATTGTTATAACATGTTATGCATTGGTGTTTAAAACGGTCTCGAAATAAAGAAAAAACTTCATAATCACTTATGTTTTTATACTTCTTCCATTTAATCCAGTATTTAGATTTAATGTTTAAAATACGGATTAATCCGGGGGTAAACCAAACAGGAAAGTTAGAGGTTCTTACTGTATATACGGGTACATGGAGTTTAATGATAGAATAAATATGTTCATAAAATAATGTTACAGCTTCTTCAGCAGATATGGAGTGAAGTAGCTCCTTCCAGTCGATGTCAGATATAGCGGAGTTTATTAAATCATAGTTACCTTTTCTAAAGCAATATTTAATTAGTTTCGAACGGGGCATCATATCAGTTTCTCGACTTAGCTCGGTTAAGATAGTAAGTGGTGGATGGTGCCGGTCGGGAGTTAGCAGCGGGTCAGGTGGAGCAGAGAGGTAGCAGTCGGTATTCGATATAAGTAGGTCCAAAATACGCCCATTGTCATTTAGCATGAAGTTAAATTGACTAGAGTTGGTAAGAGATAGGAAATTCAACAAATATTTACTAGCGGGGCTAGTATATTCGTCACTGATCGGAAGACACTGGAGACCCGTAGAATTAGTCCACAATATGTCCGGGAGATTAAAATCTCCAGCTATCCAAAAATTTTCAATGCAGTCCGAAGCTACGAATTCCGCAAGGGTGTCTAGGTAAGAGGTAGGTTTTTACCGTGGGAGAGCCATGCTTCGGCACGTATGGGCCGGCTCGACCGGAGTGATACCACGGCCTCACAGGAAACCGGCGTGAAGCAACGCTTGCGTTGTGTTTCGCCGAGTTAGTGAGGATACCGGAGGCCCAACCCCTTCCCCCCCCCCAATGATAGCGCAGTTCCCAAATTCGCTACCCCAGGAGGGTACCAGCTGCGCGAGCGCTGGAGAATCCCTCCCTGGACGTCCAGGCTCAGAACACAACGTCCCTGAGCCTGGATGTCCAGGCCGCCCCTCGTCGTACTCTGGGGGGGGCAAAACCGCGCTTTCAACTGCACGAGGCAAGGGCAAAGACACTGTGGCACCCCCTGCCACGCTGACTGTGGACTTCTGCAACATCAGGGGCTTACATTCCAACCTAAATGCTGTACACCACCACCTTGAGACAGCAAAGCCGGCCTTGCTTTTTTTGACCGAGACACAGATATCGTCTCCAGCGGACACATCGTACCTCTCCTACCCTGGGTACGGTCTGGAACACTCCTTTGTGCCTAGGGCTGGAGTGTGCGTGTACGTCAGAGACGATATCAGTTCTCGCCGCCTCAGCAACCTTGAAGGTAGGGACCTCTCCACCATATGGCTACGTGTAGACGGCGATGACCATCCCCGCGTCTATTCGTGCCTATATAGGTCCCATACCGGCGATGGCGAAACTGACCGACTCATTGAGCACGTCCAAATGGCTGCAGATACTGTGCAGCAGCAGATCCCATCCGCTGAGATCGTGGTACTCGGCGATTTTAACGCCCACCACGCCGAATGGCTCGGTTCTAGCAAAACCGATCATGCGGGGAGATCTGTTCACGACTTCGCCCTGGCATATGGTTTGACACAACTGGTTACTACGCCCACGCGAATCCCAGATGTGGAGAACCATGAACCTTCACTGTTGGACCTTCTGCTGACTTCTCATCCGGACGGCTACCAAGTATCCGTTGACGCTTCACTCGGCTCTTCGGATCACTGCCTGATCCGGAGTACGGTGCCACTCACGTGCCCGCCGCGACCGCGAGTTGCTTGTCGCCGTCGTGTGTGGCACTACAAGTCAGCAGATTGGGATGGGATGCGGTCTTTCTTTGCGTCCTACCCTTGGGGGCAGATTTGCTTCACGCCGGATGATCCTAACTTCGCTGCTGATTCTGTCGCTGATGTGGTGCTGCAGGGTATGGAGCTTTTTATCCCATCCTCGGTGGTCCCCATTGGCGGCAAATCACAGCCTTGGTTTGGTCGGTCCTGCAAAAAGGCTTCTCGCCGGAAGCAGGAATGTTACCAAGCCTGGGCAAATGCAGCGAAGGTACGGGATGAAAAGACCAGCGCATTGAAAAAGGAGTTTAACTTTGCCTCCAGGTCCTTCAAAAGAGACATTGCCAGGGAGAAGTCGGCGCACATAGGCAGAATTGGCGAGAGACTAGAGCGTCTTCCTTCGGGAACTCGTGCGTTCTGGTCTCTGGCCAAAGCTGTCCAGGGGAATTTCTGCACGCCATCATTTCCACCACTGCACATGGGAAATGATTCATTGGCCCACGACGCAAAGGAGAAAGCCGATCTTCTAGGCAAACTCTTTGCGTCCAATTCGACATTGGATGACGGGGGAAACGAGCCGCCGACCATACCGCGGTGCAAGAGCTGTATGCCGGATATCCGGTTCCACCAACGCTCAGTGCGTAAAGCACTTTTTTCCCTCGACATTCATAAGTCGAGTGGGCCCGATGGAATCCCTCCCATCGTGTTGAAGGTGTGTGCTCCAGAGTTGGCTCCAGTTTTAACGCGCCTTTTTCGGCTTTCCTACTCTTCTGGCGTAGTCCCGAAGTCATGGAAAACAGCTTTGGTGCACCCGATCCCTAAAAAAGGTGACCGCTCGAATCCGTCCAACTACAGGCCGATAGCCATAACCCCCTTATTCTCAAAGATAATGGAGTCCATTATCAATAGCCAGCTCCTTCGGTATCTAGAGGACCGCCAGCTGCTTAGCGACCGACAGTACGGTTTCCGTAAGGGCCGGTCCGCTGGTGATCTTCTTGTCTACCTGACACATCGTTGGGCACAGGCGATCGAGACTAAGGGGGAAGCATTGGCGGTTAGTTTGGACATAGCGAAGGCCTTCGATCGGGTTTGGCACAAAGCACTTCTTGCGAAGCTTCCTTCTTATGGGCTTCCCGAGGAATTATGCAAATGGGTCACTAGTTTTCTTGCAGACAGAAGCATAAAGGTCGTAGTCGACGGTGCATGCTCAGATTCTATGTCTGTGAATGCTGGTGTCCCTCAAGGCTGTGTGCTTTCGCCTACACTGTTCCTTCTGCATATCAATGATATGCTGCAAATCAGCAGCACTCATTGTTATGCGGATGACAGCACAGGTGATGCCTTTTATACCGGCCGTGCTAACATTTCTCGGGAAAACGTCATCGAGAGCCGAAACAAACTTGTGTCAGAAATTGAGGACTCTTTAAAGAAAGTCTCAGAATGGGGTCGGATTAACTTGGTCCAATTTAACCCCACTAAGACACAGGTTTGCGCGTTCACTGCCAAGAAAATGCCATTTGTCGTATCACCTCGTTTTGAGGACACTCCCCTTAATGCCTCAGCTAGTATCGGAATCCTTGGTGTCGACATATCGAGTGAAGTCCAGTTCCGTGGTCATCTAGAGGGTAAGGCTAAATTAGCCTCGAAGAAGCTTGGTGTGCTCAATAGATCGAGACGGTATTTCACTGCGGCCCATCGCCTGCAACTTTATAAGGCGCAGGTTCGGCCTCACATGGAATACTGTTCTCATCTCTGGGCAGGGGCACCCCAGTACCAGCTTCTCCCTCTGGACCGTATTCAACGGAGAGCAACTCGAATCGTCGGCTGCCAGGATATCTCAGATCGGCTTGATTCCTTGGCGCTGCGTAGAGATGTAGCCTCGCTCTGCATTCTCTATCGCATGTACAATGGGGAGTGCTCCGAGGAATTGTTCGGATTGATCCCTGCCGCCTCTTTTCGCCATCGTTCTACGCGACAATATATTCATCCCCATCACATAGATGGTTGGCAGTCCACAACTGTGCGTTTCACTAGAAACTTTCTGCCTCGCACAACCAAACTATGGAATGAATTGTCGCCTGCGGTATTTCCGGACCGATACGACATTCAAACCTTCAAGAAAAGAGCGTACTCCCATATCAAAGGCCGGCAACGCACTTGTGACTCCTCTGGTGTTGCGGGTGTCTATGGGCGGCGGTAATCGCTTACCATCAGGTGATCCGTCTGCTCGTTTGCCACCTATGCCATAAAAAAAAAAAAAAAAAAAAGAAACATAAGTTTCATAAGGTTGTCTAGGCGGTATATAGACAGCAGCGATAACATGCCGACGAGCGCCGGCCGCGGCCGCCGGCAGCTCCACCAGCACGTGGTCGACCACGGCGGTGAGCGGGGCGGCCGCGGGGCTGAGGGGGGGCGGCAGCGGCGGGGCACGGGCGGCCGGCCGCAGCTCGCGGCGCACGGCAACCAGCACCCCGCCGCCGTCGCTGCGCCCGCAGGCCGCTCGATCCCGATCACAGCGGAACACTAAGTACCTGTCATCTATAAATTCCCCTTCGCTAATACTGGGCACTAACCATGTCTCAGTTAAGATTATTACATCATAAGTATTCGTCAATATATTCATAAACAAAGTATTTAGTTTGGTACGGATGCCACCGCAGTTCTGATAATATATAGTTATCTGTTGTTTAACAGTCGCACCGGTGACGTTTCCATAATACTGAATGTTGAGTAAAGTAGTCGTAAGATATTGTTAAAAACATCACAATATGTGTGCGATTAAAAACGTAGCATAAGTACCTGAGACAGCGGTTACAAAATATGTATGAACTGCTAATAGGGACAAAAATAGATATCAGCTGAGACCATGTATGTAAGTGATCATAATAAAATATAAAATATGAATGTAATTTGTAATAGTGCAATATGTATTTTTCATAAAAAGTCGTTATATTAAATGTGATAACATTATATCGAGTAGTAGAAGGTAGTTTTAAGTAAACATCGGTATGTCTTCGTTTACTTATAATCGGAACGATATTGTAAAAAAAAACCCCGAGGAAATGTTTCAGCTTCTTTAAAACGTAATTAAAAGTGGTTAAATAGTAAATAGCGCGTTGGAATAATTGTAAAAATTGTGCGACTAAAAGTGTATGACAGTTGATAATCGTATTGTCAAAGTAGGGTTCAGAGTATTGCTGGTGATTAAGGCGCATTGTCGTTGTAACAGTGAATATAATATATCGTAATAAGCATTTAATTAAAAACCTGCGAAGAGTAAATTTAATTATAATAACTAGCATAGAGTGGGTAAATAGAATATAGTTCAGTTTGACCGTGCGCACAGAGTAATGCACGGCGTAGAGTGTCCACTGTGAGTTTGATTCAAGAGCTTGTACAATAAACAAAAAAATATTACAGATTTTGAATAGTTGATACATTAGTTTACAGCTTAGTATCGAGTAATAAGAACAATATTTACTAGTTATTCTTAGTGTGGAGAAGAATAAAGTTAAGACAGTCCACTTATAAAGTTCCGGTTCGGTCATAGGGTTTGTCACTACACTGAAATATAGCAGTGTCCGGCAGCGATCAAGATGACTTAGGAATGATCTTGGTAATATCGCCAGCAGAGCGTATAGCGATAACAGGAGTTGTGTCGTTTTCACGGACGAGTATGGTGCCATGTCTGACCCAAACATAACGATAATTCTGGGATTTAGCTGTCTCCCGCGCCAGACGAAACAGTTTCTTATTATGAAGAGTCAAGTGCTCATTTAAGTAGACTTTCCGCGGCTCACCGGAGATGTTTAGCTGAGTAGTTGTGACTCCTTTCACCAATCGAAAAGCAGCAAGAACATTATCACGCTTAATTCGGGAGTGAAATTTGACGATTATGTTCTTAGGGTGCGCGCTTGATGAATTAGCATGAGGAACGCGATGCACGGCAGCGATGTCATTCTTAGAGATGCTATGTTTAATAGCAGTGCCGAGATCCTCTAAAAGAGCGATTAGGGTTTCACTGCGTCTCTCCGGAATATTACCAATCTCCAGGTTAGACTGTCTGGCCTGCTGTTCTAATGACTCCAATTTGGATTCTAAAGTGTTAATGTGTTGTATTTGTGTATCAAAGGATTGTACTTTAGTTTCGAGCAGAGTCACGGTCTGGTTCGTATTATTAATTTTCTCGTTCAATTCATCATACTTGTTAGTTACGAACATTACAGAAGTCTTAAGCTCCTCGAAATTCTGAGACATTTTGCTAATCTTCATATCTTGTTTATTGCACCATTTATCGAGCAACTCGAGCATACATGCCTGGAAATTCTGAAAATCGTTGTGAGGTGTAGTTACATCGTGTGGTGCGTCATTATTAGCGTGCATAGTTTCATTAAATCGTGGTGGCGTTGAGTTGCTCAATAGGTCTGTCTTATTACATCCACGGTTTCGAAGATTCACAAAATTCGGTGGTGTAGTTTCATTATCCAAGATCTGTGAGTTGCCGGACGATAAGATGTTGTCCACGGACATATCAGCATCAGGAGAGAGACTCATTATGTTTTCAGTCTACACTTGCTATGGTCACAAAAGAAGTCTCTGTTTCTTCACTACTCTATAAATGCACAACGAGGTAAACAACGGAGGCGACACAGTACATAGGCAATAGCGCGTGAGTCATACAACTCGTTAGCGAACAAGCACGGGCTTGCGTACGCGACCGGTTTCCCCGCTGATGCGAGACGGAGTTTCTCAGTGGAACGTAACGAAACAGTAAGGTTGTATGCACGAGGACAATAAAAATGTTTAAAAAACTATAATCAATGTTTTTAAACTAAACGGACAACAACAAAACCACTTGACATAAAGATAAAACGGAATAAAATAATTATTTAATTAATAATATACGGTGTTAAAAAAGTTCCACATACATAATATGGTACACCAGCTTTTGCCCACGGCTCCGCCCGCGTGGATGTTGCTTTATAGTTTAGTTTATTCAGTTATTTTTGGACCCTTCGCGAAAACTTAATTACTTTATGGGATAAGTCCGCATTTGTACATGATTATTTTTATATAGGTATGTATTTAATGTTCTAATTGTTTGTAAAATGAAGAGTTAACAAACAAACAAACAACAACTTTCATCAGATAACCCATGGTTTATTTAAAAAATACTAGGCTGATATCTCCATACAAATTAGTCCGATAAAATTATTATGAAAGATGCAAGATTTTTGCGAATTGACCATTGATTTTTTGGGGAACGTTGCTCAGTTTCTTGTGTTGAAGGCACTGTGAAGATTTGACTACGGGTCCAAAAATAACTCTATATGCACTAAAGTATGTAAAGTATAGAATAGAATAGAATAGAATAAATCTTTATTCCGAACACAGACTTACAAAAATAGAAAAAATGAACAAATTACACAAACTTACAAACAATAACCTTATATACAAATAAGAAAGAACGAAAAATATATATAATAAAAGAAGAAAAATATACTTAGAAATTCATTAAAATAGTTAAAAGTCCTTGTAACGTGCCTTTACCCTTACACTGAGTTACGATACGTTCCACTGAGTTACGAAATTTCTCAATGGAACGTAACGTTTTGGCTTCAGTTTACAAATATATACATAAATATTCAGTTAAACATTTGTTTTTTAACTCAATTCATAAAATTTATGAAATAAACATGATAAGGAACCAACTGTCATTTAACCAATACATGAACTAAAGCAAAATACCCGAGAAATCTTCGTCTCTAATTGGAACAAAAATTGTAACACCGCGACGCGTCCGCTCGCCCAACTGATATTTTGACACTGAAGCTCTTGTTTCAAAATGGCTGAACACGTGACGACCTTATTCTAGGGTTTCCATTTAAAAAATATATCGTAGTTTGGTAGAAAATCCCGGATTTGAGTGGAAATATAACGTCACTCAGTAGGATTTTCCACAGAATCACGTTTCATGTCCTTTAAATAAATTTTATTTATTTATTTAACTTCATCAATTTTACTTAACTTCATGAAACAGTAGTTGTAACATTACATCCTTTTTAAATTAATATTTCCCTTTTTTCAGACATAAACACTCTAGCACTGTAATACAAAAAGTTTCTGTTTTGTAACATTAAATATGGATCTATTCTAGTGGGACACATGAAATAAACGATTATGAAATTTTGTTAATTTATTTAAATACATTAAAAATACAATCTAGTTGATAATTTATAGTAATTCCTGAAGCTTATAATGTCTTTTATGAAATGCAAAATTACTTTCATGCAAAATGAATCAATTAAAACTAAAATACCTTTTGAATGCCGTAGGACAAGGCCCAAAATCACATCGACAACAAAATAAAAAATTGCCCATCTTCGACAGGGTGCATTTGGGTGTTTTAGGGAAGGGAAATACATAAAGGAAAGACGTATCAACGATGGATGAAAAAAGCGGGAAGAGAAAAAGCCTATTGTACCCAGTTAAGAAAACGAAATAATCTGTGCCAAAAGGCAAACCCAAATTTATTTTAATTTTTTTTTCTCCATGTGAGGTCGTAGTTTTAACCTAAGTATGTTAAAATATTTGATCAAATTGTTACAAAATAATTTCTTTATTTCTTCATCGAATTTGTCAGTCATACAAACACAAATAAATACAATGATTTTATGGAATTGAATCGTCACACGTCAAACTTATTAAGTAATAAGATAGTTATTACCAATTTTTTTTAATGGATAATGGTAAAACAATAAAGATTTGATTTGTGTGATTTAATAAAAATATCAAACGAGCGAGTCTTTCAGCTTTTCCAGGACCAATAATTTTTATGAAAAAATATTTTATAATTCATTTAAAATGTTAATTAATACCTCTAAAATACCCGAAATATATCAAGACTAAAGAAAATATCACAAACTTGTCACAGTAATGTCTAACAAGTAGCAATGAAGAATGAAAACGCCCCGAAGTAAGCCGCGCTCAGCAAAGCCACGTTTGTTTATCACGAGAGCAAGGCAAATCTCGGTGTGTTTGCTGTTTGCTTACCCGAGTCCCCTTAAAAGGACCCGCCAAACAAAGTGGAACACGTGGGATGGGAGACGTGAAGGGATATTTCATAGCTACTCGGAGTTTATGCTAAGTAACAGGGAGGGAAAAAGATTAGCTTGAAAGAAAGAAAAATAAAGTTTATTTAGCAACACCACTGCAAAACGAAGACAATAAGTACATAAATTAAGTTAAAAACTAATAAAAAACAACTGACTTAACGTAGAAGTAGACGTAGAGAGAGCGGACATGAGAACAAATGATCTCACTTAGGAGGATGCTGAAGATCAGGCAAAGAGGAGTAGGTAGTAGTCGGAAAACTTCTCCGGCTCCAGACGGGATAACGCTAAGTAGAAGAAAAGAGAATAGGAGGGATAAAGAAACCTTTCAGAGAACGGCAAATAATAATTTATTTTGCTAATAACAGAAAAGTTTTTTTTTTTTTATGGCAGAGTTTTAAGTTTTAAGCTTCATTTATTCTAACTCTCCTAAACCCTATACGACCTTTTTGTAACAGTTTGTATATGTAAAAAGATTATTCCATACAAATTGTTCAAATCGACTAATCAATTACTGCCAATTAGTGTATCTTTGTTATAAAGTTACATTTATAATTATTTTAAATTGAAAGTTTCTCTGTTTCACAGAGATAAGTACTCTTAGGCTTTCTAAATCAGAATTAAAATCAGATACAAAGGGCATCAAGATCAGGGCATAAAGAGATCTCAAGTTACTTAGTATAAAAGCATTCACAACCGTAATCTATGAATTGTTCCACTCGTTATCAATTTGGATTCTTCGAGTGCGCCCGCGCAGGCAGCGTCCTTATATGCGTCAAGTCGCGTCACGCGTCGCACTGCGTCACGGCTCGTCACAGCGCGACTACTACGTTGCTGTCAAAGTGAAAAACTCATCTCACTAATATTATAAACGCGAAAGCATGGATGTTTGTTTGTTTGTTCCACTTTCACGCCGAAACTACTGAACGGATTTGAATGAAATTTTATAGGTAGATAGATAAAGTACTCGGCTAGCACATAGAATACTTTTTATCCCGGTAAACGTAAGGGTTCCCGGAGGAAGTTTAAAACCCTCAAAATTTTCAATTCGTCACTAGATGGCGCCACCTTAACATTTTCTTTGTGAATCCAATTCTGAAGACGCAGACGAAGTCGCGGTTGGAAGCTAGTAAAGCATATTTGTGATGTGTCTGATGATTTCTTAACTTATTAAAATGAAAACTTTTTTAGGCGCACTTTAATGACACGTATAAATGAAACTGGATCGTCACGCTCGGATCGTTGACGCTGAATCGGGTGTACTCGGCTCCTGTCGGTCGGTGACGCTGAATCGAGCTTAATAATGATTGAATATAACCTTACCGACATAAGTTTTCCTTCTATCATGTGGCCATAATTTTTTCTTCATCATATATGTGAAGGTGTAGGTTGCGGGAAGCCGCTGGATGCGAACAGCACAGGACCGGTTGGTGTGGAAACCCTCGGGGGCGCCTTTGTCCAGCAGTGGACGTCTTTCGGCTGATGAAGATGATATGTCTGCATCTTTTAATGACCCTTGTCTATTTTGATACATTCTGTATACAGAAGGTTAAAAAAATGCGTTTAAAATTTTCAGGTGTTACTTAGAATCAAGTAATATAGAATACAGGAAAATATTGAAAAAATCCGATCTTTTTTTTTTCAGTTTCCTATACTGAATCTGAATCAAGAATTTGTATGTGAAACAGAAAAGTATAGAATATTTGATTCTGTGTAATTGATTAAATTTTTCATTTAATCAATTACACATAAATTCAAACTACAATAATAGCTTATTAAAAATGTCAAAGTATAATATGACCGTCAAAATATTATAATTAAAATTAAAAATTGAATAATACAAATACTCATTAATATAAAATTAAATGTCAATGTTAAAAAATAATACTAATAATGGCACAATGGATAAATACAAAATAAAAAATATAAATGTCACTATTACACAATGGTAAAGATCAGAAATGCGTATAAGAAATTAAAATATTTTATTAATATATTCACTTACTGAATAAAATTCATTATCCAACAAAAGGTTTCTCAGTCGGCGACTAAACGTTTCGTCATTTTCCTCATCTTTGATGACTGCGGGTAGTCGCTCATATAATGTAGGACCGACGACATGAGGGTTTTTGGTGGCGAGAGCTGTTCGTCGCGGGAATACCTGCAACCTCCTGCAGCAGTATTGCTTGTGTTAACAACCCCTTAATTACGCACGGGTCTCCCATATACCAGGAAGGTTAGGCCATACTCCACACACGGGGTCAGGTCCGGATTGGTGGAGGTTGTGGGGCTAGTGGCCAATCCCGTGTCAGAAGTTTTCAAGCCGCCTATCATCATCAGCCGAAAGACGTCCACTGCTGGACAAAGGCTTCCCCCAAGGATTTCCACATCGACCGGTCCTGTGCGGCTCGCATCCAGCGGCTTCCCGCAACCTTCACCAGGTTGTCCGTCCACCGAGTCGGAGGCCTGCCTACACTGCGTCTTCCGGGGCACGGGCGCCACTCGAGCTGCCTATAAGGCCTCCGAAATAGCTTAACGATATCTAAACTATATCCCGGATATTTATTTATTTATACATAATTTACTTGATCGGTTTATTTCAAATATCCTCTGGGGAACTCGAGTAAAAAAAAAAGTAAATATAGGGTATTAAAAAAGTGCGTTTGAAACTTTTAGGGGTCCCAAGTAGCACAGGTTCGTCGTATACGGTTGTATTAACGTTTACATAACGCGAAAAGGGCGCAAATTATTCGATTTAAAATCGTATATGGTTGTACCTATTAAAAACAAATTCGTTGTGTAGACGTCTTGTTAATGTAATAAATACATCCAAGTATTATACGACTAAACTGTCGTATGAAATACTATAACACAATTCTTTGACATCCGAGATACCACTAGATAACCTTTTTAAAACCAAACTTTATTTAATCTCGATATTATATGACAAATTTGTTAGTTGGGGTTAGTCAGAATCATGTTTAGAATACTGAAAAATATACAAAAAATTCCAACCTCTTTTTTTTTCAGTTTCCCATACAGATTCCTTGATTCACTATTCAGATTTAGTATTGGAAACTAAAGAAAATGATCAGATTTTTCAATATTTTTCTTGTATTCTAATCTTGATTTTGAATAACCCCTTAAAATGTCAAACGCACTTATTTTAACACTATTTGTTTGAATTCATTCAAATGCCAGCAACGATCCACATTTTACCGCTACTCCGCCGTAATGATTGATTGCGCCAAATTCTGAAAATTTCACGGCCTGTCGAAAATCTGTGTCACGCCCGCGACATCTCTGCGTGTCGGCAAACAATATTGGCACCCTTTCGCCACTTCGGCACCCTTTCATTCATCTCCGTCACTCGCCACTTCGCGAGAATCTCGACGTCAACTCGCGTTGTCTCGAAAAAATCTGGTTTGTTTTCGATCTTAATTTATTTGAAAAATGATTGATCGTTTCGCTCTGGGTAGAGAAATAGGTAAGGGAATGGCTTTTGACATTTCATTATTTGTTGTTCGTACTGTAGTTTTTTCGGAGAAGGTATAAGGAAATACCATTGTGAAAATCAGTTTTTGTTCGTATCGACAGATCTATAGATCGAAACGGAAACAAAAGTTGTCACGAAATATTAATATGATTTTACTATGGAAGTAGGTAAACGCAATGTGATTGATTGATTGATTGATATACTCTTTATTGCACACACACAAAAATAATAATATATAAAACAACAAAAGACACAATGACGCAATGTGATGTGAGGTACAAAAAAATATATTTTATTGTATACCTATAGAAATAACAAGATCTCGATAGGAAAACTTAGTAACAAAAAATATACTATGAAATCTTTCAAACACAAGGCGACCGACAAACAGGTGAAGTTTCGAGGCCTACGAGTAAAACCGCAACTGATCAACCCTATTCTTCGTATTGTATGTAGCCACGTAGCGTATACAGGGTGTAACAAAATTGGTGTAGGACCCGTTAACTGGGGATTCTACTCATCGTACTGAACAACTTTTGTTCTACGACTTTGCTCAAATTACAAAAAAAAATTTGGACACCTCATACAAATTGATCATCTGTTTTGCCATTTTTGTATGGAGAGAGTTTTTGCGATTTGAGCAAAGTCGTATAACAAAAGTTGTTCAGTACGATGAGTAGAATCCCCAGTTAACGGGTCCTACACCAATTTTGTTACACCCTGTATACGCTACGTGGCTACATACAATACGAAGAATAGGGTTGATCAATTCATTTGAGTTAATATCTGTAAAAATAATATGTGACAAAAACGATATTTTGTTCTAAAAATGTTTGAAAGTTGTCCATTGAGCGACCAATTTTATAACTTTTGTTGATGAAAAATTGAAGATGAGATGAAAAACAAAACTAATAAGGTTTATCGAGATTTTATTGCAAGATTAATTTAGTGATCGATAGTTAATAATTTATTTCTCGTGCAGTCATCTTCCCAATTTTTATTGTACAAAAGGGACGTTACCGCGAGCGCTTCGTAGAGCATGACGAAATTGCATCCTTTTGCAACTTTTAATTATAACTCCAGACGACGCGTTGATTTGCGGTCTTGTGTACTAAAATGTTTTTTTATTTGTTCGTTGACTTGACGTCGTCGCGTCGTTACGTTATTAGTACGGGCAAGTTAGGTAAAGCTAGTATGGCGAGGTCGAAAAAAAAAACCTAAAGCTGATTTTTTGCACAGTCGTTCCTTGGGACCATAGAAGTATACCCTGAAAAGTCCCAACTCCTAGGGTGCCGGCGTCCCCCTCTCTCCCCCCTCAAAAGGTCCCGATTTTCAGTATTTTTCATTTTACTCAAAATCAGTAGGAGTTAGATGAAAACTGTCAAACAGGCAATTAATCCTTATTAAATTACCTATCAAACGGTACTACTCTCATATCAATAGGAGTTTTAGTTATTGAGATATGCTTGTCTATATATGACAAAAAATTGAAAATACCCAATTTTGTACCAATTTCTTGATTTTCTGAGAAAACTGTTAAAGTATTTATAAAACATTGTTAGTAAAAAATTTTCCTTTCATGTTTAGCAACAAAACGAGACTACATTAATAAAAATTTACAAATAATTAATTAAGTTGTAGTTCATTACATCTCAGCTGATAAATATGATTAATTTTCTACATATAAATTTCAACTCTAAAGCATCGTGACTGACAACTTGTAGTTATTATCTATGTATAAAGTTGTCACATGGATACAAAAAAAAACCTTAAAATAGAAATAAAATAAAACATACAATTCTTTAATATTTACGAATTACTATATTTATTCGCCCTTTTGGTCATCGATATCTATGTTATCTTATTATTTACGAGATGAACCACGGTGTCGACCTATAGTGCCTGCCACATTATATTAAATAGTACTATTTACATTATGTATGAATAATCCCTGTTGCTCTCTGAAGGCGACCCCACCACCCCTAAGGTCCGGTGACAGTCCATACAGTCGCCAGTCGACACTCGTCACGCACTTCTCGCTCGCGTCTACATTTTAGATAGGGAAATTTTAGTAGGTAAATAACTCAAATGATTAGTATGGAGTGTCCAGGATGTGAATCTGCAACTAGTTTAGTGCAAATGGAAGCTTGGTAGCCACAGGTATAACGTTTTACCCCAAAATTTTCCACTCCAATCCTGAGGATTCCATTGATGTCCATCCAAACTATTAATGCACCTGCAGGTACACACGTACAATAAATATTGCGCACTCACACATCAGAAGCGGTAGCAAGGATGCCAGTTAAACTGAAGAATATACTCGTTGTGTGGATTTTGCACAGATATTTACGAGATGAGAGATCTCGTAGAGCATTTGAAAGCCGCACGAACTTGATAGAGAGTCATGGTATTTTCTCCAATAGCGATTACCTATGTGTTTTGTATAAGCATAGTAAAAAAAATCGGTCAACTTAATAAACCATGGAATATACTGTATATTTTTAATGTTTGATTGTTTCCTTTTTTGAAAAGGCACTTGTTGTAGGTATCAGAACATCGTTTTTCTAGTCTTTCTTTTTAATTGTGCATTGCATGACCCCAACCGTATTCTACGGCATAAATATCTGCGCAAAATCCAAACATGCAAGAAAATGCTTCATTGCGACTGGTATCCTTGCCACCTACCTCTGATGCGTATGCGCAATATTCACTGCACGTGTACCAGAAGAACAAGAATAGTTTGGAGGGACATCAATAATAATTGAATCCTCAGGTTTGGAGTGGAAAATTTTGGGGTAAAGCGTTATACCTGTGGCTACCAAGCTTCCATTTGCACTAAACCAGTTGCAGATTCACATCCTGGACACTCCATACTAATCATTTGAGTTATTTACCTACTAAAATTTCCCTATCTTAAAATGTAGACGCGAGCGAGAAGTGCGTGACGAGTGTCGACTGGCGACTGTATGGACTGTCACCGGACCTTAGGGGTGGTGGGGTCGCCTTCAGAGAGCAACAGGGATATTTGATATAATGTGGCAGGCACTATGGGTCGACACCGTGGTTCATCTCCTAAATAACAAGATAACATAGATATCGATGACCAAAGGGGCGAATAAATATAGTAATTCGTAAATATTGAAGAATCGTATGTTTTATTTTATTTCTATTTTAAGGCTTTTTTTGTATCCATGTGACAACTTTATATATAGATAATAACTACAAGTTGTCAGTCACGATGCTTTAGAGTTGAAATTTATATGATGAAA
The DNA here is from genome assembly GCA_958295455.1 of Coleophora deauratella. Classification (NCBI taxonomy): domain Eukaryota; kingdom Metazoa; phylum Arthropoda; class Insecta; order Lepidoptera; family Coleophoridae; genus Coleophora; species Coleophora deauratella. The sequence goes on along the minus strand of OY282409.1, from coordinate 617,626 downwards.
ATTAATCATATTTATGAGCTGAGATGTAATGAACTAAAACTTAATTAATTATTTTTAAATTTTTATTAATGTAGTCTCGTTTTGTTGCTAAACATGAAAGGAATAATTTTTACTAACAATGTTTTATAAATACTTTTACAGTTTTCTTAGAAAATCAAGAAATCGGTACAAAATTTGGTATTTTCAATTTTTTTGTCATATATAGACAAGCATATCTCAATAACTAAAACTCCTATTGATATGAATGTAGTATCGTTTGATAGGTAATTTAATAAGGATTAATTGCCTGTTTGACAATTTTCATCTAACTCCTACTGGTTTTGAGTAAAATGAAAAATACTGAAAATCGGGACCTTTTAAGGGGGGGGAGAGGGGGACGCCGGCACCCTAGAAGTTGGGACTTTTCAGGGTATACTTCTATGGTCCCAAGGAACGACTGTGCAGAAAATCAGCTTTAGGTTTTTTTTTTGACCCTAAACATTAAATTGCCCGTACTATATATAATTTTTTATTTTAAAGTGTAAAAAAAGCTGACGGCCCACCTCATGAAATATGGTTACCGCTGTTTATGGACATTTGCAACACCAGGGTGCACCCCTGGTGCATCAGTGCATCAGAGCTTTGCCAAACCTTAAAAAACCTTTTTAATTCCTTCTTGAAAATTCCCATATTGTAGACTTCAGTGAAACTCGGGTGGAAGCTCATTCCACAGCTTGAGGGTTCTAGGTAGGAACCTCCTCTGAAACTTTACGGTTCGAGACCATTTCAGCTTTAGCTGGTAGGGATGAATTCCTATCTACGTAATGTATCTAAGGCGGAAAACACATTGCTCCGCTCACCGCGACGAATTGCGGTGGAGCGGATTTAAACTTTGTACTGTAAAATGTTGATTGACACTGACACAGCTTCTCCGTCCGGAGGCGCGATTCGCACGATGGTTCCGCGCTCCCGGACGGAGACACGGTGCGATTCGCAGGGTACCACACACTGGCGCCGCTTCTCCATCCGGAGGCGCGATTCGCAGGGTATACCACTGCACCGCAGTACCGTCCGGATTTTCGTCTACGACAAAATTCGGACGATAACCGTCCGGTGGGACGGAATTCGCGTCTTCGTCGTGCACCGCAGCTTCTGATGAAATTTGGGAGGAAACCGTCCAGTGGAGCGGAACGCTGCCGCATGCGAATTTCGTCGCTCCGCGCTCCCGTACGATTTCCGCCTCAGTGTGATATACGCGTAATTCTAATGTCATTCTGAGATTCCACCAACTCCAACAGTTTTGTTTCATTCCAGACTTAACTCCCTACATGTCAATGGAGTCGCGAGGCGTGGGCCAGCGCAGATGGCGGGTGACAGGCGCAGCCGGCTGGCTCATGGGCCGCTGACATGTCACGGCGCCGGCGCGGGCGGCCGCTCGCGTCGCGCGTGCGCGGGGCCGTGCGCGCTCTGCTTGCGTTCCTGTTCAGCAACGTGGGGGTTATAGTTCTGGTGGTGGGCTACATTATTGCTGGTAAGTATCTTCCACCTACGGACATAGCTCAAAGAATCGCTAAACTGAGTGGGCGGAGCATATAGCTTCGTAGAATATATGGCTGTTAGGGGCAGGCTAGTTCTTGAGTGGCGAGTATCGGAAGACGCAGTGTATAGGCAGGTCATCCAATCGGTAGACCGATGAAGGCTGAGGAAAGCCCCTGGATTAGGGCAGCGAAAAACTGGTCTTTATCGAAATTCTTGGAAAATACCTTTGTTTACCAGTGGACGTCTTCCAACTGATAAGTGTCCCCGTTGTTATCTTTGCAACTTTCCTCTTGGTAAGATTGTGAGATTTATTTTTATTTTTTATTTATTTGTTTATTTCAGGCAACGAGGCCCATAATTATAACATATAAAATAATATACATTTTATACTTAAAATATTATACATAAATACTTAATATTAACTAACTTACTAAGATGTATTCATCCTACTGATGGTATCTTACGTTGCTTAAGTGTACTACTGTGATAAGTGAATTCGGAGAGATGGACCTCGTTAGCATTGGTCTGCCCGTCTAGGAGAAGGAAAACTCCGAAATAAAACCCGACATGGGGTCTCCGTTAGGCGCGAGTAGGGTCTTACCCGAAAAGTGGCGGTCTCCTGCAGTCAAACTGACTCCACACTTATTGGCTTGCCATTCCTGTGGAATCAGCCAGCGATGCCGAGAGGGTAACGCAAGTCCTTGCAGCCCTGCGTTTTCTTAACTCCGTCCCAGGCAGTGCAGTGTCTGGTGAGAGGTTACTCCACCCACAGCAGCTTTGCTGCGTGTTTAACAACACGGAATACCGTCAAAACACTGCAGTTAATCGTCTGTAATAGACGCAGAGGCCATTGATGATGTGATAAGTGAAAAATATTTTTTCAAGTGAACCGTGAAGTAATATTTTAAAAGCAAGTAGGTATCACTGTATACTTTTTGTACTTAGGTCATATTTTTTTCTACCTAATACGAAGCTCCTGCCACTTTCACTCGTATACCCAACATTTTGGGAAGTGTTTGCGGAGAGAGAAGAATGTCGGGCCCAAAGAGGAAGTCTTTTTCATTAAAAGGCTTACATTCTATTACATAGTTTGTGGAAAAGTCTGATCATAGTTGCATACCATTATAAGAGAGTGTAAAAGATCAACAAAATATACTGTAGAAAAAAATAATTGTGTAGAACATTTGCCTCAATAGTTGATTGATATATCAGTAGTAATTGTTTTCAAATAATAAAGCCATTTGCTATAAATAGATGGCAGTCGTTAAGCCATGTCTAAGAAGCGGCTTGAAACTTGTGACACTGGGGTTGGCCAATAACCTCCACCAATCCGAACTTGGCCTTCATGTGTGGAGTATAGCCTACCCTTCCCGAGGTATGGGAAGAAACCCGTGCCCCTGCAATGGGGACGATATGGCTTGTTAACGACATTAAAGTCATTTAAAAACTGTGTTGCGAAAACGCCACAGACTCCACTATTCAAAAACTTAAACTGCCTGCAATTTCGAGGCCGTATCTTATTTGAGATAAATTCTGAGATGAGACAGGTAAGCCCGAGAATGAATTCCAAGTCACGACAAAGCTTTCAGAAAACTTAATAATAAAAGTCAGCTACATAATTTACAAGATCAAAACAAAACAATCCATTAACTTTCATTAATAAGTGAATTAACGTTCCTTGTTTATTAATAGCGAACTTGATGAAAATCTTGTAGCTAGAACAACCAAAAAGCGATGGACGGGAACAGTTAATTTAACGAAAGCATGGAGGAACGATTTTAGAATATCCCAAAATGTTCCGGAGAATCGATTACTATAAATTTTCTACTCATCCAAATATACTATGCTCGAGTAGTGTTACGAATCAAGAGAAAGATAAAACACAGTTGTTATTTTTTTTTTTTTTTTTTTATTTATTTAATAATATACAATACATTTTATGACTTATTTATAAAGTGCCGCTAAACTCAGTTGTTTGTCGCGACATTGCATTCGCCACTCGCTATCGCCTACTAGTACATTGAGATCTCGGAACCACTTTATAATTGCTGTCAGGTGTACTTTTATTCTTTAAGTTACGGGGTACTAATCTGTCTGCAAATGTAAATTTGTAACTGGTTCCGAGCTCCCATGTTCGCAATACAATAGCACTAGCCGGCAAATAGGTTATACAGGTTGTGTACGATTATTTTATTTTAAGTAATGTTAATTTACATCGAAATTATAATATTACTGAAGATGATGATGATGATCAAGGAAGGTAGGTAAGTATTTGATGTGGTGATTTTATTATATGTACTAGACTAGTGTGAATACGTTATATGTAATTAATAAAGATATCATATTTTAGATAATATAAATATTTATATGTTTTTTTATTAAAGATAATTAATTTTTACGATATAATGTATAGGTATATCTATATATTTATATATGTATGGTGTGTGTGTGTGTTTGTGTGTGTGTACGTTTGTACATATTATGAATAAGAATTACTAAAGTTATTTAGATGTTGTATTGTGGGTGTGTGTGTGTGTGTTTGTGTACATATTATGAGTAAGAATTATTAAAGTTATTTAGGTATTGTGTTGTGGTGGGAGTGCTTATTCTAATTTTACACTATAAATGCTATGTCCTAGTTATACTTTCTCTGTGTAGTATATTGTTAGTTCCCGTTTGATATTTTTTTTGTTAAGCTTTTGACGTAACTCAGTAGGTAATTGGTTCAATAATCTAGGTATCATGTATTTAGTAGTCCTCTAACCGTATGTATTTGTAGCTCTAATAATGTTTAGTGTTCTTTTTTCGGTTTGTCTTGTCATGTGCGTATGTTGAGTAGTTTGTTGGAGCTCGCTTTTTCTTATTTGTTCTACTAGAAGTGAGTAGCATACTTTTTCATGCACAGGTATAATTTTGAACTTTTTGAAAAGTTCGTGGTAATTTTCTTTGTATTTTTGTATTTCCTTTCTAGGTGTCATTGTTTTTAGAATTCTTAGTTGCAGTGTGTAAATCCGGTCCAGATAAGTTTTATAGGTTCTCCCATAGCTTGTGATCCCATATGAGATAATAGATTCTACTAGAGCTTTATACATAGTCATTAATATACTGCACGGTACTTTATATTTTATAAGAGAAAATTTTACCAATATTGCTCTGAGTTTGTTACAAATCCCGTCTATATGCGCTCCCCAATTAAATCTCTCGTCTATAACAAGACCCAGATATGTAGCTTTACTGACCTGTTTGATTATTTCGCAGTTGCAGCTAACGTTTACGTTTCTATGGAGGCATTCATGGCTATGTGCTTTCAAGTGGGCTCTATTTTCAGTGATATTATGTGAGGAGTGTATGTGCATTAAATTGGTTTTTTGTGCATTAAGGACTAGTCCAGCGTCATGTGACCATTTGTTTAGAGCATCAAAATCAGCTTGCAGGTCTGTTGTTGCCTTTACGAGGTTATAATCAGCTGCAACAAGGCAGGTATCGTCTGCAAACTGATATAGTTTACAATATTTTACTACTTTATCTACATCATTTACGTAGGTTAAGTAGTGTAGAGGACCAAGCACTGATCCTTGTGCAGTACCTTCTGACACGTTGACTAAATTACTGAAGGAGTTTCCCACTTTAACTGTGTATTGACGATTTGTAAGATAATCTTTACACCATTTGAGCAATGGACCCCTAATACCGGTATATTCAAGTTTCTTAGCCAGCAGACTGTGCCTTAGCGTATCAAATGCCTTACTATAGTCTATGAATACAAGAACTACGTGTTTTTTGTCGTTTAAATGAGCATTAATATCATCGACGATTTTTTCAGGATTTAGTAGCATTATTCATACGCTTTTAAATCGTTAGGGCGGTAGGAACAATAAAAACCTCTATAATATACATTGCTACCTAATTCGAATATGATGCTAGACTCGTGTGTATTATTATTCAAATATTAATTGGATACTGAATTCGGTCCACTGACAGAAATTATCTAGAATAATATTCTAAGGAGTGTATTTAAATCAAATACCAAAATCGCTCTTGTATTCCATAGTTACGAAAAATAGTACACTGTTTACTAGCACTAAATTATCTACTGATTTCGTATTCAAAAAAGATGAGACTAATACCTAATTTAATATGCCTTGTATTTTACAGGGCGGCTGCCAGTCACGCCGTCACCTTTTGAACTCTGCAGAGTCCTGCGTAAATAATTAATTTTAATTAACAGTTCTTAACAAAGGTTGTGGGAAGCCGGGAATCACCTGAGTCGGCTCGCCTCATTGTGTGTTGCAGTGCCACAGTACATATAACCACCTACCAGTAGTTCAAATTCCTTAACGTTGAACGTCATGTCAAATAAACATTTTCTTCTCGATGTTTTACATTTAGCTTTTTCTGACAAACTTGTAAGTTATAGTTACTTAGTTAAGTCTTAGTGTTTACAATACACAATTTTTTTTTAAATTATATCTAAAATATAAATAAAAGAAGCAAAATATATAATAATAATTGTTAGACTAATTTTAAGGGCCTGAGTAAGGCGCAGATGCATTTTGAAGGCAAGGCTGACCTTAGAAGGGTTAACGCATTTCTTATTTGTACTTTCTTCGGACAAACTTTGCGAAAGTTGATATTTATTTTGAGCCCTTAAAGTCTGAGTACTCTTCTGGTATAACAGATGCGAATATGCCACTTTCCATCATATAGGCCGTCAACCTGTTGCCACCATAATATAATTTAGTAAAATAAATGCATGGACCACATCTGACGTATTTTTTCTCGCACACTCCTGTCATGAGTTGGATTACTGCGGTAGTTACAATACTATGGCATTGTTGAGGGTTGAACTGGGCCGCCAAAACGGTGACTTGGGACTATTTATCTTGTTCATTTTGACATAAAAGGCAAAACAGTCTTTATTATGTCTAAATTCTAAGGCTTTGAAGTTTCCCGGGAACCGAGATGCGAGAGGTAATGATTTCGCGCGAGCAACTTCAGCAGTTTTGTGCGTAATTTAGCTGATGTAAACTTGGTAAAATTTCCAGCATCATTCAAGAGATATTAGTACTAATTTGTTCCGTGTACGTCCTACGATGTTACTTTGAATTAGAAAAGTCTATTTTCGACCTACGTTATTCAAACCTTATTCAAAAGAAAAGCTACTTCTTGTATACCTATTTAAAAGTTTTATGGTCTTTTTTGGGCCATGTTACAACCCGGTATTCGGTCCTCGCACGTAATATTAGTATAAACAAAACCATGATTCTAACAACATATCATAAGTAAGATAAACTGGACGAAACAGGAAATAAGTTCTACTGGCACTTAAAAAATGGAGCAGAAACGGAATAAAATATCATGAGTGAACTTTAATGTAATGAAATAGCGAAAGTTTGATTAACACAATTTCACGCAGTGTTCACAACATTCGGTAATATGTAGTTAGTTCTGCGGAATAATAGAATTAACTGCGGGTCGGTGGCTGTCGTGCTGAAATGGATGGGGTTTTGGCTAGATTGTGCTGAGGCTTTTTACTGTAACGGGCTTTTAGCCACTCCCTTGAAGGTTCTTCCACTCGAGCGGGACAAGAGGGTCACGTTTTCCCAGTTGTACATATTAACGTGTTTATAATGTTGACAAATGGGAAATTGTGACTGTCGTAAATACGCAATGTAGGCACAAAAATATGCGTATAAAAACATACATATTTTGATACTTATGAGGTTGATAATATTTTAGACGTCATTTTACATAGGTATTAAGAACAAGGCATCAGATAAAAGCCCTGTTTGGCCCTAGTCGTATTACCAGCAGAAACACGGATTAATTGATTCATTAAATTTTGTACACATATTTCGATGTTTTTGTTATTTGGATTAAATATAATATTTATTAATCCTAATTTTAGTTCCACGTCTGAAAAATTCGAATATGCTAATGTAATAATAATAATAAATGATTTGTAGACTACATATTTGTGAATATTATTTTGTCGAGCTACGAACGACACTTTTTCCGACTCCAAATTATCATGAAAATATTTTCACGTGTGATTCTTCTCCAACCTCGTAGGTATTAAGGTTGTCGAGTGACTGAGATATCACTAGTCATGTTAAAATACAGTGGTTCTAAAAACAATGCGATTTCCAATGTTCGGAAACCTCATCCATATGTAAAAGGTCTTTGGTTTACCCGTTCGCTTGATGACCCATTTGGCGCATCGCGGCACTGTGCGACATCTGCTCAAAGGGACTTTTTGTATGACACTAATTGATACTAATTCCTCCACTGTCGACGTGTCTGAGTCATAATAATAAAACTTGGCATTAAAACAAACTTTCAAATGACAGTTGTTTAAAATTAACCATGAAAGTTCATTTATGTTTTTAATAAGCCAACGTTTTTTTGTCTTTGAACTGTCAAAGAACAAAAATTCAAAATTTAAAATAAAATCAAAAAATTTATTTCTTTACGTAGGTACATTAAGCACTTTTATAAAAGTCATATCATTTTGCTGGAGGAATATTCCAAATGTCATTATCATTAAAATAATCTACAGTCTTATAGTATCCTCTTGAACAAATACAGCGTTTTATATGTTTCTTAAATTTACATTCTGGTAGAACGTGCCTGTGACTGCACAGGAATGTTTATCTTTACCTGACTACCAAGCGGAGAGTAATGTTTTTGAGGTGTAAGTATGTATGTATATTCGATCATTGTTACCGCCTTGCCTGTAGCCATTACGTTTTCACAGATTTTGGAGTGAATTGTGTCTTTAGATGTGTATTAATCCCTAGATTAACATAAGACAATTTCATATTTATTTATGGACAAACATGTCATCTGAAATTGTATCAGTTTGCCCACCATTATAGCCCACCAAACCAGTTATCAGCGAAAAACGCAATATTACCTACAATGACCTGCATATTTTTAATCAATTCGAGACTTGTACGACTCATGAAATTGCCATTTCTGCCAAATCATGTATAGTGCTTCCCTTGAATTGGACTCAACTATACAAAAAGGGGAGATAAAACTATTAGTTAACGTTTAGTTGTTCACTTTATTCTGGATTTGACATTGAGGTCTTCTGTTAATCTGTCAATGTATCTCGTAGATAATGGATCTCATGAAGTGTAGGTAATTGAATTTCAATGCTAACTGACAACGTATCAATTCCACCTATTGGGAACTCTACTGCCAATATTTCTACTAGCTAGAGCATCATATGATTTAATACTACAATATGAATAACGTAAACAAAATGTCAATATGATGAGTTTGTTTTCTTTGCATCTTTATATCCTGGATATTACTGTAAACATAAAAAAATACATTAATCTTTTTAATTTGGATGAAATTTTAATATCTTGTTTTAGCGAGCTAATTCTATTTACGTTTAATTATGGTGGCGCACTCTAGAATTAGTATTTAGTTAATCTATTGGGCAGTTTGCTGATGAGTCTAGTCCCTAGAGAGTATTGTTATTAGGTCTTGGTAATTAACCTATGAATTTTAAATTTGCAGGGGCATTCATGTTCCAAGCTATAGAGGGAAGAAGCGAGAGGGAGAGAGGCAACCTCATGGTGCGGGAAAGGGACAACACCGCTCAATACTTATGGCAGAATGTCACGATGAAGTACAATCCATTGAATGAGACTGCCGTCAAAAATAGGTAAGATAGGTTACATTTCCAATAGCGTCCGAACTACTGGGGTACAGGAGTCTTCTTATTTTTTTTATTGTGTAAGGTCGGAATAGAGTGAGTTATGGTCCACTTGATGGTAGGCGGCTACCGCTGCCAATCATCAATCCGACCTTCCACTTCACAGGAACAAGTATGCTGCTTGGCGGCAAGTTCTCGGGAGCGAGTGTTCTGTTCTAATAACTCGGAATCAACCAGTTCAGTCCGCATTTGTAAATAGATGACATAAACATAACTTTATGGTGGCAATGTGTTTCAGATGTCAACATTTTGTTTCTTATATTCCCACTTGTTTATTTATCCAATTCAGACACTACTAATGATGTCTCTTCTAAGATTATTTTCTATTGGTTTGGAGGGGCTGTCGGAGGATGATTGATCGCGAACGTTCCGCCTGTAGATGAAAGAAAAAGTTACCGGATCCATAGATAATGATGTAACAAAACAGGTGTAATAGGATAGTAAGATTTACTGAGCAGTTTTTACTCATCATGCTGAGCTATTTTTTGCTCTATGAATTTGCTGAAAACGCAGAATGTTTTTGGCTTTTTCATACAAATTGACTGATTTATCGACTTTGAACGAGAATGGAAGACCTCATTTTAATGTGGGGTTTTAGGAGATGGGGTTTTAGGAGAGTTGAAAAGGAAAATTGTTTTGTGAGACTGGATGAGGCCCAGTTAACTGGTCCTAAAACTATTTTCTTACAGGCCAGAACATCTGATTAAAAATACTTTGTAACCTCAGGTCTGTGTTAAGATAATTCGCTTTACATCAGGAGAGGCGACTTCAGTTCCTGGTCTCATTTAATATCTGCTGTCTTGCCTAGCTACCACAACTGATATTAGCTACTTTGATTGATATGTTTCGGTGTGGAGATAAGATAGCCAGTTTCCCGTTACGCTGGGGAACTTGAAGAAGCCGACTTCGAACGTCAGCTCATCACTTACCATCTGGTGAGGTAAATACCAAAAGAGATGGCCACTTGTGATAAAAAATAACAATCGCCTGATTTACTGGCTTCGTTTTCTGTATATTATTCGGGACAAATCACACACGGTCATTTGGCCCTAAACTAGGATTCCTTGTACTATGGGAACCAGAGACTTATATGTATAGGTACATACACTATACAATTGGAATACATACATATATAGATACAATATACCCAGACACAGAGCAAAAAATCTGCTCATCACAGAAATGTTTGCCCTGGGTGGGGATCGAACCCACGACTCTCGGATCACTAGTCAGGAGCGCTAACCACTGAGCCACCGAGTCAGTCAAGTCAATATTTAGCTGAGTGTAAGAGAATTTATTTAATATGTTACGCGAAAGCGAGTCATATTTACAGAGTTCGTTACATATGAAAAAGCACATTTCGGAAAAAAATGCTTGCGTTAATTTGATGGAACTTTTATTTAAAGAGGCGAAAAAAGAAAAACCGGAATTGACTTCTTGGAGTTACGTTATTTTTATAATTCATAAATCATTTCTTTTTATGAAAGTAAAAGTAATTAATTAACTTTTATATGGGATCGTATTTAAGTAATCACTTAAGGCAAGAATTTGTTGGAGTACCAGAGCCAGAAAAGAAATGAAACGTTTCTTCTATTTTAATAATATAAAAATGAAAATGAGTAATAAAGAAAATCATTATTTGCATAAAGTTTTCTTGCTTTTAAAGTATAAAATATTCATCTTGTCTTTTATACATATAAAGCAGCTGCACTCAGCTTTCTAGCAACACGTCGTATCGAATAACGTTATGTCGAATAAGTAGAACTTGATCCTCATCAAAACTAAACAATTTTATACACTTTATAAATTTTGGAAAATCCGAGTTGTTGAGATTAAACCAATAATTTCTTTCATTATTTAATAACTAGCTTCCGCCCGCGACTTCGTCTGCCTGGACTTCAGAATTGGACCCAGAGAGAAAGAAAATGTTAAGGTAGCGTCATTTAGTGACGAAGTGGAAATTTTGAGTTTTTGGTATTCCTCCGGGAACCCTCAAGTTTTCCGGGAAAAGATATATATTAGCAGAGTGTTTTATCTATCTAACTATCAAATTTCATCCAAATCCGTTCAGTAGTTTCGGTGTGAAAGCAGAACAATCAAACAAACAAACGTCCATACTTTCGCATTTATAATATTAGTGAGATGAGATAGTGAGATAAGAAGAGAAGGTTCATTATCTTTGTATTGTATGTTACTATAACTTTTTATGGACAATTGGACATCTGTCTATACAGGTGAAATTTTATTCGTTGCATTCCCATTAACTGTGGTTTATTAGTTTAGTGGTTTTACCATTTTTGTATGAAGAGGTCAATTTATTTTGCAAATTGACTATGGGGTTCCTTGGGATAAGGTGTTCAGTTTCATGAGTAAAAATCACAGTTAACGAGAATGCGACAAATAAAATTTCACCCAGTATAATATCTACTTACCGTAAGTAGAGACCCAGATAAATTAGTAAATATTTCTCGACTCTAATTAGCAATTCTTCTTCTTATCATGTGGCACAATTTAACGGTGCTATCCCCAAGGTATTGACGGCGCTTGCCTGATGTTGCCCTTAACACTGACTAGGAATATTTAGTGCTGATCTGTGTTGATCAATAAAAATCCAGGGTATGTGAGAAAGTGTAATTAGCCAGGAGAACATGTAATCTTTTAATTATATCCCAACTTCTACGCGTACGAAGTCGTGGGTACCAGCTAGTTTTGTATAATTAAATTCAGTGATCGTTCGGAGTAACGTTATTCGATATTTTGTGCGGAACCCAGCGGAGTCATAGCCCCAAGGCAGAAAATAACTATCTAGGAATAATATCGGTTTAAATATCCAAGAGTCTCGCCTCTCCTGCTTCACGACATTAATAACTAAATCTCATTATGTCAAGTGGGTATTTTTTTATTAGATCATATAAAAATATTATTAAAAATGTTTTATATCCTTAAAGAAGGAAGTATATTAAAATATCGTGTATTAATTTTGAAGATTGAATTCAAGTGCCGGAGATGCTTATAGACATAGAATTACAGATAAAGTATAAAATGTCAGAACACTTGATTAGCTGTAAGTGCAGGTAGGTGACTTTAGATTAATTTTAGTCCACTATACCTTGTGGATAGGACGGTTAAATGTGCCACACGATAAGAAAGAGAATAAGAGAGATTAAGCCTTCTTTCCTGATGATAAAAGTGATAATCTTGTAAACGAAGTGAGGTTTACGGTTTCTCCAACGTAATGTGGAACTGGCTATTTTGATACTGAAACAATTGAAAACGAAAATGAAACTGTATTATTTCAGCGCACTGTATTATGGAAATCAGATATGTACAGCAGAAATAGCTTGGTAGACTTTACACACATTTATTGGGCCCTAACAGGCAATAAAGTGACGTATAAAAAAAGCTATCAAAACATAAAAACTAAAAAAAATATACAGTGTCACTTGGCTGCCAGTGACAATGATGATGACAATTACTCGTAACCTGAAGAATGCACCTTACAGTATCCAGTTCGAGCTGCGTCGGTACCAACGGATCGTCGTATGGAGCGTGCGCCACGGTTGGGACGGCGGCAGGTCCAGCCGACAGTGGAGCTTCTCATCTGCTTTCCTGTACTCGCTCACAGTCATCACCACCATAGGTGAGTAGTAACACCATTCTAGGCGACGCTGGAGACAATTTTTTTATTTATGGGACAGGAGGCAAACGAGAAGACGGATCACCTGATGGTAAGCGATTATCGCCGCCCATATACACCCGCAACACCAGAGGAGTCCCAAGTGCGTTGCCGGCCTTTGAAATGGGAGTTCGCTCTTTTTTGAAGGTTGTAGATCGTATCGGTCCGGAAATACCGCAGGCGACAATTTATTACACAGTTTGGTTGTGCGGGGCAGAATGTTTTTAGTGAAACGCACTGTTGTGGACTGCCAACCATCTAATTGATGGGGATGAAAATGTTGTCACGAGGAACGATGGCGAAAAGAAGCGGCAGGCTATGATAAAATAATAACATAAGGGCCAACTATTTCAACTTGTACTTACACAGTCATCACCACCATAGGTGAGTAGTGAGACTGATTGAGTGAAACTTGAGACCATTGTGAATGTCATTTGAGACCACTGCAGCTGAATTTGACACACTTCTCGATACCTCGTCTTAGTAAACTGACATTTAAAAAAATCATTTGCTGTGTAGCAAAATTTCAGTCTTTCATATTTTGATGTGGATAGTGATGTACAACTATAACTGTAATGAGTAATATACAAAAAACCAAAGAAGTTTTATATCGTCGCTCCGCTCCTCTATAGAATGCTAATACGTCAGTTTCAATATGAAACCGCGTGGACCAAGTTGAGGGGAAAATCCAATGACGTAGGAGATAATGGACATGGCATACCTACAGAAAAAGCGTGCATACCTAAACTTGCTGAGAAACGAAAATGGTCGTTCGGCATAGTGCATACCCATTATATGAGATATGGTTTTATCGATATCACCGGCATGCAGAGAATGAGCGTCTATTTTTTTTGTACTCTACTCGTACATAAATCGCAACTGATGGCGAACTTTCGATTATTTTATTATTATTTGACGATAATGGTCAAAATTGACATATCCTCCTAAACTAGAGATGGGCAATAACAGATTAATGAAATGAAACAAGAAATTAATTATATTATATTGGTTTTATCAGTTAATTAGTATGTAAATGGTCTGTAATCACCAATATAATTACTATCTACTGTGTCTTTTACACTTAAACAATAAAAGGCAAAAAGTAGGAGACAGAAGATGTGAAATGAGTGTAGATGGCTCGTGTCTTGCAGCGCTATAGGTGTAGGTATTCAAAATAAAGACAAATATTCGGAACTGTATTTTAATTTACAGCTTGGCCGTAAAGAGTTGAAAAAAAATATATGATAGCGCTGTTGGATGCGAGCAGCACAGGACCGGTCGGTGTGGAAATCCTTTGGGGAGGCCTTTGTCCAGCAGTTGACTTCTTTCGGCTGATGATGATAATGGCGCCACTATCGCTTACATTCCAACATTTAATACTACAATCTAAATGAATTTAATACTTGCAGGTTTTTAATATAAAATGAAATTACTTTTCATCATTGTATTCAATAGTTTATTTTCTGCATCCCTATAACTATATGAATGGGAAAATAAACAAGCCTAGGACATTTAAAGAAAATTTATTTAGTTTTATTCACATAAACATTCTGGTCGAAATAAATAACTTGATGATTTACACCTGATATGGCATCAACATTGTCATCTTCAGAATTTGAGCTGCTGTCACTGCTTTCCTTGGTGCCACTGGGTACGAATCCTTTAGCTGTTCCAGGACGTACAATAATACAATGTTTTCCTCTTAAAACATCATGCTTAATGCCTTTCAGATTTTTCTGTAATCAGAATTTAACATTATATTTAGGAAGAATGCCGTGCCTGACGAAATTGATCAAAATTATTAAGTCGCGCTATGTATATGTATCGCGCTTATCCACTTTTTTCCATATAATGTAAACAGAACAACGAAGAGCATTTCGAATCGTCGGCTACCAGGATATTTCAGATAGGCTTGACTCCTTGGCGCTGCGTAGAGATGTAGCCTCATGTAGGGGTGTCTATGGGCGACGGTAATCGTTTACCATCAGGTGATCCATCTGCTCGTTTGCCACCTCTGCCATAAAAAAATGTAAACAGAAATAACTGAGGGATTATATGACTGACTGTAAATTTGTGAATAAAATTCACCACTGACAACACTCTTAATCATTAAGTACTAACGTGGGTAGGTATACTTACCATTAAAAATCTTAATGGTACAGCTTCATCATGCAATGTTGTTTTGTCCAATGTGCGGTAAACATGATTCATGGAAATGAAGCGAACAGATGTTGATGGCTTTTGTTGATGTTTTCTAAGCCAATTGCTGCCAACCACTTTTTCTTTTTATATTCACTTCGGGGAAGCCTAAAAAATTATATGTAAGTAACTTTTTCTAAAATTCATCATCATCCTACATAAATATCGATGTCTAAAAGAGCCCCGAAGAACAACACTAGCCACGTTAGAGCCGAAAAATATTTTAATAAAATAAAGTTAAAAGACAGACTGAAATTATATTGAAAAGCTACTTTCGGTTATTTATATCGCTTATCTTCTGCATTAAGACAAATACGTAATTTAGTTTGTGAAAATAAGGTATATTTCAACAAGATAACAATACGTACCGGTGCAGTGTAATGTTCGGCCGATTTCGGCTCATTTTGATGCCAGATCTTGTAACACTACAATTAGGCATCTTAATTACTGTGTTGTTTCACTTAATTTATTATTTTCGGATGCTTTATTTAACCATATTTAACAATTTTCAATTAAAACACTCGCGAGCGAAGGCACTTTGACAGCTTATGTACCAGTGACACCGAGAAACGAGAATGGCGAATCGGCCGCAAAGAGGTATTTTGCTGACGTCACGAAAACAAAGTTGCCATTTTGTAAAGGACAAAAATATTGTTGTCCTTTTTTTACTGAGAAGAATTACATAAGTTAGAAAGAAATAAAAGTATATTTTAGAATTCGCTATCAAAATGGCACATATTTGTATAACTGATTGTTCATATAGACAAATATTTCATGTCCTCTAGTTTCTTTGGTCTGAGGGAAAATCTGAGGTGCGGGAGGGGGAAGCTTCATAACTGTTCGAATTTTTGAATCTAAGAATGTCATATGTTTGAATTACGACCAATCACCGCAAGATGTCAACTGTCTAAGGATTTAAATCGTCAAATAGCAATAGAGTATTTGAAAATGACAAAACTCAAAATACGACTGAAATATCTAGTGATGGAGGTAAAAAAAAGGATCACAAATATCGAAAATTCTTACGATCATTTTTAAAATCAGGATAACAAAATAAATTAAGCATATTGTTCCTTGTTAAATCTTAATAAATAAACAATACTAATACAAATTCACAAATATAATACAGTAAAAATACATATTAAAACAAAAAATATTTATTTTAAAAATAAAAATCAAACCGAATCATAGTTTCCAAAACATATCTATAGCCAAGCTGGGCGGAAATGTTAGGAGAAAATATTCCAGCTGTCGTGTCTGCTCCATAGTCTTAATTCTCGTTTAATTTTTATTTGGGTTCCTTTGGAAACTGAAAAGAATTAGAAGAAAAAATAAGTCAAATACATTTCATGTCTACTTTGCATAAAACTATGTAAATATGCAGTTGGATATTTTTTGTTAATAAACTTTTTGCTATATCTATCGAAAAGTCGATGAAGTGTTACATCACTAACATATGTTTTGCAACGAAGTTATTTAAATAAAAATTAGTCAATATATGACTTACTTCTGGTACTTGGCCATCTGCCCACCTTGCGGCGAGCGGCCGATGCCCTGTATTGCTAGTCTATAGGGGGGGGGGGAGCGGGGTGCATGTCTGTGCAAAAAACATACAGTCGAATTGAGACCCTCCTCTATTTTGAAGCCGGTTAGTAAAATTGACAATTTTGAACTTACTAATTCTTTGATAAAAATTAACTCCGTATACATTCAGTGTCTCATTTCATTAGGTTTATAGGTATCAAGTATGCTACAAACGTAATAAACAGGATGTTGGCAAAGTGTGTTAGTAGTTTGAAAGGCTGGATGCCTGGAAGTAGTAAGTAATTAAGTAACTGACTTCGAGCTACTTCCGAGAGTTAAACTTACCAGGATTGCATACTGCATAGTTCCCGGGAAGTAAGACGAAGCAAAAACTTTTATTATCAAGATCAAATCATTGAAGTTATAGTATCTACACTAAAAAAGCGCTGAGTGAGCCACGTCCGCGGTGATGTACGATCTGGAAGGGTCTGAATAAAAGCGACTGGATAATGTAGGGGCCTTCTGAAATTGCTGAAAAAAAAAGCTATGGCTTCCTCATGCAACTGAGGAATATTTCTCACGGAATCAATACTCAATTGTATAGGAAGGAAGTGTATAGGAAGTCGAAAGTTTTTGCGAAATTCGGAATCGCGTCGGGCGGATTTGAAAGCAATTTCTTTACTTGAACGCTGGTTTCATCGAGAAGAATTTTAGCTAAGTATAATATGTTTGGGTAGAAATTCGTTAGAATATTCAGCTCTTATCATGGTTAATGAACTCTTGTGTACTATTGCAAATAGGTATAAACTTTATTAGGTTATTACCTATATTATAAACTTCCAGAAATTGTATAAGAAATTAAGTTTTTTTAATCTGTTGGGAGTGAGTTTATTTTGGTCTAAACATTTTAATCTCACTCCGCAAACATTTTCTGAAGAGTTTAGTGTACAAGTTCCAGGTAGTAGGAATTTAACACTAGGACGATTTAAAATATATTGTGATTGTTATTTAAGCATCTACTTAAATAAAAAACGTTTTGATTTGATGTAAAATAAAAATTTAACTTTCTGATAATCTTGTATGGCATAGGGTATGGCCACCTCTCGCCGCGGACCAGTTGGGGCAAGGTCACGACGATCTTCTACGCGCTGCTTGGCATGCCGCTCTTCCTCCTGTACCTCACTAATGTTGGTAAGAGTTTTTTTCATCATCATCATCAGCTGAAAGACGTCCACTGCTGGACAAAGGTCTCCCCCAAGGAATTTTACACCGACCGGTTCTGCGCTGCCCGCATCCAGCGGCTTATCAACAGACTAACATAATCTAGTTTGTTTTAATAGAGGCTGGTCAAGCGGGCGTCGAAAATGCCCTACCGCCAATCAAACCCGACCTACATAATTGGATCCTGCCGGGAATCGAACCCGAGCTCTCCTGGTCTGAAGCAATCAGACTAGCCATTAGATCATCATTGTCGTCATCATTATCATTGTCCTGTGAGGTCTATGGCCAACGATTTAGTCAGTGTCGTAAATGCACTGTTTTTGGTGACTATACAACCCTATACGAGATCTGCATAGTCTACCACTACTGGATCATCATCATCATCATCATCAGCCTGCATTAGTCCACTGTTGGACATAGGCCTCCCCCAAGTACGCCACTTATACCTATATTCGACCACGCGCATCCAGCTGTTGCCAGCAACCTTGCGCAAATCATCGCTCCACCTAGCCGAGGAATGCTAGACCATGGAGGCGGTATTACAGTAATCTGCCTGTATTGTGTGTGCAGGCGAGCTGCTCGCGCGCTGGTTCAAGTGCCTGTACGCCCTCGTCTGTCTCTGTCGCGGCTGCCCCGGGTTCTCCAGGAGACGTCTGGCCAGGATACGTGCCCAGGTTATACAACTTTCATTGTGATTGATTTTAGAAGGTTTCATTGGAAATATTATTGAGACGCTCCATTTTTTTTATTTTTTTTACCCTCAATTGGTAAGCCCTTATCATCATCTCCATACTTGATTAGTAATTTTACTGTATTATACGGGGTTGACAATTCCCTTTTCAAGGGTGAAAACGTCTCATCAGATACTAATATAGTATACAATACTGCGACCACGATATTTTAAGAAAATTCATACAACTCGGTTAATCTGATCGGTTGATTTTGTATGAAACGTTCAAAATTTATTTTGTAAAAGATTTTTTTCATTATTTTGGTGACACTACTGTCACCCCTGAAAAGGGGATATTGTCAAAATAAACAAAACCTTGTCCATAGTATCCTGTAGTAAGACATTGTACTTTAAGAAGACTAGATTTTTTTTACTTTTCATGGAGAGTTCAATAATTTTGCATTTAAAGCAAAGTTATCCAAAAAAGTTGATCACTTTCAGTACTGGAGGTCTTCATTAAAGTGTTACCAAACTTTTTTTTCAACCTGTATAAAGTAGGCAATAAAGGGAGTTTTGTTTCAGATGGAAATCAGTGAAGCAGAGAGTATAGAACGGCCAGAAGGGTGGAGGCATCCTCACTCAGACGTGGATCTCACTCCTGAAAGATACCCTGAAAGATACTCCATAGAAAGAGTTCCTTACACCAATAAAAGAGATGCTCACGAAAGATATCCAGACCCTAGATATCATAGACATTACTTAGATAGATATCCAAATCATAGAATTCCATTAAGACAAGCAGTAGACTATAGATACGTAGGTAGATATCGGGATAATTATAGAGGGTTCCTAGATACGTATCCGTCAGATAGATATTATGAAGAAATTGCAATGTCAGATCTACGCTACGTGAAGCCGCACAGGTGTTTGCGCAGGTAAGCAGATGCAAGCTTTAATACAAAGTTACAAAGGTTTATTTTTGTTTGCTTTTGATAAGTAATGAGATCTTTTAAAAATCACCAATTTTAAAATGTCGGTGCCGGAAAATTTTGAACTGTGGCGTCTACTCATGACTGAACAAACAAAAACTAAACAACTTTCCTAAAGGAACTTCTAGGCAATTCGCTAAAACATGCTACATTTTCTTACATGGCGATTAGTTGAACATCCAACTATAAATAAATAAATAAATAAATATGTGAAATTCAAAAAGTTTTCACGAATTGACGATTGGTAACTGTTCAGTCTCGTAATAGAAGCCCGAAGTTTAAATAATTTCAGCAAATTTTGATACATCCAATATGTCTGTATCGAATTTTTGTGAGCTCCCTTCTGGAAACGGGAGACGGCTCGCACAAAGACAGATCGGCACAAAGACGCCGCCGCGCCGATCAGTGCTCCGATAAGAGACATCTCGGGAGGTAATTTCCACGGGCTCATTTACCCGCAATCCATCATTCCAGAGATTGATGAGGCCCGCGAAAAAACGCATTATTTAATAGCTCTGAGACATTGTTAAAGGCGCTGGGATGAGATTCTCTTAAGATCTGATGTGACGTTTCGCGAAGGAGGATTTGGCGCGTCATAGAATAGATTTTTAATAATGATGTGTACGGAATTGTCTGTAATTTGTCTTCTTGAGATAAGGTTTGTTTGTTGTCCTGGTGAATGATAATCGCTGTTCATTGATTTTATTACAACGTGTGCCTTTGAATCAACTGATTGGCCAACATTTTGCGGACAAGTTTTTCTACAAAATGTTCAGACTTTTGAGTAGATAATGACCTTAAATGGTGTGGATTAATTTTGAATAACCCTGTTCACAAAATCGTAGTTCAAAAAGTGAAGTATCTACTTAAATGTGTATAACCTTGTTTTGAGTTTTTTGTAGGTTTATAAGACTTCAAATAAGCTGCTTGGTTTTAGGCTGTAACTAAGGATTATAGTGCGAAATAATTTTGTTAGAAAACTTTTAGCTAAAATATTAATATTAACTATGATTAGCCCATGATAAGATCAGTTCAGTGATATTTTAATATAGACAGATGTACATTTTAAATTGATATTAAAGGAAATCACAGTTGGTACAGGCAAATCAAGCCATTAGCTTCGCAATCCTTTTGAGGTCGCTGTTCCATTTTCTTTTTTTCGCTGGATGCCCTCTGAAATATTATGATGGTTAAGGAAATTATTTGTAACTAGATTCCACCCGCGACTTCATCTGCATGGAGTTTAGAATTGAGTCCAGAGAGAAAAAAAAATTTTGGGTTTTTAAGCATTCCTCCGGGAACCGTTAAGTTTTCCGAGATTAAAAGTATCTTATGTGTTAGCCGAGTGTTTTATCTATTTACCTACCAAACATCTAAATCCATTCAGAAGTTTCGGCGTGAAAGTGGAACAAACAAACAAACATCCATACTCTCGCTCTCGTGTTAAACATACAATTTTTCACCACGACCAGCGAGAAAAGTTAAAACGTAGTTGATTAAATTCTCTTTGGAGACAATATAGTTTATTATTATAATGTTTTTAATTTAGAGGTTGCGTTCTGAAACTGCGCTGCTTGTCATTCGAATGAAAACCTAAGATGAAAACCAAACATGATATTTTTAAGTAAGCGATATTCATGTTTACGAGTACATATTTATTTTAAATATTACGTATTTAAAAATGCAATAGGAAAATTTATAAACTTAAATTTCATTAAATAACAGACAACATTTGGTGCCTATGAGTTGAATCGCTAGGCCAAAATGAGTTTCTGAAGGAACTATCGCCCATATTTTTTTCAGCGCCGCGCAAAAGATGGTGTTCGAAATTCGAATCACTTTTTCTCACGCTCGCAGCAAAAACCGTTTTTGCTTTGAGTTTTTAGGGACCAAAGGCACCCTTTTCGTGCTGAAGAGGTGAAAATAATATTTAAGCAGATTCTTAAAAGCGGATGTCAAGACTGAGACAAACATGACAAGTTTTATTCAATCACTTGTTTAATAAAAGATAAAAAATTTGGACCACGGAGACACATAAAACACAGTTTTTATGAAGAGTCTAAATATATAAAAAAACCGCCATTAAAAATCACATGTATATTGGTTTCTTTATCGATTTGATCATATTTAAAAAAAGATTAGATAGAAAGTGGAATAGACGTCAAGAGTTAATTTATGGCGTACACTTATTTGCACTGCGTTAAAATGTTAACGACCTCCGCATTTGCGTGATCTCTATTTCACCTTCTAATCAAATAAAATCTTCACATCAAAATATGTTTATTCGAAGTAGGTAGTAGGTAGGCACTTTTGGAAGTTTTTTTTTTACTTAATAAGAACTTCCTATTGCTTGAAACTAGTATATCCAACGTTTCGCGAAGTGTTTGCAGAGACAAAACGTCGTCGTCGGGTCCAAAAGAAACTCCCTCTTCTGTCTGGCATTATTTGACAGAAACTAAAAGTGCTACTAAAAGTTATCTGCTTGCAGGCATCCCGACTACCTGCGCAGTGTGTCTGTCCCCTATCCTTCTAACCACCGGTTGCCTGCACCGAGGGGCTGGTCTGAGCCGGTCTTCAGGAGTAACGACAGTGCCAGCGACTTCAGTGTGGTCAGCTTCGACGCACAGACCATTACCGTGCCACTCTCTGTCTGTGTTGCCATCATGGTCGGGTATGCAATCTTTTAGGATATTTTTTTTATCACTCCTGCTTCTTATCTTGGATGAATAGGACTAGCATAAGTGGAATCAAGTATTTTAGTTTATTTTAGTTCGTTTTACATATAATGTGATTTGTTATCCTCAGCATACATAAATGATGGGGCGCCAGTGTTTGATTGTGAACTTCGACGGTCAATCATCACCGTTACATCCTTTGTGTATCTATCTGAATGATCGCTTCTGTTTG
This sequence comes from Coleophora deauratella, assembly GCA_958295455.1. Lineage (NCBI taxonomy): Eukaryota > Metazoa > Arthropoda > Insecta > Lepidoptera > Coleophoridae > Coleophora > Coleophora deauratella. Next base: position 595,190 of record OY282409.1, on the reverse strand, counting down.
ACAGAAGTTGACAAAAGTCAACTTTATATCAGAAACAGATCAATAGTCGAAAAGCACTATCATCCCTAACAAAGAAACTATTAACTTTAAAAACAATTCTACAAACTTTACATTTGATGACTAATTATACCGATATTTGGCTGGGCGCATCATGCTGTTACCAGAAAACTTGGGTAATAATCACTCCATCCAGCCAAGGGCCGTTACATGCTGCGCTTGCCTAAAAGGGGTCTCAACTCATAGAATTCGCTTTATTTTTAAAGCGAATATATTTAAAACAATCAATAAAATTTGAAGCAATAAAGGCAATAGAAAATAAACCAGAAGTCGAAGTAGTAAAGAAAAAGTTGATCGAGATGAATAGGTACAGGATTATTATTTTTCAGTTATGTATGGTCTAAGTACGAAGCGAAACAAATGTTTCAGCTCTAAATAAATTCTCCAAAACTGTGTAGCTAGGCATAATATTTTAAATGCGTATCAAATCCAAAAGGTTAAAAGTTAAAAGGTTACGCAGGTAAATTTTAAGCGTAATTTCTGAATAGATTTTATCAAGTCGATTTTGTAAAGGGTCGCCAAAGTTTGGACGATCGAAATTAATTCAACGAAACATCAATTTAAGGAAAACGAGCGCGACAAAATACCTGTTTATAAAGCTTTTAAGCGCTGGTTGTTTCACGAAAACAATTTACAAAGTATACGTTACCTACCTATATTGTTATAGATATATTGTTAAAGATTTTCTTTGTAATTTGAATAATGATTAGCATTAATTACTGGTTGTATGAATACATCTTTGCACCTTTGGTTGGGCCGGGCAGCGGCTTCACCCGCTGGCCGTTGAGTGCCAAACCAGGCGGGAGATTTAAAGATTAATAAATTTGTAAGAGAAAATTAAACTTACGGATATGGAGCCGAAGTATGAGGTGTATGTTTATGACTGATGATAATATGGAATGTGGAGTGATGATTGTGTGGACAGTTTCTCTGTATGAGTAAATCTGTGTGTGGCGAAATGGATGATGCGGTTCACTTTTCACTTTAAAGGTTTTTAGAAATAATTTATTATTCGCGATGCGATGCGGTAACGATATGATAGAGAAGACATTGAAAAACATTGAATTGAAAGCAAAGATAATAATTTAGAATAGACGCGTAAGAAAAGAGGCGCATTGGCGCAACCACACCTTTATGTTCGCGGCGTAAATGATAACAACCACTGCCCTTCTTTGTGTAGGTGAATGGAAAGTAAATGTTAAAGTAAATGTTAATTAAAGTTGTAATTAATATGTTGATGTTGGTTTTTAGATCGTAACTGTTATCGTTCATAAGTAACCTACAATAATGGTGGTTCCCCTTCTCTTAATTTTTCAAACCATTAAAGCAACGGAAATGCATGATGGTGGTTAATAACCTACATCGTCCCCACTGCAAAGGCATAGGTCTCTTCCCATACTTTGGGAAGGTTAGGCCATACTCTACACACGGGGGCCAGGTTCGAATTGGTGGAGATTGTGGGGCTAGAGGTAAACCCCAATGTCAGAAGTATTCAAGCCACGTATTAGGCCTCCGACATGACATGGCATATAGTAATATAACAGCCGGCACTAACGGCCTAACGTGGCTTGCGAAGCAGAAACGGTCCAGATAAATGCCACTAATAGTCAAACCCATCGAGGCTATGACCGTGTCGGTAGTCAATGAATCTGCGTAATCGACGCGACCACGCAAGCCGCACTGAGCCACGAACAAAATGCACGACGACAACAGTGTTAATGATATTATGATTCTTCAACAATTCGAATGTGACCATTTCGTTTTGGATATGGCTTGATTTTTTTTCAAAACATGTAAGACCCGTATCTCAGCAGTGGAAAGCACTATGGGCTGTAAATATAAACGTGTTCCTGGTCGATCGTCTCCATTCGATTAATTTCCGCAGTGGTTACCATGCGCCTAAATAGTTCAATTATCTTGTGCAGGTACATTATGTTCGGGTCGATGATCTTCGGCCTGTGGGAAGAGTGGGGCCAGTTGGACGGCGCCTATTTCTGCTTCATCTCACTTAGCAGGTTAGTACAAATTCTGCTGTTCTCAAACAAATTGTATAGTGAGATTTTTTTAGAACTCAACGTTTCAAATTCAAATCATTTATTGTATATCATGTTTCTTCCCACTTTGTTACCACTTCTCGAAAACTTTATTGTATGCAATATGATTTCTCCTACTTCATTCAAATAAGATGTAAAAAATACTCGCGTTTCATTTAAAAAAAATACAAATTAAGGGATCAGTTATTGACAATTAGTATAGAAAGTCAATTTTGGTAGGTAGGGATTTTTACACTTTATCATCATCATCAGTATCATCTATATACCATTCACTACTTGTCGGCGAATAAAAGATTACCCCGTATATGTTACTATATGTATGTATGTATATATGTAATTTTTATTTAGAGTATTACCAATTTGAACCATGTCTATAAACTTATGATTTATTCAGTTGCTCAAATTTTACGATACTATTTATCCAATTACTTTTAGAACCTTACTTGATAGTAAAGTATCTTATAGCTCTTGTACGGATTTCAGTTAGTGAATATCATCATCATCAACCGAAAGACGTCCATTGCTGGACAAAGGCCAATTAGTTAGTGAATATATTAAAAGTTAATATTGTCCTCTATTACAATTTTCTTCCCATATGAAAAACATTGTCGTAGGATATATTTCATTCAAACGCATAGTTATTCATTGTATTTTATTGAACCATTTTCTTTGCTTTCAGTATCGGTTTCGGTGACTTCGTTCCCGGCGAGCGCATTTACACCCAGCGCATCGAGACCTCCTTCATCGTGTGCTCCATGTACCTGATGCTGGGCATGGCCCTTGTGGCCATGTGCTTCAACCTGATGCAGGTCACTGTTCTTATTCATTGTATCTCTTAAGAATTCTTCCATTTTGTGTGTAACTTTCATTCTTTCTACTGCTACAATTTTATTTGTCTACAATTTAGTATCAATGCTTTAAACTATTTTTCTTTATTGGATGCTTCAATATCGTTGGCTAACATACGATAAAAAAATCTCCTTTTTCCTTTTTAGTTGCTTTTAGTGATGTTTTAACCGCCTCCGTAGCGTAGTGGCTTGCCACTCTCGCTTCACATCAGGAGGTCGCGGGTTCGATTTCCGGTGGGGTCCAACTTTGTGGACTCGGTTTGGTTGGTGGTAGGGCATTTTCTGAGCCCGCCTGGCTAGCTACCACCATCTTATCTAAGTCTTGCCGCCAAACATCAATGTTAACAGCGTTGATGTGTTCCGGCATGAAGATAAGATAGCCAGTTCACCATTGCGTTGGGGAATCTTGGTAAGCCCGCTTCCATCTTCGGCATCATCATCACTTACCATCAGGTGAGATGATGCCAAGGGCTTATCAATTGAGGGTAAAAAAAACTTCATTTACTAGTCCATACCAATTCATCTAGTCTATTGTACACCACGAAGCGACATCACTAACTGATTTGAATGATGAAAATAGGTATACGATAACACCTGTGTGTGTTTGTTTGTGTGTGACAACAAGAGAAACAATCGTCTTATGTGTTATTAGATTATACACAAAATCAAATCTCAAATAATAGGTAATTCTTAGTTTTACAATGGGGGCAAAGTTTCTTAGAAACTTTGTATGTTTTCTTATCCAAAACTAAACTGAAGGCCAAAAACAAATTTGTTTTCGTTCGAGCACGAAATTTCCATTTGTAATGAAGCCTCTTAAGTAAAGATTTAAGTTTCACGCCCGGGGCGGTACTCGCTATGCTTCGATGGAAACAGGATACGTCGATTGAGGATATTTTAGTTCAAAAGTAAATTGAGTTTTTGAAAACAAAATGTTAGTTGCCAATTTTTTTATTATTTAAATAATATCTAATAGGTTATATTAATTAAAATAAACTAAGGAAGAAAATACACAACAAAAATGTGTTGTCAAAAAATATAACTACTGGTCAAAAAACCCACCCCAAGCCAAACCTGACGCAAAAGTGTTATGACACTAGCTGCGTTGCCGCGCTGTACAGCTATTGACAACCTTTGCGCCAGGTAGGACCCGGAGCGAGCGTCGTACTCCCTCTCCCTCAGACGACCGCCAACCTCTTTTATGAAGGCCAAAGCTTCTGCCCCCCAGCAATCCGCTGTCAACAATTGGGTTTATTCCAAAGACAAGTCGTATGATAGAATATGTATATGATAATTGTTAATATTGAAGTCGAAAAAAGCACAGTGTTGAACTTTTTTACGTTCAAGTGATTGAGGAATGGTATTTTTTAAAATATGATTGTCACCCCTGTCTTTTCCTATGTATTCTACATATAAATGTTATACGAGAAAGCATCTACATTACATTAAAATTGAGTGTTTTTATTGGATCAAGTTTTATACATATTTGTTGTGAGTTAGCAAAATATTTTACAGAGTATAATTACTACTTTCTTCATATTAAACACACTATATTATCTTCTCTATTAAAGCATGTATAAAGCATCTGCTTAAATAAAAAACAGGTTTTTTGAGTTTGAGTTTGAGTTTATTTTTTGAAGTTGTGTTCTACATAAGCTATCTATATATATATATATATATATATGTAACACGTATGTCTCTGCCAAGAGATTTTGATAAATGCAATATTGAAACTGAAATTCAAAACTTATTTATACAGTGTCCCAAATACAATAAGCTAAACTAAGCAAAAAGTTAACAAACGTAGGTGCAACGCAGTGACACCAAAAAGGTCACTCAGCATAAGTTGTAACAGACAGATGCTATGAGTAACAATGTAAAAAACAACCAGCAACAAGTCCCAGCCATATAGTACTACTTGCGCTACCTGGCTGTATACTTTTAGTTGCACGAGACTGTACTATTATCTAATCTGTGGCTATGTGTCCAAGTATCTCACGTAGACTGTCCCTCCCCCAGGAGCAAGTGATACACTACGTGGCGGCGGTGAAGCGGGCAGCGCGCCGCGTGTTCTGTCGCTGCAAGAGATGACAGCTGGAATCCAACGGTCTCTCCAGGTGCACAGGGAATAGGATTTGTGAGACATACGTAAAAATGACAAATAGTGTTTATACATGGGGAATGTATAACCTGCTCTCAAAATACCTGTTAGGACTCAAACTGGGGAAGACACTCCAGATTCTACAATTTTGTCCAAGGAACATAATTATAGTGAGTTTGCAAAAAAAAGTTTGACTCTTCATACAAGTCGATCTGATAAACGGCAAAATTTTTATAAAGAGACAATTTCTTTTTGTGTATTAACCCCTTCGGCCGTCTACGAAACCGGAACCGTAGAGAAAGGTGTTCAGATTCATAAGTAGAAACTCTAGTGAGCCCTGGCAGTCGTTTTGAGAGTACTTTATGTGTATGATGAACGGTTTTTTTATTAATAAAAAGAGGGAATCATAACGATGGTTTCCGCTAGAAGCCAAGAAACAAAAAATACTAAAAAAATTAACTAAAAAAAACTTCTAAATAATGTAGAAGTTCTAAATAATGTAATAAAGGTCTAAATAATGAAAGAACCATTCGAACCAAATTTTTATAACTTTAAAACCAAAAAAAAGTTGTTTAAAATTATTTTTTTTTTTGTTTTTTTTTGGCTATTGTCAAAACTATGCATTTTGGAGTTACGACCTTAGTAGCGGAAACCATCGATAAGTTTGAACACAAGTATGAGTACTTGGTTATTTATTATAAAAGGTATAACTAAACAGATTTCTCGTCATACTCAACAATTTATGTCGACGACTTTCCTGAAAATACATACGTACGAAATCGTCCAAATTTTTAATGAATTTTTACGAAGAGCCGTAGTAGAAAAAAGTTGTCCTGTTGATGAATTAGTCGCCCCGGAAAGGGGTCCTGCATCTATTTCATTCAAGTATTACCAATCTGGACATGACCTATGTTAGAGAAGTGTTCTAGGATATTGGGCCCTATCATAGGTTGATTCAATAATCAAATCTAAGCTCAAACACTAGCTAGGAGACGAATATTTGTAGGGATCTTAATTTATTAGGTAAAGTTAGTTTTTAAAAGAATTTCATTTGTTGTGCGTATGAGAGTTTTCGAAGAGATTTGATCTAGAAAAAATCATGTTAATATAAATAATTTAATAAAGACGTAAGTATCTCAGTTATGTTTTATTTATTTGTTTGAAAAGGCCCCAGTTTCCTTCCGGTAGCGAAGACAATATTCCAGTCATAAATGTAATTTGTGAAAATAAGCGATGCTAATTAAATCACGAGACTTTTTTATGTAGTTAGGCCATTTTGGTTGCTATGTTCACATAATAATCTCGCTTTTGAATATGATGACATTTTGTACTCAGCCACTTGTTCGGTCAACAAAAGGTCACGGGCAGCACAAGATCGGTCGGTGTGGAAATCCTTAAAGGAAGCCTTTGTGCAGCAGTGGACGTAATTTGGCTGATAGTGATATTTTGTTACCTACAATTTAATTTTTCTATAGTAGTTCAGTCAAAGATTGGCCCAAAATAGGTTGTAGAGTGCGTGAGCAGGGACCTAAGCGATTCCTTCAGAAACTTGTTCAGGGTGCTAAGGAAGTGAACATACTAAAAGTCCCAACGTCTAGATCTATTTTTCTATAAAGTCTTAAACAAATACTGCTACCGACTACCATAGCTGTTTATAAAAAAAAATTTCACGATTAAACTAGTTGCTAAACAAGGTTGACCTTCAAGAAAAGAGCGTACTTCCAAATCAAAGGCCGGCAACGCACTTGTGACTCCTCTGGTGTTGCGGGTGTCTATGGGCGGCGGTAATCGCTTACCATCAGGTGATCCGTCTGCTCGTTTGCCACCTCTGCCATAAAAAAAAAAACCAAAAAACACATAGCGTTACAATAAAGACTGTTCTAGACAACATTTTCTAGGTAATAAAGGTGTTCATTGCACTTACAGTAAACACAGCTCAGCTAAAAGCAACCAATCTAGACTTCAAGTAAATTAGTTCGTGGAAGAGAGTGCGCTCCGAGAAAGCAGAAAAAGTGGAGGAAAGTTTTTAAGGGTTTTTAATGATAATGACTTTGAAAGTGAAGTACACTATTAACGTAAGTGTTTCACACTTTTCAACACTTTTATGACTAATATGACTGTGTTTGTAATACAAATAATGGAAACTTCAAAATTTTAATTTAAAAAATGTGTGGAAGTTCCGAAATGCAGAAACTTCAATTAAGTAGACAAAAATAACGAAAGGAATATGACTGTAAAGCTTTTACTTCAAAATAAATCTTAAGGATTGCTAGCGATCGTGCCTTGCGAAGCACGGAAACGGTCGAGATAAATGCCACTAATAGGCAAACCCATCCAGGTTATGACCGTGTCTGTAGTCAGTTAACCTGCGTGATTGATGAGACCACGCAAACCGCACCGAGCCACGACCGCTTCGTATACCGCAGATATTTTGGGAAATTTTTGCATCTATTATTGTAAAAAAAATGGTAATAGATTTTCGCAAGCCAAGCGGCTCTGCCTGGCTTGGGAAAATCTATTAACTTTTTGCTGCGATTACATTATAGACTAACGTTCAGGACACTTTAGAATAACAAATTTCAGGTGGCATTAAAATTCAGAAGTAAAATAAACTTCTCGAGTTTCTCCTTTAACCACCTATAAAAGGTTTGTTAGGAAAGCTTTTTCCTGACTTGAAAGTACTTATCTACATAGTCTTTGAAAAATGCAGTCTGCAGTGCGGATTTCGCTCGCAGTTTTACTAACTTCGCATTAGGATTTCAACGCGATATCTTGTACATACTGATTAGTCCCACTCTCGCACTGAGTATTCCTTTGGGTTGACCAAAGAAGTTCTAAGTGTTGGAAAAGCTTTAAAATTATTGTTATTCACAAAGAAATCCATTTCTTCGACTTGAATTTTGCCACCGCTTTCAGGCTTAACCTGAGTCCTCAATCTATTTATTAGTTATATAAGCGTCTTTTTACTAGAATTTACCATTCAGCTTCGGTCTATTAAGTTTTATTGTAATCACGCATATTCAATTTCAAGTAAATCATAAGTTAGATGACATTTTCTTAGGATCTCATTGCTGTGAACAAAACCGCATAATAATTTGTTGCTTTCATTTATTTCCGTTCTTATATAATAGTTTTATAATTAATAATAATATATTTACAGTAGACATCAGTATGTTTACCTAAGTTTTTATCGTAGAAATAACATAATATCATTTGAAATATACATTTTATTGTGACTTGAAAGCGCAAAACACAAATAAACATAATATGATTTCTGCTACTACTACTTATCGTGTGGCACATTTAACCATTCTATCCACAAGGTGTAGACGGCGGTTGCCTAGTGTTGCACTTAGCATCACCCGCGGTCACGTAAATCACAATAAAATATTCGAAAGGAAATAACTCTGAAATTTTATTTCCTAATAAACTCGTGTAAAAAAAGTTGATGCTGGAGTGACAAGCATGGATGTGAATAGAAGTTGATTAATGAAAAGGCGAAACTGTATAAACATATGCTGAAAATATTCCGCAGGGGAAAAAATCGTTTTTTATAGAAGCCAATTTTTCCTTAGCATGCGGTCTATTTTATTTGAGTGATATTCTGAAGTACCTATCTTAGATTATGAGTCACATCTTAAATAAGCTGATATTTTACATTTATTTTCAACTGCATTAAGAAAAGGGTAAATTCTGTTAAAATCATAGTGGATTTAAAAACCTCCCGCTTTTTTGACGGGCTGAGCGTCCATGATTCCAGCACAATTTATTTGACACATGATGTACTGTGACACTGGCCCCTTAAATTTTGATGATTAAGCATGCTGTTTTTGGATGACATCGTTTTGACATGATATATGGCATTCCATAACCGTTCTCATAAATATTACTAATGAATTTATGCAAATTCTGATACTACCTGAGGATACAATGGTAGCTATTGTACAATAGTAGGTCTTCTCCTCATCATTGCAGTTATGCTTCGGATAGCACTACATGATAAAAGAGAGAGAGAGAGAGAAGAGAAGGAGATAGTATGAGAGAGAGATAAGAGAGACAACTGCATGCAATTGCTGAAAACTCTCATAACTTTCGCGTAGTCCACGAATCACGGGACACTGTAGCGAGTACTCCTTTTATTTTATCATTCTTTGAAACAATATCTTCCAATAGGCAGCCTTACTATAAGCAGCCGTAAAGATTAACCTCTCTAAAGCGAATCTGCAATAATATTACATTGTATTGAATCTCAGTCTCATTGTCGCCTCGAGTTAAAAACGTCGACGTGAAAAATAAAACTGTTATCGTCAAACATTTGTTGTTATTTGATGCTGTCCGCATACCATGAATAGGAAATGGAGCGATCGTCAATTTTTATATTCCGAATGTTACCTACCTAAGCGTAGAATCGGTACTGGAAAACGATAGTAAAAGGGTAGCCAAGTGTGAGTGCGACTCTAAACAAACGTGTATAGTTTATACAGGCATGGTGTTAAAAAACGCATTTGTTTTAAGGGGTTACTCAGAATCAAGTATGGAATACGGAAAAAATATTGAAAATGTCCGATATTTTTTTCTATGGGAAAATGAAAAAAATGTAGATCGGAATTTTTCAATATTTTTCCTGTGTTCTATACTTGATTCTGAGTAAACAAATGCACTTTTTTAACAGCCTGTATTATTCGCAGTTTTTATGCAAGCTTAAGTATAAGCAATCAGAAATTGTCAATTATTGAGCATCCCCTTACACTAAACTTAGAAAGTTGAAATTTTGTATTATAGGTAGAGGTAACAAAATTAGGGGGTGGCCTGATCAAATTTTCAAATATATTTTTTTTTAACCCTAAATAAGCAAACATTGAAAATGCATCAAAACTCACGTATTTTTTTGTTAAAATTGAAAGTTTTAAAGATGAAGCTTCAAGGAAGAAAGGAAGGAAGTTATGAAAATTAAGAAGTCCCAACAAGATTGAAGTAGTTAAATAAACTCTTATTTGTTGTTTCTTTGATTATCTTTTCAATCTTTTGAGGGGTTTCCAAACTTGCCAAGTGAACCAGAAACTGTGATGACAAATAAGACAATACAACCCTATGTAAGTACAGACCCTTATAACTTTTTTTGTATCCACTTGACGCAAGACCGAGCGATTATCCATCACACAGCCGTAAAATACAGAAAATACATGAGCTTTTCACGAGTCGAATTGCTCCCTTCATTTCATTGAACACGGCCGCCTTGGATAAGAAAAACAGAATTTACGGTTTGAATTTTTATTTTTATAAATTTGCTGATGTTCTGATACTTTACTAGGACCTTTTTTATTTGAGATACTTTTACACGTAGAATAATAATAATAAAAATACTTTATTAATAAGTTTTTTTAATAAGTTAGATTCTTTTGTCGATATCTCGAAATTTAGTTTACAGGTGTGTAGTTAGACTAGTATTTACAATAGAAAAGAATACAATTATCATACTGTACGACATTTGTACTACAATATTGCTGAAATCTCAAAAAAATAACACTCGTGACTCCTCTGGTGTTGCGGGTGTCTATGGGCGGCGGTTACCGCTTACCATTAGGTGATCCGTCTGCTCATTTGCCACCTATGTCATAAAAAAAATGTAGGCCTTTTTTAGGAATAGTATATTAAGAATAATAATAAAAAAACAAAATATTATTCATGAAGTAGCGTACCTCCTACAAAGCGTATTTACAGTGCACCTGTGTTGCAGATAAGTGTCATAGATGAAGTAGAATATGTCCTTAAGATGTTATGACTATCACTGCGTTAGTTCCAGTCAATTCATATAATGAAATGACCACGCTGAATACGTTAAAAACAACCGACTTCAATCGCAACAACTCCAATTTTGCTATCTTTTTGATTTTCTCAAAAACCGCTTAATCGATTTCGATAAAATTTATATGGGACCACTTGTGAAGTATAATACCCTTTCAAACAAAAAAAGAATTTTCGAAATCGGTTCAGGCGTCTTCGAGTAATCGGTGAACATACATAAAAAAAAAGAGGTTCCGACGAATTGAGAACCTCCTCCTTTTTTTGAAGTCGGTTGAAAACATCATGTATGTTCGTAAGAATTTAGATTTATTTCCAAAAAACAGTGACAAGCATAATTTTAAACTTAGAAATAGAAATAATATCGAAGTTGCTTATTCGAGACTGAGTAAGGTAAAGAAGTCGTTCATGGGGCAGTGTATAAAATTCTACAATAAAATACCTGAAAATGTAATTAGTTTATCCGAAAATAAGTTTACTAGTTTAGTTTTTTGTGTCATAATAAATGTTTTAGGTAGAAAAAAAAAACAAAAAGTTAATTATATATTTTTGTTTTACTACAATTATAATTTATAGTTTAAGACTTATGTAAAGAAATGCCTGTGTTCAAGAGGATATTATAAAACCCAAGACTATGTTAATGACAATGAATTATGGACATGTATAGATCCTCAAGCTTATAGCTTTAGTAATGACATCAATTGTAATAGATATTAAGTATTTATTTAAAAAAATGTGTTGGGGCGAGTTTTTTTGTGCTCGACGTTTCTTCTCGCTCCACTAACACTTCCCGAAACGTTGAGTGTACAGGTGCCGAGTGGTAGGAACTTTGTACTAGGTAAAAAAAGACAATTTAAAAGTATGCGTACAGCATCTACTTAAATAAAAAATATTTTGAATATGAATTTGAGTTCGCTTGGACTAAACGTTACATGCCAGTGGCTCTTACAGTTAGAGAACGAATACAGTTTTTAAAAATTGAATTTTAGGTCAATCAGTGTTAGCTTTTGCTCAATAACAGCTAAAATTACAACGGTTTGCCCTCACGGTTTGGTACATAAATTTAACGTGCTTGCATTGATTACCATCCTAATCAAGTTCACCACCCTTCGGAGAAGTATTCTGTATCTACTGAAGGCAATTTTTCAGTATTTATGTATGTTCATACACTTAGTCATTGAGGCACATTGAATCTAAAAACAAAGCTAGAAAGATGTCGACTGATGAAGTCCACGCTCCGACCAGCGCCTATCCAACTCCAAAACCCCGAAAGCTTTCAACTCGAGTTGCACAACCGCTTCGAATGCCTAGGAGAATGCGAAAATGTGGACAATTATAACGACAGGTTCATGGAAATTGTCCAAACGGCTGGGAATAAGGCCTTCAAAACCGGCCGTTTAAAAAGAACATCTCGTATCTCGGACCTCACCAGCAAGCTCATGGAGGAAAGACGAAGCCTGATTCTGAAATCCTCTGAAGATGCTTGTCAGTATCGGCGACTAAACAGACAGATCTCCAAGTCCTTGACCCGTGATATACGCCAATTTAATACCAACCGTATTAAAGAGGCTATCGAGCGCAATAAAGGGTCAAAAGTATTCGCAAGGGATCTGTCTGCTGGCCAAAGCCAACTGACAAAGCTGAAGACCGAGGATGGCAGAGTCGTGTCGTCCAAGCCCGAGCTGTTGGAAGAGGTTGAGAAATTCTACGGACAATTATACATGACTACACGCTTACCTGTCAGCAATCTGGCTGAAGACCCGAGAGCCAGATTGTCCCGACACTATACCGAAGATATCCCAGACGTCAGCCTGTGCGAGATTAGAATGGCTCTCAAACAGCTTAAGAACAACAAGGCACCGGGTGATGATGGAATTACGGCTGAGCTTCTGAAAGCAGGTGGAGAACCGGTACTTATAGCTCTTCAGAAGCTATTTAATTCCGTCATGCTCGAGGGACGAACGCCTACAGCATGGCACAGGAGTGTGGTGGTGCTCTTCTTCAAGAAGGGTGATAAGTCTCTGCTGAAGAATTACAGACCCATCTCACTCCTGAGCCATGTCTACAAGTTGTTTTCGAGAGTCATTACGAATCGTCTCGCACGCAGGTTTGACGACTTCCAGCCTCCCGAACAAGCCGGTTTCCGAAAAGGCTTCAGTACCATAGACCACATACATACGCTGCGGCAGATTATACAGAAGACCGAAGAGTATAATCGGCCACTATGCTTGGCGTTTGTGGACTATGAGAAAGCCTTTGATTCGATCGAGACCTGGGCTGTGTTGCAGTCTCTCCAACGGTGCCAAATTGATTATCGATACATCGAAGTGTTGAAGTGCTTGTATGAAAACGCCACCATGTCGGTCCACCTCCAGGATCAGAATTCGAAACCTATCCGGCTGCAGCGTGGGGTGAGACAGGGAGACGTTATATCTCCGAAACTGTTCACCGCTGCACTGGAAGACGTTTTCAAGCTTCTGGACTGGAGAGGACTCGGCATTAACATCAATGGTGAGTACATCACTCACCTTCGATTTGCTGACGATATCGTGATCATGGCTGAGACCTTGGAAGACCTAGGCGCAATGCTCGAAGGACTTAGTAGAGTCTCCCAACAAGTGGGTCTTAAAATGAACATGGATAAGACGAAAATCATGTCAAACGTCCGTGTTACACCCACTCCTCTGAAGGTTGGAGACTCTACACTCGAAGTTGTTGACGAATATGTATACCTGGGACAAACACTCCAGTTAGGTAGGTCCAACTTCGAGAAAGAGATCAATCGTCGAATCCAACTCGGCTGGGCAGCGTTCGGGAAGCTTCGCAATATCTTTACGTCCAAAATACCGCAGTCCCTCAAGACTAAAGTCTTTGACCAGTGTGTGTTGCCAGTGATGACATATGGATCCGAGACATGGTCGCTTACTATGGGCCTTATAAGAAGGCTCAAAGTCACCCAAAGGGCGATGGAGCGTGCTATGCTTGGTGTTTCCCTACGTGATCGAATCAGAAATGAGGAGATACGTAGGAGAACTAAAGTTACCGACATAGCTCTCAGAATCGCTAGACTTAAGTGGCAGTGGGCAGGGCACATAGCTCGTAGAACAGATGGCCGTTGGGGCAGTAAAGTTCTCGAATGGCGACCGCGCACCGGAAGGCGCAGTGTGGGCAGGCCCCCGACTCGGTGGACCGACGACCTGGTAAAGGTTGCAGGAAGCCGCTGGATGCGAGCCGCACAGGACCAGTCGGTGTGGAAATCCTTGGGGGAGGCCTTTGTCCAGCAGTGGACGTCTTTCGGCTGATAGATAGATAGATAGATACACTTAGTATAGCTACTGGAATAACCTACGCAAAAAAAAATATTACTCCATACGAAAGACTCGATCAAATGGGACAAAATCCATATTTTAGTCGTTACGTTTGCTGGGTCAGCCGAAGATAAAGCAATACATACATACACACCAAAACATTACCCTCTTATTCAGGCAGTTAGGTTTGTTATTACCGAGTTATTTTGTTGAAATGACTAGACGTATCTTGTGTCGTGGTACAATGTTCTCCAAAACACAATGTGTTATTTAACCCCAAGTCAAACAGCACGAAGTCGTGAGGAACTGCTAGTAGTGTAGTGTAGTGCTGTAACCTCCCTCGTGTCCTCCATTCCTGGAGCCGGATGTTAGTGTCAACGGATACCAAACAAAACACCAAGAAACTACTAGTATTAAATAATAATTGAAAAGAGAATTAAGTTTATTGCAACTCACGGTCTCTACGTTTGTAAATATCTCCGAAATTATTTAACGATCTTAAAAATATATTAGTATACGTTTACCTTCTGTGATAGGTATTAGTAAAAAAATTGTGATATATTTTAATCTACAACCGATGTACAAAATTTTCAAGACAAAAATTCAAGATACATAAATGATGATTGATTTTCTCATACGATGATTTTCTGTTAAAAGTTTATATTGAAAATGAATGAATGGATTACTGTTTTGAGTCAAAACCAAAACCATTCCCCGAGAAAGACTCTTTACTGTTTCTAATGACCACAGGGGCAAGGGACGGATGACACGAGAAGTCCAGATAGCCCACAGCCCACATACCACCGGACGTTGTCTGCAGATTCGAACCCTCGTCAGTGCCGATCGACTGGTAATTAACATTCCCTCCCCTCCCCTACACCTCCCTTACCCCTCCCCAACCCTTTACCTCTCAGAAGCCTTCAACGGAGGATACCTCCTTAAGGTTTGAGAATAGGTGTTCCATTCAGTTACGATGAGATTTCTGAGTGTCTAATATTGGTTTTGTGGTTCAGATTTCAGTGAATTCATCAAGAGCAGACTGTAATAGAATTTATAGAGAAATAACACTCAACAACAAAAATATATTAGTCGGCGAATAAACCAACTGACAAATAAATATTGATTTATCGTGGAATAGTAATTTCGCAATATACCGTTCAACCACTTGTGAAACACAGCTATTTGAAATGGATATGACACTGGGGATTTGCATTGCATTTAGAATTTCGATTGCTATAATTAATTGCAGTTTCGGAATTTCCGCTTAGCAAGCAAATCAGGTAACTTTGTGGAAGACTATTTATTATGCATTCAAACCACATGGTAAAGAGAACGTAAGCCTGTGGAACAAGGCCCGTTTTAGTGAAGTTACGTGAAACATGGGTCGAGACAGCGGAGACGGTTGGCTCGTAAACAAATTATTCAGCACCCATCTTCATTACACGAATAGTGTCATAAATTGTTGGTGAACCGCCAGTAGATCCTACAAAATATACAATCACTAACATGCTTCTATCTTTTACTAACCTTTGCAATACTAAGACTTTATTGCAAGAAAACAAAAACAAAAATTGATGACAACAATAGGCGACCTTATTGTTGATAACAATTTGTTCCCGCCAGCCAATAAATTATTGTTATGTTTTTCCACTGAACAAAATTTATTCGTAAAACTTGATTCAATAATTCATCAAAAATAGGCTTCTTTGATCATCTAATTAGCAAAGTTTGTGTAAGAATTAAGGAAAGTAGGCAAAAGTCTAAAATTTTCGTGAATTTTCTGGAAAGCCCTTATTTTTTGTTCAGACAATTACGTTATTTAAATGATGTTAGAGTACCTTCCGCAGTGACAATATAATTAATTTCTATTGACAACATGTTTTTATTCTTTACTTTTAATTTTTTTACTGTTTTATGTAGGCGATAATACATCATAATATATATTTTTTTATAATTTCATATTTCTTGATGATATTTTGACTTTATCTAGGTTATGACCGTGTCTGTAGTCAGTTAACCTGTGTGATCGACGCGATCACGCAAGCCGCACTGAGCCACGACCGCTTCGAAATATAGCAATAAAAGAGGAGAAATATAGCAATAAAACAGGGAAAACCAGAAATAAGTGACTGTTTAATAGTAATGAATTTCGTGTGTTTAATTCCTTGTTCGATAGATATAACGTAAAAGTAATTTGTAAAAGAATGGAAAATCTCATGGACTCCTACCTGACATCCCAAATTTCACATCTGTCAACGTCACAATAACGAATTCTATCGGCACGACTCAAGCACTCATTTAGTCATAAAAAACCAAATAAACGATGATTCCACGGAAGAGAAATTGTGCATGTCATTATTGAGGAAAATGAACATTTCTTTTGATATAAGAATAATTATAGAAGACGGGCGTGGAGGAAGGCTTTCTTTTGATTTGTGATGGCGCACGGAACCGCTGGGATTTCTTGATTTGTGACCAAAAGGGAAACGAGCTTTGTCATCTGAAAATGTATTTGATTAGATGAAGATACTTATCAGTATTTACCGCCTCCGTAGCCTAGTGGCTAGTCCGCCGCTCGCTTCACATCAGGAGGTCGCGGGTGCGATTCCCGGCGGGGTCCTACTTTGTAGGACTCGGTTTGGTTGGTAGGGCATTTTCTGGGCCTGCCTGGCCAGCTGCCACCATCTTATCTAAGTCTTACCGCCAAACATCAATGTTACTAGCGTTAATGTGTTCCGGCATAAATATAAGATAGCCAGTTCCCCATTGCGTTGGGGAATCTTGGTAAGCCCGCTTCCATCTACGGCATCATCATCACTTACCACCAGATAAGATGATGCCAAGGGCTTACCAAAAAGGGTAACAAAAGTATATGAAGGTGACTGTTAAGCAAATCATGAACAACTGGTTCAGTGCAGCTGGCGTGGTCACTCTCGCATTTTACTCGTGATCGGGAGCTGTCCGTGTGAACTGGCCTGCTCTTGTCATTGGTTTTTGGAATTGTTAGTCATTAGCTACAAATAATTTTTACTTTTATCTCTTTTGCATCCTTTCTTTCTTTATTCTTATTTTTGTATATTTTATTTACAGATATGACATTGTATAATTCAATTATTGATTTAGCATTAAGATGTAATAGAATATAAGACTTTTTTTTTATGGTTTGGAGGAAGTTTTTTTAGGGCCCGCCGTTCTTTTAGCTCCGCAAACACTTTCCGAAACGGCGGGTATACGAGTTCCGAGTGGTAGGAACCTCGTATGAGAAACATAAAATCAAAAAAATCAAAATCTAGACGTTCGAAAAGTATATACACTGCTACCTACTTCAAATAAGATATTTTCATTTCATTTCATTTCAAATTGTTAACCGTGTGGCCCGAGAGTAAGCGCCTATCATAATGGGACTCAGTTCCGTTGGGATTTTAAAGTCTAATTTAAATTCTAATCAATATATTACGAACTGTGAATTGCTACAGCAGCTAGTCTCTTTCGACACAAAGCAGTACTTTTAGCAGCTCTCGTTAATAATTTCCAAAAGGGAACAAAGTCGGTGAATCAAACTCTCATCGGACACGGAAGATAAACAATTCAAAGCCAGAATACTGAAGTCCACAAAGCTTTCACCGTCGAATCATCCCAACTTTGTTTTACTTCAGCAAACTGATTTGTTTTCGCCCAAATGTTAATAATTACAAATGGGACTGAGCTTTGGATTCCATTAATTTATTTGCTCGCATTGATTGCAATTTGCAGCAGTGTGAATCATGTGTAAAATTTATTCGATTTACACTCTTCATGAGTCGAAAACGAACTCAACAAAAAAACATGTTTTGACAATAAAGAATATCTTATCTTATCTTATTTTATCTTATCAAGTAACTATACTAAGTATAGAAAAGGGTCTTGTGACACTAAATGAAGATATAATAATTGTATTTAAATATTTCTTTTTCTTTCTCACAAGAAACCTAATTTTAATTCAAAAAATATACATATCTTCGGTCAAGTAATATCTCGGGACAACTCACACATGGTCATTTGGCCCAAACTAGGATTCCCTGTACTATGGGAACTGATGGGTTACAGGAAAAGTCGTACTGAATATTAAAACACGTTATTATTCAGGTGATTTCTGATGGATTTGATTCTATGATATGGTGTCCGAAACTTAACCGTTATGGAGATATTGAACTTTAAAGATTTTTTAAAAAATCCTCATTTTTTTGGCTTTTTTGTCGATTTTTTTGGGATTAGTGCTTCTGGGGTACGTTTTTTTGATGTAACTAGTTAGAAGGCATGTCAATTAATAAAAATGATTAACCAAAACTGAACCTACTACTAACAGCTTAAAAAGACTGCTTGACAACGGTTAGAATTAAATAATTTTCATTAAGTGTTTTTAAATTTGAAGCTCTCTGTTTAAAAAAAAAATATGGAACTTATTTTACAAATAGTTTCAAAAACTTTTACGTCTCTTTAGCTATTCAAAAAGGTATAATACTTACTATTAAATAGGCAAAATATTGACCAAATAACAGTTAAGTTAGTAGAGGCTACATTTTTTTGACAACTCTTCAGTCCTTTTCAGCTCCAAACGAAGAGCAGTTTTCTTCTCAAAACTTTGTTTAAGGCCTTAATTCTTGTTAATCGACTCTTTTATTTTCAGATTCTCATCGATTAATAAGACTAAAGGCCTTTGGGTGTATTTCCACTGATGCGGAGCGGGGCTGAGCAGGGCGGAGAAGATCAGAGAATAGTAACAAGTGTTTCCACTAAAGCGGGGCGGAGCAAAGTAGAGCAGAGTGGAGCGAAGTAGGGCGGATCAGAGTAGAGCAGAGTGGAGCGAATTAGGGCGGAATGGAGTGGAGCGGAGCAGAGCAGACCTAGAAAATGGTCACATGCAGCTCCAGACCACTCAGCTTAGCTTCGCTTCGCTCCGTCCCGCTCCGCTCCGCCCTACTTCGCTCCACTCTGCTCTACTTCGCTCCACTCTACTCTACTCAGCTCCGTTCCGCTTCAGTGGAAACACTTGCTACTATTCTCTGATCTTCTCCGCCCTGCTCAGCCCCGCTCCGCATCAGTGGAAATGCACCCTAAGGCCTTTAGTCTTATTAATCGATCAGAATCTGTAAATTAAAGAGTCGATTAATAAGAATTAAGGCCTTAAACAAAGTTTTGAGAAGAAAACTGCTCTTCGTTTGGAGGTGAATTTGACTAAAGAGTTGTCAAAAAAATGTACCCTCTGCTAACTTAACTGTTATTTGGTCAATATTTTGCCTATTTAATAGTAAGTGTTATACCTTTTTGAATAGCTAAAGAGACGAAGAAGTTTTTGAAACTATTTGTAGAATAAGTTCCATACATTTTTTTTTAAAAGAGAGAGCTTCAAATTTAAAAACACTTAATGAAAAATATTTAATTCTAACCGTTGTCAAGCAGTCTTTTTAAGCTGTTAGAAGTAGGTTCAGTTTTGGTTAATCATTTTTATTAATTGATATGCCTTCTAACTAGTTAAATCAAAAAAACGTACCCCACAAGCACTAATACCAAAAAAATCGACAAAAAGCCAAAAAATTGAGGATTTTTTAAAAAAATCTTTAAAGTTCAATATCTCCATAACGGTTAAGATTCGGACACCATATCATAGAATCAAATCCATCAGAAATCACCTGAATAATAACGTGTTTTAATATTCAGTACGACTTTTCCTGTAACCCTGTATATACACAATACACATATACTTTCAAATACATACATAATATAGATTTGCTTATCACATTAATATTTGCCCTGGGTAAGGATCGAACCTACGACTCTCGGATCAGTATCAAGTGAAGACAAAATTCAATGTCTGTGTTACCGGGAATAGGATTGCATGGCGGTAACTAAGGAAAAGGTTAGTTCTTGGCATTAAGATGCTGGAGCGGATCCCTGAAGCCTGACCGAAGACTAAAACTTCTATAAAATGCAAATAAATTGAGGCATTTCTTAACTATTCCAAAAATTTCGCGCTCGGTACGGTCGCGACTTTTTATATGAACGGTATTATAATAATATTGACCGCTTCATAAATAAGGGTACACTGAAAATCCCCCCCCTCCCCCCTCCTCTGAACGAAATCCTGGATCTGCGTCTCTTAAAATGCCGGTTAAGTAAGGTTCAGGGGAGTCAAGTGGATCAAGGGATCTGAGAAAATGATGGTAATGCTGCCGAGGTGAGGATGAAATCAGGCTCACTGACATTGCCCAATGCACTGGATAATTGGCTTCCATTGATTTATGACAGATTTTAAGACACAAAACTAGAACAAAAAGCAAATGAAGTCTACAATAGTCCTGAAATCGATTCGCGGGAAGGTAAACATTTGCCCGCAACACACTATGATGCTCGTGTTTGTCTATTGCTCAATGTTTGCGCATGTAAACAACATGTTGTGTTGTGTTGCATGATATACGCTTGTCCAGCCCACGTGCGTACTACTGAACTGCATTGAGACATAAATCGTAGACACTGTTACTCACTTAGTAGAACTGTTACACTTAAATACGTATAAGCTTAGCAGTTTGTTTTTTAAGAGCTGGCAAAAGGCTGACGGCAAATAAATATGACGACTGTCGACGGAAAGTATCTATAAAAACTATCTAAATTATTATTATCAAAGCGGCACCGCACCGACTGGTCCCAACTTCTTGCTGAGACCTGCGACGCCGGTGACGAGTCTTTACCTTTCCCGCTTCACTTCACCACCCAGGTGCAGGACGTGCAGGAGTACGTCAGGACCAAGACCAAGATGATCGTATTCAGCTTTTGGATTCAGCTTTTGGATTCAGCTTTTGGATTCGCGTTACGACACTCACTTTAAGGCGTTCGTGGTACGTGTCCCGACTCAAAGCTTGGACACCTTCATGAAAGAAGACTTCTGGCCGAAAGGCGTGGTGTTTCGGCGGTTTCGAGGTCGTCTTCGGGACTCCAACACTGCGAGCATCGGCAGCGCAACAGCACAAAGAAAAGTGCCAACTTAGATTTAAAGTAGAATAACTTATAGTTGTATTTATTTATAGTATTTATGTCATTTTAATTGTATCAGTTTTTATGTATCTATGAACCTGTACTTAGTTACTAAGTTGCCTGAAAATAAATGAATAATAAAATAATAATAATTACTATAATTTAATTTAATACCTAGCTAATCCTGCCGCTAAGCAGCAGTGCTTGCACTGTTGTGTTCCGGTGTGGAGAGTAAGACAGCCGAGGAAATTACAGGCACAAGAGGCATTTCATCTTAGCCCTCTAGGTTGGCAACGCATCTGCAATCCCCTCCGGGGTTGCAGATGTCTATGGGCAGTGGTGATCACTTACCATCAGGTGACCCACTTGCTCGTTTGCCTTCCTTATCACATAAAAAAAAAAAAAAAAAAAAACTAATTAAATAAATATTCAGAGATAAAGCACACATGATCTGGTCCCAATTATACGTAGGATTCCCTTTATAGAAGATCCCAGAGACTTAAATACCGTACATATACCTAAGATAGATATAGCGCACCCAGACAGAGAGCAAACAAATCCCCTCATCAATAAATGTTTGCTCTGGTTGGAAGTCGAACCAATGACAATTAATAATAATAATTATATTATTTTTTCTCGGTTCATTTGGTTTTAAGAAGATTTATTTATTCATATAACCTTATCTAAAGGAAGATATTAATATCTAATTCATATGACTTAATATATCTTTCCAACACAGGGGAGTGTCAGCTAAAGTGGAGGCTCTAGAACTCGCATAGCTAAGTCACGTCTGAACTTTTTTTTATATGATAGGTAGCAAACGAGCAGACGGATCACCTGATGGGAAGCGATTACCGCCGCCCATAGACATCCGCATCACCAGAAACACACCACAAACTTCTGAATTTTTCTTAATATTACGTCGTAATCAACTCATATTGTCCTCTTTGCTGGGGCACGGGCGTCTTCTTATGCTGGGCCATCCATGTCCGAACTCCGAACTGGTGGAACCTTCTGTGAAAAATATCACATCGACTCCTTTGCTCCCTTGAAATTGCGTCGCTGCGTTTGGTTTTTTATAGGTACATCTTTTCTGGTGTATACAGGCAAGCGGTGCAAAGTGATTAGCACGGGCATCGTCTGCTGCTATTAGTACAAATTATCTGTTATAATTTAGCCTAGTTCATTCTAAGAAATTGTAAAGGTATTTTTGCTGAATAAATTATTATTATTATTATTACTGATGAAAAAAATAATCTAATAATAATATCAGGGACAAATCACACACGGTCATCTGGCCCCAAACTAGGATTC
The DNA here is from genome assembly GCA_958295455.1 of Coleophora deauratella. Classification (NCBI taxonomy): domain Eukaryota; kingdom Metazoa; phylum Arthropoda; class Insecta; order Lepidoptera; family Coleophoridae; genus Coleophora; species Coleophora deauratella. The sequence continues at coordinate 572,698 of OY282409.1, read as the reverse complement.
CCTGTATCTTGGGAACCAGAGACTGATATACATACACATATACCTTTAAATACATACATATATAGATATAATACACCCAGACTCAGTGCAAATAATTCTGCTCATCACAGAAAAGTTTGCCCTGTGTGTGGATCGAACCCACGACTCTCGGATCAGAGGTCAGGATCGGTAACCAGTTAGCCACCGAGTCAGTCTAGATTTAAATTTTATATTTAACATTTTCACTGTCCAAGGTATGCTAAAAGTTTTTTTTTTTTATAGAAATAAGCTATATGACCTAAACTTATTAATGTCTGTCTTTGTCCCTTTTCTGTGTATGACAAAGTGTATATATGTAAATATCGTAGTGGAAATCCTTACTTTTGAAACCGTCTTTTCTTATTTTACATTTGTTTATAAAAGTAAAAGATAAAATTACTTTATTCAATAACAGTTCATATTTCACGAAAAAGTTTATTTTGTACACTTTTTGCATTGTAGGTTTGTTAAGATCCTTGAATTTTAAGCAATTTTTTTAATTTTTATGGCAGAGGTGGCAAACGAGCAGACGAATCACCTGATGGTAAGCAATTACCACCGCCCATAGACACCCGCAACACCAGAGGAGTCACAAGTGCGTTGCCGGCCTTTGATTTGGGAGTACTATAGTAATTATAACCAACCTCTTTCGTTTTTCCATGCAATATTTTATAGTCTTGTCGCTACGTTTCAATATGATGGATGACGAGCTATAAAGCGTTGTTTACTCCTGGGGTTTTCTGCCACTCGAGATCGCTTATACGTGTTGTCGATATGGTAAATAAACAAGATACGAGACCAAGTAACAGGTTCCCAAACTTCCTCAGTTTGCTGTTGTTAACCCGGCGTCAAGGGGGCGTAAAACTGTAACACGGTCGTTCGGGTGGGTCATTCTGACCCAGTATTTTGATATAAGATATTTCAAATTTTTTGTAAGGAAATAATGTTATATTAGGTGCTTAACTATGAAATTGCCGATTAGTTAAAACAGTTCAAAGAGAAAATTAATATTGAACAATTTTTAAAACAACTAACTATTTCCAAAGTACCATTTGACATTTAGAAATAAAATCATGCTTGCTAAATGCACGTAGTCTGAATATTTTGAGAGCTCAGTGGTGTACAAGCTATGAAAATGGATTTTTTCGTCACTGAAAATCGCCATTTTTTTCATTAAAAAATACTTATTTTTGATTTTTTAAGGCTACACTTACACCAGTGTGTTCTTCGTTAGTGTGTTATTTTTGAACACATTGCATATAATATTTCACGATTTTCAGATAATTTCGATTTTTTATGGTAGAAAAAAATTACCCAATTGACCCTTAAGAAAACGCCAATACTAGGGTGTCCCTTATTTTTCTAAGTTATTATTTTTTTTCGCATAGGCTCTAATTTGTGTAATTGACCCTAAAATACTCGGAAATAAATTTTTACCTTATTTGGAGTACTGCAACCCGTGCCGACTTGAGCGGGAACATGTTCATACAAGCCCCAACGCAAGTGCCGCGCGGGCTCGCTCGGTTTGTCACTTACTCACGGATTGTCGCGTAACTAACACGTAATATTTTATATTTCGAAGATGTCAGTGGAACTGAGAAGCGCTAAAAAGAGTATTTTCTTGGTTGGTGAGGTGCATCACCAAATAACGGGTGCAAAATTGCCGTCTAATCGACAAGTTCTCGCAGTTCTATTTTTTAATATTCGCGAAGTGAAACTGACTGTCAATGAAAGCGCATATCTTGTAATACGGGAGTGTATGATATTCTGGGAAAAGGCTAGAATACCTACTAAAGCTCTTCCTAACTGTGTGATGAAGCTTGTGGATCTTTATCAAGTCTGGCGAGAGCTTCAAAAAAAACCGCAAAAAATCACAGGATGTTCTTAAACGCCGCGAGGAGGATTTTCTAAAGGATTTGGATAATTTATTTGATATCGCTCACGCTGATACTCTTAAAAGGATGAAAATTGAAGAAGATAAAATTTTTCTACAAAAGCAAAGAGAGCCAAAGGGCGCCTTGGTTGCTTGGCAGGTGTAGACAAAAAGTTAGCTGAGAAGGAAGAAAAGTCAAGGCAGAGAAAACTAGAAGAGGAGAAAAGGAGGCTCCAGCAAATGACTTCAGCGAGCTCATTGACATCTACTTCACACAGCTTAACACCACCACAAGAACTACATGAATACTTGAGTGTGTAGGTGTTAGAGGACCTGCTCTGGATATTTTTAACAGTTACCTTAGGGACCGCTCTCAGTGCGTAGTAATAGATAATATTAAAAGTAGTGAAGAAACACTTAACTATGGTGTTCTGCAGGGAAGTGTTCTCGGGCCTACGTTGTTCTTGGTTTACATAAATCAGTTATGTAAATTATGTCTCCCGAATACCAAGATAATTACGTATGCGGATGACACCGCAATACTGGTTTACGGAAAAACTTGGCTGGAGGTCACTTCGTTCGCGGAATCCACCCTGCGTGTTGTCATGGCCTGGCTTTCTAGTAATCTTTTAACACTGAACCTGGAAAAGACACAAGTAATAACTTTTGCACCCAGCTCTGTGTCACAGCCTCCTGATAATTTTTCTATTTCTGCTCATTCTTGCGCTATTGATGATGTACTGACCTGTAATTGCATAACTCTTTCTCAAACCAATTCTATACGTTACCTTGGAGTATTGGTTGACAGTACATTGTCATGGAAACCCCATATAGATAGTACTGCCTCAAAGTTAAGAAAGCTTATATTTGTTTTTAAAAACTTAAGATCCAGTGATAATTTTTCGACCCTTAAAATAGTTTACTTCGCACTTGCTCACTCAGTTATGTCTTATTGCATTACGTGTTGGGGGGGGGGGGGGGGTTCGTATAAGACTTATTTGTTACGTCTTGAACGTGCTCAAAGAGCCATTTTGAAAGTTATGTGCTCGAAACCAATGCGTTTTCCTACAAAAGAACTTTACGAACTATGTAAAGTGCTTACTGTTAGGCAAACATTTATTTTAAATGTTACCCTGCAAAAACATCGTTATCTCCCATATGATCCAGAACTTTTTAAAAATAAACGCAGATGTCACACTGTGTGCCAAGTTGAGCCTCGCAGACTTAATCTAGTTAGTCTACATTACCATTACATAAGTCCATTTATTTATAACAAATTAAATGTGATTCTTAACATCTATCCTTTATCATCACCTGAAATAAAACAACTTATAATTAACTTTCTCCACAAATTACCATATGATGAAACAGAAGACTGGCTGCACCCTCGATTTTAGTTAAAATTGCTTTTATTGCTTCTACACACAAACTCTGGTACACTAAAACACACATACTCTCTCTCTCATTCACAGACATATACACACACACACACACACATAGTTTGTATCCTTAAATAATTATTTGCCTTAATATTTCTAATATAATAGTATATATACTATAGTAATGTTGTAATAAAACTTTATTTACTTCTGGAACACCAAATTTACATGTACCTGGGGTGGGCGTTAATAGCTGCGACACAGTCTCCGACTAATGTAGCTGTTATCGTACACATAAATTTTGTAACAATTGGCCTTCAAAAAATTCAAAATTCTAAAATGCTTTATTGGAACTTAAACAGTTCCAATAAAGCATTTTAGAATTTTGAATTTTTTTTGAAGGCCAATTTACCAGCTCTGAAGAAAGCCTGGAGGAACCTTTGCCTGCCACATCTCAATCTGAAAGTTCGGTAACTAATACAAAATGAGGAATGAAAGATTTTATCACACCTAAGTTAGTTGCAGCTTTAGACAGATGTCAACTAAGCATAAGAGATTCAGTTTATATAATTCAAGTAGTAATAGAAGCACTAGGTCTTTGTTGCGACGACTATCCAATTAACAAATCTTCTATTCAACATATTCGAACACAGATAAGAAAGAATAGAGCAGAATCTATAAAATCCAATTTTCAGAATAACGTGCCAGAAGTAGTTACAGTTCATTGGGATGGAAAATTGTTACCCGGCCTAGATGTGAGAAGTTCTAAAGAGGAACGCCTGCCGATCCTTATTTCCTTTGGAGAGAAGGAGCAACTTACCGGCGCCGGCTGAAAATCAGCGCTGCAGGAAACTGCAGCTCATGCTGAGATCGGAGCCGTTTCCGATCACGGCACTTCTTTGTTTTATTATATAAAACTTAAAAATTATGAATTGTTTGTTTCTACTATTTTGTTTATGTTGTTTTTTATCCGTTATTTTTTGTTCAAAATTATGTTTCTTTTCTTTTTATTTGTTTGTATAATTATAATGTAACTATTTTGTTTCTTGTTATTGTATGTGTCGTGAAATGGAATAAATGTATTATCTATCTATCTATCAACTTCTTGCAGTACCAAAACTAGATAGTTCTTCCGGTAAAAATCAAGCTAAAGCTGTTTCAAACGCGCTTCATGATTGGAACCTTACTGATAAGGTTCAAATTATGTGTTGTGATACAACAGCATCTAATAAAGGGCGCATAAATGGAGCTTGTGTGCTTTTGGAACAAAAATTAGAAAGAGAATTATTACTATTTGCTTGCCGCCATCATGTGTATGAATTGGTCCTCAAAAGTGTATTTGAATCAAAGATTCACCAAGTCACTAGCAGTCCCGATATCCCACTATTCAAAAAGTTTTGAGACAGCTGGAAGAACATTAATCCTGAGGCTGTCGAATCATGCATAGATTTCGTTAAACAGCATCTTTCTGATGCGACCATTAAGGGATTGCTGACCTTTTTCAAACATGAACTGCAGAAATCCATCGTACGGGACGATTATCGAGAACTAATCGAGCTATCCATTATTTACTTGGGAGGAGATACTCGTAATGAGGGTAAAATTAAAATTCGTCCTCCTGGCGCAATGCATCAAGCACGATGGATGGCAAGAGCTATTTACTCTTTGAAAATATGTTTGCTGCAGTCTTAATTCAAAATGAGCGTTAAAGACAAACGAGCATTGCAAGATGTTTGTTTATTTATTGTGGCAATTTATGTGAAGCCCTGGCTCGGATGCAGTTTGGCAGTGAAGGCACCGAATCAAGATTTGCGTTTTTTAAAAACGTTGAAAGACTACGAAAATGTTGACAAAGTAATTTCCAAAGCGGCTCTGAGTAAGTTCAGTCAACACCTGTGGTATTTATCAGAAGAAGTGGTGATATTATCACTCTTTGATGATGATGTTGATGAAGAAACCAAGGCGAATATGGTAACGAACTTAGAAAGAGAAACTGCAGAAACTGACTTCGGGAAGCGATATGTTGCACCGAAAGAAGAGATGTCTGCCTCTTTGTATGGTAAGAGTTTTTTTTAAATATTTTAACTGAGTTGTTTGTTCTAAATTTGGTTAATTTCCTTGAAATACCTACTAATCATATTGTTACAGGGAAGTCGTTGAGCGATTTCGTGTCAGCTAAAAGCAAAAAATGTTTTTCGCGATTAAAAATTGATACCAGTTTTCTTGAAGAAAACATATCTTCGTGGGACCATAATGCAGCTTTTACCGAAGCTAAGAGGAAGGTGTTAAGCTTAAAAGCTGTAAATGACACAGCTGAAAGAGCTGTAAAGCTTATGCAAGACTTTCATGGTTTAATTACCGCAGAAGAGGAACAAAAACAATTCTTGTTACGCTGTGTGCAAGAGCATAGAAAGCTGTATCCAGACTGCAAAAAAGAGACTTTAAAAAAGAAGTACCCTGAATAATTGTATAATTTTATTTGTTTGTCAATTAAAAGCATTACTTACATTTTTTGTTTCGTCAATTTTTACCCAAGATATGCATATTAACAACGATCTAGCTACATATCAAGAAATACTCAAAAATAGCTACTTTTATAAAGAAATTGGGACCTTGTCGGCACGGGTTAGTATTAACCTAGAGAGTTAAAATTTTATATTTATGTAAGGCTTAATATTTAACAAAGAATTAGGGTGTATGCGTTTCTATTACACAAAAAAAAATTTTTCGTCCATATACGGGACACCCTAGCCAATACAGTATTTAATGGAACCCTCAGTCAGTTTTTACATGAGAGACATTTGAATGTAGCTAGAAAATGATATATAATTTAATGGAAGTAAATTAATTTTTGGGGGAATAATATTCTGTTGAACTTTCAAAACTGAAACGGCAATTTCATAGGTAAGCACCTAATATTTCCTGTAATATACCTTTTTATATGTGGCTTTAGTAAATAAAACAAGGAATTAGCACAAAAACTTAATTGTGTTTATTAAAAACATCAAAAAAAAAAACACTCGAAAAACTTTGAAAAATTCTCTCTTCGCTAATACTTATCGGATTTCTAAAATTTTGAATGTCTTCACTGTTTAATGGTGTTTATCATTAAACTTTACTAATATGTCTTTGGAAAAATAATGAAAAAAGCCAGGCAGACTCTTGTTTGTAAATGCAGTCAGGGCAAAAAGTTACGGTATGTTCAAGGTAGATAAATTACATAAATACCGCATGGTTTGTGCTGTTATAATAAGTGATAATTTCTTAATTTTTTCTTTTCTCCAGTCAAAATTTTCATGATACACGCTTGATATAAGTAAAACAACCCTTTTTTACTTTTGGTCAGACAATGCTTCATCGAAACCTAATTCTTCAAGAACCCAAATATCTTTGGCGCTGTCTTTCTTTGGAATATATTTTTTTCTATTTACCTACAAATAAAAATTAAATTCATTATAAAAGTGAAAAATACCAAGTAATTATTTCAAAAACAACTTGTTATTCATGATCCAAGTGAAAACACAATATAATAATTATGCAATCATTATCGAGAACTGGGCGTAAAGTTATTGCACTGACTACAACGATGGGTCATATTTACCCTTTTTCAACTTAGAACAAGTGTAGTCGCTGTCGTGGTCGCTGCCCGGCTGCCTGATTGTCAACAGCCGGTAGAGCACTTCAAAACCTCCAGCTACTGAGAAGACAGACGGCGTCACATACATAGTACAAAATTTGTGAGCAGTTCAAAACTTGCCGGGTCATATTGATCCAACCCCGGTGACGCCGGGTTAAGCGTAATTTAAATAAGAAAATGAATGACCAAGCTAGCCAGGATACGGGCAATTTTACAATAATATAGGTAATTGGTATGAGTACTGAGTAGTACTTGAATTATGATGCAGTTAAAGTTCTAGAGAAGACGTAGACGTAGACTGCGCACCAGAAGACGTAGTGTAGGCAGGCCTCCCACTCGGTAGACCGATGACCTGGTGAAGGTCGCGGGAACCCGCTAGATGCGGCCAGAGCAAGACTGGTCAGTATGGGGAGGCTTTTGTCCAGCAATTGATGTCTTTAGGCTAATGATGATGATCATGAGTAGAACTTCGCCATGCCCTTGTTCTTTTTCCTGCTTCCCAGTGTGACACATCAGGGAACACTTTGGGAGCCTCCGTCTACCGTGTGCTCACGTGCTTCTGCGATAAAATACTTTTTTATTTCCGTTAGATTTTATAGATATGGAAGCAAATTGAATTGTCGCTCGCGAGTGTACAGTTGAAAACATTTTTCAGTTTCTTGTTTTGATTATTTTAATAATATAATACACGGTCACACACACACAAACAAACACACACAAACAAACACATAAATACACTTAAGCTTTATTTATTGTCTACCTCATGTAGCAAGTCTACGACAGTCTACGACCTACTCTTTATATTAAAATGATGAATTATGTAACTGACATAGAACTATGTGATATAGGTTGATACCTAGTGCAAAGTTCAGAGTAAATGTAAACTTGTAATATTTACTTGAATAAACTAGAAACTTGATCTTAAACAACCAGACACAAATGTTGCCCTGAGTGGGAATAGAACCAACGACTCTCAGCGGAGCAGGCAGGCGTGTTTGTCAACGGTTAAAAAATCTCAGAAATCACACAGTTTAGGCACAAAATACACAGATACAGAAGGTCCGCTCAATACGCTCACTAAAATCCTAAGAATATACATGCTTATAGACGTAAACGGTCGCTGTAAGCAAGGTCACGATACTGTTGTGATACTTTGCCGCGTGACCTTGCCTCGAACGACCGTATATTTCTATAAGCATGAATATGCTTATGATTTTAGTGGTTTGTATTGAGCGGACCTTCTGTGTCTATTTTGTGGTTGAGGGTTGAAATATGTGTAGACGGAACATTTATTTTATTAGTGCTTATTGTTATATTGAATGTAATATAAGCGCCTCCATATCTTGGTTTAAATTGACTGATGAGTACCTATTTATTGTCTGGGGCAATATTATTGATTACAGCTAAGGAAAATGAAACCTTTTCCTGGAAAAAACGTTTTCCTACGCTCGGGTAGTTAGAGAAAAAATATCCCGGAATCCTTAACAAACCGAAACTTTAATAACTTACAGATATGTTATTTTCGGAAACGTTATTTTTATGGTCTTTTGTAATATGGAATGTGTTTATGTGTAATATGGAAAAAAGTTCATTAAAAATATCCGAGGAACAAAACGACTAATAAAAATCCACTGAACACCAATCAAAATAGGACCAGACCCAATGTGAAATATTGTCAATGGAGTTTTTTTGCTGACTGTACATTACTCTTATGAATGAGCATCGCAGGATATTCTGTTTGCGCTCGCGTCGTTGCTGAAGCGAGGTTACGAAACGCAACATTACAATCGATGGAACACACGGAGCATTGGAAATATTACTCACATAAGTAAGAAGACCGCAAATTATATGGAGGGAGTTCCCGTATACTTTGCGGCGTTCTTTGTTATTGAGAGCAGATTGGAAATAATAACACAGGTTTCCTCTCCAGTGGGCCGGCGAATGGCAAAACTGCTCTGCCTCAAAACTGCTCTGCCTAAACGTCTGATTGGTTTGTATGGAAATATAATAGAATCCTTTGGAATAATGTACATATTACAATACAATAGAAGTTTCATTGAACATGTAGGGAGTTTATTTTGGGCTCGATGTTTCTTCTCCCTGTGTTAACATTTCTCGAAATGTTGAGTGCCCAAGTTGAGTTATAGTAACTTTGTAACGCGCCCCCAGATTATGCTATTAGAAAAAAACGGCCTAGTGCGAGTCGGACTCGCCCATGAAGGGTTCCGTAGCAGCAAGTAACATAATATAAAAGTTCTTGTAGTTCGTTGTAACTTAAATGAAATGTAAATTGCGGTTTACGATTTATGACGTATTAAAAAAAACTACTTACTAGATGTCGTTCAAACCAATTTTCGGTGGAAGTTTGCATGGTAATGTACATCACATATATTTTTTTAATTTTATCATTCTCTTATTTTAGAAGTTACAGGGGACACACATTTTACCACTTTGGAAGTGTCTCTCGCGTAAACTATTCAGTTTAGAATAAAATGATATTAGAAACCTCAGTATCATTTTTGAAGACCTATCCATACATATAGATATCCCACACGTATGGGTTTGATGAAAAAATTTTTGAGTTTCAGTTCTAAGTATGGGGAACCCCCCAAAATTTATTGTTTTTTTTTCTATTTTTGTGTGAAAATCTTAATGCGGTTCACAGAATACATCTACTTACCAAGTTTCAGGAAACAGTATAGTTCTTATAGTTTCGGGAAAAAAGTGGCTGTGACATACTGACGGACAGACAGACAGACAGACATGACGAATCCATAAGGGTTCCATTTTTTGCCATTTGGCTACGGAACCCTAAAATGGCTATTTAAAGGAATGTATAGGCATAACATTATTGTCTTTTTGTGTTCAGTATAACAACATATACAGACACCTAATGGGTTTAAAGCTTCCCCCAAACAGGCGCGATTTTTGTAGCGCGAATAACGCGCGAATAATTACTTTCAGTACATTTTGTACTGGGACGCTGTCGCTTTTACACACTGCCGCGATAAATCCGCGATTTCGCAGCTACAGCCCCCCCTGGCCCCGATGTGGCGGCTTCACCACCTCTGTGTAGCGGCGATTTTCCTGCGACGCCGCGCTTGCCCCCCGGGCCCCGCTGTTGCCGCTTCACCCCCTCTGTGTGGCTGCGAATATTCTGCGACGCCGCGCTTGCCCCCCGGGCCCCAGGCCCCGCTGTCGCCGCTTCACGTCGCGTCGCTGTCGCGGAATTCTGCGAATTTCCTGCGACGCTACAACGGGGGTGAGGCCCGGGGGGGCCAAGGTAGAGTAGCGCCGCGATTCGCGTTCCGCGTTCCGTTTTTGTAACTAGTACGTAATAGCTTTTGTTCAAATAACGATTATTGCGTGCAAGTATTTATTTCATTACCCGACTGCGCCAGAAGGAGAGTTATGTTTTTTACCCGACTGGGCCAGGAGGGTTATGGTTTTTACCCGACTGGGCCAAAAGAAGGATTAAGTATTTTATCCAACTGCGCCAGAAGGAAGGTTATGTTTTTACCCAACTGCGCCAGAAGGAGGGTTATGTATTTAACCCGACTGGGCCAGAGGGAGGGTTATGTTTTTTCCGACTGAGCCAGAACGAGGTTTATGTTTTTAATTTACCCGACTGCGCCAGAAAGAGGGTTATGCTTTTACCCGACTGCGCCAGAAAGTGGCTTATGTTTTTAACCCGACTGGGCCAGAAGGAGGCTTAAGTATTTTATCCGACTGCTCCAGACGGAGGGTTATGGTTATATTTTTATCCAATTGCACCAGGAGGGTTATATTTTTACCCGACTGGGCCAGAAGGAGGGTTATGTTTTCTACCCGACTGGGCCAGAAGGAGGGTTAAGTATTTTATCCGACTGCGCCAGAAGGGGGGTTATGTTTTTTACCTGACTGCGCCAGAAGGAGGTTTATGTTTTACCCGACTGCGCCAGAAAGAGGGTTATGTTTTTACCCAACTGCGCCAGAAGGAGGGTTATGTATTTAACCCGACTGGGCCAGAGGGAGGGTTATGTTTTTTCCGACTGAGCCAGAACGAGGTTTATGTTTTTAATTTACCCGACTGCGCCAGAAAGAGGGTTATGCTTTTACCCGACTGCGCCAGAAAGTGGCTTATGTTTTTAACCCGACTGGGCCAGAAGAAGGCTTAAGTATTTTATCCGACTGCTCCAGACGGAGGGTTATGTTTTTACCCGACTGAGCCAGGAGGGTTATGTTTTTTATCCAATTGCACCAGGAGGGTTATATTTTTACCCGACTGGGCCAGAAGGAGGGTTATGTTTTCTACCCGACTGGGCCAGAAGGAGGGTTAAGTATTTTATCCGACTGCGCCAGAAGGGGGGTTATGTTTTTTACCTGACTGCGCCGAAGGAGGTTTATGTTTTACCCGACTGCGCCAGAAAGAGGGTTATGTTTTTACCCGACTCCACCAGAAGGTGGGTTATGTTTTTACCCGACTGGGCCAAAAGGAGTGTTAAGTATTTTATCCGACTGCGCCAGAAAGAGGGTAATGATTTTACCCAACTTCGCCAGAAGGAAGGTTATGTTTTTTTACCCGACTGGGCCAGAAGGAGGCTTAAGTATTTTATCTGACTGCGCCAGAAGGAGGGTAATGTTTTTACCCAACTGCACCAGAAGGTAGGTTATGTTTTTTACCCAACTGAGCCAGAAGGAGGGTTATGTTTTTACCCAACTGCGCCAGGAGGGTTATGTTTTTATCCGACTGCGCCAGAAGGAGGGTAATGTTTTTTACCCGACTGGGCCAGAAGGAGGGTTAAGTATTTTATCCGACTGCGCCAGAAAATGGGTTATGCTTTTTACTCAACTGGACCAGAAGGAGGGTTATGTTTTTTAACCGACTGCGTCAGAAGGAGGGTTATGTTTCTACCCGATTGGGCCAGAAGGAAGCTTATGTTTTTACCCGACTGCGCCAAAAGGTGGGTTAGCTTTTACCCGACTGGTCAAGAGGCAGGGTTTTGTTTTTAACCCGACTGGGCCCGAGGGAGGGTTATGTTTTTACCCGACTGCACCAGAAAGTGGGTTATGTTTTTCACCCGACTGGACCAGAAGGAGAGTTAGGTTTTTATCCGACTGCGCCAGAACGAGGGTTATATTTTTACCCGACCACGACAGAAGGAGAGTTATGTTTTTACCCGACTGCGCCAGAAGGTGGGTTATGTTTTTACCCGACTGCGCCAGAAGGTGGGTTATGTTTTTACCCGACTGGTCCAGAAGGAGGGTTAAGTATTTTATCCGACTGCGCCAGAAAGTGGGTTATGTTTTTTACTCAACTGGATCAGAAGGAGGGTTGTTTTTTAACCGACTGCGCCAGAAGGAGGGTTATGTTTTTACCCGACTACGACAGAAGGAGGGTTATATTTTACCCGGCTGTGCCAAAAGGTGGGTTATGTTTTTACCCGACTGCACCAGTGTACACATTTAATAGACAATTTACATTTTCATGTGCCAGTTTCCTAGCTAGTAAGATTGTTTATCTGATAGTAGCTTTTGCCCGCGTCTCCACCCGTTCTAGGCAGAACAGAATCGGTAGGTCTGGGGCCACCCAAAGACCCTTTTTTGAATGCAAGAAAGAAGTTTTTTTTTTCATTACTTAAAAGCATTTATCATTATTCTTGTTTATCCTTGTATATTTATTTTATCTTTGTTATAATATAACCTGTTCCAAGTTCAGGACGACAATTAAAACTTACAGAACCTTTTGAATCGTATATGCATTTATTATTCTACACTCTGTAATGCAATATTTAGAGATATTGATATTGAGGAAACAGAAACACATAAACGTCTCTTATTACCTTTGTGAGGAGTAAAAATAAATAGTTTCCAAGTCCATTATCGATACTGACTGTTAATCAGTTACGTTACGTTATTGGAATATCTGTTACCGACCCACCTCTACGTGTCGCAGAAATATCGCACAATTTTCGCGCGACACCTTGTCGCGTCGCCGAATATTGCAACACGTGTAGCGCGATATTGGCGCGACACATGTAGCGTCGCCGCTTGTCGCGCGAAATTCGCGCTAATTTCGCGCGACGTGTCGCGACGCAGTGTAGCAGAAGTATCGCCACTTGTAGCGCGAGATTCGCGCGATATTCCCGCGACGTGTAGCGGCTTTTTGCGACGCGACGTCGCAGCTTCACCTGCGAGTTTCGCGCGAATTTCGCGCCACAAAAAACGCGCCTGTTTGGGGGAGGCTTTAAGCTTCCCCCAAACAGGCGCGATTTTTGTAGCGCGAATAACGCGCGAATAATTACTTTCAGTACATTTTGTACTGGGACGCTGTCGCTTTTACACACTGCCGCGATAAATCGGCGATTTCGCAGCTACAGCCCCCCCTGGCCCCGATGTGGCGGCTTCACCCCCCCTGTGTAGCGGCGATTTTCCTGCGACGCCGCGCTTGCCCCCGGGCCCCGCTGTTGCCGCTTCACCCCCTCTGTGTGGCTGCGAATATTCTGCGACGCCGCGCTTGCCCCCCGGGCCCCAGGCCCCGCTGTCGCCGCTTCACGTCGCGTCGCTGTCGCGGAATTCTGCGAATTTCCTGCGACGCGACAACGGGGGTGAGGCCCGGGGGGGCCAAGGTAGAGTAGCGCCGCGATTCGCGTTCCGCGTTCCGTTTTTGTAACTAGTACGTAATAGCTTTTGTTCAAATAACGATTATTGCGTGCAAGTATTTATTTCATTACCCGACTGCGCCAGAAGGAGAGTTATGTTTTTTACCCGACTGGGCCAAGAGGGTTATGGTTTTTACCCGACTGGGCCAAAAGAAGGATTAAGTATTTTATCCAACTGCGCCAGAAGGAAGGTTATGTTTTTACCCAACTGCGCCAGAAGGAGGGTTATGTATTTAACCCGACTGGGCCAGAGGGAGGGTTATGTTTTTTCCGACTGAGCCAGAACGAGGTTTATGTTTTTAATTTACCCGACTGCGCCAGAAAGAGGGTTATGCTTTTACCCGACTGCGCCAGAAAGTGGCTTATGTTTTTAACCCGACTGGGCCAGAAGGAGGCTTAAGTATTTTATCCGACTGCTCCAGACGGAGGGTTATGTTTTTACCCGACTGAGCCAGGAGGGTTATATTTTTTATCCAATTGCACCAGGAGGGTTATATTTTTACCCGACTGGGCCAGAAGGAGGGTTATGTTTTCTACCCGACTGGGCCAGAAGGAGGGTTAAGTATTTTATCCGACTGCGCCAGAAGGGGGGTTATGTTTTTTACCTGACTGCGCCAGAAGGAGGTTTATGTTTTACCCGACTGCGCCAGAAAGAGGGTTATGTTTTTACCCGACTCCACCAGAAGGTGGGTTATGTTTTTACCCGACTGGGCCAAAAGGAGTGTTAAGTATTTTATCCGACTGCGCCAGAAAGAGGGTAATGATTTTACCCAACTTCGCCAGAAGGAAGGTTATGTTTTTTTACCCGACTGGGCCAGAAGGAGGCTTAAGTATTTTATCTGACTGCGCCAGAAGGAGGGTAATGTTTTTACCCAACTGCACCAGAAGGAAGGTTATGTTTTTTACCCGACTGAGCCAGAAGGGGGGTTATGTTTTTACCCAACTGCGCCAGGAGGGTTATGTTTTTATCCGACTGCGCCAGAAGGAGGGTAATGTTTTTTACCCGACTGGGCCAGAAGGAGGGTTAAGTATTTTATCCGACTGCGCCAGAAAATGGGTTATGCTTTTTACTCAACTGGACCAGAAGGAGGGTTATGTTTTTTAACCGACTGCGTCAGAAGGAGGGTTATATTTCTACCCGATTGGGCCAGAAGGAAGGTTATGTTTTTACCCGACTGCGCCAAAAGGTGGGTTATGCTTTTACACGACTGGTCCAGAGGCAGGGTTTTGTTTTTAACCCGACTGGGCCCGAGAGAGGGTTATGTTTTTACCCGACTGCACCAGAAAGTAGGTTATGTTTTTCACCCGACTGGACCAGAAGGAGGGTTAGGTTTTTATCCGACTGCGCCAGAACGAGGGTTATGTTTTTACCCGACCACGACAGAAGGAGAGTTATGTTTTTACCCGACTGCGCCAGAAGGTGGGTTATGTTTTTACCCGACTGCGCCAGAAGGTGGGTTATGTTTTTACCCGACTGGTCCAGAAGGAGGGTTAAGTATTTTATCCGACTGCGCCAGAAAGTGGGTTATGTTTTTTACTCAACTGGATCAGAAGGAGGGTTATGTTTTTTAACCGACTGCGCCGGAAGGAGGGTTATGTTTTTACCCGACTACGACAGAAGGAGGGTTATATTTTACCCGGCTGTGCCAAAAGGTGGGTTATGTTTTTACCCGACTGCACCAGTTTACACACTTAATAGACAATTTACATTTTCATGTGCCAGTTTCCTAGCTAGTAAGATTGTTTATCTGATAGTAGCTTTTGCCCGCGTCTCCACCCGTTCTAGGCAGAACAGAATCGGTAGGTCTGGGGCCACCCAAAGACCCTTTTTTGAATGCAAGAAAGAAGTTTTTTTTTTTATTACTTAAAAGCATTTATTATTATTCTTGTTTATCCTTGTATATTTATTTTATCTTTGTTATAATATAACCTGTTCCAAGTTCAGGACGACAATTAAAACTTACAGAACCTTTTGAATCGTATATGCATTTATTATTCTACACTCTGTAATGCAATATTTAGAGATATTGATATTGAGGAAACAGAAACACATAAACGTCTCTTATTACCTTTGTGAGGAGTAAAAATAAATAGTTTCCAAGTCCATTATCGATACTGACTGTTAATCAGTTACGTTACGTTATTGGAATATCTGTTACCGACCCACCTCTACGTGTCGCAGAAATATCGCACAATTTTGCCTTGTCGCGTCGCCGAATATTGCAACACGTGTAGCGCGATATTCGCGCGACACATGTAGCGTCGCCGCTTGTCGCGCGAAATTCGCGCTAATTTCGCGCGACGTGTCGCGACGCAGTGTCGCAGAAGTATCGCCACTTGTAGCGCGAGATTCGCGCGATATTCCCGCGACGTGTAGCGGCTTTTTGCGACGCGACGTCGCAGCTTCACCTGCGAGTTTCGCGCGAATTTCGCGCCACAAAAAACGCGCCTGTTTGGGGGAGGCTTAAAACGCTACTGTAGCGCCTCTGGCATGATCTTAGAGGCGCGACTGAATACGTTTAAGCCATCCAAAGACATCATATTGCGAACTTCATCTACAGGGTTGAGGGGTGTGGACACGCTTTTATCAAAAAACTTGACCTAAGGTTGCATACAATTTTTGCGGATTTTTTCTATATTTTTCCTGTATTCTATAATTGATTCTGAGTTAACCCTTAAAATCTCAAACGCACTTTTTTAACACCCTGTATGTACAATAATGAAGAAAAAACAAAAGGTTAAAAAGTCTACAGCAAAAGCCACACATTATGTACTCCTGTGCTTCACTGTACTTAATGACCTTTGAATTTTTGAATAAGAGTCAAATAAAACATTACACTACAAAACTCATCAAAACTCTGAGGGCTAATACTTAGTCAAACAGTCATACATACAAACACACTGCCCTCATAAGAACAAAAAGGCCGCAAAGTATACGGAATAGACCATAGCCACATTATTTAAATCTACAATAAAATCATTATCTTCCTTTTGGGTATGCGGTAATCTCATCTCATCTCATCTCACTAATATTATAAATGCGAAAGTATGGATGTTTGTTTGTTTGTCAGTTTGTTTGTTTGTTTGTTTGTTCCGTTTTCACGCCGAAACTACTGAACGGATCTGGATGAAATTTGGTAGGTAGATAGATGAAGCACTCGGCTAACACATAGGATACTTTTCATCACGGAAAACTTAAGGGTTCCCGTAGGAATGCTTAAAAACTCAAAATTTCCACTTCGTCACTAGATGGCAGAATCTAAATTTTTTTTTTTGTCACAATTCTGAGGTCCACGCGGACGAAGTCGCGGGCGAAAGCTAGTGTGCCATAAAAGTATGAACGTCGTAACTCACCACCTATTGATGTGTCAACATATCTATCGGTTTATATCCCTTTTTTGTTAACAACAAAGACATTTTCACGACCTCTTCTTTAGCCTTCACGTTGAAAAAATATTCACAGCTATTCCTCAATTTGTCGATAAAATTTGAATTTATCTGCCACTTCGCCACAGGTGGCGAATTAATGAATTTCCACGAAAGTTATTTCCATACAAAATTGGTGTAATTTTTTACTTCGCTCGAAAGTCTCGCTGGGCTCTTCTACATTAGCATAATAACATAAATTATGTGTCTGGAAACTGATTCGATTAGTGCTAGGTTCGCGAAAAATTGTCTCTTCAGACGTACCTCATTCTCGTTGCTATAGGTTCTATTAAATTTCGTCTTATTACAATCACTCTTACTCAAGCAGAAAATATATTTGTCTTCCTGAAGTTGATTCAATATTTTCGATATAAGCTAATTAAAAAAAAGCTACATATTAGGGTGCTTTTATTGTCATGCGGATTTCCGCCCGCAACCTATCGTTTCATTACATGTTTCGAGGGCCCTTTTATTATCATGCGTGGCACACGCACGCGGGTCGCTTTGAAAACGCCGCATGCATACGTGCAGAAATTCGCATGACAATAAAAGCGCCCTTATAATGTACAATGGCCTATATCAAACTGGGGAAAGCTTAGGCTTCCGACGTGGCGTAAAGACTGCCATCTCATAGCAGATATTAGACAGACTTTTTTAGTTTTTTTGCAGGTTTTGTCGATAAAATTCGTCTTAATTTCAACCCTTTTTGTTTGTACACTTTAACTGACTAGACAACCTTGACAACTTTGAACTAGAGACAACCTGCACAGATAAACTCAAAAAACACCCTCCGCTTAGTAAAGAAAAACATTATTTTGAAATCCTTTTTATTCTGATTTATAGCTCGGGGTTAAGTTCGGGCAGTAAATTTACTTCTTGTTAAAGTCTGGTTCATTCAGGATCACCGTAGAATCCCTAACATCCCTGAAATTCGCTCAAATATACAGCTACCTACGTCCTGTGGCGCGTCGGTCGTTGCGATAATTTATCGCTTGTTACAGAGTTATGCCATGGACATAGATCAACATAGAACAGCTCTGGGTACTACATAACGACCGACGCTAATCAATTGATGACTTTATGTTGTCAATTGATTGAAACACCTCAATGATCACTTCAGACTGAGACCATCAGTCCAAGGAATAGAATAGTAAGCAAGTTGTTAAATTCTTCTTGTAAATCGCTACTGACTCATAACTGTATCGTTTTCTAAAGTTAGAAAGATTAAGTAAACCGCAGTGCCTTTTTAATTTGTTTTTATTTTGCTGTATATTTGTGCTATGTATTTCTGTATACTTATATGTATGATGCAAAAACCCTCCACAAATAATAAAAAAAAAAGATTTTTAATTATGCCTTTCTATCTCGATTCGATTCTGTGTAGCCGAGGCGTTTTGATCTATACAGCGGCGTTTCCTTTTGCTCCCATGGTAATGTTCCTACAGCACTATTTGCATAAACATCATATTCGGATTCAGGGCGAACCCATTTCCGGTAACATTAGCGTCACTTATTTTAAGATATTTATTAGCGGTACCAGTGGTTACTCGTTCGAGTATACAAGGAGTAATAACCTAACCATATATGTATATAAAGAATATAAAGAAACCCGACTGCATTGAAATGTCATGTATTCTATGTCATTTTCGGGATCAAGGTGAATCTAACGTCACCTCTCAAGCTAAAATCCATCAAGCCATTTAGGCTTAAGAGCGTGTCAAAGAAATATTAGGAATATACATACACTCGAAAAAAATAACCCTCCTTCGAGCGCAGTCGGGTCAAAAAACTAGGTACTTCCGTAAAGTTTAACACAGAAACTGAATGAGTTTTTGGACTTTTTTCACTAATTGACCAGCCAATTTGCCAATTATGTATGGAGAGTCCACATTTTTTTTTTGAGAATTCAGTATGGGGTTCATGGAAAAATTGTTCAGTTTCATGCGTGGAACCCAGTATCAAAGTTTTCAAAAGTGGTCTCTTAACATCCTGTATAGGGTAGGTGGGAAGTTGGGGGAATAGTATCGATACTTTTTCAGGCGAATATGATATTTGTTGATATACCAGAAATTAGATGTCAAAGTAATGTAGCTTCCTATCGGCGTACCGTTGTGTCGAATAATGTCCTGTCGAATTTGTGTCTTTTGAAGTAGTCTTTGTCAAGATTCAGTCCGCTACTCCAGATTATCATACTTGTATAATTCTCTCTTCCTGACTACTGGTTATCTTCGCTTCGCTATAGATTTATGGAACTGACTATTTTCATTTCACAAAATCGGACACAAAATACAAGGGTGTTATTTTGAAAAAGCCTATATGTTTTTTTTTAAATATACAACTTAGTAACTAATGAACAGGCGCATAGGTAAGATACAGATTCAGGCGAATATGATATTTGTTGATATACCAGAAATTAGATGTCAAAGTAATGTAGCTTCCTATCGGCGTACCGTTGTGTCGAATAATGTCCTGTCGAATTTGTGTCTTTTGAAGTAGTCTTTGTCAAGATTCAGTCCGCTACTCCAGATTATCATACTTGTATCATTCTCTCTTCCTGGCTACTGGTTATATTCGCTTCGCTATAGATTTAAGGAACTGACTATTTTCATTTCACAAAATCGGACACAAAATACAAGGGTGTTATTTTGAAAAAGCCTATATGTTTTTTTTTAAATATACAACTTAGTAACTAATGAACAGGCGCATAGGTAAGATACATTATCATACATAAGATACAATCGACAATGCTGAATACGTTAAAAACAACCGACTTCAATCGTAATTATATACAGGTTGATTAGTAATTCGACGTGATCCTTCAAAGGGGTTATACTAGAGGTCATTTGAAACAAATTAAGTCCACTTAACCAGGGGTCAAAAATGTATGGTTACTGAGATATTACTGTTTTTAGATTTTTTTGAAATTTTCTACCTTGGTACCAAAAATAATTAATTATGAAAAAATCATTACACCGTTTACATTAAATTGATACTTTTTTAAAAGCTGAGCGCTTGCTTTGAAAAAAAAAAATCCTTGCCCAAAACTCACAAAGTCTCAAAAATAAACAGTCTTAAGTTGCATAAAAATATTATTTTGTATAAATTTTCCATAAGTAATTGAGTATTACTAGAAAAAAATGTAGTGAACTTGGCGTACAAACTAATGACAAAAGTTCCTTGTTTCATAAGCTTTCTAAAAAGGTAAAAATGTTACAACTTTTGCACGGGATCGAAAAAAAAAAACACCAATAAACCAAACAAGTAACACATTTTTCCATACATATCCTGCACGGTGCCGCCCTCTGTTTTATTCGTGTCGTGCGTGACTCGTGAGCTTAACATGATTCGATAATTTGTAGCAATCTTCGCGACAGTTCGTGGACACGAACTTGCACAGTTTCCAACCAGATGGTTAGTTCGTGCGGACAGAAAAGTCACAGTATTTGTTAAATAATAGTTGATATCCTTGTTAATTGACTAAAACTACGTTTAAACACTTTTAATTTTGATATGCGTGGTTTTGGGACGCTTCTATAGCACGAACATAGAAACGTCGTGGTTCAGTGTGGCTTGCTTGGTCTAATCGATCACGCAGGTTAACTGACTACAGACACGGTCGAAACCTGGATGGGTTTTTACTGTTAGTGGCATTTATTTCGACCGTCTCCGTGCTTCGCAAGGCACGTTAAGCCATTGGCACAGGCTGCTATCATTAGATGGCAGTCGTTAAGCCATGTCGGAGGCATTAATAAGGATATTAACCATTATTTAACGAAAACTGTGACTTTTCTGTCCGCACGAACTAACCATCTGGTTGGAAACTGTGCGAGTTCGTGTCCACGAACTGTCGCGAAGATTGCTACAAATTATCGAATCATGTTAAGCTCACGAGTCACGTACGACACGAATAAAAGAGAGGGCGGCACTGTGCAGGATATGTATGGAAAAAGTGTGTTACTTGTTTGGTTTATTGGTTTTTTTTTCGATCCCGTGCAAAAGTAGGTAACATTTGTACTTTTTTAGAAAGCTAATGAAACAAGGAACTTTTGTCATTAATTTGTACGCCAAGTTCACAAATTTTTTTTCTAGTAATACTCAATTACTTATGGAAAATTTATACAAAATAATATTTTTATGCAACTTAAGACCGTTTATTTGTGAGACTATGTGAGTTTTGGGCAATATTTTTTTTCACTTCACTTCATGACCACTTCACAACCTACCAAACAAAAAAGAATCATCAAAATACATTAATAATTGGCAGAGTAATCGCGTAACATACATACAAAAAAAAAAAGAAAAAAACAACCTACAGTCTAATTGAGAATGTCCTCCTTTTTTGGAGTCGGTTAAAAACTTATAACCGCCTGGCTCTGTGATTTGCACGTCGGCGTCGATTCACATTTGAATGAGGTATTTTCAAGCTACATGGTTTGAAAATATACGTTGTTGTTTTGTCGACAATCCCCTTGTATACATGATACTGAGGGCAAAAAATATATTCAATAAGTTACTCGTTAAAAAACTACTAAGTTGACAGATCATACTCCTAAAACTATTATTTTTTTATCTTTCTCTTTTACGCATTTATATCGTGTATCGGTTATTAACTAAAAATTTCTTGAGTTACTTACCTGAAAATGTAGCAATCCAATTGGGTATGCTAAAAAAAATCAATGTATTTTTTTAAATTTTTTTTCTGATAGTTTAGACCATTTTGAAAAACTAATTTGATTATTTCATTTTTTAAGACTCTGGATATTTTTAAATACATTTTTTTATATTTGAGCCGTGATGACGTCACATGTTCACAAACTATGAAACGAACAGCCCAAATGTCTGACGATGAAATGAACAGGCCTTAATCTCGACTAACGCCCGTTCCAGAACAAGGCAAAATATACCTGAGATAGTCTGTCCCTTTTACACTTAAAAGATTTATAATAGTTTGTCCGGCTGTAAGGTTAAAAATATACTCTCATGAAAGTGTTCCAGAACGCTCTCTAAAACGTCACCTGTCAAGTCAATTGTCATCTCGTTTGTTTATATTAAGGCCCGTTCCAGGACAAGGCAAAATATACCTGAGATAGTCTGTCCCTTTTACACTTGAAATATTTATAATAGTTTATCCTGCTGTCAGGGTAAAAAAATACTGTCATGAAAGGTACCGGAACGCTTTCTTAAACTTTAACTGTCAGGTCAATTGTCATTTCGTTTGTTTATAAACAACTCAAGGTAACACCAAAAAGTGTGTGAGCATGTGACGTCACAGGGATACAAATGAAGGTTATTGTCTTTTTTCGATTTTTATACTCAATCTTTTACTTTTTCGAGTGGGAAATAAAAAAATATGGCTTTGAATCAAAATATCTCGAAATGGTTTTTTTATTTTCATACCTTACAAAAAATTTAGCATACCCAATCTTGCAAATCAACCGGCAGCCATTTTTGTATAAAGACAACTGTTTTCTACAAAATATTGCATGCTTTCAAATATGGCTAAACAAGTGAAACTAATAATTATAATACCACCTAAGAACCTTACCTTGTTTAAGACCAAATAAAGAATTATATTGTAGAAAGTTCAGTACCAGCAATATCCTCAGGTTTTCCTCTATTATTATATGTGCAAACATATCTCAGTGGGTCAAGTACGAACCCTCTCTCTATATAGGCGGTATTATCAAATCTATGGCACTGTGCAGCTATGCAATAAAATCAACGTTGGCATTTCTGTGGGTTGCTATGGGGACTGCTCACTTGAACTTTTCGCTTGCCTTTCATAGTACTGGGCAGTACTTGGTGATATCTGTTCCATATCTATCCAGATACTCGTTTGCCACCTATCACATAAAAAAAGAGAAGCTCAGTACTTACCAATTTCGTAATGTAATAAATGCAGGTTTTTTTAAAGTAAAGTTAACCAGTTTTTACAAGGAGTTTTAGCGTTTTATTGAAAATATATATTATCTATTCGAGTCGAAAAACTCAGTAATAATAACTGGTATACTGCTATGGTAGATTTGCTCGAATCTAAAATGTTTCAAACATGTACTACAGAGCCATAAAAAACTAAAACATACAATAAGTATTCAAGGAAAGATTCCAGGTACTGGTCGAGAAAAGCGTACCGAAAAGTCTTCTCAAGAAATATAGATTTACTAGTTTTTGAAACAATTAATTCGCCCGCAAATCTTATTACAATACGAGTACTTCGTAAAGACAAAGGCCGATTTCAAAGTTCCTTACAAGCCCTTCGTCCGATTTATTACTCAAACTCAAAACGATATCCATTCAAATTTGTTTCACTACCATCGCGGTACTAAAACTACCACACTACCAAAAAAACCTCCTGGCATTCTCGACCAAGCTTCCTCGTTTGCTGGCCCAGTGGAGCCGCTCCTTAAGAGCAGCTATTCTAAGGTGCCTCAGTCAATCTGGGCTGTTTCCCTTGCATCTGACTTGCATCTGTTGACGCAGCCAACGCCATCCCGCTCTATACATTCCATAGGGTGTCCATAGGAAGGGATTTTTGAGACTTGTTGAAAAAACATTATAAAAAATAATATCTTATACTATTAAACGAGTTATCTTGTAAGCGATGACGATCTCGAAAACTTCTTTAACCATTTTGATGACAATCCAGGGTTAGTGGTGTTTTAAGTCCAAAAATCGATCTGTAAGTGATTTATTTTTGGAAACATTCATTTTAGGGACATTTGAGAGGATTTTAATATGTGCTGTTTAGAATCCTTTACCTATATTGATGAAATTAAAAAAAAATTAAGTTGATATAATTCGAGAACTTTTTTTAATCATTCAGTATTTTTAATGATTTTCAGACCTGCGACCCCCGACTTCCCCTTAAGTTTAAGGGGAAGATATATAAAACTATCATAAGACCTGTCGTCCTGTATGGATCGGAATGTTGGGCCACTAAGGGAAAGGATGAAAGACGATTACATGCTGCGGAGATGCGAATGTTGAGATGGATGTGTGGAGTAACAAGAATGGACAAGATTAGGAATGAGTATATAAGAGGAAGTTTGAAAGTTGCGCCAGTGATAGAAAAATTGAGAGGAAATCGTTTGTCGTGGTATGAGCATGTAATGCGGAGGAATGAAAGACATGTTACAAGGAGAGTGTTACAGATGAGTGTCGATGGATATAAGGGGAGAGGGAGACCAAAAAAGAGATGGATGGATTGTGTAAAGGATGATATGTGTCGAAAGGGTGTGAGTACGGAGATGACAGCTGAAAGGGATGTATGGAAGAAGAAAACATTTTGCGCCGACCCCAAATGATTGGGATAAGGGCAGGAGAATGATGATTTTTAATGATTTTCAGAATCTTTATATACCGGGAATTTTTTGGTCCCGCGTGACAGATAAAAACGACTTAAAGACTCAGTGATCCCAATCGATGGTCACCCTACAGCCGTCCCCTTGGGAGCAGCTGCGACCCAGAAAATGCACTACGTGCAGAGTTTTGAATTCGGTGGCTTTCCCTCATAGCTTTTCTAGCTTCAGCCGCTTGCCGAGTGAAATGGGCACATAATTTGAGTGCACGCGATATTCGCTGCCAAAATATAGCCTTAAAGTACATACATTTTATATGCAAAGAACATGAGTGGAACGCTGTAAAGGTACAGGAAATTTGAGATTGTTTATGAAGTAAGGAAATGAATTTTTGGTCGGTTTTATTTATTAGGGATCTAGTTAGTAAACATTATCGGTGATAAAAAATACGTCAACGGGCGATGCAGTTAGAACAAAACCTAGCTAAGATTCTTTCTCTATCTACTGTTTTTTTTAAGTTTTAGTCTAATTCATCCAGTAGATTTAGAGAAAATATCATTTACATATATACAGGGTGACTAGTAAATATAAAAATCTCTTAATCAGAGACTATCCTCATGAAACTGAACAACTTTTGTTCAAAAAAATTGATAAAATCGCAAAAAAGAAACTAGACTTAGCATATAAACTTGGCTCACAAGCTGACCGATTTATGTAATCTGCTCCTTATTTTCGGCAATTCCAGCAAAGAGGTGTTAAAGAAAACATTACAACTTTTTGAAATTGTTAAAAAATGGACAAAAAATCTTTTGAACTTTTCTTTTGAAAAATTCTGTATTATTTTTAACGAAATATTTAATATAGTATTATTATCTGAGTCTTATTTAAGGCTATATTTTATGTAAACGTTTCTGAAATAAACATAACACTGAGTCGCAGTTGGGAGATAGCGAATAATTAAGGGGCAAATAATGTACGCGATATTATAATTTTATTTGTAATTTATTTAAATATGAAGTTATATTTTATGCGCTTATTATTTATATATGAGCACTTAAATTCAACAATTAATAAACTTTACAAGGCTTAACAAAAATACTATACATAATTACAATAAATAATATTTATCTTATAATTTTAGTAGATACAATCACTTTAGTTTTACATATCTATGTCCACCGACATTCTATCCAAATCGGCATTTAACTCTTAATCAAATATAGGATGATTACTTACCACCAGACTGTATCCGATAAAATAACAATTTAAAAAAATATATATAACAGATTACTTAAAATAAATATGGTGTATCCAAATTCAGATACTTTTACCTATTTTTTATGGCAACACTTTTTTTCTACATGTTACCTGTCAAAGTCAGCTGAGCTTCAAAGTCAAAATTGTTTATTCAAGGCAATTTTTTGTGCCAATTTCGTCGACTTATGAAGTTTTTTGCCTCTTGAATTTAAAAAAATCTAGTTTGTACCACTTTCTACATGTTTTCTAAACCTGATCATATCTGAACTATGTAGTATCAGAATATTATGTTATAATTTACAAATAGTGTATTTTATAGTAGATTGCATATGGTGGGAAATAATTTCCCTTTGTCCGTTCTGGATTTGCTATGTGGGAAACTATTCACCTGTATCCGTATAGAACATTTTTAAAGATCTATACAGGTTGATTGGTAATTCGACGTGATCCTTCAAAGGGATTATACTAAAGCTCGTTTGCTACAAATTAAGTCCATTTAACCAGGGGTCAAAAATGTATAGTTACTGAGTTATTACAGTTTTTAGACTTTTAGAAATTTCTGTCTTGTTACCAAAACAATTAATTATGATAAAACCATTATCCAACTCAAAAATCAAAAACCAACTCAAAAATAAACGGTCTTAAGTTGCATTAAATTATTATCTTTTATAAATTTTCCATAAGTAATCGAGTATTACTAGAAAAAAATGTAGCGAACTTGGCGTACAAACTAATGAAAAAAGTTTTTTGTGTCATAGGCTTTCTAAAAAGGTACAAATGTTATCAACTTTTGCAGCCCTGAGCAACCCTTTTCAAGAAATATGTTGTAAATTTACAGATAAATTTGAGGTGACCAACTTTGCATGGGAGGTACAATTTTTATTCGATTTGATCCTGGTTCTTTTGGTAAAACTTGATCAGTGTCAGAAGTAAAACTTTGACTAAAGTATCCGTATCTAAAAAAGATTCACCATCTAAGTATATTTTTAATTGTCGTTAAAACGATATAAGTAGAGTCGTGGGCAATAGCTAGTGATGTCGGAAATTATGCCCATACGGATATAGGGAAATAATTTCCCGCTTGAACTAATTCTGTCCATAATTCTAAATACAAAGTCTGTTTTATTTCTTCAAATAAACTTACAGGGCGCCCATATCCGATTCAGAGTTAAATCCTTTTTTTTAGTTTGAGATTGTATGTAGGTACCTATTTGTAACCGCATGATCGCGCAAACCGTTATTTCGTGAAAAAAATTGAAATTTCTCGAATAAATGCACTTTCACGAAACTTTCTGATTGCGAAATCGTATGAAACGTTGCGGATGCGGATGTTTCCCGAGCGCACAAGATTTACGCGATCACATTAAACCATATGGCTGATTTTTACATGAAATTACGTGTATACAGGGTGTCCCAGAATGGGCGAATCAAATTGTTATGGCAGTTGTGAAATTTCAGTTTACGCGATTTAACGGTGGCATCTTTTAAAATTTTATTTTTACTTTTAAGTAGATGTTGTACCATACATTTACTACTTGTTTATCTTTCTAACATACAGGAGTAAGTGAAATAACCGATTAATGACTGATTTCAGTGCCACTGAACTTATGTACGACTTCATCGTTGGCAGGGAGTTATCATTTCGTATCTCTTATTCCTTACCTACTCCCTTCGTTGATTGTTCTTATTCCTTAGAGAGTGCCACTTCATCAATATACTTTGCGGCCTTACTTTCTATGAGGGCTTCCTTCCTCTTCTTCCCCAAAATTATCACGCCCAATATAAGAACTTTTATAGTACATTACGTATAAAACGTATTGAAATTTTGCTCAAACATACTTCGCCAAACAAACGTATATCTTATATCTATCATAATTTTGGCAACGCTTTAGTTATTGAGATTACATTGAATAGTTTGCAAGCCAAAAGCGTTTGGCGCTATATCTGGTACTCTTTGTAGTTCCAGTTCCAGGTCTTGTCGATGATGTTTTCTTCCACCGAGGGCATCGAGGATGTCTTCAGGTGGTTGTGTGGCTACCAAAAATAATTAGATCGTAAAATATCATACCTACTTTGCTTTTGACTAGCTAAGTGGTTATCGCTTCTAGCTACTGATCCGAGAGTTGTGGGCACTGGCGCCGACTCCATAGGGCCTGGGGGTGCCCGAGCCCCCCAAATGAAATTATCAGCGGGGCTGAGCCCCCCCCCCAATATTTTATATTAAAATACTAGTGTGGCTTGCGGCTCACAAATTGCGGTCCCTGAACGATAATCACAAAACCGTTTTTTTTTTTTTTCCCAACATTTTTATGAAGTCGGCGCCTCTGGTCGTGGGTTTGATCCCCACCAGGGTAAACATATCTGTGATGAGCAGATTTGTTCTCCCTGTGTCTGGGTATATTATATCTATATATGTATGAATTTAAATGTATAATGTGTATGTATATCAGTCTCTGGTTCCCATAATACAGGGAATCCTGGTTTGGGGCCAGATGACCGTGTCCCAGATATGTATTTATTTTTGGTTAGATCTACTTATAAACGTCTACAAATAAGTGTGAAAAATACATGAACTAGCCAAAATTATTAAAAACCAACGGCGGCACCACGGTAACAATGTCTGGTTCAAATCCTATTCATTCTAATTACAGTCATGTTGAAGGAAATCATCGTGAGGAAACCTGCACATCTGATTACTAGATATGTGTGAAGGTCGCGTTCCATACATGCCTTCTACGCGACCGCGAGGGATGTTAAGAGCAACACCAGGCAACGACTGTCTACTTAGGGATAGCACGGTTTAATTACACACACACACGGTAAGAAACGAGAAGAATATATAATATACTCTTACCTTACGCAAAGCACTCTTCAAATGCGTCATCCAATTAGGTCTCGAAGGCTGCGGTGTGTCCAGACTTCGCGTTGAAGTTAACTTCAATCCTGCTTGTCCCCCGTTCGTTTCTAGCAACATTGCTGGTTTCCCATTCCTCAGGTAAGGCGGATCTATTGTCACCATTACGGGATCAATCCGTCTACTGGTACTACTACAACCGCCATTTGTATTCTCAGGATGTAAAGGTTGATGATAGTCATGTTCCATGTTAAACATTGATAGGTCTTGTCTCCTTTGATATGACGGGTCTAGATTTGGCATATATGCCGACTCAACATTCTGCCTATATAGTGGCTCAACATCCGGCTGTTTATCTGGCTCAACATTTTGCGCCAGGGCCGGCTGATGCAGAGGCTCGTACTCATCTGAAAGGCCGCTGTCAGGTGAGGGGGTGGTATTCAGGTAGCCTCTAGCGCCGTGCCTGCTTTTATGCACGCAGTAGTCGCCAGTGAACGGGTTCTGGTAGGCTACTACGGTCCTGTAGAAAAATGAAATAAATAGTTTTTTTTGTGTAGTAGTGATTAGTCCAAAAAGTTTAATTATGAAGTGGGTGTTTATCTCCTTGGTGTGGTCACCTTCAGAGAGCGACAGAGAGGTCAATAATGTATGTAAATGTAATATTATTTAAGGCATTAAGTATCGCCAAATCGCAATATTCGATTCAAATTCTTGACATAATGGTTAAAGCTATCACCATGGAAAAAATATATAACATACTTGAAACAATAAAAAACAAATTGCCTTGAACATAATCATAAAAATCACAAAAACTTTGATGAAAAAACATATCCTGTAAACCCTGTATTTTGCATTAATTGCAAATTCTCTCGGAAACACAATATTTGAAACCAACACATAAAAATCGGCCATTTTAATACCTTCAATTTACCTTGAACGGTTTTTTTTTAACTTATTTGAAAGCCAAGAATAGTAATAAAAACATCGAAATCTCGAGAATTTTGCGTTCGGCCTTGACGTAACCGCCGCGATGGTACCCACACTGATCTGAACTTAATGAGTGGCGTTACGGTCGATATTATATTATCATGCGTCAACCTGCTCAGATTGAGTGTACGTCGCGCCTTAAAAGTGTTTTAGGGCTAGAGTATTGTCGAATAAATCTATTCATAGGTACCTCAGCTCTGCCTGGGATTGTCCCTCCTTCTTGTGTGAGAATAGCACTCTGGTAGGCCGCAGGAGTATTTGCATCTGTGGACATGTTTTATGGTTCATGAATATTCGAACTATTGAACATCGTACAATTGAGTTTGATATATAATAATTTGTGAGGTTAAGCTTGACTGCCAGAGCGGAGGTTAACGTTTTTCAAGTGTATGTAAGTCTATTCATTGATAGACAAAAACTGTTTATAAACTTTGAGTGCGAGGCGCCGATAGTTTCGTTTTGATATCGAAATTGACGAAACATATACAGGGTGTAACAATTTGGTGTAGGACCCGTTAACTGGAGATTCAAGTCATCATACTGAAAAACTTTTTGTTCTACGACTTTGCTCTAATCGCAAAAAAAAATTTGGACTCTCTATACAAAAATAGCAAAATAGATGATCAATTTGATTGATTGATTGATAGATTGATATACTCTTTATTGTACACACACACAAAAAATTATAAATACAACAACAAAGGATTAAAATAACAGTGGTACAATGTCTTATCGCTTAAAGCGATTTCTTCCAGACAACCCGGTGCTCAGAAAAGAAAACAAGAAAAATAGGTAGAGAAGAAGTTACATCATACTAAAAGAAAGAAACTCATCAATATAAATTATTCTTAAATGTGAATAATGGATATATACAGGTTGTAAGGGACAGGTTTCCGAAAACTTTAAGGGCTTGCTCAGTAAATGAAACTGAACAACTTTCCACAAGTTTTTTTTTCAGGAAACGAAAAAAAATCGGCTTCTCCATACAAAATTATAAACTTGATAGGACGGTTTGTATGAAGAAGCCGATTTTTTTTCGTTTCCTGAAAAAAAATCTTGTGGAAAGTTGTTCAGTTTCGTCTACTGAGCAAGCCCTTAAAGTTTTCGGAAACCTGCCCCTGACACCCTGTATATACAAAATGCGTTAATATATATAAAATATATAAAATAATAATAATAAACCAAAGAAAAAACGGAGGAAGGAATCAAGGCACATATTATTACGCTCGTTCAAGCTGAAGGAGATGTACTTTGACTAGATTCCGAAAGGAGTGCGGGGATGGAGCTTGTCTAGTAGAGACGGGGAGGGAATTCCAAAGACGGATAGCTTGAAGAGTAAAAGAGTTGTATGAAATGTCCAATTTTTTTTGTGATTTAAGCAAAGTCGTAGAACAAAAGTTGTTCAGTGCGATGAGTAGAATCCCCAGTTAATGGGTTCTATACCAATTTTGTTACATCCTGTATTTTTGCAGACGGATTGTATTTTTTTGTTAAATTAGGCTATTTAAAAGAAAACTGTTGGCCTATTGGGATCACCTCGCGTGGCGTGATATTAAGGAATGATGGTTCCGAAGATGGAGTGGGCGTATAAATTTTCCCTAGTATTATGGGAAACCGATTACGTTATACATACTCGTGATGATTATGCTGAAATCTCAAACTGATGTTTGGCAGCAAGAAATATAAAAAAGTGGAAATTCCGTAAATTAAAACGCAGAACTCGGAAACTTTCAGCCAATACTCGTACAAACCTTCTAATGTTACGTGACGTGTTGTTTCGGGGTCCTAAAGCTTCTTAAATAATTTCGGAAAAGTAATATTCGTTTAACAATGATTCTACAATTTAACTTTAGTAACATGGAAAATGAAAATACCCGCAAGCTGACGACTAGTCTGTAAACGCAGTACACGCCATACGCACACATAAACACCGTCAGGAAACACTGCGAACAAACATTATACATTAACCTTACACAAGGCACAACAAGACACAACTTACAAACAATACCAGCAATGTAATCCAAAACACGTTTCCACCACTGAAAACATCACTCACCAAAATAACCAAAAGGATTATGTCCACATGATACATATCCATTTTTCACAATGTTCATTAAAACTTCTCTTTCTTATCACTATCACGTTATCATTGTTATTTGTTTGTTTGAAAAGCTACATTTAAACAAATGAATAAACGAGAAAACTACAGCAGCCTCTTTGTTGTGGCAGTGAGGATTTGAATTTCGAAGTGAGTTTTCATTGGTTAGATAAGTCTATTGTTTATTCTGCTATTGGTGGATAAGAAAATTTTCTACGCTACGATTGGTGGAGATCTTGGCGCGGTTGTTTTGAACCAATGGAAGGTTGGTGGTAGATGAAAGTTGGACCGTCTCCGGGTTTAATGTCATAGAATATAATGCGGAGACAGTCGGTTTAAAGTTGGATTTAATGTTTAACAAAATATAGATATCAGTGATGACTATATTAAAATGTAATTCACATTTCGGTTGACCTTAATAAAATGTTTGATGATTTCAATTTTTTCAGTTCGCTTATTATTAAGTACCTATTGCAAATTGTCTACTAGTTTAAAGTGATGGTTTCCATGATTTCGCCAATAATTATTCTGCTTGAACGATAGTTTGACACATTTCCATAACAAACATCCAAATGCCAAAAAATAATAATTGCTAAAACACGTAAAAGGCAAGTGTAAATTCGCAATTCATAATTTATTATATATTTTAAGAATCCCATTTTTAAAATGATAAAGATTATACATATAACTTAGTTTTGGGTTCTAATAAAAGTTCATGAGATACATCAGTCGTAATGCTGTTTGCATCTTCCACAGTCTCGCTGTCGCCAGGCGAGTATCTACTATATTCTACCTGCTGTCCTCTCTATGCACTAGTTGCTCTTTGAGCCAGGCTCAGCCGCCTGGCGCCAGGGGTGTCGCGTCGTCTGGCGCGCGGCCATGTCGCAGATATACCATCTCTTTGCTTATCTCCATATATTTAGGCTTCAAAACAAGCTGGCAGTCTTATTCT
Organism: Coleophora deauratella; assembly: GCA_958295455.1. Lineage (NCBI taxonomy): Eukaryota > Metazoa > Arthropoda > Insecta > Lepidoptera > Coleophoridae > Coleophora > Coleophora deauratella. The sequence goes on along the minus strand of OY282409.1, from coordinate 540,278 downwards.
CACATCGATTTCTGAACAAGGTTTTTTGTAGCTCGATATGTTAGAAAATAAATTATAGAATGGTATGTAGTCGCAGTTATACCATCTCTTTGCCATCTCCATATATTTAGACTTCAAAACAAGCTGGCAGTCTTATTCTCACATTGATTTTTGAATACGGTTTTTCTAGCTCGATATATAGGAAAATAAATGACGGTATGTTTTATTTAATCTAAGTAGAGTTTCATTTTTGGAGTATTGCAACGCAAGTTTGAAACGATTGTTTGACATTATAGGAGCAGGTATGTAATATAAGCTACCGAGGTTTTGTTCTGAAGAATAAGTAGGTACAAATCAGGAATAACACTAGTATCTCCTAACCATTCCGAGGGAAGAGACTCATACCTCCGCATAGGGTGTTTACATTGACGGTTAACTGCTAGGAATACAGGCTGATGGCATTATCATGTAGAGTTAAAAAAATATTTAAAAAAATCCTTAATTTGAATTCTATACATATTTTAAGGGGATGTTACTATAAAGGGAATAAAGAATGAAATACCATTGTCGATGGAGCAACTTCCCCAAGAAATTCCTTGTCCATGCGCAAAAACAATTTTGGACTTTAAAAATATTTTTTTTCTTAGTAAAGAAAGAAAGAAAACTCATTAATGACAAGTAAATGTATGAATGACGATTATTTATATAGATAAAACAATATAAATGGAAGGATATGAATAAGTCGAAGCCATAATAACATCAAATTATTAGCCCCATACGTATATACAGGTGTATAATGCATGAGGTGTCACGTTATGTCAGAGTGAGTCACGCCAACACTTTCTCATTGTGTCTACAACGACGCTGCGAGTCTACAGCGCGCTACGCCTTTGTTCCCACTAGTTTAGTTGACTGAACAGGTGGCTTTTTATTCCCATATGTTCAGTCAACTGAACTAGTGAGAACATTTTACTCATTTGTTCAGTTGGACAATTTAGTTCAGTTCGCTACGGCCTCATGCTGCTACTTAATTCTCAGTAGCAATGGGAACAAGTTTTTGCCTGTGATACTTCTTGTTCAAAAGTACCAGGAGAGCATGATCGAATAGAAGGTAGACAGTGCCCTAAAAATAATAATAGGTACAACTGAACTAGTGGGAACTAAGGGCGCTACGTACTTCAGTACTACAACACTTATACGTCATTTTGTTCTTGTCGTTGGGAACAATTCCGTACCAAGTTATGATAATATAAGATCTAACTTTAGCTGAAACTTTTCAAACCGTGGATTTTTATAAGCAGTCGAATAGAGAAAAAATATTTTGACTTTTCATAATTTAAGTTGCTCGATCAGCAGATATTTTTAAATGCCTTTTTCCATAATATGAGTATCTATGGGTTATTTGGGTAAAGTTCCGTTTATTATTAACAATCCATATCGTCCCCACTGCAGGGGCACGGGTCTCTTCCCATACCTCGGGAAGGTTAGGCCATACTCCACACACGGGGGCCAAGTCCGGTTGTCGAGGTTGTGGGGCTAGTGGCCAACCCCAGTATCAGAAGTTTTCAAGCCGCCTATAAGGCCTCCGACATGGCTTAATGATTGCCATCTAGCGATAGCACCAGCACCAACGGCTTAACGTGGCTTGCGAGACACGAAAGCGGTCGAGATATTACTAACAACAAACCCATCCACGCTATGACCATGTCTGTAGTCAGTTAACCTGCGTAACCGACGCGACCACGCAAGCACACTGAGCCACGCCCGCTTCAATTGTAATTCGTTGTAAAAATCGTTCAGTTTAATTCGTAGAATTCCTAGTTTGAGGTGATTTTGTTAATAATAATAATAATATCTGGGACAAATCACACACGGTCATCTGGCCCCAAACTAGGATTCCCTGTATCTTGGGAACCAGAGACTGATATACATACACATATAGTTTTAAATACATAAATTTATAGATATAATACACCCAGACTCAGAGCAAACAATTCTGCTCATCACAGATAAGTTTGCCCTCGTGGGTTCGATCCCCACGATCGAACCCACGACTCTCGGATCAGAGGTCAGGATCGCTAACCACTTAGCCACCGAGTCAGTTAGACCTTATACAGGCTGTAGAAAAATTGGCATAGAACTGGGGCTAACTCACCATTCGAAACAACTTCTATTCAACGACTTCGCTCAAATCGCAAAAAAATGACTTTTCACGAAAAAAAAACCACCTGGCATTGGTATGGTAAGTCTATTTTTAGCGATTTTTGCGTTTTTGTGTTTTTTTGTCTTCCCGTTCCACGCTTTCCTTCACTCTTTCCTTCTATTATGTTTTTGATGAAGTCGTCATATCTTATGCGATGGCCGATCATCTTTCCTCTTCTATTCTCAACTGTCACTAGTAGTGTTCTTTTTTTTTACTCTGCTCAAAACTTCATCATTTGTTACGTTTTCTGTCCAACTTAAACATACGTTCGGCAAATCAAAAAATAAAAGAAGTTCATAATAAAGCGAATAATCCCTACCACCACTCTCACTTCTCGAAACATAGACATTTTAAAAGTCTAGCTCAGTCAGTCCATCACATCCTTCATGTCACCTAGGCGAGAAAATCAACTGATATTTTATGATTTACATATTTATTATCTCTTAAAACTACTGAATGGATCAATCGGTCATACATATACAAATAAATATAATAAGTAATTTATGGATAGATTGGTGTTCATTTTTTGATAGAAATCTTGGAGCTGAAGGCAGAATCTTAGATAGGTTTTGCTTATGTTTCAGAAAATTTTGACTATTTTTTCACTGTATTGCGTAGTCTAATCACCAAAAAGCAATTTAATATAAGTAGTTAATCGTTTTCGTCGAAGTTTTTTCATCGAGATATTTAATATAATCTCTGTTAATAAATATTTTATTATAGTATGGTTCTGTTTCATAAGCAAACAAAAGTCTTTAGTTCTTACCTAGATGGAAAATAAATTTGATTTCAAATTCGTCAACAATTTTATAATAGGCACCAATAAGTTTTATAATTAAACAAAGTTCGCAAATAACTCAAAAACTGAAAAGGTTGCTTTGCCAACTAAGAAGAAATCTTTAGACGGGAGGGCCTGAGCCTGTTTGTTCGCAACTTATTGGACAAGTATTCCGTTTGTCTTTGTAACAAGGTGCTTACAACTTAGTAAGTAAGTAAGTAGGCGGCCGAAAACTTGAGGAATACTTAATTTGAATCGCCGCGCCGCCTCTCCCGCCGCTAACTTCAAAATAAGTACTAGTTTTCTTTGATCTCGGAGGCTTTGTGGTTCTCTTCAAACAGCGATGAATTCACAAACTTGTTCGAATGTCGTAATTACAGAGGATTCCTCTGAAATATCAGAAATGCCAATCAACTTTTAAAATAATGGAAACCATTTGTTTGCTTACACCTTTTTGAAGTTCTCGATCTACGAATGGATACGAGTATTTTAGTTTTATGGCAAAGGGGTAAGAAGATTTGTGGCCTATTACCTGTCGAATTTTCACAAAAGTGGTTTCTCAGCTTGAAACCTACTTAAAACGACTTAAAATGATCAAAAAACATAATAGGTAATTTTTTCGTAATATCGTCGGTTGCAGAGATATAATTGTAGTTTATAATCCCTGCATTTGGTAAAGAAATTTTTGTCATTTAATATCTCCGAAACTGGTAGTTTAAACACAAAATGGCTTTTATATTTTTTCATCGTCTAGCGAGTAGCGATTTATAAAGGATTCAAGGTGCGACGGCGACATTGGAAAAAAAAGCGGCCAAGTGCGAGTCGGACTCGCCCATGAAGGGTTCCGTAGCAGCAAGTTACATAATATAGAAGTTCTTGTAGTTCGTTGTAACTTGAATGAAAGGTAAATTGCGGTTTACGATTTATGAAATATTAAAAAAAACCTACTTACTAGATATCGTTCAAACCAATTTTCGGTGGAAGTTTGCATGGTAATGTACATCATATATTTTTTTTAGTTTTATCATTCTCTTATTTTAGAAGTTACGGGGGGGGACACACATTTTACCACTTTGGAAGTGTCTCTCGCGCAAACTATTCATTTTAGAAGAAAATGATATAAGAAACCTCAATATCATTTTTGAAGACCTATCCATAGATACCCCACACGTATGGGTTTGATGAAAAAAAAATTTTTGAGTTTCAGTTCTAAGTATGGGGAGCCCCCAAAATTTATTGTTTTTTTTCTATTTTTGTGTGAAAATCTTAATGCGGTTCACAGAATACATCTACTTACTAAGTTTCAACAGTATAGTTCTTATAGTTTCGGATAAAAAGTGGCTGTGACATACGGACAGACAGACAGACAGACAGACAGACAGACAGACAGACATGACGAATCCATAAGGGTTCCGTTTTTTGCCATTTGGCTACGGAACCCTAAAAAGCCGACCATAGGCCACTTTCCATAGTAAAATCTTATTTTACGTACTTCAATAATGAGAGTTTTTATATAAAATGTTTTTTTTTTGTAACACTTGTTACATGTCAATATTACTTACAAATATATTATATACTATTATAATGTCATTAAAATACTATACGAGTCTACTATGATGAAATAGTCAAAAAATCAGGCTATATTAACACTATTTAAATACTAAACTAATAGCAAGAAAATAGAAATACGACAGCAAATTATTTCTAAATTTGCATCGGTTCTTTTAAAAAGTCCGAGAATTTATACATTATTTTGTTAATGAGACATTGTTTCAGTCGATATTTAAAACCTTTCCCTGTCGGTTATTAGCCTTGAAATAAATGGGATATAATTGTTTAGATCTATTTTTAAGAAAAACAGGAATTAAAAAAGTAAAAGCTTTCTCTGACGCCTTACAGCCTGCGGTCGCTTGCCACTCGGTAAACTTTCTCTGCCGATTGTTAGCCTTGAAATTAATGGGATATTAATTGCTTAGAGCCACTTTTATGAGAAAAAGGAATTTAAAAAATAAAAGCTTCATTCACCAAATAAATGGAAACATATCTTCGAAGCTTCATTCAATCAGAGATTCGCACATAGGTACATACATACATTCACACCCATACACCTACATATTTTAGAGAATCCTTCTAATCGTACTTTTATACTATTTAAAAATATCAACATGTGTCGTTTTTAACGATCACAAAATCACCTTATCTCGAACGTAGCACCAGACGGGATCTTTTGGGGATATCAATTTGCAGAGCCGAAATCACTTTCAAAGCAAAATCCTTACAAAAGGCCTAAACAGCCTTGTTCATTGGAACACGAGCGAGTCAAATAAAATTCATGAGTGTTTTCTTTTGATATCGCAAGGTATGCGACCTTTTTGATCACAAACTAAGTACATACATACGTATAATTACAGTAGGTCGTTTATCAGAACTGCTTCGCTGCTTTGGAGATTTTAAGGATCACTTATTTACAAAAATATTTAGAGACCCCTTTGTTTATGAAGATGCTTAAAGTCGTTTGTATAAAGGTAAAACGATTCGTGAACATAATCCCTACTAGACGCTTTTAAAGGAGCCTTTTGTCTGTTTTTGCTTGACAGTGTTAGCTTGTTAGCTTTACTATGTAATACAGTCGTCTTTTATCACGGTGGACGATTGACAACATTTTAAATCTTCGTGACTCGAATTTATATTGGCTCGCGAGCACAACACTGAAATTTTCAGGATAAACTATCCTATATTGTTTCGTGTACTCTATACATAAAAGTTGCCTTCAAGGCACTGCCATAAATCGTCTGCAATAGACGTGAAGGCCTTTGATTGACTCTATACATATAAAATATTTTCCAAATTTCAACGAAGGAGGTTGGGTTGTTTTAACAATAAATAGCGATTCTATCTCAAGTTGTTTTATTTTTGGTTTCTCGGGGTGATTCGACATTTTTATGTTTATTCTTGTAGCGTAAAATCATGTTTACCCGCCTTCGCCGCGTGACAGAAGAACAATCAAACAAACTAACTTGTCGCATTTATAATATGCGAAACTATGAGCAACGGAACGACAACGGGTAAACGTGATTTTTAGCATAGATTTTTGTTTGGCATACAGCTTAAATAAAGGGCAGAGGGCAACATTATTTGTTTCTTATTGCTCAGTTCTCAAGGACTAACAAGTCGACATAATTTGAAGTAATTTGAACATAACAGTAGCCTGGATATATATATTTTTTTAATTTATTGTACAAAAAACTTTACATAACATATTATATTAAATGAATCTTCAATGTAAACCACAAATTTTTAACCCACTAATTTAATGTAACTAATTAAGAATCCTCTCTATAGCACTATGCTAGGAGTGGTGAAATGAATAATTTATATTTCTGCCTACACTGGTTGGGAATTCGTATGACCGTCACTAAATGCGTGCACTGAAATTTCACAGGAAAAGGCTTATCTCAAAATATACCTATAGGGCTTATTGTTAGTTCAATATCCCAAAAATGGTGCGATTATAACAAAGAACGTTCTTTTCCACGCAAATTGCAGTAATATCCAATAACTGCCGGCCGATTGCACAAGAATAAAGGAACGTACCCAAGAAATGGAATCAAATTAGTGCCCAGTTAATAATTCTCGGTCAATTTCGAATGCAAATTCATTGTTCAAAGGTTCTTTTCTTAAATGTATTATCTGCGAATTATCTTTCACAAATAATACGAGCTTCGTTTCTAGTTTCGGAGAGTATATGTAGGAACTGCATTTTCGCTCAATTTGACTTATTGTTAGAGAGACAGGCCATCATTTTACCACTCCTAACCAAGCGGATGGTAATGTTTTTGTTTCTTAAAGTACAAGTCAAATCTATTACTACAATAATAATAATTTACTAACACGTATGTGCTATGTTTACATTTTATTCCCAAAAAACTTCCTTTTATACTTACCTTTTTGTTTATTACGTCTTAGTAGGTTTACTGGAAAACCAATTTCGTGGTCCGTAGGTATATGGGGATTTTTTTTCTGTTACTCGTGTAAAGTCTTCTTTTAAGAGAAATACAAAAGTAACATCGTGTATATAAATACCTAAATTTGCATAGAAAAAAAATAAATAGCCTTATATTTACATTTGACACAAAGAGAAATAAACATTCAGGTGTTTAAATAATACTAAGTGCAAAAAATATTTCTTACCTCTTGCACGCATTTTTCGGAAGCAGTCGTGGCTCAGTGCGGCTTGCGTGGCGACATCGATCACGCAAGTTAACTGACTACAGATCCGGTCATAACCTGGATGGGTTTGACTGTTAGTGACATTTATCTCGACCGTTTCCATGCTTGACAAGGCACGTTAAGCCGTTGGTGCCGGCTGCTGTCGCATGTCAGAGGTCTTATAGGCGGCTTGAAAACTTCTGATACTGGGGTTGGCCACTAGCCCCGCAACCTCGACCAATCCGGACTTGGCCCCCGTGTGTGGAGTATGGCCTAAACCTTCCCGAGTTATGGGAAGAGACCCGTGCCCCTGCAGTGGGGACGTAATGGGTTGTTAACACGCACTCATTTTTCAATTAATTTGACGTTAACGTACATAGAAAGTAACATACCTCCTGACAGTCATCGTGGTTGATTAAACTGAATACATCAAACTGAGCTACAGCGCGCGGCATAACGACCGCTCTCTAATGGAGGCTGCTACAAGCCCATTATGCCTCTATTGATTACATCTGCCTGCCAGCTAAACAAGTCCAATAATAAAACAGATTAGCATCTCAAAATTGACGCCATCTCTCTTTAACTTTGGTGTTTAGATAAGGACGGATAGATTCTCAGAGGCATTTAATCTGAAAAGTTTGGTATCTAATTAACTCTTACAAAGCTTGGATTTGTACGAAAATCAAGAACAGACGACATTTTAACGTATGTCTGTAACCAATAAATCTTCAGATATTGAATACTAGCTTCCGCCCGCGACTTCGTCCGCGTGGACTTTAGAATTGTGTCCAGAAAGAAAGAAAATGTTAAGATAGCGCCATCTAGTGACGAAGTGGAAATTTGAGATTTTAAGCATTTCTACGGGAACCTTTAAGTTTTCCGGGATAAAAAGTATCCTATATATTAGCCGAATGCTTTATCTATCTACCTACCAAATTTCATCCAAACCCGTTCAGTAGTTTCGGTGTGAAAGCGGAACAAACAAGCAAACAAACAAACTGTCAAACAAACAAACATCCATACTTTCGCATTTATAATATTAGTGAGACTATACACATCAAAAAAGTCTAAGCTACACATAATTAATTTCAATACTATTAATTTACTTTTATATATTTTATTACTTTTAATATAAAATGTGATAAACAATTATGAGTTATACTGCAACTCAGCATATGCTATGCTTGGGCATATGTTTATTATTTTATAAAAAATATAACCATTCAAATTAAAGTAAAATACAATAATATAACTAAACAATAACGATATTAAATAAGTGTTGCATAGACTTTATTGATGAGTATATTTGCTTCACTACAGGCGTAATTGCTACAAATGTTCTTATCTGTTATTTTGCCTTTGTTTTTCTTTTAAGTTTTTAGAATGAAATAATTGACCACGCTGAATACGTTAAAAACAACCGACTTCAATCGCAACAACTCCAATTTTGCTATGTTTTGTTGATTTTCTCAAAAACCGCTGAATCGATTTCGATAAAATTTATATGGGACCACCTGTGAAGTATACCCTTTCAAACAAAAAAAGAATTTTCATAATCGGTTCAGGCGTCTTCGAGTAATCGGTGAACATACATAAAAAAAAAAAAGATTCCGACGAATTGAGAACCTCCTCCTTTTTTTGAAGTCGGTTGATAAAGTATATTGAATCGAATTGAATATAACTGTATAGTCAAAAGTGTACACTAAAACAATATACTATTAATTAAAATATTCTACATTTCAAAATTTTTCGTAAGTACTAATGATCCTTCTGTCGTAACAAAGTTCTTAAGTATCTACGTAAAAATGATTTTGCACGTTACAATGATCCTGCAATGTTGAGTGATCCAATGCTACGTTGCTATAATCAAATTGTTGTGGCTTTGATTCTTATAATAAGTAACAATGACCATGCTTATACAGGGTGTTAAAAAAGTGCGTTTGAAATTTTAAGGGGTTACTCAGAATCAAGTATAGAATCCAGGAAAAATATTGAAAAAATCCGCTCTTCAAATTTTTTTTTAGTTTTTCATACAAATTCTTGATTCACTATTCAGATTTAGTATGAGAATCTGAAAAAAAAATTGAAGAGCGGATTATTTCAATGTTTTTCCTGGGTTCTATACTTGATTCTGAGTATCCCCTTAAAATTTCAAAAGCACTTTTTTTAACAACCTGTATAGCAATGACCCTATGTAACACAAATATATTGTGCGGTAAATAACCCTCGGTGAGCAAATCCGGCTCATACTTGGACGATTTTTTTAATAATAATTATTATTTTTATTTCAAACAAAAATAGTCCATATCACATCAGTCATCAAAAATATATAAACAATATTACAAAAATTTATATAATTTTTTGTATACATTTTGGTATTAGTCATCCACAACACTAAAAATAAACCATTAAATTGTTACTGAAACCATTCTCGTTCGCCATTAATTAAAGGATGATCGTCTTCCCGGAGGGTAAACGTATTTAGAGCTTTTATGGCAAACTGCGGATCCAAAAGTGTACCTTACAAACCGAAATGCGAGCTTTTTGTCAAAAAAACAATTAACGGTTCTATTGAAAAGCGGTTCCTTTGAACGGATTGTTAAGCAAAAATTTTCTTACAGGCTTTTATGTATTTGTACATAACGGCAAAGTGAATCGGTACACGTAACGAATAACGTATAAATTTTCATGGCGTTTTACTTATATTAGTAGATTTCTCTTTCTTTGCCTTTTAAGACATTCTCATAATAATACTTACTCGGCTTTTCGAGTTTTGTTGTATGGATTAAGATATTTTTCTACTGTGGCCCTTGAATAGTCTGTAGTTTTGTGAATAAACATTTTGAAAATGCCTTAAACAGAAAACTATAATTGGCCACGCTGAATACGTTAAAATCAACCGACTTCAATCGCAACAACTCCAATTTTACTGTGTTTTTGTTGATTTTCTCAAAATCCGCTGAATTGATTTCGGTAAAATTTATATACCACCTGTGAAGGATACCCTTTTAAACAAAAAAATATTTTTTTAAATCGGTTCAGGCATCTTCGAGTAATCGGTGAACACCATACATAAAAAAAAAGATTCTGACGAATTGAGAACCTCCTCCTTTTTTGAATTCGGTTGAAAAGTAGTCCGCAGGTTAACGACATTAACCTCGCACATTATGATTAAGCAACCAAACTTTTTGGTAATGTCCACTAGACCCCTAAGTTGATTTTAAGACCAGTTGACACCCCCAAACCCAATGCCTTCTCCCCCACCCCCAGAAATAAAGGTCCCACTTTTACCTCAAAAACGGTGCATCGTATGATAAAAATTTTCAATACTAAATGAAAGCTCATAAAAGTATCTACAACTTTTATCCTGTACACTTTTTTCGTATTCGCAACCGTTTTCGAGCTACACGCTCCGGAAAAGTAAACATTTTCGAAACAAATATTTTTACCAAATATTTCTATCGAGCGTCTAAACAATTATCTGCATGTATCATGTTAAGTCGTGGAAACTATTGCAAGGTTGCCCCTGAAAATGGTCGATAACCTGTGGACTAAAGACCTATAAAGTTTCAGACATGGCTTATGAATAAGTGATAGCAACTTGCGAAGCATGGAAATTCTCCAGATTCACTAACATTTAAACTCTTATTAATTGCGGGTTTTAAAAATCCAATGTATGACCGTGTCTACAGTCAGTTTACAGTTTACCTGCGCGATCAACTGCCACATTTAGCCACGACCGCTTACCACGTATATAAAAAAAAAAAACTTTATTCATTGTTTAAAATATTTGACGAAGATAATGTGAGATATTTCTTACCACAAATGGTGTGTGGATTGAGTGATCTTTTCAAAAGCCTTGTTCAATCCCTACCAAAATTTGGGAGGATTTAGTGAATAATTGTGAAAACTTCATAGTAAAGTATAACAAATGTACATAAAAAAAACAGACGCATAAAATCTAGCTCCGAAAAGTTCAACTGGTAAATGAGGCATTGAAAAATAATCATTTCGAAAAGATTTAGCGAATTGTAGAAGCTTATACTTATTGAGTTTTACACGAAAATCTCCCGCAATAAACTGCAAACATCCAATAAAAACAGCAATTCAAACAATAAAATTTATTTCCCGTTAAATTTTCATACGACGAATAAAATGGGAAGGTATAAAATGGCGGAGCTGTCGGGCGCGCATAAATTCATACTTTTTACTCCGCGGACGTGCGCGCGGCATACCCGGATGCCCGGATACGGTTTAATGTAAAAACGTATGTTTTGGCAATGCAATGGTCCGAGTTGCCGCTTGGAGGTAATGTACGAGAGTCGCCTCATTTGCATAATGTCGCCAATTTTTATTGATAATTTGTGCTATATATTTTTTAGAACGAATAGAGGAATTTTTGTTGGTAATGAGCTTAAATTTTTTTTAAAATAGAGAAAAGATGATCCCGAGTGAATAATGATGAATAAAGGCGCGTTAGAACACTAAAAGCTATTCTAAACACTTAAAGCCTGTACAAAAAATGGCTGACTTCAGTATAAGGTCAGACAATATTTAGGATTAAGACAGAGACCCCTAAAGCTCTTGACGTTTCGCTTAATGGTAAGGGATGATAATGCCAAAAGAGTAAAGCGGGTTTACCCTGACTATGACTGGAATACATTAATGATGTTAGCATTGATGTTTGACAGCAAGAATTAGATACGATCGAAGTAGCTCGTGATGTGGGCTCAGAAAATCTAATAACACCAACCAGATCAACTCTTACAAAATTAATAAGTTTATCTAATGAGAAGATTTATTTGCTCTGTGTTCGAATGTATTATATAATATCTATACAATAAATGTCTGTATTTATGTATGTATATAAGTATCTTTCCCCCATAATTTAATGAATCCGAGTTTGGTTCCAGTTTACCGTGTGTGCTTGGTCAAAACAATTGTTTTCACGTATACTTATACTGCGGCCAGGAGTACATAATTTGAGGCTAAATTTGTCGACTCCAACTAAATTATTAAAAAGTATAGGTATTGCCTATTTTAGAGGCGAAATATATAACAGGAAACCTTAACAAGGCAGTCTCTTTGAGTTGATTAAACTTCGCTAACTTAGCTATAATCTGGGAAAGTGTTCTAATAATTTTACCTTACACCAATAAAGCCATGCAAGGCTTTCATTAGAACTTGAGATATTAAAAACTCATAAGTTTTCCTCCAGTTTTCATATTAATTGAGAACGAACTACCTTCGCCTCATTCGAGGAATCGCAGCTCTGTTCTGCTTGCTCAGGCACTGACTGCCACTCACACCTTTATGAAACTCATTTGGAAACTAAAAGATAAATTAAGGAATAACATGGAAAGGGATTTCCTTTTGGCCTCCTAATGACAACAAATTTTTGGAAACGCTTTTGTGTCCCTGAATTTATTTCCTGACTGTTTTAAACTCAAATATTTAAGTTATTGATTATTATATACATTACATTGATACATTTTATTTTTTATTTTTTTGTACCTAGTACAAAGTTACTACAAGGTTTCGGTAAGTTTTAGAGTCTGGTTCTAATTAACTTCTTAGCGTAAAGTTCTTAGGGAATCGAGAAGAAATATTGAATCAGAAAGACTACCAACACATGTTATAAAAACATTTTTGTTATTTTTAGGGTTCCGTACCTCAAAAGAAAAAAAAGAAACCTTATAGGATCACTTTGTTGTCCGTCCGTCCGTCTGTCTATCATCACCCTTTTTCTCAGGAACACGTACACGTATCAAGTTGAAATTTATATCACATACTCAAGCCTGCAATCCCATGAAGCTGTGAAAAATCGAACTTCTATGCCAACGCAATCAAGAGATATGGCCGTATATGCCGGTGATCCGTCTGCTCGTTTGCCACCTCTGCCATAAAAAAATATATATTTGGACACTCGCATGGGAATCAAAACCTATATGGTACTTCCCGTATAGGTACCTAGAATCATGAAATTTGGCAGGAAGCAATGTTTTATAGCACAATTAAAGGGAAAACTCCGAAAACCAAAAATTTTTACTTGTAGGTATCACTTTTTTATTGTGATGTAACTAAAAATAAATGTAATGAAATAATATTATTATTATTATAGTTTATACACTAGAAGCTATTTAACAGCTGATAAGTGTATTATACTGCACTTCTGTAGTACTTATTTATCTAATTTGTTTTTAAAACTATTCACAAATATTGTTGGTTGGCTGGAAGAGATCCCTTTCAGGGATAAGCCCGCCTTTGTGCATCCATGTATTTTTTCACTAATTTTTGTTGTGTTATTTTGTCGTACAATAAAGAGTATACAAACAAACAAACAAACAAATATTCTGTGTTATTCCTCGCTATTAATTTTCTAGCGATTTCAGAAGTTTTAGCTACACCTATTTGTCGCGCGAAATTAGTTAGGTGTGCTACACCGCCATCTACATCTGAACGGTCAAATGTGCCACATGATAAGAAGAAGAGGTTAGGTGTGCTGTATCTGCTTGAAATTTTATTATTATTGAGAAATACAGTTTTGCAATCTAACTTTAGCTTTCCAACTGTACTTTATGACCTAGTCATACGTGATGGCACAGACAAAGAGTGCTGAGTTTTATTTCATTTCAGTATCTTTTCAAGCCGCCTATAAGGACTCCGACATGGCTTAACGACTGCTATATAGCGATAACAGCCGGCGCCAACGGTTTAACGTGCCTTGCGAAGCACGGAATCGGTCGACATAAATGCCACTAACAGTCAAACCCATCCAGTGACCGTGTCTGTAGTCAGTTAACCTGCGTGATCGACACGACCACGCAAGCCGCACTAAGCCACGACCACTTCTATGTAGGTATGTAAGGATTGTTCGCATTTGGGACGCAGCTAGCGTAGCTTATCTCACCCTTGGCACTACTAAACTATAGTTAAGATTTTATAAAATCATTTAATTTAATAAAGAACTATACAAATAAGGATAATAAAAGAAACGAAATACAAAAACTATGAATAAAAAGGTCCTATAAATAGGTCCTTAGTCAAACCCGTCCCTGCACGTTCCCGGGCCAAAAGTAAAGCTAGCTAATTGTAAGATTATATTCAAAGTGGACTCAAAACAAAATAAGTACTCGCTAAAGAAAAGAATCTTTGTCGTTTTCTCGGATGGTCTCAAGTACTGAAAATCGTTTGTATTCTTAAATGAAAATCGCTTGTATTCATGCTTTCAAGCTGAAATTAAATGTTTTATTAGCTTCAAACATGGTAGTAATATGTTAGAAAATTTGTAGTAGCACAGACATGCTTCGCCAACATGAGGCATGCAAAAAATGTATAGTAAGTACAATTAAGCTTAAAGGTATCTAGTGCTGGTTTTGCTTTCAATTCAATATACTTTATTGTAATAAATACATACTTATATAAAAGCTTTATTTTATTATTTCTAGTAGGTATCGGTATCATTGTTTAATTATTATTTTAATTTGTATATCTTTATGACATAATTATGTTGTTGTTAAATTATTATTGAATTGAATTATTATTGATGGGGATGGACTATTTATTTATTAATTACTATTTTAATTTGTTTACTTATTTTACTTATATTTTTGATAAGTTATTAATCATAGTTGTCGGGGTTCAAACCTGTAACTGCTATGTATTGAAATGTTATAAATTGAATAAATTGAAATTTAATCATTGTTCATAAATATATAAACAATACAGAGATTAAGAGAGAATAAAATACCTATGACAGGATTGACTTTATATGCAACTTCATTTATATTCAGTTACAGATAAGGGCTAGTGGTCACGTATTGGTCATCGCCTCAGATTGACCGACCTTGCCCCCGTGTATAGAGAATTGCCTAACCTTCCCGAGCTATGAGGAAGAGACCTGAGCCACAGCAGTGGAGACGTTATAAGTTGTTAAAAACGTCCCAAGCAGCTGTTCTGTGTTCTCACGAGGAGAAACGTTACACAGCGTGACTGAACGTGACGACTGGCTCTTAGAGATATCCAAAGAACTTTAAAGTAATGCTGTTTAAACAGTAAGTTAATAGGATTCCGGTTTCGTAACAATAAAACGGTCATATACAGGTGTTAAAAAAGTGTGTTGGAAATTTTAAGAGACAGAATCAAGTACAGGATAGAGGAAAAATATTGAAAAATCCGATCTACAATTTTTTTAGTTTTCCATACAGATTCTTCAGATTTAGTACGGGAATGTAAAAAAAGCGGTTTTTTTTATTATTTTTAAAGATTCTAAATAACTCCTTAAAACAAACGCACCTTTTTACATCCTGTATATACCCGTAAAATATAACTTACCATCAGTTTATTGTTATTAGTTAAGTCAGTACATCAATACTGATTTTTTATAGGGCGCGCCCTAACAAATCTAAGAACTGATTACACATTCATTTAAATAGGCCAGGATAACCCAATTCGTCTAAGTCCGTCCCTGGAGCCCGTAGTTTCAGCTCCATCCAATCCTCGGAACTCGTAAATAAATCTCCGAAGTTACCGAGACCGGGACGCTGAAAACTCTGCGCAGTGTCAGCATTCGATAAAATTAAGTCAGCCTCAGACAGCCTGTCATAGAGGAGCGAGAGACATACAGGGTGTTTTTGTCAATTTTTGCTTGTTGTGCTCATTTTGCTCCGAGGGAAAATGATAATAAATAAATATCCAGGGGCAAACACGGCCATTCGGGTCCAAACTAAGATTCCCTACCTCAGGGGAATCAGATATATATATACGCATGTCTACATAAACATAGGTATACGTTTAAATACTATAAACGTATAGATATAATATAATACACCCAAACACAGAGAAAACATACATTTATATGCCCATTACAGAAATGTTTGTCTTGAACCCACTATGCTCGACTCAGTCACAAAAAAATCATCAGATATTTTTAACAGGTATTTGTAATTAATAAACCTATATTGTACTGATTTTTGCTGGAAGATCAAAAACTTTACTAAGATAATAATATCAACAAAGTTGCAAAATGACTAGTTGCTCAGTTTTATGAACAGAAGCGTCTGAAAAAAATTATTTTTATACCTAATCTACACCTCTTTTTACAATATCTTTAATATCAGTGTCAGTTCTGTATCACGGCATACTCTTCTGTGTCTTCATTTCATTTGTGGGGTCCTCCGAGCCCCAGACTGTTCGAAAACTTTGCAAAATAAAATATATTCAAGTTAGTATTAGTCGGCGCTAGAGCAACGCCCACTTGTATTGCTTTTCTTTCCTATTCTTTTTTTTTCTTTTATAAGCCGCGCTGGGATTCCATTATTGGCAAGTCGTTGAAAGAAAATGGCTGTTACCAAAATGAAAATGTCGTAAGAAAATACAATATTTGCAAAGTTTTTATTTATAGTGCATAGTGTTGTGCTAGTGGGACTAGTTTTTACAGGGCTACTTTTTATTAGGGTTCCGTAGTCAACAAGGAACCCTTATAGTTTCGCCGGCGGTTTGTCTATCCGCGGCTTAGCTGAGAGACTATTAGTAGTAGAGAGCTGTAATTTGGCACGGCAATTTAAGCTTTAAAGTGTTTTTTTTTTTGTTAAAGTCATGTTTTGGTTATCGACCTTTTCATAGTTTGGCTTTTTTTTTTCTCTCATTCACTAATGTTATTTAAGTATGTCATACTTTGTAACTGGCTTTAATTTATTTTAATAAGATAATCAAATCCAAATGTAGTAATGCTGTAAAGTATGCTGGAAGAATAAAAAAAAATATATATATCCCCCCCTGCCAGCTAAACACAGGTTGGTGTACAGCACAGGTAAAGGTAACATTGTTTAGAGCCTACTGCACATCCCTGTACTCCTGCACCCTGTGGGCTGTCTATTCGCAGAGGGCGATTGGGGCCCTACGCGTCCAATATAACAATACGTTCAGGATGCTGTTGGGGCTGCCGCGCTGGTGCAGTGCGTCGGGGATGTTTGCGGACGCGCATGTTGACGGCTTCCAAGCCATGATCCGCAAACGGTGCGCCGCGGCGCTCTGCAGGCTGCGCGGCAGTGCCAACGGCATCCTGGAGGTGCTGGAAGCCAGGCTGGACGGCGGTATTGTGCGTCGGTGGTTGGAGATGCACTCATCTGTTGTGTCATACTCGTGATGAGTGGGTCTCCAGCCAGCGGCTCTTACTTTATTTTTATTTTATCTTTATTTATTTTAAACTTCTGTACTAACAATTAGATTTTTAAGTCTTGTGAGTGTTTACTAACCATATTATGTAACGTGTTTTTTCTATGGACATAAGGGTCTGAAATAAAAGATATATTTTTTTTAATTTTTTTTTATTTATTTTTTTATAAACGGTTGTTTCTAGAAATGTGAAAAATTTACGGCAGTAGTATATATAACGAAGTTAAAATTAAAACTGTCACAGCTAAGTAGGCTTTACAAGTTAACGAGTGGTACGGAATCCTAAACTTGCGTATAACATAAAGATGATACGTTGATAAACCAAATTTAAGATGACTAATATGTGAAAACTAGCCAAGTCAATGATGAGGTTAAACAGATCATAAGTTATTTGCTTTGTGTAAATAATTCTACTATTTAAATTTAGAAAGTCATATTTTTAAATAGCAAACATTAATGTAGCAGTAAAAAACAAGAAATTGTGTTTTTTTACTTAAGAATGTTATTCGTTTTTATAAATAAATTTCAGGATTATCTACAGAACTTGGCATCCATTTAGATCTCAATTCTTTTCTCAGTAAAGTTGACAACCACACCATATCATAATATTGAACTTGGCTCCCATTTTCACATTTATGTTTTTGATGCGATATCATTACTTTTTGTGAGTACATTTATTAATATTATTTAAAAGTGATTTACTAATAATAATAAAAAACTGCGCTTACGCTGTCACACCCTTGACACTTCATACCAATTTCGCGCCGTTGTTTACTACATAGACATTCATGTTTGTACACATGTAAATGTGTAAAACTTTTAGTGCTTGATCTGATAAGTGTACTTAGTAGGACAATTTCCATGTTCTACCGGCAGCTGTAGGAGCCTATGTATTGTGAGTTTCGTCTTGCTATTTTCCTGTTTTCCATTTACTAAATTGTATAGTATTATCTTTATTTCACCAATGCCATTACAACCTCGATAGCTCACTTAATATAGGAGTCGCACATGTATCGCGCAGGTGCGAGTTCGAGCCCCGCGACTTTTTGAGCCCTTTTTTATTTTTTTAACACATGGTTTTTTTAATTTTTCCGTTATCAGTACATGAAATACTAGCCGCACACCAAATTTAAATCTCGTAGCCTTGCTAGAAGTACCTTAGCTTTTTGATGACGGTGAGTGTGTCTTTAAATCATACAAATATTGTATTGAAAAAATTTTTTTTTCTTAGAAATTCAGTGTTTTCTGATTTTTTCCTTTGCATACACACAATTACCTAGCTTGATGCAAAATTTGAACTTTCTAGGTCATCTGGAAGTGGGTAAGCTTTTTGATCTATATGTCAGTGAGTCAGTCATAAAAATGTCGATTTTCGGACGTTAAAATCTATACCAACCGTTTGAGCTGTGTTTATAAAATTTTGAGTGCTCGTTTATCTAGGAAGTCTTAATACATAAACCAAATTTGGTGTGTTTATGTTAAATAGATTTTGAGTTATGAAGGTGACAAAAGTGGCTCCAAATGGTTCGTGTAATATTACACACGGAGCTACTCGCCAGTTCTTTTTTGACGTGAACTTGGCTGGACACGCTCCGCGTGTCTAGATACGTTGTTTGTTTATTTTTGTGTTTGTTCCACTTTCACGCCAAAACTACGGAACAGATTTGGATGAAATTTGGTAGGTAGATAACTTTTTATCCCGGAAAACTCGTGGAAGAATGGCTAAAAATTAAAATTTTTACTTTGTCACTATGTGGCGCTGTCTTAACATTTTATTTCTCTATGGATCCAATTCTGAAGTCCACGCAGTCTAAGTTGCGGGCGGAAGCTAGTTGCAATAATTTTTTGAGCTTCTACACAAAGTTGACTGATCATCTAATCAAATTATTATGGACTTCCACACAAAAAGTTTACTAGTTTCATAAGTAGAAGCCACTGTGAGATGAGCAGGTACGCGTTGAAGTCTTTTATATGGCTCAGATATTTCTAACGACCATTACTTTCAAATAGAGAAAGCCGCGACCATTAAAATTACACCCTAACTGTCAGTACTTTGGAACCGCTAACTCCTTTGAAGTAACTTTTTAATGTTCACTTTAATTGTATTAAGGGTTCTGTACCCAAGGGTTTCCAGTATCTAAGTTAAAGCTGTCTATGTGTCTGTCCTCCCTTTAAATTGCTGTTGTATAAAAGATAATGTTTAATTTAGAATAGTAATCATTTATATGGAATAAAAACAAGCAAACACAAATGCAAAAACAAAAGAGAAACAAGGAACGAAATAATACAAAACAACTAACGATCCCGAAATCTGCCGAAATGAACAAAAGAAAACACATAACATAATATTTTAGTAATGAAACCTCCGCCTCTAGACCGATTCGTACTTGGCCGCTACTTTCAGTTGGTTACTGCAAACTGCAATTACTCCTGAGTGAGTGTGGAGGCTTTTATTGCCTGCAGGCGCGGTGCAAGATGAAGTGCAGGCGATAGAATGGAATGTGTCGACCTGCTGGCGCACGCCGCAGTTTGTCACCCGGCGCTGCCGGCGTGCAGCGTACAGTCAGCCGAGAAGAATATTGTGACGACATGTCTGGACAAACTTGGCGTAGGTACCACTGACTTCTGAACTAAACTCAAGGGAATACACAGTGCAGATAGAACTGGCAGAAAACTGTTTTTTCATGCTCGCGAGACGCTTACAGTTCTTGCACCGCAAAGGCAATTGAACCTCCGATACAAACAAAAATCAGAACATCTAGCTGTGTACAAGGCGCGATGACATTGGTCATCATCAGACCCTCAAAATGGTTAATATAGTATATTATCAGTTATCTTAAAGTTTATTGATAAACCCGAAGTAATAGCGGCTTCATCGATATTCAGCCATTTTCAATGTGTGATGAATCATCAAAAGCAAAGTATGAGACACTGAACACAATTCCACCGATAGCCTTTAAACTTGACACACCCTTCTTTTTCATCGAAGCGAACTAAGTCAAATAATAAAGCATGTTCCGTGGAGTGGAGACCGCGACCGCGTTTAGACAACTGTAGCGTGGGTCACCCCTAAGATGGGAGGTTGTTGGTTGTTGATGAATAAAAAGTGAGCTGACGATTATCTGATAATACTCTTGAAACTAAATTCGTCGGTGACTGTACTGACCAGCTTTTTGTTTCCCAGCGACATTAGCTATTCGATAAACGCTAGGTTTTCCGAATTCATTCCCGCAGATTATCCGAAACTCTGTCCCTAGATCACGTACAGAATACTAGCTTTGCTCATTATGCTCGTTTTCTTCGAAAAGTAGACACTGAAGATACTGCTGGATGCGCTAAAGTTATTCTTGGAACGCTCAGAGCCAAAGGGGAACTAAATTCGATTTAAGTACATTTTGTGTGAGAGAAATCGCTGCTCGGATTTCTAAAAGGCTATATAAAGGAGCGAGCGTGTTTCAAGGAATATGTAAAGTTTGAAAAGTGTAGGCTGTTAGAGTATGATAAATCTTCTCTGGTTTGAAGTAGGATCTCGGTTTGTACGTGGTGATAAACTGTATCATCAGACAACGGCGCTTTTTACAAGGGTATTCAAGGAAATGCTTATAGCGAATGCGATTCTGCAAACATCGCAAAAATCGTTTTGACGGTTGGTAGTACTAGACAACGTAAATGAAAAAAGATATAATTGTAGATAGATAGATAGATAAAATATTTATTTCACTTAACCTAGCACAGTGTAATGAAGAAGCTTCTTAATTCGTTGTTCTTAATTGTAGGATGCATTGCTCTTCCAGCTCTTAACTGTATTGATGCCATTTTCAATTGAAATTGAAAATATGGTATTAATAATAATAATAATAATAATAATAACTGGGACAAATCACACACGGTCATCTGGCCCCAAACTAGGATTACCTGTATCTTGGGAACCAGAGACTGATATACATACACATATACTTTTAAATACATACATATATAGATATAATACATCCAGACTCAGAGCAAACAATTCTGCTCATCACAGAAAAGTTTGCCCTGTGTGGGGATCGAACCCACGACTCTCGGATCAGAGGTCAGGATCGCTAACCACTTAGCCACCGAGTCAGTCAGCGAGAATTGAAGCGAGATTCTTTTAAGCTCAATGTTTTTTTTCGCTTCGCTAACACTTTCCGAAACGCTCAGTATTGCGCGTAGTAAGAAGTTCAAAGAAAAAAGTCTACTTAATTAAAAAAAAAAGGATTTGATTTGATTCATCTACTTTTGTTTGGAATCTCCTTGGATCAAAAATAAAAAAAATAATTAAGAGTTTTAGCGTAAACAGCCAGTAACTTAAAAGCGCATCAAACAAAAAGATTACATTAGGTCCGTTCTATCGTATGAAGCCCGTATAACGAAAAGAGAAAACAATGACAACCTGCCCGCATCTTGGAGATCGCGCTCAAAGGAGTATTTATTCCGCGCTCACGGTTGTGTACGTAGTAGGAATTAAGCTGGGTCACAGAGTAATTGCTTCACAGAACGGACAAACTTAATTATGATAGTAACAGTATCAGCAACGATAGACATCTAAAAATTTTTGTCAAGGTGACCAACCTATTCCCTGAATCGTTGCTGCCTGGCAAATATCTACCAAAATTTTGATGAATACTAATTTTAAAATAAGTACGAACAGGTGTGCGCGCAGTCTAAAAAAATATAAACTTTAATAACATTATATCCGAATAAGGTTGCTTATCAAAACTTTCCCTTATATAAACCATACAATTTTATAAAAATAACAGAATAAGGGCAGAAAATATACTGACAGAATGTTTCATTTAAATTGTGGGACGCATGACCTTACGTTCGTTCTACCTACCAGTAGAACAATGACGTATACTTGTTCTACAAGTCTGTGACTGAAATGCATAATAATTATTTTCTAAATACTAAGATTAGGCACATATCGTCCCTCGCAGGACTAACTCTCCTATCTCATAATCTTGATTATTTGAGTTGGATTTTATCTAATTAAAATAGGGTTGTTTTTAAAAACTAAAAAAATGAGATAGGAGAATTAGTCGTGCGAGGGACGATATAATATATCCGCACAGACAACAAAGTGTCATCATGTCAACATTTTGTTTACGTTATTATGAGGTATGTAATTACACTGAGTCATATTCATATTCATATTCATTTATTTCTGCATAACATGTACATAACATAAAGATGGTAAGTGAATTTTGTAGATTGTACATGCACCCTGTAAGGGCACAGCAGTTGCATGCGGGGAGCAGATCGTAATATTGTCTTTATATAAAGATTAATTATGTACTACTATTTAATATAAGATTACGATAGTTTTATTTATTTGTTTTTATAGGAAATTAAAAAAAGAAATTTTAAGTATTTGTTTTGTGTTTATGTACTCGAAATATTTTGATTTTATTGTTAGATGTTATTTATTATTTATGTAGTCATTTACTGAGTAATAGCTTTTCTCGATTAGGTATTTTTTAAGTTTATTTTGAAATAACGTATATTTGTTTTCACTTTTTATCTTTGAGTCTTTCCCATACATTTCAACATGAGTGTCCATTCTGAAATTTTCAACACTTACATATTACGTTATGTTCGTCTGTGGTCGCTTGTCCACCGCTGGTGAAAGGATACTGATTAAAGGGCTGCCCACACAACGTTGGCTGGCCGCAATGCGCCTCGCAGCATCACAGTATCAGCACCCAGGATATAAAAGAATGGATAGACACTGGGTAAATTTGAGCTTTTTACCAATCTGGATATTCTAGTGTCTAACCGTTTCCGTGGATCGCTAGGCATGAAAAGTCATTGGTTTGAGTTGATATTACTAGGTGGCGGTTCTCAAGCCATCGCAGAGCCTTTAAAAGTGGCTTGAAATTATATGGGTTAAACAAATCTCGCTAAAGCCTACATATTCATGTGTGATAGCCTCACTTTCCCAAGATGTGAGAAGTACACATGCCCCATTAGTGGGCAACTAATGGTTGCCCTAGTACAGGCGTGCAGTCACATTATGAGACTTGACTTATTGTCATAGTCCCAGCGATGGGGCAAAGGCCTGCAGTATGCGGACATTACCTTCTGCCTAATGCTACGCTGACTCCACTTGCCTTCAGGTCTGCTGCCTCTGCACGTCGCCAGGATTCTTTTTTTCATGCTTTGTGGGTTCCACTTTAGTGTAAAATGTCCTCTCTCGGAAACGGAACAGAAGTAGAAAACTATTCGTCATAATTAATAACTTTTCCATTGAACCCATGCTGAATTCTTAAAAAAAACCTTGGAGACTTTTTTTAAGTTGGCCGGTGAGCTGATTGATATGTGTAGGAAAAATCCAAAAAAAACGAATGAAAATTCAGAATCTTGTGTTTCTTGAGAGAAGTAGTTCATTACGATTAGTAAAAGCCTCCGGAAGAAATAATTTACACCCGAACAAAGGAGTTAATGAACTGTCCCATCCAGTGGCAAGTACCCCAGCCATTACACTGATGACAGTTTACGTAACAGTAGAGCAATCAACCCCGTGGTCTTTGCAACGCTTATTATTCAACCGCACACATGATGCATATTTCAATCTTGCGCAGAGAAGAAAATTGTTATTTATGTATGAAATAAATAGGTTTTATAAATTATAAGCTTTTTGCTACTTGACACAAGATAATTGACCACGCTGAATACGTTAAAAACAACCGACTTCAATCGCAACAACTCCAATTTTGCTAAGTTTTTGTTGATTTTCTCAAAAACCGCTGAATTGATTTCGATAAAATTTATATGGGACCACCTGTGAAGTATACCCTTTTAAACAAAAAAAGAATTTTCTAAATCGGTTCAGGCGTCTTCGAGTAATCGGTGAACATACATAAAAAAAAAGAAATAAAAAAAAAGATTCAGACGAATTGAGAACCTCCTCCTTTTTTTGAAGTCGGTTAAAAAGTCGGATAGATCACTTTTTATGATTTCGACCTGCACATACCTACACTATATAAGTAGAAAACGTGACGACTTGAGGATCTGATAAACTGCTCTTAAGAGACATACTCTGCCTACATTACTTTTAATTTTGGATAATTTATCATTATCAATTTCCACGGGGGATGCATTGCGACCTCCAAGCAAAAAAGTCGCAGCACGGTTGCTTGCTTAAAATAAATAATATTTCAAATTAGATTATTTTATTATTTATTTTGTTTTATTTGGGGAGCTTATAGCATTATTTACGAGTACATGTCGCCGATGGATTGCAGAAATCCGCTGTTTTACAAAACTGCTAGTGATTCTACAAAACAGCACCGTTTTGTGAAACAGCTAAATGGCCTTTAGCGGTTTTTCATAATAACTAGGCTATAATACGTAGAATTGCATAAACGTCTTGCGTTCATCAATGCAGCGGGTCAACGGTTAGAGGTTTTGTAAAACAGCGTGAAATGATACGTCAGATTGTAGATTTTAGTTCTAAAATTTGTCACTCGTGGCTCTGTGTGTCATAACAACAATAATGGCGTCCGAAACAGAAAGTCGTATGCCAAAATTAATAAATAAATGAGTGAAAATGATCCTAACTCAAGAGAAAACAGTGATTTTAGGAACAGTTTTAATAAAAAGTTATCAGAGTTTTATGAAAAATATGTATCTGAAATAATTAAGATACGAAAAAGACTGTTTTCTTTTGTCATAAGCTGTTGATTTTTTAAGTAGTTTAACATGGTTAAAATGTTATAGTTTAACTTTATTAAGTATAAGTATATTTGTAATTTGTAGCCATTCTACAATACATCTAAGCGTGGTTAGCAGTTTTGTTAAACGTAGCGCAATTGAAATCCATCTGAACGTCGTTCAGCTGTTTTATAAAACGGCGTTGTTTTGTAAAATCACTAGCGGTTTTGTAAAACAGCGGATTCTGCAATCCATTTGCGATATATACATAAGTAATGTTGTTACACCCTCTTTATAGCTATGCGTTGAAACTGATTTACCGAGCGTTACGTCAATGTTGGCAGGCCGGCACGCAGGTCGTATTAATTGGTCGGTCACTACGATAATTACATTACTTTGAACATACTGTATCTCTGGGATGGACCTTGTATTCCAGTATGGCACACTACCTCCACAAGACAGACTTGAACCCCGTGTACCTATGTCTCCACTTCCCAAGCCAAGGTTTTAGGGTGTGTTTCGGAGACATTCAAAAGTGACCAATCACATTATATATAGTACGTATTACTCAAAATTTCCGCTCCACTTCATTTCGAGCAGTATGATTGGAATCGGCACGTCTCCAGTCCACTCCGCGTCAGTGGAAACGCACTTTTAGGCGGCTTGAAACCCTCCTGACACAGGGGTTGGTTATAACCGACACCAATACGGACTTCGCCCCCGTGTGTGGAGTACGAGTCTAACGTTCCAGAAGTATGGGAAGAGAGCCGTGCCATACCCACACCTCACTTTCCGCGACCACGTGCAGCGGGTAGTTGACGCGGCCCACCGTCGTTTGGGCTTTGTGCTCCGTAACTCTGCTGCACTCTCACCTGCAGCCACTCAAACTCTGTACGCCGCATTGGTACGTAGCTTATTGGAAACCAACTCTGTCGTTTGGAGTCCGCATGAAGATAAGTATATTCTCATGCTAGAACGAGTGCAGAAAAAGTTCCTAAGGAGTATGTATAAAAAGTTATTTACGTACTATCCCTATATGTATCCGACTCTCTTCATTCAGGGTCAATTAGGGTATGAGTCGCTGGAAATAAGAAGATCTTTAGCCCTAACTAAATTCGTTCTGGGTATAGTTCGAAACAAAATTGATTGCTCGACACTAGTGGAGTTGTTTGTGAAGCTGTCGGTCCCCGACGCTCACCTGCGCTCGTACCTGCGGCCGCGTGCGCGCGGCCTGCTGGCGGCGCCGGCCGCGCGCACAAACCGCCACGACAACGCGCCGGCGGCGCGCGCGTGTGCGCTGCTCAACGCGGTGCTCGCCGAGGCCCCGCACTGTGATCTCTTTCACTCCAATTTTGCATGCATGTTAAATGAGTGTCAGAGAGTTTTTGAATGGAATGTTAGAAGATAGTACATTCATAGAATGTGTTTTAAAACTAAAGACTGACATGAAATTTATTGACATAAAATCTATAAATTATTATTATCTATTTTGTAAACTAATTTGGAAATTATTAATTTGTTTTTTTTTGACAAAATGTTGAATTAATTTATATCAGTACCTACTTTATTTAAATATGTTCTAGTGCATGTTTAATCTTAGTAAATTTTTATTTTATTAAATTGATATTGACGCATTGGAATTAGTTCTGTAATGGCAATTTTTTATGAATAAATAAATGAAAATAAATGAATACCAGCGGGTTCGTTATTTATTGTTAACTAACTAATTATAAGCTGTAATAGCCCTGGATAACAAGTCCAGCCAACCCAGGAGTCTCTTGAGAGACCGTTACCTTGTGATTGTAAGGGTTCCCTACTTGATTTCGAAACTAAACGTTTTCAGTCGGTGTTTGAGGAGGCCTCGTGGGATATTCAAAAACTTCTGTTATTGGATTGAACTTGTCTATGAGGATTTTCCCGGAGTTAAGTCGTCCACGTATATTAGTTGACAGTTGGACACATGCGTGCCTATGCCCAAGGTACGCCATTTACTTATATTGTATGTTTCACACGCTAATTCAAATTTAAAAGTATGTGTACAACATCTACTTAAAAAAAAAAACATACATTTTGACTTTAACTATAAGCCAGGCGTAGATACAGGGGGGGGGGGAAATGGGTGCAATTGCCCCCCCCCCCTCCCCGAAGCCTGACTGAAGTACTAAAACTTCTATAAAATGCCAATAATTAGAGGCGTTTCTTAACTATTCAAAAAATTTAGACTTTTTAAATTAATGGTCTAATACCATCGACGGCTTCATAAATATGGGTACACTGAAAATTCCCCCCCCCCCCTCTCCTAAATGAAATCCTGGATCCGTGCCTGCTATAAGAAGCCATATGCATAAAGCTGTTCCTAGTAAACTCTTCTTTGTCCACCAATCGTCGTTTTGCGAAGTCAAAGTATCTTTATTGAAAACTATAGGTGTAAAAAAGATCTTCTAAGTAATAAACGGAATACATATGTAGTTATATATTTATGTAACCTGAATTTGCTGTACCTGAATATTATATTATATTATATTGCTTTGATAATATCAAGTCCTTATTTTTTAAATATACCTAATATTAAAACATAAATTATATGTGTTTCTCAGAAACTGGAACCTACGTTCAGCTAATTAATTAAAACAAAGAGAATATAAATCTTAATTAAACCGTGTCGTAATGCGATAGGTAGCAAATTCAGGTTTCCTCCCTGGATTTAAACGCGAATTAGGATATGAGGTAAAATGTAATACTCGTATATTTTAATAAATTATTGCACGAAAAACAGTGATCTTTAAGGCTACAAATTGACATAAAATCGTTTAGTTCTCAAAACTGAAAATCACAGTCAAGGGTGAGTCCGACTCATGTGCGGTGTTATGTATTTTCAAAGGGACTTTACACATTTTTTCAACACCTTTGACGCGCGGCTGTTCATAGCCGAAGGATACGCGGGTTTTCCATTAGTAGTAGTCCATTTAAGTTTGCAAATCCATGTAAGTTTTGGTTTTATTTTTTTTATTTTGACCTGCTGATCGACTAACGTTCAAGTTAAGTCGATACAGTCAGAACCTGGATTGTTTGACGGTGGCATTATCTCGACGGTTTCCGTTTTCCGCAAGCCAAGTAAAGCCCTTGCCGCTGTTGCAGATTGCTGTCATGAGATGGCAGTCGTTAAGCCATGTCAGAGGCCTTATAGGCGGCATGAAAACTTCTAACAATGGGCATGGCTACTAGCCCCACGACATCCACCAATCCGAACTTGGCCCCCGTGTCTGAAGTTGCCCCAGCAGTGGGACGATATTATAACGTTAACGTAATTATCTAATTAATCAGCTGGATGAACTCCAGTTCTGGTTGCTAGCTTATGGATACTTTTTCCCGAAGGTTTACTTGTAAAATAAAATAGAATTATAGTAGAATCCATGGCTAAAGTAAACAAAGAATAACTTGTTCGGTTTGGAATGGCGCCAAAAGATAAGGAACGGAGTCTGTAGAAAATACATCATAAAATGTAAACAGAAGCCATTTGTAAAGTTGCGACTGCATTATTCATAAAAGCGTTCCGTTTTTTTTACTGCGGTTATTATTATAGCTTTAAAAATAATGATGATTTTCTGTTGCAGATTTTATACAAAGTTGCTTGTTCAGAATATTCTTTTTAGGGTTCCGTACCTCAAAAGGAAAAAGGAACCCTTAAAGGGTCACGTTGTTTTCCATCTGTCTGCCTGTCTTTCTGTCAAGAGCCTTTTTCTCAGGAACGCGTGGAGGTAGAAAGTTGTTCAACTTCAAGACCTGTGTGATTATGAATTTATACGGAATCCTCGGTGCACGAGACCGACTCGCACTTGGCTGATTTTTAAAGTTGCGATTTCTTAATGATTTTGTACAATGAAAGTAAAATATATAAGTATTCTTACAGGATTTGACAAATAAAATATTGTATTATTTTAAATTGGTAGATAGTTCTTTTTACTTAGGTATAAAAGGGGAGTAGTAATATCGATTGAATTTTCAATATTATTATCTGTGGTGTAAGAGAAACCTTAAAGTTACGGGAACTTCCCGTTACAAATGACTTGACAATTATTCTACCTTTAGATATAAAATTTCCCTAAGATTTACCTTAAAATAAACAAGTTTTTTTTACTAACCATATTATGTGATGCATCTTTAAATCTAAAAGATTTTTAAATAATTTAACCTACTTTTCTACATAATCAAGACGTTAGGTACTTGCTTACAGAAATAACATTGTATAATCCCAACCCTAAAATTGCATTTTCGTCACAAGAATTGTCTTACATGGAAATCGAGCCCACGACTCTAAGCCTAGCAATCAGTAGCTCTAAACACTACGCCAGCGAATCAATCCAATTCATTTCGTTAACATTTTCTGCAAAGCTTCTTAAAGCTCCAATCTTTATCTCTTACGACAACATCAGAAGACAGACAGAACCCAATGTAATAGTTAGTGGATACCTCGTGCTTGTTTGTTCCCCGCCCGCAGTAAACAGTGACCCAGTTGAAGCTGTTTAAAAATTTATTGCGTCCATTTGTCATCTCCTGATAAGAAATTCTTTAGATACAAACAAGTGTCTATAGCTTTTACGAATTGACTTATGTACTGAAAGGGACAGAAAGTGATTTGTTCATCTGCTTAATAGTGAACATGGAGTTTGAATACCAATTAGGCGAGATATCGAAAGGGGTGAAGGGTTGTCCGCTTTTACTAGCGGTGTGGTACCTTATTATGCAAGGTCTTTCTGGGTGGGTACAACTGTTTGTTCTTGACCTGCTGCTAAGTTGCTGTGTGTGCGGTTCCAGCGGTTGGGACAAGATATTATATATTTGACAACAACTTTTCGTTTGAAACCTTAAGTCACAAAAAAGAATACTGGATTTTTCATCGAAATTGTTTGGTCAATAAGCCATTATTTATGAAGACTCCAATTGTTTTCTGAAAATTTATTACAAGTTCCGTGGGAGAAGTTGTTCAGTTTTAGTACGATAAAAAAAATTGCAAAAATCGTAACAAATTGGTTAGTTTATCGTAAACTAGCTACCGCCCCCGACTTCGTCTGCTCTAACTTCAGAATTGGTTCCAGAGACAAAGAAAATGTTAAGGTGGCGTCATCAAGTGACGAAGTGTAAATTTTGAGTTTTAAGCTTTCCTCCAGGAACCCTTAAGTTTTTCTGGATAAAAATTATCCTTTGTGTTATCCGAGTGCTTTATCTATCTACCTACCTCATTCAAATCCGTTCAGTAGTTTCAGCCTGAAAGTGGAACAAACAAACACCCATACTTTTACATTTATAATATTATTAGTGACATCAGTTTCACTTTCAATAGGCGTTCCTTTCTCTGCCGTTTTGTGAACTCCAGCTTTTGGGCGCTAGTTGGGAACTGAGAACATTTCAGGCGTCGAAATAATTAGTTGTCCAAAGTTTTCGATTGGAGTTTCCCTACAGTTTGTAACAGATTAGAGTGTAGCTGAGCATGCGCATGCTTGATTATTCTCCGCATCATGTCCCGCGCGGGGCGTAAGTTGGGGTGGAATTTTGTCACAATGGTTAGACTTAGAATTTATAACGTCAATTGAAACTGCGAACAACTAGTTTATGTATGTTATAGAGAGTTTGAAGAACTTTAAGTTACTCCGCGCAGACTGCGGACTTGTGTGTTGTCTGCTTGTCACGCTCGAGACATTTAACAACCTAATTTGTTAAGAAGTAAGTTCTGTCATTTTTGTGCAAAGCATTTTTAACATTAGTTTGCAAGTTAGGTATGTGGTATAATATTTGTGAATATTGAAAAACAGTACTTATTATATAAATAAATAAATATATCGGAATAAATCACACACGATCATCTGGCTCCAAACTAGGATTCCCTGCATTATGGGAACAAGAGATTGATATACATACACATATACTTTAAAATTTAAATACATACATAAACAGATATAATACACACAGACACAGAACAAACAAACTGCTCATCACAGAAATGTTTGCCTTGGGTGGGGATCGAACCAACGACTCTGGGATCAGTAGTCAGCTGCACTAATCACTGCGCCACCGAGTCAGTCAATATAGGTAGGTGCCTATTCAAAATTAATTCTATTTTCTTTCTTCGGTATCCTGCTAAAAGGGTGCTAACGATGCGTCTGTCTGTCTGTCCGTCCACCCATCCTACCACTTTTAAATGGTTCTGTCTTTGACCGGTAATATAGAGCAAGTCAAAATGTTCACCGAATACTTATGTTTACTTCTGCTAAAGTTTCTAGTTTTTGCTACATATCGTAGAGATAGTATACATAAAAGCGCAAACTCTAAAATAAAAAAGAGCTGATAATTCTAAAATGCTAACTTTTTTCCTAACATTAGAATCTTTGAATATTTTATTTAAAACCTTATTTTAAATTGCCGTTAATTGACATCTAAAATGGCATCAACATTTATTACGCATCGCCTTAAATCACCTTTACGGCATTAATTATTATTATCGTACGGCCTTTCGAAAAGTAACCTGCATTATTAATGTATATTTTTACTGCATTAATGCAGAATCTAATTGACATTTTGATGAAAAATTGCCAATTATGAGAGGCAGTAAATTAATATCAGGGGACACTTTGTCGCGCGAGGTGTAATTTGGTTATCGCGTGAGGGGCCGCTGTAGGTTCTGGCGATAACGTTTTACGATACGACGCCAGCGCACATTGCAAGGCTTTTGATGTGTGCCACATCTGTCCAATAAAGTAAATATGCAACCTACAGAGCCTGTGGTGAGGACACAGAATCAATGCAGCACCTATTGTGCCACTGCGATGTCCTGGTTAATAAGCGTATGAGCCTCCTAGGTAATGGATACCCTACACCGGAGCAATACAGGCACATACCCCTCAGCGGAATTGCTGCACTAATGCAACACATCTTTGACTAGAGATAGGTACAAGGGTTTTAAGGGGTTTAAGGGCCACCATCAACAAGATTAGATTAGACCTACTTATAGAGCTTGTTTTCTTGTAGTTCCACTAATTTGTCCCACTGGTGGGTCCACGAGGGAAACTTGTCCAAGTCCTTCGGCAATCACATCGACCATCCAGGATAAATACTACAGAGACTGGCATGACCTGAGTTTGACTGTTGGTTTTGAGGAATTTATTTAATTAAATCAAAGTAAATATCTAGCTACTTATGGAAGCCTACGGCAATCGTATCGACCATGCAAAAATGAGTACATACGCTATTATACCTGGGTTTGACTGTTAGTTTAATGGTATTGATCTCGATCGATTTCTGGCTTCGCAAATCACGTTGCCATTGGTGCCGGTACCTATCACAAGATTCACATATTTTTAACCGACTTCAAAAAAAAGGAGGAGGTTCTCAATTCGTCAGAATCTTTTTTTTTTTATGTATGTTCACCGATTACTCGAAGACGCCTAAACCGATTTGGAAAATAATTTTTTTGTTTAAACGCGTATACAGGTGGTCCCGTATAAATTTTATAGAAATCGATTCAGCGGTTTTTGAGAAAATCAACAAAAACATAGCGAAATTGGAGTTGTTGCGAATGAAGTCGGTTGTTTTTAACGTATTCAGCGTGGTCAATTATACTATGCGAAGCCTATGCAATGTTGTCAGGTTTTTGATTTGTGCCACATTTGTCCTATAAAGAATATAGCTACTTGTGGAGTCCTTCTTCGGCAATGCATTGACCACGCACAGTTTAAATGTCTACACTATCATAACCTGGGTTTGACTGTTGGATTAGTAGCAGTTATCTCGACGTTTTTCTTGCTTCGCAAATCACGTTGCCATTGGTGCCGGTTCCTTTCCCAAGAAAATTGCTGAAAAATATAACGAAAATTTTAGAAAATTCCTATGAAAATTCCTGATGCTGATTGGCTATTGGTTCCACAATGTAAGTACAAGACTTGGTCCCTGTATGTGGAGTTTGATCTAAACCTTCCGAGGCGTGGGAAGAGATCCATGTAAATGTAGGGTTTTTTGAATAATTGTTAAGTGAGTAGAAGCAATATCTTTTTTTATATATTGATTGTTTTTTGAATGGGTTATGTACTATACACTTATAGTATCACTCTACATATAATGGTATAACTGTATACAGTTATAAATGTGTCTTCCGTACATTATTTTATACAGGATGTAACAAAAAGGTGTAGTGATACTTCAAGGTAAGCTTTAACTCATCAAACTGAACAGCTTTTGTTGTACAACTTTGTTGAAATCACAAAAATATGGACTTTTTATACAAACTTGGCCCAAGAGCTGATCGCTTTGTATGAAAAGTCCAACATTTGTTTTGCGATTTCAACAAAATTGTAGAATAAAAGTTGTGTAAAAAGATGAGTAAAAGCCCACCTTGAAGTGTCACCACCACTTTTTGTATCATCCTGTATATTATATACTGACACCACAGTACACCACCGCTCAGACACATAAATTAGCCGCAAGTCTGTTAAGCCGATACCATTATTTACGACAGCACGGTTCACCAAACAACAATGGAAATGCCAGGAAACCAAAAAATATTGGAGAAACATTTTCTTAAAATGTAACTGAAAAGCTGGATCGTTACAGAACAAATCTAAATTTGGCAAACCAAATTCAATTTGTTTGCGTCATTTTTCTATAGACTCACAATTTGAGGTTACCCCGGGATTTCCCGGAATTTCCCGGGGTTGCCACCTCAAATATTAGTCGGTCGCAACGGGATCAGGGCCGTGAATTATTCATATGGCGGAGCGCCCGTTTGTCTTGGAGACGATGGCGAATCCCGGCCTGCGCTCAACGACGAGGTTTAAATTATGCACCTGCATTATAGGTAGATGCTGGCTGTCTGAAGGATGCAAGGTTTAGAGGTGGAAACGACGCTTATTTTACTTAAAAAGGTATGAAAATGTGACCCTGGCCTTGCTAAAAAGCTTATGCCGTCGTCGTTTTCCTGTTTTTGTGTGCAGAAAGTTTATTCATTTATTCATTCAAACCCATTTTTTTTATTTGGTAGATGCTTTACACATTGTATTAAATCGTTATTTTTTTGTCTAATGTATGTATTTTATATACCTTCTATTTATATTTTTGTGTTTTACTTTTATGTTTTAAATGTATGTTTTTGTCTGTAATGGCTTATAATTTTAAAAACACACAATCATATATTTTATAGTAAATAAGTTAACTAAATTAATATGTCTGTCATAGGGCCGAAATTTTTACTGCGATAAGTAGGAAGCCGTTTATTGAATAAGTTTATTGATTGCAGTAAAGTCAACTAAACATATCAAGTATGAAATACTGCAACCTCCTCATATTTTTGAAATACTGGGCATTCTTGATTGAAAATGGTACTTAAATAACAACTAATTGATTTTAATTGCAGGCGGGATTCGAACCTGCAACTTCCTGATATGAAGCGAGTTTGATTAACGGTGTTAAAACTCAAGTAGTTAAAACCAAAAACAAACTCGATATATGTGATACTTGCTCTAATAAAACGAATACTACCTATACATATATTCGTAGAAGCAATAAAAAAGAAGAACGGAAAAATGAATCAAGTAAAAATTAATATTGCATCTCTACTTAGCTTGCTTCGAACTTCCGTTCTCATCACTTTATAAACGTCAAGATATAAAAGAGAACTGATTCGCAATTATGAGCTTCACCGCTCAACGAAATCTCTTTTTTGTGACT
This sequence comes from Coleophora deauratella, assembly GCA_958295455.1. NCBI lineage: Eukaryota > Metazoa > Arthropoda > Insecta > Lepidoptera > Coleophoridae > Coleophora > Coleophora deauratella. The sequence goes on along the minus strand of OY282409.1, from coordinate 505,545 downwards.
TAAAAATATTTTCCTCAAGAAAAATATCCTGAAATAAAAATTGTTTAACCGCCGCAAATGAATGGAGCCTTAGAGGCCGCCTCTTACCTCGTCTTAACACAGTGTAATTAATTCAGCGCCCGAGGGAGAGCTTTTCATTGTACCTCGAAAAATATTTGGGGACGAAGCTAAGGTACTGGAGTGGAAGGTTTGCGTCGAGGTGTTTCACTGGTATCTCCACGTCACAGAGTGGACGCTTCCACGGAAGGGCTTAATCATTATGTAATTAATTTTAATAATATTTATTTTATTTTATTTAAATATAATTAAATTAAGTTTAACTTGCGTACTGACACTATTACTTAGTTATACTTAGTGTTTTTTTTATATATTTAACAATCTAATTAGCCAACTTAGTATGAGAAGGCCAAATATGAAGAAAAGTAACCGATATAGTTCATAGAATAGCTAAACTGAAGCGGTCCTCGGCGGGGCACGTAGCTGGTAGAACAGATGGCCGTTGGGGCATTAAAGTTCTCGAGTGGCGACCGCGCACCGGCAGACAGACGTACCGTAGACAAGGCAGGCCTTCCACTCGGTGGACCGATGACCTGGTCAAGGCCCGGTGGATGCGGGCAGCGCACGACCGGTCGTGATAGAAATCTTTATAGAAATCTGTATTCAGCAGTGGACGTCTTTCGGTTCTTATGATGTATTTTATTGAACTAACACTTTTCAATACAATACATTTCCAGTACACTGCTGGTTTGCAACTAACAAATTATTATTATTATAAGTACAGTGTGTAACAAAACAGAAGTGACCCCGTAAAGTGAGGGTTTATTCTACGACTTTTATAAAGTATAGCACAAAGTGTACTTGATAAAAATTATAACCTGTTTGGTCAAATTATTTCTTTTACATATTTATCTTTTGCCGAAATTTGTTTAATATGATAATATGAACAAGCCTGAGGTAAAGGCCTTACACATTATTTTTTCATATTCTTTGTGTAAATATCTACCTACCACCCTGAGTTAATTAGGTCATCAAAATCTTTCATAAAACAACTTTGCGACCGCCATTCTCGTCTGCGCCAGCCCTGTTCCAACGTCGGTGCCAACCCTAAAATAATGTTATTCTGACCTCTTCTCCGACGCAATAGAGGGGTGTTTTTAATTTGGTGGCTACGTGTGCGTCTGTCTGAGACATCGTATCTTCCAAATGGATGGTCCGATTCGAATTGTTTCCGCGTGGTGGTTCTAAGATATACAGGGTATACCAAAATGTAGGATGTAGGACTCGTTAACTGGGGAGTCTAATCATCATTCTAAACGACTTTTGACTCACGACTTTAATCAAATCGCAAAACAAAAATTGGAATTTCTATGCAAAAATGGAAAGACAGGTGATCAATTTGTGTGAAAAGTATTTTTTTTGTGATTTGATCAAATTCGTTAGAACAAGAAAAGTTGCTCAGAATAATGAGTAGAATCTCCAGTTATCGGGTGCTACACCAATTTTGTTACATCCTGTATAATAATACTTTGGGACAAATACACGGCCACTTCGTCGTCGCAACGGAGCAACGGAACATCATATTTTAAACACAGAGCTACATTTTGCCCTGAAAAATATCGAATTCCCTAGGCAATCACAGCGAGAACCCAAAACTTCAGAAAGCAAAACTTTTGGATATATTATTGTAATTGTAACCGACTTCATAGAATGCTTCAGGGCGGAGAACCATACAGAATAGTCTCACCCGGAGAACTTCAAACCAAACTAAAGTTAAACTGTTCTACGTAGTCGTACAAATATAATAATATCCACGCGGGCGAATCCGCAGTCAATAGCTAGCATATTCTGAATTTCACATAATATTAAGGAATGACCAACTGTGCAGCAAAAGTACTGCTACGCACGAATTTTTCCTACATCCTGTATAGATTATATATTTTCCCATTGACCGGAGCGGTGCACGCTCGCTTAAATGTTCGTGCGGATGGTGGCGTATCGGGAGCCAGGTCGTTCCCTTCCCTCAATAGGGGAGCGATGGCTGACTCCCGCGTTATACTCGTGATCGGGTGCTGTCCGTGTGAACTGGCCTGCTCTTGTCATTGGTGTTTGGTCACAATAATTACCTGTTTGCACATTGTACTTGTATGTTTTTGTTGATCCTTTCACATTCGTTTGTAATAGTATGCAACTAAGCTAACTATATCTTTGTTGTTTACCTGAATTATGTAAAAGCATATAAGAATTTTATTTTAAAAAATATGTTGGAGGGAGTTTCTTTAGGGCCCGACGTTTCTTCTCTCTCCGCAAACACTTCCCGAAACGTTGGGTATATGAGTTCCGAGTGGTAGGAACTTCGTATTAGGTAGAAAAAATATGACGTTCGAAAAGTGTACAGAGATACCTACTTCGAATAAATATTATTTCATTTCATTTCATCATTTCATTTCATTTCATCATTTCATTTCATTTCATCATTTCATTTCATTTCAGATACTTAACACCCGGACATAGAGCAAAAGAAAAGTCTTCGTCACACTAATGTTTGCCCTAGGTGGGGATGAAACCCACAACTCTCGAAGTCTGAAGCGTCACCCACTGTGCCATCGTAGCGTAACGTAGCCGTGCGTAGGCGAGCGCTAAGAAAGGAAGTAGAATTGCACGCACGAAGTCGCGGCCAAAAGCTAGTAAACTACAAAACTTTGGTTTGGTTGTTTATTTTCATTGTTTTTTAATTTTTAAATTACAATTTTTTTGTTCACGTGTAATTTTGTGCAATTTTTTTGTATAAATCTTCTTGTCTAATTTGTTTTTTTTTTTTGTGCAATAGTTGTTGTTTTCGTAATCGGCGACCCGATAAACCATAAAAACTATACCCATGTTGATTTTTAGGGTTCCGTAGCCAAATGGCAAAAAACGGAACCCTTATGGATTCGTCATGTCTGTCTGTCTGTCTGTCTGTCTGTCCGTATGTCACAGCCACTTTTTTTCCGAAACTATAAGAACTATACTGTTGAAACTTGATAAGTAGATGTATTTTGTGAACCGCATTAAGATTTTCACACAAAAATAGAAAAAAAACAATAAATTTTGGGGGCTCCCCATACTTAGAACTGAAACTCAAAAATTTTTTTTTCATCAAACCCATACGTGTGGGGTATCTATGGATAGGTCTTCAAAAATGATATTGAGGTTTCTAATATCATTTTCTTCTAAACTGAATAGTTTGCGCGAGAGACACCTCCAAAGTTGTAAAATGTGTGTCCCCCCCCCCCCCCCCCGTAACTTCTAAAATAAGAGAATGATAAAACTAAAAAATATATATGATGTACATTACCATGCAAACTTCCACCGAAAATTGGTTTGAACGATATCTAGTAAGTAGTTTTTTTTTAATACGTCATAAATCGTAAACCGAGATTTACCTTTCATTCAAGTTACAACGAATTACAAAAACTTTTATATTATATTACTTGCTCCTACGGAACCCTTCATGGGCGAGTCCGACTCGCACTTGGCCGCTTTTTAGAATTTGTCACCCCTTTTCCACCTTTTAGGGGTTGAATTCTGAAAGAGCCTGAAACACTTGTTTACTCATTTATTGATAGGAGTACTCCTGTGAAGTTTCGAATAAAATAGTTTAACCAATCTTGTTTCCCCATACAAACTTCAACCCCCTTTTCACCCCCTTAGGGGGCGAATTTTCAAAAATCCTTTCTTAACGGATGCCTACGTCATTACAACTATCTGTATGCCAAATTTCAGCGAAATCCGTTCAGTAGTTTCGGCTGTGCGTTGATAGATGATTCAGTCAGGTTTGCCTTTTATATAAGGTGCTACTTTATTAGTGCCCGATATTTTACTCAGTGCTTCTACTCCTGATTCTGATCAACTTTCCCCAAGGAACCCATAGTCAAATCGTAAAAAAAATTTTTGGACTCTTCATACATATCGATCAGCCGAGCGGCCAAATTAGTATGAAGAGTCCAAAAATTTTTTTTACGATTTGACTATGGGTTCCCTCAGAATCAGGAGTAGAAGCACTGACTAAAATATCGGGCACTAATAAAGTAGCACCTTATATATTTAGATTTACGGGTCCATGTGGTTGTTGGAAACCTTAATTCCAACATACAATTGGCCGTAGTTATGCCATAACGATCCAAATGTCATAAAGTAAGTTAGATGTCAGTGACCTTAAGTACGTTATCCCTAACTGACTTTATGACAGTTGGATCGTTATGGCATAACAGCCAATTTTACCTAGTTGATTGGTCATAGCATTAATAACTCCGTTTTAACTTTTTCGTTAACTCTCCACAGTATAACTGCGCTAGCCAGTCTGCTCTGAATATCACAAATGATACAATTAAAATTGCTATAGCCATTGTATCGAAAAGTAACAAAGAAAATACAGGCCACTTTATTAAAATTCTTGTGCAGTATACTTTTTTCTATAAATCCAGCACCGTGCTGCACAGTGGTAACGTTTTGACAGTAATGAAGTTATCCTCAGACTAAAAAAGTCCATTTCAGAGTTTGCCTTGTGAAATAGTCTCCACGGACTGATTGTTGTCGTTATTTTATATCCTTCTCCGTTTATTTATCACAGAGTAGAGAACCGTAATATTTTTGCAGAAGGAACAGGATCCATCATTGCCCGTGACATAAAATAGCAATAAAATGGAAGTAGTGATTTTTAAGAATAGATAGATTTATTTATTTCTTTTACAGGGTTCAGGTGGTAATTTTTTAAGTTTCTTGGGGTTTCATTCCATTTTAAAATTTACAGATTAATACACTAACCCTTTTCAGTACATTTTAATGAAAGTGTACTTTCAACTTTCTGATATCAGTAGCACGTGTTACCTCAGAGTAAATAAGGTATATGCGAGATAGCCAACGTAATTACTGGCATAAGAGGTGTAGGAACTGTGTGTTCCCACTCTTCGGAGGAAAAGGAGGTACCTCCGCCAGGCGAGGTGGTATGCCTGGTGACCGGCCGTGGTCCAACCGTTGATGGTTGGAAGTCGTATATATGCGTAGTGCGAAGAAACTTTCGATATCGAGTTCTAGGATTAGTTTGTGGCGGTGCAATAGATGTCGCCATAGAGGCATTCCACCTTAGCCCTCAAGTATCAGCAAGGCATTGATAACCCTTCTGGGTTATGATACTCATAAGCGGCGGATTATTTGTATCTTAAGTCAAGTCTCAAGTCAAAGCCAAAATCTTGTTTATTTAAGTAGATGCTGTACAAATACAATTAAATCGTCTTTTTTTCTACCTAGTACAAAGTTCCTACCACTCGGAACTTGTACACTCAACGTTTCGGGAAGTGTTACACAATAAGTAAATAAAATATATTATTTATTATGCTATTCTTTGACGTTATTCTGTGCCAGCGCAGGGTTGTCAAGTGCCCGGCTGTGAGGGCCGCATTTATGAAGCCACTAAACAGGTTACCGATCAAGGACCTAATACGATTCCTCATAAGGACATGCCCATCACCCTTGATGATGGGTCCACTTTGCTATGGTGGAGGGCAGATGGAGTCCGTACCTTGCAGGTACTGTCAATAGAGTAAAAATTACAGGTCACAATCTTATACCTACATCTTATTTTCATCTAGGGAACAGCAGCGTCTTGTGGTTAAGTTTTAAAGTCTGCCCTTTATTTTTTCATTTTTTTTTTCGTTTATTTCAGGCACAAGGCCCATAGAAAATATATATGCCCGCTATATAAGGTTATAGAGTATTCATTTATTTTTATCCTAGTAATTAATTTCAATAAATCCGAATCCCAGATCCAGAGCCGAGAGACAATCTTCAAATGTTAACTTGTAATATTGTACATATGTATGTAGGTATGTCGAACACTCTACCAAAATAAATATAATTTAGACCTCCCCCCTCCCCCTAATTCCACAATCCCCCATCCCATTTCAAAGGCCGGCAACGCACTTGTGGCTCCTCTGGTGTTGCGGGTGTCTATGGGCGGCGGTAATCGCTTACCATCAGGTGATGCGTCTGCTCGTTTGCCACCTATTACATAAAAAAAAGTGTTAGCAATACTCTTACCTTTTTCTACACCAGCTCTCATCATAATAAAACTAATCCTCACAAGCATTGAGAAGGTTAGGCCATACTCCACACAAGAGTCCGGATTGGTGGAGGTTGTAGCGCTAGTGACCTAGTGTTAGACATATATTTTGAAGCCACCAGGACCATAGGGCCATAAGGATTCAGACATGACTTAATGACTGTTTTTACATATTTCTGTTTTTATTTATTTGTACTAGGTAGAAAAAAATATTGACGATTTAAAAGCATGTGTAAAGCGTCTACTTAAATAAAAAACATTTTGAGTTTGAGTTGAGTTTGAATTGTGTGCAATAAAGAATAATTACTTATACTTTCTATTATTGGGGACGATATAGATTATTAACATACACACACACTTATACTGAAAGAATGACAGATTTTAATGAAGATTGTGATTAGATTTTTGAAGATCAGGTCTGGATATAAAGGTCTGGGTCAACTATGGCACGGATGGTAATAAAATCCCGAGCTGAGCGGCGCAGCGGCGGCGAGCAAAGCGTACAATTCAATACGGAAACCGCAGCTTTTGAGGAAAACTGAGCGCGGGCATGGAGTGGGACACAGCTTTACCCGAAATTGTGGCGTAACATATTGCGATGAGATTTGGCTCCGTTTCGGAATTAGTTGAATATTGGGCTCCAAAGTTTGAGCAGAGGAGCACAACATATGCTGGAAAAAAAAAACGGGAAATGCACACAATTTTTGTTTATCTTCTTGTTATTCATTGTGATTTTTCAAATAGAATCCTTACATGTTCAATCTTCAATAACCAAAATATGATTACGACTTCTATTTAACCTTTTATCACATACGACGCCCTCTAAATTTTTTTGATGAAGTGAAACTGAATTTGTATTTAGAATTATGGATAGAATTTATAAAAGTTATCAACAATTTAAAAAAATGCAAAGTGTGTTTTTTAAGGTGGGAAATTATGTCCCTGTATCCATGTAGGATTAGTTCAAGCGGGAAAAAAAATCCCTATATCCGTATATGCCCAAACGGGCATACTTTTAAAAATGTTCTTTACAATGCGAATCCAGAACGGATAGAGGGAAATAATTTCCCACCATATTCGACTTACTATAAAATCTATATGACTCTGTCGGAATAAAGATTTATTATTATTATTATAAAATACACAAATTGTAAATTATAACATAATATTCTGATACTACATCTTTCAGAATATAATCAAGTTTCGAAAAATGTAAAAACGGTACAAACAAGATTTTTTAGTCCAGGAAGCAAAAAAAGTTCACAAGTCGACGAAACTGGCGCAAAAATCGGTATTGACTAAACAATTTTCACTTTGAAGCTCAACTGACTTTGACAGGTGACATATAGAAAAAAAATGTTGCCATAAAAATTACGAAAAAGTATGTGTGTTTGGATACACTAACATAATTTCAAGTTATCTGTCACATTTATCTTTTAAATTATTATTTTGTCGGATAAAGTCTGGTGGGAAATAATACCCCTATATTTTATTAAGGGTTAACATGCAACAATATTAATCAAAAGTCATCGGCTTTCTTGCATTGCTCCATTGCTCCCTTACATATACAACTTATTACTCATTACAACCTTCATACCATTCAAATTTGAGAGATTGGTTCAAAAAATGACACCAGCGACTCAGCACCTTCCAATCGAAATAAAACGAATGATTCCAATAAAACTTGTTTACCGCGACGTTGATTTGCGTGATGCGCCAATTCTCCCCGTTTCCTGTGCTCCTGCGCAGATGGAAGTGCTGGAAATAACGTTCACGCCCCGCTGATGGAACCTCTAACGATGTCGATCAGTTTATGCTAATACAGGGTTGTAACAGGAATATAGTCGAGCTTTTCAACAGTCTTTTATTTCCCTACTAGCTTCCGCCCGCAACTTCGTCTGTGTGGGCTTTAGAATTGGATCCAGAGAGAAATAAAATGTTAAGGTGGCGCCATCTAGTGACGAAGTAGAAATTTTGTTTTTAAGTATTCCTTCGGGAACCCTTAAGTTTTCCGGGATAAAAAGTATCCTATGCGTTAGCCGAGTGCTTTGTCTATCTACCTACCAAATTTAATCCAAATCCGTTCTGTGGTTTCAGCGCGAAAGCGGGACAAACAAACAAATAAACTTACAAACAAACAAACATCCATACTTTCGCATTTATAATATTAGTGAGAAGTGAGATGAGATGAAAAAGCAAAGCTTGAACAGCCAGCCACAAATGCGAACTTTTTCCTAAGAAAAAGTGTATTTAAATACTTTAAGACGGGCTTGTACTTACGAAAGTGAAAAACTTTATAGAAATCTCTAAACACTTTGTCCTTTTTGTGTAGAGGTAAAAATCTATTAATAGACTTTGTATGGAAAACAACTTTTTTGCGATTGTACCAAAGTATTGTAGTAGAAATATAATACAGTTTACAGTAGTAGAAATATGTTACAATTGTACGTGATTATTGGTAAGATGACTGCTCGTGTGTATTGTGATGTACTAAATAATAATTTACAAAAATCTGCTAGCTCTATGGAATTAAATCAGGATTTTATATTCCAACAAGATAGTATAGTATAGTATAGTTCTTTATTTGCATTCATACACTTACAGTATTTATTACAAATGTTTGGTGTTAGTTACATTAATAAGTAGGTAAAGTATATGAACCCTGTCCTGAGGGTATTACAAAGATAATTAGTATAAATTGTATAATATAAAATAAAATAATATAATACAATATCATAGACCGTATGGCGAGATTCAAATATATTCAAGAAATTACATTTTTATCATCGAAGAATTGATTAATGGTATAATAACATTTATCTAGAAGAATGTTTTTTAATTTCGTTTTAAAATGTATATCTTTTTCTGTTTTTATGCTGTCTGGGATTTTATTGTATATCGAAACTGCTCGGTAATACGGTCCGCTTTTGTATATCTCTAGTTTAGGTTCCGGCGGCACGAGTTTATACTGACGGCGTGCATTTGTATTGTATTGGAAGAGTGACCTATGTTTTCTTACAAACATTGCCATTTCGAGGATATATATGGATGGAAGTGACAATACATTTAGTTCTTTAAAGTGCGGCTTACAGCTGTCTCGTTGACGTATATTTGCAATTATTCGTATGCACTTTTTTTGTTTTATAAATAATTCGTGAGCATCAGTACTGTGACCCCACAGTATCACGCCGTATCGTAGCCACGCATATGCGTAGGCATAATAGGCGGTGAGTGCAGTGTTGATCGAGGTGTTTGTTTTAATATTGTTAAGGCATAGATGAACTGAGATAATTTTGTTTTGATTTTTTCGATGTGGTATTTCCAGGAAAGGTGCGAGTCAATAGTGATGCCTAAAAGTGTAAAGTTGTTTACTTCCTCTATGTTTAGGTTGGTAGTTATCGTGTTTATCTGTAATTGCTTCTTTTGATAAGGTTGAAACTGTATTAATTTAGTTTTTTGTGTGTTTATTTCCAAATTATTACTTTTAAGCCAATTGTTCACTTTATGGAAGGTATCCTCAACGTGGGAAGTGCTTTCCATCGTGGAAGACCTGAACAACAAAGATACGTCGTCGGCGAACAATATACACTTGGCCTTAGGTACTTTTGGTAGTTCGTTTACATAAATAATGAAAAATAAGCAGCCGATAACACTCCCCTGGGGGATGGAGCAGTTTGTAGTCCGAATACTAGACTGAATATTTCGTATCATACCTTCCGCGCTATTATAATATTCTACCTCAACTAACTGTTTTCGATCACATAGGTAGGAATTTAGCCAGTTGTATGGCTTGCCTCTTATTCCGATGTTATACAGTTTTGATAGTAGTAACCGATGTGATACTTTGTCATACGCTTTCGTCATGTCAAGCAGGAGCCCGATGGAGTGATGTTTATCTCTCATATTATTTAGGATTTCTTGTATATATGTATAGACTGCTAGTGTAGTCGAGCGGTTTTTTCGGAAGCCGTATTGATTTGTGTCTAACAGAGAGTATTTTTCCAAAAACGAATTTATTCGATTTACCATTATTCTCTCAAATATCTTTGACAAGGCCGGTAGCAAAGCTATGGGTCGATATTGGCTGATATCGTATAATTTTCCGCCTTTTTTTAGGATAGGTTTTATTTTAGCCATTTTTAGCCGCTCTGGGAAGGTTTCCATATCGAAAGACAGATTTATTAGTTTGGTAAGAGGAGAGTCCAATTCTGAGATGCATTTTTTAATTAAAGCGGATGGTATGTCATCGACCCCACTGCTGTATTTACTTGAGAGACCCTTGGCTGCCCTAAGAACTTCACATTCAGTGGTTGGAGCCAGGTACATCGAGTTAGGCGTCAAAGTAGGTGAGGGCTGCGACAGCGCGGGCGCGGCCGCACGAGTATCGCTGTCGTGTGCGGGGCTCGCGGGGCCGCGCCAGCGCGTCCCCCCCAACAACGACGCTGCCGTCTGCTGAATCGATGACTCACCGATTGACGCAAAATAGTTGTTGAATTTGTTTGCAATTTCGGCGGGATTGTCTATAGTGGAGTTATTAAAAGTGAGTTGTATATTTTTTATATTCGGTTTCCTACTTTTGTTGGTGGTGTCTTTAATTATGTGCCACATGGTTTTAACTTTGTTATTTGATTTTTCCATGATATTACTGTAGTTAATTTTTTTAGAAGTTTTTACGGACTTTTTGAGAATTTTCCGATACACTCTATAATAATTTTTTAATACGTCACTATGAGATTCATTTAATAATATTTTAAGTATCCTTTTATTTTTGCATGACACTCGCAAGCCTTTATTTAACCATTTTGTTTTCCGTGCTGTTTGTTTTATAGTTTTGTAGGGAATGTATTTATTTAAGAGTTCGCGTATTTTGTCATCAAATTTATTATAGTTTTCATTAATACTTTTACTGTCTATTATTATATCATTCCAGTCTACCTTGCTTAAAGCTGATTTAAACATATTTATATTTTTTGTTGTATATACCCTTTTGGAACTGTATGTGTTTTGCCTATGTGTTTGCAATGAAGAGGGTGGCTGTGAGCAACTGTCTATACTATATTCATAACGGATGCCTTTGTGATCGGATATGCCGTAATTAATGACGGATACGGAGTGGGACCTTTTGTTATTGTTAATAAATAATAAATCAATACAAGTGGAGGTAAGGTTTGTTTCTCTTGTAGGCTCTTTTATTAATTGGTGAAAACTTTGTTCCAACATTAAATCACACAATTTTTTGTAATCTTTTGTTTCTTTGAGTGCATCCATATTAAAGTCCCCGCCTATTATGATGTGTTTTTTGGATATTAAGGGTTTTAGTTTATTTAGCAGTTTTTCTATAAAATTAAAAAAAAGTCTCAATCTCGCGATCCGGTCTATATATATTTATCAAGACAACATTTTGTTTAGGTATTTCTACCGCACAACACTCCACAACATACTCGATTGACAGCTCAGCAAAATCTAATGATCCCAAGCATTCAGCTAAAATAACAATGCAATATTTTGAAAAGAATAAGATAAAATGATTGTGTTGGCCGTCTGTGTCACCAGATCTTAATCCCATAAAATATTTGTGGGATGATAAAACCGTAGAATTTCCCCAACGCAACGTTACTTCATTCAAAAACGAGATCTTTAATGTATGGTTGAATATACCTAAACAGGTTTTTCAAAAGCTGGTAGAATCGATGCCACAAAGACTAAGGGCAGTAATCCAGACTAAAGGTGGACATACGTAATACTAAATAAAACAAAATATACTCTTTAATTTAAAAAAACTACATTTCAATTAACTTTTGACGATAACAATTTTTAGAAATAATTACATTATTTCTGTTTTATTGTTAATGTTATTGATTAAAATTATAATGTCCATGTTACATAAATATTTAAATATAGATCTTTTAATTACAATATAAACTCAAACTCAAACTCAAAATGTTTTTTATTTAAGTAGATGCTTTACACATGCTTTTAAATCGTCAATATTTTTTTCTACCTAGTACAAAGTCTCTCATAATCAAATACGTTTATTATATTATGCTTATTAACTTTTTACCTGAATATTTCAATACAATACAATACAATACAATACAATCATTTATTGATAAAATAATATTTTACAAGTCAAATGTTAAATATAATAAATAGTCGCAGCAGATATTTTAAATTAACTTAAAAATTTAATTTATTAATAATATAATTCCAATTTTAATAATATAATTCAATTTTAACAATATAAATCATTTTTTAATAATATAATTCAGTTTTCAATACTATAATCGATTTTTTTCATAATATAATTCAATTTATAAAACTAAACATGTATTTATAAGTTTTAGTAAACTAGTACATATACAATTAAAATTATTCAGTCCATTACATAGCTTATTTCAATGTTTTCATTTTTATAAAAAATTCGTCGACAGAGTAGCATGCAAGGGTCAATAACAAACTTTTTAGTTTTCCCGTAAATGAGTGACTTTTTCTATTTCAACTAACTTTTGGCGGGCACTGTAGGTTTTGAAGAACTGTAAATTAGCCAGCTGACAAAAATGTATGAAAATCTCCAATCCTGGCGCACATGGCACTCAAAGGGTTAAAAAGACCATATTATAGCCGATTTTGATATTGTGAGGATTTTTGCAAAATGAGCTTTTTAATATGAAACGGACTAAGTAGATTGATTTGACTGGTTTTAGGTATAATTTTTTTTTAAATTAATTAACTGTAGGATGCTCTTATCTAGTTAGCTCGGGTATGAGGTTAGGAAGTTAGTTTGCCCTGTAATACAATAAAGTCCGTTCACTCGATCTTTTTCATAGTAAGTCTATTTTTATTTTACTCAAGGACTGAATTTGGTTATTGTTCCTGTGAATAATTCATCGGATTTATTCTCAATGAAATTTACACAAGTAATAGAATATAGTAATAATTTATTTGATAATATTTTGAATACAACTAGAGTATATTGTACGTTAGTAAAATATAATATTCTTATTGGAACATAATATTTGTTTTAGTATCACATTAATGTTTCTTGTTGTCTATAAAATTGATGTTATTAACTGAATGGTGATTTGGACGATTCAGCTCGACTCCTCATCACAGTTGGATAAATATCAATATAATTATATTAAATTAGATTAATTCAAGTTCATTAACACAAATTCATAAATTTTAATAGAATAGACAAATTGACTCAGTAAATCTTATCACAATTTTAGACACCTTTTTTTCATGAAGAGAAATAAAGTTAGATTTATTACAAAATCATAATAATATAATATAATATAATACATTAACCAATTAAGTTTCCACTCACATATTCGTTATTAACGAGTTGTATCGTTGAAGTATGACACAATATTAACCTCGTATAAAAAAAAATGATCTTTAAAAAGTGTAGGTACTCGTACACTGTGTTACTGCTTCCTACTTCGAATACAATATTTTCATTTCAAATTTTCAAATAAGTTAAATTAATTAATTTTACAATGAATTTCGTCAGTAGAAACACAAAAGCGGCAATTACATTGAGGAATTCTTGAAAATATATTAATGTTTTATTTGATTTGAGCATTCTCTTCCGATGAAGAGAATTTTTGCGTTATTTGTAGGTATAATTTTTGTAGAAAGCCACATTGTAAATTTATAATTTGATCAATAAAGCACTAATAAACTCTAAACTACGTAATTATCATAACCAAACAATCCTATGATGATTAAAATGACAGCTGTCAAATCAATATAACTGACAGGATGATTCTCAATATAAGAATTCCGTGAAAATGTAATTCGATTTTTCGTATACATTTTAACATCATGTTCCCCTTTAGGAAAATTCCTTCCAAGAAAATCTTTCTTTAGTACACATTTACACTTCCTTCCTGCTTATATCTAGATAAAAAAATATACCTATATTGACACATTATAAATAAAATTCAATTCCTTTTACAAATTGAATACTTAGTATTAAAATATCTGTGTAAGTACAAAATTAAATATTAAGATTTTTCGATGCTGGTCATGTCAAATAGTGATAATTTTTGGAACTTGCCTTATTCTATACCAAATATTATAAAATCACAGAAAGTTACGTAAATTTCCTCTGATGTTTAATTTAAACAGCTCCATTTTTCCATAATTTTAAAGGTTTATGGCCGATATTTTGTACCAGGTGCTCCCCTACTTCTTCATTAGTATTGGGTGCCGGTCTTGAGGGGCATCAGCTCGGCGGGTGTCAGAGTGGGTGCGGAAGGGGCCAGAGGGGGTGCAGAGGGGGGCAGCAACGCGTGCCCAGCACGCTTGGGAGAGGAGCGCGCACGCAGCAGACCTGACTTGGAGGCTATAGCCAGCAGGATAGCTGCCGATACGGTGAATGATAAAACCTGAAATGAAGTGTTTGTAAAATTAGGTAGGCAGGTACACCGAAAAAAATTTTTTGACTACAATACAACAAGAACGTATAGTTGTTTAAAAAATAGTTATTCTAACAAAAAACTAGTTATAACTAACAGACTTTTTTGCAGCATGTACTAAGCGATTAGTAATATCTACTTTTTAAATCTAGTTAAAACATAGATTGTAGTGTTTATCACTGCATATTAAGCATTAATGATGCGATAGTAATGAATACTGGAAAACGGTACTCTTTGCAATAAGGTTTGTTGCCATTATAATCGGATTGTAAGGTGAACATGACATGTTGTACACATACCGATATGTTCTGTTATATTCACAAATTGATTTAACTAGATTATTATAGTAATGACGACAAAGTGTTTTGTCGTCACAAATAGAACTAGACAATATCGTACGGATAAAGAGATTCTAGTCACATGTACCAGACATTTTTTTCAGTGTAGGTATATAACAAGTCCAGTTGGTCCCATTGGCGTAGCTAGGGATTTTTTCTAGGGGGGGCCAGCAGCCGCACACATGCAATATCACAGCAATCCAGTCTTAGCAGAGGTGATAGTATGTAGGTGTAGGTATCTACCGTTCTTAGAAACTGTATCGTAGTTTTGTGATTAAAATATAATAAAAATAAACAATATTATTTCATGTGTACTGTTAATTTTTCTAGGGTTTCTAGGGGGGGCCAGGAGAAATGTAGGGGGGGCCAGGCCCCCCCTGCCCCCCCCTAGCTACGCCCATGGTTGGTCCACGCAGACGTAATCGCGGACGGAAGCTAGTAATAAGTAAAGCTAAACGAACGAACACTAATGAATTATCAAACAACACTCTAACAAAAAGTTTCTATACTACTTCCAACTACCATCGGTTGGATCACGCCTGGTCCCTAGGCATACCACCTCTTTTTCCTAAGAGTGGAAACACATAGTTCCTACAGATTGTTCAGTTCAGATAAATGTAGAACAAAAGTTAGATTGTGGTCTAGAGAATTTTAATACATAAAATATATGTAGGCATCTAAATACGCCTGATTCTATTAACGACCTTAATCTATTTCGATGAACACGATGGACTGACAGACAGACAGCAGACTGACACCGACAAGACTCCATTTTGCCTTTGCGTACAGATCCCTAAAAACTTACAACACTATGTACAATACTTGAGTAGATATTATTTTTTAAAGTACAATCATTTACCAAATAAATAGGTGCCTCAGTAAAATGCGTTAACAAGCTTGTTAGTTTCTCATACGACTATAGGTAACTAACTACAGTTATCTCGAGCTAATTGCCCGTTTATTTCCATTAGCTACCAAAGCAACTCCCCGAGCGGAGAGAATGTATTTGCTAAAGAACCTACTCGGAGAAAACGTTTGAGCCAACTAAGTAGATACTCAGTTATCCAGTAGTGGAAACACTACAATAGAATTCCCCGTAACTAGGTTCACAATGAAATGCTGATCACGTTTTAGCAGTAAGTAGCTACCTAGGAGTAACTCGGTTTATCCATTTCATTATCAATTCCGCACTGAACTCTGGTTAGATTTACTTACCGCTGATATGCCGAAAGTAGCCAGCACTTCGAAACATAGAATCATTGTTATATCGCTAGTTTTAAGACTGAATAAAACAGTGAAAACATGTAAATATTTGCAATTGTTTTGCTAAAGAATGAGTAACATTCTATCTCTGAGTCACTTCACGGTGCACTGACACTGACAGGTCACAGCGGCGCACGAGTGAATGGAATTGCGACACAGATTACAAAAATATAAGTTCAGTCGGCGAAAATAAGAACTTGACGTTTTATATGAAAATGACGCTTCCATTGAGGAGTTTTATAACGAGTAGCGCCCTCGTGGATACGTAAAGTTAATTTTGTCATATTGTAATCAGTAAATATAGTTTTCTCTTTTTAGCGTATGGTAGAATGTGCAGAGGGAAAAAGCAAGCGATAGCAGGTGAGGTTATCTATTGGAACAGGTTGTTATATCATCAGTCTTGTTTATGTAGAAATTAATCACGCTCTTAGATAAGTAAGTTAATTAAATAATGGTTCTCATTTTGGCGTACCTATATTTTGGAAAATGAGATCGTATTATTTTTTCTCAAATTGAATACACTGAATAATTTGTATTTCTATTTATTCTATACTGTAATTTCTTATATTCTACAATACAATTAACATATAGAATGGTATCCTTGT
This sequence comes from Coleophora deauratella, assembly GCA_958295455.1. Classification (NCBI taxonomy): domain Eukaryota; kingdom Metazoa; phylum Arthropoda; class Insecta; order Lepidoptera; family Coleophoridae; genus Coleophora; species Coleophora deauratella. The sequence continues at coordinate 488,819 of OY282409.1, read as the reverse complement.
TTTATCTCATTTCATTATACACAAGATCTAATGTTTTTGAAATTAATATGTATTTCATATGTTATTAGTAATTCAATCTTGTTTTGCTTTGCGTTCACTGAATTCTGTTATTTTGCAGAAAATTGTAAATATGCGATATATATATTTTATATGTAGATATCCTCATATATTATGTAGATATGCGTTTTTATTTATCTTACTTATCACACACATACATATTCTTATTATTGTCCTCAGTCGGGAAATCAGTGTAGGTAAAAAATATAGGGTGTTAAAAAAGTGCTTTTGAAATTTTAAAGGGTTACTCAGAATCAAGTACTTAAAGAATACAGAAAAAAAAAGATAAAAACGATCTACATTTTTTTTCAGTTTCTCATACAAAATCTTGATTCACTATTCAGATTTACTATGGGAAAGTAAAAAAAAATGGTATATCGGATTTTTTCAATATTTTTTCTGTATTACACACCTACTTGTTTTTTTTCCTTCAATTGGTAATCCCTTGGTAATACCCTTTAGAAGTATGCAGTGTCCGGGGATGTCTCTACGTTGATGATGTGCTCTACCAGATTATACTCTTAATAGGCTTCTATATAGGTAATTAGGCTTCTACTGAGCATACTCAGCCATTTTTTCTACAATAATAGACCGATAGTCTATTCGCAAGAAGAAAAGTTTTTCAATTTGTGAAGATAATGCGTAGTAGGCCCATTGATTGATACTAAATAGTATTTACAATTGAAAAGGTTCTCTAACTAGATCTCCGCTGCAATAAATCGTCTGTAGTACCACAGTACATTGGGCCACAGAGATATCTGAACCCCTACTAAAGCTATTCGTGATATATAGTGTATTACGGAGAGGTTCAGATATCTTTGTGGCTGTCTGTACGAACAAAGAGGTTCTTGATCGATCGGGATTGCCATTAGTAACCTGGCGATTTTTCGCCTGAATTCTTCTGCTTTAATTAAAAAGGTATTTTTTAAAATTTTAACTATGTCATCAAAGCGATAAGACCGCCTACCTGTATAACTTTTTTTAAATGTTTATTTTTTTATTTTTCTGTTTTGTTGTGCAATAAAGTGTTTTCATTCATTCATTCATTCATTCATTCAAAGCCAATTACTTCCTCGATGAAATTTAATTTAAGACGCATAAAAAATATGATTTTCCTTTTGATAAATTTAGAAGTAATGTAGATAAGGTGAGAAGGCGGAGAGCTAATTCATAATAAATAATTCGATAAGCAATATTAGTATAACTCTACACTGCCGGTCAAATCCGGATTAGTAGAGGTTGTAGGGTTAGTGGCCGAGCCCAGTGTCAAAAGTTTTTAAACCTAAGGCCTCCGACATGGCTTAACGACTGCTGTCTTCAGCCGGCACCAACGGCTTAACGTGCTTTGCGAAGCAAGCATATATGCTTAAAATAAATACAAATACAAACACAAATCTTTATTCGCAAGAATGTACGGTTACAGATCTTCACATAAAATATTGGATTCAGTACATTCAACCACACAGTATGGCATGCAAAAAATAGAAATAATCTAAAACAGTAATTTAAGATAAAAAAAGTCTAATAGTTTAAAAAGTCACAGTAAATACCTGAATATCACTAGCAGTCAAACTCATCCAGGTCATGACTATGTCTAAAGTCAGTTAACCTGCCTGCTCAACGCGACCCCGCAAGCCGCACGGGACCACGACCGCTTTATCTCGTACCGACTGAGACGAACCCAAAATAATGGGATGACCCAATTCATTTACCACCTAATCACATCAGTTCTAGCGAAGTCGTGAGCCATCAAAGAGGAGCAAACGCAATTACGAACCGCGTTAGAGATATCGATTATCTATCCCTTATATATATATATATATAGCTCGCAATAGTTGACTATGTAAATGTCAACTAGAGAGGTGCCCGCGACTTCGCCCGAGTTGACTTCGGCTAGAACCCGTTGGAAATTCAATTTTCCGTACCAAATTTAAAACCCTGTTTCACCCGCGTAAGATTCATTATATGAAAAATATTTTCTTAGTATTTTTATTAAGCTTCTGAAGAATGTGTGTCTCGATTCTCAAGTGTCTATCTTAAGGCGCTAAGTATAGCCAAATCGCAATATTCAATTCAAATTCTTGAAATAATGGTTAAAGCTATCACCATGAAAAAAATATATAACATACTTCAAACAATGAAGAACAAATTGTCTTGAACAGAATCATAAAAATCACAAAAACTTTGATGAAAAAAATATATCCTGTAGACCCTGTATTTTGCATTAATTGCAAATTCTCTCGGAAACACAATATTTGTTTATGTTGAAACTACCACACAAAAATCGATCATTTTAATACCTTCAATTTATCTTTAACGGTTTTTTTTAACTTATTTGAAAGCCAAGAAAAGTAATAAAAACATCGAAATCTCGAGAATTTTGCGTTCGGCCTTGACGTAACCGCCGCGATGGTACCCACACTGATCTGAACTTAAAATGAGTAGGGCGTTACGGTCGATATTATATTGTCATGCATCAACCTGCTCAGATTGAGTGTACTTCGCGCCTTAAATGGTTTTGGTTATGCGTTGTCTGCCAGAAGCTCACATGTCACAGTAGGTTTTATAAGTATGGACGGATCACATAGTAAGTAGGTGTTTGCTATCGAGATGAGTTTTCAGTAATAAATTTTCACTGTAATATTATAGTAGGTAAATAAAAAAAGAATTATAACAGTTTACTTCTTATTATAAAATAAAAATATATATAATGTGGGTTGGCAGGTATATAAAGTTTATTTAGATTTTCTTGAACCGTATATTATAAATTTATTTAGTATATTATAGTCAGTTGTATAAAGTAATACATCGTACAAAACACAATGTCATTAAAATCGTATGCCAGAATTTTTTGAAAAAAGTGTCTAGTTTTCAAAAATAGCTCGCTAATACTACCTTCAGTCACTCGAAAATAAAAATGCTTATTACGCATAATTAATATTACAGAAAATATATTAGCAATTGATTCTTCTTCATCAATCATCATCTTCAGTAGGGACCAGTGTAGTACAACTTCGCGAGGCGCGCTGTGGCGGCGATCCCGAGCCAGGTCTCTGCGTTGATGTGGTCCACCAGCCCCACTGGCACTCGGAAGTCGAAACCGTAGCCTGGCAGCTCCAGCGTGTACGAGAACGGCACTCCAATGTACTGTGGGAGGGAAGAGAGGAAGGAAAGGAATATTTATGACATACCACATACGAGGTGGTCATAAAACTTGAAATATTATTACATTTACCTATTAGTACTATTCAAAGAGCACTGTTAAGAAACTATGGAACCCAAACTTTAAACAAATAAGTCAGTATGGAGTCCGATGGTCGCCTGCTCTAGGAGCTAGGTGGCAATCCAGAAAAGAAGCTTGGTAGCTTTTGCACCTTTATTAAGCCCTGACAGACAACAGACTGAAGTAAAAAAATGGCTATCAACAAACATATTAATGACTTACAAAAGTATACAATGTCGCAAAAACGAGGTATAGCATCTCGTTCTTATAGCAATCTCGAAAGTTCTTTGTAGCACTGAAGAAGCTGTAATACTTAAAAAAATACACTCACTACACAAACTTTTGTTACAGCGTCAAACTTATGCACTACAAAGAGTCCTTATTATAGTAAGTATCTATCGGGATACAATTAAGTGATCGTACTTAAAACAGGGTGAAATTGAAATCGCGGACCAAATTTCAACTGTGGCTTCTACTCATGAAACTGAGCAACTTTCTCTAAGGAACCAATCAATCGGGGCAAAAATAAAATTTGGACTCTTCATACAAATTGGTGAGCCGAGTGGCCAACTATGTATGGAAAGTCCAAAAATTTTTTTGTCCCGATTGATTGGTTCCTTACAAGGAGAGGGCACGATCTGTGGAATTTATTTCGAGACCAGACTCCGCGTAATAGTAGTTCTCCATTAGGGTATTCAACCCTTAAAGTAATATCGCTAGACGCTCAGTCACTTCGGAAATAAGCCTTTAAAATTTCTAATTTAAGGTATTATTTTTTTTTTTTTTATTTTTTTTTTTTTAAAGCAATGTTGAATAAAATGCAATTAAAATTTTCTTCTTATTGTATAATTTATTTATAAGATTACTATCCTAATTATTAGTTACTTTATAGTTAAAAAAGTAGAGTAGTTAATATAAATAAAAAATAATTTAATACTTTAAATTAGAAATTTTAAAGGCTTATTTCCGAAGTGACTGAGCGTCTGGGTTGAATACCCTATGGAGAACTACTATTACGCGGAGTCTGGTCTCGAAATAAATTCCACAGACCGTGCCCTCTCCTTGTTAGAGAAAGTTGTTCAGTTTCATGAATAGAATCCACAGCTGAAATTTGGTCCGCGATTTCAATTTCACCCTGAAGATTTACCTGAGCATAATCTTGTGCAGAACCAGAGGTCGCGTACAACGAGAGAGCGCTGTTCCCCACCAAGTAGTAACCAGCTTCAGGGCGCTTCACTGCGTCCATGGCCGCGCCCATGGCCGCTCCTACGAACTGCAGGTGCACTCCATTGGCGGGCAAGGAGCTGTTGAATCCATAGCCGAAGAGCACGTAGTTACCGTGGCTATGGATATTCATATAGATTTGGATCCGGTCGAGGTTCTCTTGGAGGATATCCCTGGATTAGAGAGTGAATAAAAAAATTAATTATAAATCGTTCATATACTTGATATGCTCTTTGCTGAGTTTTAGATGTTACGATTTGTGCTGCATGATAAGAATAACTATTGCATTGCAAGGATTCTTTTAATACTACCTGACATATCTCGTCTCGGGCTCGGAGAAGGGTGTCGTGCCGGGATAGTCCTGTGCGCAGGGGTTCGTGGACACACCCGTAGTGTTGAAGAAAACATCGAAATTACGGTTGGCGTCGACGCCCCTGCACGTCGTGGATACTTCGGGGTTGTATGAACGAGTGCGGCGGTAGAGTCGTTCCTGGAAATTGTTAGGAGGACTTTTGATGATGATGATAGTTAAAAATAGCTTTGGGATGGCTTGCAATAAGATAAGGAAGTGGCTAACGGTGAAAACGTGGCGTAATAAAAGTGAGAGAATCTTGATCTGTGATTAGACAGCAAGGAAACTGCTAACAAGCAAGAGCAAAACAATTCCCTTCACTCACATCAGTATGCGTGAACTCAAATCCATCAGGGTTTACAACAGGCATGATGATCCAGTCGACGTTATCCAGCAAATCCTGGTCCTCATCTCGCAGGTCTTCCACCAGGCGGTGGATGGAGTACAGCGCCACTGGTGTTGTCACCCACTCCCGCGCGTGGATCGTCGCGTCCATCATGTAGATCGGCTTCGATGTGTCCGTGAAGTTGGTTGTTGATATCTGTAATTTTGATTTGAAAACTAAAGATGAGGCCGTTTGAAGATTTGAGACAAGAAGTAAGACGTATTCCTAGTTATTGTTATTATAATTAAAAACATAAGCGCAATTGGATACTGTTCGCTAAATCAGTACAAGTATAATTATAAATGTCATCATTGTGGTTATAAAACATTAGCTTGGTCATTGGTGGCGTTTCGGATCAGAAAACGAATGTAGATATTCTTTCAAACTTGGCTTAACCACTTACTTTACATTAAAAGGTCGTGGTTTGATTTAGGGTGGGGTGCAACTTTATTTAACTTGATTTGGTTGGTGGTAGAGCAATTTCTTAACTCGACTAGCTAACTACCACCATCTTTTATAATTCAACGGCATCGATGTGTTCCTATTTCCAGACATTGAACGTAATCAGTTCACTATTGCACTGGGGAATCGTGTTACACCCGCTTCTATCTTTCGATATTAACATCACTTACTAAACATCAGAAGAGATATTACTAAAGGTTCCCTATTGGGCTTACCACTTGCAGAAAAAGCTATTGTATGTCTGGTCAATACTAACCTTTATATACTTGATGGTCCGACCTTCGTAGCTCAGCCCTGCGTCGATTACGGTCACTAAATCTGGGTACTCCAGTGCCAACCGGTCCAAGTAAGCATTGATCTACCAAATAAAAAAGATTCTAGAAGCATTTATCCTGGATTCGGCTTATAATCAAACTCAAAATGTTTTTTATTTAAGTAGATGCTTTACACGTGCGTTTAATTAAGGAAGTGATTGGTTGTCTTGCGTATAATTTACACAAGAAAGAATCATAATAACATGGTCAAAGGGAATGTAGCGCTATACCATTAATAAGTTAAACTCAAGTGAATAAGAATGATATAGTCACTTAATATGCTGACAACGAGAAAGACAGATAGAGAGAAAGAGAAAGACAAAAATAGAGAGAGAGACAGACAGGATATGGAGATTTAAGGCTGACCTCGTCATGTCGCGGGTATTCAATAAACTCCATTCGCCCGTTGATATTTCTCTTGGTAGAGCGATGGCGGGCGATCTCCTCGTCGAACTCCTCAAAGGCCCTTGAAAAGGCATTTGATTTGATTGGGTTATTATAGAAGGTAAGTGGTATAATTCATAATACATAACGTTCGATTATGTGATAATTGCGGCAATTAATGCAAAATCTATAAGAAAGAATGCAAGCAAGCAAACATGAAAACAGTCGAAAGAAAGGCAAGACTGATTTGCACAGTAGAATAACTCAAATGGCACCAATTTCAAATATCCTAAACTTGCACGGACTATTTCGCTGATGTATACCTAAATACCTAGGTCACCAAGTAGACAGAGTTGGCAATAATATATCAATTACGTAACTCACTTGACAACATCATCAAGCTCGAGATAATGCGTGATCCCATTCCTATGCAGCTCGTCGAGAAATTGCACTCTCTGTTCCGGAGACACCATGACCTTGGCGTCCCGAACTCCTGCCATGCCGTGCTGCCAGATATCCAGGTCTAGCGCTTGCTCCAGCTGATGCAGAAGTTTCAGATCGGAGCGGTCGCGAAGCTGGACACCGTGAACGGTGTAGCTGAAAGATTTTATTAGCAAATGAAAATATAAAAAATGGTCGTAATCATAACTAAAAGTAGCCGCGGTTAATGCAAAAGATAAATACCAGACAACCGCTATCTATGCCTTGTAGTAGCACGGTTAAACTGTGCCATATGATAAGAAAGATTTTACACCCGATTAAATGTTCGTGCGGATGGTGGCGTATCGGGAGCCGGGTCGTTCCCTTCCCTCAAATATGGTTGAGGGGAGCGACGGCTGACTCTCGCGTTATACTCGTGATCGGGTGCTGTTCGTGTGAACTGGCCTGCTCTTGTCATTGGTTTTCGAATTGTTAGTCATTAGCTACAAATAATTTTTACTTTTATCTCTTTTGAATCCTTTCTTTCTTTATTCTTCTTACTTTATTCTTATTTTTGCATATTTTATTTACAGACATGACATTGTATAATTCATTTATTGATCTAGCATTAAGATGTAATAGAATATAAGACTTAAAAAAAAATAATGTGTTGGAGGGAGTTTCTTTAGGGCCCGCCGTTTCTTCTCACTCCGCAAACACTTCCCGAAACGGTGGGTATACGAGTTCCGAGTGGTAGGAACCTCGTATTAGGTAGATAAAAGAATAACGTTCGAAAAGTGTACACTGCTACCTACTTCGAATAAAATATTTTCATTTCATTTCATTTCATTTCGATCTGGACAGTTTAAATATCATCAACATATTACCGTATACGTCCACTGTTGAACCACTTATAGCACTTCAGTTGCATCAATTTTTACTTCAGCCCTGCTCTTCGGTATTCTACGGTTTCTAAAAGTCTAGCGTAATTGAGGCGCTGAGAGCAAGAATGGTGTAAGCCACATTTTGTGAACATCTTTCTCTGGTCCACTTTTTAGCACTTTAGATGATACCTACCTAAATCATAACGAAACTGCCCTATTATTGTGCATCTTGACATAGTGACTAACATGGATAAACGAATAGTTTTTCTTAAAAATTTATGATTAATGAAATAAATGATTTTAAAGTAAAATATATCAATTTAAGCGAAAATGGGGTTACACCACTCTTGCTCTCAGCGCGTTCTTTCTCGATTCCTAACTGCACGTGTCCTTCGTAACGTAAAACATGGCCTTAATTCCAGGCCCCACTCTATCATGCATACTGGTTCTGAAACAGAAGTGTTTTCAGGGTGATGATTCTCTAACTTAAAACTTACCCAGCGTAGATATCGTGCATTCCAGCGCGTACGCATCCTAGCGCCACCACAACAACAAGTAGCACTCCTTGCACATTTGCCACCATTTTGTCGCGCAGCCAAACTACTAAATTTACAGTATGTTCGTCTAGCCAACCTTTATCTAACAGATTAAGTTTTATAAGAGCTGACTAATAAATTTTATTGGATTACAATAATTTTATCAGATATTAATGGATTAAGCAAATTATTGAAAATAATGATGTAAAAACGATAACTTGATATTGTCGGCGAAGCATTTTAGTAAGTGATTTCGGTTATACAAAGTTAATTTTGCTAATGGGTAGGCATTGGATATGTACTATTAAATTATCGTACCACAGACGCTCAGACCGTCAGCTCTTTTATAATTTAAACAAGGGGCCGGAACATTACTGTGATTAAGAATGTTACTTATACCACATGTAAATAGAGAATACAAATAAATTAAAACTATCGTAGGTATTATCATTATTCATCATACCTAAGTCAAAGAAAAATATTTCTAGGTCAAACGTGGTGGAGGGAGTTTCTTTGGATCCGTCGTTTCTTCTCACAAACAACTTCCCGAAACGTCGGGTATACGAGTTCCGAGTGGTAGGAATCTCGTATTAGGTAGACGAAAGAATGATGTTCGAAAAGTTTACACTGCTATCGTGTTTCGAATAAAACATTTTCATTTCAAACAGCAAAAGTGTTTGCGGAGAGAGAAGAAAGTCGGGCCCAAGGAAACTCTCTTTTTCTTGATTTCCTCTGAATTTCACTCAAAGTAACCCACTAGAACATAGCACCGAGGTATCTATGGACAGACAGACAGACAGACATGACGAATCCATAAGGGTTCCGTTTTTTGCCATTTGGCTACGGAACCCTAAAAATGCGATAGGTATACTGGTTCAGGATTATAAGTAATACTCTAGACAAAAATATAAAAATAATAATTAAAAGCAACATAATACTAAAGTGATTGTGTTTATATTACTTACCTGTTATAAAATTAAAAACGCTATATTAAAATATCGGATCTAGTACAATGTTACAAACTTAAATAGCTGTCTCGGTTTAAGATTAAATCACTGACGTTTAAACAAATAGAAAGAAAATAGAAAGCACTTCCACTGTTGACTGTAGTGTAATAATTTAAATGATTAAACAAGATTTATAACAGGACCTGTCATTAAAGAGATTGGCGGGCGCCGCGTAGCTGCCTCGCAGTCTTGTCTAGGACGGATTTGGCCACTCGTGCTCCTAGCGGATAACTCACATTAACTACTTTACATCTCACTAATATTATAAATGCGAAAGTATGGGTGTTTGTTTGTTTGTCAGTTTGTTTATTCCGCTTTCACGCCGAAACTACTGAACGGATCTAGATGAAATTTAGTAGGTAGATAGATAAAGCACTCGGCTAACACATAGGATACTTTTTATCCCGGAAAACATAAGGGTTCCCGTAGGAATGCTTAAAAACTCAAAATTTCCACTTCGTCACTAGATGGCGCTATCTTAACATATTCTTTCTTTCTGGACACAATTCTGAAGTCCACGCGGTTGAAGTCGCGGGCGGAAGCTAGTCTATTAATAAATCATTTAACCTCCATCAAATCAGTAATTTACTAAGTGTATGAGAGTCGCGATCGGAAGTCGGAAGTCTATTGTAAGGATTAGTTGTTTAATTTTAAGTAACTAACTAACATACTTGATAAAATAAGTAACGTCATGGAGGTAGACAAGGACTATATTTTATTAATGTAATGTAATTAAGTATTACTTATAATCCTGAACCAGTATACCTATCGCATTTTTAGGGTTCCATAGCCAAATGGCAAAAAACGGAACCCTTATGGATTCGTCATGTCTGTCTGTCTGTCTGTCTGTCCGTCCGTATGTCACAGCCACTTTTTTCCGAAACTATAAGAACTATACTGTTGAAACTTGGTAAGTAGATGTATTCTGTGAACCGCATTAAGATTTTCATACAAAAATAGAAAAAAAAACAATAAATTTTGGGGGTTCCCCATACTTAGAACTGAAACTCAAAATATTTTTTTTCATCAAACCCATACGTGTGGGGTATCTATGGATAGGTCTTCAAAAATGATATTGAGGTTTCTAATATATTTTTTTTCTAAACTGAATAGTTTGCTTTGCGCGAGAGACACTTCCAAAGTGGTAAAATGTGCCCCCCCCCCCTGTAACTTCTAAAATAAGAGAATGATAAAACTAAAAAATATATATGATGTACATTACCATGCAAACTTCCACCGAAAATTGGTTTGAACGAGATCTAGTAAGGAGTTTTTTTTAATACGTCATAAATCGTAAACCGCAATTTACCTACAACGAACTACAAGAACTTTTATATTATGTTACTTGCTGCTACGGAACCCTTCATGGGCGAGTCCGACTCGCACTTGGCCGCTTTTTTTATGGCAAAGGTGGCAAACGAGCAGACGGATCACCTGATGGTAAGCGATTACCGCCGCCAATAGACACCCGCAACACCAGAGGGGTCACAAGTAAGTTAAAATTAAATTAAAAGAGATACCATTAAAAAAAAACTCTCCCTGCGTTCAGAAATTGGAATACCAATGCTTTTTTACCGTGACGTAGATCTTAATAAGTTTAGGAACGGGATAAAATGCCATCTTTGCCTTCCGCGGGAGAGCGGAGTGCACTTCTTTGAAAAAACAGCGATGTACTTATATAAGGAAAATTGAATTGATTGAAAATTTAATTTGAAGGAAACAGAAGCGGTCGCGGCTCAGTGTGGCTTGCGTGGTCGCGGCGATCACGCCGGTTAACTGTCTACAGACACGCCATACCTGGATGGGTTTGATCGTTAGTGGTATTTATCTCGACCATTTCCGTGCTTCGCAAGGCACGTTAAACTGTATTGAAAACGTTGTGTTTGTCACACTAAGGTTGTGTCGATTTTAAGTTTGTTGTATTAGCGTGCATTCGCACGATGATGATTCGCCACACCGTTCTCTCCAACAATCATTGGTCGCACATCCATTTGTCGCACTCAAGCAGTGCACTCGGGAGAGCGGCCCAGCGGTTGCGCCGCCGGCCGCTATTCACTCACGCTTATGTCGCGAATACTGCCCTCATATCAGCAGCAGCGTCGTACAGCATATTTCGGTCATATTTACAGAAACAACACAAAGTACAAAATTATTAAGAATATAACTAGGGAAAAATTGAGGGAAAGAGAGGTAGAGGAAGAAGAAGAACAACATGGACTGATAACTTGAAGGAGTGAACCGGACATGATATCGTTGCTCTTGGTTAGAATGACGGTAGAGAGAGAGGAGTTTCGGACGATGATCGCCAACATCCGATGAGGAGCATGGCACCAGAAGAAGACTGTCCTTATAAGGAAGAAAGCCGCAAACTGTACGGAAATATCATATAGTTTGCGGCCTTCTTTCTTATGAGGACAGAATAGCGAACTTAATATTTTAACACAACAACGGAGCAATTTACTAAATTGGAGCTGCCAAAGTTGGCGGGTAACGTTCTCGTCACAAGTGGCGGCGGAGGACCGACAGATTGCAATTAATTCGTCACACTGCGACGGTCTCGCCTGCCACGGGCCGGGGGAGCTTTCAAATATTATTATGTTACAGTCACACAGAACACGGCCATCTTTGCTCATTAGTCACTAAGCTTCGCTCACGTAAGTGAGGGGTAAAGTGTGGTTTTCACAGCGTGAGTTGGTAGCTGTCAGATATCTACAGCGGTACATGTTAAGGTATAAGTTATAACCGTTTTGTTTTCAACACTCGAGAACCATTCGGTTTATGTCAGAGCCCTGCACCGCTTACCATCACGTTGTGCCGCCGGCATTCGCCCGGTTGGCTTGTGCCTCACCATGTGAGTAACTGCAACGTTATTTTTATTTCCACTCGCCACTTGCCCGCCCTGGTCGAAGATATGGGAAAAGATTCGCGCCCCAGCGGTCTACATTAACTACATGCCTCTGGATCACGTTTGCAAGAGACAGTCAAGAGGAGTATCCACTTCGTCATCATGATATACCTATAAGACAATAAGATAACGACTGCAAAATATAAAAGATTAAAAGTTGGAACATACGTTTTGTGTACAAAAACCTTAAAAACCCCTGAGTGAACAGGTCAAAATAATAAACTATCACACATAATGTGAAGCCCATTACAAATACTTCACTCTGTGAATGTAATATGATAGATTCCCCTTCAGCACCTGTTAAAGATCGAATGTATCAACACAGAACGAACCCATCATAAGGGAAAGTATTTTCAAAGTTCCTATGGGGTGCGCCCGATGATCGCTAGTAGTTTTCGGGTAACACGATTCGTCGAAGCGTCTTTAACAGTACCATCCCGCACAACGTTTCTATAAGAAATATACATTCTTTTTATTGCAAACAAAATAAATTAAAGATATGGTGGTAGTGCAACTTGGGCGGTCTCATCGTTCAAAGCGATTTCTTCAAGACACTGTCTGTTTCTACGCTTCTTATTCGTTATCATAAATTTACATCATATGTAAGTATATACATAAACGTTAATAGTTTTCCAGTAAAAAAAGCGGCCAAGTGCGAGTCGGACTCGCCCATGAAGGCTTCCGTAGTAGCAAGTAAAATGACATTAGAAACCTCAATATAATTTTTGAAGACCTATCCATAGATACCCCACACGTATGGGTTTGATAAAAAAAAAAAATTTTTGAGTTTCAGTTCTAAGTATGGGGAGCCCCCAAAATTTATTGTTTTTTTTTCTATTTTTGTGTGAAAATCTTAATGCGGTTCACAAAATACATCTACTTACCAAGTTTCAACAGTATAGTTCTTATAGTTTCGGAAAAAAAGTGGCTGTGACATACGGACAGACAGACAGACAGACAGACAGACAGACATGACGAATCCATAAGGGTTCCGTTTTTTGCCATTTGGCTACGGAACCTTAAAAATCTGTTGAAACTTTGAAAGCACATTTATTAGTATTCTGCAGGGGTGGTTCCTTTGACCGTACATTATATTATAATATTATGCAGATATCCGTGAGAACCGGACGTGTTTGGATCGTATTCAGTTCAGTTCCCAGCAAGGGCAATTAGCGTCTCCCCACTACACCGCTGTAGTCAGAAGAATGTGAGACACTGCTGCGAATAAGATAATATAATTCCTTGATTGAGGGAAACTTAATTTAATATAATGGTTGGCCAGTCGACCACTAATAAACTTTGAGGAGGACAACTCGCTCACATAGGCGTGCGAAAGGACCACTGCCGTTTGTTCAATGTGTCAACTAGCATATGTGCGACAGAATTTTGTGTGCGAGATGACTCCTAACGCATTTTTTTTAAACAGACGACGTCATTCAGGCGAAAATATCTCTGTATACAGACTAACAAAAACATGTAGCAACACGTTATAAAGGACCGATACTTACCCCCTGAACCTGGGATTGATGTTCCCATAAAATGTTGTGCAAATTTATAGCAAAAGTTTGTGTTTATATTAGGAAAAATGCAGTTAAAATTTACGAGCACACCAGACAATGCTCGAGAAAAATCGTTGAAAATGATCAGATAGCAACTTTACATCACAGAATATTTTTGCCGCATTTTTTTTAGATAGATAGATAAAAGCATTTATTGTCATTACTGCGATCACACACAAAAATAATAAACACAAGAAAAAATAAATAAAAACATACAACCTAACACGTATTAATTAAAACATAAATACCTAATTAAAATCGAAAAAGTCTTGACATAAAAAGAAAAAGAGCAATTGTAAAAAAAACAAGCATGAAAGCTTAACTATAACGTAGAGTGTGTGCCGCAGCGGTCACAAATGGGCCAGAGCCAGGTTTTCTATTGGGCATTCCACATCTTCTTCTATTCTCTTTCGCATTCCACAACAATAAAGAGTGAGTTTGCCAATGTCAAGTGAAAAGCGAGTATTTGGGAGAATCTTCAATATAATAATGGCGAAACGCCAATGTCAAGTGAATGTCACGGCTCTAAGGGTGATGGGCACTTAAAGACGCTCCACGTGGTGGTTTGCTGCTGGAACTCGGAAAACGGAGCTGTCTCCCGAGTTAATCCTCTTCTTATTATAGTTTATCTCGGAATCTGAATCACAGCTATTTCTCCATCACAAAAATAAAGTTGAGACTATTCTAAAACGGTAATAATTGTAAAATTACCTAAACAGACGTGTGCTCTCAGAATCGCGGCAACCAACCCATTCCACATCTATGGAGAGTAGGTAGTAATTTTGCTAATGTCAAGTGGAAATTGAAAATGACGCAATACCAATGTCAAATGAAGATGACGACTCGGCTGATGGGCATTTAAAGATGTTTCACTTGGTGGTTTGCAGCTGAAACTCGAAAACGGAACGATCTCCCGAGATAATCCTCTGCAGTGTAGTTATGACCGTTTATCACTGAATGTGGATACCAGCTACTTCCTCATCACAAAAATAACAGTAAAATTTTCCTAAAACGTTATAATTGTAAAATCAAATCAGTAGACGATTGTTTGGTATGGGGCCCCTGGCTACTTTATTTTATTTTATTGTATTTTTGACAATTTATTTGACATTACGTTCTATTCTTTTGACATTGTATAATATTAAATATTTTTAATGAAAAAAATTTGCATGCTTATATGATATTGGGTTGGTAACAAAAACAACAACAACGGTATTGGTGACAAAACCCATGACCTTCTTTCGTCTTTCCTACAGCGCAGGCGACAGACAGTGGAAGTCACCCTAGAAGGAAAAAAGTTGAGGTCCACTGCTGGTGACGTCACAATTGGGATTCCGCAAGGATCCGCCCTCGGAAATACCTTGTTTTTACTATTTATAAATGACCTGCCATCATCTGTAACAGACGGACTGCCCGTACTCTTTGCAGACGATACTACCGTAGTGGTGCATGCGCGGACGTATGAGCAACTCAGTACGAAAATAAACAGCGTTCTTTCGCAGCTACAGGAGTGGTTCTCGTCAAACGGCCTAATAATGAACAATTCCAAATCGAATGTTATTATATTTAGCGGTAGACCGATTCATACACCTTTACAAATACACAGTCCGGTACCTTTATCCGATGAATGTCGCTATCTAGGTTTCACGTTAGATTCTAAGTTAAACTGGAAAAAGCACGTGCAGGTACTTTGTGACAGGCTGAGTGGCGCAGCGTATGCCTTGAGGAAACTGCGACCTCTCGTGTCTCCCGGTATCCTTAAGCAGGCTTACTTTGCGCACTTCCATTCAATAATGTCCTATGGCATTATCTTATGGGGTGACTCGACGGACTCTGATCGAGTGTTTGTCCTGCAAAAAAGAGCAATAAGAATTTTGCTAAACAAAAGCTCAAGAGACACTTGCAGGGAGCAGTTTAAATCATTGCGTATCATGCCACTCTACTCATTATACCTGTACGAGCTGCTGATGTTCGTTCGTCGCAACATTTCCACATTTGACCGACGCACTACCGGAGGTAGAAAATTCCGTAACACTGGTCGACTACAGGCGGTAACGCGACGAACTACTCTCGCCACCAAGAATCCGCGTGTAATCGGTCCGTCACTGTACGAGCGACTACCCGCAGTCATCAAAGATGAGGAATGTGACGAAACGTTTGGTCGCCAACTACGAAATCTTTTGTTGGAAAATGAATTCTACTCGGTAGATGAATATATTAACAAAAAGTTTTAAATTATGATTATTGTGCTTCCCTCACCTTGTCCGGGGTGAGAGTGAGAGAGCGATAGCTGAAAACTACACGAAAACACGAATTTTTTATACCGGCAACATCATTTTGACGCCTCGATGACAGTTGAATTTCCGATTTGTAAGTTACCCATCCTTTACACCAGGGGGCGCGCCTAGTATAGTACCTAATAAAACCCATTCGCTGGCGCGCGCTGCCTCATTGCGTGGTGAAAATTCAACGCGTTAACACGAATAAGCGGAATCCCTGTCAGTAAGCATTCTGAATACCTACACATCTAGGGATAACCGCTGTCCGGCAATATCATGGGAGACCACGAGCATCGAAGGAAAAGGAAACGCCGTCATTCTTCATCTTCTTCTACCACAAGCAGCTACAGCTCAGATGAATCCACCGTTTGGAAACGCAGTAAGCCATCTGATGAAGATTCTGGTATGTCGAGAATTGATCAATTGTGTAATCAGGTTGAAGTTTTAACTAATTTCATGAATAATCTGGTGCAGCGTTCTAATTTAATCATACCTGATTCTCAACCAGTCCAAACGATAAATGAAGTCGAAACCCAACAAAATACATTAAACGAGGACATATCTGATAGTATTCAACATGAATTTACATTCAGCTCCTTACAAACTACCCTCAAAGACTCGGGTGTCGGTAAAACTGACCAAGACCGCCTTGAGTTAATTAAATCATTACAACTCTTTGATTCCCCTGAATGGCTCAGTTTAAATTTCATAGATATTCAGAAATCATATTTATCTAAACCCGGGTTCGTTGAGTTGGAAACAAATGAAGATCTTAAACCCTTTGATAAAAATAAATTCCTACCATCCTGCGAACGGACCCTAGCCGCGTTAACCAATGCCATCCTCACTCAACGGGGTATTTTGCAAAATAATATTACAGAATTATTAGCGTGGGTAAAGAATTTGAAAGAAATTCAGTTTGAGGATTTCAGTGCTAAAGTTAAAGAACTTTTCTGCGATGATAAGGACTATAATAAAACCTCAAACGATATTATGCAAATCGTTTGCGGTAAACGAGCATCAATCATAAATAATCGTAGAACAGAATTATTAAAATCCGTTCAGAACAATTTCACTGCAGATAAATTCCGTAAAATTCCTCCTTCTTCTGAATATTTATTCGAACAATCGCAGTTTACGTCTCTTTTAGACAGAGAAGGCGGGCCATCAAAGGTTTTTGTAAAAACACAACCTCCTAAGAAAAATGACCATGCATATAAACCCCGGAATCAGTTTCAAGGCAAAGGTCAATTTTTCCAACCCTTTAAAACAAACACTGAGCCATCAGGGTCATCTAAGGGTAACACATCCCACAACTCACGGGGTAAACGCAAACATGATACCAAGCGCCGCGAACGTCACCGCGGGGATACCAAGAAACGTAGATACGATTGACTCGAGTCAGGGGGTTTACGCGGGTCGTCTGAGACAATTCCGTCACAAATGGGAGGCTATACACACTCCTCGTGCTATATTAAAAATAATAACCAGTTTCCGTATACCGTTTTGTCACAAACCACCACTGGTACGACCAAATTTTCTATCCCATGTGACCCCATTTTCCAAACAGATGGAATCGGAAATACAGAAAATGGTAAACTTGAAAATACTAGAAATTCCTCAGATCAGCCCCAGTTTCATATCCCCCCTCTTTCTTATACAAAAACCGGATCAGTCCTACCGTCCAATATTCAACCTGAAAGAGCTAAACAATTACATAGTGCCAAGACGATTCTACCTCATTTCCCAATTTCATGTCCCAAATTTCCTTCAGCCTGGCGATTGGCTAACAAAAATCGACATGTCACAGGCATATGTTCACGTACCAGTTTCCAGGTCACACCGGTGTTTTCTCAGATTAATTTTCAAAAACACCCTCTATCAGATGACATGCCTACCGTTTGGGATTGCATGCGCCCCAAACAGTTTTGCCATGATAACAAACTTCCTAGCTTCCAGATTAAGACAAATGGGTATGCGCGTGATTGTCTATCTGGACGATTTTCTCTTGGCACACCAGAACAAAGCTACGCTTCAGCAGCACGCTTTACATGCAGTAAGTTTCCTTTAGGAACTTGGCTGGGTCCTGAACTTCGAAAAGTCAATTTTAACTCCTACCCAGAACATCGAATTCTTAGGAATTTATTGGGACACAAGGAACAATCAGAAGTTCTTACCTTTCAGCAAGGTAATGAATCTTCGAAAGGAGTTACAGCGACTCCTATCGAGAGAAAAATGTTCCCTGAAAGAGGCTCGATCCCTGTTGGGTCGCCTCAACTTCGCCAAAGGATTAGCAGCATCCACTATTCAGCTTCACAAATCAGTAATTTCGACTGCCTGTGAACCACATTTAGGCAGAAGACTTAGCGAGGACATCTTTGTAAGACAAGTAATAAAATCTATTTCAGTCGCGAGACCTAAAATTCCCAAGGCCCCAATATGGGATCCTCGTCAAGTACTTAACTGGCTGAAATGTAACAAGCCTACTGAGGTAACACTTTTTGAAGCAAATCGTCGCTGTGCAACACTATTATTACTGGCATCAGGGAGGCGCGTACACGACCTGACGCTTCTCCGAATTTCTGATGATCATTACCAAGACAATGGTAATGACATACTGCTTTGGCCTGTTTTCGGATCTAAGACCGACAATGCAAAAAGTCAACAAAGTGGTTGGAGACTTCATACACATGAGAACGACGAGATTAATCCTGTCTACTGGATACGTAAGGTTGTAGAAATATCTGGTACAAGAAGATCCTCTACTAACATGCTGATGGAACTGTTTATAACAACATTGGGAGAACCCAAGCCAGCATCTAGAACCGTTATTGGTGGATGGGTAAGAACAGTTCTCAAATCTGCAGGTATTGACGCCAGTCCAGGGAGTAGTAGATCAGCTGTGGCATCTTTGAATTGGCTAAGTAACATGCCTATGGATGAAATATTATCTAAAGGAAACTGGAAGCAGGCTTCTACTTTCTTAAACTATTACCGAAAAGAGGTTAGAATAAATAATAATTCCACAGTAAATGATAATTTATCAAATTTATTTCAAACAGCATAATTAACATTGATTACTATGGTAAACTAAAGCGTTCTGATTTGAAATGCATGCTTATTTACACTGTACATGTTTATTTAAATAAAGTAAATAAGGTTACCTACTATGTTTCACTATGTTCTTATTTTATATTATCTTAATCTACATGCCTGTCTTAGGACAAATAATATTATCTCGTTAGTTTTCCTTGGTTGAAATAAATTCACTTTAATTAATCTTTGTTTTACAAACTATTTCCATAGAGTAACATATTGTTTTTTCCTTCCTGTTCCCACAGCGCAGGGAGGAGACAGAGGCTGCTATGGCCATACGGCCTAGTCTTTGATAAATATTTTTTTTTTGTACAGTACAGCCTTTTTACACCAGGTGATACCAGACACTTCTCACTCTCACCCCGGACAAGGTGAGGGAAGCACAATGCAATGGTTTTACCTACCAATAAAACCGGTATTGTGCTCCTGATCCTTGTCCGGGGCAATACCAGTGCTACCTGGTGTGAGAAGCAATGAGGCAGCGCGCGCCAGCGAATGGGTTTTATTAGGTACTATACTAGGCGCGCCCCCTGGTGTAAAGGATGGGTAACTTACAAATCGGAAATTCAACTGTCATCGAGGCATCAAAATGATGTTGCCGGTATAAAAAATTCGTGTTTTCGTGTAGTTTTCAGCTATCGCTCTCTCACTCTCACCCCGGACAAGGATCAGGAGCACAATACCGGTTTTATTGGTAGGTAAAACCATTGCATTTTACAATTTGTAAATCAAATGTGATTTGACATGTAATTATTAATTTAGTCTTTTATGTTTGTATAATGACATATTATTCGATATTTTTATTGATATTGTTTTATTTTATTTTAAATTTGACATTTATTGACATTGTATTTCTTTTCATGTTTGACACTATTACTTTATTTTATTTTGACGATCATATTATCCTCTGACATCTTTTTAAATAAGTATATTTTGTAAGTTGACATTGATAATATGAAATAAATGAATCTAATCTAATCTAATCTAAAAAAGTCTTGCGACACTTTGTATTCGACCTGTATATTCTTTGTACAGAAGTTTTGGTTGGAGGGCTCTCAACGTTTGCCCGATCGTTGGGCACAAGTTATAGATATGAATGGCGATTACATAATATATTATAGTTATTTTGAAAATAAAGTAACTTTTGTTAAAACCTGACTTATTATCGCAAGACTTTTTTAACAACCCAATATTAAGCTGAAAACACTGTGATGCTATATTCAATGAGAACTATATTTTTACTGTTTTCCAGCAAATAAAGTTATTTATATTTGTACTAATTCACAAAGTCCGTGCATAGATTGATAATACTAAAATTAAAGAAACATCAAGCTCTTACCATTATTATTTAGGAGCCCAGTTTACATATTTATTCTCAAAGATAATGGAGTCCATTATCAACAGCCAGCTCCTTCGGTACCTAGAGGACCGCCAGCTGCTTAGTGACCGACAGTACGGTTTCCGTAAGGGCCGGTCCGCTGGTGATCTTCTTGTCTACCTGACACATCGTTGGGCACAGGCGATCGAGACAAAGGGGGAAGCTTTGGCTGTTAGTTTGGACATAGCGAAGGCCTTCGATCGGGTCTGGCACAAAGCACTTCTTGCGAAGCTTCCTTCTTAAGGGCTTCCCGAGGAATTATGCAAATGGGTCACTAGTTTTCTTGCAGACAGAAGCATAAAGGTCGTAGTCGACGGTGCACGCTCAGATTCTATGTCTGTGAATGCTGGTGTCCCTCAAGGCTGTGTGCTTTCGCCTACACTGTTCCTTCTGCATATCAATGATATGCTGCAAATCAGCAGCACTCATTGTTATGCGGATGACAGCACAGGTGATGCCTTCTATACCGGCCGTGCCAACATTTCTCGGGAAAACGTCATCGAGAGCCGAAACAAACTTGTGTCGGAAATTGAGGCCTCTTTAAAGAAAGTCTCATAATGGGGTCGAATTAATTTGGTCCAATTTAACCCCACTAAGACACAAGTTTGCGCGTTCACTGCCAAGAAAATGCCATTTGTCGTATCACCTCGTTTTGAGGACACTCCCCTAAATGCCTTAGCCAGTATCGGAATTCTTGGTGTCGATATATCGAGTGAAGTCCAGTTCCGTGGCCATCTAGAGGGTAAGGCTAAATTAGCCTCGAAGAAGCTTGGTGTGCTCAATAGATCGAGACGGTATTTTACTGCGGCGCATCGCCTGCAACTTTATAAGGCGCAGGTTCGGCCTCATATGGAATACTGTTCTCATCTCTGGGCAGGGGCACCCCAGTACCAGCTTCTCCCTCTGGACCGCATTCAACGAAGGGCAACTCGAATCGTCGACTGCCAGGATATTTCAGATCAGCTTGACTCCCTGGCGCTGCGTAGAGATGTAGCCTCGCTCTGCATTCTCTATCGCATGTACAATGGGGAGTGCTCCGAGGAATTGTTCGGATTGATCCCTGCCGCCTCTTTCCGCCATCGTTCTACGCGACAACATATTCATCCCCATCACATAGATGGTTGGCAGTCCACAACTGTGCATTTCACTAGAAACTTTCTGTCTCGCACAACCAAACTGTGAAATGAATTGTCACCTGCGGTATTTCCGGACCGATACGACATTCAAACCTTCAAGAAAAGAGCGTACTCCCAAATCAAAGGCCGGCAACGCACTTGTGACTCCTCTGGTGTTGCGGGTGTCTATGGGCGGCGGTAATCGCTTACCATCAGGTGATCCGTCTGCTTGTTTGCCACCTCTGCCATAAAAAAAAAGCATAATATTTTTTACTCTTTTAATGGCGAGTTTGCCTCACTCAATTTATAGGTCGCATGATAGGCCACTGCAGCTATGTTGCGGGCCTATTCTATCGCCGATAGTCCCCAAAAACCTCTCTGTATATAGAATGGAGGTTCTTTATAATCGTTTCCGCTAGTAGGGTCATGAATGTGACGCCCTCTGCAGCCGGATATTAGAAAATCAAACCGGCCCAATGCGAGTCTATTCGAGTCAAGTCCAGGGTTCCCATAAAAAATATGATGATGATATTGAAAAGCTTATAAACTGCATAAATTTTAGGACCTTTTGTACGGTACTTGAACGGCTGTAAGGTACAATATACAGGGTGTAAGGGACAGATTTTCGAAAACTTTAACGGCTTGCTTAGTAGACGAAACTGAACAACTTTACACAAAAAAATTTTTCAGGAAACGAAAAAAATCGGCTTCTCCATACAAACTGAAAAAACTGTTTCTTGAAAAAACTTCTTGTAGAAAGTTGATCAGTTTCGTCTACTGAGCAAACCCTTAAAGTTTTCGGAAACCTGTCCCTTACACCTTGTATAAAATTTGTAACTGGTTCAGTTTTTAAGATACACTCAATAACTAAATATCGTAGATGGATAGATAAATAATATATAGACAAGAGAGATTGACATATTTATTCAACAAATATCAATCATATTGTCGGCCTTCCACTGTTATTTTTTTATAAATAAAACAAAAATATAGATATTCGAACTCTGCTTAATAAAAACCCCATATATGCAATGGTTAAAAATCGGCCCCTTCTTCACGAATTAAATCTCCGACTGAAAAATGATGCGATTGATTTTTTGTATTAGATATTCAGTTTTAGGTAAATATTTTACACAAAATATTGAAATTTCAGTTTTTGATTCAGAAAATTGCGACACTTAGCACAGACGGACGGGCAGCAGAGTGACAGCGATACGGCTCCGTTTTAGTCTAACAGTCAAAAAGAAAAATGTTTTTTTATTTATTTAAGTAGGTGCTCCGCACATTCTTTTAATTTCAATTTTTCTACCTTTTACTGCTACTAAAAAATTCCTACCACTCGGAACATGTACACCTAAAGCTTCCCCCAAACAGGCGCGATTTTTGTAGCGCGAATAACGCGCGAATAATTACTTTCAGTACATTTTGTACTGGGACGCTGTCGCTTTTACACACTGCCGCGATAAATCGGCGATTTCGCAGCTACAGCCCCCCCTGGCCCCGATGTGGCGGCTTCACCCCCCCTGTGTAGCGGCGATTTTCCTACGACGCCGCGCTTGCCCCCCGGGCCCCGCTGTTGCCGCTTCACCCCCTCTGTGTGGCTGCGAATATTCTGCGACGCCGCGCTTGCCCCCCGGGCCGCAGGCCCCGCTGTCGCCGCTTCACGTCGCGTCGCTGTCGCGGAATTCTGCGAATTTCCTGCGACGCGACAACGGGGGTGAGGCCCGGGGGGGCCAAGGTAGAGTAGCGCCGCGATTCGCGTTCCGCGTTCCGTTTTTGTAACTAGTACGTTATAGCTTTTGTTCAAATAACGATTATTGCGTGCAAGTATTTATTTCATTACCCGACTGCGCCAGAAGGAGAGTTATGTTTTTTACCCGACTGGGCCAAGAGGGTTATGGTTTTTACCCGACTGGGCCAAAAGAAGGATTAAGTATTTTATCCAACTGCGCCAGAAGGAAGGTTATGTTTTTACCCAACTGCGCCAGAAGGAGGGTTATGTATTTAACCCGACTGGGCCAGAGGGAGGGTTATGTTTTTTCCGACTGAGCCAGAACGAGGTTTATGTTTTTAATTTACCCGACTGCGCCAGAAAGAGGGTTATGCTTTTACCCGACTGCGCCAGAAAGTGGCTTATGTTTTTAACCCGACTGGGCCAGAAGGAGGCTTAAGTATTTTATCCGACTGCTCTAGACGGAGGGTTATGTTTTTACCCGACTGAGCCAGGAGGGTTATATTTTTTATCCAATTGCACCAGGAGGGTTATATTTTTACCCGACTGGGCCAGAAGGAGGGTTATGTTTTCTACCCGACTGGGCCAGAAGGAGGGTTAAGTATTTTATCCGACTGCGCCAGAAGGGGGGTTATGTTTTTTACCTGACTGCGCCAGAAGGAGGTTTATGTTTTACCCGACTGCGCCAGAAAGAGGGTTATGTTTTTACCCGACTCCACCAGAAGGTGGGTTATGTTTTTACCCGACTGGGCCAAAAGGAGTGTTAAGTATTTTATCCGACTGCGCCAGAAAGAGGGTAATGATTTTACCCAACTTCGCCAGAAGGAAGGTTATGTTTTTTTACCCGACTGAGCCAGAAGGAGGGTTATGTTTTTACCCAACAGCGCCAGGAGGGTTATGTTTTTATCCGACTGCGCCAGAAGGAGGGTAATGGTTTTTACCCGACTGGGCCAGAAGGAGGGTTAAGTATTTTATCCGACTGCGCCAGAAAATGGGTTATGCTTTTTACTCAACTGGACCAGAAGGAGGGTTATGTTTTTTAACCGACTGCGTCAGAAGGAGGGTTATATTTCTACCCGATTGGGCCAGAAGGAAGGTTATGTTTTTACCCGACTGCGCCAAAAGGTGGGTTATGCTTTTACCCGACAGGTCCAGAGGCAGGGTTTTGTTTTTAACCCGACTGGGCCCGAGAGAGGGTTATGTTTTTACCCGACTGCACCAGAAAGTAGGTTATGTTTTTCACCCGACTGGACCAGAAGGAGGGTTAGGTTTTTATCCGACTGCGCCAGAACGAGGGTTATGTTTTTACCCGACCACGACAGAAGGAGAGTTATGTTTTTACCCGACTGCGCCAGAAGGTGGGTTATGTTTTTACCCGACTGCGCCAGAAGGTGGGTTATGTTTTTACCCGACTGGTCCAGAAGGAGGGTTAAGTATTTTATCCGACTGCGCCAGAAAGTGGGTTATGTTTTTTACTCACCTGGATCAGAAGGAGGGTTATGTTTTTTAACCGACTGCGCCAGAAGGAGGGTTATGTTTTTACCCGACTACGACAGAAGGAGGGTTATATTTTACCCGGCTGTGCCAAAAGGTGGGTTATGTTTTTACCCGACTGCACCAGTTTACACACTTAATAGACAATTTACATTTTCATGTGCCAGTTTCCTAGCTAGTAAGATTGTTTATCTGATAGTAGCTTTTGCCCGCGTCTCCACCCGTTCTAGGCAGAACAGAATCGGTAGGTCTGGGGCCACCCAAAGACCCTTTTTTGAATGCAAGAAAGAAGTTTTTTTTTTCATTACTTAAAAGCATTTATTATTATTCTTGTTTATCCTTGTATATTTATTTTATCTTTGTTATAATATAACCTGTTCCAAGTTCAGGACGACAATTAAAACTTACAGAACCTTTTGAATCGTATATGCATTTATTATTCTACACTCTGTAATGCAATATTTAGAGATATTGATATTGAGGAAACAGAAACACATAAACGTCTCTTATTACCTTTGTGAGGAGTAAAAATAAATAGTTTCCAAGTCCATTATCGATACTGACTGTTAATCAGTTACGTTACGTTATTGGAATATCTGTTACCGACCCACCTCTACGTGTCGCAGAAATATCGCACAATTTTCGCGCGACACCTTGTCGCGTCGCCGAATATTGCAACACGTGTAGCGCGATATTCGCGCGACACATGTAGCGTCGCCGCTTGTCGCGCGAAATTCGCGCTAATTTCGCGCGACGTCTCGAAAAACTAAATCGTCACGAAAAACGCGCCTGTTTGGGGGAGGCTTAAAGCCTCCCCCAAACAGGCGCGTTTTTTGTGGCGCGAAATTCGCGCGAAACTCGCAGGTGAAGCTGCGACGTCGCGTCGCAAAAAGCCGCTACACGTCGCGGGAATATCGCGCGAATCTCGCGCTACAAGTGGCGATACTTCTGCGACACTGCGTCGCGAGACGTCGCGCGAAATTAGCGCGAATTTCGCGCGACAAGCGGCGACGCTACATGTGTCGCGCGAATATCGCGCTACACGTGTTGCAATATTCGGCGACGCGACAAGGTGTCGCGCGAAAATTGTGCGATATTTCTGCGACACGTAGAGGTGGGTCGGTAACAGATATTCCAATAACGTAACGTAACTGATTAACAGTCAGTATCGATAATGGACTTGGAAACTATTTATTTTTACTCCTCACAAAGGTAATAAGAGACGTTTATGTGTTTCTGTTTCCTCAATATCAATATCTCTAAATATTGCATTACAGAATGTAGTAATAAATGCATATACAATTCAAAAGGTTCTGTAAGTTTTAATTGTCGTCCTGAACTTGGAACAGGTTATATTATAACAAAGATAAAATAAATATACAAGGATAAACAAGAATAATAATAAATGCTTTTAAGTAATGAAAAAAAACTTCTTTCTTGCATTCAAAAAAAGGTCTTTGGGTGGCCCCAGACCTACCGATTCTGTTCTGCCTAGAACGGGTGGAGACGCGGGCAAAAGCTACTATCAGATAAACAATCTTACTAGCTAGGAAACTGGCACATGAAAATGTAAATTGTCTATTAAATGTATGTAAAATATATGTAAAATTTATGGTTATTAATGTATGTAAAATTAAATGTAAAATATTGTATGGAATTAATAAATAATAATGTGTACACTGGTGCAGTCGGGTAAAAACATAACCCACCTTTTGGCACAGCCGGGTAAAATATAACCCTCCTTCTGTCGTAGTCGGGTAAAAACATAACCCTCCTTCTGGCGCAGTCGGTTAAAAAACATAACCCTCCTTCTGATCCAGTTGAGTAAAAAACATAACCCACTTTCTGGCGCAGTCGGATAAAATACTTAACCCTCCTTCTGGACCAGTCGGGTAAAAACATAACCCACCTTCTGGCGCAGTCGGGTAAAAACATAACCCACCTTCTGGCGCAGTCGGGTAAAAACATAACTCTCCTTCTGTCGTGGTCGGGTAAAAACATAACCCTCGTTCTGGCGCAGTCGGATAAAAACCTAACCCTCCTTCTGGTCCAGTCGGGTGAAAAACATAACCTACTTTCTGGTGCAGTCGGGTAAAAACATAACCCTCTCTCGGGCCCAGTCGGGTTAAAAACAAAACCCTGCCTCTGGACCAGTCGGGTAAAAGCATAACCCACCTTTTGGCGCAGTCGGGTAAAAACATAACCTTCCTTCTGGCCCAATCGGGTAGAAATATAACCCTCCTTCTGACGCAGTCGGTTAAAAAACATAACCCTCCTTCTGGTCCAGTTGAGTAAAAAGCATAACCCATTTTCTGGCGCAGTCGGATAAAATACTTAACCCTCCTTCTGGCCCAGTCGGGTAAAAAACATTACCCTCCTTCTGGCGCAGTCGGATAAAAACATAACCCTCCTGGCGCAGTTGGGTAAAAACATAACCCTCCTTCTGGCTCAGTCGGGTAAAAAACATAACCTTCCTTCTGATGCAGTTGGGTAAAAACATTACCCTCCTTCTGGCGCAGTCAGATAAAATACTTAAGCCTCCTTCTGGCCCAGTCGGGTAAAAAACATAACCTTTGGGTAAAATCATTACCCTCTTTCTGGCGCAGTCGGATAAAATACTTAACACTCCTTTTGGCCCAGTCGGGTAAAAACATAACCCACCTTCTGGTGGAGTCGGGTAAAAACATAACCCTCTTTCTGGCGCAGTCGGGTAAAACATAAACCTCCTTCTGGCGCAGTCAGGTAAAAAACATAACCCCCCTTCTGGCGCAGTCGGATAAAATACTTAACCCTCCTTCTGGCCCAGTCGGGTAGAAAACATAACCCTCCTTCTGGCCCAGTCGGGTAAAAATATAACCCTCCTGGTGCAATTGGATAAAAAATATAACCCTCCTGGCTCAGTCGGGTAAAAACATAACCCTCCGTCTGGAGCAGTCGGATAAAATACTTAAGCCTCCTTCTGGCCCAGTCGGGTTAAAAACATAAGCCACTTTCTGGCGCAGTCGGGTAAAAGCATAACCCTCTTTCTGGCGCAGTCGGGTAAATTAAAAACATAAACCTCGTTCTGGCTCAGTCGGAAAAAACATAACCCTCCCTCTGGCCCAGTCGGGTTAAATACATAACCCTCCTTCTGGCGCAGTTGGGTAAAAACATAACCTTCCTTCTGGCGCAGTTGGATAAAATACTTAATCCTTCTTTTGGCCCAGTCGGGTAAAAACCATAACCCTCTTGGCCCAGTCGGGTAAAAAACATAACTCTCCTTCTGGCGCAGTCGGGTAATGAAATAAATACTTGCACGCAATAATCGTTATTTGAACACTTTCTGGCGCAGTCGGGTAAAAGCATAACCCTATTTCTGGCGCAGTCGGGTAAATTAAAAACATAAACCTCGTTCTGGCTCAGTCGGAAAAAACATAACCCTCCCTCTGGCCCAGTCGGGTTAAATACATAACCCTCCTTCTGGCGCAGTTGGGTAAAAACATAACCTTCCTTCTGGCGCAGTTGGATAAAATACTTAATCCTTCTTTTGGCCCAGTCGGGTAAAAACCATAACCCTCTTGACCCAGTCGGGTAAAAAACATAACTCTCCTTCTGGCGCAGTCGGGTAATGAAATAAATACTTGCACGCAATAATCGTTATTTGAACAAAAGCTATTACGTACTAGTTACAAAAACGGAACGCGGAACGCGAATCGCGGCGCTCTACTCTACCTTGGCCCCCCCGGGCCTCACCCCCGTTGTCGCGTCGCAGGAAATTCGCAGAATTCCGCGACAGCGACGCGACGTGAAGCGGCGACAGCGGGGCCTGGGGCCCGGGGGGCAAGCGCGGCGTCGCAGAATATTCGCAGCCACACAGAGGGGGTGAAGCGGCAACAGCGGGGCCAGGGGGGCAAGCGCGGCGTCGCAGGAAAATCGCCGCTACACAGGGGGGGTGAAGCCGCCACATCGGGGCCAGGGGGGGCTGTAGCTGCGAAATCGCGGATTTATCGCGGCAGTGTGTAAAAGCGACAGCGTCCCAGTACAAAATGTACTGAAAGTAATTATTCGCGCGTTATTCGCGCTACAAAAATCGCGCCTGTTTGGGGGAAGCTTAACGTTTCGGGAAGTGTCAGCGGAGCGTGAAGAAACTGTTACCCCTACATATTAAAAAAAAAACTGAATTTCCAAAACAATTCATGTTTTTACTGGAACTAGAAAGAGCTGGAGGATCTATATATATCCACTGTCCATAAATCTTTATCATTTAGATAGTTTAGTGTTTTATAACACTTTTGGAACACAGTCATTTCTTCACATGAGTTTTTAACTTATTTTCTGGTGAGCTTGTTACATTGTAAGGAATTTTATTATAAAATTCAATAAAATGCCCCATTAATAACTCATTGATTTTGGTAACGGAACCCTAAAAAGCCTATCGATGATGCGTGGAATGAAACTGTGACACCCATAGAGTGCGCTAAACTGAATAAACAGCGTGACAGCGAGACTTTATATTTGCGCCTCTACTATACTGTGACTAGTGTTCATGCATGTAAGTAGTTCTGACTTGGTTGGAAGAAATTAAAAAGTCTCCTGACCTGATGCGTACTTAGGTTCTTTGTAGTGATATTAAAAGCTGTGATACTCGTGAGACCGGACAACGTAGGTATATCTTCAGTTAGGGCATAATCGAAAACTTGTAAAAGTGACAGAAAGGGCAATTTAGTTTACTTCCATTTGAATAAGTGCTATAATTTATAAATCACTTACAGAAATCTTTTAATTTCAATATTTTGATTGCTTTTCAAATAACCTTAAAGTAAGTTCTGTTTAAACCAGAAAGTATTTATTGAGCTCTCGCTAACTCCTGAAGAAACAAAGAGATGTCTGTGATTGATCGTAATACTGGCCTCATAAAAACAAGGCCGCAAAGTATACGTAACCTCCGTATACATTGCGGTTTTCATTCTTAACAAGTCAGAATACCGCCCATAATGGAGCGGTAGCAGCAGCGGGAATAACTTGGCCATCGCCACTCTTTGTCTCCAACGTCGAGCCACTGACAAGATACTACCGTAATACACGTGGAGTGGATTTTGAGTCAAGGTTAATAATATTGTTAAAGTACATGGATGAATAGGGTTAGAATACATCTGAATAATCGACAAGTATTAAGAAGAGAAACCCCACTTTTGAGATTGAAAGTTTCTGAATTCACCCTGTATAATAAGATTTACATAATTAGTATACAGTAGTAGGTATAAACGTACGTTTATTTGTTGTTTTCAACATAATAATTAGTGGGTGAAACTTTTCTTTAAAATGTCATCAAGAGGTACGCAGTTGAACAAACGATGAAAGGTTAAACGAGTTCGAAGTGGTAGGAACTTCCTATTAGGGAGATTAATAACCTTACCTCGGCTGTATTAAAATTTGGGGATTAAGACGAATCTAATGACACCTGTAAAGCTAAAATCCATCAAGCCGTTTAGGCTACAGAGCGTGCGAAAAATATACATATACACTCGAAAACATATCCCTCCTTCTGGCGCAGTCGGGTAAAAAAATGACCTTAGAAAGAGTAAAATGTGTACCTACTTCGAAAAATAAACATCTTTTTAAAGTAACTTGATTTTGATTTGACTCCCCCAGGATTTCTACGAGCACCAGTTTTGCGCTGCCCGCAACCAGCGGCTTCCCGCAACTGCACATGTTCTGTAAAATATTCAAGTTCCTTTATTATACGTGTGTTTTTGGGGTTACGTACTTAAAGAGCAAAACAAAGCCGTATTGCTGTCACTTTGATGTCGTTCCGTCTGTCCGTTTCGTCTGTATGTGTGTGTTGTATCGCCGTTGTAGACGGTTTGGAAGTGAAATGAATTTATTATAAAGGAACACTCATTCTCCGTACAGGAAAAACGCTTTTTGGCCCTGGCTTTATGTCATTCATTTGATCTCACCGAGTACTGTTATATTTGATTCGTTTTCTTTCCTCAATAATATATAAATCAAATTATTTAATTTTAGATCATTTTTGTTACAAGCGCGCTAAGGTTGTGGCCGGGGGTTCCGTACCTCCAAAAAATGCTTATATGTATACTTGTGTTGTGTGTATTTACCAAAAAAAAAAAATGATTTGTTCCTTTCAGTTCAGGGGGTGGACCGATGAGGTGGTAAAGGTTGCAGCAAGCCGCTGGATGCGGGCAGCGCAAGACCGGTCGGTGTGTGGTCCTTGGGGGAGGCAGTAGACGTCCTTCAGCTGATGATGACTTTCAGTTCAGGATCACTAGTGTTAGTACGTGAATCTGACTCACACTTAGCCAAATTTTTCTAAAAGTTGTTTAAACTGATACTGTCTTTTCAAGTGGCACTGCCTGGCACTAAGCAGAGTACGTAATGTACTTTGTCATGTGTTAAATAAATGTTTATCTATCTATGTACTCGTTGTGTCCGTTCTAACTCCTTCATGTACACAGTATTCCACTTAATAAGCTTCTTACCGACACGTTTTTACTCACCGAAGCCTGCTCCCCCCCCCCACCCCCCTCACTGCTGAAGGTGCTCGCGTCCTCAGTGAGCGGTCGCTTCCGGCGCCAACACCTTCCATTCAAAGAGGATCTATCCTATTAGCTCCACTCAATACGCTCGATCGCTCCCTCTGTTAACCGTTTTTTACCTTTCAGTGCGGGGAGCCGTATTCCATTAGCATGCGCAGTCGCTGCCGGTTGATTTGCTGGCGTCACCCCTAGCGGCCGGTGTCTTTGTCAGCATCGATACATACACACGTTTGCATATATATTTATCAGTACAACACAATACATAGACAAGACAACGACAAAATTTATTTTAGACACTACTATAAAAGTGTAAAATAGTTACATGTTTTTTTTTAAACCTAAGCACAAAGAAACAAAAAATTAGGATAAATAAAGAAGGAGTGCTGTGGTGCCAAAAATAGACAATAGAAATGTGTTGGAGGGAGTTTCTTTAGGGCCCGACGTTTCATCTCTCTCCGCAACCACTTCCCGAAACGTTGGGTATACGAGTTCCCAGTGGTAGGAACTTCGTATTAGGTAGAAAAAATATGACGTTCGAAAAGTGTACAGAGATACCTACTTCGAATAAATATTATTTCATTTCATTTCAGACCCCTACTCAGCATATGATGTGACTGGTGCCACAGCGGCAGCGCTCATTTTCAGCGGTGTCCAGTCGTTTGCGCGTATGACCCGGTCAGCAACTGAACAACGGGGGCTCATTAAAAAAGTAAAAGTGAACAAAATAAATTAAAGAGTATAATTTAAAAAAAATGATTTATTGCAATAAATAAAATAAATTAATGTAACCAACCTGCCAAAAAAAGATGTCTGGTTGGTTGTATGTGTATTTTGCGAGTGTATGTATGTGAACAATACAATACAATATGCAATGCAATATCAATGCGTGCGATTAAAGCCCATAAGAGTTTCTTTTGCACCTGAAAGCTAAGCGATGGGGAGGGGCAACTTTATAATATTTGTAAGTGCGCGTTTAGCCCTCTGTATCTATCTATATATCTGTCTTTGAGTTACAGCTTTCCTCATGTAGTTTGCATTAGCCCCCGCCCCCAAGCGGGCAAACGGATCCCCGACCTCAGTACGGTGGCGATTTAAAAAGCTTCGGTTTTACACTCTCTTTTGCAACGATGAGTTAGAGTTCACAAATATAGATGTATTCGAGTGTCTTCATTGCGAATGAAAACCTTTTTTAAAATTCTGATGCAGACGGTTTTTATTGAGAGCTTTAGAATAATATTCATGCAGAGAGCGTAATCAAAGTTTTGCAGTAAAAGCTAGGACACAGAATAATTTTATGGAGATCGGCGGCGGCGGAGGTGATAAAACTCCCGGGATCAGACCAGAGAGAGTGCTTGTGACGACACTCAACTTCGACAGCCTTCATCGAAATGCAACCTGAAAAGTAAGCTTATTGAAAATATAGTTTTATCACAGAGAAAAAGAATTGTGAATGTGATTCAAATATATTTAGTGCTTAATGAGTGCAATAATTAGTTCACTGCGAAGGAGGATACAGTCTTGCTTTTTGGCTATTATACATCGTAATTCCTGTTAGAAAACTATTTTTGAATAAGCTATTAGTAAGGAGGAAAAGTTAAGGTTTTAAAATTGTTTAATTAAACAAATCATAACTTTTATATATATATATAAGGTGTTAAGAAATTAGTGATCACTACTTAAACTGGGGCTTCTGCTAGTGAAACTGAACAACTTTTAGACTTGGGAAAAGTCAACGCGAAAAAAAAATTTGTACTTTTCTAACCAGTCGGTCACCTGATCGGCCCATTTAGTATGGGAAGTCCAATTTTTTTTTTGCGAATTCATTATGGGTTTCTTTGGGAAAGTTGTTCAGTTTCATGAGTAGAAGCCCCAGTTCAAGTAACGATCCCTAATTTGTTAACACCTTGTATTATAAATAACTTTTCGTTTATCACCAGCACTTCAGCAGTGGTGACAATTTGAGTGGCTGACGAGTCCCGAGTCAAATCAGATGAGTTGGTAGTAAAATGTTATCACGTAGCAGCGAGATCTGGTGTCCTTTTAAAAAATCCGCGTATTCTCCCACCATTTAACACTTGCGATAGGCTCAGTTGCTAGGGCTTTCAATCGGAGTTTTGGAATCTCGTAACTCTAGAGTTCGGACATGTTCGAAATTATACGTGTTTAAAAAAATTGAGTAAGTTAAATGAGTCAATAATTGCTAAAAAAACTTAACATACAAAAAACTGTACAAATGAGATTTATGAGTCTACAGTCATTTTTGTGTTTTAGTTATTCTAGTAACATCAAAACCGGAGCCAACTCCGTATTGGAATTGAATGCTTAAGTTGCTTTACGAGGCGCCTCTCTCTCGGTGCGGCGCGCGGCCGACCACATAGTCGCGCAAACAAACAACGATCTTGTCGGATTACAAACCGGAAAACTTTATTTGAAGGGGTAAAACTCTCTAGCGAAGTAGTCTAGAATTGAATCACGAGTGATTGAACGAATTTTACAATAAAAAAAAAACAATTTAGGCCGAGACTATCTAGGTTTGTTATCGACACGAAAAGAAGAAGAAAAAACAATGATAAAATACAACAAGATGAGAATAAAATCGCGTCCATAATTTTATAAATGTAGGTAGTTTCTAGCTATGACACTGAACAACTTTCTCTAAGAAACCAAATGAAACAGAGCAAAAAATAATTGAATTTTCTATACAAAGTTGCTTGCTCAAGTACCTACTCAGCTTATCGATTTGTATGAACAGTAATTTTTTTTAGAGAAAGTTCTTCAGTTTCGTAAGAAAAAACACAGTTAATTTCAATTTTAGCCTGTACATTGAACGCTCCCAACTTCCCCACCCGAGAGCTCACTGCATAAACATTAGCTGTATCTATCAGGTCACTTATTGATTTGCGAGCTTTCACAGCGGGTGATAAAGAACGAGGGTCAAGAGTACTCAAAAGGAACCGCCATATTATGTTTCTGAAGACTTTGCTGTTTTGCTGACACTTTCATTATCATCTAATAGTCTTTTTATGAACCTATATCATAACATATCATTTTTTATGCTTTATCACTTTATATGCTTTCTACAAGTAGTTTTTCTCTTGACTTTGGTGAAGAATTGCTATTAATCATGCGCTACACAATGTATGCCTTTTTGCATTAAAAAAACACACACACACAGTTCACACAGCCTAAATTATTTTCTCATATCGAGGCTTAATTTACTAAACCGACTTAAACAAATGAGGTAGCTGCAAATTCATTTTGTTCCTTCAGCGTATGCTAGATTACACAATAATAGCCTAGAAATTTTGAAACATATTTTTTGCTTGTTTACAAGGTGTATTACCGGAATTCCTAAATGAAACAAATATTAAATTTCGCGTTTTCTGCTTATGTGACAAAGAATATCACTGCAAAATAAAATAAATATGTTCAACTATTTTATGGTTTCCGAAGCTTTTTGTGATTTACAGCTTCATGTGTCATTATTTATCAGATCTGTTGGATGTGGGGGCTGTTTTCTCTCATATTTTTCTTTTGGTCGTGCATCGTAGCTCTACAGAATACGCGAAAATCTCACAGTGCGGCTAACAGTGACCGCGTGGCTATCTAGTCGTTTTTAGGGTTCCTCAAAAGAAAAAAACCGGCCAAGTGCGAGTTG
The DNA here is from genome assembly GCA_958295455.1 of Coleophora deauratella. Classification (NCBI taxonomy): domain Eukaryota; kingdom Metazoa; phylum Arthropoda; class Insecta; order Lepidoptera; family Coleophoridae; genus Coleophora; species Coleophora deauratella. Next base: position 453,819 of record OY282409.1, on the reverse strand, counting down.
GGCTCGCGCACCGAGGGTTCCGTATAAATTCATAATCACACATGTCTTGAACTCTATATTTTTTATATTTGAGTTGATTGAATGAAAGGTAATTTGCGGTTTACGATTTATGACGTATCAAAAAATACTACTTACTAGATCTCGTTCAAACTAATTTTCGGTGGAAGTTTGCATGGTAATGTACATCATATACATATTTTTTCTAGTTTTATCATTCTCTTATTTTAGAAGTTACAGGGGGGAGGGACACACATTTTACCACTTTGGAAGTGTCTCTCACGCAAACTATTCGGTTGAGAAAAAAATGATATTAGAAACCTCAATATCATTTTTGAAGAACTATCCATAGATACACCACACGTATAGGTTTGATGAAAAAAAAATTTTTGAGTTTCAGTTCTAAGTATGGGGAACCCCCAAAATTTATTGTTTTTTTTTCTAGTTTTGTGTGAAAATCTTAATGCGGTTCACAGAATACATCTACTTACCAAGTTTCCACTGTATAGTTCTTATAGTTTCGGAAAAAAGTGGCTGTGACATACGGACGGACAGACAGACAGACAGACAGACATGACGAATCTATAAGGGTTCCGTTTTTTGCCATTTGGCTACGGAACCCTAAAAAAGGAACCCTTATAGGATCACTGCGATCTATAGGATCTGTCTGTCTGTCTGTCTGTCCGTCCGCCCAACCGTCCGTCCGTCCGTACGTCCGCCTGTCTGTCTGTCTGTCTTTCAAGACCCTTTTTCTCAAGAACGCGTTATCAAGTTAAAATTTATCAACGCGTATCAAGTTGAAATTTATTCAAATACTTAGGCCTGCTATCCCATGAAACTGTGAAAAAATCTAACTTCTATGCCAACGCAATCAAGAGATACGGCCGTTTATGCCGCATATTTGGACACTCGCACAAAATTTTTTCACAGCTTCAAGGGATTGCAGGCCTGAGTATTTGATATAGAGTTCAAGACATATGTGAATAAGAATTTATACGGAACCTTCGGTGCGCGAGTCCGACTCGCACTTGGCCGGTTTTTTTAATGCACAATTGCTAAACCTTCCAATTACTAAACGTGATGGTGATGCCGAAGTTGGACAGGGGCTTACCAAGATTCCCCAACGCAATGGGAAATTGCTCTTATCTGCATGCCAGCCGAAACAATTCAATGCCATTAACATTAGTGTATGGCGGCAAGACTTAGATAGGATGGTGGTAACTAGCCAGGCGGAATCCAAAAATGTCCTACAACAAACCAAACTAAATCCTATAAAGTTGGACCTCGGCGAGAATCGAACCCGCGATCTACTGAAGCGAGCGGACTAGCTACTGGACCACTAAGGCGGCTATGATTTCTGAAAAATACATGGAACTTTCTAAATGGCACCCTTTATATTACATTAAAAGACGTACGCACTCACGAGTACATTAGTCGTCCTCTCCGACTGTACCGGCCCGGCCCGGCCGGCCGCTCGCGGGCACGGAGCGCGCATAAAATGGCATAAGTTATGGCAAACGGTCGCCCGCCGCGTCCTGGGACACCTTCCCTCTCCGGTTAATTAACCGGGGGAAATATGACGCGCTAAACACTTAATAATGTCTAATATCACGAAAATGAAAAATATCTAGTACGTTTTTTTGCACAGTATCGTTTATTTAGCTTTATCAGCTTGCAACACAGATAATTTGTTAATTGGAAATAGGAAGTGATTCGTAAGTTCCATTTCAGTACCGTTAAAGTTTATCTCTCCAAATGGAACGTTCATTGTTCCAACATAAATAAATGATACTAATATCACCGCCGCAATTCCATGGTTATTAACTGCCCATAGATAGAGAGAATATCGAATTTAGTGTGCCCATAAACGGGAGTTCATTAAGTATTTTATCTCAGCTTCGCAGATTTTGTGGTCGCCCTAGTTTCGGCCCAGCGCTTTTGATATTTATAGCACCACTTCCTGTGACCCCCGCGCTGCTCAACCGCCGGGCAGACTCCGAGCTCCTCCGGGGGTCAACTTTACCTGGTCCTAACTGAATACATCTGTAAAAAGGCAGCACTTCGTGAAAAATTGAAGCAACCGACCGTCCCTAGATTAGTATGAATTCATTTCGAATTATGAGGCCATATGTTAGGGGTTTTCGTTTACGAGGGGCGGTGTGTCATTGTCACGCAGTCACGCGTCGGAGCCACGGAGCCAGTAAATTAAAACATAAAAAAATTGCTTCCCTGAACGCAGGTTGGTATTGGTAGGTATTTTATTGTATTAACTGTATTGGTATAGAGTTGGTGTTTAGGCTGCATTCACATCGGAACTTGATACTTAAATTGTATAAGCTTATCAAATAAATTATCCTACATAGGTACGGGCTGAATCAGTGTGAAGTGGTCTCCCATCTTTTAGAGATATTGGCAGTTTTTTTTTACACTTAATTCTCACCTGTAAGTGATGATGAGCCGAAGATGGAACCGGGTTTATCAAGATTCCAGTTCAAGATTCAAGTTTGGTTCCATTTTCGTACTCGAGCAGCGAGCGCTATAAGTCTAAAGCTAAAGAAATGAGTAGGTAGCATTATTCTAGGCTTTATCGAAGAACTGGAAATGGGAAAACGCTGTATAAAGCAGCACTTTGTGTAAGCCTGGCTCGACGCAGGCAATTGTGCCATTGGAGGGGTTTATGGTACCTCCCGACAGCGGGAAAAGTGCGGATGTAATATGAAGTAAAAAAAGATTGGAAAAAAAATCGGAGTGTCAACAGCAGAGCGCAAAATCTCAATAAATGTCTCGCAAATTGTGTTAGGGGAATTGAAAGAGAAAAGACGGGACCAAAATTTAAAGAAACTTATTTCATTCAGTTGTAGAGGCCCGACACCTTTCTAATGTAGCCCCTTTGTTACGCAGTCACTTCGCAGACGCTGATTTCAAATCCAATTAAATGAAATCATTTTTTCTTCCTAAGAATTTCGAGTAAGCACTACTTAGTTGGTGAATTTACAGAAACCGAACTCGCAAGGTGTCGGCATGTCGCCGGCAATTAGTGTTTCGAGCCGCGTCAGGGAAAACAAGCAGACTAAACCTAGTTACGTTTGACTAGAGCCCAAAATTTATATTATTTTATTATGAATGAATCGGTGACTCAGTGGTTAGTGATCCTGACTACTGATCCGAGAGTCGTGGGTTCGATCTTCACCCAAGGCAAACATTTCTGTGATGAGCTGATTTTTTGCTCTGTGTCTTGGTGTATTGTATCTATATATGTATGTATTTAAACATATATGTGTATGTATATCAGTCTCTGGTACCATAGTACAAGGAATTCTAGTTTGGGGCCAGATGACCGTGTGTAATTTGCGATAGCTGCTATATTGTTTTATCTTTGATCAGGTCATTTTACGAAATTGATTGTGATCTTCTAAACTCCCTAACGAAGGTGGTTTCATCGCCGGCTAAGGTCTGATCCTCACTGGCGCGTATTGCCCATACCCATATCACGTCGGCCCACTCAGCCTGTAGATGCTATCGGCACCGCCCGCGCCGATGTGAGCCGCCATGAATACAAACTACCAATTTCCGTTATTATTTACTGTTACATATTAGGTAGGTATCCAAAGTTGAGGTAACGTGATTCGTCAGGAATTAATTCAACTACTATAAAGGGTGAAATTGAAATTGTGGACTAAATTTTCACTATGGTTTCCAGTTATGAAACTGAGCAACTTTCTCTAAGGACCCAATACAATCGAAACAAAAATTTTGAATTTTCCATACAAAGGCTACTCAGTTCACTGATTTGTAAGAAGACCGTAAACTTCCTATTACTCACTAACCATACTCGTATTTTGCTTAAATGTATCGTCAATATTACACATACACAATAAAGGTCTATTGTATATTTTTGTGCCTATCTTTAAGATATTATTTAGTGTTTTATTACAAAACTATAATTAGTGGTTAGCGACCCTGACCTCTGATCCGAGAGTCGTGGGTTCGGTCCCCACACAGGGCAAACTTTTCTGTGATGAGCAGAATTGTTTGCTCTGAGTCTGGGTGTATTATATCTATATATGTATGTATTTAAAAGTATATGTGTGTATATCAGTCTCTGGTTCCCAAGATACAAGGAATCCTAGTTTGGGGCCAGATGACCGTGTGTGATTTGTCCCAGATATTATTATTATTATTATAACAGATGACACTTAACCCTAATTAACATTAAGCTAATCTAAGCAACATCGCTCCAGCCCACTGTCATCACCTCCTGCGACGGGCCCCGGCCCGTTAGGAACCTGTAGTTAAGAGATAAAGGGCCACAGAGCCTCCAGCTCGTCGTTTTACTCTAGCTTAGAGACATATTGCTTTGTAAAATTTTACCTTCTTGTTCGTTATATATTGAATGTAAAATAATGACACAGTGCGACATGAAAGAGTAAAAATTATGTATTCGAGAACTAAATTGTTTCAACAAAACGTGTCCTTTAATGTATCGATGACAGTAGTTTTAAAGTATCAAGATTTATTTGTCCATACAAGTAGCGTTGCTATGTGAACTACAGTGGCGCAAACAGTTATTTTCTACTCTTTTATGTCGCAATGTACGTAAGTTACGCTATGATTCGATCAGGTTGTACTTTTATTATATAGGCCGTGACAAAAAAGGTGTTGTACCCATAACTGGGGCTGATCAATTTACTTATGTTAGAAACCGCAAAAATTATTTAGACTTTTTATACAGAATTGGCCAATCAACTTATCAATTCTTATGGAAGTTCAAATTTTATTTGCCATATGAGCAAAGTCGTGCGAAAGCTGTTCAGTATGAAGTGTAGGAAGCGCCATCTTAATCCCATTGATAGTTCCTACATCGAACTATTTTGTTACCCCCTGTATATGGTGCTCTTAGAATAATATCGCTCCCAACTAGAGTTTCTACACAGGAATCTGAAAAACACACAGTTCACAAAAATTCATAAACCTTACATATTCTGTAGCTTGGAGTCGTCACAGTGAACTTACGACTTATGCTAAATTCGCAAAAAGTGTTGAACTTATAAAAATCAGTTTATTTATTTGTATTAGGAGTCCATTTTTTTCGACTTTAGTATAGTCGTAGAGCAAAAGTTGTTTAGTTTAGTCATCTCAATAGATGGGATATGCACCTATTTCGTGACTGTGTATTTATCTGTGATATACTCGTAACATACGGGACAGATTTAGAAAAGAACAGTTTTTCCATAGAAATAAATTGCTACTGTTTCCTCACATTCGGGATAAGGCTGCGACAAGCCCGCAGATGCCGCCACCCCCTGAGGTTTATAGCTATAAATCGTAGTTTTTGCGAGATCTTTATCCTTTGTCTAGTCTAGTGCTATCTTTGTTTTGACTTCTTTCTTATAACAATGATATAAATGTTCTTAGATTTTCGTTTTTGCGACCCACATCAGATTGCTGATCTTTGGATAAAAATGTAATTCTTTTGGAGAAGGATGTATTTACAAGGGATGTTATATGTATCTGTACTAAGGTCACTAGGGTTTTTTACTCGTAATTTGTGAAGAGTTTGACTCCAATCTCACCTGATGGTAAGTAACAATGGAGTCGATGATAGAACACGCAGTCCTAAAATAATCTATTCACTCTCGCCTAGAAGATCCCTAGGTTACAAGACTTGGGACACCACCGCCGGCAAGGAATTCCATTACCTTGCAGTACGCATAATGAAAAATGAGGCAAAACACTTCGTGCGTAAAGTTGCAATGTCTACTAAAAAGGGGTAGAAGCTTCGCCTACGCCTGGTTGACCAAAAGGTTCACCTAGCACCTTATAAAGAGTAAGTTAATTAAAGTGATCACAGTTCATATGAGAAGAAAAAGAAAGTATTTTGCTCAAATTGTTTGAATTCCTAGTGGAAAGATCTTGAGTTTTATGAATATAAGTCGCACTTAACGTAATTGAAATGAATTAAATATGAAATTCATTTGATTCCTTGGTGAATACTGAGCGTCATGAGTAGCTTACTGTTTGCAATTTGTCAGAGAATAAAATTCATCTTGTATAGGTATATATTTTTGTTAACTAGCTGTAGACAGTGTATTATAATTAACTCAAGAGACTCACTGGTTAGCGTTTATGAATACTGATGATTCTGGGTTCGATTAACACCTAGACCAAACATTTTTGTTATAAGCATATTATTTTGTACTGTAACGTATATATGTATGTATATCTGTCTATAATTCCCATAATACAGATAATTCTACTTTAGGGTGTCCGTGAGTGATTTATCCCGGATCTTTTTATTATGTTGTCCATGTCTCTTAGCTCTCGGGTAATTAATTATTGATTTTATTAATTTGTTTTTCCGCAGGCCGGCTACGGTGTGCGGTAACGGGAGCCCTTTGACGAGCAATGAGGCGATTCTGGGCGCCTGAGGACCGCAACTGTGATAGCGTGTTACAGTCTCCCACCATTTAATAGGGAACTTGAGATCTATGTTGTTGTATTTGAAGATATTTGTGGGCTAATTTGGTACCATAAACCAATCGGGCTCGTTTGGAACGCTGAGCTAGTTGAGTATGACTGTGCGTCCCAATAAGCCCCAACTACCTACTAAGTAGTTTCGGAGATAAGGAGTGGGAATGGTAAATAATTTCTTTATAAATCAAACTATGACAAAAAAACCCTTTTATTGATATGTCACACGGTAGAGTTTGCATAACTTTTGTTTTGCCCCTAAAAGTACTCTCAGACACAAAATTAATATTTAGGTAACTCGTTCGTACTTGGGTCTCAGACATCTATATGCGTACTAAGTTTCAACTTAATCGGTCCAGTAGATTCGGAGCAAATTGGCTGTGACAGATGGACTGAGAAACAGATAAACAGATAGAAACACGACTTCACACGAGTGATTTTGTAAGGGTTCCTTTTTTCTTTTTGAGGTACGGAATCCTAAAAATACAGGAAAAATCCACTATCTGTCTGTAATCAACACCTAATAGAATAAACTTCGGTCATTGGATCGTTACGAGTACATGTAATATAGACTACATTGGGTATCTCCCGTAGGCTCAATAATTGCCAACGACCGCTCGCCGCCTCGGTCGAACGGGGGAGATCCGATTTGTCGGCAAAATATCAAACGCGTCGCGCGACGTGACCAGATCCCATGCAGCGGGATTACCGACCGCCCCCGACACCTGCCCCCGTGACCACTCGGACCCCGATGAGGGTGCTGCGTTTTGAGGGTCCTCGTAGTTAGAACATTGTCGCATTTACAATACTTATAAACCAACCTTATTTGTGTCCTTATGAAATACCTAAAAAAAAAACAAGGCTTCTAAAATACCTGAAAAAAAATTAACAGTGGCTTCTACACATGAAATTGAACAACTCTCCCTAAGGAACAAATACTTAATTCGCAAAATAATTTTGGACTCCTCATACTAATAATGATCAATCGATCTGCCAATTTTGTATGGGACGTCCAATTTTTTTTTTTGCGAAAAAAAAATTCCGTTGGGAAAATTGTTCAGTTTCAAGTTACAGTTAATTTTTTTTTCAGGTATTTTAGAGGGACCCTATAGAACCTATCACTTTGAGTCGATATGCCGGTGAAATAAGTCCGTAACTGATGATAAATTATTCACGGCGCTTATCTCTTGTGTGAATATTAAACATCTTCAAATGGCAGTTTTTACTCCTTCCTTTCTTTCTTTTGAATAAGTGTATTTTTTGACGATTTGCCTCTTTGTAAAAATAATATGAGAGATGATGCCAACAAGGGCTTACCAATAGAGGGTAAAAAAAAATGGGAAATATTTTGTATGTCGATATTTCAATTATATACTTAGAAACAGTTGATTTAGGAACAATTTTACCAAACATGTTAATTTAAAATATTATGTAAAGCATCTACTTAAATAAAAAAATATTTTGATTTTAATCTATAGATTTTAAATAAATAGTTGTGTATAAAGAGTATTTATTTATCTGTGCAATAAATATTATTATTTTTATTATTTATCTTGCAGTTTGTTTATGAAATAATTAATAAATAAAAACACTTATGTTTATGAGTGACGCAATTTAATATATATATTTGCAAAACCACCGTAGTAGAATTATACTGAATCGCAGCACTAGGTAGCTTTATAAGTCCTTTTTCACAATAGAGCAACGCGAAATGCGAATCGCAAGTAGTGCGCCGATAAACCGGCGAGCGGGAGTGTTCCAATCTGCCAGCGAGCGCGCCTCTCGCTCCCGACGCCGCGTCATCAGCGCCACAAAGCGAATTGGTGCAAAAAGTTTTCCGCTGCTCACTCAGATATCGTTCGTTCGGAATCATTAGTTTTCAAACCTCTACAAGTTAGACCTCTTCTCTGTAAGTTAAGTTCTCTAAAAGTTTTATTAACTTTTTTTTTTATTATTGTAAAGGATGGCAAAAAGGCCCACCTGATGGAAAGTGGTTACCGCCGTCTATCGGCATTTGAAATATTGTACCAGGGGCGCCATCAATACTTTGTCGAACCTTCAAAGACCTTTTAAATCCCTTCTTGAAGAGTCCCACACTTAGGCTTAGGGAAAACCTCGGGTGGAAGCTCATTCCACAGCTTGAGGATTCTAGTTAAGAAACACCTCTGAAACCTTACAGTTCAAAACTGATTCATTTTCAAGAAATACATTTTCATTGCTTAACACTATGTGAAAGAAATAAGAATAAAAATAGGATTAAAAGGAGAACCTAGGCACAGAATAATCCAGAGAGACCGCTCAATATGCTCACCAAAATCCTAAGCATATACATGCTTATAGACGTATACGGCCGTTCTAGGCAAGGTCACGATCGCACAGTATCGTGACCTTGCCTAAAACGACCTATATGTCTATAAGCATGTATATGATTAGGATTTATTTTAGTGATTTGTATTGAGCGGTCTTCTGGATTACTCTGTGACCTAGGGAACAATTATTATGATCGTCAAAACAAAAAAAATATCGGTCTGATGGTCGCGTCCGTCTGCTTATTTGCCACCTCTGCCATAAAAAAGTCGATTTTTATCTGGAGTAACTATTCAAAAATTAGTAGCAGGGAGCTGGTGAACTAAAAACAAATTTTGTGTGCCCTATATTTTTATTTTTAATTATTTTTTCTAAACCAAAACCAACTTTTTCCTCAACCCAACGGCAAATTATGAAGTGGAACCTCTGCAGTAACTGTGAAGTAATAAAGCCTTTTTATGTGAATATGGCCCATACAGTCAGCTCGCATGCTCAGTGTTCACATCACCAGTGCACTTCGCTCGCGGCACGACACCTCGGCACCAGGTGGAACACAACAAAAAATAAAAAGTCCTATACTGCTACTGTACTGCACAATCCGGGAAAGTGAGTATTGTGGTGCGGGTGTTACATAGTGCTCTCTAGATTCAATTTACAGGGAAAACTTTTACGATGAGAAATCCGACGCGACAATCGTGACATCTTTATAGTTCCTTTGAATTAATATCTGGGACAAATCACACACGGTCATCTAGCCCCAAACTAGGATTACCTGTATCTTGGAAACCAGAGACTGATATACATGCACATATAATAATAATAATAATATCTGGGACAAATCACACACGGTCATCTGGCCCCAAACTAGAATTCCCTGTATCTTGGGTACCAGAGACTGATATACATACACATATACTTTTTAAATACATACATATATAGATATAATACACCCAGACTCAGAGCAAACAATTCTGCTCATCACAGAAAAGTTCGCCCTGTGTGGGGATCGAACCCACGACTCTCGGATCAGAGGTCAGGATCGCTAACCACTTAGCCACCGAGTCAGTCAATATACTTTTAAATACATACATATATACATATAATACACCCAGACTCAGAGCAAACAATTCTGCTCATCAGAGAAAAGTTTGCCCTGTGTGGGGGCACGACTCTCGGATCAGAGGTCAGGATCGCTAACCACTTAGCCACCGAGTCAGTCAATTAAGACGTTTCATCAACCCACGATAATTTTAAAGATTGCGCCGTTCAACGAGTTGTCATCAAGTTAACTTTCTTCCTTTATCGTGCAGCATAATATTTAATCAAGCCATAGACGGCAGTTGTCTGGTGTTGCAATTAGCTAAGTAGGTATCACCTACAGTCATAATGTAGGTTAGATTTATTTTCACATCTATTATGTAATAAGATGTGTAGGTTCCCCAGAATATTTTCTTTCATCTATCGATATGAAAATGTACGTCAGTTTTGAAAATTCATGGGTACATCGGTTAGAATATATGAACTCGACACTTTGGTAGGAGGTCCAACCTACTAACGTGGAAACACCGACGCATTTTTTTAAATTTAACGAGGACTTGAGTAAACCGAAAAAAGGTATAGAGTTCAATCAATACAGACGGCACGTGAGAGAAATCAGTTGTAGACAAGACAATACGAAAAACTAGCTTGGGATTATAATATTCTGAAACAAAACTTTTTGGACAAGAAGTTATAACTCAATAAAATAAAAAAGAAATTCCCTGTGCTGGTACTTACCGTGGCTGCACACAACCTAACCTGCAATGTGTTGAAATCCTTTTGCTCTACTCCGACAAAATGAAGGGTAGGTAGACCGACTGTCTATTTACCGGCGTCCTCGCAACGGTGATAGGGGTCGGCAATATTCCGCAGCGCACGAGTGTCTGCCATTGCAGGTCCGACGGAACAAAGAATTATATTTTGTGAACCACGGGAATTCCACGAACGGTCGAGATTCACGATTCACGGTACTAGCGGTGCCGGCGCTCAGCTGCTCCACTACGAATTGGATTATTTCATCGGGGAATCAAAAAATAGATACAAAAAAGACAAGTCGGCGAGGAGAGGATCACCTTAAGTGAGGTGAAACAAAATCAGCTGAAAATCGGGGGCTTCTACTCATCAAATTAAAGAACTTTCCAATGTTTGTTTTTTTCCTTTCCTACATGACGCCGAACCAAGCCATGCCTTTCTTCTTTCTTGGTTTTTAGTATAGGAAGTTTAATTTTTTCGTATTACACTTTGTGTTCATTGGGGAAATTTGTACGGTAACATGAACAATTAAAGGCCCCTAAAATCATGTAATGAAACGATAGGTTGTGGGCGGCACGCATGCGTGAGCAAACCCGCATGAAAATAAAAGCACCCTAAACCCCAGTTTAAAAGTTGCTGCTGATTTTGTTAAATCTTATGTAGTTATAGATATCTAAACTATCAAAAATGATCCAGTAAACTCATTCGTATTTCATACGAGATCTGAACATACAAAGTAATTTGCTAAAGTGCAATAACGTTATTAGATACTTTATGTAGTTTCATTTCATTTCTAAAATTGAAAAGAATCTTCCTGAGAGAGGTAAAATATTATTTCCAACAGGGAATCCAAGTGGAATGTTCCAGTGCTCTGTAATAGATGGATAGAACCTACTAAATACAATGTTTATGAAGAATTTCGAGCGCGTTTTATGTCGTATTTTACGACAACACAGGATTTACGTCATTTTATGCGCCGAGACTGAGTCGTGGCGCGGATGAAGGGACGGGGGCGGGACGGGAAAGGATACCTCGTGCACAGACTTGAAGAAAACAGAGCAGCGGCGGTTACTCTAAGTTGACGAGTTTGGCGCTGCCAAATTATCCATTATGTATTATATATAGGTATACGATTCATATCATGTTATTTAATTGTAAATATTTTTTATTTTATAGTATTGAGACAACAGGTTATCCTAACTCGAACCGTCACAGCTTGAACTTCTGACGTTTTCTCTCAGGCCTACAGTACGGGACTCTTAAAGAAGGGATTGAAAAGGTTTTTGAAGGTACGACAAAGCACTGATAGCTCCGGTGTTGCTCGGGGGCGGCGGTAACCACTTTCACACCACAAGCAGGTGGGCCGTCAACCTTTTTGCTATCAAATACAATAAAAAAACACCATACCTTAGCATGGAACCAAGCCAACACTGGATACCAGGAAGCGTCACTGAATGGACTTACCTGCAAAAGCGCTGCTAGTGCACGGCAGCAGGTACTTCGACCAGTATGTAGCGTTTCTGTGGCATTCGTCAGCATAGGTATCTCGTTTTTTTGTCGTGGAGGATTTATGGGGTAACAAAGCTTACGTTTAAATTTCGCCGTCTGTCTTACTGTTATTACTACTATTCTTTTTAGGGTTCCGTAGCCAAATGGCAAAAAACGGAACCCTTATGGATTCGTCATGTCTGTCTGTCTGTCTGTCTGTCCGTCCGTATGTTACAGCCACTTTTTTCCGAAACTATAAGAACTATACTGTTGAAACTTGGTAAGTAGATGTATTCTGTGAACCGCATTAAGATTTTCACACAAAAATAGGAAAAAAAAAAACAATAAATTTTGGGGGTTCCCCATACTTAGAACTGAAACTCAAAATTATTTTTAACAAACCTATACGTGTGGGGTATCAGATAGGTCTTCAAAAATGATATTGAGGTTTCTAATATCATTTTTTTTCTAAACTGAATAGTTTGCGTGAGAGACATTTCCAAAGTGGTAAAATGTGTCCCCCCCCCCCTGTAACTTCTAAAATAAGAGAATGATAAAACTAGAAAAAATATATGATGTACATTACCATGCAAACTTCCACCGAAAATTAGTTTGAACGAGATCTAGTAAGTAGTTTTTTTTAATACGTCATAAATCGTAAACCGCAAATTACCTTTCATTCAATCAACTCAAATAATATAAAAAATATAGAGTTCAAGACATGTAAGATTATGAATTTATACGGAACCCTCCGTGCGCGAGTCCGATTCGTACTTGGCCAGTTTTTTTATTAGGTATATTTTTACTTAAAAAAAATAATAAAAAATATGAGGTTTGCAGATCATATTTCACAAAATACCGATCGCTCAGTTCAAGTTCAACGTTTACTGAACACAACTTTGAGCTCCAATTAAGATGGAATCATCAAAACTTATGTTATCTCAACAGATGCAGAAATAAAGGAGACTTAATATAGCTTTAAAAATTGTTCCTAAGTTCTCTTTCACTTCCAAGCAGATGGTTCAAAGCGATAATCTACTGCGGACTTTGACATTTAAGGCAAAATGTAGATCAAAGGATGATCACGAAGTGCAACGTAAGCGGGTCACATCGTCTGCTAAACTGCATTATTGTAACAGAGAGCGTACTGCTCAATCTCGTATGACGTAAATAGGTATTTAAATAGTCTCACTCTCATCACTTTATCATCATCACTACATCACTTCATCACTTCAATATTATAAATGCGAAAGTATGGATGTTTGTTTGTTTGTTTGTTCCGCTTTCAATTCTACTCTACTCTACTCTACTCTACTCTACTCTACTCTACTCTATTCTGAACACTTTGCGGCCTTCTTTCTTATGAGGGCAGAACTTTACTTTCTACGCGCTGTCATCACCTTTTAACACTATTTAGTTATTTTTTTTTAAATTATTTATTCAATATCAAAGTAAAAATACACAAGAATATACAACATTACACTAAAGCCTATAATAAGGTTTATCCGTGTAAGGGAGTCGTTGTAGTTAATTGTTTTTATTTAAATATAACAAATAATAATAATAATAATAATATCTGGGACAAATCACACACGGTCATCTGGCCCCAAACTAGGATTCCCTGTATCTTGGGAACCAGAGACTGATATACATACACATATACTTTTAAATACATACATATATAGATATAATACACCCAGACTCAGAGCAAACAAATCTGCTCATCACAGAAAAGTTTGCCCTGTGTGGGGATCGAACCCACGACTCTCGGATCAGAGGTCAGGATCGCTAACCACATAACCACCGAGTCAGTCTAGGATCGCTAACCACATAACCACCGAGTCAGTCAAAAATTAATTAATGTTGTTAAGGTGTAGATTTTGTAAAAAATGTTTTTAAATGGGTTTTTATATTTTGATGATTCAAGACACATTTCTTGTAAATTAGTTGGTAGCTCATTTACATAATTTGGCACAACATAGTTTAATATTCTAGATCCTTAAAGATTAGTTATTTTGGGCAAGCGGTATTTATTTACAGGAGCAAGTTGCCTCAAATGGCCAGGTCTTGTGACCGCAGAGAGATAACTAGGTTCGTTCTCCTTTGTGAGCAGTGCAAACTTAATTTTGTCGAAGATGTTAATTACATTGCAGTGTTGAAAGAGCAATAAGTCGTTATCTTTACATTTCTTTTTTATATGTTTATGTGCAATTGTCTTTAGCAGTTTTCTTTGTAAGTAATACATAGATATCCTGTAAATAAGTTTTATACGTTCTGCCGTAACTGCTCAGCCCGTAGCTGATAACAGAGTCAGCTAGGGAAAGATATAGTAGCCTGAGTGTTCTGTATGGCAGTTTGTACTTTATGCTTTATGGTTCATTAATTGAATGAACCATCCGAACGATTACGGTCATGGCGACCACTTCGACTCCTAGTCAACTTGTTGGCGCTGGTTGATTTTCGCGGCAAACCCCCGTGCACATTTAAAATTTTTTTTAGTTTAATTAATATGTAATCAGCGGCATAGTGATTTCAATTTAGCAAATGGTGCTAGTGTTGGAGTATTTTAAGAGGGCTGCCAAAGGCTGTTAAAGGTTTGTAAGTGTTAGGTCAGAGTGCGTGATGCGAAAGCAATTGGCCTTTCAATACCATGTGTATCTATCTGCGATAAAATAGCTCCTAACCCATCCGGGGAAGCATCGACAGACAAAACTATTTTTGCATCTATATTGAAATGTGCTAAAACCAAGTCTGATGTTAAAATGTTCTTTATTTGACAGAAAGCCTGACTGTGATTTTCTGACCATGAACACTTAACTCCCTTTTTTAATAAATTATATAAGGGACTTAATATACTTGAGGCCCTGGGAATAAAATTTCTATAGTTGGAGGATTTAGTGGACTGTATGGTAGGTGGTGTGCGTGACCGACTCACCTGGTGATCCTGGCGAAGCTATCGAAGGAGCACTTTATCCGAAAGGGAAAGGGGAGGGCGCGCGCCGCGAATTTAGCGAATTTAGAAAGATTGTGTTATGTGGACGTATTTATTTTTATAAGCTTTATGCGCGTTGAGAGCGAACACCAGATGATGAATGAATTATTTTGAAGTGTGAGAAAGAAAGGGATAGATGATATGGCGTAAACAATGAATAAACTATAGATAAGTATGGATGAGCATGGAAGTTGAATGGCCAAACCATTTTCCCCCGGCTGAAGGCATGCCTTTAGGAGCGTAATAAAGAATATGAAGAAATAACAAAAATAGCACATACCTCAGCGATGATAAAAAAAATCATAAATCTGTATTCCCTTTAACGAAATAAGTATTGAAAATTAAACCGAAGTAGTTATAATAGTTAAAAGCGTTATCAAAGAAAATATTAATTAATTAAAGTAAATGAAGTTGTAAAGATTCACGAACATTATTGAAGCGGTAGCGGACACAGACGAACGACAGGTCTTACGTAGCTACCAGTCTTAGTCTTGACTTTGACTGTCCGCGTAACTCCGTCTTTGCCGGGATAGAGAGCCTCGACGACCCCGAGCGGCCAGCTCAGTGGGGGCGACTTGTCATCGCGTATTATTACTACGCAGCCTATTTTGACCGGGTTAGAGGGCGTATTCCACTTAAGCCTAACTTGAAGGGATGTCAAGTACTCAACTCTCCACCTGGTCCAGTAAGACTGAACGAGTTTATTTAACAGCTCGTAGCGATTAAGCCTATTTTCTGGAGTATTAGAGAAATCTTCAGCGGGTAAGTATTTTAAGGGAGTCATGTTAAGAAAGTGAGCGGGTGTTAAAGCAGAGGGCTCAGATGGGTCTGAACTCAATACGCAGAGAGGCCGGCTGTTCATTAGCCCCTCAGTCTGAACAAGAACGGTGTTTAGCTCTTCATAAGTGAGTACTTGACTACCTACAACCTTAAGTAGGTGAGTTTTGACTGATTTAATATTGCTCTCCCATATTCCTCCGAAATGGGGAGCAAACGGCGGGTTTCTTTTAAATTGGACGCGAAAGTCAGCAAGGTTTTGGTCTAGGTATCGATTGTGTTGCTCAGAAATTAGAAGTGAATATAACTCATCCAGCTTGCGTTTTGCTCCGAGGAAGTTAGTGCCGCCGTCACTGACTATTAATGAAACGGGTCCTCTTCTGCATATGAAGCGTTTGAAAGCTGCCAAGAACATCTCAGAACTTAAATCTGAGACGAGCTCTAAGTGCAGAGCCTTTGTCGTAAGGCAAATGAACAAGCAGAGATAGGATTTGACACTCCTTACTCCGCGGCGTCGATAAGGCGTTACGAGGAAAGGGCCAGCGTAATCTACTCCGGTGAAAACAAAGCTCTTGACCTCACTTACCCGGTAGAAGGGTAAGTCTCCCATTAAAGGCAAGGTGTTTTTTGGTCTGAATTTGAAACAAATATTGCAATTTTGAACGCGTTTGCGAACGGCGTTTCTAGCGGCGAGGATCCAATAACTTTCCCTTAATATAGCCAAAAGCAAGCTAGGCCCTGCGTGAAGATTGATGCGATGGTGATGATCAATAAGAATCGTCACTATTGGGTCTTTAGCTGGGAGAACAACTGGATGTTTTTGTTTAAAATTAAGCTGCGAATGACGCAAGCGACCACCGACTCTAATAATGCCGTTCTCATCAACGAAGGCGTTCAGCTTTTGAAGCGTGGGATTGAAAGGCTTTGCAAGATCGATGTGTCGTTCCTGTATTGAACGAAGAATATATTGTTCTGCGACTTCTAAATCTTGTACCGATATAGATCCACGGGATTTCAAAACTTTAGCGAAACGTAAGACGTAGACGCATGTATGGATATATTTACTCCACCTTGAGAAACGCGCTCCTAAGCTGTACAAAATATTTGGAGCGTCATCATTACAGATGACGAGAGCGGTAACTTTCTCCTCGGGAAGAGAATCTTCAATACGAAAGGGTCCTATAGGCCATTGATCCTTACTCAAAACGAGCCAAGGTGGGCCGTGAAACCAAAGGCGATTATTTACCAATTTGTTTGGCATAACTGGTCGCGAAATTATATCAGCAGGGTTCTGATTTCCAGGAATATGAAACCAATACTCAGCGGATAGATTCTCTGTAATGGCGGAGATCCTATTAGCGACAAAAGTCTGGAATCTGTACGGGGGAGCATTGATCCACGATAGCGTCACTGTAGAGTCAGAAAAGGCGATAGTTTCATTAACAGTGACGCGTTCATTTAGCGAGTTTCTGACTGCTACCATTAGGTTAGACAGTAGCAAGGCAGCGCAAAGCTCGAGACGAGCTAGAGTAACCTTCTTGGTAGGCGCGACTCTAGATTTAGAGCAAAGCAGCATACATTGGCCTTCGTCAATTTTAGTCGAGCTAACACGAATGTAGATAACGGCACCGTAGCACACTTCACTGGCATCGGAGAAGCCTATAAGGGAAATATCGCGGGAAGTGTGTAAAATTCCAATGTGGCGCGGTATTTTAATTTTTTCCATGAGATGAAGTTCTCCCAGAAACTCATCCCATTGGTTCTGTATATAAGAGGGAACATCTTCGTCCCAATCTAAGTTGAGCTTCCAACATTCTTGCACGAGCAGCTTTAGTAAAGCGGTTACTGGACCTATAAAGGAAAGCGGATCGAAAAAACGTGCGGCCATGGATAGAATGCTGCGTTTCGAACACTTCGGCGATTCTAGTTTAACCTTAAAGAAGAATGTATCCTCTTTGGGCTTCCATTGTAGGCCTATGATCCTAGTTACCGCTTCGTCGTCAAACTCGATGACATTGGAAGCGCGGTGATCAATGGGAATGCGTCGCATTAGTTCAGCGCTGTTTGAGATCCACTTCACTAGTTTAAAACCTCCAGCTTTGAACAAATCTACTAATTCTCTATACATTCCCTCCGCCTCTTCGACAGAAGGACTGGATGAGATGTAGTCGTCCATGTAGAAGTGTTTCTCAGCGGCCGTTGCAGCGTTAGGAAAACGTCCGCGTTCGTCGATGGCGAGCTGACGCACAGTGCGCATCGCTAAATATGGTGAGCTCGAGAGTCCAAACGACACGCGATTGAACTCGTATGTTGCGATAGGCTCCGAGACATCGAACCGGTAAAATATTCTTTGAAACGGTTGATGCTCTTCACATAGTCTGACCTGGAAAAACATTTTCTCGATATCGGCTGAGATAGCAATCTTGAAAAGTCTCAAGTTTAATAATAGGTCGAATATGTTTGTTTGTAGGTTAGGTCCCGTATGGAGTATATCGTTGAGCGACCTGCCCGATGTTGTCTTACAACTGGCGTTCAAGACTATCCTGGTTTTGGAGGTAGCCTTTTCGGGTCGGTATACAGCGTGATGTGGGATATAATAGCAGGGACCTGGAAGCGGGTGTTCAATTTTGCGTAAACATCCTCGATCAATGTAGTCCCTAAGGGTGTCGTTATAGTCCTTACGGAGTTCTGGGATCGCGTCTAACTTTTTCTCTAATCGCAACAGCTGCATCATATTGCTTTCGCGTCAGATTGACCAAGTTTACTAGGTTCGTCCTTAAATGGCAATGTAACAATATAGCGTCCGGTTACATCGCGAAGATGGGTATGCACGAAAATGTCTTCGCAGCTGGCGTCTTCTGGACTTAGATACTTTTTTGTAGGTACGCTTTCAAGTTCCCAAAACTTCTGCAATAGTTTATCAAGAGAAGGCTCTACACTCGTGTGGAAACTTTGATAAGCGTCACAAGCCTGCGGTGGCGAAGGCGTAGAGCATGTCGCCTTTCCCATTATCACGTATCCTAGGGACGTTTTTACGCCGACTGCGGCCGACGTAGGGGAAGTGACCTTGTGACTTCCTAGCAAAAATGGGAACAGCTCACTGCTTATCAGGCAATCGATGTCAGCGGGTCTGTGGAAGTCTTCGTCTGCTAGTGGTAAGTTCCTCAGATGATCTAAGTCCTGAGGGTTTATATAAGCGTTCGGAATCTTGTCCGAGATTATGTCAATGACACGCGCGTTAAGCGTATACTTGCAACGAGAGTCGAAGCGAGAATGGATTGTGAATTGAACGTAACCTGTGATAGACGTTTCGGAAAGACCTATTCCTTTAACAGTAGAAGGAGCGTGTTTAACATCAAGGTTCAAACGAGCACAACACGATTGAGTTATAAAATGACTCATGGAACCGCTATCTAAGAAAGCCCTGATTTTGAATCGTTCACCTGCTCGGTTGTAAACATAAACAGTAGCGCTTGGCAATAATATTGTTGAATTTAAGAGTTTATAATCCGTGGAGGCGGCTAAAGAAACATTATTCTGCGGAAAAGACTGAAGTGGCGTTGGCTGAGCAGATGGCGAAGAGAGCGGTGCGTTATCAGCGAGGGCACGTAGGGAGCGGGAGTCAGAGAGCGAGCACGAAGCTACGGCGGCGGTGAGTGGAGCTCTTGAACCACCACCAGCGGCGGCAGAGCGGTTAGGTGTTGGACCCGAAAAAATGGGTGTTTCGGATTCATACCTATAACCGTCAACGTGTAGTTTTGTGTGATGCATACGTCTGCAAATCGCGCATCGATTGTAGGATTTACACGACCTAACGTTATGAAAACCTAGGCAGTTGACACACAAGTTGTTGTTTTTTACAAAGTTATTCTTGAATACGGAGTCTAAGTGAAGGAAAGCGTCACATCTAAAAAGCGGATGGGTTTCGTTTCTACAGAACGGACAATTGAGAGTAGAATTATTGTTGCCACTACTGTTAGTAACACACGAGTGAGCTTGCGGTTTAAAAGATTTATTATTCTGGGGATTTGTTCCCCAGCCCATCCCAAATTTGTTTACGAATGGCACAGAGGGTTTAGCGTGAGTATGCGTTTTAATGTATGGAGTTGCCGGAGATTTAGACGAACTCGCATTGCTTAGCATGTAAATCTTGCTTTGTTCTTTAACAAATTTAATAAGAGTGTCTAAGGACGGAATTTTGACATCGCGGTGCGCTTGCTCAAAGAGCGTGACAGTTTCCCTATCCAGCTTAGACAGAGCAACATGGGTCAATATAAAATCAGTCAAGTCCTCTAGTTCTAATTGTTTCAGTGCGGACTGAGCGGAGCAGAAATTGTCAATGAAGGCGTCGAGTGAATTGACAGATGGGCTTTGGCTGCCCTTGAAATTGAGCATCTGTTCTATATATATGGTAGCCAGAGTCCTCTTGTCTTCGTACTTGTCCTTTAAGGCGTTCCAGAGGATTTCATAGTTTTGAGCAATAGGCGGAATTCCGGCGCAGACTGTAAGTGCCTTTCCGGATAGCTTACCTATCAGGTATTGAACCTTCTCTGCGTTCGAAAGATGAGGATTTTTGTCAATGAGCGTACTGAAATTTTCAAAAAACATAACCCATTTGTTAGGCGATCCATCAAAAGCCATCAGCTCCAGCGTTGGTAACTTTCGATTCAGAACGTCGTGACGGCTAGGGCCTGGTTGGATGTTGAGAGGTGCGAGAGTAGAGGCACTAGGAGTGAGTTCGGACAGCATAGCGTAGCATAACATGACAATAGATTTCGTCAAAAGAGAGTAGCTTCGCGAAGTCGGCTACCGCTTTGGGGTTTGAGGTCAAATTAGCCATGTTCAACTGCTCTGAAACCTCTATAAATTCTTTTCTTACGTGTTCAATAGACTGTGAGCGAATAAGAAATGACCTTTTTTCTTTATCATCACCAATGTTTAAACTTAAATCGTACATGTTTTGTACTAAATGAAAAAGACTTTGTTGTTTCGCGGTCAACATCGCGATTTTATTTTGAAGTTCCATAGTGACAGAAGCCTGGCGCTGTGAATCTTCGGACATTTGAAAATAAAATCTTATTCCAGATGAGATAAATAAAATCTTATTTCAGATGAGATAAATCAAATAGATTTAAAGGCGGGCAAATGAAACTTCAACCGGGCTGTCTGACGTTTGTCAATTTCGAACTGAATGAATTCTATATGACGCATATGAAAAATAACAACTAAATATTATATTCGTAATATAATATCGTCGCTCTAGATGTGACAACTCGTAACTACAATTTTTGGTAAAATTTGATTTTTATGCAGAAAGTTTCTAACAGTGTTTCTGGTGTTACCTTGTAAATGCCTTCTGCAGTTACAATCCATTTGACGACAGAAAACGACCGGTAGTGACCTCTCGTAAGAAGTATTGGTAACAATTGTTCTGGTGAAACCTCGTAAAATCTACTAGAGACATCTAGTAATATATCACAGAACGTCCTGGTTAAGGTGAGAACTCGCAAATACAATATTGTGATTGCCTGTATCTGCGCCTTGTCGGATTTATTTGGTGACAACTCGTAAGTGCCCATTGTTTCAAAATGGCGACTAGGAAAGGCGGCAATTTGCAAGTAAGTCTCGTTTTTTGATTAAATTTGCATATAAATTTAAAAGTTTTACGCTAAAGTGCATTATATTTTGTCCTTGTATAATTTTCAAGTGCTTGTAGATATTATTTTCTGTGGTAAAAGTTTTTATTTAAACTAAAATTTATAAGAAAGTAGTTGATAATGTAATTACGAGGAATCAATTCTTACTGAAATGAAAGCGTCATGTTGTCGGTTGATAATGATTTATGTAGATACGAGTAAACACGTGAAGAGTTTATTGACAGTTTTAAGTTTTCTGTTAATTTACTTCTTTTAATATGATTCGTGAAATCTATTTAATATTTTTGATGTGAAAGTGTTGGTTTGTTAACCTTTTACATAGGCTACTTTTAACAGTGGGAAATATTATTACATTCGCAAAAGATAATCTGATATAACGCCGGCGAAGCTGGGGTGGACAGCTACATAAAACTAGTTAAAACAAATAGAATTTATAAACTATTCCGTAGGTAGTAATTTCGGGTAATACAATGATTTTTGAGCACTGTGTACCAAATGTCTTAAAGTATATTTTATTACACAGCGATTTTTATTTTTTTTTATACTTACCCAGCTTCTTGGACATTTAAGAACATTTAAGCATGCTCGCTTAAATGTTCGTGCGAATGGCACGCAATTGATGCCAAGGGCTTATCAATTGAGGGTAAAAAAAATAAAAAAAAATCGCAAAAGATAATCTGATATAACGCCGGCGAAGCTGGGGTGGACAGCTACATAAAACTAGTTAAAACAAATAGAATTTATAAACTATTCCGTAGGTAGTAATTTCGGGTAATACAATGATTTTTGAGCACTGTGTACCAAATGTCTTAAAGTATATTTTATTACACAGCGATTTTTATTTTTTTTTATACTTACCCAGCTTCTTGGACATTTAAGAACATTTAAGCATGCTCGCTTAAATGTTCGTGCGAATGGCACGCAATTGATGCCAAGGGCTTATCAATTGAGGGTAAAAAAAATAAAAAAAAATCGCAAAAGATAATCTGATATAACGCCGGCGAAGCTGGGGTGGACAGCTACATAAAACTAGTTAAAACAAATAGAATTTATAAACTATTCCGTAGGTAGTAATTTCGGGTAATACAATGATTTTTGAGCACTGTGTACCAAATGTCTTAAAGTTTATTTTATTACACAGCGATTTTTAATTTTTTTTATACTTACCCAGTTTCTTGGACATTTAAGAACATTTAAGCATGCTCGCTTAAATGTTCGTGCGAATGGTGGCGTATCGGGAGCCGGGTCGTTCCCTTCCCTCAGATATGGTTGAGGGGAGCGATGGCTGACTCTCGCGTTATACTCGTGATCGCTGGCTGTTCCGAGTTCCGAGTGGTAGGAACCTCGTATTAGGTAGATAAAAGAATGACGTTCGAAAAGTGTACACTGCTACCTACTTCGAATAAAATATTTTCATTTTCATTTTCTTATTTTTTCTGCTTTTCTTGTTTTAATCGCGACAGATATACAAGGCGTCATTGGTGTTGTTATGCTTGTGTTGTAACTCTTTACCGTTTTTAATATTCACTTTTTGTTGTTCAGGGTCTTCGAGCGAGTTGTATGGTAGATTTTGGCCAGCGGGGTATAGTGTATGACAACTCAAAAGGACAGCCAAAACCTGCGAGTAAATGCTCAAAAGGTAAACTGAAGCTAAAGAAAGAACATAGTTCAAAAATTGGCATCGATGATGTTTCTAAGCCATGTCTATCACTTCAACATGCTCAACTTAACACAAACGACTGTGTATCAACTGAAATTAATAGGTACTCAAGTACTCAGACAGATGACGATGGTTTATCAATTATTATAGATGATCCGGAGCTCCTTGATATAATTAATTCTACAATCAGAGCTCAACAGAGAGAGTCAGGTATTCATTCTGATGCCGGTATTAATGAAAATACTGTGCAAACTTCTAATAAAACAGGAACTCCTAGTAAAACAACGAACGACATGCAAACTCAAATGACACAATCTTGCGAAGATTCCACGAAGAACATAATATTACCTTTGCTATCCGGATGTGATTATTCAGAAACAAAAAAAGAAAAATCAGGCTTGGCAAAATATTTTGAAGGTTTCACTGCAGAGTCCAATTCAATTTCAGATCCAGTTTTTATTTCAAATACAACTCAGGTCCAACTTGAACTTCAACCTAAGGTAAATACAACAGAAAATGCGACAAGTTTTGAATTAGTTTCAGCGGAATCTAATAACTCTAACAATAGCATGTCAATCTTAATTAAAAGCCCAGAGCCCCAGAATCAGTTAAACTTCGAAAAGGAACCCAGAATTTATGAAGACACTTCGGATAACGCTGTTGATACTGAATGGTTACCGGGAAACGATGACGAACTTAAGAGTGACGATGCAACAGATGCAGAAAGTCTATTAGGTGAACAACATCTTCAGAATGTCAGTATCTCGCATAATGGGGAAAACGGAAAAGTAAAGAAAAGCAGAAAACGCAGAGCAGATCCGTCAGAATGGAATGACATAAAAAACAAAAAAAGAAGAGAATGTGGAGAAGCTTATCAAGGATGGACGAAACAGAAAGGGGCTAAGGCAAAAAGAGGTGCAGTACTTCGGATCATTGTAAGAAAACACGCGATTGTCACAAAATTACAGAACCACAAAGAGAATTTATGTTTAATTTCTTTTGGAAAAAGATGAGCTGGGATCAAAAAAAGGTTTATGTTGCATCTCTTGTATCAAATGGAACCCCAAAGCGACGAACTACAGGAGACGGTAATACTTCTAGACGAAAGATGTCTTTTGCTTACAGTTTGAAGACAACAGATGGCAAAATATTGAAAGTGTGCAAAAAAATGTTTCTTTCTACATTGGGCTTAAACGAATGGATGGTAACGAATTGGGTAAAAGAATCTAAAGGTGGAATGTCAGAATCTACGAAGGAAAGAAATACATCGCGACAAAAAGGACAGACAGCTGCTAACGTTAGCAGAACATATTTAGAAGACTTCTTAGACGAGCTCCCTAAACTTCCATCTCATTACTGTAGGCAATCTACATCAAAAAATTATCTGGAACCAACATTCAGTAACACTATGAGTGATGTATACAGAGAATATGTAAAAAAGTGCACAACTTTTGATCCACCTCAAAAGCCTTTGAGTCGCTTTACTTTCGATTTTGTGGTCAAGGAGAAAAATATTGGGTTTCAACCTCCAAAAAAAGATCGATGTGATCTATGTATCAGTTATGAGACAGGGAACATCGAAGAAGAAGCATATCAAAATCATCTTGCGAAAAAGAAGAAAGCACGTGATGAAAAGGATAACGACGTAAGCGCTGCAAAAGAAGGAAATTGTGATGTTCTTACAATGGACTTGCAAGCTGTAAAAATTTGCCCAAGTTTAAATGCGTCAGCTTTATATTACAAAACAAAGCTGTGTGTGCATAATTTTACAGTTTATAATATAAACACTCATCATAGCCGATGCTATTGGTTTGATGAGACTGAGGATTTGACAGCAAATACCTTTGCAAGTTGTCTTATAGACTATCTGTCAAGCACTATAAGTAACAGACAGGTATCTATAGTAATAATTTGGAGTGACGGATGTACCTATCAAAACAGAAATGCTACTCTTTCGAATGCTCTTCTGTCATTCAGTGTAGATAAAGGTATAACAATTTACCAGAAATATTTGACCAAAGGACATACGCAGATGGAAGCCGATTCGGTACACGGTACTATTGAGAGGAAAATAAAAAATAAACCTATACACTTACCAAGCGATTACACCCGACTGACTTCTGAAGCAAGGCGTGAACCCGAACCATATGAAGTCAGAAGTCTTGACTTCAATTTTTGTCGAAATTATGGAGTTGACATGGTGTACCCTTCTATCCGACCTGGGAAATCTGTAGGTGATCCTCAGGTAACAGATATAACTGTCATAAAATACTCTCCTGATGGCATTATATCAGTAAAAACGGGTTTTGATGAAGAATTCCAAGATCTTCCTAAAAAAAGAGGTAGAAGGGCTACTGTTAAACCTTTAGAGTCCTTTTCTCAGTTACATAAACAGAGAATCCCAATAAAAAAACAAAAATGGTTACATTTGCAGCAATTAAAAGCAGTGATCCCGAGAGACTGCCATCATTTTTATGATAATTTGCCCCATGAATAGATTGTATACGTTATGTCAAAGTATTATAAAAAATGTTTTGAGACTGATTGTTAAATTACTAGGCTGTGGTGTTTAATTAAGGTTTTATTTTTTGTTAAAATACTTGAGATTTTCTTTTGTTGAATGTTTATAATAAGCTTATTTTACTTTGTTACATTCATTAAGGTATAAATAAGAGCCATAACGTTCACTGATGTCAAAAAGCTCAAAGTAAACTTAATTTTTGTGTTCTTTACTGATTTTTTGATTTTTATCGTAGATAGAGAAGTTTGTTTTTGCTAATCTTAAAATGTTCCTAAACCTCAAAGCACGTTTTTGATTACACCTTATTTGAAAGTGTTTTTATTAGTTTCTGATATTTTTAAATGAATAAAACTTCCTAATGAATAAAATTGTTTACTTTGATAGTTAGTAGTAGTACCTATCTTTAAATACGATTATAAAAATACCTCGTAAGTTACCTTCAATATTAAGAAAAATAACAGTGAGATCATGTAACTGCAAATTTTTAGTTTAAAAAGTAAAATCTTTTTTTTCTGTTTCTTTAAAATATTGCGTACAGTATTTTAGATTGAAATCGGTACACGGTACTATTGAGAGGAAAATAAAAAATAAACCTATACACTTACCAAGCGATTACACCCGACTGACTTCTGAAGCAAGGCGTGAACCCGAACCATATGAAGTCAGAAGTCTTGACTTCAATTTTTGTCGAAATTATGGAGTTGACATGGTGTACCCTTCTATCCGACCTGGGAAATCTGTAGGTGATCCTCAGGTAACAGATATAACTGTCATAAAATACTCTCCTGATGGCATTATATCAGTAAAAACGGGTTTTGATGAAGAATTCCAAGATCTTCCTAAAAAAAGAGGTAGAAGGGCTACTGTTAAACCTTTAGAGTCCTTTTCTCAGTTACATAAACAGAGAATCCCAATAAAAAAACAAAAATGGTTACATTTGCAGCAATTAAAAGCAGTGATCCCGAGAGACTGCCATCATTTTTATGATAATTTGCCCCATGAATAGATTGTATACGTTATGTCAAAGTATTATAAAAAATGTTTTGAGACTGATTGTTAAATTACTAGGCTGTGGTGTTTAATTAAGGTTTTATTTTTTGTTAAAATACTTGAGATTTTCTTTTGTTGAATGTTTATAATAAGCTTATTTTACTTTGTTACATTCATTAAGGTATAAATAAGAGCCATAACGTTCACTGATGTCAAAAAGCTCAAAGTAAACTTAATTTTTGTGTTCTTTACTGATTTTTTGATTTTTATCGTAGATAGAGAAGTTTGTTTTTGCTAATCTTAAAATGTTCCTAAACCTCAAAGCACGTTTTTGATTACACCTTATTTGAAAGTGTTTTTATTAGTTTCTGATATTTTTAAATGAATAAAACTTCCTAATGAATAAAATTGTTTACTTTGATAGTTAGTAGTAGTACCTATCTTTAAATACGATTATAAAAATACCTCGTAAGTTACCTTCAATATTAAGAAAAATAACAGTGAGATCATGTAACTGCAAATTTTTAGTTTAAAAAGTAAAATCTTTTTTTTCTGTTTCTTTAAAATATTGCGTACAGTATTTTAGATTGAAATCAGTAAAATAATCAAAGGTATATATTATAATCAATTAAAAAATCGATTTTTAGCCTCTCCTGGAAAGTTCATCGATTTACATTTACGAGGTTTCACATCTAGAGCGACGATATGATGCAAAAATAACTAAATGGAGATAAATAGCGATAATTATAGCGTTAGATGCGTACGACCGATTGTTTGGCGAAAATGCGTAGCGAGTGAGCGTATGTGAATGCGTAGATGTATTTAGCGATGTAAGAGTGATGAGATGAGATGGGGTGAGGATAGAAGCGAGGATATGAGCGAGGATCCGAGGATCCGGCTCCGAGGACCAGAAATGGAGGATTTAGTGGACTGTATGGTAGGTGGTGTGCGTGACCGACTCACCTGGTGATCCTGGCGAAGCTATCGAAGGAGCACTTTATCCGAAAGGGAAAGGGGAGGGCGCGCGCCGCGAATTTAGCGAATTTAGAAAGATTGTGTTATGTGGACGTATTTATTTTTATAAGCTTTATGCGCGTTGAGAGCGAACACCAGATGATGAATGAATTATTTTGAAGTGTGAGAAAGAAAGGGATAGATGATATGGCGTAAACAATGAATAAACTATAGATAAGTATGGATGAGCATGGAAGTTGAATGGCCAAACCAATAGTAATTTACTAAGCCTAAAAAGGATTGTAATTGATTAACATTTTTCGGTACCGCAGCGTCGATTATTGCCTTTATTTTATCTTGTGACTTTTTAATTCCATTTTTTGTTATCACGTGACCTAAATAATTTATTTCATTTTTGAAGAACTCGCATTTCTCTTTCTTTAAAATTAAACCTGCCTCTTTGAATCTTTTTAACACTTCACTAAGACGTTCTAAATGCTCATTTTTATTTTTACCGGTTATCAATACATCGTCCAAAAAACATAGAACTCCGTCTAGACCTGCTAACAACTCACTTAAGGCTCTCTGGAAAATTGCTGGCGCACTTGATAAACCAAATATCAACCTGTTATACTTAAACAATCCGCGATTAGTATTAATACATGTGATATTATTGGGGTCATTGATCATAAATTGATTATATGCCATGACATATCTAATTTCGAAAACTGAACCCCACCATGCAGTTTTGAAAATAGTTCGTCTACGGTCGGTAAAGGATACTTGTCTACTAATAAAATAAATAAATAAATAAATTATCTAAACACTGTTTCTCGTTTAACTCTTGTTCGCAAAACTTAATCGAATATAGCTCTAAACCAAGAAATAAAATCTCGCCCTAGGAGCGGCACGCCACCGTTTTTTATAACAAACACATCTAAAACATGTGTTTGACCCTTATACGAGAAAGGTAACTTGGCAATTCCTGAGCTTTTTATTTCTGAACCTGTGTAACCAATTAATTTCCTTTTACTAGGCGACAATGGCACATCACTGAAATGTCTTTTAAAAATATTTTCAGACATAACCGTTACGGCTGAACCGCTATCAATCTCAAACTCTAGGTACAAACCATTAACATCTATTAATTCAACCATGGGTGCACCCTCAGGACAGCGAATATTGTATAAACACTTACCATCGTCGCCCTCACTCACCTCCTCCGACTCCATGTATTTTACACTAGTACACATATTACGTAAATGGCCTATTTTATTGCACTTTTTGCATTTATATCTAGCAAATCGACACTTATTTACACTATGATTTTTACGACCACACACTGTGCACTTTAATTCCGACGCTGAAGATGATGGTGATGACGCATTACTGCCGATTTTGAATACTCCGCCGAGATCACCCAGCGCCGCTGCTGGGGACCGCGACGAACGCCGCCGTGGAGCCCGCTGCGCTTACGCGCGCGCACCGAGCATTCTCAGCTATTTCCACTGCCTGTGTCAAAGTCAGGGAACCGATATCTCTTGAGAACGATTTTTCTCGCTCTGGTCCTGGCAACATTCACATATGACAAATTTATCGAGCAAAGAATCCTCTAAATGACGAAAGTTACAATGCGCCGCTAGACTTCTTAGACGCGCCGCCCACTGTGTGTGACTTTCGCCGACCTCCTGCGTCGCCGAATAAAACCGGTAACGCTCAGCAAATCCACAGCGCAGCGCTTAGGAATAAAATGGCCATCCAATAAGTTAATAACTTCAGCATAACTCTTTTCTTCGAGTACTTTCGGAAGCGCTAAATTAGTAGCCAATCGGTAGGTAGGTTCTGCGAGTGCACTTAATAAAATGGCTCGACGTTTCACTCCCGCTTTATCCGATGAATCATCTACGTCATTAGCGATGAACCACTGATTTAAGCGATTTTTATACGTTTCCCAGTCTTGATTTTCATGATTAAAACCCGAAATTAATCCGAAAGGTGTAGCTGCGGCACACATTTTTTATTTTTATGTTTACAATTGTGGGTATCTGTCGCCAGTGTTAGATCTGGGTCCGTAGGAAGTAAAATGACCGGAAGCCAATAGCACACTGATTTATTGTATTACAATCAGTAGCAATTAATGGCCTACGCACACAGGCACATGCTATACATATATAACATCTACCTAATAAATTAAAAAAAGAGTCCTATAAGACAGCCCTCTTACGTGCAACCCAAACGTGCTATTAAGTTACATGTATAGAAGGTCAATGAGTTACATACTCACATTTTCCTGCAGTTTTATAAATTTCAATTGCACTTCACCCACATGCCGTAGTTTTATATAAAAGTTGCTCAAACGCTAATGAAAACATTTCCCGTACAAGTTTCACGCATAGTCGTGCTCGTTCTGTGGATCGGTCCGCCTTCGCCTGTGTACTGTGTGTGATCGCAAAGTTGCTCGGTAACTGAATTCTGATCAGTAGAAATAAAACTTTTATGTTTCCATTTCAGTGCAGTAGCTACAGTTATTTTTTTAAGTAGCCTATTTGCTTCCCAAGTCCCTGCACGTGCTCTCCTGAATAACTGTAGTTGCTATTTGCTGAAACAGCAAGAGAATTTTTTGACTTTCTGTCTAAAGTTGGCTCTTCATCTTATTAATTGGTTGGAAAATCAGACCCTTTCAACCAGACATGTGTAATTAGAATGGATCTGCTACAAGTATAAGACCCGTAAAAAATGATCATATTATTTTTATTTTACCCTGTACAGACATTTGGTTATGAGATGGACGGACAAAGAAAATGATCCCACCCCACGCAAGCGAAAACGGGCATTATGTTTATTCCATGACTGACTTAAAAGCGAGATTAAATTTCTAAAATTTACGTATCTTTAGAATTTAGAGTACTAATAAAGGGATTCTTATTATACATATAATTATTCTCTTGTCGTTGTTTTTGACGTCGACGTAAACGATTAAACGAAATGTTATCTCTTTCGCTTTGTTTCATTTCATTAGCGCGGCGGGGGAAGGGAGGGGGATCGCATTAAGATCAGGCTGTAGATAGAGATAAAGTGTAATAAAGGCAGCTGCTTCGCTGCTTCTGTCGTTCGCTGAAATATTGTGGAGATAAGGTACGCGGACCGCGGCCAGCAGGCGGCGTGATCAAACAATAATATTTGCTTCGACGAGCGCCGCGCGCTGCGAAACTGGAACGAACATAAATTGGATTTCGGCCAACCCAATCGCTTTAACTTTAGAGTCAACAAACATCAATTACCTTAATTTTATCCTGTGACTTTAGGCGTCATTACATTTAGGTGTTCGTTACAGGCGCCCGCACGACACCCATTGACAGCGCGAGAACGACCACGGCGCTCAGGCTTATACCTATCAAGTGTGGAACAAACTTCGTGCGAGGCGAGGACACAAGATGGGATCTAATAATTACTCCACATTAGTATTATTACTTCGCAACTCGACGCCTGCCAACAGATGTAGAGATAAAGAAGAATTATGATCGCTTTGCAAATTGTTCCTCAGCTTTCTTTCAATTACAAGCAGGCGAAACATAACACAGATTGCTGGCAAATGTTCCATCACATGTGAAAATTACCACATCTTCTTATGCTGTTAAACAAATAGGCTATAGAGCTTATATTATTTTCGCAGCCACTGTTGTATGGTCCCAGCTGTTGTACGTAAATTATTAGAATTACTGAGCGATGCTATTTTCGGGGAGGTCTAGACTGGGTAGTAGATCTGGCCCATCAGTCTTCGTTGATGTTGCGCGGTTATAGCAGAAAGCAGGTAAGTACAGTAAGTGTCATCTTTAGCAAGTAATTCGTGTAAAGGTTACGGTGACCTGCTCGCTGCCACAGAGAATAGAATAGAAATACGTTTATTCAGTAAAACACACACATGGAAAAAATAAGTACAAACTATTGTAAGTAATGATCGCATTAACAGAAAGAAGAGAAAAGCAATACAAATTAATGTCGATTACTATGTAAACAGAGAACACCAATCGTTTCATCAGTCTCTGGGTGTACAGAGCACAGCAATCTAGAGAAAGGCGGGTATGTTATACACTTAAAATTACTTCAAATCCTTCACTTTATCGCTTCTCTTAATGAAAAACGTCACGATGGATTAAGAAGACAAATCAAGACGTGCGTTGCATGTTTGAAATTGTTACTTGATTCGATTGAAGCGGTCCCTCTGTAGCTGTCCCTTATTCGTGCTCTGTGGCAGCCGCTTCTCGGGTTCGCTGGAGTGGCAAACGATATTTTTAATCGACAAATTGGCCTTTCAATTTGGAACGATTAGCTGACATGATGAAACAGCTTGTTTTACTTGCACTTCGTGGAGATTTATTGTTGGAATGAGTCTTGGACGTCGGGAAATAACTATTTTTACCCGCTAAAGGTAAGTGAAGTTTCTTAGGTGTACACACGGTGGCAAATTATATGCGCTGATTGGACTTTTAACTATTAAATTTAGCAGCGAATTGTGCGTGACGATGCAATGTGCTTTTTATTAGGGTTCCGTAGCCAAATGGCAAAAAACGGAACCCTTATGGATTCGTCATGTCTGTCTGTCTGTCTGTCTGTCTGTCTGTCTGTCCGTCCGTATGTCACAGCCACTTTTTTCCGAAACTATAAGAACTATACTGTTGAAACTTGATAAGTAGATGTATACTGTGAACCGCATTAAGATTTTCACACTAAAATAGAAAAAAAAAAATTTGGGGGTTCCCCATACTTAGAACTGAAACTCAAAAATTATTTTTCATCAAACCTATACGTGTGGGGTATCTATGGATAGGTCTTTAAAATTGATATTGAGGTTTCTAATATCATTTTTTTCTAAACCGAATAGTTTGCGCGAGAGACACTTCCAAAGTTGTAAAATGTGTGTCCCCCCGCCCCTGTAACTTCTAAAATAAGAGAATGATAAAACTAGAAAAAATATATGATGTACATTACCATGCCAACTTCCACCGAAAATTGGTTTGAATGAGATCTAGTAAGCAGTATTTTTAATACGTCATAAATCGTAAACCGCAAATTACCTTTCATTCAATCAACTCAAATACAAAAACCGGCCAAGTGCGAGTCAGACTCGCGCACCGAGGGTTCCGTATAAATTCATAATCACACATGACTCGAACTCTATATTTTTTATATTTATTGTTTTTTTTCTATTTTTGTGTGAAAATCTTAATGCGGTTCACAGAATACATCTATTTACCAAGTTTCAACAGTATAGTTCTTATAGTTTCGGAAAAAAGTGGCTGTGACATACGGACGGACAGACAGACAGACAGACATGACGAATCCATAAGGGTTCCGTTTTTTGCCATTTGACTACGGAACCCTAAAAATAAAGAGTTCAAGACATGTGTTGTTATGAATTTATTGACGGACACAGTACATAAACATAAAATGCCGATTTATAATGTAGCTTTTTTTTATGTAATAGGTGGCAAGCGAGCAGACTGATCAACTGATGGGATTACCGCCGCCCATAGACACAAGTGCGTTGCCGACCGTTGAAATGGAATGGGAGGATGGGGGAATTTGGGGGGGGGGGGAGGTTGGGCCTCCGGTACCCTCACTCACTCGGCGAAACACAACGCAAGCGTTGCTTCACGCCGGTTTTCTGTGAGGCCGTGGTATCACTCCGGTCGAGCCGGCCCATTCGTGCCGAAGCATGGCTCTCCCACGGTGTAGTTGATTTAAAGTTGTGAGCAAGTAAACAAAAATTTTTTTTCACGTGTTGTTCCTGTCTTGTTTCGGATACGAAATATGTACGAAAGAGCGTACTCCTATATCAAAGGCCGGCAACGCACTTGTGACTCCTCTGGTGTTGCGGGTGTCTATGAGTGGCGGTAATCGCTTACAGTCAGCTGATCCGTCTGCAAGTTTGCCACCTCTGCTATATAAAATAATAATAATAAATGTGTTGCCCTAAACTTGAATATGAAGTAAGGGTTACTTAATATATTGTTTAAAGTTAGTGCATTTGTTATATGTATGAGACGTTATAGAGCAAGACCCACCTCTGCCCTTTGAATGTAGTATCGCCGCCGCCGTGTAGAACACGCCGTCTCCCACGCACTGCTTAGTATAAGTAGGTTCATTATTCAAGCACACCGAGCTCGCAGCCTAAACCCTGTTAAATTCTAATTATGGAAGGCTTAAAGCGACGCGCATAGAAACAATGAAATCGTCTTACTGGCATCGTTGTCACGCAATTTTGAATTAAATTATAAAGTTGTCGGGGAAAAGTTTACGTCTGTGGTTCTGTTTTAAAGGATAAAGTATTTTTCGAAGTGCTTTTTTTTGCTATTCGATATGAAATACACTTAGAAGACACGTCCAGTAGCTTCACGTCGAGGAGATGAAAATTCTGCAGGAGATGAACGTTAACTAAAAGTAGAACAATGCACACCCTTTATCAGTTAATACTCGCTACCTTTTTTATTTAAATCCTCAGTTAACTTCAGTTTTTCAAAAGGGGCAACTTTTTCAATAAAGCGGCCACTTATGATCTGTAAAAAGCTCCAAATATGAGATGCGGTTGACCCAGAGAGCAGTAGAACGGCAGTAGGTTAACCGCACACTGCGGATGGAGGCGAATCTCACACTCGCATACCCGGAGGCCCAGAGTACCGATACCTGCGACTGTGTCGGTGTGTCCGCGGTGTGAGCTTCTGTTGATATTTGATCCGCTTCGACCGCTCTGAGCGCGGACAGGGCTGCTGACCGAAAATTTTATAATGTTAGTATGGGCGCTTTTATTGTCATGCAGGTTGCCGCCCGCAACCTATCGTTTCAGTACATTTTTAGGGCCCTTTTATTGTCATGCGTGTCACACGCACACGGGTCGCTTTGGAAACGTCGCACGCATGCGGGCAGAAACCCGCATGACAATAAAAGCGCCCTATTAGTAATAATGACGAGACATTCTGGTTTCCAAATGTTAGACTTGGTAATATGCTTGCTACTTGAATACTTACAAAGATAAAAAAGAGAAGGTAAAAAGAGTAAGATAAAGAAAATAGAATACAAGCAACCGCAGCCGCTGCCTACTCTAGGGTTAACATGTTTAATGTTAAGTGAGCGATATATTTTAAAAACATTACAAGTAAGGCATTCACTTGGGCAAAAAACTTGAATTTTGACAGACAGCAGGCGTTTCATTGGTTTTGTTTACGCGATAACAATTTGGTACGATAAAATTCAACAACAAAACATTTAAAAGAAAACAAGGCGTAATACAAATAAAAATCTCAAACTGAAAACATTTTTGTAAAGCTATTCAGATGAAGCTGACAATAAACGTTGGACAAGTTTGAATAAGAACACAGAACAAGAGGGCTATTATTCACGGTTGCTAATTTTGAATTCTAAGAGAGCCTGGAACGTAGTAGAATAAAAAGTGCGAGTGAAGCCAGTCCCCCGGGCGCTGTTAGTGCGGCAGTCACCAAGTTACCCATTCACTTGTACAATATTAAATAACCACTATGAGCGCCCTTTTTCGAATTAAAAATAAATAATATACGAGGTCGGTTGCCGGGTCTCTGTACCGAGCACACGTCTGTTGAGATAATTTTGCAGTTACTTATTACTGCCATAGAAAAGTTTCAACGTTATTTTTGTGATGGAGAAATAATTGGTAAATTAAAAAACATACTTTATTTTCTCGAAATAGGTACATAATATGTACGTATTTTTCGGTTGCTATATAGCCTCCTTTTAAGCTGTAAATGTTTATGTCAGGAGAGCTCTGATTTAGATTCTGTGATAATGGATAATAAGAAAAGGATTACCTCGGGAGACAGCTCCGTTTTCCGAGTTCAAGCAGCAAACCACCACGTGAAGCGTCACTCTGGAGCCGTAACCTTCACTTGACATATGAATTTGATTAAAACGGGTGCTACACGGTCGCCAAAAAGCACTCCAATCAAGGTAACATGCGTTGTTTCCAACCGTGTAGAGTGTGGTTAGTGACCAAAAATCGTTGTCTACACGGTTGGAAACAACGAACGTCACCTTGGTTGGGGTCTTAAATGTAATCAATAGCTTTTAAGATAATTATTAATTTCGAACTCATCATAGCACAAGGTTAAGGTTAAACGTCAGTCACCCTTTTTCATACAAATTTACCTGGCTTTTAACTACACAAATAAAGTGCTACACAAGTAGCCTTAGTGTTTTTTTTTAGCAATTTATAATAAATAAAAAAACTTGTGATACCATCTATGAAGCATTTACTAAAACGTTATGTACAGTACAGTGAGGCGTGTCATTCGCCCGCCACACCGACAGCGCCAGCCCTGTGCGGAAGAGAGGGGAGAAAGGAACAAATTAAGCAACTTAAATAAGGATTGTTAATGCCAAACTCAAACATATTTATGTCGTTTCATTTCGCTTTGACGTCGAGTTGTTTTGTGTACCTTCTTGTATGTGAGGTCGGTTTGCCATTTACGAGAATGCGAGTTGAATTTATCGAAATAAATTCATCCTACTATACATGTTTGGGAAATATTGTACTGAGCTATTTTCTTAGCAATTTTTTTATATAAAATCAAACTTTAGATGAGAATTCAAACTTAATATCAATACTCAAAAAAATATTTGATTCCCTTTAAAATTGTAACAGTTATCATATTATGATGATGTGATTCTACAGGATGTTAAAAAAGAGCCTTAGTATGGCAAATTGAAAAAAAATATTGTAGATCGCATTTTTTTAATATTTTTCCTGTATTCTATACTTGATTCTGATTAACACCTTTTTCAACGCTCTTTATATGGAGTGGACAGACGGACAAAATTATCTTTCAAAGGGTTCTTCTTAGGATTTACGGAACCCTGTAAAGGTTTTATATGCTGTGGATAACAACCTCTAGTCCACTGTAGCTTGTAATCCCAGTTAGTATTGGAAGTAGTATCGATAAGTAATATTTTTTATTTAGTCTCGGTAACAACTGGGCTCGGGTCCTTTCTGATACGGGACCAAAATAATATTAGTAATAAATGTAGTACGTTTATCGATATACGCCTACGGTAGTTTAGGACCGATACGACATTCAAACCTTCAAGAAAAGAGCGTTCTCCCATATCAAAGGCCGGCAACGCATTTGTGACTCCTCTGGTGTTGCGGGTGTCTATGGGCGGCGGTAATCGCTTACCATCAGGTGATCAGTCTGCTCTTTGCCACCTCTGGCATTAAAAAAAATACCTACTTGGGAATAATAGGTATTCAGCTCGTAGTTTAAGTACGTGAGACGGACCAGATGTATAATGTAGTGATAAATCCTATTTAATCCAATCACCGCCTCCGTAGCCTTGGGGCTTGTCCGCTCGCTTCACATCAGGAGGTCGCGGGTTCGATTCGCGGCGGGGTCCAACTTTGTTGGACTCGGTTTGGTTGGGGGTAGGGCATTTTCTGAGCGCACCTGGCTAGCTACCACCATCTTATCTAAGTCTTGCCGTCAAACATCAATGTTAACAGCACTGATGTGTTCTGGCATGAAGATAAGATAGCCAGTTCCCCATTGCGTTAGGGAATCTTGGTAAGCTCGCTTCCATCTTCGGCATCATCGTCACTTACCATCAAGTGAGGTGACAAAAATATGATAATAAAAAACAATATTTACATAAAGATTAACTAACAAACGCTCGTGACTTTGTCTGCACGGAATTCTTGATAAGTCTCTGGTGGGAACAAAACTAATCAAAATAGTCAAAGTCAATGTCCCCGGTCATATTCTACTCGTATGACTTTTAATAATCGACTGACTCGTTGGCTAAGTGGTTAGCGATCCTGACCTCTGATCCGAGAGTCGTGGGTTCGATCCCCACACAGGGCAAACTTTTCTGTGATGAGCAGAATTGTTTGCTCTGAGTCTGGGTGTATAATATCTATATATGTATGTATTTCAATGTACATGTGTATGTATATCAGTCTCTGGTTCCCAAGATACAGGGAATCCTAGTTTGGGGCCAGATGACCGTGTGTGATATGTCCCAGATTTTTATTATTATTATTATTATATTATAAGATCTCTTTTGCTTTGATGAATTACATGTTAGTTTTAGGTAGGGAAATAGTGTTTGCGAACAATTAGCAAAGTGTCCAACAAACCCGCTTTGGAGGAAACGCGGCCGGCCAGAACAAACGAATCACACTAACTAATTTGAAAGTCACTGCCGGCTTAATTGTCGCCTTTTGAGTGTAATTAGTTAACACTTGGAACTGGAGTTCGTATAGTTGTTGTGAACTCGAAACTCAGAACTAAACCTATTACATGCTCAGCGTCGTGACTCAGTGCGGCTCACACGGTCGCGTCGATTACGTCAATCCAAGCCTTCAAATACGACAAAGGCATGTTGACCGTTGGTGCCAGCTGCTGTCACTAGATGGCAGTCGTTGAGCTATGTTTTATAAGCGATTTGAAAACATCTAACACTGGGGCTGACAACTAGCGCTACAAACTCCACCAATAGAACTTGGCCTTTATGTGTGGGGTATGGTAGATCTTTCCTGATCTATGATAAGATACCCCCAGCTGTGGGGATGCTATGGGTTAACTACTAAGGGGCCAGAAACTTGCATACAAGGGTGGTCTTTCCGCTAACCAATGCTGGCCTATTCGGAGAACCCTTGAGATTTGCAAGAAAAATCCGCAAATACAACTTCCAAATCTCAAGGAATCGGTGCCTGCTGTCACTACCCATACCATAACCAAAAAGCTTAGCAATACTTTTCGGCGGACAAAAATCACAAAAAATTCTGTCCATTTCGTAAAATTCATCAGCTAATCCATCATTGGTCAATTTTTTATGCAAGTTTCTATATATTTTTTGCCATTTCCACAAAACCGTAAGACTAAACTTGTTCTGTACTTTATGTAGAAGAACTCTGCTAATTACCTATCGCTACTACGCTTTTTTGTAGCAACCTGCATTTAATCATTTATTTCAAATCAAATCAAAATATTTTTATTTGAAGCAGGTAACATTTTACAATGTTCGAAGGTAATTTTTTTGTCTACCTAATACGAAGTTACTACCACTTTCGGGAACGTTTCGGGAAGTGTTTGCGGCGAGAGAAGAAACGTCGGGTTAGAAAGAAACTCCCTCCAACACATTTAGCAAAGTTAAAGAATTTAGTTAAATTATCGTGTAAATAAAATACCCTAGATCCCGTGGAAGGCCCAGGAAGCGCTGGCTTGACGTTGTGAGGCGGAATACAGAATACAGAATTTATTGATAAAATGAGAGAAAATAACCTCACTAAAGAGGATGTTGAAGATTGAGTGGAGGAGATTGAGTAGGAAAGCGGACCCTGGCTCCAGCCGGGATAACATAACGCTAAGTAGAAGAGTCGTGTAAATAAAATGTTATACCTATAAGTATTTTTATTACTCGCCGTATTTGGTTGGAATAATTACATACAGAGTTTCAGAGGGTGTTTGCCGCCGCAGCGCAAATCAAATAATACACATAAAAATGCGGCTCTATTCTCAGTCCCGTTGTGCCTACACTTGCGGTTACGGGGACAATAAAATAAAGTGCTCGCTTTTACTGCTCTTTTTGAGGTTTCCGTAAAAAAGTGTGTTAACCCAATGTTGTAAAGGCGAAATCGAAGTGCGGTTGATTTTGGGGTGAATTCGGTAATGATACATAAACGAATCACTTTGCTTCGCTGAAGATCTTGCCTTATTTTGTTACGTACTGGAAATAGGGTATTTGACACTATCAAAATTAAATTGAAAAATTGTATTCACTAAATAGCATTTGTCCTAGAATAGCGAATAATATTACTCGACTGATGTTTTTGTTCATTTTAAATTTTATATTCATTACAATCAGAAAATAAGTTCGTCAGAGACTGTGACGTCACATGCCAGTAACACGAACAATAGGGTATTTCACCATTTTTTGAAAAGTATCTCAAATTGATCGTTAGGTGGGAAAAAGTAAAAAATATTTTTTTTAGAATTTTTTGAAACCTATAAGTACCCCAAAAATACATTTTAAATTACCATTTCCGATGACCGCGCGAAAACGCTAGCCGCCATGATGTTTTAGGTTGTGACGTCATTTCAGCGGTAAACATGACAGTTCTACGTACAATTTAGCTACATTTAGTGAAAATTTACGAAATTAATAGTGAGTTACAATCCCTTATCGCTACCGGTGGTGTGCAGTTTAAAAATACAAATGTTAAACACTAGGCAAGTTATGGATTCAACTGCCAACAGATACAAATACCTATGAAAAACACTTGGATAAAACTTGCAAGAAGAGATCCAAAGTTATTGATTAAAAATAAAATATACCTTTCAATGTAAGTATCCATAATTTATTTCCAATAAGTAAATAGGTACATACAATACTTATTAATTTCGGGGGCGACGACTTCATAAAAATAAAGGTGGGGCTAGGCCGCTAGGCGGAAAAGCCTCGCTGATAATGGCATTGTTGGTGGGGCTTGGGCATCCCCAGGCCCTATGGACTCGGCGCCAATGCCTATTATACAAAACTAAATAGTTATTTGTCTTACTTTACTGTGGTTTTGTAATCTCATACAATGTTTATAGGTTATGTTAGGTACATAAATGAATTTGTTAAATTGTTTACACATACCTACCTTTTTTTACATTGCAGATAGAAACCGGCATGGAAAATTATATGCAATACCTACAAGACAATGGGTACAAAAAATGCAAGTAAATCAGGCTGCATATTGTCCAGATTTGATTGCACAGAACAAGGACATCTTGTAACCAAGATTTACCGAGCTCAGAAGATATTTCTTGTCATGACAGAAAGTCTGAACAGCTATCCTAGCAGTTCAGTCCCAAGATCATTAAGCAGGCCACCATATAGAAGTGAATTTATAAAAGTGTGAATAATATAATGTGTACATAGGTAGTTGTATATTTGTGAATTAATATGTAGATAAGTGTCTTGAGTGGAATACATATATTGGTTTACCTGTAAAGAAATTATTTTGTAATTAAATTTTTATTTCTTCTTTCAATGGTCATATTGTTCCTGAGGCAATAGGAGACAATGA
This sequence comes from Coleophora deauratella, assembly GCA_958295455.1. Lineage (NCBI taxonomy): Eukaryota > Metazoa > Arthropoda > Insecta > Lepidoptera > Coleophoridae > Coleophora > Coleophora deauratella. Next base: position 413,115 of record OY282409.1, on the reverse strand, counting down.
GATTCATAACCCTTTCAGTTGTGTGTGTAGGCTACAAAACTTTAAGTAAGTAGCTATACAATTTTATAAGTCACATCCTAAAAGAGGCTTTGAAAATAATTTGTACTGAGCTATTTGACTGACTCGATTTCGTGACTGACTCGGTGGCTAAGTGGTTAGCGATCCTGACCTCTGATCCGAGAGTCGTGGGTTCGATACCCACACAGGGCCAACTTTTCTGTGATGAGCAGAATTGTTTGCTCTGAGTCTGGGCGTATTATATCTATATATGTATGTATTTAGAAAGTATATGTGTATGTATATCAGTCTCTGGTTCCCAAGATGACCTGGGGCCAGATGACCGTGTGTGATTTGTCCCAGATATTATCATTATTTAAAAATATGAAAGTGTGGTGGTTTTCGAGGTACATATTTATATATACCCAGAAATTATGAGATTCCTCGAAAACCATCATACTCATATAGTGCTGTTTAGTAGAATAGCCTAGTACAAATTATACCTATATAGGTATACATCTGTTTCATTACTACTGTTACCGCCTGTAGTTAAAGCAGCTGATAAATTTTGGAGTGATAGGATAAGAATTGTAAGATTTTTATTTTAGTTTCACTAGCTAATTTGTTAACTTTCCTAAAACCCTAAAATAATGCAACTTGACAAAGCAATGGTATAATTAATTAAACAACTAATTGGCATATATCAGGTAGTGGGAAAGTAGGATAGTCTTATCACAAAAAACTCAAATTATGTAATACACAAGTTTATATAAGGTGCTACTTTATTAGTGCCCGATATTTTAGTCAGTGCTTCTACTTCTGATTCTGATCAACTTTCCCCCAGGGACCCATAGTCAAATCGTAAAAAAAATGTTGGACTCTATATACAGTCGAGCGGCCAAATTAGTATGAAGAGTCCAAAAATTTTTTTGGGATTTGACTATGGGTTCCTTAGGGAAAGTTGATCAGAATCAGGAGTAGAAGCACTGACTAAAATATCGGGCACTAATAAAGTAGCACCTTATATAAAAACAAACTCTGGGAAAAGCATAGATTACCCACTATAAGTAGGTACTATTTGTTTAGTTTAAAAAATCCTAATGTGTTTTACTTACTCTTAGAAATAAGAAAGAAAAATGCAACAGTACCAGACAGATTTTTTATTTAATACAAATGCATATTTCTCTTTCTTCAGGTTTTTGTCTCATAGTCAACAAATCAATAATTTCCTCTATAGTAAAGTAGCTATCGAAGGTCACTGAAGTTATGCAGCCCTATGCATTGCCACCTTGGAACGATGCAGCCTGTGGGTGGTTATCTTCCTATCTATATGCATGTTTGGCATTGAATATCTGTAACATCACAAAAAAATAATAAGAACAATCAGCATTTAATGTTTAATATGGAAGAGGAATAAATAACCCTTAAAAATACTTTATGCGTAACACTTCATGCATACGCAGCATAGAGATTCCTCTAACTTGGTGGACAGGCGACCTGATGAAGGTTACAGGAAGCCGCTGGATATGAGCAACCTAGGACTGCTCAGTGTGGAAATCCTTGGGGGAGGCCTTTGTCCGGCAGACTTCTTTCGGCTGATGGTGATGATGATTAGGCATAACAATTTATTTACCTGTTGAATGATACAGTTGCATCTCGGCCAGCTGCTTTATTTGGTCATTTTGCATTCCAAAAGGATTTCAAAGTAGCCTCTATTTTGAAGCAGCGGGCTGAGCAGGCATCTTATATGTATAGGTAAGAAATGTTTGTTCCCTGAAATGATTTAGCAAAGTATTAACAAGTATCCTTGTGTATTTGTTAAAGTATACCTAAAAAGTAATCTACTTTTCCCAATGACTTTCGAGGCTGATCATCATCGTTGCAACAGCAAGCCAACATTATTATCCTGCACTATCAACAGACACTGTACTGTATCTGTATAGGTTTTTGTTTGATGTTTGATATCACTGTTTTATTATCGTCATATTCAAATAACACCTAAACGCAAAAGCACAGAAATAATACGTTTTTATTTTAATGCTTTGACGTTTGTTGCAGCATTGTAAATACACACATATGTATAAAAGTATGGTACCTATCGCCAGACACGGTCGTTTCATTTCGCGCGCGTATCGAATTTATTTTTGTAACGAATTTTGCACAGTTTTTTCCAGATTTTAATCTAAAACTAAAAATGTGATAAAAATTAAGTTGCAAATAGGTACTTACATGCATATTCGGCAGTCGGGATTAGAAACAAAAACTTTGCCACTTAAATGTAGGTATTTATTCTCGGCAGATTCGTACTTTCTACTTTCACAAAACCGCCTTCCGTCATGAAATTTCAAGTTAATTTACTGGACACAGGTTATCTTTTCATATTTTTGAAATTAGGCGAAAAAACTAAAATTTAGCCACATATTGCGAACAAAATGTCACTGTTTACAGCTATCGTGACGTCACATCGACAACCAGCATGGCGGCTGGCGTTTCAGATATTTGAATAACAGATTAAAAAACTTGATTTTTGTAAATCAAAAATAAAATGTTTTTTCTCATTTTATTATATAGAAATCATCTTTATTCGATTACTTATTACAAATACCACAGTAAATAAGTCGTTCTGGATTTTTTCTTGAATAGAGTGAAATACCCTATTTCAGAACAAAATATCGTTTTTGGCAGTTGATAAAAAGTCACTCAAATGACTAGTAGTCAAATATCGTATTTTATCAGGTACTATCCGAATGTTTCTCCAAGACTAGCTCATATAAACTAATGCTCACAAGAACCGTTACCTCTAACAAAATTCCCAAATCAAACCCGGCATGGAGGCTCTGGTCGTGGCTCGGTGCAGCTTGCGTGGTCGCTTCGATTACGCATGTCAACTGACTACAGACACGGTCACAACTTGGATGCGTTTGACCGTTAGGTTAGTGGTATTTATCTCGAACGCTTCCGTGCTTCGCAAGGCACGTTAAGCCATTGTTGCCGGCTGCTATCACTGGATGGCAGTCATTAAGTGTCCTCACTTCTCCATCGGTTGCGCGGCAGCGACAATGGCATCCTGAAGACGTTAGCTGCACGGTTTGGTTCTCCCTTCCTAAAGCACTGGGTGGGGATAGTAACCGGCACAATAAAATAAAAATAATAATGAATTATGTAACTGTAATAGTTTATAAGGTAACTAACATAGGTTAAGTTTTGCTTGTTTCTACTAACCACTTTTAGGGACTTATGGTCTGAAATGAATAAATTATTATTATTAAGCCATGTCGGAGGCATAGGCGGCTTGAAAACCTCTGAAACTGAGGTTGATCACTAGCCTCATAACCTCCACCAATCAGGACTTGGCCTCCTTGTGTGGAGTATTGCCATACCTTCCCAAGGTATGGGAAAAGACCCGTGCTCCTCCAGTGTGTCCAATATGGGTTGTTTACGTATGGCGTCAGTATTAGGCACTGGTTGGGTCCACCTGAAAATGCGGCAGTGTCCTGTAGCCGACCCGGTCCCGCATCACAAATCACTTCTTATAGTTAATTCGGCTACTCCAAGAACACGCGGTAACTTTCAATTGTTATTATTTAGAACCATTATAACTTGAACTCTGTGTTGCTATTTTTATTAACCGACTTCAAAAAAAGGAGGAGGTTCTCAATTCGTTGGAATCTTTTTATTTTTTATTTTTTTATGTATGTTCACCGATTACTCGAAGACGCCTGAACCGATTTGGAAAATTCTTTTTTGTTTAAAAGGGTTATACTTCATAAGTGGTTCCATATAAATTTTATCGAAATCGATTCAGCGGTTTTTGAGAAAATCAACAAAAACAGCAAAATTGGAGTTGTTGCGATTGAAGTCGGTTGTTTTTAACGTATTCAGCGTGGTCAATTATAATATGAACGATTAACGTGATCCGCGCGGGTCTTACTCTTGGTCAATGCTCAAGTTGTGTGTAGTTTCTAAGTGGTTGGCTGCCTCTATGCTCGGTGACCGTCGGCTGCCCTGTACGCTGAATCTATAGGTCAACATGTATCGACTCGTCGTTTCTGCTCTAGGGTTGTGCCAGCGAAGCCGACAGGATGATGCAGGCTTTAGCAGGCATGCGTTTCTTTAACTATGTGTCAGACGACACCATATCCGTGGAGTGTTCCGTGACACTGACTGAATCGTGTCTTATAGACGTGGTGTTAACAACCCATAACGTCCCCACTGCAGGGGCATAGGTCTCTTACCATCCTTCGAGAAAGTTAGGCCATACTCCACACACAAGGTTAAGTCCGGATTGGTGGAGGTTGTGGGGCTAGTGGTCAAAGCCAGTGTCAGAAGTTTTCAAGCCGCCTCCGACATGGCTTAACGACTGCCATCTAGTGATAGCAGCCGCCACCAACGGCTTAACGTGCCTTGCGATCGTATTGCCTTGCCTTCGTATAGACGTGGAAGGCCAATGAATGAATCTAATCCACCAGGTATGGAAAACTCCAGAAAAACCACATTTTCTATTCGTTTGATTTGTACAGAGCAATCACAACATTCCTACAGTTCTAAAAGCGCTGGTGACTGCTCTGTCACATTCCTCTGAAGCTTATCGTACTGCAAGTGAAGTGAACCGACAGAATTCCTTGCACAATTCTAAGAAATATTGTTAAGGAGATGTTATTGTGAAAGTTTTCAGTGTTTATTATGCGAACCCACAGCTAGGACATAATCCAGTGAAGTTGCACCGCGGGATTTTTAAAATACGAGAAAAATGTTGGCGACTGCTGCCAGGGGCCGGGAAACGCGTTAGTTCGGGAACGTCCTACTTTCCAACTTTTACACAAACATCAATAAGCAATATGCTGGTTTTCCGCAATGCACTCATTTGTACGTTGTAAGTCATAAGACGTTGTACGCTCTGGTACTTGTCACCACCATCGTCATCATCATTGTATTAGTCCACTGTTGGACAATTCTCCCCCAAGGCACGCCACTTATACCTATCTTCGGTTTTTTTCGGTACTGTATAGTATTAGGTAAAAAGTAAACATAAATCTTACTTAATGCGTGCACGATTACCGCAGAAACAACAGTTCTAAAATAAAAGCACAGACCTGATGTGTGTGTGTGTTTCGTAAAGTTAACTTACTTGTAATGAAGCTTAAGAATACTGTGTTATAAAAACTACCATAAATATTATACACAGTACACTTTACTTTTCAAAATACATACACAGCGATCCTTTGCTTCGTTACAAGCAAATTACGTTGCAGCCGTCCAAAGTTGAGCAGCCGCTGGATGCACGTCCTCGCAGTGCAATTTGGAACGCAATCACCCTCTTTGATGCCGAGATGAGCTTATTATTACAGTTCACAGTACAAAGTGCTGCAATAAATAAAATGCTGAAGGGAATGAGTGCAGCGAGGCGCGCTAGATACGATAATATGGTGTAGCATGTTGCGTTGTGCATTACCGACGAGTGCAGTTAGTGTTGCCCAATGCAATGCGCGACGACGGTTATGCAATTATGCTCGCTTGGCAGGGCCGGCAAGAACAAAAATCGTAGTTAATTTTTATATTAATCTTTACAGGATTCCGTTTTGTATAAGCCATTTTACTGCGTGTAATATTTTACTATTGCGAGTGCAATTTTAGAGCTTTCAACTGCTCAGTTCGAACCTTTATGCACTATGTTGATATTTATGCTATATGGAGACTTTGTGCAGCGTGAAGTGATATTATTTGGTTTTTCATTTTAACGTCAACCGTAGGTAGTTTTTTCTTTTATAAAATTCCGTTATATAACTATTTCAAAGAGCATAAGTATATTTGTTATGTGAAACTAACTTAAAAAAAGTTGTGTAATCTTTTTTTTTGTTGTTGGGGCTGCCTCGCTTCTGCAGTGCCTCTGGAATGTTCGCGGATGCACGAACGGATGGCTTTGCCGCTATTATTCGTAAAAAATGTGCATCTTTACTGTCCAGAATGCGGGCAGCAATAACAACATCCTGAAGACAATAGCAGCGAAGTATGACTGCCCATACGTCGCCACTGTGTGTAGGTGGCTATCAGGTAGCCTCTTCTGTGGCAGCCTGATAGACACACCTTTCTATTTTATTTTATTTTTTCCCCTCTTTGATATGCCTACTAACATAGTTTGTAAGTTTTTTACTAACAAATATGGATTGTATTATCTATCTATACTATAATAAAACAGTAGAAACCACGTGTCTGTACATTGAATATTTTTACCAAAAATAGTAAGGAGGTGATAAAATAAGAGTAATAGAACACAAATAAACAAATTTAAAATTTTTTGTCTGTCTGTCTGTCTGTCTGTCTGTCTGTCTGTTCACGCTAATCTCCGAAATTACTGGATGGATTTTCATGCGGTTTTCTCGAGTAGATTAAGCTTAGTTTGGAGCATTATATAGTCTTTGTTTCATCGAAATCCAATGTCAAGAAAAAAAGTTGTCGTCCTTTAAAGATAATTTTAAATTCGCCGCCTGCCAAAAATTACATAGCAAATGGGTCGAAAGAATGTTCGGAGCTTAATTATGTAGGCAAGTAATCGATTATAATTTTAATTTTTACATAAACAATAAAACATCTACTTATTTAAGGTTCCGACCCTTCTTTCGACCTATTTGCTATGTAATAGTATAGATGTAATTTTTGGTAAACGAGCGGCGAATTTATTAGTATTTTTGGTAAAAAATATGCAACATCTATATACCTACATAATATAATAAAATTGTAACGGGGCCGATTCTATACATGGAATATTTTTGAAAATAATACCTGTACTACACCTGTACTACCTGGACATATCTATCGATATAGAGATCAAAACAATTTAATTTGGAATTTTTGTCTGTCTGTTTGTCTGTCCGCGCATCGCGTAAAAACGGCTGAGCCGATTTTGATAAATTTCGCACGATTATACTACGTAACCCGGAGTAACATCTTAGATACTTTTTATCCCGGGAAATTCAAGGGTTCCCGGAGGAATACATAAAAACTGTAATTCTTAAAAGCCGTATTACTCAAAAACTAAGAAGCCCATTTTATTGTAATTTGGTACAATGATACTTTATCATTACTACTAAACATCCAAACCTTTTTATCTAGGTTTCATGAAGGGTTCCCACAGGAAAACGTCAACACCGTATCTCCACAATAACTCAGTTTATTAAGATAAAACCTTAACTTTTTGAAAAGGCGATCCTCTTTTTCGATGAGATATGTTTATTATTGTTTACGGTGTAGGTAGCTGTAGAATATCGAAAATATACGTATAACGTAGTGAAATAAGCAAAGCAAACTACATTTGTAAATGGTATTTTAAAAATACCAGTGTAGGGAAATATTTATTAAGTGGTGGTATACAGGGTGTTATACAAAGTGGCATACAAAGGCGTAGGCATTCTACTTGACCTGTTCTTAATTTTTTTCTTTAACTACCTAATAACAGGTTGTTAAAAAAGTGCGTATGAGATTTTAAGGGGTTGCTCAGAATCAAAATATACAGGAAAAGTATTGAAAAAATCCGATCTGTAATTTTTTTACCCTCTACCATACAAATTATTAATTCACTATTTCGATTTAAAAAGTTGTAGACAAGATTTTTTTTTTCCTGTATTCTATACTTGATTCTGAGTAACCCCTTAAAATCTCAAACGCACTTTTTAACATCCTGTATAGGCGGCTGAAAAACTTCTTAAGCTGGAGATGGCCATTAGCCTCACATCTTACCACTATCTAAACTTGGACCCTGTGTGTGGAGAATGAGCTAACCTTCCCTAGCTATAAGAAGAGATCCATCCCCCAGTAGTGTTGATTGTAAATATATCGTAAAACCTATGCAATTTTATTTTCATTTTCTTCCTCTTTTTCTTCTTATTTTTTATTTTTATTTTTTCTTTTACATTTTTATTTTTTTTATTCGTTTTATTGTTTACTTAATTTTGTTATTTTCTTATTTCTAAAGAATAATTTAGCAAAACATGAACTACTGGAAAACCCTCAACACTAACGCGTACGAAGTCGCGGGCACCAGCTAGTCTGAAATAAAGAGAATTATTATTATTATTATTTTTGAAATAATATTCAGGATGTTACATAAAAATAGGAATATTTATTGATGCGTCCTTTTGTTAGTTCAGATTTATGACTGGAAGCGAAGTAAATCATCGCTAACAACCCTTATCTTCCACCATGATAGGGCATGAGTCTCGTCCCATAGCTCGGAGAGGCTAGGATACAAGTCCAGATTGGTGGCTTTGTTTAATGCATAGCTCGTAGAACAGATGGCTGTTTTTGTATTAAAGTTCTCGAGTGGCGATCGTGCACCGCGCACCGGAAGACGTAATGTAGGCAAGCCCCCCATTCGGTGGAGCTGGTGGACCTGGTGAAGGTTGCGGGAAACCAGCGCAGTGTGGAAATCGGTGGTTGAGGCCTTTGTCCAGCGGTGGACGTCTTTCGGCTGATGATGAAGATGATGAATAATACTTGCCACCTATATCGGTGACGAGCTGTGGCAGCCCTGCGCCTGGCCTGGGATCGGGCAGCGATAACATTACGGCGGGCGACGCACCATTAATTAGCATTTCGTGATACCGAGCGCCGCCGCAGTATGCACCACTGTGCACTGTGCAGTATAGAGGTAGGTATTGTAGGGACTGGATTAGTCCCGCTCTAAGTAGGTCTCATGGTCAGCCGCTGGGGGTTATAGGTACACTCAACGTTGAGTGTACAAGTTCTGAGTGGTAGGAACTTTGTCTTAGGCAGAAAAAAAATCACAATTTAAAACAATATTTACAGCATCTTGAATATAAAATTTAAAAATTGATTTGATTTGATAGGGTTTTGCGAAAAGTAAATCCCATCCAAAACATAAATGTAAAAAAATAGAGCCTCGTTCGCAAATAACCTTGTAAGCTCGGATTATGACTTCGCTATTGAAAATAAATATTTTTTTTTTGAGTTTTCAAAGTTTCTTAAATCAAAGATTCTGTCATCTATAACGTTCTTCAGTTACTTTAAAAGAAAATCTCTTATGTTCTTTTCTACTCAATAATGCGATTCAGCAAGTTTTTCTGTTAGTAAGTTTTTTCTAACTGAACTTTTACCTTTTCAAACTCAGACTCAAAGATATGTAGTTGATAGTAGAAGTTTATGTACCTATTTATTTCAAATACTAGAACATAAAATAATGCAATGGTGGACAGTCTCAGTTTGGTTCTCGTCCCAGGAGCATCCTCTTGTAAAACACTTAGAAGAAAATAAAATATTTAAAAGTGAAGTGTTGTTTAGAGAACAGTATCACGATTTGTTTTTTATTGATTTTGAATATATTTATTTGCGAATGGCAAACAATAAATGTCGTGAACATTTTCAAAAATGTCGCTTAATACAAAGAGCCTTTACCCGTCGGAATGATAATATGATAAAAGGAAAAGGAAGAAACCTGGTCGGAATTTTTGACTTTAACAATTTGTTGCGGCGAACTTTGCCGCTTCACGACAGTAAAATTAACAACTTCGGGGAAGCGATAAATTTGTAACTAGTTGTAACGAGCCACCGATTGATTAGAACTTTTGTTTCAGGTCGTTCTCGGATCAGGGGGGGGGGGGGTTAATTGGAATAAGCTGATTTCACGGAGAGTTCGCTTTTTGACGTGAATTCGATGAATGTCTTCCTTGTCATTCCTTGTAACGAAAAACATGTATCTATATAATTATGTGAAAGCTTCATACTCAAAGTTACAAAAAGCATAGTTATATCGTTGCGACGATCCATCTGACTGCAACGCAATAATAATAAAATGTGTTGGAGGGAGTTTCTTTGGGCCCGACTTTCTTCTCTCTCCGCAAACACTTCCCGAAATGTCGGGTATACGAGTTCCACGTGGTAGGAGCTTCGTATTAGGTAGAAAAAAATTATGACCTACGAAAAGTTTACAGTGATACCTACTTCGAATAAATAATGTTTTGATTTGATTTTATTTGAATATGTTCTAAACACAGTTTTATATTTTTCAGTCATTTCTTCATATACGCGATGAAGTGAGGGGCTTAACAGTCTGTGGTTCAATAAATGTGATACTTAAATTGAATACTTCGGCTTCGACTGACTGATCTAATATCACAGTGGAAAATAACAAGGAATGGTACAAGACTAAGCCATGAAGTTGTTTCAAGAACTGCAAGATACCAAAAAAACTATATTCTATGTGCCTTTGTATTAAAATAAGTTGCCTAAACAGATGTAAGCTTTACCAAATGTATTTTTTGAATCGCTACTAGAATTTCAAATTAGTAACTGTTTCTATGAAGTGAATAATCGACAACGCTGAACGTGTTAAAAAACCGACTTCAATCGGGTAACATACGGGTCAAACTGAGAACCTCCTTTTTTTGAAGTCTGTTAAAATACTAAAACCTTTTCCTGAATGTAACAAATATTTTTCTGAAAACCGTATCAAAATCGGTTCAGCCAAACACTAGATGATCGCGGACAAACATAGATACATACATACTTACTCCTTTTTTTTTAAAGTCGGTTAAAAATATATTGGATTGTTATTTCTATTGCATGTGTTGCCTCATATGAGAGTAAATGTGTAGCTCTGTTTAAAATATTACCTGTGTAACGTCTTTTGTACCACATTTTGAGTCATAAATATAATCTAATCTAACTAGAAAAGTACCGTAAAACGTAAGCCGAGGTAATAAAAACTTGTTTGCTCACAAAGTTGGGTGAAATATGGTATTTTATGACAGCTTTAAAACGGCTGCGTACCTAGTCTTGCGTTTCTTAAATTTATAAAAAAGAGAGCATTTTTTTTTCTGGAAGATTAGTATACCTATACCTAACGTAGTATATAGTTTTCCGTGACCCCACACAAGGATATATAACCTAAACACTTTTGGGACACTGAAAATTAACAATAAGAAAATTAAAAATATTTTTTTGCAAACTGTTATAAGTATCTCAAATAAATACATTACAAAAAAATACCATTCCTATTAAGTCTTATCTTATCGGGGGGGGGGGGGGGGGGGGTTATCTTAAAATGCTTGTGAAGTGAACCAATTTTAAACAGTAGTAGGAGGTTCTTAATAATTATTAACTATAAACAGTGGAAGTTCTTATCAACTTACATAAATTATAAATAAAATAGATTATAAACACTAAAGGGTACACACTTTTGGTACAACATACATTAAAACACACTAAAATCTTAAAAATCAACATTACAACTTTATTTATTTGGCACCGAATGAACAAAAACATTTTGAAAAACACAGATACACAATAAAAAACCGGCCAAGTGCGAGTCGGACTCGCGCACCGAGGGTTTCGTATAAATTCATAATCACACATGTCTTGAACTCTATATTTTTTATATTTGATTGAATGAAAGGTAATTTGCGGTTTACGATTTATGACGTATTAAAAAAAAAACTACTTACTAGATCTCGTTCAAACCAATTTTCGGTGGGAGTTTGCATGGTAATGTACATCATATATTTTTTCTAGTTTTATCATTCTCTTATTTTAGAAGTTACAGGGGGACACACACACACATTTTACCACTTTGGAAGTGTCTCTCACGCAATCTATTTGGTTTTAAAAAAAATGAAATTAAAAACCTCAATATCATTTTTGAAGACCTATCCATAGATACCTCACACGTATAGGTTTGATGAAAAAAAAATTTTGAGTTTCAGTTCTAAGTATGGGGTAACCCCAATTTTTTTTTTTTTATATTTTGGTGTGAAAATCTTAATGCGGTTCACAGAATACATCTACTTACCAAGTTTCAATAGTACAGTTCTTATAGTTTCGGAAAAAAGTGGCTGTGACATACGGACGGACAGACAGACAGACAGACAGACAGACATGACGAATCCATAAGGGTTCCTTTTTTTGCCATTTGGCTACGGAACCCTAAAAATAATGTTTTCATTAAAAACGTTAAACAGTCAAACAGATCCAGGTTATGAACGTGTCTGTAGTCAGTTAACCTGCGTGATCGATGTGACCACGTAAGCCGCACTGATCCACGACCGCTTCTTTTTAACCTTAAACCTTTTAAATACTACAGTATAATATTAATTTTATCATACAATATCACTGAATCAGTTTAGGGATTTAATCAAATAACTAGATTCATTTAAAGATATGATAAAATCGTTTCATTATTTTAACATCTATCTATCTATCTATCAGCCGAAAGACGTCCACTGCTGGACAAAGGCCTCCCCCAAGGATTTCCACATCTGTGGTCCTGTGTGGCTCGCATCCAGCGGCTTCCTGCAACCTTTACCTTTATTTTAACATATTTTATTCAAATCCCTAAACTGATTTTATCATATCCTTGCGACATAAACACAGATGTTATTTTGGGTTTAGTTTTACTATTAGATGCTTGCTTATGAAATTGCCGATTAATTTAAAATGTATTAAAGGCGAGTTGGCTAGGAGTAGAAAAAGATGCGGTCGCTCCACAGATAAGAGCCTAGCTCTTAAAGTAAAGAAGAAGGTATTACAGTCTGATCATACACTTATCTTATTTGTGTTAAATTCTAATAAAATAAAATAAAATGAAATGAAATGAAATGAAATGAAATGAAATGAAATGAAATGAAATGAAATGAAATGAAATGAAATGAAATGAAATGAAATGAAATGAAATGAAATGAAATGAAATGAAATGAAATGAAATGAAATGAAATGAAATGAAATGAAATGAAATGAAATGAAATGAAATGAAATGAAATGAAATGAAATGAAATGAAATGAAATGAAATGAAATGAAATGAAATGAAATGAAATGAAATGAAATGAAATGAAATGAAATGAAATGAAATGAAATGAAATGAAATGAAATGAAATGAAATGAAATGAAATGAAATGAAATGAAATGAAATAAATAAATAAAACAATTAACTACCTATTCTCAAAGTGTCACTGGTCATGTAAAAATTAAATAATGCTTGCTAAATGCCTGCTGTGTGCATATTTTGATAGCATAGTGGTGCAAAAGCCATGAAAACATATTTTTTCACCACTGAAAATTACCATTATTTCATGGAAAAAAACTTGATTTTGGGGTCCCGCACCTCAAAAGGAAAAAGGAACCCTTAAACGATCACTTATGTGCCTGTTTTTCTGTCTGTCGGATGTCCCTCGGATAAGTAATCAGGGGCGCTAACCACTGAGCTACCAGGTCCGTCATCACTATGGAGTAATAAAACCGATTTATTAATTAGCACCTGTCTTAAGTTCCGGATCGCTTCCTCAAGCTCGTCTCAATTGGGAAGAAGATCGAGCCTTACTTAAGTTCGGTTTATAGATACGGACCCGAGTCTCTAAAGAGTATTTAAGGGGGAACGTTTCGGATCACACTAGCGCTCGAGGTTTTTAATTTATTTTTATTGAACTACTGTGTCTCTGTATCTTCTGTAGTTTAATAGAAATAAATTAATAAACCAATAATTACGCTCGGCCTGTTAGCACGAACCTTCATTAAACGCGTTAACGATAAAAGTGGTCTGTACGAAACGATATTAAATAAATCAAAGAAATTATTGTCCAAAAGAGATAGTCTAGTTCCCTTAATAAAAAAAATCGTCTTTCCCCCATTGTAAGCCCTAAATAAACAATAAAAGTGTTTTTTAATTTACTACTATATGTGCATTTTAATTGGTCATAAAACGACACTGGGGTTGGCCACTAGCCCCACAACTTCCACCAATCCGGACTTGGCCCCCGTGTGTGGAGTATGGCCTAAACCTTCCCGAGTTATGGAAAGAGACCCGTGCCCCTATAGTGGGGACGATATGGGTTGTTAATGAAAACGACATAAAAATATACCTAAAAAGTAAAATATATACACAAAGCAGGCTACATTTGCCAACAATACGTACATCGCGTCGCATTCCCCAAATCGGCAAAGTTATTTGATATATTAAATCTTAAGAACGTTATAAAAAAAATCAGTTCATTACATCTTGTATTGTATCTCATCGTTTAGTTGACACCATGACAGTCTCCCCTTCCCCACACGGTGCCCCATTACGTATAATTTACGCGCGAAGCGTTTGAATACGCGCATTGTGTAATTGTATGGACACGCGACACGCACACGGGAGCACCTGAGAGCGCGTTAACAATCCGTATTGTCCCCACTGATGGGGCTCGGTTATCCTGAACCTCGGGAACGTTAGGCCATACTCCACACACGAGAGCCAAGTCCCTATTGGAGGAGGTTCTGGAGCTAGTGGCCAGCCCCTGTGTCAGAAGTTTTCAAGCCACCTGTAAGATTTTTTACATAGCTTAAAGGCCGCCAACCGGCAACGGCTTAAAATGCTGTGCATTGTATGGAAACGGTCGTCCTAACCCCGAGTTAAGATGCCACTAACAGTCACTCCACGCAGGTAATGATTTGTGCGTAAAGATGCTGAAAAGCCCGTGTGACTAGCGGAGCCGAACCCATCTGGAACACGGACAAACTGTCGAATTATATTTGAGAAAGAAGAAAGAAAGAAAATACATTTATTGTGACTAAATACACAAAATTACCCAGGTTTTTTTTAAATAATTATATTTACATACAATATGACAATTAATTTAGTACACACGTAAATGTGTGTGTTGCGTGGCTTGCGATGTGCAACCCATCTTACTGGGGGTGATTGGCAGGTAGTGGCCATACTTTATGACAGTATTAATGTACTGTAGCTCTATACTCTGTGAAGTAAAAATAAAGAAATAAAGAAGTCTGAAGTTTGTGCGGATTCTCTCGTGCAGGATCCGTGGACTGTAACCCTTCCCCACCCTCTCCCCCAAATCACCCGTACATTCTCGTGTTATACAGAACAATGTTCGTTTACTCTATGTCTATCACGGTCTATAATAAACTATCGAAAGAACTAAAAGAACTACCATATAAAAAGTTCTTAAAATGTTTAAAAATTTAAGAATTTTCTACTCCCTTAAAGAGTTCATGGATAACAAAATGTAACTATATTGTGAATTTACATTAGAACAGATGCAATACAATTTTAACTGACATTATTATTTTATGTTATTCCTATACAATTTTACGTTCTTCTTTATATTTTTTATTAAGTAGTGACAAAAATTGTTAATTTTTGCATGCCAATATCTTTGGTTAAATGTGTGATACCATATCAATATACTATACATATAAGTTACCAACATGTAATACCACATTTAAGGCAAAACAAACGATTTCTGATTACGTTTTTTTGGTTGATTTGGAATTTACTAAAAGTGAGAGTAAAGGCTTAGGTTCCATTCCTTCCCTAGATCCCATCCCATCCCTAACTGGCATTCGTTAAGCCAAGTCGGAGGCCTTATAGGCGGCTTGAACATTTCTGACTCTAGGGTTGGCCAACTAGCCCAACAACCTTCACCATTCCAGACTTGGCCCCCGTGTGTGGAGTATGGCCTAACCATCCCGAGCAATGGAAAGAGACCCGGCCTCTGCAGTGGGGACGATATGGGTTATTAACGTAAAGGGTTTCGTGATATAGAAACCATAAACTCAACTCTCATTATACGTTTGGGAATTCCAGAAAAATATCCGTATCGGTAAACGCGACTTCCTTATATTTATTATCAGGGCTGTTTTATTTTATCGCACCGCTCAGGGGCCGACCCTGCGGGATCTCTCTCACCGCTAGTATGTAATGCTAAACGATGGGATAAATGAGACTGTTAAGAAAAGTAGTTCCGTTTCTCGCCGATAGATGGAGCTGTGTGTGGCGTTATATTTTGAAACGCGCTTTCGTTTTCGTTTGGTTTCGTTTCGTTTGGTTTAAATTTCGGTATCAACGTCTTTTATTTCGCCCAAACAAAGATTCTTAATTAATGATTTTGACCTAGTAGAGACAATTTCTGACCGTCGTACCTACTGCACTTGGCAAATAAAGGATTTGATTAGACTTGGGATATGAAACTAACTATGGAAACACAATAAAATTATTAAATACAGTAATTAATTTTCTTTATCTTACGTATCTTGTGGCACAATTGTCTGTCTATAGACCCCAAGCTATAGGCGTTTGCCGGGGGTTGTACTTAACGTGACTCATGGTCACGTGTAGGGCATTAAGATTCACACCTACGGACGTGTGCAACGCGACCTTCATATAAACATTTAGTAATCAGATTTGCAGGTTTCTCGCGATGTTTTTTTCAACATCTAAGTAAACTGTCTGAAAATATACCATGTGAAAAAATCCTTGCTACATTGGTGAAGATTTGCACTCAAGAAGTCTGGTTATTTATATTCAGATCAATCTAATGTATCTGGGTCTGGGGATCACGACGAAACCTCACCACACCTCACATTCAAAACCTGCGTAATTTTAATAATAATAAAACCATATAAATGAAGCGGCCGTGGCTCAGTGCGGCTTGCGTGGTCGCATCGATTACGCAGGTTAACTGACTATAGAGACACGGTCATAACCTGGATGGGTTTGACTGTTAGTGGCATTTATCTCGACCGTTTCCGTGCTTCGCAAGGCACGTTAAGCCGTTGGTGCCGGCTGCTATCGCTAGTAGACGTTAAGCCATGTCAGAAATGAAATGAATTTTTTTTTATTATTATTTTTTTAAATTTTTTTTTTATATTTTTAATAGAGGCCTTATAGGCGGCTTGAAAACTTCTGACACTGGAGTTGGCCACTAGCCCCACAACCTCCGCCAATACGGACATGGCCCCCATGTGTGGAGTATGGCCTAAAACCTTCCCGAGTTATGGGAAGAGACCCGTGCCCCTGTAGTGGGGACGTAATGGGTTGTTAACAAAACCATATAACGATACAATTAATTAAATGTTAACTCTATCGATTTGCTTTACTCATATGCGTTTATTCATGTGCGATTTGCCACTTCCGTGAATACACAAAAGCATTAAATGTCAACTGAATAAATAAATGGTCATAAACATTTTGATTAACACACTGAATAATTAGCATAATTTGGATTTGTGTTCCGTTTTATCCTAAATATAATGTACTTAATGAAATTATCATTTGTTAATCAAAAAATTAAGGGATCAAATTATGAATTACCACGGTTAATTAACTGTTAATGATGATTGATAACTGATTATAAGTATCGAAGAAAATAATTATGCTCATAATTTCGAACCCCGTTCAACACCGTTAGAAATACAAATTACAAACACAAATCTTTCGGCGTCAGGTGGTAACAACGTCATAGAAACTCCTTATCTAACCTATTCAATGAAAATAAGCGTACAACAATCTACCATTAAGTATACGAAAAAACACGGACTTTAAAGAATTTAAATATAATTTATTTAACTAGTTGATAAAACTTTCTACTCGCTCAAAGACTTTTTAAATCCATACACTTAAACATGTTTTGCGTGCTGTCCTTTTGTGTGCATTCTGCCATAAAATATTTTGACCAATTATAGTTGTAATTTTAAGACAAAAAAATAATATTGTATGCCAAAAGGCTGGTCACAGAGCTACTATTATTCTATGTATGACATCTAACTACCTGTGTTCCACAATAAATCATTTTGAATTTTGAATTTTTGAAATAAATCCATTTCGCCTCATTCGTACACAAATTGACACATACCCTGAAAAACTTCCAACACCTTTTAAAAATTCCAGACGCGGGCATCCCCAGAGCATGCATGCTCACGTAATATAATATCTTGAGGCGGTAAATCCCATCGCGCATCCAC
The DNA here is from genome assembly GCA_958295455.1 of Coleophora deauratella. Classification (NCBI taxonomy): domain Eukaryota; kingdom Metazoa; phylum Arthropoda; class Insecta; order Lepidoptera; family Coleophoridae; genus Coleophora; species Coleophora deauratella. Next base: position 395,372 of record OY282409.1, on the reverse strand, counting down.
AAAGTAACCGCGCGTTTTCAAAACTGAATTAGGTTCGTGCAAACGAGCTGCCATTGTGGGCTGCATCTCCGCGCCGGTGCGCGCGGCTGGAATACGGAGCTAGCTAGCATCGAGGTATTGTTGTTAACAGCATCCGCGCGAGCTCCTTATATTCAGGTTGTGTGTTAACAACCCATATCGTCCCCACTGCAGGGGCATGGGTCTCTTCCCATACTTCGGGAAGGTTGGGTCATACTTCACACACGGGGGCCTAGTCCGGAATGGTGGAGATTGCGGGGCTAGTGGCCAACCCCAGTGTCAGAAATTTTCAAGTCGCCTATAAGGCCTCCGACATAGCTTAACAACTGCCATTTAGTGATAGCAGCCGGCACCATCGGGTTAACGTGCCTCGTACAGCACGGAAACGGGCGAGATAAATGCCAGTAACAGCCAAACTCATCCGAGTTATAACCGTGTCTGTAGTCAGTTAACCTATGCGTGATCGACGCGACCACGCAAGCCGCACTGAGTCACGACTACCTCTGTCAGGGTGTAACAAAATTTAATAGGTTTAGCTCCTGCTAATTGGCGCTTGTACTCACAATTTTCTAAGGTGACGAATCCAACCAACATCATTAGTTGCCAGCGTTTAGGTTTAGGTAGGTTTGAACTGACACATGAAAAGTTATACACATGAAAAGTTAACATACATAAGTTATAATGCGAACCAAGCAGTTGCGGCCAGCCAAGCGTGACTTCGAGATAACTCGCTCGAACTCAAACGAATCCTAGGGCCCGGAAAATCACCCTAGATTGCTTGGAATCGCGTCGGATGTGACTTGTGACACGAACATGTGATTGATAGATCGATAATAAAATTTGAATTTCTGTTGATTCCTTGTGAATAAAATGTGCAAATTCCATGACTGGTGGTAGCCAAGATACGCTTTGAACTGGTGAAAATTTTTTAAATGAACGTTTTTTTTAAATTATAATATCATTTGTAAGGTTAAATAATAATTTCTAAAATAAAACAGCGAGGTAATGTTGACGTATTATATTTTGTCCTTGGTGGGATTGTTTATCATTTTTTTGTGTTTTGTTGAAAAGTTTAGCTGGTTATCGTAGAATCTTGTAGTTTTGTTATTGCATCAAAACCTTCAAAATATTTTTAGAAACTATTAACGTTTTATAACGCGTTTAGTTTCAGAACTGCAGTATAAAAATAAGCACCAGTAGAAAACAGCTCAAGACACTCGATGCAAACAGCCAGAGAGGGGAATAGAGGAATTAACTGGAACTACCTTCCCGGAACCGCCCCCTTGAAGTAAAACTATATGCATGGAGACGTCCTCCAGCGCCCCCCTCGATGGAAATCAATCTCTGGCGCTATAGCAAGGAGATTCAATATCAGCATTTGACATAAAGCCCCGCAGCCAACTTGAATACGGTCCTAGCATTAGCGAGTGATGTGATTTGTGAAGGAATTCTAGAAATCAGTTTTCAAATCTGTATTTGAAATGAAAAAGTTGATTCTACAAATTATGTGTTTGGAAATTAGAAATTAAAGTATTCACCAATTTATTGAAATCAAAGAACTTGTATTTACTACACTACAATACAATTCTCCTTCACTCAGATCTGCTGGAAGAAATTTCTTTTAGAAATAAGTTGTGCCCTTTGTGTATATTTTATGTTTATAAAGCTGTATTATGCCTGTTTTGTACAAAATAATTTATAAAATCAATAAGTTCGTTGATTGGAATTTATAACAAAATGGCAGCTTACGCGTCGCTGAATGCAAAGAAAGTCTTGAATATTGAATATTATATTACAGAACTCTAGGTAAGTATAGTAACTTAAATTCGATTTTTATTTACCTCTCACTTTATTACAAGGATTTTACCTGCCAAGTCTTTAGTACTAACTTAATAAAAAATAAAATCATGAAAGTAATTTATGAGATGAGCTCTATATCCGCTCTCCGCCGCCAGAGTGCGGTCCGTAGCCTGCGGGGCTGCGGCGAGGCTTATCTCGGGAGCGCCGGGTCGCCTTCTTTATAGCATTACCTACCGCAAACTTAGCTTACAAGCATGCCGCTGTGGGTGCTATAGGGTTCCCAATCTCGATCGTGCAAAGTTCTAACGCATGTTAGGATAGGCAATAGTGAAGTTACGATCTTATCTCGTATGTGGCTCTCCACATATCGTCATAATGATGCGTCGTCCTAAACTCTAAACTAACGCAGTCCCGTTTAAACGTGTAGAATTTCCTTAACTTAAACTGTTCATTTAATAGTGTAAAAGGCAACGCTTGAAAAATGTCGAGCGAAAAGGCTTTTCTTTGGGCAGATAAAACACCATTTTCATCTACAAATTGTCACAAAAAAAAGGTGCATTAACCGCTAAAGGTGAGGTTCGGATGCACTTTGATAAAAACGTTCCAATCCAAGTCGGGTCTCTTTGCGAACCAGATAAGTCCCCGCTGCAAGTTAGTCTGTTTGCTGCTTTGAACTCTGACACCCTCCCCCTCCCCCTCCCTTCACCCTCCCCCCAATTTGTCGTTTCCGCCCCGCTGTAATCCGGTCGGGACTTAGCGGACGGACGAGTCAACTTTTATTTATTCTGCGACTTCTGCCAAACAACTTGTCACCGTCTTAAGAGCTTGCGACTTCCTGATCCCAACTAATATTACCTTCCTACTTATCGACGGATCGGCTCGCAGTGAATCCGGAACAACACAACTGATATTTAAATAGGTACGTACTTGTACCATCTGTGAGGCTCTGTTATCGTGTGGCATTACCAAAGGTCGATTTTAATTATTCTTAATTTCATACACAATCCAGTACTATGTCAAGTACGTGTCTTAGTATTTACTACTCCAGAATTCACAATAAATCAAAATCAAATCAAATCAACATCTTTTTACGATATTTATTTAAGTAGATGTTGTACACAAAGTTTTGAAGTGTATTTTTTTTCTACTTAGTACAAAGTTCCTACCACTCAGAACTTGTACACTCGACGTGTCGGGAAGTGTTAGCGGAGCGAGAAGTAACGTCGAGTCCAAAAGAAACTCGCCCCAATACATTTATACAATACATAAAAATAAATATTCATTCTTTACATAGTTCTTTGCATATATAATATTTATTTTTATTTATTTTAGTAAGTGGACGCTTGTATCTTACGTATCGTGCAGAAAATACGTTCACGCTCTCAGCCTTGTTTGTTTGACACAAAAAATCTAGTTACCGAGCAAATATTGCGAGTAAGAAAAGCAATATTCTGGTTAAAGTAGAGTAACCTTTTTAGTTTTCCCATCGAGTGAGTCGCGCGATATATCACGGCGCGCCGCTATCGGCCGGAAGCGACGGAAAGTGAGTGTTTTTTTTATCTTTTTGAGACACGCGCCTACAAATTGTATGGTGCGAGTATTTTTTATCGGAACGCGCATCGACATGAGCGTGTCGACCGGATATTGAATCGCAGCCAACTATCGCTTGTATTATAACGTTACACTAGGTAATTTCTGTTGGCATAAAGCAGAGCATCAGAAAATTACGATATACTTATTTGTCTATACTTATAAAAAAATACTACCGTGATTTAATGGCTGGATGACACCGCATAAACTATTATAATCCATTAAGACAGAAACTGAAGAAAAACAGTATTCGTCCTTGCTGTAACATGGAGGAGCACTAAAATTTTTTTTTTAATTATGGATTAAGAGTATAGAGAAAAAGGTTGGTAAACTTTGTGTGGAAAATTATTCTGACATTTTTACATCCGAAGCTGACGCGGGCGAAGCCTGCTGCGATGATGCAAGTAATATAATCTATTCCCAGAATCAATACAGTTCCCAGTACCAACGAACGCAGCGAAATCAATTACGAAACATATCTCTCTCCCATTTAAGTACTTATTCTTCGAAGCAAACGTTTTAAGTTCGCCCTTTGGAATTCACGGAATTTCAAACGACTTGTCTCAGAAACTTGTGTTTGAATAAAATATGGATCTGTTGTTTGAATGAACACGCGCATGGAGCGGTGGATGTGATTGAGATAACGGCCGAAGTTCGGCGGATGCAACACTCGCAGGAGGCTGAGTCTCACATTGGAACTTTTAATGAGTCCTTCGGAGCCGCAGCGGTGTGTTTCAACACAATTTCATTTGTCCTCGGGAATTTTCATTGAGGTGGAGACGTATTTTTAAAGCATTAGAATTCAAATTCGCATACAAAATGCGTATTCGAAAACGAATACCTAAAATCGCTACTTTTTCAATTCGTTCGGCGAATTCTGCAAAGAGTGGTCCTTACTCACTTGTTGTTCGATTTCTGCCAATAGAAACTGCATATAAATAACAATGACAGGTAAAAATAGTGAACTGCGAAGCACAGACTACTTAGGGAATCCGCCACTGATTTGAATTTACAACATTTATTTACGTTCCGTTCCGTTCCGTCGTAGTTAATTACCAATATTTAAATTCCTTTTTATTGCTTTTTTCTGTAACTACTATTACCTATTATACTTGCCGCATGGACTTGGGAAATAAAAAAGCGCTCTGCCTCTCTAAGATCAAATCACGCAAAGGCAGTGACGTTCAAATAGGCAAATAGATTTGTGGCTGTTCGAGGATTGCGATCGCAATTTCTAAGGTAACGGTTCAATCTCGTGATAAACAGGTAACACTAATATTATTCCACGTGAAATTGTGCAGCAATTGAAGCCGCATATCGATTACGCCACCATCAACAATTACAGTTTCGCTAATGAATTCGGGCTGCGTACAGCGAACATCACAGCGAGCTGGCATTAAAGCTGTGTGAACATTTGAACAGTAAGGTATAGTGCGAAATGAAAGAGTAAAAATTAAATAATCGAGAACTATTTCTATTCTATTTTTCTATTTGGCATTACACATCTCAATAAAGGAGTGATTTTGCCAATGTCTAGTAAAAAATGGGACAATCTTCAATAAAAAAATGGCGAAACGCCAATGTCAAGTGAAAGGCACGGCTCTAAGGGTTATGGGTACCTTAAGACGCTCCACGTGGTGGTTTGCTGCTGGAACTCGGAAAACGGAGCTGTCTCCCGAGTTAATCCTCTTCTTATGACTGCTTATCACTGAATTGGTTTCACAGCTATTTCCCCATCACAAAAATAACGTTGAGACTACTCTAAAACGGAAATAATTAAAAAATTAACGCAGCAGACGTGTGCTCGGAACAAGTCCCGGCAACTAACCACCCTAAATTATTTCATTGCCTAGCATCAGAAAATTTATCTGTCATAAAAGTTATAACTGTCAATCATCTATGTTGTCTGTCAAGCGCCCACATTTATTTTCTACTCTTTCATGTCGCACGGTTGCACGGCGCCACCGAAACAAATAGATAGATACATAATCAGTTTATTTTATTGCACACGTCATAACAATAAAAGAAGACATAAAAAGAAAAGACAGGCGACAACAACAAAAACTAATTTAAAAGCGCGACAAAGGTAATACAACAGGACTATAGCTTACTGTAATTTAGCTTTTAAAAGGCAAAACACTGGTATTCTTCTTCACAAATCAAATCATAAATAATATATTTTATTCGAAGCCGGTACTGGATTTCCGAATGTCTTTTTTTCATCTATCCAACATGGAGCTTCTACCTCTTTTATAACTCGTATAACCAACATTTCTAATTCAAAATGCAAAATTATTTATTTGCCTTAAACACGGTACATTTCGGGAAGTGTTCGAGGAGAGAGAATAAAGTCGGGCCCAAAGAAACTCCTTCTAACTCATTTTTTTCAAACCACCATCACCACCGCTGAGCGGCTGTGTGTCGCCTACGTTAGATAATGCGCTAATTAATTGGATCGGCGCCGCAACTCACACTGTTGTATAATATTTAATAATCATCATTATGTTATAACCTATCTTTATACGTACTATATTCTTACAAATTAATGATGACTTTGTCTTTGATAAAATTAATTGTATTTCAGGCCGAAGCCCATAAGTGTTAGTAAAGCACAATGACTTATAGTACTAATGTTAGTAAATTTACAATTATAAGGAGAGAAAAATAAAAAAAGTAGGACAGTACTGTACCATACATTTCAGTGTAAAATAAATATACCGTTTATAGTTAGTGAATAAATGATTTACTTACTTACTTTTTTTTTCTCTATGTATGAAACAAGTGCTGGTTGCGTGTAAGACAGATTCGTTATTCGAAAGATTTGTTACTTGACAAATTCGCGCATTGGGCAGATATTTCAGGCGTTAAAAAACAGCGTGTGTCAGTTTTTTATTGCAGTCATCAAACAGCAGATATAATATAGTTTGCCGACCACTGCCACCGAAATAGTACTGTAGGGATCGATGTAAACAATTTGATATTTTTTATATGTATTTTATTCGATATTCACATCCACTCGGGGCGAGGTACCAACTTAAAGTCTGTCAATACATTTCCTAACTCCTAACCTATATAGTCTCTACATCCCCCCCGGTTCAGAGAAAAATTTTGATTGCGTAAGTTAATTTTTGGAGTTAAGTTAATGTTCGTTAGCAAACAATCAAAATTTTCCTGCACAAGACAAAAGCTAGCCTACCTTTGTGGCGAACATTATTAATTACAACAGATGACTAACGACACCGGCTGTTAAAATTAACCAGCTAGTCCCTGACAAGCTTTGCGTTAATTAGTGCAAGTTAAAGAAATGGCGGTTTCCATCATCTCGCCAATGACAAAAGTGCAATTGCTTGATAGTGACTTTGGCCTCTCAAAACGCCACCAAAAGAAACGCCACGTTGTCGTTATCATCTCAAACCTACTTCTCTTATCTGTGACCTGACTAAAAAGAATGGGCACAATTGTCTAAATCTTTTCTCAACTCTTTGAAACATGTCTACTCTTTTGCAAAATAAAATCTATTCTATTTAGTGAATTATACCTGTCTCTGGTAAGAGGAGCTTTAATAAAAAGTCTGCATTCAAGAAGCTTGTTGGGTATAAACTTTTTTGAACCAACTGAGCTATCAAACCTACTTGCCCAAATCTCCTTTCCTACTTGAAATTGAAATTAAAAATCAAGGCCGACTTTTGAAAAAAATAGATTCAAAAAAGTAAAACCTGTCACATCTCAAAGCAATTATAGCCTGGATGGTCCTTTGGTTTACCTCCCTGAATGGATCCCTACTAGACCACCAAAGGTAAGACCTGTCACACCTCCTAGCAACTATAGCCTGGGTGGACCTTGGTTCACCTTCCTAACCTGACTCCTATCAAAATGATGGACAGTGGTCACACTTGCTGGATGCATATGTCCTAAGCGGGCCCTGTCACTACTTCCCTACCTACGCACACCCAATCCTACCTATACCTACACGGACTCAGCCCCGATTTTTGCATTATTATTTACTCCCCAAATCTGTTTCAATTTCATTATTTCATTTCATTGTCATCATCTTCATTGTTTGCCTTCCATTGTCATCATCTTCATTGTTTTCTTCCCCAGGCTTCAAGAATTGCATTTTTCCACAAATGAGCGCCTATCAGCAGTGGTAGTAGAAGCTCCTCTCATCAGTTATTATAAAACAACAACATAATGATAAATTGTGCCCAAGAAAGATAAGAAATTATTTCTGAAGTTAAGAGAATATAAGATACAAAATATAATACAAGCAATAGTCAAGTGATAATAACAATAACAATATCGTACAAGTCTGAAAAAAATGAAATATTATTTTTACAAGTGAAATTATAATACAATACAACCTATATAAGTGTTTCTATTTCCTATCAGTGAAAAAATAATAATAAAGTAATACATTACAAGTAACAAAATATTGTTCTGAGTGGCATTTTGATTTTTACTCTAGGTAATCCTAATTTGACTAATATTTTGTCCATAGAGTGAGATGAAACGTTTTTGAATAATCTGATGTGAACTTTTATAAGCATTTATAAAGTTTAATTTATTTTTCGAAATATTATTTATGTCGTAGTCCAAGTTCAAATCAGGTTGTGAGACGAATTTTCTTAAAAATGAACATAACATGCATAGTAATAAATTAATGATGAAAGTAATATTTTTGAAAGAAATATTATTAACAAGTCTGGGTCCTTTAGAAATATTCTCTGAGATAATCATCAAATTAGGTGTCTCCTCAATTCGAGCGTTCTCTCCTTCTCTGTTATCTTCAAGGATAACATTCAATGGTAAATGATTATTAGTAAAACCCTCACGGCATCCCTCACTTTCCTGCAACAGCTCCAGCTCTCCTCTTGTGTTCACGTTAACTCTGACCTGGTCTTCCATCTCAAGAGAACCCAAGCTAACCTCAACCTCAACCAGTTTTTCCTCGGCTGTGCGCTCTTCCGTCAGTTCCTTCTCTTCGCAACTCGTACTGTCAGGAAGATTTTCCTGCAAGTCCCTGACTGCATTATTTTGTTCCACCTCCTGGGAAACTTCAGTGATTTCGGAATACGTTGCCATTTCATTCTCCTTCTCCACGGTCCGCTGCACTTCCTCAGCCCTCATGCAATTATCTGCTGCACCAACCTTTTCCTCGACCTGCTTAATAAACCTTACCCAACCTCTGTTTAAGGTTAAAATTTGTTCCCCGTAGTCCACAGTGGCCTTTTCCCGTGACAAGAAGTTTTGACCCAGTACCACCTCATGCTCTAGGTTCCTGATTATGATGAAACGTTGCGTAAAAGCCATCGAGTCAATTAATAAAAGACATTCGGTTGATTCGACTACGTCTGTTGACTTGCCGTTAATTGCAGTTACTGCTCCACTATAATGTTCACACGATAAATGCAGCTTGTTAACTAGCCCTTCGGATATGAATGATGTGGTCGACCCTGTGTCAAATGAAAGCGTTCGTCCCAATTATTTCAATTATCATTAGAAACACTCCCAGTGTTTCTAATGATAATTGAAATAATTGGGACGAACAGACCCTGAAATCGTGAATCCTCTTCGGGTCCCCGGACTGCTGTAATTGACGCTGCCATCGCTGCTGTCTTCATGTTCTCATTTTGTAACGCTGTGTCATCATTCCTTGAACAAATTAAAGTGTTATTCCATTGCATTTGTGGGTCACAAGTTTCCTTCGATTGTACCCGTTGAGGAGACGGCATTTGCACATCCGATGAGGAAGAGAATGGCGCAAATTCCTCAATGAGCTTATTGGATATTTCCTCATAATTATCATATTTATTAAATATTATTTTATAAAATGAGAGGGCTGCTCCCGTTAAGAATGCAGCTAGAACTTGCTTCTTTGTTACTGTTGAAGTGCAATGAAAACAGCTGGGTACTTATAAAAAAGCAGAGTGCTCATAGAGAACAGGCTTACTTATGTCAATCTCTTAGCTATAGAACGATGTAATAAAATGGTGGTTCTTTTCACATTCAATATATTTCATAGAAGATAATACAGTGGTTTAATTTGCTCTGGTGTCCCTAATACCATCACTGGTTATGGGCCCAGACATGGGAAAATAAAGAAGTAAACAGAAATAGAGAAAGGAAAAGAAAAATACAGAAGAAAATAAAATATACAGAGGAAAATTTACACAGAAGGGAAAACGATATTCGTTTGTTTTCAAAAATGGAAAAAAACAATTATTCTCAATAACGGAAACTGGTCCGCTTGGAAATTCCAAATGACCGTAATCATTAAGGCAAGAGGTTTATACGGTACAGTAACGGGAAATTCTGATAGTATCATAATTAAAAAGACAGAAGGTGACGGGGAGAGGTCTGAAACCAAACCTTCGTTCACAGAAAAGGATGACAGGAAGGCACAGGAGCTGATAGTCACAAGGATAGAGGAAAGCATAATAAGGTACATACAAAATTGTAACAGTGCATTTGAAATCTGGGAAAAACTTCACACGATTTTCGAATCTAAAACAAAATTTGGAATTCACTTGTTACAACAAAAATTCTACAACTTGCAATTTGAAAGTCCGATGATTAAGTTTATTTCGAAAACAGAGGACATTGTGACTAATTTAAAGGACATGGGTGAAATGATATCTGAAAGAATGGTGATAACGAAAATTTTAATGGCTTTGCCTGAAAAATACAGATATTTCATTTCGGCTTGGGAGTCAGTGAAAGAAGATGACCAATCGTTGAAGCTGCTCACAGCCCGCCTTTTAGTAGAAGAAGAACGAGTATCCCAACAATCATCAGTTCAGCAGCCGTCTACGTCAACAGCGTTGACATCCCGAAATGAGACAGGTGTGAACCGTTTTTCTTCAAACAGAAAGGAGTACGGATATGCTCAGAAGGAGAAGAAAAGTTTTAATGAAAGTGGTGTAACTTGTTTCAACTGTGGTAAACCCGGTCACTTTAAAAAGGATTGTAAATTAAGGAAGTGTAATTATTGTGGTAGAATAGGCCACTTGTATAATGATTGCAAAGTGAGATCTATAACAAAATGTAAAAAACCTAACCTAACCTGAAACATTGCGTATGTTTCAGGGGCTGGTCATAGTCTAGAAGTCAATAGTTTTATAATGGACACTAGGGCCAGTGAACATATGTCTAATAATAAAAGTTTATATACAGATTATAAAGAAGTACAAAACAATAAAGAGGTTACAATAGGAGATGGAAGTAAGTTGAAAGTAGCAGGAATAGGCAAAATTAAATTTATGGCATTTAATGGCGAGTCTTATGAGGAGTCATATATGGAAGATGTCCTTCATGTACCAGATTTGACAGTAAATCTATTTTCGGTTACCTCCGCTATTGATAAGGGGTATACTACGATTTCCCAAAGAGAGTGTTGTAAATTTATGAAGGGTGGGGTTGTTACCTGTGTCGCTAAGCGATTTCAAAGTTTGTATATTATGGACTTTAAATTTCCTTCGTGCACTAATGTAGCTTATGCTACTTTAAGAGAATGGCATGAAAGATTAGGCCATCAGAATTATAGATATGTTAAGGAAATATTAAACAAAAATAACATTAAATGTGAAGGGCTGTCTGAGACCCCAGTATGTATTTCGTGTATAGAGGGGAAGCAGCATAGATTGTCTTTTAATAGGAGCGAAAGTAGGGCAGTTGGTCCAGGAGATTTAATTCATATGGATCTTTGCGGTCCTATGGAGGCGATTTCAGTGGGTGGTTCCCAGTATTTTCTGTTGTTAAAAGATGATTATAGCTGTTACAGATTTGTTTATTTTCTAAAACATAAACACGAGACTAAAAGTTGTATAGAAGATTTTCTTGCTAAATTTGAAAAGGAACAAAAAGTTAAAGTCTGCAGGTCAGACAATGGAAGCGAGTTTGTAAATAGAGAGTTGACAGAGTTATTTAGAAAAAGAGGAATAGTACATCAAACAACAGTTGCCTATACACCGGAGCAAAACGGGCGTGCTGAGCGTGAAATGAGAACAATAGTAGAATCAGCTCGAACTATGCTACAAGCAAAGAAACTGCAGAAGGAACTATGGGCAGAAGCCGTGAGCACAGCTGTATATATTATAAATAAAACAGGAAAATCTTCAGTTGCAGGGAAGACACCACATGAGTTGATATATAATAAAAGTTTTGATATAAAGACGTTAAGGGAATTCGGATCGGACGTTTATGTACATATTCCAAAACAAAGACGACAGAAATGGGATGCAAAAGGAAAGAAAGGAATATTTGTGGGATATGGAATAGACAGTAAAGGCTACAGAGTTTGGTTTAAAGGTACGACAATTGTAAATACTTACAGAGATGTAGTTTTTGTAGAAGAAGAAAAAGGAAAGAAAGATGAACAAACTATGAGTGTAAATAGAAGATGTAACAGCCAAAATGACGTTTAAGTTCTACGAAATAGGAACTCAGGAAGGGTAGAAAATGACAATATAGATTTACCAGAAGAAGACATAGATAATATAGAAGGGGAAGAAATAGTGGAAGAGATAGAAGAAACAGCTGAAGATGAATATGAAGAAGAGGGTGGTGAAAATGAATCTGAAAACGACGATTTGTTTTTAGATACAGATGAAAGTAGCCCACAGAGGACTAGAACTAGAGTCATTAAAAAACCTGTTCGATTTAAAGACTATTGCACAGGGTTTACAGCTGCTGATGAAGAAAATTTAACGTTTGAAAAGGTAAAAGAAAGACAAGATTACTCTAAGTGGCAAGAAGCTATGGATAAAGAGGTACAGACGTTAGAAAAGAATAAAACATGGAAAGAGACTATTTTACCGGAAGGCGAAAAGACATTGGAAACTAAATGGGTTTATAAAATCAAAAAGGGGGAAAACAACGAAGATGTATATAAAGCTCGGCTTGTGGTTCGGGGTTTTCAACAAGATATATCTGGTTTTGATATGTCAGACATATATTCTCCTGTTGCAAAGCTAGCTACATTGAGGATTTTGATAGCAATAGCTAACAAATATAAATTAGAGCTGGCTCAAATGGATGTAAAGGGCGCCTTTCTATACGGTAATATAGAAGAAGAAGTATATTTGAAAATTCCTAAAGGCATGGAAGTAAAAGATAAAAGGATAGTTTTAAAGTTGCAAAAATCGTTGTACGGATTGAAGAAATCTCCAAGATACTGGAATGAAACGTTCAACAGATTCATGATTGACGAGGGTTTCATCAGAAGTAAAGCGGATTATTGTTTGTATTACAAACAAGGAATGAAATTCTATGTATTGCTCTACGTTGACGATTTAATGATAATAGGGGAAGATGCTGAAGAAATTAAAAGATTAAAGAGAAATTTGAATACAAGATTTGAAATGACAGAAATTGGAAAATTGAAATATTTGGGAATTAATATTAATGTCAAGAAAGATAGTATTGAATTGGATCAAAGTCAATACTGCAGTAAAATATTGAAAACATATAATATGGAACATTGTAATCCTATATCAACCCCGATGGAGCCAGGTTTAGAGTTACCTAAAATAAAAACTGAGGACAGAGAGTTAGAAAACAGATGTCGAAGACTAATAGGAAGTTTAATGTATGCCATGTTGGGTACACGGCCTGACATTTGTTACACTTTGAGCTTCTTGAGTAGGTATCAAGTGTATGCGTCGGAAATGTTGTGGAAGGCTCTCAAAAGAGTTTTGCGATACATAAAGGGAACTATAGAATATAGATTGATTTTCAAAGATGACAATAGTTTACTAATAGGATATTCGGATGCTGATTGGGCAGGGGACAGATATGACAGAAAGTCAACATCTGGATATGTATTGAAACTGTTTGGCTGTACGGTGTCGTGGGGCAGCTCCAAGCAACAATGTGTTGCTCTGTCTACTACGGAGTCAGAATATGTGGCACTGGGAAAAAGTATATCCGAGGCGTGTTGGATTAGAAATTTACTGAGGGAAGTAGGATTAAAGTGCGAATCTTTCACAGTTTTTGACGATAACCAATCAGCGCTTCACGTATCCAAAAACCCTGAAAATCACAAAAGACTAAAACATATAGATTTGAAATACCATTTTATCAGGGATAAAGTGTTAAATAAAATTGTAAAGTTAGAGCATGTGTCAACTAGTGAACAGACAGCGGATATATTTACTAAGGTTCTGAGTAGGGTTATATTCCAAAAACACTGTAATAGTTTGAATTTATATTAGAGGTTTATGTTTAAAGGTGTTTACAGATGTTATAAAAGGTTTGTTTTGTAGGTAGCAGTTGTGCCTTGTTGTTGTTATTTTAATGATTGTTGTAATACTTTGTTTTGATAGTTGTTTTTGATGAATAGATGTTTTCATTGAGGAAGGGTGTTGAAGTGCAATGAAAACAGCTGGGTACTTATAAAAAAGCAGAGTGCTCATAGAGCTTACTTATGTCAATCTCTTAGCTATAGAACGATGTAATAAAATGGTGGTTCTTTTCACATTCAATATATTTCATAGAAGATAATACAGTGGTTTAATTTGCTCTGGTGTCCCTAATACCATCACTGTTACATCACCCCATCCTTTAAGGTTTGCAAGTGATTCAAAGAGTCTAAAAAAATTGTCAGCGTTCCCTGATATACCATCGTACTTGTTAGCGTACACTTGTTGCACTATAATCTCATCCATATTTATTATTTATTCATATATTTATATTTATCGCATCTTAAATGCCAAAACCCAACGCAAAATAATATCATAAAATACTTAGCTTCGTATTTCACCACACTATGTAAGACTTCACTTTCACCATGTAGCGCCTAAATTTAGCACTATACCATGAATACCCCGCACCTTCACCATGTAGGGATCGATGTAAACAATTTGATATTTTTTATATGTATTTTATTCGATATTCACATCCACTCGGGGCGAGGTACCAACTTAAAGTCTGTCAATACATTTGTTTTCTATTCCACATTTCAAATATTCAAATCAACGTCGTATTTACTTTTTATACAAACCTATGCAGGCCTAATTCCTAACTCCTAACCTATATAGTCTCTACATGTAGGGATCGATGTAAACAATTTGTACCTTTTACTACTGGTAAATGATATGATATTTTTAGTTAGTTAATATTAAGTATTTATGTATAATATTTTAAGTATAAAATGTATATTATTGTTTATGTTATATGGGCCTCGTTGCCTGAAATAAACAAATAAATAAATAAATAAAGATTCATATTATTATGATATCATAGTACAGCCTGTGTATTTTTAATTACTACTAATGAAGTAAAGTTAAAGCAGTCTTAGCTCAGTGCAGCTTGCGTGGCCGCGTCGTTCACGCAGATTAACCGAATACAGACACGGTCACAACCTTGATAGGTTTGACTGTAAGTGGCATTTATGTCGACTGTTTTCGTGCTTCGCAAGGCACTTTAAGCCGGTTGTGCCGGCTGCTATCATTAGATGGCAGTCGTTAAGCCATGTCGGAGGCCTTCAGCGTGGTTTGAAGACTTCTGACACTTTGGCCACTAGCCCCATAACCTTCAATAATCCGGATTTGGCCCCCGTATATGGAGTATGGTCTAACCTTCTCAAGTTACGGAAAAGACCCGTGCTCTTGCAGTGGGGACGATATAGGTTGTGTACGAAACAAAAGCGATTAAACTTTGAATATCGAATCAAAGTAAAAATAAATTATTCATCATAATCAGCCAGTCGTCGCTGTGCTTGCCTAAAAGCGATCTCCACTCCAGAACTGCATGTCGAGCGGTTGGTGTCACATTCGTTTCGGTGTAACAGGCGGCAGCCGATGCTCCATTATTGCCGCGGTATCGATCGTTAAATGCAAATTACCGGATCACACCTAAACGCGGCGTGTATTGATGAGAGCTTTATTTCATTTTCAGTTTTTTTTGTGACATTGCTTATTTTTATTACAGCTTAATTTTAATGTATGACATTTGTATGACAAAATTTTTATTTGATTAATTTCATTTGAATTTTTTAAGAAATGATAAAGTTAGCATATTAAGATTTGCGTGGTATTTATTGCCGCAGCTCGCTTGTTCCATCTTATTTAATGTTACTTTTTATACCGTGTTTGCCAACAATAACATTATTTGAATTTGAACTCAATCCGGCGACGTTTTGCGCGACTTTGCCTTCTCCGTCACATCACGTCACGTCACATCAGTTACGTCATATCACGTCCTGTTATAAAACGACCAGCTTATCTGCCGTTCCCAATGATATAATTATTTACATTAAATACTTTCTGATCTAAACTTTAATGTAATCAAATATTCTGCTTCAGAAAAATTTAACACACATTAACGTTTTATTTTTTGTCGATCCTTTTACATTCTCTTTTAATGCTAGATATACAGGGTGTAACAGAAGTGTGTGACAATACTTCAAGGTTGGCTTTTACCCATCAAACTGAACGACTTTTGTTCTACAACTTTGTTGAAATCGCAAAATTTTTTTTGGACTTTTCATACAAATCGATCAGCTGGCGAACTAAGTTTGTATGAAAAGTCCAAAAATTTTTGACGAAAAGCCTGAACTCGTTTATATCGTAGTATAATTTTAGAAAAAAACGTGTCTCCAAGGAACACCAATATTTCTTATAATTGTAGAACCATTTCACAGTGTTTTTTTTTTGCCTCAAAAAAGTGACATCTTCGTTTTTTTCATTCATTCAATTTGGTTTTTTATAACAAATGCAAGAGTAAAACTCCCAGGAGTTCATTTTGTATAGTTTATTTTAAAAAAAATCACAAAGTTTTGTTGACCTTCATGTTAAAAATACGGAAATTAATTCATAGAAAAAAAAACTATTCGCAAGTAAGTATTATTTGTTTCGCGGGTATATAAAAATAGTCAAGGCGCATATTATCCCCTTTTAACTTTATCAAAAATGTTGGACAATTTCTCAAAAAAAAATATTTTCTGAATTTTAAAATGTATTTTTTTATATTTTTTCTAGGCCGAAGTAGAGGTTCTGTCTAGAACAGATATATTCCTCATACTTATTAGTATCTCCCACAAAATTAACACATTCTGCTTCGGTGGAGGTTTGGTAAAATATATTTTTATGTACTAAGGTCAAAATTTTGGATTTAGGGTTGACACAATAAGGTCATTTCTTTTTTTCTTCCTTTATACAAAATCAAGTTTATTTAAAAGACTTTAATTCAAAACGTACTTGGAAGTAGTAAACTAAGGAACTAAACTTCTTTTGCGCATCAACTTCGCCCAAATTGCGAAAAAGAAAATTGGTCTTACAGACTTGAAATTTAACTGATTAAATAGGTATGAAACGCCGGAATATTTTTGTTATTTCGCCAAAGTAGTAAAACATAAGTAGTGCAATTTCATGAGTAGAAATAATCCACCTTATTTTCTTATATCAAAATTGTGAATCAAGAATTTATATGGGAAACTGAAAAAAAGCGGCCAAGTGCGAGTCGGACTCGCCCATGAAGGGTTCCGTAGCAGCAAGTAACATAAAATAAAAATTCTTGTAGTTCGTTGTAGGTAAATTGCGGTTTACGATTTATGACGTATTAAAAAAAAACTACTTACTAGATCTCGTTCAAATTAATTTTCGGTGGAAGTTTACATAGTAATGTACATCATATATTTTTTTTAGTTTTATCATTCTCTTATTTTAGAAGTTATAGGGGGGACACACACATTTTACCACTTTGGAAGTGTCTCTCGCGCAAACTATTCAGTTTAGAAAAAAATGATATTAGAAACCTCAATATCATTTTTGAAGACCTATCCATAGATACCCCACACGTATGGGTTTGATGAAATTTTTTTTGAGTTTCAGTTCTAAGTATGGGGAACCCCCAAAATTTTTTATTTTTTTTCTATTTTTGTGTGAAAATCTTAATGCGGTTCACAGAACACATCTACTCACCAAGTTTCAACAATATAGTTCTTATAGTTTCGGAAAAAAGTGGCTGTGACATACGGACGGACAGACAGATAGACAGACATGACGAATCCATAAGGGTTCCGTTTTTTGCCATTTGGCTACGGAACCCTAAAAATGTGGGTCGGATTATTTCATAGAATTCAGCAAAAATAGTTGAAATATCCGATCTACAATACTGATCAGCCTGTATAAGGATACAAGTAGGCACAATTCGTACATCTAACTCACACGAACGCCATATCGGGTCAGAGCAATTGCGAACCGCGAACACCCCCGGATTTGAACGGTGTTCGACAGTTCGGAACTACGGGATTGCAGAGGTTAAGAGACAGAAGTTAACTTCGTTTTCACAATTAAAGAAAGAAACAAGCATTCGATTTAGCTTTAAAAAAAAAATACGATATTAATAGAAAGGTCAAATTAGTGACAACCTTAACACATATATTTGAAAATCATTTTCTCTAAACCTCCGCCGAAGTAGAATGTAGTGATTTTGTGGGTGATACATATTAGTATTAGGAATATATCTGTCCTAGGCAGAACCTCTACTTCGGCCTAGAAAAAATAAACCTAAAAATTCAGAAAATATTTTTTTTTTGAAGAAATTACAAACATTTTTTATTAAGTAAAAAGGGAATAATATGCGCCTAGACTATCTTTATATACCCGCAAAACAATGAATACTTAATTGTAAATAGTTTTTTTTCTATGAATTAATTTCCGTATTTTTAACATGAAGGTCAACAAAACTTTGTGATTTTTTCAAAAATAAACTATACAAAATGGACTCCTGGGAGTTTTACTCTTGCATTTTGTTATAAAAAGCCAAATTGAATGATCGAAAAAAACGAAGATGTCACTTTTATGAGGCAAAAAAAACACTGTGCATTTAGGAAATAGGTAATCAAAATTGTTCCTCCAACAAATACTTATACCTTATTCCAGATTGAGACGACCTAATTTTGACACAAAAATTGTAAAAAAATTATAAGAAATACTGGTGCTTTCCGGATTTTCTTAGGTTTATGATAATATTAAGTAATAATTTTGACTTCTAGGTAATATTTTATAAAAAAACCTATACGGCATATAAATATGTATAAATATCATCAGACTTGCGTACACGAATTTTGTCATAGCATGTAAGATTTTATTTGAATTAAATGTGTTGGAGGGAGTTTCTTTGGGCCCGCTTCTTTCTCTCTCCGCAAACACTTGCGCAAACACCGCAATATTGGGTATACGAGTTCCGAGTGATAGGAGCTTTGTATTGAGTAGACAAAAAATGACCTGCGAAAACTGTACAATGCTCACTACTTCGAATAAACATATTTTGACTTTGACTTTGATGATTTGATTTGATGTCAAAACTTTTAACTGCCCTAAAATGAAAAAAATAAAAACATAACTGTGTTGACGCGAAGTTTTTTCGCAAACACTTTATGAAACGTATAGTGTTTAAGCTCCTTATAGTAGGTAGGTACTAGGTAGAAAAAATACGATTTCAAAGAACGTGCAAAGCATCTATTATACTTAAATAAAAAGCATTGTTAGTTTTATTTTAATTTTCTGCATTCTAAAACACTTCCACGTTACTTTTGGAAGTGAATGTTGTTTCATAATGAAAATGAAAAATGAAAATGAAAAAAAAAAAATAATACTTTCAAACAAATATTTGCATAAACTCCACTTTAGCTAATTTATTTTTCTAAATTTTTAACTACTTTCTCCAACTATATCTAACAGATTTAAGTGAAATATACGCGGGATGCTAGTTACGTAAGCTAAGTGAGACCACTAGAGGGACATAACTGCGCTATTAGTTGCATTAAGCGCGCCGCACTCAGCTGTTTGTATTGTGAACAAACAATGTTCACAAAATGTAACAAATTTTTGAGTATTTTTATAAAACTTGTACTGCGACAAACAATGTCACAAAGTCTAACAAAATTTTGTCAATTTTTTATAACACTGAAAAAAAATAATTCAAACTGAATCCCAATTTAGTAAATTAAGACTGAATAAAATAAATAAATTAGAACCTGAATTCTACATACAATAAATAATTACATTTCAAAAAGCTTAGTAACTAAATACTTCACTAAATAATTCAGAAGAACAACAATACAAAAAACTTTATCAAATCTAAATCGAACAATAAATAAACCAAAACCAAAAGTAGCATTGAGAACCTACTTATTCTTAATGTGGTTTTAATACATGCCTATTCCCTTTTATAATTATTAATTAATTTTGACATATTTATTTATAGTAATTTTTTTCATTACTAAAATATCTCCATTAATTTGTTTTTATTTATTATTCAACATTATGCAAAATAAAAATAAAAACATAAAAAATTACAAAACAAACACTTGTTGTACAAAACAATACAATTTCATTTACAATGGACACAAAACAAAACCATTTTGAAACCGAAAATAACATCTGATGTTATAATGAAACAGCCGGGCTACGGCGTAGTCGCCGGCTACGCGCTACGCGCTACGAGGCTCGTAGTCCTCTTGTTAATTTTTGACACGATTTTATAAGAAATACATTATCTCTTCTACATACTTTAATAAAAAAACATTTTTGCAATAAAATCTAGACAACACGCATTCCCCCAATTCCCCCCATCCCATTTCGAAGGTCGGCAACGCACTTGTGGCTCCTCCGGTGTTGCAAGTGTCTATGGGCGGCGGTAATCGCTTACCATCTGGTGATCCGTCTGCTCGTTTGCCACCTAGCACATAAAAAAAAAGCGGCCAAGTGCGAGTCGGACTCGCCCGTGAAGGGTTCCGTAACAGCAAGTAACATAATATAAAAGTTCTTGTAGTTCGTTGTAGGTAATTGGCGGTTTACGATTTATGACGTATTAAAAAAAAAACTACTTACTAGGTCTCGTTCAAACCAATTTTCGGTGGAAGTTTGCATGGTAATGTACATCATGTATTTTTTTTAGTTTTATCATTCTCTTATTTTAGAAGTTACAGGGGGGGGGACACACATTTTACAACTTTGAAAGTGTCTTTCGCGCAAACTATTCAGTTTAGAAAAAAATGATATTAGAAACCTCAATATCATTTTTGAAGACCTATCCATAAATACCCCACACGTATGAGTTTAATGAAAAAAATTTTTTTGAGTTTCAGTTTTAAGTATGGGGAACCCCCAAAATTTATTGTTTTTTTTCTATTTTTGTGTGAAAATCTTAATACGCTTCACAGAATACATCTACTTACCAAGTTTCAACAGTATAGTTCTTATAGTTTCGGAAAAAAGTGGCAGTGACAGACAGACAGACAGACATGACGAATCCATAAGGGTTCCGTTTTTTTGCCATTTTTTGGCTACGGAACCCTAAAAACAGATAACAAAGGCATTGCTTAAACAACGTATTAGATATTAAGTATTTCATGTTCTCCTCTACCTCAAGGTTGTCTGGAAGAGATTGCTTATAGCAATAAGACCGCCTACCTGTACAGTCCCATAATTATGTACTAGTTATAATTATTTTTAGTTTTTTATGTACAAAAATGTGTAAATAAATAATAAATAAATAAAAGAAGTGAACATCAGCTGGGTAGTTCTTATTAACAAAATGTCACAAAAAGCATAATATGTACACATAAAATATGTCAGAAAGTATAGTTAATTTAGAGAATCATGAACGCTACAATCGTTTTTTTTTAAATGACTAGTATAAACAAAGAGACCCAACAACAATAAGATCGAATTTTAAAACACGATGCGACAAAAAAGATGAAAATTCAACCCAAGCTTTTTCCGCTAGCCCGCGAGCGAACGGAGGAGAGAACAAAAAATGTTCCGAGCAAGCGTCCCGGTTTGGACTCGGTGCTACTTTACTTTGTCTTTAGTACCAGTTTTGTTCGCGGTGAGCACAAATAAAAGGAAACGGTTACAAAGTTGCTCTTTTAAAATGCACTTTTAGAGAATAAACCTAGAACCCTCAGGCTGCGGAATAAGCTTCCATCCTAGGTTTTCTCTGAAGTATTGGACTCTTCAAGAAGGGATTGTAAAGGTTTTTGAAGGTTCGGCAATGCACTGATAGCGCCCGTTGTGTTGCAAATGCCCATAGACGTCGGTAACCATATTTTTTTTTTTTTATTTAGGTTCACAAAACTGGATACTATCAATAAAGTTACATTAAAAAAAAACTTAATCATAATATCTACGAGTAGAAAGTATCCTACAATATGTGAACACAACATGCACAGTAAAAATCAAGCGTACGAGCGACTATTACAAAAAAACACATTAATAGGTAAAATAAATTTAGACAGTACACTGAGGCAGTACTGAGAGTAAATCTGAAATTTCTTTTCTAGCAGAGACTACAGAACCAGAAAATATATCAAAGTCAAATCTGATACCATTATAGAAGGAGCACATACGATATAGAGGACAGTGCTGACCGAGATTAGTTCTACAGGCGGGGAGCAGAAAAGTCTTGCGATTTTGTAGGCGGCTACCTGGGCGGGGCACAGAAAACCTAAGATGTTCGAGAATGTCCGGAGCATTAATGTAACCGTGAATAAGTTTGAAAAGGAACATTAAATCAAGTATTTTGTGACGATTGTGCAAGGAAATCATGTGATAGTGAGAGAGACGCGATTCATAGGAGAGTATCTGTTTACATTTGTTGTCACGGAAGGTGAGGTAGTAAAGGAAACGCTTTTGAATACGTTCGATTCTATCCGAATGGACTTGATATCCTGGATTCCAGACAACCGAACAGTACTCCAGTATACTTCGTATTAGGCAGTTATAGACAAGAATTGATATGGATGGCTCTCTGAAAATTTTCATTTGTCTGGACACAAAACCTGAGAGTTTAGATGCTTTGTTAATAATAATATCAAAATGGCTACGATAACTTAGAGCACCATCCATGACAACCCCAAGGTCAATAACAGATACCTCAGTTATGGGCGAATCACCAATGAAGTATGCGGCAACTGAAGATCTGTGGCGTCTTGTAAACTTTATATGGTAACACTTGTCAGCATTAAGGATCATGTAGTTGTCACAACACCACCGGTGAACCCCACTCAGGTCATCCTGAAGAAGCTGGATATCGTCGTCAGTATTAATAGCTGTGTACAGCTTCAAATCATCGGTATACATTTTAAATTTACATTTTAGTTTGAAAGAAAGGTCATTGATAAATATCAGAAAAAACAGTGGACCCAAGTGGGATCCTTGAGGTACACCGGAAGGAACCACCATTGTCTCCGATTTGAAACCGTGAAGAGCCACCAATTGTGACCTGTTACGAAGGTAAGACTCACACCACCTAAGAAGTGATCCGTGTATACCGAGCTGTTCAATCTTGGATAAAATGTTTATTATGATGCACCAAATCTAATGCTTTTTGAAAGTCCGTATACACTGCGTGTACCTCTCCACCGCGATCCAAAATCTCTACCAAATCAGTAACATAAGCCACCAAATTAGTGGTAGTCGACTTTTGTGGAAGGAAGCCGTGCTGGTTAACATTTATTAGCTGTTCAATATGAGAGTATATCCTTTCCTTTACTAATGATTCCAATATTTTACCAGCAGCTGAGAGTATAGATATTGGTCGGTAATTTGCAACGTCATCTACACTACCTGACTTGTGGATCGGGGTCAGATGCGCCATTTTCCAGATTGTTGGGAATGTTCCGAGTTGTATTGACTTATTGTAGATTATACAAAGAGGTTTGTATAAAACCTCTGCACAGTTTTTAAGAAAGAGTGGTGGAATTAAGTCGGGGCCTGCTCCTTTGTTGCAGTTAAGTGATGCAAGGCACTTGAATACGTCGCCTTCTGCAAAAGAACATGTGCTGAGTGGGAGGCTGTTTCGGTAAGCTTCAACTGTGCAGTTTGTCATATCTGGATCTGAGTTTGTGTGGTAAACTGACCGGAAATGAGCAAGAAACATGTCGCATATATTTTGACCACCCCTTGAATTAGAACTACCCAGAAACATTTCTTGAGGTATAGTAGATCTATTAGACATACGATCCTTGGAAAACTTCCAGAAATATTTTGGATTGTGTCGAAGATGATGTAGTGCCTGAGTTTTGAATTTTTTATAGCACTCCTTAATCATTGAATCACATCTCTCTCTCAAGATTTTAAAAGTCAATTTATCCATCGGATTGCCGTATCTTTTGAACTTCCTGTGAAATTTGGCTTTTTCTTTTAAGGCTTTTACAAGTGGTCTGGAGTACCATACCGGATAGTTATTGTCACGAGTATAACTAAGAGGAGAATGCTTCTCGATCACCGGATTTATGATCCCATAAAACTGCTCAACCATTTTGTCAACATCTCTGCAATCATTTAGAATCTGACACCAATCCACACTACTAAGTTTATCGCGGACCGCGTCATAGTTACAAGCAGCAAAATTAATGTATGATGATCGTTTTGGTTTTATGAATTTAAGTAACGATTGGCGGAGTTCTATCAGCAATGGTGGATGATGTGAATCGATGTCGACGAGCGGCCGATCAGCTTCATGTACATGAACTTTGGCTGGTTGGTTACATAAAACTAGGTCCAACGTCCGAAGATTAAGGTTCTGTATAGGATTACACTGGTGCAGAGAATTAAAAGCTATTGCGTCTATGAGAATGTTATCAATAGTTCTATTAGTGGGAACAGCCGAGAGAAAATCGCCGTTCTTATCCGGATTTTTGTGCCATAATATATCTCCTAAATTGAAGTCACCAAGCACTAAGGTGCAGGTGTCACGGGGTAATTTACTATGAATGACTTCGGAAACACCCTGAAGAAGAGATTCTAAGTAGATGGCAGAAGGTCGTGGCGGTACATATACAGCACAGATAGCGAGATTAAATTTACGACCAATTTTTAATGATATCCAAATGTCCTCGTTTTGCGTCTCCCATATAGCCTTCCTCGAAGCTTTGTACTTTTTGAGAACAGCCACCATAATACCACCGCCATCCCTCTTTTTACTACCAGTTGAAGACCGGTCTCGTCTAAAGATATCATAACGTTCGTCGATGCACTCCCTATCAAATACAGTGTCGTTAAGCCACGATTCGGTCAGCACTAGTATATCGTAATCGCTTGTCAAAACTGATAAATATAGCTGTTCTGTTTTGGTTCTGAGGCCTCTTACATTTTGATAAAAAATATTTAACATTCAGTGAGTTTATATATGAAACAAAAAATATAGTCTAATTTAGAGTTTCGACAAATGCTTCACTTAAGACTAAAATAGGCGGTGACTCCTTGTTTTTGCGGACGTAAATGCGACCGTTGCGGACCCAGCAAAACTCGTAGCCTTTTCTCTTCGCGGCAGTTCTAGCGGCGGCGTGTAACTTTTTGTTTGCGGGAGACAGATGCTCCGATACGTAGACAGGCTGCTTGCTATTCGCAATCCCTAGATGTGAAGAGTTCAGTTTCTCCTCTTTGCCTTTCCTGGATCTATTGTAGGTTTTAACAGCTGCCAGCACCGTGTCACGAGCAAGAGGAGAGACCAGCTTTACTATGATGTTGCGAGGTCGGTCGGAGTCCGGACTAAGCTTGGCCACACGATGAAAGGAGACAATGCTTGATTCCTGAAGCTCACAAGAGACGGTTTGAAGCAGTGATTTTATTATATCACGCAGATTTTCGCTATATCTGCATATATATTCCTTTTGTTATATTGTTATATAACAATATAACAAAAGGAATATATATGCAGATATTTAATTTCAGTTTTTAGCCATTCATCCGAAAACCTTCGAGTTTTCCGGGATAAAAAGTGTATTGTTTGTTAGCCGAGTGCTTTATCTATCTACTTACCAAATTTCATCCAAATCCGTTCAGTAGTTTCAGCGTGAAAGCGTAACAAACAAACAAACATCCATACTTTCGCATTTGTAATATTAAGTGAGATGAGATGAGATTCATTCAACACAGACGTAGCTTTCAATTATTCTATTCACGAATTTTATCAACTTATCTAGAATCGACTCGCGAACAAACTTCTCCTAATAAGTTGGCCGAGAGAAGTCAACAATGTTTTGTACAAATTGGCTTTTTATTTCAATCTCATGAGTAGAAACCATGGTTGCATAGTTTCCAGAACACTTAAAATTAATTGAGAGGAAAAATAATAAACATTCCTTCTCAGTCTTGGCTGCTCCTATACATACAGGGTGTCTGCAAATAAATGAGTTTTTAGAAGGACCAGCTTTAGTTGGAACCCCTTAAAGTACCACAATTGCAACCTTCCCCAGTGATATAACAAATAGAGGCTGAAGCTACTTACGTGGAGCGGCAGCGCTATCTTCTTGTGTCCGGGCCCGGGACGATAATCCACATATTTATAGTTGAAAACACACAATATAGTTAACAAAAGTAATTATTGTTCACCCACAGGGTTTTAAGAACACATAGAAACAAAATAAAAATGGCACACGATCGGCGCCGCGTTACACCATCCAAGACCGGTCGAAAACAACTCAACTTCCAACAAGAAGAAATCTCTTTTTTCATAAAACGCTATACCGCCTCCTTAGACGCAGCAACAACCTACTTGATGCATCAAAGAGGTCGGAAGCAATTGTGGTTTATCAAACACAGGGTGTTAATAAAAGTGCGTTTGTTTAAAGGGGTTACTCAGAACCAACTACAGAGAATACAGGAAAAACATTGAAAAAATCTGATCTGCAATTTTTTCTCAGTTTCCCATACAAATTCTTGATTTATTGTACTATTCAGATTTCGTATGGGAAAGTGAATGAAAATGGCAGATCGGATTTTTTACTAATTTATTCTATTTTCTGTACTTGATTCTGAGTAACCTCTTAAAATTTCAAACACCCTTTTTAAACAGCCTGTCACTCTGTGTACTAATATGTATGTTTGAGCGCCAATGAAGAAGTTTTCAATAAAACAGCTTTAATATCATTTCGCTGTTTGCGCACGCAGCGTCTTTCGACGAGCGCATCGCAGGCGGCTTTGATCTTATTCACGAGATTCTCATTCATCTTTTATTTTGCTGATTAAATAGCGCCGGAGAGTTTAATATTTGTTACATGAACATTTAACTTAGTTGGAACGTGATTCTGATATTCAAATTTAAGACTGTTATCTTTATCCATTGGAGAAACTTTTAACGACTCGAATAATTGATGATGTTGGTTTATGAAAATCCAAGGGAATTTCACGTTAATTCTTCTAAAAGTTCATGTAAATGTATGCAGGAAAAGATAGGTACTAACACATATTTTTCCCTGCATACATTTACATGAACTTTTAAAGGTATAGTTCTACGAATATGTTTGTAATGAAGTATAAATTTGTATAAAGAGTCGAAAGCTTTGTTCCTACAACTTTTTTGTCGCATCCTGTATATTTAACACTAGATGTACTTAATGAAAAACTGACATTTATTTTTTCTAATAAATACGGGCATCAAAAGTAACATAAAGACCTAACAATGCAAACAAAACATATTTCACTGCACATATTTTAAAGCACGTCCATATTTCCTGAAAATGTCATCAGAAAGCCTCGCATTTTCCAATGTAATATTTGCATTGTCGACAATACTCTTACGTGACGTGACGCAGTTGAGGCCCCTTGCAGAGATATTCGCAAACACACCGCGACGATGCGCCGACGTCGGTCGTGTGTCGTCGGCAATACGGACGAGTTGGAGAGCTCTGTAAGCTCGGAGCGACTGGGAAGGCACTGCCTTTTTAATATTGTCATTGTAATACTAATATCAGTGCCGTATTTAGACTTAAGACATACACACGTATTTAATGTATTTAAACAGAATGGTTCTCGAGTGGCGACCGCGCTCCGGAAGACGTAGCATGGGCAGGCCTCCCGATGACCTGGTGAAGATTGCGGAAGCTGCTGGATGCGGGCAGCGCAAAGCCGGCGGGTGTGGAAATCCTTGGGGGAGGTCATTGTTCAGCAGCAGTCTTTTGGCTGATGATGATGAAACAAAATGAATGAGCACGGCTCGGTTTCTTTTTAAATATTTGTAATATTGTTGCACGTCTTCTGTATACAGGCGCGGATCCAGGATTTCGTTCAGGGGGGGGGCAAATTTTCAGTATACCCTTATTTATGAAGCGGTCGATGGTATTAGACCGTTTATATAAAAACGTCGCGAGCGCAGCGAGCGCGAAATTTTTTGAATAGTTAAGAAATGCCTCTATTTATTTGCATTTTATAGAAGTTTTAGTACCTCGGTCAGGCTTCAGGGGAGGCAATTGCCCCCCCCCCCCTGGATCCACGCCTGTCTGTATACCAAAGTTCAAGACAACTGATCGAAATCAATTTATCAGGTGTCAGCTAATATAATACCAAAGGCCAATTATAGATAAAAATACTGGCGTTTATTGGAATATTTTGCAAGGCGTCCCTTTTATATATTAGAACGTGATTTACGATTTTTTTTTTGTTTTTTTTTTTTTTGCGATTAAACGTAATGTCAAATGTAGGTGTCCTTACCGACCGCTATGCAATTGGCGTGACTATCACCCATTTCTATGACATTTCGGGATATTAATGACGACTTAGAAGAATGTACAAAGCATCTTCTAACTTATGATTTTATTTGTTCTTTTATTAGTTAGCGCGAATTTGCAATGGTCGCGTGATCTCGTTTTATTGGGACCACGCATTGAGATAATGTAATCCATGAACTAAACACAACACAATTGACCGGAGCGGTGCATGCTCGCATAAATGTTCGTGCGGATGGTGGCGTATTGGGGGCCGGGTCGTTCCCTTCCCTCAAATATGGTTGAGGGGAGCGATGGCTGACTCTCGCCTTTACTCGTGATCAGGAGCTGTCCGTGTGAACTGGCCTGCTCTTGTTATTGGTTTTTGGAATTGTTAGTCATTAGCTACAAATAACTTTTACTTTTATCTCTTTTGAATCCTTTCTTTCTTTATTCTTATTTTTTACAGACATGACATTGCATAATTCATTTATTGATCTAGCATTAAGATGTAATAGAATATGACTTTTTTTTAAAATGTGTTGGAGGGAGTTTCTTTAGGGCCCGCCGTTTCTTCTCACTCCGTAAACACTTCCCGAAACGGCGAGTATACGAGTTTCGAGTGGTAGGAACCTCGTATTAGGTAGATAAAAGAATGACGTTCGAAAAGTGTACACTGCTACCTACTTCGAATAAAATATTTTCATTTTCATTTTCAAACGCATAAGTAACATACTTAGGGCAAGAGTGAATTTAGATTCCCTAAAATAAACATTGAGGTTGACACTAAACGGATAAGTGACATCTAGAGCAAGAGTGAATTTAGATCCCCTAAAATAAACACAAGGGTCGACGGAAAAGGCATTTTCCAGATCCGGCACTGAGATGGTGACAGGCGCAGCCGACAGCGGAGGTCGTATTATCGTATGTTGCGTGTGTTGCGAGCTTCCAGTGCCGAAGATTGAACTGAATGGGTGGGTATAAGCGAAACAAATAATGTAATACTGGGAAACAGTAACGTGCATTCGAACGAACGTACAATACTTTGTGTCAGTTTTATTGTCAACTAGCTTTTGCTCGCGGCTGCACCCGCGTTAATGTCGCTTTATGACTGTCTCTTTGGTATACTACGGGAACCATGCATTTTCCCGAAACTAAAAGTAGCCTATGTGTTAATCCAGTATTTGATCTATCTCCCTGCCAAATTTCATCTAAATCCGTTGAGTAGTTTCGACGTGAAAGCGGTACAAGCAAACAAATAAATAAACAAACAAATAAACATCCATACTTTCGCATTTATAATATAAGCAAGAAGCAAGATTTGCATTGTACGTATCCGTATTAACTACCTATACAATTACAAAAAATATGATTTTTTATTCGAAGTAGAAGGCGTTGTACACTTTTCGAAGGTCATTTATGAGTCTATTCTATTTTTCTATTTGGCATTCCACATCTCATATTGAGCGTAATTTTGCCAATGTCAAGTGAAAAATGGGAGAATCTTCAATAAAAAAAATGGCGAAGCGCCAATGTCAAGTGAAAGGCACGACTCTAAGGGTGATGGGCACTTAAAGACGCTCCACGTGGTGGTTTGCTGCTGGAACTCGGAAAACGGAGCTGTCTCCCGAGTTAATCCTCTTCTTATAACCGCTTATCACTGAATCGGAATCACAGCTATTTCCCCATCAAAAAAATAACGTTGAGACTAGTCTAAAACGGAAATAATTAAAAAAATAACTCAGCAGACGTATGCTCGGTACAAGTCCCGGCAACCAACCGTATTTATTAGTCTATCTAATACGAAGTTGCTTGACCTCTAGTCACAATAACTGTAACTTAACGTTCACGTTACAGGCAATTTGCCTAGTCATAATTTATTTTGTCTTTGATATTGTTTTTTCTTCTGTAAGAGAAGCCACTGCTGGATACAGGCAACGCAGGACCGGCCGGTGTGGACACCCTGGGGGAGGTTCCTCCGTCGGAACAGAGCATTCTGCTAGCGGCAGGTATTAAATGAGCAGTGGTACTTACTTAGTCAGACTTAGCACTGGTATAAGTTAGTAATGTGTAAATCAACATTTTTAAATTATTTATCTTCTTCTACCTAGCGTTATGCCGGCTGGAGCCAGGGTCATCTTTCCGACTTAATCTAACCCATTTTGCCCGATCTTCAACATTCTCCTCATTATTTATATTGCGAATAAATCAACTTGGATCTTATTGGTAAATTGATATGGTATCCGATATAAGAAAGCTCTTAAGTGAAAGCGGGTTATAATACTAAAGGGTGAAAGCAATATCTCTGGGTGGTGGAGGGGGGGGATAAATCTCTGACGCAGTAATAGGCAATGACGTCATCGATTCTCGCTGCGTCACGTCTGGACTGATGGTTGGCCGTGAACTGCGACCACAGGGCAAATAACTTCAGAGGCTTCGCTCTGATTGCTTGAATTAATGGCTGCACTCATCCATAATTATAACTTCGTCAACTTGTCACATCGCTGGAATGCTCCAATATTACGAATTATTTCAAATGTGCACTAATATCATATAAACCAACATATAGGATATAAACTTTTCCAGGGCTCTTTTCCTTGTTTAATAGTACATAAATGTGTTAGGTGTCAATTTCATTTGACCGTGTAGTACATATTCCTGTAAGAGAATGAGCGTTTATAATCCCTCTCGCACTTATTGAGTACTCACCAACTAAGATAGGAAACAACGCTGAAAAGAGTAGTCTTCTTATAGTCAACATCCCATTACGTCCCCACTATACAGGGGCACGGGTCTCTTCCCATACATCGGGAAGTCTTCTTATATCCGAGGCCAATATTCATTTTGGGTTACTCAGTCTAAGAAGTTTAAGTAAGAACCTACCGCTACTACAAGCTACAAGAATGCGCATATCGGTTTAAACTCAAACTCAAAATGTTTTTTATTTAAGTAGATGCTTTACACATGCTTTTAAATCGTCAATATTTTTTTCTACCTAGTACAAAGTCCCTACCACGCGGAACTTGTACACTCTTCACGAAACGAACCCTCTGTAGTTGCCTGTCTGTTTGGCGTTCCTGTATGAATGGCTGCCAAAACAAGCTCTTTCAAGATCAAATGTCAGTGCCAAACTGAATAAGAAATGCGATACACAGTAAATAAAAAAAATAACAACTTACTATGCTATTTTAAACAGTCTATGCATACAAACGATAAGGGGCAAAGAAGAAAAAAGAAAAGCTGTTTACACTTTGAGGGGTGTTCAAGCCTGTTTGATATTTGTTATAGTAATTTTTAGGGTTTCGTACATAAAGGGTACCAACCCTAAGGGATTATTCATCGTACAACGTATGTTTGTCTGTTATATAGTTGACTATAAATATAAATAAATATATTACCTAATATCCGGGACAAATCACACACGGTCATCTAGCCCCAAACTAAGATTCCCTGTATCTTGGGAACCAGAGACTGATATACATACACATGTACATATAAATACATACATATATATATATATATATAATACACCCAGCCACAGAGCAAACAATTCTGCTCATCACAGAAAAGTTTGCCCTGTGTGGGGTCCGAACCCACGACTCTCGGATCAGAGGTCAGGATCGCTAACCACTTAGCCACCGAGTCAGTCGCTCTATCTGCTATATCTTTACTAACTACTACTATATCTTTTGTTCCATAATAGATAAGATTAGATTTATCTATTTCATATCGAATCGGTCGTGGCTCAGTGCGGCTTGCGTGGTCGCGTCGATCACGCAGGATAACTGACTGCAGACATGGTCATAACCTGGATGGGTTTGACTGTTAGTGGCATTTATCTCGACCGTTTCCGTGCTTCGCAAGGCACGTTAAGTCGTTGTTGGTGCCGGCTGCTATCGCTAGATGGCAGTCGTTAAGCCATGTCGGCTTAGGCGGCTTGAAAAATTCTGACACTGGGGTTGGCCACTAGCCCTACAACTTCCACCAATCCGGACTTGGTCCCCGTGTGTGGAGTATGACCTAACCTTCCCGAGGTAAGGGAAGAGACCCGTGCCCCTGCAGTGGGGATCATTATGGGTGGTTAATATATTACATTATCAATGTTAAGTGTACAATAAATATTACAATCATGTCAGAGGACAATATGATCGTCAAAGCAATAATTAAATAAAGAATAAGAATATTAAAAAATAATAATGAATATCACACAGAAATATATATCTATAACAAAAATCCCTGGTTGCCTGTATCCTTGATACAGTCTAAGTTTTACGTGGATACGTCTATGTTTACAAGAGGGTATGCGGGAGGTGCGGAGATTTTATTTATTAAATTGGTCAGGTTAAGATATTTTTAGGGTTCCGTACCTCTAAAGGAAAAAAGGAACCCTTATAGGATCACTTCATTATCCGTTCGTCTGTCCGTCTGTCTATCTGTCTGTCAATACCTTTTTTCTCAGGAACGCGTAGACGTATCAAGTTGAAAAGGGACAGACGGACGGACGGACGAAGTGATCCTGTACGGGTTCCTTTTTTATTTTAAAGGTACGGAACCCTAAAAGAGAGAATACTCTGCTGTATTAAAAATATGTTTGTCCAACTTTTAGGTTAAAACTTAAAATATATGTGGCGTCACCCTGCAGACTGAAGCGATACTTGTCTTGTACATATTATAGAAACAAAGCGCAGCCGCTGCGCTTCGCAATTTCGATTCAAATCAGTGCGCCTCGCCAGCCTATCACCGGAGTTACCTTTCCCGCTCCTTAATCCCTCTAATATCGTTTTTATCACGGCGCGGCTTCTCGCAAATGAACCTCCAGACCCAAGAAGACTATTTAAAGGAGATTAATTAAAAACAACCTCTCCGCCGCCACCGCCGGCCGCCGCCGCCAACCGTGTAATTCGGGATTAATGAGGACCCTACTCAATTATATTGCTGTTACTCAAAAAATGAACATGCCTCGTGCCCCTCGAGTAAGGGTATATATATACCTTTGATCAGCTTTGGTAAAGTTAATTTAATTTTAATTGTTATTTCATTCATTTTCCGGTACTGTGATGCATAGAAATTTATTGTGAAGCTTTTTTTAACCTCAGTTGGTAAGCTCTTGGCGTCATCTCACCTGATGGTAAGTGATGATGATGCCGAAGATGGAAGCGGGCTTACCAGGATTCCCTAACGCAATGGGGAACTGGCTAGCTTCATGCTGGAACACATCAACACTATTAACATTGATTGATTCCTACAAAGTTAGACCCCGCCGGGAATCGAACCCGCGACCTCTTGATGTGAAGCGAGTGGACAAGCCACTAGGCTACGGAGGCGGTTATGGCAACAAATGAGAATATAAGAGGCTATGTGTACAGTTTTATGTGCAATTATTGAAATTGTACTTTTGTAGCATCTGCAGAATTTTATTATATTTATTTAAGAGCAAACGACAAATCTCGATAACAACGAATTTGTTTGGTCCTCGACGTTTGTTCTCGCATCATTCATTCATTCATTTCATTTATTCATCGAACAATATTACATTGTATCTGAATATCTTATGCAGCTACAGAATAATAATATAATAAATTAATTATGATAAGTTCTAGAATGATAAGTTCTACATACAATTTTAAATAAATTGAATTTAATCTACATTGTATTAAAACATTAGTAAAATACTTATAGAAATTAATAATAAAAATAAAATGTAAAATAATAACTCTCATGCAGATGTCAAAACATATCAAAAACAGTTAAAATATTTAAAAACTATGCACACATGAACTCATCAATCAAGTAAAAACACTTTTCCAGCAAGAAAGCCCTAAAATCGTCGCAAATATTTTCCGGAACGTTAAATGTACAAGTTCCGCGTGGAAGGAACTTCGTACAGTTTCGTACAACTAAAAGTATACAGCCAAGTAGTGGAAGTAGTACTAGATGGTACGACTACCCTGTATACTTTTAGGTGGACAAGACTGCACTAGGTTAAAAAGTGACGGTTTAATGACCACGCTGAATACGTTAAACACAACCGACTTCAATCGCAATAACTCCAATTTTGCTATGTTTTTGTTAATTTTCTCAAAAACCGCTGAATCGATTTCGATAAAATTTATATGGGACCACCTGTGAAGCCCAAGCCCTTTTAAACAAAAAAATAATTTTCCAAATCGGTTCAGGCGTCTTCGAGTAATCGGTGAACATAGATAAAAAAAGATTCCGACGTATTGAGAACCTCCTCCTTTTTTTGAAGTCGGTTAAAAAAAGTGTAAAGCATCTACTGAAATAAAAAACGTTTATTTTGATTGATCATGAAAAGTAAATTACGACTAATCAGCTCTATTGCATAGATAACAATTAGAGTTCGTTAACACTGCGCAATAATTTGAACCCATGTTGACACGCAAGCTGTGCACGTCAGCTCCACCCCGTGAAACGTCACATGTTACACGTCACACGTCGCACGTTTATTTTAATGACATAGGTGGCAAACGAGCAGACGGATCACCTGATGGTAAGCGATTACCGCCGCACATAGACACCCGCAATACCAGAGGAGTCACAAGTGCGTTGTGCGTTCACGTCACACGTGAAACGTCACACGTCACATGTGTAACGTCACATGCCACGCGTCAGCCGCACGTCGGCTGTCAGAGACAGTTTTTCGCGTCACTGGCGCACTGCGACCCGACCGTGTCAACGAAGATAGATGCTGGAAACAGCGCGACCTAGATCACTAGGTTTTTTCATCGGAACTTATAAAACAAGAATATACAAACATTGAAGCGACTTTGCCGTGCGACCGAGCTGTAGTAAGTATGTATTGTACATTTATAGAAGACGCTGAAATCTGGAATATTATTGTTAGATTTTATTATTATACGAGAATGTTATGATTATGTCTTCTTTTATTATTGTAACGTGAACAATTCAATAAACTTATTATCTATTTAACTATTAAACTACTTTACTGAAAGTCGACGAACATAGGTATTTGGATAAAATAAACGGATTATAATTTTGATCTTCCAAAGGAATTGTGAAGTGTACCTCTTTTTTTACATGATTGATCGCGTGCTCTACTATAGAAGAACATTTACAAATTGTTGTTTTTCACAAATGAAAAAATGATTGTTTATGGTATGATATTTAATAAACTAAGGAAAATAAACAAAAAATTTTGTTTTGCGGCACGCGCCTCATTTTTTCATGACTGATCGCGTGCTCTACTATGGTAGAACATTTATAAATTGATGTTTTCACAAATAATGGTGTATGGAAATGAAAAAAATGATTGTTTATGGTATGATATTTAATAAAGTAAGGAAAACAAATAAAACATATTCTTCTAAGTTACTTTTACTTATTTATTTTTTTGCGATTGATTTAATTTTCTACGCGAATGTTCACACGTTCTACTATAGTAGAAAATCCACTGTCATGGCGATTTGTGGTGACATGCACCCACACTGCAACTGAGTGACACACTAGCCTGATTTGTTATTTAGTTGTCAAAGCTTATCTAGGAGCGCGGGGGAATACGTGGAAGAATGAGATGGCAACATATGATTTTCTAACCCTGTTCTACTATAGTAGAGCACGCGTGCGTTCGAGTGTTAATAGTAAATATGAACATATCCGGGACATTATTCGAGTGAATGTGACAACGTTTTTCTACCAATTTTTAAATAAACAACAAAAATTGGACTCTCCATACAAAATTGTGAATCTGACGATCTATTTGGATGAAGACTTCAATTTTATACGTTGATGATACATTAAACTAATGTTAATACTGAAAATATTTTGTGGAAAATCGATCTAAATTGTAATCCGCTTGATACAATGACGGCGCTGACAATTCCCATTGAAACAAAATAACCACCCAGTACCGCGCAACATAGTCCGCTCCATCTTAAATAACAGAGTAATTTGCCCGTGAATCAAATGTATTTACTTGGACAGTTATTTTAAAACGGCCTTAATTAAACTGACAAATATTAGAACAGCTGACTGACTCGAAAAATGGAAATATAGGGGAAAGCTGACTACTAGTTTATAAATAAGTTGTTGACTGGACCGTCGCATACGAGTATAACCTCAATAACAGACTTTAATTTCATAAAAAGTACTTAAATAAAACGATACAAAAAAATATTCTAAAATCATCAAAAAAAATCCATATGGGTTTTAAACTTAATTAACAAACTTGGCTCGCCAGTTGAACTATTTGTTTGTAAAGTCCAAAAAATTGTTGCGATTTCAACAAAGTTGTTAAACAAAAGTTGTTCACTTTGATAAGTAAAAGCCCACCTTCAAGTATTAACGCACCTGTTTATGTAATACAGTAGAACAGGGCCGTTGGGGCAGGAATGCTCTCGCAAACGTAGCGTAAGCAGGCCTCTCACTCGGAAGACTGATGACCGGGAAATGTCGCATAAACCGCAAGATGCAGGCAGTACAAGACCGGCAATAAGTTGTGGAAATCCGTGGAAGACCTCTGTACAGAAGTAGACATCTTTTGTTTTGTCTGAAGACGATATCTCTTAAAAACGAAAATGTAATTGGTTGAAGCGGTCGTGGCTCCCAGTGCGGCTTGCGGTGTCGATCACGCAGGTTAACTGACTACAGACACAGACACGGTCATAACCTGGATGGATATGACTGTTAGTGGCGTTTATGTCAACCGTTTCCGTGTTTCGCATAGCACGTTAAACCGTCAGTGCCGGCTGCTATCGCTAGATGGCTCCACAACCTCCACCAATCCGGACTTGGCCCCCGTGTGTGGAGTATGGTCTAACCTTCCATATAAGGGATAGGGATATATGGGAAGAGACTCGT
This sequence comes from Coleophora deauratella, assembly GCA_958295455.1. NCBI lineage: Eukaryota > Metazoa > Arthropoda > Insecta > Lepidoptera > Coleophoridae > Coleophora > Coleophora deauratella. The sequence continues at coordinate 358,693 of OY282409.1, read as the reverse complement.
GTCCTTGCAGTGGGTACGTAATGGGTTGTTAACAATTAGATGTATGTCAAACATATTTGACATTACTGTAAACAGCATTACATAAGATGCCTTGGCGCGAGCTTCGCTCTAAGAAACGAGAGGCGAACACAGAGTCAAGGAGATGAGCGCTTGATTAATACCAGGGACACGCGACGACTGCATGTGACTGCACGCTTGTGATCTGCGTAAACACACGGTGGAAGCAGAAATTAACCGTTAAAACGTTACTGATATTAGAAAGAATGAAATAAAATACATTTATTCGACATGACAAACAGCACCTTATAAACTAAAACAAAGAAAACAAAAACAAAACCTAGAAATACTGTAAAAGCTCTCCACTCAGCATGTGTTGCAATCAGCAGCAAGCTGGCTGCAACGCTGGTTTTCTGTAGAGCCTTTTACATATTACACCATCCATTATTTCAAACCTTAGTTGCATATTATAACTCAAAAACGATGTTAGTAGAATAAACGAACAAAATACAATACAATACAATTTTGTCGTAACAAATGAATCTTCGCGCCGTATGTTTACAACCGAGTAGATTGAATTTAGGAGGATGCTTGCGAACGGAATAGATTAGCGCAGCCACAAAGATGTAGCTCGTTAGGCCATTACGGCAAACGAGAGCCTAAGTCCCGCCCGACCGCACGTGGCCCCGTAAGGCTGGCTACACACCACCGACTAATTTACCGGCTTCAAAAAGTACGGTTAGCAGTTTTTTATTCCCTTTGTTAGTAGTTAGTTCCAATTCTTTTGCCATTCATTAAAGTCAAAGTGTAGTGGCTCGAATACATGTATGAGTGAAATCGCTCAGCCGGCTTTGTAAGGGAAGCCTTTTAAGGGTTCCGTAGCCAAATGGCAAAAAATGGAACCCTTATGGATTCGTAATGTCTGTCTGTCTGTCTGTCTGTCCGTCCGTATGTCACATCCACTTTTTTCCGAAACTATAAGAACTATACTGTTGAAACATGGTAAGTAGATGTATTCTGTGAACCGCATTAAGATTTTCACACAAAAATAGAAAAAAAAACAATAAATTTTGGGGGTTTCCCATACTTAGAACTGAAACTCAAAAAAATTTTTTTTCATCAAACCCATACGTGTGGGGTATCTATGGATAGTTCTTCAAAAATGATATTGAGGTTTCTAATATCATTTTTTTCTAAACCGAATAGTTTGCGCGAGATACACTTCCAAAGTGGTAAAATGTGTCCCCCCCCCCCTTCGTAACATAAAATAAGAGAATGATAAAACTAGAAAAAATATATGATGTACATTACCATGCTAACTTCCACCGAAAATTGGTCTGAACGAGATCTAGTAAGTAGTTTTTTTTAATACATCATAAATGGTAAACCGCAAATTACCTTTCATTTAATTAACTCAAATATAAAAAAATATAGAGTTCAAGACATGTGATTATATAGGTCTTACGGAATACGGAACCCTTGGTGCGCGGGTCCGACTCGCACTTGGCCGGTTTTTATTTGCTAATTAAGTACAAACTCTGAAGTCCTAATTGGACATTTAGTTGCTCCATTCTGTAGAATTATCATGGCTGAAAATTGTCTAGCCTCACGGATTTGCAAATTATTAATTGAATACAGCATTCGTTTTGATATAAAATCTAACTCAATATTATGTATAGCATCAAGAAAATTGCAGTGAATTCAAAAAAATAATTACGTATTTTTTCCTTGTTTTTTGCTTTACGAGGATTCGAGCGGCCCGGCGCGGCGGCCCGTGATTTATTCGCTACCAGATAAAGCAGAGCCATTCATAATAAGGGATGATAAACTATGTATTACTTAATAATTCAAATCGTGTCCGCTTCCATGCAGTACACGTGATTGATGTTGCTTCATTAATATCGCCTTAATGGTCTTCAGATTAGCTATGTTATATGGCGCTATTATGTAGATGTTAGTGCAGTGGGTTACCCTTAAATTCTACAATTCTCGAATGGCGTTCAAAGCAATTTTTTTCTAATTTTCTCTGTTATTAGTTGAAATAAAGACTTTTTTAGACTGAGCTTCAGATGGGCTCAGACACAAATATTTCGCTTTTTTACATATCATATCTAAAAGCAAGTCGTTTGGGATCTCTCTCTATTTACATAATCGTAACCTTTTCTACCACAGAGTAGTAAAATACTTTTAAGTCTTACATTTAGTTGTGATCTCTTTAATGCTGACACAGATCAAAATGGTGCGGTGGCTGCGACGGGATAGCGTGTAACAAAATTGGTGTAGGACCCGTTACCTGGGGATTATACTCATCGTACTGAACAACTTTTGTTCTACGACTTCTCTCAAATCACAAAAAAAAAATTTGGACATTTCATACAAATTGATCATCTGTTTTACCATTTTTGCATCGCGGTTTTTTTAATTTGAGTAAAGTCGTAAAACAAAGGTTGTTCAGTACGATGTGTAGAATCCCCAGTAAACGGGTCCTATACCAATTTTGTTACACCCTGTATACCTACTCCACTCGCATTGTGGAGAAATTGAATTGATTCATTAGTTCCCCCCTCCCCTCATCCCTGTCGCGACCTCACCCCCGGCCCCGTCCTGTCATCTGTGTGGGACTTACAACTACTGTGCTTGCTCTATGGGGTTGTGGTCTAAATAATTTATTTGCTAATTAAGTGCTCAAAAAAGTTTATCGGAGCGCGGTGCAAGTCTGTGAACGTGCTATACACATTTTCAAATATTTAAACAACTAAAATTTTCAAATGTTTAAACAACTAAAGACTATTTCCAGTCAGTGAGGTCGATATTTATTTGACATTTTATTTATAAAACTATTTAAACAGTAGCTTAAACTTATAAATTGTTTTGTGAAATACATTTTATCTGCTTCTTAATTGGGTAACATTATAAAATATAAAAAAACAGCCGTACAGTACCTCCTCTATGTCTTCAGGGAAGCAATTTTATGTTAGGAAAATGTAAATTCTGATTTGATTTTTGCTTTTTTTCTTATTACAAGTGACTACTTCCTCACATTTGTAGACGGTTCTATTATTTATAAAAACATAACGCTGATATAACAAGAAACGCCTGAATCCAATTGTCTGAATTTTTAAAGAAAAAATAACAGAGCTTGTAGGTATCATTGTAAGGGTGATTTTAGAATGGCAAACGTCTGCTCATGTGCAAACAGAGCAATGCTTACTTTGTCGACGCGCCACTTTTATTCCCATCGTTTCGTTTGCATTTTTTTTTGCTGGTTCGGTCTACCGACGGTCGTACCCACTGATGCGTGTCACCGCCCCAGACCGAGTGATTAACTGCGGAACAAATCAGTGTGCATGCCTTAACTCGCGCCTGGGCCTTCGCTTGTTGAAATGCCCTAACTTTTTCGTTTCGAACTTTCTGGTGCATCCGTCCTCAGAAAAAATTATAATATTATGATGATGATGCCTTTCCAGCTAATTTCGACTACGGTGACCACTTCAGACTCCGTCCTGGTTTCGACACATTATTTTAATGCAGGAACATTGGTTAATAAATTACAAGTACGGTAGATGTTAAAAGTCGATCAAGTGTTTTAATTTTTATTCGCGTTTTTATCTTTTAAAAAAAATTTTCTATAGAAGTTTCAATTCAAAACACGTCCCCAAAGTTTTGGGGCACTTTAAAAAATAAATACGTCAGTCGGTAAATAAAACGTTTACTTACGTTTACTTACTAACTATATAGAATAAATATAATTTGGTTAAAATATGATCCGTAAAAATATAACGTTAATTAATTCCATTGCAAGGTACACATAAAATTTTCTTATATTCAGTGATTATTACATAGAAAGACATAAGCGAACAACAAAACAATAAATCTGTCATTTTTAATTTAATTTATTGTAATTATAATGCCAATTAATTGTGTCCATTTATTGTGCATCATCATTACAAAAATATCATCTTATTTCGAAATAATATATTCTAACAAATTAAAGTTGAGGTTCGTTTGATTTTAAAGAAGCACCGTATCATTCGGATTACCGGGGATTTCCCCGCACCTGCGGCCGCGGAGGCACTTCCATCGAGGGCATTCGAGGGTACTCGTTTGTTAGAAGGCAACACGTGTATGTAACTCAATTAAATTGCCCTTTAGATGTTAAGCAAAATTGCTCTTTAATAGCCGTTATAGGGTAGCGTTTCAAAGTAGGTATACCTAGTTACAACCTCTTTGGTTTCAATACTGTGAACTTCGACCTTTATCCTCCTTGAGATTCTTTTATTTGAAAAGGTTTCTTTTACACACTTCAAACTGTACCTTTAATATTTTGTATTTCTCACGGTAAGTACTGACTATAGATGGCAGTTGTCATGCTATGTATTTTAGAAGCATCATACGCAAAGGTGGTTTAAAAACTTTTGATCACGCTTCTCTGTAAAACCTGTATGAATTTGAAATTGACCCAGTGTGAGAAGAGCCATTGAAAAACAATTTACACATTAAATTATTTTATATATGACACTGACAGGCAACCCTGATAATGTAATAATCACTAAGTGCACTTAAACAGCAAAACTTACCGAGTGGCCCTCCGCTCGCCGTCGAGTAACTCGATTTCAATTTATGATCCGCGAGCGCCTTTTATATTATACTGGCCTCTTAGAAAAGAACGCCGCAAAGTAAATGAATAGCTCCATGTACTTTGCGGCCTTGTTTCTTATGAGGGCAGTATTCAGCTCAGTTCTCTCTCGCGACAACATGACATAATAATATTACTCACGCGTTTGTTCATACTCGGAGCTACCAACAGAGACAGAGCCGTCTCGGCGAATACGAGCAGTTCTGTTGGCCGGTGCAGTTTCAGTGACATTGTATGAAATAGTTTGTCTCTGTCGACGGAAACTATTGTTTACCTATACAGGGTGAAATTGAAATCTCCGACCAAATTTCTGAAGAACTTTCTCTAAGGGACAATTACAAATGCAGCAAAAAAAAATTGGAATACTTATACAAATGGATGGGCAGAGTAGTATTTGCATGTGAAGTCCAAAATATCGTATTTTTAGCTCCAACTGAATTGGTTCGTAAGAGAAAGTTGTTCAGTTTCATGAGCAGAAACCACAGTTATGATCCGCGGTTTCAATTCCACCGTGTATTACAACAATACAGAAGATGGAGCACTCTATGAAAACTTCAACAGTTGCAAATAGTTTCCAATATTTTTTGTACATGCACTCATTTTTCTACAGAATAATATAATATTTCAATATGTCATTTTGTCTCATCAATAATTTGAAATCTGATTTTATTAGTGTTTCCCCCTTCAACTTGTTTAGTCTTCTTATAAAAAATACACTCAAAGAGACGAAGTGCCACGTAAAGATGAAAAAAAAATATGATCACACACTCGAGAAATTTTATAGAAAATCACTCGTAACTATGACTGACTCGGTGGCTAAGTGGTTAGCGATCCTGACCTCTCTCTGATCCGAGAGTCGTGGGTTCGATCCCCACACAGGGCAAACTTTTCTGTGATGAGCAGAATTGTTTGCTCTGTGTCTGGGTGTATAATATCTATATATTTATGTATTAAAATGTATATGTGTATGTATATCAGTCTCTGGTTCCCAAGATACAGGGAATCCTAGTTTGGGGCCAGATGACCGTGTGTGATTTTGTTCCGGATTACTATATTACTACTATTTTCCCTCACAAAACTTTGACTAATTTGCGAACACTATAGAGAATATAGGCGTCATTTGGGTAATTAATACCTTATTCATTGCTGTACTTGGTCGCACTGCGACTGTTTGCGACGACGTCGAGGTACGTCCCAGAGGTCAACTCCTTACTTATTTAAAATACCAACCACTATTCATTCTCATCTCTTTGTAACTAAATGCCTAGCTCTTTGTACAAACTGTTATTGTGAGTAACGCGAGCTGTGTTTACCGCCGCAGCGGGCACGAGAGTGCTTTTAGTTTATACAGCTTGTAAAAGGATTAAAACAACTGTGGAATAATAAGTAAACTAACCATCGGACTATGATACCGAATATTATGTTTGCTCGCTGAAAGATGATTGGCTGAAGAGTTAAATAATAATATAAAATAAAATCATTTAGAGAATTATTTGGATCAATGAGCTGGACCAATATCTGACTGAAGCAGTGGATAAGGCATCGGATAGACAGGTGTGGTAGAGTATTTTGCCCACAGCGATGAGAAGAAATAAATATGTTAAATATTCTTCCACGAGATCTAGGGTCCTTATTTATTATTACTGGGATAGTAACAAAAATACCACATTGCTAAGATTCTAAAAAAAATTGACATTTCCCTTGAGGTACTTCGAAAGGTTCAGCTCGAAATTCGATTGTAGGCAAAGATATAATTATAGTTATCACAATAGGGCTTTTAGAAAGAAAGAGAAATGTTCTCACATATCTTCAAGCTACACGCACCGAGCCTCACTAACTCAGCCATAAGTACCGGTTAGGCTCACCGCGAAAACTTTGTAAGTTGACCCATTATATTTTATGGACAGCTATATCGATGCCGAGTTTTATGGGCTAAATATTTCTTCTTACTTCACTCATAGTTCCCAGACTGTCTAACAGACAAGTTCCGCGTGGTAGAAACTTAATACTAGGTATCACAAAAAGCACCTCTTATATATATAATATTCTTCAGTTTTCAAGCCGCCTATAAGGTCAAACCCATTTATTATGACCGTGTCTCTCTCAGTTAACCTGCGTGATCGACGCGAGCCCCCAGCCACACTGAGCCACGACCACTTCTATGACCGAATATTCAATAGTCGTAAAAACACTTTACCTACGTCAAAATTATTGCTTACGACTTTCGAACGTACGGGTGCCGTTATCGCGAGAACTCCCGCGGCGCCAGTAAAACCGCCCTATTTGCTAAAGGCCCAACTTTTTAATTAAGTGTGTTGCTGTGAATTTGTTACAACGTTATTTTGCCTTCAAATCCATTTGTTGAAACTACTTTAACTGTTTAAACATTAACGCGTTCCATTTGCCTGAGTAATTGTATTATTTATGAAGAGCTCCTCTAGGGTTTCAAGGACTTAACTCTATCAAAGGTTAACCGAGGCTGAGAAAATTTACCTTTTAAATTAGGGTACACAAAATGTGTAAAAAATTTGTTACTGGCGCTTTCATTTTATAGCTGATGGCCTCAAAAACAGATAGCTATTATTATGTCCTCGATGTTATCAAAGAGAAACCATATGAATTTATGTAAACACAAATTCTACATGAGTACTAAAAATAAACGAGCGCTTTTCTCGATAATTACTATTGGAAAAAGTGCACTTCTATTTTGTGTAAATGGCACATTTTGACTATATGTTGACATAATGTGAGTTAAATAACTGATATTCATTTGAGAATTTGATTGTTATTAGATCGATACTATTATTTTATATTAGACAGTTTCAGGAGAAAGGAATCTGGTTATATTTAAAGAAGAATGTTCACTACCAAAAGTCATCGTGCATTTTATAAATTTTACAGAAGTTTTCTTTACCCCTTTCTAGGGGTCGCGGGTAAAAGAAAAAGTAAGTGTTTATGTCCTACACTGCAATGAAAAAAATCTATTTCAGTGAAAATCTGTTTATTTTTTAACAATTTGTGTTGATTCTATTTTTGAGACGTTAATAAGTAAATAATTTTCTAATGGAAGAAAATTACAAACATATTCTTTCAAATCACTAACATTTTGTTTGTTTATGGCCTTAGGGGGGTCGCAAGAATTTTTTAACTTGTAAAGGGGTCGGGCATTAAAAAAGGTTGAAAAACACTGCCTTAGAGTGTGTAGTGATACTTATTATTTTATACCATTATCATACGGGTCACAGAGAGTTCTAGTGAGCCTCGTGCTCTGCTGGCTGCTAGTTGCCGGCTACTCAGCGGTCACCGGCGTGCGGCGCGGCGCTGACCGAACCACTGGAAAACCGATCCGGGAGATAGCTCGGTCGAGTGAGCACTCGAGATTTACGAGCTGCTACATTCGTACCGACACAGAAAGAAGATTATAGTTTATTTGCAGGTATACGACTTTCTTATGTTTTTGTTGTGGATGACGTAAACTGTTTATGAGGAAAGTTTGTATATCAGTCACTGATTCTTATGGCATACAGATTAGATAGAGATAGACAGAGAAACATTTAAGATTCCGAGTTTAGAGCCAAATACTAGTGTGGTTGTCCTATATTATTATTTAGTCCTAGAATATTATTATTTTATTATGACTTCGTGTGGCAAGCCCTCCTGATTACTGATCCGAAGATCCCACGCATGGTAAATATTTCTTCGGAGAGCTTTGTTTAGTCGGTGTCTGGGTGTAATAAATATTTAAATACAATACAATATGAAAAAAATATGTGTCTATTGGAACTCATGTACATACGTATAAAATATGTTAAGACTTATTTTCAAAATGCAGGGAATTCTAGTTTTTTTTTATGGCAGAGGTGGCAAACGAGCACACGGATCACCTGATGGTAAGCGATTACCGCCGGCCATAGACACCCGCAACACCAGAGGAGCCACAAGTGCGTTGCCGGCCTTTGAAATGGGAGTACGCTCTTTTCTTGAAGGTTTGAATGTCGTATCGGTCCGGAAATACGATTGGTTGTGCGAGGCAGAAAGTTTCTAGAGAAAAGCACAGTTGAGAGCCAGATGACCGTGTGAGATTTGTGCCTGGATATCCTATGATTTGTGTTATTTAACTTAATGTTCTTTTTGTTGTGAAAATGAAAATTTATAAAATGCTGCAAAACAAAAGTCCTGCCTTCTGGTCGCACAATTTTCAACCAAATTCCTGCGGCCTGCTAAGAGTCACACGGCACTTGAAAGCTTTCGGTGAGTTTTGCAAGTCACTCGCTGAAACAAAGCCAACGCCACAGTCCGCAGCCTTGAGACGTCACCCGGCACCCGCCAACCGGCAACTTCTTACAATGACGTGGATTCAAGGGTTCAGGATCACCGAGCACTGGAATGAGGGGGTAGGGAAGGGAAGGGCGAGGGAGGGGGCAACGGGAAGGAAAAGCCAACTCCTTGACATATTTGAATTAGAACACGAGCAAGTTCAAATTTGCGAGCACACACGTAATAAATGTCGAGAAGTCGGGCCGGGGGACGGATTTAAACAAAGCGGATTCGCCCATTACTCGCGATTTCGTTGAGGGCGGTTGACAGCTGGAAACAATGATACAGCGGTACATTTACAAGCATAATGCTTGCGTTTATTTTGTGAGTGGTATTTACAACAAGTATATAAAATATTTTACTTAGTCACCGCCCGAATTATATTGTTGTTTTTAGCTTTTGAAGAGCTATGACTGAAATTGTGACGGAATATTTCATCTCAACTCACTAATATTATAAATGTGAAAGTATGGATGCTTGTTTGTTTATTTATTTGTTTGTTTGTTCCACTTTCACGCCAAAACTACTAAACGGATTTGGATTTTTGTAGATAGACAGATAAAGATACTTTTTATCCCGGAAAACTCAAGGGTTCCCAGAGGAAAGGCTAAAAACAGATTTTTTACTTTGTCACTAGATGGCGCTACCTTAATATTTTATTTCTCTCTGGACCCAATTCTGAAGTCCACGCTGACGAAGTCGCGAGCGGAAGCTAGTTATTCATAAAACGGAACAACTTTAATGTTAAAATTTCAAAAATATTCTTATTCATAGTGCGAATCGATCAGCTGATTGTAAATTTGTATTGAAAGTCCAAAAATGCATTTAAGCAACAGTGATGTTTCTCGTCAAGACTTAAAGACTAAAGGATGGTGGTAGCTAGCCAGGCGTAAGTGAGAGCAGAAATAGCTCTATCAAACCAAAATAAGTTAGACCAGTTGAGAATCGAACCCGCGACCTCCTCATGTGAAGCGAGTGAACACACAACTACTCCAAGAGAAAGAACCAGCTAGTGGTTCCAAGAGAAAGAACCCGACGTTTCTTCTCTCTCCGCAAACACTTCCCGAAACATTGGGTATAAGTGGAAGGAACTTCATACTAGGTAGATTAAAAAATGACATGCGGAAAGTGTAAAACGCTACCTAATTTGAATAAACATATTTTGACTTGACTTGTTTTAATAATAAGATATCTTACTAGATATTTGCATATGAAGAACTGTTTGATATTTTTTCACAACATTCCCATCTGTGGAAAGTTTTCATTCTCAGTTTGTTCTGATTCCTTTTCGAGTTGTTTGCAACCTCATCTGGACGTCCAGTCCAATCCGTCGGGTCGGCGAAAGAAATAACTTGATTCATAAATATTTATTAGAGATGGCAGTGGGCCGGAAACATCGCAAGATACACCCGGAGGGCCGCATTACAATGCATAAATTATCTTTAGCCAAACTTTCAGTATACTATAATCAAAAAGATATCATTCCTACCTGGGTATCTGTAAATTTTTTTGTAGGTTTAAATAAACTGCTAGAAGATATGCGTGAAATGAAGCGCAAGGCAACATTTTCGCAAACGAACGAGTGGCTTTGTAAGCGTCGCTGCTGGCTCAGAACTCAATGCATGCTTATAGTAGTGAGCTTTGCGAAGCTGGAGGCAGCCAGTAAATCGCTTTACGTTCCAATCCACGCTGACACCGTGAGCTGATATTGCTTCTCGCACACAACTTATTTATGGTCGACAATTCACAGTTTCCACATTCAATTCAACGCTTCCCACAGCTCGCGCTCGGAAACTACACGGGATACGGTACGCTAAACTAGAATTTAGGGAACAGTGAATTTTCAGCAGTATTTCATTTCGTGCGACAATTTTAATTTTAAAATAGGAATTTGTAGAAAGAAAGACGCTTTGGTTGCACCTTGGCGGTGCAAAATGGCGCTTCCGTCCGGATACAGACGCAATGATTTACTGGCTTTACGAACGCGGCCGCGTTTGTAAAGCGCGGCCAAAATTTGGTGCAAATAAAAATTGGTGCAATGAGACTTTCTAGGACACAAAAATAGTTACCTATACGAAGAAAATCTAGATTAAGACTACTTTATAATGGTAAAAAGAAATGTTTTTCATTGGACTTAGTCTCGAAAATAATCAAATGCACCGCAAGTGAGCAATGTAACTCAAGTAGATGTAAGTAGCAAAAGGTCCAAAATAGACGGACAAGAGGTATGGGAAGAGACACTTGCCTCTCAGTGGGGACGATATGGGTTATTAACACAGCCGCACAAGGCATAAAACGAGAAGAGACTACGTATGTACGAAAAAGGTTTCGTGGTTTGTCGCGTATATTTTTTGTCTTCTTCCTCTTCTTTGCCGCCATTTTTGCAGCGCCATAGAAAGCAGCTGTGGGCAAAAAACTTTCGCTATTCATGAAGTTTATCTGGAGCTTCAATCAAAGCGAAATTGAATATGAAATGGCCCTCATTTTCCCTCCCAAGTACCTCATAATAACGAAAATGTTATTTCACAAAGGCTGGGATCGCAGATAATGGTGTCGCCGGGCCACGTGGGCTCGTTACGTATTAGCAGCCGGCCGTGCGGCCGCAATACGCCTGGGTGGCATCTGCTGGGTTAACAACTACATCTGCCTCCATTAACATCCAAGTAACTACATATAACAAAATTGAATAATTCAGATTCTGGTTCTCTATATTCAAACTCAAACTCAAAACTCAAAATGTTTTTTTTTATTTAAGTAGATGCTTTACACATGCTTTCAAATCGTTTGTTTTACCTAGTACAAGTATTCAACAAGTTATGCACAATGCAGCCTTATAGGCGGCTTCAAAACTTCTGTCACTGGGACTGGCCACTAGCCCCAAAACCTCCACCAATTCGGACTTTGCCACCGTGTGTGGAGTATGGCTTGCAGTGGGTTGCTAACGACGCGACGGTATTATTGTAATATTACTTTATATCGCTTACTATATCGAAATGTGCTTTTTTTATAAGACTTTAATGAGTCTCGCAGCTCCACTACGAACCACCTGGCTCCGCAAATCCCTTCAGTAGACACGTAAACATGTTATTTGGTCCGTGAACGGTTGAAAAACAAATAACCAACAACACACAAATAACAACTTATCTGACAAATGAAGTGTTATTAAGTTTGATTTGATTCCGAAGTTTGCACTGAGTTTGATATGGGGAATAAATAAAACATTTTGGAAGTCAGGTTTAGCATTATATATATGCATTTTATTTGTACTTGAATGTCCACGACTGTATGTACGTATATCTATATTCGTTTCATTGTTGCCTCTGCAGCTAAAATGGCTTGATTGGTTTTGGAGCACGAACTATTGTTATATTTCCTCTTGTTCCCAGACTAGCAGAGGACACGTTTTATGAGTAGTCCAGTTTATAGCTGGTAAGGTTATATTTTGCTTTGGAACGCTAAGTCTCTTTAGATTCTTCTTGTTCCGAGGTTGACATAGGATATATTTCATGTAGTCGAGTTTATGGTTCGATTATTTTACTGAGAGTACTATGTGAGTTACCGCTCAAGTGAAAACGAGTTAGGGGCCAATTAGCGAGCGCCACACGAGGGCTCAACGACGGAGCGCTTTTTCCTTTACCCAGACGGTTCCACAGACGCCCCTCTGTAATAACTCGCGAACTCAGGCCGTTTGAATAAATTCCTAATTCAGACGGTGGAGCAGCCTTCTCAAATTATGTGCATAGCGGTTAGAATTTGGCAAAGGGTTGTGGTTGTGCTATCGAAATTTGTTTTGAAACTAAAGTAGTACCTATTTTAATCCCTTGAAATAGGGCGACAACGCCGCGCCGTTCATCTGTGGTCCGTCTGAAGACTTTTTTTACCGTAATAGGTAGCTATTTGAATTTTCACAGAAAGGTTAAGCAACTAATAAATTGTATTTTTTTAAGAAAAAACATAGGGAACATAACATTTTTTAAGTGTGCTGTGCGTGAGATTATTTAATCTTAGTGCGAGAGTTTAATAGACACTTATATTGCCGTTGCTTGCGAAGTGTATTACTTTCGTTTCTTCTCGCTCCGCTAACACTTCCCGAAACGTTGAGTGTACAAGTTCCGAGTGGTAGGAACTTTGTACTAGGTAAAAGACGATTTAAAAGTATGCGTACAACATCTATTTAAATAAATATTTTGACTTTTTTGACTTTTCGGCAATCGTTTTTAAAGATAATAAACATTTTTAATTCTGACATATTACGGCAAACATTCTAATTGTTCTGGTCGGGTTTTAATTAATTAAACATTAATCTCAACAGATACGTACGCAGTGTTGGCTGATACAAACAATAATTGCAGCTAGCCGCGCCGCGCCGCTGGATCGCCGCGCCTGCATCCGCGCGCATATCCGGGATTTCATCTCGTCAGCCCGCAGCCCGATATTGCAACTATGAGAGCGCACCATCAGCCAGATGCAACCAACGTATTTTAGCGGATGCAACTTGCAGTCTGGTATTTAACTGCACTGAGAATACAAAACAAATAATAAGTTACTTACAAAACAAATAATAAGTTTACTTTTATGGCGAGAGGGTGACGCAGATTCTATGAAGCCGTACATTTCCTTAATTGTGTCTCAGATAGCTCAGTATCTGTGCAAAATACACTTCACTCAAGACGGGTCTGCCGCGTGAACAAAACATTGTATCCGAGACACTGGCCAAACCATCTTTTATAGATCAGTTATAGACGCAACATGCCAATGATGATGAAACCTGTAATAGTACCGTCGTTTATACTTACAGAGGGGCACTGTCAACCGTAAGAAAAGCTTCATCTGTTTCACTCTGTCCATCAAGACCCACGGATTTAGTTAAGATCAGGTGTTAACTGATAATACTTCTGAAGTGAAGTGAAGTGAAGTGAAAGTGACGGCAAGAACAGATAAAATATAGGTACGCCTCACGTCCGAGAGCCAGTAAAGGTCATTTCACTAGCTCTTGGACGTTAGGTCTCGGTCTAGGTCTAGGTGTCAACCTAGACTAGCTCGGTCGCCGATCCGCCGTCACCGCGAACTCTGCTGAATCAATTGATGGATGAGAGTGCGGTCATTAATCTTTGTAGGTGCACGCTCGGGACTTGGCGTAACGTGTTCTAGCCCAGACCAGATTCCCAAACTTTCAGCAGGTGACATTTTAACTTGAAGTGAGATCACACGGTCGTGGCTCAATGCGTCGTGCGTAGTCGCATCGATTACGCAGGTTAACTGATTACAGACACGGTCATTACTTGGATGGGTTTGATTATTAGTGGCATTTATCTTGACTTTCCGTGCTTCGTAAGGTACGTTAACAGCGTGGGTGCACTGAGCCGATAAAATAAGAGCCGACACCCAATCCACGCCCACCTGTCGGTCCTCTTAAAATCTGTAAGATGTACGCGGGTGAACTGGTCCGATAACTGTCGTAGGTACCGAAACAATCATTCCTCCACTCGAGCCATATAGTAAGCATCGTCGTGGTGTCGTTGTTTCTGAAAAGTTTTGTGCGCAGTACTATAGAAAATGTGCCCGGCTTTTGGCCAACGTCAATCATTGGCGTTATTGTTATAAATACAGCGTAAAAGTAAAAGCATAGATAGGTAGGTAACCAAGTGTTTTAATAAATCTAAAATGACGGTTATATCATAAAACATACTATTTTAAAAATACCATATCATGATATTAAATTGCATATTCTAACAGTGTACCTTAATTTCTATAGGTACAACAATTAAAAACGAACGTTGTATTTTTTATTGAAAACGCATTAAATTAAAGTACTTGGGTGGTTACTGGTTACAGAAACTCAACATGTAAATTGGAAATATCAAAAACTGAAAATCTAAAGTATTTTCTGTCTAAGTAGAAGCTTTACGCATTTTCTTAAATTGTATATACAAAATACCATAATATATTTGAATATTCTATAAATGTATATTGATTTCTGTAGTTACCTATAAAACATTATCATATTAATATATAAGGTGCTACTTTATTAGTGCCCGATATTTTAGTCAGTGCTTCTACTCCTGATTCTGATCAACTTTCCCCAAGAAACCCATAGTCAAATCGCAAAAAAATTTTTAAGCTCTTCATACTAATTTGGCCGCTCGGCTGATCGATTTGTATGAAGAGTCCAAAAATTTTTTTTCGATTTGACTATGGGTTTCTTGGGGAAAGTTAATCAGAATCAGGAGTAGAAGCACTGACTAAAATATCGGGCACTAATAAAGTAGCACCTTATATATAAATCGATACCATGTCGATAAATGATGCACAACACTTCGTTTCGTCCGGTAAGAATGTTAGTGTCGGATAAGTGCACCCGCGCTCATACAAAATCTACAGTGGCTGGATCGGACTGTGACGTCATCATCTGTCGGTTCTTACTGTGTCGGCTCAGTGCACCCGTAGCGTAAATCCGGTAAGAATGTTAGTGTCGGATGAGTGCACCCGCGCTCATACAAAATGTACAGTAACTGGATCGGACTGTGGCGTCATCATCTGTCGGTTCTTACTGTGTCGGCTCAGTGCACCCGTGCCGTAAACAGTTGGTTCCGGTTGATTTAAGTTATAGTTGGCAGTCGTTAAGCCGTGTCAAAGGCCTTAAGGTGTCTTAAAAACTTCTGACACTGGGGTTGGCCATTGGCCACATAACCTCACCTTGACTTGGCCCCCGTGTGTTGAATAAGGTCTAATCTAAAAAAGGATTGACTCTGTAGAGAGCTCCGTTTTCCGAGTTCCAGCAGCAAACGACCACGTGGAGCGTCTTTAAGTGCCCGTCACCCTTAAAGCCGTGGCCTTCACTTGACATTAAGGGTTTCGGCATTTTTTATGAAAACACACTCTTTATTGATGTGGAATGCCAAATAGAAAAGAAGAAGAAGACAGAATACGAAAGATTGGAATACACGTGTCGCCGAATAAATACACTGGCCCACAGAGATATCTGAACCGCTACTAAAGCTATTCGTGATACATGTTGCATTACGGAGAGGCTCAGATATCTTTGTGGCTGTCTGTACACGTGTCGCCGTGGTACGTTAGGGAGGTGCCGGCGACAGCTAGCACCACACGATCCTTACCGCCGCGCCGCTACGCCTGTAAAATCATCGCATTTTTTTTCTCGTAGCAAGAATTTGATATAAGTATTTATCTCAGGAGAGAAGCGAAATTTATCAATTATTACATTGCACGTTTCTTCCTGATTCGCTGGTCTGGCATTTAAATTAACTAATAATTCTACTTACAGGCAGGCAATTTGTCCCAAATTTATTTATGAAAATTATGATTAAACCGCCGGCGGCGATAAAGTTGAAATTAATAATACATATATATAAGTCAACGTAATATTACTTCTTTTATTTAAGTAAGAGTAATCAACAGTGGCAGCGAAAATGTATCGATCACCAAAATGTATTATAGTATATATATTGTATTATGTACTGTGTGTGTGGCGAATAAATGTTTGAATCTGAATCTGAATCAAAAAGAATACAATAATAATAAGTTGAGATAATGCTAAAAGATCTTCATTATGTTGTACTCGTATCGAATCTCGTAAGGAAAGAAATGAGACACACTTTATGACATGTATCTATTTGAATAATAAGTTAATTATTTTTTCACAAAAAGTACACCATACAACAAGACGCTGATATATATCAATTAAGTTACACTTAGAAATTCACAAAGGTATACATCATAAGACGAGGTAAATGTATAATACTAGCCTTTAAGCCTTAAAGTTTCAGGTATAACTACGAGCTGAAATTAAAAAATACCAGACCGAATTGTATATGTGGCACTAATCATAGCACTAAATAACTTTCTCTAAGGAAACAATTCAATCGGAGCAAAAAAAATTTCCAAACAAAGTTGGCTACTCATCGATTTGTGCAGCAAAGAGGCAGTTATCTTACTGTTCTGTTTTCATTTTAAATCAAGCCACGGAGCTGTGATTTACATTTAAGAGCCGCTCCGCTCCAATAGTCCGCAAGCAGAAGCACTGACTTGGCGATTCAAAGGCTCATTCATCCGAGCACGGAGCGAATGCAGCCGATGCGACGCTGCCGCCGCGCCACCGAGCCTCGCGTTCAGCTCGCAGCCAGCAACCAGTGCGGTGTCACAATATTCGAATGTAAATGCTTTGGCCACTGTAAAAGGGGAAGTGGTATTATATCGTAATTAACTCACATAGTTTTAAGCATTACTATATTACAAAATATAATATGGAATTTAGTCTGAAATTTTGATTTTATTTGATTAATGTTTTGGTGGCAGCAAATTTATTTCGATAGGCATTTTTTGAGAACATAATGATTATGTTTCTTTTTATTTTAAGAATTTACTATTTAGTAGGTAAGGAATATTATCTAAAGACAAGCTACCAACATGAATTTCATGAAAACTGTTCTTTATTTACCTGGCGCGCTCCAATTTTTTCTGTTTCTACGAGACCAAGAAAGAAACAAATTGTGATATGGTTATAACAACTAATGTATCGTTATTTTTACAGTCAATTAAACAAATAATGGTAAGGGAGTAAGACGGCCTATTTTCTCAACTGACAGTTCTAAAGCTATACAGGGTGTAAGGGACAGGTTTCCGAAAATTTTAAGACCTTGGTCAGTAGGCGAAACTGAACAACTTTCCACAAGAAATGTTTTTCAGGAAACGAAAAAAAAAATCGGCTTCTCCATACAAACTGTCCAATCAAGTTTATAATTTTGTATGGAGAAGCCGTTTCTTTTTCGTTTCCTGAAAAAAAATTTTTTGGAAAGTTGTTCAGTTTTGTCTACTGACCAAGCCCTTAAAGTTTTCGGAAACCTGTCCCTTACACCCCGTATAATATCTTGTACCATGACGCGATCGTCAGGTCGTTCAATTCAGTGCTTATAATTATCCAGGTGTGGGCTGTGGGCGAGGAGGGCGGAGCGCGCAGTGAGGGGGGAGGGTGAATTTTAAATTTTTGCATCGCTCGACAAAAAGCGCCTGTGACGCGACCGCAGCAAACGCTCTCCTGCCTTTCATTCTAGATAGAATATTAATATTATGACGAGTTACATTATCATGAAGAAAGTGGTTTAAAAATCAAAAGCATTTATTCTGTTCATTTGCCATGGTGAAAATGTCAGTACAAGGTTAGACTGGGATCAGAACATCTTTTTAACATCGACTTCGAGTGTAAACTTTGCCAATTCAAACTCCCAAACTACGATAGGAATATAGGAAAATATGGAATTAATGACACCTGTACACATGGGAACAAATACGAGTATAACATAGGAATCTTTATATGGAAAAACCCTAGAAAGTTTAGAAACTGGGGCAGACAAAGACCCGAATCAGCACAAGCAAAGATAATCGACCATAAAATACAATACATATTCAAATTAAACGCCACTAACAAGAAATTTCACTAACCACCGTTGATAATGGAATCGACTATACTAACAACGCGACAAACTCAATCGGACCTATATTTGAAAAATCATACAAACCGACAGATGGAACTTTCCATGCAGATAACGACGGATTCGACAATGGAGAACACATAATAAGAAACGAAGCGCCGTCAAACATCCTAATCTTGGGAAATGCACAATTATTAATAATAATATTAATAATTTATTTATTTAAGCCAAAAAAGCCATAGTTAAAAATACAAAACACTGTACAGTCTTAAAAAGTAGTAAGCACAGACACAAATGTGCACATAAAAAGTAAAAACACAAAAACCTACTATAAAAGTATTTTCGGTTCTCATTCTGATAAAGGGACAACCAGAATTTAAAAATTGGACTGTCCAGAGCCGAATCTACCGCTCTCAAAATGCTATAGTTAGAAGCATGCAGCCTCTCCCAAACCGAAGCGATCTGCGACCTCATCACCGCTAAGAAATCGGGCACTCCCGCCTCGGCAAACATACTTGATGCACTGCAGTATCGTGGCTTTCGCATGAGGATGCGGAATGCATCATTATACTGCACCCTTATGGTACTGTAGGCTTTGCGCGTAAAATTTACCCAGAGTTGGCAAGTGTAGAAACACTGGCAGTATGCATTGAATAATGTCAACTTAACCTCGTTGCTACAATTGCCAAATCTGCGCGCAAGCATGTTGCACCGAACCGAGAGCGCCCGTCTCTCTCGCTCGATGTCCTGGTCGTCCTTTAAATCTGGGGTTAGTATATGACCTAGGTACTTAAACTTCTGCACAACCCGAACCACTGACCTGTTCAACTTTACTACAGGCACATACTCCGGACCTCTTCCAGACTTGAATATAATCATCTCTGTTTTCAGAGAGTTGTACTTGAGGCCGTGAGAATTAGCATAGTTCTCACAGACATTAACCAACTCCCTGAGTCCCTTTATCGAGGGGCTCAGAAGGACCATATCATCGGCATAGCTGAGATTGTTGACGCAAATCTCACCCAGACGACAACCAACGTCAGTGTTCCTCAGCTCCTCGATAAGATAATTTATCGGAAGCACTTCCCGAAACGTTGAGTGTACAAGTTCTGCGTGGTAGGAACTTTGTACTAGGTAGAAAAAAAAAGACGATTTAAAAGTATGTGCAAAACATCTACTTAAATAAAAAAACCTTTTGATTTTGATTTTATATATACATTGAAGAGATCCGGAGAAGTGAGCCCTCCTTGGCGCACCCCGCATTCCAACATATAACTGTTGGAGGTCGCGTCGCCCTATTTCACATAGTTTGTTTGGTTTCCGTACCAGTATCCCAACAGATTTACTATATACGGAGAAACTCCTGAACCGAGTAATTTGATCCAGAGAATTTCATATTTCACCAGATCAAATGCCCGGCTCAGGTCCAAAAAGCATGCCTACTCGATGGTATGTTTTAGGCTAAGTATTACAGTATCTGTCGAGAGACCAGCACGAAAACCAAACTGAGCGTCATCCAATTTAATAGACTTCAGCAGTTCCGGCTGCAGCAGCCGTTCAAGCACCTTACCCATTATAGTACCGAGCGATATCGGTCGGTAGTTCTTGAGGCTAGCCAGATCACCAGTCCTATTTTTCGCTATCGGGACGACAACAGTTTTCATCATATCTGGCGGTAGATATGAGTATTCCACGAACAAGTTGTATAAACTGCACAGTTTCACGCAGAGTTCCCCACCTGCGTGGAGTACATGCTCAAGCCTAAGGTTGCCATGCCCAGGTGATTTACCCTTCTTCATTTTTAGGGTTCCGTAGCCAAATGGCAAAAAACGGAACCCTTATGGATTCGACAAGTCTGTCTGTCTGTCTGTCCGTCCGTATGTCACAGCCACTTTTTTCCGAAACTATAAGAACTATACTGTTGAAACTTGGTAAGTAGATGTATTCTGTGAACCGCATTAAGATTTTCACACAAAAATAGAAAAAAAACAATTTATTTTATTTATTTATTTTATTTATTTATTTATTTATCTTCTTATAGCTATCTTTACAGGTTATATCCTAATGCGATAGATATGGAATAAGTATTACATACATTACACAAAAGAAAAGCAAAATATAGAAAAAAATAAGATCACATGGCATAACAAATAATATAAAAGGCCCATCTTGCGAATTCACATCTCGAACACACGAATATATCAGTTAACTCTGCCACCGCGTTGAGAGTCTGAATAGCTCTTACGTGAAAATTCCAAAATGAGACAAAATTCTTTTCTTTACGACTAATTGCCAAAACGTCTAATTTAATTTTTTCTTCATTATTCTGACACCATTTTAATTTGTTCTTAAGCAACATTGCATACGTAAAATCAAATACAAAGGCGTACAAAAAGGCAACAATCGACAGTATAACTGTAGGAGGATTGTACCAAAATGCACAAAAGAACTTTATGGGAAGCATTGGAGTCGGCATCGTACCATTATTAAATAAAGACGGAACAGAGTAAGGAAATATATATTATTATTAAATATATAGATATATAAAATATAAATTATATATAATAATATTGTTGCAGTGTAAATGCCTCTAGAGCCAGACCGATAAATACACAACCACAAACGCCGATAAATGTACCGCCGCAACATGTAACACAACCGGAACCACATCCGGAACCGCAACCGGAACCAGGACAGCGACCTACACCGGAACCAGCAGCATAGCCGAAACCGAGTCCACCGAAAAGATAAAATGAAGAACCACCTAAACAATTACCTAAACGGGCGAAACAATGGTGGGGAAAAGGAGAGAAAGTTACCATAAGCGGTAGAAAACCTCTAATGATAAGAGCTGAAAAAATTCCAATTCAACGAAAAATTACAAAATCAATGACAACAGAAGAAAAATTAAAAACTGCGGAACAAAACGAGGAAACGAGGAAAGCCGCTGTAAAATTGGCAGAACAAGGAATCGGGATATAAAATAAGTTTGATTGGCAATTATGGGAATATATAACGGATATTATGATAAAAATAACGAACAGCAGAGAATGGCGGTAGCCAACACGGCGACAGATAAACCGGAGACGGTTAAAAAACCAGAAAAACCGAAGGAAACGGTGAGCACATCGGGTATATCAAAATCAGAGGAAAGACCGGATATAGTCACGGTGAACATTATTAAAGTATTTGGAATTGGGAGCTCAATGATACACCATTGATGTGTGAATGACAACTGATTTTTATTAAACTAAATCTACCTACATAACATCATCACCCTTTTATATAAACAAGCTGAAACAAATATAGTACTTAGAAGTCTAAAGTAATTTTAAAGTTAACACGTATTAAATATGTTTATTTTTTTTATTATATAATACATCTTCTCTACGCCTATTTTTTATATATTTTTTGCATGAAAACAAAGTTTAAGTTTGTACAGTTTAACAGGGAGGAAAAATTAAAACTTACAGTGTAGATATATAAATAAAAAATCAAAAAGCTATTTTTAGGTAGGTATCGAAATACCTTACTAGTTATCTATGTGCATAAATTTATTTTACTTTAAACATTAAGCGGTTAGTTAAAGGTTCATGTTCTTAGCCCTACGAAAGTTATTTCTTCTTGGGATCAGTTGTAACTATATTATATAATATATTATATATGTACATATATAATTACAACTACTAAGCACATAAATCTGAGAGTAACAATATTGTTTAAAAACATTGAAAGAAAAAAAATTAATCGAATTCACAAGTAAATCTTGTTGGGGGAATCACGTGTCTACCACTTCTTGTAACATAATAGCCGCAGGGAGATGGGGATCGGTTAATCTGCGCGCTCGCACCAGTTTGCTGGCGTGGACTAGCTGCGTTTACAGATCGCTGTGCTGGACTCCCTGGTGCGTTTGCACTGGATCTCCTGCTGCCAGCGCTTGAAGGAGTGATTATGATGTCATCACAACCGTAACTGGAGCCTACCGTTACTTTATTATAGGATGGTCGACAGTTTTGAGTACTAATTTTCGGTTTTAAGATATCTACTCTGGTACGTCGATATGTGCCGCCATTTTGAGTTTTCACCCAATATGAACGGTCATTTGCTGTCTTCTTGTAAACTTTTGCCTTTATCCATTGATTCTTGTCCCGTAAATGGACATTATCTCCAACTTGTAATGGAGGTAGGGCTCTCGCTCCTTTGCTATCATAATATGCCTTCATTTTATTTTGATTTTGGATGCGTTCTTCTTTTACTCGCTTATAATCTATAGTTCTCGGCTTTAATATAGCTGTGGTAGCAGGGAGGCGAGTTTTAAGTGACCTTCCCATCAGCAACTGTGCCGGAGAGAAGGTTTCTCCTGTAATCGGGGTATTTCTAAAATTTAACAATGCTAATTGCCAATCACTTCCTTCTTCACGAGCTTTTATTATTAACTTTTTTGCAGACTGGACGTTCCTTTCTGCAAGCCCATTAGATTTCGGATACAAAGGTGAACTCGTAATATGGTCGAATTCCCATTCCTGTGCGAACTTTTTGAACTCTGAGGATGAAAATTGAGTCCCGTTATCCGAAACTAACTTTTTGGGAATTCCAAATCTTGCAAAAATGTTCTTTAATTTTTTAATGACTGCTGCAGTAGTCATTTTAGTGCCCAACGGAGCTACTTCCACGAACTTGGAATAATAATCGACCACCAGCAAGTAGTGTTCTCGATCGATGTCAAAAATATCAGTGGCGAGCACTTGCCACGGCAGGTCCGGCAGGGGGTGCGGCCGCAGGGGCTCGCGGCACTGCGCGGCGCGGTGGCGCTGGCACGTGTCGCAGCGCGTTACGCGCTCTTCGATCTCTGCTCCCATTCCTGGCCACCACATAACTTCTTTCGCTCTTCTTTTGCATTTTTCTATCCCTAAGTGCCCTTCGTGTATCCTTTCTAACATTTCTTTTCGCAGCGTTCTAGGAATAATTATTTGATGATTCCTTATAATCGGTGTTATCGACAATGTCAAATTCTTGATATATTTCTCGTCCATATCTTCCAATCACGTGTAAGAATAAACCACATTTCTCCTTAGGTGATGCCGTATCTTTGCCTGATGCAATCAAATAATATTTAAATGAATTTATCCATTCACGCCAATTCACCGCCATATTGCCATGTTCTTGCAAAGCGGCTGGCTGTTGAATCGCAGTATAAGTCGAGATTACGGGTTTATTCTCTGAATCCGGTTTAGTAGCCATTATTTAGACACACACTATGCACTTTTTATCCAATTTACAACGAAATTAAATCACACCTGACACCATAAAGTATTTGGAATTGGGAGCTCAATGATACACCATTGATGTGTGAATGACAACTGATTTTTATTAAACTAAATCTACCTACATAACAATTATGTGTGAAGATTACACGCACACAATACACCTATATTCAAAAGAAGGAGATTTATAAAAAAAATATATCAGGGCCGGTAGTGAAAATGTCAATATAAACAAAATCAAAAGTCATTGATTTTAGAATCGGTAATATAAGAAAATTGGGAAATCTAATTGACAGTTACTTTGTCGAACAATCATACGAATACAGATCAAACTTCGGAGTAGAAAAATGCAATGTTAGACAGCTCTTCAGCAGACTCCAACGTAGCGACGGTCGGAGGAGTGCGACGACCCGGTGTAGTAGATGAAGGAGACTCAGGACGGAACGGAGCCATATCAAAATTATCCAAAATAGACGGCGAACTTCGACCGGATTCAGACTCAACTTCAACTTCGACAACGTCTTCTTCAAAAGTTATTCGGTCTCGACTTGACTGAAAAGGAATATAGTCTTCTAAACACAGAAGATCAATAATAGCACGGGCACAAGGCATAGCGACTGTAATAAGACTGAGTTAAACCAACCCAACCAAACATTAATAGGCAGAACTTTAATAATCAACAATTTACTGCGGAGCTTAACACAAAAATAAATTGATACTGCGAGGATCAATAAAAAGGGGCGGAGCCAATTGTGATAACGCGATAAGAATGAAATACTCATATGAACACGTGGTGTCTAAAAATAGAATGCAACTTTGTTTCAAATTGCGGAATTTTTAAGACCTATTGGAAAATTAAACGAATTGAATTAAATGAAAGTGCATCGCAATTTAGCTAGTTAAGACTGTTGAACAAAGTGCAGCTGTTCAATTGAGTTGCAATTGAAGGAATTAAAAATAATTATCTGGGAATACTATTATTAATTAAGGACATAATGAATAAAGGATTATTATTAAAGGACAATGTACCGACTTTTAGAGGATAAAAGGCTAGGCGCAATGGCATAGCGTTAAATGGCATCGAGACAGTTGTACTTTTACCACATAGTTACTGCAGCAGAAATTACTGAAGAATTACAAGAAATTCAGTGTTACCCAGCAGTATATATAAAAAATGAAACGTGCTTGGTCAAGTGTGGAATCGATGAAAATGGAATCAACAGACGAAACGGGGATACTGGATTGGAAGAAAATCAGGGAAATGAAGCTTTCAAACTATGTGCTGAAACAGAAGGGGTTATCGAACCTGAAAGTAATGGCGGAGCTAGAGAGGGAAACGGAAGAACCAGAAGATATTCCGTCGGAACAGGAAGCAGCGGAAGATTTGACGACTACACTGAAGGGGTGAGGCGAATATCTATCGTCGGTACGTATATCCGAGAACCGGAAAATGAAGTGTCAACAGTTTATAACGGACCTTATAAACTCGTCGCTATCCATCAATGAACACGAAGACGATACTGGCACATTATATACATCAGTCACTATAAACAGTGGGGATTCAACTCTCGATTGGGACGAACTATTCGAAACGGACCCCACAAGACTACCTCAATTAACTGTTTGTCTTGTCTATGCGAGTATCTATTTTCTGGCAATGTTCGTCAAGTGTTATCGGACATTCTCTGCGAGGAACATTTTGAAACTTGTAAATGCGCAAAAAATAAGTGTGGAATGGATGGCCTCGATAAATAGACGGCGCAAACATACGAAACTTATTGTGCTTTAAGGGGAGATACAATATTTTGCGTTCAAAGCGAGTAATTACCGGAAGAGTACGATGGACTGGTGGATGCAACTGGTGAAACCAGTGAACGTACGTTACGAGAACCAATTCGGAATGAACATCAAATACGCAGCAAAGACAGGAAAATTCTACAACGACGGGAAACAACTAACGGGAAACATGGATACCGATCAAATAGCGGCAATAAACTTGGAAATACAAATATTATTTTACTTTTATGCGAAAACGGTGCTTGCTCAGAAGGAGAAGTAAACAATATGCAGAGCGGATCAAAAACCAGATTCATATTGCAAGAATTTTGGTATTTCAAGAATCGGTAAAACAAAGATTTGAAAGAGCAAAAACAAAATTTGAAAAATATATAATAAAATTGACGACGAAACATAAGATTACAACGAAATAGTTCTGAGATCTTTATGTGAAAATAATAATATAAATGAAGAATACTTCATGAACATGACATATAATCATTTTCATAGGAAAACAAGGAAGAAAAACAATTTATTTTTTATTGGACCACCATCGACGGGAAAGACAATGGTAATGTCATCATTGGCAGAATGTCAATTTAATTATTGTAGATTGGCAGTATTAACACAAAACTCGAGCTTTTTATGTCGCATCGGTGTTTGTATCTGCTATCCGTCGATGTTGGCATTCCCGATGCTAACCACTTCCACTGCTTGAACTGGTTTTCAGACAATTTACATTCATCCATTATGCAAGCGTTGCAGTGTAACAAATCACTAAATCAACTTTAGCAGCGTAAAAAACTGCGTATTATACACATGCAGTAATTATGAAATAGCAACATACTGCAACGTACCCATGGCACAAGAAGCGGTAGACGAAAGAACAATGAGGTTCAAATTCTTGCGAAAAATTGATGGATACGTAAAACTGGCACCACATAACATAAAGAACGGTACACTGTAACCTATATTCCCTAGGGGAGGCTTCATAAATAAAGTAAAAAACAAGAAATAAAGTTTAACAAACTTTTAATTTAATTAAATATATTTCCTACAGAAAATAACAAAAAGTGGGTACGTTGGTGGTCCGGTGGTCACTTATTCTAAACACTTATTATAAACCGCTTTAGCCGAATCGTCGGATAAAAAACGTAAAGAGTCGCCCTTAATGAGGGAACGCTCTAAATTGTCTTAAAAAATAGTCAAAATACTCAGATGTAGTCAAATGGAAACACGGCCCGTTGCCACATCTTAATTATGCATCCAGCGAAGCAGAAAAACAAAAACAATTGAATATCTGAGTTGCCTCCCAGTGATGAGATTGCCTCCCGGAGAAATAAAAGTTGCCTCCCGAAAACCAAACACTCCTGGCCACGAAAAAAACTTTGTTGTCGAAAAAAAACTCTTGGTGACGAATGCGTCCCTCAGATGAAACAATTCTTGGTGACGAATGCGTCCCTCAGAAAAAATGTTGCATCCCGCAAAAAAACTTGTGGTGACGAATGCGTCCCGTAAAAAAAACACGTTGATGGCGTATGCGCCTCGATGAAACAATCCTGGCGATGAATACGCCCCGTAGAAACACTCTTGACTCCCGGTGAAAATAAACTCTTGGTCACAAATGCGCCCCGGTGAAAAAATTCTTGCGATGAATGCGCCCCATAGAAGCACCCCTGGAAAAAAACACTAAGGGTTAATCCCAGTAACAAAAAACTGTTGAAGCTGGTAGGCACTTCAACAAACATCTTAAAACCTAACATAAACTACACTTTAGTCTACAGCTCACTGTTACTACTTTACTACTTAATTAAAAAACAAGTAACCCGTCCTTCGCTAAAGCCTATCCTATCAAAAAAATAACTAATGGGAAAACTTTTATAATAAAACGCCTTTCTTACTCAATGACACGAATGAAACAAAGGTTTGTATGATGTGAAAAACATTCACAAATAAAATAACTCGGGGAAAGCAACGCTATACCATGACTAACAATACTAACCTTTAAGGGAATAAATCTAAGTTTCAGAGTGAAAGTTCCACTCGATGTGCTCTGTTCACACAAGGGGGTTACTAAACAATGGTGTTGGTGTATCATGAAGCACCAAAAAAAGAAATTAATGTGAAATATAGGAATTGGTACCTACATATTCTAACCTCAAAGTAGCAGTTTTCGGTCAAATTCGAAAAAGTAATTTAGAAAGAATGCTAGAAACGTAATTATAAATAAGGTTCAGTACCTTTTGAGGGGCTGGAAGGTGTCGATAGTTAATTAACACGCCAAATGTTCTGGTGACGCCACGAGGCCTGTAAATCAAAAATTTATTTAGAATAAAATTCTTCTGAGGAAATCGATAAATGGGTTTGGCCCGAGCCTCTGCTGTCTACTTACCAAAAGGGGAACAGTCGGGAACATGGGAACAATGTCCAAAATCAACCCGGCCACGGCATCACCAGCACTTATTCCACGGAGTGCGTTTTTGGTGGCACACGGCGCACCGCGCAACCGCTCTGTGAAAGCTGACAGTTCTCCAAAGAGAATTAAAAAAAAACAACGAGGAGACGTTCCAAAACTGGTCGAAAAAATCAGCATATCAGTTAACCAAAACGATAGCCTATAAGAAACTCCTCGAGTGCGAAAAGAACAGACTCTAAATTAACTTTCCTAACAACAAAATTGTTATGGCTCAGGGTACGAGTCTGTTGAAAAGCAAAAAAATAGAAATTTACGAAAAAATCAAAAAAAGGTGTTACAGTTCACCCCCACCTGGGTTAGAATTCACGCAGGGAATTCTACGGCTGCCCTCAGCCGAAAAAGTCCATCTGTTTCGCAAAAAACAAAATTAAACTTACAGCTAAGTTAAAAGAAAACTATTCTACGAGAACAAAATTAATATTCTAAGAAGTGGAGTCAGCCACATAAAAAAAATGCATATCTTTCTTCCAGTAATCGTTCCATGACATAAGAAAACCAGCGTCAGGACAGATGGTAAACATTCAAAATAATAAAAAAACTCTTCAGTCCGGACGAACAAAAGTAAGTTAGCACCCTAACGGACCAACCAAATTTAACTAAACTAACACACAAGAAATAATAAACTAACCTAACGAGGTCGTCATCTTGGCATCATTGGGACACAGATGGTGTACCAATGCTTGCAAAGCAACTAAGGCCCACGACGCACCGACATCAAGACTCCTAAAATCCCTGACGTGCCACGTGCCAATGTTTTATCTTCCATGTTATTCATTATCACAAAGTCAGATTTAAAAATTACTTATATCGGATTTCAAACCGGACAACCCACGCTTACAATACTTCTAAATACAATTCACAAAGTTTCTTAAGTTTAAAACTATTTTAAATTTATGTATACTATATTAAGTTGACCACCGCACTAAGGATGAGCGACAGACCACCCAAAGAGCAAAAAAAACCACCAAATGTCCCTGTTCGGGCGCCAAAATGTAACCTATATTCCCTAGGGTAGGCTTCATAAATAAAGTAAAAAACAAGAAATAAAGTTTAACAAACTTTTAATTTAATTAAATATATTTCCTACAGAAAATAACAAAAAGTGGGTACGTTGGTGGTCCGGTGTTCACTTATTCTAAACACTTATTATAAACCGCTTTAGCCGAATCGTCGGATAAAAAACGTCAAGAGTCGCCCTTAATAAGGGAACGCTCTAAATTGTCTTAAAAAATAGTCAAAATACTCAGATGTAGTCAAATGGAAACACGGCCCGTTGCCACATCTTAATAATGCATCCAGCGAAGCAGAAAAACAAAAACAATTGAATATCTGAGTTGCCTCCCAGTGATGAGATTGCCTCCCGGAGAAATAAAAGTTGCCTCCCGAAAACCAAACACTCCTGGCCACGAAAAAAACTTTGTTGTCGAAAAAAAACTCTTGGTGACGAATGCGTCCCTCAGATGAAACAATTCTTGGTGACGAATGCGTCCCTCAGAAAAAATGTTGCATCCCGCAAAAAAACTTGTGGTGACGAATGCGTCCCGTAAAAAAAACACGTTGATGGCGTATGCGCCTCGATGAAACAATCCTGGCGATGAATACGCCCCGTAGAAACACTCTTGACTCCCGGTGAAAATAAACTCTTGGTCACAAATGCGCCCCGGTGAAAAAATTCTTGCGATGAATGCGCCCCATAGAAGCACCCCTGGAAAAAAACACTAAGGGTTAATCCCAGTAACAAAAAACTGTTGAAGCTGGTAGGCGCTTCAACAAACATCTTAAAACCTAACATAAACTACACTTTAGTCTACAGCTCACTGTTACTACTTTACTACTTAATTAAAAAACAAGTAACCCGTCCTTCGCTAAAGCCTATCCTATCAAAAAAATAACTAATGGGAAAACTTTTATAATAAAACGCCTTTTTTACTCAATGACACGAATGAAACAAAGGTTTGTATGATGTGAAAAACATTCACAAATAAAATAACTCGGGGAAAGCAACGCTATACCATGACTAACAATACTAACCTTTAAGGGAATAAATCTAAGTTTCAGAGTGAAAGTTCCACTCGATGTGCTCTGTTCACACAAGGAGGTTACTAAACAATGGTGTTGGTGTATCATGAAGCACCAAAAAAAGAAATTAATGTGAAATATAGGAATTGGTACCTACATATTCTAACCTCAAAGTAGCAGTTTTCGGTCAAATTCGAAAAAGTAATTTAGAAAGAATGCTAGAAACGTAATTATAAATAAGGTTCAGTACCTTTTGAGGGGCTGGAAGGTGTCGATAGTTAATTAACACGCCAAATGTTCTGGTGACGCCACGAGGCCTGTAAATCAAAAATTTATTTAGAATAAAATTCTTCTGAGGAAATCGATAAATGGGTTTGGCCCGAGCCTCTGCTGTCTACTTACCAAAAGGGGAACAGTCGGGAACATGGGAACAATGTCCAAAATCAACCCGGCCACGGCATCACCAGCACTTATTCCACGGAGTGCGTTTTTGGTGGCACACGGCGCACCGCGCAACCGCTCTGTGAAAGCTGACAGTTCTCCAAAGAGAATTAAAAAAAAACAACGAGGAGACGTTCCAAAACTGGTCGAAAAAATCAGCATACGTATCAGTTAACCAAAACGATAGCCTATAAGAAACTCCTCGAGTGCGAAAAGAACAGACTCTAAATTAACTTTCCTAACAACAAAATTGTTATGGCTCAGGGTACGAGTCTGTTGAAAAGCAAAAAAATAGAAATTTACGAAAAAATCAAAAAAAGGTGTTACAACACCACACTTACTTGTTTAACCTAACAACGTTTAATCTAACTATCGAAAACCTAACTTAACCTAACTTTTCAAAACCTAACAACGCTTAACCTAACTTTGGTAAACCTATCTTATGAAAATTAATAAAAAAGGTTTTATATATATATTATTTATTTATTTATTATAAATGCGGTTACATTGTTAAATGCGATTACATGGTTATATGCGAATACATGGTTATATGTGATTATTATATCTTAATTCTATCTTATACTTCTAAATTAAATTGTTTCCACATTCTTTACCAGTTATGTGGTGCCAGTTTTACGTATCTATCCATTTTTCGCAAGAATTTGAACCTAATTGTTCTTTCGTCTACCGCTTCTTGTGCCATGGGAACGTTGCAGTATGTTGCTATTTTATAATTACTGCATGTGTATAATACGCAGTTTTTTATGTCGCATTGGTCTTTGT
The DNA here is from genome assembly GCA_958295455.1 of Coleophora deauratella. Classification (NCBI taxonomy): domain Eukaryota; kingdom Metazoa; phylum Arthropoda; class Insecta; order Lepidoptera; family Coleophoridae; genus Coleophora; species Coleophora deauratella. The sequence goes on along the minus strand of OY282409.1, from coordinate 327,535 downwards.
ATTTGATGTACGTCGATGTTGACATTCCCGATACTAACAACTTCCACTGCTCGAACTGGTTTTCAGTCAATTTACATTCATCCATTATGCAAGCGTTGCAGTGTAACAAACCATTGAAGTTGAAGCTCGAGTTTGGTGTTAATCCTGTCAATCTACAATAATTAAATTGACATTCTGCCAATGATGACATTACCATTGTCTTTCCCGTCGATGGTGGTCCAATAAAAAATAAATTGTTTTTATTCTTTGTTTACCTATGAAAATGATTATATGTCACGTTCATGAAGTATTCTTCATTTATATTATTATTTTCCAATAAAGATCTCAGAACTATTTCGTTGTAATCTAATGTTTCGTCGTCAATTTTATTATATTTTTCAAATTTTGTTTTTGCTCTTTCAAATCTTTGTTTTACCGATTCTTGAAATACCAAAATTCTTGCAATATGAATCTGGTTTTTGATCCGCTCTGCATATTGTTTACTGCAGATGTACTCAATCTGGGATCTATAAGCCAGGATAGTTATTTAGACAAATATTGAAACAGTACGACACACTTATGTATATGGCAACGATATACTAGGTTACGGGATAAAGAAATTTCGTCTGTAACATTTACTTGACCATTCTTCCAAAAATAACAATGGATTTTGTAAAAATATTGCATTTCTCATCGTATACCTGGCCTGGATATTCTATTTCCATATTTTTGGATAATTAGCTCATCGAACTGGTTGAAAAAACAAAAATGATTGATTTTATCAGGTGATTAGTATAAAATAATATTTAATGTATCTTTATATTTTGGTTATTTAATAAATAAATAAATGTCAAAGTAACCTTGAAAAGGTTGATAATAATTCTTCAGTTTGAATAAAATTCAATGTCTAGTGGAAAAAACGTCACAATGTTTTATAAGGCCACTCCGTAGCGCATTTCGAAACGTGAAAACACACAGACTTGAAAATAAAATTTATGTATCAAGTGTTTGTTCCAGACCTTGCGGTAATTACAGTACAAATCGATGAACTGAGTAGCCAACGTTATGTGGAAAGTACAAATTTTTTGCTCAGATTCAATTGGTTTTAGAGAAAGTTATTTAGTGTCATGCCTAGAAGCCACAGTTAAAATTTGGTCCAGTATTTCAATTTCATGTGGTGAACAAGCAATCGATAAGCGAAAACGGTCACAGCTGTGGTATACCTAGGTCAGGTACGCGGTACACTGCCTTAACTATGGGTAAATAATACTACTATTTTATTACCTTTGCCAGTGTAACTATAATAAAATCTGTGTATTTGCTATGAGTGTGAGTATTATTAATCTTTAGTAACTTTACGGATTTCATTTAAATTTCAGGGCGCTAGTTGAATTTCGCGAATCTGACTTATTAAAATTAACTATCACTTTTTTATTTTATATCGTTTATATTTTCCTGTTCAATTTTGTATAAAGTGTTTTCATTATTAATTCATGGAATGCATATTTGTCCTTTTTGGAATATCTACATCTGTTTTAACTTGTTAAAAAGTTTTGCACTTACCTTTTCAATTCATATTCCTAATAATCTTCGAATGTTGACTGGAATAGATCCCTGTTAAACCATGTCGAATATATATCGATGGCTGCATGGAAGACTGCCACAATCACTATTGCGGCTATCGCTATTATTTTTTTTCTTAAGTTTCTTACAAATACATTTTGAGTTACAAAAATAATAGTACTTTATTTCGGTAAACCCCACAATTTTCATTACTGGAATAGTAGCACTATGCTGAATGCTAAAATGTTAATAACGATAATGTAATAGCGATTGCGGCTTTCTTCCCGGAAAGAGTTCCGAGTTTCGTTCAGGCAACAGCTATAGCCGCTTTCATTTGTTAGTTTGCAAGATCGGTTTTGATGCAAGTAATGCCTTACAGAGGATGTCCATACCTCTTGAGTGAAAACTATTTTGCGGTATCCACAAAAATACATTTATTTTCCGAAGGAAACTTAGGTTTTTCAAGTAAGCTCCGACCGTACCAGGATTTTCAGTCTCGCCCGAGACCGAGACCGAGACTTGATTAAGAATCAATAATATGAGAAATGAAAATGTATATTTAATAACGAAATGTTTATTAATAATCAAAATCAAATAAACTTAAATTATAATTCAGAAAAAGGAATTTTTAGCGTTTTCTCCTTTCGAGCACGTGCCGCCGTAGCTCGTAGGTACTTATTACAACATATCAAGTATCGACAATGCGGACGAATGGTCAATTCAAACCAATCCCGATCAAAAGATGCGCCTCGCCGCGTAAATTTGAATTACAGAATCGCTAACGTCTAGGTATATAGATCACCACATATACAGGTGTTAAAAAAGTGTGTGTGAAATTTTAAGGTGTTACTCAGAATCAAGTATCTGTTTATCGAACTTTATTGTCATGAACATTATAATACTGAGTCTCATTTCGTATTCCAGAAAGTTGTTATAACGGACGGAGACGTCAAATTAAAATAACGTGATCCGAAGGAGACATTTGCTCGGAGTCTAAAGTTGGAACACGGCTCTAAAACAGGGGTGGCGCGGTACGGAAAATGCTGTTTAGATACATATAATAAAAAGTTGTGTTTTCCTCAATTTGTAAGATGTAAAAGACACGTAAACGGAAAATAAAATGACATAAAAGAAACAATGTATCTACGTACTACTGTTTTCATTCAATCGAAATCATTTGAAAGTATTTGGATTTGTAAGTATCATTCTTGATATTAATTCATTTAATTTAAATCTTCAGCTTCGGAACATATAATTTGTGACAAAGTGAAATTCAAAACAACACTACGAATTGAAATAAAAAAAAACTCGTATTTTTTACACTACTTAGTACTAACACAGATCTATATAGATCTAAGTTATATGTGAAAATGCTGCAAACAGAATACTTAATAATATTTGTTACAACTTCGTACAACAACCGAAATCGGCAGAAAAGACATGAACACGGAAAATAATACAGGAAAACGAACATATGGGATTAGAGACAAAATAAGCTCTCGGTAGTTTCTGGGAGGAAACCCGACAAGGAATATTTAAATGACAAATATTTAAATGACAAATGTTAATTATAATTCTGGATTAATTTAATAATATTGTATTGTAATTGTATTGAAATGTGTATTTTCTGGTTTAATTTCAGATTTCAATGACATGTGATATTATTTAATTTAAATGGTTTGGAATGTGACTTTACTATTATAATAATTTGTGAATTTAACTAGCCAAATTTTGTATGCCTATTGGCGAAACATAGAGACCTTTAATTATTATATTTTGTTGAAATTGAATTGTTGAAGTTGAAATTGAAATTGAACGTGAAGAGCAATAGAGGGACCCTACGCCTCCTGCAACTAGTGCACGCGTTGAGAGTGAAAACTCACCATAACTGTGTTTGTTTAATAACATTAGAATTAAAAACTAAAAACAAAATTAAATAAAGTAGTCGTTATTCATGTCGAAAGGCCTTAGGCGGCTTTAAAACTTCTGACACTGGGGTTGGCCACTAGCCCCACAACCTCCACTAATCCGGACTTGGACCCCGTGTGGAGTGCGGCCTAAGCTTCCCGAGGTGTGGGAAGAGACCCGTGCCCCTTCAGTACGGATGATATGGGTTGTTAACAAATAGAATGGACATGTTTTAATGCACGTGTACCACTAAAACTAAAATTCAAAATTCTTTATTGCCTTCATGAGTGGTAGTAAAGGTGTTAGATAAAGTTTTGGAAGTACAATACACATCATAACCCTGCAAGGGCACAGCAAATAAGATCTTACAACTAAGTTTACCACATATTATCAACATTTCGAACTCAAACAATAGTTATTACAACAAAAACACGAATCAAAATTGACAAATTAATGTATTTAAGTAAGTAACATGAAATATTTCTAAATTATTTATAATTATATGAAATGTTTTTTGTATTTTTTCTCATAGAATTCTTGCAAAGAGTAAAAACAATTATTAATTAGGTATTCATTAAGTTTATTTTTGAATTTGTTGAACTTTTCTTCGTTTTGTATATGTTTGTTTATCTTTATTATATATTTTAACTGCCATTGCTTGAGGACCTGAGCTATACATTTTGAGATTGGAGATAGGCACAGATAGGCTATTTTTATGGCGTAAATTATGTGATTTAGTGTGATGATTACTGGACAGGGGAAAAATACGTTTTTGTTTTCAAATTTTACAGAGTTTTAAAATATACAGGGAAGTTAGAATGAGTATAGAGTGAGTAATAAACACAACAGTAAAGCCTCCCCCAAACAGGCGCGTTTTTTGTGGCGCGAAATTCGCGCGAAACTCGCAGGTGAAGCTGCGACGTCGCGTCGCAAAAAGCCGCTACACGTCGCGGGAATATCGCGCGAATCTCGCGCTACAAGTGGCGATACTTCTGCGACACTGCGTCGCGACACGTCGCGCGAAATTAGCGCGAATTTCGCGCGACAAGCGGCGACGCTACATGTGTCGCGCGAATATCGCGCTACACGTGTTGCAATATTCGGCGACGCGACAAGGCAAAATTGTGCGATATTTCTGCGACACGTAGAGGTGGGTCGGTAACAGATATTCCAATAACGTAACGTAACTGATTAACAGTCAGTATCGATAATGGACTTGGAAACTATTTATTTTTACTCCTCACAAAGGTAATAAGAGACGTTTATGTGTTTCTGTTTCCTCAATATCAATATCTCTAAATATTGCATTACAGAGTGTAGAATAATAAATGCATATACGATTCAAAAGGTTCTGTAAGTTTTAATTGTCGTCCTGAACTTGGAACAGGTTATATTATAACAAAGATAAAATAAATATACAAGGATAAACAAGAATAATAATAAATGCTTTTAAGTAATAAAAAAAAAAACTTCTTTCTTGCATTCAAAAAAGGGTCTTTGGGTGGCCCCAGACCTACCGATTCTGTTCTGCCTAGAACGGGTGGAGACGCGGGCAAAAGCTACTATCAGATAAACAATCTTACTAGCTAGGAAACTGGCACATGAAAATGTAAATTGTCTATTAAGTGTGTAAACTGGTGCAGTCGGGTAAAAACATAACCCACCTTTTGGCACAGCCGGGTAAAATATAACCCTCCTTCTGTCGTAGTCGGGTAAAAACATAACCCTCCTTCCGGCGCAGTCGGTTAAAAAACATAACCCTCCTTCTGATCCAGTTGAGTAAAAAACATAACCCACTTTCTGGCGCAGTCGGATAAAATACTTAACCCTCCTTCTGGACCAGTCGGGTAAAAACATAACCCACCTTCTGGCGCAGTCGGGTAAAAACATAACCCACCTTCTGGCGCAGTCGGGTAAAAACATAACTCTCCTTCTGTCGTGGTCGGGTAAAAACATAACCCTCGTTCTGGCGCAGTCGGATAAAAACCTAACCCTCCTTCTGGTCCAGTCGGGTGAAAAACATAACCTACTTTCTGGTGCAGTCGGGTAAAAACATAACCCTCTCTCGGGCCCAGTCGGGTTAAAAACAAAACCCTGCCTCTGGACCAGTCGTGTAAAAGCATAACCCACCTTTTGGCGCAGTCGGGTAAAAACATAACCTTCCTTCTGGCCCAATCGGGTAGAAATATAACCCTCCTTCTGACGCAGTCGGTTAAAAAACATAACCCTCCTTCTGGTCCAGTTGAGTAAAAAGCATAACCCATTTTCTGGCGCAGTCGGATAAAATACTTAACCCTCCTTCTGGCCCAGTCGGGTAAAAAACATTACCCTCCTTCTGGCGCAGTCGGATAAAAACATAACCCTCCTGGCGCAGTTGGGTAAAAACATAACCCCCCTTCTGGCTCAGTCGGGTAAAAAACATAACCTTCCTTCTGGTGCAGTTGGGTAAAAACATTACCCTCCTTCTGGCGCAGTCAGATAAAATACTTAAGCCTCCTTCTGGCCCAGTCGGGTAAAAAAACATAACCTTCCTTCTGGCGAAGTTGGGTAAAATCATTACCCTCTTTCTGGCGCAGTCGGATAAAATACTTAACACTCCTTTTGGCCCAGTCGGGTAAAAACATAACCCACCTTCTGGTGGAGTCGGGTAAAAACATAACCCTCTTTCTGGCGCAGTCGGGTAAAACATAAACCTCCTTCTGGCGCAGTCAGGTAAAAAACATAACCCCCCTTCTGGCGCAGTCGGATAAAATACTTAACCCTCCTTCTGGCCCAGTCGGGTAGAAAACATAACCCTCCTTCTGGCCCAGTCGGGTAAAAATATAACCCTCCTGGTGCAATTGGATAAAAAATATAACCCTCCTGGCTCAGTCGGGTAAAAACATAACCCTCCGTCTGGAGCAGTCGGATAAAATACTTAAGCCTCCTTCTGGCCCAGTCGGGTTAAAAACATAAGCCACTTTCTGGCGCAGTCGGGTAAAAGCATAACCCTCTTTCTGGCGCAGTCGGGTAAATTAAAAACATAAACCTCGTTCTGGCTCAGTCGGAAAAAACATAACCCTCCCTCTGGCCCAGTCGGGTTAAATACATAACCCTCCTTCTGGCGCAGTTGGGTAAAAACATAACCTTCCTTCTGGCGCAGTTGGATAAAATACTTAATCCTTCTTTTGGCCCAGTCGGGTAAAAACCATAACCCTCTTGGCCCAGTCGGGTAAAAAACATAACTCTCCTTCTGGCGCAGTCGGGTAATGAAATAAATACTTGCACGCAATAATCGTTATTTGAACAAAAGCTATTACGTACTAGTTACAAAAACGGAACGCGGAACGCGAATCGCGGCGCTACTCTACCTTGGCCCCCCCGGGCCTCACCCCCGTTGTCGCGTCGCAGGAAATTCGCAGAATTCCGCGACAGCGACGCGACGTGAAGCGGCGACAGCGGGGCCTGGGGCCCGGGGGGCAAGCGCGGCGTCGCAGAATATTCGCAGCCACACAGAGGGGGTGAAGCGGCAACAGCGGGGCCCGGGGGCAAGCGCGGCGTCGCAGGAAAATCGCCGCTACACAGGGGGGGTGAAGCCGCCACATCGGGGCCAGGGGGGGCTGTAGCTGCGAAATCGCCGATTTATCGCGGCAGTGTGTAAAAGCGACAGCGTCCCAGTACAAAATGTACTGAAAGTAATTATTCGCGCGTTATTCGCGCTACAAAAATCGCGCCTGTTTGGGGGAAGCTTAAGTTACTGTTCTCATATAATTGTATTGTTTTTTGTTTGTGTGTTTGGGATAATAAATAAAAGGCTTTTTATTTTTTATTTTATTTATTTATTTTATAATAAACACAACAGATGGAGTTTGGCCAACGAAAGCTGACCACGAATTTTTTAAGAAACTGCAATATGGCAACATTCTAAGACTATCAGCTTTCATCTGTTCTATTCATGAGTTGACGTTTAAAATATGAGACTTTTGCCAGGTTTCAATTCAAGCCCGTTTTTCTGTTCATTTTTCCTTAAACCGTATTTGGTGGGGTCATGCGCAGCGCACGGTTGCTCTTTGCCCTCCCTTCCTCATAATGGCCGGACGGAGCTCTGAGCGGGGCTTAGGTGAGCTGGTTAAAACGACTAAGGTTGGCTTTCCACCGAGGCTGTGATATTTTTTGTCTATTTTTTATCTACACAGCGTTCTAAAATACCTGAAAAAAATTAACTGTGGACAAACAAAAAACCTTCAAAAACTGTACAATACAACCTACTTCGAATAAACATATTTTGGTTTGATTTGATTGGGCTTTTCTTACTAACTGATCAACGAATTCTTCGACTTTGTATGGGATGACCATTTTTTTATTGCGAATTAAGTATTGTTTCTTTAAGATTTGTTCAGTTTTATAAGTAAACACCGCACACCTGTCTCGCCCAGGCCTGGTGGAGCGCCAGCCGTACTCCCCAAATTAATCCCGCATATAAAACAACGTCGAGCAACAGAGGTATCCATTACGCAGCGAAAAGAAACATTATATTTTTTGTGAAGGCTTAAAATGTCTTATTTCATAAGGTATAAAGACGTTTTTAAACAAAATTAATGAGGGTGATCCGCAGATTTTGTGATAAAGTGAAATTTGTTGAAGTAAAAAGTTGTGGGAGAATTAGGATTACAGTTATATCATGCCATCGCAACGACTTTGCAACGCTTTCACTGCAAATAGTTTCAGATAATTAGGTACGCTGGTTAGTGGTGAATAATTTAACTTTTAAAGCAGCTTCTCTTGGGATTCTTGAAAGTGTTTGAAAAGATATCTGAGCATTTGCACAGCTCTGATTTCCCCCGGTGCGACTGCTGAATCGCATCAGGCAGGCTGTTAGCTCGCCAGGTTTTTAGGTACAATAGATTTAATTTCAGCAGTGAGTGATATATTGTTGGACGTGTTACGGCTCGCGGCCTGTCACGCATCTAGATACACAGATTAACGCTATCACTATTTTCAGGTATTCTATACATTGCCTAGGTATTGTATAGAATACCGGATTATACAGATTGCCGGTAACATATATATAACTGTACAAGTCCGTATACTGGTAACTTATAGGCTTTTCTCCTAAATCTTAGAATTTACCAACATGAGTTAGTAAGTTTTAGTTAAGTAAGGTAAGACTTCTACCATTAAGAGTTGGTAAACCTTAGAATTTACCGTAGCTTTTACAGTAACATACATACATACTTAATTCTTTATTATACTTATTTCGTAATCGTAGCTGTAAACTATCACAAATTATATGAATATAATATGTGCATATTACAATTATTTTAACCTTACCTTTGACTTTAAAATTATTATTTTTCTCACGCCACAGCGTTTTTTGCTACAGTGTCATTCGAATCTGCTTTAAACGCTTTAATGGTTTTTCGTTCCAGCTTACCACAATGACAGTTTTTCGCCTCAGCGTGGGTCGTCGCCACAGCGTCATGTGCAACTAGGCACTAGACCCAAACTACGCCGTAGCAAAGGTAAATCTACAAAATTCCCTGTACTTACTCTATTACTTACACATCTCCTGAATTAGTTAGTGACCTAAGTAACAAAACTGATCTACTCGACCGCTAGTACTCCATTATCTTCCTAATATCAGTCGGAAGATTTTCATTGTTTCTCTCACAGACACACTTAAGAAGCTTCTGAGCAACATGTATACATCAAGCAATCGACTCACTCTGTGGCTAAGTTCTTAGCGATTCTGACCTGTGATCCGAGATTCGTGGGTTCGATCCCCACACAGGTCAAACTTTCCTGTGATGAGCAAAATTTTTTGCTGAGTCTGGATGTATAATATCTATATATGTATGTATTTAAAATGTATATGTGTATGTATATCAGTCTCTGGTTCCCAAGATACAGGGAATCCTAGTTTGGGGCCAGGTGACCGTGTGTGATTTGTCCCGGATATTAATATTTATAGCTAGGTCTTATCTTGTTTGAACAGTACCGTCTCCACATAAGTTCAAATAATCAAAGTTATGCTTACAACAGTTAATGCCGATCGATTTCAGGTCAATCTATCAAAACTGTAGCCCTGTAATCATTCAATGCAAATGAGGCCACAACTGAAATCAGCGTATTGTTTGTGCAGGCGGGGCCCGGGGGCCCCCGCTCGGCGGCGCCCCATGCCCTGGCAGCAGGTGATACGGCGCCCTCGCCGGACGGACGTGCTGCTGGTAATTATCGCCGCCATACGTGACTCGGCTGCCAAATGGGTTATGATGGGTCGGTATCCCACCTACTTACCTATTTATTTGTAGTTTCGGTACAAACGGGTGTTCTAGGTCGGGGGTATGAGAAAGTTTTCTCAATTTCGCTTCAGTATTCCTCTCTGTTTAACCATTTTGCCCTAACTACATATATATATGACACCAGACGCCAGATAATATCATGAGCTTGCAGAGAACCGCTGACTACACGTGTATTAGAATCGTCCTTAGAGAAATCTACAAGGTTAACTAACATAGGTGGAGACTCCGTCGTCCTGCAAGTGTTACCGGCTACGCGTTACCTGCTGGTGGTAACGTCCTGCAAGTGTTACCGGCTACGCGTTATCTGCTGGTGGTAACATCCTGCAAGTGTTACCGGCTACGCGTTACCTGCTGGTGGTAAACGGACGCGAGGTCATCCCAAAGTAACCTGGAAGCGTACACTGAATGACGAACTAAAGCCAGCTGACATGTTCTGGAAGCACGTGAAGTCTACAGCTGGGAATAAATCCGAGTGGTAAAAAGTAGTCTCGGCCCTATGCACACGTAGGTGTTACAGGACTTAAAGAAGAAGAAGAAGAAGGTGGAAACTTGTAGTTAGCTCATTCAAATATAATTGATGATACATTATACTTACAAACCTTTAGTCATCATAACGAACTAGTGCTAACTATTAGTATCTATTCAACTGTACCTGCAAGTACCAATGCTTGCTCTATTCCTGCCGCCAAGCAGTGCGATACCTTCCCACTGGCGGTGCAAGATAGCCAGCGCGCTGGAAGTTTACCGACACACGAGAGATAACTATTTCGTCTTAGATTTACCTCTGGCTAGAAAAAATACCACGTGAGCTCGCCTTTTAAAACAAGTGAGAGTACTTCAAAGACTGACAAACAGACTTGCAGGCTATCATAAGAAATCATATCTTGTTTCGACCAGAACTGAAGACTCATTTCGTTTGTCGTATTAGAGTTGTGCGAGTTTCAATTTGTCGCACTAGAGTGCATTCGCACGATGATGATTCGCAGCACCGTTCTGGCGAAAGATCTTTCGTCACAAATCCATTTATCGCACTCAAGTAGAGTTATATTATCCTAGAAAAACATTTCCTTTTCCTCCTCCATGGTAAAGTTCAAATGCAATATCTATAAACATCGGGCCGAGGCGCTGTACCTATTCTAGTTTTTTACTTACCTTTTTAGGGAGAATTTATTGCGACGGAAAGTGACAATGGAGTCGAAGATGGATGGCGCTATCCATAATAATGTCGAGCTGCTTTCATGCCTTGGCGAATACAATTTACTTTGTGTTTTGAGAAATGCGGTGACACAGGAAAGATGACGGGTCCCGCCGCGTTCTGACACCACTGAATGTTTCGTTTAGCCTAAATAAGATGTGGAAAAATTGCAACAGTTATTAGGTTCTCTTCGTTAAATTAATAATAAATAAATATCCGGGACAACACACTGCCATCTGGCCCAAAACTAGGATTCTCTATATTATAGGAACCAGAGACATGCAAACATAAATACGTTTTTTAAATACATACATATGTAGATATAATATACTTGGACACAGAGCAAACAAATTGCACATCACACTAATGTTTGCCCTGGATGGGAATCGAACCCACGACCCTCGGATCGGTAGTCAGGAGCTTTAACCACTGAGTCACCGAGTCAGTCAGTGAATAGTTAACTAGATAAAGGATTGTTGGTTTATGTTTTAATTGAAAAGTGGCAAATGTACATACTTATAACTCATCTTAATAACATTCTCCAGGGAGACCTATAAAATCGGAAAATAAAATGATCTAATTTGTCATCGGTTTTTTTTATCGTTTTGTTTCCTTGCGGAAAACGTTCGGTTTCATGATTAGCAACGACCATTCACCATTTAAAACCTGTTTCCAGGTATTTCGCATTTCACGTGGCAATAAAAATGTATGTAATGTTTATGAAACAGTTTCATTATAATTTCAAATACATTTATACATTATATGTTATTTTTTATTTTATAGATATCCAACAATTATGAGTGTGTGATTTGTGTTTAAAATGTGCAAAAAATCTCTGATTTAACCATCACATTTTTAAATCAATCACTACATGAATATTTAGGGCCACACCACAATAATTTCAGTTGACCTCGTTGTCATTTTCGCAGATTTCCAGCCAAGCTTTCATATTTTTCTGTAGGTAAACTCTCGCGTCATGTATAACGAAGTGACGAATAACAACACAAAAAAAACTCCGGCGCGGAACATCTCTCCCTGCCGCGCGGGTTTTCGCTAACATTTTGCTGAATTTTCCCAAATTTGCATAACATTCGCTGCTTTCGCGAAATGGCGCCCATTATGCACAATTTGTGTTACAACTACAAGCAGCCCGTGCCAGGGCTACAGCGTTTCATTTGCTGATAGTTCAAAGTTATAATTTATAATGAACTGTTTTAATTTACAATAAATAGTGAAATTTAAATGTTGATTAGGAGCAAAACAAACCAACTACATTTACATGAGAATGAATGCTGTTTTGAGAGTAGAAATGCACTTTTGTTATGTTTACTGCAGGTTCTGAAAGCATCAGCTTATGAGCAACTGAAACGCTAAAATTGTGTATCTACAAGTAGAGTATGGTTGAAACTTGGTGCTGCTTAGTGTAGGCGTGCACTAAGAGTTTCAAATAATGCTACATTTCCGTGGCAACATTTTAATAGTATCACATATTTATCCATGTATTTGTTTTATGAAATTAGAAATAAATTAAATGAAATATGATCCCCGCCCCGTATAGGGTGAGCGCACATAATATAGAAGGCAGCCAGTGTGATAACTGTAATCCTCAGCTTACATCTGAGCCGTTGCGTAAAAACATGTGACATGCAAATAAATATAATAATGTGAACCGACCAGCCCGTGTAGGAATGACGTTCATTGCATTTTCTTTAACTCAAACTCAAAATGTTTTTTATTTAAGTAGATGTTTTACACATGCTTTTAAATCGTCAATGTTTTTTTCTAACTAGTACAAAGTTTAAACTATGAAGCATCACTTATCTTGATTCGATTTTCACCGGAGCTAAGCAGACAGTTCTTTTGACGAGCAGTCTGTCTATTGAAAAGGGAACGACAAAAGTTCAAAGTGAAAAAGTAAGTATATCCGATGACAGTGGGTCTCATGTAAGAGAATCGCCCCGTAGTTTATTTATTACTACCACGTTTGTATAATCAATTACCAGGTAACAGCGTATAGATAGAGTACGAGTTGGCATGCCTGTCTATAAGAGTTGTAAACTGTCTTAAGTCAGTGTTGTATGAACCTTTGAAAGAAAGAGTTTACGTGACACTAAAGTAGAACAGTTCAAAAATTCAAGAATATTATTGAACTATAAACGTTTTTATAGAATCTTTTGTAGAACCCTTCTTAGGGAGTGGAATCAAACAATAGTATGTGGTAGTACAGAATTATTCTATTTGTATAGTAACTAAAAGTTTAAGTAATATATTGTAACTGCTCGCAATTGATGGGTGTTATAATGAAGACTTGCTAATTCTACTTACATCTCTCTGTATAGGTAGACCTGTGTTCATGTCTACTTTTCGTAATTTTAGCACACGATTTAATACGTTTCAGCATTACATCACGTTATTAAAAAAGCTTTCATATTTCCAGACTTACTCCTAAACTTGTTTACAGCCCATCCCGTCGCGCACAACTCAGATCGGTATACAGGCTCAATCGAAGTTAGGTTTGCAGAGATTGAGTTTGAAAACAATTTATTTTGCCTTTGGATGATTTGTGGTTGAGATCAATTTCAGAGATGCCTATTTGTACTTTGATACCTACATTTTTTATTTACATGTATGTATGCTTATAATGCTATACTCACAAACTTAGTAAGTCATATTTAATCTGACTCTCTGTAATTACACGAGGTGTTACAAAAAAATATCTTCCTAAGCAAAGTAAAGAAGCCGATCCATTCTTAACTATGTGAAGTCCATAAACTTATGTGCCTTGAGATCTGATTCCTTTGGAGTAGTTGTTTAGTTTCATGAGTAGAAACCGATGCCAATTTGTCAAAGTTATTTCAAGAGAACTCTATATAATTTGAGCATATACGTCACGTAATATTTGTTCTCATAGAAATAATCACTTTTGAAATATTCTAAGCGAGAAGGGAGCAGTCAAAATTCATTGTAACGTTACTTCTATGTATTTTATGTTTTACATACTAGATATAGAAATATATATAATTTGATTTAAATTGACACCTAAGTCACGTGTTCCAACCAATATCAAGAGCCTCCAATTATGTCGGATTGAATTCTCTGTGTTTGCTCAGGGCCGGGCGCACATTTCTCGCTGACTCCGCTAGCGAACTTTTCGAAACAAATTGATATATCCGCGGCCTCGCGGGCACCATCCATCACGCGCCAGCTTTTTATACAATTTTAATCAAATTCTCACCTCGAGTTGCCTTTAATATAGATCGTTTTGCATTTAAAAAGAGTTTGAATCGCTAATTCTGTTTATTGTTGAACTTGTTCAATTTGTTTTTGGGTTCACCTAATAACTCATTTAACTTTTTCACGAGTGATTGCAGAGCTGGATAAAAGTTGTTTCGTTGTTTAATCTTAAATTTTAAGCTTAGAGTGCTTGTGGCGGTGTTTGTTGATGCACAATAGCTGGGTATTGACAAATGAACTGACATAAAAACTTAAGCCTGGAAAAGTACGGGAAGCCGTAACTAATTAAGTTGGGAATTAACTAAACGTTGTTCTGGGGTTGTTAACAACCCATATCGTCCCCACTGCAGGGGCCCGAGTCTTTTACCATATCTTGGGGAGGTATTTTCCACACACGGGGTCCAAGTCCGGATTGGTAGAGGTTGTGGAGCTAGTGGTCAACCCCAGTGTCAAAACTTTTCAAGCCGCCAATTAGGCTTCCGACATGGCTTAGCGACCACCATCTAGCAATAGCAGCCGGCACCAAAGGCTTAATAATAATAATAATGCCTGGCGAAGTACACAAACGGTTAAGATAAATGCCACTAACAGTCAAACCCATCCAGGTTATGACCGTGTCTGTAGTCAGATAACCTGCGTGATCGACGCAACCACGCAAGCCCCCACTGAGCCATGACCACTTCTGGGGTGGCTTTAGACAAATTTTTCAGTTTCAGTAGAAGTTTCTGTTATATCGTAACAACTTTAGTAAACACGGTAAAACCTTTTACTTCGTTTATTATATCATGTGAAAATTAAATTTTATATTTCTGTAAAATTGTGGACCGAGACCAGTGGCGACTTCTCGTATCGGAGGCCAAGACACGTTCGTGCGTGGCTGAGCCAGCAGAGTGAGTAAGTGGACATTTTGTCTCGTAACAAAACATAAAAAAATGTGATAGGTACTTACTCTTTTAAATGTCAATAGATGCTCAATTAAGTGAACAATATTTCACAACTTTTTGTGAATATGATTGTATTCACAAACAGTTGTGAACTATTGTTCACTTAATTACGCACTTAATGACATTTAAAAGAGTAAGTATATTTTTTTTTTTACCCAATTATTACACCTGAAAGCATCCAATTACAAAATCTTTTGCTTGGGTCAATTGCCGTTTGTAAGTGAAGTGAGGACATAGTATTGTAGGTCACTCATTTGTAGCTCGCGACCGGCGCCCTAGATCGTGGTATAAGAATAACAGTTACTTGACTGGCTTGGTAGCGTGCGAAAATAGTAAATACATCTGACGACTGACTGGAGTGAAATAAATATCATGATCATAATCATCAGCTGAAAGACGTCCACTGCTGGACAAAGGCCTCCCCCAAGGATTTCCACACCGACCGGTCTTGCGCTGCTCGCATCCAGAAAAAATATGATTATATCGCTATCGTTGCGCAATTTTCTTGTACTTGAAAAGCTAAAGGTATTTCTGCGAAGTCACTTTTCAGTTAGTATTGAATTAAATTTATTTAATTGGCTGTCACAGTTGTGAGTGAGCAACTTTCACTCATGACGGAATACCACTATTCGTACACCGAGGGTCGGACTAGAATAGACCGGCGGCCCGGCCCCAGTAATTGGGTCTCGCGTCGTTATACTAATATTATTCACAGTTTTCGATTCCAATAAGTTTTTGGGTCACGTCGCGTTATTCTTGGTATAAAAGTGCTTTTCAATACAATGGGCTTCTTTCAGCACTTAATTGTTTTCGAAGGCTTTGTCGGCCGGATGGCGACAAGTTGCCTGGATACAAATCGATGTCGCGAGATGTATTTTATTTAAAAAAAATCACTTACTTTATGTAATCCGTGAAAAAATAAAATTAACATAAGCGATACCAATTATTGATATTTACGTACATATTCATTTATTAATATTTATTTCACTTATTTTATTTTATTCTTAAAAATAAATTAGGTTACTTGTTTATAAAAAAAAATCTCTATCTACTAACTTTCGAAGTCTTCAGCCAATTCAAATTTCATTTATTCAAGTTAGCGGAGCGCCGCCGCCGCGCCGGGGACACAGAAGCTACCAATTGCCCTATTAGGCGAACAGCCGCGTCTCTAAGACAGCCGGCGGCGGGGCGGAAGCAAAGTGACAAACTATTACAAATTAGATCAAGTAATTTGCGCAGTAAATCCCTGAAAAAGCGGTGACGGAAGTCGTTGACACATTTTATACAGGCTGTAACAAAATTGGTGTAGGACCCGTTTACTGGGGATTCTACTCAATCCAAACAGGGATTCTACAAATTCTACTCGATGATCAATTTGTATGGAGAGTCCAAATTTTTTTTGCGATTTGAGCAAACTCGTAGATCAAAAATTGTTCAGTAGGTTGAGTAGAATCCCCAATTAACAGGTGTAATAATTGGGTAGAAAACATTTGATACTTACTCTTTTAAATTTCAGTAGGTGCGTAATTAAGTGAACAATAGTTTACGATTTTTTTTTGAGAATACAATCATATTCACAAAAATTTGTGAACTATTGTTCACTTAATTGCGCACCTACTGACATTTAAAAGTGTAAGCATCACATTTTTCTATGTTTTGTTCTCCTACACCAATTTTGTTACACCCTGTACAGACACTGGGGTTGGCCACTGGTTCCACAGTCTCCATCAATCGGGACTTGACTCACTGTGTGGAGTATGGCCTAACCTGCCCGTGGTATGGGAAGAGATCTTGAGATTGGTAAGGTACCGATAAGTGATGACCCTTTAGTTGATTAATTTTACTGTGATCATGTACCCGCAACATTATGTTGTTCTTTGCTACTTTAACATTTTATTTTTGGTAGGTTCATAAGTGGTTCCTGGCCGAACACCTTCTAAATAGGTTGTCATAAATTGCCGGTGACACGGACACCGACACAGACACACGTCGACACCCACACAAGGAACGTTTCGAACGTGATCGCAATCCGCAAACGCTTCTCAACGAAGCAAACACAGTACGAGGCTAGAGTAGACTCAGTTACAGAGTCACCAGTCACAGGACAGATAGAAACAGGGGGCCAATGTATGTGTTGATCCCAGTGCACTGACTTTTCATTACGTAGTACTTTACTAAGATCTAATAAAATAATTCAAAACTATCATAACTAGATTTTTTTCTCGTGACTCTAAGGAACCTTTAGTCAATTTGCGTTGTTTATTAGGGTCCCGTAGTCAACAAGGAACCCTTAAATAGTTTCGCCATGTCCGTCTGTCTGTCTGTTCGTGACTTAGCTCAGAGACTATTAGTACGAGAGAGCTGTAATTTGGTACACATTAATTATGCCGACAAAGTTGTAAAATCTTGAATTTTTTTTTTCAGGGTACCTCGCCTACACGTGAAGTGGGAATGATTTTTTTTCTCGACTATTCCATGGTGTGAGAATCGTTGGATAGGTCTTTCAAAAATATTGTAGGTTTGTGAAAACCATTTTTTGATTCAGGGATGAGTTTTCGAAATATTAAGCTTTAAAGTGGAGTTTTTTGTTGAAATCATGTGTTCCCCCGCCAGCTAAATGGTTCTTTCTAGAAATTAATGTAAAAATTCACGGCAATAGTATATATAACGAAGTTAAGTGGAAAACTATCACAGCTAAGAAGGCTTTACAAGTTAACGAGAAGTAGTACAAAACCCTGCACTGCGCGTGGCCCGACACGCACTTGACCTCTTTTTTTTCGATTTACCAACGATTCGGTCTATTATTTATCTCAAACTGACAATAGAAGAGAAAGAGCCCCAATTAATCGTTTTAACTAGAAAATTCATTATCCTTATACATATACGCAGTAGATAAAATACAACCCAATTAGTTGACTGATGAAAGAATAAGAAAGAACAGCACCAAACTGGTAGCATCGCTGACCGGTCTATCGTGCGCTATAGAAGGTTTTACATGTTTCTTTATACAGACTGAAAATTGGTCTATTTAACTGTACTTAGAAACTAAACTTTATGAAACTGAATAAACAAATTGTAGAATTCTCATAGGCATTGGTCACGTTAATTAAGCAAGCATTTTTTTTACTCTAGCTGTATGGGTTCATTAGAGAAGGTTGATTAGTTTTATGAGCGGTAGTCACAGTAATTTCTCCCAATAATGTTTCACTTTATATACGAAGTGATGTCACTGTGCGTAGAGCACTCTCTGAGCCTATCTGCTTTATGAAGTACAGCGGTGTTACCTCGAAAACAGTTATCGCAGCAATTTGGCCCGTTCGCTGCAGGCTGTATGTAATGCTCCCGCTAAACACGAGTTGACTGCCTCTGGCCCGAGGTTCGGTGCACCGGCTCCCCAGTGCAAGTTTACCGCCGCCGACTACAACTATCACTGGCTCGGTGTTTACCGCCACTGAGGTGGTTTTGGAAGTGAGCCAAACATCTCGTCAACCGCATTGTAGTGTGTCCAGATACGAGTAGCTACGGCGGCGTTCTTGCATCTGTAATGTAGACGAAAAGTAGCTGCATAAGCTAGCAAATAATATTACGTGTGGTTAAATGTTGGTAATGTGGAAAGGTAGAAACTACTCTGTAAAAAATATTAAAGTGTAGAGTGACTAATCCTATTTTGTTATTTCATTTCTTTTTTGGTTTAGGGGGCCAAAAGGCTGACGGCCAATATGATGAAAAATGATTACTTTCGGCGCCGAGTATAGAAACATATAGACACAGCCGAAGTCAACCCTTTGGTGATTTTCCATCCCTTTTGTGAGTTCTGAGGAAAAATCTCGATTCAATTTAATTGATATTTTTCTCTATGGATGCATTAGTACAAAAGGAATGAGTAGCGGAAACATTTACCCCAAGGCTCAACTTCAAAGCATCTCTACAGATCTATTTTTTCTTCCGTGCGTGAGTCACCCATTTTTGCTTGACACAGTGCTCAGGAAGTTTTTTTTTTTATGGTAGAGGTGGCAAACGAGCAGACGGATCACCTGATGGTAAGCGATTACCGCCGCCCATAGACACCCGCAACACCAGAGAAGCCACAAGTGCGTTGCCGGCCTTTTGATATGGGAGTACACTCTTTTCTTGAAGGTTTGAATGTCGTATTGGTCCGGAAATACCGCAGGCGACAATTCATACCACAGTTTCGTTGTGCGAGGCAGAAAGTTTCTAGTGTTACATTGCGCTTCTCTGTACTATACTGAATTTTTGATGGTTCGCTGCAATACTGAAACTACAACTGCACTTACTCTGATTAATAACTTGTTATGGTTAGTAACTTGTTTGTTGTCTTGCTAGTACTATGCAGTTCACAAATTAATCCTTTTATTTAAGAAAACACTTGATAGTATTCTGAAACTACAACTGCACTTACTCTGATTAATAACTTGTTATTGTTAGTAACTTGTTTGTTGTCTTGCTAGTACTATGCAGTTCACAAATTAATCCTTTTATTTAAGAAAACACTTGATAGTATTCTGTTTAATACATACTTCCAGTTTTGCCAGTGCCAGTTGCGCCAGTGATAGAAAAATTGAGAGGAAATCGTTTGTCGTGGTATGGGCATGTAATGCGGAGGAATGAAAGACATGTTACAAGGAGAGTGTTACAGATGAGTGTCGATGGATATAAGGGGAGAGGGAGACCAAAAAAGAGATGGATGGATTGTGTGAAGGATGATATGTGTCGAAAGGGTGGGAGTACGGAGATAACAGCTGAAAGGGATGTATGGAAGAAGAAAACATTTTGCGCCGACCCCAAATGATTGGGATAAGGGCAGGAGAATGATGACATACTTCCAGTTTTATTTTATCTTACTAGGTATCTTACTTTAATACTAACCTAATTAACTATTAACTGAATTAATAATATGTGTTTACGTATCGTCGTTACATTGTTACACCCTGCAGCTAAAACGGATTGATGTAATCGATTTTTTATTATGAGATTATAGCTGTGTGCAAAACAACTACTAAATAAAAAAACATCATTTTTGATAGGTATAGATTGATCTTGATTCTCAGATTTACATTGTATACGTACATTTTAAGCAGATAAGTTTTTTCAAATTAGTTTGAGTATTTGTCTAAAAGTTGCCATGTAACAATCTTAATTTCAAGTTGTAATACCGACAGTACCTTCCTCAGTGTAATCTTCCCGAAACGTTGAGTGTAGTGAACTTTGTTATCATCATCATGATCAGCTGAAAGACGTCCACTGCTGGACAAAGATTTCCACATCCACACCGACCGGTCCTGCGGTGCCCGCATCCAGCGGCTTCCCGCAACCTTCACCATCAGGAACCTTGTAGAAAAATAATACGATTTAAAAAAAATTGTTAAGCGTCTTAGCTAAAAAAAAGCATTTTGATTTTACTTTCCTTTTCACACATTCACCGAGACTAGTCCTGATCCTGAATAGCAACACAGCGCTCTGACGTCACAGGTAAGTCACTGTTCATTCCTCAAGAAGCATTATCACTAAGGCCTCACTCACACGTGGAAGGCTTGGGAAGCTGTAAGCTAGGGTAACAATGCTCGCTAAACGGGTTCCGAGCGCTCCCGAGTTATTCGCCGGCTTAGATGGAGGCCTGCCAGCCTGCCACTGTAACTCCATTTGCGACCCCACCTGACCCCCGCCCCCCCCATCACCCGCTGATCCTTCGCTACACTAATTCCCTTATAGCATTATAGCCTTTTTACTCCGTCCACTGAAGTTAAACTCGATTTGAGGAAGGAGATATTATTTTTATCTTGCCAATCTAATAAATCAACGCAAAGGTTAGATCAGAAAATAAGATTTTGTACTTCGCTTTCTTTACAACATTAACTTTGAATTTTTATTGTATACTTTCATTTAATGTCATCGTGCAGACAAACGCTAAGAGCGTATCTCCAAGTGAAACGCATGCGACTGAATTTCTACATTGTTTCAACTCGTGCTTAGTGATTGAAACAGGGCTAATTAATGTAGTAGTCATGTGTAAAGGTATGAGGGATTTATGAGGGCCAAGAGGGTAAAGAGAACTATCAAATACCCCACTAATACCTAACTTCTCGGTTTAATCTTTATCCAATTATAGGAAATCGAAATATCATTTCAAAAATTCTTAAAAATTTAAAATTCAAAATCATTTATTTCTTTACATATGTACATTAAGCACTCTTGTAAAAGTCATATCATTTTGCTGGAGGAATATTCCAAATGTCATTATCATTAAAATAATCTATATAGTATAATCTAATAAGTTTATCTCTAAATCTCTCTATCGTACTAGCTGTGACAGGGCTTGTTTGCAATTTAATTACTTCTTTTAGTTTTTGTACAGGAAAACTAACTAATTGACCACTGTGATCCGACTTTAAACAATTTAAAACTTTTTTATCATAAAAATTGCAATTACAGAAAACGTTATCAATACATGTAGCGCTAGACTCCGTTATCCTAGTTGGTTCTAAGAATATGAACTGTAAATCAAAAGATTTGAAGAGGCAAATTAACCTAGTCGATAAAGATTTCTTTTCAAGCAAATCTACGTTGAAATCACCACAGATGATAATGTATTTATTTGTTTTAATTAAAATCCCTAATGCATTTTCCATCACCTTCTCAAAGTCTGTGAAGTTTTCATCATAGGGGGGTCGGTATACATTTAATTCTACGCAAGAAATTTCTACAGATTTTTCAATCGAAAGACTGATCACATCCTTTCGTTCCTTAGCTTTTAGTGTTTTTCTCACAAATATTAGAGAGCCACCACGTTGTGCGCTCTTTCGATTGAAAGCACTGGCCAACTTATAGTTTTCGTAGTTAAATATCATTTCAAAATCCTTAAGCCAGTGTTCCGTTACACACAATATGTCAACAGTGAACTTTTCTAAAAATAATTCCACTTCTAAGTCCTTGCCGGAAAAGCCTTGTATATTTTGATGTACTAATTTTAATAAATTAGGCTTCTCCGTTGTCTTGGAAGAAGTTACATGTTATTGAAGTTACATCAAGCTATAAATCTATTCTCGATATCTGGGTAGTATTAGTTATACCATCAATATTACCAACATTGCGGATGGAACTTTGAAAGCTCAGTTTGAAAGCAATTTAGAACATCAAAGTTGGCCGCCCTGATCAGTGCCGGTCGTCGGGAGTTGGCGATACTCCGCTAACGGCGGTACATACAGGGTGTTGTTTTGATCGACAACTCCCTTATCAGGGAGATAGCAGACATCATACTGACACCCAAAACATAAATAAAACTTGCATACTTACTCACTCACTAACCAGGCAACAGATCAGGCTGACTGTTTGGTAAGAAAAAGTCGAATTATTTTTGATGATGAATTTTTTATTTTAGCATCAGTAGTATCAGCTATCGTGTATGTAAACTGTCATGAATAAAAACCGGCCAAGTGCGAGTCGGACTCGCGCATAAAGGGTTCCGTTCTATCGTACAAGAAACTCCAAAAAACACGTCCTTTAATTAGTATTTTTTGCGACTATAACAATACAAGCTCTATGAGAATTTCAAGCATCTACCTGTTGCCATTATTAAATCGAGCAAAAAACTCCAAAAACACTTCTAGTACATACTTACTCACTCACTAACCAGGCAACAGATCAGGCTGACTGTTTGGTAAGAAAAAGTCGAATTATTTTTGATGATGAATTTTTTATTTTAGCATCAGTAGTATCAGCTATCGTGTATGTAAACTGTCATGAATAAAAACCGGCCAAGTGCGAGTCGGACTCGCGCATAAAGGGTTCCGTTCTATCGTACAAGAAACTCCAAAAAACACGTCCTTTAATTAGTATTTTTTGCGACTATAACAATACAAGCTCTATGAGAATTTCAAGCATCTACCTGTTGCCATTATTAAATCGAGCAAAAAACTCCAAAAACACTTCTAGTAGGGGAGCGCCCTTTAATTCTTAATTTATTTTTATTTATATAATTGGTTGTTATAGCGACAATAGAAATAGACACTGTGAAAATTTCAACTGTTTACCTATTACAGTTCACGAGATACAGCCCGCTGACAGACAGACGGACGGACGGACAGCGGAGGCTTAGTAATAGGGTCCCCTTGGCCTTTGGGTAATGAACTCTAAAAATGGAGTTAACGACCAAAACAACATCCTGTATTACGATGCTACGAGCCTTGTCTGAGTCGTCCCAGTGATATCTCTGGCGACCAACTTTATTGACGAAATATTCCTCTAATAAATACTTCTTGCTCGTATTTGTCCGTCACTCACACAAAAGTGGCAAAACTACTAGCATAGCATAGTAAATTCAAAATAAACTTCTTATTTTTTTCGAACTTAAAAAAACTGCAACGCAAATGCTTTTTTCGTAAGTAACACATGAAGCGAAGGCTGCACTGAAAGTTTTGCGCAACTCATGAACACAAATCTATTCATCATCATCCAAAAGATTACAAAAGTCTACATAAGCTTAATTCGTCAATGGCCATCTATTCTACGAGCTACAGTTCATTTATTATTATTATTATTACAGAGTGATGTAAATGACAGATAATGTTTAGACAGTAAGTGTAAAGCCAATAATAGGTATCTACTTTTAAAATTAATAGGCAAATGTAACAAACAAGTAAACGGTTCTGGCCTCTTAAGATTAGGTAAGTATTAACAGTAAAAAAAAAGTTACAATCATAATTAAGAAGAGATTAAACATCATCAATACAGAGTAGGTATAATATGACTGCCTATGTGTGTGTGTGTGTGTATGAATGTGCGCGTGCGTGTTTGTGTGTAGGTACAGGTGTGGCTATTTACAATCAATTGATATGAATTAGGTAGGAATTGGGGATTTTCCCAGTACCTCTGCGTTAGATAATGATAGGAATAATTTGGACTTGAAGCCTGTCTTTGTATAACGGAATATATCAATATCAGAGAATAATTTATTATAAGTGGAAGGCGGGCGAGTAAATACAGAATTTTGAGAATAATTAGTACGGCTAAATGGTACGTGGAACAGGGTTGTGTGACGTGTACGTCGAGACGGAACACGCAGTTTTATTTCAGACAGACGTTGGGAGCAGTCAAACTTGCCATTAATTACATCATAAAGGAATGACATATCTAGTAGTAGTCGGCGGTCGGATAATGGAAGCATTTTATGATATTTGCAGCCTTCGATATAATTATCAAGCGAGGTGCGAGTTCGGTAGTTAAGGCTTTTAACAAAACGTTTTTGGATCCGTTCAATGCTATTTTGGTATTTTACATAACGTGGTGACCAGATAGTGGACGCATATTCTAAAGTGCTACGAACGTATGCATAGTAAACAACTTTAAGACTGTCTGGTTTAGAGAATGGTTTACAAGAACGCAAGACAAATCCAAGATTCTTATAAGCTTTACTCACAATAGTATCTATATGTTGATTCATTGTCATTTTGCTATCAAACAAAACACCCAAGTCTCTCACAACGGTAACACGTGAAATTGCATCACCGTGAAACTGATAATTATAAAGTATCGGAGATTGCTTGCGGCTGAAAGAGATACATTGACATTTTTTTATATTAATATTGATTCTGTTTCGCAAATAATACTCCTGTAGACTATTTAGGTTCCTCCTGTTGACTTTTTGACTGGAAAATAATAGTTGTACAAGTAAGTTCCTAAAATTGACATATATTATTGTAATTTAATGTAATATATTATTTATTTTCATAATTATATTGTAATACTGACATAACTATCGTAAAATTGTAATAAGTACTAACAAAATTGACTTTGGAAATTATTATTATTGTATTGACGTTGATATTTAACAATACCAGGCGACTATATTGCTGTGCCTATGAAGGTATCACAATGGGACTGTATTTCATAAATGTAACAACAATTTGTACTTGTGATTGCAATAAATAATTATGAATTATGAATTAGGTCACTTTGTAGTTTGTTACAGTCTAGTACTGATTTAATACTTAGATAGTTTTTGGATATGTGTGGCTAAGAACTGATAATAATATGAATCAGACTGACTCGGTGGCTAAGTGGTTAGCGATCCTGACCTCTGATCCGAGAGTCGTGGGTTCGATCCCCACACAAGGCAAACTTTTCTGTGATGAGCAGAATTGTTTGCTCTGAGTCTGGGTGTATTATATCTGTATATGTATGTATATCAGTCTCTGGTTCCCAAGATACAGGGAATCCTAGTTTGGGGCCAGATGTCCGTGTGTGATTTGTCCCAGATATTATTATTATTATTATATGATAATGTGGCGATGGTAGGAAAAATGATGATTTTTAAAATAAAAAACATTTTGAGTTTGAGTTGACGGATATACCCATAGTATACAACATATGAAATGAAATGAAATTCTTTATTTGCATATGATTTTGGGTACAAAATAGGGTGGAAGCTTAGGGTTAAATCCATACAAAATCTGCTCTTATTCGAGAGTGCAAATATTTGTCTATAGGTATAAGGTACATACATGCGTTTTTATAAATTATTGTGAACATGCCATAATGATCTACTTCCTATTATCATGCTTCTACAAATAGCACCGCCCTAAAAAAACTATAAGGTGCCACACTTTTATTTCCCAATGTTTTATTATTAAAACATTTGGGCCAGCAATACAACCACAAACTAATAAAAATTCAAATCACATAAAAAAATAGATATTCTAAAGGTCTTTCCTTGACAACACTACCCAAAATAACGCTTTCTTCATAAGATTGAAAGAAGTAAAGAGCACTCCAACTTTTATAAGTACCTTCTTCAAACAAAAATATTCGGGAATTTTTTTGATGATTCCTAAATGACAAGCACTTGAGTGGCGAAGTTCCGAAAACACTTAAGTCAGTCACCTACGACGTTTTTGCACTGGCCGAAACCGGCACCGGCGTCAGTACGGGTCATAGGTCAGTTGAAATGGACTTGTATATTTTCATACATTTCTGCTTCTCTTATTGCCGAGCGATGATATGGTGGTGCCATGTAAACTGCTCAGTGGATTCAATATAACAAGAGACTGAAATCACTATTTATAAATCGTTTTTTTTTACCCTCAATTGGTAAGTCCTTGGCACCATCGATCGGTACCGTAAGGTTACTTTCATTTCCATTCCTTAAAACCTAACCTAATTAAAATCCTTTAATGTCAATACCTTCTATTTTCCGTTCCGTCTTCGTGGGTAAAAGAGATGTAGTATGAAAAATTAAAAGTAAATTATGAAAGTTATACGATATATGTATATGATATATTCGTGTCGTTCCAATGAACTGCATCTCATGAGTCAGGACAACATTCCTCAAGAAACCCTACACCCAGAACAAAATCTTTGGAATCCCCATACAAAGTGGGCTAATCGACGTGGTTAAGATCTGTGACTAGTCAAAGGTTTGTTGCTCCGATTGTATGGAATTCTTGAAGAAAGTTGTTCGATTTCAGTAGAAGAAACAACAGAACGAGAAGGAAATGAATAAAATTATCTGCATACATCAAGTATTAAAATTACACTATTTACTTAAGTTGTTACTACTTGAAGTACTAAAAATGGTGGTTAGGGGTACAGTGACGGCCACGAAAATAAATTAAATTGCCTATCTTAAGCAAAATAAAATAAACACTTAAAAATCATAATTCCTTCACTCCAAAGACTTACAAACCGCAGAGAAAGAGCCTCCATTCTCTATTCGAAATAAAAACTGTCGCTTGCAGTTGACAAGAGTTAATTAAAAATTCCAAGTGTTTGTGGACGCGAGCTAAGAATGTACCGCGGCTTAGACGCTGTGTCACTGCACAAGACATGCCCCAGATTCGGGATTAAAGAGCTTTGGAGCGGGGACGTTTCATGACTTTTATGCTTTTATGGAGGTTGTGTCGCTTGGCTGTGCACACGGCTTTTCACTTATGTAGAAGATACTAGAATTTGATCTTAAAATTGTTATTTTTTTTCTGTTTAGCTCAATAAGACTCACTGTAAACTCGACTTAGAATTGACGGGAATTGACATAGATGAAATAACTCACTGATTGAATTACTTAACATCAAAAAAAATGTGATCAACTATGTATAGACAACGGAAAAATCTGCTAAAATTATACCTTTTGTGTTAAGAAGTACTGTTTGTGTCTAGAAGTTGGCTGCAGGGGCACTTTATGTTATATCGTTAAATCTGTGAAATGAAACGTATGAAGAACTTCGTGAGTCTCAAAATACTCATTGGTACAATACATTGTCTGGGATCTGAACCCGAGATAATTCGTGGTCACTACAATGGAGCCAACGACGCTTTTACCTGCATACATTGCTAAAACTACCCTACTTCGTCGTCGTTAATATTATTTGTAATTTCTATTAAGTTTTTTTTTATTTTATTATTATTATTATTTTTAGATTTGATTTTATTATTTTTACTGTTATGCATTATTTATTTTAACCTGATTTGTATTTTTAATTATTTTTTATTATATTATGGATTTTGTATGGATTATGGATTTTGAATTTTGTATTATGGATTTTATTAATCTGAAATAAATGATTTATTATTATTATTAAGTAATCATAGAGAAACTTTGGGACTGCACAAGAGAAGTTTAAGTATTACGTCTCATGGATGCTGTGGAGACAGAAATTAATAAAGCTAAGATGTCCCGCCGTCTACGCGATCGAGTCGACGGGCGCTCCTGATTGACCGAGCTTCTGATAAATTCGGTCCATTTCCCGGGGAACCTTATGAGCTGTCATTTGGAAATCGTAATTAGGATCTCTTTGCTGCAGAGAGATCGCAGTGAGTCCTTAGCAAGATACGAGTTGGTACTTTAGAATATTCGACACCCAGTATATGTATATGTAAATGGATCGCTCCAGAAAACTTTATCGTTGGCTTCCTTTTACTCTGCTGAACAATTTTTCCCAAAGAATCCATATTAAATTCTTACTTATTTCTAGATATGGGTACAAACCAATTATTTTGTCGGTGTACTTGTTAAGGAAGTACCAAAAATACGTAGTTTTGAGAATTCAGTATTACGTAGGTTCCTTGGGGAAAGTAGTATGACTAGTGGATGCCCTGCCTTAAGATTACGGGAAGGTTTGATTGTTTACTGTATTGTACACTGTTTTGTGTACAAGAGAGTACAACAACAATATATAATAAAATTCAAAATTCAAAATCATTTATTTCTTTACGTAGGTACATTAAGCACTCTTATAAACGTCATATCATTTTGCTGGAGGAATATTCCAAATGTCATTATCATTAAAATAATCTACAGCCTTATAGTATCCTCTTGAACAAATACAGCGTTTTATATGTTTCTTAAATTTACATTCTGGTAGTTCACACACGTCATTCGGAATTTTGTTATAAAAGCGTACACACTGCCCCACAAATGATTTTTTCACCTTACTAAGCCTCGAGAAAGCTATTTCAAGATTATTTTTACTTCTCAAATTACGGTTATGTCTGTCACTATTTTTGAAGAACAAGTTTAGATTTTTACGAACGTACATGATATTTTCATCAATAAACTGACCGGCAACTGTTAGAATATTATTTCCTTAAATCTATCTCGAAGTGATTCTCGGGATCGTAGTTGGTATATAGCTCGGACTGCTCTTTTTTGTAGAATGAAAATGGTTTCAATGTCTGCTGCGTGTCCCCACAGTAAAATGCCATAAGACATTATACTGTGAAAGTAACTGAAATATACTAATCTGGCAGTTGGTACATCCGTCAATTGCCTTATTTTCTTGATGGCGTAGGCAGCCGAGCTAAGCCTCCCCGCTAGAGTTGCAATATGTGGGCCCCACTGTAACGTGCTATCTATAGTTATGCCGAGAAAAACTGTACTAGGAACAAAATCTAATTCGTTACCATTTAATATTACTTTATTATGAGTCTGTTTAACATTTGGCAAAGAAAACTTGATGGATTTTGTTTTTTTCGCATTTAGTAACAGATTATTAGCATTAAACCAGTCTAGTAACTTAGAGAGAGTGTTGTTCACTTCGTCAATTTCGATTGTCTTTCTACTCACCTTAAAAAGAAAGGAAGTATCATCCGCAAACAACACAATATTTGAAAGGTTTTGCACCATGAATGGCAAGTCATTGATGTACGTCAGAAAAAGGAAAGGGCCTAAAATAAAATAATTATCGAATTAGTATGTATAAAGGTCTTGTAAACTTGAACGAAACTCCTACTTACCTACTTTATATTATTTCCTGTTTTACCCGAGGTGAAACAGAACTAAAACTATTATTTCATATTATACGCCATGTAATGCAAATACGATACCCGTTGATATTATAAACTGAGAAAACAAATCCATCCTATTCAAGTTTCAGCATTTTCTCTTGAAAACGAAGCGACATTTTACTCGTATCACAAACAGTTCCTAGGAATTCGATAAGGTCCCATCGGCTGTCAGCGGTAATGTATGGGCACCTGCTACGTCGACCATCTCATTGATAGGGCGTCGCGTCGTATCGGGAGGCCCATCGCAGACAAATGCCACTGCCCAAAGGTCTACGCGGTACACTCCTAAATAACCCAGCTAGTCATTTGTCACCGTTTTATTTTAAAATATAATAAAAACACAGTCATGTTTGGAAAACAATGTCACGTATTAATTAATCTCTGTGTTTTATTATTTTTTTATTTTTTGTTTTATTAAATGTGTTGGAGGGAATTTCTTTTGGACCCGAGGTTATTTTTCTCTCCCCAAACACTTCCCGAAACGATGGGTATACGAGGTCCAGGTGGGAGGGAGTGTATTAGGTATACTAAAAAAATACTTTTCGAAAAGTTTACAATGCTACCTAATTACTTTGATTAACTATTTGATTTGGATGCTAAAATTGTCGTGAAGCAACTCCGGTAATTGAAACGAACCACTAGGAAAATAAAAATAACGAAAACTAGATTACAGAGAGTTCCATATGAAAGGTGTCATTTTATGATATAAAGTCGGGGACTCACTCATAGTGTATGTGTGGGCATGAGCGATATATGTACATGTTTGTGAAACCTTATTATTATTTCCAAAAACATGGTAAACAACCTGATACTTAATGATAGAAAAAAGAAGAAAGAAAACATGGGATGTCTACATTAGTTCCGATGATCAAATTGGGAATAGCCCACATTTCGTGTGAACAGTTTTATTGCCCATTCGTCTTGTCCAAATATTTCATACGATAACATTACCGACTGTCCACTGAATAGCGAAAATTGTGACCACCCTACATCTATTCGGCCGACGACGAGCTGAAGAGAGCGGTGACCATTCACACTCTAGTCTTTGAATGGTTTGATCGATGTGTGGTCGTTTCGTCCGAGACGGTTGTGCAGTAGAGGCAGAAAAGTGAGCTAGTTACTTGACGCTCGACTTAATTAGTTCGTCGCTTGAATGAGCATTAGATGCGATTTTTCATGCGTCGATCTTTAGTTTTATGATATGATATTTTTGGACAAATATGGCAAATCAGGTAATTTATTGCACGAGAGGTCCAATAATATATTTTAACGTCCAGTTTCTTGACGAGTTGCTTAAGTTTATGGCTCCTATATGTAGCTATTTTTCTTACATCCTATATAAATAGTCTACAACAAACTATTCCTTAAACTTTTAGATGCGTAGACTTTTTTCCGATAGAGATTCTAAAAGTCTCAAAAATACTTCTGAAACCTAAAATTGTTTTCTTCATTTAGATGATAGTAGACGCTTTGCATTTTTTTAATCGTCTTTTTTTACCTAGTATAAAGTTCCTACCACGCGGAACTTGTACACTCAACGTCTTCTAGAATCAGTATACTTAGTAACAAATATAAATCTAAAAAGGGATATCTTCGTGGAATTTTGTCTTGATCCGCTCGCCTTCACAACACATACATTATCGGTGGATCCGCTGTCTCACGAAGCCCTTCGGAGATCTGCTGAGTGCGTCAATTACAAATGGGGACAGTTGTAGGGAGCGGACGGACGGTCGCATGGCCATAACACTTACGTACGTACGTTTGCGCGATTCGGGGACATAGCACAAAGGAGATGGGTAATGGTGAGGGGGGGAGGGAGGTCATTGGGTCGTTTACTCAGTATTTGATGGGCTCGAGGAGAGAAAGGAGAGCGAAACAATTTACAAAACTACCTACGTAATTTATAAAATCTGTCCAAGATATATTTTGAGCGATACGATGTTCACGCAGGTTAACTGACTAAAGACACGGTCTCCACTTGGATATGTTTGACTGTTAGCTGCATTTATCTCGACCGTTGTCGTGATTCGCGAGTTATGTCAAACCATTGATGCCAGTTACTATTTCCAGATTTCAGTTATAAAGGCCTATGAAAGGCCTTATAGGCGGCTTGAAAATTTCTGACACTTGGGTTGGCCACTAGCCCTCACAAACCTCCACCAGTCCGGACTTTGTGAGAAAAAAGTCAACCTTCCCGAGTTATGGGAAGAAACGCGTGCCCCAGAAGAGGGGAAAACATGGTTTGTTAACACGCTATATGAACACATCAGAGGGGGTCACTGCAGCCGGCCCTGCCACCATATCATTTTGAATCATTGAGCACGAATGAAATATTAATTCACTATTGTTCCATTGTACGATAATTAACAGATTAATAAATTATGCTGAGCGAGTCCGCTCCGTGTATATTGTGGATTTTGTTAAGTACCATCTCAATTCTCTGTTCAGCCTCTATTAAATGAAATACAAATCCCGCTATTTCTATAATTGCATAAAATACCTACAACTTAATTTAATCGCATTTCTTTTTTATATGGTTACATATTTTTTTCTTGAAATATGAATAGAGGTGTAACAAAATAGATACGACATAAAACTGAACCTTGTTAACCACTTTATCTAAGAAAACCATGCCTTCAGGAAATTTTATAATACACGTATAATAAAAAAAAAACAATATATTTCGACTATAATTTAAGTAGAATAAAAAAGAAAAAACACAGATCCGTCAAAACGCGGCTTAAAACAGTTCCGGCGGCGGACGCCGCGTCGGGTCCGGTCGGAAGGGGATCGGCGGTAAAAAGTGGGAATGGCCGCGGCTGGCGGGCGCCGTTGTCGCGGCATTACCATAATCTGCGGCCGCGCAGCTGTTGCCATGTAGACCCCGCCAGGGCTCGCGGGGTCCGGGGGGTCGGGTAAGCCTTAAGATTTTCAGCAATTACAATTGAATAGTTTAGTACAGCTAGTGGTTTATTAAAACGTACTATGCTAATATTAACTTAAATAATAAGCTTTAACTCGGTTAATTAGGTTTTTGATCTAGCCGAAGTATAAAGGTTATTTAATTTGCATTACAGATGCAGATAAAGATACAGATATTTATCGATTATTATCAATAGTTATTGTTGCAGTGTTCTGCAATAATTCATAACATTACAAAATTATAGTAACATTGAGATTTTTCAGTTTTATATTTTATTCAATATCGAATATCTACAGATATTACAATTTTTTAACAAGTCATAAACAGTTAAAATTTTCAATTCCTTATGAATGAACCATCCGACCGATTTCGGTCATGGCGACCACTTCGACTCCTAGTCGGCTTGTTGGCGCTGGTGCACCCGAATATGGCTAATATAGCCAATTTTCGCGGCAAACCCCCGTGCACATTGGGGACACGTGAGTACGCCGTCTACATAATGGTACTGAATGGCGGCAGGTGGACGGGCTTTCAGCTCATCGCGTAATTCCTTATAATACAAGAATTCAATTCATTGGCGATTCAAGGAAATTCCGGTCCCGACTCGTGGTCCCACCAAAATGACCCACTGGTCGTTCAGTGAGTAATTTGTTGCCTTCTTGTAGTCCCACCGCCTACGTAGTTCACTCTTCTAATTTCTGAAGTAAATTAATTAAGTTCTTAGCGAATATTCTTAGTGTCACTTAAAAGTATAAAAACATAATATTGACCAAAACAACAAAATACGTACGCAACCAGTCGTAGTCATGCTTTTATCATATTGAAGACCCTAATGACCTCAACCTGCAACCCCCTACGCCCCACAGACCCCGCGCCGGCCCTGGTTAGCTCACTATCATAAAAGCGAATATCTCGTTTTATTCCGTTCCCAACTTATACCAGTTAAGTTATTTATTACAAAAATATTCGAGAGCGGTGATTGAATCGGATCGTCATGACAAATAAAGTGTGCCTCAATATTTTTGTGTATCGAAAGAGCCTTGGAAAAATGTTTTCAAGAGGGATGAATATAATGGTTTCTGTGAAATTCAGTTTAGCTTACTTCAATATATTTGTATTAGAAAACACGATTTTATCTTGCAAGACAGTCATGTCAATTTCATAAAATAAACTGTGAACAGTTTTGAATTCAGCTTGTCTGCCTGAAAGCAGTAAACATATTTGTCTTTCACACGTGGCTAAGGTTCAAAACATACTCGTGCAACATATAAACTTGCAGTGGTTTTAATCTACAAAAAAATACTCCAAAAATAATAATTATAACCGATTGTTTATTTTATAAATTTATATTTTTTACGCATAGATTTATACGCTAGTAATATATAAGTATATTATTAGTATACGTAACGCTAGTAATATATATTACTTATATATACTAGTAATATATTTATAGCGTAACTACTAGCGTAAGTAACGCTAGTAATATATAAGTCGATGTTTTTACGTTTGTTTTCAGGCAACTAAGAAAAGTATTACAGGCCCATAAATATATACAAAACTTATACTAGAAATTAACTAAAACACCTACTATAAATACATACAATATTTGATAGACTCTTTTTATTAAATTTCAGCTTCAATCTAACTTTTTGCTTCAACGGACATTTTAATTGACAGTCTTTTCTATGCTGTAGTTTGAGCAGGCAAAAAAAGTTTTCACATATAAAATGGAGTTCTCAACCCAATTTTATCTCTGTGGTCGAAACTATTAATTTAGTTAGCATGCCCAGGCAAAGTGGCTACTGCTGGAACTACTGAGACTGCTGCCACATGCATGCAGGTCCTGGTAGCGTCCAGCTGTCGGCTAATAGCTGGCGCGGCTAATGGTGATTAAGTTCGCGCGCACTGCGGTAAAGAACCGAGCGCTTGAATTATATAAAAATGCGAGATACAGGAATAAAAACCGGGTATTAGTTTTAAATCGGTCAATTGATTTTCTAAGTTACTGGAGGTATTTGGTTTACTTAAATATGTATACGACTTAATTTTATGTGCCTTAGTGCGTGAGATACCTTTAATTATAAGTTATAGTAAAGACTAGCAAAAACCCCTTCTACAATTTTATGTAACACTGCACAGTAATAAATATGGTACTAGATATGCTTTATTATGTTCATATTTTAAACCGCTGTTATTCATGTTTAAATTAAATCTCTTGTATGTGGAGAAATATTCTGTCTTTATCTTCAGCTAATCGTAGCATGTTAAACTCCTAATACGACATCACAGCAGCCTCAACTGCTATCTGCGATATTCAATATTTCCGCGCGGGATTTTCACGCAGTGCGGTGAATTATAAAAGCAACATGCACAAGCCAGCCCCTCGCAACTTGGCGCATTCGCTGCTCGCACCGACCGCCAATATTGCTCTGCCTTGCTCTGGCCTTTGCTCTGGCCCCGGCGGCGTCCCCTGCTACACCCAGGACTTGAAATGTTAGTTGACGTGTCCAACAGATACTATCCTGTCCAACAGATACTTCCTGTGACCAGCTTGTTAAATTATATTTCTTCAGTTAAAACAATTTTAAAGGAACTGCCAGCACCAATAGCGAGCTTGGATGATTTGCAAAAATCTTATTATAAAGAATATTTCTTGGATACAATGTACAGGGCGTTAAAAAAAGTGTATTTGAGATGTTAAGGAGTTACTCATAATCAAGTATGGAATACAGGAAAAATATAGAAGAAAATTCCGATCCCCACCTTTTTCAGTTTCCCATACAAATGTGCCTTGGTGCGTGAGATACCTTTAATTATAAGTGCGTGTTTCTCTGCTCCTGTTATCAATTATAAGTCTCTTTTATATTTCGAAAGGTTGGCTGGAAGAGATCCCTTTCAGGGATAAGCCCGCCTTTGTGCATCCATGTATTTTTTCATAAATTTTTGTTGTATTATTTTGTCGTACAATAAAGAGTATACAAACAAACAAATTCTTGATTCACTAGTAGGTATGGGAAACTGAAAAATAAGCTTTATTTTTTTATATTTTTCCTGTATTCTATACTTGATTCTGAGTAACCCCTTAAAATCTCAAACGCACTTTTTTAACACCCTGTATAGTTATATTATACAAATCTTGAAGAAAGAGAAAATAGTCGCCATAAAATCTGGGCCAGGTAACTGACCCGTATCTATTGGAAGTTCGATAGTTTTTCCTGCTTGTATCCTTTACGTTTCTTTATGACAGACATCAGACACTAATTAAGTAGCACGCTATTTATTGCTCTAGTGAGTTACTTCAGTATTATTTATAGTCTGTTAAAAATAAATCCTTTCCCGAAATATCTATCAACAATTTAGTCAAGATTTTCTGAAGATCTATTAATTTAGAAGTTGCCTGCTCTCGATTCAAATCACCAGCATAAAGGGGTAACTCAGTTCTATTCTGTAAATAACAATTTATTATTGCAAAGTAAAAGGTACCTAAAGTTTGCACTAACACTAGACATTGGGTAGAGTTCTATCACTACATATTATGAAACAAAGTCGCTTCCCGCTGTCTGTCTGTCCCTATGTATGCTTAGATATTTAAAACTACGCAACGGAATTTGATGCGGTTTTTTTTAATAGATAGAATGATTCAAGAGGAAGGTTTATAGGTATACATTACACCAGTGGAAAGCCGGGTCGCTAGTAGTCGATAAAATAGAACAGATGATTGCTTTTGTTGGTCGCTTTATTTTATTTTATTTTATTAGGAAAACCAACAGCTTATAAATATGATACATACATTTTATAGAAACATAGAGCCAATTTATAGGTCTTCACAAATAGAAATTGGATACATAAATAGCAGTACAAAATAGATAATTAAATATAGAAACGAGTATTAATAAACTACGCAAAAATAAGTCGACAGGATATAATATACAAAGTTTTAATTATTTACAGTCAAACAAAACTTTTTTTTCGCCACAAATTCATTTAATGGGTTGAAAAACCTCTGAGCCTTCCTCGCCGTCGCTACACTTGTACAGAATGGATCGATATCGATCTCCTTAAACAATTTGTTGAAACTGCCACATGCTCTTAGAAGGAAAGAATTTGTACGATAATTTGTTGAAGAACGAGGTATGTACAGAGGAATATGGTTCCTAAAGTGTTCTAGATGGAGTATTTTTGGATACCAGAAAAAATAGTTCATTGTGGTAGTCTCTACTAAGTTTTTCGATACTTACGTAGGTGCATTTTCAAACTGATTGCTTTAACGGTGAAGAAAAACATCTTGAGGACACCTGCAAACCTAAGTACCAGATGTGTATGTATTGATGGTTGCACACTAAATCTAAATAACCTTACTGTAACACGTGACTGCGGGTAATGCTGTGTAAACACCGGGCAAAATGCAACACCAGGCATACTGCGTTTGCGTTTCTTGGTGTGCCCATAATATCCGGGAAAAATCACACACGGTCACCTGGCCCCAAACTAGGATGCCCTGTATTATGAGAACCGGAGACTGATATACATACATATACGTTTAATAGAGAGAACCAACTGTTTGTTCACACTCAAACTCGTTTCGCAAACATAATATACAGCCTGAAACTGTTTGATACAGCGTCATATCAGCGAGATGTTTTGATGGCAAATTGATATTCCGTGTTCCCCCCACTCTCAAACTAACGGCAATAGTAATACGTTGTCACTAAGCTGGACTCTCATTTAATGAAAATTTCTCTATGTTGTAGTTCAGCTTACACTGGTAGTGTAACCGCTTCCGTGCGTTTGACCGTACCTACAATGTTGGGAGTTAAGACGTCATGCGGCAGGCCAACTTCCGGTCTCGAGTTTCACAGGCGGCGTGTAGCAAGCAATTAGCAACTGGGTCTATCTTCTGTGATGGTTCGGTTAAATTGTGCCACACGATAAGAAGAAGAAGATTATGCAACTGGGTCGAAATGTAGTGTTATCTCTTAATACGCAGGAACGCACACCCTAAACCATCGAACACATGGAAATTGGAACATACGAACACCTTAAAATACGGTCCCATAGAAACTGTTGAAACTGCACTGAAACAATATTCTCTATTGCGGCCATGCCATAATGTTTGAAATTGGAAAGAATTTTTATTTTATTGAAAATAGAATTTCCAAAGGATTCCTCAGCTGCTTACATCCGAGGTCCATGCGGATGAGGTCGCAGGCATTTTTTTAAGTCGTAGGCAGCAAACGAGCAGACAGTTCACCTGATGGTAAGCGATTACCGCCGCCCATAGACACCCGCAACACCAGAGGAGTCACAAGTGTGTTGCCGGCCTTTGATATGGGAGTACGCTCTTTTCTTGAAAGTTTGAATATCGTCTGCGGTCCGGAAATACCGCAGACGATAATTTATTACACAGTTTGGTTGTGCGAGGCAGAAAGTTTCTAAAAAGTTTTTTTTTTCTTAGTGACACGCACAGTTGTGGACTGCCAACCATCTAAGTGATGGGGATGAATATGTTGTCGCATAGAACGATGGCGAAAAGAGGCCGCAGGGATCATTCCGAACAATTCCTCGGAATGCTCCCCATAGTACGTACATGCGATAGAGAATACAGAGCAAAGCTATGTACATCTCTACGCAGCGCCAAGGAGTCAAGCCGATCTGGTTTGCCACTAGTTTAATAATATTATTATTAACTTGTCATATGTTACGGACATATCAATTACGTATCAATTGCATATTAATGAGAAATACATAATTACAAACACAGATAATATTAGATCAACATATAGAGGCAGGGAAGACTAACAGATACTGAATATGACGGATAGGTACTGAATATTATATGGTACACGCTATCATAATAGAACTGATAATCTGAACTATACTCGTGATCGGGAGCTATCCATGTGAACTAGCCTATTCTTGTCATTGGTTTTTGGAATTGTTAGTCATTAGCTACAAATAGTTTTTACTTTTTTTTTATTCTTCTTTCTTTATTCTTATTTTTCATATTTTATTTACAGACATGACATTGTATAATTCATTTATTGATCTAGCATTAAGATATAATAGAATATAAGACTTTTTTTTTATGTGTTGGAGGGAGTTTCTTTAGGGCTTCTCACTCCGCAAACACTTCTCGAAATGGTGGGTATATACGAGTTCCGAGTGGTAGGAACCTCGTATTAGGTAGATAAAAGAATGACGTTCGAAAAGTGTACACTGCTACCTACTTCGAATAAAATATTTTCATTTTCGAACAATATTTCCCAAGGAATCCACAAACGATTTCCAAATTTCGACTTTCTATACTATTATAGGTGACCGAAAAAGAAATTATAATAATTTTCGCAAATTGATCATGGGTTCCTTGGGAAATAATTCATAGTAAATATTAAAACACATTTTTTTTTTAAATAGTACCTAAGTTAAATAAAGAAAAATGAAGATTTTATACGTAGTTAACAAAAAGTAACGCTATAAAGAATGTGTAAAGCATTTTTACTACTTAAATAAAAACCATTTTGAATTTTTTGATCTGTTTTTCTTTTCGAGTTTGCAACTCCTCGAAGATTCCTTTTATTTCGCTTTTATTAGCGTGTCATATACAGGGTGTAACAAAATTGGTGTAGGACCCATAAACCCAGGATTCTATTCATCGTACAGATCAACTTTTGTACTACGACTTTGCGCAATTCGCAAAAAAACATTTTCGACTCTCCATACAAAAATGGTAAAACAGGCGATCAATTTGTATGGAGAGTCCGAACGCTTTTCTTGTCGCATTAGCAATCATAATACCATTGTTGAAGTTCGCGGAAGGAAATTGGCAAGCAAATCCCAACATCGCATAAACTTCAGTTTGTTTGGGATCACCTGCTCGATCACCACGAGTGTTGCCATACGTTCCCATACAATCATTATACTGACGAAACAGCAGATAATTTACATGTCAGAACATTACGAAATGCGCATTGGTATTTGATAGAATATTTATTATTACTAGCTTCTGCCCGCGACTGCGTCTGCGTCGTCTACAGATTTGAGTCCAGAGAGAAAGAAAATGTTAAGGTGGCGCCATCTAGTGACGAAGTGGAAATTTTGAGTTTTTAAGCATTTCTCGGGGAAACCTTAAGTTTTTCGGAATAAAAAGTAGGTATCCTATGTGTTAGCCGAGTGCTTTACCTATCTACCTTTCAAAATTTCATCCAAATCCGTTCAGAAGTTTCGGCGTGAAAGTGGAACAAACAAACAAACCAACATCCATATACTTACTTACGCATTTATAATAGATTAGATTAGATTTATTTATTTCATATTATCAATGTCAAGTTTAC
Organism: Coleophora deauratella; assembly: GCA_958295455.1. NCBI lineage: Eukaryota > Metazoa > Arthropoda > Insecta > Lepidoptera > Coleophoridae > Coleophora > Coleophora deauratella. The sequence goes on along the minus strand of OY282409.1, from coordinate 287,882 downwards.
AATAATATTACAAAAAATGTCAGAGGATAATATGATCGTCAAGGCAATAATTAAATAAATAATAAGATAATTTAAAATGTCACACAGAGAAAATATAAGTATGACGGCGCGACGGTGGCGCCAACATTATTCGAGACTGAATTGTCGATTTCTGGACGAGAGTGACAGCCGTCACTCTGGCGGAACGTCAAACGGGCAGCCATCTTGTTGCGCACTTTTGAATCGAGCGTGACTGAGGCCGCACGTCATCGACGGATCGCCGACATCTCAATTAAATCCATTTAGATCCTAGCCTAGATAACGTGTAATTAACATTAATTGATTCTCTAAGAGTAAATAGCTATCAGAGAATTATATTCCCTTATTATTTCTTGAATTACCTGCCCGCTTACCCATGCGAGATGGACTCACTTAATGACGGTGCAGATTTGCCGTTAAGTATATCTAAATATATCAAATTTAAAAAAAGTACATTTCAAAATGTATTTTAAAAATAAAAAGTATTGTAAAAATATAAATATCAATATTAAGTGAGATAATAATATGAAATATACACAATGAATATTCCTCAAGTTTATTGTTGATATTTAACATATCTCAACGATATAGCCAGGCATTTAATAATCTGACCAATTCTACGATGTGACCAAGTTTTCTAGTATTTATGGATATGGGACTGAGATTGCACGTTTTTTGACTCCCTGTCAACATCCCCTAATGCCCCTAATACCCCTTGGTGCTGTAGAGATCATTAATGTCTGTAGCCACGCAACTAAGCTCTTTTGCCAACGACTCGTTCCGTTCCGTTCTGTTCCAGTAGCACACTGCCTGCAGGGGTATTGATGTCAGCGGGTAAATAGTTATCAAGGATGATGCACCCTACCACAAAATAGACACAGAAGGTCCGCTCAATACAAACCACTTAAATCGTAAGCATATACATGCTTATAGAAATATACGGTCGTTCGAGGCAAGGTCACGATCGCACAGTACGTGATCTTACCTACAACGACCGTATACGTCTATAAGCATGTATATGCTTAGGATTTTTGTGAGCGCATTGAGCGGACCTTCTGTATCTATGTATTTTGTGACCCTACATAACACTCTTGCCCGTCATGGCGGCGCGGCGCCTCTGAATTTGTTTTTATTTCAAAACAATTTTTGAGGATAAGATATAACGGTCCTATGTTGTTTCCGGCCCGGGGAATAAAATGTAGCTTGTAATATGTAGCGGAGAACAAAAATCACGTCAATTCGTTGCACCATTGCTATGAGTCTTGAACTCAATATTTTTATATTTGAGTTGATTGAATGAAAGATAATTGGCGGTTTACGATTTATGACGTATTAAAAAAACTACTTACTAGATCTCGTTCAAACAAATTTTCGGTGGAAGTTTGCATGGTAACCATCATATATTTTTTCTAGTTTTATCATTCTCTTATTTTAGAAGTTACAGGGGGTGGGGACACACATTTTACCACTTTGGAAGTTTCTCTCGCACAAACTACTACTGATTCTACTCATCATACTGAACAACTTTTGTTCTACAACTTTTCTCAAATCGCAAAAATGGCAAATAATCAATTTGTATGGAGAGTCCAACATTTTTTTTGCGATTTGAGCAAAGTCGTAGAACAAAAGTTGTTCAGTACGATGAGTAGAATCCGCAGTTAACGGGTCCTACACCAAGTTTGTTACACCCTGTATAGCAAAACAATATAATATGTATAAATCACATAGAAGAGTAGTATTGTATTTCATAATTCCCAGCAGAGGAGTGCGGCTGACAGACGATCGCTTCATTGCGACCGTTACGTAGTTTTGTATCTTACTAACAATTTTATGGGACACTGACCTGACATAAATGGTTATTTAAATATTTATTATAAGGTTATTTGATCACCATTAGAAGATAAATAAGTAGGGAGTAGGGGAAGATAGATGCAAGTAGTTAATGCCTTATATTGTATCGTAGCTTTGTTTCGTTATCCTCTTCGCCGTGGTAATGATAAGCTATAAGCGACCGGGGATCCGGAAAATATTTGGAAGATAATAATTACTGTCTTGAGATAGTTATCTACATAATCAGTCGACTAGCCAACAAAAACATATTGTACTCTTTGTCGACATCACAGCATCGAGTCTAAGAAAAATAGTCTGTATTTCCTCAAATAAACAAAACGATGTTGAGGAGATCCCAAGTGTCCCTCACCCGGATCCAGTTACAACAACACTTTCGGTTGTTTTCGCGGACACAATCCGACCACCGTTCCGAACCGATGGGTGTCGGCTTTAAACGTCTGTCTTGTCTTTGTCTTTTTTTTTCGCTTTGTCGCTTTATTTTGTTTTGGAAACATTTGCATTGTTCGTTAGAGGGGAGTTTGGAGTTGATTCTCAATCTGGTTTCCCATTCAGTGCGGACCGATGGCGCTAGAAAAAAGGGAATGGATAAGGGCAATGTAACAGTTCAATGAATTAAAAGTCTCGGTTTATAGCTTTTACCTTTTCTGTGACGTAGAATCTTATTTTAAGACGTATCCCATGTATTTTTGCTATAACCTTTATTGATTTTTTGATTTAATGCTATTTTACATACCGTTTGAAAATTCCGTACTTGTCCAAGTAATACCCTGTCGAAATCGTAATATTTGTGCTTTTCAAAGTCACTCCTTAGAAATACTTGATATCAAACCTCTATTCGCATTCCACGTTAATAAAATACCTAATTGGTCCTGAGGTTAAAGACTTTTTAGTTGAGTGAGGGCTACGCAGTAGAATCGAAACTACGCACTGTTGGATATTTTTTTTACCAAATAAAGAATTTTTAGTCTGAGATTTTTACAGAGAGAGGTTAACTATACTAGAAATACGGATTACAGGAGTGCGTTGAAGTCAAGGAGTTTATAACTCACCTATCGAAGGAGATGTATGTGCGATTGTCTTTGCCTCAGCTCTTCGGTGCTGCTCCTCACAGCCAGCATCCGCTCCCAGTCACACGCATGGTAAGCCAACCTACTTGTTTTTACATTTGAAATAATAACATTGTATATGTATTTTACTACTCGTTACATTACACAAAATATACTTAATCGCTTAGCATCAAACCAAAAAGTTTTCAACAATTAATGATTAACTATTATCTACCAAGCGTTTTAGAAGTAATACCAGAGTTCATTATACGCTAAAATGGTTAGAAATCGAAACGCAACTCGTAGACACGTACAAGTGAAACCTTTCCACCCTCCAAAGGGTCACGTCGCTATGGCCGGCGCGGCGGTGCGCAGGCTGATTCGTACGTAAGTTTAATTGCGGGAGAAGGTGCGAGAACCGCGGAGATACCCAACTCTTGTCCTATTATTAAACAATTATCTACTTACTTGTTTTTAGAGACTTTGTCTTTTTATAATATTTGTACTGCCTTGCGTTATCACAGCTAGCGGCAGAGTCAGCTTTACAAACGACTCTCCTTCACTTAGTGAGTTACAAAAATGAAATTTGGTATTGTATGTCCATGTCTCAGTAATAACTACACATACATGTACATACTAGCGGTCTTTTTTTAACCGACTTCAAAAAAAAGGAGGAGGTTCTCAATTCGTCGGAATCTTTTTTTTTTTTATGTATGTTCACCGATTACTCGAAGACGCTTGAACCGATTTGGAAAATTCTTTTTTTGTTTAAAAGGGTATACTTCACAGGTGGTCCCATATAAATTTATCGAAATCGATTCAGCGGTTTTTGAGAAAATCAACAAAAACATAGCAAAACTGGAGTTGTTGCGATTGAAGTCGGTTGTTTTTAACGTATTCAGCGTGGTCAATTATTTCAGCAGTCAATGTCTTTTGGCTGATGATGATGATGACTATACATAAGTGTTAAATAAACAAGAATTTGTGTAACAAGTAGTTAATGAAATTGAAAAATAATATATTCAAAGTACGCGGGTTGATGGATACACCACTGTTCGCTTTGTATGTACCTGCCGCCGACAGCGTAATTACCAGCTTAAGAGGCATTTCATGTTAGCCCTCAGGGATTGGCAAGGTACTGATAAACTTTCTGGATTTACAGATGCTTATTAAGGGGCGGTAACCACTTTTTATCAGTTAAGCCGTCAGTCTATTGCTATCGCACACAATAACAAAAGGTAGCAGATCAGTATACAATTTTGAGATGGTAACATTTTTGTCTACCTCACATGAAGTTCCTACTACTTCGAAATTGTAGGTGTGCCTGCACACTTCAGGAAGTGTCTCTGGAGTTAGAAGAAACGTCGCATCGTGTCGGGTCCAAAGTAAACTAATTACCTCAAAACATTTTCTTTTATAAAGTTTTTTTTAATAACGTGTGGAAATGCAATCTTAAGTCTTACTAACCCTGCTATGGATCATTTAAATAGTTATCCGAAATAAACAATTTTTATTATATTTTATTTATTTATTATTAATTATTTTACTGAATGTTCGCATTTCTGTTTTCTTGGTTATAAATAGTGATCGGAAATTCGGTAGCAATTTCATTTTTTCCGAAGAAAGAATAGTATGGATATGCCTTTCTGAATAAATTTATAGATTTTCATACAAAAAACTCCCGGGATACCGGGATCGTAAAAAGTGTTGGGATTCGTGATTGTATTGATCTGATTATAGTGAATGTTGATCTTATTGAAATTTTTATGTATGCTAGGTATTAAAAAAACGTTAATTCAACGTTCTCTTAATTCAAAAGGCATGAATCATAATCATTTTATTGGTAAAGAAATTTTACACGTCATTTTACAATTTTCATATGAATATCAAAAATAATAAAATAAAAATACAATGAAATAAACATTATACAATTTGCAGTAAATGTCAAAATAATGAAAAATTAAAAATACAATGATATAAAAAATAATGCAATTTACATATTGAATGAATGTCAAAATAATAAAATACAGTGAATAAATAGAATTAAAATACTAATTACGCGATGTCTTACTAAAGTAACAGAATGATTAACCTAAGATACAATAAAATAAAATAAAAAAAATATACACATTAGTGTAATATTAAGAATTATAAAATTCTTGAATATTATAAAAAGTGTGCTCGATAGCCAGCGTTTTAGTTTCGTCTTGAAGCTCGCTAACGAGGGAGCTTGAGTGATTTCTGCTGGGAGTTTGTTGTAGACTGACGGTCCCAGCACATGCGTCAGCTTAGTGGACTTTGCGAGTCTGCACCGCACAGGCAGGAGTCTGTCCATATTGCGGTGGTTACGGGTATGTATGTCCCTGGGTGTCACGTACTCTTCACGGTGGCTGTAGACATAATAAGCTACCTGAAGAATCAGTAAGGACGGAAGTGTGAGGATGCCCAGGCTTTTAAATAAAGGTCTCGCGGAAGAACGACGCGATGCCTGCACGATCGCTCGTACGGCTTTCTTCTGCATGCGGAAGGCGCGCTCCCAGTCGGCCGCGCACCCCCACAGATCCACACCGTATTGCAGGAGTGACTGTGCCGTGGCGAAATAGCTGGACCTCACTACCTCCCTCGGGACGGCTCGAGCCAGTCGTCGGAGCGCAAAACTGACTCCACCAAGTTTCCCACATAGCTTCGCTATGTGAGATTCCCACGTGAGACCGCGGTCAATCTCAAATCCGAGGAAGGTAGTGGTGTTCACCTGTTCTACGCGTACGTCATCTACACTTAATGTTAGATTACGCGGTAGTTTTCCTCCGAGATGAAAGTGGAGGAAATGGGTCTTCTTTAAATTAAGGGCCAATCCGTTGTAACTGAACCACTGCGATAGCTGGGACATGGTGACATTCAGTCGTTGCTCTAGCTCATCGACACTCGGCGCGCTGACTGCGGTGGCAACGTCATCGGCGTACATGAAGACGTCACCGGCCGGCACCGCTGGAGGTAAGTCATTCAAAAGCAACGAGAACAGGATGTTCGAATGTCCATATTATGCTAGCTCCCCAATTTTAGGTATAATTATTGCTCCCGAATTTCCGATCACTGGTTATAACCTTGTGTACGTCTCTCTTGCAAGTACTGACGTCCGCCCAACTATTTGTGAATTTTTTTATTGGTATCTACATTTTATTTAAGTTTTGCTACTTTATTGTCACAAGCTGCTGGTTTTCTGAATAAATAAAATAAAATAATATCAGTCAAAACAAACAAGTTTTCCGGTGAGCGGTGAGCGCTTTGTAAAAAAAGGTTACAATTTTATTTTTCTAGTAAGTACTTAACAACATTTTGTAGACGACTGTACGAGTAAAGTTCGCAAAAGTGGCTGTGGATTTTCTGTTTTAACTTGCGGGTTTCCTCCCATAAATCCTTTTAAAAAGGACTTTTTTAAATGCATGTGGAATAAATAAGTAATTCCCTTTATGTATTTTTATAAGAATATTTTAAAACATAAGCAAGATTTATTAAATTAAAGTCCACGTCTAGTTAAGATTACGGAATGGAGTTGATTGACCAGTTTTCATAAGCAATGTGACTTTGTGTGAAGCGGCCAATGGTGGATTCTATTCATAAAACTGTGAACAACATTCATTTCTAATCAAAAACTAAAAAACTAATTTCAGTCGAAGTAAAAAAATAGGTACTTCGGGAAAGTTTTCAATTACTCTCAGCAACTTTTGAACAACTCTACAAAGTCAATAAAAATAATAAATAAATAATAAACAATTTAATCCCGACTGCGTAAATGTGTCTTTTTTTTATTCGGGAATCACTCACGACCAGTCTAACGACACCGTGCACTTCTAAATATTTTAGTCATTTTGCTGCAATTATTCTCAAGTATCTTTACCCTGTCTTCGCGCACGCGGCCGATGATAGATTACATTAGATTAGATCCATTTATATCAATGTCAACTTACAAAATAAACTTATTTAAAAAGATGTCAGATGATAAAATTATCGTCAAAATAAAAATAAAACTAAAATAATCATGTCAAACATAAAAAGGAGTAACAATGTCAATAAAAATATCAAATGATAGGTCCATAAACAAAAATAATAGATAACATAAATAATTACATGTCAAATCACATTTGATAGGTTTGATTATGTTTTAATAAATTATGTCTGTCAATGTAAAACCCAGCAAACCGATTTCACGAATATACGCATATTTTAAGGAAAAATTGGTAAACCACTTATCCAAAGCTTTATAAGAAAATCAAACTTCAATATGACGAAAAACAATTTCAATCTGTAAGAGCACTCTTCACGCAAGATTTACGCAAGTATTTTTAAATCTCTGGCGCTCGGGTAACTTCGGTCATGTTCGAATATAAATTATGTAAACGGTTTATTGTAAAATTAAGATTAGAATTCCGCGGAATAAGTCATCGATTACGCAATGTGCCGGAATTTCGTGAAACTACGCGTTTCTTCACGAACTAACGAATTATATTGATTATATCTATTCATCATTTGTCCTCCTCTTTTTGACGCCCCTTTACAAGGGCTTGAGGGCTTAAGAAGGTTCTTAAGCACCAACGACCAGAGAGGCTCGGAACAAAGTGTCGCCATAAAGATAAGGACGGACGCAGTCACCAGTCGCTAGTCGCCAGCCGCGGGACACATTTTATATATACCTTACACAGTGCCTATAGTTATCTATTACTGGAGCTAGCAGTAACAGAGGAACGCTCAGGGTGATTGTTTAGAAAAACCAAAATAACTATCTCAGTTTGTGCAAGATAGCGTATATGAGGTTCTCCTAAAATATTATGGCTGCGTTTTTTTAAAGCTAAGTTACTTTTTTCTGAAAACTTTTTACTAAGTGATATCAATAGTCACTGTGCCAAGAAAAGTTCTAAAGGCCATGCAATGCTACTAGGGGAGTGCTCGCTAGCTACCTCATCCGGTTAGCTTCAGATTATAACATTGAGAAAATTTTAAAACATATTGTCGTGGGTTTTTATTAATATTGTACGAAATAACATAAGGCTGACGGGCCACCTGTAAGAAAGACGCTTCCGCCGCCTATGCTGAGCATCTTAACCCCAAAAGGGCTATCTGTGGCTTGCCGATCCCTGAGGGGTGAGATAGAACGCCTCCTACGACGGTAATTACGCTGGCCATTTTGCCCTACCTGCCGGAAGACAGCGCGCTGCTGTCTTTCTGAAATTACACTTATGTATTTTTTTACCGAGCATGCTCCACTTTAATATTTTTGCGAGATACAATAGTTTCATAACAATATTTTCAGGAGATTCATTTTTTATTGTAGTATTTGTCCACATTTGCTTTTATTTCACAAGGAGAAGCCTCAATTCAATTCAACTAGTTTAAAATGAGATTTCTACACAACAAGCATCAATTTCTAGCCAGTGAACTCAAAACACTACGACTGAATAGTCGATTATCTTCAGTTAGAAAACCCCAATCATGATTTGGTTTCAACAAAATGAAGCGCATTGTAATCTGTTATCTGTGGCAACCCTTCGGTGGAACTGGAGCTCTGTGACAAATGGAGGTGCAATTAGTAGCGCACGTCTAGGTAATCTCCACCCGGCACGGAGCTAAGGCGAGCGCAGGGCCCGCGGTAGGGTGGGGCCCCCGGAAAGGACACGCCGTTTAAATGGGCTCCCATTGTTTCACATCAATATAACACATGTTTATACCATATAGGATTAAGAATAGACTAGACTTGGTGTGTGCCTTATTTAGACCATTTGATCGAAAATCTAACCCAGACAAAACATTTTCAGCGCGCCTCTTGACATAAATTAACTAACGATGTAAGAACAAGGGTTCTCGAATGGCGACCGCGCACCGGAAGGCGCAGTGTGGGCAGGCCCCCGACTCGGTGGACCGACGACCTGGTAAAGGTTGCGGGAAGCCGCTGGATGCGAGCCGCACAGGACCGGTCGGTGTGGAAATCCTTGGGGGAGGCCTTTGTCCAGCAGTGGACGTCTTTCGGCTGATAGATAGAGATAAGAACAAGGGTTTTATAATAAAGGTTTGTTATTTTTCAGATTAAAAAAACTTACTGACACTTTTGTATTTATTGGCGAGGCCGACGAGGCGCGTGCGCCCCGAACGTGTCGATGTCATCAAGCTTTGAGTCAGCGATATTCACACCGCCGAGCGCCCGCGCACCGACCGCGCCCCCCGCCCCGCAACCGCCGGCGCCCCGCGCGCCGCCAGTCGCTGTCACGGTGTCACCTCCTCTGACACGTGACTACGCATCGGTCGCTGCTAACCTACCTTCTCGGAAAAAACAGCAACCGAAATCCAACCGGGCACAAGACAAGGAGCCCATCCGACCTTCCGCCGCAACTAAACCCGAGGATGGGTTCACGGTGGTCCAGCGAAGGCGAAAGCCAAGACCGTGTCGCAATCAAAGCGGCACCGCACCGATGGGTCCCAACTTCCTGCTGCGACCTGCGACGCCGGTGACAAGTTTGTACCTCTCCCGGCTCCACTTCACCACCCAGGTGCAGGACGTGCAGGAGTACGTTAGGACCAAGACCAAGATGATCGTGAAGGTTCAGCTTTTGGTTTCGCGTTACGACACCCACTTCAAGGCTTTCGTGGTGTATGTGCCGACTAAAAGCTTGGACACCTTCATGACAGAAGATTTCTGGCCGAAAGGCGTGGTGTTTCGGCGGTTTCGAGGACTCCAACGTCAATACCAGCAACGCTATAGCACAGAAAAACGCTCATCTAAAGTAGAATAACTTATTAGTGTATATATTTATAGTATTTATGTCTTAAGTTTTTATGTATCTATGGGCCTGTACATTAGCTACTAAGTTGCCTGAAAATAAATAAATGAATAATAAATAATAAAAAATAATTGGCAGGTCCGGCCCTGGCTACTCTCAGTGAATCCCACTAGTATATCTCGCAGAGAACATTCCTCTCTGCTAAAAAACTGAGGATATATTACTGGCGTCTAACTTGGAATTTCTGTTACTTGTAGCTTTTTAACGAGCCAAGTTTAATTTCTACAGTAAAAACAGTTCGAGCAAGGAAAATTTAATATTATCTCGTAAAATGTATTGTATTTTTAGTCTGTAAACAATCTCTTTTAATAACAAGGAGAAGTGCGTTATTTTTAATTCATTACAGAAAAACAGAGCAGCGCGTTTTGTTTAACTCAGTTTTGCTGGTTGGTTAATGGTTTAACCAAAATTAATTAATTATTCGCTTTAATAGTCTGTTTTAGTGGATTAAATTCTACAATTTTATGAATAGAGTCGATAATGAATTCCACAGAATTCAACGTGGAATTAATACAATTAGTATGAGTTCTGGTTAAAACAGTAAACGCTGGCAAAAAGAAAATCATGTAAAGTGTACTACTCGTATATACGGAAAATCAATGGGCAACTGTTTGCTTAATAGCCAGTGCACTCGCTGCATACGTTAATCGAGGTACTTTGGTCCCGCCTCGGCCATAGATTTACATTTATTTAACTTGTGATTGTCAGTAGGGGGGCGATGCATGTACCTCGTAGAACAGATGGCTGTTGGGACAGGAAATTACTCGAGTAGCGACCGCGCACCAGAAGATGTAGCGTAGGCAGGCCTCCCTCGGTGGACCGATGACCTGGTAGAGGTCGCTATGGAAATCCTCGAGGGAGGAAGGCCTTTGATCAACAACGGACGTATTTTAGATGATTACACTTATTTTCTCAATAATTCCCATCGTCTACGTAGAACTTGACAGAAAACTTAACAATAACATAAACAAGTCTTACACATTACAGTGAAAGTTATTTCCTACAAGTTTGAAAAAGATGAAAAAACTAATCATAAGTTTCATATAAATAGTATAATAGAAAATCTGTCATTTACAAAATCAATCGTAATTATAGGCCAGTTGAATAGAATAGAGCCAATGTTTTGACGACAGTTGCGGGCAGTATTATTACTTACAGTATTTAACTACAATAATTATAAAATGCTCTTAAGGAGTCTAATAATAAACGTACCTGCTACCTGTAATAAGTTCCTTATAAGCCGTCACCTATTATTGTCACCTCACCATTCCTCAATCACAGTGTTTTCTCTTCGCACCTCTATCTCTCTTGACATTGTAACTATTTTGACTTGAAAAAAGCAGATGCAAAAATATTAAAATTATACTATCTCACTGAGGCGTCTAATTCTGATTAGGAAATTGATAGGTAATCAAATAAAAACGTAAAAGAAAAATTAATCCCCACCTGCGCACGTGTTATCCTATTTCAAAGTACACCAAACGGAGAAAAAGGAAAAAGTCCAGTGCCGTCGAGGCCAGTGTTTCCTTCCTTCGATCTTAATTCTGTACAGTAGTCATCGTGATCCTCTACTGGCAGACATAGCACAATACTGAACAAAGCCTGCCAAATATGTAAATGTACTCGGCTAGAACCGAACTACAATTTGAAGCAGCTTCCCAGAGAACTTCCCTGAAATCAGTCCACAACATTACACCCCTAAAACCGTATCACGACATGTCCCTTCTATTCGCTATGATTACATTATTCCGATCGTAGTACCATAAATCCGTTATAAAATTAATCGTCCTTCGATCTTAGATTTGAATTTGTATTTCATTGTCATTCTCTCACTAATATTATAAATGCGAAAGTATGGGTGTTTGTTTGTGTGTTTGTTTATTTGTTCCACTTTCACGCATTTGGATGAACTTTGGTAGGGAAATAGAAAAAAAGTACTCGGCTAACACATAGGATAATTTTAATCCCGGAAATATCGGGGGATCCGGAGGAATGGCTAAAAACTTTTTTTTTTACTTTGTTACTAGATAGCGCTGCCTTAAAATTTTATTTCTCTCTGCACCCAATTCTGAAGTCCATGCAGACGAAGTCGCGGGCGGAAGCTAGCTTATCAATAAAAAAATCTCCCGTCCCAGCTCACTCGCCGGTAGCTGCAGGATCAGTGCTGGCCGCAGCTGGAATCAGATCTATAAATTTGTCGAGATTGCCGAACGGCGGCGGCGGCGGGCAATAATTCACGGGCCAATATTCTATTTAGGGCTCAAGCGGGCGAGATCACGTCCCGCGCCCGCGCCTGACCTATCAAGGACAGATTAATGATATACGCATCTTCGATATAAACAACCACGATTTAAGGATAATTCGAGTGATCGATCCCTGCTTAAATGTATAAGCTATTTAACCATATTCATATCTCAAACAAAAATGTTTTGCAAATAAAAACGGACTGATAGATGGTACTGAACATTTGTTAGTGCGGTTCCATCTCAAGAATCTGATTTGATTATTGACACATGTACGACCCGCAGTGAGCCCACGTCTTGCCATGTATCTTACAAAAGTTAAACCATCTTTAGCTATACTAAAGTAACACAATCTCGGGTGGAAAATAAGGATTGTTATAAGAATGTAGGAAGGAATTTCAAATTCTATAATAAATAAGATTCCCAATTGTCTTTATTAATAAATACCAAACTTATTAACATAATATTTAACGCACATTTATATCAGTCGTCCATTAAGCGTCGAGCTATTTTTTTTCAGCTCCCACTTTGTATCATAAAAGTATCTGTTCTACGCCTTAATAAAATGCACATGTTCAAGGAAACTACTGCCGAATTGTTTTTCGAAAATAATTTACTTAAACAACAAAATAAGTCGACTCTATGAAATGTATCCTAGGTATATCAAATGTCTGGGAAACGAAACTCGAGACCTAACGACATCTCACAATCCAAATTATTTGTGTCCAGACGATAATAGTGAAATGGACACCTTCGATAGGTACAACAATACTCACTCAAGGACGATCATAAAAATGGTACTCATGCGGGCGGAACCGCGGGCAAAAGGTAGAGTTCTTTAAAAATATTAATATACCTACAATGTAGGCCATTACAACATGGATCCAATTTGGGCACAGCGATATTCGAAGAGTGGATGATATGTGTTAGTATTTAGGAAATATCAACGACTGAAAGGTAAACTGTATTAAGCGACATTTTCAGAAATACTGAGCAGATCGTTTGAAAAATTACTTCCTTATAAAAAAACTTCTTATAAGAATTATATTTCTAATAATAACATTATTTTTCCAAGGAAGCAAACAGAGATGTATACAATAGCAAAGTGCACATCAATATCAGAAAAAACCTAATTAAGACCTTCATCTGGAGTATTGCTCTCTATGGATGTGAATGTTGGAATATCACTACCCAAGACCGACAGCGCCTGGAAGCTTTTGAGATGTGGTGCTGGCGGAGGATGTTAAAAATAAGCTGGACGGAAAGGCGTACCAATTCTGAAGTGCTAGAAAGAGCTAAGGAGAAAAGACAGATAATGTCCGCCATTGAAAACAGAAGAGCTAAATGCTTAGGCCACATCCTTAGGCACGGTGAACTGAACATAAACATTCTGGAGGGTAAGATCGAAGGGACAAGAGGAAGAGGGCGCCCCAGGAAACAGTACATGACCCAAGTAAACGAATGGTGCTGTAGTCACACATATCAAGAAACTAAGACGATGGCTCAAGATAGGCTGAAATGGAGGATGCTGCAACGACAGAGGGCCAGACCCTCCTAATTATGATGATGATAATTTCTCATGAATATTTCCATAAATATCTCTTAACTAGCTTCCGCCCGCGACTTCGTCCGCGTGGACTTCAGAATTGTGTCCAGAAAAAAATAAAACATTAAAATAGCGCCATCTAGTGACGAAGTGGAAATTTTGAGTTTTTAAGCATTCCTATGGGAACCCTTAAGTTTTCCGGGATAAATAGTATCCTATGTGTTAGCCGAGTGCTTTATCTATCTACCTACCAAATTTCATCCAAATCCATTCAGTAGTTTCGGCGTGAAAGCGGAACAAACAAATAAACAAACAAACAAACAAACTGACAAACAACGCATTTATAATATATCTCTTAATCTCTTAATCTTAAAGACGGTCGACCGACGATATGATTTTCATCCCATATATAAAGATTGTTTGTTATTCGCAGGCAGCCCTATATCGGCCGATAACGTGCACTGATGTGTGGTGTTCTCGCAGCTCTGATTCGATTTGTTCCACTTTGTTCCTGAGGGCACCGAGCAGAACCAACACTCGAGCAGAGAACACTCAGTGAGAACCCAGCGACGGCAGGAAGTCGATTGAGTTACATAGTTATGAAAGGAGTTTGGGTTACCTTGTTTTAACTAAATAAATTTAAATTCATTGATTCCAAATAATTGTATTTTAATCGACTGTTAGTGGAGGCTAATGTTTTTCAAGTTTATGTACTGGCATGTAAGTATGTATTCGTTTCATTGATACCGCCAGCAGCCTTAATATAATAGGTTGACGGATTTTGAACGCGGTGTGGTTATATATGTCTTAATCATCATTTAGATGGATAGATATTTCATTTATATCTCCAGAAAAGCAGTACTATTATATCAATAATCAATAAGAGAAAACCTTATACCTTCAAGAAAAGAGCGTACTCCCAAATCAAAGGCCGGCAACGCACTTGTGACTCCTCTGGTGTTGCGGGTGTCTATGGGCGGCGGTAATCGCTTACCATCAGGTGATCCGTCTGCTCGTTTGCCACCTCTGCCATAAAAAAAAAAAAAAAAAAAAAAAGAGGTAAAAAATACGGAAAAGTGCGAGTCTGAGTATCCATGGTTGGTTGTTAAAACATTTTATTAACTACAAAGTTTAATGCTAAATTCGTTCAAAGGATACAGAAATGATTACAGAAATTGGAGCCCAGTATCTAGAAATCCCGCTGTCGATCCCGTTGTTGGCACAATCTTTCTAGATTCGCCTTCGCTTATCTAGACACCCTTCACTGTCGGGCATCAATCGCAGCTTGAGGCTTCACCGCGATAATCCCACCAGCAGCGCAGTCTATTTAAAACAATAGTATCTTTGATCCGTCTATCAATCACGATCGGGTATATCCGCCAATCGGTCGGGTATATCCGTCTGTCAGTCGACTATATCCGTCTGTTAGCCTCCCGCTGCGCTAAGCGCGCCACTCTGGTTGGCGGATTATCACGTCATCGTGGATAGTGCGATTTATTTAGTACTCATTAGTTTAATTTGTAATTTCAGTTAAATTGCTGAGCGTCTGTATAATAAAGAGATTAAATTAGTTCGGTTTTGTGTAAGCCGTAGTCTCTGCAAATAAATATCTTGTCTTTATCTGAACTAAGCGACATTTTTGAATGTCAATATTTTAGATTCACCTGTGTCAGCCATCATTGTCATTCATCATTTCAGTCGAAAGATGTCTACTGTTAATAGTCCGCCATAGAACTCATGCATCGAGTGGCTTCATCCAAGCCTCATCAGTTTTTCAGTCCACCTGGTTGCGACTGCGAAACTCTAAAGTTACATTCCAAGTGCTCACAAAAAAGTCTGTCTATCTATTCCATATGAACTCAAAAAAATATCAGTTCAAACAATTTTGAAATTGTTAAAAAAAAACACATTTTTTCTTTTGAGTGTAGAAACAAGCCCTTTTACATCCATTATTACATTTTTGGAAGAAAAAATAAGACACAAAGAAAACTCGTAGGTACTAATAAAATAAAAAGGAAAAACAAAACTTTTTGTCCCATTATTCTATTACAGTCAAGTCCTACAAATTGAAAGAGAGAGGCGAATTATTTCAATTAGGCACAAGCGGCTCGAATAGTTCTATAAAAGAACAATATTCATGGAATCGCCGTCTGCGGAGTTCCCCTCCTCTTCGGAAAGTGACCGTTTCAATAAGTGGCTCGGCTAATCATTTTCGTTTCTTTTTCTTTTCTCGTGGATCGCTTTTGTTTTTCGAGCGAGAGGCGGTGTTAAGGCTCCACAGTACAACACTGGGCTCATAGGTTTGGAGTTTAAAAGAAATATATGTACAGCGGCAAACATTTAGTATTACAAATAAAAATTGCACTTAAAAACATCGAAATAATTCGCTTATAGGTAATCAAACAGCTGAAGTATAAAAGTAACACATAAGACAGAATAAGAGGGACCGAAAACATCAAATATTATACCGTCTTGTATATCTTAGTTAATTTTTTTACAAATACATATAAACTTTTTTAAGCATTTTTTTTGAAGCGCTGACTCCAGTAAGGTAGCCTTAACAATAATTTTGTGGAAATAGCTACAGCTACTGCGGTTCCCATAACAATGGCGGGCGCGGGCGGCGCGCGGCGTTACCAAACTAATATTGGCACACGGGAACTGCGTTGAATATTAATTAACAGGAATGAATTATTTGGTATATTCGTTCAAGAGGCCTGTAAGATGAAACTGCGAAAATGGCAACAAAATGATTACGACTACAATACAACAGGAACATTTATTTGCGGTATCTTGGCAACACTAATATAAGTACTGCATTACATTGTTGTATGTCATGTCATGTCATTACAGGTAATGATAAACGACTTGGAGTTTTAAAAAAAAGTGGTCAAGTGCGTGTCGGGCCACGCGCAATGAAGGGTTCCGTAGTTCTTTGACATTGCATGAAATTAGTACGAAATTTGCCTTTGATAAGTTGATCGATCGACTACTACTCGTTAACTTGTAAAGCCTACTTAGCTGTGATAGTTTTACTTTTTACATCGTTATATACACTACTGCTGCGTATTTTGTCACATTTCTAGAAACAAACGTTTAGCTGACAGGTGGGGGAGACACATGACTTTAACAAAAATTTGCACTTTAAAGCTTAATATTTCGAAAACGGATCCCTGAATCGAAAAATAGCTTCCACAAATCTACAATATTTTTGGAAGACCTATTCAACGATACCACATACCATGAGATAGTCGAGAAAAAAAAAAACCCACTTCACGTGTAGGGGAGGTGCCCTAAAAAAAACTATTTTTTAAGATTTAATTTTACTACTTTGTCGGCGTGATTAATATGTATAACCATGCCAAATTCCACCTCTCTAGTACTAACAGTCTCTGAGCTAACCCGCGGACAGACAGACGGATATGGCGAAACTATAAGGGTTCCTTGTTGCCTACGGAACTCCAAAAAACACTTCATGTTCAAGTCTTGAAGACATTCTGGTTTCTACTATTATAGATAAGAAAATAACTTTTATAAAGGATTTGAATTGGAACTGGTATCATTACCTAAAAGTTATTATGAAATATTATTATTTTTACTATTGTTTTATATTGGTATTTTACAATTTTACTAATGAAATCGGAATTGTTTTTTTATATTTTACTTTTACAATTTACTAATGAAATCTGATAAAAATAGGTATATAAATAATAAATTAAAAATAGATTATCAACTCGCACAATGTATATAAATAATGTAAAATTTTATTGTAAATGTTGCTATACCCTATACAGGGTACATGTGCTTGGCTTTATCATTTTATTTAAGAACACCTATTTATAATATTGTACATGATTGCAATAAATAAATAAATGAAAATAAATGAAAAAAAAAATGAATTATCAAAAGGAAAATGAGTGAATGAGTGAGAACACAATCTGTTTATTAGCCAGACGTTACACTATGATTTACGCAGTCACGATATGTATTATCGAGATACACGAGGAAGCAAATTGATAATACAAACACGATGCCTATAGACAACAGCCGAAGAGTATGAAAATAATTGTTACATTACATGGAGAGAAGGGATTTATTGGGCGTTAACATGGACTTTACTGACCCGCAAAAATATTATGTCATGATTATTTTATTTTTAATTTTTATCCTTGATTGGTAAGCGCTTGGATTACCTCATTTCATAAATTACGGTGATGCCTACCAGTGTTTAAAAAAAACATGTTCAAATGTTTCCGAACGTTCATGATGTTTTCGTGAATAAACTGACCGCTAACCGTAGAAATGTTTTTTTTAAATCTATCTCGAAGTGATTCTCGAGATAGTAGTTGATAAAGAGCTCGGACTGTTCTTTTTTGTACAATAAAAATAGTTTCAATGTCTGGTGCGTGTCCCCACAGTAAAAAGGCCAAGTAAAGGAACCCGGAACTAACGAGTATGCGTGAGAGGAGTAATGAGTGGGAAAGAAGCAAGATGTATGTATTTCAGCGCAGGAGCAAGTGGCGATCCGTGCCTACCCCCTTATTCCCATAAAGAGTGAGTGTATGTAATATATACGTATAATTTATATTATTATATGTACCTAGTAAATTAATATTTATTATATTATAAAATATATCTATACGAGTTTCGCAAACCCAATGCTTAATTATTGGTCATTAGTGAGGAAGAAAAATGTTTCTTCGCTCCCGTGTAAAGATCCTTTGAGAAAATTCATCATTTACGATTTACCGATGGTAAGCGAATGAAAAATTCTTCGAAAACATTCCTCCGGTAAAATTTTATGCAGGGTGTTAAAAAAGTGTGTTTGAAATTGTAAGAGGTTACACAGAATCAAGTATAGAATACAGGAACACCAGGCCACATAATCTGGATTTACACAAAAGTGTAGGTTATTTTTTCCCCAACTTTCTCGCGTACGAAGTCAAGGGCACTATTAATTACATTTAATTACATAAAAACGTATTACTGGTAGACGAAACTATGCTACATAACCTTCTAGCAAGCTGTTCCGCCGGCGCGGCGGCGGCGCGACACTGATGGATGTGGCCACGTGATCGATGACGTCACAGCCACCAACTTCGGAAGCCAATCTATTCAATTGATCCAGGTGGGAGGAAAAACACAAGTTTATACGTATCGTATACTTGACCTTTGCTGGCCAAAACTTTTTATCCACAATTAACCTTCGACCTCGCTCGAGATTGATGATGGAGCTGAGGGTGGAAGGGGCTACCAAGATTCCCATGACAATATTCATGCCTTGGTGTTTATAGCAAGGTTTAGCAATATGTGCTCGGACTTTGTTGCTTATGTTGATAGCAAGACTTGGTAGTAATAGCTAATTAGCCAAGCGAACTTAGATACATATTTCTATACCCTTTGTGAACGTTTCTCTTGGAAGTATTTACGTCTGCCTAGTGATTACTGCTTTTTTTGCTTTGCTTTATATTTTACAACTTTCTGTGAAAACCTTTATCTGGCGGTCTGGAATTTAATTTAAGTATTGTTATTTTGTTGTTTTATTTCATTTTATTTCAAATATGTTCTTTTTCTGACACGTATTTTCTATCCATCTCTAAAATAGCAAGTGAATTATTTATTACCTAGGCATCTATTCTGGAATGCGCCCTAACTATTTAGTCCACACTCACTTGGAGTAGTTATAAATACATCAGTGTGCAGCCACGTATCACAGTAGCGACACGTAGCGAAGTGCTCCATTCATTAGCGAGTAGCGGCGACAGCGCTAAGTAGCTGCATAAGACGCGCTCTAAGCTCCTGAGAACGGAGATTTGGCGGAAACTTGAGTACAAAGTTATAACTTAACACCTCTCATATGTCTTCCTCTAATTTTGTTAGAGATAGGGCATTATCTGAGCCCACCTGGCTGGCTAGCACAGCTTTATCAAAGTATTACCCCTAAACGTCAATTATAATAGCGTTAAGGTGTTTTGGCATGAACGCTACCATAGCTATCACCATCTTGTCTAAGTATCAACCAAAACAAATAAATGCAAAGCTTTTAACATTTATGTTTGCCACCAAAACCAGAAATAGGATAGCCAATTTCCCATTGCGTTGGGGAATCTTGGTAAGCTCGTTTTTAGGGTTCCATAGTCAACAAGGAACCCTTATAGTTTCGCCATGTCCGTCTGTCGGCTTAGCTCAGAGACTATTAGTACTAGAGAGCTGTAATTTAGCACGGATATGCATATTAATCACGCCGACAAAGTAGTAAAAGTGATAAAATCTTGAAAAAGAAATATTTCAGGGTAGCTCCCGTACACGTGAAATGGGGATGATTTTTTTCTCGACTACCCCATGATGTGGGGTGTCATTGGATAGGTCTTTAAAAAATATTGTGGGTTTAAACGAATCATTTTTTGATTCAGGGATCCGTTTTTGAAATATTTAGCTTTTAAGTGCAATTTTTTAATAAAGTCATGTGCCCCCTGCCAACTAAACGATTGTTTCTAGAAATGTGAAAAAATTCACGGCAGTAATTAATAACGAAGTTAAAAGGAAAACTATCACAGCTAAGCAGGCTTTACAAGTTAACTAGTAATAGTAAATTTTGTAAGACGGGAGGTTTTTCCCAGTGAAGAAGTGTCTGTCGAAGTACTACGGAAACCTACATTGCGCGTGGCCCGACACGCACTTGAACGCTTTTTACTGTTTTACTTTCAAGTAAAATAATGCCAAAGGCAAATAAAAAATATTCGATAGTAATTAGTATACTTATTAATTACTTCACAAGTGAACAGGTAGCAATAGAATTATAATTAAAAATGTTAATTTTGTGGTAGCAACACAGTTTATTATATCAAACAAAATTATTCAAGTGGCGAGTGTGGTTTTTACTGTGATGTGTTTGTTTAATCCAAGGTCCTTAAATGTTTTACACGCGCGTGTAGTCGGTGGGTGAGGGAATAAACGTTTAAGTGTAGTACGTGTATACATTTAATTAAATACCGACGTAATCACTTCTCGTGCTCGTAAAATTTTTGCGCTCTCATGCATTGGGCTTAAAGCTGCGTAATCCAGGTTCATTGTGTAGTGTGCTCGTATGTAATGTAACAACGATTTAACTGCAAATATTGTTCAGATGGAAGCAATATTTAAAATAAATGTATTCCATGTAAATTGTGTCATCATTTAGAGTTTTATCGGCATTCATTTGTAAGCGTACCTAATAATTTTATAATGAACTAATTCGGAAATATTCACTTTCTGGAAAACATTTTGATGTATTTAATGTGATTAAAGCCGGTGCTACACGGTCGCCAACAAGCTTCCCGACCAAGGTGACCTGGTCGGGGCGGCAGTCTGAGTTTTCGTTCTACACGGTTGCCAACATCAGTCAATTTTTGATTTCGCTTGGGAAACACGTAGGTATCGCAGATATGGCACCTTTCCATTTTAAAATATCAAAAGGTTGGTGTCACTTTAAATGGATGGCTTCATGTTCCTTTACCTTATCTGCTAATATTTTCCATGCAATATTTTTTGCGATAAATCTTTAAACGCTTTTATGCTCAAATTCCGCAAGCAGGGAAGATCTCGATATAGTTCTTTTTTTTTAAATATCCGGCACAACTCACACACGGTCATTTGGCCCCAAACTAGGATTCCCTGTACTACGGGAAACAGAGACTAATATACAACACATATGTATATGTATTAAATACAATCATATATAGATATAATACACCCAGACACAGAGCAAACAAATCCGTTCATCACAGAAATGAACCCACGACTCTCGGATCAGTAGTCAGGAGCGCTAACCACTGAGCCACCGAGTCAGTTAATTATGTAGACAACCCATATTCGTCGCCACTGCAGGGGCACGGGTCTCTTCCCATACCTCAGGATGGTTAGGCCATACTCCACACATGGGGCCAAGTCCGTATTGGTGGAGGTTGTGGGATTAGTGGCGAACCCCAGTTTCTAGTTTATTGTATGTGTTAGTTAGTTAGTTTATTGTATTGTATTGTTAAGCATGTATTTACGATATTTACGTAGAAATGTTTCGTATTCCTTGATAAGGTTAAGGACCAACTTATTAACACAGTAAGCACCTTAAGCGCTTTCGTCTCTCGAACAGCGCATTATCAGCGCTGCATCCAGCACTAGCGCATAATAGGTGCTGCGCTCGCGAGCTCAGGAGGCTTTCATGAATTTCATTAGTGAGGTGTCGCGTTCGGTCTTTTTGTTGCGACAAGCGTTGTTGTCAGCCCTGCTAGCACTGTAAAGCACTCAGAAGTTCGTAGTTACATCATGACAGCGACTTTGGAGGATAGCGGAGTCTTAAGTGTTTATTTGCTGAACTTTGGTGAACTTCATAATAGTTTTATAGTGCTCTGTTAGAAACAAGCATATACTTTTATGGAGACTTTTTGTTTCAGTAAAAGTTTCGGCGAAGATTTTCTTTCGTACAAATATTCTGTGTCATAATTCTCAGTGTTATTCGTCTCGTGTTTTTCTACCTACATATTTTTTATTATTAGTATATTTTTGTTAGGTATTTTTAAAGCATTTATAGACAACTAAGATACACAATTTAATTTATACTGTCCAGCACTGCAAACAAGCAAATAAAAAAAATTTACTACTACCCCGCGTGCGTAACGACCCCAAGTGAATCTTGCTTGGCCTCCGACATGAAAATCCGAATCAGCTCCCGGTCTAGTGCTCGGAAATTAATCGGATCTATATTATATTTATTCATTATAATTATACAATTTAAATCTATACTTGTATAACCTGACTTGTAGTCATAGTGACTATGTATTATTTTTTGATACAAATAGTTTTGTAAATAAGTATAGATTGACTCAGGATGCAATGTATCTTTCTTATGTACAGAAAAAAAGACTAGCTAATTCGTTAGCTTATAGTATTTTACATCGTACCGACTGTATTCAGTCGGTAATTACTTGCGTAACGACGGAGGAACCCGCCGCCGGTGGCGGTCCCACGGGTATGGCGCAGCCCATAAACGTACTAAATAGTACAGCCTGTGATGCCGTCGTCTGCAGTGGGGCTCGAACTCCAGATTTAAACTAGATTTAAAGACAACGAAGAAGCCTACCTGTTTTAATTTAGTCCAACAAAATATACAAGGCTTCATCGGCAAAGAATTTGAAGTAGAATTATTTTTGGAAAAATATAATATTAACATATTTTGTATTACGGAACACTGACTTAAAGAACATGAAATGCTTTTTAATTTTGAAAATTATAGGATGGGAATTGCTTTCAATCGAAAGACTACATAGCGTGGTGGTTCCGCAACATTTGTTGAAAATTCCATAAAAATTAAAGAACGGAAGGATGTCGTCAGTCTTTCGATTGAAAAAACTATTGAACTATCTTGCGTGGAGCTGGAGAACCACATAATTATTTGCGTGTATAGACCCCCATATGACGATAACTTTGTTCGTTTCGAATCGGCAATGGAGGATGCATTAGATTTAGTTAGTAAAAGTAGTAAATCGGTAATCGTTTGTGGAGACTTTAATGTAACTTTAATGTAATGGAACTCATTAATATCTTCAGGTATTGGTATGGCAACCAGGTCAACAGCGTCAGGTGGGGAGGTCAACTATCTGAAGCGTACGGACTGGAGTGTGGGGTAAGACAGGGGGGTCTGACTTCTCCTGCACTCTTTAATCTGTACGTGAATGATTTGATGGTCGCGCTCAGCAGTCACCATGTCGGTTGTCACATTGATGGCGTGTGTGTTAATAACTTAAGTTACGCCGATGACATGGTGCTGCTGAGTGCGTCTGTCTGTGGCCTCAGAAAACTACTGGAAACTTGCGAATCATATGCGATAGAACACGGATTAATGTACAACGTAAGGAAAAGCCAGTACATGGTCTTTGACGCCGGTAGCAAGAGGCCTATGAATGTACCTCCTTTAAAGTTGAATGGTTTCCCGTTAGAGAGGGTATACGAATTTAAATATCTCGGGCATCTTTTACCGCTGATCTCAGGGACAATGCCGATATGGAAAGGGAACGGAGGGCTTTGTCAGTAAGAGCCAATATGATAGCTCGCAGGTTTGCAAGTTGTTCCACAGAAGTCAAAATTACGCTCTTCAGAGCATACTGTACATCCTTTTACACGTGCAGCCTGTGGGCAAATTATACGCAAAGATCATACGAAGCCCTCCGTATCCAATACAATAACGCTTTCAGGGTGATTTTGGGGCTGCCTCGTCGCTGCAGTGCTTCGGGCATGTTCGCGGGGGCGCAGGTCGACTGCTTCCGCGCAACCATGCGCAAGCGCGCCGCATCTCTAGTGCGCAGGGTGCGGGGCAGCACCAATAGCATCCTGAAAATGATCGGGGACAGGCTAGACTGTCCTTTTATACTCTTTTGTTGTTCCCTACATGTATCTACTAACACATAGGTTAAGAATTTACTAACACATGAGTCATTGTCACTTGATTTTATAAATAAATAATAATAATAATAATGTAGATTTGTTAGAAAAGAAGTCTCTAACAACTAGAATCACTTGTCTTTTTAAGTCGTTTGATTTAGATTACATTTTTTTGGAACCAATAAGAAAAACAGAGACTTCTGCAACTTGCATAGATAACATATTTTGTAACTGTAAATTTGTAGAAAAAAAAGTTATAAATTGCTTAAGATCTGATCACAGCGGATTGCTGGCTAGCTTCCCTGTGAGATTTATTAAAGAACAAATAAAAGTTCAAACAAGACCTGTCACTGTTAACCGAATAGAAAATTTTAAAACAACACTAATTGAAAAGCTGCCCATACCAAATTTTGATAAACACGTAGACGCGAATAGTTTTTATAATGATGTCACAGTGCTTGACAGAGAATTTCAAGATATATTTAAAACAAAATCCAGAAATATTAATCATCAATTAAAATTTTGTGAGTGGGCTACTGTAGGTATTTATAAAAGCCGACAAACTTTGTTTGATCTTTATGACAGAAAAACCTATATTTTTGATAATAACTTTAAAGAGTACGTAAAAAGGTATTCGAAAATCTTTAGACAGGTATGCCGTGCAGCAAAATCGAATTACTTAGCCAGTAAAATAAAATCATCAGATGATAAAATTAAAACCGTTTGGAATATTATAAACAAAGAAACCGGCAAGGTCAAACCCCGCGATAATGAATATGTTTTGCAAACAAATCAAAGTAAAATTACAACAAATTCCGATGTAGCCAAAGAATTCGAAACTTTTTTCACAAATATTCCACTTAAGACCACTGAGGCCTTGAATTCGTCACCTGTGCATGCTAAACAATTGTTAGAAGATAATTTCAGTATTTGTAATGAACAATTCTCCTTCAGAGAAATTGAACCAGATACTATTGTCAAAACTTTTAAATCTCTTAAAATGAAAAGAACTGAAGACCTTTGGGGAAGTAAGTTTAATTAGTAATGTAATTATGACTTTAGCGCCATATTTAGCTTGTCTTTTTAATATCAGTATTGATAGTGGCGTATTTCCGGACCTAATGAAATGTAGTAAAGTGATACCCCTATATAAGTCTGGTAACAAAAGTGATCCGGGAAATTACAGACCAGTTTCTGTACTACCAGTTCTCAGTAAAATTTTTGAAAAAAATATGCTCAACCAATTACTACAACATTTTAATGAAAATAATCTTCTGCATAAACAACAGTTTGGTTTCACAAAAGGTCGATCTACAACCGATGCAGGAGTATCTCTTATTCGTAACATCTATGATGCTTTTGAAGAATCACAGAATGCAATAGGAGTGTTCTGTGATTTATCTAAAGCATTTGATTGCGTTGAACATCATACATTGCTTATAAAGTTAAAGCATTACGGTGTCGAGGACGGGGCCCTTAGTCTTCTTAATTCGTACTTAAGCAACAGAACGCAAAAAGTCCAAGTAAATGGCACAAATTCATCCGGCTCTAAGGTTAAAATGGGTGTGCCCCAGGGATCTATATTAGGCCCTTTTCTTTTTCTTACATATATAAATGACTTGCCATATATGGTCCAAAATTTGTCAAACATTGTGTTGTTTGCTGATGATACTTCTCTTATTTTTAAGACTGACAGGAAAGATAGCAAAATTGACGAAGTAAACAACACTCTTTCAGAGATTCTAAAGTGGTTCACTGTTAACAATCTACTCTTGCAGCTTGCGAATGCAGAGCGAGGCTATATCTCTACGCAGTGCCAGGGAGTCAAGCCGATCTGAAATATCCTGGCTGTTGACGATTCGAGTTGCTGTCCGTTGAATGCGATCCAGAGGGAGAAGCTGGTACTGGGGTGTCCCTGCCCAGAGATGACAACAGTATTCCATATGAGGCCGAACCTGCGCCTTATAAAGTTGCAGGCGATGCGCCGCAGTGAAATACCGTCTGCTGTTAAGAAAATAAGACAGTTGACTGATGTAGGTACTGCGAGACTAGTGTATTTTAGTTATTTTCACAGTATAATGTCTTACGGAATCTTACTCTGGGGACATGCCGCTGATATTGAAACGATTTTCATTTTGCAAAAAAGGGCAATTCGCGCAATCTACCAGATGCGATCCCGCGAGTCGTTGAGGAATATGTTTAAAGAAATTTATATTCTTACTGTTGCTAGTCAATTCATATACGAAAATATCATGTATGTACGTAAAAATTTGCACTTGTTTCATAAAAACAGTGACAGACACAATATTAATCTAAGAAATATTAATAACATAGATGTTGCCTATTCGAGACTGAGTAAAGTTAAGAAGTCATTTATGGGGCAGTGTGTAAAATTTTATAACAAAATACCCGAAAATGTGACTAGTTTGCCAGAAAACAAATTCAAATTGCATGTGAAAAATTGTTTATGCTCTAGAGGGTATTACAAAATACTAGATTATGTAAATGACAATGATATATGGAAATGTATAGATCCTCCAGCTCACAATTTTATTGTTGACATGAATTGTAATAGAATTTAAGATTTTATTTAAAAAATGTGTTGAAGCGAGTTTCTTTTGGGCTCGACGTTTCTTCTCGCTTCGCAAACACTTCCCGAAACGTTGAGTGTACAAGTCCCGCGTGGTAGGGACTTTGTACTAGGTAGAAAAAAATATTGACGATTTAAAAGCATGTTGTAAAGCATCTACTTAAATAAAAAACATTTTGAGTCTGAGTTTGAGTTCAAAACGTTTTACTTCAGTTCAAACAGATAATGAGAAATGGCTTTTAATTAGCTTGTAAGGTTTCTTGTACATATACTCGCACGACAGACGAACAAGATTCGGAGCAAATTTACTGTGACAGACGGACAGACAGACAGACAAGTGATCTTATAAGGGTCCCTTTTTTCCTTTTGAGGTACGGAACCCTAAAAATTATGAATTTTTCTAGTTGACTAGCCGTACCTATAAGAGGTTCAAAGTTTCTAACAGGGAACACCACTTTTAGTTATGAATTACCCAGTAAATTTATTTAAACATTAAACATTTAAAACATTACATTACATTTCATATTTTTGTTAAACATTTTAACATTTAGTAAAGTGCCGCATAATATTTTAAACTGCACATAAAACTCCAAATCTCTCCCTCTAATGCGAGTAGTTACTTGTTGGTCGAGCCTGGAAGTATGCTCTACTGCCGGTATTAAGCCGAGCTGCACGAGCGGGCAGGTGGAGCATATTTCAGGGCGACTAATTGGCTCACACCGGGAAAGTACTGCCTCTTTAGTGCTAAATCAACGTTTTTAAGGAATACATACCAAGTAGCCTTTATCCGTAAGCAAATCTGTAAGAAAAATAATATACAAATATGTATATATTTTTTATATATTTAAATAGCTCTCTTTCCTGCGGCTCCGCTCATTCAGTTATGTTTATTATTTTTTTCAGAATAAAACTATCCTATACTTCTCTGAAAACCTGCTTAGCTTTTTGCTGAATTTCAAGGAAATTGGTTGAGTATAAAATGAAATTAAAAATTAGTTATTAGTAATTTAAACAGTTGGCCGTTGGGGCATTAAGGTCCTCGAGTGGCGACCGCGCACCGGAAGACGTAAGGCAGGCCTCCCACTCGGTGGACCGGCGACCTGGTGAAGGTTGCGGGAAGCCGCTGGATGCGGGCAGCGCAGGGCAGGTCGGTGTGGAAATCCTTGGTCCCCCCGGTCGGCTGATGATGATGATGAATTTGAACAGTTAAAACTTCTAACCTATTTATATTTCACAATGTTCAAAGGTGGCCTTATCTCTTTCAGTTATTTCTTCCAGGCAACCTTTACTTTATTATAGACTATTGGTATATTACTAAGGGTTCTGCTATTTTTTCGCCGTTGTTTCTATATTTATACATATTACATATACATTTTATAAATATATATTAAAAAACTTTTTTCTGTATATGAAGTCATAAATATTACAAACGACTTTTTAACCGAATTATTGAAAACAGCCGAGTGACATGGGATTATGTATAATCATATATAATAACTGCTGATTTCACATGTTTTTACAGACTACATGGACTATATCTAAGTTTCAATTTTACGTACAACGACGAATACAGTTGAACCGTAAAGTCTGTTTGTAAACTCTTTTTTACTTTATATTACTCGTGGAAAAGCAGCCAACAAAAATGTTAACGCCTCAGCAAGTAATTTCATTTCATTTCATTTCATTTCATTTCATTTATTACATTAAAATACACAAATTACATCATCATCACAGGTTAAAAACCTAAATCAATAATGCACACCGTTATTCCTAAAATCTAGCTTTAATACATTGCCCTTAAAAAAATCAATATCAATTTCAATCAAAAATCAATTTAAAAATAGATATGTCACAAATACAATTCATTATATTAAATTTTAACAAATTGTCAAGTAATGAGTGCTTTTGATTTATGTAATACCGTATCTGTCCAGTTACCCAATCCCTACATTATTTCACCAACTTTATGAGCCCTGGGAAAATCCTCCTTAAACTCCAATGCCGTAACTCCACCGTGTGAGCATCGCTTATTTTCGCACTACTTACCTGCATCGACAGCTGAACCCCCCCCCCCTCCGCCTCACCCTTCCTCTTTAACTACCCCCTTTTGTCCTCTGTTCACTCTTTAAAAACGGAAATGAGGGAGGAATCCACTCAATCAAATGCGGAATATGAAATGTTATAAGTTTGCGATTTAAGCTTTGTAAAACTGATAGAATTTGTGGAGAAAGAATGGGGTGTATTTTAAAACTTTATGTAGTGAGACAATTTTCAAAAATAGAAAACTAAGAGAATCAATCGAGATTGCTATATTTTACCAAGTGTCAATCATCATTAACCTCAGACGCAAAAGAAAGGTGTTATATATTTGAAGCCAATGTCTGTCTGAGTGTCTGTCTGCGGCAACGTACCTAACTCTCAAACGGGTGAACCTATTTGAATGCTATTTTTTTAATAAAATGCATGTTTTGTCGAGATGGTTCTATGTACTGGCTAAATCGTTTGCCATAGTCGTCACAGGTTAATGATGATGATGATGTCTTGTGTATCACGGTTGATACGGGAATCCATAATAGCTAGCAGGTTTGAACTAAATATTTAGATATAAGTGATAAACACTACTTTCACGATTTGATGCTGTTTGGTCATCATATCTGGATTTCAGTTTCCACATAAAGCAGAAGCTTAGAGTTTAAAATTTCATGTCCAGTTTATATCATTTGCTCCTGCAAATAATAATTGTAATAGGAGTAATTGTAGAACTGTTCACCTAATTTCTTATTTTGGAATACATCACAGTTGTTTAACTGCCGATACAAGATCATGTTCTAAACTGTAAAATAGCTCAAATCGTAGACCTAAAAACAGCAGACCACTTGACAATCGAGTGGGTAATAGTGCTAGCTGTCGTGTCGGCGGCGCGGCATTATCCAAGTGGTGTCAGTGAGAGGTTCGTGACAAAGGAGTATCAATT
The DNA here is from genome assembly GCA_958295455.1 of Coleophora deauratella. Taxonomy (NCBI): domain Eukaryota; kingdom Metazoa; phylum Arthropoda; class Insecta; order Lepidoptera; family Coleophoridae; genus Coleophora; species Coleophora deauratella. The sequence continues at coordinate 258,371 of OY282409.1, read as the reverse complement.
AGCACTCCGGCGAGCTGGCAGGCCGCCAGGACTGAGTCGGCACTTCGCCTGCTTCGAAGCTGGGACCGCGAATGCTTGCTGCTGGTAAAGAATATTATGAGGAAAAAAGGGTAATTCTCGCCCTTCCCAACGTATTGCCCCCGCAACGCATGAGTGTGGAAAGTGGCACAAACATTCGGTTATCAAAGCTCGTTGTGTGCGTTTGTGGTTCATACTTTCTTCAGGTTGTTTATTTAATTTTTGCTGCAATGCCGTCGATCAGTGTCATCATGCCAGCAACGCAGCTGCTACGTGTTTGTAACGAAGAGAATCTCATGTTGCTTAGACATAAAGACATAAAAATATCATGTATACGCGTACGTTATTGTTCTTTGAGTGATAATGTAATGATATATCTACCTATTTATTTACCAAACTTAACAAATTATTTTTCTGAACGGATGAGTTATTTTTCTATTGTGTATTTTAGACTGTATTATTCTACTAAACTGTTGTTTCTTCTAGATTTTTCATGTACATGTTTTATAGTAACAGTAGCTATTGTAATATCTGTTGACGAAGATTTATAATAAGCATTATTTAAACAATTTTGTATTTACCTAAATCTTGTTATTCGACTGTTAATCTTTCAAATAAAATAAAATATTATAAATAGTTCTGAAGGGGAAACCTGTAGGGACACACCAGTGTTTCTGTGGTAGATAGATGCAATATTTCGATCGAGTTGTATGGAATTTCCTGCTGTTGGTTTTGTATCTACTCTACAATTTGGGGAACGAGTCGAATACACTTGCGTTACATAAACAGAAACAGCGTTACGTCGTACCGGCGAGCACATATTTTGTGCCAATCCCAGTACCCTCTAATCCTTAACTGAGGAAGAAAATTGAGTTCATGACAATTGCCTCGCACCTTAGATTAGCCCAGTCGTTGTGTGAAATATTGCAAAACAGCTCGCAAGTCGATGGAGGGAAAGAGTGGATTGTTTCAATTAACTGTTCCATTTTCTGATTGAATTTTTGTACTATTTTTATAACAATTTACGATACATATGGCTGAAATTCAGGTTAACTTAGCAAATAAGTGCTTTTTTGTTTCCTATGAAAAAATTACACAAATATTTATTCGTTTCTTTATATTTTGTTCTCTTGTGGAAACTGTTTATAAACCTGCCCATTATAAATAAGTATTACGTATAAGAAAAACAAGTGAGTAAATATCTGTGTTGACCTTTTGAGTCCAGTATTATAAGCGCTTGTCAATCTGAATTCCTGCTATCTAGATCTCATCTCATCACACTGTTTGTTTATTTATTTGTTTGTTTGTTTGTTCCACTTTCACGCCGAAACTACTGAACGGATTTGAATGAAATTTGGTAGGTAGATAATAGATAAAGCACTCGACTAACACATAGGCTACTTTTTATCCCAAAAAATTTAAGGGTCCCCGGAGCAATACTTAAAAACTCAAAATTTCCACTTCATCACTAGATGGCGACACCTTAACATTTTCTTTCTCTCTGGACCCAATTCTGAAGTTTACGTAGACGAAGTCCCGGGCAGAAGCTATTTCACTAATATTATAAATGCGAAAGTTTGGATGTTTGTTTGTTTGTTTATTTGTTTGTTTGTTCCGCTTGTTCCGTTTGTTCACGCTGAAACTACTGAACGGATGAAACTACTGAACGGATAAAATTTAGTACGTAGATAGATAAAACACTCGGCCAACACATAGGATACTTTTTATCCTGTAAAACTCGAAGGTTCCCGGAGGAATGGCTTAAAACTTAAAATTATACTTCGCCACTAGGTGGCGCTGCCTTAACATTTTATTTCTATCTGGAGCCAGTTCTATAGTCCACACAGACGAAGTCGCGGACGGAAGCTAGTTATTACATAAGTACTCAATGGGGTAGAGCTCTCTTGAGTTCAACGGCTACGCTGAGATTCGCGGGTTTGGTCTATAGTATAGACCAAACCCGTAATTAATAAATAAATAATTATAATAAAATATAATAAATTTTAATAAATAATTAATTTTAATTATAATAAATTTGCTATAATAATAATTATAATCATTTATTTCAGATACAAATTCATAACATAAAAGTTCAATAGTACGTTAAAATTACTTAATTCATTCACACATTACGATTATGAAAATAAAATTTGAAAACAATAAAAATTGTAAATTAGTAAAAATGACATAATAGTAATAATAAAATGTCACAATGCTATAATGTGTCTGGGTATAGTCAATATAAATAAATCAATAAATAATTATTTACAGGTGAGTTGATGTTAGTTTCTCGACAGCTACATGATGATACACACACCCGGAAGACGTGCACTACTGAACAATTTACTCCCACTTACATAGTACACGGCATGCCCATTACCGTGTCGACTTGCTTACACTATGAGCTTTGTCAGCGACTCTTGATTTCTTTATGATTTACTTTTCAGATTCCATCTCGCAAACATTGGCTACACCTACCGCTGTATCATCATGTAAGTAAAAAACATCATATAAATTAGATTAAGAGTACCAAAGTAGCAGCTTTCTAACCTTTTCTTGTATACGATGACGAAGCGAACGGAGAGGAAACCATTACCATATCAATACCCGTATTACCAGTCATTCAAATCCCGGGAATTAGCGGAAACTCGGCGGATAATGTAACATAGATTGAGATGGAGTTGAGTCGTTTTCCGTGTAAAGGATTACACGATTTGAAAGGTAATGACGGATTACTCAAAGTGCCAGGCGGGGATTAAAAGGTTGCAATTCTAAGTTAAAAATACCTCAAAAACATTAAAGTTGAAGTTACGTACCTTCGCTGAAATTGTTTTAGTATGTAGACAGTGCTGAGTTGAGAAAGAACTGCATAAAACGTTTGGCTAGCTTTCAGACTGTATATACTTTAAGTGAAGTTATAGTACCCACTAACATTGTGGTACTTTTTTCTATTATACAGAGTGTAAAAAAAAACGAGGAATCTAAAACGGTGCATCTAACTCATGAAACTAAACAACTTTTCCCAGAGAACCTTTCTAAAAAAAAAGACCATCCATACAAAATTGGCTGATTTGCTAATCAATTTGTATGAAAAGTCTAGTTAAAAAAGTATAGTTAAATAAAAAAAGTTTGTTCTGTTTCATGAATAGCACACCATTAACGTTGCCGAGAGTGATATTTTCACATATATACAGGTATATTTCAGACAAACATAAGACACTAATATTGTCGTCCTACTTGTCACTATTTTCCACTGTACTTGTAAATTTGTCAGTCGGGGCAAAACGAGAGGAGTACAATGACCCTTTTAGTGCACTAAAGCCGTCATTTCTCAGGCGTTCCACTCTGTCACCGCGCTGTGTCTGTGACGTCATTATGCTAAGGGCAGGCAGTCATTTGTCATAGGTGACGTCACATAACGCGACAATAGCCTTGCCTCCGCGCACGCGACACAGCCTCGCTTAGTTTGCACCACTCGAAAGTTCCCTCCAGGTTTTCTTACAAGTTGCCACAAAAGGTGTAGGCGTAAAACAAAATTTGTTCTAAATGTTTGCTAATATCGCAATAAAAGAAGACCAGAAGCCCCATTTTTCTACGCCTATTTTGTTAAACGATATCTGTAGAAAATTGTGTAGTTAAAATAATGACGAGCACTTTGTACTGATCAGAATTATGTAGGTACAGACAGCCACAAATATATCTGAACCTCTCTGTAATACACCATGTATCACGAATAGCTTAAGTAGGGGTTCAGATATCTCTGTGGGCCAGTGTACCTAGGCAGTGTGCGGTTGCGAGAATAGACCGCAACCGTTTGAGAACTTAGCGCAGAGCAACTGAGCGGGGCTTAGCCGGCGATGATGCTGGATTACACGCAAATTTGAACTGGAATATGGATTCGCAAGACAAATGATGAGAGTTCGGAATCGTTCTAGACGTAAGGAGTACATTAAGAGATTAAAACTTTTCATTGACGTATTAGATACGTATTTGTACGTATTAGAGCATTGTCAGTGACATTTCGTTAATAATATCTCTCGCAATAATTATTCATTAGGCACATAATTTTCATAAGCTTCTAAATATTAAATATAGTACAAATACTACGAACCAGTCCCTCAGGCAGCAAAGTGTTTACATGTACTTATGAGCGTAATGCAAAATTTACCTACATTAATAATAATAGTGAATAGTTTAAAGTCAAAATTGAAAAATTAATTGATTCTCATTAAAAATAATAGGTAATTAAATTATAATTCTGTTTAATGACTGTTTTGGACCGGTTCGAGTTTAAGAAAGAAGAAACGAATGAATGATCGATAGAATGTTAATCAACATAGTTAGTATTATCTTGTTATTAACTATTTCTGCCCCGGAAACACGGATACTTATACCCGCTAAGACAATTGATAAAGGCAACCGTTAGATAATAAGATACAAAATTACATTTCTTTAACAAACTCCACAAAACGAAATTGAGGGCAAAGTAATGAATGATACATTGTTTTACCCTGACTATTGAGTTGGATTGGTTGCCGGGAGCCGGGACTTTGTACACGTCAGCTAAGTTAATTTTTCAATTATTTCCGTTTTAGAGTAGTTTCAACGATATTTTTGTGATGGGGAAATAGCTGTGATTCAGATTCAGAGATAAACGATCATAAGAAGAGGATTAACTCGGGAGACAGCTCCGTTTTCCGAGTTCCAACAGCAAACCACCACGTGGAACGTCTTTAAGTGCTCATCACCCTTAGAGCCGTGCCTTTCTCTTGACTTTGGCGTTTCGCCATTTTTTTATTGAAGATTCTCCCATTTTTCACTTGACATTGGCAAAATCACTCCTTTAATAAGATGTGGAATGCCAAATAGTAAAATAGAATAGACTATTGAGTTCACAATATAAATGAACAACGTATAGGAAGGTACGAAACGTGTCATTACAACGGAATTTATGGAGACAGTAAAGTTTGGAATAGTTTGGGGGGCAATAAATTGATATTTAATTTAAAGGCAATTAGTTTGACGTAAGGTAGGCAGGCGCAGGCCTCCCACTCGGTGGACCGATGACCTGGTGAAGGTTGCCGCAGCCGGAAGCGACTGGATGCGGTCAGCACAGAACCGGTCGATGTGGAAATCTTTAGGGGAGGACTTTATTCAGCAGCTGACGTCTTTTGGCTGAAGTTGATGAGTTTTGACGATAAATTGCAGTATGTTTTACAGTAGGCTTCCTGTAAGGATGTTCACCTATGGCAGAGATGTTAAAGAGTCAAGATTTTAAAAGAATCGCACTATGGTGCGACATAGAAATCTTGAAATGATGTGCAAAACCAGAAAGTATTTAACTAAGTAGTTAGTATAGATTTTCAAAAATATTAATATTGTAGAAATCACAAAACCTTTAGTGTAAGTGAACGTGTTTCTCTCTTCAAATTTAAGAGCAGTGCTCTTGTCTGTGGAGCAATCGCCATTTAGCACGGTCTTGTGCTAAATGTGCGTGATTAGTAAATATAATTTAAACGTCATTAAGTCCAGATTATATGGAAATACCAGCATTAATACAATAAAGGATTTCTAATTAATTCCTTTACAAAAAATACATTTTAAGTATAAGTAACTTAAAAGTAAGGACAAAACTTTATATAATATTTAATATCTGTCGGGTAAAGCAAATCGCATCAAAAACATAAATGTGAAAATGGGAGCCAAGTTCAATATTATGTTATGGTGTGGTTGTCAATTTTACTGAGAAAAGAATTGAGATCTAAATGGATGCCAAGTTCTGTAGATAATCCTGAAATTTATTTATAAGAACGTATAACATTCTTAAGTGAATTTAAAACACAATTTCTTGTTTTTTACTGCTACAACAATGTTTGCTATTTAAAAATATGACTTTCTAAATTTAAATACTTAGTAGAATTATTTACACAAAGTAAATAACTTATGATCTGTTTAACCTCATCATTGACTTGGCTAGTTTTTACCAGCACATGAAATATTCAGAAGAATAGAACCTTATTGTATAAAAATAAGAACTTGCGTATAACATAAAGATGATACGTTAATAAACCAAATTTAAGACTAGTATGTGAAAACTAGCCAAGTCAAAGTTGAGGTTAAACAGATCATAAGTTATTTGCTTTGTGTAAATAATTCTACTATTTAAATTTAGAAAGTCATATTTTTAAATAGCAAACATTGTTGTAGCAGTAAAAAACAAGAAATTGTGTTTTAAATTCACTTAAGAATGTTATACGTTCTTATAAATAAATTTCAGGATTATCTACAGAACTTGGCATCCATTTAGATCTCAATTCTTTTCTCAGTAAAATTGACAACCACACCATAACATAATATTGAACTTGGCTCCCATTTTCACATTTATGTTTTTGATGCGATATCATATTATAAATACTAAAATAAGGATGCTTTTTTTATTGTTTGATCCGCTTTCACATCAATGCTGCTGAAAGGTTTTGAATGAAATGTGGTATTTAGGTAGATAAATCAAGCATTGGATAAACACATAGATTTATAGCTAGAATCATGTGGCAACAAGCAATGCTAATAGCACAAGTAAAGGAAAAAGTCCGAAAACCAAAAAAAATTAGTTACATCACAAAAAAATTGAGATGTAACTAAAAATTTTTGGTTTTCGGACTTTTCCCTTTACTTGTGCTATAAGATATTGCTTCCTGCCAAATTTCATGATTCTAGGTATACGGGAACTATAGGTTTTGATTCCCATGCGAGTGTCCAAATAATCATAATCATAATCATTTTATTGGTAAAGAAATTTTACACGTCATTGTACAATTTTCATATGAATGTCAAAAATAATAAAATAAAAATACAATTAAGTAAACATACAACAATATAATAATATAATAATAATAATGTAATAATAACGCATCAAAAACATAAATGTGAAAATGGGAGCCAAGTTCAATATTATGTTATGGTGTGGTTGTCAATTTTACTGAGAAAAGAATTGAGATCTAAATGGATGCCAAGTTCTGTAGATAATCCTGAAATTTATTTATAAGAACGTATAACATTCTTAAGTGAATTTAAAACACAATTTCTTGTTTTTTACTGCTACAACAATGTTTGCTATTTAAAAATATGACTTTCTAAATTTAAATAGTAGAATTATTTACACAAAGCAAATAACTTATGATCTGTTTAACCTCAACTTTGACTTGGCTAGTTTTCACATACTAGTCTTAAATTTTGTTTATTAACGTATCATCTTTATGTTATACGCAAGTTCTTATTTTTATACAATAAGGTTCTATTCTTCTGAATATTTCATGTGCTGGTAAAAACTAGCCAAGTCAATGATGAGGTTAAACAGATCATAAGTTATTTACTTTGTGTAAATAATTCTACTAAGTATTTAAATTTAGAAAGTCATATTTTTAAATAGCAAACATTGTTGTAGCAGTAAAAAACAAGAAATTGTGTTTTAAATTCACTTAAGAATGTTATACGTTCTTATAAATAAATTTCAGGATTATCTACAGAACTTGGCATCCATTTAGATCTCAATTCTTTTCTCAGTAAAATTGACAACCACACCATAACATAATATTGAACTTGGCTCCCATTTTCACATTTATGTTTTTGATGCGATATCATTACTTTTTGTGAGTACATTTATTAATATTATTTAAAAGTGATTTACTAATAATAAAAAAAACCTGCGCTTACGCTGTCACACCCCGGACACTTCATACCAATTTCGCGCCATTGTTTACTACATAGACATTCATGTTTGTACACATGTAAATGTGTAAAACTTTTAGTGCTTGATCTGATAAGTGTACTTAGTAGGACAATTTCCATGTTCTACCGGCAGCTGTAGGAGCCTATGTATTGTGAGTCAGTTTATATTTAAAGCGGCAATGCCAGTAGATGCAGCTACTGCAAGTAATTTGTTCATTCGCTTCGTAACCCAACTTTTAATGGTATTGATATAACTTTTTCCTGTGCCGCCTGTCCTACTAGCAAATTCTCCAAAACTGCAGTTTTGTCTAACAAAGTCTTACAAATTGTTTCGAAAATACGTTTCTGGTCTAACATTTAGACCTTTTATCATTTGTTCGAGCTCATTTTCTGATATGAAATCTTTGGCATTTCTGAAATCTTCCATTGCATTTACAGCTTCAACAGGTCAGAAGTCCAACGGGTTCTCTAGACCGTCATCTTCGTGATCATGTTCCTGTCGATTTCTTTCAATTTCTCCTACTTTTTCTGCAATCATTTCGAATGCTCTCTCTGTATTGTCTTATTTCACTGACATAAGTACATTATCCCTTACTTACTAAATCAACACAAGATATCTCTTCTACTTAGGGCATGGCAGCACCCACCGAATCTTATCATTATCAGTTACAACTTACAACAGTACACCTACTGGCTACTATGTGTAACTGTGCTCTGTTTGAAAGATTTTTTTTTTCTTAAGTTATGTACCTACTGCAGAAGATGTGTTTCACCCCGTAAGGAATCGACCGACCGGTGGCCCGGGATAGAGGGCGGCTTCTGTGAGAAAACTCTTGGTTCAAATTCAACATGGGCAACTTTATATGTATTTATTATATTTTCAGCTTATTGTTAGTAATAATGAAATGCTAACATATATTTTTATTGTTTTTATTAAATGAATTAAGTTTATATGTAATAGTTTTTATTTAAATATTTAGTAGCTAGTGCTTTTATTACACAGGTTTTTTATACAATTCCAAAAATCTTTTATTTTTGTTTCGTCTTGCAATTTTCCTGTTTTCCATTTACTAAATTGTATAATATTATCTTTATTTCACCATTACCATAACAACCTCGATAGCTCACTTAATATAGGGGTCCCACATGTAACGCGCAGGTGCGAGTTCGAGTCCCGCGATAAGTTACTTTTTGAGCCTTTTTTTATTTTTTTAACACATGGTTTTTTTAATTTTTCCATTATCAGTACATGAAATACTAGCCGCACACCAAATTTAAAGCTCGTAGCCTTGCTAGAAGTACCTTAGCTTTTTGATGACGGTGAGTGTGTCTTTAAATCATAAAAATATTGTATTGAAAAAAAATTTTTTCTTCGAAATTCAGTGTTTTCTGATTTTTTCCTTTGTATACACACAATTACCTAGCTTGATGCAAAATTTGAACTTTCTAGGTCATCTGGAAGTGGGTAAGCTTTTTGATCTATATGTCAGTGAGTCAGTCATAAAAATGTCGATTTTCGGACGTTAAAATCTATACCAACCGTTTGAGCTGTGTTTATAAAATTTTGAGTGCTCATTTATCTAGGATGTCTTAATACATAAACCAAATTTGGTGTGTTTATGTTAAATAGATTTTGAGTTATGAAGGTGACAAAAGTGGTTCCAAATGGTTCGTGTAATATTACACACGGAGCTACTCGCCAGTTCTTTTTTGACGTGAACTTGGCTGGACACGCTCCGCGTGTCTAGATAGTGAATCTGGCCCTCACGAGACAGCCTCGGCCTAGTGTGAGGTCCAGCAGCAATCTTGAACAAATAACGCTGTACCTCAAACCTAAACTTAATATTCTTATCTATTTTTGTTTTTGTTTCCTAACGTGACTGTGTGTACCCTTTAGTATTTGTAATGTAAATTTGTTCACTTTTCTTTTTGGCAAATAAACAATTTATTATTTATTATTATTATTATTATATTTCTCTACGTGGAAATTAGTATTGGATGGGTGTGTTGATCCAATATAGATCATATGCGATCGGTGGAGTGGTGAAATAAAAGAGATTTCTTCGTTCGAATTGTACCGTGGTACAGTATCCAAGATTTTGAACTTTTTGAACATTTATTGGTTTTGCCTGCCTGACCAATATATAATATTTGAGTATCACACTTGGTGAAGTATTAAACTACGAGAACACAAAATCACATATTTGCAGGTAGTTGAATAATTAAAAATATGTAGGTGTCCCTACAGTACTCCCCCCTCTAATGAACAACTTAAAATATCAAAAGGTTGTACAACTAAGAAATGAACATAGTTAAAAAATGATTACAACAGTATAAAAGAGTTCAACGCGCGATGCGCTAGTAAATAGTTGTACGCAGCATAGTCGCAACGCGCTGTAAGTGCTCGACGCAGTGTGTGTCGGCGCGGAGGCAGCAGCGGGGAAGGAGCGGTAAGCGGCAGCCGCGGGCGGCGCGCGGTGCAGTGTGCATTGCGCGTCATCGGGCCGGCCGCAGCCGGTCGTTGCATAAATACGGCGCTGCGTGCGGGATCGCGTTCTCCCCGATCCCGATGATCCTATCAGGCTAGCCGTAGCAGCCATGACCCCCCCGCCCCAACCACAGAGTAACACCACACCGACATACTGCCCTCGCCGGCGAGGGCGGCGTCCCCCCGCTTCTCGCGCCTACCAGCGCTATCGGCACATACCGGGCCGATTCTCTCCGATCCTCCCCGTCCAAGCAACGTCCTAAGCCGAGGTCCGTGCCCACCTGGGCGCCCTTAGGCAGTTGCATCTTTTTGCTTAGGCTGAGTACCCTACGTACTCGCCTTCCCTGTCCGGTGAAGTTGTAAAGGCCCAACGGCCAACAACAAACATGTCCGTTCGAAAAAAAAAAAAAAAGCATTCCTTCCAAAACGTATGTGATAATAGCAGTATCGTTCCCGTGGGGTGAACGGTTGAACGAATTCTTTGATAACCGGTCGCTGTGTCATGACCGACTTAATGTGCGCTATCTCCTGAGTCAACGTCGCCATACGAGAGGTGACCTGCTCGTATTCAAGGCGTTGTGGTGAGAGTGAGCGCGAACTTGTCGGGGAGCCCCACGGTGATACCGGCCGGGGTGGCACCATATTAGCGATGTCATCAGTGAGAACATAACCCCTGCCCCCTGCCTGGAGAATCTCCTTCTCCAACCTCTTGTTCTTCTCGCTTATTGTTGCCGAGAGGGCCTTGACGCGGTTGTGCAGATACGTTAATTGACGCATCTGAGCGTCCATGCGACTTAGCACGATGCTGATGGGAGTTTCGGTGTTCATAGTGGAGCGATGAGAAGTAGTAGTAGAAGTAGTAGTAGTTGGTGAGAACTGGCAGTGTGTCAGTCACGGTACCAAACGTTGCCGTATTTCACCGTTTTTTTGGTATCACAATTAGTGAGTGATTTAGCGAAGTCAGATTCTTGGTATTACCCTCACTTCAAATGTATTTGTGGGTAATTGTGTTTTTCTTTTTTTTTTTTCTTTTTTTTTGTGTTTGGTACCCTCAAATCTCTCCTTGATATCGAACTGTTCGTTTACTAACTCTGCCAGATCTTGTTGTGATATTATCATGTTTGTTTGAGATATTAGTGATTGCGATATCATCTTCGTTAAGTACGTAGGCTGGTTTCAACCTGTCCAGAGATATGAATGCTGTTCGGTTTGGTAGTTGAACTTGGTAGAATTTTTCTGACTTCTGAAGAACTTCATACGGTCCTTCGTACGGAGGAGTGAGGGGTTTTCTGACAAGATCTGTTCGCACGAATACGTGTGTGCATGTTTTCAAATCTTTGTTTATGAAAATTTCCTTTTCTGAGTCTTTCCTTTGTGTGGGTATTAGAGAGCTCATTGTGTTTGCAAGATTTTTTTACGAAATCAGCATCTTCGATTTTAGACTTTGTAGGTACAAAAAAATCGGAAGGTATGCGTAACTGTGTTCCATATGTTAATAAACAAGGACTCAGGTTGTTTTCTTTGCGAAGTGTTGTTCGGAGACCAAAAAGTACTGTCGGTAATTCTTCGGACCAGCTGTGTTTTGAGTCTCTGGCCATTAAAGCTGCTTTAAGTGTTCGGTGAAAACGTTCTACTTTTCCGTTTGATTGTGGGTGATATGCAGTTGTTCGTATTCTTTGTATACCAAACTTTTTAAGTAGGCAGTTAAACAAGTTTGATTCAAACTGTCTGCCTTGATCGGTAGTTATACGTATTGGGCATCCGAAACGTACTATCCAGCTTTCGTAAAGAGCTCTTGCTACTGTTTCTGTAGTGATTTCGCATACAGGAACTGCTTCGGGCCATTTTGTGAAACGGTCGACTATTGTGACACAGTATCGGTAACCGTTAGAAATTGGTAATGGACCAATTATATCGATGTGAATATGTTCGAATCGAGTTGAGTCTGGAAAGGTTCCTGCAGGTGGTATTGTATGTCGATGTACTTTTGCTTTTTGACATGCGATGCAATTCTTGGTCCATGTTCCCTACTTCTACTTTGAGACCTTCTTCAGTGATCATGTCAGCGCCTAGATCACGCATCTGTCGCAGGAGCTGGGACGGTTTCTGGTCACCAAGCTCAAGACCACTGACTAGACGTTGAAAGTTCTGGACAGATGATTGCTCATAGACAGATATGAGGCGTTGTTTGACTGTTTCATATTTGTTCGAACTCGGTGGTGATCGGAGAATATCAGTGATATGTCGAAGATCTTGCGACTGCAACTGTTGAAGTAGGTATCTGAATTTTTGGTCATCCGATGTCTTCAGTGGGTCAATCACAGATTCAAATTGTATGAACCATATGCTGGGTAGTTCGCGCCAGAACGGTAAAAGACGCGAGTGTATGGAGACGGCATCAGTATGGCACGCTACCGGAGATGGAGCGGCGACATTGGTCTTCGTCTCTTCACACATGACTTCGATCAGACTTGGTCTGCTGGTTGGCTGAAGGTGCGCTGTTTGTATTCAGCTTCGGGGTCACCAGTTATTGGATGGGTGTGTTGATCCAATATAGATCATATGCGATCGGTGGAGTGGTGAAATAAAAGAGATTTCTTCGTTCGAATTGTACCGTGGTACAGTATCCAAGATTTTGAACTTTTTGAACATTTATTGGTTTTGCCTGCCTGACCAATATATAATATTTGAGTATCACACTTGGTGAAGTATTAAACTACGAGAACACAAAATCACATATTTGCAGGTAGTTGAATAATTAAAAATATGTAGGTGTCCCTACATTAGAAAAAATAGTCATTAAAAATTACTTCAGACTGTTATTGGTCAAACACATAAGGAAAGCTAAAAGTGTATATGATGTAATAGTAGTCCTTTCCTCACTTTGTCAACGATCTTAATTTTAAATACACTAATCAAAAAAAATATATGTAGTAGGTCTTCTAATAAGTTGATTGACAATATCGAGTTCTTAGATTACGCAAAAGCAGAGCAACCTACGCTAAAACTGAACGTGCGGAATTTCTCAAATCTTACAACATTCGTACTGTTTACAAATTGAACTTTGTAATTACAAATTGAAAACTGGATAACGAATAAAAAATGGCAGTGTTGCTGGTATCTACTTGCACATATTGCTGCCTATCAGTTGTATGGTACTCTCAACTGGACCTACCTTTTATTCTGCTTCTTCCTCTTGAAAGGTAGTTTTTTTTTACAATTGTTACTATTTCTGTTCCTCGCCAATTCAGGATAAGAAACAAAAAAGTAAGACAAATAAGTTTACTTTTTAATCGACTTCCCAAAAGGAGGAGGTTCTCAATTCGACTGTATGTTTTTTTTTTTTGTTACGCGATTACTCCGCAAGTTATGGATTGATTTTGATGATTAGGGAATACTTCAGAGGTGGTCCCATAAAAATTTTATGAAAATTAATTCGGTGCTTTTTTAAAAAAAAACAACAAAAACTAAAAAAATCGTTGCAAAATGGTAGTTGTTACGATTGAAGTCGGTTTTTTAACGTGTTCAGCGTTGTCAATTATTCTTTCAATGGATCGGTGTAGCTTCTTCGTCTCACTCTACCTCTCCGTTCTTCCATTATAACAGGTGCCCAATGATATCGATACTTCTGAGCTCAAAGGGCGTATACGCCTAACAATAAGTTCTATTTAGCGTATACGCCCTTTGAGTGAAGTATCGATATATATTTATTTGCTATTTCAATCTCAAAATTTCCAACTTCTTCTTCTATCAAGTAGCACAATCTGACCGTGCTGTCTCAGGGGATAGACAACAGTTACCTGGCGATAAAAATTTACATTAAACTTGATGATTTCAATCGTTTCCTACATGGTTAAGTAAAAAGAATATCTGGGAGGCTTTTTCCTCATAAAAGAAAGGTGTAAGGTCTTTGTGTTTCAACTCCGTTAGCCTGTGCATAGAACAGTTTGAGCAAAAACCATCTGTCTGGGACGGGCGTGACGGCAGACAAGCGACGTAGTTACCTACTCGCCCGGATTAGAGCCTGACATTTAGGAGAGCCAGGATTACTTAGGGATGAGACGCTAAAGCCCGTTCGCTGAAACACGGTCCCTCAACCTATGTAAATACCGAACAGACCCGCGGCCGCGCCGCCGCGTGTCAAAAGTCCTCGTCTCGACATAAAAATGGTGACGTATTGTTACGAATTGTTTAGTTCCGTAAAAAAAGACTTTTTTTAGTTTCTGTTCCGTATGTAGGTAAAATTTGTTGATTGTATTTTGGCGATAAAAAGTCAAACAGACTTAAACTACAAAAGTTCAAGTGGGGTCGAATTTACTCAAGCTATTAAATTTAAATTATTTTTTTTATAAAATATTTGAACTTACGATTGACGGTTTACAAAACGTGATTACTGAATATACGATCGGCTTAACTTATGACTTAATGATATCAAATGTGAAGAATATTGTAGTTTTCTAATACGCGATAATCCACCAGATTTATGTAGTTTTTGGGGTTCAGTACCGATTACTAAACTATGTTTATTTGTCCTACTTTAAAATGTTTGTACATCTTTTTAATTTAAACAGGTAAATAAGGCTGGGACGAGCTATTTTCCGCAACCACGCTTACTGCTATTATTTGATCTGTGACCAGGCAATCATCGCGCCAGTTTTGCTTGATCAATATTGACAGGTAACGAGTTCGAAGTTTTAAATAATAATAATGTTTTATGGTACATATAGGTATGTACCTATTAACAAATAAAAAACGCAATAACCTTAATTAAAATCAGTAAAGTGTGAATAAGGCTAGCGATATACTTTGTGGTGGTTGGGGCCCTCGGTTTTTTACTTACAATTTCACTTTAGAAGCCCCTACAACCAAACAAGGGGTAGACAAAAGACTCAAAACGCTCCTCACTCAGAAATCAAGGCAACACTTTCTAATACCAAAACACAATGTACATAAACAAGTAACATGCAGTAAGCTGTAAACCACAAAAAAGTAAGAACATTTTCCATGGCAGCGCGGCGGCGCTTCCCGTTCACAATGGTGGGCGGGCCGGCGGCGCGTCGTCGGCGGAAGCCCGCGGCTGTGAGGACGCTGTGTACTGTCGCTTGCATATTGAGCGCGGCATGCACTATGCAGTATGCACACTATGCTCCTCCTGTATGAAGCGCTCTGGGGCGATATACTGAGAAACCCGGAGCAACTTCATGATATTTTTTGAAAGGAAATAAAAACGTTCTAAAAAAAGTGTATTTGAACGTGGTCGAAGTTTCTCCTAACTTAAGAAAATAAATAATTACAAAAAAAAGTTTAAAACCAATTTATTTGCGATTTCAACAAAGTCGAAGAATAAAAATGTTTATTATAATGAGATTCAGTATGAGATTAGAGAGACCTATTTTGTCACACTTATAATACACATGTTTTGTTTGAGAATTTCAGTCTCTGGATGAGGATCAAACCCACTGGTCTAAGATAATAACATCTTTTTTTATTTATTTAATAAGTAGATGCTGATTGCTGGCTGAGAACAGGAAAAGTTGGACATTGCTCCACCGACAAGAGCCTTGCTCTTAAATATAAGAAGAAAACGCTTCACACATTTTTAAAATATGTAGTATTATTTATCTACCTATTTCGCAGAGTATTATTTATCTACCTATTTCGCAGAACTTATTTCGAGAAGGGTTAGCGAAGCCAGAACATAACAATTATTATTAAGGAAATAGTAGAACTTGAAAGGCAATCACCTTATAGTCATAAGTCATAATCCAATCGAAAACAAAACTACCTACCACTCTAACCACCTCCGCAGCGCAGTGGCTTGTCCGCTCGCTTCACATCAGGAGGTCGCGGGTTCGATTCACACTTTGTAGGACTCGGTTTGGTTGGTGGTAGGGCATTTTCTGAGCCCACCTGGCTAGATACCACCATCTTATCTAAGTCTTGCCGCCAAACATCAATGTTAATAGCATTGATGTGTTCCAGCATGAAGATAAGATAGCCAGTTTCCCATTGCGTAGGGGAATCTCGGTAAGCCCGCTTCCATGTTCGGCATCATCATCACTTACCATCAGGTGAGATGATGCCAAGGGCTTACCAATTGAGGGTTAAAAAAAAACTTTTAAAAAAGGAAACCCAACGCTATACAAAACTTTAATTTAAAAAAAAAACGCTCCTGAAAAATAAGGCTTTATCTCTTGTAAAACACACTGAAACTTTCAGCCTGTCGGGTCTTATTTGCTGCGTCCTTTTAACGAGCCGGGTTAAAATTTAACCTTCTTTTTGTCGACAATCTCCGGCGCGGAAGACGGACTGGCAGTTTTTCTGCGCTTCCCGGGAGTTTTATTAAAAGGGACCAGCGGAATTTTTTTGTCACATTTGGGTATTATTTGGGTCCAAGAATGTAAACGAATCAAAAAGTTGTTTTTGACACAAAAGCAATACGTAATTCCCTAAAATTTTTCCTTTTAAAAAAAAATATAGGCTCAAAGTAAGATATTATCAGAAAAATGACACAAATTAAGCTGAAAATAGGTACGAGAATTACATTACTTGTGATCTAAATAAAAAGAAAACTTCAAAAGTGACTTAACCCAATATTTATGTATATTATGTTTTCGCAATTATTCCGCATAAGAAATCGTTTCCTACAAATCTATCTTGTAAACGTGTCAAAATTCAAACTACAAGAGGGTAAACGTATAATTCGGTCACGGTTAATTCGGTTTTACACCTCATTTGCCAAAACGACAAAAAGTAAAGTGACGAAATCAGTATTGTGTCAATATTTCTCGAAAGTGGACGTCTCAAATACCGCCTGATCTGTCTATGGCAAAATTTCACACGTTAAGACTTTTTAAAATAAACAGACGTTTTTTTGTAATAGGTCTATTTATGACAAAATTGCTTCAAGATTTTTCTGACTTTTTATGTAATAAGTCTGTCTATGCCAATATATTTTTGCAATACAGTGACCTAATTAGAAAGCATCCTGAAGTTTTTTTCCAAAATATAAAGTAAAATAACACTTTTTTCAAATATTATGGCACTGATCTAAAGAAGAGAGGTCAATGTACAAATCCGTAAAGCATCCGTCAGTTCTAATGAAATACTGCAAATATATACAAAATTAACTTTACAACTTCTTCTTTTCCAAATTGATTTTGTCGATTTCCCACAAATATTGTTTTTTGAGTTAAGTCATTATACGTACTTCTAAGGGTGCGTAATTTTATGATAATTCGCTTTCCATTTAATGATAAAGCACTTGATGTCAAATAACCATGCACCTAATGAGTATTATGCATTGTTTTTAGTTTGGAAAACGAACCACCTTAATAAGTACGGTTTGTCACAATAAGACACTTCTAAAACTGTACAATGGGAAATATTTTTTTTACTATTAATAAAGTAAGTGGAAGTTCTGAAAATCGAATCAGAACATTTTATTCGCTCTCCTTTGACGCTGGCTGGCGGCAGTGGCGCGGCGCGGCGGTGAGGTGAGGCCATAAATAAACGGAATCGCTACTTGGTCCTGCGCCACTTCACTGGGACGCATGGAGCTTTGCACCTTCCACGAAACTTATTCTAAGTTACTCATCCTAATATCAGTAAAATATATTCCTAATAGGTATGGAGAAATAAATTCGTCGAAGCACATGTTACTGATAAGAAATTGGCCGCTGTATATCAAATATCGTACAAAAGTTTCTAAAATGTTATATTTAATAGGCTCTTCTGAAATACGTCAGAAAATTGAGCTAGTTATGGTAATAAATAATGTGTTTCGAGGGGTCATTTTCCACTCTGTTTAAGTAAATACGTATATTTGCCCAAGATTCTGGACTAAGTACATAGAAGAGCACATTTGCGCAATAGGTGCGCCTCTCCAATCGCAATTACCTTTATCAGACTATTTAAATATGAGCAAATGAAGAGGCTTGGCTTAGCGTGGCATCAATCACGCAAGTTAACTGACTACAGATACGTACATACACTGGATGGGTTTGACTGTTAGTAGCATTTATCTCGACCGTTTCCATGCTTTGCAAGCACGTAAAATTGTTGGTGCCAGTTGCTATCACTAGATAGGTAGTAGTCGTATGGTAGAAGCCTTAAAGTGACTTTAAAATTCTGACACTAGGGCTGGCCACTAGCGCTACAACCTTTACCAATCCGGACTTGGCTCCCGACGTGGTGGAGTATGGCAGAACCTATCCGAGGGATGGTGGAAAGAGATCCGTGACCAGCAGTGGAGACAATATATTCTTAACGAGAAAACGAAGGATGATAACCCTTGCTGAAAAGTATCACTAGTTACATAGAATAAGTGTTAAAAATAGAGATGTACGCCTGACTCGCTTCAAAGTGACGCCACTTTATTGGAGCCAACAAATTCTATTTGCCGCCATTTCCTATGACGCGGCTAAAACGATGGTAGTGCTCCTGTCGACGCATACGAGATTTGAGTTGCGATTGTTAAACTCGCTCAGTTCAAATATACAATGCAGTACAAACTCATGCTCTAAACTAAAGGGTGCTATGCTATATCATTGCTAAAATCCATATTTTACATGTACACGAGGCATACACTTAACATATTATAATAAAGGCTACTCTTATCTCTAACAATTTCATTCAATTGTTAGGAAATTTTTGATGTGGTCCATTTTGATCTTGCTACGAACTTAAAAATATTGAAGGTTTTAGTCTTTTTATAATTTTAAATTAATGTTGTTCATTTAGGATATAAATTTTAATTTTGAGAAAAAATATTATCTTAATAAATAATAAACGTGCAAAAAGCATGCAAAGCATGCGAATCGCAAAAATCCACAGTATTTTTTTTTTTTTAGGCCGGGATGGAAAAGAAACATTTGTACTATACTAGGTAGAAAAAAAAGACGATTTAAAAGTATGCGTACAGCATCTACTTAAATAAAAAATATTTTGAAATTTTTGAGTTTTGAAAAACCGGTTTATTTTTATTTACCTTAAATGATTAATTTACATTAACTTTTACACTTTAATTTCTCATTAAATCTCACATATATTTTAAAAATTTTAGTACACTGACATCGCCGTCAAATGGTATTCGGTTAAATTGTTTTAAAGAAAAAAAATTTATTATCCAATCAAATATTTTGGAGTTCAATGTCATTTATCACAGGGAGCAAAACCATTCGACAAAAAATAGTCATATCGGATCCTTGATATTTTGCAAATTACATCATAGTAATACTTACGTGATAGAAAAAAAGAAAACTTTGGAAATATACAGGGTCTTAAAAAATTGGTGTAGGACCCGTTAACTGAGGATTCTACTAATGGTACTGAACAACTTTTATTCTACGACTTTGCTCAAATCGCAAAAAATATTTCGGACTCTCCATACAAATTGATTATCTGTTTTGCCATTTTTGTATGGAGAGTCCAAAAATTTTTTTGCAATTTGAGCAAAGTCGTAGAACAAAAGTGGTTCAGTACGATGAGTAGAATCCCCAGTTAACGGGTCCTACACCAATTTTGTTACACGTATTTTGTATTACGTATTTTGATTAAAATTTTAGACTGAATTGAACCAATGAGCGTGAAAACATTAATGACATATTTCAATACAAAGTATAGGCTTAATAAATGTACTAACTAAAAATATTGGAGTGCTTGTTACTCCTTTCGTATGCAAATACTTCAGGTGTAAACTGCCTTTGAACATGTTAAAACTTCAATTTTCCATTGCACATTCACACTCCATTTCACGCCGTCAGGGAATGATATTTGAAAAATCTTTTCTCATGCTCCTCTACAGTCTACATCTTCCTCCGCATCTAAGAAACGTATGTTCCGATTTTCAAGTATCTGCAAACTTCACGGTGTGCTTTGTGTGTCAGTCAGTAAGACAGCATGCCACAGTTGTTTTATGAATCAATAGCCTGTGCTTCTATTACAGACGACGACTGCGTTGTCTTGAGCGGCATCAGTACATCAGTCTATATCTTGTGGATAGAACAATTAAATGTGCTACACGAATGCTATAAGAAGAAGAAGTACATCTGCCGCTAACTTTGCTTGTCAGGCCTGCAGGCGGTCTGTCGTGCTCGCATTAGTCGGCTTTAGTATCGCCAAATCGCAATATTCAATTCAAATTCTTGAAATAATGCTTAGAGCTATCACCATGGAAAAAATATATATCATACTTGAAACAATACAAAATAAATTGCCTTGAACAGAATCATAAAAATCACAAAAACTTTGATGCAATAAAATCCTGTAAACCCCGTATTTTGTATTAATTGCACATTCTCTCGGAAACAAAATATTTGTTTATGTTGAAACCAACACACAAAAATCGGCCATTTTAATACCTTCAGTTTACCTTGAACGGATTTTTTTGACTTATTTGAAAGCCAAGAAAAGTAATAAAAACACCGAAATCTCGAGAATTTTGCGTTCGGCCTTGACGTAACCGCCGCGATGGTACCTACACTGATCTGAACTTAAAATGAGTGGCGTTACGGTCGATATTATATTATCATGCATCAACCTCCTCAGATTGAGTGTACGTACGTCGCGCCTTAAGTCATCAAAATTTCTTTTTCTTTTGTTATTTTCGTATGTGCTTCTTTGTATTGTATGACTATAAAGAGTATTTGGTTTGTTTTATAGGTAGCTATAGATTAATCAAAGAATCTGGAATTATCGACCTAATTATGAGAATAAGCTGCGAGTTAGAATTTCACAAGAAAATATTGATATTTAGTATAGTTTTATCAGGGTTCGCATGATATACCTATATCAATATTGATATGTATATTTTCCTAGCTTCTAAGAGCTGATTCTTTAGAATAAATGTCCCAAATTCAAAGAATAAAGATGTGATTATAACAATAATATAAATGAGTTTAATTTAATTAACTATCTTCAAATTAGCAAAAATAAAATATACATTTAAGATTCAGTTATTTCGAAAAAACATATCAGAGTAATGTTATTTTGATGAACATCTTCAAATTATCAAATATATACCTACATTTTAAATTCAGCTATTTTTAAAAAAACGTATTAGAGTAAGAAATTGAAATTAGTATGTAATTTTGATAAATATCAAAAATATCAAAAAATATCAAAGAACCCTGAGTTACATCCATCTGCGTGCGTGGCCTTGGTGACTAAAATTGTAAATCTGTGAAAGGGAAATTGGATATCTTATCTCAATTTCAAAACCAAATCAATTACCTGTCTGATCACAAGTGTTACGAAACGGAAGATGTAAAGTAGAAAATGTTGGTGGCTGCCCTAGGCCTAGGGGTGCGAAATTCCCTGCCACCAACTTCAACAACTATACCGTCTTCCAACTACACATTGCAGATAGAGATTGGTTAGGTAGCTTAGGTGTTCTTTAGATATATTATTACAGACTTTTTTTTAGATCGGGTTTTTTAAACAAGCCAAACCCACATAAGCGAGGCAGGCACCGACCGGCGGCGGTGATACGACAGCGTAGAATATGTCGTTCCACCGGACTGCACGGCCATGTCGCAGGCTCGCGCGTGCAATGCGGAATCGCAGCTCAGGTGCCGCCGAACGTTTACCAACACTGTGCAGATAAATCTCCTTCGTGTGAATTTTAAAAGGCTGAAAGTAAAATACAAGAACACTGATTTATAAAAAAAACAACTCGAACGTTGATAAAACTCAGATATGTATTTGAAGAGTCCATACAATTTACCTTTTTTTTAACCCCCGACGCAAAAAGAGGGGTGTTATAAGTTTAACGTGTCTGTGTATCTGTGTATCTGTCTGTGGTATCGTAGCTCTCAAACGGATGAACCGATTTTTGTTTTGTTTTTTTTTGTGTCATAGATAATTTTATCCCGAGTGTTCTTAGCCATGTTTCATGAAAATCTGTTCAGCCATTTGAAGATCATCAGCTCTTTTCTAGTTGATGAGGGGATCTGACTAACTTCCTTATGTCCGATCGATTTGAAATTTGGTACCGTGTTACTTCAACGATATTTAAAGAACATGGTAAGGCAAGCGTGAGCTGGTCAGCCGTTTGAAGATCATCAGTTCTTTAATAGTTGATGAGGGGATCTGACTACCTTCCGTATGTCCTATCGATTCGAAATTTGGTACCGTGTTACTTCAATGATATTGAAAGTATATGGTAAGGTAACCATGACCTGATCAGCTGTTTGAAGATCATCAGCTCTTTAATAGTTGATGAGGGGATCTGACTACCTTCCATATGTCCTATCGATTCGAAATTTGGTACCATGTTACTTCAATGATATTGAAAGTTATGGTAAGGTAACCATGACCTGATCAGCCGTTTGAAGATCATCAGCTCTTTAATAGTTGGTGAGGGGATCTGACTACCTTCCATATGTCCTATCGTTACGAACTCAACTAACTAATCATTATAAATACCTTCCTAATATTTATACCTACTTTAAAAAGGACAAAATAAAAGTAAAATTAAAATTTTAAAAACCCCTCGACACAAAAAATAAACTCTAAAAACTAACAAATAATATTTTAAACCTATTATAATTATTATCGTCACATATATTATGTAAGTTCAAATATTTTTATTTTACAAGCGTCGTCGCGTCAGGGGACCGCTAAGTGAGAAAAACAGGTGTAGTCGCAGATTGCAACAAAATAATTTACTCCGAAAAAATCGCAAAATCGACACAACCGTCAACGACGTCTGCCCTCACGTGTATGCCCGTTCGGGTCGCCGCACTTGGTGACGCCTCCCCCGCGCCGCATACCGCACACCGAGCTCGCCGCGCGCGGCAATACGTAGTGCGTAGACTATGCATGAAATTAAAGATCGCTCGTACCTAAATGTAATTCTTAATAATTAATTAGCTGTTGTTGAAAAAATACTTTATAAACTTTAGCGGTCCCCCGACGCGACGACGCTTGGAAAATAAAAATATTTGAACTTACATAATATATGTGACGATAATAATTATAATAGGTTTAAAATATTATTTGTTAGTTTTTAGAGTTTATTTTTTGTGTCGGGGGGTTTTTAAAATTTTAATTTTACTTTTATTTTGTAAAGATATTTTGAGAAAATTTATATGCTCAATCATAATGTTTATTTAGAAAAGGCAAAAGAGGAAAACAATCTTAACAATCACAAAGATCTTATTGGCTTTTATTTGCTATTTACTTTTACAAAACGACCCCTTGAGGGTCTTTTGACATGGACTCGGCTGGAACGATTGCTCTGCCACATACAAATTTTCATAATACAAAAGAACATTATGTACTACTTTATTCTGCGCAGATGACATTTTACCAATACCGTGTGCAAAACTCATTAATATCACACATTATCGGAGTAGCGCGCTGTCGAAATTGCGTTCAGTCCGAGTGGCGTAGTGACGAAATAGTGTTGCATCGGAGTATATTACATCGGAGTCACGTTAGAGTAGAGCAGTGTCACATCGTAGTAACTCAGCGTTGGACTTTTGGAGTAATACGTATACTTAACATGTCGAAGTAGGGTCACATCAGAGGAAAGTACCTAGTGTCGAATTAATATTCATCATGTCGGAGTAAAGTCACGTCAGAGTAGAGCAGTTTCACATCGTATCATATAACCGTTGACGTAGTACCACATCAGAGTAGAGTAATGATAGTGTCATGCCGAAGTAGTGTCGGAGTAATATTATCATGTCTGAGCAAAGTCACCCTAAAATAGGGCTAAGCGTTGGAGTAGTACCACATAAAAGTAGGTCGGACTATATAGTGTGACGCCGAAGTAGTGTAGGAGTAAAAGTTATCATGGCGGAGTAAAATCACGTCAATGTAGAGCAATGACACATCGTAACAGCTCAGTGTCGGTCTAGTGTCATGTCGTCGGAGTAATACTTACATTTTATCTCGACATTATAAATATTGTTGACTATCTGCATCGCTTATTCCATACAAATATATATGTGTTTATAGATGGTAGGTAGGTAGTTAAAAATAGTCCAATACATTCAACCACATTTTGCATGCAAAGAGTACAAATATATTAAAAATTTCAGGAAAATTAATAAAATCAAATTAGTCAAATCATACAAAAATCAAATCATAAATTATAAAATCAAATAATACCTTCATAAGTCAAATTTTTGGCCATTTTCCGCGATTGACAATAAGATTTTTCTCATCCATTGTATCAGAAAGACACCAGATAAATAATTAGATGATTACTTAACACAGATCGTACTACTTAGGACTAATTCACCGTACTCATTGTATCAATTAATATAGCCAACGTTTCAGTAAGAGTAAGCGTTTAACATTAAGGTAGATTAGTACCTATAACAATAGCCGTAATTACATTTCCATGATTCATCCCACATTATGTTTCTGTGCCTTATCACGTTGTCAGGCTGAGCCGACAGATAACGACGTTAGAAGCTCGACGCGGCATTTGCCTAAGCGGCCTCGAACCAATTACACGATGACGGACCGTTTTCATTGTCAGAGCGGAACCGAAGATCCAGCGTCTTGTCAAGGGATGTGATGGGACCTTGTAAATATCGATAATTTCTTGGAACGTATTGGAGATTATAATCACGAATACTTTTTAGCGGACATGATATTATGATGTGATTGTTGGGTGTGCTATTTCCAAATAACCAAAAATTCTATGAGATAATAAGGAAACTAATATTCAATAAGATTAATTCATTTACCGTTAATTCGTCGACTACCAGTGGGTCATTTCGGTACAAGTCGGGCTCGCACTATTCTTAGGCCTTCCCAAAGGCCTTACAACATAGGCGTTCCCAAAGGCACTTCCGTTCAGCACGGTTCTGAGCCACATCGATAGATATATATTATAGATATAGATATATGATAGATTATAACAGCTTTCTGAAGTCTGTCTAGTAATTATTTACCTGCATTGATTAATTTTGTGTTTGTGGCTGGCTTGTAATCTTAGTTTAAAAGTACTTTCACCTGCAGCACTGAAAATACTATTACATTTTCTTCAAACAACACTTTGTTATTTATTTATTGATAAAGTGTGGCATCAAATAACAGTGTTTATTGTCTACTTTGATTATTTTAATAAAAGGTTTCTCAATAATACTCACCCGTAATTTAAAGCTTTTTACAGCTAGCAACATTTACGATTTATCGATACCGCGGCCCGTCACTGGCTGCTTATTGCTTGCCCGGGGCCGTGACAGCTTGATAAATATACGAGGGATGGCTTTGAGCCGGTCCCGGTCACTGTTACCCGGACCAGCTACGCGGCCCACCTCTACCTTCGCCGCTGTGATCCGGGATGAAGTTGTCACTGTCATTGGACGTCACAATATGATATTACTTGTTACAATAACTCTATGAATGGGTGTTTTGAATTCGGGAATTTTAATAAGTTCCTATCATTCTACACGTGACGCACTAGGAAGCTGTGATCCGTGATTATCACCTTTAAGGGATCAGCAGTTCGTGCTTCCTCATAATCTCCCGCTCGTTACCTGAGAAGAGTGTAGTAAAATAAAGGATTCTTCTACAATAAATACCTGAAAAAATTGTAACAGTGGCTTCTAGTCCTTAAACTGAGCAACTTTTCCCGAGAAACCTTTACTCAATTCGCAAAAAAGATTTGGACATCCCATACAAATTTGGCAGATCAGTTGATCAATTAGTATGAGGACTACAATTTTGTTTTGCGAATTGAGTATTGTCCTCGGGAAGAGTTTTTCAGTTTCATGAGTAGAAGCCACTGTAAAAAATCAGGTATTTTCACAGATACAGGTATTTTAGAAGGACCCCACATAGATTCCGTTTAATTACAATTGTTAATTATACATAGTAGTGGTAACACGAGTGCTTGAAAGGCCTGCTGGCTCCAATAGTGGAGAGAAGTAGTGAGGATACGAACCCTGAAGGAGGGATGTTCTAAAATCTGCAGCTAAAACGACTTCCCCGATTTTGTGACCAAAGTATCGTTACGTTCATCTTTACCTCCAGACACAGAACACATTTCAATGCAATACAATCAGTCGGGTTCATAAATTTATTGGGTTGTTAAGCATCCAAAAAATCAAGTAAGTTTTTTTTTATCAGGACCGACTTTCTAGTTATGTACATTAATAAAGATATAAACAGTGTAGCTAGCTTAGCTAGGTACATAAATATTAATCGGGCACACTAGGCGAGCGTTACGGCAGTGTTGCCAGTATATAACGCGTGACGCTAACGCCGAACATATCGGGTAATTTATGTGCACAAGGTAATGGGGCGAGAAATTAACTTTCAGAGCGCTAGGCCCGCGCCGTGTGAATGGACCTTTATGGTTCGTTTGCATGCACGTCGCTGCTTGATTGGTCTCGCACAGCAGCGAGGGAAGGA
Source organism: Coleophora deauratella (assembly GCA_958295455.1). Taxonomy (NCBI): domain Eukaryota; kingdom Metazoa; phylum Arthropoda; class Insecta; order Lepidoptera; family Coleophoridae; genus Coleophora; species Coleophora deauratella. The sequence goes on along the minus strand of OY282409.1, from coordinate 231,760 downwards.
AATACATGGGCGATAAGAAGACGCCAACAGACAGTTTTGTTATCTGTGGCTTTAGAAAGAAACGAATAATCACACGTGACATATATTTACTAATTTATAAGGTCTGGGGATAAAACATGGGATAAAAACTAGAAAGGAACATAACGATGACTAACTGCTCAAGGTACAGAGTTTTTGTTTATCTGGTGTTGATATCCAGATTTGTTTGAACTCATTTGCAGTAGAAATAATTCTTATTTATTAGCCTTATTTCTTTTTACTGTAATTTTTATTCTTAAAATGTTGGTATTCCGATAGCGCGTTTAAAAAGAAAAAAACTATTATATTTTCATATTGCACCAATCTTTTCAATTTGCGTGTCATTCACGTAGATACCTAGTTTAGTTGTAGTTTTTGTATCCCTACTTTTTCGATTCTTTTGTGTATTTTCGCAGTAACAATGAATAAATGTTTTATGTAAAATCTATCTCAACTCAAGCAAGTACCTGAGTAAGTGTGAACGCTCCCTCGCATCCCGACGTGATGTATGTATCGCCGATATTGGGCTGTTCGGCGAGTCATACGCATTACTAACGACACGCGGAATGGGCTCGCTCCGGCCAAAACGAACCTTTACGCGCACAACTAATAGTGTTAACTCACCTCCATAAAATGTTTACAAATTAGAGAATACGTTTAGCTACGATTTACTTAACAGAAGCGGTCGTAGCTTAGTGCGGCTTGTGTGGTGGCATCGGTGACGCAGGTAAACTGACATTACAGAGACGGTCACTGGACGGGTTTGACAGTTACTGGCATTTATCTCGACCGTTTACGTGTTTCCCAAGGCACGTTTAACCGGTGTTGCCGGTTGTTATCGCTAGATGGCAGTCGTAAAGCTATGTCAGAGGCATTAAAGACGGCTTGAATACTAAGTGTATAGCGTGAGGCCTTCCCGAGCTATGAGAAGAGATAGGTGCCCCAGCAGTGGGGATAATATGGCAAATTCTACTGAACTGAATATTCGAATCTAGACTTTAACAATACGCGAGACTCGTCATTTGAATGGTTGTTTTTGAACTGTCCAACACAAAATTTTGTTCTGTCTTTGATCATATTTCATTGTCAGATTCAGATTCGTTAATTTAGTGATTTTAGAGGTAGTAAATATGAAACTTTAAATAGCTATACATTAAAACGTCAAACGGGTTAATGAATGAATGAAAACACATTATTGCACAACAAAACAGGGAAATAAAAACATAAACATTAAAAAAAAAGTTATACAGATAGGCGGTCTTATCGCTAAAGAGCGATCTCTTCCAGACAACCTTTAGATGAAGGAAATCGCGTAAGAACATTATATAGATTTAAATTTTAGATTTACTGAACAAATTGGATACCTCCTAATTTTCGATACTGTCAAATAGCACAATATAGATATTTAGATGTACATAATAATTAAGTTTAGTTACCAAAGATAACAGATGCATGTATTTCATTGTTACTGCCTGTAGCCAAAACAGTTTAATGGTGCCAGGTGTCATATTCGTATTTATGATCCCTAGACTGACATTATATTAAATGCAGTTGGGTTTTTAAATTAAGTTTCACTGATTGGTCGGATCAATAACTCGCTGTATTTATTTTCTTCAAAGCTATTTGTGAAATATAAAAAGAACTATAGAAGATACCCCCGAATATGCACCGCTCTACTTTCCTGTGAAAAATGGTCGCACATATTGTGATGTTGACAGCGAACAGCAATTTGAGCCTTACTAAGGTATTTCACAAAAGGCATAAAAGTAGTAGGGCAAAGATAAAAACTAAACTAAAAAATGGTAAAAATCCGTACCTTCTACTTTGTATAGTATATAAAAAGGTACGAGTTTAATACTTCTGGCCATAAAGTCCGAATAGCCCAACAATTGTATTACTAATATCTACCTAGTCCATTAGGACTAATATTTTTTCTTATACTTTGTTGTATTTAAGTTTTATGATTTCTGTAGCTGTTCATAAATAATTTACAATATTTATCGAAATGTATCATTTACCAAACTCCTATTATCAATATCATCTATGGAACATTGTCTGGCTCTAATGATAGCACAGAGCACAGATATCACAGGGATTATTTCCAATACAATGTATTGCAACTGAGGTCGCTCGTAGACAGGATCATGACATGACTGAGAGCTGAAGGTCCAAAGATTATCCAGATTTTTATTGCAACAAGAATACCAATTTTTAATTTTACGCGCCGTCACGCGCACGCACCTTGTTGTCGTCGTTTTGTTTATTTATTGTAAGGTAAGTGAACCAAATAAGGCCTACCTTATTTTTATCTTGACGTAATTAGTAGGTTTTTAAGAAAAACTCGCTCATCTTTCGAAATATTAATCTTTATTGATTAAACTTTAAAATAAATATAGTTGAAACGTTAAAAAAACAAAAATCAGATTTCTGTGAATCAAAATATAAAAAACGTCCTTTGGGCCTTATTGGGAGACCAATGTCGCAATAAGGCATTTCATACTAACAGAAAGAAAAAACAATCATTAAACTTCAGTTACTAAAACATATCAACGTAATATTATTTAAATTTAGTAAGATCCTTTAGTAATCATATTTGGGCGTTATAATCAGTCTTGATAATCGTCTCAACGTATTATCCTTCCTTTCTTCATTTTCTTCAAGCAATCTCCTGAACAGTATTTTTTTTTATCAGCAGGGGTTAAGCCAACACACAGCTGATGATACCTACCAGATATTACAAGCAAGGCATTGCCGCATGTCATCCATTCGATATTATTTTCACTTATATTATTTTGATAGGCCTTATTTGGACCTGTCGTATGTGTAAGAAAAAAGAATATTCCAGAAAATACATTGAAAAAATGGCGTATAAATGCTTATGTAGGGGTTACTAAACTTTTAAACTAAATAACACACAAAGAAAATCTTGGCATGCGTGCAAAAATATCAAAATACTTATAGCATTACCTGTAGAAATTTTATAAAACGGGCGTATTCTCCGCGTCCCGACTGTTTTCGACTACATATTCCGACATACTCATCGTAAGCAGAGCTCGCTATTCTTGTATGTGTCAGATACGTCCTTACGCACACCACTGTAAACTTTCGCGGTTATTTGAAATGTCTAAGCAGGAAATTTGAAACCTAGGCCTTATTGGGGCATAGGCTTTATTTGGGTCTCTTACCTTAAGTAATATTGTATATTACGTGTGCCATTAATTACCCAGAAAATATTATGATGTGCAGCCAACATATACCTATAGGTAGAATATACCTACTTATAATTGTGCACCATTTCGTGACTACGTTAGTTTCCAGTAAGTCGTTGCCTTCAAACAGTTGCCTTTCACAGAGTACGTCCGAGTGGTCATCCGCGAAGTTGTGATTTGTTGTCGGCGTCACAGCGATCGGTATTGAACCGGTGCCGCATGCCGGTGGTGGAGGCGACGTGATTGATAGCGCGGCGCGCGCACTATGTGTCATGTCAACGTCACTGACACAGAATATAATACATATGTGTCAATATCGGGGGAAGGAGCTTTTTGTAAAAGGTGACTAAAAGATTGACGGGCCACCCGATGGCCCATATATCAGCTAGTTTGGAAAATTATCAAATGTTTTAAATGCATTCATACCATTAACATTACATACTCTCGACTTTAAAATAGATAATACAGTGTGAGTCTTTATATAGTGCACCATAAGAAAGGGGGTGAAATAATAGTCAATGTAATCGCCCAGAAAAAAATTAAAAAAAAATTGTGGACGTTTATTTTTTTAAATAACATCTGCTGTCCCCAAGTAAAAAAAAAGTTTCTTTTAAAAAAAAGCGGCTTAGTGCGAGTCGGACTCGCCCATAAAGCGTTCCGTAGCAGCAAGTAACATAATATAAAAGTTGTTGTGGTTCGTTGTAACTTGAATGAAAGGTAAATTGCGGTTTACGATTTATGACGTATTAAAAAAAAACTACTTACTAGATCTCGTTCAAACCAATTTTCGGTGGAAGTTTGCATGGTAATGTACATCATATATTTTTTTAGTTTTATCATTCTCTTATTTTAGAAGTTACGGGGGGGGGGGGGAGGACACACATTTTACCACTTTGGAAGTGTCTCTCGCGCAAACTATATAGTTTAGAAAAAAAATATATTAGAAACCACAATATAATTTTTGAAGACATATCCATAGATACCCCACACGTATGAGTTTGATGAAAAAAAAGTTTTTGAGTTTCAGTTCTAAGATGGGGAACCCCCAAAATTTATTGTTTTTTTTTTCTATTTTTGTGTGAAAATCTTATTTATTTATTTACAATTTATCGTACACAGAAAAGACAAAGACATACATTAAGAAGGAAAGAACATACAAAAGGTGCAGCTTATTTCTATAAGAAATTTCTTCCAGCAGACCTTGGACAGTGAAAGTTGAAGAAAAAAGGCAGAAAAGACGTGTACAAAACAAAGATACAACAATTATAAAATGGTGACAAAGAATACAAACTTATACCTAATTCTTAAGATAATACATAAACATACATTAAATAACAAATATATATATATATATATATTATAATACCTACATAACACTATATTATATAAAAACACTAAAAAACAATATAATATCTATATACATAAATAGTTTACATGGCTTACTTAAGGGGAGAGAGAAAGGAAATGATCTTTCAATTTGTTTTTAAATGAGTGCAGACTCTGGCTATCGCGAATGTCATGCGGAAGCGAGTTCCAAAGCCTGACGGCATGCACGAAAAAGGAATAAGAGTAGAAGTCAGTGGAATGTGGAGGATAGGAAAGAAGAGATTTAAGGTGAGCACGAGATTGATGGTCAGGAGGACGCTGCCAATGGAAACGCTCTTTCAGATAAGATGGGGAGGAAGGATTGTGAAGTATTTTGAAAAGGAGACAGAGGATATGAGTGTTCAATCAATCAATCAAATACTCTTTATTGACTACAATACAAATACACATAACACATAGAAACCAAAAAAGAAAAAGAAACAAGTAGTACAATCTGGGCGGTCTTATCGCTAAAAGCGATTTCTACCAGACAACCCGGGGTTCGGAAAAAAAAACAAGGAATCGAGGTAGAACGCGAGTAACAGAAATTACGTAATTATCAATTTATATACAAACAAAATAGATCTAATTTAAACTATACTAATTTCAAAACAATAATAACCTATAAAATACAATGATAATAGTGATGATGATAGTGTTCCTGCGAAGGCGAATCGGAAGCCACTTAAGCGGTTCACAGAATACATCTACTTACCAAGTTTCAACAGTATAGTTCTTATAGTTTCGGAATAAAGTGGCTGTGACATACGGACGGACAGACAGACAGACAGACATGACGAATCCATAAGGGTTCCATTTTTTGCTATTTGGCTACGGAACCCTAAAAACGTTGTAACTTTTAAATTAAGCAAGCTAGAATGTTAAAAGTTAGGACTGGCAGTAGATGGCCGTGCCACAGAAAAAAAAAGCGGCCAAGTGCGAGTCGGACTCGCCCATGAAGGGTTCCGTAGCAGCAAGTAACATAATATAAAAGTTTTTGTAGTTCGTTGTAACTTGAATGAAAGGTAAATTGCGGTTTATGATTTATGACGTATTAAAAAAAAACTACTTACTAGATCTCGTTCAAACCAATTTTCGGTGGAAGTTTGCACGGTAATGTACATCATATATTTTTTTTAGTTTTATCATTCTCTTATTTTAGAAGTTACGGGGGGGGGGGGGGGGACACACATTTTACAACTTTGGAAGTGTCTCTCGCGCAAACTTTTCAGTTTAGAAGAAAATGATATTAGAAACCTCAATATCATTTTTGAAGACCTATCCATAGATACCCCACATGTACGGGTTTGATGAAAAAAATTTTTTTGAGTTTCAGTTCTAAGTATGGGGAGCCCCCAAAATTTATTGTTTTTTTTCTGTTTTTGTGTGAAAATCTTAATGCGGTTCACAAAATACATCTACTTACCAAGTTTCAACAGTACAGTTCTTATAGTTTCGGAAAAAAAGTGGCTGTCACATACGGACAGACAGACAGACAGACAGACAGACATGACGAATCCATAAGGGTTCCGTTTTTTGCCATTTGGCTACGGAACCCTAAAAACACACAAAAGTAAGACTAAGAAAACCCAAAACTAGCATTTAGAGCAACAGTGTACAAAATAGCGTATCTGGAATACTACCTGTTTAATCGCACATAATAAACGTTGTGTGTAGTTTAGAAACTTGGGGTTTTTATTATTTGAAAGCTAAACTAGTGTTAAAGTAATAAAAAAAACAGGGTTAATAGGTGTTATTTCATTTTTTGCAATTAAAAACAAAAAAAAAACTGTAAACTAATGCTAATATTTGATTGATGGTGTATATTTTTTGTGTAATTTTTTTTTCAGTGGTACGGCCATCTACTACCAATCCTCACTTTTTTTGTTTTAACCTTCTAATCTACACTGTATATATGAAGAATAATAATAGTGATACGAGCTTGAAGATCGGGTTCGGAGGACAACGCTAACTCGGTTTAAAGAGGGTTTTCTGACTACTGATGCTCACACTTCTTCGACGTTACGCTGCACTTATCTGTACAACGTTTCTGTCACCGTCACTTAACACTTATCACTTTTCCACTTCACTGTAATTTCATAGTTTTTTTCCTTTTCCTTTCCCAGCGCAATCTCTCCTGGCGTCATGCCGATGTTCTGCATTATACCTAGTCTTGCCATAAATTTTGTTATAATGAAAATTTTGTTGTTTTCGCTTCGATGAAACACTTATAACGACAGAATTTTATTTTAAAAATTAATATGAAAAATAAAGCTTATTCAAAACAAGACAGGTTCCAAATTAACTGTCCACTGTAACAATATTTATGGTCAGACTAAGTACCTACAAGCAATTTAATAATTTTCTATCTTGCTGTTTATATCGTTTCCGTTTCAATTTTATTTATTAAAGTTAAGTTTTTCAGTTCGTCTGCTATCTCTAATTTGTAGTTAGTTGAAGTTCCACTACTTCCGCCAAAACCAGAAACATCTTTGAAAACTATTATACTTGTTGGACCGACGACGAGGATGTTGAAACTTGAACCTTCCGCTTTACGTAGCCGAGCTGCCGACGACGGAGCGACCGACTGCGCTTTGCTCTTGTCGGATGCCCCACATTCAAATTTTGAATTAGTGACGTATTCGAACAACCGAACTAATTCCTTAGTCTTGGAGTATGGGAAGCATTATCTCGTAAATACTCGGATTCTGATCGGTTTATATTTATATCAGTAAGTATATTACAAAGGTGGATATGTGAATATACAGGGTGTAATAGAAAGGTGTGACAATACTTCAAGGTTGGCTTTTACCCATCAAACTGAACAACTTTTGTTCTACAACTTTGTTGAAATCGCAAAAAAATTTTTGGACTTTTCATACAAACTTGGTTCGCCAGCTGATCGATTTGTATGAAAAGTCCAAAAAAAATTTTGCGATTTGAACAAAGTTGTAGAACAAAAGTTGTTCAGTTTGATGGGTAAAAGCTAACCTTGAAGTATTGTCACACCTTTCTGTTACACCCTGTATATTAGGTATAACATTTACAGATGGGGATATCCAATCCAAAAAGTATTGCAGAGGACCGAAAATGCGACGAAGCCTAGCTCAGCAAGCTCGCTGCCAAGAAGGAAAAGGGTTACATGGGCGGCATCAGTACATTTGCAGCTAACTTTCAATTTAATTGCTAAATCATGGATAAGATACAAACATTATTCTTCAATTAATCTTTTCATCCTACACAGATTTACACAAGTTTCCATCGTGAAAGCTCGGGGTGGACACCGTTTAAAACAAGTACATAAGAAAAAATAATAATAATAAAGATACTTATATTATTAGAAAATTAAAAACAAAAGGACAAATTGAAAAGATTTACTTAATAAGTAGGAGCCCACGTATCACATTACCCAGGGAAATAGACATGTACAGACAGGCAGACTAATATACTTTTAATAAATAAATACCGATGACAAACGTAGTGGAGCAGAACGTGACACGACACTGTCACTGGCACAGAGGGTTGTCGATAATACTGTACAATGTCGCACCACACTTTTTCGATTTTATTTATTGTACCGGAACAATTTATAGGACTCTTTTTACTACACAGTGAAAAAAGATATGCAGGGGTATGGAATAAATATGTAGTGATATATTTAAATAAGTACTACCTATGTTACATTTACACAGACGTAACGATATAGGCTTAGGATCAATTTACATAAGAATAATTAACATCAATTATGTTCTCCAAAATAACAATATCACTAATTATTATTTTATTGCAATTTCATTCTTTTGTTTGGTATAACGTGTAGAAGCGCTCAGTATGGATCCTATAACCAGTTTATTAATATAATATTAATATTTTCTATTCCAGTTGCCGGATTTTGACAAAATTAGACGACCAACGTTTAGTTTTCAGGAGTAGAACAGGTTAAATTACTGGAGTGTATGTTACCCATTATTATTATTATTATTATTCATTTATTTTCAGGCAACTTAGTAACTAAGTACAGGCCCATAGATACATAAAAACTTATACAATTAAAATGACATAAATACTATAAATAAATACAATTATAAGTTATTCTACTTTAAATCTAAGTTGGCACTTTTCTTTGTGCTGTTGCGCTGCCGCTGCTCGCAGTGTTGGAGTCCCGAAGACGACCTCGAAACCGCCGAAACACCACGCCTTTCGGCCAGAAGTCTTCTTTCATGAAGGTGTCCAAGCTCTGAGTCGGGACACACACCACGAACGCCTTGAAATGACTGTCGTAACGCGAATCCAAAAGCTGAACCCTTACGATCATCTTGGTCTTGGTCCTGACGTACTCCTGCACGTCCTGCACCTGGGTGGTGAAGTGAAGCCGGGAAAGGTAGAGACTCGTCACCGGCGTCGCAGGTCGCAACGAGAAGTTAGGACCAGTCGGTGCGGTGCCGCTTTGATTGCGACACGGTCTTGGCTTTCGCCTTCGCTGGACCACCGTGAACCCATCCTCGGGTTTAGTTGCGGTGGAAGGTCGGGTGGTCATTAAAGTCTCTAATGGGTACTTTGCTCTAATGGGTCTCTAATTTGTTACTTACTGAATTGATGAGTTGACTTACTGAATGAGACTTTTATAGGAAGCTATGACAGAGGTCAGCAATAAATATTTTCACGAAGACAATTAATTGGAATTTAACCATTTAATGATGTGCCAAATAACAAAATATGGACTAAGTTGTCTGAAAAAAATTATTAATTTTATTTATTTATTAAGAAAACGAAAAAAAATACAATATAAATAAAATAAGAAAAATTATCCCTAATTATTCTCAAATTAATGTTGTACCAGATAAAACTTAACTAGTTGAGGCGACTTCCAGCTACAAAGGCCATAGAAGCGCCGTCGTCTGTTGAATTATGAAATACAGCTGGAACTTCCAGAAGTTGATCTTACTACGTTTATATTTAGGACAAAGACGTGGACAAGACATTATGATGAGTAGTTTAGAAACTTTTGCACTGATTTGAAAAACATCCGGAAATACGATAATTTAGGTGAGTCAACATCGTTTTCCTGACCCTGGCAAGTACGTTTGTTTGTTTGATGTCTTTGTGCTTTAGCAAGGACTAATATCGACGGTGAAATTCATATTGTATTAAGCTTCATCTTTGGAAATGTTCAGGAGATCGTGCCAAAAATTGCTTTCTTGGAAAAATAATCATTAAAAATAAACTTCTTAGTATTATTTAGATTCTTGATATTTTTAATAATATTTAAGAAGTAAATATTTAATGAGTATACCTATTAGTAAGAAAATATTTTTTAAATGATCTGCTCATTATTCCTAAAAGTTTAGGCCTTTCACCCGCCGATATAATTACATCCATAACGAAACGCGAAAGTTAGGTTTTTTACTTGTTGTTTATTGCAGGTAAAAGCAAGATACACTTTAGTATAAGATAAAATAAAATTTGGTGTGTCGCTGTAAAACTGGGAACAAACATTTTAATCCGATTTCGGGAGACGCTGCGGTGCCGATGTTTTTTTAATATTTTTGACTCTCGATGCAAAAAATCCAAATTATTTTTTCAAATATTAGTTATTAGTGTTTTTCAACCTTTTTTAATACCCGACCCCTTTACAAGTTAAAAAATTCTTGCGACCCCCCTAGGGCCACAAAAATACAAAATGTTTGTGGTTTGAAAGACTACTTTTATAATTTTCTTCAATTAGAAAAATGATTTACGTCTCCAAAATAGAACCACGTTTTGACAAATTGTTAAAAAATAAACAGGACCAGCCTTCTCAATGAAATCGTATTTTTTCATTGCAGTGTAGGACCTATAACCACTTACTTTTTCTTTGCCCGCGACCCCTTTAGGAAGGCTTCGCGATCCCCAGGTCATGACTCACAGGTTGAAAAACACTGAGTTATTAAATTAAATGAAATCAAAATTAAACTCTCTGTACAACAAAGTTTAACTGTGATGCCCCAATGTGGAGAGTGTCTTCGGGGCGGTGGCGCGGGCTGCGGGCTCCCTGTAGTTTGCCGGCACTGATGGCCCCGCAGCCCGACTAATGGACGAGCGGGACTTGGTAACTAAGTTACACTGCACGTGCACGGGGCACGGGCCAGGGGTTCGCGAGTGCACCTTATTGCGTTATAGAATGCATTTCTTCGCAGTAACATACGAATATACAGGGTGTTTCAAAATTTCCGTAAGACACATTAACTGGGGCATGCGCTCATCATAATTTAGAACTTATTTCTATGACTTTTCTGGATGCACAATTTTAATTTTAGACACCCCATAGAAAATTTAAGAAATAGCTGATCAGTTGTTCAGCAAAGAGCTGTAAATACCCCCGTTGACGGGCCCTACGCCTATTTTGTTATAACCTGTATGTAATATTAGGCCATGTTACATTTCGTATAAATTGAGCACAAGTTTTTTCAACTAACCATTTTCCCTTTCATTCACCCTACACACAGTTACCTTTTGCTTAGTCACCTAACCAAATCATTATATTACCTGAAAGTTACACTGTTAAAACAGAATCCTTATTAATATTTCATACCCATCGGTTATCAATACAAGTTTTGAGCTAAACAACCTCTATTTCTGTGTAAGTATTTATTACAATAATTTAATCTTTTTTAATTACGCCCGGACATGTTTCTTGTTTATTTACCTGATAACTTATGGCAGAACACAGCGGTCCAGCAATAATTAAAATTAACAAACCACCGAATAAATTATGGCAGCCATAAATCAATGTTTCCGTCAGCGGCGACGCGAAATTACGCGTTGATATATCACGTCCGTCCAGTACTCAGGCGTACCGGCACGGCACAGACTTCAGTTAAATCCGCAATTCACAGAACAAATGTTCACTGATCAAAAATCCGTATTTTGGCGTCCCGTCACAGACTTTAGTTAATCTGTTATGTTCAAAGAACAAATATTCACTGACCAAAGTAAAAAAGACACAAATGCGCGGGGTTAACAGTTGTGCACTTCTCATTTCCCTCACTGGGTGTTTGAGCTGTACGTGACGTTTTTTTACGTTAATCTTACAATCTTATAATATACTACTCAAAACTGACCAGAATAAGGAACAACATGTGACTGTAAAGGTCTCCAAATTGTCTCAATGGTCCCTTTCAATATTTGAACCGCTTTTTTCATAAGGTCTTTGGTTCCCCTAAAGATATCGCTCGGTCGTGCCATTAAGTTAGTTGTTACTTCCCCTTTGTCGAGGCCCGTATATCTGAGCAATTTATATTAGAAACTTATATAAACTTTTTCAATTCTGCCCGGTATTACTCGGTATTACTGTTGAGTAGGGTTGCTAATGCAAAGATTCAATAAACGACTGATATATACCTATAGAGTTTGGGTACTTTGTAAAGTCCCGAATTTTTGTAATTTTTCAATGTGGAAATATTGTGTATATTTCATTGAGAAAAAGGGGCGCTGTTCTATTGAAACCTTCGTCATAAAACCGTTCTTTGATGAATGGATGAATACATTTGTCAAATTAATTAAATCGAATTTATTTTTATTGAGTAAATACTTACTGTAGAAGGTAAACATAATACGGTACAAGGAAGTGGAGAACGACGAGACATAACAGAGTTTATTTTCTGTATTTATTATTGGGTAAATAAAATATTTACGTTAAATTGCTTCTTAATTCTCTTGAGTTACACGTGTCTGGAGTTTAATAATGGAAAATTACAAGAACAATTGCCGAGGATATACTATGAGCACCTATTTCTTCTCTTTGCCGATACGTTACGTCGTCAACACGTAATGTCTCCACTGTTGGGTCTAGCAGCAAATAATAATGTTATCAAAAAGTTAACAAGAAGAAGAGTGAATGAGAGAACGGCATTTTTAATGACACTTGATATGAAAACGTAAGAACGGTAATTGGCCAACTTATACTGATGATTATGGACAAGTTATCGTCAATAAACAATTTATTAATATTATTATTGTACGGCGTGAAGAGTTGATCAGAGATGTAATGGAAGGAAATATTTCGAGAAACACGGCAGGGGAAGGACGAGGATAAATGAAATGGATACAAATTAAGAAAATTAAGTACGAAAATCAGTTTAATTTCAATTCCATTTATTTGTTTTTAAAACATTGACACTAAAGAAAATAATATTCACATGAACATTAAAATAAAATTAAACAAAAACTAAGCTTGCACGGAAACCAAAATAAAATATGAAAGAGCCAACGTTCCATAAAATAAGTTTTAAATAATTCCTTAGATTTTGTAAAGTTTGTAATTAGGTAATTATCCTTTTACGAAGGTCAAGCGCACAAAAACAATAAAAAAAAGCATTTTGCTCTAACAAATAAATGAAAATGTTGCGCTACGGTTGCGATGTGCTGTCAAGCACAGCTAAATTTCATCACCTTTCTCAAAAAGTCTGATTCCGTGCACTGTGACAATAACAGAGTAAATGCACTGTGAAAAAAAGAGACTATAATATAACTATCTCGAAATGGTCACACTTTAGACATGGGAGCTAAGTCCAGATTAGAGGTGGTTGCAGGGCTAGTGGCCAACCCTTAGAGTCGAAAGTTTTTATTTCGTGCTGTCAATACCTTTCACATAGCTTAAGGAGCGAATTTATCTTGTGATAGCAACCAGCATACAACGGCTTCACGGTCGTATTAAATAAAGCCACTAACGTCAACTTTTCTACGTCACGCACACACCGACATGTTTTTATTCATTAAACCTCCGTTAACGACATTCCCACGTAAGATGAAGTGAGCAGTGGCCTCTTTCATAAAACAAATAGTAAGAAATAAACTAACCATAACTGACATATAGTCTTTTGCTTCATGTTAATACTTATTTATGTATTGTGTTAGTTAACTCACCAGTATGAAAATTGATAAAACCCTCTCCTAAATCATGAAATTCCAATACAAAGTTGCAAGCCCTAACACTGCTGAATGCCGAGAAAGCGGAGCGGAGTTAGTGGCATTGTTTGGAGGGCTTAGAGCGCCTTTCGCAAGAGTATAAAGTTGTTACGTTAGCGTAGAAGGCTTCGATGCACTCGTTAGGTGCAGGTACAGAGAAACGACGTGAGATAAAATAAATATATGATACAGAGGAGACACTCTCTTATCCCAGTAACCTCGTACCAATATCAGTAACCTGCCCAATTTCTATGACTTTAATCAAAACATTCACGAAAACTCCTAAGACAAAACTTCCTTACAATTTCCTTCCTATCTGAGCATAAACCGGTAAGTTAAACACAATAATTTTCGAAAGAACTATAGAGGTAATTTCTATCGATCAACATTCAGGGTGGGTAATCAGCCAGTAACTCATTACCCTCAAAGTCGGAGTAAAAACACCCGACAGAAGCATTTACGATTGAATTTTTCGTTTCCTCTCGGTATTTACTCTGGTGGTTGTTTGAACTGCTGGGATGATTTTTCTCGGCTCTGAGCCTGGTTTCCCTCGTTCGTGTCATGAAACTTGTTGAGGAATATCCACGTAAATTACAATAGGTACTTTGTACGCTTGTACGGCACGAGTAATCGCCTCAACTGGCATCCTGAAGTCAAAAACAAAGCATTTATTTGCGGAACCATAGTAACAGAAATGTTTCAGTCCATAAAGTATAAGTACCTATCTATCATATGGGCAACCAGTGATGACGATGCCTTCCCAGCCGATATCGTCTACGGCAGCGACTTCCGTCCTCTCAGTGAGAACGAGTACTATAAGAGCTTCTTATTCTTATCGTGTGGCACATTTGGTGCTTACAACTGTTTATAAAGATCGAATAATGCAACCTAATCTGAGAAACACATAAAATGGAGAGTCGAAAGAAGGTATTAGTGATCCAACCAAATTATCTAGTGTGGCCGCTCCACTCGCTACAGGAAATGGCCATCCAGTGGCTGTAATACCGCGTCCGGCGGCCATTACCGTCGCGATAAAAAGCGCCGCAGACGATTACCGCGCGATATTCGCAAGTTTCCTCGTCCCGCCCGCACCCAAAGTCGGCGCTGAGCTAAACTACTTACGAAATAATAGACGAACCGTAATTAGCTGGCGGATATAAACTACACGTGAAATGTTTCGAGACACGTAATACGTATAAGTCCTCAGAGGTCATTTATCCTGGTTAGATGCTACCATATTACTTATTAAAGCTCCAAATATAAATACATACCATACGACACTTGGGCTCATTGAACAAAAATCTAACGACATCTCGCACCCTAAAATTCATCACACCGTCATCATCATTGCTACAGATGAAGATACACACGAAAAATATTACCTCGCCTAATTTAACACGAATATCAACAATGTGGCGTTAGGTTCGTCTTAATCCGCACTAGTACGTGGTGGTTTCTGAGTAATTTAACTGTAACTGCCGGGTTGGTAACATTTTATTTGAGCAGTAGCTGCAGTCGAAGAAAACGAAGCGAATACAATTTCGCTACAACAGAGAGGCTATTCACAAAAAAATCCGCGCCGTTTTCAGCGTTGAAAAAGCGGCGAGATCGAAATTTGCGTTTATTTTAACGTTTTCGTATTTTCGTATTCCAAATAACTACAGAAATATTACAATCGATACAATCGATAAAAACAGGCGGTCACTATTGTTTGACATCTCGTGTGCGCTTGTCATCCACCCGCCTGGATAAACTGACAATGGAATTTCCTGCAGCGCTGAAGTTAGAGAATCGCACTACAGGTGATGAAGTCATGGTGATCAAACTCGACTTCTTGAATACTAATAGACTTTTGGTTCAGTCCTAGTGCGGACATATTAAGTTATCAGATAGTCCCGCCTCTCGTAAGGTATTGAATTTTCTACCATCGAATGCTGCTTTGCTTGTAATTAAACCTGCAGAGTTAATTGTTCGATCGAGCCCACGTAGATATCTACTTACATGTTTACATTTCACTTTGTTACATATTTTTTTTAGGTTATATAAAAAAATTAAATAATACACCAAATTTTGGACAACTGGGTTTATTTATAAATAATGCAAAGAACACTTATCACTTAATTTGATTTTTCAAGAACAAACATTTTTATGAAACTCATTCTTAATTTAATGAAACTGATTTTTACAACACTTTTTATATTTAAAAATTTATGCCAGCTAGACTCAGTAAAGAGCATTTAAATATGGGCTAGGTCACGATAGGAATGCACTTGTTTCTATAAAAAAAATAATTTTAAAGTTAATATTAATTAATTTTTTATGGTAGATAAAGGGCGCCACCAGCGTCTCGAAAATACACTGGACCGATGATAAATAAAAAAGAAAGATCCTACTTGTGAGAAAAGTCAGTCCGGAGAAAGTGTCCCGATGAAGTCGGAGAACGGCAAAACACAGTCGATGATTTTCATATATTAACGTCCGGGTCTTAGCCCGTACCGAGGAGTCTTTAACCCGTACCACGGACCTCCTGAAAGCGAACAGGCGATGTGAATAACTGCACAGCATTATGCATGAAGTTTATGGAGTCATGGGATGAAAAGGCAATACAGCGGGGACGCACAGCAGTAAAAACAATAATATGGTTCCTTGCAAAGCAGCATAACAATGGATGTGACTTTGTGAGGTTGTAAATATGCTCTTCAGTGCTAACAGGTCATCACCTTTAGATAAAGGTGTAGGTAGACATAACCTCAAAAACATGACAATGTAAAATCAGAATATTTCTACAAAAACAAGCGGAAATAATCAAAACAATACCTTTTGGAGGAAAACGCTCCTGCGTATAGTTGCCACAAAGCGATGTCAACTCCGGAGGCTGCTAAATAAGCCGGCCGGAGACCACGTCGACACGTGTAAAACGCGATCGACGGAAACAAATATCTGGAAGGACAGATGAATAAGCAATCTGCACAATCGCTCCCGCGTTGAAGGAAATACACTCCAAACACAAGAAACTTACCAAAAAATAAAAATCTTTAAATATTTGAAATAAAATATTTCACGAGCGCACGCTCGTGCGAGCTCAATAAAAGAAAGAAACGTCATTGTATGACAGCGACGAAGTCCGAATTTAGGGTGACCAACAAAAGATTTTGTTACAAAATGTGTAGAACCAGTATAGCATGTAGAACAAATTATGGCACTTCTTACCACAAAATAAATGTTTCTTAAGTTTTCAAGACAGACGTAGTAAAATAAAAAACATACTCGAAAGTAATCGAAACTAATAATAACCATAGGTGGTTTTTAAGAATTCAAAATAACATAAGACCTAGTTGACGAGGAAAGTATAAACTACACTCCGTGAAATGACAACACCATTCTGACAACATATGATCAGAGTATTTTTTAATTTATAGGCTTGGGATACAAGTCATAAAACAGCGAATAGCTACGTTACAATACCCCCCCACTCAAAAGAATTTTTCGAGGAAATACAGGAAAATTCGAGCTGGTCCTCCAGCTCATAACTAAAACACAAAACCAGCCACAACACCAAGGGTAACAAAAAAGGAAACCAACTATTCCAAGCAACCTTCATTACCAACTTGTCGTCAATCTGACGATAGAGACCCCACAAACAATCAGGTGGCATACAGTATGAACGTAGTTCAACTGGTGGAGTGTCCCCCGTATCTATTTTACGTGTGAGGAGACTCGTACGACCCAAACCGGATTGGATTTGGCGTTTTTCTTCAGCCGTTTGTCTCTGAGATGCCGACAAATTGTCGAAAGGCTCTAAAGTCCTTATCTCAGACACCACATCAAGCTGAATCAAAGACTTATCCACAAAAGGGAGATCTTTGAAAACGCTGGGAGCCAAATTAAAAGACTTCCAGAAATCAACACCAAATATCATAGGCGAAGTGACGTCGGGGATGATGTAAAATTTTATAGTGCGTGTTTCAGCCTTTAATTTTACAGGCAGAAACACAAACCCACGAACTTGAGACTGTGTACCATTCGCAGCAGAAACATAAGGGAGTTCCTCAGACGCATGCAGCCGAATTCCAGATTCGAGAAATAGATCCCCTGCAGTGCCACCCAAAATAGAGATGCTGGACCCCGAATCTAAAAGACCCTGGAATTTTTCATTGTAAATACTCACAACAAGATGAGGACGAATGTCACAGCCAAAATTTGAAAACCGAACCGTAGCGATATTATGAGAGAAGAACTCGTGTAAATGTTTTAAATGGTTATTCCAATCATCTTTATCAAAATTTGGATGGTTGGAATTGCCACAGTTCGCTTCAATGTTTTTTTCCGAGACTGGTTTAGTAGGTGGAGACACCGATTTCTTACAGTTAGGGCAAGTAACCCGCGTGAAACCCTTGTTGCCACATGAGAAACATACCAACTCCTTAGACTCACACTGGTTAAGGGAGTGGCCAGAAACACGACACCGCATACAAAAGACTTTTGAGGTCTCTACGACATCCACCTTTGGTACAGATTTGCCCTTATATGCGAGGTCCACAGCCAATGTTGACTCGATAGGCCTGGGAGGCTCCTTATACTCGGAAGCGCGGATAAAACTATATTCCAGGACCTTGCATTTACGTTTCAGGTCTGAAAACGTTTCAAACTCCTCCAGGGCCAAAGCTGTTACAAAATTCGGTTTCAAATTGAAGCGAACAATCTTGATTTTCTCACATTCTGGTACTGGTTTTGTTAGTAAGTTAAAGTAATTTTGCATTTTAGCAAGGTACAGGGAAACTGATTCATGAGCTCCCTGAGTACGCTCACGGATTTCACGGAGGAGACGATCATCGTAATCGATCGGTAAAAATTCCTCCAACAATAAATTTTTGAGGGAACACCAATCAGACAAACAAGGTTTCACACTGCGGAACCAAGTTAACGCATCCTCAGTAAATAATTCAGCGGAACCCTGAAACAATCGTTCCTCAGTAATACCGCGAGTCTCACAAAGCTCTTGTAAACGCAAGAGGTACATACGCACACAGGTGCGACCATCATACTTGTGGTTCAATCTGGCAACCACTTCTCCAGGGCTGCAACCACACTGAACAACAGTCATGGGTTGGGAACAAACCGAAACAGAGCAATCATCAGTAATTCGTTCCATAATTAAAATATTGTGCACCATAAAAAAAACACTGAGTCTATTTGGCACTTCACAGATAAAAACTTAAAAATAATATGTTTACAGACTTAAACTAAGTATTAGTTACAGAACTATTCACTTAAAAAAAAAATTTTAAATAAAACTATTTCCCTACTTTTTTTTTTAATACACAGCCTAGAAACAAGTGCTTCACTGTAGCTAAGACGACACAATGATTTCCTAAAGTTTTGGCCCCACGTTGGGCGCCAATTGTTACATATTTTTTTTAGGTTATATAAAAAAATTAAATAATACACCAAATTTTGGACAACTGGGTTTATTTATAAATAATGCAAAGAACACTTATCACTTAATTTGATTTTTCAAGAACAAACATTTTTATGAAACTCATTCTTAATTTAATGAAACTGATTTTTACAACACTTTTTATATTTAAAAATTTATGCCAGCTAGACTCAGTAAAGAGCATTTAAATATGGGCTAGGTCACGATAGGAATGCACTTGTTTCTATAAAAAAAATAATTTTAAAGTTAATATTAATTAATTTTTTATGGTAGATAAAGGGCGCCACCAGCGTCTCGAAAATACACTGGACCGATGATAAATAAAAAAGAAAGATCCTACTTGTGAGAAAAGTCAGTCCGGAGAAAGTGTCCCGATGAAGTCGGAGAACGGCAAAACACAGTCGATGATTTTCATATATTAACGTCCGGGTCTTAGCCCGTACCGAGGAGTCTTTAACCCGTACCACGGACCTCCTGAAAGCGAACAGGCGATGTGAATAACTGCACAGCATTATGCATGAAGTTTATGGAGTCATGGGATGAAAAGGCAATACAGCGGGGACGCACAGCAGTAAAAACAATAATATGGTTCCTTGCAAAGCAGCATAACAATGGATGTGACTTTGTGAGGTTGTAAATATGCTCTTCAGTGCTAACAGGTCATCACCTTTAGATAAAGGTGTAGGTAGACATAACCTCAAAAACATGACAATGTAAAATCAGAATATTTCTACAAAAACAAGCGGAAATAATCAAAACAATACCTTTTGGAGGAAAACGCTCCTGCGTATAGTTGCCACAAAGCGATGTCAACTCCGGAGGCTGCTAAATAAGCCGGCCGGAGACCACGTCGACACGTGTAAAACGCGATCGACGGAAACAAATATCTGGAAGGACAGATGAATAAGCAATCTGCACAATCGCTCCCGCGTTGAAGGAAATACACTCCAAACACAAGAAACTTACCAAAAAATAAAAATCTTTAAATATTTGAAATAAAATATTTCACGAGCGCACGCTCGTGCGAGCTCAATAAAAGAAAGAAACGTCATTGTATGACAGCGACGAAGTCCGAATTTAGGGTGACCAACAAAAGATTTTGTTACAAAATGTGTAGAACCAGTATAGCATGTAGAACAAATTATGGCACTTCTTACCACAAAATAAATGTTTCTTAAGTTTTCAAGACAGACGTAGTAAAATAAAAAACATACTCGAAAGTAATCGAAACTAATAATAACCATAGGTGGTTTTTAAGAATTCAAAATAACATAAGACCTAGTTGACGAGGAAAGTATAAACTACACTCCGTGAAATGACAACACCATTCTGACAACATATGATCAGAGTATTTTTTAATTTATAGGCTTGGGATACAAGTCATAAAACAGCGAATAGCTACGTTACAACTTTGAATTCGACAATACTTCATTAAACTGCGAGTCACATTAACCCTGCTAGCGCCGCGTCGCCGCCGCGCCGCCGCCGCCCCGGGCCCGGATTAAGCGCGGCTTAACACTCTGCGCGCCACTTAACCCTCGCCGCGCCCCGCCGCGCCGCGCCGCTCGCTCTCTTATAATTAACTTCAAAAGTACACAAGATTTTAATTTCTTTGAAGTAATTAAGAAGGTAAATATTAAAAAGATTGTTTTTAAGATATTATTTAATGCTTTGCAGTGGCGGCGGCGCCTAGTGAATACATAATGGCGTTAATAATTATTATTCAGTGTTTTATTCTGTGTACAGTTATGAATTTAAATGACAATAACTGAGTAGGTGGTTGTTGAGAGACTGCGAGCGGTGGCTTGAGTTGTCAGCGCCGTGCAGTGGCCCGTTACTGCAGCAAACGACTCGACTGCCGGAATGCGAGTACCGGCTGCGCTCAGCAACTATACTAAACCCCATACACGCTCTATGAATTTTGCTTATCAAAACATCTCTCAAACAGTCAGGCTTTCAGTATTCAAATAAAGTTATTAATATAAGTTACGTATCAAAGAAAAATTAATAGCTGCTTGAGACGGAACAATGCGAAATGTAATTCTTTTGATTGTGACTTCGTCGGTGGCTTCACGGTAGGGACTTCGACCTCCTACCCAGAGGTCTCGGGTTCAAATCTTGGTCAATAGGAGTGGTGTACTTCGTGATGTGCTATGAATACAAGTCGTATGCGAGGACGAGGCTCCGTCCGAAACGACAATGGAAAATAATACTTACGTTGTAATTACTCGTTGACCCCATCTTTTGGACATTTTTACCATAACTCCGGATTTACAATTTTACATTTTATTCTAAACCTATTATATGTTGACATTCTTAAATATAATTATAATCATTCTTTTTATATACTTCAAATGGACTTAATTTTTAATTTTATTTTAATTTTTTGAATTTTACCACAATTCTTGATTTACATTTTATTCTTGTTACGTTATATTTTTTGATTCTTTATTATACGTATTGTCATTATTAGTTTTGTTTACAACCGACTTCAAAAAAAGGAGGAGGTTCTCAATTCGTCGGTTTTTTTTTTTGTTTTTTTTTAAATGTATGTTCACCGATTACTCGAAGACGCCTGAACCGATTTCGAAAATTCTTTTTTTGTTTAAAAGGGTACACTTCACAGGTGGTCCCATATAAATTTTATTGAAATCGATTCAGCGAATTTTGAGAAAATCAACAAAAACATAGCAAAATTGGAGTTGTTGCGATTGAAGTCGGTTGTTTTTAACGTATTCAGCGTGGTCATTGTATGATTTATTTTAATAATTTAATAATAGTTTTATTGTGTATATTTTAATTATTATCAATTTTGTTTAAAATCAATATTTTATTTCTGTGTTTAATTTAATTAAAATAATGTATATACATTTTTGAACTAATTATAAAAATTTTTTTAATGAATTTCTTCAAAATTCAAATAATTAATAAATGAATTGAATGAATTGAAAATTGACAGGGCGGCCAAGGGCGGGGCGGCGCGGCGCGGAGTAAGGACTTGACTCGAGACACAAAATGCGCGCTACGCTTATTTCATCTGAGGGGCGACGGCTACGCGGCCGCGGCCTGCGTGCTGAGAGCGCTCCGTCGTCGTCGTCGCGTCGTCGTCGCGTCGTCGGGATGATTGTTAATAGGTAGTTAGAGGAAGGTGCTTCTTGGATTGATTTCTACACCTTTTTCTTAGACGTTATGAATAATACAGGAGGAGACTCCGGCTTATCTTATTTACAAGGGATAAGGATATTACTAACTACATTGTTTTGTTCTGAGAGTCGATATAGAGGGAAGAAAGGCAGAATACCCAGTCACTGTTCTAAAAAGGCCTTATTTACTTTATATTTCCTTATTTATAAGAAATACCGCTTCTATCTTCGGCACCATCACCACTTAGGCGCCGTCCATTAATCACGTGATATTTTTTAGCAACTTTTTAAACCCCCCCCCCCCTGGTGATACGTGGTGAGGTTTTGCACTACCCCCCACCCCCTACCCAACACCACGTGTATTTTTTTTGGTACAAAATATTTTCTTTAAATACAGGTATAATGTAATTTAATTCTGGAAAATTAAGCACCGTGATAAAAAAAAATCTGACTGCCTGGAGCCTTTTCGAATCTTGGGAAGAGTTAAAACAACATAACAACAATAGTCCGATGTTTGGAAATTACTCTAGAAATCGCGTGTTAAACGAAAAAATAAATACACGTGATATCTCAGTACACCCCCCCTCTCCCCTTGTGATATTTGATGATTTTTTATGAACGCCAAAACGATACGATAAGACCGCCCAGGTTGCACCACCACTTATCTTTTTTATTTTTATTAATGTAATTGTATTTTGTGTGCAATAAAGAGTATTTATCTTACCTTATCTTCTCTTTAGTATATTTAAACAGATATCAGGTACTTCCGTAAGCCTACGAAAAACCTCGGAAATACCTCGCACTTTGAGCCGAACGTCGAACGGCCATTTGCATGCACTCGCAACCGCAGCAGAGCTTACCACATACATCTCGCGAACGGTATTAGAAGTGCGCACCCGTTTTACTGTCCGCCCGACCGGCTTCAATTGGCGGTGCGGCTGCCGTGTCGGACATCCGACGGTTTCGGGACCGCTGACCGCCGTTTTTTATTTCTATTTCAGATTTAAATCTTTGAGGAATCCTCTAGTACAATATATTGCCTAATATTTATGTTTTTCTATGTCATGTAACAAAAGCTCTAATCCACGAGTAGCAGGCTGTTGTTAACGTTTAGAATTTCCAAAAGAAAGTTCAGCTCCACTGTATTCAATATACATATAATTTGTATTGCATACAAAATGTTTTATACAGCATCACATAACAAGTTTTGGGTAGCCCCAAACTGAACGGCGAAAACATGGAGTGGTCGTGTTGCACAACTCGGGTATTACGATAACCGCAAAGTTTTCGAAATTCGACCGCCAAATGAAAAACACGCGCAGGGCTGCGTCCGCGCCAGCGCAGCCGCCGCCGCCGCCGACAGACCGGCTCCAATTAGTGAAATTGCGGACGATAATCTGTCTATACGCAGTATAGCTTTAGAACACCCATCAAAGCAATTAAGCAATACTTTGAAAATTATTCTTTTGGAATTTTAATAGAGGAAAAAAAAATTAAAATCCTCGAGCCTCATGAATATGGAAGCAAATACAAAATGCGGCTTGTGAACCGCGATCCTATGAATTATTTATTGATAAGCCGGCGCGGGCGCGCGTAATTACGTGTGAGTGGCTGAATGCGGCCGGCCTGCGAGTGGCGGAGCAGCCGGGGAAATGAGCGCGACGATACACTGCCTAGGTCCTCCTAAATCAGTGCATAATTTAGTAATTGATAGACAGATAAAACATATAACATACAATAAAACAACAAACAACATATTACATCACAGTAAAAAAAAACAACCACAGAAGAACAATAATCACAACCACACAAAAAAAAGAACTTGAAATAAATAATTAAGAATAATAATAATTAACTTGAATAATTGAAATTGTTTGGTTGATTTTTTGATGGATATTATTTTTCTCACAATTGGTAAGCCCTTATTTATTTATTGATGAGATATTTCAATTTTATTGTTTTACAATTTTTACAGTTGTTGCAATGCCAAACTTGTTTTATTATGCTAACGCCGTATAAATTAAATGCGTAGACATAGCTGTAAGATATTAGGTATATCGGAAAATGAATTTGATCAATCCTTATTAAAAAACAAAAAAACATATATAATTTTGATGTAGTAAGTGTAGGAGAATAGGCTCTTTTCATGTTCATACAAATTCTGACCATTACGAATAGGTACTCGCATTAATACAAAATGCTTCTTCTTCGCGTGTTCAAAGATGTATCTTATCTCTGAAAATTTTTACAAGTTGTGTTTTTCCACAACCCTAAAGTTTGGTTCGTCCTATGATTCCGAACTCCAGCACAATATTGTGAACAAAGGTCTCTGTTCTTCCGGAACTTCTTTTGTATACTTTCGGGTTCAGTATAACAGTACATATATGTTTATACTGGAGCACCCGGAAGTTATTCAACAACTTCGCCGCAACTTCGTCCGCGTAGACTCGGCCCTTTGAAACCGTTTGATAATTCAATTCCTCATGCAATTTTCAAAACACCATTTCGTCCACTTAAGCGGATCAGACACTATCAGTAATAATAACAGTATTTTTACATCAGTATAATGACATTCCATCGTTTAGTATGCGTCAGACCATCATTCCAGCCACTACACTGTCAGTATAACATCATTATATTGTCATTACTTGAAAATACTGTCATTATTACTGATAGTGTCTGGTCCGCTTTAGAATTCTTATTTTACTGCCCCTCTATACCCTGTCAGAAACGTATAGAAATAAATCTAGGATATTATAAGATTATCACTGTTTATCACTGTTTCAGCATTATCACTGTTTCTTTTAAATCAATTGGTAAGCACTTGGTATTATCTCAGCTGATGGTAAGTGACACTAAGTTATTTTCTTCGGTGGTTCCAGCTATGCATGCATTATCTTTTGACACGTTTATAGGTGTAGATGTACAAGTCATGGAAACTAGGTTGAGAGAAATACGAAAGTACTGTAATATCTCAGCATTTACTTGTGCAGGCTAGTGCATCTGTGACGCGGTGGCATAGCAGCGCCACCGAGCGCCTTGACGAGGGTTCCCAATAAACGTCACTAATATTGTAACCATAGCGCCGCCGCCCGCCGCCCGCCGCCCGCCGCCCGCTGGACCCCGCCGCTAACGACTTCACAATTGTTACTATCTGAACGATGACAAGCGTAAATTTCTGTGTCACTACTCAGTAAGCTTAGATAAATGCCGGCCGATTGGAAACCATCAAATGAAAATTAACCGGGCCCACTCGGGAACTAATCAATTAAACTAATCAAATTATTGCCCTCGGCCTCGGGTCTGAGCGAGAGTTATTATCATATCTATTTTAATTTGCTTTTCACTAAAGTAGAAGCCCTCCATGATTGAAAAATAAATAGTATGTTAGTTGTAATGTAGCGCAAGTTAAATACTGCCCTCCTACGATATGTAGACTTATTGGGAGTTTTCGCTCTTAAATCTTCGTCATCTCATCATTACGATGAACGCTGCAGGTCCACCGCCGCGCCACACGTGCGGCGGCAAACACAAATTTGAGAATGTTATCAGAACACTCGAATGCAATACGCAAAGAAAGAAAATCTGAAAGGAGCTGAATGAACCGGAGCTCGTCAACTGGTTGCGAGTTAATATTTTCTAATGAGAGCGGAAGGCTCCCATCGGCGCGAGTCGCAACGAAGCGGCTTTGATCCGGGGCTTGCGTAGTTTGTTTACTAAGGCTTGCGAGGGACAGCAAACATTTCCTAGTATCGCATTATTAGTGTAACTTATCTTTTGAACGCTGAATACTCATTTGCATTTGCTTATTTATCTCAGACTAAAAGGATTCTGCCCCGGGACGGTGTTTAACTTTTGCTTGCTGCATAATGAACGGGTGGGTTTCTTAGAGGCGTGATTATATGCAGGGAACTGCCGGAAGCCGAACTGGCCGGCCCGCGCCGCCGCCGCCGCCGCCGCCGCCGCCGCCGCACCATCGCTGGAAAGATAACGCCAACACTGTAAGAATAATCACCCCTTGCCCTGAACCAACTCTTTTCTAGTTCACGTTTTAAAACTAGATTTTCACAAATTTTACAAGAAACTTTACTGAGTTGGCCGGAAACTAACATCTTGATAATACCTTCTATGTATATCTGATATAACTTTTGGTAAACCATCGTTGAAACGAAAGAGCAACTTACCTTCCTTTAAAGATCCGACAACAACACTGTAGTAAACAAAACACATACGAACATCAACAGCAGACACAACCGTCGCGCCGCCGCCGCCGCCGCGCCCTTTGCCCTTTGGGGATAACACGGCTTATTTATCTCAGCGTAAGAGAGATAAAGACATAAAGTACATAAAACAAAATACGATTCAGTACGCAATATGTTTGATTAGGTATTTACGAGTATTTATTTTCAAGGCCATCCTACCAACCTATCATATCATTACCTAAAACAACAGCAAACTCAAATCGCTCAGTAAACACAACCCCACTCATCTCGAAATCAAGTCACAGGTCGCACCGGCGCGGCGACGGCGCCCAGCACCGCTTAATCCGTAGTTTAAACTTATGGGACCTTGACTCGCGCGTGGGGCGCGTGGGTCCACTCCACTACCTACACGCAACACACATGTAGAGCTCAGCGCAGAGGGTCCACTTCATACAAAGTGCACTCCCTGCCACACGCATAGAAGTCAGAACTGTATTAGTTTCACGTCACCGCGAGGCCCCGCCTTGCCACTGGTTTGTCCTGAGCCACACAGTGTGGATGAACCATACAACTTCGTGACTGTTTCAAACTACTATATGTACCAATCGGAAACTCTGTACGTATCTGTGGAGTCAACGAGCCGGGCGCGAGCAAGGAAACTTTCCCAATTACCTTGATTAGGTTATGCATTGACCCGCCCGGGTCAGGCGGCGATAAGTTAGCGCCGCTTTGACATATTAATTAGGGACTCCACACGTGCTAGTGTGCGTGTGTGTGCTCGCACCCACTGCCCGCAGCCCCGACCGCACGCACATGTAGCTTCCGTCATTTGTCAATTTTAACTTTAACGTAACATTGCGATATGCTCTAGCGTATCACGTGTCACGTCTCATGGCAAATAAGTAAAACAAGTTTATACTAAGTTTGTAAACAAGATGAAGTAGGAACGTAGTAGCATCAGGAGGTCGTGGGTTCCATTCCCGGCGGGTCCCAATTATAAGATTGAGAGAAGAAGACGTAGAATCTTGGTAGACAAACATCCAATCCTGAGTACATTAGCTTGTAAAACATGACTTTGACGCAGATTTTTTGGATTTTTAAATTAACTTATTTATTTTCAGTTTCGTTTTAGCAATTTTATTATATTAGTTTCTGAGATAACTCGTTTATTGGCGGATCGGTTGATCAATTTAGTATGAATTAAGTATAGGTTCCGTGGGGAAAGATGTTCAGTTTCATGAGTCGAAGCCGTAGTATTTTTTTTTCAGGTATTTCTTAAGGACCCTGTGTACAATGTTTTAACCTACAGGGCCTCAGCATTTAATGGCGAAAGCACACTTATAACTTGCGATTACTAACGATCTCGTATCTACACAAACTTGTCTAAATGAATGTACTCTATCTGAACTGTGAAGCTCAAAGTGAGGTGTAATCGGGTTCGCAACATCGCATCTGGGCGACAGTAAACGTGATTTGAAGCCGCTGTGTGTGCGCCGGGTAAGGGACGATGTACCTAAGCCCTAATTAAGGGCACTGCCAAGGGAAGGACTTGGGACTGATTAATGAACGTATTTTTTAAAATAAAGGATACAGGTTTAACGAACGTGGCGTACCTTTCCTATATTTGAAGAAATCCGTGACAGCTTCAGTTAAACTCATTGCTCAAAAGCATATTGGGATTTGGGATTGATCGTTTTAAATTAAGGACCAAATTTTAACACATTATTGTCTTTTTCAACAGATAAGCTTACCAATAGCGGATAAAAAAATGTGTTGGCTCTTTATGTGCAACTCGCAGAGGTTGGCTCAATGAAATGCTACTTCTGATGTATTATTAAAAATTGTATGAAAAATAATGATTTTAGAGAAGGAAAAGTCTCAAAAATGCAAGTGGTAACGAACATGCGACGAACAGGTGCAATTGTCGACCTTATAACTGTCAGAATCATATATACTTTGTGCCTTTGTATCGGTGACTTGAAGAAGGCAACGTTCGCTCTTCTGAAACTCCAGTGAGACTCCCACATAATCTTAAAAAATATTTCTAAAATACCTATTACATAAAAGTCGTACTGGCTTAAATGAAGATCATACATACACATCAATTAATCAATTAGTTTACTTTCTTTTAATAGGTATAGTGTTTGTCACGCTGCTTAAAAAAAATACAGATTTTTTTTCTGCACATGCAATGAAAATTGACACATCTGTGACTGCACATAACATGGAACGATATCACGTAACAAAGGTATTTCAACAGCTCGCTTGTAAACGTGCATCGCTTTCGCACAGTGCCTATGTAGGTATGTAAGATCTAGCGTGCTCATGTCAAGACACCTCGCGCTGAAAATGAGAACCGTGAAGTCCTTTGAAGATCCCAATATTGCACAACCAAAATTACACAACAATATTAAACCAGCGTTGTAGCTCAACAGAGCTACAACATTATGCTGAGTGGCAACCTTTTTGGTACCTACCTGTGCTGTTTTAGTTTTTAAGTTTATGTTATTATTTTTTTGTAAACTTTCTGGTACTGAATAAATTTTTACTTACTTACTTACAACTTGGAGACGAGTCACGTGTGAGCTTCAGCGCAGGCACAGGATCAGCACACGCGAGTAAACTTACCACTTATGAAGTGGAACTTGGCACTGATCAGCGCGAACTTTATTAAATTAGCGATCTAGGTAAACAGTGAGGATTTACTTTACTTTTCATGTTCTAGTTCTTTTTAAATACGAAACAGATGACGCTGTCGGGAACGGTAACATACGTGATCCCGGATAATCGAGGGAATCCGGAGAAATCTGAGCCTTTTCTTCGATTGATTGGTAGTGTCTGTACCATTCTGCGGTATCAGTGAGAAAACAAAAGTTTTGAGGGCATCAGCTGGTAATTAACCTAACTACTTACAATACATAACGTAGTTCTATCTGCACGGCATTGCCTCTTCGCAGAAGGGATCCCTCGCCAACAACCCTCGTCAGTTGTCCCAGAGACAGCTAGTAAATTATTTATTTTATTCTATTTGCCTCAGGCTAGCGAACCAATAACAATAAGTACCTGCATGTATATTTCAATGACAATAACATACCCTATTAGTAAGTACATAATATAATACAATAAAAATGAAGTAAGCTATGCAAATAAAATATGCAAGTAAGTACCCATTTAAATCAGGGAAGTGCAAACCCCATAAAACGATTAAACCGCCATTATTTCGGACATTCGTTAATTTTACGATGTCGGTAAAGTGGCGCAAGTTTGTGTATTTAATAAATTCAATTGGGCGGAATAAAGTGAGGCTGCGGGGTGCGGGGGACGAGGCCTAGGGCGCAGGGTTGGCTCGCAGGCGATAAACTGCAGGCTGCCGCGCCGCGCCGCGCCCGCGAAGGCTGTTCGGAGAGAAGACAAACGAGCCCCGCGCCCGGCAGATCAACTGACAAGAACATTTTGACTTTTCGACTTCCAGCAAATTAACTGTTGTGAAATAGCCTCAGTGCGGCCGAGGAATTTAAAAATTAAATGGTATCCTATCCTCGTGCTCTGAAGAAGACAGTCGTAAAGAGGCAAAAAATTATAAAACTGTTCTTTATTCATACCTGACATTGTTTTTCTTAAATTTTAAACAACTTTAAAATCATCTTCCTTTTTATCGTCATTAGCCATTTAAAAAAAATAAAAAATAAAAACATTTTTTTAAGTAAGTTTGATATATTGAAACGCCTGAATATGTACATATATTCAGGCATTTCTCTTAAAGTTTATCTAATCGTATTTCTGGAACCACATTCATAAAAATTGGATTCAAAATAAGGCGCTATCCAATTAACTGATGATGAGTTTTGTAATTAATGCGAAATTTACATCATCACCTGATTTATTGCTCTTCTATAATAAAAATGTAGCTTTAGCTTTCATTATCTACAATAAATCAATTAATAATTTGAAATCGAAAAATACAAAAGTTTCAGGGGAAAAATACGAAAATTTTAACTGTAGCATTACTGAATGTGATTTCAGACTGGACTGAACGTGCTGCTGAAGTTCCGTCACATAAACTGACTAACACAGACCACAGAATACTTAATAGTACAGGTCAAACAAAACTAAGCCCCTGCATATCTTCACAGTGATACGCGGGGAGGGTGATCGCCTGCATTTGTTCAGTGACCGGAGCGCAGCGCAGCCAGCCATCAGCCGTCTCGTCTGTGCGGAAGATCCATTACCGAATTGAATTTTATATACTTTATATTTCTGCTACTAACCACTGCCTTATATTCGCATTTAGACGTACTCGCAAGTTCTGTTTCTGAGAGTAATTCAATAAATGCAAGGCTACATACTCGTATTTGGTATGTAAACTCTGTTGCTTTTGTTTTTCCCATAACTTTCATATTTCAAGAGTCCTTACAGGTTTCATCCAAAATTGAATCAAATAACCGAGAACTTGGTAACAAAGCGCTTATAATTCTGTTTATCTAGACATATTATATCAAAAAGTTCATTTGTGGCAGCTTGTTATAGAGAAGGTCTCTGTCGGAAACAGTCGGAACAGTCGGTATGCTTGTCAATAAATGGGCAGAAATTCTTTTCTTTTTAAGTATTGTATGCGTTGTTTTGATCAAATGAGCTTAACCTTATCGTGGAGGTTGTTGTTTCATGTGTACAAAAAATGTCACTCTGTAGATTGAAACAAAACAAGGTTCATTAAAGACACGAATACAATTTTTATCGTATTATTTGATATTAATATATAAAAACATGTGCTTGTTCTAATACCCGTGGATTTTACATAATATCGCAATTTCAATTAAACTAATATCGGAATGGCATTTCGATTAATGACTCTGGGAACTCCGCATGATAGTACATAAATCATGCAGACTTGTGCAGTAGAACTCCTCAACTCCCGGACCGGAGAGAATATAATACGGACTCCTGCGGTGCCGTCCGACTGCAAGTAGCGCCCCGAGGGGCGTTGTCGCCGCTTCAACTTCTTCTTCTTACCGTGTAGCAAAATTTCATCGCGTTTCTACTTCGTGTTGCACTTAGCATCATCTGCGGTCATATAGATTTAGGTACACCTACTACGCCACCGTGTTGGACAAATCTAGTAAACAAATGTGAAATGACTCCTTTTACTTTCACAGTTCACTCTACACAATGCAAACTTCTGATTCTTGCAGCCTATTTGTTTTGTACAGATTTTATTTAATACATGGATAAAGACTTTTTTAAACTGAAATTAGTTTGTAAAGAATTGGGAATTATTTTCTGTTGTATTTTTTGGAAAAACACGTTATAAATAATTATGATGAAATAAATACTCTTTATTATATCAATTTATTACATCTTTGCACTAATAATCTATAACACGTAGTCGGGTTATACTAAGTCTGTCGACGCTATTTATTATTTGAAAGCTCTCTGTGCGTTTGCAGAGCTCGGACATCGCTTGCATTTATACAGTAGGTATGGGCCGACTAGTCGGGAAAGCCGAGTATTAGGTATTTATTTTAAACCTGTCACAATGTGCACAGCGGCGACCACGCGAATGGCTCGCGCGCCTGCGTCAGCAGCCCGAGTGGTCGGCCGACTATTCGGCAATCTGAAAACCGATTAAGCGGCTAGTTGGCTAATCGGTAAATACCATAGTCGGCCCATCTCTATTATACAGTGTTTGATAGATAGATAATAATAATAATAATATCTTTATTACAAAAACATTGTGTACAGAGTAGTTTATCATTGGTTCCAAACTAGGCAGAGCATGTATCTTGGAAACCAGCGTAGATTTACACAAAGAATTTTAAATGTAGTTGAACTAACAATAAACCAACATAAATAATTTTTAGAATTTACATAATAACAAGTGTTCTTTTTTTTCTACAAGATAAGCAAGTAAAGTTGAATTGAGATCTATATAAAATTAAACAAAACAAACAAATAGATGATAAGGTTACATGTTAGCAGAAAGAAGTGTTTGTTGTGTGTGTGTGTGTGTGTGTTTACACAATCAGTTTCAGGAGATATTCTGTGTCTGAATATGTTAAGTTTTGCAGCCACTCACTGACAATTCGTTTGGCTTCTTTAAATCTTATTTCTTTTATATCGCAGTGTTTTAATACTCTGTTATATATAAAAGGTTGCATGAACGATGGAAGCTTACGAGCAAATTCCGATCTAGCTTGTGGTTGTTCCACTCTAAAAGTGCGCTTTGCTATAAGATTATTATAATCTTTTGATTGTAGGGTTTTTCTGTGGACTGAGATTGCAGATTTTAAAATATAAAGCTGACGCACACTGAGCACTTCAGACTCAGCATAAAGCGTAACTGTAGGAAAGCGGAATGGTTTCTTTAGCATAACTTTAAGAACAGATCGCTGCGCTCTCTCTAGTCTCAACATCGTAGTAACACAGCTACCACCCCAGATTTTGTTGCAGTAAGTGATAATTGATTCACACAGTGAGATGTAAACTAACCTTAGAGTTTTTTTTGTCAGCTGAGTTCCTTAATAATTTCATTATATATATTAGGCGTCTTACTCTGTCTGCTAAGGAGGTAATATGGAGCTTAAAAGATAAATTGTGATCAATTATGACACCTAAGTATTTGATGTGGTCAGTTCTCTCTATTGATTCACAAGAACATGGGGTAGAGTTGCAAGCAGAATGAATTTTGATGTGCTGAGGCAAGTTCATTTTGTGCGCACGTTGTTTGTGAAATGTTAAAAATTTAGTTTTGTTAGAGTTAATAGTTAATAGATTATCATTGAACCATCTTTTTAACATAGTTAGACCTTCCTCAGCTCTCTCACAAGCATCAGTCCAAGTATCACCCTGGTAAAGGGCAACAGTGTCGTCAGCGTAACACAGTATACTAGTGTCTGAGGAAACACAGTTAAAGATATCATTTAAGTAGGCTATAAATAGCGTGGGGCCTAAGACGCTGCCTTGAGGTACACCGAAATCTGTTGGTAATTCACTACTTATTTCTTCTCCAATTTTAACGCACTGTCGTCTGTCCGTTAGGTAACTGGTGAACCAGTCCAAAGGAGGTCCTCTGATTCCCAGGTGTTCCAGCTTTCTAATCAGGGTTGGAATATACACGGTGTCGAATGCCTTCGTTAGGTCCAAAAATACTCCGATACATTTCTTACCTTTGTCAACACCAGAAGATATGCAAGAAACAAGCGATTCAACAGCATCTTCCGTCGATATGCCTTGCCGGAAACCGAATTGTTTGTCGTTAATAAGCCGATGCATTTCGAGGTAGTTCATGAGCCGTCTATTAACTACTTTTTCCAGAAGTTTCGAAAATATTCCTAGCAGGGAGATGGGGTGGTAGTTTTCCGGAGTGTTTTTGGAACCATTTTTATAAATAGGTACAACAGCTGAGAGTTTCCACGCGTGAGGGAATATACCTGAGCTAATGCTAAAGTTAAATATGTGGGTAAGCGGTTCCAGAATTGCTTTCCTAATTTCTTTAATAAGAATTGGGCTATATCCATCCATTCCAGGAGCACTATCGTTGTTTAGTTGCATAATAAGATTCTCAACTTCGCATGTGTCGGTGAGTTTCAAGAAAAATGAGAAACTTGGAGAGTTAAATTTATTTGCACTTATTTGTTTAGGATTATTGTCAGCTTTGTTTAACAGCGTGTTTGCAAGATTTTTTCCTACTGTAGAAAAGTAAGTATTACAGCGGTCAAGGGACTTTTTAACTGTATTGTCAATTTTAGTTAACTCAGTGGAGCCTTTGTTTTTAGACGTGCGATGGCTGATCTCGTTTGTAGCCCTCCAAAGACCTTTAGGCTTATTTCTGTTATCTTCAAGAAGCTTACTTTCATATTCCGTTTTGAGCTTATGTAGCAAATTACCTAGATAGTTTCTGTATCTTTTGTATATCAGTTCAGACATTTTATTATCTAGGTTATTTCTGTAGTTTTGGTGAAGTTTATCTTTGTGTTTCATACATCTTATAAGCCCTGGGGTGATCCAGGGTTTTAGGGTGTACTTAGTTCGACTTACTCTTTTTGTTACAGTATGTTTGTCTATAGCTTTACTTAGAATGCTATTGAACACAGTTACAGCTTCGTCTACATTTTCAGCCGCAGTAACAACAGACCAGTCAGCATGCAGTAAATCAGTACGTAAGTCTTTATAGTTTGTCTTACGAGTTATCCTTGAAGAATCGACTACTCTATGATTATTGCACGATAAGCCTAGCATGGCAAGATCATGATCTGTAACGTCTGCCCTACAAACCAAACCGACCGCCTTAGTCGTGTTAGATCTAACAAAAATATGGTCCAAACAGTTATTCATCCTAGTCGGCTTGGTTATTGCAGGAACGAGACCATTTTCGGCCAGTAAGCACAGATATTCGGAACAGCGGCTGTCGTTGGGTTCAAGGATGTTAAGGTTAATATCACCAAGGATTAATTGATTATTTTTACTACTCTGTAATGTATGTGCTAGAGAATCTAAGAATTTGTCAGTGTTTTTAAAGGACGGTGAGCGATAAATTCCAAGTAATTGGTAATTGTTATTAGAAAGTTTTATAGAGAGACACTCGGCTTCTTCTAGATTTATCTCAGTGACAGTCGCACTACAGTGCTCGTTCACATAGGCTACTATGCCGCTGTTTTGGTTAATCAGTTTATTTGAGGAGAAAGATTGGTATCCAGGAATTTGACCAACAAGTGCGCCACCAGATAATCAGCATTCCGTCAGAAGAATGACGTCAAACTTGACTCCCAAGCGATGCAAAGAGACGACAAAGGCATCAAAATTGCGCTGAATGCTTCTGATATTGAATGTTAAGAGCTTAAGATTATAGTCATTAGTTAGCGTATCCGGGCATTTTTCAAGTACATCAAGATCCTGACATTCTATAGATAAAATATTTTCTATTTTGTCGAGATAGTCGTTATTGAATAGATTCATCTTAAATAGGCTTAATATGTTTAAAGATGATAAAACTCTGAAACGCTGTCAGGCTATTTATGGTACATGGATCACTAATTGTAATGAATTTTGGGAGAAGTAGGTAGATTATTATAGGTGCCTTATTTTTGTTGTGGAAGACGGCAGTGGCTGAGTACACAGATGTATACGTATATGTAAAAGCTAAGAGTTTTAAGAGGTAGACATGTATATTTGTATATTTGTGTGAGTATGTGTGAGTGAGAAGTGTTAGTGAGTTAAATAGAGTGAAGTGTAAGAGTGTATTATTGTAACATAGACGTATTATGCTATTCCATATCACTATTGCTAAGAGAAGACTAAATATTATTTTTATCATGCTTCAGGGCGTGACCCAACTCAGATATGAATGGACCGACTTTGTTGTCCAGGTCTTCCATGTCCCGAATGAGGATGGCGGGCTTCTGATCAGTTTTTCGCACGAAAATGGCCCCGTTTCTGACCCAGCAGTACTGGAACTTGTGTTGCTTAGCACGGGATCTGGCATCACGAAATAAGTGGCGTCTCTCTTTGGTTAACCTTTCATTGATGAAAACCTTGTTAGAGGTACCAGGAACAACATCCTCGCTGGTAACATTTTTACGGAGCTTAGCTGCCTTGAATATCTCGTCACGTTTGGATCGACGTAGAAGCTTTACGACTATGGGTCGCGGGGCGAACTCGGCGCTCTTAGCTGGTTTGTTACGCGCAGGCCCAGCGCGCGAGAGGGAGTCTACCTCATTTTCGGACAGATCCACACCTACTTTTTTTGCAGAAAGCATGGCCAGGTGATAGAAATTTTCATTTTCATTTTCAGGGACACCGGCAATTTCGATAACATTTCTGAGATTATTTTGTTGCTCCTCGCTCTGTAATTTTTGCATCTCCTTCAGTGAGTTCTTGAGGCTGGCGATCTCGTTTTCTTGCTCTTTGAATTTCTTGTCATATTTTTCTAGTTTCAGATTCAGTGAGTCCGTAGCGAAGTGCAGTTGTTTTTTTAAATCTAGCACATCTTTCCTTAGGAGTTCAATTTCGGCGCTCTTTTCGGAAATGTCATCAAGCTTTGATTTCATGCTTCTGATTTCCTGCAGTAGGCGTTCATAGGAATCATTTTTACAGTCATTAGGGCTCCCATCTCCAGCTATATTAGAGCTACCTCCTCGTGTCAGGGTCACAAACGCCTCTTTGGAGAAGGTGGTATTCATGTGAGCACTAGTGCCTCGTACAGGCGTTTCTGTTCTATTATCTGTCGGTACCGCGCTCGTGCAGACCACGCACAACCAGCTTTGCTTACTTTCAGAAGACATGTCGTCAAATGCCTTTTTAGTTATGTTTAGTTATGTTAGATAGATAAAGCATTTATTGTAATTGCTGCGATCACACACAAAAATGATAAACACAGAAAAAATAAATAAGAATAATAACATACAAACTTATAACATAATAATAAAACATAAATAATGAAAAACAAAAAAGTGCCCAAATAAAAAAAAACTATTTGAAGTAAAAAAACAAGCAAACTTAAAGGAGATTGCCCGATTTCGTACCATGTTGCGTCTTAACCAGACATTTGTCAAAAATCGTAATTAAATTTATTAAGCACACTTAATTTTTTCTAGACCTATTCGAACTGCAGGAAAGAAATGTATGAAAAAAGATTTTAATTTGATATATCCCCTACATTTTGTACACTCTGACAGCCAACGTTCACTCTGACAACAGGATAGCATAATATAAATTGCCTAAGTGTGAAAGAGAGGGTACAAAGCGGTTGCTGTCAAGTGCACCCTCGGAACGCGGCCCTGGATTCATAAAATGTGTTCCGAAACTACATTATGGTTGTATCGAGATTTTTATGCTTCATCCACATATTTCTTCTTCTTAATCTAAGAGATGTATTCGCATTACACCACCATTTTCCTATACCCGCGCCCTCTTCTTCAACTCCTGGTAAGATTGACTATCAGACGATGTTTTATAGATTTGATTCTTGATCACATTGGTGCGTCCTAGGGTTGCCAGACGTACAAGAATTTTTGTTTGGACGTAACGTAGGGCCATAGTCACGTTGCGGAGCGGCATTTTTTTTAAATCCACATATGCCACACAGTACGTTGCAAATCGGCATCGCACACACGCCCTATTACGTCATGTTGCGCCGCTGCACTTTACGATATTTAAAAAAGTATACCTAGTATAGTATAGTTTCATTGTTTTGTCAAGTTTCAAGCAGTGTTAATCACAAATTACAGTCTGACTACGATCTTTTGGTAGGTGGATGACATTGACAGCTTTTGTCGCAAATCTGACATTTTTTTCATACAAATAGTGTATGCCGCCACATCCCCCCTCCTCCCCACCCTCACTTAAAGGAATACAGTGTAGCTGTATGATAGAATAAAATACAAGACACTATAAACTAGAGAACACGAAATAATAATTTAAAAAAATATATTAAAACTAGGTCACAAATCTGAAATATCCTTAAATCTAACCCTGACCTGATCGTGTGACGGTGGGAGGATTTGGTGCAGAGTGAGCTGTTGGTGGGACAGACGTAGGACCTGGACATGTGGTTGCATTGCGAGGCCGGGGGCGTCGCGGGCGCCTGTGCGCTCGGTGAGACCGCGCCTCGCTCGGGGTCTGCAGCGATGTGTGCAGGCTACCATTCGATCCAATCGACGCTCACCTGTACCTTATTACGTGAAACATCTAAGGTAAAAGTCTTCAGAGAATGACTGAGGACTTTATAGGGGCCGGTGTACAGTGTTCGTCGCGAAGGAAAACGTGAGATGCGTCTGCCAGGTATCGCCAACATCCTCGGCGGTGATGGATGACGTGAGCCACGCTTCGGGCCATCTCGAGAACCGGTTTATTGCCGGGAGACAATAGGTGTAGCCCTCAGTGCAGCAGGGGGCTGACGATTTCGAGGTGGACATGGCTGAATCTCCCAGATGGGAGGGAAAATTCACCGAGCGGTGCGGTCACCCTGCGTCGCTGGCAGTGGAGGCAGTGACAGCCCAGGTTCGACAGTCGCGCGCCACGCCGGAGCGCACGTAACGGTCAGCGACGAAGTGCGCGGAGGCGCGGCCGCCGGGGTCGCTCAGCGCATGCAGGCGCGCAGCAGCGCCGCCGGCAGGTTCGGCAGCGGCCGCCCGGTCGACACGTTGCACGCGATGGTAATATTCGTGCCTGGAATTGGCGTCGGTTCCAATTTGAGAGAAGAACCGAAATCGACTCGACGTGGGAAATCGCGTCCGCGACGATGTTGTCTTCGCCTTTGACGTTTTTCGATCTCCGTAGTAAACTGCGAGATGATCGTCAGTTGGTTCAGCTGTGCGGGAGGCAACTTTTAGCGACGTTGTGAGAACGCGTACAGTAGTGGTTTGTGGTCGGTATATATGATGAAGTGTTGCGCCTCCAATATATGCCGAAAATATACACGACCAACAACTCCCTGTAGTAGGCGGGCCAGGTGGTTTGGCTGGGCTTAAGTCTTCTACTGAAATATGCCAGCGGTTGCTAGCCCTGCTCTGTCCACTGCTGGATACAGGCGCCTACGTTTGTGCTTGAGGCGTACGTGTGGCGGCCCATGCATGCGTTAGGAATTGCATGCACGAGTGCGAGGCGTGAGTGATGCTTTTGAGTGAGCGTTCTTCTATATTAAAGCACTTCGTTTTATTCGTCGACTGCACTTTATCATTACAATATACATACAGTGCCGCGTTCGGTTTGTGGTGCTCCTTTATATTACTCGTTAGCATCACTGAACCATACCATAATTAACTAAAATTAGCTATCCAATAATTGGTTAAAACTGAGCGTAGATAAAGTACTTAAAAATAACCTCAAAACATAAAATGAAAGTGAAAAAGCTCTGGAGTTACAGTAGCTATGATAGTAATTTTTCGTATAATAATTAAATATGTTATCCCCTATCCAATTCAGAAGGTTTTTTCAAGACGCAATATGGTACGAGCGTTTCATACTTCCGTGGCATTCTCCTTTGCTAGTATTTCGATCGTTTCATCTCCCGACATCTATTCTATTCTTCGGTAAACAAGACATCAGCACCGGCCGCAGCCGCCGCCAGCATCGGTCTGCCGCCGGAACCGATAGCTCTCCGTCTGTTTACCTTGTATATTAATTGGTTTTTACTTTTGTTCCTGCGTTTCAATAGTTTGTCGAGAAGGTTTATTAACTTTTGAATAAAACCACTCAATCGTACATCGGTCGGTTGTGATGGGCCGCCCAACCGCAGTTTTCGGCTAACTATGAATGTTTGATTTGTTCAGTAATAACAGAGTCTGGTGAATGACCGCAACAGTTTGCCTGTTATAATCAAAAGCGTTGATTTATATAAGAGAGGAGCAGCAATTAATAAATGTTCTCTATTTTCCTTGTCATATATTATTACCATTCAATTCAATAACCATTTATCTCATACAGATAAAATATTATTTACATTATTTACTTACATAGAAATAATATTATCTCTTTAATCAAGACTATGTAAACACAGCATAAACTATTATTATTGTTTCGTTTATGAAATACGAATGTCATTATTACAACACTATTTTATTGTATAAAGCAGCTATTCTGGAGTTTGATGATTGTTGTTGGTTTTTGTGCCATTCGAGCGGGGTTTCTCGTTTTTTGATTATTTATTTGTAAAGTTGTAATTACCTAACATACTTTTTTAGAAATTATGTAAACGTATAGTTGTTTTAATAAATACGTTAATTAAGTGGTTGGTCGGAATCACAGTGTATTGACCGTGAATTTAGCTATGGTAGACTGATTTCTAACCAATATTTTTTTAATAATATGTGGAACACGTTGTTGGAACGTACATACTTACTTGTTTGCTTCATCTATTTTAAGTAAATTATTGTATGTTACCGTTTGTGTTCATCCAATGTTTGTAAAATAAAAAAAATAAAAATAAAATAAATAAACATTATCAGTGTTATTAGTATTACACATTATTAGTGTTATACATCATCATTATACTATGTTAAACAAATAAACATATATGTAATATCTTTATATGTAACTATATTAGAGCATGTTAATTAGTTTTAAGTATATTGATAAGTCAAAGAGTGTAAGTGCAGTGCCCGCTCAGGGTTCACGTCGATCTAAATATATGTCTTGTAACACCTTATGCATACTACACGTGAAAGCAATAAAGTTATTGTATTGTATTGTATTGTATTGTATTGTATTGTATTGTATTGTATTGTATTGTATTGTATTGTATTGTATTGTATTGTATTGTATTGTATTGTATTGTATTGTATTGTGTTGTATTGTATTGTATTGTATTGTATTGTATTGTATTGTATTATATTGTATTGTATTGTATATGGTGTCGAGCGCGTGCTCTCGGGGCGGCATAGTGTCTATCAGGCACGCAGCATTCCCACACTAATAGCGAGAGCGAGACTTATTTTTTGCGAAATTTTCTTTTGGGTTGTTAATAAGAAATATGATGAAATTTGAAGAAGTCGTATAAGTTAGATCTCAGCATTAAATACTGTAACTGCTCGATCTCTCTGATCCTATTCATCTGCGCTCGCAAAGTCGCGTTTGATGCGTGTCGTTAACTCGAGAATGATTGTTTTGACGTGGCAAGCAAAGGCAAGCTGTGAGCGGCGGCGCCGCCAGCGCCGGCGCCGGTGGCGTTACCTGCCGACTACCGTCTCTTATCTGGCTCGGGGCGTGGAGGCAGATCAAAGGGCATCACTTCTAGATATAATGTTGATATTAATGTAAGTGATTGGTGACGTTTTCAATTGTATCTCTATAATACTCGATATGCCTAGATCTCAAGTAGATGCTCATCAATCGCACATAATTGGGAAGATCAGACTGGTCTGCAGCTTAGCTTTCGATATCTTACACAATAAGCGCCACTTCGCGTTTCACAGAGATAACTATGTAAGATTATCCGAAACATTTGGAATAAAATCCCTCTGTATAAATCGAACTCCCGAAATCTCGTAACACTTCCACCAAAGGCAAGGCGAGTATATAACACAGTGTGAAAGTTGGAACGGAATCAAATAGCTAGTACTTACACGTTTTACTCGCACGAGATTTCGATTCACATTCTTTAAAATGTCGAACGGCGAGACGAATGTTCTCAACGATTAAGAGCAAGCGGCCACAGATCCGTTCAGCTTTCCGCGGAAATTCTGCGAGCGTCCAGCGGCTCCGCTCGTGTGAAAAGTTGTGTTCCAGTGGAAATATATGTATGTTCCGAAGATATATTCGTTTTAAATGTAATGGTGTAAGGATAAACAAGTGTTGTGACCTACACATAAGTATGTGTAGGTCTCTTATTCAAGAACGCAGTTTATGTACCTATCCATATACAATTGTAGTACAAAATGTTGTTTTAGGAACACTCACATGTTTAAAATATTTACTGAGATCTTTTCAGCCGATGAAAGGAGAATGGGTAATTTTGTATGGGCACCGTACCCAATGCACTGTAATATTGTATTATGAAAAATTTTGGTGTTTTTGCCCTCATGAAGTAGTTTAATTTACCCTAAGACAGTATGCCTTAATTCACTTGGCGAAAAAAAAAGTTTTTTTAAAGGTGAACTGATTTTAGTAATAATTAAATATTTGATCCAGGAAAGTACGAGAAACTAGGTTTTTTCTCCAAGTGAATTTAAACAAGCACTCTATAAATTAAACTACTCCATTAGGGCAACTCATACCGACATATCTAGTTCATAATGCTACAATTAATTTTGTGTTTGGGTACGCTTATTACCCGTTATCCTTTACTGTTAATATGGGTCTTCCTACTGATATACGTATCCATTTAGCATAATTTTAATAACTGCGATAATTTTGCCCAATTAACAAAAACCCTTTTTCCCCTAACCTTTAATAGAAGCCACGACCAAGGGAGACCTTCCAATAGCCGAAGTCGTCATTTGAGCTAAACATTATCTAGTATAGAATAAAACTGTAGCAAAATGAAACATGGCGCGCGGGTAATCCCCGCAATCCGTTCGGATTTCGCTTCGCCCGCCGCCGCCGCTCGCGCGCAGAAAACTTATTCAATCCAAACAGAAGGGATTTGAGAATTATAAGTATTGAATTTAGTGAATAATATTATTACTGGAGTTCCAATTTTTAGGGATTCCACAAAGTTATATAAATTGGGTTTCACTTTTTTTAAGAAACTCGTTTTACTCGTGTTCAAGCGGAGCTTTAGAGGACTTGTAAGAAATAAGATCGTTAAATAGAAAGCTTTGAAATTATGCGAGATTATGTACATGTAAAAAGTCCTAATTAGACCTAATTTTAGAATACTATCTTCGTTGTACATCCGTACGCTGTACGTACGCTGTGTGACTACGTGGGGAGTACTGCTGGGATACATGTCTGTTCCCGGATTTTTTCTCCAATCTATCATCATGAACGAGCGAGCGCACTCTGCACATTCCGCAACAGGCGCGCAGTTCTAATTGCTGCATATAAATCACGGCTGCAGCTGCACAGTGCACAGTGCACATCGCTGCGAGCGCTGCGAGCGATGCAAGCGCCAGCGACGCATCACTCACGCTCACAGCGTGGCGAGTGCTGTTGACGCCGCCGGTGTTATTGCCGACTAGCGTTAAGCGAATCATTTATGTACTTCTCACCATTGTTGCTTATAATGTAACAAAGTCCTTGTCAGCATTGCGACTCTCACACACAGTACACTGCACTGCATTTGCACTATATCTACCGCACCGCAACATAATAAAGTTTCAAACTGCCTTTGCAATTTCGCTCGTGCAAATTGTAATACTCGTATGACTTTTTATGATTGTGCTCACAATTTTAACTCAGATATTTTCAGCTATTGTATACCCATTGAAATACTTTAAAGGGCAACCATGAATGATAGGAAGCTCTTCCCGGTAATTATCGAGGTCTCTATTGGAGGTGGGCAGTGGCGAGGCGAGCCCCACCACCGCCGGCCACCCCGTTCCGGGACCATTATCCGCAGCTCTTTGTTCCGCACTCATAAATCCATAAGGTTATTAACGCCTTTGTTGGTCCTTCCACAGTCACTAGCGAGGCAGCGGTCATGTGAGGCGAGAGCGCGGAGAATCAAGCTACATGTGGAGACGGCCCCGAAGGATCCCAACACTTTTCTCAATCAGACGTCAATACTCAACTTATTCCTCTCATTATCTTTTTACTTTCCAGTTGATTATTTAGAGAGCGTTTAGAAGCGCACTTCATAATTTCAACT
The DNA here is from genome assembly GCA_958295455.1 of Coleophora deauratella. Classification (NCBI taxonomy): domain Eukaryota; kingdom Metazoa; phylum Arthropoda; class Insecta; order Lepidoptera; family Coleophoridae; genus Coleophora; species Coleophora deauratella. The sequence continues at coordinate 188,198 of OY282409.1, read as the reverse complement.
ATTCTAGTGTCGTATCGCCACTTTGTATTCCAGCATGGATATTAGATCCCCATTGCGTTGGCGGGAATATTGGTAACCCTTCTACCATCTTAGGTATTATTATCATTTACCACCAGGTGAGATACTGCCAACGGCTTACCAGTTGTGCATTTAAAAAAAGGAACGCCTGCCCGCTGCCGCTGCCGCGTCTTCTACGTAATCTCTGGTGATATGTCAAACACAGGAAAATATTCCCTAAGGCAATGTAAAATATGAAGGTGAAGGGTTTTAGGGATTACTCTGATTACATAATGTGAGTTATGCAGGGTGTTACAAAAAGGCGTACTTGTCAATACTTTAAGGCTGGGGATGTCCAGGAGAGTACAAGTGGCCTACATCTAGTGGCACAGGTTGTGTGCGCTATGTGGAAGCTTCCGGTGCCGATATCCTGCTGCCAGTCTCGTGCAAATGCTCATAGATTCATGTCCAGGCCTGCTCTATCTATAAACTATCTGAGACTGTATAATACAGACCGTACAGATCGCTCACTGACAGTGGTACCCTTTACTGGCTTTTGGCAGTTGGTATTAACTAAACTCAAATTTACACGTACTGGGTCCTTAAAATCTATGGTCTTTATAGAAAATCGTGAATTAGACTAACAGTCTATGTGCTCGCGCTTTCACAAATTTCTTATTTGCTCAAATTTTCTAATATAAATGCGGATGTGAGTGTGTTTGTATAGCCCTTTTTCACGTTACAGTGGATCAACTGATCATCATGAGTTTTTGCACAGAGATAATGATGGGGTGGGAACCTAACATAGGCTACACTTTATTATTTACTCTGTTTATCCCTCAACGACAGTCTTCTTTTTACTTTAGAGCGACTGAGGAGCGAGCGCTAGCGAGCGACGAAGGAGTAAGGAAGTATTGTCATGGCAAAAAAATCGAACTTGAGATTTTGATGTTTAAATGAGTATTTCTTAACAGTTACGCAAAATCTTCCACTGCAAATAAACACGGCAAAATCGCTAGAGTTATTATTAATTCCTTAATAGGTATATAAAATCCTGCACCGGCACACAAGGTTGACACTAGCACCGGTCACACATGACAATGTGAACCATGTGCTGAAGTCAATGATGAAAACATACTGATAACAACATACTGAAACATCCGTTAACATACTGATATCAGTCTGGCCAGTCTTGTGCGATAAAATCGTAGCGTTGACTAACGAAATGTTCATGTCTGGACAGTATCCCGAAGTACTAAAAAGCCCTCGAGTATGTGCAGTGTACAAAGGAAAAGGTGATAAATGTAACGTAGACAGCCATGGACCTATAACAATTGTGCCCAATATATCTTGTAACCTATATTCCCTAAGGGAGGCTTCATAAATAAAGTAAAAACAAGAAATAAAGTTTAACAAACTTTTAATTTAATTAAATATATTTCCTACAGGAAAAATAAAAGTTGCCTCCCGAAAACCAAACACTCCTGGCCTCGAAAAAAAACCTTGTTGTCGGAAAAAAACTCTTGGCGACGAATGCGTCCCTCAGATGAAACAATTCTTGGTGACCAATGCGTCCCTCAGAAAAAATGTTGCATCTTGCAAAAAACTTGTGGTGACGAATGCGTCCCGTAGAAAAAAAACTTTTAATGGCGTATGCGCCTCGATGAAACAATCCTGGTGATGAATAGGCCCCGTAGAAACACTCTTGACTCCCGGTGAAAATAAACTCTTGGTCACAAATGCGCCCCGGTGAAACAATTCTTGCGATGAATGCGCCCCGGAGAAACTCTCCTTTTGAGGGGCTGGAAAGTGTCAATAGTTAATTAACACGCCAAATGTTCTGGTGACGCCACGCGGCCAAAAGGGGAACAGTCGGGAACATGGGAACAATGTCCAAAGTCAACCCGGCCACAGCGTCACCAGCACTTATTCCACGGAGTGCGTTTTTTGGTGGCGCAACCGCGCACCGCGCAACCGCGCTGTGAAAGCTGACAGTTCTCCAAAGAGAATTAAAAAAAAAGAACAACGAGGTGACGTTCCAAAACTGGTCGAAAAAAATCAACATATCATTTAACCAAAAGGATAGCCTATAAGAAACTCCTCGAGTGCGAAAAGAACAGACTCTAAATTAACTTTCTTAACAACAAAATTGTTACGGCTCAGGGTACGAGTCGGTCGAGAAAGCGAAAAAATAGAAATTTACGAAAAAAATAAAAAAAAGGTGTTACAGTTCACCCCCACCTGGGTTAGAATTCACGCAGGGAATTCTACGGCTGCCCTCAGCCGAAAAAGTCCATCTGTTTCGCGAAAAACAAAATTAAACTTACAGCTAAGTTAAAAGAAAACTATTCTACGAGAACAAAATTAATATTCTAAGAAGTGGAGTCAGCCACATAAAAAAAAAATATCTTTCTTCCAGTAATCGTTCCACGACATAAGAAAACCAGCGTCAGGACAGATGGTAAACGTTCAAACTAAAAAACTCTTCAGTCCGGACGAACAAAAGTAAGTTAGCACCCTAACGGACCAACCAAATTTAACGAAACTAACACATAAGAAATAACTAACTAACCTAACGATGTCGTCATCTTGGCATCATTGGGACACAGATGGTGTACCAATGCTTGCAAAGCAACTAAGGCCTACGATGTACCGACATCAAGACTCGTAAAATCTTTGACGTGCCACGTGCCAATGTTTTTGCCGTTGTCATCCTCTAGCTCATAGACTAAAGAAGACAGCTTTTTAATAATTTTGCAACGTTGATATTTAGGGGCTAATTTTGCCGAAAAATGTTTAGGAGCCGAACTCAACTTATAAGTTCGTTTCCAAACGTAATCTCCTACATTAAAATCAACGTGACGTCGCCTATTGTTATAGTATTTTACGTTTCGCTCATGAGCTTTCTTCAACTCCAGGTTGACAACCTCAAAAATACCCTTCAAGGAACCAAAACGATTTACGTAATCCTCTTGCGACGAAGAAAGCAACACATTGCCGTGTTCGTCAGACGAACTCAAACCGTAAACTCGGCCGTCCATAACAGCCTCGCGACCATGAACCAACAGGAAAGGCGAAAAAGAGGTGGAATCGCTTACCGAAGTGTTAATAGCGAATTGAATCTTGGGTATATTAGCATCCCACGAGCGATGATCCGAGCCGACTAGGGCGGAGATAGTGGTCATAATAGTCCGATTAGTGCGTTCGACAGTATTAACTTGAGGACAATAAACAGGGGTATAGTGAACTTGCGGAACGTTAAATTTAGAAAATAGGGAACGCAGTTCTTGAGAAATGAACTGGGGCCCATTGTCACAAATTATTTTTTGTGGAATCCCATGTACTAAAAAAACATGGTCTTCGACTCTTTGAGCAATGACTTTACTAGTCGCACGCCTTAACGGAAACAGTAGGCAGTATTTTGTGAAACAACAGATGACTACTAAAAGGAACGTGTTTTGAAGCCGAGACAAGGGCAGTGGACCAACTAAATCCATGCTGATGCACTGGAACGGCCGACTACAAACTTTTTGGTTCCCCATCAAGCCTACAGGGGGTTTGTTAGCATGTTTATACGCTTTACAAACTCCGCAGTTCGAGACATAATTTGTTACATCTTTGTACATAGCTGGCCAGTAATAACGTAGGCGAATCCGTTTGTAAGTTTTGTCTATTCCGAAGTGAGCGGCTGTCGGCGAGTCGTGGTTTTCACGGATAACTTCTTCTCGCTTTTCGACAGGAATTACCTCCTTCCAACAAAATTCGTTACTTAAGGCATTCTTTCCTTTCGTATAGCGATATAACTTACCGTTGATTATCTGGAAATTTGGGCAAGACTGTGGTCTCTCCTGACACCTAGACAAGACATTTCGAAACCAGCGATCTCCGGTTGTAATATTAGCGACAATCGCATTAACAGGAACCGACCTGGACAGAGCATCCGGAACAATATTCTCTGAACCTCGGCGATGTTCAATCACAAAATTGTAAGGGGACAGGCGACAGCTCCAACGCTCGAGACGTCCTGTTGGATTTTTGAGATTGAGAAACCACTTTAAACTCGCATTCATGATCAGTGACGATTTTAAACGGAGTGCTACCCTCAAGGTATGGTTTGTAATGTTCAACCGCGAATATGACTGCCAGAGCCTCCCGCTCAGTCGCAGAATAATTCCGTTCTGCCTGGTTTAATGAGCGACTACAATAAGCGATCGGGTGTTCCTCGCCATCGAAAATTTGTGTTAACATGCCTCCGACACCGACTTCTGACGCATCAGTGTGAACAATAAAAGGCCTAGAGAAATCTGGGCAAGCCAGAACTGGGGAAGTCGTCAAAGCGGTCTTCAAAGCTTGGAAGGAAGACTCAGCATCTATGGACCAATGGAATGGCGGAGCATCCTTCTTGTTTGAAGTCAAAGCATTTAAAGGTGCCGCGATATCGCTGAAGTTACGGATGAATCTTCTGTAGTAGGAGGCTGTGCCTAAGAAACGTTTCAATTCCTTACGACAAGTTGGAATGGGGAAATCAACTATCGCTTGGATTTTACCCGGGTCAGTACGTAAGCCCTCCTCATCAATGACGTATCCCAAATACTTTAACTGCCTGCGAAAGAAACTACTCTTCTCCAAGTTTATAGTTAGACCAGCGGATGCTAGACGGTCACGTACCCTTCCTAGCAATTCTAGGTGCTCTCGAAACGTTGAACTGATGATGATAATATCGTCCAAATAAATGAACACCCGCCCGTCAAATTCGGGTCCAAAGAGTCTATCCATGAGTCGCTGCTGAGTGGCAGGAGCAGAAGTCAAACCGAAGCACATAACTTTAAACTGGAACAAACCCCGACCGGGGACGGTGAACGCAGTTTTCTCCTTAGAAGATTCCTCAAGTAGAATCTGCCAGAAAGCGGATTTTAAGTCAATCGAGGAAAAAAACCGACAGTTTCCTAACTGGTCCAGAATCTGACTAATATATGGGAGGGGATAAGCATCATGCTTAGACACTTGATTTAATTTCCGGCTGTCTAGACAAAATCTTAACTCACCATTCGCTTTAGGAGCCATAGTTACGGGATTATTCCACGGGCTGTTACTTGCCTCTACCACGTCTAACTCTAACATTTGATCTAGTTGACGATTGAGTTCCTGTAATTTTTGGGGTGACATGGGATAATAACGCTGTTTAATGGGTTCAGCATCTGCTGTATCGATTTTGTGGGTGATCAGATGGGTCCGGCCCAATCCTATACCTCGGTTGCTTGCAACTTTTGTTCCTCCGACAAGGACTCGAAGGGGTGTAAACGACTTATTTTCAATACCTCAAAGGCATTTTCATCAAAAGAGTCAAGGTTTTCGGTGTTCAATAAAGCTAAAACCTCAGGTGCAATGTTGAACGCCTTCCAGAAATCAATTCCGAAAAGAAAATCGAAAGGAACACAAGGAATCACGTAGAAATCGATAACCCTAGTCATCCCTCTAGCCGTGACAGGCAAAGACATGTGGCCAAAAACGTTTGATTTAGAGCCATTCGCAGTAATGATGGTTTCCGGCTCCTTAGGAGAAGTCATTTTTATATCATTCAGGAATCGCTCAAAGTTTCTCCCTCCTATAATAGATATTTCTGATCCAGAATCTAACAATCCCTTGCAAGTAACGCCCAATATCTCCACATTCAAATAAGGTCGGTTATCAGTTGAGACATTCAAAGGAAAATGGGTCGCTGTTGACGGCACATCGTACTCATTCGAACTTGGTTTTTCAAAGAAGGTCTTGACGGTTTGGCACCATCTCCTCCAATCCTCTGCATCGAAATTAAGACGACGGCGACCCAGCCCAATTAGTTTTTTGAATCGCCGGAATTGCATTTTAAACAAGTTCTGGCAGTATAACCTTTCTCACCACAATGATAACAAATCAGCTCCGTCATGGATTCCTTACAATCAGCGACGTTGTGGGTATCGGCACGACAACGGACGCAGTGTTTGTTCTCTGAAATGATGGCACAGGGTTTGTTGGCTCGACAGGGCTGCTTGAACGCAAGGTCTGGAGCAACCACGTTAGAAGAGGAACGAGGGGGTTCCGTAAAACGTTCGGATCTTAGCCGGGCGTGAACAAGCTTCCGACAAAAATGCTTGAATTCGTCCCAAGAATTAATATTCATCAGAGCTAGTTGAGAAGAATAAAACGGTCTAACATTCCTCATAACGATTTTTAATTTTTGTGCCTCGTTCATCGGAGTCGGCAATCGGCTAAAGTAATTTTGCATAACACTCAGATAAGTTACAATATTCTCTGACTGACCTTGAGTCCTAGCTCGGATTTCATCCAAGAGCTGATCCTCATAATCGAAAGGCAAATATTCGGCAAACAGCTGAGCCTTCACTTCAGTCCAAGATTCTACCTTATGCCTTATCCCTCTATACCAGATCAATGCCTCATCAACAAATAACTCCAACAAAGCCTTTAACAATTCATCATCCGAGATCCCACGAGATGAACACAGCTCCTCCAACCTCTGGACGAATGCTACCACACACGTCTTTCCATCGAACTTAATGTTAAGCGAATAGGCCTTTGATTCACTACATGACACATTAATAATAGGGTTCGCAATCGACGCATTACCTCCTACAGCAGTAGGGTTCGAGGAGCAATCGTTATTTTCAGCGACCTCTCGACTGCTTTTGAAATTGTCAAATAACCTGTCTACCTTGGTGGACACTTCCATCAAATCTCCCCAAAGCTTGTCCCTTAACTGAGTTTCATGATCCAAAGTAGGGTGAACTCTGCCTAATCGGTGGTACAAGTGATTTCCCAACGCGTGGATACGGTTGATATTTTTTATGGTCATGGGCCTAGTTGCCAGTAAACCAGTGAGCTCCGTCAGCTAAGTTTGAATAGTGGTCAATTCCTGTGATATGTTACCGGTAAAGTCAACAATTTCATCAGTCGGAATTTGTTTCGCGAGTTCTGTTATCTGTACGTGTAAATCTTCAACTTTATCGGCGGGCTTAGCATCCCTAATCTTAACTTCATAAGTCAATTCTTCCTTCCGGAGGAGGCGAAATTTGATAGGTCTATCTTCCATGTTATTCATTATCACAAAGTCAGATTTAAAAATTACTTATATCGGATTTCAAACCGGACAACCCACGCTTACAATACTACTAAATACAATTCACAAAGTATCTTAAGTTTAAAACTATTTTAAATTTATGTATAGTTGACCACCGCACTAAGGATGAGCGACAGACCACCCAAAGAGCAAAAAAATCACCAAATGTCCCTGTTCGGGCGCCAAAATGTAACCTATATTCCCTAAGGGAGGCTTCATAAATAAAGTAAAAACAAGAAATAAAGTTTAACAAACTTTTAATTTAATTAAATATATTTCCTACAGAAAATAACAAAAAGTGGGTACGTTGGTGGACCGGTGGTCACTTATTCTAAACACTTATTATAAACCGCTTCAGCCGAATCGTCGGATAAAAAACTTCAAGACTTGGAGTCGCCCTTAATGAGGGAACGCCTCTAAATTGTCTTAAAAAATAGTCAAAATACTCAGATGTAGTCAAATGGAAACACGGCCCGTTGCCACATCTTAATAATGCATCCAGCAAAGCAGAAAAACAAAAACAATTGAATATCTGAGTTGCCTCCCAGTGATGAGATTGCCTCCCGGAAAAATAAAAGTTGCCTCCCGAAAACCAAACACTCCTGGCCTCGAAAAAAAACCTTGTTGTCAAAAAAAAACTCTTGGCGACGAATGCGTCCCTCAGATGAAACAATTCTTGGTGACGAATGCGTCCCTCAGAAAAATTGTTGCATCTTGCAAAAAACTTGTGGTGACGAATGCGTCCCGTAGAAAAAAAACTTTTGATGGCGTATGCGCCTCGATGAAACAATCCTGGTGATGAATACGCCCCGTAGAAACACTCTTGACTCCCGGTGAAAATAAACTCTTGGTCACAAATGCGCCCCGGTGAAACAATTCTTGCGATGAATGCGCCCCGGAGAAACTCTCCTTTTGAGGGGCTGGAAGGTGTCAATAGTTAATTAACACGCCAAATGTTCTGGTGACGACACGCGGCCAAAAGGGGAACAGTCGGGAACATGGGAACAATGTCCAAAGTCAACCCGGCCACAGCGTCACCAGCACTTATTCCACGGAGTGCGTTTTTTGGTGGCGCAACCGCGCACCGCGCAACCGCGCTGTGAAAGCTGACAGTTCTCCAAAGAGAATTTAAAAAAAAGTACAACGAGGTGACGTTCCAAAACTGGTCGAAAAAAATCAACATATCATTTAACCAAAAGGATAGCCTATAAGAAACTCCTCGAGTGCGAAAAGAACAGACTCTAAATTAACTTTCTTAACAACAAAATTGTTACGGCTCAGGGTACGAGTCGGTCGAGAAAGCGAAAAAATAGAAATTTACGAAAAAAATAAAAAAAAGGTGTTACAATCTAAAATAATTGAGTCTGTAATATCGACAAACATAATATTACATCTTGAGAAAAACCGGTTGCTATCAGAAACACAGTATGCATATCGGCAGAAAAAATCTACGACTACAGCAGCCCATAGAGTAATAGATTCAGTAATCACAAATATAGATAGCCAGTACAATACAGCAGGTATATTCTGCGACCTTAAGCATTTGACGTTATACAAAACGAATTGTTACTAAAGAAGTTGTCTCTCTGTATTAATAAAATATTTTAATTTCTTATACGCATTCCTGATCTTTACCATTGTGTAATAGTGTCATTTTTATTTTTTATTTTGTATTTATCCATTGTGTGTTTTTTTTTTTTAATATTGACATTGAATTTTATATTAATTAATTTTATATTTCCGTAAGTGTCGCATTAAAGTCATTATTCCGCTGATTTAAAATAGTTAACAAGGCACATCAGTGTATGAAAAGTGAGACAATTTTGTGCCTGATAACCACATTATCGCAATTATTAATGACACTCAAAAAAATGTACATGTTTTAGATAAAAAATTCTCGCTCGCGCTTTATAAATATTTTTACGTACTCCATTTTTCTTCCGCGTTTAAATTAAATCTTTGTGACAAGAGTTAGCCTACTGCGAAAACTCGTGCCTGTCTCTTTAGGAAAGCTTACAACAGGTTGTCTGTAATATAACAAAAAAATAAATTGTATAAAAAAATGTGATATTATTGCGTATTTACCTACAACAAAGCGTTTTAATTCATTCATAACAGAAAACTAATGTACTGAGAACATATTTTATTGCAAAATCGAAAAAGGTGATCAGTAATGGAGATCCAGAAGGAGCTTACCAATTCTGATTTTAGAAACGACATAGACACACATTTATTTTTGACACAAATGTGTGTATGTGTGTGCGTGCGAAAGAGAGAGACAGACTCTGTTAAAAGTAAGTTGGAAGCAGCTACCAGTAACTGCTTCTGATATTCTCGAAGATACTTTTTGAATTTATTTTTGAAAGTATTTGTAGCGACAATGTAGTAGCGCTTAGGCCAGCAGTTTGGCCATGCGGCCCGCTGCCTAGTCAGTCACTCCGCTAACCTCGGGCGCGACGGGCAGGTCCACACACATATTCATAGACTGGAGATCACGCAAAGGCGGTGGAATATTATTCCAACACTTTGTGGCAGTATAACGAAAATTGCCACGAAAAGCAGATGTCCAGTGCTTGTCAGGCACTAGTTCGCCTGTGGTGGCACGAACCTGTCTATACTATCTACATTCGTGATGCCATTTTAGTTTTTTGAAGAGATACTCAGGTTACCTGATTTTCTTGATACCAAAGAGAAGTATTGCTAAATAGAGTTCTCTTCGAAGGTTTATTTTAAGTATATTGGCGTTATTTAAATAAGCTGTGACATGGGTGCGGGGTGGTATATTAAAGCAGTAACGCGTGTAAGCATTTTGCACTCTCTGCACTACATGACAATATTTTTTTCTCGACTACCCTATAATGTGGGATGTCGTTAGATAGGTCTTTCAAAACTATTGTGGGTTTGAGACAACCATTTTTCGATTCAGGGATCCGTTTTCGAAATATTAAGTTTTAAAGTGCAAATTTTTGTTAAAGTCATGTGTCCCCCCCTGCCAGCTAAACGGTTGTTTCTAGAAATGTGAAAAAATTCTCGGCAGTAGTATATATAACGAAGTTAAAAGGAAAACTATCACAGCTAAGTAAGCTTTACAAGTTAACGAGTACCTAGTAGTCAATTTTGTAAGACGGGAGGTTTTCCCCTTTCGAAGTACTACGGAACCCTACACAGCGCGTGGCCCGACACGCACTTGACCGCTTTTATTGGCTTTTGACATACCTACCAAACGAGAAGCAAAGAAAGACGTTTAATGTTTTAACAATATTTGAGTGTATATTTACAAATATTATTTATTTTGTTCAACTTTGTTGGTCTAGACACTGCGCTCAACACAACCAATCTGGTACACGCTGCCACACGGGCGGGGCGGCCCTCAGGCAGTGCAGGCGGCGGGCGGCAGGCGACAGGCTCCGGGCCGGTGTCAGCAGCATTGTCCGCTGGCGAGCAGCTCGGCGAGCAGCGCGGCGCACTCGCGGCGGTGCAGCTTGCCGCTGTGCGTGTGCGGCAGCTCCGTCACGAATGCGATCCCGCCGTGCAGCCGCTTGTGCTCCAGCAGCGACGCTGCGACAACGGATTGCTTACACGTGATATTAACCATTCGTAGCATGGAATGGGGGGATGAGAATATACGCGACTTACAAATGATAAGAAGCACAATTTGCCACATTAAACTGGGCACATAGCTCATAGAACAGGTTGCCATTGGGACTGGAAAATTCTAGATAGGCGATCGCGTATCGGAGCAGGTAGCGTAAACAGAGCTTCAACTCGGTAGACTGATGACCTGGTGAAAGTTGCAGGAAGCCGCTGGATGCGGGTAACGTAAGACCGGTTCAAACTCAAACTCAAACTCAAAATGTATTTTATTTAAGTAGATGTTTTACACATGCTTTTAAATCGTCAATATTTTTTTCTGTTGTTGTTGTGTTTGTTCAGCAGTGCACGTCTTTGAGCTGATATAATGAATACGAAGAATAAAATCCAGCAATGTCAAAATTAAACAATGAAATCCGTAAAATTGGTTGCAAAAAACTTATTAAAAGCCTCAGAGGATACTGTTTGAAATGCATAGTAAATTAATGAGAAATGATGTAATAATAAGCGAAAAGAGAGGAGCCAATGTCTGTGCTTGTCAGACTGGTGATAAGTTAGCTGCAGCACAACACGCCTAAGGCAATATGATGAAGATTCACTACGAAGAGTTGACGATAATACTATCGTATCGAGTCTCGTCAAGCGTATCTGTTGACTCACCGTCGACGGCGGCGTGGATCTGTGCGCGCGAGACGCGGGCTCCAGGCTGCAGCTGCACGGCGGCGGCCGCGCCGCGCGGCGAGCCGCTCACCGCGCACGCCGCCACGCCCGCCACCGACAGCACCGCCGTCTCCACCTCCTCCGGGGAAATCTGACAACACACACTTTCAGTCTTACATGTCAGTTACCATGAGACAATGTTGATGATAGTTTAATGTATTTATTTCTCCTTATACTTCAGTACGGAGCTACCACTTTCGATAACTCATGTCTTGGTCTGTCGCAACCTCTACTACATCCGGGATCTCAGTCCTGTACGTGGGTACACCGAGTGGGTCCAGAGCAGTAGCGCTCTGGATGTAAAATTACCTATTAAATAATATTTCCTTCTCATTACCCAAACTTTTCAAGTGGAAGTGTTGTTTAATGTATTCATCGCGTGTGTTGACCAGTGAGGCATCCCCTCACCTGGTAGTTGTTGTGCTTGAACCAGAACTTCTTCCGCTCGCGGTAGTGCAGATGGCCGCGGTCGTCCTGCCGCAACACGTCGCCCGTGCGCCACCAGCCGCCCGGCGCCAGGCTCGCGCGGTGCGCCGCAGCGCCTTCCTCGCCCAGGTAAGCCTGCCGCACATACAGACACACATTTTCGCGACAATAACAGTACCCGCCCTCGCCATAAACTATCTACAACGTGCTATCGAAGTTTCTTCGGACACTCAAATATATTCGACTTCCAACCATCTACGGTTGGACCACGACCGGTCCCCAGGCATACCACTTCGCCTGATGGAGGTACTTCAGTTTTCCTCCGAATACACCATTCCAACACATACTAATAGGTACATAGAAATGGCAATATCAAAAACCTTATTGTTATTAGTTTAAAGCCAGTGCAGTATTTAAAATTACTAGATCTTTACCGATATCAATAACCGATACCACAAATATACTTTGGAAAGATTCAGAAATAAATATTTTTATTACAAGAGCCTTACCTTAATAATACAGCTGCTGCTCAGAATGAGTTCGCCGCCTTCACTCGGCGACACTTCTTTACCCTCGTCATCAATGAACTGAGAAAGAATTGTCTCAATAATAATTTTCTCCAGAAAATGTGTCGACCAATTGCGATAGAAGGCTAGCAAATCACCTTGTAGTCGAATATGTTGATGACCTTCCCGACGGAGGTGAGCGGCGTGTCGGGGTCCGGCAGCGTCACGAACCCCTGCGCCTCCGTCATGCCGTAGCCGTTCCACACGCGCGCCCCCGCGGGCAGCTTCTCCTGACACGCGAGCGCGAGTGCGAGCGCGGTGGACAGGGCACAGTATTAAAAAAGTTACAAACACAGTAGTCTTAAGTTTACTAACTAAATTGTATGTATACTAACATATTCGTTTTAAGATTACTAAGAACTATGTGTCATGTTAGAGCGCTTTTATTGTCACGCGGATATCTGCGTATCGGCGTTTACAAAGCGATCCGCGTGCGTATGACACGCATGACAATAAAAGGTCCCTAAAAACATGTAATGAAAAGATAGGTTGCGGGCGGCACGCATGCGAGTCGTGCCGGGCAGAAATTCGCATGACAATAAAAGCGTAAATTGAAATAAATTACATTAATTGTGTAATATACAGGTCAGTATTACGTTGTGCAACACGTATAGACATTCCAGTGCAGTGAACTAACCTTCCATGCGGTCAGAGTGGAGGGTGCGGGCGGCCCGCCGGTAACGAGCAATGTGCGCAGCGAGGCGAGCTGCGCGGGCGCGCCCAGCGACACCACCGCCTGCGTCAGCCCTGGCGCCGCCAGGAAGAACGTTGGCTGCAACCACAGGGACTTTGTACCATTTCATCTTCTCTCTCTCTCGCTCGATTTTCTTGTCGTAGAGAACAATTTTTAGTGGAATATCCCAAGACATAGTATGTTACTTTATAATAACGGTTTGTTAGCATAGCAGTGTCAGTGGGTCCACTTATTGGGATGCAAAGTTATCAATTCGCAACAAACTCGCACAAAACTTTAATATATCTTAGTAGGCTATGAAAACGTCAATCTATAGAGATTCCATGAGATAAACTCTTTAAAACATGATCATTTATCAGAAGGGGTAGAGTGCATAGGTAGATACGATGATGATTCAACGATGTATTTTGGGAGAGAAAGATACGCTGGCGCATTATCATCGGTCAGGTCATTACAGATGATAGTTGCAGCACTTGTTAAATTATTTGGGGTCAGTCCAAATCATCCAATGGCAGCATGCTGACACAAGGTGAAGGTAAAAAAACCTTATTTTCCAAATTAAAATTCAAATATGTGTATTGTGGGTTTTGCCGATATGTGTGTTGCCGATTTGATGGTAAAGTTGAGTTGACAGAGTTGTAGGGTAAATGGACGAGGTTACAGCTAGGTAATCATCTCGACGCCTGGTGGCGGAGCGGAGGATAGGATGTAGTGATTACTCCATGATTGCTGTTCAGGTACTGCTCGGATACTGCACATTTAATTGCTATAAAGTAAGGGTATTTATACAGATTATAATTGACGTCACATATATTAGTATACTCTTTGCAAGCACGTTCCGAGATGTGATAATATGCAGATTTGTGGTATCTGCAAGGTTCATGGATCATAGGTTACATAAAGATGTTAGTAGTTAATGATAAAGTATCAGCTATGTATGTCCCGCCAAAGGCATACGATATTCTGTTCCACTTGTAATACATGATGGCGTTACTTTGTAAGTGTGGATCATATGCAGCGCAGTTTCCGGGTCACTGCGCGGCGCGGTGAGGCAGGCGATGTCGAACACGGGGCAGGACGTCAGCAGGTCCGTGTGCGTCATCCACTGCGCCGTCGACAGGAACATGGCGCGTGCCGTAGGCCGCGGGAATTGCCCGTCATGACTCCTGCCGCCAACATAGCACACATTAGCCAAGCCACTGCACTGAGCCGGACACATACACGATGCGCACAGCTAGTGGCAAGTTCAGCTGCAAACAAGCAGGCAAATGCGAGATCAAGCCAGCCAGTAGTTAACACACAGAGCACTGACCACAAGGTGGGTAGCTGCGCGATGAGTCCCTCGTGCGAGATAAGCGCCGCCTTGGGCAGCCCCGTGGAGCCGCTCGTGGGCAGCAGCACCGCCGGCGCCGCCGCCGCCGGGGCAACGCCCGCCACGCTGCGCCCGGGAACACGACACTTATAACTCTACTGCAAAATATTACAGTCAATGTAACAAGCTCTCAGCTCAATGATGCACATCTTAATGGCATTTCATGTAACAATTCATAAAGATAAGATTTTATTTCAGAGACAGCAGAATTCAATATTCTGTGTTTACAGTGAAATTCAAGTGACAAGAAAAATGTAAAATGCACTGTTAACACATGGCGCAGTCCAGTACTCGGTTAAAAACAAGCTGTCCGCGCGCATGGTCGTCATTTGAATCGCACTGTGTTTACGAGCGAGTCAAGTGGACGCGACAGACGATGCCAGTTTACGAACACGAAGTCATCAAGGCTCTGGCTGTGTCCCTCGACGAAGGCAGCGAGCTCGTCGCCGGCCACCAGCTCAGCCTCCCCCCCTGCCGCTCCCGCCGCCGCCTGCGCCGTCGCGCGCCTGTCCGCATCGCTGAACACCAGCCGCGGCTGCGCTAGTGCCATGAAGTGCCGCAGCTCGGCTGCGACGCAGATACAAAAAAACAGAAGTGAACCAACTGACTGAAGCGAAGTATTATATATGTGTTGATGATGAATTATGATGAAAACTAATAACAATATACTCTTGCTTGAACACACGCGACTATCTTGCTTATTAAACGTGAACCGCAGGCGGTGCGCATTGCGTCGCAATTTACAATTTTACAAAAACTGGTAACACTCAAAGTTTTAATTAATGTCACATGAAAAGGATTAAAAAAAGTAATTATTTTTTTTTGCTGCGAAAGGTAAACACAAAAAAAGAAAAGAAAATGAAGATCAGATTTGAATGTAGTAGATTCCAGAGAGCTGTCTCCTCAACCGTCGTCGGTAGTATTACTCGGCAAATCGTTTATATGCCTATCCATAATAAGAAGTTCTGTCAGCCGGTGCTTACTAAAGAGCAGAGTACCAGATAACAGAGCACATCGGGCGTGGGTGACAAGCGGAGCGGACACTCACACTCGGTGGAGGCGGGCTCCAGCATGCAGAGCGTGACGCCGGCGAACAGCGCGCCGTAGTACACGGCCACCAGCTGCTCGTGGTTGCGCATCACCACCACCGCCACGCTCCCGCTGGCACCGCGCGCAGCCAGCGCACGTGCGACAGGGACGGCGTGACGCAGCATCTCCTCATTCGTGAATGACACGCCGCTCACCCCGTTTATCTGATAAAATTCGACCTTTCGTTATATGAAAAACTAATTTGCTCCGATTGAACTGGTTCCTTAAAGAAAGAAGAGAAGAGAAGAAGGAAAAGAGGAGTAGAGAATTTGTTCAATTTTATGAGTTATTTTAAATTATTATACAATCCCGAGCCAAAGAATGGGAGAAACAAGTCTCAGGAACAGCGATAATGGTATTGCTTGTTAAAGCTATGAAGGGTATAACTGCTGGAGCTCACCAGGCGTGTGGACTGGGGCCACTTCCTCATGCAGTGGTAGATGAGCTGGCCTAGGTTGACTCCGGCGTGCGCGGCCGCCCCCGGCGTTCCCGGCTCCCCCAGCCCCGCCGCCGCCTCATCCAGCAGCGAGTCCAGATACCGCTGCGCCGCCGTGGGTTCGCCGCGCTTCACCGCGTGCGACACTGCACACCGTCCGCGACGAGTAAGTGGTTAATTTAGTACAAGCTTCTTATACAAACTGGTGTACCGTAAAACCATACAACTATAGTCCTACTTTTCCGATTTCTTAGATCACGTCTAAATATTAAAAAAAAAACTATCTGGATTAGAGAAACCCGGTATGGACCAATAATTAGTCAAGTAGTTAAGTATTTACATGACTTAATTAATATTAGTCAATCAATGCTAGTATTATTATTTTTTTATTAAATATTGGACTATTGTTGTCTTTGTTGTTTACAACTTTGTTCCAACTCATAACATTTGCACTGGACATAATCGTATGAAAACTTCAACTGGACCAACGTGGAAAGACTAATCCTTCGACGAACACATAAAAAATTGTTCAACTTTACTGAAAAGTAACTGCAAGGCGGGTGCTGCTACCTTCAAATACTACCATAAACAATTCATCCATTTCTAATAAAAGGTAACCGAAAGGGCGCGGATGGAGCGTGCTATAGTTGGCAATTAAATCAAAAATGACCAGATATGTAGGAGAACTAAAGTAACCGACATAGCTCATAGAATCACTAAACTGGGCGGGCACATTACTCGTACAATGCCGTTGGGGCATTATCGTTCTCGTGTGGCGACCGCGCACCGGTAGACGTAGCACGCAGCGGCAGCGTAGGCTGCCCACCCGCTTATGACCCGGTGAAGGTTGCGGAAAGACACTGGATGCGGGCAGCGCAACAGGACCAATCGGTATGGAAATCCTTGGGGAAGTCGTTGTCCAGCAGTGGACGTCTTTTGGCTGATAATGATGATGATAAGGTACTGGTTTTTAAAATTATTATTTTTCTAGGGCTTCTACCCGAGACACTATTAAACTTCTCCAAAAGAAGAAGAAAATTGTGAATTCTTCGTTCTAAAACGATCTAAAACTGTGTAAAAATTCAAAATTATATGAAAACATTGATCCAGAAAACTACTACGGGTGGTTATAACGCCTTGTGGTACTTTTATGGTAAGCTCGTGGCTTATGCCATTGTTCCATGCAAGATAACTCCTAGTGAGAAAGTGAAATTGTTGATAGGATGAAAGCTGAAGCTGGCTCTCGCTGAGACAAGGGTGACCCTATCAAAATCGCACCAATTATAGCTTTTGCTCTCAATAAATTAATAAAGAATCTCTGTAAAAGATGCTTTTCATAAAATAATTGATTCTTAGTCCAGGCACTGGATGAAATTTGGATTATAAGTATTTATGTAAGTCTAAGTTCTATAAGTAGCTAAAAACTAACGTGTTACATAGTGAAGAGAGTGTGAAATTATTTCAAGGGCATATGATTATAATAATAATTCACTTAGGGAAAATAAAGTTAAAATGAAGAAACGCAATTAATACGCGAAAATAACTCACCGAGTCGCCCTAAAAGTACTCCTAAATTATGAATAAAAATTAATAAATATACAACTTTTTCTGTTTATAAGTATAAGTTCTAAGTGTTTTATCACTATAATAATTTGAGTTAAATGCATATTGATATACATATATTTCTCATTTGGCTAGTCTTCTAAAAATTAGGTGATATTGTAATATTGTATATTTTATATTTCAGGTTCGTTGAGCATCCCCTTCTATTTCAATTTCAATTTATTTATTCATAAAAATGTCAGCTTACAGAATAATCCAAGTCACTAACATTTCATAAACTACAGTCAATAAAACTTAAAATCATTAAATCAATTCTAGTAAAGATATCGTTTTGAAATGTTGTGTGTACTCGTATAATGCTATAGATATGTGTAACAAATTGAGGAGGTGGCCCGGCCTCTAGGACAAAAAAAAATTCTGCATAAAAACTTGGACCACCCCCTACCCACAATCACGTGCATTATTTGGTTCAAAATATTATCTTTAAATACATTTATAATGTAATTTAATTCTGGAAAATTACGCACCGTGATAAACATGTCCAGACAGTCATTAAGGTTGCAGCTTGTTTCTGACTGCCTGAAGCCGCTTCGAACCTTGGGATGAGTTAAAAACAATGTAACAACAACAGTCCGACGATGTTTAAACCTGACCTTCTACTCATGAAATAGAACAACTTTCCCCGAGAAACTCGTTCCTTTATCGTACCGTACGTAATCAATTCACTTAAATTAAATTATCTTAATATTTATTTAATTATTGCCTTGACGATCATATTATCCTCTGACATTTTTGTAATATTGTATTATTGTAAACTTGACATTGATAATATGAAATAAATTAATCTAAAATCTAAATCTAGGCTCCAGTATTAATGGAAATCTTATCATGATGCATAGCCTGAACTTGTGATTTAACATTAAAAAGGCTTAAGATAGCAATACTTTCATCTCTGCCAGCTGTCAGTACAGGTACACCAAGCAATTTTTCACAATTCTTTTCTGAAAAAAGCTTAAGGACCTATGTTTGTAGTACCCAAGTTGTTAACGAGGTCTGACTGGGTGGTTATAATGTCCGCTCTATAGGTATCTGCCGCCAAGTGGCGTGCTGCATTTCGGTAGGTTTTGGGGTGAGATACTGCATGTATCGGCATAAGAGGCAGTGCATCTTAATTCTCTAAGATTGATAAGGCATTGATAATACTTCTGATCTTAATGAAGCCCACAAAGTAGTGGTGAGCAATTTCCATCAGGTGGACCGTCAGCCTATTACCATCTAACAAAAAAAGCGGCCAAGTGCGAGTCTGACTCGCCCATGAAGGGTTCCGTAGCAGCAAGTAACATATTATAAAAGTTCTTGTAGTTCGTTGTAGGTAAATTGCGGTTTACGATTTATGACGTATTAAAAAAAACTACTTACTAGATCTCGTTCAAACAAATTTTCGGTGGAAGTTTTCATGGTATGTACAATTTACATCATATATTTTTTTAGTTTTATCATTCTCTTATTTTAGAAGTTACAGAGGTGGGACACACATTTTACCACTTTGGAAGTGTATCTCGCGCAAACTATTCAGTTTAGAAAAAATATATATTATAAACCGCAATATCATTTTTGAAGACCTATCCATAGATACCACACACGTATGGGTTTGATGAAAAAAAAATTTTTGAGTTTTTGAAAATGAAAATGAAAATGAAAATATTTTATTCGAAGTAGGTAGCAGTGTACACTTTTCGAACGTCGTTCTTTTATCTACCTAATACGAGGTTCCTACCACTCGGAACTCGTATACCCACCGTTTCGGGAAGTGTTTGCGGAGTGAGAAGAAACGGCGGGCCCTAAAGAAACTCCCTCCAACACATTTTTTTTTTAAGTCTTATATTCTATTACATCTTAATGCTAGATCAATAAATGAATTATACAATGTCATGTCTGTTAATAAAATATACAAAAATAAGAATAAAGAAAGGATTCAAAAGAGATAAAAGTAAAAATTGTTTGTAGCTAATGACTAACAAATTCCAAAAAACCAATGACAAGAGCAGGCCAGTTCACACGGACAGCACCCGATCACGAGTATAACGCGAGAGTCAGCCATCGCTCCCCTCAACCATATTTGAGGGAAGGGAACGACCCGGCTCCCGATACGCCACCATCCGCACGAACATTTAAGCGAGCATGCACCACTCCGATCAATGGACAAAGAAAAAGGAGAAGAAAATGTCTTACCGAATCCCTTCAGTTCTTTCACAATAGAGTTTGTATCTTTATTGTCTCACAATATGTCATGAAAGTGTTGCTGTGTTGGTTGGAGAAACACTTACCGTCCAAGCATTTCTATCATCTAAGTACTCACATGTCTTATAGTAAGCTTTATTACATAGTATCTTTTTTACATAACTTTTGAATTTATTCTCTGTTAGGTTTACAATATCTTCTGGTATTTTATTATACATTCGTATGCATTGTCCCACAAACGACTTACTAACCTTACTGAG
Organism: Coleophora deauratella; assembly: GCA_958295455.1. Lineage (NCBI taxonomy): Eukaryota > Metazoa > Arthropoda > Insecta > Lepidoptera > Coleophoridae > Coleophora > Coleophora deauratella. Next base: position 168,129 of record OY282409.1, on the reverse strand, counting down.
TCTAGTAGATACAAGCTGAAGCTTACTGTTATTCCTGAGATTACGAGTATGTCTGTCAGAATTCAGTGTAAAGTGATTTAAGTTTTTTCGCACATACATTATATTTTCATAAATATATTGACAGGGAAGCGTTAGAATATTGATTTCTTTAAATTTTTCTCTAAGTGAATCTCGAGATCGCATTCCGTAAATCGCGCGAACAGCCCTTTTTTGTAGTACAAAAATAGTATTTATATCAGCTGCATGCCCCCATAAAAGTATACCGTAAGACATAATACTGTGGAAATAGCTGAAATATACTAGTCTCGCCGTTTCTATATCTGTCAGGAGCCTAATTTTTTTAACAGCATAGGCAGCTGAACTAAGCCTGCCTGCTAAAGTTTCTATGTGAGGACCCCATTGAAGTTTTGAATCTACGGTTATACCTAAGAAAACTGTTTTTGGTACGAATTCTAAAACACTGCTAGCTAATGACACGTTTTGAGTTATATTTTTAACATTCGGTAAGGTGAAATTTATGCATTTAGTTTTTTTTGCATTAAGGACTAGGTTGTTCACGGTGAACCAATTGTGTACTTTACAAAGAGTGTCGTTTACTTCGTCAATCATATCAGTTTGTCTGTCAATTTTAAAAACTAGAGATGTATCATCCGCAAACAACACAATTTTAGACAGCGATTCAACCATAAAAGGTAGGTCGTTGATATAAACCAAAAACAGGAATGGTCCCAAAATAGACCCTTGAGGCACACCCATTTTAACGCGTGAGCCTGACGAATTTGTACCATTTATATGCACCTTTTGAGTTCTATTAACTAAGTATGACTCTAACAAATTCAAAGCCTTATTATTGACCCCGTAATGTTCTAGCTTTAAAAGTAAGGTTTTATGTTCGACGCAATCAAATGCTTTGGACAAATCGCAGAAGACTCCTATAGCATTTTGCGATTTTTCGAACGCATCATATATGTTTCTTATCAGTTCGACTCCTGCGTCGGTTGTCGAACGCCCTTTAGTGAAGCCAAACTGTAGATTATGAAGCACTTTATTAATATTGAAGTGGCTTAACATTTGAGTAAGAATTATTTTTTCAAAGATCTTACTAAGTACTGGCAGTACCGAGACAGGTCTGTAATTACTAGGGTTAGTTTTTTCTCCGGATTTGAATAAGGGAACAACTTTACTAAATTTCATAAGATCCGGGAATACACCACTATCTATGCATATATTAAAAAGAGAAGCAAGATAAGGGGCTATAGTATCAATAACCGACTTTAACAAATTAACAGACATGCCCCATAAATCTTCAGTGTTTTTAAGTTTAAGTGACTTAAAGGTTTTTACAACTGTATAAGGGTAAATTTTTCTAAATTGAAAACATTCTTTACACTGATCTACATTTTCAGTCAGTAAACGTTGGGCGAGTACCGGCGACGAGTCAAGGCTTTCCGTTGTTTTGATGGGAATATCAGTAAAAAAAGTTTCAAATTCTTCTGTTACATCCGTTATTTTTGATATTAAGCCGCGATCTGTTTGAAGAATGTAGTCTTCCTTACGCGGTTTTGTTTTTCCCGTTTCTTTATTGATAACGTTCCACACAGCTTTAATTTTATTTTCAGAGTTTTTAATTTTTCTTGATAGAAAGTTAGATTTTGCTGATAAACAAACTTTTTTAAATATCTTCGAATATTTTTTAACATATTCTATGAACCCGCTGTCAAAATTTATAATCTTTTGTTCATAAAGAGAAAACAATTTTTCTCTACTTTTATAAATACCAACTGTTGCCCAATCACTAAACTTAAATTTTTCATTAACGTTGACAGTTTTACTCTTAAATATTTCGTCAAATTCTTTACTAATAATTCCAAAAAAGCTGTTATAGAATTTATTAGCTTTCTCTGTGTCGAAAACTGTAAGCGGCAGTTTTTGACTTAAGACATTTTTATATTTGTTTACTCTCTGGACTGTGACGGGTCTTGTTTGAATTGTAATTTTTACTCTAGTTTTTCCAAAGGGAAAATGCACAAGCTGACCGCTGTGATCTGATTTTAAGCAATTAATAATACTGTGTTCACTATATTCACAATTTAAGAAAACGTTATCAATACATGACGCTGATGTTGACGTGACTCTAGTGGGCTCATGAAATATGAAATCTAAATTAAATGATTTAAACAAACTAAGAAATCTCGTAGATAAATTTTTCTTTTCAAGAATATCTATATTAAAATCTCCGCATACAATAACTGACTTATTACTTTTAGTCAAAATGCTCAAGACATCCTCCAAAACATTTTCAAAAACGGAAAAGTTCTCATCGCATGGAGGTCTGTACACACATAGTACAATATGTTTCTCCAACTCAACACAGGATAGTTCGGCATTTCTTTCAATCGAAAGCCCGACTACGTCTTTACGTTCTTTGGCTTTTAAGTTACTACGAACAAGTATAAGTGAGCCACCACACCGAGCGGTCTTTCGGTTGAAAGAACTGGCTAAATGGTAATTATCATAGCTGAACATCATTTGATTTTCTTTGAGCCAGTGTTCAGTGATACAAAATATGTCAACGAAATATTTATCCAAAAACATCTCTATTTCTAGTTCTTTGCCGGAAAAGCCTTGAATATTTTGATGTACTAATGACAAAGTTAGTTCTGACTTTCCCGTTGTCTTACGCCTTAATTTAAATCGAGAGATCGAGAACAATCGCCAGCCGCGGCCCCGCGGGTCGTACTCGCTGGTACGCTTAGCGGCCGCGCTGTCCCCGCGGCGCCGCAGTCGGCGGTCGACTCCTCCGTCGTTAAACAAGTTATTACTGACTGAATACAGTCGGTACGGTGAATAATACTATAAGCTAATAACTTAGCTAGTTGCCGCTTTTGTCTATTAGATAGAAACATTCTATCGTATGTCAGTTTAAAGTTACGAACAAAACTGTTCGACTCAAAATACAAAATATAGTCAGAATGACTACATGTTAAGTTGTATATGTACATATTCAAGTTAAATAACTTTTCGTTATAGTATTGCGATTGGTTGACACAGTACGGGAAGGCGCAAAAAGTAAATTTACATTTGGTTTTTTTGCTAATTGCAATTAAAATGTCTACACATTTTTTTATTTCCAATTTTGTCATGTGTAAGCTATCCCCTAATAAAATAATCACAGAGGTATGCTCGTCTATACTGTTGTTATTTCCTATAGTATTTACAATTCGTTCTAGAGAAGCATTCGAGTAACATAAATTTATTGTACTATGCCCCAAACATTTTGAGATCATGGGCCCAATGTCTTTCCCAATACCATCAGAGTATACGAAAGTTTTTTTGCCTAGAACTGTCGATGTTTGTATGGAGGATACCGGTGGCGACGGCGGCACGGTGCTCTGCGACTCGTTGAGGGCCCCAACTGAGCGCGACGCCGGCGCTGGCGCTGGGGGGCGCGGCGACGGTGGCGCCGCCGGGCGGGTGCGGCGCACGCTCGCGGGGGCTGCGCCGCTCTGCTCGTGGCAGGGCGCTCGCGCAGGCTCAGCTTTGCCGTTGGCGTCCCGGCTGGACAGCGGCGACGTGCGGCGCGCGCGCCGGCGGCGGCGGCGGCGGCCGCGGCGCGACGCCGGCGACTGCTCGCAGGAGGGCGTGGCCGCAGGCTCAGCGGCGGCGCCGCTGTCCGTGTGCTGGGGCAGGTTCTCGACCGTTGATACAGCACAGCCATGATCGTAATCACCTCTTTTGCCAGGTGATGTTTCGGCAAGGCTCGTCAGATCTACTGCAGAAGTGTCTAGTAAATCTGTATCTTCAGAGTCCTCTAAGAGTTGACAGGTTAAAAATCGATTAGCTGTACTGAGTTGAATCAGCTCTGATGTCGCCACCTGTAGTTGCTCCAGTTCAGCTGCAGTAGTTTTTTGCTTCTCGCAGATTTCCTCTAGCTGACATTGCAGTTCTAGGGTCTGGTTTTGTAGGTAAATATTTTGTCTTTTCAAATCTATTGTAGTTTTAGATTTTTTTAGGATTGAGATTTGCTTCCTAGACTTTTCAATATTTTTTTTTAATTTAAAGTATTTCCTGATCTTACGGCCACTACTCAGTTGAATGTGAGTACTATGAGGTATTTCGTGGCTGCTTGCCTGCATCTCCTCTCGCAGTGTTACTCCATGCAGCAGCTGGAGTTCCTGTTCGGTCCTGTGGGTAGCGAGCTGTGCGTGGGCCTCCCTTAGCTGCTGGTCCAGGAGTTTTATTCTGTCGAGGGCCGCCTCATGTTGAGCGTGGAATTCACTGAACGAGTCAATCTTTCGTTGCTGCTGGTCCAGGTCATTTTGCGCCTCATCATACAGGCTTCTCAGCTGTGTCAGGCTGGTGGTGAGGGAGGTCTGCTTCGCGCGCAGCAGCCTGAGCTCGACCTCGTTCTCGTTCCGCTCGGCCAGCAGGCGGTCCGCTAGAAGCTGGGCTTGCTTCAGTTCCTCCGCTTGCTTTTCTGCTTTCATTCTGCGAGTTGTGACAGTAGACAGCATTTTGACGCAGGCACTGAAATTTGATACAGGAAAATAAACAGTATCAATATCTACTTTTTTAAAATAAAATGTGAATTATTAAAAAAAAAAAATTTAAATAAAAACAATGTCTAATCAGTCTATATAACAGAATTACTAAACTTATTTATCTGGTAGGTAGGTAACAGTCTAGTTCCTACTACACTAATATTATAGATAGGTACGTGCCTTCTCGTTATTTCTAGGCCGACAGGTAGTCTGCCGGTGCTCTCGCGCAAGTAAACAAATCGTTGCACACTTACTTGCAATACTAATTAAATCGCGATTTATCCGTGATAATCAATACAAAATACGTAAAATACACATAAAACAGTTATCTATACACTGAAAAGAGTACTGATTTGTAACGTTTAGTGTTTGTGTCTTTTTAAAATGGAAATGTTTACCGATTGTGAGGTTATGTGTCGAGAGATATTGTGTTATTTACAAATTGCAACAAAAAAATAACGTGCTGTGGAGTGCAATGTTTTGTGTAAGTACGTAGTTATAGAAAACAATACTCCCCAGTAAAAGTCCAGTGTTCGAATTTTGAATCCGTTATACTCCTTGACACTCGCTGGCTTGGTCAGATTTTCCTTCGTAATTATTTCTCTTCACACGACACAAAAACAGTATGACACTAATAGCCTAGGTATTTTGACTTCTGATAATCACGTTTTTATAATATTTGTATGAATTTAATGGTTTTAATAATTAAAATTAACAAAAATCACGGAGCCGATGACCGTTTACCGGCAGTGTTGCCAGTTTACCCCCCAGTTTCAGTTCTAAGTATGGGGAACCCCCAAAATTTAGTGTTCCTTTTCTATTTTTGTGTGAAAATCTTAATGCGGTTCACAGAATGCATCTACTTACCAAGTTTCAACAGTATAGTTCTTATAGTTTTAGAAAAAAGTGGCTGTGACATACGGACGGACAGACAGATAGACAGACATGACGAATCCATAAGGGTTCCGTTTTTGCCATTTGGCTACGGAACCCTAAAAAAATTGAAACAGTCCACGTTATTTTTTTTACCAACACGTCGGAGATTATACTTATAGTTCGCGGACATCGGGCAAAACAACTATTTTAGGCCACGAAGAAGCCTTTCTAATCTATGATGTAAAATTTTTTAGAGTATATAACGTACAAATGTTACAAAAATAGTATTTTTAACTTTATTATATAAGATTAGAAGTACTTTAAAATGTTAAGTTCACCCATAAAAAGAAAGGCCAATGTTAGCGTTTTTTCTTAAATAAATCAAAATTTGACAATGCTTGAGCACCCCCTTACATTATACTTAAATTTTTAATCAGTAATGTATAGGTAGAGGTACAAATTTGGGGGGGGGGGGGGGGGTCAGATTTCCAAAAAAAAATTTTGTACCACCCTAGTAGGGGGGTAGTCTAAAGCCTCACCACGTATCACCAGGGGGGAGGGGGGTTTAAAAAGTTCCTAAAAAACATCACGTGATTAATGGACGACCCCTAACATAAGTACCGTACTTTTAGCGGAGGATTTGTAAAGCGAATCAAACTCGAACTTAAAATGTTATGCTTTACACATGCTTTTAAATCGTCAATATTTATACTTACTTTTTCTACTCTACTAAGAAAATCCTAGTACACTATATTCATATACAATAAATAAACGATTAAATGACTGACTGATTGATAGATAGGTCGCGACGCAGAGAGAAGCAGCACCTACCGCGGACAAGCGGATACTGCAGGCCTGCAGCAACACACCGCTTCACTTATCTGATAAGTTGTTTTTGTTTTGAAATGTAGTTAAATAACAACTAAAAGTAACTATTAAGACGTCATAATATTAATGAACCATAGTCAAGCAATAGCCGCGCGATGCAATACAATATGCAACGTAACACGCGTAGCACCCATCAACTGGGGCTACTCTACTACTCATTTATTTAACAACTTTTGTTTTTGGACTTTAAACACACCCCGGACACTTCATACAAATTTGGACTTTAAACTTTTGGACTCTCCATAAAAACTAGACCATACCAACCTGAAGAAATTGTATCAAGTGTATTTTTTTTCGGTTTGATTCAAATCGTAGATAAAAAGTTGTTTGATATGACGAGTAGAAACCCAAGTTAAAGGTTCCTATCTACATATATTTAGTTACACCTTGTACATTATTTATTATAATTTTAAAAGTTCTATCTGCACGGAACGTGCATAATTTTACTAGTTTTCAATAAAACTTGGAATCCTCAACATGCGTGTCTTCATGACAACTGATTCAATAAATTCAGTTCTATTAACTTTTTTCCGCGGATCAAACAACAGCTTCTCGTAGTCCACGGGGAGGAGGGAACCGCGGCCCCGGTCCCTCGCCGCCGCCGCCGCCGTCCGCACCTCGCATGAATTAACTGATCCTTTATTTGTAGAGTCAGTCCTCCCGTCGGGGCCTACACTGTACAAGTGGGAACTACTTAAACAAAGTGGGGGCTAAATACTCAATACTAAAAGTCTCTTGAATTTCAGCTAATATAGTTAGGTTATAGTTATAGTGCGTGTTCACTGCACTGTTATTGTATTGAATTTTTAACTTCAACAATGGTATACATGTCCTTCGCAAAAGGCCAGGCCAGGCCAGTCTGCCGGTTTCCTATACATATATCTAGTATAAAGACACAGAAAGGAACTAACGACATTGCCCTTCTCTCATGAAAATAAAACTGCCTTTGGTTTGCTAATCTCTTGACAACTGGTCACTCTAAGTCCTAAGACTTAGAGTCGCACAGGGGAGTGAGGTAGCCTTCAGAGAGTCTGTCTATACTGTATAATATTTATACTGTGCTGCATAGTTAGTAAGATAGTGAGTACATAGTCACACAGCTTAGAACGAACCTTGATCGCAGTAGTAGGTACTGTAGTGATGGAATCTCTACAGCCGCGCATTGTGGTCTTTTCGGCGTTGGAACGTTTCTATTAAAAATAATAAGGATTTAAATAGTTCGCTGTCTGATTTTGATGGTTTGGAACCAAGATTCTCTAAGGGTTCATCATGATGTAAATATCTATTTAAATATTTTAATAAGTTTTATTGGAAATAAATCAAAATAGTTAAAAGTATCAGTATTTTTTAATAGAGAACCCTATAAATGGTGGAGGTGCTCTAAGAAACCCCATTCTCGTAAAAGCCAAGCGAAAAACCAAAATATAATTTGAAGAAAAGTGAAAGAAGATTTTATATTATGGAGATGGACATGTTTACAAAGCTAAGTGTCTACAATATTCCATTATTTTTAGTGTCAAACATTTTATTTATTATTGTGGTTTATATTTGTTTATTTTATGTATCTTATATTTATAATTAATCATGGAAGACTTACTTAATAATAAATTCGATGGCATACACGGAAGTACACACGACTTCTTGCAAAAATTTGACAAGGTTGCAGAGATCGAGGGATGGGATGAAGAAACAAAGTTATTGGTGTTACCTGCATTTTTCGAAGGCTCAGCCTCCACTTTTTGCAAATGTACCATATCTTCTTCTTGCAAAACTTATGCGGAAGTAGCAGCTGAACTGATCGAAGGATTCGCTATTTCGCAAACCCCCACACAATACAAAGGTTAATGCTCTTCCAATTTCAAGGAACTCTGCTACTCCGATGGTCCTTGAGGAAGTTGGAACAAAAACTGAAGCTGATACCGCAAGAGACTGCATGCCAACGGAGATGACTACAATCTCCACACTGTTTGATGAACTATTGGACGCAAAACGCATGGAACAGACAACACAAGACACACAAATTCAGGGTCTGTCCATTCCATTTATTGAAGTATACATTAATAGTCTTCCAGTCAGAGCTTACATAGATACAGGTTTAGATGTATCATACAACTCAGAGATACTAGCAAGCGAACTCCAGTTGCCTTACGAAAATTCTTATTGGCTCGATCCATTACCTGAAAGCGGTCAATTCGAATGTGTTGCCTACACCCAGTGCTACGTACAAATCGGTTTAGTGGTTTTTGGTATAAATGTTATGATAGTTAGAAATATTGAACTGGATCTCATTATTGGTTGTGATTTTCTGACTCAACATAACGCCGTAATGGACTACAGCCGAAATATGATAAAATTTAATAATTGTGAAGTTCCGTTCTTTCATGAGATAGAAAATTGTATCGCAGATATTTCTTCAAATTGCGGTCTATCGATCCAGGAAGAGAAAGATGATTGCGTAACAGATAGCTCCGCAGATTCGGATTCATCAATCGAGGGAAAAGTTGACGATTATGTTTCAGACGAGCAGATAAATTCCGAACTTATAACCAAAAATGTTGAACTGATTACTCCCACAAGTAAAGAGTTTCCTTGGAATGTTAAACCCCCCACAGAAATCGCGATCGATGATATAGTATGTAATAATAATGTGACAGAGATGTTATGTTTTGGAGACGAGGCGAACGTAGTTGAATATCGTGATGATGTTGTTGAGTGTAAGTCTATTGATAAAGCAATTGACATGGAAGTCGATAGTATAGAAATCGTAGTACATGAAGCTACTAATGGCTTAACAGTAGTCCAACAGGATGGAAGTGAATGTATGTCTACGATAGAGATAAAAGAATTAGAACCTTGTGAGAGTCCAACCAAAAACTGTGATGATTATAAAATTGGATTTTGTAGAGATACCACCGCTTATGCTAATCATTGTTATAATTCATTTGCTAACATATTACTATATTATATTGTATTTTTATTCAGTTTTATCAACAAAATTTATTTGTACGAAACTTGCGACAAAGATTTGGGCGTATACTATAATAGGAGGAAGGTTAAAGATATCAGGAATGAGGGGTTCGGTTCAAAACCCAGTTCATTTTCTACGCTCTCAGATTTTTATACCCGTTCTGTAACCAAATTAGGGTTACCTAAGGTCAAAATAAAAAACAATTACGAATATTTTATTAAGGCCGTGTATATAGGAATTAGTATCGTAATAGCTTAGGTATAGTGTAGGTATATAATTCATTTTGTTATATCTAGACACGCGGAGCGTGTCCAGCCAAGTTCACGTCAAAAAAGAACTGGCGAGTAGCTCCGTGTGTAATATTACACGAACCATTTGGAACCACTTTTGTCACCTTCATAACTCAAAATCTATTTAACATAAACACACCAAATTTGGTTTATGTATTAAGACATCCTAGATAAATGAGCACTCAAAATTTTATAAACACAGCTCAAACGGTTGGTATAGATTTTAACGTCCGAAAATCGACATTTTTATGACTGACTCACTGACATATAGATCAAAAAGCTTACCCACTTCCAGATGACCTAGAAAGTTCAAATTTTGCATCAAGCTAGGTAATTGTGTGTATGCAAAGGAAAAAATCAGAAAACACTGAATTTCGAAGAAAAATTTTTTTTTCAATACAATATTTTTATGATTTAAAGACACACTCACCGTCATCAAAAAGCTAAGGTACTTCTAGCAAGGCTACGAGCTTTAAATTTGGTGTGCGGCTAGTATTTCATGTACTGATAATGGAAAAATTAAAAAAACCATGTGTTAAAAAAATAAAAAAAGGCTCAAAAAGTAACTTATCGCGGGACTCGAACTCGCACCTGCGCGTTACATGTGCGACCCCTATATTAAGTGAGCTATCGAGGTTGTTATGGCAATGGTGAAATAAAGATAATATTATACAATTTAGTAAATGGAAAACAGGAAAATTGCAAGACGAAACAAAAATAAAAGATTTTTGGAATTGTATAAAAAACCTGTGTAATAAAAGCACTAGCTACTAAATATTTAAATAAAAACTATTACATATAAACTTAATTCATTTAATAAAAACAATAAAAATATATGTTAGCATTTCATTATTACTAACAATAAGCTGAAAATATAATAAATACATATAAAGTTGCCCATGTTGAATTTGAACCAAGAGTTTTCTCACAGAAGCCGCCCTCTATCCCGGGCCACCGGTTGGTCGATTCCTTACGGGGTGAAACACATCTTCTGCAGTAGGTACATAACTTAAGAAAAAAAAAATCTTTCAAACAGAGCACAGTTACACATAGTAGCCAGTAGGTGTACTGTTGTAAGTTGTAACTGATAATGATAAGATTCGGTGGGCGCTGCCATGCCCTAAGTAGAAGAGATATCTTGTGTTGATTTAGTAAGTAAGGGATAATGTACTTATGTCAGTGAAATTAGACAATACAGAGAGAGCATTCGAAATGATTGCAGAAAAAGTAGGAGAAATTGAAAGAAATCGACAGGAACATGATCACGAAGATGACGGTCTAGAGAACCCGTTGGACTTCTGACCTGTTGAAGCTGTAAATGCAATGGAAGATTTCAGAAATGCCAAAGATTTCATATCAGAAAATGAGCTCGAACAAATGATAAAAGGTCTAAATGTTAGACCAGAAACGTATTTTCGAAACAATTTGTAAGACTTTGTTAGACAAAACTGCAGTTTTGGAGAATTTGCTAGTAGGACAGGCGGCACAGGAAAAAGTTATATCAATACCATTAAAAGTTGGGTTACGAAGCGAATGAACAAATTACTTGCAGTAGCTGCATCTACTGGCATTGCCGCTTTAAATATAAACTGACTCACAATACATAGGCTCCTACAGCTGCCGGTAGAACATGGAAATTGTCCTACTAAGTACACTTATCAGATCATGCACTAAAAGTTTTACACATTTACATGTGTACAAACATGAATGTCTATGTAGTAAACAATGGCGCGAAATTGGTATGAAGTGTCCGGGGTGTGACAGCGTAAGCGCAGGTTTTTTTTATTATTAGTAAATCACTTTTAAATAATATTAATAAATGTACTCACAAAAAGTAATGATATCGCATCAAAAACATAAATGTGAAAATGGGAGCCAAGTTCAATATTATGTTATGGTGTGGTTGTCAATTTTACTGAGAAAAGAATTGAGATCTAAATGGATGCCAAGTTCTGTAGATAATCCTGAAATTTATTTATAAGAACGTATAACATTCTTAAGTGAATTTAAAACACAATTTCTTGTTTTTTACTGCTACAACAATGTTTGCTATTTAAAAATATGACTTTCTAAATTTAAATACTTAGTAGAATTATTTACACAAAGTAAATAACTTATGATCTGTTTAACCTCATCATTGACTTGGCTAGTTTTTACCAGCACATGAAATATTCAGAAGAATAGAACCTTATTGTATAAAAATAAGAACTTGCGTATAACATAAAGATGATACGTTAATAAACCAAATTTAAGACTAGTATGTGAAAACTAGCCAAGTCAAAGTTGAGGTTAAACAGATCATAAGTTATTTGCTTTGTGTAAATAATTCTACTATTTAAATTTAGAAAGTCATATTTTTAAATAGCAAACATTGTTGTAGCAGTAAAAAACAAGAAATTGTGTTTTAAATTCACTTAAGAATGTTATACGTTCTTATAAATAAATTTCAGGATTATCTACAGAACTTGGCATCCATTTAGATCTCAATTCTTTTCTCAGTAAAATTGACAACCACACCATAACATAATATTGAACTTGGCTCCCATTTTCACATTTATGTTTTTGATGCGATCACTCTTTAATCTACACTTTTGTTTACATGTGCCGAGGCAACCTCATCATTTTGTTGCGCCTTATTCGACCGGCCGAGCACCGCATCTACAAAGAGGGAGGGAGAGATGGCTCTCCACTTTCCACTTTGTCTATTGCTGGCAATATTATTGAAGATTTGGGCCACGATAAGTTTTTCTATGAAGTGTTGTATGTATTGTTAGATTTTGTCTAGAAGTTATAGAATAGGATTCGGATTTGTTATGGATTGAAAGTTGTTCAGTGTTGGTAGGAATATAGTAGGTAGTAGGAATGTGTTCCATAGGTTGCGAAAAACTCCATATGCCCATAGAGTGCTGGAGGATAGCTGACTTGGTTATCTCACATCCGGAACATAGCGTAGATAATGATGATTTATAGGAGAGATTGTTAGTTAGGTGATGATTATGAAGTTTGTTGAGTTAGGCTAGAACACTTGGGTTAAGGCCATATGTTGCTGCCAAGGGTCTCAGATTTGTGACTTGTTCTAGTTCAGGGAATGATGGCTTCACTTTTATAAGGAGAGATAGGTATTAAGGTATATTTATTCCAGTGTGATGGCCCAACTATTTGGTATCCTTACAGATATGTCTAGTTGATGCCAGGACAGGCAAGGTGTAGGTTAGGAACTTGAAATCGATGGTGCTCTTAAATCGTTAATTGCATTTTTATTCTCTTTTAAAGCGTGTTGCTCACTTAATCTTATTTGTGCTCATTAACAGTATTATTCGCGATCTTTACATAAAAGTAATTTGTTTATGCCCGGTCGATTGCAAAAACTCTTTCGGCGCAGTATTTTCGGAAAAAGTTCCTATTTATCATTTTAGCACTTATAATCTTTTTCAATTATTTGTTTTGGGGAGTTGCCTCGACAATACTTTCTGATTTTTTCCCCATCTTGGGGTAAAATAAAACAAACTTTCTGATTTTTATTTTGACATTTTGCATTTAATAGTTTACGCGCGAATATTGCAAAGTCGAAAGTATTTGAAAGACCTTTCAGAAACTTCTTATCACTGATATTTGTTGTGCATTAGATAAGCTTTTAATTGTTTTTTATAACTTAGTAGGTTGGATAGGTTATTGCTTTTGTTTTATATAACAATGGTTGATAGGTAGGTTAATTATTCATAGAAGCCGAATGTTTTAGTTTTGCTTTGTATAATGAGTTAGAGTTAGGACTCTAGCTTGGTATTCTAAAGCTTGAGGCGCAGTGTGACTTTATGTGGTTTTGTCACGCTGAAGCGTTTGGGACATTGAGTTGTTTTTCTTATTTCATGGTTGATATTTGCTGATAACTGACACTTTAAAACTTTTTATTTATTTTTCCAGTTTGACTTTCCCAAACACTAGGCTATTAGTAAAGTACGACCTCACTTCGACTTCCACCTCAGGTAGGGTGCGAGTCTAGGTTAGTAGTGTCGTGATTTGGTATTTAAAGTAGAAATGTTTCTTGTTTTACTGGCAACACTGCTCGTTCATGATTGGTCGATAAAGTAATCGACGATCACTTCTTTTCTCGCTTGTGATTGGCTACCTGATATCTCGTGATTATTACGTCACCTCGGAAGGTTTCGTGTTCGCCAGGAAGTCAGTTGGTGTTCAGTTTATGGAGAGCATTCGAAGTATACAGTCTAAAAAGTGTACCCAACTGGTGTCCAGATTAATTTCAATAAATACCGATTATTATCAAGTCAAGTACTGAGTTATTATTTTAAAAACTCAGAAGTGGTACGCTATCCTCAGCCCAAAAAGGTATGTAACTACATTACTTTATAGAAAGCTATTAGTACACGAACTTAGTTTGTTTTTTGTAATACCTTCCATCCTCGGTAAAATAATAATTGCAGAAGTTTAATTTCAATAACTACATATATCGGATTAGCGTTGGCCAAGGCTACTCTTTGACAACGTTTTTCTGGTTAATCTATGCAATCTTGATCGCAAGTACCATTGTCTTGCGATGATATATTGCATTAGTTATATTCAGTTATATGAACTTAAATAAAAAAAAAGGATTAATTATTATTCGTCATAATCGGAACAGTATTTGCCAAGGCTACTCTTTGGTATTGTTGTTCTGATAAAATAGTGTAAATGTTATTGTAAGGATCACTGTTCTGCAGTAATATCTTGCACTAATGTTAAATGACGACTATTTAAATATCAATTCAAAGTAAGTACTGCTATTTACCGGACTATCATTGAACAAGGCTACTCTTTGACAATGTTACTCTGGAAAACGATGTAGATGTTATTGTAAGGGCCACTGTTCTGCAATAATGTTCTGCAAAAGCGTTTAATAAGTGCAGTAATTAACTGTGAAGTTCCGATTTTATTTTGAGATTAGTAACGGAGGGTAGGACAAAAAAAAACTCTTCACTGTGAGTTAAATTAGCGTTAGCATGTTTTTAATATATATGACCAAGTGTGCCTTCTTTTATCTAACTATTACAAGAAAAGAATACTATGACCAGGTGTGTCATTTTGTTAAGGCCAGGTGAGTCTTAACTATAATAAAGTGAACAAAGTGATGTGACCAGGTGTGTCATATATATATATATATATATTGGACCAAGTGAGTCCTCATATTGAATCAAGTGAGTCTTCATTTCAAAGGAGTGATAGACTATTGGTAAAGATTAATAGGTATGCAATAGTGGCTAGGTATGTCACTAAAATGGGCCAAGTGAGCCCACGTATTGTTTTATGCTGAATAAAAACTACTTCTAATTTATTTATACCAACAGAACTCAGTTGAAATTTATGAGTAGTTCATGCTAATAAATAAATATAGTATGCAAGAGTCTAATACTGTGTAATTTTTTTCGAGGTTATGGATGGTCCTGAGAAAGAAAGCAGAGGGCGAGCCCGGCAGCGTAAGCGAAGAAGGCCACCTTCACCGTCACCTACGTTGCGACGACGTAACTCCAAAGCACGCCGAGATTCTTCGACGACGTCCTGGATTGTGGAAGAGGTCAGTCACAGTAGATCAGCTACACCGTTACCCAATTGTGACCCCGAAGTTCGGAAAGAAACTGTTACTGGAATTACTGCTGATGATGTATTAAAAATATTGTCCTCCTTTCAAAAAGACAAAGGGAAAACTAATCAATTAAACAATAATCATCTTAATAACGTGATACCAGAATTTGACCCTGCAAGTAAAACTCAAAATATCGAATGTTGGCTTAGGAAAGTGAATGAATGTACTAGTATCTATGAGTGGGACGAGAAGCAGACCATACATTTTGCTTTGCAAAAATTATCCGGTTTAGCCAAAAAGTGGTTTGAGGCATTGCCATCTGTAATATATAGTTGGAATGAATGGCAGATAAAACTTAAAAAGGCGTTTCCTAATGAACAAAATTATGGTCGACTTCTCGAAGAAATGCTCGCTCGTTCCACTCGTATTAACGAGAATTTACGTGAGTACTTCTATGATAAACTTACCCTACTTAACAGATGTGATATTCAGGGGAAAAGGGCCGTTGATTGTATCATACACGGTATCACAGATAAGTCGATTAGAAATGGAGCTCAAGCCTTAGGTTGTAAGGAACCAGAGGATTTATTGAATTTTCTCAATTCACAAAAACCTGTGGATATTCCACTTTACAAAAAGCGTAGTGAAAATATAATGAGTGGTCGCCCTTCGTTTAGCTCTGCGTCTACGCCAAATGAAAGTGCAGTGACTTGCTTCAACTGTCGCTCAAAGGGTCATAGCTTTTATAGGTGCCCAAATCCACTAATAAAATGTCAGAAGTGTAGAAGGGTAGGTCATGATATTGCAACCTGCAAATTAGATCCATTAGCACTTCGTACTGATAGTAAGCCAACGAATACTGAAGAACGGAAAACGTTAGCGATTTCTACCCATAATAATTGTAATGACAAATTTTTCAAAAAGGCTGTGATTGAGGAAGAAAATTTCATTGCGTATGTGGACTTTGGTAGTGAGTGTAGTTTAATGCGTGAATCTGATGCCGATAAATTAAAACTTTCAAAAGTTTTCCATGGTTTGCCTGCAATCAAGGGTTTTGGTAATTCTTCCGTTGTCCCCAGCTACAAAAGTTTGGTTAGCGTAAAAATCGACGAAGTTGAAGAAAACATTGAGATTCTCGTGGTAAAGGATGAGTTTCTACACACATCACTTTTGATAGGCCAAGATTTTACGGAATTACCGTCTGTAACTGTTTTAAAAGACAACACAAAATTGATTTTTTACAAAAGTGCTAGTAATGATGTACAAGATCAGGAAGTAAGACGTCTGAAATTATTGGTTTCTAGTCCCACTAAATTGCAAAAAATAAACCTTATTGAGGTTTGCTCAGATGATAGTTCATTCAGTGGTGATGTGTACGTTGAAGGTCATAGTAGTGGTGACCCAGGCAGAGAATATCATCTACATCAAGGTGCTTATTCTTTGACAAATGGCAAGGGTCACTTAGTTCTGACGAACTTAGCAAATGTAGATTTTGTCTTGGAACTAAATACAATAGTAGCCAGAGCAATACCCTTCATTGAGAAAGAAGTTCGTTATGTCAATAGAATTGTCAAAGATATTTCATCTTTAGAACCTCTTCGAAAATCCGATATTAAAGTTGGCAATCGAGTAAGTAGTGGTGATTTAGACAGATTACATGAACTTTTACAATCGTATCGAGATTGTTTCGCTTTAAATCTCAGCGAGATAGGATGTTCTAAAAATGTTGAAATGAAAATTGATCTCGCGGATGATAGGCCCGTGGTGTACCGTCCCTACAGACTGTCATATTCAGAGAGGGAAGAAGTTCGCGAGATAATAGACGATTTAATCAAAAATGATATTATACAAGAATCTAATTCAGATTTTGCAAGCCCCATTCTAATGGTTAGGAAAAAGACAGGCGAGCAAAGATTGTGTATTGATTTTCGAGCATTGAATAACAAAACCAAAAGGGATTGTTTCCCTTTGCCTTTAATTGATGACCAGTTGTCGAACCTGAGTGGAAACCGCTATTTCACGACATTAGATTTAGCATCGGGATATTATCAGGTTCCTATGTCGGAAGAAAGCCGCCGCTATACTGGGTTCGTTACGCCAGACGGCCATTACGAGTTTAAGAGAATGCCGTTTGGCTTAGCGAATGCCCCGGCGGTTTTCCAAAGATTGATAAACCAAATGCTTGGGTCAAAGCGTTTTGAGTCTGCTTTAGCTTATTTAGATGACATATTGGTACCATCGGTAGATTTAGAACAAGGTTTTTATAGGCTAGAAGAAGTTTTGAAACTTTTGCGAGATAATGGTCTCACACTGAAACTGTCCAAATGCCGGTTTTTCGATGACACCATAAAATACCTTGGTTACGAAATCTCAATCGATGGGATAAGGCCTAACGAGGAGAAAATTTTAGCTGTAAAGAAATTCCCGATCCCTCGAAATGTACACGAAATTCGTCAATTCTTGGGTTTAGCCAACTACTTTAGGAGGTTTGTTAAAGGTTTCGGGGAAATTGCTAGGCCCCTTAACAACTTATTGAAGAAAGATGTTCCCTTTCAGTGGACAGAATCGGAATCACAAGCTTTTAAATGTCTAAAAGACAAACTAATAGAACGTCCCATTTTGGCATTATACGATCCCAAACTCGAAACCGAACTCCATACGGACGCTAGTGCGCTAGGTATTGGAGGTATACTTTTACAATGGCAAACGAATCCACGTGTTCTTAAACCCGTTGCGTACTTCAGCAGACAAACAACTCCCGAGGAAAAGCATCTACATTCATATGAGCTAGAGACGTTAGCTATATACTGTTCTCTTAAGAAATTTAGAGTTTATCTTTTAGGCATTAAGTTTAAAGTTGTGACGGACTGCAACGCACTCCGAACTACCCTTACCAAGCGTGATTTAATTTCACGCATAGCCCGATGGTGGCTGCAAATAAGTGAATTTACATTTAGCATCGAATATAGGCCAGGTACACAGATGAGCCACGTAGATGCCTTAAGTCGTAATACAAATCTGTCTGAACCCGTCGAGGAATCAATTGCAATAGTATACAGTATTGAAAAGGAGCACTGGTTGATGACGTTGCAAATGTCAGACCCAGATATTTCGCGAATTGTGAAAGTTCTTAAGCCAGAAAATGACGAGGAGTCAAAAGATATAAAAAAGAATTACGTAGTAAAAGATCACAAAGTGTACAGAAAAGTAGGCGATAAACTGTGTCTCGTAGTACCCCGAAATGCTAGATTTCAAATTTGTAGAGCTAACCATGACGATATTGGGCATTTAGGTGTTGCTAAAATGTGTGAGAAGATTCAAGAAATATTCTGGTTTCCAAAATTGCAAAGATTTGTGAAAAAGTATGTAGCTTCTTGTATAGAGTGTGCATATAATAAGGATAATACTGGAAATAAGAAAACAGGTCACTTGTATCCAATTAAAAAAGTAGACATTCCATTCCATACCGTCCATATCGATCATCTTGGTCCTTTTGTTAAGAGCAGAAATGGTAATGCATATATACTGACAATCGTGGATGGGTTTACTAAGTACCTGTTTATAAAACCCGTAAAGAACACAAAAAGTAAAACAACAATAAAGGTTCTGGAACATATTTTCTATGATTTTGGTCTGCCAGTGTTCGCGACAAAACTGTAAATAGTGTTCGTTTCGTGTCTGTGCAATAGTGAATCGTTATTTCGTGTTATAGTACTTATAGATATAACGCGTTATGTTGTGTCGTTATTATGTGTAGCTCAATTAGTTGTTTCGATCGTGTTATTTAAGTTAGCTGTAAGTCGTTTTATAAGTCGTTTGTACGTGTCTTTTATAGTTTTTCGTATATCGTTGTATCTCTATTTGTGTGTAAATAAAGATTTAATGTGTTTGTCTTTCATTTGGACGGTCTAGAGGCAAAATAGGTCGCATCGTTGATAGGGAATTAGTTAGGCTAGAGTAGAGATCGGTGTAAGCGGTCGTCCCCGCGGTATTGCTCCGAGGTAGTTAAGCTTACCGCGGGGGCTATCGCTATCTCGCTCGCACACCGATCTCTCACTCACACGGCGGGGGTGGCTGTCGTGTTGGTATTGCTCAGATAGGGTCACCTCCGCCGTAGGGATCGTGCCGTCTCTTTCTAATGTCCTTGAAAAATAGTATAAAAAGAGCAAGGTTTTGTATGTAGCGTGCTCAGTTCGAATCAGTTCGTCTTACTAAACGGATCAACTCGTCAGATCATAGTTTCTTGGTGTGCCTCTGTCACCGTCCATCTGGAAGCCAACCACCCGCTACTTTGTACCTCCGAAAGCAAAGTGTTTCTCTCCCTCCAAGCCTGCTCCTAAAAGAAATCGACCAGTCACAACCATAGTTGCCGTTCGTCATCGAGAGGAAATACAGTCCACATCGTTCGACGCTTATGTGGGTTGATCGAAGGCGGCCCACATAATTTTGGTCCTTCGAGCCGGATCATTTATATCGTATACTAGTTTCGCTATGGTTGTGACAAGGAGCATGGCTTCCGAGCCGTCGAGGGAGAGACCACCGGCCGTCGCTGCCGGAGGTCAAGCCGCCGTTCAAGTGGCGGGTGAAGAACAAGCTATCGACCAGGCTATCCAGAACCCCGACGTCGTAGCCATAGATTCCAGCCCGGGGTCTAAGAAGACAGCCACAGCTGGGTCCGGGACGACAAAGGAAACCGCCACGGGGACGGAGACCACCACTACGGGTGCCACGGGATCGTCGGGTACCACTGTTACGGGTACCACTGGCACCACCGAGACGACGGATGCTACCACCGCCACGGGAGAGACGCGAGCTACGACGGCGACGAAAGATACCGTCCGGCCGTCACGTCAGCCTACTGAAGAGAGGGACGCGGTTATTGCCGTTCTCACCGCCCCCTCCACCGCCGCCGTCGAGGCTAGACGTGACGTCCCACCGCCGTCGGAGCATCACCGTACCCGCTCCTCCCGTACACACACCGCACGTACGAAGAGCAGCCGTCGACAACGAGAGCTACTAGCGGCGCGTGCAGCGCTCCTTGAGAAGGAAGTGCTGCTGCAGTCGACGCGCATCGCTTTACTAGAAGCCGAAACCGATGATGAAGAGCTCGAGTCAGTGAGCTCCGTTGTGCGTAACGAACGCACGAAGAAATGGGTTGAGGAGCACCAGCCCGTACCTATCGCTAAGAGGGAGCCGAAGAGAGCCGAGAGGCGGCCGTCACCGGTCCGCCACTTCGACCCCCCACCGAAACCGAAAGATGAGAAGCCGAAGGTTCCAGAAGGGAACCATAGCGTCGACCTTCACGAGCTCGCCGCAGCCATCACCACCGCCGCTCGCTCCGCTGCGCCTCGCATCATACCGGAGCTGCCGTCGTTCAGCGGGTCGTCGAGTGACTGGCTGCCATTCCTCGTCGCCTATGAGGAGACCGCCGGGCAGCTCACTGAAGGCGAAAATCTGTCGCGACTGCGCCGGTGCCTGCGAGGCGCCGCTAAGGAAGCGACGCACTGCCTGTTCGTCGGGAGGACTACGCCGGCCGAAGTAATCGACTTACTACGAGGAAGATTTGGCCGTCCCGACGCCCTCGCCATGGCAGAAATGGAGAAACTGCGGGGGCTGCCGAAGATCACCGAGAACCCCAGAGACGTCTGCGTGTTCGCATCTCGGGTAGCGAACATCACCGCGACGGTAAAGGCGCTAGACCGAAGACACTACCTGTACAACCCGGAGGTGGTACGCGCCGTCATTGAGAAGCTACCGTCGACACTTCGCTATCGTTACTACGACTTCGCTGCCGAGAACGCACACGACGAGCCAGACCTGGTGAAGCTTACCAGGTTCCTGCAGCGAACAGCAGACCGAGTGGGAAGCTTCGCGCCAGCCGAACTCACACCGACTGAAGACCGGCGGGAGAAAGAGATAGCAAGACCGAACCGACGTCCCGCTCCCGCAGCCGCGCGCACCTATCACGTCGAGGTGCAGCGACCGACGCTAACGAAAACCGAGGGATGCCGAGTGTGCCAGAAGAAGCACACAGAAACCGCTTGTCCTACGTTCAAGCAAGCTGCAGTCGACGGGCGCTGGAGTTTGGCGAAGGAGCATCGGCTGTGCTTCCGCTGCTTGCAATATCGCTCGTTCACACACAAGTGCAAGCTGCAGAGGTGCAACGTCAACGGGTGCCAGGGAACGCACCACCCGCTGCTCCACAGCACACCACCGCCTGCCGCGCCACCCACACCTGCGAAGGAAGAGCCTGCTTCTGGAATCGTCACCTCTGCAAGAGAGAAGAGGCCCACTGCACTACTGAAGGTGCTACCGGTGCGGGTCGCCGGCCCGTCGGGTGCGTGCGACACTTACGCACTGCTCGACGACGGGTCGACCTGCACGATGATCGACGCGGCCGTGGCAGAGAAGATCGGAGCGGAGGGACCCACACAGCCCTTCTACATCGAGGGGGTCGCCGGTGCGCGGGTGGACGCGCACACATCACGCCGGGTCAAGTTTGAGATCAGCGGGCGCGACTCGCGCGCTTTCATCGTGTCAGCGCGCACCATCGAGCGCCTGGACCTGGCGTCGCAGTCGGTCTAACCCGAGACTGTGCGCGCCTACTCACACCTGCGCGACCTGGAGGACCACATCACCGTCGACGGGAAGCCTACCGTCTTGGTGGGCCAGGACAACTGGCACTTGCTGCTGGCGCACGAGATACGCCGAGGAGAGCGCGACCAGCCGGTCGCCGCTCGCACCGAACTTGGCTGGGTGCTTCACGGCACCGGCCATACGCCGCAGCACGCACACCGAGTCCACCACATCCGGGTCCTCGATGAAGACGAGAACGAGATGGAGAGGCTGATGAGGGAGCACTTCGCACTGGAGGCTCTGGGGGTGGCACCGAAGCGCTCGTACACAGACGACGAACAGAGAGCGCTCGACATCCTCGCAGCGAAGACGAAGCGGTTACCGGCGGGAGGATTCGAGACGGGCCTACTTTGGAGAGACGACGACCCGTCCCCGCCGTGCAACTACGACGCGGCCTTCAGGAGACTCCAGCTAATCGAACGGAAGCTGGACAAGGACCACGAGTTGAAGAGCCGCTACAACCGACAGATGGAGGTACTCTTAGAGAACGAGTACGCAGAGCCGGCACCGGAATCGAAAAATAAGAAGACGTGGTACCTACCACATTTCGCTGTCATCAACCCGCAGAAGCCAGAGAAGCTGAGGATCGTGCACGACGCCGCAGCCCGCACGAAGGGAACGAGCCTCAACAATATGCTGCTGCCTGGGCCCGATCTACTCCAGTCGCTACCGGGAGTAGTCATGCGCTTCCGTCAGCGGCCCGTGGCAGTAACGGCGGACATCAAGGATATGTTCATGCGGGTCGCGGTCGTCGAAGAAGATCGAGATGCACAGCGCTTCCTGTGGAGAGGAGACAGGCGCACTGGCGCGCCTACCGAGTATCGCATGCGCTCCGTTATCTTCGGGGCCACATCGTCTCCGTGTACTGCGATCTACGTGAAAAACAAGAATGCCGAGCAACTGCAAACAGAGTACCCCGAAGCCGCCGCTGCGATAGTCAACAATCACTACGTCGATGACTACCTCGCAAGTTTCGATACCGAAGAGGAAGCGATACGAGTGTCCGGCCAAGTTATGTTCGTGCATAGCCGGGCGAACTACTTCCTACAACGATGGGCGTCTAACTCGAAAACCGTCGTATTCGCCTTGTCGCCGGGGAAAAAAGAAGACGTCGTAGCCCTGGACTCCGAGAAGATCCTGGGCCTAGTGTGGCATCCTGGGACCGACACGTTGACGTTCAACGTCAACCGCCACAAGATCACCCCCGAGCTGATGAGCGGAGAGAAGACGCCAACGAAGCGCGAAGCCCTGCGGACGGTCATGTCTATCTTTGACCCCCTGGGGCTCGCGACTCCAGTCACCATCCAAGCGAAGAGGATCCTGCAAGAAGTCTGGCGCAGCGGGATCGAGTGGGACGAGCCACTACAACAAGAAGATGACGACCGGTGGAAGGCCTGGGTCCATCACATCCAACGTCTGCCCCAGCTGATCGTGCCGCGTTGCTATCCGCATCTCACCAGCGCGGATTCGGCAGACCTGCACGTCTTCGTGGATGCCAGCACCTCCACATACGCCGCCGCCGTCTACTGGAGAGTGGTAGACCAGGCCGGCCGCGTACACGTCACACTCATCGCCGCCAAAGGACGAGTAGCGCCGCTCAACAAGGTGACATCAGTACCGAGACTGGAGCTGCAAGCGGCTGTCCTGGGCTGCCGCCTAGCCCGGACGGCCATCGACGAGCACGATGTGAAGCCAGCACGACGAGTCTTCTGGTCCGACTCGCGCACAGTGCTCGCGTGGCTACGCACTGGCCCGCGAGCGTACAAGCCGTTCGTCGCGCACCGAGTCGCCGAGATCGCCGAAGAAACGAAGACCAGGGAGTGGCGCTGGGTCCCGACTAAGGACAACGTCGCGGACGACGCCACCCGCGAGACACCCAGGGACTTCACGTCGGAGCACAGGTGGTTCCGCGGGCCCGCCTTCCTATACCTACCGGAAGAGGCGTGGCCGCGGGAGGAACCGAACCCACCTGACGAAGAGGCAACCGCCGAAGAGCGAACGCACGTCGCGGTCGCAGCGACGCGCCTGGCCGAGGCGCTACCCGACATCACGCGCTTCTCGAGCTACCAGCGCGTCATCAGGGCCACCGGAAGGGTGGTCCAGTTCATCGAGCTGCTACGAGAGCGCCAGCGGTGCGCAGTCGCCTATAAGCGTACCGCGGCGGGCGCCGCCGCCGACGCGACGTGGAAGCCTCAAGCCGAACGAAAAAAGAAGAAACGCATCGCAGTAGCTGCGGCGCCCCCGCCCGCGCACTCCTATGTGCGGCTGGAGGTGCGCCACCTACATCGAGCTACGGAGTTGTGGGTTCGCTCGCAACAAGAAGACGCCTTCACATCGGACATCGCGGCCCTGAGACGGGGGGCCCCTCTGCCCGCCGCCAGCCGCCTGTCATCGCTGGCCGTTGCCCTGGGGGGCGACGGCATCCTCCGCCTGAAATCGAGGATCGCTAAGGCGGCCGACATCACGGCCTGCCAGAGCGAGCCGGCCATCGTCGACGGGGAGCACCCGTGGACCCGCCTCTACATCGCCTGGGTCCACGCCCAGCTCCACCACGCTGGCTTCGAGACGACGACAACCGAGGTGCGGCAGCAGTACTGGGTACTGCGGCTGCGCTACGCCGTGCGCAGTGTTATCAAACGCTGCCTCGCCTGTCGCGTCCGGCGCGCCGCGCCGACGCACCCGAGCACAGGCAACCATCCCGTGGGGCGCCTAGCGCACCACCAGCGCCCGTTCACCTACACGGGCATCGACTACTTCGGTCCCCTCTATGTCACCGTGGGGAGGGGCAAACAGAAGAGGTACGGCGCGCTGTTCACCTGCCTGACCACGCGCGCCGTCCACGTCGAGATCGCCGGGAGCCTGAGTACCGACTCGGCTATCATGGCACTCCGCCGCTTCATAGCGCGCCGGGGGTGCCCCACCGAGATGTGGTCCGACCAAGGTACCAACCTGAAGGGTGCCGACATCGAGCTCCAGCGGGCCGCAGCCGAAGCCGTCCAAGACGAGGCCACCATCCGGGGGATCCAGTGGCGCTACATCCCACCCAGCGCGCCGTTCATGGGAGGCGCGTGGGAGCGCCTCGTCAGAAGCGTGAAGACGGCGCTCGAAGTCACCCTGCGAGAGAGAGCACCCAAGGAGGAGGTGCTCACCACCCTGATGGCTGAAGCGGAGCACACCATCAACAGTCGGCCACTCACCCACGTGTCGACATCACCCGACGACGACGAGCCGCTCACCCCCAACCACTTCCTGCTTGGGGGCCCCTCCAGAGTGCCGCTGCCAGGCACCTTCACCGAAGGAGACGTCGCCGGGAGGAAGGAGTGGAGGACCAGCCAACGCCTAGCCGACATGTTCTGGTCGCGCTGGGTCAAGGAGTACCTGCCGGAGCTGCAACACCGGCGGGAGCCGCGGGCGAAAGGTCGCCCCCTGGGAGTCGAGGACCTGGTGCTGATCGCAGACGGCACCCTTCCTCGCAACCAGTGGCCGCGAGGAGTCGTCGTGCGCGTGTTCCCGGGGCCCGACGGCGAGGTACGCGCAGTGGACGTGCGCACCAACAAGGGCCTGCTCCGAAGACCGACGAAGAAGCTGGTACTCCTGCCTGGACCTGAGGAGAAGACCGATGTCGCGAACGCGGAATCGTACTCCAGCTAGAAGCTGCGGCGGGAGATATGTTCGCGACAAAACTGTAAATAGTGTTCGTTTCGTGTCTGTGCAATAGTGAATCGTTATTTCGTGTTATAGTACTTATAGATATAACGCGTTATGTTGTGTCGTTATTATGTGTAGCTCAATTAGTTGTTTCGATCGTGTTATTTAAGTTAGCTGTAAGTCGTTTTATAAGTCGTTTGTACGTGTCTTTTATAGTTTTTCGTATATCGTTGTATCTCTATTTGTGTGTAAATAAAGATTTAATGTGTTTGTCTTTCATTTGGACGGTCTAGAGGCAAAATAGGTCGCATCGTTGATAGGGAATTAGTTAGGCTAGAGTAGAGATCGGTGTAAGCGGTCGTCCCCGCGGTATTGCTCCGAGGTAGTTAAGCTTACCGCGGGGGCTATCGCTATCTCGCTCGCACACCGATCTCTCACTCACACGGCGGGGGTGGCTGTCGTGTTGGTATTGCTCAGATAGGGTCACCTCCGCCGTAGGGATCGTGCCGTCTCTTTCTAATGTCCTTGAAAAATAGTATAAAAAGAGCAAGGTTTTGTATGTAGCGTGCTCAGTTCGAATCAGTTCGTCTTACTAAACGGATCAACTCGTCAGATCATAGTTTCTTGGTGTGCCTCTGTCACCGTCCATCTGGAAGCCAACCACCCGCTACTTTGTACCTCCGAAAGCAAAGTGTTTCTCTCCCTCCAAGCCTGCTCCTAAAAGAAATCGACCAGTCACAACCATAGTTGCCGTTCGTCATCGAGAGGAAATACAGTCCACATCGTTCGACGCTTATGTGGGTTGATCGAAGGCGGCCCACAGCCAGCCAGAATAATATCTGATCGTGGAACCTCCTTCACATCGGTAGTATTTAGAAAATTTTGTGATCTTTACGGTATAAAACATATATTGAATGCTGTTGCGTGTCCCAGGGCAAACGGTCAAGCGGAACGGTTCAATCAAACCATTTTAAGTGCCTTAACTAAGCATAATTACGGGAAAGATGAATGTGACTGAGACATTTGTTTAGGGAAAATACAGTGGGGTATTAATAATACTGTTAACGCCACTACCCGAAAGACTGCGTCGGAAGCTCTGTTTGGCTTGAAATTTCGCGATGTAATATCTAATAAGCTTGATATTGGCATAGACTCAATAACTACTGATGTACAAGACATACGAAAAGAAATTGATGCAAATATTCAATCAAGTCAACAAAAACAAAAAGAACGACATGATGCCAAACAATCTCCCGCCAGCGTCTTTAAGGAAGGTGATCTTGTAAAAATAACGAGGACAAATTTTTATAATCAAGGAAAAAGTACAAAGCTATTATCCAAATTTATTGGTCCATACAAAATTGTGAAATCTCTTGGTAACGACAGGTACAAAATTGCAGATGTGCCGGGTTTCAGGCAAAAGAAAATACCGTTTGAAAGCGTTGTTGCAGCTGATAGAATTAGACCTTGGATAAACATTAATGCTTTAAATCCTGACACAGATCAGTCCTCTAACTCGGACACTTCTGACAGTGATAGCGAAGATAATATTCCTTTGTTTGAACTGCAAAAACGCATTCAAAATAAAAACTGATTTTTTTTAATGAAATTTCGTAAAGACCATATCTAATATATTTTAAATATTAATTTTAAATCTGTTTTTAAGTTATTTTTGTATCTCTATACTGTTTATATTTTTCTATTACTGGTGTTTTGATTTATTTATTCATCATAAGGTAAATTGAAGGTACCTTCTGAACTAACCGAATGTCGTGATTAATTTAAATATGTTCCTTATATTTTTATGTCAAAATCGAATAAACCCTTGATATATAATGTAAATAGTAAATTCCTTTGTAATAAACAAATAGATATAAATAGTAAGTGATTTATGTAAGGTTTGTAAGTGATTTATGTAATGTTTTGCTGTCTTAATTTTTGAAATTTTATATGTTTATTGTAATTATGTTAGGTAACTTCTAGTTCATATTATTTTACTATAAATAATTATCACCTTTTAACAAATGTACTTAGACCAACTGACTATTTGGAGAACGTGCACCAGGAGGTGGCACTTACGACGGATGGCCGAATGTCGTGATTTGGTATTTAAAGTAGAAATGTTTCTTGTTTTACTGGCAACACTGCTCGTTCATGATTGGTCGATAAAGTAATCGACGATCACTTCTTTTCTCGCTTGTGATTGGCTACCTGATATCTCGTGATTATTACGTCACCTCGGAAGGTTTCGTGTTCGCCAGGAAGTCAGTTGGTGTTCAGTTTATGGAGAGCATTCGAAGTATACAGTCTAAAAAGTGTACCCAACTGGTGTCCAGATTAATTTCAATAAATACCGATTATTATCAAGTCAAGTACTGAGTTATTATTTTAAAAGTAGGTAGGAGTTTGATTGTAAGTTAGGTAAATCATTGAGAAAAACTTCGCTTCACGGAGTTTTCCTCAATTGAGCGGTGGGAGGTTGTAGTGATGGAATCTCTACAGCCGCGCATTGTGGTCTTTCCGGCGTTGGAACGTTTCTATTAAAAATAATAAGGATTTAAATCGTTCGCTGTCTGATTTTGGTGGTTTGGAACCAAGATTCTCTAAGGGTTCATCATGATGTAAATATCTATTTAAATATTTTAATAAGTATTATTCTAAATAAACCAAAATAATCTAAATTATATAAGTGTTTCCATTTGAGCATCATAAATAGTGGTAAGGTGGCACATGTAAACTTAGAAACAGAAATATTATCATTCAAAGGAGTGAATTGTCGCCACCCGAGGACTTGCTATAACTACTTTATGTCTTATCATCTAATAATAACTATGATATGCTCTACACCTATTAGCGTTAGCATTAAGTAACAATATTTATTTGTCTCTAGTTTTTACGTCCTTCTCACTTCACGTTCACTTTTGGTCCAATAGGCACCTTAAAGGTTAACATACCTACTGACGTACCGTATCATGACTACGCCTACTGCTATAACTGTGAATCGAAACTACATATCCGTCTAAACAAGGTAAGAACAGCGTCTGCTGCGGCGCGTGACCTTGTATCCATAGTTCATCTGGATTTTGCCTATTTACCACATGTTGACTCAGAAGACCCTTTCGAAGACTACTTTCGTTGTCTCTTTCAGGTAGTGGAAGACAATCGATCTGATTCAATGTCAGGTTACTTTTTAGGGTTACGTAGCCAAATGGAAAAAACGGAACCCTTATGGATTCGTTATGTCTGTCTGTCTGTCTGTCCGTCCGTATGTCACAGCCACTTTTTTCCGAAACTTTTAGAACTATACTGTTGAAACTTGGTAAGTAGATGTATTCTGTAAACCGCATTAAGATTTTCACACAAAAATAGAAAAAAATATGTTTTGGGGGTTCCCCATACTTAGATCCATACGTGTGGGATATCTATGGACCTATCCATAGATATCCCACACGTATAGGTTCAAAAATAATATTGAGGTTTCTAATATCATTGTTTTCTTAACTGAATAGTTTGCGCGAGAGACAATTCCAAAGTGGTAACTTCTAAAATAAGAGAATGATAAAACTAAAAAAATGCAGCTAATTCTAAGCAAGAGAATTAGTTGCAGCACAGAGCTGTCATAGTTTTGTGTAAACCTCAGCGCCTACGCCTGTGAGCGGCGCAGTGCCTGTAACACAATCTTCTTGGTACAATGCGTAAATGACGAGAGGTAACTCCTTTTTGTGATGCAAATGAATTCATTTGTAACCGAAAACTCCTTTAATTTTTATTCATATTTTAAATTGCAAATTTTGTTGTCTGTAATCAAGGAAAAGAAAAAATAAATACGATTTTTCGCAAAGAATCTTTACCCTAAAAGTAATTTGTGATTATGACCGCGTAGCCACATTATTTAGATTAATTCCTCAAGAAGCATGGTTTGCTTAATCTAACCGAATCAAGCCATGGGTGAAATCTGTGGGTTCGACTTTACTTCCGGACCCTCTTTTTATTTTCTTCCTTTTTTATTTGGGCATCTGATTGACCGCCGGTATTTCTGTATTTATTAAATGGGGGTATGGTCTTACTCTACATCAACGGGTATTTATTGACCCATGCTTAGGAAATGACGAAGACGAAGTATGTGTCGCTATTTTATGGTTTATTTTATTATTGCACAGCTTTATAATAAATTACCCTCAACTATAAAAAAAATGAATCATTTAATAAATTCAAAATAAATCTAATGCAACACATTCCCTATTTATTTTATTTTATATTATTTTTTCTCATGTAAGTGGCTTATGTCTTTAATGAGAAATAAAGTTTCTTTAAACCTATTATTGACCTAGTTTATTAGTTTTGGTTATTACATATCGTATTTAATTATTTTAAATATGTTTTGTTACATATTGTTAAAATGTTCCAAAAATTCCTGCTAAATTAAAATGTTTTTTACTATAGTCATGATTGCATGAGTTGCTAAACACGATATAAAAGTGGTTATTGCAGAGCTGCGGTTCTCTTTTTGAGGCACAATAATGAAATTAATTAAAAAGTGTAAAAGCTGCTCCAGATCAATCTTGGTGCGAACTTGGTGTGCGAGCCGGGGCGGCCTTTGTTTCCGAACGCGCCCCGTCATCTCGTCATGTCACCGCCGCGCCGCCGCCGCCGCCGCCGCCGCGACTCCGCCGCACACAGGCTAATGAGAGTTTGCATCGGCCCGGCAGTATAAATGATGTAAATATATAATAATAATAATAATAATAATATCTGGGACAAATCACACACGGTCATCTGGCCCCAAACTAGGATTCCCTGTATCTTGGGAACCAGAGACTGATATACGTACACATAAGTCAAAAGTCAAAATATTTTTTATTTAAGTAGATGCTGTACGCATACTTTTAAATCGTCTTTTTTTCTACCTAGTACAAAGTTCCTACCACGCGGAACTTGTACACTCAACGTTTCGGGAAGTGTTAGCGGAGCGAGAAGAAACGTCGAGCCCAAAAGAAACTCGCCCCAACACATTTTTTGAAATAAATACTTAATATCTATTACAATTGATGTCGTTACTAAAGCTATGAGCTGGAAGATCTATACCTACATGTCCATACATCATTGTCATTAACATAGTCTTGGGTTTTATAACTTGAACACAGGCATTTCTTTACATAAGTCTTAAACTTATTTTCGGATAAACTAATTACATTTTCAGGTATTTTATTGTAGAATTTTATACACTGCCCCATGAACGACTTCTTTACCTTACTCAGTCTCGAATAAGCAACTTCGATATTATTTCTATTTCTAAGATTAAAATTATGCCTGTCACTGTTTTTTGGAAATAAATCTAAATTCTTACGAACATACATGATGTTTTCATATATAAATTGACTGGCAACAGTTAAAATATTTATTTCTTTAAACTTGTTCCTCAATGACTCTCGAGATCGCATCTGATAGATAGCGCGAATGGCTCTTTTTTGCAGTATAAAAATAGTTTCTATGTCAGCCGCATGTCCCCAAATTAAGATGCCGTAAGACATTATACTATGAAAATAGCTAAAATACACTAGTCTTGCAGTATCTACATCTGTTAGTTGCCTTATTTTCTTGACGGCGTAGGCAGCTGAACTAAGCTTTCCTGCTAAGGTTTCTATATGTGGTCCCCATTGTAAAGAAGCATCTAAAGTAATACCAAGTAAAACAGTGCTATTTACGAACTCTAAAATATTACTATCTAATATTACATTATCATGAGTTTGCTTGACATTTGGTAATCTGAATTTTATTACTTTTGTCTTTGTGGCATTTAATAGCAAGTTATTAACAGTAAACCATTTATGTATCTCTGAAAGTGTGTTGTTTACTTCGTCAATTTTGCTGTCTTTCCTGTCTACCTTAAAAATAAGAGATGTGTCATCTGCAAACAACACAATATTTGAGAGACGTTGCACCATAAATGGTAAGTCATTTATATAAACAAGGAAGAGAAAGGGGCCTAAAATAGATCCCTGGGGAACGCCTATTTTTACTGTAGAGCCGAGAGAATTTGTGCCATTTACTTGGACTGTTTGTAACCTATTGTTAAGGTAAGAATTGAGAAGACTGAGAGCCCTATCTTCCACACCGTAATGCTTTAGTTTAAGAAGTAAAGTTTGATGTTCCACACAATCAAATGCTTTAGATAAATCACAAAACACTCCTATTGCATCTTGTGATTTTTCAAAAGCATCATAGATGTTTCGTATAAGTGCTACTCCTGCATCGGTAGTTGATCGACCTTTCGTGAAGCCAAATTGTTGGTTATGCAGAAGTTTGTTTAAAGTGAAGTGTTGTAGCATTTGGTTGAGCATAATTTTTTCAAAGACTTTACTATGGACGGGTAATACAGAAACAGGTCTGTAATTTCCCGCATCAGTTTTGGAACCTGATTTATAAAGAGGTATAATTTTACTACACTTCATGAGATCTGGAAAGTCACCACTTTCTATACTAATATTGAAAAGGTATGCTAAATGTTGTGCTAATACGTCAATTACATTACTAATTAATTTAACTGATAAACCCCACAAGTCCTCAGTTTGTTTCACTTTAAGCGACTTAAAAGTTTTAATAACAGTTTCAGGTCCAATTTCTCTAAAATAGAATATTTCATCACAAGAAATGACATTTTCTTCTAATATTTTTTTAGCATATGTGGGTGATGAGTCCAGGGCCTCAGTTAGCTTAAGTGGAATGTTTGTGAAAAACGTTTCGAATTCCGTAGCTATTTCTGCGTTAGATGTTATTTTGCCTTTATCTGTTTGTAAAACAAAATCTTTATCGTGTTTCTTGAATTTACCGGTTTCTTTATTTATTATATTCCAAACCGTCTTAATTTTATTATCAGATAGTTTTATCTTTCTGGCTAAGTAATTAGATTTGGCTGCGCAGCATACCTTTCTGAATATTTTTGAATAACGTTTTACATAATTTCTGAAATTGTCATCAAATATATAATTTTTTTTCTCATAAAGATCAAATAAGGTTTACATTGAAATACATCATATATAGATATAATACACCCAGACTCAGAGCAAACAATTCTGCTCATCACAGAAAAGTTTGCCCTGTGTGGGGATCGAACCCACGACTCTCGGATCAGAGGTTAGGATCGCTAACCACTTAGCCACCGAGTCAGTCAAACTTTTTTCCACTATCCGGCTGGCTATGAGCTACGTCGGTGCCATGCCGGCATCGATATAAGAGAACAATTCACTCACGAAAGTTTGGAAATTTGTTAAGAACATATTGCAGATTTTGTTCTTTTAATTTTGGAGTAAACAGGGGTGCAATCCGAGGGTATACTCCGAGCTCAACCGTTCACTTTAACGTCGTTCCATACCTCCGTGTCCAAACATCAAGTTGACACAACCTACGCGTTCGATACCTCCGTCGATTGCAACTTTCCAACCATCAAATTCCATGGTTGGAAAACGCTCTGACGTTTATCTGACGTTTGCATTTGTCAAAAGTATGATTTACTTCTTTCGCTTTAGTTGAAAAACTCTGGGTTTTCGCAAAGTTACTAATTAATAAAAACAGAACATTTTTTTAAAACTAACTGAAAATAGGAGAAGATGATCTTTTATTTCGGACAATTCAAAATCCATAAATTGGTGTACAAGATTTCTTAAAAACCATGTTAGTAAACAAAACAGAAAAAAATAAATAAATAAAAAGATTACAATATTTTTAACTTATTTTGCGGCCCGCTTAGACGGTGCTAGTGTCATATGCGTCTTGGTCCAGTGACCAACAAGCGGACCATCAAATCTGTGCGCCACAGTGGCCAGGAAGCTGCTGGCGCTGTCGCGCGCCCGCCGCCACAGGGAGAGATAAGAAAAATAGTGCTCATATTAGGATTGATGCGCGTGGTACGATTTAATTGCCGGTACCACTGATTAGAGGTACACTCGTATGTTCTTATTTTATGGATATTTATTTGTATACTAGATAAAATAAAATTAGATAATTGACAACGCTGAACACATTAAAACAACCGACTTCAATTGTAACAACTACGATTTTGCTATGTTTTTTAAGCTTTTGTTGATTTTTTCAAAAAGCGCTGAATCAATTTATATGGGACCACCTCTAAATTATTACCTACCAAACAAAAAAAGAATCATCAAAATCAATTCATAATTTGCGGAGTAATCGCGTAACATACATACAAAAAAACATAGTTGAATTGAGAACTTCCACCTTTTTTGAAGTCGGTTAAAAATGAAAATGAAGAAGCGAAAAGTCGAAAGAGGTTATAGACAATGTCAGATAGTAAAGTTGTCAAAATCAATTTACGTAAAATAACGGGCCTGCTGTTCCAAACTACGCTCTAACTTAATCCTGCAGACATGCTATGTTACCATACCGCTGAACCTCATAGTTGAGTTTCATAGATTAGTCATACCTAGATTATTGACTGAGTTTTACTAGAAGACCGCGTGGTCGCTTATCATTTGTAATCGTCGTGATCACGTTAGCTGCTCTAAATCGCGAACCACAAAGGCAAAACTTATATTGTCGTAGGCGGGCGCTGGCTCAGCAAGTTTGTGCGATATTTCCAGCAAGAGGTGGCAACTTTGTGCGATATTTGAATTTTATACAGCGAACTTGCGACGGACAGCCGACAGTCGCCACTCGCCGCGCGAGACTTCCCCAACTTCCCCAGTTTTTGTCCGCTTCCTCTACAACTAGTAACAAAACACATTATGCTACCGCCGCGCCGCCGCGTCCTCTGCGGTAAGCTTACTCACAGTTTTAACCGTATAGGTCTTGAAAACGTTATCATGTCATAGAATATTGGTTACAGGCGCATCCGACTGAACAGCAAACTACATGTAGTTCAGTCGGATGCGTCTGTACTCTGTAGCCAGTGCCCTCTTAGTATCATCGAAGTGACATTTTGTATTGACGTGACGTGATCGTTAATATGCTACGATATCTTGATAGACAAGAAAACTAATATTCTATGATATGATAACATTTTCAAGACCTCTAACAGTGTCTTGACTTATTATCTGTTTTCTTTACAGACCCGTCAAACGCTTGCGTAAGCTGTTCTTTTGAATTTCAATTAATTCGTTTTGATGAAATTAATTCTGCGAACAAAACAAATGTTGTGAGCTGCATCGCTGAAGCGATCCTCAGGCAAGTCGTAATTAAAAAAACTCTAAATGAAGGGGTCAGTTGCGCAGCAGGACTGTCATTCAATATTGTTTACTCCCATCACAAGCGAAACACAACAGATACTCGCTCTGCATTCTCTATCGCATGTACAATGGGGAGTGCTCCGAGGAATTGTTCGGATTGATCCCTGCCGCCTCTTTCCGCCATCGTTCTACGCGACAACATATTCATCCCCATCACATAGATGGTTGGCAGTCCACAACTGTGCGTTTCACTAGAAACTTTCTGCCTCGCACAACCAAACTGTGGAATGAATTGTCGCCTGCGGTATTTCCGGACCGATACGACATTCAAACCTTCAAGAAAAGAGCGTACTCCCAAATCAAAGGCCGGCAACGCACTTGTGACTCCTCTGGTGTTGCGGGTGTCTATGGGCGGCGGTAATCGCTTACCATCAGGTGATCCGTCTGCTCGTTTGCCACCTCTGCCATAAAAAAAAAAAAAAAAAAAAAAAAAATATAGCAAGATATAACAGTACTCGTACATTGTCTCGAGACAAAGGAAGGAGTTGACTTGTTTGACAACGTTATTCTTTATAAATTTTATATTTGTAGGCCCAGTGCTGCTTTGTGGATGAGAGCTTTCAAGTAAAGCGTAGCCGATCGGGAGTTGGCTAGCTTGCAAAGCCGAAGTTTCATGTCCGAACCACGGTGTCCAGCGAGCAATTATGATATTCAACTTTATTAGTTTTGAACGAGGAAATAGAATATTCTGCAGACTAAAAATTGGAGTTTAGAGACACATACGACAATCTCAAAAGAATGTTCTAGATGTTAACAAAAGAGTAATTGAAATGAGATTTTGGATTTTTAACCGTGGGAGAGCCATGTTTCGGCACGAATGGGCCGGCTCGACCGGAGTGATACCACGGCCTCACAGAAAACCGCATGAAGCAACGCTTGCGTTGTGTTTCGCCGAGTGAGTGAGGGTACCGGTGGCCCAACCCCCCCCCTCCCATTCCCCCCCCCCCTCCCATTCCCCCATCCCCCCAACCCATTTCAAAGGTCGGCAACGCACTCGTGACTGTTCTGGTGTTGCGAGTGTCTATGGGCGGCGGTAATCGCTTACCATCAGGTGATCCGTCTGCTCGTTTGCCACCTAGCACATAAAAAAACAAAAATGAATATCGAAAAGACTATCGAAATCACATGTTCTAATAGTTCGAGTGTCCTATATAAGCAGAACATTGGCAGGGCAGCGCGTCATTTGATTTGTTTGTTTAGCTTATCTGATCTAATAATAATAATACGCTCTTATAAATCTTAATATTGTTATTTATTAAAGATGCCCGGCGCGGCGCCGCCCAGTGACGGGCATTTATACAGTGACCGAGACGGGAGTTTCACTGTTATATACATACTTATAAATCTGTGTTCGGAGTCGTGCTCCCGATATTGTCAGAAGCCTTCACAAACAAATTATTTGTCTTCTTTTGTTTCGTTACACTGCGCCGCCGCCGATCTGACATGTACATCGTAGAGTTCTGAGTTCAGTAGGTCTATTCGCATATAAATTGAGGGGCGAATTCAACGCGATGAAATCAAATGTTCGCTTCGTTGCAATGTTTTGTTTTCAGTAATTTCAACTTCTGCTGAAATGAACTACGGTACACCGCACCGTTTTGATACTTATAGTTTAATCACCGTCTGTCCTCTGTGACAGCACTGTCAAATTGTCCACCCTGTAAGTAAAAGAGAGGAAGAGTTTACTCGCAAAAATATGCGAGGCAATATTTTTACCGCAAATAGTAACTTGCAAACTGCAAGTTAGAAAATCATCATTATCATCATATAGGACCACCACCCCCAGAAGACGCAGTGCAGGCAGGCCTCATGCTCGATGCACCGACGAACGAACCGGTGAAAGTTGCGGGAAGCCGCTGGATGCGGGCAGCAGAGGTCCAGTCGTTGTGGAAAATCTTGGGGGAGGCCTTTATCCAGCATTGGGTGTCTTTCGGCTGATAATGATAGGACTACGTAGAAGTGTCTTAATGAATTGGAAAGAATCAAAATGATTTTATTACATACGACGAAAACAAACCTCGTGAGGGAAGTTACACATCTGAGTACAGCATTGGATGTCTTTCGGTTGATAATGATGATGATGATAGGACTACGTAGAAGTATATTAATGACTTGGAAATAATCAAAATGATTTTATTACCTTCGTAGGAAATTCGTTTTATTCTTATTACGTCGCACCGTAACGAAGAAGGGATTTCCACTAATATTTACTTAGTCACTATTTCTAATCAAATCTAGTTTAAAAAAATTGTATAAACAGCAGGTACACAATGCTCGTCTGTGCTTACCTAATATTTTCTTATGTAGTGATGTGAGACAGTGAGCGCAGCGGCTAGCGGCAGGCTGCGGCGGCCGTAACGTGCGCTCGTGGCGAAGAAATGGCGCCCGCAGTGGGACTGCCGAGCGAGGAAAACGTGTCGCTAAGACATAGGGGGGGAGGGGGGGCGAAGTATCGGATAGGTTTTCACCTTACCTTCGGCGGGCGATTCAATTATTTTTCCATTAAGCTCGTTGATAACTCAATCCACACCGCACCGTAACGAAGAAGGGATTTCCACTAATATTTTCTTCACAAATTTTGTTAAACCTTGCGTTGGACG
Source organism: Coleophora deauratella (assembly GCA_958295455.1). Classification (NCBI taxonomy): domain Eukaryota; kingdom Metazoa; phylum Arthropoda; class Insecta; order Lepidoptera; family Coleophoridae; genus Coleophora; species Coleophora deauratella. Next base: position 130,865 of record OY282409.1, on the reverse strand, counting down.
ATGGACGTACCTCCCCGTAAAAAAAAACTTAACAAATTTTTACATTTTAATACATTTTCCGTCAAGCAACTATTGAAGATAAACTAATTTGGTCTTCGGTTAAAAAGTAGAACCCGCCAAGTGCGAGTCGGAGTCGCGCACCGAGGGTTCCGTATAAATTCATAATCACACATGTTTTGAACTCTATATTTTTTATATTTGAGTTGATTGAATGAAAGGTAATTTGCGGTTTACGATTTATGACGTATTAAAAAAAACTACTTACTAGATCTCGTTCAAACTAATTTTCGGTGGAAGTTTGCATGGTAATGTACATCATATAATATTTTTTCTAGTTTTATCATTCTCTTATTTTAGAAGTTACAGGGGGGGACACACATTTTACCACTTTGGAAGTGTCTCTCGTGCAAACTATTCGGTTTAGAAAAAAATGATGTTAGAAACCTCAATATCATTTTTGAAGACCTATACATAGATGCCTACACGTATAGGTTTGATGAAAAAAAAAAATTTTGAGTTTCAGTTCTAAGTATGGGGAACCCCCAAATTTTTTTGTTTTTTTTTCTATTTTTGTGTGAAATTCTTAATGCGGTTCACAGAATACATCTACTTACCAAGTTTCAACAGTATAGTTCTTATAGTTTCGGAATAAAGTGGCTGTGACATACGGACGGACAGACAGACAGACAGACAGACAGACAGACAGACATGGCGAATCTATAAGGGTTCCGTTTTTTGCCATTTGGCTACGGAACCCTAAAAAGCGCATTCGTTTCTAATACGTTTTCGAGTACGTCATGAATATCAATATCAATTATAATTGAATTAATCTCGCAACTCTGTTCGGGTGGTAGCAGAACACCAGTGTTTAGCCTTTTAAAGGCAAAACTACACTGAGCTACGGCCCTGTTGTATGAAGAATACCACCAATTTTTGTTTTTTATCTTAAAATATACTCTATTAAAAATAAAAAAATATGGTGAAAAAAATTTTTTGATACGTTTGATAGTTTCCGAGATACTGAATTATTTAGGTAGGCAAGTGACGCGGGGTCGCCGCACGCTGCTGTGACGTCACTCTGCAACGGTCGCTCAGTGCGCGCACCGCTCTCTACCTCTATGTATGAAGATTGCGTTGAAAATTTTAAAAATGACGAATCCAAAAACTAGAAAATCGTGCTCGTGTCAAAGTGCTTAAATACAACTACCAATATACCCGAAAAGTTATTTTTTACTGTTATATTTTTGAACCTTAAAGTCAAAAGAAATACATGAAAAGTATGATCCACCCAGACCCAAAGCCAAAAGTTGTGTCTATCACCTTCTCCTTATCTGATAACTTTTGCATAAACAGTAACGTCGTCGCCGTAGCTATTTCTAGCCAATCTAAAATAAAATAAATATGAGTTAACCGATACACATAAAAAATAAAAACCGGACAAGTGCGAGTCTGACTCTCGCGCAGAGGGCTTTGTCCACACCTACAAACAAACAATCTTTTAAATTTTATCAACTTATTTTAAGATTTATAGATAACTTCTTAGAGATTTTCAAGTAATTTATAATTTTCTGTACCTATATATATATTTGTTTAAGTTTTATGCCCAGTTTTCGGAAATAAGGAGTGAGGAGCATGGTAAAGGTGATGGTGTCAAAATCACTTATGTCATCAACTGTAATATAATGACACAATAACGGCACTTAAGCGGTCATGGCACAGCGCTGCTTATGTGGTCGCATCGATCACGCAAGTTAACTGACTACAGACACGGTCACAACTCGGATGGGCTTAAATATCAGCAACTATCACTAGATGGCAGTCGCCAAGCTATGTCGGAGGCGTTATAGGCAGCTTGGATGGACTGCTAGTCAAGTCCATCCAAGCTGTGACCGTGTTTGTAGTCAGTTAACCTGCGTGATCGACGCGAACACGTAAGCAGCGCTGAGCCATGACCGCTTCAGTGTCGTTATTGTGTCATTCTATTACAGTTGATGACATACGTGATTTTGACACCATCACTTTTACCTTGCCCCTCACTCCTTATTTCCGAAATATCAAGTTCATAAATATCATTATTACCTAATTTTTTCAATAGGTACTAGTAATGAAAAATAGGTATGTAGGTATATATGTATAGGTATCTTATAAGGATCAACAGATTTGTGATAAGAAAGAAAAAAAAATAAGTTGTAAGTACTTTTGCATTTTTAATCATTGTCTCGGCGGCCGCGGTAAAGAAATCGGAGTTATTTGAGAAATAGTAGCTTAACTCGTCTATTTAAGGAATCATTCGATTTTTCAATCAATTTTTAAAACTGTCATCGATTATACTTGTAACACTACTGTAACACCGATTCACATAAAAAAAACTACAGTTAGAAATGTTATTGTGGGCGAACGTAGGGACCATCTGATAGCAATGTATGAAGAACACAGTACGGTGAGAGCGGCGAGTTGCGGTATGACGTCACGCGCGCTTGGCGCGCCCGAGCGAAGTATTTGAAAAAGGCGGAAACTAAAATTATCGTAACTTCAAAACTACTCGCTTGATTTAAATGAAACAAAAACAAGTGTATTTCTAGACGTTTAGGCTACAAGGTCATAAAGTTTCAAGTGATTTAACGAACCCATTAACATTCTTCATTGTATTGTTTTTGTTGTACATTTAATTATTAGTGTAATTTTAAGTTACTTGGTTTTGTCTCTTGTATTTGTAGTTTTTATGTCTTTTATTTTTGTAATGTATGCAATACAATAAACGCATTATCTATCTATCATGAAATCATGAATATTATATCATGGTTTTTTAGCGCCCATGCGCGCTCTGATCATCGAATTAAGTAATATTGGTATACCTCGCAAGCAACTGATGACTATATTATTTCCTTTATCATCATCATTGTCAGCCCTTTTATTCGCCACTGTACGAGTAAGAAACAGTTTTCCCCAAAGTACACCACTTCTTTCACCTGTCAGCTGTCATCAGCAAGCATGCGTCCCACGCTACACTTGCCGGTCTCTACTGCAGATCTCGCTTTATCCAGTGGTTGTCAGTTTGGTTTTACTGTTCTAATTTTTCTGAACATTGTCGGTTATGCTGTTTTCTGGTGAATAACATCGTTTCTTTTTCAATACTGTCATGACGATCTTGCTTAAAAATGCTTTATTTAAATAGAGATGTGATAAACATAAACATCTGTTTATTACCGAAAGTTGTTTTTTTTGTCTATATTCATTTTAAAGTCTAACAAAATCAGCTGCATCTACATATTTAAACTGGAGCTTTACTCGTAAAACTGAATAATTTTCTTCATGGAACCATAATAGGCATCAAATAGTACAAATACAAGCTCACCAGAGTACAGCGCTTCCAGTAACGTACGGTGTCCCGCAGGTCTCCACCTTGGGGCCTTTGCTCTTCTTAATTTATGTCAATAACATCTGTGACATAGGCCTACATGGACATATAACCTTGTACGCTATTCTAATTTGGATCGTCGATAAACGATATTGCTCCACTTGTACAAGAAGCTCTGAATAAACTCTTTGAATGGCTACAAGTCAACCTGTTGACCATAAACATCTCAAAAACGTCCTACATAATCTTTAAAGCTAAGAACAAGCATATACCCCCTTTTAAAACTCTAACTATCAATAATATACCTATCCAAGAAAAAACTTGCGAAAAATATCTAGGCCTGAGAATGAATGCACCTCTGTCATGGAAGAGTCAAATAGACTCCCAACCAAAACATCCTGTAGAAAGGGGCCAAGCTACTGGCACAGATTAGATAATAGTACTGGACTACTATTCGGCTTCAAAAAGTAGTAAGATCTGATGAGGAGTCAAGACTAAGGGATTATTATATTAAAGAAAGCAAATGATTTTGACTAAATAACCTGTCTTATATTATAAGTAATTATTCATATGTGGTTTACTGATTCCAAGTTGTAAGAGTAACTGAACCTACAATTATTTATTCGTTAAAATATCAGAATCATCTATTTATTCTAAAATAGTAGGCTTATCATTTCACTGGCCGATAAACATTTAGTCATTGTTGCTAATATATCTGTAATATGCAGAAAAAAATACATACAATCATTTCTTTGAAAATGTTTATCAGCCAAGGTGATAACATGATAAGCCTACTAGTTTAGAATAAATAGATGACTCTGATATTTTAACGAATAAATAATTGTAGGTTCAGTTAGTCTTACAACTTGGAATTAGTAAACTACATATGAATAATTACTTATAATATAAGACAGGTTATTTAGTCAAAATCATTTGCTTTCTTTAATATAATAATCCCTTAGTCTTGACTCCTCATCAGATCTTACTACTTTTTGAAGCCGAATAGTAGTCCAGTACTATTATCTAATCTGTGCCAGTAGCTTGGCCCCTTTTTACACGATGTTTTGGTTGGGATCTCACTTATTTTTGTACGAGCACTTTACGAGAACGGGAGACGGCCCTGACTGCAGTATCAGGTCAGCCCATAGTTCATTATTTTTGGTTCTATGTATTGTACAATCTAGCCTAAACCAGGTGTGCCTGCCGTAAACCATTGAAGAGTTAAACTTTGAGAAGACGACCCTGGTTGCAGCATCAGATCAGCTCAAAGTTTATTATTTTTGTATCTACGTACTGTGCAATCTATCCTAAACCTGACGTGTCTGCCGTAAGCCGTTCAGGAGTCCACTTTGAGGAGAAGACCCTGTCTGCATTAGCAGGTCAGCTCATGGCTCATTATTTTTGTGTTTATGAACCGTAAAATCTAGCCCAAACCTGGCGTGCCTACCGTAAACCATTGAGGAGTTAGACTTTGAGGAGATGACACTGGCTGCAGCCTCAGCTCATGGTTGATTATTTTTATATCTATACAATCTGGCTCAAACCAGGCATGCCTGCCGTAAGCCATTGAGGAGTTAGACTTTGAGGAGACGACCCTTGCTGCAGCATCAGGTCAGCTCATAGTTTATTATTTTTGTGTCTACGTACTATGCAATCCATCTTAAACCCGGCGTGTCTGCCGTAAGACGTTGAGGAGTCCACTTTGAGGAGAAGACCCTGGCTGCATCATCAAGTCAGCTCATGGTTCATTTTTTTTATGTTTATGTAGTGTACAATCAAGCCCAAACCTGGCGTGCCTGCCGTAAGCCATTGAGGAGTTAGACTTTGAGGAGACGACCCTGGCTGCAGCATCAAGTCAGCTCCTAGTTTTTTTTTTGTCTACGTACTGTGCAAACTATCCTAAACCCGGCGTGTCTGCCATAAGCCGTTGAGGAGTCCATTTTGGGGAGACGACCCTGGCTGCATCGGCAGGTCAGCTCATGGTTCATTATTTTTGAGTCTATGTAGCCCAAACCCGGCGTGCCTGCCGTAAGCCGTTGAGGAGTCCACTTTGAGGAGACGACCCTGGCTGCAGCATCAGGTCAGCTCATGATTCATTACTTTTATATTTAAGTAGGCCACCGAAGAGATACATACCAAGGAGGCGGCCTTGGTTTCAGCAAGTGCGGTTACAGTATCTCGTTTGTTTTTGGTGGATACTCTACTAGTATTCGTTTCGTAAGCGCGTTTTAAATTACTTGTGGTGCCATCTATTAGTAAAACCTAGTACCAGTGCATAGTGAGATTATTTTCTACTATCCATCTTTGTCGACAGAAATGTTGAAGTTGCACATGAGAACAATGACATATTTCACAATTTATCGATGTGGAGCTGTGGCTTATTGGTATAGACTATGGATGCGTAATCCAAGCTGGTGTAGGTTCGAGTCACGGTGCTCATGGTTCTTTTTGGTTTTTTAATGGTTTTTAACACATGTTTTTTTTTTATTTTTCCTGTCTCAGTAGATGAAATACTAGCCGTGTACCAAATTTCAAGCTCGTAGCTTTGCTAGAAGTGGCTTAGCTTTTTGATGATCGGTGAGTGAGTCAGTGACAAAATGGAGGAACTTTGCCTGTAATTATTTCTCAAACTACTGCAGGTAGAAACTTGCAATTTATACTTCTAGCTAAGTTCATTGGGAACTCTGCATGACAGAAATTTTTAACGTCTACCATCTCTGGTAACTAAGATACAGGGAGGTTTAAAGTGCTCTGAGTCGCTTCGAGAAAAGGATTTTATTATTTTACGGAGCGCTATTATTTTACGGAGCGCTACTAGCTTGGCCCGGGAGCGCTACCGCGCTCCCAGATATATTAAACATAAACTGTCATCTCTAATGGGTTGCCTTCGTAACACTGTGCGCTGTATTCCACGTCATATAAAGTTCATTATCTACAACTCTTTAGTCAAATCACATCTTCTTTATCTGTTAGAAATCTGGGGCGGTGCCTCTAAAACCAAACTCTCGGAACTACAAAGAGCGCAAAACAAAGTAATTAAAATGCTGTTTAATTATCCTTACCTGATATCTACCTCAAATTTATTTAAAGAAACAAACTTAATGAACCTTAAACAACTTTACACTTACCAAACATGCTTACTTATCCGCAAAGTTCTTAACAAAACTATTCACACTGCTATCTCACTAACCCAATTAAAACATGTAACAAAGCGCATAACGAGGCGCGCTAGTTTTCTGGTTTTACCGAAAGCACGAACTAACTACGGTAAAACAATGTTTAGTTTTGAGGGGGCACGACTGTACAACAAACTACCGTCACGTGTAAAAAATGCGGAGTCATTCAACATATTTAAAAGTAAACTTTACAAGCATATACTGGAAGACTATACTTTATTATATAAATAACGATGTGAAAAATGACTTTGTAAACCAAAATTAATGAAAAAAAAAAATATATATTTAAGAAGGCGACTGCCAATTCTACCATATTGTACAGATTTGTATAATTAACTATTATTAAGTTCTCATGTAAGTGACTTTGTCTTTTTGAGAATAAAGTATCTTTAAACCCATGGTCAATTCAGATGGATCAGGTGACAGACTTATTAGAAAAGTCTATTTTTTTAATGAATTGGCTATGGATTTTTTGGGAAAAGTTTTTCAGTTTCATGATTAGAATCCTCAGTTTAAATATTTTCAGCTAATTTTGGTTGGTTGGCAAACTTGGTTTGTTGTTGATTACGTTGAATGTTCAGCTATCCCTTTGCTTGTCACATGTCCATTGTCCAGTCCAAAGAAACAAAACAACAAAATATCGAAGACAGCACGGCGCCACGGCCGCGTCCCTCGTGTCAGTAGGACATGACGTCTTGAAGAGACCCCCACCTCGCGGAAGGCCTGTTATTAATTGCTCAGTACCATAAAGCTGAATCGTAACTATAATATTATTATCGTAAAATGGAACAATAAAATGTGTTTAAATCTAGAAAGCCCCCTGAGGGCAGCAGCTTCAAATTTCAGAGCGAAATGTGCCACGGTCGGAATCGCTCGCTCGGCCGTGCCGGCGGCGCCGGTGGGTGGCGCGGTGGGAGCGAGCAAAACTGTGCTAATGCATATTGTGGAGTATCAAGTGATTGTACACCTCTACAACTTTTACTTACCTAAGTACTCATAGAGACAATGACTCGTCGCCCCTCCTGATACCTTCATTTGTTATTCCCGCCATCGCCAGTGCCGCTCCACCGCGACGGAATATCAAATTGATCCGACACCAAAGCTTTTCATCTTAATCGATCACAAACAGCGCGCGCTTTCCCACCACGTTTACTTTAATACTTAACTCCAACACGCAAATTGCTCACTTTAATATTTGACTCAAAGGTGGCTGGGTGACACAAAACATGACGTAAAATAATTGACAACGCTGAACGCGTTAAAAAACCGACTTCAATCGCGTAACATACGGGTCAAACTGAGAACTTCCTTTTTTTGAAGTCGGTTAAAATACTAAAACCTTCTCTTAAATGTAACAAATACTTTTCAAACGCGAGATAATCGCGGACAAACATACATACATATATACAGGTATATACAGGTAAACTGAGAACCTCCTTTTCTTTTTGAAGTCGGTTAATCAACGAATTTTTTGTGTAAAAAACGATTTGTTTTGTGAATATGGGGAGGGTAAGATAGATTAAGAGGGATCAGAGAGGGGGAGAGTGCTGCATTGCACATATCGTCCCTCGCACGACTAACACTTCTATCTAATTTTTCTCAAGTTCTTAAAAACAACCGTATTTCAATTAGAAAAAATCCAAACTCAAATCATCAAGGTTATGAGATATGAGAGTTAGTCGTGCGAGGGACGATATGGCATAGGACGAGATATTTCTCCCCGTCTCACTACTGACTAATTGACCTATTTGCCAACAAACATTTTAGAATAGAACAGAAAATTCGTGGGATGCTGTACTTAAAATATTTTCTGTTCTATGTACAGGACGTAAATCTACAGGTGCGTCAAATTTAAATCAGGGCTTCTACTTCTAAATTTGACACACCTACAGCCTGTATTTACCAACCTATTTTGTACATTTCCGCTTGCCTGGTGTCCAATTGCTATAAGGACTTTTTAATATTATTAATACTCCTTGTATAACTACTTCTGTGAAATGTTCTTTTTATAAAATGTAAAAAAAAGACTATCGTTTTTTCTCTCGAGAAGATGTTTTGCTTGCTATGAAATTGTAATTTGTTATAATATGTGTTTGTGTTAAAAACAATGAATATAAATAGTTTTCTGTGAAGTCTGAATCATGGTTTAATTTTCTCTCGCCGCCGCCCCGCCGCCGTAGCTGGAAGACACCGATTTTTGTTCATGGTCCTTCGTAGTCGGATTTTTGGAGCTACTTGCGACTGCCTACATACTGCGTGTGACGCGTGCCGGTGAGAGAAAGCAAAATGTAACATCGAAAATCACCAAATACTTACTGCAGAAATCTACACATTCTTGCTGAATGGACATACATACTTGCGGAAGCGACATACATACTTACTGAAGCGACATACATCCTTACTTCGTGGAAATATTGCTTACTTTCTTACTATTTCTTTGAAACGACTACTGTTGCTGAAGCTCTTCCTGAAGTCAAACACATATACTTACTTGCCTACATAAGTACCTACTTGCCAACCTGCAACCTGCTTTATACATTGAAGAACATTGGAGTTGGTCGTATTCTTTGAACGTTCTACAATTACCTGCTTACTCGTCGAGATTTTTCATACTACGTGCATCCTACGAAATAAAGAACATACTACTTACTACATAGATTTCCCAAACTACGTGCATCTTACGAAATAAAGAAGAACATATTACCTACTTACTACTTCAAAAATATCTTACTTGTTTTATAGATAGATAATCGATTTAGGCATATAATCGATCGATTGCATTTCCCGCGCAGCTAAGTTAACGCTCATGTTGTGAAACTTGTGAACGTATTGTCAGTTGTCATGTTTTTTGCATTGTTTTTGTTGTAATTGTAAGTTGCGCTGAATGTGTACATAAATTGTATCAGATATTGTATTTACAACATATTTAAGGTAATAAGAGCTTCTATAACAATAAGAGTAATTTGTATATCCATCACAATGTCGGAACTTAGTGATCTTGTAAGAAAAAGAGGAAGTGTAAAGGGTCGTGTTACTGTATTTACAGGCTTTCTTTCTAAGCTGCCAAGCGATGGCAGTTTGATGAGCATACAGCAAAAAACAGAATTAGGAATTCGAGTTGCAAAATTGGAAGGCGTACTCTCTTCATTTGAGCATTACCAAGAGTCCATAGAACTGCTTGTGGAGGATTCGGATCTGGCGTCTCAGTTCCAGGAGCGTGCCGACTTCGAAAACGCATACTTCGAGGCAATGGGGAAGGCTCATACCCTTCTTACATCTCACAAAGGTACCGTTCCAAAGCGGGAACGAAGTCCTAGCTCGTCGTCGGAGCACAGCAATCAAACGATGATTGACAAGGTCAACAATACCGCCAGCAACATCGGATCTCCGCAAATGGTGAAATGTAAGTTGCCCATGATCAATCTTCCTAAATTCAACGGCTCGTATGAAACTTGGCTCGAGTATAGAGACACATTTTCTAGTTTGATACATAATAATAGCAGCATTGATGATATAAACAAGTTTCATTACTTGAAAGCAACATTGGAGGGGAGTGCAGCCATAGTAGTACAATCTTTGGAGATTTCCAGTGCAAACTACAAAAACGCATGGAAATCACTTTGTGAACGGTATGATAACAAGCGTTTGTTAATTAACAACCATGTAACTGCCATTTTTAATTTACAACCTATTAACAAAGAGTCTTCCTCATCGATTAGGTACATAATAGATAGCCTAAATAAAAATTTGCGAGCGCTTGAGTCCCTCAAGGAACCCACTAGCCACTGGGATACATTATTAATCCATTTAACTTGTTCTAAATTAGACAGCATCACAAGGCGTCAGTGGGAAGAACATATTCCATCTTTGAAGCCCGTAAATTTTGAGAGTTTCGTTAACTTCCTCAGACATCGCGCTGACCTGCTGGAGACCATCTCCGCGCAGCAGCCGCCCGCGCCGCCGCCTGCGCCACGCCCCGCGCCCGCCGCCGCCGCGCAGACTCGTCGAGCCAAAGAGCGAGGTTTCGTAGTTGTCAATAAGCAGTCAGACCGATCAGCAACCAACCAGGTAATACCAGTATGTCCAAAATGCACTGGCGAGCATTTTCTTTTCGACTGCAAAAGCTTTCTATCTATGACAAACAAAGAACGTGCTGATGAACTCCCGCGATTAAATGTCTGTTTTAATTGTCTTAAGGGGGGTCATTTTCTTAAAAACTGTTGGCGTAGTGGCTGCAAGGTGTGTCATAAGCGCCACAATACTCTTGTGCATGTCGATAAAGCGTCCTCGGGGAATGCTAGACAAGATGCAGTGCCTTCTGCACCTGAAACATCGGTGAATCAAAATGTAGCACTCATAGCAAATCAAGGCAAAGGTCAGGTATTATTATCGACTGCTCTTGTACAAATACAAAGTAAAGATGGTACACCTGTAGTTTCCCGTGCGCTTTTAGATAGCGGCAGCACTTCATGCTTTATTACGGAAACCCTGTGTAATAAATTAGATTTACAAATGGAAAATGTCACCACTTCGGTGTCTGGCATAAACAATCAACATTCTAATCTTACTAAAACGTGCGAGGCGACAATAAGATCGCGCACTAATGAATACAAGTTTAATGCAACATGTTACATACTGCCTACTATAACAAGCAACATTCCTTCTAACAGGGTGAACTTAGACATACTTAATATTCCCTGTGAGATTACCCTAGCGGACCCGGAGTTTTACCTACCTTCTCATGTTGACATACTGCTCGGAGCTAACGTGTTCTGGGATTTACTGGAAGGTGGCAGTTTGAAACTGGGCAAAAACAAACCTGTTCTGTGTCAAAGTAAATTAGGCTGGGTAGTGACAGGTTATTGTCCTACTAACTTTAAACATGATGTGAAATGTAACTTTGTTCAGCACAGTGATGGAGTTGACAGTCTTACTCGGTTCTGGAAACTAGACGAATGTTTAGATAAACCTGAAACTGATTGTTACTCGCCGGAACAGCATACGTGCGTAGAACATTTTGTTAAAAACACCACACGGCTTCCAGATGGTCGATTCTCTATTCACCTGCCGCTAAAACAGCCTAAAACAATGTTGAGCAACCGAGCACTAGGTGACATGCCAAAGGTCATTGACCCAGCATTAGAAAAACAAGGTTATTCCTTACCACATCATGACATACTACATACTAGCAGTCTAACTACGAAGTTGGGAGTCATAGTTAGCGCCAGCTCTCTTACTGTATCAGATGTTTCCCACAACGACATACTTATAGAAAGTGAGACTGTCATGACCTCTATCGTTGATGATACCCCTCCAGTAATCGCTATACAAAAATATTCCAACCTTACGAAACTACTGCGAGTTACGGCTTACGTACTTCGTTTCATAAGAAACTTGCGAACTAGCAGTGGAAATAGGATTAGTGGTCATTTAGAACGGGACGAGTTACATAGAGCAAAAAACTACTTAATCAAAGTTTCACAGATGGAAAGTTTTGCATCCTATAACATACTTAAAAACAGTGGCAAACTAAATCAAAAGGATTCACTTACTAAATTAAATCCTTTTGTTGACAATGACGGTCTGATGCGTGTAGGCGGTAGACTTTCTAACTCAGAGTATAATTATGAGCAGAAGCATCCTATCATTCTGAATTCTCATCATCCTTTTACAAGGCTGCTGTTTAATTATAAACATACTAAACTCTTGCACGCCGGTCCTCAAGCCTTGCTTTCTTCAATTAGACAAACCTATTGGCCTATCGGTGGCAGAAATTTGGCTAAATCTACGTACTATAAATGCGTTCTGTGTACTAGAATGAAGGGAGTAACTGTATCACCGATTATGGGCAACTTACCTTCTCATCGAGTTCGTTTTGAGTATCCCTTTCAGGTTGTTGGTGTTGACTACGCGGGACCCATTTTATCTGCCTCTAAAAAAGGACGTGGTTGTTCGCTGTACAAAGTGTACATTGTTGTATTTGTATGTTTCGCCACGAAGGCGATGCATCTAGAAGTCGTTAGTGACTTAACTTCTGAAGGATTCATGTCAGCATTGTATCGGTTTGTCAGTCGTCGAGGCGTGCCGTCAGATGTATATGCAGACAATGGTACTCAATTTGTGGGAGCTTATAACGAGCTAAAACGTTTTCTAGCATCAAATGCTAACGATATATCTGAGCGAGCTGCGAATCATAATATTCGCTTTCACTTCGCACCTCCTTACTCTCCCCATTTCTCCGGAATGGCAGAAGCTGGTGTTAAGTCCACGAAACACCACCTGGTTAGAGTGTTAGGTAACAGTCACCTTACCTTTGAGGAACTTTGTACTGTCATCTATCAAATTGAGGCTATACTTAACTCGAGACCTATTACTCCATTGTCTGTGGATCCAAATGACATGTTGCCGCTTACTCCTGGTCATTTTTTAATTGGGAGACCTCTTACTTCTGTACCGTCTCCTAGTTATGTAGATATCAACTGTCATAGATTAGATCGTTATCAAAGATTACAAAAATTACAGCAACATTTCTGGACACGATGGTCCAAAGAGTATATCTCACAATTGCAATGTAGGCAAAAATGGAGGCACTGTAAAGGAACCTTAGATAAGAGTATGATGGTTGTAATAAAGGATGATAATTTGCCTCCTTTAAAGTGGAAATTAGGGCGAATAGTTGATGTATTTCGAGTAGCAGATATTCTTACTGCTAACGGTGTAATAAGAAGATCCTTTTCAAAAATATGTCCACTTCCTATAGAGGCATAAAATTCATATTTTTTAAGCTTCTTGTTATTACTCGTAATAAGTGCGTTATCTTAGCACCTACTTACTTTTGTACATGATGAGCTGTATCATTAAGTACCTAAACATTACTCTAGTGTTTTAAGCATTGGAATATTAGTAAGAGTTATCTTAATCTGAATGACTGTTGTGATTTAGTCATTGAAGTTCATTGTTTAACGTTCACCTTCCTTGTAAGACATGTTGTGTTGTGATAAATACTTAGTTTTTAAGTGATTAAATTATAATAACATTGTCTTTGTAATCTAGTTCCAAAGATGTTCCTTTCTTTGTGTTTGTTGAAAGCCTGCCTGCTTCCAACGGGGGGCGGTATGTCCAATTGCTATAAGGACTTTTTAATATTATTAATACTCCTTGTATAACTACTTCTGTGAAATGTTCTTTTTATAAAATGTAAAAAAAAGACTATCGTTTTTTCTCTCGAGAAGATGTTTTGCTTGCTATGAAATTGTAATTTGTTATAATATGTGTTTGTGTTAAAAACAATGAATATAAATAGTTTTCTGTGAAGTCTGAATCATGGTTTAATTTTCTCTCGCCGCCGCCCCGCCGCCGTAGCTGGAAGACACCGATTTTTGTTCACCTGGAACTTCGGTATGCGAAAAGACATAGATTTCATTTCATCCCATAAAAATATCGGATTCTCATTCCGAATAGCACTGGAAACTGCACTGAAAAAGCAATGACTCATATAAATAATCAACTGATTCTTTTTAAAGGAGAATGGGCAAAAATGTATGGAGCCTGAACTCACATTTTTTTTTTTATAGAAACCAGAAAATAACTGATTTCCGTGTATGTTAGCCGCTGGTGGTTCGCGCATTGCGTACCCTCAACGTCAGTTATAAAAACGATATCCACGCGCAGAAAGCTAATTAAATTATAATTACCTTTTTTTATTTACATACATAGTTTGCACGGCATCTACTATCAATAACTTAGGCATGAGATAATCTCTAGTAAAAATTTAAAACAAATAAAAACAATTATCCCTTTAAAGTGTAGCAAATACCGGATGTTAGGTAAAATAGTGAAGCTATTTTAAGGGCTAGAAGGGGATCCTAGATGCAGTACATTTACGCAGGGGAAAAATTAATTTAAAAAATCTCGGGTTGATTGTGAGCGTTCAGTACGCCTGACTCAACCTGAAAAAATGGTTGCGAAGCGGAAATTTGAGAAAAAATTGTGCAACTTTACACCGTTATTTCTCATAAACTAATGGGAATTTTGACTTCGCTCTTTTTTATTTGTGATAGGTTCTATAGCCCGTACGTGCTATTTAAATATTTGCACTATTTTACCTAACACCATGTACATGTCGCAGGGATGTGATAAAATCAGGGATTTGATCAAATTCCGGGAAATTTTAAAATAATAACACTGTTTTGTAATTTCCCTAAAAAAAGTGACTTAATCAAATCCCTAAATTGATTTAGTGAAATGATTAAAATATTTTTTCTGTAGTTTTTTAAAAGGTTTTTAATACATTAAATGACACTTGAATCTTAATGATCAACACTAGGACTTTATTTATTTTGTACATATACACGAAAACAATGTTGTCATAAAATTCTAATTTTCTTTTGTACGCTGACGACTTAAAAATTTTTAAAACTATAAAGAATATTAATGACTGCATTAAGTTACAAGAAGATCTAGATCGGCAATACTACTACTGTTGTATTAATAAACTACATCTAAGTTTACCTAAATGTAAATCAATTACTTTCACAAATAAACTTAACATATATAGATTTACCGGTGTGAAGTTAGCAGCCAAAGTTAGCAGCCGTTATAACCCGACCAAATAAAAGAGTCATCATAACCTCAAAACAAAGGGCATTAAAAATCATAAATTAACAGTAATAATGAATCAATAGATCTAGACTTTACGATTTTCTAGACATCTAGGCACAAGGACGAAATTATTTTTTTCCAACAAAAATATTCATTGACAAATCCCGAATTGTTCCAAGGAGCGTAAGTCCAAATTACCTAAAATACTAGTTAGGTAATGTCTTTGGATATATAGAGCATTATTGAGATCTAGACTTTTCGATTTTCTAGACATCTAGGCGTAAGGTCAAAATTTTGTTGAAAAAAATATTCATGATAAAATCTAAATATGACCCAAAGGGCGTAAATCCATGGGACCTAATGCATTTGTTAGGCAATAGCTCTAGCTAACTAGGACATTCATCAGATCTAGACTTTTCGATTTTCTAGACACCTAGGCATAAGGTCGAAATTTTGTTAAAAAAAATATTCATGACCAAATCTGAAACTGTTCCAAGGAGCGCAAGTCCATGTGACCTATTGTATTTGTTAGGCAATACCTCTAGCCAACTAGGACATTCATCAGATCTAGACTTTTCGATTTTCTAGACACCTAGACGAAAGCTTAAAATTTCACCGGCAAAAAATGCCATGTCCACATTTAACTAAAGAAATGTCCTTGTTCCTGGTGACGTAGGTCGACCAAAACCCATACAAAATCTAGGTAATAGCCCAGGCTAGCATATTCAGCTATCACAGGTAGACTGTTCTTCCTAGATAATCTCTCAAAAGATAGCAGCCATTTTCAACCAAACTCGGATTTCGAAAATGACAGGCAAAAATTAGACCAGTTCCAGGAAGCGCAAGTCATTTTTGCTTACAGAGTTGCTAGATATGGTCCGTAGGTATCCTATGCTACTGTCAAATCTAGACTTTTCGATTTTCTAGACACCTAGGCATAAGGTCGAAATTTTGTTGAAAAAAAATATTCATGACCAAATCTGAAACTGTTCGAAGGAGCGCAAGTCCATGTGACCTATTGTATTTGTTAGGCAATACCTCTAGCCAACTAGGACATTCATCAGATCTAGACTTTTCGATTTTCTAGACACATAGACGAAAGCTTAAAATTTCACCGGCAAAAAATGCCATGTCCACATTTAACTAAAGAAATGTCCTTGTTCCTGGTGACGTAGGTCGACCAAAACCCATACAAAATCTAGGTAATAGCCCAGGCTAGCATATTCAGCTATCACAGGTAGACTGTTCTTCCTAGATAATCTCTCAAAAGATAGCAGCCATTTTCAACCAAACTCGGATTTCGAAAATGAGAATCAAAAATTAGACCAGTTCCAGGGAGCGGAAGTCATTTTCGCTTACAGAGTTGCTAGATATGGTCCGTAGGTATCCTATGCTACTGTCAAATCTAGACTTTTCGATTTTCTAGACACCTAGGCATAAGGTCGAAATTTTGTTAAAAAAAATATTCATGACCAAATCTGAAACTGTTCCAAGGAGCGCAAGTCCATGTGACCTATTGTATTTGTTAGGCAATACCTCTAGCCAACTAGGACATTCATCAGATCTAGACTTTTAGATTTTCTAGACACCTAGACGAAAGCTTAAAATTTCACCGGCAAAAAATGCCATGTCCACATTTAACTAAAGAAATGTCCTTGTTCCTGGTGACGTAGGTCGACCAAAACCCAAACAAAATCTAGGTAATAGCTCCCTGGAACTGGTCTAATTTTTGACTCTCATTTTCGAAATCCGAGTTTGGTTGAAAATGGCTGCTATCTTTTGAGAGATTATCTAGGAAGAACAGTCTACCTGTGATAGCTGAATATGCTAGCCTGGGCTATTACCTAGATTTTGTATGGGTTTTGGTCGACCTACGTCACCAGGAACAAGGACATTTCTTTAGTTATATGTGGACATGGCATTTTTTGCCGGTGAAATTTTAAGCTTTCGTCTAGGTGTCTAGAAAATCGAAAAGTCTAGATCTGATGAATGTCCTAGTTGGCTAGAGGTATTGCCTAACAAATACAATACGTCACATGGACTTGCGCTCCTTGGAACAGTTTCAGATTTGGTCATGAATATTTTTTTTCAACAAAATTTCGACCTTATGCCTAGGTGTCTAGAAAATCGAAAAGTCTAGATTTGACAGTAGCATAGGATATCTACGGACCATATCTAGCAACTCTGTAAGCGAAAATGACTTGCGCTCCCTGGAACTGGTCTAATTTTTGACTCTCATTTTCGAAATCCGAGTTTGGTTGAAAATGGCTGCTATCTTTTGAGAGATTATCTAGGAAGAACAGTCTACCTGTGATAGCTGAATATGCTAGCCTGGGCTATTACCTAGATTTTGTATGGGTTTTGGTCGACCTACGTCACCAGGAACAAGGACATTTCTTTAGTTAAATGTGGACATGGCATTTTTTGCCGGTGAAATTTTAATCTTTCGTCTAGGTGTCTAGAAAATCGAAAAGTCTAGATCTGATGAATGTCCTAGTTGGCTAGAGGTATTGCCTAACAAATACAATAGGTCACATGGACTTGCGCTCCTTGGAACAGTTTCAGATTTGGTCATGAATATTTTTTTTCAACAAAATTTCGACCTTATGCCTAGGTGTCTAGAAAATCGAAAATTCTAGATTTGACAGTAGCATAGGATATCTACGGACCATATCTAGCAACTCTGTAAGCGAAAATGACTTGCGCTCCCTGGAACTGGTCTAATTTTTGAGTCTCATTTTCGAAATCCGAGTTTGGTTGAAAATGGCTGCTATCTTTTGAGAGATTATCTAGGAAGAACAGTCTACCTGTGATAGCTGAATATGCTAGCCTGGGCTATTACCTAGATTTTGTATGGGTTTTGGTCGACCTACGTCACCAGGAACAAGGACATTTCTTTAGTTAAATGTGGACATGGCATTTTTTGCCGGTGAAATTTTAAGCTTTCGTCTAGGTGTCTAGAAAATCGAAAAGTCTAGATCTGATGAATGTCCTAGTTGGCTAGAGGTATTGCCTAACAAATACAATAGGTCACATGGACTTGCGCTCCTTGGAACAGTTTCAGATTTGGTCATGAATATTTTTTTTCAACAAAATTTCGACCTTATGCCTAGGTGTCTAGAAAATCGAAAAGTCTAGATTTGACAGTAGCATAGGATACCTACGGACCATATCTAGCAACTCTGTAAGCGAAAATGACTTGCGCTCCCTGGAACTGGTCTAATTTTTGACTCTCATTTTCGAAATCCGAGTTTGGTTGAAAATGGCTGCTATCTTTTGAGAGATTATCTAGGAAGAACAGTCTACCTGTGATAGCTGAATATGCTAGCCTGGGCTATTACCTAGATTTTGTATGGGTTTTGGTCGACCTACGTCACCAGGAACAAGGACATTTCTTTAGTTAAATGTGGACGTGGCATTTTTTGCCGGTGAAATTTTAAGCTTTCGTCTAGGTGTCTAGAAAATCGAAAAGTCTAGATCTGATGAATGTCCTAGTTGGCTAGAGGTATTGCCTAACAAATACAATAGGTCACATGGACTTGCGCTCCTTGGAACAGTTTCAGATTTGGTCATGAATATTTTTTTTAACAAAATTTCGACCTTATGCCTAGGTGTCTAGAAAATCGAAAAGTCTAGATTTGACAGTAGCATAGGATACCTACGGACCATATCTAGCAACTCTGTAAGCGAAAATGACTTCCGCTCCCTGGAACTGGTCTAATTTTTGATTCTCATTTTCGAAATCCGAGTTTGGTTGAAAATGGCTGCTATCTTTTGAGAGATTATCTAGGAAGAACAGTCTACCTGTGATAGCTGAATATGCTAGCCTGGGCTATTACCTAGATTTTGTATGGGTTTTGGTCGACCTACGTCACCAGGAACAAGGACATTTCTTTAGTTAAATGTGGACATGGCATTTTTTGCCGGTGAAATTTTAAGCTTTCGTCTAGGTGTCTAGAAAATCGAAAAGTCTAGATCTGATGAATGTCCTAGTTGGCTAGAGGTATTGCCTAACAAATACAATAGGTCACATGGACTTGCGCTCCTTGGAACAGTTTCAGATTTGGTCATGAATATTTTTTTTCAACAAAATTTCGACCTTATGCCTAGGTGTCTAGAAAATCGAAAAGTCTAGATTTGACAGTAGCATAGGATACCTACGGACCATATCTAGCAACTCTGTAAGCGAAAATGACTTGCGCTCCCTGGAACTGGTCTAATTTTTGCCTCTCATTTTCGAAATCCGAGTTTGGTTGAAAATGGCTGCTATCTTTTGAGAGATTATCTAGGAAGAACAGTCTACCTGTGATAGCTGAATATGCTAGCCTGGGCAATTACCTAGATTTTGTATGGGTTTTGGTCGACCTACGTCACCAGGAACAAGGACATTTCTTTAGTTAAATGTGGACATGGCATTTTTTGCCGGTGAAATTTTAAGCTTTCGTCTAGGTGTCTAGAAAATCGAAAAGTCTAGATCTGATGAATGTCCTAGTTGGCTAGAGGTATTGCCTAACAAATACAATAGGTCACATGGACTTGCGCTCCTTGGAACAGTTTCAGATTTGGTCATGAATATTTTTTTTAACAAAATTTCGACCTTATGCCTAGGTGTCTAGAAAATCGAAAAGTCTAGATCTGATGAATGTCCTAGTTAGCTAGAGCTATTGCCTAACAAATGCATTAGGTCCCATGGATTTACGCCCTTTGGGTCATATTTAGATTTTATCATGAATATTTTTTTCAACAAAATTTTGACCTTACGCCTAGATGTCTAGAAAATCGAAAAGTCTAGATCTCAATAATGCTCTATATATCCAAAGACATTACCTAACTAGTGTTTTAGGTAATTTGGACTTACGCTCCTTGGAACAATTCGGGATTTGTCAATGAATATTTTTGTTGGAAAAAAATAATTTCGTCCTTGTGCCTAGATGTCTAGAAAATCGTAAAGTCTAGATCTATTGATTCATTATTACTGTTAATTTATGATTTTTAATGCCCTTTGTTTTGAGGTTATGATGACTCTTTTATTTGGTCGGGTTATAACGGCTGCTAACTTTGGCTGCTAACTTCACACCGGTTATAGATTTCAGTATAATCTCAATCAAGTATGTCTGGAAAAAGTCTCAATCACATCATGAAAAAGGGATTCCAAATGTATGGTTTTGTAATGAGAATGAGTTCTCTCTTTAAACAACATAGCACCTTGTTATATCTATTTAAAACTCTTGTTCGATCTCAATTAGAATATGCCTCAGTAATTTGGAATCCTTTCTATGCTAAATATGGCGATTTCATTGAAACGGTGCAGCGTAAGTTCTTACGCTCAATTAAATATAATTTTTTTCACTCTAAGACGTCATATAGTAATATCTTAAATAAATTTCATTTTACCACCCTAAACTCCCGCAGAAAATTGCTAGATGTAAATATGTTGTATCCTGCACAATAAGTTTGATTTTAATATTTTCTCACCTATATTTCGTACAAGGTCCCAAGCAGCTCCATACGAATTAGAACTAAATATGCTCACGAGCTTTTTTATCTGAAACCTACCAGAACTAATGCAGGTGAACGTGCCCCTCTTCACAGGTTGATGAGAACTTATAACGACCACTTACACGAGCTTGATTTGTTTGCCCTCACTAGAACCAAATTTAGAACTGAAGTGTTCAAAATTTTTAATAAGTAATATTTTATTTTGTTTGTGTTACTTACATGTTATAAAATATAAAGATTGTTTATTCGTTAACACATATTTAAAGTCTACGTAAACCTTAAACCAATTTCACTGTTTAATTAGTACACGTCATTTTGTTATCTGTATTGCTGTGCTTTTCTACTCTGTAAGTGTTTACGTAGTAATCTGTGGATAACGGTGCTGGTTATACAATAAGTAACTTTGTTATTCTTCTGTTTTTAATACACATTGTATAATTGTTTGTTGTCCCAAATAAATAAAATAAAATAAAAACGTTAGGTATACAGTGCCTAATAACAAATTGTTTCTGTGTGTGTTTGTGTACTTTTTAAAATGTTTTTTGTTCATTCAATACAAAATAAGTAAAGTTCTAGTGTATTTTTTTAAGATTTAAGTGTAATGTAATGTATGTTGTACCACTTAAATCTTTTAAATACTACAGAATAATTATTTTCATCATTTCACTAAATCAATTTAGGGATTTATTGAAATCACTGGATTTGTTTAGGGAAATGAAAAATTCTTGTTATTATATTTTATATAATATTATTATATTTTAAAAAGACGATTTAAAAGTATGTACAAAACATCTACTTAAATAAAAAACCTTTTGATTTTGATTTTATAATGTGTTAATAAATAAATAAATAACAAAAAAGTGGCTAAATAAATAAAATATTTTAAAATTTCCCGGGGTTTGAACAAATCCTTGATTTTATAATATCCCTACGACATATTATGTATAAGATCTAAGTGTAAATATTATAGTTTATGAAAGGTATATAATGCACGCTCAGGTTTATCAGGTTTATCAGGTGGTCAGTAAGCGGGCAGTTGTCGAGCTCGGTGGGACGACAGAGACTGCGACCGCCAACTGTCTCATTGTTATTCTTAGTGGAGGGTATCTCACATATACATATACGTCGGTATGCATAAATAAAATCAGTCAGTTCCTAAGCCGTGGTTTCATTGACACTTCATTGGCGACGAGAAGTGGAAATTAATCGTTTTAAAGTGAATTACGCGTGTAAATTGTTTAAATATCGTTAATTTAGTGATGATTGACATTTTGTACATATAATTTTGGGCAAATCACAATCATGCCTATCGGGAAAATCGAACCGTTCGATCTAACCTCAAAACAATGGCCGGCGTATGTACGACGTGTCAATCAATTTATCATTTTGAACGAGATCAAATCCGAGTTAAAAGTGTCATTGTTGATAACCGTAGTTGGTGAAGCTACTTATGCGCTTATGTGTGATTTATGTACCCCGGAAAAACCAGAGGCTAAAACCTACAACGAGTTGGTGCAGCTCGTTACCGATCATCTCGAGCCACAGCGGTCAGAAATAGCCGAGAGACATGTTTTTCGTCAAAGGAGGCAGCGGCCTGGTGAAACCTTGACGGAATACCTACAACATTTGAAACATCTGGCGGCTACATGCAATTTCGGATCTAGGTTAGAGGAGGATCTTCGTGATCAGTTTGTCTCGGGGTTGGCGAGCGACGTTATGCGTTCACGTATTTTTGCGGAAAAAAATCTGAATTACAGTAAGGCTGTCGAACTGGCTCTGGCGCTGGAGGCCGCAGAACGGCACGCGGAGGTGAGTGGCGCGGCGGCTGCGGCGGCGAGCGCGGGCGGCGGCGCGCCCGAGGAGCTGCACGCGGTGCGCGGCGGCCGGCCGGGGCGCACGCCCGCCGGCAGCGGGGGGGCCCCGCGCACGCCCGGCGGCGGCGCCGCGGCAGGCGCGCGCGCAGGCGGCCGCTTCGGTGGCGGCGCCGCGCAGGCGCGAGACGACTCGGTTTGTTGGCGTTGTGGGAAGGCGCATCGGGCAAACAAGTGCCGGTTTGTTAACTATAACTGTGATAAGTGCAATCAGAGGGGTCACTTAAAGGTGATCTGTGAAAAAGTGCATAACCGGGAGAGTGCTAGTTACGGCTTAGAACGCCGTCGGCAAAATTACTTAAGTGAAAATTCGGAGGACGAGTTTTATAACCTGGATGTCTCTTCGCTGCAAGGTAACAAACCTTATTTTATTGAGTTATCGGTGGATTCTAAAAACATTTCTTGTGAAATCGATACCGGAAGTCGTATATCGGCTATTAATGAACAATGCTATGAACGTTTCTTTAAAAATAAGGAATTACTACCGGATAATTTAGTATTACGTAGTTATTCGGGCTCACGAATCGATCCACTGGGTTATATTTTAGTTAACGTAAGTTACAAACGGGGTGAATGCGCAAAATCTGCAGTTGTATGTAATAAGAGGGGGCGGAAAACCTTTGTTAGGCAGGGACTGGTTACGTGCGCTCAAAATTACACAAATTAATATTAATGAGTTAAACGAGGATCCATTCGTGAGCCAGTTATGTCGCGAATTTCCGGAAGTATTTTGTGATAAACTGGGTACTTGTAAGAAAGCGATCCGACTGCAGCTCGCAGACGAGGCGGGGGTGTAAGTGCGCGCGCGGCCCGTGCCGCTAGCGCTGCGGGCGCGCGTGGAGCGCGAGCTGGCGCGGCTCGAGCGCGACGGCACCATATACAGGGTGGAGCACTCGGAGTTCGGTACCCCGATAGTACCCGTTATAAAAAGTAACGGCGAAGTAAGAATATGTGGCGATTATAAGATCACTATTAATCCGAAACTAAAACGCGATTTTTATCCTCTTCCGCGAATAGAAGAATTGTTCGCGACTTTGAGTAACGGGGAGGAGTATACCAAAATAGATCTTAAACACGCGTACGAACAGGTCTTACTTTGTGAAGAATCGCGGCGTTTTACGGCTATAACCACTCACGTGGGCACGTTCGCTTATCGACGCACCCCCTATGGCTTATCATGCGTGCCCGAGCAATTCCAGAAGTTAATGGAAGAAACTTTAAGAGGTATACCGGGCACCGTAGTATTCTTGGATGACATTGCCGTTACGGGAGAGGACCGGACATCCCACCTTCGTAATCTGCGAGCTGTTCTCGAACGTTTAAGACAGATGGGCTTGACAGTGAAGTTGAGCAAGTGTAAATTTTTACAAAAAAGTGTAAATTATCTAGGCTTCATAATTAACAAGGAGGGCTTGCACCCCGATCCGGCGAAACTCGAGGCGATCACCAGTATCCCAAGACCGACTGATGTTACCCAACTTAGGAGTTTTTTAGGATTCCTTAATTATTATGGCAAATTCATTCCTAATTTAAGTGTTATATTGCACCCTTTACACTCATTATTAAAAAAGGGAGTCTCTTGGGACTGGGATTCGCATTGCGAGCGAGCGTTTATTGAGGCCAAGATGGCGCTGGTGAGCGACCGCGTGCTGGCGCACTACGAGGACGGGCGGCCGCTCGTGCTGTCTGTGGACAGCAGCGCGTACGGCGTGGGCGCCGCCGTGCTGGCGCACCGCTTCCCGGACGGCCGGGAGCGGCCCGTCAGCTGCGCCTCACGCACGCTTAACGATGCCGAGCGCAACTACAGTCAGCTCGATAAGGAAGCTTTAGCGAATTACTTTGGTATAACTAAACATCACCAATATCTGTTCGGTAACTTATATATTTGGTGACAAACGTGGTATCCCACAGATGGCGGCTAGCAGGCTGCAACGCTGGGCTGTGTGTTTAGCGGGTTACGATTTTAAAATTGAGTTTGTGAGGTCCGCGGATAACGCACCGGCGCGGATTCACTCTCGCGGCTTCCACTGGCATCCGAGCGCCCGGCCGTCACCGCGATGTGCTACTTAAATTATGTAGGAGATACGATGCCTATTGATTTTAAAGATGTGACTAGAGAAACGAGACGTGATCCGCTATTAAGCAGAGTTTTAGGTTATGTTTTGTTTGGATGGCCATCGTCCCCCAAATGCGATGAAGAGAAAGCTTATTTTGCACGCAAAGATGAGATTTACACTGAATTAGGGTGTTTATTGTACAAATATCGAGTTATAGTGCCACCTAAGTTGCGTAATGAGATACTTACAGAAATTCACGAGGGACATCTGGGTATGAATAAAATGAAAAATGTAGCCCGTAATTATGCATATTGGCCCAATATAGATAAGGACATTGAGGAGATGTGCCGCGCGTGCGCCGCATGCAGGTCGGTGCGCGACGCGCCGGCGCGCGCGCCGCTGCATCCGTGGGAATTCCCAATGCATCCCTGGATGAGAGTCCATGCGGATTTCTTTGACTGTGATAATAAGCGGTTCTTGGTCGTGGTAGACGCGCACTCGAAGTGGATCGAGATAATTGAAATGAAGGGAACGTCGGCCACTTTAACTATAAAAGCGTTACGCAGTGTATTTGCTCGTTTTGGCTTACCATCGCAGTTGGTAACGGACAATGGCCCACCATTTTTTTCCGACGAGTTTAAACAGTATTGTGAGGCAAATGTAATTAAACATACAACGTCGGCACCCTACAGACCTCAAGGTAATGGGGAGGCAGAGAATGCGGTAAAGACAATTAAAAAGGTCGTTAAACGAGCGGTGTTCGAGGGACAAGACGTTTCGGTTGCATTGAATAGGTTCTTATTTCAGTACAGAAACTGCGAACATTCTACTACAGGCGTATCGCCGGCAGTAGCCTTGTTGGGACGCAGACTCCGCGGGAAGCTTGACGTTCTGCGCCCCGATGTGAAGGCGGTAGTGCGACAGGCTCAGGACAGGCAGGCGGGGGCGGCAGGCGGCCGACCGCAGCCTCTAGGCGCGGGGGACCACGTTATGGTGCGCGACTATACTAAAAAAGGAGATAAGTGGGCCGAAGGTACAATAATGGAAAGAACGGGACTGGTTTCTTTCAGAATAGATATGGGGAATGGTAAAGAATGGCGCAGACACCAAGACCAAATTTTACCCACAGGGTCAAAAAGTAGGTATTCGTTGTCACGCACGAGTACAAGTATTTCCGAGGATATCCTAGTGAGGTCTGAGGGTACCGGTGTCGTTTACAAAAGCTTGGATACAGCTGCCGATCCAGGTCCTGAAGGAGAAAAGTCTGTTGATGAGGTTCAGATAACTTCTAGCGAGAGTTCTGACTATGGAGATGCCAATGAAGCTTCTCCACCTAAACATTCTTCGTTTTCGGAGCCGACATCTCCAGCTGTATCTGCGCGCACTCTAAGAGCTCTGAGAAGAGCTAATAAAAAGCAATGTGGCAATCTGTAGATTCTGTAACATTTTTTATGTAACAACCGTAGATATAGTTGCCTTGGTATAAATAACTGTTTTAATAGTATGTATTGAAGGTTTAACTTATTTAACAATTTAAGTTACTTCTGTGCACAACTTTCTTTAAGAACTTTATAAACTTGAATTTATTATTATAACTTTATAAATTGTCATGTTGGATAATTAGAGATTTGTAAGGGGGATATGGAGGGTATCTCACATATACATATACCTGTACGTCGGTATGTATAAATAAAATCAGTCAGTTCCTAAGCCGTGGTTTCATTGACACTTCACTTAGCACATACTAGTTTTTGCTTTAACCTGCGGTGCTCTGCCCGCGTGGGTATCGTTTTTATAACTGTCAGCACGGGAATGTTTTCTCAATAATAAGAGGGATCTGGATCCCTCCAAATCTGGATCGCTACAAAGGAAATCCGAGGATTCCGAGGAAGCAGACCGCGTATACCTCAGAGACTCGTTGCACGCCAGGCGCCGCACGGCGAGCATGCCTGTAACGTAGGGTGCATCATTCTTGATCACCGTCTTCATCCGCTGTGATGTCAACGCCCTTGCATGCCTTCTGGTCAGTGTGCTAACGGAACGGAACGGACACAGCATGGAAATCACACCGACGTTTTGTTCATAAATCGAGACTTTTATGTAAGATCTGATTAGTTAGACATACTTACCATAAAAACTTTTATTTATTAGTGGTAGATTGGGTATAGCATAGTTCTCGCGTATTATCGTAGCATGGAGGTCGAATTTATGTATGTACTGGCGCGCACGAGCAATTTATCTATTTTTAACCGACTTCAAAAAAAGGAGTATGTTCTCAATTCGTCGGAATCTTTTTTTTAACGTATTCAGCGTGGTCAATTATAGACACAGAATGAAATGGAGATTTTGTTGATTGTCTTTCCTGTAAATCTGTTTTGTGAGGCGTGATATGGTGCTCATTGCTCGTGTAAACATCTCTGATATTTTTGTGCGAGAGCTAATAATAAAAAATCCACCACGCAGATCAGATCTTTCATTTGACTATTTGTTACAGCATGGCGATATACAAGAATCAGCAAAAAAATCTCTCTTCTTTCATCCGTTTGACGCTTAACTTGTCACAAAGGCATCCAATTTAATTGGGAATAAATAACGAGAGCGAGTTTTAATTATAGAAATATTAACAAAGTTTGAAGAACCGGCTCGTTGTATAGCAACTTGAATTTACGAGCTCAACAAACAGAGATCGGGACCAAAAAAGTTTTAATGCGTTTCGATGGACGGCTCGTCTGTGGCTCCTCGTCACGCTGCTGAGTGGGGTGACATCTGCCGGCGGCCGCCCAGCGCAGCGTTTGCCTCATCGCACCGTGACGATTATGATAATGATTTTTAACTGACTTCAAAAAAAGGAGGTTCTCAATTCATCGGAATCTTTTTTTTTTATGTATGTTCACCGATTACTCGAAGACGCCTGAACCGATTTGGAAAATTATTTTTTTGTTTAAAAGGGTATACTTCACTGGTGGTCCCATAAAATTTTTATCGAAATCGATTCAGCGGTTTTGGAGAAAATCAACAAAAACATAGCAAAATTGGAGTTGTTGCGATTGAAGTCGGTTGTTTTTAACGTATTCAGCGTGGTCAATTATAGATAAGGATAATTGTACATAAACGAAAGTACATATTTGTAAAATTAATTTAGTTTTATTGCGTAACAAATCTAGTCCAAACAGTCAACAGTAAGCGTTTGTAAGACGTGTGTCGTCACATGAACACGTCGTCGTCCGCGGGCAACGGCGGCGGGTGGAGCGAGTCATCTTCGAACGTGACCACCTTGCCCCCCGCGCCGCGCCGCGCCGCCGCGCTGCCCGCCGCGCCCGCCGCCGGCACCGGCTCGCTCGGCGACGGCGGCGCCACGCCCAGCGCGCTCAGGTTGAATTCGCTGAGGCTGCGCGGCACGAAGTACTCGTGGCAGCGCTCGCCGTGAGGCGCCGAGCGACGCGCCGGTCCCAGGCGCTGGAAGCTGTCCGCGGCGGTGGCGGGCGGCTTGCGGCGCGGCAGGCTGCTGAAGCGCGTCGGGTCCAGCGCGTCCGCGCGGAACGCCACGTGCAGCTGCCGCTCGCCCCCCGCACCCCCCGCACACCCCGCGTCCCGCTGTCAGGACACCACTGACATTGCCACCTTTTCGTCGCAAGCGCGATCCGTGCTGTGCACCGCGCGCGCCTTCGATGGCGTGCATAGGGTTGAAAACGTCCTCATACCCGAGCTCATGTCCTCGTGTATCAGGTTGAAACACATCGCCACCACCACTATTCCAACTAAAATGTATATGCAGCACACACCCACTGCTATGTCCTCCGCCTTGGCGGACACCGTGCTCGCGTGCAGGCCCGGCCGCAGGTCGCCGAAGCCGATGGTCGCGAGGCTCGAGAACGAGAAATAGCAGCCGTCGATGAAGGTCCACTTCTCGGTGGCGCGGAACACGAGCGTGCCGAGCGCCACGTAGGCGGCCACCAGCAGCGCGCCGAGCGGCGCGGGCACGCGCGCGTGGCCGGGGCACTCACGCGGGTGGCCGCCGCCGCCGCCGCCGCCGCGCAGGCTGGTTAGGTTGAGCGCCGCCTGGAAGGGCGTGCGGCGCTCGCCGTCCGGCGGCGCGGGCGGCGCGCGGCACTCGGCGCGGCGCACACGCACGCGGCCGTACAGAGCGCGGAAGTTGCGCGCGAGCGAGCCGCCGACGGTGGCCAGGTACAGCATGATGATGGGGATGCCGACGCACGCGTACGCCACCGCCGCCAGCCGGCCCGCCGCCGAGCGCGGCGCCACCTCGCCCTGCCCTGCGACACAAAACGAACTTATGAGCGTTTTTAGGGTTCCGTACCTCAAAAGGAAAAAAGGAAACCTTATAGTATCATTTCGTTGTCCGTCTGTCTGTCTGTCCGTTAAGACTCTTTTTCTCGGGAACACGTAAACGTATCAAGTTGAAATTTATATCAAATAATACTCAGGCCTGCAATCCCCTGAAGTATCCAAATATGCGGCATAAACGGCCGTATCTCTTGATTGCCTTGGTATAGAAGTTTGATTTTTTCACAGCTTCAAGGGATTGCCTGCAGGCCTGAGAATTTGATATAGAGTTTAAGACATGTGTGATTATGAATTTATACGGAACCCTAGGTGCGCGAGTCCGACTCCCACTTCACCGGTTTTTTAGGGTTCCGTAGCCAAATGGCAAAAAACGGAACCCTTATGTATTTGTATTAAGATTTTCACACAAAAATAGAAAAAAAAACATGGGGGTTACCCATACTTAGAACTGAAACAAAAAAAAATTTTTTTCATCAAACCTGTAGCGACAATGTAGTAGCGCTTAGGCCAGCAGTTTTGCCATGCGGCCCGCTGCCTAGTCAGTCACTCCGCTAACCTCGGGCGCGACGGGCAGGTCCATTCCTTATGTGACGTCACAATATAACATTAACTGATATTCGGAAGTTTCCTTCATACAATCCTCAATATCATACTCCGTAGGCACAGAGACAAAACCACGGAAGAACCCCCACAGTGGTGACAAACCGACGTGAATTGAACATTAGTGAACTATTTTTTTGATTCTAAAACATTCATTTTCAGATCTGTGAGATCTATATCTCAGCATTCGGGAACGCAGCCTGTTTGAGAAGATCTATGGCATCCGTAGATGTCATGCTCTCTTGTCTTTGGGGTGACCTCGTGTATTAAGTATACCAATAAACTCTTAATTAATTAATTTATTTGTTTATTTGAGACACAACAAATTGTCGACGAGAAGTTGAACCTGTGAGTACACAAAAATAATGTACTAATATACAAAACAAATTCCAATGTCTGAAAAAAAAGAAACGGACTCGGAACAAGTGAACGCCAACAGTGAAAACGACGAAACAAAAGACGACGACGACGCCGAAGACTACGTCAGTCTTGTTAAATCTGGACACAAAAAATACATACACAAATGTAACAAAGAACAGCTTTGTCAAATAATACATGACCTTGGAATTCCATACTCCCCAACAGCAACAGTTGATTTTCTAAGAAAAATTTTACGTCAGTATTACACTAATCCAATTATTAATTCAGTTACAAAAACAATGTCGCACTATGATATACCATTATTCGACGGAAACGCTTGGGAAACATTTCATCAACAGTTGGATTGCGTCATAACATTGAATGACATTTCCGAGGAAAAGAAAGTTCCGTTGCTGCTTACAAAACTACATCCAAAAGTGTTTGAATGTCTGTCACTATTATGTGCCCCACGTAAACCTGTCGAAAAGGACTATAAATTTCTATGCAGTAAACTTCAAGAAAAATATTGCATTGTTAGACCGACTCTCCCAACAAGTGGGTCTTAAAATGAACATGGATAAGACGAAAATCATGTCAAACGTCCGTGTTACACCCACTCCTCTGAAGGTTGGAGACTCTACACTCGAAGTTGTTGACGAATATGTATACCTGGGACAAACAGTCCAGTTAGGTAGGTCCAACTTCGAGAAAGAGATCAATCGTCGAATCCAACTCGGCTGGGCAGCGTTCGGGAAGCTTCGCAATATCTTTACGTCCAAAATACCGCAGTCCCTCAAGACTAAAGTCTTTGACCAGTGTGTGTTGCCAGTGATGACATATGGATCCGAGACATGGTCGCTTACTATGGGCCTTATAAGAAGGCTCAAAGTCACCCAAAGGGCGATGGAGCGTGCTATGCTTGGTGTTTCCCTACGTGATCGAATCAGAAATGAGGAGATACGTAGGAGAACTAAAGTTACCGACATAGCTCTCAGAATCGCTAGACTTAAGTGGCAGTGGGCAGGGCACATAGCTCGTAGAACAGATGGCCGTTGGGGCAGTAAAGTTCTCGAATGGCGACCGCGCACCGGAAGGCGCAGTGTGGGCAGGCCCCCGACTCGGTGGACCGACGACCTGGTAAAGGTTGCAGGAAGCCGCTGGATGCGAGCCGCACAGGACCGGTCGGTGTGGAAATCCTTGGGGGAGGCCTTTGTCCAGCAGTAGACGTCTTTCGGCTGATAGATAGACCGACTACATTGGAAAGAGCTGCTTTCCGAAAAAGAAACCAAATGCCCACTGAAAGTATTGAAGACTACATATCAGAATTAAGAAGATTGGCAAAAAAGTGTAATTTCAAAGATACAGAGGACCAAATTAAAGAAAAGCTTGTAGACGGGGCATATTCAAAGTTAGTAAAATTTGAGTTATTGAAAAATACTAGTGAGCTTACATTAGACGAGTCTGTTCACTTGGCCAGAACCGTAGAAACTGCACTAACAGAAGCAGGAAAAAGTCAACACAGAGAAGAAGTGACAGAAATATTTTTCAATCAAAGAAACTCAAAATTATCTAAAAGTAAGGCTGTTAGTCAAACAGGAGGAATATCCCTGATACAACAAAGGCAACAAAATGTTTCTGCTGTGGAAAAAATGATCACATAAAATCGGAGTGTTCTCTACGTGATAAGTTCTGTTCAGAATGTGGCAAACAGGGACATGTGTATCGAATGTGTCCAACTCGAAGACAGCAGCTAGTTACAGTACAGGAGGAAAACACAACATCACCAGAGAACAATATAAATGAGGATATGACACCACAGCCCAATGACTGTCACACTGGAGAGTATGAAATCTATTCCCTGGGTGTAAGTAAAGTGCCACCACATTTTTTAAATATAAATATTGATGGAAAAAATGTCCAGTTTCAGTTGGACACAGGTTCCGATGTGTCTGTTATTCCATTGAAAGAGAAAAATAAATTATTTCCTTCTAAAACAATAAATAAATGTAAATTAATATTTAAAAACTTTGATCAAAGTGAATCAAAACCCATAGGTGTAATTAACAATTTAAATGTTAATTATAATAAAATAACAAAGAAAATGACTCTGTTTATTGGTGATAACAATACGCCATGTATAATTGGTAGAGATTGGTTAAATGAATTACAGTTATGGCCACCAATTTTAGGACAAAATAGGTTAATTTTACATAACAACAGTAATAATGTTCCTGTTGATGTTTCAGAAGCAGAATGTATGGTAAAAGGAGAGTTCGCAGAGGTATTCAGTCCAGGCTGGGGAAACTTCAAGGGAGAAGTTATCACCTTGAAGCTTAAATCAGAGGTACAACCAAAGTGTCTTCCAGTACGCCGAGTTCCCTTCGCGTTAAAAGATAAGGTAAAAGATGAAATTACCCGTTTATTAAAAAATGACAGAATAGCACCAGTTAAACACAACCAATGGGGAACTCCGGTAGTACCAATATTACAGCCTGATGGTTCTGTACGCCTGTGTGGAGATTATAAATTAACATTAAATCCACATTTGGAAGTGGATCATTTTCCCCTACCACACCTTGAGGGAATATTTCAATCATTAAAAGATGGTGAATATTTTTGCGAACTCGACTTAAAAGAAGCCTATCTTCAGGCACCACTTGATGAAAAATCACAAGATTTGACCGTTATTGTAACAGAATTGGGAACATACAAATACAAATATTTACCATATGGAGTAAGCACAGGGCCTGGGTCATTTCAGCGTCTTATGAGTAAAAAATTAGGGGAAATACCTAATACTGCAGTTTTCATAGATAATATTTATATATCTGGCAAAACCTTAAATGATACTAAGGAAACATTATGTAAAATTTTAGAAAAATTAAAAGAATGCCAGTTCAAATTAAAACCAGAGAAATGTAAGTTGTTTAAAAAACACATAGAAGTTTTTGGATATAGAATAGATAAAAATGGTGTAAATGTAATAGAATCTAACATTAGGCCTTTATTAGAGATACAACCCCCAACAACCCTGATGGGGCTTAGGTCGTTTTTAGGAAAAATCAACTATTACTCACGATTTCTCAAGGATATGGCGGTCATATTAGCTCCACTGTATGATATTACAAAGAAAAATAATTTTCAATGGACACCAGAGTGTCAACATGCTTTTGACTCGGTCAAACATAGACTGGCGAATGTAAAAAACCTAGGACATTACGACCCTAATTTACCTTTAATATTGACTTGTGATGCCTCTGATGTCGGGTTGGGGGCTGTTTTGTCTAATAGGGGTCTAGATGGAATTATAAGGCCAATTGCATATGCTAGTAAAAAATTAAATGCAACAGAGCAAAAGTATGCAACTATAGATAAGGAAGCAATGGCAATTGTATTTGGGGTGACAAAGTTTTATAACTATACATATGGCAGAAAGTTTGAAGTAGAGACAGATAGCGCAGCTTTAGTTCGTATATTTGGTTCCACCAAATCAATTCCCAAAATGGCAGCAAAAAGATTGCAACATTATGCTATCTTCTTGTCAGCATTTACTTATGATATAAAACATATAAAAAGCAACGAAAACCCGGCAGATTATTTGTCTAGAAACGCTAATACCGTCAATGATAATTTAAACTTACATACCATATGTCAAGACGGTAACCACGGTTATTTAAATTATGTAAACAATGCCGAAATGGACAGCTTAAACTGGAAGGAAATCCAATTAGAAACTAAAAAAGATTGTACTTTATCAAAAATAATAAGATATTTAATAGATGGTTGGCCAGATAAAAAAGATTTAGAGAAAGAATGCACGCCTTACTATAACAGAAGAAATGAAATTAGTTTAGATAGAAATTGTCTATTTTGGGGCTATCGAATAATAATACCACCAATATCGAGAGAATTAGTGCTAAAAGAGTTGCATAAAAGTCATTTCGGCATTTTGCGTATGAAGGAGATCGCTAGATCTTACTTCTGGTGGCCTAGTTTGGATTCTGAAATTGAAACAATTACAAAAGAATGTAAATTATGTTTAGTTAATAGAAAAAGTCCAACAAAAACCATGAAACCATGGCCTGTGCCACCCTCGGCTTAGTGCCGCTTACATGCAGATTTCTTGGGCCCATTCAAAAATAAAATGTTTCTGGTAATAGTTGATAGCTATTCAAAATGGGTTGAGGTATTTTCTATGAACAATATAACAACTAAAAGTACCATTGAAGTATTTAAAGGACTATTTTGCAGATACGGTTTTCCCGTGCATTTAGTCACAGATAATGGAACTAGCTTTACAAGTTCAGAGTTTCAGAATTATTGCAAATTGATCCAAGTGAAACATACCTTTACACCGCCATACAACCCAGCAACTAATGGAGCAGCGGAAAGATTTGTAGAGACATTTAAATCTCACATCACTAAGATAATGGAAAGTGGTCTTAATTTAACATCAGCTATAAATCTTTTCTTGTTTGACTACCGCAGTACTCCTCAAAAAAACTACTGGACAATCTCCTGCTCGGTTATTGCTGGGGAGGGAAATAAGAAATAGGTTTTCAATACTGAGACCACCACCCATAACCGAAAAATTGTATGAAGGTCAGAGCAAAGTAATTGAAGGCACGGGAGAACGAAATACAAAATTTTGTGTTGGACAAAATGTCATGGTACGTGATTACCGTAGGGGTCGCAAGCCATGGGTTCAGGGAGTGATTGTGGATGAATCAATTCCTGGGGTAACTTATATTGTAGATGTAGATGGTGTAAGATGTAAGCGGCATGTTAACCAAATGTTAACAACTGCATTGTTAGAAGAGTAAGTTAATCTCATAAGTATTATAAGTACTCTGTTTTAAATATTTCTTGTGGCGGAGGAGAGTGTGAGATCTATATCTCAGCGTTCGGGAACGCAGCCTGTTTGAGAAGATCTATGGCATCCGTAGATGTCATGCTCTCTTGTCTTTGGGGTGACCTCGTGTATTAAGTATACCAATAAACTCTTAATTAATTAATTTATTTGTTTATTTGAGACACAACAAGATCCATCAGGAGATCAAAACTATGCGTAATCATGAATTCCGCTCACGATCACGTAGTCATGACCAACGTCATCGGGTGCAACGTAACCGTAGTCGTACGGCTACACCTTCAAGTTTCCGGACAAGAAGATCTCCAGCGTGTGCAGATTGGCTCTGTTTCTACCATTTCAAGTTCCGGGGAGAGGCGCAGAAGTGCGCAGAACCTTGCGCTTGGAAGAAGCAGGAGCACCAACAGCAGCAACAGGGAAACTAGACGTCATGGAGACGACGGCGGACGGATCCATAGGCACGTCAAATCACCGCCTTTCAGTAAGTTGTTCAAATACAGAACTAAACTTTTTAGTCGATACAGGTGCTAACGTTTCAGTGCTTCCTAAGTGTCGTAAAATATGTGATATTAAGCCAGAACCTTCATTCAGTTTATTCGCGGCAAACGGGACTCAAATCAAAACGTTCGGAGTGAAAACGTTAACTTTAAATATAGGATTACGACGTTCATTTAAATGGACATTTATTGTCGCAGATGTGCGCCAACCAATTTTGGGCGCTGATTTCATAAAACATTTCAAGTTATTGGTCGATTTAGATAAACGTCGATTAATAGATAATACTACTCAATTAAGTTCTAGAGGTTTAATTGTAAAACATGTATATGATCTTTCGATTAAGACAATTGATGAACATCACCCATTTTATGACGTAATACAAAAGTATCCAGACATTATTCGCCCAGTTTCGTTCAAGGACACGCCTAAACACTCAGTAGTACACCACATAGAGACGTCTGGCCCTCCTGTTCACTCTCGTCCAAGACCTTTACCACCGGAACGACACGCGAAAATTAAGGAAGAGTTCAGAATCATGCAAGAGTTGGGCATCTGTAGACCATCGAATAGCCCATGGTCAAGCCCTCTTCACGATGTTCCAAAGAAAGACGGCCAGCCGCATCCATGTGGCGACTACAGAGCTCTTAACTCTATTACCAAACCAGATAGATATCCGATTCCCAGAATTCACGATTTTACCTATTTGTTGGCAAACACAAAGATTCTTTCTCACATAGATGTTAATAGGGCATATCATTGCATCAGCGTAGCTACTGAAGATATAGAGAAAACTGCAATAAGTAGTTATTTGGTCTATATGAATTCCCAAGGTTAAGTTTTGGCTTACGTAATGCAGCTCAGAGTTTTCAGCGTTTCATGGATCATACGGTACTAAAAGGACTTGATTTCGTATTCTGCTATATCGATGACGTCATTATTGCTAGCTCAGACGAGGTCGAGCATAGACAACATTTCACGTAAACCCATACGTGTAGGGTATCTATGGATTGGTCTTCAAAAATGATATTGAGGTTGCTAATATATTTTTTTTCTAAACCGAATAGTTTGCGCAAGAGACACTTCCAAAGTGGTAAAATGTGTGTCGCCCCCCCCCCCCCCCCCCGGTAACTTCTAAAATAAGAGAATGATAAAACTAGAAAAAATATATGATGTACATTACCATGCAAACTTCCACCGAAAATTGGTTTGAATGAGATCTAGTAAGTTTTTTTTAATACGTCATAAATCGTAAACCGCAAATTACCTTTCATTCAATCAACTCAAATATAAAAAATATTGAGTTCAAGACATATTGTGTGATTATGAATTTATACGGAACCCTCGGTGCGCGAGTCCGACTCGCACTTGGCCGGTTTTTTTAAACTTCAGTTCATCAGAATATTGTATAAACTTTATTCGTTGTTCATTAAAAAGCAGAAAATTTAAGTAAACGGTTCCTAAGCATGATATGAAAAAGCGGCAAAGTGCGAGTCGGACTCGCCCATGAAGGGTTCCGTAGCAGCAAGTAACATAATTTAAAAGTTCTTGTAGTTCGTTGTAGTTAAATTGCGGTTTATGATTTATGACGTATTAAAAAAAACTACTTACTAGATCTCGTTCAAACCAATTTCCGGTGGAAGTTTGCATGGTAATGTACATCATATATATTTTTTTAGTTTTATCATTCTCTTATTTTAGAAGTTACAGGGGGGAGGGGACACATTTTACCACTTTGGAAGTGTCTCTCGCGAAAACTATTCAATTTACCAAAAAGCCTATCCATAGATACACCACACGTATGGGTTTGATGAAAAAAAAATTTTTGAGTTTCAGTTCTAAGATGGGGAACCCCCAAAATTTATTGTTTTTTTTTTGTGTGTGAAAATCTTAATGCGGTTCACAGAATACATCGACTTACCAAGTTTCAACAGTATAGTTCTTATAGTTTCGGAAAAAAGTGGCTGTGACATGCGGACGGACAGACAGACAGATAGACAGACAGACATGACGAATCCATAAGGGTTCCGTTTTTTGCCATTTGGCTACGGAACCCTAAAAATCGATTTAAAAGAAAGGTTTTAAGGCATAAAAAAATGTAGGTACCTACAGGCATCGCCGTTCCCCCGGATTGAAATATAGGATGACTTTAAATTAGTTCTTGATACGAAAGGCTAGGTATGCATTTTTTTTTATGGCAGAGGTGCCAAGCGAGCAGACGGATCAACTGATGGTAAGCGATTACCGACACCCGTAACACCAGAGGAGTCACAAGTGCGTTGCCGGCCTTTGATATGGGAGTACGCTCTTTTCTTGAAGGTTTGAATGTGTCGTATCGGTCCGGAAATACTGCAGGCGACAATTCACTAGCACGCGCCTTTTAAAGCATTGCATTTAGTAGAATTGTAACTTTGGACTAAAAAATAATTATAATAATATGTTAAATTTTTACCGTGTTGTTGGTACTAATCTATAAAAAAAAAATGTGTCAATCAAAAGTGGCGAAAGAAGAAGTCATAATAGCTCAAAACGGAGCTGGAAATTCTGCATCCGTTCAGCAGCTCCAAACACATATCACGACGACGAACCTTCTGTTGGCTGTTATTGTTATGCTGTCGGTGGTAGCAATTGATCGGCCAGAATTATATGTACCGAAGATGTCACAAGAATTGAATGTGCCAAGAAATTAACAGAGCTGCCAGCTGTAGAGTAGTTAGTCATTCTAGTTTTAAGCCATACATTAGCTAATGTAATTGCAGTCAGTCTTAATGAATCTGTACTCGTGAAAACATATTTCTATTAACCCCGTCCTTACAATTCAAAATACCTAATTCTTACACAGTCATGATTATAAAAAGGAAGTCTTCAAGAAGATATTGAACATTCGATTGTACAGAGTATTGCATTATGTTTGTATAAACGTGTCTTAAGAGGCGGTCGTGGCTCAGTGCAGCTTGCGTTGTCGCGGCGATCACGCAGGTTAACTGACTACAGACACGGTCATAAACAGGGATTTACGGTTAGCGGCATTTATCTCGACCGTTTCCGTGCTTCGCAAGGCACGTGAAGCCGTTGGTGCCAGCTGCTATCGCTAGATGGCAGTCGTTCAGCCATTTCGGAGGCCTTATAGGCGGCTTGAAAACATCTGACACTGGGGTTGGCCGCTAGCTCCGCAACATCCACCAATCCTTGGCACTCGTATATACTCGTATGTGGAGTATGGCCTCACTTTCCCGAGGTATGGGAAGAGACCCGTGCTCCTGCAGTGGGGATGACATGGGTTGTTAACATACGTATCTTATTTAACAACAAAATATAGGGTCCTTCTGAAATACCTGAAAAGAATTCAACAGTGGCTTCTACTCATGAAACTGAACAACTTTCCCCAAGGAACCTATACTCAATTCGCAAAAACATTTTTGGACTTCCCATACAAAATGGCGGTTCCTTGTGGGGAAAGTTGTTCAGTTTCACGATTAGAACGCGTGGTTAATTTTTTTTTCGGGTATTTCATTGGTTATTTTTTTTAAGGACCCTATATATTAAAATAAACGAAGGGCTAGAGTATTACCGATGGTGGTGATAAGAGTGAGCGCGTAGAGGAAACTAGTGGCGAAGGTCCAGCGCGGCGGCGGCTGTGCGCGGCGCTCGCGCAGCGACGACAGCAGCGCGCGCTGGAACTGCGCCAGCTCCTGCGCCGCCAGCGCCGTCCAGTTCTCCTTGTACAGGATGTTCAGGTCCTCCGTGATGGCCCACAGGCGCTCCACGGCGCGCGCTCGCAGCTCGCCCCCGCCCGCGTGCCCCCGCGGGTTGGGCTTGGAGGCGGCCACGGCGCCCGCGCCCGCGCCCGCGCCCGCCGCGGTCTCCTCGGGCGCCCCCTCCAGCGCCAGGAACAGGAACCCGCCGAGCAGGTTGTAGGTGAGCACGAGGAAGCACACGGCCAGGCAGGCGAACGGCGAGGCGCGCCGCGCGTGCGCGCACCGGCAGCACGCGGCGCCCCCCACCCCCCCCGCACCGTTCCCCCGCCGCACGCAGCACCCCTCGCGCTCGCGCGGCTCCGCCAGCATGCCGCCGCGCCCCTCCCCGCACTCCCGCCTCGCGCTCCGCGCCTCACCCCCGCGCGCTCATCGCTCCTTATACTTGTGCAGGCGCCGCTTCCTCGAACCTTGCATCCTCCTCCTCCGCTTATATTTACCAGCGCTCCGGGAGCTTCTGACGGTTACCTTAAAAGATACATACAAAAAGTTAAACTTATTTAAATAAGAATATACAGGGTGTCACAGAAAGGTGGGATAATACTTCAAGGTGGGCTTTTACCCATCAAACTGAACAAAACTGAACAAAAAATGACTAGTTGGTCGGCAACTAATGGCCAGCAAACATTTCAGATTCGATCAGCAGTTAATGTCATAATGGATTATTCAAAAAATTATTGAACAGCCAATTAATGTTTTTGGCTGCATTATGTTAGCTACATTAAATCTAATTTTGTTAGCATTTTGTTTATCAAATAAACTTATTTATCAAACAAAAATTGCAGTTTACATATAAGGAGGTTGAAATTCTAGGAGCGAATTGCTTAGAGTTAAGGATAGCAAACCAACTGTGTATATTAGATATATTAGATCTCCTTCTAGTTTCAGCATAGAATTATTTCTACAGTCCTTGGAACAAGCTTTAGTATCTTTAAAACACACAAAAAACCTTTAATTTTACTACTTTTAATCGGAGATCTAAATATAAATATTTTGAATGGGGGTCACCCACAGGCAGACGACTACTTGGGCCTCTTAGCATTTCATCGTATGAAAGTAGGTATTGCCACACCAACCCATGAAAAAAGCTGCATTGATCACTGCATGTATAGAGGTAGTAATGTCTGTGTAAATAACTTAGTCTATGATACAGATATAACAGACCACAGTATGCTGATTTGTAAGTGCTATGTATGTAGATTGTAGGTAGATCTAAATAAATCAGTTAGATTCCAACCGTGGTTTCAATACGTTGCACTGGCGACGCGGCGGATATAATTTTGTTAAATATAAAGAATCTACGCGTATTTAACTACGAAAATATTTAAAATTAGCTGTTGGACAAGTGTGTGTAGTAAAAAAATTACAGTTTCCGTGATGCCTATCGGTATAATTGACCACGCTGAACACGTTAAAAACAACCGACTTCAATCGCAACAACTCCAATTTTGCTATGTTTTTGTTGATTTTCTTAAAAACCGCTGAATCGATTTCGATAAAATTTATATGGGACTACCTGTGAAGTATACCCTTTTAATCAAAAAAAGAATTTTCGAAATCGGTTCAGGCGTCTTTGAGTAATCGGTGAACATACATAAAAAAAATAAAAAAAAAAGATTCCGACGAATTGAGAACCTCCTCCTTTTTTTGAAGTCAGTTGAAAATAGAACCTTTCGACCTAACCTCCAAACAAGCTTACGTAAGACGCGTCAACCAATTTATTTAGACACGCGGAGCGTGTCCAGCCAAGTTCACGTCAAAAAGGAACTGGCGAGTAGCTCCGTGTGTAATATTACACGAACCATTTGGAGCCACTTTTGTCACCTTCATAACTCAAAATCTATTTAACATAAACACATCAAATTTGGTTTATGTATTAAGACTTCCTAGATAAACGAGCACTCAAAATTTTATAAACACAGCTCAAACGGTTGGTATAGATTTTAACGTCCGAAAATCGTAATTTTTATGACTGACTCACTGACATATAGATCAAAAAGCTTACCCACTTCCAGATGACCTAGAAAGTTCAAATTTTGCATCAAGCTAGGTAATTGTGTGTATGCAAAGGAAAAAATCAGAAAACACTGAATTTCTAAGAAAAAAAAATTTTTTCAATACAATATTTTTATGATTTAAAGACACACTCACCGTCATCAAAAAGCTAAGGTACTTCTAGCAAGGCTACGAGCTTTAAATTTGGTGTGCGGCTAGCATTTCATGTACTGATAACGGAAAAATTAAAAAAACCATGTGTTAAAAAAATAAAAAAAGGCTCA
The DNA here is from genome assembly GCA_958295455.1 of Coleophora deauratella. Classification (NCBI taxonomy): domain Eukaryota; kingdom Metazoa; phylum Arthropoda; class Insecta; order Lepidoptera; family Coleophoridae; genus Coleophora; species Coleophora deauratella. The sequence continues at coordinate 89,639 of OY282409.1, read as the reverse complement.
AAAAGTAACTTATCGTGGGGCTCGAACTCGCACCTGCGCGTTACAAGTGCGACTCCTATATTAAGTGAGCTATCGAGGTTGTTATGGCAATGGTGAAATAAAGATAATATTATACAATTTAGTAAATGGAAAACAGGAAAATAGCAAGACGAAACAAAAATAAAAGATTCTTGGAATGAAACAAAAATAAAAGATTCTTGGAATTGTATAATAAAACCTGTGTAATAAAAGCACTAAGATCATAAGAAACAGATCATAAGTTATTTGGTTTGTGGAAATAATTCTACTATTTAAATTTAGAAAGTCATATTTTTAAATAGCAAACATTGTTGTAGCAGTAAAAAACAAGAAATTGTGTTTTAAATTTACTTAAGAATGTTATACGTTCTTATAAATAAATTTCAAGATTACCTACAGAACTTGGCATCCATTTAGATCTCAATTCTTTTCTCAGTAAAGTTGACAACCACACCATATCATAATATTGAACTTGGCTCCCATTTTCACATTTATGTTTTTGATGCGATAAATTTAAACGAAATAAAACCGGAACTAAAAGTGTCGATGTCAATAACAGTTGTTGGTGATGCTACCATAGTTTGATGTGTGTGTGTGATCTCTGTGTACCCAACAATCCTAATAAAACCTATGAGCAGCTGGTCGAGTTAGTGCGTGCTCATCTCGAGCCACAGCGGTCTGAGATAGCCGAAAGGCACATATTTCGTCAAAGAAGACAGCGACCTGGCGAAACGTTGACTGAGTATCTTCAGAGTCTGAAGCATCTCGCAGTCACCTGCAACTTTGGCCACCGATTAGAAGAAGATCTCAGAGATCAATTCGTGTCGGGTCTTAATAGTGACGTGATGCGGTCTCGGATTTTCGCGGAGGGGTCGATTGAGTACCAAAAGGCGGTGGAACTAGCTCTGGCCTTGGAAGCTGCGACGGGAGGCGGCGCAGGCAGCGCCGGCGGCAGCGCGGGCGGCGGCGGCGCGGCGGGCGAGGGCCTGCACGTCGTGCGCGCCCGGTGCGGTGGCGGTGGCGGCGGCGGCGCCAGGAGCCAGCGCGCAGGGGGCTCGGCGCGGCGGTGGCTTCCGGGAGGGCGCGACGACTTGTTGGCGGTGCGGCAAGGCACACGCGGCTACCAGATGCCGTTATACAAATTACAATTGCGATAATTGTAATCAGCGCCGTCACCTGCGAGTGATGTGTGATAAAGTGCGTAATCGTAAAAGTGGTGAATTCCAACGTCAAAATTACGTCGATGAGTATTCCGAGGATGAATTCTTCAATATAGTGGTTTCGTCATCTCAAAGTAACAAACCATTTTTTATTAACGTGCAGGTTGACTCAGAAATTTTAGAGTGTGAAATCGATACGGGAAGTCGCATTTCAGCTATCAGTGACAGTTGTTACGAGTTGATTTTAAAAACAAAATGTTACATAGTGATAACTTAATTTTGCGTAGTTGTTCTGGCTCTAAAATTGAACCTTTGCGGTACATACATGTGGACGTAAAATATAAAAATATTGTAGCTAATAATGCTCGACTATACATCATTAAGGGAAGTAGCAGACCCTTACTCGGGCGGGATTGGTTAAATAGCTTAAACATAACTCAAATTAACATAAATAAAATGATTGAAGAAGATCAGTTAGTAAATCAGCTGTGTAAAGAGTACCCTGAAGTGTTCACTGAGCAGTTAGGTACATGTAAGAAAACGTTCCGTTTACAGCTGGTAGATTGCGAGGGGTGTACGTGCGCACGCGGCCCGTGCCGCTGGCGCTGAAGGCGCACGTGGAGCCCAAGCTGGAGCGGGTCGAGCGGGTCGACCACTCCGACTTCGGCACGTATATAAATGGGGAGGTGAGGATATGCGGGGACTATAAAATTACTATTAACCCTAAAAATTGAAACGGGAGTACTACCCGCGCTCCCCCGCATTGAGGAGCTATTCACGAACTTAAGTAACGGGGAAGAGTACACAAAAATAGATTTATAAGGTACTCGACGTCAGCTCCGTATAGGCCTCAAGGCGACGACGGTAAAGCGGAGAATGCTGTGAAAACGGTAAAAAAAGCAATTAAACAAGCAATTTTTGAAAAACAAGATATCTCGACTGCCTTGTACCGATTTTTATTCCAATATAGAAATTGTGAACACACGACCACAGGGGTGTTGCCCGCGGTCGCGCTGTGCGGACGCAGGCTGCGCGGGCGGCTCGACGCGTTGCGGCCGGACGGCGCGGCCGTAGTAGGCGCCACGCAGGACAAGCAGGCGGCGGCGAGAGATTTTTCAAAAGGGGGGGACAAGTGGGCTAAAGGTTACGTTTCGGAAGTACTGGACCGGTTTCCTGTAAAGTTAATATTGGTGAGGGAGTTGAAGTACGTAGACACCACGACGAAATTGTCCCACTACGTAATCGTTACTCGCTTTCGCGTACAAGTAAGCAGTCGTTGAGTAAAGAGACGGATAATCCTGATAGTCACGATACCAAGCCGGGATCCGGGGAGTCTGGTGGGGACACGGCGGATCCGGCCGATGTAATAGAGATCGACGATCCCGAAGACAATTTTGATGATGCGCGAGGAGGGGATAGCCCGTGATTGAGAGCAGAACTGTCGCTCGATAAATTTTCGAAATAGTAAAAAAATCATTACTTACTTACCTAAAAAGCAGTGCTTCAGAAAACATAACCTAAATGAAACATCCTGGACATATTATTTACACAAATGGACATGAAATCATCACTTTTTTCACCAAGGTACGAAAATTTTAGACAGTTATAATACATTTTTTAATGCTTTGAAATCTAATTTGAGCCAATTACGATCACTTTCGAAAAATAAACAGCTGATTGGTAAATCTAACCACCACACAAATCAACGAAATTGAATTTGACATAATAACTGTCACTGTCAAAACATACTGATCGGAATCGGATACATACACATCCGCGCACTGCGATAAGAATCTGCGCAGAAATAAAAACGTATTGGCGACATCTGTTGGAAATTGCGAGAACTTCGCTGGAAAGTGACATTGCTACTGGTTTTGATTACTCCTGCGCAAAGAAACTTGAACAGCTTTTACAAAAAACACGAGATGACACCACAACCTAAAAAATCCGTCAAAGTAACAAAAAAAATCTCAAAAAAAATGTACGAACTGTAAAAAAGTGGTATCCAAAGGTGATTTTCTAAAATGTCATCACTGTCAACAATTTTATGACCTCCGATGCCTTGGTATACCTTTAAAAATATACTACGAGTACTTAATGACATATTTAGGTAGAGTTAAACGCAGAGGTACTTTGGAGATATTTTATTCTAGTCAAGAGACTATGACGTAGTAAAGTCATATTCAAATATAGTATCAAATAACAATATAAATGGCCAGGGTGTTTCTAGTGAAACCAAAGAGGTTTAACACCCCCCCGCAATAGGAACACCCTGTATATACAAAAAAAATACAGGTATAAAGACATATCAAAGTTAACTGTACACTTAACACATCATATTGACACAAAAAAAAACAATTTACATAAACCTACTTATCACTAATCACATATAACACACCCTATATGTACACACCCTACTAAAAATGAACAAAGAAAATATACAGAATATATTACCTAACCTAAACCTAAATTATTTGTACACTTATAGTGTTTCAGTTTCGGCAAAGGTTTGGTGAAAATGTCTGCAATCATGTCATTTGTGGATATGTGTTTAATTTGTAGATTGTGTAGTGAAAGTGAGTTTCGTATAAAATGATGTCTGATGTCAATATGTTTAGTACGTGAGTGGTACGTGTTATTGTGTGCCAGTTTAATAGAACTTTGATTATCTGTATGTATGACTATGTTATGTGTGACACCAAAGACTTCTGTGACGAGTGTTTTTAGGTAAATCGCCTCCTTGCAGGCTTCGCCTAGAGCCATGTATTCGGCTTCGGTAGTGGACAACGCGACAGTATGTTGTTTACGTGCTTCCCAAGATACAGGTGCTCCGTTCATCACAAACACAAAGCCAGTAAAGGAACGACGGTCGATCAGATTATTGCCATAGTCGGCATCTGCATACCCTGTGAGGTACGCCTGATCACTGGCTTTAAACTGAAGCCTTAGATCCTTAGTACCTTTAAGATACCTAAGGACTCGCTTAGCGGCCTTCCAGTGTACCCCCCCGTAATGTGCATTGAACTGAGAGAGATACGAGACCGTGTGAGCAATATCAGGTCGAGTACAGATTGCAAGGTACATTAACGAACCGATAAGCTCTTGATAAGGAGCTTCGAATTGTTCTTGTTCCTTATCCGGAAGTGTTAATTTAAGGCCAGGTTCCAAAGGTGTGGTAACACATATAGCATCACGCATACAAAACTTTTCTAAAAGTTTCTCGATGTATTTGGTCTGATCGAGAGTTATACAGTCTTTGTTTTGTGTGACTCTCATACCTAAACAGTCTTTCAAAGTACCGAGATCTTTCACAGTAAACTTTTGCATCAAATCTTTTTTGAAGTTTGATTTAAGAAGATCGTTGTTGCTAAGTATAAAGAAGTCATCGACAAAAATAGCTACGACTAAAAAATCGGTACCACTTCTTTTATAGTACAGGCAGTGTTCCGTTGATGCCTGAGTCAAAGATAAATCTGACATGGCTTGAGTTACTTTTATGTTCCACTGGCGTGGAGCTTGTTTAAGACCATATAGAGCCTTTTTAAGTAAGCAAACCTTTTCTTTGGGGTTGGTGGAGAAGCCTTCAGGTTGTTCCATGAAGATTTCCTCCTCCAAATCTCCATTTAAAAATGCCGTTTCCACGTCAAGGTGGTCAATTTGAAGACCATGCTGAACTGCAAACGCTATCATGAGTCGTACAGAAGACAGTCTTGCAACCGGTGAGAACGTTTCACCATAGTCCACTCCTGCAACTTGGGTGAAACCTTTGGCTACAAGTCTGGCTTTGTACTTTGTAACGTTTCCAGAGGTGTCCTTTTTAATTTTGAAGACCCATTTGCATTTGGTGGTCTTTCTACCAGATGGTCTATCGACGAGAATCCATGTCCCATGTTTTATTAGGGAATTATATTCTGCTTTCATCGCTTCGAGCCATTTTTCTTTTTGTGGATGTTCTGTAACTTCTCGGTAAGTTTCTGGTTCCAAGTCTGACGTGATGTAGAGTTCCTGCTGAAACCTATCAGGAGGACGCCTGTCTCTAAGAGGGTATCTCCTTTCCGGCTCCGGCTCTGGGTGTGGCTCTGCAGGTACGTCTGAAACTATTTGAGGAACTGTGGAAGTTACATGTTCATCCGGTGATGTCAGCTGTTCTGAGGATGGCATCTCTGGCTGAGGTTGAAGTTGTGGTGCAGGATTTGATGGTTCTCCGTCGTCATCGATGGGTATAAAGACTTCAGACATTGGAGGAGGAATTGGGTTTGGACAGTAAGAGGAATCTTGATGAGACTCTGTTAGCACTTTGTCCTCAATGAAGACAACATCTCTGGCGATAATAATCGTCCGAGGATTTTGGGGGTCTATAAGGCGATAGCCCTTGCTTTCTGTTGCATAGCCAACAAAGATGCAAGTTTGAGTTTTTGAATCTAGTTTTAAACGCTTTTCTTTCGGAACTAGAACGTGTGCCTGGCAGCCAAAGACTCTCAAATGAGATAGATCAACTTTATTTCCAGTCCACAGTTCCTCCGGAATCTTGTTTCTCAAGCTTTACGTTGGAACTCGATTTTTAATATATATCGCCGTATTGACTGTTTCTCCCCAATAAGCTAAAGGTAGCTTTGAGTCCTGTAACATGGATCTAGCTTTTTCTATAATTGTTCTATTGGCGCGTTCGGAAACTCCATTCTGTTGAGGAGTGTACGGAACTGTAGTTTGATGAACAATCCCCATCAAAAAATTGGACATAGCACTATTGACATATTCGCGACCATTGTCAGAACGCAGAACTTTTATTTTTTCGCCAGTTTGGTTCTCCACTAAATACTTAAACTCAACAAACTTTGAAAATACTTCTGATTTCGATTTTAAAAGATATCCAAAAGTTTTACGACTAAAATCGTCAGTAAACGTTAGTAAATAAAGAGCTCCGCCCCAAGAATGTGTACTCATTGGTCCACATAGATCTGAATGGATCAGTTGAAGGACTTTACTCGATTTACTATTAGAACTTTTAAAAGGTCTTTTAGATAATTTACCCTGCAAGCAAGGAATACACTTTTTATCGTGTTTCCCGCTATAATTTACACCAACGCATCTATTTTTTAATATATACATACTCTGTGCATTGAGATGACCAAGACGTCTATGCCAGAGCATTGCAGGCTCTTTCGTAGTAGTTTGCAAAACAACCGGACTATTTTGTAAATCTAGTACAAACATACCTTTATGGATTGAGCCTGTAGCGATGACAGAACCTGTCGTTTGACAAGTGCCACCTGCTATAATACTAGCGCCTTTGGATGTAAATAAAACATCATAACCTTTCTCTACTAACTTACTTACAGATAAAAGGTTTGTAGTAAGGCCAGGGACATATAAAACTCCGCTAATTTTATTTACACTATCAGACACATTAATATTTACAGTACCTTTACCTCGGCTAAGCATTTGTTCACTGTTGGCAACGTTGATGGGAGTGATATGGGTGATATGGGTGTCGAACCAATCTCTCCTGTTGCTCATATGCGAACTTGCACCTGAATCTATTATCCAGTTTAGGGAACCTGTAGGAGTAGTAGAAAAACAAGATGAAAGTGTAAATTCGGAACTATAATTTGTATGTTTTGCCGAAACTGAAACCTTGTTATTATTTACAATTTTTCTGCATTGAGATATCACGTGACCAGGTTTCTTACAATACGTGCAGAACAATTTCTTCTTCTCGTTTTTGACCTGTAACGCAGTACTCAGAGGTTCAGAGGTAATACTTGATGTTGATGGCGCATGTGCATCTTCCTTCAGTAATGCTGCGACCACGTTGTCCGATGTTATGTTGGTACGGGAGTGCTCCAAGGTCATTACGAGGGGACGGTAGCGTTCTAGCAGGCCGGCAAGCATGATGATTGCCAGGAACTCGTCATCCACCGCGGCTCCAATGCCTTGTAGCTCTTGCTGTACTGACAGAGTTTTATTAACATAGTCTTGCATGTTACCAGAAAATGTTATTTCTAGAAGTTTCTTCATTAGACCTAGTCTTCTCGTAAGGCCGCTATCAGCGTAGGCTTTCTTCAAACAGTTAAATATTTCATACGCTGTAGTCGCTGACCTGATGACGGGGTAGATCGACTCGTGGCAGGCGAGACAAATCTTTGCACGAGCTTTTGCATCCTTTCGCAAAGCGATAGGGTCTGTGGGGTCAAATTCTACCCTAACCACGTCCCATAGGTCGAGGTCGGTAAGCCAACACTCCACGGCAAATACCCAAGTGTTGTAGTTGCGGCCGTTCAGCTTTGTAATGCTGACACCGCTTCCCGCCGTAGTCATCGAAGAATTCTCCATTCTACTGCTTTAGTGGCTTTAGTGGCCCATAACCACTTATTTAGGTAGAGTTAAACGCAGAGGTACTTTGGAGATATTTTATTCTAGTCAAGAGACTATGACGTAGTAAAGTCATATTCAAATATAGTATCAAATAACAATATAAATGGCCAGGGTGTTTCTAGTGAAACCAAAGAGGTTTAACATAATGGGCAATGAAAGAAAAAATAATTGGAATTGCCTTAAATGTAGGAAACAAAATAAAGGCACAGCCACACCTACAACACCCATACCTAAGAAATTAGCCTCTAATAACTTAGCGATAGCCCAAACCACGGCTACTGACACACAATGCAGTGACGAACAACCGGAAAACAGTAGAAATACAGATAATAATTTCGTGACCATAAAAAGAGGAGGGGCAAGGAATATTGATTTTCGTGATCTGGACAAGACAACATCTTCAATCGATCTGAATGAAGTGAACCCCACCGTAATAAAGCCATTTAAAGAAATGAAACAAGATGAAGATCAAATGCATTTGAATGTAACTCCTAAGACTCCATTACCGGCTAACGTGTCTGTACCCAAGCAGGATACCTCAACCACAAATCAACCTATGCTGAAAAAAATGAACCAAAAAGGCGAAATCTCTCAATGAATGTGAGTGATACTGATGATTCTTTAGTCTCAGATATAGACAAATCGTTTATCAGCCTACCTGAGCTGTCAATAAGAGCAGGAAATCTAAAAATAGAAGAGTTAGAATTAGAATTATCAGATTTAAAAAACAAACTAACCAGTGCAGATAAGGAAATAGAAAACCTAGTAAAGGAAAATTTTGCATTAAAAAATAAAATAAAAGACATGGAGAAAAAAACAGAACAATACAAAATTATATGCGTACAAGCTCTAACAAGTAGCTCAAACAAAAAGAGGAAAAAAGGGAAAAAATCTGCGAAAACGATAGTTAATTTAAATGAAGACTCGTTCGTAAATATAGAGGTTGATGAGAGAAAATCTGAAGAATCAATTCTCTTGGACCTAAATTTTCAGACTCGAGACGCCACTTCAACGCCAATAGCACAAAAAACACATGGAAAAATCTATGAAGCAATACAGACTGGTGTAAAGAGCTCTGACATCGCCGGTAACACAAACAGAATTCTAATATTTGGTGGCAGACAATGTATTGGACTAGCGACGACTCTAATTAAATCAAGATGTGACACCCCGTATGGAAAATATAGCATAACATCATTTGTAAAGCCTGATGCCTCAACAGAGGAGATACTAAAAACATGTAAATTGTACAATCTAAAATCTGATGACTATGTTGTATTGTCTATTGGGGAACATGATTCAAATCCATACAAAGTAATGACTGAACTTAGTGCTTTTCTTAAACTGGTGACATGTAAGGTAATAGTTCTTAATGTTCAGCATAACATGAACCTTAATGAATTCAAATTAAACCAATTGCTAAGACTTGTAACTAATAATTTTGACACTAAATGTACATTTTTGGACATTGGTAAATGCTCTATGTTTCACGGAGATAACATGCTTCAGATAATATGTAGAAAAATGAATGTACTGATCGACCAAGCTTTCTATGATGAAAAATATCTTAATATTAAAAATGCTTTAGCTGGGCATCGATTAGATAGGTTACAAAATCCTCCATCTATAAATAAAACTCCAAAAATTCAGACAGCTTATAAAAAAGGGACGCTTCCCTATTTCTTTGAGAGAATAAATCAAGCACGTTTACAAAAACCTCTAAAACAAAATACAGTTGAGCTAAGTGATACTCTGAAATCGTTGCCCGATCAAGGTAGAAAACAATCGCTACCAAAAAAAGGCACGATTCCATATTAGTTCAAAGCTAAAAAAGACTCGGTTAAAAAAACAACGGACCAGTCTCAGAAGTTTTTTCGTGTCTAACAAAAACACTTTCACAATCCTACACCAAAATATACAGGGTTTTAGCTCTAAGAAAGAGTTACTAGAGATCACACTATCGGAACTCAAACAAGAAGTGGACCCTGATGTACTCTGTCTAACAGAAACTTTTATAAAAAGGGGAGATGAAAAAAAAATACAAATATGTCAGAATACGAATTAGCAGCTAGTTTCTGTCGTAATAAACAAAAGGGTTAATCAGGCATACTTGTAAAAAGAGGTATAGCACATAAAGAGATACGATATGATGATATTGCAAAAAACAACGTCTTCGAATGCTGTCCTACAAATCTAATTAATAATATTATAATAATTTGCATATATAGAATCCCATCAAAAGTAAAGGCTGATTTAAATATGTTTTTTAAAACTCTAGAAATAATTTTGCATAGAGTGTCAACAAAATATACAAAAAAGAAAATTATCCTAGCAGGTGATTTAAATATAAATACTATTTATGGCAAACGAAGTAATAATGGAACTAGACTAATCAACTTCGCCCTGGAAAATAATGTAACAATTTTGAATAGCTTGTTTAAAAAGAGGCCATCAAGGAAATGGACATGGAGGTCCCCAGATGGCAACTATACTAACGAACTAGACTACATACTTTCAAATAGACCAAAACAATTCAACAATATTAACGTTATTAACAACCTTAACTTTAACACAGACCATAGAATGGTGCGAGCATCTCTGCGAAGTGAACTCAGGAAAAAATCTAGACAACATTTTAACAGGAAAGATCAGAACAGAACTTGGAGCTCAAGCATCCCAAAATCTAAATTGGAAAATCTTCCAAGCCAAACAGAAGCCAATAACGACACAATACAAAACAGATATAATTTGCTGATATCAACTTTTAAACAAAAACAAATCCAAAAAAAGAAGCATCCAATGAAAAAAATATCTACAGAAACGTACAATTTGCTGCAAAAAAGAAGAGAATTAATGAAGAACAGAAAAGAAAACAAACATCAAATAACAGAACTAAGTAAAATCATCAACATACAAATACGAAAACAAAGAACATTTAAAAGAGACAGTATATTCAGAAGGAACATCGAAAAAAATGGTGGATTCCGAAAAGCAACAAAGGAACTGATGGAAAAGAAAGAGTGGATGCCCCATATCAAAAATAAATCAGGACAAAAATCTGGAAAAAGAGAAGAGATCATCAAAATAGCTACAGATTTCTATAAAAATCTATACAGTTCAAACAAAAGGAATCTTAACTTTAAACAGTATAATGAAAGACAAAACACAGAGGATACAATCCCACCAATACTTATCCAAGAAACAATGAAAGCAATAGAAACACAAGGAAATGAGAAATCACCAGGACCAGACCAAATCACAAATGAAATGCTTAAAGCAAACAAATCTGAAATAGCCTCAAGACTAACTGACATGTTCAACGACATAATAATCAATGAAGAAATACCACTAGATTGGACCAAATCAATAATAGTACTTATCTTTAAAAAAGGGGACAGAGGCGACATCGGGAATTATAGGCCAATTAGTCTTATGTCTAATATATATAAGATATTTTCAAAGATCCTTCTAGCAAGAATCACAAACTTGCTAGACGAGAATCAACCCAAAGAACAGGCGGGTTTCAGGAAACATTTTTCGACTGTCGATCATATCCACACATTAAAACAAATATTAGAAAAATATAATGAGTATAACAAACAATATTACATTGGATTTATTGACTACAACAAAGCGTTTGATTGCTTAGAACATGAAGCAATATGGAATGCACTAGAAACACAAGGAGTGCCTTTGAAATATATAAGAATTATGAAGAATATATACTCTAATAGTACAGCTGAAATTAGATTAGAACAATCAGGCCCACAATTTCCAATAGAAAGAGGTGTAAGGCAGGGAGACCCCATCTCTCCTAAACTTTTTGCGGCTGTTTTGGAAATGATATTTAGAAAACTAAACTGGGATGACAAAGGCATTAACATTGATGGCGAAAGACTACATCACTTGCGATTCGCCGACGACCTCGTTATCTTTTCAGAATGCCCAAACTCACTACAGAATATGATCCAGGAACTGTCTACTGAAAGTGCAAAAGTTGGCCTTACTATGAACACGAAGAAAACGAAGGTGATGACTAATTCTGTTAAAGTTGACATATACGTGGAAGGAGAAATAATAGAATATGTACAAGAATATATATACCTAGGTCACCTCATATCACCGAAAGATTGCATGAACCTAGAAATTGAAAGAAGAGTAAGTAATGCATGGAAACGATTTTGGTCACTTAGTGTAATAATGAAAAATAAGAATATGACACTTATCCATAAAAGGAAAACTTTCAATACATGCATTCTTCCATGTATGACCTACGGATGCGAAACATGGTCCCTAACCAACAAGCAACTTGACAAACTTAAAGTCTGCCAAAACAGTATGGAAAGGAGTACCTTAGGAGTCAGGTTAAAGGACAGAATCAGACTGGACACGATTAAAAACAAGACTAAGTTCACGAAAGTGGATAAGGTAACTAAACATTTAAAATGGAAATGGACAGGAAAGATGATGAGAGACAAATCAGACAAATGGACAAAACGTACAACAGAATGGTACCCAAGGGATGGAAAGAGAAGTCGAGGAAGGCAGTTGAAGAGATGGGAAGACGAACTGAAGTCCATTGCGGGTCCACTGTGGACTAGAACTGCAAAAAACCAAAAGGAGTGGGCAGCTTTGGAGGAGGCCTTTGTCAAAAGACAAGCTTATCTGGTTACCAGTACCATAAAATTGTAAATTAAAATTGTAAACATATTTATATCAAAAATGTACTAGGTGTAAGGTTCTTTTAAGCAATAAAGGCTAATAATAATAATAATAACTATTGATAAAGACAACAAAACTATGAGACTACTTGACATTCTTAAGCTACACGATTTGACTGCACATATCAATGATCCAACATGAGGTAAATCATGTATTGACCTCATCATAAGCAACGTGAAAAGGGCTTCTAGTGCAGTACTACCACTCTATCTCTCGGACCATGATAGCGCACAAGTAATAAAATTTATCTTAAAATCAAAAATCATTAAACCGACAGTGTCATTTGTTTTACGTAGATGCTACTCAAACGAAAATATTATATTATTCAAAAATTACCTACAAAGCATAACTTTCAGTGATGTCTTTTGTGAAGGAGACCTTAACAACGCGTTCAATAAGTTTCACGATCTGTTTGTTCTACTATACAATCTCTGTTTTCCGATTATAAAGGCCAAATGCGGTTCTATGAAACAACTAAAATGGATAACCACGGGTCTTAGTGTAAGCTGTAAAACTAAAAGAGTACTAAGATATAATTATTACAAATCAAAAACTAATACAGCGAAACATAATTATCTTAATTATAACAAACTATTAAAAAAATGTGTTTCTCAAGCTCAGCGAAACTGCAAAAGCAGATTCATTTTAAATAGTAAAAATAAAAGTAGAGCCACATGGACGTTAATAAACAATGAAACAGGTAACGCTAAGCCAAGTAACCCTATAGAGAAGATTAAATATAACAACAACAATATCGCAGAGACTTTCAATAATTATTTCATTAGCGTATGTAATTTATCAAATCACAAAAATGAAATAACTAACGTAAAACAACGTACACAAAATACGATGTTTTTAGATCCCGTTAGTGAGTGCGATGTATGTAAAATAATTGTATCACTAAATAGCACAAATGCGGAAGGTTACGATGGGATTTGTACTAAAGTAATAAAGGATTGTAAAGATGAAATCAGTAAGGTATTGACTTATCTAATATGAAACAGGAACTTTTCCTGAAAAGCTGAAGTTATCAATCGTCAAGCCCTTATATAAGAAAGATGAACATACTATTATAGAAAATTATCGACCAATAACATTAGTTCCGATCCTATCTAAAATATTTGAAAAGGTTATGTATGGTAAGCTTATTTCTTTCTTTGATAAGTACAAGATTATTAAGCAAGACCAATACGGCTTCCAAAAAAGCAAATCGACTACACTGGCTACTTTTAATCTAGTGACAAATGTTTTGGAGAGTTTAAACAATAAATATTATACTACAACGCCTTTTTTTGACATGTCAAAGGCATTTGACTCAGTATCGCATGAATTACTATTATTAAAACTAGAACAAAATGGCATTCGAGGCCTTGCACTAAATTGGATACAAACTTTCCTAGTCAATAGAACTCAGTGTGTCGAAGTTAGCAAATTAGATAAATGTGGGACTTACCAAAAATATAGATCCCAATGCAAAAATGTTAACTTGGGAGTACCACAAGGAAGCGTTCTTGGACCTGTTTTATTTATTATTTACATAAATGACATTCTTGAATTGACAAAATACAAAACTATTTTATTTGCCGATGACCTATCAATAATAATAACATCAGATAAAAACAATACAATTAAGGGACATGAAACGGACATAAATAATACAATTGACATAATTATGAAATGGCTTGCGAAAAATAATTTACAGCTTAATATAAGCAAATCAAATTTCATAAATTTTAATAACTATAATAACTTACTTCATATAAATTGTGACGGGCAAACTTTTAAAAAAACATCAAGTGTAAAGTTTCTCGGTATCATTATTGATCAACTGCTTGACTGGAAGGAACATGTTGAAACAGTCCGGAATAAACTTAGTAGTCTATCTTACGCTCTACACAGGCTTGTTAAGACGACATCAAAAGACATAGCAATAATTGTGTACTATGCTCATGTGGAGTCGATCTTAAAGTATGGTTTAATAATATGGGGAAATGGCACAGATATGAACAATGCATTTGTAGCCCAAAAAAGATGTATTCGTGCGATATGTGGAGCGGTGCCTACTGATAGTTGTAGACCGCTGTTTAAATCTTTAGGACTGTTAACACTCCCATGCCTCTATATATATGAAATATCTAAATTTGTAAGAGAAAATCCTGTTTATTTTAAAGATGCAAAATCTATGTTTCCCAAAAATACGAGAAACCCTAAAAGACTAGTTTTCGATGTAGTTCCAAAAACCACAAGATATCTGAAGAATGTTAAATCCATGTGCATCAGCATCTACAACAAATTGCCGAGTGAAATAAAAGAACTACCTTTCACCAAATTCCTTAAAAGCTTAAAACTCTGGCTTATCGACAGAACATTCTACACAACCAAAGAATTTATGGAATATAAACACCCATAGAATTCAATATATATATAATGAATTATTGTTGTTATAGGTATTAAAATCTTATGCTATATATTTTTTCTTGTGTGTGTGTTTATATGTTTGTAATTGGTTTTTAATATCTTAGAATTTAATTATTGTAATTTTTAATTACTTTGACATTTAAAATTATAATCTTGTCGTGTTCTTATTTATATAATGTTTTAATGCTGTAATTGACTTGAGAAATTGAATTTTAATGAGGCAAAATCACTAATAACTATGTATATCTAATAAAATATTGCATGCTATGATAATATATGGCTAAATGTGTGAGACTAAAAATGTAACAACTGAAATGTACCACATTTATAGCAATAAATAATCTTGAATCTTGAGAGGAGCTAGTCGAGGCTCGGTCGGAGCCGCGGACGTCTCTTCCGCCAGACGCCTCGGACCGAGCTAAAGAGCTTACTTTAGAGCAAAAAATAAAATGTTTTTGTAGAGCAGCTCACAAATGGGTAAAATTGGTATCATAATTTTTGTTTCCAATTGTTGTATTTTATATAATATACTATTGATATTCTTATTTTTTCTGGATTTGGTGGTGAGATGTGCTATGTATGTAGATTGTAAGTAGATCTAAATAAATCAGTTAGATTCCAACCGTGGTTTCAATACGTTGCAGTAAGGTTTCTTTGAACCCTTCTTTCAGGGTTACCAAAAAATTATACATATAAAAAAGTTAATTATTCAACTCTGAAACAAGACTTAGAACAGGAAACTTGGGAAGAGGTACTCACTACCACGAACATCAACCTCGCCCTTGCCTTGTTCACTGAAGGGATCAGCAAGCATATTGAAGCTTATACACTAATTAGGCATATTTCACATAAAAACAAGATCCTTAAACCATGGGGATAACTAAAGGCTTATTGAAATGCATTAGGAAAAGAAATAAAATTCACAAAAAACATAAAAACCAGCCTGATATTGTTTTATTAAAAGAAGAATACATGAAATATCGTAAAGTATGTAATCTAGTAATTAGAAAAGCAAAAATTGAATACTATAAGAACAAATTTAAGGACACACTAGGTCACCCAAAGGCTACATGGTCTCTAATTAATGAGATAGGAGGTAGGACTAAATCAACCAAACAAATACAACTAATTAAAGTAGAGGGTAAAGAAGTACACTTTGAAGATGAAAAACAGAAAATAACAGATACATTTAATAGCTTTTTTACTAATATAGGTAGAACTCTCGCAACTAAACATATTTTAAAACTGAACACAACAGAATCAAACTTAGCCTCGGCTATCCCACAAACAGATGCTACTTCCTTCTTTTATCTCAGACCTACCCGTAGTCTGGAAGTGATAAAAATTATAAATACACTTAAAAATACAGGCTCTTGTGGTATCGACAACATATCAAGTAAAATTATAAAAGCTAACATAATTAATCTTGCTCCTGGTATTACCCATATCACTAACCTTAGCCTAAAGTCAGGAGATTTCCCAAATAAACTAAAGCAAGCCATAGATTATTGTCCACTATTTCGAAAATAGTGGAAAAAGTTGTTAAGACTAGACTTTGTCGCTTTCTTGAAGATTTCAACATTTTGACAGAAACCCAATATGGTTTCCGCCAGTGCCGTAGTA
Organism: Coleophora deauratella; assembly: GCA_958295455.1. Classification (NCBI taxonomy): domain Eukaryota; kingdom Metazoa; phylum Arthropoda; class Insecta; order Lepidoptera; family Coleophoridae; genus Coleophora; species Coleophora deauratella. The sequence continues at coordinate 73,323 of OY282409.1, read as the reverse complement.
CAGCGGATGCCTTGGCCAATCTCTCTGATTAGATAATGGAAAAATTAGATAAAATAGAAAAGTAATATCAGTGTTCGTAGATTTGGCTAAGGCATTCGACACTATTTCTCATAAAATACTGATAAGGAAGCTAGAGAACATAGGAATAACTAGCGGCCCCCTGAATTGGTTTGTAAGTTATCTTACTCACCGTAAGCAATGCGTTAAAATGGATGAGACTAGGAATGATATGCTTAGTGTAGATTATGGAATTCCACAGGAAAGCGTTTTAGGACCGATTCTCTTCATTATTTATATAAATGACCTTGCTAAACAACTTCCTAATGCACACACTAGATGCTTCGCTGGTGACATTGTTATCAGCTTCTTAGATACAACCTGGGAAAGAGTACTTTTTTTGCCGAACATGGTCTACGTTATGCCAAAGAATGGTTTGATCGCAATCTATTGTCCATGACTGAAGATAAGACTAACTTTGTTTGCTTTTCTCTTACAAGGGTAGGACTGCCCAAAAAGAATTGTCATTAACAATACATACATGCGATGGTTGCCATTCTAACTGTAATTGTGTGACACTGAAAAGAGTGCCATTTATAAGATATCTTGGTATACTTAAATTGGCACGCATATATTGAATCTTTAGTTACAAGAATAAGAAAAAGTTCGTATATTTATGCAGACCTTAGAAACATAGTTGATGATTCAACTTTCATGCTAATTTATTTGATATAACACAGTCACTTCTGTTGTATGGAATTATTGCTTGGGGTAGCTGCGGCTCCACTCTACTAGCAACTTTAGAAAAAGCACAAAAGCTTAGCTTGAAAATAATAAAACGTAAACCTAGACTATACCCCTCTAAGGAGCTCTTCCAAATCTCCAAAGTGCTGCCCGTAAGGTAATTATTTGCTTGGCAAATGATGACGCACCTGACAGAACATATAAATAATATACCGCTTTACATTAATAAACGTAACATACGACCAACTACTTGTAGGACATTTAAGGCTCCCTTTAAAAATACTGCCTCTGCTAGAAAACACTTTGCTGCAATAGCTCCTCGAATATTTGAATTTCTACCACAAGATATAAGAAAAAAAATTATAGTTTGCGAAACGCTTCAAGCACAGCGAGAGAGCATGGCATCAGGGTTCTAAATAAGAAACTAAAAGAATTTTTACTTCATAAAGACCAAACGGAATTTAATAATATCTACAACAAAATAACTAATTAACTTATAGTACGTGTAATTCTAGATCTATACGCATAATATCCTATTTCAATTTCAATTTATTTATTTGTGATTATAAGTTATACAAGATGGTTATATCGCACTGCAAGTTCAAAACTGTCGCAACTCAAAATGTGACAAAAATGAGTTAAGAATACCATCTTGTTCAGCGAATTTTTCTGCATCTGGTCATCTAACCCGTATTTTTTTAGCTTCCGTAGTTTTTCAACAGAGGGCGCGTAAGTCTCTTTTGGCGCCAGAGTCGGTGATTTATTATTACAACTACAAAGAAAATTGAAAACAGTGTAATTGTAGATAATAATGTATTGGACTTAGTAAATAAGACTGTTTTTTTAGGTATAACTTTAGATGCTACACTGCAATGGGGCCCACACATAGAAACCTTAGCGGGACGGCTTAGTTCAGCTGCATATGCTGTTAAGAAAATAAGACAGTTGACAGATGTAGATACTGCGAGACTAGTGTATTTTAGTTATTTTCACAGTATAATGTCTTACGGAATCTTACTCTGGGGACATGCGGCTGATATTGAAACGATTTTCATTTTGCAAAAAAGGGCAATTCGCGCAATCTACCAGATGCGATCCCGCGAGTCGTTGAGGAATTTGTTTAAAGAAATTAATATTCTTACCGTTGCTAGTCAATTCATATACGAAAATATCATGTATGTACGTAAAAATTTGCACTTGTTTCATAAAAACAGTGACAGACACAATTTTAATCTAAGAAATATTAATAACATAGATGTTGCCTATTCGAGACTGAGTAAAGTTAAGAAGTCATTTATGGGGCAGTGTGTAAAATTTTATAACAAAATACCCGAAAATGTGACTAGTTTGCCAGAAAACAAATTCAAATTGCATGTGAAAAATTGTTTATGCTCTAGAGGGTATTACAAAATACTAGATTATGTAAATGATAATGATATATGGACATGTATAGATCCTCCAGCTCACAATTTTATTGTTGACATGAATTGTAATAGAATTTAAGATTTTATTTAAAAAATGTGTTGAAGCGAGTTTCTTTTGGGCTCGACGTTTCTTCTCGCTTCGCAAACACTTCCCGAAACGTTGAGTGTACAAGTCCCGCGTGGTAGGGACTTTGTACTAGGTAGAAAAAAAATATTGACGATTTAAAAGCATGTGTAAAGCATCTACTTAAATAAAAAACATTTTGAGTTTTGAGTTTTTTGAGTTTTGGTCCATCTTCAGTTGGTTCGCGGACTCTATAAGGTAAGTTACGTTTGCTCGCTTCAAAAATGTATTATTTCGTATTGTTACGTTGTTGTTGCGAAAACCTTCATTATTTTGTGTATTATTATTCATTAAATTGTGTTAAATTATGTCAACCAATTTGTCTCATTGAGAGTTGATACTGTTTAGTTGACAAAATAAACAAGAAACTTAAAATTATTTTGAGTTGAGACCATTTTGACGCAAAAATAAGAAATTTCGAGTTAAGACATTCTTGAAGAATGAAACTTTGTTTATCGATTTCTCCCGTTCTAATTGTCTAATTTTTTTTATTCCTGAATGAAAATTCCCTCTGAACTACTTTCTAGCCAATGGATGTAAAAGAACTGAGCTATTGTCAATATTTAAGGTACTTGACTTTTTGTGCTTTCGAGATGTGACACTGTTCGTGCGAAAATCTGAACAGTAATTTTTTTGTGTGATAATGTGACACTGTTGATGCAAAACAATCTTAAAAAATACTAGATCGGAAAAATGTATTATCTCAGGTTTTTTATGCCAATTAAATAAAGATTACTTAAGGCTACTTACCATACTAAATTATTCTGACCAGAAGTATAATAATTTATTTATTTATAAAAATTTTATTTTTTATGATTATTTTATATTATTTATATGTGTAGATTTCGTGGGTCCGTACTCCGTATTGGGTCCACTCAAAAGAATAGAAAATCTTAATTAGACTTCAAAAATAAATTATAATTGTATGTAGTAATAAATTGTTTAAAGCATCAGATAGACAATTTATGGTCTTGCTACTCAACGATTTTTAGTAGTATAAATATTTACTTACCTACACATAAGCCTTAAAAGAAACTAAATTAATTAATACCGGGATCGGTGGACACAAAAATTATTTAATTTTTGGTGGAAACCGATCCGTGACCCGCGTACCGGTATCGGTGGATACTACTCAGCGTGATCCATGGATACTTTAAACCGATCCGGGGATCGGTGAATACGGACCCAATTTTAAAAGCCCGAACTAATTTACCGTGGTTCGGCCTTTTACAGTAATGGACTAGATAAGTTCGAATTTGTTTAATTATTAGTATGGATAACTTTCACACGTGCTTTCACACGTCGTTTTCGTGCATAACATTGTCGGTTCGTTATAATATATTTATTCATTACAGAGTAAACAATGAAATCGAAGCTTGCGGGGTGCTGCCCGAAAAGAACTACTTTTTGTATTAATTCGTTTGATATACTGTTGACTATTTTATAGTTCAATTATGCTCAAATAATATATGATTTGTTGTCAATAACTAAATAGTGTAGAATTTAGACCTTTATTGCAGTCACAATTGGCTGCTTAACAGTTTTTGTAGTATTTTTTAAATATACTTTTGACTGTGTTATAGTGAAACTATGTTAATGAAGGTGATATTTTTGTATTAATTTGTTTGATATACTCTTGCCTATTTTGTAGTGAAACTATGCTCATATTATATAATCATTTCACAAGTATTTAGAGATACAAAAAAAATGTTTTGTGGAAAATTTATAACAAGTTCCATACTGTTTCGTCCTAAATCTGAAAATTCAGAATACATAGTGTGTAAAAGTACCTCTCCTGGAAAATTTACCTGTGGCTTTAACTCATCACGCTAAACGTTTCCCATGGAACCCATACTAAATTCTTTGGAATTCCCATACAAAGTTGAGTAATTAGCTGTCAAGTTTGTTAGAAAAGTCCAAACATATTTTGTTAGGATATTACGTATTAATTCTTGATTAATTCCATGGGGAAAGTTATTCAGTAAGATGAATTAAAGCTCCAGGTGAAGATTGCGGGAGTGCTCTTTTTATATTCAAATAAACTCTGTGTTTAGCTGTAAGTGTCGAATAATCGTAATCTTCTGTGACTAATGGTCTCATTTATAAAGACTGCATTTAGATTAGCTATAAGAAATTGGTTGGTAGTTTGATACTTTCTGTTTAAAAAAAATCTTTACAATCTAAATATGTAAAAAAAAAATGTTATAATAAAATTGTTCTCATAATTAAATACTTCATTAAAATCATTAAAATAACAACTATACAATATAAATTAGTACCTAGCCTAAAATTAAAATATAAAAAAGTCAATTCTAATAATTTTCGAACATGTCAAATAAATTTATTGTTTAAAAATTCATCAATTGAATAATATACATAAACTATTAAAAATGTTTTAAGTCGCCTAATAAAATCATTCATGTTATGGGAGTCGCGGATACATTGAGGGATTTTGTTGTATATCATTGGAGCCATTGCAAAAATACTACCATGGAAAAGCGAAGTCTTACACTGGACGGGACACAGACTATCACGACGTCACGCCCGTGCGCTGTTCTGAAAATATTCCGGATGTGACCGTACAAAGACCGCAACTTCATAAATATATAGAGCTGGTACTGTAAATAGTTGTAATTGTTTGAAATAAGGTATACAGGTGTCAGTCTTTTGTAGCCTACAGATTGCTCTAATACATGTAAAGTAATGGCACAAACTCTCTCGGCTCTACAGTAAAAATAGGTGTTCCCCAGGGATCTATATTAGGACCCTTTCTCTTCCTTGTTTATATTAATGACTTACCATTTATGGTGCAACATCGCTCAAATATTGTGTTGTTTGCAGATGACACATCTCTTATTTTTAAGGTAGACAGGAAATACAGCAAAATTGACGAAGTAAACAACACACTTTCAGAGATACATAAATGGTTTACTGTTAACAACTTGCTATTAAATGCTACAAAAACGAAAGTTGTAAAATTCAGATTACCAAATGTCAAACAAACTCACGATAATGTAATATTAGATAGTAATGTTTTAGAATTCGTAAACAGTACTGTTTTTCTTGGTATTACTTTAGATGCTTCCTTACAATGGGGACCACATATAGAAACCCTAGCAGGAAAGCTTAGTTCAGCTGCCTACGCCGTGAAGAAAATAAGGCAACTAACAAATGTAGAAACTGCTAGACTAGTCTATTTTAGCTATTTTCATAGTATAATGTCTTACGGCATCTTAATTTAGGGACATGCGGCTGACATAGAAACTATTTTTATACTGCAAAAAAGAGCCATTCGCGCTATCTATCAGTTGCGATCTCGAGAGTCCTTGAGGAACAAGTTTAAAGAAATAAATATCTTAACTGTTGTTAGTCAGTTCATATACGAAAACATCATGTATGTTCGTAAGAATTTAGAGTTATTTCCAAAAAACAGTGACAGGCATAATTTTAACCTTAGAAATAGAAATAATATTGAAGTTGCTTATTCGAGACTGAGTAAGGTAAATAAGTCGTTCATGGGGCAGTGTATAAAATTTTACAATAAAATACCTGAAAATGTTACAAGTTTATCCGAAAATAAGTTTAAAACTTATGTAAAGAAATGCCTGTGTTCAAGAGGATATTATAAAACCATAGATTATGTAAATGACAAAGATGTGTGGACATGTATAGATCCTTCAGCTCATAGCTTTAGTAATAACATCAATTGTAATAGCTATTAAGTTTTTATTTCAAAAAATGTGTTGGGGCGAGTTTCTTTGGGGCTCGACGTTTCTTCTCGCTCCGCTAACACTTCCCGAAACGTTGAGTGTACAAGTTCCGAGTGGTAGGAACTTTGTACTAGGTAGAATAATATGACGATTTAAAAGTATGTGTAAAGCATCTACTTAAATAAAAAAGATTTTTGATTTTGATTTTGATACATCGTTTTTGTGATCTAAGTACCGCCTCCTTGCCAGTAGCATTGCCCCAGAACATTATGCCATATCTCAAAGTTATGTTGTACCACGATACCACGGCCTCACAGAAAACCGGCGTGAAGCAACGTTTGTTGTGTTTCGCCGTGTGAGTGAGGGTACCGGAGGCCCAACCACCCCCCTCCCCATTCCCCCTTCCCCTATCCCATTTCAAAGGTCGGCAACGCACTTGTGACTCCTCCGGTGTTGCGGGTGTCCATGGGCGGCGGTAATCACTTACCATCAGGTGATCCGTCTGCTCGCTTGCCATCTATCCCATAAAAAAAAAAAAAAAAAAAAAAAAACCAACTTTGATATGCTGCAACCATGATATGCTGCAAGCACAGCTTTCTGATTTACCGTTTTACCCAGCATATAAAGAGCATACGAGAATTGGGTAACTTTTTTACATACATGATTAATTTGAGTAGCCCATTTCAAATTATTATCAATGTGTAGACCTAAAAATTTGGTAGATGTAATTTCTTTCACTGTCTTACCTTCAAATTGGATGTTAGTCAATAGATTCGCAAAGTTCCTTTGTTTAAAGGACATGATACTAGTTTTATCTATATTGATTTGAAGATTGTTTCGTTTAAGCCAATCCACGATTAAATGAAGGTCCCTACTTAGATCATTTTCTGTTTCACATATGACAGTGCTGTCGTCAGCATATAAAACCATGGGATGTTCTATGTATTTTGATATCTTTTCAATTTTGGTAACCAGATTTCTGTCGCTAAGGTAAGACTTTATTAAATTATTTGTGTTTCCTCTTACACCATATGCCTCTAGTTTACTCAATAGTATTTTGTGATCTATGTAGTCGAATGCTTTCGTTAAATCTAAATATAGAGCAAATACGGGCACTCGGTTATCAACTCTCTTATATATTTTATGGAGAATGTCGTAAATAGCTATATCATTTTTTTTTGTTTTTCCTAAATCCGTTCTGCTCTTTTACTAACATATTGTTACTTTCAAAGTATTCATATAGCCTATTGTGAATTATTTTCTCTATGATTTTAGACATAATGGGAATCAGTGCCACCGGTCTATAAGACTTCATGTTATCTTTGTCCTCTTTTTTAAATAGTGGTTTTATGACAGACAGTTTTAGTTTCTGTGGAAACACGCCGTGTTCTATACATAAATTGGTGACGTGACTTAGCGGTGGTGCAATTAATAATGCTACATATTTTATAATTCGTGTGCTTATATTGTCATACCCGGTACTATACGTATTTTTTAAGTTTCTTATAATTTGAAATATTTCCTCTTGGCAAGTAGGTTTCATGAAAAGAGAATTAGGTGAGCTAGATATAAGTGGAGTATTTTTTTCTTTTGAGCTGTCCTGTATTACTGGTTTAACTATATCAATAAAATAATTATTAAATGACTGCGCTATTTCATGAGGATTTTTAATGATTCTATCCTTAACCTTTATCTGTGTAATATATTTCCTCGGATTTATAACTTGCCACGTAGCCTTCGATTTATTTTTGGCATTTGAAATGTGATAGTTATTTTGCGCTTTTTTGGTCTTATTGATTATGTTCTTTAACCTTTTAGAGAACGTTTTAAACTTGTCTTTGTTTTCAGCTGTTATTAAATTTATCTATGATATTTACATTTAAAAAAAAAACACAACATGAATTATTAATAACTAGACTGTTCTCTGCATTACATACATTAAGGAAATCCAAAAAAGTGTGGTAGATGATCCTGGCACAGACCTTGGTCTTTTTGGACTACTACTGGTTATTTATTTATTTATTTCAAGTTACAAGTTACAATTTTCATGTTAACTTTGAACTGTGTACTAGGTATTAACCTGTATCACACAGTTCTACACGAGTTACATTTATCGATTTAAAATAAAGAGTACCGGTCTTATATTATGAGGTAAACAATTTGTATACATAATATTAAAAATAAAAGTAACTAAATCTAAATCTAGTAACACTTTTATATGCTTGTGTGTGTGTGTGTGTGTGTGTGTGTGTGTGTGTGTGTGTGTGTGTGTGTAAATGTGTATGCATGTGTGTATATGGGTATGTGTATTAATGTGTGTGTACCTAAATGCTAAATGTGTGTGTATTTTTGTGTGTTTACTCGACTAGTTTTTCCGTAGCTTGATAATTAAGGTTTTTAAGATATTTACTGAGTAACGTTTTTTTGACATTTTTTGTCTTATCCTGTAGATCAATAGTTCTGCTAATTTTATTGTAAACAGAAGCTGATATAAATGAGGTGTGCCTTCTTGCGAAATTAGTTTTTATTTTAGGTATTTGTAAAATCGGCGGTCTTCTGGTCATTTTTTTTACAGTTTCAATTTTTAGATTACTTATTATATTGGTAATGTACAGTTGTCTTACTGTTAATACGTTAGCATCCTTGTATAACTGTTCTGTACTATACCTAAAGCTTTTACCCAGCATTATTTTAAGGACCATGCGTTGAGATCTTTCCAATTTTATCAGGTGAGATTTGTATGCCCCTCCCCAGGAGGAAATACAATACGTGAGTATGCTTTGGCATAGGGCGTAATAGACCATCATGAGCAGTTTTTGATTTAATATGTTTCTAGTTCTTTTAAAAAAGAATACTAACTTCCGTACCCTTCCCGACAGTTTTGCAATATGGTTTTGCCATGTTAATTTTTCGTCTACTTGCACGCCTAAGTAGGCAACTGCTTTTGCTTTTTCTATGGCATTACAAGCACAATTTTGTGTTGGAATATGACAGTCATGGATTTTTAGGTAGTTATTTCCTCGATCAGCGGTTTTAGCGGAGACTGAAAAGGATACGTATTTGGTTTTGGGGATATTTAGGGTAAGAAGATTTGTATCTAGCCATGCCTTAACTACTTGCAGGGATACATTGGTTTTATGATATAACTCATTCCATGTGTCCGCAGTAAAAAGTAGTACCGTATCGTCAGCAAAACAAATCGTTTTACCCTGATCTTTGTTTAACAGACTAGCTAACCCATCTATGTATATAATGAATTGTATAGGACCTAACACGCTTCCTTGTGGGACGCCATATTGGACAGTAAGCTCCTTGCTGCACGTATTATTGACTTTTACTATTTGTTTGCGTCCCTGTAGATATGTCCTAAACCAAGCGAGTGGGGTTCCCCTTATGCCAGAGTATTCAAGTTTCTTTAAAAGCAGTTTTGTTGATATGGTATCAAAGGCTTTCGTCATATCTAGGAACACCCCTAAAACGTGTTTTCCTTTATCAAGGTGTTCGGTGACATACTTGCTTAAGGCTTCAACTGCTTGTTCCGTTGATTTGTGTAGTTGAAAACCGTATTGATGTTCTGATAAGAGCCCTAGCTTCTCTATATATCTAGTGAGTCTAATTTTAACAACTCTTTCCAGTACTTTGAGAGAGTGGGTAACAGAGTAATGGGCCTGTAGTTTGCTATGTTAGTTTTATCTCCCGATTTGTAAATTGGAACTATAATTCCCTTTTTTAGAGCTTCAGGAAAGATGCCTGTTTCTAGGCTAAGGTTTATAATGTGTACTATAGGTTTGATCAGATGTTGCATCATTTTTTTAAGTAATTCAGCAGTTATCCCATCCCAGCCAGGTGCACTACAGCTTTTAAGTCGCATAATTACTTTTTTAATCTCTTCAGGGTCGGTAGGCTGCATGAAGAAAGATTCTCTCGGACTATCTGAGTAATAAATTTCTGATAATTGTTGTTCAGTTTTTTTTAGTCTTTTTAACGTTTTGTCTGCTAAGCTAGATCCGACTTCATTAAAGTAGCGGTTGTACTCGTCACTTAGGTTGTCATTTAGCGGAGTTGGTTGCTTTTGCTTTCTTCGATCTGCGGCTTCATTGATTATCTGCCATAATTTCCTGCTGTCCTTGAGATTGTCTCTGATCTTTAGGTAGGTTAGGTCATATAAATTATAACCTTGACAACTATCTCTTGATTCGTTTACTTCGATCTGGTAAGATTAATGTTGTAAACTTTTATATTGAAAGTAATATGTAAATCAAGTTAAGATAGCTTTTTTTTGCATTTGCTTGTAAAATTGTGAACAATTAATTTATAAGATGCAAAATTGTAACATAACTTGTTAAAATAAATAAATACAAAATACAAAATACTTTAAGTACTTATCATGCACAAAATGGGCGGAATTATTAAATTCATTTTTGGTACATTTTTAATTAGATTTATAATTAGCATTGTTTGATCCATTTTGTATTTACCTAAATATTGTTATTTGGGGCATTTCACGTGAAGCGGACAACAAAAAAAAAACCATGATCCCGATTTTAGTTATATTTGAGTATGTTACACATGTATATGTTCTAGATATGGATACAACATATTTTTACCGTGCGTCGTCTGATTTACGAGTTACGGGGTCTTTGAACATTTGACGAACCGTCAGGTAAGCGCTACTTCGAATGCCATTACCCAGTGTAAAGTAGTTATAATTAAATATATGAAGTATTGGCTTTTATTCTTCATTCGATGGTCTTTTTAACTGAATTATTGGATTATGAAAAAAATCATTTTTTTTTTGAAAAAAGTATTTGTTTTATTTTTTATTGATTTTCACAAACTTGAACCTATTAAATTGTTTTTATTTTTTTTTAATAAAAGCTACTAGTGTTTACATATTACTCGCAAAGTTTCATAATGGGCGTTAAAGTCGTTTAGGAGATAGATCGATTATAGTGGCGGAGGGCGGCGCGGCAGTCAACGCCGTCTAAGCACGATCTTTATTATTTATTTCCTACTTAACTAATTATAATATTATTTTATATAATATTAGTTTTCGATTTTAAGTTATAATAAAACAATATTTTGTGTTAACCTTGACACTAGGGCCGAGAACAAATTTGTTCTCCATAATAATTCAAATTCTTCACTAGGATGGAGAACAAATTTGTTCTCGTGCACTACCAACTTAAAAAATCCTGATAAAATGTTTCTGTTTCATATTTTTGATATTTGGTGTCTATAAAAAAGAAAGAGACAACAAAATAGTCCTCAGTTTGATAGCAAATCCTCATATTCATTCAAATAAAAATATTCAACTGTCATCGTTCAAAAAGTTAGCTGTGTTCGTTGTCAGTTTGTTGTCAATTTTTGTTTGAGTGGGTGTAATAAGGTGATATTATAGGAAGCGGTCGTGGCTTAGTGAGGCTTGCGTGTTCGCGTCGATCACGTTGGTTAACTGACTGCAGTCACAGTTTTATCTTAGATGGGTTTGAGTGTTAGTGTTTATTATCTATCTCGACCATTTCGGTGCTTCACAAGGCACGTACCGGCACTAATAGGCTAATACCATTGGATGGCAACGTTGGTGCCGGCTGCTATCGCTAGCAGTCGTTAAGCCATTTCAGAGGCCTTACAGGCGGCTTGAAAATTTCTGACACTGGGGTTGGCCACTAGCCCCACAGCCTCCACCAATCCGGACTGGGCCCCCGTGTGTGGAGTATGGTCTAAACCTTCCCGAGTTATGAGAAGAGACCCATGCCCCTGCAGTGGGGACATAATAAGTTGTTAACAATTAGATTTCAAAACTTTATTTTATTTTATAATTATTGTAATTATCTATGGCTGAAGAAGAGATTCCATTTCATCTTAACATCTTTACCTTTGTACATGTATCTTAGATGACCTGAAAACTTCAAACACTGCTGGGATGGCCATTTGCTACCAATCATATTATGAATTGCATATACAGGATGTAACAGAAGTGTGTGACAATACTTCAAGGTTGGCTTTAGCCATCAAACTGAATAACTTTTGCTTTAAAACTTTGTTGAAATCGCAAATTTTTTTTTTGGACTTTTCATACAAATCGATCAGCTGGCGAACCAGCGTTGGTTGGTTTTGGCGAACCAGCTTCAAGGTTGGCGTAAAAGCCAACCTTGAAGTATTGTCACATACTTCTGTTACATCCTGTATATATGGTACATAGATTGTTTTTTTTTCTGCTTACTATAGATAAAATCTTGCTAACCAAGTATTTTGCAGCGCGAATGTTTATTGAGCAGAGCAATAATATTACACGCTAACTGCATATTGCTTAAATTGTTGACCAACTTAATATTTTTTTGCAGACAGATTTTTATTTATTGCAAACCAAGTATTTGTTTGCTGTCCAAATGATTAAACTGCAGATTTTTGTTGCTAACTAAATTAAATAACGGCAAACCATTTAATAACTTCTCCTTACTTTTTATAACAATAATGACTTTTGTAGCAAATATATTTCTTTGTCTGAATTATTCCTTGATATGAGCGAGGCTTTTGATTTTGTATATCTTAAGGGGTAAAAAAATCCCAAGGTCCATATAAGATCCATTAGATTAAATAAAGTCATATTAAGCAAAGGAACACATTGTGGGTTTTGAAATACTGCTCACAAGCTGTTTCTATAAAATAATATCGTTCTGAGTACAAATACAACAACATCGGTTTACCTCAGGGTCTATTTTGTGAAATAACGTGGTTTCATTAATTCATTCATTGGTTTTAAAAGTATGAAGCTAAACATCTAAAGACGATGAGAAAATATGAACGTCTCCGCCAGAGCAGGGCTATTGATCAGTAAGGATACTGTTGCCTTCTAACGTACACTACGTCTGTAATGTCATGTACCTGCACTAGCCCACAGAGATATCTGAACCCCTAAGTTTTAAAACGTAATTCGCACTTTACTTCGAAACACCACCTATCACAATTTTCAACTGGTGGATGTCTTCTCTGTATTCCATCCATAGTATGATTTCCTTATAACGCGATGGTTCTCGTTTCCCTAAAGCTATAAATTAAATATTTCGTGATACATGGTGTAACGGGGGGTTCAGATATCTTTGTGGCTGTCTGTACCACCTGAAATCTTTCGTAAACTTTTAAAGCTGACCCAATAAATATCCTGGGAATTGCCTGGAAGAAATTGCTACCAAGCAATAAGTATGCCTATTGTTGTCACCAAGTTTTAGGGTTCTGTACCTTAAAAAGAAGTAACCCTTATAGGTTCACTCTGGTGTCTGTCTGTCCATCTGTCACAGCCAATTTGCTCCAAATCTACCGGACCGAGATAGTTGAAACTTATTACGCATACCTATGGATTTCTGTAACTCAAACACGGATGTGTAGCCTAAATAACTGAATTTTGAGTGTGGGGGCACTTTTCGGGGGCAAATCAGAAAATTTAAGTTTGGCAAACTCTACCTTGTATGGCATATCAAATAAAAGGGATTGTTATAAGGATCTCAATTATATATTTTTAATTTTTTTAAATAAAAAGTTTAAAAATTGTTTGAAAAAATTTACCTTTTTCTCGGAAACTACTGAGCCATACAACCAAATTTTGAAATAAATACAGAAAATAGTTATTTACTTATATAAAAACTTATAAGAAGTTAAGTAATATGCTACTGTGCCACCCCCCATACAAAATATTTCAAATCCGTTTATTTTTTTAACATTAATCATTGTCATTATAAAAAACTGATGTTCTTTTTTAGGGTTCAGTAGCCAAATGGCAAAAAACGTAACCCTTATGGATTCGTCATGTCTGTCTGTCTGTCTGTCTGTCTGTCCGTATGTCACAGCCACTTTTTTTCCGAAACTATAAGAACTATACTGTTGAAACTTGGTAAGTAGATGTATTTTGTGGACCGCATTAAGATTTTCACACAAAAATAGAAAAAAAACAATAAATTTTGGGGGCTCCCCATACTTAGAACTGAAACTCAAAAATTTTTTTTTCATCAAACCCATACGTGTGGGGTATCTATAGATAGGTCTTCAAAAATGATATTGAGGTTTCTAATATCATTTTCTTCTAAACTGAATAGTTTGTGCGAGAGACACTTCCAAAGTTGTAAAATGTGTGTCCCCCCCCCCGTAACTTCTAAAATAAGAGAATGATAAAACTAAAAAAAATATATGATGTACATTACCATGCAAACTTTCACCGAAAATTGGTTTGTACGATATCTAGTAAGTATTTTTTTTTAATACGTCATAAATCGTAAACCGCAATTTACCTTTCATTCAAGTTACAACGAACTACAAAAACTTTTATATTATGTTACTTGCTGCTACGGAACCCTTCATGGGCGAGTCCGACTCGCACTTGGCCGCTTTTTTTATTTGGCATTACAAATGAAGCGTGACTTTGAAAATCGTTTTGGAAATTTTGGAGAACCATAACAAAAAATGGTGAAACGTCTGTCACTTGAAATACACGGCTTCAAGGGTTATGTGCAATTTCCAATCTATGAATTTGTCGTAAAGCTCACAAATCATGACTCTGATATCTCATCTCATCTCATCTCATCTCATCTCATCTCATCTCATCTCACTATCTCACTAATTTATAATATTATAAATGCGAAAGTATGGATGTTTGTTTGTTTGTCAGTTTGTTTGTTTGTTCCGCTTTCACGCCGAAACTACTAAATGGATTTGGATGAAATTTGGTAGGTAAGCACTCGGCTAACACATAGAATACTTTTTATCCTGGAAAACTTAAGGGTTCCCGTAGGAATGCTTAAAAACCCAAAATTTCCACTTCGTTACTAGATGGCGCTATCTTAACATTTTATTTATTTCTGGTACCAATTCTGAAGTCCACGCGGACGAAGTCGCGGGCGGAAGCTAGTTTTGTATAATTTTCTGCCTCGCGGGTACCGTTTAGTCCTTGTAGTGATTGATGATACTTATTCGCATGGTTGTTCTCAACCCGCCTTGTTTGTAGAGCCAAGCCAGGTGTGGCAAGCTGGCTTTTGTCACAGTGCCTACAAATGTGTGTTGACTGAAGGGGATGGAGGAAGGGGAGGAGCGCGGGGGGAGTAGCTCCTTTGTCATCGAGCGGAGGCGCCGCACGGGGCGGCTTTTGTTATAAATTACTTTTTAATGTTCACCACAATATGTTAAATGTACAGTGAACTGTTCCGCAGCCTCCCGCGCACAGCCGCTCGCAAATTCAGTGAAAACCCCGCCAAACAAGAAGTGATAGAGTCTTATTCTGACGGGGAATGCGCAAGTCCAGTAGGAAACCGTTCAGCGCATACCGAGTATGTGGATGCAGCACCAAGTGGGACGTGTCGACTTATTACAGAATGTCTTACAATCTGACTGTCCGGTCGCTGGATAGTATTGCGTCTCCGATGTTCACAAGGATGTTACCAGCTCTGTGGAGCCCAAAAATTGAATACGGACCCACGGTGTACGGCGACGTTGCAGCGTCAGGCAGGCTAAAAACCACCACAGCTTAATCGATGAGGTTGTATCTACCAGAGTTGAAGATGGTTCCAAAGCAAGGCTGAGTCTCTGGAAGGACAGGCAATTAGGCATGGAGCCGCGCTCCTCGTTTCGACATTTGAGAGGCTTCCTCCTGGATGGGATGTGCTAGTGGCCGCAGATTGTGCCGGCTGTGTTCAGCTCTACCAAAGCTCACGGTGAAACATATCACTCGATAGTAAAGTAACTTCGTTTCTTGTATAAAATATAAAATTAAATCTTTTTTACACAACCTTTTACTTATTTTATCTTTATCATTTACTTTCATCATTATTATTTTATAATAGCAATGCGAAAGTGAGTTTGTCCTTTTTTCACGTCGCCACGGATGTTTTTGCACAGAGATAGGAAGCTGTCGGGGTGAAAAGAACAATGGCCACATTTTATCCTGTAAAATATCGAATTCCCTCGTGAATTACAGTGAAAACCCCAAAAAAGGCAATTTCACAAAACAACGCTATTTATTACTATAATATAATAAGACTTTTATGATCCGATATAAAATGATCAGCTGTTTCGGAAAGTTTGTATAAAAAGACCAAAATTGTTTTATTTTGCGATTTTAGCAATGTCGTTAAACAAAAGCGGTTCAGTGTGATCAGAAAAAGCCTCAGTTACTGGGTCCTACGCCTATTTTGTTACACCCTATATAGATGGCGAAAATTCTCCTGTGGCCTTGAATAAAAATCTCAACTTTATAAGCCCCATAACTCGAGGTCGGTCGCACGCAGTTTGTCATCGTTTTTTCATCTCGAGGTGCGTATAAACTGCGGGTGATGTTGGCATACTCGGACGTTACCGCGGCTCCGGCGAAGCGCGCGAGCGCGTCCCGACTCCCGTCCGAGCTAGATTACCTCTTTAACTCTTTAATTTTTCTAAAACTACAAACGAAATAAAGTCGCCTTTATATTAAACAGCTTGCATTTATTTTCAAATTCTTAGACAATTTATCACAACAAAATTCAAAATCATTTATTTTCTCTCTGCGGCTCTTCGTAATTGGCTGAAACTGTGTCCTGTTCCTCCTTCTTTGAACTCCCGTCCATTGAGGCAGCAACCTCCACCTCCCTTACAACTTCCTTTTGGTCACTCGATGTAGAGCTGCTCCTTGAAATTATGAATGTATTAGCCCTCAATCCTGGTTGAGTTTGTGAAAATGGAGCGAACTCCTTTTATTTAATAATTTATCGGTTATCTCTTCATAGTTATTATAGTCGTAAAATATAGTTTTATAAAATGAACGGGCTGCCCCCGTTATAAATGCAGCCAAAACTTGTTTTTTTGTTACATCACTCCAACCCTTTAGGCTTGCGAGAAATTCGTAGTTTGCAAAAAAGTTTTCCGCATCCCCCAATAAGCCGTCATATTTATTCTCGTAAAAATATTGTAATAATCCTTCCTCCATCTTCTTTTTATTTATTTATCTATCTATATATATTTACAAAACTTCACGTTTACAATTATAGTATCTTAAATAAAAATAGTGACAATATCGTCGAATACTTAGCTTTCGTTTATTGTTCCTTCGTTTTATTTTCTTCACCGTGTAGCGCCTAAATTCAGCACTATACCCGGCGCCTCCACCATGTAGGGATCGATGCAAACAATTTGATATTTTTATATATTTTATTCGATATTCACATGCACTCGGGGCGAGGTACCAACTTAAACTCTGTCAATACATTTGTTTTCTATTCTATCATTTTAAATATTCGAATCAACGTCGTATTTACTTTTTATACAAACCTATGCAGACCTAAGACCTAACTTCTAACCTATATAGTCTCTACAGTACATTAAGTACTCTTATAAACGTCATATCATTTTGCTGGAGGAAAATTCCAAATGTCATTATCATTAAAATAGTCTACAGTCTTATAGTATCCACTTGAACAAATACAGCGTTTTATATGTTTCTTAAATTTACATTCTGGTAGTTCACACACATCATTCGGAATTTTGTTATAAAAGCCTTAGTCTTAGTTATTCAGATTCAGATGTTTATTGATAACAGTTGTTACAAGTCATAGATTACAACCTATCGTTAACGTTATTTATTATTTAAAAAAAAACAATTTCATAAAGTCATTAAGTTCATAATACTGTTTTCGAGTAACCAATTCTTTAATTTATTTTTTAAACTCGCGGCGACAGGTGCGTCTCTTATCGATTTTGGCAGTCTATTGTATACAGAAGGTCCCAGCACGTAGACGGAAATTTCTGATTTCGCTAGTCTATGCGACTATTTAGATGCAGGGCAGGGACATTATTTTACACTTTATAAAATACTTCCAGGAAGATGAATCAGATGGTACCCTAACTATTATGCGCACTGCAGTCTTCTGCATCCTAAACGGTCTGTCTTTCGGCCGAGTTGGCCCATATTTTTTTTTATGGCATAGGTGGCTAACGAGCTTACAGATCAACTGATGGTAAGCGATTACCGCCGCCCATAGACACCCGCAACACCAGAGGAGTCACAAGTGCGTTGCCGGCCAATTGGTAAGCCCTGGGCATCATCATAATAGTATGTGACGATGACGAAGATGGAAGCGGGCTTACCAAGATTCCCCAACGCGATGGGGAACTGGCTATCTTATCTTCATGCCGGAACACATCAATGCTGGTAACATTGATGTTTGGTGGCAAGACTTAGATAAGATGGTGGTGGCTAGCCAGACAGGCTCAGAAAATGCCCTACCACCAACTAAACCGAATCCTACAAAGTAGGACACCGACGGGAATCGAACCCGGGACCTTCTGATGTGAAGCGAGCGGACTAGCCACTAGGCTACGGAGGCGATAGATATTTCTGCGCCATAGACTTAAAATGAGTGAACAGTTGCAAAATATCAATTTTTAACAAGGTCAGTACTTGTTGTAGACGCTAGACGCCCTAATGCGTAACAAGCCTGCCCTAGTCTATTACAAAGTCCATCTATGTAAGTGTCTCGTTTTAGTTGTAATCCCAAGTAACCGAGTCGAGTTGACTTGTTGCAAGACTGTGTTTTTTGCGCAAACTGTTATCGTAGGTGATGTTTTGTATTCGGTCCAGTGTTTCGCGGAGTGACGAGTGGAGCTGGGGCGATGCGGAGCAGGCGGGGGGGGGGGAGGGGGGGAGGATAGAGGTATCGGTAACAGATCACTACTATCAGTAGACACGTCTCTGTGATCTCGCCCTCATTGACAGATTGACAGCTCTAATAAACTTGAGGCGGCGCGGCGGAGACGGGAGATGGTATAGGTGATGACTTATTAAATTAGTTATTATCATTATGGAATAGGACGAACGCGAAAACATATACATTATGATAGATCTCTTGATATAATGGTAGAATATGGTGATGGTACAGGGATGCGTGATAATTTGAAATACTTCTCTTAATTGACCCGATATTTCTAAAACGTAGGAGCGAGTAAAATAATTCAGTTGCGTTGCATGCAATGCGTTCAGAAAGCGGCAGGAAGTGCACTATGTATGTACATATCGCAATAGTACAGTCATCTATACTTTTAAATAAAATCGAAGACTATTTGTAAGTTCATTAAAAAAGCATTCTGGTATGGTTTAAAAAGCAACAAATAAAAATTAATTCAGAATCAGAATGAGCTACAAGAAATGCTGAATCAAATCAATTATTATAAAATAATAATTGTATGAAAAGTCCCAATTTCTTTGCGATTTCAGCAACTTTGGAGAAGAAAGGTCAGTTTCATGAATGGAATTACAAATTAAAAGACTTTCAGGTACCAGTGTATATTACGGCAACTTAATCACTTGCAACTGTCCTAATATAATGAAAACAAGTAGCATTAAATATTTAGGTATTATTATTGATACAACCCTGTCCTTTCTACTAATTTCTACATTAGTTAATAGAGTGCGTAAAATAATATTTGTCTTCAAAAAACTGCGCTACATCGCCGATCCAAAACTTATTAGACTATGACCTTGTGTGAATCTATAATCAATCACCTACTGTATCACTACCTGGGGAGGGGCGCCGAAAACCTTAATGCTCACCCTCGAGCAAGCGCAAAGAGTCATCCTAAAAGTGTCCACTTTCCGCCCATTCCTATTTCCTACAAGCTTACTCTATGACTCCTGCAAAGTGTGACTGTTCGGCAGCTGTTTATAATGAACGCAGTACTAAAACAACACAAAGCACTAACATTATTAATAGTAAGAGGCGAAAAGACATAGTTTTCCCTACTCTTGCAACCTTAACATCAACATGCTTTTACAAATAGATTTTTTGCATTTCTTGCACCTTTTCTATACAACAGAATTAATAAAACAAGAATTATATATGACCGTAACTTGTATAACTGTAAAACTATTGTGAAGATGTTTTCACAAAGCTTGAGCTATGAAGATACTGAAAATATGCTGCTGGTAATTAAATAAATTATTTATTTTTGGTTTAGAAACGTGATATTATAAACTGTTCACTAATAATAAGTATATTTATAATTTATTATGATATTTTTAGTCCATAAGAAACTATGTCTGCACCTTTTGCCTGAAGCACAGGTTTATCCTAGTTCAGGCACATACTACCTTTTGTAGTTTTAAATCTCTAGTAATTTATTTTTAATTTGTACACTTTTTATTCAATAAACATTATTATTTTGAAACTTCAATTTAGGCTACTCTGAGCACTTCGCTCTAGGCGAAGTGGCAGGAGCTACTCCAGCAGAAACACAGTCAGCTGGAGGTCAGTGCGACGAGGAGAGAAAGCATTATTAATATTATTATTATTGGGTTGTAAAAAATTCTTGCGACAATAAGTCAGGTTTTAACACAAGTTACTTTATTTCAAAATAACTATAATATATTACTAGCTTCCGCCCGCGACTTCGTCTGCGTAGAATTGGGTTTAGATAGAAAAAAAGTTAAGGCAGCGCCATCTAGTGGCAAAGTAAAAATTTCAGTTTTTAGCCATTCCTCCGGGAATGCTCGAGTTTTCCGGGATAAAAAGTATCCTATGTGTTAGCCGAGTGCTTCATCTGTCCACCTACCTTTCATTCAAATCCATTCAGTATTTTCGGCGTGACAGTGGTACAAACATGATAAAGTAAATATTTCACTCTTTAGCCATTCCTCACCTTCAAGTTTTCCGGGATAAAAAGTATCCTATGTGTTAACCGAGTGCTTTATCTATCTACCTACCATATTTCATCCCAATCCGTTCAGTAGTTTAAGCGTGAAAGCGGAACAAACAAACAAACAAACATCCATACTTTCACATTTATAATATTAGTGAGATGAGATGTAATCGCCATTCATATCTACAGGGTGTTAAAAAAAGTGCGTTTGAAATTTTAAGGGGTTACTCAGAATCAAGTATAGAATCCAGGAAAAATATAGAAAAAATTCGCTCTTCAATTTTTTTTGCAGTTTTTCATACAAATTCTCGATTCACTATTTAGATTTAGTATGAGAATCTGAAAAAAATAATTGAAGAGCGGATTTTTTCAATATTTTTCCTGGGTTCTGTACTTGATTCTGAGTAACCCCTTAAAATTTCAAACTCACTTTTTTTAACACCCTGTATAACTTGTGCCCAACGATCGGGCAAACGTTGAAAGCCCTCCAACCAAAACTTTTGTACAAAGAATACACAGGTCGAAGACAAAGTGCCGCAAGACTTTTTTACCACCCAATATAATTACGTGAGAACATTCACGTACGACGTACTTTTCGTAAAGAGCTCGGCTGTGCCCACGAACATACAATACTTTATAAGCATATAAAAAAAGATGCTCGGCCTCTTGTTACTCAGCTGCGTGACAGAAAGACAGGATTAAGTTTATCACGCTTATCTAGGCAGGTATGTACTATGTGGGTTTCTTCCTCACCTCCAAGCACTGTAACGGCGAGATGGATTTAAAAGATTGAGGTGTTTATCGAATGGTGCGACGATTTGTTTACATAGAACCAAAATAAGTACATTAAAATATAAAAATAACAAAATGGCAGTTGATAGGGAAAATAAATTACGTACCATACTGAGTGGCATTTCATTGAATATCTTTCAAAATCAAGTGACGTTTTCCAGTCAGCTTTACAGACATCGGCTCCGTTTAAAAATTACACAGCCAGATAGTAAATGTTCCCATAAACAAATTGGTCACATTGGTTGTTTGGCATTTTGTACGGAGACTCCAACAAAATTCTAGTAATTTGAGCGAAGTCGTATAACAAAATTGATTCAAAACGATGAGTGGAATCCCCAGTGGAGTCCTACATCAATTTAGTTACCCGCTTTATACAGGCCTCATCAAATAAATGTTTATACGTACGTAAAACAAAAATAAAGACTTAAAAAACCCCGACCGCGTAAAATAGCGAACTAAAAAGATGGAAACAAAATAAAGACAATGATAAACAACTACGTTGTTATGCTGTATGTAAGATAATGATGATGATGTATGATTTTTTATGCAGCAAAGTTGCCAAAAAGCAAACTAAGAGAGAAAAAAATGCTGTACTCGTTAATACAAAATATAATATTTTAGTTGATTTGTTGTTTATTTTTTTGTTTATAGAAGTGGCCAAACTTAGTAAATGTGATTTTAATGGCAACTTAAACTTAGTAAATGTGAGTTTGGAAATTTAAAAATATTTTCAAATTTTCCAAGGCGAACACGTGTGGCGCCTGCCTGTCGCTGCCCGCGCGCCGCGCCGGTCGCAACCACCACAATACATCTCTCCATCCACAATATCACAATTACAATTATTTCCTCCTATAATTGATGAGTTCATTCTTAAACCAGGTAATTATTATTCTTGTTCACGCAGGTGAAGCTAATTTTCTTTTAAAAGCGGTCGCGTTCCTCGATCCGGCAAAATTACCTTTGTGGCCATTTGCGTCGTCGCAACGAATTGGGCACTCCATTTGTATTGTACCTATGTCCTCGACAAAACATTTTATCTTAAATGTAGATAACTTATTTGGTGTAAAAAAGTCGCAAAAATCGAGAATCGGGCTTTCGGTTTCAACATAACCACCCCACATTTATTTGAACTTTTGTGTAGATTTACGTTTAATATTTTATGAGACAACAAAAATGATACGTCAAACTTCGAGGAGTCGCAAGACACGCCGGTCACTGTAGTCATCCTTGTGACGCAGATACAGTGCTTACCAAGTCTCAATAAGCTCAAACTTAATTAATCTTTATTAAAATATGAGACAAAAGCTAGTCACTCAAAAAGTGTAAATCATGCTTCTCAAATTATTACTCATAACTAAAATGATCGTGCATCTCGTTTTAAACAAATAACAAGTCATTTGGGTTTATTAGCTGCTAGTTTCGAGCTTTATACTCGCACAATAGTCAGTCAGTCATAGTTGTCCATTAGAAGTACAAATTGCAACTGCCTAACTAACCTACTGTAATAAATAAACTATCGAATCGTACTAATGTAGTTCTCCAGAAGAAGTCTGTGATATTGGTGTCGCCCCGTGAACCGACGACATAAAAGGCGTACCTATCTGCTCAATAAACGAGGACAACAATGCTATCAATATCAAACAACAAATAAAACACATCAATGAAACAAGAAATGGTTGATTGTGTTGTTTTTTCGGCGGAGTCAGAGCAGCGGCGAGTCGTGGCAGTTAGTCACTGCGAATAGTGAAAGGTACAGGTATTCCCTAGCAAAGCGGCACTGTCATCTCCCAGTTCAGTCCAACACAAATATTTCTAAGCCGTTGGCATCATCTCACGGGGCAGCAAGTACCCAAATTATGGGTATTGTAATAATGGATGCAGCAGCCGAATAGGAGAATAAAATCCTCTTTCACTTAAAAAATGAAATTGTCACCTAGCGTTAACTCCATTTTAAGTAATTTTTAGAGTTCTGTAAATTCTAAAAGAATAATAGCATCGTCGCTCACATTGCAATCATCAATTTATGGTATTAGGGTCCTCCTCCTCCTCCTCCTTCATCCTCACGGGGAACTCTATAAGATGGTCCTGTTTGACTGTCCGTCCATTTGTCGTTCCATCCGTGTAAACAGATCTTTTGAAATTTCGAACCTAATTGCAGGAAATTTATCACGAACAGATTTTAGCTTAGTTTGAGTATAGATTGAAATAGTTAATAATAAAACAATAATATATATATTTTTTATTTTGCCACACTTTTGCTGTTTCGAAATCAAAAAATATAGCAAAATTTTTGTCGACACGATTGAATTGATTGTTTTTAACATGACAACTAATGTTGCTAATTAATAAACCGTACCAAGTTATCGGACTTACCGTGTGCGTCGAAAATTTAAGTAGCGCTACTGAACAAAACACTTTCACGCCAATCATGAAATAAATCAGATAGATACCTCTTTAAAGAAAAAAAATATTCAGCATCGAAGAAAGTGACCACCGAGCGGGTGCTCCGCCGTCCGCAGCCCGCAGCCAGCGCCGGCACGCACCGCCCGCCGGCTGCGCTTCACCGCAGCGATACTCTCACAGCACACATTCACGCAGTAATTAAAATGTTAAAAACAATTCATTTTATAGCCATTTAAACTGATGTAAACTTAATTTTCTAACGATTGTTATCACTGATTTTTAAGATAACGTTTCACTTAAACTTTATTAATGGATAGATAGGTTATAAACTCGTAACGATCGTCGAGCCCACTGTAGACGGCCGGTGAGGCGGCGTGGCAGGCGGTCAGCGCGCGGTGTCGGCGGCGCGCCCGCGGCGACTGCCGCGCCGTGACGCGCCGTGCCGCGCCATTCGTGCCGTGCCGGCCGCTTGCTGCCCTGCCACTGTCTCGTCAACAAGGCAAATGGGAAGAGAAGTTTCATTTGTCCCATTGGCCATGGTATCAGTGTTTACTGAAAAAGTGATAGCGAAGATCAAGTGTCATTTTCCTCGGTATTCGTTTTACCGGGGAAAATGGCACAGACATAGTTTAATTAATACCAGTATAAGGCGGTATTTACTTATTACAAACTATTACTATCTACTTACCGATAAAGGCACGACATACATATAAATATAAATAAATATCAATAAATCAGAATTAATGTTTAAAATTCATTTGAAAAACCGCAGCGTTGATTCGGTTAAACATTCGCTGGGTGAATTCGGTCAAACGTTTACAGGGTTAAAATTCATTTAGGGAGATTTAGGCAAGTCGTGCAAGACATCGGAGGACGCATTGATTGCAACAGTTCTGATTTTTTGGTATGTTGTTAGGGTTGATAACAGTAGTGCAAACAACGACATTCTATACATGGACTTTGCATCAGCGCGCTGTAAACGGCACAGCAGAAGTGTGCTCAAATACGATGTGCGCACACTTTTTACCTTAGTCGTGTTTTGAGTGCAAAGCAGTAAGGATGCCGAAGTTTGTCGTGAAAAAGTGTCGAAATAACACTCGAACGACCCTAAAAAAAGATGGTGTGACCTACCACCGGTAAGTTGATTTTAATTATAAAAGATAACACGCGAAAATGTGTAAAAAAAAAGTAGAAAAGCACTGAAATTTCAATAAATATCGTAAATTATTAGGGAGTATTCCTATTCTTTTCTTTCACGTGCGCCAGAAAGAGATATGCGTCAGTACGCGACAAGAACATAGTCATAAAACAAAAGAGTGGAGTTGCTTTTGTTTAAATGTTTTAAGTGTAAAAGCCATACTGCCGCAACGGAAGATAATATTTTTCGGGTGTACGTATAAATTTTATTATGTTTTTAAATAGATGCTGATTTTTATTTCAGGTCGGAGAAGAAAATGAAGATGATCATCTTATAAAGGCGCAAGTACATAACATTAGTGTGTCTCCTACAATAAAGCTAAGTGCCAAGAGCGTCAGAAAAAAGAAATGTTTTACAATATTTATGAGGAGCAGGGGGGAACGTCGCAGCCGGCCCCGGCGAGCCGCCCGCACTCGCGGTGCTTGCGGCACCGGCGACGTCACCCCGGGCCGCCGCGCCACCCGCGCTAATGGGCATTGATGGTTGACATTCCGGAGAAACAAATCGGCCACATTCACAACTATGTTTTGTTGTCAGTGACTCAAAATGTCAGTATGGGGATCGAACCGACGACTCTCGGATCAGAGGTCAGGATTGCTAACCACTTAGCCACCGAGTCAGTCAATAGGTTGTAATCATACATAATTTTACTTGTATCAGAATTGTGCAATAATACTCTTGATAATTTTGCAGCTCAAGTAATTCATATCAATACAAATAATAATAAGAGGATATATGTATGTATATTTCTTTGGCAGGTTCTGTAGCCTAAGCGGTTTGATTAATTTCAGCTTCCAATGCAGTCTTTTCAACCGACTTCAAAAAAAGGAGGAGGTTCTTAATTCGTCGGAATCTTTTTTTTTATATAGTTAGGTTATTGTTTTTTTTCAAAATCAGCCTTAACATAAATTTCTAAGGGATTACTCAGAAAGTGTAGAATAAAGAAAAAATATAAAAAAATCCGATCTACAATTAATATTTTAGTTTCTCATACAAATCCTTGAGTCTCTATTCAGCTTTTGTATAAAAAAAAGGAAAAAGAAATTTCAGATCGGATTGTTACAATATTTTTCTGTTACTTATACTTGATTCTGATTCTGAGTAACCCCTTAAAATTTCAAACGCATTTCATTAACAACCTGTAGAATCAAATGCACTTTTTTAACACTCTGTATACTTAATTCTGAGTAACACCTTAAAATTTCAATCGCACTTTATTAAGCAACCTGTATACAAGGTAATTTTAATGGCAAATTTGAAAATCACCATTGTTCGGTTCAAATGTAACAACATCTTAAACATACATGATAAATGTAAAAAATGACGCTCCATACAAATCGATCGTTGAATTGACCATTTTTTCATACCCAATGGTCGACAGAGTAAAAAACTTTTCCTTTTTTTTAAGCGGTACAACAAAAGTCGACAACTTGACATATTTATCCCGATTAATAATTTAGCCTGAAATATTCATATCCGTCATTTAAAAATCCCATTATATATATCTGGAATTCTATAAGTCAATTGTATAATATTTCAGAAAACATTACGAATGGCAGTGTTTGAAACACTACTTTAGGATGCTCAATACAAAAAAATATAATTCAAATGCTACTCCACGCTTTTTATGTTCTCAAGAGTCACGCGTTCGGCTTGCGAGATGACGTAATATGAAATAGCAAGTCACGCGCTCCATTTGTAAGAAAGAGATCGGCTGTGTTTCGTTTGTTTCTACGATGTTTACTATTAATGTATAGCTACGTATAGTGTCTTGTGCCGCGCTATGATGCCGCGTTGCTTTAGCGTGCAATATCCTTAGTAAAATATCATTGAGTGCAAAACTAATTTTTCAGCTTCGAAAGATAGTGCTAGCGTGGTGCTCCAAAAACTACGAAATTTTCGATCTTTTTTTCAGATTTTGGCTTATAACTTCAAAAAAGTGCATCTTACGGAAAAAATCATTATACACACTGATAAGAAGATAACATTTCCTATAATTTAAATGTAATTGCAGCTCTGTAAGTCTAAAAGAACCCAAGATACAGCACTTCAAACATTGACAATTTTCCCTAAAAAGTTCGAAATTGTAGTTTTGCCGCCTTCCGAGCAGAATATCGGCTATAATACTCATTCTACAAGGAAAGTTATTAGAAAGAAAGTTATAGAGCAGTTATTTAGCTTAAATTTAAGCACAAACTGAAGTTTGTAAGACCAATACTTCCCTTGTAATCTGGACAAAGCGAAAAATTAAGAAAATCTGATTTTTCAAAAAGGGAGCCTGACAAATTGCAGGACTTCTGTAAAGGATAAGAAATACATAAATCGGTGTAAAATAATTTATATTGATATTATAAAACTTAAATTATATCACTTAGTGATGGCAGGACCTCAGCTGACACCTGCGACAGAATATACATGAAACATAGAACAAAATGTCAATTAATATTTATGTACCCTCGGTGAAAAACGCTATAAGTCGATTTATATCGCTTTTTGTTTTTTTTAGATATCTATAATCACTGTAAAATTATCTATTTTTATGTCTACTCCACGTAGCTCTAACTGTTCTAGATCTGGAGATATCTTTCGTGCGCAATAATACAAGTCGACTTGTATCATACAATGGTCTTGAAAGCCTCGCGTACAATAATATAACTTGACAAACACACATTCAATTTAACATAAGTTACATAAATTGTAAGTGTAAAATAATACAAATTTAGTTGAATTATTATACCCGTAGATAATATCCCACCAAAAACAAACTGTAAAAATGGGCCAAGGTACTGGTACAGATTAGATAATAGTACTGGACTACTACGCCGCTTGAAAAAGTAGTAAGATCTGATGAGGAGCCAAGAGTAAGGGATCGTTATATTAAAGAAAGCAAACGATTTTCACTAAATAACCTGTTTTATTTTATATAATAAGTAATAATTCATATGTAGTTTACCAATTCCAAGTTGTAATTTATTCATAAATAATATCAGTCATCTATTTATTTTAAATAGTAGGCTTATCATGTACCTTGGCTGATAAACATTTTCAAAGAAATGATTGTATGTATTGTGCATATTATAGGTATATTAGCAACAATGACCAAATGTTTGCACAAGCTCATAGTTCATTATTTTTGTGTTAATGTATTCCACTTTGAGGAGACGACCCTGGCTGCAGAATCAGGTTGCCTTATAGTTTATTATTTTTGTGTCAATGAACTGTACAATACTGCCCAAACCTGGCATGTCTGCCGTAAGCCGTTGAGGAGTTTCACTTTGAGGAGACGATCCTAGCTACAGAATCATATCAGCTCATAGTTCATTATTTTTGTGTCTATATATTGTACAATCTAGCCCAAACACGGCGTGTCTTCCGTAAGCTGTTGAGGACAACCCTGGTTGTAGCATCAGATCAGCTCATGGTTCATTATTTTAGTAGCTACGTACTGTACAATCTAGTTCAAACTCGGCGTGTCTGCCGTAAGCCGTTAAGGAGTTCCACGTTGAGGAGATGACCCTGGGTGCAGCATCGGATCAACTCATCGTTAATTATTTTGTGTGTCTATGTACTGTACAATCTAGCCCAAACCCGGCATGTCTGCAGTAAGCCGTTGAGGAGTTCCACTTTGAGGAGACGACCCTGGCTGCAGCATCAGATCAGCTCACAATTCATTATTTTTGTGGATATGTACTGTACAATCAGGTACAAGCCCGGCGTGTCTGCCGTAAGCCGCTGAGGAGTTCCACTTTGAGGAGACGACCCAGGCTGCAGCATCAGATCAGCTCAGGATTTATTAGTTTTGTGGCTATATACTGTACAATCAAGTACAAGCCCGGCGTGTCTACCGTAAACCGTTGAGGAATTCCACTTTGAGGAGACGACCCTGGCTGCAGCATCAGATCAGTTCAGGGTTCATTATTTTTGTGGCTATGTACTGAACAATCTAGTCTAAAGCCGGCGTGTCTGCCCTAAGCCGATGAGGAGTTCCACTTTGAGGAAACGACCCTGGCTGCTGCATCAGGTCATTCATACAGGACAATACCACTCACGGTCATAAACCAGCCACAATATTTCGTTTCCTATTAATGGATACTCTAATTACTACCCTACTATTTAGTATTCGTTTCGTAAGCGCGTTTTAAAGTACTTGTGGTGCCATCTATTAGTACACCAATGCATAGTAAGATTATTTTCTACTATCCATCTTTGTCGAAGTTACACTTGAAAATAATGACATATTTCATATTTATTTAATATGAGGCCATGGCGTCATGGTGCAGACAATGGACGCGTAATCCAAACCGGTGCAGGTTCAAGTCGTGGTGCTCACTTTTTTTTTGGTTTTTTAGATGGTTTTTTAACACGTGTTTTTTTTAAAATTTCCTGTCTCAGCATGAAATTAATGACATATTTCACTGTACGTTAATATGAGGCCATGGCGTAATGGTGCAGACAATGGACGCGTAATTTAAACCGGTGCAGGTTCAAGTCGTGGTGCTCACGGTTTTTTTTTGTTTTTTTGATGGTTTTTTAACACACGTTTTTGTTAATTTTTCCTGTCTCAGTAGGTGAAATAATGGCAAATTTGAAAATCACCATTGTTCGGTTCAAATGTAACAACATCTTAAACATACATGGTAAATGTAAAAAATTACGCTCCATACAAATCGATCGTTGAATTGACCATTTTTTCATACCCAATGGTCGACAGAGTAAAAAACTTTTCCTTTTTTTTAAGCGGTACAACAAAAGTCGACAACTTGACATATTTATCCCGATTAATAATTTAGCCTGAAATATTCATATCCTTCATTTAAAAATCCCATTATTTATATCTGGAATTCTAATTAAGTCAATTGTATAATATTTCAGAAAATATTACGAATACTAGTATTTGAAATATTACTTTAGGATGCCCAATACAATACTCTATTTACTACTTTACTACCCTACTATTTAGTATTCGTTTCGTGAGCGCGTTTAAAATTAATTGCGGTGCCATCTATTAGTACACTAATGCATAGTGAGATTATTTTCTACTATCCATCTTTGTCGAAGTTACACTTGAAAATAATGACATATTTCACAGTACGTTAATATGAGGCCATGGCGTAATGGTGCACACAATGGACGCGTAATCCAAACCGGTGCAGGTTCAAGTCGTGGTGCTCACGGGTTTTTTTGATGTTTTTTTAACACATGTTTTTTTTTTAATTTTTCCTGTCTCAGTAGGTGAAATACTACCCCCATACCAAATTTCAAGCTCGTAGCTTTGCTAGAAGTGGCATAACTTTTTGATGACCGGTGAGTGAGTCAGTGACATAATGGAGGAACTTTGCCTGTAATTATTTCTTAAACTACAACAGGTAGAAACTTGCAATTTATATTTCTAGCTTAGTTCATTGAGAACTCTATATGACAGAAATTTTCAATCACAATCTCTGTTTCTAAGATACAGGGGGGTTGAAAGTGCCCTGAGTTGCTTCGAGAAAAGGATGTTGCGTCGCGCTACCTTGGCCCGGGATATTGATAAAAGATTGTGCGCGATGATACAACTACAAATGTATCAAATATAGTTTTTTTCCACTCATTCAGTTTCCCATTCGTTGCCGTCGATCTTAAACGCAATCATGTCCCACTTAAAACTGTATTTAAACCGTAACAAAGGACATCCTACCTTTCGTTCAGCGAATGCTACTTGGCTCAACAAGACCCTTAAGCAATCGAGAAGGGTCCATTCGATGCACATGCCCTAGCCACCGCAGACGTCGCTATTTTAGCATAGCGGTGATGCTAGGCAGCTGCGCAATCTCCAGCATCCTCTAGTTTGTTACCCTGTCCTTTCACGTTATGCCTAGGATGCTTCGATGACATCGCAGATGGAAGGTTTCAGTCACCGCTCCTGCTTGGCATATGATGTCCACTTTTCAGCTCCATACAAGAGTATACTCAAGACGTAAGTTTGAAAAACGATCATCTTTATTTTTACTGTAAGATGTTTATTATTCCATACTCTTATACGAAGCCCACCGAACTTCGTAGCCACCTTCCCGAAGTGAGTGTTGATCTCTCCATTAATAGAGAGATTTCTCTACACAGATGACCCCAAGTAACAATTGTCAATAATTATAGGCCTATATCTATACTATACTCCCCACGTTATCTAAGTTACTAGAAAGACTTATGAATAACAGACTTGTAAATTTTCTGGAAGATAACAAAATTCTTTCCCCATCTCAGTACGGTTTCCGTTTAGGTAAGTCCACCGATGATGCCGTTCATGAGGTAACGAATTATATTATAACTAACCTAGACAAAAGACGCAAAACAATTGCAATATTTCTTGATTTAGCTAAAGCTTTTGACACAGTCTCTATTCCCCAACTTGTACAAAAACTTGAAGCCATAGGCATA
Organism: Coleophora deauratella; assembly: GCA_958295455.1. Lineage (NCBI taxonomy): Eukaryota > Metazoa > Arthropoda > Insecta > Lepidoptera > Coleophoridae > Coleophora > Coleophora deauratella. The sequence goes on along the minus strand of OY282409.1, from coordinate 41,865 downwards.
AGGGGAGTTCAACTTTATTTGTTTACAGATTATCTATCGAATCGCTTACAGAGGGTAAAGATAGATGACTGGACGAGTGACTATCTGCCGATCTCCTTTGGTGTGCCTCAAGGAAGCATCCTTGGCCCTACTCTATTTTTAATTTACATTAATAATTTGTGTAATCTCCGGCTTCATTATGGCAAAATCATAACTTTTGCAGACGATACTGCACTTCTATTTAGCGGGAACTCTTGGGATGAAGTATATAGTCATGCTCAATCTGGTTTTAACCATGTGTCCAAATGGCTCTATAGTAATTTTTTGACATTAAACGTGGACAAAACAAAATACATCGCCTTCTCCCTTAAAAATTTTAACAACCCTCCTTACCAGAACTTATCAATACTTTCCCATACTGTCACATGTTCCTTTCAAACTTCACAGGACTGCTCTTGTCCCAAACTTGTACGAACAGATAATATTAAATATTTGGGAATTGTCATAGATAACACTCTTAGTTTCAAACTTCATAAACTGTTCGTAAACTGATCTTCATCTTCAAAACCCATGTCGCATGTCGCTGATACCAAAATCATCAAATCTGTCTACTTCTCGCTTTGCCAATCAATACTTAGTGATTGCATAACATCATGGGGAGGTGCCCCAAAAACATCACTAATTAAATTAGAGCGCACCCAAAGGGCTGTCCTAAAGGTAGGCTGGTTTTTGCCATTTTCTTTCCAACTGTGGACCTGTATAATATATGCGACGTACTCACTGTACGCCAAATTTTTGTTTTATGCACAATTGTCAGGAAACACTCAAATATTTTATATGACCCTAGCAAGTTTCTCGAGCGAAGACGGAAACACACTGTCTGTTCCATTAATACTTTTAATACAACCTCCTCCCATAAATTCTACTGTTTTCTAGGAGAATTTCTTTACAATAAAATAAATTCCATTATATCCATTTATTCACTTCCAAGGTATAAATGTAAACAAAAAGTAACACACTGGATGAAAACACTTAGCTACGACGATACTGAAAAACTAATAGCAGTAACTGAATAATATCTGTATTTAATTTAAATTATCGACTATTAAGTCACTATCCCACTATCTAATCTTATCTAGCGGTTATAAAAACACCGATCCCAAGACCTTGTATTATGTCGAAGGGCTAGGTGAGATTAGGTATCACAACACAAACTCTCACACACACACACGCGCACGCACACACACGCGCACACACACACACACACACACACACACACACACACACAAACACACACACACACACAAACACAAACACATATACTCCTACACACACACACACACACAGCGTGAATGTACAGATCTCACTCTCAAATCTACTTATATTCTTAATTATATTAATCTTAATCTTAATCAGATTATGTATTCACTGCTTTATTTGTTAAGTAACAGTCTGTATTTATTATAATATTATATAAACCTATTAGCTCTGGCTTATAAATGAGCACCATTATGGGGGTGCTGGTGCCTATAGCACAGGCCTCGAGCCTATTTTAGGTATCAGCCGTCACCAGATTGTACTCGGCCATCAACAATAATTTTCATTTTTGCTTGATTGTAATAGCTGAAATATGTGTGTACCAAATAAATAAATATTATTATTAACAAAAGTGACTTCTTCAAAAGTCGCTCCATCAAGCAAGATGCTAAGATGGTAGGAGTAGCCCTGTGCAAGAATTACGGTGTTCTTTGCATTAACTGACATAGAGAACTGGTATCATGCGTGGGCAAAGTGGTTCAGTAGAACTTGGAGCTCTTGGGTAGTTTTCGCCACAAAGGCTGCGTCGTCGGCAAAGAGCAAGGTGTTAACAAGTAAGTCATCATGATTACAACGAGACCTTAAATGGGTGTGGTTGAAAATTTGCCATCTGCTTTCAACGTGTATAAGAGAATTCCTTGCTGCGAATCGCCGAAAGCGGCTTTAAGAAGCAGGGAGAAAAATATACTGAATAGTTGTTGGTGCTAAAATGCTCCAACGCTGACGAACTCCTCTGCGCATGTTGAAAGAATTAGACGTTTGACCATCAAAGAATATGGTACCTTTCTGTCTACGCTTCAGCTACGACTGTGCCTGCCTCTTTTAACACAGCAATTTTACTACGGAATACGTCTACCTATGTACTGTCAGGCACATATGTTAAAATGAGTGTTGGTACTTCTAGTGCACTTACTTGCATTCTAACCATTGATCTGATTGCATACATTTTGTAACTTGTCCAGAATTAAATATTTAAATTCGTAATTTTGTGTTTAATTAAAGCTCCAGTATGTCAACCTAAGACATATTTTGGTGGCCCATGAGGGGAACAACAAAATTTTCGTGAAAATTCAAGAAAAATGAAGATTTTTTGATTGGCGGCAAGCGTTGGCACGTGGCATCAACGGGACATTTCCAAAAAAAAGGGGACCTTGGAGAAGATTCCATCTAAAGGATCTGGATTAGAGCGTCAAGCCTGAGGCGATCAGTGGGACATCCAAAGTTTCACATCGTGCAGCAGTGCAGTTTTGATCAGATAAGTGTCCTTCCTTTGTCCTTCACGTACCACCTACCTACTTGCCCTAATTATTTCTTTTCCATAGCCTATACCACAAGTGAGCATTAGTGAAAGCTCTATTTTGGGATTTTACGTAAGTGAAAGTTTAGAAATTGCCAAATTTACATATAAGTATACCAAAATTTTCCTAATTTTCCCAAATATAAATTAAAAAAAAAATACATAGTTCTAAATACACAATTAAATTAAATTAAATACTTTATTTTCTTAGTTGATCAAGTGAATTTGCCCTAAATATTTTAAATTCTGTAAAATTAAATTAGACTTACTTAGGTTATTTTCTTCATGTACAAAATAGCGTCGATACAGATACATAAGTTTAATATTGTGCTAAAAAATTTTTAACAGAGAGTACAAAACTAATAAAATTCATTTCAACTACATAGTTAAATCATTTGCTAATTTTTTATGCATATCGCATTCCAGTGCACTCGCCGATCATCGCTGGTGTTACGTAACGCTACCGACAACGTGTCAACAATCTGCCGCGTTTGTGCCGGGTCCCGATCGGCAAGTACCACCGAAATAAGGAGCGTGAGCATAAATTCATTTAAATTCACTTTTAGATTTTTGATAAATTAATTTTTTCTTGGTTAGGAAGTGCCTCATACCTAACAATGACTGAAACTTACGAAACTGCAAAACAAACGTCGCGTTTAAAGGAGTTAACTGTACGACGAAGTTCAATTAAGGGTCAAATCACTAAATTTAAAAATTATTTGACCTCTCTCGAAAGCAAATCAGAGCTAACAAGCATTGAGCTGGCTGAATTAATACTTAAAATTGCTAAGTATGAGGCCTTATCAGTTTCCTTCGATGGTTTGCAAAATGATATTGAAATTTTGAATTCAGATAGTTTGTCAGTCGAACTTGAAGAGCGAGACAGAATTGAGGCTGATATAATAAAAAGCATCGCCTCTGCTAAAACTTTACTAAAAAGGTATTCGAATAAATTTGATTGTGGACCGAGTCAAAGTTCCGCCCAAAGTCAATGTAATCATCATGAATCACAAGATTTAGGTATAAAATTGCCCCAAATACAAATCGCCAAATTTGATGGCGCCTACTTTCGCTGGCTTGAGTTCCGCGATACGTTTGAGAATTTAGTCCATAACAACGCTCGTATAACAAATATTCACAAATTCCACTATCTCATATCTTATTTAGAGGGAGATGCAGCCAGAGTTATCTCCAACCTCGAGGTATCTACATCCAATTATGAAAAGGCTTGGACTTTGCTCTGCGAGCGTTATAATAATAAAAGGTTGTTAATTAATCACCACCTCAACTCTTTATTTAACATAAAGCCTAACACGCGCGAGACCGAACGCTCACTTCGTTTCCTTGTTGACCACGTGACAAAGAATTTGCGTGCGTTAAATTCGCTAGGGCAACCGACTGAGAGTTGGGATGTACTGATTATATTTATGTTGTCGTCTAAATTAGATAGCACCACGTTAATGAAATGGGAAGAGTATCGTAATACGTTAGCGGGAGACGTCCCTACTTTCGAAGAATTCAAAAAATTCTTAACTGACCGCGCGGATGTGTTAGAGGCCTTAAGCCGTAATAACAAAAATGATGTATCCACTAACCCCGTGAAAAAATACGATAATAATCCAATTCAAAAAAATATTTCGCCGCGGAACTCGTCAGGGCTGACAAACAATTATAAACATAACAATAATAATTATAAACAACAACAATAACCATTTTTACACACTAAGTCGTTTGCAAGTACTACTCAAAATAAATCTACATCTTATATATGTATAATATGTAACGAAAACCATAAAATTTATGACTGTCCGATGTTCAAATCAAAAGGCATCGACGACAGGCTAGCTGACGTATCTAAATACAGATTATGCATTAATTGCTTAAGGCAGGGTCATCCCGTAAGCGAGTGTCGCATGGGCCTTTGCCGCGATTGTAAACAAAAACATAATAGTTTACTTCATTCACCGAAAACAATCAACTGTCATACAGGTCTAGATGATGATGAAACGGAGTACGTCGTCAACTTTTCTAGTCACTCTAAAGGGCTATGTCAAGTACTTTTATCGACAGCATTGATTGAGGTGTACAACCCTACCACTAAACAAAAGGAACAGGTTCGCGCGCTCCTAGACTGCGGCAGCCAGTCCTCTTTTATTAGCAAATCGTTAAAAGATAAGCTATGTCTAAATTCACAATCCATCAACACACTAAAGGTTGTTGGAATTGGAAATAATTGTACTAATGATGTAGTCGAAAGTTGCAATATACAAATAAAGTCATTAAATAATGAATATCAAGTCATTTTATCATGCTTTGTACTAAATCAGTTAACCAGCGAGTTGCCTAAAGCTCCAGTTAACATACAAAATTTACGATTGCCAAAAGATATAAAGTTAGCAGACCCAAAGTTTCACCAACCGGCTTCTATCGATGTGTTGATTGGGGCTGACATTTTTTGGGACATTTTGGGTAGTGAACAAAGGTCACTAGGGTCAGATAACCCCAAATTGAGAAATTCAAAATTAGGCTGGATAGTTTCTGGGCCTATTCATTCAATATCTAAAATATCAACAAAAGACATTCAATGTAATCATGCTATACTAACGGAGTCCTCTAAAGATAACGTAGATAGCTTGTTACCCAAATTCTGGGAACTAGAAGACGTTCCAAATAAACAAAAGTTTACCGAAAAAGATAATATTTGCGAAAAACATTTTTTGGCTAATACCACAAGATTGGAAGATGGTAGATTTTGTGTGAAATTGCCGTTAATTGATTCTCCTGACTGTTTGGGTGATACCTACTGGTTAGCCAAAAAACGTTTACTAAATTTAGAAAAAAGGTTTAAAAGGAATTCATTATTAAAAACAGAATACACTAAATTCATTGATGAGTATGAATCTCTAAATCACCTTTCACAATCAGACGAAAAAATACCTAAAGGTTCTTATTTTTTATGCCATCATGCCGTAATCAAAAATGAGAGTGAGTCGACAAAAACCAGGGTCGTCTTCGATGCGTCTGCTCCTTCTTCCTCTGGCTACTCGCTTAATGACATTCTAATGGTGGGCCCTAATGTCCAAGACTCTCTGTTCTCCATATTAATCAGGGCACGACAATACAAATACATTTTGACCGGTGACATTGAAAAAATGTACCGTCAAGTTCAAGTTAGTCCCGAAGATCGTAACCTGCAACTCATATTATGGAGAGAGGATGAGTCCCAGCCCATCAGAACGCTAAAGTTAAACACTCTCACTTACGGAACCGCAAGTGCGAGTTATTTAAGTACGCGCTGTTTATGGCAGCTAGGAGAGGAGCAAGAAGATGAAATGATAAAAAATATCATTCAAAAAGATTTCCTGGTCGATGACCTCATTACCGGCGCTGATGATGAAAATCAATTATGCTATATACAAAAATCAGTTTCACATGCATTACGTACAGGTTGCTTCAATTTAAGAAAATACAAAAGTAACTTACCTCATATTTTTGAAAAGTCCGAAATAAACACTAGCGAAAATTTGGCTATAAGTGAGTCATCTATGACACTGGGATTAGGATGGAATCCGAGAAATGATTGTTTCCATTTTCCAACAAAAGAATTTTCCGAGCAAAATAATGTCACTAAAAGATCTATTATGTCAAATACTTTCAAAATTTTTGACCCCCTTGGATTACTTAGCCCCTGTGTCATTCAACCAAAAATGATTTTGCAAAAACTTTGGCGCCAAAATCTCGATTGGGATGAACCAGTCCCACGTGATATTCACGAATTTTGGTACAAGTTTTCTTCAAAAACTCAGGCCATTGCTAAATTAGAAATACCTAGGTTGGTCTTATGTGATAAGCCTAATCAAATCGAGCTGCATTCATTCAGTGACGCATCCCAGCATGCCTACGGAGCGTGCATATACATGAGGTCAATAAACTCTAATGATGACGTCACAGTCAGGTTGTTATGCGCTAAATCTAAAGTAGCCCCGGTTAAGCCTACTACTATGCCGCGCCTCGAGTTGTGCGCTGCTTTGCTCGCTTCAAAACTATGTAAGGCAGTACTCGATTCAATTAGGTATAAACCCCAAAAATTGGTTCACTGGTGTGACTCAAGCATTGTGTTAAGCTGGTTAAACTGCGATATCACAAAATTGAAAGCTTTTGTGGCTAACCGTATCAATGAAATAATCGAATTAACGGATAAAACATCTTGGCGTTATGTACCTACCGCATCCAACCCAGCTGATCTGATATCGCGCGGAATGGACGCCGACAAGCTTGTTACGTCATACCTGTGTTGGTCGGGTCCAGATTTTTTATTTCAGCAAGAAAATGAATGGCCAGTTTTAAATAATAATAATAATAACGCAATAAAAAATTTACCTGAAATAAAATCAAATGCGGCTATGGTATCCGAACCGATAATTAATTTTGAGAATTATTCTACACTAAATAAACTACAAAGGTCTTTTGCCTACGTAAAGAGATTTATATATAATATGAAAAATCCAAAAAATAAGCGTCTTGGCAGTTTATCTACGGATGAGTTGAATGAGTCATTCTATTCGTTATGTGCAATGGCACAAAGCCAGTCATTTCCGGTCGAGTATGAAATGCTATTAAAAAATAAGCAGCTCAATAACAAATCTAAGATATTGTCCTTATCACCGTTTATGGATAAATATAATTTAATTCGCGTTGGTGGACGCATTGATGCGTCAAAATATTCTTTTGATAAGAAACACCCAATCTTGCTTCACTCGGCAAACTATTTGACTAAACTATTCTTTGAACGAGAACATATAATAAATATGCATGCCGGCCCGCAATTATTATTAGCAGCGGTAAGGGAGACGGTATGGCCTGTGAATGGCAGGCACCTCGGTCGGCGGACGGCTAGCAAATGCGTCACCTGTAGGCGTTTTCGAGGGCGCACGTTGTCGCCAAAAATGGGTGATCGATCTTCCATCCCAAAGGATAACTCCAGATTATCCATTTATTTCTGTGGGGCTAGACTTTGCCGGCCCGTTTCACATATTGAACCGCAAAGGGCGCGGAAGCAAGTTAATTAAGTGCTACATGTGTTTATTTGTTTGTTTACGCTATAAATGTATACATTTAGAAGCGGTTAGCGATCTGTCGAAGGATGCTTTTATTATGACGCTTCGTCGTTTCGTTGCGCGGAGGGGAAAGCCAGCGGAAGTGTTTTGTGACAATGGACGCAACTTTGTAGCAGCCGCGAAAGAAGTAGGTATTTTCTTAGATATGAATAAAGATAATTTAAGTGATTTTGCAAGCCAACAAGGAATAAAGTTTGTCTTCATACCTACTTATGCTCCTCACTTCGGTGGTATTTGGGAGGCCGGCGTAAAATCCGCAAAATATCACTTACGTCGCGTTATCGGGAACAGTCACTTAACTTTTGAAGAGATAACTACCTTATTTGCTCAAGTGGAGGCTATATTAAACAGCCGTCCCTTATATCCCTTATCCTCCTCTCCTAACGATTACCTCTCCCTCTCTCCAGGTCACTTTCTGATCGGAAGGCCACTGACTGCACTACCATCGCCGAATCTGGAGAACTGCAATGAAAACCGACTGCAACGCTACGCTCGTGTGGAAAAACTCCGCCAGCATTTTTGGCAAAGATGGCAGAAGGAGTATATTGCTGAGTTGCAGCAGAGAACCAAATGGCGTACCAACACAGCCAAACTGAGTGTGGGTGACCTAGTGCTGCTTCAAGAAGACGACGTGCCGCCATTGTGCTGGCGCCTTGGAAGAGTGGTGCGCTTGTTTCCCGGTCCTGATGGGGTATCCAGAGTGGCTGACATAAACACCCTCAGAGGCTGCGTGCGAAGACCACTTGTTCGTCTGTGCCCTCTTTTGACGTCGGATGATTGTCAGGGTTGAAAGATGCCTTTCAACGGGGGGGAAGATGTCTACGCTTCAGCTACGACTGTGCCTGCCTCTTTTAACACAGCAATTTTACTACGGAATACGTCTACCTATGTACTGTCAGGCACATATGTTAAAATGAGTGTTGGTACTTCTAGTGCACTTACTTGCATTCTAACCATTGATCTGATTGCATACATTTTGTAACTTGTCCAGAATTAAATATTTAAATTCGTAATTTTGAGTTTAATTAAAGCTCCAGTATGTCAACCTAAGACACTTTCATATCATCATGAAAGGATTGAACCAGTTTCAACTTTGGGGCACATCCTGTTTACTCGAGTGCACAATAAAAATTCTCCATGCTAACCGTATCAAAGGCTTTTTTCAAGTCAATAAATTCCATTATGCGTTGCATTTTGTAATTTATTCTACACGACATATTCCTGGAGTTGGTGGATTATATCCGTAGTAGATTTTTGAGAACGGAACCGCATTGGGCCTCAGGGATGGATGCTAAGCATACCACAACAGTCATGACAGGCAGCGTAGGAATTGAATCCAGGACTATAGGACTGATCTCAGCTGTTCAAATATAAAGCTCGGTATAGTGTTCGACCCACCGTTTGAGTTAATGTTTACAGTTATTGATGACTGAGACGTTTTTTTTTTTTTTTTTTTTTTTTTTTTTTTTTTATAACATCCTCTGACAATTCTTTTTCAGAGACTTTTAATATCTTTTTTTTTTAGAATCAGAATCAGAATCAGAATAATTTTTATTGTCGCTATCAGTAGGCAGTACAGGTGGTATTATACTAATTACATTGTAGTTCATTAATAGCTTTACCAATTTCTGGCATACAATAAATAATAGTGCGTTAATTTTACACAGAATATAAATCAACATATAAATAATCAACAAAATTACCTAAATCGTTTCATCATAATATCATTGAATTAAATTATTTCAAAGTATAAGAATTACAATAAATTAGTTTTGTCAGTAAAAGTATAAATTAATTAATTATATTTTACATTAATAATATTTTTGGTCATTTTACATTTTACATAATATTCATTTAAATCATAAAATACATTCGAGATCAACCATTTTTTTAAAGTAGTCTTAAATTGTTTGTTATGTAGTGATTTTACGTCTGTCGGTAAGGCATTGTATACTTTAATGGCATTAATCTGTGTGCTTCTGTAGAATATGTCAGAATGTATCTGAGGCATTCTTAAATTATTTCTGTGTCTTGTTGTTCTTGAGTGTGTATCAGAGATCTTTTTAAAAAAGTTGGTTTGGTTTCTTACAAAAATACATAGCTCTAATATATATATTCCGGTGACAGTAAGAAAACCCCTCTCTTTAAATACACTTCGTAATGTTTCCTCACGAGGTATTCTATAGATGGTTCTTAGACATCGTTTTTGCAATCTAAATGTACTTAAAACATTTACAGAATTGCCCCAGAAGATAATACCATACATCAATAGCGGAAACACATTTCCATAGTATGACTGAACAGCCACTTCTATTGATGATACTTCGATTAGTATTGACAATGCATAGCAGTAGCTTGATATTTTATTATTCAATTTTTCAATATGGGATTTCCAATTTAAATTTATATCTAAATTTACACCTAAGAATGTCATACTATTTACTTGAGTAATTGTTGTCTCTTTAAGTTTAATGTCCAAATCTATAACCTGCTTTTTGTAGTTCCTAAATTGCATTAGTGTTGTTTTACTTAAGTTAACATTTAAATTCAAAGCCTTCAACCATGAGCTTAGGATGCCCAGAGTGTGTACTATTTCTAATTCATATATTTCCTTATTGGTTTTTTCATTTATGAAAAGAACTGTTGCATCATCTGCGAACATCACTAGAGAGTGTTTAGTAACATTTGGAAGCTCATTTATGTACACTAAGAAGAGTAAAGGACCTAATATGCTCCCCTGGGGAACACCAACTTTGGTGAATTTATGAGATGAAGTCACTTCTTTTACTGTTTTTGTACCTTTATCGAATGCCGTTAACCTTACAGCTTGGGACCTGTCTTTAAGATAAGATTTAATTAAATCTAAAGCTATGCCACGTATACCAAAACTGTCAAGTTGTTTGCATAGAATGGAATGTATGACGCAGTCAAAAGCTCTGGACATATCAATGAAAAGCGCCGAGGCGTCCTTTTTTTTGTCTATGGCGTCCCAAAGTTTTTCCAGAAAAGTGTAAATAGCTAGGCTTGTGGATTTGCCTTTACGAAATCCGAATTGATTACTGTGTAATAGTTTATGTTTTTCCATAAAATCCACCAAACGCGCATAAATGACTTTTTCGAAAATTTTAGAGAAACTTGTGAGAAGAGCAATCGGCCTGTAGTTATTTGTATCGTGTTTGGGCCCCTTTTTGTGTAACGGCTTAATTAGTGCTAGCTTTAAATTCTCCGGAAAGCAGCCAGTTTCTAACATACAATTTATTATATGTACCAATGGTTTTACAATATACGGCGATGTAGATTTAACAACTTGCACTGGTATACCATCTATTCCACAACTCTTTTTGTTCTTAAGCCTCTTAATTATATTTAATATTTCAATTTCCGAAGCTGGTTTTAAGTATATACTATGCGCTACTATACTAGATCTTGGCTTATATGTGTCTTGGTAATCTTTAGGTATGTTTTGATTTATGTAGAATTCATTAAATATTTCACTTATTTCTGCAGGGCTTGATATATTGCCACCAGCATGCTGTATATTTGTTACAGTTGTACGGATTTCATTGGTTTCGGTAGTGTGTTGTTTAATTAGACCCCAGGTTGCTCTAATTTTATTTGTACTTCTTTTTATGTAGTTTATATTTGTATTCCTTTTTGAATATCTAATAGCGTATTTTAATACATTCTTATATCTTGTGTAATTATTTTTACTATTTTCAGTCCCATATTTAAGCAGTTGTAGATACAAGTATCTTTTTGTTTTACTTGATTTAATAAGACCCTTTGTTTTCCAATTAGGTTTCTTTCTGTAGGAGACTTTTACTTTTTCTATAGGAAAACATAATTGAAATAAAGTTTTATATATATCTAGGAAAGTATTATAAGCGTCATTTGTGTTTTTCTTTTCAAAAACGTCAGAAAATGAAAGTTGTGCTACATATTTAATGAAAATATCTAAATTTTGATCAATTTTTCGTCTCTTTATATACCAATGTTTTTCTGCATAGGATGATGTACAGGGAAGTTTTATTAATTGTCCAGTATGATCAGAAAGATCTAAATGTAGCACTTCGGATTCGCACTTCCGAACGTTTGTAAATATATTATCAATACATGTTTCTGTGTTAGGAGTAATTCGAGTTGCTTCCGTAATAGTATTATAGATATTATAGGTTTTTAGAAGAGCTAGAAAATCAGTAACTTTTCGATTCTTTTCAAAAATATTTATGTTGAAATCTCCAGCCAAAATAATTCTCCTTTTGAGGTGTCGGAATTTTCGTGTCAATTTAAATAGAAGTGTATCCAGTTTTTCTAAATACAGTTTCATATTATTACCACATCTATATAGACAGATAATAACGCAGTTCTGTTCCGGGATAGTTATACCACAACATTCGAAGTCGTAATCTACTGACAGCTCTTGTACCCAATCTAGTTTGATATAATCTAGTGACTTTTTTACAAATATACTCACTCCTCCTCTTCGTCTTTTTTTTCGACAATAGTGTGACGCTAGTTCATATCCATCAATCTGAATATTTTTGACGTCGGATAGTTTCAAAAATGTCTCGCTAAAACATAATATTTCGTAATTGTTTTTTTGTTCGGTAGTAAAAAGCAATTCGATTTCATTTATTTTTGGTCGAATGCTTTGTATATTTTGGTGAAAAATGCGGAAGTTATCTTGTTGTATATTATTTATATCTCTGTTAGTCACGAAAAAACGTTTCGTTCAGTTGTTCATTTGAAGACACATTGACATGAACAACATTATTATCATTTTTGCTAGTTTTCGAAATAGAGTTTAAATATTCTAGTTCATTTTGTATTTCATACCTAATATCTCGTAACATTTTACAAATATCATGAGTAATTACCTTCATGCCAACGTTATTTAATTTTCCGTTAAGTCTTAAAAACATAGTGTCGGAGTATTGGAGGTTTTCGTTTGAATCTAATACGTAACAGTATTCATGGTACATATTGTCAAGATAGAGTAAATTGTTAAAAGTCTCTATTCTTTTATTATATAAATTTGCGAAAGGATTTAGTTTAAATGTCGGCAGGCATAGTATTATGTTTGTGTGCTGCACTCTTAGTAAACTTTGCTTTAGTTTCTCAACTTCAACTGTATAATTTAAGGTTACATTAAAGTCTGCTTCGCCTATTATTACAACACAAAAATCATTTTTAGAAAAGTCTTTAAGTTTTATGTGAATGTTGTTTAGCAGGTGGTTCACGCCAGCCCCTGGCATGCGATAGTGGCACATATCCATTCCATCAAAGTTGTTTCTGATTACTGCCAAGTTTCTGTTGTTGCTAATGCTACTTATTAAACACAATTTGGTCCTTTTTGTTTCGTGATTGTTTACGATCTGTGTCTCTACAGCGTTTATTTCAGTGTTTCTGAATACTAATTGTTCGTTTTTTGATTGACAACTGATTGAGCTTACTTCTGTTGCTTTAAAAGGATCTTGGCTGATTCCTGGTAGCGATGTATTTAGCTTATTTTCGTGTGTTACTTCGATCGTTAGTGTTTTCTTTCTCTTAATTTTATTTTTCTTATTCCTTTCACTGTTTCCTTTCGGTGTGGACATAAAAGAAGCATTACTTTTTAAGCTCCTATTTAAGTCGTCTATACCAAGAGTTTTATATATGTTTATTATCTTTTCTTGTTCTTGATTCTTGATAGTTAGTTCTCTATTTTCAATATTTAAATTTTCAATTTCCTGATGGGCTGTATCTAGTTCAGCTTTTAATTTACTAATAAGTTCTGACAATTCTTTTATATGCAATGTCTCTCTAAATGTAGCTTCAGGTAGGCTCTGGTGGCTTTTTTCTAGAATATTTTCAGTTTCGTCTGGTGAAGATAATGAAGAGAGCTCTGTTAGTGATTTTGCTTTTCTTATTTTACGATATGTGATATGCTCAATAGTGTCATCATTGCTTGTGTCGGTAGATTCATCTTGTAACAGGACCTTGAAGGAATTTTCTGTCGGAATATTTATTTTACAGAGATCAGTGTTAAAACGACACTGATCACATTTACTCTTTTCCTTATTGGTAGGTTCCATTATTTGAAAAAGTTTCTCGCTAATACTGGTGCATTCCAGGTGATAATAATACTGGCAAGTAGAACATTTTATAAAATCTCTGTGTATGATTTCTCCTTTACATTTATTGCAGTTTAGTGCCATGATGTGAGATTTTTTCGAAGTCCAACGAGTTCAGGATTGCTATAGAATAGCCACTTTATAAACAGTTTCCAAAGTAGCACTTTTATACACAATAAAATTAGTAGTTATCGCTTGTAGCGTCTGTTAAACTTGTTATTTGTACTCAAAAACACTAGAAAACACTTTTTCCAGAAAAAGAAGAAACCGCCTTTGCCGTGCTAGGATTCGAACCACGGATGCCTCAGGTTCAGGCGGGGCGTTACCGACAGCGCTATCGAGCCGTAGTAAGACATGGTGAAATAGGTCTATGTAAGGCGTTGTAGACCCATGAAGCAGCTGATAATCATATGGTCATTAACTGGGTGTGTGTTTTGAGTCCAAAGGTCAAGTTCATATAGCCATTTAGCATTCCAGTAACGGTAATTTTTTTGCCAATATTTAAAATTAGACACTTTTATCACTTTATATTTTTAATTACTTTTTTTTAAATTAGTTCTTCACTTGATAAATTACACGTTTGTTAAAAAATCCGGGTCTAAAGTTTGTGTTTTCATCGTAACTTATCTCAAATTTTGTTTTTGTGTTATTTTTTTTTTTTTCGATTGCAGTTTTTATTAAAAAAAACACTAACACTTAGTCACTATAACTTCACCATTATATTTTACATATTTATCGGGAAGAATAACGTATTTTTGTATTTTAATGACTAATTGTTCACAGACTCGATGTTTACGTGCGTGCGCCCTCTGGCGGAGCACTTACGTTTTTTGCATTCTTATTTTTTTTTTCAGCTCGAGGAAAATCCATCATGGACACCTGGGAATGGAGGACCCAGGTAGTGTCGGACTTTAACCGACTAAAAACCTCTTACTGTTGTTTGTATATCTTTTTTTTTTTTTTTTTTTTTTTTTTGCTTACATTTTTCTTAATCTATTACATTTCTTAATTAACAGTATTTAACAACAGTATTTATAACACTAACAATTTTCTCTTCTTACCTTTCAACTTATTTTACTTATCTTTCTATTTACTTCTTAAACTTATTATTTATTTATCTACTTTAACTTTGAAATGTTTACTGCTCTTTATTTCTATGCATGTTTTATGTATAGCTCAGTATACATATACATCATATTTTACTTATCTGTTTTTGTTTCTTAATATTACTTTAGGTATTATTTTTGTACAAAAGTTTAAGAATATTGTGCACTTATCTTTATTTTGTATAATTCTGCTTATATTTTCAGCCCGTATATTTTCATCCAGTAAGTGCTCAGCCGTATATCTCTCCAACCCATACACCGGACAGTCAAACATGATGTGCTCTACTGTTTCCTTGCTTTCCGGATCGCAAATGCATGATGGATTCTCCTTACACTTGAATCTGTTCAAGTATTCTGAGAACCCACCATGCCCTGTCATGACCTGCGTTGTAACTCCGGTTGGCTCAAGTCTTTTTATAATTTTGTAAGCGTCAACTGCGTCGGGAAAGAAAATCTTAGTTGTTGCAGCAGTTGTGCCTGTCTTGTATCTTTGGTTCCATTTGTCAAGGGAAGCCATTCTAATTCTTCCCTTGACAAATGAAATCGGATATCGGTCATAGTCTGGTTTTTTCTTGAGCTTCAATGCTGCGATTTTGGCCAGTGTATCCGCTCTCTCGTTGCCCTCGAGCCCCACATGCGCCTTGATCCAGAACAGGGATACATCCTTATTCTGGAGTTTGCAACATTTCAAGTTGCTGCGCACTTTTATTGCTAGGGGGTGAGTCGTGTTTGTGTTCACAATTGTTTCGAGTGCCGAACGAGAGTCGCTGTATATGCCAAAACTTTGCTCAGGCATTCCCAGAATCACCTTTGTCGCTTCGCATATTGCCAGAAGTTCTGCCTGGTAGACTGTGCAGTGTGAAGCAAGTTTTAATTTGAGGGCTTTGGTTTCGGCATCACTATTCCAAAACGACAGTGCTGCCCCAACCTTGCCCTCAATTTTGCTTCCATCGGTAAATACTCTTACTGCTTGGTCGTTGTGGTTTTCAACGTCTTTTTGGTCTACCAGGCTCATAAACTTCAGGCGCATATGTTCTGCTGGATGTGGAGCTTCTGTAAATGCAATAGGTCTTTCCACCTCCTCATCTTCTAGCACCGACGGTGGTATACCCTTCCGTGACTTATACAGATCTGCTGCTTCTTGAACTCGTAGATCGAGTGGTAATATCCCAGCAAGGACCAGTGCTGAATTAAGGGAGACTGTTCTGTAAGCTCTTGTCAGTTTCTGAGCAAAGCCCCTTTGTACCGTGTTTAACACCCTCTGCACTCCCAATTTCTTCGTTGCTGGAGCCCAAGCACTTGCCGCATACATGATTACTGGCTCTACTGTTGTTGTATATATAAGCCGTATGACCTCCGGGTGAAGCCCCCAGCTAATTTTGGCGGCTCTTGACAGTTGTTTGTAAATGTTTAATGCTTTAAGGCACACAGCAGAGACGTGACTGTTGAAAGTAAGCTTACTGTCAATCGTAAGTCCAAGGAGTTTTATTTCTTCGGACATTTTAATATCCACCCCACCCATGTGTAGAGCTGGAGTGTCATATTTCAATTTCTTGGTTAAGATCATCGCTTTTGTTTTTTGCGGTCCAAAATGTAACTTATTTTTAACTCCCCAGCTCGACACATAGGCAAGTGCGGCGTTTGCTTGAACTTGTATTTCTTTGGCACTATGCCCATCAAGAAGCAGTACCACGTCGTCTGCAAAAGCTTGGCAGTAAAAGCCACGTTCCTCCAGTCCTTTCAGCAGTGGGTCGAGTAGGAGATTCCACAGAATTGGCCCACCTATGGAGCCTTGAACGCAACCTTTACTTGTGGATTTTGTGTATTCCGTGCCACCGTACCTAACTGCAACCTTTCTCTGATCTAGGTAACTATCCATTAGTCTTCTGATGTTTACAGGGCATCCCTCCTCAACCAATCTCAGTCTTATCGCGGGCCACCAGGCATTATCGAAGGCTCCCTCTATATCCAGTGATACCATGGTCACTATTTTCTTGGATTTGATTTTATCTTGTATGTAATTCATCAGGTCATAGAGGGAGTCTTCGGTGCTTCTTTGCGGCATAAAACCGTATTGGCGAGTACTCATTTTAGGGAGAAGATGCCATTTCAATCTAGCGACCACCATTTTTTCAAGAATTTTCCCCATCACCGGCAACAATCCTATGGGTCTGTAGGATTTGGGATTAGTGTAGTCATCCTTCCCAGGTTTCCTAAGGACTACAACAGTAGCTTGTTTCCAGATGGTGGGAAACAGCCCTAAGAGTAAGCATTTGTTTGCCAGTGACAGGAACAATTCCGGGTCTCTGAGTATAACTTGGCTGCATATGTCAGCTGTAAAGCCATCGGCTCCTGGTGCTTTTTTTGGGTTGAAGCTCTTTACCACGTTTTCCAGTTCAGCCATTGTAAAGGGTGGGTCAAATTGTTCGTCTTCATTTGACTTATTTATTAGGTCAGCTTCTTCTCTTAACCGCTGATGTTCTGCATTGTCCGTTATCCCTGAATCTTCTGGATAAAAAGCTTCGGCCAGGATCTTCGCTGAGTCTTTCAAGTCGATCTCTACTCCATCCTTCATTAATGGTAAATCTTCATGTCTTTTTGTCGTTCTTCCTATCACTCTGTATATCCCCTCCCATAGACCCTCTCTATCCTGTTTGCCGCAAAATTCTTTCCAGCTTTCTACTTGAGCTTTCTTTGTTTCAGTCTCGTATTCTTCCTTTGCATGCACGTATTCTTCAATTACCTTGGTTTTCCGAATCTGTGCTGCGCATCTGATACGCCGCTTTTTGGTAATGACATCCTTTTTCAGCCTTTCGAGATTTTTGGACCACCATGGAATGGTAAGATCTTCATTGGACTTCTTTTTCCGTAGAGTATCTTGACAAGTTTTTTCTATTAATTTTGAATAAATGTCTACTACTTTTTCCAAATCCTGTTTATTGTCAATTTCTTCCAATTTTGTCAAGTTAATTTCATTTTCTGTTTTTAATTGATCCAATTTGTCATGAAATTGTTCCCAATTAACCTTTTTAGTTGAATATTTTCTTGTTGTCCTATTGATATTTGTTGATTTTGCCTTTGTTAACCTTATATTAAATGTGATTCCATTGTGGTCCGAACCCGTAAGGTCATCTTTGACTTCCCAACTGTTCTACAACTGACTGAGACGTTAGGTTAGGTTAGGTTAGGTTAGGTTAGGTTAGGTTAGGTTAGGTTAGGTTAGGTTAGGTTAGGTTAGGTTAGGTTAGGTTAGGTTAGGTTAGGTTAGGTTAGGTTAGGTTAGGTTAGGTTAGGTTAGGTTAGGTTAGGTTAGGTTAGGTTAGGTTAGGTTAGGTTAGGTTAGGTTAGGTTAGGTTAGGTTAGGTTAGGTTAGGTTAGGTTAGGTTAGGTTAGGTTAGGTTAGGTTAGGTTAGGTTAGGTTAGGTTAGGTTAGGTTTTTTTTTTTTTTTCCCCTTTAATCAGTGAAGAATCGCAAGTTTGCTAACGGTATACAAACTCACGATTCCTAAGTGATTTAACCTATTATTATTATTTGTGTTTTTGTTTAAAAGTTAAATTGAGTGACATTGGAAAACAAGTTGAAGATTTTATAAAGGTATATAAGTATATATAATTATAATGTGTACAAATATATATAGATAATTATATATGTATAATTAATTTATATAGATTATATAGATATAGATTATATAGATTTTATATAGATTTTAATGTTCTACCCTATCTTTCATACGTAACAAAAGCAATACTTATTAATTTAACAAAACAACTCAATAATCATTAGAACTTCTCATCACCTCCTACTACTTACATACATGTTTTCATCTGTTAGTTGACTATTTTTTCCTAAAATAATTATAAAACAAAAAATCTGTTGTACCAAAAATGTATCAACAGCGATACTTGAACATTATGAGATAACAAAGTGAATTAGACACAATTTATACAAAGTTTAAAATTAATTAAAGTAAGTGTTACAATAACAGACATATAAAATATCAACTTAACTATTAACTACTTACAATTCTTATGGCTATGACTTATATAATATATTTTTTTTTTTTTTTTTTTTTTTTTTTTTTTTTCCTTTTTTTTTTTTTTTTTTTTTGTTTTATGTTTTTTTGTTTTTTGTTTTGTTTTTTGTTTGTTTTGTTTTGTTTTTTTTTTTTTTTTTTTTTTTTTTTTTTTTTTTTTTTTTGTTAATATATATTTTCCTGTTTTTTACTTTCTTTTTCCTTATACTACACTAGTATAAAACATATTATTATTAATACACTAAACATATTACCAAATATACATTATATACAGTCGCGCGCCAAACAGACACCTAAGTCTTATTAAAGTTCTTTAGTCCACGGACTATATTCTCTAACAGACCTTTAAAGGTACATATTACATTGTCCTTGGTAGTAATTTCAGATATACTATAGGGGTTTACGTTCAAAACAGCGCAGGCATGCTCGTGTGGCGTCCGCCATTTAGAAAATTCAGGACAGGACTGAATGAGATGGTCAAACGTCTGAATAGTAGTGCCATCACACGGGCACAAGTCATCATTGGTGATAGTGAAGCGCTTGAGGTATGCCTTGTGAAAACCGTGACCAGTCAGATATTGAGTGAGTGCAAAGGAGACACCGAGAGTCTGAACCGCGGAGTGGAGATCGTCGTAGGTAGGGCACAGGGACTTGGTGTAACTACATTTTCCATCTTGCTCGTAAAAAGCCCTACGCTCGACGAAACCGAGACCCTTATACTCGTTTCGCACATAGCTCATTGGGAACCGGGTGAAGTGCGGAGTTCGATGCATGGATGCCGCCAACTTAGCCGCCGCATCCGCGGCCTCATTTCCTACGACGCCAGTGTGTCCGCGAACCCAACACAGGCGGACGGTCTGATCCATTTGCTTACACATATGTAATTCCCTATGGCATCGCACGGCCAGAGCGCATTTACTTTCAGCGTTTGACAGTTCCTGAAGTGCAGATCTACTGTCCGAGAATATGATAGCGCTAGGTACGCCACGGAGACGGATCCACCTGCAGCTTTCCCAAATGGCAAGCATTTCGGCCTGAAAGACAGAGCATGCAGAGTGCAATTTGAACTTCCTGGTGACAGCCTCGCATTCTGGTGGGTAGGCAACGAAGGCCGCGCCCACCAGACCATCATGCTTACTGCCATCCGTGAAAATTCTGGTAGTGGTTTCAGGTGTGGAATCGTCCAGCTCACCGTCTGGATCGATGATAACATCAGGTGGAGATCTGAGGGCCGGATGGACGAGCTCGGCGGGGCCAGAGGGCAGATCCAGGGTGACATCCCCAGGAAGCTCGGGAAACACCCCTGTGATCCGAGCCATCTCAGTTGCGGCCAAGTGTTGGGTCTTAGTGGGGAGGGGGGTGAGACCAGCAATGGATATGCTCGCGACCGTACTGACCGTGCGGAAGCCGCGGATGATTTTAATGGCGAATCCTCTTTGAACAGATAGTAATTTATTGCAAATGTAATCGTTGTCGAGGGCCCTGCACCAGACGGAAGCCGCGTAGCAAATTATTGGTTCTATAACCCGCTCATAGATCACGGCCACATTTCTCGGATGAACGCCCCATGTGGGACGAATAAAGATCAGTAGTTTTTTATAGAGTTTCAAGGCCTTGCACGTGATATAGTCGACATGACGGTTAAATCTCAGTTTCCTATCCAATATGACTCCGAGGAGTTTGATTTGAGACTGAAATTCGACCTGAACACCATTCATGTACAAACTGCAGCGCAGAGCTTTATCGGTGAAGGCCATGGCATGCGTTTTGCTTATGCTGAATTCAAGCTTCATGCGCTCGCCCCATTGATGGACCAGCTGCAGAGCTTTGTTCACATTATGTTGAAGGTCGACCAACTTACTGGCCGATGCAAAAAGGACGATGTCATCCGCGAAGGCCTGTAGGACACAACCGGCCGGCAATTCCACCTCCAGCAAGTAGTCGACAAGAAGGTTCCAGAAAAATGGTCCACACACGGAGCCCTGAATGCAACCCTTGGACAAATGCTTGGTGACCGAACAGTCTGCGAAATTGAGTGTCGCAGTACGATCCGTGAAGTAACTAACTATGATTTTGTATATATTAGATGGACACTTGTTCAGTCGAAGGCGCTCGAGGATAGCAGGCCACGAAGCATTGTCAAACGCGGCTCTAATATCCAACGAAACAATAAGCGCATGCTCCTTAGCAGACAGGGCACGATTCGCAAGACCAATCAAATTATGAAGGGCATGGACAGTAGAGATCTGTTCCTTAAACCCATACTGGTTAGAGCTGAATAAATCATTGACGTGCATATGGTAAGATAAACGACGAATGATTAGCTTCTCCAAGGCCTTGCCAAAGACATTGATCAGGCCGATCGGACGAAAAGAAGAGATCTCCGAGTAGTCATCCCTGTTAGGCTTGGGGAGGATCTTAAGCAATGAGCTCTTCCAACATT
The DNA here is from genome assembly GCA_958295455.1 of Coleophora deauratella. Classification (NCBI taxonomy): domain Eukaryota; kingdom Metazoa; phylum Arthropoda; class Insecta; order Lepidoptera; family Coleophoridae; genus Coleophora; species Coleophora deauratella. The sequence continues at coordinate 20,459 of OY282409.1, read as the reverse complement.
CGGGAAAGTAGCCGAGGCAGAGACAGCGGTTCATAATAGATGTTAAAAGTTCCGGAAAACAAAGCGCAAAAGACAAACAGATATCTGAGGTTAAATTATCGACTCCAGGGGCCTTTTTGGGATTCATAGATTTAAGAACAGTGATTACCTCATGAGAGGTAAACAAAGGTTCTTGTTCAGAATCGGGAGGCCCAGCAGAGGAAGAGTCATTGTCGCCTTCAACTGAATCAGTGGACCCGACCCCATCGTCATCAGGGTAAAACCTGTCCAGGAGGGCCCTAGCTGTGTCCTGACTACCAGAGGTGTACAGGTCATCTCCAATTTTTAATGTGGTTGGAGGTTGGGGCATAGGACCGGTTTTGATGATTCGGTTGGTAACCGACCACACATCCTCCGGGCCCTGGCGCTGGCAAAATTCCCTGAAGTTTTCTGTGGAAGTCGCTCCAAACAGTTCCGAGTACTCAGACTTGAGTCGGGCCTTCTCAGCGAGGGCGTCATCCATTGGCAAGCCACGTCGTTTAAGCCTTTGAAGGAGGTGGTGGTTACGAATCACCGCACGCTTCTTATCCTCCAGCTGGTCGCTCCACCATGGGCAACGGTTACCACGTACAGCCGGGCGTGGGAACAGGTCATCGCATACGTCTCTAACCACTCCAGTGATTTTAGTGACCAACTCCTCGAGACCACTCTCGTTCAGTTCATCGACCCGGATGTCACGCGGAATCCTCGAGGCAACCCTATCACCGAAGGTCGGACGAACCTCGTCCCAATTGACTTTGGACGTGTCGTATCTGAAAGTGGTATTCCTTTTATCACGACGAAGTTGGACTCTGCCTAAGGCCAGTTCAAAAGCGATAGCGGAGTGGTCGGACGCAGTGCACGCCTCAGGGCAGACTCTCCAGCCGACAATTCGATCCGATGCTCCCTCCGTAACGACTGTTAGGTCAATGATCGTTTCCCTGCAGACACCGTGAGTAACCGCACGAAAGGTAGGCACAGCGCCGATGTTGCAGACGATCAGTCCGTTGGCAGTCAAGAAGTCCACCACCATATTGCCCCGGCGGTTGGCAGAAGCAGAACCCCATAAGGGATGCCAGCCATTGAAATCACCTCCGATGACATGGGTGGCACCAGGAGTGGACTTGATAAGTGTCTCCAACCTATTGAGGGTGGCGCACGCGCGCCGATCCCTACTATCATGCGAGGCACGGGCGGCCGCGCTGCCGTCACGTGTGGGCAAATATACACTGGTTATAAATATATTGTGATTACTAGAGGAGAGGCGAACCACGCTCATGCAGGAGTCGGAGTACTCAGACATACCGAGAGCGGACACCCGACCAGGCCTAATCAAAATACAAGCCTTAACGGGCCCCGCAGTAGGAAACTGGTGGACTAGATACCCGTGAGAGTTAAAGACACTCATGACATCATGAGCACCGATATACGGTTCCGAAACAAGAGCGACGTCAATCTCCTCCGAAACGACGTACTGCATGAGCTCATGCTGAGCACGGTATCCCCTGCCGAGATTAACCTGAATGCATTTTAAAGACGGGGCTCCCACACACGCACCAAAACCATCACCAGCCACAATTCCGGAGTTACGCGAAGTTGGCGGGTCGTTCCGAGAGGACGAGCTAGACATATTGGGTTCTGTCCTTTATTTTTTGTTGGACTGCCCTCACTCTCGGGCAGAACCGCGAACTTGTTGCACTATGGTCGGTTGCTGTTTTCAAATTATATTTCTGGTTGTAGGCTGTGCAATTATAACATTGGGCTGTCTCAGGGGCCCTCCTAACAGGGCAATCCGCGTAGGTGTGCGTTCCGGCCGAGCAGTGGGAGCACCGGACCGCCTCAGACGTGCACTTGGTGCGCACGTGGCCAAATTGGAGACACCTATAGCACTGTCTGAAGGCAGAAAACTCCTCCACGTGCACCCGTTGATGGTCAACGTTCAGCCGGTCTCGCGCAACCGCAGCACTCCAGGCCGCGGGGCTCATTTTTAGAACTGCGTTATAAAGTTTTTCATTCCGGTTTCGTCTGACGAAACAAAGTTCTATTCTCGCCCCATCGGTCTGGCACAGTTCGGGGTTTTGAGTCTTGACGATCTGGACAAGCTCCTCGGAGGGGACGTCCTTATGGATGCCCTTGATGATTATCATAGGCATGAGGCTTCTCGCGGCTTCAGCCTTTAAAGAACCGCTCGAATCAATTCTGGCAAGCGTTTCATCGCGTTGCTTCGACGTGTCAAACTCGACGCGGACCTTGTTATTGGAGACGTGGCTCACGCGCGACGGAGCATAGCCAACCGTCCTGAACGTGACGGCCCGCCGGAACTTCTCCACCACCTGTTGTCTGTCAGCACCAGGGACTGACAGTATGATTGCAGGTTTATTAGTGGATGTTCGCGGGGGCACCGGGGTCTTGGCCGCGTCGGCATAGGATGGTCTGGCGCGGAAGTCAGACGGAGAGGTCTGGGAGGGGGCCGGTTGCGTCACCGGAGGGGGGGAGCTAATTTTACTGAGTGAATTAGACATTTTTGTAATCTCTTCCCTTATAGTTTCACGGATCGCGAAAGTGGTCCGCTCATCAATGAAGGCCACCTTAAGTGGATCATCATCAGCACGCGGAGCGACCGGTTCCTGCCTTACAGATCTCAGACTCTCGGAAAGCTTGACGATTTCGAGTGCCAGCTCGTGAATGCGGTCCTTGTTTATCTTTGTGACAGATTTACCTTCGTAAATGAGCCCACCAATGGTTTTTGCCTTATCCATGATCTGATCCGATACAGTCGCCAAACTCGCCAAAAAGACGGGTGTGTCACCATCGCACGACACATTATCGAGGTCGTCGAGCGCCTCCATATGTGCAGCCGGCGGCGGCGGGGACGACGGCCTAGAAGCCAGCTCCGGATCCGCGCTCATTCTGAGCGAGCAAGTGTATAACGGCAATACAAAGTTACTATAATTATTATTATTATTAGAACTATTATTTTTAAAATACACAGCCAGAAAACCAAGTTGTAAACAGTTCCAGAGTTGTATTGATGAGCAGATAATACAAGATTTAATTTTTAATTACTTTTTATTTTTTTAAATGTTAAATCTGAAAATGAAAAAATTGATTTATCTAAGCAACCCCTTGGCCGATTTCGGTCCCAAGGGTACCTAAAGGCACAGAAGGGGATGGCCGAAATGACCGTACAATTATTTTTGGAAAAATATGAAATTTAATTATTTTTTTGGAAAAAATATGAGGGGGGGGAGGGGGGGAAAATGGTTTTCGATAGAGGAGTTCGGGATATGTTCGATGACGCAAAGGCAAAATTCTAGAAAAATCTAGAAACTAGATTTTTTTTTACATAAAGGAAAAAACTTGAGGGGGGGGGGCCAGGGGGAGTGTCAGTAGATCGGGCCACCCTGCAAGAGCTTCACCAATAAGTGAACGGGGATTTCGCTATTTTCGCGATCGGCTCAGCCGTTTTCGAGCTACAGTGAAAACAACGTTAATTGGTAATGTCGTCCATCTCCCTGCACTCACTCAATTTTAAAATGCTTAAAAACTATCAGTCTGAAAAATCTAAAACTTTACATGAAAACAGCCAGAGAGAATACCTAACAGAATTTATACAACAATAGGGATGTCACACTGTAAACTTAGAAGATATAGTTGCATACTTTTTACAAGTTTCTGAAAAAAACCGCAAAACGCATGTATCGGAGAAATCCTTAGACAATTTTTTTTTAAAAAAATAACATGTCACACTAAATACCGCTGCGCAAAAGTCCCAAGAAGAAATTTTACAAAATATGCATTTTTGAATTTAAATTAAATTAAATAATTATTATTTTAATGGCAACACTGAGGGGGAGCGCAGGGGATTCTAACTAAGTTTAGGGACATAAGCTAATCCAACACAAAACAACAAAATAGCATAAACACAAAAGATATTACAAAAATAGTTTACAATATATATTCACAGTTACGATGGAAAGAAATAAAATAAAAGTCATAGACGGCAAGTCCAATACGCCGCGATGATCCCACAGATGTTAGTTTACGCAGAATGACCTTCCATGACACAGGCACGAGAAAACAAAGTTAACGTGTAATGGCGGCCGGGTCACACATTATGCATATGACGCAATAACTCAAAAAGTACCGGGCCGAAAAATTTGAAACTTCTCACAGTGAGACAGGGTAAAATACACTATTGAAACATATGATAAAAAGTTGGGGTCGTCGATCTCTATAAAAAGATATGACTCAGCAAACACAGTCCACAAAAACCACGAACGGAAAAAAGGGTCCAGAAGAACAATACCTCAACCGATTTCAGCGATTCAAAGGTCAGGGATGCCAGGGCAACTCCGCACATCAGCCAGCATATCCAGATTCAGCCGCACGCCAGCGGTTGTCCGAGCACATGTCCACGTGGTTATCGGAAAAAGTCCAAAATCTTGAAAACGGCTGGGCGAAAAAATCCAAGTTTTGGCACAGAGAAGCACATCACTAATGCCCAAAGGAAACACAAAGAAAAACTATAGGTCATCGCTTTAGTTTAGGCAGCGTTTTCAAAAAACCGATAACTTAACCTACAAAAATTCGTATGAAAACGTAAAAACGGTTCTGCTACTTCGACACTTTATCCGATCTTCACAATTCTTTCACACACACGTCACACACACCGAGACGAAACTTTTGGTGTATCACACGAGAAGATTGGAGAGTTTTTTCCCAAAAAAATGATTTTTACAAGCGCGGAGCAGCGTTAAAACGATCCGTCCAGCGCGGGGGGTTGCGCGCGACTGATGGTTAGGTTAGGTTAGGTTAGGTTAGGTTAGGTTAGGTTAGGTTAGGTTAGGTTAGGTTAGGTTAGGTTAGGTTAGGTTAGGTTAGGTTAGGTTAGGTTAGGTTAGGTTAGGTTAGGTTAGGTTAGGTTAGGTTAGGTTAGGTTAGGTTAGGTTAGGTTAGGTTAGGTTAGGTTAGGTTAGGTTAGGTTAGGTTAGGTTAGGTTAGGTTAGGTTAGGTTAGGTTAGGTTAGGTTAGGTTAGGTTAGGTTAGGTTAGGTTAGGTTAGGTTAGGTTAGGTTAGGTTAGGTTAGGTTAGGTTAGGTTAGGTTAGGTTAGGTTAGGTTAGGTTAGGTTAGGTTAGGTTAGGTTAGGTTAGGTTAGGTTAGGTTAGGTTAGGTTAGGTTAGGTTAGGTTAGGTTAGGTTAGGTTAGGTTAGGTTAGGTTAGGTTAGGTTAGGTTAGGTTAGGTTAGGTTAGGTTAGGTTAGGTTAGGTTAGGTTAGGTTAGGTTAGGTTAGGTTAGGTTAGGTTAGGTTAGGTTAGGTTAGGTTAGGTTAGGTTAGGTTAGGTTAGGTTAGGTTAGGTTAGGTTAGGTTAGGTTAGGTTAGGTTAGGTTAGGTTAGGTTAGGTTAGGTTAGGTTAGGTTAGGTTAGGTTAGGTTAGGT